>OY757225.1:0-10000000 GCA_963583965.1 Nomada ferruginata | reverse complement strand
TTATACTATCTTATCCACTGTGATTCCTCGTCCATTGGTGTATTAAATATCACGTAAAGGAACATATTTTGTTTGGCACATTTGTATTAATGAATTAAGGAGGCTAGAATAACGCTCGAAGTGCAGAGCGAATTATAACTAATCTCTCCATCTGTATATGACAAGGTGCATACACAAAGACCAGGTGAAATTCGACGATTAATTACAAGACTCCACCAACGCTCAATCGATGAACAATCAATGAAGAACTGCAGCTCGATGTTTGAATTAAATACAATCAATATTTGGAATGAATTCGTATGGTGTATCCAATACTGCAGCCAAACAAAGTAATTTTCATTCGTTTTATACAGGGTGTGCAATCTATAGCACCACAAAATGAAATCTCGACGAAAAATTGGCCGTGTGTAGCCAGTGGCTTTCCATGTTCTTCTTTATTCTTTCTTCTTGGCCTCTCTTTTACTCCTTTTATTCTTTGCTTAATCCCGTCACCAATATCCTCGTTCCATCAGTTTGCCACTCTTTCGATCGACTTCTCTGTTCTCACCCCGAGGTGCTTTCCTCATCCCCTTAAAACGACTACCCTTCACGAAACTACATTTCTGTTAGAAAAGTTCTCCTTCTCGACGGGCAGAGGAAACTTGAACGAGGGAAATCGCGGAAAATTCAACGAGCTGCTCGCCAACGAGTGTGCGTGATAAAATATGACTCCACTTTTGCCAGAGTTCCGCGAGGAACCAGCGATCTTCTCAGAGAAATTAATGGAATTCGTTGGATTACGACTTTGTTCCGTAATTTCCCATCGAATGGTCCCGGCAAATGAGCTTGGGAACTACGAGCACGTTAAAATTTGACACTGGCAATTTTTTAAAATATAAAACCATAGTAGTCTTGATGTTGCTTTTTTTATTTATGGTTTGTGAAAGACAGTATGGTTTTGAACATCTACCTGTGTGAATTATCTTATGTGTAAAGCTTTGTTCATTTTATAATGAAAAGTGGTAATTTAGGATTTTTATTAAAAAGAAACTACGCTTAAATTGATTGTATACAAACTCTTCTTATTATTCACTAACACTATAAGTTAGGAACGAACTTCGGGGAATACTTTCCCTTTCACTCAACATCAACAAAATTAATCTACAATAACTACAATAACCTAAATAAAAAATCACGTTTTCTTACACAACGTAAGAAATTACAAACGAATGAACGTGAAACTACCCCTCCTTGACAGTGCACTGAAAATAGGGGCACATAAAACAATTTCTTTGTACTTATCACCGTCCACATCACTGGAAAAAAGAAAACATTCAACCCAGAACAGCCAAAACCAATGCAACGATAGCAGCCAAATAAGAAAGGAAAGAGCAGTAATATCACTAATTCCACAAAAAGTATCGATCGTAGGAAATAAAAATGACAACTTAACGCACAGTCCAATGCAACCAAACCTAAACGATAGCGGCCGAGCAAAAATGAGAAGACCAATAATACCAGCAACACCATAAAAAAATATCAATAGTAACCTTCGCCTTCCTCATCAACTCTGCGTTTATCGTTGACCCAATTTTCGCCGCTGCGTATCAGTGTAATTTATTAACTTTTCGCTCCGATCGCGCTCGAAATCGCTAACCTTTTCCCTCCGGTTCACGTCACCCACTGATAAATATCCATCACGCATTTTTCTACTATCATTGAGACGGCATTGCACCTACGATTTCATGCGTGACACCGCAGAACATCAAAGGGACCATCCGTGGCCCGACATCGACGTATACATCGTTTGCTAGGGAACCGTTCTATCGGAAATGCAGGTTACAGGCTGCCGAAACGCAAACGCTCCTCTACTGATTCGTGCAAAATTATCGATCATCGATCGGCCCGGTCGAACATGCGACTCTCTCGAACCGAAAACACTTTGTTCGAACACTGTGCATCGTCCTGCAGAGATTTATTGTTCGCTGGAAAATATGGGGGAGCACTGGATATTTGTGAGAACGGTGATGTAGAAAGTTTACCGTTCGGTGAACATCGTGCAACAAAACTATGCTTTGCAAGTTGTTTGTCGATTGGAAATTGTTTAGAGAGGAAACATTATTTCGGCGAAAACATGGCCACTGTTATTTATTGTTCCCTGAAAATTGTTGAAGTGCTATTCGAAACGAGCATGCCGGTGTTTGTTGTTTCTTGAAAATAATTGGAGGGGTAGACACTGTATTATTGATTGCCTCTTGGAGATTGTTGGACACGGAAGCTAGTCACGCTAATTATAATAGTGGTTGGCATTTGTTGCTTAGTTTTATTTAGAAAAGTGATGTCAAGTTCTATGTTGTCAAAGATATAAAATACGCTGCAGAAGCTTAGTATTTTTATCAATTATTGAATTTAAGTAAACGACATTGCGCTGCTTTCTGTTAGTTCTCGTCGAAAACAATATATTATTGTTTTTAAGAAAAGATTATCCTTCTTACCACATATTCTCAGTCTATGACTCGGTCGATGTAGGACAGAACATTTTTCTCTTCTAAATTGCTTCGTTCACGATAATACGTCTACCAATTAAAACAAAATATTGATAACATAAGAATTTCATAAAATACGAACCTTTTACGAAAAATCAATCTCTACCAAAGTATTCATTATTTTTCGAGAGAAACCATATTATCTTCTTTGACAAGGACAACAGAGACTTTATCGTTGCTCCAGTTAAGGGGAGCACCAGAAATATAAGAGAAACAGAAAGAAAGTCCCTAAGAGCAAGTAAGAATGGACGAAGACTAAATTTCCCAAGATTTTCCATGAACGCAAGATCAATGCAAGATTTTTCATTTACACTCAAGCGATCCACGAGGTCCAACAGCGAGAGTGGATTCTGAAGTTTGGACGAGAACGTCGGAAGCGGAAAGTGCTCGTGCATTTATTAAATTACATCCGGGAACTATTTCATCCGCGACGAGGAGGGAGGAATGGGGAAAAACGGAGCATCGAGTCGCGAGCTCGCGAATTTAAAAACCAGCCTCGGTCTCTAGGACGCGTTCTCTGGCATCGCGCTTAAAAGCACTTCCTTTTACCAGCTAAACCCTTCGCGGTGAAGAAGCAAACAGGAAAAAGGAAACATACGCGATCACCGACGAGTGTTTCGTCGCTGCGTTAAACGCGCTTGCGAATTTCCGGGATGCTCCTTGGTTTGTATCAAAGAAGTGGAGGATCGTTTACTAGAAAATGAGAATCTAATTTCTGGAATGGGGAAAGTCATAGGAATTAAATCATTGTCGTCGCGAAGGTGCACAAAGGGATTAAGTTCATTTAAATATTTGAAATGTAAAATGATTTTAATATATTTAGATATATCAGTGTATAATACAAAAAATTAAATTCGATTTTCAAGTTCTTCCGTCCTTTTATAGTTTCGGACTATAAAAATATGCCTGCGAGATGGTAGGGCAGGGTTCGTAAAATTTACTGGATCGTAATGCGACGTGGAAAATGTGCGAGAAGCTTTAAACATGTTTCCGTCGAAATGATATTTTTCAGATTTACGGATTCCGGGCGATTTATGTATTTCTTAGAGGAAAGGTAATGAAGGTAATAAAACTTGACTTTCAATAATTGTACCGACCTTTTACAATTAATACCTATTGATTATAAGACTCGTACACGCTAACGCAGTAGAGCAAGTGATGGCTACTGTGGCCACAATAAAACGAAAAGAGACGATCAAATTTATTTCTATAAAGCTTCCTGTACGACAGTTTTAATGCCGAAACCGCAACGAATTTATTTCTATCGGAAGCAGTAAAGCTAACTACAATAAATATAGCTACAATGCCCTATTCTCGTCCTCGTCTATGATAAATTCCACTTCGCTGTCCTCAAAAAGATCACAACCTTTTTTAACAGATCATTTCCGCGACAATTTCCTGCAAACTGCGTATTACTTTGCAAATACTTTTCTCGCAATCTCACATAAGTATCTCACAATAAGTAGGCAGCCAAATATTTCTCAAAAGATGAAACCGTGCGAATCCCCAAAATAACGAGAAACCAACAGTAATAGACACAAACTGCTTCCGAATGCAACCTATTTATATACCTCAGCTCTCGAAGAAACTTAACCGAGGCTCGAGCGTTTAATAAACCATTCTCCATACTTCCTCCACGCGAGCCATTTTATCGCGGCGCAAACAACCGCCCAATACCGTGTATGTAAAGTAATAACGCAGCACAACAGCATAATTAATAACGTCGAAATATTCCAGACCAGCACACAGCTCGTCGTGCACGCGTCCTCGGGGTTGTTGCGCCAGCTGGAAGAGACTTGCGAAGCGTTTCCCTCTGGCAACGTTATTATCGCGAATAAACTATCACGAAGATTAAACGGAACAGGCAGCACCAGCGGACACCGGCCCCAGAAAGAATAATCAGAATTATTTCCTCCGTTGGCCACGAGCAAACGATAGCAAAGTCTTAACTCCGCCAGCCCGTCTATCTTTTCTATCCAATTTTCTCTCGGTTTCCTTGGCCACGCTCGTGTTTAGTCTACGTAGACCACCACGTGGCTGTTCTCCACGGCCGGAACCTCGACGTTTTATCGTGAAACGAGCTCCGGCAGAGAGGGAGGAGGCACAGACGAGGCTGAAAGATCGCTCGAAACTCGTCGGCGCATGTTCGACGACGTGTACGCGTTTTTCTTTTTTTCTTTTTTCTGCGGAACGATGAACTGCCGCAATTAAGCGGGACGAAATGAAATTAATGCACCACCGTCGCTCGTAGCTCAGAAGGGAGACAAACGATGACGTATGCATGGAAGCTGTATGTATATGTATAGGCGTAAACGTGGCGGCAAGCAACATGCCTGTCCCCTGTGCGAAACAAGACATCGCTGATTTGATTTTGTGGAACAAGGCACAACGCGGCGGTGTAATGTTTGTTTAGTGCAATCGCATTGTTCAGCTTACTTTAATTCATTAACGATCAACGCAGTATTAACGCGACGTTTCATTTGCATTTGCCTTTTTCAATCATTTCATATTAACGCATTGTGTTCTGATATTACGGTTATGGAAAGTTTAAAAATCTCTCACTTAACACTTAGCCGACCGATCGGGGAGATCTCCCCAATTCTCAGTTCTCTGTGGCGCGTGCGGTCGGCTATGTGTTAAGTTAAAATATTGTATGTTTGGAGAAATTGAAGTAATTGTAGCACTCTGATAAACGAATGTGAATAATTAACCAAAGAATGCGTGCAATAGATTAGAATTAAGTTAAGTTTAATAAGCCGAAAACAGGCATTTTGTAGCCGGAAGGCCAAAATTACAAATAAATAATACAAATAATAATAATACACTCTGATAAACGATTTCATATTTAAATCATGCAAATTGTTTTGTGCCTCTGTAATGTGTCTATATGATTGGGTATATATTTTTGCATATCAGATAATTTTATAAATTATTATGCATCGAAATCACACCACCGGCATTTTCTGATTGGAAAATTCGAAAGGGATAGACTCTGCTTAGGAGGTAACCGTTGGAATATCGAAGTGAGTAAATCTAAACATTTATTTCAACGCAATCGGCTATTTGAATAGATAAAATTCGTAGCGAATAAACAGGCAATTTATTTCCGACAATTATTTCCTATAATTGTCACGTCGTCGGGTAAATTGAATTTCGCAGTACAACAGTACCCTTGTTTTTCTTCTGGAACGATAAAAAGTGATGACGAAGTCTACTCCAAACGGCTGGCAAAAAGAAAAAACTCTCCCCGCGGTTAAAAAATATTTGCACGAGCAATAACCGCCTAAGAGGCGAACATTTCCGTGTCAAGGCGACATGTTTCCAAGCACGCACTGTGCTTAAACGTCCACGTGCGATTTCGAGACCTGCGTTGATCGTTACAACGAGATGACGTTGACGTCATCGGCCAAACCATCATTTTAACCACCGGTGCAACGACCACGTTCGTGGCAATAGTGCTTATTCACCAGTCGACGACTCGTATTGGAACAACTCTTGTTACGTATCGTTCGAATTGAACTGCCCCTCCTTCCTCACTTCCTATTTACCTTTCGATACCTTCACAGCAAGGAGAGGGGGAAGAAGAGTGAAAATCAATTTGAACGCACGACAATCATGCAAATGAACGCAAGCCTATCGATTCTTCATGTTAATCAGATTCCTGTTTCCAGTGTCGCCGAACAGTTCGATTCATTTCAACTGGACACCCGTATAAATTCCGCGACAGCGCTGAAAGAGGGTCGTACGACCGAAAAACAGAATGAACGAAAGGGAGATGCGCGAAACACAGGGAATCCGGACTGCGCGGCGAACAAAACGTGCAGAATTTTAGGTGAACAGGGAAAAGAAACCGTACGGCGAGATAGAGCCTCACAAAGCGTGAAATATTAAAAAGAGGCGGACAAATAGGGGCGGAAACGTGGGGCAGGGATTAGAAGGCACCGAACGCGGCACAAAGGGAGGCACGAGAAACAGAATGCATTATTTCCGAAAGAAAAAATAACGCGGCTTTCCCTGACGGCGGCTGTGCCGCGTAAAAGTTTCGAAAGTTTTATCGCGCGGCAGGGAATTACAATCGAACGAGTGGCTCGTCTCGCTTGATCTGCATCGAATGGCAATTCTCAACGATTTGCATTACGCCGCCACGTCGCAAGGCTTCGCGTATAATTACGGGAATAATAAATCATATTTTTGTCGCCGCTGGAACACGAGAAAACCCGACGATCGCTCGAATATTAGCGTTAACGCCAATTAAACGGCGCGACTAATAATTGGGCGCCGAGATAAACCAACCCGCGTGTCGCCGTAATTACGTACTTGTTAAGCAATAATCGCGTCGCCCGCAATTATTATTGCCGCGTGAGCGAGCTACGCGGCAAGGAAAAACGTATTGGTCCCGACCCCGAAGTAGGTACATACTTATTCTCTTATTTTTTGAAATCGTTGTTTCGTTTCAATAAATTCAAATAACCAATACATTCTATTGGAAAATAATATTTCAGATTGAAGATATTCGTGTAAAATTGCGATTATCGACATTGCTTTCTCGTTGGCGTAGGGGAAATGTTTTTATAGTTACTGTAGAATGTTGGATTTATATGTGACTGCATACGAACGAGTTCTAGTTTACTTTATTGTCGGTCCTTCAAGCTAAATTGAAATATGGAGCAGAGTTTTCAAATCGATGTGAATTTATTTGAAACGCGAGGATATTGTTGTACATGTTGCTACAGAAATACTTTATGAGAGCTTGGAAATGCATACCAGCCATCGAGAAAAGAGTGCGAAGGAATGGAAATCATGAAACATCCTGCAGGGCAATTTAATCTTAAGATGCAGAACAGGCTTTCTTTCGTTCTATTTCCTAAAGTGCACTTTCTTTTCTAAACAGGCCTTTGGCAATTAGGTTCTAGTACACGGATGCAGTAACAGTGCGCACCATTGTAAAAAAAACTTCTATCTATGTAAGAATAATAGTTTTTAGGATTTTTGGTATATGTACATATATAGTAGAACATGAAAATATAATAAATATAAAAATAATAAAAATATTTGCATAAAATCCGTGATTTTTATTTATTCCACAAAGCATCTCCAAAACAGTTTATTCCTGAAAAATAGATATGGTGCGCATAAATCTTTAAGGGGAACCCTTTAAAAGCTATTCAAGCTCCAGGGAAATTACACTTTACACCAATCTCAAAAACAAAATGAACGTTCCGTGCTATCATACACGATGCTCTGTTAAAACAAACACTTTTCCTTATCACACATCGATCATAGCTATTCACATGCCACACCATAATTATCAACAGCTACCCAAATCTCTCAAACCAAACTCTGCGAAAATTCCGTGACAAATAAAATGGATTCGTCCGGCAGCAAAAATTTCTAAAGCAACAATCAGAAATATTGCCGAATACAGATCCCAAGGTAAAGTCCTTACATCTCAAGGCACCCTATATACTGAACGGCTCAGCATGACGCAGCCGGTAAGAAGGGCCCAAGAGACGAAGCAGGTAACGATCCCCCATGGCAAAGAAATTACGCTGGGCCTTCCAGTCGGCCAAGAGTCACCCGGTAGAACCAGTCTAATAGGTTCGACTATGTTTTATACCCCAAGAACAGTATGGCGCAAGGCAGAATCACGGTGTCAAGTTTCGACGGGGCTAGCTGCCGGCCTCAGCCAGTACAATCATGCGTTAATGGTTAATTCTGGCTACCCCATAAAGCCAGACCCCACAGGCCCTTACGAGCGCTTTTCGAGCATCCATAGGGTTCGTGGTGGTGCGCGGGAATTAAAGCCCGTTCGGACATTTCTGTGAGGCGGTCTTCCCTAGACCGCAACAGGTCCATTCGTCAACGTTCACCACGATGAATCTGCCGTCTTCCACAATAACCGTAATCTAGCGTTACCTTATCACAGACAACCTTCGGGCCAGACCCTCGGAATAATCGACTCGTGAAACGTCTACGCTGACGTTGGCAGGAACGTGGTTGGACTGTTTCCGATGGGTGACTTGGGTTGACTGGTTTTTGAGAAGTGTTTTCGTAGCGGACAAGTTGCGTATATCGAGAGGATTGACGATAGGTGTGGTTGAACGTTTGATGGATTGGAGTTAATTTTGAATTTCTGAATGAGGGCTTTTAATTATTCGACTGTTGGTGCGGAGATATTCGTTCGAAATGAAAAGGGACGGATTCGAAATTTATGTAAGAAAGTTTGTATATAATTCGCTTGGTGATAATAATAATAATAAGTGAATGCAAGGTTTCAAAACAAGGTATACTTTTGAACGAACATTAGAATGGTTCGAATATGTCATTGTAACTTAATAAAACAATACTACGTTATTAATTGCTTATTTAATATTCAGGCATGGAAATATTCCATATACATACAATGACAATAATTTTGAACGCAATACCGATTGGGCTTCGCATTTATTCAACTCTACCTTCATCAAAATTCGACGAGAAAATAATTCCCACTTTCCAATCGAAACAATTTTTATCCCTTCGAACGTACTGAATTTAAAGATCCAACGTAATACAACTTCCTCCGAGATCTAGAGGAAGAGGAATGAAAAGAATATGTAGATGCAAAGCAGTGCAACACTAGACTCCACGCAATTCGTTCACAAAAGAATCAGTCTAGCTGTTTATCGTTGGCTAAGGAATGACCGGTTGCCTGTTTTCAACCAATGGTCACCAAACCATTAGAAATTCCGCCTTCTTAACCATCTAGTCTCGCATTTGCATATAGATGACGAACAGTAATGTATAGCCTTCTTAGAACTAACTGCCGCCTGACTTTGATACTTTTTCGCGATACCAATCGAAAGCATCAACAAGGCCTGAACGATGCGAACGAGGAAAAAAGAATGACGCGAACGCACAAAAGCGAAACACAGTCGAATTCCTTTGGCCAGTTCGTCGGCAAGCAATTACCGAACCAATGAATTACAATCCGATTCCACGATAGGATAATCCCCTAGATTTTTCAATCCATCGAGAGTTGCTGAAATATTAGGTTGAAATGTTCGGGGTATAGTCGTCCAAAGCTCCCTAATGGAAGAGGATTTCTCGTTGCATTAACACAGTAATTAAAATTTCTTGGTACTATCATTTGAACTAGATAAAATCATACTTGGCCAATTGAATGTAATTTTATTGGATGCAATATTTAATGTGAGAATGCATGTAGGAGTCGGCCAAAAATGTTATATACAAATGTGTCTCCGTTTAGACAAAAATTGTAATATTTTCTTAATTTGTCTACGCAATTTTTACTTTCCCATTTTTTAAGGTTTTATAATTTGGAGATCACCATTGCTGCCCCGTTCATCATTTTCGCACGTTTCCATTGAATAAAATTATTCTTCAAGTACAGAAATCAAATCGTACAATAGTTTCGACGTAACGCAAAGCTTGCCTTCTTTTACGTTTCCCGACAAATCTATATTCTTTTTTATCCACTCGAATTTATGAAAAACACCAAGGTTCTCTTCATTGAAACAATTACAACAACGAGGAGTTCTTTCTATCACAAAAACCACACTAGCCACAAGAGAAGACAAAGTAAAACAAGAAACACTCGTTCCCAACACAGAACCATGCTGCAAAACTTGCTTAACTAAAACACAGCGCAATCAGTGATATCATTCAGCCTATCCCAAAACTCAGAAAGTTCCCAGTCGTTACAGACATTCCCTCGAACAAAACAACAACATTTAATCCTACAAAATAATCAGCTCTCCTATCACAATACCAATCTAACGCTAAACCTGGAACCAATAATCCTCCAAATACAAACAATTGCTCTGCGAGCAACGAAATTTCGGTCGACACCATTTGTCACCTCCGACCCCGTGCCAGCCAAGCCATTCTAACGAAATCATCCTGTAAAACACCGAAGCAACCATCCTCGCCGGAACCACCGTTCCTCGCGACACAAGCCAGAAGGGCTGCAGAGTTACGTCGAATGCAACGTAGAAGGTACATGCCGCTGTACATCCCAGCTAAATGGGTGGAACTGGTATCTGTGCGGCTCGTTCAGATATATAGGAAGTGGAAAAGAGAGTGGTCTCCGGCGACGAGCATAAAGGGGATAGAGGCAGAGATACGTGGACCGACGGTGGACGAGGCCAGCCCGGTTGTGCCAGTATTCTATCCACTTTAACAACGAGTTTCAGAACGCGAGGCGCTTTCTGCCCGCTCCAGCTCCACCACCTTCTTCACCGCCACCTTCTTTTCCACCTCTAGCTTCTCTATCTCTATTCCACCACGTCCACCTCCGCCTTCGATTTCGCCACCGCCGCCCGACCCTCCGTGCCTACCTCTTCCCTGTGTTCCTGAATTTTTCACCACTTCCCCCCAGATCCTCGCTCCAGCTGACTGGAGCTCTAACTCGCTTCTTCCTTCCCCGTTCTCCCGCCGCTATCATTCCGACGTCTTTCTCTGTCTGGCGAATCCTCTAGCTCTGTTGCCACTCTTCTAACCCTTTACTCTCTAGGCGACGGCCTTCTTCAGGATCCTATCTCTGCTCCCCAAAACGACGCACCTTTCTCTTGGTTATCAGCCCAACTCTCGCGTCTTCCTTCGCGAGGTTTGCACACCCCTTTCTCTTCTGGCTCTTCCCTGGGGTTGAGGGGGGTGTACTCGTCTTGATGCGGCTCGTGAGGTGAAAAGCTGTGTAAGTGTGCTGCCAGAGGAGCACTCGCGACGAAGCTCCCCTCGCGAGCTTCGTTTGCTTTCCTGGCATCTGTCTCGATGGACTACGGTGCACTGTTGATTTTGTGATGCTGCAGGTTTTTGTTCCATGATTTCGCGACGACGGTGCTGCGGACCAGGCTCCTGGTTCTTGTTGTTAACCGGTGGAGATGCAATTGCGTCAAGTTCAAGCACCTCTTGGATACTCGTTGATCGCTGCATGTTTCGATTGTAGAAAATCAATAAATATTGCGGCCCTGTGAATTTTATCATTTATCTATAAATATCGTAGCTCGTTGATTCCATATCTCACAAATATCATCGTGAACCGCGAGACCATCGAGCAACGCGCACAAATGATTTCACTACGTTCGTTATCCCGTGGAGCGAACTGTACGAGTACCGCGGCGCAATACTACAATGCCCATATAATATTTTCTAAGATTAGAAAATATTTTAGTCTAACCGATTCCGCCAGCAGGTTTATTAATTATACCACAATATAATACGATGACTCGACGGTAACTTCTCTTTTATACGCGGAGCACGTGTGATTTCACTGATTCCATGCATCAGAAATGCCTGAAACATTCGTGTCATTACCCGTAAGTGGGAGCACGGTAATTACAATGGGCAGGTGATTACGATAGTTTCTGCTTAATGCCTTGTCCCTTATAATCACGAGTTCGAATTGACCAATTTCGGAACAACGTTCACGTGATAGAGCGAACGTCGATAGCTTTCGCGTGACTTTGCCTTCGTTTTTTCCCTTCCATGCGTATATGTTCCGAAACTTTGATCACACCCAGCTGACGAATCTAGACGTTAATGCACTATGTGCTGAACGTTAACGGAGGAACCGCGACAACGTTGTCGCAGCAACGATAGCCGAATTGTCGATATCAGAAATGATTTCCCATAAGCAGGCCTGACTGTCAGCTGTCAATAGGCGATTTTCATCGTCACAGGCTAATGCAGCAAGAGGGACGTGCTCTGCCTGATACAATTCCAATGCAACGTTGATAATACACTTTGTTTATTATCGATGGAAAACATCGGCACGAGTACATTGTTTCAACGTGGATTTTTCGTTACTCGAATTGTGTAAATAGTGATCTGAGTTTCTAAGATGAGGCTCATTTCTAAGAATTTTGTCAGTTTTACCAGAGCGTACAAGCAATTGGGCCAAATGATATGTGTATAGAGTATATGTAGATAGAGTATTGCGTCTGTATGGAATGGAAAAAGAAATTAAATGTAACACATTGTTGGCGAACTATAATTTATGTAAGCAATGTTATTATTGCAATCTACCTTTAATTGTGATTATAGTTAATCGTAATAAACATTTGCATCAACGTTGTTGTTCAGCCAAAAATGGTATTGAATTTGTTAATGAAATGTTAGCGAAATTAACGAATATTTTGATCTTTAAATCAGGCTCGTTTTATCGATTAGTTCCGTTCAATATTCCGAAGTGGTCAGAATTTTCAGAAGAAAAGTTTTCGAACTTGCGAAACGCTGAATTAGAATCGAACGAAACAAAATGCTCGTAGTCTATTCATTTATTTATTAATCCACACAATGTAAACACAATAGTTCTACATAGTACAATTATTGCTCTTCTATAGTTTCTTCACATCAGTATTCAAAGTGAAACACTTGTACAATCTTACGGAGCACAGTTTCTCACTTAAACATATTAGTAACTATAACCTTATCCCAGTTTCATATCTATAATTACATTTCTAAAATAAAAATACTCGAGTACGCCGTGGTTTCATAAAAATTTTCAGATAATATCCCACGCGAGGGCTTTAATCCATCAAGTCGAAAGGGGAAATAAAGAGTTCTTGTATCGCGACTGGAAATAACGTACCGCGAAAATTCACCGCGTTATCGTGATTAACACAGTTTCCCGTGATTTCCGAAATTCGCGTCTCGTAATTTTACACACGCTCAACTAACAGTTTAAAATCAACCGCGCCATGTCCTAATGCGCGAAAATTCCCGAACATTTCACGACTGCCTGTCGCCGTCAACGTACACGAGTGTTCTGCTGTGTGTACATCAAAAAAGCACTTTTTCCCACCGTGTTTTCTGTCTAGACGTGCCTCCACTTATTCACGAAACGACACACGGTCCTCGTCATCATCGGGCAGCGGCACGATTTACTTTTAATTCTCATGGGACTCGTATTTCGTGCACGTCACGTTTAACGTAATACCGAGTGCTGGCATTTCGTAGTTCCATAAATGACGTTGAAAACGTTTTACACGGATCTTGACATGTCGTCGCGAGACATTTACTATTATGCATATGGAAAATTGCACCTGTTACGTTGTACGACTGCCAAAAGTATTTTATCGAATTGTATTATGGGTATTTGTTCATTCAAATGAAGAAACGAAACGTATTTTTCTGGCAAACAATTTTGATACCCCTTTGTACCGTTTTTTTTCTTTGTCTTATTAAAAATCAGTTCTCCTTTTATCATTCGTGAAATGAGGGGATTAATTTTGGTACGTTTATATAACATATGGTATACCGAGGGTCCCCTTTACCCACAAAAGAGTAATGATATGGTATAGGAACAGTAGCAGAAATGAAAATTTTAGGAGTCTGATGAATCAAAAGTATCGTTTTACAGTCCCTCCATGCGCCCTAAGTGTTCCATAAAATATGAATATTACTTCAGGGGCGAACTCATCGTGAAAAATACCGGGAGGAACTCTCTACAAACAATTGTTATATCTGACCCAGTTTGGGTGCAGCGACTGTTTTAACTTATACAGTATCATTACTTTTCACCCATGCCTTTCTAACCCGCTTTAAACGACAATTTTTTATATTGCGTCTAATAAAATCCTTTATTCACACACAGAGTAAAAAGTTAACTAATTGGAAGCAGTGTTGACTTACTCACATTTTGCAGAAGTAATCAGCAGGATATTACGAAGAGCTTTAAATTTACATTTAACTTGAAACGTGAAAGAAATTCTCAAATAATGAACTACGAAATCGCTCGAATAAATTGCAACATTGCAAGAGATTTTTATTAAAAAATAGTTGGAACTTTTGTGAAATATATGTTAATTACATCCAGCAGTATATTGAAACCGGTCTAAACAAGTCATTATCCAGTATAAATAAATCATTAGACGCCCAGCTGACAATTAGAATAATCTTTCTATTAGGTTCTTATCGAGGCTTAAAAAATATCGCACGCATACTTTTTCCACGGTAAATACCCATTCGAGTCTTGCAGTTCACGTATAAAAATTAATTCAAAACCGTCCGCAAACTTCCAGAGCAAAGACAATCAATAGAAGACTGATCACTGATCACCACTTTCACGTCACAGGCAATCACAAAATCTCCACACTTTCCCACCCCTTATTTTCCGTCATTTCAGTCGCCATGGATGCATTTCGTACCGGTCGATTCCGAACCAGTCTGGTGTTCGTTCCACGATGCGTAACGCGTAAAAACTATTTTTCACGCCGTCGCGTTCGTTGGCAGCTCTTATTTGCAAATTCGGCCGACGACCAGCGGTTTTCTTATCGAATGGGAAAAAAGTTTCCCAGCAGATCAGCATTTGATAGTTCGCTTCCACCGTTCTACATATTCATCGTATGTAAAGGGAACGCCGTGAAAACGGCTTGGTATCGCAGATCCTATCCGTCACATAAATAATAGCGCTCATTATTTCCAGCACTTGCAAAGCAACGGCATAGAAATCCATGGCTCTCGATACCGTGTAGGGAAATGGGAGTGTTTCAGAGCGACACCAGAGATTCGTAACAAATGGGTGCAGCATCTCTCGCGTTCAGAGGCGGGAATGTTTGTTCGTGCTTCGTTGTTATGAAAGAAACATCGTTATACAGTAGTTTCCCGGGTTTAATTGTATGGTACTCAGGCCTGGGTTTTCTACGAATTTATACGGAGCTTCCGACCACTTTAATTAGTTTGTATGCTCTGTACTTGTGTTTAATTTATAGGGAGTTATTAAGGAATGGTGGGAGTTTCCTGTTTCTATAATAGAACAAGTAGTGTGCTGTCACGAATATTTGTAGAATTTTCGTAACAGGTTCAAGAATGTATAGTGTGCTCAATGTATAGTGCTCATGGAATTCTTTATATGGTTCTTTATTGAATACATCTGATTATTAGGCGAACAACGGTATTGCAATCTGAATGAAGGATCGTTTAAATAATAAAATAATAAAATATAATAATAATCTTTGAAGATTTTAATGATGGAAACTCACACGTAACTACATCTCAATTAAACAAAGGGCTAAGCTCGAACTCAACATTAACACGTTTCCACTACTGTACCCAATAATAAGTACCCGAACTTATTAATTCCTTCTTCTAAACAAGATTCGCTCCAAAACAAGACAAATCCCAAAGCTCGTCCGCACAGAATCCAGCAAGACGTCGCACGATAGGAAACACCAAGCACTCCCTTTATAGCCAACAAAAAGGAACAAAAAATGCAAAGAAATAAAAAGGGAAATATTCTACTTCTTGCCCCCACCCCAACCCCGCCAGACACCTGTTACCCGTACCCCAATCATGACCGATAAGAAAGCACCAATTCCGAGGGAACGGACAGAAGCGGAAGTGGAAATCGTCTCGGGGCTGTCGCGATGTTTCCTTCGCGGTAAGTATCGTTTTTACCGGAGCCGCGATCATCTGTCGACGATTTGCGCTCAAGTTCTTCCTGCGTCGCTATCGAGGGCCAAGAGTGGAGGAGAAGAAGAGAAAAGGAAAGGAGAAAAGGGGAAAAAACGACGAGCCCTCCGCGAGGGAGCGGCGAACAAGACTCGCTAAGTGACTGAGCGAGCGAGCGAGTGAATATGTAAGGGAGAGTCGACGAAGGGAAGGAAGAAAGAGTGGGGGAAGAGGCGAGATGAAGAAAGACAGAGCTTTTTGTGCGCCCTCACTCCGAGGGCCTTAGTAGCGTTCTGCCCGCGAAGCGGATACCTTTATTTTTCTTATTTCCTCTTTTCCCTTCATCCTCTTCTTATTTCTCCTTTTACGCCACGGCCCATTCGTCTCCTCCTTCCCCATTGCCACTCTGATTTTTCTTGTATTCTGTCTTCCTTCTCCTACTCCGCCGCGTGCTCGCCATTCTCCTCTCGTGCGTGTCCGGGCGTGTGTATATAATGTACGTGAAGAATTTTCGGAGGAGTTGGCGATTCTGAAACTTTGTTCAAGCGGGATTCTTCCCCTTTCTGTCGGGTAGTTTGTCTTTTGTTGCGCAGCATTTCTCTTTCACTTTAATTTCAATCGATTCATTTGCCCGACCAATTTTTATTCGTCGCGTGCTCCGCGCAATTCTTTTTCTTTAGTTTGTTCACATTTTTCTGCTCTCCGCCTTTTTTGTTCGCTGTTTCTTTACGCGGAATTCTTGCGGATTACTGCACGTTATCCCATTTTCTTTTAACGATTTTCTTCTTCCGCACTGATCGTTCGATTCTATTATTCAATTCGATTGGTTATTTTACCTTGTACCTTTAATTTTCGAGTCTATTGCAATCCTCTCCATTACACCCTTCTTTTTGCTTTTGTATAGTTGTACCTTCGTACTATAACTGCTATTTTTGTATTCTTTTGCACATCATATTTTCATTTTCCACCTTCATCCACAATTCGTCTGTTCTGAAATTTTCAATAATTTCGTACTCCTGCTATCTTGCTGTATCGTCCATCAATCGGATTAACAATTCCCTTTTTGGAAAATGTACATTTAGTAACAAATGGAATGCAAACGGACGCGCAGGCATGTGCAGCACTCTGGATTTATCAGCGAGGAAAGAAGTCAATCAAGTTATTGATCCTTCCTGCTAGAGGGGCACATGGCTGCGATTTTGATGAAATTAACGACCAAAGTCGAGTAATCTAAATCCCCTTCTCGAACACCAGTTTATTTGTTAACAATTTTAATGGTTACTCGAGAGAGCAATATCTTTTTTATAGTCTTTAGAGCTTTAGAGCTGAACGGTTGTTGTACGTTGCACTCAAAAATATTTAAGGCAATGTTCCACATTCTCCTGGCATAACTGTTTAATAGAATTTTCTGGTCGTATGATAGTTGCACGTTAATACACCTTTGTGCAGTTAAAATAGCGAGTAAGAAAAATATGTAGTTGAACTGTTTTAATAAGAAATTTAATGATTACTTTCATGTTAATATGAATATAAACGAACAGTCGCGTTAATTAGTACTCCTCCATTTAATTTCTACTTAAGATTACAATTTTCCTAACATGTTAGCACCTACGTCGTGCAACCTCTGTATGTACATTAAATATACTAAACCAATAATACGGGAGTTGAAGTTTACCCATGAACGACAAGGTAAAATTAATTTCGTTCCAAATGGCCACAATTATTTTTCGTTAAATTGTAAAGCTTAAAGATAACTTTTATTTCCTTGGCCATTTAACTCGCGTGCTGTATTTGCAAAGCGGAGTAATGAAACGGAATACTGCACGTTGTTACTGCACGCAAGTAGCTTCAATAAACGGAATGGCACGCAAGTAAATTAATAAACAGCGAGGCACGCGACGATCATTTTTTTTAAATTGTTCCCGTAGGCAGCGAATTAATAATAGTCTTATAAATAGCGAAACTTTGGATAATCGTTACGTTGTTTCACTTTGATCAACGCATTAACATTTCATTGATCTTCTTTGATCCAGGGAAAATGTAAGGATGATTAATGATCCCCAGTTGTTTGGAGAAAATCATGAATTGCAAAATATTTTAAATTGACGATGAAAACAAAACGCAAAAATGGAAATTAGTTAATGCCATTGTATATTCATTATTCTGTTTTAAAAACTGCATTAAATTGTCAGCTGCTTCGTCAGAATTATTTTGCCCTAAATAACCTACTTCATCGAGACAAATGACCAAAGTTGACTTCCACTTTGAACCTACCAATTCGAATATATTTCTTCGTCTAGGATAAGAAACGGAACATCGACTATAATGACCAAACATCTCACGTAACTCACTTAAGATCCACAAATTTCTGGAGCACGAAGCGCAAAACTCCAGAGAACCGATTATTCAATTTCGACTCCGCATTATCAACGATTCCCATTCTCCCTTAAATCAAACGCCACTTAAACACAAAGTATAATTGGACGCAGAAGGCAGCAGAGCGAAAAACTAACGGAATTCCAGATCTCTAGGAACATTTACACGAAAACTATCCCTGGTAACCCATTATTACGTGCGAGTAACAAGCGCAGGGGATAAGAAAACGGATCCGCAACTGAAAAACCAGGTGGAGGAGTACTGAGAAACGAAAAAGAAAGAACCCCAGGTATAATCAGAAGACGAGGAATAATGAAAAAATAGTTTGGGTTGTTCAGAAGTCCTATACGACTTCTTGTGAATGTTAAATCTTTATTCTGATCAATGATCCGGATTGGCCTAATGTTTCTTAAGGGCTTTAATGTTTATACAGTGTCATTGAACCGTACAAGTTTTAACATTCCACCAACATTGCAACAAATTCGAATAGATCGTTCTTTAACGTGGAGACGTTTTGGAAGCTCGTTCGCGAGAAAACTTGCAGTCACCTTGATTACGAGGTCGTGTCGTGCAGGTATCTACTACGTACGAATTGCGAGGTGAATTGGGTTTGTTAACGAGACTTATTGGGGGGTGAAGATCAGTGGATATTTCGAGCGTAGTATGTGCAAAAATAATAATAAATTATATCTGAATCGTAAGGTATGCTGGTGTTATAAACATTGTAGAATTCTATTACTAGATATTATGCAAGCTGTTATAAAATTTATTATACAAGCTATTATATTAGTTATAAAATGTTGATTCTCCTTGAATTATTTAAAATAACGAGGCCTAGTAGAAAACGTACATAGCCCGTAAAGGATTAAGCATAATAATGTGAAATATGTATCAAAGAACGTATGAGGAACAAAAAGTAATACATGAAAAGTTACGGACAACAAAAAGATAGATCGCATGGGCCGTTTGATGTGTATCCTTAGTTTTAGTGGTTTATACGGATGTTAAATTATCATCTTTGGCACGATGTCAAGGCCATACGCTCGCTGTTTCAAACTGAAAAAGCTTTGGAAGTAAAAGCAACGGACGAGATTCTAAACTTTTCTCTTAAAGATTTTTATGTTATCCTCTGGCGTAATCTTCCATTCTCATCAAGGATATCTGTGTGGACTTTCTGTGGTATTAATGTACTTTCAATCGAATTGATCGTATAGTTGGTCCTTTGATGTTAAATTACATCCTGGAGATAGAGACTTTCATAACAAACTTCTCTGTGTTCTTGCTTTACATACAAGAAATGATTCACAATGTTTAGAATTACGCTTTCGAATACTTTACACAGAACAATCTCGATAATCGTTTCATTGCCATTAAAACACAAAGAGCAACCTTTTTAACATACTGTAATATTTCATGCATTATTCAGTTGAGCACATAAATTATCTGAAATTTAACGTACTGTGCTCCACGCAAATTATAATTACCTTGTAATTACACGCTTATATAAAACCCTATAGAATACGCGTTGCTTTACACTTCGTACGTCCTGTTCGTATCACGGTCCCTCAAACTCCTCTTTGTTTAACGAAATGAGTAAAAAGAAATCGCTGGTTCATCAGCCACCATAAATAACAAACACTCTAACAAAATATTTACCAATCCTCGAAAATGATTCAAATCGTAACCGGTCGAAAATTAGCCGGCAGAATTGGAGAGAAAAGAAACCAAGAGGAAAGCAATGACCGCGAAAAGACGGGAAAACGGGGAACAAAGATAGAGGACCAAGGACAAACTCGATATGGGGGGAGAAGAAAACGAGGAGAGAGGTCGGGTATACGATTAGATTAGTCGCGAAAGAGAAGAACGGCACGTGTATGATTCAAGCAAGAAAGAGGAAGACAGGGGAGGGAAGAAGACGCGCGATTCAACGTGAGTGGGAGGAAGAATGGTGAAAAAAGGAGGTTGGGGGGGTTGAAAAGTAGGGAGAAAACGGAGAAGGGGTAGAGCACGCGCCCACGTGTACGCCTGTATGGAATAGAGGCGAGAAGAGGGAGAAGGAGAGTGGAACAGAAAAAGAAACAGCGAGATAGAAGCTGGCAGTGAAGGCCGACCGGTCGTCAAACGTCTCTCTTGGCAATTCTTACTCAAAATTTTATCTATCCCACGCGCCTTTCTCGCGACTCGCCCCTTCGAAACCCGCTTTTGCCATTTCCCACGTGACAGCGACTCCAGTTTCACGCGCGAACCCGCCACGAGAATTCGATTCGTTTGAAAGTAACAGAAACAGGGTATACGATCTCTCACGGACGCTATCCTTAACCCTTTGACTGTGAAACGCATTGTACTTACATATACATACAGACTCTCACGTGTCTGTTAGGGCAGGCAATAAATAATTTTAATACTTGAATTCGTGTCGCCAGGTAATCGAAAACTCGAATAGTTTGAGCTGCTTAATCAAGATTTTAATGTATTTTAATATTTAAACCATTTCTTTTCCGAATCCCCTTTCAGCGTCGATTTTTATGAAGTTGTTCTGCTAAACAGTTAGTAGAGGGTCTTCGATTTGATGGAGTGGGGTAATTGTTATGTAAATGGTAGAATGGAGTCAGTTTTTGCATTAAGACAATACAAGTAGCGAGTAGTTTGGTTGGTTAATTATGATGGTGTTTGTTTTATACGTTAATTTGCAATATTATACATATGAAGGGTTCAGATGCCAATCAGCGTAAGTCCATTAGCATCCAAACCGAGATAAATGAGGTTTTGTACAAATTACTTGGGGAAAAAAAATAAATAAGTAACCCCCCAATAAATATAAAAATAGTGACTTAACACTAAACGGACCGGTATTTTACAAATACCTATTCTTACCATAAGGGGTCATTTGACCCCTTGTGAAATGAAAGTATACTAAGTAAACTAAGTATACTTTTTGCATACTTTTTTTTTAACTTAAAGTAAATTTTGAAAGGGGTCATTTGACCCCGCTTGGTACATTTAGTGTTATTTGATTTATCAACTGATGTATCAACAATAAAGAGGTTTTTGAACTACGTAACTCATGTTCAGGGAAGGTTATGTACATTTAGTACAGTAGCTTACTTTAAAATAGTATATTCAGTACGATACTCGTATGGAAATTTGATATTTCGATCCCATACCCGAAAATAAAACGGTTGAAAACAAAATTGCAATAGTTTGTACATATTGAAGATTTCATACAAGTATGTACAGCACTTTGAGTTCACCATACCAATCAATTTCTGATTTTAAATTAGCGTACGCAACCTACCCTTACGAATTTTTGCCCCAGAAAATAACTTCTCTTACCTGAAACAGAAAAACAAATATCCATGTTAAAATTGTCCTTATTTACTATAATTAAAATAATATTAGACAAATTAATCTGCATGCATTACGAAATCACTGGAGTAATCATTACTAGAACCGTTGAATTGCCATCAAACATAACACACTTTATTCATAAAATAATGACTGATTTTCAGACTACCAACAGATGAATGAAAATTCCTAAAACTATTCTTCTTTGGAACAGGACATTGTCTGCCTTTCATTATTAGCAATATTAAAACTAACTGTATATATCTTTACGCTATTCAATAAAAATTTTCTTTGCCAAGCTACCATTAATGTTGGCAATTTCTCTTAAATTTTTGTCTATTAAATTGCCACTAATTACACTGTTACGTTGCACATTTAATAAAATTTTCAAGCTGGGCAAAATAACAATTCTTAAATATTAATAATAAGAAAACATAGAAAAAGTCTACACTGAAACTGAAAAAACTGATTGGCAAAGCAATCAATTCCGCTGCTTTTCAAATGGGGAACAATATTGAATTCAATAAGTAACACTCGTTTCCTTCTCACAAGACAGCAATTTAAATTTCTATTGCTGCAACACGGAGTTTCCATCGTGTCGGCGAACTGTCGAGCATTTTCGAAAAGAAAATCGACGCTTTGATGTTGTGGTTGGAAGCAGGTATCCGCCGAAGGGAAACAAAAGATAGCGGTTCACAGGCGATCACAGGAAAGGTAAGCTTTCCCTCCACTTCTGGGCGGTGCTCGCAAAAATTTGGCTTGCAACTAGAGGAAAACGGTATTCTATTTCGAGGATTTTCGTGCAGGTTACTTGGCACCATTCGCAGATCCCCTATCTCGAAATCTCTCCGTTAAATAATGCTAGTTTTCGTGGAGCTGTTCGATCAGCGTGACGTTCAAGAAATTACTACGGTTATTTGCATTCGCAATAATTATCCGTCACGTAACCGTGATGACCAGTGCTTTGCTTATTCTGTAACCCGCGACGATCAATTTTTCAAGCTGTACGAACTTTCCAGAGGAAAACGAATTATTATTAATGGACTGTAAATGTTTGAATGAATAGTGAATCGTGTTTCATAGGTTTCATGTTATGATGCTGAAGAAATAAAAGAAGTTACAGTAATTCTTTATTCACGCTCAATTAAAACTACATGCATATATTAAATACTAAATATCTGTGTCGTTTATGATAATTCTCACCCTGTTACGAATTCTAACACCAGCTATCAACCCCCACACTACCCACACAATTGTGCACGAATCACACTTTCGAATCTGTTCGTCTATATAAAATAAAAAGGAAAATATCCTACTGTAATGTAAGAAGCATTGGATTCGAATTATTAAAGAAAGGTAATATTTCCCACCATTGTCGGATTATTGACTCGTCCTGAGAGCTGCGACAAGATTTTCTGTAAACCGCCCCTAGCATCACGATGCACGTAACATCGGTATAATTTTTTGCGGGAATAAGATCGACGACGTTTTCAGAGTTCGTCGACAAGTATAGCATGGGTAAGGGACGACGAAAACAGGACAACCGGCCGAAAATATGTGCCAATTTCGTGGGTGCAACCGTCGAAAGTATTATGGCGCATGTTTCTGAAGGATTAAAACGTCGCGAGGGTGATAAAATACGGGCTGATACACATTGTTACAAAAAGGAAGCGATCTATTCGTATCTGTTCGAATAACGAAGCGTACATACCTTATCGTATATCACTGTAACGTGCTACCATTATAATAATGCGGCGTTTTGGGACGCTGGGCTGGCGGAATTGCGAGGGTCGTTTTCGTGAATTCCGTTTTAAATCGAGCGCAGCAACAAGCGACACGAAATTGAAAGTTTAATAGAAAATCGGATAATTGGATGACACGTTATAATATCGTAGCTTGAGAAATGCTCTTGAAGATTTTCTACGATTTTTAAGATAACCATTCCTAATAATTGTTTCAATAGTTATTACTCTCGACTAGTTTAAATATTCATAATAGACAATACATTTTTCGTAGCTTGTGAAATGCTCTTAAAGATTTTTCACAATTTTTAAGATAACCATTCCTAATAATTGTTTCAAAAGTTATTACTCTCGACTACTTTGAATATTAATAATAGACAATATATTTTTCTACGTGCTGCTTTCTCTCGTTGAACCATCGTAAAGTCGATGTTAATATGCTTAAATAATCATGTAGAACAATCTTTCATTAATTCATTGCGAGTTTTAGACATAGTTCGCTCCAAACGTGAATGTATTCTTTCCAATTACTATATCATTCTAGCATGTTATTTTATGTGTATATATGCATATGTATACATTCGATTTGTGCCTCTTAATTATTGCAGCATATAACATGTTACGTGAAATTATCGCATTTTGATCATTTTTAACGACCAAATTAACTTTGCAACTCGATATGGATAAGATTATCATGCCCAACGAATTTGACCTGCTTCCGAGCGAACAAATTGGATATGATAAAATATCGATTCCAATCTTAGCACTCTAGTTGCTATACATTCTTCTTTTTACGTTTATCTATTTCCGAAATCGGGTCGCATTTAAATCAATCTTCTGCACCGCGTACTTCATAATGTACACCGTTTTATTTCGAGAGCACAGGCGTAGATTTCGATTTGTACAATCTCACCGACCGTAAATCACGTAGGACTTAATGAATCAAGATTAAGAAAGAATTTGGATTACATTCGCGAAACGAGATTAATACTCGTCGTTTATATTATTATTGGGTCATGCCATTAGTAATGCAGCTTCCCCGAGAGTTTAAAACAAGATAACTCGCCACGATTTTCACTTATGCACGGGTCTGATATGTGTACTACGGTAAATAGGAATTAGGAATCTTCACACGGTGTTATATCAAAGGTACCCAAGTGTCGATCGAACATTGCAGTTATTGCTACTAATAATAGTAGCAGTTGGTGAATTTAATTTGTCCCATAATAATAGTAGCAAGAGAAAATGAATATAGAACGCAACATTTATTATCAAAAAGCTAGATTAAATTAAACAATAGATTAAAAGTATTACTCCTAATTTTCATTTTGAGTGTTCAGATAGTTTCTGGATTTTTCAATAATTTCGTTACTGCATTTTAAACTTGTAGGTAGGATCCCTTGGCTGCGAAGCTTTGCTTTTCCTATATCCGTGAGCTTAAAATTATTGGAGCCATCGTTCTTCATTGCTTCCAGCATAACTTGTTGAAGAGACAGACGCGTTAAGCACGTTTCCAAATTCTTGATATGGTCATTCTGTTGCACCTAAATGGTTTTGCAGATAACGTCATTGCACCTTTCTGCTTTTCGTTTTTTTTCTTTTTGACGCATCAAGAACTGGACAATCGCGACTCAATCTTTGCTTGAAAACTCATGACAGATGACAGATGCCATGAAAGATTGATTTTGATTGAAGGCTTCGCAATTTTACGCCACAACATAACTTACAGTTTAAATATTCACTTGCTACTATTATTATGGGACAGATGGAGTATTTAATGTGTATGAACAGATTGTTAATATAAGCCAGTGTCAAAGGCTTATTAAGAAATTTCAATCTATAAATTACAGTTTCAAAGACGAGGCCTGCAAAATTAGTCGACATTTTACGTATTACTCTCGAACAGAACCCAACAGTTTGCCGAAATATTCCGCCCTTCTCATTCTTAATTATCAACGGAAAATTGTCTATTCTCGCCGTAACATACGTCGTGTACGATAAAGCCGCTTTATTTATAGGATCGCCCAATAAAATACGTATTACGCATCCACGAAAATTTCTACCCAGATACATCCTTATAAAATATAGCCCGTACTTTCCCGACACTTTGATTAACCGACGAAATTATTCCCAGCGGCGAGACAAATGAAAAATCAAGCAGCCAGCCATTCTTCTCAACCGATAACAAATATCCAGTAATTTGCGATATAAAAAACCACCCACTCCGCTCATTTACCAATCAGGGGAAAGTCCACCAAGTCCAGGCCAAAAAGCGCCGAAGAAGCCATGAACGTGGCTGCACAGCGTTTTCTAATCAACGTGACGCCTTTATCGCGCCGACCGAATAGGAAACAACTCCTGCTGCGGTGCTTCCTTATAAAAGGCCGCAAAGCTGGTTCATGTGACGTGTCGACGAAACGGAAAAGCGCCTTTAGGGCGGGCTCGAAAGGAGCATCCAGCCGCAGGCATTACCACCCTATCTGACGCGTTTGCCACGGGGTGGTTAGCCCTTATCAGATCGCACGTTAAGCACAGGTGCGAGAAACGTCCGTGACTTGGCCGTGCGAGTGTGTACGTGGTGTTCCGGACGATGCAAGCTCAGGTAGAGAGCTCGTAGGCAATTATTGCGCCTTCGAGGCCGGCGACCAAGGGACGCCGCCGTACGGAACACCATGGCATTTTCCGTCGATCAATATAAGCACCCTTCCAGACCAGCAACGAGATTAGCTACAGCTTCTTCCACGAAAGCATCTCACACCACACACCGTGGAACAGGTTTGGTTCGCATGCGAGTCGAATTTTGGAGAATTAACACTAGAACTACCGATAGGTTTTGGAAGTGTTAAGACAGTATACGGTAGGCAAATTGTGGAAACGAAAGTGGTCGAATGGACAGTGTAATAGAGATGTATATTTATCGTATCTTGTTAAGAGTCGTCATAAATTGTTGCAACGATACCTGTATGTTAATCATATTGGGGCAAGAAATGTGAAAGGCGTCAATCTGACTAAACCACGAATTTTATAATGAAATCTTGAAGTAAAATATTGGAACCTCTTCTTCCTCTTCCGCAGAATAAAATCAATTTCATGAAAACCTTTAGGCAACCTCTTACCGAATTTTACGAATTTTTGGTAAAAAATTTATATTAACTCGTTACGAATCGCAGCGCAACGAAGTTTAAAGAATAGGGGAAGAAAAGATGTTTATTTCATTTATGTAGGTCGTAATATATTAAATAAATGATACAGGATGTTGTGTAGGGAGTATAATATTTGAATAGTATAACAAAGTACACATATAAAAATAAAGGGCTATTCACAACTATACCCCTGGTGGACAGAAAAAATGGCACGTACTTATTTATACAATTCACCAAACTATTTTCCCCACACTACTCCGTTAATAAATGTATAACTTAAATTAATCTGACATTCGTGACATACGTTAATAAAAGTTTTAATTCAATTATTTGCGTTTGAAACCATTATGAAATTGAAATATTGAATTTGACATACCTCCCCACAGTAACGTTTAAAAGCTCAATTTTTAGTATCAAAATTTATCGAGTGAAACGTTGTTTTCTAACATTTGAAGTAGAGTTGGCAAAACACTAAAATTCATACAACGACGTAAGTAGCGAAACATTATGTAACATATTATAGATACACTTATGCTCCACACTCTGGGACTTAATAATCTTAAAGAAACTCATAGGTGTAAGAGTTGCGTTCAAGTACCGATGACTCACGTTCATAGAAAAACGTACCACATACAAACACACCTTCTAACACCCTATACATCGCAGTAAATTACGTACTACAGTATAAAAAGAAGCCTCATCAACCTTATACCGCACGTTACATAAATCCTCGTGCATTATTATACGCCATTATAGAAATCACACAGTCACCCGAACTTTAACCACAACCTTTACCACAATTTCAACCCTTCTGAAAATCAATGCTGAATCGCAAAACTACTTCAACAAAATGTATACGCATATGTACCCTCAATTGTATCTGTCCAAGTAACAAAGTGAAACATGTTTTTCCTCGAACCCGAACAAAGTACAGGCTCCATTATCGAAATCGTACTTAAACAACTTCCCTTACAACATTATCCTTATATTCAGATACGTTGTTATACATCAGCTTCCTTTGTTTTCAAACATTTCACGAACGCCTGCAATCTCCGACAGAACATAACGCTATTGAAAACGGCGAACCAGCCAAATAGAAAAAAGCCAGCGAGAAAGTGTACAACAGGCTGAAACAAGGGGAACAGCGATCAAAGGGGCGAGGGAGGAGAGAATAAGTAATAAAGGCTGGAATAGATCGGATAAGTCGTGCACAGGTAGGGAAGAAAAAAAGATGGCGCCAACGAGATACACACGTTTCGCACGCCACGTTACCGATGAGCCGATCCCAGATAAGGTGCAACTAGGTTACTCCACGCCGTTGCGCCATTCTGGCTTAATTGGTCGACCAGGAGGATGGTGTGCACGCCGCGGGTATACACTTCGTCGTACGTTGCTTGATTATAAAAACGTGTAATTAATCGAATCGCGGTACCAGACTAGGCTTCCGGCTGGTTGTCGTGGTTTTAGAAAACTGAACCGGCGCACAGTGCGGCCTCCAACGAGCAAAAATCAAGAAAGTCATGTTTGAATTGTGAAGTTTTTATTCAAAATAATCGTTAATCGGTAGGTAAGGAATACGAATGTAACCATTATTACTGTAAAAAATCAATAGGATCAATCAAAATCAATAGTCATCTGTTTATAATAAAAAAATAACTGAAATCTTGAATATTAGATAACTCGTGCATCAGTAAGTAGTTCTTTTTTGTTCGTATTTTGTGATTTATTTTATTAATAATTCAGAAATGTTCATTATTTAAATATTACATGCATTTTTTTATTTTTGTCCCGAACTCCCATTGAAAGGCCGCACTGTGCGGTGACTCGACGAAAATTGCGAGAAAGGCTATAGCCGGATAAGGGGGTCAAATGTGCTCCTAAACCAAATTCGACTTGTGAGGTATCATTCGATAGCTTATCAAGAAAAACCAATTCGCACCAAGTTTCAACCCTGTAGTCCGACTGGGAGGGTAGTTACAGCGAAATATAGTTTTTGCTCAATATCTCCCATTTTAGCGCATAAAAAATTGTTCCGCATTTAAATGTCTGCAGGTATAACATTGTGTGCCGAGCACTGAAAAGTTAGTAACGATGAAACGAGATGTATCGTAGAAATTATTCTAGGTTTTCTACTGAAAAATATGAATATGTATAAATTTTATTTTCTGCCACTGTACGTTGAAGAGGGTGTTTATTTTGAGTTTAATATTTTACATTACGAACAGTAGCTAGAAGGAAAAATATTTAAAGAATTTCACTTATAGTATTAACGTTGAGAAAATAGTGTTTGTCTCCTCATAATAACTTTGTAAAACTCAACTAACTTCTATGTATAATTAATCGAACCATCAAGTAACTTAAATTCATTCTGAGTAATCTAGAAAGTCTATGATACGTGTAAAATATTATAAACGTTAATATTATAATATTACGAACAGTAGTTAGAAGGAAAAATATTTAAAGAATTTCACTTATAGTATTAACGTTGAGAAAATAGTGTTTGTCTCCTCATAATAACTTTGTAAAACTCAACTAACTTCTATGTATAATTAATCGAACCATCAAGTAACTTAAATTCATTCTGAGTAATCTAGAAAGTCTATGATACGTGTAAAATATTATAAACGTTGTATGTAGGTCTTACGAGTAACTAGCGATGCCCCAACGTTATAAAAACCATTAATATTGTTTTGGCGTGTGTACAATTTCACATGCAAGCTACGCACTAGGCGCACAAATAATTTTGCAATATTGACTGTCTCAATATTAGGAACAAACGGATTACACGGAAGCAAAGAATGAAGTTTTATTATACGTCCTCAAAATTCAGTATGAAGAGAAAGTATAAGAAAAAAAGAAGAATTTCGTACCCCTGCTATGAAAGATTAATCGTCGGCCACGTTGTAAAACCTTATCGACCGGACTTTTATGGATTTGATGTTAAAATCTAAATTCGCGTACTATAAGACCCTGCCCACCTGTTATGTAAAAACTGGCGAACCTGCTCTCGGCTTTACGACGGCCGTTTGAAAAAATAAAATTCGACATTCTCTGCGCTATTAGCACGAGAAAAGCAATAAAACCCTTCTTATCCTAGGTGAGGAATTTCTATCGTACGGTAACATCGATTTCCATTTTTTCCTTCTTTTATATTCAACGCCAGAATAAAGAATTCTACGATGCATCGTTAACGTGGAATAAAAGATTCAGTTAGAATTTATAATGACAATAAAAAACGTTCCCGAATTTTCATAATATAATCGCGCGAATT
This sequence comes from Nomada ferruginata, assembly GCA_963583965.1. Lineage (NCBI taxonomy): Eukaryota > Metazoa > Arthropoda > Insecta > Hymenoptera > Apidae > Nomada > Nomada ferruginata. The sequence continues at coordinate 9,970,206 of OY757225.1, read as the reverse complement.
GGAACCGACCGAATCTTGTGCGGCGAAATGTTTCGCGAACTGCCAGAAAAGAAGAATACAATAATTATGCAAACGGTCGCGTTATCGTGTCAGTTGCAACGTTTCATGCAAAACGGAAAGCACGAGACGTAAAAATAGGATGAATTAAGGCGGCAACCGATACCGTGCGATTCCGCGGCTAAGAATAATAATCATTACTAATTAGCAGTGGCAGTGATTTGCGATTATTCGTAGCACGCCATCCGTAGCTGTTAATCGAACTCGTTCTTATCGAAACCGCCGGAATTATCCAAACTGTTAAACGGCTCGTTTCACGACGACTTTCAGGTTTCTGTTAGCGATGGGACGATACCTTCCAGGGCCATTAACATATAAGGGAAACGAAGGTGCAAATTAACAGTAATTAATTGAGCCACGTCGATTACGACACGCGCTTGTACGCTTTCCCGCGGGTTGCTTGAATCGTGGATCGATAGGCAAAGTGCACAATTGCCGTAAACTTTGTCCGGTTACGCAACTGGAACGACTAGAATGATAATTACCGTGACGATGGCGTATAATAATAGTAATTAACGATAAAAGAGAATAACAGTGCGGCACATAAATTATAACAGAGCCAATTTAATGCACCGATACTTCAATCTTTTAAACGCGTCAGGGATGGTTTAATCATGGAAAACGGGAAATAATTATGCGTAGTCGGATATCTCGACGGTTTCGATTGGTACACAGGTTGTATTAGGGGGAAGATTGAATACTGTGGAACACTGCGGGGGCTCGTAGTGTTAGACATTGTAGAACAGAAAAATATTTTACTAGGTAGTACGACGTGTGCGAAAGTAGAGAAAATAGTATTTTATGTGAATATTATTCTACTATTGAGCTTTGGTGAAAAAATTTGTACGAGAAAAAAATACCGAATGAGTTTCTGCAATTCTTAGCACGGTGGATTCTATTTGCACTACATATCAGGAAAACTTTTAGCGTACTCGCTAGAATTATTTTAGTGCGACTATACGTCAATTCACTTCCAAAGTGACACATAATTCAAGTATGATTTTAAACGAACGCCAATGGAATTACGTTTAAAAGAAATGGTAGCAAACAACGTACGCAATTATAGAAACTTTTCATTGGAAAATCAATCTGGAACATCGCCCTTGAACTTGGAAAGTCAGAAAGAAATTAAACACTGGAGTTTATAGTTATAATAATTGTGCAGTTTTGTGAGGAGCAGCGATGAAACAATTGAATAAACGTAAACTCAAAGAAACACTTCTAATCATTATTTTGATGTTTCACTACGTTACGGTAGCGAACATTTAGTACACATAAAACTATCCTCACATTAAAATAGTTCGGAGAAAAAAAACAATCACCTCCCGTCAAAATAAAAAAATGTTCCCAACTTGCTGCCACAGTTCCATATGCAAATTCTACATATACATATCTACGTTCATCCATTTCTATGTATAAGACTATCAAAATACCAAAGCGTGCAGTCATTCAGACAGAAAAAAGCGAGGCTGGAACTTCCTAACTTTTTTCCTCGCTGCATTCTTTCCTTTTGCATTTCCATTATTGTTTTTTTCTTTTTTACGCGCGATCGGGAATTCATATTAATTTCAATTTTACCAATGACAGGGGGAAAAGAGGAAGAAAGAACAGCGTACGGCTTTTTTTACGCGGGCGATTCGTTTGAAGAGAAAAGTTACGATAAGCTCATTACCAACCGGTTCCAAAAGAGCGTGCGGCGAAAATGCGGTTTAACGAATCGCGCGGGCATCCAGCGTATTCAGCCAACGATAGAAATACCTGTAACACCTGCAAATTATTCGACATGATACTGCACCGCCGCGTCACTGAGCTTTGTAGCTTTCAATATTCGCCCGCTGATAAGCAGATTACGGATGTCAGTGGTAGGATCGTTGTATCACAGAACCGCGGAATAGTCCCGGTACCATTAGTTGTTACGTTGACTTCGATTCTGAAGCATTGTTCACGGGCGTTAATAAATTATTGCGTGCGATTGATTGTTTGCTAGTATGCATTCGCCGGGAACGGTAATTCGCGGGAGCGCAAGGTACATACAGGGTGGTCCACGCAGCTTGCACACCCCCATAACTTCCAAAGTATGCGTTGCACGAAAAAGTTTTGTATACAGAAGTTGCTATTAGGTTTAGGGCTAATGAAGGTCGATACTTTTTTACACAGAATTCGACGTTCTTCCATATTTTGGTAGAAAAAATATTCTATTCCATTTAAAAGAACAAAGTTGACCTTCAAATCTCCGAAACGCTTCTACCAATACAAAAAATAAATACGCTGCATAATGTACCCTTTCAAACCATGTAACTTTTGTATACAAAACTTTCTCCTACAACGCATACTTTGGAAGTTGTGGAGGTGTGCAAGTTGCATGGACCACCCTGTGATTTCGTGAACTTGAAATGAAAGCGTGAACAGTTTATCGTATCGCAATTTCGAGAAATTGTTCGTAAACCGTTCCAAGTAAAGTTTCGCGGAATTTTTGTCACGAAGTGGCCGACGAAGAAAAAGGGGTTGAGTGAAACGTATATGTACTTAGCTTTAACAATTTTGAAGAAACTAACAGGCGAATTTTCTGAGGGAAATTGAAAAATTCCAGCTTTCTGTGCGTTCCCCATTATCCGATATTCTTCACTGACGATTGTAAGTAGTACAAAATTGTATTCTAAGTGTACCATACATTCCTGCTTGATTTAATTGAAAAGCATTAATCAACGAATCAATCATTTCTTATATCGCGAAGGCCTACAAAATATATGTATACACTTTCTTCTCCTGCTATGATCTATAATCTATATAATCAACATTGGAGTCGCCATAGCCAAACGGCCAACCCCATAAAACGGAGGGAAATATCGGGAAAAATAAAACGCAGGCACTAAAGTTTAGCGTAAACAGCCCGGTGATCGAACCAAGCAGTGTCCCTTCTGGGAACATTACGAAAGGAATAACGCAATTGGTTCCTAGGAATCGAGCAATGCGGAAACATACGATCCCATTGAAATTCATGATTACACAGCGCGCAGAGCTGCACGCGACAAGTAAAAGAGAGAAGAAAAAACAAGAGAAATACCAGTCGCGTAACTCGTACATCTGCTGCAGAAGCTAATGGTAAAAACGTGCACGAAATATTTATCAACCACGCTCCGAATATCGCAACAATACGCGTGTATCGCGAGAAAATCAATTTACTTCTGACCATTGAACTGGGTTGCACGATAGCCGCCTGGTTGCACACCTTTTTACAAGCTTTTATTTCAACAACGATCGGAAAGCTTGCGATCGATTTTGCGACAGATTGCAATCACATTTTTTCGTCGCGAGGCATAAGAAATAAATAAAGCAGGATTATTGCGTGTCTCGTCACGGACAAATGTGTTTCGGGGCTGATCTTTCGGCAGCTTCTTTCACGGATAGAAACCAGTAACGAGTCGAGGGGTTCTAACTCGGAGCGGTCAAGGCGACACGGCGGGAGAGACAGAGAAAAAGGCAGAAAGAAAAAGGGAGAAAGAGAGAGGGCAGAAAAGATCTCGTCGATTAGGCTCCTTTCTACCTTCGTTAGTAGTCAACAAACGTTCGTTAGCGTCGCTTCGAAAGGACTCCGGTCCTTTGCTTGTCCCCGAACGGATAGTATTTATCGGGACGAACAAAAAATTTGTCCCTGAAAAGGGATCGATGACGCCTCGTACGAGACTAGTTAGCTTCGTTAATTGATGGACCGTACGGGGCTGGTATTTTATTCTGAACGCCACTTGCGCCGGACTTTGATGGCGCGCTATAAAATTATAAAGCAGTATACGAGCGACACGGGGCCTCTTTTCGCGCCGACGTATTATACCCAAAAGTATCTTATTTCCTTATTTTTTCCCTTCTTCCCATTTTTTGCTTCGCGTTTGATTAGCTGCTACGGTGTGTGCCACTGTCGATCAACGTAGCGACTACGCAGCCGACGTGCGAATTATGAAACGTTTGAAGTTTCGTTGCAGGCGTGTTCATTTATTGTTACCCTGTTTAATTGATATTATTGCTACCCATTGGTAGCTTTTCTTTAATCAAATCATTTTAACTGTTAACGTAAACGTAATATTCTCTTTGGAAATACATCTCTCATCGTTTCCATTCTACAAATAAAGTTAGACTTCGTGCGATTTGCATCGGTGATGGTTTTCGTTTTAATTGTTCGAAAGCGTGTATGCATTGCTATGGGATATACGATAAATTCACTTGCAGTTGCGTACAACAGATATTCCTGCGATAATTGCGTTGCATCTATCGCGTTGAGTTGGAAAACAAACTACTTGTCGTCAGATGGAAATTAAATTCCAATCTATTTGACGATAGTCGAATCGGTGCGACACTGACGATTTTATCTGCCCCCACGTTTCTAACGCATCAACCGTTACGATACACATTATCAGAAGAAGGAATCGCACGCTAAATTCCTGTGTTCAGGACACGGCTATGAAATGAGGGTCTCCTTCACCAGCATATTCTTATGAAAATAGTCACATTGTACGTCGTCAGAGCCTGCCAATTACTTGCAGACAACGGATCGTTATCGATTGTTGCGCACCGTTGCTGTTCGGTATTGTAATTTGCTTCATGGTATCGCCGTGCACGACTAGTAATTAAACATTCTAATGCGAACAATATTCCGCCGTATGTACATACAGTAATCCCTCGAATTACACGCGTCTTCCCGACCTGCGACGTTTCCATCGGCAACGCGATAGGCATTATTTAAAACAATCCAATTCGTGTCCACGTGCTCAGTTTTGCATCCAGTTCTGCATCCAGTCTATACAGATTTCAATTGAAAATTCGGTGTGCAAATTATTTGAAACAGTATATTTATTAAATCGACAGAAACGAAAATATGAAAAGAAACGTTGTTAATTTGAAGAGAAATATGTATAAACGCTAAACTTTACCTGTATGGTCGCTTTGATTAATCAAATAAAAACTTGTCTCGTAATCGAATGAAATACATATTAAGATAATCTACTAAACACAAAAAATTAACGATGTCAATTATTTTATGTTGTAGCTCACGGAGCCACTTTTCGCGATTATTTTACGCATTTCAGATACAATTAATTTTCTTATGAACGAATTATTGCATCTTCATTATGCCTATTACGCTAATTGGATGAAACATTGTCAAACAAGATATTGCACAGTTCTTCTCCCATGCATATCGCCTTTCTTTCATATACGGTGCGAAAGGAAATGAAGCACAGTGTACGAAAACTTTTTGGAGTGTACTCCAAGTGTACTCCGATTTATACGTCGGCTACTCTAAAACCAATTATTGGGACGCAAATCATAAAATAGAACAAATCACCGCACTATCGAAATTAATATTTCTTGAATCAATGGTCGCTCGGTGCAGTACATTTGCGCACAGAATTTTTTTGGTTTTATCGGATAAGTTTGCTATTTTGATAATGGAATAATATAATAATAACATTGGAAATGAGGATTTAAAAAACACAGTAATTATTCCTTGTCAATTGTCATCTTTTACTGCCGCTTAGAACGTAATGCTGTTGAAAACAGCGTTTCGCCTGTTACGACTTCTTGGAAGACGTGTTATCCAACACCAGTTCTGTAAAACCGCTGCAAGAACTTACTAAAATTCCTCGTAAAACGTCTTAAAAAGTCTGTCGCGTAACTACTCTCGGGAGTAGCTTCTTTATAGGCGCACAGATTGAACCTTTTACATTTAATCATCTATCGTTACTTATCCCCAATTACCATTTATCGTTGCTGAAATTTGAAACTCATTGTTCTAAATCTCAACTATCTTCGTCTTACGTGCAGGAGCTTCACTACATTGTACTTTACCGTGCGCAATTTTAGTTTATAGTGATTGAAGCTTTTAAGTCTTCTTGATAATGACTTGAACTTTAAGAGCTTTACACAATCTGCTATATTTATTATAGAAACTCCAGGCAGAATGAAAAATTGTGTTTATACAAGTATTGGCTATTATGTATGTATGTATGTATACATATATATCTTGTGTGTACGAATTATGAATTGCTTTCCTAGAAGAAAAACATTTGCAGAGTACCTTATAGCGAAAATGTTAATCAAAACGCCATGGGGAGATCATACTGCATTATTATAATCTTTGTCATCCGAAAAACGTTCTTTGCACGTTCATTCATCGGGTGAAACCTTCCAAATAAACATATATGTACTTCGTCGTGGCTTCTAAACGAAAATACAATTGAGTATTATTAAACTTGCAGCCTATTGAAATTTAAACCTTGTTTTAATATGCGCGTTAATCGACATTGCCTGGAGTTTACGGGCTGTTGCGAGTGTCAGAGAAGCGTTGGACGCTTTGCAAAAGCCTCGAAGGAAGCAATCGTAACGTTGCAGATTCAGCTGTCTCATAGAGGTCACATTTGCATTTTCACGTGCAACGACACGCCAGAAAGCGTGAAAGGAGGAACAAAGTTAAAGGGCTTTCATTTTATGACGGCCCCATTGAAAAAGATGCGACAGTTACTCTATTAAGGGCTTACATTCAAAGAGAAACACACCGAGATATGAGAATCAGAGGACAACAGAATGGACAGCGGGACCGGAAGACTTATTTCTCGGAGTAGAAAATTACCCTAGGAAAACTCGACCCTGTATAAATCTAACGTTTGATGTCACGAATTTTTCAGCGCGGAAGTGGTCGCGTCGCTTTGATATAAAAATCAAACGAAATAGTGACGTTACATACAGTGCGCGTAATTGTCAGAATTGTATGAAAAATTGTAAATTTGGTGCCACCTAATGGAAGTAAAATTAGTAGAAGTGCGATGTACCTTTGCGTTATCAATGGAATTTCGTTGCGATAAATTTATTTTCTTAATACTGGCAAACCAGTTTTCCATTTGTGAAGCGGAACGCAAAATACTACCACGACAAATAATTTTTACCCTTACCTTACTGTTGATATTTATTTAATACGAATTAATCTATGTAACTGGAAACAAAACTTACAAGCCTTTCTATTATTTCGTAATAATTAGTCGTTAAGATCTCGTATCAACATTTGCAATTACATCTTTACTTAAAACTCATTAACTCACTCTAACAACAATTTCCCCGAATCCGTTTCAGTCACGAATAATCGATTCTCCCGAGGTCCAAGAAAAATGAATAATTAATTATTATTTCATGCAGAAAATCCTGTTATTATCTAATAAAATCCTTAATAAAAATCTCTGCACGCATCGAGATCGCCCCCACGCCATTAAGTTATACAAAATTGAAGGCGCCATTAAGCTAAATGTGTCACGGTCGAAGAAATCATAGTTGAAAGAAACTATGCTGCAGGCCTACGGGGCAAATTGCTCAGCGCAATTAGAAGCCCTGGCAAAAACGATTGATAAAAGAGGAGACACGCAACGTTGGCAACTTCTTTCGCCGCGTAGACATGGGTCACGTTCGCATAGGACAGAGGTCTGTTGCATCGTTGCACACGAATTATCTAGAGAGAAGCAAATGCAAAGTGGCGAAGTGACGCGAAGTCTATAACATTTCCCCTGACACTACGGTAATCCAATAATGCTCACACTTTGGGGAACTTTGTCTCCCTTGTAATCCAACTCTCGCCGTCAAGGCACACGAGATCAATTTTGTGTCCAAGTACCTATTCAACTTGCTCAAGTACCAATCCCCGCTAATCCGACTGAAATTGAATTAGATATTTTTTTGTTGATATCAGGCACGCTGCGAATCGGAAATATTAATCATTGGACAATGTCCTTGTTTGGATTTTCAATTACGTTGTCGAGTACGTTTTGCTGTTACAGAAGATTGAGATTTTGCAAGCTTCCATACGTAAACAGGAAACATTGCTGCGTAACTGGATATGTATCGTAGGAACAGATCTTTTATTGATGTTGAAATCGAGCGATCGATTTATTGCTCTGATTATAATTGAAAGGCAAGTATGGGCGCAATTGAATAGAATTTACTGCTGTATTTGTGAAATAGGAATTTCCTTCGCTTTTCCTTACTCCTTTTTCTACCGCGTGCTTCTTAGATTATATAAAGCAAATTAAATGTTCAAATGCTTTTTGTGTTGCTACCTTCGTAGGTACATATATCAAAGTATGTTGGAGATAAAGAAAGGAGAGAAAATTCTATTTTATCATTGTTCTATTACACTTTAAATAAATCGGCATTCAAAATAAAAATTCGCGCATTATCACTGGCATTAACATGAAAAGACTTTTACGCTCACCCTACATTAAATTCCTGAAAAAGTTACAGGGATATAAAAGTAGTTACGCTATCCTAATTTGCATTCTACAATAATAGAAACGGGATTAAAAATAATGAACGACTTTCTACCACTTTCAATGCCACAAAAATCGCTACTATCTACAATTGTCCTCCCTTCAATTTATTTACCTGGTGCGAACAAACGGATACTTCGCAAAAAATAACAAAATTCCCAATTATACACATCGATCAATCTAATTCAACAATTCAACACCCTTTTCCACGGAGTTCATTTGGTTTTCATCAACCTTCCACTGCTTCCGCCACAAACGTTTCCTCCCCAGCCCTAAGGACATCAGGAGCGTACAAAACGATAAGTATCAGATATTCTCGCGCATCGGAGTCGTCTGGTCTACGAAAAAAGGGGACAGACGGCCGCGTCCAGAGGACACGGAGGAAATGAATAAAAACCGCGGGGGAGGAAGGGCAAAAAAGCTGCAAGTGAAAAAAGAACGGATAAAAAGGGAGATAGCGCAGGCATGCACCAAAAGTAGATACCACGACGTGATATCGCGCTCCTCGTGGTGTACGCGCACACGTGTACACACGTTCCGTTCCTCGTTCCGTGTGTAGCCGAGCGCCGGGACGCGTCGCGAACGAAGGGGACAAGAAAAAGGCGGGAAAAAAACGAGTCAAAGGGGTAGGGAGCGAAAAGGAACGAACGAGTCGGAAGGAAGACGAGAGCGACGGAGAGCGCGAAAGAACCGCCTAACATCGAACAACCGCGGAGGGGATCGACAGAGAACGCGACATCGGGTGAACGATGGAAAAGGAGAGGGAGCAAGAAAAGAAACGAGGGACAGAGAAAGGAACAAGAGAACGTACGTACGCGCGTACGTACTTTTATACGCATGCACATGCACGTTTTGTGCACTTAAGGTGTGTGCCGCATACACGGGTGGGAGGCGCTTTAATCCAAAGCCCTCCTACACCGAAGGAAACACAGTGAATCTCCACACGCGAGTGCAACCGTGTGCCCGACGCACCCACGCAGTCGCAAGCCCACATGATGTCACGCATACACTGACCTCACTCTATGCCACGTTCGCCGCTCGTATCTCGCACCCTTCCGAACGTTTTATCTTACTCGGTCACGTAGCACCGTTTCCATCGTCTTTCTTCCCGCCTCTCTATCAGCCTTGCTCTTTCCTCCTCGAACCCGCACCCGCCCTCACGGTACACGCCACTCTCCCGCATTCTTCCTTTCTTTGCCCGGTCACTTATCCGCTCGCGCGACTTCTTTGCCCGTCTACCCTTTCGTTAACTCGACGCTCCCCGTCACCCGTACGCATACGTGTACACCGGGTCGCTACCTCCAGCACGCCCCTTTCGCTTGCTCGCATTCTTCTAGTCTTTAGGTCGACTGACTCGTTTGCTCGCGGTCTCCCTGTGTTCCTTTTCTTTCCCTTTTTTTTCTCTTCCCGTTTTCATCTTTTCCCCCCATACTCGCCCACCTCGCGTTCGTTTCTCTGGATCTGTCTGCGCCACCCGCCTCGTCACCGTCATTCGCTCGTCCCTCACTCTGCCCCGCGATCATCCAACGGACACCAGCCGCATTCGTAGCGACGGAGGCCGGCTGTCAGTGGGACACCATGTGTCGTCTGTTTTTATCATATCGTCTGTGCTAGACTATACTTATCTTGGACCACGCGACGCGAGCGAGCGCGTGCAGCTTCTGGCTGTATGCATCTTCGTGTATGTGTGGGCGCGCGTACTCGGCGCGTGAACGATATCACGTATGAATGTGCAATCGTGGCGGTTAATTGCTATGCCAATCTCGATCGATTTTCGCCGTCCGTCCGTTGCGTATGTGCATACAGGGATTTCACCCTCTTGGAGGAAGCGATTCCACGGATTCAACAGCTTCGCCCGTCGGTAATGATGGATGGTGGCTCGTCGAATTCGACGCTGGTTGGGCTGCTTCGAACCGATAGAGGTGCAATTAGCGGATGAGACCGCGGAGCAGGGCACGCCGCGTAGATATTGCGTAGAAAGATTTTCTTTGACGGGGAAAACTGGTATAAAGGGGTGGATGCAAATTTATTAGCGGTTCAGTACGTCCGGTGTCCAATATTTTGAAGAAAGCGAGGAAAAGGGAGGACGGTATACGAATGTGTTTCTTAATGCAAGCGAAATGTTTTAATCGGCGGGTTTCGATTTAGATTGTTGCTCCGATCTGTGTTTCAAATCGGTATAACTTCTTTTATTTAATCAATACTGACGGGACAATATTCCTGATGAATTGTTTCATCTGAAAGTTTTGCACGGGTCACGTAGTTCTTGCGATAAATTGTTTGAAAAAGTAAGAGACACTGTGCGTTTGTTTAGAAAGCGTCGAGATAGTGGTAAATAAATAATCAGATCAGTGTTGATACGTTTGTATGCTTATAATTCATGCACAAATTATTACACGTTTCCATCAGGTAACAAACACAGACATCTACTGCTTTCGTTAGAAAAGTTTGGTTCATTTAACTTAATGATTCGTGAAAATAAAGTTCTTTTGTGCTACTACTTCTAATATTTGAGAAATACATTTTTTTACGTGTTTTATTGTTCCTTATGTTAATTATATTTCATTGTTTATTATATTGTTTTCCACGTGTCGATGTAATATTCATGGCCAATTCATATTTTGAATAATTGTTGTAAAATATAGCTAATTACAAACTCCTTATTCATTTATTTTAAATACAGAAATAATGTGAAATTCCTCGTTTCAACAGAATCTTTAGTTTTCAAATTAAAAAAAGCTTATTATTTATTTATATAAATAATTTTAACAAACAAATCTTTATCTTCAAATACAGATCTAAGTCCGTTTTCTGTGTTACCAAGCACGACCAAATTAAAAAGAAGGGAAACATTATTTTTGCCCACACTCGCCTATCACTCGCCGCACTGTGCATTCCATCGAATCCATCACAATTTTATTTCACAGTCCGATCGCAGATTGATCACACAGCCGCCGTTTCGAAACATACAACCTAGATTTCTTACTTATAGCTCAACTCCTCTATCCTATGATATTCTACTATTTATCTGACCCAATTTTTTTACTCGTTATTAATTACGTTTCTCCTCTGCACACGTTAATATCCACAGCGACTTTTTCGCGTAATCAATGGTATATATTGAACAACTGCACCGTTCGGTTACGACACGACGAAACTTATCGCCTGGCGGTGTCCAACAACGAAAGTTATGGCATTTATGCAACACGACACACGACCCTCCTAATGATGAAGTCGCTGCCGAGTCGGTAACACCAAAGGAAAGAAAGAGGAAACATGAAATCAACGATATTCGTGGAATGTGAACGCTTTGTCCGCGATAACGTGCTATACGTGGCACGGACGCACACGTTGCAAGAATGAATGCAAGATTCTCTAGATGCTGGGATAAAACTGACAACGAGGAACGCGTGTTCCCTGGGTTACTGGCGATACACGCCGTGGAAGCTGAGGCCCTTCGAAAGAGGAACCCTTCTTTTCCGGAAAAGACGAACAGGCGAGGCTCGTGGACGAATAATTATAATTAAATAATTACCGGCGCGGTTATAATTTTATCGATTTCGACCGCCGGAGAAATTGCAACGCGACGAGCTGTATTGCTCGTGACGAGTAATTATCTGCGAATAAATTTGCGATGCGACGAAAAGAACGAAATTCGCTCGCCATTCGGAAACCCAGCGAGCATTTCCATGATTTTAGTTGAATAGGATAAGCGAGGAAAGAAATAGAAAGATTGATATGAATGGCGTAAATCTATAAGAAAAATGAAGTTTTGCAAACTTATATATGTAGATTAAATTTTGAGATTTTATTTATTGTTGTGTATTACTGTATTACTGTATACTGTATTATTCTTTATTGTTTTTCTGTATTGTCGGATTGTGTAATCCGAGGTAACAGCAAAGCTGCATATATTCTAGGAGTTCTGGGTTTAAAAAGCAGCTATCAAAAACATCTACTTTCGCATGCTCGTATGTTTTACTTTAAATAATGCACTGTCTTATAAATGTATGTATGCACAAAATATAAATGTATTTCTACAATATAATTAATAAACGAAAGTCGAAGCTTCGTTTCCCCATATTATCAACCTGTTTTGCAATTTATGCTATTTGAACAGCAAATAAGCTCGCAACTCTTCTTGCATTAAATAAGCAAAAGCAGAATGGAAACGGATCAATATTAACTTTTCACCGGCTTAAGGTATAAACAGAATGTCTTCTACCCTCTTTCCATACAAAGTAGAAGATAAAAGGGACCAGATATTATATTTAACATTTCTGTGTCGAATAACGAAAACGGAAATGGAATAAATGTAGCGCTTTGAATATAATATCTAATATTAGCTACGTATAAATCGAAAAATAAATACGGAAAAACAGATTCCCAGTTCTCCCGAAATATCCAGGGCAATTCACCAGCGAAAAGCTCCGACCAGAATATCACTTTCTTAATCCGTTGCACCTCACTGTGCAACTTATACGTCCTACAATTAAGCTTCTTAATTTTGAATTCCAACGAATGCGTATAAGCCATAATTCGTTGCCGTAAAAGTTGCGTTTGCAATAGAATTCGCATGATGTCCCTCGAACAGCTGTATCTACTGAAGTTCTTCGTTCGCCTATTTGTTATGCACTGCCACGTACTCGCATCTTTAAGCGTACTTGTGCGGGAAATTCGATATGCATCGATACAACGCGATGGTGAACGCATACCAGACGACACTTTGTCAGGCTTGTTCTACCTGTGCATCGCTACCCGCAAAACCAAATGCAACACGATGCTTCCCTTTGCTTATGGATCTTCTCGAGCAGCCTCCTGGGCTAGATCCTCTTTACTACGAGTGAACGCACGCTTTTTGTTGAAACACGAATAATAAAAACCAGTACTTTGTGTACGATTGGAAATACTGCGTGAATGTTGAGTACTTGAGAAGGTCGTGCGCATGGAGGGTACAGCGGCCCAAGGGTTCGGGTGGTCGGGACCGACCATCACCGAGGAATGACTGGGGGGTGTGTCCTGAATGAGTGAGCGCAAATGAGGAATAGAACGAGAGAGAATACTGCTGAAAAATCAGATTGGCAGTTTGTTACACATATACAACGTATACGTCATCATACAATCAGGAGGAACTTTCCCACGATTAGTACTCTTTTTAAAATTCCTCACCATTCTATGGGGTAGAATTATTTTGTGAAATACAATTTAACTATCTACTAAATGGTTTCTACGAATGGTAGTCGGTTGCCACACGAGACAACTAGCCCCACGTATGCTGTGACAACCAACCCCATTTGAAAACGGGCCACGTTTTTTGTATGTAGAGTGATATCAAATGAATTTTTCAATCCTGCCATATATAAAAATATAAATCAACAGTCCACTATTAATAACATAAAATCAAAATTTAAAATAATGTACAAAATTCTCACTCAGCACGAAAAAGCTAATCAACTGGGGGAAAAAATAGTTTAGCGTTCAACAATATTTCGATTGTCAGAAAGCAACCTGACCAAGAAATGGAAAAATATGCATGTGCTCTGAGCCGCGTGATCAAGACACATGTACTGACGAACGTTTCACCTGATACAGTTTATACAAAAGGAGAAATGAACTTTGTGACATCCAGCCCCGGTCTCCCCTACATGTGGATCAAAATATAAATATACAATTGGCACATTGTAATAGAATAATTAAATAAATACAAAATTATTCATGAATCTAATGTAGATATAATTATGTATAGCTTATAATAAACACGCGATTGACGACATTAATCAATATCATTAAAATATACTTTCTTCTTTGTATTACTTTGCGATGTATAATTAACATTTTCTTTCATTTACGCTAGCAACGCGTTTTCCAGATTCCTTGCTATATGTTATTAAGAAATGAATAATATTATAATAAACCGTGCTTCGGTTAATTTCCCCGTGCAATCTTATGCGCTAAAAATAATATCGTGTACAATTCACAATGGAACCCCGTTTCGTAATATATAATTGCTGCACATTTCACAGTGCTATTCACAGTACCGAATCTTGAGACGATCAGAACGGTAGCCCATCGAATCGCCGCGCCGCCAGCTGTACACAGTATGTAATAGTGATTGCAAGTCATACACCGATAACCATAATAGCCCTATTTACGAACGTACAACTCGAAGAAAGAGTATCGTGTCTATCTCCTAGACACACCAGCGGAATCAACGTGTTCACAACACCTTGATATCCGTAATTATACGTAGACGTAGCGTAACGGAGGAACGCGTTCCTCGTCTCGAATACACAACGTACAATTGTATCGGTTGGCCCCGTTCCACCGGCTTCCCTTTATTCTCTCACTTCTAAACCCGGCTCCCGTTAATGGAATTAATGAATAAGGATTTATTCAGCGTTTTGCGGCGCATAGTTTTGAATAACGCCAAGTAACCTCTCCTGCCCAATACATACATCACGAGTTCGGTATTTACGATTTTCCTCTGATAGCCGCCGCAGTTTCTTTTCATTTGTCGCGCGGCACAGCAAGTTTTTCCTCTTTTGTTACAGGGGAGACAGTTAGAATCGCGTAAATACGAGATTCACGTGCACTTTTCTCTTTGCTCGCCCCTTTATTTTCCTGTACTTCTCTGGTACAAAGCTTGCATTCATTTTTGTGCCAAAGAACATTTTCCCCTGTGTGTGCCCGTGATGTGTAGCGACGCGTGCACGTAATGCGTCATTATAAAAGCACCGCGGGGATGATTGATGATGATGAATCTTGCGTTACTTGGACGACGCGACGCGCTTCTACGTTATTACTTGAAACTCTTCTCGTGATCAAATAATTTTAGCTGCAACGCGAGTGGAGAATGTATTTTAACAGAGGCATGTGTTAGATGAATCGCTAATTCTTACGATGGAGTAAAAACTTAAGGTTCGATATTAACTTCCACAGTCCGATTTGAATAAATTATGAAATTAAATATCACTGCGTTTTTATGGGATTTCTTCTATTGTTCTGATCGGTTGCTCTCTACAAATAGGCAAGGTTATTTCCACGTGTATAAAAAGCAGCCCAACACGTATTTCGAATAACTATTTCACAACATTAGCTAACAGTTCGCCGCGGGATATAAATCTGTCCAATGAACAGAGCTCCCTACTAATTTCGCCAAGAAATTAATCGAGCTAGGATGGACAGCTGAGAGAAATCAATTAAACCACAACGGTCTAATCAACGAAGAACTTGCAAATCGTTAAATATTAAATAAAAGCATATAGCATATAACAATGCAACACAAAGTGACCGCATAATTGCAAGTATCCGCTGCCAGCGCTCCAATATAAAATTCCCCTTAACTTTCCTACGCGTTCGATAAACCGAACGCCATCGAAACCATCGAACGAACTAATCCTAACACGTTCAGACACCAGGATCGCGTTCCAAGCCTCGCCTCCCGGCGATATCGTCGTGCCACCCCCTGGAACATACCCTTCAATTACATCTTAATACCGCGGTCGCGTGAGCACGCAAACCACGGCAAGATGAAACATCAACGCGCCGCCTTTATCGCGCACGCATCAGCTCAAAAGATACGTATACATTTGAAAGTGCAGCGGTCACGATCCGCGTTCACAAGCCGGTGCTCTTTCATTCAAAAAGCGGGCGCAACCCCGTTCAGACAGGCCACCACCCCTCGTGTCCTTTGACCGAACTCCGTTGCACGTTCCCCTTCCAATTTCCTATCGTGTTTGTCGCGTTTGTTCGCGAGGCGAACGTCGCTTTCTTAGAAGAGAATCAGCCGCGTGTCACGACGATGCGATGGAGGCAGCCTCGTGGAAGGGCAGACCGAAGTTCATTTTCAAGTAGTTAGCGACTCCCCCTATCAGTCTCATGCCCTCCTACCGAAACCATCCCTTAGTAACCCCCTCTGCGCCTCTTCTCTACATCTTATCCCAGCTGTCCTGCTCCTTCCAGCTGGTCTGTTAAAAGAGTTAAGACCCGGCGTATACGCCAAGGAACTCGGGACCCCTCGGACCGCATCTACGAGACCTTCGTCGACTGTTGCCTGTAGCAGACTCTGTCCTCTACTCGCAACTTGAGCCCCTTTCTCCGTCCCGCTTCCGCTGTCGCTTTCTGTCCCGCCAGCAATGAGATTTCAGATTAATTGCTTCGACGTTAGTTGCAACTTAATGAGATGCTCGCTACCTGACACTCGAGAAGGGTGGGCAACCCAGTCGCTATAGCCTTGCGAACGTCTAGAGATCGGCGAGAGAGATTTCGTATATACTTGGCGAATTTTCGGGTTTCCACTTTACAGATACGGGGCGCCGAGTGTGATGTATTTTATGCTGGATTTTGGGTGTTTAATCTGCAGTGGCTGCTACCGCGAATCTGATGCGAAAGTTTCAGTTGACTTCGTCGGGTCTAAATTAACGTCGAATCTCTCGGGACTTCTCAATCCTTCGTCGATCGAAAGATAAATTAGTGGTATTAATGGCAATCTGTTCTGATTCAACATTCGATTCAGTATCCCGAAGTTTTCGTACGTTATCTTGAAATCATTCGTTTCTTTCGTATCAGCTTGATCAACGAATCGTTAACAGTTAACTGTCGCGAAAAGAAGCGCAAGAAACAAATGTCAGAAATCGCTTCAAAGTTCGTTTGGAGAAACGGTTGTAATAGTGTAGATTATTAAACGCAGTCGAGGACTGTTCTGCCATGAAGTAACCGTTGCCGTTAGAAGGACAGGGAAAAGGAACAAAACGAATTAGCTGGGCACTGGATTTACTTAGGATTTTAGGAAGAACAACCCGACGCGGTGGAGGCACTGTCTTCTGCACGAGCCTTAAGCCCCTCGGACACAAAAGATATAACATAAACTGGATACTTCGATTTATATCTCCGCTACTTTATATTTATTGCCATTGCCCTCGAAAAGTTCTTCGAGGATCCGCGTATACCTGCTACCATTCATGGAACTAAAATGCAACCCTCACTTTCCAAAAATTCACATCATCTATATGCGAACGACATACTGCGACCGTGCTATTGTTTGTTACGATTTGGATGCGCAGTGGATGAGATGTTGAACACTAAGGATCAACAATTTCCATAAATAAGATTAAAGAAATATAGACTAACAGAACACGTGGAAAAATATTAGTCGTTGGGAATAGTAGCTGATTTTTTTTGCAAAACTTTCTTGACAGCTAGATATAACATTCATGGTATTGCCTTTCGTTTAATTATTTATTATATGATATTTTATTACATTCATTCATTTTTCATGCAGTTGATGAATATAGAATTCGACCATGTACCCCTTCCATTCGAATCACTGCAGTCTGATTATTCTTTTCACACCGAATTCAAACAAATGCACTGAATTTTAATTTCTGCAATTAAGATTACCACGAATCCAGAATCCAATGACTCATTAATTACTTGTATTGTCCGCGTTGCATGACACTATTTCAAGCAATTGTACTATTTAATTTAGAAATATGCGCATCGAATTTCGCCGGACAAAAGAGAACGTAAAACTCGAAATTATAAGATAAATAAATACATATGAAACATCCTGAAGAATTTAAAGTATTTTCTGCCGTGTATTCGCAGCCGTTGACTGAATAACAATAAGCTCACTGATCAACGGGTTCACGAGTAACGAGGCGATCAAGGTAAATGCAGAAGGGGTTTCTATTACCATAAGTTGTAGCGCGTGCACAGCCGGCCTTTTTATGGGTATATATCTGACATTCCGAGAAAGTCAAAGGGAGGAATACGGAGTATTATGGGGTTCGATCGAGGGAACAAGGAAGAAGGGCCCAAGGAAGGGAGATGCTTGTCCCTTAAATGATTGACGGCCAGCTACGCCACAAGCGGTTGGTTAGAGGATGGGCCAGTGGTTCCCAAATGCTCTCAATCGAGCTGGTATTATTGAGATAAAGCGTGCCGATAATCGTGTTCCAAGGAGAAATTGAAGGCTACGAAGCTATCAGTATATTAAGTGTTAGCGCGATGAAAGTACAAATTGTATGTGTATGGGCGCTACTCGAGGTAGCACCGTTCACGCGAAATTGGAAGTGTTAGATAGAATGAGCTGTTAAATTTAATGATTAGTAAAATTAGTCCCAATAGTCCCAATAGCCCGGGCTAAAAAAGTTGGTACCAGAGTAACATTATTAAGATTGATTATAGAAATGTTCTCAGTACTCTAGAGAAAAACAAGACTGTTAAAATTGTCGCAATATCCTTGATTCTAGATTAAACGTGCTGGTGCACAAGTAATTAATAATTATTCGATGTATGTAATTGCGAAAACTGTGCCAGCATATTTTGCGACTAAGGGTGAGAAAGGAATATTATACTATGTAGGCTGAGGATCATAGTGCTTTATTAAACAGTTGCAACGAAAAGTATAATATGAAAGAATGTTATCCTTCTACAAAAGGGGAAAAGGAAATCATTTTCTATGATATAAAACATAGTTTCTTCTTCCCATACTTTACGTACAACGTTTTATGCTACTTGCATCTTCGAACTTGCAAACATTATTGACAGACTAATACAACACGCTCGTACGATATTTAACAATAAATATATTCTCACGTTTCTTTCCCTCACTTTCGCAGGAAAAAATAAAGATGCATCCAAAACCTCAGAACGTTATTCCACAAAGAAACTTGCGACCATCTGCTCCGCGCATACAAAATCCTCCAACAAAAGGAATCCTCCAACCAAATTTAACCCTTTGGAGTACGAAAAGTCGGGAAATCCGAAACTCTTGATAGAAACCAAAACTAAGACGACCACCAAAAAGCGGAGCCCGATATTCATTTAAACCCAACAAAATCACATTCAGCAATAATATCGAACATATTCCACCTCAGAAACAGGAGATTCACGACGGAATCATATTCCGTTCGCAAAAGGAAACGAGCAGGAGTCCTTCGGAGGCTAATGTTCCTCGCCATGGGTCGCTGATCAATCCCGTTTCATTCCAAACATTTCGCGTCGACACTTTTCACAGTACAGCCGAAGAACCATCCCCCTTTGCAGGATTTTTCAGCCGCAAGGCGAACATCGAACATTGTAACCGTGTCTCACGGTAAAGCACCGCGGCGTTACGTTCGTTTAAATCCACATTTTCTCTCGGGACACGCTAAATGTACTGATCTGAAGTGCCGACACGGATTGTCTTGCACGATATGGGACTGAGGCAGCGCGCAGAAGTAGAGAACTTTCCGGCATTGCGTCGCGTGTCTTCCGTCCGTGAGGGTCAAGGCCGACGACACGCGAGGACTTAGAATACGCATTTAGATTCTTGGCACCATACTATCAGAGCAGGCCGTCTGAACGCGACGCACCAGACGACCACGAAGATCGTGGTCGACGAATACGGAACTCCGGTGTCGCAGTTTGTCGTCGACCTGCCACCCTATTTTCACTCCCTTCTCGCCCTCCAGTCATTCGTGTCCTTTCCTGTGTGCTTTGGCCTCCCCAGAATCTAGCGCGTAATGATCCTCGTGACGAAAAACGAAGATTGCAACGTACATACACGTATCAACGTTTAAATTTCTGTCAATGTACTTGCGTACATAAGTTTTCGCTGGCAGCATCACGATGTACATCGATGTAATGTGCTTCTCTTTTGAATCAAATACCACTTCTGTTGAAACTGTCAAAACTGTTAAATAAAACTTGTTCGTGTTCACTTTAAAAACTGTAAATGCCCGTACAAAAAGATACGACATCGTAATTCGTTGATACGTCGCATCTTCCTCCCACCTTCCCCATTGCCCGCGTCTTCGACAAATTCCTTACACGCTACTTAATCTAACACACCCGCTACGTGTGAAACATTTCGGAGCTGTATACTCTATTAACGCTCCTACGTGCAGTACTAGTATTTGCCGATCAGTTAAGCCGCATCGTTAGCTCGAGGTCGAAAAGCCGTAGAACCCAGCTTTCGGAATTGAAAATTTAAACGTCGAAACTTCACGCTTTCGTGCGCTAAGCGTACATGGAAACGCAATCTATTATGAAGGGAACGCGCTGTACTTTTCGAGGGGCAAGAAAGCAATCTCCCTCTAAGCTGTATCGAACGGCGACGAGGAAGACGACAACGAAGACGACGTCGTTTGTCGCTCGAGTGACATGCCGCATTCTTCTCTTGCTCTTTTTCCTTCGGTCGTTCACTTTCCCACGTCCATGGACTAAACTGTGAAACGACTCACGAATTACTAGATCGTCCAATACGCTCTTATCGTTTTTATTCCACAGTGCATTTGCCCCAGCGGCGTATGCCTATCGATTGTTTACAGCTTTTGTGCATTCCCGTTTCAAAGCTGCTGCGAATTTATTTGGCGTCGCGCTAGTAACAGAGAAAGTTCTATTTAAAAGCTGCGCTGCGTCGAGTTAAGGGAAACTGGTATCTCCGATACATTTCACTTGACGAGTCTAATCGTGGTTCCAAAGTTGACAGAAATATTTCTGCTGTCTATGACAAAGATCGTGTAGCTGAAAAAACAGCCTGAATATGATTTCTCGTGCTTCGTAAATGGTAATTGTTTTGTAAACGAGGCGGACGAGCCTTCTGTTTTAACGAGGCTCGCTTTGGAGCACGACTGATTAATTTAATCGAAATGATTCTCCGACACCTTGAATTAATTAATCGCCTTGGTCGACGATGTAATCGTTGAATTGATACAAAATGCGTTTGAGAGAAATAATGAACTTATTGAACTGCCCAATATTTGCATGCTGCTCGCTGTCGAGACGATGTCGGGTTAATGAAACACGAGTATGTATTACTGCTGCTTTTTATTGACGCCCGGCCTTTACGCAACTCTTACGCCGACTACTAACAATCGTCGACAACTCCGAAAGTACTCGCGCAACGTTTCAACACGTTTCCAGATTTTTTCTCCCTTTTTTTCTTGACTCAAAATGAATTTGTAATGATTTTTTTCCCCCGTGCATAAATCAGATTAAGTAGCTTTTTAGCTGCGATAACTTGTTATAATAACTTTTTTCTAGATACGAAAGAAGAATTTAAAGGATGGTTTAGAAGATTTATAACAGAGGAAGGATGCCAAATTTATTTGTTACGGAATGTCATTTTTAATTTAAAATATTCCTAACATTTTGTGTATGCGAAATTGTAGTGCTTGAGATGATTGGAAAATTAATTGTTGAAAACTGAACGGCTATAATTTTCGAATCATATAAAACAATCATCAATTGCGATTTATAAGCGTTACTTATGGCTACTGTTTGATATGAATATCTTTTTAACACTAACCGAATGTTATTTTATTACCGTCCGTACGCGTATCGTTGTCTACTAAATCAAGTAATCGATTGCACGATAAAATCGCAGAAGAATTTATCGTTTTCTTCGAAGACCGAAATGAATCTAACTATTGCCCAAAAAATGTACTCCAACGTTGGTTTATTCTTTTTGGAACGTGTTAGTCCAACCAATCCAGTCGGCACAACGATCGCGAGTTTCTGAATTGATGGCCACGATTTACTTCCCTTCTGGTACTCCGGATTTAATCTAGTATTCCAAGATAAATACACGATCGTGGTTATGAATAGCCCATACCAGTTCGAAAACCCGTTTCGCGGGAAAGCCACAATGGATACATTTTCCAACCTATATTTACAATTTCATAACAACCAATGTATTTGCGAGCCAATAATATCGAGCGACCATTGATTAAAAATAATGCATTCACGTTGGAATTATTTATCAATTAGCATGAACGTAATCTAACTAAAACCCGTTGTTTTCGACTGGAGGCAATCGGATATCGGTAAAAATAGAAATCTGAAAATGTATTCTCTGCGTTCATCAATATTTACTTCTCTCTGCTGTTCCCTTTAATTTTAATACCCTATATATCACTCAGCAACCATACTTCTAAAGATTAAAGACGAAAGAAAAGAAGCTTAACTGGCGATCGCGTGAAAAACGCGTCGTTAAAAGTTTGCATTGGTTTGTACTCCAATCAAAGCTAAGTCGATTCATTAAAAGCAGAATATTTTTAAATTCCCACGCGTAATTTCACCGGTAGCCCCTCCGATTTCATCGATTACAAGTTCGTTGGGACGCCTACTAAATAAGACAAATTACGATCGCAATTGCAGAGATGCTCGAACACAGTTGCCTTGTTAAAGTTACTCGACACGACGTTTACCGGGTGTGTGAAAGCTACGCTTTAGTTGTTCAAAGGCTTGCAAAGTGACAAAGTTGCTAAAAACGACGCACTCGCCATAGAAAGTTAATGAAAATCGTGCATGCTAGGGAAATCTTTTTCACCTTAATCGCCTGGCCGGATTTTCGATCAATTACGAAGAACGTGTTTCACTAAATTGTACAATTCAATTTGTATTCCGGTAATCGGTATCGATCAAATAGTTTCAACGCGCGCTCGTGTCTGAAGGATATTTAATGAAAAAATGCAGTACCGAGCATTGGTTTCTATTGTGTTTCTCAGAGGAATGCTTTACTAGGAATCAGTTGCACGTGTAGTTCCAGTGGATCGGATTGTTAAATTAGTTTCCTATGCACATTTATACGAATTTAATTAAACTAAGGATTTATCTGGATGGTTGATAAAATTTGAAATATTTAGACGATTCATTCGTGAGAATTCAAACACAGTTCTAAGTGTTCTACTTGTTCTTTTATTTAGATTTAAAAAATATTGAAATATTATTTATTGTATTTCCATATTTGAAAATGGAATCTGATTGGAATATGTTCTTATTATTTTCAAAATCAAAGAGTTGATATTCATATTCGACATCCACGCATAAATGTTGTTATATTCTTGCAGGCATCTACTCGTCATGGAAATCAGTTGTTCTAAAATAAGTATGACATAATGAATAGAGATACCTCAGGAAATTTTAATACAGATCATAACATTTTTATCAACGACTGCCTTCTCCAATATTTCAAACATGATTTTGAATACACGGCGAGCAACAGGACTATCTAATCTGTGAATATTTTACAATGTTAATAAGCTTCATTTTCACTCATATTCAACGAACTTGTGTACATAATATTATTTTTTACTTTGGTTAGTTCAATTAATTAAAACCTCGATAAACTATCTAAAGCAGAATGAGTTATATGTATAAAGATTTCCAGTTTTATTTCTTCGATGAAAAAACTACTGATTCAACTTTGATACTTATTTTATTCCTTATTTCTTCACCCTCATCTTTCATCAAGATCTGCAGGCATTCAGCTAATGTACGTACAATTTACATAGTAACAATAATAATAAAATCCTGATTTTTACATGCATCAGTACACAACATGACTGATGCACAAACCTACAAATGTTTTACAGAAATATCATCTGTCGCCAATTACATTTCACTTGAATTAGCATTTTATTGTAAAATTCAAAAACACCTTTAATAATCTTGCTATTCCCCAAATTGTTACAAAAGTTCTACCAAGCACTAATATCTTGTATCGTCATCAAATAAGGAATTCTCCAACGCAAGCGAACTAACAGTGTCGCCTCACATTGTATGGAACGCTGGGTTCGAAGGACGCCTACCTCTGAACAACACCTATGGATTAACTAATCCCTCCTACCAGTACCTGTATCTTACCACGTTTGAATCAAAAGACTAAGGATACGAACGGTTTACCTCACAATCGTCGTCTCCTTTCCACTTGCCCAAACTCATTGTCAGATCAGATTAGACCGAAGCATACAAAACAACATTCTATTCGCGAAATGCCAATTCTCTTGCTGGATGGAACATCGAATCTTTTGACACTGTCGAAGCCATTTTCAATCGAAACAACTTGAGACAAAATGATGGACGTCCACGAATTGATGTACTTGCATAAGCTCAGCGTAATCATAATTAAAGATTGTAGTTAAATGTACTTCTAAATTGTATTTATTAGTAAGTAGCAGTGTTATTTTTATTCTCAAAAATATGTTACGAAATTATAATTATGAATTTTTTATCTCAAGAAATGTGTTCATAATCAGATATTGCAATTCAAAGTGTTCATGTATTATTATTGATTATAAATCGTTTGATGAAATATGGTCGGGGAAGGAGTGTTTTCCTTCGCAAATTTCGTTAGATATTTATCTTGAATCGTGATCCAGCTATTTTATCCCCGATTGAATCGCTTCGGCTCTAAACTAATTCGCGTAATAAATTTCCAAAGATTGGACCTAAGATACTATCGTGCATTACTTTGTCAACCTCAATGAAATGTCCGTGAAAGCTCGTTATGATATTACTATCTTCTCGCATCGTAAATAGTGGCCACTCTGATAACAGGCATTCCAACTTTTCTGATAGCTCGATGGTCAAGTGTCGTCGGAAACCGAATTGCATTCTCCCGATCACAAATGCGCACATTCGAATAGTAAGGTAGGTTTTAGATCAGAAGCTTAACGCATGCATAGCGTTAAACGCAGAAAAATATATTCTGACCAAACTTATTGATTAAAAATATTAACAACAAAACCTCGTTGAATTTCTTTTCCTCCGCCAACGTGTCATCTATTCCCTCCAAAATAACATAATACTCTCTGCGAAAGTAATCCCAAATAACAGTCGACTATTATCGCGTCTCGCGTCTTTCTTAACCGCCCAATAACACATATCGCACGCGGTAGAAACACTTTCGTTATTTGGGGGCAAAATTCAAAATCCGAAATACCTCGGGCAGACCCTAATATTTCACTCCTTTTCAAATTAATCACGCTGCACAGCTATGCCACAACGGCGAACAAAAGATGGCCAGTCTGAACAAAGAAATTGTTCGACGTCGTTGAACCAGTACCCGTGGAAGCCGCACCCGCGACCATAAACGGAATTCTATTCACGAGGCAAGCTCGATCGAGCTGGGCTTAGAAACGAATTGGCCTTCTAACTCGTTTATTAAACGTCAATTCCCTTTGATCGGACCATTGACACACGTGTGCCTGGCACACGGTCGATATATCGTTCCCCATCGCGCGGATGAGCAGTTTGTTGTAAATATATATATATCGATGGACAATATCGATGGAAAAAGAGACCGCAGGTCGGTGGTCGTACCGAGGTCGGGTCAATCCGGGCAAACAGGAAACGGGACTTACGTCACGGTCTCCGGTACGATTCTCGGTCCACTTCGAACATCATCGACAAAGTTAAACACGATTTCGCGATTTCCTATCCTTTGCTTCCTCGCATGGGTGTCGACGTATAGAAATGTTATGGAATGCATCAAATTTCCGGAATTTTTGGATCGATATTTTTATATAAAAGTTAGTAAAAGACTTTTGATATTTGTGATATTTCAATAGATTGACATGCGCAGAATGTTATTGATTTTTTTATATTTTATATTGACCAGCTGGTAAGTACTGTCTATGTTCAATTTTGTTGAATCCGTATCGAACTTCCAAACGTTTGTTTTATGGAAATAGTATTTTGGAAAAAAGTTTTGTATAAAACTAGTAGGAGATATTATTTTGTAATACTTGCTACGTTTTAATGCGTTTGTGTATGAAACATATTATTCCTTTTTTTTTATTTGAAGTCGATCTGTCAATGCTATGTATTAAATTTTATTGAATCATTAAATACGGTAAACCGTATTGGTCTTCCATACGTTCATACTTTTTATACTGCATGTGATTTATGTAATTTATCAAACTCTCCAGAAAAAAAGTAATTATTTAAATGTACGCCACCCAGATTCTACAGTAAAATATTATTTTTTAGAATTCTCTAATATATACCTAAATATAACGCCTTCGAAATGTGACATTGAATTATCAATAAGAAGTAATATTGTTCTGCGCTTAACCCTTTCCCCGCGGTACGATACAAAATAAAAATGCCCCGATGCACAAAACAGTACAGAGTTTATTAATACCGAAGAACTATGTGTATAAGCACTTAAATATTATATTTAACTACCTAAGATATAATTTACATAAATAATTGAATATGCTGTCTTAAAGGACGTTTAGGTAATTCTTTAGCGAACGGTTGCTGAATATCTGAGTACATCTACCGTAGCGAAAGGGTTAACTGATGCATTCCAAATCTCCTTTTCGCGTACGTGAAAAGTGAAAGCTATAGGCGCATGAGTCCAACTGCCACCAGAAGAAAGAGAAACAGCGATGCTCCTATCAGTGGCAGGGAGATGAAAGTTTTGTCAGCGAATTTTCATTCACGCGCTACCAAGTTACAATACCGAGGAGAACTTTTATGGAAAATCGGTTGGACGTGCGTGCGACAAAACTTCAACGCAACAATTGCATGGCTGCAATGATCCTCAGGTGTATACGCGATTATCCTCGACTGGTTTTCTGTCGAATACCTAGAACAGGTATTAGGGGTGAATAATTAACACCTGTCATACGACTTCCCTTCCTCGTACCTGGTTAACATAACAAAGAAGCCATTCTACTTTCACTTCTTGAAATAAGCAAAATTTGATTTACTCGTCTTACACGTAAACGTTGCACACTAACACGAACTATTTATATTCGTGGAGCGCGAAAATTGAACAGCAACTTGATTCTGGTTTTTCATTCATAAAATTGTATGTACCCTCCACACTGCAACTATTTCGACTATAACGAGTATGTACTTGCAATTTAATACAAGTACTTGGCCCTTATATTCTGTCAATAAAATATTGAATCACTACTTTTCCTTTTATTTATTAAATCAAAAGTCTCAGGCTGCAAGAACAAAAATTTGCATTATACATAACATGATCAGACTATAATTTCCTCTTTCATTTTCTTGAATACCCATCAGCGATCTTTCTACTTTTACACGTTTTCCAAAGTTCTGCGGGAATATCCTTTACATCGGATGCCAAGGGAATCATGGAACTAAATTTAAATACAGTCGTCAGGTTAATCGCCAAAAGGACCATCGCTCGTATCTATTATATTGAGATACAAGCCGCTATATTGATCATGACCGTTTCGAACCGTTTAACGTGGAAGACATTCGCATCGGGCTGACATCGCGAGAATACAAAGCATGCAAGCTGAACGTCATTAGTGGCATTATTTACACCGGAACTATTGTCAGCTGTCCAAACAGCTCGAAAGCTGTTAACAGACGTATCTTATCTGAGGCGTTGCGTAAAAACGAAAACATTACTTGACGCAGGGCCTGGAATAAAATAGCGTTCTCCAGAGTTTTAATAAGCCTTGCATCGCGTATCCAGTGACTTTCAGATACCGAAACAACTATGTACTCGATGACTTGCGCGCTTAATTAAACGAAACTCTTGAAACGACGTCACTCTTCGATATCTATAGTGATTCTTATTTCGACACATAGACGACAATTTTGGATCTTACGTGTCTAATCATGTACCAAGGTAGAAAAAGGCATTTTGATATAATTCTTGACAACATAAGTCTCCTAATTTGGGTCTGACAGTTGTGGATTAAAAAGAAATGGAAAAACTGTGATTTTCATGTAAGCTGACTATGCATTCGATTACCCAAGGTATTTTCGTCGATTCGTGAAGTGGTATTAGCAGTTATTTTTTACTTTGGGAGGTTCGTTGAATTTTATGAAACAGGACTTAACAGGTAAACGGTTGTAAATTGTAAACTATATCCTATTCATTTATATCCCGAAATCGTTCATGCTCCAGACGGTACTTTTGTCATTTCTGAAAAGGAGTTACGTAGAAGTTAAATAAAAACGATATTGAGTTGCACAATCCGATAAATGAGCAATGCCATAGTCCCGGACAAAGGACTCCAACTACCAATTCAATTCGCTTGCCGTACCCCTAAGCTCTCCAGCGTGTTCCAAAAGCTCTTGGCAACACGTTTTGATAACACCGTCACAGAGGGTCATTAGTCCGTGTCGGGGGAGAAGCTTCTAAGCTGAGTTTAACAATCGTGCGTTAGAAAGTTGTTGAAATTCCGGCCGTCCCATCCCCGTAACAGTTAATCGAATAGCCGCGCATACGTTCTACGCCGACATTTCCGTCCGGCATGGTCCGAATTTCCCCACAATACGAAGCGTTCGGCCAACAAACTTTCAACCGAATTCATCCCGAGCGGGCTAACAGAATTTATTTCGAACGAGATTTATCTCTGCGGAAGTCGCTTCATCCGCTGTGCCTCTGCCCGCGGGCTGCTGTGCGCGAGATCTCCGAAGGAGCAGAAAAAAGAAAAGAGCCGAGCGAGAAATATCTGGACCCGGTCCAAGTGTTCACGCATGGCTCCGAATACGCGTGCGAGAGGTACGATAAAACGTTGCACGGTCCAACGAATCATATTTCGCGTAGGACTAGTGTCGCGAGTACCTACGTTTCACGTGCCACCGGTACCTGTTGGAGAACGTGACTGGTAAAATTTACAGGGAGACGAAGAAGAGAGAGAACAAGCCGTGCGCCCGAGGCAAAGGAAGAGGAGGACAGATCGGTCCGGGCCACAGGATGAACGAGGCAAGTAGACGGTTTACACTTTTCTTTCTTTGCGCGAAAGAGGAACCGGTCCGCCAATCTTAGCGCCGTATTGCGAAATTTTGCCCAATCAACATCGCGCGGCTATTCCTCCTCTTCCCTTTGAAACAGACGTGATTTATTTATTTATTTACGTCACTGCGAAAGTAATGATACTTGGGACCACGATTCCCCCTTTCGTTTTTTTTTTTTAAGTCTTGTGTCGATAGGATTGCACGGTGAGTACGATACTTCGGCAAATGTTCTGCTTGGCGATTGGCTGATACGAAATGGAGTAGTATTTCACGATTCTTACAAATGAATTTTTTAAATGATTTTTCCATAATTTTCTTGCACGCAAATGAGCAGTTTCGTAATGTTTCATTGCTCTTGGGAAAATTGTGGAAAATACACTTTCCAAGTATCGCTAGAACAACTATAAGAATCACATATTTGTTTCTTCTATTTTTTATTACGAGTTTATTTTAAGGTGGTCCCATTAACAATAAAGTCATTAGTGACCACCATCAAGAATACATCAATTTACATTACATGTTTAGAAAAAATTTGTGATTATTGTGAATTACAAGGTGTCAAGTAAGTTTACCTGGCGGAAGAACTCTATCGTGTTAAGAATATTATCAGGGTCATGTAGATTCGACTTCATGTCAACTTTAATATTGCAGTTATTTCTGTTGAGATCACATATTTGTGACATTGGCCTAATTTATGAATTGGGAAGCATTCACGCGAAACGCAATAAACGATTTCTATTATAAATAATGCTGAAAATGAAACATATTTAAATTCCAACGCGCCGCAACGTACTGTCCCAGCACTAAATTTCCGTTCCTAGTTTACCAGCGGGCAGAAGCGTTGCGGTAATCTGACGTAAAATCGTTGCATCTAAAATTGCAAATAAAGCGAGTTTTCAGAGCATGTGAAGCGCTTAGATCGTCGACGGGATACAACGAGTGCACGCCACTTGTTTTATAATACAGACTTTCTATTGTTGCAACGTAATATTGCGTACAACGTTGGTTTCCATTTTAATTATTGAACGCCGGCTCAAACATCGTTCATTCGTGTGCGCACCGTTTGTGCAGACTACCGTTCAGTGGAAATTCAGGAATACGTGGCGGTACAAAAGAACGTTGCAGCACGTTCAAGCGAACGAAAAACAAACTTCCTATGAATATTCGGCCGACGTGGCTATGATTTTTCAGGAACGTGCGAAATATATTTGAACGTATCGAAATATCCGGCCAGCGCGAGTAACCCATTGAAACACTTCTACTTTATTGTAACGAGAGGGAAATATAGAATGAAAGGGAATACGGATTTATTAAACGATTCGATAATTAAACAGCCATGTCCGATTTAGTAAATACACATGGAGAATTTGTGATTTTCTTTAACTCTTATAAACAAACGTTCAGGACACACTGAGTATGAGTTTTTAGATATTGACAGGTAAAAAAAACAAATTGTTGTAATAATAGTAATTACAAATTGGTTGCAGTATTATATTCGAGATCGCGATAAATATTGTTGAAAATATTTATAAGGAATACAGTATGGACGTTTTCCAAGTAAATGCCAACAATGCTTTTCGATATTTCGAACCGTAATCTGCAAAACAGAAATTTTCAGCTCGACAATTGAAGCATTGAATTGAAGCATTCAAAAGCAAGGTGGAGTCGAATTTCTGTTCAATTTGTATAACAGAAAAGAAATATGGAGTTTCAATAAAAAGACGTATGGAAAAGCGACATTCTAACGTTATAGTTGGACGATTCAAAATCCAGATCGATCTAATTGCAAATTGATCCGCCCTTTCATCTTCCATAATTAATTCGCCCATTACTGCTGTAGTTTTGCAGAAAAGTTACAGTTTACTTGTTCAACTTAGCGACTTTGCACCGAAGTAAAAGGTCGATCCTATTCGAGTATGTATGCCTATGTATAAACATTTCCCACGTCAGGAACACGATTCACCCACCAGCACCACGGAAAGCCGTCTAAAGAAGTATCGATGTTGTGGCACGTTTCGAAAAACGAAAAATACAAAAGCTATGGTACGTTATGGATAGTGATAGGTATAGTCCTTCCCAACTAAATGCCGATTCCTAAGTACGATCGCATTGAAAGCACGTACGAATACGAAAGGAACAAAGAGTATCGATTCTTAAATAATAGCTACTTAAAAGTATCGATCGTTTGTAGGTTTGCCTTGGACGTACATGGGTGTCGATACTTTCACCATTCTATACGTTACAGCGGAGCTTTGGTTTTCGGTTAGTATTGCAATATTATCATCCGTTTCTGTTTTTTTAATTTTGTTTGCAATAGTATCTATCTAGCGATACATTCGTTGTCGTCACGATACCAATACTATTTAGTACTCGTTTTACCAAGTATCGATACGAAATGTCCAATGCGTTTCGAATCTTCTAAATAGCTATTTGATTATCGAATTGCTTGACAATCGCGAGACAGATTTAGATCATTCCCATCACTAGTCGTGGAATTTCTCTGGGAACCTCCCTTGGACACTTCGTTCAAAACAGACGAGAAACAGGAATAGCGGCTTCCCTGTTACGAGAGTTTTCTCGCGGAAAATAATACGCTAGAAAGCAGAGTCGTAAATGGTGGAGGAAAAGTTGTGTATACCGACTGTGGAAATTGCGTAGAAACGGTGCACTGTTATCGAAACTTCCCTCGTACGAAATTGCTGGTGATGCTGGATGGAAATAACTTTTTATATCGATTCCTCGTACATACGTCTGGCGAATGATCGGTCGCTCGTTGCAAAGGGGAAACGAATAATTACAATTTATCGAGTCCACGAATTGAAACGGAAGAACTAACCGTCTCTGTTGCACTGAATTAACTTGTTACCCAAATGGGAGTCTGACTTAATTGAAGCTCGTTCTGAAATGCAACACTATTGCTAAAAGTGAGCATCAAAGTAAAATTTCACCATCTATCTTAACTTTCGTCGCAGTTTTACGAATGTCCAAGTTCATTTTGGAAAAGAACAATTATTTTAAGGGCAAATTTTAATTTCTTCGACTTCTGCCGCGAAATACAGAATGTTGAAGATTCAACGTAGCAGATTGGAGAAAATAACCTGTAGGCTCAACCAATTTTATAATATTAAGCTTTATGTGCTATTTTGTAGAAGGGATAAATGAATGAGTAAGGAAGTTCTTGAATTTTCTAATCAATCGCAAGGAATCAGTTTTTAGGAATTAAACTTTAATTACCCGCAAGTCTCGCAGCCATTTCCTGTATCGGAAATAATAGTGTCTCCCTTTGTAGCTTCTCTTGCATTAGCGCAATTACTGCAATATAAAAGTCCAATGGTGCAAACATGAAAGCATAGGTCTCGTATCGCTTTTAAAACTGAAAGAGAATTGACATTAAATATAAAGCATACAGGAAACTGGCAAAAGTCTTCAGTTTACTCCTCTATCAATTTTATTCAAACAAAGCAGCAGAGAAATGTTATGTGCTCGAGCTTACAAGATAAATATTGTATCACGAATGCAGCCAAATGGTCCCGCCAAAATGAATAGCAAAGTGTCTATAACAATTTGCAGTCCATCTACGAAAGAAACTTTCGAAGCAGCTCGATAAACCCACAGGACCTGAAAGGGGATCAGCAGATTGGACGGAAAATTCGCAAAAGCGGGATGCTCAAAGGCGCGACAGAAATACACGCGGCAGAGGGCGAAAGGCGAAGCCTCATCTTTTCCAGGCAAGTTGCGCGTGTACGCGTCGAATGATTTTCGTGGCTCGTTAGCCATTCATCATTAATCGACGGAGTAATCGGTTGGTCTTCACCCTTGGTCCCTCACTCTCGTATATCACAAAAGCTTTGATCGCAGACGTTAAAGCACGACTAAACAACCGCGATTCGCGAAAGCTCGTCATTTACGAGTGTTCGTTTGACAAGGGTGTCAGATCGTCGCGTTTTCACCACTGCTCGATATTTATTGTTCGTTGTAGCGATGGACACAGGATGGATTATCCAAAATTAGTGTCAAAGTATTAAGATTAAAGTTAAACGGAATTTGTTCGAGATGTATTCACGTTTCTTTATTTCAATATAGCATTCACTTTGTGACCATTTGAACCGTACCTATTGGAAGGTGAAGAACTTGGTATCGTACATTTGACACCGATACCAGGCAAAATGAATAGTAAATGGTATTGGTATCGTGACGACAATGAATGGATTGATGCCAAACTCTGTCCTTATTGGCAGTAATGCACGTTCAAGACAAACCTACAGAGGATCGATACTTTTCACTTGGTACGTACTCATTTGTACTTTCAACGCGATCATACGTTGCTATTTCGAATCGATACTAATTGGCAGATCTTCATTAGTGCCTTTCTTCCAGTATCGTTAAAAATGAGAATCTCCACGTATATTATATGCAAATAGTACAGATTTTGTAATGTCGACGAGCGGTACGTATAAACACTTCAGATATTCTGTTTAATGACCTAAGATATAACGTATAGAAATAATTGCAATAAAGATATATACGTGTACGCCCTCCGTAGCGGAAGGGTTAACGATTCACAGCAGCAAAGTATCATTTTATTCAAAGAATTTTACTAAAAATATGGATAATACTCAAAAGTATCGATACAATACCTGGGATGGAAGCGGTACCTATACATAATTGTAGTACCTACATGGTGTAGTATCAAGTTTGGATCAACTATTCTTGTATATTTACTTGTTCCTGTGCTACAGTGATGTATGTAACACAGAATACTCGCAGAGTACTTGAAAACTTGCTTCTGTTTGGAATAGCATCGATACGTTTATTGCTGCGATATTCATTTTGGCAAGCAAACAAAATTATCATCGAATCGTTTGAAAATCAAGAGAAGAATTTCGATCATTCACACCAAACATTTATTGCATGACAAAATTGATGAAAACACTGTAAATTCGTGTCACGATTATATTTACCACCTTTTACCACTTATATTACCATATTTCTTAATAATAATTTTTACACCAGACTAAACTACACCTCAGGCTATCCAGACTACTTTCTCCGTAATCACCATAGCTCCATTGTAATAAATGGAAAATAAAAGTGTGCCAAAAATTCTATCGCCGTACTCGAAAGGGTTGAGTGACCGTTCTCCATAATTGTACATACAGAATTACGTAAGAGATACTGCGAGTTCGACGCACTTTTGGAAACCGAGGCGAGAAGTTCCGAGAAAATGGATCATCTGCCTCGCAAAATTCCTAGATAAGTAAGTGAAAGTCAGTTCCGAGGGTCCGTTTGGCAAAGCGACCAGTTCGACGAGGACTCGCCTCTGCTCGCCACGATGTTTCGTCTGGCAAAAGGACCGGTTCTTATAACCTTTGGAATATAAGCCCGATCCCTACCTCTCGCCACGAATTCCCAGCTGCGCCAAACGAAATTCGTTAAATATTCCCGCTGCGTTTTCGTGTGCGATTCACCCGATTCTGACATGAGAATTACTCATTTACCTCTGGACGTTTAGCGCTGAGAGAACGATATCTGACGCTTCGGTTCTTGGAAAGTTATGATTGATCGCAGGTACCCGCAAGGCGTCCGATTTACATTTATTCGGTGATAAGAATATCGTTATGTAACTTTAAATATGTAACGACTTCAACGATAATGGATTGTACGTATGAATAGTTTTATAGGCAAGTTGAATGCTCGTTTGAAATATTGTTTTGTATTCTTCGCTGATCTGCTCTCGAGCTTTTTGGAAATTCCAAGGGGAGAGTTATCGAAATCAATTAGAATAACACTAATGGAATCTAATTTGATATTTAATTGCATTCGCCTTGCTTAAAATAAATAAAATGAAATTTCAGTCTATCAAAAACGCTCGTTACATTAATTATTAAGAAAGCAGGCTTTCGTTGCAAGCACACCGTGAATAAGAAATTTTCTATATACATATATTTATCCGTAATTTTGATTGAGGATAATTTTATCCAGTATACTTATTCTACATACGTATTCTAAACTATAATTTATTTTTACTAGACAAGACGATTATTTGCACGGTGAATTTAGCATATATTTTGAACAACAAACATGTTTATCGACACGCTACTTACAAACAGAAGAACTGATTAAAGTTGAAGATAATTACTAACAGGAATACTACGTTGATTTTACGAACAATTTGAAAAAAAGGAATATGTATATCCTCCTTACGTAAAAACGATTCAGAGTCTCTATTCACATCTCACGTACAATCTTAAACGTGACTATATGTTTCCGAGCAACACCTGTCGACTATAAACGCAATGCATATTTCGAACGAAAGATAAAACGCACATTTCTAAGGAAACGAACGTATTCTATAGTAGTCCCATTTGAACGGCGAAAAATATTCGTATCGTTCAACATTAACTCGCCATTCCCACGTAAATAAGGTAATTAACACATAAAAGCATTGTGTCGCTCATTAATTGAATAGAAAAGTGTTTTATTACACAGGCACGGAATCCTTAATTAATTTCATTCAAAATCCTACAATTTAATTGTTTCCCATATTTCTATCACGCATCAATTTTCTCCTTGCTGTAAAATATTCTACAATTAACGCCAGATTAAAAAGTAATTAACGCCTGGAAGCATTTTATCAGATATTAATTGACTGCAGCCGTTTTATTCTACAAATACGAAATCCTAATTGACTTCCATTTCAAATCCTACAATTCAACTGTTTCCCATATTTCTATCAGGCGTTGCAGAATCTTGTTTCTTGTTTGAAAATATTCTACAGTCAACGCCAGATTATCGCCACCTCTAGAAGAAAAGCTTCACTTATTAAAAGCTCTTTCGGACTGCAGTCTAAGGACTCCAGTTTCTGCTTAATTAAAAGTACATGAGTTTGTTTCGAGCCATTCTTTTTCAACCGACTGAACGAAACGGAGAAAGCGAAGGGGTTAAAAAATAGGTTGAAACAAGATTTTCTCCGAGTTATCACTTTCACTTTGTAGAGGTAAAAATACTGCAACAATTGGAAGTACCAGCACGTCGCGCATACATGCCGGATACCGTTTGCTTTGGTTCAAGCGACAAAGGTGAACAAACGTTTATCTCCGTTCGTGTTTAGTCTTGCGAGAGAACTTTAACAAACCTTCGACACTTTCACGGCCAAATGCACTCGCCTCGTATAAAAAACCGCAATTATTTTGAACATTTATGTCAATGAGAGAAGTTTAAGCCTGCAGAATTGTAAAACGAAGATGTAAAACCTTCGATTTTCTATAAAAATTGCAATCTGATTTATCGCGAATTTTCTTATTCTTTTTTTTCTTACCGGAACAACAGAAAGGTATATACAGGTAGATTTACAATAATTATTTAAATACCTGTCAAAGGATTTAGGCAACCAGCAGGTATTGAAAATAAAAATCTGCGAAACATTTTACTACAGTAAAGTTATATTTTTATTAGTATTATTATATTGTTAAGCTATGACTGCGGTTCATTGGAAAAAGGAACTGCTTTTATATAAAATAACCCTTTGAAGAAGAAACGAAGGAACTGCACGCGTACTCTCTTCGTTTAATTCGGCGATCTGTTAACCAAGCTCAACTCATTTTCAGTTCGATAAAGTGTACAGGCAGGCTATCGTTAATACCTCGTTAATACGAGGGGCAACGAGTGAGGCTAATAAATAATAACTGTCCAGAACAGGCAAAACGGGAGCGTGTAGAGCACGTTTCTCGATTCGTCGGATGGCAACTAGCTATGTCGCCGTTCCGACAATTATTTCAGGAAACTGCGATCGTTTCACGCTTGAAAAACTACCTACATCGGTCAGAATAAGCACCCACGGTTCATATTCAGCAAGACGAACGACGTTCGTCTGCCCATAACGCAAAATATTCCGACTGTCCTCTTGGCAGTGTCGCATCAGAGCGACGGCAGTTTTCCATCGAATAAAAGGATCAGATAATGCTCGATATTCATTGTACATTGTACTTGAAAAGACGAAAGGAACACTGTGAATTCGTCTTACTATTATATGAGCAGCTTAGACGCCAAATCGATCGACTGCATTCTTCGCAATTTTCCGAATTTTCATAGCAACGCGTAGAATCGGTGCTTAAATTTTCGTAGATGAAATCAATTATCCGAACAATTCTTTTTATCATCATGAGATACGAAAAGATTCTTATATAGCCACTGAATAATAAATAATCTGCTCCAAAAGCCAATGCCATTGGCTCGTTCTTTGAAATCATTTCGTTTGTTACTAATGAATGGGGTAGTTTTATATACTTAATGATTATTTTTACGATACTTGCTTTCATATACATATCAAACGAAATTTTAAAAAACACAGTGCTTCTAGGTTTATCAATTTTCTCTACTTTTTTGTTCTACGGAGTTAGTTCATCAGCTCCTATCAGTATTATTTGTCATTTATGTTAACGTAGCTCTTATATTTTTGCAAAGATATAAGAGTTACTTTTTTCCACCTGTTTTAAGTTACACCTTGGGATACGCGAAAGGTGGGAAAAGAAATTTCAAATTTACTGATGTCTATTAATTATGCCACAATGTTTTTATGAGGTGAAATGTTGGCGCTCTATTTGAAAACTGTCCTTCATAATAGTAGATAAAAAGCTGTTGTAAATTCACGTGATATTGTCAATTTCGTATACATACTTTCGGAAACAAAGAAATGAAGTTTGTAGAGGGGCAAATGCAAGGCACTTTGAATGAAAGACACTTGACTGCAACGAAGAAAGTGGAGTATTGTGTAGATAACAAGAAAGTAAACGGGACAAAGTTGCAAGGTAAGTTGAAAACTTCACTTTAATCGACTTATCTAAACTCGCAGTAAAAAACCAACCAGTGAGAAAGTTTTATTGGAAAGATTTACTCCGAAAGGAAGTATTTTGCTTTCGTTGTAAAAGCCTCCGGTACTCGAAAGCAGCGTTCGTCCTTCGCCATTCAAAACTATAAACATCTTATCAGAAATTTGCAAGACAAAAGCGTGAAAAAAGTGAACCGTTTTGTGAAGAGATTTCTTCAACAACGCTTTACTCAAATTTTATTCATATCTCGTTATTTATATTTATCCTACAGGTACTTGTTTATTATAAAAAATTAAAAATCTAAAACCCACTTAAAGTTATATACCTGAATCGCCAAAACTCTGCCCTTTATAATATTCTAATAAAAGCTGTATTAGAATATTACTTATTATCATTTGCCTATCCATTCGAGGGTACAACTTGGAATAAGAAAAAGAAATTCTCCTCTCGATTTCAAGAAAGTTTATAATTTTATAAATTCCATGCCTGACCCAGAACATAGATATAGATAGACCTAAATAATTCCAATTCCATAATTCTTCAACCTAAAGTACCCCAAATCCTACCGATTCGGCTTCATAGAAAGACGCAGCCGTTTGTGCCTGTGCCTTCGAGTAATAGGTGACGGAGTGCGCTTAGGAATAAAAGCAATCCAGGCTGAACCCTGTGCATAAGAGAAAGTTTGGGAAAACTGACCTGCGAGTAGCGATCGCGTTTATTAGTAAAAGAGAGCCTACGACTATTTCGAATAGAACAAATTTGATGTTATCACTGCGACAGTGTGCAAATCTTATAAATATTCGATTCAGTAGAATTATATTCTTACTATTATAACTCCAATCGTCCCTTGGAGCACATAAAAAAGAGGGGCAAAAGATCGAGCAACTACAGAGTGAAAAATAATCGTTACTGAAAATCGTCGCTTCAGAGCAATAGTTCATAGGTTTCGATTTATAAAAAGTGTTCAAACTGACGACTACATATTCGTCTCGACGCGAAGCAAACGTATTTCCCCCCGCTTTCAACAAAGCTGTAAATGTGAATTGTAATGTAAACAAAATGAATCCATCAAGTACATTCATTCAGAGGATTTGCATTAGCGTCGACGAGCTAAATTCTCAAGGTGTTCGTCGCCGTGGACTAATATAAACTCGGAAGTTATGAAATTCAGTATGTTTGCTGCGGTCAAATCTTTCAGATTGCAATTCAGGGTGCACGTCTATTGGAAGTGTTTTGTTTCCTTTCATCGGTAATCTAACATTCGACTGATTTTTATATAGAGACTGAAAGCTCCGGAAACGTCGTGCGTGTTTGCTGTACGGGAGGATCTCTTGATTCGTTACTTATTGTTGGTGCTTCCGATAACTTGGTCAATAAAGGAAATAAAAAAAATCAATTCCATCCCAAGACCTGGCAAAGCGATACAATTGAATTGAACAGTGGAATGAAGTGGAATATGGATCACAAGGGAAAGGACAAAGAACCTTAATGCGAAACGAGGTTTCTATCAACCAGTGTCTCAGTGCAGCAACAATAGAAAAGAAAGAACAATTGCAACACGTTCTAAGAACCAGACACAAAATTACCCAGAAACAATTTATCCAGAAATCAGATGCTATTGCGTAACAGGACAATAACCATTCATCACTTATTATAGATCTGCGGAAGATACGAAAGGCAAAGGCGAATATTCATAGCAAATATGTACAGTGGCACAGTTCTAATTTCACAGGACCACTAAAGAGTCCACCTTTCCAAGAAGTCGCGTCGATCTATATCACGTATTTAAGCATTTCTATATCGTTTAAATAGAGACTTAAAATTGTCGCTAACATCCGAATAGTCAACGCAACACCACGCGAAGATCCCAATTAACTCTTTAACCCCATTCGATCGCGTGGTTTCATTCTCTAGCTACGTTTTCATAGTCTTCTCACATGAAATGCGCTGATCTGTCTTAAACCCACCAGAAATGTAATTAGAATTTATAATTAGTATTAGTGCTTACTATATCATGAAAAGTAAATGAAAGGAAAATTCCAATCGCATTTACCGATATTCTGTGGCGCGAAGGATTGACCGAGGGTGACGAGTTAACTCGTCCTGCGCGCTGGAAAAACATTTTCCAATTACCGGCTAACTCGTCACGAAACTTTAAGGACTACGCTCACGAACTTAAACTGGACACACCATTCGTTTCATTGCGAGTACGGCGAGCTAACTCGTCCTCGCGAATTTTCCACGGCAGTCTGGAGTGCGCTTTGCGGCAAACGAACTCCCCGATCAAAAGGTTAAAAATAAAGCCAAAATTGCCGCGCGAAATCTTATAAATACCTGTAGAATATTCATGGGAACTTTAATCCCAAAGGACGTCTCTCGGGGGAGTGGTGAAACCAAAACAACTTTGAATTTGCGTAATATATCGAAATTACGCGGGCAGTAAGGTCGAAGAAGTTATCTATCGACCGCAGAGTGCGATCGAACGACGTGTATAGTAAAAAAAGAACGTTCTCGTTCGATATAAAATTCGTCGCTGCCGATAATGCAGGCGATCGTTAAGTCATACCGACAGGGTGGCGGGCGGCAGCTCGGAATGTCACTGAAAGCGCAGAAAAATACAAAGGAAATCGATGATCGATACATCGAGACGTCGTTGGTTCTAAGATTATGGCGGTACCTATCGCGCCGTGAAGAAAGCGATGACCGATTTCCCCCAGATAACGAGAAACGAATGTTTCCTTTGGATATCGTAATATAACAGGATCGATCTTCCGTGTTTCGTGAGTTCACCGAGAAGTTTCATACAGAGATATCGTTACAAAGCTTCAGTGTTTCGAGAACAGGGTAAAGGAAATGCAGCTCCACGTGTGCGCTACATATGTATATGTTTCGCACGGAGTAAGCTGCGGATCAAACACAATTAATCGTGTGGCTGTGAAAAGTTTCTCATTCTTAAAAACGGGCAGACTTTGCGATTAATCGGGGCTCTGATTTATGGTTTCTCGATTATCCGTGGTCCTATGGCAATATTGTACTTGGAAATTGTTAATTACGATATCTCCTGTTTTCCTGTTATACATTTTGTGAACCGTATATTTTCGTTCAGGCGGTATTTATATACTGCAACGCGGGGCAATCGAACTTAATAAACACGTCTTATTTGGGACACATAGTTCGTAATTCTGTCGGTGTTCGATCATTCGCGTGGAATAATTAATTGACGGACGAACCGTGTATTAAAATCTCATCTGTGACAACGTACTTCCTTATTTGTCATAGAAAAATCCAATGTCTATTCAAATAATTTGTCATAGCGAAAGTATGAGAAGTGTGTTGCAATAAAATAGCTATGTGAAATTATTGGGATCGATACGATGTACGTATACTTATATATAATATATGTATATCGGTTTGTGCAGAAGCATGCATTAAAAAAAATGTATTTGTTGTAATATCTTCGAGAGTCTCGATTTATCCGGTCTACCTGTTCCTAATTCTTCCGGTTAATCGAGGATTCACTGGACTCGAATTTTCGGAGAACGCAGTTCTTAAATATTTCCATTGACTGTAGCTTTCCATGCGCCAATTACATTAAAGGTAGTCACTCACTTCTGTCAATAAGCCAAACCAACGCAACGTGCCATTTAACAAAACCTAACAGAACTACCTGCAGCCAAATTGTACCGAGGAAAGACTGTTGTGGAAAGAGCGAGAAACAAGTAACCCGGCCGAAACCAATCCCAAGCAACCAAAAACAAAAATGCCAAACAATTCTGTCGCGTAATGAAACTTTCAATTTACCACAACGCCGAATCGTTTCGAGAAAAAGAACCATCTTCGAATATTCTCGATGTCGAGACTTCTTAAACACGTGTCTACCCTCAAGAGGACGCGTATAGAAAAAGAGGAAAACAGCTGGGAAGGAATTTCCGTCGCCACTATTATAAGAAAAACACACCGTGACAATATTTACCTGCGATTAAGCAGAACTCCACTGTGACGACTATATGGACGCGGCGTAGAGTAAGGTTCCGTTCATCCTGGAGGAAAATCCCCAAGGAGGAAAAAGTATCCGTTCACAAAATCATGCTCCTTCGAGAGAAAAAAAATGGAGCGGTGATAACGGAGCCGTCGGAAGTCGTTACTCCTGTCACGATTCCTCCTTCAACTCAAACACACCACCAGGTATCACTTCTTCTGTTCACCATTCACTGTATAACATTGAGTTTCACTTGGAAAACACGCGGGAAAAAGGGTAGCAGTGTCATTAAAACAAAGGTCCGTCCAGCCGTCTTCTACGCAACATTTACACCAAACACGGGGAACCTCATTCCGCGACTACTTCCGGGACACTTTGGTCGTTAGATACAGGCAACAAGGGTGATGTCCGTTTCCGCGTGTCGGACTCGTCTTCGCTGATCCACCAGAAGAAAAACTTAATTCGTGCCGTGATATCGATGGAAGAACGTCAATATTTATGGACGTGGATTTCTCGAATTTATGGTCGGCATGCCCTTCTCTCGAAAGAAGGTGCTGGAACTGCGATCCGTGTGAAGCTACATTTTCAACAGATATCTCGAAATATCCGGCGGTGAATAATCCTTAGAGTTCTCCGAAATTTCCCGGCTCGGATCGGAGCAAGCGGGCACACATTTCAGAATGGAAACATGAACGGGCCAAGATCGAACGCGCGGCTAATCCTCGATTGTCTCGATACGAAGGAATCCATCAACGGAACAAGAATGGGAAATAATCGCGCCGCAACCTTAGTCGAAAATACACCCCGGAACGTATAGACGCTTCTGTTATATTCCCTTTAATGCGGGCGCCGGCCGGCTTAAAGCCGTGCAACCTAACCAGCCGAACGTTTTCTCTTTTTAACCGACCGATAGCTCGACAATTTTCCAAACATGCGTAACGATCTACGTTTCACTTTATCAACGTGCAGTATCACTTTTCGAAACGTTCAATGCACCACGATTTCTGTAGGCGATGCTTCAGTCGTTACGTTCACAGTTCATTCCGGCACTTATTGGGGTAAATTCTCACTGAACGACGTTTCCATATAAGTACAACAGCAGATGATTGGTTCGAGAATATCACGTATGAGTTAAAATTCAATCAACGAATAGAGAGGGTTTTTTTTATTTCCGAAAAAAGAGTCACCCGTAACGCGGCACGTAGTAACATGCTTACCATCGAACAGTTGAATTGTGACTGCGGCTGGCGGGGTTCGATGCCGTAACCCCCACCACTGTGGCAAGTATCTGCCTGGGGAAACGCCCAGGGGGTACTAGACACTTCGAAAGCCACGCCTATCCGGCCGCCCCCGTTTCATCCCCGCCCCTTTCGGCCGCGCCCCTTTTTTTCGGGACTTCGCGAGGCCTCCGTCGAAATGCTCGTCTTTTCGCGATTTTTCGAAGACCGTCTATCCAAATTGAACTATACTTAAAATAATGTTAAACGATTGCAATAATAGCAAAGGCGCAGGTGCAATTAATACGAAAGGAAACTAATCTATAAGCAAATTGGTGCAAGAAATTTCGTTTGTGAGAAAAGCAGAACCACGGAAGCGATAAAGTGAAGAGTGTAGTATGGCAGATAAATTAATCAGCGAGATATAAATTACTTCATTCGTGTAACGTACAGCTACAGGGAACTTTTTATATAAAACTTGTTTATTTACGTCCATAGACGAAGGTATACTATGTTCCCAGATTCTTAGAACACTTTTAAGTGTGCTTTTTGTATGTATTTGTTATTCATGTCATATTGCTTAGAATAATTGCATAACTACGCACTCAATTGACTTTATCGCTCTATAAGATATCCAAGATGTTATATAAGTTATACAATATTCAATATACAATATTGCTATTATGAATGGCATCTCTTGCCGCTTTCGTCGATATTCTGAAGTGTTTGGAAATGTGGTAACAAACATTTTTGATACTTTTGTTAATTATGTGATTAGTGAATAGAACAATTGCGTAATAATAGAACATGAGTATCTCTGTATATAGGAGGACTACCCATTTGTGAAATTGAAATACACGGTTTTCTAGAGTTTTTTTTTCGGAGACAAGAAATATATTGTAAATCCAATTTAATGAATCTTTGCTGAAGATATAATTTCCTTTAATAAATAATGAAATTTACAATCATTCAGATATATAGCTTCGTGCATCATGGTCAATTTTAGTTAGACGAATATTATAAAA
This sequence comes from Nomada ferruginata, assembly GCA_963583965.1. Taxonomy (NCBI): domain Eukaryota; kingdom Metazoa; phylum Arthropoda; class Insecta; order Hymenoptera; family Apidae; genus Nomada; species Nomada ferruginata. The sequence goes on along the minus strand of OY757225.1, from coordinate 9,926,295 downwards.
CCTTTTATATGTAGCACGCGGTATCACAATATCTAGATAACGTATGATTGATGGAACAAATTAAATACCTATGATAAGCTTATTGGTAAAGCTTACAAGCGTAAATTCTTCTAAATTTTCACTACGCGCAGGTAACTCGTTCTCGGTTGTGCAATAATAATGGTATTAGTATTATTTTATCATTTGTATTTGTGATTAAAAGGAAAAAAAGATTAGGATGGACGATATAATCGATAATAATTAATAATTGTAATACCTAATCGTTTAATTAATCGAGAACTAAAATATTAAAATTACATTGCACGTACTTTGAAGCAGTAAATACTAACAATACTTGTATAGAATAATGCTGATTTTGCTGATTAATTATATATTTATTAGTTAAAGGTATAACATTATACACTCGTAATGCACTTAGGATTAAAAAAATGTAAAAACTGCAAATGTTATCTAACTAGCACGTTTTTAGTGTGTTCCTGCGATACTATTAATGGCTTCCATATATGGAATATAGCAATGTGTAAGATTTTAACTGTACTAATTGTACAACAGTTGGAGTAGGAAGTAGGAACCTCTTACCGGTTCAAACAGCAATGAAACTTATTTAAGTAATTAGGTACACAAGATAATATTGTAGAATAATATTGTAAATACTGTATTTCATAAGTACAATTATAACGCATCTTACAAGCGTTTCTGTAATTGCATCCTTCGAATAATCATTGATTCAAAGACTAGACATACATTAGTAAAGATAAAAACTAATACCACTTTTTACTGCTTTTCTTTAGTTAACAGGTCATATGTCTCAAGGCAGTATACAATAAAAATTGAATTTCTTTCGAAGTACACTTTATTTCCTCATAGTACTTACAACATATGCGCAAACATCCAACCTCTTGTAATCATTGCATATCCATACAAGGTAATACCTATATTCACGGATGGAGTGTCCCAAGAACTACACGATACCCTTAATTATTCTTATCCTTTGTAAAAATTAAACGAAACCCTACAAGAACTGATACACGCTTTGCAGATGAGCATTCTTCAAATTCATTAAACCACGAATACACAACTAAACCTGTTACAGTTATCCTACAAATTCATTTGTGTCCATGACATTTTACCATTGTCTCCAGCAGTACGGTGCACATGAGTTACCTCGAAACATAATTCGTAGATACAAATGAAGCTACCGCATCTTCCATTTATCTCTGACTCAAACAGTAGCCAGGAGGTAAGATCATTGTTTTTCTACTTCATGTATAAAAGATCGATCACGCAACTACCAAAGAAAGGAAACCAGCGGCGAAGATAAAAAAAAACAATAAGCAGCGACGATTAAGTTCCGGACGTGCTATGGTGGGTCCACACTGGTCAGAACTGTTCATAAACATCCACAGTTCGTGTCCACGCTGAAGCGCGCGAAGAGCTCACTAACAGGTCACAGTCAATCAGAGGTTTATTCGCACTGTTCGCTGTTCGCAAAAAAGTGTCTTTACCGCCGGCGAACATAGTTCGCGAACAGCAGTGTGGATACGACATTAGACGAACAGAATGGTACGGGCGAACGGTCATCCGATTACCTGGGACTGCGTGCACGTCATCGTCAGCATGGCGCTTCCCTGTGCGTCCCCGCGGCGCCACGACTGCCTTGAACTTCCGCCCTGCCCCACGAGCAATTTGAACCCCCTCCTGCGTTAGTACACCAGAGTAGCGAGTGGTGCCGTTTTGTGCGGTTTTTGCTGACAGTGACGCGGTACCACCCGGTACAAGTCTGGATGCGGCCCCGCCTACCGACACCATCGCAGTCACACGTGGCTGTTTTGCGCATGCGTGGCAAGCAGGAGGCTATATAATGCGTGTTCGAATTACCCTCCGCCATCTTTCCACCAGTCGGAATCAGTGGTACGTACAACTCAACATGACTCTACTACGTCTGTCCTTTTCCTTCCTTACATCCTATCTCGCCTGCGCGGCTTTTCTCCCTTCCTCTTCCTGGCTCTAGCCACTACTTCCCGCCGTTGCCTTTCTTTCTTCCTCCTTCCCTCTCGTTCTATTAACCACCTTGCTCCATCTTCCTCTCGTTTGTTTCTCCTGGAACAGCTATTGCTGCGCCTACCACTGCACTGTCGCAACGCATCGTGGGAAATGCGCTACCAACAGGGCTACCAAAATGGCGGCCTAGTAACTTTTGCAACCTATTGAGATTTCAAATGAACGTTCATGTCGAACTGATGGTCGCCAGATTAATAGGGTTATAGCCTGATCGAACATAGCTGTCTCTGCTCCTTACGATTGACTTTGCGCGGTAAACGGAAGCGAATACAGCTCCAATCGATTAAGCGACACGCTAATTGTAGGCAGAATTTTATATGAACCGAAAAAGAATAGGAATGAATGGATATGGATGAGTTTCTTAGGATGCTGTGAACATTAATCGTAACGCTGAACAGTACTTACAATTAGACGCCGTAGTACACGTTTATGTCCGCGTGAATTGATTTGAATATACAAATAAATAATTAGAAAATGTAATCATTGTAATTTACATATTGCAGGAACTAGTAAATACTTATTCACGTTGTATTCTACGTTATGTAACTTAAATGTATCGACTGTACAATTTTTCGATATGGACTATAATAACAATATACTAAATGCAATACATTGCAGCCGTAAGATTTCGTGCAATATTAATTTGGCACTTGCCGTCCTTGTGCCATGAAAGCATCTAAAAACTATGTAGGTATTATATTGCTTGTATCGAGAGTATTTCTGTTCCACTGTAACGTGAAATTTTTTACTGAGAACGTCGAAAACAAAACACAAAAGAAACCAATGAATACGAACTGTAAAATATAATTGAAATCAATAGTCAGAATTACGATGTAAGCATTTAAATTTTACTATGACCGCTGCAATAAAAAGTCATTACAAGCAGGACTGTACTCAAGGAAAGTAGCGTGAACTGGAAGTCTACATTTACACCTGATTTGTACCTGGAATAAAAGATACAATGACGAAGCAAAAATTTTATTTGCCGAAACCCGGGATTGAACCGGGGACCTTTAGATCTTCAGTCTAACGCTCTCCCAACTGAGCTATTTCGGCACGTGACATTCCGTTGTTGAAAGTTTGCAATTCAATCTATCGTTTGTCACACTTACTGCTAATTTAAACATTATTTATGCAAAATAACTTGCTCTGTCTGATGAGAAAAAAATATGGTGGCACACGACTATTGCAAAAACTATTAGGATCTTTTTCTAACAGTGAACGTATCAAAGCTCGTATGATAACGAAACTATAAATTGCGAGTTACTGTTCGTCAGCTGTGATCATATGTCTTTCTGTAATTATAATGTGTAGTAAGTGAAAACAGTTCAATCAGTAATCAGTACCGTTACAACGATTTCGAAAGTATAGGCTTCAACATTAAAGCAACGCTGACTTTAATATTCACGAAGTGCTGCCTTTTTAGGTTTGTCTTATATTTGTTAATCGTCAATATATCATCTACAAATGTACTAATCATTGTAAATCCAAATAATCAATACACATGATCTGCTGTTACAGGTCGGATTTTTTTTCCTCGTCGGATAATAATCTTCCGAATAAATTCATTGAACAAACATTTATTCATGTAATGCACATTTTTACACTACGTTAGTTTTTTAACCATATGTATTTATCACTGTTAATTGTACTTAAAATATTTGCAAAATATTGTTATAGCCAAACACAATATGCAGCGTGCTATGCTAAACGTGAACGGCGTGCCTACCCAAATAATTACAGAGGGTCGTTGGGTAGAAGAAGGCCTTGCAGAATACGGTAAAAAGGACATAGTGGTTGTTATTTCTGGCAATCCTGGCATTGCTGCATTTTATGAGGGTTTTATAAAAACTTTGAAATCAAGACTTCCCAGCGAAATACCTGTTTGGGTGATTGGACACGCAGGCCACGTGCAGCCACCAAATAATTTGGCAATCACCATGCCAAATGATTCAACGTGGCATGAACATTACAGTTTAACGGCGCAAGTGCAGCACAAGGTTTTCCCTAGTTGCTAGATTTTATGTTTCTTAAGGCAAAATTGACCATTCACTTATATACAATTGAATTGCAGATCGAATTTATAAAGAGGTATATACCAGAAGACGCAAGACTACATCTTATTGGACATTCAATAGGAAGTTGGATAATCTTAAATATATTAAAAGATGAATCAATTACTAAAAGAGTAACAAAGTGTTACTTGCTATTTCCAACCATAGAACATATGGCGACAACAAAAAATGGATGGTTTTTTACTACAATTGTAAGATGTTCAACAGTGAAATACAACTTTTTTTTTAACAGTGTACAGCAATTTTTTCAAGGATTATTCATATCATTTTTAGGTGGCACGTATTGCATTTATCCTCGTCTTTCTTTGTTGGATTCTATCGTGTCTTCCTTCCATTATACAAGTTCTTATGATTAGTATATTCAGTCCACTCTTTGGAGTTCCAGTAAAGCAAAATAAAGCAGTGCATCAACTTTTGCACCCCCGTAGTTTGAAGAAGGTTCTTAAAATGGCTAAAGAGGAAATGAATATTGTGAAATATCGAGACGATGACATAATTTCACAGTATGAGGATAAATTGTGGTTCTATTATGGGAACTGTGATGGCTGGGTTCCAGTTAAATATTATAAAAGCTTGAAATCTAAACATCCCAATATAAATGCAGAATTATGTAAGCATGGCTATCATCATTCTTTTGTTTTGCAGTATGATGAAGAAATAGGTAGAATTGTTGCCGATACGATTAACGCAGAAATATCGTAATTTTACTTAACATTGTAATACACAGATGTTGGCTCGCATTGTGTAAATTATTAATGCTTTTATTAATATATTAATAATTAACATTGTTTAAAAAGTAGTCGTAGAAAGAGAGGAATGCGAAAAATTACGCGCAATACAGATTTTCCAATTTTGGGGAGATCGCTTATTATTTATACTAATTATATCGTAGAACAACGTAAATTAAAGTATATTATTAAATAAAATTCGTTTTATACAAATAGCAGATGCACTAATATATGTACACGCCTTTAACTTATTTTATTTATTTGTACACTATCGCATTAAACACATGGAAACGTATCTGTGTTGTATTGAATAACTTAGGTATAATTGGGTTTTGTTACACCTGAGGATGTAGTATGTATGGATGATTTGAAGTATCGAAAATGATTAATGCTTACAAGCTTACCTAACTTAGTCATGATTTATTTATTGTTATTGTCATTTTTGTTAGCGCTTTCATCGATAATTTAAAATTTACCGCCGAATAGTACGATTGAACGTTCGACTTTCCTCGGCAATCATCGTTTGACGCAAGCGATAGGACTGACATCTTTTGAATCATACTAACGTTTGGCACTACACTAACCAGTTTGCCACTTGCAGTCTTCTGATACACGTTGAGGATTCGTGTTTGAACGTTGAATTTGTTTATTAATTTTCTAGTTCATACGTGTTTCAAGTTCTGTGTAATATTTTGAACATTTCAAGTCTGCTGAAAATGTCGCGCATCACAACGTTGCTACTACTTGCTTGCCTCAACGTGGGATTATCCTATGGTGAGTGCTTGATTTCGGTGCGGTGAATTATGATAATGCAATGTGTTGCGAATAAAAATTGATTCATCGAAACTACACATGCACGGTGGCGATTATATAATTGCGATTGTTAACTAATTTCGAATGATATGGATCGTATGAAAATTCTTAATTATATCGTCCTGTTCCATCAAGATAAAAATCCTTTCTCTCGATTCGTTGTTATGTATTCGCACAATGGAAAATGGATATTGGCGGTTAAGATATTCTCTGTGATTTTACGATTCATCGTTTAAATCTTTTTTTTTCTTGGAAAGGAATATACAAATTGTGTAATATTTGCTTTTAATGCATAAACACCTTGTAACATTCTTTTCCCCACTCTTTTCATCATTAGTTATACTTTTCCCGTTCTAACGATTTAGTACCATTTTCCTTGTTAGTGTTTCTGTGTATATTGTGTAGTATTTCTAGTGTATATCGTTATTTTTAATGTCGCAATCCTCATTCTTTCTTTTGTACTTTTTTTATACATATAAAATTCTTGAAAAGCTTCTTATTTTCTAAATATAATCTAATTGTATTGTACATTCTCTCGTATCTAAAACTAGTAATTACAAGAATGTTGGAAAGAATTTTAAACATTAACAAAATAAATAGTGAATTCTGTACATTGCATTGCTTTAAAAAATATTTTTCGTTCATATCGTCTGATATGCCAAAAAGAAAATAAGAATCAACATTGAACCTTCTAACTTATTTTCACGCTTGTATCAGGCAATTGTTCGTGTACGATATGTATAATCTTCAATAATAATTACACGTGTGTTTAATAAAATTCTTATTTGAATCATCGACGTAACTTCAAGTTTCTGTTCGATTTATTCGAATTCAACAACGTCATTGACGGACGGAAGTTGATGTTATCAATAACGGCTGTTACATCTATGCAATGAAGTCACTGAACTGTACCATAGTCAGTGAAATAGACCTCGTCGATTCTGGCAATAGATTTCAAATGCCCAGAACATTTCTTGCGACTCGTTCGTATTGTTTGCTCGTTATCAGATGTTACGTCTGACTCAGAAGTTCTGAGTACGTATTAGTAAATCAACGATAAACTTATCAAGTGCCTAGGCGTTACATTTAATACATGTTTACGCATAGTACCGTGCTTATTTATATTACAAACAAAAATGATAAGACATATGAATGACGAATAGAATGAGGCATGATATTTTATAACGAATCTGTATCTCCATTATGTTTAATAATATATAAAAGAAAAAAAGATTCAGTGCAATATTATTTAACAATCACATTGCCAAGAATTATTAAAAATGATTTGATTGTTATGTTCTACTCTATTTCGTGAACCAATTTGTTTTGAGAAAATTTCGAAGTATTTTACAAGTTTTTAATATGGTATATGTAATGTTAACAGCAATTGGAATATCATTGGCGATAAAAAATTACTAATTATTCGTACGCCTTGATATTATATAAAATATTTTCTAATATAAATAAATATTAATTACATTATTTATTACGTTATTTAGAGGCAAAATTTATTGTATTTCTAGGAATGCAATGTTCCCTTGGAAACAAGAATTTTGTGTCAAGAGTGATCGATTCATGCCCAGGATTACTGGATAGTGAAGACAAATCTTATTGCTGTTTCGATATCGAAAATAGTAAAATGTATTGCTGTAATTCGATGGAATTTGCTGTGAATTCATCATGGTAAACAAATCAATACTATTATTTTTATTTTAATTCAATTCAACTTTCTATGAATTTTTATGAATTCAATATTTTACCGTCTCCGTTTAGCACCTACACATTTATCAAAAATCGCACAGTGGAAAAGTTCTATTACAATAAAACTATAATTATTCGAACTAATACATAGTAAGCAATATTATTCATTTTCTTTTGCAATTGCGTTCAAAATTCGGCATTACGTGTTTGTGGTCCATTCATTCATTCATCAATTCGTATAAAGGGTGTAACAGGGGTTGATTTATATAGGTCTTTAAAGGATACCTTATTAAATTCAATTAGCTGTCCTTTATTTTCTATGGCTTTTGTAAATATAGTATTTGAATGTTTAGAATAAATTACTACCTGTCCGTGTTTTGTAGGAAATATTTTATTTAATTTCTATAGAATTTAATTCATGTAGAAGAACGCGGCAAACTGTTTGATTCCACTAGTATGTATCTCTATAGAACGAATATTATTTAAGTAATATGCTAAATATTTGAAGTGGTGAAATTTAGAATATTATTAGTAATAATGTTTTAATCGATATTTTGGTAATTATGCGGAAAGTCGTTTGTAACAAAGAATTTTTTATTCATGCAAGAAAAGTTTTATTTCAGTGTCCTAATTGCCGTCTACACGGAGGGTTCGAAACAGATCACCCTGATTGTTATTGAACGGTTTACTTTTTACCTCCATATTAATAACGTTTAAGACTAGACCTCATTGTGCATTACCCTATATTTCATATACTTTATAATCTGCAGATGTTATTAAAACCGGTGCGAATTTATACCAACACAAAAATTATCACAAAAATTGGACGATACTTTGATAGGAAACGATACAAATATATTTTAACCATTTCATCAAATGTCTGGTAAAAATATATTGAATTATTAAAAAGTGAAATGAAACAAATAATTTTCCTTCATTTCTTTCGCTCAATGCTAACGTAAAGGGGACTTAGAATAATTAGAAATAAATCTTTATAACAAACATTTATTTCCAAAACCGAAAACTTCTGCTGCTCTTTTTTATATTTCAACTATCCTCTCGTTTCTTTACTCAATTTCTATTTTGAACCTGTTTACAGTATACGCGAATATTTTTCGGCTCCCTGATATATGTATAGAATAATATTTATCGAAAAAATAACTTAAAATGATTGTTAATTCCTTTCGTATACACGTACAGTTTAAATCGAACGATACTTTTGTACACGCCATAAATTCAGGTGTTCACCACTCCCACGCGAAAGCTTCAATATATTTATTCACATAACAACTTTTCTGTTTATCCCTTATTTCGAAATTAACCAGTGATTCAGTCGGTTATTTCACTTTTCCTAGCAGGAAAATAATATTTGTCCTAATCAACATTTTTTTTAATACAATTATCGACGTACTATTAAAACAATTGGTAGAATCAGTTGAATAGAAAAATTATACGAACCGAAAATTATACAAAGAAAATCAATGAGTATAAAAATTTGGATTCATTTTAATAAATTACCCCAGATTCCGTTCACCTTTTATTCCGATTTTTTTAAGCAATAATATTTTTATGCAGTTCATAACTACATTATATATATACTAACTTTGTACAAAAATTCTGCTTTTTACAACATTTATCCAAGTATATTTCTAGCATCTCATTTCATTTATCTTTTCTATTATTTTTATACTGGACTTGGAATTGAAGAATTATACAACTTAAACTATATCCATGATACTTATATTAAAATACGAATTGTTCCATTGCAGGATGCTTCTCACAGTGATAGTTGCGGTTATCATTGTATTTTCACTGGTAGCATTTTGCATATCATGTTTGTGCTGCCGTTGCTGTCCATGGTATCGCAGACGTCATCAAGGAACAGTTTATGGAAGTAAGAATCTCTTTGTTTGATGCACGCGCTTCGAGACTATTATTTCATACCATGCAAGAGAAATTTTGCTTTCGTTTTCCTTTTCCATTATATGCTTGAAATGAAAATTGGTCTGCGTATTCTTAATTAACTGAATATAAAATTAATTCACAGAATGGAGAACATAGATATTATTTTAGACCAGTTTTTACGTCAGTAATATTCATGTTCTTTTTTATAAATATATTTAATGCCCGGAAATATGTTGCACGATCGGGAGCACGCTTGCGTTATTTGTCGCAGGAAGTAGGTGTTCCCAGAAATGTCGACTGTTATCTTCTCCGTTTCGTTCGCCTAAATATACATACTGCTGTTACTTTATCAATTTGACTGGAAAAAACTTCATCTACAATGATTATATACATAATCGTGAAGTAAAATACATGAACATTTTATTACTCTTGTTTGAATGAAATCTGAGTAGAAGGGTCATGACCGATATGGTACGGGGCTGCTCGCTATATTGAACTAGTTTCACGAACTGGTAAGGGGTAAATTGTGTCGGCTAACCGGGCGAAAAATCGCAACAGATTTCCAGGCATTAGTGTACTATATTTTACAAAGATATCAACTTATATTCCTTTTAGTTTATTTTTATTATACTTGTATTTTTTTATTGTTTTAACATTTTGCTTTCTCGTTTTTTCCTTTGCTTTGCCAGTTATTCATCATGTATCTTTATTTTCTCTGTTTGAAATTCGCATTTAGTAGTTATTTGTAGAGACAGTCAAAACGAATATCCCTTAAATGATTTTTATATGAGCATGAGAAGTTTTTAATATCTAGTTGTTATTTGATTATTACGAACAGCTCATGAAAACAAAAAAATCGACACAACGAACGAAAATGCGTTCGAAATGCTACAACTAGTTGTATGATAATGTTGTGTAAAAGTTAATGGCTAATTTCATTCCTGTAATTGTTTCTAGGACCACCCATGATCTGAATTCATTTCATCACATCTTCCAATCTCCTGACACTACACATAATGTTCCCTATAAATTGTATGTCAGGACACACGTATCTTTTAAGTATTCTTAAACTTAACTTCGCTTCCCAACATATGTAGGTATTCTTACTGCATGAAACATTTTATAGCTTACGATTCGAGTATAGACTTTTATTCAATGTTATAATATATATATATACATATATATATTTATAAAGAGATGGAAATAATTTTTTACGGCTGCTACAAATAACGCAAAAATGATAACATCTTACAATTTCTGGAACTAAGAATTTTGAACGATTATTGCAGTTAGAAATCGGAGTGTTATTGTTTTTCCAAACAATCTAGGATACAGCACGGAGAATTTTATGAACTGATTTAACTTGTTACTATCTAGAAATATAATGCGTTTGATAATATTAAGTTGCCGAATATGCATTATGAGTATATTCAACGTTCTGAATAACGACTATGTGTTCCTAGAACTTTCACGCGTTTGCCTTGAACTCTTTCCGTGCCACGAGGAAATATAAAATTTTATATAAATTGCACGGCATCGAAAATTCTAGCTGCTTAAAAGAAGAAAGCAAAAGCCTTCAGGTACGCGGAGGGTGATCAACATTCCATGACTTGCTTTTTTAATGCGAAAAGAGTGATATTATTTTCTATTTATTTCTTTTTTATATTATACAAATAGTATATCAATAATCATTCCATGCGATTAGGGAGGAACCGATATGTCACGCTGGTAGTGTTTATTTAATACTAAATTAACGATATCGTTTAATATATTTCATGACCATCTCAACATTAAAAATGTTATTATAATATATACATATAATATATACGCATTGGAATATATCACTTGTTAAATACCGCATTAAAACTGCGCGTTCAAGATTTATTCATATATTCGCGAATTCCCTGATTCTAATTTTGTCAGGTTACACGTAATAAAGCAGGCCAATTGATTTCCATTTTAACATATATGTACCAAATATTTTTATAAACATTTTTATTTTAACGTACGCCACACATAGAAAAGCAAAAGTATTGTAATAATACACGTAAGCAATTATTTTTGTTTTACGGCTCAATAACTAAAAACGTAACACGAAATGCTATACAGTTTATAAAAAGACATGTAACCTTAAGATATATAATAACTAACATATAAATAAGCGCTTTCTACTGTACTGTTGTGTAATAAATATCTTTGTGATCTTTCAATACGAGCAAACATTTTCTTCCCACCGTCACATTAAGAACGATAAAGGGCAATTATATCGAAGTCTTAGTTAGTGTCGTTAAGGTATGTACATACGTATTGTAAAACGCAGGATTTGAACGCCGCTCACCAATAATCGTTTACGTAACAATAAATGTTAACAAAAATTATATTCCATACAATTGATTCTTACACATATAAACATAATTCTAAATACAAGTATAAATAATTTTAGGACTCCAGGATTGATTGTTTATTTCCTTTCCCTGTCTTTGAAATGTACTGGTCGAAGGCGATGATTGAACGAGCAATATTATACGTTTTATTGTAACATAATTGATAACCGTATTTTTACGCTAATTACGCCGTAAACATATTTGTAAATATATATACATATATGTAAATCCTCAAAAAATTCGTGTACTGTCTCTATAAATGAAATAATACTCTATCGAATACTCTATCGTCCACTTTATGGGAATATTTGTTCCAGAAGTACAGGTACCCAGTGTGGTACATGTAATTCAACCAGCAGCTAGTGTTCCCCAACCGGCTCAACAGTATGCGAACCCTGCGTACCCCACAAGTTCAACAGGTAATTATTGAATATCTGAACGAAATCGAAACATCGCAAACATATTCTCGTATTGACAGGCATTTAGAAGAAAAATTAACGGAAATAAAACAACTAGGTCTATAATTTATTTCATCATGTTCTATAATAATTGAATACATTAAGTATAGCGAAAAAAGTCGCGTTTCGTAAATTGAAATATCTTAATAATAAATATGTGCGAGGGTGGAAATTTAAGTAATCTACACGATGGCCCAATGACTTGAACTCCCTTAAGTGTTTGTGACAAACTTTTAGAGATGTGGAAAAACTTTATTTACAAAAATCGTACGGCAATGCGGGGCCCGTAATGTGCAAGTAATGATTCTTTTTAAAGTGGAGGACTTTCGGTGATTTCAAGATCACCTCCATTTTTCTAAGTGGCATGCTATACTTTTTTATTCCTAGTAAAGTAGCAGTTGCTCAGACGATCCCAACGACCCCATAATATAAGGTCATTCGATAATAGATAATAGGGTTAAATCAGGAGACTTGCGTCTTACAAGAGATGCTCGAAGTGGTGGCCATTCGCATCGATAAAACGTTGTTGAAGTCCGTACACGTGCTATCATTTCCGGTTTGATTGCAGCACGTGCTCTACTGCAACCTTGAATTAGAAGTCGTTGAATTTGTCTAGATACTCTCTATTTTACTAGGAATGAAGAAGACAAGGGTACGTCATTCAATAGAAATGGAGACGACCTTGAAATCTCCGAAAGTTCTTCACTTAAAAAAAGAGTATTACTGGCATGTTATGGGCCTCTTCTTATCATAAAATTTCTGTAAATAACATTTTTCCATATCACTAAAAATAACAGAGATATTTGATTATTCAAGGTGGTCAAAGTTATTGGGCTACCTTGTGTAGTATGTATCGATGCATACCTTTCTACGAAATAGAAATAATAATTTTTGAATTACTCCTTTCAGGAATCTCACAGCCACCGGCATACGTAGATGTTATGTACGAGAAACAAGCGCCGTACAATCCAAGCTACATCTCCACGGTACGCCAGTAACATTGAATAATGTTACAATTTAAAGGAGTTACTGTTTAGAACTTCCTACTATTGAAACGACGATTTCAATACGATTTCAATACGCGTAGCCATTAGGAACGAAACGTCTTCCGTTTGGAGAACATTGAAAGTGTGATAAAGACGTGTGGGTACACAACTTTTTGTTTTAAAAAAAGAACGGTAAATGAGAAATTGCTCGAACAAATTGATATACATACTCGAATCGGTAGTGTTCCACTCGAACGCCGAGAATGTGTTGTTCCTCTTTCATTCTGGCAATGAGAGATATGTACGGAGATTGTACTTCCCTTAACTCAACTGTCTGCCGCATAAATTCCTTTGAATAATTTTTTGCAAAAGTGTGCAAGTGAAGGTTTTTGTAAATCAGGAGATTTTTTTATTGATATTTACACCTTCTACATTAAAATAAAATTGTTGTCATATGAATTCTACAAAATAGAGATACTTTCTATGCTTGAATGACTACTAGCAAATTAAAAAAGGTATACCTGAAATAGTCAATTTATGGAAGAATATGTATAGTGACTTAATATGGTGAATATATTAAAGCTCAAAGGAATTTGAAAATTGTAGATACCTTTACATAGCTATTAAGTGTAAGATTATACATATTATATTGTCCCACGATTTTGAAAAAGTTCCTGACTTCTCTTTTATACGTTGTTTGCCAATGCGGCTTACTGTATGCCGTTTCATATTGCCATTGATCTTTAATCTACATTTCGTATTTGTATTATTCATCGTGTTATTAACGACGCACAAGTGTTAAGAGATTACATCAGTTGTATTATTATATTTAATTGATTATAGGTGATACTGTTACGATACATAGTATACAGCAAAGAAAAAGATAAATAAATGAATTAAATACATTATATTGTTCCTGCCCCATATCAGGCAATTTTATTTACTTCTAGTCTAGGTTTGAATAGGGTAATATTTTCGTAAAGAAGGAAAATCGTACTGAACTTATACATATTGAAGTATTACAAATTGCATCATTGAATAACGCGACAAAAATATTATTAGTTCACACGGTTCTTACGATTCAGTTGCTGAAATTTTATAAATAAACGTAAATAGTAATCGTTATGTAGGTAAGTCAAAAGGAAAGACTACGTAGCTTATGGGAAAATATATATTTCTGAATATCTATGTTACAATATGTATATATATATAAACAACTTATTATTAATGTTTCGTAGATTATTCTACGGCCTGTTATATGCAATGCTAATTCGTCGAAATTTTATTTAATGATCGATCAGTATATAGTGGAAAGAAGATTCTACATTTTGGTTATTAATTCACCAAATATTATTAGTTCTCCATACGAAAGGAATATTAGTTTGACAAATTACATTGCTTTCGAAAAGGGTAGAAACGATGGAACAATGAATCTACTATTACTTCTACACAGATGTAAACTTTTTTCAATCAGTTGACCAGTTTTCCATAATAAGTTTATATTTTGCGGTAATTACTTATAAATAATTTTGATTATTACTTTGACTATCTACAATGAGCTCTTTTAGTATCAGTAAAAACTATAATACATAGAGCTAATGCGCCCAAAAGAGTTATTAAAATAGAACATACTAAACAAAAGTAAGAGGAGAGAAAGTAGACAATTTAGTAAATACAGCCTAGATAGAACATAAATATAATTAATGTTTATTCACAAATAAATCACTAGATACTACGTCTGTCTATTAATTTAATTCTTTTTTCTAAGAAAGCGTAACAACGCAATCGAAAAATGTAATATAATTCGATGCTATAAAACTACAGGCTTTTTTATTGTTATAAATTAAGTAGCTAAAAATTTCAAATTAAATATTAAATATTATTTGCTTTGTAAATTTAGTGTACAATATAAATGCACTATTCTCCTCTTCCGATATTTAGTCTATGAGTATTAGTGCTTCCTTTAAAAATAGTAATAATTATTACTCAATATCAGCAATAAAAAAAAGAAATATGGCCCAAGTCCTATAATTCCTTTTAAATTGGAATATCAACTATTAATTTGTTCACTGAAAAATTTATATGAATCAAATTACAATTCTCCAAACAGCAATATTTTAGCTTCTATCGATCGGTATACTTGATAAAATACGAATATCTGTATAATAATATAAATCGTACAGTTATTGACATCAGGGTCGCACAATTAATTGCTGTTTTCTTTTATACGAAAGAAATGTTGATTAGAGGACGGTCGCGTTATTTAATCTACTACTATTTAAATGGACCTCTTCTATTAACGGTAGATTTTACAGATTTTCCAAAATATCTATAACTTATTTGGGAATAGACGACAGTTAGTAAAAATGATTTCCTCACAATATAGTCGCAATTCAGTCAATATCATATTGCACTGTATAAAACATCAGAGTCCGCTGTTTTCATATTTTTCATATTTAAACCTACAATCATCTACTAACATCAATTACTCTCGTACAAATATTCATTATATTTATATATTGTCTACGAATAGAGGAAGAAATAGTATCAGTCGCATTTTATAGCAATCGCAAACTCTATTGTTACTCAAGAAGTATTACTATAAACGAGCCTTGAAATATCTCAACAGTACGTCTTTTTTCTTCATTCTATTGCTTTAGTAACATATTTACATATATAGAAATGCTTACAAAATCGAAAATATTAATTCTGCAACGCCTTCCTTTGCATATTACAATTTTCAAAGAACTGTATACATAATTATCGTACAATGTAGTCAACTAAGTTATGCGTAGCCAGACGAAAGTTGTCAGAGCTGTTTGTTTAATACACACGTAGTTTACCATTTTACTTTGGGGCCTAATGCACATAAACATCCCTCCCATATCATTTTTAGAAAAATCGTAGTACCAAAAACTGATCTAATGAATTCTACTCACTGACGATCATACGTAGTCACGGGACGTAGAAAGCTGAAAAATTCTGGAAACGCTTTCTATCTACTTACCGAGGTGCCACAATATGTAACACAACAGTACATCTGAGCATTGCTTTACGAAATGATACATGTAGATTGTGTTGTAGTATTTTCCACATTGTTGAGATTACTGTAACTACCTCGAAAAGTTACATTTTCAACGTTCAAGGGTAATTCATGGGATCGTTCTTCCTCCAACGGAGTTGTTGTTGAAGTATGACTAATAGATGAATGTCGAGATCTAGATAGATTCCCCCGTTGATTACTCCCCGAAGACGGAGCTGGACTAGGAGAAGGGCTCTCCGGTATCTGTTCCTGCTCCTGTTGCTGTTTCGTTACAATTAGTCTGTTCAACAACGTAATCTGGCCTTGGATGCCCGACATAAATGGTCTATATCCCAAGCTGAAATAAAAAGGTAGCTTTTCTCCGTCACACTCATAGTCCCCACTTTCGAAGTAAACATTGTTCCGTATTATAATACGTACCATTCAGACAATGACCACCTAGTCAATGTGAAAAGACCATCCCTTAAATTAATTACAGAATCAAAGGTTTGCATAGGGGCATGAGCTGCCCTAATAGTCCTAGCCATAGCAGGAGCATCGCGTAGAACAGTTGCTAAAACGGCAGCCCATCCTAAGCAACCGCCTTCTAAAAATAATTGCAGAAGATATCGAAGCTGCACTTCTGCGCGACTTATCGCCGCGCATGGTGAAGCGTTATGGACTTCGGTTTGTTCCACTTGATCTGACGGCACCCAACACACTGTTCCAACTCCAGTTCCAATAATTGATTCGGTCTCGTCTCTCCAAAGAGTACTGCTATCGCTAAGAACGCTGTTAGCATCTGAAAATACAGAGATCCATATTTGTATTTCACGTAGGTCGAATAGTGTAATACATATTTATAATTCTATAATAGCAAGAGAAATACCGTGCAACATGTTCGCTGTTAATTTAGTTTCGGTAGTGGGAAATTGCGTTTCTAAACTTGCAACTGGCGACACCAACGTTGTATAAGGTGGTCTTCCACTTGGTAAACTAGTGTAACCGCTGTCAGGTAGATCGACAGTAAAGGTGGAATTTAACGGTTCCTCCTCTGGATTTTCCAAACTGACCGATCTTATAGAGCGGAGTGAAGTGAGGCTGGATCGTCGAAATTTTTGTAAAGTTGGAAGGGACAATACAGGATAAGCAAACGAGAAATCTTCGTGTATTGCTTTCAATGCCGCAACATAATCGTCTATTTTCGCCGCTCTGTCCCGTTCTCGGGCGAACCACGTAACTAAATGAAAATCTAAACGCGCAGCAAATCGGCCTAAATCTGCTAGCCGTTTTGCCGATAGTAATCGACGGGCATGACGTTGCAATATAACGTCGATAAAAAACTCCTCGGCTGAACCCTCTCTAGAAAGCAGCAAACATTTCATTTATTCTTAACAAGTGCGCTTTAATCAATGAATTAATACCTATTTTATTATGAAAGTTTAATAATAGAGAAATTGACCGAAACATACTTGGTATCAGACTTCTCAGTTTTCGAACTGCTCGTAGGTACAGATTTTTTCCTCCTCATAACTACGTTTCTAGTTTTTTCTAGCATCGAAGACGGTGCTATATCTTTAGCTACCGAATCAGATTGTACTTTAGGCGTCACTGTAGTGCTATAACTACGACTTCTCGAGACTTGCATGGTTCCTAATACTAATGATAAATCGTCTTCATGAGGCGAGAGGGGCGGTGTTTGTGTGGGTCCCCCCAATTTTGTTGTTCCACCCCAAGATGTTCGCGGCGATTCCACATCGTTGGGATCTTATGAAAGATAAAAACGAATAAAAGCACTGAAAATGGATAGAATGCGTGCAAGTGTCTTTAATATTACCGATCGCTCTGAGAAAACGAACGAGATCTTTCGAAAGTTCCCATCTTCCTTGTTCTAGAGCAGCATCGAGTAACAAGGTGGCGTGTTGTCGGCTAACAATTGAGGGCTCTAAATTTTGTAAAATTATTAAGTAGCTAGCAGCAGTATCTAGTTGCTGGCGTTGCAAACAATCTTGGAGCAACTTCTTTGGCGGTCCAGCAACAGAAAATAAATAAGGCCAGAGTGCTATCTCAGTCTTCCTGGCGCACTGTACAACTGCTCTGGCCCACACCCCTGGAAATTCACGGATGAATTCCACGACCGAAGGCAGCTGAGCATCGGGGATTGGTTCTTTACTAGTTGCTTCTTCTTCTAGTACCTCGTGAAGTAAGAGCTCTAACGAGTGTGGAAAATATGGCAGTGCGGAGCACGAACGGGCAATCTCCCAAGCATGGCACCCTAGGTTACGATGAATAAGTTGCCGTAGTATTTGATGAAGATAAACTTGACTCTAAAATTAAAGTAAACACGTAAGAACCTTTAATCGATTAATGAAACGATACAGCCGGTGTCACACTTACTGTAAGTTCTAATAAACTAAATGGTAAAGAAAACGGAGAATTAGTGTCCGACGTGAAAAGTACAGTATCATTCTCTGCTCCCAGTAGAATCGCGTCTTCGAATAATATAGCCAGAGGATAAATACGTAAATGGAAGGGTAACATTATTCTCTTGCTCATAAACGTATGAGTCTTTTCTTGATGATTTCTTGGGAATAATGGAAGCCAAACGCGCATGCCATGAGCACCGCAAAATAGCCATAGAGCTTCTGTTAAATGTGGTTTATCTCTCCTCGATCTCCATGGTACCCAAACATTTTCTACACATGATGCTAATACTGTTGGAGCACTACACGTAAACAGCTGCAAAGTACAACAAACTTAGAGGCACCACCTTTGACATTAAAAGTGGTAGATGCAACTTTCGTACCACTTCTGGATTATCAGTACAATGTTCTCGTTGAACCATAAGAAGACGCCCGGATACATTCAAGAGAAGACTTTCGGGATGCGGGTGACTCCCAGCTGTTTCGGCACGTATAGTAGTTAAAGTGGCACTTACAACGCAAGCAGGATGAACACAAAGACCACTAATATCTACAGTTTGCAACCTAGTTAATTCTACGCTTCCTGCATCTAAAACAATAACATTTCATTCATAATATTATAAGCTGCAATGAACAGAATTAAGTTTGATCACTTACCATTATTGCTTTCTATTACCATATCATAAATGCTAATCTGTGCATTAGCACAAAATGTTAAAAGCCTGTCCTTTAACGTATTGAGCAGTAATACCTGCGATGGCATTCTAACAGTCCTAACGTAATTATTATCCAAACGCGTGTCGCGTGGATATATTCTAACTTCATCTTTATCGTCTAATATTGAGTAGCTACTGGCTATTAAAAAACCTCGATGCCATAATAACCCTCCGGTTACTATAAAATCCCGTTCTTGAGTTTCATTGCCAAACAGCTTCCATTTACGTGAGGGTAAAGAATAATGAGCCAACCCTGTGCGTCCAGCTACAGCTATACTCATACCTTCGTTATCAATAGCGGTATACTAAAAATATATTTATTTAATAATAAATAATATGCTTTATTCTATACAAGATATACATACTCTTATCGGCCAATTGGCGCCGCTATATGCAGTAGGAATAGGAACAACTAGCCATTGCTTACATCCCGCAAGCGTTTGCAATACAGAATCATTTGGAATTTCACTACCAATATGAAAAGTGGAAGTATTCGTGGAAACTCCACCACCAAGATTTAAATACAATCTATCTTCACCTTGCAAATACAGATGCCCATGATGACCCTGTACAACAGTACATCGTAAGTGTCTTAACAATAGAAAGAAAGCTAATAACTACAGACACAGTTACTTTCAATATTTACCATGCATGGATTAATGGTTAAAGGGCTTTTTACAAAATCTAACTGTATCAAAGAACATTTTAAATTAGGTCCGTCGTTTCCATTTTCTTCAGTCAATGAAGGATCGGGCGATTCTCTTAGCATCCATAATTGGTAACCTTCCGCGGACCATTCCTGATACATATAAAGCGTACAATAAAGCAAAAGAATATTATGTAATATTAACTAATAGTATGAGCAAGTTCACCAACCATTGTATGGATATGCAGCGGATTATCATGCGTCAAATCTACTCTTAAACCGTAATCCCACTTCAAAGTACAAAGTAAAAGAGCACCAAATGTGCTCCATATTGCTAGGCCACCACCTTCCCAAGCCAGTGCAATAGCACAACTATCAGGGGTCCACCTTAAACACTTCACACAGCCCGGTCTTCCTGGATAATCTTTAGAGGATAGGCTTAACGTATGCGACATTTCCAAACTCCCTGTTGTTTCATCCACATAGTATACTATCCCTTCGGAGCTAATAATAATATATATACATTATAAACGTTCGTAAACGAATATTGCAATTTACATTACAAATACAAGGAAGTATACTTTTGCCTTCCAATTGCAATAAGACGATATTTATGATTTACAGCTGCACAAGTAGCGTCGTCAACGTCTCTTGCCCAAATCCCTTGAACTTGCTGGAACATAATACGGCTGTAAATATTTTCATTTCATATATTTGACAAATAATTTACGTACATTAGGATCGAATTTTAACGATTGCGCTGTGAGAAACGCTGCTTTGCCAGTGTTTAGTACGATTGCAAATCCGCCAACCAAAGGAGAATATTCGATATCGGTAACGTACACATTGTTTTCTGTAAGTGGTACAGCTACAGTGGACATTTGCTGATCTACGCTAAACGGTATTCTCCTTAAATCAAGAGAATAATCTCGATTCGCTGTGCCATCCCATTTGTGGCGCACTACATGACTGGTTTTAGTAGCTACCATAAGTTCGTCGCGTATACAAACCAAAGAGCTGATACCGCCATCTATCCAAGCTGATTTCTCCTGCAATAGACAAGACATTTTCCTAAGTAAATTGCATAGTTCGTGCAATGAAAACTAAACTCGTGATGCATTACTGTGAACTTACAAATGTCAGAACTAAGGGAGGAATGACTTCCTTAATAAAAAGTTCAGCGCTATCTCTTTTTAAACTAGTAACTGGAGAGTCTCTTTGTTCGTAGAGACCTCTTCCTTCTGGACTCGTGTCTTGCAATCGATAAAATAAAAGGTAGCTATCCGACGTCTGAAAACAAATTGCGAATAAAACCTTTTCTTATCCTACAATTTATTTATTTCGGAATATCTCGTACCGCAATAACCAGCATACTGGAATCTGGTCTCCATTGTACCAGAATATTGTCGCCATGCTTTTTCAACGAATCCGTAGTTCGTCTGACAAATACAATTGGCACACATGGCTATAAGAAAAGTGAACGTTTAGAAACAAATGTAATGCGAGGCCAATTAATATAAATAATAAGCTCGCACGTATACAAGAGGCTTATATATAAGTCGGATTACAAGTACGAATTGTAATGGAGTACTTAAATCAACGCATTATGTGACAATATAAATGGTGGAAAGCTGTAGAGACTGAAAGTAAGTTAGTTTCTTTGTTATAAGTATAATGCATAAGTAAATAAAGGGCAACAACGTTTCGATAGTAAAAATTATACGTCGTAACAGATTGCAATGTAATTTTTAGGAAATTATTAATAAAATTACAATAATAAATTAACGACACGTGCCTTGCAGTACCAGATGGTAAGAGCATCGGTTGTTAACACAGCGAAAAGTATTTTATCCCTGTTACAAACGACCGCAGTTATTTTTTCTGGTTCTGTCGTATTTAGAACCCGCGGCCATCCGATAGGGAAAAACATGGTTTCTCCTTAGGATTATCTACTTTTTACGTTCACATTCCTTTTATATTTTAACTGTTTCCCGTTCTCATTGTTTGACTCGAAGAGTCTGACAAGTAAACACATCCTAACCTCATCATTTTATGCCAACCATAAATACTAAGGTACATGTACGAAGCACCAACACCCCAGACGAAATATAAGAATAGACCCGTCATCCAATAGTTGGATTCCGTTTGTGGGGCTTAAGTGCCCCATTGCATTTCCATAAAACCCCCAACGTTACCGACACAATAAAATCGACGTCTGGAGGCGCCAGATTAATGACCGCGTCACCGACGAGATATAAGAATAGACAAGACATCTTATGGACTTTCGTGGCCCAGCGTGATTGTCATACCGACTCAGAAATCCCATGCTGATTTGAGCGGACTCTGCTCAAGAACAGTGACCACTTGAAGAAGTATTCTTTACTGAAGTAGCGGGGACGGGATTCATGCGATTGTTGAATATATGTAAATGTTTTGGGGGGGTCAGGAAAGCTATTTCTCGGCAACGTTTCGGTAGAAAAATTGAGCTACGATGCCTGGTCGCGCGATGCACTTTGGCTCGGCTCGAGTTGAGTCGAAACCACATCGCGATGCATCGGGGCGATGAAATTGACAGTGTCACGTCAAGCGTCCCGCCTGTACTGTCCCGCATTCATTGCGCGGCAAAGAACAAAAGAATTCTTTAACGAGGATCGTAGGTCCAGCTAAAAGTTGGTCAGAAATAGTACAAGTCCAATAGGCTCGACCCTAGAGTCGTAGGTCCGGCTAAAAGTTGGTCAGAAATAGTAGAAGTCCAGTCGGCACGACCCTAGAGTCGTAGGTCCGGCTAAAAGTTGGTCAGAAACATTAGAAGTCCAGTTGGCACGACCCTAGGAGTCATAGATCCGGCTAAAAGTTGGTCAGAAACAGTAGTTGTCCAGTCGGCACGACCCTAGAGTCGTAGGTCCGGCTAAAAGATGGTTAGAAACCGTAGAAGTCCGACAGGTATGCTCCAAAGGTCTTAGGTCCAGCTAAAAGTTGGCCAGAGACAGTAAAAGTCCAGTAGGTATGGTCCAAGGGTTGTAAGCCCAGCTAAAAATTGGTCAGAAACAGTAGAAGTCCAGTAGGTATTGTCAAAGGATCGTAGGTCCAGGTAAAAGTTGGTCAGCAACAGTAGAAGTCCAGTAGGTATGGCCCAAGGGTCGTAGGTCCAGCTAAAGGTTGGTCAGAAACAGTAGAAGTCGAATAGGTGACCCAAGGATAGTAGACCGCACGGCCGCGGTCGGAAACCTTGAAATATTTTCGGAAATTGCGAATAGGACCGAGCGCGAGCGAGCGCTACCGACGCGACGGCGCGGAGTGGGGAGGTTCGGGACGCGACGCGACGCGACGTCATTATCAGTTCAAGCGTCGCAGCGTAAGGGTCGTCTATGTTGTCGAAGGTTAGCGATGTACATCACCCTACAATTCAATCACATTTCGAGTTTTAGTTTACCACCGCATACGCTTGACTATTAGCTTCTATTAATTAATACGCGTTTATCTAACAATCGATTTCCTATCGCGAGAGTACATTAAAGTCTTTCTCAAGCCTCTTTTCCTGGACCCTTGACCGGTCCACCGGTTGAGTATCGACGCGTCTTCTTCCGGTAACATCGGTTCTTTGATACGCGATTAACTACTCGTTTGTTGTAACATCGTGTTAACTAACTTATTAGTTTGAACGGTTCTTCGAATCTTTATTATATTTTATTCAGTCACTTACACACTGCTTTTGCGACTTCGAATTCGATTCTGATTTTAGCACAGGTCTATCACAGCTCCATTCTTTTTGTTGCAGGAATAATGGATGATTAGCTGGCAAAGAATAATATGTTGAGGCTGCAGGAATGGAGTATTGAGATACAATTACTGCGATACATAACAATCAGTCCGATGACGTATGATGAAGGATTGGTAACATTTAACTTATTATCCCAACGGTTTACGTATATTTCTTGTTATCTGGCGATTGGATTTTGGCTCAAGTTCTTTTCTTTCGGTTGAAAGTTATTGAGCAGTTTAAACATTTTAAGTAGGACTTACAATATGCCATTCGCGATTGAAACTAGAGTTAGTAAATTTCATTAATTCTAAACGAAAAATTGAACGACGTTCATGTTTCGCTGCATATCGGTCGCGATTTCTATTATAGCTTCACTAGTATTTATTAAAAACTTTTATTATCTCTGTGACTTGGCACAAGTACGGTCAAATTGTATTTTCGATGCAGCATTGTCCGCGTACTTACGTACTGGTTGCCATGCACTTGAAGCATGATAAATAGTTTCGAGTCTTGATTTCTACAAGCAGCTACGAGAACTTATAAATGCGCGATATTGCTTACTAACTAAGATCATGATCACCTTTAAAACTCGGACAAAGAACAGTCACAGTATGCTTTTGATAAATCATTTATATTAATCTATAATAGTATATCTTGAATAGACAATTAACAGTAATTAAATCAGAATAATAATACGGTAGTACTTTATTAAAACAAAGCAGTATTTCCTCAACAGACGTTTGACAGGATGAAGAAATAAGAAAGAGATAAATAAAATCAAATGTGTATTGCTTCAATTTCTACCTCCTCACCCTATTGACTAACTTGTACAGATTCTCTTTCAGAAAATTTTGATGACCGCGCGCAAGGCGGTCAGTAGAGTCAGTGCTTGCTCCGTCAAAGTTCTTTTTATTGTTTTTAGAGCGAAACCGCTCATAATAATTATAACTAAATATAAATAACAGTAAAGATACGCGAAAGTAGAGTCAGTGTTTGCTTCGAAATATTGCTCTCGCGAAATTAGAGTCACTTTGTTCGTCGATCACAATTGACGTGCGCGATAGTAGTCTTTCATTTTATTTTTTTTTCTTTCGCAATAAGTATTCTGGTATTAGAGTCAGCACCGATGCAGTTCGGCGAGTTCGGGCACTCATCCATCAACTCGAAGAGTAAGTATCTCTGTATTTCTTTAATCTTATTTTACAATGGTCTTTGATAATTATCATGATCGAAAAGTACTCAAAACGCAAAGATTTCAATGTTGTCTGTTCTTTTGAATGTTTCAGAAGCTGCCATGGGCTCAATTGTATCACCATAACGATATTGTTGGCCGCGCGCAATGCGGTTGGTAGAGTCAGTGCTTGTTCCGTCAAAGTTCTTTTTATTATTTTTTGAGCGCAGCCGCTCTTAATAATAATTCAACATAAATAACAGTAAAGAGACGCGAAATTAGAGTCAGTGTTTGGTCCGAAATAATACTCTCGCGAAAAATAGAGTCACTTTGTTCGTCGATCACAATTATTCCGTTTCCTTTTCCGTTCTCGGCTCGGAGGACTGATGGTTAGGGACTTAGTGTCAGCGAGTTACGATGTGCGGGGGCGTGATTGTGGTTCTGGACCCTGGTCACGAGGCCCTCTGTTAGACCACATATAATCTCTAATTTGGGTAGGTCATCCACCATTCTGGAATCGTGGTCGCGGTTCTTGCAATATCCGGGTTGCAGTGTCATCGGGGGGCGGTGTGTGGGGCTGTGATTGCTTTTCTGGACACTTTGGCCCGCCTAGTAGGAAATTCCTATGTGTTAGACCACGCCAAGCACACCTTGGGGTGGCAGAAGGCATACGGGTCATAATCTAGAATCGTGGTTGTGGTTTTGCATATCCGTGCCTTAATGATTTCTGTGGCTCGGAATCGAAACTTGTGTTGATGCTAAGTCGTTTTACTGTCCAGACTCTGAGCCGAGGGCACGCGGGCTGCTCGGTAGCAGTCACAAAAACAGTAGAAATACTGTCGCGAAATTAGAATCACTTTGTTCGTCAATCATAAGTGTTCCATTAGAGTCAGTGTCCTGTTCAGCGAGTTCGGGCTTTCAGCCATCAATTTGACGAGTAAGTATCTCCTTCGTTCTTTAATCTTGTATTGCAATAATCATTGATAATTAACACATTCCAAAAGTACTGAAAATACATAGATTTTAATGTTGTTTGCTCTTTTTGAATGTTTCAGCAGCTTCCATGGCTTCGATGGCGACGAGCTTGACCGCACACCTGGTGAGTCTGCAACCGGTGAGTGGCATGCTTTAAAGTTCCTCTGGTCACTCAATCATGTCGCAGGACGAAAGGTCCGAACCGACACGAGTGACTGGTTGTAATTACGTAGTTTTTTCTGGCAAGCACTGTGACCATGGGTATATGGAAATATACTCATGAGTAGTAACTTTTTTACTGTTTTATATTATATGAGGATAGGTCTTCTTGTACAACGCGTTTTTAACAGTTATAATAAATTGTTAGTAAGAGTATAGTCGTTCCTCTTTTTTACTACTTTGATTATATATAAAGTAAAGGTACCTACTTACCTTGTCAATTTGTTGGGACTATCGCATAATTTTATTATTCGATATCCATATTAGTCTTTAGCGTTTAGAGATATCAATACGTTCACTTCTTCCGCACAAGATGTTAATTGAACCCGAATGTACAAGAAGACAATACGCGAACCGGTAGATCTCGAAATCAAAGCAATTACTTTAAAATCAACCGTGCATTTTAGAAGCAATGCTTTGATGACGGGAACACCGGAGGATGTTTCAATTTCTTTCAAGGTATATTAATGTAGAGTCATTGAATAATTTTCCTAATAAAGTAGAGTCATTGAATAATTTTTCTAATAAAGTAGAGTCATTGTACAATTTTTCTAATAAAGTAGAGTCATTGCACAATTCTTCTAATAAAGCAGAGTCATTGCACAATTCTTCTAATAAAGTAGAGTCATTGCATTTTCTCTTCAATAAAATAAAATCATATATTAATAAAACTATATATTTAGCCCGTTAGAAAATCAGTATGTCTTTATCATCTTTCTAGACGAGGATTTCCAGGTTTAACCCTTTCCGTGTTCACTGCCCGGATCCCACTCACGTGCCCCTGTGCTACTTGGGTGGGAAAACGGTGGTAGAGCACGATGATATTTATGTAGTTTATAATGATTTATTGTGGGCGACTGACAGTGCGTTTGGTGTATCGTGCACGACGTAATATCCACATTGTGTGTGTGGTTAGGCTGTGGATTTGCGTCGTTCCGTACTAAAACGTAGTTACTCTAACCAAGATAAGATGTCCATTAATTGAAAACAGAGACCTCATTTTTACTATTAACTGCATTAATAATCCCTAATATACCGAGGCACGAAGTTTTTGTCATTTAAGATGACGGAGACCAAATTCCAAAAAGTATCGAATATACTTATCAATTGCTATCAAGTACCTTTTGTATCGGTGCTATTTAATTATTCAATTAAACATCTATTAAATATCTCAACCGCGACGTGGTATTTTCCACGTGAACGCAAAGATCCCAGCCACTGTCAGTCGATTTCAGAAAAATGGTACGTACATTAGAGTGTGCAAGTTGTGTGACAGCACTTGGGTGTCGGGGGTGTCCCGGGACGCCTCCCTAGTGTAGGCTTTTGCGCCCAAGTGTTTGACTGAGAACCGTGGAGTGTCGTGTGTTGGTGTGTCTGTTTGCCATTTTTTAAATATAGGTCCAGGTAGGATAGGTAGCATACTTTCTGGTGTGATTGATAGACATAAGTAGGTAGGGCCGGGCAGGTT
Organism: Nomada ferruginata; assembly: GCA_963583965.1. Classification (NCBI taxonomy): domain Eukaryota; kingdom Metazoa; phylum Arthropoda; class Insecta; order Hymenoptera; family Apidae; genus Nomada; species Nomada ferruginata. Next base: position 9,898,781 of record OY757225.1, on the reverse strand, counting down.
GACACAGTCTCTGATCGGGTAGGCACTATTTCGCGTGTTCAACCTGTTTCAGGAAATCTGATTTGAAAAGTCGACGGTGAAGCTGTGGCGCGAACGAAAATGTGTTCGCCTCTGGCTTTGCCTATCGATTTTTCGAATCCTTCGCGGTCGTGGTCGCGATTTAGGCTCCGAAACGAAACGTGTTACATTATGCTCGAGGCTGCACGCGTGAACGAAGAACGATTACAATTTTAATCGTAATCTTTGCGATTTTCCGTAATCACAATTTTACGATTTTATTTGATCGTGATTCGGCCACGTGTGTTCCACTTAGCTCCGCGATTTAAACTCTTTATTTCACCTTTATAAGTTTTTCTTTGGTTTTCGATTAGAGCCTCGAGCCTAGTTTAAGTTTCAGCTGGCCCTTGGGTCCGACGAAAAGAAGAGGCTATATGCCGAAGAGGCCCGACAAACTGTCACTCAAGAGGGCAACTACTAATGGCTCCCCATTCTTTTTAAGAATGGGGAATCATTCTTTGTTACTACTTTGTCACTGTGCTTGCATTTCCATTTGTAGAATTTTTATTTGTACTTGGCCGACGCACATTCCGGCCCAACGATACGGCCCTCCCAAAAATATCGCGTTGCTTTAGAGTTGCGAAAAACTTGCGAACGGGTCGAGTTAGAGTTGCGTTGAATGCCACTTATTGCTATTCTTATTATTAGTTAAATTGTAGTATTTTATAATTTACTTGACATGTGAGCTTCTAGTGTTGCGGAAATTGCATTCGAGTATTGGAACTTTCAGTTCATTTTTCAGAGGATCTTCAATTTGCTTAATTTTGGATAGTACATATAATTTACTGTTTGCTTTCTATTAGTCTTAATAAATAGTGTTGCGAAATGATTGTTTCGCGAGTTCCGGTTAGCGTTGCGTTGATTAAAGATCGCGTTTTTAAGTAGAGTTGCGACTACTAGTCCCCATCTGCTTCCAATTGGAAGCCTGTTCCTGAACCAGGAACTTTTTCTTTTCAGCGTTTTATATTAGCCTTTCTTTTTATTTTATTTTTCTTAATAATTATACTACCTGGAATGTCTGTTGATGGAAGTACTGCTAAAAATTTGCATACATATTAGTAAATTACTGTGTGAACGAAATGAAAAGAAATGAAAAAGAAAATAAGAGAAAGAGAAAGGAAAAGAAAAAAAAAAGAAAAGAAAAGAAAAAGAGCAAAGTAAAAAACAGATATAATTTGCAGAATCTTTGATAAATTTATAATAATTCTAGATAGTAGATTTAAATTAGAGTTAATACTAGTGACTGTTCATTATTGGAGTTTAACTCTTAAATATTTCTTCTTAATTGTTGCAATTCCATCTTAACCTTTTTTTTAGTAGAGCCAATTTTTATAACTTTTCGAGCTTGCTTTGTAGAAATTGAAATTCACTCGCGATATCCGTAAATGTTTAAACAAAAATCCTTGCACGAAAAACGTTATTGCCAGTAGTTGGGTCTCGACATGGTGATAGTGAAAGTTTGATATTTTGCTTCCGAATTGTTGCTTCTTTGTTGAAGCAAAATAGAAACAATTGTAGTGAAATGTGACTACTTCATTTTGGAGTTTTTAATGAACGTGATACCACCATTCAGTTTGATCTAGAACGTACAAAAGAATATATCACTTTGGCCGAAATCCAATAAACTATTGTTATCAAAAAATAGCTGCATTTTTCATATCAATTCTGATTTATTAACTTCGCTAAAATTCAGTTATTACGAATTAAAAGCAGCTGTATTTCGGTATAAAATGGGGAGGCTTGGGGACGTCACTAATCCAATGCTTGAGATTGTTACAGATTCACAGATGAACCCAAATATGATATATTAAACAAATGGAAGTACGTCAGAGGCTCAAGAGTGGAATATATACAATACAGATCCAGAAATACTTCCAAAGGCACGATTGGAAACTATAAAATTAAAGAGCCAGCCGCGTCGATTCAATTTCTGAGTTTAAGAATTCATTTTTATTTTACTTTATTAATTATTTCGTGTCTGTGTTTGTTTCAGAATCATTGAAAATAATCAGCTAAAGAAGAAGATTCATGATAATACATACGTATAATATGACCACATCCCCACCCTGCCCCTGCCCCTACCCCAGCCCTTTTAACTCACTTCATTTATCAGATAATTAATTAGGTAGTCCCAATTATGATCGATCAATACGTTTAGCTCTTTATGTAGGCAGGATTTGTTCGAACACACAATCTTAGAACTTTATACAGGCAGGTTTTGCACGAATTGAAAATATTAGACTTTTAACTAGGCAGGGTTTAGAAAACCAAAAATTGTTGGCAGGTGCTGCAATTTTTTGGTGTGTGTTTCAGTCTGTTCTAGGACCCCGTGGACCACATGATTAATATGGACGAATTGAAGAGGAATTAAACATATACGTACTTATACCTATATGAGTTTGGTAAAGTATCTTTTACATTCCTACGTAGGTAGGATATTATTGAAATTATTCTTTTAATTGAACTCTTCGATGTTATACTAGGCAGGGTGATTTTAGTCTTAAATTAGCTCTTTAGTCAGGCAGGGCGTATTCGAATCTAATCTAAAATTTAAGAAAGTAGGGTTTATTTTTAAGTCATGTCTTAGCTTTTAATTCCGCAGTGTTCACCACTGCAATAATATTTCGTTGTCTAGTTTTTAAGATCATATGATATATTTTTAAGAAAGTTTTATTTCAGGAAATGGAATTCTCTTGCAGATTTTCTTTCAGGTTTCCTTCTGATATTCAATTTAGCTTTCGGTCGTGAATTTTCCAAGTACTCCTCTTGTTGTCTTACTTGTACTACGATCAATTAATGAACGTTCTACAAATTGACAATAATAGGAGATTTTTCTTTGTCACATGTTATATTAGAATTAGTTTTTGCGTAATTGGAGGGTGGAAGGGCCGTGGCTAGGGTGGGTCTCCATGCGCAGTAACCTCCACGTGGTGAGACCCGGGCAATCAATTATTAATCGTATAATTATTAAACGTTTAACAGACGTTTGATAATTATGTGGAAAATAATTCGAGCGAATTGACTGCGTATTGCACTTAGCATACAATGTACAAAAGTGGCCGCTTAATGTTTGTTTTTCTTCACAATTAATATTCGCGGAGTCATGCCTACCGATTTTTGGACCTGCACTGATGTATCGAGGATCGACGTTGCGTCCGAGTTATCTCAACTTGTCATCAGCAATGGCCCTTAAATATATTTCACGTTCGATCTCACAATCAGTACGTCCCAATCCACTCCCAACACAGCCTAAACCGAGCGTGCCGAGATAAATATGAACAATTCCTTATAAATCACATCCCTGGATAGTGTTCGCTAGGCAGCTTCGAACATTAAGCGGGCATTACTGTCCACTGTAATTATTTGAGCGGAGAGAATCTTAAGTTCTTATTGCAATTGCTTTTGAATTTTCGTTTCTATCTTTGTATCTGTAGCTGTAAATATTGTGTATTATTTATTGCCCTGCTTCTTATGTAGACCCTTCTCTTTTCTGACGCTTGCGAGATAATTCGTTAGTAACATAAATCATATATGTTTCGCCTAGAGAACTACATTTTATTATTCCTCAAGAAGCCTTCTTTTTTATATTTGCAATACCCATGTATATATCTTTTCATTCATAAATTGATTAATATCTGGAAAGATACACTTGAAACTACGCGGGTCTCTGCCATATCTACAGTGCTTGCTATGGTTTCGCCATCTATACAGAACTCTTTGAAACTACTCGCGCCTCTTACTTACCTTATGTGTAGATATGGCAGAGGCCCGAGTAGTTACCAGGAGTTCTGTATAGATGGCGAAACTGAAGCCCACTTTGGGTGTAGGTAAGACAGGGATGTCAGTGGTACGTAAATTCAGACACCTGTTTATAAGTAGTGGTGCTATAATTTGGTTCATCAAATTATGTTAATAATCCTCAAAAACCGTTTCGTACCCCCATTTACATATCAATAAAGTGTTAGGAAACACAGTTCATGTACAATCTACATAAAAATTGATATTTAGGGTAACTGCAAGTTCCATTGTTCATTTTATTCTACAACAATCAAGCTCTTTAGCACAGGTAAATGCATTTGTGAAAATTTTTTCCTTTAAATAAATTTTCCGGCACGTAATAAATACATACTAATATTAGTAGAATTCTTTATTTCGGCCTCGAAGCAATGAAAGTTTGGTTAGTTTACATATAACCTATCTTTGCATTACTATATGGACTCTTGCACTCTCATCTTCCGTTTCGCTGTTCCTTTTAAAACCTTCTCTACCTTACGTATCACATTGTTCTTATCTCTTTATCGCACATGTATTATACATCTTTCCATTTCCTCTCTGTTTCTTTTCAAATTCCTAAGTCATTTCTGCGCTATTAATTGCCGACTCTTTCCTGTTCTCTCTTTACTTTGGTACTGTCGTATTGCTCCCGTTTTAATACATTTAAACCTTTCATTATATCTTGCTTCTTGTATTTTTCTTTGAAGGCTCTCCGTTAGATCCTTTAGTTCCGTTCTTATCAAATTTAGTATTCTCGTACTCGTTCCATTCGTTCTAAAAGAACCTTTCTCTTATACTTCTAGTTTGGCCCGCTCTACTTTCTTTTTCGACTAAATATCATTTAACAATCTTTCTATCTCCTGTCATGTACTTACTAACATATTTTTTGTGTGCGTAGGTCTCATAGGCAAAGGATAAGGAGCATTGACTGCCAATTCTCATTGTGCATAAACAGAAGGAAGAGGAAAGAATAACTCTTGCCGTATACATACTTCAGTTATATTAAATTGGTTTTGTGGGATTGGAAGGTGTATGCAACGAAGGCTGATGTAAGTGTAATACGTCTCTAAATATCTTTTTCTTACAATAAATCTTCCTGCGCGTAGTAATTACATACTAACAATAGTATTCCTTTTTATGTCGGCCTCGCAGCTATAAAATTTTGATTTAGTGTACATATAGCCTTACTTTAGATTACTATCTTAGCTTACGCATTCTTCTTCTCCACTCTTTCTTGCAAACCTTCTCTACATTATCCCATTACTTATCCCCTTATTTCATTTTGATTATACATTTAGTCTTTAAGGCTCACCATCACTTTCTTTACTCCCCTTCTCGTCAAATTCATTCATGTTCGATTCATTCCATTCCTTTTCAAATAATCCCCCCCTTTTCTCATACTTCTGGTGTGATCTTTCCGTATTTCGTTTTCTTCTAACTATCCCTTAACAATGTTTCTTTCACCTGTTACATGCTTACTAATATATTCCTTGTGTGTGCAGGTTTCGTATCCTAAGACTGAGGAGCATTGCCCGGTGCATCTCATCATGCATAAAAGCAAGAAAGAAGAAAGAATAATTCCTGCTGCATACTTTAGTTAAAGTAAATTGGTTTATAAAAATAGTTTGTAACTATTAGAGCATAAGAGCAACTTAGAACAATTGTGTAATTCAGTATAATGTATATTTATTGTATCTTTTATTTTATATTCAGTTTATTCGGTAGATCTTGTATAAACTTTAATATTACTTATATTCCTATTACAAGCTCTACCGAATGTGCTAAATATAAAATGAAAGATATAATAAACAATTTACATATGCACAAGTTACACAATTGTTGTAATTTAAAATAAGCTTTAGCATATAAAGTACGTACATTTTCGTATAAGTTTTATTTGTAAGATATATTGTATATTATCTTCAAGCCGTGGCTAGGGTGGGTCTCCATGCGCAGTAACCTCCACGTGGTGAGACCCGGGCAATCAATTATTTATCGTATAATTATTAAACGTTTAAGAGACGTTTGGTAATTATGTGGAAAATAATTCGAGTGAATTGACTGCGTTTTGCACTTAGGATACAATGTACAATAATGGCCGCTTAATGTTCGTTTTTTTCCACAATTAATATTCGAGGAGTCATGCCTACCGATTTTTGGACCTGCACGGATGTATCGAGGATCGAGGTTGCGTTCAAGTTATCTCAACTTGTCATCAGCCATGGTCCTTGAATATATCTCACGCTCGTTCTCAGTACGTCTCAATTTACTCCCAATACAGGCCAAACCCAGCGTGCCTAAAAGCGATAAGCATGAACAATTTCTTATAAATCACATCCCTGGATAGTGGTCGCTGGGCAGCCTCGAAGCAGCGAACATTAAGCGGGCATTACTGTCCACTGTAATTATTTGAGCGGAGAGATTCTTAAGTTCTTATTGCAATTACTTTTGAGTTCTCGTTTCTATCGTTGTATCTATCTGCAGCTCTAAATATTGTGTATTATTTATTGCCCTGCTTCTTATGTAGACTCTTCTGTTTTCTGACGCTTTCGAGATAATTCATTAGTAACATAAATCATATATGTTTCGCCTAGAGAATTGCATTTTCTTATTTCTCAAGAAGCCTTCTTTTTTATAATTGAAATACCCGTGTATATATCATTTAATTCATAAATTAATTAATATCTGCAAAGATATACTTGAATCTACGCGGGTCTCTGCCATATCTACAGTGCCTGCTATGGTTTCGCCATCTATACAGAACTCCTTGAAACCACTCGCGCTTGCTATTTTGCTATGGTAGTTCCATCTATACGGAACGCCTTGAAACTACTCACACCCCTTACTTACCATAAGTGTAGATATGGCAGAGGCCCGAATAGTTTTAGTCACTTCTGAATAGATGGCGATACTAATGACTCGAGATAAAGCAGACATATATACAGTTTCGAGCAGTTCTGTATAGATGGCGAAATTAAAGCCCACTTTGAGTGTAGGTAAGACAGGGATGTGAGTGGTACGTAAATTCAGACACTTGTTTATAAGTAGCGGTGCGATAATGTTCATAAAATTTGGTTATTTATGTCTCCATTCATCAAATTGAGTTAATTAATCTCAAAAACCGTATTGTACACTCATTTACAGATCAATAAAGTGTTAGCAAACACCGTGTTACAGTCTACATAAAAATTAATATGTACGGTAACATTGCAAGGTCCATTGTTCATTTTATTCTACAACAATCAAGCTCTTTAGCACAGGTAAATGCATTTGTGAAAATTTATTCCTTTAAATAAATTTTCCGGCACGTAATAAATACATACTAATAGTAGTAGTATTCTTTATTTCGGTCTCGAAGCAATGAAAGTTTGGTTAGTTTACATATAACCTATCTTTGCAATACTATGTGGACTCTTGTACTCTCATCTTCCGTTTCGCTGTTCCTTTTAAAACCTTCTCTACCTTACGTATCACATTATTCTTATCTCTTTATCGCACATGTATTATACATCTTTCCATTTCCTCTTTGTTTCATTTCAAATTCCTAAGTCATTTTAAGCGCTATTAATTGCCGACTCTTTCCTGTTCTCTCTTTACTGTGGTACTGTCGTATTGCTCCCGTTTTAATACATTTAAATCTTTCATTATATCTTGCTTCTTGTATTTTTCTTTGAAGGCTCTCCGTTAGATCCTTTAGTTCCGTTCTTATCAAATTTAGTATTCTCGCACTCGTTCCATTCGTTCTAAAAGAACCTTTCTCTTATACTTCTAGTTTGGCCCGCTCTACTTTCTTTTTCGACTAAATATCATTTAACAATCTTTCTATCTCCTGTCATGTACTTACTAACATATTTTTTGTGTGCGTAGGTCTCGTAGGCAAAGGATAAGGAGCATTGACTGCCAATTCTCATTGTGCATAAACAGAAGGAAGAGGAAAGAATAACTCTCGCCATATACATACTTCAGTTATATTAAATTGGTTTTGTGGGATTGGAAGGTGTATGCAACGAAGGCTGATGTAAGTGTAATACGTCTCTAAATATCTTTTTCTTACAATAAATCTTCCTGCGCGTAGTAATTACATACTAACAATAGTATTCCTTTTTATGTCGGCCTCGCAGCTATGAAATTTTGATTTAGTGTACATATAGCCTTACTTTTGATTACTGTCTTAGCTTACGCATTCTTCTTCTCCACTCTTTCTTGCAAACCTTCTCTACATTATCCCATTACTTATCCCCTTATTTCATTTTGATTATACATTTAGGCTTTAAGGCTCACCATCACTTTCTTTACTCCCCTTCTCGTCAAATTTATTCATGTTGGATTCATTCCATTCCTTTTTAAATTACCCCGCCCCCCCTTTTCTTATACTTCTGGTGTGATCTTTCCCTATTTCGTTTTCTTCTAACTATCCCTTAACAATGTTTCTTTCGCCTGTTACATGCTTACTAATATATTCTTTGTGTGTGCAGGTTTCGCATCCAAAGCGTGAGGCACATTGCCCGGTGCATCTCATCATGCATAAAAGCAAGAAAGAAGAAAGAATACAGAAGAACTCCTGCTACATACTTTAGTTAAAGTAAATTGGTTTATAAAAATAGTTTGTAACTATTAGAGCATAAGATTAATTTAGGACAATTGTGTAATTAACTGTTACGTTATCTATTATATGCTTTATTTTATATTCAGTTTATTCGGTAGATCTTATATGAACTTTCATATTACTTATATAACCATTACAAGTTCTACTGAATGTGCTAAATGTAAAACGAAAGATATAATAAATAATTTACATATTCACAAGTTACACAATTGCTGTAATTTAAATTTTATATGCTTCTACATATGAAGTACGTAAATTTTAGTGTATGATTTATCTGTAAGATATATTGTAAATTAACTTCAAAGAATAGTTTATAAGTATTAGATTATTTATGTTTATAGTGTTAGTTATATTACATAAATGTTGGTTTAGAATTGATACAAGATTTAGTTGTACGATGTAATGTAAATAGATATAAAAGAATAGTTAATAAGTATCTGTTTGTAAATTTAATTACAACATTTTTGTAACTTGTATATTCATTGATTAATTTAAATAAATTTGCAATGAAAAGAATTCCAGTGCTCTTTTTACTTTCATACCTTACCAATCCTTGAAAGAACCTAATTCCGATTCCTTATACAAGAAGTACCGTGGACGAACTTTAAATGCAAAGTCCTAAAGCGGGAAACTTGTCAAAATGGCCCTATACGTTATTAAAATAAGCGCTGAGAAATTCCTGGAACGTGACGTCATTTCCAAGAACTGATGCTATGAAAGACCTCCTCGCATATCATATTCTCCTGATACAAATCCACGATTTTCAGCGAGATATTTTTGGCAGAAACTCGGAAATTTCAGCTCAACGAATACCTCCTTGCATATCATATTCTCCTGATACAAATCCAAGATTTTCAGTAGAAATTTAAGTGCCGAAAATCTTGGATTTGTATCAGGAGAATATAATATGCAAGGAGGTATTCGTTGAGCTGAAATTTCCGAGTTTCTGCCAAAAAATATCTCGCTGAAAATCTTGGATTTGTATCAGGAGAATATGATATGCAAGGAGGTATTCGTTGAGCTGAAATTTCCGAGTTTCTGCCAAAAATATCTCGCTGAAAATCGTGGATTTGTATTAGGAGAATATGATATGCGAGGAGGTCTTTCATCGCAGAAATTCTTGGAAATGACGTCACGTTCCAGGAATTTTCGAGCGCTTAAATTTCCGAGTTCTTGGCAAAAATATGTCGCTGAAAATCGTGGATTTGTATCAGGAGAATATGATGTGCAAGGAGGTCTTTCATCGCAGCAATTCTTGGAAATGACGTCACGTTCCAGGAATTTCCGAGCGTCAAATTTCTGGGTTTTTGGTAAAAATATTTCGCTGAAAATCGTGGATTTGTATCAGGAGAATATGATATGCGAGGAGGTATTTCATAGCATCAGTTCTTGGAAATGACGTCACGTTCCAGGAATTTCTCAGCGCTTATTTTAATAACGTATAGGGCCATTTTGACAAGTTTCCCGCTTTAGGACTTTGCATTTAAAGTTCGTCCACGGTACTTCTTGTATAAGGAATCGGAATTAGGTTCTTTCAAGGATTGGTAAGGTATGAAAGTAAAAAGAGCACTGGAATTCTTTTCATTGCAAATTTATTTAAATTAATCAATGAATATACAAGTTACAAAAATGTTGTAATTAAATTTACAAACAGATACTTATTAACTATTCTTTTATATCTATTTACATTACATCGTACAACTAAATCTTGTATCAATTCTAAACCAACATTTATGTAATATAACTAACACTATAAACATAAATAATCTAATACTTATAAACTATTCTTTGAAGTTAATTTACAATATATCTTACAGATAAATCATACACTAAAATTTACGTACTTCATATGTAGAAGCATATAAAATTTAAATTACAGCAATTGTGTAACTTGTGAATATGTAAATTATTTATTATATCTTTCGTTTTACATTTAGCACATTCAGTAGAACTTGTAATGGTTATATAAGTAATATGAAAGTTCATATAAGATCTACCGAATAAACTGAATATAAAATAAAGCATATAATAGATAACGTAACAGTTAATTACACAATTGTCCTAAATTAATCTTATGCTCTAATAGTTACAAACTATTTTTATAAACCAATTTACTTTAACTAAAGTATGTAGCAGGAGTTCTTCTGTATTCTTTCTTCTTTCTTGCTTTTATGCATGATGAGATGCACCGGGCAATGTGCCTCACGCTTTGGATGCGAAACCTGCACACACAAAGAATATATTAGTAAGCATGTAACAGGCGAAAGAAACATTGTTAAGGGATAGTTAGAAGAAAACGAAATAGGGAAAGATCACACCAGAAGTATAAGAAAAGGGGGGGCGGGGTAATTTAAAAAGGAATGGAATGAATCCAACATGAATAAATTTGACGAGAAGGGGAGTAAAGAAAGTGATGGTGAGCCTTAAAGCCTAAATGTATAATCAAAATGAAATAAGGGGATAAGTAATGGGATAATGTAGAGAAGGTTTGCAAGAAAGAGTGGAGAAGAAGAATGCGTAAGCTAAGATAGTAATCAAAAGTAAGGCTATATGTACACTAAATCAAAATTTCATAGCTGCGAGGCCGACATAAAAAGGAATACTATTGTTAGTATGTAATTACTACGCGCAGGAAGATTTATTGTAAGAAAAAGATATTTAGAGACGTATTACACTTACATCAGCCTTCGTTGCATACACCTTCCAATCCCACAAAACCAATTTAATATAACTGAAGTATGTATACGGCAAGAGTTATTCTTTCCTCTTCCTTCTGTTTATGCACAATGAGAATTGGCAGTCAATGCTCCTTATCCTTTGCCTATAAGACCTACGCACACAAAAAATATGTTAGTAAGTACATGACAGGAGATAGAAAGATTGTTAAATGATATTTAGTCGAAAAAGAAAGTAGAGCGGGCCAAACTAGAAGTATAAGAGAAAGGTTCTTTTAGAACGAATGGAACGAGTGCGAGAATACTAAATTTGATAAGAACGGAACTAAAGGATCTAACGGAGAGCCTTCAAAGAAAAATACAAGAAGCAAGATATAATGAAAGATTTAAATGTATTAAAACGGGAGCAATACGACAGTACCACAGTAAAGAGAGAACAGGAAAGAGTCGGCAATTAATAGCGCTTAAAATGACTTAGGAATTTGAAATGAAACAAAGAGGAAATGGAAAGATGTATAATACATGTGCGATAAAGAGATAAGAATAATGTGATACGTAAGGTAGAGAAGGTTTTAAAAGGAACAGCGAAACGGAAGATGAGAGTACAAGAGTCCACATAGTATTGCAAAGATAGGTTATATGTAAACTAACCAAACTTTCATTGCTTCGAGACCGAAATAAAGAATACTACTACTATTAGTATGTATTTATTACGTGCCGGAAAATTTATTTAAAGGAATAAATTTTCACAAATGCATTTACCTGTGCTAAAGAGCTTGATTGTTGTAGAATAAAATGAACAATGGACCTTGCAATGTTACCGTACATATTAATTTTTATGTAGACTGTAACACGGTGTTTGCTAACACTTTATTGATCTGTAAATGAGTGTACAATACGGTTTTTGAGATTAATTAACTCAATTTGATGAATGGAGACATAAATAACCAAATTTTATGAACATTATCGCACCGCTACTTATAAACAAGTGTCTGAATTTACGTACCACTCACATCCCTGTCTTACCTACACTCAAAGTGGGCTTTAATTTCGCCATCTATACAGAACTGCTCGAAACTGTATAAGTCTGCTTTATCTCGAGTCATTAGTATCGCCATCTATTCAGAAGTGACTAAAACTATTCGGGCCTCTGCCATATCTACACTTATGGTAAGTAAGGGGTGTGAGTAGTTTCAAGGCGTTCCGTATAGATGGAACTACCATAGCAAGCGCGAGTGGTTTCAAGGAGTTCTGTATAGATGGCGAAACCATAGCAGGCACTGTAGATATGGCAGAGACCCGCGTAGATTCAAGTATATCTTTGCAGATATTAATTAATTTATGAATTAAATGATATATACACGGGCATTTCAATTATAAAAAAGAAGGCTTCTTGAGAAATAAGAAAATGTAATTCTCTAGAGGAAACATATATGATTTATGTTACTAATGAATTATCTCGAAAGCGTCAGAAAACAGAAGGGTGAACATAAGAAGCAGGGCAATAAATAATACACAATATTTAGAGCTGCAGATAGATACAACGATAGAAACGAGAACTCAAAAGTAATTGCAATAAGAACTTAAGAATCTCTCCGCTCAAATAATTACAGTGGACAGTAATGCCCGCTTAATGTTCGCTGCTTCGAGGCTGCCCAGCGACCACTATCCAGGGATGTGATTTATAAGAAATTGTTCATGCTTATCACTTTTAGGCACGCTGGGTTTGGCCTGTATTGGGAGTAAATTGAGACGTACTGAGAACGAGCGTGAGATATATTCAAGGACCATGGCTGATGACAAGTTGAGATAACTTGAACGCAACCTCGATCCTCGATACATCCGTGCAGGTCCAAAAATCGGTAGGCATGACTCCTCGAATATTAATTGTGGAAAAAAACGAACATTAAGCGGCCATTATTGTACATTGTATCCTAAGTGCAATACGCAGTCAATTCACTCGAATTATTTTCCACATAATTACCAAACGTCTCTTAAACGTTTAATAATTATACGATAAATAATTGATTGCCCGGGTCTCACCACGTGGAGGTTACTGCGCATGGAGACCCACCCTAGCCACGGCTTGAAGATAATATACAATATATCTTACAGATAAAACTTATACGAAAATGTACGTACTTTATATGCTAAAGCTTATTTTAAATTACAACAATTGTGTAACTTGTGCATATGTAAATTGTTTATTATATCTTTCATTTTATATTTAGCACATTCGGTAGAGCTTGTAATAGGAATATAAGTAATATTAAAGTTTATACAAGATCTACCGAATAAACTGAATATAAAATAAAAGATACAATAAATATACATTATACTGAATTACACAATTGTTCTAAGTTGCTCTTATGCTCTAATAGTTACAAACTATTTTTATAAACCAATTTACTTTAACTAAAGTATGCAGCAGGAATTATTCTTTCTTCTTTCTTGCTTTTATGCATGATGAGATGCACCGGGCAATGCTCCTCAGTCTTTGGATACGAAACCTGCACACACAAGGAATATATTAGTAAGCATGTAACAGGTGAAAGAAACATTGTTAAGGGATAGTTAGAAGAAAACGAAATACGGAAAGATCACACCAGAAGTATGAGAAAAGGGGGGGATTATTTGAAAAGGAATGGAATGAATCGAACATGAATGAATTTGACGAGAAGGGGAGTAAAGAAAGTGATGGTGAGCCTTAAAGACTAAATGTATAATCAAAATGAAATAAGGGGATAAGTAATGGGATAATGTAGAGAAGGTTTGCAAGAAAGAGTGGAGAAGAAGAATGCGTAAGCTAAGATAGTAATCTAAAGTAAGGCTATATGTACACTAAATCAAAATTTTATAGCTGCGAGGCCGACATAAAAAGGAATACTATTGTTAGTATGTAATTACTACGCGCAGGAAGATTTATTGTAAGAAAAAGATATTTAGAGACGTATTACACTTACATCAGCCTTCGTTGCATACACCTTCCAATCCCACAAAACCAATTTAATATAACTGAAGTATGTATACGGCGAGAGTTATTCTTTCCTCTTCCTTCTGTTTATGCACAATGAGAATTGGCAGTCAATGCTCCTTATCCTTTGCCTATGAGACCTACGCACACAAAAAATATGTTAGTAAGTACATGACAGGAGATAGAAAGATTGTTAAATGATATTTAGTCGAAAAAGAAAGTAGAGCGGGCCAAACTAGAAGTATAAGAGAAAGGTTCTTTTAGAACGAATGGAACGAGTGCGAGAATACTAAATTTGATAAGAACGGAACTAAAGGATCTAACGGAGAGCCTTCAAAGAAAAATACAAGAAGCAAGATATAATGAAAGGTTTAAATGTATTAAAACGGGAGCAATACGACAGTACCAAAGTAAAGAGAGAACAGGAGAGAGTCGGCAATTAATAGCGCAGAAATGACTTAGGAATTTGAAAAGAAACAGAGAGGAAATGGAAAGATGTATAATACATGTGCGATAAAGAGATAAGAACAATGTGATACGTAAGGTAGAGAAGGTTTTAAAAGGAACAGCGAAACGGAAGATGAGAGTGCAAGAGTCCATATAGTAATGCAAAGATAGGTTATATGTAAACTAACCAAACTTTCATTGCTTCGAGGCCGAAATAAAGAATCCTACTAATATTAGTATGTATTTATTACGTGCCGGAAAATTTATTTAAAGGAAAAAATTTTCACAAATGCATTTACCTGTGCTAAAGAGCTTGATTGTTGTAGAATAAAATGAACAATGGAACTTGCAGATACCCTAAATATCAATTTTTATGTAGATTGTACATGAACTGTGTTTCCTAACACTTTATTGATATGTAAATGGGGGTACGAAACGGTTTTTGAGGATTATTAACATAATTTGATGAACCAAATTATAGCACCACTACTTATAAACAGGTGTCTGAATTTACGTACCACTGACATCCCTGTCTTACCTACACCCAAAGTGGGCTTCAGTTTCGCCATCTATACAGAACTCCTGGTAACTACTCGGGCCTCTGCCATATCTACACATAAGGTAAGTAAGAGGCGCGAGTAGTTTCAAAGAGTTCTGTATAGATGGCGAAACCATAGCAAGCACTGTAGATATGGCAGAGACCCGCGTAGTTTCAAGTGTATCTTTCCAGATATTAATCAATTTATGAATGAAAAGATATATACATGGGTATTGCAAATATAAAAAAGAAGGCTTCTTGAGGAATAATAAAATGTAGTTCTCTAGGCGAAACATATATGATTTATGTTACTAACGAATTATCTCGCAAGCGTCAGAAAACAGAAGGGTCTACATAAGAAGCAGGGCAATAAATAATACACAATATTTACAGCTACAGATACAAAGATAGAAACGAAAATTCAAAAGCAATTGCAATAAGAACTTAAGATTCTCTCCGCTCAAATAATTACAGTGGACAGTAATGCCCGCTTAATGTTCGCTGCTTCGAAGCTGCCTAGCGAACACTATCCAGGGATGTTATTTATAAGGAATTGTTCATGCTTATCACTTTTCGGCACTCTCGGTTTAGGCTGTGTTGGGAGTGGATTGAGATGTACTGAGAACCAGCGTGAGATATATTTAACACGTTGAGTGCTACGTCAGGCATCGGCGTCTGACACTAAACTTTCCGTTCAGGCCGCGTCAGTCATCGGTGACTGACAATCAACTTTCCGTTGAGTGACTAACAGTAAACATTCCGTTCAGGCCGCGTCAGTCATAGGTGACTGACAATCAACTTTCCGTTCAGTGACTGACAATCAACTTAGCGTTCAGGCCGCGTCAGTCATCGGTGACTGACAATCAACTTTCCGTTGAGTGCCTAACACTAAACTTTCCGTTCAGGCCGCGTCAGTCATAGGTGACTTAACTAACGGGGTATTAACAGTGTTAAGCTACGCCGCGGCGCGCCGTCGGGCATGTCGCGCCGTGTGGCCTAAACGGAAAGCGTGGCAAAACCGGCGAGGCACTCAACGTGTTAAGGGCCATTGCTGATGACAAGTGGAGATAACTAACTGGAGATGACGCAACCTACATCCTCGATACATCGGAGCAGGTCCAAAAATCGGTAGGGATGAGTCCGCGAACATTAATTGTGGAAAAAAACGAACATTAAGCGGCCATTATTGTACATTGTATCCTAAGTGAAATACGCAGCCAATTAGCTCGAATTATTTTCCACATAATTACCAAACGTCTCTTAAACGTTTAATAATTATACGATAAATAATTGATTGCCCGGGTCTCACCACGTGGAGGTTACTGCGCATGGAGACCCACCCTAGCCACGGCCCTTCCACCCTCCAATTACGCGAAAACTAATTCTAATATAACATGTGACAAAGAAAAATCTCCTATTATTGTCAATTTGTAGAACGTTCATTAATTGATCGTAGTACAAGTAAGACAACAAGAGGAGTACTTGGAAAATTCACGACCGAAAGCTAAATGGAATATCAAAAGGAAACCTGAAAGAAAATCAAGAAGGGAATCCAATTTCCTGAAATAAAACATTCTTAAAAATATATCCTATGATCTTAAAAACTAGACAACGGAATATTATTGCAGTGGTGAACACTGCGGGCTTAAAAGCTAAGACATAACTTAAAAATAAACCCTACTTTCTTAAATACTAGATTAGATTCAAATGAGCCCTGCCTCACTGAAGATCTAACTTAAAACTAGAATCACCCTACCTAGTATAACATCTAAGAGTTTAATTAAAAGAACAATTTCAATAATATCCTACCTAAATAGGACTGTAATAGATACTTTACCAAACTCATATATGTATAAGTACGTATATGCTTAATTCCTCTTCAATTCGTCCATATTAATCATGTGGTCCATGGTGTCCTAAAACAGACTAAAACATACACCAAAAAATTGCTGCACCTGCCAACAATTTTTGGTTTTCTAAACCCTGCCTACATAAGGAGCTAAACGTATTGTTCGATTTTAATTGGGCCTACCTAATTAATTATCTAATAAATGTAGTGAGTTAAAAGGGCTGGGGTGGGGGCAGGGGCAGGGGCAGAGCGGGGATGTGGTCATTTTATACGTATGTATTATCATGCATCTTCTTCTTTAGCTGATTGTTTTCCATGCTTCTGAAACAAACACAGGCACGAAATAATTAATAAAGTATTATAAAAATGAATTCTTAAACTCAGAAATTGAATCGACGAGGCTGGCTCTTTAATTTTATAGTTTCCAATCGTGCCTTTGATAGTATTTCTGGATCTGTATTGTATATATTCCACTTTTGAGCCTCTGACGTACTTCCATTTGTTAATATATCATATTTGGGTTCATCTGTGAATCTGTAACAATCTCAAGCATTGGATTAGTGACGTCCCCAAGCCTCCCCATTTTATACTGAAATACAGCTGCTTTTAATTCGTAATAACTGAATTTTAGCGATGTTAATAAATCAGAATTGATATGAAAAATGCAGCTATTTTTTAATAACAACAGGTAATTGGATTTCGGCCAAAGTGATATATTCTTTTTTACGTTCTAGATCAAACTGAATGGTGGTATCACTTTCATTAAAAACTCAAAAATGAAGTAGTCACATTTCACTACAATTGATTCTATTTTGCTTCTACAAAGAAGCGACAAACGATTATTCGGAAACAAAATATCACACTTCCACTATCACCATGCCGAGGTCCAACTACAGCCAAGAACATTTTTCGTGCAAGGATTTTTGTTGAAATATTTACGGATATCGCGAGTGAATTTCAATTTCTACAAAGCAAGCCCGAAAAGTTTTAAAAATTGGCTCTACTAAAAAAAAGGTGAAAATAAAATTGCAACGATTAAGAGAAAATATTTAAGAGTTAAACTCCAATAATGAACAGTCACTAGTATTGTCTCTAATTGAAATCTACTATCTCGAGTTATCATAAATTTATCAAAGATTCTACAAATTATTTCTATTAATTATTTCTCTTTATTCTTTTCTTATCTTTCTTTTCTTTTTTTAATTTCGTTCACACAGTAATTTACTATTATGTATGCAAATTTTTGGCAGTATTTCCATCAACAGACATTCCAGGTAGTATAATTATTAAGAAATAAAATAATAAGAAAAACAAATATAAAACACGGAAAAGAAAAATTACACCATATAGAACAAGAATTGCCAAAGAATTGGTCAGCCATGATCTTTGGCTGACGATGATGTGCCACCCTCCAGGGTGGCTCCAGGATGGGGACTGGTATTCGCAACTCTAATTAAAAACGCGATCTTTAATCGACGCAACGCTAAGTGGAACTCGCGATGCAATCATTTCGCAACACTATTTATTAAGGCTGATAGAAAGTAAACAGTAAAATATCAGTATTTGGAATATTAAAAAGCAATGTAACTGAAGATCCTCTGAAAAGTTAGCTGAAGGCTCAAGACGCGAAAATAATGTCCGCAACACTAGAAACTTTCTCATGTGTAAAATATATTATAAAATACTACAATTTAACTAACAATAAGAACAGCAAAATTGCAAGAACAATCGCGATAACATTGCGCTACGCTAAATCAATCACGATTTTCATTTGCTCGCAACTCTAATTAAAAACCGCGAGTCACTTCGCAACTCCAAGAATACGCGAGACTCGTTTTCTTTTTCGCGACTTTACTTGAAAAACCGCGTGGCATTTAACGCAACTCTAATTCGACCCGTTCTCAAGATTTTCGCAACTCTAAAGCAACGCGATATTTTTGGGAGGGCTGTATCGTTGGACCGGAATGTGCGTCGGCCAAGTACAAATAAAAATTCTACAAATTAAAGTGCAAGCACAGTGACAAAGTAGTAATATAGAATGATTCCCCATTCTTATAAAGAATGCGGAACCATTAGTAGTTGCCCTCTTGAGTGACAGTTTGTCGGGCCTCTTCGGCATATAGCCTCTTCTTTTCGTTGGACCCAAGGGCCAGCTGAAACTTAAGCTAGGCTCGAGGCTCTAATCGAAAACCAAAGAAAAACTTATAAATGTGAAATAAAGAGTTAAAATCGCGGAGCTAAATGGAACACACGTGGCCGAATCACGATCAAATAAAATCGTAAAATTGTGATTATGGAAAATCGCAAAGATTACGATTAAAATTGTAATCATTCTTCGTTCACACATGCAGCCTCGAGCATAATGTAACGCGTTTCGTTTCGGAGCCTAAATCGCGACCACGACCGCGAAGGACTCGAAAAATCGATAGGCAAAGTCAGAGGCGAACGCATTTTCGTTCGCGCCACAGCTTCACCGTCGACTTTTCAAATCAGATTTCCTGAAACAGGTTGAACACGCGAAATAGTGCCTACCCGATCAGAGACTGTGTCAACCTGCCCGGCCCTACCTACTTATGTCTATCAATCACACCAGAAAGTATGCTACCTATCCTACCTGGACCTATATTTAAAAAAATAGCAAACAAGCACACCAACACACAACACTCCACGG
Organism: Nomada ferruginata; assembly: GCA_963583965.1. Classification (NCBI taxonomy): domain Eukaryota; kingdom Metazoa; phylum Arthropoda; class Insecta; order Hymenoptera; family Apidae; genus Nomada; species Nomada ferruginata. The sequence goes on along the minus strand of OY757225.1, from coordinate 9,879,190 downwards.
TTCTCAGTCAAACACTTGGGCGCAAAAGCCTACACTAGGGAGGCGTCCCGGGACACCCCCGACACCCAAGTGCTGTCACACAACTTGCACACTCTAATGTACGTACCATTTTTCTGAAATCGACTGACAGTGACTGGGATCTTTGCGTTCGCGTGGAAAAAGACCACGCCGCGGTAGATATTTAGTAGACTAATTAAATAGCACCGATATAAGAGGTACTTGACAGCAATTGATAGGTATATCCGATTCTCTTTGGCATTTAGCCTCTGTCATCTTAAATTACAAAAACTTCGTGCCTCAGTATAGTAGGGATTATTAATGCAATTAATAGTAAAAATGATGTCTCTGTTTTAAATCAATGTACATCTCATCTTGGTCATAGTAGCTACACTTTAGTACGGAACGACGCAACTCCACCGCCTAACCACACACACAATGCGGATATTACGTCGTGCACGATACACCAAACACACTGTCAGTCGCCAACAATAAATCATTCAATAGCTTATGAACTAAAGAAATATCGTCGTGCTCTACCACCGTTTTCCCACTCAAGTAGCACCGGGGCACGTGAGTGGGATCCGGGCAGTGAACACGGAAAGGGTTAAACCTGAAAATCCTCGTCTAAAAAGATGATAAAGACATACTGGTTTTTTAACGGGCTAAATATATGTATGTACGTATATATACCAGATCAATATATGTTTTTAGTTTATTAAAGAGAAAATAAAATGTCTCTACTTTATTAGAAAAATTATGCAATGACTCTAGTTTATTAAAAGAATTGTGCAATGACTCTACTTTATTAGAAAAATTATTCAATGACTCTACTTTAATATACTTTGAATGAAATTGAAACATCCTCGGGTGTTCCCGTCATCAAAACATTGCTTCTAAAACGCAAGGTTGGATTTAAAGTAGATTGCTTTGATTTCGAGATCTACCCGTTCGCGTATTGTCTTCTTGTACATTCAGGTTTAATTAATATCTTGTACGGAAAAGGAGAAACTATTGATATCTCTAAACAAATTGACAAGGTAAGTAAGTACCTTTACTTTATATATAATCAAACTAGTAAAAAAGAGGAACGACTATACTCTTACTAACAATTTATTATAACTGTGCACTAATTGCAATTGACAAATAAACGAAGTCGAATGGTATTCGACTTCTCCACTACAAACTAATGCACGTAGAATACTGGACGTTACTTTATATTCATTTAATAATTAATAACTATTTAAATATCGTTTCATAGGTATTCAATTAAATACTCTATTATAAAAAGATATATAGCGATATATTTTGTACTAAATATGATCTGTTTTAAAATTATCAAGCTATTTAAAAACGCGTTGTACAAGAAGACCTATCCTCACATAATATAAAGCAGTAAAGAAGTTACTACTCATGAGTATATTTCCATATACCCATGGTCACAGTGCTTGCCAGAAAAATCTACGTAATTACAACCAGTCACCCGTGTCGGTTCGGACCTTTCGTCCTGCGACATGATTGAGTGACCAGAGGAACTTTAAAGCATGCCACTCACCGGTTGCAGACTCACCAGGTGTGCGGTCAAGCTCGTCGCCATCGAAGCCATGGAAGCTGCTGAAACATTCAAAAAGAGCAAACAACATTAAAATCTATGTATTTTCAGTACTTTTGGAATGTGTTAATTATCAATGATTATTGCAATACAAGATTAAAGAACGAAGGAGATACTTACTCGTCAAATTGATGGTTGAAAGCCCGAACTCGCTGAACAGGACACTGACTCTAATGGAACACTTATGATTGACGAACAAAGTGATTCTAATTTCGCGACAGTATTTCTACTGTTTTTGTGACTGCTACCGAGCAGCCCGCGAGTCCTCGGCTCAGAGTCTGGACAGTAAAACGACTTAGCATCGAGACCAGTTTCGATTCCGAGCCACAGAAATCATTAAGGCACGGATATGCAAAACCACAACCACGATTCTAGATTATGACCCGTATGCCTTCTGCCACCCCAAGGTGTGCTTGGCGTGGTCTAACACATAGGAATTTCCTACTAGGCGGGCCAAAGTGTCCAGAAAAGCAATCACAGCCCCACACACCGCCCCCCGATGACACTGCAACCCGGATATTGCAAGAACCGCGACCACGATTCCAGAATGGTGGATGACCTACCCAAATTAGAGATTATATGTGGTCTAACAGAGGGCCTCGTGACCAGGGTCCAGAACCACAATCACGCCCCCGCACATCGTAACTCGCTGACACTAAGTCCCTAACCATCAGTCCTCCGAGCCGAGAACGGAAAAGGAAACGGAATAGTTATGATCGACGAACAAAGTGACTCTATTTTTCGCGAGAGTATTATTTCGGAGCAAACACTGACTCTAATTTCGCGTCTCTTTACTGTTATTTATGTTGAATTATTATTAAGAGCGGCTGCGCTCAAAAAATAATAAAAAGAACTTTGACGGAACAAGCACTGACTCTACCAACCGCATTGCGCGCGGCCAACAATATCGTTATGGTGATACAATTGAGCCCATGGCAGCTTCTGAAACATTCAAAAGAACAGACAACATTGAAATCTTTGCGTTTTGAGTACTTTTCGATCATGATAATTATCAAAGACCATTGTAAAATAAGATTAAAGAAATACAGAGATACTTACTCTTCGAGTTGATGAATGAGTGCCCGAACTCGCCGAACTGCATCGGTGCTGACTCTAATACCGGAATACTTATTGCGAAAGAAAAAAAAATGAAATAAATGACTACTATCGCGCACGTCAATTGTGATCGACGAACAAAGTGACTCTAATTTCGCGAGAGCAATATTTCGAAGCAAACACTGACTCTACTTTCGCGTATCTTTACTGTTATTTATATTTAGTTATAATTATTATGAGCGGTTTCGCTCTAAAAACAATAAAAAGAACTTTGACGGAGCAAGCACTGACTCTACTGACCGCATTGCGCGCGGTCATCAAAATTTTCTGAAAGAGAATCTGTACAAGTTAGTCAATAGGGTGAGGAGGTAGAAATTGAAGCAATACACATTTGATTTTATTTATCTCTTTCTTATTTCTTCATCCTGTCAAACGTCTGTTGAGGAAATACTGCTTTGTTTTAATAAAGTACTACCGTATTATTATTCTGATTTAATTACTGTTAATTGTCTATTCAAGATATACTATTATAGATTAATATAAATGATTTATCAAAAGCATACTGTGACTGTTCTTTGTCCGAGTTTTAAAGGTGATCATGATCTTAGTTAGTAAGCAATATCGCGCATTTATAAGTTCTCGTAGCTGCTTGTAGAAATCAAGACTCGAAACTATTTATCATGCTTCAAGTGCATGGCAACCAGTACGTAAGTACGCGGACAATGCTGCATCGAAAATACAATTTGACCGTACTTGTGCCAAGTCACAGAGATAATAAAAGTTTTTAATAAATACTAGTGAAGCTATAATAGAAATCGCGACCGATATGCAGCGAAACATGAACGTCGTTCAATTTTTCGTTTAGAATTAATGAAATTTACTAACTCTAGTTTCAATCGCGAATGGCATATTGTAAGTCCTACTTAAAATGTTTAAACTGCTCAATAACTTTCAACCGAAAGAAAAGAACTTGAGCCAAAATCCAATCGCCAGATAACAAGAAATATACGTAAACCGTTGGGATAATAAGTTAAATGTTACCAATCCTTCATCATACGTCATCGGACTGATTGTTATGTATCGCAGTAATTGTATCTCAATACTCCATTCCTGCAGCCTCAACATATTATTCTTTGCCAGCTAATCATCCATTATTCCTGCAACAAAAAGAATGGAGCTGTGATAGACCTGTGCTAAAATCAGAATCGAATTCGAAGTCGCAAAAGCAGTGTGTAAGTGACTGAATAAAATATAATAAAGATTCGAAGAACCGTTCAAACTAATAAGTTAGTTAACACGATGTTACAACAAACGAGTAGTTAATCGCGTATCAAAGAACCGATGTTACCGGAAGAAGACGCGTCGATACTCAACCGGTGGACCGGTCAAGGGTCCAGGAAAAGAGGCTTGAGAAAGACTTTAATGTACTCTCGCGATAGGAAATCGATTGTTAGATAAACGCGTATTAATTAATAGAAGCTAATAGTCAAGCGTATGCGGTGGTAAACTAAAACTCGAAATGTGATTGAATTGTAGGGTGATGTACATCGCTAACCTTCGACAACATAGACGACCCTTACGCTGCGACGCTTGAACTGATAATGACGTCGCGTCGCGTCGCGTCCCGAACCTCCCCACTCCGCGCCGTCGCGTCGGTAGCGCTCGCTCGCGCTCGGTCCTATTCGCAATTTCCGAAAATATTTCAAGGTTTCCGACCGCGGCCGTGCGGTCTACTATCCTTGGGTCACCTATTCGACTTCTACTGTTTCTGACCAACCTTTAGCTGGACCTACGACCCTTGGGCCATACCTACTGGACTTCTACTGTTGCTGACCAACTTTTACCTGGACCTACGATCCTTTGACAATACCTACTGGACTTCTACTGTTTCTGACCAATTTTTAGCTGGGCTTACAACCCTTGGACCATACCTACTGGACTTTTACTGTCTCTGGCCAACTTTTAGCTGGACCTAAGACCTTTGGAGCATACCTGTCGGACTTCTACGGTTTCTGGCCAACTTTTAGCTCGACCTACGACCCTTGGGCCATACCTACTGGACTTCTACTATTTCTGACCATCTTTTAGCCGGACCTACGACTCTAGGGTCGTGCCGACTGGACAACTACTGTTTCTGACCAACTTTTAGCCGGATCTATGACTCCTAGGGTCGTGCCAACTGGACTTCTAATGTTTCTGACCAACTTTTAGCCGGACCTACGACTCTAGGGTCGTGCCGACTGGACTTCTACTATTTCTGACCAACTTTTAGCCGGACCTACGACTCTAGGGTCGAGCCTATTGGACTTGTACTATTTCTGACCAACTTTTAGCTGGACCTACGATCCTCGTTAAAGAATTCTTTTGTTCTTTGCCGCGCAATGAATGCGGGACAGTACAGGCGGGACGCTTGACGTGACACTGTCAATTTCATCGCCCCGATGCATCGCGATGTGGTTTCGACTCAACTCGAGCCGAGCCAAAGTGCATCGCGCGACCAGGCATCGTAGCTCAATTTTTCTACCGAAACGTTGCCCGAGAAATAGCTGTCCTGATCCCCCCCAAAGCATTTACATATATTCACACAATCGTATGATTCCTGCCCCAACACTACTTCAGTAAATAATAGTTCTTGAAGTGATCACTGTTCATGAGCAGGGGACGCTCAAATCAGTGTCGGGTCACAGGTGATTTCACGTTGCCAGCCCTCCTGAGCAGACGCCACCTCATCACCACTACCTGAACTAAATTTGGGACGTCACGTGCTCTGTTTTAACGGCAATACTAAAAGCGGAAGGCGAAACTCGTCTATGCGAGTGCAGTCAGGAAGATTCGCTTAATTTCCTTATATGAGAATATTTTGAGCTGGGTGAGGGCTCATTCGAAAGAGGAAGGTTAAACGAAGCGCGCACCAGGCCCCGATTGTGTCACAAAACTCTTTTAGTGACCTAAAAATGCTTGTATTCTGCAGGTGAATTTTTTCGATTTTTTGTTACACTTTGATCACTCATATTATTAGATATCAACACAATTTCGTTGAAACTCCTCTGCCTCGCGCCGCGTTTAACCTTCCTCTTTCGAATGAGCCCTCACCCAGCTCAAAATATTCTCATATAAGGAAATTAAGTGAGGACTTTTACACCCATGTTTTGGCCCATATTATGTCGATATACAGCTCGCTGCATTACCCGTGTTTTAAAATCGGCCCAGTAGAACCCGAGATAATTGAATTTGTTTAAAGAAACGAAAAACAAATGCGATTAGCAACAGCAACGGGGTATTTTGTCTCGTGTAGCTTATTCGTTTCCCTTTCATTTATTAAAAAATAACCTTAATAAAATGGTTAATAAAATTAATATATCGCCTCTAGAAGGCGAGACAATTGCAGTGACCTGGAGTGCATTTTTCTAGATTTTTTAATTGTTAATAACTTTTAAACCACAAATTCCATATTGTTGAAACTTGGGCGAGATAGCTGTGGCACGTAACTTTAATTTAAGACCAGTGCGGCTAAAAAATACCTACTAGAAGCCGAGAAAAACGCAATTGCTTAAACTAACGATGTAATCCAGAAATTTGGTTTTGAAGGCGCGGCAAACTGCTGGAAGGGCCGCAAATGCGAGATGGCGCCACATGACTGATTATCGACTGTCTGTGGGGCACAAGTGCCCCAGTACCATTTCCAAGTCGCACACAACATTACCGATAAATTTTTAAAAAATTGTTATCTCGGCTCCCGATGGTTATTTTTCAATAAATGGGGTGTCAAATGAAAGGGAAACGAATAAGCTACACGAGCCAAAATACCCCGTTGCTGTAGCTATATGCAGTTGGCCGTAATAACAATTTGAATTGTTTAATTGTTTATATCAAATGAACTTCACATGGAATAATGTTCACACCTATTGGGGATAGTAGTTTATATATACCTCTCGCTTTAATATATAGCTCACCGGCAAGTCTAAGTAATCGCATTTATTGATAATTTCTTTAAACAAATTCAATTATCTCGCGTTCTACTTTACCGACTTTAATCAACGACATCAACGACAATTAAAGCTGTCGATTCAAGGAATAATCTGTCCCACATTTAGAACGACCCACATGTATGTATAGTTACTGCAGAATTCTCAAACTATTGTTTAAATTATTTATCAAATAAAAACTGCGCAAATGACATTTATAAATCGTTTATGGCCTTGTAGCAGCATCGTTTACCTGCATCTTAAGCACTCGATCATTAATGAATTTTCGTTATGGCTTCTACGACCACTCAGCTTGAAAATAGAAATGTTACATTTTTTTTTAGTCAGCATCTGCAATAATACTTTCAGCTTTATATTTAGTTTAATGACACTTATCTACATAGAATGTGAAGGCATTTAAGAAGCGCACTGTATGTTTATGGTAGTGGTTGATTATAAAATAATCATGCAAACCAACGATAAAGATATGGAATCGGCACGATTCTCTAAACTGAATGGCACAAGGACCAGTGCATATCCATGCATGTATGTCTGATAATGGGGCATCAATCGTGCGATGTCTTCGTCCTCTGACCTGTTGACGACTATCGGTACAGCACGATTTTCTATCAACGGAACACAAAAATACGTGAATGTTTTGACTACAGCAAGTATATGCACGTAATCATTGAAATATGTAATTCCAGAATACAAATTCTGTGCGTAAAATTTCGTTTTCGCGAAAAACGAAAAACATATTTAACTATATGTATAATAACCCAATCCTCATTTATGGTACTAATGTAATTAACTTTAATTAAATTTATGGTACTAATGTAATACCGAGTGAAGGGGTAAAATATACTAACAATAATAACAAACCATATTAATAAACCATGAAATTGCCCACATTTACAAATAAAAGCTGGAATAATAACAGTCTGAGTTATTCCTTTGGCCATCATTTTCAAATATCAAATGTGAACGTCATGTACATCGAAAATTGTTTTTCTTATTTTATTCTCTCAATTTTTCATCGAAATATTAAACAGTGAATTTCGATAAAGAGTCCTCAACATGATGGAATATACTGTGAAGAAGATTCATTCTGTATTTTTCTTTTACTTTTGCTCATTTTTCGATTTCTCCAAAACGAAGAAATCTGTCTACCTGGTTCCCCCATATAGAAAAACTTATACCTGCAAGGGTGAAAGTCTCCAAATACCGTTCAGTTAGGGCAGTTCAGTTCTGAGTACAACGAGGGCAAAGTCGTCCGTGTTCTTTCAGCGACCCGTTTTTTCTGTTCACCTTTAGTCTTGCGGCAAGTAACGGGCGACGCATATTTGTACCAGCCAGTTCACAGGCAACGTCCGAAACGCGTACGAGGGTTAATAAACAAATTCACTGGAAAATTTGATAGAATTAATGCATAGAAGCATTTAATGCTAAAAAACTATTATTTAAAAAAATAATGACAGGGTTGACTAGGCCCTTTACGTTTGCCTACAAAGTTTACAATGCAAACAGATTCAAATGGTGAATTTTGATCATTTTACAAATTTTCCTACTAATACATTCGATTGTATAATAATTATTTGCTCGTACAAAATTCGCATTACCATACATGTCGTATAAAAAAAAGTGCATGTGTGTACATTATTTGTATAATATTTAACTAAATAGTTTTCAAAGAGGAGAAATTCATCAAAGTTTTAAATTTCTCAATATTATATATTCTACGTTGCTCTTAGTTGGAATTACATTATTAGTGACTTCAAATACAAATTTTCCGTTAATTTACTGTAATATTGGGTCATATTTAGTTCAAATGAATTGGTCGCTTATAGATTTACAAATATGTATCGTATAAGGGTTAATTCAAAAAGTATCCGCGGTTACATTTAAATTAGAATTATAGTCGTTTGCTGAAGAATAGATATTACACACATTTTAAGATCGTCAATTTCGAGCATTTTCTTTTTTCCTGATATGTTATGCATAAACACCACTTTCCAGTCCTTTAGTCAACACTGCATATAATTTACGCGCATTTCTAATTACAATAACATGAGATACCATCTCATGGTCGGTATCGTATGAAATTTATTTGAAATAATTGCATGAAGCAATATAATATGAAGCTAGTGTTTTAGAAGTATTTAACAAGTTGAATAAACTATTGAAATTGCATTCAGTTGCAGTATAATAAATTCGAATAGGAAAACAACGCGTTGCATCTCCTGCGTGAGTTCCCATTTCTGGAACATGGATAAGTGTGCGCGTTGAGTCAGCGAGTTTTAATTGCGTTTCGATTGTTAAATGAAATCGACCTGCATTCAATTATCAATATTTTTAGATAAATGGGACAAAAAATCTCGCTGACTGTCACGGTCAGCCACATGGTCGATTTGAACTTATTTAGTAGCATGTTATTAATTAAGATGACTTATGTTTTCACGTAACTAACAAGATGTCGGTTTAATGCCACGTGAAAATGGATTGATCGTATTCAAAGATTAAGAATACACATGTTGAAATTGCATGCACATATTTTAAAGCATTTATTTTTCTGATTGGCCCTAGTACTAATTGCGAGGCATGCATTGACAAAAAAATCATGGCACTCGTAAAGTAGCCTCATTATATTGATTGAGAGTTTCAAAACAAACTGCGTTTCTGCAATCGGATATCGTTAATATTACGTTTCCTACATTGTATTTACTGCTAAATATAGCCACAGTAATAATACTATTATTTATGTATCGTTCTATATCAATAGCTTTTACTTCCTCGAGATTATCTTAATTTATCTTTTTATCGAATTAAAAAGGAAATCTGTACATCGAGCTATACGTCAGGTCGATCAGTGATGTAGCTAATTTTTAGGGAAAATCATATAAAAAATAACAAATCAATCGCAATTAGATCATAATTGAACGTGTTTGGTGGTACATTACCTTTGAAATAGGGCCGATATCATTATTTCCAATATGGCATTATATTAAAGGGTTCTGATTAAAGGGTATTTATAATAAATATTTTTCCTATTCATAGTATTGTACACATTATTACTTAATTGTATTTCGTAACTATAACAGAAATAGAATACCGAATTATTAATCTTGTACTAATATTTTTTACATTTGATTTGCGTCATGTTGCAACACACAATATGTTCCTGTGTACATTCATACTGCTATAAGTACATACATACTCCTGTGTATATACAGCGGGAGACGACATCTAAAAAGTGGCATTATATGATGCCTGATAGTCAGCAAATATTATACGATATCTATGAAATGATTTTTCGTACACAATACGTTAGATAAAATATTTATTACTGACTACCTTTTATTACTTTGTAATATTCAATTACAATTACTTACAACATAGGAAATGGGCAATTACCGACACATATTTTTTAAGTATACAGCTCACAAAATATTTTAAACAATATTCCACAAAAGTTTTCACGTTCAACGTTTAAGTTCACCATTTTGGAAATAATTTGTAATGTGCAAGAGAATATGATTATTTTGATCAGTAAAGCAGCTCGGCAGTTCAGTGCCCCTGCCTAAATAGCTCTCTCAGAATTGGTGTGGCAAGTTTTCTACATCTTCCCAGAGAAGTCAGAAATTGTTGTGGGTTTGTACAGTATTTTAAAACATATGTTTTTAATCTTATTCTATAGTAAAGGAAATGTAATAAATGAAAGTTTCATTTAAAATAGTTAAAATATTGTAGTTCAGTGTTTTATGACTTATCAAAGTGTTATCAAATTAATCTACTAATTGCTGTAATTATTATCATTGTTAGGAATAGGTATGCATATGCATATAAATATTATTGTATGGATACCTATAAATTTATAATCTAATCTGTACATAAATTACTCATCCATTTTAAGTTTTAACTTTGTGCACCTAATATCGTGTATCCGTATATTAATAGTCCACAAAACTTCGTTCGCAAACCTTAATCGTAACTGCCCTGAAATCTAATACATACTAATAAAAGAAGAATAATCTTGCAAGAGCTTAGATAGATTGTTCTATTCAATTCTTCCGATGTATCGTTATCATACGAATTTAAAATTAGTAGAATTTGCGTCACAACATAAATGAAACTAGGAAGTGAGTGGAGACACAACATTGACGTTACGCCAGCAGTTATTGCTAGTGCTAACGCGAGAAAAAAATCCACATTGAAGTGTACCATTATAAATGTTTGACAATATAATATCATGTCCCTTAATGCTATTGCTGTGGCATGTAACAAGCGTATTTAAACATACATGGCGCCGTTTTCTTACGCAACTACACTCCAGTATCTATTTGTACAGACTATAAATATACACATATATTTTCTAAACGCATGTCAGAGGCTTCTATCAATTACAGTAATGTGCAGAAGGTTAAGTTTATCGAATCATAATACGCTATAGACATGAAAGATAATATCCAGTAGTCTGTACAATTGTTTATTGCCAATATAGATTTGGCATAGAATTTGCAGTAATTAATGGAATCCAATATGGGCTGTATTTTCTATAAGAATAGTGTTAAATCATTAATTGAATCAATTCATTTAATAAGCGAAAGGGGTGAAGAAAATATTACTGCTATTATATGTAATTAAATTATTTCGCATTAGTGCAATGCATGTTTCACGTTATAATACGTTTTATTATTAATACAACAAGTTGTAAAGGGAAAACAGTAAAACGCTTAATAAATTCTACATATAATATGCCTGCTTCAAAATTTACAACCTGTTCTATTAATAATATATCCATATCTGAAGTTCATTCTTTTCACATATGCTATTTTTGATGTAGCATTTTTCACTTCTTATGTATCTTATGATTTTTCGCTGTAAATCACATTATAAATATTATTATATATTCTAATCGAGGTATCAGATTGGAAATTCCATTAACGAAATGTTAACGTTTTTATTTTTGTCTAACGCCAATACGAATAATTATGGATTAGATATACACAAGTGTTCATTTGTTTCATGTTTGTCATTACTCACATTATATTTGTTACTTGTCAAATAAAGATATATGTATATTCGATATGTGCTGCACCTACTGAAGTGTCTCGTTCTTTACTAATAGACATGTAATCATGTTCGTTATTGTTTAAATTCAACATGTACTACGTGCGTCACTGGAGCAAATGAAACAATTGACCTTCCTATTGAAAGTGGTCACCAATGGCGATTAATTCTTGGATGTCGTTCGAAAGAATCGTGTGAAATTCTTGTAGCATTATTTGAAGAGTCTACAAGTCTACACGAAATGCCATTCTTCATTTTTCTAAACGACGTGAGACCTTAGCACGATGTGTCTTTCGGGTAAAATTAACTTAAATAATTTTTTTAATGTTATTTCAGACTTGTAGCAGACGCCATAATTTTATTCCATTTCTAAAAATATAGTAAGAGATATCTTCAGTATTCCAAAATACATGGAATGTAAGAAATAAGTGTGTGATTAGGTGGGGCATGGCACAAAAAAGGTTGGGAAACGCTGGTCTATAGTATGAGAGTTATCGTTCAATGATTTGCCTGTTTGTCATAACAGTTCTCCACGATATACACGCTATCGGAACAAATTATAAAGCGTGTCTGATTGTGAGGTTTTTCCGGGCGAACGTTGCCTGCGTTCTGTCCACGAAAATAAGACAAAAGTGTTACACGAAAGTCGACCAAGTAAGGCTTTATTACAAAGTTATAACGTAAATTGTAAAACCGCCCACATTTTCTGCTTAAAATGACGTCCACCTACGCGGGTGCGAGTCTGACACCGTTGTAGCATGCTGTTTGTGACACGGCGAATTTTTTGACGATTTCTATTAATCTCTGCCACTGCACCCTTGGTTCGTTGTACCATGGTATTAGATGTAGCTATGTATGTACTTCAGTTGCATCGCCCTTTTCGTTCAGTGTCTCCCAAAAATAAAAATTCCCCTCGTCGAATGCCCCTCGAGGGTAATGTTCATTCAACCAATTTTTTACTGGTTGAGCCGAAAAATTAAGCGACTTCGCAATTTACGTGTGATAACTTTGTAATAAGTACTTACTTCGTATAACATTTTTGCCTTATTTTCGTCCATAAAATACGCTGACAATGTTTCTTCGGAAAACCCTCAGACACCCTGTACACTTACAACAGATGCCTGTTTCACACTTGCAACCAGACACTACCAAATTCGCATTAACATTATAAACAAAAGTGAAAGTACACAGCATTTTTAATATGAAGATTTTGTCAAAGGCATACGTCAATGAATATGTACCTACTTATACATATGTATGCTTCGTGCACAGCTACGTAGCGAGTGTTCATTGATTTACGGACGGTAGCATATTTGCATACACATATTAATGGTTGGTGTTATTATGTGAAATTTTAATTTTAAGTGGCAATTAGGAGATTAACATCTATGCCCGAATGTACTCCTCGTTTTTATCCCCTGTTTAGGGCGACGTTTATGACAGTGTTTCGGATATTCGGTGTTAAAGGAAGGAGCGTGAATAAAATTAAGAAACCAGATTTTATAGGAAGAAAGAGAGAAGGCAAAGAGGACAGAAAAAAAGAAATAAGGAAAGAATATATAATTCAAATACTTGATGCAGCAAATTAATAAAACTTCCTCAATCGTGTAATATCCATATGTATTTAGTATAGCATACACAAAGATTTTGTGCCGTTAATTTGAGTAAAAAAGAAATGTTTTACATTATAGTTTGTCGAATTTTTGAATTTGATATATCATTGGAATTTGTTCTTAACAAAAATGTTGTTATGTGACTACTTCGTATGCGACGCAACAACGAACGAATGTCTTGGTTGGTTGGGCACACATTTGCGATTCATATCAATAATTAATAAGGTCAGTGAGTAAAGTTAATTGCCATTTAGGTGGCAAATGAATTAGTTATGCGTCCAATTTGAGAGAGGCCACTTCCGTTATACTATTTCGTTAGTATCTTATACTACCACCAGCAGGTTTTCATAATATATATAAATAGAAATTAATATTAAGATAATATATAGGAAATAGAAATTAGAATACAATCTTGTAATAGTGGTATTGATAATATAGAATATTACTCCTGCTTCCTTACAAATAGAGAAATTAGAAAATTTGTTCTTAAAATAAAATTCACGAATTGGACAAGATGAAAACGCTTAAGGAAAAGATTTATTAATGTAACCCTTTAATATTATTATAACACATTGCTTCCGAAAGAAGCAATGAACATTGCTTTATTTAGCTTCATTATGATTAGTAGGTAATGCAATTTCAATACGTGTGTTGACTGTTAGCCTAGTAGATATATTTTAAACAGTTCGTATGCTCTGCTTTAAAAGACAAGCAAAGGGAATGTAATGAAAGTAATGAAACTAAGCGAAAGAATGGTTAAGAGCAATCGTGGGATTTACCTCTGGCCGACCTTGTATGATCAATTAATTTCTTACATTCAATAGCTCACTAATTAACTACACGAGTCAACGCGATGACCTTTACATAACGATAAGTAAAGTCGAAATTTATGAAAAAATTTCGGTGCGAACGATTATTACGTCATTTACCAAATGATTTGTTATTACTGATTTCAGAGGTAATTGGTAAAGTACGTACTTTGTAGTTTACACGATGAAAAGTGTCCGTCACCATAGGCACGTGACGCAATTCCGTGATTCCTGTGATTTAATCTATTTACAAGAATTTTCCTAAGAACGTGTTATACTGCAGCGCAATTTTCCTGTAAAATGATTTATGTTTACTGTTTGCTAGTTTAGAAAAAGGAAAACATACATAATGGGCTACCGCGAACAAATTACGTACTTAGTACTTAAAGGGAAAAATATATTGACTTCGTTCATGGATAATTATATTGCTATAGAATATTTCAATTTTAAGCAAACATACAAAAATTGTTAGCATACACCAGGGCGAATTAAAGGGAAAGAAGTGTAACGAAGGTTAACAGCAGATTGGAAGTTTGCCTAATAATTGTTCGCTAGGTATTTCATAGTGTCAGTGACCTAAGGTGACCTTGACTTCAAGGGTGTCCATTGACCCTTTTTACGGGTACAAAGAGCTGAAATGCTGTCACGTTACGTATATATTGTATATGTACATATATGTATGCTTTCACTTCGAAAAGTATTCGGTTCTCTTATTGAAAATACGATAGTCAATCAACTCGTTTGAATAACACAATCATCGTTGACGTAGACGAAGGAATTTCTACGCATACACATGCTGAGACACAGAGGTAATGAATCTACACCTTTTTTGCAGACATTTTTTACCCTGTTCGAGGAACCGTTATACACCGAATTCTTAGCAGGCAAATATTTATTCTATGCTGATTTTTTATCCACGATCGTTCGTCCTGTTTAACATATTTGCCACAATGGTATTTGGTGGCCATAGAGAATATCATAGGAATGATCTATTCAAATATTCCCGATCCTTTATATTTCCAGCGATTAGTTTACTCGCAGTAAATAGTTTATAGCAGGGAAAAATATTATCGTAATTTAATAGAGTACAATCAATTTTGTTAAGGTACTTAACTATTTATTAATTCCTGTTCCACTTTCCAAGTATTACAACTGGTTTACTGGAGTGAGTTGAATGAACTCTGGTCCTTGAAAGGACGCGTACCATAAAGAAGATACTGAAACTCTATGCCCCCAGTAAAAGGATTTCTCCGTTTTTATTTGTTCGACGTTGTTTAGTCTCGTTGGCGATCTATCGTAAAATCGAATAGTATGAGGCGGAACGGAGTGGTTATTTGTTTCTGAAAATGTAAGAATAGATTCGATCTTCCCTACTATTTCAAAATTCATGTTACAATTTCCTACTTACCTGCAACTATTTGTGTTAAATCTATGAATGAAAGGATGTTTAAAACCATTAAGACTAACTGAGTTGTGCGAGTAAATGTTGGTACTTGTAAGGTTGTACAGGGTCTCCTTAGATTCCAAGATTCTAAGACCTGAAAAGATATTCGAATGAAACGATATTCTATTTGCTGTTTAAAAATATTATTTAAACTAAAATTTTGGAAGAAAGGATCTACTTAATTTACAGTAATAGACGGAATTAATGGGGAGTCGTAGCGGGAAAAGAAAGTATACAAACCGAAGATCGAAGACAGAAGGGTTTCTAAAGATTCTCGGCTTAGCAACAGATTTTGAGAAAAAGTAAGAGATAGGAAGATTGGAATTCTTGGCATACCTTCTGCAGCAGCAAGGTTTATTTAATTCATTTCCTGCTTATCTAAGAGGAATTTGGTGAACTTATTATTGGCGTTAATTAATGAACCATTATAATTATTAAACCACTACAAATAAATGCAATTGTTAAACATTTTCTTCTAACGATAAATTATCAACATTTATATATTCCTCTGCAATAGTCGGTTTAATTCAGTGGACTATTAGTTAAATAATTTCAAATATGAAATAAAATCGTGTCTTTAACATTTGCAATTATATTTCCTGTTAGAAACACTTTAACACTTTAAACAAATATAATTGCCTACAAGATATTAATAAATGTTACAAGCCACATTGTAGAAACTAAATATCGTAGAATCGATTTTACAGTACGCTTAAAAATATTGTTCTGATGACATTTAATCTTATTATTTTATCAATGGATTATACATACTTGTTGAACTCTATAATTAAGGTTTAAGCGTTTGCTTATATCACGTTCGCGAATTATTATAGGAAAATTACCCTGATTCTATTTATTATCAGTGTAGAAAATTAAGAAATGTTTTCATAACGTTCACACCGTGCATCAGTTCGCATAAACAAAAGTGAACTGCCCCAATGACAGAAATTCAAATGCGTCGGCGTACAGTTTGAGCTTTCTGACATCTCTTTATTGAATAGGAAAAAGTAGACCGGTTCCGGCGATTTGCATTTATCTTGCATGGTGGTTTTATTTTTAGTCCTGCTTGTATCCTAAAGTTTTCAGGTATGAACAGGATATTCTCGTTCACTTTTTTTATCCTATTTTAAACCGTCTATCTTACTAGATCGGAGGATTTGTACAGGCTCGCTGCAATCGTAATCCATTCTTGAATTTGAAATTCATTGCTGAACCAGTTTCTTACATTTTAATAGACCTATGTATATATATTACTATGTGTACTACGGAGTACAGAATAGAATCTGCAAGTTCAGAATCCTAATCTAGTTTTTTTCGTTTGCATTTCCTACATTTTGCTTCACGTGATAGAAATCAGGTTCCTTCTTCTTATACTTGGTGAAGTAGATATAAAAAGTTGATGTTATTAAAGAAGGAAATACACACTCATAAGGAGGGTAAATAATGATTAAGATCTGTAAACTTTAATGATTTAACGATATTGCACTCTATGTCTCTAATAACGTTCCTCTTGAATGCATTCAGTATTTAAGTTCTATTTTGCCTGTATAATAGCTAATAAATGAGTTCTAATTTTAATAAATAATTGTGCGAATGCATACAGGGTTGTTCAGTATACAGAATGTTCAGCAATGTCAGCAGTATAAGTTACAAGTCCTAATGCTTTGAAAATGTCTACCAAAAGTGAATAAACTTTCTTCTGAAAGTTCCATCTATTCAACTTTCACTACAATTGTAAGTAGCTTAGGCAGGAAGAAAGTTTGCAAATTTTACTCGGTGATTGCAATGTGAGCTACAGCTTCGCTAGTTCCTCTATGACTAAGGAGGCCATCGTAATAAGGACACACTCGGGTTCTTATCCAGGCATGAGTTTCCATGTACTATATGACCGTATATAATGCATAAATGCTTTCAATACTGGTGCGAAGGTAATCTTCCCGACCGTAGTTGGTTCAGAATAATACATGAGACGAATTAATTTATGGTGAGGAGAAATGTTCACAACAATGAATAATATAATATCTCATGTGTTCACAAGGACTGTCTTAATAATTACTTAACACCCTTTTACAGTATTTTATCTTTGATCCTAGTAGTAAGTATCACTAAAGTGGTTAAGATTAAAATTTAACTTTAGAATTAAATGCATCCAGGTTAAATTAAAATCTATTGCAGATGCATTAAAATATATGCTCAAATTATTTGTTAACATGTATAACACTTTATTAAATTATTTTTGATTAAGAAAATTGGACGGATATATTGTGTGGAAGCTTGTGTTGAAGAAAGCGTCATGAAAATATATATAATTTTAGCTTTTTCGTAGGGAAATAAATATCTGTTTCATTTGGAAATATTTTGATTTGATAAAGAAATGTAATTTTCACCAATTATTAAACTTAGCCATATAATTCACGGAATTTTCGTATACCTATACTGTAATTTTATTTGAATGCCATAGGAATATCAAAGGAAAGGAAAACCAAACTGCCATGCAAAGATGCATTATGTTTGTAGAATATTTTCGTTTAAGATGAGAGAAATAATATGATTATCAATATGTTATAATACTTGCATGTACTGAGACATTTTATCTTTTCGTTAGAAAAGAAAATGTTTCGATGTTTCCTTAGAGATAACGACATCAGTTAATAAATTGACATCGATGATGATTAATTATGTAATACATTTCCTCAATTCTGCATTACTAGATACTTTTTGCTTTTTTTACGTATTGCATAGTGTCTACCAACATTAAAAAGCATATACGTAAAATCTTTTAATCTTTATAATATAAGCAATCTAGAATCTCGAAATTTGTGTACGGTTTCGAATATTGTGAATGTTGTTTGACAATAATATCTTGTCAAGACGTTTCCATTAATTTCGCTTCATGTTGTTTAAAGGAACAAAAGGAATACAAATGTTTTAAACATAATATCTAACTAAAAAGTAATTGCGAATCATTATGCATAAATATTCTGTACCAAATTTCTAAATCTTTTTGAGTACACCAAACTTTGGTTTTTTATTTGAGATATAAATATTGTAGAAATCAGCCGTAACGTGGAGAAATCGATATATGTAATCAGAAATCGTATAACAAAACGGGCAGCTATTTCAAGACTGACGAGTTACATACTTCGCTACGAATACTTGTTTCTGCTTACCTTTTTTCCTGCTTTTGTGCACGTAACAGACGCAATTGTTACGTTTATTGTGAGCGTCATTCGTTCGCTACGTTTTCTGAAGTGTAATTATTAACGTCAGCTATGAGAAAAGCACACGTGATACGCTAATTAACTTTACACAGAATGTTGATTTCTATCTTGTTGTGTACTATGGTTCATTATAGGACTGCATGAACTAATGACGTCAAATACCTGGATATTCTAAGGTTAATAAGTACCATTTTATGAATGTCGAAGATAATTCAATGGCACGTTATTAATTTATTATTCTACTTTTACGTTAGTTGTAGCATTCTCGCCATAGTATATTTTCGAAAAGGCGTATAAACTGCGACGTATCTATTCATTTACATATTTGACACATACATACTTAAGTGCCCTACATATTTATCTCGAAAGGTATCCTTGTTCGGCGACTAAAACAGATTGATACTTTTTTTTCATAATTAGAGTCCGTTTAGGTCTCTGAAATATGTTTGTATTGGATTGTTAACGACTAAAAAAAAATCAACAAGTGTTTTTGGAAAATAAAAAGGTTAATTAATAATGAATGAAGATTCAGAAAAGGGAGATTTCCCCAGTAGATCATTTTTCTCACGTGCAATTGTCTGCTGTCATTTCATTCTCTTTTTCCCATAAAAGAAACCTTCAAATATTCCGTGAAATCATGATAACAACTCCTTAAAAATTTAATTTCAAAGTTTCCGCAAGTATATTTCTCTACAATTATTATCGACTGTTATATGGAAATTTGCAAAAGGTTGTCAGCTGGCGCGACTATATTGCACAACAATGGGAAAATTAATAATGTATTAGTAGCCGATGCATAATATCATTCTTTCTAGAAGCAAAAACGTTCCTGCGGAATTTATTGTTCGCATAGAGAAAAAGTTGATTCCGAGTTAATTACGGGCTCGCGTAAGGTTTCACGATACTTCAATGCGCTTTAGCATCAACGTGTGTCCATATTGTAGAAAACTAAATCACCATGGTCCATCAATAAAAAAATAAATTAAAAATGGGATAGACAAGACGATTTTATATAATACATATAGAAAACAATAGGAAACATAGTTTCGTTCAATTTTCAAGGAAAGGTATACGTCACGAGGAAACTTCGCCCTGAAACTTCATTTCCTATCCGTGATATTTAATATATCCAATAGCACTGAAGCTCGTAATTTTTATAGCAGACAAGGTCAGTTACTACGTTCACGAGGGTTTTCCTGTTGAAAAAAAATGTAAAATGCTAGTTTCTGTCGGTCACTGCACGCTTAAAATTACTTACGGAAGGAAACCGTACGTCACCGTTCGCATTATCGGAAGGGGTTTCCCTGATCGTTACAAACGCAGTTACGTGGCTATACCTATCTGCCCGCATTTATTTACTCCCGTATGTACATACTCAATTCTCGCGGTGTACTACACCCGACACACCACTAGAAGTCATGAAATTAACGTGGCAACAGTAATACAATTATTATCCGATGAAGCCAGGCATTAATCTCGATCTTCTTCCCTTGAATGTTAACAATAAATAATCCCGATCTCAGATTATTATTATTACAGAGGTAAACGTTTCTCTTGGAATGTTCAACGAATTCCTCCGCAGGAATTCAGGTGCCTGCGATTAACACCCCATTCTTCGACCTTGTTTAAATTATCGTCGGGAATCCACGGGTTTCCCCGTGGTTTCACCGATCGAGAAACGTCATGGGTTCTCTCAGGCGGCTGGCCTCGCGACGCGACGTGCGTCCAGCACCGGAACATTGCATAGGCGTACCGCCACACGTGGGTAAAAACCCTTCACCCTTGACTTTCGCCGGTGTGCGTTCACGCGCAACGCAAGAGGCGACTGCACTTGCAACGAGTACGTAGATACAGTGTCGCCGTATACACCTGTGGATCTTTCGTGCGCCGTCGCGAGCCCCCGGGGCCGACGGCGACCGACGTCGAACGAAGGTCACCGAACGCGTAGCGTATATAAACCCGGCGAACGACGCGTCACAATCATTCGAAGAGCGAGCGTTGCGTGAGTGGGATACAGTCATTACTGATCGATTCACCAGTTCTCACAGTGAAAATTACGCTCCAAGTTCAAACGGGAAAAGTGATACGCAGTGTCTCTGCCCGACAATCAGAGGATTCTATTCTCTCGATAAAATAACAAAGCGACCGAAGGAAACGCATCTGCGTGTCGTTTCGTGCTCCGACCCAGGGAACCCGGTGGAAATCAACATGTACACCAATCCGTTCAACCGCAAGCACAGTACCATTCGGCAGATGTTGGACCGACTGTTTGATCCAACGAAGAAGTCTATCAGACGGTCAGAGAGTGTGTCGAGTTCTGACAGCAACAGCTCGAAGGGCAGCAATTGCTCCCTGAGTAGATGGATGCACGGCCACAACAGGGGTGCATTGCAGCGGGGTAGAAAGTGAACGGCGGGCGGAAGGGAAACAGCGACTGGCTACAATCTCTCTTCTTCTATCTTCCGTTATTGTTTCATCCTCTTTGCCTATCCTCGCGTGGAAGCGAACCGATATGAGAAGAAAACGGAGCACCCGAGTCCTCATCTTCCGTGATGACGCGACGGCCAATTAGACTGAGCAACGTTCGATCGAGGTTTGCGGCCGTTGGAAAATTGTATCAACGGGGAACGCCGCGGGATGAAAAGCAATTCTCGGACAGCGTTGGAACGTGACGTCGTCGGGGCGGGAGGGACGTGTTTCGAATTGACGCGGGAAATTGCGTTGCAACTTTGATGAATTATGAAGCCGCAGCTGCGGACTGGTGTCATTAAGCCGTTGAAGAAATCGATCGTACGTAGCTGCTTACGCGGATCGATGATCAAAGGACGTTGTGCGGGACACGGTTGCTCGAGCACGACATACCGGTCTTGGATATATAATAAATTACGAACAACGTTCTCTGGAACGTAAGAAAAGACCGATAATCTCGCCACCGAGGAACTTCTTCGCGGGAACAATTTGCAACAACGAATTGCAATATTGAATATAATGTATCAGTACATATATTGTATACGCGCTGTTCTCCTTGTGTATTGTATTATTTATATTTTAAACGCAGCAACTGTATTTTCGTTTTAAGTAACTGTGTGCCATATTGATCGTTGAAACTGATTATTGCGTAGATTGACAATAGCTTGTGTCGTCATGAAGGATATTGAACATGTATTATGTATTCGGCTTTCCTGCGATGTTTGCTTTTCAGTCGGACGCTAAATGTTATGTTACTAGTCAATAGCCAGTATTAATCACCGAATTTGTCAAGCAAACATAAACATACCCGATTATTATATTGCCGCATGACACGCGTTGCTTTTCAATCTACTCCTTTTGTATCCTATTTGCAACATGATTAAACGTATTTATTCAGAGAATAAGTGGAGAATTATTTTCCTTTCTTTTACCTTCAACCTCATCGCACTGGACAACGTTCCCTTCGTGTTCTGTTATCAAAGGAACCACTAATATTTTGTCTCATCCGACTGTGACTCTTAGAACGGAATCTAATTATTTTTTAAATCTCTTCAAATTAGGAATTCTGCGTCGGTATCTATTGCTATAGGCATTAACTGATTCAAAGTTATTAAAGAAAGTTGGAAATATGTTTTCGACAAATTTAATATTCGCGTGGTACCGTACGAAAGTTGCACATATGTATATGAAAGACGTATATCTACTGTGTAGGATAAAAATAGTATGGAAATGATATTCTCGTGATCAAATATTTTGATAACATCGAATAGCTTTCTCGATTTTGCATTTTTCAAAATAATTCTCTCAGGCATGTTAAATATACTCGGTTAAGCCGCTCGGTTGGCAAAAAGAAACGACACCCTAATTGTATTTAGACGATTGAACAAACGTTACTTGCTGCTCTGCAAACGTGATAATTCAATTTTGATTCTGGATCAAACAGTAGTGTCCACGTTACACGTTTAATTAAGGCTGATGAATGATGTCTTGAAATTCGAAAGACAAAGTAATTACATAGTATGTACATACATATACGTCACCCGCTCCATAAGGTTTTTGCTAACAGTTAGTGACAAATGTAATTTAATAACATCGGACAGATTTTTATCGCAATATCTAGCAGGTAATTAGATATTCGTCAGCAGCACGATTCCCCTGCCTCAGGTTGATCGTTGATCCAGTTGGTTATTAATGCCAGTTTAGTCCAATAAAGCGTGGTTTTAAAGTAAAATGTCGCAACTTAAATGTCGCGTACGTACATACATGTATGTAAATATGGCCATTCGTATAGTAAAGCGAACATCATTGCGCCTCCGATTGAAGCGATATACGCCAAGTGGCTACTATAAAGAAGAACTTATGTAGTATATCTAGAATTTAAATAATACATTCTTAGAGAGTATACTCGCTCCTCGACTTACGCGAATGTTCAGTCCACGTGGACTTTTCTTCGCATGTTCCAACATCGTGTGAATACTGTCTGCTTTTAAAAAATTCAGAGATAAAATACGTATAAGGGGAAAAACCGCGCTCGTTGTAAAAATATTAAAAAGAATACCTACAATAAAAATAAAAGTTTAGAAAAACAAATCGCTATTTTATTCTGCAAAAAATCAATCGAACTAATTCTGAAGAACTATTATGTGTAGTAAGTATATTGAAGTTGGAATGTTTAGATTACAGATTTTGTAAAGATTTCCATAAGTGTAATAGATAAATTCTAGCCGCGTAAAATGGGACCGGAAAAGGCTGGGAACAGCGTGTAAACAGTACAGAAGATATCTACGTACGGGAAGTACCGCCTGAATCTTGAAATGAGTTTAAATTTAAATACGTACACTGCATGAAATTATGAGATTAGTAACAATGTCAATTGTTCTTTATTCAAAGTGAATTATGCAGGGTATCATGTTGTTCATATTTCACTAATCGAATAACAGCAAAAACAGTACAAATTACATACGTCCAATATTTTGACAATAATATTATTCTCAGTCATTTTGTTAAAAAACTACTTTTTCCTTGTCTCTGAGAAGTTATCTAAAAATGACTTAGGCTGTTTTTGACTTCGTTCGTTCCTCTGTTATCCGATAGTCTTGGTTATTGTTCGATTTTTTGAAAGCTACAATAGCGTACTAGCTACAATAATACGATATAAATTCCTTGCAAATAGCTATATTGCAATGTAATAAGCATAGATAATTTGAAAGAATATCAACAATTCTTATTTCACATTAAGTGTTAACAGTATTTGTATTGCATCTACTTTAAAGAATAGTAGACAGAATATCGGAGAAAAGCGTTCCACGTAAACTTTCTAAAGAAAGATAATAGATATTGATCCTACACACAAGGGACCACCACCCTTTCAATATCTTATGATGGCGTGCGTGCGAAAGCGTTTCGATCGGTTGCACTGCGAACGAACGAACGATTCAGTTGCTTTTAATGACAGGGAAAACATGAATATTCCACGGTGACTTATTAACTTCCTTGGATAATGTGGAGACATATCTATTTGAATAATTTTCGATCGTGTGACAGTTTCTATGCTGTTTTTCAGCTTAATGAGACACTGCGCATGCATATCGACATCGCGTTACTATTTCAAGACAAAATTATGGGTCGTTATACTAAAGAATTCATCGAAGCAGTTCGAAAACATTGTTAATCACGTCGCGTTCCGCCGTTTTTATTATTGATCAATAGATATACAAAAATTGGATATGCTTTCTTCTGGCGAGACGAGACGAGGTACATACATTGCCAATGAAACAGTGTCCTGTTGCGAAAACAGACCTGCGCGTCGCTTCGGCACTAAATTCGGTAGGCAATATGTATGTAGATGTGAATTATAAATTTGAAGTGAATATCAAATTTTGCTATCTCACTGTGAAATGAATCTGAATGCATTGTGGAATATTTTTATTGATTAATGAATAACGTAAGTTTCAATTACGCGAACAGGTTTATCCGGTAAATCATCATAGAATGCACTTTTTCGTTAAGTAAAAGATATTCGTTAATCGAGTGCAAGGTATGTGACATATATCGTTGACAGGCGTTTAAGATATTGTTTGCAATTTTTTGCAATTAGTTTAAGATATTATTTGAAATAGCAAATACATTAGTGACATTGGAGTATTTAGTTCGAAAACAGATCCGGTTGTGTGCACTTAGGAATATGTTTATACAAAAGGCATGAAAGTTTATACAAAATTTGTGTACTCTTATTTATAAAAATAGAGTATTTGTGAATATATGATATGATTTAAATATAGAGTGATCAAAATAAACTGCACTAAACCTTGTGCACATGTAATGCTCGTGAAAATAAATCAAAGATATTTGAGTCGCTCATTAGCCAAATCGGACAACTCCATTATTTGAAGCTTTTTAAATTTTATTGGCAAAGCGCTTGATTTACTCTTAACTTTCTATATTTAAAGAAAACCATATTTTATCTTGTGGAGTTAACCGATTTGGCCAATGAGCGGCTTATTTACCAAACATTGATGTTTTATCAAACAAGTGATGTTGTGATGTAGTAGACCTTTTTTTTTAGACACGCTTCCAACTGGTGTCGCTTGTATTATTCATAACTTCTCATTAAAATTGCGTTGCTATCGTTTGATTTTTTATTAGTCTGCATGCAGGAGCTGTAAATTATGTAGCTGCTAATGCGATGTAAGCTGAGTTTGCAAGAAAAGGAATTAAATGAAGTCTATGAATTTAATTTCAGTTATAGTTATGTCGACACGATAGGAATATAAAGCGCATTTTCAATTTTACACAACTTTTTAAATATAACAGTACATATTACACAATATTATTCCAAATAATTGTCTAAATAATAATTATTTTAGTTACTTCGGAGTAGGTATAGATATACATAAATTACAACTAAAATACGTTTGGAAAAATTTAAACGGTTCCTTTGCGTTCGTCGCTTCTTATCGCGAATTGAACGTGTTCAAGGTAACTTCAGATTTGATTAACTCTAGGTTACTTCTGACGAGAAATAGCGTAGGTTTAACCAGAACCCCAGAATGACGTTCTGTGGACAAAGCAATGAAACTGCAACGGTAGAACAAAGAGACTGGATTCTATTGTAACCCTAATCGCGTATCTGTATTATTGATGGGTGCAATGCTTGCACGCTGATGTCACATAATGGACGTTTTAATAAGACAACGTATTGGTTTTCGTGATTTATTGTTAAAGCGAACAATAATAAATTCTGGGCAAGATAAGTGACTAGAAATCATACTTTTTCATTCAATAAGGCTACAACGCTTTGAACGAAAACAGGATGAAATATTGTATACATTTATATTTTTAGATAATTCAGCAAGAAATTAATTTTTATTTAAATACCATTATGGAAATTCCAAGCAAATCAAGAAGGTATTTTAGTCTATGAATGGAGTAACATTTAAAATAAGCAGTGTAGTGTTGCCATTAATTATAGGTTTTATAATTAGCAATAGGATTTTGTTCATTCGAAATGTCACATCTTTTATTAAAAGGTGAAGGAAGTGCCCGATCATTCTTCCTGGTTTTGCTATTCTACAGACTGATGAACAGAACACAAATTCAACAGAAAGTCGAATTCTAAGATTCCAATAGTAACGTTTTATAATAGTAATAGCAGTAGTAACATTGTACTAATAAACACATTAATAATAACTTGACTTTAACAATAATCCTTTGTTGTTATGTGTAACAATTAGGCGAAACAATCAATAATATAGACATATTCCTCCTCTCTAGTTTTAAAATTGTATCTACTTGAAATAATATCCGTGAAATAGTAATTCAATTTAGATATAACTGATGTAATTATCGTTATACATTGTGGTTACACCATTTTTACATTTTCACAATTATCACTAAGGAGAGCTAGCACGAAATATGCCATAATTACTATCTATCGTTTTATAAAGATTTGTTCATACATATACATATGTAATACGTCCATAATTGCTTTGTAAATGTTAGAAATTCAGAATAACGAAAATAATTATCCTTTAATTGCTTACATACTTTTAGGAAATATGCTTCACGACGATTTCGTTCAAGAGATAATATTTCTACTTTCTACTCCAAAAGAAATCGACGGATAAACCGACGCACCGGCGTAACAAAATTCTTCAGCACGCGATGTCATTCTACCTTGAAGGAAAGTATGAAAACGTATTATCGAAAGCAGGAATTGTCCGTTCAGAAATCGGAACAGCGGCCCGGATACCTATCTCACCATAAGAACGATCTGTTTTATCCTGGGTATTCCTTCCTATTTTCTTGTTTCCATACGTTCGAACAGATTTATTTCGCTGGCATTAATTCGAAACAGAGCCACCTGTTACCTGAATCGAATTTGCATACGGTTATCCTAAGAAAGATCTCTCACTTGGATCGATACTGCTAATATTATAAAGCCAATATGTAAATCGCTACGGCATTTTTTTTTGTTGCCATGACTTTAAGATTTCAAGTCGTGTTCCATTCTTTCAGTCTGCTTTGGAAACTTTTTTCACAAACTTTGAACGGTTCGATAATTTTGTTTATTAAAATTGTCCAGAAATGTAATAATAGAAGAAGAAAGGCACATGATTCTCTCTTGCCAGTGTGACATTCTGTGTTGCGATAAGAGAAGTTTATTATCAGATGTTTGAGCATGATCTTTATTAACAAGAACGGAAATGGTACACTCGAGGAGAATATAATAATTGTTTGTCATAATCGTAGAAAGATATAAGAAAAATGTTTTCTAAGAAAATGAACTACTTTAGAACATGTACATTAATAAATTTTATGGCATGATCAAATATATCTTCATGCTTACCATCTCTCATATCACACAATTTAATTTCTTTTGACAACTGCAATATGAAATACTGTTACATTGCAGCCACACAATTGTGATCACTTAAATGCAATTACTCACTGATTCAGATAAACATTGAAATTAATATTTCAGTCTTATTCACAGCTTGTAGAATTGTAGTAAAATACTGATGCATTTGTGACACATATATGTACTATCGTATACATAACAATGGTGTATTGTACAGACATTTCCAATGGTTTCTGTGAAACATTACGACGAGGTCTGGATAACTTACAATTACACGTTGCACAGGGGGGGTAGTATAAAGGAGCTTAGGATGAAATACAAGAATGTTGTCCGACCTGAATAAGTGTAAAATTGCGATAAATTTGCGAGTACGAGGCGCAAAATTCTTGGTTGCTAAATAAATTAATGTAATTGAAAATGAATTAAAAAATATAAAATTCAGAAGTTTTTGAACGTGGTTTAAATGGCAGCTAAGATTAGAGAAAATGTAATTTTATTTAGATGTGAAATTGATGAGAGGTAAACAAAAAATGGAAGAGAAACGGTGATCAATGAAACGAAAGTATCACAAACTTTTTGTTCAAACTGCTTTACTTGTGTACACAGATGTTGATAATTTCCTAAAAGCTGTCTCTATTATCTTTTCTGTCTTAAAAACGAGTGACCTCGGTCTAGCACAAAATACTTAATGATCTGCCCTCATTTTTTTCGAAATATTACGCCAGAGACGAAATAAATAGTCCAAATGCAACGATAACTTCTCGTTCTTCCTCACCCATATAACATATAACAAATATATATATTTCTTAAAGAAACTATTCTACGATATAATGAATACCATTCGGTATAATTATTTAACATGAATATTTCACTATTCTTATGCAGGGTCTCTCCAAAGGGAAGAAGCATTTGAATAATTTGTATTTAAAATAATACTTGCAAAGAATAGTAAACTGCTAAATTATAGGAAACGGCTTGTACATACATACATATATTGCACTATACTTCAAACCAATTTAAAATTGTAATGACCAGTTAAGCCGCGGCAAAAAAATTGAGATTTAAAATTATTTAACGTCGTAACTGTGAATCGTTAGATTTTGCTGGTAACGTCTCTTTCATTAACGCTGCTAATTCAATGTCATGAGATACGCGTGACAAATGGAAAGATGATTCGATTGCATAACTGTCTGGCCTACAATTCCAAACACAAGACACATCGTTCGATGATAAGAATTATGTTACTAACAACGCATCAAGTTCCACCCACAATTTCAATGATATGCGTTAATGTAAATACTCTAGTGATACTCAGGATCAATTTATAGAGATATTAGAAGGATAGTTTAAGAACAAAAGTAAAAAATTCTACAACGATTGAATGGAAAAATTGTCGGATACGTAGAGGGCAGTCAAAAAATTAATTAATAACAATTTAAATGGAATAATTGATTTAAATTCTTAAAAGAAATTAATAAATTCGAAGCGTTCAAAGGAGGTAGTACATTAAAACGTAGTATGTATGTACTGTGCATACATACATCGTAAGTGTAAGATAAAAACACGTGGTTCGCCGCTCGTTCGATCGCCTTCTTAAAATTGTTTAGTCGGCGTTGGATGGGGTTAACCCTATCTATGATAGTAGGAAAAAAGTTTTGCTTATGCATATGCGCATCTTAGGAAATTGGAATTTTTTGTTAGTCTGATGCAACGTGATTGATTACTCTCTGCGATATAAGACGTTGTAATACATTTCTTGACGATCTTCATTTCATTCAGCTTCTCGGTGAATCTTTAAACGATAATTTCCAACAGATAATTAATGTAGAAAACATAGTTACTGTTAGCAAAAAAGAAATACGTAATCAGCAAAAGTTTGAGCTCATTGATAACATTATCTAGCTTATACTTTTCTATTTATCGCATCCCTTACAATTTTCTTCATCGACTGCAAATTATATAATTTGGAATTCTTTCTATGAATTCATCGTCACTGGTAGCATATATTACAATATTCCTTGAAATAATTTTAACTTTTACAAGAATTTTTTGGAACATTCTGCACTTTTTGGGGGAACTACGTGCGTGCAAAAAAGTCACTTTTTATATTCCCATATTTCTAAAATTAGAAATATTTCGCAAATACATTTCGGAAGTAATAAATCTTGTTTTTTTCTTCCAGCTTAGAGTTACATGTGGCTTATCATTAAGCAGCAATAAAACGAGTATTTCAACATTACTCCCGAACCTCTGGCCTATGAGCGAATGCGTCAATCGAAATATTTCAAAATTAATTATCGATTTTCGGCGAAGTATATGATTTGTAATTGTAACAACGGATCTGTTACAATATACAATACACCTTTCTGTATGCAAAGGTTAGACACGTGCATAAAATATCGCCATTTGTCACAAGATTAATTGATTGAAGAGTTTTGACAGTGATTGATTCGGATTCTTCTAGATGGAAAATTTAATTTATGCTTCTGCTCGATAATTCGCCAGAAGCAGCCGGATAATCGCTATGTTTAAAGCGTATTTTATGATGTCTTAAGTTTTCACGTATGTGAGAACGTTTGCAATGCCTTGCGTGATAACAAAAGTAGAGCAATCGTGAGGAACAATCGGTTTTTACGATACATTCTTTGCAATTCTTGTGGAATTAACAAGTTGATCGCCACCGTGTACTCGCTTCAACGAATATTGATTCAGGGAGAGATTGTAAACCGTGTGGCTCTTATCAATTGATTATCTAGTGGCGCCGACAGACTTCTGTGAAGTCTTTTGTAAACAAATTTTATGCATTAGGTGAATCATTTTACTTTGTTGAACGACGTAATAGTATGGCGCAACGTGGCAACAAAGGGATGATAAGATTTTTCAAAACAAGCACATCTTTCCTTTAGAACTTATGTTTCGAAATTGTGTGATGATAACGTGCACTTATTGGTTTACTAGCCGCGTGGCACTACTGGTTTTTTTTACACTGTTACTAAAACGAGCAGTATGTGATTCTGATCAAGGTTTAAGAAATTATAGTTATTATAATAAGTGGGAAATGTAATATCAAGTAGAATATGAAACAATTCACACACTCTTGTTACGCAAGAAAAAAGGTACATTGAAATGGACATTGCGAAATCCAATAACATTACCAGTGTTATGTATAATAGTGTACGCAGATAAATTAGAAAGGTGTATATCCTGTCGATAAAATCTTACTCCGGATAATCTTTTATTCATTTAAGTCATATATTAACCATACGACTTAGACGGAAAAAGAGTAAGAAGTAGTTTTAACAGAAAGAATAGAATATGGGGTAACGAACTGATATTATCACCATGACTGCGTCACGTTACATGAAATATATGCAATCAAGCATACATTCAAGAGGCCAGAAGGTATTGTAGTTAGATTAAAACGATCATGCAAAGATGAAATCGGTGTCCTTTTTAAATAAATTTAATTGTAAGTATAAATTATAGAAGTTAAGCAGAAAGAAATACGTATTCAGGAAAAGTTTGAGCTCATTTTAATTGGCAACATTATCTAGCTTATACGTTTCTATTTATCGTATCCCTTACAATTTTCTTCAACGACTCCAAATTATGTAATTTGAATTTCTTTCGAAGAATTCATCGCCACTGGTAGTATATATTACAATATTCCGTGAAATGATTTTAACTTTAACAAGAATTTTTAGGAACATTCTGCATTTTTTAGAGGAATTTCGTACGTGAGTTATGAAAAATCGTAAATGAATTATTTTGTTAGCTTGCTATATAAAATAATGTAAAGAACAAATTAGTTATTTCTACCTTCGTGTATGATTTTAATCTTCAATTCTTAATTCTTTTATGACAAATATTATGTGTTTCCTATGCCTGCTGTATTAAATTATATTTTACAAAGAATATCATTACTAGTTACTACACACATATATGTATATGCATAATGAAAGAAATTGTAGTTAACCGAAGGTTAATGACTTCTTTTGTTTTCACTTTTGTTGTCTCAAGGTCACGTTTCGAGACTGGCGAATAATTATATTAACAGTACCCTTGATCACCTTTACTTTCACATACCGTCTGAAAGATTAATTGATTGAACTATTTAACACTTGCAATATTCTAACCAACGACATTATTATTATTTTCAGTAATTAATTACCAACAATAAATAATTTCGTTGCAAATTAATTACCAAGTTAAAATATTCAGTGGCAAATGGAAATTGTAATAATTATGTAATAATTTGTACAGCTTGTCGTGCAGAACGTGAACTAGTAACATTATGTCCTAGCGTACAAAGCTTGAAATATTATATTCCTTAACCCCTTCGCTACGGTATTATCAAACATGAATATATGCCCGCACAAAACAGTACAGTTTTTATTAATATCGAAGAGCTGTATGTTCGAACACTTAGATACTCTGTTTAATTACCTAGATATAATTTATATAAATATGGTTCTAGTACATTCTACTACACTTATTCCTAAGGGGGTGTATTCCCATTCAGAGCAGGTAATCTTAGACTAGACGATTTAAGAGATGAAAAATGATTAGGTTATTATAAGTCAAGGATTTGAAAATTTGGTATACACGTTTGTTTATATTTCAAGATAACACAGTATAATTCTTATTGCAATTATCCTTATTATTATTTAAATTATTGTGCGATTCCCGTAGTATATCAGTTTTCATGGCTGCCACAAATTAAGTTGTACTCTCTGAATGAAAAAAATAAAAGCCGATCTTAATCTGTATAAACGTGGTTCTCTTGTGAAACAGAGTGATACAGAAAATAATAATTTTTAACAAAATGGCAGTCGTATGAAGCAGAAATTCATTACAATTAAAACTTCTTCAAGCCATGAAACAAAAGCCATCAATATTGACTAATCTATATTAATTATTGACTTAATTTTGGCCCAAAAGATAAAGGGATGTTTGTTTTATATGAGTGTAAAATTTGAAGGAGGAATCAATCCGTTATTGAGATATCAGGAAGTCAATTTGAAGAACGTGGTTTTGAGGAAAACGCGATCAAACTATTGCGTCTTACTATCCCACTTATACGAGCTGCATGCCGCCCTCGAGTGTATCGTTCTCTTAAAAACGCTATAAATTCAACAACAATTCAAGAGACTAAAGCATATAATTTCAGGACAACATTTTCAAAGGGATATACTTAAAGGAAATGCAATAAAAGGAAAATCGATTTTGCTACCCCTCCGAATGCGAATACCCCCTTAAAACATTTGACTCGTTTCTTGACACACAAAACTGTGAGGTAATATGGTTCTTCTTCCCAATTTAATAGTTTCAATAATCGCGACTGCATGAAAATTCCTTGTGATTGCTAGAAAATGAATAATTGCTTGCTTATACTCAAGTGAGTGGCGCATTGCATATTATAGCTTAAACATGGTATTAGAAAGTTGAAGCACGTGTACGGTGAATTTTGTTAAAATTATTATGGGTGGAACCTCCAGTATTAGAATTATTAGCCACAGAATTTTCGGATGATGGAGAATTCTTCGTTCCTTGGAAAGAGGTACGGTAGAATTCCCACTTTTTCCCTTGGTTCTATTATACATTTTCAACTCGAAGAAACGTTTAAGCTTTCTACACTGTGCAAACAGGATTTTCCACTGCTAGTCTCTACTTTTTAGTCGTGGTAAAATGGAACATTCGACGTTGTAGCTAATTACCTGTGCAGCAAGGCTTTCATTAGTTTCTACCTTCCTGCACATCATTGCTCGTTTCGTTTCACGTGTGCTATTTCGGTGTCACAAGTTTCTACTTTAACACCATTGCACATAAGATTGTTGCAAGAGCCATATTGCTGTACATTTGATTAATTACAATATCGCTGATTGAATATTAAGTTATTCATTGACTGTGCAATCAAAAAATTGTAAAGTAATAGTAGAACGGGAAAATAAATAATTGGACGGGGTAGTAGTGTTAAGATATAAAGAAAGAGAAAAAGTGCTTTACAAGGTAAAAATGTGGAGGAGAGGTCTTACCCAATCCTGTTTAATAATTTTAACCCCTTGAACCCCTAGCAAAATAATTTACAAACTTTACAACAGCACTTCCTCAGGCTTTCCAAGAGAGCTATTAATATTTCTTACAAACCAAATCTTCTTTTCTATACAATTTAGAAAGTAGACACAGATATACTCTACGTAAGTCCATTTAAAAAATTAATTAATTAATTATTGTTCGCTCAGGTGGGAATCTGTAAATATTACTAAATTCAGAACACATTGTACGCGCGAAAACATATTTGTCTGTCGAAAATAAATTACTTCTCCCACTATTTTTCTTTCCCTTTTACTCTCGTAGGATGCGACCTATCGTCGGTTTCCAACTAATCGGTTTGCAAAATATTTTTATGGAAACGACCATAAATAAGATACAAGTGTTGCGGATAGCGAGAAATACATTTTACGATAATCCAGTCAAATTTATCGTAACAACGCCCAACTCTCAGGCCACAACGTTTATCGGTACAGTAGTTTAATAACATTTTCATCGGTTGCGGTAATCTTATCTTAACCAGAATGACAATTACGAGTCAATTTTTTCCGTTCTAGACGGAAACAAGGTATATATCTACCGACACACTGTTCCACCGTAACAGCGTTTGTTGGAACAAGCATGCATACATACTAGCGCAATAGGAATATTACCACGTGCACTCGTTTGGTCACAAAGCTGTTTACAATGATCGCGTGCGTCTAAACGTTGAAGTTTCCATCGGCCTGGGGATTTTTCACCGAGTCACATATCAGTGATTATCACAAGTGAAATCAACGATATCTGTGCTTTGCTCTTCGTTATCTGGCCACAATCCCGCCCTGGCGCCCTGTCATTCGAAAGCGTCTGGAATTCACGTTCGTGAAGATGTAAGGCGCCTCCTCGGTCGGGCATAAAAGTGTCTCGAATATCTCTGGTAGCCCTTGTTCTGTTTTATTCCCGACTGGTTCCAACATGTTATTCCACAGCAGGTTTGCCCCTGGAACGATATATGTATAAGATGCGAATGCCAATTGTTGTATATTATTACTGTGATTATTGTACAATTCAAATTGCACGCAGGAGATAATAATAATAATTGGTAATAAGTTGGTGGCTGGATGTATCTGTAAGAGATTTCGGACCGCGTACGCTCTACCGGGGCATATGCCTAGCGTCAGCACGGGCCCCGAAAGCGCACGTACCCCGCGGATATGATGAGCCACAAGACGCACGTGGCCAAGGCCCTTACAGGAATGGCACCCGGGGAAAACCCAGACGGCGCGTCCTTTGGCGACTACGATGCAGCGAGGGCATTCTTGCATCGATCGCCGTTCGGAGTAGTCCTGACTGAATTCGTGGAATACAATAAAGAATAGATCGAGTCGAGCATTTTAATATATATCTGCCGTCTATTCTGTTACCTTAAACACCTCTCGTTTAAGCGTTTATTGAGTACGTCTTACATATCGTTTTCTACATTATATTTTATATAGGGCGTTACGTTTAAACCAGAGTGGCAGAATATACCGCGAAGGGTTGAGAATTATCGCAAAATGTTGCTACGAAAGTTGCTTGACTCGAAGGGGCACATTATCTTTGCGTAGGTGAAGCAGGGGTGGAAATTTGAAAGTCCTAACCAATTTTTGGATAAGTGAGATAGTTTTTTTATTTTTTATGTTTTCTGTAGCATCAACATTCTTTCTAAATGTTTGCGCAAAATCTGAGACGCTCTGGCACAACAAAATAACGCACTCACGCGACGCGAAGCGACGAGACGTTCAACTGCAGTCAACGTTTCAAAACGTTTGTCCATGCACATTCGATGGTATCAATTGATGGTATTTCCTAAGCAGAATAATATTATGTTGGAGGTCGTTGAATTCGTCTCAACATTCGGTACAATATTATGAGTAGAGAAATATGGAGTACCGCTTAAAAAATTGCCCTGGCTTTGAAATCTCTCCCCCTACTTTACTTATACAAAAATCATGTACGCCTTATAATGTGCCCCTTTGAGTCAAATAATTTTTGTAGTAACACATTTTCGATACCTTCAACCATTTACGAGATATTCCACCATTCACGTTTAAACGTAACACCCTATACATGATAAATTATATTTGATAACGTTGTTAATATAATAACAAACTTTGTGTTATATTGTAAGGCTTATTAGTTATTAATTACCTTCCAGGAGGCAATGTAGTTTAACGAATAAAACTTAATAGTAGAATTGGGAATTCTTCTACTTTATAATATTTTTCAAATGAATAAACTTGTCACAATTAAGTCTATATATATGCAAATTTATATTATTGTATTTTCTTTAAATGATATATCAGACAAAAACTGACTCTGCTTGTTTGTCGAAATATTTGTTATACAGTTAAAGTACTATTTTACGTTTGGATTTGTTTGTGTGTTTATGATGTAATATATTATGTAGTTTAATTTTTCACACTGGCGTAAATTTTGTGCGAAGTCGTGCCACATTCGTATGATGCTGACAAGCAGCTAACAGAACATCAGATACATTGACTCATCGTTGGACCATCCCTGACTCTTGATTAACTTCTCTTACAAAAAGTCTAACCACTTGACTCTGCAATACGCGTCGTTAACTGATTTGTTCTTTCGTTTAAGACGAATGACGTATAGAATTCAGAATCGTCACACGGTCTTCTGCGACGTCATTTAATCATTACTTTTTGCTGCAATAGAAATTCACGAACAGTCTGTCGTTGAAACGTTATAATCTAGAAAATTCTGTACGAGGCGTATCGTTATACGTATTTGTGGCATCAAGTTATTTATTTGCGAACTTAGAATTTGCTGTATCTAATAACTGTATCAGTAGCACACCAGGAAAAAGTTTTCTAAAACCGTCGTTGACATTTCCCTAATCGTTTTGTACGAGTCACAGGGAAGATAAGTTTGACGCGCAATTATTGTCTTTTTTGTATTATTTTACGATAATATATGTATACACTTTTCAGATGTAAATGCATCGAATATTTCCATATTGCTTTCATGATAAAAAGGTGAATTAAAGACTCGTTAAACTCATAATCAGTATTATAAGAAACTAGCATTAAAATCGCATCCTAAGAAAATAGTATCTACATATCACTTATGTATTATGTATATAGTAATAAATTGAGAGCAATAAAAAGTGTGTTTGAATTGGTCATGATCATATTTAGTATATGTTGATTAATTCTTGCTGCACGTAAACTTCTTTTTTATAAATTTATCTATGCGCAGCAGCGTTATTTAACGTTATTTAAACAGCGAGAACTTAATATTGAAATGCCAAAAATTTTAAATTATAAATAGGTACATAGCTGTACTAATTCTAACTCTCTTACCTAAAGCATGGCCCTTTTGGCTGAAGTGAAAGCAATCATACGTGACTAAACTGGGATCAATTGGTGGTGCTTTACCTGGATCTGCATTCGGAGCATTAAATAATTTAATAAACGGTTGCAGAACAACCGTAAAGTCCGAAGATTTATCGTATCTAGAATGAAAAGAAAGTACATTTTCTTATTATGTCACTTTAATGTACAACGTCTGTGCAAGTATTTCGGAGTCTTCATTCATAAGACGCCGTAGGAATGGTATACAGTATACGAAGTTGTGTACGGTCTAATCTCTTAAACCTTTCGTCCGCTTAATTCATACGTAGTACTGGCAAA
Source organism: Nomada ferruginata (assembly GCA_963583965.1). Taxonomy (NCBI): domain Eukaryota; kingdom Metazoa; phylum Arthropoda; class Insecta; order Hymenoptera; family Apidae; genus Nomada; species Nomada ferruginata. The sequence continues at coordinate 9,841,845 of OY757225.1, read as the reverse complement.
ACAGTTTCCCCTTCGTTAGTCTATTCATTGCATCACTCAATTCATTTGTTAATCGATTATTCAAATATCTTCAGAAATAATACAGGAGAAGTATGTTTTTCCTATTGTTATCACAAATAGGGGTATAATGATGAACAAGTAGCATTATCGTGAAAAAAAGACGAACATATTTTACCGCTTTTCGTTATTTTATTCAGCGGCGAAAGGGTTAATGCCCGAGTTATCATTCTTCTGGGAAAGCTTGTTTTGTATCCGCTGCGATTGTCTACTATTCTTAGGCCATAAATCTACTATTCAGTTGACGTTTGCCCACTTTTCAATCTACCATACCATTCACAAATCTTCAAACGATTCACGCATTGCATTTCATAACTGTAAAACCATACTGAAATTTGTATGCTGTGCATTTCACAACTGATTTTTATTAAACAAAAAACTGATTACGCGAAGATGCAGGCACATCACTTTTTGGAACAAAAATACGTAATGCACGTATTTTTAAGTATAGACAAATAAAAAAAGCTGCCTTCATGCTGTTTCGTAACTATAAAACCACTATAACAAATTCTGTTTACACGAGCAACCGAAGTCAAAATATATCAGGATTAAAGTATTAGGCTAATTTAATAATGTATAGGTCCTTCACTATTCTCAATGAAATGCAAGTATGTATGTATTTCACATTTTGTATCCGATCCAACTCGTAATTGTCGTAATTGTATTTTCCAGTTTTCCCACATTCTCATACCGGTTATTTCCACGGTAAACCCTTCGAACAATAAATGTCCCAAATTCCCTCCATAAAATTTTGACCGGAAGAACAAGCAGGCCATTTTAAAGCACTGACTTTGTGCGGAGAACAGCATTATCTGGTTGAAAATTCCAGTCTACTTGTCTGTTCTCCGTTAAAAATAGTAATAAATAATTTTCTAATGTGCCAATGCATCCCTAACTATCCATTCGCGTTGTTGGAAACGCTAGTTGAAGTCGAGTTAGCACTTGCAGACTTAATGATCCTACGTTCAGAGCGATCCGAAAATTGATTTCTTGGCTCTCCCTTCTTATCTTTACCTTAATTAGGCGTTTCCTTTAGAAAATGAATCACCCTCGTTACGTGATTTATTAAGTGCCATATATTTCCTATCACGACCAGTGCATGAAGTCACCGAACTTTTTGAACAGACCTTGTACCTTCCTATTTTTTATTGCCACAATAAATATGGGCTTAACGTATACTTTCTAAACAGAAGGTCTCGCGTATTACGAAGCTTTTGCTTATCCAATTTATCAGTTAGCTATTGTATAATCGTACCTTCCCGAATGTATCAAAGATTCAACAGCTTGTTGATAAAGATGGGACATTTTCGAAGCTGCAAGGTCCGGTTGACTACCTGTGTGCATGCAACCGCAATAAAGTGGATGTAAAATGTAACACATGGCACTTCGTGGTACTCTAAGAGAAACTGTAACATCTGTGCGCAAAACAAATTAGTTGCATTATTAATTTATACAGAACCATAACAATAGCTAAAAGACTGATTAACAATAAAAAATGATTGATGCCCAAGTGGTATTAAAGGATATTGACCATTATCACATAAATATTATCTTTCATCAATTATATAAATACTCGAGATTCTACTGAATCTAAATTTCGATGGAAGATAAATTGAATATCAGCGCCAAAAAATAATGTACGTAATGTCTAATAGCCAAAACACTTGATTTTCGACAAAGGAAAAGGAAGTCTGCCAGAGTGGATAACGATTTTACGATTAACCGATTAATAATAAAATAACGTACAAAGATGAAACTATAGAATTTTGAAATGTGTATAGCTGCAGTAAGTGCAGTAGTGCAATAACGAAACGATAAATTATGCTTTACAATGATGAATTCTCTATATGCTGGGATACAGCCTCTTGAGGTGGGTCAAGTTTTAAGTCAATTAATTAATATTTATCTATCTATCTGAAGTTTTAATACCTACGTATCTTTATGTGCGCATCAAACTTTGTTCTCATATATAATTGATAAGGAATGAAACATATAAACTTGTATTATCATTATCTGAAGAGAATATATATTCTGAAGAATATCAAACTTACCTATTACTGGCACAAGATTGACTAGTGTACGAGGTAATACGATTTTCAGGTAGTCCAAAGCCCTTCGCAAATTTAAAGCGTAACGAAGGGGTGAAAATTGCGTGGGGTTGAAACATTGCGCGGAGCAAATATCGTTCGCACCAAAAAAGATTGTGATTAGCTGCAACACAGAATATTTGAATTCAACTTTGATGGCATAGTATAATTGAGACAAGGGCAAGTCTTTCGCAAATGCAAATCGAAAGTGTGAATAAATTAATTATTCGTATCCATTGTCCTATTGTATCATTAATATATTTTACATTGCACTTTCAATTATGATTTTGTGAAATATTCTAAGATGCTCGTGATACCTTCCATTGTTTGTTTATATTTATTTTTGGATTGCTTTTGATCCTTTGCACAAGAATTCGAGCTTGTTGCATTGCATCTTCTGTTGCCGCGACAGGAAATGCGATATTTAAATTCGCCTTCGTCGAAATAAATTCACCAGTACCCGTTGAATAACCAATTAAATTGGGATTGAACACCTGGCGTAAGAAAATAAAGTATTTTAGATATTTTTATAAAATTCTTTTTGGAGAAATCAGAATTATAATTGGAATAATTTTCGATGGATGTAAAGTATTTGTGAAAGTCCACGTAAAGAAGTCAACTCGCGATATTCAGCCACATCAATTTTTGTAATTAATTCTTTGTATGTGCAGCTTTCTTCAATTTTGCTGAAACTTTCTATTTTTGTTATACGCGTACAAATTTTGTATCGCTAAGACTTCTACTCAAACCTACGTCTTTGTATACTGCTTTTAATAATTGATAACAGTTTTTGTGTAAAAGATGAAAAAATATTGTGTCTTGGAATAAATTTCGGTGCATTCGTGTTCAATATTCTAATGTTAAATATCTTTTTTATTTTAGTTAAATATTTTTATAGTGAATTAGTTCAATTAAATTAATTTCCACCACAAACTATCTTTAATTATTATTACAAAATTTCTGCCCAAGAACAATCATTGGGTACTCACTAATTTTTATCTGTCGATCAAATAAGTATCATAAACAAACAAACCTTTACCAAGTCTTGCGATAAAAATTATTTTGTAAAAGTTATAAGTTAACTTATATTGGTTAAAAAGTTGTATATACATATTAATGACTGAAGAATGATCACTTACGGCACGAAGATTATAATCATTACATTTGTATCGTTATAATTCCCTAAATTCTTCTCAAGGAGAACGCGAATTTAATGCATTCAATACCTTTAATAAATTAGGAACGGTTAAGAACCGTCTCCAGTCACCTTGACCACCCACACACCAGCTAATTCCACGTGCTTCTATAAACGTTCCTACTGCAAACTCTTCCAAAGCTCCGCTTCCTGCGACCAATGAGTCGCCCAGACCACCTACAACATCTATGTCACCAGGTCGTAAGTGATGCACACTTTCAGGAATTGATAGTGACCTACATCAGAAAAAATGACTTAATTCTCTTCTATTTCTTTTAAAGGTATACTTTAAATTTATGAATGAGGAGTTACTCAAGGATGATATTATAGAATTGAGATAGAACTGTAAAAATATGATTAGGTCATCATCCATTGTTAAAAGAACCAAGAAAATTGTAAGGCTGATTGACACCTTTGTCAGTCTTTACAATTCTCCTTACCATTGCAGCTCTCTTTAGACTTTCACTCGGGTGAAAATTTGTTTATACATAAAAATTTCGCAAAATTGTTTGTCTTAGTTTTCTAGTAAACAGCATTTATGTAGTTTGTATAGTGATTCATGATGTGGATGTATGTATTTTTGTTTGTTGGGGATGACTTAGGCATCAAAAATGAAATTATTATGCAGAATTCCACCCCTGTGATATCATTTTGAAAAGTGGTAACGATATACAGAAGTTCTTTAAACATTTGTATAATTATGAGATCAATAAACAAATAGTAATCAGATAATGAAATAGTGAAAATAGTGTAGAGTGTAGGTGGACTAATGAACCTTGTACTTTAATAATAATGAACTACGATTTATGTAGGTCAATATTTATATTACTATTGGAAGGGTTACTTAATTAATTAACTTAATTTAACGCTAACTAAAGAAAACCGAACAAAATTAATCAATGGCTGGTACTAATAAACATTTCTAGTACCTATACAGAATTTTTCTAGCTCTTTTTTTCACTAGTGCAAACTCTTGATAATAACGTAATTAAAAATACTTAAATTAAACTTACCTGCCAAGCTTCACATTACATGGAAATGGAACATAATCAGGTACTAGTGGTTGATACCTTATGCTATTATACATCGCAGGATACATAATTCCGTTTTTGTCGATTTCATCCTAAAACAATAATCTCCTTTACATCTATAAATTTATCTTTCGTTAGTAATAACCATTGAAAATTAAAATTCTTTCCACTGATTTTAATCTAATTGGTTCTAACAAGCTGATTTTTTAAATTACTTAAAACTATGCATTTAGGTGTTTATTAATATGAAGTGAAGAAGTAAACGTCAACTTTCGTCTTATTAATAAAAGTTAGTTTTCTTTTTAAAACACAAATGTAATAATCTGGCTACAGAAATGATCTACTGCTCCTCGATTCATACAGTTCGCGCGTTTACGAATCTACCATTTTCGTATCACTCCCAACGTTACCGAGTGAATACAGAATAAGATTGCAACGTGAACGGTGGATGAAATTGAAATTAAAATGGTGAATATTATTTTCTTTTTAAGCAAGGATACTTAAATCAATATGAATATTGCAAAACGTATTGTTATCGTAGTTTAAACAAGTTTGTATTTAGTTTTATTAGACTATATCATACTAGAATCATTGAATATACTACAGAGAATGGTACATGATAAAAGAAGGCCACTGACTTTCCACAATCGATATTTCAGGTTCCAACATAAAGTATAACAAGATATCAAGTCTTCTATTTCTTCTTGCAATTTCTTTATATTAATTAGTTGAACATTAATACACCCTTTGCTCTATTTTATAAATTATTATCCATTTGTACGACTTTTGCATTTAAAAGACAAGTAATTTTGAAAAAAAATGTTTAAATATAAGCGCGAAGAAAAATCGTACTAAATGTGGAGGACAATTTTATTTCTCTAGCAAAATAAACTGGAACTGTAATTCTAAAAAAATAACTGATTAATCTTCGCATACTGCAAAATATACAATTATTTTTTATTTTATCTTTCTTGCTACAAATCCTGCAAAAATAACTAATACTATTTTGCAAATACTAGTTTTATAGATCATCCATTTTCTTCATTTGCAAAAGAAAATGAGATTTCAACTCAGCAAGCATAAAGTAATTCATGCTCAAGACATTATCGAGTCTCACATGCACAATAATAAGGATCGTTGATCAAAATCACTTATCTTTATTTTTACTATTATATTAATTACACACACAGATATTCTACACAACTACTATCGGTGTTTATCGACGCTAACACAGTTATTAACCATTTCAATGTCCCATTAGCAGGCAATCTACCCCGTTTCTTGGTAAACACAAAATCTTCAAAGGGTGGATGGCATCGAGGACCGTCGCAGACTCGTCTGCGGTACCATTTTCCGCTACGAGAACGTTTTCATTTCCGGTGCAGTTACGTTGCGATCAGTTTCGTCAAGCTTTTATTCTTTACCGGTCGTCGGCGAACACAAGATTTAACATACGACGCACGTCGTCCCGTTTACTTTCCTTCATTTGCATTCTCTTGTGCCGTGCTTTAAATACCGCCGCATATAAATAATTTAACGACGTTCGCGCATCGAAATGGGCCGACTGGAACACGTTCTATCGAATATGGAGAATCGGGACCGAGCTGCTTTTTTCACGAGGCAAACCAATGAAAAGAAAAGTGCCAGCCTTTCTCCGATTGCTCGGCATGCAAAGCACTCTTCTTCTTGGCTGTCTAGCTGTCCTTCCGGTTTGACGTAACATGCAGAACGTAATGTCACGTTTACGTACCGCGTTAACATGCTACGTTTTTGCATGGTATGAATTGAACTGATGGGGACACTGATGTCACGTTGAAAGAATTGATATTTTTGTCAGCTACTATGTAGTATTTTACTTGTAAAGGCTTCTCTTTTTCTTTCTTTCATGGGCTAATAGTGATGGACGTAAAATAGGTTTCCTTTTCAATTAAAATCATTGAAGAAACGTATATTGAGTTATGGCGAGTAATAAATGGGTATTAAATTAAATTTGTAACGATAAATTAACTTGCATCGTATATTGGACACGTAAATGTTATGATATGTTTTAAAAAAAGTTTGGAAAGTGTGTCGGTGAATCGATATGCATTCTTGTGCCACATATTACGTTAATGTCCTTGTAATGGCGTTGCATAATTTTGGCCAAACTCACGCTGTTAATTCTCGGTATTTCTTAAGAGTAAAGTTTCATGATTCATCCGTTATATTGCAAAACATACTTGACCCAAGAAATGTTTCCAACCGTGTGATATTTATAACTCACGAAATCCAAAGTTCAACGGCCTGATTAACATAATTATCCATCGCAATAAATTGGCCTAAGTCCTGCCTTATATGTTAACAGTGACATACATTTTGTTTCGTGATTATTTGCTTTTGATATATTCGTACATATTTAAATAGGATACTCCAAATCACAAAGCGTGGCAAACTCTCCGAATAAAACAGAAGTTAGTTAATTCGTAATTAAGAATTTGTTCCACTTTTCTTTCACTCTTTAGTAGCTGTGTAACAGTAGTGTCTTACAGCATCACATGAGACACTATACTCGTTAATTCACGAGCAATTAAAATTTTTCATGGCTAGACATGGCATTTACCAGAACCATAAAAGAAAACATTAAATACTTTTCAGGAGTATACGAAATTGAAATCAGTTAAGTATAGAAATGATTCTTTCTTAAATTTGGATTGAAACAGAAGAGAAAGTGAATCACTACTTGTCACATAGTGGTTTACATCAAAACATACATAAAAATTGTGAACTATAAACGAATCATACTGTGTACAACTACTAAAAATAGTACTTCTGCTTTATGTTCTGTTGTACGTTTCACAAATAATTTATATGCGACAAGACGATTATTTGATAAACGGACTGCCTAAAAAATTTCCTATAGCCATGGCAACCAAATATATTTAGGTTAAATCTTGTTCGAAGCCCAAAGTAACAATAATTATTTAAAATATTGCAATAAAACAGTATGATTAATTATATTGCAAAAGTAGAAACACAGAGGAACAATAATTAGGAAAGAAACATCCGTGCGTTTTCTTTGAAATTAATTTCGTTGTATAATACAAGAATAATTAAAATAATTTGGTAACTCTTACCCAAAAGACTCACCCTTCCCGATTCGAAGATGTTTCGAACGAAGTCCATTAAAGAACCAGCTACGACAGGTAGTAGGATTAATGTTAAGGACAGATGCATCGTTCCGATCTTCTCGAACAGTGGACAGACGAATTTCATAAAAATCGTTCTATTTCTTGAAGCTTTCTTCCAAGATTTATCGTGGTTCAAGATTTATTTCAATGTCCAAAACTTTCTCTTCTTCTTTCGTATCGATGCCGTTGCATTTGTCGAAAGACTTGAACGTGTGCTTTCTTCAACGATATCCTAGGTGTTTCACGTGACGTACGGTCGTCAAACAGGACTGCAAACTTCATCATACACGTGCCTTTATTGTTTTTTTATGTAACCGTTCGTTCTTGATATGTAGGCTTACGTTCTTATCTCTCAATGACCATAACGCGGCCCCTTTGTACAAAAAGCAGTACTTGTCGTTTCGAAAAGCGCTACAAATAGTAGATTTTTGTTTTCTGAATAATCTCAATATTTTTTGCAAGCAGTATCAACCAAGGTATACTATTCTATACATACACTATCATTCAAAAGTTTGAAGTATTCTATCATTCTTAATTAGAATTAAAATCTTCTGCATATGCATTTTTTGATAGGAAATATTGCTCATAGATTGAGATGCAATTGAAACAAAATTATAGGAATTGTTATTTAGTAAAATGCTAACGATTGTTTTCTCTAGCACAATAAGTATTTTCTTGAGTACTTTTCCGTGAAATATTGATCTGGAATGTAATATTGGCAATTTTTAAAATATTGTAATGCAGGTATTATAACGAAACTGGGTCAGTAATGTGATTTGCATGAACAACACGTGATCTATATGAAAGGATTGCAAAGATCACTGCCATAAAGACCGTGATTACAATAAGAATATAATTGTTTTTATACTAGGTGCTATTTAAAGATTATTCACATGATTTTGAAAAATATAATTTGTAGTCGAATAATAAGAGAACTCTATTTAATAATAATACGTAAAATGACCAGAAAACTTTATTTAATAATAGTAGTAAAATAATAAGAATACTTAAATCTTTAGGTCCTTTCGTTTAATAGAATTAAGGCGGGAAATACCTTTAGGCGGGTGAAAATGATCATGCATATTTTTGAAGGTTCTAAATGTATTTCCCCCCTTAAAGATAGAAATCTTTCAAAATAAAGGAGATATATAGAGGTATGAAACTATTTTTAGAACCATATTAAGAACTCCCTGTGCAAATATCACGTTTGGTCATCACACACCAAGTTGAATAGCCGAAAAAGCGCATTTTAATATAATCATGGATCAAGTATTGCGTAACGTAACATTCGAGTTTGAGTGGGCAAGTTATTGGTTAAAAGGAAAGTTACAAATCTTTTGCGGCCACACAAACACACAGTATTTCGCCAGTTCCATTATTTTGCGGTTTTCTAGAGGACTATTCAAATATCGACCTGAATTGCCTTTACCTTCAGTGTAAGAGAAAATTATTGTTTACCACACCGTGTGTGACAAAACGTATTGCATTATATGCATATGAAAATCATACGGCGATAAACGAACAAGTGTAAACAGTGTAAAATGTCAAATTAAATAAACTTTTTTCAACGAGGAGAATCTTTTTCTTAATAGATAGTGCATAATCGAAAATATTTTTGTTAATTATTTTTACTCTTCATTCATACATTTCTTTATTTGATTTTCATGTATACATCTCGCTACAAGAAGATTGTAGCGAGAAAAATGTTTCAAGTCGATATTACGAATGGTTGTCTAAAGGATTCCGAACAGTTTATACAATGTGATTATCTTGTAATTTTGTGACTTTCACATATTCGATGTACGGTATTGTTTGCAAATTCAAACAATTTTTGTTGCGAGTCTTTCCTACTCCGTGATAAATATTTCCGGTGAAAGATAATTCGTGAATGTGTTTAACATGAATTGGATTATGCAAATTCTCACGCTGCAACCCTTTTTCAACGTCCCCGTGAAATTCTGTTTTCTACTGCGATTTCTTCGGTTTTACGTGTTTGCGCTGACCGATACTTTAGGAAATTATCCTCGGAAGCTGATTAAATGGCGTTAAGAATTGTTTGGGATGCATACCGCGTACAACTTTCCATTATCGCCGAACGAATGGACGTGAAATTTGATGAATCAATCAAACAATAGAACGGAATAGCTATTATGCGCAATTATTATGCACTATTATGCGCAATTATTGTAACCGAAACAAGACAAGTGAGCAATAATTTTCGCCAGTGTTCAACCGAAGCTTTGACAATTTCAATTACATTTAACATTACACGGATTTATCTTCTTCGCACGGGAATAGAGAAAATCGGTAAACACTTAACGGAACATTTTTATGTAGAAGTTACGTATATTCATTTTTGAAATATACAAATTTTAGAAATTCTATAATTATTGGAACTAAATGGAGAATTTTTGTCGTGCAATTGTGTCCACTTTATTAGGACAGAACTTAACGTGCTCTAAGGATATGAAACAATGCTACAGTGATGTTTAAACAAATCACACGAACTCAAAATATAATAAATCACTTGTCTATATTCAACAGTTCAGATAATATGTTGATAAATAATAGTAAAAATAGCACGTTTAAACTATGAATATTCTAGTAAAGTACAGCTTGGGTTTTTCATTCAATTTACACAATTTATGAGGGACGTAACACAAACGATCAATACCTGCAAATTCATCATACTAATCTCCTCCTGTCACTTCATCCAAAATGACGTATAATAATATTTTATTTCCACTTGCACGTTAATTCGAGGCCAAAATTTCCTGTGCACCATACACTATTTTTACAAAGACGATCGATTACGACACAATCGATCACCCTTATTCCAATTCCTAATCAAGCACTTCTTCACTAACCTCTATTATTTCTATTTTTTATTTTGTCATGTAAAATAATGCAATGCCACTGATCACAAATAGAACACATAGCTCAGCCTTCCTTTGGAGATCTTTTGGTACTAGCGGAAGATGGAATACAACATGAATGAAGACAACTCGAAGAACACATACTCGCATTCATCGATCGTCCCCTCTACTTTTTCAGCTAAAAGAAACACCTGCGTTCTTTCGTATTCTTATGCGGTAGCAATTGTACGTGAGTAAGAGTTGCGAAGTCAAAGTTCGTCCTGCAGTGATTGGTCTTGTCCTTGTGTTGTAGCATTAATACAGCCAAATGGTATCATGTACAACAAATTTCTTACTGCATACATAAAGAATTCAGGTTGTAAATTTTCGCTAAGATTTGTTGATTTTATTCTGTTTGGTAGAACAAATGATTAAGTCATTTAAAGAAGGAAATACAGTGTCGAAAAGTTTTTTCCTTTGGAAATTGAATTCATTTTTTTATTAATTTGTTTATTTGTTTGAACTCTATTGTGAAACATTTACATATTTATTTTCTATATTTATTTTTTTATTTTCTTCTTCAAATTTATGCGGTTCTTTATTATAAAATGTTCTTATACATAATACAGAAATGTTTACAAATGCAGGAAACTTTTCCTTGACATGCTCGTCAATAAATTCTAACACAGTTAGGCATTGTGATGAACTTAAATATTCAATCTGACGATATTTAGTGATTGAGAGTTAAGTAGACTTATCTGTGAATTTTGTTGCTTTTGTTTATTAATCATCGACTATTAATTTGTTTAATTCAGTACAGTCTTGGAAGAAGCGTCTGTTATAACATTTCCGTTAATTGTAAAGTTAATGGCATGTTAAAATTGAAATCTTTAAACCTTTAAATAAACATGGGATAATTCTAAAGAGTTGATGAAAATAACTTACATTAGTAGAAATTAATAGAAAAAACGCTGCGACCGAATAAAAATAAATTCAGGATTATTTGTCTTCTTTAAATCCATATGAACTTTGCGGTAAAGTTTTATCCGTTCAAGGATTGATATTGTCCTTTTTTCCTTTTGCTACAAGTGAGGCAAGATTAGAAGATATTGTTGCTAATAAAATGTCAATTTTTCGATTCAATTTATACATATTTAACCCTTTGTTGACTACAAATATAATCAATATATCACTTAAATCTGACACCGTTTATAGGTTTTTTAAAAATCCTGCTTCCGAATTAACTGGCTTTTGGTATGTGTCAGTGTCACACGTTTGAATCGAAATTGTTAAAAAAAAGTGTTATAATAGGCTGGACATAAATATGTGGACGATAAAAGGTGCGATTAGAATGATATATAATATTATATTACCTTATAAATATAGTAGAGAATTAATAAGATTATCTAAGGGACTTAAATTAAAATAAGAAGCAAACATATAAATATTCTAAATGTTTTGCAAGAAAATGTGGCGAATATAGTAATTATCTACATATGAAAAGTATAGACATTCTTGTTATGAAGTCATACAAAATTTGATGCCACCAATGTTTCTTTTCGATTGATATTGCAATATAGAAATTATAGAAAGTGCAATCTTTTCGTAAGATAAGAGAATACGTATACTGCACACTGTATACCTAAAATCGTCACCGAATTATTTTTTAATTTATAGCCGACAGAACGAGATATTAATGAATTCTAAAGCAGAGGTTCTGCATAGTAGTTCATCCACTGAATGTTTCTCAAGTGAATGTAAAAAAATTCGGGAATCTCCGGTCATCGGAATATTTCTTCAAAATGTATTAACGAAATCCGTTACGTGTGACGTTCGCTCTTACGTAAGTTTGTGAAATAGTGAGGTTTTTTGACCTGGTTGGACCTAGGACCAAAATCCAGTTTAAAGAGTGCTCCAATAGCTCAGGTATGTGTATACTTTCACGTGCTATAATGCCGAATACATATCAACCTTCTTATTTCTGGGCCACCTTTTTATATTTTGCAATCGAAAACTCGATCCTAATCGGGAAGTTTTGTTACTTTAATAAACAGTATCATTGTTGATTTGAAAATTGAACATGATTTCCAACGTGATATTATTTAAAGAAATGGACTATACGTTATTCGAATTAAATAAGGAGAACAACGAGACTAGCAGGATATCGAAAAGTAACTTCTGTTCAATTCATTTTGCATACCTTGCACTGGAAGCCGGCAAAGAACGCAATTGCTTTAAATTTAACGATGTAATCCAAAAAGTGAGTCTTGAAGGCGCTCGAAAGCGGCACCCGCGAGATGGCGCCATTTGTTTTTTTTTTTGTATAAATCACAGGTGAGATATAGACAAGACATCCAATGTATTTTTTCGGCCACGATTTTTGGACCCCGGGGTCCCATTACCATTTCCGTGTCACTCGCAGCGTTACCCACAGATTATAGAAAACAATGCGAAATTTAAATAACTTTAAAGAATTCTTTTGTTCTTTGCCGCAATGAAAGGCAACCAAGGATATGAAACATTTAATGTTAATTAGAAATCTTTTAATTAAAGAAACACATGATAACAAGTTTTCTTATTTCAATTGTACTATCAATAAATAAAATAATTTTTAAAGTTATACTTTACATTATTTTCTGATAAATTACCAACAAAAAATTGAGCTAAGAGATGTATATTGTTTTAACACCCAAACAATAAAGTTGCCACAATGAAAAAGATAATGACGATAATTGTATACTACAATTGTTAATTGTATAATTACTAGACAAATTCTTTCATTATCTTTTTCATTGGAGCAATTTTATCGTTAATGAAAGACGTAATTTTTTATTTATATTCAACTAATAACAATAACGAAGTAAATCGTTTACGAATATAAGACAATTCCTGCGATAAACGTGTCTGCAAACGATTAGTGTTCGCATTCGGTCCCGAGCGAAGTGTACTAATCGAGATTTTTCTGAAAATATATAATACCAAATTAATAATTGGAGTAAAATTTATACTCCGATTCGGAGTAGGTCCAAGGATTGGTGGCGATGTCTCGGCAAGCATTAATTGGGGATATGAACGAACACTGAGCGGCCATTATTGTACATTGTATCCTAAGTACAATACGCAGTCAATTCGCTCGAATTATTTTCCACATAATTATCAAACGTGTCTTAAACGTTTAATAATTATACGATAAATAATTGATTGCCCGGGTCTCACCACGTGGAGGTTACTGCGCATGGAGACCCACCCTAGCCACGGCCCTTCCACCCTCCAATTACGCGAAAACTAATTCTAATATAACATGTGGTAAAGAAAAATCTCCTATTATTGTCAATTTGTAGAACGTTCATTAATTGATCGTAGTACAAGTAAGACAACAAGAGGAGTACTTGGTAAATTCACGACCGAAAGCTAAATTGAATATCAGAAGGAAACCTGAAAGAAAATCTGCAAGAGAATTCACTTTCCTGAAATAAAACTTTCTTAAAGATATATCCTGTGATCTTAAAAATTAGACAGCGAAATATTATTGCAGCAGTGTATGCTGCTGTCTTAAAAACTAAGACACAGGTTAAAAATAAATCCTCCCTTCTTAAATACTAGATCAGAATCCAATGCGCCCTACCTGACTAAAGATCTGACTTAAAACTAGAATCGCCCTACCTAGTATAACATCTAACAGTTCGAATAAAAGAACAATTTCAATAATATCCTATCTACATAGGACTGTAATAGATACTATCCCATACTCATGTAGGTATGAGTATACATATACTTAAATCCTCTTCGGTTAGTCCGTATTAATCTCTCGTGGTCCATGGTGTCCTAGAACAGACAGAAACTCGAACCAAAAAATTGCAGCACCTGCCAACAATATTTGGTTTTATAAACCCTGCCTAATTAAAACTCTAATAATTTCAATTCGTGTAAAACCTGCCAGTATAAAGATCTAAGATTGTGTGTTGAGACAAATCCTATCTACATAAAGAGCTAAAAGTATTGTTCGATTTATATTTGGGCCTGCCTAATTAATTGTCTAACACCTGTAATTAGTTAATAAGGACAGGGGCTTGGGGCAGGGATGGGGTGAGGGTGTGTTCGTATTATACATTGTTTCATGAATCCTCTTCTTTTCAATGCTTCTGAAACATGCACAAACTCGAAATAATTAGTAAAGCATTATAAGAATGAATTCTTAAACTCACAAATTGGATCGACGAGGCTGGCTCTTGAATTTTAAAGTTTCCAATCGTGTCTTTGATAATATTTCTGGATCTGTATTCTATATATTCCACTCTTGAGCCTCTGACGTATGTACTTATGTTTGTTTAATATAGCATATTTGGGTTCATCTGTGAATCTGTAACAATCTGAAGCATTGGATTAGTGACATCCCCAAGTCTCCCCATTTTATATCGAAATGAAACTGCTTCTAACTCGTAATAACTGAATTTTAGCAAAGTTAATAAATCAGAATTGATATGGGAAATGCAGCTACTTCTTAATAACAATAGGTAATTGGATTTCGGCCAAAGTGATGTATTCTTTTGTACGTTCTAGATCAAACTGAATGGTGGTATCAATATCATTAAAAACTTCAAAATGAAGTAGTCACATTTCACTACAATTGATTCTATTTTGCTTCTACAAAGAAGCGACAAACGATTATTCGGAAGCAAAATATCAAACTTCCACTATCACTATGCCGAGCCACAACTACGGCCAAGAACATTTTTCGTGCAAGGATTTTTGTTTACACATTTACGGATATCGCGAGTGAATTTCAATTTCTACAAAGCAAGCTCGAAAAGTTATAAAAATTATCTCTACTAAACAAAGGTAAAAATACAATTGCAACGATTAGGGGAAAATATTTAAGAGTTAAACTCCAATAATGAACAGTTACTAGTATTGAATCTAATTGAAATCTACTATCTAGAATTATTATAAATTTATCAAAGATTCTACACATTATTTCTTTTAATTATTTCTTTTTATTCTTTTCTTTTCTTTCATTTTTTTCATTTATTTCCTTTTCTTTTCCTTCATTTCGTCCACACGGTAATATACTATTATGTATGCAATTTTTTGGCAGTATTTCCATCAACAGACATTCCAGGTAGTATAATTATTAAGAAAACTAAATAAAATGAAACGCTGAAAAGAAAAAATACACCATGTAGAACAATAATTGACAATGAATTGGTTCTAATAAAAAAAAATTTTAAAAATGCCTGAAGTAACAGGTGGCCAGATGGGCCGCCAACAACTTTATATTATTTAAAGAATATTTATGTAACGCAACGCTAGTATACTACTTTTAAACATTAGAAAATTCAATAGCAACACAAATTTGTAAGAATCAGACGCGAGTGGTGCTTCAATATGTCAAATAGCAACTCTAATTCAAGTTAATCATTAATAGTATTAAAAATCAGCAAAATCGCGATTGGACGCAACACTAATGAAAGAATGACTCGATGCTCTATGCACCAATTGTCTCTTTAAACGCAACACTAAAGGCGGAAGATTCAGCTATGGTCTTTGGCTGATGATGATGTGCCACACTCCAGGGTGGCTCATGAACAGGCTTCCAATTGGAAGCAGTTGGGGACTGGTATTTGCAACTCTAATTAAAAACACGATCTTTAATCAACGCAACACTAATGGGTTGCAATCATTTCGCTACACTATTTATTAAGGCTGATAGAAAGCAAACAGTAAATTATTTGTAATATCAAAAAGCAATGTAATTGAAGATCCTCTGAAAAGTTAGCTGAAGGCTCAAGACGCGAAAATAATTTCCGCCACACTAGAAACTTTCTCATATGTAAAATATACTATAAAATACTACAATTTAACTAACAATAACCACGGCAAAATTGCAAGAACCATCGCGATATCATTGCGCAACGCTAAATCAATCACGATTTTCATTTGGTCGCAACTCTAATTAAAAACCGCGAGTCACTTCGCAACTCCAAGAATACGCGAGACACGTTTTCTTTTTCGCGACACTACTTGAAAAACCGCGTGGCATTTAATGCAACTCTAATTCGACCCGTTCTCAAGTTTTTCGCAACTCTAAAACAACGCGATATTTGGGAGGGCTGCATCGTTGGACCGGAATGTGCGTCGGCCAAGTACAAATAAAAATTCTACAAATGAAAATGCAAGCACAGTGACAAAGTAGTAACACAGAATGATTCCCCATTCTTAAAAAGAATGGGGAGCCATTATTAGTTGCCCTCTTGAGTGACAGTTTGTCGGGCCTCTTCGGCATATAGCCTCTTCTTTTCGTTGGACCCAAGGGCCAGCTGAAACTTAAACTAGGCTCCAGGCTCTAATCGAAAACCAAAGAAAAACTTATAAAGGTGAAATAAAGAGTTTAAATCGCGGAGCTAAATGGAACACACGTGGCCGAATCACGATGAAATAAAATCGTAAAATTGTGATTACGGAAAATCGCAAAGATTACGATTAAAATTATAATCGTTCTTCGTTCACCCGTGCAGCCTCGAGCATAATGTAACGCGTTTCGTTTCGGAGCCTAAATCGCGACCACGACCGCGAAGGACTCGAAAAATCGATAGGCAAAGTCAGAGGCGAACGCATTTTCGTTCGCGTCACAGCTTCACCGTCGACTTTTCAAATCAGATTTCCTGAAACAGGTTGAACACGCGAAATAGTGCCTACCCGATCAGAGACTGTGTCAACCTGCCCGGCCCTACCTACTTATGTCTACCAATCACACCAGAAAGTATGCTACCTATCCTACCTGGACCTATATTTAAAAAATGGCAAACAGACACACCAACACACGACACTCCACGGTTCTCAGTCAAACACTTGGGCGCAAAAGCCTACACTAGAGAGGCGTCCCGGGACACCCCCGACACCCAAGTGCTGTCACACAACTTGCACACTCTAATGTACGTACCATTTTTCTGAAATCGATTGAAAGTGGCTGGGATCTCTGCGTTCACGTGGAAAATACCACGTTGCGGTTGAGATATTTAATAGATATTTAATAGAATAATTAAATAGCACCGATACAAAATGTACTTGATAGCAATTGATAAGTATATTCGATTCTCTTTGGAATTTGGTCTCCGTCATCTTAAATGACAAAAACTTCGTGCCCCGGTATATTAGGGATTATTAATGCAGTTAATAGTAAAAATGATGTCTCTGTTTTCAATTAATGGACATCTTATCTTGGTTAGAGTAACTACGTTTTAGTACGGAACGACGCAAATCCACAGCCTAACCACATACACAATGCGGATATTACGTCGTGCACGATACACCAACGCACTGTCAGTCGCCAACAATAAATCATTTTATGGCTTATAAACTAAAAAATATCATCGTGCTCTACCACCGTTTTCCCACCCAAGTAGCACCGGGGCACGTGAGTGGGATCCGGGCAGTGAACACGGAAAGGGTTAAACCTGAAAATCCTCGTCTAAAAAGATGATAAGGACATACTGATTTTCTAACGGGCTAAAATACATATATATGTACAACAGATCTATATATGATTCTATTTTATTGAAGAGAAAATTAAATGACTCTACTTTATTAGAAAAATTATTCAAAGACTCTACGTTAATAGAGAAATTATTCAACGACTCTACTTTAATATACTTTGAATTAGATTGAAACATCCTCGGGCGTTCCCGTTATCAAAGCATTGATTCTAAAACGCAAGATTGCTTTAAAAGTTGATTGCCTTGATTTCGAAAACTACCCGTTCGCGTATTGTCTTCTTGTACATTCAGGTTTAATTAACATTTTGTACGGAAACAATGAACGTATCGATATCTTTAAACGCTAAAGACTAATATGGATATCGAATAATAAAATTATTCGATAGTTCCAACAAATTGATAAGGTAAATGAGTACCTTCACTTTATATATTATCAAAGTAGAAAAAGATGAAATACTACACTCTTACTAACAGCAATAATTATGCAATTTATTCTAACTGTGCAGTCATTGCAATTGACAAGTAAACGAAGTCGAATGGTATTCGACTTCTCCACTACAAACTAATGCACGTAGAATACTGGACGTTACTTTATATTCATTTAATAATTAATAACTATTTAAATATCGTTTCATAGGTATTCAATTAAATACTCTATTATAAAAAGATATATAGCGATATATTTTGTACTAAATATGATCTGTTTTAAAATTATCAAGCTATTTAAAAACGCGTTGTACAAGAAGACCTATCCTCACATAATATAAAGCAGTAAAGAAGTTACTACTCATGAGTATATTTCCATATACCCATGGTCACAGTGCTTGCCAGAAAAATCTACGTAATTACAACCAGTCACCCGGGTCGGTTCGGACCTTTCGTCCTGCGACATGATTGAGTGACCAGAGGAACTTTAAAGCATGCCACTCACCGGTTGCAGACTCACCAGGTGTGCGGTCAAGCTCGTCGCCATCGAAGCCATGGAAGCTGCTGAAACATTCAAAAAGAGCAAACAACATTAAAATCTATGTATTTTCAGTACTTTTGGAATGTGTTAATTATCAATGATTATTGCAATACAAGATTAAAGAACGAAGGAGATACTTACTCGTCAAATTGCTGGTTGAAAGCCCGAACTCGCTGAACAGGACACTGACTCTAATGGAACACTTATGATTGACGAACAAAGTGATTCTAATTTCGCGACAGTATTTCTACTGTTTTTGTGACTGCTACCGAGCAGCCCGCGAGTCCTCGGCTCAGAGTCTGGACAGTAAAACGACTTAGCATCGAGACCAGTTTCGATTCCGAGCCACAGAAATCATTAAGGCACGGATATGCAAAACCACAACCACGATTCTAGATTATGACCCGTATGCCTTCTGCCACCCCAAGGTGTGCTTGGCGTGGTCTAACACATAGGAATTCCCTACTAGGCGGGCCAAAGTGTCCAGAAAAGCAATCACAGCCCCACACACCGCCCCCCGATGACACTGCAACCCGGATATTGCAAGAACCGCGACCACGATTCCAGAATGGTGGATGACCTACCCAAATTAGAGATTATATGTGGTCTAACAGAGGGCCTCGTGACCAGGGTCCAGAACCACAATCACGCCCCCGCACATCGTAACTCGCTGACACTAAGTCCCTAACCATCAGTCCTCCGAGCCGAGAACGGAAAAGGAAACGGAATAGTTATGATCGACGAACAAAGTGACTCTATTTTTCGCGAGAGTATTATTTCGGAGCAAACACTGACTCTAATTTCGCGTCTCTTTACTGTTATTTATGTTGAATTATTATTAAGAGCGGCTGCGCTCAAAAAATAATAAAAAGAACTTTGACGGAACAAGCACTGACTCTACCAACCGCATTGCGCGCGGCCAACAATATCGTTATGGTGATACAATTGAGCCCATGGCAGCTTCTGAAACATTCAAAAGAACAGACAACATTGAAATCTTTGCGTTTTGAGTACTTTTCGATCATGATAATTATCAAAGACCATTGTAAAATAAGATTAAAGAAATACAGAGATACTTACTCTTCGAGTTGATGGATGAGTGCCCGAACTCGCCGAACTGCATCGGTGCTGACTCTAATACCGGAATACTTATTGCGAAAGAAAAAAAAATAAAATAAAAGACTACTATCGCGCACGTCAATTGTGATCGACGAACAAAGTGACTCTAATTTCGCGAGAGCAATATTTCGAAGCAAACACTGACTCTACTTTCGCGTATCTTTACTGTTATTTATATTTAGTTATAATTATTATGAGCGGTTTCGCTCTAAAAACAATAAAAAGAACTTTGACGGAGCAAGCACTGACTCTACTGACCGCATTGCGCGCGGTCATCAAAATTTTCTGAAAGAGAATCTGTACAAGTTAGTAAATAGGGTGAGGAGGTAAAAATTAAAACAATACACATGTGATTTTATTTGTTTCTTTCTTATTTCTGTATGTCTGTTGAGGAATTACTGCTTTGGTGTTTCAATAAAGTACTACTGTATTATTAATTGTCTATTTAAGATATATTATTATAGATTAATATAAATGATTTATCAAAAGCGTACTGTGACTGTTCTATGTCAGAGTTTTAAAAGTGATCATGATCCTAGTAAGTAAGCAATATCGCGCATTTATGAATTCTCGTAGCTGCTTGTAGAAATCAAGACTCGAAACTATTTATCATGCTTCAAGGGCATGGCAACAAATACGTAAGTACGCGGGCAATCCTGCATCGAAAATTCACTTTGACCGTACTTGTGCCAAGTCACAGAGATAATAAAAGTGTCAACAAGAATACTAGTGAAGCTATAATAGAAATCGCGACCGATATGCAGCGAAACATGAACGTCGTTCAATTTTTCGTTTAGAATTAATGAAATTTACTGACTGTAGTTTCAATCGCGAATGATATATTGTAAATTCTATTTGAAATGTTTTCATTATTTAATGAACATGGATATACGAATAGAGAGAAGTAAGTATTGAAATCTATTTACAATAATGAAAGTGTTCAATAACTTTCAATCGAAATCCAATCGCCAGATAGCAAGATATATACATAAACCGTTGGGATAATAAGTTAAATTTTACCAATCCTTCATCATAAGTCATCGGACTTATTGTTATGCATCGCAGTAATTGTATCTCAATACTCCATTCTTGCAGCTTCAATATATTATTCTTTACCAACCAATCATCCATTGTACTTGCAACAAAAAGAAAAGCAACGTGATAAACCTGTGCTAAAATCAGAATGGAATGCAAAGTTGCGAAAGGACATATGTAACTGGGTATGTAAGTGACATTGCAAAGAAAATAAACGCAACCTTAACACCGCATCGAATCCGAATAATCGTGTAATAAAATATAATAAAGATTCGAAGAACCGTTCAAACTGATAAATTAGTTAACGCGATGTTACAACAAACGACTAGTTAATCTCATATTCGTTCAGCAAAGGAAACTCAAGAAAGATTATAATCTATAAAGTTTAATGTACTGTTGCGATACTAGAACGATTGTTAGTTAAACGCGTATTAATTAATAGAGGCTAATAATGAAGCGAACACAATGGTAAAGTAAAGCCTGAGGTGCTATTGCGTTGTAGAGTGAGGTATGTCGCTAACCATCAACACCGTAGACGACCTTACGCTGCGACACTCCAATTGAGAAAGAAGGTGCACGCGCCGCGCGACGGTCGACCACACTCCGCAGGCCTCCCCACTCCGCTACGCGCCGGCGCGTCAGCTGCGCTCGGCGGTATTCGCTATTTCCGAAAATCTTCGACGGTCGCCGACGGCGACCGGCGGTCTACTACCCCAGGGTCATACCTACTGGACTTCTACTATTTCTGACCATCTTTTAGCCGGACCTACGACTCTAGGGTCGTGCCGACTGGACTTCTACTGTTTCTGACCAACTTTTAGCCGGATCTATGACTCCTAGGGTCGTGCCAACTGGACTTCTAATGTTTCTGACCAACTTTTAGCCGGACCTACGACTCTAGGGTCGTGCCGACTGGACTTCTACTATTTCTGACCAACTTTTAGCCGGACCTACGACTCTAGGGTCGAGCCTATTGGACTTGTACTATTTCTGACCAACTTTTAGCCGGACCTACGACTCTAGGGTCGAGCCTATTGGACTTGTACTATTTCTGACCAACTTTTAGCTGGACCTACGATCCTCGTTAAAGAATTCTTTTGTTCTTTGCCGCGCAATGAATGCGGGACAGTACAGGCGGGACGCTTGACGTGACACTGTCAATTTCATCGCCCCGATGCATCGCGATTTGGTTTCGACTCAACTCGAGCCGAGCGAAAGTGCATCGCGCGACCAGGCATCGTATCTCAATTTTTCTACCGAAACGTTGCCCGAGAAATAGCTTTCCTGATCCCCCCAAAGCATTTACATATATTCAACAATCGCATGAATCCCGTCCCCGCTACTTCAGTAAAGAATAGTTCTTCAAGTGATCACTGTTCTTGAGCAGAGTACGCTCAAATCAGCGTGGGATTTCTGAGTCGGTATGACAATCACGTTGGGCCACGAAAGTCCATAAGATGTCTTGTCTATTCTTATATCTCGTCGGTGATATAGGAATAGACCAATCATGATTATGCATCGATTCGCACGATTATTCATCCAATTGCATTGTTTACTCTTATATCTCGTCTATGTATAAATTGAGGAAGTTATATATCTCGGCACCTGGTGATTATTTTTTCATCTGCCAGCTGCCAAATGAGGTAATAAAATGATATACTCACCTGTAGTAGTCCCGTTGCTGTAACTTTACCCAATTGCCCGCAATTACTATTTAGACAGTTAAATTATTTATAACAAATCTACTTGAGATTGGAAATATCGAATGAAACATTTGATGGAAAATAAATATTCGTAGACAACGTTTTGTTACAATCAAATATGTCTCTGTTTTTTTCTTTTTTTTTGTTTATTCTGGGCAAAGTACAAAACGCGTTTAGCTTAAAATCTAAAAGTCGTTCACAAAGTGATCTGCGAGTACACGACCGGGCGTCGTCGCATAATAATTTAATTAAGGCAACTCTTTTTGTTACACTACGAATTAGACTTCTTCGTATATATTACTATTCTCACCACCCAATAATCGTAAAGCTTACTTTCCGTTACACGCCGACTTGCAATAATACGGATTTTACACGCACGTTTACGCAATTCCGAGTGATAAAACGTTTCCGAAGATTATTCGGAATTTCGGAGAAGAAACTACGTGGACTAGACAAGCAAGCGATTGATTTTTGTCTGTTTTTTTTTTCATGCAGAATGCGTTTACGGTAATTACAACATCGTGCGTTATTTGCAGAATCCTGCAACATACTCATAGGAATCTGATCGCGGATATTTATGAAGGAAATAAATTAACGTCTTAAAAATAACGTCCACTAAGCAATTCGATTACAATAATGAACCTTCAATAAAACATATATATATATATATATACTTCTCTCTCACACGCACGCACTCCCTCTTTCTCTCTCTTTCCAGAAAAGAAACAGGAATCAGCAAATCTTATTTATTCACACTGTCAATTGGAAAGGAAAGAAGATCAGAACAACAGTTTCTATAATCTGTCGATAGAATAATGGTAAAATGTGAGAAAGTTATGAATGTAAATTACCTCTTCAAATATATGTACACGTACAATCGTTTATAATAGTCGTTCCTTTGTAGTTTCGGTGTGTTCAGTCCCCATGTAAGAGAAACGATTGAACTGTTTAATATCCTTCTTCATTCTTCGTTACAATATATATATATATAAGATATAAAATATATATACGTATATTCTTATCTGTCATTATCGAAAGGATTATTTGCATTGTGACTTATTGCTTTCAGCGAATGCGCTTTCTATATTACGTTTTCGGGGCAATTTAGTGCAGTAGAAACTCTAAATGGCATTTAGCTTCGATTACGCGACGTCGTTATTAAAGATTTCGGTCAATTTGATAGAAATCGATACGAATCGATATTACCCTTAATCCCGTCGATCAAGCAATCCAATACTGTATAATACTAATTTAGCTGTGTTATCATGCTGATAGGATACAACAATTTATTGTCCTTTCGACATTCGTCGTACGAATAATTTCGTTACGAAATTAACCGTGAAACATTGTCTTTAATTGCTCCCCAGTTCCCTGTATCGATATTGCCCGCGCGAAGGCATCCCTTAAACACGAGTTATTAGGAACCAGCCTAACGAAACATTGCCTCAACTTATTAACTGAAGACATTGGATTTTCCGGATCCCCAATTGTCCATAACAAAAATCAAATATAATAAATACAACCATCAAACATCTGCAGCTCAATTGAAATAAAATCGAGTACAGTCGGCCAAACTAATTACATTAAAAACAAAAGAAAAACTGCTAAACAAGAAGGCAACGCAAGTTTGGTTCCCAATAGCCCGCATCTACGGCAATAATGTGCATCGTGGTTGTCGCGATCATAGGGCGGTTTCCAGCGTCGGTACGCTCGGACTACGAGATACACTTTGCGTTGCTGAATTTTGCGGCGACTCTGATCTCGCGCGGAACATGTTTTTCGCATAAATATTGCGCCCCTGGTTCGCACAGGTTGGGGTGCCAGCCAGGAACTGCGCTCTGGCCAGCTGATTGCTGATCCTCCTCGACTCGAAGGCGCTTATCGCTTGCTGGCAGGATGGGGTGAGTTGCGAACAATTCGGTGTATGGTGAATTGTAGCGGGGCAGGTGGTGACTTTACCCTGCGAATGCCTCTCTGAAACGTTCGCGGCAGCTTGCGACGCGTTTGGCACGCAAGTGTTAGTCAGACAGTTGTTATTGTTGGACATTGTACAATTTCGCCGGGCCACTTCTTGCTCGTGGACGTTTCTGTCGGATGGTTCAATCGTGGCTGCGTGTGTGGCATCAGAAAGGTCCGAGTTATCTAGGGTCAATCTGTCGTTGTACGCGTACGCAGTCTTGTCTTCGGAGTCAGGGATGCGCAGGTACTCGGGAAGATCGCTGCAAAGATCCAACTGTCTTCTCGCGTTCAGTCTTGATACTGGTGAAGTGTTCTCCGGGGATGGCTTCATGGCTTTCTCCTCGGCAGCCGTGTCTTCTATGATGGTGGACGACAGCACGTCTGTTCGCGGTGTTTGAAACCTCCATACCGAACGTGGACTCAGGACTTTGGCTAATGGGGTCGTCTGCTGGACGTTAGACGGCGATTGTTGCTGCTGACACTGCTGACGTGACAGTTTCAATTGTTCTGCTGCGGAGAGCCTGGCGGGGCCGGTTTTGACGCTCTGTTGGAGAAGAAGGCGTTTGAAGTCCAGCCTCGATGTGGCAGGTGAAGGGGACTGCGTGTTCTGAGTTACCTGAAATGAAATATCACGTTATCACGCTGTGCTCGAACTGGCAATGCAATACGGTAGAACCTCGACGAACTGGTTTGTGATGATCTGGAGTCCGGCACTTGTTAATAATATATTTATAATCGTATGTATCGAGGGTGAAATTAATTTGAACTAGTACACTTATGGGTCTGAGTATAAAATGCTTGGGGAAAATTCTCCATTTGTTCAGTCTGTTTACTGAATAAACAGTGGGGTTATTGGAAATAATTCTGTGAATTCTAGCGAAGTCTTAATGGTCTTTGAATATTGAACCCTTGATGTTTAATTAAACACTTTCTGCCCAAGCATGTATTCGTGTTTGGAAAAGTTTGATCTGAGAATAACTTATCACTAACGATGGTAAATGTCAAATAAATGAATACATCTACGATCCATTACTCTAATTTCAAGCTGAACCAAACTATAATATTGTGATTCAGCAGTGCTGCACAAGAACCGATCACAAAACTGTTTCGAGTGGATCTCACCAACCAACCTCAACTCTGAAATTTGTATACATACCATAGGAGATTTCTGAGGATCCGTTCTCCAGTTCTGCTTGTTACCAGGTGACACCTTCACCAACGAATTGGTCGATCCATAGGGAGACAGATTCTCGTTATCGTCTTTGATATTCAGTCTCTTCTTCGACTTATGAATCGCCGCGAACAACTCCTCGTTGGACATTGTGCTTCTCGTTGGCGACAAAATCAGATTCGTCGGTGTACTCCTGCCGGACGAGCTTTGGGTGGGTGTACTTCTTCCAGAGCTCGACATCGGCGACGGGCAATTGTTGCTGCCGGTCAGAGCCAAACGTTCGGCAACAGTTGGCATACTACGGCTTGTCGGCGTGGACGACTTGAAACTATTACTGTAGCCGTGTCCGATAGGGGAAATTGGATTGTGCTTTAACGCATCAGCACTAGGAGACTTCGTAACGGGATCACGAACAGGCGAGGACGCGAATAATCGATATCCAAGCGCTGTCAGCCCTAATGGTGTTGCGAATCTGGGTAAAGAAAACGAAGATTTGTTTAGAAGGAATTCCCTCCAGTACGTTCTGTTTGATGGTCGCAGATTGAGAAGATCTGTAGAACAACTTTCCACCTTAATGTTTTTCTTAAAAAATGATCGCAAATTTCTATTCAAATAAGTTAACAAAAAAGTACAACATGCAATAGTACCATAAGTATCTCCAAATAACGCACAGTTAATATTATCAGCAATAATTAACTAATTACGATCTGAAGGGTCGCACGAAAGGTAGATAATCTGTACAACTAAGCTGGTCAATTAATTTAAAAAGGCCAATTAATTTCAGACGAAACAATATCTAATTCATTTCCTTGCATAAAGTGTGCTTATAATTTTTAACTATCTCAATCTATACCTTCTGATTTGCTTCAAATAGTTATACCAACCACTCTAATTGTCAGTTAAATAAATCCATCTATTTCCTCCCCTTTCAAAAGCCCCTATTTTAAACACGTATAAATACTTGTACCACTACTAACTTAATTTCATGAATCCAACATATTTACCCCCACTTCTCAATACTAACGCTCACACCCAACACATTTATCATATTACCCACCTGTTTCTAATATCCACAATAGGTTGCTGTTGTTGATTTGCCATCATCCTGTTCTCCGCCTCAAAACTCTCCGAATGTCTTCTACTGAGATCCCCCTGCGAGCCATACCGATTGGAATCGTGTTCTATCATTGCCTTCTGGCCATGCCTCGCAAGCATATGCATCGTGCTTAACGAGCCGCGTCCAAGACCTCTCGTAATGTCTGGCGTGACGCTACGGGGTGGTTCGACTTCTCTCTGAGGCCTCCTCGACGGCAACGTGTAAAATTGTTGGCCAACATTCTCCCCGGGCGCGTAATATTGCAGGTTCCTCGCGTTCCGCATGTGCACGATTTGACGTTGATCGCAGGAGCGCTGATAATCGTTGCAGCCCGACACTTTATTCGGATCGAGCAGCTTGTTAGAATCGTAATGATTCCGTCGTGAATCTTGAGCGTAGATCGTTTGAACGAATGCCGGCTGGCGTTCATATTTCTGCTGCTTGTCGGACTGCGTTCGTATCTTTTGGGGCGCGACACCGTCCTTCAATATATCCTGGATCTTCTCCTTCTGACATTCGTCGGGCATAGGCGGCGAAATGTAAGGGGGCGGCTGAACTATTCCATGGGGTGGCACCGAATCTATCGCCAATATGGCGTTGTCTGAAACAAAACGGTCAATTATTATCCACGTTCGCATTCCAAGCGAATTAGACTTCTCGATCATCCAACGATTTAGTCCAATGGTTTTACAGGCTTTAACGAGATTGTTCTGAAGCTTTATGAACGGCAGTTCGGCCGCTCGTCCTACTTGTTAGACATTTACACTTGTTTAAAATACCATTTCTACGCGTTCTACTTGTTTGTGAATGTACAGAGACAATCGCTAGCGAGAGACAGCATCGGCAGTTCCGTTTCTATTTTTTTTATTAGTAGAGACGTTTATTTTATTTGTAATTCGCTGCGTAGCTTGGCATATCGATGCCACGGATCTCGATATCATCGATAGGACAAATATTCGACTTTTTTTTTCATAGGACGTAAGAAGGAAATAAAAAAATATATATATAAATGAACGAAATTCATTAGCAGCATTGTCGTTATTGTAATCAAACCAAAGCAAGCACAATGACATAGCAAATGCAAGCATGCAATAAAAGCACGAGAATGCTACAGCTCATCGATTAATCATTCGAGTCCGATATGGAATACATATGTTTGTGATTTATATGAATCGCGATCGAATCATAAAAAAAAAAAAAGACAAACACCACTGCGATACTGCAGTCGACTCACTCTTAACTCACGAATGTCAGGGGAAAAAGTTCTATATCGGACTCGCGCGATCTTTGACCAAGTTAAAAACAAAGTATACTCACCATGACGTGAACTATGGTACTACGACATGTACGTGAGCTAGTAGCAGGGGATGCCACACGCGTGTGAGGTGCAATTTTCTCTAAAACTAGTATGCATGTGTACACAAGAGTAATGTGCACGAGTGCGAACATAGAATAGGAAAGTGAACAAAAAAAAAAAAAAAAATAGATTGTAGGTGTTGGATTGATTGGAGATGATCAGTGGCTAGAGTTCGCGCAAAATCAAACAGTCATTGAGGGTCATTTTAATTAATTCTCGTGACTTTCTTTTTGTTTATCTTCGCCATCTAATTTCGTTCGTCGATTGAACAATTCTCATTTCGTTGGTTATTTCGTTTTCCTTCTCATTGAAATAGATACCAACTTTCGCGGACAATTTATAAAAAATTACACACGACCCCGAGCGACCAATTGATTTTGCACTTACTATAGTATTTACAGTGGGGGTTGGACGATAACACTATATGTACGATACAGGTGAAACGTGAGCAGAAGAAAAAAACAAATAACAAAATGCAGCCGTGTTTTCCACAAAAAAAATGACATCTATTCACATACATTCCTCTAAGGTTTAACGACATTGTTTGTCGGTATGTACATACATTCGAATGGCAAGATGCGCTATCTGTTATCGGTCGGATACAAAAAAGATGTATGGAAATATACAACATTTATGGACATACAAGTGCACACGAGTAAGAGATGAGCCTTATACGGTAATAACACATACATATATATGTACATATACGGTACAGAGTGTTGCATGCTCCTCTACCCAGGTTGTAAGTAGATATTTAAATATTAGTCGCAAGCTGATTAATCCTTGCTGCAGCGAGGGAGACGTGAAAAAATTTGGCATTCGATGAAGTGTTTCTTAATTCGAATCGATTATGGTATGACAATGTACACGTTCGCCCGCCATATGAATACGCGTTTGAACATATTACATTTAACCCCTTTAATCGTGCTCTGGTCTGCATGCCTCGATCTTGATTGTAGATTAGCATATCTCTTTTATTTAAAAACATTTAAATGTAAAGCTTCTAGATCTCGATAAAAATTCAACGGGAACATAGTCTTGCAAGTTTTTATTTAAATTGCAATCTGTGCAATAAAAAAGTTACCCCGATTTGAAGCCAAGATCGTGTCACGCAGACCCGAAAACGCAGTGTAAAGGTTAATTAAAGGATGCAATCAGGCGGTAATTATATTCACCGGATATACCTGAAATTCTTTAACTTCCCACACACTCGATTCTTTGTTATTCACGCAATTTCGCACGCTTAATGCGATAGCGTGTAAACGAAGGAAAAAAATGGATTACCACGATGTGATCCCGTGTCTGAAGTTAGTCGAATGTTAGTTCTAAACGCTACTTACAACGTGGGGCGAGCACGCATCGGGCTGACATGCGTTACGGCTAGGTCGCAAACACTTACGTCTTCACCACATGCCGAAAAACCCGAGTTTCATTGCTACAACTGTCTTCGTTTTATTCTAATTTTACATCGCTACTGTAAACGCTGGAAGCACTAATCGCCGTACAACAAAGGGGGTCGTTAAATATTAACAAAAGCGTATCATTATATGTTTTGGTGTAGCTATGTTACAAACGATGACACCCTTGCAATACGAGTTACCTTGGAATCGAACGTCAAACGTCTAATTACGAAAGTCAATAGGAATCCGATTGATTTTGAAAAACGAAATCGCAGGCGCGATAACGCGAAGATAGCACGATTTTTATGTATACCGCTGTACAAACGAGATCTCCTTTTCAAGACCATTGATCCATCGTAATACATATATGTATATTTGCCCTCAAGCAACAGCGAAAAGGCAGAAAGCGATAAAAGAATCGGTCAGTTCACTCGTCTTATTATTCGAACGTATCTGACCAATTCTCTTTTCTTTTTAGTTTCGATCACGTTTGCATTCTCCACGAGGATGTACGCAACGCAGAGCAATCAATTCTTATACGATATCGGGCGAGCAATTCTGTCCAGTTAAGGCGATCGATCCCAACGTTTTAACGTGCACACTCCTGTAACGTAACACGCTCTGATCCTTTCAAAGGGTTTAGAAGAAAAGGTAAACTCGAGCATACGCGTGCACGTGTGTATGTGGACGAAACAGGGACGTGTAGAGTAACCTAATCTAGTAGGCCTAGTCGAGATGGACAATGGCCGCAAAACTCCAGCTTGTGAACACTGGCCGCAAAGTATCGGTGTATTACGCTTGA
Organism: Nomada ferruginata; assembly: GCA_963583965.1. Lineage (NCBI taxonomy): Eukaryota > Metazoa > Arthropoda > Insecta > Hymenoptera > Apidae > Nomada > Nomada ferruginata. The sequence goes on along the minus strand of OY757225.1, from coordinate 9,811,351 downwards.
TTTCTTACAATTTCTCTTGTGTTCTCCTATTAAGTTTCGACTCCGCTTTCGCGTTCTTCCTTGGCCGACGAAGCTCATCGAACGACTGCGCCGGGACACGGGCACCGTTTAATTGAGAATTAAAAATAATTTATTCGCTTCTCGTTTACCTACGCCGAGGAATTTTATAATATTTCTGTACACGCAATTGGACGGATCGTGTTATTCGTGTTAACGATAATATTAGAGTAGTTAGACGTTCTATTGAGTTAACAGTTAATATGAGAATATTCTTAACGCAGGGATAATAATATTTATTAATCGTGTAAGATATTTACCTGATCGTGTACAATTTACGATGCATTGAATGTTCAGTATAATTTAACGATCGACTGGCAGTTCAAGAATTATACTTTACTTAATAGAAATAGGACGGAACGTGCAATAAAAATATTTATCGTATCGCGTGCCACTGCTTCGAAACGAACAACGTAAAATATATCTGTGAACATTTGTATAGATTTACAATTACTAATTGTGAGTACCACAAATAGCATAAGAAAATATGACGTATACAGAAAAATTAATTTACTAATTTTCCTATATACCTGTACTTGTCCGTTGTATTCATTATTTTCATTTTTTATTTCCGACCTTATGTCATCATATATATTATCATATTTCACAATTACCTGTGCAGCAGGTATTTTGAATATTAAAGCCGCGTGTGTTAATACCATTTTGCAAAATGTCAAATAATTAAATAATTTCCATTAGTATCATAGCGGAGTGAAGATTGTTTCGTAGTGTCAGAATAGGAAATTCATGTTTACTATGACTGTATAATCAGATAGTGTTCATTACAAGTGCAATCATATCTGATACCGAATGCATTTCTTGTGCTTATTGAATTATACAGTACAAACTGAGAAAGTAAATACATTTTCTTTGAAACGATTTCGTTTCATTGTGGTCACCCACATCAAACAGTGTTTTTATCGTGTACCATGCCATGTTGCCCCACTTTTTCAGAACCTTTCAATGATATATACGTCTGCCCCGGCGATTATCAGAATTGTACAATGAATCATTTCTTTTCTTCGGTTATGCACGCGGTATTCAGGATATCGCTATAATTTTTCTTTTCGGTATCGTTGGGATTTACGTCACATAATGAAGAGAAGATTTAAGGCCTGTTGAAAAGCTAAAGAGTGCTTTGAACAAAGGATATTATGTTCATTTTTGTAATTTTTCTTTGTCAGCAAATAAATACTTTACACTGATAAAATACTTTATATTGTTTCGTGGAAATAAGGGAATAGAAGAGCAAATATTATTTTTTTATATGCATCAGTAATACAAAACTCTCTTCGTCGCTGTGAAATAGCACGCTGACGCTTGTATTAGGAAATGGAGCTATGGTACAATATATTTTCAGCAGTGAAGTAATTAAATTTGCAAGCTCTTAATAAAAAAAAAAGTTTGCAAGTTTGTGAAAATTGGTCGAAAATTTGTAAAAGGAAATCAGCATAATAAAGAATGTTTTACTGTTGTCATTGTCCAAATTAATAAGTAAGAACTTTCGTTTTGTTACTTTGTTTTATTTTAAAGAAATATTTTGCGAATGGAAAAGTCGCTCTGAATTTTTTTGCCCCGTTATTACTCTGTATAACTCATAATAAAGTTAACATCCTTGTTTAATATAATTACACTTTGCATTCAAAATGAACAGCAGGGAAAGCATGATAACATTTGGGACAAAATATTACCTCCAGGTACATTTTCCAATCATGATAAATAATAGTTTGCAACCTTGCAATGCTCAAATTATTTTTATACTGGTTTTTAAAATAGAAGAAATCAAAGGCCCCATTTTTCACATAACTCACTTTTACCAAGTTTTGATAATAATAAATGCAAGATACCCTGAGCCATTATATTTATACTCAACATGAATAGATAGCAACGTAAATAGGAATTTGGGGAAACGACCTTTTTACCAGACAATATCCGACGAGATTTCTCTAAATAGTGAATCACAACTTCAACAAAACTATTAAGGGACTAAATTGGAGCAAAAGCGTCACGGAACTTTCCATCGTCGATTAGACGAGACTTGCTACTGGATCAAATAAACGTACTTTACGCATATACATAAGTATGTAAGCGGTTATCGAGAGAAAAAAGTATATCTCGTGATTAGTAATTCCATTGGAGTAACTTACAGTACGTGACCTATGGTTATCTTTCATGGCGTAACCCGAAAAGCAATCAGTAATGAACCGACTACAAATTAGAAGAGCAGTATAATCACACAAATGTGCATATTTTGGCAAGTCTGTTCTATCCTATGCATTTCAAAATAGTTTCTCTTGCTTTAACTAAGGGAGACTGAAGAAGCTGGATACATAGGGGTGTTTGACGTGATTTCATATTTTCCAATTAATGAACAAAAGAGAATTGTTCTTACAATATAGAGTGCTCTGAGCAGGTCGTGATTGATTAGGATTGTTTGTTCGTATACTCTACATTGTAAGACACAATTCTTTTGTTCATTAATTGGAAAGTATAAAACTGTGTCAAACCTCTCTACGTACCAGGCCTATCCAGTCTCCCCTACTGATTGCACGGTTTTCAGTGTGCTACAATACTCAGGAATCGCGAACTTTCACTCAAATCTTTTTTAGCTCAACTTCCTCTCTTTCCAACGTTCCGAAATTATTAACGCATTTTTTTAAATTCTATTCTCTGCAAACGCATACGAAAGAATGCTTTTCAAATAAAAAATAAAACATACCAACAAATTCAACCTTGACACAAGTTTCAGAGTTCGATATCATTCAATTAAATGAAGATACGATAAGCAATAGAAATGACAACAGCCTTCGCGCCTATAGTCATCGACACGTTTTTTAACATTGCGCTTGAATTCACAAACAGATACGCGAAGTAATACAGAGGCAAATGATACAAAACGTAAATACGCGACCAGTTAAAATTACTTTATTGGCTCGCGATGTTGTGAAATTTATGGAAAACAAAATTGTTTTCCGTTCGAACGATGAGATAGCGGGGACTTGTTTCACAAAATTAAATACTTTCATGAGTTTCTTTTAATAAGCATTACGATATACGGTAATGAGTTCATTTTTGTTGAATATGTATGCTTCATCGCAGAGGAATGTTCAATAGCTTGCCGATTTTCAGGGATCTTGTATTGGCTCAGAATTTATATTGCAACTTTATCTATAGCAATAAAGAATACGATTATCCGCGGGCTGTGCACTGTATACACATGTCAGCATTGAAATTACATAAGTGTTGGAGTAATGATTATCGAATCAATTAAGAATAACAAATCAGACGTAATCGAGAGAGTGACAGATCTGTCGATTTTTAGGAATAACCCATTGATGCGCTGTTTGAATAGAATTAACATCCCCTTTTTTTTGCGATATAATTATTTCTATATCTCCGTGCACGAGCCTTCGTATTACGTGAAATAATCAGAGGATCCATATAGATTGAATTGCAATGGGAATATTCTGTTTCCTAAAGTTTTGAAAAAGCTGCGTTGAAAATGATAATCGAGCAATTAAGCGGAACACATTTTGCTCGTCTTTATTTATAATTGCATACTGTCGGACATCGAGTGTGAAAATATTTCGTAATACGAGATTGTCGATACTCCGATTAATTATAAGCGGCGAATGTCAACAATGATGACCACCGGTTTATATCTGTAGAAAGTTTCTATTAGAAACATCCATCAGGCCAATAATATTTGTCACGTGTTTTGCATGTACTTATCATTTCAAATTGGTGGGAAGATAACTTTTGTTGTATATTTTTCTTAAAATTGTTCAATAGCGATCACCAATTTTAGAAAAATTCAGTATTGAAAAAGAAATAAATGGCATGTTAAAAAAAAAAGCGATGTAATAATCTAAATATTTAAACTGATTTCATCGTTTTTGTACACCGTTTGACAGGGTAGAATAAGATGAAATTTAGGTGGTGCGCATACTGCTTCAATTTCAATTTCTCTCATTTATGCAAGGTACGAACTACAGATTAATGCATTCTATTATAATATTATATTAAACAGTGCAATAATTATAGCGGATACCTTTCTATTTATATCCTAATCTACATCATCTACGTTTTATACTATAATCATAATTTTGTTATGCTTTTGGTAAGCTTATATAACTTTATATATGTACTTATGAGCATCATGATTACGATGACAATAACTTTCTTGCATTCCCATATAAAAAAGTAAGATTCACTAAAGATAAGCGTGAGAAATCACTTAGCTTCATTATAAAAAGAAATGTACAGTTTATTATTCCAGTTTCTGTAGCACAAATATGTATCAGACAGGTGAGAGTTGCTAATTTAACAATTTTTATTGTACACAAATGGTAGCTACTTGACAAACTTCATGCTTCGCTGTAGTCATTAATCGCACTGCAATAAAAAACAAATAACAATTGAAAAGCGAGTGGTTCGATTTACGCGCGTAAAAAAATAACACAATATTCTCCTTCATTAGACAACCAAAGTAACCAAAAGCAATTAAATTATTTGCATACAGTAATAGCGTAGTCACTAACACCTGAACACCGATATATCTGCTTCAACAATATGCATTGCACTATCTTCTCTTGAAAAAAAGATACAATAAAAAAACAGTTGAAAACAATTGGAAAGATACTCCTCGTCCTCAAGACTTGCTTGTTATTCAACAACAATACTTAGCCACCGCATGCAACGGATACAACCACACAAATAACAAACTCAAGAAAGAAAGGTACTACGTACCACCTTTTTCTGAAACCTTTATACATAATCTCAGTTTAAAATTAACCGAGAATAAAAAAGAACGACTGGAATTGAACCAAGGACGGTGTTGTGTAATGATCAAAACTGCGGCAGGAAGGAATTTCAACAAAACGATAAGAACTGAATTTCCCTTGACTTACGGTGTCGCCTGGTCGCAATAAAAAGCAGATGCCTCGCCAACATGTTGAACTGCAGCTGCAGTCGGCGTCGGCTGTCAAAATGCGAATACGACGCTCGTCTTACAACCGAATCTCTCTCCCCCTATCGAGGCTGGCGACCGCCTGTCTAGCGGCAAGGTTTCCTCTTCACAGCGATACTGATACCGACTTATCATCGCCCCCTCGTTAAAAACGCAAATTTGTTCCCCCCAGCTCACCCGAACCCGTTCACGCGTGAAGATCTAACAACTTGCTGGTGCTCCGGGCACCGGCGCCCATACAACGACCAAAGGATAATACTCGAACAGTCATTGATAAAACGTTCAGCAGCCCCGACGTAAACTATTTTGAAACGACGCTTGCGAACTGGAATAGCGCCGTGAATGACAACGACTATCAGGTGTCACTTCTTCGGAGGAGCAATTAAATTGAAACGAAAAATCTACAGTAAGAATGTGGTAACCGTTAAACAGCGGTGTAAAGACACCGCGGGGCTCGAATCCGTCAAGTTGATAGAAATTCGTGGTGAAATTTATAAAAATCGCTGAGGGGGTTGAAAGCGCGAGGGATGAAGTACCGTTTGCACCGTGAAATTAAAAAAGCTGCTCTAACGTAAACGTGGCGAGAGCGATGTGAACTGAGGGCGGCGGCACTCCGTCGAAAGTATTTGAATCGTCTGCGAGTAGGAGGGAATTTTGTTTATCTGGATTTGGAATTATCGGCCGGGATAAACATCATGTCTGATGCAATTCTGTTAGTTATTGAGCCAGCTAATGATGCTGATAAGGGCTAACAAAGTAAAGCTTCATTGGGGGCTCCCTGAAGTTTTCCTGCTTATCGTATTTGGCCTCCGCTCCTAACTTTATTGCACGCCGTTCTGCTCAAGCGAAATATTTCCTATTTAGTTGCTCCTGGTCACGATAATTCCTCGTCGAATGGCGGCAGGATACGTAGAAATGCTTCTCGAACACCGTATCAACAACGGCGATTGAAAGGTCGAAACCTAAATTGGTCAGCAATTTGCCACGCCAATTTAAACAATTTATATTATATTTAAAGATTGGCTACTGCAAAGTGTTAAATAGACGCAAAAAAAAAAGATATTGGATGGTGGTGGAATAACTCGTTCGTAAATTCCCTTGGAACATGGACTCTTTTCGTCGTTAGTAAGCGTGGAGATAAGAGCAAACGCTGCGAGAGAAGGATCTGCACATGACAAGGGGAAGATATATTTTTAATCTGCCGATACCGCGTAATCGGCGCCCGTTGGTAGAATAAAAATGGGAAATCCGTGGAACGTTAAAGACAGAGAAACTAGTGGAAACGCGTGTGCAATGTTATCTATTAACCTTGCGAAAATCATGCTCATATATCGTCGGGATTGCTCCTCCACTGTTATCGAAGAAACTATTGAACTCTGAAATATTCCGTACGCCATAAAAGGCGACAAAAAGGAATTCGTATTTATCGTCACCCGACGTTGCGTTAGGGGGTTCTTGTCGCGCCTTGTCTCGCAGCTGTCGATAGATCTGACGAGCCGTTAGATGGGAAAAGCGTGACTTTTCTATCGCGTCTACGTTAACGCGGAAAAACATTGTTCGATCTCGTTATCGTGACCGTCGAACGGATCGTTTGCTGTTTGCCCTCATTAATTTGCGAGCAATGATACCCGCCCGTTCGTCGTAATTTCTTTTACAATATCATAGACGTTAGAACTTGTCTATGATCATTTCTAAAACGGTACACGTTCCTTCATTCCTTCTATTTTTCACGTTCTTTTATAATCGCGTTGGACCTTGACAAGATTCCCCGCCAATCGATATTAGTTTTCGCTCCGGCACGTCGGCAACGACAATTATCTAACGCGCATTTTGCGTAACTGCTTGCATACGGGGACAGGAACAGAGAATCTGGTAAGAGGGTTTGTCGTGCAATAGAAATGATTGCGACGATACTGGAGAGGTACAATTTATAAGTATCTCTTTTGTTCCATTTATGAATGGTATCATTAGTTGCAAAGTGATCAGTTTTTTTTTGTTTGTCAAGGATTCAGTTCATTTCCTATTGCAGGGTATTTTAATGAGAGTATTTAAAACGGTAAAATGACTGGTCCTTTATAATGTTCCAGAAAATATGACAGGAAAATGTATTGGGGTAGACTTCTGATTTCTGTATCAGATAGTAAACAGTTTCAGAATTTTTATCCGAAGATAATACTGGGCGAGTCGCGGTATTAGGACGGATTATAATTCGTTTTATCTGGAATTTGCTTATAGATATAAAAGTTGTAAAGACACAAGTTGAACTGCATAGGGATTCCTGAAATAAAGTCCCGCCTCAATTCCATAACTTATATGTATATCATATAAGTTGATATAGAGTTTCGTTGCATTTCTGGAAGTTTAGAAATAATTAAACAAACTACGCGATAAAACACAAATACGATATGTAATTTTTCTCTCGATCATTTTAGAAAAGAGACTTTGCAATCTATCTTCCTTGAACCCGATTGAAAATTATGTTTCCCTTAAAACATCCTTTAATCAGACAGATCAATTTTCTCTGTTCATAAAATTTGTAGAAAAACATTCTTTAAACTATTATTTATAAAATATTATAAAATAAAGTACTATGTGAAATAACACTACGCAACATCTTCACTCGTTAAGAAAATTCGGTTTTCACAAAAGCATCACAATAATTTTACATTCTGTGATCCCTTTAATTGGCTACTCGTTAACACATTCGCACCTGGATCGAAAATCACTAAAAAGGTGGTCGGAACTAAAAACGACTACAAAGGAATAATACCAAAAATCGTATTGAAACGCGTGCAAAAGCAAAACACTCTGCCTCGGAGACGCATTTTCCGCAATTTTCTTCGCAACAATACGTCACTAGGTGCGAACGTGTTAATTACCAAATTTCAGTATCATTGCCGGTATATTTCAACACTCTAGCCGCCTCAATGTCCGTGGCTCTGGGTCTAGGACTTTTCGCAAGGGTCGTAATGGGAATCGAGATCGTCACGTTCATGTCGAAGTTCACGTTGCTATCGATCGGTGGCTCGGGGCTGGATATTGTTTCCGGATAATTGATCCTCTCCTTCAACAATTCCTCCTGCAACTCCTCGGACGGTGTTCTACAGATCTTCGACGATTTCTCCCCGTTCCCGGAGAACTTTTTGATAAACATTATCGGACTGTTCGCCATTCGATAGCTCTCGCTCCGTTTCACTTTACGCTCGATCTTTTCAACGGTTCTGTACGCATCGTGTTTCCTCGTGGAGCTGTTATCGTGACAGGTCTCGGGAACGTCCGAGAAATCTGCGATCGTATCTCTACCGTTCGAACCGTGCTCGTCGATCGCGGACACGACAGATAACGATTTGTCTTCGTTCCGTAAGCGATCCTCGTTCTCTTTACCGCCTACAATATCCTGCACGTCTGATCGATCCTCTAGCTTCGTGACTTTCCTACAAAAATTCGGCGTGTCCAGATCGGACACCAGCAATTTCCTACTCAATTTCGGTGTATTACCAGTCGACCTCAGGTGTTTCGGGCAGAGGGCCGATTTCTCGAAGTCGAGCCGCAGGTTCGACGATTTAAATGCCGTGGTTGCTAACTCTGGCTTATTCGAAGATCTCTGATCCTTCTGAGGGACCAATATGTTGTTAGCAAGCTCCGGAGGATGATTCTCGTCGCAAGCCGTCACATCCGGCAACCTATTTTCCGCGAACGTTTTGTTAGAGTGGAGTTTGGTCTTATTAAGGTGTAACAGTTTGTTACTTGGCGCCAGCGCTATTGTCCCGACAGCCGTTCGACACGTGCTCTTGACCGAAAGCAACGGGCTCCCATTGTGCGCCAGAGGTGCGGCAATCTTATCGTTAGAGCGTGGATTCGCCGCGAATGTACATTGTGCTTCTAATCTACCGACGCAGCCAGTGCAGTCACGTTCGTCAGTGCTGGTACCAGAAGCCGTCTTACCTTCGTCGTCTTGCACGTTGACGTAAGCGCCGCGCACTTGTCGATGAGACGTTGTCGGACTCGTTGGACCCACCACTGTCGTCGGTGTTCTCACGTAATCGGGACTGGCTGCGCGGTCCGGACTTCTTGCAGCTCTGATGATCAGCTTTCCCAGTTGAGGCGACGTGGGGGGCGTTGATCTGTTTGTTGAACCGTCAACAGTGTCGCTGGTCTTCGTTACCGCTCGAACATTCGGGGTTGCACGATGCAACAGTGGCGATGGACTGGGGGAAACGCCTTCCCTTACGAACGGACCTGGTTGTCGATGGAAATAAAGGTTTCTGTCGTGATAAAGGCTGCCAAGGTTTTACGTACGATGTGTATTATGAAATGTAAATGCGTGGAAAATTGATTTGGAATTGAAGGCGGTTTGGATGAAACGGTTCGAAATGTTTCGCGATAATCTTGCAATTTTGTAGCATGTGCTGTGGCAAAGTGTAGATAGGAAAATGGGTATCCAGTGAGCATTGTGGAAATATAACGCAAAGCGGAAAGAAGAGAGTCGAGTCTGATATAATGATATTGGGGTATTTAATTTTCTTCTATTCTATAAATATGTTTATATATGTATAGTCTAATCGTTTATTTGGACATATTTAGCACCTTTATAATAACGGATATTTAATCCATTTCGATCGACAATCTAGTGGTTACATTTCCATCTACCAATTCTCACGGATCGATTTCCCTTCTTCATCGATCGCATCTTAAACTGACAATTGCACACTATCGATCGATAAACACTAGCGAAGAATATTTTCTGATGTCTCACAAAATAGACACCGTTATTTCACGAATGAAAATGAAACCACTTTACAATCTCATTTGCTGGCAATGAGAGTTAAACGCACCTGGATTGAACGTAGTATGTGCACCCTTCCTCCTTTTCAAGCTATCGGACGAATAAACAACTTTGCCATCCGAATCCAATGTAACCCTAGCACCCTGCCTCTTCCTTTCCAGAGACGAATCTGCCTTCTTCGGCAGTTCGCTCAGGCTAACGTACTCGGAATCTTTCTTGAATACATCAGAATTGGCGTATGTAACAGAAGACCGGGCAGGAGTCGTTTCGGGACAAGAAGTCGGTTCCTGGCGCTTGTCGTTGTTGTTTCTCACGTCGGCTATGGTGACATAGTCGCCGGAGTCAGCGTTCCCTTGCTCCTGAACCATACTCTTCAGCACGTGCTTCCTGCCCGGAAGTACGCCGCGAAGCTTGCCTAGAACACCGCTCAGCGGGCCGATCCTGGACGACTGATTCTGCCCGACCACGGTTTTCTCGCTTGCAGCAGCAGGTAACACCTGGATCGTGGCGTAAAGATTCTTGTCCTGTCCGTTGATCACCTCCATCTTGGAAGTGCCAACAGTGGCAGACATAAGTACCGAGCCGCCCGTTTGAAGATCGATCTTCCTGGTGTTCTCGATCTTCTTGCTTATCTGTTCCGATTCTCGTGGATGCTCGTCGTCTGAGCCTGGCGGCGTAATCACGCACATGGACGGTATACGGCTGGTATTGATCGCGGTTTTCGAACGGATTCTCTCGATCCTCTCGCACCCTTCAAGATCACTGGACTCGGAGTATTCGAATTCTGAGCAGGACCGTCCAGTGCAAGCGGGGCTGGAAGCCGATTCCACGGGCGACGATGAGGTATTGTGACCGCTGTCCGGAGACTCGCCGCCGTTTTGGTTTTGACCGTGAACCTGTCGAAGCGAATTGCTTAGTGAAATGAACGTGGATCAAGATGAACATCAGGGGAAGTATTGTTTGGTTAATGTTATAAGAAGAATGTCGATTTTAATTGGACCAAATTATCGTATTAACCATTCCGACCCGACGGCGTTTTCCGTAAGTCGCTCGCTACGAGACGAGAATTGGAGTCCTAACATATCGAACTGTGTCTGCAGCAATAAAGAAGGCATTGCAGTTTGTTTAGTTTAAAACTGAGGTCTTGTGGGTCTGGAGATACTCCAGAGACACTTTGGGAGATACATAAGTGCGTGTCGAATTCGGCGAGGAAAGCGGTGATGCATTCTCCGAGTCGCTACGCGGTACTGACGTCGGGTCGGAAGGGTTAACGCTGAAGCTGCCACGGCTGATCAAATTACCGGTTTTGAACTTGTGAGAAAAGATTCTGCATTGACTGTACGACTAAGAGTTATCTTGTTCATTGTTGCCCGTTTTAATCCGAAAAATCGGACTTCTATTGAAGACTGATCATGCGACTGGCTCGGTACAAATAGAAATATATAAATGGTCGGTAGATTTGTGTTAATATCACAAGTTATCAGAGGACCACAGTTTTTAAATGAAAAAAGGAACGACGTAAAGTTAAACATATCACGAAATAATTGCTAAAGTATCTGGGTAATTGTTAAACGAATCTATCTATTCATAGACATCTATGTGTCTTATTGGTATATCAGGAAGTGTATATGTACTGAAGGAATCTCTTCTCACCATTGCCACCACAGTCAGGCTAGATTTTCGTTCTGGTGGCGGCGGTGCCATTAGAGCGGTGCAAACTGTTCCCGCTGAACTGGTGGTTGTCGATGTCGAGCCTCTTCCAAATAGTTCGTATTCATTTTCTACAATGGGTGAGGTAGGGTCAGAGCTTACGTCATTAGATTTTGTCAACGGAGGCTGCGGCAGTGGTTCCTCTTCTCTGAGTGTTTTCAGACCGGAGTCCACGTGAAACGACGTGTAATAGCCCTCCGTGTCGCAAGAGTACACAGACGATGTCTCACCGTCATCCGTGAAAGGTACAACTGTAATATCTTGTATAATATCTGGAGTTAACGTACCCTCGGATGTTACCGAGGATGAGGTCGATGTATCTCGTCCCTTGAACCGCCTCACGTGATTTAAAGACGTCGACGATGTTCCAATCGAGGCAGTAGTTGTCGACCTGCGTGTGGATATGGTTCGTCGTTAGAATGTGATATAAATATATTAAGACGGAGGCACTTAGGATGTAAAATGAACGTGTGCAAATTTTGCAGATTCTCAAGTTGCAATACCAAACTATTTCTGGAAAGTCAATCTCATTTTGTTCATTCATTTTATCGGTGTATGTGGAATATTCTATTTATCAGGATTGTATTGTAGTATTATTTGCCTTATTTAGGTAAGGCGAATGTTTTGAAGGAAAAATATCCTCGTAATTATGCAATAATAATTTAAATCTTTTGGTTTGAAATGAAGTTTCTGTTCGATGAAGCGAGATAGTAAATAAAAGTAAGGAAACTGTTCGTAAAAATTTATTTGCATTGCAAAGCGATCTACTTTATTGCAATTCTTTCGAAAATTCTTCAAGGTATAAAGATTTGAATATGTTTTTTCATACATCTTTGAAATTATCGCACAAATTATTAAGTGAAATAACAAACATCACAGTTCCATTCTATAACACAAATAAAATATAACAAATTGGTTTGTTACTTTACCAAGCAAAATGAACGATAAAAGAATAAACGAACGAGCTACCAGATCTATTCAACGACAACAAATGTTTTTGCTTATCGGGACATTCTATAATAATATTCGAACTGCAAAATTTGCCACAAATTAATGTCAGGATATCTGTCTTCGGAAACGGAAATTTTCCTTTCGCTATATCCCAGTCTTAAAAATCTTTCAGTTTCTCCCATAACGCATTGGCCACCAACGATATTCTCCAAGCGAGTAACAATCGTACCTCGGTTGATGCGTGGTGGTAGTGGTTTCACTTCCGATACTCGCCCTTCCGCTTTCAGAGGATGCACTCCAGTTTCCAGAGCTGGAATGAGGCGCCTCGTCCCGGCTGCTTCCCTTTCGTCTTTCTCTCCTTTGCGCCGCGCTTTCGCGCAATTTCACGCTCGGTTGTCTCTCGGTGCTCGGGACCGATACCGGTATGCTCGAGGTGCTCTTTCCGCTCGAGCTCGACGAACTGGGCTTCCTTTCGTGAGACTTGTCCTTCCTGCGCCTGGTTTTTACCATTTCGTAAACATTTGTTTCCTCGAGAAATCCTGACTGACCTTGATCCTGCGCTGACCTCTCTGTGCTGGAAGCAGATATTTCCTGCTGCTCCGACTGCTGGCTGGATTTGGGACTGATCAGTTTCAACCTGGACATGCCCCAAGCCTTCAACGTATTGAAGTGAGACTTTTTCTCTGACGGCGAGTCTTTCTTGGATGAACCTAGTATATCCGTGCTTGCCGACCGATGAGCCCTCGACGTTATGTTCGACAATGTCTCCTCAGCATCTTCCCCGATCGTTTCTCTGAAAATCATGTCGGGGATACAATCCGCTGGTCGGAATCGAGTCATCTTCTTCACGAGTATATCGTTGCATTTAGAAGATAAAAGGTTACAGTAGTCGTATTATAACTCACCCTCCGACGGCCTGACGAATCTCTTTCTGATCGGTACCAGCGATCGTGTTTCGTCTTTTTCCCCTGGGCCTACGGGGCCTCGATCGTCTCTTCACGGCTGTCTCTTGACTTTCCGGACCGGACAACAAGGATCGCCTCCTCATCGACATCCTCTCGAATCCTTTTCCGCTGATATCGACCGCCACGATCTCCGCCGGGAATCTACGGGCACGAAACGGAAAGCTTGTTACGATCGAACGGATACACGAAAGTTCGAAAGCGGATAAAACTGAACGCTGTTGGAATGAGAACAGGACGGGATGGATCCTTAATGAAACCGAACGATGCGCCCAGAGCACCGCGGCACACACGGAAGATTTACAATCTGTCCGATCGATAGGAGTTTACCCGCTCGTATCCATTATCTTTACGGTGGCATAAATTTTCCCCTTACTTCAGAGCGACAGCTTGAACCTGCTCCTCGGGGCTCGGAAGCTTGTGATCGACGGCGTCGTCGGTCGTTGAATCTCCGAGGATCCTGGACATGCAATCCGGTGGTACAGTAACGTCTCCGAGGGCCTCCGTGGATGTCCATCTTCGTAGATCCTCGATAGCGGCCGGCTGTAACGACGAATTATTATATATGCGAAATAAAGTCAACACAGCTTCCTCCTTCGATTCTCTGGCGCAGGTTACACCTGAGAACGAACGGTATTACATTGGGGAAGCAACCACCACTACATCGCTTCTGTTTCTAGGTAACTCGATGCTGCGGCGAAAAGCAACCGACGTGTTTTACGCACTACGGCGCTGCGTGGGCAACAAGCATTGTCGGATGTCACCTCGTGACCAAGCGGCTTTCACGCACAGAATACGGAACGGATTGTGTTTCAGTCTGGCCCTTTTCTAGCACGCCGTGCTCCTTGCGAGCCAGGTGAAAATGAATCGACCGTTTTTAACTCTCGCGCCTCTCACCGCCCGGCTCGTGGCTTACCAATGAGATTCTGATTTAGTTGTTCCGTGTCTTAAAAAGAATAGCTGCGTTTAATGGTTGTTGCATGGTGTTAAAGATGAAGTTGAAGAGATGGGCAAGTTAAGAGGACTTTTACATTTTAGGTATTCAAATCATCGTTTCGAAGCTGTTTTATTTAGCGAGAGATATGTGTTTAGTAGTATTGAATATTGTTATAATTGAACCGCATATTTCAGTTTGTATTCGTCTCTAATGGAAGTGGCACGATGTTTTGGTATCGGGAGTCCAGTCTGATGTCAAAATCTGATTTATTAATATTTCAATAAAATAGTTTAATATTCGTTTACTATACAAAATTGAGAAATATTCAATAATTGAAGAACTGTCCAACGTTCGTTGACAAGAGGGCAGAAATGAAAAGTCACGGGAAATATGCTACAATTAAATTATATCAACAAATTAGCGTAGCGAAATTAAATTATTTATGCAAAACATCTACTGCGATATCATTTCGCATCACAGAGATTGTTTATTTTAATACTCGATAACCCGCAAATTCCCCATTCGATTGCTCTCCCAATAAATTAATTAATTAACGCGCGAGAAACGATTATTCGCACGAATAAATTGTGCGCAGACTTTCCCGACTGACTGTAACCGCACACATTTCAACGGCAACGAAACGCCATCGATTATGGCTAGAAAAAGAATCGGTCTTATTAGTAGCGCGGAAGGCTCGATCTTGAAGAGCACAAAGCCGGCTTCTCGGCGTGATTCAGTAACATCACCCAGCGGTCAGTCCTCGATCCTTCGGACTTTATTAACCAAGCAGGTAGCACTGAAGGGAAAGGCGGCAGAACTATCGCCGCGGGAGTTCGTTCTCTAGGAAGAAGAAACGTTTGCAACTGACTGGCAACCTGCTAGAGCGCAGCCCTCCGTCGAAGGACGTGTATATCGGGTGCTCGATAAAACACTACGTGCTTTGAAACGATACAGAGGGACTGTTAAGATAGTTATAAATTTGCAAACTCTGACTCGAAGTAACAAGGACCTATCAAGGCCACGTGTCCATCCGTGGATAATTCATTTTAGAACTTCGGGGGAAGAGTAATCGTACCCACAAGTTGAACAACTTTTAATCAGCACTAACCCTTTTGTATACAAAAATCATAGAAAAATTATTTGGTGTTCTATACATTTTCAGGCTTAATATTCATAGATTACTGCTTCTATTAAATATGGGAAATATGTGTACCTATCTAGGGGGAAGACAACCTGTGATCACGTGAGCTCAGGATCCATGAGTTCCAGGGTGAATTCCGCTATCATTTATCTACAAAAGGTACCGCCAATCGCACAGTCATTGAATATAAAACTTAGTCCCGTTTTGTATCACACATTTGCACCATAATGCTGTCAGTATCGTTGTCGAGAATAGAATTACCCAACCGATGCACCTAGAACTTCCTTTCTTTCATCCCCCACGGACTGCCGTGCAATGGAAAAGTGGCTTTTCTTAAACGTGTTTGCACAAGCCTCATCTACATTGAATCACGATTCAATGGAAGAGCGAGCCGCCTAATAGCACCGCGATAGAGTCACGTGTTTTCCATACGAATCGCGCATCCTATATTGTCATTTCCTTGCACAGCGGAATTTAATCCATGTTGAATTAAGGGACGCCGAGTATACGGCGGTAAAGGATCGAGGTACGAAAAAGGAAAGAGGAACGAGACGCAAAGAGCGTCTCCTGTTGAGGTGATTCGTGGTCGAGTCGAGCTTGGAAGGTTCATTGCGGATCTCGAGGAAACTTCGAACACTGTGGGAAGAATTCCGACGTCGCCAGCCGAAGGAGCTCGATTCAGCTGTAATTTCCTCTTCCCCCACGATGGACGCCGGAAGTCTCGCTTTGACACGCGTCTGTTTGTCAATATTGGGAAACGCCTACCTGCCATCGCAGGGAGAGACCACGAAACGAGGGTCGAAAAGGAGAGATCGAGAGAAAAGGGGATGTCGGGCGAAATTCTGGCTGGGAAATCTCGCCGGAACGACGGGGGTTGATTGAGTTTCGATAATGGCCGATTGTTAATGGCCGTGGCTGTACGTGCCAGAGTGGGGAACTGTAATACGAGTAGCGGATTTATGGGCGAACCGTGGCACGGAGTGATTTAAGTGTTTGGCGGAGCAATGAAACCAGGTCCAAATCCATTTCGTAAAATCGTTTGGAACTTATGACGACCGCTGTGAGATTGGGACCAGGAAACGGTTGATCTCGGAGGGTAAATGAAAATATGCGATGCTGGATTGGTACACGAGCGCGCACCGCGTTGAATTTTATTCGTGACTGAATGTAGAGCGAGTTTTACGATTCCCCGAAGTGATTAGAGTTCGCTCGCCGGTCTATAATTAGGGATATTTGAGGAATTTTTTTGAGAATTGCTTTTACTCCTAGGAAGAGGTTTTATTATTGTTGCCGATTTAGATGTTGTATGAAAAAATGTTAAATGTGAGAAGTAGTCCTATGTTTTAGCTAAAGAATGTAGCATAATTCATGGTTACTGCAAGATTACAATTTTTTAACTACAACAATTAATTGGATGGACAACAAGAAGACTTTAATGTGGGCATAATTTAAAAAGTTTGCAGTTAAAGTACGAACTGTGTATATGATACTACTTCTAACAATAAGAACGGAACTACATGCTTAATTCATAGATTGTTTCGTGAAAACTACTAAAATCGTATACAATTGGCCAGATGTTTAATTATCCCGGCAGAAGAGAGATACAATTTTTTATTTATAAAGAAAAATATTTATTTTTAAGTAAAGAGAAGGCACAACTAACATAACTATGCTAATAAAATATAAAACAAAAATATAGAATGTAACCGCAATATAAAGTGACCAAGTACAAAATGCATTACACATTTTGAAGAGTCTCCCTAGAATACGTGGCTTTCAAATCAACCATTTGAAAATGCTGTTCCAAATAAAATACCTTTATAATTCCCAAAAATCAAACGTATAACATACGTGTACTCTAGAATACAGTGATTTCCACAATATTGCATACTTCTCCTTAATATCTCAGGAACATATTTTCACAGTCACAAAGCATACAAAAAAAGAAACAAAAGATTTGTATCATCCACAAACGAATATCCTTATAATAATACAATTTACTAAAAAAGTCCCTACGCACTGGAAATTTAAGGAAATTGAACACCCACGCAATTACATCGATCCCGTATTTTCTTCCCCAAATAAAAGTGACCCTTTTAACATCCCTAAAGAGTCCACCCTCCCTCAAATGCTTAATCGAAGTTCCAAAGCTCGAATTGCATCGCGATTCTCCCGGTTAATAACGACGTTAATTAAGACGTGGATAATAGTGCATATCGGCAAAGATACACTACCGATAATCGTCTCTAATAAGAGTAAATCACAAGGGATCATAGGAGGCTCGGACAACGGGTCGTGCGTTATTAAGAGACTGATGCATTAACGAAACGACAATGCTAGGGAACGATACGTATCATTATATAGAGCGGTTCATGGTCCCGACAGGGACCACCGTGTAGGATTCAATGTATCTCCCTGGTTTCCCATGACATCTCCCATTGAACTTGCTTATATGAAGCAGCCTCATCACAGCTCCGTCATACCAATGGAATTATGTACCCAGCCTCGTAGATACGAAACTCGTAGCTTGGCTAAACCTAATCCTTTCTCGCTGCAACCTTCTGACCGCGTTCGTGATTCGCACAGGTGTCCCGTTGCGTTATGAAAGATATCTTTTAGTGCTCGTACACGCTGCCGTGATATTATTTGAGGGTACAGGTGTTGAGAAAGGTGTTTGATTGGTTAGAATGTTCGATGAACAGTTGTGTAATATATGTGATGTTTAGTTTGTAACTTCCATTACTGATATTATGAAAGATTAGTAATTTAAAGGTACATGTAGCTGATGAGAAACATTTAAATGATAGAGAAAATATTTGGCGAAGTTTTACAGACTTTCGTATCGATAAGTAAATAAATAAATTAGGTATAGCAAAATTAATATTAAATAAAATAAATTAATCAAGTTCATCGATAATAGATATGAAAAGAAAAATAATAGAATTGAAAATGTTGAATAAATATATACATTTTCGAATTTTCTAATAAATTATAATTACCCATTAAGATATTAAATTATTCAAATTCTTTAATACTGACAAGTAGTGCAATCGGTAACAAAAATAAAAAATATCAGGATTACAAATTCTAAATAAGTATAACACATTTTCTAATTTCCATCAAGCTATTCAATTTCGATTACCACCGTTGTGTCACAGCTTCTATAACATGTATACATATTCTCTACTTTGCTCCAAAGGAGAGTTAACTCTTTTCATTAACGAGTAAATCAGAGTGCAATTGCGTTCATCAGTTATGTGTAGTTAAAATTGATTTTAAAGGGTCGCGTGTCAAAAGTGAAACAATTATTAACCAGAACCGTGGCTCCGAAAATCCGTATCTGCGTGAGACGTCTTTGCACTTTCCTACATACGTATGCAAACACGAATTCGTATCCCGACAGGAATATACGTATATGTAGATATGTATACTTACGATCCTGGATTCGATGTCGAGACTCTGGTCTCGCCTTCTCTTGCCAAGGACAGGCGTGCATAGGAACATATCCATAGAACTGCCATCCCTTCTCAGGCTATCCAAACTTCTGACATTGACTATAGCAGCCGCCTCGTATAATTCCCTCAAGGCTTTCGGCCTGGTGTTCGACGTGAACAGCGCAGTCGATGGTTTGTTAACGATGTGAAAATGCTCGGTCCTGGCCGCGAATGTGCAAATATCCGACTCCGCTGTAACATTAGAAATATCACGCTCTTAATGCCTTGCCAAGCTCTGTGCAAACACGGTTTTATAGCGTTTGACATGTTAATAAGCTGGTGTCCATTGTAAAAGCCGCGAGAGTTTTTGTTTTCGAGAAGGGTGTTTGTCATGCATGGCACGTGATATTCGAAATTGACGTGTTGGCGCGGTATTGAATGGTTTCATTTTTGCATGTTGGTTAAAAGTGAATTGTTTTATTGTATATTGTACAATGATTTATTTCATGCATTTGATATTATTAATATAACTGATTCAGGATAACAGGTGGAATGGCAGTGTGCATTTCTTGAGAATTGTTTGCAGAGATTGGATGAAAATTTCTAACGACAGCAAACAAATTAAATGATAATTCTAGGTCATTGCAAAAGAATGTACAGTTTTCTAAAGTACAGTAAAAATCAGGAAGCAGGTGTACGTGATATATAAATTCACGAGTCATTAAAACTGTAGTAGAAAATTAATCTCTTTAATTGTCTGCATTGGTTTGCCTTGCAACTTTTGGTTTCCTATTATTATACTAACTTCTACAGACATTAAAACGAAAATAAATTCTCAGTAAATGCTCAACTTCAATACTCATGTCAACGTACATCGGTCCTTCTTCCCATATTCTGTATTTAACCTTCGTCATAACTCTAACTCGTTGACGCGAGCAACAATTAAATCAAAAAAGCATATTTCATGTTCCATTTCCTCCTGGGACACGTTTAATTCGACGTTTCCGGTGGTGTCCACCGTAATACGCCTCAAACGAAAGGCTAAACCTCTTGATGGTCGTATAAAAAACAACCCACAAATTGAAATATAATATAACGCTAGTTACAGCCAGTTACCCTTTCAATCGTCCAATACAAAAGAGTCCTAACAGTGTAAAACACCCAAATTATCAATTATTAATAAACGTCGAATCTCGTCAGCATCGTGTCTCACGCGGCGTGAATCATTCATTTTCGTTTTCACTTTTCGCTCACGAACGTGGGAGATTATTGTAATAAAACAATGCAGCAGCCTAAACAGCGTTCTGCCGTGATTAGTTTCGTTATACGTTTAATTGCTGACTCTTTCGGGGCGGCCAGCAAACGATTCGCGCAGCTAGACAATACTCTGTGTTCTATCGCGCCACCGTAGATTGCACCCATTATCGCGTACTCCTTGTTGTTCCTTTCAGTCGTCCTTGTTTTGTTTTTGCACAATAACACGAAGGGATAATCGGCATTGTTCCAGCCACGCGATAGGGTCGTGGACTCTTTTGATGGAAACACAGCATTCAGTCTCTCCCTCGCCTCACAGATGAATCCAAGGGAACACGAATTTCGGTTGAAGTCGTTTGTCGTAGCCACGAAACGTGACAGAAACTGCTTCGCGGAGTGAAATCGTTGTTCCGAATGCGATTACGAATCCAATTAAAAATGTTATACAGAATTTGGAATTGGAGGAAAACAGAATTGAGATACTCCGCAGAAGAAACATTAGAATGATCGGAAATCACTTATTTAGATCTTGAAATCGATCCTGGTCTTTACCAGGGGGTAAAATTAATTGTTTCTCTGGCACTAAAATTTAATTGATCTTCTTTCTTTCGCAACAGTTTTAATTCCAAGATAACGATCACTGTTTACGGAAAAGGCAGAAAGGTCTTTGGGGAAAATACGAAAAAATGGTAGAAATCAATAGTACAAACACGTGCACTATAGATAAACATACATAGAAAGTTCAATTATACATTAAAACCGTATTACACCTCATTTCTCTGTACAATCTTTTCTGGTAAAATAATAACAATACCAGCAGCCACATATATCCGCTTACTCTTTTAAACGCTAATGAAAATCTCGTAATTTTCGTTTTCATAAAACGAAACATTGTTATATCTTAATCGCGCGAATAACTTGTATGTCCAATATTTGACATTTATGCGATATGCTCGAGATAATCAGAGTGTACACGAGAACAAGTTTTATTAATAATTATCAGCGAATTTGCATACGGTAACTCGCCACCGCAACGTTCGAACGAATCAAGATTTCTCGCAATGGTTGGTCGTGGTAAAAGGTGGTGATATCGCACGATTGCTTGCGGCATTTAATGCCACAGTATATAAAGTCAAACGTGATGCCTGTATGTTCCGCTCGAAGGGAAATACCGGCCGCCGAACCAGTCTGATTCGATACAATTGTCGGTCGAATATTTCTTACTAACAGTCTCTAACTTCAGAAGTCGGCGCAGACTTAAATCCACAGGCTGCAATTTACTTTGCATGTACATGCATATATAGGATTCGTGAACAGAAGGATATGAAATTGATTCAAGCTAATGAAGATAAACATCGTGAGAGGGAATATGTATGTACTGCGAGTATGTCTTGCACTGAAGCCAATCAGTTTAGTTTTCGGTAACATGGAATCCTTATTAGTACATCGTCAGTATTAATCTTTTAATTGGAAAATCATATTAGTATTGGGCACGCCGTGGGGTAAAGCGCAGGATATACTGATTCACAGTGAGCGAGGGATTAAATAAAACTCTTGCTACTTTGATAAGTTCAATAGACCGTAGTATATTATATTATGTCATATTGCGACATACGCACATTTGACACTGATAATATCATCATGCTTGGCACGTACTTGTTTATAGATTATACCAAATTCTTAAGATAGCATTGATTTTATAACAAAATTATATAGCAACTATAGAAAGAGTTATTTAACGTTAGAAAATAAAATAAGATTATTACAAGACAGAATATTTTTCCAGAAATAAAAATCAATTACTTTCAAGAATTTAATATTATATAATAATATCTTCCTACATACAATTATAATAGTATAGCAAAGGCAAGTTTCAAGTATAATGGAAGATATAAATATGTTACAAGTAGAAGAAGAATTTTTGAACTTGTTATTTAATAAATATAACTTCTTAACTTCACCCCAGAACTCTGTAAAAAGAAGGGTAGAAAAAATTCCCGGAGCGTAGAACGCATTAGCGCCAGAGTAGCGTGCTCGAGTCAATTTGTCAAAATAAAATTGCTACTATTATTTCCCAACGCCAAACGATTTATCGCATACAATCGTTCAACGATTCAGTATTGCTCACGTCAAATGCGTACTTGTGCGCATCGTGTCCTAACATAAAGCCTAGAAACACTTGGCTTGATAAATGCACGTGGAACCGCATTAAGAGCGTCACGGCTGTTAGCGAAAGAGGGCTGAACGATGGAATTTTTTACAGACGCCAGAAGAGAGCGAGTTACGAGTCAAGGCCGCCTGCACAGGTTGCTCGGTCATGAGAATAGAAATATGACTGGAAATACTAGTAGATATATCTGTTGGCAATAGTTACACACGCCGCTAGCAACGATTCGAGTCTATAGCCAGATAATAGGCGCCTAGTTGAACGTTTCAGGTATTATTTTCTCCAGAATTGGTTCAATGCATCCCGATTCGAGGAATGAGAATTGGAACAAGTACTAAATGGCTAACAGCTCAAAGAGTCGCCGAGCCTTTTAACATCTTCTTAAAGTCTTAAATAATTTGTGATATAGTTTTAACGCATTGAGTAATTTACAGCCCATATCGGGGCGACGCATAAGTTTTACAGAAGTTATTTTAAATATTTAGGGATGATTTCACTAACAAGGGAACATCCCGAACTGTCCGTGTCCGATTAAGCAGGTGAGAATAAGGGACACGTATTTTTGATAGCGGCCCAATCGCCAGTTTAGGGGACGAAACCACCCTTTCAAAAAAAATAAGAGTGTTTTTATGTGAAATATCTCAAGAACGCTGAGAGATATTTAAAAACAGTATTAACAAAACTTGCATCGCTTTTTGGCATGTTTTTAAATATCTCTCAGCGTTCTTGAGATATTTCACGTAAATAATATTCTTATTATCTTTTAAGGGGTGATTTCATCCCCTAAACTAGCCATTGGACAGCTATACAAAAATACGTGTCCCTTATTTCCACCTGCTTAACACTAAACGTACCAAGCGGGTTCAAATGACCCCTTTCAAAATTTACTTTAAATTAAAAAGAAAGTATACAAAAAGTATACTTAGTTTACTTAGTATACTTTTATTTCATAGGGGGTCAAACGAGCCCTTATGCTAAGAATAGGTATGTGTAAAATACCGGTACGTTTAGTGTTAATATATCCACCAAGTTTCATCAAAATCGGTGACCGACAATTCGGGATGTTTTTTTGCAAGAACTTCTAACTATGTACACATATTTAATGAGAACTGTAAAACCTCATTTTGATTGTACACTGAATATACGTTCAAACCAAAATGATATACTCTGAGTAGCAATTCAAGTACAGCTGTGGTTCCACTAAACACGGAAAAAATCGGAGTAGCACAAGAACGAAATATTATAAACAATCGTTCTATACCACAAAAGAAAATGTTAAAGAAGATATACTGTCTAGATGAATTGAAGCAACTGATCAAATCCTTAATCGCCCAACAGGCGGTGCAAAAGTTCACAGCTCCCCTGAATTATTTCTTCATCCCCCTCCACCGGCATCGAAATCGAGAAGTCGCAGATCGTCAAACGGACAGAGCAAGACAGGAGGGAATTCCCCAGTGATAGGAAGAGGGAAGTAAACGCAGAAGGTAGAGGAGGAGCCGAAGGTAGATTTCCAATGCTGGAGCGCCGGTCGACCTGTGGGAGGTCCAGCGTAGCCGATGAGCCTCGGCTATGCAAAGTGGCCCGAAGGGCCGCTCGCGCGGGCCTTCACAGGGGCCGACAGTGGGCACACTGGTTGCCCCAGCCGCCTTCAGCTGAAACGGCTCAAACCAAGATATCAGAGGGCGTAATTCATGGTTGCTGGTCGGCTCCGTGAACGCAAGAAATTTACTGTTCTAACTGGCATCGTCCAGAGCCGTGAAATCGACCCTTCCACCGATCTTCCGCGCAGCGAAACACGTCTGCTTTTACCACCAATCTTCTCTATTCGCGGGAACGCCTGCGATCTCGCGTGTGTGGATTTTCGTGGTCCACGCGTGTGACGAGGATTCTGAACAAGTGAGAACGAGTGGAAAGAGGAGCGTACCGAAACGAGTTAACGAGTTGCTTCGATAGAACTGCTCAGGATGCCTTGGTTTTGGAGTTTACGGAAGATTGGATACGTGAGGTGTACCTGATTTGGATGAATGATAATAAGAAATATGATAAGTGGTGGATTTAGAGATTACGCGGAGAAGGGTGGTTTATGTGGCGAAGTGGTGAGAAGAGAATATCGGAGATTGTATATGTTTCGTGGTGGTAATAGATCACGCGAAGTATGGCCTCCACGTGGTACGTGGATAGAAAAAGTGCTGAAACCTTCCCCCGAGGATTGTCAATGTACTATAAATACGTCGTACAAGTTTATGGTGCTGGTAGACAAGTACTGTTATGGTCCATCAGGCGGACCACCCCGTAGTCGGGCTATTGAAAGGTGCGATCTTCTACCTTCTTTGAAGATGGTGATAGATTACCAATTAAAGAATTCTTTTAAACTCTTCGATTTATCAAAATTAACTTTGAACAGGCCGATGTAATAAGCGGGGAAAAAAGAAGTTATGATCATTAAATTGCTAAAACGTTATATCTTAAACATATCTCACAAGGGAGAAGCATTTTTACCCTTTCGATTCACGAAGTTCTTCAATACTTAAATATACAAAATTTTCAGCAAATAAGTCGTTAAAGCAAACATTTATAAATAGTTTGAAAATAGTTCGTTCTTAGCACAGACGAGGAAGCATCATTTTCATTGCAGGCTGAATACTTATTCACGACTCCAATTTTGCGTGATGCAACTAAATAACGTTGAAAAAAACAATGTTATCTGTACTTAACGATGATGAATGGGCAGTGATAAATTCGTTATAAATTCTTCGGTCAATTATCGCACTTTTGAGAGCAATCGTTTAAGGATGTTCGTTGCATTTCGTTAACATGGTTCCATTGAGCGCCGTTGTATACATCTCTGGTTCGTTTCTAATAGTCGACGGAAGTTACAGCACTAAACGATCTGGAATTTGCATATATTCCGCTGGTGGTGTCTAAACGAGCTGGTTAATCACAGAGTCGGCACCATCGAACAACTGTAATTAGCGATATCGTTTATGGAACGCGAAGCGCGTAAATCATCCCTCGAAATAATCGCTATGCAAGCATCGATAACTTCTTATGATTTAAGTCTTCGAGTCGGAGAACTTCGATAGCTCGGAGACTAATTGCGATATTGTGCAAACGGAATTGCGTAAGTTTTCTTTTGGCGTTGGTTATAAGTAACTCATGAGAATCGTGTACTTTCTGTTTCGTCAAATTATTGAATTCATTGCTGAGACGAAGATAAGCAGTTATATAATTGAATGGAATACAGACGGGATAGAATAGGCAGTTATATAATTGTAAGAAAAGGCGGTATTACTTTACAGAAGAATAGTAAATTATGAGAGGGTGATATAAATAAATATAAAACTCGCAAATTGTTTTGGTCCCTAGAATAAGTATGTAGTATAAAATGGAGTATTTGCCGTCTGGAATTGTAGGGGTTGAACATTTAATTCGTTGAGTACTCTGTTATACAAAGGTGACTGCAATGTTTTTTTCCTTCTCTAGTGAACAGACAAATCAAGAAAGGACAACAGTTTATGTATTTAGGCATCGCGTGAATTTGATTTAATCTAGAACAAGAAAACCTTTGCGATAATTCTCCCGGCAGAAAGTGTCGTATCTAAATATAATTCTGCAAAATATTAATTGAACATCTCCACCATAATAAGAATTCCACTAAGAAACAAAATCGCCCAACACTGGATCCATGTCCCAATTACAGAATTCATTTCAGTTACCCTGTGTGCAAGCACAAATATCCAGTGCAAAAAAATTTCTTCCCTTCAAACCACACTTTAGTCTAATTTCTAAAAAAAGACATTCTCCTGGAATACGGTCAAAAGAACTTGCAGTAAAAAGTCGTGACTGCAAAAGACATTTTATTACAACATTACAAAAGGCCGTACACGTCTTATTAATCAGTCACCAATTATTTCCAAGCCAGCCCAAACATAGGAATCGCCTTCGAGCCATTCACACATAGCTGTTAAAAACCGAACACTTGTAAATATAAACCTCGTCCATGACTACCTCAGCAAGGGGTTAATTATCATCCACGTTCAGCAAATACATACGTACAAACACACTATCGTCAATTTCCTAATGCTTGGAAACCCAACCCCAGCTCCAAGACATCGAACCATTAAGGACTATGATCTGCCGGGCGAAGCGTGCACGAAGCTCCAGCCCGAGATAATGCCCGCTACACGCATTTGCCTGTTCTCGAGATGCGAAACACTGACAGATAGCAGGAGCACGAGTGCACGCTCCATGATGGACATCGCGCGGTCTGTCTCTCGCGATCTGGTAAACAGCGGGCACGCAACTTCGGGACTTCGTGTAATTGCGGGTAAAACAAGCACGGTGTGGCCCTTTCGGGGGTACTTTCTCGACGAGTACGCTTCGGAACTCGAGCTCTTTTGTCCGGGACGTTCGTTGGTGAAGAAGGGAAAAAAGAATCCACAGCGTGGAGGCAGCGCGAGGGAGAGAGAGAATGAAGACCAGGGAAGCTGACGAAGAGGGAAGGAGACTTAACATCGCGAATGGTTTGAATAAAAGCGACGAGAAGAGCGGTTTCGTGAAGAAAGAGAAGCAGAAGAGGAGAGGGAATATCGTATGAGGCCGTGTTGAACGACGAGAGAAGGAAGAAAGAAGAAGGGTAGAGGAAGGAGGACGGAGTCACCTGAAGCGGCCGAAGCATGGCGAAGGGGGGATGTACGAGGGGTAAAGTGAGGTAAGGAGGAATGCGGTTACGGTAGATCGCGGACCAGTCCTCGTACAGGTCCTGCAAGGTCCGACAGGGACCACGAAAAACGAGCAGAAAGAAAATCGCGCGGCCCCACAGTGTGCACACGCGTGCGCGCGATCCAAGAAGAGGAGGATCTCCCTGTTCACGCCATTCACCTCCGTTCACCAACGAACCACGCTGCCCCAATGGATATCCAGGGTTCTAGAACACCGACCTGTGTAGTATCTACGAATGTCAGAACTGGCCAGGCTGTTACACCTGATGATCCTCTTCTAGGCAAACGAACGCTTGTCTCTTATCTACCTTCCCTTTTCCTTTTCGCTTTCGTGACCTTGCCCCCTTCCCGAGATCCAGCTTGATGGAATCTTAATCGTTTCTCGGATCGCCGGGTCCACAAGAAAAATGAATTGCTAGGAACAAAAAGATCGTGTGCAAAGATTGCGGGAGAAGATTGTTTCTCCCTTTGTTTGTCAGGCCTTTTTTTCCAACGACCTCGGACGTACGATCTTACACGTACGATACTGAGGGATTTAATATGCATGAAGTTAGGGTAATTGTGTCAATGTAGTGGTAAGGCTGACAGTGAATCTGACACTCTTGAAATTCTGGGTTATAATTTTCAGTGGAGATAGATCGATGTGGTTGAACCTTTAATCGGGCAATTGTAAGTGAATCGAGTGCGTACTGTGTTTCGCGAGAATTTGAATAATATAATTTATCACGATTTGATATCTGCAGTATATTTTGGGAGCTAAATTCAGAAATTATGTTGTACAGTACAGTTGAAAGTGTATATACTACCTCGATTGGCAAGAATATTTAGGAATGCCAAAAAAGATTTTCGAGACATTGCAAAGATTGTAGATGTACCGTTGCAATAATGACATTACACACAGTGATATGAAAAATAAGAATATCTATCGGATGTATGTTTCAAAAGCTGCAAGGTTATATTGATTTCCTTATGAAGCAGTGCCAAAATTCCGGAGTACGCTCAGTAACTCTGGCATCGTGATCATTCACTTTTTGCCAAGACATAAATTTGGCTTACTCGCAACAGAGCGAGATAGAATTTCACCGAAGCCGACAAATTTTCTTATCATTCAGAAAAACAGTCGCATCTTTCAGGATCAACGTTGATCGAGACACTCAGAGAGTACGATTACTTGGCAGAATATCGTTGCCTTGAGAACAGTAACTTATTACCTCATGAGAGGTCTGGCACGATCGCAAATACCCTTGGCGTTTCCTAGATTTTTATTTAAAAAAAAACAAAAAGTTTATCCAATTTATTATATACGCGTTTCTATTGCACATGCAATTGTAAGGAAGACAATACTAATTCTTGTATTGAATTAACACTGTAACAAATATTTCCTGAGGACGAAAAATTTATAACAGCCATGTATGACTGTAAATTGTGATGTTGGAAAATCACATGTAATAATATTGAGCAGCATGTGTCAGCCAAAAGGTATGCGACAGTTTTCAGACAATTTTTGTAGATTCACAGAGATCCACAAACTTCGCATAAGGGTGAGTATAAATGGTGTTGAATGAGTCTCATAGGGAGACTTTTGAAATAGCTTGGCAAGCGAAGTGCATGCACCTAATAAATTAGTGAGAAATAAGTAACGATAAAGGACATACCTGCTTTAATATAAATATATTAAATAATTCAAAGAATGTAGCAATTTTCTTTTTCACAACTATCGACCACACCACTCGTTCATTTGAAACATTTTATAAAACAAATAAGAATGCAAGTGTTCTAATTCTTTTCACATCAGTGCTTTTCGCCAGCATCGAATATCATTCAATATCGAAACAGTTTTACACAGACAGGTAATTAAATTTAAAGCAATGGAAGCAGAAAAATGATCATGCAGGCTTGCTGCAAGCTGGATCCGCCAGGAAAGAATAAAAAGATTGCAGTGTGTCTGGCGCCGCGATTACGTGAAAAGATTGATAGCAGCAAAACGTGTTGCGTTATCAATGAACATGTAGCTATTAGAAACGGATAAGTGCTGTGATTGGAGCAGGATCTACGGGGAGAACTAGTTGACAGCGTTGAATAAATTTATATATGCATTTGTATCTGATAACGCTCGTGAAAATGGGGTCTCGTTAATGCCAAACCAAAACGAGGCTTTATAGCTCGTAACCGCGTTATGTAGAATTCGAGCAGTGTCGGGTTTACGAGGACGTTTCGACGAGTTTATTCAGGGACCACAGAAGATCTATCTCCGTTGCCATGCACTACACGCCCTCGCATCAATTTTCGATTAATGCTATTGTCATTAACGAAGCAGTATTGCTGGGATTAAAAATCAAGTGAAACGCCAATTCGTTTAAGAGTTTATAATCAGCCAACGAATGAAACCGTTCTGATTCTTCGACAACCATAGTAACGCACAGGTGAGAAAATTTTGAAGAAATAGAATTATATACATATACATACAAGTCATTGGGAGTAACTGTACAGTTTTAAATTGTGTCACGACCATCTCCGTTCTAATAGATATTTGAATTTGAAATAAGTAAACGTTCTTAAAATAAGATAGCAATCTCGTTGCATTACGCAAACAATTAAATTCAAAAATTTGTAATCTATTCTTTGAGTATTTATTACTTTACGCTGTTGTAATCTTCAAGAAGTGACGTCCGTAAGAGAGTATGCATCTTGTTTATTTAGGTACCGACAGGTAACAATAACTCTTCCCTGTGGTATTAATTCCCCCGAATGATTGCCAAAGGTATCCATGCTTAAAGTTCAATATCGTCGGATATTTCGTGGCCGCGCCTGTATCATAAATCTTTATTGCACTTCGTTTGCTTTTACTGCAACCTAAAAGAGGCAAAGCATGTAACCGTACGAAGCGTGGACGGTAGAGAGACAATAAGGTTCTATCAGATTGCCTGGCTTGGCGGGTTGACATGACTGGAAATCCAAGATCGAGCGATAACACCACAATGAACTGCATCAGCGTTAAGAAACGCATGGGCTATTGGCGAGGAGATACAAAAAGTCGCGACTTGAAATAGAGTTCGTACGAGCCGTTCTCCATTTTAGCCTATTAACCCCTTCGCATGTAGCAACTTTAAAATTGAAAGTACCCGCAAGACTTCTTTCTAGCCCTGTTCGTAGTGTTCAGCTGGCGATATCTAACGCTTTCGGATCCACTTTTTGACAATCTGTTGCGGGGAACAATATCATGTCGTACGTCATTGTATTCGTCTCAGCATTCCTTATCATAATGTGAATAAGAAAATATAGAGTCCCCTTTAAAAAAACTAACTTTACTTTGATATCTCCCCCACCACTACAGCTAGTTACAAATTATTTCTACCACTCAATGTCCCCTCTCATGCCAAACAATTATTGTAACACCACTTTTTTTATAACTTCAATCTCTCGTAAGATATTTCGCCGTTTTCGTTTAAACGGAACACCCTGGATTCGTTCAATTTCTGGGATATACTCGTCTGACAGGAAAAGAATTAAACAAAATTACAGTCGAACTCCGTTTATATGAACCTGCTGCAGGACAAGTAGGTTCATATAACCAGGTCGTACATACGTATTAACATAATACGATTTCACCCAATTCTCTTCGTCACCTGATTTTTCGTTCAGTTAATAGGAATTCATGGTCATATGACAGGATTTCACGGAACGTTCGCTCTTGAATAACGCGTGTCCTTATTGCTAAATCCTATTAGACGTTCATATAAGTTGCGCGACGCTCGGCAATATGTAGTTCGGTTACTAAGGGCTCAGTAAAAACTTCAGTTAAAATCAGGCATTACTAAAATTGAGTTGCACTGTGCACATAAACTAAATATAATATCGTCAAACCCTGAATCAACGTGCTTGTAGGCAAACCGCTTGTTCGATTTCGACGATGCCCGTTGACGATACCATAAGATTTCCATTATAGATAATAATTCGATGCTCCCGCTATGCAAATCACTGGGTCTAAATAATCGGGGCCTCTACGATAGGATATGATTGCGTGCGTCGAACGATCTGTTGACTTTTAATCTCTGCACGACGACAGGCGTGTGCAAATTGTCTCAAGATGCTAGCATGAACGATACAACGAATAGCATGCACTTTAACTGATACAGTTCTTCCTTGAAAGGAACGAGTGCACTGTACAGGAATTGAAGCTCCTTGCCCATAATCTGACAACAGTCGCGAGCTAATCCTTTTTCAGTGGCCTTTGATTTCCATATAAAACATGGCTTGTCTGGAGCAGCGGGTTCTTGTAGTCGTGTGGGGTAAAAAGTTTACTCATTTGTGTAGCGCAGATTGTCCTTCAGCGTAAACAGTTCACTTTTACAAAGATAAAAGGGATATAGATAGGGAAGATTAAACGGTATGATCCGTCGTGGATGATTCGGTTTACAACTTTTCTTTATAATATATGTATAACAAATACCGTAACTGTAACTGATTTATTTTACAACAAATATATCAGTGACTCAACACGATTATCCGTTATTGTTGTTGTACATACAGTATAAGGGATAGTTAAAAAAGAAATGACTTGATATAGGAGTAGTAAAAATTCTTTGAATTTGTACGTTCAAAGCGAAATGTGTGAAGCACTTTTATAGAAACCGGCTTGATACCAATCATTCCGTGTGAAGCGTGCTTTCGCGCTGTTGCATTCGGATTTAACGGAGCCAATAATTGCAGTGAATTTTCTAATGCTTTTGTCATCCTCTCTACTGAATGAATGATATGAAGCCAATTACCTGCACACGATCGACCAAATAAAACGACCACTCAACAAAACCAATACATCCGTGAATTATAACGAAAATAAAATACCTCACCCCGCTTCGTAAATCCTATCAATTCCAAGCAGGATCAGACAAATTAATCGCAAAACAAATCCAACACACCGACGTATCTTTCGTAAGATTAATTATATCGACATTTTAAATAAAAATCTAGCCGCGCCGCGAATCGACCTTGAAACCAACCACGAAACAATCGTACACCAACCCGCACTGATACCATCGATAACGAGATAATGGATCTGGGTGAAAATTGGTCGCCAGTCAGGTCAAAGATCAACAACTCGCCGAGGCTGACCGATAGGAAGCACGTACGTATACATATATGTATGTACGATCGAGAAGGTAATTAATGCCTACGGCGATCGACGTTCGAGGGCGGAATCAAACAGGAGAACAACGAAGAAATCCCTTTGAAGACGCAACGCGGCGTTGATTGCGGCAACCGGCAACAACAGCCGGCCAGCAGGAAGTGCATTGTACTATTAACTCTGTTTAGACTTCGGTTAATTGAAGATAAAGCCTATGGACGTGCTCCTTCTTCGTTGCTACCGCACGCGTAACGAGCCGTATACGCGCAGTGAGTGAACCTGCGTAACCATTGTTTAACACATTGCGTGCGGGATATATCGTGTATGGCAAACCGAACGTTCAGGCCGGGTCTCGAGATATCTCGTTTTAATGATTTCATATAAGCTCGTATCGACTCGACTCGACGAATTGAAAATAATTTGACCTGTTTCTTACGCCGCAAAGGTAACGATACCCTGATGTAATTTGTGATAAAAGAAACGCGTGATAAATGCATGCAAAAATGCCGAAAGAACGGAGAAGAATCGGTCAGTATCAAATACGATTACATCGTTAACGCCGTTGAGCTTAAGCGCTGTTAATGTTACGTATATGTATGTACCGTACATACTGTGCAACAGGGACTTATTTTCATTCGCGTTTCCGTTCTCGTTCGTGGCTTGTTCACGAACGAGTCAGGTGTACGATTTTCACGTTGCAGTAGGAGGATTCGCGCCAACTCGAGTTTCACAGCGCAGGCTATAATACTTCAATTTTAATCAAGTTTTGGTCGATCGATTTCTTTAGCATTTTGTGCGTTAACGTAATGAAGTTACTATGTTAGTGGACGCATATAATCGTAATATGAATTTCTTTAAACGTTATGCTATATAGAAATTATTTCACCCCCTGTACATTTGCTATATTCTCATGCTTGAAAAGATTTTAGATAAATGTTGATAGTTTATTATAAGAGAAAAACTTGTGGCACACATTTGTAATCGATGAATAAATATATAATAATTTTGCAAATTTTTATGAAAATGAGGCAAGATATATAAGATATGAGTATTGTAAACATTATTAACTACAAGACAGTTGTTATGAGAAAATTTAGTCGGACAGAACTATACAAATTATTTATTTTTTATTTTCTTTCCAATGTATAATTGGACTGTGATTAATAATAAGATTAATAAGAATGATAATACTATACGTATGATAGTGATCTTCTGATTATGAAATTAGGTAGAAAAAAGGTGTTTTGAGTCCTTCTGCTGTTCATTCGGTATTAACAGAAATAATTAAAACTCCTGCGTTCAATATTCTAGTTCTCGCTTCTTCATGATTGGATATAATAAGTTGATTATTCACGAGTCATGAGTTACCAAACAACTTGCAGATTCATTCCGGCTGTAATTTACGTCTAGTTAGTGCTCTAACTTTATCCATTCTCCGTATTCTCATCAGCGTGCGTTTTATGTTAATCACTGCTTATTCACTTACTTACGCTGAAATATCTGAATCGCCACTCATTAAAACTGAAGAAGTCAAGATACGGTGTATGCGCATTGAACACTGCGATAGAAAAAATACCGACCAGGGAATCAAAATGAAAATATCGCGTAAAGAATTACTTAACAAAATATTAGTTTCTCTCGAAATTTGTATACGAAAATTTATTCACGCGTTTTCCCCAATTTTTGACCAAACTTTTGGCAAAACGAAAGCATTGACTTATTCTCGCCAGAAACACTTGTTCCGCAGTGCCCACAGGAATGTTTCCAAATGAGATCCAAAGAAATATGTATAACATAATACTTTAGCACGGTATCAAATAGTTTCTCCTATTAATTTAGAAACTGGAGCACCGGTGAAACGAGCCGTGCACAGTAAACCATGTACCTATATACGCGTGACGATGATTTTTGTTCCCCGTGCATCGTGTCGTTTACCTTAACTATCGGCAACAAATTTAAATCGCAGCAACCCTGACACGTATTTAATTCGTGAACGTCGCCGCGTACTGCCGCCGCGCACAATATCGCCGCTGGCCGGGTGCCGTTCAGGATCGCGACAGTGGTAACTGGTTGAACGACGCTGTTCAAATTCGAGTCCTGTCCCAACAATGTTCAAGAATTACGGTACCTATATGCATATACACGCGGCAGAGTGAGAAAGGAACACCGAAGACGACATTCCGCGACGGAGAGAACGTTAGTTGCATATACCGGCGCGGCGTTCTTCTTAACTCTCCTTTTTCCGATGAAATACAATCTTCGACGTATTATGCCAGTGTATACGTGTGTCGTGACTTTTAGTTCCAGCCCACACAGTACACTGACCCTCGATGCGACCGAGTATGTATAGGGCACATGGTATCGTGTATGTATTCAGTGCGAGAGGGATTGCGCTTGAGATGGTGCCTCTACGTCTCTCACTCTCTCTCTCTTCCTCTCTCGATTTTTCTTCCTGTCTACGTTGTCGTTGCCTTAAGACCATCACGATTAACGAGCAGTTCGAGGAAAATGTCTCTTTGACGGCTTAAGCAGCTTTCGTCTGCTCGCGGACACGGCTAGAGGGAAACGTAGTGCTGTGTGTGACGCCAGAATGCTTCGTTAGACGGTCATTTATAATGGCGATACGTGTTCAATGGGTTCCTCCAGTTTGCGATGATTGCGCGCGATTTTTCCGGATGCACATGTGTCTGCGGGCGAACACGCTGCGAGCGCCACGCGTAAAAAGAAGGAAAGCCTTATCTCGTGAGAGCGGAGACGCGCTGGAGGAACAGAGAATTGGGTCGTTCGCGCGGGACCGGATGCATCCTCGGACCGGAAATTATGAAATAAATCTTGCGCCATGTCAACGTCAGTTTGTACTGTTCCGGCTGTTAGACGGGGCTAGGCAAATGTTTGTGCTTCGTTTAGACTGATTCGATGGCTGTCAGTGGTGAATTAAGGGGGAGACGGGTTCGATTATTTTTTTTCTGCGGTAATTGGGTCAATTTGGCGGGAAAGATTTTTTAAACGTTACTTCGTAGTCATTCGTAACAATGGGAATGAAAGAGGTCGTTGCGATCCAGTTTGAGGGGGGGTGGTATGGTTTATTTTGTGGTATAGATTTATGGGAACCACTGCAATTTTTGTACTCAATTTTTTCAGATTTTGTATAGGTGTTGTTGTATCTTCATGGTAGATCAGATTTGTAAGGTAGTTCGTAACGAAGGAGCATAGTTTTGTATATATTTATTTGAAAATGTCATACCTTATAGTTAGGAGGTATGAATATTTTAAAATATAAAACACTTTACAGTATACTATAATTATGTTATAATTTTTGTTATATCTTGGAGTTTCAAGTGGGCCTTAAATTAGTCACTTTACTCAACGCACCACAGTGTTCTTTGATGCAAACGGGAGAAGGCAAAGATAAGATATTGTAATTACTACAACACTTGGGATAATCCTTATACTGATACTGTGAAGCGCAATAATTATAAATACACTGTATGTATATACTACTGTGCACATATGATTCACATTCCCCATTAACCTCGATCAAAATGAATAAAACTTTGGCTACTGTATGAAAAACAAATTTCAGCATTAACACGGACGCAGGCCAATGATACGAACAATTTCAACATTTTATATTTGCAAATAACAGCAAGTAATAATATATTCTCTCTAAGCCCACATTAATATATAATATATGTTTATTTTGTTTAGTATATTATTATGTTAAATAGAAAATTAAACGAGTGAAATCAAAATCCTCTCTAAAAAAATGATATGGAATTAAGACACAGCATATAATTTGTTGTTTCTATAAACTTAAAAAGTTTCAACGTATACCACTATTCCCTTAATTGCTAAAAAAGTTATAATTAGAGGAAGAAGTAGCTGTGCTCATCTACATGCTCATGTGAGCTTTTTCCTATTCAAGGGTGTCATAACTTTGAATGTTAACAAGAAAAGGTAATTCTGAAAAGTAATTGTGGTACGAAGAAGAAGACACAGCGGCGTGAACCGCCGAAGAAAATGAAGGTTCCTCCAATATTGTGGATGATTTTCATGACGTTTAATAGCGTCTCGGCCCCGGGTGTAATGATTTTAACAAGAACTAGGATACGCGACGAGCGTCGTTTCTAGCTCATAATGAATACTTAAGGGAAACCGCATCAGACGAGACCGATCACTTTTATGATCCCGCTGAAACGAGATATATAGAAGCAAAAGAAATTAATTAAAGGAAGCTTCATTATGATCGTCTGCCTTGTGGTCTCGCCGCAAGCCCCGCAACAACCATAAGAATATCTCTCCCTATTGACAGAATTAGACGGCCTCAATTTTCTGTTCAATATGTTCCGTGTAATCGACTGCTGAAATATAATAGATCGTAAAAGATTACGAATTATTTCGCATCTCAGATTTTTACTTCATCCATTAAATAAATATTTGCTCGGATAAAAGTGGAAGATTTATTCAATTTAATTAAACATATTTCCATTAAGGACGATTGACAAAGCGAAGTTTTGAAATGAATTAATTGAGGCACTTGTTTGTTTCTACGCTATTCATGAATATTTGATAAATTCCTATTGTATATAAAACTGTTGCTGGCCACTCTACAAGATCTACTTCTAAAATGCTGAATA
Source organism: Nomada ferruginata (assembly GCA_963583965.1). Lineage (NCBI taxonomy): Eukaryota > Metazoa > Arthropoda > Insecta > Hymenoptera > Apidae > Nomada > Nomada ferruginata. Next base: position 9,774,500 of record OY757225.1, on the reverse strand, counting down.
TATGAGTGACCATTTTTTTACGTGTGTAAGAACTTTTGTAATGTTTTTCTGCGATTTTGGAGCACATTCATTCTAAGGAGTATTGACAAGATATCAGTGTAACATCAAGTTCTTACTAAATTCGAATTAAGTTAGAAATTATTTCAAGCGTAGGAGTTTATCTCGATTTCATTAATTCCATGTCAAGATTTGTGAATTTCAGCATTCATTTACCTTCGAGTAATAATAATCCGTGTATCGATGCGGATATTTACTTTAGAACGCGAAACTCGCCATTCCTGATGCGCGAAATATCACTCAGCTGATCTTCAAAGTCCGATTGCTGGTCGCAAGTAATGCTAATTAAAGTGGCGTGTACACGTTCGGCGAGCTTTATCGTCGTTCTCACGATCAGGTCTGATGCAAAGAACACGTTGTTCACGTGAACTCGCAAGCGGTTGCTTTGGTTCATCGTCTCTTCCATATTGGGCCCGCGGTTCATTGAATAATGCATAATTTACGAGTGCCTCGTTAAATTAACAAGTGACTTTTTCCATTTGCCTCGTTCCCCCGCTGGTGGAAAAATCGTATTACCAAGCGACAAAACGTGCACGCCCCGAGAAGAAAGTTTCAAAGTCGTCAAACAGGTTTCGGCTTGAACGTCGCTATCCCATTTTAGTACGGATATTGTGAATGGATCGAATATGGGATCGAAATTACATCCTACCATTTGTCAATCTCTATCAACTGTCATGATACATACTACGAGTGCTCGAGGTTTCAGGGCTACGTTTTATAATGGGAACTTCCGTATTGAGGATGTAAGCGAGCAATTTTTGTAATTTTTCCTTTTTTGTAATCTGTTAATCTTTTTCTATTTTCAGAATCTCGAAATGGATTCATGGAATGTTTTGTTGAAGCGTAGGATGGATAATGTCATAAATGTAAAACCATGAATTTTTTATAAAATATTTCACAGACAAACATGGGCCTGTTTGTACTCCAAGAACTTCGTTGGGTACGATACGAAGCATATGATAAGTTATATAAATTCATTTTTCTAGTAATTGAAGATGAAGGATCAATGAGTACTTATATAAAATGAAATATGTGCTATATTTCTATTGGCCCTTTTTATTTTCCATTTCGAAAAACTAATGCTGAATGGCTTTTTTTATTATTATGTCAGCAGCATTAGTAACAATATAGTATACATAGTCCTAGAACAGTTTCCTGTGAGATTAAGTTCCACAAAGTTTTACGATTAATTCGACTTAGGAAACTTTGAACCTGAATTGAGTACTGAGAATGCACATTTGAAAGCAGCATTAGAGAGCATGTAATCGGATGGGGATGATCTAAGTTTCTGCTTACCAAATCAGTAACGCGGACTTTAGACGAAGTTAAACTTTGAAGTGAGGAGCCAGTACAGTGACAAATTAGGCTTTTGGAAAATATCTGATACAGTAAGACAGTAGCCAGGAAAACTGAGTGGATAACAAAGGACAGACTGATTATCCAATAATTTTGCAGTAAATTGATTGCCTTTTTGATAGCACAATAATACAAATAAATGTACGTATTTTTTTATAAATTTCTATGATCAGATACAATAATTAATACTAAGATTGAACCTCAGTATAAAGTTAAAGTAGTAAAAAACAAAATCAAACAAAATCAGTGCACCTAATTATATACAATACACCTTTTACAAGAAAACAATAATTTTCCTCCCCGACATAATGAGACTATACTATGATTTCTACACACATCATTGCTATACCTTTGGCTCCAGTAATTCTGCCTCTCGAAGATTTACACCTGGAAATTGTTTTCGATTGCGGCAACTCCGCTTCGAACGAAACGTTTAGAAGCAAACTCAGCAAATGAGGTGCGCAGAAACCAACAAACAATACTTTATCACGAAAGGTCTGTCGGCTCTATAAAACATGCAAACGTTTCCCAGTCACGATTTTATCGGTTACCAACCGATCGATCGACCGGATGGCTGGTAGGATCCGGCAAAGATACGGCACGCGCATACTGCGAATGATGTTTTCAAAGGCTTACACGTTTCCACATTAACCATCGGCGAAAGCAGCGTTGCACTAATTGTAAGCAACAATTTCAGACACGCAAAGCTGCAGCGATATATACGCCCTGGTGTTAGGTAATCCGTAACTGGAACTCGAGTATTTTCGTTGTTTCGAAATATCGGCAGAAAGTTTCGTTTAGTATCTTTCAATTCCAATCTTCTTTGATATTACTCTGGATATTTTTTTATTCAAATTTTGCACAGTGAAAAGAGTCAAAGGGTGACTGTGTTGCATTTGCTTCATTTCGTACTCCAGTAGTTAATGTTAAATTAGTGTCGTGGTTTAACAAGGACGGTGACATTTAAAGAGGATGCTTTATATTAAACTTGAAAGTAACCGGAGCATAATTTCCTTTTTCGCCTTGCAATTCAACTGTACGTGATAAAGTCAGTATTTTAGGTGTTTCTATTTTGCAGCCTCACTATTACCGAAGATTATCGTATTATTTTAATTATAAATTTTCGTTGTTTGCTACAAATATTTCGTTCAAATTGCATACTCTATTATTAATGCTATAATATTAATACATATTAATGATATAATCCATTGACGTACGGAACTAACTTTAATAATTTATAATCCCCAATTTTTCTTCCGGATCATATAACGAAGTACAAACGATCCCTTACAAATTTCCATTGATTGTAAGATACGTTTATCGTCTTGAAAGAAAAAAACCACGACATGACTCGACCATTCGAGCTTTCTTGAGTAACTCTTCTCGGTCATCCTTCATGCGATCAATGCAACCATTCACGAAGTCGTTTTGGGTGGCACCGCGCAGTAACCGTTTCATTGCCTGATCCGTCGATCGATCATACCGAATAAAGTTCTGGCGCCCGTGAATGCCACTTGTCTGCACGACAGACAAAGGGATAAAAGCCGAGGACACTTAGTCGTTCAACTCAAATGAGATTAGGACCAATTGCTCTGACAGGATACTCAAAGTGTCTGACAGCAGTGTCTCCAAGAGTCGCACTGCGCCCTATTAGCCTTAGTTTTCAATGCATTCCAATTCACAGCAATGTTCAGCTTCCTCCAATCAAGTATCGATCAATGAAAGGGTCGATAAACGGTTGGCTGGCATCGAATTTTACGATGATAACTTAAAAGTGATATTACAGCGACATTACACTAAAGAAGAAGGAAGAAGGATAATAATTTGTCATTTGTTATTTTAACAAGGGAAGGCAGATCATTTTCAAAGAATGTGGTCTTTTTATAGTGATTAAGTGATGAATTGGTGATTACCTTCATCGATATATTGAACACCTGCGATACTGTTAACTTGTTACTGTATTATTAGAAAGTGTAGGAAACTGGATACTTCGCAGACAATTTTTACTAAACTACCTTAATAAAATTACATCCAGATTTACCAAGTCGCAGATAGTTAAAGATTTCAGGGAAAAGGTTAATAAATTGAAAAGAAAATTAATCTTCATAAAAGTACAATAGGTAAAGTTTAACACGAATTTTAAATACAATGTTCCACAGGTTACCAACTCACAAGCATTTAAGCACATTAGACATCACAAAACATCACAGAAGCTTCTCAATAAATCTCCATGAATTTCCATATATCTTATTAATTACTTTACCAAACCATATTCATTAAACAATTCCTTCCCCCATTTTGCCCCATTCCCATTAATTACATCACACCCTACATCACTAACAATCATCCGATTCTCTTCTCCGTGTATTCCTTTATCACACCTGAACGTGTGCTTTCTCGGCCAGCAAAATAAAAGAGCGAGAAAGCAGAGCACCTGTCAGCGCTGTTCGAGGCACGTTTCATTATTGAACCATAGAATCGATACTCGTTGAACCACCCAGCCTCGCTCAACAAATTCTTCGTGGAACGATTCTACAGGCCAAGACGAATCGTGCGAACGTTGGACAAGCGGCAACGAGACGTACGAAGAGCGTGAGCGCATAATGGTCAGATAGACAGGATCGTTGACAATTACAATGAATCATACAAGACACGACAGGCTGACATAGCACGGTGCATAGGGTACATTTCTACCGTGCCTCTCGTCTTGCCTTGTCCCTCCCTCGATCTTTCACTCCGCGTGTCTATCCGTCAGTTTGATCTGCACGCACGCGCGTGTATACGCTGCTGGTGCATTTGCGCTGCAAATCATGTCCAGCCTTGTAAATCGCGCCGTAGCCGCGAATAAATGATAGGCATTATCCTGCAAGGTTGCCATCGTTGCATTAAAAGCAAAGCTCTCTCCTATTTGCATAGATAGACAGGCGATGTCGAGCAAACGAACGACAATGGACGGAAAACAGAACGAAATGCACCTCAGATTGGATCTTCATTCGTGGAAGATAAAGGGGCAGTCGATGCTAAAGTGATTAGGTGTTAAATACATTGGTGGGTTTCAAAGAATTAGAGTTGGGAACTGGCAATAAGTTATGGTTACAGAGAAGCAGGGGAGGGTGGAGGTATGACTGGAGGAATTAAACCAAAAATGTGTAAAAACATGTAATCGTGTAAAAAATTGTTGTAGCCAGCGTGCAAAAAATTACAAATGTAATAATAATAAGTAGGTGGGTTTCGGGTGAACGGTTGCATTCGAATAGGTTTTAATCAAAGGATAAGAACTTATGGATAAGTACGTGGATAATATTTGGAGATACATAATATGGAATGTTTTCACATTTTTACGATTTCTTTCAATTCAGGGAGTTATTAATGATGAATATTGTATATTAATGATGAATAGCACTGAAATTAAATACATTAATGAAAAATACTTGTGGGAAAATGTTGCAAATATTTATGGAAATTCGATAACCATCATAATCAATTATGACAAGAACTCAGAATAGCTTATTCAACTTCTAAAATTATCTTAACAGCGAAATTAAACTTTTATTTCAAGAAAGTTACTTTCAATCAGTGCGTTGTACAGTTGTAGAACTTTGAACAAATTTGACAAACAAAAACAGTGGAACGAAAATATTATATGAAACACATTGCGTAGAGTTTCGTAACCGACTTCCCGTATGATATTACAATTACGTAATAATTTTAAAATGACTTGAGTGTTTGGTGACAAAATAGTAAGTCGCTTTTGTATTCATTCTGTGATGGTAGATCAAATACAGGAGTCCTCGTACATCTCGCTGTATCGTTATCGAAGTTTCTATTCCATCGCTTTCACCTGTATTCCAAACCTGATTATGCTAAAGTAGACGCATACAATAGTCATAACATTTTCTTCTACTGTGTATGTACTCATTTAAGACCGCATTAATGTAAACTGAAACTTCGTTTCTCTCATTCAACGAGCCGTATTACGTTTCACAACGCTCACTTACTATTGTGATATTATGTACTATTGCAGTGGAAGGCATGTTCTAGTGTTTAGTTTTCTACTATCCTAATGCGATACTTTTGTTAAGTAAAAAGTTTAACTTTTTCTCGAAATCTGCAGTTTTCATTATTTTAGATAAGGATTAGTTAAGGTGTTCAATACGAATATTGCAATCGTTCAATTCATTAGCCGGTAAAAACGTCTAGAAATATAATACTCAAGTGAACCTTTGTTTGACCACTTTTACATATTATTTACATATAATATACGTGCCTGCGTTTTTTGAATTCATGTACATATTGCATATCAATCGATTCTCAAAATTATTAAAAGTATTTGAGTCTTGGTGCAAAGAACTTAGCATTCTGAATATTCTTCACTGAATTGTTTTATAATAATACTGTAATACCTTACTCAAAAGAATCAGAGTAAGCTTATTGCAGTTCCACCGATAACTGAGTTAAGTTGACTATATTTTTGATCCCCAGATAAATTGTACCAACTCAAAATGATTTACAATACCATTCACCAGAACTTCGATTCTTCGCGTTTCACCGCGGTCAATGAAATAACTTGGACAAACTGTTTTATCGAAGTTTGCCTTTCAATAAGTAACTACAAATACCTTGGAATAGATCGATAACGTGAAAGGTGCGGTATCGTAGTTACGATAACTGAGATCTTTCTTTACCTTTGGAACAGGTTTGTGGGCCATACTGTACACAAACCGAACCCTTTTTCTTCCTGTTTAAAACGTCTCGTGCACATTTAATTTAACTGGAATGAATATAAGACAAAAATGATCAACGAAATGCATTATGTTGGAGAGTTCTGACGCATTTTTTTTATGTATACTTACAATTATCCTATTTCTTACAAATATGTTATATAGTTTAATGCCTTAACAAAATTATAGAGAGCTACCATATGTATCCTGTACATATTACGAAGTAGATTTAGCTATTTTATCATCTTTTTGTTTTACGTTGGGTCCAGAAGAAACTGAGCAAATAAATGGAGGAAATCCATGTGAGAAAACTAATATTTTTCGAGCGATTTCATTGTCAGTTTTTTCAAGTTATATATTCGGGACATGGGGAAATGATTTTTCTCACTCGACTGTCATCGAATGAATCAATGTGACAAATCGTGCTGTTTGCTCCACCATATGGTTGCCATGTTATTACTACAGAATTATCCTACGGATGATGCTTCAGAATTTTTTATCACGATTTATGATTCGATTCTAGCTTCTTTTATGACATTAAAGAAATGTTCAGCGATGAAAAGGGGACACGGAAAAAGTCTTATTATTACCTACTAATTATTCGACACGTTTCTAAACGAAAACAAACTTCATTATATATAAACATATTTTTCTCTGCAATACAAATCCTATTTAATTTAATTGCAAACACTTTCGGCCAACCCAGGAAAACTGTGCAAAAGAGGAAGAATAAATTACTATATTTATTTTACATTCCTTTTCGATAAAGGTATGACACTGTCTCGTTTTACCCCAAAACTTCTTAAACGCAATATATTTAAAAACTCCCTAACAAACATTAAACTCCAATTCACACAATTATTCAACACTCCCAATGTATCCAATAGAATTCAACTTCACCCCCATTTAAGCAGTCCCAGCTAAATGTAGCAACCACGAAAACCCACAACCATTACAATAACCACAACGAATCAACGTCTCCATCCCTAGGGAAAAAATTCCAATAACAATCCCCAGAATTCCAACACACATCCTAATTCCAGCAACTGTACATGGAAGCACGGTAGCCAGGAAACGATTAATCGTCAGGATCGTTCAAGTTGCTGACAGCCGCCGCCCGTGCTAGAGCATTAGCCCAAAAGTTCACGATACGAAAGGCGTTCAATTTGTCAAGTTCTCCCACACTAGTCGGGACTATTACCCCTGCCGCTCATCCGACGCTCGAAATCTCGTGTTTCGTTCGAAAGGGGGCCGACTGGACGCGTCGGTGGTGCTAGGAGGCGAAGGAATTCCGGGTAAAGCCGTGATGTCCTCGGAGAAAACAGTTCCGGTTGGTATATTACCCAATCTCGAGGACCAAGAGAAAGGGAGAGAAGAAGAAGAAGAAGACAACGGGTGACCGGTACACTCCGGTCCGGTTTCAGAAGGTGACGATAATCCGATGAGATCTAGCCTGGTGTGAAGCAACCGCAAGGCATAATATCATTCATAGGTTAACCCGGTTCGTACGTGCAGGTACACGTGGACGCGTTCCGCGCCTGTCGTGTATGTACGTACGTGTGCACGGGGATACAGCAAATACATACGTGGGCAGACGGTGCCTGGGGCCTGTTTGCCCACACATGGTAATTCTTCGTTCGTGACTTTACCTCGCCTGGCTGAACTTTCGCCCGAGAGTGGAAGAAGCTGCCAATCGTTGCTTAGTCGACGGTCCCTTTCAACGTTTGCTTCTTTCTTTTTCGGTATAGGTCTTTTCGTAGCGAGCCGCGAATGGCTCGGTTAGGTAATTCTTGTTGGATCTCGCTTTGATAATGCGGAACGTTAAGGTCGGCTTTTACGGCGCTTGGCGGAAGTCGATTGAGTGCGAGGATAAAACACGCTGGATAAATATGGTTCGTAGAGTGCTGTGTTTTGGAGTTAGAATGTTCTGGGGCTAGGGAATCCTCGCCGGTGAAATAGGTGTGCAGGGGCTTGGTTGGATCTTGAATTTCGCTTGGAAGTGGATGTGTAAATAATGGACGATAGGCATGGCGTTGTGTGTGCACTGATATTTGGGAACAGGTTTTGTCCGATAGGCGATTGCAAAATTGTTCACTGCGAAAGGGGAGAACAAATGAACCAGGTTTGCGGGGGATCGTTGTTGCAGCGACGTTAGAACAATGGAGGAATATAAAATTACAGTAGAACTGTGTTTATTTGCACCTGTCGACAGACATGACGCACCAAATAGAAATTCCAGCGAATAAAACATCAAATTAATGAGGATGGACTTCCTGTATGTTTTATTTGCAAAGACGATCACACAAATCGATGTTCATGATCGTGAGAACTACGAAGTTCCAGATGTAAATCATTCTGTTCTGTATTAACGTAAAATAACAAATTCATATAGCAATGTAATTTATTCAATGAAAATTTATACGCATACACAAACCGCTGCCAGTTATTTTTACGAATTATTTGTATTGCAATGTGTAGATAATAATTCACGAAAGGGATCAAGAAATAATGAATTACTAATTGCTCTAACTAATACTATCCTTTGTCCTTTTACGATGAATATTAAATCATGAATCTAGTAACCTAATATTTCGCAGTTTTGCACCATAAAATACGTCCACGCCTGTATGTAAACAGTGAATGGCAACAAATTGAAGGCCGACATTAGGCGATTCGACAAATTCACAATAAGTTCAATTTCCATACGCCGTTATTTCCGTCCGGCTGTGCCCAGTTATTTCGGCGGATGCAGTCAAAACGTTGATTTACATAACAACGGCCTAAACTCGAGCAATTTACATTTCCTTTCGATTCCTGCGTCCTCTCTTCCCTGAAATGTCGCATGCAGTCCTGTACCTCCATGCATTCGCGTAGCCAGCGAACAGAAAATTGATACACAAAGCGCGTCGGCAGAATTGGAGAATAATTGAATCGATCCTGCGCCGCGGGTATTTCTAACTTTTGAAACGCGCAACAATTCCTGCCAACCTGTTATGTTTAATCGAAAAACCGACAGTGCACGTGTCGGAAGATCAAATTTCATTTTTGAACGATCGTGATTTTTTATTTTCGTTCCTTACAAATTGGCGAGCACGGTTTTCTTTGATCGATAAAATATATTTAGAAGCAACTGTGGTGCAAATTAGTTAAATCGTTAATCATTTCGCACTTGTCACTTGAAAATTATTCCAGATAGCATATCTAACTCGCAGTAAAAAACAATTTATTTGTAATATAAATGCGAATGTCAATATCAACAATGATTAGTATAACTATGGTTAAAGGCGATTACCATAAACCGAAAATATTTGTAATAATAACCCGACAACAGTGATATGATTAGGATACGTTCACATGGGAAAAGAATAATTTTCACGACTAAAATAGCGCTCGTACAAACGTTAAGTAGTTGTCTAATATTTGTCCAGTTACTCCTCCTAAACAATCAAACAATCTTTATATCGCAGGGCGGCGTTTTATCGCCCACTTCGAATCTGAATGAAGTGTGTACACGGTTTTCGTATCAGGAAGACTAAACAATACCTATAAATATGTCCCTGTACTTTCAAAGCACCGTATATGCTAGCTTCCAGACCAACGGTTCGCTTTGTTACGAAGAGTGAAACAAATCGCGGACGGAAGTTGCTCTTTCCATGACAAACACTGCTTCCGTCAATGTGCCAGTCACGCTTTTTCTTTCCCTTTTTTTTTATTTCAAAAATTCAGTGTGACGATCGACGCACCGGAAATGTATAGACCGTTGTGCCATTATCTATTTCGTTTTTCACCGACGTTCCTGTATTGTGAATGTAGGTGTAGCCCAGGTATGTAGGTGCGAAACGCCTACGAATCGCGATCGAGAATAGGGCAATACTTGAATAACGGAAACACTATAGATTAAACGCATTAACCATTCGTTTCACTGTGACAATGGCGCTTTCTACGTTGAACGATTGCTTTGTTTAACATTCAATCGTTGAAAAGTCTGTTTAAATTTTGTTTTAAATTCTGCAGTCGAGGACAAAATATGTTTGCTGCTTGCACTATATTGCATTATTGCGGATGAATTGTGTGCTGTACTAAACAGTCAGTCGCGAAAGTGTTCGTACACTCTCTAACTTTCCAATTATTTCAAAAGATGGAAGGATTTGTAATACTTTGTGAACATTGTATGTGACAAACTTCGTATCTGATAAAAATATTTTGCATATTTGTTGCATTATATTGTTGCACACTCTATTGCGTTAACACTTCCATTTGTTAGATATGTAATATTACCAGCTTAGGAACTTTATATAGATTTGTGCTGTATTAACTCTAAGCGAAGAAAATTAGGGTTTTGGGGAAAGTAGGAAGACATTTTATTTAGCATACGCTTAAATTAATAGATATTTGAAATAACGTGTTTTACGCTGTTAGTAATGGGGCCAGCAAGAGAAAGTTGTAAAGACTGGATATAAATGTCTAAACAGAGGAAAAATAATAAATTATACTGATTAGTATTCGGCGATTATCTTATTGAAGCACCGTGTTTAATTAAAACTTTGGGTCACCATAAACTAGTAGTAATGTTCCAATACTGGTCATTAAAAATGATTTAATATTTTGTCCTTCCAAATAAGTTTGGAGGTACTAAAATTCAAGTTGTGTTTTCACATTTTATTGATTTTATAATAGGTAAGCATAAACAGTTATATATGTATGTTCATGACAGTCGAAAAATGGGAGTACGTTATCGGAGCGATTGTTTGACCGTTAAAAGGGTTCAGGGTACGTGTAGGAAACCATACAATGTTCCTGAAGAAAATATCTGGTGTCGAAGGGGGTGCGTTCCTTCGAAAGATAGGGGCTTCTTTGTACGAAAAGCGGTTAAGTTCATCTCGGTAATAAAGGGAGCCAAGGAAAACGACCGGCCTAATTTACTATTTTTACAAGCTTTCTTCGAACGCCTGTGGCTTCCTGTTTCTTTATTTTTGTTTCATAAAAGCTACAACCATTTTCATGCGTTTACAGGTAATAAATTATCAGGTTTTATGTAGAGATCGTAATTAAGTCCTCTTGTTATAATTTTTATGTAAATTAAGTCAGACGAAAATAAAGAATACCAGTTGAAGCTTGAATGAGAAGTGTCATTATTTTCAATTTTATGACCTCCTTGTCGAAAAACTTCTATCAAAAGATTGCGAGCATTGTTTTAAACTTTTTTTGATAATTTTGTTTAATTACTGTTTTACTTGTTAATTACAGTTACTCATATCGTACGAACTATTGAGTATTTTAATATTTTTTTTTTTCCATCAATAAAGAGTAATGTTAATTTTTCTTATTTCCAGCAAGAGTAACGATCACGTGTTAAAGTATGGACTGGTCATTTATTTTCGACTAAATTCTTTATCTTACAATTGTACCGAGCCAATACTTCTTGTAATATGACCTGCACAATTTTCACTGCGAGTGACTGTATGTATTTCAAACGTGTCGATAAATAATATCAATTGCCACACGTTTATTACTGCATGGCTATTAGAAATAAAAGAAATGGTTCCTAACTGCAAGATTTGAGTAACAATATATCCCACTACTATAAATTTTATTTGACAGGAAATGCTAACGAAGTGATCCAAGAATATATCTTTGTAAGGACATTCTAAAGTTGCATTTATACACAAGTACGTATTACGTGTACTACGTTACAACTGCTCCAACCATAAATGAACGCTCCAATCTCTGATCCTGAAAGAGAAGTTGTCCGCTAACTTTTTTGCCCGCGTGAAAGGCACAAACGAATACTTTTACTTCTGCTAGTCGAGAACACTTTTGCGCCCGAGCGTTAAACAATTAACGGTGTAAAGCGTGAAGTATTACAATATTACTCCGAATTCTTTTATAGTTCGCACCAGTTATATACTAAATTTTCTAACAAATTTTAGTATTCATAGTATTCAAGTATTCATAAAGAATCTCGAATAATTGCGATTATTCTTTCATTTAATTGTCATACAGGTTTAATACTTCACAATAATAATGATTATACGTAATTTTTACTTTTTAGCAAGCAAGTTTGAAACCAATTGTAAAAAATTTAATTAACTGTGACAAATTAACCTTTGCAAATCCGTAAAAACAGAAACTATGCAAGAACCGCCCAGTTTCATTAAGTAATCTTCATTTTTAACAAGCGCGTAACAATTAATTCTCATTTCATCCTTTCGCATAATCCAAGATTAGTCGTAAAGCACTTATTATTATATCGATACGAGTTTATCAGGTATGTCGATAAACCAACAAAGTATTTCCAGAGCTCTCAACATCGCTAACAGTCTCGCAACTTTTACAACGCTCAACAAATCTACTCCACCAATATCCCACGCGACCCGTTCGATTCATTTCGTCGAACTCGTCGATAATTCTCGGCCACGTGATTTTTATATACGGCCTGGCGTATAAATGGTGATAAATCACAATGTCCTTGTACTAATTTTTCTCTCGCATCGATCAACGAGCAAGCACGCGCTCGTATCTCAACATCCTCACGTGGTGTTCTTTTCGCGTTTGAAATTACAACGTCAGGCGTGGGTGTTCAACACGGAGAGTTACATGTCACTTTGGAGTTACGAACTCTGACCTCGGCTCGGTTGTCCCCAATTTCGAAATTTAACCTCTCAACGAGGTCCCGCGAGTTACCTAAGTTAATCGCTTAATTAATTCCGCCGTCCGGTCGTTCGCATCGCTTTCACCCAATTAAACGTCGGCGTGCCTGTATCGCGAATTTAAGATAAAATGCTTCGAGCTGAATTAGCTCAGCTGGGGCTAACATCCTTGGTGACTCGGTGTCTTAATCAATGCTCGGGTTCTATTCCCCGGTAAACTGCACAGAATAGTGCGGTCAATTTGTCGTATTACATTATTTATGCCAGTCTCGGGTAAAAAGTTTTTAATCAATTTTAAGTTACGTACTACGGAACTGTCTGGATAATAAAGCGTTATTGCCTATATCTATTTTTATTTTTTTATGTGCTTTAAATACATACTACAGCTTTTCAATATATATTTTAAATATATTCAACAGCAAAAATATTTTGCCGGAAGTAATATGTTATTCTTTGTATAGCAGTGCCATGTTAATAATTCTTTATCGCCAGTTTTTGGTGGTATTATATGTACGTAAATTATTTTCAAGCGTTTTAGAAAGTTCACTCTATGCAGATACTTCACACATACATAGTAGGTGCATACTTGGCTAATATTCTTGAGCTTTGAATTCAGCAAGATGTATTTAAATGTATGCACATATTGCATAATGAGTATGGAAATGTTCGCTGAGGTAGTAAAGAAATATTTCCTGTTTATATGAAATATATTCTACTTAAATATTTTATATCGAATAGATGGAAATAGATTGGAGCTATTTATACAAATGATATTTTAATAATTATTCAATTATATTTTCCGCATATCAATTAGACACGTTAATATTGTACTTAATAATTCAATAGTGTATCGTTACAGGTTAATGTTTCGACTTCTACGAAATTGGGAGGTGTCTTTACATTAGTTTCATATAACATAAAATGTTTCAACAAACATTCGGGCAACTATCAAATTCCATTTAGAATTGACTGTAAGTCATTTGAATAATATTGCTCCAAATTAAGTTCCAAAAACTGTAATCCTAAAATGATATACTTTTCAACAAAAACAATGAAACAGCAAACGAAACTAACGTACAAAGTGTGTCAATGTCAATTAAACCCAGCAAATTCTTCCCAAAATGATGCATCTTAAAAAATACACACTAAATCGTTTTTCTCTTCGCTCTTAAAATTCTTTCTCCCGTATGCATCCATTAAGTGATTAATAAGAAAATCGACTGAACAGCGTCTATTTCGTATAAAAAAAAACGGAGAAAGAACCTGTTCCCAATTGCACGAGACTTTGCGGCTACGTACAGGTGCAAGATGCGACAGATACCGTTTCGCATTGCTCTTGTTCGATCGGGACGCGTGATTAGCGATTCGCGGCAATTTGTGTCAGTCAAGTAATCTCCTTTCCATCCGAGAATCACGAATAAGAAAGAAACAAAATCCGGAACACCGTGCTCGTTCCGAAACATCGTCGAAGGGAGTTGGAGTGGAATGAAGGGAGACAACGCTTTCGACCGGAGGCCAAAGAGAAACAGGAGAGAAAATGAGAGAAGGGTTTCGGCCGGTTGTCTCAAGGTTTATTCAGGCTTACTCAAGCAAAGTCTCGGTTTCCTTCTTTCGTATCGTTTACGGAGCCTGCGAAGCTTTCGCTGTCTACTCGCATCTTCAACAGAAATAACAGGTTTCCCTGGCGCGCGCTGATTGCATTGACAATTTGCATTAAGCCCTTATATGTACTTCTATTTCATGTAACTGAATACGACGAAAGCCTTGCAACGATCTGAAAATCTCGAATTCTTAGCGGGACGAATTACACGGTCTTTGGTTTAGTTCGGTTTTAGAGATACATAGCACAGTAGATTGACTGAAAATCCACTGGCAGAAATCCGCTTACAATTAGAAGAAGGGAAGCTTAGCAGAATCGAAGATTACGTAGAATTGGGTTACATGTAACACTTCCTACAACTACCATAGAGATTCAGATGATATTAGGTAATAGCAGAACTTGAGGTGTTAACCCTTTCCATTGCAATTACGAACGACATTCGCGTTACTGTGACTCGTAACTTCGGATAAGGTACAAGGATAATAAGTACAAGCGTGAGTTGTGGTAGTCCTTAACACTACCGTCAACTGATATGAATTGGCAAGCAGGTGTGTACAGTACACTTCAGAAGTTAAATTGAATTGTTTCATTCGACAGATCGCATACAAAGGAAGCTATGAAAAGAAAGTTGGACTTTTAGAAGGATAAGTTATTCAGGATAGTGATACTTGTCAGAAGAGTATAAACATCGATACAATAACGCAGTTGTAATGATATTTCTAAACGGGGTCAGGCAAGATTTTTATATTATACACTTCAATTTATTCTATTTCGAAATAATATTTATTCGTTGTAGAATTTTAATTCCAACTTATTACTTTGAAGTAAAAAATCCCCTCGTTCGATGATATGAAAAGCAATAAAAAGGAAATGAAACGGATTCTACGAGTCTCAGTTATTGGATATTGTGAACTCGACGCTCCTCGTTCCTATTAGTAAAAAAGTACATACATACATCCAAAAGTACGTGCATACATCAAAGTAAATAATTTGAATATTGCATTCCATACGAGATGCCTCTCAGCTTATGAAGTATATTCGTCGTGTTCCAGCACCTTGGTACTTTCGACTCTGCCTGCACGTGCAACAGTAAATCGTAAGCACGACGAAATTCAGTCTCCTGCCGGCACACCAACCATC
The DNA here is from genome assembly GCA_963583965.1 of Nomada ferruginata. Lineage (NCBI taxonomy): Eukaryota > Metazoa > Arthropoda > Insecta > Hymenoptera > Apidae > Nomada > Nomada ferruginata. Next base: position 9,758,976 of record OY757225.1, on the reverse strand, counting down.
ATGAATTATAAAGTGATAACATCGAAAACATCGCGGGTCACGTTACGTTACATAGACATTTTACCCTGAAACTCGTGCTCGTAGCTTAACGAAACAGCGCTCAACGAAATGAGCGAAGAGCAGGCAATTGTGCCGGGCCTTACTTTTTCTCTGCTCTCTTTTGATACTTTCAGAAAAACACCATTGTTTCTGAGGGGGAAACCAAGAAATGCTTCAGTAAACTGGCCACTATATATGTATAGTTATTATTCTAAATAAGTGGTAAATAATTATATAAGGTATTTACAGAAATATGTGACTTAAATAATTATAGTGGAACGATATCAATTATTCCTGTGAATTACTAAAGAATAATCCTCACTAATTACTCGAAGAGAACGATTTATTATAATATAAATGTGAAGTGTTCTTTATATTCACATACCCTCTAGGTCCAAAGTTTAATTAAAATCTTCCATTCTAATTTACGGTAATTTAGTGTTTTCATAATAATATCTGGATTGAGGATACAAATTTTGCATATCTGAAAGCAAGTCAGGTAGAACAACTGAAATAATTTCTTATTTATTTAATTACTTATATTGGGAGGAATACATTGCATACCAAATTTTTTTAAGCAACCATGATTAATGGCGCATTCGTTACCATGTCTCGCATAATACAAAATTAGTTTTCCTCATTATGCAATTATATTACACCTGTACTTTATGATGGTAGAATTTATATAGGTAACCTACTGATTTCTTTCACAAGCTAGATTTCCGGTTTCGCGGGAATATATGTCGCAGCCTTGATCATTGCACATGCCTAAACGTTACACATATTTCAACCTGCCCCATATAGTCGAACAGATGAAATCTCTCGCAGATATATTGCAGGAGCGATTATGCAGTAATAGTTCAGAAATAAATTTCCATTTGGACAGCCTCATTAAATGAAAAATACTCGTCTAAATCAAGCTGTAACGAAACAAACTGCAACGGAAACGAATCGAATGTTCCGTGCTGCATCCGTTAAAGGATTTATGTGCCGTTTTTCAGGTGCTAGGGGAAATCTCTGATTTGCGATAGGGCACGTTTTCGTTATCCTTTGGATCAATGTTTTATCATGGTTGTTCGATTAATAACTGATACGACATTAATGTGCATCCTTTCCAAGTAAATAAAATAGTAAACAAAATAAATACAACACTGGTATTCTCATTATAAATTTGTATTTCTTTAGTTACTGAAAATGACGAGCACGTTTTTTCAATGTTGCCTATTTCGTTAAACAATATTTCTACCGTGGATTGTACTAATACAGAAAATTAATGAAGAAGAAGATAATATGTACAATATCTCCATTACCATTGGACAAAATATATGCTCAAATAGTTACGATGCAAATAAATAAATTAAATAATAAATATTTGTATAGTATATTATATTGCTGTGTAAAATAGGGTACATGCATTCGTTTCGATACTTATGCATTTGTTTCTATACTTTGTTATTTTCTTTGCTCCACCATTGAAATAATAAAAATATGGTATGGATACACCATCTACACTGATACGAAAATTATTCGAACGTCCATACAAGAAATAGCGACACTTAATGTACCTAATATCGACGGGTTTCTTTTCCATCATTACCGTACCCGCAATACTTAACGACACTTATAACCGATAGAGTAATATTTCATTCAATTTTGTCTGTACAGCTTGAACATTTTCGAATATAACGCGAGACGATATAAATTCGTTCCACGACATGCAATTTATTGCGCGTTACCAGCGACATAAGCGCAATGAAATACGTAAATCTATCTTCCCAAGAATCGTGTCAACTTACTCTAGCTTAAACATCAGATATCATCTGAATTTGATAAACGTTGACACTGCTTCAATTAAGAAAAGACTGTGTTTTATATAGTTGATGAAACAGTGTCAAGAAGTTGTATTCATTTTAGACAAGCAAAGAAAAGGCCTGAATACATATAATATGTATATAAATGTGAGTACAAAATTTAATTCTGTTCGAGTAAAGTAGAAACAACGCTGACGCAGATATTACTTTCATTTTTGTAAATCATTTCAAGTATTACCTACTTTTACGTTTGAAAATATTCCGGATATTTTTGTGCCAGATGCACTGTACATTCTATGAAATGCCCGGTACTATTGACTCTACAAAGTTGTTATATGCATTAAGAATTTGAAGAAATTAATTCTTTTGAGACGTCGATATATGGGTACTCTAAATGAGATTAAGCTCTGTGTGCACTGAAACGAGGTAATCATGCAACTGAACCTCCTCGTTCCATTTACCTTTCACCTATAATCTGTCTTACGAGTTGTTTGACATTGAACACATAACATGGAACAGTTCTTAAAAGCATCGAGAACATTCCTCCAACCATACTGGCAGTTTTTTTATTACGAAATACACACGAACATAACAGAGTGGAATTTCGAATAAAAATTATTGATTTCTTTCATCGTCCTATTGAACTACACTACAGTCTTTTCTGAACTAATTCTCAAAAAGATGTTCATGCATTGCTGTTCATCTGTAGCAAAGATTCCCTTTGAATATGATTACATAGCTTTATTTTGAAGAACAGCGAGCTCAGATTTTCTAAGCAGAATATACCTACTGATAATTGAGCACTGGCCAAGAAAATACTAAGATGAATAATCTACATCTAAGTGCATCTTGTTAAATTTCATTCGAAGATCAAGAAACTAGAAATTAAAGATCACACATATTAAAAAATACTCACGTTATTTTCAAATCAACTGATTCAAATAACGCATCCCTAGAGAGAACACAATTAACAACAATATGTACAGAGTAGTAACTGAAAATGTAGTACAAAACTAAACATCAAAAAAGACTACTACCCATCCATACGCACAGTTTCATAAACCATACACTCCCTCACACTCGAAAACCTACATCATATCAAACAAACACGTACGCGCATCTCGCAAAACATTCCTGCGGCTGATTCAGATTTTATTTAACCGAGTAGCCAGGCAGGCTGGCTGATGCGTGTCTGCATAATCTCGTGAATACCTGAACCCAGACGGCGTTTATTCGCGCATACGCGGATGGTGCATCGAACTCGAAAGCTTACCTATATTAAGCGGCCCTTGACATCGTCAAACTATAAACGAACACGCAGCATTCGGCTGCATTTAGAAGCGGGACCGTTGATGCTTTCGAAGACAAAGCTCGAGACATTTACCAGCGACGTTCGTCCAGTTACCACGGAGACCAGAGTGTTTAGGGTCCTCCCGGTTGTTAAATATAACCACAGTCGTACGCAGTCGCTACCAAACTCGAAATAGTCTGGTACTATCCATAATACAGCTACAGAAATATATTGCTAGGTTTATTACTCTTGTTACCGCTTCCGTCATTAATACGAGCCTTGAAAGCGCTCCGTTCCCCCTTGCTATCGATCATCTTAAAGATTAAATGAAAGGCACAGGACGAGCGTGAATAGTTTATGTTCTTCACCTTTTTGTGGCTGTAAAGAAGTCGATGATATTGTTAAGTGGTTCTAAATAGATCGTTTGAGGGATCATGATATTTTATATTGCACGATACATATTGGCAATGTGTGCTGAAGTCCTTTTTTTGGAATAGTTGTTTTGTAGATTATTAGAAAAGTTTTGATATTCCATTCTAGCGTTGTGGAAGCTTAAAAGTAATTATTCCATTAAATATGTCAAATATTTAATGAAAATATTTGATATGCATTGCGTCTTTTTGAATTGTATGAAACTTTTCTGTCTACGATTATTTCTACAGATTGAAACAAGGCATTCGATTTGTATCTTTTTTAGTATGAAATCAAGTATTTCATTAATTTCCCCACTTAATTCATTTACAAAAAATGTTTGATTTTCAGGTATGATTCAAATTATTGAAGAAAACCGGAAGAATGTTTGTTTTCAGGTACATAATCATATACATAATCATAGTGTAAACGGATATGTGAAAATCATTGCAATAATTAATTGAATTAAATTAGTGTAACAAATTCAGTTATTTTTAACCCGTTTGGAATATTGAAATCAAATTTGTTCGAGCATGAATTTGTTCTCCAAGCTGTTCAATTAATCAAGCTGCTAAAAGTGTTGCATGAATAATTAAACACTTTGCTCGTTTATCAAAACCAGTTTCTCTCGTTTCGTATTTTCAGAAGTCGGACATCTTTATACGGAACAAATCTGTTTATGGGTAAAATAGTATCCTTAAAAGTTTCTCTATAACCGCTTTCTCTTCGGTTAAAGAATTCTTTGTGAGTACATTTCTGTATTCACTACTCGTCAAAAATAAAATAAAAGTGAGTAAACACCGCAGTCGTGTTTACGAATTATGTATAGAACGTCAAGTCTGGAAAATAAAAGAACAAGGAACTGACGATTTATCTATTTACAGTAATACTTCTTTACAAAAATATTCTTCAAAATAAAGATGCTCAAGGGAGATGCATTCAATGATAAAATGAAGAAAACTCCAGGAGAAAGTAGAGACTTGGTGCAACTATTATACTAACTTCCACTTTTCATCTGAAGAATGTCAGAGAAACGTGAAGTAAGGGTTAAGGGATAATTCCAATGTAATCCTGTCCTAACATACTTTCCACTTTAACTAGTTTCAAAAGAAGAAAACGTAGAAGATTTAAAAGAACTCTTGTTAATGATCTGAACTACGGTTAGCTACTATTATGTTTAGACCCTAAATACAATAGATACTTCGGATACAATACAACAGAGATTTAAAGATTTAAATCCTTCCTCTTAGTGTGACAAAATTTGTATCCCTATTTTCTGTAACTTTATAGAATTCAGAATTCGCCATGCAGTGCGCCTTTTTATTACATATTATAATACAATATTTATTCGGTGTTTCGTGAAATATCGCAATTTGTATTTCCCTAAACAACCTTGAATATTAAATATTATCTTCATCTCAAAATGAGTTCCAATCAATGAGAAAGTTGAGTTCTTCAAATATAAATGTAGGAATGGGGTTTGGGGGGAATACCTTGCCGCGCGGAAGACGGAAGGCGCCGCGACGTGCGAGGAAGTTCGGCGAACGGCCGATTGCAGACGAGCATTCGACGCTGCAGGACCGGAACATATGTATTTTTGTATATCCTATTCATTAAATTGTATTTATATTAACCAAAGGAGTTTGATTAGCGGAATCCCGACAATCCCACATAAATAAAAAATAAAATAAAAATGAAGTAAATGAAATAAATAAATGAAGAATGAAATAAAATGAAGGTCATCCCGTTATACGAAACCGCGAATAAAAAGTTTCTGTCTACCTCGGATCAGTCCTTTTCATAAATCCGTCGATGAAAATGTGACCTTTAAAAATACCTAACAGCAGAAGATAGATAATTACCTGACAGCCAAAGGCTGCCTGTATCAAAGATCCAGAGAGGTCAGAGTGAAATAAAATTCTTCTCATCCTTTGAGCGAATATTATTTAGCCAAAATTTAATTCTTTTTCCTGAGTATCTGAAAATATCATGTAGCACAAAAGTTATATTAAAAAATCGCAATTATGCAAATATGCAATTTCCCCTGAGTATCCAAACCATTACAAACTCCATTTAAATTCCAATTCCTTAATCAACAAACTGTTGATCATTAATATTTCGTTGCAGAAATATTTTGACAAACGAAGAAGCTCAACGATAACATTAAGAAAAATCCACGAGAAAGTAAAGATAAAGAAAGAACTTCTACTTCCCATCCAAAGAATCCCATACAAACTTGAAGCAAGGGTTAACAAAACTATCGAACATTTTCAACCGCCCTATTTCGCTGGCCACAGGCCGCACAGGTTGATTCACTGAACGGATATGAGTGGAGCAAGGTTCCCGCTTCACCTTGCCACATTACGGACCCGTTTGCAGCAAGTCCACGGGGGTGTTACATAAATGCCGATAATCTACAGACGGATCTCCCTTCTCTGTCTCGAGGCATCCCCGGCGTAGTCGACGCTTCGACCTCGCGGTTAATGAATTTCGTTACCAGCGTGCTGCTAATGAATTGCTAATGAGCGCGGCGGTTCGCTGCATTTCTCGATCTCGCGATCGCGTGATCACCGTGTAACAAAAGATCTCTGGGGAAAGACGCGGCACGTGACGGTGTATATGATTTCTCGAATCTGTGGCTTCGCAGTCTAACAGTATCCGGCCGTGTTACCAGGTCAGCGATTAAATTCGTTCGATTGTTCACGAGCAGCGGCCCTGTTCTATTTAAAATCCCCTCACGAGTCGTCGGGAGAACGGGACGACGGGCCACGATTCGCTAACGATTCGCGTAATTTGCAATTCCTTCCTCGCCGTTCTTGCCCCGGCGTCGTGCGTTCACGGTGTTTTCTTGTTACGACGTTGGTGGCCGGCCGTTCGCCGACTCTTCGGGTAGAAAGATCGCGCCGGAGTCTAGAGAGTCTAGAGACGCGGCGAAGGAATCACGTTGCGCTTTTATTTGCTATGGCATTGCTCGGAATGTACTGTAGCCGGGTCGGCAGGCTGGCACTGGAGGCATCGGGGCAATTTATGATCGCCGAAATGTTATTAGAAGGAGATGCCGGTGCAAATCGTCGCCCCTCGAACTCGAGGCATTTAGTGGAATGGCCCTGTTACGACCGTGAGGATATCTCCTGCCCACATGTGCCATTACTTTTCATTTCCACGCCGGCTATTTTCTCGGTTGTTATCATTTCACCGGGCTCGTTACGGCTGTGACTTTTAATTGGAGTCACCGGCATTGTGGCGTGGATACTTGTTAAATGGAAGCTCGTGGAGAAGGATTGAATGGTTTATGGGGGGTCGCTTTGTAATTTCGTTATGCAAGAATTGTTATTTGGTATGTATGTTCCTGTCGTATGTATATGGCGGAATGGGGACAGGAGGTTCTTTTTAAATAGTTCTGATGCAGGACGTGAAAGGGGGGAGTTTAATGGGGTGGATTCCTGAGTTTGGAATCCTGCCAAGGGTTTACCTTATCTTCCTGATGGAGTATACGTTTCTATTACTGGAATGTTATTATACATTCGAGAGTGAATTATGTGCGATGATACTTAATAAATATTCTTTATCGAATGCCAATTCGAATATTAGTAACTGCTTGCAGGTAACGTTCTTGGTGAAAAGTTTGACCGAATAAAAATGACTAAATAAATTAATACAAGCCACAATATAAAGCGGTACATATTTGTGCACTATTAAAGGCTTGATATTAGTATCAGTCAATCTATAGTTTTTGCATTCTCGAAAATATAATTTCTAAACGTATGAGTACTAATAATGTTCACCTAGCTAAAATAACTCTCACGAACGACGAAACGTGTGATTTTCAACAAACTGATAAATCCGCGCCGAAGTCAACTTTAATAATTCAGCCGGAACAAATGAGCAAAATTACTCTTACTGTAAAAACCATCGGGATGAGAGAGTGCTTCGACCATCCAAGCACTCGTGAACCAGTAGGATTTGTTACCTTGAATCGACGCCAAGAAACACTCGATGAAAAACTTTTGGGGGGATACGTACCTGAAACAAGAAAATGAAAACACACAATTACAAACGTTGTCAGAGGAGAGCGTACGATAGTCGATCTTTCCACGTACACGCGTATGCCTCGATAAAAATCGTCTGGCCGAGAAGTCGAAACTATTTGGATCAACTCCAGTGTCAGCGAACTCTCTCGCCGCGTCACCTCGCGCTTTTGTAACCCGTGTACCTTTTTTTCATCCTTTCCTCTGAAAATTGGCCGTAGCGTTTTAGCGATTGGCCAGTTGCCAGGGTTACTTTCGCACCGAATTCCTGGCGGTAGGGTTCTTTCCGTTATTCAACGTGCAGCGATTCTACTTAGGTTCTGTTCAGGCCCGTTTCGGAGGAGCAGTGCTTTGGAAACAACGTAAAATGATGTGGGGACGACGTTCAATGTTAAGTTCGCCTGTTCGTTCGGGGCTGGAGTTTCGCGTGCGAAGAACGCTCAGGTGTTTGAGAACAAACCCAGAATTGTGCGTGGGAATTTTTATTAGTCAATATTTCACCTGAACTGGGCCTAAGCGTCTCAATACGGTTTTGAGTTCCATTTGAGGTCACGAATTTTTTCCGCGTAGAAAAATCCGCTCGTTTGAACCGTACTTGAACTTTTCCATATAATTCTACGTTCCAAATTCTGTTCATCTCATCTGGGCTTGAACATGTTAATACAGTTCTACATAAAATCACGAATGGTTCTCACGCACAGAAAAATGTGTTCACCTGAAATTATGTAATACGTTCCATTTAAACGCGAGAACATTTCTGCTAAGAAAAATCAATTCACCTGAAACGAACATTAACGCTCGCGGTTTTGCCACTTGCGAAACGATCTCATATTACCCCATAAAGGTAGAAAAGCCACCGCGGCGACGCATTGCGTGCTCCAGCATGTCGCCCACATCGAACCGCACTGCGTCGCTTATTAAAGGCATAATAAAGAGAATTATCTCGGAAAGCTGGGGAGGCTGGACGCGGCTCATGAATATTGCCCTTCGTGCGAATCACGGCCTGAAGCGATTGCACCCTTGCAGCTCGTGACCGAGCTCAGTAATTGAATGCTTTATGCACAAACTTGTTCAAATAGCAGGGGGCGCTCGTGTATTTCTTGGTGTTCGAATGTTTCCCTGGGTGCAATATGATTTGGACACGCAGGATTGGAAAAAGTAAACGGATTTGTTAAAGAGATCTGGCGATGCTGGATATGCTTGACCAAAGTTATTCCGCATGTGAACACTTATTAAGGGATTCGAGGAATTAAAAATATTGATTAAGTAATCTGGTAAAAATTGGAAATATTTTTAAGATATACATATAATACTTTGGGGGTTTTTTTATAACGTGCAAGTAGACGGACAAATAGAACTGCAGAGTAAATGAGTAAATGTTAATTAACCAATACAATGCCTGTTGAGATTAAATATTCAATGCTGTAGGTTTTGTATTGCATTTTGCACATTTTCCAAGCATCTGAATGGAAAGAAAAGAACAAGCCTTCGTTTATATGCCATCTTTTTTACAGATAACTAGGAAATATTAAATATATTCCACACAGTTTGTTTATTAAATTCTTCTCTCCATAGTACATAATAAAACCATGTGTCATAATGATTTAAAAGCGTTTCCGACGTAGGATTTCTATTTTTACCTTTACATATATGACAAAAATATCTTGTTAACACCACCAGATGGCATAACCTTTTCTTTTTCATGAATATTCCAATGATATTGTAGTGTCGTCAAATAAAGACACATAACAAATTAAATTTTCCCTCGCCATTTAATCCGTTCACTTACATAACGACTAACATAGATTCCAACAATTATTCTATTCTTCAATTATGTTGCGAAAGTAATTCATATCTCTAATAATTTCTTCTATCTGCCGTGTACTATCAAAAACAATCGACTGTTTTATTTCCCATGAACCACGTTATACTGCCATCGTTACAAGCTTATATCATTGTTCCTGGGCAATACGCCCGAAACTTCCTCCGATCGCAGTTAAAGAAGGAAAACATAAAGAAAAGAGTTCCCAACGCGACGAGACTCAAACGTTGCGGAAGATCGTTAAAGTGTCTCGTTTTCCTCGAACTTGGAGGATCCGTACATTTACGGGCAGTAAATTGGCTCCAGTATTCCTGCGGTTGATCGTGCCTTATTTTTATCTCATCGATCGCGCATTCTTCAGCGTTCTCAGTCACACTGAATGTCCTATTATGTGCGAAATTTAAAAATCACAGTCTGATGTTTGATTGTGCGCTATTAACGAATTACACATTCGTGACGCGAATTTTATTACATACTGCCCGATTTATTTCTATTTATTTATTTCTGCCTCATTTAATATTAACATTAGGAGAATCACTGCTATACTATTATTTTTCAAAGTGCTTCGTAACTGTTTCACTCGGACTCTTGATACAACAATTATCAACAATTACTTTCGAAACCGTTTCGAGTCTTTCTTCAAAACCGCATCTACGTCCATTGTTAAATAATTCTCCCATCACTTGCGCATAGAAATTGAAAAAGCACACAGCGCACGCGTAACTGCGAACCGGAACAACTTCGTTTCGGTATTAAAAACGTTTCCGTTTCACAGTCGAAACCCCGCCACCGGGTCGTACTTTTGCAAATGACAAAAACGATATTACATTCCTCGCCGCAGCGCTGCCGTAACGAAAAGAAACAAAATGTATTGGCGAATTGGGTCCGAAGCATGTCCCCCGAAGGGGGTATAAAGCAAATTAGAAAGTTCCTGCAAAGGAAGGAAGAGAAAGCAAGAGGAGCAAAGAGAAGAGACGACAGAGACACAGCGGTGCACGCCTTCGTGTTGGCGAACCGCCAGAAGTGTATTTTCGGTGTCAAGGGTGGATCCGAGCGAGGAGAATGAGACGGACCAAATAATTTTTCTTACCGCGTCGACAGCTGCGCGTGCAATTTGCATGAAAAGGAGCATTCGGCCTGCTACTTATTTTCGAAGTCCACTGGGCGGAGTATTTCGAAGTGTACATGGCCCTGCATTCCGAAAATTGGCAGCCACGGTGGCAATACACTGACGCGTCCATCAATTTATAGATTCTTGCGTGCCGGTAGATTTGTTGATTTATTTTGCTTCTGTTTGAGATTGATTGGAAGGCTTGGAAGTTAATTATGATCGCGGTGCGAGCAGTAAATACGTAATAGATCTTTTGTTATGCGGAAGCAACTTTTCTAAGGCAATCACAGACACAATGGAAATTAAATTAACTTTCTGATTGTTTTATACTAGTGGGCTAAATGCGTTGAACTTTTTTCTTTCGGTTGAAGAGATTGTAATGGTTGAGAAATTCGTCAGATATACTTAGTTTGTTTAATTCATAAGTGTACGAAATTCAAATATCGTTAACTAATTCTACCTATCTATTTTATGAAAATAACGTTTAATTTAGTATACTATGAAATCGATAATAACTTTGTACCAGCAAGTTCTCAGAAATAATTCATAGATCTACAATTAGAAATACTATATCCTCATTCATTGCTCCTCAACATATTGCTCCTCAACTAGTAACATTAAATGATCAACAACAAATATGGCTCCCACATAATTCATACTTGAAAATACGATCCGTAAAGTCATTAGAAGAGTAACAAAAAAAAAACGATAAACAAGCATTCAATTATTTTCACCCAAATAATAGACCAAACGTCTGTCAGCTTACTAAATTTCCCGAGGTCTGGTGTAAATTGACGAAAATGCTGGTCAAACCAGCAGAATAACAGTTCCACCGTCAAATTCGACTATTGACCATAACGCCTGTATTTCAATAGACGATTCTATTCATACTAGGAATCATGCGGCGAGACCATAAATTGTTCGCTGCGGTTCCGTCGTTTCACACGCGCCCAAGTGCGACTTTCACGAGATTACAGTGATTTGAACGCGTATAGATCCGTGTCATCTTACTCCACACACGAGGCGCGTGTAATATGTCCGAGTGAGCCATGAGCAGCAACAGCTTCCGTAGTAACGTATAATCTATGCTTTACATTTATTTGCCTGTAAATAATTAGAGACACGTGACGACCTTATTGAGGCGACATTTATGATGGTTGCTTTCTGAAACCGTAGTCCGTAGATTCTGCGTTTATTCAGAACAAGCGTTATTGGTGTTAACTGGTGCGCTTTCTGGTATCTGCCTATAGATAATCTGTTACATCTGTAACGAGATTGATAATAATTTCGGGGTACGAAGTGCAAGCAGGGTAGAATGTAAATAACTTCTAGTCAACACTGAATTAGTGTAACTAGTTTATAAAACTTGTTGAAAATAATTTGATTTTCAACCGGTGCACATATAGTTCTCTTATTCACTAATTCCTTCGAAAGCAAAGCAGGTTATGGAGCAATTTTAGTAAATTATATTGTTAACAATTGCAATAGTTTGCGATCTTCCATCACGGTACCAGTGATAACTAATATTAACCGTATTTCACTCTGAAATACTTTATTCCATATTTCCTTTAAATAAATATACCGAACATTGCAATCAAACTGCAATTCCGCCTCGCAGCGTGAAAGCCTTGAAAAATGTACCCGAGGGCGGATTAAAAGTTGCAATATACGCAATCCCACTTGTTCAATTCGTCACGTTTATCAAATTACGGCCACGAACAAAATGCCCAAACACTTCCCCAGTTCGTTTCCACGCCGTTCCCGATACATGCTCTTCACAAACGAAACAGTTTCAGAATCAATTGCCACGCGTTCTCGTTTTTGGAACGTACGAGTTAAATCCTAGTAAATTCAGGGACGTACATGCTTAACATTCGCAGGAAGCTACGTCACCAGCTCGAAAGAACTCGAGGACTAACCCTGAGATTCCGCGAACAAGATACGCATTATCGAAGAGCAGGTCGACATAGAACCGATACCTAAATTAGACTACGGATTTCTGAAGTGCACCCGAGCAATTTGGTTCAATGGATGCGAACGATGGCCGATTAATACAACTGCGTCACACGGTTTTACCGGCTGTATCGAGGTCCTCCCGCCATCGTTTCAAAGCGGACTGGTTCGCCCACATCTTTGAACCCTGAAAAGGTTCCCGCGGCAGGAATTCTCACAGCTCGTGGCCTCGCTTTCGAGCAAATCGCTCCTTGAAATCGATAAGCTACCGGTAGCCGCTCTCTCGTTCGAAAAATCTTTACGGCTTATAAATTGCCCGATAATCAGAATCAGGCTAGAGGATCTGCGACACGGAAAAACGGTAATCATTCCGAATCGTTTCACGTGGTAAACGTAACGCTTGTACTTTTTGTATATGTATACGTATATCTCCATATACAGCTGTCTATTTGATCATATGATAGGTCTTCTTAAGGTAGTAATTATTGAAACTCTGTTGAATGTTAACACTCGATCGTTACGCTGGGTCACTTCGACTCAGTTAAATGTTAAATCAGCCGTCGTTTAAATAATAACAGTGATATCGAGCCGAAAAAAATGTAGGCATTAAGTTTGAACGCTGTGGAATATGTTTTGACTATCGGAGATTAAGAAACGAAGTGACTTCTTGTTGCAAATGTAGGTATTATTAAAACTTATTGCGCCTAGAAAAAGGCTTTGCAGAAATTTTCAACACGTCTTTCTTGATAGTTTAACGGTGTGTTAAGATGCGGTACTTTAAAAAACAAATATGTTTCTGATGCATGTTTGAAAAAAGATATTTATTTGGCATATCGTAGAATAGCAATTTTTGAATGAGGAAAATTGCGTAATTATATAAATAAATTATATGAATTGTGCAGCTAATTTTAATTATAAATTAATTTTTATATAATCTAGCAATTTTTGTGACGAAAATCGGAAAACTTCGTTTGAAATTGTAGCGATACTATTGTCTGGATCCTTGCCAAACTTAATCTCATTTACATGGAAAGAAAAATATCGTAAATAGAATGTAATATGCTAAAACAAATTGGTACTTGGTTTTTAATACATTCAATTTGTAAATCGAAAAACCTAAACGAAATTGAAGTTAAATCAATATACGTACATAGTGTTTACCTATGTAGATCAATACGTACTCTACGTGCAGTTGAAAATAATATAAACCACAAAAAGTATTCTTCTAGTTGCCCCTGTTATTAATTACTTACTAAACACCTGCTTGCAATTAAGCCTCGTTAGTACCACCCTCGTTAGTATTATCATCGATTGTAGCATACATCATAACAGTTATTAATCCTTCTAACCACATTGACGTGAATGAAATCCTTGCCTTGAATGTCTCGCTGTTTCACATTAACGATTCCGCAGAAAGAAATACTTCTGGTCCCTTATTACCACTAACGAAGCAAGAACGCGATATTTCCGCCAGCATTTTATCACAGGGCTTTTTCTACCGTAACAGAGGTTTTATAAGTTTCACCATTATCTGATTTATTATCGCACTGCACACACTTTATGCAATTAACAAAGTGAATAATTACAAACGAAGAAGACTTCCATCGTACCGTATATTTCCCCAAAACCGTTTCAAACACGTTTATTTCCGCGAAGGAAGATTACGATCATGATAATTTTCGGTAGGAAAAATGCAGTCGCGAAACCACGATATGCGGAACCTCGTAAATGTTTCATCGACACAGTTAATGGCACCGTAACGCGTTTCACCACTATGTCCACGTTTCTACGTGCTTTTCTGTTACGTGTTTTACAGGGAAGACAGGGAAGGCACCATAGCAACGGTTGGCAAAAACAGTGGGTTTCTGGCCGTTTAGTATTGGAGTTTATAGTCGACGACAGACCTGTTCGTTGTAATATTGTTTTATTGTCCAGCGAATGCAGTTGTGAACTGCAGAGAGAGAGAGAGAGCAGTTAATGACCGGCTGGATTCAATAGAAAATCGAACATTATAGACGTTCGTAACCGTTTACTATTGTAACGTAGGTGACGTCTGCAGAAAATATTTCAACGTAACGTTCCTTTGGTTTACGTGTATAACTAATTTTGTAGACTAATTGGTAAATTAGATAATTGTGCATTCAGAATTGGAGTATACTTTGGAGCATTTTTTATATTACTATTGTATGTATTGCACGATGCCGTGAAAAATTGTGCAACGTGGTATGAGGCTTTGTAATATTGCATAATAATATTAGTAAGAGTAGAATATTTTTTGTATACGCTGTAATGCACAAAGCTTGTATTTCTACTAACCACTAACAAGATATTTCAATTCCAAGGTGTTAACAATTTACCTCTGCGTCAGGGTATAAGAAAATAGGAATGCAGTGCAAAGTATCTCGTGCTGCAATACATACACACACACACACGCGCGCGTTTAAATGGGAGCTTGGAAATGGCGTGACTTGTACAGGAAAGAATCGAAAGTTCATTAACTGAGCTAACAGGGGCTGACCTGGATGCCGTGGTAAATTGTGCAAACGAACGAATTCTTGCTGCAATGTTTGTCTAGATTTCATTGACAAACATCTAGCCTCGTTGGAAACGTTATTTTGCAGACTTCACGAAGTACAGAGTTTGTTTCTGACTGCCTTGATGCCATAACAAAGCCAAATCAGGAGAATAGACTACTACAGCATATACGAGAGGCTTTGAAACAAGTTGTACGTACTAAAAGTTGTTTATAAATGTAACACGTTGAAACTCTCTGTTCAGCGGAGAATTAATTACATACAATTAAATTAAATCATTTTCTATAACTTATTGCTTAACGATATAATTTCATACACAATCGACTAGCGTATCCAATTAATAATATTGATAATAATAATGTGTCTCCGTTCATCTTTTTGTGCCGAATAGCATTTACTAACATCGTCACGTCCTAAAATATAATTCTGCTTCGACGATGCAACTTTTCGTCCATCAATTTGCTTCGGTTAATAAGCCAAATAATTCACCCGTTTCGCCAACAACTTTTCGTATCCACAATATCATTCTGTATAGCACAAATATTTCGTATGACTTTAAAACTCATTTGGACGTAATGGCCCAACAATTACCCTTACAAAATGACTTGAACACTAATTTAATTAATTTAATAATTAACTAGAAAACAGCGACTTGGCAGCAACACTTGCCAAGAGCAATTAGCAATCGTGTCCAGATTTGCCTCCCCTGCAGCTGGTCAGTGAACCCGGGTTCATCGGTCATCCTCGGTCGCGCACTTGTCTCGCGTGGCGATTCCCTTATTCGGAGTATCTTTGTACCTTTTGCTGCTGCCTGCCACCAGCTGCTCCCGCGAGAAAGCAAGGTGGTCTGCTCCACGAGAAGCTGAACGAGCCAGAGGAGAAGAAAGCGGCGCGCGACACAAGAGAAGAAGAAAGTGAGAGGGAAGAGATGCTTGGAAAGAGGGAAACGATAAACAAGGGAAAAAGGAATGAACGAAGAGGGAACAGAGAAAGAGGGCGGGAAGAAAATGTGGAAACGAGAACGTTCATGCTCACGTTTAGTTTGTTTTTGGTCGAAGGTAAATTGAAAAGGCAGAAAAAGATTGGACGCTTTTGACTCCGATAATCGTAATTGATGTGCTGTACTAGTTATGAAATTCCATTATCTTTTTTCGAATGGACGATAGCGATAAGGAAATTTGTGTTCAGGTATTATATTATCCTCGAGTATTCCTCGAAATGACCGTACGATAAAACCGCTGCTAAAAATATAAAGATATGAAACTTAAACGGCAGACCCAATAACTGACAAACACACGTACTGTAGTTATTTCCAAAAAATGCTTACCAAAAGAGAACATAAAAGTAGAAAATGTACGTACACTACAAACAAATTATACAACTCCTACTGTTATAAGTTATAAGTAAACTTCACAGCGTTCTTCTTCTCTCCCTATTTTATAATTTGCATCCAAATGCAAAATTAAATACTCCTGTATCCATCACCGTCTGAATAAAATGCTAATTCTAATTAACCGCTCGACTTAACGAGCACATAATGAAAGAATAACGTAACCAAAATAGAAACCGCGTACTCAAAGCGCACCCCCGCACGGGAGCCGGTATATGGAAATTAAAACGCTTAAATCGAACGTCCGTAGGGGAAATGAAATGAAAAATACGTACGGATGGAAAGAGGAGGCTGCATGCGAAGCGCACTCACGTATCGCGCGATTGCGACGCCGTTCCAGAGAATTTCTTGCGACTCGCGAGTTTGCGGCACAGAGAAGCTACATTCGGCCTCTAGTAGCGCAAATTCCGCCGATGCGTCATAATTTAAGGGGAATTTTCGAGACGGTATTCGAGTGCGGAAAACCATGCAGCAAAAGAGATCGAACCGCGATAGCATCGATCCTAGCGACAATCCGATAAATTGCAATTGTAATCGATGTTTGCTTTGTCGGCGTCGCTCGGGATCAATGAGAACTTGAGTAATTTCGTGTCGAACAAAAGGGAGATACGATCGTTCATCGTGGATTACGTACGGTTTATTGGGTTGGTAATAATGTGCCGCGGATATTCAACAAATTGCACGTTTTATTGCTCCCAAGATTTGGATAGGATTTCTTGTTAAGTATTATAACAGCGTGAAGCAACATTCATCATGTCAATTAAATATTATTCAGGCCAACTTTGAGCATCATCTTATTGTTAATCATTATTAATCGGGCAAGTCGCGCAACGTGCGAGCTATTCTTTCGAACGAAAAATAGCACATTAAGGATGCGAAGCGTCGATAAAGAATTATTATACGTAAAAAAAAAAGGAGTACCGAAACTCCCCTTAAATTTTAATACCCGCAGAAGTCTACCGAGCAGCAGTGTAATACGTAGCACGATAAGAAAAGTTACGACGGCACTGACGCAGTTTCGCGGCACCATAATTCTCGGCGATTAAAATATCTCCAAGCGAAAATATTCCAGCCCATAAAGTGTCGAAAAGAAGAACACGATGTAATTGAACGGACTCCTGCCGCCCGTTCAATCGAGGTCAATGCATAACACTCAATCATCCCAGAAGGAAAAAAAGAACCACAGTTCATTCACCGTTCAATCGACGAAACAACGGTTCGCGTAACTCCATAGCGGTGCACGCGAAAAACACGGCGCAAAATGTAATTAACGCGAACGAGGCGGGGGTTGGGGGGGGGGGGTTCCGACTAACCCCTGGATCCACTTCAACCCTTCCTCGAGAGGACCGTAACGTGCGCAACGATTTTGCATAGGATGGATCGGAGGCAGCTGACCATTCGGTGGTCTGCAATCAGGGGGTTGGACGCGTCTGTCGCTTGCTGCCCGCCCCTGTCGGGGGATCGGATTAAAAAGAGCGTAGAAAGATAAAACCGGATGGCAGATGCGATGTTTATGGCCGTGCGGCCCGACCACTTCGTTCAGCCGCATTGTTGTCGTTCCGCAAAACGGATCTACAGGGCTTTTCATCCGGTTACTCTCGATCGAACGTTAGCAAAACCCTTGGCCGATGCCGACGTTCTTGCCTGGCTGATGCTGCAACACACGCGCGCTGTATTGATCCGCATTGCAGCTTTTGCCCACTTTGGATCGGTGTTTGCACGGTGCTCGGGGCTTGGTTAATGTTCTTATTGGCGATGTTATGGGAAGCATGAAAGTGTTTGAGGGATTTCTTAGTTGTACGATTTGAGCTTCCTATAATTTCATTGAGACCGCATCCATGACGAACCTCGACGATGCGCATTGCTTTTTTATTTCAATTGGGCTATCGTTTAGTTTTCATTTTGGATCGGATTGGATTGGTTTTGGATTGCAGTTTGCGCTCCTCTTTTTTGGGGAGAATTGTGAAACTGAATACAGTGAGGCAGCTGAGTGTACTCCAGAATACTCTTCGATTTAGATCAGTCATAGATAAAGGGTTAAACTGCTGCAACATATCATAAGTCAGCCATAAATCCTGCTTTAATTTTTCAACGGTGTTCAATTAATTAAAAGATTGCACTATGACACTGAACGAATATTATTCTAATATCCTACTGCAATCAGACACGGGGCATGTCTATTACGTATTCGTACATTAATTTATTCCTATTCCAATCACATTTCTAATCGCACGTCTACGATACTTTCCACGTGCCAAGAACATCTCTGCTCACCGCGCGCGAAGAAATTTTCTCAAAAGTCATCAACGCTACAAGTTTTACCCGCGATCGACCGCCCGTAAAGAAGAAAAGGAAATGAGCATCGCCGTAACCAAGATGGAGCTAGAATAGTTGCCCGCGACTTTTCTAAGAATCATATTCAACCTGCAAACCATAATCGTGCACGTGATCGAGGCTTAACGATGCAGCCGCTTTCGCAATGACGCTTAATCGATACCTGGTCGTGGGTATGGACGAATTCAGGAACTCGAAGGCAATTACGTAAAGTTCCTACGCGCATCGCTGGACCAAAGGGTTGTACCTTCGTCGGAAACGACTTCTAGAATGTCACTTGAATCGCGCGTACGCGCCGGTTAAGAATGCCGTGGACGAGGATCCATATACGGATGGCATTTACGACAGCCGTCTCGGGTTTTTAAACTGTACGCTTTGAGGCTGTATCAAAGAATTGCGAAACATTTTTACGATCGGCCTGCTCACTTCGAATTGTCCGTTTATAGCTGCGTTTGCGCGAACGTGTGCGTTTGGGTACGTAGGTGCTGCACGACCCTTTGGTCGGCCAACTGCACGAGGAGTTATACGAGGTAGAACTGTTTGTACGTTTGTATCTTGATGTATGTAATCGCTGATGCGTCTTTATAACTCTGACTGGTTGCTTTATGGCATTCTTTGTATTTGACATTCTGTCATCTTTGTATGGGTAAAAAGATGTTTGAACTCTATTGGACTTCCTCTTAGACAAATATATTCTTGCTAAGGCATTTTTTCAAATTGACGACCTTTTACAATTTATAATTATGAGCTCCGATCTTAGTTCTGTTCATGATTGTTTTAATACAGTGACGCCCCGCGAGATTTTTTAAGTGCATTCGTTTGACCAGATGAAAGGCATACAAAGTTATGAAGTTATACAAAAGTTCAAACAAAGCATAGACATATTTCAAAGGAACGTAACTAACTTGAGCACCCATCAGATAATACTAAAAGGTCATAGACCAGATACAACAAGAACCTTATAAACGCACCAGACGTCTTATCATTCTTCCAATAATTAACAGCACGTTTGACCAAACTATTATTATGTCTCTTCTCCATTTGCATTAGGTGTGTACTTTCAGCGGGAAAATTTCACGGGGTCATCGCGCGGCGAACTCTGCTTTCACGCGCTACTCCATTGCGTTTCTAAACTTTACTCCGTTCAACCACCGTCGCCTAATAGGTTAATTTGTTTCCTACGACGGCCGATAACTGTTGCTCAGTCTAATCACTAACTGCCCGAAGCGATTAAAGCTAATAGGGAAAATCTTGCAGTGAAATTTATAGGGAAACGAAGCGAACGCGGGAGTGCTCTTAAGATAGCATGAATGTACTGCTGCTCGTTTCACCTACATGCAGGATTATATAGGCAGAGTGCATAAGTGGTACATCCATCGTGGATTAAATTCAGTTTTGACTTGGAGTAATAGTACATACATATATGGTTTTAAATTTGTGTAGATAATTTGGATTTAGAATTTAACCATTATAAAAAAAGGAACTAATTCAGTGTTTTAAACTTTTGGATTTATTTATCGGAATGACTTGAACGCGACTCGATAATTACTTGGCGATAAATTATAGCCAAATAAAACTAGAAATCAGTTTCTATGAATTTTGCAACAACGAAATATTCAAACATGTACTTATACAATGAAGTTCGATCGAATTACTTTTAAAATACTTTTTCAAAGGGGAATATGTATCATTTCAAAAAGAAATTGTTCCCCGTGTAAGGGAAAGGCACATAATAACCTTTGTTCAAGTGTATATATTTCGTTGTTTCTTCTATTTTATGTCCGTGGGCTTGGTGCGCACACATTTTAGGAAAGACTGGGTCTCGCTGTTAACACGTTTCAAAAATAGACAATCGGTGTAGCAATTTCCGGATGTCATCCCGCTCCGTGCGTCTCAAGGGTCATAAAATCCTGGCCATCCTGGCGAAACCTTTTGACGGAACCTCTCTCCATGCAAGCCAGTAAGTTTCAAACGTAAACCACGTCCCGCGGTTAAAGGGGAAGGAGAAAGTGCAGAAGAAACACAGGGACGCGTGAAAGAACAGAAAATCTCACGTGCAGCTCGCACTGAGACAACAAATGCTCTTCGAAACTTAAAATAAACCCAATAGACACGTCTAACACCATGGTGTAGAAAATTATGTATCCACTGCTGTCTACACATACTTTCAGTCCACTTTTGGACTGTTTTTTGTAAAAACATAACTATCTACGAATAAGCAAAAGGGCGAGTGATACGAATTAATTATAGCAATATTGTCGACGGTATCCCATAAGGAAGCGTTTAAGAATAGCGTTTGTGTTTCTGGAAATAAACGTAACCTTCGAAATCAAAGGTGGACTAAGAAAATAAATTGTCAGCCAAGGAATAATCATTATTGACAAATAATCTGAATTCCTCTTTGACAGAATTGTAATTTTTGTCTGTGTATTATTTCGAGAATCTTAAAGCGGTTATTTAAATACGTTTAAAAATATTGATGAATGTTGAAGATGCTTGTTCACGATATAAAGAAACAGAAAATTTGTCAGCTCGTAACACATTTTTCGAAGACTTCAAGATTACTGTAACAAACGGATGAATTACATATGCATTGGTGCAATTTTAATGAAAATTGTTATTATTATTTGATATTTTCCTCTTAATTTAAATTTAAGAATTGAACAGATTTCACCGCTTTTCATGTAAATTTTTTAAATAGTCCGCGATTAATACTTGATAATTGGGTTACGTAGCCTATCGAACTACACAAACTTATCGTTGCTGTAACAGATTCTCACGGTGAATTATTTTTCACTTCGTATGTTCAAAAACTCAGGTCTAACAGATTAGAAGGCACTTATGTACTTGAAGAGGATTTGTCTCTGCATCGGAATTGTCACCCCTACTGCTTATAGCACACATTATATTAAACACATTCCACAGATAAAATAACGGTCGCCGATATTTAATCCAAGGATTCGAGTTACAATTCAAATTACACAAACATCCACGGACGAATCTTATCATGAATTCACTTGGGTAAGCGAATTAAATTAACACAGCAGAATCTGACTGGCGCCAAACTTTATGCGTTCGCTCGGTGCTTGCAGTATAATTTGCATACGAATGAAAATATATTGCATGGAGTATTTAAGTACTTTTAATAATTTATGTACTACATATCATTCAACGGTATCAGAAGATAGTTTACTTCCCACATGCATTGATAACGAAGAAGTTTTTCAAATGACCAGTCATTAGTCAGTGATAGTATTGTATGCATTGTTTCACACGTTCTACTTTTCTGTAGATGCAGTATTTCTAAGGTAAGCAATATTTATGTAAGACATTTGCAAGAGTCACGTAAATTCGATACTGCTCACTCCAAGCCGCGTATTTTAACTAATGCGTTGCCATTGTAATGAGATGATCGAATTTTATGCCAATTAATTTCCTTATATATCGATAAAACTAAAAGAATTTGAAATCTCAGGAAAATATGAAAGGCATCTTATACTGCTTCTGCTTTTATTGAAATTATTTAATCAATTTATTGTTATAATAATTGCAAATATTAATTCATTCTATTCTTCCTTGGACTCAAATTAAACTAACAATCGCCAGTTAAATATCTTAAAAGCAAATCTGAACGCAGAGAGTCGACAAACCACCAAACCAGACTGTATGCTAATTTGGTCTCGAAAGCGAACAAAACGCCATTACAGTAACTCGTTCTGGAGATACTAAAAAGAAGTTATCAACCATGTACCTAATTGACTTTATAATGACAGTACGCTGGATTACCTAACACTGCTGCAGAATTCCATTTTGTTACATGATTCAATGTCGGATCAACCGGCTATTATCAAGGACCCTGTAATCAAGAATTTCTGGGAAGCTATTTTACGCTCGTAGCAATTCTTTCTGCGACACGTCAGTCGGAAGCGAACCTTCTGGTCGCAATTAAAAGCTCGCAGGTTTTGTCACGGTACTTGCTTCAAACCCATCATCAGGGCTACTGAACTTGATGCATCCCGGTTCACAATACCAATGCTCCGTCTGACGAGACGTGACGTGTATCCGGTTTATAAGGTATCGGCTCGTAACTCCGCGAGACCAGTTCCTTGGATATCTCACGAAAAAAACGTTCGACTGGTTCTCGATGTTCTTTGTGAAACAGTCGCAAACGTCACGAGCAGAGAGGTATTTACAGTATCGACTGCCAGAGTATTTCTTTTCCAGCAGTCTTGTTATTTGAATTCTTGTACGCGTTGTCCGGATTCGCGGAGCAATCCAGGAAACATTTCTTATGGAGCAAAGAAGGATACTGCGTTCGTTTTGTACTCACATTTCTTCTGGATTGAAAAACTAATTTCCAGGTGGGAATCATACGAATAAAAAGCAGGGTTGCAAAAGTGATTGCACGAGAGATTTATAGAGCTGTTGAACTTGATTATTCATGTGTATACAGTGTTCGGAATAATTTGTAATGTAGAGATAGTTGTTGAGATACTTTGTTACAATGAAATTAAATATGTTTCATTATATACGAACAATTATTGTTCAGATTTCATTCCCAAAATCCATTTCAACCACATCCGTGTTCGCGAAGCTTAATTATTATTATTTATACAATATTCTGACGATATTTCTGCACATTAAAAATGCAGATGCTAATTATCTGAACTTGGAAGAACGGTATCGAAACAGTACGTTCCACATATTATTAATTCTCAACTCTAATATTCGTAATACAAAAATTAATAAATAAATAATACATAAATAAGAAATAATCTATAAATTAACAGTCAAAGTACTAAAAATAAAAGATATTAAAAGACCAGTGCGTCACTTCCAAATATTGTTTCACTGATTTCTAAGGTTGAAATTAAAGGAACGACGCGACCCGTAAGTCCCAATATCATTGACTCAACAGTGAATCAGTGTGGACGAGTCCCGGGTCGATAGATATTCGCTCCCACGATCTCTTTGCTCTCGAGTTCCACGACGCAGTGGTATCGGATCACTGGAACCAGTACTTGTTGGCGTCAAGTTTCATGACTCGCGAATCGTTCTTATCGCATCATGTGACCTGAGTCGTCGGGACTTATTGATGTTAGGTCCTACGACCCGCCGACACTTTGGTTCCCCTTGTACGACACCAAAATTGAACACTCATATTACGAGGTCCATGCTCGTCATGTTTATCTTTTTCAATCACACTCACTCGGATCCACGATTTAGCAAATTTTAATACAGATAATAGATCAGGCCCAAAATGATCGATCAGCAGGCACATAGACAATTTGAAGATAAAGTAATAAAGAACAGGATAAGCAAACTTAACTATGTTACCTTGTGAGATGATATATTACTAGGATTTTTTTTAATTGCTCTTAAAGCTATGTAAATATTTATTACAATTATATCAAGAAACAACAACTACTGGCAGCACTACTATCAACAAAGAGAAAAGTATTTTCCCAGGTGTATTCTATCGTGTTCAAGATCATTTAAAACAAATTTCTCAGCATTTCCAATATTTAGAACTATCAATGTGACCAGGCGATGGAACACTTTCATCCCATACTTAAGTTCATAATGCCAATAGAACATTTATTAAAACGTTGAAATATTGAAATGAATATTGGGATTATGAAATAAACAGTCACTGTCAATATAAAAGAAAGAAATTGTGGGAACAGCGATTAGTTTCCAGTAAGAGTACCTGGGATGTTGGGAATATCTAGCGACGTTGAAATCGCATTCTCCAGCCGCTAATAGGGCAAACTGATCCAATTTGGCTCGAGTGGTCTGAGTAGACGTCGCAGCGTACTCGTTTGTCCAGCCGGATGAGTTTAAGGCTCGCTTCGAGACGAATTCCTGGACTTGGAGTGGAATACGTAAGGCAAGGATGCAGGGAGATGCAGGATGCAAGAACTGTGGGAGCCCACGAGCGGCTGTACGTGCCTTGTAACCAAGATACCCGGTGCATTTAACCTCTTGTGTGTCTGCATGTATGGCACGTTACTCATCGATATCACGCTGTCGAAGAAATTGATCAGTTCCTACGTGATGCAAAAATCGAGAATTTCATCGTACTCTACGTGACTTTCTCAACCAGCGTTCATCCTCGGGCGAACGTGTTTCAATCCCGGGGGTGTGACTAAATCATGCAACAGGCAAGAGACCTGCAGGCCAGTTTCTCACAACAAAGGGAATAGATAAATCTTGTTCCTCTTCCTGGCGAGAAAAAACTTTTGTCCTTTGAGGTTTCCGTTTGAAGGGAAGGGAGGGTTTTCTTTCGTTTTTCAGCATGGTTTGTTACATTTAATGCCTCCTTTCTGGGGCAAATGAACAAATTGGGCTTATTTCTTGCGTTCATTGGGAGGAGCGGACAATACCTTGTGCATTCGGATGTTGAGGAACAAGTACTGAAATACATTCCTGCTGAGCCTTTTTTTCATTACAGGTTTAGCTCCATACTTGAAATATAGAATGTCTTAGAAGCTTTATATTTTATTTTTAAAACGTTCCAAATGTAAAGCGTCTGGTCTTATTGCCTTTATATTAATGATCTACTAGTTTTCAGCTCCGATATCGAATACCATTATATGTATATTTATCATTAGTGTACGAGTTAGGCGAAATATTTTATTTCCGCCACAAGAACGATAAAAAGCAACACGAATGATAAATAAATTTACTCCCCTTCAAAAGAACAAGGAAAGTTTAAAACGGACGTAACATTCAGCAGAAAAATACCACTCCTGTCCAGCACACAAGTATTTCTTTAATCTATTATAAAAAAAATCCTATTCACTACCCCTCATGTCGTCACTTCGAATTCACCTCGCAAACAGAACAATTCAATATCATTAGCAATTTAACAATCAGTGCAATAAAGAGACGGACGATTTTCCCTTGACTTGAAAGCAAAGGGGAGAACAGAGAGAAAAAAATAATCCTACTTCTTTAACGTCCATTGGACAAAACACGGCATCAATAGTTATCGCATTGTGGGAGCGGAATGGAGTACAGAGGCGAGCAGATGCACTTCGATCCCGGAAAGGGAAGCTGTTGTAAAGCTTCCTACGCGCAGAAATATGAGCCCGATCCGTGGTATCGATAAAAAGCAGTTTGGATTGCGTTCCCGTTGCTGGGGACTAATTAGTGAATGCCAAAATTGTTGTTCGATGAACCGTTACGTAGCCGCCCACTATTGGCCATGTGCGTTCACTAAGGAACATAATTACATGCATACCAGCCAGGCAGTAAAATATTACGATTATCCATTCAGACGGAACATTGCCGGTTGCCTTTCAAAGATGCAACTGTATCTTTTTTCTTTTTGTTATCGAGATCGAATTGGTCACTTGCAGACGAACCCTGATCTTCATGTACATATCTACTGTGAACTTACGTGGTTCACGTGTTGCAAGCAACATTCATAGATAATCTATGCAACCGTGTGACATTGGTTATTTCTGTTCTTATTATTTCAACGTGTTCAACGATTGTTATGTTTCAAGGTACTTTTATGAGGAGCAATAATTGTTCGCCAATTTTATCGGTATACGAAATGAAATTAGGTTTTACCGTGAATTTGTGATAGGTTTTAATGGGGTGCTCCTTTAGGATCGTTGTGTGCACAAAGATATTGCACTTATTTTTAAATTTTCACATTTTAGAATGTAATTTGGAATAAGAGTAAGTTTAGATATGAAGGTAATGATTTCAGGGAGCATCCCTGTCTGTGTGGAATATATTAACACGTCGGATGCGGGGCAGCACAGGTAACACGGGACATTAAAAGTTCCGGTCGATATGCATATCGATCCCACAGGTAACGTGTTAAGAAGGGTATGCATTGACCTTTTTTTACATCTATAAATAAATATATCGCTTGTTCTATATGATAAGTGATAAAGTGATAAGTAATCAATTGGTATATCTGTACTAGGGAATTAATTATTTGCGAATTTATTTTTGAGGGAAGAAATAGCAGCAAAAGGTAAATAGTAATGCAAGAAAGGATAGTTTCATAGTAATGAAAAAAAACCCTTGCCAAATTTATTCTGCATAAAGATTACGGAAATAAAATTAAACATTTCCAATTCCCAATAAAAATAAATGAAATAGTTGACTGCTTTATATTGAACATACCCAAATAAGATTATTTCTGAAATATTTGAAACGGAATTACGTTTATTTTACATAGCTATCCTATTAAAAATGTAGCAAAGAACTCAATTCAAATATAGTAATTCTGCATACATAAAATTAATTATACATTTCACTATACTCAACAAACATCATTTTTCTACTTCTCTCTTAAACTCACCCACATGATCTACAAAATTACCTACATTACCACACCAGCCTTAATTAAAGTTCACGGACGGTTCAATAGAAAAATAACTCCCGGGATGGGACATTCGATCATTAAACTGAAAGCCAAAATTACTGGCAGAAACGTAACTAATTGGCGCAACATTTCTTCTGCGTGGACACTAATGATCCACTACCACCCTCGTGGCGATACGTGCGACGCAATGGACGACACAAGATCGTGACCATAGAAGCATGCTTTCATGTGACCAGCCATTAACGAGATATCTTCGAAATTAATCTGGAACACGTCCTGGAATAATTTTCCTGTTTACAGACATTTATACAAAGTTTGCGCGATAAGCCTCGTACCTGGTCTCCGCGTAAATGCGAACGGTCCATTACGGTGTTACTGTGCAAAGTGTCACGTCGAACGCAGACGTTTTCCTTTTAGCCATAACAGTTATCACTGCTGCAAACTTGCTGACGGCCTAGCACATTTAGGAGTTCGCGATTCGATGGAAAATATAGTTTTGTTGGTAGAAATATAATGGCAAGTTGTAGATCGGATGTGTGCATGTAATAACAAATTAAGGAAATAGTTGTAAGGTATATAGTTTAATCTTACGTCATATTGAAAGCAATAATATTCTGGATGTAGTGAGATACATAAAAGGGAGAGAAGGCATTCAAATGAATTCAAGTAAATGTAATGAATTTAAATAGGTAGGCTTTATTCGTTGCAAAACAACGCACGTCTGGGCAGTGTCGATTTTCCGATCGTTTTACTACTCAGATAATTCATATATATGTACGTAATTGAAAGAAACGATTTATCTTGTACTAGTGATGTGTGCACGAATTATTTACTTAAGTTGCATTATGGTCCTATGGCATATATGTATTAATGTTTTCGTCTCGCATTGTAACCCAAATTAGTTTCTATTTATTTTGGGATAAATTTCCCTGGGCATTGACCAGACTGTATTTTGGTACAGACCGACTGGCCTATAGACTGTTGACTATTTCCTATTGCTCTATTCATAGGTCGGCTAAGATTGGAGCTTTGTCTACTGAATTATTTTGCACGATTGCTGCCATATAAGAATTAGCAGGCATATACAAAATTATTCCTTAAAATTCGATTTTAATTATTTTTTTCGTTAATGTGTCGTTAACTTATGTATGAATAATTACAATAATACCAAATATTAATCAAAACAGTTTGGAATAAAACGCGATATTATAGGATTATTACACCTTCACACAGATTACAACAAAGGATTAACATTGCAGGAGTCTACTGTCCAGTTTCTCGAACATATGAAAATACAATATAAAGAAGTTGAGAAACCGTACTTGGAAGTGATGGAAGTATTTTATCAAATGTTTATAAATTCTTAAAATTCATTGACTAAAGCATATATTAAAATATCATTTCTACTGTATAATATAAGTAAATTCTTGCAGCTTCTAAATTTCACATAGCAATGAAGAAATAAGCCCTTGAAGTAAAAGGATTATATCAAGTGTCCCGTTAAACAACCATTCTCTCATTTTTCAATAACCGCCATCCCACATTTCTGTCCCACTCGACGTACAACTACGATCTGGATAATGAAAACTAATTGCTAACAAAATGGAATCAAGCTTGCGTGAAAGCAAATTAAAATGGGGTCGCCGCCCCCCGAGCCACTGTCTCTAAGCAGATCACCCTTGATCCTCTTAAATTCTCCTAATCTCTACTTTCAACAATCCAGATTTATGAGACTATCGACCTGAATGTGTGCCAGGAAAATTGGAGATATCGGTCGAAAGTCCCAGCCGAATATGTAATTTCTTCGATCCGTGTGCTGTGCGAGAAACTTAACAGGGGTGTTCTGTGATCCGATTGGCATGTTTAAGCCGTATCTCAAATTCTCCCCCTATGCCAGATACGCTCAAACCAATGAGACGCATAATATGTACATCTGCATAGTGAATCTTTTTTAACTTCACTTTAAATACCACAGAATATTTCATTTGATCCGCATATACGATTGAAAACGATCTTCCCTTTTCAGTTGACAGAATAAAATTTGTTTTTAGTAGGATTTGCATAAAAACTTGGTGCGATCTTGAATAAATGGTAATATTGATTCAGACAAAAGAATGTTGGTAGGTGTACTGCAGCGGAAACCGAGGGCGAGTCTAATAGCTGAGAACTGAATTTTTTCCAATTTTTGAGTTTGATTAGATTGGGTTGGGTAGTAAACAAAGCAGCCATAGTCTAGTATTGATCTAACAAAGGATTTATACAACATTATCAAAGTTTCAGTATTGGCACCCCACTCTACCACTCAATTGCTCCATCCTACTTGCGAACCCCACATCATCAATATGTTCAATAATATATTCGTTCCTTAAAAGTTGTAATTTACAGTTGTAACTATTTCTATATCATCTTACTATAATTTGTATTTTATAATTTTGTCTTCTTGAAAATAATCTCATTTGAGATTAAAATGCTTAATAAAAAAAAAGAAATTGTTTTCACTCTTAGACGATACAAATGTTCTCTGCTGTTCACAGTTGCGGTATTTATGTTAAATACAAGTACAATATAATATTAGTACATATGTATATTGAAAATATTATTTTTCGATTAAATGCTTGTAAATATTAAAATAAATATTGCAATACCGAACAACAAATTATTATCTTCGATATTTACTATAATAACCATTCCGCAGGTAACCATGTGTAAAGGTATTTATATTGTTTAATTATTTCATGCATACATTTTATTTTAATGCTCATTGCTATCGCGTTAGTCTAGCTATTTAAATTAGTACACGTTATACTGTTAATATTCGAACACAATGTTTCAAAATCATGTTAATACAGATCAAATAATCAATTATTCACACCGGCATAGAACTATCTATTTATATTCATTTGTAACTATGCTCACAATTAATATACCTCTGTGGAAAAATAATATTTCAAAAAATATAAGCGCAAAAAGGATACACTTCGGAATATCAGAGTCACGCAACAGGTGACTAGTAAATCCTTACGCGCGCACCTGAATAGAATTGCATTTAAAGCTTCTACATTTCCGTTATCTACTTTGTAGTAACATCAATCGCGAAGCATATTTCAATTATTATAGAAGCAAATGAAAAAACTTCTGAGTGATTCTCGAACGAAAGGAACTCGTCGAAATGATAAATAAATATCAAAATCGTGATTTACAGCACGGTTGAAAGCTCGACTCGTTTCTCTAACTGTTAACGTCGGTACAGTTAGTAGATACGAATGCACCTTGCGGCATCTTTCCGTGATATTACGGTACCATTTTCGTTGAACACTGAGATTTACGAATTTCTTGACAATAGACAACGATCCTTGATTGATTTCGTATTCGCAGAACAAATTCATTAACACATATAGCTTGATGCATAGAATTTTTAGTAGGTGAGTGTAACAACAATATTCGTACGATAATGCATACTTAACATTGACGTTATTATTTTCTAATAATTTATAATTATATTATTAATGTCATCGAAAAGTACAAGAGTGTATGTATCAGTAAATTGAAAATAAGACGTGATACAACATGTGTATAGTCAGCAAGCAATAACTAAAGCAAATGTAAAACCTGCACAAATCGATATTCATCATTGCATTAAATTCTGATAAAAAAGAGTTACAGTTACATAATTGTAAAATTCTAATATTCTTCGGAATCTAGCAAGGCTATATGTACTTTCTATGATTTACTTTAAAATTTTTTAAGTTCGCATAAAAGTTTTAAACCACCTGTAGACCCTCCCTATTTTATGCGAAAAAAAGTTATTCATCTGAAAAATTTTAGTTAACATTCGGACGTTAATACATGTGCTGTTATTGGTGGAAGTAATTATAGCAAGCACCGATCGTAAATTGGAAGTGCAATTTAATAATTTGAACATGCTTATTTCTCATCGCGGAAGCGCAATTAGAAGTATGCAACAGAAATAACGTTAATTGATATTTTGCTGCTATATAAGGAGCGTACATTCGAGACCCATCTTGGCATATTTTTAAATAAAATAATAAAAGCTTTGAAGAAATCTTATCGTACACCATAATTAAAACCTAACGAAAGAAATTCGGCCGTTAAGGGGTTAAAATCTTGAAAGTAACTTAATCAATTATTTTCGACAGTATTTGTTGGTAAATTTGGACAAACTCTTTAATAACAATAAATCCATGCTTTTGATAGTAGAATTAGAAAACATGGTTGATAATAAAAAGCAGTAGTATGGCCAATAAAAGTAAACGTCGCAGATCGTATTATCGTATAAATTATTTTTAAAACTATATTTCAGAATGAATTCTTTTCTTTTAAATAATTTTATTTTAAATAACCTCTTGTGAAACATGTATCCACAATTGCAATCCTTTTTTTTCAAGCAAACACGCGCTGGAAAATGATTCGCAAGTACATATGTACTAACGATACTATCGAAGCTTCTCTGCTGCTCGTAATACTTGTCCTTATTTATGACGCTTTAAAAACTAATTATAGCTTCGGCACTAACTTACGGGATACTCTAACTGACATGCACACTTCCCACACTATGACCATCCCTTTTTCTTGTGTAAACATACACGAGGCACTCAGACATAAAAGATGTTGTTAAAAGTCAAGAATACTCAACCTCATACTGCAGAAATTTATATTCCACAGTTTTTGTATTCATAGTGGTAAATGTTAAATTAATATACGCTGTTGTCATTTCCAGGGAAAAACCTCTCTCAATTTTCGACGTTTCATTAAATACATATACAATGTCACACAGGAAATTGGAAACTACACATGCTTATCAATACAATATGCACGCGGCTATTTAAATGCCCAGGTTTCATTTTGCTTTGTATTTGTGGAGAACAACTGATTCTTTTTTAGATCTTCAAAGATATCTTCTCTACTATACAAACACAAGCTTGCACTTGTAAAATTTGGATTCAGTAATATTGGAGGCAAGAATATTCTTTTGCTTTACTTATGTACCCTTCGACCTATTTAATTGTAGAAAATTGAATGATTTTTTTCCATCCAGATATCAACCCGAAATTTTCAACGACTCTGTATTTTCTAATTCTTAATCCTCCTTTGCACCCATATAATATTAAATCATTGTGAATGAAAATTGTAATGAAAAATATTACAACATGTATTTATTCAAATATAGTACATTTACGAATTCCACATGAAATTATTATTAATTTCTTCAATCACTTTCCACAAATAAAGTTATTACAATTATCCAACGAAAAGGTTCTACCCTTTCAAATTCCTTCCAAGCAACGCATGCGAACTAAAATAATAATGCGCGAGTAAATCGAAATCCCACGTACCACCGCGCGAAAATTCACCCAGGGAGCGTCGAACAGTCGCAGGGAAAAGATCGACGTCCAGATGAAACAAAAACAGCCGGCATAATTTCGCGTCCATTCACCCGCAATTTAAGTCCCTTTCATAAGGTACGCGCACTCGCTGCCAAACCACAACGCACATCATTGCCGAGCGACAATACGATCGACGTTTCAAAGACAGCGCATCAAAGAACTATCCAACATCTGTCCGCGTTTCGTTACCTGTAGTATTTCGCATTATCCTCAAGTGCGATACATTTATAGTCGGCCCCGTGGAACGTAAGTATCCGTTCTGGCCGGTGCCCGGATAATGTGTGCCCCTCTTTCCCTCCCTTTTCACCGTTTTCTTTTTTTACATCCTGCTCGCAGGATACACGACCGAGCATCCGTCAAGGGCCGTTGTGTGTCGAGCACGCCTTTATAACGTTTCGAGGCCCCATTGTCCACGGACGTGGTCGATAGTTACGCAATAATTAAGGGTGCGCTTCCACGGCATGTGTTTTTTCATATGGCTGCGATAAGTGCACAATAATAAAGTCGAGTGTGTACATTTTGTTGCACTTGCCTCGTGTTTGCGCCCATCGTTTGTACCCGTTGAACTTTACGAACAATTACATTAACACCTTTCGAGCGATTGTTTGTGGGAGCTGTATTCTTTTTGCCGCAACGTTTTGGGCATCTTTTTGATTTTGTGCGTTATACGGAATTGCATTAACACCTTTAACTGATTGTTTGAGGCACATTTTTTCTTATTGGCGGTACAATGGTCGAGAGTTTGAAAGCTTTTACATTATTTTTATTATTACGTGTTATCGAAAATAATTGGGAGAATGTTTTAATCATAAATTTATAGTATTACTCGACAGTTGTTTACTCTTTATTTCTGAAGATTGTTTTAAAATATGTACATAGTCAGGAAATACTTCTGGGTAGCGAACACTGCAGGGAAATTTTGCATTCACTGGCAGAGTTTTCTCGTTGAAACACAGAATTAAATTTTTGCAGCAGTGTACAGCATTATTTAGTTAATTAAGGGATTTCGCTTGGAGACAAGCGAAATGCTCTGAGGTTGTTTGAAAGTTTTTTAATTTTGTGGAAAAACCCCCGAGCAGAATGCGTACGTAACTGAGTACTCTGCTTTCGTGGATCACTTTCCCTATTGAAGTTCGTAATAAACAAATTAACAAAACACATTATTCAACTTACAAATTAGTAATACATATCATTTTACGTGGAAACCTAAAAATCAATTTGTGAAGTTCCTGTTCAATTTCCTAATTGGTACATATTAATTCACTATTAAAAACATCTTTCAGTCATAATTATTTAATTTTCAAACAGCTGACAGATCCACAATATAACGGAAAAAAAGGAATATTGTTTCTGCGACAGAAATAGTGAACAGCATTTTTTACGTACACAAAAAATTGTTGCAACAATTTTACTAGAATGCGCTAAACGAATAAAAATCACTTTAAAACCAAGAAACTGAATACCAAAATTTTGTGCACTTTACGTAAATGCCACAAAACAGAAGCAAAACATTACCAAAATAATAATTAAAGTAAAAACTATATTCCCTCTAATATTCACCCTAAGTTTTCAGAATGGGCAATTTAATAATTGTTAAGATATGTACCCAGTAGGTCCAAAAATAAAAAATAGCCAACAATGAATCATAATTTTGTTACAGGTCGTTAATAATCACTCTAACACTCTCTGATATGATGGCATAGCTTAGGCTTTTCAATACGATTGACCTATATACAAGGGTAGGTCCTTGGGGGTAGCGAATGCAAAAAGTACACACTCGTCGAGATGGGGTTGAAGCTCAGGTCGAAATGAAAACTGTACCCAGAGCGAGGGAACGATATCGATATTGACGCGCAGTAACCATCAGCTTAGATATCAGCCATAGTGAAGCACTTGAAGGGGCTTGAACATGTGGCACATGGAGTACGGTTGGAGTAAGGTTCATCGTGAACAGAATGCTCAGGGCAATGGTGCATACTCGTGACTAGACTGCGGATATTTATGCAGGCATAATGTAGAAATATGCAAAATATATCCAAAATATCTGCAGGACATACCATGGAGTTTTATTATGATATAAGAGTTAGTGTTTTATTACTTTATTTCTTGTGATTTAAATTCGAATATATAGTAGTTCTTCTAATGTTGATAACTTATATGTTGACTAACTTGAATTTGAATTGCTTTAATTTATTCGTAGTTATGAATGTACGAAAAATTATATAAAATATAATAGTATCGCGATCTTCCAATAAGAAAATGAATTTCTAGTGGAGTATTTTACGACAACATACGACTGGATCATTGTTTAATATTTTTTAAATGAAATTCTATACTGAAATTAATTGAAACTTGAGGAAAAATATTTACAAGCTTCTATATATCTCTTAATATTGTCTAATTGTTAATGAAATAATAGTATGCCTTAATATTTTCCTTTAGTTAAGTTATAATGGTCTAATTTAAAAACCTGCATACTAATATTTATTGTTATATAATATAGCCATTTTAATCTGTACACACATCCAAAAATTCGTCGGGAAATGATTTTTGATAAAACACTTGCTTAACAGTATAATTTATCGATAATTCTAACAGTGCAATTGCTACATTTAGTTAATAAAAAATATTCAACCAACTATGTTCCTGACTACGAATTACTATTATAAAATATATATGTCACAACTCACGCCTTTCCTCGAATAAACCTCCAGCGATTTAAGAGTTCATTTGAACACTTACTTTGCATATGAATCAAGGCCTAATTTCTAGTTTCGGTAACCAGTTGCAAACCACGTATGTATTTACATTCCTTTGAGCCAGGAGCATTCCCTCTGCTTTGGATTTATAACTCAAGTAGGTATCAAATTATTTACCACAAATCACGCGCAATATTACCATATCACCTTGTTTCCTAATCCACACAAAAAGCGAGAAACAACATTTCGTTAAATCACCTTTCAATGAAACTTTACTCAAATAAAATATATACGTATTGTCTGTGACACAATTCCATACAAGTTACGGTAATTTATAACATCGTGGCCTCTTTTCATGGACCCACCACCGTTCCAGGTGTGGCGATTTGTGAAAACGAACACGGGACAGCTCGTTCTATGCTACACGGACTCAATGACAATCGGTGATAATCACGCTTAGAGGATCTGCCAGCCGGCAGAGTCGGCATGTGCGCTCCAAAAAGTAAAGTTATGGTTCGATGAATTCTGGAACAAGGGCGGTTGGATCCCCGAGGATACATGGAACACCCCACGAAAAAGGGGTTAACCCGTGCAAGCGAAATTTCAGTCACGTACGAACACCTTAGTTCGCACAATGCTACACTTGCACCGTTGGTTTTGCATTCCCAAATGCGTAACGACATTTGTCGTACGTGAACGTGGCGTCAGGTTGCGGAATACGGGATTGACTCGACGATTGGAATATATTCTTGAAACCCGCCGTGGAACACTGAAATAAGCCATGTGTTTTCGTGCGCGATTCACTTTGCACTTTGTACCGACAATCCACTTGTTTGAGTGACTAGTTGGTACAATAATGAAACTGCTTTATTACAGATATGCTCATGTTTCGATTTCTTTATAATTAATAGAATATTTGAGTTCGTCTTTTAGGCCTGTCAATAAAATTTTAAACAGATTCATTATTTTGACATCGTAATATTTCTAATCGAAAATTGTTAAACAAAATTTGTAAGAATAGTATACTACGAAGTACCCTGACATTAAATTCAAGAGGGCACTACATTTCTTTCACGATACCCACATATACAATACAGTCAGTCCCATACCTTCCAAGTATCCATACCTTTTCTGTGTCAATAAGAGAAATTAGTTGGAACTGACTGATGCGTTCGAGGTTCTCAAATAAATTTTGTACTCCAACTGATCACATATATACGTTAACGAAATAGATAAACTAACAACAGAAATATATAAATTTCAACCCACAGTAATCTTCAGTAAAGGTATGCATACTTTATGACACTGAATGTACCTGTGCCCGCATGAAACCAATACGAAACGAAAGTGAATTTCCAAAGTAAACTCAAACACGATCGCGTCAGAGATAGACTGTCAACAAACGTTTCCACAATTATGGCGGTTGTTCATCAAGTGCGAGGGTGGAATAACGTGTCCCATGGCACCTCATACAATCACGAGTCACTGGAACGAGACCGCTCGAAATTGCCCATGGGGGCATGTCTTCGCCGGAGACTGGATGCATGTAAGCGAATCCCTGACTCTTGGAAAGTGGACGCAGAGACGAATGTGGGTCGGCACGTGCTGTAATTATGCCCGGACGCGTATTATGCACCCCCATTGGTGGCGAGCGGAGGGGTGCAAAATGGTAGTGGAGCGCGTTCGCAGCGATCCGTATAACCGCATTGTGAACCCGAAGGACACTTCATTTATGGTGAATTAAAGTCTCACTCCCTGGTGAATCGAACAGGCTGACGTTCGAACGCTTTCATCATTCCCAGACAATGTACTCCCCCGTGACACCTTGTGTTCGGTCAAACAACCATTTGAACGCGCCTCCGTGGCCAGGCTGTCGTACTCACGCCGCCTTTCAAGCATCACCTACATACATACATGCATAAGCGAATCTCGATGAGCAGAGACGTAGATTTGCATAAACGAGGAGCTTAACCTCGGAGAAAAAATAAGACTGATCGGATTTGTTAGTGCACACCGTGCTTGGCTAGAGGGTGAGCTCGGTGAACGAGTTTAAGCGAAGCTGAGCGATCTTCGTTCGTCATGGGCTGCGTTTTCGGAGCACTCGGTTGGAATGTTCAGCTGTATTTGATTTAATGTGCAATTGTGGCGTAATAGCCATGTATAAAGTCATCACGACAGCTAGGGTGCTATTAGAGAATTTCAAATTACATATATGAGCTTCTTTGACGCGAATGTTAAAAGTATAGTTATATGTGTGGGTTTTCAAAACAGGAAGCTTTGTTCGTGTTCACGTTTTCAATAGCTAGAAGATTTTGAAATGTATGATATGCTTTTATATACATATTGAACGTTGATATATAATCGCAAAAGGTGACCAAATATTACCGAAAATATTAGTTCATTACATTGTATTAATAATGCGAACGAACAATATTAATTTAATCTAAGTGTTGGCATTCTTACGTAATTTCCATTCTGGACTAAAACGAGCGTTATTTTTTCAGCAATTATTAATTGCAACAAATGGGTCAAGGTTTTTCGTCTTCCTTAACATACTTCGTTTTTCTAGAAAGCCCATCGCTTTTGCGGTAAGAAACATTCGAGGAATTAAATGTACTAGCCATAAGATCTTCCTCGCACACGATCCACCTTATCTACTTCTTCGCAACAGCGAATGCCTGAGATACCATAAATTAAATACCACTCCCAGGCACGATACGCCAATAAAACAAGAAAGCAAATGAAGCGGCCACACTAATGAAACAACGTTATCAACGTAAATCAGGTGGAAAGCACGGTAGTGGCCTACCGACGATTATTCATCCCCAAGTTCCGCAGCCTCGTCGGTACTACTTGCTAGTACACGTCGCGGCATACGACGCAACGCCGACAGAGGACTGTAATATCATCTCGGTGCAGATGCATAAATTGCCAATTAGTGGTCCGCGTAATTAAAGGGCCCAGCGTGGCGATGTGAGTTCTCCCAGCTTGTTGCACTTCAGCGTGGTGACTCCTCGCGATCTTCCAAGGTTCGTGCGAAAGCTACGCTGCTGCAACTTTCCCCCATCGTCTTGTACACGTTTCGTGGCTTTCGCAGAAACGGATACGTCGATCGACGAAAGCCGAAGAACGGAACAAAGACGGTGAACCGTGCGATGTATGCCAGGGAATATGTACACACGGAGGAAATGTCAATAACCTTGGGTCTTCGTCGTCGTCGTCGTCGCGTGATCAAACCTGCCCCTTCTAATCCCCCGCGCCCCACCTTTCGACCCTCTGAACTACCCTTCGTCCACCACCCTCGCTCTACAGCGACACCCGTTCGGCCGTGTACGTGTGCCAGAAACTCGTCTGACCGTGCGATCGAACGAACGCTAAACGACTCGGGATACCGAACTGTCGGAGGGAAATTTTGGAGCTCGATAGGCGAGCCGACGTTCCACTGATCGGTGTGTTTTACCCGACGAACAGTTGGGAGGACTTTGACCCTGAAGTAATGGCGTCCCTTGCAAAATTCACGTGCTTTGCGACGGAGGAAAGGGGAGAATTGTTATTACGGTTTGTGTATTATAGAGTGCACACTGGTGGTGTTTGGAATCTCTGCGTATTTCGAGGGGGATGATAATCAATTTTAGGTTGATGTTTCATGGACCCATTAAAAGATATTGTAATGCTAGTTTTATAGAAGTGAGTGGCTATGAAGGGGTTAAATATTTGTAAAATTAGAGAATATTTATGTGAACAGATATTTCAAGCATTTCACGTAATTAGATGCACGAATAAATAATTCTGTGCTATTTATTTGAGGTAGAACCTGTGCTGAAAGTAAGTCATCTGCTCGAGTTATCCTAATAAATATGACACTTGCCAATTAACAGATACAAGAATGAATTGTAAACGATTTTATACTTGATTTAGTGCAATCCTTCGTGAGATTAAGAATTGGTTAAAACCCTATCAACTGTTACAGACCAACTATCTAACGCGTTTAAAAACGGATAGTACAATCTCTTGCGAGTAACGTAGCACAGCAAACACTTCGATTTCGGAGTGTAAACTTCCCAGGAACGACAAAAACGTCACGAAAGCGAAACTTCAAAGTGGCAATGAACAATGGCGCGCGATACGAAAAAGAGCACGTGCAAAGGCTGTCAGGAATGTAACGTTGAAAGTGGTTTCGCGTGGTCGAGCATCGTACGTTGACTCTATTCCAACGTGTACCTGGCAGCAGGTGCTCATGGTCCGTTGGTCGAGGGAAACACCTGATAACTCGGGCTACGTAGAATCGTGCATAGTATACATATACATACATTTACATCTGCTATAACGCGTCCCTATAGTTCGTGTCCAGAACCGACCTGGTCATCTGCAATCTCCTTCTGTTCCGTGACTAGAGGGAACGTGTCAGGTGATAAATTTATTTAAAATGCGCCTCCGCTTCTGGCCCATTCGTGACGCGTTTGCAGACTAAATTGGTCTGAATGTAACAGGACTTCGAGGGTCAGCTGTTAAAAGAATGCTTCCTGGTGTTAATCGAGTCATCAAGGACGGCTGGATGTTTTATATTTAGAAAAAGGTTTGAAGGTGTAAAAAAGGACTTCATATGCAACTATTGTTTATAGAATATGTATTAGTAATACGAAATGGAATGTCAAGATAATCCGTATCAATAATGTGTTTGATATACGCTAGTTTATGAGAATATTTGAGAATAATTTCTGACGTAAGTCAAGAATGATTTTCAGGACTTTTTTTTA
This sequence comes from Nomada ferruginata, assembly GCA_963583965.1. Classification (NCBI taxonomy): domain Eukaryota; kingdom Metazoa; phylum Arthropoda; class Insecta; order Hymenoptera; family Apidae; genus Nomada; species Nomada ferruginata. Next base: position 9,719,041 of record OY757225.1, on the reverse strand, counting down.
GATACGTTTCGCATAGATAGTATGTACGATCTCCTCGCCCCTTGTGATCTATTCTGAACACGTAACATTACAGGACCCGCGCTGTGGCAATAATTTACAATAATAATTTACAAGGAATCCTGGATTCATTTAAATTTATGCTTATGTTAATTAATTCAGAGAAATGGCGTTTTCGTGTTGCGAAGAAGTATAAACCATTGCTTTGCAATGGAATCAACGGTTAACAATTATTTAATACTGTATAAAACAAGAAGATTCTAATGATTATGTAGAATAAATAACAGTTGAAGACACAAAAAAAGTGCTCCAAAATATTTCCATAATTACCCGAATAATGAATATCGAACACAGCGTGTAAACCTTTTGTGACTAATAAATAAACAACAATTACACCAGGACAGTAATACCTGTTGCTTTAGTTTAATTTGTTCAATCATAAAACATGCTATTTGCCTTCCACAAGTGCATTTAACAGTCAATTATATATCCTTTATATATAATTATACATATATCCAATTCTTCGTCCACTGTACTATGAGCAAATGATTCTCTTCAATCACCAGACAGCTTAATCCTCGAATGTTCCAGTTACCCAAGTACCAAAAATGATGGCGCCCGTTGAAAATAAGCAGAATCTTACTACAGGCTGTGCAATTCGATCTGGTTGAACAGGTTCAATGGTATCCGAAGGTTGCAGTCATTTTTATGGGACTCCCCACAGAGAAGTCGTATTTCTCTTTGTGAGCCTGCTTTTTCTCAATACCCTTCCAAACAATGAAGGAGACACGGTCGTCATTTCTGCTTCTTTTCAGGACAAGACCTTACATACACCGATCTGACGAAACTCGAACTTTCACTTTCAAACAAATCTATTAACCCTTCGCAAATCACAGCTGAAATTATACACATATGTTGTCTTTGGTTTTAAGTAAATCCTTTTTTAACTTTCGAATACCTTTTACTACCATAAAGACAGCAGCCAAATAATTAACTGTGTATATGTATTACTAATAATGATAAGGATATATCGCTAACTATTTTAAGTTACAGAATAGAGTAAATATTATTTTTCCTAATTTTCAAGTCAAAGACGTTGTAAACTATGACGATTACGACCAAAGTGTAATATAAATGTGGCATTTCTTGCCACTCCCAAGAATTTATTGAAATTCAACATCTTGCACCTCAATCTGTTCAAATATTATGAAACCTATATCTAAGGTCTTCCTAACACTTGAGGTTGACAATTTCATTGAAAATTTCTATCTACTCGCAGATAAAGTCTGTTCCAAAATCAACACTGGTTTCTATATAGATACGAAGGAAAACGCGCCCCAAAAACTTCTAAGTATGTATCGGGTGTCCCAATATTAAATGTGCAACCGAGGAGGCACTGATTTCTTATGTAAAACTTTGCAAAAGGTTTTTTCATGTGAATTTTAGTTTTTGAGCGAATACATTTTTTAAACATTATCTCAATCTCATTTACAAAACCAAGGCCCAGTGATAGTAAATCATATCAAGAATCGTTTACATTTACAAATACCAGCACGAACAGAAACAGTAATTAATATTCTCTATCAACAAATGTTTCCAATGCATCTTCAATGGAATTTCGCCTTTAAGTAATTTTGACTCAATTACTCAAGTAATAACTTTTGACACAATTACTTTTGGCTCAAATTACAAAGATTCCAGAGACACTCCAGGTATACATACAGCTGTAATTGACACAGAAGTCGATCAATCAGTTTGAAGTTAATCCCTCCTTTAAACTCTCACAGAATCGAAGGAATTCAGAAACTTTTGTAGAAAAGACCAGTGGAATATCTTCCCAAATTATATCGGTATATACGAAACGTTTTCTCATGCGCGTCGATCGACTAAACCGTGCTTTTCGAACCGTGCACGGAACATCCGGTATCCCGGGTAGAATAATCCAAGTCTCTATTGGATTCCCGGGGATTGGGGACAGGCCCCCCATGAATCTTACGGAGGAGAACGAAGAGTGCCGTTCTTAAGAATAATAACGATGTGAACGGAAATCAAATTGGGACACTAGTCGAGTGCAATGTTCGTTCTCGAAGCGTCACCCAGGTCGCACCCCTTGGACTGTCTTCCTCAGTCCTTCGACTGCTTTCTTTCTCTCCTCGACCCGTTCCTGCCTACTTCCGGCTGCCAGCTGGCTCTAAAAGAGCTCCAGGGTTCCGGTGAAGAGACGAAGACGCGAGACGAAGGGTATGAAACCCCCTCGCGTTTAATTTTAGCCCGTTTGACATCGGCGGGCACGTGCTCTGAATTGGGGCTTTTCTTTCCCGTGTTAACCGAAAGTTTGCGGTCGTTCCACGTGGAAATCGGGAGAGGCGCCATGGGTTCTTTAAAAGTGATTAAGAGGTTGTGAAAGGGCGTTGAAAGGCTCTTACGAAGAAATATTTATATCGATCGAAGATTTCTGTACATTTTTGTGTATTGTATACGCTCTGGTTATTATTCGTTGTAATTGGTGTAAGTTGTATGTAAAAAAACCTCACATGCATTTTGCATGGTGAAGAATTTGGTTAATTGCCCAAGGATATCAAGGGATATTAATAAAGCAGAGAAACATAATTACTGCTGCATTTTGGACTATTAAATATGATTTGCAGGGATTTCAGTAGTGCTTTTAATTAACCTTATTTTATTCACCTTAAATATTTTTCTTGTCTTCGTAAAATATATCAATGCAGTGAAGCTATATATTTTTAATATAACATTGCGATCTTTATTACAATTTTTAATTACTAAAGGAATGAGGGCGAATAAGAAGATACAGAACAAATATCAAGAAATGGAGAGACGTGTAAGAAATATTGTTATGAAAACAGAACGATCGTTGGTGCGTTAAATATCGTTTGAAGATTCGTGGTGTGTCTATTTAAGTATAAATAGAAAGGTGAGGGAAAAAAGTGTCAAATGTGAAAAGAGAATGGAAGAGAGCGATGTTTGCGCAAAACAGAACGACTGTTGGTATAGTCTGGCCCCCGTATGTATTTGTATCTATGCATTTGTCAAACGACTGCGAATGAAAACCCATATTTCCCATTAAAGATCCCCTTTAAAAATGCAAGGGCGAAAATAATAAGAGGCACACCTAAATTTGTTTCCAAATATACAAGTAAATATACGTTGCTTTGCTCGTCATACAATATCACGCCCATTGCACAAAGAAATTCGGAAGCAACAGACTTAATAAATTCAAACACATTTAACCTTTTCAAGCCAGATCTTGCAATTTATATTCAAGACACGAAACGACAATATAACACTCTAACAATAGAAACGGTTATATACGATCTCCGTCATAAAACTTCGCATCTCCTGTCCCGAAGTCATAACCTTCTCGTCATAAACTTTCTACGCAGGGGCGCACTTTCCATGTAGCCCCCCCTCGACCGAAAAATTGCCAGAATATTTATCGTAAAGTCGAAATGTTTTTTTGTCCGCTCTGTCCTTCAAGAAACTATTTTTCTAAATTGCAGGCATGCAAAAAAAGGAAGAGACATCTGTGAAGCCCCAGGGTTCGAAATGCAACGTGACAGCGTCTTCGACTCCTCGTTAACGCGGAATTCCCTTTTCCCTCGTCGACGATGCGACGCAACGTGTTGAAAGAATGATAGGCATCCACGGATAAAGGGTGGACTCCAGACTGGATTCCGCGTTATTTTTATTCCATTTCCCCGCGTTGCAGACGCGTATACCTTCTCACGCAGCCACTCTCGTCGCTACTTTTCATTTTCCACCCTCCTCCCAGCAACCACGTGCCTATGTCAGGGAAACAGATGCCTCTCGATGATCGGAGAGTATTTTTGGCGATGGTATGTATTATATACCCTTGCTTTTGGGAGGGACGCAACGATGGGAGCTCTGGAGAACGATCCACGTCGGTCGATTATGAATACATTGACAGTCTGCATTGTGCTATAAAAAATTTCCTGTGTAGCCAGCAAAATTACAGTTGTTTAATTCTTTTACTCTACCGACTAAACAATGCGTATCTGCATAAAGCGGAATTTTACAACAATCTTTTGCTATCTCGTATCTACGACCTTTTAAATTCCTCGACTGAGAGAAGAGGCGCATGGTCAAGGTTGGATAAACGCTGGAGCTTTCAATTGATACTTGTTGACTTTTGTTTTCGATGTATTCAGGGCTCGAAGGGGGAATTTCAAGTGGAAAGGGGTTAGTGGAGGCAGGGGTGCAGGGAAACAGGAAAGGCAGGAGGGAAGGGGAAAATAATATGAATGAAAAATTACGGATCGGTAGGTGATTGTCGCTGTAGGAAAATTTGTGAATGAACATGCACATTCGTGATAAGAAAATTGATCGTTTATAAAGTTTGTAACTATTGCCAGAAAGTAATATTAGATAAATTATTAGGTATCTGTTATGGATGAGAATAGCGTGAAGCAATAATTAAATCATGATACAAGTAAGACATATGGAATAATGGAACTCTATTGTTATCTCCTACGTTTTCTGGTATTTTTTAATGGCTCGATTCTTTTAGTTCAATTTCGTCTCCTTTCTTTTATACAATATAGTATGTTTGATATAGAAATCTCTGGAGGGGAAAACATTTGGAGTTTCCGATTAACTAAACTTTAAATTAAGTTCGCCCGAATTTGTAACCCATTCCAAACTGATCGCATATTCATTGCTGGTTCAATTCACTGCTACATTCAAATTGGCGAATAATATTAATATTGTATATAAAGTTCAGAGGAAAAGAAGCATAGAAATTTCCAGTTTGTTAGTAGCACATCTTGACAAGCGTGCAAACGAATCAAAATTTGCTTCTCAGGACGAAGCTGTCGCACGTTTTATAGTGTAACTAAGGACATTCTCACATGTGTCGACAATTTTTACGTTGGTGCATGATTTACGGCCCACCTTAACGAGCTTCACATATTTTCCATGGCAGATGGCGACGGACATCACCGTCGACTCACCTGGATACCTACCTGGGTGAAAACCGCACGACAACTGTCTCAAACGCGTTTCCGTACTTTGTCGTGAACGACTAACGCGATTCGGAAATAGGTGTAAACATACGTCAGGGCAAAAAATAAGAAAAATAGCTGGAATTATGTTGTGGTCATGTCGCACAGGGTGACAACAACTTTTTATCTCTTTTATTTCTTCTTAATACTGGTAGCACTTAATGTTTTGCCTTTTGCGCAGTACGTACATATTTATTTTCAGTACAGGAAATAATTTACAAGCTGATGTCAATTTTATACCAAATATAAGTGAATTTTTAATTTATTTTCCCGATTCCATGATATTTGCATTTATATCGAACGAATTGATACTGATTTATTTCGTGAAACTAATTTATATAATTCTTCCATAAATAATACTTCATTTTGTTTAAAATAAACGCTTGTTTCTAAAGCGTGGCATTATTTTGTCTGATTTACTTTCTATACAAAAAGTACAGTGATAATTGGCTTATGCCAGTTCCAATAATTCAATGCGAAAACTTGCCAAATATAAGAGTAACCATTTTACATTTCTAAATTATTTCTCCGCTTATCCACTTTATTTCACAAGTTCAATAAAATACACAGTAGGAGTACAATACGTTAAGCTTCGTACCAAATATGAAGTATGTCACCCATGAATAGAGCTCGAGGCGGATACTAAAGAAATCATCAAATAAGAGAGGCAAATCAATCGCAGTGCATTCACCATTTGCCCTCATTCGAAATTCTAACGCATGACCCATTATCTCTGTGACGCCTTACGGCGGAAGGCTTACGCTGACCGGCATGTCCTGCATCAACACCATCAATTAATTTCAAGTTTCCTTTCCCGACAGAAACTGTTCAAGTTCGACAGCGCGTTGTCGTCCCACGCGAGTGCGCCAGAAACTTTCACGGGTCGGCGTCCACGTATTGCGCCAAGTCTCAAAGCTCCTCGCCCCCCCTTATAGATTTACTTTGGAATTGCTAAACGAGTTTATCTGTTACGAAACGATGTCGTAATTGCTCATCATTGGGACACGCTCCCCGCGAACGCATCCATAACGGTTCCGCTACGACCACATCTAGAGAACGCAGCGAATTATCGATCCTCTATAATTTATAGGAAAGGATCCAACCGCGAAACCCAACGTCCAGCGCTGCGTGGAAGCGGGAAGGCCTATCATTGGTTAATTAATCACAGCGAGTTGCGCACCTGCCCCCATCTCGCGAGTCTGTTATTAAGCGCTATTACTCGCCCATGCCCGTCTGCCAAAGCTGCCCCGCGACCTTTGACCGCCCCTAGTGCGCCTAGATACGACGAGCGAAGTGCACGCTTCTTGTTCCCATTCGATAGGTAATTTCATGGCGGAGAAGTGTCTTTAAAACGATTCGAACGTATATATGTATATACGTAGCGTGGGGTACTAGTTACTAGTTACCCATGGCAGACGTTACGTTACAGCTCGATTATCCCGCGGGAGTAATGACCCCGTTACTCAAACATTTCTGTTTACGATGCATCAGCTCGTGCATGGAAGATAAATCGCGGCGCAACGTCACTCCCTAGTACGTGCAAGCGCGATAGATACGCGATGCAAGTTAGACTACGAGGGTGTGTGTGTGTGTGTGGGTTTTTTTTTACGCGGTCCTAGAGTTAACAGTGGAAGTGTTAAATAGGAGGAGGGGGTGTTCGCAGGATTTTGTTGCACGGTTGTGTTGGTTGGAATTGTAATATGCTTAACAGACGTTTTATAAACGTGATGCCCGCTGAGGCTGTCAATGAAGGTATTATATTGGGTGTGCCAACATGTAATCCATTATCCTTTTAGCGATTTGATTATTTAATGGCGACACATCGGGGAATAAATTATTCTATGTAGTGATCACCGTCATTTCCCTGAACTGTCAACTTTTCTGTCATATTTTTAATTTCGATGTTTAGTTGAATTTTAGTGTATAGATGTCGTTTATGATCACGGGGACGACATTTGAATTGTGCAGCGAACGCTCAAATAATTTTAGGCCCAGGTATTTTAAGAATTGTGTAAGTAATAAGTGGAGGGAAAGGATTTTTGTATCTTCGTTTATTTGCATTTCGATTTTATAAATATTCGAACGATCATCGGCAAAGAATTGATCGACATAGGAGTTTTTGCGGGTCCACGAACAAAGTATCTAAGATAGGTATGGGGAGACAAATTTCTGGAACGGAGGAGGGTTGGTTATAGGAGACGTTGCATCTGCTCGACTTATGGAACAGATGCAGTTCTGAGGACACTTGGCTGGTTCGATTTGTTCACTACAGAGTGAAAGTGTTTGAACTCGTCCACGATTGAAAATATTAAACATATGCATCCTCGATGCAATAATTTTAAGTAAATACATATTCAGTCAACACCGTTATTTCACCAACTTTTTGCACATCGCTAAACTTTTCATCACGCACTGTTTCAAGTAATTCTCTCAAGAATGCTTTCTGTTTACCGACTTAAGGTAGGCACTTAATCAGCAAACTTCCATAAAGATAAAACAAATCATTACTTATAGTGTTTCACAGGTGTATTGAAATAATTCTTTCCGTCTTCTGAAATATTCCATTTTCTCTAAGGCAAAATTACTTTCCGAGGAAGGGTGTAATACAATCAATCGTGACTGTTATCTAACTTTCCAAGTAAAATTACAATTCTGTACTAATGAATACACTTTGAATTGAGCAGTATCGAAATTGTCATCGAACTGGTCAAATTGAAAGGAAAAGTTGCTGCTTAAAACATTTTTACCTTTCCGTAGTAAACCTGCTGAATAGCTTGATTGTTCGTTACTTCAAATGAACAGTGAAGCCTTTGAACTTCTCACGCGAGTAAGGGCCGCAAGGGGGAAGTCGGTGTTCAGGACGTAGAAGTGGTATGAATCCATTGAAGCTCATTACACAGATCGACAATTAGATGTAAGAGGTTTTTTGCCCTTTCAATCATCGAGGATCGTTTCGTTCAATTATTAGGAGTTCCAAGTATCGAGTCTACGCTACTTGTTCCTTCCAAGAGTGCTCTTAGCGTATTGCAAGTGTGACGTCAGTGAAGCTAGGGTAGGCTAGGCTAGGTACCGTTGAATTGCTTATGACAATTGGACAGAACGAAGAACAGGTTTATCAATACTCTGTATAAAGCCAACCGTGCGTTATATATATGTACATAGAATGCTCCAGAAAGCGTGCTATAACTTTGCAGACGCCGATAACTTGTAAAAAAAAACACGGAAACTCCGTTTCTAAGAAAATCAACTGAGAAAATGCGTTTAAAATATGTAGTATCTAACAACAATAAAATTATCGAACTACATTTCTTATGACAGGCAAGAAAGGCAGGCTCGAGCAGTTACTTATATGTACATATTAATATTTTGAAATATATTTATTATATTAGAACAATTGGCAGAACGTTTTCCTAATCACATTTATGTAGAAGCCCTCAAGAATACTGTTAAATACATTTGCATATGTTGGGAAATATTTATATCATTTCATGAAATGTAGTACTCACTAATACCATTGTATTATCAATCACCTCTAATAATACCACGTATGCATATAATTAATAAAAATTGCAAGAAATTGCTTAATTATAAAATCAGGCAAAATATCGGTGCTCCTTTAGCAAAAGTTCAAGGTTTCCTTAGGCTTAGGTTTCCTTTTCACAGTTGGACGAATCGATGAAAAGCTGTTCAACGTGCTACTATATCTTGGATTCTGGAGTATGCAATTTCAAGCTGGAAAGACCGATTTTTGCCACGAGATTGCAGCTAGCCAAGCTACTGGAGTAGCTATTAACAAACTGACAATCATATTCAATAATGCAGTTCTCTAATTACAGTCTACACGTGTTCTACGAACTGCTCGATATTCAGAACGAGGTGGCGATTCATGGATATATTGTACATACATACATACGTATGCACACCTTTTATAAATGAGATATGCGTCCACGTGAAACTGAGCGAGTGGGAAACGTTTACGGAAACGTGGTATTGCGTAGGCGCAACGGCAAATCTAATCGTACAGTGGTATGTAATTTGCATATTACTACGATAAAGTATCAACGTGTTCTTAAGTTACACTTGCTTATGCTCCTTTGAGCTTGATAGTGTTACAAAAAGTAGCCTTAAGACTGGTCATGAAGTAATTGATTATCTGGATGAATGAAAGTAACAGGATTATTAAATATAAGATAATGTTCGTGTAGGCTGAAATATTGTAGAATCAATATAAAGAGATATGTATGAAAGGCCTCTGTATTTTTTAAAATAGTATACTAACAACCGTTATATTAGTATTTTAATAAAGAGATGGATTTAATTAAACTTAAGGGGGGTTCTCGCTAGTTGTGAGACCGCACAAGAACTGTGCAATTATTAAGAGACTCCTTTAAAAAAAAAACAGACTCGTATTCACAAGGAGAACTGCCCAGGTGGGAACCGAGTTTCATAATGAAGTTTTTCTAAGGCGTTGGAAACGACATCTGCAACTACACCTTGAATTTTTAAATAGCTCTCCGATCTCGCCTTGGAAAATTAATTAATAAAAATGCAACAAGTTCACGATGACGAGTATCAATTCTGAATCGACATTTTAATAACTAATACATATCTCAAAGATTAAATTGAGCCATACACCCCTTTTAAACGTTCCAAACGTTTCTTCGCATAACTCCTCCTAAGCATTAGAAATGTCTGACTAAAAAGAATGTGATTTCACTCAATCAGTCCTGCTTATCAGAAAAGCACCGGCCCAAGCAATTGGCGCCAATATCCGCATGCTTACCGCGATAAGCATCCAGTCCGTGGTCCGTTATATCATTTCTAAGCGACTTTTAAGGGTTTCGTGTTCCCATGGTCCAGCACTCACCGGTTCCGAGTATGCTGAGAAATCGTTTCATTGTGCCGGATTGACATTGTTTTACGATCGAGCTGCGCAATAACTTACCAGTACGCGAACGCGAGACTCCGGTCTGACGGGAACATCCAAAGGGTCTCGCAAGTTCGTTACGGGGCAACTTTAGGGAGAATAAACGATCGCGTTGCACACGTCGACCTTATCGAGCCATCCTCGATTACCATTGGCTACAAGGGGAAACACAATACATATCTCGTTTATCGGACAGATTCCTCGTGGCCACCGCGTACTTCGCCTTTCCTGCTGGACTCCATCGCTGCGCGGCCCAATTAGATCCATTACTGATCGATTTATCGCCTCTCGTGAGTTCCCCTTGATAACGATCGCTCCAAGATAGGAATAACTGGCGAATTCAGGAAATATTCGAAGAACTTCCATTCCTATCGTTTGCAAGACATCTCAACGCTTATATTTTGCGCATCGACGATTAGTCTGTTTTATATTTTTTCATTATCTTCGTTGCTTATTATCGGGATATTTTAAAACAGTATATTGGTAAAGGTGACGGTTCTAGTTTTTTTAGAGCTTTCCCTATTTTTCGTTTATATATGGCTGAAGTTTCAGAGTAGTAAAAGCATTCAATTTGTGGCGGAAGGCGTATTATAAAGGCGGGTGACATTTTTCATTTTAGAAAATAATCAAGGGGCTGCAATATTTGCCGCGGACAAACGCAGAAATGATAATGTCAGTCGATATTAATAATTCTATACCTTAGAATCCAATTAAATGAATTACTCATTTCGGGCATATTAAATTTCAGGTGGACCAATTACAGTAGGTAAATTCTTCTTCATCCGAAACTTATTAACTTGGACTAATGCGACATACTGAAAGTGATCTTCAGTATTATTTTACACTTATACTCTAATACTCTGCATCCCTATTGTTGTATTACAAGCAGGATTCTCCTGGTAAAAGCAGTACAAAGTATGCTTCAGAGTTTTTTCTCAGAACGATACACCAGGCAAGAGTGAACGAAGCACATTCAAAACTTCCTTAAACTGCCGCGGAGCACCTTTATGCGATTCGATTCCTCCGGCTGTATTGGAGTTTTGCTACACCGGAAACAACAATCAGTACGTACGTCGAAAGCGGAGTTCTTGCGAGCCTGAAGAAGTTACTATGAGTTCTTATCGAAACGCTTAGACGCTGTTTCCGCATCGATCATCGAACTTTTCTATCGCTTTTATGCTGACTCGTTCAGCTGTCTACATTTGCGAACTTCTACTTAACACGTAACCAATCGCCCGGGAAATAAGCATTTTTACAATGATTTAGTACGAACATTCTGCGTCTATAAGGATCAATTAGACGTTACTTGAAAATCGAAAATATTAAAAGATTCTTACGCATACAAATACCACATGTATTAAATTTGTACACATTATTTTAATTTCATTACTAAATTTTAAATTAATACACTAAGAAGTAAACGTTAAATTAAATTATATCAATCGTTGTTACGTTCATCACGATCTATCCCAAATAAAAGAATTTAAACAAATACTTTAGAAATGATGAAGCAGTACGTTCTACATTCTACACGTATTATTTTTTAACCAACTGCACTATAGATTTTATAATATAAATTTCCTAATATATTTTATCGCGAAAGAGGATACATATAAGATGATAGACTTACTCAAATCATTGAAAATCTGTCATGCACTTTGCATAAAGCAACTTGGACTTATGAGAAGTTGCTGCTAATAACGATAACTCGCTTAGCACCGAAGCGTTAACGCCTTGGAGTTCGCCGATTTTTCTCCACAGAGAGGGCCCTCCACCGACAAAGCACATGCCTCTGAACAAAACAGAGGATTCATTCAGAGATGCACTCCGTTTGAAAGTTCAGCCTTGCCGCTGGTCGATCGATTGTTCTCAGGATTCGTATTGTTCGCATGGTCTAAAGTCTAAAGGGTTTCGGAGAGAAGCATCGACCAGCTGACTTTTCGAACTCCTGCATGGAGCAAGCAAACTCTAAAAATGAACAAACGCCGAAGAGAACAGCGTGCTTTGTGCCAAAGTGTTCGTTCTAAATAAAATGGCATCGCTACTTCAGTATACACACAGTTCTAATTCCATGTAATAAATTTCGCAAATTTTGAAGCGCTTAAAAATCAATTATATAAAAGGAATGAAACGAAGATTGATATCTTGCAATTATCTAATTAATATAAGAGGCATTATGCTTGCAACAAGCATTATTATTAATATTTGTAATTAATTTAATTGGCGAATTTATGCATATAATTATTGTGCTCTTACAATTTTAAAAGGGAACTATTTTATTAAACAAAACGCAATTCTAATTAAAAATTTTATTATCCTAGAATCTGAGACTGCCATTACTACAAATTAATTATTTGAAGCAAACCCTGTGCAATAGCAATATCAGCATAATATGGATCGGTTAGTACAATTTATAAAAGAGAATTGTTCCTTCAAACAAGATTTCATTCCAGAAAATCAAAACTGCCGTAGCTCACGAATTACCACGAATTTCCAATTCCATCTCAGAAGATCATTCGCAAATTGCACGTAAATGCGCAGATTTCTCCCCTCTACCGATCCCTGTAATTAGAAGACCGTCGTGTTCCGAGGATACCCATGATTGCAAGGCGCAAGAAAATTACTCTGCCTCAGTCTTTCGATTATTCTCGATATCGAGACGCAGCCAAGACTTCATGCTCCTCTCTTCGTGACTAGACGATTCCAGAGGAACCTCGAAAGATTTGCTGGGAGACCGTGAAAAGGTTTTCGACCTGATGAACAGCATCAAAGATAGAAGCCAGGCTATAATTATAGACGTCGCGCGAACGCCTTTAATATCGCAGAGGGCATTAAGAAGATAGCACAGAATTGTGACTACTTTGTCAGGTTAATAGGGAAAAGTTTTAAAATGCAACATCTTTGATTACGATAATAATTAAGAACAAATAAAATCTCCAGTTTTACGTGCATGTTCTATAATATAGATTATAGATAATATAGATTCTGTAATCAAGTTTAATGAACTAGTTCTATTTAATGCTCCGCAGATCCTTTTTACGGTACATGTTTAATGTTAAAATATTTTCCAAGGAATGAGACAGTTAGTTCCCTTTATCGCGATCGCGATGTACATATAGCTCGAGAAACAACGCTCAAGCACCTACTCTTATGATGAATACTTTCCTCCTATTTCTACAAACAGCTTGATAATTGTGTGCTTGTGGATGGTTAATGTTACTTGAGAGCTTGTAAACAAAATAGCGAGCGGCATTGCTTTATAAAAAAATGTTGAACTGCTCTTTATAGATGGATACGTATTTCATTTGACTTGGTACTTTATTTCATTCATTTAATAAGATGCATGCATTTAATGAAAAAAAATGAGGAAATCATTTATGTTACCTACACACATGATATGTTACATTTATGAAAAAATATTTCTATAAAAATCCTTTTTACTATTACTACTCGCAGTAAAAAAATTCCTGAATGTGAAGAAGAATTTCTTGTTTCACCGAGGTGTATATACATCAAAAATACACAATCACACTTATTCATTATTATTATGTGCCAGATTGTATAAGATTGCGTGACATTTTAGAAAATGTGAACAGCAGCATGCATTAATCTTTCGATCTTTCAATTCAATACGTTGAATAGGAATTGTTCGGCAGTGCTGGATGAACTAATAATAAATAATAAGAACAATAGAGTTGCTTTGCGAAAAATCTACGAAGAATGGGAAAGTGACTTTAACGAAATCATAATCATATACTCGAACGAATATTCAAACAAGTCTTCAAATGTCTTGAGTAGTATAATTGCGCGTTGCACAATTATTGGGTGATCGAAAGTCGCGAAACAAATCCGTGGATAGTTAGAAATTTAGTTGAGACGTAATGTACTGTGCCTACTTGCCCAATAATAGTATATGATGCAATTCAATTTACGAGAAATTATTTCCGTACAGATCCGTTTTAAAAATGTAATTTTATTACAAAAAATCATTCCTTGTCGCCCTACCAAAGAGTAGAAAATTCCCAAGTACGAATACAGCAAAGAAGGAAATTTATTGAACAATCGCAACTTTCAATATTAAAAGGGAAACAATATACATCACAATAGAACATTTGCACGAATCTCAAATTCGTTCAAGTACAATTTCTATACCCGCAAGCCAAAGTTATTAATTTCATCGCCGATCAATTTCATCACCTCTCGATCTGGAGCAACGACTTCACCTGGATTCATTACCGCAACATTCGGTCACTGAACTTTAACGAGCAGCTCATTTCACGTAAATTAATTATTCACGAAATATCGGACCATGCCATCTGGCAGACTCCTCGAAGATTCCCAACCCCATAGACGAAGGGCACGCGTTATATTAGCGGCGTGGCTCGGTAATTACGCAAAACGTGTGCAGCTTCGTTGAACACGATCGTGTTACCGTCATAGAAACGCTTGAAACCGTGTAACGCAAACATTACGGCCGCGTAATTGCACGATATACTTACGCAATGTCGTAGACGCACATTTGTCGATTATTGCCAGCGGCGATGCCTCGCTTTTATCTTTCAGGGATAATCGAACGCGTTTCGATGCGATTAAATCCGCACAGTACATATACAGCGTGGAATGCTGAATGATGTCTGCGAAGCAAGTTTCACGTTCCAACTGGCCACGACCACGATACACCACGCCGGTTTCTCAATAACTTTCTATTTCCGTTTCATCCGAGCGTGCCGTTTAATTTCTTTTAGCTGTGTCGAACTTGCCGTGCCCCCTCTAATCTACATTTTCCAGACGTTTGATAGACTGGGAACATGTTCTTGCATTATACACAGGATCTCTTGATTACGGAGCGGTGTTACGTGGATCAATTGAACTTTGATGATGCATTTATAGCTGAAGGCAATAGCGCGGTATGTGCGTATGCTGATTCCGTTGAGTACAGACTTACGAGTTGTGTGGTGTGACAATAGTGTGGACAATAGCAGTTAAGTTCGGTAATTGCCTTTTATATTGCCGCATTTTTGTTTTTGGAAACAATGTAACACAGGGAGAATTTGTTAATGGGGATGGTTTTAGTAATTAATATTACTTGGAGTAATAACACTTGTAGAAACATACGTTATGTACATTGTCATCCTTTCCTGTTACCTTTTTAAATGGAACATTTTTTGATCTTTCAACAAGTATTATTCGCAAATTCCGACTCCGCACGTAATAAGCAGTGCATGAAGCTAAAGCATCAAAATTGTATGCAGATACCATAAAAATCGGGTCGAGTTATCAAACTGGTTTTCCTTTTGGAAAAATATATTGAATGTTCGTTTTACACTGACTCTAATGCTGCACAGCTTCAATTATAATATTGGAGCTACGTTTTCCTAGTTGCATAAAAGCAAAGTTTAATTATAGATGGGCTACAAATCCTGAAATAATTACTCATTCAAACATCAAGAGTGCAAAAAGTAGTACATCTTGCATACTATGTTCACTATTCCATGATTCTTGTCAAGTATTCGAATTAATTATAATAAAATTGGCAAGATACCTATTAATCAAGTCACGTTAATTACTAAATTTATTTTACATACTCTCCAGAAATGTGAGTATCGGAGGATCACTAGTAGAAGAAGCAGATAATATAGGGTTCACGGACATCTTTATGCTAACAGAAAGCCGGCGAACAAGCTAAACGATATGTTTATACCGGCATATTCTTCCCTTCAAACACGATATTCCCTTCGCGATCGTAAATTGCAATTTTACCAGAGTCCACGATATCCCTGGTGAAGATGCCTGACTGTGCAAGGGTTCAAGGTTACCAATACTTTCGAATAGCAATGCATCGTAATTCTATGAACCACGGGACGCTGAAACTGGCACCCACTTTCAGTATGGGAATTTTTCTAAAACGTTCGATTCAACGATTCCATGTATGTATCGTGGACGTTTTGTGGCACTTGTGTTTGTACGAATACTATCAATTACAAGCGATGATTTGAAAAAACCTTTTACACAATGAGCAGTTTCCTGGCGGAACCATCTAAACATTATAAAAAGAAACTTTCAGTACTGCTGTCAAGAAGTTGAACGCATAAAGTGAAATTACACAATTGCACACTTGTTTCATTATTTATCCACACGATATCACAGCTTCAAATACATGCATATGTATCTCAATTTCCTAGGAACGAAATCTTTCAAATTAAAAATTCTGCCCTAGAAATCCATGTTTCGTAACCAATAAAATGAAATTCGAGGTTTTCTAAAATGGATACAACGTTCACATGCTCGCCAAAAATCTCCGCAATCTTAAACTACACCGATAAACATCATTTTTCCCTCACGCACTCACAGAACACCAGACTCTCCGTCCACCAACCAATTATGTACATGCAACGAACAACCTGTCGATCTCCCAGGATTTAATCAACCGATCCATCGTAATTATCTAGCCAACGCGTGCATCTTTGCTGCACGTCAAAGTCCACCGCAGAAACAGCATACGACTGCGATCATTGTCAGCGGCGCAAGTTCAATTAAAACGATCTTTTATCCATCCGCGAAGGCATGCGTTGAAGCTAGACGCCGCGCCTCGGATATCTGCGTGCACCACATCAAGACTTCACTCATCCCATCTGCACGAGCGATCGGAAGACCCGAGCAATCGCGTCTGCCAGTATAACAAGGTATCCCGACGAGGGCCGAGCTTCTTGCCGCGTTTGTCCCGAGAGGAAGATTTCTCTATAGGAATTTAAAGGGATCGGAGGTGGTTTTCAAGGGGCGAATCCATGTTGTCTACCTGGCGAGTCAGCCGTTCGCGCAGCCAGCCCGCGTCTCTGATCGGCTGAAAAGACGAAAGGGAAGCGTCCAAAGGGACCCGTGGGTCTCGACTCGGGCGATCCTTTGGGGTTAGGGGCCCTGACCGTAGGAAGAAGCCTCAGCTGTTTGCCGATGGAAGCCGTAGGACGCTTTTTACGCTGTCTAGCTCTCGGCCTGTGGGCCGTGCGTTCCGCGCCGCAACACAGCGAACAGAATCGCCGCCGGCTGTTACTGGATACAGTCGTGCATGGTAATACGCGGCTGATATGCTCGAACGGTAATATGGTAATCCACGCGTGGTCGAGGGTGTTCGATCTTTCGCCGTGGCCGAGCAGGGTAATAAAGAGGATAGGCGGAATAAGATGGGAACAGCGAGGACAAAGTGCAAACCGTATCCTTCGAAGAGGGCACGGAAGCAACGGAAGGAGGAGCAAGTGAACGTCCATTTCATATGCACAGACTCGTAGAGTGTAGATCGTATTTCGAGGGCAGGACACGGTCGAAACGTGGCGGAACGAAAGCACGTGCTCCCTCGGCCCGATGAGTCGCGCGCACGCGGGAGTACTCGTCTAGAGGAGGTGCGAGCAGCGTGACGATGCCTCGTCGAGGTTATCGTCGACGTCCGGCGGCGCGAAATCTTACGATTGCCGTTTCGACAGCTCGGAAAAGTATTAATAGTTAAATGACTCTTCGCCTATTTCCGGCCGTTTCACACCGACTTTGCTGGAGAGGTCTGCGCAACAGCCGGTGTGAAGCTGATCGTTCGAAAAGGGAGTCTCTAATTAACGCCAACGTCGAGTTCGCCTGAGGCGGCGTTACCTGAAGCTACGATGCTGCCTCTAACGAAGCCGTTCTGCCTCCAGCGTTTCTTCGCTGCACGGCCTGGAGGTCACGAAACCCATCGGCAATCGAGGGATCGTTTCTTCAGAAAATTCTGAAGATTACGCGTGAACATTGTCGGGAAGGTTGAAAGGCTTTGTCATTTTTAGGGTCTGTGAGATTTAGAAGGACGGACGAATAGAGTGGACATTCGTGTACTGAGGGGATATTTTACTGTGCGTTAATTTAATGAAGGTTTGCCGAGCTTCTATTAGCGGAATTGGTGTTCAATGTTGTGCCAATTGGACGAACATTTACATCGAAAGCAAATAGTAATTTAATGCACACGGGTTTGATTTCTGTTGCACGAATTGTGAAATTATATATACGTGACGGGCAAATCGGTGAGCTTCTATTACGCGAACGACTTATGTCATTTCTTTAGATTACTAGAGTAATCTACATCTGCTCGTAGTATGATTTTTTATTATATCAATTTACGACGATATAATTTCACGTGATAGGAAATATATGCATGCAGCAAAATGCAGTGTTTCCTTTTTCAAAGCTTTTATTTCTTCTCGAATCGATCTCCACCATAGATGTACTGATTAGACCGGGTTTAGAAGAATCAATCATTTATCAGTGAAACAATTCTATCTTGATCTTACTAAAATCACTTGCTCCAGCGGAATCAATCAAATAACTCTCAGTTATTAAAAGCAATTAAAAGAAGAGCGAGTCAAAGCAGGTGGAGATACACCAAAAAGCAAACCATCGAAATAGAAAGTGGCAGACCCTCTGCGAATAAATTGCAAAGCAAAACGCAAGAAACATTGGTAAAAATGTTTCGCTTATCTCACTTTCGCCATCGTCGACGTAAGCAAAAGAACGTTCTAAAACCGAACAATAGTAGCGGTATTCCTGCAACCTCTAGACTTCTTCCAGCAGATTACATAAGAACCCGACAACTTCCCCGATAATTAGAGATTCCACCGGCCACCAAGGCAGAGGTATCGTTAATGTTCACCGAGCGCAGCGTTTTATCTGACGGAAGCTCGTACACGTCTTATCCACGGCGAGAGTGGCGGGCAACGGAACAAGGGATTCTTTGTAAGATCGTGGCATGAGCGTCGGGCTAATCCTTCGTCCTTCTCAGGTGAAACTCGCTTTCGGCGTCGGGATCCGTTTCCCACGGTACGCCAGGTAACCCGGAGCGTTTTCCCCGTAATGTGGGTCTCCACGATACATCCCTCTCTCCATTCTCGACAACCACTTCCCAGTCCCTCACCTCTCTTTCATCCCTACCCCTATCGTTCTGTCTCTCTCCAGCCATCTCCACAGGCCGCCGTTCAGCCATCCTCTTGCTTATCTCTCTTTTTCCAGACGCACGACATGGCGGGCCCGTGAAATCGGCGAGGCTTCTTTTACGATTGCTCCGTGCTCGTCGTAGCCGTCGTCGTCGTTGGCCAGGTGGAAGGAGAGAAAAAGAAGAAGCAAAGAAAGGATTGGCAAGGAAGTGTGGTGATCAACGCAGTACTGCTGATACGTTCGCTGCGAATGGAATGCCAATGCGATCATGGTAAATCGATACTTTCGATTGCACTTTGTGCGGTGGTAAACGGATGGCCCCTGACTGGCCAGAGACGGCCAAGCCTCTGCGAGACTAAACCCTGTTTTAGACGAGGCACTTCGTGGCGACATTTTTTTCTGGCCCAGCTTAGAGAAACACTGCAGCTTCTGGGATCTTTCGAGCGTGCCTACGTTATCGAAAAGTGGTGTTACGGTGCCCTTTGGTGGGTCGCCGTAGAGATGCACTGATTTAAATGTTGCTTTTCTCACGAGATACACGAGTGGTTTCGTGTGAAATGGATTTAATTATGTTTCGGATAGATAACAGGGGCTGCACTCTTGGGTTATTTCGATGTGCCTTTGGCTTGAACTTTAGGAAAGCGTACTGAAATTTTCGATGAGCCTGATGAATTCTAATTTTAATTTAAATATTCGAGATGGGTGGATATTGCGGGTAACGGGACATTACTGATGATGCGATCGAAAGGGGGTGACCGCCCTTGATAAAACATGTTAGGGGATTTTCATTATGCAAAGAACGATAATTTGTGATTTACTTATATTAATAACATAAATTCCATTTATCTTTTCATCTCAATCGAAAGTTCATGGCGATCGGTAAAATAGTAACTGAATTATCAGGTAATTATTTAATGAGGTTCTATTGCATCGTGAAATTTATTGATTTTATGCACGAGATGAATATTTCGTATATAATAACGCCGCGTAAAATAATATTACAATTATGATTAATTTAAGCTGATCCTTCTGCACCACGAGTTTATATGCGTGCCAGTCAGCTTTCATTTAAATTGATCCTGCATACTGCGACGTGGAATTTTTATTGACAAAGATGGCGGTTGGTACGCAACAAAACATGCTGTTTAATTTCAATTAAATGAACTGCGTTATGCAACGGTGATAAATTTTCCTACGGAGTGAATAGCAATTTCTCTATGTGTATGTACGTACGTGTATCCTTCAAAAAAATTAAATTTGACACATGACTATGAGGAATTATCTTTACCACAGAATTATGCGATCTTGACCAAAAATGTTGGAAAGTCGTATGCAATACAAACCATGCCATAGGAATATTCACAAAAAAAAATCAATACAAAAATATATATTTCTACGAGAAGTTTAATTTTCGGCATACCTGTCGCAAAAGATAATCTGCGTATTTTTAATTTAAAATTGATTATCTTCGTGCACATATCTCTAAAGATTAAAATCTGTTATCCAATCACATCGCCAGTTCTTATTTTTTCCTGTCGGCGTCTCCTTTCCAGAACACAAAATAGCAATTAACCTTCGTAAAACCAAACGTGTCGATCTGCACCGCTAAAATCTCCTCTGGTTAAAGAACACCGTGAACGAAACTCACAGCCTGAAGTGATACTCAACTTCAAAGCGATCCCATGAATGCGCATACAGAGCGTAATATGAAGCATCACTTATCACCAGCTCGAATCGAGCCTTCCAATATCATCGTGATGAATGAGCGTCCAACAAGATTCAATTTTCTAAAGTTTTTATACGGGGTGTTTGGAAAGGTTCAGGCTAGATTGATATAATGGATTTAGGAGGTTAAATAGACGAAAGATGTTCCTATGAATTCGTTTTCAAAATGATTTTTTAAAGCGTTATAGATACAGTGTGAATTTTTAGTTAGTAATATGATTTATATATGAGCCGCTCATTGGCCAAATCGGTTAACTCTACAAAACAAAAAAATGGAACACTATTTTAAATATAGAAAGCCAAGCGCTTTGGGAATAACATTTAAAAAGGCTCAAAAATTGGAGTAAACTGATTTGGCTAATGAGCGGCTCATATAATAGTGTTTCGGGAAACTTACAAATACTGAATGTCTTGCTCTGTTTTGTATAAATTTTATTTTGTTCAAGTTGGAGCTATATATGTAATTAGGTGTTAATAAACGCATTGAGCAAAAACAAGAAAACTTTGTTGTTGTAATGCACTGAATATAGATCTCGAATAGATTCATCAGATGTTTGATCAATTTTTGTTGACATTCTGAGAAGTAATCCATGCATAGATTTTACCAAAGGGAGAGAAATCGGTTTATACTATCATTTTTTATTTTAAATCTTAAGGGGACCTCTTTCAACGTATATTATCAATAATATCTGAAACCCTACAACGTTGACGAAATATATAAATCGCCGAAGAGTTTCAATTAAAAGATTAACATTGCAGATAGATGAGACGCTGTGTGCAATAACGAAGGATCTAACATTTCAGAACAACTCACAAAGAAAGTTTACTAAAAATACTGAATTTCTCGCCAAACTCCGCAACAAGATATTACACCTAATTTTAAATAATAATCTATATACATATGTACATCCCAAAAAGATCTCTGCGTCCTCGCGGTTGCATCGATAAATACGATCGGAAGTACGGTAGCGGGTAAAGGTGCATCAACGAGTGGTACTCACGGACTGGTATTTTCTTTGGGTCGACGCTGGCGAGACGTTCCTCGACCTTGTCCAGCCTCTGGCGTAGATTGCTGCTCCGATCGGCAACGGCGGTCAGCCCCGCGGTCAGATCAGCGAAGATGTCCTCCGCGGTGGTAAGAAGCGAGGCGAGCTGTTTCAACGAGGTGGTCAATGCACCATTCGCGACGGCCTCTAATTCTGCGCCCACCGGCCAGCCCCGTGAGGTCGATCCGGCTGGCACGTGACCGCGGCACACGAAACGCGGCTCCACTCTTCGTAGCACAAACGGCATGATTCCTCCGGAACGACACCTTCACACATAACACTGTACGCGGGTAACGAAACGGAGCAACGTTGTCTCGGACACGGGACACCCGTGTGTCAATAATATTCTCGTCACCAGGTCGCGACGCGCGTCGAGCGATCGCTCCGGCGTATGATCATTTGGAGCGCGGGCTTTCTGGCGATACCGGAGAACGATAATCCCTCGAACGACCGAGCTAACTCCATTTTAAATATTACGAATGTAATAAACAAGTAACTTGGGGATCCTTGGCACACTGCACACTTCTTAGTAACAACACTGTTCTTCTTCACTTCCGGATCGCCGATCGAAACCCCTCTGAATTGGAGCGCATTCTTCGGAACAGCGCTTAGGATGCCGGGGGTGAGGGATGTGAATTTCGTTTAATGGGGGATGCTAATCTATTTTTGTTCTTTTGGTAACGGATTGTGAGTGACGTTGGAAACGAGATAGGAATATGTTATGGATTTCTGTGAGATACTCCGGACAGGCCTGTCATACTGTCAGTGGTTCGTTGTGAAAGAAAATTGGGACGAAAGACCGACGAACGAGCGTCCGTACGTCGCGGCGGCGGTACGCAAAGTGCCGGCCGGTTTGCCGTCGTGTTGGCGACTCGTTCTACGGTTGTACTCCCATTCAATTCGAACGCGCCGAAACCTTCCATGGAAGTACTCCACAGTGCCACCTTGCGCAACTGCGGAGAACTTTCTGGGAAATCTACTATCCACATTGTCGCGACTTTCTTGAAAAATTGATATGGAATCATAATGACATGCAGTAGTTCCTACGATTGCGAAATACGTATGAGTTGCAAGGTTGATTTAATATATTGTTGTGTTTGTTCGAGTTCAATCGTAATGATTCTGAAATACCGATCGTGTAAAAGAAAGCGGGGTCCTTCTTGCGACCTCTACGATTTAGGGCGGCGCAGGTAGTACGTTCAGTTTAGATATTCGTAACTTCGCGGTTTTTTTTAGGTAAATTAAATTGTAGTAATGATTCGATTGACAAATTGCCGAAGTTTTTCTTTCAGCTCTTGCACAGTTTTGATTTGACAGATTTTAATGATCGAGATACGAAATATTTATGAGAAAAAAGATAATGGAGAGGAATATTGGAAAAGTAAGAAAAGTATAAGCATTCGGCAATAAATGTTCCATGCTATTCTAGATAATAAAATACAACATCCTAGATGTTCATATAAAGCAAGTATGTATTAATTTAAAGAAAAATATGCTTCGATATAACATGTAACATAATTAGGAAACTATCTAACAGGTAATATCGAATTTCCGGAACACGTCGCTTAGAAGTTGCAGCGATAAGTGACCCATCCTAAACTCGAAATCCCAGTTACGTTCCCCAGGCTATTGCAAACTTGATAAACAAGTTTTCAAATAGATTTTCGGCCCGAATTTCTGGGTATCTTAGGTACCCATACCATTTCCGAGTCACTCGCAACGTTACCAACAGATTATAGAAAACAATGCGAAAATTAAATAATTTTAAAGAATTCTTTTGTTCTTTGCCGCAATGAAAGGCAGCAAAGCATATCAAACAAGTAATGTTAATTTAAAATATTACAAAAACACAGTATAAAAAGTTTTCTTATTTCAATTGTAGTATCAATAAATGAAATAATTTTGAAAGTTATACTTTACATTATTTTCTGGTAAATGACAATGAATGATATAGAACTACTTACAATCGAGCTAAGAGATGTATATTTCTTTAACACACAAACAATAAAATTACCGCAATGAAATACTTGTGACGAAAATTGTATACTACAATTATTACTTATATAGTTACTATACAAATTCTTTAATTATCTTTTTCATTGGGGCAATTTTATTGTTAATGAAAGACCCCATTTTTTAATTATAACTCATTCGATTGAGTTATTATTATTAGTTGAATATAATTAAAAAATGGTGTCTTTCATTAACAATACAATTTAATAAAAGAACATTGCTGGGATAAACAGAGAAACATCGGAATGATGTAAAAACGTAAAAAAAGGGGAGAATAAATCCTAGAGGTTATTCTATCTATTTTCTAAGAAAGTTGAGTATTGCTGAAGAGGACAAAGGGTTTCCCTGGGTGACAGTGGCCAGGTGGCTCTATGATTGGGGTCCGAGGTAACCAACAGGATCATGGTTTCCAAATGCGTTAAAATGGAAAATACATTTAACGGAAAGTAGAAGACAAAAATTACTATATTTGCTGCATAGTTGCAACAATAAAAAGCAGCACTAGATAAGAAGCAGCAATAGATAAAAGGCATAGTTGCAAGCAGAGTACATATAAAAAGCAGCGCTAGATAAGAAGCAGCAATAGATAAAAGGCATAGTTGCAAGCAGAGTACGTATAAAAAGCAGCGCTAGATAAGAAGCAGCAATTGATAAAAGGCATAGTTGCAAGCAGAGTACGTATAAAAAGCAGCGCTAGATAAGAAGCAGCAATAGATAAAAGGCATAGTTGCAAGCAAAGTACATATAAAAAGCAGCGCTAAATAAGAAGCAGCAATAGATAAAAGGCATAGTTGCAAGCAAAGTACATATAAAAAGCAGCAATAGATAAAATGCATAGTTGCAAGCAAAGTACATATAAAAAGCAGCGGTAGATAACAAGCAGCAAGAGATAAAAGGCATAGTTGCAAGCAGAGTACATATGTAAGTAAATGTACAAATGTAAGCACAGAATATAGAATTAATCCCGCTGCCAGGCAGCGAATATTGTAGACATAAACAACTCGCAGAATATCGCACGCAATCACTTAAAACTATTAGAAAAGCAAAAACTACAAATGTGTGCACACCTACAAAAGCAGCGATAGATAAAAAGCAAGGATAGGATTCTTTCTTCTCTCTTCATTCTTCTCTCTTCCCTCTTCTCTCTTCTCTCTTCTCTCTTCTCTCTTCGTTCTTCTCTCTTCGTTCTTCTCTCTTCGTTCTTCTCTCTTCGTTCTTCTCTCTTCTCTCTTCTCTCTTCTCTCTTCTCTCTTCTCTCTTCTCTCTTCGTTCTTCTCTCTTCGTCCTTCTCTCTTCGTTCTTCTCTCTTCGTTCTTCTCTCTTCGTTCTTCTCTCTTCGTTCTTCTCTCTTCGTTCTTCTCTCTTCGTTCTTCTCTCTTCGTTCTTCTCTCTTCTCTCTTCGTTCTTCTCTCTTCGTTCTTCTCTCTTCGTTCTTCTCTCTTCGTTCTTCTCTCTTCGTTCTTCTCTCTTCTCTCTTCTCTCTTCTCTCTTCTCTCTTCTCTCTTCTTTCTTCTTTCATCTATCTTGAAGATGCAACCCACATGTAAGTTTTGTATGTTCGCTACTGCCTCTCTCCTACTTGAAACGATCGTCAGGACTATGAAGGTGCGAACGAGAGTATAGGGCGGATTGAGTTCGTGGTAATACGAAAGTACACCAAGTATCCGATATTGGTGTCTCTACTATGCTCAATTTAAAACTTGGAATCTACTATTTACCCCCAAATGGAGTAGGAAAAACAATGAGCGTTGGAACCTAGTAAACGCGGCCCGGAACGGTAAAGCTGGGGCCCGCTCCAGGAAAAGTCAGAGCTTGTGCAAGAGGCTCGGATCGCCAATCGAGCAAAAAGCCACAACGTCTGTACCAGCGATTGGTTGCAAACATAAACTCAGACCGAGGGACGGGCGCACGCGCGACTTATTGTCGACTCCGAAACGGCACCGAACCGGGGGAATCAGCAAGTGACGGATACGCAAGTCAGTACGAAGCCTTGAATTATGACCCCTCTAGTCCTAGAGACGGGTCACCTGTCCAAGACAACATGGAGCCTACGGACGAGTAACCAGCAGAAACTGCCGGCTACAATCCGTCCGCGGCCGCAGACCTGCGGCCCGTCCGTGGCCGGTATCCCGGCCCAAATACCGCCCCGAAATCCACAGCGCCCGTGAACCTCGACCCCGGAGCCGAGGAACCAATACATACCCGCAAGAACGAATCACGTGTACTTTTGTCGAGTGGAGTTCGACGACCCATGTAAGGCTAGCACCCACACGAGCGAGTACATCTTATCCAAACACAACCCTCCAAAGAACGAGCGCCAACCGAAATACGCGACCGACTAAATTGAAAATGGAGAAAAATTGCGGCACGTACTCTATAAGTACAAGAACAGTGACTTTCCTCGTTTCAAATAAAGAGAGGCAATATCGCATAGAAAACTCGCAGAATGGGTGCACTTAAAATTAAATTTCCAGCAACGGCGACACACTCCCCCTAATAGAAACTGTATGATGCAATTCAAGCACGAGACACTCATACGTATGTATTACGGATTCGTGTCTGCACCCAAATTGATATTCGTGCTTCTAGCATGCTCGATATGTTAAGAGTCATTGACTAAAAACTCCCAAGTGGAGATACTTAAGCAATGAGCATTTTATTTACGCGAAGACAACCCGACGCGAAACGAACCAGCTAGGGCTCGGTCCGAGAACATCTCAAAGCTCCCGCAAGAGACTCCCGAACTCCAATTGAGCACAGGTCATAACGGCTACCAAGCAACTCGTAAGTTAACTCAGAGAACGATTTACATGCGCATGTGCCAACCAGAGTACGACTACCCGTGCAGAGCTAGCAACCACACGAGCGAGTACATCCCACGCAAACCCAAGCGTTCAAAGATGGAGCGATAGCCGGGGGACGCGACCGCCTACAATAAAAATGGCGAACGTTTACAGTACGGACTAAGAAGGAAGGAGTGAAATGATTCCTCTGCAACTAAAGAAGAGTGTCGCCGTGTGGAAAGCGCGCACAAATTTCGAACCGCAACTAACGCATACATACACACATGTGTATGTATACATACGGCGATCCTCTTCGCGATACATAAAAATGGTACCTGTCGCCCAATCGACGTTACCAAATGCCCCCGGCGGACATTTAGTAACGATTAGACTGGACCTCAGATACCTGCAGTTCTTGGCTTACTACAGTGCTCTAAGCTGTTCTAGAGCACCGTATTAATTTCCAGTCCCACCACGTGGAGGTGACTACAACGGGACCGTTGTCAAGTGTAATCGCGCGCATATACGATCATATGATATAGGAGATTCGCAAACGGATTGATTATTGGTACACTTTAATATCTGGGAAGTCAATAACAGGATATTCAACATGACAGTGACTGCATCATTCTGAATAACGCATTTTGTACTTCTTTTGACAGAAGTGTGTAACGTAACGTGTGTATGTGACTTTAATGCAAAGAGTAATATAAAATACGCACTTCACCTGTACAATCAACAGTAGTTTGAAAGTCCACGTATAAAGAAACGCACTTCTTCATTTCTTTTTTGTGGAAAACGTGCGTCCCTTCGAAATTGAATAATCGAGAGAATGAACGTCCGAATTACAATTGCTTTGACAACTCAAAACAAATCACACATACCATGTGTTTCAGTACGAAAAAGCGAAAGAAAATATAATTATTTAATACGAGAGAATGCAATGATAAGTACCAGGAAGTTTGCCATACATGATAAAGGAATGATTGCTACCGAATCTAACAGATGCAACTTGCCTTCTAACAACCGTTACAACTGTTTAAAAACTTAAGCTAACCACAGTTCTAAACTACAAAAGCGTATGCACACATTAAATAGTAGCTAGCTACAGTACAATGTGAAAGTATTCTAAATACAAATACAATGGGGGCGCTAATAAAAAGATATAAATTCGAACACATATCGCGCAATATTAAATACGAGAATACAATTCTTTACAAAAAAGAGCAGGTACAGGGAATTATTGGACAAGTGTACGAGTACAAAAGATTAACGTTTGTTACAGAAATTTGGATACAGCGATATTACAATTTGTGAAGAAATATTAGAAGTACAATTAGGTAATCAGCAGGTAACAATAACGGAGAAATGCAGCCGATCGGCTTAGCATCGCCTTCGATAATAGTTTTGACCATTGCCTCGAAGACGATACTAATTGTCCAGGTCTCACCACGTGGAGGTTGCTGCATTCGGAGACCCACCCTAACCACGGCGTCCCATCCTCCCTCCTTTTCGAGAAAAAATGTAAGAATACATTACAAATATACCCTTTTTACGCCATTCGCCGTTCTGCAAATTTAGCGAAAAAGGGATATGTCTCTACCGCGACGCGGAACTAATACAAGTGTTATACATTAATGCCAGCTCGCACGCAAAATCTCGTAGGTAAACTCTCGCACGCAAAATCTCGCACGCAACCGCTTAAAGATATTGGGAAAACAAAACTACATACGCAATGTGTGCACACCTACAAAAGCAGCGGAAGATAAAAAGCAGCAATAGATAAAAAGCATAGTTGCAAACATACTAATATAAAAAATAGCGAGATATAAAAAGCATAGTTGTAAGCAGACTACATATAAAAAGCATAGATGCAAGCAGACTACGGGTAAAAAGCAGCGATATATAAATAGCATAGTTGCAAGCAGAGTACATATAAAAAGCAGCGCTGGAAAAGAAGCAGCAAGAGATAAAAGGCATAGTTGCAAGCAGAGTACATATAAAAAGCAGCAATAGATAAAAGGCATAGTTGCAAGCAGGTACATATAAAAAGCAGCGCTAGATAAGAAGCAGCAATAGATAAAAGGCATAGTTGCAAGCAGAGTACATATAAAAAGCATAGTTGCAAGCAGACTACATATAAAAAGCAGCGATGTAGAAAAAGCATAGTTGCAAGCAGACTATATATCCCCATAACATATCTATGTATATTTATCTATCTACATCTTCATCTTCATTGATGAGTTGCGTAAATCGATGATACACCCTAAATTGGAAGCTGAAAGAATATCCAAATGTAAGCACATAAAGTTGAATTAACCCCGCTGCCGGGCAGCGAATATAGAGAAATAACGGACATAGAGTATGAGAAATTAATACCAGATCGCACGCAAATGTAGAAGTCATGGTAGTCGCATCCAAGACTACCATCGAAGCAATCACCTTATGCAGCTTTAGTCACCTTTGGTGACGCAGGAACCAATTTGGGCATTTCATTATGGTCGCAACGGTACCTTAAAAATCGCGATGATTTATCATCGCAACACTATATAAAAATCTAAGAAAAATATCGCGGTACTGTAAATACTAATTAAAACCTGTGTATAAAAGAAACACGAAAATTATTATCGCAACGCTAAAAGCATGTACGTAAACAAGTATAATTTAATATAAAAGCTACACTAATTGAAACCACGATATACTTAATCGCAACTCTAATGCAAACCGTATTCAATCGTACGCGACGCTAATAATAATCGCGATTTTCCCAATATGATGATGAGTGCTGGAAACAATAAACTACAACTACAGCATACAAAAGCGAGCATAGTGACAAAATAGTAAGAAAGAATGGCTCTCCATCCTTTGGATGTAGAGCCATTGGTAGTTGCCCTCTTGAGCGACAGTTTGTCGGGCCTCTTCGGCATTTAGCTTCTTCTTTTCTTCGGGCGCAATGCCCGCTGAAACTTAGTCTAGGCTCGAGACTCTATCCGCAAAAAAACAAAAAAAAAAATAAAAGTCTAAATCGCGTAGCTAAATGGAACACACGTGGACGAATCACGATTAAATACATTCGTAAAAATTGCGATTATGGAAAATCGTAAGGATTACGATTCAAATTGTAATCGATCTTCGCCTACACGCGCAGCCTCGAGCATAACGCAACACGATCGTTTCGGAGCCAAATCGCGATCCCGACCGCGAAAAATTCGAAAAATCGATGGGCAAAGCCAGAGGCGAACGCATTTTCGTTCGGGCCACAGCTTCACCGTCGACTTTTCAAATCAGATTTCCTGAAACAGGTTGAACACGCGAAATGTTGCCTACCCGACCAGAGACTGTGTCAACCTGCCCGGCCCTACCTACTTATATCTATCAGGCACACCAGAAGGTATACTACCTATCCTACCTAGACCTATATTTCAAAAATGGCAAAGCATTCACACAAACACACATTCCACGTTTCTCAATCAAACACTCGGGTGCAAGAGCCTACACTAGAGAGACGTCCCGGGACGCCCCCGACACCCGAGCTTGGCATACAATCATTCACACTCTAAGGGTACGTACCAATTCCTGAAATCGGCTGACAAAGGCTAGCGACCATTGCGTAAATGTGCGTAAACATATATGCTTGTGCATTACTTTCGTATAAAATATTGATTGTTTAAATATATTGTACACTTTCTTTCAACCAAGTATACTTGGTTCGTATAGTACTCTATTCGTTGCTATATTTTCATAACTCGTTATGGTATTCAATGTATATTTGCAATTGCAAAACATATTGCTATTCGTGAAATCCTAGTATCGGTATTGGAATAAATACGTTTATAATTTTTTATGAAATTCCCGAGCCGACGCAATTCCACAGCCTAACCACATACACACAAAATGTGGAAAATACGTCGTGCACGGTACACTAGCAAATGTCAGCCGCCAAACATTGTTATGAATTTAAAAACATATGATCATCGTGCTCATTGCCTTTCACTCGCCCAAGTAGCACCTGGGCACGTGAGTGAGTTCCTGGCAATGAACACGGCAGGGGTTAAACCTGAAAATCCTGATCTAAAAAGATGATTAGTACACGTAAAATTGCAATAGGTAATAGTATACTTTACTTTCAATCTCTTTAAAAATGACTCGACTTCGTAATTTATGAAATATCAATAAAGACTCGACACTTACTGATAAATAATTTATTTATTAAAGGAAATGACTGTCATTGAAACTAAATTTATTAAAATAAGTAATGCAATTCAATATTTACTTGAAAAATGGACAAGCTATTAAATAGGCCTCGGGTGATTCCTTAATCGAAGCAAATTGTTCAAGATAGCTACTCCGATTTGAAAATCTACCCGTATACAAAGTGCCTTCTTGTACATAATGTGTAATAAATTTCATACGAAAGGGACTCGACTATAGCATATGAAAATTAATATTAAATACTATCATTAGCTATGCACACTCAATGCTGATTTTAATATTCGTATCGTTATATTAATTTGTTTTAATTCACGATTACTATAATCATGAAACACTTGCAATAACGAAGTCGGAGGGCATCCGACTTCTGCACTGCGAAACAGTGAAAACAAATTTTAATAGATTATAAATGCAATTATAATTTTAATATACACTGTCCTCATTTATTAACTTCATCATATATTTTTATCGAAATAGACGAACCTACATGAACAGTACTTATTTTATTAAATATTTATTTGAATAAAAAATATTTCTATGGATGTTAATATTTTTATATGAAAAAACGCGGAGTACGAGAAGGCACATCTAACCTCATCTAAGAAATAATACACAACAAAATAACGTTACAACTGACCGGTATAAAAACTATACCCATAGTCACTATGCTCGCAAAACTACTAAAAAATACAACCAGTCACCCGTGCCGCTTCGGACCAATCGTCCTACGGCATGATTGGGGACCGGAGGAACCAAAACGCATGCGACTCACTACTTCGTTGATTGCAGATACCAAGGATGTACTCGTGGAAGACGTCAGGAACATCACCGAGGCAGCGCAATTGAACCCAACCGTCAGGAAGTGTGCAAACTGTAACTAAACAAGAAGGCAAAGAACATTAAAATCTACTGCTAAATCTCATAATTTAATTCTTCATAGACAACTGAGAATTGTTTAAAGATACTTACATTTCGACCTTTATCAGTGTCGCCTAAAACATCCCCTTCAGTGATGCACTGACTCTACCGACCGCATAGCGCGCGGTCACAAAATTTTCTGAAAGAAAACATGTTCATCCTATTGAGTGTTTGTTATCAGTGACATTTATGAACAATAAATATGCACAAAAAATATGTAAATATGCACGAAAAATATGTAAATATTCATTAAGAATATGTAAATATGCATTTAAAGTATGTAAATATGCATTAAAAATATGTATATATGCATTAAAAATGTTAAAATATGCACGAGAAATATGCAAGTGTGCATTAAAAGTATACAAGTATGCATTAAACATGTGGAAATATGAAAAGAAAATATACAAAATTAACAATACAATAACAAATGTAATAAGCTATTGCATATGTTTTTAAATATAAAACATAAAACATATGCACTATGCAAAAAGTGCAAACGAAAAAATCGTATTCCAATTGCAATTACGTAATTGTAATTGATATTGAAAATCTAATTGTTTTTATAAGTATTTTAACTGTGGTTGTTTATAAAACCAATATGAAAATATAATTAAAGTACTCACATACACAGGCCTTGGCTGCCTTGAATTATTAGGCATCGTTGTTGCTATTGGCTTATTTTCCTTCATATAGTCAACTCTCTCCATACTCCTGTACCAAAGAATAACAAAGAAATTAAAGAAGTGCACGAAAGTAATGATAATTGTGATATAAATAAATAAATAATAAAGCCAAACACCATTTTTGTTTACGATCGCTTGTGTTTCCTAGAAATATTTCAACGCAAACGTTACTTGATAAGTGTCTTTTTTTTTTTGCGATAAATTGCCGATATTTTCCAGGAAAAACATGCTTCCCGGCCATAGGCAGAAACAACGAAGAAATAGCCGCAAATAATGGCTTGTATTATGTTACTACTTGTTTACAACACGACTGTATATCATACAAGTATTATACGTGTATGATATATTGCTACAATTCTACTTATTTCAACAAGAAATTTGAAGAACGCTTACCTGTCAGCGAGAAGTTGAATTAACAATATGGCGCCGCGTCAATCTGTTCCTGCGCATCCCCGTTCAAAAGTTCGCGCCATTTCTGATTCAAAGCAAGCGAAAGAGACGCCATTGAACAGAATCCAACTGAAATTAGAGATACGTGTATTAAGAATCACCAATATTATTATAATACTGCTAGAAATTGCCGAATATATTGCAAAATAATGGAATTTGGGGCTGAGATAAGTATATCTATACGTAGAAGACACGCAAACACGTAGAAGTGTTGGATACAAAAAATGCACGTTGGACGATTCCACTTACTACGCAATGTTTTCTCAATTTTTACTAAAATATGACTTAACATTGACAAAAAACACTACAGAACTCTCAGGAGACGGTAAATGAAAACAATTGATATAATATTACATGTCAGACTATGTGACATACCTTAATTCGACGAACACTCTGAACACGTCTAATCACTACGAGATCCGTTGGGCGAAAGAGGCAGATTTTTTAACTAGATTGCGCTAATTGGCTGGCGACTGGTGGGCGGTGGGGGTGGGGTTCTTTCTTTAAGGCGGTGTTTTTTGAATATCGTGTCGAATTAATATTTTTTATTACACGCGTTACAGCATGCATATTAGTCAACTAGTGGGAGACAAATATATTTATTAGTAATAATCAACGCGTCTGCGTAATAAAATGTTTATAATGTTTGTTGCACTATAGAATAAGTAAACTATTTATGTCAAACTAATATTTGTCTTGCCTTAACTTTATTTAATTTACAATTCTTACCGGACACATTCGAAGTAAATGTGTCCAGGAAAAAAAAATTGTTCGGAAAAAAAACCGCGTTGTACGAAACCCCGTTGTTCGAGGGATTACTGTAGAATAAAAATATATTTTTAAATTTCGAACGAATACATCGAATAATCTTCGATCTATTCGTTCCTAGAAATACGGGCACCCCCCCCCCCCCCCCAATCCTTCGACTGTATCTCCGCGAAAGCGGGTATCGGGTTTCGGCGAAGTGTTTACATCGCGCGACCTCGAGACACAGAAGTTCGCCCGCTTGCAACTGCACGTGTTCAATAGAACCCGGAACTGCACGAAAAATCATTCGATTCGTTCGCGTGGCAACACGAATATAATTTATACTTGATATAATATTTTTCTAGTGGCGCGCCATGGCGGTGCGAATTGTATTTTGCATGCGCCTTTATAAAGTATGTTTATTACAAAACGCGACATAACCAACGCAACACCTAGTTTCCGTAATGCAAGTAATTAACTTTTTCTAAATCAGTTCACACACAAGCATACACCTAACGGGTGATCACAAAAGCGTACAGCGAAAAATTTAATTAATTCTATACGGCTCCTCAGGTTTTTTTGTATTCGACGTATACCACGCGAGCACGCGTTCCAATCTATGAAACGCCAAAAAAGAATTCGACTAGTTCGCGAGACCGTACGAATATAATTTAGACTCGGCGTAATATATTTCAACTCGCGGTGCCCGACTGAATCTTTAAGAATGTTTGACCGGACATAAAAAAGTATTGTCGGTTCGCAATATTCGCGCGCGGTCTAGATCGACGTGTAACAACGGAATACATAAATGGATCTCGACTTACCGATCGTTTCGCAGAGACTCAGCAATACACTGCAGAATCCTTCGTTGCAGTACTATTAGGAGGCGAAGGTCGGATAGTATTGGCCCGTTAACTCTTTGTGGAGAAGCCGGCGGCTAGGCTAGATTTCCTTTATTTACTGTAACAGAAATATTCACCATCGTTACTTGACACGTTCAATGGTATTATAATTATTCTATATTTAATGCCAATTGTGGCAGAATTTCAAAACTCACCATACATGTCCGGCTTCCGTTGCGTCATGAAGTATATCTTAATTGCACAACACTTTGCGTTAAAATTCAGTACACTGTGCACTAACTTGATTCACTAAGCGATCTTTCTTTACGGGCCTCCACAGACGAAATGTCGAGCGGCCGAAAGTGCGTAGTATTTCTAACCTCGGTTTAGCGGTTACTTTTTTATGCTTCGCGATTGGTTGCTGGATTAATGGGGGGGGGGCGAGATCGAGCTCCTCGGCGAATCTAACAGAAAGTATTGCAACGTCGACCAATCAGAACTCTCTCCTAGCAATGAATTTCTTACCTCGGTACTTGACAAAGTTGAAATAAATTGAAAAATAATGTTTCCACTGTATCTGACTATGCGACACGTCTCGTCCACATATCACGCACAATCCCTGAAACACTTTTGAACCATCAATTGATCGAAAAACAGGTGAAAAGAATCGTTTTAATACGATTCTTGGCAGCTATTGTTCTAGAACCAGCCTAAAGCCCGATTCTGATTGGTCTTCCCGTCGCATCTCGTAAGATCGACGACAAACGGCGTATTAATCTGTCATGCGTTTCGATAGTTTTGAAAATAATTTTAATATATCTCGCAAGACAAGATATTTCTCGTTCAACGGTGTATGGCATTTGAATCGCACATATCTGTTTCATATTTCAACGAGCCAGCTCGACCGTACAATTAGTCTTTATATATGAATTTTACGTTAACGTCCAGGCATTCGCGGACTATTTTTTCCGTAAATAGTAGTGCATTATTTCGCGACAACCATTGAAATTCGGCGATTCTGATTGGAGCGCTACGTGCTTCGTTTCCCGAATAAATACCACCGCGAACTTTTGTCTGCTCATTCGCTTGATATCTGTCAGTGCGACAGGTGCTTCATTTCTATAAACAAATTCAATTATTTCGCCTTGTACTGGACGCATTTCAATCAACGAAGTCTCAAATTGAAGGGAACAGATTATGTTACGCATAAAAAAATATCCCTTTCCTGTAACTATATCCAGATGGCCGGAATAATAATTTTAATTGTTTATTTCTTTATAACAAAAGGACCTCGCGTGGAATAATGTTCACACCTATTGGAGATGGTAGTTTACACTTGTAGCTTTAATTTTTTTCCTCTACTCATTGATTAGCTGGCCTGCAAGTCGGTATAATTGCATTTGTTTATAATTTCGTTTCTTGGCCGATTTTAATCAACGACATTTTAAATTAAAGGTCTCGACTCAAAGAACAATCTGTTTCTAGTTTAGAATAGCCCCCGTGTATAGTTACCGTGTAATTCTCAAACAAATTATTAAATTATTTACAAAAAATAAACAGCGCATGGAGCACTTGTGAATGTTAGATTTTCGTGTAGCAGCAGCCTTTACCTTCATTTTAAAAAGTTTCATCGTTGGATTAGTGCTGTTTCACCGATACGCTGGATTCTGTTTTGCCTCTTTGCTGCTCGGTCCTTTATCTTTACACGCTGTTCTTTTCTACGTTCGACGCTGTCGGCTTTCAAACAATGTAAAAAGTATGCTATTTAAGCGAATGTTCAGACCCGAGGCTTTCACTTTAATGGAGACTTACCTGTATCGTGGCTTTTGGTGGTGGTCTTTTAATCAACACGGTCTAGAATGAAAGGGAATCGAAACAGCTAGACAAGAAAAAATACCTCGTTGCTGTAACTAAATGCAGTTGGCCGTAATAATAATAATTTTAATTTCTTTATTTGTTGATAACAAATGAACTGCCCATGCAATAATGTGCAGACCTATTGGAGATGTTAGCTGATACTGCTAGCTTTAATTTATGTCCACTGGTCATTGATGTACCTCGCCAGCAACTCGAAATAATGGCATTTGTTTATAATTTCTTTAAACAAATTCAATTATCTCGCGTTCTACTGGGCCGAACGATCGCTCCGAGCCGAGGCGAAACGCTTTTCGATCCCTCCGAGCCGTGGAGAAACGCTTTTGACCACCTGGTTCTTTAATTGCCTGATTCTTTAAAAACATAAAAGCATACTACAATAATCATGGGTATCTTACAATACAATGGGCATACAATACAATACACCCCATTTGGGGCACTAGGACCCCATTTAAATAAATAATTGATTGCCCGGGTCTCACCGGGTCTCACCAGTGCCCCAAAGGGACCCCAGTGCCCCAAGGGACCCCAGTGCCCCAAAGGACCCCGGTGCCCCAAGGGACCCCGGTGCCCCAAGGGACCCCAGTGCCCCAAAGGACCCCAGTGCCCCAAGGGACCCCGGTGCCCCAAAGGGACCCCAGTGCCCCAAAGGACCCCGGTGCCCCAAAGGGACCCCAGTGCCCCAAAGGACCCCGGTGCCCCAAAGGGACCCCAGTGCCCCAAGGGACCCCAGTGCCCCAAAGGACCCCGGTGCCCCAAAGGACCCCGGTGCCCCAAAGGGACCCCGGTGCCCCAAGGGACCCCGGTGCCCCAAAGGGACCCCGGTGCCCCAAGGGACCCCGGTGCCCCAAGGGACCCCGGTGCCCCAAAGGACCCCGGTGCCCCAAGGGACCCCGGTGCCCCAAGGGACCCCGGTGCCCCAAGGGACCCCGGTGCCCCAAAGGGACCCCGGTGCCCCAAGGGACCCCGGTGCCCCAAAGGACCCCGGTGCCCCAAAGGACCCCGGTGCCCCAAAGGACCCCGGTGCCCCAAAGGGACCCCGGTGCCCCAAAGGGACCCCAGTGCCCCAAAGGACCCCGGTGCCCCAAAGGGACCCCAGTGCCCCAAAGGACCCCGGTGCCCCAAAGGGACCCCGGTGCCCCAAGGGACCCCGGTGCCCCAAAGGACCCCGGTGCCCCAAAGGACCCCAGTGCCCCAAGGGACCCCAGTGCCCCAAAGGACCCGGTGCCCCAAAGGGACCCCAGTGCCCCAAAGGACCCCGGTGCCCCAAAGGACCCCGGTGCCCCAAGGGACCCCAGTGCCCCAAAGGACCCCAGTGCCCCAAGGGACCCCGGTGCCCCAAGGGACCCCAGTGCCCCAAAGGACCCCGGTGCCCCAAAGGGACCCCGGTGCCCCAAAGGACCCCGGTGCCCCAAAGGACCCCGGTGCCCCAAAGGACCCCGGTGCCCCAAAGGACCCCGGTGCCCCAAGGGACCCCGGTGCCCCAAAGGACCCCGGTGCCCCAAAGGACCCCGGTGCCCCAAGGGACCCCGGTGCCCCAAAGGACCCCGGTGCCCCAAGGGACCCCGGTGCCCCAAAGGACCCCGATGCCCCAAAGGGACCCCAGTGCCCCAAGGGACCCCAGTGCCCCAAAGGACCCCGGTGCCCCAAAGGGACCCCAGTGCCCCAAGGGACCCCGGTGCCTCAAAGGACCCCGGTGCCCCAAAGGACCCCGGTGCCCCAAAAGGACCCCAGTGCCCCAAGGGACCCCAGTGCCCCAAAGGGACCCCAGTGCCCCAAAGGACCCCGGTGCCCCAAAGGGACCCCAGTGCCCCAAAGGGACCCCAGTGCCCCAAGGGACCCCGGTGCCCCAAGGGACCCCGGTGCCCCAAGGGACCCCGGTGCCCCAAGGGACCCCGGTGCCCCAAAGGACCCCGGTGCCCCAAAGGACCCCGGTGCCCCAAGGGACCCCAGTGCCCCAAAGGACCCCGGTGCCCCAAGGGACCCCGGTGCCCCAAAGGGACCCCAGTGCCCCAAGGGACCCCGGTGCCCCAAAGGACCCCGGTGCCCCAAAGGGACCCCAGTGCCCCAAAGAGCCCCAGTGCCCCAAAGGACCCCGGTGCCCCAAAGGACCCCGGTGCCCCAAAGGGCCCCGGTGCCCCAAGGGACCCCGGTGCCCCAAGGGACCCCGGTGCCCCAAGGGACCCCGGTGCCCCAAGGGACCCCGGTGCCCCAAAGGACCCCGGTGCCCCAAAGGGACCCCAGTGCCCCAAAGGACCCCGGTGCCCCAAAGGGACCCCAGTGCCCCAAAGAGCCCCAGTGCCCCAAAGGACCCCGGTGCCCCAAAGGACCCCGGTGCCCCAAAGGGCCCCGGTGCCCCAAGGGACCCCGGTGCCCCAAGGGACCCCGGTGCCCCAAGGGACCCCGGTGCCCCAAAGGGACCCCGGTGCCCCAAAGGGACCCCGGTGCCCCAAAGGACCCCGGTGCCCCAAAGGGACCCCGGTGCCCCAAGGGACCCCGGTGCCCCAAAGGACCCCGGTGCCCCAAAGGGCCCCCGGTGCCCCAAAGGACCCCGGTGCCCCAAGGGACCCCGGTGCCCCAAGGGACCCCGGTGCCCCAAAGGACCCCGGTGCCCCAAAGGGACCCCGGTGCCCCAAAGGGACCCCAGTGCCCCAAAGGACCCCGGTGCTAGCACCCCATTTGGGGCACTGGGACCCTTTTGGGGCACTGGTGAGACCCAGTGAGACCCGGGCAATCAATTATTTGTCGTATACTTTTTCGTATTAGGTAAGACAGGGATGTGAGTGGTACCTACATTCAGACACCTGTTTATAAGTAGCGGTGCTATAAAATTTGGTTCAACAAATTATGTTAATAATCCTCGAAAACCGTTTCGTACACCCATTTAGATATCAATAAAGTGTTTGGAAACACAGTGCTACAATCTACATAAAAATTAATATTTACGGTAACATTGCATGTTCCATTGTTCATTTTATTCTACAACAATCAAGCTCATTAGCACAGGTAAATGCATTTGCGAATATTTTTTCCTTTAAATAATTTTCCAGCATGTGATAAATACATACTAGCAGCGGTATTATTCTTTATTTCGGTCTCGCAGCAATGAAAGTTTGATTAGTGTACATATAAACCTATCTTTGCAATACTATATGAACTCTTCCACTCTCATCTTCTGTTTCGCTCTTCCTTTTCATACCTTCTCCACCTTATGCATCGCACTATTTCTTGTCTCTTTATCGCACGTCTATTACACATCTTTTCATTTCCTCTCTGTTTCATTACAAATTCCTAAGTCATTTCTGCGCTATTAGTACAATTGAAAATATACTACAATTGAAATAAGAAAACGTGTTGTAATGTTTTTTTTTAATATTCTTAATTAATATTAATTGTTTGCTATGCTTTGCCGCCTTTCTTTTCGACAAAGAACAAAGGAATTCTTTAAAATTATTTAATTTTCGCATTGTTTTCTATAATCTGTTGGTAACGTTGCGAGTGACTCGGAAATGTTATGGGTCCCTAAGGCACCCAGAAATTCGGGCCGAAAAAATACATTGGATGTCTTGTCTATTCCTATATCTCGTCGGTGACCAAAGTCCATAAGATGTCCTGTCTATTCTTATATCTCGTCGGTGACGAAAGTCCATAAGATGATTTATCTATTCATATATCTCTTCTGTGCTTTTACTGTATTTAGTTTGAATTGCTACCGCTACTGAAGCTGCAATATTATTCTCTGCTACCTCGATAACGTTGAGAGTGACTCAAAAGGGATAAATTTATTCACAGAAGAAGAATAGAAACCTATTTTATTAACAGAAGGTATATAGAGTATTACATATGCAACAAAGAATAAGAAAAATTCCGCTTGATATATACACATATATCGATCCAGCAGTAACGGCGTTAAAACCCATCATTTACAATGAATACGATACCAAACACGATCCTATTTAAGTCAGTGCTGTTCAAAGAAAGTTTCCCATAAAATCATAGGCGAAATAATTGAATTTGTTTAAGGATAATATACACAAACTGTAAATTTCGGGGTTTCGTTAATTGTTAATAAATTTCGCGTGGTCAGCGCAACATATCTCCGCTTTTACTGTAGTACAATAGTTTTGAAAGCGGTTGAGGTGCGCCAAACGCGAGATGGCGCCACGTGTTCATTTCGTAAATAAAATTTAAACGATTATATTTCAGTCCTTGATGATTATTTTTTGATCTGTCAAGTCGCAAATGAAAATAAAAAAAATAAGCTACTCACCTGGAATAGTCTCCTTGCTCTAACTCTATCCAGTTGCCCGTAATTTTTATTGAAATTGTTTAATTATTTATAACAAATCAACGGTTTATCGTATATTGTCCTCACCTGTTGGAGATTGTATGTTAGAATTTTGGCTTTAATTCAAGTGCACGGTCATTCTTCTAGCTTGTCAGGAATACGAAATAATTGCATTTGTTATATTACTTTTGTTTGGCTTATAAACCAATGTAATTATTACATGATCATGATTTTGTAGCACTGGTATCATATTCCTTATTGAATTTTCGTTTCTGTAATTACACTATTAACTGCAGATATGTCTAAACGAAATTGAACTGTTCGCGATATTCAATGCATTTAAAATATATTTAATATTAAGAACGAAAAGTTAACAGAAAAATAATTTGTTATGTTGCCTGTTGGCAGATCTAACAAATAGAAATCATTCTTTCTGACATACCTTTCTCTAACTATGATAATAATATTTAGCATTCGAATCGTATTCAATTTTTGTTACGTATTACATTTCCCCTATCTCTATAATTTATCACACAACTTTCGCCCAATAAAATCATACATAAAAGTGTGCAATCGTATTGACGAAACGGACCAAGAAAAAGGTTAACAGAAAATCAAACTATTAACAAATAAATTGCCCTGCCCGCCGATTGTACAGTGTTTCAAGGCTGGCACGATGCTATTTCAATGCACTGTAATTAAACCAGCATGAGCTGATTTAAGAGATCTTTAATTACCGTTCCGCGGTGCAAAATATTTACGTAATAACAGACCACTTGCTATAGCTCTAATGGGAACAACATTTGTTGACTTTTGTATGAGTGCGGGTCGTCTGTTAAATTGAGCAGTCGTAAGAAGAGCAGTCGAGATAACACAAAGACGATCCTTCGTCCTAGCCTGATTCATAATTCATAGCTCGTTATAGCATGCCAACGAACGAAGTATCCAGCCGCGGAGTTTCGAGCGTTCAACCCCCTCAGACCCTCATGCATATTGATAATCCCTCTCCGCGAAAGTCAAGACGGGATACGTTTTCTCAAGCAGTCGAAGGCTTTCTATCTTCTTTAATCAAAACGTTCGCGAACCACTCACTGTTTACAATCATTGCACACTTCACAGGTGTTTATAATGTTTGAAGATCGTGGATTCCCGTTCTGCTCCTGTTCTCCTTAGCAGAGAAATTTCTTTCTCAACCCCGTGCACCTGTTTGCTCGCGTAATTCGTTCGCGCACTGTTCCCTGGGTTTCGTTTCGGAGAACGGAGAGAAATGAATATGTAATTGCCTGGTAATTTGTGTCTGGAGTACTTTCGTGAGTTTAACGCGTGCTTAAACAGAGACCTGACAATTGTGAATTAAATAGTGGCCGGGGTGCACGGGTTGGTTCGAGAGGAAATTAATTGTAATATTCTGATACTTTCCTGGAAGATCGCGGCAATATTCTGTAAGATTGATTACTGGTAAGAAATTGTTATTTATATTTTGTATGTTCAGCTTATAGTGGATTGGAATGTGTTAGTGATTATTATTAGAGCTGAATGTGATAATTAATATTATCTGAAAAATTAAGTTTCAATAGTTTCGAACTCAATTATTTCTGTAAATAAAGTGCTTCAACTTTCCTTCGTAACCAAAAGACTTTGGCCTCATCATAAAATAGAGTACCTATTATTAATGAAGATATCGCCTTCCGCAAAATCCAATAATAGGTAACTCTCGTATCAGGCAGAAATTCGTACCAGATTATTTTAAAACTATGCAGAACAAGTATTATTCCAAAATATAAATTTCAAAATTTCAAAGTTCTTAATAATATGGAAAATTCTTTAAACACACAATTCTATTCCAACAATAATACCTGACAAATGTATCCAACAGTAAACAAAAACTACACCAATGAATTCTTCTTCGCCCTGTTACCACTTATCAAGGCGATGGTTAATTCACCTCCCGTATCCAATAGCATGAAGCAAGTGGCCGCAGACGCGGTATAGCAATCGCCGGAGACAGTACAAGAGACAGAACGGCGGCGAAAAAACGAGAAAATGCAGTAAGCTGCGAGACGGTGGCCCTTAATTGTTTTGCAGGCGAAGAGGATGGCAGATTAGAATACAGCTCACTGTTACGATGCTCGAGAAGGCCGAACGCAATCTCAAGTTGCCGAGTCCGGCTTGAAGGATGGGCGAGGGAGGGCCACGCTGTTGGGGAAAGATTGTACCGTGGAAAGGAAGTGGCCCGGGAAACACGGGGATGAAGATCTCTCTGAATGCTCTGGCACCCGACTCGGAGAATGGAAAAAACTCCGATGAAGTTGCACCGCACCCGCGGCTCGGTTGGAAAAGAGCGGTGAGAATTTAATTAAGAATCTCTGTATGGTCGGCATATTGCCGTGGCACACACGCGTCACCGTCAGTCCAGGGATCGCGCAACTTTTCTGCACGGCTAATTAATTCGAAAGAAGTCTCACCATTCTTGGCCTACGGCTTTCCCTTTGCGTTTCTCGTCGCGACGCCGTTTTTCTTTAATCTTGCAATTATGGGTTCCGAAGTTATTTTTATTTTCCACGGCTTTGTGAGTGTGTATTGCGAAGCGGAATGTTTGTAAGCCCAGTTTAGTTTCGAGTGATATGCATTTGTATGCTTCATGGATAGATCTGTCGATTTTGTTACATTTTTCTATATGCAAAAAATATTTTTGCCGATACTATAATAGAGTAATGTATTAATAAATAATATTTCGTTGATCCTTTATGAATAGAACATAATAACTTCGTGTCTAAATTTATTTTTGAGCTACTACTACTAAGCTTAAGGTACACTGTATTAGATGTACCAATAAGTGATAGGTACATTATCTTTTTACGAATTTTATTATTAAATAGCAATACATTTAGGGGAAAATTTTTTATTGTAGCAATCCCTGTTATTTTTCTTGGCTTTTTCACATACTTTTCTTTTCCTTTTGTTAAACTATAGATTTCAAGCATGTAGAACTAGTTACTTTTGTTCGAAATATAGTGATTTTATCGTCATGAGCTGTTAAATAATCGCGTGGCAATGGTGAACGTATGATAGGATTGTCAAAAGACAATTTATTTCAATTTACCTGAAACATTTTAAGTTGCCCTGAATATTCACTGCATACAACAGCATCGTCTATTTATGTCAATGCAACGCAAGTTCCTCGACAAATGTACAGAAATGCTTACGTCAAAAGGACTTCTTGAAATAAGTTTAATTTCAACATTAAATACACACAAATAATGATTTTGTGATATTAACGCCATATTCCTAAAGCCTTTAATAATATGATACTATACTTTGTAAAGAAGTTCTATGGGTTTATCGACGTGTCAAAGAGAAA
This sequence comes from Nomada ferruginata, assembly GCA_963583965.1. Taxonomy (NCBI): domain Eukaryota; kingdom Metazoa; phylum Arthropoda; class Insecta; order Hymenoptera; family Apidae; genus Nomada; species Nomada ferruginata. Next base: position 9,675,183 of record OY757225.1, on the reverse strand, counting down.
ATGTGGATGCATCAATCAGTTGCACACGGTAATAATCGAACATAAGTTGCGATTAATCCTCATGCATTACGTATATTGAATCCATTTACTATCGTATCTTTTCTATGGCCATATTTATACGTCGCATAGAAATATACAAGTTAGTTTTCCACAAAGTTATATGGATATGAAAAATTGTCGTCATTCAAATATTAAAGGAGGTCCATGAACGTATGCAATATTTATAATCCAGTCCACAAATTTTATAATTTGTAAGTGGGAAATAAACACATTTGGTTTTCATTAAAACAAATGTATTTGTTTAAAGTATTTATTTCCAAATTATAAGTTTTCGGTGATACATATATGTAGTTACATTGTTTTTATCACTTGCTTAAGGTGAATTACCGGGAAAAATGATCACTGCGCATTTTGAAGAAAATAAAAATAACAATCACTGAATTAATAATTTCAAATTTATCCTACAAGACTCAGCAATTCTGAAATATAATAAACAAAATTTAATATTTATGGTATTACCTTAAGTACGTGACGAATTAAAGTTGACGAAGTGACACTTTTTCTGCCAGCAGGGTACGTAATGATTAATTAGCTCATGCATCTTAAAGTATTTAAAAATATCGTAACCCAATTATGAGAATTCTGGAAAGGTTCTACATCAAATGCTTTTTGTATGCACGACGAAACCGTTCCAGATGTTTTGAGCACTGGATAAGTAAAAGATATATAAATTACAAGCTAGTCAAAATTCATATAACCTATGGATTAAATAATTCTTCTTCTTTAAATAAAACTGCCAGAAGAAACTTGCGATTTGTTCCGAAGGGGTCACCTACATTCACATCAAACGTGACTACGAAGGAAAAGGAGAGAGAAAAGGTACACTTGCACTTAAGAGTTCCATTTTAAGTCTTCCTTCCTGTCTCTCGACCCTATCCTTTCGTTTGATACCACAGTGCGCCATTCTTCCATCTTGACACTGATTAACGATTCTCAAACGAGATATACGTATGTAGAAAAGTGGACTGCTATCTACAGCCCTTGGCCATCGAATTAGAGTCGCCCCAAATTTTTAACATTTTTATACAAAAGAGCTTCACTACTGACCGAATAATTGGATTGCACATCATTAAATAATTTCTGTACATTACAATGTTTCCTATGGTGGTTTAAAATCATTATTGTACGCTATATTACATTAGTATAAAAGTCGTATAAATTGGAACAGTAATTTATTTCCGAAAAACAGAATGAAATTATTGCCTTGCATTTATAGAAATCGATATTGCGAAGTTTAGAGAAATTACTCACAATCAAGTCCCCTTTTCTTAGTTTTGTGATAATTGGATTTTCGCGTAACACTTTATGCAAGTTGACTCTTATTTTTCATTAATATAACGGAAAATGTACGCAAGTTAATTTGGCAAATAAAACAAGTATTCTTAGTATAAACTAAGACTTACGTCACTCGTCAATTGAGAAGCTCCATTTCTAATATACTCTTATATTCACGAGTGACACGTGAAAAGGTGTTATAAACAAATCGGAACTCATAGATAAATGTCACTAGTATACTCAGCTATTTAGTAGGTAGTCGATTCTGGATCGTCGAAATCGGCCACGATAAAGACAGGAATGAGAATAAAGTTTTGGAGCAAATCGGCGATTCGGAAAGTTTCGGGATCGTTCCGAATATTATTGGAATCGCGAAGGTCTTTAAAGGTTCCGAAAGTCGCGAGAAATCTTGAAAGTTTCGAACGTAACTCGGGCGAATCCTGCTTCCAAGAAATAAAAATCTTATGCTTGTCTACACTCTATAGCAAGCGTACGTGTCACTTTTATTTTCCACATTATTTGCCTTGACTTCCTTCCTAGTCCCTTTATGTTTAAAACACTCAGTAACAAGTCATTTATATATGTATAATCATTTTATATATATCTATGTATATATGTGTACATAATGCAAGAGAAAAGCATTTCTGAATACCATACGTGGTAGAAAGAGCTTTTCATTATAGAGAACAGTGATTTACTGTCGAAATTATTCCAATATACTAGAAAATCTATCTATATGAAAAATAAATGTTTAAACGTCATCAAGTTTTATTAATATAATAAATACGTGAATAACTTGATGCTGGAGAACTCTCTATTCATTGTTACAAATAGACTCGAAACTATTATAGTTTGAACGAGGAATTTATTTATAAATATTAATATTTATTTCAAAAACATTGGAGAATTTTTAACATAACCTTTTTTTTGTTATTTTTATTATATAGTTAATTACGATAAAATATAGAAAGTACCATTTTCACTCGACGCCTCAATTAGTTTCAAATTGACCGTGAAAAGGTGTTCAAAATAATAAACATTATTTAAGCGTAAGAAAATTAATTCCAGAGACTAAATTTGCCGAGATATTTTCAATAATTAGAGTAACGAAATATTCCAGTAATACACGGTAATAACGTAGTAAGTAATTCTTTAACATTATATTATGTCCCAAATATGTAATTCCCTTGTTAAGCGATAATGCGTACATATACATACTGGATAATGTAGAAGTACGAGAAAAATTCTGTATACGCTGCAAAGCCGTCTGATGGTACTTTGATAATCCATTAAAAAATAAAAATAGGCATACGATGTAATTAATTTTTCCTGCCTAAGGCACTTACCAGCTCTTTCACCCTCATACTTCATTACTACCTCTTGTATTTACATTACGTATATGCTGTTTTCATTCTATGTATATCAAAGAATGATTTGTCGAATATCCCATTCTATTATAATACACCATTCCATACGACCCGCAATTATGAATTGCGAAAGAAACCGCAGGACTTCGAATTGATGAAGGGATAAACAGGGAAATGTGTGGACAGCATGTAATGTACAAAAATGAGCATTGATAACAATATTTCTATACAACCCGTTTATTATAAGCTTGAATCATATATTAAATAGTACTCAGGTTAAATATATAACTCAAGTTTCAAGTATGTGTCTATATATCTTATACAGTTTCTTTCAAACGTTTGTGCTTACTCGCGCATAATCAGCAAAAACAAAACAAAAAAAAGAAGGAAGAAGAAGACGAATAAAACGAAGAAGAAATGGAAATAAAAGGTAATTATGCTACAGAGCTACACGAAATTTAAGAGTAACAATCGCTGATGTTATGGCTTCTGGCGGTATCGGTAACGTTGCTTGTAAAACTGTGTGGGAGTTTGGGGCGGAGACATTTTCGCATGAATCAAAGGAAATTGACACCGTCGCCGTGAGAAAGCCACGCTTCTAAAAACTATCTCTCTCATTCTGCCACAAGCACACACACACACTCTCTATTTGTCTCTCACACTTTCACGTATTCACCCTTTCTGCGTTTTTGTTCAATTATTTTCAGTAACAACAATCACGGCTCGAACAAACGTGTACATGAAACGTCGCGCGCGAGCCGAATCGATTCGAAAATCGAGACTCACGCGTCGTTGCGCACGATTCACCTGTAATATCCGTGGCCAAAACTTGTGACACGAACCCGGACGCTTTGCTCAGAAGCTCGATAGATAGTTCGCCAGGAAAATAATACCGGAATTCGTGGTACATATTCCTTTTTTTCGACAGAAACGTGTCGATTGTATTTCTGTAACGCCGCGGGATTAATGTCGATGATAATCGAGTCGACTGTTTAAATTGATTTACTCTCGGGGGACAAATTCTCGTTACGTATGCTCTGGGAGTAAAAAAGGAAGGGTGCCGTTCCGGGTCACAGTTCACAATGGGCGCAGGCGAAAGATAAAAACGAAAAGGGTGGACAAAAATGGACGTCTTAAGCGTAATTTAGGTTCCAGTAGGATCTGCGTTCATCGTGTCTAAACATCTTTCATCTGTTTGCTCTCACACTGTTCCTAATTCGTTTCTCCCTCGCATTCTGCCTCTCTGTTCCTCCCATACGTTGCTTCGTGTGTTCTTCATCGCGCTATTAACATCGACTACACAATATATTTCCATGTATGTACCTCTAGGTAGTAACATATTTATCTAAGATATTTCGCTAAGCAAACGCCCCGCTTACGTGTGCTGAATCTCGGTGGAGGAAAGTGTTACTCGGGTTCGTTTCTTTAAGGGTTGCCCCACAGGCATCGTCGCGGTTTTGCATCGTCGATGGATCATTCACGCCCTCGGATCGCTCAACACGATTGCGCCTTACGCAAGGACTTCGATCGATCGATATTATTGGCGAACGTTTAACGATTTGCGAACATGCCTGTTGAAATTATTCATGGGAGAATGAAACGAACGTTTATTCGCCTCGAAGGAACGTTTAACCCTCTGTTACATGGTATTTATAACGCTAGTATGGCGAAAATATACGAAGTATTTCAGCGTTTTTGCTGTATATTTATTTAAAGATTATTCCAAAGGCAGATATAACGAACGGACGTGTTATGTTCTAAAATTGGCTTTGACCTGTAAATAAAATTCGGGAATAGAGATGAAAGGATAGAATTCAATTCGGTTCTTTCCAAAGTTGTTGGGGAATGTAACTTTATGGAATTCTCTGTGCATGGTATTGAAACTTTCCGGGAATTCAATTTCCATATTAATAAAATTAAAAAGGAAGTGGCAGTGCAAGTAACAGAGGGCTTGCAAGAAACTGAACGCGACATTTTTGCAACTGTTATCGCGTTCCATTGCAAACTTTGAAACTCCCGTTCGCAAAAATTAACTTTCAATAGTGATCTACTTTTATGAAAATGATCGACACGTTAACGTTGAGTTTACGGGGTCCCGTAATGCAAAGGCGCAACGTTTAATATGACGATCCGAAATTCTACGTTCAGTGGACGGATATGCAAGCCAAAATTTTGCGTAGCTCTCGTCTGAACTTGCCGTGCAGAATTTTCAGTGCTCAGACACGTTTCTCCGCGATTTCTCTTTAACCCGTTGTTAAAAGGAAGTCATTTCTTTTTATCGAACCTAATGTGTAACGTTTATGACGTTGATTATCAACGAATAAACAGGTTACCTCGCAAAGTGTCTACGGATTGAGCGATTACTACTGGCATCTAAAATATTTTGATTACCGATATTTACGAAACAATAAATTATAAAGCAGAATCGATCGAATCACGAAATCTATTTGACTCGGTACTCGCTGGTAGCCACATGAATTTCTTCAATTTGTAACAATACTCCAATACTCGAATTCTGGATAATACTTTCGATATCCATTTGTTACCCGACGTTTATATAATTATTAGGAACTCCGAGTGAAAGGAGTGTGTGGCGTGGATGCATTAATCAAATATTCGCAAGTTGGAAGCATCGAAAATACCAGTCGGTCGAGCAGATAAAGCTGCTTGAAACTTCAATATTTATGGCAAAATCTCTCACAATTCCCTTTCAATACAATCTTCGAAAACCACCAGATATATTACACAACTATGCAGTTACAGTTTGAAAAAGATATCCACCCTTCACCCCGAGCAGTGCCCCATTTTCAAAAATCTCAATAAATCCTACCGCACCGCGGCAAATCATTCAACGTACCATTAACCTTGCTATTTGCAACTGACATTGAAGGAAAGAAGGGAAAGAAAAAATAGGAACGCTGACTATCCATTAAAAAGCTTAAGGGCATTTTCTGCTTCGCAAAGTGTACCCACACGCGATGTGTTATTTAACACGACAGAAAAACTGATCTACGATGCTCGGGAAAAGTTTGCCCGAACTTTACCAACATTTTAGATTTCCAGATCAGCTCGCTCAATCTGCGCATTTCGGTAAACAAACACGGAGAGAAATGGTGTGCTTCTCGCCAATGTTCACCATTACTCTCACGCTCTCCATGCGTCAATTCGAACGCGATTCCTCGCACCGATAGTCGCTGTTCTTCCGTCACACGTGTCGTTTTCTCAATGAGATTAGCTTCGTCCCGGTAATTACGTTATGAACACTTACGATTAGCTTCGTATTTATGCTAGCACGTGAAGCTCGCCTTTCGCCGTTCACCTCAAAAGGAAAAGAAACGTACCATTCGGTGGATCTCGCGTGCGACGAAAAACGAAACGACGACTGACACACTATCATTTTGTCTATGCGCGTTGTGCTTAGTAAATGGCAGTTTCTATACAGTACATTGTACAAGTGATATTGCAACACGTAGTATTGTGTGCGCGAACAGGGGACACGATCGCATCGCTTTTTGGCATTAAATCGTACCTTATTTCACGACAGAACCAATGATTCGCGGGTCGTTTCGAATTCAATTAGATCTCCGTGTCCGACCGGATGAATTTTCCTGACCGTGATTTATTATAGAGCGGATCGCTGGGAGTTCAGAGTGAAATGCTTTTTATTTCTATTGGAAAAGAGAGGATTTTTTTACGTGGCGCTGAGAAGGAGGTAAATTAAAAATGGAAAATCATTTAATTGTACAAGTAAGTATTAACTAACGTCCTGAATTACATTACGCATTTATTTAATAAAGCTAGCTTTGTACTGGCGGATCGATATTAGACGATACGATTAAGTAGGAAAAAGAGAACACCGGGTAAATTAAAATGAAAAATCAATCTTCAATTGATTCGAGCGTGTGAATTAAAATTAATTTCCGTTGGACTCGACAAAATGAATTACTTCGTACACCATTATTCCCAGAATAGATCGATATAAATAAAATTGATTTATCCAACGAATATCATAGTTTTCAATTTCTGAGAATCATTAGCAGCTTATTTCATACGTATCGCGGTTCAAGAAAATTCGCTTTAGAAACGACATATTCCTAAATCAACGATTATTTCGCGTTATGTGGAAAGCGTTATGAAACGAGAAAGAAAGGTAGAAAGGAGACGCAATGGATGCAACGGATCACGCGTTTCTCTCCGTTCGAACTCTGGCTAAGCGATGCGCGATCGTTAAACGCTGAACAGACGAAAACTTTAGACAATCTACGTATGCTTAAGCTCGAAGCAGAAACGCCAAGGTTGGTCAGTCGTTGTTAACGTTTCACATTGCTCACCACTCACAGACCCATAGCAAACGTGTTTCTCAGTCGAACAGGATCTGCTATCGGTTTTCATATGTACGCCCATAGGTTACCCTAGACTTAATCGTATTTGTCGATAAAATTGACTTTCTTCCTTCCTACGGTACACGAGATACCCTTTTAACACGCGGCCACCGCTCTGCCTGCACAATTTATTTAATCCTCAAACTGATATTTCCATAGCTGTTAGATCATCCTGCGTCGACGCGCAGATCTATTCGCAGTGACCAGCTCTGCCGACGATTTTCTTCTCGTACATCGTTCGATCGTCGGGCAATCGGTACTTCTAGGGTCTAATAAATTCACCTAAGCTCATCTATGGTAAAAGACACTTGTCTCCACTTGCGCATTTCTTTCTAGCCGGCCTCACGTTGTCCTCTTCCATCACGAGGAGCACCGTGAAGACTTTTTATAATACGCCGGGCTGATAGTGCCAGAAAATGCAAACATTCCAACATCACATTGGCGAACCGTGTGTATCTTAACAATTGAACGTATATTAAATTCGACTGGTAGAAATCTTCTTACAAATATTTCATCAAATTCATAGACGATCACGTTTCGACAGAACCACTTCGTTCTTTTATAGATTTCTCGGGAAATTATATATATTTTGTTGTAATTATTTGCTAACGGTATGAAATGCATTTTTCTAAGGATTCACGGAATTCACGACACTGTCAGCCCCGTTCTACTTAAATAACACATCGATCGAACGATCGCCGTTTCGTCGACGAAAGAAACGAAATAAATGAGAAGGAAACGTTCACCTGTCGAAAAAGCACCAAGGTGTCATCCTTTCTGTCTCTCTTTAAGATGACGCGACAGACTAGTAAGATGCCAGGCAGCACGAGCATTCGCCGCCGCGTCAACTCTGATTCCTAACCATGTGACTAAAAACTTCATTCTTTCTTTACACGTGCCTACTTGTAGCAGCTTACTTAAACGTTAATTGTACCTATGCGTATGTTATACATAATCTATGCACTTATCTCTCTCTGCCTATGTATATATATAATTATACACATAATTGTATGCTTTTTTTCCTTTGTATACTATACATAACATTAGCGAACGTATAATATTCTATAGAATATACTCAATATTTGTTTTTATCATTGTATAATATCGTATATACGTATGATACACTCTACATGTCCTCTCATACATATATACCGCAATATAGAATCCGCAGCGACACTCGCGCACAGTTTCTCTTCGTAAATATTCTAATTACATATACAATAATATTGTGTGTTCTTCGTTTTCTCATATTTATGTATAATATATATATATATATTTTTATTTATAATATATTTATATCTATATTTATTTATATATGTATAGTGTGCGCCTCCGAGCACATGAGGTTACTTTTACAGGGAACAGAGATCGTGTACGTACGGCGAAGCGTCGCGTCGCGTCGCGTCGGCGAGTCGTCGTCCTTTCGTCGTCCGTTATTATATCAACTGACCATCGGTTTCCGTTCTTCCCTTCCGTTACGTGTTTCACAGTGCCGCGGGCGAGCAACGAGAAAGTAGAAGAAAAAAACAAAAACAAAAAGAAAAAGAAAACGAAGCCCCCCTGCCGTTACCAAAAAAATAAAAATAAAATGTACAACGAATTCGTTCGCACCTTTAACCGGCTCAACGCGGTTATTCGCCGTTCGCGGATTCCACCGATCGTCGCGGTTCCGTAAAAATAAAAGGACGAACGGGAATCACGATCGAGACGGTGAAGACAGAAGAGAAGAAACGAAATTATGATCGTCCATGGCGTCTTCGATTCGCCGCTCGTGGAACGATTACGCCCGCAAGTGTTCAGAGAACTATCGTGGATCCGAACGTCTCTGGAACGTGTCGTGGGTTCGTGGTACATGCACGCGTGTCGAGATGTACCAAGCGTCGATCTTCCCGCCATGTTTCAACTTCAACGATCCTCCTTGTTACAGACGCGCACCGCGGCTGGCTGCACGGAAGTCACGAAAAAGGAAACAAGAAGAATCGAGAGGAGCTGATCGGAATACTCTAGCGACCGAGAGGAATCGACGGGATGTGGCGCATTCCTCGGCTGTTCGTCTAGTGGACAGTTTATGGAAATTATCGCGGTGTTCCACGGAAGAATCGATGACGGGCCAAACCTTTCCCGCTGCATGAAATTTGTTGAAATACAGAGACCGTTAAAATTGAAAAAAAATCCAGCTACTGGACTGAGCAGCATTTAATTCTATTCGATACTCGAGAGGTTCTGAAAGATTCGCACGGACTTTCTTTCAAATCGTGTGGATATTTGTTGAAAGTAATTTTACGAAAGTACGACGACCTTTTCTTCCGCGAACAATTTAACGACAATTTCACCACAAAGTCCTCAGAAATTGCGATCACAACCGCGGAGGTTCCAGGCGACTCAGAGTATTCCAACGTCCTCAACTGGTGTAACGAAAAACTGAATCCCCAAGCGTGACAATGAATCCATCGTTTTAATTCCCGAGCACAGTGCTCGACTGCTGAGACTGTGCATTTGGGGACGAGAAAAATCGCGCAGCCGTTTCGATTAAGCCTATCGCAAAAGGTACGTCAACGACGTAGAAGGTGCAACAGGAACTTGACGAATCTTGCGGGCGTATTCGTCGCGCGGCATAACTTCCGGCGACATGGTCGCGAAAAACGACGAACGCGAGAATTAAGTCGATTAAGGGGCATGTCTTTGCATGAGCCGTCGCTTTCAAAGCGCGAGAATAGGATTATCTCGGGTTGCGTACAGGTGAAACCCCGTGAAACTCGAACTCTGGAGAAGTCTTGTTCGTTGTCCCGTTCCGTCGTTGAGCAATCCATCGCGTGAAACAGAGGCGACGAAACGACGATGCTCGCTTGCCGACGTTCATCACGCTTATGGCGTCATTCTCGCACCACAGTTGCACAGACTTGGATCGGCATCCTTGAAGTACGTTTGGTGGTACGGTACGTATCGTGGTCGTGGTCCGGTATAATTGTTCCTACACCTTATCACAAGTACTCGTCGATCCTCCTGCTCGTCCTCGACACATGGGACTTCTGTAACGAGAGAATATAAGCGTATGTTAGTCGGTGTATGTATATTTTCTATTTCAAATTCAATAGTATTATTAATCGCTCGGCAGTGGTGCCGCTTTTCAAAAGTGTGTATGTACGTTGCGTCAAAATATTCTGAAATGTCTAAAATTTACAAATATGTTTTGGTTTTATGAAAAGCTTTAATTGAATTAACAAATGGTAGTTACTTTTCTCGCAATGACGAGTATACTCGTCATTACACAAAGAATTATGTCGAGTATACTCGTCATTACGCAAAGAATTATGTCGAGTATACTCGTCATTACGCAAAGAATTATGTCCAGTATACTCGTCATTACGCAAAGAATTATGTCGAGTATACTCGTCATTACGCAAAGAATTATGTCGAGTATACTCGTCATTCACTGCTGAGAGGCTAATTTTATATTATTTCATATTACGCATGGATTTCGTTTGTATGTAGGAAGCAATATTGTGAAATTTGATATATTGTAGGTACATGTAGGTATGTATCGAGCTGCTGTATTTGTTGGATATAGAGACATTATTTTCGAAATACGTTATAGTACCTACATTCTTGAATGGAATTATCGGAGTTATTTATTTCATTTATGAGAAGTTATGTAAGAATTTATATGCTTTGGTGCAAAAATCTTGAAAAATACAGGGCATGAATTGTACTGCAGTTAACATATCTGAAAATAAAGAATTTAGGGAGCATCAAATTTGTACATTTTTCTACTACTTGTCGAAAATAAATGAATTAGAGTATACGTAATGTTACATCATAAAGTTATATACATACAACGTTAGTATCGTCGTCTATCACCCAAGAATATAACATTTTGAAACATCCAAAACATTCTTTATTATTTTATCGAAAATGGCGCAATTTTTAGAAATTGTTCTTCGAAATTACTATTTTCGGTGCACACGTTTTGTCAAACTGCCAAAATATCCGCATTTGAAGTAGATTTATAATTGGGTACACTCAAATCGATTAAGAGTACCACTTGAGCAAATATAGTTTGTTAACCTTTCGTACGAAATATCAAAGAAATCTAATTTTAGCAATTTTAGAAAGATAAACTCTGCAACCATGATGAATACGTCGAAAATATCCGAGTCGTTCTAAAATAAACCCAATTTACAAGTAAAAAAGATAAACTCTTATTCTGTGGAAACCGATATACATTTCGGGAGATGAGATGTATTTGAATCAAACCGTATTGACCTATTACTATGTTACGATAAAATCTATTTCAATATATAAACACACATTTTATTATATAAGTCAAGTCTGAAAGTAATGTATCATTAACTTTCATTTAAGGACAGCATATCATTTTTTTTAAATTGACACCCTATGCCTGTCTAAAATGAATAAAAATGTCAATATTACCTGGAAATTCCTCAAATTCGGCTGATTAACAACAGCCATAAATTGTTTAAAGTAATTCAAGATAAACTCATATTCGTCCGAGGTCCTATTCCCAACCTCTTCCTGTGATATTTATATTGGCAAGTACCTCTGCCAAAATCCATTTTCTCGAGATCAAAATCTCTCTTCTCTGGATCTATTTATCTACCCCTGATCACCGAGGAACGCTGACGCGAAAGAAATGTTTCACAAATTGATTGCAAAAACTGCAAACGATATACTGCAGAAATAAAAGAATCCTTCCAAACGTAGGTGCTACAAAAAAGTGCACGTCGAAACACTCAAATATACACGCATGCCACAAATATTTTCAATTCCCTCAATAAAACGTTTCCTCGTAATAACCCGAAGTCCGATATACAATAATAAATAAAAAAATAAACAAATCTCACTGCGTATTCTGGTCTCGCTCTTGCACGAAGAAAACGATATTCCAACAAGACTCCCCGCGTAACCACAGTACGGCTATCAGTCAACGTAAGATAACACGCGTTCATCCTTTCAGAAGTAACAATCGTATACCCAACTAAATCAAGGATTAACACCCATCCCCCGAATACCACTCACCTAATCTTAACACCATTCCGCCGAAAAAATCCCCGCAACGTTGAACGTCGCCCAAAGGCTCCCACCATTCTCATCCACCATCGTCTAATGGATCATCCTATCCATTCGCACGGTACAACCGGCGACAAAAGGATGATCTAAAAGTTGCCCGAGCGGAGGCAACGCGGACGATCGACGAGTGGCTTTGTTTAGCGAGAATCTGGCGGGCAGCTAGGGGGTGAATCAGGGGAAACAAAACGAGCAGCAAGCAGGAGAACGAGGAAAGGGATACCGGCACCCCTGCACATCGCTGTCGTCGTCGTCGTCGACGTCGTGGCGGATGATTTACATGCAGGCCGGAGGCCGTTGCCGCGGTGGCTTTTACCGTCCTCTGCTCAGCTTCCAGTCACCGTGGTCCACGTGTGTGCGACGACGGACACGGCACGTACACGATGAAAGGTTTGGCCACCTCCGTGGAAACAGCGAAATCCGAGAATTGGGTTTCGCGTTGGCGCGTCATTACTTTGTTTATGAGCACGGGAACACGGCGAGACAGCGAAGAAAAAGTGTCCACGGACGCACCGGGCAATATTTACCGGTCAGCCCACGCCTGTACCGCGCCACGTTACAGGATTTTTCCAACGGGGCGAGTTTTATGCGGCCGGCTGATCCACTTTGCCCTGGAACCATGACCAATCGCTGAGTTGCTTTGGCAGGGAACCAATGCGAAACGACCGAACGTGTTTCGGTATTCCTCGATATGTGCATTATCCTCCGTCCCTTTTTATTCTGACTGCTTTATTTCTTCAGATTCACCTCTCGTACAGCTCTATCGCCGCGTCTAGTTTTGCCTCTGTTTCCGTTTCGAATTGGCATCGCATAAATAAGGATAGGCCGTTCAGCGAATGGGTTGACGAGGGCGCGTGAATTTTCATGAAGTGACGCAGAGCGATGAAAACGGCGAGATACGCGGCGAGCGGTCTTGAAACCAGCGAGGCAGGTGAAAGGTAAAGGACTGGTTTGCGTGATGAGATGCATTACGAGCGATTACTCGTACTCCTCCTGTTAACTTGCTCCCTCGTGTTCACGAGCGGCGTAATGCGTTATTAAACAGCTGTTTCGCGAAGTGTAATGGGAATCTCGAGCAAATTGCTCGTTTGAAGAGGAAGCCTCTTGGTGATTCGCCTTTTGTCGTTCTTTCGGGGGTGAATCGCGTGCTCGTTGAAAATCTCATTGCCCCCGCGATTCGTGGATATTCGCTGTTTTGATTTTTAACGAATTTAAAGAATCGTCCTGACGTTTGAATAATAAATACAGTTGCGCGGCGGGAATTTGGATTTGTTTATTAAAGGCGAGCGTTTGAGACGCACTAGTGCAAGGGGTTAATTTTAATTGTAATGGATTGACGTTGTAAGTCTGTTTGAATTAATCGAATTTCGTTGGAAGCAGTTGGTTTGATTCGTTTGAAGTCTATGTGGATCGAAATACTGCTGTTAGTTGTATTGGTCATGTGAATAAGTGTTTTGGCACGAATCTTTGTAATTATGTTGGTTATCGATTAGAAAAATTATTCCTGTCATGTATTTATCTCTTGTTATTGTATTTGGTTCCACTGCGTTATGAAACTATAGACCTGTCGTTGAATATTACATTATTTTTAGTATTATTGTGAAAAGCATAAATCGCAAAATTGTATGTATTTTGTAATGTTGGAAAAAATTTTCGGACGTATTCTGTCTGTTCTAGATTTACTAATTTCTATTGGCACATTTATGACTTTAAATATATTTGACAGGCACCATAAAGGTCTTCATTAATAATACCAGAAATGCATTATTTGCATTGTAAAACGCAGAGTGTTTGTTCTATTTAATTATTAGACATAGGTTGAAACAAGAATACCATTTTTTATATACCGCTTAAAGAACTCATATTTTTTCTTACACCTGAACGAGTATCCTAGTTTGCCATTTCTTTTATCAATTGTCTTTTGTCAGTTGTCTAACATTGCATGAATTCAATTACGCTAGACCGCATTCAAGGAAACTTTGATACAAAATTATAACAAATTTCAAACCCAAGTTGTTTTGGCACTAACTCTGTCGCCCCCTTTGCCAACCGTGAAGTATTTCGTGATTTAACACCTATACGGTTAAATCCCATCCCTCCTTCACAAATTTAAATACATTTCATTTTACATTCAAACGTTCCCTACCACGAAAAGAACCAAAAAAATCCAGGCAAAGCACGCAACAAAATCATACGAAGCGACGGCACCCGGTGCACATAAATTTCGCGTATCAAGGATTTATTATTAGCATTACTCTTTCGAGGTCGCTCACATCTTCGTGATCCTCGTATATAATTTTACGTTTCTATGCTTTGATTCTGTGAACAGGAATTGTTCGTGTCTTCATTGTATCTTCGGGGGTTAATAAATATTTGGGAGAAATTTCTGGAAGGAACAAAAAATGCAAGGGATAAATAGAAACGAAAGAAAAAAGAAATAGCAAAATGAAAAAGAAAAAGAAATGGAACAGATCGGCATGAGATTTCACGTTCAACTACGCCTGTTTCTTTTGTGTTTGAATTGTCCTACGACAATGCAACTGTATGCATCGTTGATCGTTAAGTACAAACGAGAATGAAAGGGACAACTGTTGGTTATAAATTGTGGGCTGTGCAACGCGCCTCCCGCTTTTAGAAATGTCTCGTGTCGCGATCTTCTGACTGAGAGTGCTGACGGTAATTAATGAATCGCTCGGAATTAATTTTACTCGGGCTTAAGATTTCTGTGCGCACTTACGACCGTTATTACACGCTTAATCTGTCTTTCTATGTCTATCACTATTTGCTTTAAGTAAAAATAAGTTGGAATTTGTTGTATTATATCTTTAACCATTCATTTTCGGTAGGTAGATGAATGATGTGTCTTTTAATTTCTTCCTTTATCGAACCATAGGTATTTATTGTTTAATAAGAATTTCACTACTGAATGTAATGTAGAAATTCGTCGTTGTGGATAGTAAAAATACATTACATGCGACATTTCAATTAAATTTAAGTATCATATCGTCAACGAATAATGACGTATTAATTGCAAGTACACGAGCACTGAGAATGGCATTCAGATATACTATTCTGCTTTTCTTAATTTATTTCTTTTGTTATTTATCTGCACAGCATTTGCCAACATTTTTGACGTATATACATTTTAGATGCTCAGATATTGTAAGATGCTTGAAATAAATCAGCGGTATAAATCATCCAGTTCACGATCATTTGAATCACAGGCTAATAAAGTTATATGTTTATTTCATGAACGACTAATGGTGAAATATCGCATGAGTATGCATGTCCTTGAAATTCAAACACTCAGACACTCATAACTCATAGAAATGTAATAACTACGTTACTTTTCTTCTGATATTTACCAATTTTATGTAAATTACCCTGTCGTTACGCGTCTCAGTGCATTATTACCTTGGTAATTGTAAGAATGCATAAAACTAGCAACGAAAGACCAAGTCAAAAGAATCGAAATGAATAATTCGATAAAGTGTGCAGTTAAAAATATTATTAGTTTAAAAATCAGTCACTGCAAGGCATACACGCCTCATCTACTTATTAAATTGACTTTAAATATTCTAGGAACATTTTCGAGAAATTATACAGATTTTCAATCTATGGACTTTACTTGGTTTACGATCAATCATCTTTGTGCTAAAAAGCTGCATTCCAAGCATAAAATCATATATGAAATCAATCACTACTGAAGCAATTTAATACTTTGCTGTTATATCTTCCGGATGATCGGTTCAAATGAATGAAGAGTGATAAATGCATCTATAAAATACGAAGGAAGATCATTTCCATGCACAGTATCGTAATTCATACATATGTGAATATAGAGAAAAATTAGTTCCAGTGTAGCCACGTAGAATCATGTTTCTTTTATATCTTATTGTACTTAACATTAAGTGAAAATAGAAAAAGCTAGCAAGCTCATTTGCAGCTCACTTTTTAACTTAGCCATGTATATTGAGAACCAGTGCTGCAGCAAATCGACTTCTACTACAAATTATCGACACGACGTTAATATTTTATATACAACATTTATAATATGTTTAAGCTGAAATGATATATTAATTTACTCAATTAACCCTATAATACTTGCTTCTACAAACCACTTAAAATATTCTTTCAAGATCTTCAATAAACAATATCTATAACCTTGTACAAAACTATACGCAATATGTATTTCGTAATAAACTGTCTCCTCTAAAGTATGCCGTAAAAAAAATGATATCATTCAATAATTATATAATTACGGTTGTAGAGGAAACAGTACTCCCAATGACACGTAGATTGAACATTTAGCAAAGGTTAGGAATCCAGTGCAGGTGGATTTAGATAGTAAAGAAGAGAAGGACGAGGAAAATAGGGGTGAACTCTCTGCTAGCACTTCGCACAACCAGTCATTCATACGTACACAAAGGGCCGTGCCACTCTTCGACCCGAAGATGAAAGATTGGGCGTCGATGGTAAAACGTGCCTCCCCGGACTTGCTAATGGATTTCGCACTCCGATTTCACCTTCTTTTCTTTTTTTTCCATCTTTTTCCTTCCTCCGCGGTCCACTTAAAACCATGTACTTTCCATGCCTTTGTCCAGGTGCACGCACTTGGCATTCTGGTGCAAAGCTATGTACATAATTGAAGTACCTTCCAGCGAGCCCTTTAGCTTCCACAATCTTCGCAACCGTGGGTAAATACGTTTACTGTGTATTTTATAACCGAACGCTTTTGACTCTATTAAGCCTGGTAGCAATTGAGCCATCGTTTTGAATGGGCATCGAGTTTTTTCAACGCATTCGTTCCTTTTCGAACCTGGACAACCGTGAAAATAAATGCAGCATGATCGTTCGTTTATCATCGATGAAAGGAGAAGATAAATATTTTTTATACTATTTCTCTTCGTATAGCGCTTTATCGTTGGTTAAAATATTATCTATTTAAAGCGATTCGTCGTGGCTGAGTAAATCCGAAATTGTATTATGCGTGGATTTTTTTTTCTCCATAAAATATCGTACTTTTTGTGGCCTCATCGAAAGAAAACATTGCAATTCATAATGGTGTAAACAATAATCTCAACTTGTATCGAATTGTTTTATGGTTCTCAAGGGTTGTATAAAATTTGGTCTTAAAATACTCTACATTTACATTGCTACAATAGTAACAACTAATGCTAATGGACAATATTATTGCTACCTATCTATCACATATCTATAAAAAATTCAATTAGAGAGCTTAAACTCCTGCCGACGAATACGTATATTTTAATTTATTGTCAATTTAATTTGAATGATTAATTATGTAGAAGTTATCTTTTCTAAACTTCACGTGTTTGGAATAGAGGGCGTAGGGTAGGGTAAGAGATTTCAGTTTCCTTTAACTGTTAACTAACTTTATTAATACGAAACGTCGGCACACGACAACTCTCTCTAAAAAAACGACTCACACACCTCTTACCCTCAATTCTCTTCTCACTCTGATTCAACTCTCTTCTAGTCTGCCTCGCGCACGTATCATCCACTCCATAAATTGTTCTCCCATTCTCTTTCTAATTTAATCTCACACATTTAGGATGCACACTGCAGACATTCCTTGGCGACAGTCGCTTACGTTCACCCGAATCCTTGAATCGCTGCACCCTTCGTTCACACGATCATTTCAAGTGCTCAGCTCCAAACACATATCTTTCACACATCGGAATCATTCTAAACAGTCACGCAGTATTTCCAATTACATATGTATACGCAAGTACGCCCTTCTGCTAAGAAACGCTGTTTATCTTCCAGCAGTTTAAATTTATTCGCCTCTCTAATTACGTAAGGGCGAGTTTTATTCGACATCATCCCAGCAATAATTCAAAGTAATTAGCCGTATTTTTATACAGCTTTCACATGGTACACAGGATGTCGTCATTGTATTAATACCATCCTACGCCGCTAATGCAGTTTCCAGGTGGCAATTAGTCAGTAATATTGCTTTTCAGAACATTTATCAGATGCTTTCTACGACTTGTCTTTTTAGATAATGCCATTTAACCAGCATGTCTTATACTAGACAGTTGACAATTAGAATGAACAAATTGCAGGTATTTATATTTCGGGTTGCAGCATCACATTTTGAGACTGAGCTCTTTAATCATCCAGGTTTCCACGACGAGCACTAACAGCGGCGTAATTTCATTTTAATTTATATCGATTCGTCATTAAATTCGGATGATCGTTATTTCGGATGTTTTCCAATTGATCTATTCGCGTAGAACACCGTATTGTTAAATTGATAGTGGTACAAGTGTTTCAAACAGTTATAGGTATTTCGTTTGCTCGTAACTGAAAAATATACATATACAATATTGAAATTTTGTTGTTTCGTTGAGGAATACAATAATGAATGTTAAAATATCTACAATAAAGTTCAGAATACTTTAAAATTATTTGACTTTCTTTTCTTTTTACTGTACAATTTTTAATATTCCTTCGGGGATGATTTTCACTCAAAAATTCTATGTATATCATTTTCACCCAGTATCGTATCAAATTATTTCACGAAACAATAACATAATTTATACATTTCCCTCCATGTCTTCGCAAGTTTATTCACCAATACCTGCACAAGAGTTCCTTTGTTTTGCTACGAAGTTACCAGAAAAACAAGAAGGAAAGTTTATACAAAACGCAGAGCAAATTGAAACAAAAATAAGTTCCAATTATCATCCAGCAGAAACACAATCATTCTTCTATCCGTCTTCAAACCTACTTTAACTCAAACTTCTCGAACTAAATCAATGTTCCAGGCGTCTTAATTAGTCTCAACTAAATACTTCACAATTTACCACTATTCTTAAAACCCTCTTTAAACGTTCAGCCCCAAATTCAAACAGTGACGTTCAATCACGTCAATCAACGAATTACCATTACACTCGCCCGTTCAAACCCCTCTCAACACAGTAACCATTTCGAATGACATAAAAAAAAATTCATCCCCAAAAAGTGGCGAATCGCCGTCGATGGCGATAAACGATTTTCTCGATAATTAACACTTAATCGCCGTGAGTACAGTTCCGTGCACAGCGTATATCTGGTGTTGCGTGCTCAAAGGGTTAACGATAGAACGTGGAATCCGTGAGGTACCAGCGTGGAGTTATTAAGCTGGCACGAGCGGTCAGGTCCAATACTAGGAAAGTGGTAGAATTTAATTTAAAAAATAGGTTTGTCGGTGGCACCGTCGCATAGAGCGCACAGTTTTTTATATTTTTAATTTCTACCGGAGAACGTCGTTTCTATCTGTCACTGACATATCGCACCGTGCCCGCCCCTATATCTATCCCTCTCCCGCCCTCTGCCGCCGCCTCGTTTTAAACGAGAGACAAAAAACAAAAAAATCGAGCGGGGAAGACGGAAAGAGGGAAAGAGCGAGAGCACACATCGGAACTATCCTGTCGATGTATGATCTGGCCGCTGATATATGGCGGTAACGTGAGCAAAAATGCGAGGCCGATTGAATTACATTGAGTTACGTGTCGTTACGCAACGTACCTACGGGCAGAGAGAAGCCCCGGTAAATTTATAGTACGACCTTTTGGTTACGTTTGATTTTGAAAAATCGTCGCCACCCGAAATTACGATCCCACCCACGCCCGCGCGTTTTGGCACGTGCCCCTCGACCATATTTATTTGTCCCACGTGCTCAACCGAGTTACACTTTCCACCTCTTACTGCCGTACTGTCTATCGTTCCCCCCTTTATCCGGTCCCGATCGTGATCCTTTTATCTTCGTCGACATTCGCGTCCCGATTTCGGATGCCCCGGCGAAATATGCGGCCCGAGGAAACGACGCGACGCTTCGTAATATCACCGTTGACACTTATCGTTATGCATTCTTAAGTGATAAATCTCGAACGAGCCGCGGAGGCGGTCGAAATTTTCGGGGGACACTCGATAGTCGCGACGCGGTGCTGCGATGCTTGAAAATCGGGGCACGCGGTGATCTATACTTTCTAGACGAGGACATGTGTTTTGCATGTGTGAAAAGTTGGGTGTTAATGATTGGTACTGGGAGGAACAACGTGGTTGACGAATGTAACGGTATAAATCTTGTGATGGCAGGTGATTTAGGTAATAAGGATAAATGACGAAGTTAAGATAGAAAGTATAATAGAATTGCTCGTAAACACATCATCACATTTGTACTACTTTGTTTGATTTGATTTACTTTTACGAATTATATGATATATGAATTTCTAAAACATTGGTGCCACTGAGAATTGATTTTCAATTGTTTGGGGGTGTTTCCTCTGGGTTTCATATTTTGGCCAATAGATTAATAAACGTTCTATCACAATTCTTTGGATCTTCCGTAGCAGTTAGATTCACCCGCACAAATTTTGGGAAGGAACATTTTATTCGATGGCAGAGTTAATTGTAATGCAACAGTAACATAGGAATACATTTTCGTATTCTATATTTGGTTTTATAATATTTGTATACATATGTATATCTTCAGAATTCATTTGCCAGAAACAACAAGACTTCTCCTGCTTTTGAGACAGATAATAATTTGCTTAGTAGCTTTTAGTGAAATTTAATGGGCTTGGAGTTTATTTTCATGGGGGCAGTTTTTAAACGGCGATAAGAATAGTTCCTTCATACGTCTGAAATACTCAAAGTAGATAGAAATTCGGTCGTGCCTAAAATTATGGTAACACGATTGTTCTGGTAATTAATTCAATTTGCAGAAGAAGAAAGCTTGCATTAAAGAATATTTTGAATGAAATAGAAGCTTTATCCTCGTAAGAAAAATACGCCTCACAGTTCTAATATTTTAAACTGGTTCTCGCGAACGATATCTTTCTCAGAGTAAAGGTTCGCCCCCAGCTGCCGACGAATATTTCCATCTCATTATACAATCATCTTCGTGCTTACCTATGGTAAGGATTTCCTTTGCTCTCCATTCTCATGTTGATTTTTTCCATATCCTATACCGTAGCGGAAATGTATGTACACGAATTCAAACCGCGTTAACGCAGATTTATATTCTGATTTCCTTTTTATCCCCAATTTATAACAAGATAAACTAATGAAGCATCTTAATTTTTACACATCTGACGAAAGTCAACGTTTCCACGAATATTTTCATTTCTCTGTATTTACATAAAAACTGAAGTGTCCAAAGAATGTCACAGTACTCATTGTTTGATCTCACACGCGAAGCTACATTACAAATGCTGATGAACAAATATATATTGTTAAAAATTGAGCCAAATATTTTCGCGGAACATTAATAGTCTTGATAGTATACGACCCTTATCTCGCTAAAGTAAGTTATCCGAGATTCGGCGAATGGATTTGGATGCGCGTGTATTCTTAGAGACATGCAAGGACTTTTGCACAGAGCAGTGAGTATGATTGATATGTACGACGTGACGAATGGAAATTTGGGCAAAAATAGAGCGGCAGGTAGGTCTAGATTTTTATGAAATATATACTATTTTCGTTTAAATTTCGATCAGTAAATCAGAAAGTTCGGGACTCGAACCAACTTCATCTGTCGATAAAAATAATAGTTTGTAATGCTTCGGATAAAAAGGAGGCTGCAATTAACCGTCTGCAAATGACTGTTGTATATATGATCATTAAAATGTTCTGTGGAGAAATATTATCAATTAATTTCCTCTACCCTTTAATTGTTCTACTTGTTTTATGACTATCGAACTGTGCCGACCTGTGTTTTACTTATTATCATTAATATTATATTATAACTTTATTATCGTTCATGTTAACGAGTTAATTTCGTTAATATCTTCCGGGATGACAATATAATCATCGTAATAATTGTTCGATCCAGAAATCCTTTACAGTTGTCATAAAAAAGTTCAATACAATACAATCATAAAAAGACTTCCCAGAAGTGCACTAATAAAAAATCGACCCTAAATTGCAACCACCGTTCTCCAATATTAAAACATTCCTACTAGAAACAAAGCAGAACCTCCCAAATACATAATAAAATGAATTCTAAACAGCATTAAAGTTTCATTAAATCTACAGTTTCTAAAAGCCTCTTTCAATCAATCCAGCCAATTTATTTCAGTTTACAGCTTTAATCAACGTGTCCTGTTTATTATATCCTTCAACATTACAACATAGTGTAATATAGTGGTTGCTAATAACCTTATAAACTGCATGCGTCTAAATATGAATAAAGTGCAATAACGAGCAAAGACAACGAACGGTGCAAAGCAGATTAACCCTCTCGCGGAGTCCACTTCGTTATTTTATTCGCTCTATCACTCAATCCATTTCTCAATCCATTATAAAAATAACATCAGGCAGGTAAAATATGTTTCCTTCGCATTTTTATCGCAAAACAAGAGTATTTCTAATCAAAAGAAAACTCGAACACATTCTACAGCTTTACATTATTTTAGTAGGCAGCGAAGGGTTGAAACAAAAGACAACGAACAGACGATACAATCCGATCGTTCTCCAAAAAAGCATACACAGTCTCGTATCGCCTCAGCGGGCTACACAGTTGTATCGTTTACAGGCATCGATTAATTCCCGGGTTCATGCAGGTCACGTGGAATCGAGCCGAAAAACTTCCAGTTATTCGAGTAAAAACCATTATCGAGAGCCGCCCCTAAACTTACATATCTCGCCGGCCGTTCTGGACGAGGACGGCTGACGTTGAGGAACAAAGAGGGTGCGCGATATCACGGCAATTCGAGATAGAGGCGCGTGTGTGCGTTCCCTGTGCAAGGAAAGTGAAGAGGGAAAAGAAAGACGCGGAGGGTTAGCCGGTCTCTTTAGCTTGGATATGTGGATGCAGAGGATATCGACGTGGTCGTTGTGTAAGTGTATACGTATGTGTGCAGGGGGGAGGGCGTGCACGCGTGGTGATGCCGGGTGAATAGGTAGAAAGATATCCGTGGGAGGGGTTGGCCACGTGGCGCCGCGGCGCGCCGTTCCGGCGCCGGCATCCCGCACACCCCGTGAGCTCAGTTTCACTTCAACCCCCAAGCGGCCCAACCAGACGACGACCGGCTCTCGTCTCCAGGACTCGGCCTCGTCACGAGACCAGGCTGCGTTTCACGCTGACTGTATCGACCTTCGTCCCTCTTCGACCAGCCGCGTTAACTTCCCTAACGCGACCTTCGACCTGGGCGATCGCGACACGTTCACTTCCGCGTCTGTCGTCGGAATTTTCGACGGACGACGTCGTTACATTGGAACGTTGGAAATCTCGGGGGGAAAGAGATCTATCTCTCTCTCTCTCCTCCCTCTCTCTTTGGTTCTTTCTTCTTCGCTCTACTTCACCCTCTCTCCTCTGTCTTTCTGCTTTTATCTGTCTTTGACTTTCTGGCTTGCTATGTGTTTCTTTCCCTTTTAGGCCCCTGAGGTCGCTCCCTTTCTCTCGTTCTTGAGCTTTATGTCATTTAGGGGATGGCGTAATGGGTGTCCGTATCGTAGCCAGCTCGCCGATACGGCGGGATGGATTAGATGTTTGGTAATGAGGTTACGTTGATTGGGCGGATAGTTTCTTTGGATGGTAATGGGAGTTAGGATTGATGGGGTTGAGATTGAATATGGAGGAGAATGTGGACTCGGGAGGATCAATGCCGGGTTAATTGCGGGCTATGCTATTTAATAAGAATAGGTAGCCAAGGGGTGGGTATATGTATATGTGAAGTTTATGAGGGTCGTTGGGGATTTTTATTTGGATATAATGAAATTAAAGCGAATGTGTCGGTGAACATACTTGAGATATTCATTTTAGATTAAGATACGCGGTCGGTTTATCAGACTTGTCATATTCTATTCTGATTTGTACCTCTGAATACAACCCAAAGGTAACCTGGCAATTAAGTATTAAAGATACCCGAGGATTGGTTATAAATATTCAACGTGGAGTCCCGTAGAATTTTATGTAGAAGCTATTTTCTTAACTACCTGCAAAGGAATTTTATAGAAAGTGGAGAAATCAGAAAGATTGTCAACTTTGAACATTCTCGTTTTGCCGATATTTAAACACTATTCGTTCGTGAAAGGTCGGACTGCTTTATTTCAGGAAACAGAATTGATCCAATGGAATTCATTCAGTTGCTTCATACGTGGTATGGAATAAGGGGACAAAAGAAGCAAATAAAGACTTTAGCTGCAGCGAGAAGAACTTTCGATTTCGTCGTGATAAATGAAATCCAGAGAAAACTAAGCTGTTGTACCTTGTACTAGTACTTTCTCTTTATACACTCCCGTGGAGATTGAAATGTTCATGTACATGTCTAACTACATTATAAATCGCGGCCCACTGTCGCAATTTCTTTATTTCATAATCCAGAAAATTTCCACATTACTAATGCATGTATTTTGTAATACAATTTGTTTGTAGGTGGTACAGGCTATGTAACTGTTAATAACTGAGCCTTGAGACTCGGCAAGTAGAAACGGCCGATCATAGCCAGACGACGCAATACGCAATCTGACATTGTGAATAATGTTATATAAACCCCAATAATTCTTATTATCTTTCAAGCCTAACGTGAAGATGCAAAGACACAGCAGTATATGATATAACAATAAAGCTAGATTCATGTTGAAATTAAAGTACAGACCAACGACATACCATCCGGTTGATTACAAAATAATAATAAATCACCGTACATTGAAATAAAATACTGAAACCTAGATCTACTTTATCAAAACTTCTATTATTTTATGACCATAGAGAGATCATTCCTTAAGTTTATCAAAACGCGCAACCGAGTTTTATTTATACAGAAAGATTGTACAACTCGATGACTGATTTCCTCCGAAATTACTGCAGCAATATCAATGAAATTTTAACCGAGCACTCTGATAATAGTCCGCAATGAATTGAACGAACAGCTTATCTCATATACCTCTCAGAAAAATAGTTACACGATTTTGAATAAATCGTTTAGAAACTAATGAACGAGTGTAGACGTTATTTTTCAAATTCTTTCCTGAATACATTCACTACATCGTTAAGGATGACCACAAAAAGTACAATTACATTTGCTGTATCAGAACCTAAGAAATTGTGACAAACGCATGAAAAATAAAATTGAAACAAACAGAGAACATTATACAATGTCCTTCACCTTTTTCTTTTAAAACCGTACTATTACCCCAAAAATTGCGCTGCGTTTCAACGCGACCCGCACATAGGTATACTCATAATTCATGATAAGAAAACAAGAAAGGAAAAACGATTTCTTTTACATTCTTTACTGCGACACCTCTTAATATCAATCCACCTCGTTGCGCCCTTCGCGACAAAGTCAATCGCCCCGTTTGCTCCTCGTTCTTCCAACGAGGGTGCACTTTCGACGAATCGTCCAAGGCGTTCCATAGAGGCGGCACGGCAGCGTGACACGACCCGGTACAGCGTGGCAGATTCACGGGAGTCAAGTTTCGGTAGGTAGTATGGCTCGGCGAGGAGGACGGCACTGTAGGAAGTGAAGGGAACCGGCGACGTGTCGGGCAGGTCGTGGAGTGGCCATCGTGGCGATAGGTCGGCAGAACGGCGGCCGATGCCACGAGTTTTCGTGGTCCGCCATCTTTATGGTTACGTCAGCATGTTTCAGTTTGCCGGATCTGAAAGTTTTCGCCCGGCGACAAGATATTTCAAGTGGTCGCCCGGTCGCTCAGCCGCGATCGTCCCGCGCTGAAATATTGGACGGCTCTTTCTTGCAGTCGCATATTCTTCTACCACCACCTCGGCTTCCCTCCTTCTGGCCACCTCCACCTCTTCATCGGCAGCCTCTCTACACCCCAGCGCTAGCCGGAATAGCATCGGAGCCAGCAGCAACACCCCCTCGCCCCCGCGAACGCCGCCCCAACGTCTTCGTCATCCAGCGTCTAGCGGCGGCCTTCTTTTTCCCTCCAATTTCTTCTGCTCCTTTTCTGCTTCCGTTCCTCCCTTTTGGTGCGGGCGCCTCGCAGTAAGAACTTCACGACTTATGAGTCGCGTATTAAGCACACCGTGCTGGCCCGTCGTTAACTACCCATGAATGAGTTACACCCGGCCGACGCTAATTCTCAAATTGTCCAAAAAGAACGGCAAAGTGTCTATTAATCCGCGCAGCTTCGCCTGAGATCGGAAGATGGCGAACGGGGTGGGCTGGGGAAGAGCTACGAGGACCCCTTCCGGTTGAAAGCGGTGGAAGATTGGTGAGGATGAGCGAGAATGGGACAGCCGCGAGAAGAAAAGGCGTTTCAAGTGAAAAACCCTGAATTCAACGATACTGGCTCCTGCGATCTTGGACACACGATACTTGGCATTATTCATTTACGGTTACCATTCCTCGCTTAGATCTTTTAATCGAGACATGGCGGTACCCTGTTTTTTTCTGTATCTTTTCCAGGTCGTGGTTAAAGTTGCCAAAGGAATTTGCATAACAAGAAATAGGTGATAGAAGCGGCATGCAATTAGAATAGAAACGAAATAAAAATCGTAGAATTTTCTGTGCTGGACTGTTTGATTATACAAGTTTCACTATTATATACCAAAAATGTCTTTAAAAAATACTGCTTTGAAAAGGATTCGACCACCAAATCGTTTGCACCGTCTAAAGAAAACAAGGAAACGCCCTTGCATCAAAAAATTTGCAAAGAATTAAATAACGAATATCGATTAAGTGAACCTTCATCGACGAGCGAAATTCCATGGACTTTAAGCCTTTCGAATAGACAAAAGCGTCGCCATATCACCCCCCCCCCCCCCCCAGAAATCAGATTACTTGATATTCCAAAAGGGTCATCGTGCCAGGACGTTTCATCCGCTATCAACCAGCCGGAACTCGACGCGGATCTAATTATGAACACCAGATCGCCAACTTCCTAATACGCCGTTGATTGTGGATCAGCCAGAAAATAGAAAGAGACAGCGGGATGGCAAGCAGAACTGGGAAGACATAAAAGATAACGTCCCGAAGGCTCGCATAGGCCCGCGTTTTGGCGACAGGAGCACAGGGCGCTGGTGCGACAACGTCGGAGGACTAAAACTGTCAGCCCCTGACAAATCTACCAGCGCCGCCCTGATAAATTCAATTAAACAATTATACCTCCCCTTATCGGTTGCCCGGTTGGCAGTGCCCCGCGTGCCACCGGCAACGTCCTCCCCGCGAGCCAAGCCGGGAGTCTTCGAGACGTCGCGCGTCGTCGCAGGGAACACGAGAAGCCATTTCTGAAGTTTATAGCCGCTCCAGGATCAGCCGGGGCGGATGGGTAAGAAACGCGGAGGGCGGTTCGTCTTAATATAAAGCGAGTTGGTAAGTTTGGTGCAGCCAGCAGAGGCTAACTTATAATGCGATTTGTTTAATCGGCGCCAACTACTTTGTTCCGCCCGGCATTTTCCGTCGTCCTCTCGAGAAGAACGAGCAGCCACGGCCTTTCTTCTCCCGTTTCCTTCTTGTCGGAGTCTGCTACTGCTTCCTACTTCGCCCCTGCTCGCCCCGTCCTGTCGATCCACCGTCGTTACTCTGCGCTGCCGCTTCTCTCGAAACGATCCCGAGTATCGAACGACAACACCCCCTTCGGGGTTGTCTCTCCGTCGCCGGGGCCAAGGGTCGAACGCTGCTTGGGCCACCGTGCATCGAAGTGCGGGACAGCAACTTTTCCCTTTCTTGCGGGAGATGCATCGACGAGCTACGCTCGCTGTTCGACTGGCTACTTGTTTCGATTGCCGGGTGTGGATTTTTACGACGCGACGCGGATGGAGGGTTATAAAGTGGCCTTTCGTTGCGTTGATGCGGGGACGGATTGTTCGCGACAAACTTTTCGCGGGGACACTCGTTGCGCCTTTTTTCGCATGCAATTTTGCTGGGATTATTGGATACTTGTTGGGGAATGATATTGCCGGTGGATGGACGGTGTGAATGTTTACAGAAGTTGGAACGAAATTTTGATAGATTGTTGTTGGAATATTTAGGGCAATTATTAATTAGCTGCGAGATTAGAAACTGTGATAGTAAGTTGTTGAATTTACTGATTTCTTTGTTGTATTTCACTGTTGGCGTATTTAAGACACTGCATGTCCAAGTACCATTAGGTATGTTAATATTTCATTTTTCGTATATTTTGTTATTTATTGTCAATGATTTGGTCAATATTGATTTGTGAAAGTTGATAGAGGGTATTCGTCGTTAATTAATAATACAATCTTTATAATTTTTTCGTTAATTGTTTATTAACGTAAACCTATCATTCTACACGATTTTGTTAACTCGTCACTGCAATCGAAATCTAACTCGCCGATTAGACATCCGTGCGTAACACCCACATGTATATTTATGATCCGATTGCAAATCAAGCCGGTCTCGCAAGTCAGAGGAATCATCCCTTTACTCTGCCTTCGCGCAGATCCACTCTTAGTTAGTCACTACAGATTCATCAGTCATGCTCCGAGAAAGTTACGAAGCGCGTAATGGTAAAAAGAGGACTCGGTAAATCGAAGGGTGCATCGTTGGAGGAAAGAAATCTTTTGTGTAAATAATGTAATGGATTGTGTGGGTAGAGTCCATAAAGTTATGGCAAAGTGTATACGTATGCAAGTGCGTAGAATAAAAGTATTGTAAATTATGAAATATACATATATTGTATTAGGACACGTATGCACACCTATGTAGGAAAATAAACGAGCTGTGGAAATATATGTAGGTGGCACATGAAAAAAAAATTAACGGAATGTTAGTTTTGTAATTTTTCTATCAAAATGAGATAATATTTCACTATTAGTACTATTTCTTACTTTTCAAGATAATTCAAATAATTGTTCAATGCACAAACAATAGATAGTATTCCTGCATCTTCGTAAACTGTAAAAACCTTCTCCTGTTTTTGCATAAAACTACAAGTATACAATTCAGGTAAAAGCTCTTAGTATCTCCCCATCCTCTGCAAATTGCACATCAATTTTTATATTGCTTAAAACTGGTATTCAAGAATCAACAAACTTCCACGTTGAATAATTTCTCTCGTTCAATATTCTGTCCCATTCATTGATAATCGTTTATGAATCACATAAAAGAAATCATTGTGCAACGAAAGGATATCGATTAAAACTGTTGCAAAAAGGAAGCCAAGAAACCGGCGGCATCCTGAAGCGACTGAAATATTTATCACTCTCAGTGATTGAAGAGTCTTTTGCCGACACCGTGAGTGTTTCAAGGCATTCGTTTCATAACGACGCTTTGTGAAAACGTGTGGGGTCACGTTGTGGAACCGTTGAATTTTTTTAATTCGACCTCATCGTCGCCTTTCCTTCGCACAGGCGCCTAATGATGCACTCCTTTTAATCGGACACTAAGCTCCTTTTGTTAAACAATATTGCGTTCAAACAGCGATATTAGAGCTGATAGAGGGAGACGTGGAGATGTGAATGGCAAACTAGTGAAAGGAAAATGATGTAACTGGAAAATGTGCCAGGTTGAGACACGAATAATCACGGATGGATCGTTGTTGCCATGACAGTCTTTTCAGACGAGGGAGAGCGAATACATCGTTGCTGCTGTGTCTATTGATTCCAAAGATTCCTCGTCCTCTCATTTCCGACAATTACGTAACGATCTTGCTAATTTCGAGCTTCACGAAGCCAGAAGCATTCACTGAAACGCGATAGATCTCCTTTTCTCTCTTCTTTTTCCTAATTACCACCTAGGGATCGCCATTGTTCTTCGATAGAATCAGTGAAATCTTAGAAAAGCGTTGCACTTTATGAAAATTGTGTAATTGAATCTTTATTCATACCTTCTGCTCTGTCATGGAAACTATACATATAAATACAACGATCAATTATTTCATCACTTCGCTATTTCCAACCCGATTTACGAACCGAAGGAGATTATAATAGCGAAGTGTTTGCTTCCAATTCCGAACCTCGGTTCTAATAATTTCTCTCTCTACTTTCAATTAGAACAATTGCCGCTAATACAACCATTTTAAAGATCGCTTTAAATAAGAAAGAGATTGAATTACCGGCCCATCTAAAACAGTTCGTATGCAAAATTAATTGAACCATTTTTAACCTTTCCCCTAATTCAAATATCGAAAATAGCATTCCAGAGTCCTTGTCTGGTCCCTCTCTTTTTTACCACGCTTCGTATTTAATGCAATCGTGTGTAATAAATATTCCGGAATGGTAGGGGTAAATTAGATCCGATCTCGATTCTATCGACGACACGTATAAATGTTACAGGGGATGCCAAAATATTGAACGATGATCGAACACCCTTGGCGAGAATAATGTGAAATTTATTCGGTTTGACAAGCAACTGACTACGCTTTAAGGTCCTATGAGCTTGAATACTGTTTGAAAAGCTTTAAAAGTGAGTAAGTGGGTAAACAAACGCCGGGGTTGTTTACCCTTCTGAGAACGTGGACGAGAGCAGGTTGCTCGATGCCGGAGCATCCGTTGATACTTTCGTCTCTCATGACCTATCCTATTTCATGCTTCTTCTCGATCCCTGAAGTATACTCTACAAAGGCTTCAGCTAATGCCACGCCATCGGAATTTATCGTACGCTTTCGACAATTTAATTGTGCAAATTACAGATTAATGCCACCCGTTAAAACGTTATCGAATACTAGGGCCAATTAAATATATGTAACTTATAGAAATAATAACTAATTGTCAAGAAAAACGTAGGTGTTCTATCATTTTTTAGAATGATACAATTAATGTTGCTTTATTTTAATACTTTTAATATCCTCGAATTGAAGAATTAGAATTATCGCACGTCTTCTCATATTGTTTTTTATAGATCATTAATTTAACTTACTTTAATACCTCAAAGATCTGTGGAATTGATAGCAGCGAATTACAATTTCGTTTATATTTTTATGATTATTTCCTTGTTGCGATTTCTGTAGATTCACTTGCATTGGTAGCAATATAATAAAGCAGCAATTAAGCAAAAGTTTAGTTTCAATAATTAAGCTGTTTTATAAGTAATTGCAATCTTGCTACAGGCTTCATCTCAGATCCAAAATCAAACTATCAATTACTTAAAATGTCTACAAACTCCAATACATTATATTTCGAAATAAGTTTTCCCAGTTAAGTAATCGTGAACAAATATTTGACGACTATCATACAGATCATTACTCGTTATCACCCTATCGTTTACGATCTTCCAATGCCTTTCATAAACCTGGAATTACGCCCAGACTACCTTAAATCATGTAATATCAAACCGAACACTTTAAACACTCGGACTTTGAAATCGTAAAATACGCCTACTTAACTGTAGGTACTCAATTAACCGAATTCGGTTATCCGTGGTCTCAATTGTCATTTATTTCTAATCGACTCATACAAAAATACGAAGCCCTGTTCATGATAGAAAGTTAGCATGATAGAGCACATAGAGGTGAGTAAAAATTTAATTAAGTAACAGACAATATGTAACGAAGTTCATACGTGTAAATACAGGAATGAGTTATATATGAGTTATACAGGAATTTTATGACCGATTAATAATTTTGAGTTGAAAATTTAATAAATATTTAAACTGTAGCAATACAAATTTCATAAATATCATATCTAAACAAAGTTCACTGCTATCGTCTCTGCAACATTAATTTCGAATGGATGAATAGTCAATATTCCATTCGATATTTGCACAACTATGTAATTGGTCCAAAAACCGTTTAACCTGCAGTGTATAATACAATCTATCTTAAGAGGAATGAATTTTCTATCGTAGAAATAGACGATTGTTGTATACACACAGTATACGTTTCTAATCATTCGTTAGCAGACCTCGGCTATCCGCCGAGTCTCAATTTATCCGACCTGTCTGTCTTCCAATAAAGCCAGGTTAATCAAGATCCTCCTTCGGATCGATACATAACAATAACAATAGTTCTAGCTTCTATCAGAGGCACTATTTGTAGCCTCCCTGTACCTCTACGCTCCCACAATCTCTTCTCTTTAAAGCATCGAAGAGGAGATTCCCAGAACCTCTGTCAGGGTCTCGTCATCCCGTATCAAACTTGCGACGCAGATATTCGTCCAGCGTCGGGTCACGACGAGTTCGCTGAGCAGGGCGAATAGTTTCGAAACAATCGCCGCGATAATCACCCTCTTCCTCGGTAGAAAACACGCCTATCAACGAATCGTTCCGCCTACGTGCAGTTGCGTAGGAACGCGCGTATCTCTCCGAGCGAAGACGTCGCCGACGACAACGTCGCAAGACGGCGTCGTTATGGGGACAAGAGGAAGTGATGCTTAGGTGGCTACCAAGCCGATGTAATTATTTCAAGGCCACTGAATACGCGATCGAGCAAACCCCTCGCATCCGATCATGCTGCTCCAGTGATCTTGAGGCGTCACTAATCTCCGATCCTTTCTAGGAAGACACATAGACCGCCTCGTACGCGCTACCATCGATAATCGTTCATGCAAGCACCGACAGCGACAAGGGTGCATCGCAGAGAGGCAGAGTAATCCCGATTCGCCTCGGGAGAGAGACGAGACGAGATGAGCGTCGATTTGAGAGGCGTCGAGCCGAGGAAGTACGCTCTCACGCACTGGTTTCGAGGAATTAGTGGCCCGAAGATCGTCCCCGCGAAGTCAGTCCCGCGATCGATGGATCGGCCGATAAGCTCGTTGATCGACCACGACGATAAGTCACCGATAAGGCAAGAAGAGATTAATTTCTTCGGTTACCTTCGTGATGATTGTACTCGTTCTCCCCGGCATTGGCCAGTACGTGGACACTTGATTCGCGTGGCGAAGTTGGGATCGAAATTTTAAATCACTGCTCATTTTTTTTAGGTTGTTGGAGGTAGGACTACTGCCTATCGTAGAGAAGTTATTTTTATTGGAATTGGTCGTGTGATATGAGTAGGAAGACGAGGTTGAAGAGAGGGTACGCTTGCGATTATATGTTATTGCATGTTTCAACAATTTATGTGGGGAACTATGAGATGGATATTTTATCAATTTTGATAGCTTTTATGTTAATAAGTTACGATCGGACTATGTTTGTTGCTGAGCTGTTATGTGAATGGACCTGTATCAATAATAAATTGAATATATTGAATATATAGAAGCAAGAATTCAATCTAGTACAGGGAGAAATATTAAATCTCACCAAAATTTTGACGATGAATTATTAATTAAAAATTAATATTCCAAGATGTAACAGAAATTTCCTTTAATTCGATATATGTATCTCAGTTTTAATTATCGATTTCTTCAAAAATTTCCATTCTTTCTATGATATTTCGTAATTTGATACGTTTCACTGGTAGTATATATTAGGAACAATTTTTCAATTATATCTGTCTTGAAATACAAAAAACCAATTATTCAAGTTTTGACATCATTGATAATGGTCAAGTCATTAATCGTTTCATAACTTTCCATGGATAGCACGATTATTCATTAAATGTTGAATCCTTTATTAAAGTAATTATTAAAGTGAATGAGATTAAACGTGATTACGATCAAAGATGCGCCGTTACAAAAGAATTTCGTAACAATTCCATTTGCCTCCGTTTATCGCAATTATCTTGAGTTCCATACATCGGCGAGTATAGTATCAACGCTTCGAAAGCGTTAAACGCGACTCAAGTTATGGGTTACAAATTAAAAGACCCTGCATGGACGGTTGAATTTCCAGGAGACATTAATTAAAGGACAAAATTTCTATCTCACTGTTTCGTCGAGAAATAATTACACGACTGACCTATTTTGCAGTCATCTCCGTTTAACGCCCCTTTTCATTATGAAGACAATTTATTCGTTGTCTGTGACTTTCTAGTCGCGCACTCTGATATGACAAGCTTATAACTTATAAGGACAAAGTATATCTTCTCCATATTAAACTGATAATTGGTCTTGCTTTTACGATTAATATTTATTTTAACCTATGTATATGTAATAATATTTCGTTTATAAGGATATAAATATACTTACTATAAAATAATAATTTAACACTAGAACTACCGATACATTTTGGTATTATTCAGATAGCATACGTTAGACAGATTATGAACACGAGAGTCGTTGAATGGATATGAAATAGAGATATACAATTGTCATTCTGTCTTATTAAAACTCATCATAAATTGCTACAACGATACCTATATATTAATAATTCTAAAGCAAGAAATCTGAAACAAGTCATTTTGTCTCGGTTGGTAGTTCTAGTGTTAATACCGGGATAATATAGATCTTGTAATGGGGAAGATAATGCAGAACAGTGAAAACTTCTTCTAAACGATATTCGAGAAGTAAGACTTGCTTCAGAAACAACCGTTTTCGCAATTTTCAATTTTCGGAAACTAAATATAATTTCAGAGATCATAAAACGCCATGGAATTCTTTTACAAAAATTTCATTTCGACACCCTGAAACAACGAGCAACGAAAAAAGTATTCAATTCCCTAAAGCACTAAGCAATCACGACTTTACTTTAAAAGTATAATACATTTTAATCCAGTCACAATGCAAAACTACACTACGAATGATTAAAAACCGTTTAATCAAAGTTCCCTAATTTTTGGAAACGTTCGGTCCAACCAGCTATGTTGCCGAATTCTCGATAGTAAAAACCCCTCCAAAAAAAGAAAGAAAGAAAAGCCAGTGAAAAAAACGAAAAAGCCGAGAAACGTAAAAACTCTGTCGCTGGTGAAACAGTAAATCCATCTGTAACCATCGAGACCGAGCCACCGTGGGATCATCCATTAACCTGTGTTGCTACAACCCGTCAAAGTCGCGAACGTGAGGTTTTACACTGGGAACACTGTTCCACGGACCATTTTAACGGTCGAGTGAGGAATGGCGAGATACGGTCCCTGTCATTGATGCTTGCCAATCACGGAAACCGGCTGCAGTACGATCGTCAGCGGTGAAATTACGACGTCGAAAAAAAAGCACGCACGCACACACATCCAGATATATACGTCGTATACAAAGAGGGAGGATGGAAACTGTCAGAGGTTACCACCGCGACAGTCGCATCAAATAAATGACACCCCCTCAATTTGGCACATTCAGCACGCAGCTTGTTGCGTTTCCATTCATTCCGCGATACCTCATCATAACGTTAGGTTATATGTGTGCCTCTTTTATTCTACCTTGCCCTATCTCTTTCTCTATGTATTGTTCTCCCTTGGACTTCGAATTTCTTGCTTCGAATTACATTGTTTCCCTTGGTCATGTTGTTTTTGCCGTTAACGCTTTACCTTTGCTTTTGGTGCCTTTACTTCAATTGTATCCCATATTTGAGAGTGATTTTATACTTTTTCTCGTTTTTTCTTGCGGTTTTGTGGTATGTTAGGGCGGTAGGGTGTATGAAATTTCCTTTAGTCTCTGTTCTAGCTTTCTAGCTACTTGTACAGATTAGTTATCTATCTTTGTATTTGTATTTACATTGCGAGAGGGAATTACTGGTATAAAAAATATTATTATTATTTATTATTAATACAGACTGCCTTAGTTATCTAACGAATCGAATTTCCTGTGGCTGCGTTTCCTCTGCCCCTAGCTTTTTCCTTACTGAGTTTTTGGTATAGTTTCCCACTGAGGATAAATTGGAAATATCTATTTTAAAATTCCCTTTCTTGTAGTTGCTACTTGGTTCCTCTTTACTTCTCCCTATTTACACTATTTCTCTCTTTCCATACTTCGTTGATCCTATCATTACGCTTATCTTGTATTCTCCATCTTTCCCTATGCCTTTTTCTCCTTTAATCATGTTTCCTCTTTATAAATTTCAAGAACGCATAAGTGAAAAATATTTTCACTTTTTAACCACCCTCGTATGTGTCCCCGCATGATTCAGCCATACAGAGCTTTACACTCACGCGTCCACTTGCGATGATTATGCACACACACGCGCTTTTCATCCGATTTCCACCAGCCCCGGGCAGACTCGTTACAAACCTACTATGTACGTACGAGAATGCTTTCCCCGCTTATTACGCCTGTCCGTTCATTTATGCTCATTGTACGGACAAACGCACGGGGACACGTATTTCACCCCATGTTTTCTATCGCAACTTTTCTTCATATCTGCGGTCCTCTGCACACGCGGAAATGTTATCTTTCCACGTTTTGCGTGTAGCAGACTTGCAATATTATCTCTTTCTTTGTCTATTATTACATTTACGTGCGCTTATTGCATTCGTAGAAGATTCATCCATTTAGCAAATTTTGTTGCTTTATCTTCGCGTTGAAGTTTATGTTTGTAAAGTCAGAATTTTTGAAACAATTGAGATTAAGTCATTTCTCCGTGGTTGTTGTTTTTTCAAAGCTACTCGAAAATATCATTTTGCGCATACGTCACAATTTCGGTATGAAGATTTTAAGATAGTGAAATATTTTTTAGAACTCACTTGGAACAATATAGATTTAGGTCAATGAAATGAATTTTCTCTTGATTGTGGCCGGAATTATCGCAGCCCCCCTTCGACTATATATAATGTTTAGTAGCAAAAGTGGAGTGCGATAAGTTATCGCAGATATAGGACGATATTAGAGATTATTGAATGATTATATCTTCGGGTGCTCTATGTCTAGTACTTGGGAGTTAATTTCATGTTTTACTGTTATTACAAAATGTAACAGCAATTGCGATTAAGGTTGAACGACCTCATTTGAAAACACAATGATGCAATGATTGTTTAATCAAACTGTTAACATATAGTTAGCGATAATCACATTTAGGTTACCTAGAGGAAATCGATTTCACGTCACAATGAACCGTTCCGACTATCCTGTATCCGAATAATAAATAATAACGAAGTCAAGAAAATTTCACTGTATTCACAATTTGTAAGGTAACCACGCACGAGCATCCCCGTGGCTTAATGAAGTATTTAACTTCGTGCTTTTCCTGACCGTCAAAAAAAGAAGAAATTTTAACACATACCGTAGCAATTTTTTACCACATTTTTAATTTAGCATTCACTATGGTCAAATACTGAACATTATCTGAAGCAAAACTAATTGAAACGTAAGATCCACCACACGGAACACCATAAACGTACTAAATATATCGTAAGCCACTTTATCTTTTTACCACACTTCATTCCTACTATCTTCGCCAATTCAAAATCGTAATTCTTCCAACTCGCCTCTTCGAGCAATAAAGAATTAATCAATCATATATCCTCTTACACCCTTCCAGAAGTAACGTGTTAGCCAAACTAAACCAAACAACCACGTCTCATTTTCTCAATCGGCAAACCAGAAAATACACAAAACTCCACCACCTTGCCGTCCGAATCGCGATCAATTCGACGCACACTACAAAAACACCGGTCACGCATTCAGCTTTGAGCCCTACGTGCAGTCCAAAACCGAAACGAGGAGTAACAGTCCCCAATAGCAGACCGTGATTACGACAGTCGGCGGGAGCAACAGGAATATTCGACTATGTCGTGGCTTTGTGTGTCGGCGTTCACGGGGATTGAGAGGGTGGAATGCGTGTTGGTGGTGGTTCGCGCATCGAAAACACCGAGGCGAAGCGAGCTGCTCGTCGACACCGGCGTTGTATACACTTATTTAGCGTGTAAACACTCAGGGGGTTTGCCAGAGGAGCAACAAGTGCCCACCGGAGTACCCAGTAGCTCTCGATTTACAGCGCACGGATACAGGCCCGCCTCGCACACACCTGTGCCGCAAAGGTGAACGTGCATAGGTGTTTTGTACGGGTCACGGGTCCCGGATCCCGAATCAGGAGGAAATCGGGGAAAGAAGGTCGGTCGGGAAAGTGGTTGAAATAATCTGAATTTTTTAAGGGAGGGTGATTTGCTGGGAACGAGGGCAATTAGATGAACGAGATTGGCGTAATTACTTGGAGTAGATCGTTGTGCCGGTTTTGCTGTATCAATGTATTGCGTTGTATTGATCATGTTCATTTACGGCGAATCGAATAAGTATAATAAGTAGCGTAATCAGTTTCTTTTTTTTGGTTATTGATAAGAGTATGGAGTAATTATTCTTTTCAAGTAAAAGGATAGTGAGAAATATTTCTGACCGAATTTTTATTGCGGTTCGAACATGGTTAGGTCTTGTATATATAATTTTTACTTTAGGTGGCCGGGGGAAATTTTTTTTTAATGCAATATAGATTAGAATATTTTGTATTTTTTGTATATGTATATTGAACTGATTGTATTAAATTTGTTGGTATTAAGTGCAACCCACAAGCAAGTATCTATCAATTAATAATGCTTTTATTGTAATTTATACATGTAATGTTTCATTGATTGCATAATAACAATTCTATAAACACAAGTTATTAAATACGATTATGTGTATAATGTCGAGACGAAATGTAATATTATTAATAACATCGAATATCTATATTTTAAATTATACTTTACAATAACGTTTCATTTTTGTTGTGAAAGCCGACTTATATCCAACTGCATTGAAATTAAGAAGCAATTTAAAATGCAACAATTTCAGCAACACCTATTACATTTCATTACATTAACTACCTGCCGTGATATATTTTACTAGTGTCTCATTACCGCAATAAACCGAATGAGTCATAAAACATTCGATAGTTTATATCACCACTTTAACTACTTTTAGTAATTTGACAGCAGTCGCAAATAAAGAAGCAAACGTAATATACACAAAAACCAGTCGTTACACCAACCATATATTAATACCCTCTTTCGTAGCAATCCCACGACTATACAGGGTGTCCTAATAATCTCAGTAAAAAAGAAGACAAACCCGGAACCTAATTATCTATACCTCATTCACGAAACCAGCCCAATAATATAAAAAAAACTAAAATATCAATAAACCATGAATAAGCCTACATTACAAATACAAGCACGAACAGAAATATTATTCTACACTAACATGAGATCCCCCATCAATAAATGCATTCCATCTTTTTCCAAAAACGAGGCTTCGCGCGAATAACCTTTACCCTGCAATTTCAACTTCTTTCGTCACAAATGTTTCAAGCCGCATCTAATTATATCAAGATTACGGGGACATCCCGCACCACACCTAACACCAGGATATTATGCACTTCTAATTACGCACAATTAAAATAATCCTCCGCCGCTTTTGCGTTCATCCGTTTTTCCGTGAACGGGACACCCGCGCAAAAACGCGACGTGCACGCTCACATCCCATTAAACGGCTGCTGTTGCTCGGGACAGGGATGCAGTTAAACGCGGTTGAATCGCCACGAAAGGCTTCTCTTCCTGGTCTTGGCAAAAAGCCGCGTTTTAAGGCTGCGAACCGGACAAGTGGACGTGCGAAGACCGACTATACACTGGCCATGCCAGCGGAGGTACTTTTGCGGACCGGAGATACGGGATTCTAGTGGACAGAAGACGATTCACGATTTCCCTTTCTACGGAGTTTTACACGGAAAGAAAACGTCCGGGACAGTTTGAAACTTGTGATACATGTGCCCGTGTATTCATCCGCGATGCTCGAAATTGCCCAGGGGATACCACTGCACTTTTGTGATGGTTATAATTACGAGGGGAATAACGAGGGAACTGTTGCAGAGGGAATCGGTCTGCGAAATTTACGAGAGATATGACAAGTAGATGGCGAGATCTTTGATCGGAAATAATGAGTAATGGCTCCATTGCGATTCATATGTAAGACGTTTATGCTGGGGTGTAAAACAGCTGCTTAATCGGAACAGGTGGCAAATGAAAGAGGATTGCAATTATAAAATATACATAGGTATTCTGAAATTTAACAGTAAAAGTCATTGCACGAGGCGGAATGCAAACAGCTTATTCATTATTAAATATACTTAAATGGTAAATTGTCTCGAATCGTTCAGAAGGATATTATATTTTAGGAGAGATTGTGAGTGAAAAGTTTTGTCCATTTTCCAAGGGATTGTCTAAGTAAATTGTAGTCATGAATACTTTGAAATGAAAGTAAATTCCATCACACAACTAAATGCCAGGTGTGAGAAACCATAGCAAATGCAAACAGAAATTTGTCCAATAAACAGTGCAAGGTAACTGCACTATTATTTACTTGAATTTTCAATGGATCAGATATTGATCACACGCGAAAAATATAAAATTTCGTACGATCGTAGAAAAGAGGGAAGAGTTACGAATCGCACAATCCGCAGAATTGCTTCCTGGATGGACATCGTTTAAATATTTACGGGCATTTAAAGTTCCATCCCCGCCGTTTCTTTCGGCACGGCTGAAACTTTTAGAATACTCACGATCACGGCAATTTTGTACTTATGTAAAAGCTGTTTGAGTTATCGCGTTTCCATTAAAAACTGAAATTGCCAGGCCGTCCAGCCGGTCGGTCTATAAGCGATACAGTGTCTTTTTATTCCCGTGGCTAAGAACTGGAATGAATTTCGTTTGAGCGAACTTTAAATTACTCCTTTGCCCCAAGCGATCCCCGGCCACGGCAACCCTACCTTCGCACTAATTGACTTAATTTCTCTACTGATTACGAAGGTTATTTGCAGCTGCTTTAAACCACGAGAAACTGGATCTGTATCTGTTCGAATGATTCATCGGTGCACGGGGAAATACCAAATATCTCTGATATAATTATGCTTGCCGCCGATATCAGTTTCATCGTGAAACTCTATTTTAAAAGAGTTTTAATGCGAGTCAATCCGGCAGTCTACAAAGTCTGTTTGCTATTTTCTTCGCACTACTATGAACGAAGGTTATAAATGAACCGCCATGCCAGTGGGTAATTTCGAAGACGCTGTTTAAGAATACAGCGAATTTTGATGCAATCGGAAACATCTAATAGTTGCTTGGATACGGTGTTCGATTTATTTTAAAACGCCGGAAAATTTAATTTTCAATTCGTTGATGTACTATTGTTACAGTAATTTGCATTTTCATTCGGTTATAGCTTCCTGTACCCAGCTTCATCAACAACTGCTTCAAGACCAGATTAACAATTGTTATCGATCCTGAAGTATATTTGGCTAACGAGCTCCACGAGATATTTGAGTTAAATGAAGTAAAAAAGTATGCAAGAATGTAAATGCTGCTTAGGTTCTTAATTCTATATACAGTGACAGATAAAATTATCATACAAATTAACAAATACCGCCCGTGTCTAATCTATCATCTATAATACATTATTGCTCAAATAACTCATGCAAAGTATCACATACACGAATTGTACAAATCGACCGATATTGCATAGACAATTAACAAATTCTAAACTTCTCATCCCCGTCACTTATATCTATCGTTGAATCAAAGCCGATAATTCTACCAATCCAAATCCGTTTCACCACCCAACGCCTCGAACGAAACCGAAACTGCACTGGACTTCCATACAACAATTCGCCCGTCAGCCGTTTAAATCGCCACGACGCGACACCCCGAACGAACCTCCCGTCGTCGAGGCGTCGAACACAAATCGGCGGCAAGAAGGGTCGAATCATTTTAATCTCTGACGATCGAATCGCGAACAGGGAAGTTTAAATTGCGTTCGAAGGAGCGGCGTGCCGCTCGCCATTCTGCTTCTATGGGCATCATTGCCTTCTTTAACTTCCGCAGAAAGGAGGAGCCGACCCGCCGCGCCGGTTCGCCGTCAAGCAACCCCGTATCCCAGGAACTTAACTTCCTTCCTGATTGACGTTCGGTTATTGTCGCATTTGCATGACTCGCCCCCTCCCGCCTTCGAGCATCATGGACCACGGTTCCCTTTCGCGTCCTCTCCTCAGTCGTCGGTTCTCGAGGACGCTAACCAAGAGACAAGGACGTGAGGGAAGACGGGGCGGGCCAGGTTAGACAGAGGTGGCACGGGAGGTCGAAGAAGCAAATAGAAGATGGTGTAAGCGAGGAAAAGGGGAAGGATGTCGAGGAAAGAACGGGAGAAGAATGCGGGAACGGCCGCGTGTCAAATCGAATTTGCCTCATTTGCCCCGAGCGGCGACTCCGCCGGCAACGGGAATCTATTAGAATAATTTTTATGAATCTAATTTTAAATTCCAGCGAACGAAGTTACTTTACTGTCACGCTGTCAGCGGCTCTTTATTAAGTGGTCCTCCTTGCACAGCCGGTCCACGCAGCCGAGACTCGCGACCCATTGGAAACGAATAATTTAAATAATTTCCCCCCCGTCTAATTTCACTACCGGCCGATGCCGCGCGAACTATCGCGGTGGTAAACGAGATCTCGCCGATTACCGCCGGACACGGCCGATTATATTATTCAAAACGACGCGCGAACCCGGCCGCGCGCAGCTAAATCACGCTGATGGTTAATTAACTTCCCTCGATCGCCTATTCGATTAGGGGACACGAACGATCGCCGACGGAGATGCTCCAGCGATTCGTGGAGAATTTTCTGCTTCGAATTTTCATGGGAATTTCGTGAAAGCGCTCTGCAGTCTTCATTTTCAAGTTTTTTTGGAAGCGATACAAATTTTTATTGAAATGTTTTATTGGGGAAAACTACCCGCGATGCAATGCATTTATTTTGGTTTTTTCTTTCATTTGCTTGCCGATATTAAAACGGTACTGCAAGCGTTTCGTTGAACCATGAAATGGAACATTTATTAAATGTTAAATATTATAATAATGCAAGAGGAGGGTTTTAATATTACGTGGCCTTTGTTTTTATTTTTAGAGCGAAGTATAATTTACGCAGTACACAGTGGAACATTGAGTGAGCTAGGAGAATAGTCGAGAGATGACGCGTAAGGAGAAACAGACTGTATGTGGTCAGACACGGGTTTGTCACCTATGCGAAAGGAACTGTAGGTATCCTTTATATTTTTATGAACGATATATTTATGGCTAAAGTAAATTAAAAATATATGCAAGGTTACTTAATTCTATCTTAATTTAAGTGTGCCAATATGAGGCTAATTTTAAGTCACGCGACTATTGTATCATTATGATACGTTTCAATAAGTTAAAATAAATAGCGAAATATCAATTACCCGTTTCTGTATGATTTAATGAAACAAATTAGGTGTTTGACAAACAAAACACATTTAGTTTATGATATTAAATATTCGAACAAAGATTTATTACTCAGGTTTTCATGTTCGACAGCTGTCCTTAAACTATTTACAAAGACTGAACTACTGAACATTGGAACTTTTTGCAAAGATTATTGCAATT
Source organism: Nomada ferruginata (assembly GCA_963583965.1). Taxonomy (NCBI): domain Eukaryota; kingdom Metazoa; phylum Arthropoda; class Insecta; order Hymenoptera; family Apidae; genus Nomada; species Nomada ferruginata. The sequence continues at coordinate 9,631,911 of OY757225.1, read as the reverse complement.
TCTTATTATTTACAATATACTTCTTGATTGCAAATAGTCCTGAGAAACATCGTGAGCATTGCTACTGTTTTTTGTGTATCATAATTATTGGAATATTGTAATGCCACATACTTAAATATACATATGTAGTTTAATAAATTGAATATTCAATAAGTAAGATACAAATCCCTTTCCTTTACACGATAAATATATTGGTATCTTAACTTTTCTTCTATTTCATTCATATTGAAAACCTTCTGACTTTGGAATACGACACTCTACGCGAAACGTATTCTTACTTCAAAAATCGTTCATCCCGTACCGATACATAAAAATGAAGCAAAAAACCTTAGCCAATAACTGGATTAACAATTCTACAATGCACACATCTTAAACCATTACGAATTCCAAAAGAACCGGCTGAAACAACTAATTATCTCCACCGAAAAGATTCCAACAATTTTTTATACCTAACCGCGTTCTTCGTTACGCCGACGTCACATTCTAATCGTACGAATTAAACGGATCCCCACATATTTACCGGAAATAAAAAGCAAACAGAAAGTAGCAACGAGAAATCGCAAAGTAGTTTGTACGAGTCGAATCGTACAACCACCGCACCGTGATCAGAACTATCGACGACAAGTGCACGAAACCACCCAGAGACCTCATTTTCCTTCGGCCACAAGATTTTCGACGATTCTCGAGGAGCAACGGGCCGTGACGTCGAAGGATTCGCTTCCCGGAGCACCAATTACGATTACCGAACGGTCGTCACTCGGCATTATCGGATAGTTAACCCGGTAAATAGGGGAATGAATTCTCCTTCTCTCCCTCTCTCTCTCTCTCTCTCTCTCTCTCTCTCTCTCTCTCTATCTCTCTCTATCTCTCTCTCTCTCAAGATGACGATGATGATTCGAACGGTGGCCTCAGGACAGCGAGAATAAGGCGCGATAAGGCGCGCAGCAAGCGAAGCATAGGATTCCATCGCGCAGGTGGAACACCTCAGCGGCCTATATTCGCGTCTTATTTTAGACCCAGCCTCGGCCATGCACGCGCACGCGTCCAACGGTGCACCAGGGCACGCGTGCACCGATTACAATTTCCTGGACATCGCACGATACAACTTTCTTGCCCGTACGTAACTTTCTTGTACGTATGTACATACATACGTCGGGTCGAGCAATGTTTCCTGTATATGTGTAAGTGAATTTAAATTAGATTTGCAGAACATACACACCCTTGAAGTGGGTGGGTGTGCACCGGACTTTTGGCATTTTCTTTTGGATTTGGAAAACTGTCAATGGAGACGGTGAGGATTGGAAAGATGGAAACTGCATCCGTGAATTTTAGTAGTTCTGCCCGAACCACTAGAGCTGCATTCTGCATTCACTGTTCACATAAGCAACTTAAGGATCCAGATTTGTAACTACAGGTTCTATGCACAGAATTGGCATACCAGCGAGCAACTACAATAATGAAATTGATTTTTTTTGCAGGAGGTGCAAGTATGTTGAAGATTAAAGTATATAAGTAATTAATTCATAATTTCTATCGAAGAATACAAGCGTAGATTTTGCACATGCGACTAATGTCTCTGTCACTTATGTAATATTTTTGTATATAATGGGCTTTGTCTCGTGGGTGCATAAATAAATAACGACAGACAATATTGAATGAGATTTTTCTGTGAAAAGAATTCACTCTGTTCCCTTTTCTTTATGACAGCCGTTACACAAGTTGTGATTGTCCTGTACTTTACCGTAAATATCATGATAATTCGATATCTGTTGTTTCGTGTACCTTTTGCACTTTTCGGGGAGGGTAGGTGCAATGAAGCGCATGTATTGAATTAGATCAAAGGGAAACTAATATCGAGTTTGCAGCGGCAACGACAAGTTGATTTAAGGTTTATTGATGTTGATGACTTGATTTCATAGTTTTTGGATTTTTTTTTAAATCAGTGTAATAAGGTTTCTATATTATTATAGGATCAAATTTCATCGAATAATTTTGAATCTCCTTTACGAATAGCAAAAGTTGCGGTACTTGTTGCTGGTCATTTAAATTTCCTTTTGCTGGTGGTTTGACTTGAAATTTAACACGAGATATTATGTATTTAGGGCGATGTAAAAGAATATGTTGGACTGTCGTTTGTCTATGTCAAGTATTACATGTTGGAGGGGTAGTTTTACTTGATAAGTATGCGTGGGTGAGTCTCGTGCGACCTATTTTCAGTCCGTGAAATATTATTTGTCTTAACACAATTTTCGCCAACGAATTATTATTATTACTATTATAAACGAAGGTAAACTATTCGAATAGTCGCTTCATACTTTGTTACGAGTAACATTGGGATTTCATTGGGAAGATTATCTTAAGTACCAATTTACTACTTTATTACCCTAACTGGGGCTGAAACTAGTAAAGCGGGTGACTCGCAAAGTGTTATCGATTTCTGACTTCGACATAGACGTTGTGTATTGTGCACTGGTAATAAAAAAGTTGCTGCTTGCCTGGAATAATTTTTGGGAATTAGAAGTACGTAACCTAGATTCGGTAGTACATAATGGCATGGGGTTTGCACGTACATTTGTATTATCGAGCGACTGCTGGGTCTGATAAGTTTTAACAAAATTGAATGGATAAAAAGGGCGAATTATAACAATATTGGAAACGCTGCCTCGAACTAAAATAATTTATTCCGTATTATATAAATTGAATATTAATAAAGAATAATACAATGGTTAATAACTGTATGTGAATTCTGGCTTATGTCTGTTCCGATTATCATGATCAGTGTTCTGTTCCAATGAATATCTTACAAAATCTGCACCTCAAATTGAAATTAGTATTGCCAGATCTTCAAACTGCTCACAATTATGTCGTTTATCTTTACAATTCGATCCCTGTATTTTTCCTCTACGTTAAATCTGTTAATTCGATATACTTAAATACTCAAATGGAAATCCACGTTTATTGTTCCAAATTGTATCAGAATAGTTACAGGCGTACTCAACGCTTTGTGATTGATCAAAACTGTTTGAAAAACGCGGGACGCATAACCGTGTGCATTTGAGATACAACCACTTTTAGTTTGAAGCATTATTTCACAGCAAATACTCCAAGTGGCCTCCACTGGTAACCAAACACGTGTCGCACACGACATATTATAGTCTCGCACACTTTAACGCTGCTGGCTCTGTGTTCCGACAATTTCACAAGCGTTTTCGTACGCGGTATTACAATTTTCAAGCATTCTGCATTCCGTACACTATATTTCTTATGTCAATTTTCCATCTTCTCATACAAGTGATGCTGTGTCGCAGAATAATTTTTACCGCAACAAGTACGTTAAAACTTTTGAACACAGGAGAAGTGCTGTGCACGAATATTGTATAGTAACTTTTGTACGAACAGTGCATCTTATTAAACATTATTTCAGCCCCTTTAAATTTAATTATCTGTGAAACTGTTGATACCATTAACAAATTTCTTTTCGCTCGTATATTATCTGCTATAAACGTAGGGTGGATTTTGTTAAATATTTTCTCCTGTCCAAGAGTCAAGGCACTGCTGGTATTTCTTGACCGTAAGTACAAGTTAATTAAAAGAGAGTCTTGTAAAATTTGGTAACGTTAAGATGTATTGTATAAGATCTGTGATACATAATGTTCGCATAACATTTTAGACTTTAGACAAAAAATGAAGTACTTATTTATTTAAATATTTCTATATTTAAAGCTGCACTGATAACAACGCTGATGAATAATTATATTACACAAACGTACATAAATTAATATAACTAATAACCGTGGGAAACATTATACTTATGTTAATTTTAGTGTGCCATCGAATTAATACATTCGAGCAATACAACAATTATACTCTATGTACATTGTATCTAAATAATTCGCATTCAATTTCTACTTCATACAAGCAAATAATATTTTCTAACAAGCATGCCATATTTCTTCCACAAAGCAGCTTTACAAAACTACATTAATTCATCGCGTCCATTCTAAATTACCAGACACAGTCTTCTAAAGAAAATGCAACACCGCGAGAAACAGATAATCGTGATTCTAAACGTTTACCCATTTCATAGCACACTTTCCCTAAAATATTCCAGCGCGATATCGCGTGCCCTATTTCGAGTTTAGAAAACGTTATCAGCGAAGTGTTTTCGATTTATCATTCCACGCATCATGGATGTGTTAATACAAGCGTGTGCGTCGTATCCCATACAAAATTATTGCTCTACGGTTACTATTTTATGAAAACTGTGGTTGCATCGAGGCAATCATTACGAAATTATATTACTCTATACCCTCGTGATGCCGAATAGTACAGGAAACAACGAAGCGACATTCTCGGGGCGAAAGTTCACGAGCAACGGCCGAGAAAAATGTATATCTTATCCGGTCAGATGTCTACGCGTTTCCATTGCGTAATCACGCATACTTTTCGTCGGGATTAGAAATTCTAATCACGCGACGCACGCGCAAGCGTGGCAAATAAAAGACCAGCGTTCGTTTAAAACTTGCACGTGATAAGAGAATTTCTTGTAGCTCGGTCGTAATTGTGTCGACGATCGTTGTTCCTTCAAACTGCACGAATTCATTTTCGTCCACCGTTTCTTAAAAAAAATTATATCGTTTTCGTAATCGTATATTTCGAAAGTTCCTAGTATCGTGGCAATTGTAGCCAAGTGTGTTCTGTAAGTTGCGTGCAATTCTGTAAATTGTCCAGGTGCAAAAATGAAACGTTATTATAATTAATTTATTTAGGATTAATGTGGCGAAGAGGTAGGACGTTCTTACTTTACTTCAATCACCTATTATGCAATGATTTTCGAGAGACGACGGCGTTTGTCAATTTTCGTGCGATATATGTTGAACTAGAAATTTGTTCAGAAGTTTGACAAAACAACGCTGTGCCACTTTAAAAAGTGTGATCCACCTTGGCGCGTAGAAACCATTGAAAATGATGCACTACTGTAAAACAATATTCTTTCTTTTTCCCCGAATTTAATATAAATCACGCGTTGAACGCATTTTTGAATACCCTGAGAATAGTAAAAAATCTGATTTGTTTATGATTGAAAATCTAATTGAAAGTCTGAGTCAGTGTTGAATAATTTCAATTTATCATCGAAGAACGTACGGAAGCGTGAGAAAAATGTTTGTATGATTTGAGATTAATTTAGAAGCTGAGCTTATGTTTGCACTAGGGCTGGCCTATTCTTTCCTCTTCCCCTGGTGATATCGCAAGTTTCTTGCGGGCTGTGAATCGATATTCCATTGACGAATGGAACGATTGAACGAATTGCGTTATGAAATAATTATCATTTAATCGTGATATCTGAATTAAATCTATTGACAAATGAAAGTTTCAATTATACTTGAACTGCGTACATTTTTATAAGGATCGCCTGGACCAAGCAGGTTTGCAGTTTCACTGTTAATCATAGAAGGAAGTAAAATTTCATAGTACCGTTAAGTATATCTTTCAACTCGCACCTGTCCCATTTCCATTAAGCAAATTGAGTAAAGTTCAAGTACGTTCACATCTAAAGTTGACTTTGCTCATGTCCACACTGTACTCTTCCCCTCTTCGCATATAATTATGATAAATTCTTCTGCCCACTCAAAACAATCCCCACTTCGAATAGCATTGAAATAAAATGTGCTTTTTCTCGTTTTACACGAAATCGTTCGTAATTCGAGACTTGCCCGAGGTTACGAAGCGCGCGATCGATGAATTTTATCTTTTACGTTTTATCTTATGAAACATAATCACGGTCATGATGGAGAGGAGGCAAAGGGAAGAAAAACGCCTCGAAAACTCCTGCAATTCGTTTTTCAGTACCTTCCGTGTTAAATAGACCGTGGTAGTTCAGCGTCGCGCACCACGGACGATCAGTACTTTTTCACGTTACCTTACAGATTTTATTTCAGAAGTTTCCCTCCATCGTGTCGCGACGCTAATTTACCCAACAACGCGAAAACGATACTTAGATGTTCACCCCCTTTAACTGACACGATCAAGCTTTTTATAATAATTCCTGTAAACGCTGCTGCAATATAGGACGTGTTAATATTAACGCGCCGCATTTCCCTTTGGCTGTTAATTTGTTGTATAAAATCATTAATTCACTCAGAAGTTGCTCGCTTTTAAATATACCGGCGTATATACCTTGCAGTTCGCAATTATAGAGATGAAAATTCTTTCATACTCTGAAATCGATTGTTGGAATTACGATGTCGAAGTTGTTTCCGAAAAAGCTGGAATTCGAATTGGAAATTAAATTAACAGACTTGGAGTAAGTGTTACACTAGGTGTTACATAATATAAATAGAAAATTGTGTCACAGATCGGTTGATTATACAGATTCTATATATCGTGCAAGTAAAAAAAAAGAAGCTACCTCGAAATTGTCATAAAGGTAGAAAAAGAAGCGATACAGAGCACATTTGTTTACTTTTAAACTACAATAAACATGCAAACCTTAACAGGGTCGACAAAAAATTCTGCAACTTGCAGGAACAAATGGAGAATCAGAAAACGCGAGATGCAAAATATCGCAACGTAATCAAAGATATAAAAGGTGTACCGAAAGTTGGATAGGATGAAAAAAAATGTTAAGATTCCGCGATTACCTTCGTATATTTACAAATAGTTCGTCGAAATGTTTGGATCGGTACGACGAAATGTATAATTAATCGGCGTACCCGCATATTCGATGGCCGTTTTCGCAATGATCTCTTAAAATAGGATCTCTTTGTTAGAGCTGGTATCGATAAAACTGGTATTCTTAATCAACAGAAGTCCGATCGTACGGTACACACCCGTCTGTGTGACCTCCGATTGGTCGATGGCGAGAGGACACCCAGTAGATAGTGTGCGTGGCGCCTTGGCCTACGCACTTTGCTTGCGTAACACGGCATAACGCCGTTCTTCGTTATCCAACGCAATCTTTGCAGTTGTGTGCGTGAATTTTCACGTGTGTAAAGCCGTTTGCACACTGAACCACTTGCCGGTCGTGCTCTTAGGGCATGTGAATAGGAAATACACACGTACTTAGATACCTTTCAATGGAATAGAACGAAGGATTGGTCAATTCTTACGGCGACAAAACGAAACGCAGAGATAGCAGAAATGATTTTTATTTTAAATTCAATTGGAAGTAATATCGGAGTCGAAAGTTATGTACTTCAGCATCGTACTGCAAGTAAGCTTCAGCATCGTAAGCTCTTGCTTTTTATTGGATTCCCATATTATCACATTTTTTTATTTAATGTTATTTGATAGCTATGGTATCGAGGGCGCTTGTTATTTAATGTTACAGATTTGGAGGCGATCTTTTGTATGTCAAATTTTGTCAATGGGAATTTATTAATTTGTTACTTAAAATTTTGGCTGATCTTCCTAGAAGTCTTCTGAAACATTAAATTCTGAGAAAGTTATTGTGTCATAAAGTATACTTGCATAAAGATCTATTTAATATTTTTACACTGTGTCTATGCAAAAATCTATACGATGGTTATAGACTGGTCATCTGGATGGCAACATGACATGTCGTTCAGTAGTGTTAAATAATGATCTGCTTGTTAATAAACCGACTGAAACATGAAAATTGTTGTACTGTCAGATATGATCAAGAACAGCGGGAGTTTATATAAAACGTTTGCGATGCTTTCTGTATAAGATTTACTCGAGAAACGAAACACATTTTGCGATATAATCTGTGTTTCGAAACATACTACAGTCTTTACCTTTCTACTATCCTTTTCTACATCTCCCCTTTCATCTAAAATTATGTTTAAAACGAGAAAAATTTGCTAAGATTAACTTATTTGCAAAAATTTGCCTATTGTAAATCTTAATTAATACTTGTTATATTAATATCAGTCTATGATGTCTATTTATCAGTCGTGATAAATATAATTATACGTAGATAAAGACAAAAATGGTGCTTTCTGTTATTTATTATGTTCACACTACTGCTTTGTGTTATTTATGAAAACTAAGCAATGCATTTCTTTGATATCCCTGTATTATTACTTCACGTTGCTCTACTGACTTTTTGAGTACAATAATATGTAGTCTGGGACATGGTACCTCGCAGCTTTTTCTCAAATAATATTTATTGTAAACGGTACCAAACATGATAGTGTTATCAGTAATTCAGTTATCAGTAATCAGTATTCTACGGTCACTAAAGGCGGGCTCGTCAGACCCACCATGTAGTACGTTCAAGGGCCTGCTTTACGGCACCCCCAAATGTATAACGTTCCCGCTCGCATATCGGCCTCTCGGTGACATTCACCAAATGGGCATGCTAGGCGCTCCGAATCCTCGGATTTTCTTACATTGGTCATATTTAAATAATAAAAATCCTCACTAGATAAGATTAAATAGCATTTCATTTTACGAATAAGGTATTGAATTAATCGCGTAAAATAATTCTTGCCCATGCATAAAACGTGCAAACCCTTTACCCCTCAATTGTACCAAATAAATACATTACTTCCACAAAGACCAACAGTTACAGAATCTCAATCTAAAATCACGCCCTAAAATCAGAATCCCAAAGGCAACAAAACCAAGGGCACCTACTACAAACTACTCCATATCTTCCAACGTGTATCTCAATTAATTTCCCTAATCCCATCCGCTGATATCGAGAAGCAAAATCAAGAGACTAAATCCCAATCGCCTAACATTGCCCCAGACGCAATATTACCGCAATAACCATTTACGCAAGGTAAATACGTAGAATCTTTTCATTCATCGGTCAATAATCTCGGCAGTGTTTCAACTTGTTCCAAAAACGACACCTTTAAATCGTACCGCGTCCACGCCTACAAAAGTTTCGCTCGCACACTTCTACACACGTCTGCGTACGTACAGAAACGTATCTGTCCCAGTAAGATCTCTCAGTCAGCTCTCTCGGTACGAAAAGTAGGCCAATGTGTGTCGGGCAGCGGCAAGAGGCACGAAATGTGGTCGACGATATTTCGTGTCACCCTTCTTACACGCATCTCGGCGCCACGTCACTCCTATATATTCGGTCACCGGTCGTAGCCACACCGAAAACGAGAACTTTCCCGGCGACTATCGGCCCGCACGACTCGCATCGCCGACGATGACATACTTTATCTTCGACGGGGGTCGAACCGTGGGATCGTGGCACGAATTTATTGCCCCCGTCTCGGCGATTTCACGAAGGACGAATTAATTGATTCCCCGCTTCTTCCACGGGATATCGGGTCTCGCCCTCTCCTCCCGGAAGCTGGTCTCTTCATTGGAACATGCTCCACGAGTTACATCTTATTGTTAGATAGCGCTGCTTGGCGATTCATGATATTGATATATTTCTTGGGGCTCGATTTAAAGATGGAAACCAAGCTTCTGGTAGGATATCAATTTCAACCCTTCTGTGGTGATCGAGGTTGTAGGGGATCTGGTCGGATATGAATATTGGGTATTTTAATGAAGGCTTATCGAGAGATTTATAAAATACAGCTGAAGTGTGCGGTGTTTTATTAGTGGTATTTGACAGATATATCTTCCGGGAAAAAATGTGGGGCTGATTTCAGGTTTTAATGTCAGAGAAATAATATTATATTTCTATTCAATTCCTGTTGTTGTTTTATATACTTCTTTCCTTTTTGTATCATTATTAGTATAGCACGTGAACTGAAGAAAATTGTAAACCTAGTTGATATTGTCATATGGCCAATACAATAGATACAGAGATTTTCTTCCTTTCGAACAAAATATTAAATTCGTATAATTGTATCTGAATACAATTAAATTATCTGCAGTATTAAACTTGTCAGAAAATTCAAAAAGCAATACGAGAAAATCGTGGACTATACACTTCTTTATGAAAATATGTGCCGGCTAAAGATAGTATTACAGTATAATCGTAATAATACATGTCATAAATATAATAATAAATAGCGATAATTTCATAATATATCTTTAATAATATCTTGCATGCATCTTGAGTTGCACCTACGAGCACATTAAAGCTCATAAACCATGTAACGTCGTACACGGATTAAGTTACTAGTTATTTCGAACACTTGCGATCCGACAGTTACGCGCTGGTTATTGCAAAGGATCAGGTATTTAATCAGTAATAGACCAAGCAGAATAAATTAATGATTGAAACAAGAGCTTGTCTGATATTACTTAGACGGGATAAGTGGAAATTCATGCCTTCGTTATACCACAAATTTGAAAATGCAAGTCGACGTTGACAATCACCCCATTTGCAGCAAAATTTGATTAAACACAATCAGAAATGAATACTTTCGGTAGCGCAAATCAAACACGATATCACGCACAAATGTAAAATCAGGGAAAATAAAAAAACAATTCACCCTGCACTTATCAAGCAAAGGAACATTTCCTTCCTTCTTTCATCGCTTCTATTGAAGTAAGAACGTAGCTGAAACAACTTCCGTCGATTTATCGAGTCCGGCCTGCAATTAACGCAACGCCATTTATTTCAAAGAGTACATTTGCTATGAGTAAGTTAATTACGATCAGTATTGTTAAATATAGCCGATCTTTCCGTCGGCAATGTCAATCGATGCGATAGAAGCGTTTATATTCTATCGATTGTCGCTTGTTTCGGGGTAACCAGTTTAACGGGCTCGTTGTTACAACAATATTTTAAAGGGGCGATCCTGCTCGTAGCCGTGGAGCACAGCAATCTCCGGCCGCGGCTAATAATATTATTCGCTGCTGATTATTGCAATTATAACCGTGCTCGCTTTATTTTCGCCATAAGCTATTCATGTAACTCGGTCGATGTCTCCGGCGTGTACGCCGATTCGTACAATAGAAATTCTGCCCGCCTAATACATAGTAACTATAGCAGGCGCCGTTGTAAATATAGTTGGCCGTTGAACTATTAATGTTATATACTCATAATTGATGAAAATATAACGAACACTTTTCGCGTGATAAATGATAACGGGTCGCATAATAAATATTTTCAATAATAAATTGCTGTCCATTGTTTCAATTGCTGTTCTATAAAATTATTGAAACATTCGAGGAAATAATTAGAGTTCAGGTAAACATAGCTAGTAGTAAAAATTGCAGTTGATGAAAATCCGTGGAAACGTTTTGTCTCAAATATTGTAAAAATGGAACAGCACTCTTGGAAAATAAAAACTACTTCAGCTTTCTCTTCAGAATGCCTTCTATTTCGTGTTACACGCATTCATTGCCAAAAACTGCCGATTGGCAAGCTTTACATATTATTAAATCACGAATTGGAAAAAAGAAAAAGAGTGCAGAACACTGCGACATCAAACGACGGCGAGTGATAGTGTTTCAAGTTTTTCAACAGAGAAGATTAATCCTCAACCCTAAAAGATCCAATCCACCGACGAATATCGCGATCGTCGCAACGGGTCACAGTTATATCAAACCGAAGGATGATTAATTGTATTAATCACGCGGGAGAAGTTGCATGAATTAGAAACAGATTGACGCTAGCATAGATCGGAAGAGACACGAAGCAGAAACGAGAAAGGAGAATGTAGAACACGCGGACGTGTGTGCATATTACGTATATGCAGATGTAAATGAAGAGGCGCGGACACATCTGGGATAATGAGAATAAACGTTCAACGGTTAAGCGCGACCGGCGCACAACTACTAGACGCCGAACGTGAATAATTCATTGAAAACGCACGCTCGATTAGGCAACCCCACAAGGCCTGTCACCCTTCGCGAGTAAGAGCGTTGCCACCCTCCGATTCTCGATCCTCTTCCTCCGGGCTCGACGCGTCGTCACGACGACTGTGTTGTAGGCAAATGAATCGTCGTTGACCTCGACGAGAGTCTTTTAATGCTCACAATTGTGCATTTTAGAGACGGCTGAAGGGATTTCGTTTCGTTCAAACAAGTCCACAGCTTTTGCAAAAGAATGAATGTAGGGTAATTTCATTTTTCAATTTTTGTGAGCCCGGTTTACATTAACGTCGATATTTTTTCTGCGAGATTGAAGAATATTGTGGCGATAGAAGTAACAGATTTAAATAACAGGTTCCATTTTGGGCAAAAGTTAGAGAGATAATGACGTTACTTTTTAATGAAAGTGCAGGAAGAAAAGTTTATAGATATCTGGATTAATATTGTATGCATGAGTGTGGTTGAATTACTCGCAGCGTGTTGGATGGATTCTTTATTGGCACATTTTTAGATTAATGAGTACAAATATTAAATGATACACTGTTGCGTTTGTAGTGGATTTTGCAGATCTTTAAGTAAAAAGTTTTATTCCAAAAGGATCAATCTTCTGTAACGAACTGAAACGATATTTTCAATTGCTTGCAAACAGTCCAAATTTTAAGCTATTACTGGTGTGATATTTTTTTTATACTCTGCACTTATAGTTTATTCTTCAGCTGTGAGGAGTTTGCTTTGCTTTTGGTGTGAATGTTTATGTATACAATTTTTCTACCTTGTTGCAGTACAATGCTCCTTCCGTGGTATTATATTATAAAATATTTAAACATTTACTGTAAGATCAATCCAAGTAGTTAGCCTTAAAAATAAGAGACATGCTCAGCAAGGAATTATCGTTTTTACGTAAATTAAAATTTCGATAAAATAAGCGAAAACCGACGACTGCTTCCTTTTCCAATATAGGCATTACACTTTCCTTATTCCTTTTATCTGAACATGTACGATGTAATTACACGTTCATTCCTCTGTATTTTATTCCAGAATAATTATACATATTTGTTCTTACTTCCGCACTCTCCTCATCCGCCCTTCCATTTCCAACCCTCCACCCTTCCCTTCTCAGCCACCTACTTTCCCCCTGCTTTCTAATTTATCCATTCGCAACTATATCTCTATATCCAGCCCTCCAAATGTACCCCGTTTTCTATTCTCCTTGATACCCTCCTTCACGAAAACTCTTTTCACGCCTCGTGGACCACCACCTAATTACTGCATCAACCCCCTGCCCTCTAACAAACGTACGTGCGAACAGGAAAACAATGAAGCACAAGAAAATCAGGAAAAAAGAGGAGACCAAAGAACAGAAAAAGAAACAGACCAAGATCGTTGAGTCTTCTTCTATCTCGATCACGGAAACGATCGCGTTACATAAACGCACACACTCGTCCGACGTTTATGCAATCTGTGCGCCTGTCCCCGTTCCCCTCCCGCCACTCGATCGATGATTTTTTTCCGCCAGGCCAGGCGGATCACGACATTTCTGCCGCGAGGAATGTGTGCCCGCCGGCATTCCTTGTTGCCATTACGGAGAGACCGCCGAGGCCGTCTGGTTCGAGTACCACTCCCACAGGCGACAGGACAACAGGTACGGAAGAGTTAAAGGTAGAAGACGCAGAAACGTGTATCTGGAGGAAGCCTACCTTGGCGGACGTTACTATCGACGGAGGAGCTACCACGGTTATCTAGAAGACGGAGGGAGACAGATAGAGGGGCGAAGAGAAGAGGAACAAGATCCAAGTGATCGATACACGCTCGTCGTTTCTATTCCGCTGCACTTTGCTCAGAAGTGGGTTAACAGAGCCCCGTGTGTGGATACCAACACACGATGCAACGGTGCGCGGAAGTAAATCAAAAGTTTTTTCTCCGGGGGCGACGAGACTACGGTGTGCTTGTATCGTTACTACCGGTTAGCTTGAGTTATTGTGCGCTCGATGCTCGCCGTCAGCGGTTCTTCATAATTGTCATTGCTTTATGGCTCGCAACCCTTTAAGGGGTTGAACGTTCGACATGCGCCCCCTTAAGGGGTGTAATGACCGCAGGGTTTTTTTGTCGGAACCGATCGAAGCTTCGTTTAGCGCGAAACTGCTTTTTCCTTAAGCGTACCCGCGTGCTTGCTGAATGGGTAATCGGAGAGATCGGAATAGAAGATACTGTGATGTGCGGTGAGTCCGACGAACCCTGCCCACCTGAAATATCTTCCTCGTTTTAAATAGTTCGCGAAAGTGTGCCGGACAAAATTTATAGGATCCAAAGCAATTAATGTAATACAGTAATAGCAGTTTTTCGACAAGTGGACGCGTATAGGAGATACGAAGGTCACATCCGACTTCGATAGAATGATGAATTTTGAATAAAAAAGTAGCAAGGTAGATTTGCCCTAAAACTTACCGTTTGTGAGATATTTCACTTGGTTGATCCTATTCTTCTAATTACGAAGAATACTCAAAAGTACGCACAGTGTTTATCCTCGACACTTTATACGTGAAAGTAATACGATGAACAAAGTGCTATGGCTATATTAGTCATTGTTTTAAATCCTATAAGTTTATCTGACACATTCTCGCGTATTGTTTACAATAACGAAGATATTTCAGGTGGACAGAGTTCGTTGGACGCACTGTATATGTATGTATAGGTATAGAGAAGGTACAGGTATTTGAGAAAGGTAATGCGCAGAGGCAAAGGCGAAATATTTCTATTTCGTTGGTAATGAAATGTGTCCAGTAATAATTGCTCAAGGAATTGAAAATTATGATAACATGTATTGAATGTTTATCAAAATACAGACATTTCTAATCACAACGAGACTTATTCGCCTCCAAATGGTAATCTATACGCATTAGATTAATGGATTTAGAAGTAAGGAAAATTAAAATTAATAAAAAGAAGGGATAACTAGCGGACGGTATATAATTTATTAGATTACATCGTGCAAACGCATTTAGTTCTCCCCAAAAGAAATTTGCATTAAAAATAGGGTCTGCAAAGAGCTTTACACAACCGTACCTATATACAATTACTTCATAAATATTGATTTTCCATGATTGCAGATCTCAGTAGTAACTATGATATATGAAAGAGGCTGTCCAGGAGCATGTCTACTAACGTCTAAGACGTTGCTTCCCAAGTGCTCCCCAAAATCGTAACGAGCGTATTCCCTTTGACTCGTTCGACGCACAGTAATTCTTCCCCGCAATTGTTTCGTAACTTCTTCCAGCCCGCGACGAGTTAATTAGACATAATCGCTGGTGCATTCGCGTTACGACGGCGGCATATTTCCACATTGCTAATAACTGTTCTTGCACTGTCAGCTAAGTCCCCGTATAAAGGCCACGTACGAAAGAATAGGAAAGAAAGAACAGCGGTAGAATTATGAATGAGATGTCAATGCTGCACCGACCGGCTGCGATATCTCGCAAATCCAACCGCTACTGCTCCTCGAATTATCTCCAAGGCCGAGAAAAATAGATAATTAAACGATTTTCGGAGCCCAAGCGACAAACAGAGAAGCCAAGCATGGAAGGATAACCCGTTACGTATACGAAAATCTGCCAGGAATTTACCATTTAGAAGTTTCAAATGGGAAAAGAGAATCATTTACTGGCGGTTCGACTAGGGAAAAGAAGATCCACAAAAGATCCACGAAGATCTGGTCATTAGAACAGCCGCGTCGCTCGAAGTTTCGGTCGACGATCGTACCGGGCGGTCGCTCAAATGGCAGTGTTATTTCGAAATCACACGGTACATGAGTCTAATTGAACGACTTCCTGCGGCGTCGCGCTAACGGGGAACAGATTTCAGATCCGCGGGCGTAACTCGCGGCCGACAATCCGAAACTCCCGACGAAAACGAAGCGTCGACCGATTCTGCTCGCGCTGGAAAACTTTGAGGTGGGAGCAAAAAGAGCGGACCCGTATGAAAAAGGGGAAAGACGAGGGAAGGACGGAGGGACGGAGCAACGAGTTTCGAGGGGGATGAGATACGTAAAGACAAAGATAGACATCGAAAAAAGTGAAACATCGAAGGAGGAACGGGAATTGAGGCGAGCGGAAAGAACGGAGAGAGAGGGAGACAAAGAGAAGAGTGAGAGGTGAGAGAGGAGAAACGGAGTCGCTAGGTCGAGGTGGCGCGTAGGTGGAGGACACAAGGGTAAGGGGCGAAGAATAGAAAGGGGTGGTTGCCTGACAAGGGTTGGTGGCGAGGGAAGAAGTCCCCCGGAGCTCTCCTCCACCAACTTTATAATTCTTGCGACGCTTTTGGGGAATGAGATTGTCGGCGCAGGGGTAGGGGTAGAAAGGGGTGGTTTAAGGTAGTCCGCTGGCGCCAGTGACGTCTGCCGAATAGCTGCTGACTTCCAGACTCCTGCAGTTTCGGCTAAGTGGTTCCCTTTTGCCCCACTTGAACGTCTGCACACCTTCCACCCGCCGCCCCTGGCATTTATCCGCGCTGAAGAATCGCCGATTTTTATCGATCCATGCCACCGTCGTCGATCCACGACGGTGCACGCGATACCGACAACGTTACGGCGAGACGAGCCTTGTTTCGGATGAACGAATCGAGCAACGCGACGCGTGAATTAGCGGTCGCGAGCTTGGATCGGTAGGTGTTTCAGAGGAATGAAGTAATTTCATTGAACAATTTTTGTGGCAAAAACTTCCGAAGGAACGTAGATCGCACTGTCGCGAGAGAAGTGTCACGAATTGTTCAGAAGGGTGAACAGAAAATTTCTGTACTTCAATTGCAGCATTATGAAACGTGCACGTCGGATAAGTTTGTTACGTTGAATTTCAACTTATGAGATCCTTCGGAACGATAGATTTACATATTAGATGTTTTTTTTTGTAACGAGGTGAACATTGGAAATGTTAGGATAGTAGCCGTTGCGGTATTAAATTTCGAATAAACGAGCTGGTAACAAGAGACCCGTCTGATTATTTGTGAAACGAACGTGGCGATTCCGCACACACTTTTGGCTGGTTGTGTATAAGTACATATATTTCTGGGCGACCGGTATGCATTGCAATATTAGTGTATCGATAATTACAGGCGCGCACTGTGCGTTTATTGGCATCAATGAGACAATTTGCACTACTTTTCGACAATGGATATTGATTTAACAAGGCGCGCAATTACAACGCGGTCGTGAAAAGACGCGAGAATGAAATGGTCATGTTGCGATTGAAAATGATAAAGGTGAAAGTGAAAGTGCGCGATACGATTACTCGTTCAAATATAACAATATGATGCGCTGATTGTTCGATTGTAATAATTAATAATCAGTTTCTGTAGCGAGCCAAGCTTAGCAATTGTATTCATATTCGAATGGTAATCGTGTGTTTATAACTTTGTGAATTGGACGCACAGTGTAAGTGTAATAATCAATTGTCAAGAATAATTGTGGGAAATGTGATGCTGTAAAAGATTGGGACTATGAAAGGCATCTATTACTATGCAACAAATCTATCAATATATTTTGTTAATTCACTCCAACTCCAAACTGTACGTGTTGCAATTCCCAAGCTTCCTTTTCTCTTACAAAATGATTAAGAAAGAAATAATTAGCTGCTGCGTATTCCAACCACAACTCTATTCCATGCACCAATATACAGTGGGCCAAGAAAGTATTCATACAGTTCATTGCTTTCCCCTGCAACTACATTATTTTGTTGTCTCCAAAATGTTGGTTTTAAGACAATTAGTCCTAAAACAATGGACATGGATGTGAAGCACATCTATTACACTTTAAAATAATGTAAATTGTTTTTGGAATAATTGTCTTAACACCAACATTTTGGTGACACCGAAATAATGAACTTGCAAGTGAAACTAATGCACTGTATGAATACTTTTTGGCCCACTGTATGTACACGCAATTACACAGACGAATCCAAAGCTATCTACATTTGATATCCCACAAGATTCTGCATTTCCTCCTAACAAACATAAAAAACGATAGAAGACATATAATTAAAAACTCAATTATCATTCATTACTCCGTTACCTCACACACTTGCGCATTCAAAACAGACCCACGCACAGCCTTGAAGCAATCGGAATATGCATACGAGCATCGATTTCTTTAATTTCGAACACCCCGTTATATCGCCCACGCCAGTCGATAAACGGAACATCGGTGCACGGAAAATTTTTATCCGTATCGATGGAAATCGGAAGGAAAGCCCGTTTCTCTGCCAACAATGTCATTTCGTCCCGCATTAATTTCCCTGCCCGCCTGTTTTAAAAGGAAAATGATCGTCGGATCCAGTGGGTCAAATGACGCCCGCGCAACACCAAAGCAGAGAAAGGATAAATTCGTCGGCGTGGCGGGCCAAGCTGCGAATTGTTATGAAGTTCGAGTCAGAAGCGGGAAAAACAAAAACGAACAATGAAAAAAGAACATCGATCCGGAACTAGCGGAAAACGGCATTCGTGTTTCATGCATCGAACAAACTGTAGGAATGCCCGAGGCGCTAATATGCCAGGGCGTAACAGGAGGGAGGTAGTGCGTTTTTTCGCCACATCCACTACTGAAAAATATTTTTGCTGAAAGCTAATATCTATCCGGCCCGATATTCGCCCGTGTAAATACTATCCGTATCCGTAGAGGCAACAAAGTAGCCGCTCCTGGTTGGCCGAATCTACCAGGAATACGAAAAAAATAGACGCGACCGGCGTGCTTTCAGGTATCGAAAGACATTTTTCCAAGTGAAACGCGGCGGGGTTAAAATGTGCTTTAAAATCGCGACGATAACCCGACTCTGGTTACTTCGCTTGATTGTTTCTGAAAGTTCATGTTTTGCTCTTTTTTTTTGCCAGTAACTTCCATTTGACGGATTATCGTGAACTTGCGAGGCGAAGGGAATATATACGCGTATTCGTTGCTTTGTGGTCGTTTCTCTTCTCGTGCTTCGTATATGAGCTTTTTTTTGCGGCCGTGTAAAGATGTCACGCGGAAGATTTGCCTTTGAGATTCTACCTTTTAAGTATCCCGGTTCTTCTCTTTGTATTTGTAAGATCGCAGCTTATTGCGTTGGATTATTGGTGGAATTTTGTTTATTCAGAAGCCGGGTGCTCCTTCGATTGAAGTGGTTTCTGTTACTGTTTTAATTACTTTCATATTGTACCCCCCTTTGTGTGTTATTTGAGCAATCTTTTTCGTTTCATCAAATATTGGAATTTGTAAGTGTTGTGTTACAAGAAGTTTCATTATATAATAATACTTCGCGTAATTAATTGCACAGGTGCAGTATGATGCTGCCCATAGGGAATTGTTGATAAAGAACTGGGGTCGTGATAAGGTTCTGCCTTTACAAATAGTGTACTCAGGTTAAGGACATTGATAAATTTCCAGCTGGACGCAAATACGCACACAAAAGTTCCCAACACCGGCGCAAATGTGCAAATTGAGTTTTAGAATAACGAGTCACATATTTTATTCTAACTGGAGCTCTAAATAGAAGGGGGCAAAAATATTAATATAAATGTATTCACGAGAGGATTATTTTCCGCCAAATTAGAATATGAAATTATCCGTGCAATTTAAATGTGACACATTTCATATCATATCATTAGAATATATTCTACGAAGATTTAAGAATATGGTTTCACTCCTGACATCGGTACTATTGAAATATCAACTTCGTGTTTTGTTATTTATGTAATTACGTGCTTTTTCACTTTACAATTTTTTAACTGCAATACCACTCAGTCTCTTTTTTTTTGTAAATTTCAATAAGTTAGAAACTTCTGGGTCATAAGTAGAAATTATGTACTCGGCTACTGTGATTTGACGATCTATTTTATAAAGTGTTGCAACGCATCTCCATATTCACAGCTAGCCTTTATTTTAATAGTTTTTGTAGAGAGTTTCATCAATTTCACTTATTTCTTGTTTCATTTCATAACCCACCAATCAGAATACTTAAAAGCCTCATTAATATTATTATTAAAACGGTTCATATCTATGAACAGATCTGTTTAAAATATTGTAATAAAAATAATTACAAATGTTTTGAACGTATGTTAAAATGTAACATGAAAGGAATTAGTCTAAATATTGTTCGAAACTTATGCTTCAGCGTTTGTTCAATTTCTGTGAATTTTGAATGGCAACTTTGTGCAACGAAATGTATGTATTTTTCTCTAAACCATTGCAAACGCAACGGCTAACAATAAGACAATGTATGCAGTGAGCCAGCATTATAAATTCGTGTGTATAGCGATAACTGAGAAAACTGTATTGCATTACGGAAGCATATTGCGCCTCTCGAAATTGTGAAACTTTCAAATGAAGACCGAAAATTAATGCGTTATTTTAATACCGCCTAAAGCAATATGCATTAATGTCAGCGAGTTTATTCAATGAATTCCTAAACATAAACCTGCATACGCAGAATTACCTACAACTTTTCGTTAATAAATGAAAAATTTGATACGAAAGGATTTTCTAATTCTTTTCGGTAGGGAGAATACTAATACAGTAAACTTTACCTACGTAAAGAAATGATGGTACAGTTGTAGGAAGGATTATTTCTGGATGAAGCAGGAAAAAATTCTAAACGATATTCATTTTATGTCAAATATTTTATTATAATTTAAAGTAACATATATTACCAATTATTGAGTAGGAAAATTTTATTTACCATTTTACCGATGACTATTTTTATCTATGCAGGTTACTTAATGTATAATGCAATATACAAATGCCTTTACTATTAACAATACATTATCTTCTAACTGTCAGTTGGAAAACCATAAAGATATCGCAAATAAATGGTACAGTAACTACAAGGAAACTATGAAGATTTATTGCGGTTCAAAAATATTGAAACGATTATAGTTTATATTACAAAACTTCGTTCTCTCCAAAGAACTGCCTCTTTTTAAATTGTACAATATACAGCTATGTTGATACTTAACGTTCAATTAATTATTGAAATAAAATCTGGATAGGATAATCGATAAAAATTGTCCGCATACGCAGCGGAATATACGTTCTTTCATTGTCTGACGTTCAATCGAATGATCTTTTATTTCAATATTATATTCGAATAAATATATTCGGAATTAACTTCGCGTACAATTTTTGAAATGCACGTAACAAGGCCGAGTGCAGGGATCGTGAAAGCAAACGCTGATGAAACTGTAACCTATTAAACTAGAACAATAATAATGCTAGTCTAAAATGTGCTTCACGTCTGAAACTCGAGTGGCAAAGGAATTATGCATTACTAATTGTTAGCAAAAAGTTAAATTGAAAGACTTCGTTTGATCGTTTCACGAAACCGGCCGAATTTTTTCACTCCAGCTTCACAATATAAATGGACATATGTATAATACGTCAGCTTGTACCTTGAAATCCATACATTCCATTCCGAAACGAACGATATTAACTTAAAAAAAAACTCACATCTACACTCACGTCGAAATCTAATTCTGCATACAATGTAGCTTTTAAATCCTGTAAGCAGGATGATTCCTGAAGCTTGGACAAACTCTTATTCAAACAAATAAAATATAAATCGTAGAAAATTAATCTTTCGTCAAATAAACTCTGTTTTCAAATGCTACAATTAATCAAATTTGTATTACATGTAATTCTTCAGCTTTCGTAAATTTGCTTACACAGTATTCGACGCATATAAAAAATTTCCAGTGCTCGCCAAAAATACTTGTTGCGGAAAAAAAAGAAATATCTGCTTTCTTGAGGAATAAAATTTCTTTGCGAGGACAACACATTACCTGGCCCACAAAAACTACTGATAGAACCCCTGCGAAACTTGTTTCGATTACTCTAAAACCGGCATCGAGAATACGGCGTTCCCACAAAATATTCCCATAAAGATATTCATTTGCTCGATGGTTACTCGACGTGGTTTCTCTGCTTTACACCCGATGGAATCACGCTGAAACGAGAACGAGTTACAAAAACGAAATCACAACAAATTCCAATCTGCAATCAGCCAATGAGTCCTGGCAAAAAGCGGCTGAGTCGATAGTAAGCCCCTATGTGTCATGATATCCGGAATAATACAGGACCTCGTTTAAAACCGACCCGATTAACGCGAATCAACTTATTAGCGCTCGACATTCGCAAATCAGAATTACAATTCGTTCTATTTTTCGTTTCTTTTTCCATTTATTTTACTCTTTATTTCGGCGTACCTCGTTGAACGGGATCCGAGCTTCAAATCGCGCGTGAAAATCCCTGGAATTTTTTCCTCACTGCATCCATTTAATCACCCTTGCTCAGGTATCACACTTTTGATCTTCAATCGTCGAATAATGGGGAACAATTGCGCGAACAATTCGGGACAATGGGTGAATCGAACCTTCAGTGAACCACCAACGAGTTTCACGAAGTTTCCCGTGCTTTCGTACAATACAGGGCGTTTCACGTAGAACAGGTCACCTTATTGGCTAGCTCATTTAATTTGACTCATAGTTTTAATGATTTTTTTTTTGTTAAGTTTCGCAGGCGAGTGATATGGTCAGACAAGTGTTTTTAAATGCTACATTGATATACACGGTCGAACGTGGTTTAATATAAATAGTAATATGCGGAAGAAGTTAATTATGTTTATTGACAGGAAGTATCGATTATGTTGGAATCAAATTTTATTGCGATACATTTGCCGTTTGATGCTATTAACATTGCATACAAAATAGTTTGTGTATTATTGAAATTGAGAGAGATATTAAAGTGGACTGTTTTAATTGGAACACCCTGTAATTTAGCCTTTTATTGAAAGGGAAAGAATCTTGTATTAATCAGTTGGAAAAATTGTTCAGTTGTTCAATAATAGTAATATAAATTAAACTAAAGATATTAAATAACTATGTATTAATTAAAGGATATTTGTTAGAGTACTTCCAACCAATTTCAAGAAATCAAAATTAAGAAAATTGTTGAAACAGAGGCAATGTTGTGAAAGAGTAATTAAACGATTATCTAATAATTAAACATATATCTCCACTGAAAAACGGAACAATCAAAAAGTTATGTGGGGTTTTAACTAACTACAGAAATCCGGAGTCGTTTTGATTTATATCCAAATTGTCATTTATTTATATCACTTCTATCCAAGCTAGAACGTTCAATGCGTTCATAAAATCCTCCAATCATTGCATTACTATATAACTAATTCTATCTATATATAATATAATACATTTTCTAAAAAAAAAGGATGCTTTCATGGAAAATACATTTCAAATGCCACTTCAAATAACACGCTCCATATATCCTTCCTATTTTCCTTCCAGACTAAAGTAATTATACTTTTATACTTTTCGGGAGAAAAAAACGAAAAGAAAACGCTCGATATTGCCGAGAAAAAGCTAACACCCGTCTAAAATAACAATTCGCCCAGCTTATTTAAAACCTTTCAGCCGTACGTAGAAAGAAAAAAACCACCGCCCAACCCGAAATTTTGTTCATAAACGTATTTTTCTATGTCGTGAACGTCGTGTGGAAAAAACAGCACGCTAGTTCTCGCCCGTATTTCTACGAACGCGTGCAAATGTTTTCGACATAATTCGACAGCCAGGTAAATGTAACTGTTATCGTGTCCAAGTCAATACCGATTTCGGACAAAACACAGGTAGTTACGCGTGCTATATAAATGTGGCGGCACGTACGAGATATCGTGCACAGAGGGCTCGCGCCGCTCGCGGGAAGGGCGTAGAAACGTTGAAACGATTTATTAAATACTGTACCGGTGAGAATTGTTATGACGCGGCTGTGCAAATATTATTTTCCATGCACGGCAATCAACGTTATCCGGAACACCGTTGTTTCGTACATGTACCTCTCTTGTTTCTCGTGGCCAGTAGCGAAAATTTATCGGGCCAACTTCGAGATACCTTCCCGAAGATTCCAGTCAAGCGAGGAAGCCAACAAAAAATACAGGAAGGTGCGCACGATGGGGAAATCGTGTTCTTTTCGGTCACAACTTGTATTTGCATTTTGCAATTGGCTGAAGAAATTGCGATTAATGGCGGCACGCGAAATTCATATTTAAATGGTTCATGGAAAAATGATTTACCATAGAATGTAGTTTGTTTTCATCGAAATATTATAGATCGTTCTAAAGATACGTGATATTAATTGTACGCTTTGGTTTTCTCAAGGAAGATAGAATGGAGGATTTTATGGTGATTTAATTAATTTTAAAGCTGTTTTTATGTAGCGTAATTTTATTTTGCTTATTAGTAGGGGAGACTATTTCTTGGTGTAATTTGCGATTTATGATACAATTATGATTTGTGTCGTTTTATTTTGATTAAATAACTTTTCTTGTATCTGTTAAAGTTAAATGGCATACTCTTATTTATACGGTTTTTGTTATCATTTAACGGCGACTAATTTTTGTATCTTGTGCAAATAACTTTAAAGAGCTTCTTTTCTAAGGCGATCCGTGTTCTGTTTATAAGGAATATTGTTTCTGATAGAAACAATTAACATTAGGAGGGTGTAGTTATGTTCGAAGCGAGTCGCCAGTACGGAAGGAAATTTATTAACACGTTACTTGGTTTTTAAAAACATTAAATGGCAATATATTGTACGCTTTAAGTGTTTAAGAGATTTCTTATATTACAGAACCTGGCATCTTCAGATATGTAACAATTTTGAATGTCCAATAAAGTATTACTTTCACATAATAGTGAGTACAATCATGGTGAGCATTTATTGCAGAAATAAATAAACGATTAGATTACTTACTTATTATATTTTTAAACATCCCTAGTTCAAGAGCAGAAAGTGGTATAAGTAAAACTAATTTTACAGCTTGTTAATAATTTTTCCAATTAGGATCACTGTTTTGCAATAGCATCATTTATAACGTTCCCTTCACATGAGCAAAATTTGTTTTATATGAAGCTCCTACTTCACTTCTAGCTGTGCCAGTCAATTCTAAGGCTACAATACCTAGGATATACTATATATGCATTAATTGGCCAATCAATTTTCAACAGCGAATTACGTCGGAAATAATTTCTGTTTGCTATTCGATTAGCCATTTCGACTACTACCCGGTACGGTTTTAACCCACAGCGTGTGCTTGCAGAAATGTAACATGTATTTTCAATAAAAGAGGCTATTGCAAGACAACGAACTTAAAATAAAAATAAAGAATAGTGTATCTAATGGTATACAATTAATTTGCGGCGTAGAAGAACAATGAGGTCCATAGGTCCTTATTTTGTTGCGCGAAACAATAATTTCCCTTTCCCATTTCTTAAAATTCAGTCTTTTAAGCACAGTATGTATATTTATACATAATGGGAACAATTTTGTCTGCAAAAATAAGTCAGCAGTGTGGAACAAACATTTTCTCAAGTTCTATAACCTACTGGTACACAATTTGATTTATTGTAAGACGTGATTACAACAATCACAACTCTGCCTAAAACAAATAAATTTTAATCATTTCTCACGATATCCACTACCTTCCCACATACGTCTTTCTATTATACATATTATACTATTATAATATCTTTTAAGCTCCATCACTTATAAATAAAGTTTTAAATATACAAATTCGATCTACGTCTTGAACACATTTTTACACAAAGAAATTGTCCTACATCTAATTATGAAATTGCTGAATTTTCCTAGCGAAACCAAAAGCCAACGCGTTAACCAAACAAATTGTACAGATCTTCCTCTGTCAGTTTCGACACAACTTGAACTCGTACTTCGTCCCGATAGGTCTCAACGAATAGGTAACCGTATTCATCATAACAAAACCCTCGCATCAAGTACACGTATGTATATTTATTATGTACAAATAGAAGTGCTATAAAGAAACCAGCAATTTACAATTAACTTACACCTACTTAAGACATGTATTCCACAATAAGAGCCTTCACTATATTTCTTATTTCATTATCTCCCGTCGTAATTGAAAATTACGTGTCCCAGAGTTCATCATAAAATGCCTTAAAAGAAACGATGCTTGACTCACCGATGAGCTGTCCCTCGGACGGTCCGTAGTAGTTCCCCTGTCCGTCTAGTAACGACGATGACAAGGACAACGGCGGTGTCGAGGGCAGTGGGGTCCACTGCTAGTGAACCCACGAGGGAGGTGCAGCAGGAGTCGCCGCGTTGGTGCTCACGTAAACTCCTGCGGGTGCGTTTCCAGCGGTCGTGCCGACCACGTTGTTTTGGGACACACCACCGTTCTGACCAACGTTACTATCGGTCAGCTGAATCGCGGCAGTGCCCAGCACACCCTGCTGGAAATTGAAGTCCAGGGTCCCGTCCATCGACAGTTCGTGCTTGATCACCTGTAATTGTGATTGATGCTTCGCGAATCTTGATTCGAAGTGCATGTACACTTAATTCTGAGATTGAATTAAGCGACGGTCATTGCAAGCTAGGTTGGAAATATTCATTCAGAATGTATACGTTATAAAGTTTAATTGAAAACACAATATTTAAGTTATTATTTTGGGGGTAGTTTCTTGGGAATGTTATTATTGCAATTTCTTGGAATATTCGCGGGTAAAATTGTTGCAATTTATGCGGTTTGGGACTGGTCAAGAATTTGGGCCCACGTTCTTGATATTACTCATATTGAATCCCTTGATATGGAGTTAGTAACGGGAAATTAATATTACGGAAACTGATAGGGGTTAATTTTGTTTCGGTGTATTTTAACTTGGGATAGCTCTCGGATTTTTCAGTTTAAAGTTGGCAACTGTTTGGCAAATTTCTGGGAAGCTTTAAACGTCCAATGTTCTCAGATGTTGCGTCGTTCACTGGCAGGATTATTTAATGAGGTGTTATATTTATTTATCTAAATATCGACGGATGCAGGAAAAATACTACGAAATCTTCTGCCCTCGTGCTATGCAGAATAACATTTAAACAATACTGATCCTAAAATTGCACCTAATAAACAACAAACTCGTAATATAAATGAAAAGTCAAGATTCCCTACTTCTTAGGAATTTACCAGAGTTACTAAAGCATGAATTTAATACTTCCGACACATTACACGTCTACAAACGGCGAAACAAACACGACCAACAATACTGCTACTCACCTCTTCTACGTTACAATCGAATCCACCGTGCAACGATTCGATGTTAATATTCAAATCGTCGAGCAGCGTGGAATTATTGAGGGCTCCCATCAATTGTCCCATCATTGTGCTCGGTGTGGGGCCGCATGGTGTGGGTGTATGCGGTGGGCTGGGACCTGTTACTCCTGTTTGCTGTTGCTGTTGTTGTTGCTGCTGTTGTTGCTGGCACTGTTGCGCCTGCATTATGTACTGAAGAGTTTGTTGTTGATTACTGCCTAGTGCCGTAGGACTTGGTTCGCTTTGTTGATAGGATGGCGACATTCCAGCCACTGGACTCAAGTTCTGATATTTTTAGAGAAAAAGAAACAGTGATTGAAAGTGGTGTTATGCGATTAGCTGACTGCGAAATTACGCTTTTCAATGGAATGGCAAGCGTCAAGAGATGCGATTATGTCTCATAGAACCATTAACAGATAGCTATTTTAAAGTGTACAATAAATTTGTTTATGTATTTTTGTAAAGAAATGGCGTTCGTTCTTTTTACTATTACCTTGTGAATATTATAGGAATATTGTAGTACAAGTTCCACGTTGTATCGAGTATTTGAAATTCTACTGTATCACTTTCGAATGCAACGTTTCTTAGACTAGCCATTCGAATTGAACATTGAAATTTAATTCTGACTTCTTTGATTTCAAACGACGATCAAAATGGGTGATTATATTATCGATGCTAATTCATTATAAAAAAGAAGAATAGTAAATTGAAGAATCTGTAATCCCCCAATCGCACAATGCAAATAAAAGTTTAGTCAAATTATTCGAACCAATCGTGAATGCTAATCCTCTTCAAAGTTCCGGGCCTAAACACTCGTAAACACACCGACAATGAATCTTTTCAGGAATGCTGAATATCTATCAAAGAAATCGACAAAAAAAGGAGAGAAAAAAAACAGGACAATCTCCGACTGTGCCCTCTTTTCGGGTACGTAATTCGTGACAAACGATACGCTCCTCGACGAAACAATCGACGAAAAACCCTAATACCCGGATAATCCAGTCTTTCACCCTTTCACGGACTACGGGGTCGAGATGATCCGCTACATTTTCCTCCCTTTCAGCGGGGACAACTACTTACACGGAGCCCGTCCTTTATTACTTCATTGTCCACTCACCATTTGACAGGCGCACGGTTGCAGACCATGAATCGGGCATCTTTGCTGATTTGCTGATTGAGGTGTCGGCTGTAGAGCAAAAGAGGACGATCCTGTCGACAAGCTATTGCTCCTCTGATATTGGGTCTCGTAATAAGAAGGTGGCGGGCCAGTCTGTTGCTGATGGCTTGGAGGCGATGTCTGATAGATTTGATAGGACTCCAGCTTCATCGTTTCCGCGAGGCTACCGGCTATGTTTGCGTTCGATGGAAGAAATGTATGTTAATTGAGCTTCTGATAGAGCGTTTCATGTGACGGTTTCATGCTATGCTTTGCCTCAGAGTTTTGCTTCAAAGCGATGTTCGAATAGAACGTAGGTGTATATATGTATACTAAATTGTAGACCATGAGTTTTGACTGTTTCCAGGTCGTCTTTTTCTGATTGTGAATGTGGATCGGAGAGGGGGTGTAGTTTTTATTGTTTGTATTATTTGGATCGGAGATAATAATTTTGATATAACGCTTCCGTAGAAACGTAATGTTTCCCCTTGGAGATTTAGAAAATGGGAGAATTTGAATCGTTCTGTCAATTTTCAGTGTGGTATTATTGAAGGTTAGTGCTCTATTTTAGCCGGATTTGATGGGAAGCTTTTAGTTCTTCGTTGATTATTTCTTTCGACTCTTAATATTAATTAACGGCAAGACCTAAATTTCATGTTACCTATTATCGAAACACAGAAGTCTTCGCAAGTCTTTCACTTTGGTTTAATGTGTGTTGTGCTATCAGTATATTAGCTTTCATCACTAATATTTCGAAGCAAATCATACGTTCTTCCTTATAATATACCATTATATATTCTACAAAAACAGATAAAACAATTTTCAACCTTTGACTTAGGGGCTGTTCTGTTCTACAGTCTTGTAATTGAGAAGTAATCAGCATTTACGATTAACGTTACCTGGACAAGAACGTGTACCTCACACTAGTATGTGTATAAGCGTAGGTTCTGTAAATGAAAACACTTGATAAAGAAAAGGTGGCCGTGTCTCCGATGATACAGTAGACTTTCATCTCCGATAGCCTTGAGCAGTCAAAACTTATGGTCCCTACTTCGATATTCCAACAAGAAGCACAAATTTACTAGCGTTGTAGCTGAAACTACGAAATCGACTGAAATTGCTCCAACTGTAAATCGCAGATGAGCATTTCCGTCGTTCGTTTCGCGTACCAAACTTTCGATATTTCAATTCATGCTGCGCGTGTATTAAAAAAAGAAAAAAAACACAATGCAGTGACGAAAGAGAAGAACCGATGCAAAAAAAAGAAAGTCGGTGAATTGTTTACAAAAGAAACCAAAAAAAAAGAGAGAGAGAGAAACGTATATGAAATCGTAGTGCGTACCTAATTGTTCTGGGCTATAAGAGGGTGTGTATGTTGGTGTCCATTCCGGTTTCCCAGGGATCGCCGGGATTGGACTTAATCGACCACAGGATGAGGCATTGCTCGAAGCTCGGGGACTCGTATAAAAAATAGTTCAAATGTATTTTCAATGTGCAGATTAAATTACAAATTATACAACAAAGACTACGGTTAGCATTTTCTTATATGTATTTTACGGCGTATTTCTGCAAAGGTATTCGTAAATGTAAGCGACAGTGGTGCGTTATGCGTACGATTGGAATAAAAGCGGATATAAAAAAGTGTTGTTTCAGCTGATACCAGCGCACACTGAAGCTTGTAATCCGTTTTTGTTTTTTTTTTATAATACCGTACTAAATATAATGATATAGTTCCTAAGAAACTACTTGCAAGCGTTGCGGAATGTATTTAAAGAATTGGAATACATTTAATGTCGCGTTCTATTACTACAATCTGACAATTTGCACCTCGTAGGGATAAATATTAAATGTGAGTATATGAAACGAATGTGCATTAGTCCTTCAACTGAGATACCTTCGGGATGATTAATGCTCGACGAAAACTGACACTACCGACAGTTGACCCGTATTAAAAATTTACTTCAAAAGCTTGGATCGAAACACCACGATTTATTGGCAATCATGACTTGAATCTTACACTTCGAAAAACTCGTCTTGTGGTATTCAGTTGAAAGGTCAACCACTTAGCCAGGAAACAAGAACTTAAGTAACAACTATCGTCCTCAATCGAACATCGTTTCAAATACTTCAATGCTTGAACAGAAAGATAATATAAACCACGATTAAATAACAATCGTACACGTTAACTATCATCGCCGTAGGTTACATCATTAAACTGCGGATGATTATGGAAGAAACATTCAAGCCCTATTTTGAAACTCGTCTAAATTCAATATCGAAGCAACACAACGATTCATTGTTCCCAGCTAAACGGTTCGAAACGAAGCAGCGATGGTATCGAATGATTAAAAGCGAATCATCAATGCTGTAGTAAAATACCGTAATAATATAATCACCGCGTAATACGCAACGAAGTTAAAGCATACCGGAAGTCGGGTGAAAGCTGGAATCCACTACCAGGTTGAAGAGGGCTGTCCGGAAAGAGATCCAGCCCCTCGTTGACGCTGTTGCTCGGGCTGGGTGTAGCATCGGCTTGCAAGCCCCCGTTTCTTAACGCTTCGATCTTCTTCCTCACTCTTCCGCGGCGTTTCTCGAATTTGCTGGTCTCCATAGTTATTGCCCTGCGAGGCATCGACAAAGTCCGTGCCAGTGTGCGCCATGCAAATAAAGGAAGTAGAGGAAGAACAGCGGCTTACCTTCTGCGCGACGACTTTCCTGGCTTCGCGTCACGATTGATCATCCACCACGAACTTTTTCCGGTACCTTCGTTCTGCACCCGCATGAACCTGCTGTGCAGCGACAGGTTGTGTCTAATGGAGTTCTGCGAACAAGAAAAAATGCATTTGTTAGATCAAATTTTTTAGCTGCTTGAATTTTATATTTTTCTTTGAAGAAGCCAGAACGCGATACGCGGGATATGTTTGAACGAATGCTGTTTACGATGGAGGACAACATTCTTAGGCGTATAAATGCCTTTGCAATTGTACTTAAGGAGCATGTTTTTGAATAATATTTTCTCTGCCCTCTTTATGGAATCATTACAATTTCTTGCATTTTTTGCAGTGCGTTTGCAATTTTGAAATCCATATCATTACGGCGTAGCTTCACCGAAGCTAATTATAAACATTTCTGCCTTTCTTCCTAAAATGTTATGTAAAACATGTCGGAGGAATTGCATCTTAGCAAAAGGCCATCCTGTGCTTTCTATCCTCCACTTAATAACCACAATAAATCATTTCAATATCAACCGTGAATTAACTAAAAAGTAAGGTCCAAGAGATTTCGCTTCCATCGTCTCTCCCCAACTCTCAATCAATAACTACCACATTCGAAAAATCTTTACCAATAACACGAACGCAGTAAATCCAAGGGGCAAAATTAAGGGACTTATCGTCCGTCGAAATCTTTCCACGCCGCTCCTGCAGTACCTTTATAATTTCAATTTCGCCGAAATTTACGAGCACCCAGTAAACGCGCCCCTCCACTCCCGAATCAGCCCGTTATATCCCGCTATCGATATCTCGATACCAATTCCTTTTACTGTTCTTACATTCGCGACACTACGATCGACCGGCCGCCCGTGCCCCGCACAGGCGATTGCATTGCCAGGGTCGTTTTATACCATGTACAAAATCGATTCGAAGAGTGAGTCATGAGAGCCACGTTTTATTGTGTTCCGTAGACAGAGACGTTCCGCCGAGCTTGTTCATTAGGCAGATTGAATCGACGTAGCCGCCGGGCCCTTCTTCCTCCCAAAAATTTCGGAAAGCTTCTACCCTAATATGAAAGTAGCGTCGAGAAGCGATAACAATTTCGTTTCGTCTTCGTCCCATAGCGCTATCTCCAGCGCGGCCATGTATGCATGCAGAGCAGCCAGGCAGGGCTTTTACGTAAAGGGACGGGGCGCACGATACCGCGGCAAATAAAAATTACGTTTGCAGAATTGATGCTTCGTCGTGCCACCGGCGCGCACATGTACGATCGCAGACCGTTTCTGCGAGAAACTTTTCGAAATTACACGAATCTGCTTCCATTGCCATTGTTCCGCGTGCACGATCCGCCCGAAACGGGCTTCTTGCCCCACGCGACTCGTCCCCGGAGCTTTTGTAGCCGACGCGACACGGATATTTCGCGACACTTTCAGGTGGATTGGGATTTAGGATAGCTGTGAACGGGGCTTGACTTCGTCAAAAGGTTCCGTTCGTAATAGCATTCGTTTTGTGTTTGCGATTTTTGCGAACCCTGCCAGCAACAGGATTGCTGTTGTTGTGAAAACAGACAGGTGAAATGAGAGGTGGGATAATTATTTGCAGAATGTTTGGATTAATGGATAGCATATTATCGTGATAGTCTAACATATTCCTGACAGTTGAATGGATGCCAATAACTGCGATAAATGACACATGTTCATCACTGTGAGAGTGACAATGGCTAACTATAATAAATTGACTAACAAAGAAAGGTCGGGAACGGTCAGACCTTGATTTTAATAAGACTTGACTTGAACTGCGGTAATTGAAGTTGAAGGTGTGATACCGCCCTCCAAAATTGAACCCCTAAAGTGTTATTTTGGAAATGCCTTGAGGTAAACAATTTTTGTTTAGTATTTTCTTTCGAAACATTAAAAAGCACGTAATTTTTATTTAGAAAATTTGGTTCTATCTCAAACCGTTTCTGAGATAACACTTTAGGGGTTCAACTTTCGAGGGTAGTTTCACCCCTTCAACTTGAGTTACGGCAGTTAAAAAAAATACGTATCTAATATTTTTGACTGCTCTTCAAGCCTGCAAAGTTTTATTAAAACCGAACTCTGACCCATTAAAACCCACTTATTCTCGAGAACGGTGCTTACTTTCAACGTATTTAGATCCGGCTGTGCACAAATGTTTACAGGTTCCACCCGCAATGCGTCGCGGGTAGTGTTACTCGTGATTGCAAGGCAAAGGGTTAAAGATAAAATCGGGAAAGACAACGATCACTTTGAACCGCAATATCAACGGGGAAAAATGTCTGATTCGCGGCAATTAATGATAATAAACTAAAGAAATGACTCACGGCCATTAAAAACAGCGATTCCCGAAGGACGTAGACGATTATCCCGGCAAATAACCGTGTTACTCGCGGTCGCAATAAAACGGTATCCACCCTACCAGTCGCGTCCTGACTAATCTGATCTCTGGCGTACAATCTGCAAACTGTGCAGCTCATTACTCTCATACCATCGCGGTGTTTGCTGTCCTTAAAACGGACACTGTCCTGGAAACTTGACCGACCGTCTCGTTTGCCACAGGCTGGGAATACGCGCGTGCATAGATCTGCGAGCGCCGACGAAGGGAAGCTAAAGTATTTATCGTGAGGGCAGTTGCCCGTCCCGAGTACGGGCGAGGATGCTTTTACGATCGAGTCACATCGTTGATTCCTTTTACCTTTTCGCTCGGTGACAGACTCGTAGGGTTCACGATGTCGATCCAGCTATTCGAGTCATTCAGACGCAGGCTATACAACGGGACTTTACAGCCCTATCATTCTCCCGCCTTTATCGACGGTACACTTCGAAGATGAAGACATTTTTGGCGCCGCTATTCTGATTTTTAAAACGATCCCGGTCATTCGCGTTTCGACGGGGACAGGGCAAGAAGGAACGAATGAACTGGCCGACGTACTTGGTTTCTGGTGTTCTGTTGAAGTGCCGAGCCGTGACTGCTTTGTTGAAGAATATATTGCTGGCATGCATGGTTTTTCGTTATCTGCTTTTTTGGGAGAGGAGGTATTTTAAAAAGTAGTTAGGGGGGTTAATAGATTGTTAATCCGACTTTTAATGTGTTTCTTGAAGAGTTTGGAAGTTGAATAAATTGTCGAGATTTTGAATAATTTCGTAATTATTTGCATAATATCAATGATTATTTGGACAATTGTATAGTAAGAGTAATTGTATGATATTTATTATATAATAAGAATTATTTGCATGCACGATTCTGTTGATTCTGTCGAAATTTTCTTTGTGCGTTGCGTGGAAATATTTTCGAAAAATGATCAGGGTAATTAACGTTGTAGCGAATAACTACAATGTAACGCGTTCTTCAAATCGCTTCAGTTTTCAAGCAATATTCGCGATATTTATTAATTGACAATTCAGACACATGACATGTTACAATGATCGATTTCATTTCAAAAGTCTCTTTTGTACAATATTTAACAAGTTTTCGCATCAGAAGATTCTGTTGTACAAAAAGAAAAAGAAACGATTGAACAAACGAGCATAGCAACGAAAGAGGTAAATAAAAGGACACGCGCACAGTTCCTGCAAACTTTTTTCTTTAATTAGTCAAATGAACGAGAAGCGTAGTTAAAATCAATCTATGTCTGAAGGTTGCTAGGCTTTGTTACTGTTATTGAAAAACAGAGAAAGAGGGAGAGTGCGTGTATAAAATAACAAATTCGATGTCGAAAAGAGGACGAAATCGAATCTAGCATCGAAATAAAACGAGACTCGGAATTTATTCAAGAAATCGATAGCCGGCTTTTCAACGTTAATAATACCATTTGTTGAGGATAATTCGACAAAAGCCTGCGAAAATTCGAAATGAAGCCATCTTCTATCACTCGAGTTAATTGGCACGGAGAGTACATAGTTAATTATTTAAAGTACAAATAAATGAAATTACAAATTCTGATCACAATTGTAAAGGTAATTAAAAAAGTTGTTCCTCTTACAGATCTTCTTTTATTTTCCTTTTCTATGTTAAAAGGTTCAGCTCGATGAAAGTATTGATTTTTATTTGTGTGCTTTGACAACGCGATAATTATTACAATATCGGAGCCAGCATTGCCACACAATTGTTTAACCAGCGACTACAACAAAATCACTTCGCGGCACATTAAAATCCATTTTCCCACACAGCAAACATATTCGACCCAACAAAGAAATAAGGGAATACAATCCCTGATCGAGTGAATCGTTTCAGAACGTCTTGCCGTTAAACAATAAAAGTGGTAAAGAAACAATGGACCACTCATCAGTCCACCCAATACTTACAACACTTGCATGTACGCACGTCTGACAAAAATGATCTCCAGAAGTCCCAAGCGGCCACTTCTATTTCATAAACAAAAAAAGACACCTCGCGAGACTACGAACTGAAACGGAGATCCGTCTGGTGGTCAGTAAAGAGCAACACCCGGTCCAAGTAAATGGCGTAATTTCACGACGGACGATTCTCTTGCATATCTGGATACTTTTTCGAAGCAAGCACATCCGAGGGCATGGTAGCCATTGATGGGCAAAACTCTATCGGAGAGTGGCCCGTCGATTCTGGTGGTCACAGTCGGCGTTGGTGACCACCGATAAACTCCTGGCACTTTCGTCAAAAACCGTATAAAGTCCGCGGAAACTGCCCTCGTTTGCCAGGGCGAGAGGAACGAAGCGACGAAGACGACCGGTCGCGCCACGGACAGCCGAACCTGGTTATCTCGCCCCCGAATGGACTGTATAACGCGCAATTTATGGAGCATATACTTGTCCTGGCCGTCCTGCCGTGGAATGTCCGCTATCTTCCGCAGGGCGGCACGATAAGGGAACTCGAAAGTCCCGTCGTTTCTTCGCGACGAAAGTGCGAACCACCGTTCGTTTAAGTACACCCGCCAGCCCGTAATCCGGCTGGATTAATGGCCACCGTGAAAGTACACGCGAAAATTAAGCGTCCTGGAACGATACGTTAACATTGCCCAATTTAGACGCGATGCTGTGATTATTTTTATTCCGTTAACCCTTCTGTTTCTATAACGAAGAGGGGCGCGTAACTCGCTGTGCAGGACGAGGTTTTAATTACAGGAAATACTCGTTACTCGTGATGGTTTTGTACGCTATATAAGAATGTTATGAATTGTCATGTTATGCTGGTTACTTCAAATATTTTGCGCAAATTCTATTTTCATAATTACGCGAATCAACGTGACAGTGCCCGAAGAATGACACGCACGCTGGTCTTGCGAATATTTCGTCCAGAGCATAAAGAGCGATTAAAATGATTAAAGAAAATTAAATTCAATACATAATTTCACCATTACCGAATTACACGAAACTGGTTTGCCTGACTAAACGACATTAACCGTTGCATTCCAATTTTTCATTCCCAGATGCAATACGACCATTTGATGTTCTCATTTAAATTCTCCGAAATTGTCCGCTTTTATTATTGACTACGTACCTACACGTATTTCACCTTACTGATGGGACTCGTCACAGGGAATTCGCAATGACAATGGCCAAGACATGCGCCGATTTGAATAATAAACCGCGGTCGTTAGTCAAATCTGACACGAATGCTTTAATTTTTCATTCGCACGTGAGCATAAAGATGAGCGAGCCAGGAAGCCCGGTCGCGATCGATTCACTGTCATCCAATTCATTCCTAAATCATGCGCCCCGCGAACTTGCAACATTTCTAAAGCCTCTTGCATGCACGTTCCCCCGTTGCACAAAATTTCCTATTCTTTATGCCGGTTGTATACATAATTGAACCTTTCGGACTCTGCATTTCATCGACTTCGCGTGTCTTTTGATACAAAGTATAGGAACACGCGTCTACGCGAAGCATTCTTCTTCAAACATAGGTAGTACTTATCCCGTATTTAATTCCAATATGTAAATCCAATGGGGCATAATTGAAGGCAAATCAAAAAGAACCGCACGCATTGAGCCGCGCGCGAAGTAGAATGTTCAAACGTGCTGGCAACAATAGAGATTGGGACAAATTGCGGTGCAACACGAACGGAAGGATGCAGAGACTTATTTTTATAACGCAGGATGTGGGTTTTGTCTTGTCACGGTGGACACCGTCGTTCTAAAACTCTTCTTTATGGGAAGGAAGCGGGCACTAAATCTGCGGTTTGCGGACAGTCAAAAGCCGTGCATTCCACGTGGGCCGCGGTTTTGGTGTTAAACGCGCTCGAAGGAAAAAAGAAACAGGATCGTTTTATCGCTGGTGGCGCGGAAACGGTAGCACTAAACTATTATCATTTGCACAGTTATCTAATGTGTAACGTTCCATTCAACAGGGGAGCACTTCGAGGTTGAGCACGGTTCCAGTATCGCGCGGTTGTTGAATAGTGTAGATTGCAGATAAAAATCCTCCGTTTTTCGAAATATCCGATGAAATTATCAGGATTTTATAATATAATATACTGTAATATAATATAATATAATATAATATATTTATAATATACAATAAAGTGCCGGGCAACATTGTACATTTTTCACGAAAAGAATAATTATTCATTGTTTATGTAAAAATTTCCAAATTATTCGCCGTGTCATTGTTTCTTCGGATATCTTTACGCAATCTTGGAAAAGATAAAAGAAATAATTCTAATCACGACAATAAATTAGTCAAAAATGAGGTGAACTTATAATTCTGTCCGGTACTGAATAATTCATGGCGTAACATTTAATACCTCAATTTATGAAGACAAATTTGATTATTTATTAAATTCATAATAATTTTTTTCAGTTCTGTCTGACGAGTGACTTCATCTCTTGTTGGTTCTACGTAATTTTTGGAATAGTGCAGCATTCCGGATTGAATGAGAACAATATTCCTTATATAAGATGTTCCGGTCTACGAAGGGGGATATTAGGTGGTTTAAATAATTTCTCGGTATGCGTAGTGGTGGCAGAGATATCAAAGTAAAGTTCATTTTTTCAAATAGGACTCTGAATTTTTGTATTCATATTATGCCAGCATATGCCGAGACGAATACAATGACCTACGATATAATATCGTTCCCTGCAACAAAATATAAAAAAGTAAATCCGAAAAAGTCAGACATCGCTAGCTGAATCCTCACGAACAGAGCTAGAAAAAAGTGGAGAAAAGTAATTTCGCAATACACATAAATGAAAACTCATAACTATTCACTGTCTTTCCCTTGCATTTCGTACAACTCAAATAATTGATAAAAAAAAGTAATACAGAACAGTAACAAATACTGTGGCAAGACTAAGAACCTTAACCTCTCTATGTTAAATATTCAGTTAAAAATCGAGTCGAAAGTTTATTCACTTGTCCAAAAATGACTCCAAAATGACTAGCAATAAAAGCTGAGGATTAACCGTCGTTGGGGGAACGTTTCCAAAAGTAACTCGTTTTTATCGGTCGCTCGTTCACGGCGATCGCAATATTAACGATATTAGAACACTAGTTCGAGGGTGGTCTTTAACATCGCTTTTTGTCTCTGACGTTTATGCTCGAAGGTAATTAGATAGCGGCCGGCAAGCGGCCGGCCAAGACTATCAACAAGACCATCCCAGCAATCTGGCCGAACATCTCGGTACACATTAATTCAATTCCATCGACGAGGTCAATTTCGTAAAAAGCATTTGCCGGACGACGATCGAAGCGGAATCGATCGCGCAGCCGCCCAATACCTGTGCGCTCAGTTTACACAAGCCAAATGGTGAATCGTGTTTCAGAAAATCGCGGAACGATAGGGAGCATCTTGTTGTAGATTTAGCGTGGTTTCGTAGAAGGGTCTTAATTAAGAGGCTCGATGAAGACGAAAGGGGTTGTAATTTTGTTAAGGTGAGAACTAATACAGATTGGAAGCTGCGTTCTGATACTTCCTTTTGTGGCGAAATTGGAAAAAGTTGGATATGTTATGTTATTCTTTATTTCGGTGACAAATAAGTTAGATAAATCATTTTCTTTGTGTATCTGCATTTGATTGATCTTAGAATGGAATGTCGAGGAAACGGGAAAACTGTAATGCATGTTTTAATGATTTTGTTTCGGTCATTCTTGAGAATTGATTTATAATTATAAGTTGGCAAAATCTATAATTGCTGTTAGTATAACTGCTTTTTTCTAAATAAATTGAGTTTAAAATAATTTCACTTCGCCTTTGTTCGATTGGGTTTTCGAACCAGATTTATGTGGAAACGTTGTAATGTCGCTAACGCACGGAGCTAGAACGTTTATTATAAACATTATGTAAATAACAAGGCAATGGCGTGCACGGATGCCAAAAATGTGAAATTATCGTGGCATTACCGGACAGGAAAATGCAAAGTTGCTATTTGCAATGCTCTTTCATTTGCTATTCGATGCATCAAAAATCTTGCCCAACAGAGGAGAACGAAATTGATGGGACCGTCGTGACACGGAATCATCGAATCAGTGGATGTAATGTAACTCCCCAAGCAAATTCTAAAAATGATACCTGTACGATTAATTTTTATCGGCGTACGCATTAATTACCATAAATGAAATTAATGATCCCGTCGACATTAAGCGCGAAGAGCTTCGGAGTTTGCGAATTGTAAAACATTTACGATATTTCGTTCGAAAATGAAGCTTACAATTATTAAAGAGTTTCGCTACTGGCATTTAACAATAATTTCATTTATTCGTGAAAATTAAAATGCCATTAGTCCAGAATCCAAGATATGCTAATTCACCAAGCATCACAGTATCAATTCGAAAGATCTGCAATAAATGTAATAGTGACATCAATTTGCAAATTGCAAATTCAACCCGCCAAAAACTGAACCAATCTTTCTACAACAAATTATTTTACCAACGTTATGCTCAATCTTTGCCAAAGTAATTTATCGTTAAAGCATTTCCTGCAAGTTTATTACTAAAACATACGTTTACTTGGTCTTCATTTCAGACCGTATAATCTGTTCGTTGCGAGCAATAGAACAAAGGTTTAAAGAATTAAATAAGCAAACCTATCCACTGCTAAATCTGTGGAATCCATAGAAACCGGCAAGTTACAAAGAAACGGTAGGCCATTTCAGTTACCGGTACAAAGGCTATCATTACGCACGTAAAGCAATTTTACTCCACAGCAAATCACAGAATGGCTCGTTCGTTCAAACATCAGATGACATTCGATCTATCAATCAAATTCAGACAAGTGTAGAAATTGTAGCAACTAACAAAGAGAACGACAGCCTACTCTAACAATCAAAACGAAACTGTCATCATAGGGTTAAAAGTTTTAACCCTCCCCCAAATACAGATCCAAATACAGCATTCAATAGCTAAAGGGATAAACTCACTGCAGTGTTAAAACTGGTGTTTCGTTACAAAAGATTATTCAAATTGAGTGTCAAATATTTGAATTGAAATAAAACAATGTGAGGTATTCTTTGCTCTCTTTATTTTAACATAAAGTTCACTTTGTGACGTTAACTATGGAACACAATAT
The DNA here is from genome assembly GCA_963583965.1 of Nomada ferruginata. NCBI lineage: Eukaryota > Metazoa > Arthropoda > Insecta > Hymenoptera > Apidae > Nomada > Nomada ferruginata. Next base: position 9,591,696 of record OY757225.1, on the reverse strand, counting down.
CGTTAAAGTGACCTCTTTGGGCTTTTTTCATCAACCCAACTAGTTTTACCCAATTTCGCACTGCAAAAAAAACCCATGGGGGGGGGGGAAGTCTGACGGTGTTAAACCCTATAATCTTGGTAGCCAAATCCATCTCTTTAAGCTATCTAAGCTATCATTTCGTTCGACGTGCGCCACGTAACACCATAATAATTAATACCATAAAATATCTCAAATAATTTGTTTCTTATATTTCAATCTGAATCTACGTCCCTCAACTTGGAGAACTCTGCGTGACGCAACAAAGAGATCGCAGGACAAGGACCACGTTAAACCATCGCGCGGTCTTTAAAGCATTAGCCTAAGTTTCCAGAGAGCATCATCGGAGAATTGCGATCGCCGTTCAAACCAGCCATTTCGCGGAGAAAGAATGCAACTTTCCCAAGACTGGGTCCCGCGCCAAGAGATATCACGAGCGGGGCGCATCGACACGCACACAACGCTTGTCGGCGCGTAATTCTACGGCAGGAAGACTCGGTTAATTCGGCCGGTGGAGACTCGCAAGCTGCACCAGCGGGAGAACGGGAGAAAGAGAAAGAGAGTGGATTCCGCCCGATTGCAACCACTCAAATCAGAAATCCAGACTGGCAGCCAAATGCAAGATCGAACGTTCAATTTCGACTGCCGGTGAACTGGCAACGGTGACTGAGGGGAGATCTCGAACGAGCTGGGGAGGGACAAGAAAGACGAGGAGACGGAAAAACGAAGAGCAAAGGACAGCCACGGGCCACGGGAGCGGCGTGGAGGCGAAGACAGAGGGAGAAGGGAATAATAGGAAGAACGGTGGATGTGGATATAAGGGAGAAACAGTGGGCCAATTCGCTAATCCCGATTTCCGATCGCGTACGCCGATTCACGTATTTACGTTAACAGCTCCAATCAGTTTCCTCTCCATTTCCTTACTTTCAGATAGCGGGGAAACGGCATTCCCGGATGCGTTCGTACCGGATCACTTCCCTCTTTGATGATCGGCCGATTCGCGTTCTGGCGTCTGACTCTTTCGCCCGCTTATGCACTTTCTTTCGGGCTTCTCTTTTTTAAACGCCGCGCGTTCCATGTGACTCATTCTCAGTGGGCAGGGGGGTGTGTGATTGATGCTTTGCCGTAGGCTGTCAGAATTGTGTTCCATAATGAAACTGTGGGATGCAATTGCACCGTGTATGTGACAACCCCGTGAATGTGCGATTCGATAAGTTACTGGGCACTGAAATTTTTATGGATTTTTTTGCAGACGTGAACTGTGAAATAATGCGCGATTGGAAAATCATGTTCCATCCATTTCTTTATTGACAAAATGGAATTTTGCACTATTATGGTTATGGAATGTTACTACATAATCGTGGGTAGAGATTAATGAGCAAAATGTATTGCGTAGGCAACGTTTTAACTGTATACCTATTTGAATCGAAGGAAGAATATTTTTGCCATATTATTTATTAGATCATTTTATATCCCATTTATTAATTGCTTTACGTCTAATGTTGTCAACCATTCCGATCTTTTAACGGAGCAAAAGCTCGTGCAACCAGAAGTATACACTTTAATCAAAATAAATTTCCAACCACATTAATTGGTTAAATTGCATTTCCAAAACCTTCGTCATTTCTACTTCTCACCTGCAGCTTCATCCACTTATACTGTATTTAAATTCTTGCAACAAGTAGCTCAACCATTATAACAATTTCGTTCTCACCAAAGACTACATTTGAATTATCCCATCGTCGCATACAAAATCAACGAAGATTTTCGACATCGTTCCCACTCGAGCCAACCCCGAACACGGGCAACCCTTCATCCAACGAATGGCAGGTAACGCAGCGCCTAGAAGGATCGCAGAAAAATTCAAACTCGGCCATTTCTTTCCGACTCGTCCCGTGCTGCGCAACGATATAAATCGATCCCGTCGACCAGGGACGAGTACGTCCGACGGAGGTAATTAATATTAACACGCGGACAAGCGACGTCAGCGATGTTGCTTCCAATAAAGTCCCAACGTGAAAGCCCACAAATCTCCTCGAGAAAGAAACCCGTTGGCTTCGTCCGGCTCCGGAGAAGAGGAGCAGCGGTTTCCACGGCCAGATAAAGAAACACTATATTGTAATCTGAAAAATTCGGTGGTCCGCGTCCTCCTCTGCGGTAACAGATTCCTTTATCGACTTCAACTCGGGGTCAGACCTTGCCTTGGCCTCTCTTCTCTCTCTCTCTCTCTCTCTCCCCGTCGTTTTATCGTGGCTGAAATATCGGCAAATAGAAAAGAGCCGGCTGATATCCAGAGAAGTTGGGAAGCTTATCGTGGCATAGGTGCAGATAATTGATCGAAGCCCCCTGTGCTTTTCACTGGCCGCTTGTTTTCTCAACTTTTCTGGTTAGTGGCAATTTCTTGGTACAATTAGCCAGTACTGACCACTTAAAATGTAAATCGTTGAACGGGTTAACGCTAATGACGGGCTTGACCCTTCTCAATAATTGAGAACTAATTCATTATTAGCGGAAGAAGTGCAGTATGTTTGGAATACACCTATTGCTATTCTGATACCAGTACCATTTAGTATGCATTCCGTCAAGCATCGATATCAAATATCGATACCAAGTCCTTCGCCGTTCAATACGCTTCGAATCGTACGAACAAGTATTTGATTATCCGGGTGCTTGAAAATCGCGGGAGAGGTTTGCATCACCCCCATCAATATCGAGGGTAAAGGGCATCGACGGAGGATGATTCGTATTAAAATCGTGGCCGAAAGATCGTCAAATCCGCGAGGAGAGTTACCAGTAATTCACAACGCAATGATTGCAATTCATCGACGACATCGAAAAAACAAATCCAACGGTCGAACGCTAAGCTAAGCTGGACGCGCGAACTTTTTTTAAAAAAAAATGAATATAGTGACATTTTCGTCGACCGCGTGCGATACAAGGGAGGATGGAGGGAGGATACACGGTCAGAAGTAGAAAAGGCTTTCGCTCAAATTAGATCCGGGAGTTCCGGACTGTCGGGATTCGCCGATTTCCGCACAATTTATACGTGGTAGTATTTTTGCGCAATTTGTGCCGGTTATGAGGACGTGGAAGCGCGATGGTTTCACCGTGAAAAATATAGCTCGAATTTATCGCGGAGACCTCCATCCACTTCTCTCCTACTTCCTCTCCATCACCGACGGAATATCTATTATTCGTCACTGTCCGTGGTCCTCGACTGACCCAGGATAAAATTATGAATCGCCCCCGCGAAAATGATCTCTGCCTTCGAACTGTTTCGAAATCTTGTAACAATAATGCCTGTCAATTGGCCGATGAAGAACTTCGTCGATTTTGGTTTTACTGCCACTAGAACTGAATGAATATTTTTTTAGGGATGAGGTAACGTGGACAGATTATGTGAATTGAAAGTGGTGTAGGGTTCTTTGTGGTTGCCGTTTGTTTGAAAATTCGTTTATGAGTTTTACGAATTTCAGAATTCATTCCCGACAATTATTTAAAAAATTGTTTATACTGTAAATTTTCAAACATGTTTGTTGGGCTCATTACGGATACATTGATTAAGGGTTAGAATTATTTAGCAATCTGTTGTTAATTTCGCATCACTAGAAATATTGCAAGTAGTAGCAAGTAGAACGCTTTATCTGGCTCAACAGATTTTCGTGTTGTGAAATTTGGTTACTCAAGATATTTTAATTAATTGATTGAAAATCACTATATTTCACGGTATCGTTATGCTATAGATGTGTCTATACGTACACTGTAAGACTGTAAGATAAAAGGATAATAGTTTCTTAAGTAATTTATGGTGCGTAATAAACGACTATCGTAAAATACCAATTTAGATATATTATCGTACTGCGTGTATTACTAATGTATTCTCCAAAGAGGAAATTCCAAAACCAGAGTACATTAACGTTACAATAAAGCGGGACTGCAATAAAAAACGAATTTGAAGAATTTATAATTTAATTCAACTGAATTCTATGTCCATAGACATTTCGTAAAAACCGAAATTGAACAGCGTGAATAGTACTAACGCAGGGGGTAATCATACTGTGTATAAATTATTGTAAACCCTATATAAAACGAGCATAAGCAAATAAGAATAAAGAATAATATTGCAAGTGCATTCATTGAAACTGGCGATATGGATATATGAAATTAATGGTAGGATAATAAAATCATATGTGTAATTCAATTTCTACTACCCGTAGAAATCTTCGTCTTCATTTCGTCGAAAATAAAAATCTTTCACGAACTACCACAGCTGCACGCAAAATAAATTCTATCGCGATACTCTCAAAGCGCCATGCAAAAAACCTCATACTACAAACCAATTACCAAGCACCCCTCTACATCCCTACTCATTATTAACGTAAAATGTAAATACCTTAACAAAACCATTTGTCCGTCGCTAAACTCAACCCTGCATCAAAGATCGTTCTTACAGAAACCGAATCAAGGACACACGAGGATCAAACGGGAGAAATCCGTAGCCGAATGCTGAACGAACTAAAACAAGAGAAGGGACAACGAGAAAATAAAATGAAGAAACGTGAACGAAAAGGACTCGCCGTCGAACGTACAACTCATTGTCAACGTGTACAACGTTCTCACAGCTATCCCAGAGATGTTCCAGTCCAACAACGATGTTCCCTTTCTCTTTTTAAAGCCCTTAGGTTAGGTTAGAAGCGGCGGTAATTCACCCGGGGGCATGATGGACGCCCTCGACGCTCGCGCGGCGCGGCGCGTGGCGCGGCGTCGCGACGCCTGAGCCGCCGTCGAACGCTCGACCCGCGATGCACCATCCACGAAACAAAATTCAGATGATCAACGTGGAGGATGCCCCGAAAATGGTTAATTGCCCGTAGAGGAAGAATCGTGGGGAGGAGGCCGTGTTCCAGTTGCGCACGACAGTTCGCTACTTTTCGCGACCTGACCGTGTTCCAGACGGCCTGATAAATTAAGGCATTTGGAACGAGATCGTCGCGCGGGATACACTACAGAACTCGGCACGCGAACAGCGCGTTAAATCGCTGGTATCTGGGATCTAGCGCCGAATATTGTTTGGTCGTTAAGAATTCGACCTGCGAGAAAATAGAGTTTTACCGGTACGTAAATTGGAAATTCATGATTTGCAGGGGGTTGAAATGTTTATGTCGGTTCAATGTTTAAGCGACCAAGCTGTTGTCTCTTCCGTTTGATTACGGGCCATGTAGAACGAGCATATTCTTCGATTCTTCAAGTTATTTAGTTTCATGGATTTGGTAATTGTTGCTTACACGGTTATAATTTTGGAACTCCCTGTTACCGTAACGATAATAAAATGTATTCATGAGTACATACTATTTTTGTATTATTTTATGCTGAAGTAATTTGCTCATTCGGTTAAAAACGTAAATAAGCGAAGTAGTAAATTGTACCTGCTAGACAGTATATCATATTGCAAACACAAATTAGTGAAACAACATGAATAATTCTTCTACATACTATGTAGTCTCACTTATAGTTAAGTAAAGCAACTGTTGTCCTACTGTGAGCCATAAAAAGTGAACGCTTGCTATCAGGTATAAACAGAGTAGGTGCACCTGGATAAAAACAGACTAACTCTTAGATATTTCGAAAGCTCAAGAAAAGTATTATTATTATATTTCATTGCGTTCAAGTCATTCAATTCCAGCAGTCTTCTGCATTGCTTTCCTAAAACTTCTTCCACAGTAGCAACTATAACGCTTCGGTTCTATTTCTCCTTGCATCTCCGATTTTCGCGTCTTCATCTAATTACAGTGCACGCGACGGAGCGGCGCAACGTGTCTGATAATCCGTTACGTAATGGAAACACGCATCTCGAACGTTTATGTCCATTAGATAGACCTATCATTAAGTAAGATAATCGAACGGAGCCGTTGGGTACAGGTATACACGTGGCGCCGCGTGAAGCTACACCTGGAATTGCGAATCGACAGAAACCTGAATTCGTCATGCCACGTTTTCTTTTAACGCCTCTAGTATGAAAAAGTAAATCACAGCTACGAGACTACTATAATTAACAGCGAGTCGTAATTCGTTCTATAATTTTGACGTATTTTGCAATTTATTTTATTGCCTTTTTTATGCGGCTCATTCGTTGACTTTCAAAAAAACGTTAAATGTTATATGCACCTGAGCAGGTACCTATTTAACAAATTTTCATACTTAAAAACAGGGGTACGACGGATTATTATAGTTTGTTAGCAGGGAAAGGCAAGCGGTAAATAAATTATTGGAGTCAGATAGACGAAAATTGGATCGGTACATTGCGGCTCGATTCCAAAAATCGAAATTGAAAACGATCATTTGTTTAATACTAACCATGTATCGCAAAGAACTCTGTTTAGAATATATTTGATAGAGTGTGCAGTAGGTTACAGCAAAATGCATGGATATTACTAACAGCACCATAATTCCTTCATTATGTAAGCCGAAAGCTGAGATTTGCGTTAAACAAAACGACATTTGCAATAGAAAGATTGTCGTCACGGTATCAATCATATCGTATCACGCAACATGGAAAACTTTAGCAAACCACTCTAATCGATTGCAGAATGTTGCAAAAAAAAAGCTGGAGATACCAATTCGCAGAATTAAGAAACGCAAGCTCCCGCTCACAATATCAAGCGAAAATAAGGATACTGCGATTGTATCTAATAAAAATCAACAAAAATCAATAAAAATACCAGATATGGTTTCAATTATAATTTTCCATAAACTAACATTTCACGATTCCGCTTTCCCACGAACGAAACGATAAGTGAACATAATATAACAAATACACAATTCCAATCGTTCTCCCCGCAACTATAAATTACCTACCACATTCTCTCGAATCAACGCACCAAATTCTCCAGCCACGCTCGAATAAAATAAAGCTTCGATCCAAGATGGATAATACTCAGATTTCTGCTTGTACTTCCTACGAACATTAAAACGCATCCCCGTTCGCGTCGCGACGGTTCAGTTCCACCAGCAACGAACGGCTTATCAGTCCCGCTCTTCATCGGATTCTTTCCCCTTGTCACGCAGCAACGATAACAATTAACTGGCAGCGGAACGACGGATTATGAGGCCGGATACGTACGTAGTAACCTCCAACAATCACGATTACAACCCGCCTCGACCGGAGTGAACGCGATCAAGTAGCTCGATCTTCGACTTGGATAACTCCGTGGTAAAACGAGCCACGGGACCCTGACACCATTGATAACGATTCCTCTTCTCCTCGTGATCTTTCCACTGCTCTCTCGGGTCTTTACTCGCTTACTGCAGGAAATTTCGTTCCCGAGACGAGACGCCGCGCCGCGCCGGAAGAAAATGATGTCGGCAGAGGGATGCCGCATTTTTTCGATTATACCTAGTATACTGTCACGCTCTTTCGAACTGCCACGGCGCCGTCCTCTCTGTTTGCCCGACGGGATCTCTCCCTCGCGAATCTGGCACAGATACGTACATCCGAAAACTAATAAGGACACGATACTAGGAGAGGGAGAAAAAAAATGAACCGAGGGCACGAAGTTAGGAGAGACGAAAGGGTTCCGGCGATCCGCGTTTGAACAGAGGAGAGTTTGTATTGTTTTATCGTTGTTTATAATTTTATTGCGACAACCTATCTTGGGATATTTAATAAATATTGTTTCGTTGGAACGAATATTGCGTAGTGTCATTTCAGTTATTTTGATATTAAGATGAAGGATAAATCGATATATTCGTTGCACAATATTGTGTGTTTAATATTTTAGGCGTATGCGAATTTGAAATTCCGAGACGAAGGATTAGTATATTCGTTGCACAATATTGCGTGTGGAAATTTGGGATCTGCCTTACGGCTTTGTACGATTGGAAGCATTCCCTGGAAAGGGAAACTTCGCCATTTTAATGTGGCAATGATGCCGTATTTTCGGGAGCTTCGCCAAAGATCGCAACTACTTGAACCCTACACTTTATTCAATAGATTAATTATTTTCTTAGCAATTTATATTTACCGACGTGGCAACGAGTACGGCCTATGTACTCAAAAGTAATTTGTATTGCAGAACTTATAAAGAATTCTTATTATTTTTCTACTGTCGCACATTTTACTCATACAAACCTGCCTACATTAAAAATATTAACAATTTATTTACTTAATCTATTTATTTCTTATATTTTGCATCCTATAACGAACGACCTTGCAACGAACGAATGCTATAACGCACAGCTGTCTGATGAAGTCAAAACGCTTGCAAAAATTTTCGAATTGGCAGCTCCTCACCCTCCTCTTCTTTACAATTTTATTACAAATTTACACATGTGTGCAATGCATCAAATTTATGCATAATACATTGATTTGCATCTTCTTCTCCTTTATCATGAGGTTTTCGAGTTGTAGAGGCTCGACTGTACATGTATCCTATACCGAACGACGTTCTAACCTAACCGAACCAGATCGTTATAGGATACCCCACTGTACAGTATTAATAATTTAAAGCCGCGAGCAAAGTCAAATAATATATCCAGAAAAATATACAGGTCACGAGAATCTCCCATCACAAGTCAAGGAATTAGTATTCATCTAGACATAACGAACATCGGGCTGCTATTCTCACAATTCAGATCGCGAAAACGCTCGGAACACCAACGGCGAATCATTAAACAATATTCACGGACACGGGAAAACACGAGCATCTATAAAGAGTGTCAGCCATGAAAGGAGCAACATTTATTTCCCGTCCGACGGATCCTCAACCTGGAACGAGTCTCTCCTCGAAAGTTGAAAAACCGAAGCTGTTTATGGTGTCCGGGTTTTCACCGCGGTAATTAATAATCGCGAGTACTGGTAACTAACGCGAAGCTAAGACGACGCGGAGTCAACCGCGTAAAGAATGTTTCCCTTTCTTCCGGAACTGGCTGAAGCGGAGGAAAAAACGGTGTTCCGGTAACGACATCCACGGCAAATTAATTTCACCTCACCGTTTCTTCATTCCGCTCTGCTTGAAGGCCGCGAGATAAAGGGAGTCTTTATTAAATTGCACGCAATAGAGATAACGCCGCATCACGCATATTGTTATCGCAGATACATTCGCGGTCGACGAGCGTGGAAAATTGAGGGAGTGAAAGAAAATAGAATTGTTAATAAAAATGTATTGCTCTAATAAGAATGTGTGTGAAGCAGTGGAAAGTGGATTTTTAATTTGATGATAGGGCATCGGTTCCGCGAATCGTGAAGGTGCTAGGTGATTAGTTTTATGTTTCGTTGATTGATTAATTAGAAAAGTATCCGGGGAATTTCTATCGCTGATCATTCCATTTAAGTATTTACATTCCTGACCGATGTTTGTAAATATAAATTGCCTGCTGCTTAGTATCTATTTAGTTTTGTTATATAATATTTTGTATTTCTCTCAATTTTATATTAGAAATCTATCGCAGATTTGTATAAATAAATGTTAGACGAAGTGTTATTAAAGAATTAAGAAGAAAGATTTAATGTAAAATTCCAATCGAATATTTTAATTTCAATTTGCCTGATCTTTCTATCCCGACCTTCAAATCGACGTGTTAAATAGCTTTCTTGGAAGCCGAAAGTAACGATGACATTTTATAAGATTTAAAATATCTCTATAAACTTCCTTTGTCATTTTAATAGCCTTCATATTTTGTATGTTACAACACCGTTAATCAAGATTCTATTTTTAACGTGCATCTCTGAAATTTCAATATTATCTTGCTATTTTTATAAACCGTACATTCCTCTTCCAAATTCACCGCAGGATAAATATCGAATTTAAGACAGCCACAAACCAGCATTGTAATGCTGGGGTCATTTATAATTAATTATGTTTAAAAGTCATTTACGTAACTAACACGTCACTGGTCTATCTATAATTTATTCAATATTCTATTCGGCCTAGCACAGTAACTTTAATTTTATACTCCAGTCAACAGATACTGGTAACAGTTATCGGCAAATGAGCGCGTCCTTCATTAATTCTACAAGAAGCTTAACCCTTCCGTGAATACTGTAAATGTAGCATGATTAATTAATTTTAAGTACAACAGTCCCAATGCTACACATTCATAGAAACCGAATGTGGAATAAAATTATAAAGTAGAATACAAAGTTACAATTGTATTAAATTACTTACAGCACAATTTTAAAATAATTTATTCCACCCCCCACCCCATAGTACCGATCCTATGTAATGGTACATTAATTAATAAAACAGGTGTACTTTTTCCACAGTTTCCAATCAGATTAATCCAATATGCCCAAAGAAATACTAACACTGTCAACCGCTACTCAGTAGACAAAACTGTCACTGTCAAACACATAAAAATAAAAATACTAAATCAATCCTGTTAAATATTCGCCGTTAACTCTTATGATCGTAAACTTTCGCCTAAAATGTCACCCTAAACACCTGGCAGCCGCGAGGCAACCACTATTATATCCCCGCTCGTACCTTTGATCCTCCATTCGTAATCATCGGGCAGAAACCTGTCCGAATCAGAAAATGAGATCGGTGAATCCTTTCGATACTCTTTTTTCCCGGCCGATTTCAAGGAACAAATTACACGAACCATGCACGAGCGATAAGTCAGGAAGCTCCAGTCATTAATTGTCCTCCTCCACCTGGGGAAAAACATGAAGGAGCGCTAATTGATCGCTCAAGTGGTCAGTCGAAGTCGGTGGCGCGAGAACGAAAGAAGTGGACGAAAAAAAAGAGCAAAAAAAACCGCTTATGTCGGGGAATAGCCGATTTAGTGTTTTCGCGATAAGCGTGCTGGATCGACTGCGTAAAAATAGATCGTCTATTACAAAAGGGGAGAGCTTTATCGTGGCTGCGATAGGGCGAGTTTACGGACCGGTTGTGTGCAATAAAGGAACCACGCAGTTTTACGTAGCTTCGCGAGCCCAGCGACGCGTCGCGTCGCGACGCCGGGGAAACGTTTGCCGGATAATTTCCAACGACCAGTGTCGGGACGAGAAAAATGAGAAATCGCGGAACCAACCGGTCAGCGAAGAATTCCGGTTAACCCGCTCGCAGCGGATGACGTACTGGTACGTCGAAGTCTTGCTGGACATTTTCACGTATGACGTACTGGTATGTCAAGGTTTCACGGACCATTTTTACACAGGGCGTCCCAGATATTTCTTGACTTAGGATGATTTTTTTTCTTTAGATAAAAGTACGAAGAAAATGTTATACATATGGTTTTGTGATAGGCGTTTTGTTGCTGCGTTATGAGCGAATAAGTATCTTACATGCAGCAAATGGATAAAGACGAATAAAGACAGATCGAAATGAGAAATTAACAATACCTACTCGATAATTGTTTTCAATAATATTAATTAATTATTAACAGCACTTAGGCACAGTGGAGCTCCTGTATTTATCGTCAATTTTCCGTATTTATTTGTTTACGGCTTTGTAATAGAATGTTTATTGTAGAATTTTGTGTAACAAGTGTGGCCTATTGTGATCTAAAAAATAGATCACCATAGTTTGTCAGAAAAAACCTGAAACGCCCTGTACGTATCTGATTCCATGGCATTCTTCAATGTACAATGTCCTGTGTTTGGGCTTAAACAGCACGCGATCGTTCCCGTTGGGAATGGGTTAAGAATGTTAAGATCGATTGATCGTTCGCAGTTGCTCGGTAAAGATTGTGAAAAATGTCACAAGTGCTGGGTGATAGGTTTTACGTTCTCGTGGTATGAGATAACTTGTGAAGGTTAGAGGGTTGAAACTAGTTTATCCTAGACATTCTTGCACATTGTAAATTATTAAAATAGTGCGTGCTAGTAGACAATATTTGGTTGCCGTATACATCGGTTCTTTTATGGAAAACTACCATGTATGTGGAAATTTGTACCTTTTGAATAAAACAGTGGACTCAATGTTCGTGCACAATACAAAATTACTTTATAGTTGAATTTAATATGTGAAACAAAATTTTAAGTTCACACATTATCTCACTACATTTTACATTTAATTGCCAATTTCCAGAACTTATTGAATCGCGCCAAAAAGGAAGGCGGTATCTTTTGAATAATTAATTTTCATATTGAAATTATGTGCTCTAAGCATTCGCGAATATAACAGGAAGCACGCGATGATATTTCTTCGTCTTCAATGACGCAAGAAAAGATAATTGGTAAAAGTATTTTACAACCTGATGTGATAAACCATTTTGGTCGCGTTTAAGTATACCTACATTAGCAGGTATCCACGGGTACACTTGATTAAATCAAATAAAATATTGAGTTAAAAATATCAGCAGTTTTATTTTTAGATAGTGGGATGGTTAAATTTATTTCAATTGCGGGAGATTCTTTACTTTGAAAGAAACACAGGCGGTTAAATATTACAAATATTAAAAATCGGTTTAACCGGTTGGGTTTTTATCGTGGAGATAAAAGATACGATTACATCTTGGAGATATCATCACTGTCGATATTCAAACGTTCTTCGTACGACAATCTTCTTCCTATTGCCTTTCAATAATTGCATTTCGAGATTTTGCAAGTAAACGATATATCAATCAGCTATTTATTAATAGCGCAAATAAAAATCCTATTTATAAATCAATATTGCGCCTAATATTATTTTATTGGGATTGAACCTCATTTACAGTAGAATTCAGGTTTATTGGAATGCAGAAGAATAACAATACATCATCAATTACTTATTCCTAATGGACACAACTTCTGTGACTGGAAAACTAACTCTGCAATTTCTTTATATTTTAATTGATTTGATCAGATAGCCAAATGTATATAATTATCAACTACAATCACATACTAGAAAAAGAAGGTTAAATCTCATATAACCCTGCATACACCATAGATATAATTTTTCACATTGAAGTTATCATCGTTCATCCATTATTGGAACACGTGCGATACTTCGGTTCATAATCTGGGCAGTCCATAAAGAAAAGTAGATGATCAGCCATGTATATTCTATAGGAAAATTTATGTCAAATACCTTGATAAGAAAACCGCAGAAAACGTGAATTACGGCCTACAGAAAGACGCGCGTTAATAAGAGAGAAAGTGCTCCCGGATAAAGAAGAGAATACCAACCATCAATCAAATGAAACGTGTCTACCTAAGGTAGACCTTGAATCGGCATTACGTTCTCCGTTCAGGAAGATTTGGGTAATCTGTTACGAATGCGTGTAACTTTACTTTCTCATGTTTCTTCCGTACTGCTTCTTGAAACAAAAGGGCCTCCTTTGCAAGACGATCAGAGATATTCGATGCTAAATTGGAGACCGAGTGAGTGTTTTGCCTCTGATGCAATGGAATTTACATAGAGAAAAAGAGGACTGCTCGGTGAGTATTCTGCTGATAGAATAAAAATACGAGAGCGGATTGAATTTGAATTAACTTCGTTTATATAATTGAGTTCAAATATTGAAATAGACATGCATGGCATGGAATATTCAAACGATTGTTCGGGACTTGAAAATACCAAGTACGCTTCATTAAAGAAAATGGTTTAGAAGACAATGAAATAATTCTACAAATATTATTACTGCAGGATATTATTACTTATTAATAATGGGAAAAAAACTATACATAGACACACAAACTACAACGAAATACAATTTAACCCTAATAACGTAAAACGACGTAAAAAGAAAACTAACTCAACAATCGAATCGTGATTGCGTGTTTCTCGCCTGAACGCACTCTCTCGACTTCCCACTTTTCTCTACGCACCACGTTTCCGCGTGCCGCGCTGCCACGCTTCGCAGTCACACATACACACACGCACACATACCCACATTACTGATTAGCAATAACAGTTATTTAATAAGATACATTGGAAGTATAAGAAAACAATAGGCTATGATCATTTCTTCAAAACTTGTTAGAGAAGAACTTAATGGCAGAATTTATCACGGCTTCGTAACGCTAATTGTAAGATGATTTTTTTAATGGAATCTTGCATCACTTTGTTCAAACTAGCTAACGTTGAATAATTAATTTCAAATCACGATACAACCTATGCTCATTGATAAGACCGCATCGGTAATAGAAAAGAAAATAAACAAACCCCACACACTCCTCCTACTATTACCTTTTTACCTCGTATCCGAAAAAAGATGAGCATCAACGAATCAATGAACCGAGCTTTTCTACGCGAATACAAAGCCGCAATTTATTTATAGATATCTCTATTCAAGTCCTATTTTCTGCCTCCAATGAATTTCGAGTCGGAACAAAAACATTGTTACATTTTATTCCCCGGCTGACACATTACTCGCCACTAAAGAGGGAACAAAATAGACGTCTTCCACTGCAAACCAGTTAACAAAGTATTCAAACAATCACAATTCAATCACCCAATCGTCTGTTTCTGCTCTGATCTCCCCCTTGAACACCATCACAGCTCAAACATTAAAAACGAAATGAAAAGGATCACCCAACAAACGTTCAGACCAATCAGTGGAGAATTATCCGTGCCTCTAACCTAAATACATTCACTGCTGTCACCGTTTCCCATCAAACGGCCATTCTGTTTCTACAGAAGGACGTCGCCAACAAATGCAAGCGCGCGAACGGGCGCGGAAGAGTTTCGTTGCAGCATCGAAAACGAAACCCTCGCGCGGCAAGGGAAATTACGAAGACACGTCTCGTCGGTCCGTAGCAAGAATGGCAGCAGGAAAGGCAGCAAGAAAGGCAGCAAGAAAGTTCACAATAAACGGGGGAACATTACCATCGTCGCCGAGGTTCTGCGGTCCGACGACGTCGTGCCTCGTCCACCCGTATTCTCACGAGCGCAACCCCGTCGATTCAATCCGATAAATATCGATCGGCCCCGTCCAGCCTTGAGATTCCATTTAATAATAATAACGGGACCTCGTATGAGACCAGCACGGGGAATAAGAAAGACTGCGGAGACTGGTCAGAGGGACAAAAACCGTGAGAGGGGATGAGAAGAAGATAAAGAGAGATCTAGGGAGAGAGAGAGAGGGTGACACAACTAGGGAGAGATCGGAGAGAAATATAGGGTGGCGCGTGGAAAAAGAGAAAGAGGACACAGCTTCCAAGTTTTATTCCCACGTATTAGCATAATAATTGCCCGACTGTGCGAGGGTGGTCTCGGGGAGGGTACGTTTCTACTGTGCTAGCGAAACCGATACGAACACTGGCGATCGAATCGCGTGCACACGCACACACACGGCCGCACGGACAGGAAAAGAAAGAGAGAAACGGATCCGCTGATCAGTGGGTCCCGGAGACGGATACGTCGAAGTTTTCGGGCGGTTTCTGCTAGGGGTATCGAGGCCGACTCTTTTTTCCGGGACGAGACGCGGAAGAATGTTACAGCACAGGCGGAGTTTCGCCGGCTAACCCACTTGCCTGTTGAAACGGCCACCATCCAGGAAAGGAGTTGCATTTATCGTCTAGACTCGATTCACCGGCTGACGGAACGAGTCCTCCCGCGCTCTTCTCACTCGAACACGTCCCAGCGTTGTGTAATTAATGATAATGCTATCGAGCATAGTACCCCCACCCCACTCCCATAGTACATCCCTCCGCCCCGCCACACCCCCGTTTTCTGATAACGGTGCAATGTTTATCGACGGATTAATGGAATATTACCGTTAAAGGCGAATTAATCGAGCTCGTACTCGACGCTCGGTTACCGTGCAACCTCGTGGCCACGATTTCCATATCGTGATTCCGAGACGCATGCCGCCCGTTACTTTCGTGCGCGACACAGGACATTAAGATTCCAATTGCGGTATTCGATATAGGCGCGAGTTAAGGCTGGCCCGTGTGAAGGATTGCTTCGATTAACGACTGTAATACGTGTCCGTGAAATCGCCGTGCGACTGCTCTCTGTGTCGCGTTTCGGGTTGTTCGATTTTTCTGAGCGGTTCCCCGTGCAGTTGAATTTATAACAGCTGCTGCGCGTTCAGTCGATGGGTTGGGTTTGCAGTTTTTGAATCGGATGTTGAATCGTCGATTGACTCGCGGCAATGTATTGGTACGGTGTTCGCAGTTCGATTACGGAGCTTTATGTTTACAATCCTTTCACTTCAAGTGGCTTTTATATTGCAGATTAAGGCAGATCACTTGAGCAGTGTAAAGAAAGCGTAGGATTTAAGTGCTGTTGTACCTGAGGTTGTAATAAATAGTGATTGCAACAAATTTAAGGGCTGGTGGAATCAGCGGCAGCAGTACATTTTGATAGTGCAGAACTGCTAACGAACGGCAACTCTTTCATTTGCTTGCACAACAAATAGCTACGGTGTTAATATGTCTAATTTCGATCCTGATAATTCTCGCAACCCTTCGTTATTAGCGGAAGGAAAATTCTCGATACATTTAAACTTTTGAAATGAAACAACACTGCGTTGTGCCTACACGGATTCTAAATCACAATTAATTACAAAGCACTCTGATTCACAGTCTATTACTCGCGATTACACATGAATATTTATTTATTTATTTCTTAAACGGGTGGAACCCTTTTTACACAGAAGTTACTATATGTTGGAACTGCTTACATACTAATGGTGAGAACTTATGCTAATGTAAGGAGAAGACGCTCGATAGTCAAATTCACTAATATTTTAAGCCTAGACAGTAATATAATAGGTCGAATATAAAACGCATGTAAAGACGCTACGCTGGGCGTTCAATCATTGAGACGCTAATGATATTGGAGGGCGTGTGATAAAGGTCTTAGTTCTGTACCGAAGATGTAGCGGTGAGAGCTCTATAGGTATCGGTTCTTAATTTATCAATTGAATCTGCGAACAAGTCGATATGTGGTTGGAATTTGTTAGCTGTATTACATATTCTTGAGATAGTGTCTAAGTACCCGTATCTTGAGTAATACCGAGGTTGGTAGAAAAGATTTGGTTGCCTGATTGTGCGTGGAGGAGCCTGGAGTTTAATGAGTTGGAGAAGGGTAGGACAGTCGGTCTTGTTTGTTAATATTTTGTGGAGGAACAGGATTTCGGATACGATTCGTCTGTGTTCAAGTGATTTGATTTTGAATCTGGACATGATAGGATTGTAATTGTGATTGGTCTGGCTCATAGAACTTCCGACTTTAGTGGATAGGAAGCGGAGAAATTTATGTTGAATACCCTCCAAGAGGTTGCGGTGGCTAGCTGTTCGAGGTGACCAAATAATTGCTGCGTATTCCAGATTTGGTATCACCAGTGATAGGTAAGGACGGAGTAGTGTGTGTGGGTTGGTGAAATGCTTACAAGCGCGCTTGAGAAAGCCCAGCATGTTAGATGCAGTTGCCTGCACCTTTACAAGGTGGGAGTCAAATGTTAACTTGTTGTCTACAATGACACCTAGATCCCTGACACTAGTCACTTCAGCGTCTGGTTTGACAATGTGTAGTTGTGTAGTATGGTGTTTTTGCTGCGAGTGAATCGAATTACACAGCATTTGGCTGCATTAAGAGTCATCATATTTAAAAACTGCACCTACAACTATTCATAATATTTCAACCACTCTGAAAACATCTCGAAAACATGATTCGCGTTCTCCATCTCCCAGTAATCTCTTCGCTCGAGTAGCGTTGCCCATCGTAGCCACCTACAATCCGTCTCACCCTTTGAACGTTTCAAGGCGACGTCAAATTGACGTCGTAAAAGTGTCGCAAGACACAGGGGCCGGCGACTCGATCCCAGGAGCCATCAAACACGCGTAACGATCTTCCAAACGATCCCCACGGAGTTCCTCGAATCGGCGACAACTTCTCCCGCGGAGCGATCGGGCCGTCATTAAAGTCCGAAAAATTTCTTCGCGACGGCCCGAGAGCGGATCCGCGACATATTAAATTCGTGCTCGTAAAAACGCCGGCACGAGTACCGCGGCGGGTCCATCGTGGATCGCACGATCGTAACAGTAACCGCGAGAGGGTCGATTCGGTGCGAATCGAACCGAGACCGAACTCTCGAAACGCGCTCGAAACTCGTTGGAAATTTTTCGAATTCCCCGCCCGCGCTTCTCTGCCCGTGTTTCGTCCAGATGACGAGGAGGACTCGCGCGAATACGGGGAATACTTTAAGGAAGCCTTACGCGGCGCGACGGAAATTCACGATTTGTAAGCCACTTGGACTTTCGAGCATCCGAAACGCTACTTCATCCGCCCTCTTCCCCAACGGGCGACGCTGCACCGCGCTTCTTACGAGCCGGCCAAGTAACTCGGGCAGGGATTTACTAGGGAAATTTCCCGGGGAACGAGATGTGGTAATGCTCGCAAAATAACAGCCACTCCGGGCACCGCTTTCCGGGCCACTCTGCACGCACTAACACGAATTAACCGCCGCCCGGCGTGGCGGAGACGATCGAAGCGAATTTTTCTGCTTTTGCAATTGGAAAGGCAGTGCTGTGTGCTTTGTGCAGGATGTTTATTCGTTTGTTCGTATGGAATTTATTGCAAACGAGTAGCACATTTATTTACTGAAACGTTAGGAACTGTTTCAAATCACCGCTCAACCTTGGAATTCCTGAGTCTCGAAATCGCGTGACGGTCTAACGAGAACGTATTTCATTTAGTTTCTTTCCAAAAGTGTTCCCCATATAACATTTTTTTACACGAAGGAACCAGGACCGTTTAAAAATTATTCGATTCGTCGGTTCAACGACCGTCCGACTCCCCTTAGGAGTGCAAGGGTTAACATTCGAAGCGACGAGATTCCGAACTAAGTTCGCACAAGAAATTCCAAGGCGCCTTGTGGCTGTACACTTTCCTCGATCACTTAATCGCGTGGAATCGCAGTTACGCCACGGATCCCCGGTAATTGCCTGCAATGATTAATCATTTCCGCGCCGGCGACGGATCTCACCCTCTTAAGCGGCGTTCGAACGCGATTCGAGGAATCTCGAAGCACAGAGCGTTCTCCATCAGAGCCACGGGGTCATCGTGGACAGGCGAGGGGCTGGCAGGCTGGCCGGAGGGCGCATTCAAAATCACGGGGTGCAGTGGTGCACGGTGCATTCGGAAGGGGATGGCACGGATGCGAATGGGGGAAAGGGGGCGAAAGAGTGGGCGAAGAAGAGTGGTGGAGGACGGTTCGAGCGGAAGATGGAAGTTTCGAAGGTGCAGGAAGGTGGTCGTAGGGGTGAGCACGCAGACTGGTAGGTGAGCGTCGAGTCGAGTCGAGGGAAGAAAAATGATCCATTAATCTGAAACCCAAAGTCTGGCGGCGCCGGGCGTCGCGGCGGCGGCGGCGTTGGCGGCGTCAGCGTCGACACGGCCGGCTGTGCAGTGGTGGTTTCGACGCTCACGCGCAAACCGACTATAGTAGTCGTACCAGCGTTCTCCACCCAACCTCGCCCAACCACCCCTTGCTCGTCCTTCGCATTCTTTTTCGACCCTACAGGCCAGTGATCGTCAACCATTTCTGAGTCCAACGATCGCTACGGTAGTGTGGTCGCACAGTGGACGATTGATTATTTTATTCCGTGACGATTGAAGTTGTATCCGAATGGCCGGAATTAATTGCAGTGGGAAATTCGATGTGCAGTAGGAAATATTAATTCGGGATTGTGGCATTTGACGCGGGGAAATCCCGCTGCTCTTTGAACTAGGGTCCACTTTACGCACTTGTTCATTGATAACAGCGAGTACATGTAAATGTGCGAGATTAATTTCCCAGGCTGTTCTTGTTTTATTCAGTGGTCGGTGTTATCGCAGGGGAACGTTCAATGAAAAGTGGGATACGATTTTGGCAATGAAACGCTGATGATTACTGAGGTTGAAGATGGTACAATTCTGCAATGGTAGAGTCATTTGGCGGGGAAGAAAAATTCATTTGCGTAATACAGTATAGTAAATTCTTATAAATATAGAAAATTTTAAGACGCGTTCACAGTTTAATGGGAGAATTGCGAGAGCTGCCTAAATGCCTTGAGAGCACATTTTAGAAACTGATTTTAGATAATAATATTAAATTTCTTCGGATGGTGTTTGCTTAAGGAACCCATGAAAAACAGTTGTCCGTGTACAGATATATTGCTTCTTTCTACAAGATCTTAATTTACCGCTGCCTGATGAACAAGTAATTTCACTATTAATCTATTCGCAACATTCACCTGCATACATATTTAAACACGTTGCATGCTTTAATCTTTACACTCACTCTAATATATATTTGTGATTGAAGACATTATTATGGATAACAGATAATGATACAGGAAAGTGGTGGTATCCTCCAGTGGAGGGGGATCATTTTGGATGACAAACTACTGTTTTCACTTTGTAGACAAAGATGCGACGAAAGGCTTCGCAAGATTATTAACTCAAAACGGATCAATCAAATCATTTTATATCGACAGTCTGCAAGATCATACTTCTTGGAACGGATTCTTAACTGATAAAGATTGATCGCACAAGTACAATTGCTCTCTTCTTTCAAATTACAATATTATATCACATTCTGCAAACGTTTGTAAATTATAAACGAAGTACTATAATTTATCGCAGTGGAATACGTGAAATTCTATATTACGTTAATCCACAATGGGATTTCTACACAGGGCGTAAAATAATTATCAAACTACATAAAAGTCTAATTAATCAGGACGACATTATCATTATAATCCTAAGACAAATTCCATGACCACCTCGCGATAACCATGCAATGCTGTGCAGATAAAATTCTTATCCAACTCTTCAACATAAAACCATTCATAGACAAATAAAAAAGGAATTTCCATTCGCATTCCAAATCTACTGCAACATCAACCAAATCAACTAAATCAAATACTTGCAATCACAAAAAAAATGATCACCAGAAATCGCCATCGCGGATCCAGACCTCAAATAATAGGACGCAAGGGATATAATAAAAATATAATCCTCCTTCAAATCATCCTTCAATTTCCCCACAAAAATTGACGACAAAGGAGAGAAGAAATCCCGCTCTGCAACATTTACGCGAGTCGGCATCCGCATCGACAGGTGCATCGACCTGCTTCCACGATCAAGCTCGGTCTAGTTGAAGAACACTGGCTTCACCGCACATAGATCGAGCGAACCTCGTTCCCAGCGTGTGATACACACGTATGTATATACATACATACGGGGGAGACGATCTTAACTCGAACGTATGAGGGAATAAGAGGCAGTCTCACCGTCTCCGTGAAGTCGCGGGATGGAGATACGGGAGGACGATGAGCGGTCTGGAGAAATGAGAAGCACAGTGGAAGAGAAATGAACGGATAAGAGATCGAAATCCAGCCGCGTGAGGTGTTGGAACGAGAGACGACGACAACGACGACGACGGCGATGAGAGCGGCGGCCACATTTGAATCCCAAATTCGACGAGACCACGGCGACCGTGATTAAAGAGTTCGACGTCGTTGTCGATTGGTAACCGTGCCCTGAAATCGGATGTGCCTCACTTGGCTCGCCGGGCCTGTCCCAACTTAGCTTCTTATTTGCCGCAGAAAACGCACACGTTAATTGGACCGGCTCCCTCCTCGTACTGCGGCGAAGATCTGTTTGTTTTTGGACGATTTTCACACTCGCGACGCGACGGAACGATTTTTATTGCGAGGAATACTGTAGGTTGTAAATTAGAGATATATTAGCTCTATCGGAAAGTTCTGTCCAATAATATCATGTCAAGTTTCACTATTATGTGGCTGCTTCTTCTTACCATTGTATTTCTAAATGTGTGCTCATCTGAATTGTATTAGTAACGATGGAAATTATGTTGTTCGATAAATATTAAGAAACGTATTATTTTCTTTGAATTCAAAGACGGACAGAATTTTCCGGTGGACCTATTTATATACAAAATTTTGATTATACGCGATTCATTAGTAGAAGGAAGACTTTCTCTTGCGATTCTGATTGGGAGAATTTGATTCTTCTAAATAATAAGTCTACCCGAAAGTTCTGTCCGCTTTTGAGTTCGAAGAAATGGATACATTTTCGATACATTTCTTAATATTTACCGAACAATACAATTTCCATCGTTACTAATGTAATTTAGAAAAGAACATATGTAGAAATACAATGGTCAAGAATTAAAAAGAGGCAGCCATATATGTTCAAACTTTAGACCCAATATATCTCCAATTTACAACCTACAGTATTCCACGCAATAAAAATCATATCCTCTAATACGTGTAATTTCTAGATCGGGTGTAGTCGTGTAGAAGACAGAAGAAGTGAAGATGTGTGAAGCTATATTAGCATTTTGACCCACAATTCCTTACACGTGGAATATTTATAATTTCCGTACAAGGGCTTATATATTTCGGTTGGAGGTCCCTATTTCACGAGTATTTAAATATGTACACGCGTATTAAACGTATCCGCACTCCAGGCCGTGTAATTTTCAGTATACGCGTGCTCATGTATTATATCATGCATATTTAAATATACGTGAAATAATTTACGCGTATCAACCTATTCGCATTTACGATTCACGTAATTTTTAAAACGTGGTCACTTTACTATTTATGTTACTGTTAAAACCTTGGTATGTAATATATAATATATAATACAGTATTTATATATTTGTACGGAAATTAGAAATATTCCACGTGTATAGAATTGTGGGTCAAATTGATCGAATCTCATTTATTCATGAAAAACGGGCACAGATAAATGCAGAAGTTTCTTACAGAACTGCGATTTATATACCAAGAGTTTAACAATGTTAATGTAAGTATTAACCACCACAGTTTCTCTTAAATTCATTAATGAATTGATATCCTTAAACAAAGCCAATCCAAAATTTTATGTTCGGGCAAAATTCTTTCCCTGCGCATGTGTGTCCCATTCATCAACATGAAATGTCTCGAGTTTCACGCTAAACGGCCGTACAACTTTCAAGTGAAAGAAGGTCGACAGTGCGCCGAACGAGCAAGCGAGCAGACGACGAAGATAACAACGGATTAAGAAGCACAAAGAATCGCGACGTCGAGAATCCGACTCTTCCGCGGAATCACAGTCGATTAATAGAGCGTTCGCCAAACGGAAACGCGGGGAGTCACGTTAAGCGAGACGGGAAGACGCGGAAAAACGTCGAAAACCGAAAGTTAGAGCCAGCGCAGCGTGGCGGACATCAGAAAGACGAAAAGTTTCCTTCTCATTGAGCTTTTTCTTTGCTGGTTTCCGGATATTAGACGATGGTGTGTAGGACGAAGAGGATCGGCCACGTTTTTCTTCACGACACTCTTCTGGCTGGTCGCGAACGGCCGATCTCGTAATTGAAAAGAGGAGAAAAGCACAAACGTGCATCTTGAGCACCGCGTCGCGATGAACATCCGGCTAAGATCATCGAAAATGTGGAAACATTCAATATTTTATCCAATTACTCTGAATTTTGGTGATCATGCGTTTTTTGGGATTGGCAATTGGATTCAAAATTCGAAATGGCCCACTGTGGCCTGAATTTAGTATTTTATATTGTTTTTTCTCAACACAAATCACATTTTCATGATAGATTTCGAATAAATATAATATGCGGTCTTACGTTTTTAATTCTTATTAAAAATTGAGCAAAGTTATAAACTGCAGCAGACTGCGGTTGAAATTTGTATGCTATTGGTAAGAATCTTTCAGATAAAAAAAAAAGACCGACGCCTATCACTCTCAATCATTTTTTTTCAAGCCGTTTCAAAGTTTAAATTGTTATAAAAATTGTACCCTAAGCAACTAAAATGTAGCTGCCTACATAACAGTACAGCACAGAACCGTTGTGTTAGTGTTCTATAACAACTAACTAAAAAAATGAGACTTATTCAAAATTTACGAATTTGATTACATAATCCTCTAGCTAATCACATAGCCATCTGAAAGAACAAACAGGTGTGAATTTCGAAGCTTTGAAGGGTTGTCAGTTCACGTACACAACAAAAACTGATATAAAATTAATCTTAAAAATTTGATTTCGGCCACGAATTACCGGTTTCCAGCACACTGTGGCCTGTTCGTACTTCAAACGTCGGCGACCAAAAGGCACGGAGGGCGAAATATGACGGAACAGAGCCGACTACCGAAGAAAGAAGGGAGAAAGAACGACTCGGCGAACTATTAGTGTCACGCCATTACCCCACGATGCATACATAACACATAGGCCACCGCTTTCTCCCTGTACGATCTCGGCGACTCAATTCGCTCGGACTTACGTGTATACGTGGCTCTTTTAAGGGCAAGAAGAAAAGGGTGCGCGAGTTGAAAAGGGGAGAAACACCCTTTCTTCTCGTACAAAGTCTCGACTTGATGGGGATATAAAGTGTCTTTCACTTTGAAGAAAGTCGGGGAGTATTTCTGAAGGGTTAAAGAAGTGACACTGATTCCGTTCGAAGAAACGCTCTTGTTATTAATAGTATAATAGTTAGCTGTCGTAGTTGTAACTGGGTTGCTCAATAAGTTCCTGCGGTTTATCGCGGACTCGAACTACAAAATTGTATGCTACGTTGGACGATTAGTTAATTCCAAGTTTCGAAGGGCAAGTTTTCCTACTACTTCAATTAATTAGCTATTTCCAAACGGTCCTCGTCGAAACAGGTGGCTCGCCCGGAACGTGCGCTATCGTTTATGCAAAGAATCCTATTTATCCAGCGTGAGAATTATTTCCGGACTGCTTTCTCAGCTGCACGACGTTTGTCGTAGAATGAAGAAATATAGTACTTCGTTAAGCTTGCCAGCTTTTGAACCACGTTTCAGTAATACGCTCCAGAGTTTTTCCAACGAATATTTTCTGTTATTAGCCGAACCCGAAACAATAATGTCGCAGGGTAAGAGAAATAGGCAAAATATAGCTGCGACAAACGCACCGCGGAATAAAAGGGGCACGAACTTGTTGGACAACCTAATAGTTGCAGAAAATTCGCGGATCTTGGTGAGGAGACTGTGCACAGTGATCGCAAGAATGATCTATCGTACAGGACCGAGGAAATAAAAGGCCTGCTTCTCTTATCGAAACTCTAGCAAGATAATCAGAATCGAAGATATGATATCGAAGCGTAAAAGACATCTCGATTCTCGCTGCTGACACTCGCGTTTCTCGGTAAACAGAATTACTTTTTCCCATATTATACACGAATATTATCGAAGCCCGCGGAGTTAAACGTTGTATTACTGCTGAAACATCCTGGTCCCTATTTTAAATGAAATTATTCTTTGCTGAACACACATCAATACGGTATACGTACTCCAAAAGAGGTCTCCGAATTTTAATTAATAGATACACAAAATGGCCAATTCCAATATTCTCTTAAATTAAAGGAAACTTTCGTTCAAAATAAATATATCTGGAAATAAAATCTGTCCACTAGAACGGGCCAATTAAATTTAATTATTTCGGCCTCGC
Source organism: Nomada ferruginata (assembly GCA_963583965.1). Classification (NCBI taxonomy): domain Eukaryota; kingdom Metazoa; phylum Arthropoda; class Insecta; order Hymenoptera; family Apidae; genus Nomada; species Nomada ferruginata. The sequence goes on along the minus strand of OY757225.1, from coordinate 9,566,331 downwards.
CCCACCTGGACATACGCTCTCAAATTTTTGTCTGCGATAAATACGAACAGGAGGACCATGCCTACATATATCAAATAATTCCGGGTAGACGCTAACGCGTGCACGCGCATGTTTCGAAACAACCATGGAGCATCGAGTAAGTACACATCCTAGTTATATCATTAACGAGTAAGAATCTGACAAATAGTGCTAGCCCTAATCTCGGCGTATTTTTCAGTCGCCGGCTCAATCATCGTGAATTACGTATCGTTAAGCCTGACTGGTCGGCGCTGCGCGGCCGAAATCGTCGCGAAGATAATAAAGCGATGACCGTGCGAAACATCAATCGCGCTCTAAAACATCGACAGACGTAATGGAACGCCGATTTCACGTACGTTCGACCGGGTCGTAACCAGAGTTCGCGGGGACGAGAAAGGAACTTTGAAACTGCGGCTCGAATCTTCAGTTTTCGAAGGTGGAAAAGGTGCTTACTGAGAAAGATTTGAGGAAGATCACTGATTGTGTGAACAGTGTTGAAAGGAGACAATTTTTATTGGAACATTCCCGAAGACTGTCGTAGCTACAGTGAGTACATTTTCGATTTCAATTAAACGTTACTTCGCTGAAAACTGGTCGCGCAAGTTCTCCATCGGATCGGTACAAGTTCTCTTCAATTGAACCTTGCAAACTTCCAGCGGGAGGAAAGCCGAAATTCGAATGAACAAATTAATGTAGTCGACTTCCAACTTCCAACATGTTTATTGCGCACCCCGAAGTCTTTTGCAGCTTCAAGAAAGACGGAAGATCCTCAGAGACTATACACAAATGAGACACTCGGAAAATGAAGAGGGATGAACCGCCGCTCAATTTTCGCTCAATTTTCTCACTACAGTTCCTCACTAAAGATCGCTGAAGCGTTTCAAATGTTACCATCTGACATAGGAGACGCAAAAGGGCAACCTGTTTCCTCAGACTCGAGCCGCACAGGACGCGATACCCTCCGAACGACCTGGTGAAGGAGCATCAGGTACGGATCGCGAGATTCTCACGACTGAAACGGCTCGCAATTGATCTTTAATTTCGCCTGCTTGCTATGCAGCCCACGCGCCTTTCGTCCACGCGGGGCTACATCCGCGAGCACGCGCAGCAAACAGAAGCATCCTCGTAGTAGTCCAGATCGCCCGGAGTGAGTTGACCCTGGCTGAGTCGCAATTGATCTCAATTAGAGTTCCCCCTCCTCGTTTTGCCCCTATCTATCACCGCCGCCTCTGCCATCACCACCTAGAGGCTCGTCATTTGCTCTGCCTCTCTTTCATGCCCGCGGCGAACCGTGGCGATCCCTTTTTCTTCCTCGTTCTTACCTCCTTCCTTCCCCCGACCAGAACTATCTTTCGCTGTGCTCGCACAAGTGTGTGTGTGCGTGGAAACACACGCTCACCGTGCCCACCTCGTGCAATCGTTATGCAATTGAATGAACGCTACTGAGAAAGGGAGTTTACTCTCGCCACGTCCTGGATCGCGCGACGAGTGCGCCGTTTGGCCGTTTACGCTGCCCTCGGTTGCGTTTCCAATTCGGCGACTCGATTGCGCTGCTTTTGTGAGGGTTTTTTTTTCACCGAGATGGAGAGAGGAGCGGGGTTTCGTACAACGGTTACGAGACGGGATTACTTGTTGAATTGTGTTGAAGGTAGGTAGTCGGTAGGTACACCGGCGGGCTGTGACTGACAAAAGGCGCGAAATATTGAACGTGATTTGTGCTGATGGTCCTTAATTGTGCTGAGTGCAATGGGAGTTAGAAGGAAAGGGAAGATAGATAGAGTCGCTTATCAGAAGGACAAGTTGAGCCAGTTGGTAGTGGCAGGATAAGGGAAGAGGGTTCTGGGTAGACTGTATTTGTTATGTTGTGTAAAGTATGGTTTTCTTTTTAATTTAAGGCCGAAGAACGGAGGAGTCGTGGGTAATGAAGAGTCGGGTTGATATCGAGATTTTATTCATGGAACTTTTGGAAAACATTTCCATTAGTGCGTTCTTGCATTATATTTACTAATGAAAGGGAGATTCTAGCAGGTGTATTAACATATACTCTAAACATACATATGTAGATCTCAGGATATTTCGTTCCATTCTAGTTTCGATGGTAAATCTAATACTATAATAATACTTGCAACCCCTTAAAAAGGGAGCAGCAAGGAGGAATTTAATATAGGAAAAAATAAAGAGAGTCCTAGTTTTTCTTGCCAATTTATGTCGACATGTCCCACGCGTAAAAGATAAGGGAAATATGCTGTCTACACAAGACCTCATACATGCGCCATTGAAAGTTTATAACAGAAATACGATATAGCAACGAACTGATTCTTCGCACGATATGTTGCAGGAATTGGCCAATGCTATTTACTATTCGTGAATATTCAATTTTTGCAAAGTGTTGATCATTCTTTGGTAGATAAGTCGAGACACCCACTGTACAAATTTTATCTCGATATTTGTATCGTTTTGTAATTCCATTAACCAATGTAAGCAACGAAAATCATTACGAACTTGCAAGGAATGCGCTTCAAATTCTGTCAGGCTTAAAAAAAATAAGCGCCTCACAATAATGGAAATGTACAAGTAGATGAAAATTTGAATTTCAGATAAATATAATAATTACTTTCTTCGAATAACTATAGTGGACAGCTCCACTCTTCGTGGAGCCAGAAATAGGTAAAAAAAAACGAAGGGAAGAGGCGCAAGGCGAATTAAACGGGTGCTTGCAGATAACATTTTTCCGACGACTAGTGGAAACCAAGTGGAACTCGTTGCCGTATAATGGATATTACACTGACGACTATAAAAATTAAATCGGCAAACTTTTGGTCCAATAGTGTCGGCCGTCCAATGGCGGACAGTCGAAGGATAGGCAAACGAACGATAAACCTTTATTACTTCGACAAACCACTCGACCATCGGACATTTCCATGCGGAGATCGTGACTCTGAAACTTAGGTTTATATCGAGAAATTGTCCTGATCGATTGGTTATTGATGTTACGAGCAGTTCCTCGACGTTAAAGCACGCAGCCACTTCAAGCCTCGTGCGTCCTGTTCATATAAAAAGGATACTGCTCGAAGATTTAATAAAATTGATTAAAAATAGCTTCAGTCTTCGAGTTCGTAATGCTGAGACATGTTTGTAGTTCGTGACGACAATAAAACATTTATGCGGTATAAAAAATTTACTTGGAGATTCGGAGGAAAATAAAAATAAATTCGTTTAAGGAATTCTCATCAAAGGATTTTTATGAAAGAAGTTTAGTATGCGATCGGGAATCCTGAATAATTGTGAACTTATTTAAAAATACCAGTGATAGTAATAGTCTAAGAGTACTGTTTATCTCTTGGTAGAGCGAGGCTACTAAACTCATAAGACAGACATACGATATCATAAAATATAATAAAATAAACTTTAAACTGTCAATCTCAATGCACCCGTAGGCAGCATTGCTGATCGTTTAAGATCACTATAATCGTGTGGCATAAAAATTAAGTGTAAATCGAAAGCGTGTAAAAGACATGGAAAAACTGTTGCTGCTGACTGTATTCATAATATAGCGCCTGCGGTAAAACATATTTAATTGCTTTATGGATACCACATTCATAGCACAGGCAGAAAACTTAATATAATTTTCTTACGTATGCCACAAACTCCATTTCGAGTATATAGTACATCTGTAATTCAAAATGTATGAACTCACTTCGATAATTGCGAATTCAGAGTTTTGCATATTTTGGCACATTGCACCCGCATAAACGGCGGTTTATTCCAGACAATAATTAAAATGCAAAATTGTTAAGAAAAAGATGAAAAATAGCCACGTAAAATAGAACAGCTTTTTTTTTATCTACACCAGCCACTTGTGAAGTCAAAAAATTGAGTTTTTACCTTGAAACGATACGATTCTTTCGAAATTCAAATCATTCGAGAAAAAATTGAATCATATAACAGACAGTATTTGGGCTCTTGATAAAAGCGAATTCTCGTTTCACGAAGAACGTGAATGGAATTACAAGAGAGCTTCGAACTAGCGAGAGGTACTTTAACGAGGAGAAAATATCCTTCAGCACTTTTGTGGCTAAATTCCGCAAGATTCGAGCTCTTGATTATGACAGCAAGAGTAAAAGGGAAGCACTTGAGAAGAGTTGGTGCGAAAGGGTGTAAACGAGGTGAGCAGATGAGGGGCGAAGGAGTAAACGAGCGGAATTCAATGAGGTTGAGGAAAGCGAGGTAATACTAGTTCTAACCCGACCCTATACTACCCACCTGTTGAATTACGTGCAACCAGCCCTGAACTGGCCACCGTGGTTTACCTGCGTGCAATCCGATCCTAAATCATCCTTCGCTCCGCAGCGAATGGCGCTGGAATAATTTAATCTGAAGAACTGTGCTAACGATGCGTCATTAAAATATCCGTAACTCGGTAATCTCGCTGATGCACGCCGATATAAAATCGCCCAGGTAATTAAAAAATGGGAAACGCTGTAACAGCTTCGTGTATTCACGATTGTGTTGAAGTTTTTGCGCTTTTAGAGTAACCTTTGTTAATTAATTCATACATTCTGTGGTATAATTAATCCTATAATGATCGATGTTTAAAAAACGACGTTTAATAAGGATAGAGTTTTTTAAAGATTATATCAAGGCTATGTGCGAGTATTAATTAAAGGTAAGGTAAGCGACCTTGACACTCGAATACTCCAATTTCGTTGGCTAAGCCGAGAAATATACTAATCGAGTGAAACAGCAGACCACGTATTACATTACAATTTCCACAGGTAAATCCGTTCCACTGTCATTCACGTAAGTACACGCATACTGTAACATTCGGATAAATCAAAATTAAAAGAAGCGAATCGATATCTCGAATTCTGTCCACGCAATCTCCTCCATTCGGCCCAGTATCGACGGTAGCAGTCAGTTATATCTTATATCATACTTTGTAAGCTGCTCGTGGCCGCGTTTCTTGCTCGGCCGTACACCTTTTTCTTCTTCGCGGCATCAAAAACTTAAGTGCTCCGGGTCGTTCGTGGCAATTCAAGCGAGAATTTCGCAGATTTCCCCGTTGAAAAGGGGGAAGCAGGCTGATTAGGAGAGCGGTAAAAATGAAATTCTTGAGAAATTATCCCTACACCCAAGACGGGGCGGGCGAACGAGACAGCGCGAAACAATTCAATGAAGCGAACCCTGATTAATTGGTTTTCAGCCGGCGGGAAATTAACGTGCACGACGGGCTTCTTCTACTTCTTCTTCGTCTTCTTCTTCTTGCGGTCATTAGCGACACGAGCAGTGCCGTAGGGATTTTTAAGAGGATAATGCCGGAAGGTGAAGGGTAAAACGAGGGGGCAAAGGGTCTGCAGCACGTAGCTACGTAAAGTGTTCATAACAAGATCATTATTCAAACTTTACAGCTGTTAAGGGGGGCGCGAATTCAAACAAGCGATCGTGTCTTGGACGCGCAATTTTAACCGCCCGCGTTCAGACTCTGATTTATGCTATTTGCGTGAATAGGTGGATTTTTCTTCTGTCCCTCTGAGAAACGTTGTTCCCTTTGGGAGACGATACGACAGGTTTATTTAAGTCGGTAATATCGTCGGATGCAACGTCGATCAAACGCGAGTTTGGCTGGCGTATATGCTCGAATTTAAGGGGCTCGTGCCGTTGGAAGGAGATACGAGGAAGAACTTATCGGCTCGCAACGCTCAAGAATATTATCAGGAACAACAGAGAAGTAAGACGCTCTTAACCTATTTAACGACATTCATCAACCGAGAGCATTTGCAGAGCTAATAATATCGTTCCTCGTAACGGGGACGGTCAGCACTGTACGAAATTTTAACATAATAACGTTTTATATCGTATTTATCGCGGCCATGTGCATGTCGATCAAAGCAGTTCATTTTTTAACTGTGTTACGATATAGGAATAGCGTTGGAAAGATGTGAGGTCGAAGAATTTCCTTTTTATAAATATATTTAACACTAGAACTGCCGATAGGTTTTATTACTATTTACACAGTAGACGTTAGAGAGACTATGAACACGAAGGTGGTTGAACGAATTATAAATAGAGATATATAATTGTCATTTTGTCTTATTGAAAGTCATCATAAATTACCTATATGTTAATAATTTCAAAGCAAGAAATCCGAAACCAGTCATTTTGACTGGCTTGACAGTTCTAGTGTTTATTCTGTTCCGTGAAAATGTAACTTTTCAAATAGTTTTACATGCATGTGAATCACAATCCATTTCGAATTATTTGTCGAATGGTTTTCTTTATAAATAAACACAAGAAAGAATACAGTACGCAGAGGCAATTGTGTATGTAGCTAACTGTAAACTGTTACTCTAAATAAATTGTGTATACTAGATTCTTTAATTCACAAATATTGTGGGAGTGCGAAGCGCCCAACGTCCGGGCACAGGGCGTTTATGACCGGGCTACCTGGGACATAGCTGGTCTGCAGGCGAGCAGCGATGGCTTGCAGAACCGTGTCCCCTGTTTTTTATGTTTTAAGGATACCATTAGCTTTAAGGATATGAATGAGAGAGAGAGAGAGGACGAATGGATGTATGAATGGAAATGGAGTAGATTGAACGGTGACAGAGTAGAGTCGACAGCGGAGGACTGTAGATCGAGAAGCAGCGTAGAGTAGACCAGAGTAGTACAGTGTAGAATAGAATAGTGTGGATACAGTGTGGACTAGCGTTGTACCTTTGTTTAATAAATATATAATAATCCCTTTTGTTATATTACACTTGCACCGGTTTGATTTCTTTAAAACTACCAACCCCACAATATTTTGTGAGCATCCCCCATTTTCAGGAACTGTTCACCTCACTCTTATCTCGCTCACTTCAACAATTAACATGTCAATCTAGCATAATTATTTCGTTTCATTGGTCCACAATCACTTTCTCAAAAGAAGTGCTTGATGGAAAAGAGATTAAACCGAATCTACGATATCTACCGCCAGGAACGAAAAGCGCTGGTTTCATTTAATTTCGCATAATCGCGCAACCACTATTTGCCATTTTTCGTCAAATTGACAGGTGCAAAACTGCCGAACGAGAGCACGGGGATCTGATCAATTTACCGACAACAGCTGCAGCTCATTCGGCGTGACGCATCGCAGCAACACACGCATTGGAAGCTCGCGCGTATCGAGAAATTCTCAGCCCTCTTCTACTTGGCAGCTTGCAATTAATTTAATAAGCCCACATTAAATGGAAGATTCGCCGAGCATTGTTGTCGTCAAGAGAATGTATCGTGCCCTACGTCGGTTTGGCCGATTCGACGCGATTCAGTCGATTATCGACGCCACTCCGGAAGAGCTTCGTAGTAATTAAGCCCGATTAAATTTCCTACGCGCCGTGTGTCCGCAGTAATTGCGACCCGTTCTGCATTCGCAACGAACCAAATGAAATTCATTAGTCGACGATACCCAGCCAGCCTACCGGGCGAATCGCGTACCTACATATATCTGTCTGTTTAAATATGCACGCTCAATCGCATCGTAGAAACGAGTTGCCACGAAAAACATTCCAGCACAAAAGACCGCAAACAAAATCGTGCACCGATTGCGAGTTTTTGTTTAAAATTTACTCCGCTTGGTTTGCCAGTTTCGCAGTTGCTCGACGTTTCGATCCGGCCATGAAAGTTGTCCGGAGATCCGCGAAAATCCTCCGTTGTTTCCGCACGCACTTGAGCAGAAAAGTTCGCCCAATTGTGCCCATCGTGAAGAGGAGGAGTTGTCTTCAATCGTATTGTGGCGCGGCCTTGACAAAAGCTTATACATCGAGTTCGAAGAAATTTGCCAGCGAAATTTCGCCTTTAATTTCCTAAATCCGTGCTTGGTCGGATGAGACTGTTCGAACAGAGACTGGGCCACAATGGCAGAACTTCCCTCGTCCAGGACTCAAAGGATTTAATTCGCCGTGAAACAAGAAAAACGGACGCCTCGATGGTACAACCCTTTGATTTCCCGCGGACAGGAAGATGACACGGCCACGCGCAAACGTTTCATCGTTTGTCACGTTCGAAGGGGGCTCTCTGATTGCCTCGACGACGCGGCAACAAAAATTCCATTCGTGTCTGGGACGCTCCGATGAATTACAAATCCGCTCGGAAGGAGGAAGACGAACGGGATATTTGGGCTATGAAATTCGTAGAAAAACGAAATTCCGGCATTGAGATTCCGGGCACGTAGTATCCGCGAATACTTGAGCACGAGCAAACGCGTTTCCGCGAACAAAACGACGGAACGTATGAAGAGAACGCGTCGAGAGAGAGAGAGATAGAGGAATTCAGGAAGCAGCAACAAGTGTGACATCCCTTGCCGTCGCTACCTTTTACCTTCCCCCATCCGGACACCTAGCCACCCTTCCCAAGGGTCGAGAGCCTCTTCTCATCCGTGTCGTTCCTCCTGCGTTGCTGGTGCAAGACAAATAACGCGGTGTGCTCGTCTAACCGTGATACAAAGAACCGTGTAAACCTTTACCTCTTCGCTTTTGTATCACACTTTCAGTGTTTTCGCTAGCTTCTCTCTTATTTTCCTATTTTTCTATTTATTTCCCTACTTTCTATTTTATAAGAGAGGGAAGCTGAGCTGTGTTCGACGGATAAAAGATTTATATCAATTCACGATAAGAATCGATACTTGTCGTAATTGTATTAAATTTTCAGCCTGTGAATGTTTCAGGGGGTGCACAATTTTCAAAGTGATTATAAATTATTAACTATAATTGCGATCCCACGAAAGCCATTAATTTACTTATATTTTGCTGCACCAAAACTCCGTTTATCTGCATTCTATTTATTTCAACTAGTTAATAATGCTCAGTTCCAAACATAGAAATTAATGGCTGAGCTCTCGTTATCAGAACTGCGGTTAAGCGTCGAATCCACTTACACGAACGCGAATTTTCGCAATGAATCGAAAGAAACATTTGTGTGTGTTAAGAATATATATAAGCGCATATGTGTCGAGGCAGTAGCAGTTAGAAAAGGCACAAACCTGCTCACACCAAAACTATTTTATTTTATCGTATTTTATCAGAATTAAAACCTCTGGATATTCAAACACTTCAAGCTAACAGGTTTCTAAAAATCAGCTTTACATACATACATAGCTTGTTCGTACTTGAAAATGTACTCACGAAAGGTATCCTTCAATTAAACAGTACTTTGCTTAAACAAAATCATTGTTGCTGAAAAATAAAAAGCTTGTCCTCAGAGTAGCAGAGTTAGCTTCAAAACCCTGAACATTCTACACTTATAAAATGGAAAGCAAAAAATGAAATTTGTTGCAAGCAAATAAATAAAATAAACAAAAAATACCAAAATCTAAAACTAACGTAAGCCAAAGCTGGACTCCCGCCAATATAAATAAACCTACCACTACCGCTGTCCCTAATCCCACAATTATCCCATTAAAAATTACCTTAACCGCGCAAGCATACGGAACTACCGTGAACGATAAGAATCGGATCCAGGGAGCAGCAAAGAAACGCGACTTTCTCGCTGGCAGATCGAACATCGTCGATACAAGGTGGAAACGATGTCGCAGGGGTTGAAGGCTCGGCAATTTGTAAGGGGTGAGTCGTTACGAGAGGGTTGGCGGCACCAGGGGTGGAAAAAGGTTGCGAGGACACCAGTTGCTAGGCAGCGCCTCTCAATCAGCGTTTCGCCTCACGTTCGTAGCCCGTGTATACCTGGGTGATCCATAATGCATCGCTCTTTATCAGCCTGAATCCAGCCAGAGTTCCTGCCGTCACTGGTTGTTGCTGCTTCGCTTATTGCTGGCTTTGAAAGGGTTCTCGATTGCTGCGCCGCAGAAAACGTTACAGTTGTCGTAGAGCTACGTATCTGCATATGCACGTGTTACGTATACAGACATCAGTAACCGGAGTATTCTGCCTCACAGGAGTATCGGCTAGTTTGCTGACGAGTGCATCGAGATAAACGGGATTTTCCCGGGTACGAGAGATACGCGTTATTACGACCTGGGCCACAGCCACTGGACAACGGTCTATTCGCTTACTGGAACGTGTAATTGGCAAGGATAATCACGGAGGAGGGTCTTGACATCGTTCTAATGCCACGGTAGATGGAAGAGTATCAAGTGGGGCCATAAGTTTAATGCGAGGCGTATGCCAGAATGTGACTTCCGAATGGCTATTTCAGGAAAAGATGAATGTTTAGTTTTGAAACATTTTAGATCCATTCTGCACACCTTCTCTGCGTAGCTTTCATTATTATCAAGGCCTTTGTCACATCGAGCACTAGTTTTTGTATCTTAGAAACCCTGCCAGTTATATGTTTTTCCTTCTTTTGTAAATTGTGAAATCAATTTTCTGTTGGATGTAATGATTTGATGTTGTATGTACAAATTGGTGACCCATCTGATATGAAGAAATTATTTATGCAGGGACTTCCGGGGACCGTAGTACAACCGAAAAAATAGGTGATTCCTCAGTTAAAAATAAGTCGAATATGGAAATATAGAATACAATTTTTTCGGTTGGCCTTTCAGGAGAATAGAGTTTGAAAGTTCATTAACTAGGTACATATGCATTTGGACGCAATCTACTTCGTTCACTGAATCTGGTTAACCACCGCTACACCTGCTTACGATTTTAGATTGCGATTGCGTGTTCATAGACGCGTCACCCTGTATTTTTTTCAGTTAGTTTCCAGGTTTATATTTTTACCTGCGTTGCGTTACGTCCAGGTATTAAATCAACAAGAAGAAGAGCACTCGAGTTTAATGTTTAAGCATATTGTATACGCAGTCATATAATAAAATGATATTGTGAGAAGTAAAAATATTATTATAATAGTATTACGTATATTTCCACTAGTTAGATATTCCATTTTTTGATGTCATCAACTGCAAGTCTCGCGAACTTTGCATGCTTTTTTCAGCTTTTACGCTTTTTGCATGCCTCGTTTTTTTTATTTCGGCTGTAACGAGGTTGGCCTGTGCCTGGCACTGTGTTGTCGAAATGAAAATTCGTTTTGAAACAGAATCACATGTTTTAGAAGCTTTTCCAGTTGATTTTTATTTGCCAGTTAAATTTAGTAACTTTAACAGGTTGAAAAGCGATGTTAAGGATTTGGAACCTATCCCTAGTATGTATACTCAGCTTGTTTTGGACATTTTAAGCAACTAAAATATTCATACTATTCGAAACAGAGTTTCTTGTCAGTTTTCATTCATGCACAGTGCACTAGGACTGGCCTAAGTGTGTATATCATTTTATATTAACAGTCATACAGCCGTGCAAGGCATTCGTAAGAATCTTTACGATCTGCAAATTTTTATGAGCGCAAGTCATGACGTTGTTTCTAGGTACTTAACATTTCCTGTTACATGTTTTTCGTTTGTCGTGTGTCATATTCTTTTTTTATTGTGGGAATTTTTCGTTGTTTGGTTAACAATGGTAATAGGTTCAAGAGTTGCTGGTTGGATTCATACTCTGCTTAGAAATAAACGGATATATATTCCCGATGGTTTATCATCCAGAAAATTATATATTTGAAAATTTCGTTCAACAAATTAAGGAAATTAAACTCCTATTTTATTATTTCGAGCTACTTACTGGTAATAATAATATGTATAATAATAACGCGCCAAGTTTTGAAGATTACTCATTTTTCTTTTCTCCAAAACTTGTGTATTCTCATTGCGGAATTTTCGAAAATATTCCTCAGCTTGAATATAAATCTGTTTTCACCAAATTGTGGATGCACAGACGTTCGTCTCCTGAAGGTTGATCTGCTGTTGACAAGTAGAGTAATTTTTTATTTAATTTCTTTAACATACTTGATATCTTCGAGACACGAGACTATTTTTGTGTTTATGCATATATTTAAAGAGAAACACTGTAGAGTTGACAACAGTTGGAATGTTTTCAATAGTAGTTTCGTTGAAAGCAGTACATATTATGAATGGGTTATTATTTCATAATTCATATTTATTTTCACACAATATCTGTCTATACCATTTTTCAGCCTGTGCCAATTATTACGCAGCCTACAATTCAGATGACAATATACACAAATCACAAGAAAGCTCTACAAGTATGAAGAATTCTATGGATTATATAAATTCCAAATTAAAAACCATACTAGGGAAATGTGCAAAAATATTATTTGCACCCAAGTGCAAGTAATTTGGTAAACGATAAAGAACATTTCAATAATCGTGAGATTTCACCTTGCAAACTTCGTTTCGCTGCAAGAATTATGCACCAATCGGTCACAAGAAACGTTAAAGAAGTTGCAAGAGGCCGATCATAAAAGATCGTCCCTTAAAATTGTCAATTAATTAAACAGAACGATATATTTTACAAAGTCCTTCACACCTCTCACATTGCAACGAGTATCCTTTACCCATTTCGAGCCGCCGTAGACCTCTCGCTTCGTTTTTCTCCTGGATTCGACTTCCCGGCTACGTTGAACGGAAGATAGAAGAAAGAAGGACGCCGAAGGATTTCAGAATGGGGAGCAGAAACGAGCGCCGAGCAGTCTAGTAATGCCCCGAGGGAATACTATTAATTAAGATGCTCCTCGTTTTTTCGCCCCTTCTCTTCCGACCCCGCGCTCGGAAACGCGAACGCAGGCAAATAACTGTCTTAACGGTGGAAAGCTATCGCGATTTTCATCGCAACGAGCTATACGAGTATCAGCTCGATCGAGAAATTGAGAAGCCGTGCAACGATCGTGACAATTGCCAAGGCGAATACTCCTCGAATAAATAATCTCCCTCGATATTCCGTTTATCCGGATGTACAGTGGGTGATCGAATTATTATGAACAGATGTAAATATTACGTATTTTATGTTTCCGTGACTTCGTAATAGCGAAGTATGATTCATTTTATTTAGATATATTTGCAACAAGTTACCGATTTGTGCTATCGTTGATCACTTGTATTGTGACTGGATGTTGCAGATTCGTGTGCTGGTGTTTATTGATTGGTGTTTTCCTCGATTGCTAGTTACTTTGATACGGTTAAACTACAGTGTCGCGTAACTTTCCGTAACTTAACTTTCCGCGGAGCTGCATCTCTGTACGGCAATGTTCAAACAATACAGCAGCTTTCCACAATTTCCAGCAATTGCAGATGAACAAATTATAGTTTTCTCATACATATTCATGTAAAGAATATAGTGGCTTACAGTATCTAAAAGTTTAAAGACATATCTGTATGTTTTCTAATAAAAAAGGTGCCATTATAAGTGCACCTTAAACCCCATTCTTCATCAAAGTGAGGGGATGCGACATATTGTTTTTCGTTCTATTCGAAAAGGGCCTGTTGGACGCCATTTTCATAAAGTTATATATCTTTTAATATAGTTTTGTGTGTCTCCGTAGACATTGTCATTATTACCCTAAGGCTTGATTAAGTGTAGATCTATAAATATTAATAAAGCAATGTTATTAAATAAGGATTCAATAGATATTTCTGGATCTCAGCCATTCTAAGATAGATACATATATATATGCACAGGCAACGACAGTTCGACGGCCCAAGAGCTGATCATTATTCTGCATTTTTTCCCCGCACTTTGCTCAGCCCCCAACGAAACGAGAGAAGATTCGCTGAAAAGAACAAGCCAGCAACCCTTTATCGATACGACGAATCGGCTTGAAAGGAATAATTTTTCGGCAGGATTTTCGACTGGATTTTCAACGGTGTAAGCACATTTGTAGCTCGATTCTTTGGGCATAATGCGAGCATTAACTCAAAGGAACAGGTCGAACCGAAGAAAAGAGGGAGAAACGGGACACGAGGGTAGAAAGAGAGAAGCATTCTCTGGGGCACATTAATTGTACTGGGACTACCCCCGATGGCCAGTGGCCCACTCGAAATGCAAAGCAGCTCCACTTTAGCATGGTCAATGACCACCGCCAACGGACTCCGGGTATAACGAAGCATTCTTAATTTTAATGCCGTTGGCTTCGGCCTCGCTGACCACTTTTAATCCATTTAAGTTCGCTCTGCCGTGGCAAATTCGTCTACCTGAAGGCTCGATCCGCGTAAACGCGACGTATCTTTACGAAATCGACGCACCATTACGGTGATTATCGTAGATTGGGGAAATATTGGACTCGCGGTGCGCCATTTTTACGAAATTAGTGTAGAAGTTACTTTTCGTAAACCTCGCGTAGTTTGGAATAGAAGACAGGTGGGGTAGTAAGACTTCAGTTTACTCTAAATAAACCACTAACTTTATTATACAATATGTCGACACACGACGTTACTCAAACACACGATTCTTTCAACAATACTCTCGGCTCACGATACTCTTCACTTCGATCCTCCCTTAACTCTGCTCCAACTCTCCCTTAGATCTGACTCTTGCACGCATCATTCATTCTTTATATTCTTTCACTCTTAGTTTCTCTCTTATTCTATTCCTCATTTGCTCTCACTCATTTAGGACACACCCCCGCAGTCATTCCTCGGTGATGGTCGATCCCGACCACCCGAACCCTTGGACCGCTGTACCCTCCATGCACACGACCTTCTCAGGTACTCAGCGCCGAACGTACCTTTCATACATCGGAATCATTCTACACAGTCATGCAATATTTCCAATCCTACATTAGTAAAATCTTTCAAATTGTAAGATAGAACTATTAGATCAATATTGTCTTATTCGTTATCTTTGGTTTTTAATTATTGACACTAGTAGATACTATTTAATTGTGAATGCAGAAACGCAGCTCAGAATGTAAATCAGATCTATTATTTGGCAATGCTGTCCTTAGCTTTACAATCCACATTGATCAAACTTACTGAGGCAACTTGAAAGAAGTCGATCTATGCCTAATTCTTGAGCACGGAAATGATCATTGCTGAACCAGATATAATGGCTTGCTCAGGTATTTACGGACTTTTGAAAAACTGTAATCTCAAGATGTAGAATAAGATCTCAGAATTTAGACACCCTGCGAACATTGTAGATGATTGTATAGCTGATATAAACCTTGTATGAGGTGTCAAATGCTTAACCCTTGTATTGTGCTTGGGTCCGTATAACCCGATCCTGATTATAAATTACTCCAAATGCTTCATCTACAAATGAAAATTGACGAGACAACGCTGCAGAGGAATTTCTTCAAGATTTAAAAGTTGCAAATTTATAACTTTGAAATAAAAAAGGTACACTAATTTAAGACCGAACACAATATAAGAGTTTAACAATAACCAAGACAAAAAAACATCACCCATGTACATATTTTAAGTAACCGTTTAGACAGATTATGAAAATGCAGGTGTGTGAATGGAAATGAAAAAGGAGTACAGGTACTCTCGAATCTATTCGGCCGCCAAAAATGCTCCCTTCAAGCATTCATTTAAAATTCAGTTATTTCGTAATAAACATTCAAAAACAATATTTCACAATTGTATTAAAATCAACTTCAAAATATATGTTAAACATAGATCAAGATCTCGTAGTATTTTTGCTAGTAAAAATAATTTCCGCAAAGTTCACTTGATACTTTCATGACCAACCGTACACACATAACTCTCCTGTCTTATTCAAAATCACCGTAAATTCCTGCAGCAATACTTGTACGTACGATGTTAACAATTCCGAAGCAGCTAATCTGAAAACGGTGATTTCGCCGGGCTCGATAGTTAATCGAAGTTCGCGTGGCCAACGGCGAGCGCGAGGAAACGTGATCGGGAAAGTTCGCGTGAAAATAAGTTGTCTAGAAGCGCGGCTTAATTTGACGTCCACGGTGCACGCGCTCCCTTGATTATCGAGACTCGAAAGCGAGGGCCGACAAATGTGCATCGGGTCCACATAAAGACTCCGGACGTTCATGCGGACGCCGCGCTGGTACAATAAAGCAGCAGCGAACCACCGACGAAAGACGCCGGACAAAAGAACAGGCAAAACCGAAACTATACACGTGGGAAAATTATGCGGGAAGTCGGCCTAGAGGGTAGTGATAAAAATAAGCCGTTTCTGAAAGTTCACGTCACACCGAGCTGCTGCACGCGTTCCTCTCTCGCCGCGATGATAATCTCCTTTTAGTCCACGCTAATTTTCCATCGAGCCGCAATATTTATTGCAAAATGCTCGACTTTCGGGCGACAGGTTGATTCGGAGCGGGTCGACGGGGTGAAATTAAAATTGGCGCACGGAGGAACGTGGAAGAACGATTTGATCATTGATAGGTTTCATTCTTCGATTCGATACGAAGTATGCATTGCGACATGATATTTCCCGAGGTGTTCGATTTAATTGAATGAAGTGGAATTGGAATTCGATCGTGGGTCATTTGATTTCGATAAATCAGAACATTCTTGATGTTATTAGATATATGCGAAAACGGGGAGCATAATTTGTTCAACTTTTGTGTAAATAAGATGTAGCTTTCTTGGTAATATTATTATAGATGTACGCGCTCCCATAATTCAGGGAGATTTTATACAAATCCTAGTAACTAGTTGTACGTTATTTGTATCTTTTATAGTGTCTGCAATATTAACCCGCGGCTCTCGATTTTGAATAATGCGCGCCGCACAGCTATGAACTTTAACTTATCAATTGCATTCGAATATCCGAACAGAATAATGATAGGACTTAAATATTTACATATGTAATGAGAGTATTTCAGTATTTGATTCTTATCGGACGTACGAATATTTTATAGAATAGTTCCGTTAGTTGTGTTAAAAAGGGGCTTTTGCTATCCGATATTGTATACCGCTTCCAACCATATCAAATTGTTATTAAGCATTATTTTTCAAACTATATAGCGGCCCGCTTATATTTATATTTGTACCATTACTATAAATTTCCAATTAAAAAATCCGGCTTCAGATATTTTTATGAACAGTGACGCAATATAGCGACAATACCAAAACCACAGCAAAAGTACTGAGATGCTATCTAAATATAAAAGAAAATAACAATTACCTTTCAGCGCATCAATAAAGCGATTTTTATTTGTCAAGAGTGTTTGATAAATAATTCGAGGAATGTCAATACAAACGAATACTCGGAACACGAAATCCTTAACAACCAACCATAGTGCATACATTCCGCGGAATAGTAAAATCGCGTACAACAATTGCAATTGTCACGAATGAAATGTAAAACACCACCAAAGTGTGCTCGTAAACAAATTTTCGTGTCACTAATTGTGTATCAGATAAGCAGAAAATGACCTATCATTCGGCGTACCTATTTTATTTTCCATCATGCGCTCGAGTAAAACCAGACGGAAAATCCCGAACGATAATTATCAAGATAACAACGCCGCTATCCCGCCGTTGTATGCACGCCATTGATATCCACGGGCATTTTCTCGAGATACATTTATTGATATACACCGAGAATGAACTCGAATTCCGCCAACGGGGTGTGTGCTATGAGCGAAACGATCATACCTATCCTAATCCCCTTTCCTGCATGTCTTTCCTAACCGTTGCGTCGTTGGTCCGCCTCCTGACAATTTGCTTGCACCGTATGTACGTATGTAAGCAACGATTTCACATTGAAGCAATTAATTTCGTGCAAATACATAAGCTAAGTTTAGTATCCTTATTTTTATTTTTAGATTATCTAGTATAAAAACGTTGATATTGCGATTTCATTTCTGCACGAACACAGAAGTATATACTCTCGTACAGTGGCACTAATAGTCGTACACCTGCATTGTGCCTTACGCTGTACCATAATTCGCGTAACAATAAATGTAAATAACTAATTGAACCAACGACGCCCCACGAGAGCATCCAGGAACTCCACGATGTCCCGTCGAGTACAGTGGAAAACTTTTTTTTCTTCAACCAGAGAAACCATCGCGATTCGCGGGTACGTACAACTTTGATCAAAGATACACCCGCTGATTGATACGGCCTAATCTTCCGTCTACAGATAACGTCGTCTAAAGTTAATACAAGAACATAGATAAAGACGGTGCGCGTCCGAGCTCAAGTAAATCGGCTCCCAGTTCCGTGGGTGATGCATTTCGAACGAATTGATCGCAATCGAACCCCTTTTCTCTCATTTCCCGCTGAATTATCGGCGCACAGAAACTCGACGATCAATCGGTCAACCGTCCGATATTATTATTAATTCATAGCGTGCGCCGCACGAGCCTTTATGCACACGTACGAATGTGCCAGGCACTCTCCGCACATCATAAGTGTACAGACTTTCGACTAATTACACCATTAATAATGCACACACGGGGCCGCGTAATGGGGGTACAAATTACTGGGGAGTGAACGCTGTCCAGCGAAATCAGTACTGCTAATCGACAGATTTCCCGATCTAAAGCGTTAACCGGCGCTCACGATGGCCGTTTAATGACACGGCGAGGATGTCCGCTTCGCGTCGCCGCGCCGGTTAAATTGCGCCATCTTCGTGGCCTCTGATCCCTTCCTTCGCCCTCCTGCCACGCAGCGATACGATAATAAAGTATGCACGATCGCGTCCGTGCCGCGGCTTATGATAAAGGTGCAATAAATAGTATTGTGAATTTTATAGTGGGTTACGAGGTCAAGCCGCCGAGCCGCGACCATCGGGCCGATACAACAGCGGTTCCAGCTGCATCGACGAAACGCAATTTTCCCGTGGACAGCGTGCACGATATAGCACGTGAATTCAGTAGCTCGAATCGATCGAGCGTGTATCTGGGTTCGCCACGATACGCGGCTCGCGCTTTACAAAACGATCGATCGAAGGTCTTTTTTATCCCGGTGTACTTATTTTTCAAGTGCCCGAGTATCGCCGCGATACAGATAAAGCGGAATTGCGTCGGCACTTCCAAATAAACTTTACCAGATTAATAGTCGCCGGATTATCAGACCGAGGAGCCGCGGTTTTTTTCTTCTTCCCAACGATCGAACACGCCGCCCGATGAATGCACGACGATCACGATCGACCGGCGAAAAGTCACAAATTCGTCGTCGCTTTTTCGTTCTCTATTTCACGCCCGCTTCGTTTCCTTCTTTTTTCCCCCCATTCCCCGTCCGGGGTAAGTTACGCGTATTTCGCGATTATTACGGCCGATGCAATTTTACGATTTGTATAACTTCCATGCGTATTCGCTCGGGCCATTTTCGTGTTCCGTTCGCCATCGTGGCCATCGTATTTGCATATAAACGAACTATTACCTATGAATCGGCGCTGTCCCCGTGCCTGTAGAGTGGTAAATTTTAATGAGAAAATGCCACCCACCCCGAACGTTAATACAATCAGACCGCTTCCTTTTCTTTACGCGCCGTATCGTTCGAGGTAAGCGAAACAGAAACAAAAAGAGGAGAGGATAGGGAAGAAAAAATAAATGTAATCGAGCGGAGAATTTAACGGGCCGACTCGAGCCGGTTCTCCTCGCTTTTCCCGAGCTCGAGGCGAGCGTACACTTATCGGCCTCGAAATCGATTCGCCTCAATGATATAATGTTGCGCCGTATTTTCACCAGGTTGAAATCGACACGACAGGTACGGGGGCTATTTAACATGCATTGAACCGGCGATTATTCCGCGACTGTCCAATGCTCGCCGTGTCGCGCATATCTGCCGCTTTCAGATGCTATTCACCTTTACGTGACGGATTGTAATTAAGGAACACGTGCGACAAGTAATTAACACGCGGCGCGACGGCGAAGATGTTGTTAACGGGCGACGAAATGTATCGGAATGCTACAGCTAATCGAGTTCAATTGACGATACGTATGAGAGATAGCTAATTGGTCGGCTAACAAAATAGTTGACGCCATCGGCGATTAATAGAAACGACGCGACGGTGCTTTTCGATTGTTCGTTAATTCGCGAATAATTTTCATTCCTTTTTATTCGACTTTCCAATGCAGGGGAGCCGAACGTGTACGCTTTTGAGTGAATCATTCTTTTATTCTCGTGGAAGTTGTAATACATTTGCAAGCAGAACTTGAAGCGCATAAATATCCTGGACGAAATTCCAACGAGTTAGATATTTGGAGTGCGGTTTTTCTACGTGCTTTTTGTTATTTGTTGGGCAACTGTAATTCGTGAAACGAGGGAAATTTTGTAAGTTAGTTTTATTTGTTATAAGTCTATGACTTGTTTTTGAATAATGCATTTTAAATAATACATTTTGGATTCCCTATTTTCGGACTGGTGCATTTGTAATGCTTCCACATTTGCGACGCGTGTTCCAAATAAAAATACCATAATCTGGCAGGAACGGAGACATGTCTTCTTATCATCTCCCAAGCATTTTAGATTTCAGCTTTGTGTCTTCCTGCATTCTACAGGAAATACGTATTATCTCCTCGCCGCTTAAATTTTAGAAATGAAACTGAACTCTGATTTCGCCTTTAACGTAATTCAATTTATAAGGTATTGTTCGTTTCAAGTCGAGCAGTAATCATAGAAAATGAAATTATTATTCGGAACATATAACACGATTTTCATAATAAATTACTATGATCATTCACTTTCATTCTTATTTAATCTTGCAAAATATGCCAATACATGTATTCATCTGAATTAACTGCAATCAATTTGCTCGCAATATAAAATTACCTTCTTTATACTACGGTCAAATTTATTCGTAAAGCTGTAGAAAATTATTTCAATATTATTCAAAATTTTTCTTTTAAGTCTTTGTTCAAATACTTATCGAACTGCGAAACAGTATCCTAACGAACGAGTAAGTAAAGTGTGATCGAATGCAAGAATGTCCTATGACTAAAATAATAATGCAGGAAGAAAATCTTCTAACATCTATCAAAGACTGCCTGAACGATAAGAAATTCGTAGAAGAGATAATATCCTTTTTGCAGCAGAACAATGTAATTAAGTGTACAAATTAAATTCATTATCTATACTTAGCCCATTCAATTAATAACCCCCGTTAATCTAAATAAGTCAAGTATAATGTACCTGTATAATTTCTAACGTGACCGTAATCGCCAATGGCTTATACCCGGAAGCGACAATAAATGACTAAACAATAATAACAATACCATATCCATTATTAAAGATTGCAAAGCTCTATTCTCCTAACAAGCGCCCAAGCATACCTACATACGATTATAAAATCATTTTTAGTTCCGGTTGGTCAACTTTCTGAAGAAACCCTCGAAGCAAGACATAAAGACATTATAAAAGGTTTCGCGAGAAAAACGCTCGAAAATTTCCAAGAACTGCGACTGTGGAAGATTTATTTTACATGCTGTGTATAACGTCGGATCCTGTAGTAACAGGCGTCATGGGATTTTCATGAAAAATACTATAGTAAATATAAAAATAGTAATAGTAAATATAATATATTTAAATATATGTAGTGATTTTTCAAGCAGTTCTGATTTTTGTCTCATTTTCCCCAAATACCGTGCGTCGCGTCCTCCGCGGTTGAAAATGATACAGCCTGAAAAATCTATCAACCCCATGGAATCGCGAGCAACGAGAAAGATTCTTCCGAGAGATCCCGCGTCGCGATTTCTCCCACGTCTGCGTGAGAGAACAGCCCGGACCGGATTAATCCCGAAACTAGTCCCCGCCATAGACCGACACCAGGAAATCCTTTATGCAAAAACCCGTGCATTCATTCGGGCCCCTTCAGGTCTGAACCCTCGGCCAGTCGACGGGGCATTTTCGCCGGAAAGTGTGGCCAAAGGGTGCGACGCGTGGGAGAGGACAGGATGGCACGCATGGTGCGACGCGCATAGAAAAGGCGGCGATGATCGCGCGCTCTTAATCGATCCTTGGCGATCTGACATCTGTCGACTTTGCCTGCACATTTCACCCCCGCCTGCACAACCCTTTCTCCACGCCTTTTTCCCAGTTTCCCGAAAACCGTGCCGGTCGATCTGCATTTTTACCAGCCATCTGCCGATCTTCGTCCCGCTCCTTCCATTGTCGCTATTGTCGGCCGGCTGAGCCAGGACGAAACCAAAAGATTGCATTCTGTATCAGGACGAATCGACGCGATTTACATGGGCCCCGGATAAAACCGGTGGCACGCTGCGAATCAGCAGATGCGGTATACGCGACAATTCAAACAGACCGGAGAGTTGCACAACGATGACTAATACTGTTGCCTGACGGATTTTTGGATTCTTACTGTCAATGACGTCAGCTGGGACAGGACAGTCAATGCGCGACGCGTGCCTGGTTACTTTGAAAACTTGGATAACGCTAGCTGGGCCGGCTATCCTTTGTCGTTGGGGAGAAAGCGGTATTGTCGGTATGTTTTAGGGGGTGGGCGAAATTTCCGACTGGGACGATTGGCTGGATAGAGACCATCCATCGCAATCTGACGGAGATTAAAGCAATTTTACTTTAAAGAAGTTTAGACATCCATGGCAGAATTATCTTTAATCGATATTTTTAGAACAAAGTTGCAAGTGGAAGTTACAAATGTTAACTTTTGCGGTATTCACTGGAAATACAGCAGAGTTGTGCTGATTTATTTTGTCGAATTACTTATTCATCCCTTAGAACTATAAGCAACTATGCAGTGTGACGAGTTATATTTTACGAGTTATGACGCAATCCAACGTTACAAAACGGAGCAGCATAGGAATAGAATTTCGATTTAATTTTATTCGATCCTGACGATCGTTCGACAATACTTTCTTCTTCATTGTCGATGCAGTAACAAGTAGTTGAGTAAACCTGCAATAATTTATATTTCTGACGCGATGATTCTGTAGTTGTACTTGAAATTCTTATAAATCGAAAATACTAACAATTTGTATAACCCAATACGCCTAATACTGTTTTCACTCCCATGGACATTTTAATCCGTCTGATAAAAAATAAATGATAAAGGTCTGCGAGCGTCCGAAGCAATGCAAGAAGCTCAATTTATCAGCTCGTACAATCATGAGCCTTGAAATAGTACATAAGGAGGAAGTGCTTTTTATCTATAACCTTAGCAACAATTCATAGGCCACAGGCTTTTTCCATTTCTTATCGTTCCTCAAATTATTTTAATGCAGAATATAATCATGAACGATTTCAGTGACATCTCCGAAGAATATAAAAGTTGAAACATCATCACCATCGTTCAAATAGGCTTCGCGTTGTTCGATTTGTTCAATTAGATAAAACCGACCTTTCCGTACTGAACATTCTTCGGCTTCCCTAAGAGAAATACCGTCCTGTGGCCAATACGATCGAACAATAGATGAATTAACGACACCGGTATCGCGCTCTATCCACGAGGATCCATTGTAAGAAACAAGAGAAAAAACACGCAATTATCCTGTTATGCAGACTAATAACAAGCACACAGCGCACGGATTACAAGATATCCAATAAATGGCCAATTAATAGAGATCATATATTGCACGCTGTACTACGCCTATAGAACCGCATAATCGCGAGGGTTGCGTAAATAGAAAAACTGTGGAAAAGGTTTCCACGACTGGTTGTCTACAGATTAATTATGTAACACGCGTTTTCTCGTATCCATGTAATACCGTCGTTTCAACCTTTTTTTTCTTCTACCCCCGTGTCTGCAACACACGCGACATCGTCACAATCAAATGCAACCGAGAAACGATATAAATGCGCAGAGAGAAAGAAATGGAATGATCGATGCTCCCTTTCGAAATGTCATTAAAGGATCGTTTTCCAGCAATTCAGCGTTATTAACATCGGGCGAAATTTGTCATCATTTATTAAACACGTCCAGGCCGGGCTCCACATTTACGCGAAAAATACCGTGTTTCGCAGGAAACGTCGGAATTTGTATTCAATATGGGAATCGGTGGTACAAATACTTGCCAACCGACCGAGCTAATAAATGCATTAAGCTTCCCCATTTTCTCTATAGTGCACGGCTATATCGATACGTTTCTGAATGCAATCACCGAAATAATAAACCGTCTACCATGGCGGAATTTTAAACACTGTCTCGTACTCGGTTTCGCGAAACTCGGGGATCAATGATAAAAGTACTCCTCGAGAATTAAAAAAATCGTGCAGATGGTAACTGCCGAGGATTTGATAAAAATATTAGTAGCTCGTAGTGCAATAAAAATTTTAGGGTAATTCTTAGACGTATTCCACTACCAATATTGGAAACGAAACTTGCATGAAATAGCACATATCGCCTTTAAATGAAATCGCACAAGAATGTAATAGAATTCAACGCGAACGCGAAAGGGAATAAACGGAATTCAGGGCGCTTTATATAAAATTAGCGGCGCATTAAAGGAGACGCATTGAAAGTTTTGTGGATGATCTAAGAAGAAGAAAAAAATGGAATTTTAAATAACCGTGGAGTTTACATATTGCGAGACCAAGCACGACGTACTTCCGCGTCTACGCAAACTGAGCACCTGTTGTCGACGCTTACCCTTACGCTATATACACTTTGCTCTGCTTTTATGGCACGCGGCACATACCTGCGCGCATAGGTAACGGTAGACGTTTCCACCTATACTAAAAGGAGCTTCGAAGTGAAAGGTGACGAGGATACGCCGTGGAACAGTGCTTCTCATACCGAAATGGAAACTCGATCAAACGTGGCGATGCTGCGGGTGAAAAGTTTGTCGATTCGATTACTCGCACTGACTTTTCTTCTTTTCTCTTTTCTTTATAGAGATAATACTTTGGACCTGACTACGACAAATTTACACAGGTAACCAGGGACTTGGCAAAAAATATACAGACACTAAATGAAAGCGTTTATGGCATCAAAACAAACATGGTTTTTTCCTTTGGTTTTATGTTTTATGTACTATATATATAGAATGTTTATTACTGATTTATGCGTAGGAAATAAAGAACAATTCGAAGCAACGAAACTATATCGTTGGAAGTTACAGCAAGAATAAAAGACTTATCTAGAATTCTTGGCCACCCCAAAATAAAAACATCTGCCAATACTTTTTCAAACAAAAAATTAATATGTAACAACGAAAGATGAAAATACTATATAACGAATAGCTCGAATACTTCCGAATCTTGTTCAAGTATTAACGTTTTCGATTGTCACATCGACACCGGCCAATCGAGGCGTCCGAATCTCTTTAGAAAATGTCTTATTCATTATTCAGTAGCCTGACGTTTCCTACTTTCTCAAGATTCAAGGAAAGTCGCCGTCTCGATCGGGTTTCTGTGATAAACGTCTCCGCTGTCCGCGATTTTATCCCCCCTAACCCATTACCAGCTGTTCATTTCGTCACTACGATTAGTTGTTCAAGCGTACATATATGTATATACATACACGTACACAAAACGACCCCCCCCTGTGCAACGAGAAATCAGAATCTCCTAGGAAAATTTGAGAGACACTGGCCGCCTCGTCGATAGTATCGTATCGATAGTAACGAGCTAGCTTGGAACGCAGGAATTGTTGTACATTACGCTACATATTTATAATCATACGCAAGGTTATATATATCTGAGCATGCGCCTATATATAGGTCCACCTTCAGTCATGTATATGCATGTACACGCATTACGTAAACGCACTTGAGCGATGGGACCACGCATAAGGGTGGCTTTATAAAAAATCCTCCAAGGATCGATGCCGTTGTTGCCATGGTTATGGTAATCACCGTTGAAACATGTCTGCGAGTGTTTTTCACCATGGCGGCGACCGTTTCTGTGTCACCAGCGTAACTTTTAAACTACTCTTCCCGCTTTCACGTCGCGACGCGGGAAAAATCCATCCACCCCGCGTCATTCGAACATTCTGCTTCTCTTCTGCAACGTTTCCCGTTGCCGCGTCGTCCGCTTCGAAATTCTCAATCGGAACGCGCGCCTCTCTCGTTTCTATTCGAACAACAAATGTCGAGGAAAAAAGAAAGAAACACATCGGGGGAAGAAAGGACACTAGCAAACTTTGACGCTCCATGTTAATTCTCTCGGGGCTACTTGAATTTTGTGGCGGTAACGCAACCGCTATGTGATCGACGTAATCGAGCGTTGAACGGTTGACCAAGCATGCCGTGGCCTAACGATAACGCGTGACCACGTGTGTATGTGTATGTAATTACACGCCCGTCAAATATAAATTAAGAGATATGGAAAGTGGCGTGTCCGATTTGGCGAAGCCGTTCTCGGTTTATGATCCACGGTTACCCCCTGGCGTACAAACAATAGGGATCTTGCGAGATCAAGATTTTCCACGAGTGGCAAGAGAAGGCGAAAATTCTGAAGCGAGCCCCCTCTTACTTTTCAACCGACGCGATAAAGTTGAAGATAGTGCGCAGAAGAGGCGAGGCGCGGCTTAACATTATTCGTTCTACGTTGCGAGAACAGCACGGCCTTGAACGATGTTAAAAGAATGCGAAAGCCCGCGGGACCAGGCGACCAAACATTGCGTTCCATGTCGGAAAAGACCCTGTTGCGCTCGGTGTTTATGGTCCTCGCTCACGCGACCGCCAAGGGGGCGATTTCATTTATTCGCCGTGGCATCGACTTCCGGAACGTAAGTAGAGTAGCCTTCCACGTCTGAGCTAATAAGCCACGAGTGTTTGGCTGGCGGAATTTCGGGACAATACCACGATCACTTCGCTGTGCTGAACTTCATTCGCTTCAACACTAGAATTACGAAGCCAGTGAAAATGACTGGTTTTACATTTCTCGCTTTAAAGTTATTAACATATAGACATTCTTGCAGCAATTTCTGATGACTTTCAATAACGCAAAATGACAGTTACGTATGTATCTTTATTTAATGTCCATAGAACTACTTTCGTGTTCATAATCTGTCTAACGTATACTGTCTAAATAGTACCAAAACCTATCGGTAGTTCTTGTGGTAATAGAGATCAAGAAAACGAAGTGTTTGTTCGTGCAATACGTGTTTGTGGATCGTACATCGTTTTGCTAAATTGTATAAAGCTTTTAACATAGGTGTTAACTGAAAGAGGAAGCTTTTTTTCTCGCCAAGAAATAGCTCGTTAGGATAACAGAAGGTGTCCTTTTGCAGTCGTCTGGCAGTATATTTGACGGTCGGAAAAATTCCAATGTTATTTTAATTGTCGAGAAGTGGAAGAAAAGTAAACGCCAATAGTATGAATTCGTCGAAATACTTTTCTGGTGTATATTGTTAAAAAGTTTCAGCGTGGTATTTGCCTTGATATAGGGCGCGGCTTTCTGGGGTTGAATGGATCATACGATTTATCTTTTCTGCCGCGCCATTTTGGAGAACGCCAGTTTCTGTGGTTTTTATATTTATACGCGATTTTAATAAGAGGTTCCACTTTCGGTGAACTGTAACAATCGTTAGCAGCTTTATTATAAGCAGCAGCGAGTGCTAGCTACATTGTTACTACGTTTAGGCTGTTTCGTTTGAACGTGGCTGTAATTTAATTTGAGTGTAATTTTTATTCGCCAGCCGTGCGACATCTCGCATATAATGGAACATTAACCCTTCGTGCGAACATGAATTTCATCAGCCCATAAAGCGTATAAATAGTAGCTTTACGCTGCGGTACAGTCCCACTACAGTAACATTTTTTCACGCTGCTGAATGCTACATTTCGTTGCGATCTCTAATTAAGTGTTAATAAACAAGTACTGTAATACAACAAATCAATTGCTGTTAACAAAGTCATGAGATATTTCTTCAGTGCGTTTATTTTTATAATTAAAGGAAGATAGAAAGTGATGTAACTGTGGATTAAATACGAATATCACGACGTTAACACATTTAAGAGACTTGTAATGAATTTAATGTATATAGCTGCTAGTTAGCTATGTGGCTGTAAGTAAAGCACTTGTTCATTGAACAGTTTTATTGTAACACGATGAATATACGTTTATTTCTTTTAATACACCGGCATCCTTGAAACAGAGATATCAACTAATACATGGAGGCAAATTCTAAATTATTAATTGGCATGCATACGTTGCATGGATTTAATTTAATAGCATTTAATAGCATGCTTCTTAGACATTAAAAACTCCAATTATAGTTAACTTCAATGCCTTGCAGAAGTGCTACTTTAAAAACAGATTGTATCATTTATCCGCTATAGATAGAAAGCTTAGATGCCTTGTCACTTGATTTCTTGTTTTCTGAACCACGAAGTCCAATGTCTTTTTCAATTACATCGTTAGAGGCGTTCGTCGTGCCGCTCGTAATATTATAAATAGTACAGCTCGTAGTATGTACTTGGTCGCAAATTCATGCGTTTTTTTTTTAATATGAAAAAGTGATAATTGCAACTGTCGTCCTAAGAATAATCTAGCTCTGCTGACTAGCAAAGTAGTGATAACGAGTACTTCATTCATTATTAAAAATCTTATTTAACAATCACTCTAACGTACTACTCATTAATTCCGCCTAGCCTTGCATGTTTATGTAAGACGTCATTAAACGTATTATAATATCAATTTGTGCATTTTAAGTGTTTAAATATTCCATGGTTGCTATTATTCAACCATTACCGGAGCACCTTGGAGCGACTATAATAGATAAAAACTGTATATAATAGAAAAAATTATCGACAGGTGACTCAATCATTTAAGAATTCCTCGATACGTATAGAAAGGTCCAATAGTTTTCTTTCTTCGAGTGCTGGTGCTTTCCAATGGATTAGCCCGCTATCTTTTCTTTTCGTATCTTTCTTTTTATACAATCTATTAAATGAAGATATTAAGCACCGCATTTGTATTTGCTGAAGAGTGTCGAGTGCGTGCAACGCGTATTGGGTGATATCCACGTAACCTAAAGTGGGCCTTCGATTCTTCTACGATAATTGTAGCCAGTTGCTTCTTGTGCGATTTTAATCAGCAGCGCCAGTACATGCTTCGAGGCGTTATTTCATTAGATGCTGCATCCTGAATTTTGTGAAATGAGAGTCTGCATTTTACCACTACACTAGTACGGCCGCAAGAAAAATGTAGAAATAAAAGCGGATGCAGTGAAAATTTGCATAATATTAAAAAAACTTATTCAGAAATGATGAAGAAAATATTAGAGAACTTCGCTATAGCATCGCTATTCAATTTCTCCTATGCTATTCTGCAAGCAAACGATATTCTTTTTTCAATAATATTTATTCCCTTAACATAAATTTATTTTGTCTTACTATTTTCCTTAATTTCTTGCCTCGCCACATTTCCATGCTTCCTGTACAAAACTACTCAGCCATTCTCCACAGCGGACAGACAAGGCTGCCATTAAACTAGCTTAATAACGAAAAATGATTGCCCGTATCTGAACCATAATGAGAGTTTCAATTCGCCTAAATCGCAGCTGCTTAGAGGCACATCTATTGTAACGTTAGCACAGCACGTGTAATAATGCCCAAACGAGAGGACCATAGCGTCGTTGACTTAATGCAATCCATTCATCAGCGAACAATTAAGTTAACAATTGAATATGCTCCCGGTCGAACGGGCCAGCTCGCCCGCCGATATTTCTCGGTGCGCCGCGGCGTCAAGTGTAAACTTCTCCGTGTTAATGTAACCCTTTCACTCGTGGAACTCGTTATACCGTTCACACGTAACATTTCGACACAATGTAGTACCCGTACGCAGTACACGCCTAATGCGTGGGCTCCGCATGGAGCCGCAAGGATTCTTAGAGAATGCGCGTGTGCGTTACATGCCGATACTCGTGGTTCGTATCGAAACCGCGATTCCATTACGCAACGAATGTGTGCTGCTGATCACGGAGCACGCGGTGTAAAAACGCGACACAACAAAATTTTCGTGGCGAAATTTAGGGGAAAAGAAATGGAAATGTGTGGGTATACGAAAGCCGGTGCACGGACTAATATAAGTATTATACATACATATTTCGTATGAAATGTAAATGTTCGGACTTGTTATTATTGCTACTTTGTTTTGTGTAATAAGCACTTGTCCGTAAATAGGGGTTACTTTTTTGTGAGTAAAAGTTTTATTTTTGTAGGAATTATTCGTGGCAAATAATTTTGTCTAGTTGTCCGGGGATAGTTGTCATAGTACGTGCACTTGATATGGACTGTGAACTCTCGTCGTTTATGTTTCTGTTTATTTTTGCGTTACGTTTCCTTAGATGTGCGTGAGAATATGCAATGCACCGTGAGTGAATTAAATTTATTCAAACAACATATTCTCCGATACTGTTAAGAGTATCGTGTTCGTTCAATGCTTTCATGCTTTCAAATATTTTTTAATTGATGCTGGCGAACTGTAGTGATATTAATTTGTTAAACTTTCGGCATTAAATATTTGTTTAGTTTATCCTGTAACTAAATTCTACTGTTCACGCAAAAGAATACAAAAGAGAAATTCACCTGGTTGGCATCAATATTGAGAATTTTTTTATTTCAATGTTTATTTTATTTTATTTTATTTTAAGCATTGATGCTAAAAATCTGTTTAAACCATGCCTGTATCCCTTTTGATTGTTTTCTACGACATTATGCGTTTCCCACAGTGAAGCATCATAATACATAGGTCTTTCAAAGTGTTCAATTGCAATATAAAAGTTACGATTTATACATTGATATTAATCACACATGCTGTCCCGGCTTTAAATTACATTGTCAATTTAAAAAGATTTGAAATAACTCTTGCATGAGCACAGCACACAATATCGCTATTTATCTAAAGATAATGTGCAAATTATAAAGGATAGGCTTTGTAACGTGTGAAAAAGTTATCCGATTGACAAACTGTTGAAATGATTCTACACGATATTTCTTGCATCGCCCGCTCGATCTTGGTATAGTAACCTTCGCGTCGTGGCGCTTTTTATCATAATTGAGTGTAAATATTTTATCGACGTGTACTGAGCGATAATTAACGTGAACCTAAAGTGAAACGGCGAGCAAATGTATGTCGTTAGTGGTAATGGGTTCAAAATGCTTCAAATTATTTTGAACACACGCGGACAATGTTGAATCGTTACGTGTAGAACGGAAGGGTAGGCATTCTATAAAATCTGAAAGTTTCGCCAGTCATTTAATGTTAATGGGACAGAAAGGTTCCTTAATATAACGAATAATAAATTCTTAGAAAATATTGCAGACAGTGAGGTCATTTCGGAGATATATCTCATATAAAGATATATCTCAGGTGAATTGATTTTGTAGAAAATAGAAAATTTTAGGTAACATAAACCACATGGAGCATAATTAAAAATTATAATCTTCAGTATGTATTCACCTTTTTGTGAATTCTCCAGTTCCATAATTCGTCAAAAATCATATTTTTCGCCGAACAGATCGGGCAATGGGGAATTAAACCTTCCCAATCATTAATCTTCCTAATTGTTTGAACTATTTTTATTGCATTTAAGTCCTATACAAAGTTATAGAATTTTCTTCTGAGTCAATGAATCAGAACCTACTTCGTGCATATAACTTTGTCATACCCAAGTAAATCATCGCCACACTGCGTTCTCAACCTACAAGTTTAATATATTACAAATGTTAAACACGAAATCAGATTTCCCCGACTTTTGCTAATCGATCTATCTCTCCAAGCAATGCACACCGACACTTGTATACAATTTTCACCCAATATTTACCACAGCTGCCTTACAGTTACCAAATAGAAATAATACTGTACCAGTAGACGGCCGCAACGAAAAATTGTCCAATATTTAGAAAAGCTTCTTACCATCGAATCTCGAAGACACCTTAAGCATTTCACGAACATAATTATTTCCCAACAGACCCAACAAGAAAAATCATTTCGGTATCTTGGTATTCCGTACAAGGAGAAACTTGAATACTTTCAAAGCTAGGAAATCAAACATCCATTACCGGTTTATCACGAAATACAATCTGACGCAATTTTCTGGAAGTCCCATCATCCAAACCGCGTCAATTCTCCTGGCCCACGATTTTCGAACCGTGACGGAATCCGGATCATGAACGCGGCATACATTTTATAACTAGCTTGCCCCCGCCATTCGTAACGTTGTTGGAACTAGTACTTGCAAAACGGGATACGATTTTTCGAATTGCGAACTGCGCAGCGCGACCACGTCCCGTCATTCACAATATCTCGAAACAGAGAACGAAAACGCGTAAAAAAACCCGTCAGGTGTGTTCGAAAAAAGATCCACTTAACCTTAGAAACGTATACATACTATGTATACCGTTCCCCTTACGCCCGAGCCATTAACGAGGAAACTTTTATTTTCTGGCCAGAGAAGCGGACTTGAATGTCTCTTTTCAATTGCGCGTACAATATACAAAAATGAATGTTACGCGGAACAAGAGATGAAAAAGTTGCCGTGCGAGAAGTAGGAGTTGATTTTTCATTTTTTCGAACGGACGTGAGAATTTCTTAGAAAACGGCGAGCATTCAGGAAATTGGCTGTAGACGGATGAGGCACTCCTTTAAATGGAACATCTTCGATCTGGCAGGCAAATATTGTTTCCAGCCTCTCAGAGACGCTTTTTATTTTCATAATTTGGCACAATCTCTCTTAAGTAGCCTGTGTATCGACAGATGTACAGCTGATTTCGCTGAAACGCCTGAAACGTGGCGTGGAGTAATGAGCATCGCGTGAGTGTAGAGACAAATGATTTAAGGAACATCAAAAAAAAAATAATCATGAAGATACGCGTGCGATATTCTGGCAGGATCCGATCACGTACCAATGTCAACGCGTGAAATTTTCTTTTTTAATGTAAAGGAAGGTCTGCCAACAGGAATGCAAAGGACAAAAAGTCGACAGGTATTTCGCACTAGAGCTGGAACCACGACTACTCGTGTATACTTCAATTCTTGAACACAGAAAATGGTAGCACAGAGGTGCTTATATTTTTTTTCAAATTAACACTCGTGAATGGGGATCCATGAGTTAGAAGATTTTAACTTAAGAGCGTGTGTGTAACATTTTGGAGTCGGAGAGTGGGATATAAAGGAAAGTGAAATACGCATATGGATGGCATTCTTGGTATTATAGTACTAAACAGTTATCTCTGCTCCTTTGGAAATTAAATTTAAAAAAAGGAAACGTACAGGTGTATGATAATAATGAAGAATTAACGATCTGTGATTGTAAAGTAATATTGACTCAAAGAACCATGAGCTTCTTTGTTACTTAGCAATCGTGTCTTGAAAAATAGAACATACTTCAAATCAAAAATTCAAGCAACAATCCTTCTGCCTAGCAGATAAGACAATATATGAGTCATTCACAGAAAGAAGCGACCAACTTCGCGTTTTGATTTTTAAACATTCTGCTACCAAAGCGGTAGCTTTAAGTTTTGCTTAATCGGCGCTCAACTTTGAATATTCAGAAGTCAATACGATTAGCTCCATACGTCAACTGAAATAAGAAAACTCCTAATCGTGCCATAAAAGCTACATCTGCATCGATACGTCCGTCAAACGTATGCTTGAATATATAATGTTAAACAAGAAATCTCGAAAAATAAGTATACACACGTATAAATATATCAATTTATCACGGGGTTAATCGTTCTGTTCACGGACGTGTCACAGTATGCGTGCGCCACAGGACCCGTTAAGAAACGTCAACAAAGATCCGGGAAACCGCTTGCCCCGACTCCGGACAACAAAGTAGAAAACCCGTAACACTCGGCAGACATAACAATTTCATAAAACGCCGGCAGAAATAAAGAAACGGAAAGGTCAGGTCTCGGCACGGTGGGCAGAAAAGGGGGCAGGAAATCGTGCGCGGGGAACCAGATTGAAATGTTTCGTCACGTGCGCGATGATCGTAGGTGGGGCAAAGTAGTAAAAATTATAGTAGTAGTGGCGTGGTGGATCAGGCAACCTGACGTTGCTGTGTCACGGATGTAAACGCAAACTCGCGATATTAGAAGGTGGTGGAACACGCATGATGGAGTAGGAATGAAGGCTTGGGGGCGGTGGGGTTCGAGGATGAGGTCCAATGACGTCACGCGCAACCTTGAGCACCGACCTCGGACAACGAGTCGCCTGGTTTATCTATATGCAAGCAATGCTTTTCTCTCTCTGCCTGAGTGTCCGTGACGCCGTGTGCCGACTGCAAAGGCGCTTGCGCTGTCGCGTGCACATCGACTCGCGAGGGGGCGGAAAGGGTTAAAGGGGGAACGCGTGAAAATTTACCTGGGACGCTATCCGTGCGCCGTGGGAACGATTGTCGCGATTAAAACGGCTCGATAGGTCGCCGAGTCGTGGGGAGGGACGCGTTTAATTGATATTTCGAGTTCGGCGAATTAATTATCGTTTCGCCTCGGACTGTTCGCCTGGGCGAAAGGTTTTTCGGGAACAGTTTTCCATTCGTTGCATTACGGTTATTTGCGAGGACCGAAGCGTTTTATCGGCAGCCCTTGGAAGGACCGTTTTGTCGACGGGAATGGCAACGATAACGGTAACGTCGGTTCTGTATCAAAGATGAATGGAATATCGCTGCTCCGTTTGGTAGTTCCGCGAGATAGGCGACTCGATCGGACCTGATTCGAGTGATTTCGTATGCGTGGCGTGACGTCGGCGTTTAGAGGAAAAGTTTTTTTTTTTGTTTCTTTTCTTACGGACTATCATCGTCAGCACGCGTTCGGTCCATCGGAGCAACGTAGACCGATCTAACCGTTCGTATGACGTAGGAATAGCATAGCAGTCGCATTCTTCCCGGTGGGCCAGACGCAATAAAAATAATAGCTCCGTACGAGCCGATTTTAATTGGACACTCTACTACACGAAAGCTAATCTCGCCGTCGAGATTTCTCTTTTTTTCTTCCACTATTTTTCCTCTCCACCTTCAGACGTGTCTGGCGTGTATCATCATTCGTCTCGCGTCACCTTCACAAATTTGAAGGTTGGCGTAGGTTGTGTTCCAATCTAATTCTGACCGTCCGGCGGGCATCTCTACGTACGAGCACGGTACGTAGACGGCGCATAATAAAGCCTTTTTAGTCGTCGAAATGGTGGACCCGTTGGAGAAAAAAAAAGAGAGAGAGAAAAAAACGCGCTGCAATTATCGCACGCAAAAGCGCGCAACGTTCGACCTTGCGAGTGCTTATCGTATTGAATCAATTACCGTGACGTTCCAATAAGCTTGCAGTTTCTATTCCACAATCGTTTGTCGAACTAATGTTCTTCGTTAATAAACAGATTGATAAATGTTATAGGAAAGGGGTGGGGGGGCTCGTTGAAACTGCATATCGGTAAAGTGTCCTTCCTTTCTAAATAATCCGGACAGAACTTTTATGCTACCCGATCCCCGGGGACATTAACGCCGGCTACCGAAAAATCGGCGGATCCGTTTTGCACAGAGGAACAAGAATCTTTCGCCCTCCTTCTCCCGCTGTCTGGCTGGATCTTTTTCTATCCGAAAAACTGGACGCCGGGAGAAACAACGGCAATAAAACGATATCAATCGCAGCAACGAGCCAAAAAGAAAATACATACTTCCAAGTGTGAAACATCCTCGAAGGCCGGTAGACGTGAAAAACAGAAACGTACGACGCACTTTTAACTGGTTTTCTATAAAGCTTACTGTTTATGCGGATTTTTCGTACAATTTCTCAGCCAGCCCGTCGAATACCTTCGAACGTTCGTCACAGCTCGACGAATACGAGGTAATTTCGTTTCAACAAAATCTGTTTCAACAGGACGTTCCTCGGTAATTAGCGTTAACGTCCCGACGGGTTTCTTGGAAAACCGTTTAAACGCCAGATACATCGACTTTAAATATTGTGCAGGATCAACGGGCAAGGCGAATATTAATTGTTACGCTACCGAGAAAGAAGGGGCACGATAAGCGCAAGAAACGACTGACAACGGAGAAGCTCCAGTCACGTAAGCGCGGCAGCACAACATCGGCCGCTGTAAATGCGCACGACACGATACAGACGGAACTATAATTCACGTGATTTAAGCTGCACTTTGATCATCTGTTTAGACTGCGTTGCCACTATCGCGAGCGATGCACTTCACGGAATGTATCGTTGCCAGTAGCGAACGCGACGAAGCCTCGCAGGAGAACGCCCGAGTCGCTTCGAGCTTTTTAAATAATTGATCGAATGCTCGCAGAATTATATGCCGAATAATATACGATAGAAACTAAACTATTGTCAAATCGATTTTCTTTCTGTTTCATTCCTACTGTGGCTATGAATCAACGATTATTTAAGTTCTGACTGCACTTGTATGTTATATGATACGACTCGATTGGCTATTAATCGTGATTACACGATTATGTATATTAACCAAGCTCCTCGAACCGAGCGCAATTAATAAGTTCCCTTCAGTCGCAACAATATGGAAGACGGCATTATTCATTTTCATACAGTAGAGGTAATTTATTGGACTTCACTAAAAAAAAAACAAATATTGTTATCTATATAGAATAGACAGGATACCACACACAGCTAACCCAGGTGTAATTTATATCGACAACGACAAAACGCCCAAAGGGGTAAGGGTGCATAAGCTGCAGAAAATACCTGAACAAACGTATGTACGACCAATGAAGCCCAGGCACCGTAGAAACGCGCACCACTTCAATTCCAAGTTGAACCTCTGATATTTCGACCTGATTTGCAGAACCGGATCCGTTTAATTAACGGGAGAAACGCGGATAATGAATATTCCCTCCCGTGCCGTCTTTCTTGCTCTCTTTGACCGCGTCGTCGTCCTCGGTGCATCGTAGAATACTTTAAGCAACAACGTTAACGAGCAGAGCGAGGGAACGGGCAAGCAACGTCCTTTTCTTCGAAGGTATGATGAAGGATCCGGCGGAAGATGCATCTGGAGAAACCATCGAAGATTCTAAAACGCATTAGCCGTTCGCAAATGAAACGGGCGTCACCACTCGAAAAAGAACGGGCAAAGTGCGAGCGACCATCGAAATCGTCGTTTCCACTTATAGCCGTATCGTGGACAAGAAGAACCGCTGGAAAACGTCCTTGAGCGATTTAAATCTACCAGGTTTAATATAATAATCCCGCGATATTACACTTATTAGGAAATGTTAGTAGGTAATTGGAAAATGCCGATTCTTTTTTCAAGCTTGTAAATTTATGAGGGATAGGAGTGCCAAGCACGTTGAGCTTCTGCTACTTGTTGGTTCTTCAGGGTGAAAACATCCCTCGAAGATTAATATCCGTGCAAGTTGAGTAGGTACTGCAATGGATACAACAAATTGTTGGAATGAAAGTCTTTCAGCATACAGCAAATTTTCTATAATCGTATTGCACAGGTTTGTACCATATAAGTCACGTGAAATTTCCATTCTAATCATTTACTTTCGCGCGTACTACTGTTTTCGCTATAGAAAATAGCGCGCATGAATTTTTAATAGCTGCTCTCATTTCGGGGAAGCGAAAAGTAGCGAAACATAATTTTCGCCCGATACCACTGTCGAGCTTCATTACAAACAATGTTACGAAAATGTGTTACCAAATTTGCCTGGTTAAAGAAAAATCGATAAACTTGCATTTCCATCGACGTTCACTAATATAACCAAAAGTCAAACGATTTCGGCGGCGCTCGCAATGAGAACACGGTGTTCCACCGATCGCGAGGCATTAAATGGAGAAACGATTGCAATGTTCGAAATGCTCAACCGTCTGCTTACGTAATGACGAACTCGCGTATCATCTACGAAACTCGCGTCCACGCGAGTACATTACATATTGAGCAGTGCGCGATATATGTCGATAGATCTCAAAGATTCCATTGGGACATATTAAAAAGCCGTAAATCATTCCGCGGTGAGATCGACGTCACCGTAATTACCACGGGAGAGACGGGGAAGGGGCGGGTAAAAAGGTCGGCGAGTACGTAATCGTAATCAGTTGTTATCGACATCACGTCGAGGTCTGCAGCGATCAACGATTTAGTTTGACGGCGATATAAAAGCGGCGATTCGCGCGACATCATTCGCCGCGTAGTTCCAACGTTCGTACATAGTATAATTTGAATTTGCAAGTCTCATCGGATACGCGAGCACACGACTAACACACGTCTACACGCGATCGTTTCTTACGTCGGGAGGTAAAAATGACCTGCACAATGCGCGGCGATAGTAAAGATCCTGGCATCGATTCGAATGAGACGATTGTTTCGCGGCGAACGTACGGTGTGACGTATCTGTTGGGCGAAATTAATGGAGATTTTGTTTTTGTCGAACGTCGGAACGTAGAATAGGAGGAAGACGAATAGATCGGTTCAATTTGGACACGCGTAGATTTTGCGTCCGTGTATTGTCGGGAATAATTACGGCAGTCGTTTCGTAATTGATGCAAATTAGCTTCGTCGATATTTCTTGCAGCGAGTGCGTGTGCGCATTTTGTACCGTTCCGCGTAATAAAGTCGTAATCGAGGTAATAGTAAGAATAATATTCAATCGCGGTGATAAGCACAAAACTGCGGGTAATTATAAACATGGAGCGTAGACACGATTATGAAAGTATAAGATAGAACATGCGCGCGAAAAATATAACTTACATTTGGAAATAATATTTGGAAGCCGACATAGCGCCGTAATATTTTATAATAGATTGCCATTTGTTTTGTGTCACGCAGAGCTACCATTACGATATAAGAACGAGGCTAATCCAAAATTGCATACCGAAATCACGATGCCATCTTAAATACAAAGACCGGTGCATATTTTTGTGTAATCTGAATAAAAGAACGTATTCGAGAGATCCACGGTCGATCTTGCAGCCGCTGTTGAACCTAACTCAATCTATAAAATACACCGATTCCAAAGTCAATCATTCTCCGACAATCTTTAAAAGCAGATAAAATGGTCCAAATATTCGGGGATCGAATATAACCGGCGATTCCAACGAGATTCATTAATCAAATCTATGTATACCAAACGCAGAATACCGTACCAGCCTTGGAGTCCAAAATGTCCCGGCAGGTTAACCGCGAGATGTTATTAAGGTGGCTCGTTTTTTAGAACGGACGTAATATACATAAGTGCATTTAAATTTAATCGGCGAAGGTCGTGAGCAAATAGCTAAAAAAGGCTGGATAATTCCGTGAATGCGCAAGAGCTTCGTGCAGGCCTCTTTTTACGAAGAAGAGGAACCGACGATACTGCGCAAAAGAGTTCTCGAAATTCTGCAGACATACTGCATAAAGGTATGCGACCGTGCAATCGGTGTATACGTTAAAAAAGCCCGGCCGGTTTTGTATTCGCCGCTGTAAACGTGTCGCCGTCTTTATTCAGAACTGCGTACGAGTTCCCCGAACGTATGTATGTATGTACGCCTCCCTGTACGACCGATCTTTATTCGCGGTTGCAACGTTCGAAGGATAAAAATGACGGCTAATCGCGCCTCGATATTTTCGCGAAAGCGTAACATACACATCGTTCGATCGGGGGCATCTTCTCTCCGACTTTTCTCAACAACCAGTGGCACCCAACGGGGGCGAAAAATACGCGGAGAAAGCTATAAAACAGAATTGCAAGAAAAACACGGATTTTAAATCCAAACAAACGCGTCTGCGGTGCACGGTTTCGTTACCAACGATTGACCTTCGCTACTGAAACTACCGAATCGCACCAAAGTATTTTTCACGCGTCAGGTACCAGGCTGCATTCATGTGTCGGCTACACGTGCATACGTAATGCCGCCTTTTCTATCCGTCTTTGAAACATCCGCAGGTGACAGTAGAGTCGTGAAAAGAAAAAAGAGGAAAGGCTGAGAATTCTGCGGATAACTGTAGTACCATTTACCAGGGTATTTTAAGCGTTCGGGATCCGGTTTTTGTAAAGCACCGATCCGACTGGCGGCGGGAAAGCATCGTCTAGCCAGGCCGTATGTCGACAAGAACACTTTTTGCGCGTTAACCTTTCGCTCCAGACACTGTACCAACAAAACGGAGAACCACTGATGGACTAATCGCCCGGACCGTCGACGTCATCCTCTGCGTTGCATCGGCGAACGCATCGGTGCACCCACGACGATTTCTGCGCGTGCGCGCACGCTAGACGGCGAATTTTGCTAGAGCGTATCTTTCGTGAAAAACGATCGATTTGACGGTGACGAGAAACGTGTTGGCCGGGCGACGATTGAACGGCGAGAAAAACAACACAGGCGCGTCTAATCGCTGAAGAAGATCCAAAGAATCGCGGTGGAACATCGAATCGATGAAAGGCGCTAAAATTTTAGAAATACTATTGCAGTTTGTCTATAAGAAGTGCCTACAGCGTTGAGTAGAATTGAAAATGAATTGTTGAGTAACAGTGAAATTTTAGAAAACCACTCAATGTTTTTCCAAAGCGCTAGAAGACCCCTCAACGTTTTTCCAAAGCGCAAACCTTGTAGAACTAATCTAGCGAATTCAGTTCGTTATACATATATTGTATGCAATTGCAATAGAGTGTAATACAGTAATCGCTAATAACCCTACGAAGCTTGCGACTCGAAAAAAATTAAATAAAGACAAAAGCGTCGTCCGAATACCGACGAAAAACTGATCAGCCTGTTACAGTCGTCGAACGTTGCTGGTTAAGCCCGCTGAGAATGACGCTTGCAATGATAACCGGTTAAATTGT
Source organism: Nomada ferruginata (assembly GCA_963583965.1). Lineage (NCBI taxonomy): Eukaryota > Metazoa > Arthropoda > Insecta > Hymenoptera > Apidae > Nomada > Nomada ferruginata. Next base: position 9,525,901 of record OY757225.1, on the reverse strand, counting down.
ACTTCCATTGAGATCTTTTTATTATATATATTTCTTTTTCAGAAGATATTAACGCTTGACCGTTGGCCGCTTTGCATGCCCGCCCATCGAAAGCCATCGGCAATTTTAATTAACTCTCGTCGAATATGTGGTTTACTTTTTATCATTTCTCGCCGGGTATCTTTTATTTTCATTCGCGCTAACGAGTGTTGCAAGCGTTATTAAAGGGATAAACTTGCGGCTACCACCAAACTCTGAACAATTGTGTATTTAATTAACAGTTCCAAGTTTTATTTGTTGGCACGAAGATATAATTGGCTAATTTGCCTCGAAAGTACGGCCGATAATCGGTGCGACCACATGTCCTATACAGAGCGATTACCTTTATTAACATAAAAATAATTGAAGCAAATAAGAATTTCTTGATTTTCTATCAATAACCAAGCAGACGCAACAAATTGCGCGCGTATATAAAAACTTTCTATTGGAAAGCAGCAGCCCACAGTTACGTTTGAATAATCGATATCAATATATAATAAGATGCAACTCTGTGCAGTCGATAATTTTCAACCAGGTGAGAATAATACACAAAAGAATACTCCGTTCCGATAAATCCGAGAACAGCGGCGAACCCGTGCAACGTACTTTTTCACGCTGAACATTTTTAGCAGATTCTACGTCGTATCCGACTTAAAAATAAATGCGACGGAACGTGCGATGAAGGTAAAGAGGCGATCGTCAACGCAGTACGTATGTATATACGTATGTAGACGGCACGCCAGTTATCTATCTGGTACGACTGGCCCTTAGAAACCCCATCGAATCGCATCTAATCGAACGACTGTCACGATCGATCGATCGATGCGCTTATCGTGAATACTGCACACGGTGCTCCGATCTTCGAAATCGACGCCGGCAAATTACAGAAGAAGGATTTCAATTCGAATTACATTATCGAGCCGTTGATCTGCGACACAATTCCAGGGGATGATCCATGGAGTTTTCATTGGGGGCATAAAGGAACAACAGCGTCATCGCGATTCGAGCATAGGAGTGTCAATTTCGGTGGACGGGCCAATTCGTTGGACACACGTGATATCTGTGCGCGGGCGTGTGCGTGCAAATAACAGGCTGAGCGCATCGCGGACGAAGATATTTGGCACTGACTGGCCAAAAATACACGGGACAGTGTGTATGTGTGCGCGTTTGAGTTGTGTGCGGCTGCTAACAATGTGGCGCAGATACCGGCTGTACTATCTACGGTCTAGAGGCCAGTATAATTAGGAGAGGCAGAAGAGGATCGGTCAGAGTCGCGTCTCATTTTCTTGTCCCTAAAAGTGTCGAATGGGACATGCCCAAATGAGCGTAGGATGGGAGAATCTTTATCTCGAGATACGTGTTGGGATACTGATCGGATATTTTGCGTATCAGAATTGCAAATTTGAGTTTCCAAGCGACTTGGAATTAAATGTAGTTCGTTGCATTTCGAATCGTGCCCCGTTAAATTCGACTTTCTTTTTTGTCTTTTGCATTCGTGTCGTCTTGCAATTATTTCGTGCAGTTTATCCTTATGCGAACGTGACTTTAACACCCGGCCCACAAGATGTGGAAAATCTATTTTCTAGATTCAGCGTAAATGGGTATCATCAATTTTCTCTGTTCAATTGTTTGATGCTTCTCCTGGTCAAGCTCGTAGAAGACAACGAATATTAAGATATATGTGTATAACAATCGCAGAGATTTATGTGGCGTGTCTAGGAACGAGCCTTGAAATTATTCTCGGCGGTTCCGCAGAGCATATTCCTTCGAACTTGAATTTTCAAGTTAAAATAAAATAAAGGATTCATTATTTATTTCATTTCACCCGCGCGTCGACAGCTGAGATCAGATTGGTTTAATTACGAACGCAGGATTCTTGTGCTCCTTTGAAGCAAAAATGTCCATTATTTAATTAATGAACAAGGTTTTATTATCCCGCGCCGAAACGACGGATAAAAAATGCAGGACGGAAAAGCAGAGGAATGATACAGTAACGGCGGAAAGGCGAGATTCAGATTAGCTGTTATTATTTCTTTTCAGCATTAACTAATAACATGGACCAGTGCCCTCAGCAGGGCCCTTCGCTTTTTATTCGACCTCGTTGATCTCCGTCGAATCGACCGACTAAATGCAACAGAATTGTTGGACCTGATGTGTGTCCTGCTTAAACAAATGGAAAATTGATGGCGAAGGTTAAGCATCGACCACAAAAATCATTCGCAACGGAAGTAACTATACAATTACAGTCGTACGTTCGAATTGCACAGGACAATGGTCCGTTTCGACAGACCTGGGTCGGCCAACAAAAGACCACAACGCCGCCATGAATCGCCGCGATTCCGCTGCAATCAATCACGAGCAAACATTGAAAAACTTACAACCGTCTAAATTGACGAGCACAGCCGATGTGGCACGGTTCGGTTCCAATTGAAAACGCAAAACGCGTCTACTTAGCCGGCTGACGTCGCGAATTGACACCTTGCCGGTGACATCGTTGAACACGCGCCCGAGTTATGACTCGACCCTGACTGCTAATACGCAGCAAACCAACGCGGTTCCACGCTCAGACATTCCAAAGTATCGAAACGATCCCCCGAGACACGAATTTATTCCTGAAAGAGGCAGAACCGTTGACAGATCGTTCGCCGAGGAACCGAGTCTAGGAGGAAGAAAAAACGTGTTACGCAGTTATCCCGCGTCGGTTCCAAAGGTGTGTTCCTCTATGGCGCTTGTATTCGTCCTCTCCCACTTTCTTCCTAGCCAAACAAATCACCATCCAGACCTACCTCTCTCAGGGGACCTCCATTCATTTCCACGCACGGCCCAATAGAAGTGGGACCTCTAGCTGTTGCGCGTCTGGAGTCCTTGAAATTCGTCTGGTCGCATTCACCGATGGCACAGTGGACGAATGAGTAATTTGCAGCGGAGGAATCTCAAGCATTCCTTCGCCGATCCATTGTAAACGTATATTGTAATGAAATTAAAGCGCGGACGCGCCGAGTCGAGCATGGTTCTGACTGCAGGTACGAGCAGAAAAAGGTGACGTGAAGGTTCGTCTCTCCCTTCGGGTGAGATCTATTGGTCATACGTCGCGACGTTCGCGTCACAGTCTCGGGAAAAGAAATTGTAGATCGTGCGGCGCATTTCTGATCGACATCGACCGGTTCCGTGGTGCAACGGTAAACGATGATCCACGAAACGTTTCTTTGCTCGTCATTTTTGGAGGCGAAGGTCCGATTACCCGCGCTTGAAGGCAGGTATCGGATGGCAGGCTGGCTCGAAAGAGGCAAGGACACGAAGTGGCGAATTATTCGGTGCATTAACTTCTTTCGTGGATAGCGGAGGGAAACGATTTCAGGTTTCGGGTTCTTCGACGTGAACGGGTGGACCAGTTCAAGAGGAATCGAAACACCTTCGACAGGGCCGGGCGCCTGATCGCGCCATAACTTTTAAGATGCAGTTTTAACGAGCGACACCTTTTCGAGAGTTCACCTTCTTTTTTTTCTTTCTTGCGAGCCGGCGATCGTCGTTGATTAGAGAGAATTTGTAACGGAACGGTAAATGTTTAGGTAAATGCGATTAACAGGTTAAACGTGCCCCCGCGTTGCAATTTGTAATAACCAGTGGGCGATCTTTATCCGAGCAACGGACGATCGTTAAATTGAAGAACGCAATTACTAGTCGCTCTGGCTTATCAGCCAGTCGAATCACGATGCTAACTTTTCTTCATTTGTCACTGTCGAGACGGTTTCGCTGTAATTTCTTTCCCTTTACGCGTACCCCGCAAACAAATGGAATCCGATAGTACGATTGAAATATTAAACCACCTGTAATTGTAGATTTACTCGACATTGATCACGCCGAGAATGCCAATTAAACGCGATAATTCAAAATTCACCTGTGCTCCGTGATAAGTGACCAGCAAAATCGGCACTAACCTGCAACAGAAAAGAAAAGCGTACAGGAACTTCTGCTTGAAATAATTGACCTCTCATAAAAATGTTAAAATTGACAGATATTAACACTTTTATTGATGGATATTAAATGTTTCCAGTAACCATTCAACACTTTTTTTTCAAACGATACTTGGAATTAATTCATTTTCCAATTCTAAACAACAAGTGATCGTAAGCATGACACGATCAAGCATTATTTTTTACATTCACACTCATTTAGGTCAAAAGGCACACTCCAAAGGCAGAACCTTGCGGTACTCATTGGCAGCTTAGAGCCTCGCCTAAAATCGCCGGTCGCGAAAGTGTTATAATTTAAAATTGCCACTGTGACTCTTACAATTTTTCAACAAGAATCGCATCGACACGTATAGAGTTTATCATCGTTTCAAATAGTAATCGTAATTGCTGCATTCAACAGTTGCCTGAGAAGCTGATTCAGTACGAATAGTCTCGTTCCAAGAGGACAAGGTGAGAGGAAATATATTCTCAGGCACAAATGTCGACACGGAGAAAAAGGAAAGAACCACGAGGAACACAGCGAGGGATGCTCGCTCTTCGTGGTTGAGAAACGATCGATTTGCTAGGATATGGTGTTCGATTCGAGCACTGTGCCAGTCTGGGACGATCGTCTTCTATTCTTCAGCTTAGGTCGCGAGAAAAAAAACGACGAGTTGCAAGGCTCGATTCCGCGCGTCCACTCCCCCAAGTATGCTACTTTCTCTGTACCGTCGAGGGTACTTACGAGGGGATGTAATCGCACGGTAATTTTCTCTTGAGCTTTCTTACCCCTCGCGAGAGGTCACACTTGGATCAAGCCCAGTTGGCCGCGATTCTTCGCTTCTTGCTTTTGCCAACAAATGCCATAAGGCAGCAGCTCGCTACAAAGCCTTGTTACTTTGCATTAACGCCGATGTTCCCGTCGACGGCCCTTATCCCCCGACGGAGAGCCTTAGAACTCGTCAAGGAGCAAAGATTCCGAATCGATTTATTTATGGAGACCCGATGCTAATACGCCGATCGTGTAAAAATAGACAACGAGGGAAAACGTTGTGACGTTCAGTGTTTACTTCTTTTTCTTTCTGTCATTTTTATTGAAAATCTGCCACGCGTATATGTATTTCTCACATTCTCGTTTTGTGTCCCCAAGAAATTAAACTACGAACAGGTATAGTGAATGGCTGATCGCAGAGATATTTAGAGCCATTAGATTTTAATTTCGCGATTTCTCTTCTCACATGTGCAGGGTTGTTCTGATAACTTATAATTGTACATAGAAGAGAGTCGTGAATTTCTATCTAATAGTAATAAATAATATTCATACATACAGTATTATCTACTGTATTATATTGTAGTATCACCTACGTTCAGAGTAATCAACAGGTCGCAAATAACAACTTCGTCCTAGCAATTTATTACGTACGATTGCTTTAAACCCAGGTGTTAATCGAAAAATAAGCGATAAAAAATGATATCGAACGCACAGGTGTATTTTGTACTTTCGTATGAACGGCTTTCCTCCTCCCTTCAGTGAGTCGCGTGATTTTATTCTTTGGCAGCGCTGAAATCCCAATTTAATGCAATAACGTGAAGTTACGTTACCACGGTATTAGAAGCTTTGTTCCTAAAGCACCGTCGATATTACAGCAACCTTTTAACTGGCACGGAAGTAAAGGGTAGCTTTGAAGTCGAGACAGAAGACTATGAAGTGAGGATTAAGTGAAAAATGCACAAGGTAGAATGTCTTTATGCTGTATATTCAAATGCAGCGTAACGGTATTGAGGTTTTTTTTTTACCGGATAATGCTTCGCTTAACAACGTACTTACAATTAGTTAACTGCGAAAAAAAGGGCCAGACAGTATCGCGGCACTCCCCATTGGTACTAAGACTTTTGTTCACGTACGAATACTCTTAACGAGGAAACAAAATTATGATATTAAACGTTGTCTTATACTTAAACATCGTTGTAAGACACACTAACAGAAATGAAAATTTAGCTTGTCATTCAAACTCTTTTCCCTGAAACAACGAGTTTGCCTTGTCGCAAGCCAAAATGAATACCGAAAGGCCAATGACAAGCTACACCTGCCAGAAAATGAAACCTTGATGCCTTCTAAAAATAAGTAAAACTTGCGAAGAAGGATATAGTTAAGTCAGATGTAATTCTTGCCTAAAAAGTACTGTTTAATTTCTATTTTATTACATCGAAACATTTTTTCATCGCTATCCTTATTGTACATACTTTTTCGAAAAAGAATTAATAGACTTACAATGATCTTTTCGTATAAATCATCTATTTATCTCTTATGAATGATTTATTATTTGTAATTCAGAAATAGTTTGACGATCAGTAGACATCCAAGGGGGTAGATATGTTTTAAGGAGTAAAGGTATTCGTTGCTAGTTCCCGCGTAATTAATTTAAAATTACTGGTAGATTATGAAGAGATTCGATAATTGCGGGGATAGAATTAATTTCAACCATTCGAGGCGATAATGTGCACGCAATATGTTCCCATGACTTCGTACAAAGTATGCCAGTTCAGTTGAAAGTTTCATACAAACAGAAATATATAAATATAAAGCACCTATGTGTGCACTTCGAAATACATTATTACCAGGCTCAACGACAGATACAATGTACCCCCACGTTTCATGTTTCAGTTCGAACTTCTTTTTTACAAAGCATTTACATCCCCGCACCTTTACACGACACTTTTATCTTATTTTTAGTTGCAGATCAAGCGGAACAATTTTGTACGCAAACCCCTGTGACTCTTTGTACATACAGAGCTATCTACCCCATCGTTGTATACCTCATTACAAATGAAGTATTTTTATTTTATTGCAACACGCGGGACAGAAATTAGTCCCGGCAGCTCATTCAGTCCTTATCGCTCAGCTTATAACTGAACTGTAACAAGTGAAACTAATTCTTCTATACCGGCCACAGCCAAAAGCGATCGAAGAACCGCGTCCCATTCGCCAAGAGCCAAGCTGCTAATTCTCACGGTCACGAAAAACGAATTACAACGATTGTGCAAGATTCACATCCTATTAAACACCCGCCGTGTAATATCCCGAAGCCAAAAGGATAGGGCGCATTAAAGCGGAGTAGCGAAGAAAAGCTGCCAGCGGAAACTTTAAATCCGAGTTTCCAGCAGCGCTAGACTTCCGTGCGAAGTCGACGTAAATCAGCTCCTGTAAACCAACCGCACTCCTTCACCCTTAAGTCCCGTTTTTAACGAGACACTCTGGGTCGCCATTATGCACCACGTGGGAAAGACTACACTTAACAGAATGCACCTCCAATGTGTGTTAATCGAACGAAAAAAACACCCTGGAATCGCTTTTCAATTATAGGTACCAGTCTGAAAGTGTTTTGTCTAGACTCGCAGCACAAAGTGTCTCGTCTGAAACGGGCCTAAAACTCCCTGTTATCATTCGTGGTTATCGCCGGTGGTCTTCGTTAGAAAGCCAAAAGCCCTTTGGCTGCGGCGTATTCTCGGAGAAAATCAAACATCACGGTACCCAAAAAAACAATACATTTCTTCTAGATTAATATTGACCCATGAATTTAATCGCGAATTAATTTTCCAGTGACGCTTTCGTTTTACAAAATTGTGAGATTTATTTGTTTCTTCTACAATGAAATTCGCCAAAGATTCGGAAAAAAATAATTGAAAGTAGTGTAAAGATTTCGACATGTTATGCAGGGCTGCTTTGCATCAAAATTGTGTATTTTCGGACTCAAATTTTCTTGGTGAGATGTTTGCGATTGTGAAACATCTTGATCTCCATTTTCTGATTCCGAGTCAGAACTCGATAAGCGCAAAACGCGTTTTGCTTTTAGTGTAATGAGATTCTCCTCTACGGACGAGGAGAATGTTTTACTAGAAAACTCTACTTCTTCCAAAGAAAACTGTAGTTTCCGTATATTAACACCTTTCGTATATATTAACAGACTTGTGAGGGTGTACATATACGCCGTTCGTAGTCAAAGGGTTAATCAACTGAAACGCACTGTACAACTATTTTTCGATAATTGACACGTGTCTGAAAGATCCCAATACCGCCATCGTTCACGTAAGCTGTACTACAACGTGTCTCGTTGGAAACGGGCCTATAAATCCACAAGGAAGCACCGTCACTCAGACTTGGGATAGCCAACTACAACAATTAACACACGTCGCCGGACGATAGCAATTTTACGGTCGTTTTAACCACTCTCTCTCCGCATAACAAGCTTGCACGAGCTTATCTCGCCTACGAGCGTGCGAGTAATTTTGTAAATCGTCAATGGACACGGGAGTTGTTTCGCGAGGGTTGAATCGCAGAATTCGAAGCGGTGCATGTCGCACGGTCGCTGACGGAAAAGGAACTCCGATTCATTAACTTCTGCGACAGATCACTTTCCAATCGTGGTGCATATCAGCTTTTATATTATGCTTCGGACTTTATTAGATTTTATTCAGCACGGTACCAAATGCCAGCGGCGCACACCTCGACCGCGAGGCTCGCCTCCATCGCCGAAACGAACGGCACACGAAATTTTCCCCCCGTTATTTCCTCGCGTTTCCCGCTCCACTTTCTCTTTCCTTCTATACATGGAAAAACAAGCGGCAAAAAGGAAGGGCGCGCCGCGTCGCCGATTCTGTTTAATCGGCCCCGCAATTAATTATCCCGAACCGGGTGGCTGTTGGACGAGCAACCCCGTCGTGAAAAAATTCGACGGAGTGGGTATCCGAGAAAAAACTTCGCCCCGTTAAGATACAACTTTAAACAGGCCCGGCACTCACAACGAGAGTATTACGCGTTGATTCTTGTGTAGTATATTATCGAGCTGCTCCCAGCCGAAATGCAACAAGTTGCCCATTCGGCTCGGTTGCTTTGTTCTGTCTTGCTCTCGCCTTCTCTCCGTCCTTTCCTCTCCAACCGACTAACTAACAATAAGTACGTTCGTAAACGTGTACGCGTGCACACGAACGCCTTTTACCTGGGCGCGTACGGAACCGTATGTATTGCACGTTATGCGCCGCTGGAAGCAATTAGAGAATCACATATTGCAAGCGCTGTCCCCGTCAACACGGCACACAATTTCTGAAATTTCCTTTTTTCGTGACAAAGCATCGCGTTGTGTGCACAAGTTTTTATAAACACAACTCAGAAATTTGCGGAAATCATTTGTCGCTTTGACGGGGAGATGCGATACATATGTGATCCTATAATTGTTTTCAGCAGCGTACATTTTATTCACGGGCAGATTGGAGCAGAAATTCAGTGGGCAACCTTTTCTTCGGTCTCATTAATTCGGTTCATTAATTCTCGATTTACATCCACCTAGCTTTGCGGCAAAACTTTCTTTTCTTTGAGTCGACGTTGCGCGACGAGCGTGTGCGACATTCCTTGTGTGGAAAATTTACCTTGCGTCTAACTGCTTGAGTAGTCTGTATGCGCCTCGTGGGTGGGACGGTTGAGCAATTAAACGGTGGACGTTGATGGGTGAATTGGGAGCATATGGTGGTTTATATTTTTGTCTTTCTTTTTGCGGTACTCTGTTGGTCGATCGTTTAAGGAAATGAAAAGTGATTCAATTAGGGGGAAGTATATGTAATTGCCTTCTGGTAAACGGAAGTTTGCGTGGATGTTACGTGTCTGTGTTGTGGGGTCTGCAATCGCCTGACGAGATTATTTTTCTTTTTTGTAATCTGTAAAAGGTTTTCATTCAGCGACAGTTCTTATGTTATTACTGTCGTGTAATGTTATGTGTATGAGGTAAAAGTGTATTTGCAATACAACTTTTACATTAATTTAACGCAGAACTTTGAGCTTAAAGGTTTAAGGGTAGATTCATTTAATACCAAATGCCACGCAGGGTGCAACTAAATTTGGTATAAAGGGTGAATAAGAGGGGCACGCAGATAAATGTCATTCACAGATTTAGGAATTGGTTCTCTTGACAGGTTCAAGCAGAAAATCTTGTCCCCTTATTTGTGTCGTGCTTATCATTAATGTATTGTAATATAAACGATAGCAGTTTACGAAACATAAAAATTAATTCATGAATTAATTACTGAAATTTATAAAGAATCATGTTATTCACTGCAATACAAGAATTATAGAATTTAATCTGATATAATTACATGTATTTTACTTTGCATCGTACTTGTTGCACGTTCATTGCAATTATGTTACCGTTTCTGGGGAATGCCGTATATAAAATTGAAAATTGAATTAACCCGGATGGTTCAATCGGGTTAAATATAAATAGGATATGCTACTCGTATCTCTATGACAACGCGTATCGAAATGTGGCAACGAATAAACCGCAAAGCCGCGAGTTATCCTAAGAAAACGGAAATCTGCGAAGTCTCCTTGCGGTATGATAGTGATTATGTTGCTCCCTCTTATCAGTTCAAACAGGTGAAGCACGTTTCACACTCGAACAAAAATATTCTATCTGCCATATATTTTAATATTCAAAGTTCTTTCGATTATCCATTCAATGGTACGCAATTTCTTCTGTTTCTTCATATTATTTGTACTAATTTCTGAAAATTAATCATTTAATATATTAGAACTGTTTCTGCTATTTACTTACTTTCCATCGTATTTACGACCCATTCGTTACAACACCGATAAGAACATTTTCTGACGACTTGTTCGTGCATAATTCTCGTTTCGAACAATTACGAAATATATAACATTCCATGAAATCTCGACTAGATGGTGGATCTTGCCGACTTTCGATCCTTCGCCAAAGTTTTCCGCAATCAAGAATAAGCCAGAAAAAGTTGTCTCCGTTTCGTACCAAATAAAGCAACCAAGAGAACTCTCCGGGAAGCTAACCGAATACAGACTGCAACGTATATAATTTCAACGACGAAAACAAATTTTGCGTCCCGCGAAAAGTGAAATCCTAGACAACAAATGTTTCATTATTCATACTTCTTCCTCACATTCAAGCACCAATCGTTCATCGGCACCAAATTATTCCAGTACCATTGATTATTATTCATGGATATACCGGCTAAATTTCATAATCGTTGGGCTCCAGCTTGAATTAAAAATCATTTGACAAAGAATCTTTTAAACAGGCACTGTGCAAATTATCGATCGCGATATTTGCCATAACGCGAAGAATATACGTATGCACGTGAGCATATCCTTTTGTCACACTTTTTGTCAACCTTTAGCTTCTCTTCTAAAACCGTTCTCCAGATCTGAGAAGATGCATACGGGATGCGAATGTACAAACGAAATTCCTGGCGCGACAATTTCCAAATCGACTGCATTGGACATCGCCCAAGGCAAACTTGAATATTAAACAAGAATAAAACTCCAGGATTTAAGGAAGAACACTTAATGTCGCGGAGTGAGGATTGCTCGAAGCTTGCTTTTTTCTCCTGCAGGTTTCGATCTACTGCGCAGAAAAGCGACGACAGATACGAGGCCCGTGTGTTTGCGCTCCTATGCGAATGGGAATAATTAATGCTTCCATGGAATGCAAAATTGCAAATCAACTTTCATAACCGATTCCACGCCGTTCTGGCTTTGTTGTTTACAACCGGCCTGAGACACGAATTATTCAGATGGCAAAATTGAAAAATAGTTTCGAATGTCGAATCGTTGAAGCGTACAGCAGTGTTTCTTTTATAATCGTTCTTTTTCGATATAACTTGAAATGAAAATCTTCTGGTAGTGGCAGAACCGATTGTATCACTTCAATCTTGCTTGAATATTGCTCACTCGGCCTTTAGCGTGAATTCTAAGTGTGCAACACGAAATGAAGCAAGAATTGGACAGGGTATTCGAATGTTGAATACAGTGCAAAATTATAACGAATAATAGACTGCAAATATACAGAGTGTCTGAGGTTTTTCCGGGCTAACGTTGCGAGCATATTCTGTGCACGAAAATAAGAAGTAAGTGTTTTACACGAAAGTCGCCCAGGCTTTATTCCAAAGTTATAACATAAATTGTAAAAAAGTGACGTCTGATTTCTATTAATCTTTGCGACTGCATCCTTAATTAGTCGTACTAGGGTATCACACGATGCATAAACTTTTTGTAATTTTCATTCAACCAATTTTTTACTGGTTGTGCAGGATCATTAGACGATTCATCCGTTTACGTTATTAACTTTGCAATAAAGACTTATTGGTCGACTTCTATATAACATTTTTGTCTTATTTTCGTGCACAGAATACGCTGACAACGTCTGTCCCGAAAAACCACGGGCACCCTGTCTAAGTAGTTGCAGCGAAACATCCAAAAGGAACGTATTAACTAATATAACTCACCGCCCATGCAATTAATACGTGAAATAATTTAATTCGAAGAAACGTACCGTTCTGGTGTCCAATTATTAAATCAATTTGCGCCACGAATTTCGCTGGCGGATTTTCATAAACCACCCGATGCAATTCCGTATACGCTCTCATACGACTTAATTATCGTTCGATAAACTTCCCCCGTTCAGCGTCCCCTCTATTTTAGTTTTTGTGGTACCGCATAGTAAATACCATCGGCGGCCATCAGTTACAATATCCGCGGCCATCGCAGAAATTCCGCGGCGACAAAAATATTTCGCATAAAATACGGAAACAGCGCTTCCGGGACGTCCGTGCATTCAAAATTCCAGCCGAACATTCAATCATTCGGGCGATACTTCAAGCGTCCAGACAAAATCCGACATTAATATTTCAACCCCGCCGCCCCAAGCAGATCAAACATTTTTCCCCCGTAGGCTTTTTCAAATTAAAAAAATGAAAACACCGCGTATGTATCGCAATCAAATTCGATCGCGCAGCCCGAAACGTTTGTTCGAGCGCGCGTATTTTCGAATATCGATTAGCGAATTTCCTCGCCGCGCAATCGGCGCGACTAATCAATGCAGATCGAGAAATCGAGAATCACTGGATGTTCGATCGGGAGCTGTCGTTAGTCCACATTCCGTCACGAGGGGACAAAGGGATTCCTAGCGTAGTGACAATAAAAATAGCTGAGGGCTGGAACTTGGAAATACATATACATATATGTATGTACATATATTGCATAAAATATTTCCGCGGCCGGTTCATTTCATAAGGGCCGTGAGGAGTAAAGCTTTGAACGAGCGCCGAACGCCAGCGACTACATATATTCGGTGATAAAACGTCGGTATTCTTCGAAGAGAATGCGACTTGGTTCCAGCACTGGACGTGGCAACGGTGGTCAGAACGATAACCCCTATGAAGTCTCGGGCGATAAAGAGCCGGTTATCTGCGAGCTGGTTATCGTTTTCTTTCTCCCTCTGCCCCCGTCTCACTTTTTCACGCTATCACTCCTTCGTCTGCGTTATCCCCCACCAATCACGCATCCGTTATACCAGTGCCAGTAATCTGCACGCCAATCGCATGCCATTTGTCAATGTTGCCGATTCGGCCAACCCTTTTTGCATTAACTGTTGACTTTTCCGCCTGGCAGACCGTCTCGCGCAAGAGAGGACGCTGGTGCTCGTGAAAAAAGCCCCCGAAAGCTGCTGCGAAACGATCCACGAGATCCAATTTCATTCTCATTGCGAAACGGTTGGGCGTGTGCACCTAGATGGATCGCCCGAGTTTCTGTTACAGGGAGACTTTATGATTTCGAAGAGATTGTCACGATTATACGAACGATAAGCTGGCCACGCCGCGTCGTGGGAGGTTCTTCTGGGGCGACTCGATCGTCTATCGCGTTGCGGTTGAATTTTTCGGCCGATAATTCTACTCTTTTTTTTTTATCGATGCACGAGATATCACTTCGAGCGATTTCTGACGTGCTCGTTCTGGTGGCCGGTCTCTTGGAGGAACCGGGGGAATATAATTTTTCACAACGAAGAAAAATCTTGTAGGTTGTTAAATCTTGCAAATATTATACGTGACCTGTTCTTTGTGTTAGAATATTCGAGGTATAGGAACGGCCGAGGCGGGCTATGTGCATTTTGCCGATGCTCGCTGTCTTTGTCTAGCGTAGCTTTCATTCGGGGCGAACCCTAAAATGGTTCAAAAGGGCCATGGTGACGTAGACGTCCTCGCGACCGACGCTTTTGCCAAGGAAAGGCATTCTTGTATAGACTACGGTCGAGAGAGCACAGTTTTAATAAACAGAACACCTTTTAACATATACACGCCTACAAAATCATTGTAATACCTAATCGAGACAGAGAGGCTCCTCTCATTCGATTATCTTACATTTGTAATCGAAAGCAGTGCTGTCATAAACAAGAAGCCTGCAACTATTGAAACTTTATGTATACCTGTGATTTTTATTCACTCGATTACAGGATAAAAATAATAAAAGCATAATTACGCTGGGTTTAAAAAATATCTCAAACGATATTCAGGTTATCCTGTATCGATGAAATTGTATACTTTTCGAAAATCGAACGAAAAAGTGACTCGTGAGAGACGTCAAACTATTTTAAAAAACGAACCGCGAATATGTTACCGAATAATTATAGAGCATATGCAGATGTGCATAAAACAATAATTGAAGAGCTCACTCGGTGGTTCGATACCAAGGTACGTATACATAATGGTACGAACGCAAAGCAAATTATGCATTATCCTACTATGGAAACAAGAACAAGCAGCTAATCAATTTAAAAAGTCTCAGTAATTGGCGGCACTTAATAGCTACCTATTAATATAGTATTGAATACATTAAACAGCTCAGCGCGTGTCCAAAGCCTGCACCACGCATTAAACACAGTATTACGCGAAGCTAATATAAACTAAATCAACAGATACATTTACGCGTTAGTTAATACTAACAGCGTAGAAATTATTTCGATGCCCCTGCATTCAGCCCAATGTATATCATGGATAGAATTAACTTTATGTCATTAAAATAATAGTGAAAGATAAGAAGAAGGGGCCTTGTCAATGGACGAACTCTTTTCATCCCGCAGTAGTAGGGCCATATTCTTATTGGCGCTTATACAAATTTAACAAAATTATGTGCACGTGTGTCCACCGTTCCAACACGAGCCACCAATCGGCCCTTGCACCGTGACAATGAAGTATACACGCGAGTCGTAACACGAGCAAGAAGGAACTCTCACTATCACTTTCCTGAATGACGCAAAAGACTATTGCTTGGACTATTTACTAACGAGTTAGTCAATTCATAAATGCTATCGGGATTTTCCTCGTGCACAGACTGAATCACAACAACGCAGCGCCGCGTACACGTGAGCGAATCAGATCCGACGGGCATACCGTGCTGATAACTAAAGGTGGCAGCGGAATAAATATCGCGTTGATTAGCAATCGACAATGAGAACTTTATTACGGCGCGAACACGGTGTATACCATATAATCAGCGTCGCGAATCTTCCCGCCTAGTTTCTGAATCTTATTTACCCGCCAGGTTAACCAGCCAATTAAGCGGCACATTATCGGCCACGTCCGGCCGACAAGTTTAATTACACGTCTACGCTCGCGATGTTTCAATGATTCCACGCGGTCCCTAATCGATTCCCCGATACAACCATCGCACCATTGTACCCGCGGCATTATTTATCCGTGCGTAATTCGCGTGACCACGCGTCCAGATGCATATTGGTTGCATAAAAGACGCGACGGGTGAAAAGAGGAAAAGATACCGATTACGTACACGGGAAGGAGGAAAGAAGTGAACGGAAACGAAGCTGTTCCCCCGTCTTAACAGTTCTCGTCTAAACGTCTCGTTTCCGCGATATCGACGCTGTTATTCCCAACACACTAAATGTGCAATTCCTACGTAACAATCGGCGTCCAATTAAACGGAGCTGTATCGGCTATAAATAAATGACCGTGTTGACAGCGAATTGCGAGATCGGATACGTGTGTATGTAAAATCATTTATTAAACGGCGCAACGAGCTTCGAATCCTGCGCCTCTCGTGATCTGGATCCCTCCACGTAATCTTTACACGTGCTGGTTTTACACGTTAACATCGTGCAACCCCGTTTTTTTCTCCCTTTTCTTTCGTAGATTATCGCAGACTAGGCGAAACGTTGATTATTCCCCCTACATTATATTAACGATACCCCAGTGGCCCTTTGCGCGCAAAGGGGCAAAGATCAAACGTTAAAGGGTCGTATGCATAAGAGAATCCCAGCGAGTTCTAGAAAATATTATTCGATTCGTGGAAGTTTTCGTCATTCTCGGTTTCCTTGAATGCATCACGGTGCATCGTCTAATTTGAATCGGAGATGAACGGCAGCTCGGAAGGGAATAATGGTGTCCAGCGTGTCGTTAACATCACGGTGGCAGTGTTTTTTTAAGAATGTAATATACGCTTTAATGTAATTGCAATGTTACCTCGAATGTAGCAGCAACGAACGACGAACGTAGGAAGTTTCCCGTACGTCACGTAAGTAGATTAACGTTTAATATGTAAGTCGCGAGTTTTTGTGAGGTGTCGGGAAACTCGGTGTGCCTGATTCCTTTGCTATCTATCTATTAACGCTATGGTATTAAATTAGACGCGTGTTGACATATCTACGTACCCCAAGGGCGAGGGAAATTTTATATTTCATTTTACCGTGGCCCTCAACGTTCGCCGTAGTTTAGTTTGAAATATGTGACGGGGAGGTACGAATTTATTATACGTTTCATTAGCAGAGAATCATGATGTTTCGAGTGTTTGTTTTACATTCGTCGAATCATCGGCTCGCAATCAGTATAACATGGTCCGAAGCGTTTGGACATCGATGACGAAACGGCCTATATTAAAATTTGTCTCATTTATGTCGAAACTGTAGCCAGCTCGATACACCCCACTACGAGTATCTTATCACGGCACACTTGCTTCAAGATTATACGCTTTTCGTTCAGCTCGAGTCAGACAACATCGCTCTACTTCGTTCCTCTGACCGTGCTCAATACACAGATAGACACTTAATAACAAATATCGTACACGAAGTGAAATCATTCGTCGTTCACAAAGATCACAAATATTTCAAACTCCGCGTTCCACTAAACCTCGCGCTGCGTTCGCTCTCGGATTGGCAACACGTTTCTTCTGCAAAGTATCAAATTAAAATGAAACCTGACGAGACGGCACTCCCATAGAATTCCTTCAGAAATGGAAACATTTTAAATACAGAAGTATTTTGTATCAATCTAAAACCTAGCTCGTACATACGAGCGCAATGCAAAAGGGTTGATCTACGCATGAGAGTTCGTATTAGCCAAATTCTACGAGCACAACTGAACACTCCTTGGACCGGCACGTTACTCCAGTTTCGGCTGAGAAAAAAAGGAATGACGCCCGCAGCCGCGAACGCTTAATTATGATATTTTAAGCACGGTAAATCGTCCGACTTGCATACTTAAACTCATCATCGCTTACGTAACTCAACGTTACATCGAGATAGCGTTTGACCTATATACACGGTGACGTCCTCCCAATCGTAGAAATTCTCGACGGAACGTAAATCTGTAGGGGAGGCGGGATGTCGTGAAGATGAATGCTCCGAGGATGGAAGGAAAAAATAGAACGGCGGCGTGTGTCAGAAGCCGAGTTCTTCTGTTCAGGGCCGGTGACCTCGTTGGAGCAGGGTCCAAGGTCGTGAGAAGCCAAACTCCATGTACGCAGCTAACTACGAGGGCGGCGCATGGGCAACTACGTCCTTGAATCCTCGGCCCTTCGTGCAATTTACATTCGACTCGTAACCCGCCATCGAAGGCCGTATGAATATCCGGCACGGCCGAGTCTAATGCCAAAGAACTTTGTTCTCTGTCCTTCGTGTGTTCACTCGCAATCAGCGACAAGGAAACGGGGAACGAGGAATAATAAATATGACTCCATTGGCGAGACGTTACTCTGTACGACGAGGAAAACTTGCCCGATAGCGTCGCGGCCCGAACGAAATTGACCTTTACGAGACTGGGGAAGGCCGTTTTAACGGCGTCAGGTAACAGAAGGAATAAAGGGAGCCGAGACAGTGGCAAAAGTGTGAAACCAAAGGCGAATAAACGAAACGTACAAAAATTAACTTTTCATTGACTCTGGAGAAAAGCTCCCGTGTACTCTATTGTTTGTTAAGATTTGATTCTGCGACACTGGTCTAATCGTTGGACGTTCTTTCACATTGGACTTGATTCCACGGGCCCTTGTAAGCGCTATATTTTGGAAAACAGACAATTTTCCATTATTTTAGTTCTTTTCTTTGAGGACCGGAAAACCGCTACAGTGGTTCGAGTCTCGCAATTTCGCAACAGACATACCGCTTGCATGGATATTTCTTTAAACGACTATAACTTGGGTGAAACAAACCCTTTTCGAATGCAGTCGCGCTGGTTTTTAATAATAATAATAATAATAATAAATTTATTTACGGGGATAGCCCCTTTAGATTACATGATAAACAGTTATAATAAAGGACATTACATACAACAATTACAGTAGATTGTACATATATAAGAAAAGTAATAATAATAGTAATTATATTTATATTTGCTATCCATGATGTGATAGCATGCTACGAATGGATTTTTTCAATTCTCTAGGTGACTGTCCAAAGAAGTCAATTCATTATGGTAAACATTTGCGAGCGAGCATATCCTGTTAAATGCGTTATGTTTACCATAATTAGTAGAGTGTTGCTCAGTTGCTATAAAGTTTTGAAGGTAAAAGAACACCCTTTCCCACACTGTATGATAAAATTGCAAATCTCACGGTAATTAGTAATTTGACAACCCTCCGGTTATGGGAGGATTCTCCCCCTTGGGCGTCAGTTTAAATGAAATCGAACTAAACGATCAAAATGTAGAAGGTTCAAGCTTTAGTTTGCTTCCTGTTGAAACAAATTTGGATGTACTGTAACGAAGTTACGGAACATTGAAGTTCGACAATTTTTCGCTAGCGCACAAGCGAAGCAACAAGTATATTAATGTTTGAAATAAATCGACTGACTTACTATGTGTACCGTGTCATATGCCGACCCCTTAAAGGTTAAACGAACAATTAAATAAACAATAAGGTTATTAGGATGACAGTTAATTAAATGATCTTCGTACGGAGAACTAAACGACGATGTCTGGAATTTTTATAAAAAGAAAAAGAAGTAACGTGGAGTGTATTATTCATGCCCGATAACTGGCACGGCATCAATCATTTCATTGGTACACTCGTCGGTAACGCTCAATCGTCTTGTTGTATTCCATTATCGGCTGTGTTTAATAATAATGTTCGCGTAAATCGCGAGGCCATAGTTTAAGGGGATTCCCAGTTTATAGACGCGTCTTCGAAGCAGCAACAAATTCTGGCCGGCGCTGTTTTAAATAACGGTTGCAATCTAAAGCGCCGCTTTCCATTGTATCTGCGTCGCCAGCTATAAGCCACGTCAAACAGAGCGCAGTGATAAAGCGTCGATAACACCGAATGATAACTCTCGCATCTTGTCACGAAAATTACAGCAAACCTAACGAACCGGCCAGTGAGAGATACCAAGACGTATCGATGCTGGAGGCTCGTTTCCTTTGGGCCCTAATAATTTTTCGCCACGAGATCCTATCGAGCGCGGCTAAAAGTCCAGAAGATTGGCAACCCGAAGATAACGTTGATAAAGCGATGACGTTTCGACCTTGATACACAGCTTGGCCAAATTTTTCAGCTGTTCTGCAGAAATCATTATTTTCGTTCGTTTCGTATTAAAGTCCATTGCAGCTACGATACAACTCGTTCATTGTCGGTGTTGTTCGGCTTGATCGTCGTTCGATTCCATTTGTTGGCATTTTTGTTTTTCGCGTTTGTATCGAGGATCGAAGGAGTGGGGCAGTTTCGAGAATTCAACCTACAATTCTTCGACGCGACGAGCAAATACCGAAAATTGCAGTAACGAACTCTTATCGCGTCGATAACTTTAATAGAATGCTTTTTACGACAAATTGGTCATCTTCAAGGTGAAGGCTGATAATCTTAATTCGTCCGTTTCGACCGAAACTTGCGGGCTACGTTTATTGCGATTGCAATAAATTCGTGTCGACCGAAATTGTTTCAGTGGCGAGTTCTTCTCGTGGCAATGTTTCACCTGACATCGATAGCGCAATCATATCACCTGTATCGCGGGAAATTAATTTGCCGAAGCGGTGATTCGTGAATTATCTAACAAAACACACGACTTTGACTTCTGCACTTCGACAACGATATCGCAACGATTTTCTTGCCCAAACGGCAATATGGAATTGCACTAAAAATAGCGCACAGAGACAATTTAACCAACCGCCTTGTTTATGACACTCCATAAAAGAAATTAAAATAATGACGCCTTAAAACGCGAGATACATAAAAGACCTCCCCTAAGACGACGGAATAATAAAATGATACCTGCTTAGCTAGGGGATTCAATGGACAACAAGATTCACAAACTCTGTATCGAGCTTGCGATCGTCGGACGATAAACTGACGATTGAATTGAATCGCATAAATTCATCGTTATTAAATGATTTGACTTTCCATAATAATGTCATTGAAATGGGCGATTGAATTGGTCGAATTCAAGATACGGCGAGAATATACGTCGGGTGACGCAAAGTGGTTTCTTCGACTTCCGTTTAACGCTGTCGTGCCAACGCAAAAAGAAGTCAAAGGTCAAGCACGATTGGACGCGCGCATCGCGAAACGCGATTCGTCGGTATACCGCGACGACGTATTTAGGTATTTACGTAACTTTGCGAATATATATATTTCAAATTCTCTTACAAACCTCAGCATAGACACAATAAAGACGTGCTCGGTGTCGTTGGAATCGGCCTAGCAACGCGACAAACGCACGCACTGTGTCAGTCACTACATCCGGCAGTTTAATTGAAACGGGTACTGAATAATCCCGGACGGGAAATAAAATGGAATTGTAATTTAGTTTCAATCATGATCATATTTCTTTATACGGTATTGCAAGTATTCAATTGCCCGTGCGAAGGTGAGAAGACGGTGTCCGCTGTCTTTAAACTAATTTATTTAATAACTTAATTATAATATGCGATTGAAGGTGGTTCATAGTACATATATCTATTTTGAATTCAGTTGGAATACGTAATAGTTAATGTTGCAGTGTTTGTATGTTGTAGATCCTTGAATTTTAACGAGTCTCTGTACTCGCGTAGAAAAAAATATTTGTACCCATTTACAATTCCATCGCAACACTTCTTTCCATACTTATTAGTTATAAAATAAATATTATTTCAAGGAATTACTGCTGCAAAGGGCGCTCTTTATAACTGAAAGCATTATTACCTTAAAAATGGCGCTTCTCATCCTGAAATTTTATTTTACCTTCCACTATTTGCTGCAACTGCAGTAAAATTCTGTTGATCAGTAGAAACTAGACATATACTAGACAGACGCACATAAATGTAACGGAAGGTTCAATGCCCAGTACCTCCTTTCTATCGCTGTAAATCATAATCAGTTTAGTAACAATGCGTTGTACAAACTTTCGGCGGGTTTAAACGGAAACTCCGGAACACGGTGACGTTGCATGGCAAAGAGAAAAACGCGGTGACGTTTAGGCGAAAGCAAATAAATTCCAGCCCATGTAGAGAGGGGTGTATTGTTCAATTTTGAGGCAAAAGAAAATCACAACAGCACGTAGGACGGTGCATGTTGTACGTTACACATGTCGCAAGAAAACAGAGTCATTGGCGTGACATATGAGACGATATCGAAACGGGAATGCCTAATAGAAATATAGCGCGCTTCTTTTGGATCACTTCCCTTCAAAGGACGCTATTCCAATATGTTTCAGTCTGGCAAACACGCGTATAACATACACGTTACGGCTGTCTGTCGTTTCACGACGTTCCGAGATAATTACGTGTCCAGTAGACACGTGAACGTTGGCAAATAATGCGCAAATCTAATAATTGTGGAAGACTATTGAAATGGTGAAATGGAAAATTAATATGTTCAATGATATTGACAACGTCAGCGAATAATGTTGCAGGGTAAGTTTGACTGTTTCGATGGTTTGTGGGTAAATTTATGTGTGAACAATTTCTAAGTATCTATGCTTGCAATTATTATTACTACAAGTATATTTCGAACAGTAAATATATTTATATCTGTGCTCGGAAATTGAAAAAGTTGAGATATCGATGCGGTGCTGTATTTTATATAATAATATTACTTTCTTCCTTATTTATACATGTATATTACGTTTTTAGTAGTTTAATAAATATGAACAGTATCGACTGTACCTGAATAATTAATTATAAATTTAATCTATCGGGGGAGTGTAGATATAATCTTTCTTATTTGCAGCGGTGATTAAATTGCTTTCTCTTTTGATTACATTCGAGCATAGTAACAAATCAGTTATGTAATATAGTAAGAGGAAGTAGCTTTGAAGCTTTCCTCTTATAAACTTTTCACCCGTTGTTTAATAATTCGCATTGCTAAGAAGACTTGGGAGTAATTGGAATAAAATTTGTATATTGCTAAACTACTGTTTCCAATTGATATTCTTTCGTACGCTTATGAAAAGAGATAAAAACTATAAAATTACCTAACAAGTGGATTCAATTACAATCAATATCACAGAAATGTCATTAATAGCGTAGCTGGTATTTAGTCTTTGCGTAATGAAACGACGGTCTGACTATGTAATGCCAGATATCACTTAAATCACAATAGAGATTTGCTTCACTACTTCAGGCTGCGAATCTTCAATTTTAATATACAATTTGTCACAAACTACTTCCAATTGATTATAATATACCTGACTTTGATAACCCGTTAATCATAACGATACAAAGAGTATTTGTAAAACTTCCTTAAAATGATACAGCCCCATGAAATTGTTAAGGCGAAATATACATATTGAATAATTCATTTGAAACGGTTCAAGAACAAACTTCGAAGCTTCATTTTTGAAACATTCCGCCGACGGAAATAAATTGCCCCTACTAAAAATTCTAAGGCGATTCGTACGGGCATTTCAACGGTTCCCGATCGCGTGTCGTTTACCTGATATTTGCACGGCAAACTCTCACCATTCGATCCATCCACCAATACATAGAAACGAATAAATAGCAATAAAGAATTTCTGCCCTCCATTTAAAGGAAAGTCTGTATCAAGGCTTCCCTTCCAAGATTTCAACCACAAACGTCTTACCCGAACAGTTGCCCATTTTCCCCCGACATTCGCGAAAATCGTCCAATTCTCCACACAGCCATTGACCAGTCAGCAATTTACATTAAACGGTTCACTAATATAAGAGAGTTACGCAATTAACAAATCACAAAACAGCGCGAGCTATCATTACTCTCCATAATGCCACAGCACTTTATAGAAATTTACGAATCTCGATATCGGCGCATTGAAGAATACCCGATAACTCCCCTCGGTTGTAGCATAAAACGGACATTGAACAATGCGTTGAAATTCCATCGCCGTTCGGATCACGGAAAGCTCGGTGAGAAGCCGTTTTTCGAGCAATTTCCCTGGCCGCGATGCCGCGGTTAAATCAGCTCCATAAATTGCGCTCCGCTTGTACCGTTTCACCCTCCCGTTTCGACTACGGAACGTCGCTAATTTACCGAGATGCGTACGATCTCGAGGCAAGCTCCGTTTCGGCGACACAATGTTCCAAAGCACACTCGACCTTAACGCCCCCTCTCATCGTGGTTTCGCATAAAACGCCGCTCGATGGGCTCGTCGTTTATTTTTGGAACACGCTCGACCTCTCTCGGACTCGGTCCCCTTACTTTTCTGTACTCGCATCGGCGAAAATAGCTTGGCGCAAGGTGGGTACGCGAGAAAGGAACGGAATCAGAAGCAAGCCCCCGCGCCTTCGCGTCTCGAGGGGATCTCGTCGACGCGCTTTTGGCCTCTTTTATGGACACGCTTTCGAGAACACCGGGGCCCGACGTTCTCCAATCGGGTACCTGCACCCAGGTCTGGCCCACTCGGGCCAACGGTGTATCTTATTGATGGTCTCGGGGCTGTTGTCCCAGAACAGTTTCGCTGGCGCTTGTCCCGCGGCTGTTTCGTTATACCTGATGGCCCGTGGGATCTCGAATGGATCGTTCAATGGGAAACTGTTCACCTATGGGGACAGCGAGGGTCGATTTTTGAGGCGGGGGTGAATATTTGTCACGTCGGTAATGATATGAGCCGCGCTCATATCTATTGATCAACTCGGTTAACTCCAGCTTTGGAATTTTTTTTGAATTTCATCGTCAAAGCGCTCGATGACTGTCCCCCAACTTTTTATATTTGAAATAAATTTCCTTGTTCTTGTTTTGTGGAGTTAAGCGATTTAGCCGACGAGCGGTTCATATGTGAAGTGAAATAATGTTAAAGTAGAGTGACTTTTATTATGTGGAGTACGTTAGCGAGATATTTTTGTTATTAAATAGTACTCAGCCCTGTGATGCGCTTTTGTAATAAATACATTGTCGGCGAAAAGTTTTGTAGAGAGATTTTTTCAAGAAATTGACAATACATAACTGAGCAATGAAAAATTTGTTCAGCTTCGAAAGCGCGTATAGAATTGAAATAAATCTCTCTTGCTCCCTTCGATAATAATTTTGATCTGCTGAGAGATTATGCAAAGTTTATAGTTATAAGACCGATGAAGTGATTCGAAAATATTTGGCTGGTAATGCACGTGTAAATTAACGTAACCGTAAACGTGTGATCTATGGGTACATTTAGATCTGAAAATACTCTGCTTGAAATACTGTGCTGCTTGATTCATCAATACTGATTCAATTAGTAATTTATATTATTCGTATTAAATCCCATTTTACTCTTCCAACTACTTTTAAGCTAAAAGCGTAGCACGTGTACTCTTCTTTCATTATCTTCTTTATTCTTGATAATTGTTATATTCTATTCTCGTTCTATGTTATTTTCCTGTCGCATTATCATCTCGTTCCGAAGATTTTTTCGAAAATAATACGAAGGGACTTAAAGAAACGCGCACGGATGCCACTTTATTCATAAGGCAGACTTCAAATTCACGAGCCTGAATCGTAAACAAAACTGGCCCTGTATATATTCAAAGATTTCATAATATGCATAAAGTTAGGCCTACTTAAACAGACCTTGTGGGTTGACATCGACCAATAAAATACGTGCGTCGAAAAATCCACGTGGTAGTTCTATCTATACTTCGTCCCTCACGGCGAAACTTAAAACGCAATTCCCCCCTGTCGAACGATTCTGCCGCAAAACTGGTTAAACCTTTGAGCGGTTAGATTTTTGTATTTTGCACCTTTGAGCAATGGAGCCTCTATGCGGAACAAGCGAATGACTGAGCAGTCAGGTGCAAAAGTACCAAGAGCAGACGTAAATTAACAGCAGACTACTTTGACGTGAAACGATGCCCGTAGGTATTTGTGCATTGATACCACTAAAGAGTTGACTTTAAATCAGGTCTTTCAATAAAGAAAAAAGAACCAGAGATTAATAAAACTGTATTACCGTGTCTGATTCACTGTAAATTCAAAATCGCTGACGTATTGTTATGAGAAACGTAGACGTGCATTAAAAATAGGGAAGAGTATTTAAGTGTTAAAAGTATTAACAACGTGTACGACGGGTTAACACGCCTTGACCGGTTAACAGGTGGCAAACGTATGTTCGAACTACTGAAGGGGTTAAACTACTACTGATTCAGTAGTATTAGTCGAAGCAATTAATTAATATAATGCATCTAATATCGAATTACTAACTAAATGTATTTAGACGTAAAATGGAGAATATGTTGAGACGATTGTATCTATTCGCGCTCACAATTGCTTTATTAAAACGAAGTTTTTGTCGAGAAAATCGCACGTGCGGCAGGAATGCGAATTTATGCGCCGCGTGTTTAATACCAAGAACAGAAGAACACTTGTGACAATGATATGTGTAGAAGAATGATGATGCATGTCTCACGATTACAATAATCGTGAATGCAACGATGAACACTATGAAATGCCAGTGATGCTTGAAGATAATAGAAGCACGGCTATTTTATGGTCATCCGTATTTGTATGAATTACAGAAGAATTGTGTTCGTTTATAAGTTACACAGTATTATAGTTTTAGTGTATTTCAAATCATGGAACGTAAAGTATATTTTACTTAAACATATATTTAATAGAGAAAGTTTTTCGCTTGCTTCCTACTTTCGCTTAATTCGTTTATCTTTGGGAAACATTTTCGTACGTCTTTTATGATTTTATAACACCCTGCGAAAAAAATTCAGATTAATATAAATTGCATTTCAAATAGTTGATACATTGAGAACGATACTAAATAAATGTTTTAGCTACAAAGTAATGGACCGGCGAAATATTAGTACACTCTTGGAGTTGAGATTTAATTTTAGGTCCTAAACTATTCTGAGCGTAAAGTTATCATCAACGAGGGTTTTAGCAGCTCTTCGCAGATTTTACTGGAGAATAACTTATATATACACCTTCAGAAGAGGAATACCTTCAACCGTAGTGCATATAATGAATCAGCGCTGTATT
This sequence comes from Nomada ferruginata, assembly GCA_963583965.1. Lineage (NCBI taxonomy): Eukaryota > Metazoa > Arthropoda > Insecta > Hymenoptera > Apidae > Nomada > Nomada ferruginata. The sequence goes on along the minus strand of OY757225.1, from coordinate 9,499,447 downwards.
ACGCAATCGCAGCTACCAGGAAACCTGCGGTAGTACACCGAATGGCCAGTAATATTTTTATTTTGAAAAACCTATGATAAATAGCTTTAATATATTACCTAGTGAAATATATATGTACATGCGTGCTACTGACGGTAAGAGTCAAATTTGTTTTCCATGTTGATTGCTTTTAAGATCGATCTTGCATTCGTTCAATACAACAATCACAATAAATAAGCATTCTATTTTTTCCTCACCTAGAAAATAATTTACATAATTTACAATACCTTCAATTACTTGTGTAACAGATTCTGACATGTTGCTACATAGCTGTTACATCTTTTCCTTATTCGAAATCTCAAAACTCTGTATATACGTATATAAAACGTTTCTGGCATTTTGGTATTTAAAGTCCAAATATAGATTAGATACACATATAACCTGTTTAGTTAAGCGTGCAGGTAAAATAGTGGTTACCCCTGTTTATTTGCCCTGTATCAAGATGTATGTATAATGAAGAAGCTGATCTGAAGCATCTGATTTACGACCCACACTGTACAGTAGTATGAGTTACGTCTCACATTATCAATAATGCAATTTTAAATCAACAGTTTTAAAAAAATTATCGCGACATTTCGTAAGAATACTACAATATTAATGTTCTCGAAATTTAGAATAGATAATATACATATATATATCGAAATACTATGTACTCTCGTTCGATTTCATTGAACGAAGTCATCGGCGTTTATGTAATTATGCATATCAATATATTGATATAAACATCGAAATATTGCGACGGTGACTGAAAGTCTACAACTTGTTTACGGCATGAATTTACGTGAATGTCCATTCATTGATCGACATTATTATTGCAAGCGTATAACCGTGTTGGAGCCTCGTGTTACGAAATATACATATTACGTTCGCCACGCCATATATGGTGTCCAGTTATTATCAAACTCATTGCAGGAACGCGCTGCTCAAAAGGGAAAAAGAAAAGAACAAGAGTGGAGAAAGGAAGAAGAGGTTGCAAAAATCTCACACTGGCGCGTTACACTTCGTGCAAAATTCGCGTTTCTAGGGTTACCAAATGAAGTCAAGCATTCGATAATCTCATTAACCCCTTCTTCGATCGTAAGCGAAATCTCTACACCAAGGCCGACGCGCAATATAATATATCTGGCCGATAACAGGCCCGTCCTCTCGCAACAAATAATCATCCCCGAAATCGCAAACGCTCTCCCCCAAATTTTCCAAACAAAACCATAATCAACCGACGCTCAAAACCTGCAATTGAAAAACTATTTCTGCGATTGGACACACAGAAAAGTTCTGTCCGGCGTGACGATTTCCTGGCGAAACGAGGGAGGGGGAACTTTCACAATATGACGTCTATTCGAGGAACAAGGCGACACATAATTATCAAGCGGTTCGTGTCACTGTGATAATAAGAGGTTGCTCCGTCATTCGAACATCGGGGGGGATTAAAAGAAAAGAGAAAGACAAAGGTAAGAAAAAAAAGAAGGATGGCAGCATTCAGAATCTTCGTGCCGTTTCGATTCCCTGCCACATACTACAGCCGATCGTGTCTGAATTCTGCGACCGCGAATGTAATCGTTGCGCAAGCCGATCAAGCGATAATTCGCAATTACGCATGCACGATCGGCAGTCCGCGGCAGGAGAATCGCTATACCGCTCACGGATCATAGGTTATCCTTATAACTCTGGTCTAAGGCGCAATAGAAGGCGGCCTGTATTTATCAGGCAATATTAAAACGCTGCGCGTACTTCGAATGCTTCGGTGCTGGCGTTACACGAAAAGGACTGGAGAAATGTTTTTCCACGCTTCTTCCCTGCGTCAGATTGCGCGTTGCCTTCGCGATAATTGATCTTTCAAAACATTTCGTTGCGCACAGTTATGGCCTACCCGTGTAACAGGTTTCGAGGTCGAAAAGCTAACGATTCGGGCGTAACAGAAACGAAAAAAAAGACGAAAAAACTTTGCCCGAAATTTTACCCCAAACCAGTACGAGCTTCGCGTTCCGCTTGAAACTTGGGCGATCTAGGGATGTGATGTGAGTAGAGCTTTTTAAAAGTGTTGTACATATGTACAAAAGTGGCGGTGAAATGAAATGGATGTCCCGGTCCATTTAAGATTCGAGCTTCTTGGTTATTACCGTTTTAATTAAGAAATGCGACTGGGTTTGAACGTTGTGAAATCCATTTGCACGTAGCTTTCTATGCCTGTGTCTCGTATTTCAACTCTGACACGACAAGTGGCGCAGGTTTGGTAAAGATCAGACGAATAACTTAAGCTAATAAAGGTACGCGACCGTGATCTGGCGTTCAACTGAATATAGGAAAGAAGAAGCTGGGATAATTCATTTATTATGCTTTCTATTCGATTTTGGAAACGCCATTGGCTGCAAACAGATACCATAGGTATCCTTGAAATTGATTGAACCAGTAATCAGAAAATTCTAAAATATTAATGCCGCGATTAAGATTAGAGTCTTGGAGTGAATATTTTCGAAACTTGTGTGATATTGCAATAACATTTTCCGAACGATGAAACTTAATTTTTGTCAAACTTCAGTGCTTTATACCGACTATTCGATTATAACTTCGTTTCGGCAACTAGCAAAATTAATTAGCAGTTTCCAAAGGATTTAAAAACGTTCTCTGCTGAAACCTCAAAGTCATCTTTCACGCGGATTTCCGACATCGCCTGCGTTATAGGTAAAACTAGATTCGCAAAGTAAAATATATCGAATACGCTTGCTCCCGTTATCTCTACACCCCGTACTTTTTAGATTAAACTTTTTCTGTTTTTAGGAAAACGTGAGACAACCCGCGTCACGTGTGGCAATATCCAATAATGTACCGTACACGCCCAATAAATAAATGTTATTCGAACAAATTCGTTGCGAAAATAAAAACGAACCGAATAAACCATTTTGCACATACGCGTTATCACAATATTCCAGCACTAATATTGTACAATCGACAGACAATAAATCTCCAACTCATCTTTCACCATTCGGCTGCTAAAATTCTAACATAATCGTCCGCTAATCGCAACAGTGACATAACTAAAAAAGTCATGACTTTCCGGAAGACGGGTTAGAATATTCCGAATCATTATATTCGGTTACACCAACAAGCAAACCGACTATTTCTTAATGACTTTCCTGGCTGGTTAACAACGTATTGCAAAACAATCCATTCGTAAAAAATAATTGTCGTTACTTTCCCCATGCCTTCGTCTATTCATTTCTGAAATGTTATGCGTGTCGCCTGAGTTGAAACCACTGATAAACTGTAATTGCCATGAAATTATTTAACCGACACAGCAAAAAAGAAGATTTTTTCGTAAACAGAATCGAATTATTCCTATAGAGCTGAGAGACGTTGCACTGAAGTAATAAATTTAGCAAAGTCTGTAGAAGTAACATCGATTACTCTAACAAATTGTTTTACTGTGTTCTGCTGACACAAACATTAAGCGATAAAATTCGATGAGAAATAGTAATTTCGTGACGATATCAAATTGATAATTTCAATTGATATAACGAGATGCTCGGCTGAGGTAAAAATATTGTAATATCGCCATACAGAGTTGTGTCACTGTTACGGCAAACGAGCTTTGCCTCAAAATATATGTAGAAAAATAGGTGCGATCTCTAGCCAGCACTTCTCAATCGAAAGTCCACATTACTGATACCGATGTACATAGATCAGCCAGTTATGCGTAGACAATCGAGCGCTGCCGTTAAGTGATCTCGACAACCTTAAATCAATCTTCATCTCCGTCAATGTAGCGACTGTTCAACACTAGACCTACCGAGCAAGTCAAACTGACTTGTCTCCGATACTTTGCTTAAAAATGATTAATGCGGGATTGGAAGATTTAAAGAAATTAAGCCGGCGTAAGTGTAATATAATATTAACAGAAGGATTATTATATATTTATTAACAAAATACTACGCTATTCTATACTATGTTCTATTGTATTCTGCACTGTTCCACACTGACTTTACTCTACGCTGCTCCTCGATCTACACTACTCCGCTGTTCAATCTACTCTGTACATTTCCATTCATTCCCACATTCGTCCTCAGCCATTCACTCATTCGTATCCTTAAAACCTAGAAAACAGGGAACACGGTTCTGCAGGCCATCGCTGCATGCCTGCAGATCACCTATGTCCCAGATAGCATGGTCATAAACGCCCTGAACCTGGACGTTGGGCGCTTCGCACTCCCACATTAATATACAGGTATCGATGTAGCAATGTATAATGACTTTTAGTAAGACGGAATGACAATTGTACATCTCTATTAAATGTTCATCCAACGACATTCGTCTCCTTATTCTGTGTAACGTGTGCTACCTAAATGAACTACCTCGGTAGTTCTATTGTTAATTCTCAATCGTCAAGATTAGCGACCGGTGCGTCGACCGGTGCCATCGAGGATCCTCGTTCTTTCTCCGCGACATAACTTTACTTAACAATGTCGAACGAAGTGACACCGCGGCGTGTATCGGGCCCTGCCTATCCACATCTGCATCTGGGCGCCGTCAAAAGGTACAGAACGATTACGCAAGTCCACGACCACGCGGTACGCGGCTTTTATGAGCGTAGCTAAGTTTAGAGAGCCGCGATATGCCCGCGCCGTCGCGCCGCCACCGACGCGACGCCACCGACGCGACGCCACCTTCTTCCCGCGCTCCCGACACTTGTTGGATAACGAAACGAAACCACGAAAGCCGAGCAGCGTCGGAAACGACCGAGCTCGCATTCGACCGGCGAGTTCGTCGAGTTCCTGCACGCGACAGGCTACGCGAAAAAGGCGCGAAAGCCGCGTGCGTTCGAGCGGGAATCCTGAGCACGCTCGCGCTTTGGAGGACCTCGTGGGCCGCCGCGTCCGTTGGGTAAACGTCCACGTGAGTCCAAGACAGGCGTCTCTGCGACGTGGAACACGTTTAACCACCCGCATCGCACCTATGCCGGGACAATCTGTGCAAAAGTTCTAGGCCACTTGCATTAGATTCTGTATTGCCGTCCCTGAAAATTTACATTTTTTGGCAATCTTTCTCTCTGCCCAAGCCCTTCCTGACAATAAATGATGATTCGGTGTCTATCTTTAGTATCTATATTTAGTAATATCTTTCGAATGGATCAATAATTTTAGGGCACGCGAGTACACTACGCGTACACCACTGAACGTTAACAATTTTGTACATTGGAATCCTTAGAACGATGGTTGCAAGTCGAGAGTCTAAACAGAAGTGAAACATCGGCAATAGAAATGTCTGCAGTTAAAATTTTTACCTGAAATTCTCGCAGAAGCGACTCTGGCTGCATGCCATTAAAAGCAATAAGTCTCTTCTTTCGCTACATTTTCCGGTAAAACACGCCCAGAACAATTTAGTTTGCCACAGCGAAATATTATTGTAGAATCTACAGCATGGTAACAAGTAAGCATCATTAACATTGATTGATTGATAAAACAAATGTCACGGGGTGGTCTAAGACTTTTGCACAGTATGTATGTTCTTGCGTATTCAGTTCGGCGATCGTATGTCAAACATTTATGTAAGAAACCGAGACACTGAGAAAAAAGTCTGGTAAGTTGAATATTTGTAAGGGAAACCAAAAATTAATGAAGGGACTTTTCAGGGGAACGTTTATACCAAACAGTAGTTGGCGTTCTATTTTATTAGAATTGGAGGAAGTGCGGGAAAATAGTGATTTCAAATGTGTTTAGGTTGTTATTCCATAACTGGGGTGAAAATCCGATCCTTTCAATTTGCACACCAGTGAACAGTTAAACTTGGCTGCTACTACTTATTACTATTGGGTAATTCCATGACGATTTTCAATTCTCCGTCGTTCTGACAGGCTCATTTTGAAGGGGAAACGTCAGGGTATATTACCATATTTTTTTCCAAATTTAAATCACTCTGCATCATCGAAAAAATGCCAATGACATTATAAAATTAATTATCGAGATTGACAAAATTATTTTACAATAGCCCAATCCTCTCTGAATAAAACAAAAAGAACGTAGCTGAATCGGACAAACAGTTCCTGAGATAAAAATTCTTAAGTGAACCCCGTTTTCGCCAAAATGGCCGAAAGTGCAAACTCAAAATGATGACTTAATCCCTCCCCCCCTAATTTCGTATGGACTACAGCATATTTCATTTAGAACAAAATCGCCGATGTTGACGTCGAAAAGTAATCGACTTGGCGTGGAATAATTCTGTTGCCCGAACTAACAGCGATGAATTTCATTTCGATGTATCTTAACTAGAAAAAGCTCTCCAATGTTTGATCCAGTATTGCCGATCGCTTGGAAATTGCTGCTCCTCTAACAGTGTGTAATAATTTGGCACTTTTTTACCCATGCTACCAACTCGGTGGGTTATCTAAAGAAAATAAAAGGAGGAAAAAGGTGGACACGCTTTTAGCGTGCCAACTGGAGCACGCCTACGCTGAAAACGCGTCACGATCGACACGCGAGCGGAATATGTCAGCGGATCGACAACTTTATACTCGGCCAGTCGAGCAGCGTGCCATTTACCACGATAATCGCGTGCGATCCGTTGGATTGTTGTACGGTATCCTTTCTGGTTTTAACGTAGACGTGTAATTAACGAGCCGCGAGGAATGCCGTCTGCGAGAGGACCAGAGCGCGTGGAGATCGCTGACGAGGAAGTCATTCGATTGCGTCTTAATAAGGGGCGTGCGAATGCTTGCCTTTGGGAATAGAATTTGAAGATAGATGATATTTAAAAGTAACACGGCGATTTCAGTGGAGCACTACGAAGAAAATTGGTAGATGATTGTTTAGATCGACAGGACGAATTTGTACAGAAATACTGCGAACGATCTGGGATTAATTAATGGTTGTTTGTTGTATTTTAATTGTTCGTTTGATGGCTCCCGAAGCAAATGAAAAGTTTCCTATGTGAATTATTTGAATTTATTGCAAGAGCTTCTTTTTGCATTGATCGAGATATGAATTAAAAATTGATGTAAATATTCGTGAACGCAGCGCTGGGTTTTAAAACTTGAACCAAATAACCTTCCTTCATTTTTCTTAGCAATAATATCAGCTCTAATTTAAAACATCTTTAAACGATTTTAATTGCGCATAAGTTCTTGTACCTACGTTCTATGTAGTTTACCAGATTTCTTTTGCCCGTAAGTTAAAGGTTATACGTCAAACGATAGACATGACATTTCTGAGAAATTTAAAACCTATAATTGCGTGGTACTACTTCCTATAATATTCATATAATTTGAGCGTTTAAGCAAATATATACTTATACTTAATAGAGCAGTGGTTGCAAAATGGTTTGCAGCGACGGCGACCAGGATTAACTGATATCGAAGATTTCCATACGAATATAATTAAATATTGTACAATTATTAAACCGCGATGGACGCGGACACGTGCCATACCCATTACAATCTCATCGCAAGTAATCTTCGATAAGCTCAACGCGCTCAAAACACAATGGCGAATAACCGAACAATTGAATCACGCGAGGAATCATTTCACGAATGAAATTCAACCTACGTTTTCTATTTCTTTATTAGCATCGTCACATTTCCGCGTGCTGTATTTCCAACGCGAAATTCTAATAGAACCGCGGCTTGGCTCCTTTAGTACTGCACGACTCGCACGTGTTTCCCATTCCCCGCGTGAAACGTGCCGGCCTCTCGAAGAGTATGGGACACTAATTAGAATAAAAATCATTACATGCGTGGAAACTTCTGCTGTGACGCGATTCACATCACTGGCGACCTAACAGAAACTTAACTAGAACGTTTATACTGCTCGCAATTGCGAAACTGCGAAATATTGCAGCAAGATTACCAGCCATTATTTTTTTTATAGTAAATAGTTCAAAGTTAATTAGAAGCTAGGTCGTGAGATAAGTTTTCGAATGCGGAAGAAATCTCGACAATTGTGACTGATGTATTATACCCTTATGCTCGTTGAAGAAATACTTCCAACGATAAGATGAAACTTATGAATTAACGGCTAGTATACGGAAGGCGGTAATATAATCTTAAAAGCATTTGAAGAGCTTGATATGGTTTCGTATATTTTCAGAAAAAAATGTCGATTATCTTATCTTGTCTGTGACACGACCGTAAAGTATAGAAGACTATTAAAAATAAAGGAAGCGCCGAATTAATGTTAACATCGGTTAACACATTAAACAACTGTTGTTGCACGTTTCAAACACTGCACAATGCCAGAAGTAAATACCTCCGCGTAATCTTCAACTATCAATCGTTTTGCAAAACAAGATAGAAAAATTGCTTTTGACATTAAATGGCAGATCATAAAGCAAAGGGAACAGTGTGTAAAATTAGAATTCCAGTGGTACGAACGTGAAATATAGTAGGCCACGATGCAGTGAACTATGCTCACAAAATTAAGGTAATATAATTAATAAAGAATTTTATCGCTGGCTCCAAAAATTTCGTACCTCAAAATGTAAACATCGAGAAGAAACCTCGATTATCCTAATAGAAGTATCGATAACGATCAACTGACAGAGACTAGTCGAGTCTGATACTTGTAAAAGTATGTACTTAAATGTATGTTAATCGTACGCCACTCAACAGTCACGGAAAAATTGAAAAAAGTTCCACAAACAACTGTTCCACGCAGCTACCTGTTCTAGAAAAATTATAATACCTACTCATGTATACGTTAAATCACGAGAGACTCAGAGTAGAATCACGCATGAATGACGATGGCACATATACAGTCGCCTTGGAAAGTAACTTAACGATTGGCATTTTTTTGCAAATGAAAACGATACATGTAAATTATTGTTTTATGTACTTATACTATAAAGAATACAGAGAAACATACAAACACACATTATAATTATTATTATTATACATCTAAACTGTTGGTAAGACGTTAGCTTACTTTCGAAATATAAAAACGAGAGTTTCCGGAAGGCTTAGAGAATATTAAGTTGATACAGAGAAATGATTTAAACACTGTGCAACTTCATTTGGCAGAGATACATGAACTTTACTGTTCAACTCTTTACCACGATAGAGCGTACGTCAGTTTATATTGGCGTTAGCAATCGTTCCTCGAGTTTCCCCGATTCTACAAAGAAAACGTAAATATTCCCGTTGTCAGTCATTTAAATCAGTCCGCAGACGTTACTTACGAATTTAAACCCCAACCACTTCGTCCTCGCCTCAAGCATTTTAAAGGCAACGTAATTACGCTTTATCAGTTAGTTTATATTTCTCTAGTCTATTAGTCTGTTAAGAATTTGTTGTTATATTAAAGGTGAGGTGTAAGAGAGGTGTAAGTTAGGTAGTTCTTTCCCGGTCAATTCTGGGGTAAAGACTGAGTGGTCAATCACAGTTCATTTACCAAAAGGCAGAACCTTCCCCACTCCGTGGCCAGATCCTCCAGGAAGAGTTTCCCTATTCCTTGGAAATACGGCTACTAGCCGATTGCCACATGTATTCTTTACAAGACACTAATAAACAATCCCTCGACACCAGATAGTTGGAAGACCCAATGCGGTCGCCAGCCATTGTCGGTCAACGGGATGTTCAGTCTCATTCATTCACTTTCAAAGCATCCCTAATAAACAGTCAATCCTCGGACATTCGATAGTTGAATGGCGTCGGGCCACCAGCCATCGTCTGCCGTCCAGATTGCCCATTTGCAAAACACTCTCCAAACGCACCCAGGCTAGGTCCCTATCATAAATCGGTCCCTTTCCTTTCATTCAAAATGCGCTGTCGCTAACAAGTCCATGTCAATGTTTTTATATTACGGCTTCCCGCAGCTTTTAAACCCCACGGATCATTTCCCTCAAAATAACCAATACAAAAGGCAACAACAGGGAGAAACAGAAAACGAACCGCCCAACCCCTAAACACCGGGGAACAATTGTGTACATCGCCGTTTCGCTTTCGAAGAGACAAACCGATGCGTCCGCCTACGAGCTCGCGAAATGTCGCGTTCAAGACAGCTCGTCTTCGGAGTTCTCTCGTCGGGCAGCTTGTCGATGACTTTGACCCCAAGCTGGCGAGCGTGAGCGAGCGGAGGCGCGTGATCGGTGACGGGAGGAGCGTGTAATTATGTACGGGACGAGTGCACAGAGGCGGCCGCGTGAGTGTAGCGTGTACGCGCGGAAATACAGGCGCGACACGCTAGCTGCGAGCGGGTCGGTGGAATTGCGACGTGCAGCAGCGGAGCCTGGTCGTGCCCCTGTCGTCGCACACGACGATTGGTCCGTTGCTCTACGTCTGCTACTAGTACGTAAGTACTCGGCATACTACGCACCAGCGGAACAGACGTGATGTACAGTCTTGACAAACAATCCGAGTCTTGGCACCGACGGTTACGTGTCCCCGACTAGATAATCGCGGCACACGAGCCAATTATAAATCGATCCTCTGTCGGACGGGCGAAACGGTGGCAGGATCTAATACGACGCCGATGGCCACCGTGGATCATTCGGACACGGAGAGTATTTGATTGGGACAATTTGAAGAATCAACGACGGTCTAGGTACGGGCGAATGATAAGCCGGCAGGGGGGAAGCGTACGCGACAGATGTTTGTTACCGGAAGCTTATCAGACAACGAAACGACACTTGCGTAGCAGATAATTAACTCGCGACCGTGGCGCCGTTTGCGATACGGGACTTATGAAATGCAGTTGCGTGTTTAAGGTCTGCTTTGGCAAGAGGGAATGAGCAATATTGTGAATGCTTCTTGAGGATCGGTGCGAGCCTTTTGTGGTTACGTGTTCCTCTATTGCTTGGTCCAATTTATTGTCACCTTTGAAAAGATCTTAAGTGGCTTATCCTCGGAATTCGGAAAGGGGTAATAGGGCGCAACTGACACGTTGGCTATAGTGGAACGGTGGAAATTACTTTACTATCGAATGAAACGAGACACGATTTAGAAAATGTAGGTGTACAGAGGGTCAATGCTGTTTGTTTCTCTATTTATTGCGTCGCAATTATCGGGGATCGAAGTGTTTCCTACGTTTGCACTGCATCCAGGGTAACACTGATTTGCGTAACCTAGATAAGTGTTTTGTTACTCGTTATTACATCCTTCTGACACGATTAACTTGCTTCGCGGCCGTGGATCGAGGAAACGTCGGAAGAGACGGTGTATACAACCGTTAAACGTTAACGCAATCGGTGCATACTGAAACGCATGTGACGCAAGGTTCTCGATAATATTTCTTCGCTAATTATTTGTATCAATCAGAGCCCGGTATTTCCAATCTGCTAAAAACGAATGCGAAAGTATCGCGTGTAAGATCTGCGGATCTATATATATATATTAGGTCGTCCCATAAGTTCGTGCCGCGGATGCGTTTATGCTTTGGTAAGGAATTTTGTATTTTGAGTTTCTTCCAGCCAACAAAACAATTAATTCAGACAAATGCTGTGCTCAGATGGATTAATTGGAAGCAGCAATAAGAGTAAAACGGCCAAAACTCGTGAATCGGTACAATGTCGTTTCTCATCACTATAATGCAAGACCACATGTGGCACAAAAAGTGCAACAAAATTTGTTTGGCAAAGATATTGCTCCATCGGATTACCATTTATTCCAGTCAATGCAACATTTTTTAGCCGGACAAAAATTTAATAATGTCGAGTCCCTAAAAACAAACATTGAAAAGTACTTTAAGGAAAAACCAAGGAAATTTTATGGCGACGGTATAATGACTTTACCAAAAAGAAGGGAAGAAGTTGTGGAACGGCAGGGTGATTACGATTTTTCATAAACTTTAAAGGTATGTTTCATACATTAAGTTAAGTAGCAAAACATTAAGCGGCACGAACTTATGGGACGACCTAATAGCAAGGCTGTCTATTTCCGCGATTCGATTAGAGATTCGATTCGACTCGATACGATTAGAGATGCAAAGTAAAGAGATTCGCACGATCGCCAGATAAAAGTGATACTGTTCGCGGCAAATCGTCACGCCAAGTTATCCGAGGAATTCGACAAAAGATAGACAGCATAGCTGTTAACGAGCCCGGTAAACAGTCTGTAGTGATAGAATCGATGTTTGTCAGGCCATTATAAATTACTTATATCTTCTACGACGCGCGAAGATCGTGCTACGATAAGAGTATTTTCGCGCAGACAGTGAAATATCAAGCCGTTACGATATTTGTACAGTTGTCTGTGCCACATAATATGCAGAACATCGGCCAACCGATTAACGCCAGGGGCGAGTTCTGCGCCGTTCTCAGGAACCGTTTAGTTTCCTCTATCGGTGTGCAGCGTGGAAAATCGCTCGGGCATTATACCGTCGATAACAATCGTGAAGGTGTAAACGATGATACGTCCACGAAATCGGATTGCGTTAATCGCGTACGTGCGCGTGTATTATTATTTCGCGATCGAACCTTCGCGCACTTGAGCTAACACTCGTGGCAGCGCAACGAGACATATTTTTAAGCGAAGTTCAGACAGATAAGACCGGTATCGGCCAGCTATGTGCATACGTTTTATTCAAACACAGAAAAATGGGGCGGGGGTTTGATTCCCGGTTTCACGAATCCTCCGTCGGCTCCGATAAGAACGTACCGATAGGCAAAATGCACGGAACGCGAAACGATATCCTTCTTTGGAAATCGCACCTGATGCTTAGCTCGTTCCTTTCGTACATGCGTATGCAGTGGTTTCGAGCACGAATAAGAACAGGATTGTCCAGGTGACATGTGCTCGACGATTTTCGATGCCACAATGTTGAAAGTTATTTTCTGATCGTTCCCCGCGTAAAGAGCGTTATACGGCTTAAAAGAATGTAACGCAAATGCATCCTCTGTAAAATTGTCAGTAATTTCGTACTTTACGCCGCGCGTATCTTCTAATCGAGTGCTCAACAGCCCTGGCCACAATACAATTCTGCTCGCATTTAATTGTCGAACAGTTTTCGGTTATATTCTATGCACCTATGGCAAGAATTCGTAAGATAAGATCCCAGAGAACGGAAGTGTCTCGTTAATATACGTAAATAGGGGAACTTAGACTAATTCAAGCCCGTCCACGTTCCTCGAACATTCTATAACTAGTCCTCTAAGAATCCCGCAATGATAACTACGATACAAATTAACGAATAATGCATTGTCCTTAATTGTTACAGAACGCACATAATTAATAAAGCGATATGCCACCTACGATCCTCTCACAAGATAGCGGACAATGTCGAGAATTAGCTGACGATCTGTTAACAATCCGTATAACGCGAACTACATAGAACGACGAGCATATAAATCTGGAAAGACGTAATACTGTAAAAATTATTAACGAATGGCGTAAAACGAGTGGTTAAATAAAAAAGCAAACGGGCCAACTTGGAGCAAGTTATTTCAAGTCATCCTAAATACATGGATCACAATTTCTATTGAACGTTGTACACGTCTGTGTCTATGCCTCGTAGGTATACGAAAGTAATAACAAATACGAGTGTACCAACGAAATATTAATTATAATGAAAGCTTTCGCAAATTTCAACATTTGCTTACATATTAACATTAAGTTATTTGACTGCGTAGAATTTTCGCTATTTAATTTCTCTCTACGTTACAAATAATACTGAACAATCCTTGAATGCTTACAATTTCTTAAACTACGAGAAATGTGTTTTCCAATGCTACAGTAGTTTAAAAGTAGGATCATAACATATAGTGATATAATCAATCGAAGTTAGAGGCACATATTTCCCTACTTATTGATATACCCACCACTGTATGTACTTTCACGTTAGAAACATTTAGATTTTCCACTTATACTTCCCTGGGTATGCAAAACGTCTCGCAGAAACGCTCATCAGGTTCGTATATCATTTACGTGTAATTCTAGTAGACAGCAAGTACTGCACCGTCTTATTCTACTACGTATGCTGGCCAGCATAGTGTTACGTGGTCTACTAGAAAAGTTGCGGATCTTCTCCGATAAACAAAACATTACTGCGCCGATGAGAACTACGAAAAGTGCCCCGCCATGTCGTGGAGCTGATTTTTGCAACTAAAACACGAATACAATCTGTGGGGTTATATTTGAAGTAATGCACGGTGCAGCTAAATCTGCTCCAAAATGTCCACGTTCTACCAAGAAGTTGAAATCTGGAAAAGATTTTTGCAAAGCAGCTAACGGTATGGGCACGTTGTGTATCTGCAACGAAGCTCGGAGTTTCTGCCAAGAAACATCGAATTAGCAATGCTGAGTACGCCGCAACGTTCTCGTGATGCAACAATGAACGCGGTCGCTTTCCACGGTTCGAAATTTGTGTTACACACTATCGCTTTAGGCTATTCCAGCGTGCAGTAATCTCGATTAACCTGCCGCCGTTTCCGCGCGAATTCGCGGATATTTAAAGCTCAACGACGAAAGAAAACCGGCTGCGTTTAAAAGATAACGTCGACGTTCATTCAAAAGAATCTTGCGGTATCTCTTCGAATCTCTTCCACGAATTTCGTTACCTTTCATTGCCGCCTTTTCGGACGAGTGGAAACGAACAAATCCTTCAACCTTTGAACACTATTCATGCCATACATTCCGCCAGATTTTACCGTGCATAATGTATTCGTTAGAGTTGCGTAAACTTCACCAAAGACTGTTTAATCCAAAGAAATCCTTGTTCCTGGATACCGACGCTGAAACATTGGAATGAACAGCGGGCCACCGGAGTTACAATTGAAGGGAACGCGATAAGTGGTCACCTCGAGGATCTATCGACGCTTATCGATGCCTCGAATCGCTTGGTACCGCCTAACAGGTGAAAGTCTCTACGAAGACCTTACCGAGGCCAACTCGTTAACGCGAGTGACCGTCGAATAAGCGTAATCCCATGAAGCAACCATCTCCTCCCATGAAATCCCCGTTTGTAATGCGATCGTGTATAATTACAGGGACACCTGCCCGCACGAAAATCATGCCCCCTCGAGTACACCGCGACGAAAGGGCCCAAGTTCTTTTTTCTTCCAGCGTGTGTCAAGTAGGTTCAAGAGCGCCAATCCACGAACGTGGCCGAGTTGCGTCACATTTCAATGGTCCAGCACACAAGTGTACCCGTTGAACGCGTGTACGCAGTGACCAGCCTACGCGCTCGTTGCAAGAATATTTTATACAGGACACCGTAACTTGCCGGGGAAAGAGAGAAATGACGATCCCTGAACGAGAGATAGCAAGACGGACGAACTGAAAGCAGGGAGGAACGAAGAGAGACGTTCGCGAGCGTAGGGACTGGCCGGTTGAACGACAAAGACGGGCACACTAAAGTGTTTCGAGAGAAACGAGGAGGCCCGAGCTGCGGCAGAGAAGGGCGACTAAATAGCACGCGAGGTCAGTGCCTCGAATCGGAGATCGGGCCCAATCAGTTTGAAGCAGATAAAACTCGTGTCGTAGTCACCAGCGAGGTCTTTGCTTAATGAACAACGTTGCCCCAAATGAATTTTCACATCAGACGTGCTATAACGAACTACGGCACGGGCGCGGTGAAAAAGGAGGCATTTGGAAATTTTCGGCCAGAGATTCGATGCATCTTCCCTGAGGAATTAGATCTGAGCGTTTCAGATAACAAGATAGCGCGAACGATTCAGGAGAGACACGCTTGAAACGGGTGTCTTGGAATTCTTTTAGAAACCCAGTAGATCGCCGGTTCTTATACTTTCTAAGTTCGAGGACCCCTTTCGTCCCATGATTTCTTTTCCCTTTCATTTTTCCGAACACCTATATCGTTACCTTCATACCATTGCGCGAGATTAGTACAGCACGGGATTCCGTTGGAATTAGGTCGCTCGTAATAATTGCGCTTGCTGTTCGTGATTCATTTTTCCTAATTAAATTAAGTAGCGAATCAAACAGTCTGAAAGGAAGCGCTTGCGGGTTCCTCACTATCAACTCCCCGGCCTCCATAGGCCCGCGAAACACGGTTCAAGAATATCCGTAGCAGAATGAATTTCATATTTCAAATCGGTCCGGAGGCGCAACAAAAAGCTGCAACAAGACAACGGGCAAGGACGTGAAACGCGTGTCTTACGCAAGGCAGACATTGTTCCTTGACGTCCGCGTGTGCACTTGGAATTAAGCAGTAGCGATTTGCATGCAATCGTACAAACGCTTCCGTGTTTCTCGCGGTGCGTCTCTCCCTTCACCCCGGGATCGTTCGACGCGCCGATATCGATTAATAGAAAGGAGAAAAAAAATAAATATAAAAAAGGCCGCTAACAGCGATTTGTCATTTTTTCTCTTGCGGTCTCTCTCTCTCTCTCTTCGAATACGCGCCAATCAAGGCCGTTCCCCCGTAATCGCCGGGGAAAAAAAAACTCTGCCCCCGCTCGCCACGCGATTTTTCATTTATTATATCTACGCGATTACAACGCGACGGTACGCGCACGGCCTCCTGTAATCGACGCAGAACACCTGGCCGATCGCTTTTATCGCGAAGAAACGCTTTATTAGACGCTCAGCCAACGAGCGTACAAGGGGTGCGTGGTGTATTCTTGTAACAACATTGAGACGAGCACAGATGCACTGCCGCTGTGCATACAAGGCAACGTTTGCACGCTCATCCGTGTGCACCTTAGCGTCGGCACGACGCCGCTGTGTGTATCTGTCCGCAAAGCGTAACATACGTAACGAATGCGCGATACTCATTAGGAGAGTCAAGGGTATGTTACGTGAAGAGTGCGGTTACGCTCCGTGTCTGACATTACGTCACTGAATGTGCATCTATCGGTGCACATGCAACAGCCGCGCGAGTTTAACACGAGGAACGTGCAAGCGCCACCGAAACGCGATACCGACACGGTCGGTTGAAAGGGAAAACGTTTCTTTCGCTTTTTTCCAACCGTTGCTCGATTTTCATCGCGATCGCCGGCGAACGCGTTACGGGGATCGCGAATATCTCGTTGACCGGGATCTTGATTTGAGGTGGCTCGACGATCGGATAGAATTGGAACTCGATGAATTGGATAGCTGTGCAAAGGGTCAACGTGGATCTCGGTACGATCGTGGTGATCGGTAATGCAGTTGAATTTTGTGTCGGGGTTCGCCTTTCTTGTGAAGTATGAATGCACTTTGTTGTTGGGAATTGTAGTGACAATTTGTGTTATTATTTGGTCGTTAATATTGCCGCAAGTTTATCAACTAAATTTTGGTTATCCCGTTCAATTATTGCACAGGTGTATTTACTATTCGTGATCTAGGATGCAAAGTTTGCCACGTCCAAGGTGAAGTTTTATCGTTATCAGAACGCTGAGGAATATTTTCCGCAACATACGCCTGTTCCTTTTCATACAGTTACCAAGATGGAACGTCCCTGCTTGGCGAGTACAAGAAGCTCGCGATTTTCGCTTATGTTTCTGACACATTGCGAACAGAAAAATCGTTTCGGGATTCAAATTGCGCCGCACCCGCAATCCACTTATCCGCAAAATCGATCAATTTATAAACTAAGCCCGCGGGGCAAATTCGCGTAGTATTGTAACGCGCAATAGCTTTAACTCGGACAGATTGAAATAAAAAAAAAAAACCCCAAAGAACGAACGTAGGGCGAGTTTTGAAGAAACGAACGTTAATATTCCCTCGTGAGAGAAAAAAAAGACAGGCAGACGAGCAGTCCTGCCATGAAACTAACGGACGTACCGATCAAGCCCGACACTTTTACCATATCACGCGAATCTCTGATGTCGCGGTTTCAAATGACGTAAGCGTCTGTCGAGTTTCTTGATTGCTCGATGGAATATTTTAATTACCGACTGCTCACGTGTCCTACAAGGGAGCCCTCCGCTTTCAGGTTTCCAAGGTTTCGAGCTACTTCACGAAAATACGACCCCCCCACGGTGCACCGGCGTCCTCGCGGTACAAACCCTATCACCTGACAGCTTCCCAGCGAATGTTAATCACTGCGAATGCAGGGATAACTGGAGTATAATTACGCTACGTAAACTCCACGTAACGTCGCGAAACCTCGCGAGGCATGGTCACGCGAGAAACTCGGCTCGTTCTCCCGATAGCCTATGAGAACAGAATGGTGCACCTATTAATTATACGACACGCGTTCGGCGCACCAGGTAGACAAGCGCAAGGAAGAGCTGTTACGCCGCCGCGAACACCGGCCGCGCCATACCGAAACGATAATTATTGCACCTATTCGAGGGTGACAGGAGTCGCGGAAGAAATTGAAACAGCAAGAACCCGCCGGGCACCTTCCACAGTCGGCGAGAAAATCGCCCGGGGCGAGAAATTGCACGAGAGAAAGGTGAACCGCCGTTCTGCCGGCATCGGGCGAGGCTATAAAGCACGCTCGGCATGATCCTGTCGCAATTTACGGCAAGTGGAAATCGCAGCCTTGCTCCAGGCAAGGTAAATAGCGTTGACCACCGTGGCCAGCGAGCGCCGAGCAGGTGACGGAACGCGTTTCAGAAACGGAAGAGGAATATCCGTGTGCGCGTTGCCCCGCCGACGTCCACAATTTTCTTCCCGCTCGGATACCTGGCGATCTTTTGCCAGACCTCACGGGCACACCCTGTGTCCCGCGGTGAACCAGATACAGAGAACGATCCACGATTCGTAGGCGCGTTGCGAAACCGCCGCTCTTTCGGTTACCCTATAGAATTTATTATCGCTAAATATAAAACGGCCGACCTACTATCTCGTCATCGCGTTTCCACGGCGCTCCACGTTTCGAGCATGGCAATCCTCAGAATCACGATCCCGTTCGGGAACGCTGTCCACCAGCGTTACGACCGTCGAAGATCGACACCTCCTTGTCCGCGCTGAACATCAAAGTCTGACACGGCGAGTCCCTATTCTACTTCACTTTGCGTCGGCTGATCACGACGACCGCGGAAGACGTAGAATGTCGAAGAACGTTTCCCTCGGAAATATCGCGGGCAACGACAGTCTGCGACCCGTTCGGCTCGCGTTCGCAGACATTTGAAGAAACACATAATCGAAGGAAAAGAAAGAAAACGGTGGTGGCCCAGGCCGGGTCCAGGTTCGTCATTGGGCCCCAACGTGCAAATGGAGGGTGAGATGACCTCAGGATGACGATATCGGCAACGTGGTCGTCGCAGGGTCGTGCACAGCGGTGGAAGAGAGAACGAGAGAGAGTACGAGAGGGGGAGGAGAGAGAGAGAGAGAGATCGGCGAAGAGAAGAGGAAAGGAGATCGACGAGGGAGACTCGGCAACGATGCCAGTGTTGCCTCGTGCAAAAATAACGTGAAAGCCTGCTTTAAACTCAGCCGACCGCGTTCACTCGAAATATACGCGGCGCGCGCCCGATGCCTCCACCAAATCATTTTTAAATCTCATTGGACAGCATACGGTTCGGAAAATTCGCGTTAATTGTGCCACGGTTCGCTAATGACGACTGTGTAACGGCGCCTGAATAAGCGTGTACCGCCCGAGCGGACGCGGACGTCGTCCATCCGCTTCGAATGTCGGCAAGCGTTTGCGTGCAGGCCATAAATGGGCACCGTGCAAACCGATGACTTCGAGATCAGTCGGTTGGTCGTCGATTATAAAATGCTGCTTCGTTTTCAGGGGAAGCTATGCAACGATTTTGGACCGAACTTCCCAGTGGGAACGATGGAGGCCAAGGTGTTCGACTGTTCCATGGAATTCGGAGACAGGCTCGGTCCCGATGCTTTGGATTTCGAACGGGTTACTGGGCTGACGCGGGAGAAGCATCTGGCCGGATCAGTTTTATGTAATTCTCTCGGGTTAAGCACGCTTGAAGCGTTGCCGGAGCAACGAGAAGGAAGTTTCTGTCGACCTTTGCTGCTGGATGTTCCAAAGCATTTTCAACAAATTTCGTCCACGGTGAAGCAACGTAATTGCCAGGAGCATTTGAGTTTTGTCACGGTTTCGAGGCTACAGTTGTTGGCGGCAACAAGTTGTTCGCACGCAAGACGGTTCGTTCCAAGCTGCTAACGATGACTGAAAAATACTTGCTGGTCGCGGCAACAGTATTTGTTGTTATCGGTGGGGAATAAAGAGGAGAAGAAAAGTGTGGGATTCGATCGAATCTAAACCGTCAGAAGTTCGCATGTATCGTATCTTCTGTACCCTTCGATTAACTTAACAATTAAATCATTGCTCCGTGCCAATGTTCCTGACGTTTTACATATATTATACGTATGCATGTGCGTTATGATTATCGAGCGACAACGCGTGCAAACTGGAGGAGCATTTGTTTCTGTTGTTATGAAACAGGCAACAAGCAGTGGCATTTGTTCCTGGCAACAGAAACAGTAAGAACATCGACAGAAATTTGTTAAGAAGTACGTGAGATTTTGGCAACGAGTTGAGGCAACCTCGCGTTTTACTTTGCTTTCATTGTCCCGATACAGAAAGCGTCGTATCAATCCACAAATTATAACGTATCAGTTATCCCAAGCAACTAATTTATATAATCGCTTACAGGATATAGAAAAACTTCTGTCAAAGATGAGCTCCATTCGTGTTTATTATACGCACCATGGTTTTCACTTAGGCTCTTTCTCCAAATCGATGTGACGAAACGTTCAAGACATAATTAATGATAATCCAGTTACTATTTATTACCCAACTCAGATACCAGAAGCTATAAATTAACGAAACACGGCTGTTTTTGCGACTGCTCGAGCCCCTCGTTGCTTCAGAGGCGTAGATGAATTACGTAGAAAACAGAGATTATAAAATTCCGGCCGAGTGACCAGTAAATGAATGACCACGGTGAAAGAATGGCACGTTTAAGATGATCTCGCGGATTCTCCAGGCGATGTCTGCTTGCGTTTACCGATCGTAATGGCACGACTGTCTAATCGCCACGGACGAATACCGATTTCAAAGGTTTGTAATGACAGGTACGACTCGCGGCAGCGAGTACTAAAACCAGCCGAATGAGCGACCTTTGCCTGTTTCGCGGCTCTCGAGGCTACAACGTGCGAGCTGGGATTCTAGTGGTTCGAGAAATTGAGCTCAGACCGGCGCCAGTATTGCTTAAGGGCCTTTTTTCACGATTCGAACGAACCGAGGAACATCTTTCCGCGGCTTTCTGGTGCCAGCAACGTCGAACGAGTTACGAAGTAATCTTCGTTGATAGCCTTGACGGCTTTCGAGCTCGAAGGTTGATTTACAGCGAAGATTACCATTCGTATCACGAAAGCTTGGGCGGTGAAATAACGATACTCTCCTAATGTCTACTTCTAGTCGAGCAGAAGCAACGTGACATCATTCGGACGGGCGACAACGTAACGATTCCATATTCCGTGACGTAACGAGCGCAGGTGAAAGACACGAAATACGCGGGAAATTTATCGTTGCGCGTGAAACGAACGACGAGGTGTATGTTTCACGGTTGGAATTTTCAAATGAGCAAAGAATCGACGGACAGGCTGTTAGAAATCTTAGTAAGTGTTATATCATAAGAGATTGGAGATGCGATTCAAGATTCACGTAGCATGTACATTCGCCTGCAAAGGTAAAAAAGGACGGCGATTCTAGAAAGAATCGCTAGGGTGCCGATAACAATTTGGCCATGCACGTATCTGCAAGTTTTGCGCGAATGAGGGCAGCAACAAGGGGAGATGAATATTTAGACGTGTAACCGATGTCCATTCGACGTACACGACGTTCCAGCGTGATATCAACGCCGCTGAAGAATGCATTTGAACGCACACGAACGAACGAATATGATATGGATATCTGCTGAAACATCATGCGAACGTATTACGCGTCGTGCATCTGGAGCGCCTAATTTCATTGGTCGGATCCGAATGCTTATAGCGATTAAATGAGCTGAGGCTTCTGCTAAAGTACAATAATTGTATTCAAGTCGCTTTAGAGATTAATCAAGATGAGTAACGCTGGACAATGTCTCGCACTTGCGCTCTCCATTGTTAGGAGAGTAGAATGTTAAATTGAAAAACGTACAAAGAGTAAGTTATTGGTCCGTGGAACGTTGCTATATCTATTGGCTAATAATTTTTCTGGATAAAATGAAACTTGGTGGGACGAAATATTCATGTGCGAGAGAATTTATTAAGAGAATAAACGTAGGAAGATCTGTGTATTATATATTTGGCATGAAATGGCTTGAGCCTTTATATACAGTGCAATATTAAACGTAAAGGAAGAAATTGTACGAAGGGACACCATTTTTCCACTATACAATCACAAAGGAAAATTGTGTATTAAATATTGCAAATAATTAAGCTAGAAAACGTCCACTGAACGGCTCATATTTATTAATCTTTCAATGCACGGAATAGTGTTCTAAATGATGCAGTACTGTGTCACGATCGAACTGAATATTTTAAATTGTGCCAAAAATATTGATACATCTACGTTTATTTCAGCATTGTAAAAAAATCAAATTTCCTCTCCGTCCACGTTTTAGTGCACAAGATCACAGGATTCTTTTTCTGGAATCACCTTTTCGCCAATGATATCACCGAAAAATTGCTCCGAATTTGATTTCATACATGGTGCAACGTTTGCTCCTTTTCCCGGAGGAAAGAAACGACGCGAGGAACGTTGAAGAATGAAAGGTAACTCTCAGAACTGCGGCCGATGTACACAATAGTTATGCACGTCGCAGATAATACCGACTATTCTCGTTTATTTATACTCAAGCAAGCACGCACACAAGCAGACGTGCGTAGAGACCGCGCACAGGAGATTCAGACGTCTGTGCACAGACACCACGTGATTGCATGCCGATTCGCGCCTTCCATCTGAACTTCGCAGCTGCATTAAACGGATTTCACACCACCGATCTACCGTGCACAGCCACCTTCCGAAGATCGACAACCGGCGATTTTGCGTAGAATCGAAGCAACTGAAGTGAGACACGCGATAATAGAACGACCCGACGTAATCACGTGGTTATTCGCTAAACTAGATATGCTAAACAGATAGCGGCTAATAATAGTTTTTAATTATAGTTTAAATGTAATTTATAATATCATATCACCTGCGAGTTTTTTTTAGGTACCAACGAATTTAGCGTCCAAGCGAGTATAGAAATTATAAATAGGAAAAACTGCAAAATGGGATCTAATGTACAGACATTTATAAGATTCGTTCCATTTTTCTCATCTTGCTTTTATAACGTAAATCATTTTGGGGGTTTGTCGTCATTAATTGTACCTACGCGAATTTCTGTTATTTTTATTCAAACGGCGAACTGTGTCAGGCATTTTCATATTGTAGTTTGCTTGGAAGGTTGAGGAAAACGATAAATTGCTGATTCACACGAATTAGCACAGTCCTTAAATTTTCAGGCTCGATATTTATTGTCCTTGCGAAACGAAAGTTCCTTCAAAGGCTTCAAACAATACTATTGGCAAAATCTTTCCGTTACATCATTCGGGAGCTGTAATTCTCCTCGTGTAATTACTGTGCAGAAAATGTTAAAGAAATGTAGATTCGTAATTATTTTTAAACTGACCTCCGATTATTTGTCGAACTTTGAATCCTCTCTGATATTCCAGGAAATAGAAATAAATTTCATCCTCTACTTAGTATCGCAATTAAGTAATCGCGTAGCCAGCTTTTTTTCTAATAATTTATGGAAGCGTTTATGTTTTTATATCGTTGCCGTTTAAATATTCTAATAAATGTGCACTATTATTCAGCGCAGCCTCCGTTGTTACAATTAATAGTTCCACGATTTTTATCGGAACAACATTCGAGTTACAAACATTCCCATCGTACGCATGTCCTCGAAATTTCACTTTAACCAATTGAGTTCTCTTCAACTGCCATCCGAAATAAAGAAGACACGAAACATAATAAAAAAAATCGATTCTTCAGTCAAGTATCGATATCTGTAGCTCGATGAATAATAATTTTCTTAAAAATCACCACGATCATCGGCAAAGCGACACTGTTTATCGACCGGCGCTTTATTTCCCGCGATTTCAGAACAACTCGCAGGAAGTGGTCCGCTTTGAGGGAAAAGTACCACCGCGGGGAAAGTTAACTTCGCCAACTGTTAAACCGCGCAAATCGATGGGGTGCTTTTTTTAAATTCCGATGAACGGAGACGATGCACGCAGATCAGCCCGTGATTACGCTAATATAACCGCGAAAGAACCGCGTTTCTCAGTTTCTTCTATCAACAATTCGTCCGCGATCTCTGCATTCATTAATTCTCGTCGAATTCAAGCGGGAGTTTCGCGCGTAGAAAATTCTTACGCGCGTATTCCCCAATAATAAAAAGAGACCTGACGCGACAAGAATCAAGGAAAGAAGGTACGCACGTATGAAAATCAGACGGGCAAAAAGTCAAACGACGAAAACCTGTTCCTTTAATTCTATCGCTACTTCTTTTTTCTCTTTTACATACCGCGAATATTTTCTATCCGCTGTATTCCACACCGAAAAATCTAAAACGCCTCGGTGGCGCCTTTCTCTTTCCTCCTCCCTCTTCCTCTTCCTAGCATCTCTTTATCCCACATATTCACGGCCAACGTTTTGGCCGCGAAGAAGGACACAAGTTGTCGGATCTCGTTAGAATCGTCGTAAATGCAACATCAAAATTGCACGGGTTTGCCGAATGGTTGAAGTGCATCGGATAAACAAGTGGTAGCAATAAATGAGACACTCTGGGACACCGTCTGTCGCGTGTGGCAGTTTTGAAAAATAAGAGTGGCGATTTATTTTAAAACGGGATGTACTCGACAGGTTGAATCACGAAATCTACGAATATCAACGAGCAGATCGGTCATTCATCAGTTTGAGCGAACAGTTTCGCTTCGTTTCGAGGGTATCGTAATAATCGCGCGGACGTTACGCAAGATTAAGACGGGAATGTGAAAACGAAGGAAAGGGCGCGTTACGTCAGGCGCAGAAGATAGTAAGTACGTTCACCGCAAATATACAGTGGCTGGCAAAAAGGAAACTGAAACATTCGCATTTGTATAGGCATTTGTACATGGGTATCAGTAATTCCCGTACTAAACTACACATAATATTTCTTTGACACTCGTCTATTACTCGTGTATCCCTACGCACTGTACGAAACATGGATATTCTGTAATTCCATTTTATTTAGTATTTAACAGGCGTTAGCCCAATACTCCGGAGAAGAATTAGAATGATCGAAATAAAAACAGAGAAGGAAGCTGGCAGCAATGTATGGAAAAAGTATAAAAAGTATAGTTAAAAGCAAACGGGCCAAAAAGCTTCCGTCGACAGATTGTTTTAGAGAATCATTGAAGTGTAAGAGTTTAATTATTAACACAATTTTTCCCCTTGGCCAATAACTTTCTTTCATTATTTTAGTAACTAATCTTTGGCCAGCTCGAAAAATGCAGCATGCTTTGAGTTAAAAAGAGTGGATGCACGGTAGTTTTTTTACATGCTTATTTGTAATTAAACAAATACTGGAAACTAGTTTAACTCGTCCATCAACGATTGTACTAATAATTCATTAATACATTTCGCAACTCGTGCAGGATTTACATATTTATTATTGTCTTACTGAA
Organism: Nomada ferruginata; assembly: GCA_963583965.1. Taxonomy (NCBI): domain Eukaryota; kingdom Metazoa; phylum Arthropoda; class Insecta; order Hymenoptera; family Apidae; genus Nomada; species Nomada ferruginata. The sequence goes on along the minus strand of OY757225.1, from coordinate 9,473,931 downwards.
ACATGTGACTGTACCTTATATACATTTTATTAATGTTAATTATTGCGACGGAAAAAAATCAACGACCTTTATAAATTCACTTCGATGACCCAATATTGATGATAAATTATTCGTCTTCAAAAAGGAAATGAACCTTTGAAACGTCATGGAGATGAACATTTAAAACCAAACGTTACAAAATATATTTACCAAATACGCAAAGACTTTTGAAATGACCCAATAAATTCCAAACAGTATCTCTCCAAAGCATATACAGTGATCACGATAAATAGAAGATAACGAGTTTAATAGCAAGCAATTTACTTGCAAGTAATTTCTGCATAAATCCATGATCCAATTCGTGCATATGTTTTTCATTTTTCAAATATATAAAAAGCGAATAATACGAAAATTTGCCAACCTATTTCTCCCCTAAAATTATGGGGACGAAATTGAGACCACGCTTCTTAACATCTGAAAAACGCATCCCTTCACATATGTATTTTCTACTTCGTTTGCACGAAGTCTTATAAAACATTGATCAGAGATCTTCGTTGATTGCTTTGGAAGTAATTCTATCAACTTCGTCAGGTTATCAAATTAATTTGGTTCGGCGTGAGTGTTTTACGAAATTTCGCTGCCTCACTCTAAATTATAAAGTTTTCTATAATTACTGCGTTCTGTTTCATATCGCCTGCTTTCCAAACTTTCCTCTGCCCGCCACTGTTATTCCACGCGAAATGCACAGAGGCACAAGGAAACAAGTTCGAATATTGACACCAATAAAAAAAAACAGAGAGGGAAAGAGAGAGAGAAAAAAAGATAGAAAAACAAAACAAACTCACCTTCCATCCGGCGCTGCTATTGCTTTCTCCCTTCTCTCTGAAGTATGGAATATTCTGCATCATCCATTCGTAGATTTGAGACAGGGTCAACCGTTCGTCTGGGGCGCTGGTAATGGCCTGAGTGATGAGATCTGCATAACTGTGATTTCCCCAGGCGTTTCGCCGTGACGAATTCTTCTTGACCGGAAGCAACCCGGTACCTTGGCCGATAGAACCATGCTGTGGCGGTGTACCACTTTCAACACCTTCGACGCCCTCCTTGTTGGCCGGCACATTTGGTACCACGTTTCCCTCGATATATTCCTCCGGTCTTGGCAGAGGCCACGTGTGCGAACGTGCTCTGGTCTGCGGCTCGAACCCGCTCTCAAGGTCGTATGGTACCCCCTGCTGTGGCTGCAACCCGGTCTTTGACCCCGACGCAGAAACCGGCACCGAGTCCATCATGTTAGTTTCCTCCGTGTACTCCACTTTGACCGCGAGCACCTCGCAAGGTGCTGCTCGTTCGCAGATATCGCGCCTGTCCTAACGGGTAACCGCGAAAGAACGGGCCGTACGAAGTCGATACTGCGCTCACGGATCGAGACTCTCGATATCGTGGAAATAAAAAAAAAAAACACTGTCACTTCTACGGACTAACAGCACTACGCCCGATGTACATAAACGAATTTGAAACTTCGACAGTAGAACCGGGGTGGGGAGCACTGTTTCTTTATTATTCTTTTCTCCTAGACGGTTCCGTTTCAATGCGATCGCGTTGAGTCGCGTTAAACTTGCCGCTTAAAACGACGCACGATCGCCCGACGAACGATTTTTGGAGCGACGGACGTCGTCACACTCGCGAAAGTTTTCGCTCCGAATACGCGTAGTCGACGGGGAACAACTGCGTGGAAAAGAGTATCGCAGATCACCCGAATCGAACTCTCCCGCAACTGGCAGCGGACCGACCGAGAATACACTGTACGTTGTTCTGCGTGTCGCGTGCGAGCGAGAAAGAAACTGAGGTGTAGCTGGTGCGCGAGGGAGACACACAGCGACGGGAGAGGGGGCAGACCACGTGGTCAAACTCACTGTTTACAAGCTGCGCCGTCGGTCACGTGGCCATGTTTTGATAGAGAACTTGGCCCACTGCGAGGAGAGGATCTTTGGCTCGCGGTTCGCACACGACGCGTTTTTGCAAAAAACTTGTAAGGGATCGAGACGGGTAACTGTGTCGCGTGAACAATGTCGCGTAGAGTTCGTTGACAATGTTTCGACGGTCGAAAGGACAATTCTCGATAGCTTCTGTGCTCCGAAAGAACCGCCCTTCTTCCTATTTCTCATCGATATTCCCTGACCGTTCTATGCTCCTGGGGTTGTCCAGGATTGACACTATGTTCCGTTCGATGATTCGCCTCGTTTTCGGAGCCAATCGTACGATCGAAACGATTGAGGGTCGAAAACACGCGAACGGAGCAAGCTGTCTGTACTCTCTGTGTACAGAGAAACGTCGCGCGAACAGCCCCGATTTACACTGGCAATGTGACCGACTGCTCGGCATATACGTTGAAAAGTGATTACCAAACGTGTTTTCGTATTTAGACACACGCACGCGTTATTGCAACGAGGATCAAACCACCTTCCTTCAACGTACAACTTGCCGGCAAGGCAGCGCGGCGAATACTGACAAATTCTTCTGGCTGGCAGCCGGAACTGACCGAACGGAGCCGAAGTCGCGACAAGTGAATTCGTGGCGCCTGCCTCCGCGCGTACGAGTGGGACGAGGATAAGAGGATGAGCGACGAAACGCGTTGGAGAAAGAAGGATTCTGAAGGAGCGAGTGAACTGCCGCCGCGGTAAAGAAAGAGAGAGGGGGAAAGAGCGAGAGAATATGAGAGGGAGAACGCAAGCATAGCGTATGACCGATCTGGTGGGTGGTTCGACGATATGGAAGGGGAAATAGAAAATGGTGGGGATGAAGGAGTGTAGTTGATGCGAGCGAGAGAGACGTTGGAGACAAACGAGCGAGCTAGACAGCAAAGAGGTTAGCGGAACGAAGGAGAGAGAAAAAAGCAATGGTCCGGAATGAGTTGGATAAAGCGTGGAGCGAGCGAGACAAGTCGATCAAGGGAGGGAATCAGAGAGGGCAGCGCGGTCGGTTTGATCGTGAAGATGGGCGGGGTAAGGGGTATGTTATGCCTCCAGGGCCAGATACTGTTCTCCACGCGGTGGCGAAGAGGGGGAATTCGCACGCGGCCACCTACCCCTGACGATGGGCGTTCAATTCTCTCCTCTTCTTTGCAAGTTCTCGCGTAATTTCACCGGAACTAATGAAATTTTGTTAAATGTTATTGAAGTTTCCAAGTAAAAAGTGACAGAAGCTTGGTAACTATTGCGAATGCAATTTTGCATAAACCTGCAAATTTTGGGTTAGGTTTGGGTTAGGTTTGTTCGTATGGCATTTATTAACACGAATGTTAACATTACTTTGTATGCAAATTGTCTGACATATGGGTTTTTGTTTGAACGTAAGCAACTTCTGAACGAGCCTCCACCGTGCTTTGAATCAGAAATAAATCTATCGATGAACAAATGCTGAAACTAATGTCCAAAACGAATTTAGTATGATCTTCGAATAAATAGCATTACTTGCTATAATTCATTTCTTAAATAGAGTAAAAATGATTGAATAACGGAAAATCATAATTTGTCTTAAATTAATGAATTATGCGGTTTGCACAACCCTGTATTAATTTACTAACGCCATTTCAATTATATTTCTGTTTTAATGTTTTCAAATAGGTTATACAAATAGTTTGCGTTATATAAATGAATTTTACAAAGAAAAGAGGAAATGAAAAGAATAATAATTTGGGCGTCGATAAGGGTAAGATTGCACAGTTTCAGTGCTTTGAAACATTGCTGATGCTGTTAGCATAAGTGCTGCTCACTACTTCCTATCCTTTTTTTCTCCATAATTTTTACCGTCTTGGACGAGCTATTAATATCTTTACGCTCTTATTGATTTTTTTTTGTAATTTCTAGGCCTGGAAACTTTTTTCCTTCGGAAGATTATTTTAGTACTTCGCAGCCTTTAGGGCTCGGGCTACCTTCGGCTCCCTTTTCTACCTCGCATGTTTTTGACGCATTTAAGCAGGTTTAATTCAAAAATTAATCATCGATGCCATTCGACAATTCTGTTTTTAATCGTCTCAAAAGGCTATAATGAATATACGATAACATAATGGCCTTTCCAATACGTTTGTACTGTTAATTTTTTATCCCCAACTTAATTTCGCGGTGTACCCTTTGAAAACTTTTACGTTCCACGCTTGACCTTTCGTGGTCTTGCAGATTTTAAATTCATCGTTGGCGAACAACGGTGAAACATCGTGCTATCGGAGGCTCCTGTTGACCTCTCGAGATAACTGGCCGCGGGGTGCACAGAACGAGAAAGGTTAACGAAATGCATAAATTGGGAATTGGTGATTGGGTCGAATTGCTATAAACGTATGAAGCATAAAATTCATACTATTCTGATATTTTTGCCTGAACTTTGACATCGATACAAAATTTACGGAGTTCTGTCGAATTTCTGTTCTCACGGAAAAACAAATTTGTTCTACAGTTGATTGTATTTAATTGAATATCCATGAATAATAGGGAAATATCGGTTTTTGCGTTGTTCTTTTGTGACTTTGCAACGGTTATTTAATTTATGTTACAGCTCGGATATTAATAAAAAGCTGCAGTAGACACATTTAAGCAAATAAATCTGTAATTAATTGACATATTTGCGCGATGTTAAACGAGAAATATTCCCAATTTTTACTTACTCGATCTCGCTGCTTCTGATCAGTTGACATTTAGGTTTTTTTCATTTTTCATATTCATTTTCACTGATTTTATTCCCTGCGTCTTATTGTTTAGAAAATTTACATAAAGCGAGCTGTCTATTATGTATAACATTCGTTGAAATTATCAAACTTTTTGGTAAATTTGATGTGGTGCTTCTACTGTACTTGGAATTAAGTCTTTATTCATAATGTGCGAAATTAACAAGTGTTCATAAATGAGAGAAACTGAACTGTCGAGAAAATGTTTAGCTGAACGTATGAAGCAAAGAATCTATTCTGCGTGCCTATTCTTAATAGTACAATACAGGTCAAATGTAAGCAGAATAAAACGTTTCCAAACCTTTTTCATCGTGAATCTTCTGATGCCGTTTAAAAAGGGAATCAAAAATCGTTCTAACATAATTGGGTCACTTTGAACTTCCGTGCTGTACGAAATTTTATCGTGTGAAATCGCACATCCGTAGGACACTAAAGAAAGAGGGTAAGCTACTGGTATCCCTTATCCATTAAATCTACCCGAAGAGGTGAGGTTAAGCCCGTACTATCAATTACAACACCCTAGTTCTAAAACCTATTTTACACGAAATCGAATCAAGACGATCAAAGTAAAATTTGTTACGATAACAGACAGTCTATTCGCTTTGTAATTAATCTGAAACTGTGATTAAAAGGTTGCAAGATGTTCTGCATTAGATTTGATTTCCAGATAAGTTAAATGCTATGGGGACTTCCAGGATAAAACATATTTCAGAGAGTGCATTTAGAAAGATTTTTCTTTTAGTATTTGATTTACCTTTAAACGCAGGCTTAAAGTGTATAAATAAAATGTTCATATTTATTTTGAATTAGCTGATATAATTTGAACAAAAATAATGTATACCAACATTGCGGTAAGTGGGCAATCTATATCAATATTTTCATTGTCCAGTTTAAACAACTACTGCCGAATTAGAGCGAGATGATAAGCAAGTAATTAATGTATTATTTTAACCATGAGATTTTGTAGTTTTCATTGGATTTTTTTTATAAATATTTCTAAATAACACTAAGGTTCTACTTTTATTCTTTCAGTTTCTTCAGCCCCAGACAGGGGGTCGTCAGATGCAATGTGCTTTACAAAAATTAAACTAAACGGAACCGATTTTTATTAACAAGTTTTAAAAAACATATTCAGCAAGAGAATTAAAGTAAAGAATTGCAGCCACGTAGGTGAAAAAATTCGTCTTGGAATAGAGGGAGGGGTCGAACCTATTATGATTCCAATTTAAACTTTCGAGTGCTTTTCTCTTTTATGTGATTAACCTTCTGCGCTCTTTGTGCATCATATTCATACGATGTTCATATGAATTGTAGCACAAAAACACAAAAAACAGCATTATCTCATTGTATATTAGGTATGTTGTACATTAATTTCATGTTGATGCAACACGTTTTTTATAATATGTATTTAATGAATTTCTGGCATTTAGAAATATCTGATCAAAACTTGAGCTCATACTATAAATACAGTAAAAAAGTACTGCGAGTTTTTTAAAATTAATCAATAAATAAATATCACGATGAAAACGGAATTCTATAAGCGAGGTCTCTTTCATTTCTTAAACAATTACTTATCAATCTTTAACATACTTCGTGTTTTATTAATTTTTGGACAAATCAAAGAGCTTAGAATTATTGATTAAAATTTTAAAATAAAAGGAAAACTATTTTATCATCTGCAAGTGCGCCTGGTTGCCATCGAAGTATCTAGACCACAGACGAGATGTACGAATAGACCAATCATGCAATATATTTTTTCAGGACAAATTCCTGGGGTTATATGGGCCCCTTTACCTGCTTTACGTCACTCACAACGTTACCAACAGATTACAGAAAGCGATGGTAAGGACACCGACGAGATATAAGCACAGACGAGATATAACAATAGACAAGACATCTTATGGACTTTCGTGGCCCAACGTGACTGTCATACCGACTCAGAAATCCCACGCTGATTTGAGCGTCCTCTGCTCATGGGCAGTGATCACTTGAAGAACTATTATTTACTAAAGTAGTGGGGACGGGATTCATGCTATTGTGTGAATATATGTAAATGCTTTGAGGGGATCAGGACAGCTTTTTCTCGAGCAACGTTTCGGTAGAAAAATTGAGCTACGGTGCCTGGTCGCGCGATGCACTTCGGCTCGGCTCGAGTTGAGTCGAAACCACAGCGCGATGCATCGGGGCAATGAAATTGACAGTATCACGTCAAGCGTCCCGCCTGTGCTGTCCCGCTTTCATTGCGCGGGAAAGAACGAAAGAATTCTTTAACGAGGATCGTAGGTCCAGCTAAAACTTAATCAGAACCCGCCGAAGTTTAATAGGCACGACCCTAGAGTCGTAGGTCCGGCTAAAAGTTGGTCAGAAAACGTAAAAGTCCAGTAGGTACAACTCTGGGATCGTAGGTTCAGCTATAAGTCGGTCAGAACCCGAAGAAGTACAATAGACACGATCCTAGAGCCGTAGGTCCGGCTAAAAGTTGGTCAGAAAACGTAAAAGTCCAGTAGGTACAACCCTAGGATCGTAGGTTTAGCTAAAAATTGGTCAGAAGTCGAAAAAGTTCAGTACGTATGACCTTAGTACAGTAGTACGCACGACCGCGATCGGAGACCTTCGAAGAGTTCGAAAATTGCGAATACCACCGAGCGCGACCGAGCGTTACCGACGCGCCGGCGCGTCGCGGAGTGGGGATGCCGGTGCGCGGCGCACGCGGTGTCACTATCAGTTCAAGCGTCGTACCGTACGGGTCGTCTATGCTGTCGAAGGTTAGCGACATATGTACATCAGCTTACAACACAATAGCATCTCGGGGTTTACTTTATCACCGCATACGCTTGTCTATTACCTTCTATTAATTAATACACGTTTATTTAACAATTGTTTGACTATCGTGGATATCCATTAAACTCTTTCTCGAGTCTCTTTTGCTGGACGCTAGACCGGTCATCCGGTACCACCGATTTTTTGATTCGCGATAACTAGTCGTTTATTAAAATATCGGGTTAAGTAATTTATTAGTTTAAACGGCTCTTTGAATATTTATTATACTTTATTACACGATTATTCGGATTCGATGCGGTGTTAAGGTTGCGTTTATTTTCTTTGCAATGTCACTTACATACTCAGTTACATATGTCCTTTCGCAACTTTGAATTCGATTCTGATTTTAGCACAGGTTTATCACGTTGCTTTTCTTTTTGTTGCAGGTACAATGGGTGATTGGTTGGTGGAGGATAATATATTGAGGCTGCAGGAATGGAGTATTGAGATACAATTACTGCGATGCATAACAATCAGTCCGATGACCTATGATGAAGGATTGGCAACATTTAACTTATTATCCCAACGGTTTACGTATATTTCTTGTTATCTGGCGATTGGATTTTGGCTCAAGTTCTTTTCTTTCGGTTGAAAGTTATTGAGCAGTTTAAACATGTTAAGTAGGACTTACAATATGCCACTCGCGATTGAAACTAGAGTCAGTAAATTTCATTAATTCTAAACGAAAAATTGAAATACTTTCATGTTTCGCTGCATATCGGTCGCGATTTCTATTATAGCTTCACTAGTATTTATTAAAAACTTTTATTATCTCTGTGACTTGGCACAAGTACGGTCAAATTGTATTTTCGATACAGCATTGTCCGCGTACTTACGTACTGGTTGCCATGCACTTGAAGCATGATAAATAGTTTCGAGTCTTGATTTCTACAAGCAGCTACGAGAACTTATAAATGCGCGATATTGCTTACTAACTAAGATCATGATCACCTTTAAAACTCGGACAAAGAACAGTCACAGTATGCTTTTGATAAATCATTTATATTAATCTATAATAGTATATCTTGAATAGACAATTAACAGTAATTAAATCAGAATAATAATACGGTAGTAGTTTATTAAAACAAAGCAGTATTTCCTCAACAGACGTTTGACAGGATGAAGAAATAAGAAAGAGATAAATAAAATCAAATGTGTATTGCTTCAATTTCTACCTCCTCACCCTATTTACTAACTTGTACAGATTCTCTTTCAGAAAATTTTGATGACCGCGCGCAATGCGGTCAGTAGAGTCAGTGCTTGCTCCGTCAAAGTTCTTTTTATTATTTTCTGAGCGAAACCGCTCATAATAATTATAACTAAATATAAATAACAGTAAAGATACGCGAAAGTAGAGTCAGTGTTTGCTTCGAAATATTGCTCTCGCGAACTTAGAGTCACTTTGTTCGTCGATCACAATTGACGTGCGCGATAGTAGTCTTTTATTTTATTTTTTTTTCTGTCGCAATAAGTATTCCGGTATTAGAGTCAGCACCGATGCAGTTCGGCGAGTTCGGGCACTCATCCATCAACTCGAAGAGTAAGTATCTCTGTATTTCTTTAATCTTATTTTACAATGGTCTTTGATAATTATCATGATCGAAAAGTACTCAAAACGCAAAGATTTGAATGTTGTCTGTTCTTTTGAATGTTTCAGAAGCTGCCATGGGCTCAAATGTATCACCATAACGATATTGTTGGCCGCGCGCAATGCGGTTGGTAGAGTCAGTGCTTGTTCCGTCAAAGTTCTTTTTATTATTTTTTGAGCGCAGCCGCTCTTAATAATAATTCAACATAAATAACAGTAAAGAGACGCGAAATTAGAGTCAGTGTTTGCTCCGAAATAATACTCTCGCGAAAAATAGAGTCACTTTGTTCGTCGATCATAACTATTCCGTTTCCTTTTCCGTTCTCGGCTCGGAGGACTGATGGTTAGGGACTTAGTGTCAGCGAGTTACGATGTGTGGGGGCGTGAATGTGGTTCTGGACCCTGGTCACGAGGCCCTCTGTTAGACCACATATAATCTCTAATTTGGGTAGGTCATCCACCATTCTGGAATCGTGGTCGCGGTTCTTGCAATATCCGGGTTGCAGTGTCATCGGGGGGCGGTGTGTGGGGCTGTGATTGCTTTTCTGGACACTTTGGCCCGCCTAGTAGGAAATTCCTATGTGTTAGACCACGCCAAGCACACCTTGGGGTGGCAGAAGGCATACGGGTCATAATCTAGAATCGTGGTTGTGGTTTTGCATATCCGTGCCTTAATGATTTCTGTGGCTCGGAATCGAAACTTGTGTTGATGCTAAGTCGTTTTACTGTCCAGACTCTGAGCCGAGGGCACGCGGGCTGCTCGGTAGCAGTCACAAAAACAGTAGAAATACTGTCGCGAAATTAGAATCACTTTGTTTGTCAATCATAAGTGTTTCATTAGAGTCAGTGTCCTGTTCGGCGAGTTCGGGCTTTCAGCCATCAATTTGACGAGTAAGTATCTCCTTCGTTCTTTAATCTTGTATTGCAATAATCATTGATAATTAACACATTCCAAAAGTACTGAAAATACATAGATTTTAATGTTGTTTGCTCTTTTTGAATGTTTCAGCAGCTTCCATGGCTTCGATGGCGACGAGCTTGACCGCACACCTGGTGAGTCTGCAACCGGTGAGTGGCATGCTTTAAAGTTCCTCTGGTCACTCAAGCATGTCGCAGGACGAAAGGTCCGAACCGACACGGGTGACTGGTTGTAATTACGTAGATTTTTCTGGCAAGCACTGTGACCATGGGTATATGGAAATATACTCATGAGTAGTAACTTTTTTACTGCTTTATATTACGTGAGGATAGGTCTTCTTGTACAACGCGTTTTTAAATAGCTTGATAATTTTAAAACAGATCATATTTAGTACAAAATATATCACTATATATCTTTTTATAATAGAGTATTTAATTGAATACCTATGAAACGATATTTAAATAGTTATTAATTATTGAATGAATATAAAGTAACGTCCAGTATTCTACGTGCATTAGTTTGTAGTGGAGAAGTCGAATACCATTCGACTTCGTTTACTTGTCAATTGCAATGACTGCACAGTTAGAATAAATTGCATAATTATTGCTGTTAGTAAGAATGTAGTATTTCATCTTTTTCTACTTTGATAATATATAAAGTGAAGGTACTCATTTACCTTATCAATTTGTTGGAACTATCGAATAATTTTATTATTCGATATCCATATTAGTCTTTAGCGTTTAAAGATATCGATACGTTCATTGTTTCCGTACAAAATGTTAATTAAACCTGGATGTACAAGAAGACAATACGCGAACGGGTAGTTTTCGAAATCAAGGCAATCAACTTTTAAAGCAATCTTGCGTTTTAGAATCAATGCTTTGATAACGGGAACGCCCGAGGATGTTTCAATTTAATTCAAAGTATATTAAAGTAGAGTCGTTGAATAATTTCTCTATTGACGTAGAGTCTTTGAATAATTTTTCTAATAAAGTAGAGTCACTGCATAATTTTTCTTATAAAGTAGAGTCACTGCATAATTTTTCTAATATAGTAGAGTCATTGCACAATTCTTCTAATAAAGTAGAGTCATTTAATTTTCTCTTCAATAAAATAGAATCATATATAGATCTGTTGTACATATATATGTATTTTAGCCCGTTAGAAAATCAGTATGTCCTTATCATCTTTTTAGACGAGGATTTTCAGGTTTAACCCTTTCCGTGTTCACTGCCCGGATCCCACTCACGTGCCCCGGTGCTACTTGGGTGGGAAAACGGTGGTAGAGCACGATGATATATTTTAGTTTATAAGCCATAAAATGATTTATTGTTGGCGACTGACAGTGCGTTGGTGTATCGTGCACGACGTAATATCCGCATTGTGTGTGTGGTTAGGCTGTGGATTTGCGTCGTTCCGTATTAAAATGTAGCTATTATGACCAAGATAAGATGTCCATCAATTTAAAACAGAGACATCATTTTTAGTATTATTTGCTTCAATAATTCCTACTATACTTGGGCACGAAGTTTTTGTCATTTAAGATGACAGAGGCCCAATGCCAAAAAGAATTGAATATACTTATCAATTGCTATCAAGTACCTCTTGTATCGGTGCTATTTAATTATTTTATTAAATATCTATTAAATATCTCAACCGCGACGTGGTTTTTTCCACGTGAACGCAGAGATCCCAGCCACTGTCAGTCGATTTCAGAAAAATGGTACGTACATTAGAGTGTGCAAGTTGTGTGACAGCACTTGGGTGTCGGGGGTGTCCCGGGACGCCTCCCTAGTGTAGGCTTTTGCGCCCAAGTGTTTGACTGAGAACCGTGGAGTGTCGTGTGTTGGTGTGTTTGTTTGCCATTTTTTAAATATAGGTCCAGGTAGGATAGGTAGCATACTTTCTGGTGTGATTGATAGACATAAGTAGGTAGGGCCGGGCAGGTTGACACAGTCTCTGATCGGGTAGGCACTATTTCGCGTGTTCAACCTGTTTCAGGAAATCTGATTTGAAAAGTCGACGGTGAAGCTGTGGCGCGAACGAAAATGCGTTCGCCTCTGGCTTTGCCTATCGATTTTTCGAATCCTTCGCGGTCGTGGTCGCGATTTAGGCTCCGAAACGAAACGCGTTACATTATGCTCGAGGCTGCACGTGTGAACGAAGAACGATTACAATTTTAATCGTAATCTATGTGATTTTCCGTAATCACAATTTTACGATTTTATTTGATCGCCATTCGGCCACGTGTGTTCCATTTAGCTCCGCGATTCAAACTCTTTATTTCACCTTTATAAGTTTTTCCTTGGTTTCCGATTAGAGTCTCGAGCCTAGTTTAAGTTTCAGCTGACCCTTGGGTCCGACGAAATGGAGAGGCTATATGCCGAAGAGGCCCGACAAACTGTCACTCAAGAGGGCAACTACTAATGGCTCCCCATTCTTTTTAAGAATGGGGAATCATTCTTTGTTACTACTTTGTCACTGTGCTTGCATTTCCATTTGTAGAATTTTGATTTGTACTTGGCCGACGCACATTCCGGCCCAACGATACAGCCCTCCCAAAAATATCGCGTTGCTTTAGAGTTGCGAGAAACTTGAGAACGGGTCGAGTTCGAGTTGCGTTAAATGCCACTTATTGCTGTCCTTATTATTAGTTAAATTGTAGTATTTTATAATTTACTTGACATGTGAGCTTCTAGTGTTGCGGAAATTGCATTCGCGTATTGGAACTTTCAGTTCATTTTTCAGAGGATCTTCAATTTGCTTAATTTTTGATATTACAAATAATTTACTGTTTGCTTTCTATTAGTCTTAATAAATAGTGTTGCGAAATGATTGTATCGCGAGTTCCAGTTAGCGTTGCGTTGATTAAAGATCGCGTTTTTAAGTAGAGTTGCGACTACTAGTCCCCATCTGCTTCCAATTGGAAGCCTGTTCCTGAACCAGGAACTTTTTCTTTTCAGCATTTTATATTTGTCTTCCTTTTAATTTTTTTTTTCTTAATAATTATACGACCTGGAATGTCTGTTGATGGAAGTACTGCTAAAAATTTGCATAAATATTAGTAAATTACTGTGTGAACGAAATGAAAAGAAATGAAAAAGAAAATAAATGAAAGAGAAAGGAAAGAAAAAAGAAAAGAAAAGAAAAGAAAAAGAACAAAGAAAAGAAAAGAAAAGAAAGAAGAAGAAAAGAAAAAGAGCAAAGTAAAAAACAGATATAATTTGCAGAATCTTTGATAAATTTATAATAATTCTAGATAGTAGATTTAAATTAGAGTTAATACTAGTGGCTGTTCATTATTGGAGTTTAACTCTTAAATATTTCCTCTTAATTGTTGCAATTCTATCTTAACCTTTTTTTTAGTAGAGCCAATTTTTATAACTTTTCGAGCTTGCTTTGTAGAAATTGAAATTCACTCGCGATATCCGTAAATGTTTAAACAAAAATCCTTGCACGAAAAACGTTATTGGCAGTAGTTGGGTCTCGGCATGGTGATAGTTGAAGTTTGATATTTTTCTTCCGAATAATCGTTTGTCGCTTCTTTGTTGAAGCAAAATAGAATCAATTGTAGTGAAATGTGACTACTTCATTTTGGAGTTTTTAATGAACGTGATACCACCATTCAGTTTGATCTAGAACGTACAAAAGAATATATCACTTTGGCCGAAATCCAATTAACTATTGTTAACAAAAAATAGCAGCATTTTTCATATCAATTCTGATTTATTAACTGCGCTAAAATTCAGTTATTACGAATTAAAAGCAGCTTCATTTCGATATAAAATGGGGAGGCTTGGGGATGTCACTAATCCAATGCTTGAGATTGTTACAGATTCACAGATGAACCCAAATATGCTATATTAAACAAACATAAGTACATACGTCAGAGGCTCAAGAGTGGAATATATAGAATACAGATCCAGAAATATTATCAAAGACACGATTGGAAACTTTAAAATTAAAGAGCCAGCCTCGTCGATTCAATTTGTGAGTTTAAGAATTCATTCTTATAATGCTTTACTAATTATTTCGAGTTTGTGCATGTTTCAGAAGCATTGAAAAGAAGAGGATTCATGAAACAATGTATAATACGAACACACCCTCACCCCATCCCTGCCCCAAACCCCTGTCCTTATTAACTAATTACAGCTGTTAGACAATTAATTAGGCAGGCCCAAATATAAATCGAACAATACATTTAGCTCTTTATGTAGGTAGGATTTGTCTCAACACACAATCTTAGATCTTTATACTGGAAGGTTTTACACGAATTTAAATTATTAGGCTTTTAATTAGGCAGGGTTTATAAAACCAAATATTGTTGGCAGGTGCTGCAATTTTTTGGTTCGGGTTTCTGTCTGTTCTAGGACACCATGGACCACGAGAGATTAATACGGACTAACCGAAGAGGATTTAAGTATATGTATACTCATACCTACATGAGTATGGGATAGTATCTATTACAGTCCTATGTAGATAGGATATTATTGAAATTGTTCTTTTAATTAAACTCTTAGATGTTATACTAGGTAGGGTGATTCTAGTTTTAAGTTAGATCTTTAGTGAGGCAGGGCTCATTTGAATCTAATCTAGTATTTAAGAAAGTAGGGTTTATTTTTAAGTTATGTCTTAGCTTTTAAGCCCGCAGTGTTCACCACTGCAATAATATTTCGTTGTCTAGTTTTTAAGATCATAGGATATATTTTTAAGACAGTTTTATTTCAGGAACGTGAATTCTCTTGCAGATTTTCTTTCAGGTCTCCTTCTGATATTCCATTTAGCTTTCGGTCGTGAATTTTCCAACTACTCCTCTTGTTGTCTTACTTGTACTACGATCAATTACTGAACGTTCTACAAATTGACAATAATAGGAGATTCTTCTTTGTCACATGTTATATTAGAATTAGTTTTCGCGTAATTGGAGGGTGGAAGGGCCGTGGCTAGGGTGGGTCTCCAGGCGCAGTAACCTCCACGTGGTGAGACCCGGGCAATCAATTATTTATCGTATAATTATTAAACGTTTAACCGACGTTTGATAATTATGCGGAAAATAATTCGAGCGAATTGACTGCGCATTGCACTTTCCCCTCTCATTCCCTTTTTTGCTTCATTCTCTTATTTGCTTGATTCCCTTATTAGCTTGATTCCCTTTTCCGTTCTCGGCCCGGGGGACGGATGGTAAGGCGCTTTTGGCACCTGTGGCGGTATTTGGGTTGCAGTGTCATCGTGGAGCAGTGTGTGAGGCTGTGACTGTGGTTCTGGACAGGTGACCCGCCAAGTAGGATACTTCTCCCCGTTAGACCACGCCAAGCACACCTGCCCAGTTGCCAGTTGTCTGTTCTAGGAAGGCATGGACCACGAAATTAATATGGACTAATTGAAGAGGAATTAAGAATATGCATACTTATACCTACAATAATATGATAAAGTATCTGTTACATTCCTATTTAGGTAGCATATCATTGAAATTGTTCTTTTAATTGAACTCTTAGATATTATATTAGGTAGGGTGATTTTAGTTTTAAGTTAGATCTTTAGTCAGGCAGGGCGCATTTGAACTTAATCTAGTATTTAAGAAAGGAGAATTTATTTTTAAACTGTGCCTTGGTTTTTAAAACAGCAGTGTACACTGCTGTGATAATATTTCGTTGTCTAGTTTCTATGATCATAGGATATATTATTAAGAAAGTTTTATTTCAGGAAATTGGACTTCCTTGCAGATTTTCTTTCAGGTTTCCATTTGATATTCAATTTAGCTTTCGGTCGTGAATTTTCCAAATACTCCTCTTGTTGTCTTACTTGTACTACGATAAATTACTGAACGATCTACAAATTGACAATAATAGGAGATTTCTCTTTCTCACAAGCTATATTAGAATTAGTTTTCGCGTAATTGGAGGGTGGAAGGGCCGTGGCTAGGGTGGGTCTCCATGCGCAGTAACCTCCACGTGGTGAGGCCCGGGCCATCAATTATTTATCGTATAATTATTAAACGTTTAAGAGACGTTTGGTAATTATGTGGAAAATAATTCGAGCTAATTGACTGCGTATTGCACTTAGGATACTTAATGTTCGTTTTTTTCCACAATTAATGTTCGCGGACTCATCCCTACCGATTTTTGGACCTGCTCCGATGTATCGAGGATGTAGGTTGCGTCCGAGTTATCTCCACTTGTCATCAGCAATGGCCCTTAACACGTTGAGTGCCACGCCGGTTTTGCCACGCTTTCCGTTTAGGCCACACGGCGCGGCGCGGCGTAGCTTAACACTGTGATACCCCGACGCCTGAACGAAAAGTTTAGTGTCAGTCACCGATGACTGACGCGGCCTGAACGGAAAGTTTAGTGTCGGTCACTCAACGGAAAGTTGATCGTCAGTCACCGATGACTGACGCGGCCTGAACGGAAAGTTTAGTGTTAGTCACTCAACGGAAAGTTAATTGTCAGTTACCGATGACTGACGCGGCCTGAACGGAAAGTTTACTGTTAGTCACTCAACGGAAAGTTGATTGTCAGTCACCGATGACTGACGCGGCCTGAACGAAAAGTTTAGTGTCAGTCACTGAACAGAAAGTTGATTGTCAGTCACCTATGACTGACGCGGCCTGAACGCTAAGTTGTTTGTCAGTCACTGAACGGAAAGTTGATTGTCAGTCACCTATGACTGACGCGGCCTGAACGGAAAGTTTACTGTTAGTCACTCAACGGAAAGTTGATTGTCAGTCACCGATGACTGACGCGGCCTGAACGGAAAGTTTAGCGTTAGTCACTGAACGGAAAGTTGATTGTCAGTCACCTATGACTGACGCGGCCTGAACGGAAAGTTTAGCGTTAGTCACTGAACGGAAAGTTGATTGTCAGTCACCGGTGACTGACGCGGCCTGAGCGGAAAGTTCAGAGTCAGTCACTGAACGGAAAGTTGATTGTCAGTCACCGGTGACTGACGCGGCCTGAGCGGAATGTTTAGAGTCAGTCACTGAACGGAAAGTTGATTGTCAGTCACCGGTGACTGACGCGGCCTGAACGGAAAGTTTAGAGTCAGTCACTGAACGGAAAGTTGATTGTCAGTCACCGGTGACTGACGCGGCCTGAACGGAAAGTTTAGAGTCAGTCACTGAACGGAAAGTTGATTGTCAGTCACCGGTGACTGACGCGGCCTGAACGGAATGTTTAGTGTCAGTCACTGAACGGAAAGTTGATTGTCAGTCACCGGTGACTGACGCGGCCTGAGCGGAATGTTTAGAGTCAGTCACTGAACGGAAAGTTGATTGTCAGTCACCGGTGACTGACGCGGCCTGAACGGAAAGTTTAGAGTCAGTCACTGAACGGAAAGTTGATTGTCAGTCACCGGTGACTGACGCGGCCTGAGCGGAAAGTTCAGAGTCAGTCACTGAACGGAAAGTTGATTGTCAGTCACCGGTGACTGACGCGGCCTGAGCGGAATGTTTAGAGTCAGTCACTGAACGGAAAGTTGATTGTCAGTCACCGGTGACTGACGCGGCCTGAGCGGAATGTTTAGAGTCAGTCACTGAACGGAAAGTTGATTGTCAGTCACCGGTGACTGACGCGGCCTGAACGGAAAGTTTAGAGTCAGTCACTGAACGGAAAGTTGATTGTCAGTCACCGGTGACTGACGCGGCCTGAACGGAATGTTTAGTGTCAGTCACTGAACGGAAAGTTGATTGTCAGTCACCGGTGACTGACGCGGCCTGAACGGAAAGTTTAGAGTCAGTCACTGAACGGAAAGTTGATTGTCAGTCACCGGTGACTGACGCGGCCTGAACGGAAAGTTTAGAGTCAGTCACAGAACGGAAAGTTGATTGTCAGTCACCGGTGACTGACGCGGCCTGAACGGAATGTTTAGTGTCAGACACCGATGCCTGACGTGGCACTCAACGTGTTAAATATATCTCACGCTGGTTCTCAATCCACTCCCAACACAGCCTAAACCGAGAGTGCCGAAAAGTGATAAGCATGAACAATTCCTTATAAATAACATCCCTGGATAGTGTTCGCTAGGCAGCTTCGAAGCAGCGAACATTAACTGAGCATTACTGTCCACTGTAGTTATTTGAGCGGAGGGAATCTTAAGTTCTTATTGCAATTACTTTTGAGTTCGCGTTTCTATCGTTGTATCTATCTGCAGCTCTAAATATTGTGTATTATTTATTGCCCTGCTTCTTATGTAGACTCTTCTGTTTTCTGACGCTTTCGAGATAATTCATTAGTAACATAAATCGTATATGTTTCGCCTAGAGAATTACATTTTCTTATTTCTCAAGAAGCCTTCTTTTTTATAATTGAAATACCCGTGTATATATCATTTAATTCATAAATTAATTAATATCTGCAAAGATATACTTGAATCTACGCGGGTCTCTGCCATATCTACAGTGCCAGCTATGGTTCCGCCATCTATACAGAACTTCTTGAAACCACTCGCGCTTGCTATGGTAGTTCCATCTATACGGAACGCCTTGAAACTACTCACACCCCTTACTTACCATAAGTGTAGATATGGCAGAGGCCCGAATAGTTTTAGTCACATCTGTATAGATGGCGTTACTAATGACTCGAGATAAAGCAGACATATATACAGTTTCGAGCAGTTCTGTATAGATGGCGAAATTAAAGCCCACTTTGAGTGTAGGTAAGACAGGGATGCGAGTGGTACGTAAATTCAAGCACTTGTTTATAAGTAGCGGTGCGATAATGTTCATAAAATTTGGTAATTTATGTCTTCATTCATCCAATTAAGTTAATAATCCTCGAAAACGGTTTCGTACACTCTTTTACATATCAATAAAGTGTCAGCAAACACAGTGTTTCAATCTACATAAATATTAATATGTACGGTAACATTGCAAGTTCCATTGATCATTATATTCTACAACAATCGAGCACTCTTTAACACGGGTAAATGCATTTGCGAATATTTTTTCCTTTAAATAAATTTTCCAGGACTGAATAAATATATACTAATAGTGGTATTATTCTTTATTTCGGTCTCACAGGAATGAAAGTTTGGTTAGTGTACATATAACCTATCTTTACAATACTATCTCTTGCACTCTCATCTTCCGTTCCGCTCTTCCTTTTCATACCTTCTCTGCCTTACGTATTACACTATTTCTTATCTCTTTATCGCACATCTATTATAAATCTTTTCCGTTCCTTCCTGTTTAATTACAAATTCCTAAGTTATTTTTATGTCTTATTGTATCTATTTCTGTACATTTTGTTAGCAGGTGCTCTTACGTTCCAAATTTTTGTATGCACAGGTCTCATCTTTTATCCTTTTTCTTCTCCCAATATTTATTTCATCCTTTAATGCTTTTGGATCTCGCACCTGCGTTGTTAATTGTCAATTGCGCCCTCGTCCGTTTTTGCTTAAGTACCATAGTAGCGTTGATGTTCTAATATCTTTAAACGTATCATTGTATCTTGCTTTCCCTATTTTTCTGCCTTGTTCCTGCTGTTGCATTTGATTGACTCTACTTTTGAGGATCTCCGTCAATGCCTTTACTTCCGCTTTTGTCAAAGTCACTCATACTTGACGCATTCCATTCCTTTTCAAATAATCCTCTCCTTTTTTTGCTTCTGGCTTGCCCCTCCTTTCTTACTTCTTCCTCTAAATATCTCTTAATAATCTTTCTCCTGTTACATACTTATTAATGTATTTTTTCTGTGTGCAGGTCTCGCAGGCAAAGAGTAAGGAGCATTGCTTGGCACTTCTCACCGTGTATAAATGCAAGAAAGAAGGTAGAAGAACTTGTGCAACATACTTTAGTCATCCTTTAGTTATAGTAAATTGGTTTATAAAAATAGTTTGTATCTATTAGCCTGTAAGTTTATTTTAGGACAATTGTGTAATTAACTGTTATGTTATCTATTATATGCTTTATTTTATATTCAGTTTATTCGGTAGATCTTATATGAACTTTAATATTACTTATATAACTATTACAAGTTCTACTGAATGTGCTAAATGTAAAATGAAAGATATAATAAATAATTGACATATTCACAAGTTACACAATTGCTGTAATTTAAATTTTATATGCTTCTACATATGAAGTACGTAAATTTTAGTGTATGATTTATCTGTAAGATATATTGTAAATTAACTTCAAAGAATAGTTTATAAGTATTAGATTATTTATGTTTATAGTGTTAGTTATATTACATAAATGTTGGTTTAGAATTGATACAAGATTTAGTTGTACGATGTAATGTAAATAGATATAAAAGAATAGTTAATAAGTATCTGTTTGTAAATTTAATTACAACATTTTTGTAACTTGTATATTCATTGATTAATTTAAATAAATTTGCAATGAAAAGAATTCCAGTGCTCTTTTTACTTTCATACCTTACCAATCCTTGAAAGAACCTAATTCCGATTCCTTATACAAGAAGTACCGTGGACGAACTTTAAATGCAAAGTCCTAAAGCGGGAAACTTGTCAAAATGGCCCTGTACGTTATTAAAATAAGCGCTGAGAAATTCCTGGAACGTGACGTCATTTCCAAGAACTGATGCTATGAAAGACCTCCTCGCATATCATATTCTCCTGATACAAATCCACGATTTTCAGCGACATATTTTTGCCAAGAACTCGGGAATTTAAGCGCTCGAAAATTCCTGGAACGTGACGTCATTTCCAAGAATTTCTGCGATGAAAGACCTCCTCGCATATCATATTCTCCTAATACAAATCCACGATTTTCAGCGAGATATGTTTGGCAGAAACTCGGAAATTCAGCTCAACGAATACCTCCTTGCATATCATATTCTCCTGATACAAATCCACGATTTTCAGTAGAAATTTAAGTGCCGAAAATCTTGGATTTGTATCAGGAGAATATGATATGCAAGGAGGTATTCGTTGAGCTGAAATTTCCGAGTTTCTGCCAAAAATATCTCGCTGAAAATCTTGGATTTGTATCAGGAGAATATGATATGCAAGGAGGTATTCGTTGAGCTGAAATTTCCGAGTTTCTGCCAAAAATATCTCGCTGAAAATCGTGGATTTGTATTAGGAGAATATGATATGCGAGGAGGTCTTTCATCGCAGAAATTCTTGGAAATGACGTCACGTTCCAGGAATTTTCGAGCGCTTAAATTCCCGAGTTCTTGGCAAAAATATGTCGCTGAAAATCGTGGATTTGTATCAGGAGAATATGATATGCGAGGAGGTCTTTCATAGCATCAGTTCTTGGAAATGACGTCACGTTCCAGGAATTTCTCAGCGCTTATTTTAATAACGTATAGGGCCATTTTGACAAGTTTCCCGCTTTAGGACTTTGCATTTAAAGTTCGTCCACGGTACTTCTTGTATAAGGAATCGGAATTAGGTTCTTTCAAGGATTGGTAAGGTATGAAAGTAAAAAGAGCACTGGAATTCTTTTCATTGCAAATTTATTTAAATTAATCAATGAATATACAAGTTACAAAAATGTTGTAATTAAATTTACAAACAGATACTTATTAACTATTCTTTTATATCTATTTACATTACATCGTACAACTAAATCTTGTATCAATTCTAAACCAACATTTATGTAATATAACTAACACTATAAACATAAATAATCTAATACTTATAAACTATTCTTTGAAGTTAATTTACAATATATCTTACAGATAAATCATATACTAAAATTTACGTACTTCATATGTAGAAGCATATAAAATTTAAATTACAGCAATTGTGTAACTTGTGAATATGTCAATTATTTATTATATCTTTCATTTTACATTTAGCACATTCAGTAGAACTTGTAATAGTTATATAAGTAATATTAAAGTTCATATAAGATCTACCGAATAAACTGAATATAAAATAAAATATATAATAGATATACATAACAGTTAATTCACACGTGTTCTAAATTAATCTTATGCGCTAATAGTTACAAACTATTTTTATAAACCAATTTACTATAACTAAAGGATAACTAAAGTATGTGGCAAGGGTTATTCTTTCTTCTTTCTTGCTTTTATGCATGATGAGATGCACTGGATAATGCTCCTTACTCCTTGGATGCAAAACCTGTACACACAAAAGATATATTAGTAAGTATGTAACAGGTGAAAGAAACATTGTTAAAGGATAGTTAGAAGAAAAGAAAATAGGGAAAGAACACACAAGAAGTATAAGAAAAAGGAGGGGATTATTTAAAAAGGAATGGAATGAATCAAACATGAATGAATTTGATGAAAAGAGAAGTAAAGAAAATGATGGAGAGTCTTAAAGACCAAATGTATAATCGAAATGAAATAAGGGGATAAGTAATGGGATAATGTGTAAAGTAGAGAAGGTTGGCAAGAAAGAGTGGAGAAGGATGCATAAGTTAAGATAGTAATCTAAAGTTATGTTATATGTACACTAGGTCAAAATTTCACAGTTGTGAGGCCGACATAAAAAGGAATACTATTGTTAGTATGTAATTATTACACGCAGGAAGATTTATTGAAAGAAGAAGATATTTAGACACGTATTACACTTACATCAGCCTTCGTTGCATACACCTTCCAATCCCACAAAATCAATTTAATATAACTGAAGTATATGGCGAGAGTTATTCTTTCTTCCTCCTTCTTTTTAATGCGCAATGAGAATTGGCGGTCAATGCTCCTTATCTTTTGCATACAAAATCTACGCACACAAAAAATATATTAGTAAGTATATGACAAGAGATAGAAAGATGGTTAAATGATATTTAGTCGAAAAAGAAAGTAGGCCGGGCATAAGAGAAAGAGTCTTTTAATACGAATGGAATGAGTGTGACAATACTAAATTTGATAAGAACGGAACAAAAGGATCTAACGGTGAGCCTTCAAAGAAAAATAAACGAAGCAAGATATAATGAAAGGTTTAAATGTATTAAAACAGGAGCAATACGACATGTACCAAAGTAAAGAGGGAACAGGAAAGGGTCAGCAACTAGTAGCGCGAAAATGACATAGGAATTTGAAATGAAACATAGAGGAAACGGAAAGATGTATAATACATGAGCAATAAAGAGATAAGAATAATGTGATACGTAAGGTAGAGAAGGTTTTAAAAGGAAGAGCGAAATAGATGATGACAGTGCAAGAGTTACGATAGTATTGCAAAGATAGGTTAAATGTACACTAACCAAACTTTCATTGCTGCGAGACCGAAATAAAGAATTATACCGCTACTAGTATGTATTTATCACATGCTGGAAAATTATTTAAAATTATTTAAAGGAAAAAATATTCACAAATGCATTTACCTGTGCTAATGAACTTGATTGTTGTAGAATAAAATGAACAATGGAACTTGCAATGTTACCGTAAATATTAATTTTTATGTAGATTGAAACACGGTGTTTGCTGACACTTTATTGATATGTAAATGAGTGTACGAAACGGTTTTCGGGGATTATTAACTTAATTGGACGAATGAAGACATAAATAACCAAATTTTATGAACATTATCGCACCGCTACTCATAAACAAGTGCATGAATTTACGTACCACTCGCATCCCTGTCTTACCTACACTCAAAGTGGGCTTTAATTTCGCCATCTATACAGAACTGCTCGAAACTGTAAATATGTCTGCTTTATCTCGAGTCATTAGTATCGCCATCTATAAAGATGTGACTAAAACTATTCGGACCTCAGCCATATCTACACTTATTGTAAGTAAGGGGTGTGAGTAGTTTCAATGCGTTCTGTATAGATGGGACTACAATAGCAAGCGCGAGTGGTTTCAAGGAGTTCTGTATAGATGGCGAAACCATAGCAGGCACTGTAAATATGGCAGAGACCCGCGTAGATTCAAGTATATCTTTGCAGATATTAATTAATTTATGAATTAAATGATATATACACGGGTATTTCAATTATAAAAAAGAAGGCTTCTTGAGAAATAAGAAAATGTAATTCTCTAGGCGAAACATATACGATTTATGTTACTAATGAATTATCTCGAAAGCGTCAGAAAACAGAAGAGTCTACATAAGAAGCAGGGCAATAAATAATACACAATATTTAGAGCTGCAGATAGATACAACGATAGAAACGCGAACTCAAAAGTAATTGCAATAAGAACTTAAGATTCCCTCCGCTCAAATAACTACAGTGGACAGTAATGCTCAGTTAATGTTCGCTGCTTCGAAGCTGCCTAGCGAACACTATCCAGGGATGTTATTTATAAGGAATTGTTCATGCTTATCACTTTTCGGCACTCTCGGTTTAGGCTGTGTTGGGAGTGGATTGAGAACCAGCGTGAGATATATTTAACACGTTGAGTGCCACGTCAGGCATCGGTGTCTGACACTAAACATTCCGTTCAGGCCGCGTCAGTCACCGGTGACTGACAATCAACTTTCCGTTCTGTGACTGACTCTAAACTTTCCGTTCAGGCCGCGTCAGTCACCGGTGACTGACAATCAACTTTCCGTTCAGTGACTGACTCTAAACTTTCCGTTCAGGCCGCGTCAGTCACCGGTGACTGACAATCAACTTTCCGTTCAGTGACTGACACTAAACATTCCGTTCAGGCCGCGTCAGTCACCGGTGACTGACAATCAACTTTCCGTTCAGTGACTGACTCTAAACTTTCCGTTCAGGCCGCGTCAGTCACCGGTGACTGACAATCAACTTTCCGTTCAGTGACTGACTCTAAACATTCCGCTCAGGCCGCGTCAGTCACCGGTGACTGACAATCAACTTTCCGTTCAGTGACTGACTCTGAACATTCCGCTCAGGCCGCGTCAGTCACCGGTGACTGACAATCAACTTTCCGTTCAGTGACTGACTCTGAACTTTCCGCTCAGGCCGCGTCAGTCACCGGTGACTGACAATCAACTTTCCGTTCAGTGACTGACTCTAAACTTTCCGTTCAGGCCGCGTCAGTCACCGGTGACTGACAATCAACTTTCCGTTCAGTGACTGACTCTAAACATTCCGCTCAGGCCGCGTCAGTCACCGGTGACTGACAATCAACTTTCCGTTCAGTGACTGACACTAAACATTCCGTTCAGGCCGCGTCAGTCACCGGTGACTGACAATCAACTTTCCGTTCAGTGACTGACTCTAAACTTTCCGTTCAGGCCGCGTCAGTCACCGGTGACTGACAATCAACTTTCCGTTCAGTGACTGACTCTAAACTTTCCGTTCAGGCCGCGTCAGTCACCGGTGACTGACAATCAACTTTCCGTTCAGTGACTGACTCTAAACATTCCGCTCAGGCCGCGTCAGTCACCGGTGACTGACAATCAACTTTCCGTTCAGTGACTGACTCTGAACTTTCCGCTCAGGCCGCGTCAGTCACCGGTGACTGACAATCAACTTTCCGTTCAGTGACTGACTCTGAACTTTCCGCTCAGGCCGCGTCAGTCACCGGTGACTGACAATCAACTTTCCGTTCAGTGACTGACTCTAAACTTTCCGTTCAGGCCGCGTCAGTCACCGGTGACTGACAATCAACTTTCCGTTCAGTGACTAACGCTAAACTTTCCGTTCAGGCCGCGTCAGTCATAGGTGACTGACAATCAACTTTCCGTTCAGTGACTAACGCTAAACTTTCCGTTCAGGCCGCGTCAGTCATCGGTGACTGACAATCAACTTTCCGTTGAGTGACTAACAGTAAACTTTCCGTTCAGGCCGCGTCAGTCATAGGTGACTGACAATCAACTTTCCGTTCAGTGACTGACAAACAACTTAGCGTTCAGGCCGCGTCAGTCATAGGTGACTGACAATCAACTTTCTGTTCAGTGACTGACACTAAACTTTTCGTTCAGGCCGCGTCAGTCATCGGTGACTGACAATCAACTTTCCGTTGAGTGACTAACAGTAAACTTTCCGTTCAGGCCGCGTCAGTCATCGGTAACTGACAATCAACTTTCCGTTGAGTGACTAACACTAAACTTTCCGTTCAGGCCGCGTCAGTCATCGGTGACTGACGATCAACTTTCCGTTGAGTGACCGACACTAAACTTTCCGTTCAGGCCGCGTCAGTCATCGGTGACTGACACTAAACTTTTCGTTCAGGCGTCGGGGTATCACAGTGTTAAGCTACGCCGCGCCGCGCCGTGTGGCCTAAACGGAAAGCGTGGCAAAACCGGCGTGGCACTCAACGTGTTAAGGGCCATTGCTGATGACAAGTGGAGATAACTCGGACGCAACCTACATCCTCGATACATCGGAGCAGGTCCAAAAATCGGTAGGGATGAGTCCGCGAACATTAATTGTGGAAAAAAACGAACATTAAGTATCCTAAGTGCAATACGCAGTCAATTAGCTCGAATTATTTTCCACATAATTACCAAACGTCTCTTAAACGTTTAATAATTATACGATAAATAATTGATGGCCCGGGCCTCACCACGTGGAGGTTACTGCGCATGGAGACCCACCCTAGCCACGGCCCTTCCACCCTCCAATTACGCGAAAACTAATTCTAATATAGCTTGTGAGAAAGAGAAATCTCCTATTATTGTCAATTTGTAGATCGTTCAGTAATTTATCGTAGTACAAGTAAGACAACAAGAGGAGTATTTGGAAAATTCACGACCGAAAGCTAAATTGAATATCAAATGGAAACCTGAAAGAAAATCTGCAAGGAAGTCCAATTTCCTGAAATAAAACTTTCTTAATAATATATCCTATGATCATAGAAACTAGACAACGAAATATTATCACAGCAGTGTACACTGCTGTTTTAAAAACCAAGGCACAGTTTAAAAATAAATTCTCCTTTCTTAAATACTAGATTAAGTTCAAATGCGCCCTGCCTGACTAAAGATCTAACTTAAAACTAAAATCACCCTACCTAATATAATATCTAAGAGTTCAATTAAAAGAACAATTTCAATGATATGCTACCTAAATAGGAATGTAACAGATACTTTATCATATTATTGTAGGTATAAGTATGCATATTCTTAATTCCTCTTCAATTAGTCCATATTAATTTCGTGGTCCATGCCTTCCTAGAACAGACAACTGGCAACTGGGCAGGTGTGCTTGGCGTGGTCTAACGGGGAGAAGTATCCTACTTGGCGGGTCACCTGTCCAGAACCACAGTCACAGCCTCACACACTGCTCCACGATGACACTGCAACCCAAATACCGCCACAGGTGCCAAAAGCGCCTTACCATCCGTCCCCCGGGCCGAGAACGGAAAAGGGAATCAAGCTAATAAGGGAATCAAGCAAATAAGAGAATGAAGCAAAAAAGGGAATGAGAGGGGAAAGTGCAATGCGCAGTCAATTCGCTCGAATTATTTTCCGCATAATTATCAAACGTCGGTTAAACGTTTAATAATTATACGATAAATAATTGATTGCCCGGGTCTCACCACGTGGAGGTTACTGCGCCTGGAGACCCACCCTAGCCACGGCCCTTCCACCCTCCAATTACGCGAAAACTAATTCTAATATAACATGTGACAAAGAAGAATCTCCTATTATTGTCAATTTGTAGAACGTTCAGTAATTGATCGTAGTACAAGTAAGACAACAAGAGGAGTAGTTGGAAAATTCACGACCGAAAGCTAAATGGAATATCAGAAGGAGACCTGAAAGAAAATCTGCAAGAGAATTCACGTTCCTGAAATAAAACTGTCTTAAAAATATATCCTATGATCTTAAAAACTAGACAACGAAATATTATTGCAGTGGTGAACACTGCGGGCTTAAAAGCTAAGACATAACTTAAAAATAAACCCTACTTTCTTAAATACTAGATTAGATTCAAATGAGCCCTGCCTCACTAAAGATCTAACTTAAAACTAGAATCACCCTACCTAGTATAACATCTAAGAGTTTAATTAAAAGAACAATTTCAATAATATCCTATCTACATAGGACTGTAATAGATACTATCCCATACTCATGTAGGTATGAGTATACATATACTTAAATCCTCTTCGGTTAGTCCGTATTAATCTCTCGTGGTCCATGGTGTCCTAGAACAGACAGAAACCCGAACCAAAAAATTGCAGCACCTGCCAACAATATTTGGTTTTATAAACCCTGCCTAATTAAAAGCCTAATAATTTAAATTCGTGTAAAACCTTCCAGTATAAAGATCTAAGATTGTGTGTTGAGACAAATCCTACCTACATAAAGAGCTAAATGTATTGTTCGATTTATATTTGGGCCTGCCTAATTAATTGTCTAACAGCTGTAATTAGTTAATAAGGACAGGGGTTTGGGGCAGGGATGGGGTGAGGGTGTGTTCGTATTATACATTGTTTCATGAATCCTCTTCTTTTCAATGCTTCTGAAACATGCACAAACTCGAAATAATTAGTAAAGCATTATAAGAATGAATTCTTAAACTCACAAATTGAATCGACGAGGCTGGCTCTTTAATTTTAAAGTTTCCAATCGTGTCTTTGATAATATTTCTGGATCTGTATTCTATATATTCCACTCTTGAGCCTCTGACGTATGTACTTATGTTTGTTTAATATAGCATATTTGGGTTCATCTGTGAATCTGTAACAATCTCAAGCATTGGATTAGTGACATCCCCAAGCCTCCCCATTTTATATCGAAATGAAGCTGCTTTTAATTCGTAATAACTGAATTTTAGCGCAGTTAATAAATCAGAATTGATATGAAAAATGCTGCTATTTTTTGTTAACAATAGTTAATTGGATTTCGGCCAAAGTGATATATTCTTTTGTACGTTCTAGATCAAACTGAATGGTGGTATCACGTTCATTAAAAACTCCAAAATGAAGTAGTCACATTTCACTACAATTGATTCTATTTTGCTTCAACAAAGAAGCGACAAACGATTATTCGGAAGAAAAATATCAAACTTCAACTATCACCATGCCGAGACCCAACTACTGCCAATAACGTTTTTCGTGCAAGGATTTTTGTTTAAACATTTACGGATATCGCGAGTGAATTTCAATTTCTACAAAGCAAGCTCGAAAAGTTATAAAAATTGGCTCTACTAAAAAAAAGGTTAAGATAGAATTGCAACAATTAAGAGGAAATATTTAAGAGTTAAACTCCAATAATGAACAGCCACTAGTATTAACTCTAATTTAAATCTACTATCTAGAATTATTATAAATTTATCAAAGATTCTGCAAATTATATCTGTTTTTTACTTTGCTCTTTTTCTTTTCTTCTTCTTTCTTTTCTTTTCTTTTCTTTGTTCTTTTTCTTTTCTTTTCTTTTCTTTTTTCTTTCCTTTCTCTTTCATTTATTTTCTTTTTCATTTCTTTTCATTTCGTTCACACAGTAATTTACTAATATTTATGCAAATTTTTAGCAGTACTTCCATCAACAGACATTCCAGGTCGTATAATTATTAAGAAAAAAAAAATTAAAAGGAAGACAAATATAAAATGCTGAAAAGAAAAAGTTCCTGGTTCAGGAACAGGCTTCCAATTGGAAGCAGATGGGGACTAGTAGTCGCAACTCTACTTAAAAACGCGATCTTTAATCAACGCAACGCTAACTGGAACTCGCGATACAATCATTTCGCAACACTATTTATTAAGACTAATAGAAAGCAAACAGTAAATTATTTGTAATATCAAAAATTAAGCAAATTGAAGATCCTCTGAAAAATGAACTGAAAGTTCCAATACGCGAATGCAATTTCCGCAACACTAGAAGCTCACATGTCAAGTAAATTATAAAATACTACAATTTAACTAATAATAAGGACAGCAATAAGTGGCATTTAACGCAACTCGAACTCGACCCGTTCTCAAGTTTCTCGCAACTCTAAAGCAACGCGATATTTTTGGGAGGGCTGTATCGTTGGGCCGGAATGTGCGTCGGCCAAGTACAAATCAAAATTCTACAAATGGAAATGCAAGCACAGTGACAAAGTAGTAACAAAGAATGATTCCCCATTCTTAAAAAGAATGGGGAGCCATTAGTAGTTGCCCTCTTGAGTGACAGTTTGTCGGGCCTCTTCGGCATATAGCCTCTCCATTTCGTCGGACCCAAGGGTCAGCTGAAACTTAAACTAGGCTCGAGACTCTAATCGGAAACCAAGGAAAAACTTATAAAGGTGAAATAAAGAGTTTGAATCGCGGAGCTAAATGGAACACACGTGGCCGAATGGCGATCAAATAAAATCGTAAAATTGTGATTACGGAAAATCACATAGATTACGATTAAAATTGTAATCGTTCTTCGTTCACACGTGCAGCCTCGAGCATAATGTAACGCGTTTCGTTTCGGAGCCTAAATCGCGACCACGACCGCGAAGGATTCGAAAAATCGATAGGCAAAGCCAGAGGCGAACGCATTTTCGTTCGCGCCACAGCTTCACCGTCGACTTTTCAAATCAGATTTCCTGAAACAGGTTGAACACGCGAAATAGTGCCTACCCGATCAGAGACTGTGTCAACCTGCCCGGCCCTACCTACTTATGTCTATCAATCACACCAGAAAGTATGCTACCTATCCTACCTGGACCTATATTTAAAAAATGGCAAACAAACACACCAACACACGACACTCCACGGTTCTCAGTCAAACACTTGGGCGCAAAAGCCTACACTAGGGAGGCGTCCCGGGACACCCCCGACACCCAAGTGCTGTCACACAACTTGCACACTCTAATGTACGTACCATTTTTCTGAAATCGACTGACAGTGGCTGGGATCTCTGCGTTCACGTGGAAAAAACCACGTCGCGGTTGAGATATTTAATAGATATTTAATAAAATAATTAAATAGCACCGATACAAGAGGTACTTGATAGCAATTGATAAGTATATTCAATTCTTTTTGGCATTGGGCCTCTGTCATCTTAAATGACAAAAACTTCGTGCCCAAGTATAGTAGGAATTATTGAAGCAAATAATACTAAAAATGATGTCTCTGTTTTAAATTGATGGACATCTTATCTTGGTCATAATAGCTACATTTTAATACGGAACGACGCAAATCCACAGCCTAACCACACACACAATGCGGATATTACGTCGTGCACGATACACCAACGCACTGTCAGTCGCCAACAATAAATCATTTTATGGCTTATAAACTAAAATATATCATCGTGCTCTACCACCGTTTTCCCACCCAAGTAGCACCGGGGCACGTGAGTGGGATCCGGGCAGTGAACACGGAAAGGGTTAAACCTGAAAATCCTCGTCTAAAAAGATGATAAGGACATACTGATTTTCTAACGGGCTAAAATACATATATATGTACAACAGATCTATATATGATTCTATTTTATTGAAGAGAAAATTAAATGACTCTACTTTATTAGAAGAATTGTGCAATGACTCTACTATATTAGAAAAATTATGCAGTGACTCTACTTTATAAGAAAAATTATGCAGTGACTCTACTTTATTAGAAAAATTATTCAAAGACTCTACGTCAATAGAGAAATTATTCAACGACTCTACTTTAATATACTTTGAATTAAATTGAAACATCCTCGGGCGTTCCCGTTATCAAAGCATTGATTCTAAAACGCAAGATTGCTTTAAAAGTTGATTGCCTTGATTTCGAAAACTACCCGTTCGCGTATTGTCTTCTTGTACATCCAGGTTTAATTAACATTTTGTACGGAAACAATGAACGTATCGATATCTTTAAACGCTAAAGACTAATATGGATATCGAATAATAAAATTATTCGATAGTTCCAACAAATTGATAAGGTAAATGAGTACCTTCACTTTATATATTATCAAAGTAGAAAAAGATGAAATACTACATTCTTACTAACAGCAATAATTATGCAATTTATTCTAACTGTGCAGTCATTGCAATTGACAAGTAAACGAAGTCGAATGGTATTCGACTTCTCCACTACAAACTAATGCACGTAGAATACTGGACGTTACTTTATATTCATTCAATAATTAATAACTATTTAAATATCGTTTCATAGGTATTCAATTAAATACTCTATTATAAAAAGATATATAGTGATATATTTTGTACTAAATATGATCTGTTTTAAAATTATCAAGCTATTTAAAAACGCGTTGTACAAGAAGACCTATCCTCACGTAATATAAAGCAGTAAAAAAGTTACTACTCATGAGTATATTTCCATATACCCATGGTCACAGTGCTTGCCAGAAAAATCTACGTAATTACAACCAGTCACCCGTGTCGGTTCGGACCTTTCGTCCTGCGACATGCTTGAGTGACCAGAGGAACTTTAAAGCATGCCACTCACCGGTTGCAGACTCACCAGGTGTGCGGTCAAGCTCGTCGCCATCGAAGCCATGGAAGCTGCTGAAACATTCAAAAAGAGCAAACAACATTAAAATCTATGTATTTTCAGTACTTTTGGAATGTGTTAATTATCAATGATTATTGCAATACAAGATTAAAGAACGAAGGAGATACTTACTCGTCAAATTGATGGCTGAAAGCCCGAACTCGCCGAACAGGACACTGACTCTAATGAAACACTTATGATTGACAAACAAAGTGATTCTAATTTCGCGACAGTATTTCTACTGTTTTTGTGACTGCTACCGAGCAGCCCGCGTGCCCTCGGCTCAGAGTCTGGACAGTAAAACGACTTAGCATCAACACAAGTTTCGATTCCGAGCCACAGAAATCATTAAGGCACGGATATGCAAAACCACAACCACGATTCTAGATTATGACCCGTATGCCTTCTGCCACCCCAAGGTGTGCTTGGCGTGGTCTAACACATAGGAATTTCCTACTAGGCGGGCCAAAGTGTCCAGAAAAGCAATCACAGCCCCACACACCGCCCCCCGATGACACTGCAACCCGGATATTGCAAGAACCGCGACCACGATTCCAGAATGGTGGATGACCTACCCAAATTAGAGATTATATGTGGTCTAACAGAGGGCCTCGTGACCAGGGTCCAGAACCACAATCACGCCCCCACACATCGTAACTCGCTGACACTAAGTCCCTAACCATCAGTCCTCCGAGCCGAGAACGGAAAAGGAAACGGAATAGTTATGATCGACGAACAAAGTGACTCTATTTTTCGCGAGAGTATTATTTCGGAGCAAACACTGACTCTAATTTCGCGTCTCTTTACTGTTATTTATGTTGAATTATTATTAAGAGCGGCTGCGCTCAAAAAATAATAAAAAGAACTTTGACGGAACAAGCACTGACTCTACCAACCGCATTGCGCGCGGCCAACAATATCGTTATGGTGATACATTTGAGCCCATGGCAGCTTCTGAAACATTCAAAAGAACAGACAACATTCAAATCTTTGCGTTTTGAGTACTTTTCGATCATGATAATTATCAAAGACCATTGTAAAATAAGATTAAAGAAATACAGAGATACTTACTCTTCGAGTTGATGGATGAGTGCCCGAACTCGCCGAACTGCATCGGTGCTGACTCTAATACCGGAATACTTATTGCGACAGAAAAAAAAATAAAATAAAAGACTACTATCGCGCACGTCAATTGTGATCGACGAACAAAGTGACTCTAAGTTCGCGAGAGCAATATTTCGAAGCAAACACTGACTCTACTTTCGCGTATCTTTACTGTTATTTATATTTAGTTATAATTATTATGAGCGGTTTCGCTCAGAAAATAATAAAAAGAACTTTGACGGAGCAAGCACTGACTCTACTGACCGCATTGCGCGCGGTCATCAAAATTTTCTGAAAGAGAATCTGTACAAGTTAGTAAATAGGGTGAGGAGGTAGAAATTGAAGCAATACACATTTGATTTTATTTATCTCTTTCTTATTTCTTCATCCTGTCAAACGTCTGTTGAGGAAATACTGCTTTGTTTTAATAAACTACTACCGTATTATTATTCTGATTTAATTACTGTTAATTGTCTATTCAAGATATACTATTATAGATTAATATAAATGATTTATCAAAAGCATACTGTGACTGTTCTTTGTCCGAGTTTTAAAGGTGATCATGATCTTAGTTAGTAAGCAATATCGCGCATTTATAAGTTCTCGTAGCTGCTTGTAGAAATCAAGACTCGAAACTATTTATCATGCTTCAAGTGCATGGCAACCAGTACGTAAGTACGCGGACAATGCTGTATCGAAAATACAATTTGACCGTACTTGTGCCAAGTCACAGAGATAATAAAAGTTTTTAATAAATACTAGTGAAGCTATAATAGAAATCGCGACCGATATGCAGCGAAACATGAAAGTATTTCAATTTTTCGTTTAGAATTAATGAAATTTACTGACTCTAGTTTCAATCGCGAGTGGCATATTGTAAGTCCTACTTAACATGTTTAAACTGCTCAATAACTTTCAACCGAAAGAAAAGAACTTGAGCCAAAATCCAATCGCCAGATAACAAGAAATATACGTAAACCGTTGGGATAATAAGTTAAATGTTGCCAATCCTTCATCATAGGTCATCGGACTGATTGTTATGCATCGCAGTAATTGTATCTCAATACTCCATTCCTGCAGCCTCAATATATTATCCTCCACCAACCAATCACCCATTGTACCTGCAACAAAAAGAAAAGCAACGTGATAAACCTGTGCTAAAATCAGAATCGAATTCAAAGTTGCGAAAGGACATATGTAACTGAGTA
This sequence comes from Nomada ferruginata, assembly GCA_963583965.1. Lineage (NCBI taxonomy): Eukaryota > Metazoa > Arthropoda > Insecta > Hymenoptera > Apidae > Nomada > Nomada ferruginata. The sequence continues at coordinate 9,439,379 of OY757225.1, read as the reverse complement.
TGTAAGTGACATTGCAAAGAAAATAAACGCAACCTTAACACCGCATCGAATCCGAATAATCGTGTAATAAAGTATAATAAATATTCAAAGAGCCGTTTAAACTAATAAATTACTTAACCCGATATTTTAATAAACGACTAGTTATCGCGAATCAAAAAATCGGTGGTACCGGATGACCGGTCTAGCGTCCAGCAAAAGAGACTCGAGAAAGAGTTTAATGGATATCCACGATAGTCAAACAATTGTTAAATAAACGTGTATTAATTAATAGAAGGTAATAGACAAGCGTATGCGGTGATAAAGTAAACCCCGAGATGCTATTGTGTTGTAAGCTGATGTACATATGTCGCTAACCTTCGACAGCATAGACGACCCGTACGGTACGACGCTTGAACTGATAGTGACACCGCGTGCGCCGCGCACCGGCATCCCCACTCCGCGACGCGCCGGCGCGTCGGTAACGCTCGGTCGCGCTCGGTGGTATTCGCAATTTTCGAACTCTTCGAAGGTCTCCGATCGCGGTCGTGCGTACTACTGTACTAAGGTCATACGTACTGAACTTTTTCGACTTCTGACCAATTTTTAGCTAAACCTACGATCCTAGGGTTGTACCTACTGGACTTTTACGTTTTCTGACCAACTTTTAGCCGGACCTACGGCTCTAGGATCGTGTCTATTGTACTTCTTCGGGTTCTGACCGACTTATAGCTGAACCTACGATCCCAGAGTTGTACCTACTGGACTTTTACGTTTTCTGACCAACTTTTAGCCGGACCTACGACTCTAGGGTCGTGCCTATTAAACTTCGGCGGGTTCTGATTAAGTTTTAGCTGGACCTACGATCCTCGTTAAAGAATTCTTTCGTTCTTTCCCGCGCAATGAAAGCGGGACAGCACAGGCGGGACGCTTGACGTGATACTGTCAATTTCATTGCCCCGATGCATCGCGCTGTGGTTTCGACTCAACTCGAGCCGAGCCGAAGTGCATCGCGCGACCAGGCACCGTAGCTCAATTTTTCTACCGAAACGTTGCTCGAGAAAAAGCTGTCCTGATCCCCTCAAAGCATTTACATATATTCACACAATAGCATGAATCCCGTCCCCACTACTTTAGTAAATAATAGTTCTTCAAGTGATCACTGCCCATGAGCAGAGGACGCTCAAATCAGCGTGGGATTTCTGAGTCGGTATGACAGTCACGTTGGGCCACGAAAGTCCATAAGATGTCTTGTCTATTCTTATATCTCGTCGGTGACAAAAGTCCATAAGATGTCTTGTCTATTCTTATATCTCGTCGGTGATTTCACGATGCCAGCCCTCCTGGGCAGGCGCCACCTCATCACCACTACCTGAACTAAATTTGTGACGTCACAATTTCCTTATATGAGAATATTTTGACCTGGGTGAGGGCTCATTCGAAAGAGGAAGGTTAAACGAAGCGCGCACCAGGCCCCGATTGTGTCACAAAACTCTTTTAGTGACCTAAAAATGCTTGTATTCTGCGGGTGAATTTTTTAGATTTTTTGTTACACTTTGATCACTCATATTATTAGATATCAACACAATTTCGTTGAAACTCCTCTGCCGCGCGCTGCGTTTAACCTTCCTCTTTCGAATGAGCCCTCACCCAGCTCAAAATATTCTCATATAAGGAAATTAAGCGAGGCATTTGACACCCATGTTTTGGCCCATATTATGTCGATATACAGCTCGCTGCATTACCCGTGTCTACCCCCTTAAAACTCACTTTCTGGATTGCATCGTGAATTTCAACAATTGCGTTTATCTCGGCTCCCAGTGGGTATTTCTTAACCAGACTGGCCTCAAATTAAAACTGAGACTCTTAGCTTTATTTCTCAATAGATTTCAAACATATACCACTTGCGGTTTAAAAGTTATTATCAATTTAATAATCAACAACTTTTCGAACAATATAATATTTTATACCCCGTTCGGTTCAATTAAACACGCCAAAAAGGAATAAACCTTCTCTTCCACCCGTGCTATATCAGTGTCAGATAACATAGGGACCTTTCCTCGACAAAGGAGATTCCTCTTCGTCCGATACCCAATACTGTCGTATCACTTTCAACCTTCCACCATATAGTTGCCGGCATTAGCCGCAGTTGATCAAATCTGAAATTCACCCGTGGAACAAACGGTGTCTCTGGACGTAGAGCACCAGGCGCAGGAACCGGGTTGGTACGGTTGTCCTACGGGTTGCCAGTCGACAGGAGTTTAGTCGGTGCCGGTCCCGAAACGCGTACACGTCTGGACATCCTGCGGGACACGATATCTAAGATGGCAATAGACATGTACATTTGATAGGGCGGTCGATTCAAGGGGTAAACCGACTCGGTTCAAGTAGAACAATACGGCACAATGAGCGGCTGACGAGGTGTAATACGGGACATGAACGGATAGTTCGAGGGACCGGTCGTTGCCAGTTGATCCTTTAAAGTTTCCAAACGATTCGGCGCCGGGGGGTGTTTGATATCGTTTCCCATTTAAGTAGCTCGCCGAGAAGGGCCGTTAGCTTGCCGCGCGAAATAGATGTGGTGTGTGGGAAGTTAGGCATTCTCGATGGCACGCCCGTGACCAATGGTCCTCCAGGAAAAAGGTGAGCGACGATTTTATCACACTAGTGGGGTCCACCTCTTTATCGCATACCCTCTGCTCGACATGAAGAGCATGACATGCGTGCGGCGTTGTCGGAAGTTTCGATAAAGCTTTGATTCGAGGGTATTTGTTTATATATGAGAGCATGCCAATTAATTAATAGTTTTGTATAAAGGGGGAGAACGAAATGGATAATATCATTCGACAAGGTACTAAGATGACAAATGATTAAGTACAACTTCTGTGGATGAACAACTGGTGCATGTTTCATAATGAACTGTGTAAAACTTGTTTTTTACATTTCTAAGTGTCTATTACAAATTTACGTCGTACAATGTTTTTGCTACTTTGTTGCAAAACGATAGATTCGTTAATGTTCAAATTTAGAGTACGATATTCCTGCAGCAGCAAAGGAGGTGACTTACGATTCTAAAGTTTATCGATTCTCGTAACGTAGTCATTGTATAATTTGATGTATGTGTACTTAAAATTGTCAGTGCGTTTTAATGACCCCCATTCAACTTGCCCGCATCGTAATTGAATTCCTCGTGGACATTGTCTGAAGGATTGTGAGTAAAGTTGCCAGAAGAGGAGAATTACCAACTAAATTTATTGCTAAATAATTCTACAACTAAAACTTCATTATATAACAGAAGTGACAGTATTAGAAATGCGTTTAACATTTTTTAATTCAATTTGATATTTATTTTACATTGCTACTGGAAGTAGTGGATTCGTATTATTAGTTACCTAAATTCGAAAGTTAGGACTCAAGTACTTATAAGTTTATTTAATTAAATTCCTGTATAACTATTTCGTATACAAGTAAATCGTAGGATATTATAATAATAATAATAATGATAATAATGTACTTGTTAATAGATAACACCTTTTGATCAGTACAAAGTGTTTGGATAATGCAGCCATAAGAAATAATTTCAAATGTATAAATAAGTAATAAAAATGAAATCAGGAATATAGTACAAATAAGCCTGGTGTAACGCGGTGCATGGAAAGGAATATCCGGGTTATAAACGTATATGGGAATGTATGAAAGTGTATGGAAAACTGAAGAAAAAATACTCAAATGATTTTTTTAATAGTCTTGCACATTTCATTAATTAAAGCAGATACTTATTTTTTATACCAATGATTTCTACTTTCTGTTACGTTTAAACTTCATCATATACATATGTATCAAAGTAAATGCGATTTGTTAATGTCAGTTATATCTCTGCTATTTACACACATTCGTATAACAACTATTGAAACAAAAATAATACACGTTGTACTGCACGAGTTAACACAAACGTTGAGGAAAGTTTGATATGGTCCATCGAAATACCTGAGCATAAAATGATAGAACAAGTAGAATTAATTATAATGATTTCACACTTTGCAAATCCTTTCATAATCAATATTCCCGAAACTACAAAGTTTTCCTTTCTGTAACTTCAATTTTCATTACTATTTGTTTCAAACCACAAACTCTTAATTTCCTTAAAAAATAAAATTCAGTATTTTCTATTCCTCCACTTTTCAATTCTCGTTTTCTTCTCGTTCTATACCCAACATTTTATAATAATTATGCGCCGTCCTGTGCCGAGAGGAAAGTTCACATTTAACGAAACGTTTCTTGGCAATTCACTCTTCGTAACGGTACCCCGTGGATTCGTTTCACTGGAACCTGTGCCACTTTATTGCTTGCGATGCTGCTTTTAAAATTCAAGACAGAGGGCAGAGATTGGATTGGAATACAGCGCAAATAAATAGCTGCGCTGCGAGACGTGGTCAGTGAGAGTCAGTGAATTTATGAACACCCGTTCAACATGATATGTTTAAAACGTGAATAAAATGTATAATTTACGACAGAGAGATTGTATCCTATTGTCTTGAAATGTAATTCAAGATCCTTTTCGGGTAAGGGGGAAAATTATCACAGGCAGTGTGTAGTTGCCACGATCGTTCGATTTCGAAGGGGGGGCTGTAAATTGCTGTGGATAAATCACTTTTTTTGGAAGAAAAACCGGTGATACATGGGCAATAGTGGGATGGTAACGTTTAGGTTACTCGGGGGAGACAGTTTGAAAGAAATGTGTTAATTCCAGTATAAAATAATTGAACGCGAAGTGTGCTGAAATTTTGCTATTCAGTGCCTAATATGATTTGTATGTATTCATTATTTTATCTTAACTTAACTATTGACTATTCGAATATTAAAAATTATCGACAAGTTTTGCCTCAGGCTGTTAATATTATTATTATTATTGAAATATTATTCTATATTACTGTATAGTTTAAATGAATATAATTTCGATACTTTTAAAATGCAAAACCCAAGTGCAATATAAACATTCCTCTGGAAAATTGTGGAGCATAATATTTTCAATCAATAATACATGTTATTGTTATTGATTCTAACAGTAATCAGAGAATTTGGTAATGCATCAGTTTCAATGGAGTTCGCAGATCTATTTTATATTCATCTAAACTATATTTTATTTGCAGCACTTTAATCAGTTATATAACCACTCCAGTAAATTGGAGGACTAACTAAACTTTAAAGACGGCATCATATTTAGTAGTATTTGAAAAGAACAACTTTTTTCGTTATTTGTTAAGAAACATCCACTAAATTCTGGCTAATTGTTGTTATCATGCAATACGATAGTTAGAAGCTAAAAAGAAAATAATTTTCAAAGTGGTAGCACACATTGTGAGGCTTTTTTTGATCTGCATATGTTTGTCTGTAATGTAAGTACTCGAGATATAACGTATACGGGACACGTTATTAACTATACCGAAAAATGAGAAGGCAACGTTGAATATCGGCCTTCGAGGACATAGAACTGAAAAGCTATTCTTCTCTTTTCTCATATTCCCTAGATTACCATGTATGCTATCTGTCCTCATTTTCTTAAGTATCCATGAAAGATTAACTTTTTTCAATAAAATTCGGTCACAAATATATACATCGTAGCACGTACATATGTCGATTACAGAATTATTTTTGATAATTGCCTTCCATTTTGTTATTTTAACTGAATGAGAGTATGTGTAGCATGAACATTGTAATTCTGTATTTTATATTCTATTTTTTACTTTAATTTCAGTTATTTAAGCTTGTGCCGTGACAGATGTATTGAATAATATTCAATATGCTGCTATATTATTTATTATTGCGGCAGGGTTATATTTATATTTATATATTGCATAATTTAGTAAAATAAGCACTCATTTGGTATTACGATTTATATATCAAAAGTGCATGACTTTATATATCTCTCGAAATTAGTTATAGTTAGCTGCAAAAAGAAATGTGAAAAAATTAAATCAAATATTATAACAATACCAATTATAATAATAATTATAATTTTATTTCTATGTAAGTACCAAAATACTGTTTTTAACCGTAATTATAACTCTATAAATATAGACCTATACTACTTTCCGGGCTTTCTCAACTTCTGTCTGACCACGCGCGCACGTATTCTCCTTAAATCTACTCTTCACTGTCCGGCTGAGATAACCGACGTTAGTTCACTTCTATGGAATCTATGAAATATCTGTAACTTCAAAATTGATAGAGCAAATCATCACAAGCAATTAATACAACATGTAGGATGGAATTAATAAATATTACAAAGGAAACTATCTATTGCAAAAAATATTAAAGCTATAATTATTAAGCCCCTCGCATATAACATACAGTTATAATGAATAGATAATACGACTGCTTATTAAAAATTGATATATCTTATTATTTTACCAATGTTTGATTATTGAGGATGCCTAGACCTGGGTCATCTATCTTCCTATAACGGGAATACGATATAATAGATATAACTACACAAACAGTAGACTAATGAATATGATTTTTGTGATGCCATTTTAATCATGAAAGGGCAATAATATTATACTATCCAAATTTCCATTGTCTGTTCTTTAGAATAATTAAATACGTACCTATGTTTCTGTGATTATTTTAGTATTCTTAAGCGTATTCGAAGTTAAATTATATAAAAAGTTTGAAATAAACAACCAGAAGCAATGAATATTATAAACTTACATTTCTTATATCTTTTCTCTTTAGTATTGGCTTTATTCCTAGAAACTGTTGAGAAACGTGATGATTTCACTGTCTTCTGTGGTACACATCAATCACTAAAATTAATGCACATAAATTGCACTAGATCGTGTTCGTAATAGCAATTTCCTGCGTTAGCACATGCTGTAATATGCCGATCCATTATATTGTATCGCGCCACCAGCATCGTTGGACATTATTCATCTAGTTAATTTCTCATTTTTGTACAAAAACTATCAATAAACGGTTTTACATTTTCGTTTGTTTTTTAGAAATTAGAAAAGAAAGCACGCGATTTAGTAATATGCTAACAAAAACGCTTGGAAAACATATGCTAATGCACGTTTTGTTTCGTTTCAGTATACTTTGATAGAATCGTATCATTAAAAACCAATTTTAACTGTTGATTACGCTAAACGTAAAAACAATGCGAATAAATAAGCAATTTGATTTAAACGAGTCAGTAAGAATTGCACAATAATTATATACCAATCATAGGACTATTGTGTCATGCTATATGAATGATAGTTGTATATTTATTCAATCAAGTTTTTTATCATTCTAAAATAAGTCAATATAATTTTCTATCTAATACAGAAGCTTCGTGCCTCTGACGATTATTCCGTAGACAAGTGGAATATGTTTTAGTAGTTTCTTTCAGAATATTGAGTTTAATTTCGTACAGTATTCAGTTGAAGATAAAGTGTCCAATACTTCTTCTCGAGTCTTTGAAGAGACTGAAATTTAACTGTATGCTTCCCTTCATGAAACCTGATATCGTTCCTTTTTCCTTCATAGGAAACTCCATGAAATTTACATTAATTTCAAAAACATCCGCGAATACATATATATGCCTTTGTAAAAAATAATTGCACTTGAAAGTCTTTCGACCGGGCTTCTAAGAAAAACAGAAACGTTGATATAACGGATAGAAATGCGCGAAAAATAAGAAGGAAAAAGAAAAATTGTTTGTCTTCCGTGATACAACAAAGTTTTCCTGTTTTCTGCACACACACAAAAAAATCCAATTACTTTCATATTGTTGTCTCCGGGTGCAAGGGAAGCAAATTGCGAATGATTGAAGTCAGTGGAAACTAATTTGGTGGAACGTAAAAAAGCTTGGCATTTGACGGTTCTTTGTGACCTTGTGAAATAAGATCCTGTGCAATGCAATAAATTAAAGCCGAGTTTTCTCTGCGACACAATTTAGAAAGAATAAGATAATTAAATTGACGAATAATGAACGTTTGAAGAAATGGATCAGTCAAACGTAAGCGAACATAAATTGCGATTGCAGCAGGAAATTCTGCTCCTGTTTTTTCCACACACGAATTGAAATTACCTTTTAGCGAAAATGGAAGAACGGCTCCCGCTGTCACGTACAGAAATGCAGCTCGGGGTTTTAATTTTTATTTCTGTCTTGTTGCTGCAAGGAGGATTTCAGAAATTACAGAACAGCGCGGAGTACGATAGAGAAATTGCAGTCTCTGAAATTCTCAAAGCGTTTCAAAAAGAGTATATAATTGTGCAAAGGTTATCTTAAAACATTTTTACAATTTACTGAGGGAATATTTGTTAGGGTCATTGAATTAGCATTAAATTAAATTAGTAGAACGTTCATTGCAATTTCAAAGGAACAATGTTTGCGAATTTTTATTTTAAATTAGCAAATTTGATAGTTAGATTAAAAGTAAAAACGACGTACAACGAAGTCTTTGCTTCTGCCATGTATTTGTTGTACATTGTTGGATTAAGTAATTGTACTTTTTATCCACGCAAACGATCCTGCGATGTAAGTTGTAAAATAAGATTACAGCCGAAAGTTTTTAGTCAAAAGATAATTTCTCTTGGAACTAAATGTGTACTGTACAAGCAGACCGTGTATTGTAACTAAATATAAATGAGGAAGTGGAAGGGAATAATGGGAATGTTCAAATGGAAGTTACTGTATGTACATGTGAGTAGGAAAACAGCAGACGAATAAAAACGGCTTTTTTGTGAAGCAAATAGGCAGTACAGGACGATTGTAGCGATTTTGATTAAGTATAGAGGTTTTGTACGTAAATGCATCCTATTTTATTAGGTCGAGTCATAAATAATTTTTACCAATTACATTACAGTTTGCTCCCAGGAATCGAAAATTATTTATGACTCGACCTAATAATTTATTTAATGAATTTAGTATTTGGTTGAACTTCGCCTGGCGTGTGAATATTAACCTACAGATTTCTGCATAAAATACTTTCATACTAATTGCCTGGCGCGCCAAATTTTTGGCATTCTATAATTTATTAATTGTATCATTTATTAAAAGCAACCACTGCATACGTGAGTTGGCGTCAACATATAACCGCTAACATTTTCTAACAAACGATTACTCCTTTCCCTGCACAGAGAACTTTATCAAACTACCTAGCAGCTTCAACTCGCAATAACAATTAAACAATATTACCTCGTTACATTAAGCAATTATATCAATGTTTTATCGATTACCCAACGGTAAATGTCTATTAAATATCAACAGCTGTCCAACAAACAACTTGCCGCTCCCAATAAAAAAAAGAAATAGACCAAAATTCATCTCCCAAAAAGCAGACCAAAAATAAACATATCAATGCACGATGGAATCGCGCGAATCTATACGCATTAATATAAAATTTGCCCGGGCCATTGAAACAAATCTTCCAATCCTTAATGATCGGCCGAAAAGCGAAACAAAAACATGAAAGTTACGTAAAGAAGTTCCCTAAACACTCGCGCTCTAACGATCCCCGTCCCGAAACCTCGATTTCCGATATCATCAACAGTTTAATCTCCCGGAAGTGGCACTCGTGTGTGCGTGCGCGCGCGCGCAAGCAAAGGGCGGTCGGTCCCGCCGTTGGACAATGAAAGTCCACTGCTCATTAACGTTTTCCCCGAGGATCGCGTTACGTCCACCGTGAAGAAAGCTTTCCCGATCCAGCTTTCCTCCAGGCTGCGTCAGCTAGGTAAGCCTCGTGGAATGAACGCAAAGGGCTCTGGCAAGGTCGTACTCGTTAAAGCGAGACTAAAGCACCGAACGCAATCACGGAACGAGCCCGGGCGAAACTCGCCGATCGAAGTCGGAATTTTCGCACGGACATTTGTGCACAGTGGCGAATCTCTATTGAGGAAGGAGCCGTAGAAGCGTGTGGGACGTGAACGTGGCACGCGATGGGGGTTGGATCGTCGTTTTCAGGAATTTCGCAATTCCCAATAATTTCCTCGTTTGGGAGAAACGCGTTCGCAACGGCGCGTTCGGTTGCGTCGGTGAACCTGATGTACCTAACGACGATAAAATGGATTAAAATTTTGCGCCCCGTGTAAATGCACGCTTGCCCCGTCTACGTGGCTTGGAAGGTTGATACACGGGTGATAAGTGATAAGTAAATAGTTGTGGGGGGTTTTGAATCCCATTGTGAACGATTTCTTGCGGTTTTGAATGCAAGTAAACCATTCTTCAAAGGCGTCGAGTCCTGCTATGAATTATTCCTTATGACTTTATAAAGAATATAATATACATATAGATTTCCAATAAATAATCACCATGCTTCATTGGAACAAGAAATATTGTTATTATACAGCTGAGGTTATTCTGTTATTGATGGGCCATTGAAAATATTATTGTCTGTTACAACATCTGTTAATTAGAGAATTAAGATGATTGTAATTTTTGGAAATAAAAAAATGAAACTTCCGAAAACTCACTAACGTCAGAATGATGTAAAGCAGGGCTCCATCATTTTGACCAGAAAGTGCATAAGTTATCTTTTCTGAACTCATTCATGAGACTTCTGTCACATGAAATATCTTTAAGTTGATCCCTTTCTTGAATTGAAAAATTATCTATCCCCAAAAATCTAGCACTAAAAATTGTGCCACCAAAAATCACGTAATGTACCATTAGTGGTACATGTATCACAGTTTGAGAAACGTTCATATAAATTGATCACATTCCGTGGTTCACCCTGTACATATTTAACAGAGCATAAAATATATCTCACAATAGTACTATATAAAGTTTTTCACAGTATTAGCCATTCACCAAGAACCATTGACGTTTCTTCAAAAGAAAAATTCACGCGACAACAGTTCCACTATCGCCACCCAAAAAGGCCATACATTATCCTACAAAACTCAAGTCAGACACTCAACAGTATCACGCCTCAATCGTTCAATCTCCCCCCGCGTAAAATTATCTACCAATGAAAAATCCCGAAAACAAGCAGCAAAGTAAAACCGGCAGGGCGAACGAAAACAACCGAAAAATGACCGATAACACACCTGGCATCCCACGAGATACTCACAGCTCGTTTCCAACTCGCTTCCACGAGCTGTACACAAGTCACGCCGGCTAAGAACGCAGATTGAAACCCAAAATAACCGGTGGAAAAACCGTGTCAACGATCGGCGCGATGAAGCACCTGAATTAACCGCAGTTTACTGTTTACCGAGTCCTCGACAATGTCTGGCGTGCGGGCAATCGATAGAGGAGCGTGCAAAAAAAAGGTTCGGACCGCTTCTATCGACGAGCCTGACGAGGTGTGCACGTACGTATCGTTGAGCGATGATCGGTAAAAGCAATAGTCGGCGCGGCTGAATTGCTTTTCTTTTTTTCTCCCTTTTCCGACAGAAACGAATGTACGTACGTGTACGAACGTATGGAACAGACCTTCCGGTCGGCTCAGCTTCCTGTCGTTTGTCTGCCCATGCGATGCTGCATCCGTGGAATGAAGCTCAATATTCCAGACGCCATCGTCAAAGAAACGCACCTTCTTCTCGTAATCGCGAGTATCCCGCGTGATTGGGCGTTTTCGACGAGTACTTCGGAACTTACCCGAATTTTGCGTTACTTGGGAAGGGTTGTGATATCTATTTATGGTCTGCTTCGGTTCTCAAAGGAAGTTCGGGGAACGTGAAAGTGGCATTTCGAAGACACAGGCCTTTTATAGTTTTTCTGCTTCCTTTTAGTATTTATATACGTGTGGACATCTATTTTGTTTTCTTTAAACCAGCATTTTGTCAAGTCAAGAGTCAAGAACTCATTCTTTCTTTCTTTGAGTTTACGGGTATTGTTATAATAAGAATCTCTTGCTCGCAGATTATTCATTCGAAATTAACGCTGTGACGACTAACAGTAATTAACTTTGTTTCAATTTATTTTAACGGAATGTTTTTCAAATTGTTTACCTGACGTAATTAATTCTTCAGAAAACATCTGTAAAGTTTGAAACATTTAGTAGTGTTCAATTTTCAGATAAAACTTGCCCCTCTTTTTAATATCTCAATTGAGACCCAAATTGCCTTATATTGTATTTTTGCACTCAATTGTATCCCAAATAAAATTCAAGCCGACTAAATGAATCTACTTACTCGTACATTTTAATTCCCCACAAGCAGACATAAAAACCCCTATATAAAAGTATATCTTCCGTTCGTTCAGTTTCCGTAGGCCAGAAATTATGCATCCCCGTGAATGTAACATATTTATTCGAGGGAGAAAAATGCCAATTCCGCCCGAGAGGTCGGATTAAATTCCAGCCGGCGTAATTTCATTACCGCTGTGCCCCTTAAACCCAGAACCAAATGTGAGCGGGCGAGAGATATCGAGATGAAAAATAACATATGTTGTCTGGTCTCTTTAACGACATTTATCATCCACGCTCGAACGTGATGCGAATGGCATCGGATCTCGTTCTCAAAGAAAATACGTGCCGTGCGTGAGATATTCGTTTCGCGGACGCACCATTCTCACGAAATCTTCGGGTACCGTGAATTTCATTCCTCCCGTGTGTCCATGGTGAAAAGATACCCGGATGTCTGTGCAAATTTGCTATGGCTAACCTGAAATGCATAACAAAAAAGTGACCCAAAGAGGAATCTCTTTTACCATTCTGTAGATGCACTGTGTGTGTGTTGTTATTGCTTATGCTTATACAATTCTGACGATTTTTCGTTCAAATCGCAGCGTTAAGACTATAGTGATATAACAATTGAGCGAATTAACGGGAGTGGAAATAGAAGAGATGAATCGAGGATCCACTGAATAATCGGGGCCAAGAGAATTGAAAAGTAGTCAAGAGATATAATTGAAGAATGTAACTGTTCACCTTTCGATGGAGCTGACATTTTGAAAGTGTTATTAACGTGAAAGTGTATTAGTGATAAACGGTTAATAGAAATATTAAGTTAAAAAATTAATGTTACAGGGAAAATTGGAAGATCATTCAAAGATCGAACTCAATATTGCCCATTCCTTAGACAATTTCTGCCCTCCTTGCAATATTTTCTTTTCATCGCGTTCTACATTTTGTATAGACAGTTGCATTATTTAGTTGACCGATTATAAGATCGTCTATATTGCTCTTTATAAATACCCTACCACTTTGGAATCCCAAATATTCTGCCTATTTTATAATCTATCTGCTTAAATGATTATTACAGTAAACAATGCCGAAAAAGGTGGAGCTTCAATCAATCAAGCTATTTTGGAAATCTTTCAATAGTCCGCAGGTGCATTTTATAATAATGAGCCAATTCTCGTGGAATCGTGCTTGCGCTGTTTGAAATACTAATATTAGCTCGTTGAAAGATTCTCGGTAAATTAGGTATTAGTGATACGATGGAATACCGTTTCACAAGGAAACAGTTCACATCCAGAAAGCTCTAACAATTTTAATAGTGGTCGCCCCTGTCTTGGAACCTGTGCGAGTGGAGCCTAATTGCTTGCTAAACCGATTGAAGGGCGAGTGCTTGAAATTGGAATTGATCAAGAATGGCTGATTGTGAGTGATGAAAATCTGAACACTTCCAATGGCCTTAATTTAAAACTTACGGTTTTGGAGACCGTTTCATTAATTATATGAATTAATAGTAAGCAAAGTGTCAACCCTAACATTTTGGATAGATTATTATAAAAATTACAACAATTACAATTAATCTATATGTATATATATTTTTTATCTACCATTTAAAGACTTGTACATGTTTTGCTTTCATAGTGTTAAACGATATTAAATTTTCACAGATAAAGAACAATTCAGATATTCCCTCTAATTTGTACAACGATATTCAGTAAAGGTAAACTCAAAAACGGAATGAAATCAGTTCGCTCGACATCGCGATAGGAATTTAGGTTAAAAATAGAATATCGGGGAGTTAGAATAAACGATGAAGATATCATGGGGGCTACAGTATCAAATTGAGCTGATTCAAGCCGGTTTGAGCGCTACACGGTTCACAAAAGCTCGGGGAACTTAAAAATGGTATTGGCTTTTCTCCTTCATGGCTTGCATTTCCTCTAGAGTCGTGCACCGAGTTTGGATAGGCTTTAAACTAAAGTTAGAGTTTGCAGTATCGCGTTTTACTATCGCATTTGGTCACCTGTTGTAATGGTAACTTTCGAATTTCACTCTACAAAGACTAGACTTTACGCAGCCTGGTATTTATTCGAATTTCCTGTATCGAAATTATTTGCGTCAGTGGGACTAATGAATTAGAGGAATGCGAAGGACAAACCGGTATTAGAAATTGTGCAATTTCATTAAATGACGATAAAAATAAAATTAAATCCTTCCAATAATTTCGAACACGCGGACAAATGAAAGTTGTTGAAAGATATAATGATTTCCAAATTTCGACGCGGTTCGCGTGTTTGTATATTTGCTACTACAGTAGTTACAAAATAGTAATTACAAAACAGCGTATAAATGATTAAATTTTTTAACTAATACACTGATCAACAAAATTGAAGAATTACTAAATGGTGACAGAAAAATATCTCTACCGGCATTAAGAAATTTTTTTCAGGACTGCATTCCTTGATGAATTTCAAGCTTCGAGTCTCCCCTTTCAAAGCACCCCTGAAAAGCTGCCGTACGATTATTTTGTTTCCGTTTTATTGAAGTTCGAATGAAAAGTGTGCCACCGGCATTCGAATAAGCTAAGGTACACCACGGCGAAGTTGCACGGTTTCATTCAAAGTGCGTTAAAATGGCAAACAAAAATCATATATCAAAGTTTCTGTGGTCGTTGTAAAGGGGAGACTTCATTCCTAAAATGGTGATTTCAATCATTTTTAATGTCGGTAGAGAAATATGGAAAATAAAGGTATGTTTACTTTCTCACCCGTTACATGAACTGGAAGCTTCGTCGAGAAAAATGGCTTACAGCTATTCAAATAATTGCACGATGTTTAAAAACTAAAACCTAAAATCTTAAATGATATTATCAACGCACCAAAGGTTACAGTCACACTTTGAAGAAAAATACCAAAATACTGCTCAATTATCTTAATACTATATTCTTATATGCTGATAAATTATCAGTGTTGCGCATAGTTAAAGTATAAAATATAAAATATAACGCATTATTGCCATCCAATTGTAGACGGAAGAACTATTAAATCGAATCTCGGGAAATTTAAATGATCGGAGTTACAGGGTACAGCACTTAAATAGCGTTCACCTGAACGCATCGATCTATATCTTTCGATACTTCGGACTTTCCGATTTACACGACCGTAGTAACTAATAATTTCCGGCGCAGGTGATTGATAATGACGGGCACGTAAACACAGTGGCGAATATCGATTTCCAATACTAGCATCGGCGACTTCCTCGCGAAAACGTGCAACCCTGGCCAATTTCCGCGTCGAATTCCGCGCGTCGTTCACGATTTTTCCGCGATTCACGTCAATTTACGTATCTCCTGGCATTTTGCCACAAGCTTCGCGAAGTTGATCACGTACTGAATAAAATGCACAGGGAGTACAACATGTGTTAAACGAAGTTTATGAAGGTGTCGAAGGTAGACGAAAGGTTCATAAAAATTTCGAACTTGGCAGGAACATAATTTCGGTGGTATTACCAACATAGTTATCTATTTTGTTCAAGCATAAAATAATATTATATTTATTTTAAAAATTGTGCAGTTTTAAGTCATTATGTCACATCATTTCAATTCGACACTTATACAATTTATTTCATTCTGAAACACGATATACCCTGTTAGCATTGAAAAAGAAACTGTTGATGGAAAATATTGCATTTCTAATTTGCCAAAAAGTATTAGCTGACAAAATTGTAATTCAGACACGAATCTATTATTCCAATACTAGCAATCTAATGTCGATCAGCGAAAGATAACCACAACGGCATAATCTAAGCTACGATGAATAAAAATATGCCTCGTGCAAATTAATTTTACTTTCAAATCCACATTTTCACCTCTCAATGACCGTGGAACGAAGTCTCCCCCGATCTCAAACATCGTTCCATTCGTTGCTTCGTGGCGGCGACCTGCTTCTCACCATTTCTTCCTCATACTTACGTCCAGATCCAGGGACAAATTGAAACTCAACCCCGTTTACGTGAACGTACACGAAGGCATGAACTAGTAAGAGTCGAAGCATACGTGTGGCGCGTACTTGCAAAGACTGTAGTGTATCGACGGGATGTCGGTGTGTGCGAGCACGAGTAGAACATGGAGTAACCAAATGCACTTTGCAATTGAATTTCAGGCAGGAGAGGAAGAAAGTGCTTCTCACCTTAGAGGATAGAGGGAGAAGAAAATATGGGAAAGGGCGACAAGAGGGGTATCGCGCAGCGCAGCGACGGTGAGTGTTTGTTTTATGTTAATTGAACAGTGAACGACAGGGGTTGAACATGGGATTTAATTGTGAGCGAGGAAAATAAATGTTCAGATTGGCAAAATAAATGAAATACTTGAGAGCTCTAAGGTTGATATTATAAAAGTTGAACTGTTTCGGTTTAGTTTTTCTTATATAATTTTCGTATAAAATTATGGTGGTACGTTACATACATTGCACGTAAAAAAAGTGATACACGGATAATTGTTTCTTCTCTTATTGTTAGAATGATTAGATGTTCTGCGAATATACTGCAATATTTATTTGTTTGTTTCAGAAAAATATGTAGGTGCATATTCGTAGGAATTTACCCTTTATTTGTTATATTATTCTGTTTCATTTATTTATTAAAGCAGAGAAAGAAATAGACTTTGCATAATTATTAGTGCTCCATTCAGATTATGATTAGAGCGGGAGAATAGATTATTTAAAAATTGCGCTTTGAAAAGTTCTGTAATACTTTAAAATACCAGGCCAAAATTTTTTAAGAAACTGTGTTTTTTGCTCTATGTTCGTTCTCTGAAAATACGGGCATTTCCATCATGCTGATGAGGAAATTCATAATTATGATACATTCATAAAGTCCATGTGAGAGATAATAAATGTATATCAAGTTAATTTAGATTCATAAAATAAAAGAAAAAATTGTGCTTTGAAGGTATCATTTTTAGGAGGAAACTACCTACTACCGCAACGATAATTTACGAACCTATTTTTCAACAACAAATTACTATATTTTTATCAAGGGTTTCTCAGAAGGGGTTGTCAATATTATTACCATGATGCAGTATGTCTACAATTATTCTGATTTTCGCAGTTTAATTGCAGAACGAGTATTAACAATAAATATCTCCACGCATTAAATGTAATATGCTTTATCCACAGTCTGATAATATTGCAAATGAGTTTTACTCAAAAAATAATGAATAAAAACGAGACAATTTATTATTTGCGCTATGCACGTCAAACTGAATAAATATAGGCTGATTGCAATTTTTAGTTACGAAAAGCACTAACTGCATTCGAATGGAATCAATACCACAGTTTGAAACTAATGAAGGAGTTCTTCTTTTAATGCGTCAGATGCATTAATTCCATTCGCTATACGATGTTATCTCTGTTAATGAATGCAAATCGAGTTTATTCAAGTGCGATCCATAGGCATTTATTTATACTTTCATGCCGCCCTTTGCTCTTTACATAAGGCGACTCGTTTGAATTTCAAAGCAAAGGGTTGATTGGTCCCTGACGCGAGTTAAGTAACAGTTATGTTAAAGAATCACCATTCACGTGGGACAGAATCAGTATTATTGGAGTGTTGTAAATAAAATTATACTTAATTGAGCAGCGCGTTCTAGAATACAAGGAAATATAATACAAACGTATTTATTTTATTGCATAATAATATTAAGTTTAAAGAAAGTGTTATAATAAACCTTGGGATCAGGTACAACATAATAACAAGTTAATAAATAATTATTTCCTATTATCTTTAAAAGACAAATACCATTAAATTATTAGAAATGATTGCGTTATGCGTACAAATGTGTTCGTTACGCAATATCTTACAAAATCTCTCGTGGATTCTAATATCTGGGCATGGTGAAGCATTCAAACGGATAAGATTAAATTATAAGAGCGTCCCAGAAGCGAGGTTACTTGTATCAGGGGAAATTGTTTGAAACAAGGGGAAGTAAACCGCCGACAATACTCGTTGCACGGGGTTTAATCAATCGGGACTAGCGGCCCATTAAATTTTAAACTGGACTTTAATCGAATTGGCCAATAGGTGGAGGCGCAATACGTGTACGATAATTAAATAATAAAAAAGTTCCATGAAACTATGTGTCAAAGAAACAGTAAATTGAAATACTAATGTCTTTTGTTCACCCTTTCAAGCACTTTCTATCGGTACGATAATACGATTGCAAAGTAAGAATTAGTAAAAATATATATGAAAGTCTTACAAATAATTGTCAAATCAATTCAACAAACAACTATGTTCCCTTTACAATTATTTCCCCGTATATACACGAATAGATACGTATTCGCTCTATGGTAATTGATTTAACATCGATATTAGAGAAGCATTAATAACATTGTACCAAATAAACTGTCACCATTATGAAAAGAATATACTCATCAACCTACATATCTACAAATAAATCAGCCAAAGAATGTGCTGAATCTAATTTGACCAATCAATTTATCTTTCAGTCTTTTATTTATACAAATTAAAATTGACGATGCACTATATATACAGCGCGGTTCAAATGATCGCAGAATATTACGCGCCGCGAATATTCAAGCAGAAAGGAATAAACGCTTGCACATTTTCACCCACTTCGTAATAAAACTCCATCACCATAAATTCCGCGGCAACGGAACGTTAGCATGCGGTACGAAACAGTTCGACCATAAAGATCGTCGTGGTAAAAATATAAGCCCGCGTCCTCGTCTCTTTTCATCCACTTCGATTTAAGTTTCCCAGGGAACGGAATAAACGCGAGTGTTCATTCAGAACGCGTGGCCATTTTGCCATTGGAAGGGAATGGTTTTCACCCTCTGGATTCGTCGTGAAAATGACGCAGCGTTGTGAAATGCCTGTGCGTGTGCACGGGTATTATTCACGCGTGTCATAACGTGTCAGATTGCTAGGAAATTCGCACGGAAGAGAAAAATAGAGATCCATCGGATGAGTTCCATCAAGCTGAAACATACGCACGTACATATATGCATGCACGAGTGCGTACGTTTGTCAAAAAGTCACGCGTCTCTCGCAGCATCAGGCAAACAGGGCATCGCGTAAATGTTCAGAACCTGGTTTCATTGTTAATTAAAGTTTCGCGGAGTCGGGCGGATTTTAATGTGCTTGTACGAGTCGGGAAATGGAAACTTTTGCAGAAGCTTTGTGACAAAAAACAAAGGCTTGCAGAGTGTGACGTTTGCATTGGAGAGTATTCTATTAGGATATTCTGTGCGTAAATTGTTTCGTTTCACTTCGTTTCCCTGGGCGATTGCGTTCGAACATTATGAAATATTCTTTGGGGGTGATTGTTCGACAGAGAGTTCACTGGTGATCGCGTAAGCGCGTGTTTGCAGTTTAATCGTAAAGCTGTGGAATATCGAATCAAGTTTTAGCGGATTGGGAAAAAGTTGTACACCGCGTATTAGTTTCCAAATAATTGGGCAAACTGAGGGAATTTTATCGGGAGCAGCAAATTCTATCGAGAGCGGATAAATGAATGGGGAAACATAATTTGAAGATGGAATACAAGTATAAAATGAATTGCGTGAATTATACACTTAAATGGTAAATATTGTTCATTTCCAGTTACGTTTATGAAGCTTTTGTTAATACTGTCCCTGCTATTAAGTATAATATTGTGGCGTGACAGAATTTGTATTACCGTTGATGCTGCTATTCTTCATTAAGCCGAGAACAATGTTAATGGTCATTAAATGACACATATAGTAATTATACATTAGTATATGTTACTATTATAGCAACGTTTCATTTGCAATTAATTGTGGCAGACCAACGTAGTTACATTTGTTCAGTCTTTTTACGAATATATCATTAGATATAATACTTAATACGACTAATTCTAAGAGTAGTCGTTTCCAAAGAAGTCATTAAAATAAAATTACGTAATACTTGTGATGACATTTGTTGATTATTATATTCAGCTGCTTAAACAAAACATTGCATGAATGTATAACAACGAATCCTATATGTCACGTTATAATTGAAACGAAAATTCAAATCGCATTTAATGTGTAAAAACGACGCAAATGAAGTTATTTCCAAACAAATACCCCCAATAAAAAATTGTCTTTTTATTACGGAAAACAGTAACAATATTAACCCAAGATAACATACAATACCACTTTGTACCTCGGGAACTTCATTATTTCCAATTTCCTCGAGGAAAGAACACTGCCCTAACTACTTACCTCGCTCGTTCCCATAATAAAACAACGCTACGTACATACACTTCCGTATTTTCCAAAGTACGACAAACATTCCACTGTCCAGGTATTGTCCAATCAAAACCGTTTTGGCACACCGTACATTCCGTTGCGCTAAAACATATCATCGCAACCGTTTTCTTACAAACGGCGAAACGCGGTGATAGCGGTGCGTCGGAAATTCGCCGTGGCGCCCGCATACAAATTTCGTCGGTGAATATCAGCGGTTTGTACACGTCGCCGTCGCGTCGTACTTGTCCAGAGGCGTGTGCAGGTACGTCGTGCAAATTGAATCGTCGGAGAAACAGACTAAAGGACCGTCTGCATATTTGCAGCCGGTACCTTGCAGCCCCGTCCGCCGTTTCCAGCCACTCGTTGTCCCATTTCGTCTATTTGCCTGCGCCTGTTTACGGCAAGAGGTCCGATTTCTCGCGGTAGGTTCGCGTCGCGGTTAAAAGCGGATCCCGCATCGCGTGCACACACGCACGAGCGGCATTATCGACATCGGGCGAGGGCCCGTGGAATTTCGAGACTCGAACGTCGATTCGCCGGGTTTACGAATCGATTTCATCGCGCGTCGCAGGCATCACGCGCGAATAAGCAAAGTCGCGGCGTGAAATCGGAGCGGGGGACAGATTTTGGGTAATACATATTACTTCGCGTGAATTATTATCGTATTTTGGCGAGGGTAAACGTTGTGGAAATATTTAATGTTATAAATATGTAGGATTGGGAATATTGCATGACTGTGTAGAATGATTCCGATGTATGAAAGGTACGTTCGGCGCTGTATACGATATTACGCTCGAAGTGTACGTCTGTAGAAAAGAATGGCCAGTGGGATAATCTCATAAAGTGAAGTAAAGTATGATAATTAGCACTCAAGTGTCTGTCTCTTTGTCTATGATTTCGTCGCTAATGTAAATGGCAGTAACTTATCCTGGCCTTACCCTTCAGCTTTTCAAAGTACGACAGCAGAAAGTCTTAATCCAATGAAGGTACATCTTACGCTCGATAGATATTCCACAACTGGCTTGGATCCATATAAACAGCGAAACATCCTTGCAAATTCATATTTTTCTAAAGACTGAATTTTCTGAAACATTTTTAACTCCCGAATACAAAATGATGATAAGAACTTATGATTACACGCGTGACATGTCTTTATTACTATACTCGTATTCACATAATATTATATTTAATATAAGTTTGTACTTCAAATTGCTTTTCGTTGTAACGGTATCAAAGTAACACGCCACCGTAAAAAATCAACCCTTATTGAAGAAGGGAATTTTCTGGATATAAATCTGTCTTAGAATTTCATTCACAGCAATTATGACGCGTTTTCCAATATTTCCATGCAGTTATTAAATGCATTACTATCAAGGAATTGAAAATGCAATATAAAATAAAATTTCATAGCACACTAAAAAGTTCTATTAAAGTGCAGTATAACAAGTATTACATAATAAAGTTTTATGTACTCATGAATTCATAAAATTTCATAGAATTCTCTTTAAGTCATGCGTATTAAAACATTGAATGCATAATAAGTTCGGAAACGTGGAAAATATGAACTAAATCGATCGTAGACATGAAGAAAGATAGACTTCTAAAAAAGGATGTTGTTTCAATTAAATATCTGAATTGATTAATATAATATATATTACTATTCCAGCACACCTTACTTCAGAGTAAGCATTTCCAACTGTAAGGATTGTAAGGATTTTGAAAAAAGAAGTGAAGTACTTTTCCTCGACGTGTGAACACTGCGAATAGCAATAATAAAGAAACGTTGAATCAGCGTCTTTCACTGGCCAGTCTATTCCCATGAAGCTTGGGAAACGTTACTATAACGCGAGAGGGAGAAGCAAATAGTAAGAATATTGAAAGTTATGTATCATTTTAAACGACGATATCTCGATATCGAAAAAGTGTATCGTTATGAAACGAAAATTGGTTTGAAAGATAGGGAATTTCATGCTTCCATTTATGTTTCTAGTCTGTGGCGATAAAATTGGATCGTATAAGATTGTGACTTTTTGAACAAGGAATATTATGTTCAACAGTTCACCTCATAGTATATCAAGCTAAGTTTCAAAGTAAGCTTCAAAACTAAGTCAAACAATATTTAATAAGTTCATAAAATAAATAAAAAAATGTATGAGTGTGGATTGTAATAACTATTGACAGTATATTCAATTCTCATGAATTGTTGGAACGGTGCAAATGTATAATGCAGTAATTGCATAGTAAATCAGTAATTGCAGTAATTTAAAAAGGCCATAACGCGGGGGGTTACTACTGAAAGGTTTGGAATATTTTGAGAGCTGAAACTAATTGTCTCTTATCATTTTCATAATTTTGAAATGATAAATTCTTGAAGTTAATTTTATTAAATATTCTCTGTAATAAGAATTATGAGTTATGGGAAACGTGGCAATTATTTCAGATTTCATTGTTTAATTTGCGCATAATATCGTTCGGTACATAACGAGTAACGTATTTAATTTTCTATCATAATCTAGTTACCGTTCTTCAATATATGTACTGTTAATAGTGCGTCACATGTCCCAACAAGAATTTCACCGTGCTTAATTAAGTAAACTTAATATAAATATAACAATCGCAGCGACTAACCACAAAATGATTATCAATATTCTCACCGAAATATAAACACAGTGCCGTGTCAAGAAAATGTGGTACCAACGAAATTCAAGTTCAAATTATATTCTGCGGCGCAAAGTAACGTGGCCCCGTATTGCGTGTCCATTGTTAAAGAATAAAGCGCCTTACGAATGAAAGGGTAGCGAATTAAACGCGACACGGGCTAAAAAAAAATGAAGGAAAGGGTTGACCCACCGTAGTAAATAGGAAGTTGTAACAGAGCTAGACAAACTCGAAGCGAAGTAAATGGAGATACTCTTGAAGAATATTAGCATAACTCTCGTTAAACATCATTAAAGCTTTATGGCCCAGGTTTCGCGGCACCAAAGGGGTTCTGCGGTCGAAATTCTACCGGGTGGTATCGGTTGAAGCTTGCAAGAACGCACACGAAATGAAACAGCGGGCAGAGCCGTAGAATCGGGGCGAAGAAGAAATAAAACCGGCTGAGCAGTCGAAAGTGTGAAACGAGCTGGTCCATTGTGCCTCCTTGCGCCGTTGTCGAATGAATTGCGGGAACAGGGGCGGGGATTGTAAGGTAGAAAGATGAAAGGGGGTGAAAGGGTATGCTGGAAAAGTTGCGGCTTGAACGCACAACCAAAGAGGGCGAAAAGAAAACAATGGTACCGAGAATTGCTGGAACAGAAGGCATCTCCGCTTATCTTGAGGGTGGGCGTTTTCTTTCAAGTGAAGTTATTGTTGAGACGTACTTTAATCTCCTTTCTTCTTTTTTACGCTTTGGAAGGGGGAGAAAAGTATGCGTCGTTTGCATGAACTATGTAGAAACAGCGGAAATTTAAGGAGATTCCGTGTTATTGATGAATAAAATATTTTAAATAATTGTTAATATTATTATACAAAGCATAAAGCATCATAAAGTTATTTAATAATACTTTAGTAATATTTAATAAATAGTTACTTCTATGCTGTCTTAATTTTAGTTATATTTAATAAATAGTTACTTCTATGCTGTCTTAATTTTTCTTTCAAGAAACAAGTTGCACTATCATGCGATTGTGCAAAGTGTAATAATTTATTAATGTGAGGAATATTTTAGAATTTTACTTTTTCATCATAGTATTTTTGCATGGGGAATTTCCAAATAATATAAAGTATTAACTATATGTGATTGTCGAATGCCTCTTTCTTTCATTATACATATACCATAGCATATACTCGTTCGAGAAAGTATATTCGTTTAGTAAGAAAATTTACGCCAACAGCAGAACCTCATTACCTGTATTAATATAGAATACTCTGTACTTAAAGTATAATGAAATTTATAATACCTATACCCTTTCACAAGTGACATATTCCAATTCCTGGACATTTTACTTTAACGATCAAATAAATAAAGTCTAATATCCCTTCTGCTCGCATTTAATTCTCCGGATCATAAGTATATTCTTGATGCAAATACAAAAATTATCACATTAAACTCCAGCATGTCAAAAATCTTCCTGGCATCGTAAAGAAAGGGATGAAGTTGGAGTCACAAAGTCAAGGTATCACAAAATCGTTTAATTTTAAATAACGATAAAAAGAAAAAAAGGAAAAATACGAGGAAAGGTAACAGATAGGCAGAAGTAAGGTGGGCGTTAAAGATATAGACAAAAGGTAAACCGAACTTTGGCGTGCATGAAGATAGACAGGAGAGGGAAGACAATAGCCTTGGGGATCCTTGGTACAGTCGGTGCCTAGACACACCTGTCTTTCGTCGTCGATCCGTTATTGGGATTTCTGCACGCGCTGAAGCCCCGAGAGAACGGCCCCGACCTCCGCTCCCGCTGAATTATTCGAAATTCCCCGAGGGGCAAATTTAATCACATCCCATGGTTTTTAATAACAAGAAGTGAATTCCAAATGTCCGAGCTGGTATTTCAATGATTATTCCTATGAAAGAAAAGGCTGAAAAGAAAAAGATCGTCGTAATTGAAAGATATAAGGCTCGCATTGGCCTGTATAAAGTAATATTAGGTTTTGTAATAAATTCTCGCGTTTTTTGTATTTAATTTTGTTCGTGCAATTTTGTGTTTTGTTAGGGAAAGTATATATATATACATTCGCAAGTGTTTTTCTTGCTCTACAAACCTATCTGCATCAATTTTTCGAATTTATTAATTTTAATCCATTCTCAGGCTTTTGAAATGGAAGTTCCAGCGAATGCATATACATATGTAGTTTACCTAACAAAAGACAAAATTGCGGGAAAATTAAAATACAAAAAACGCGGGAATTTATTACACAACCTAATATAATATAAGGTTGTTAAGGTGTTCTATAGTGGTTTTTAAATTACAATAAAATCTGTACATTAAGTAACAAGAAAAAACGTATAGTTATTCAGATCGACAATTAGATGTTATTCTTAAAACTTTGGCCAATATTTTTTTATTTAATAGTACGTGGATAGCGTATTTTGAAACATGTAAAGATACATATTGTGAAAAGGTATGTCTGGTGAATAGTAAATAATTCAATATTCTATGTAATAATGTAATTGTATGCTGTTTTCATATACTTAATTCTATGCAATAACTGTCACTGTCTTATTTGTTACGATACTGATTTCTTACTAATATTAGTAATAGTGGAATTACAAGTTTCCAAGATTATTCGTGAGTTCTCTATTTGAAAGTTGTATTCATAATATTATTGATAGTCAAATGAATGTAGTTAGAACATCGATCTACTTTTAACACCTTGGAGTTAATGTTAATTTCCCATGGTAAACGTCAATTTCCCTGTGAAATGGCAACGTTCGACACACGTGCCACGGCAAAGGGGCGCTGTCAAGCTCATTGCAATCGGTGTAACATGCAAAGCAACGCGACAGCTGTGCTAGTAGTCTCAATAAAGAGTTTGTTTGTTTTGACCTATTACAAATCGATGTCTATTGCAAAGTTAGACTACAAATATGTCAATCACGTTGCTTCGACCGTACACCATTACATAATATTTCTGTACACGTGCTGTTGCAATATTTGCCCAGCGGGCAAGTTTAATTGCAACCGAAGTGCTCGGGGAATTAGATTCGTTAAGAAATTACACGGATTCCATTCATTTCATATTTGAATGTCGATGCTCTGATTTAGTGTGATAGAAAAGACTATCGGAAGGTACAGAATAGTGTTGGAATAGTACTTGTGCTGTCTTTGACATGCCAGCATGAAATAATAATTAAATAATGCTACTAGAGGAAAGTTACAGTTTTATTGGAATGATTAGAAAACGAAGAACTATTGTTCTAAAACTCAGCGGGTTTACAAAAAGTCGTGGTCATAAAATATTTCATTTACAGCTACTGTACTGTGAATTATGTTCCAATAAATCTCATATAAATCTACTGTAAATGTTAAATGTTGTCCCAATGCAAATAATTAACTAATATGTCGATAAGAGTATTTTCTTATCGACATTTCTTCAAAGTTGCGACTCGCATATTATACATAATTATTTTTAAACCTCATAAAACTCCGATGTGTCTTAAAAACCTACTTTTTCTTACATACTCCTCAACTTACATGAATTGAACAAGAAACTTCTACATTTTTAATACAATTTCAGACAAAACGATGTTGCGTATCAAAATGTACAAGCGAAACTCATCACGTGCAAACAGAATTACCTATAATTCCATAGCGTAAGAAATGACAAAGTACAATGCAAATACGCAAAAGAAGGACTCATTTCCTCGTGATACGTCTGCACCGATTTCCACACACAAATCCCACGCGACGTCCGCTGTTCACTAAGCAACGACCGATTAATCGATTCATTTGATCTCTAAGCGGTTCTTCGAAATATAGATCAAGAACGTCTTAACGAGCGTAATACTGTACCGCAAAACGCATCGTGCAAGACGACCAGCTGAATCGTCGCTAGATTATTCCATCGCTTTGGCACTCTCGTGGCAAGATGACGGTGGTGAAGGCATTTTCGGTAGCAACAACAATGCGGCTGATTGGACAGGAAGCGTTCACAAGTCCTTGGACCGTTGAATGTACTCGTTATCGGCCGCGGCCATTACGGAAAAAGAAAACGGGCAGATGCAAATGCCGGAAGTTGGCCGGTCGCGGCGACGATTTTTATTCCTGTTTGAACGATAGAACCATTTCGTTTCGGCATGCCTTTCAACGCGAACAGGGAAGCAACTTTTATCGCTGTTCGCGAAAACTGCTCGGACGCGTTATCCTTCAACGGAACGATCTTTGCCTGTTTCGAGCGTCCCCCAGCGGGGCCGGAAGTTGAGCAAGTTTCCCCTGCAGAACCGATGCGTACCGCTTAAATTGCTGGGCAACGTTGTCGAACAGAGAGTTCACTGACTTGGCCAGTTCTGACGAGTTTTGGTAATTTCGCGAATGCAACCGTCTCTCGATATGCCGCAGTTTCTATGCAAATTTCGTAATTATGCCATGGAGGGATACGTTTATGAACTATGCGGTCACAGTTGCGGGGTATCGCTTCGCAATTACTATGTCAGAAACGCGGCGTGCCGGATGAAACGAGACACGCAGCTTCAGACATCGGTTTATCGAGCGAATGCGATGAAGTTCGGCGCACGAGATTCGATCGCGGTGAATTATTTCGTACAACGTACAGGAGCGTTATACTTTGGAATTTTTCTGCCGTATACCATGGGCGAGCTTTCGCGGTTACAGGTTTCCATAGGGATTCGAAACGTTCAAGGAATTTGCTTATACGTTACAGACAGGATAAACGTTGGACGCATTTTCCTGGGCTTCCGCAATGATGACACTGTCGAGATGTTATTGGAAAATTTTTCATGGGACGATGTATAATTTACATGTTTTGTAAAACAAAGTTATTTGGTAGGTGGATAATAATATTGCGATATGTAAAGCAGAGGCAGAATTTGGCTTATTTAAATTCGTACGGGGGAATTATTTAAAATGAATTTGAATAATGGTTCAAGCATAGCAATTTATCAGAAAATGGAAAAGAGTTTAATCCTCCACGAGGTTAAAGTTAATAGGAATGTTAAATTAGATACAGGCAAAATGTATTTACTGATTGAAAATACAATTTAAAACAAAAAATTGAGACACACGTATTGTAGTATAGAAACATAAATTTATTACGTTTCAAACTTCTTTGCACACTTTCAATAAAAAAAAAGTATACAGTATTATATAATAAATACATTAACGAATGTGCTGTCCAGTTTGCGGTTCTTGACACACCCCTTTCTCAATACATTCTAGCCAACCGTCCATTTCCTTTTCAAAACATTTTCCATATTAAAATATTAGCATGACAGCAATGCATATAAATGATGAAGTTAATTAAACCAATCGTAAGAAAGACTTTCGCGTAATTTAGAGCGCAGCATTTCTTGAACTGGATTTGGAAAGTGGAGTGTAATCAGTGTGAAACAAATCCATTAAAGCAGGAGAGTAAGGCTACAAATTGAACAGAAATCGATTATCTAGCGGTGCAACCACGTCCAGGATGGGTTTAGAAGTCTCGGAGTGGGTGGGAGGGGTACAAGAAACGAATTCTTCTCTTTGAGCTGCCGGTCACGTCGCTTTTCAACAGGCAATGCCCATTTCATGTTCGATAGAGTACGGGATTATTCTACTTGAAAAGGGACGCAGAATTTTAAGCGCTTTCACCACACTGAGCACTGACCTATCCCAGCTCACCCTTACACTGTCGACTAAGCAGAAAAATAGCCCTTTCCTAATAATACAGCTCCTTTACCGTGGACAAGCTTGATAACAGAATACTTGAAATGAAATATTTCTGTTAAATCTCGCAATTGCATTTTTTCTTTTTGCTCGATTGTACGTAAATAACTAATATTATAATTTTCCACTAATTAATCATTGTGATAAATATTGTGATAAAATAGTTTTATATAATTAATATATATATTAATTAAATTAATACGCTCGATACTAATATTATTGAAATTAATGAAAGTAACAGAACTGATGGTAAGTAATAAGTGATTGATGGTTGAGTTAGACATCGGTAGTTACAAAGATTTATTACGTATATTACAGCGTTAAATTGTTACATATATTACAGCGAACAATCTTCAAAGTTTCGTCACTATTTCATGCACGTGCCCGTGCATGTTCCTCTTCCAAACGTGCCAAGTAAAAAAATATGCATTTTATCATCGCTATTTTTCTAAACTATCAGACACAATAACGCTTTCAATATCGTAGTCGACTAAAGTATCACACATATACCGACTGTACCATCGCGTAATACATTTGCGAAGCAAATTCAATAATTGTACTGCCTTTAGACGCGCCGTTCATATATTTTCATTCGTTTCGTGAAAGCTTCCATTTCGTTTAGACGTAATACTTGCGAAAGCTCGGTCACGTTACCCAGATAAATATTTCACTATGCTACAGCGAATTAAGAGCCTATACGTTATATCACATGTGAGAAAGCTGCTGAAATAATAGCTCGACGACTACGTAACAAAGAGGAAAAAAAAGCAAAAAAAAAAAAAATTAACAGATTAAACGAAGAGCTTACAGTTAATAATTCTACGCTCGTTAAACGCAAAGCGAATACGCTTAATTGCACGCGCGTCTACGATGCGAACAGATGTCGCGTATCTCTCCTCCGTCTCACACTCATGCATTCTCCCTTTCGTTCTCTCTTTACAGCTATATTTTTGCGTGCTAGCCGACTCGGCACCGAAATTGGCGAACTGCCAATACTAAACGATCAGTTACACTCTTGTTGAATATTGCCTCCCTCCTTGGAATTGTATCGGGCCTGTAAAACCGAACGATCCCTGTTTCCTTTGGTTCCCGTATGGCAAGTCTGGTCGATCAAATTGCCCTGGTATCGCGTACTTAGCAATTAAAGGCCTTGCTGAAAGGCAATTGTGAATTTGCCATTCGAGATATTTATTGGGAATCGTTCCGCAGCTGTTCGACAGACCTGATAAGCATTCCGAGCGAATACTGTAACGCCACGTCCTACAGTTAACGTCGCTGAACATCTGTCGATAGCTTTTTTGGCAATCAACGGAGCTTTCGAGTTCGTGTTCTATCACTCGCATTGCGGGGAGGTAAGGTAGTTCTTGGAAATTGAAGTCTTTCCTTTTGTTTCGTAGAATTCGTTGTATCTGTATGTAATTGTAATTGTGAAATAGAGATATGGGAATTCGATTGGGATGATTTGGATGTCCGGAAATGGTATTTTAGGGTGTCGCTAAGAGGTTTCAAGAAAGTTCGATGCAACGATTTCGCAAGAAGAACAGAACGTCAGATTGCGAGACCATCGCTGCGATCGCTCGCTTTGTTATATTTAGGAGGCTGTCATGCAGCGCTATGCCGATCTAAAAAAGCGAATAGAAAAATATCGGATCTATAATGTAACTGTCTGTTTCACGTTCTAAGAATACAAGAACTGCGCAGAACACAAGTGGTGCACTCCTTGCGACGTGGCTCGCGTTCTTTCGTGTTCATATTTTAGAGATGTGAAATAGAGTCAGCGGAGTGGATCGAAGTGTTGTACAAATATTCTAATTGCTTGTAATTTGTGTACATTTTTTTTAATATTCTTGATCAAGTTTAAGGAAACTGCATTCTTGCCTGCCATCTAACATCGAAATAAATAAATTAATAATAATTTCGGGTATACGCATTTTCTCTTTGTAATTCAATTTATAAAAATGGAATATTGTTCAGATTATATTGTGTTCCTGTTAAATACCAAAGAATCCACGTGGTTACGTGGAACGTTTTATTGGGATCTACTTCAGACTGAATTTAAATTTAGATTTTTCTATCAACGTTAGGTTTCACATTCACCATGAATTATCTCAATTTTAAGCGAGGCGAATAAAATAATGACGAAAATAAAATCACTCAATTGCTAAAAGTTATTAATTCTCTTTCACAATTTAACTTTCAAACTTTCACGAAATCTTCGATCCACTCATAGCGACTCCTTTTAAGCGTCACCTTCGCCAAAAGCTGGGCAATCAATCTCCCATGGCTGATACGTAAAGAGGATTTCGCCGACCCACGAAATCTTGATTCGTAAAACCGCGTACACTATATTCTACGTGTTGTCTCTAAAAATAATCGTCGTTCTCGTCCTCCTTCGCCTCGGTCTCGGCGTAGAACTTTATCACCTGTTCCTTAGCAGCTTGCGTGATGGATCCTCTGCATGGGTTCGGGTCCCAATTCACACCCGGACAACCCATGGACTCGAAGCACGTTACTAAACGGTTGACATTCGATGGACAACATTGGACAACCGCCCAAACGCAAGGTGGAGGACTTTGTGCAGGTGGTCGTGTAGTGGGTGGAACAGGGAAATTTGGCACTTTTATTCCTGGCCGATATGGATTAGCTCCCTGTGAACAAAAGAAATTCGTGTCTAGATCGATAAGCCATTTTTTAAACGTTCAAACGAGGACTAGTTTATGAGAAGTAAAAGATGGGTGTTAGATGTATTATCTTGATGAAATTGTGACGTATGAACATTTGTACTGAATGATCAAACGAGTCATGGTGTTGTTAGAAAATCGAAATTATCCATCGTATGCCCACGGTGCTGAATTACAATAAGATTGTTCCATATTAATAATCATATTTAATACAATAACACGTTTGAATTTGTGGTACGGATAATAATATAAAGTAAGATTCCTTTGTAATGTTCAATTGAAGGGTGTAAAGCTAGAGGCATATTCGTTTGAACTACACCTAAGGAAGTGTACATACCTAAATTAATCGTGGAAATGAAAATAAGAGGGAATGTTAATACGCGGAGTTATAAAAATGCCCAAGTGAAATGGGCTGAAAGATACATGGATAGGTTATTGTTATTATTATAAATTTATGTGGTAGAGTTTGTCAAAATTGGTGTCCAAATTTTTAACATAATATTGTTTATATAAATACTTTTATACTGAACTTTATGATTAATGGTAAATATCTGTTTTTAACTAATAGACAGTTTCACTACACCATTACATTTTCTTTAATACAGTATACATGTATCTGATATAGTAATTCTACTATAATAATAAATATTATATTCATCATACTTGATAGACATGAAAATGAAAAATTAATTTCGTAAAGTTAAGATAGCACGTTCTGAATTCCTATCGGACTCTATGCATATGCGTACGTACGTACTTCTACATAACTTCAGAAAACAGTATCTGTATTCCACTATTACATATTCGTCCCGCAATGAAACCCCATAGAGACACAGTGACGCTCCGCTTACATAATCATATTACATACAGCCCCCTAATTCATACTCACCTGCTGCACTTACACGAGTGATAACAATCTACCATGGACCGCGAATATTATAATGCCAATTATTACACCACTTGCGCGAACACAATATCCGGCATGCAATTATTCCCCGTTCAACGGTCGTCAGCTCCTCTTGCCAATCGATACCACCGGTAAGAACGCTTGTTTCGTAAATTCCCGTACGAACTTAGGACACCGCAAACCCAAAACCACTCCCGACACCATACACATGCAAGTACCCTGCGCCGAACCGACGGTCACACGTGCATACGTACAAGTGCCACGGGATAATGCGAAACAATTATTGGAAGTTGAGGAGCGGATCGACGTGCGAGTTTCCGGGGCTCTGGATGATTGTGCGGTGAAACGATCAAACAGGAACAGATAGAAGAGGCTCACCTGAAAATCGATATCGCTGTCGAAGTTCATTCTCGATACGACGTTAGGCAAAGCGGTAGACGTTGTAGGGCGGACTATTATTCTTGCGCTTACAGGCAACGCGTTCAGCCTGGCCTCTTCCTGTCGCCTCCTTTGCTCTTCCATGGCCCTGCCACGTTGCTCATCCTCCCTAGTCTCCTTCGTTCTACGGGGGATAAGGGCGCGTTATATTATGAGCGCGCGCCGAAAGAGGAAGCTCATTGCGAACGGTGCAACCGAGCTGTTTGTTTCATTAACGTCGCTCGCGCGCGTTAATTCATGACCTGTTCCTCGACGACGAAATTGTCAACCGGTTTCCCCGCTGAATATTTACTCGGCCTGCAGTCGGAGACGCGACGACACGCAATGGATCTTGAGAATAGCAATAACTAGCGGGAAGTTGTTTCACCTTTCCCGAAGCGGTTAGCATTGTACGTCGCTAACAGAGGCCGATGAATGCTGCGCGCGCGCGAGCTTGTTTGAGAAAATTTCTGGGCGAACGAAGCAGAGAATTATCGGATTGGAAATTGTGGCAGGCGGGGAGGACGTTGGTAGATCCGACGCGGTTATTCTTGGGTTTTATTTGATAACTGCGATGTACAAGTGAAGCACGCGGTAATGAATATTGTGTGATATGTGCCATGGGAAGTTGATAGTTGAATTAAATCTTGTGCGATTTTTCTTTTCGATATCATGGTATATCTTGGCAATTTTGTTGTCAATTTGTTGAAAAGCTGAATAGTGCATCCAATTGTATTTGAAAGTTTAATGTATTGTCTTATTGTCCATTTATTGGTAGGATTATTTCGTTCAAAAATATATTAGTTGCTACGAAAGGGTGTTTGTGAGTATCTACTAGAAAATTTTGAAAATGCTTTAGTCCCTGCAAAATTTTTAATTGGGAGTCGTGAAAGTAGAGGCTTCACCTTTTACAGCGAGCCTAGGTAAACTGCTGCACGATTATCTTTTCACGCAGCCAGGCTTGAAGTTACAGCTGTCGAGAACCTTTGGTCAAAATTGTATGGTGAGACTTGTGGTGGAGACTCAACCGTGGAATGTATAATAGAGAATAAGACAAATACAAATCTATAGACCTTATCAAAAAGTTGTTGGGGGAGAAGACTAACTGGTTTAGGGAACATTGGCGCACGTTTTGCTTGATGACGTGAAATGTAGCGAGAGAACAATTTTCGCAAAAGGAATAATGAACAACCGTGAGAAGGTTCTGAAAGTTAAGCCTCAAGGTTATATGGTGGTCCTGGTACCATAAATATTACCAGAGGGTACGATGTGTGGGTTGTGCCTGGAGTATTTATCGCCTAGGAAAATCTATTAAGTCACCGAGTAGTACTCTCCCTAGTATGTAACTCAGGGTGTAATGTTCGCAGAAATACTGAAATGAAGCCTGGCATTCTTTGACATGTAACACGAATATTGTGACAATTTTTACTGATAATACAAAATGAATTACTTCGTCTAGTACTTAATTCTTCCCAACATAATTATGTGTTACCCATTTTCGAAAATTTTCACAACCGTAATGGAAAACATTTTTTTCCAATTTCCAAATGTTTCATTTTCAACAATATCTTTATTTTTTTGTTCTGCTTAGGTAATCTCAATTTTTTCCATTTCTCTGCACGCACAACTGCCTACAATCTATTCTCGATATTCGCATTGAAACCACTCAATCGTAAATACTAATAAACCAGTCACACGTAAAGACTAATAAACCAGTCACTCGTGAAGACTAAAAAACCAGTGAATAGCAAAGAATTTGAATGCAAATTACTGTACCTATTTTAAACAATTTTTACTCAATTTCGTAGGAAACCCATTAATCTAATTCAGATGAGAATTATGAATGTCAAAGTACTTGTTACTATATTCTTCAATTTGCTCTCTTCGCAATAAAAAACGATTATTTAAAATTGGAACTACAAATGACTTAATAGAACTGTCTTATATTTTCTTCCTTGCCTGTACGTTTCTTTTACGAGATGCTTAAGTATTACATCTCTTTTCCAATTAATTTTTGCAAATTTTCTGGTTCCTAGTAAAAGCCGGTCGTATTTCAATGGAAATTAGAACAGTCTTTCCATTTTTTCGCCAGAATTTAATATTTTGTCGTCACATTCGGTCTGACCATTCCCTCTTTGCTCATTTTATTACCTGCTGCCCTCGTGCCATCGCCTTCCAGCCTCCGTCCTCCTTCTCTCTTGCTCCTGCCTTTGTCTTTCGAGCTCCACGGTTCTCCTGGACTCGTTCAAGAGTAAATTGGCTGGAATAAGACTCGTGTCTTGTCTCCTTCTGTGCTCCTCGAATCGTCTACGATCCTCGTAGCTCGGTCTCGTATTATCCAACGGTCTGGTCCTTCCAGTTTGACTTCTTCTAGCCTCAGCGTCCCCTAATTCTTTCATCCTTCTCTCCTCTTCCAGTCTTTTTCGTTCCTCCTCGTATCTTCTCGACTGGATCCTTCTGGCCTCCTCTTCCCGCCTCAGAACTTCCCTTCTCAGCTGCTCCTGCTGCCTCTGGCTTTCACGGATCCTTTCCTCCTCCATCCTTCTGCCTGCTTCCCTTCTTCTGGCCTCCTCCGCGTAGTCCCGTGGATCGATATTCGTCGGAGCTGATGGACCGTGATTTCTCCTTCCGCTTCCCGGCTCCGAATATCTTGAGCGATTATACTGTCTCGCTTCGTCTATCCTTCTTCTATATTCCTGTAAGTTTCTGTCGTACGATTCTTCCACTTTCGACACACGCACCGGCTGGTTTCGTCGAATATATTCTTGTAACTTGCGTTCCTCCTCCAGTCTTCGACGTTCCTCTTCCTGCCTCCTCCTATTCGCATCCTCCCTCTGTCGATCCTGCGAGCTCACATTTATCGGCCGATTACGCTGGATGTACTCATTCAATTTTCTCTGCCGGTGTCTTTCTTGCTGCTCCCTCATTCGTCTCTCTGCCTCGGCGCTGTACGATCTGCTTTCGTTCGGAGCACCGCGCACAGGATAAACCAGATTCGACGGTTCGTTCCTGCTGTGTTGTTGCTGCATTCTTCTTCCTTCATCCTCGTCTTGCTTCCTCTTCAACGCCCACTCCCTTTCTCTCTCTTCAAAATTACGCCTGTCTTGTTCCTGCTGCTGCTTCCTCTTCGTGTCCTCCTCCCATCTACTGAGCGCCGTTCTACGCGCCACCTCGTCCGCGTGCAATCTTCGTCGCTTCTCCTCTTCCCTTGAACGATTCTCCTCGCTTCTTCTAGTTTCTTCTTCCTGCTGCCTCTGCCTCTTTCTCTGCTCCTCGTTCGCAGGCGTCTCTGGCCGCGACTCGTGTCTTCCGCGGGCCGCTTCTGACTCTTCCCTTCTACGTTCCTCGTCCAACCATCGATTCCTTCTTAACTCTTCCTCCTGCGCACGGCGTCTCTGTTCGTCCTCCGTCTGCCAGCGATTCTGCGTTTCCCTGCGCGAGTCCTGCTGCAATCGGCGCTGCCTTTCTTCTTCCTGCCTCTGCCTCTGTTCCAACGTCTTCTGGTACTCCCCCTTGATCTTTTCTATATCGGAATTAGTTCGATTCCCGATAGAGCCTCGTCTCTGCCCCTCTTCGCGTCTCCTCTCTTCCTCCTCCTGCCGCCTTCTCTCATCCTCTCTCCTCCTGCTCTCGTGGTACTGTCTTCGCCGCTGATTCTCCGTCTGCAACTCGTCGCTCGACACCACACCTTCCTCCTCCCCGAAGCCCCAAATCCCACGCCTGATGCGTCTTTCATTACCCGACAGCTCGGCGACGTCGGAATCGTCGAGCCACAATATCTTGCGACGCTGATTAGCTCCCGTAGCCAGGCCATCGGCAGGCTTCATCTCGTCGCGAGCGTCTTCCTTTCCTTTAACGAAATGCAAAACTTCCAAGGCCGTCCTTTCTTCTCCCTTCTGATCACCGTCGACGGACACCGTGGATAGAACGGACGAGTCGTTCTGCGCGCTGGTCTTGCCCAAGTCCCCGCGGACAGGTAATTTCTCCTTGGCCTTTTTGTCGTCGGAGAAGTCGGAATAAAGAGTCGCCTCCATGTCTCCTCTATTCGGCTTGCCTCCCTTCGTCGTGGTCTCCAATTTCTTCAGCCTGACCAGCTCGTCTATCTCCTCGTAACCCTCCTCGCTCGAGAGATCGTAGTCTAGGTCCAGCGATATCGGTGTTACGCCCGTCCATGGAACGATCTCCCTCAGATTCTTATCTCGCCCGTCCGACTCTATCGATCTCTTCTGCTTGTTGTGATCGGACGCCACCGATCCTTCGCAGCCCACCTGCAATTCCGGCACGCCGCCTATACTAAACGGGTCGGTGTTCGGTGGAACCTCCGTGCTGGTGTCGTCGAAGGAGTTTGACTGTTTCTTGAACATCTTGGGGCTGGACGCTTTGTATTCCGTCGTTTTAACTTTCCAGCTCGTGTTGCTGGTCTTCTTTGGCGTCTTGCTCTTGCCGTCTGAAAGAAACCTTGGCGCGGGCGTCGGGTTCAAGAGATAGTTCACTCTCAGCAGGTCCAATTTGTATATTTCCACGGAGCCTGGTCCTTGATCTTGGAACGTGTCGTCGGCTACAAAAGGGTCCTCCAATTCGGAAGGAGGGGACAGCTCACGCGACGACGATTCCAGACCCTTTGTTCCTCTGTCATTGGTTTTCCTGTCCGTGAATTTTTGGTCGGGAAAATTACTCGACTTATCTTCGACTAAAGGTGAAAAATCGTCGTTGGTCTTCTCCTCTGAAAGGGGAAGCGCCGTGTCCAGTTCTAAGTACTTGCTCTTGGAGGATTGTTCTTGGGATCCTGAAAAGTTCGTACATGAGTGAGCGACAGTGTTTGTGAATCGGGCTTGCGTTGGGCCGATGCTGGTTTACTGTGTAGTAAGACACCGGGACAATATTTGTTGGCTTTGCATTTTTGTTTTAATTTTCTTGAATCGTATGTATTGATACTACTCAAAATCGACAAATTTGTTCAGTGAATGGGAAGTGATATTGGGGAGAGCGAAATATTATTTTATTACCGAGTTATTATTAAGTTTAAATGAATTAAATTTATAGCGCATCTGAGAATTCCCTTTTTAGTTGCAGCTGGTTAAAATTCAAGAAGAAAATATTTCAGACGCTATTTCAAATATTTGTTATCGCAGTTTGAAGAAAATGGTTCTTTAAATCGAAAACGAAGATTTGGAATTAAGTAGTTTTCCTTAGAAAACGTGAAGGAAAGGACTAAAGTGCTGTGAAAACTGTACTAATTGCAATAATTTGAATAAAATACCATACCTGTAACTTAATAACACTGATAGATTATATAATAAAAAAACTGTTCAGAAATGGCAAAATAAGGCTAACTGTTCACTTGTCACTATTTGATAATGATAAAAACGAGGTGTCAACGTTATGATGAAAATAAAATATAAAATTTCGAATTGAAAACAGGATTTACAAATTGAATTTCTTATTAAAAAAACAAGAAAAAGTCAGACAATATTGTCCTGTAACTAATTGTAGGAACGATGTAATGAGTAAAATAACAACTCTGAAAAATTTGAAATAACTCTGTGCTGTATCTCAAGATTTTACCTCTGCTGCTCTGCTATATTCATTGTGCAGCCGACCGATTTCTTGGTAGAAAGGCACCGGAATAACGTTTCGACTAAAATGGCGTGAAAACCTTGAATCAAAGGTACCACTCCCGTCGTCGTCTTAAGATAGCTGCGGATACTCGCGTTTTTAACTGCTATCATTAAAATTCACTTAGATGCCAGTATACGTCCTGTCGAAATACATGAAGGCTAGGCGTATGTTTTCAAATACTGATGAAATATATGCAAAAGCATTTTATAATTTGGAAATTCCAATTTTTCTAGTAATTTAAATTTGCAGAAACATATGAATCTACTTAAAAAGTATTACTTACAAGGATGATTGTGAATAACCATACCTGTTTTGATTTAAAATTTAAATGAAACATATTTCTTACTCGAATAAACATTTATAAGAAAAATTGTGTTCAAAATTGTTCACTGGTCAAGCTAAAAATACTTTCTTCTCGTTTATTTTAATATGTATATTAGGGGGATAAGATAAATTATCTGAAAATTTGGATATAATTGATTGTTTCCATTCAAAGTTCGTTTTCGGTAAAAATATACATACAATTGAACCACCTTCGTCCAAAAAGCGAACTTAAAAACTTTGTACCACGATTTAAAAAGAAGACTGAGTCCCATTTTTCCTCTCTCATGTAAATCGAAGCATATACAAATCGCAAAACATATATTTATTTACCAAAAATAACTCTCCAAAATTGGTGAACTTCCAGCAAAAATGAATTACACCCGTCTAATCGTCGTATCGACCGTTGGGCTATCGCGATTAAAAAAAAATCCCGTTTCTGTAGAAAAAGCCACCGTAGTCCAGCAGATCACGATTCACGACGGTCTCTAATTACAACCGAAATTAACGCCGCAAATTGCGTCTGTCACGGTGGGCGGCGTAATCCCGCGTCGAGGAGGAGGCTCGACGTTCATTCCCGCGATCAGCGATGCCAAAGTAACCGCGAGTCAGATCAACTGACACCGTGCTCATCCCCCACACCCTACCCAAAGAGAGCGTCGTTGCCCCGAGTCTCCATCTCGTTGGTCGTTACATCGGAAACGGGCATGTTAACAAGACCGATACGACATCTCCTTAACGTTGCGACAGCCATTTCTCTTTCTGCCAGAGGAACGATGGGGGCAATATGGAGAAACACAGAATCGCAGTTGTAGCGAATGCCAACGTACCCATGCCGCCAATCGAGATCGACCTTCGCGAGCCGATCGAAAGGTCGAACGGCTGATTCTCGTCATGATTCTGATCCTTCCAGTTCAGACCGGCCTCGATTCTTCGATAAAGTCCATGCTGCCGCTGCTGCGGGGCCAAAGGGGAGTATTGATCGAGGTTAAGGCGGGAGGGATGAAGGCTGGTTGGCCCCACCACGTCGGCGTACACCACCAGCCAGACCGTAGCCAGAACCACTGTCACCCCTGGCTGCATCCTCCTGCAATCAAACGGATATGTTCTTCGTTATCCTCCTTTTTCTATCCAACCAAGGATAGACCTATGCCCTCTATCTCTTTCTGCGTATTCCAGCTGGGACACGTGAATCTTTCGATTCACGGTTCGCTGTCCCTCCAGCGCGGTGAACCGAGTTGGAAACGAGGACGTCCCCGTATTTTTACTACGTTTACCGTCGCGCTGTCGCGGGAGACGGACGGTTTAAACGTCTCTGCTTTCTGGAAGACTGGCGAGCGTTGCGGTCGCGAGGTGGGCACATCCGCCACGGAGGTTCTGAAACGTCGCAACCGAGGAGCGTGAACGCTTTGCGTTGGATGGAAATTCTCGTTAGGTATTCGCGACGCGTCAAAGGAGCGATTCGGTTGTTCCTGAGGAACCCTGGGGGTAGTGTGGAAAGGTGGGTGCGGTTTAATGTCTATGATATTACGAGTCGGTGGTACTGAATGTCGATTGAGCGAGGGACGGTGTATAATCTATTGGGTGTTTAGGTTTTGGTCGTTGGCGCGAGGATGAAAGCGGCAGGGGTAGGTAGCTTGGTGGTCGATTGTGGCTAATGAGAGAGCGTATTCATTTTGTATAATGGAAGATTGATTAGCACGTTAGAGGTGGTAGGTTTTGTAAAGCGCGCGAGGGATCGATTATCTCGTTTGCGCAACTCGCAAAGACCGCTGCTCCTCGCGGCAGTCGATTGTGCTGGCAATTAAAAGTTAATTGGCTATTGGGTAGTCGCTGTGATTAGTTACCGGAACGACTGTACAGGTTTTCGCGTGAAATTTGCGTGGACCATTTGCTGTAGATTGATTTTTGTGTTGCATAGAAAATTATGAGCAGTAACGTTCTACACGATTGAGAGAATTTCATTGCCGGATGGTACTTTCTTTATTTTTGAAAAAAGTCGGATGCGGTTTAACCCATTTTCTGATTTGTCTTGTGTCAGAAATTCTTTATGTAGTTGAGTAAAGTTGCACATTCTACTTGCCAGTAGTAAGAGAAGGACTTAAGTTTTCGAAGCTGAACATCGGGATCTTTAAATGACTTATAATAATGCAAAGGTATAGCAGTAAAGTTTGCGTTCGAGCATCAGAAAAAATAATCTTACTTAAGATTCCATTTTACGAAGAATATAATATTATAAGCTTTGTAGAAAATAGGTTCAGGATCTATTATATAGATACTATAGAGAAGTTCACAGATTTATTGAAAACTTTCAAACTGATGAATTATAAAAACGGAGGGAAAGTAAGTTATTCTATCGCGTTCTATAACTTTTTGCTTTCTTTTATAATTGTGTTCGTGCCCTATTTATAATAATCCACCAAATTTATTGGGCTTGTATCACAAATGACAAAATTATCTCGTAAAAATATGTAATTTTTATCTACCAGTTTTGTGTCAAGTAAATAAAATAATATTCCTTCTCGAATGAACTTAAATTGGAAAGGTTGTTGCACATTTGTTTTATGATAGCTCTGTCCTTAGAAACTATTTTATTTATGAATATCTCGTAAAAACGAATATTCAACTTTACAGCAAGCTTTTCATAAACAAATTTTTACAAATCAAAAGCTGTGCTTGTACTGCTGCATACTTGTTTAATAATAATCTGTTCTTTCGCACATTTTTTATCATCAGCATTACATCCCATTAACCCAGGATTCTTTAGTCCATTAAGAGACTCATTGCACTAGAATGAAAATGCTTTTACGTAGCACTTTTTTCTTATTTAGTCACTCCGTGGTGCAGCAAGGTATACGCTACAAAATTACTCATTCGTGCAGGGTACTGTACATAAGTTCAGCTGCAACATAGTTCCACTATTCAATGAACGATTAAAATGCAGTTTTTAATACACGCGTTCTAACGCACGTCACGCCTGGCTTTATTAAAAAATTGTGCTCAAACTACAGACTCACCTTCCACTGCAACAAACTAATATAAATAATCAAAACGAATTAGACAGTCGTTTCTCATTTCCCAATTAAAAGGTCCATTAAAGAAACATCGCTGAATAACTATAAACCTTAATAATTGTTGCATAGATACAACAATATTTATGTGAATAAATATATTGTAAAAATCATTTCCCCTTTTCTTTCGAGGATCAATATATAACCGTATCACCGACCCTCTCAACGATCTACCACCAAGCTACCTCAACCTGTCCAAAATAAATTCAACCCATCCAGGTTCGTACTTCCATCTGTATCAACCAAAACCATTCACCAGCCAACTCCGAAAAAAAAGCAATCACGCACGCAGGATCAGACGGCCGGACCCTCGAAAGGACACCAAAATTCAGACGTCACGAAAGCCACCACGAGGAGCTTGTCACCCCATTGGTACCAGGAAGTTCACACCACCGTTCAGCCACCATTCGACCCGTTAACATCGCGGAATCCACGCCGAAAACCGCGTGAAACGTTACGGGGCGACGATCGGTCGCAAATCGCACACCACGCTCTCGATTCAAGTTTCGATCGCTCTCGTGCCGAATAACAAGATCACATACGTTGCCGCTCACAAAAGCCGGCTATCGATTTCGCGGCACTCGATTGCCCCTCGAAGAAACGTCACGCTTCGTGTTCCCTGCTCCCTCCGCCGCTGCGGACGGTTCGTACCGCGTAGCTACTGTTCCTAGACGATCCAGAGGAATTCTCCGCTTTGTGGGCTTCGAGTGCACGCCTCTCCTGTTTCGTCGACGGAAAGAGGAGCAACAATCGGTCCTCGACGCGTTCGAGGTGAAGGCGCGGCGAGATCAAGTGATCTTGACACACTGTCGCTGCCAAGTCGAAGTGGCTAAACTTATCGTTGGCCCGACCGTCCGCCCTGTTGGCTGGCTGTGAAACCGCGCGTCCACGTAGCATCCGTCGACTTCCGGATGGTGACGTCAGATCGCGAAGTCGAACTGGGGGTCAGTGGCAATTTTAAGCAATTGCGAACGACACACTCCTCGCCGGCGCTATCACTGCGAGTATCTTCGTGGCTGGTGACGTTGCGATGGTAAGAGACCGGGGGAATCGGGCTTAATTAACCCGTTTCTTACCAAACGCTGCCCTAATAATGCGAACGTCTCGTCTGGGAGGTGGCTGGCTGTGGTTCAATTGCGAACGAGTAGTCGTTTAAAGGGTTACTTTGAATCGCGGGGCATTCGTGTTTATGCACAGGTTGACGGGTTGTTGGTAAAGAAAAGGGAATATGGCTTTCTGGATATATAGTATTCATCGGCGAGGATAAAAAGTATTTATTTAATATGGGTTCGAAAATCAAGGGGAAGTATGAAGCAAAAAAGAATTTCTTTTCGATATTTATAATGTTATCATTTGTGTATTTCCCTTTTATTAGTTTAGTTATGATTTAGGTATAATGATTACTTTTTTTTGCATAGCAATATTCATGATATACCTACTCCAATAAAAAAGAAAAACCGTTCCAAATTGTATGTAATTCGTTGCAGCAGTGTACAGTGTACAGTGCTCGCGTGTGCCGGCAGGCTTTGCTTGAATGCAAACAAAATATAGTTTCTCCGAGTATATTAAATAGTTAATATACACCTGTTCGTATCGAGCACATTTTGAAACGTTCATAAATGGAAAAGTACATATTATAGGTAAAAGATTGAGTTTGGGATCCATATTGATTGGGAATTTTTTACTTCTGTTCGTCAGTATTGTAGTCCCACGAAATTCTACACTCCTTGTTTTTTAACACTCTGTATACTGGTTTGCACGATGACACGTGTGTCTGGAGGATCTCCGCGCGTGATATTCTTTTATCGTAGAGACAGCCTGTTTCGTTCGTTACTGCGGGGAAAAACCCCGAGGTTGCTTGCTCAGTCGCTGTTACGATGAATAAGAAGTGCTTGTGCATGTCTGCGAGAAAATAATATACAAATGAGTGGGAAATACGCGAGGCATGAGTTGCGAACTGGGAAGTTGATTATGAATGAGGAATGAAGGCGGGGAAAGTGAATCGCAAGAAAGAAAGAAGACAGGGATCGTGTATGCTTATAAATCTAGAAATAACCACGCAAGAGTTTATCTGGGACGAGGATGTGTACGGGATTGGAAAATTGAAGGTCGTGTCTGCTTTAAATCTCAAGTAGAGAAGAATTGAAGAGGATGGAGCTACTAATTTATGTATCGCATTCTGTGAGAAAACGTTTCGTTGGAGCTTTCAGAATGCAAAGGGTTGATGACGGCGTGGGATTATTGGAAAAGAAAAGAATAAAACGACAGGAATGTGTTATGAGAACAGTATGAGACAAATTTGGAGCTCTGTAAACCGGTTTTGTATTGAGCTGTATAAAAGAATTATAAACTGCAAGCATCTAACAGTTTTGACATCAGTTCATTCAAGCAGATGAAGGCAGAAAGGTGAAGGAGTAACAGTATGAAATCATTTAGGGG
Organism: Nomada ferruginata; assembly: GCA_963583965.1. NCBI lineage: Eukaryota > Metazoa > Arthropoda > Insecta > Hymenoptera > Apidae > Nomada > Nomada ferruginata. The sequence continues at coordinate 9,395,205 of OY757225.1, read as the reverse complement.
TTCATTCAAATAATTGTTTACTTGAATTCTGTTAACGATTTTGTATTGAACGATATGGAAGAATCTAAAACTAAAAGATTAATGATATGTTATCCATATAAATATTTAAAATGACATGTTGAAACAATGAAAACAGGAACATAAAAGATTAACAGTAACAAGTCAGGTAGGCGTCGACTATAATACTTCCTATAGCCCTATTGAAATCGACAAACAAAATCGTGAAAAACAATTTCATCAGTATTTACGTTTCATTGCGATGAATATTCATTTCTCATCTTACATCATGGCCTTCCCAGATCTGCATTCATTAAACTAAATTTGATTCAAAGTAAAAGAAGAATTCTTTAACTGTACGAGTATAAATTTCATTGCAGTCATATAACTTTCATTTATTTTTATAGAATTACAAATTACCCTGCATTTACAGCTAGAACGAATTTGTTGTTTCATTTTCTGCCATGGCAAAAGACAGTTTTATACGAACTTGAGCATTGTAAACATGTTTCTTAGCGTACTTTTTCTGTTAAAGTTTCCGCAATCTTTCTCCCTAGTCATCGTTACTTAGAGCACGCGCGTAATAAGTTTAGAAAAACAGAGGGGTTAGTTCAACAAACTTTCCATCATAAATCTTACAGACGGTTGACCAACAGGCGCTGTCTTGATGAGCAAGGCTGAAATCGAGAGATTTAGAGCGGAAAGGATTTTCCACTGGCAAAGTGATCTTGGAAGCGGCGGAAGATTGATTAGAAACAAAGTTTCGCGTGTATAGAAGATAATTTCCTCCTCTGTTATTATTCATAGTCGTGTAAAGCGTAGATGAAATGAAAGTTCGACGAGGTGTTCGACGAGGTATTCGACAAGAGGTCGAAACTATGCACAAGATTGATGTTCGCTGTATAGACTAAAATTAATATCCACAATATTGATAGTGTGGTCGTAAATAGAGGACAGACTGACAATGAGAACCATAGGGGTAGTTAGACTGCAATGCACAAAGTAAATTTATAAATTATTAGTTTTTTAGTCATTTTTATTAGATATTTATTGCCTGAAATAATTTTGTTAAAGTGAATTTCTGAAGTTGCAATAATGTTGAAGTTACTAATAGAATGTGAAACAAACGTGAATGCATTACTTTACACTTTACCTTTACATGAATTCAGCAAATTTATTTTATAGTTCACGGCATTTTTGTGAATTCAAACACTTAAGTATTTAACTTACTAATAACAAACTGTAATGGTTCTTGGTATACTGCTTGTGAATATAAATGTCATATAAATAAGTTTCGTTAATATCGTAAGAAAATCATTATGCATTGCTAAAGGAATGCAGTATCGTTTAATCTAAAGACAAAGGACGAAAAATTATTTGGAAATAATTAGCTCATTTTAATTAATTCACTAATTAAACAAATGATCCTGTAACATTACATCTACATGTAAAAACAGTATAATTATTAAACATCAATCCCTTTTATATATAATAATTCTAGCAGCACTGTATCAATACTTCTCTTCTATGTAGTATACTTTTTAGTTGTTTATTAATTGAAAAATAGTTGTGACGCCAACTGTAATAGAATACTTTTTATAATTATTGGAAAGTCGTAAGTTTCGTAATGATCTGTCTTATTAAAAGCACTCTTCCAGTTGCCTGATCGAGAGCAATTAATCAGTGTCGGCAAAATTTTTGTCCCTTTGAAAGAAAGTTTGGACAACTAAATCCCAGTGTTGGTTTCCTTTTTACGGCTTGGGATTGGGTTATCGAGAAGCACGGTAGAAAATAGAGCACCAAAATTCCTATAGAAGCTCGGTGCCTCGTCAGCGTTAACAATTAAGGTACGATAAAAAGGACAAAGACTGGAGAAACGAAATACATTTTGATTTGTTAGGAATAGACGTTAGTAAACGAATTGCAGTTTTTAATTGCGAAAACGAGTATTACATTTGTCACCATACTGTTTTCTTTAATACAATTTTCGAAATTTGTAGATAAATTCTGCTGACGTTTGTAGATTTTTTAAATATAAATTGCAACCAAATCAGATTCCCGTACTCATTTATTCTTTTTAACTCCTGAATAATTTGATATTCAGAAATAAGAAAGGATGCAATGTTTTCCAAATATTGCTGATAATATTTTTCACTTGTTCGTATATATGTGCCACATTAATGCATGATTCAGTGCACGACTCAATTTTAAAACCATATTGACTAATGCTTCTGATGTCATCGATAGAATTTAGGTGAAACATTTAAAATTATGGAAAATTTAATCTAAACAATATTCTTAAAGTGTGGAAGTTACAATAGCTCTAAAATCGGAAACTAAATTCGAAAAATCATAAGCATAAAATGAATAAATAATACAATAATTAATGAACATGTACAAACCGTCATATTAAATACTTACATGCATAATATCATAATATGTATATAAAATCACGTGCGTATCAGAACAGACAATTCTTGTACGTGAAGAATGTATTCTACTGATCAGCATCAATAAGAAAAGCCAAATACGTGATACATAAAATAACCATCCATCACAAGGAATACAGGACATTCGAGGCAAAAAGCAACGATATGGATGATAAATGAATTTATCATTGCAATTTGTCGGGCAGCACATGGGTGCACGATAAGTAGTTTCATTTTTCAACGCTTGGACATATGTTAATGTGGACAGAGTTTCTCGAAGATCGATTAATCTACATTTTTGGTCAGAAGTGGCGTAAATAACGTATTCGCGTATTTCAGTCAAATTGTGTGAAATGCGCATCTCCTTTTCATTATGGTTTCGCTGACTGATTTCATTACACCAGCAATTATCTCTCACTTTAACGGCAAAATGGTTAATAGGACGTACATTGTACAACGAGTACGAAGTGGAATAGAAAGAAGTCGTTGATAGTGCAAGATTATGAGATAGAAGAGGTTTACGTAAAGTAAGCACATGATTATGTAAGAAGTGGAAGTGTCTTTGGAATGAGGGCTTGAGAATTTAAGTAGTATAAGTCAATGTACCATGAACATATATATTTAGACCATATTTAAAAATTCTGGTTTGTGAAAAAAAAGTAACTGCTAGCAATATACAGAGGTATTATTTTTTCTATAATATAGTATACTTGTCACAATCTATTTTTTTAACATATTGGAGAGGTACGGTAATATTTAAAACAAAATATAAGCTGAATAACTTAAAAACGTATTTCAAAAGAACGTTTACAACATTTTTTGTTTTAGAAGAAACAATTAAATTAATTTTTTCACCTTAATATTTTATTTCATACGGAGAATTATTACCACACTTGTTTTGTAGTAAGCAGTGAGTAGAATTATTCACTTACATTTAGTTCTTCGCTTTTATAATAAACCCCGTTTAATGTCATGTTTTCAATAATTCATAGAAACGGACTTACCAAATATTTATTACAAGACCATTACGTGCAAACGTGATATTGATATACATAAATATAAATATTGAATTTTATAAAATTACTTTTATACAGTATTCTACAGATTTATCGAGTGAATACTTTCTCGATCAGAAATTCGTTTCAAACCAGAAACAAATCAATTGAATTATAAATACAAAATAATTGGTTTTCGATGTTTAAAATTGAGGATAAAACGGTGTTTAAAAACTAATGATCTTTGTTAATAGATAACGAGTTAAGCCAACACACGAACTTCTCTTTGATCGACAGATCAAAAAATCGTTTCCACCACCACGACAATGAAAGAAAAACGAAATTACATTCGATACAAACAGTGGATACTCCATACGACACAGGCTACTTTCCTCTCCCAATGCAAACGGAGTCGCAAAATTAAAATTCGACGGCGAATAAGTGAAAAAGCACACGGCAGCGGCGCTTTCGGAACGGAACTAATTAACAGGCTGGTCACGGTGAAACTTCAAAGCCTGGGAAGTCTTTGTCGGGCTAATTGGTTTCCTCAGCGTGTCACGAGACACGATCGAGAAATCTCGGTCAGACACCGGCCACGGCCGGGGAAGAAAAGAGAAATGGCCAGAGACGTGCGGCTGCGAACGCGAATTTACATCGTACAAATTGTCTCACATGAAGAAATTAAAGTAACTCTCGAATAGAGACTGCGATTCTGTTCAACTGTAGGCGCTCACAGCTTCTCCGCTTTTTTTTCCGGCCGCCTGTTATCCACCTAACTCCCCGAAATCTTTTTCACGCGCCCCTTTTTCTCCATTCTCCTTTCCATTCCACTCTTGCATGCCTTGGAGCAACGAAGCGGAATGTTACGGTCGGGGATAAACTATCCTTTCAGTCCGAGACCTCGAGAAGAAAATTGGTCGGATCGTGTTTTTCACGGGGTTGAACCGTTTGTGCTCGCAATGTCGTATAAATCGGTATTGGATCGAGATTGATTTCGGTATTGATTTAATGAACGCCACCTGTCTGAGGGAAATGATGGAAAGGGATCAGAATGTGTCGGATGCGCGTCAGTTGGATGATTGAATTCTCCGATAAGTAGGTTGCCTTATATTTATTGACTGAGGCTCGATGTTATTCGGATTATGTTAATGCGATAGGTTCGAATGAACTTGCCTTCCTATGAATTGAAATTTTTGGATATTTCGTTTTATTGAAATTGATGGTTTAAAAAGAATGTGTTTGTAGGAGTAGTAGACTCTATCGGGTTAGAAAAATATGTATTATATCATAATTAGTTATAGGTATGTGTAGACTCGCACACCTCTAGTATGTAGTGTATTTGAAATGTTTGAAATATACATTTAATGTCTGACACAATAATTTCCAAATCATCGGTCTAGAAAATTAGCCTTTTTCTCACAGTGAGTTCTCAACAGCTCCTAACAAAATATAATAAAATTCAGACTTGTTTTCTTACTATACACTCCCACTGATCAAACCGGTTTTTTTTACGCCTTTATGTAATTCATCATTGTGCATCTTTAGTTTTCATAGAATATATTACAATTATTTATTACCAGTTTGGTGAAACGTTTTAATCTATTTTAATCTAAAAAGAATGCCACTTTTCAACGATCACCTTTCTAAGCTAAATAGATTTCTGTCGAGATAAAATTTGTTTCTCCTTTGAGGCAAGTATACATAGCTATCCACTTATTGTTACTTACATATATATCAAATTTTACAGTTCTAATTTTATTGAGAAATTTTGCCATTTCTATGTTTCATATTTTAAAACCATCCAAAGTCCTCTAGATGTAAAGACATAAAATTCAAGGAACTCTCACTGAGCGTCTAATCAGTATATGTACAATAAGAAATAAATTTCTTATCAAATGCCTCATCGATTACATCGAATCATATAATTTTTAACATATTAAACGAATGAGTAATAACAACAACAAAAAACATTGGGCCTGTATTTCGAATTCCCCTGGCCAGCATATTATCTAATTAGAATCTTGAATTTACTGTTTGTATTTTCGTAATAAACGATCGAATCGGATCGTGACCTGAGAGATACGCGTATAAAGCTCACAGTCAACGAGCAATGAAATAATGGTACCTACGGGCCAGGTAATAAAAACGGCACTGGAGACTGTATCGTTCTGTCATGCAGCTCTTATCGATCGAACCAGCTTCCGCCTGACTTTTCGGAGATAACGTATTGAAATATTGGAGCGTCGTTCCACACGAATCGTGCTGCCAAAACGTACAAGGTGGCACCAAACGGGAAACGAGATTTTTTTTCGTTATATTTTTTTTATCGTCATCACACGCCGTGCGTGTTACTGTTTATGACGGACAGTCACGTTGTTAAGGATCGATCGTATGCAAAAATATATACGCATACCTTTTTATGGCAAGCAATTTGCGATCGCTCGTCGTTTCTTTGCAACGGCGAGAAAATATAAACGGAGGGGAATTTATGTAACATAAAATATTATATTATGTATCACGTTCACAAATCGAGAGTTGATACTGTACTAAATAATTATCGCGGTAAATAAATTTTTCTCTATTCATTTCTATTCATTTCTCTATTAATTCGTTTACCCGTGCCAACTATTAACAACAGAATTACGAGTCTTATAGCAGTGATACAATGATTTACTTACCTATTTCTCTCTATATACTTTTTTATTCTGTATATAAGTACAAAACGATTCGACCAAATAATGTACACCGCCTCTTCAATCTCATAGGAGTCTATAAAATACCTCGTGAACTAATTAAATTAAACCTCTTCACTCGAACCATTGGAACAACAAATTACACTCATTTCCGAAACCGAGCATATAATATCAGAACATATATATCTATTTGTTTCCCACTGTCCCAGAAGGAATGTCAAAAGGAAGAATCGATAACGCTGTCGAAGAGAATTCATTTGACCTAGCATGGTAGCAAAGCAGGATGTACTTACTAGGGAAGCGATTAACGTTCAAACTAATGGAAGGCTGACAACCGTCGAGGGCGAGAAAAAAAATGTCACCTAATTAACGTGAGCGGCCACAGCGTCGCTAATCGGTAGACCGGCTCGCGCTCGAGCCGCCAAATGAGATTACTTATTAATGCCGAACGATTTCCACTGGCTGGCAACGAGCACGAAGGAAAGTGACAGTCTCGTTCGTTTGATAACGTAATTGTCGACGGTTCTCGTGACGAGCAAATAAAGGATTGCACGGTCCTACTGGCGGATACCCTTCCTTATAAATTTATTTGTGGAACAAATGAGTGAACGCTGGCAAATTAACGGAACGCGGTAGGTGAAAAGTCATCGAAAGATCCAGATAAATTGTGGCGTCAAGATATTTATGGTTAATGGTATCGCGATTGTTTAAATTTCTGTGGCGAATAAATAAATGATAAATATCAATACTGTTGATTTCAATTTGCCTATGAGTATTCTACGTGAAAGATATAAGATGGGGAACTGATGGATCAGAGAATTATTGGAAATGAAAAATTGCTGGATATTTGATTCATTTTTAGTGAAGGGAACTGTACTTTTTGTGTCAAGTTCGATATTTTGATTTGCGCGAATAAACACTGCTTTTTAATGGAATAATAAAATTACGATAATTACACACGTGACTATTCATTATTAAGCGATTGTACCAAATGTGCCGAAATGAATATATTATCAGATTTACGCGAATAATGTTTGGGGTCATTGTAATTAATGAACAACTGCTAATTCAAGTGGACAAATAGTAGAAAGTAGTGTTGATATTAAAACCATTACTGAATACCATTACTCCAACGTATTCATTGCATTATTACTACATTATTACTTAATGTAACATTGGAATCATTCTGCTATTACATAATTGCAGAAATAATAACGAATTAAATGTAACCCAAAGAAATACATATATAACACTACAGAAGCTTGTGGGTTTTATTAATTAGTTCTTTATTTATTCAAACAGCAAGCTGACAATTCCACGAACGCGTTAAATTTAATTTGCAGTTAAGTAATAACATCCTACCATTGCGAATACTGAATAGAAAATAATCGATAAATAAATAAAAAGTCAACTTTAGAGCAATTATTCAATTTCACTATTCAGACATAATTGTTGATATATACCTAACAGAAATTTGGTGACAGGTAATTGGTAATTATGAGAAATACCAAACTCCTTTTTCATGGCATGGTATCTACTGCATTATTATTTTATATATCGCAACCCTTCTGCGAGTGATGCCTTAATTTCAGATAAAATATCAGGGGCTGCGAAGAAAGTAGCGAGGTCGTGATAAACGAAGGGACTTCAAGGGATTTCAGGAGTACCTAATGAGATTCTATTGTACTTTCACAGGAAATTATTCGAAACGGGCCATTAATTTTCCGCTATCTGGTAAATGGTACACAATACCAAGAGAAAGGAATGCTACAGTCGCAAATTAAAAACATTACACTGTAGTCGGCGGCGTGAGAATGCAGAAGATATTTTTTAGTTAAAGAAAAATAAGTGAAATATGAGACCATACTGTTTCAAGTATTGGCGTATTTTTAATGGAAAAGAGTCGTTTAGTTAAGGATAACGGTTCCCGCAAAGCCAGTCACCGTGTTTCTTTGTTCATATTATTTTTATTTAGGTGTTGAATCTAAGCTTGAATCTATCAAATCGACTTCAGATTTATTTTGTTCCTTAAATTTGATATATTGATCATATAACAATTGTTTAAGTAGTTATACATATGTATTGTACATGAACACCCCAAGGAAATATACTAACTTGCGATATATGACAAGTAAACGATTCATTTCTGAACATGAAAGTCTAGTTTTAGCTCTGGAAACGACGGATACATTAAAAAATAACTTCTCAACCGTACAACAATAAGTACGCATTATTCTTCAAAATATTCTTCAAAACTGTTTACAAAAATAGCCCTGTACATTATCATGTATTCCCCTCAAGCCCTCCAAAAACAACATCGACAAACTTTCACAATTACATTAAAAAAATTCTCTTCGACTCTGCTCCTCTGATACAAAAAAAGTCTCTTAAACATAACCGATAATTGTAACTTATCAACAATTGAAATCAATTAAATTCTATACCCATTCTTCTCCACTTTCAACTCTGTCAAAATGATTAAAGAAACATAAATCGTGAAACCACTACTATGAACATCGTGCACAGGGTTTCTCGGATCGACTAATCCGTCAAAAATTAACACAAAAACTCCTCTCCGGATTACGGTCCGTGTAATATGGGTGAAACAAAACAAAAAATTACGCTTCAAACGATTCGGATTTTCCCCGAACTATTTATTCACACAGCTGGATGGGTGGCTTACTAGTGATTCGCGTTTATGGATTAAAATTCGGCATCCTGTATAGAAGCTTGTACAACGTGAAACTGTGCGTAGTGTAATCTCACGTTGCAGTCGGTCCTGTTCTAAAGTACACACGACCGAGACCCGAAGAGCGGTGCCATATAGGCGAACACCATTCAAGGTGGAAATTGAAATGCGAGGATCGGAATAGGGGTCACGCGTGACTAGGAGGATGCAGCCGTAAATTATAGGATGATTAATAAATTAATGCATTAGTATCAGGACGTGGCAGGCGTCGGGGGCGCGAGTGTCGTGCGGTGTTATCACGTTAGTCGCGAGCGAGCGAGCAAAATAATTAGAACGAGCCGTTCTGTGTATACATATATACTGTGTAGACGTAAGCGGCTGGAGAAAAGCCTATTTCTGACTAAACGGATAACCACCGGGGTATTAATCGCCGGCAAGTAGACGCTGCTTAAGGTGACGGGGCGGCGTCGAATCTGGGATGGCTCGCGATTTCTTCAAAATTGACCTTAATCCGCGTCCGTTTCGCTCGGTCGTTTTGCGCGCGTTGTAATTAGATTTGCACGGATAATCGTTCGACTGGACGACTTAGAGTTCAATTCAGGGTGCACAGGCTTGTCGGAAGCAATATGATTTTTTTTTTCATTAACGTTTAACGTTGCATCGACACCAGGGTCATTAGTCATTAGCGACAATTTCAAATTATTATTCTTTGGTTATATTTTGTCATATAGCTGGGTTTCTTTGAGGTAGTTTAGTGTGTCAGAAATGTGGTCCTCTGATGTCAATGCGGTGTCAGGTTTTAATTTGTATTTGAGTCTTTGCGATCCATATTTCCGGCATTCGTACAGCAGATGTTTGGTGGATATAATCCGGTTACATGTAGAGCAAGTTGGAGGTTCTGTCTTCTGTAGGAGGTATTCATGTGTGATCTTCGTGTGTCCGATTCTGAGTCCCGTCATGATCGACTTTGAAATGTATTCGTCGGCTTATGTAAAATGAAAACTCGTGTGCATGCACGCTGTGTAAAAATAAATAGCAATCAAGAAAAACAACAATCGAGAGAAACAAATATCAAGTCACACCTACGAATGATCAACGATGGCACAAATTCGTAGTTTGTTACTAACATACACAAAACACTGTTGCAAATACATCAAAATATAGTCAAGTTGTGTATCTATTATATAATGCGAAGAACAAAAGAAGAATTATACTTCGCTATTATTGAAGTCGCGAAAACATAAAATATATGTATATTATTCCCATCTGATCATAAAAATTCATCACACCCTGTATAATTTGTGGTTGTATATGAAATAGATGAAGAATTGTGGCTTTGGCAAGCATTGAATCAGTACATTGGAGATAATGTTAAGAGAGTTATATCGCGTCATCATATTAATATCGTAAATGTGCAATTCTACAAATTATGAAATTGACAGCAACGTAAAATTCTAGGTATCAACATTCTTTCAATTTTCTTGTAGACATTAATCATTTTTCACGAAAAGGAATACTTGGCCCTCTTCTTTCAAGTATATGATTTGCACATTCCTGTTCTGCGTTTCACTAAATCTCAATTTCTATCAGACATACTTTTATCTTCCTTCGTACCTCTCCTTTATTTCCCGAGGAAAAAAATTCTGGCAAGTTTGAGTTTCAAAGTTGCTGAACTTCTTATACCAAGAGCCCTTCGCGATTTTCAAGAATCTTGCAAGATCTCCAATCTTACAGATACGTGAATCCAAGACAGTCAAAATGTTATATCTTTTAGTCTTCTAAGATTTTTCCAAGCTCCAACTTCGTCCAACCATGATAATTTTTATTACATTTCGTCAATATTACAATCATGTTTATTATCTTCAACTTAAAAAACGCTTTCGAAACTTATCTGATTTATGCAAAAAGAAATCCTGTTGTATTTAATCTTAAAATCATTCAATCCATCAACTCCATTCGCTTATTTATTCACAGGTTCTTGCATCGTATTAACCTATTTATCATGGAACCGTTCGTCACAGTATCTTCTTCAAAATACTCCCTTTGAGCGTTTCAAGTAACAACTAGCAAGCAAGTCGAGGTTCAACAACGGGAACAGGATTTACCTGTCGAGTAATACCAACGGCAAGATGCAAAGTGCGCCGGTCGTTGCATCCTCGACGCGATTTCCGTCTCGATTTCAACCAACTCGACGATACCATCCTTCGACGATGAAAAGAAACGCAGAAAACGCCGTAGAAATCTCGTAACAACGATGCGGCACGTTTTACGACACCGCGAAGTCGAACAGCTCCCTGAAGTTTCACGGTCGGGGCTGGCGAAACCGTTTTATCATCCAGGTCGAAAGCTCTGGCCGCAGTGCTTACGAGACAGAAAAGCTGATCAATTTACAGGGCTGCTTTCGACACTGAGTAAGCCGTATTTAGCGACGCAACAATCGTCGCTAAGCTGTTTCCAAACGTTTCTTCTCCGTTCGTGCGAAGCATGGTAGTTTGATATTTACGGGAGCGAGCGATCGTTTTGTGCAGCGACGATTCACAAATTCTAGTGGGAAGATTTATACGGAGCTCGCGAAGAAATCGGTACAAAAGAAGAGATTTATATGGTAGGTTTGGAATTGATCGGTTTTGCTGCAACCTCGGGGTGAATCGTTGGACCTCGTGAACACGAAATAGGGTTAAACATATTTTTAGAATAATAGAGGGAGCAAGTTAGGGTAGCCCGAGAGTCAGTTTTGATTTATTTTGCGCAAGTAATTAATGTGTCGATGAAAATGGGGAGTGAAGTTGATTTCCATGCATTGTTAATTTGAAAATAATTTATTATACTACCTAATTGGGGGATTGGCGAGGCGTTAGATATATTCAGTTCACATTTCACGTTTTATAATACACAGAATAATTGTCAGGGCATTACAAAATATATATTATTTAATTTTTGGACTATTGAAATTAATAAAGAAGAAAGAAAGTTATAATAATTGTGCACGAACCAGCGTGATTGATTTATTATTAATTAATGGGCTTAACCAACCTGGGAAAAAATGTTTCAAATCACAACTGTTTTGTCTAAAAATAAGTTCGTAAAACTAAGTCGACAAAAAGGAGGAACAGGTGAAAAACGTAACGATTTCCTCGATTCTCTAATATGTACAAAACCTTAAATTGAAACTGAAATGATCAGTGTCAGAATGTATAAATAAATCTCGTTACATCCTGATCGAATCAATCACATTGTAATATGTGGTTCAGTTCCGTGCACAATCGACAGATTGCATTCAGTCTCGTCAGTTCCATTCGGTGAAGGCAGAGAAGGATTCGAACGAACCACGTACTTTCAACGGGAATAGACAGCAGGTCTAGATTCGCGAGGTATTTCGCTCTCGTTCCTTCTAATGGGAATTCCAGGAATGTCGTAAGGAAATTGGTAAATCGGAATTCGTGCATGAACTGCTCGTACGACACGTCGCACTGGCTACGAGGCATTCCGTTTCTCGCTCGAGCATTGCATGTACATTGTGACTTTCTGAAGAAGCTAATCGCTGGGACGGTAGTCAATTGTATAGGTAACGTGGGTGAGGAAGATGGAATTACTGTGATTAAGGAATGACGGAATAATTGCTAGAGATTAAACCGATCCTTTTTTTTGCAGTACAATAAGTATTACTTTACGATAATTATCTGTAATTTATATTACAGTATGCAATTTCGTATTCTTTCATATATATTGCTGTTTTATATCAATTAAATTATATTCTAAGCTATTTCTAATTTCTCAAATATTATATAGAAAATTTGTTACCATTAAACATTGGAATGCCACTTATTCTTTGCACGAATTTTTATGTTGTTTGATATTATTTTTCACTTACCTAATATGTACTTAAAGCCTTAAGATAAAAAGCTTGTACCATCGAGAATCAAAATAATGTACAATTATTCCTGTGCTTTGAGTATATCTAAATTGCAGCCACCAATGTTGTATTAATAAAAATGATAACGACACACATCTTTTGCATCCTTCAATAAATAGTCAACTTGACTGATAACTCCAATGACGAACCAGTTGAACAATTCATAAATAAATCTCATTCATTCTGATCGCGCAACTGATTCTTATAAGGAATTCCTCAGCCATAACGAGCAGTCACGCAAAAGACACTGAGCAACGTCTAAACGAACGTGCTATTATTCGCAATTATGCCATGGCCATGAACTTTTTAAAGCACCAGCTACTCAACTAATTCCATCTAATTGACCAGGACCCGCCTAGCGAATGGTTTAGATATAAATCTGACTAATTTCACGGCGGTCGACCAAAAGCAGGAGTCAAGGGTGTCTTTTCAAAGACGGCTGTTGAAGGTTTGACCAACAACATAGGATCCTCGAGCACGAACCATTGAGACGACAACAGGTAAAGCCTGCGATTTCATGAAATTACAATGACGCTCAATTTGAGAGGTTCCGAGAAAACAAACAGGACCAACAACGAATTACCAGCCGTTGACGGGATACGGAGAACGGTTGACGTCATTGGTAACGAACAATTAATTGCTCCCGGCTGTATTTAGACGCGGCGAACGAAATAAAATTTGCGGAAAGCGCCGCGGGCTGGCCGTTTTAATTAAAGTTAACCACTGGTGAGACTATCGGACGTGGTATAATTACAAATTTGCAGGAAAAAGTGATTCCTTCTTTTTATTTTTCTGCCGTTTATTTCATTTGTATTGATGTTGGAATCGCGGTTAAACGTAAGAGTGTATTACTTTGAGAAGAATATGTTTACGATTTGTTTGCATGTCATGTTTTTGTCATTACACGGTTTATTTGAAATAATTCTTATCTAATATCATATTTTATATCTTGAAGTAATATTAATTTATTCCTGTCATTTAATTACGAATATTTACTGAATCATGCGAAATTCATTTGTTTCTCACTTTGCGTGGGCAAGTGTATGTATATGGTAACGAGGAAACAATACTTCCGACGTAAAAGACCTATGACGAATCTCGTCACGAATGGTCCAAATTGTAAATTTTAAAGCTACCATAAAAACGGAATACGCCATAGAAGTTTGTTCAAACGCACACATAAATTATTCCCTAATGTATGACCGTTGAAAGAGTTTGCAAATACGATTAAAATAGAGAGTAGCACATTATACTATATTTTAGTTGTTCTTGTATTAGTTCCCCGAGAAGACAGTTTTTGCACGGCGAAAACAAACGTATTCTATGTGACAGGGCGAATTTGTAACGCAGTAAAACGAAGCATCGATTTCCCATTTATACTTCTTGCACAGAGAAAATAAACCGCGTATTAAACCCTTCGAATATATTACGCTTTTCCCACGAACGTAATCAGTGTTTAATGCGATACATTTGCGAGCGTAATGCCCGGCCATAATTCTCCATTCTGACATAGAAATCGATCGAGTCGATTGACAAATGCACGTGGTGGTTAAGTTAATGATACGTGGAAAAACTATGGTTGTATACTCAATGGTGACATTTTAGCAGACCGTGGACATTTTTAAAGAACTCGCTGCGTATAGATTCGATACGAGTGGAGAAAACATTAATTAGGAAAGTTTTCAGTTAAAAAAAGGTACAGTTGCATTGAGAAAAGTTATTCTTTATAGAGGTAAGCATAGTTACGATATTTCAATAAACATTTTACTCGTACGGTTTAATTACAGGTGTATGGAGTAATGTTTTTATCAATATGTCTCAATCGTCGCTTGTTTTAATGTATTAAATAATTTTCTATGTCTGATCGAAAGCTGTACAATATTCTGTATTGCAATCAAAATTAATTCAATAATTCAAGAAGTATATTTACTTGTTTAATAATCCTTTTCTATAGATTATTACACATTTTATATCAAATTGACTAAACGATCCAGTGAACTTCAACAGACTTAAGGGCTGACTCTTTTAACATAAAATAACCACAAAATTATTCAAAGATTATTGTAAGTGTTGTAAGATATTTGAAGGTATATCCTAAAAATTGAACATTCCATAGAAGAAGTGTAGCAACTAACCCAGAACAATAGTTTCTTAAAATAGCCAGTTTGTAAGATGGTAGTCTGCGACGCTTCGTTTAATCCGCAATGGAGCTTTTAAGGGTCAAAGTCGACTCACCTTGGCAGAAAATATTCATTCCTACGTATATTACATAATTCGAACATAAAAAGAAGGAAAAATGAAAGGTAATACCATAAAATGCCAATGACTTTCGTAATGGCACATCTTGTCTGGCAAACATTAACGTGGCACTAACAATTACATTTCACGGTACAGTTATTTTTTATGTGGGGTCCGCGTTTTATGTGAGTATCCGTAATACAGTGGTCATACGAACGAACAAGCCACTTAACCGGGTTCTAATTCAATGCACCAAATTACTAAGCGAAAAACATCCAGCCTTATCGTGCATTAGAGTAATTAGCAGTTGATTGTGAATAGAACGGCGCGCCTTAGTTCGTGATAAATAGGGAAAAGTTTTGTTTGCTTTTACTGGAAACTTGAACGCATACAGCCTAATGGAATTCCAGAAAACTGCACGTCACACCTTTTAATCGACTCCAAGGTAATTGATTAAGTGCAAGTTGAAAATTTGGAACAGTTACAGAACAGCAGACGCGACTACTCATGTTCTTTGATAGTAATTATATCCCCTTCTCTGCAAATAGTAAATAGTACAGCAATAGCCCAACTGTTTGCAGTTTAAATTTATTGAGTATCATTATAGTACATTATGTTCGTAATTTTCTAAAATATCTACATAAGTAGATATCGGTTATACAAATTATTATTACCTTTAATAATAAACAT
Source organism: Nomada ferruginata (assembly GCA_963583965.1). Classification (NCBI taxonomy): domain Eukaryota; kingdom Metazoa; phylum Arthropoda; class Insecta; order Hymenoptera; family Apidae; genus Nomada; species Nomada ferruginata. The sequence goes on along the minus strand of OY757225.1, from coordinate 9,379,561 downwards.
ATTAACATTATCATTATCCAAATTATTATATTGATCTTTATAATATCAAGCCACTATTTTATCGTAATTAATCCCGCATCACTAATGTGTACTTTTTTTAATTTTGTGTTATTGTGTGCTGTATATTCTTTTTATAGTATATCTATAAAAGTACCTATATTGTGACAAAATGAATCTTTCTTTCCGGTAGCCAATATTACACTGCGCTGATCGTGTTATTATACTTCAGTAACAGTTTATCGAAATGATTAAAATGTCAATGAATAATTAAAGTCAGATTACGTGAAGGTAAAATCTGCGAATAACGAAAAGTTCAACGAATAAGGATTCGTTTATATCTAGTTAAACGGAATCTGTGTTTTACTGATACGCTTTCCTTTCATCCAGAAGCGCAATTTTGTTCTCGTGAAAAGATACAGGATCCACATAAATTTCCAAGTACCCTCCACAAAAATTACCAAACTAATTTCATAGCGGTCCTAAACGAGGCTCGTTAATAACAACGTCAGGTACGCTGTATTCTCCCAGCCTTAAACATCTTAAATAACGACGTGGAAAACTTAAATAAGTTTCCTGTAAGATACCGCGCGGACTTCTGGAATTAGCTCCCTAACCGTAACTACTTAGCCTTAAACAAAAAGGGCTTTAATGTGAAGCAACGGCGCGAATTCGAAGCAGATAAAAGCAGAAAATACAAGAAGAGATAACTCAACCCGAAACTGTGCGGTTATCTGGCCTTGGAAACGCAATGTGATAAGTATTAAAGGTGGATAAAATTGCCTGGAAAAACATATTACGTTAATCAGCATTTTAAATATAATATTAAAATCATTGAAGAAATTATGTATTACTCTGATTTTAACCATGCCTTTCTTGCAAAGCATTTTGTTTGAATATCTCTTGCTACAGAATAACATTCACAAAGCAAAATAATAAATGAATTATTCTGTTGCAGAATTTTATAGTAGCCTTTCTTTTATTAATTGCATCACCTGTGCAGAATATACTGCACCGTGTTCGACAAAAACTTTTCTTGCATATTCAGTAGATTGTTCTGAATGGTAAGCTGTTATTGTATACTATGGACCTGCCACCATTTACAACATGCTTGCAGAAATTTTGTAAAGATAAAAGGATATTTTATTCTTTTGTTTGTTTATTTCCATTATATGAATGCTGTTGACGTTTAATGGTCTTTCATTTGTGAATATAATGATTACAGAAATGCTACGCGTTGTTCAGTTCAGTTAAATAGATAACAAGGTAAGGGCAGCTTGCAGCGTTGCAATTTTATTATGATTGTCGAATAAATCGCAAGGCATCTTATAAATTATACTACGAAGAGCGATACATCTGTGCAAAGATAAGAATAATAATTTCATTAATGCGGTTTTATATTACGAAATAATTAAAAAATGCAAAACTAATGATTTGCATGCACATTCGCTTGAAGCATTCCATTTATAAAGTGCATCACTTTGTGCAATCTATCCGGTGCATTAATAATAGCTCATTCTGTTTCATTGGCAGTCAATTATTAAAGGAAATAATTCATTAAACTCTTAATATGTGTAATCATTCAAAATTGTATCTAATTGTATTTTTATTCAACCAAAACTGTGTATTTCGAAAATTTCGAATTTGTCAATTAGCGATAAGAATTTCCACTTTATAATATTTTCAATTATAATATTCTTAACAGCAGAAAAGGAAAGTAGAAATGCAGAGATATAGTAATCATAAAAACTAGAATAGTATGTGAGAATCGTTCACCAAATGATTTTCATTCCATATAGAAATTTAATATCATTTAAATATCAACAATTATTTACTATTAATGTCAAGATTAACTGTAATGTTATCAGAATTAATTTAAAATCTTGAATGCGATATTAATAAAATTATCGCCCTATTAACACTAAGGACAATTTGGTTTTATAATAAGTATATACCATTTTCGCTCGTTAACGTTTTAACGAGCTTGGTATACTGTTCTTAAAATCAATAGGTGTAACAGGTGTTCAATCTCAGTGCATCTTCAACCGAACGGCTATAAACCGGATCTATAAAACTCTTAGCTTTCATTGAGCGTTAAGTAAACGATATTTCCAAGTAGACAATTGTATAAGGTCTTAGGCCGTCTATTGCTATAAAGAGACCAGCATGCCCAGTGTCTATAAATCCTTTATGATCATACGTGTAATGAATAAAGGTAGCAAGTATAGGGTGTAGTTGCAATGATTTATATGTTAGTTGATTATTTCTGTCTCTTTTGGGACCTTCAGTAATTAAGGTATGAAACGTGATATAAACTGCTGATAGGATTATAATTGAAAATTAAAATGATATAAAAAAGGAAAAAATTTTGTATATGATATTTTTGTATCTATTATTTGTGTATAGCAAAATATGCAGGCCTTTGCATTTAATGTTTGATAAATAGAAAATTAATTTCTACTTGTTTTTGTAACAATTATGGATGTATCTGTAAAAGATCCAATACAAATTATTTAACATATAAATAAGTGGGGTAAATGTGAATTGATAAATGGGAATTTACGTTGTACTGTCACTTAGAATTCAGATTTTCACTCCAAAATATTTCTACAGATATTGATTAAACCGTCCCATCAATATTTGAAATATTGACAATTGGTCAATTTAACTTCTCACACGTTCAATATAATGTTGGCACTGTCGAAATATTGACAACAAATATCGAGCGTTTAGAGATTCCTGAAGCACATGTTTCGTCGTCCGAATAGAAATTCCCTTCGATATGCCAACGAACAAAATATGAAAGAAGTAATAAGAAAACTAGACGATTTGTTGGGAATATTATAATACAATAGTTTTTAGCTGCGAACAATTGGTTACAGAATTATTAATTACTTTACTAAGCAAGTACTCCCAATGAACCAATTTAAAACAAAATAATCGCTAAAAATTTTATAAATTAAATCACCCAGGCAAGGGCAATAAATGGATATTATTACAATTTTCCATCCTGTTATTATTTTAATAAATCAATGCACAAAATATTTGATCAATTAAGTTTCCGAGTGTATTGTAAACGCATGGCTACTGTGCATTACATTATATTTATTATAAATATTGTAACCACATTATTGCAACAATTTCATATTAAAAATTACTCAACTATTCCAGGCTAAAAACTATTATATTTAATCGAAACAAATGACTACTCGCGTCTGCAATGCTAATTCCAAATTAATGGGCAGCTATCAAGGCAACTTGATATTTCTAAAATTATAACAGTGAACGCAAACTTTTCTCCGTTAGTGTACGCATTGTTCGCCAACGTAAAGCCAACAATCTGAACTCCACATTTTTTGATTGTGTTCAGTCATTCCGATACGCATATATGTACGTGCACAGTTCGTGTACCGTGCGTGACACGGCAAAATGAGATCGGCCAATAATTGTCGGTGGTGGCTTCGGAGCCTATTTACATTTACGGCTACTCTGTACCCCGTTATCCTAACGTTATAGAGGTCCGTAGTCCGTAGGCTCACGAGTCGAGCGACGCGCACAGATAATGGGGAACGGACAATTTCGCTGATGTTCCACGACGTCAGTTGCCATCGTCTATTTTGCACAATTTCCCTAGGGACTACGTGTATACACGTAACCATCCGTTTTCGAATATTTTATTCCCTTTTTTACCCTTCTTTATTGTACTTCCTTTCTTTTTTAGTAGGGGGAAACATTTCTGGGTTTTTTTTAGTGGCGATCCACGATCAGATTTAGCATAAGGGCTTTAATGGCAATCGTGAAACGACGCGTGTCGTCTTTTATTTTTATTTTGTGGTATTGTTTTTGTTTTGCGGAGTTAATTGATTTAGCCAATAAGCGGCTCAATTGAGTGTATAGTTCGGGGGTCATTGTGCGTTGAAATACTTTAATGCAGACGTATTATTGTACGAAGAGATATGAGATAACAGATAAATAAATATTTTCTACATCTTGCTGAATGATTAAGATGAGAAAATATTTTTATTCGAGCATTTTCTATTAAACGCATCGCAATGCCGAGCACTGACTCTTTTTTAAATATTTGAAATAATTAAATGTATATTCTCTTTGCTATTTGCGTTTCATTATATTCAAGTTATAAAATTAGCTACGCAATTTATGCACGACTCGGTTCATTTGAATGAAATATCGCTCCTGTATTAACGGACATTTAGCAATCAATATACGAGCTTCATTCTGATAATGAGATTAGACTTTATTAAATGACCTACGTGTTGTTAATCACTCGATTAACAAAATGAAGCCCAATAGATTCGCTGTAATCGAAATATATCCTGATAGTAACTGACCATTTATGAAAGAAATGACCACTATGAAAGAAATTATGCAGAATATCTAACGCACATTATGCTGCAGAATATATTACAAAATGTGGCACCTTAATTGAATAATACTTTCTTTCGACAAAAAGTGTCCTGCTTTTTCGCTACACTTATTTCTGCCATCCCATGTTTTATATGGCCGCATAAAACCGACACAATAAACTGTTTAATAATGAATTGCTTAATTCATTTATATACGAGCAAATTGGGGAAGGAAAATACCGTATTATTAAATATACTGCGAATACAAATAAAATATCTTGCATGACAAATTGGCATAACGAAAGTGAAACAGTTGCAAAATATTATAATTATAATCAGTTCTTATTATATAATAATAACTAACCGTATTTATTTTTATTGGTGAATAACTAATAAAGCACTTGGTTCTCAGTAAAATAGTACTAATACTAATTTGAAACCCTGTAACAAGTAACAATTAATATTCCATGCTTCGAAGGATGCACCATTATTATTTACAAGCGAACATAAAAACAAAATGTATCGCGATTTTATGTATATCTATTTCGACCAAAAGGTGCCTTCTGACACCTGTACACTTGGATGGAAATAACTGTGGAAATAATGGTTAAACAAAATAGTTTCTCCCTTTTCAAAAAGTCAGTTGGGGAAAAATGATTAAACTTAGAAAATGATTTTAAGATAAAATTATAAAAGGTGTCGAAAGACACCTTTGGTAGAAATTGTATTCATAAAAATAAAGAATTTTTCCATATGAAAAATGTATAATGTACCAACCCTTAATGGTGCATACATATATCCTTATCCAACGTCCACTATTGCAAGCTGCGAATAGCATATCAGTTCGCTGCCGGTACTTAATGTTATCCAATCGATACAGACGCAAAAGATATCAGTTATCTTTGCAACGGTTGTTGCTTTTACCTCAGCATATTTCGTACTGTTCACGACTACTTTTTTCCACGTTTCAGTACCTTGCACGGGCTCAATGCAGGCAAACAATGCACTTCACCGCCGAACAAAATTATTCGGCCTTTCGCGTGACAGGTAATAATAAGGCCTCGCTGTTTCCCCTTCGAGACCCCACGATCGTACTTCCTTCTAGTTGCGAGAATATTTCGCATTTCCCCCAAGAATTTAAGCAGCGCCGGAAATTAATAATCCGATCAAATTGACGTTGAACTATCTGATCAAAAAGGTAATTTTAGCATTGCAATTAACAACAAATGGGAAATATCTTTTATTTCAGGAATAAAATAGTAAGAAATTGCCTTCAAGTGTTACTTCGTTTTCGAGTTACGAATGATTTAAATAGTGTAACTTTTATTTGGTGGATACTGCGAATTGTTTGTAAGACATAACATTAGCATGCTCGAAGCTAATTAGCAGGATTGCAGCGCACAACATGTTCAACATGTCTGTTCCCACAGTTTCCCATCCACAAATATCAGTCCTATTCCATTATCAAATATTTCCTTCTCAAAATCCACCCTCTAAAAAGAAAAAGGCGCATATTCGTTCGCAATAACGAAAAATAGCAAAAGCAAAATAGCGATTCAGTCCTTTCACAAACCCCAACAACTCGTACACTGTGCCGTCGAAAAAGTGAATCAACCAAGTCGCCAATCAACATTCACATCTGTCGTGGAATCGATGAAATAAAAAAAAGCCGACCAAAATTGTGCCGACCAAAATCGAATTGAAGAAAAATTCGAAACCTCACAACCGATCGTTGTGCTTCGTCTTCTACCCCCCAACCCCTTCTTAACAAACTCAAACTGCCGTGAAGTTTTGCATCGTCGATTTGCCGTTCGCTATTTAGTATTTACCCTTCGCTCGAGCGAAACGAAATTGCAGCGGCAGACTGGCACCGGGAAAATAAGCGAAGTTACGAATCGGCTGGCAATTACTTTCTCGCGCCGGAATCGCCAATGAAGCGAGAGGGATTCGACAGATATTACAATCTCGTTTAGCCGGGTTGGGGGTCGCGACCAGGCGTAAGTAAAGTGATAAAAAAATGCAAATTCCGATCGATGACGGCGGGGAGGGGGACGCGGATAATATTTAAGGCGCTGAAACAGGCGATGGGGGGTGGGCACGGGTGTGGGTTGAAGGGTTAGCGAGGTAGGGCGAGGAAGATGATGTCGAACGAACGGTCAGGATAACGGGCGTACGTTTTGTTATTTTTTAATTTGAAATAAACGTGGTCGGGAATGTCGAGTGAATTGATTTTATGCAAATGTCCGCGAACACAACGACAGTTTTGGCTGGGCTGTGCATTTTAATCACGTTGTCAGGAGATAGCGGGCATACGAACGGAATGAATGTACTTTTTTGGAATGAACGAAAACTGATCATCGGTTCTTCGAGTAATTGAAATTTTCCGTAATACGTGGATGTGATATTTGGGGAAACCGATGGAAAGGTCGGGATCGACATAATATTTCACGTGTACGGTTAAATAAAATGGAGAAGTTTAATGGGACAGGAGAAAAAACTGTGACGTATCACATTTTAGAAACATAATATCCGACATGTTTTGCTTAGGGTTTTTTTTTTTAGTTATTTGAGCCAAATGGTTCTGACGACTCTTCTTTTAATAACAATAATTATTCTATTAACGATACACCCGTGATAATATGAAATTAAATAATATTGCAGGCGTAAACTTTTGATGGTAGCTGTATGAAAAATTCATTGCAATTTATTTCATATAAATTTTATGAATTTTTATTCTGTCGATAATTGAAATGTGTGATGATTCAAATATTGTAACAACAACTGTAGAATAACAACACGTTAAAAAGTATAGATATGTGGCTAGTATAATAGTACAGTAGCATTTTTCCACATTGCGCTGTTTATCTGTGTTCGATAAAAGCTTCTACAACCAAGTTTCAATATTTATGGCTACCTAATTCGTTGTCAAACACTGACGAAGTACTACTAAAATGAACACAAGTAGATACACTCAAGAAATGCAAAAATAATAAAATTATAAACACGTTCATCAATTATGAACACAAATAACAAACATACTAATTCGATCCTATAAATAGAAAACATTAATAGTCGTCTTAAAAGGATTACACAATTTTCTATCATATTATGTCAAGAAAAACAGGAATCCACTGTACATACTGCTTACCACGTTAAATTATCATACATAGCGATGCTTATATTTTGATCAGCCTGCCTAAAATGCCCACAATTTAATCAGTCACAATCTGGTAAAGTTAAACGTTTCAGCAAGAACGTTCGTCCTGTCTCCACTTTTTGCTATTTTGTGGCAAATGGCTACTGCAAAAATCTAACCGCTCTCCCATTAAGGTTAACCACTGGATCTTCATCTCACTGCAAAATTACATCTGCAAAGCCCAGGCGAGACTCACACAAAACCCATTCAATAATGTGTACGGGAAACGAAACAGGGAAAGGAAAAACAATCTCGTCATAAAGAACGTCACCCAGGATAGATGTAAAAAGGATACACGAACAACGCGTGCATTGAACATGATAAAAAGAACATTGCCACACACGTGGACATACCGAACTTTATTCTAAGCCAGAAGAACGATGTCAAAGTTGCAACACAAATTGTGCTCCGCGCACAGAAAGCAAAAAGAAATGTGTGCTACCGCAATCTTGACTGCGGAATCCAATAACCAGCGCAAGAAAATCTGACACAATACAGGAAAAAAATTATTTTAAAGCTGTTTGAGTTTCGTCTTTACAACCATAAACCGGGACGCTAAGAAAGCGCACTGCTGGAGCAAATGAATTGGAACATGACGAACCGTGCCTAACCCTTTAACTACCGCCGACATATTGTATGATATTTCTGCTGAGGAAAAGAAATTCATTTTGCCCTGGTAATACGTATATGCCTTCAGGTTGCACCATCGCTGAGCTTGTTACAAAACATATAAATAACAAAATAATTTAATAAACATATTATATATTAAATAATAATGAATAATAAATAATTTAAAAATCAAATTGGAAAATTCTAATAATAACATAAAGCTATGACTATAATAATACATTCTACAATCTATGTTTGAATATATACTTTATAAGAAAGTAAGAATTATGTACATATAAGTTCATCGACTTTATCTACTTTTGATCCATGGAATTAATCATTTTGGCAAACGAATATGTCAAACACGTTCCGAAAAAGAAGTTCATTTAGTTCGTTGGCGAATAGAAACACTTGGAGAAATAAGATCGCCGTCGCACAGAACGGTTTTCCATTGCATTATTCCGCACCGAAAGGGTTAACAGGAACAAAAATACGCGCGAATAAGAGCCAACGACGGAAACGAGGATTATGGCCATTGGTTTGGCGAGCTGTTCGGTATTGCAGCAAAGGAACAATGTATGGTACGTGAAATAACAATATTTCTCATTCTGCACGTGAAAACGCCATCGAAATTCAATCGGCTGTTCGAACGGGCGCTGCCGCAAATCGAGTTTGCGGCTGAACGATGATAATAGAGCACCATAACGTTGTAACAAAACGGGCAAGTAAAAGAGTGAGTTGGAAAGGAAGTAAAAGAATTGCTCTTGGAACAGAACGTTGGCATTGCTTCGTATTATCTTGTCGAAGGTGGTTGGAATATTTTCCATGCGAGTGTATTGCTTATGGTTTGGCATTTAAATGTTTCTCTTGGCAATTTTTATAAATCGTGGACATTACTTAAATATTATATTACATTATATTATATTATACCCAAATAGTGATAGCTTGCCCTAAGCTCGCTGTATATCTTTCGTAAATTACATTTTGCGAATTGTCAAATAGTATAAAACACTGTCGGGGTCCAATAAAAGTATTTGTTCGTGAATTATAGGTGACAATAAATTAATTTACATGACACGCGTCGTTTATGAATATATGTATAATATATACATTCTATTCGTTAAATTGAAATGACAAAAGTCAACCTCTGGTTGAGTTCGAGTGTCAAACGCTGCAGTCACCGTCTGTAATGAATCATCGGATCAGGAGTAAAATGAATCTGACAAGTTTGCTCCTTTTAGACGAGGTACACGAGAACAATATGTATTCGTAAGAGTTAATAGCGATCATTAAAGTCAAGCTTTGCCAATCAACCTTTATGACAGCCTCTGTTTGTTTGTATCAAGCCTCGTCACATAACTCAATTCACAACTAACGCTGTTCATTCATTATTAATTTACTCGAATCGAATTGTGTAACGCGCGTTACAGGGAATTCGTGTTCCTATTAAAATATTCGAGCGTTTGTTTTATTTCAGTTTGCAATACCGACGGTATTATTTTTGTAACAATTGGTGCATCCTTGTAATACAAATACAAAATGTTATTGCGGTTTATTATAATAATTTGTATGAATAATATCTTTGATAATTAAGAATTGGAAAATGCTGATAATGAATTCAATGAACAACCAACAAAAGGAGAAACAGTCCATTCTCCTATTCTCCCAGCTATTCTCCTCCAATCTCGAGTCTTTAAATCGAGAATATTCGTTCTGCGCAAAATTATTATCGCGAGCCTGTCATGCTCTACAGGCTATTAATTATACGCCTCATTTCAGTTCCCTCGGTGGACACGGAGAAGGATAGGAACAGAGAAAGTGAGACCAATCCTAACAAGACGTCTACGTCCTCCTTCCGGCTCAACTAATTCGTCTCTAGTAATTCCCTTTGAGACCAGTTTCACCCGGTCATTCGTCTGACGTATTCGAATTTCCTCCACTTAAAACGACCGACTACCGCGACAAATCCCCGTGGAAGAACGGAAAGTTTTGATTTTCGTATGTGCGCAACTCGGGTTCTGATTAATCTCTAGAGAGTCCAACGATTGGGCGACTTAACTCTTACAATTAGTGTACCAAGGGGACCCCAATAAATGTTTTTTCATGGCATTCGATAATTAATGGAAATATGTTGCCAGTAAAGTCGTGTGTTTTATGACTAATTCCGATTGGTAGGGAGAGAGAAAAAGAAATGAACTAAAAGGATTTGTGTTAAAAAGTTAAAACCCCCCAGGCAAATCTATTAGTAACTGTTGAATGGATAGTTTAACGAAATAAACTAGCAACATTTACGATGAGAATCTGAGTGCAGAGCAATTAAAAATTCTGATTCTTAATGATATCCTCGTCACGTTTAATATGCGCATTATTAAAACATAGATATGATGATCATAACTAATGTAACCGTAAAGAAGCTTTGATAAGCTTTTTACCCTCTTGGTAACCGACGTATGTAGATCATCTCACCTTGCTATTCTAAGGCTAAAGAACCGTTTCAAGTTACGGAAAAAATTGTTCATCGTTAGTATCAGAGGTGTACGTTTTCTTATTTCTCCCCTAAGAGAACCCGAGTAAAGGTTTCGATTCGCATGTCACGTCCCTATTGGCAGAAATTAATGACTTGCTCGTGAATCGTGTAGCGAGCTCTAGATTCGAGTACCAGATAATTTTGGTACGCGTATACCTAGATCCATGATCCACAGATGTTCATCTTGCATTATAAAATGAAAGGAAGATACGTCGCATATCTTGTACCCGTGTGTGCTGGCGGTTAGGGAAAAATTTTAACCTGAAGAGTTCAAAGCACATTAGAACCCACTCTCGAACGCAGACTTGCCGAACACTCTAAATGCATTAATTTCAACAATCGGATATATCAAATTAAGTATCCTATCCCACCCAGATCTGGCCCACATCGCTGCAACGGTTAAGGTATAAGGCCCTCGACTGCGAATAATAAACATTAGCCTTTCCTCCATCTGCTGCGCAACATAATGTAACTCAGCTCCTAGAACGGCTCACGAAAGCAAATCTTCGCCTCGCACTATCTCGGCTGACACAAAATGAGTGGCGCGGCATTAACGACAGTAACCCTGGCTGAAACTGCACGGATAGCGTATGCAAAGTAGAACATTAGCATGATGTGCCAGAACACTAGATATATCTTGCTTGCCCTGCCCTTCCCACCTCTCTAATTTCTCTCTCTCTCTCCTCCCTTGTATCTCTCTCTTTCTGCCAATGCGTGCCTCTATCCGGGGCTAGGGCATTATTAATGACACCGTTCCAGAGAACAAGCCCTTGCTGTCTCGTAAACGTACGTGCAAACACGTATCGAACGGTGTCGGCTTGCTGAAGGGTTCATTTGTGGCAAGGAACGATTGGAGAACGCTTCACGTGGACGATTTCTTGTTTCCTTCTCCTCCTCGTGCTTTCCTTCTTTTTAAAGACGGGACGGAGTATTTGTCACAGCAGTGGCGGAAACTGGGTCACTTGTGGTTCGTAAAGACATTTTTCTTTTGCCACGAGTATTTGTTGGAAAGTTTTTGGGATGTTTATGTCGTCTTTTTGAGATGAAACTTGACGCACCCTTGGATCTTCTTCGTATTGGATTCAGTTACGTTGTCTTAGAAAGAGTAGAGTTATTTTCGAAACTGTCAAGAATGAAATACGCAATTTTGTAGCAGCAAAAATAAACGACAGATTCGAAGTGTTTGCTAATTTTCGACATGAGTTACATTTCGATATCTTGCGATGGAAAGTTACAAACACTGGTATGTTTCGCGATATATTATTTAATCTCCTCGCCCATATTTGCGTCAAAGCTGGCAGAAAGATTGACACTGCGAATTCATTTCCCTTATACGGGTCTGCAAATATGCAAAGTTTGGACAAATCAATCGGGGACAATGCCGTCCTTGAACAGAGTTCTCTCCTGGAAATTTTATGTAAAGTTAGTACTACTTTATAGAAAGTTTAGAAAGCACAATTGTAATGTCAGAATATTGTAACTTAAATTTGACCTTTCTGTTTAAATTAAGACAAAGTTTAAAGACTACTAATTTTATTAATTGGTAATACATATACACGTATTAAACATCAAAAAATTTGTCGCCAACATGTATGGTTACTTAAATTCCACCCCATGCAATACTGCAAAGTGTACTGTCGTATGAATATAAAAACTGTCACTACAATTTTGTACTATACCGGTGAAACCATATTTGAGTTCCACCGTCATTATCAGCATATCAACCAAACAGATATTGAGAACAATCAGATCTTCTGTTTCGCAATTAGCACTATACGAACAGAAAATGGTGCTGCGTTAAGTATCATCTGGTTCATGAATTCTTCTAATGCATGAAACAAAAGTGTGAAGGCTACGAATCATCGTAACGCCAATGCTGTTTCAAATCCGCAACTACGATGGAAATCTAACAAGGGACCTTTGTAGGAATTTTGTTCTTCATAGCCCAGCTACTGCACCAGATACTTTTTCTGGCTATCCGTTGCCAATACTATAGTTCCCCGCAAGTATTGGCCGCGCTGACATATCGTGTTTAGTGTAGCAAAATTATTTAACACAAGAATAACTCCACATTTAACTATTTATTAAAGTATTGCTGGAACTCAAACACCTGTTGACGTACGTCAATAGGACTACGTGGTTTTAATAAGCATATTATAATTGTATTATAGGGGATTTAATAGATTCGAAAAATATTATACGGAATATGAGATATCGGTTGATTTTCTTCCTATAATTATTTACTTATTATGCATTTATAAATTCAGTACACAGATTACGTTTCCTTTACCATTTATAAGATACTTCAACAATGAAGTTGTTTATATCTTACGTTCTTAAAACTTACAGGACTCTATCCATCATTCTTTTGTGACTGTAAACGTGTAAGGTGCACTAGCTCTTAATAGTAACAGGTGTTTGAGTTCCAAGCAGCAATACTTTAATAAATAGTTAAATCTGGAGTTGTTCTTGTGTTAAATAATTTTGCTCCTACTGACGTACACCTCAGCTGAACACAAATCTAATACATTGAACAAATCGTCCAATAAAACGGGTTGCGGGCCAGCGAGTTCTGCCAAAGCATTTAAACACCTATCACTGTTAAACGCGATCAATTTTCCCTCCATCAAAGTGTAACAATGTTTGCTCGAAAGGAATTTTCATTTATTCGTTGCGTCGCGTCGTCGCCTGTGATAACAGCCCCGCGGTCACGCATGGTGAACGACGATTCGCGAGTAATTGCCCGTAAAACGTTTCGTTCATTGATCCAAGTCTTAGACGCCGGTTGCACGTAGATCTTTCGCTTTTTTTGACGCCCACGCATCGTCTGACCCGTGCACACGCACTCGAGCCACCGCGATTCAAAGCACGTGGCATTGACGTTTGAATGCCAATGGGCCGATCGATCCGTTTCTTACGCAACGCTGACACGAAAATAAATTGGACAACTTGAAAATGCGAACGGAGATGCACGCGCAAGAAATTCTTAAGCGTTCCGATTTCGTCGACTGTCACGGGTGATGCGTGACAGGTAACTCAATGGATTGACAGGCTTGTGTAATTCTTATATGTATTGGCAGTTTGGCCGACACACGCTTTAGTGGAGTTAATACTTTGCAAAGTTCGTTGTTCATAGTTAAACTCATGTTTAGGGTATTATTTGGTCAATTGATTTAACTGAATTCATAGCTGGATCGTGTTTGACGTTTACTTTGGTTGTTATTGATGATAGCATTAAGTATACTGTAAGTTCCATTTGTTATTAGAGAACGATACGGAACGTAATGCAAGAGAATAGTTTGTAGGCGGTGGGAAATTGTATTAAATATTTTTAGTAAGCAATTATAAAAATATATTAATCTAAATATTGTACAACATATTTTAGTATAGGATAACGGCCTAATAATTACCATTTATCGCCCAATTTATGTTTGTTCAGCACTGCGAAAAAACAATCGCAGTTACTAATAGTAATAAAAAGAAACAGTGATTTACATTTATTAAAATTAATCATTTTCATGCCAGTTTCAATCGAGTGGACTAACAATATTAGAAGAACGTTAATCATATACAGTATCCATAAAAAGTATGTACGCATTGTAGCTCAACAGGTAAAAAACAAAAATAATTGGATCCCACCAACAAATATTAGGAAACAGAATAATTGCTGGTATTTTTAAACAACTTGTTACGTACTTGTTTACAATTTAACAAAGCAAATCCGCGACAATTTACGTGCCCTTGTTATCCCGTATACATTCCTCATGGGGAAACATTATAATGCCTGTTTGTAATTAACCTGTTTCACCCAATACATTTCGAACACCATGCACGCACAGGCCCGTAATCGTGCTAGTATTTGCGTTAAACGTTAAAATTCGATACAAGCAAAATTACGGCGGTAATGGTTGGTCACGTACGCGAATTCGTCGTGATTCCGAATAACGGATTACTCTTTCGTTTTTGTTTTCTTTTAATTCAATCTTGCATGAACATCTCAGTTATTAGCGACAATTTGTGGTTGCTTATGCGAGATCTACATTAGCCTCTTAATTAGTTTCGATTCCTTAAGTAAGTCTTGTACTTTTGTATTATCTTGGATCTCTTTGAGTCACGATTTTAAGTTACATTTGTCGCGAAGAGGATTGTACAGGGTGTAAAGAAATGTTTGGTCTTGGCAATCATAGGCGTGTTCTACACCTTCTGATCGGTGAAGATCTGTAAAAAAAAGTTGCCGCAAAATTGTCCTTGACCTTGAATTTCCAGGTCAAATTTTTTTTTAAGTGCATTGTATTCTACGCATCATGAGGATAAAAAGTGTCAAAGGGGCCATGGGTAAAAACACGACCGTTTCCCCAGAAATTGATGCGGAAGTTTTGTCGGCTGTAAGATGAATTTTATTCATAGAAGTTGGACATTTCAAATTGAAATGCTAGCTGCTGACATAAACACAGTCATAGCGAAAATGTAAACACACCGCTACAACGTTAAAGGCCACATAAACACAGTCCGTCAATGTGTGGGCAGCTATTCTAGGAAACAGAATTATTGGCCCTTTTTATCTTCCAAATCGTTTAACAAGTGAGAATTATCTCAGGTTTTTACGTTCACGATTGTTGACCGAACTGCGTCTTACCATACCGCGTGAGAGGCGTCGTTATACTTATTTTATGCACGATGGAGCACCACCACACTTTAGTCGGCCGGTTCGAGACTTTTTATATATATTTATATATTTATATGGCCTCCACGATCGCTCGATCTAAATCCATTAGATTTTTTCATATGGGGAGCGGTAAAGGCGCAGATATATAGATTGGGGCACGAAATAAGAACTGTGGAAGAATTGAAAATTCGAATAGAGGATGCCTTCCAACATTTACGAAATATTCCAAATTTACATCAGCGAATTAGAAACAATATTCAGAACAGATTAGAGACGTGTTTGCAAAACAATGGTGGCCATATTGAAGCTGGCGTTCAAGCTCGGCTATTAAGAAATATTCATCAGAATGGATCGGTTCTTTGGCTTAGAAGAAGAAATAGAAGATGAACATCTTTCAAAACTTAGAAGGTAATATTGATTATGATCGATTATGTTAGATTTCCGATAAACAGCAGATAAACAACAATAGTAACTGCTTGCTTTATTAGAAATGACTCTAATACTATTTTTTATGAGCCTTTGACACTTTTTATCCTCATGATGCGTAGAATACAATGCACTTAAAAAAAATTTGACCTGGAAATTCAAGGTCAAGGACAATTTTGCGGCAACTTTTTTTTACAGATCTTCACCGATCAGAAGGTGTAGAACACGCCAATGATTGCCAAGACCAAACATTTCTTTACACCCTGTACTTAGAGCAGCTTAATATCAGACGGTCTATTGCAATTGTGGAAGAACAGTGAACGCACCTAGGAGCTGATAGGATGTATGACTGCTTTTGATAGGATGTATGACTGCTGTTTTGGTGTGTCGAATTCTGATTTGTGATGTGGCAACTTGGTCTCTTCTAGAAAGTGTGGTGTTGGTTTAGCGATTCTTGAAGAAGCTCTGCGATATATTTATTGTGTGCGAAGGTGGTTTAAATCCATTCAGCCCCGCATTGCAACGTCAATCAGTTTTGCTTCGTTAATTATCCATATCCTACAAATTGTTACAGTGGATACTGTGGGAATATGGATCCCCGCCAATATTGGAAGCGGATTAATGTTTCAAATGAGCGATGGACATTAATTCGTCATAACTTTTCGCGTGCATGTTTCCGCATGTTGAATAAATCCTGATTATTTACACGATTCACAAGATCTGTATCGGGATGATTGAGTAAAACACTGGATTGTTTGATTGACTACAGGTCTATTTACATCAATCAGCCGTCCCTCCGCCGCGGCGCGGCGCGCTGTCTGGATAAAATATATATTGCAGGCAGAAAATAGTAAATGACTTATAGTATTTTATTGGCTGTGCAAAGACTTTATAGTAAGACAGCGTATTAACTATAGACATTAAATAGTCAGGAACATCACATATTAATTATGTTCTGTTATAGAATAAAAAAACTACAATTTGATGAATAAGTACTAAAAATAAGTTACTCATATTATAGGTGTACATATATATACATAGTGGAAATTGCGTATATTCTTTTGCACAATATATATTTTAGTACTAATATAAATATATACAATTTATTAGGGTTGCAATAATTTAATTGCGTACTGGAGTAAATCTACCGTAAATCTACCTGCCCACTCTATGCTCGAAATAAAATTCTCCTAGCATGCCACGAAACTTTTCCTATATTCAAATATTCTAACGCGAAGCAACTCGATAGAATAAATCAGCGTGCAAATAAACTTATTTATATACTTTTACGTATCATACGCTATATTTGGAGAACCGGGAGCAACAAATTCGTATATCCTGTATAAAGGACCCAGCGGACAAATATCAGGACCAGTGCAATCTCGTTCGTTCGATGCCGGTTAATTACCTGGAATTACGTAACGTGGGGAATTCCGGCTGATACCAGGACGAATTTCAGGGCATTCGCTAAAACCAGACAGCCGAGGACGAGGAAAATAATCGGATTATACGGACAAGCACGCTTCAGAGTGACCGGTTAATCCAGTCGTTACAGTGTTCCGATACACATCGTCAACGAGAAAACGTGTACTCGTACTCGCCACTCTTACACTGCTTTGAAGAGCGCACATTACAACGGGATCCGTTCTCAAGCGATTGAGGGAGCTCGGGGAATCGGTGTGTATGTGTATCTCACAACTAGATCGTTGTATCCTGCAGTGTACGAATTGTATTTATGGGAAATACTGGAGCACGAAGTTCGTTTTAATTATAAATTTGAATACTGAAGGAGCTTCACCTGCTGCTCGACATTATTTCAAAGTGATTCGAATCTCTTATGGGAAAGTTGTTTTTGACATTTGTTTCGTGAAATATATTTTATGTAAATTATTGTAACCTGCAAGGGTAATTTGTATTATTGGGAAGAATGTACAGAGGCAGAAAGCTTGGTATTGAGAGGATATATACAATCCCAGTGTGTTTCGTTATCGTGTTTGTTCAATAGTTCAAGAACGATGTACATGGGATATAGAGTGTTTCAAAATGATTATCAAAGCGTTAAAAATGTATGAAATACTATGGGGACATGGCATGTAGGCCTTGATAGATGTTATAGGGCTGTTTTGGAGTGAATATAAATAATTTCGATAGACTGTTTTAGAAGCTCTTCTATAGCAATATATTATATAAACACAGATGTAATTAGTAATATTTATTTGTTTACATAGTAATGTTTTACTGGTACGTTGACTCAGACGAGTAATATTTACATATATGGAAACTCATAGACCCGTTTCAATCATTTGATTGTTTTACAAACTAAAGACAAAATGCAGTAAAAAGATGAGTAGAAACTGCTCTTTTACTGATATAATTAAAAGTTCAGAGAAATCCTAATTACTAGGTTTGCTTGCACATATTATACGAATGCGAATTATTTCAATGCAAGTGCAATAAAACTCGTTAACACACGAGCTGGAAATGGTATGAAAATTTCTATAACTTTAGCCAGGGAATCGTGCATCGTATTAGGGGTTGCTTTAATTACTGTGGAAATTTAACGAAACTTGACACGCACTGTCATTTACATTCTAGATTTTTTTCTGTACAATTGAAACGTCACTACAGCCTGCTAATTTGTGAAACGAGTTTGTATTAATTTATTATATGAATAAAACGCGTAGGTGGATCTACGTTCGAAAATTAACATGGTTGAAAATGATCAAAATGTAAGGATTGATATCTCTTTCGAATAACATATGATTCAATCATGATGTGCAATTTAATATTTATCTTTTTCTTAACGCGTAGCTTTTCCTTTAAGAATGTTCCTTCCACGCAAATAATTTTGTAACGCATTGAATAAATCACCATGTGTGTAATATGTGCCACAATAACAACTTCCAAAATGAATTCTTCAATTTTGTTCTGAATCATGAAACTCACATGGTCTTAAACGATCTCCGATAAAAACTGACGATAAATGATTGTTTTTCCCTGACGAGGTATGGCCGATTTTTCTTCAAGAATTCGTTTATTCGTACAATCGCGATCTCCCTACTAGCCACGCAACGATTTACTTATCTGTTCCTTTTTATTCAGTTCCCAGTAGAACGTTTAGTATATGTTATATCAATCGAGTGTATAAAAGTAGCATTTTTTACGGAAAAGAACTGTCGCAACTTATGTCAGTTTCGTATTACTGTTGGATTCCGGGGTTTAAACGAAATCGTGTTCCAACAATTAATTTTGCAACGAGAGTTTTAATATATTAGGAGTACCGTGGCGAGTGTGCGCGACAGAGTAACGGTGTGGGTCGCGTCCAAAACTATTGTGGTTACAGTAGTTTTTCCGCTACTATATATATTGTGGTTTTTGGGGAGAAAAGGCTGACCTTAGCCGTTGTTGTTGTCGCCTTAGCCGACGCGGAGTCTGGCCCTTGGCAGTAGTCATATCGCTGACTACTGCCCTAGTGCAAAATATTGACTTTGACTAGGCCAGAATCCGCGGGCCTTACAATCATCGGTGACTCAAGGGCTGGTCATCCAACATTACTATGTCAAAAACTTTTGGCAGCGCGTAGTATTTACTAAATATCACGTACGAAGCGGCAAACACGGCTCAACTTCCGGTCACACGAGATTGAACCTATCGCCCCCCTGAATATTTGTCAGCGTGTTCAGAAACTCGTAGCCTCCAACAATATCCAAAGTTATCCACCTTCGAGATTAAATTGCTTGAAAATTCACCGGACCAGAGGTGTTCTCGATCGGTTCATCCCTTTCAGCGTTCGTAACGTCAGCCGAGTTTCTTGGTGGCTCGACGCCTATTCACAACACGAAACCCCGCGGGTTAACTTCTTCCAGCTAAACTTAGATGCGCCGATCTGATTGCGTACACGTCAGCCACATGTGAATCCCCATTAGTGTGATGGATATCAATTCAGGAAAATGACAACTGCGCTAATAACCGTGCACGCGTGTCCCATACACAATCGGTGGAATCGCGTATGTACTAATTGCAGTTCCGCAACGCGATCGATGCTGCTACGGACGAAAACTCGGCTTATCGGTTTCTCGCCCTCACGGCCGATCGTCGTTTAGATAGCCGGGCTAAGCAATCCTCGCGGAGAGATAACGAGACGGCAAGATGCGACCAGCACGAATCGATATTCCATAACACCTGACGCCATGCCTGGCGTCGATCGAGCAACCGTTGCTCGCCCTGCCTTGAATCTTTCAAGATTGTATTTAGATAGAGGCATAACCTTTGATCGCATGCTCTGGAGTTTAAAGCGTAAAGTATGTTGCGACGTCTTTCTCGGGATGTAGAGAGATCAGAAGGTTGCAAGATGGAAGGTTAGCGGCGTTGATGGTGGTTTTTGAATGTGCACCATGAAGTCGAGTATTCTTATAGCTATTCGTTTAGGATTCGGGAAGAAATTTGCTTGATTGTTGTACGGGGAATTTGGAATAAAGTAATTTGATGGATACTGTCGCATTCTCTTATGATATATTTAGTAAGCGTCGTGAGTTATGATTCGAAGGATTTATAAGAAAATTAAATTGTTTCATAAATTTGTAACTAATTAATTAGTTTATGATTTATTTGAGAGAGCTTTAGTTTTATATATTATTATTGAAATAAAGGAAATGTATTCGTGCGTACAATGCATAATACAAAATAATTCCACCAAAGCTACTCGAGGACCATTCTTTTTACTATCAGAAATTATATGTACATATTTTGTTTCGTATAATAAGGGGTCGCAAAAATCGAACTTCCCTGCATTATATGTTCCAGATTAATACTTCCAAAATATATATTAAGGATATCTCTGCAGCACGATATCGAGGAGGATGAAGTATCTTCGTTAATCAGAAACCGCGGAGATAGCATTTAAAAACAATTTTTTTACGATTACGTTATTTAAAAAATTATGCAATTTATACCTTTATAACTGCATTAAAATATTGGTATAAGTGAAGAAATATTTCGAGCATTATATGCATAATATTCACATTATCAATGATAAATTATCATTGATTATGCAAACGATTCCATTATGTCATGTTAATTAGCATAGCGCAAAGTTTGAATAATATTCATGCCATAAGTATTACCAGTTTATTCTCAATTTTGGTACCACAATGTATAATTCCCTACAATATACGAAGTAATCGTAAATTGCCAATAACAATATAAGCATGCAAATATATAAATAAATTGTCTTGCATTAATTGCACAGCAAAGATACCTAATTTTAGTAATGGCCACGAAAATTGATATTCGCAAACTATGAATATAAAACACCCAATTCTTTAATGTAAATAAAATTCCATTATACATCTTTCACTTCGAAATTAATTCTCTTCTGTCATCTTATGTACACGCAGCGCAATAAAACGCATTATAAGATACTGTTCTTTTCCCACGATATTCCAATTTCTTGAGCGCACAAAGAGAATCACCACCTTCTGCCTCCCTTCATTCCTTTCATTCACCAAACTTCATTTTCTTTTTTATTACAAGCAGTCAAATACTAACTAAGCTTCACCGAAGACTTCATTTCACCTCTGGCCACATCATTCCTCGTGCTACCATCTCCACGCTGGTCGTTCGCGCTTTTGTTTTAAATGCTTCACGGACCAAGGCTTTCCTAGTCGATCGAGTAGACGAGCTCGACGGAGAACGGTCAACGAGCGGAAGGGTTTCAAAAGGGACCGTGGCAAAAAGAGAGCACGGGCAAAGGGTCGAAAGTTATTAAGAGATTAACTTTAACCCAGCCAGAATTTGAGGGCGCCTTAATTCGTCGAGGCCGCGTCAGAATGTGCTGCTTAGACGACGAACCGTTTAGCGACTTCACGGAAGAAAAAGCGGCTCGCTGTCATTGGCCGTTTGCTAATTGCATTTATTAAACTCGGACGTGAATGAGCTCGAATGTTTTTAACACTCTGTGCAAGGTTTTGTTTTATGTAACAGCATACAATAGTTTATTGTAGGTAAGAATTGTAAGAGATAATGTATCTTCGTATCGTCAATGAATGTTGGATAAATTGGCATCTTTGTGTACCGTAATTGTTGTAGAATCTTTTGCTTTTATTTTGTGGAAAAATGTTACTTAGATGTCATTTGTTATTTAATATCGATTATTCTGTTTTTGACGGAAGTTAATTTTGTTAAACATCGATGGAAGTTTTCTTATTCGAGAGTGAGTTTTGAAAACAGGGTTGTGGTAAAAATGTGAAGAAAAAATGGGGTTTAAATTAATGCCTTGTATAAATAATTTAGGCGGCTGCTTCAAATTGTTTATATCACATTATTAAAATACATTTTTTTAACATTATCAGAACAAATAATAAATATCCTTGAAGTGAACGTAGTCAATGCTAGTAAATAATGTTTTTAAACGAATGCAGTTTTATTTTCTGTTCAAATTATCTGGGGATACTAGTTACCAAGCGATGCTGAAATAACCATTTTCGACACAGTGGAAACTGTATTTTAAACACGGCAGTTCGAGAATAGCGACTGTTATAAATTGACAATCATTTTGAAAATACGACAATAATTTTATGGAACGTGTACCACCATCGATAATACAAATGTGTCTGTCGAACACGTGAACTGTATTTCGTTTTAGATAGAAAATTCAGACATTTCATATTGGATCCTTCGAACGCGTTGGTAGATAATGCGACAAATAACATGGTTACTCACAACCACTGCCCCTACATTTATGTTTCGCAAAATTTCAGATAATATAAATTTGTCATATACTCGTCAGATTCCTATAAAACTCTATGTTATAAATTCCTATAAAATGGTTCGCATGAGATTCGATTTACACCTTATTTCTAATTTATTTTTACAACATTCAAACATAATTATAATACAGTGCAAATCACGTAACTTGCACATCTCAAATAACTTTTAAATTATACGTCTAAGCAAAAATTGTCAAATACAAAAGTTGCAGGGTAACGAGAGCGGTATCGTGTGGTGTATATGACTTTTTTGTAAGTGGACATGCATAGTAAAAATTATAGAATTTAATATAGAAAATTAAACTTATTCATAGTAGAATTAAAATTTAGTGAAAATTATAGAATTTAATATAGGAATGTAGAGGCGGTATAGAAAGAATTCAGGCTTTTGCAATTCTGTGGATGTTACAGTTCAACGAAAATGAGACATATCTGTCTGAGCTTTCGAGTCTGAAAAATAATAAAATTGTTACTAATTGTGTATAAAATATTATCGTAAGTCATTTAACAGAATATTATTAATAAGATGCAGTTGCAAAGGAACTTAGAAACGAGGGATACGCTTTCCGTATAAATTCTTCGTAAATACATAATATCATTCCATTGAATCTGTGCATACAAATGCGTATCCGTTCATTTCTAAATATAGAATGGGCGTTTAACGGATTCTGTTCGATCGACTCGAATTCACTACATTTAACGAGCAAGTAATCAATCTGCACGATTGATTGGCGCACATTCAACGTAAAAACACCCATTACAGATCGTTGCAAAATATTCATTGTTACACCTACTACAAATTATTACACACATTTTCCTACATAATAGACCAAAGACTATATTACACTTTCAAAATTCGAAAGCCTACTTTAAAAATAAAATCGACAAAACTTTCTGTTCAACCTAATACTGTATCAAGCACAGACAATTCCTCAAAAATATTTATAATAGCGATCGATTTGATCCACACCCTAATATTCTGCAGCTCCCAATTTTGACAGAAAAAGTTACTCAGCAAAGTTTCGAGTACACACCTTAAAGGAGCGGCGCGGATCTCTTTGACGTCGCTTTCGTTAAGTTTTTACTTAAAAATAGGGAGGAAAAAAGCGGGAGCGTAACAAGATGCTTCATTGAAAGATCGGTAGATCAATCGGTTCAAAGTATCGTTTCAAAGTATAATCTCCAGGCGCATGAAACGGTGGAATTTGCATTTTAAAAACACGGCTCTGGTGTTTCAAAGTGTTCCAGATTGTCTGAAGCATTGTTCGCCATTGCACTGGATGATCCCTAAGCGTCGCGACGCCCGGTTTGCCGGTCCCGTGTATCGGTCGACGCGTCGAATCTCGCACCCGTGGAATAATGGTTTCCGGCGGCAGCGGCCGTTTCCGCTGCTTGAAAACCGTAACCAGTCATTACACGCTGGTGGCGCTTGTTCTGGCCAGACGTAGTCGACCAAACGTGTCACGATGTCGAGAAAAAGGGACACAAAGACTCGTAGGATCTGGGCTTTGAGCACGAGGGTCTTCGTCGGGGATTTATAGCATTTTATTTATTTTGTCAAGAGGCGCAAGGCCTTATAGTGTTTCTTTCTTTTGTGTCTTGGTCTAGTGGATCACGTATTATTCTACCTGGATGGGCGAGCACGCGATGCAGTGAACGGACATTTCTTGTTCTTTAATTTTCTCCGAATTGTTAGATTCGACAAAGGAGACAGTTATTAATAAACTGTAAAATAATGAAGTTGGATTCTTGCATTGTTCTAAGCTGAAGTTCATTCTTATCGCTGTTATTAACATTGAGATACTTGCATGAAATTAGGTTCATTCCTGGAATCGGACTTTGAAAAAATAATAAAACTGCCAACAAAGTCTCTTAATTTCAATTGAAATATTTGTTATTTTCTGTAACTTTTCGTTAAACAAAAATTTGTACAGTCCCGTGTTAAAATGTATATGTATAACACTCACAATCAGGGTTGCAGTTCGTTGCAGAAATTAACGTAAAATTCTTAGAATATACTACGTAACGTTTCCAAATATATAGGCATTTCAGGATATCCTTCGCCGGTTTTTGTTAATTTAAAGCTTTAACCGTTAAAAATGACTAAAACTTCACTGGAACCATTTTACAGATACAGAAAATCAATCTATTCAAAATAAAGGGTGTCCCAAAATTCACGCAATAAAGTATACACTGTATACATTATGAATTAATAAAAAATTTACAATTTTGAATTATACACCTGTGTTTTCTATCAAAATTACTTATTGCGTGAATTTTGGGACACCCTTTACATACAAAATGAAATACATATGCCTACACTCGTGAGTGGATTCCATTGTAAAGAATTTTTATAGATATATTTATTTACAAATACGGGACACTGATAATGTCGAGTAGCAAACCAAGGATGTTAGATTCCTTAGGTTTATATTACATTCAACAATCATCACACCACTGCGCTCTTTTAATTGCTCTACCTTTGAAACACCGTGAAACTCTCTCGAAAACAAATATTATAAAAAGTTAATATCTTATAAAAATTCAGCATACTGCAGTGTTACATTGTTATTCATACGATTATGTATATGGGTTCTGCATTTTTGTGCAACTTTGCCACACTGGCACGACCCGTCGCAAGGAAATATATATTCAAAGTAAAAAGAACTCTGAAGTTCTTGTCTTTTGTAGAAATGTATAAAAGATGTTCTCAACACACGGTAAGTTAGTAAACTGGCGAAGTCGTAACATAGTTTTCAACATTGTTTCAAAACTGTAACAACATCTCTTTCGAACTTTCGGTCCATGTAGCAAGCATTGAATAAAAAATAACCATCTGATATGCTATTTTTGACTTTATGCGAATTACACATAAAAGTTAAATATTAAACTTAAATGCAGTCAAATACAAACGTGCAAATTATTGTTTTTCGCTTTTTTCTTTTCTTGCAAAATTTAATGTCACATCAACTACTAAGGCTCGAAATTTGAGGCATGGTATATCCAAAACAGTTATATAGTTTTATTTTCTTTATATAGTTACATTATACAGTAATTATTTGCAATGTTTACCCAGCAAACTTGTTCTTTTCAATAATAAATTCGGTTACAGCATCTATGAAATTAATATATAAAAAATATCAGATCAAACGATTCATTCGATGCAAAGATAACAAATAAAACAAGGTAATGAAGAATTTTCTTATTCACATTTGCTTTCTTTGATATTCGAAAAATCTGTGGGAAGTAAATTCATGAATATCATTATACTTTTGCGTGCATACGGACAGATGTGTACATCTAAATAAATTGCTTTACGCTACAGTTACGCTTTTACATGCCAACAAGTTTTATGCCTGAAGTTTTATACCTACCATTAAAATCCAACTTCGTCGCTCATTATTTCTCTTCAAACAACAAACTTCTTTTTACGCTGGATTATGTGGACATTAAAAACGAGGGATTTATTGGTGTTCTTGTGCATTTATTTCGAAGCCATAGTTCTCCCTGAAAGTGCATAAACACTAATTTACGCTGAATGGAATATTTGTATAATATAATCTAGAACAGAACTAGATCATATTATATAGAATAATACTGGAATAATTAACAAAATCGTGTCAAAATCTGTCGTAGCTATTACTTTAACTGAACTAATATATTATTTATCACAAATAAAATATAACAATATAATTTCTAATAAGCTAATAATAATTTCTCGTTTTCACCTTATCATATATTAATTCTACCAATTCTACTTGCAATCTCAACTGCTATGATTACAACCACCTTCTATTAACAGAAGAATCATCGTTTGCTTACACTTTTCATGCACTCCTCGTTGGCACTGAACTACTCAATTAATTGAGAAGCTAAACAAACACAAACAGCTGAAACAATTGTTCCAAAAATTCTGGAACGCTTATACGCAATACATTATTTCTTTCACCAAGAATCACGAATACTTTCACACTCTCGAACACAAAACTCTATTAAACATACTCGATCAAATTACGCATCCGTGAAAAGCAATGATTACAATTCAATCTCCAACAAGAATATCTATACAGATATATCTATGCAGATAATCATCCCCCTGTACGTGCAATAAAATCCTTCAAACTCGAGTCAAGTACACGTAGGAAGTCTCGTCTTCCACCCTTCTATCTTCTACTTCGTCTCTACCGTGCTTCCGCCAAAATGTAAACCCAGGAACCGAAAATATAAAGCACACGAACAGAAACGTACATTTCCCGGTTCCCCGTTCAAACACCTCTATTGAAAAACGCGGGAACCGATAAAGCAGTCAATAGCCGAGTACTCTCGTATCAGCAAATACCTACCTGTTTCCGATACCCATCGTATTCCCACTGGCAACTTTGTTCAAGCCGCGAGGAAAACTTCGCCTCTCGTTTAACCCAAATTTCTCAGCGTTGGATTCGCGACTTGATATCGTGCACGGGCGCACGATCTGTACACGGTCGTGCTGTCAATTTTTTTCCCTTTTTTTTTGTTTACGAACTAAATCCGAGCGCACAGAGAAAAAAGAAAGTGGAACGAAAGGGGAAAAGGTTGGGGGGGAAAAATTGGACAGCGAGGCTTGAAGCGTGTCGGGAAAAATTTATTGTCCATTTTATAGCACGGCAGCCCAGCGTTCCTCGACGGATAAATTCGACTGTTCATTCGAACGAACGTGAGATTGTCGATAAGCCTGCCCGTGGACATTAATCTGTACGCGCGGAACCGAGAACGCACGATGGTTGATCGTTTGAACGCGCGACCCTTGCCCTTTCGAATTATTCCCGCGTTTGTCATGTCCTGTCACGACCCCGACGCCTTGCCATTGAGAGCAGCCATGAGCAATTTCGTGCAACACCTTTGGACCGCGTCGGAAAATTTCGCTCTGTAATTTTAGGGCTGTAGATATCCGTGTAACGCGAGTCCCTGTAACGCGCCAATGATATTGCGACCACTGTTTTCTTATAACGCGATTCCTGGTCCAACGCGCTAGATAATAAAATGCGAGGGTTCCTCTTCTTTTCTTGAAATTATATTGAATAAAGAAGTTACTTGGAAAATGGGAGTTTCAAATTATTATCAGATATTTTGCGACGGTGCCGGAGTTAGTGATAATTTTTATTGATGATTGGTAGTTTCGTTTATAAAATGTAAGTTTGGTAAGTGGCGGATAGTATGAATAAAAGGGTTCAGACCCATATACAAGGGTAATGAAAATTTGAAATGAAAATTATTACAGCAAGTCTCTGACAATTATATTCTTGCTTTTGACAGTATATAATATTTATCACCACGAAGTTTAAATTGTAATACATTGTTTAAAGTGTCTGTTCTGAAAATTCTTCAGCAACTAGAAATAACTATCTATATTATATAACTATCTAGAACTAACTATAGTGTTTATTACTGGAACTAAATATAGTTTAAATTAAAAGGATAAATTTCCCTTTAAGTTGTAGTTTCACCCATTATTATTATTACCTTCAATCGGATACGTTCAAAATAATTTACCGCTTACAAATACTATTGGATACTATTCGTTTTACGTTTATAGTTTTCCCCGAATGCAATTGGGGTCTGCTTTTGCGCCGCACAATGGCAGAGAATGAAATTTAATATGGACATAGGTTGACCAATTGTCAATTAATTCAATCTAGTTAGTAAGCAGGCGTGGCAATAGAAATGTCCATTCAAGAGGCTTGCCACTGAACACGTTGGCGGGGTTTTATATGGCACATCTCAAACATCGTTTTAATATCCTACGTCCTACACAATGAATAATTGATCCTTTGTGTCGTTTGTGTCGCATTTTGGCTCGTATGACTTGTTCTGTAATGGCAATTATTTTTTAATGTACAAAAAACTACATTGC
Organism: Nomada ferruginata; assembly: GCA_963583965.1. Taxonomy (NCBI): domain Eukaryota; kingdom Metazoa; phylum Arthropoda; class Insecta; order Hymenoptera; family Apidae; genus Nomada; species Nomada ferruginata. The sequence continues at coordinate 9,351,119 of OY757225.1, read as the reverse complement.
AATACGTATTGACATATAACTAAATAGACCTAGGTATGGTTACCATTGCAATAATAATTAATACCAATATTAGCACACAGATTTTTAGTTGAATTTGCAATCTTGTTCTTTTTCAACTTGGAATCATATGAAATATTCGCTTAAGTCATCAATTGAATGGTTAATATCACTGAAGAAAAAAGATACATCTGGTTCAAACAGTAAGTCCACCATTATCAGTACCCCAAAGTTCTCCATTAATTTGAGAAATTGCTTCACCGATCACTGACTGCATAATTGATTGCACTAATGTCGGATCGGTGCCCCGCCATCAAAGAACTTAAGAGGAACATAAGAACAGGGAATATGCGGAAGGGGCGGTACCGTAGATGGACTGATCAGTGTCTGCAAATGTGAAGATCCCGGGTTCGATTCCCGATGCCTGTCCTTCCCTTTTATTCGGTTCCTACGCTAATTAAACATCAGTACTGTAGATTCCAATACTGCTTCATGACGTATATTGCACACATGTCTACATACATTGTGCCAAATTGTTTGGGGGAAAATATGAACTTCGCTTGACTAATCAATGAACCAAACTTTAAATCAATATCGACTACCTCTAATATTGGCAGCGAAATACAAATCTGTACAATGGGTGATGCTTTCTGAAAAAGTACATACCATGATTCGTGTGTGCAACTGAACATTCAATTTGAAATTTCATTGTGACAGTAGAAAAATAAAAATAGTTAAAGAACGATGAAACGCGCGGCTGCCAAAGTGGTTTTCTCGTCATCCTCTATGTAAAGGAGCCTTCGTCATCGTGACCTTGATAAAAATATTTCAAGATTCTTTATCATGGTCACAACCTTGTCGTCGGGTTTTATGTTGCTGACATCGCGTGTTTTCAGTGACATCAAACGATGTCGCATCATTTTATAATGGCAATCGTACGTATATACACGCATTACGGCATCCACAGAGTCAGATGCCACTGACATCACTAGTTCCTTTGGTGCACAGTGTCTACGCACGTAGATATATTCTCAGGCAAGGGAAATGAATGTACGTCGCTTTTAAAGCTTTTCCTTGAGCTGTGAACCCTTGCAAAACCGGGTCAGATCGAAGTACGTACAATTTTACATTACGTGCGCGTAGTTTTATTCCGTTTTCGCACGATAAAACGTTTAAATTTAGATAAATGCCGCTATTATTTCATTCCCTTTCGTTTCTCCGGAGACTCATTAATTATCTGGTATGTTATGACTTATAAGTGGCCGTACGAAAGTGGAACGGATAGATTTGTAAAAAGATTTCATGCGTGAATTAGCAAGTCTTTATATTCCATGCATTTTTCGTTTTCTCTTCAACGCCTCCAATAATTTTCCCTGGGTTGGCTGTAAAAGCAACGGAAACAAAGAACTAATTTCAGGATGTGCAAGCTTATATTTTCGAACACCACAGTGTATAAATACAATTATGGGGCAACTAAATCTTGAAACAACATAGTACACGCAGGATGATAAACCGCAGAATACTAAATAAATAATGCTAAATAAATTTGCAAAGGGAAATCCCAAAGATCTCTGGTGTTCATTACCCTTCAACCCCTTCGCAGGTGTTCCGCTTTCAACAATCGTTCATATACTCACACACATCTTAAACATTTCGTCGATAAAACAAGCTTATCGAACGATCGTTTGAAAGGAGGAAGAACAGAGGGGCTTCGTTGAGAACGGAAGGAAGGGAAACACAAGTCTCAGCTCTATAGTCCCGCAACTGTCAGTCGCGTAGCTCGCGAAAAACTTGCTTATACAATATCAGCGACGTTCCAGTCACTGTTATCACACATTCCGGCCGACGACGTTTCCTCGGTTCTCGCATGCACGGGATCTATAATTACAATCGTGCACGACAGGTAGTAGTAGGATCCAATACCCAAGGCGACGACGTATCGTTTGCGTTCACTATGCACATTGGCTCCCAGTGCCTGCCATGTGTCTCGCGGATTTACGCGGAAGTAGATCTGGCCATTATCGAGACAATTAATCTATCAAATAATAAATTAGACCCTGCTTGCCCTTGGCACATAACGAGCTGTTTCGTTTGTTCGGTAGCGGTGATGTTTGACTATTTCGGTTGCCTCTTAAGGTAATTTCATAGTAGGTATTTGTCAACGATAAGAGTTGGAACATTGATAATGATGTTTGATATTCACAGCAAAGTATTTCATTAATATATTAATGGTGTGTAAAATTTGCTTGTCGTTCACGAGAATGGATCTTGTTCGCAGTTATACTTGGCCTTATTCTAACAGTTTAGAATATCATGACAGGAAGAAAAATGGATATTGATGGAGTTCAAATATAAATTGAAATATTAATGACAATTTTTTGGTACTATACGTTGAAAGCTGTGTACAGAGACGTTACTAGTGCATTCAATGTAGCCTACCCTGATATTTTTAACTCTTAATTAATTGAATAATTATATAATTAAGTTAATTAACTCTGTATTCTGATATTCTATAATCAGTACCTGAAACGTTTAATTTTACTTTGAATTTGCCTTCAGAACGCTATATCTAATCACAAGATTTTCTAAAATGAATAATCCTGACGCGTTGAACTGTTAATATTGAACACTTAATTGCAAAAAATTTCTCCAAAATATTAAACTTGAAGAATTGACGTTTGGCCACCACAGGCGGGTTTTCAGACCACTGTGCGACGTAAAGAAAAGAGGGCAGAAATCAAGCATCGCAGAAAACGGTATACAAAACTATAAATGATTGCGGAATAACAGAAGATACATAATATGTAACACGTTTCGAAATGTAGTTACATATACTTGTGTAATATTCCACGTAGTTCGTGTAGTGTCGCAGTAACTTGTGTACAATTTTCTTTTACCTCGTAACCGTTTCTTTTATCGCCTGCGGGGAGGAAAACCAGCAATGGAAGCGGGGAACGCGAAAGGACAAAAGTCGCGTAATGAGAAAAATGAGAAAAGAGTTGAAAGCGGTGGAGGAAAATTACCTGTGACTTGTCACACCATATCTTTTAGATATTACACCAACATATCCTGTGCGAACACGTGCAATTATCCTGCATTTCCACAGAATTAAGTGTCATCCGTAAAGCTGCATTTCAATAGTACGATTAGTTGAGATTAGTAAATTCAATTTCAGACTTAAGTATCGCATACTTCATATCGCATGAATTTTCTTAATTTTTACTCCAAGGGGGATTTCTCAGTAATTTCCATAATTAAAGGAAATGAGTACTGGCAGAATGTTGATCTTGAGCACAGATTATTTTTCTAACCCAACAGACGCAAATGGAATACTAATCGTTTTAAAGTAACAGTAATTCCGTGACCCGGTATCTAGTCATCGCATGAAATATGTAAAATATTCCGGATATTTATTAAACGCATAATGCAGAAAAATATTGTAAAAAATCATGTGCGCGTATCTGTGTACTTTGAGCTTGTTGCTAACAAACTCTGTGTTTCTCCCAATCACGCTCAACCATTTATTACCAATTCCTCTATAATGCCGTTTCGATTATCGCACCAATAATTCACCCGGCCGATTTCGTCTTAATCGTCTTGTACATCGTCGTCACCATAAATCTCTACATGTGTTGTGCATTACACTTTGGAGACATTTCGATGCATGGAATAACGTGTGCACCTCGACCTGTGCTCGCGCGTGTACAAATTACACGGCACGTGTATACGTGGGTGCATACGTGTGTCAGCTATAACGGCGTACGTATCACACGACAGGAATCGATATTGCCTCGCAGAATTTATGGTCCCGCGATGGCCGAATCATCGATTCGTGTAATGACCTCGTGTGCCACAACTTGAACGGTAAATGAGACGTCGCATGATACCGGACAGACACGCATATCGGGCCGGAAGACTACGAGGAGTCATGGTCCTTCCGGGGGAATCCAGGGTTAAAGATTGAAGATGGCTATTGAATTATTAAATCGAAAGCTGATATTTTCCTTCGGCAATTCCACTTGCTCCTAATTAGTTTGTTTTTGCCATAGTCAATAGGCGTGGGTAAAAATTGAGGCTGTCGAATGGAAAATAAGATTTCTTTTCAAAGAAGTATCTATTATATTGAAGGTTGGTAAAAGGTATTCTTATTGTTTAATTGATTAACTGTGATAGGAGCTCGTACCTCGTGGTTATTCCATTGTTCTTTTGCCTGTTAATGTAACGAATTTTATAAGAATTCGTTAATTGAACATGTTTTCGCTGCGCCCTCTTACCGCTGGCAGTGCTGCATTACTGTACTTTGTAATATGTTTTACATAAGAGTATGCTCAGTGGATCGCATTAGGGTATAAAGCTAACTGACGTTGAGTTAATAATTTACCTTCACGGACTAGTACAGAGTCACAAAACTTTACCACTTCACATTTACTAGCTACGATAAAACTACATTCCCCTCATTGCATTAGAGACGGCAGCCCCTTGTTCCTAAACATGTTCCTAATTTGGATTTAGTACACTGGAAATGAAGTACACAGTAGTACATACCGTGAATTAACTGGCCCGGAAGTAAAAGCCCCTTGAAATCAAGTTAGGGGAGCAAAAGTTGATGAACTTTGAGCACTTTGGATACAGAAAAGCGGATAAATCAGAAAGGTGGAGATAATGTTCCACGCGAATTCACGCATTGGAGTAAAATTTTGGTTAGATGTAATATTTGGTCCAGTGAAATTATTATACTACAACTTCCTAAAACAATATACGTGGATACGAAGCACATCAATTACACTTTTACAGATGTTCTTCATATCCGTGTATATTATTTTAGAAATAATTATCTTAATATCAAAATAATGAAATTGCAAGTGAAACTCATGCAATGTATGAATACTTTTTTGGCACACTGTGTGTATAATATTTCCAATTGCAATATGACTATTATACTTATACTATAATGGGATATAATATATTTATCATGTGTCATAATTTTTATTAACGCAAATATTTAATTGAAAACCATTTCATGGACACGAAGAAATTTATATCACAAACGAAATGTACCAGAAATGGATTTTCAGCATAACTGTGTCTAGCTCTTTTGTAAAATACAAATACAACATTTCTGTCGATAGATGAGTCTAATAAAAATATTAATCTGGTACTAGAATAAGGAATTAAACAAAGAATGAAAATTTTTTCCAGGTAAAAATATACTGAAAGATTTCATCAAACGTTTGTTACAAGAGGATTTTTATTCCATTGAAAAATACGCATTAACACTGGAGCTACCATGGCGATGAGTATTGTCTGCTCGTTATATTTACATTTCCTTCATTTATATTTCTGTTCTCATAGCGGGCAAGATTATGTATACCGTCCAATTTGTAACAAAATTATATTTTCTTTTAATCAACATCAAATCAAACACAAATGATAAAATTCCGTCTGCAAATATCGATGGTCCTGAATCATTATAAGCAAATTTGTTAACCAATATCCGTCGGTTGGCTGAGTGGAAAAATTTGATCATCGAAGATTAGCGAGCCAAGAAATGCATTTAATGGCATCTAGGGATGTCGTGCAGAGTTATCGACGTGAATTTTTAACAGGATTGCAACCAATGAATTTTAATTTTCCGTACCAGTTTCTGGTAGGGGCTGATCGGTATGTGCCTAATGCGTCTAATTGCACGAGTGTTTCGCCGATAAATATTCTACTGCATTCCACAGCGATCTTAATGATCATTTACGAGGCGAATATTTGCAAGGCATTATAGCGGAGCACGTTACTTGTTGGACGTACGTGGAAATTAAGTGCATAAATCGATTTGCGAGCGTTTCACTCTGTAATTTCGCTAAACAAATGAAGCGTAACAATGCGCTGTTATAAAGAGTACTTTAATGGGATATAATATATTTATCGTATATTTTACTTTAAGAATTGTAGAACGCGTGGGTGCAGTGTATTTGAAAGCTTAAAATCATTATTCCTCAATGTGTTATGTAAATTCATTGCAAAGATTTTTGATTGTTTGAGATAATGAAAATTTGATTTTGGAGATGTCTCTTGAAATATATTTCATTGGTGATACATCTATTGCGTCCTATATTTGAACGAAAACGATTCGAATGCAAGGTTTAAAAGGCTACATGCTTGTCCTTTGTCACAGTAATCTACTACTTATACGTTTATAGTCAGTATTCGTACTATTAAACATTCAATGTCTGTTCCTTGAAATATTCAAGAAACAATTTCTTGATTCAAAAGGTCTTCCACTGTCGGTACAGCCATAAAATCTATACCGTTAGCACTGCCAAGACATTCATTATCGAGCATTCTTGTACAGTCGTTTTATTGTACCATAATATTAGTATTTATTATACCATTATCATAAGCAGATCGAAAAGAATTTAACGCCACCATTAAACAAAACAGATATACTCACGGGGCAAGTAAAAATTTAACTATTCTACTGCCATTAAACAATACTACTGCCACTGTACAATATTATAGTGTTATACATATAATTTATTAGTGATTCAACCAAACTCATCAAAACGACAAAATCAGATTTTCGTTAGCAGAGAACCGCGATACTAACTATTAGTCCCAAAATTTCTGTCGATAGATGAATCAAATAAAAATATTAATCTGGTACTAGAATAAGGAATTAAACAAAGAATGAAAATTCGTTCGAAAAATTTTGCAACAGAAAAGTTTCTTCCAATCGGGTGCTCATATCAACTATGACAGTAGTTTTACCTGCGTCACCATTTTCGCTCCGCTAATTACCGTTTGTTGCTCGCATTAACTTTGACAAAAACAATACTACTGCAACTGTACAATATTATCGTGTTATAAATATAATTTATTAGTGATTCAACCAAACTCATCAAAACGACAAAATCAGATTTTCGTTAGCAATACATTTGATAGAGATACGTCTGCAGAGAGCCGCGATACTAACAATTAGTCCCAAAGTACTGAACCTTTTCGACCCAATTTTCCTGTATTTCATATCTATGCCCCTTTCGTGCATTAACTAATCGCGCGCCACTAATCAATGGAAATGCGTACAAAAAAAACAGGGATCCAGAGTCAATTCACTGCAACATACGCATACAGAACTGGACACACGTCTCCCACAAGGACACCAATGGTTTGAAGCTTTTCCAAACAAGACCCAATATGAAAAATCAGGCAGTTCTCGCGCAAACTACGTCACAATATTACAGTACATACTCACAATTCAGTCGAGCCGCAAGCACCACCGATTCTCACACACACGTGATCCAGGCTCGTTCGTGGTCTCGTTAAACCACGACGATTTTCGTTAATCACGATAAACGGCCGATTGCATGCGCCATGTCCCGTGGCCAATAACCGTGTTCCCTTGGCTGGTGGAGAAGGTAGCACGTCGGGGTCCGGCGGAACGTCAGAATTCACTCTCGTTACCGAACTTTGTACCGTTCCCAGCGGCACTGAACACTATATCCCGTGAGCTGTAAGATAGCCCCGGCGTTTTAACGGCAATCCAATTTGCCACGATCGATGCGACTGCAGCCACGTTCGTGCTGAGCTCTCGCCGCTCGTAATTCTGTCCTGCACGCTGCAAAGTACATATTTTGGAAACGAACAAACGGTGCCTGTCTCGCGGCGATCGCTCCCGGCCTGTCGAAGTCTCTTTTCGAACATTTTTCGCGTCGGCAGATACGCCGATGCGTACATTAAATGAAGCACGGTTTCCGATATGAGTCACTTGAATTTGTTGTTCGCGGTTGCAGTTGCGGCTATTTCAGTTGGCTTCGAAGTTATTGATAGATACAGCGGTGTCTGGTTCGGGGCGCCATCGAAGTTGAATGTTTTGTATCGGTGGAGATCGTAAGGTGATATATTTCATTAAGGAATTGGGGATGTTGGATTAATCGTTCCAGTGTTTGTTAACATAAACGAGATGTTCACTGCTTTTATAATTTGTTGTGCTTGATCGTTATTGTAAACTATGCAGAAATGCATTTTCTACGTACGCATGTATTTTAATTTTGATGCGCGATTGATTTTTCAAAAAGGAATTCACGAGCCGCCGTTACACCCTCGTAATATTTTTTAGTGCCTTTTTTAAAGTAAACTGTTTAGTTTGGCCGTACTAGGACGCCCAGACGTCGTATGGATTAAACAATCTTCAAAGGATTGAACAGCAGACAGCTTTAAACATCGAAAATCAAATGTCGAAATGAAGTAAATTACTGTTAATCCTCGCAATACTAATTTCAAATTAATGGTGGATTATCCCAAATCTCGATGAAGTGATTCTAAACACTTTGCTCGCAGCGTATGTAAGCAGATGCTGATAATGACCAGGTGAAAATCGATATTGTACCTCGTATTGCTGCTTGTGAAAGTGAAATAAAGATCGTTTATAGATGCTCAGATTAACTATAGGTTTGTTAGGGATACAAGGATAGTATTAATTTGAATGAAAACCAATACTTCACAATACTTGAGAAGAAACGCACGATTTATGTCCACTAGCATATTACCTTTTAAATGTGTGAATATTAATTCTTATTTTGCACAGTCGATACAATTTCCACATATCCAATCAGATATAAAATGTTTTTAATTACGCTAGGTATTATATACGTTTAAATTAATTTCTTCTAGTGAATTTCCAATTCTAACAAAGGCAGGTAAGCAGTTTTCTTCAGAATTGTTATAGGAAATGACAGACGTTGTTGCTTATCTTACCTTGTACACAAAACGTAAAAAATTTGTATTCTATTGGAAAGGGGTGTTATTTCACTGAATAACAAATAATACCGTAATACAGTAGAACCTCGATAACTCGAAAACCTCTATAAGACGAAAGTTTACTTAATTCCCTTCCGCTTCGCTGCAAAAACCTCCACAAGTCGAAGTAAAACTTACTTAAACTCGAATTATTTGCCACATGTCCAGATGCATCATTTTACCTCTGTAACTCGAGTTTAGAATAGTCAAACCTCTACTACTCGAAGTTTACCTCTATAAGTCGAACTTCTATCGCTGATGCCTCTGCAAGTCGAAGTTTTTTGTGTCAGAAATCATTCAATTCTTTCCTTCCTTTCAACCGTTAGGATTGTCTCAAAACATAAAATGACCACGTGCATATCCATGGAAGCTAATCGTTTTTCGTCAATTTTCATAGATAAACGATGTGTTAATACATTACCTCATAGCAAAATTACTGACTTTTTGAATAATAAGAAGTCGCTACATATATGTATGTATAGTGACCTAACTTTCGTCTTCTGATTACGTTTATATGTATATGTATGTACAATAAAAATGTAGTACTACGCGAAAAAATTCAATTTTCCTTCCTTTCCGTCCTCGCAAGTCGGAAAGTTAACCGTCATACAAAGCCTCTATAAGTTGAGTTTTCGTGTGTTAAACCTCTCTTACTTGAACACTCGATAACACGAAACCTCTATAACTCGAAGTTTTTTTCTCTTCCCCTGAGAATCGAGTTATCGAGGTTCGGCTGTACTTGCAAGAAGAATGATGTTACAGAAATATAATTCCTATAATTATGACTTAACATTCGCACGCATAGCGAAAGACACGATTGGATCCAATTAGATGACTTGCTTTGCACAATAAGAAATTTCCAACGCGCTTCTGAAGTCAAAAATGACAGCAGTTAATACGGAAACTGATCCTATCGGAATGCTGCCAATTATTCGATTCGGATACCGGCGTTCTTTTTGCAAGAAAACAAACGAACCAAGCTTAATTACATCACGCCTTTCCCTCAGAATTTATTGAACTACCTAAAATTTCATCTCAGAGTTGCTTTCGAACAAGTATTGAAATTTTGTTCCACTTCCAATAAATATGTCAAATTCTCACATTCATTTAAATAGTTGTTCCGCCTTGTTCAGCATCAAAACGTCTATAAAATAATATTCTGTTTATGAATGCAAACGTGAAATAGAGACTACAAATGTATAAAGGGCACGTGCACAAACTGCTGCGTCTATTCACAGTTTTCAATAAAATTATTATACATTAAAACCAAAATCTCGCCTTTAGCATCATCACATTCCTACGTGAACATAAACGCATTCTATTTTCGCATGATATTTTCCATTTGCCAGTCCTCTTTTACGTAACACGAAAGAAATATCTGAAATACAGTGTGGCCGAAAACACGGAACCCATTTCCGTGCTAATGAATACTGCACGCTCTTTAAAATTGCCGCAAGCAAATGCGAAAGAATCAATTATAATCTGATTCAATTGGACAGTCGAAGGGACTCGTTGACGTGTCAGGGGCGCATAGAACGAAAAGTTTCTGTTTTGTCACAAGAAAAGTATTTCATTCCACACCGATAATTGCTGCAGTATCGCTATCTTTCTTTCAAAAATTTGTTATTCCTTAAAAGAAGACCCATTTCCTCGAAGATCAGTACATGCAAATATTCGAAGAATGATTAAACAATCAACATTAACACGTTCGGGGAAAGTAAGAATTTTAATGATATTATTAAATTATTATTTTTTTTTAATTTAAAGAAATCAACGCTATATAGAATTGAATGTATGATAATGTGGCTTACAAACTTGAATGTCATAGCACTCACGTTCACGAACGTGTTAATAAACAGAAATTAATTTAATTAATTAATTAAGTTAATTTAGCCTACGTTTGAATAATAATCTGCAAGCTATAATTTCCACTTATTTCCACCCGCACCTGAAACCCACGTAGACATTCAACATCATAATATTCAAACACTACGAACACGAACCACATTCATAAAAAAAGTTCCAACACTCTACCTTGCGCTGGATCCATCCGAAAATAAAACAGAAAGTCACTGCGTCGCGGTCGCCTCATAAGATAAAAGCCCCTTTAATTATCATTGTATACGCAGCCCACGCAAAACATCCACCGGCAAATAATCCCACGGATAAACAGTGCGATGCAAATAAATCACTCACGCATCAAATGCAGCTTCACGCGACAGATCGATCCACCTTGACCTCCTCGATCTTCAATCCAATCGTATCCGCAAAAAGCTCCAACGCTCCCCTCGCTCCGCTCCGATCACTGTCGCCTCCAATTTTCAAACTCTTTCTCGAAAAATCCCGTTCAGCAGAATTCCAGCAGGAACTGGCCACTCGCGTTTCCGTTCGCCACGCACCACGTGGACGTCGCGTTTTCCGTCCAGGTCGAATCGACGGCCACCGGTACACGATCGATCGTGGTCGAGGTGTCACTGGTTCGGCGCTGGCGAACATCCTCGCGATTTATAAAGCCTCGTCCGCTCTCTGACTTCGCTTCGTGTCGTCCGGCTCGTTATTATTCCCCTGCCAGCTGGCCGATTCCCCCCGCCAGGTCTGTGTGCGAGCAACATTCAGCCTGCCGTGTTACACGAGCGCGTGTAAAGCGCGAGATCTCTGCCGTTTCGAGAAGTGACCGGATCTCCTTTGATCCTCGAAGATCCTGGGGGATCGGGACGCAGCTTCTGGCCGATGATTTAGGACGGCATTGTTTGCCGGTGGAAGGCTATCTCGGGACACGGACAATCGAGAGCCGACGTTGGTGTTTCTCTGGGGTGTAGGTAGACGTTTTATGGGGGCAGGTTCTTGTGGTGGTGTTGTTGGCGCGCGTTGGAATTGTCGTTGCATTTTGTTGGAAATTGTTTTAAAGCCACGGGACGGTTCCATTGTTTCACACCGACAATGAGGTCGGGGAATCTTTAAGGTTGCTTGCTTGCAGAAGAAAGGGGTGTATTTAATGTCGTGGAGAAACTAATTGCGATTTTAATCGATTTTTAATTCAAATGGTTCTCTTCGTTGCATGCAGTTTGATGCTATTTTATTGCTTATATGGAGGAATAAGTTTAGAACTGTGATATGATTGTAATCGTAGTTTTGTTTGAAAAATAATTGTTACTGTTTTCGTATATATGTAACTAAATTTAGAAGATAAATTATTTCAATGAGAACTGTGACGTTCCAGTGTTTCTGTATTGAAAATAAATGTTTACTTGAGTAATAGGGTGAAAGATCGTAGTATTAATATTAAATATATATTAATAAATTTAACGTAATATAAATAAAGATATTTAGGTGATTTTCAGCCTTGCAATTAACTGTCTTAAAGGTATTCAAATATAAATAATTGCATTATTCAAAGCGACGCGTCAAACGCGAAGGAAATCCCAATCTGCGAAACACTTTTATTGGTGTATTTTCGCGGAGACTCATTTTATATCGTGATAAGCACGAGGAACATAACGGTACATCTGGAAGTACAGCGACGGTGGAATGGAAATAAAAATAATAGCGATACACTATAACTGTTTCTGTATGTGCGTAATTATTAAACTTTCGTCTCGAATTTAACTGGTTATACACGATGCGTGTTGGTGGTTTTAAATATACGATAACTCTGCCGTAGCTTCCAGATAACTCATAGCAGGTTAATAAGCAGTACCATTGAAACTGAAACAATGACCACTTGTTAAAACTCTGTCGACGTTGAGATGTTTTCCGTGTATTGTTCCCATAGATCCGTTATTGCAAAAATATTGCGGAATATTGCAAAAAAAAGAAAAATGTGCGTACAGAAAATCTAAACATATCACTACTGTAATCATTACATATGTGCAAAGATAAATTGAATTTTTCATTTTCGCCCGCTTACTAAAGAAATAAAGACTAATGGAGCCAGTTAGAGAAGCTTAAAAATAATTTAACTAGAAGTTTTGAAATAATACATCTTCGTTTCGGGATACGCGAAAACTAGGTGGGATATACGTATAATATTATGGTGGTTATTAAGCACGGAAATGTATGTTTCGGAAGGAATTAAGTGGCTAACTGGAGCTACTTTAGCTTTAAGTATATACTAAGTATAGTATACGTTTAATTATGCTAGTCCTATGAAGACCACTAGAGTTTCAGCTCACCGGAGAATATATGTTGAATAACGTTAATACTTTCGAGCAGAGATAAGCTTGAAACGACTTGACTCAAACTAAAAGCTAAAAATCATATATCAGCCGAGACATCTGCATTTACGTCTTGCGAATATAAAGAGGAGTTGAACGATTATACATGTGTATGCAAGTGCATTAAATAAGAAATTCCTAGAACATTAAACTTATAAATTCTACACATACAATCTTCGTTACCATTTTTTATTTATTGCAATTTGTTGATTCCGCCGAAAACTTTTGTCAACTGAAATTCTAGTATGAATTGAAAATGATTAAAACTGCTTGTGCAAGAATCGAACAAGTAATGTTTTCATATTCTCGTAATACGATAAATGTTATAAAACCTTTTGGCATGCACTGCAAACGCTTATAAATAGAAAGAAGTGTCAGATATAACGACCAGACATATCTCACAAGTACGACCTCGGAAAACATTTCGAAGCGTTATTGTTATAAAAATTGAAAGTATTTCGTTGCACAGCTGAACATAAAAATGGAAATACAAATACAACCGCATAATAAAAGTGACGTTGCTTAAATATACCCTGGCATTAATTTTATTACATACATAGGTACATATATGCGCAAACATGTGTTATTTGGCTGGAAGAATTATAAAGGAAATTGGAATTAATAGAATCTTTAATCCTTTTGGGAATTGTGGTCATTGTTACAATCATTCGAATGATTTAAAGCTACGATACTTATTATTACCTTCTCATTAAAAAAAATCTGCTTTGATTACATTAACTTGTCTCGCACCAAATTATTGAAATCATTAATAATATTACAATTTTGTATATACGAGATTTTCACTTGTATTTATTGGTATGCTATGCCAATAAAATTATTCGTGACTGGAAAGAAAAGCTAATAAAAATTAGTTAATTTTCCATTTGGTATATCCATTCAACGCATGATAGAAACTTGTTTCAACAAATACCGAACATTTTATATACATTTTACAAACATACGCCGGCTAAATAAATATTTTTAAATTCAATGCCTGCTTTATTTAATTGGTATATTTATCCAGAAACAATTTATCCACAAATACATGTGCATGGTAATGTGCATTACCATGTTCATGGTAATAAATCTATTAAAAATTTATTTGGAATAATGTCAAATATGTTAGAAATATGTATATTGAATAATAATTAAAAAGATATTAAATGGCGCGTAAAAGTTGCTCCGTTTATATTGTATCGGTGCGAATATTTTTCTCCCTGAAGGATTTGAAGTGTCTCTTTATGAATGGCGGTGCGATTCTCGTATCTAGATTGTTGCAGTGCAGACATTTGCACGTTTCAGTGGTTATCTCCTTTCCGACATAAAAGAGTTCGTTGCTGCTCGTCTGTTTCCTCCCATGCGTCATCTTGCGTGGGAAAGTTTGTTTAACAAATCTCGCTGGTAGTTATCTCAGTGCCGTCAAACTACACGGTGCCGCTTTCAGCTCGAATTTCGCCGGTATAAATATACGTACCGAGTACGTACTATTTAAACACAGTTCCCTCGGCTACTATTGATTTATTCATTATTAATACGCTCGATGAATGTGCATTTCATTTTGCCAAACAACAGCCATACGCAAAATTTTATTATTTCACGATGTTGCATTTATGGAATTTAATTTTTGCTTAATGGCTGTCGACCGCATATAATTATTCTTGCAAAAGTCAATTATGACGATTGAATATTTTAATTACGTATATACGCACTACCTTTCCAGGCGGTATGCTGAGGTACAAAAAATAGTTCTTCTAAAACACGCAGGCAATTTAGAAAAAGGATAAGTATAAATATCGTAAGGCTGACGTGAAGTGTAAAAAATAGATTACAGAGTTATTTCATTTGAGTCTTTGCTTTGCTAAGTTTGAACCAAATATCTCATGCTCGACGGAGCTCATCGCGTACATTTTTTTCAGCATGATATTGCAGCTGATAAGAAACAAGTTCAATGATCTGCTACGTGATACTGTCGGTCCACCAACAAATCCTTCGAACTTCCAAGGGAACTAATAAAACTGGACAAAAAACTACACCTGAACACATCAAGAGTAATTAAATTTATTAACCACGAAGTTTGTAAATTATTGTTGTAAAGTCTAGAATCAACAACGATTTTCGCGGCTTATTTATTATTATTAAAAGCTTAACACAGGAACGACACCCTTTAATTAAGAAGATTTACTAGGAGACTTTGACAGCGGCTCGAAAATTCCTTTCTAACGACGGAATTTGTCAACGAGTATTTCACAGATGCGATACATATTGCTGCTCCGTTCTCGCGTTTTATTCGGAGATCGATGAAACAAATTTATTTCCATTTCAGAGTGCCAATACGGTCAAATGCTTCTCCAATAATTTACATAACTCGGCTAAATGCACGTGGCGCAGAGCAACCTCGTTAATCAAACACTCGACTCGGATAGCAGAAATCTCTCGTCTACGATTCCCTCGTCTACGATTGTGCTGGACTGCGTACATGCACACGTACACTTTACATGCTTTTCCCGTTCGTCGTGCTTCACGAGCCTTCCCCCTTTTACAAATTCAGCTTTATTTATGCTCATTACATGGCGGCAAACTCGGGGCACAATCGATTCGTTTAAGAGATTTAAGAGATCCCCAACAGTTCTCTCGGTTTCGGTTTTTGCGGAACAGTATCGAGTAGTGTTGCAAAATTGTACGTCCATTGTCTCGACACACACTGCGAACAACAATTATAAGCGCCCAGATGTTGTAATACTTGTTTTATTATTCAGAATTTTTTGACGGGCGAAGTTGGTTTCGGTTGGAATTTGGTTCACTACTTCATTTGATTGTTAGTTTACATGAGCGGTAGAAATTTGTATTAATTTCTAATTTATAAAATATTTCTTACTGGCAGAAATAATTTGTGATATAATTATAGGTGGTTTAGCTAATTTCTATGAAATAATTCATTTGTTCATAGAATTATCTTTCTTAGAGTTATCTTCCTTCTATTCCATAATTTTGAACAAGATTCTATTTCAATGCGATAATCTAAAAACGTAGTTCCTGTTTTATACTGTACCGCAAACGTTCTCTCAAGACTTTAGCAGACTAATATTATTCCGAACTACCTAAAACTTATTACCATTATCCACCGACTTAACTTCAATAAATATTAACGCACTATACAAATCTTCATCCAAGAAATATTAAAACTTTACAAGTGCCACAATAAGTATTCTGACAAATTCTATTCAGCATCCAATTGTGACATCCATATATTTCAGACTAAACAATCAACCGACGTATCTTAAAAAATCTGCAATTACGCAATAATTTACAGATAGTCGATAGCTCGATTCAGATGAACGTGAACAAGCGTAACAATAATTTACAAATCGCACTAGTAATTATTTTCCAGCGTATAATGGACACGTTGATCGTAATTCAAGTAAGTGAGCAGACACGCGTTGCTCGACCACGACTGATCGCACATCCCGCTTTATTAATAATTCATTCATATGTAGCTGTGAATTGAAACGCGGTCGAACGACAATTCGTTGCAATCGGATTAATCTGTTGGCCGCAGCCGTGCAGCAAATGCGAAGAATCGGAAATCTTATAATCGCGTGTCGCGCTAGTCGCGAATAACGCGTGCATGCCACCTCCGGTACAGTTTTTTTCGTCTGTGCCTAAAAGGAAATAATAAATAATTTCTGCTGTATGACAGCAACGTTCCATGCCATCGAAATCTGTCACCCGTTAATGATGTACGTACTACACGAAGTGCAACGTTCATTTCACATGTAAATAATAATTGACGTTGTTAATCGTATTGACAATGGGCAGAGAAAATGATAAGTCTACTTTGAACATAATACATAGGTACATATGTAATTACAAATTTTCTGCTACGTTGCAACGTCTTCTGACAACTTCGGATTTAATGTGGGAAAGATTGTTGAGTTTTGCATTGTACAATATGTGTACGAGTATGGAACTTGTAACATTTGTACTGAATGAAATAATTAGCGCTAATCTGTTAGATTTATTTTTTTCGAAGCCTCCTTATATTATTAATGAATTTTGATGACTATAACTTAACGTGACTCAGATTTTACTTTGAAAATGTTGATACATGTCTTCTAACGAACGAAAATTTGAATTACGTTATTGTAATTTATACTTTTATAAATATATTTCAATTTCCTAAATGTTTGTAGTTATTCCTAAGTAATATGTATTGACAATAAAATAACAAGCCCGTATTTGAGCATTTCAACTCTATGACAAAAATGATTTGAGAAACCAGATGCAGTATGTTGTACACTAAAATGCATATGCTCAATTTTGTATACTTTCTTAGGCATCGTATGGTTTTATCACTTTTATAAGCTTCTTCCGCTTTTCATCCCACGATTACTAGCATAATACAATGTATTATAGTTGTTGTTCGTTGTACCTATACAATGAAGTATCCTAGCGTGATGAAATATGTACATACATGTTGCTCGAAATGAATCATAAATAACTCGTAAACCCAGTTAAACATCATAATTTAAATTGCATCCAGAATATGAAAACTTACTGTACAAGTAAGTACTACTTACAGTTGACCGAGAGCATCCCTTTGGGAAACGAGTAGACTCTTTTCTCGTTTTATCTTTATGTGGACGAAAATATTTAAAAAAATGTATTAACATTTTTATAGACTAGATTTAGTACCCGGAATACTGCAAGCATATAAATAAACGTATAGTATACACGATGATAGTAATACTTAACCCTTATATTGAATATAATATTTCATCTTTGTACTAAATAGTTTTTTCCTCCAACAAAATCAAGACAAATAAGTTTTATTTGATTTATTAATATACTATTCGAATTATTATACACGAGGAATAGAAATAATTATATTAGTATTGCAGTGCAGGAGATACAATACAAATTTAAGATACCAACGAAAATGATTAAATAAACTGTGTTTTATACTTTATACCCGTTTTATTTAAACATGTATATGATAGTGGACCATATTTACCTAAAATTTCTGAACCGTGATATATTTATAAATTCCATACGTGCAGGATATTTAAATATACTATATTTGTCGTCTCACCCCAAAACGGTTGAATTAATCAACATCGAGAGCAAACAATATGGAGGCAGTAGAAATTGAAATCCCCAATCGATTCCCAATATACCACAGCCGAACATAAAATTAAATAGCAAAGATAAATATAAAATTCGTCTTTTAATTTACTCTATCGATCCCTGTTCTTCGATTTACTGTATTATCGAATGAAACAGTAAACTGACTTTCTACTGTGCAAATGAAAAATTGAAATTAATACCACATTGATGGTCTTTTTAAAACGAAAAATATAGTTTTACGAAGTTTCCTATTTCAAGCAAGTCTGTATTATTGATAAATATGTATATGTTACCAAAAATTCACTTCATAACAACCTGATATTTTACCAACATCCACTATAAATCAATATACCCACTCCGGTTTACGTTAAAAGTGGCTGAAGTAAAACTGAATATTTAACTAGAGTTGGGATTAAGAAATGTACACAGGTAAATAGGACAAAACTCTGCTTCCAAACTGCGATGATTCGCCTTCATTGCAGAAATCCCCAATTCCAGTTTTTGCCTTCGTTTTATTTACTTTGATGTCCACCTTCATCGTGCTTCCGCGTGGAAGATTGTTCGTTTCTTACAACCGGAAGAACCGCTGTTATTCTTATCCGCCCCCGCAATCCAAATAGACCAGTTCGAAGGAGGAAGATTAAATGCCATTTATCTCGAGACAGTAAGCATAATTCGATCCTCTGGCGCCTCGTATCGAGATTGCGAAATGCATTCTGATTTGCATACTTTTCGATTGACAAACAATCGTGCACAGATGTTGTCAGGTATATGTGTATGTAATTACATATTTTCATAGTAGACAACGAACACCTATCGCACTGTACTGTCGACGTGAGTAATTTCTGTTAAATATTTAATGATTACAAAGGCTAATAATACATATAGAAATATTAGAATGGAAGTCGACTGATATTAAGCAATTAATTAATCAATTGGAGGTAGAAATTATTATATTTATTTGGTACCGCAGAAATAGCAGAAAGACAAGTGCTGCTGGCTTTATAATTTGTAGAAAATACTGTAATAAAATGTAAGAAGTGGCAGTAGACCAGTCTTCGGTAGAAACGTATTATATATATTTTTATTGGATGTCGTATTGATGTTATATTGATAGACTGGACGGATACTTTTGAAATTGTTGCTGTTAAGCTATCGTTTAATATTACTATGAACAGCGTATCAGAATGCCTCAGCTTCCACGAATAGCAAAATATATTTATTAATAATATTTATTGTAATAATAGGTACATACGTAACGGGAAACAACGTGATTTCCAAGTTTCAATTGAGATTCACGTGAACAAAATACAGAAAAAAACACTGTTAGAAGGAATTAAGATGTAATTAGCTATTACCAAGGGAACCAAAGGACAAACAACGAATGCAAAGAAAATAATGGACGTAAAAGGAAAAAGTAGAAATATGAACACTGTGCAACGATGAACAACAAATAAAAGTAAAGAGCGCTGTGTTTCTCTGTTCGTTTTGACGAGATGTCGGCATACTTTTACAATTGGTCGGATTTAAAATTCTGCCCACGTAAACTTCCTGACAATATGACCAAAGTATGCGCAGACGCTTGGCAAGTAACGGGTAAAAAGGCTTTTTGCCATTGAATTCTTGGAAATGTTTTAATTCCTTAATACATATGTATCTGCGATACTTGTGTCTGTGATTAATGGGGTTGGGTATAATTAGGTTAACTTGTACAAGGACTGCTGATACAATCACGAAGGAAAAATGTTACGTAGCTATTAATAGTGCCACGGAGTATGAACATCGCAGAACTGTAACAAATACTTAAGAACTTCTGATAATACAAATAATAATAGTGTAGTTACTATAACATAATGTTGCCCAGTTACTTAGTTAGATAAGCAAAGTAAAAGACTGCACGATAAACACGAAGTAGTAATTCATAAAATGTGATACAAAATATTTCAAAAATTATAGCCATATGATATATCGTTTCTAAGATAAACTTTCAATTATCACAATAATAAATCATTCGAATATTCAAGTTTTTACAAACATTCCCATTCAACGATTCTCCGTTTCATCGTTTTAATAGAACGCAATTTTTGTCACGTTTTTGTCACGTTCACGAAGCTCGTGACGTTAGACATAATTATGAATTATCGTAATAAGTCCTACGGTAAATGATTTTATACAAACAATTAACTGTGATTGCAATAAATATGCATATTCGATTATAATGAACATTGACTTTTATGCGTGTAATATTGTAAGCAATAATGAAAGACAGCTTCAGAAAGACAGCTTTAAACGCAATACTTGTGCGTGAAAAACTCTTAATCGTAGAAGATACGAGCTTATACTTATATCACATCGCAATTGCACTCGAACGTAACTATACGGCAGTAATGAGTAATAAAACGTAGGTCGCATCGCCCATGATATCCTTGGAAATCACAGTGCGAATACCGTAATCAAGATGTCCATTTTATTAGCGTAAACGACTGTGGATAAGTAATACGATAACGTTTATAATCAATCAATCAAGCAATGTCTTCCTACTGTCAGCAAGCATTTCAAAAGCAGAAACTTAACTTTACCCTCCTAAAACGGCAAGTAGTAGCTGAATTAAGACGTTCCTTTTGATAAATACTGGTTAAAGATTAATATAAGTGCCTTATTATTCTTTGGCCTTTTTATGACAAACTATAATCCACAATGAAATGTAAAGTGTACTGGAAATATGATTTTCTTTATAAAGTGGGCAAATCAATTATTATATCGAAACTATTGGCAACTTGGAAGTAAAGTAAGTTCATTCTTTTCATTCTTCCTCAAATAATAGTAGATTAAACACATAAGCATATCTTTCTTAATTATACACGTAATGTATTCAAGTTTCATGTTAATCGCATTGCAGTAACTACGTTCATAAATATCTCCCATGTCTATTAATTATTCTTACAAAACTGAGAATATTTATTGCTTCACTAAGATATTTACGACACTATCGATTCTTATCTTACTACATATTTCTATTACAGAAAATATAATTGCACGATTTTCTGAATAAAAATCTACTTATTATCAGAAATATGTTAAAGATCACTTAAAATCATATTCTTATAACAATTATGCGTTCTACTATATAATCAATTTGCAGGTAATGCAATAAATAACTGTACATACAATTAAATTTATAAGTATCAACAAAAGTTTGCACCTTAACCATAACAAAAAATAGGAAGCATAGAAAACGGAAAACAATTTTCATAAATATCCGTACAAGAAAATTTGTAAAAAAAAATGTTTCGTCCTTGTTCTTGAAACATCCCTTGCTCCTTGGAATAGACAATGGAAGTAACACTGAATTTCCCGCAAATCCAATTGAACGAAACAGAAGCCCAGCCACTGATTAGCCGACGTTGTAACATGCAAATTTCTCGTCCTTGCCCGATGCAATCGCGAGGTTTCGGTTCAAGGGTGCGCCATGTATGTAAATGCGTGGCGAGGAAAGAATGGAGAAGAACGATGGAACGATCGGGCACAGTGACTCGATGACACGCACAGAGAGACGAGTCTCTAAGGTGCAAGGTCGATCTACGCTCGCAATTGCAGTTGACATTGCATCGACGTGATCCGCGGTTGGATGCAACGACGCTCGACCGCGTGTCAATTATTTCACGCTCGTCGATTGAGATTAACGTCACGATTATGCTTCGGCTGTGCGACACCAAAACAGGATGCCGTTTATAAAGCGCCGTAACCGATGCGTTTTCCGCCAGAGGAACGCGCTCGATCGGCAAATTATCTGCGACGGACAGGAAGTGCACTGCTCGAAACAATTAGAGGATCAGATATTGCAAACGTTGTCCCCGTCAATGCGGCACGTAATGTCTGGATTGTTCTTTTTTGGGACAGAGGGCTGCGGTACAATTTTTATAAACGTAATTCAGGAAATTCCAGAAATGATGTGTCGAGATGACGGGGACAACGACTGCAATATGTGAGCCCCTAATTGTTTTGTGTACTGATGTACGCATGCACTGAGGGTCGAAAGAAGAAATTTCTTGAGAGAAAACTTAATGCAGTTTTTAATGAAGAAGTAACAATTGCATTTTTCGCAGTTATTTGTTTTATGAATGCTGCGAATGCAGAAGAGAATTTGTTTTTGTAGTATGGAGATTTTTGTTTTGATGCCTGATAGGTAAAGCAATAATGGGTGTTATTGTTGTTTATATTTGCTTAATAAATTTCTTTCTTCTTCCATAAACCATCAAACTGTTACATTTACATTTATAAATAAATTTTGTACCGATCGCTGCAAGTGTATTCTCGTGGAATGTTTAGGAGAAACTAATATCATACGTTTCACCAGTTTTTGGTAATATTAATGTGCAATATTTCTGTGCTCTTATATTACATGGAATAATATAATAGTTTTAGATGCTTACTTTTATGGCACCCCATAAGAAATGTTCACAATGTTAGGCCAAAGGCCATTAAATGCCTGCACCATCTGCATATATAACCTACTACTTTTATTCAAAAATAAATTATTCTGCAAACAGACATACCGAGTAAGAATAATTTTAGTAAAGCATTTATGCCTCAAGTATCGCAAGAATTTTATTGCACAAATGTTCCTGGCGATAATTTGATATTTATAAGTACACTACTAGAATATTTTGCAGCAGCTGAATTGTATGACTATAGAGAATTAAATGTCAATTCAACCTCGGAAATATTGCATAAGAGCCTCTTAAAGAATAAGGACATATAGTACTGGATACTGCTAAGTTCATGTAATTAAGAAAAAAGGATGAATTTATAAATAGTATCTCCCGTTTTATGTAGACCTTATGTAACAACTCGCAACGATAATAATCACTGTGCACAACAATGATTAAATAGCACACGTCGTAATAAAATAATTATTTATATTTAATTATTAGAGTCCCGACACTTTACGTATTTTTACGGTTGAAAACCTCTGATTAAAATAGTACAAAAAATTCATGTACAACCTGGGTTAGTCAGGCGCTCGTTTCCCATCAATTTAAATACATTTGGACATTTATTCAATTTTCACCGTGAAATATTCTTCCTTCGCGGATGAATATTTTTCTTCCGGCTTGTATTTTGGTGTTAACGATTAACGTAATGAAATCCTCGCAGTGGCTCGACAGGTTTATGCCAATTTAGTTGTTCACGGGGTGTTACGAGGGTTTTCAGTAAATTTCCGCATCCGCCAGAGGCTTTGGTTGCAAAGTCACCTGACGCATCGACCCGAAAACTCGTGGCACGGGGACGATTCGCGGAATTTAATTAAGCTTCGTGTATTTTTTTCCCCCGACTGCCAGCACACTTCGTACCTGTTACGAGAAAAGTAGACGTGCATCAGAAACCTTTCGGGAAACAGCGACCGGAAATTCGGCAGAAATACTTGCACTCGAGCTATTCGCCCGGCACGTGTTTTAATGAGGATTATTAAAGGAGTCCAGTGTACAAATTCTTAATGTAATTCGAGGTCGGACAATCGATGTCTCGAGATCTGGAAGACTTTTTATAGCGAAACTTCGTTTACACTGGTTGATAAGAAGCTTCAGAAAGTTAGTCCTTTGTACCCGCAATTTGTATCTACGTTTGGAACGATTTGAAATAATTTATTACAAGAAAAAGTCTTGTGACTCTGAATTCGCAATACGTGAATGGGGTTGGAATAAAGTGGACAATTGCAGAATAGAAGTCACGAAAAATTAAATAAATCATATTTAACAAAATAGAACAGTCCACTTGCAGTGGACAATAATTTTCAACAGCTTCAATAATAAAATAAACTATAAATAAAACATTGGTCAATTCTACTTAACTGTACAGTATGCCGTTGCATAGCAATTCAATTAAATATAACGAAGGTATAATATATTCAGTGCAAATGAATCAAATGATATTTGGTTTACCTAAAGTTATTATTTAATAACTTTAGGTTATTATGTTTTAGTTAGTCAAAGTTTTTGTTTCTCTTCAAGTGGATCTATCATTTTGTTACGGTCAAAAATTGAGAAAAATCAGATAAATCTTTACTGTACAAAAATCAGGCACTACTTTATTATGAAATTTTACACGAATACTCCCTAGTGCCTAGGCTACATGTTGAATCAATTTCAGCCGAATCGGTTATCTTGCTCCAAAGTTATGACCAAAAGTCCAAGTGGATCTATCTTTCTGTTGCGCACTGTATTATTAGTGAGTTAATTGAAAATTCGTTTATCTGGTACAGTATGATTTATTGAATGCTTCAACATAGTTACAGTAAATTCTCGGCACCTTATAAAGTTTTTCTATGCAGAAATGTTATTATACTCACTTTGCAGCTCTAATTAAAATATGTTATGTCAAATAAAATAATTTTCAATCGTGGTCCAAACAATTCGTGGTCCACCCTATATGTATACTACGTCACAATGTCTGCCGAGAAGGAACTTGAACTCTTTACGAATCCTTACGATCTTCAAGAGCTGCGCAATTCAATTTCATTAGGTTCACTGTGGCTACTTTCAATGTACATTCACTCCAGGGTGAGTAATAACAGCGAGTGGAATTAAAGGTGCTCTTAAAACTTTTCTTGATATAGTACTCCCTAGCAAAACATTGGTTGAACAGTAAAGGGATCCTCGCGTCACAAATTGTGTTCACCAATTTCTAATTCTAAACGTACTTACATATGTGCAATGGCTACATTTTTATTATTGTAAATAACAATGAAAATACGTGTTCATCTTGGCACAAACGAACAACCAAGTGTAATTAAGGAGATGATATTTGTTATAAATAATGCCCATAGTAGGTGCCTTTGATTTCAAGTCTAATGGCAATTAGGTTAATTGGAATAGTGACAATATTTTTAATCAATCCAGGAAACTTGTATACGAATATTACTAGGTAAAGTAAATATATTAAATGCTTCTGTTAAAATCATTGGTAGAATTTGTCAGTAATAAATATCCCCGATATTTTATTAAAGTATTGTTCCCAATAATTGATGTCTCCTAATATTAGTGTTTCTAATTCTCTACGATTCTCCAAAATGTGATATCATTGATTCATATTGTACTTCTGAGCAATGGTCATTACTGTAACACGTTAGAACACGATGTCTAATATACAAGCAATTACAAAGAAGGGTTTTTTCGTGATGTCATCTTTCGTGGTAAAGCAAGTTCCCGCATCACTGTTCCAAGATTCACGAGAAGGTTGCACACACATTGTTAAAATATTGTAATGAAAGCTATTAATCTCAAAGAAGATGAACACATGTTGTAGACTACTCCATTGACCATATTTCAAAAGACCTTCCAAACTTTCCGGGAACTTTTGCTGCCCGCCGTATATGTATGATAGATGTCACTCAACCTATGCAGTACGAACAGCAGGCCAGAATCATATTTTTAAAGCAACAGTAGCTGGAGAATCAATTCGTATCATGCAAAGAAGATGCACAGTCGTGAATATTAGATATTATCTATTTAGAATATTAGAACATTTATTGAAACTTTAGGTGAATGAATTAAAGAAACCACCAAATATTCTACTTCATGCAGAATATTCCAAATATTTTCTTCAGTGTGCCAGCAAGTTATCACTAAAGGGCTATTAACTAAAGACTTACTAAATCGTCTAACATTATCGATTTACTAAAATGATCTTAATGATGGAAAACAAATAATAAAGCACAAAATTAGACCTATCCAATAACTCGACGAAAACCAACAACACATAATTAAAAAAACTTCCGTCACATCCAACAAAAATAACGAATCTAAAAATATACGCAAAGTGCATTAATTTGATGAGCGTCCTAATTACGCTTACGAAGTTAATTAATATCGTCGCGCACGAGTAACTGGTACCGATTCATCGCCGTCTTGTCCGTCACTGGGTATTAATGAATTTTTACAGAACGTCCCGATAACGGTCAATTCCGTGCACTGTTCCCATTTATCTATGAAAATGCACGGAATACCTCGTGAGGGTATTGTTATTTATTCGATGTCTTAACGGCGGTCTTCTATAACACATCTTGCATGCCCCTGTGAAATGGAAGCAGCCAATACAATTTCCGTGTGCACATCATGAGGCTGATTGTGAGTTACGGCACTCAAGCCGCGCCAGATAATTGCATTCCTCGTCGAAACTTCTCACGTTAACTCTTCTTTCAATATTGTTGCTTCTTCGGACCAACGGCGAAGACCACAGCGGCGAATTGTTGCGAAGACCATTTTTCAGCGAGCACTCGAATTATTGGAAAACGTTTGATTCAATTATGGTTGAAGTTTCTTGGAAGATCTGAGTAGAAACCGGCCGTACAGGCTGTATCGTTTATTTGTAAAAATGTATTTAGAATTGTTTAATATATTTGGAATTCGTAAATATTTGAAGGAAGACGTTGAACTGTCTAGAGAAATATGTTTCTCCTTTGAATCATCGGTGGCTGAATGGAAGGAAAAATGTATGAAGAATTTGCAAACTCAATACAGTTCAGTGTAACCGGAAAATCAGAATTCGATTTTGAAAGCGTGAATCTTATGTGTTAGACAGGTCAGTGATAAGCAGAATATACAGATGAAAAGAATTTGGAAAAATAAGAATTCATTTAGTTCAACCGACTGGTTTAATTATATAAGACCTATTTCTAATTCAAGATTTAGATTTTATTTAAATAATGTTAATGAACTGATTACAGTTCCAAGAAAACTTTTATCCAAACAGTTATAAATCACTACACGATAGCTGCAAAGATTATGTAAATCAATTCATAAAATTATATTTTTCCCCCCGAAAGAAACAGTGTCAATTCAAAAATTGATTGCTATATTGTATAAAGTCATGAAAAATCGTTGACCGTTTTGAAAGCATAAAACTTTCAATAAAAAAAATATCTTTGAATATATAAAATGGAACGTTCTAATTCATTTCTAAAAGATCGGTCGTCGTTCTGCCAGCACAATTAGGTAAGAAATTCTGCGATAAGGTTGAGCTCAACGAATAACTGAAACTACAATGTGCGGAAGAATCAGACGGATGGAGTTTGTTGAAGAACCACTGTTAGGAAAATCTCAATGGTATTCAGCGAATATACGGAATCCATTGCTCAAGTGCACCGTCAAAGGCGCGTTTGTCTCCCGGAAGTGGTGGAAATTAATCTGTATTGAGTGCGGCCATCGCGTGCCGTGCAATTATTTTGTTCCTTCCATGGGCGTCTTGAAGATCGTCAACTACATTTATCTTATAGTGCACGTGAAATTTATAGACGCGATTTACATCGTCTTCGAATGAATCGTCTTTAAGCATTTATTCTAAAATAGAGTTATTTCAAGATTTCAATTCGAATGAATTTTAGACACCTGTACCTGTAGATGTGTTCATAAAATATTGATTATTATAAAATCATTTTGCAATGTGCTGTTTCTATGTATATAGATTTAGAGGTTACAGTGCTATTACGTTTTACGATCAGATCTTTATATTGCATACGCTTTTGAACAGCAGTCGCGAATTTTTTTATTTAGTAATTATGACAAACATTTATTGCGATGTCGTGAATATTAAAGAAAAGAATTGTTATAAAATGTTGCTGAGAAAATCATAAACCAAAAATTAGAATTAAATAAGCTTTCAAAAGAAGGATCTAGTTAAAATGGAAATAAGTAGTTTGCTTCCGCGAAAAATGAGATGTTACGACGTTTACGAAACAGGAAGTACATAAGTGATTTATATACTACGTCCTCTTACAATACTGAGATATACATTTGGATACTTACAACTTTATTATATTCTTTTGTGAACTGTAAACGTTTGTTTGCAAAAAATATTTAATAAAGAAGTCTGTATACAGAGGTTGGTCAAATATTTCAGGGTGCATTTTGTCGCGTTAATGGTAAGGAAATAAATTAAAGCGTATATTTCTATTTTACCATTTATAACTCTTTTCAATATACATATACTATAAGAGATATGTGTAAAAGTACGGAGAAATTAGTGACTATATAATTTCATTGCAAGTTGAAAATATTGTGAACGTAATCTTTATTATACAAAGAAGTTAATTCTCCATAATTTGGAACCAAGGTTTCGTATTTATGGCCAGGAAATCTCGCAGGCAACTATTTTAACTACGTGGACTAGGATACGATGGAATTTGTCGACGGTCCAGATAACTTAATTGGTAGAGTAAGGATCTGGTACGAGAAAGTTCTGGGTACAAATCGTAGCCCAGAGCCGCTTTCCTTAGGACTTCAAATTTTAATTCCAACTCACAGAATAGTTGGATTCCTGTCTCACTCAATAGCGACCAAAGTATCTTTACAAGAATATCAAGCTTCGGATATGAATTATAAATCTGTGTGTCAAATGGCGAAGTTAATTAAATTCGTCCTAACATTTTCTAATAGAAAACTGACCCAAACTTAACTCTAACTGGTAAAAGTTACTTCCAATTATTTTCGTCGTTTTTCTACACAATTATAGTTATCAAGATAAAATAGAACCATTATAAATTTCGAGCTTCTTAACAAATATTATTCATCGACTCAAAACAAACCGCAATAAAAATACTGTATACGGTAATTCACCTATAACAAATTTATTTACATTTCCTCAATAATGAATAAAAGTCAACGTGAAAATGCAGGCAATTTTTTCTGGCGTTTAATTTATTAACCAGAGGCAAGAAGGACGAATTTAGAAATATAAGATCCGCTGTAAATAATCAGTGTCTAAACTCTACCCCTCCGCGAATTGCGTGAAATGGATCTAATAAAATTCAAGTCTATCTTGCGGGCGAGTCCTGATAAAATTCACTAACTTTTTAGACCACACCTGCCAGTGTTTAATTGGGCGGCAAGGGATTTCTACAGTTATGTGAATTATTATTATTAATTATTGTAGAAGTCATTTTTCGTAAACCTCACGTAGTTTGGAATAGAGGACAGGTGGTGTAATAAGACTTCAGTTACTCTCATTAAAACACTAGCTTTATTATAATAATATGTCGACACACGTTACTCAAACACACGACTCACACACGATACTTTCAACAGCTCTCTTCAAACTCTCTCCTAGATCTGACTCCTGCACGCATCATTCATTCTTTATATTCTTTCACTCTTAGTTTCTCTCTCATTCTATTCCTCATTTGCGATCACTCATTCAGGACACACCCCCCAGTCATTCCTCGGTGATGGTCGGTCCCGACCACCCGAACCCTTGGGCCGCTGTACCCTCCATGCGCACGACCTTCTCAAGTACTCAACATTCACGCAGCATTTCCCATCCTACATTATTATTAACCAGTACAGTTTTTCTTTCACTAGTGGCAATGTGCAACTGAATATTTGTGTAGTACATTCAATACAGCTTTTATTTAATATTTAATATTCAAAATAAAATAAAAATAAAATGAAATGAAATCGATACAAATATAATTTATTACATTCGAATTTTATACACTACACACGTGTGTAAATTAGTAAAAACATGAAGAATGAGGCAATTCTACTTTTCTTGATACACTGTCGGTTCGTTGCAGCGTGTTCGTTCGTTCGAAGCGTTCTAATTTAACAAGAAAAACGCTTCGTTACAAGACACCCGCTGTACCCCTTTCCTCCGCCGCAGCAACTGAAAAAAGAATACATAAAAAAAGGCACGATAAAAAACGAGTTCTCAAGATCTAGTGCATCGATCAGCCAGCAAGAAAGATGGCAATTTCACGCTGTCAAGTGTCGAAGGAGACAATTTGAATTCGCGCAATCAATGATTAGAACAAAGTACACTCGTCCTTGACGGCAGACGTCCAAGCTTGTCGCGATGAATCGAAAGTATCGGCGCTACTCGACCTTCTTTCTGAACAGCTGCTTTTTACCTTTCCATCGAATGCTTTCAACCGCCTCGTTCGGACAACAGCGGCACGTGGAAGGATTTTGCAGGCACGCGACAACGGCAACCGGCCATCTGCTACAATCCTAATTACAATAAATTCGTTTTAATTACGCGACGAGCCAGACCGTGCAGTCGACTCCCCGAGGGGGTGCATACAAAGAAGCAACGCGAACAGGAAAGAAGACCCCCATCTTCTTGTTTAATGAACAGGTGAAAAAGAGAAGAAACGAAAAGTACGAAATGAGAAAGGCTCCTGCGCAAATGATCTCCAAGGGGACTGCGTTTCGTTTCTTATTATATTTTCTTCTCCGCGCGTTTCATTCGCGAATTACGATTCTGTACGTTCAGGCCGATCTTGCTGCTAATTATGAGTGGTCAAGGATTTTCATGCTCATCATATTTCTTTGCCAGTGTGTACTCTATAAAAATGTTCCAAGTTGACTGAAAAATAATGTTCAGACTGAACGGGTTAAGGACAAAATGTATCACAAAACATTTCAAAGTTAACATCTCAGATACTAAGAATGATTGGGTTATTAGTTTAAAAAGGTAATGTACGCGGATATAAAATAGCAGAACCTAATAAAAGAAAAACGTAGAAAGCTTCCGCGCAATGTATTATTTTCTGGTGACTTTCAACGGTTCGAAGGGATGCAAGTAAGAACTTCCGGTGCAGGAAACTTCAGAGCCATCCTGATGTAGTACGTACATATTTTTATGTAAAGTAGCTGGTATATTTCGGATGAATCCTTGGAAAGTTTGTTTCTCATAGCTTTTTAAATTTTGTCACCCCTTTTTTTTCTACGACGTTCGCAATAATTTACGCGGTCGTCGAACTCGAAATTGACTCCCGGTCGTAAATCATAGGTATTACACGTTTGTCGATTCTTCTTCCTCCTGTCCGGATCGCCATTAGCGAGATATTTGATACACGCCCACGCTGACAACGAAAGGATCGTTTTCATGCCTCATTACTGAGCCATGATACAGCCCTCTATGGTTTCCATCGTAATCGAGATAATCGGTCTTGAGTGTATACTCGCGAAAAAGCGCCGTCAGAGGACATTAATGCCTTGAAAGCATTAAACTTCTAGCAATGTTACGGTGCTCTGCGTCTAAAATTAGTCTCCCACGTGAGTCTCGAATTTGCTATTAAAATTAAGAAGCTTCTGGGAGCAAACGTAATTGAGGGAAACTATTTAACTCGCGTGTATATGCGTACATGCGTATTTTGTGCGATACTTGTCAGAAATTGTTCTTAGTTGTACGTGTCTAGATATTCTGTTAATATAAATTGCAGCATAAATTGCTGAGTTTGGTTTGATGATTTTAACGGTGCCAATATCTAGAAGTTCTCTGGTTAATAAAATTGTAAAGAATTTATATTAATTTTTCTCTACGCGTGTACGGGTTTAATATTTATCTAAGTTTCCAGAAATCGAATGGCAATAATTTATTAATGTTTGATTGTGCGAAGAGTAAGAAATCTCGAAGTCAGTGGCGTTCAAGGAGTGCAGTTTCCTTTTCGGGGGCAGAAGATACAAATTTTCTTTTTTTTACTTGTGCATGTATAAGTATCAGCCGTGAAATTGGAAAGTGGAATTGTAAAAAGATTTGTCACTCGCTTTACACAATACTAAATGAAATAAACAATGTTTCTATAATTATATTCTATTACAATGATATAATTAACTAACAACAGTGACTCAATTTCCTTCAAAACATTCTCCATAACACTGTAAATCGATATATCTTTGGTCTCTCATAAATTGCCAAAAATGCGTAATACACATTAAAAGCACCTGCACTTGCCGAAGAAAATGATCAAAGAAATGAAAACTGTATTGCATAAAAGGAAGCCTCTTAACTTCCAGTAAATTGATCATTCGTTAGCAAACAAAAATTGTGAACATGAAAGTTCAACTGATAACTTTCAGGGCGAGTATGCGTGTCACGAGGGAGCAACAATTTCAGGTAAAAAATTATGCCTCGTTTATCCGCTGAAAATGCTTTTTCACGATAAAACTAAGAACTCGTTAAAGCAAGCTGTTCTCGAACGTGGCGAACCGCGAGCATAAATCGCGTAGAGCCGCTGAGAAAATTAGCAATCATTTTTAACATTTTCGCGGTAATTGCCGCTCACGTGCAGATAAGATACTGCCTGCAGCTGTACTATAATTGCGATCGCGGATAGAAAATTCCTTTCTAACATTTTTGTGATTTCAAGCACGTCATCGGCAACACAATTAATGAATTGGTTAATTGAACACGGTAACGTCTAACTATCGTTATCAAGATCGATCAATTTGCTGGCAGATACAAGAAACGCTAACAAATCAAATATTCCAGAGATATCATTAGCCTATAATAATTAATAATTATCGAATCACCGCACTTCTCCTTGTTATAATGTTCAAAGTCGTTTATTATAAAAATTGTGCACACCGTAGTAACGTTCATAAATTTTATTGAACAATAAGACAAATCTTTGCACAGTGAATTAACATTGAACAAATTCATAACTGAACTTCGAGATTTCAATTAACAAAGAATACGTGCCTAATATTATATTCCCCAATGAATCATTGTACGTTCTACGTGACTATTTCCATCTTCTCGTACACAAAGTACGAGGTAATCTTCCTCGCCGCTCCATAACGAGAAACATAAAGTTTGCGAACAAAATGTTCAACATAGTATTTTTAAGAACGTTTCACTAAAAGTATTAATCGCGTGCAGGGTGGCGAACTATAAAAGTTTTCGCCTTGTGGGTAACCCGCAGACTTTAAACGAAGCATAATTAGTCCCCTTAGGAACAGGAAGCTTGCATTTCCATGAAAACCGCAATTCTACGTATAATTCCATAATAAACTGCTTCTTGTTCGCTACGCATATTAGGTATACCAATAGCTAGCAGACTATTTCGTTGCCCAATTATATTATTTAATTGCGACGCTTTTCTTAGACTAAGCTCTATAACTTTGTTATACTGTAGAAAAGTGTTTCAGTAATATCAACGCCATAATTCTACTGCAAACGAATCTTAATATTTCCACTGACTGCGAGCAGATATTTGTGTGGTTCCTAGACAACAGCGTAAACAAATGCCTGGAAACAATGACAATTATGTGTACGAATGAATTGTTTCACAATGTGTTCATTGCAAACCATGAAAGTGATAATGAAAAAATTAGTAAACTACTCATTAGGTATGTTTAATATTCACGCGACGTTACTCGATTCAATGAAGGGTAAAAGGAATCGGTATTTCCTAACTATCCACAGTCTGGTAGAAGCTTATCGTTCATTACTTCGTAGCAATCCGCTTGTTAAACAAGTGAATACTTCCGCTGAAGTAAATTGCACGAAGGTTTCAACCGGTATTATTATTATTATTTAGAGTTCCGTGAGGTACGGTCGTTGCTAAGCGACACTCTGGAAACAAGGCTGCTGAGTGAATTGCGAAAGGTTCTGCCACTCTATTTAATGAAAGGAAATTTGTTACGATTAGAATACTATTATGAACTTATATGACGTGGATATCGAGGAATCTACTGTACTATGTTTCGAATTATTGGATGTTATCTACAAAATTATTTTATGGAACCACCCCTTTATACAAATACGTACAGTGAGACTAGCGTACAATAAAATGAACATACCGAACTTTAATTATCAATTAAGTATACAATATTATTTATTTAGTCCTTAATGAACTTATTAATAAGAATTCTGGTACATGGTATAATACTCACTGTATTTAACAAAGAAGAATTATGAGGTGTACGGTAGCAAATAATTACTATTTGTGACGGAACAATTAAATACAATATTTCGATAGCAACGGTGTTTTGGAGAGAAAAATGATTCAGGTATTTGTTAATAACAATGTTAATAAAAATAGTACTAGGTCAAGTCACATTTTTGCAGAAACTCATCGAACGAGAATTTTAGTCTGACAAATAATTGCTACTCATAGTGGATGAAATATCGATGTCTCGATATAGTGTAAACGATAGATATCGCAAAGGCATTAATACTACTGAAAATTATAATTTAACTAAGTGAACATGTCTTAGGAATTCGCTGAAGAATAATATAATTGTACTGCGAAAAAATGATTCTACAATTTCACAGTTGACTAACAGATGTTCAATCCTAAATTAAATTATTTTCACGTAAAATATTTCACCAAAATGTATCGTTATATGCTATCATCTAATATACATACGCATATACATATGTAAGTTCGCGCCATTAGCAATATGATTGGAAAGGAATATTTTCTCTTCAAACATATAATGATACTACATTCACGTTTATTACCTACATCAGATTGCTTCAACATTGACATCACATATAAATTAATGAAATTATCCTTGATCTTTTCACATTGTTTTCGATGCAGCATACAATTCTCCACTCATATGACTATCACAAACGATGAATTAAACATAGTTGAACAATACCCATGCAATCCACTTAAGGCAAATAGTAACACGACGTATGATCTATTTTTGCTGTGAACGTTTGTGCGTAATTTCGCAACGAGCACCGCCCTATTTGTCATCAATACAATTATCCAAAGATACGTATCACGTTTGCGATACAATGCGTTCCAACAACTTGTGTAATCCAGAATAAAGCATTGCGTCACTGTCCGTTGGCGGTTCTTCTAGAAACGATTGCATCTGCATACGTCATCAGCCTCGAGCTCCACCTTGCAAGTTGGTTCTTCAAGTTTCTAAATCACTTCTGTTTCTGCTACGTTGCCGTGAAACTTGTTCGAAACTCTGCGATTTGGAGCACCACATTGCTCCACAAAAATCTCGTAACTTGGTAAACCTCTATGACGTTCGCACAGGTAACGAAAACGGAATACAGCTTGGAAATACTGCTCCCACGATATGAACTGATAAAGATCTGATGTTTAAATATGAAAGTTCTCGGACAGACGAATGGTTTGATGGAGTTCCATTGGGTTGTTATATCTGAAATGAACAAAGTTGGAGAAATGCAGCGTAATCAATGGCTTTTTAATTTTTCATCTATCTTAGAATCTCAGATGGACACTTATATCATCAACTGTAAAGCTTATTGATAGAGGCGAGAACTTGTTTGATATTATTATCAATGAGAGTTTATTGTAATTTTCACAATTATACGTATAAATAAACACGGAAACGTCCAATGAGCAACGTAATGTTAGAAGAATATTTTTGTCACGAAAATAAAGCAGTTATTTAAATAATATAAATAGTCATATTTATTCGTGCAGCAGCAAATACAACAGAGCAAATAAATATATTGAACGATATAAGAAACTTCACACAAAAATAATGAAGGAAACAGTAAAAATCTAGCCATAGTTTTCTTTCAGAAATCTTGGGTATAAATCCCATGAAAAAAAATATTACAAAGGATAAATACAAAGGAAGTAAAAAATTGCAAACTAAGAAAACAACTAGCTTTGCCCTCCAGTCTTTCGAATTAAGATATACAGATGTAAACCATGAAAAAGAACATGCTGAACCAACATGGAAATTTTCAACTCGCGTACTAGTGACTGCGGGATTCTAAGCTTAAGAACATAACGGATGTTACGCTTGAAATGCAACAATGCAACCAGAATGATATTTCACAATGGCACAGACAGCCTAATCTATGTAGAAACCTCCCTGCGAGGATCGGACAATGGCGAACAGTGTATCTGTCCAGATGGACGGAAGATGTAAAGGTAACCATAAGCGTAATCCTGATGGGTCTCCGTGGTTAGTGGGTAACCGTAATCCTCCTCTGCTGAATTACCTATTTATACACTTATCGAGTTTGTCATTATTCAAAAGTAACTGGCAAATCAAACAGGAATGCCTACCAACACTTAAAAAAGAAGAATTATAAAAATATTCAAATTTTCTGGATAACAATATTTATTTTATAACAGCGACATCTTTCACAATTTTCATATAAATAGAAATAGTTAAGAGTTCTACAAACAATTGAGAGTAGACATATACATAGACATATGTAATACGATTACTGTAATAATTAATTTAATTTAATCCATAGAAAATTAACGAAAGTTGTATAAAAAATATTGCAGAGAAGAGTTAAAATATTATGAATTAATTCGACTCAATAGTGTCAACAAACGATACGTCACTGTGTTTCTCTTTTTGAGATCTTGTCCCGTTGAACTCATTCATTCGCACAGTGACAAGCTGTTACAGTAAATCATCAGCTTTCAGATAAATTGTGCGATGCACCTGTCTGCAAGAGCATCTTGTTAGTTGGAAGTGTTGCGCAGGAATTAAGTTTACAAACAGAAATGAAGCTGGTGTATGCGTGTATTCATAGCCCAGGGACCTGTACAATGCATTATAATGAAGGACAGATTTACAACAAACGTTCTGCAAAAGGATTACAGTATTTCCCTATCTGCTCAACGATTCGCACCTCCCAGTGTTATTTTATATTATACAGATAGGGCTTCACAATCTCTATACAGTACCCAACAAGTATTTAACAATACAAGATGTTCGAATATATTTAATAACTTACTTTGTTTTGCATTCCAGTGAACATTAAATTATGACAGGTAAAGCATTACGTTTAAATACAAATTTGTAATATGTTGAGCAGTCGAAGTAAGTTATTATACAATACTTTATATTATGAAGGTTAATGCAAACTTCAATAAGATAAAAAACATCAAGCGAAATAAATTCATTGGGTTTCCTCGTTTAACTCCGCATGACTGAGAAACGCTATAAGAACGTATGAAGGAGAGCATGGTTAATGGTTGTTACAAGGTAAAGGTCGGCCGCGTTGGCAAGAGTTCAAGAGGGGATCATGTCACGAGGAAGGGGCGTGAACCTTGTGAAAGCAAGATTCGCACCCAAATAACCCAACAACCGACCTAACGCCAAGCTATTTAAAGGTAAGCAGGACTCGGATGCCTCGACACGATGTACTCATCAAGCGGAAGTGAGCTCTGCTGTTTCAATTTTCACGTTCCTGTTCAGAGAACAAGTTCGACGCAGCTGGACGTAATGTAATCCCTCTTAAACTTGTGTATACGATAGAATGAGCCGCTCATTGGCTGGAATCGGTTAACGCCACAAAATAAAAATAAGGAAATTCATTTTAAATATAAACAGTTAAGAGTCAATGCCCTGACTATAAATTTTTTAAAAATTCATGAAATGTAGTTTAATTTAATTTTTAAAAATTCAAAAACTTGCCGATTTGGCAAATGCGCGGCTCAAATATTATCGCAGACAGGCGATATTCTGTCCAATCGCGGTAAAAAAATGATTGAAGCTATGAGACAGTTGCAAATATGTAATTATATGCATACACGGTTGATAAGAGTATGTTCACTGATATGTTTAAACTGGTGGATGTTTGATGTCATTGTGATTGTGTGATTATTATAAAAGGTACGTTGGTGGATTTGGGAGTATTGGTATGCGTGGTGAAAGTTAAATGTCAAAGGAGAAAACTTGAAAATACTGAATGTAAGTACATGGTGAAATATGTCGACCTTATAATTGAATATACTACTTAATTTCATTCATTATCTCGCATTTTACGATGGATTTGTCGCATTCCAAAATTATACATGGTTTTATGCACGTGAAATTCATTTTATTTCACTTATATCTATTCGGTTGTCTTAGCAAACTAAATTTTATATTACAGTGTTAATAGCTTAACTAATAACATTGTAACAGATCATCTGTTATTCTCCTCTAGTTATCCAAGAAGAATCGAAAACATAGGATATAATAGCGAAAAGAATACGACAGTAACAGAGTTCCTTTAAAAAAAATGTCATTTTCTTTTGTTTCTAGCACGTCACTAGCTTTAAGTAGTACGTGTCAATGATTTTGTCCGCCCTGCATTTATTTCTCTATTAAGCAGTGCGGGTGAATAAATTTGGACAAAGGGAACATTTCTGGCGTCCGGATGAACATTCCCTGGCTGCAGCACAAACGTGAACATTGAAATTATTGATAGAACAATTAGTACAGGGATTAACTTCCAAACAACACCCATAATCGGCACGTTCTCTAATACAATGCGATACAGGTTGCACGTTGTCGGTTGTAACGACACTGAAATGCTTCGTCATAATCGTACTATAAGTACTTGCACGAATTATTCTAGCTAGACCAATATCATTCTAAACAAGACAAACATAATGAACCAAAATTGGATCCTTTCAATTTCCAAGTGAAAGATATTAATATTAAAGAGCCGTATCATAACAACTTGATACCATTGAATAAATCCAATCGTTACATTTGAATTTCTCCAGTAGTAAAATACTGACGTTGTTAAGAGAAAGAAAAAGAATGGATCAAAGTGAATTTATCGCAGTCGAGCATCGTATCAACTTAATAGAGAGCTCGTAAATTTCCCGAAGAGATAAAGAACGATGTTTCCGCAGGTGTCGGGGGGCATATCGGCCTAGGAAACTCTCACGAGGAAACGATGGTTCGTATCAAGTCTGACATTTTTCGTGCTGGAAGTAAAGTATCGAGCGTGGCACTGCGTTAGACGTTGCTCGTTTATCGACTTCCGGGACGATTCCGGTGCCCGGAGGCCGGTAGCCACGCAGCCGTTTCGAATCTGTCCGATAAATCGCTGTTCTTTAGAAAACTTACCTAACGACCCCTTTGTGACACCATTGTTAATAAAAAGAAGTCCCTAAAGGGATTACCCTGCGAGGCGGTTCGTTTAAAAATCGTCCGATAAGGTGTGTAATTAATTGTGAGTGATTGAATCGCCAATGACGCGGTTAATTCGAAATGTGAGCCGAATTCGAATTGATTATCTATGTTACCTTGCTTCATTTGTATTGATGCGTCTGACGAAATTTACGACGACATTAATATTTACGGTGAACAACCGATTTTTGTTTAATAGTTAATCTGCAGAGGAACTGCTTGCAAGCTGAAATCCACGGCGGTTTCTACAAAGTAGGAGTATCCCTTTTGGAAAGCTTAGCACGAGATATAAATAACGTTTTTTAACGATACTGCAGACAGAAACACCGATATTTCATTTTGTATCGCCCAGAGCAATTCCCTGCTTTATACGTTTGGACAATATAACAGTGTGATACCGTGGTTTAAATCATTTAATGCGTAAGAAAGAAAAATAGAGTACCTACACCTCGTCACAGTTCGCGGTCGCATGTATCCCAGATGATTGATTGAATCGCCAGCACTTTGAGACAACGGATATTGCTACGTCCGATCTGTGACAAACTTATCGATCGCAGTTAGAGGCAATCCCCGTTAGAAATACCGCTTACTGTGAAAAGAAGATTTACGTTGACGCATACAACTACGAGGCTAACCGGCCCTGTTAGATACCCACGAGATCCTACTTTTTTTGTACAAAAAGAAATGACGAGCACCGCGTCAGCACGCCTTTTTCGAACGAAACTTTCCATGAAAACGCTGAAAGGTTTCCATCGGTCGCCGCTTGATTTTTCTTCCCTTTTTCACCATTTCTCTGCCTCGCGTTTTCTCTTTTTTATTCTGTGCCGTGTAAACGTGCTACGTGCACGGAGAATACATCGATGTGAACATGTGTAGATAGAAACGTAACGATTAAAAGTAACACGCAAGTACGTATATGTATGTGTATATAAATTCCTGAGAAATTCCTGGTAGTTCGCGGTGAACTTGTGTGAGATGAACTGAATTCGTAATGAACTTGGATAAACTGCAGACAAGGTGCTCGCAAAAAAAAATAGAATGGTACAACAGAATATATGAAGAGTTACAGATACAAGGAGGAGCCAGTTAATTTTCGATGTAAATGGCTGAAATTTTTATTTGGCATAGTATTAGAGGTAAATGGAGTATTGGATTGACTATTGGAATGTTTATACTTTTACGGCTGATCAATTTTATGAAATGTTTTTTTATACAGCACTGAAAAGGAAATCCAAGTATTAACCAGAATGAAAATAGTAAAAAGCAGGAACAAAAATTAAAATTATTTCATTAATCCATATTATTTCTATAGGTATGCAAAGTTTTATTGATATTAATGTTACGCATCGGTCAAGCTTTAAATTCTACAAATAATATAGCTACTTTTAAATGGATCTATTTACACGCGATAAAATATTAACTTTTGAACATAAATTGCGTATTTAATAAAACTGTAATTTCGTTCGTTTGCTCTC
This sequence comes from Nomada ferruginata, assembly GCA_963583965.1. Lineage (NCBI taxonomy): Eukaryota > Metazoa > Arthropoda > Insecta > Hymenoptera > Apidae > Nomada > Nomada ferruginata. The sequence continues at coordinate 9,310,868 of OY757225.1, read as the reverse complement.
CACTAATTGAAATATTGATATTTCATTGGAAGCTGCATACTGATATATTCTCCATCCTCCGCAATGTTCAATTTGCCTTCAATCATGCTTTTGCTCACTTATGATTATTTGAAACAAATTGGAACTGATTTTAAAACACATTCTATTTAAAATCTGTAAAATCTAAACAGTAAGGTAAGAGTGTTATTAAATTAATTAAGATTGCTCCATCTATAAAATTGTAGTTTCAATTACTATCGCTAATTTCTAGTTAAATATTAAACATATTCTCCTTGTTTCACACATTTAATCATCGATCTTTTTTACAAATTTGAAATTCAAGATACGATAACGCAGAATATGTGCATACAGTGATATTATTCACGTGGATAACGTGCGTTAATTCGTGAATGTATGAATTTCCATTATTGAAAGTAACGTTGGCTCCGGTTCAAATTTCGGAGCCATAGTGTACAGGTCTCGCCGCAAAATAATTCGGAACTTCGTGCCGGTGGCATCACTTTGTTTCTGCCAACGTGGCAATTACATGCATGACCTGTGCACTAACAATATAGGCTGCAAGTTACAGCAGCACGATTCTAGTCGAGTGATTTGAAATAAAGATACCAGTTAAAGCAAAATGAATCCGCCGTTCAGATATGCATAGCCTGGATTTGTATCGCAGTACTTGTGATACTTATACCTTCTGTATTTCGTATACTTTTCCACTGCATATTCTACGCCTGTTTACGTGCGCAAAATAATGAAACTAATGATGTATATTTTGATCCCAATTCGTCATAGGGTGAAGAATATTAGTCATATTGTCCAATTAAAACGTCCAGAATTAAATAAACAAGAAGAAGCAAAATTTTGTAACAGACACAAAGTAAATCTAACGATAAATATAAATTAAAAAATGTATTACATAACTATGGAAAAACGATGAAGATTTGTTAGTACCTGTCCAGGATACAGACTCTGAATAAAATAAAGGTAACCATATTGTTTTCGTATAATTATATTCTTGTTGCACTTGTATTGAATTAAATTGAAACGCATCGAAATTTCAGATTTATCACTGCTATATTCGAGTAATTGTAAAATCTATTTCATTCGCGATGTTCTCAAATGGTACATGCATACACTAGTGGAATTAAGGCTTGGAAATTGTTAAAGTTTATATTTTATATTCTGATCATTGTTTTCTAATTTTAGGGCGTCGCTTGTATAAAAAAATCAGTAAAAAGACCATTTACAGCCATACTTTTAATATACAATAAAAATTACAATTTCGACACATCAAAGGAGGTACAAAACAATTAATATTTTGTTGGACATCCTTTGTATTTTAGAACAGCCTCAATTCGTCGAGGCATCGAGTGCACCAGGCGTTGCAGATCGACACGTGTAATTACGTGGTACACAGGGTTACCAAGACAGTTCGGATTTTTTTAAATTAAAATTTGAAAACATTTACAAACCAAATCATGTAAAAATATTAAGTATAAGCATTATAGATTACAATAAAAACATTACGGTATCAATTTAGCATAGCAGAATATACATTTTCTGCGACAAATATGAAATAAAGAATATTTTTATTCAATGTGTCTAAAATTAATTCCACCAGTGTACAATAAATCATTCAAAACTTGACTAACAATCAAACTAAAGCAGATACATCTTTAAGTATCATCTTCTGATACCACGTTAATAGAACAATCTTTCCTTCATCTTGCCTCCCCAATCAGCCCCTTCAATAAGACCAACAAATAACGGAGCACTGTGCATAAAACACGTACTAGACTCCCAAGTGTTAAATACGTATAATTAACACCAAACACCCTATCCCCAGCATTACACGCCGCTGTATCAAATCTCGCACACAAATTCCGATAACACCCAAGGACAATATTACAAACGTGCCAAACCACGTCTGCGTTTCGTAGGCATCCGAAGCGTAACAAGGGGAACCACACGTACTGACTAACGGAATACATACCTCTGTTCACGTTCGTCTGTCCGCGGGCAAAGTCGTATGAAATTCACCGCAAAATAATTGGAGACCATGCGGCCGAATGGTTTTCGTGGGTCCGCGCAGATACGGCAATTAGATTCCCGATGCGCATAACTGTCGGTGCCCGGGGTCGGTCTGGCACTTACACGGATCATATGAAAGCCGCAGAATTGCGGTCGATACGTTTGATCAGCGCGGCCAGATCCGACCTGGATGGCCATACTCAAACCGCTTCGACACACACGTCGATGCTCTCGACAAAAAGCACAGTTTACCGATTTTCAAAGCTGCACGCTGCCCGGAAATAGCATTTTCACGGCACAATGCAGCGCGCGCGAAAGCTGGCGCACAGTGGCGTTGGATGTTTTCCGAGGTATCCGGCGGTACCGGTTTCTATCTGTTTCATGACATTCCGTTATCGTGGCTTCTCGATTTTCATCGCTCTTCGAGGGTACTAGTCAGTTGTTTCGATTACGATCGATGGGGACGTAGATCATTACTGTGATCTTGAGTAGAACATTTTGATGGGCGAAGTATAGTGGGTCCTCGTTTCAGGCTGGAACGTGTACTTCATATTAACCCTTTGCACGTGACAACTATTTCGAGGTTTCCCTTCACCGACTGTGTAATTGGAAAGGTTCTTTGTTAGGAAAGAATTGTGATTACCTTTATGTTGGTGAAATTAAACGTCAGATATTAGAATTTGTAGACCATTTGCGTATTGTATATACCAAGTCCAAGTTGCGGGAATAAAAGTTACTTCATGTGTACGGTGTACTTTATATAACGTTAATGTGAATCGATCACACTATTGTTCTTGTTCATTCTCAATTGTTTTCGACCGTAACACTTCTAAAATAGACTTATTACAGACCTTTGTTATTTCAGTAGAAACAGTTCCACTCTGTAAATTTAAATCACTCATGAATTCTAAAGTAATATCTCATTGGGCAAACGAGTGAACGACTTGAAAGCAGACTGTGGAGTGTGATATCAGAGACGAACAAGAAAGGGCATATAGAATCTTGTGTTGAAAATTAATATCTGTCCAATTGAATTATTCATTTTCTGATTAAACACACCTACATTTTTCTAGAACTCTTAATAAATATTAAATATTAAGTAATTTTTTTTAATATAAACGTTATCATGCAATATTATTTTCTTTTAATAACTCTTTCAATGGATAAATTAGTAATTAAATTAACCAACATTAAATAACATATGAAACGATACCTTAATACAGCAATTGAAACCTAAGATAAAGAAATTGATGCAGACAACCCTCAACTTCGCTGATATTTTATTAAAACAGCTACGATATAACCATTTCATATCCATATTGTTAGAAAATATTAAACAGCAACGGAAGGCTCCTAATATTTGCATAGAATTGATAAGAGCTGGTGTCTCTTTTCGATATATCGCCCTTCGCATGCGAAACTCCGCGACACATTTGGTTTCTCTATGGCGAGGATATTGCGAAGAAAGTTTCCTTTGAAAGTGAAATTGCTGTATTCGCCAAAGCCTTGGATCTTTCAATTGTAAATGCTCCTCGACGTCTATCGAGCAGTTTGTGTGACTGTTATAACATGCCCCGCAGTCTACGATTATTTGGTGGCTATTGTTAATTTTAGTAAACACCACCAAAGGATATTCTTTACGAAGCGTTGATTTGTGTTTCAATGTTCGAGAAGAAATGTAATTGATATGCAGCAAGAAAGCTTATAGAATCAATGAAATGTAATGGACACAGAGAAAATTTAAACTTCCAACTTCGGTTTTTAAGAGATTTTATTAACACTTAGACTTAGACTATGATGATTGACTTTTCTTGTATGAAGTGAGCTTGGACTTAGACTATTATGATTGACTTTTCGTATGAAGTGAGCTCGAGAGTCAGGGAACCTTGGGTTTTTAAAGGGTGTTGGAAAGGATGTAGTAGGGATGGTGAGGGCGAATTCCAAAGGACTGCGGATGGGTAGGGATTGCAGGCAGTATGACTAGTTGTTTTGGAAGCGGTGATGTGATAAGGTTCCATGATGAGTATTTGTGACGTCGGAACTTAAAAATATTTGTATGTATGAATCCTTAAGCGACTAGTAGATAATGAGTAATACAGAAGTAAAGAGATAAAGAGTAATACAGAAATATATATCGTAAGACTAATATAGATATTTGGGGGTGAATACATTACAGAAATAAGAAACCTTCCCTTACGTTGTTCAATATTTTAAGAAGAATTATGCAAATGTTCATCATAATAAGTAGCGAATACAATTGTATATAATTAACAGAGAATGGTTCCAACATGTACTAGATTTATTGTAATATATAAAAATTATAATATTATATAATTATATATATAATTATAATTATAGTATTTTTCTACATTTATCGCTTATTACTTAATCGTCCTTTCAACAGTCTTTTGCTCCTACAAATGCAATCTCATGGAATTGGAAGTCCATGCATAAAAAAGCAATATTTAACCGAGAACCGAGAACTTTATTCCTGAGGGCTGCCAAGAAATACATATTGGCCGATAGTAATTACTATAAATCAAAGTTAAAGAAAAATATTTAGTGCCTTGATTAAGGATGTCGTCAAATACCACATTTATTTTCGTCCATTCAAAAAATAATATATTTATTTACCACCTTCCAAATAAGAATATCTTCGAAATGCATAGTGAGCTCTCCAAAGCACGAAATAAAAGTGAAATTGGTTTCACACAGTCTTTTCCTTAGAAGTAGTTCCCATTTGGATTCACAGAAACACCTATTATATATTTTCTGTTGCCCTCCGAATTTGAATGCGACGATTTAGCTCCGAATCGAAGCGACACTAGCGTAGCAGTTTGTTAGGGTTGCTTCTCGCTTCTAATTCAATTTTAACTTCAGATTCTCCTTTATTCCATTAAGTGCAGCAATAATATCGTTGAGCCATCGTGCCTGACGAGGAGAAGTAACGCTTCAAGATCATGTCACGAGTATATCTTCTAAATCGATTACTTATTCAGTTCCCCGTCTTGGTTAATTCGAAGCGCAGCTGCGAGATTCCATTTCGTTTTAATTTATCCTCACTCCATTCTGTCAGTAACACGTTTAGCACTAGTTGCCTCTGGTGGTGCTTTTCGAGAATAAAAGGATAAATGTTGAGTGAAAAACACGATTCACGGTTAGGTGAAATTGGACAATGTAATTCTGGATGGAAGAAGAAGTGTTTCTAATGGTACTTTAATAGAAACTTAAATTAATTCAATTGTATTTATTTTCCGGACATGTTATTTGACATTATTTATTTTAAACCGCGTAACATTTCACTTTATCCATGGATCATTTTTCTCAGAAAAGAGTCGAGTTTGTATTAATGAATTGAATGGCCTAAGTAATATCTTATAATTAATAACAAAAAATTCACAATTTTAATAAGGTAATTGCTTCGTTGTATTAATATTTATATTATTGACAACAATACAACAATTATCTGCACAGCTAACTATTACAGAAAATTTTGCCTGAAATGCGATTTTCTCTTTAGGAAGCTTTCGAGGTAGAGGGGTAGTATGGAAATCTTTGAACACCGCAGAAGTACTTTGTACAATAAAAGATTCCTCCTTTTTCTTAAACATCAAAGAAGATCAAACTGTATTGACGTCGACAGCACTGCTGTACGAAGCTCTTTAGAAATATATACTCCGGTTATTTTAATACTACTTTAACTACCGCAGTATTTCCTGCGGACGACGCTTACCCGTTTCTCTCATCGTTAGTACATTGTACATACTTACGTAAGCTTTGTGAGAAACTTTCGTTTCACAAGAATAATCATACACAATTGAATCATTGTAACTAAATGAAAACTAGTATGGCATAAGGAATAGAATAATAAATGATACAACAAAAGAAAAAAAACGGATGGAAGAATCGTTGAACAAAATAGCAAGTGCAGAAATTGGCAAAGAATTTTGAAGGAGCAAATTAGATGCGATGTATACATATAATAACAACTTTCATTTTGAAATAAGGTTTGCTATAAGTGCATACAAGAACAAAACTAGATGATGGTAGGTGTATACAGGTCCATAAATGACAATAATAGTGCTTAACCGTAAGTCCCATCGCAAATGGGAATCGTATCGACCATTGCATACGGTATCGATACTGGGTAAAATTCATTCCGATAAGATACCAATGTATAATTAAAATCACAACCTTCATGCACCAGTCATCAACTACTTATCAGTTATATTATATGATCAATGAAGAAATAATATTTTACAAGTTAGACGAAACTATTACAATTGTTTTCAGATTTTTGGGTTGAAGTGGTTGAGAATTATTACGTTTTATAAATAAAACGTCTATTTATTAATCGTTACGGCACATCAATATAGCTACACAAAATTTTGTTGAAGGTAAAGCACGAGAGAAATCGTGGTTCAGAAGACTAAAAAATATGATTCCAGTTGTGATGTATGGAAACGAAAAATATTATACAAAACATCTTCTGATTTTATTACATTAATTAAAATAAGAAATATTCATTACAATCACTGCAAATAGAAACAAATATACTGGGATGTACAGAGTACTACACTTTCTAAACTCATAATTGCTTTCAGTGCTTTTCTAAAACACATCACAACCTCTGTTGAAAGTTAAATCACATCCAGTAGTAAAATTAAAAAGATATTGTGGCTGGTCTGCAATCACAGTTTCAATATTATATACAAAATTTCATCAGAGACCTCACAAGCGAATTCTCTGCAACTAATTAACATAAACGTGTTTCGTTTGCAAGCCATGAAACGAGAAGTAAATGCGCTTGTTGCGTTTTGGCATCCAGCCCAACGAAGCAAACGAAAGTTTCATACTTGCAAAGAGCCCTATTCGAGTCACTTACTTTACAAATATGTAGAGCATTCCAAATACTGTAATACTGCCAAGAAATCCAGTATGAAATAGTAAGTAAAAATGTAAATTCTATTCATATTTCATCCATTACTCTATCTAAGATATTATTTTTTGTACAATTGAAGTGCAAGTATAACTTCAAAGAAGTTATACTATTCTTATTCTGTTATTTTGTGACTTTTATATTTCCTCGAACGTAAGAAAGTTAGGTATACTTATATTTCCGCTTTTGAATTACTTAGAAAAAAGATTTATACTTTGAAAAATAAAAGTATGCAAGAATTAAAATTAAACACGCAATGATAATACTTAAACAAGAGCAAAGAAATATAAAGGCAACACGATTTTCATTCAAAGTAAAAATTTACCCACAGTACACCCAAACATTTCGTAATTAAATTTTTACGCAGAACGAAGAAATTTATTTTAAGTATGCGAATAAGAATAGGACGATTTCAATGTTTTGACACGCATGCATGTTTCGGCTTCCGTGCGTTTCAATTTCGTAAGTTCACTTCAAACAAGTATTATACCATTATACATATATACTTATTTCTCGGGCATATATGTATACCGTGGCAAAGAGTGTGCAGCGTCGAAGATAGAAACATCACGTAGAGAACCCGTCCTGAATTTCAATATGTCCAAACTCTCGAAGACGCGACACGGGACAAATTCCAGACGACATAGCTCCCACGATTTCGTGATGGGACAGCATAACGCCAATCTACGGATGGCACGTTCTTACCTCAAAACGTCTACCCGTGTCTGCGTACCCTTCTTCTGAAGTAGCCTCCTTGTGGAAATCACAGCTAAACAAGTGACGGTTGAGACACGAGTCAAAAGTAAATGTGTCAGTGCATGACGTTCGATTTGAATTCAATGATACGAAAGTAGAAAAAATAGATTCCTTAGAATTTCAGAGTTAGAACTTTTTACTTGGAATTTAATGTTCATTTTAATTACAGTATATGGCAAAATGATTTCCTTTGTAGAAATCAAAATAAAACAGCTTACGAAGTGGACAAACATTTATTTGAAATAATATTGCTAAAGGTTTAATAATTTATTCTTTATACAATAACAACTCCTTAGTTATAACTGTAGAGACTGGTGTCACTGTAAAGGATGTTACGTCCCTGCCTCAAGACAGGACCAGAGCGTCGCGCGTGAGGATCGGCAGTTCGCTACCGAATGGCAGAGAGCGACATTATGTGCTTTATGTCAATCTTATGCACCTTATGTACCGTTAAATATATTTCCTTGTTATTCTTTATGTTCTGACCCTATAATTTAAACGCCCTAACCGTAGTAGTGTAGCCGTTAGTGATACTACTACATAAAATTGATCTACTATTTTCTCGGTCTGAAAAGAGTTAATATTTTAATAATTAGGATAAATTGATTTTGGTACATTTAACAAATATTAAGTTTTAAGATCCGATGGTAATAATGCAGTTGTTGAACCAATAGTTCCTTAACCCGCTAAATATTTGTTTTAATCTAAACAATTATATTTATACAATTTGCATGCGACTTTAAAGTAGTAATATCAGCAGTAAAGATAAGTAATATTTTACAACGAACGATCCTTCAAAAATATTTTTTCAAATGCTATTTTATTTTAATTAAAAGCAAATGTGCTATTCAATCCAAGTAGAAACAAGTTTCGAATAAATTATTCTATTAATCTAATAAATATTAATTATCCCATAAATTACAATTACGCACAAGCATTACGCACGAATGAGGCCATTAAATCCATTCAACTCCATTCAAGGGAGTAGTAAATCATTGTGTTTATTGCACATTGTTACTAATTGTGCATGTGTTAATCGAAACTTCCACAAAAAAAAGAGACAAATATCAGGTAATCGCGATATGATCGTCCCCAGAACGAAATTATTGTTCAGAATGATGCCACGTATTCGTGTTACCCTTCCACGTTGGCATTCAGCCAGGTTTTCAAACACAAATCATATTCTTCTAACGGGACCAAATAATGCTCTTTTGCTCATAAATGCAACCACAGATTGAGTACACAAATGCGATGAGCGGCTAATGTATAATACAATGCCACAGTAAATTCTATCCTTCTGGGCGCCCTAACTAATAAACTATTGCCATTCATTTTGCACGGAATTCTGGCTTAACAATGCACAACTGCACGGTATTACTGTTGTTTTAAAAGGAGAACTAAGCAACAAATGTATATGTTAACAAACGGCACGCTCCAAGTGTAAAAATAAAGTAACAGTGAAAAGAATTTACATTTATAAGTAACAAGTTATATTGCTGTAACAGTCTATTTCCGTTATACGTATAATACGTATGTGTATGTATAAGCTTGAAGTGAAAGTAATACAATTTTAATTTATACCATAACGCGAGTTCAAAATAAAAAAGCATACATTCTTAATTACTGCATAACCTTACCAATATTCCACCGAATATTTCTGAATAAATGATATTTAGAGAAATAATCGCTGCAAGATAGTTCAATCCAAATAGTTTCTGAACGATTCCGTACAATGTTTATAATCTCTACTAAAGCCTGGAGAAAACTTTGAGGGAAGGATATTTCCAAAGAAATCATTTCAAAGAATTGAATGCGCCCAATATTTCAGTGCAAATAAACAAGAAATAAAGGTACTTGGAACAAAGTAATTATTAAGATACAACTTTAGTTCTATGAAACTATAACTACAACCTTTTATATTAAAGTTTTGAAACTGAAATCCTACTTAAAAATGTTCACCTTTTTTTCTCCAAACTTTTAAAACGGCAAGGTACATTTTTATACTGTAGTTTAGGGAGGAATGATAAAAATAAGTATTCCAGTTGTACGGTTAGGGGCAAAAACCTATTTCGAAAGCTTCAACAACTCGGATCTACTTGTGCAATTTTAACGCCAAGCACGTAAATACCTGGCGAGCATGCATGTAGATGTGCATTCTACAGCTTCGTCTTTTCCTGAGCACGTTCCCGTCTGTAATATCGCGTGCGACAATGATATACATCCAAGAGAAATCTTTTTTGCTTTTCGACAGAGATTAAAATATTTCCATAGCCTGCAGCGTTCAGACTTCAGCACTCGCGATATGAGCTAGACGTAATTCATGCGGTAGCTTACAAATTAAAGTATGATATTATCTTGCAATTCATTAAAACGTCACTTTACAGAAATAAAGTATAAATAACTATATGATTCGGATCTACCTGAAATATTTTTCCTCAGTTTGACATTCAATTCATCAGACTTTTATTATATTTTAGTTTCCGCGCTTCTTATGAATTGAATATGTGTGTCTATGAAACAATTTCTAAGCAATGCAAGCAATCACAGCAATGATTTATTGTTACGTTACTTTCGACAATACATCTTAAATCCTTTTAGTTTCAATAAAAATAAAAATAACTTGTTTTATACTTTTTAGTCATTTATAGATGGCTATCTTTTCTGCTATATTTTTCAGCTTTTTTAACTTAGAATTCGAGCACTCCCAAAAAATCTGTTTTCCACGGATACTTCGTTTTATACGGTTTATTGAAAGTGAACAGAAGTTGGAATGATACTATGTATACTGAAACTTCATATACATATAAAACTTAATCAACGTTATTGAAATATAATGTCTAATTAGTATTTGTACATAAGTATAAGCATGAAAAAGCTGCAAATAAAATGTGCAATATGTAAAGTCATAAAATTAAGAAATTAGGTTAAAAAGGAGTACACTGTGAAACGTAATTATAAGCTTACGAAATTTTTGGCAATTCCTTTTACCTGGCATTTACTGTATTTTACTTAACTGTATTGTTCTAATAATTTCTTTCGTTACATACTGTATACGTACACTGTAACATCACAACATACGTTTACTTAAAAAAATTAATGCTCAATTATTATTTATACAACAGCAAATACCACAGTGCCTAAGGAAGCAGTCATAAAACACTTACTTAGATATATTTATGAACGGTACAACGAACTACTCAGATAGCGAAGTACGTCAACTCGGGAATATTTAATAGTCGTCAAGTAGTTAAGCAAGTACGCGTAGTTCCTTATATATAACGAAATAAATACATAAATACAATCCTTGCATATATTTTCAACGCCTGAATGCGTTGATATTTAAGTGCTCGCATGTATACCATTAAAGAAGAAGCACACTGATCTTCTATCTCCAAAGATAGTGAAAATATGAAACATTGCATCTACATAATAGTAACAGCTGTACATAAATTTTACGCTTCTTCGCATACGCGAAAAGCAACTCGTCAGCTATAAATCTGTTGCAAAGATATGTGTAGCTGCAGTGCTTTGCAGAAGTCGTACAAGTATGATGGACAATAGATTATCTGTGCGGAAAGCTTCGAATGCTTTTAAAGCCTACTTCGGTGGGCTTAAAGACAATTCTGTGTTTTACGACTAAGAAGCTTTATTCACCCTTTCACCCCATCGCGTTTTATGTCAACCAACGTAGACATATACCGGCATACATTTCCGTTTCTGACGAAAACGTTTACGTCCTGAAAATATGTGCCGGATCTCGGATTCCGCGTGCTTTTACTCCTGTGCTTTATCGTCGAACGAGTAGAAAACGGGCTCTACTTGCCATCGAATTGCGGCGTGTATGAAATACATAAATCTGCGTTAAACTAGTATGAAGTATAGTAAATTTACCATGTTGTTTACCGTTGCCTTTAAGGAATGCGAATAATAAATTTAATTAAAAAGCTAATTGAAAAGCAGCGAAAGCTTTCCTAACACTTAATTGGTATGCAATGTTAACAAGTATTTTAATTATTAAAATGTGCTCTGGCAAGCCAAACGAATTTTCCTAACAGTGAAATCATTATATTTTCCAGCGGGCTCGAATTTGATGGGCAAATTCACTCAGAGCGTCCGAAGAATCGTTCAGGATGTAAAAGATGAAGGAACGTCAAGTAAGTTAACACGTGATATTACATACTTTAGTGAAACATACTGTTAATACTGTTAAATAAATAGTGCAAATACCCAACGAGGTACGAGAAATTTATAAGTAACTAATTTTAATTCAATCATAGTTCGATAATTTACATTCTATTCATTTTATACGACTCAAACATATATTACCCCAAAATTAATTCAATTTCAAATCCTTGGAATCTACGCAAAAACATAATTTCCACTTTAGTAAACTATTAATAATATATATTTATAATGTCCATGTGAATGAATTATCTTTCGACATAATCGGAATTTATATAATTCTATATAACGTATCATTAGCTTTCAATATCTTGTAATCCTTCATGCCGGTAATGTAGAAGAAAGTTAAGTGACAAAATATTTTCAACGCGTATTCAAGGTGTTGAAAATCGAGGAAAAATTGGTTGGCTTAGAGCACAATTTTGAATCCCGATTTACCAAAGAAGCACGTCCTTGTCTGTGGGGTAGTAATAGCGGGAAATTGAGATGAGGATATCCGTACCAACTGTGAGAAATAAGGTATTGGGTGTGTGCCAGGTGGTCGACTGTTAGCTCATGAATGGAATTGAAGCAGAAGCTTTTACACCCGGTCAGTTGGCATAACGGCGCGTCAGGACTGCTATTTGCACTTCAAACAGTGGCAAACGTTTCCTCTGAGATAACTTCGTTAAATCCAGATCAACGACTCGTATACTTTTCTCATAAGGATGATAAAAGATGTCTAAAGTAATATTAAATTTCCCAGATCTGGTGAAAGTCATGCAAATATATTTGTCCAAATGTTTTTCTCGTTTTAAAAGGAACATTTTTAAGAAGAGAATTTCAGGAAATTCTAAGTTTTAATTCACATATATACAATCATTATAGTTTTTCTATGGCACAGTAGATTTATATTTTGGTTCGAAATAACCATGTACTATTGCGCTAACTTAATCAAAGTAATATCATACAAAGCTAGTGAGACATTTATTTCTATTTATTGTGCAGCTGAATTATTTATTTTAATTATTCTATACAATTAAAATACACAGTGCGCACAATTTGCACGTTCCTATGTAATTCACTGTTTCAGTTCATTTTAAATTAATTCGATTAATATGCACCTTCTTAATAAATATCCCAAACAAAACTTGTGTTCAAAATTAAATTCGCTCACGAACGCAATTATATTTGCCATATTTGAACCGTAATTGACAGCACGAATTTGACAACACGAAGTTACTAATTATAAAATTATAAAACACAAGTATTTAAAAATTAAACCCGTACGATAAGTCTATTAGAAACCGTAGCTTAGAAACATTTCTTTCTTTTTCTCATTTTTCTCATTGGCGATACACGATTCATGTGCAATCAACAATGTTATTAAGCCAATTGTTGGATGGACAACGTGTGTGCGTAGAAATTGCGACGTTTATTAGGGTTCGAGGATTGCCAAAGAATCAATATTTGAAATAATGACAGTGTCTACGACGACATAGGACTAGCTTCTGAACTATCAAACGCATTCATTTATTCTCTGCTATTAACTAACGTTTAAAAAATCAAATACTCCCGATGAAAATTAGCTCTAAGAAAAATATAACATATAGTAGCAGTACTAGTAGCTTTTTTCGACTTTCTTATATGGAGAAAATTGAAGAGAATTTAATAGCTTTTTTTATGACCTCTTAATATTGATTACCGTTAACTGTGTCGCGATATTATAGCTTACGTTGTTGCGTAGCTATAAAGTTAATTGAAATTTAAACAATAATTATTTCTTATGAGAAACAACGCCTCTCTTTTTTTACATGTGAGTAATACACAATAGATAAACTATATGGCTTATTGTCGCTGTGATTTTTGTTAATATAGGCGGGCAAACTAAGGAAGAGGTGATCGAGACGAACGAAAGATTAAGAATCGTGAGGATACGCCTGGACGGAAGCTACGAGATCGCTAAACGTGCCCTGGTTGAGCTTATGTGCAAATATACTGACAGCAAACAAGTGCGCAACGTGTTTCAACGTTACAACCTTCTGAAACTCATGATTAAGGTAATCACAGATTTGTCCCCTTAGCGTGTACAAAATAGTTATTATAGAATAGAAATGATATCGAAACTATAAGTAAAGTTAAATTCGTATAATTAACAATAATGTTCTATATGGAAACAAGAAAATGAATCGGTTTTAGGAAGTAAACTAAAAATAATTGTGCAAGTGCAAAAATCTTATATAATTGCAAACTTATTTCATAATTTCTTGACTACTCAACTGGAATTATTTGAAACCTTTGAGAAATGCATTTTCCGCTACAGTTTAGCATATTATTTATAAAAGCATAATGTGCAAAAGTGTAAGAAAGACACAAATGCATTTGAAGTTTTAAAAAAGGGAAGAGTATATACAGAGTGTCTCATTAGTACTCGTGAATGTCTTCCACATTATTAAACATACGAACTGCTTCTAGAGTACACCAAAGTACATCGTTAAAATAGTTAAGCTAATTTCAACAGAAATAAACAAATCGTGGGAACACACGGCATAAATATTTTCGCAACATAAGAAAATCAATTTTTATTGAACAATAAAAGCCGAATCGTTTCGCTATAGCCTTTTGCTGACGAGCTATTTTTAACAGAGCAATAGACATTCTCTTGATATTGCGATACCGCATACAGAGTTAAAACTTTTACGAGGCAAAATGTATTACTTACAGGGCTCTGCTGTCGCAAACATTATATGGATGCACATAAAAAGTTAGCAAACAATTGCTCCCGACACAATATTTTCCGAAGTTTTCCACAGAAATAGGAGGCCGTTAAACTTGCCGACCGTATGTTCTATCTTCCAAATTTTCTGCCCTTTAGTAACACAGCAGTTAAAAATTCGGTGGCGATCCTTGTCGACTCTCTTAACGATGGAGAAGCCCCGGTACTTTTACAAGAACAAGGAACAAGAGAACTAAATAGAAAGTGGGCTATAACATTAGGACCTTCGAAACCAATAATCTCCCTATTCGTACTACAATTTTTTAATTACACTTTCCTCTGTGCCAATATAATTCTACCGTAACAAATACGAAAAATTATTTGTATTCAGTAAACATTTGCAGATTCAGCAAGATGTTACCTTCCTTTTAGATAATAAAATGTTTAATTTCAATGTAATCAGAACCAAGTCAATCTCGTCAGAATTTCCCCAAAAGTTGAATCAAAGTTTATTTAAATATTCGCTATTATCGCTACAAAATATAATGTTCTCCGTGTGCAAAGAGTTCCAACTCGTTCAGCTCCACTCGAATATCGGAATAAAAAGACCAATGTTATGGAAGTAATTACTTTTCGTAGCAAGTATATACCTACATACATATGTACATCGTATCAACGGTTCTACTTTTCCAGGACGTGATTAAGTTGGAGACCCAGTACTGGACGTTGGTTGATATACCGAAGCAGGAGAAACAGGAAACCGTGCCTGCCTTTGTCCTTCGCGCATGTTCCATCATGGAGAAAACTCACAAAAGTGGGGAGGGTGTAAAAACGTCAGCCCGACTGGCCGAGGAAGCCGAGACCAAAAGAGAACGCATCGAGAGACTCGAAAGTAAGTAGAAATGGTGCGCATGTGTCAGACGCGGCGCTTTGAGGAATATCCTAAATATCGGTCGTTCGAGGAAATACGACATAAAGCGTCACGTTTGAAATATATTTTTTAATTTACTGTTTACATATTTGCTCTAATTTATATTATTAACGACAGACGTGCGAACGGACCAGTGCACAGTGCTCTGAAAATCCGTTTTCCGTGGCCAAAATTAATTTTTCAGGTTTAATATTTTGAACAAATTTTGTTCCTATAAACTTGAAACCCTTCAAAACTATAAAATCCAAAATTTTATTCGTTTAAAATAATTCTCTGATGGGATATAGCATTCTGAAGACAAAATTGTAAGATTCAAAGTAATACTATACGTTTTAGTTACTCATTATAGAATATCAGAATATAGGTTTAACTGGCGGTTTTATACCTATCAGCAGGTGTACTTCAAATATTTAATCTAGTTGTAAGCATTTTTCAATCCATGTTCAAATAGTGCAAAGTTGATAACAATTTAAACTTTGGAAAGGCTTATACAAAAATGATTAAAAGTACTCAAGCTCGGACGTTTTTTACACGAAAGCTTAAAAACTTGTTAACAAGACCATATAAATTTCAAGTGCCACTTCCTGCCGCTTATAATTCTGTGTGGATTTTAATAAGTCAACGACCGAGATATTTTGGCGTCCTCGACGCGGGTAGCTACGGCGTCGATGATACCATTGCGTTGCTGTAGGTAAGGTATGTACTTTTTGTCCATTCACAAAGTGATTTGACAAAAAAAATGTTTCAGATACAAGTTAATCAGCATTCAGCTTTCTACAAATGTCAATATAAAAAATGTTATTTAAAAATTTATGAGATTTTACATGTTATTATACATTTTGACTTTATAATGCCACACCTGACGTAAAGACGAATTCAACGACCTATTATACTATTACCTTAAGTGTTCAAATAACGTTAAATAATTTTGGCCACGGATAACGGGTTTCCAGACCACTGTGCAGTGCCCGCGTACAGACATGCTTAACAAATGTATCACTACATATTGCCCTATTAAAGAACATTAATCTAACAAAAGGCAATATAATTATTTCATCAGTGCTACTTGCATCGATTCGTGACAAAAATACTAATGGATAGAAAGAGTTACAGAAAACTGCCACTGTATGAAATATGTAATACAATCATTGATACATAGGGTGTACAATATTATGTACTAAAAAAATTATTCGAAGCTCTGAAATCTCGAAAGCAGTAAATAGGGTACTTTCTTTTACAAGCTCAAATCATGGTAATTTTCGTAACAGAGTTTAGATGTTTCCCAAAATTGTCAAAATTTGTTGAACCACCTAGATCTGAGGTACATACGTAACTTACACCAATGAGCTTCTGTACAATGATTCGTGGCACGCAATATAAATCCAATATATAGTAAAGAATGTTTGGGAACTTATAATAAAATGAAATAATACTGTTACGCTGTTCTATCAATGATGAATGAACGTACAGACTCATACTACTGCAAGAAAACTCATACACATTAAACCAATTATTCATCTCCGAGGACCTGAATAATTTGCATAACCAACAGTTACAGTTGAATGTTTGCATGAGACGTGAAAATGTTGAAAAAGGGGAGAGTAAGAAAACATGGGCATCTATTCATCCTGTGTGAAAGCAAAGTCTTCTCGGTTGCACAAATTGGGCGGAAAAGACACGACTCGATAGCTGTCTTGTCGCTTGGAAATATTCCAAGCATGAATAATATATTACCTCCTATCATACGTGCTCAGCAGGGACAGGATGAGATCAGTTCTATGGTTATCATGGCACTCCTGTTCAGTATTATACCACATTCTATAATATGCGAAGATATCAAATTTAAATAAAAATATCAAACACTCTTTGTTTCATAAATTGGAAATAATCAAGCGTTTGGAATGATGAATTTATTTAATCTCAGGTGTTCTGTCGGGATTAATGCATACATATTATCGTTTATACTTATTGATTTCATGCGAAAGAAGTAATTTATCGATTCCAAGGTGAACGACAAAGTATTTATACCTTAAGACAGAATTGCAGAGGTAGAAAAATCATGAATTTTATGGCAATTAAAAGCGTTTCAAACGTCACACGAGTAGAAAGGCCCAAATAAAAAATAAAACGTAAACTGGATTGTCATATGTGAAAATTAAATGAGGGGGGTGGGGTGAATTTAATGTACAGGGTGTTCTGTTTAACTGGAAACTGCGGGATAACTCACGAGAGATTACAGTTATCAAAAAAATGATTTTACAATAGTTGTTTGACATAAAGGGGGACATTAGGTGGTATAAATAATTTTTCGGTAGGTGCAGTGGTGGAAGAGATATCAGAGTAAAATTAATTCCACCATTTCTAAGCAAATGGAATGTACCCTGTACAATTAAGTTATTCTGTGAAATTTGAAACATTTTATACAAAGATGGAGGCTATGATTTTCGGATGAATGCGTATTTATGGTACAGTAGACGATGAAATATTCATAGAATTTTTATATATGTACGGTGTGTGTAAAAAGTTCCAGGGTTACGTCAATAACACCATATTTAGAACACCTTTTAATATGTGTACATATTCCACCTCTCTAAACGCAATTTGAAACGCTCATACAGGTATTCGAATAGTCGCTAGCAGCTGCTGGACCACAGTTAACTAACTTCTTCACTTTTGCCTGAATGTGCGTAATATTGTCATATAGCTTGCCTTTTATGGAAATTTTCAATTAATGAAATAAGAAATAGTGCTCTGATAAAAAAAACATGTGTCGAATACAAGGGGCAGGTGCTACGAACTGTTATATTATATTTTGAGAAAACTCGCGCCACAACCCTCGACAAACGAGATGGCACATTATTGTGCAACACGATCCAATCGTTCGATTGTTACAGTTCTGACCCAATGTATCGAATTCGTTTCGTATCCGACGAGTAGAAATTGAACAAGATGGTGTGTCCGTTTAAGTGGAACACGTACTAGTTCAATATCTTTGTTCATTATCCTTTTACGTCATTCTTTTACACTTTCTCAATGGTTTTTTGGTGAACTTTAATCTGTTAAACTATTAAAATGTTCATTTAAAAAAAAATTGGATATGTTATTATACAATTGACTATATTTGGACAGATATTTTGATGCGTTTTGACAATTTAAAATATATTGGTTCAGTTGATAATTTGCCACTGGTGCGAAATCAATATTGCGAGTGCTAACAGTGATTTGTTTCACTTCGATATATTTAAACTTAAAGCTTTCAATATTTAATTTAATATTGTCGCATTCCTCGGAAAATTTTTGTCCTTTTTCTATTATCTAGAGGTTCCAATGTTTTGGCTGATAGTGTATCAGGCCACGTTTTGGGGCGGTAACTGTTTATAAAGCACATCCTGAAAACAAGTGAAGCTTAAACAAAGTACCGAAGAGGCTTATAGTAACTGAGTTGGTTATATTATAGGAAGCTAGTCTGGGAACTTTTCGTATACATCGCATATTCCATACGTGTTCACTATCGATTTACTTCTATATCTGTTTATTGCAATGTGTCCAGGTATGACAACAGCTCACATCGAAGCAGAGAACACGCAAATGACTAACGATCTGTACAGACTGCTGAAAAAATACACCGGGCTGAGAAATCTCATTCGAGATTTGAAGGTATTTATTACGATCAAATGAACTATTACAAGCAAAGCGTTGTCGGTTCTTCCTTCGTGGCGTTCATTAAAATTGCACACATCAGTAAACAATTAAAACAACTTGACGAAAAGATTGCGTTCGAACGTTTCTGACGAATCGCCGTCCTTCCAGAATACTTTCCATATTTTTCGTCACTCAGTTTGCATTCACCCGAGCCACTTTCCTTATCGTTCACCCAGATTAACCACAAAAAGCCATTCGATGGTGTGAAAACCGCGGCTACGATTTTCGCTGTTGGCGAACTTATGGAATTCTTTTTGCCCCGATAGAGCCATTGCCTCGAGCCAAATGTGTTTTTTACGCTATCTTACGACCGTGAAAGGGGGAATCACATTGTGGATCCGGGTGCTCGATATCAGTTTGTCCAGCGAGGGCAAGCTTCGCGTCCAGCGCGGTTTAATACATTTTCTCTGGAATAACGACAATGTAACATCGTCAGAAAGAATTGTAAATCATGTATACGAGGTATGGGAATTGTCGAGCCTCGGCAGCCAATATTTGGGTCGCATAGAAGAAAATATATGTATTTTGCGATACATACTGAGAATCGCGGACTATACCATCATCTGAAAGTTATTTGGCCATGATTTGTTCGTCTTGTATCTTCTTTCTTTTTTCTTTATAACGCGCGGTTTGAATTAATTTAGAATTTTTATCATTACTATGCGATTTAAATAAACATATGACATTAGATTAGTTTTACAGTAAAATCATTCCAATCACGGAGAATATAATATTTAAATGAAACATAAAATTGGTTATGATTATATAAATAATTGTAGTGAAAAAAGCGCAATGTATTCTCTACAGTGCACCCATGAAAACGCGTAATCTGGCAGTAATTAATACAATACGATAATTACAAAACTTAAAACAAAAAATGTCGGGAAAAACTCGGTAAAAAGCTAAAAGAAAGAAAGCACATTATACCTAACAATAAAACTTAAACTGTAGGGAGCAAACATGAATACCTATTCACTAATTCTGTCCACTTATTTATGAATCTACAAATATCAACCGAATCGAATTGCTCTCCATACCTCGCAAACGTAAGCAAACCATAGCGAGCCCATTGACCCATTAATTTACCCCTACACATGTCCCACAAGGGAGTAAATTACGTACAACGTTAATCGAGCTTCCTCGAATTAAAATCGTCGAACTTTCACCAAAGAAAGGTCCGAACACAATTTCCTTCCCTGCCCCAAGTAACTATCGCTCATTACAGGCACGTTGCCAGCGTCCAGCTTGTTACATTAGTGACACTAATACTCTGTTTGTCGCAGGAGGAGTACAATAGCTCAAAGGTGTATCCAATCTTCCCTCGTTACCCGATCCTAAAGGACATGATAAAGGACATCATGCACAACCCAGACTACATGGAGGTTTGTCACGAGGTGGACCAAGCATAGCGGCCAGACCCCCTCCACCGTTCACCACGTATGACCTTGTAAAACTTTTCTTTGCAAAAGGTCTTTATTAGCGTGGTCGCTGGTGAAGGGGGTGAACCGGAAGTAAACTTGAGGAACGCGTTTTCTTTGTTCGCGGTGATTGAACGTTCGAAACTTTGTAAATTTATTTCACACCCTTGCTGTCCTGTCTACGAACACCTACACACCTGTGTTTATTCCAGCGGTAATTCGATTCGTTTACACCGTCGCCCGATTAAACTAAGACGGTGGTTATTTATTAGAAAGCATACATTGTTCTCGCCGTCATCTTAAAGATTATTCCCAATCAATTTGTTAATTGGATACTTGTCGTGGAAAATGCACGTGTACGAAAAATGCAGAAGTATAATTATTGTATTAGAGGGAGCGAAGATGGAGGACGATAGATTTTATCAGGTGATTTATAGTCGAAGGTGGGATTGTTTTCATAATCCTTCGTGTGTCGGAAGGATGCTTATAGTATAGTCGAGTGTGCGTCGTCGTCTTGACCACGAAAAGTCCGCTACTTGGCGACAGTGTTTCACGACTATGCATTTGTTAACATATTTTTACGCAGCCTGGAATCACTTGCCACTCAATTGCCATTTCAAACGATATTGTAGGTAATACGGCGAAATGTAATACAATATCGGGAATGGTGCAATTATTCAAACAAACACTCACGGAAACAATGATCCCAATGTAATAAAATTCGTGAACACGCACAACGAATATGTACATTAGCTAACGAATACGGAGTACAATTCAACGGGGTCGCCAAATAGCAGACGAAGAAACAATTCCAACATAAAGAAGAAATCAAACAGGTCACCTTAGTTTTTAATTCCGATCGGAATAGCCGCTTGCACGTTGAAACACAAAATACAAAATTGATACCGACGCGTTTCACGTAAACGCCGCTCGTGGTATAGAATTTTTATTAAGGCAGCTACTATCGCTCGTAACGGAAGAAAAATACTAAATCCGGAGGATGTTAGATTTGTAAGATGTGTGAATCCTGGGTCGAGCATGACTGTGTATTGTGTATGCGTCCGTTTGTGTACAAATTATATCGTGTGCGTGCGCACGCGCGCGCGCTTGATGAATTTGAAAATTGTTAAAAGGAATTAAATGTGAAACGCGATATTCTGCTTCCTGCTACTCAATGGTCGTTGTTACGCGACGCTGTCATTAATCATCGTGAATCTAATAATAGTTTGCTAAGCACAGGAGATCCCCCTTTACCTACGAACAGGACAAACAGTAGGAATCTAGCGAAATGACGTATTTATCCTACGTAAGATACCGTCTTGCGAGTGACGAATAATTGTTTTTCGAAATACCGAAGAACCTTTGCTTCAACCACGGTGGCAAACGAATGATATGATACTGTTAATTCCTTAATATAATCGATGTCGCGTGGAATGACATAAATAACGTTTTACGTGACGTACAATTGTTATTGTAGCAGAAATTTATTCGCTAATTACAGTATATTTATTCGTTTTTAATTGACACTATTGCAAATGTTCAATAACTGCTTGTAATTATTGTTTTATTGATGCTTCTTTTAGATTGACTAACATTTCAAAATTTATTTCTCTCATTTAATACTGATAATTACTTTGTTTGGAAGCGCAAGAATGATTAAAAATTTGTTTAATATTTTGGGGACGCAAAGACTGTTATTATTATCTTTATTTTACGCAGGAAGCAGTTAACTAACAATGGCTTGTCTAAGCTTCTTTTGCATCGGTTGGAAAATTATGCAATGTACATATACATACATCCGACTTCACTTAAAACAGAATTATGTATGTACTTTGTACGTTGAAACGATGATAGTCATAGGCCACTAACACTTAATATTATTGTATAATAAATAATGCAGAAGAGTGGGAATAGCTAAGCGATATATAAGTATTAATTTGATAAAACAAACATATCGTCATTGTCACATTTACATACATAGTGTAAGGATTAAAAGCTTTCACATCATCCCACTAAAGCAAATACATATAAATACACGTTTACAATGGATAGTGATACAGAATAAAGTAAAGTATTCCATTTTATTAAATCGCTACAAAGATTAACGTAATATTACATATTGCTCCTCGTAATGTTGAACTTACAATCCTTTATTAATCAAACATTTATAGTAACACGTATGTAAGTAAGTTGCTCAAGAACGCATTTTGCACTGAGCATTATTTTTTTTGTAAATCCCAAATGCAACACCGCGTTGGCTATATGTGACGTTAAATATTTGTGTTTCTAAACATAAAATATTCCGGTATGAATTTGCCTGAA
Organism: Nomada ferruginata; assembly: GCA_963583965.1. Taxonomy (NCBI): domain Eukaryota; kingdom Metazoa; phylum Arthropoda; class Insecta; order Hymenoptera; family Apidae; genus Nomada; species Nomada ferruginata. The sequence goes on along the minus strand of OY757225.1, from coordinate 9,287,901 downwards.
TTGAAAATTATCATGCTTTATTCGGCATTGAAATCAAGGCAATTACTAATAATCAAAACCAATCAAATACGATAACTATTTATGGTTATCCTTATTTAATGTTTAAGTCATAGCTCAATTCAAAAAAAAAAGATGCATGCAATCATAACAAAAACTTTAATCTCTTTGACTATATAATTTCGTTATAAAATGGTTTCACAAAGACTCGTAACAATGAATGTTCGATACAATAACGTATCATGACGAAATATTGACGAATGAAACATTTTCATTTCATACAACAGTATAACGTGAATGTATTCACACATTCGATCTAAACAAATATCTAAGAAATATCCCGAGTAAACAATTAACATTTGATATGTATATGATTCCCCACAGTTTGCATAACACAAAACCAATTATTTTCCGCAATGAAATATTTATTTCAATACACGCTACTGCGATGTCGATTTTCGTTTCAAGCGAAACACTGAACGCTTCTTAAAAACCTGTATCGTGCGTTTGGAATCGTGAAAAAACTAGGAATAAATCAACAGAATACGAATAATCTAATGCGTAAGTAATTGTATAAGCGAAAAAAAATACAAAATGGCTGACAGCTCGAAATCAAAATGCAACATGTAATGCGCGACACACATTGAGACGACGTGACGATCCATTGTACAAATGGTGGATCCTTTTCAATGTCTGACGATGCCTAGTGACCCCGCACTCTGTTTCCTTGTGTTATATATTTAAACACACACTTATAATCCACTCCAAACACACATCACACAAGATGACGGTTCGGATATATAAAATAAAGACCCGTACATACATACAGTCCTCAGAAATGCTGGGTACAGGCATATATGTAACACTAAAATAATGATGATAGTTAAGTTGTTCAGTGGCATACATGGTGACTAATGCTGAGAAAGTAATTTATACTCTGGTGATGTGCATTCCACTTTACAAATTGATACATCGATGCAAGAATAAAACTCTCGTTGCGCGAAGTTGACATTTTTTACATTTAAGAATCAAAGTTTGCAAATGGGGCGGAGTGAGAGGGGGAGGGGGAAGAAAAATGAGTATTTTTCGAGGGATATTCGTTTGTATTGCCATCGATCGTCCTCGGTTCGTTGATATCAAAAGTGGCGCGTACAAAATAAAATTCTAAGTAGCCGTGAACATGTGCTTTAATTGTTCCAACACGTTCCACGATAATTTCGCATTTCTGATCCTACATTTTCGTTGAGAAAAGTATATTTAATAAAGCTTTGCAACATAGCAAAAATATCGGATATAATTTGAGGAAGTAAATGATCAATGAATATTGATGAAGCTTTTAACAATTAATAAATTATACTAGATCTCGATAGTTTACGAAATTACGTTAATTTATATTATGTTAATTTATGCAAATTCTAATAAATCCTTTTTGTCTGCATCCAGCAAGTCTACACAAAAAGAACACATATATATTATATATACCGTACTGACTGTCTAGAATAGTGCTTCTGTCTTATTGTTAGGTACCTTAGTCTGTAACGTATGATTGTAAGAAAACGAACCATATTTAAAAAGAACTTCATGACACATAAGGCTACACTCTAGCTTGAACATAAAACTTGTATTCTATTAACGTTCTCTAATTTTGTTACCTAACACAAATGCTGGCTTTCTTTCATTCTGGACGCTATTTTCACGAACACATTAAACAAGCCTCGCGTAATCAAAAATTGTTCAGTGCTATGAAATCAAAAACCATCTGTTACTAAATACGTAAATGATCAAAATTCAGTTAAAAGAAGACAGAGATATTGTTTTTCACAGAGTCAATTAATTATATTCTCTTAGTGACGCTATATATTTATTTTAATATTAATATAAAGACCAACAGCCATTCTGAAAATTACCAATGAATTACTTTACACCTATATAAAGTAAAATACTTGATAAACTTCTGTTCTTCAAAGATTAATGACCGACAAATTCTATTTACACTTGTACAACAAAATATATTTACGATGAATTCAGCAGCGAAGCCACAGTTAATATTTTTTATGCAAAACCAAAACACCTTCTTAGACCAATTATTGTATAACGTTAAGACGAAACTAAGGTATAATGTAAAGCAAAACGTATGTGTAGCGAAGGAGTAAAGCTATACCCGATGCAATGTCTTTGAATTGATGAATATAGCAAGCGTGCTCGCCTTTTCGATGAAACTAGGAGAGTGCCAAATAGATTTTGAAAGTTTATACGTGTGTGTAAGTGCGAATATAGCGTTATATATATAATGGCATACATTTGTGAGCGTTGCTGTACAATTTTTATATAGCGTGTTGTACGTATAATTATCGACTTTATTTTGCTGGAATCATCAATAGTGCGCATAGAAACTTGTAATAATGTTCAAATCAAACTATCCACTGTGCATATAATCAAATCCCTTCGAATTTAAGCGGGGGAAATTGTAATTCACAAACGCCCTGCATTGAAAAGTAGATACATACTGCGAAGAAGTGATTCCCTAAAGTGTGTAAAACAAAACGATCGTTCCAGCGAAATAAATGATCTATCAGTTAAGTATTAATTATAATGAACATATACAGGTGTCCAATATGAGAGATCTACCTAATGTGTTTAAAGAATGTGTACATGGTAGACGTAATAACCGCGTTAATGTCTTATAGAAATATATAAAATTCAATGGTACTTTGGTTTCTCGCGAACTGTTGTTAAGGGTGATTTTCGAAGACATAAGATATCTTAACGGATTCTATATTTAACGGTGTGCACGATAAAAGTATACAGAGGAGTACGTTTTCCTTTTATCTTTCATCTACCCTTCTGTGTGTAACGTAGCAACACAAAGCTAGAATAGTACTTGTTCTAGTAATAAAAAAGAAAACAAGAAATCAATTTGCATTTTCGTACATCCTTGCAATAATCGGCCCATAAATTTAAAAACTTTTATCCGTACAAGCAAAGCATTTGGTAAATTTTGTAAAAGAAAAAAAAGGAAGACTAAGTTTCTGCCAGAAAGGAATCGACAAACTTAAGTGATAAACAAAGATCAATTATGAAATCAAAGGACCATTATCCGCTAATTAAATATGCATAACTGTACAATAATATTACTCGGCCAGCAAATGAAATTTACGGCTTTTTGCGAGAAGTCGATTCTCGAAACTCGATAAGCGCGTGTTTGAATCCATCGATGAAAATTCGACCAATCTGTGTGTCTATAATCCATAATTGTATGCCGTTTAGCGCATGCCACGTCTACATGTGCGAACAATGTTCTTCTATAAGTTAGATATACATACGTATTCAGCTTTATAACGATAAGCTTTTGGGTGCATATCGATGAGTTATATAGATGTAAATTTTTACGAGCAAAACAAACAAATATAAATAATATAGAAATATATTTTGACAGGAACTTCACGAGAAAGTTTGGGAAAATCTTGTGAGGACCTTCGCCGGGACTGCTCGTTTGGTGCACGATTCGCAAAACAATGCAGAACTCTGTGTACGAGCGAACAGTTTCTCGTGAAACGTTCAGCGTTGTATCTTCGGCAAAAAAGGAAACAAACAATTGTAATATCATCGTGATATCCTCTGATACAATGTACGATACCGCGTATCGATATTCTCTCTGGCCTCTTAATCCCATTTACGCTAGTATTTTTACTTTCGTGTTCCGAACACGTGGGATCAGAGTCCACCTGGAGAAAAAGAATCGTAAACAATTTGATCATAGAATTTTGTCTAATTTCACAACGGTCGGTGTTGTTCGCCATTAAAATGCACCTATAGATAGATCGTCCTATTTATCGTTGAACAAAATTATTCCGTTCGCGCGCCATTAAGCGTACCAGAGTGTAGCAAGATTTATTTAGCCCCGTTTCAGACGAGACATTTTGTGTCGTCACTTTTAGTTGCACAGCTTAAAGAATCATTGCAATTTATGGGGCCTTGCAGACGTGTGCCATTTAAAAGTGGTGCCATAAGTGTCTCTTGGTAAATTACAACGGCGAATCATCGGTTTTAATGTAACTTTTTTCGGTGTACACGCGAATGGTGGCACGAGTGCATCGTCTGAAAGTCTGGGATTTAAGTCACTATTAGCAGAGCTAGATTTATCATTGTACCTCATTGTGAAACGTGCGGTTTAATAAGTATTCGGATGTTAATAAATACACGAGCACGTAAATCGCTATGCTAAATCAGGTGAAAGAACATACTACATACAGTAGAAATTCGATTATATTCGAACTTGCTAATAATATATTTGTAATCGTACGTTCTAGAGTCTAATATTAATTCTAAAATAGGTGTTATAATTTTGTGTTAATCCGTTTAATATTTGAAAAAGATTTATTTTTAATTATTTAAAACAAATGTGTACATGCTTGTATATTCTTATTCTTACTGTGCAACCTTTGCAGTTAACAATTATCAGAATAGTAATTTATAGGCGAATGTGCAAACTTTATTAAGCACGCACGTTTTAACATCATGAAGAAATCGAAATGGTTGGAGTAGTAATTACACCATAAATGCTTCTTCAACTTCAATCGTTGGTACCATTAATCGCTAGTCCGTATAGAATTTATAATATGCGTATAATCTCCTATGGCAAAAAGTAAAAAGGAGATAAGCTGTTGTGATGTTTGTATATTCGTTAAGATAGAGCCGTGTGGTCGGGTTCATATAGAAATGCATACTGTACAGCTACATTGTGTACCATATTATAATCGTGTGTGGTATCGTTTAAATTTTAATCATTTTCTAAGCAGCAAGTATTTAGTAATTTATCGAATTAAATTGTTAAAATACAGTTAGAATACAATATCCATATCTGTCGATCGAAGGTTGCCATTTTCTTGTGTTTGGAATATCTTGAACAATCGCTCTTTTCTATCAAAATATGCGTTTGCAAGACAATGTGTGGAGATGAAGAATTTCACTGTACAAATTATTACGTTTAGATGGCGAAAAAAATCGTTTTGCAATTTAGAGTTTGTCATCTTCAATGCAAGCATAGACGCTACATTCAATAAAAGCAACATTCACTAGCCCTAGTTGAAACAGGAAAAAAACATCAGTGTCTTGACTGTTCCGTGTTCAACTAATTTTTTTGATGCTTTAATTGCTTGGTTTAAGAGGTAGAATCCTGACATTGACACTACTGACATTATACATATAATTCCCTTCACCATTATGATATTATTTTCAACGATTAAATTTCAAAAGTTTATTAAATGACTTAGACTACGAAATCGAAAATCTGAGGCAAGACAGAAATTAATACCACTTTCATTCACTATTAAATATATTTAATATTATAAAAATAATTAAAATGAATAAAACGATCTGTTTTTATAAATTATTTTAGTGGCAGTGGTCGTGTTAAGATTCCTTGAAAAATAAAGCTAGAATGTAGACGACGAGTTGCGTAATGTCGATGTAAGTAAAAATATTAGTTTGCAATTGGTGTTGCTAGTTACCAGACGAACGTGGCGTATGTTACGGAGCATGGAAAATGTTACAAGGTAACGGTGTGTGTTTGTAATCGCGTTCCTTAAACAAACTGGTCCTCATTGATAACACTAAACAGTAACGCGTTTATGTATGAACCGGTGTTTATTAGGACACAATTTGCCACTAGTTATCATGCTAGATTAGTAAAAACGTAATGTATGCTAGATGTTATAGTGTCGTACTAGTGTTTACACACATTTCCCATTTACGCCTTCTATGTTTCCTGCTGGAAGATAGCAAGTAGTTATATGTACATGCTAGATTAGATTTAAGGGTTAGACCTTACTCCATTGATTTGAACAGAATCTTACGCTATGTATATTGAATGTACGATTTTTATTTCATCTCATACATCTTTGTTACTGCTAATAAAACTTCACTTGTTTATTGGTTGTTAAGCTTTGTTAATAAAATACTATACAAATTTTACACGACTCTGTACTTGATTTTCAATGCCATTTCTAAAGTGTTTATCGATTCAATTTTATTTTATACATTTTTTCACTTTGTTTAAAACATTTTGACCATGAATAAAACAGTTTAGGGGTTAAATTATCTTGTTACCGCGTTTTCGAAAATTCGAAATACAGAAATTGGGGTTGTGACTAAATGTTCCTTTTGTTTTCGCAAATATTATATGTTTCGAAACTATATTTTACGAATTTTATTTGTACTATCTGGTTCGCACATTACATTTTTCTTTTTTATTTTATTAAAATAATTTTCCCATTTCAATAAAACTGCTGATTCTGATACTGGCTATTCGCTGAAGTTGAACATTCATTCGGCGATTATAAGATCTCTGTATGTTTGCGTAAATAATTTATACCTTTGGTAAAGAATAGCATTTATTTCTACATCCGGTAGGTAGTATAAATATATTTATTTGTATTTTTCAAGTATTCATTTTGCTGATAATTAACTTACACTTTACACTATTGTTACAGTTTCAAACTAATTACTAAAATTATTGTTTTAAACTCCAGCGCCTTCGGTGGCTGTTCAAAATTTATAAAATTATTAGTACAAATATCAACATAATATTATTGTGGCTGCAGCCGCAATATAATGTAAGCATGCTTAAATTTTTCTATTCTTTTCTATATTTCGTTTTTCTAAAAACAAATCGAAGCAATTTAGTAATAACATTGTTATTACTACTACATGCTACAAGACATTGCCAGGATCATAAATAATTAGGGGATGAAATTCATTTTGCACGTGCAAAATGAATTTCGTAATAAACGTACGTTTATTACTGCGTATTGCTAGCAGGTGTCGGTCATATGGTGTTCCAGATTTTTTTTTTAAGTTGCGACATCTTTATACATGCAAAACTTATTGTTCACGATAGTGGAAATTGATGTAACTTCAACAACCACCAGTCCAAACTGTACAAAGTACAAGAAAACCACAGGCTTTTTGTAGTATTGATATTTTAGAATACAATATCCTACGAATTTCCATAAAGTGTTATAAGTTTATCATGCAAGTCGCCTATAATTTTAACAACCCAATTTATCCACATCTGAATTATATGTGGCACTTGAAAAACTATTTTCTTATCATAAGATATAGCAATATTTACAATAGCTACTGCAATATAAATATATTACAAAGTTATTCCACGTAAAGCGCCAAAGTTCAATAGCAAGCACCACTGATGCACACATAGTACGGAAGTTAGTAATAATCAAGATGGCTGCTACTAACTCGAATATATCCAGTGATAGTCCAACAAAAAAAGAAGATGAATTCAATGAATTTTACACAGAAGTATGTAAATTCTAAATGACATCGTATCGTTAGAATGTTTGTCGACGTACTATTACATTTTTTATGTAATTTTTGGTTATATAACTGTAAACACATATGCATCTCTTTTAAGGGTTAACAAATGTCACTGTGTATACATTAAACAACAATAATAAATCGAATACAAGACATGATATGTCATTTACTTCTTCGTTATTTAATAAATTATACCTAACAATTTATGAAGCATCGTAATTAATATTGCTTTTACGATCAAACATCGCGTTCTAAATAAGCCTAACCTATACAAGCGCACTCGCGCCCCAAACAAATAGTTTTTCCATGCTATACGAAAGCCTGCCTTTGTTTAGGTGAAAGAAATAGAAAAAAGGGATTCGGTGTTAACTCCTAAGCAACAAATCGATAGACTACTTCGGCCTGGGTCGTCGTATTTTAATTTAAATCCTTTCGAAGTGTTACAAATTGACCCCTCAACTACTATAGACGAAATCAAGAAGAAATATCGGCGTGTAAGTTAAAACTCCTCATTCCGAGCATAACATTGACATTGAAGTAACTGTATATTAATCAATTATGTTTACTTTATAGATGTCAATTCTTGTTCATCCTGACAAAAATCAGGATGATGCAGAACGTGCACAACAAGCATTTGAAAGTATGTATTGTCTTTCCTTTCAAAGAATAATATATTATTAATCGACGTTCTTCTTATAGTTGTCAATAAAGCATGGAAAACATTGGAAAATGAGGAAACTAGAGCTAAATGTATGGATGTTATTGAAGAAGCGAAAGCTCGAACTGATCACATGGTACGGTGAACGAGAAACAAAAGCACCGTTGCTTGTCTAAATACGCGTGAGATACATAAAATTCGTAGTAACAATTCTATTAGATTGCAGAAAAGAAAAAGAAATTGAAAAAAGAAGGAAAATCGGACAATGGATCTGCACTCGATGAAGAAACGGAGGAAGGTTACAGACACGCTGTGTGGGTCATGACAATGAAACTTTTCGCCGATATGGAAAGAAGAAGGTTAATAGGTCAAATGCTATGCTCAGCCTGCAGCAGTAGTTCGACAATGCGCAACCTAACGGTCTTGCATTTTTTTTCATAGGAGAGAACTAGCCACCAGAGATGCAGAACAGCGTAAAAGAAAACGAGAAGAAGAATTGTCAGCGGAAGCACAAGCTGCGTTAGAACGCGAATGGCAAAAGAATTTCGAAGAATCACGGCAATCAAGAGTCGACAGTTGGAAAGCTTTCCAATCTGGCAGTAGCGCTACGAAACAAAAGAAAACTAAGAAATTGAAAGCTTTCAGACCCCCAAAAACGAAAGCTGAGTCACGATAATTAATGGGTTTTTATTTTGATGCCTGAAATACATTCTTTTGACACTGTGTTCCATACTTCATGCCGAAAAAAAGTAGTTCGCGCTATGCGCTATCAAATTACTTAATTTATTGCAACTAATTGGAATTGCTCACAATTCGAAACGTGTTTCTCCATTAAAATATTCGAATTCGAAATTAATCGGGAATGCTGTGGGTCGCCGTCAAAATCGTACGCCCGTTAAACCGAATGACTTTCTTCAAATTGAACCAAACGACTTGACCTTTTCTAAGAAGCTAGAAGGCTTATTTTTCCAGATGACGCGCACAAAATATTTGAACAGACTGCAATTGGGAGGAATTACATGAAAAATAAAAAGATTACTTTAGAAAACTTTTTTATTTGTGCCCGTAATGAAAATTGGAAACGTACGTTTTGTAGATCTGTGTAGATCACTTATACACGTACGGAAAATTTCATCGAAATCGGTTAACGAACGCACGAGCTACGAGCAGTTAAAAGTGGCGAAAATCGCAGGTTTTCGTAACTTTCCGTCAGTTTCTACTTAAAATCCACAGATTCTAACGTTGTTCGATACTTGTCACCTTTGTCTGCGTCAATCAATTTCGATGAAATTTTCAGCATGTAAATAACGCACATATCCACAAAACGTATGTTTTAAATTTTCATTATGGGCTGAAATAAAAAAAATTGTGATAGTACCTTTATTTTTTATATAACTCGTACTAATTGCATTTTTTTCAATATTTTTTACACATAGAAAAACTCAAGTCATTTGGTCCAATTTCGGCAAATTTATTCTGGTTTAATGCGTGTACGATTTTCACTATGAGCCACTGTACATCGTGTCAGGTGTCAAAATAGAGAATGAATTTTAAACGGAATGGTGAGTAAATTGTGCTGAATTGTGTGAAAATAATTAATGTATGTATTCGTCACGAATAATTTGTATGATTGTTGAATTGTATAATGCATGTATGAGCGTACAAAGTTGTGATACATTTACATGGCCCGGATAAGTTAGTTTGTAATATAAAACAGTGGGACGAGTTTATTTAGAACTGTTAGTATAATAATGATCTGTATCTGTGAAACCTAAGGTAATCTACATTTATAGCTTCTGTATTATTACATAACAAATTGTCAATTTCATGATATACGTGTACCTTATATTTTTATCTGAAATATATAAGTAACTAATTCAAAAGCGTTGAGGCGAGGTATATTTCAAGCTACTTAATCTGTTGAGCAAAATTTAATTAACGATTGTACAACTCTACGGACGTTCGTATTGTTGCGCGGGATGCATACACCTCGAGGCGATATCCAGCGATACATTATTATAACAAGGTTACTTAAGACAGGATATACGTATGACAAAAGTACAATATCAAAATATGTTTTCACACGTAACATAACTTGTGTTGATATTGCAGAAACAATCTGGCATTATTATACTTGTATTATCGTTGCGCAGAATATCACTAGTTATTAGAGTATTCACATCGTTATAACACTATTTTAAGATAAATTATTTCATCTGTATAAATTCACGATGAGCACATTTTCAAGTATTGCTTTAAGTTTTAATAAGCAATTTCGTTTTTATATCAAAATCACGCTTCCCGTCTTACAGAGGCGTGAACGCGTACGCCACGCTACATTCGAATTGATTTAGCTGATACTTCCGGTGACTTCAAACGTACAAAACATAAACTTTATACATGCAATTTCTTGACGAATAAGGTAATCGAAATGTACACGGTGTAAGTGTAGTACCATTTTTTCTTTGCTTCATTTTATATAACGTACCGAGCAAGGTGATATGACTGTATCTTAAACTTCACTGTCAGCATAACTTAACGGGCCATGTAGTCGTGACTTCCAATTTCCAATAGGTAATCCCGTAACGAATGTGGTATCTCAATGTACACTTGGTCCAATTGTAATTTGTAAGATTACTGTAAAGAGGAAACTTTCGAAATTGTAAATTTTCTCATTTCAAGTCACTTTAAATAGTCTTACTAACATATGAAAGTCAATGTTGTACAAGTGCCGATGGGAGTGAACGGTGAGAGAGATAGAGGATGCACGTGTAAAGCATTAAATTGCGAGATCAAATTTTTAATACAGATATTAAATCCAATGAATGATCGTTATGCGAGATCAAATTTATTTTTAGATATTCCTTTCTTTTTTTTTCTTTTTTTTTGGTTCTTTTTAGTACGATTTCTTCTGTGATGCCATAATAAACTTCATCAATAGCCATTTGTACGTACACATACCACCACAATAATATTGTTCATCTTACAATTGCTGAGTAATGCCAGCAAAGCACTAAACAATACGCATACAAAAGATGTTCTCTATTATTTGTTACATATTATGCAATATCAGATCGTAAAAGAAAATATTGCTCGTGGATTTTATTTATGTATATAAAAATTTATTTATATCACAGAACAAATGGTATTGTACACATTCTATATTAGATAGAATTGTTTGAAAACTTAATCTGTACACGCTGATTTGAACTTTTCATTCATCCGTGGGGAATATTAAATACCACGAGTACGTTACGTTACAGTATTATTTAATACAACAAAAATTTCATTTTGTACAACTGGTGATGCATAAGTCGTCAATGAAAATTTGTATTGTTTCCTTTTTTTATTTTAGTTTCATAACTTGTTATTAATGTATTCATCTTGTATATTATGACGTCCATGGGATATAAAATGTAAATACAATGCATATTGAGCACACGTAATTTAATAACTCCGCTCAGGGTGTACGAAAAAAAATACGTTGACATTTATGCGACTGAATTCTATTTTTTATCTATTCGCAAACATTTATTGCAGGGATAAATTTAGGCAATGAGAATCTAACGCATGTGATATTCGAATGTGGATCTAGCGGAGCGCGGTATATTGTGCGATAATCGAATGGTTCGTGTTTCTTTGCTAATGGAAATTTGATGAAAATATTGTCGGTGCACTCGATACGTATATTTAAGAGAAAGAAATCAAAATGACGACAAGACTTTACAGCTTTTATACACAACCGTATTTTATATTTGACAAATGTTTTATCTAACTGGGCTGATAAAAAAGTTCGTGTATTTTTCATTAATTTTGCATTATATCTTAGTAAGAGTATTAAAGTAAACAGAAACAAAATACTCACATTTACGGATGTTCGATTGTGTATTAAGAAATTTTAAGAATAAGGAAACTACAGGGACGATACACAGAATACAATTACGCCTATTGTAAGTAACCATAATGATATTTTTCAATTTCATAGAAATTGTGTTGGTAGTATTAAAAGCGCTAATATTTATTCACCGTCTAAACTGTTTTACTATCTGTATTGGCATGTTGGGTAAAGCCTGTTTTTTTCATTTTCTTTTTCCATTCGTGATACAATAAATGCGTAAATATCATATATTACACCCAGTATTATAATTGTTCCAATGTAGCATTAATTATTATTTTTATTTGCTAAACAGCTTGCCGCTATAACATCTTTCGAAGCTACTGCACTAAGAACGAGTTACGTTCAAATGCATTTTACGTGACTGTACACTTCCATCCGGAGTTTACACGTGAGGCGCATAATAGAACATTTATTAGGCGAAACTGTTCACATATGTATGTATGTATACCTTATTTATATATCTGATATGTTAGTGTTACGTCGTAAATGTTATTGTTTTTCGTAATATTTATGATTCATTGTATGTAGTATTACGATCCTTTATTGTTTTTCAATATTCAAAAATTATTTTTATGAACATTGCTAGAAGGCAGAACCATTAAACTTTCTCATCATATTTACTGAATGTAGCGAAGTTTATATGTGGCTATTGTAAATAAAGCCACACGCTTTTCTCCAGCAATATTATTGCTACTAAAAATTTCGATCAATTCTCTTCGATAAATTCTTTAACGCCGTTCATTTAGTACAAATAGTTTATAACTAAATAAGGAACTCAACAGGCATGCTTGAAAAAGTGTACTTTCTTCAGACATCAGCATTTTCTATTTAATCGTTGACTGTGACTGTTCAAATTTTATACGCTTTCGCGTAGATCATTGTAAAAAATGCTATAATAACAGATATCATTTTTACACTATCTAGCCTTCTAACCAGTATCAGAATACCTTAATTTCTATTTTTCTTTTAATCTTCAGAGGGTGGAATTGTTTACCATGTAGTACTACGATTTGTTTGGATTGCCGCGGATGAATTGTCTTTTATAAATTAATGCTTATGTGCAAAATTAATGAACGAAACATTCCTACGCACCAAAATAATATTAACGCGTTGACGCGGTTTTTAAACTTTCATTTCAATACCAACCAAACATGTTTTTCTTGGTATCAATGTTAATAATGAATCGATTTGTGGTTGAGCACCGCGAAATTCCTGTCAGAAGAACAATGACTCACAGTATGATAATATCAATGAATGAAATGAAGATTGAGGAACATGAAATACAGTGGAATAAGGTACGAGAGGTTGTTACATTAAAATATAATAATTAAATAAATTAACGCCATAGCTTTTTGACATGTTATTATTGTTCAACCGTCACAATTTTCACCTGCATGTGTGTACAAGCGAAAGAACGTGTCCGTGCACGTCAGTGCATAAGAAACGACACATCAACAGAAGGAAACCGCTCTTCCTTGTGGCATCGTTCTCGTACACCTGAAAGAAATGTTCCGCTCATATAGCCAGGGAGATCGGCGTATCCGTACGACCGCTTCGCGAGCGGATCGTAAACTCTCTGCTCGCGTACGTAAACCGTTACACAGATGGATACAAAGTGTCAGTGTGGGTCTCGCTGCAAAGGTAAGCTCGTTTACAGGTAAACGGTGATGCGTCCGAGTACGGGCAGTGCAGGCAACCGCGAGGAATCTGTAACTGAACGCATCGATGTCACGTCGAATAAAAAAGAAAGAAAACTGTGACGTTGTCATGCGTATGCGAAGGACCAGGCAGGTCCACAGGCGAGGTCTGCCTACATCGAAAATGAAAAGGTCATCGCACCTGTTCCTTCTGATCGTGAGCCGAAGAAAGCGATACTCACACAATCTAGCATAGGCATAGCTGGCTCGCCAGAAATATGCACGCGCTGGACAGTATGCAAAAGTACACCGTCTACCTGGCGCGACATGCGTACGCAAAAGGCACGTGTGACTATCGTATAACACAAGCGCGACTCGCGTCAACGTGCGTCTTTGTACACACGGTAAATGCGTACACGATCGCGTGGAACCTGTTCGCACACAAACGTGGCCAGAGATAAATATCCATGCGCGTAGATCAGTGCTGTCCCCAGCAGTGGGCCCCACGTACGCTTGCTTTCTCCGCCTATCGTTTACCATTACCAGTAACGCGTGCAATATGGTCGATAATGTTTAAACATCCTCGACGAACGGACATCCTAGTCCATTACAGTCGTCGCCCCAGTCTCGCGGGTCTCCCTGAAAACCCGCTGAAAAGTAGAACCACCGACAGCACCGACGTAAATGGTTACGGACGCGGCGCAGGCAAACGGTGGAAAAACTTTTCTGTATAAAAGCGCACGCACAGCCGAAAGATACCGATGTGTGCGGCTCGCCGTAGCATCCCCAAGAGATCGGCCGTGCGTCGATGTGTGCGTGCCGCGCAGGTAGAAGGGACGCGTTTCGTCCCCGCGACGAGCGAACGTCTACGAAAGACGCGACGGCGGCGACCGGTACACACAGGTAGAAGAAAAATGACTGTGTGCGTGCGCGTGCACAGGTAGAAGGAAAAGAACAGCGGCAACAGAGGCAGAGGTGCGGCGTGACCGTTCCACCGCACCGCGACACTACACGAGACTGCAGTGAGTTGGTCGCTGCCGTGCGTCGCTCTTCACCGTTTTTCGATCGTTCCGATCGACGCCCACGCGGATCGGCCGTGGATCGTTGGGAAAATCCGTCTGGACTCGCAACCTGTTTGCGGCAACCGGCTACCGATCTTGCATACATCGGCGTGCTCCGTAACACGCACCGCGGCACAGTGTTAGCCTTGACGGGCGCCAGCGAACCTGGACACGTACGCTCAACTTGCACGGCTGCCGCTCGTTCACACGTGGATCTTACCGAGTGCGCGGCATCGCTACGTGGATTCGAATCGAGGAGGGTATCCTCGACGTCGGGATCACCGGAGGATAGTGGCGTCGATATGTGACCAGTGATCGAGTGTCAACGGTGTGCTACCTGGCGGAGCACCATGTCGACGACGAACGTGTTTCGCATCGCGCAACAGGGACCGCCGAGTGCCGAAGAGGAGCAAGGGTAAAGTTCTGCCGCATGGTTCAGTTAGTTTTTCACGTCGATCATGTGCTGCCGCGTTTGCATCGGTGACGATCTTTCGTTGGGGTACGTTCTTGGTGCGGCTTCTGTTTCGCGTTTCTCGAATGGAGTACGCTCGATAGAAGCGATGGCTTCGGGGAGAGAACTTTTCGGTTCGATCGATTCCACGCGCGGTCGACGATACGTTCGATCGTTGCGCTGGAATGTCATTTGGCGAGGGTGTTCCACTTTTTTTTTATTTTTGCCAGATGATTTGACGTTTTGGTTTTCGTGGAATATGGAGTATTCGTACGGAGTGATCGAGCCACGTTCTAATATAGATACGCACCTCGAACGAATCTCGAAGACGAATCGTTCCATCGTACATTATTTACTCACCTTTGTATCACTCGACCGTTTACGGTTTATCAGGGTGATTTGCGTTATACTTTCTACGCTGCTCGAGGCAATAAACCTCGGCGAATACGAGCCAGCCGAGCGACTGTCGAATACTGAATCGTCGCGTCGAGCGTAAGACGTTCACGAGAAACCTGTTTCAACGTTATCGAGAACTTCTATACCAGCTAAGCAAATTAAAACCCGGTAAAAGATAACTGTGCCTTAACGATTAGAACACGTACGTGTGGACCTCGACTTACTATACGGACGCGGTAAAAGTAGGAATTTCCATGTCAAGAACGATGTTGGAGTAATATCTTTCCTCTTTACATCGTTCCCCGTTTTCTGGAACGAAAGACACGTTTCCCGACGTGAAAATGACAGTTCACTTTACGTACAACCGTCGTGCACGCAATGCCGACGATTCATTTTCGCGACACGCGTATAAATTACAACCACGCTCCCATCCTTTTCCGTCGATATTTTATAAAAAATACAAGCTGACAACTGTATACCGGGTAAGGCTTTTGGGCGCCAACGAGCGTATAATTAGACGAATGTTCGGATAATGTACCTTTTAATGTAACTGCACCATGTAATTAACCTGACGTTGCACTTACTACCATGACCGCTTGCATGTTCCATTCGCGTATAGCATTTCAATTTCTCTGTTACGTCGCGTCAACGAATATTTCGTGTCGCAGAAGCCATGAACATTTTGTCGTATTAATGCGATATGTTTAATACGCTTGAAGCGAACACGATGGAACGATAAACCTCGCGCATGTCCGGAAAATCGTGGTTCGATTTAAATCGACCTCGCGGTCGACGCTTCCACAGGTGGCTATCGGCGAATAGAAAATGCGAAAAGCTACCATATACAGGTGGTATGACGATATTAGTCACGTTTCTCGACGGTCTCTCTCCCACCCTCTCTCTCAATGTCAATGACTGCTCCCTCGGGGCTGGCTGTGACCCCCCGTGCGAACGAGAGGCTCGTCTTTCTGTATGTCGTAGCGTATAGCCGAGTGGAATGGCGCTTTCACACGAGAGCCATAAGACACTCACGGTATTTACTTATGTGCATACATACATTATATGTATATAAGTGTGCATATCGTGTCCCAATACGTCGATCCGAGTTTTCAAATGCCCGAGATAGGTTTAGAAGTAGCCCCTGAAGGTATTTTTGATCGGTGTACCTGTTGCCTGACAGCGAGAGATTCTAGCACGGAAACTGCTGTCTGATTTTAAACTTCAGAATTGCTTCTTCTTATGTTGATTCGTTTTATAGAATACAGAGTCGTAATTGTGGATAATATTGCATTGTTTGTGTGTTGGAGGCTGGTGAAATTAATCATTTTTCTTCTCGTTTGGTTTATTTGTGTAAGAAACGTCAGGTAAATTGTTGCAATATTTGGATGTTTGAATATAAGTAGTTTGTAGATACTTTTCCATTGAATCGTATTTGTATTTGGTTTTAGTTGAATTGCTGATAATGTTGCTCTTAATCTTCGTAGTTATTTTTTTGTATAAATTGATAATAGTCGAAGGTTTGTTTCGCTGAGCTGTCCGGAAGATCAATTATTAACTCCTTTTTTGCAATTTTCTGAATTTCAATTCCAAGGTATACAACGGGTTTCAGAAATAAAATTAATTAATTTGATAATACTGTTTATCACCATGAGAAAGTAGAATTTACTGGGTAATAAATAATCTATTTCAAAAGGCGTCGTGATTGAATAATTTAACAGTAAACATTTGTTTGTATATATATATAACAATTCCTAAATTTATCAATTTTCTCCACCTTTTTCTTCACGGAGTAACTTTGGTTTCTGCGCGGTTCATGCCTCGCAGGAATTCATTTTCCTCGCTTCATTTGCGAAGCTTTCATCAACAATTTCTCCACACTTGATCGGGTTTTAGCTAGGAGACATTATCGAAACCAGTCGGGGTTCCATATGACTTTCACTGAAAATTATCTGTAAGTAAATATCAGCAGTCCTCGCTAATAAAACTTTGTTGTGGTAATGGATAGTCTGAGAATAGTTTCACGTACATATATGTATACCTCATGAGATATTTCACAAATATATTCATTTAGTCGGACCTGTCTAATTCTTTAGAACTGTGTAATATTATTTTTAATAAACTGTTTATTGATAAAATACCACACGTGTATCTACAAGCACGAGTGAACTCGAAGATGATACTCGGTGAAACGAACCTTAAACCTTAAGGTTGACTAACGGGACTTCCGGTTTTCCTACGTGTATATGTACGTATGCATGCGTCGATTGCCGTTGCAATTCCTGTGATCCATAGAACACGTGTATTTAATAAAATGTCGAGGATAATTACAAATCTGTGTCATCTCTCCAAGCCTCAGCGCGAGTCTCGCGTAACAGTGAAACGTCACTGCAATTAACTTCAATCTTGCAAAACTCTCGAACAATAATACCGCTTAAATTCATTCAGAATATCGTTTACTATTGAAACATTGCGGGATGATGTATTGTGGGTACCTTTGCTCGTTTAGAATGCGGAATACATCTAGAAAACGCTTAGCACAGGCACCAAGGAAAAATTGGTTGCATAGTAATTCGATTTTCTTTTCTATTTTTAACCGCGGTACTAACCCAACGGCGGTTAAAAGGTGCAAGTGAAATTACCCGTTTAATAGAATGATTTTCATTTACATATCAGATACAGGGGACGGAGAATATTTCGCTCGGCGAAGAAAGTGATCGAAGAATAGGAGCAGTTGTACGACTTGTCTCTTATTATGTGTCTAATAATTGATTGCATTAATCACCGGGGTATTGTTCTCTGTTGCGTGGAGTTGAAATGACAAAGCGTACACCCGACTGTAATTTTAAAGGTAGACACGCGTCCTTACCTTTCCGTTCTACTTTCTGCGCTGACGTATCGAAAACTTGTCATCGATGCACTTATAATTTTCCTGCGCTATGATGGATATCGTGTGATCGTTTAGATATCACTTGTTAAGAAACTGTATCCCGAACACATAGGAAAAATGGAGAATTCTTTGTGCGTTCTATTTATAGTATGTCACAGAGAACGACGTTAATCGCAGTTCTGCAGAATTTTTCGTTACCATTATTCAGCGGAATGCTTGCCGACAGCAATTTATCGCCCGTCGCGAAACAATGCCCCAATTAGGAAAAGATGCAGAGGTAAACGTGTTTAAGTGCGGCGATACTTGCGCGCGACAGATGAACCGCATTTATAATTTATAATACAAAGGTCCACGTAACAGCTTATCTTTGTGTACCAGAACGGATAACCGGATACTCGTTTCCTCCTGAAGGTACGCCATTTACGGAAAATCGAGACAGAGCCACTCTTCCTGGTGGCATCTATAAAAGGTGTTGGCGCGATTAGAGGTATACTTGTGCAATAGAGTTCTGCATAGACAAGAATCATTGCCAATAGCGGTCTCGTGTGTTACGGATGTTAATAAGCTGAGACGAATTCAATAATTCGTGTTTCAAATTGGTTAGACTAAATGTTAGATCTATTAGGAGTAACTTTGACCAATTCATTAGGGAGGCTCATTTCCAACCCTGACAGCTGGGAATGTTTTGTGGAATTGTTTACCTCGTTAAGGGAGGTAATTAGTAGTCGATAAGCTGCTGTGGCCATTCACAAATTTTCGCAAGATGACAGTGAGATTTACAATATTGGGGTAAATTGGAAATGTTCAATGTTTCAACATGTTGCCTTTTATAAAGCAGGAAAATAAATAGAGAAATTTCATCGAAGCAGGATTTTTGTTATTGCTTCATTTTCAAATCAGCGTCGATTGAAATTAGTTGGAGAAAGCAAGCTTTGTGCAGTTAATTTACATTGCACTTTTAATAGTTAACTAATTTTGAAATAAAAAAATTGAAGCAGTCGTAGCTTCGCATTTCTGGATATAAATTATCGAGACGCTGACACGAGTGGATACAATTACGCGATCCCGATCACAGATTAGCGATCTGACACCGTTACACGTGTTAACGACGTTACTTTTTAATTGTCGTGATTAATGCGCTTGGCGTCATAATGTTCATATACAGAGTGTCCCGCATAGCAGGAGGGACCTTGTCTTCTTAAGTTGTAAAATTTTATGCTTTTAGAAGTAGACAAAAAAGGTAACACTAAATAATTTCAATTAATATACAGTCTTACATATATTAGCTTTTATTTATTTATTTATTTCGGTGTGTTCGTTGGCGCACTTAGCCTATACAATGGAGCATTTTGTTTTTAAATAGAGTTCCAGGGTTATTTCGTATAGACTGCTTCTTCGAGTCGGTTTGCACATATAAAGTGGAAGAGTAGGTGGTCTAGATCTCAATACCTCTCCTTATTTAAAGGTGTCCATATTATTAAACACTTATGTTACATACATACCTTTTTTTTATTAACTATTTCAGTGCAGTAAAAACCTGCCAATGTATATTAACAGGACGGAATAGAACTTATAAACGTATGACCCATTTGGGAATATTATATGCAAACTGCGAAATGATCGTTCAATGTTTTAAGCAACATTTAAGTATTCTTTGCATCATTTGCTTGTACAATATAGCTATTATATTGTCCCGCAATTTTCTCGATGTCTTGCGCGGAGTAAAAGACACGAAGGATGGGCAAGAAAGGTAAATGGAACATTGAGAACTAATTTTGAACAGTATGCGATAAAAAACATTGAACAATTTAATAAAGCAGCAACGACGAAGGTACTGAAGAAAACTTGAAACTGCACCGAAAGCTGTTCTAATAGGGAAGCAGAAGTGCGAAACATCTCGATTTTCGTGTTGATATGCAGAACCTTATTTGTGACGCCGATGCGTGCTCCACAATGAAATCAGCAGTATCGAATTCGCATAAATCGCTATTGGTGGAAAAATGACCGATGATGTGATTCATTGTTAATGCGACGAGGAAAAGCCGCTCAGGCAGGGGATAAAATTGTAAAACATTTTTGCTCAGTATGATAATAGACTGTGCGCTAATGAATCACGAAACGTGAATTCAGCACAAAGTACGAACAGAAACAGATAAAGCGAGCATCGTTCTGTCTTTCGTGCAGCAGTTGCCGCATGTAATATCCGATTAATATTCGTTTCCTCCAATCGGTCTTTTCCCGCGGGAAAAAATTAATTTCTTCCTTCTGTTCTTAGAAGAATTTCAAAAAATTGACTAGATTGGTGCACATGAATTGTCATTGTTTGAAGCTTGAAGCTTGGCCACCCGATATTGTGCATTAAATTTCAGTCGACTATGAATTACTATGAGTCATATTCAAAGTAAACTTGGAAAAATCGAGCAAATTTGCTGAGATTTATGAAGTCAGTATTTCCAGGGGGTTACTTAATTGTCAGGACGATTCATGGCCAGTTTGCAATATTTGCTTGCGAAATGAAGAAAGTGTAACGATGAAACGTGATATCAATCATGTTTCAGAGACAAACCAGTAACGCAGGTGGCATTGGAAATCAATGAAAAGTTATATTACGAATGTTCACCACTTAAATTGGTTCTGCATAAGTTGAACAATCTGCAGAATCTCGTATAATACAGAAAAAATTCTGGAATTGAGGTATACAATTTTTCCAAACAGCATTTTCTCCAAATCTTCGAAGCGCAAGTTTCTATTTTTTTAAAATAAATAAACTGTTTCGGAATGAAGAAGCTGTAACAGTAATATGAATGATTTTTATAAATCTAAAATGGTGACAGGTGAGGTATAGAACGTAATAAAATTGCAATAATACTTCATCCTACAAGTAGGATGTCTAAATCCAATTTGTTTTAAATAATGAAACCATTGTTGCAAGTTAAAAATAGCATCCGTTCATTCAAATTTCTACTGCATACAATACTGCAACTCAGTTCTGTCTACAATCGTTAACCAATTTCCTATTTCAATCCACGCAAATTAGATATTTATCTCGAAATAAAAACAGAGCCCACTTTCAATCTTTAGATGTCGAATATGCTTCAATAATTGCACGATGAAACGAAAGTACGTAGAACCGCCAAGAAATTATTTCAGCTGAATCTACAGTATTTCAAAGGTACTGTAAGTATATGAGACTTAAGATCCAAACTCGAACTCTGCTCGCTGCTGAATAGTAATCCAACCCCCTTCAACCCCTATACTATGTTCGGGTCTACAGGGTGTTCCGTCTAACGCGACGCGCGATTTTTCACCCTCTTGCAGCCAGCTGCCAAAAAAAGTTTAGAACAAAAGTTGCAGGGTATAGAGTGTACAATAAATATCAGTAAACAAAACTTCTAAAACAGTTTATTTTCATGGCGAATTCAAGGTCACCTTGGGTTAAACAAATAGGAAAACGAAAAGCTAAATATTTCACATTTCCACTATTATTGTACATTCTATACCCTGCAACTTTTGTTCTAAACTGTTTTTTGTCAGTTGCCTGCAAGTGGGTGGAAAAACGTGTGTCGCGTTAGACGGAACACCCTGTATACAACTCTACCCTTGTTTTACATTACCACAATTTTCTTACATAAACTTTTGAACGCCAATCCTTTCAACCTCGAAAAAAAAAACCAACGTGGATATTATCCTTTAAACATATACCCAATAAACAACAAAATTATACTAATCTAAAGCCAGAATTGGTTCACCTCGACCCGGCAAGAACATAGCACATTAAAATCCACAAGCAGTAGCCCCGAATGAAGAGACGAAGAAATGGCAAAAACCCCCACGCCCAAATACCATCCCCAAACCAAGAAGAACGGCCCGCGGATACCGCGGTCTACGACATAAATAAAAAAACCGAGCAAGATATTCCTGTTAACCGCTCTGGCCAGGCAGTCTAGTCGTTGACATCGCAGACAGCATTACCGTCGTCTAATATACGTCCCAGTCACGCCCCCGCTAGCACCGAGCAAAAGCGAACCGATGGGAACCGAGCCGAAGCGAAGTATACCGAGGGGACCAAGACCACGGTGAGATCGCGAAGAGCTGAAGTTCGCGGTGTTCCCTCGATCCAGCCGCGCGGCAAAAGCCGCAAAAGTCGGCCGCGCGCGGTCACCTAAACACAACCGATACGACGAGCCGATACTCCAACCGTGTGTATGCATATACGTACATGTATATGTACATATCCGCACGAGCACACCTGCATCCTGTCGCCTGCACGCCGTGCAAAACGATAAGGAACGGCGATTGGTCGCTTCACCGGTTGCTTCTCCGCACGGTTCTCCAAGACCTAAAGCGGCTGCGCGGTCCAGGTACGTACCCGGCTACTGCAACGTTCCTACGCTCGCTGTCACCTCTGCGCTGGTCGCGATCACCGGCGATCGTCTCTTGCTCGCGGCCGGACGTGGCCAGGCTACCGCGGCGCGTATCCTCGCGGGCGTTCCTCGATCTTGGCCGAGACGGAAGTGGACGGACGGCTGCTGGCGGCCGCGAGACCAGCAACGCCGCACGCTCCACTTGGACAACCAGTGCGCCCTTAATATCGCTCGGTAATGGTCGGCGGAAAGTGACACCAGCTTGCACCGTGGTCGCCTCGTTTTATTGCACGAACGGAAAGATCGGCGGCTCGACGGCGATACACAGTCTGGCGGCTGTGTTTCGCTCGACCGGATGCGGTCAACGTTGGATCGTGTCTTCGACCGATCGAATCGTGCACTCTCGAAGCTGGAGGGACGCGTAGGTGTACAGAGAGGCACGGCGCGGTTCTTTCGTGTGTTTTTGACACGGCGGATCGGTGAAAGCAGAGTTAAAACGGGGAGAGAAAACGAACGTTCGGTCGTATTGACATCGTCCGTGGGCTTTGTTTTAATTTAATGCCACGCTCGCCGGGACGGTTTCGTACGGAACGGAACGGTTTGCTTAAAAAGGATTCGGCTGCAACAGTGTCGCGCGGACATGTATACGTTCTCATGTGGGCGCTTGTGGGATACGTTGCTTGAACGCTTGGATGGCTAGAGTAAGTCGATTATGTCACGTTTGTCAGTGGAATCGAGGGATTCGGAGGATTAAAGTGTTGCGCTACGAATTTTCTAATGAATTCAACTTGTACGTAACTATTTTTCTGGCTTCATGGCGTCGGGATGTTCTTTACTCCGCGACAGCTCGCATCGCTTTCGTTCGCTTAGGAAACTCAATTCTCACAAAAATGTTATATACACATTACATTTGACGATGGTTACAGCTGCTGGGGCGCTAAATAAATGAATGCTTTGGTCTAGTCTCGACAGTTCGTCGATGACGGAATATTAATATGATTAGGTTGCAAGTTTACCGTAATGGTATTAACCGTAGTCTTATCCGTTGCCTTTGGATGAACCAAACCAAGTACGATAAGGTGCAATATTTTACGACCAGAACATTCGTAAAACGATTTAGCTATGTCGACGACAAAGGATCGGTGATTCATGATTTTTATTGCGGTCATTTCGACAATCAGTCTCGTTAATGCCTGCAAATCGTGACTCGTGAGAGAAATAATATCCCGCTAATGGAATCGCTAGGTACGGAATAGAGGTACATTCTGGTCACGTAATGGTATCACAACACTAATTACTTCGCGAGCGGCAGGATATAGTAACTGCAACTTTATCTTCCAGCAATCTATCCTGAAAGATGAAGCTGTTCAACCAGCTTCATCGCACACTCTATTTCCAGACTCTGTGAAAGACGTTAATCTTCGGTTAGGATTCCGCGCTATCGAAAGTCTCCAATTTTGCATGCAAATTAGACATTCAGGGTCCCTTTCGCACTGTTGCAATTGCAGGATTTGTACATCTTCAAAGTTGGCTACTCTTCCATCGTAATACACGTGTTTCTCCATCCTTCAAATGAAAAAGATGAGAAACCTTGTATTATAACTCAATATATTTATGTACTGATTACTGTCGTTCGACCACGACTGCAGAATTCCCAAGACTTTTTATTAAAATCCTATTAAAAATTATGGGATCGCCTAATATTACTAATAAACCCCATCAATTACTTGCAAAAAGCAACAAAATTTAGTTCATCCTTATTCAGTTTTATTACTGAGTCAGAAAGACTGTTTACTTCAACTTTGTTCGCCGAACCAATCAATTTATAAGATAATGTATTATTTTTATAACTCTCGTAATTATTAGTGAAGCAAATTTGCATAAAATATTTGCAATGAAATTTGTTTTATGTGAAACCAACGTAACAGAGATGTTAATCGATAGATCACTTGCACCGTCGCGTCAGTATACGCGTTTTTCAGCAAAATGTTTGTCACAATTATTAAAGTCTAAAGTCAGCACGATATACCTATCTGGCTGGTATAGCCCTTGAGGCGGATGCGTGGGATTGGTACGCAGACTATTCTTACGAGTTTGCCTATTACTGTGACCAACGTCTGTAGTTGACCGGATGTGACTACTGCGTCCATCCTTTGATTTTATACAACTGCTAGCATAAAAGATAGGAAACAATTTGAAGTCTTCAGGACCTCGCAGTAATAACAAGTATCGTTTTGCTGTTAGGTATATGTATCTTCTAGCATAAATAAAATATAGAGATATTAAAAAGAATGTTGAACTACATAAAATGTGTTCTTGAAAAGGTATAACATTATAATGGTTGATCTAGTTGTTCCAACACATGTGTCATTTATCGTTGCAATTATAATAATAAATGAAGTTTTAGTCTCGTATTTAATTTTATGTCATTTTGTGTTTTATGGTGATGTATGGTTCAACTACTTTCATTGCCCAAGTTTCTTATCAAATATTCGTCGAAGTATCTATGTATTGAAATGCAGTTCACGTGATGGGCACTAATATGTTGCACATGCTCTTTGTGTTAAAAACTATTTGACATGTTACACCTTCAAAAACATTCAAATAATTGATAGTTGAACGCTTTAAATTGAAAGGTTGCCCGAGTCACCGATTCGTATCGCAAAGTAGATGGAATTTAAGCAATATCACATTTATATAATATATTATAATAAACCGACCCGATCTTAATATTTCCTTTCTAATATTCTAATGTTATGAGAATAAACGTTTGCTTCGAGACTATGCACTTCATGGATGGAGGTTAAAGGTATGTAGGCTAACGGTATACGTATTAAATGAAAAAAACCAATGAAAGGTCTTGAAAGGAAGCTACTTTTGTTTTGCATTAGTTTCACCTGGTGCACGTGCATCATATGTTCTCATTCAAACCATTAATTTTTCAAGTGCGATTCAATAACACTAGCGTAGAATTGCGTAGAATTTTTAGTTTAAAATTCGTGAACCGTACATTAGTAAAATTTGTATTCATTTACCTTTCCTGTTCAGAAATTCTTGGATAGCGTGAATGTAATTGAATTTTTTAAATCAATTTATTACTCATAATGAGTGTAATTTATTACGAAACTTTTAAATGAAATATTATTCAACATCAAATAATGCAAAAGGATCTAGAATTACATGATTAAATACAGAATCCACGCAGACGCGCAATAAATAAAAATTTAAACACTGCATTCAACAGAAGAGGAACGAAAGTCTAATCAATACCAAAATACAAAACGTTTAACTGAAAAGAAGCCACAAATCGTGGCATATATAAATTAACTTGAAAATTGCATGTGTATAGTTCACTGTGGGAAGAAATGGAGACAACAAAGAGGAATTTCAATTCTGGTGCTGAGCAAACAGTAGCGCTACGTATTCTTCTTAAAAATAGATCATAAGAACAAGCCTCGCATAAAATGACTTAAATAAATTTCCATATAATAAATAATTCACATCACGAACATTTCTGCTCGTGGCTATGTAAGTACAAACGATGCAACGGTTATTATTCGTCGAAGATAGTTTCTCATATACGTACATACCGTCGGAGTAAAACGGTTTTAATAAGCATCAGTTTAATAAAACCAACAAGATTGCCCATTTTGAATATAGGAGCAGCTGAAATCTTTTACTCTCGCCGTATCTTGTTCCAACATTAAGCGGGCAGGCACAATTCGAGTAGGGCAAAAGAGTAAAAGAGAAAAAGAGAGAGAAAGGAGAAAGGTATTCGAGTACTCGATCGGGATATCTAAAAGCCAAAGGAAATATCGTTCATTGTTATTCGGCCGTGTCCATTGCACCGTACAGTATGTTGCGTTAATATGCTTTATCACTGTACGACGGGAATGGAAACTAGATATATACCCGGTGGAACACCTACGAGGTACACTAACGCAACGTTGGCACCAACTAGAAAGATGTAGCAATCTTTCTTGCGTGGTGCGTCGATTCTTTTTTTATAACAAAAGGGGCTAGATACGGCAGTTGCCCGCTCGCCTATGAGTCACTGTCATCGACAGCTTTCGGGCGGAAAGTCAAAGAAACTGTCGCTTAGTACTCTTACGATTGGTATCGTTTCACTGTGACGTTCTCCGGTGTTCGTCGTCCGTTCTCCAGCGCCATAGGACGCAACGAAAATTGCGCGAAGTATCCAAAACGAATTTGTGATAAGTGAACGTTCACATAAATAGTTTCGAGTGTTTGTTCTTTCCTTTTTTTTAATTGCTGTTCTTGATACACGCAAGTATAGATGAAGCGTTTTAGTGAAGTTTGAGTGCTGCAATTATTAACAGAATTTATTAACAAGAATCCTTTGGATACCTGTATCGTCCTTTTTTTTGTTAAAATGTTTTATTGCCATAGTGCGTTTATCTATTTTGTTTTAAGTTTATTACGAATGTGATAGTGCAGTAGAGAGCGTGACATTTTTATTCGATCGCTGTGCTTGAAACGAATTTATACTTTTTACAACGCGCACTCAGGTGACAGTGAAGTTAAACGTGCTACCATCAAGTGTTACAATAGAACAAGAAATTTATCACATTCCTCTCATATATGCTTTGCGTTCTAAACAGTGATGTCACATCTTCCTGTCAATCGACCATACTTTTATCGACACTCTTTATACCATAATTTTTCATCCAATTACAACTGCGAAAGCCATAGTGTTACAGTCAAGTATCATGGGATACAAGAAGAAAACAGTTGAAGGGTTCAAGGTATAAACGTGTTGCATTAGGAATATTAAATTTGTACTAAACTGCGTTTAAAAGATATACTTCCTACATTTTCTATTCAAGAATGTAACATTAACCCTTTTTTGCCTGACGATAAGTTGCAGTACACTTTATATTAAAATGCTGCCATAAATTTAGCCGGATGAAATTTGTACAAATGATGCGTTTCTTTCATGTTAATATATAGAATATTATTATATAGTTCATATTATATTATAATCATTTTTTCCCCCAAATTGATGATCAAAAAAATAACGCCAACACAATTCGGGCCTTAGGTGCCAATGTTTACCCTACATTTCGGCCTAAATTACACTATAATTACACCATAAAGTTAACTTTTCCTGCTTCTCAAGGAATAACAATTTTCTTTACTCTGCATTCATTTATCCTTCCTCGGGTCGACAAAAATCCTACAACACAACCTTCACCTATATTTAACATATCCCTGGACCACGTCCTCCGAACTTCCGTTTCAACGACCCCCCGCAATAAATATCAACGTTCCCAATAGAAATCGTTCCCGTCCAAAAGGGAAACTAACGTAAATATACTGTCGTGCATTTTTACGGTGGCACACGGTGGAACAGTAGCGGAACGGCCGCCGATTTCCGGAGGAAAACATCACCTGCGTTCGTTGCCACACCACGGGTAGCATTGGCTGTGGGGTACAGATACTTGGTCGATCGCATGTCGCCAGTCATAACTCGCCCGTTTTCACCGGTCAATGAATAATCCAGCGATCGCGCGTCGATCACTTGACAGCGCATAATAAAATGCCACGGGTGATCGTTAATTACGCTCGCACGATCGAGGAACAGCGAGCCATAATAATTAGGTACAGTGACCCCCGCGGGACGAGTTTACTTCTTTTGTTTTTCGACCGACCGCGGATGCGAACAGTTTGGAAGGTATCGTTCGATCGTGATATGCAAATAACACCTGGTTAGTTTTCCAGCAAACGCGGCGAGCTTATGAAACGTTTCGAAATCGGCACGATCGAAAAGGTACGTACCCTGCGCGAAACGTGCTTCGTACGAGCGTCGTTTACGGAGAAAGCCAATAATTGGTATCTTTGTTTTCCGGTTACGCGCGATTTTGTGTTAGCTGATTTAATTGACAATATAAGTTGAATGCACGGCAGGGCGAATGGAATATGGAGGGGGTGATATGAAGAGGAAAATATGTTCGTTTTACAGAAGACTGAAGGCTGATCTGCAATATCTTCGAAGGAGGGGACTTCTGAAGGCGTCGGGTGAACTATCGTACCAAGGACGTAAATGCACCAGATGCGGTGCACCGTTTGGTAGATTTTACAACACCGGTGCTCCGTGTACACGGTGCAGGCACCGAGTTTGCAGACAGTGCCGTATCGAGGTCAGGAGCCATACCGATAACAAAGACGTCGAATGGATCTGCAACGTTTGCTATAAGATCGCGTGAGTAATTCTCTATTGTTGCCGTTTCCTTTTCGAGTGGTTTGCGCAGCGTTCTCGATACTCTTGGGATTACGCGGACGTTCCATCGGGAGCCTGCACTTTGCTTTCTTCGTATTTTGGCGGTGACTGTTAATTTGCTCCTTTCTTGAGAAATTTTTGCACCGAATGATGCGGATGGAATGAATGTTGTGCGACTGAACTGCCATTGACAGAGTTAACGTAATTTTTTGGATGGTAGGAAAGTGGATTTGATGCACGAAAGTTTGGGACATGTTATCGTTGAAATTTCTTAATTATTATAGCTTAGATAAGTATTGCTTCATTGTGTGTCGCGATTCTTTTATTTTAGGGAGCTGCATGTCGGTACTGGAAAATGGACCTGCGTAAATTCGGAGTCTAAAGGATCTATTAATAGAAAAACTGCATCTCCTGTGGAATTGTTGAAGCGCAGCATTCGTCGAGCTTGGACAATTAACGGTATGCAACAAGTAACAACAGTTTTCACGTTATGCATTATATTTCTGATTATGTAATCGTATTATATGACTGCTCCTCATATGATAGTACTAACGTAAAATATATAACGACCCATTAAAACGCTTCACAATAATTAGGCCTGTACAGCACCTAGTGATAAAGCTAGACTGTACATTTAATATACTTCTAAGATTATACAGCACACGATTTCCCTTAATTTATCCTTTCAGTACAATATATTCGTAGTGCAAGGTAATAGTTATGAAACGTCAGCGGCGTATCACGTGCATTTATCGCATCATAAATAATTTATTTAGAGCAATGCGATATTTTAGTGATACATTACTCGAGCTTCTTGAAGAGAGAATAAATAACTGTGAATAAAAATTGAAAATGAGAAAGAGCAAATTGACGCGAGAAATATTCTTGCATAGACCTTTATTTCCTCCGGAAAACAATCTTCTTAAAATTCGTAAAATATGTAATTATTTATGTAGAATCTATTCAAATATCATAGACTGAATACGGAGTTTTAGAATATTCTGAACGTTTATGTCGAGAAATACTGTTTTGAGAAATATTGTACACATTTATGACTAATCATCGACTCTGTAAATGGTGAACTCATGTTCCACAGAAGCGTTAAGCAAAAGGTCTAAAATATATCAATATTACACGCTCCTGACTGAACTCGTTTTATTCATAGAAACGTCACAATAAATATCATATTGTTAATCGAAACAGAATGCCAATTACTATGATTAAAATAATTGAAAGGAGGACAATTATGCCTACAAAGAACGCGATAACGTGCAAATATTACTAAAAATGTATTTTGACACGCTTCTGTAAATTCACTGTGCATCGCAACTTTCTCAATTTTCACACACATGTACCTTGTACTAAATTTACATCGACTTTTGCGCAAAAATCTGTCATTCCCTTTGTTTAATGATAATGACAATAGCAACCGCAATAATAATACAGAACGTTTTCTGTGCAGGTCCACCCACACGTTGGTCAGCAGCAAGAAAATCGCCGGAGCTGCGAATATATCGCAGCTTGCCGTCTCGTCATCAGGAGTATCGGGAAATCATTAATCAGGGCGAAATCGTAAAACCTGTGGACAGAGAAGCGTCGAACGCCGATCAAAACGAACCAGTTGTCAGGGAGTCGCACGAACGACCGGACGAATGCAATAGTTCAACGAAAGACAATGAAACGAAAGATGCGATAGCAAGAAACGAATCGATTGCACACGAGAAATTCGCGGGGCGATTCGACCCGAACGAACGAACGAACGCGAAACGTGGGGAGAAGTTGCCCAATAAACAGGAAGAGGAAGTGCCATCGCTAGATGCCATAAAAGTCCGGAAAAACGAACGGTCCACTCCGACGTCCAGCAATAAAACGAAAATCGATGAACAGGACGAATCGATCGGTAGCCAAGAGCCGTGCACGCCAAGAATATCGTTGATAAAACCACCTAGAATACTATCGAAGCTTATCTCGCCGGAAATTAAGTTAAGCCAGCCGAAGCATGGAGACAGAAAGTCGAGTATTCCTATATTCAGAAGGAGCTCAAAGGAATTCGAAGATATTAGAAGCCCGCAAGAATCACCGAAACGTTCTCTCATCCCTCAAAGGTAACCGATGCTTCCTAATTATTGTGTTTGTATGTTGAAGTGAATTTGATCCATTCGTCGATTTTTATGAAGGATTTATCGATGGATCGTAAAGGAACTGTAAGGTCTGGTCAAACATTTTGGTTGAAAACACTTTTTTGATATCCTGCATTCGCTGTAAATTGTGCTTGTTACAGGAATTATATTAAGTAAAATATGTAATAGTAGGAAAGTGGTAATCAGGTAGAATGTCAGGAATATTGGATATTAGAGGTCTGTGTTAGTATAACAATAATAAGTCATATTTGAAATGTTTACACGAGTATAGTGATAGATTTTCAATATTAATTCCACGAATTGGGGGAACGTAAAAAATGTGCACCCGTGCGCTATTGGCGCCTGCTGACGACACATTCTTTCCGTTTGGAATTTAGGATACCACTAAAAACGCTATTTGAGCATTAATTTCACTGAAATGTTTTCATGTTTATGAACAATAAATCAGGTTAACGAAACGTGATCGTTATGGTGAACAACAATCACGCAACAATGAATAAAGTTAACTTACAATTAGTAGCTTGACACCGAATGATCACTGACTTTTTGAAGCAGTTTATTAAGTAAAGCCACACCCAAGTATTTTTCATTGCACGTCGAAGATAAATATGTTAATACATACCACGCCACAGGAGTGAGGAAGTTTGAAGGAAAAAATACACTGTGCAAGACTTATTACAAAGAATTCATAATAATATAATGCATTCGCTGAAATAAAAGGAGAACAATAAACAGATTCCCAATGCAATAAATCCAATTGTTCCTACATTTGAAAAGGATATTCATAGCAACAGACTACAGCCCTCCGTTATTCCATTCATTTTTGTCATATCTATTCCATAGTTTAATTGTAACCTTTCATCAAATCATGGACATGCCCATAGCTGTTACTACGATCATCCTATACATTAACAAACAACTATAAACCATTTAAATAAATGATACCACAGCTACCATCCAAACAATTGACCCAACTTAAATCGATCGAATTAAAAACCCAGCGCCACAAATCATCCAAATGTTCAACTGGACTTCGAAAGTTTATGCAGAAGCTAATTTCAGAGAAATGGATTGAACAAATGGGACTTCGGCAGAAATACGTTTCAGCATTAAAGAATTTCAAAAATATATTTTTTTATATTCAGTATTATTGTTGCACTTTTTTATATTTCTTGCATACATAGAATTTGATTACAAGTCAGCTCGAGCCATTGTCTGGACTTGTTCAATTTCATCACCGAACATTGTAGAATAAATAATGGTAGCTCCGCCGTGCTGCCTGTTGCTGTCAATCAATGATCTTTGTGTTTATGTGAGACTATGGAAGGAGATAAAATCAAGAGTGCAAAGAGCTTCTTTTTGCCCCCACCAACTTACAGTGTAGATTTCATCCCGTAGGGTTGTCAGAATGGCTTGAAGTAAACAAGAGGATCAGTTGACTCTTAACAATTTCATATTTATGGCATGCTGTGTTCTGTACGTTTAGAAGTTTAACACTCATGTTACATTGTGTTTTGATGGTACAATATGTATAATACAATTACTTTTGTAACAGTTTGTGTAATGCATATATAATCTCAAATACATTGATCAATGTTTAAACGTAATTGTACGAATTTCCTAGTCTACACGCAACTGCATATTTATGAAATTTGCCCCGCACATGCTTCGTGCACATCTTGCATATACTCTGCATATTCGCTGGTCATCGTAACCGCGTGTACCTCGGCCATCTACTCCTAACTAATACACTAAACGTAATGAAATTTCAATTTCACTGCTGAACAACATCATTCCTTCCAGATATCGGGGAAGCACTGACGATTTGCGACGCAGTCGCGAGGACATAAGCGTCCCCAGTCTGATCCCCAAGCTCCTCTCGCCCAGGAACAAAGAGGACCGATTGAAACGGCAGGACAGCAAGGACGACATACGTTGCTCGTCCAAGTCAGTTCGACGGGACTCGAAGGAGGAAACACGGGGCTCCGCGTCACAGCTATCAAGCAAAGAGGATTCCAAGCACGGCATCAGGCTGCTCCGCAGGGACAACAGCCGCGAGGACGTGGGCAGGGAGTGCGGGAATTCGAATGCGAATAGCGCGGCCAACGCTGCAAAAGGAAAGCAAGCCGGCAAAGAGGAGAAACAGGAGAGGACGGAGGAGCGCGTGGGCGTCGCGACTACGTCGAAATCGAAGTCGACGGTGCACGAACAAGGCAGGACGAGATCATCGGGCAGAGAGGGCAGCAAGGAGAGCCTCGATGGCAAGACGTCGAGGAGCGACGAGGAGGGGCCACGCGTTGAGCAGCATGAAAGAGTGAGGATCGAGGCGGTGATCGACGAACGGACGATGCACGACGTGGTCGTCGACGACGAGCAACTGTTGGGCGAACAAGACGACGCGAAGAAAGGTGAAAAGGTGGCGGAAGAGGGGAAACGCAGCACGGAGGTGGACAAAGGCGAAGACTGGATGGTCGAGGAGGCTGAGGTATCTGAGAACGAGAGGAGCGCGGTCTCCATGAAGGAGGCCGCTGAAAGCTTGGCGGATAACTGCGAGAGCGACGGCAATGCAGCGTTTGAAGGGAAGGATGCTGGTCAAGGGAGGAAGTCGGATGAATTTCAAGTGGTTAGTATATAATGGATGATTGCGCGGAGAGCAGATTAATTGGATTAGAAGATCACTTTGGATTTAAGATAATAATGTTTTTAGTGGGAACTTTGGGAAAGTAGATAGCTAATGCGCTGTTAGCAGTACCGTAGCTGTATTTTTGCATGCATTCGTTTGTTGCCTAAATGTTGAACGTTCAGTGCAAGTTTTAACTGGTGCGTTTTATGTATAGGTGCGGCGGAAATTCTCCAAGGAGGAATTCTCTAATCCCGATGACACGGATGATGCTCCCAATAAACGCTGCTCCAGTGTAAGCTTTTTCACGTATTTTACTGTATACGGGTATACGTATTTGAAAAATACATACGTACATTATATGGAAGATGCTGATGTGATTTATATTTTTTTCGTAAATCTACCGGGATGTTCTGTCGGATAATGTCATGTCAAATTTCAACCTACACGGCTGGCTCTTTTTACCATTGTATTTCTACATGTGTGTTTTTCTGAATTACATTAGTAACGATAGACTAAATTATATTAGAAAATGTATTATTTTCTTTGAATTCAAAAACGGACAGAACTTTCCGGTAGACCTATTATTTGGAAGAATCAAATTCTTACAATCAGAATCACAAGAGAAAGTCTTCCTTCTACTGATTAATCTCGTATAATCAAAATTTTGTATATGAATAGGTCTGCCGGAAACTTCTGTCCGTTCTTGAATTCAAAGAAAATAATACATTTTCGAAACATTTATTAATATTTACTCAACAATGTAATTCCCATCGTTACTAATTATCGGACAGAACTTTCCGGTACACTTAATATATTACGAAAAGAAATACGCAACATGGACGAAGAATTTGTTTTTTATATTCTCTTTTCTATCTGGCTTTATTGCGTATTTCCCTTAAATTATAAGGAATTCACCTGCGATATTCTATCGCTGTCTATATTTCTATCAATCAGGTGACAACTCTATTTTTTCTAAAACGAACGTATAATATTGCTGAAAGGTGAAAAGATATAGACGTTTCCTGCACTTTGCAGAACATGTAGATTAAACTGTAATTACCATAGAACCGAATAGAAAGCAATGCGTACAATGAGTGTAATTTATGTACAACCTGTGAATGAAACATTCTGAAATTGTTATTATAAAATTGATACATTGTGTCCTTCATAAGAGCCGATTAAAATTTAAACAATATAGCTTCGAAACAAAGATAAAAAATATATTCTTTAAGAATTGTAACCAAAGTTGCAAGGAAATATAATTCAATTCTATGAGTTTATGAACTATACAACAATGTATCTGAGAAAACTATCGAGATTCCAGTGTCTCCTTCTACTTGTCGATTAACTGTTAAGAAGTGGGCGATCTGACAATCAACTACAAATTATTAAATTGCTCTCTCTCTAAGTATTATCAGCAAAACGATCTCACACATCCAGCATTTTTTAAAACACGTTACATTTTCACGTTGGATTTTAACATTTTAAATAAATTTAGTATAGACCTTTAAATGCTAACACCGCGAACAGTTAACCAGTTCCTAAGTACAAACGTTTATCCAAAAACAAGTAAGCGTTACACATTTTTCAAGAGCTACATCGAATACTCTTTCGACTGGATACATCTTTGGCTAAATAAAAAGCGCACTGCATTCTAAAAACTTGTTTTTCTTCCATTATATGCTACATATGTACCTGTGTACACGACAACATAAATATTGAATTTTTTGCAGCATTTATCTCCAGAAGCAAGTCCACTGAGTACGAGATCCTCGAGATATAGTCCAAGGGAGAGTGAGAGCGAGCCAACTCCGGCACTTCCGCGAAAAACAGGTGATTCGTGCTCAGCATCCCAAAGGATACGGGATGCGATAACAAGGACCAGGAGGGAATCGAATAGCAGTGCCAGATACGAGAGCAGCGGTAGCGAGAGTGTAAGGTGAGTGTAAGTTAAGTCATGCGAACATTAAAAGGTGAACACAGCGTTTACCACTGTTAAAACGTAACATGTGTCAACCCCTTCCCGTATAATTCTTGGTATCATGTTTAATTTCTGTATTGGATGATAGCACGGTTTTAACAAAGTTCGTTTAACGAGCGATTCGTTTAACAATTTAGAATTAAATGTAGTGCTAATGATTGTGAGTTGCACTCCAGTTTATGGTTTTTTATTTTTGGAACTTATGGCATGCTATGAAGTACTCTCTTTTTCCAATTTCGACATACAATCTGTAGTAGGAGTGTTGCTCGATGTTGTAAGGCAAAGGGTTATGAAGAATTAATTAATTGCTACAGATATGGAGGTTCCTTATGACTTATTGTTAGAGGTGGAAATTTTCCTGCTGTGTGTGCAATGTACGCATAATATTATGTGCACACTTTTGTCAATTTTTAGATACAATAGAATCTCGATGAAACAGATTAATCAAGAGATAAATATTACTGTAAAAATACATCTTTCCAAAACACTGAAATTGTAAATTATAACTAATTTTAGAGTCACAAGATATGATTAGTTCTACTGTAATTGGTTCTATGTACCTACGGTTTCAAGTTTCTTAACTTCGAAATCCTGAACATTTTAGTAGTGCAATAAATGCCCACATGCAATAGATATTTTAATGATTGCAGATAATGGTAGGATCGTGCTTTTAGTTCACGGAGTATCATTTATTAAAGTACCAACATTTATTTTTAATTCTAAATATTAGAGGATAATTGTAATATTACTATATGCTATACAGAATTCAATTCTTCAAATATTACTATTAATAATAAGGGTTATAGAATAGAATAGAATTTTATTTGCTTTTCGGCCTCACAGCCATGAAAAGGAACTAATAATAAGGGTTATATGTATACGTAATACGTGTTCGAGTGTCGAACTATTTATATGCTGCAATTGTTATATATGAAGTGAAATAGAAATACTGAGTCAACGCACTTGTAAGAAGAATTACAGAATAAACGTTTCTCGTCATTCGCTCTGCTTACTTATAACGCAACTTTG
The DNA here is from genome assembly GCA_963583965.1 of Nomada ferruginata. NCBI lineage: Eukaryota > Metazoa > Arthropoda > Insecta > Hymenoptera > Apidae > Nomada > Nomada ferruginata. The sequence goes on along the minus strand of OY757225.1, from coordinate 9,251,202 downwards.
TTCTCACCCATTAGTAGTAGAATTATTTTCAATACACCAAAGTCTTTTATACTCACTAACCCTTCTCGTGTTATGCACATTATATCGATATTTTGAATAACTCAAAATAAATAAACAATTGTATTTTTACTATACAATAATCACAATTATAAGTAAAGTTGAGTTCCATCACGAATGCAATACAATATATCTATAATAAAAATAAACAACATTTAAAACAATTAGTGTTACGAAAATGTTAACAAATATTGACTTGTTCGCCGTGTAAATTCTTACCAAATGCACTTGGCATTCAATGAGTTAAGAGTTTTCTAATGACCAGTCTCTACAAAATTTACCTACAATAATAACGACAACGAGAAACAATTTATATTGCTATATTGTTCAATGGATATTAAACCACCTAAAACATATTTTTAATATCCCCATCCAAATTTCGGTGCTCTTCCTATTTCATATTTAACTTCCCATTTTTCTTCGTCAGATTAAGCGAGACTGGTATTCACGGGTACGTGGATGTTGTCAGGAAAGTAAAATGGTTCGGTGGCACCGGAAGTGGCGCCGCTGCATCGACAATCGGAAGCGACGAAGTGGTGCAACGAGATAGTGCAACAAGTGCAGGGGAAGATGAGCCGCTCGACGGTAATCATGGAAGAACAGGTCCCGTCTCTTCGCAAGGGAGAAGTATGCTTCGAAGAAGACGGCAATTTGATGCTCAAGGTATGTGAACATCAAGTTTCATTCGCTTTTACTAATAACTTAATCCAGCTTTCGCACGTGATGCAGTTGATACGTAAATGGGGGAAATATTTAATTATATATTACAATCTTATTATTATGGCGAGAAATGGAAAGTGTTTTTGTATTTATTTGCGTGGCACACGATTGAGAAATATATTATCTTTAGAGGATAAATACAAATTCTGTAGTTCATTCGGAGACTCATTTCAAAATATTATTAGAATATGTACATGAATGTCAAGGATGTTCACTTAAATGAAGAATGAATTGCGAGAAACCACAGAATTAAACACATGTTCAAATATGACATTGATAATGAATAAATGAATGAAACGAGGTGTTGATAGTAAATATAATAAACTAAATTAATAAAATATAAACATAAGCGTGTATATTATACTGTTCTTATAATTCTTCTTTTCTGCTACAAATTCACGAAAGAAAAGCATTTATAGTATCGTTCAACCGGACATAAAATATAATAAAATTAAAGAATGCAATTTATTTGAAAATTATTCATTCAACACCTATTGCTATTGCAATCCGTACGCATTTATTTATTCTTCTGCTCGCGCACAATAATTCGCTGATCATAATAATAAATGAGATTTAAACAAATATTCTCGTCTCGATTTAAATTTAGATCGACACAATTTACCATAGAATGTTTAAGGGTTCTATCGTTTCAGCTGCATTAACGCAATATTTTTAGTGCTGTAAAGCCGCTACCATAACTAATAGTCATAGGCACACTAATTATCATAGGAACTGGTAACATTTCGCTTTCGCGCCCGCCTCCCCGCATTGATGTGTTTTATAGATTCGCGTGCAAGTACGCAGGATCGCGTGCCTAGCGTGAATATAAATGAAACTATGATCCTTTTGTTTCAACATTACGCTTCGAGCAACGGTATTAATATGTAAATGGAAGTGGAACGGATTATATTGGCAAATCCACGGTCGACTTCGTGATATTATAACGCTCGTTTAACGACTTACGATCGCGTAAAAGTATATATCTAAGTATATAAATTCCTAGGTGAAGCCTGTTTTCGCAAAAATGGCAAAAATTACAAACTTTGAAGGGCTGTATTTTCTAAACAAATTGTCAACCGCAAAAATGATGACTTAAACCCCCCCTAATTCCACATGGACTACACCATATTTCAGTTAGAACAAAATCGCCGATGGTGACGTCCAAAAGTGATCGACTTGGCGTGAAAAGAATCATATACGTGCAATTGTGCAAAGTATTAACACTATCTTCGCGGCTTTGAAGCCGTGCTTTAGGACTTTAGGATAGTGCAGAAACAGCACGCAAGAGCTTTAGAAAATTATGTAACCCGACTCCGATTTGTCCTTAATCGATTTACGAGATGTAGGAGAACCACCCTTGTAACAAAAGAAAAATTCTCCCTACAGCCCAAGTAATATCGTTGATACGCGGCAAAATATGAATTTATACATTAATCAGGTGAATATTGAATCGTAGTACTTGTTGTAGTTGAAGTAATATTGTATTCAAGATTTTCTTAGATTTATTTATAATTTATTGTGTTGTCGTATAAAGAATATAAATCGTCGATATTTTAAGTGAAAGAAGAACGCAATACCACATCCCCTTTTTATCGTAAAGGGATATGGTGACACAACTTTTTAAAATACAACCTAACAATAACAGTAAATATTAACAAGACAATTCAAGGAGCTAAGTTATTTAATAAGGAACGTTCTTTTATGTACTATCATTTTAATTTATTCCATCACAATTCATATTATGTAATACCACAAAACTTGAACTTATGATACAAAAATGATGCAACTTTGGCATAGCCACAAGAAAGATAGTCCCGACGAATACAGAAAGCTCGTTTCACAGTTCATGACGCAATTAAACTCCAAAGCTTAACATATAACTCGCCAGCATTTAACCCGCATAATTAAATGCACGCATTACCAATATGCCCGCCAGCCACGCTACACGATTCTACACTTCGATAAGCCTATCGATTATCGAAACCATTGGCATACTGGCCCGTATGTAAACCAATCGGCGTTCCCCGTGAAACCCGCGAACGCCGCGGCGGCATTATCAGCGTAGCTGTCGCAGTATCGTTTCCGTATCAGAGTTCAAACACGGAATCGTCGATAAGAAAAAACGTTGCTCACAATACCGTGCCAGTGAACGTGCAAGAAAATACGTAACAAGTATAAACACGCGATCCGAACCGACCAGCTGTTTATCAACTCCGAGTGACCATTTGTTAAATTACCGGACAAGAGCAGTCCATCTTTTCGCTCAACGAAACGAGCAAAGGAAAAAACGCTGTTCCACGCCCATACACAGCTTCGTGGACACAGTATATACAGTATACGGTTGTTTTTTTCTCCCTTCTTTCTTTCGTCACAATGATTTAATTGTGCAGAAAAATTGGACGTGCTCGAGATGAAATTCACGTCCCGTTGTTCCCGTGCGTTTCGTTGTTAACGATTTCGTATGATATAAGCGCGAGCAACGAGCCGAGCTGAATGCAAATCGCGCGATTCGCAGCGTGAGAGATATCCATCCTATCTGGAGGGACGAGCATTCTGCAAACATGGACGTGAGAAGAATATGCCAACTGTTAATCACGGTCTTCGTGTCCATGTATTTTTTGATCTTCTACGCCGCTTTCGCCGTTGTCCTCTTGTTTTCCTGGATAGGCAACCCGTTCACGGAGCCGGTCGCGAAGTCGAAGTGAATTTTCATTCGAAGAAAAATCGCCCGGCAATGAGATTTGTCTCCCCGATTCGAGCGGACACTTTTTGGAGAGGAGAACTAAGCGAGTCTAGAGATTTTGAATTTCGTGTATTCGTGTAGGCCACCGTTGGAGAAGGGTAGAACGGCATGGAAAATTATGCTGCTAATTAACGTTACGTTGCATGCCTCGTGCAAGAAGGTGTTCCAAGTCATTCGTCGTAAGGTTTTTCACCGACGATTCTCTTAAGGGAAACCGTGATCAGAGAAAAGGAATTATGCTTCTCTTATTGTCGATTTTGAAAGTGTAAGTCATTCTGAACAATTAATTCTCAGCACTGGGTGAATAAATTTGTATTTCTTATTCGTTTCGAATAATTCATCCATTTTCTCAGGGGCCAGACAAAATTTTCATGTAAATTTCTGAACATACTGAATATACAATTTGAGAGAATACTGTCTACAACAGAAAGAGAACAAATATGATCTCTCGTTAGTTTTTTAACTATTTCTTACTAACCAAGTACATCCCTTTCTACACATTTGTTTTAAAACAATGCCGCGTACCGAACTTATTTTGCACCTGCTATTAATGGAGCAATCGAGCAAGATTTCATTGAAATTGGGTCAAGTATTACAGTAATGAAAAAAATGTTTCGAAATCTGAATCTTCCCCGTCACGATAAGGCTTGACCGGATTCCCTTAAAACGATAACCATGTCACGCAAAATATGAAAACTGGAGTCACGGTTTTTCCATCGTCAAACACTTTGCACGCTCGCGTCGTAATTTATTCTAAGTCATCCACTCCTATCTTTTTCCGATCTCCTTGATCGTTCCCCTGCAAAATATCAGGACACCGTCCCATCGCAGGTACCCATCGCCACACCATTGACCATAGGACCGTTTATCAAGCCTCCATCGAAGGAAATCCGCGTAATTAGAAAAATTATAATAATATATGTGCAACGCCATGTATCGCCTTGTCTGAGGCTCGTTCAGGAGCCGTTTCTGAAAACGTGAGAACAGTACGCCCACTTATAATCTGCTTCTAATTAATTAGCTGCCTCGTCGGATAATGCTTCTGTCGGGTACATGGAACAGGGTGGAAACGTGGTGTCTCGATTGTTTCCTTTCGTGAGGCGGAGGCAAAATTTTCGTTTTGTAATATGCATAGAGTAGGGGAACCTGGCTTGAACACGGGAGAAGCAGGCGAGCGAGCAGGTGAGACGAAGCGAAGCGGAGCCCAGGGAAACGGCATAGAAATAATAGTATAACAACGTTCTCTGTTTCTCTGTATAGTCCGCTCACCTGCGACGCTTATACAAGGTGTCGCGAGGTAGACGGGATCAACGCTGCTTGCGGGCTTTACGTCTGCCTTCGCGTCACCTGCGTGCCACCTCCGATTGTTTCCTTTCATTTCGCGTGCATCGCGACGAGGTTTGCAAATCTTTCTTTTCATTCGCTCGAGTTGCGTTTGTATTGGATTTTTCTTAAGTATCGTGCTGTTAAGATTTTTGTACGATTTTTCCATCGCACGTTTCGTTTAAATGCAATTCAGTGTAATTAGTCTACATTTTGAACGTTCCATATGCATGTACGAATGTATTACTCTGGCAATATCTTATTTACGTGCGAACCAAATATGCCACAGAACTTTAAGATTAGACAGAAAGGCTTAGTTTATCTTACACTTTCCATAAAGCTAATAATGTTCACTTACATTTACAAAACGTATCCATTTTGTTCCATATCTCGTTCTATCAATCGAAACTAAAATCGAAATCGATGACAAATTTTTAACACCTGGTGTTCTTATCCAAGAGAAATATTTATTTACCCGCCTTGTATTTTTCGACCGCCGGCAAGGAACTAAAACTTATTTATTCATTGTCGCAGGAATTGTCTAAAGTTGTATAATATGCAGATGGAAACAGAAACCCATTTTTCCTCACAAACTACAAAATTTGCAGAATCAGTCTTTTATAATCATATCACGCAACAAATTTTCCTGCAATTTCGCCCTAGAGATTGTTAATATTAATGAAAATTCCACAATTCTGCTAAGGAAGATACTAGACGCTCACAAAGTACGTCTGAAAAATGGTATTTAACAAAACAAAACACTTGTAGTCATTGTAATATACTCGAATATTACAAATATTAATCTCAATTTCACACTCCTATCAATGATGATACAATACATTCGCAATATTCGCCATTAATTATAAATCATGTTCAATCAAAGCAAATAATTATAAAATTCAAACGAAAACAGGTGCACCCATTGAAATATACTCGACCAAATTCTCCAACTCCACTTTCGCTCGAAAGCTCACAAACTTACATATTAAATTCAATTTAATAATTCCACTAAAGCGACACCCTTCGCAGCCTCCAAAAAATTACATCAACGAAAAAAATGCTGCTCGAAAAAATACCAGTTTCCCCTACCAGAAAAACTCCTCGCAATCCAAACTCCGGCAAATAGTCCATCCTAATCGCAAATCTTGCCCCTCCGCATCCGCAAGCGTGAACCAGCATTCTCCGCTTCATTTTTCCAGCGATTCAGTCGCGCCAAGGTAGACAAGATAAAGGTAGCTCGCGTTAATCGCGCCTGTCAGCCCTGGTCATTGTTATCGTCGCTTTTCACGGACGCCGCGCGGTTCAGTGCCTGCCCGAACCGTTCGTTCGCGCCACCCGGTGTACACGTCATAATATACACTATAGCGAAGCCACTATAGACGCTGTTCGGTGCCGTAGTAAGGTAGTGACCGATGCTGTTGGGATTCAGGTGTGCCTCACGGCACAGACGCCCTCAGTTTAGCGGCAGTTGCCCACGCGAATCGCCAGTGCTCCCTTTGACAGTGGTGTCGTTTACCTCGCCTTCGAGACGATGACGAAAGCCGCCGAGGCCGCCGCGATTTTCGTCGCGGTACACTGGCAACGGGCCTCGCGAACTTTCCAAGCGGTCCTGTGACAAAAGTTCGTGAACTTGGCGTGGCACAGGTGCGACAGGGGATCGGCAGCCGTTCGTCGAAAGGGAAACGATCGGCCGACACCAGCACCTGAAAATCAGAATTAACGCCTGTAGGATTATAAACAGTGGTACAGCGTCGCCGATCCGTTGGTACGGCAAGTGGAAACAAATAGATATTTGTGTACTAGCACGTAATAGGTTGTTCAATAAGTTCGTGCCGTTTATTATTCTACAATAGACTTGTCCCATCAACATTTGCCGGTTGGTCATCTATCGTGTAACATGGTTTTGTGTATGTGCGCGTGTTTTTTCTCTGCTTCAAACCCGCTGGGAATTGCCTCGCGTTTCGCTGATAACAGGGGAACCGCGATGTGAAAATTGTGAAGCGTCTAGTTAACAGAAATGAGAATCTTCGTTAATTGTTCGAGGGTAGTCCAGGTTGGACGAAATATTTCTTCTGTCTGTGGCAGAGGTGTGCGGCTAAGAAAGCAGCTGAGGAAACGATTTTCGCGCTCCGTAAGTGGCAATCTTTGTGTAAACGATGCTCCACGCTCCGCGGGTGTCTCTAGTTTCGACGTGGATCGTTTGGCAGCTCGGTTAATTGATTTGGCAGTTATTATTCTGCGGAATCTTGATTTGGCCAATCGTTTGGCGCAATATGTAATCGATTGATTGTTATGAAATACATTTGAGGGAAGAATAATGTTCCGCGTTGGCCGGAAACGGCACGAACGTACTGGACAATCCAATATTAATTAATTACATATAGGAGGTGACACAGTTTTGTGCGAGCACTCGGAGCTCTTCGACCACGGTGTAGAATGCAAGCTAAATGTTAAACTCGATAACGTGCTAATTGCCACTGTTAATGCAGTGTCGGATTATATTCATCGACGCCACTCAATTTTCGCTTTAGCTACGTTAAATAGGACCATCGCAAATTTTTCAATGTTTCATGAGCAGTTCTTTCTCTCTCGGTAATTAAATAGATTACCCTTGGTTGACTGAAGACATAATCATTCGTTTCCTGCACGGTTTTATTCAGCATTCGCTTTATCCTAGCGTGTAATGTTAAATAAATAATACATTCCACGAAGACGGGCGCCAGTTCAATCATTGCCAACTTAACTATTATCAGCTGTTGAATATAGAAATTATGGAAATCACATGATTTAAAACCGTGCGTCGTACGATCTCAACAGGGAAAGGGTTAATCGCGTCAAGCACCTCCAAATTCTCCCTAATCGCACCGAGTCTACAACGTTCTATATGGTTCACCGAAGAACCCAACTTCCAGAACATCGATTTTTCCATTAAATTACAACAGGTGTCGACAGTCCAGCAACGAGGTGTAGCGCTAAATTTAGCCCGCGATCAGCGTGAACACCTTAAACGGCCCTTTACGTTTCCACCGATGAGAAATGTCGTAGCGACAAGTTACTCAATCGAAACCAGCGAATCCAACACGCTTTCCTTCGATGCTAATTTCTGTTTAGAGTCGAAACGTCGCCTTTGAGATGAAGATAGCTCTTCATCTTTGAGCCTCGTCCCTCTTTTTATTCTTTTGTCTTCTGTTGCTTCTCGTGCGTGCTTCGTGAGCGATGGAATTTGTACGCGACAACGGTGGAACATTTGTGGAACCCGGTCGTATACGTAGAAAATCGTACACACGTGGACAAATGATGGTTGGTGGCATTGACCAGGAAATTCATCAGCGCGTAAAAAAGCGGCTAGAGAACGAATTCACTATACCGGTGTTTAACTCGTTGCTCTTGTTCCCGCGTTATGCTCTTATCTGCCGTAGACAATTGGGGGGGAATGGTGTGGCGTTTGCTAGTTACACCTGTGTGAACGTTACGTGAATTATGCAAAGTTCGTGATAATAGGCGAGGGGAAACGTGGTCGGTTTTAGAATATTTGATGGCGTGTAGTTTTACTTGACGTAAATTATGGGCTTTCTTTCTTTCTTTTTTTGTTTGGCGTAGGTGCAGAATTTGTGGTGGTAGGGAATATGGTAATTGGATTTACATAAATGTTTTTGATGGAATAGAAACTTTAGGAGATTATTAGAGTTTGTGCTATTACTTATGAAAAGGAGTAGAATAGTTTTTTTATATTATTCTGTTTGGCTTTGGTTTCTCGAGTTTTGTTTACACGTTAAATAGAACTTTAATTAGAATTTTAAACAGAATGGAAAAAGGAATAAATTCAATTTCACAATTTTACTTTTTAAATAGTTTAAATAGCTAAATAATTGTGTATTTTTAAGAGAGTAACATCAAATGGTTATTGCAGTGCATAAAATTAAAGTTCAATAAAATGTTATTATGAATATATTCGTAATAACTGGAAATCTGCAAATTGCAGTGCAAAATACATTATAATCTGTTTTATTGTATATAAAATTGATTAGTCTAAATAATTGCCACATTACAAAATTATATTTACGTACGTATATTAATTATATTTATAATCATATTATATATTGAACAATTATTAATAACTTTCTCAATTCATCAAGTTCGTTCTACTTCCTGAACTAATATTTCAGAATCTTTTCAACCACATTAAACGTAATTCCCTTAATTATTATTATGAAAATAGCATTCACTTTACTAAAAATCATGTGCTAGTTCGAAATCTGTATTCGTTTATTGCAACAGCAATTGTATCATACTTAAAAGACATTGCATGCGTTCTGCTAGGTATAAAACGATCTATCCAAATAACTACAGTAAATTAATTAAACAAGTACTACACTATACTCAACAATATTGTTCAAAAATGTGATGAAGCAAAGTTAGATATTCAGTGCATCAATTAAGCTTCCTCTTTAATCCCCCCTTAATCACTTAATTGCCCCATATGCAATAGGATAGCCACTATGAGTCATTCTGCCTTGCCTCTGAAAAATGAGCTCTAATCGTTAACAAGGGGAATTCGCCCTCGGTTCATTAGAAGCCAATATTAAATACGTTCATTACCTTTGGGGGATATTTTTTTGGGGGGTATTGCAATTCGTCGATGTGCACCGCAATACGACGATAAGCTGCATTGATCCGATTTCAATAGCTGAATTATTTCCTCCGTGTAATCAATGGTTTACATGGTCTCTGACAACGAACGAGAATCAACATGTATTAAAAGCTATTCTTACCTCTGGTAGTAGCAACGTTTATTAAAATTACGCAATTGGTCATTTTTAATATATCGTGTAATATTTCAGTATTTATGAAAATGAACAAAATTCAGGCGTAAGGGAATTTCTTTATATTATTTCGAATGAATGAGGGAACTAATGATGGATTGGATATTTCATATTGTAATATTATTAAATTATTACATTTGCAAAAATATATTTGTGTTCGTTAGTTTGCTAAAGGTATCGACAATTTTGCGGATTTGTTTGTTTTATTTATTAATTATTTCTGATAATTTAATTCTTAATTACTTACAAACAATGTTGCAGACAATAAATATTATGATTGAATAAAGTAAATGAACATAGAAAAGCAGTATATATAAACATTTAACATAACTCGCATTTAATAGTAACTGTATATAAAACAGTTTAAAAATTTAGCCAAAGCATAAAAATAAAAAAGTTGAATAAAACAAAGCGTACGTACATAAAGCTCTTTTTATTGCGACAATAAGAAAACTTATAACTAATAACTAGACTAATAACTAGAAAGGAATGATTTTAAGGTTGTCAATTATTTATTTAACAAATGTGAATACCAGCAAGTAAATAATAATAAATCAGATACTGTTATAAGAAACAGAACATCGCGGAGAATATCATTTAAACGAAACTTATAAATCATAATTTTGTATGAGAACAGTATTCTTGTGCGATTCGCGGAAGCGACGCTAACTAATACAAAGAAAATGATAAATAGGTTTAAGGATAATTATTAAGAATACATTTTCTGCGCTTAAATAATTCACTCCTATTAAATTCCGTAAAAAATCAATAAGATTGAAGCAACAAATGAAAAGTGGCAAACATGGCAAGTACCACATAAATATAAATTATAAAACTAAAATATAAAAACTTATTTATTTCATTTCAATAGCTACGATGTCTCCATCGTGTGGACAATTGAGAATGGATGAAAGAAGAAGTTTTAAATGTACGTTGACCCAAACTATTATGATTGTAGCCTTATTGCACAGCGATATGAACAATAGTTATAGTTGGTTCATTCGGAATGCAGGTAACAACGGATAGGGATGAAAGGGGTAGAATAACGTGTTGGGTGGCCAGGAAATTAGGAGACTTGGTAAATTTTCGCTAACGGTTCTGCTCGAGGTTTATGGCAGATGTAGCATTTAATTTTTCATGTCTGCATGTCATAAACCATCTGGTCGGCGAACGTCCGGAATTACTTCAATCTATCAGACCGTCAGCTGGGAATTTTCTTATTAAACATTTAACCCTTTCCTAGTACTCAAACATCTTTCCACTTCTTCTGAGTGAAAATGTATTTAAGCGAACATTAAATACACAAATGCTAAGTATTGTTGGGTAAATAAATGTTGCGAACGACAATTTTAGCCATACCAGGCCTTATAAATAAAATAATGCAACGGATGTACGGAGAAATTTGTACAAAATACGTATGTATGTGTTAAATTATAATAGGTATATGTGCAAAAATATAATTGCATCGTTTCGAAGAATACTTCAAACTTCTCTCATAATCTAACAATCGATTTGTAATACACAGAACCGACAACATTAATCATATTTACGTCCACGTGTGGAAACCCTCGTCAAATAATTATTGCGCGCATTCTCCCTCAAAAAAAGTGTCAGACTATTCTATTTAAACGTCAGCTGCAGGCCAATCTTCCTAGAGTTCCGTTTTCAGAAACGTTCACGGTTGATCGATATAAAACAGCGCGGAACACGATAACATCGGAATCAATAGCGATAATTGTCACTAATAACGCCGATAAGTCGCCTTATCGGGACATTTTTCCTATCCCATATCGATCGCATCGTGTGCGAAGCGCTGCTCTTCTAATCATACGGGAACCGCCGTGTTTTCGACAGGTTCCCGACGACGAGGACGATCTCACGCAAGGACCTGCTGCGCGGAGGAGCTGCAGAGTTTCCAGACATTGCACGTGATTGGTCGAGACGGTAGGCAGAACAGCCCAACCGGAAATCAAGTACAGGACCAACCGCTAGTCGACTACAGGCGTCTGGTGTTCATCAGCTCGGACTCGTCTTCTGGCCGTGAAGAGGACGACGCCGACAGCAGTTGTTCCAGTTCCTCTTTTCTGAACGGACTGCCACGCGCCGGCAGTCACACGCAGTCTCTAGAGGACTGTGACTGGGATTATTTCGAGAGTGGATCCTTACCGTTGCCAGGAGGTGTGTCAGTTACTATTGGCACGCACAACGTGGGCACAGAAACTGGCAACGAGCAGGATTGGAGCTGCTGTCCTGGACGTGGTTCCATTGCTTGTCAGGTAACTCGTTTTAGGGAACTTGTACGAGGCTATGCAGATTGTTAAGATAGCAACATCTTGTAAGAGGAGCTTGTGTGGGGGAAAGTGTTGAGCTAAGGTGGGTAGGATAGGGAAGGGTTGGGAGTTCTTGGATGTTGAATATACATTTTTCATACTCGATTGATGGAACATTATTTACAATGGTTCAAAAGTACTCGTACGAAAGATGATTTTTGATTTTTATATTTCGCAATGGGAGAATGAATTTGTAATGATCGCTTTAGCTTTAGTTATGAGGAAGAGGAAGAAAAAGGTGGGGTTTTCTTTTAGTTTATCAACAATACGGGATTTAATGGATATTTTAGATATTTTTAGAATGTTCAGCAATGTTTAGAATGAGATTTGAGAATTTTTGTTAACAAAGGGTTTTCGTGTTGAGAATTTTTGTGATACAAGAAGGACACAATTTAGTATAACTAATTTACGTTTAGTTTTGTGATATTGTATGGTATGACGTTGACCGATTTATATTGTTATCAAGTGCACTTTTTGTCCGTGTACATAATTTATACATTTTTAATAACGGTATACTATTACGGCTTATTGAAACTTAGCCTTGTAAAATTATGCATCATTAGACATTAATGAACCTTGTGCAGTTCATGAAAAAGTGCAGTTTACGTTCCTAATGGATTTTATTTAAATGTATGCAGTCAACTGTACATTTGGTAAACACTTTTCATAGTTTCGATGTAACTACTTAGTTCAAATTAGTATTTTAAATTGATTCTTTTTCTGTACTCGTTTTAACAACTGCCTGCAAATCATAATTTATTCATATTCTTACAAAATTTTCTCGACTTTCATTTTTCTTTTATATAAAGCTTTAGAATTTTCGGGAATGACAATGCGTATACACCACAGACTCGTACAGCAAAATACAAATACTGGATATTAATTTTCAATTCTTGTTTGTACTTTCTGGTTTCTTATTATCTCTTATCAGTATCTAATATTAATCTGAAACAGTAACCTGTTTATTGACACGTAATCCTTTCACGCCATTACCGTTCCTAGAAAAAATTCGATATCTCTCTACTAAAAAACAATTACAAATTCATTACTGATTTTATACAATCAACGATGATGGAAACATAGATTACAAGTTGTAGATACAAAATTGTATTTTTATTGACATATAATTAATTCTTAAATAGAAAAGGGTGATCAGAATATCACCATCAGGTACATATTTTTAAAAATGTGGAAATTTCTGTGTTGATTATTTATGCACTGCGCGATTGTTTTAACTACCACAGTCGCTAGCTTATTAAAAACGAAAATTTGTATTATTAGTATACAGTATTAAGTAGGTAAGACAATATTACAAAAATAATATCATCTTATAAATCCAAATTTTATGCATTCCACATCGCGTTCGTTGTAATAATGTCTCTTAAAATTATGAGAAATAAATCAAACCGCTACTGTGCATTGAATTTTACTATCAAATATTTCTCAGTCAGATTAATAAACAAAAGCAAGGAACTTATTTACATGTTACGTTCCAAAAGAAAAAGCATTCAGTGAAAGTGTTACAGAAATTTAAAAAAATTGATATTTCTCGCTCGTTTATTGTTTCAATGCAAGTTTTGCACTAGGATCTAAAACTAAGTAGACCGCTCGATTCTGTCTCCAGCACAATACGTATTAAACACTCAGCTTACAAAAAAAAGACAATATACTTAATCTAGCAAATTAACAATTTTCGCAGCGCATACTCAGTCACCGTTAGTTTTTACACGAGCCTACCACGGTTCTCGAGAAGCGTTAAACACCTAATTTATACGACAAATATTTCTACTCAACCTGCCAAATTAAATATTTTCGCAACGCACGCCCACTTTTTTTTAATCCTTGTGGATAAACCTGTCGCAGCTCGAGGAATGTTGAAAAACTAATTAACACACTCAACCCACTAAATTAAAAGCTTTCACAGCGCATACTCAATCTTCGTTCTTCTTTCACGCAGGCCTGCGGTGGTTCTCGTGGAGCGAACGTGTTACCAGTACCAGTACCGATTCCTGTGCCTGTCCCATATCCGGTACCAGTTCCAGCATCTCTTTGGACCAGCGACTTCGCAGCCGCCGCGTCCTCCATGATAAGCCGCAGCAGCGATGGCCACGCAGAACCAGGAACACTGAGGTTGAGAGGCGACCCGGCTGCACCCTGGTTCGCCTGGCATCCACGATTCAATCAGCCTCTTCATGGGACCAGACTCGATCCAAGGTTGACAGGTGTGTTCGACCCTGTAACCTGCACCTTCAGGCCAGAGCAAGTCCTAGCGCCGCCATTGTACGGACCAACCATCGAGTCGCCCCCCGTTCCATCGACAGAGGCGCTTCATCAGCGATTGAGCAGTCTGCAAATCAACCAAGATGAAAAGGACGACGCTGGATTAGCCACCGTTCCGAAATCCGTGGACAATTTCCAAGTCGAGCCTGTGCTGGACGTTTCAAGTGAATCGAAAGCCGCAGAGCAATCTTCCACGAGTACTCGGATGAAATTGGACGAGTCCAAGGCCGAGCTGAGCCAAGAAAGCGATGACGAGACGAGCGAGACAAAGGGGAGCGAGGAGGCGAGCCGCCAAGATTCCATGAGCGTGTCCTTCGAGAGCAGACGCGGACAAAGGATGTTCCAGCACGAGGATTCTGGCAGCTCCTCGGGCCGATCTTCCGCGGACAGCAGCGATTTGGAGGATGATTCGTCGTCTCACAGATTCTCCAGGGTCTTCGTCGTTAATGACGACTCTCTTACCAGCGATAACGATATCGAAGACAACGGGGACGAAAACGAGGATTCCGATTCTGCTAACGAAGGCGGGATTACATTGAAGAGGGTGACAGCGCTCCCGGACGAGGAGCCAGTGGTTTTGCAGTACGTTCGATTTTTGAACGAGGGTTCGAATTTCGACAGTGCCAATGGAGGACGAACTGGAAGCAATAATAGAGAAAATTTGGTATGCGAGAGACAGCGGTCTGGCGGTAAGAATGAGAGCTCGGAGAGTAACGTTAAATCGATATCCGAACCGGACGAAAGTGGCAACGATAAACGGAGGATTCGTGGAAGGAGGAGTAATACAGAAACGATCGCCGATAAACGAATTACTCTATCCTTGCAGCAACGAGAGATGCCTGAAGAAATGTACATCGCGAGCGACAACGACTGCTCAGAGAATCAGATCGAGCTAAAGTCCATCAAAACCTTGGACCCTGACAGCATCGAACCAGTTATCAATAACGGTTCCAGTGAAGCTATCGAAGAAAGAACGGCAACTAAGTTCGAGGAGAAATTATTTAGCGAAACGGAGGATGACAGCTCGGCGTCGGATGAATTGGAATTGATGCAGCGAGTGAAGTCCGATAACGAAGACACGTATTTAGACAATCAAAGTCAGGTGTCGTCGACAGACGCCTGGGATTCCAATATAATTCCAGATTCCTTGGAAATTTCCGAGCAGGAAGTGAACGATGGTTTGGCTGTCCACAATGTCACCGAGGGATCAGGAGTTTGCGCTGCGACGCCGTTGGTAATTTACGGAACTGTGAATGGCACCGATTGCGAGGGAACAGGTGGAAACCACGATTGTAGCGAAACCGGGATCGATAACTCGTCCGCGTTATCGCAGATAATGGGCAACGAAAGTGCGGGCCATGGGAACGACAACACCGAGCATGATACGTCGACCGATTCGAATTCGAACCTAAACGTTACTGGAAACGCGTCCTCGGGTTCTGACAGCTTCACCAGCAACGAAACGACCACGACCGGTAGCGAAGTGAGCAGCGACGAGCTTCACGAGTACGAAGTGACTCCAGCCAACGTCTCGTCCTATTACGATAACATCGAATTCTCGTTCTCGGCGACGAGCAATCAGTTTTTGTCGAAATCGCCAAGAAGCAACGAGGAAAGAACGTTCAAGCAGTTGAATCGCCGCGACAATGCCGTCAAAAGTCTCAAGGACAACGATCATTGCGAGGAATTCACCGTTACCGCATCGAATAGAACGAAATGGAATACTGTACACGAAAAGACAACTGTTGAGCAATCGTCGGATAATACAATCTTCGACGGTGTCGTAAACGTGCGCGCTGAGAACGATTCAGTACCGATTGACACGGAGGATGATCGATCCGTTACGTTCCAGGCTGGAAAATCGGTGACAACGGTGACCAAAGATGGCGTGGAAGACAACGACCCGAGAACGGGGAATCACGGTGGCGGAATCGAATTGAAATCAACGAGCTGCGACGTAGGCGACATGATAACCAGCAAGATCCAAGAGATGTTCATGAGCGCAGAGAACGCAGGTAAGACGGAGAGTGCGCATGACGGCGGCCCGTGCACGGTGAGAGGCGAGTGTCCTGCTTCTGGACAGGTGGTAGGAGATACCTGCTGTGGAGGTGGAGAAGGTAGTAGTGGCAGCGATTGCGGTGGCGCCGCTGGAGGCTGCAAAGAGGAGGGGATAGAAGGGGTCTCGACACGATTTCGCTCAGTCGAGCGACGCCCGTCTACTGGAAAGGAGAATGGATTCCCTGCTGCGGCGTCGACGAAGGATTCCATCAGAGACGTCCAACACTTTCCCCCAACGGTGCAGCATAATAATAATTTCGGAAATAGCAACAGCAACAAGTATAGAAGCCTCGTGATGATCACGCAGGAAGCCTCGTACCAGCCGGTCAGCGTGATTACCTCGGACACGACGACTCTGTTGCAGCCTGATGAAGTGCACACGACTAGCCAGGGTCTCGCTGGATATTTCCAGCTGGCGTTGGAAGCCGTGTCCGAACAGCCACACCGTAAAAGTGGCCAGGGTCCGAGGAAACCTTTGATGGTGAAACGATTAGCCAGTGTAACCGCGAATCATTCGGAAGCAGAGGTGGACAGCGGGTTGAGTGTCGGTAGTGCTAGTGAAAGCGACGACGTGTCTGTGAAAAATGCGACGAAACTAACTGGGCGACTGGAAAACAGCGGAGACAATGGATCAAAGGAGCGGCAGGTTAATGAGCATCGCGAGGACGGGCAGGCACGTGCCTCATCGCAGTCCAGCGATGACAATTCAGCCAACGGTGGGGTCGTGATCCTAGAGGAAGGTCTAGCCGACGATGATTCATGGGTAGAGGAAGTTTCCCATGATGAGGACGAGCAAGGTGCGACAACTGCCACGGAGGAGAGCTCCGAAGATGAGGCAAACAATCTTGGAGATCGCGAAGAAGAACTTCGTGGCTACCACAGACAGGCAATCGACTTCACTTTGCACACCATCGTGGAAGAATCCTGCGAGGAGAGCGAGGCAGAGCCTAGCTTGGCTACAGGTAGCCCATCTAAGAAGCAGAGACCGCCCTCCGCCTCGGAATTGGAGAAATATTTCTTCTTTGGCCTTGGAGGAGACGGTAACAACTCTAGCATGGGTTCGCGCGAGGTCGACAGTCTGTCTGAAACTTCTTCGATTTATTCGGAAGGTTTGGAATCGCTTGGACAAGACGATTCCCCAGGGAGCGCGCAGAACCAGGAGAGATCGAACTCTGGAGAAGGCTTCCTGAATTCTTCGCGGTTGGAAAAGTACTTTTTGTCGGAGTTCCTGGGTTTCGATCAAGATAGACGCGACTCGGACGGTTCTGTGGGCAGTGACTCCGAAGGAAGGCCCAGTCCTGAAGCTCAGAGAAGGAAGAAACTGGTTCGCGCTAGAGGTACAGGAAGATCGCACAGTTCATCCTTGGATAATCTATTGGCACTTACGCAGAGCTCACAGAACTTGAGCTCGCAAAATTCTCTTCAAGATCTGAGTTTAAACCAAGACGCGCCAGAAACCCAGTCGGAAGGATCTTCTACAGAAACTGACGGTGCTGAAGATGGCCAGACTGCCGCATTCGGAACGGATGGACAGTTCGACACAGTGAAACGAAAAAAGAAGAAACCTAGAACCTTAGGCACACAGAGTCCACGTGTTCCCGATGACAGGAACAAAACACCAGAGCCAAGCAGAGAAATGGTCTTAGTGGGGGAAGTGGTGATGGAGAACGAGACAGAAGCCATGAATTCGGAAGATTCAGACAGAGCAAATACCCCGCAACCAGAATGTATGCTGTCTTCTTCTTCTCCGTCGAACGCTGCCAACGTTTCTACAGCATCCTCGCCGTTAATCGACTCTACTAGGAATATGCAAATGAACTCCGGAGAATTGCTGAGCTACAATCAAAGATCCAAGCAGCAATCCCGAGATTCAGGATTCGTGGGTAGCTGCGACGATCTTCTCCAGCACCAGAAGCTACCCGATGATTCTCAATCTAGTACCGAACTAAGCCAAGAGGCTGGGCAAGACCGCGTTAGCAACGAGAATGGCGAAAATGCTCAAAATAAGAACCAAGCGTCCAAAGAAAGAGTCTCTGGAATGGAAAAGTGTAACGTGGCTAAAGTGAATCACACTACCATTCCTCACATGCCGAACGCATCCCTCTCAAGAAAAGACAGCTTCAACAATTGGTCCAGCGACGAGGAAACGAACCTGATGATGTCGAAGATGAGACAGTTCTTCAAGACCATGGTCGCCAATTCTAACGGCCAGAATCAGAATACCGCGAGCGCGAATTCGAGTGGTGCGTCGCCTGCGCCCAGCCCCAGGTTGCCGGGATACTCATCGAAGGCCAGGCTGTGCTCGCAAAATCGTACGAAACCGCCGCAGCTGGTGTACTTCGAGAACGAGCTGACCAGGCTGATGAAAACAGTGCCGGGAATACGCGACGAACAAGTGCGCGAGATCGTCGAGTATCTCAGCTCCGAGGACACGTGGTCCGATTCGTACGACAGCTCGGATTACACCAGCTCTGATTTAGAGGGAGCAGCTGGTGGTCGCCGATCAGCTCTGCAGGAACAGATCTCGCAGAGCTGCCAGCAGATTATCAGTAAATTCGATACCACGTCTGGCGACAACCTATTGGGCAAGGAGAGGGACGATAAAACCGTGCCGACCGGAATGCAGCCCCCGTGTCTGGGCAGGGACACTGCGTTCGTGTACCAGAAACTGGTTCAGAGTTTCACAAAAATGGCTGGCGATGGTGTAAGCTCTGACACGAATTCGACACCGCACAGCAGCCCGCCGTTGATCGCGAAAGTGATGCATCATATCGGCAGTCGACTGGTAGCACTGATGCACGAGGTCTCTGAAGGTGGACCAGCCGTTCAACATCATTCGACGAGCTGGAGACGGTACTCTCAACATCATCGGACACCGTCCTCAGCGTCGACAACGGAAGACGACGATTCTACTTCAGATTCGACAAACGCACCTTCCTCGACGCACTTGCAATTGCCCAGATCGAAATCCCATGATCCTTTGTTGTTAATAAACAGTCATCCAGCAGCGTCCACTGGCCAGGAAGGTGAAGAACGCGAAGCTAGTGATTACGAAAGATTCTCTTGGAGAGGAAGCTTCGAATCTGCGTTAATGGCAGCGGATTCCAGGACGAAACTCAGCCTTCTGGCTTGTTCCGGGGATAGTGTCGGTGCTAGTGCTAGTGCTAACGCCTTGGCAATGGCCGCCAAACGCCGTAGTGCCGGGGATCTGTTGTTCAATCCAAAGAGCTTCTCCAGAGAACAATTGGATAGAGTTAGAAGCTGTGGGTCCATTGGCGGTGGCAGTGGAGGCGCTGCCAGTGGATGCGGGGGATCAGTAGAGGAAAGGATATGGAGTAATAGGAGAAGGTCTTCCGTTCCTGATGCCAATACTAGGGGAGAATCTGGTAAGTTTATCGTTCGATATATTGCACTGGTCATTTCTCTTTGTAGAAGTTAAAAGCTCGAAACCTCAGACAAGTATTTCACCAAGTAAAATAGATTTAATAATGACAAATAATTGTAGCGGAATAATGATCTTGGTGAGTTCTTCGTACCTCGCTTTTAATCAATTTTCTCCATCGAAAAATATCTTCGCCCATTTAGAAACAATCTCTGCTTTAGAAACTAATTGAATAATGTGTTGTCCGCTAAAGGAACCAAAGTAATCTCTCTCCCAATTTGCATCCTGTGTCGGAAAAAATTGATTCAAGGGCCTTACAACGTTCCAATATCCTTACAATCCACAATGACACATGGGTGATCCGCAGGTGACGAGGACACCGAAGACGAACTCGAATACACGAGTGAATCTCGGGCGACGACACTTCCACGTGGAATGCAGTCCGTCATAACGGCGGCCACCAATTCTCTGCCTCGTTTACCAGCTTCCACGCCACCGGCAGGCTTGACGACGACGTCGAGCACGTCTTCGTCGTCAATGCACAAGGCGCACAGTGTCCATCACTTCCTGCCACAACATTCCGGCGTGAAATCAGCTAGATACCGTCCACCTGGTTTCGCCAGGAACAGTAACGTTCCTGGGACGATCGGCGGACCAAAGCGTGCAGTTAGCGCTCCGGGACTTCAGGTTTCGGGATCTCAGTCGTCAGCGGGGAAACGAGACAATTCAAGATCGAGGAGACAGCAGGCTATGTCTCTTACGCCTGGTAAGTTTTGCTTTTATGTTGTTTCTACGACCACGGTCTGCTGGCGATGATGAAAGCCAAGCGAGTGATTAGAAAAGGCTGGTTTAATGAATATGCGACTGTCTAAGTAATTAGAGCCGCGGGCAGGAAAAGCACCGTGAAAATCTCTACGTTGCAAAGTCGATGCACGGTCGAGATTTATTTACGATCTAGTGGAAAAGTAGCTGTATCTTGCCGAGACGGTGTAATTAAAAGTATTCTTTTAAGGGGGGAATTTGCATTGTTTGCATGCACGGTTAGGAAGGGAAGATGGTTCGATAAGTGTGTTATAGCTGGAGACTGAATGATTTTTGGACGAACTGTTTGCGATGGTAGAGTATTTACGAGACTGGGAAAGACTGAATGGCGACTAGGTGCGGAATGTCCCGTCGAACATTTCTTCTAATTCAAGATATTTGTTAGCTTTTATATTTTATGTTTTTACAAAGTCGATCTGTATTTGTTTTCATAGTATTAATATATATTTTATAGTAATACTAATTCAAACTCCAGAATTTTATTTATATAACAAGCTTGCTAAAATAGTCACAAAATTTCCACATTTTATATACGAAATAGATTTGGGTTAATTAGCAATGTATTCTCTAAGGGAGAAAATGTCATTTAATTTCCAGTTTACAGAAAGTACACACGTTAACGTTGTTTTAATTACTCAACTGCGAGCAATTTCGTTAATTAATCAACAGCCCCTTGTTTGTTTGCCCCTTCAATTAACATGCTTCCTCAGTGGGAAATCAATAGCGAGGTTACAAGAGTTCCCTTTTTTGAAAAATATTCTGCAAGCATGATGTTCATCCGGGGAACCATTATCAAACATTCGAAACGATGTCTATTATGATCGTTCCCCATAAAGGTGTGAAACAAACTCTTGCCACCGAGACATAATAATTACTCTTTGAAACTTGAATTATTTAGTAACTCTCGTAACTCGTCCCATGAAAGTTGTTCTCGTGAAATTTATCAGCGAAGCTCGGTTTTACAGGCCATAAGTATGGGAGCAAGTAGAACACGATTTGTTAATGAAGGCTTTAAAGTATTTACTGGAGTGTAACAGGTGTAACCGCTTTATTACGAGATTTCCCTTCCATTCTGTTCTTCTTCGGCCCCTCCCCTCTGCTCTGTGCACGCACAATCGATAAACCGGTGTAACGTTGTGTCTCGCGTATGCGTACTGTCAGATTTCACTGGCCAGCGTATTTTTTTTCCAACGTGTGGTTTTACAGCACATTCGGTTTTACGATATGCTACATTGTATTCTTATGGTACTTTCTAATCGACGCTGTTCTGTTTGGCGCTATGAAGCATGATGTATTGTTAGCTTAAATCAGACTTTTCTTTTAGAGAAATTATTTATAAAACAGATTAACATACAAATGGGTTTTAAAGGCTGAAAATCGCAAGAGTTCTCCGTTCGCACTGTTTCATTCAGAATGTTAGCCCATGATCATCTGAGCTAGGTATTGTTATTTTTATTTCATGTGCTGTTATATATTTCAGAGCTGACTTTTTCAGTTGCAAATTTCTTCACAGAATTAAATCTCATTCATATGGTTATACTACTTGATATTCTAATACAAGCAGTATTGCTATTTAAAAGTTAATCAACAAAATAAATTTCAACTAATTCTATCTTGTGACCCTTTCAAGCTTCTGTTCGAATAAAATACATATGTACATCTAAACCATGTGCAATGAAAGTCTGTTACAAATATTTAACACAATATAACAAGTGTTTGTATAAGAAAAATATTCTGATCACTAATATACCGTTAAGACAAATTAAATGGTTGAAAAACAGATCAAATTTAATTCTGCTATTTTCTCCACCGGTTCTACATAATTCATCTTAAATTATTAAATTGAGAAATGACTCTTTAAAAATTGTGCCACATTTTATTCCGTTTAAACAAACCTCCCTTAATCCAATGCTTCCTCTCGCACTGTTAAAATCGCACACGAGGAAAGTTGTACTGTAGTTTGACGACTCTTCCACGAAACCGCGCAAAAATCAACGTAATGCAAAAACAATACCTGTAGCAAGCATGTCTACAACCGTCGAACGACCGTGACGTTACAATGGACATTTCGTTGCACGCACGTTTGCATTCCGATCGTGCGATAACGAAAACCCGTGGCACGATTCTAGTACGAGCTTCAACGGAAGAAACGACGTAGAACTACCACTGCAAACTGCATTCCCGAGAATTCCGATTCAGCGTGGATCACGCAAATCGATGATTCGTGGGCCACTTACGTGGCAAATTTACGAAACTCACTTTGAATTCGTCTCACGTAAGTAGTCACTGGCCAAATCGTTCGGTCAGTTACGGCTCAATGTACCTTTAAAACGGTGTCGACTATCGTTAAATATTGAACAGATTTTCTCTGCTTTGCCCAGGGGTTGATTTTAAGGGGGTCGAGAAGAAATAAACTCGGCAGACCGTTCATATCATTTTCACTGCCACTCCCTATTACACTCGTGGCTCGTGCGGATCAATAACCGAGGGCAGAGTAATTGCTAACTGCTTAATTAATTGTGCCGATCATTGAAAGTGTGGATGGAATTTAAGATTCGAGATTTATCTTCCGTAATTGTCTGCTTAACCCGAATATTTTTAGCGGTGAAAATATATACTTAAGTACGTACTTTTACTGTTCGTTTATGGTAACTTGTGTTGGGAGAAATTGTTTGTACCTCGTTCATTATATTTTAAAGTTATCGTCATTTTCCCGTAGAATAAAATTCCTATTTTTTACAACTTAAAAAGTGTTACATAGATGGCGGTCGTATCCTTTCATTTATTCTTTTTTTAAACATTTCTTATAATAACTTCTAAAGCTTAGGCTTTATTTTTGGCTCAATTAAATCAGTAGTGTATTGTTTTTTTATTTATTTGCTGTCATCAAAATACAGCTAATCATTTACCACCTGGCAGAAAAAATACTTTAAGCGAACATTGCATCCTGCGGTAATTTATACTCGCACGTCATCGAACATTGCAGATGAATTTCGATAAACACTGTTTAACTGCTTGTCAATTATTTTTTCGTTTGTTAAATATGGAAGCTTTACAAAGACGGATCGTAATAATTTACGGTAACCATTGGGACTAAAAAAACTCCAACACCAATTCCTCTTTATAACACTCGGCAGTGAAGGAAAAGTGGGAATTAATCTTAAGCCGTGCTTCTTATACTGGCGTCGTGTCGGAGCGATTGCGAAGCATTCCATTTTTCTGAAACCACGTACAGCCATTTCCCGTGAAGACAATGCACTTTCCCGACCGCACTTCGTTCCAACAATTCATCAGACTGCACGAATCTGTAAATCTAACGGAACTATATCATCCAACGTTGGCGGAAGCAATCATTTTTCTGTCGTCCAAAGGCTATTGCATTTTCTTGCAGAAATGATACGCACCGATAATACTGTGATATCTTATCAGAGATAGACGCCAATCCACTCCAAAATCGTAACAGTCCAGATCTATTCAAAAAGTGAAATTATCTAATTTGTAATTAAAAAGAGAACTAATATCTAGAAGGCAGCATTTTTTTACATTTTATATAATTTACCGCGAGAAATTTCCCTCTTTGTAGCAGTAATGGTGTTTAGCGAGATAAGTAATTGAAAGAGGAGTATGTTTGTTAAGAATCGAAAAGAAATATAATATTATTAATTGTCGCTAAAGACCTCGAAGTCGAGGCGACATAAAACTCTATATTAAAAAAGAAAATATTATTAATTGGTACGATAAACTTTGGTATCGTCAAAATAACTTACTGTTTGACTGTCAGCGAAATTTTCGGTTCCTATACAGTAGAACCTCGATTAATCGAGTTACGATTATCCACAATCTCGATTATCCAAACTTACTGTCTTACTAATTCATAATAATAGGCAGCCTAGTAATAATATATTTATAATCGCATCTTCTAACTCCAGCAATATTATTCAAGCCTTCACTGTTTCACAACTTTGTTTCTAACTACTTCTCTTCAAATCTGAATTTATGCCGACTGTCCCCCAATTATTTTCAAACGCAGGTCTATAGAGAATTTCTTTCTGGTATTCTGTGATTATATATTTCAGGTATATTTTTTTCTTTGCTAAATATACAGTATCGACATAACACCAATTTTTTCAAACATTCTGTATAAAGTTTTACCCATAGCGCAGCTTCGAAGATAACAACATAGCGTGCCGCACCCTTAATAGTAATAGTACACTTGCAAGATTTCTTTCGTGGAAGTTCGACAACCTTCCACAGTTTCTGCCTTCATCTAGTTACTTACGTTATTTTTCTTACTTGCACTGTAATTTTACAGCTATCTACGAATATGTATTATTCATTTAGACAACAAGGTAGCCTTCTGATGTTTCAGACGTAATTCTTGGCGTATAAATGATTTGAAATCGCACCTAACACTATTTAATAACAGTAGGTTGTTAAATAATTGTTAAATATAAGAAAGATATAGAAGTATGCGTTATATAAAATAAAAACTATATTTTCACAACTCTCTTGCAATAACAATATAATATATCGAAGTTCTCTTGTCTTATCTACTTTCTGCAAAAATATATTGCAACAATATTTGTATCAACGTCTCACGTTTCCTTATCATTCACTATTTAGACAGAAAGTTCATTCGCACCAGAAACTCAACAGGTACACGCACCTGTGCACGGTCTAATCTATCAATGATAGATCCTTTTTTGTGTCTCTCATGGAGTAGCTTCAATTTCATTCTTTCGTCCCTGAAAATGCCTCAAGGCGCATTGTCATCGCTGTAATTACCATTACTCCCTCAATGAAACTAGTAATTGTAAAATTCAACGTTACTGCGCAACTTTTGTCTTACAATTGTGTGAGGTACAAAAAAAAACAACGAGTCATTGCATAGAACCGTTCTCCTACAAACTTGCATGTTATCAGTTTCGTTGCAATTAAAGGAGCAATTAAATGCGCCGGTTAAATAGAAATTAAACTGTGCCGCTCGTTTCTGTAACGTCACTTCCCTGTGTACCTGAACGCGCTCATTCTTCTGCTCTACTAATTTGTCGGCGGCACTCTGCTGGCAAACAATGAAATTTCACTTTATGTATCCAACAGAAGAGTGAGAACTCGAGGACGTATCCTTATTTTATATACATCTCAACCTTGGATACAAAAAATGATAGAACTCAAAGGACGTGATTTACGAGTTAACACCGTGAATAAATTAAAAACACAATTGGTACAATTTATCTTTAAATTAAACTATTGTGTGTAACAGAAGTAGGTATGTCAAAAGTGTTTGAATTCAAAGATGTTTGTTTTAATTACTTTTGTTGCCTTTTATGCACGTTGGAATGAAATGCCAATCTAGTAATGCTTTTAACAGTGAAAGTATATTTTTCTGCTGATATTATTTTATTTTGGCATAGTAATTAATAATCTGTTATTACAAAGTGATGAACTCCAGCAAGATAGAACGATCCAAACGAAGGAAATTATTGTTGGTCACTATAATTAATACTATCACGCATGATTGCTAGTTAGTATAATTAATACCGTAACAAATGGTTGTCGGACACTATAATTAATTACGACACAATGGACAGGTGACGAGACATTAAATGTTTCTAAAACAAAGGTATCAATCTTGAACTTTTGATCAGTGGTGTACGAGTTTGGATGTCAAAGAGTACACAAAATTTCGAACCGCGTTGCAAGGTGGAATGAACACATTTGACTCGTGCTCCGGCCGTTTCCTCTTGGATTATGCAATTCTCGGTTTCGCGGTTTCAGTGATGCTTTCTCTTTTGTAAACTTCGAAGATGTTTTGCTTGCGCAGCAGAAAATTACGTGCGCCGAGCGTTCTAAGTCACAATAGCGCTTGAATAACGCAAATGGCTTACAATTAGTTATTCTTGCCTTCTTAAGTAGATGAAAAGTAATAATGGGTGCAATATGAATTTAAGTACTTTTGGAGTAGAATATGTAAAATATAACACCGTTTATATTAACTTTCTTCGCAGAATTATTTCATTTATAGTGAATTAATTTCTGTTCACGTGCATTTGACGAAATATTTAAATGAAACGCTATTGAAAATTGATGAAATTTCATTAAACTTCAGAATAGCCTCTGTTAAAAAAATAATACTAATTGCAAAGATATTTATATATACGCACGTACAATAATCTGTTTGTAGAACTGTAATGTTAAAAATTTTGTTGCTAGCCAAATTACGCAATTGTTCTATTACGTATTGCTTGGGCTATAAATATATCGGCGTTTCATTTTTCGCGTCCTTCAATAGAAACATTTACTTTCATCTTCATACGAGCGGTAAAAGTAATTTTCCTTGAACTTATAGAGCTAACACTTACAACGTCTGGGGTATTAAGACGCATTTCAAGAAACTTCATTTATTGTTTTACTAACATTCGTGGATTAAAAAGTAATGGGTATGTCATTCTTGATGCTTTTCGTGTGTACTATACGTTTTATCAACGATATTATTATGTTTCCTGGTCAGCGCATCGATAGGCAGCTCGAGATCAAATTTTATATTGACATTTCACTCCAACGTTTTCTCTTGCAAGAAACTTTGGAACACGCGTTTGGCATGTGTCTCAAAAGTCAAGCGTTTTCAGACCTACCTTTTCATGTATAATGTCTTCTTTTTTTTCACCGTGATAAGTATAATAGAATATATCCAAAAACTTTTCCAATTTATCCAGAAACCATTTTAGGAACATATTGCATAGGTATACCCTGTACATACATATATGTATAGTTACACCAGGTTGTTTTATTCAGTGGTGACGTTCGCCAGGATATTACGCCAATCCTTTTAACTCGGCATACCAGGCGTGCTCGTAATAATTCCGCACATTTTAGCAACGCACAGTGTGTTCGCACGCGCAAGTTTTCTATGTACGAGCACGCGTATGCATGGATATGTGTACTCGGTGGAAACGATACAGTAAGCTCACAAAAGGTGTTAAACGGTAAAAAAAAGATACATAGCTGGTTTATTGCAACCGTGACCTAACTCTAAAATCATGATTTTCCAGAAAACCAGTTCGAATCTTTCGAATTATCATAATTTTGTAACGTTATTTATTTTATATATTTTACATAATAAACTCCACATTATTTTATATATACTACATACTGAATTTTATTTTATTTATTTTATATATTTCCATATTGAAATTCCCAAATGGATAACGAAACATTATATCAGGATTCAATAAAAAGTATTAAACAATATACTTCTATAATATATATTACATAACATGATACAGATATATTATATGCAAAAGATTATTATTATTATATTTATTTTATTTATTTATACTAGGACTTCTGTTTTTACTATTCTGGTGTACTGATTTGATCAATGAATTAAATTCGAGAAATATTTTCCACAAGATAGAACAAGGTGGAATTGGCGAAAATGCCCGTCATATTTCCGAATTATACGAAACAGGACGAAAATTTCCACGGAACGTTAAAAACATGACCAACGAGAGAATGAAAGAAGCTCAAGCAAATATCACGTAATACTCGGGCACGGTGAACTATTTAATTAAGCACACGAGAAATAAAAGGCAATAGGATTCGATCGATACTTGCAGTTCGCCGGTATAGAACTGGCCACGGTGCGTTTTCTGTAACATTACCTACTTGGAAAGTCGATGAGCCCAGCCAGTATACTGGTGTCGACGACTTTCGGAATGCGTGTCACCTTTTTGCGTGACCAAGAAAACGGTACTTGACTGACAGACAGAAGACCTAATCTTCTTTCCTCAGTTTTTTTATAAATTCAACTGTACGCATTACGTTACCCACTGGAACTCCTCTGTGCGTGTCAGATTTAAATTGCACTCCAATTTAATGCTGCATTATTTGAAAAAATATTTCTGAACGAGCTACACAACAACTAGATCACGTTCGATGAAACTGGTATTTTAAGTAATTGTTAACCATTAGCTACTCGCATGGAGTCATTCCGATTTCGTATAAAGACGATGTCAAACGTCTATTGTTTCTTCCATATTTTGACGGATGTTAGTTCCTACTATTTGTGATATATCATTCACTTTCTTTGTTTGCAAATATTAATCAATGTCTCACTTATGTTAACAAATATTTAATTTGAAATAAAATAATGGGGCGCGTGTAATTAAGGGTTAAGTATCGATAACGTTGAAAGCTATAATAGGAAAATTTGTAGTGTTAGTATTCTATCAGTAACAGTGGAATTTAATATCAAATAATTAGCAATTAATTCTTCTAATTCTTAGGAGTATCAAATATTTTAATTATTTATGGTGGATAGTAACAAATGTCTTTGAGATTGATTTATTATATTATATTATATTATAAAACTATAATCTAAATTCTATAATAGAAAAATCTAGTATTAGTGTTCTTAGAAATCAAAAGACTTAATATTGTTTATTCGGGAATTGTACATAACAGTATCGCTGACCTGGAAGTTGCGAGAAGTAACTCTGATTGGATATCGACAACTGTACTGTCATGAATAAAACAATGTATTGTACCTGAGGTTCTAGCAAAATGTCTTGTATAAAAATTAGTATTTTCTTGAGAATTTAAAAGGATAAATAATAAAGGAGAAATTAAAAAGGATAAATAGACCTTCAAAATTAACGATTGACACTCAACAAACTTGCTATTAATAATCTCTACGATATTTATTATTAGTAAGTATCCAATTACTCTACATTTAGTCTCCACAAAGTTGCAATATTTAATATTTATTCAAAATTTAATTGAAGTTTTACCATTCGATTCTATTCTCGCTGATAGAAAGCCTTACTTAATATTGATAGTGCTCAAATTTCAGTATTAATATTAACCACCTTCACGACCGGCATTGGATATCCGCAACCCTAAATCGCAATACTCAACAATCTCTGAAACTTGTACCTTGCATTCAATGCAAACCACTTTCAAATCATGGTATATTTGATATTAGCAATATTCGAGCATGGTTGTAGATCACGCATACACGTGGATCAACATTAAATCTGGATACTGAATGATTTTTAGTATTATAAAAATCTCTGACACGAATTAAATGTTTCGATGCACTCATTCGTATATTCAAAAAATTATATTTCCCTGGAATGTTTTGTAGTAAAGTATGTGTTACGGCTTGTAACTGTTCCCACCCAGAAAAGTACTGTTACAGGTAAAGAAAGAAACAGTTCAACTTCACTGCTTTTGATTATTATTCGTGTAACAGTTTAACATCGCAAACAATTATAATGAGTCGTACTTTTAAATTCAGTTGCCTTTCCAATTTTTAATTAACGATTAATCTGTTCAAACATCTCTCGTATTGTAATTCAGGCTTATTTAATGTAACTATAGTTGAATCTGAATGATTTGAATGACGAAAGGGTCTTGAAGTTGCAAAAAGTAATTCTTACTGGTTCATGTATTTTTCATTTAATGGTTCAGTGAAATGAAGTCAAACGAATTCTTTGGAATGTTAGAGAAGGTAACGTAACTGTATGAATGAACGGAAGACGGGGCCGGTTTTTACTTCAAACGAGCATTTCTTTGGGGATTACAATCGTTTTTTTACCTAATCCACGTTTCGTGTCGATAGAGTAGTTTGATAATTACGCTACAACAGCGTTTGGTAAATTGGGTCATGTTTTTCTGTTTTATTTACGTGGGTCTCTTTTTGTACTTGTGTCTAACAATTACGCTAGTGGTTGATTTAATTAGCGATGGGCACGTAATGCTATTTTCTAAATTAAACGTAAATGAACGTGTGATTAGGTGATAAGGCAAAAAATATTATATGAAAGCCACATGCTGTTTTAATGTATTCTTGTGATCCAGTTACCTATAGTTTTATTTGTCGCACCTGTTCATCTTTGGGAAGAACTTATAAATCTCTTATAAATACACCGTGGTATGAATGGATTTGTTGAACCTTTTCCTCGACAAGATATGAATTTTTTTAAATCGTTAAATAATTAGTGGTTTTCCACGTGAAAAAAATGTAATTGCGACGCAAATAGAAAATTGTTCGATTATTTGTAATTTCAACGACAGTAATATTGCTTACAATTATCAGTGGAGTACATGTCAAGATATTTCTCTGTTTTATCAGATATTCGTCACATCAAATAACATCAGATATTTACTCTTGATAACTGCATAAACAGAAAATAAATTATTGATGGTTAAAAATATGACTCATCGTCTATGTGCATATGCTATTTCCAATCTAATCAAGAAATTGGAGCAATACAACGCTAAAGAAAGATCAAATCATTAACATTACACCTTATTACGTGTCTCAAGTGACCATTGTTTATTACTATGTATTGCCAAATGTCTAGAAATCGGTAATATAAAGGAAATCATGAAATTAAATTTCTTAAACTATCAGTACGTTCGTACTTATTTGGTACTATAAGAAACAATAATGTAAATTCATATTATATTATTATTTTAACGAAGTAATAGTGATACTAACAAGTACACAATTAAGACCTGCTGAGAAATTACCTATGCTAATAAATACGATTTCGAGCTGCTCATTTATCGCGATGAGAAACATAAACGTACGTTCAGCGCGAGATGCTTTGTTGCAATTAATCTAGATTGTTACCCGCATAGTAAAGAAAGTGTGACAAGGCACGAAGGCCTCACAACCTTAAGCATTAGTAACATTAAAAACCCACAGTCCAGAATCTTAAATATCAACAAAATTATCTAAAAATTACAACTTTAACTTCAATAAAACAACCCACATTCTACTGAAAAAATAATAATAATAAAATGATATCTTTTTCAAAAGTAGCAATATAAATGATACAAAATATAAATTTGCAAAACCTTCGATAAGGTTGTAATAATTTTGTTTAAAAAGCTTTAATTGCTGTCTTCTAATCCTTGATGTAGCTCGCCTGCAAGTCGAAATAATGGCATTGGAAATTGTAGCTGAGCTATATACAGTTTCCAGTGTTAACAATATTCCATGAGTAGTTCATTTGTTATAAACAAGTAAACAATTGAATTGTTATTCCAACTGCATATTGTTACAGCGGCGGGATATTTTTTCTGTGTAGCATGTCTTCCTCCCTTTCATTTGACACCCCATTTTTATAAAAAATGACCACCAGCACCCGGGATAATTGAATTTGTTTAAATAAATTATAACCAAATGCGATTACATCGATTTGCCGGTGATCTACATTAATGATCACAAGATATAAATTAAAGCAAGAAGTATTAACTACCATCTGCAATAGGCGTTACGAACATTCGAAGAGAGGTTCATTTGTTACAAACTATTTAACAATTAAAATTGTTATTACGGTCAACTGTATATTGTTAAGGCAACGGTATTTTTTTCTGTGTAGCTTGGCCTCCTCCCTTTCATTTAAAACCCCGTAGATTAAGAAACAACCCCCAAGAGCCGAGATAATTGCAATTACCCGAAGTGCATTTTCGCCGATTTTTTAATTGCTAATAACTTTTAAACCGCTAATTCCATATTGTTGAAACTCTTTGAGAAGATAGCTATGATTCGTAGCTTTAATTCAAGACCAGTCCGGTTAAAAAATACGCATTAGAAGCCGAGAAAAACGCAATTGTTTAAATTAACGATGTAATCCAGAAATTCGATTTTTGAAATGCGGAAAACTGCCCGAAAAGCCCCGAACTCGAGATGGCGCCACATGTCTGATTATCGACTGTCTGTGGGGCACTACAGCCCCAGTACCATTTCCATGTCACACACAACGTTACCGGCAAATTTTTAAAAAATTGTTATCTCCGCTCCTGGTGGTTATTTTTTATAAATAATGGGGTGTCAATTGAAAGGGAAACGAATAAGCTACACGCGAAAGAATACCCCGTTGCTGTAACTTCATGCAGTTGGCTGTAATAATAATTTCAACTGTTTACTTGTTTATAACAATTGAACCTGAAATGGAATAATGTTCACGCCTATTGGAGATGATTACTCATACTTTTAGCTTTAATTTATGTCTCTTGATGATTCATGTAACTCCCCGGCAAGTCGAAGTAATCGCATTTCTTTATAATTTCTTTAAACAAATTCTTTGGGGTAATACGAACATAAATAACTTTAATACAACATCGTTCAACTACCTGTCTGTAGCATTTTCTAATTACAGCATCCTGTAATTGATATTCTTATAGAGCATTTCAATTAATTTGATTTCCAAGGATTTATTTACTCCATCATTTACAATACTGGTCTGTGATTCGCATCATAATCCATCAAGATGCATACTCTTCAAATTTATTTAATAAATATAATTCATACTTTTCCAGTTATCTCATCTAAATATTATATCTCTCGTTACATAAACTATTCACCGTCTTACCAACAAGTGCTCCTTATGCAATAAAGAAACAATTTCCAGGAAAAGTAATAATTAACACTAAGAACTACCGATACATTTTGGTATTATTCAGATTCACTATTATTCACGTTTAGCATACGTTAGACAGATTATGAACACGAAAGTCGTTGTGTGGACATTAAATAGAGATATGTATATGTATAATTGTCATTCTGTCTTATTAAAACTCATGATAAATTGCTACCACGATACCTATATATTAATAATTCTAAAGCAAGAAATCTGAAACAAGTCATTTTGACCCCTTTGGTTGTTCTAGTGTTAACCAACTCCCTCCGTTATTGGCGCGCAAATATCGAGCCCCCTTCAATTCCACTGAAGATTCTGCGACAAAAGATTATAAAATACATCAATCGAAAAGAACGTACGCATACATATTCACTAAATAATTTTGAAGCTCGATTCTCAATATAACCCCTTATCGCGATTCCACAGAACGAAACCTTGAACGTGAAAGCCCCGCGCTGCCTGTACCGGAAGACAGGAAGCAAAAATCAGTTTTATCAATGCGCTTTGTTCCCCTCGACGTATTATCAGAAACGAGCCCAGCACGAAACGAGCTCGCCAGTATCGAAAACGTTTCGCTTCCGCGCGTATCCTGCCTGGTCACTTTACGCGTATTGTCGAACGTAATCGCGCGACCCCAAGCCAAGCGAGGGTCCTCTATCGAAATTCGATAACGAAATCGATCGCAATACCAGACTCCAATTGCTCAGCAACTAACGCGACCCCCGGCCGACCTGCCGTGGAAATCTAACGGGCGATCGGGACGCAATAAACGAATTTTCATGAAAACGCAACGCTCGATTCGAGGAGTGTTCTCTGCTCGAGGAACGATCGAAGTGGAACGTGCGCACTTCCGCTCGCTTACTCGCGGCCGAAGAAAGTGCTGAAAGACACTAACAGCTCGTGAAACTGTTCCCAACGTGTCCGAAGAGACGCAGAGTTAGACGGGCACGTGTGAAAATGACAAAGGGCACCGGTTACTCGACTTTCAACACGCCAAATCGGTCTTGGACCGTGGGAAAGCTGGCGCAACGTTTGACATCCAACTTGTTCCTGGAATGCTGTTCCCTGCCGTGTTACCCGAAAAGCAAGAGCAACATCCAGGAGGAACTGTCGGACGAGGGGATGCTGCAGGAGAGAAGTTTGCGAAGAAAGAAGAACGATGATTTAGAAACGGAGGAGCCGATGGAGATGAAACGCATGTCTTCGAGAGATTCGTCGACGGAGGACGAAATGACGGATTA
This sequence comes from Nomada ferruginata, assembly GCA_963583965.1. Lineage (NCBI taxonomy): Eukaryota > Metazoa > Arthropoda > Insecta > Hymenoptera > Apidae > Nomada > Nomada ferruginata. The sequence continues at coordinate 9,216,986 of OY757225.1, read as the reverse complement.
TACGAATTATACTAATGCGGGGTGCTCGTTGATGGAGAATAGTAGCTATGAAATATTGAAGGATTTGCAGGGAAAGGAATTGATAAGTAATGCCGTCGATTCGGAGGGTAAAACGTTTGCGTCGAGCGGAACGTCGTTTGGCATTAAACGCGTCGTGAAATGTTCGAACAACGAGACGAACGGGAACAGTAATTATAAAGGAAAGAAAGAATTTGAGAACGGCGAATCCGACATTTCGAAAATGTTCCCAAAGCGTCGACTGAGGAAAGTAGAAGAAAGGGATGGCTGCTCTTCGCAGTCAGAATTGTTTCTGAAGTGTCGAATTAGAAAGAGGAGCCAGCAGTCGAGTTAGTTGGTCATGTTCTAATACCTACCTTTTAATCTCGAAATATTTATCTAATGATTTGCCTGCCTTTGCATCGCAATTATCGTATTAATTGCAATTTAAAAATAGAAATATCTCTGAATTGTGCCACTTTTAACACCCACCAGGATTCTGTGATTATATTTGGAATGTTATATTATTATCAAACCTCTGCTTCCGTTATATGTGTACAAAGTACATAATTACGTTTCTCGTAACCCCTTCGCTGAAAATGTAAGCGTTCTCTACAACAGTGTATCATTGTGGCAATTATTTATATAAATCATAGATTAGATAATTAAACAGAGTTTAATTGTTTATACGTATCGCCCTTCGATACTAACGAAGCCTGTGCTCTTGTGGGCATTGGCATTTTTCGTTTTGAGTTTCTTTTGAGAAACAATTGATTTAAAAAATAGTAATAAGTGCATACGGAATTAATTTAAGAAAGGAAAAAAAGGGTTTCATTTCTGAACGTGCCAAGCCAATGTGTCAGATTGTTTTATGTATACGTTTCATGTTGTAGATGACGGAAGTAGCTTGTCAGAAGCATGCAGCACTCCGATAATTGGCGCTGGATCACGAGCAGGCTCTAGTCATACAGTACTTGACGTAGACGACATGGATTCTGGATTGCATTCTGGACATCTTGCAACGCGAGCATCCCTGTCAAGTCTTGGGGTAAGTGCAAGCGTTTAACCCTTCTGCGAAGTTTGTAATGTACCATGATTAAGCAATTGCTTAATCGAGTTGATTCATGTATCAATTAATTCAGCCAAGAAAAAAAGAAAACCATTTCAAGGAGAATTACTACTGACTATCGACTGAAAGATTAAAACTATCGTACATTCCTGAATATACTGTATACATTGCTCGCCAATTTTTCCAAGCATTAAATTGCTCAACTCTGTGTAGAATTTGGGTTCATTGTTTCCCGAAATTGTTTGTATTCTCGAGGATCATTAATACGAAAAATTCTTTCTTATTACTATTATATTCGAAGCAATCAAGCGCGAAATATAATTGCTGCAGCACCCATCAATAGAAGAAAATGTAAAAAGAAACGTCGACGTAGGAGCCATGCAGCGAAGAATTAAATTCATTCAACAGTGTCTGTTCTTTCCCTTTCTTTTATTGAAATATATAAAACTATATTTTATTACAAACATACAACATTATTTTTCATTTCAAATATACAAAATTATATTCTACTTCAAACGCATACAATAATTTTTGTATGTAATATCTTTGTATTTATTGTATTTGATCAAAGCTTTTAAGTGATTACAGTTATTGCACGTTGCTTTTGTGCAAATCTTTTTTCGATCCACCACGGATGTATTACTTATTATTTATTATACTATATATAACTAACTGATATCAATATTTTCAGGCTCGTTCTGATTCAATGGCGTCAGTCTATAGCGGTGCTGGTGAGGGACGGTGCTGTCGCTCGGTCGTCGTTACAGGAGAAGTTGAATTCGCCTTGCAGTACGATTACAAACACCTTACATTCGAGGTGCACGTGACAAAGTGCAAGAATCTTGCGCCCGTTGATGTAAAGCGCAAACGTTCCGATCCGTAAGTAACCCACGAGTCAGTAGAAGAGCATAATTTATCGGATTATTGTCATCGATCACGTTTACCTTGCAACCTACTAATTACTTTCTTACTTGCGAATAGTTATTGCCAGTTTGTAGGAGCTATTTACACGTTAGTACATTTCTTCCATAAAGATACATACTAGATAACAGTTTGTAGTAGTCTGGTTTTCTGGTTTTGATAACGTTCCGTGACAGACAAACTGAGGGTCTAGCAAGTGTGTTAGAAAAACGGAGAAATTTTTGAGGATTAAATTTTCTTTTTAAAGAGCGTGATTGTTAGCGTGTGGAATATTAAGATAGGGGACTGTATAATGGGATCGATATTGGACAATACGCCTTTATATTTATCGCATACGAAAAGCTTATATTTTTAGTTCTCGGGGATTATAATTTTGTAATATCAATTTCGAGTGTTTGCAGCTAATTTATACCTTTCAGAAAAAAGTAGTGTCCCTTCTGTGAAATAATAATTAAAAGTTTCCGGTCAACATATTCTATTTTCAAAAATTCTGAACTCCAATAAAATCCAAAACTCCAAAAACACTGGATAAAATGTATAAATTATAAAAAGAAAAAAACTTCCGTGCGATCCCAATGTACAGTTCGTGTGTTATGTAAAACAAAGTGCTTTAAAACAAGATCTTCCATTCTGACGCAAACTACTCCACTAGATACGTGAAGGTGTACTTATTGCCGGACAAATCGAAGAGCGGCAAACGAAAAACGAAGGTGAAGAAGCACACGCTGAATCCCGAGTTCAACGAAACGTTGAAGGTAAGATAATATTTGCAGTATCGTTGAGAAATTGTTCTGCCTGCGCCTCCGTTGTTCTTGCATGAGAATTAGAGCTTGGATGGTTCGCCACCACATTTCAGTTCCATATGAGTCTGAGCGGATTGGAGACCAGAACCCTGTGGTTGACAGTCTGGCATTCAGACATGTTTGGACGCAACGATTTCCTTGGCGAGGTTCGAATGCCCCTGGAGAACAAAATCTTCGACGATCCGACGCCGAAGTGGTACCCTCTCCAAGAACGAGTAAGTTAACAATAGAGTGTCTAGTAGAATAATAAATGCACCATGGAGCATAATTTAAAGAGATAATTGATGTGCTCAGAATGCAAACTAATTGACTCTATTTTCTTGCAATTTTCTGAACGTTCTTATCGAAGTATATAATTGGTTCTTAACTTTTTAAATTCGCTTAATAATTCTATTTATAATAATAATATAATGTAATATATTATAATTATTCTATTTATCGTGGGAAATTTTATATTGCTGCTGAATGATAAATATAATAATAATCTAGTTTGAAAACCAATGCGATTGTCTGCAGTTTGAAATCCTTTGATAATTTTTGTAATTGTTTTATAAATTTAATAATATATTTTACAATGTTTGTTCGAACATATATTTGGAACGAGATTGGTTTGACTTCTGAGCTGCTTATTTAACGTTGATGGAAATCGTACATGCGCGACGGGTCATAAAGTATTAAATTTGATCAACTATGTAGAATGTACATAGCAGAAGTTGGGAGAGAAAATTCGAGATTCTATAAATGAAAGTTGGGATTAAGTTAATTGAATGCGACTTATGGGCGGCAGTTTCATTTACAGAGAATACTTTAAACTTTAAACAGTTATAACAAACTATTATTTCGTTGTCACATTTATCAGATGTTATCGAAAACTGAAATGTTATTAGAAATGTTAGGCTATTAGTCCCCACAATTTTTTCATAAATATTAGGTTTCTTAGAAAAGGCAAAAAGAAAAAGTATTAGTATTTTCCATATGCAATACAGTGGTTTGAATAAATTTCTTTTCCTTCAATTTCATAGCTACAATTCTTGTTTATGCCATTGCACATGTGGCGCCTTACAAAGAAAATTTATCACCATTTTGTTTTTGATAACATGCTCAGTAAAACAATAGCGAAAATCAATTTTTCAATTTAATGGAATCGTGTTGACAAGAAATCGACACAATTCTTCGTTTACATTAACTTTAACTCCACTTCCATTAGTCGCGTTGCAAAATTCAAACCCGCAGCTTTTAAACGTGGTGCTTCTTATGACTCGTTTCGTATCTCTTCCGGCAACTATACACAATGCAAATCGTTCTAGATAGAAGAACACGTCGAGAATGAGCCGGAGAAAGTAAGTCTTTATACGGCCTCGGTAATTCTCCAGCACATAATTAGTGCCTTCTTATATTTGTTTTTATTTACCTTAGTAAAGTTAATTGACACACTTCGCGGGAGGAAAACGATATTGCACGAATTGTTACACCGCCAACAATTATTTACGTTCAGCTGTCTGACTACGTGCGAAATCTTCAAGTTCGTGGCACGGCATGAACGAAGGAAGGAGTGTTGTAGAAAATATAATGTGCTATTTTCTCCAGCGCGCTACACTATTGAATAGCATTACTTTGCATTTACATTTGCATGTGCAAGGAAGAATATCAATCTTTATTACAATCACATTGTCCACTTTACTATTTCATACTACTGTTACATGGTATTGTGCAGTTCGTGTAATAAATAATTTGTCTGAGAAATTAGCTGCATATACATAATGTATGTACATGTATATTTATAGCTTAATTAGTAATCAGTATCATCTTTCAGTTCATTCTCTTGCCGAATTATGCGAAATATACTTACTGTAAATGTACTTCTAGAATTATGTATTATATGTACATGTAATGTTCAGTTATATCTTGTGGGAAATCATTCATTAATTTTAAGAAAACAGAAATATATATACATGTATGCATAATATAGTAGCGTCTAATACATTTAATGTATGCATATAAAATTCATCTTAAAATCTTCGCACTATTGCCTGCAAAAAGTATTTGTATAATACACATTTCTGAGAATTGAACATGTATTTCGTATTAACGCTCGTCCTTCCAATTGCCGAATATTAATATTACATAAACAATTTGTTCTGCAAGCATTATTCCACATCATTTGACTTTCTGGACTATCCTATTAGTTATTATTTACTTTCATTATAAATTCTAGACCGAACCGTTCGACGATCCTGTAGCATATAAGGGTGAGGTGATCGTCGGATTGAAATTTGTACCGCCAGATCCTACGCAACAGGAACGGGATCGAGAGATTGGATCAGATCGCGGGGCTTCTAAATCGAAGAAGAATTGGAGTCGCGGCGCGTTACACGTGCTCGTGAAGGAAGCTAGAAATTTACAAACGAGGGCAAAGAATTCGGGAACGTGCGATCCGTTTTGCAAAAGGTATTTCTTTCCTCAGAAATTCGTTTGCTTGCTTCGTGGCAAGAATGATAAATGTTTTTGGTATCTTGGTACTAAATGGTATGCACGATTGACTATCGTTTTAACTAGATTATTCGGGAAAAAATATATTGAAAAAACTTGCAATTGGTTTCTCATCAAATAAATATATTTTCGTCGCTAATAACAAATATTTCCAACGAAAGAGAAATTGGTTTACGCTTTTAAAAATTATATTTCGCCACCGAAATTAGTCCAATATCAATTGATACACGTATACGAAACAAGTGTTACTCTTAAACTTTAATCTTGCAATTAGCAAAAGAATGAAAAATCGTGTATTAATTTAGTTTTATCCTTTCAGCTATTTGCTACCTGATAAGGGTCGTTCAGGAAAACAAAAGACTGGAGTGGTTCGCAGATCTGGTGGTTCACCAGTATGGGGTCACACTTTCATTTATAAAGACGTGAGTTTACAGGAATTAGCAGAACGTGGCTTGGAGTTAACAGTCTGGGACCATGATCGCATTGCCAGCAACGAATTTTTAGGCGGTGTTCGATTTAATCTTGGCACAGGTATGTATCTTCATAAAAGGAATAATTGTTTAGCTTATATTGACCGCTATCTTGTAAAATCATGTGAAATTTATAATTAATATATAATTCTAGTCGACGTACAGTGTTTTTAACGTATATTTAATGAGCAATTTTCATTTAATTTGAGCAATTCAATTTGTTCGTATGCATTTCTGTCCATTCTTATTTAGTGTATTACTTGAGTACTTCTTCTGTTCTCCTCCGTTCACCCTCATGCTCGTTTTGATGAAGCTCGCTATTTTTCCTTATTGATCTCTATGTTTGTTGTTAACATCTGCGCCAGCTCGCCGTTTCCCATCCATATTGCTTCTTCAATTGCTATGCATGCAGGGCATTTAATTAAAGCGTTACTAATTCTACTTTTCAATCCTTTTCCGCTGCGTGCTCTGCATTCCGTGTTATATTTGAAATCCTTTTCAGTTAACGTATCTACATGTCAATATAGTAAATGCTACAATAATGATCACCTAACGTTAGAGAGCGCGGTCAGTCATTTCGCTCATACTTTAAGTCTTACTCGCGCATATAATACAATAAAACAGAAAATGATTAAACTCTTCACGCTGTAACAGCTGTATATGCCGACCAATTGCGTAAATTTTCCAGGAAAACACTACGGGAAACCGGTGGACTGGATGGACGCAACCGGTCGCGAGCTATCTCTCTGGCAAAGTATGCTCGAAAGGCCTAACTTCTGGGTAGAAGGCGCAGTGACTTTGAGGCCGAATCTACATAATCACGGGAAAAACAGCAACTCCTAATCGTCCGACGTCGTATCAGTGATTTCTTTTGTACTTAAGTGATTAACGTTCGCACGCGCACCTCCCGTTCTCCTTTCCAACGAAGCTCGAAACGCTTCGGCCTAGTTTAACTTAAATTGCACGCGTACGTATTGTGTATATAAGTGGCGGCGCAAAACGTGCCACGCGTCGAATAATTTCGAAACGCGACTTTCGAAAGGAAAATCAGTGCCTTTGGAAGCGACGCGACGTGGTCGCCTCGTGTTTGGCAGGGCACGATCTAAATTCTCAAGGGAACAGTAGCGGAAGTGAGGGTCACAAGGTGCCGGTAGGATTACCTGGGCCGACGGAGGAAGTTCCAAATCGTTGTGAATTCTCGATTCTGGGATTGGTACTTGCTGCGGGACCCGGTTGAATTTGTACATGAACATAGCTGATAATTAATTAGTGTTTTAATCGGTACTCTCCGTTTGCTTCCGACACGGCACTCTGTGGGTACACCATTTCGAGTGATGTTCTTTGAACTTCTGTTGCGAGAAACCGTGTGATATACGAATTTATTCTGAGTGAATCTTTCCTTTGTACCACTGTGCGTATCCCCCTTCTTCTTCCCTCGTTCATTTTCGTTGGGAAAATTCTCCCTACCTCCGCGTGTTTTTCTTTTCGTTTTTGCTCGTCCTTTTTTTCTCTTTTATCTATTCTCGCAGAGTAGAGACGGTCCTAGCCGAATCGTCAACGGAATATTTAGATATACGGAATGAGACGCGCAAAAATTCGTGCAATACCGTGAAAGAACGGGTCTGGGTTCTTTCCCGTTGGGTAATTTTTAGGGCGAACGTGGAGCGAAAAGTTTCAAACGAGCATCCGTCCAATCGCCAGGCGAGATGATTACCGAGTTTCTACTGTGCATGCGTATTCTTCGTGGCCAAGCATATAGCTCGCGTTAATAAGGTTAATAACTTCGATAACACAGCCACGTTTCAAACGTGCACCTTTACGAAATAGTCTAATAATACGAGCATACACGATACTAATAAATGAATGGTTCTTCCTTTGAGAAATACGGAGGAAGCAAGCTGATATATGTATACTGAAGGTGAGAATCGATCGGACGAATGTCAGATTTAAATATCAATTATTTATTATATATATGATCAATAATTGATATTTAAATAAAAGATGATTAAGTACAAGGTACATATATGAAAATACGGTGTCAAATATCAAGACAGATTCTCGCATTCATCCACCTTCTGTCTTCCTCGTGCTGCCCTAACTAAAGTCACTAATTCTCAGCTCCTCCCGTATTCTATCAAATATATCTACATAATCTTAACCAAATTCAAGGACAAGAAATTTCAGCGTTTGAAATGTGGCTTATCATTGTGTGGACACTTTCCTTTCTTGGAGAGAAAGATGCTTCCAGTGTGTACAAAACTCGAAACGACTTTTCGCGTTGTTTATTACCAAACCATCGGAACGGTGTATTTAAGGAATTAAATATAACCGATTCCCAATATATAGAAATATATTCATATAAATGTTATATTTATACATTCACGTATGATTATACAAATAAACCATAGGCCACGTGGCTTTGGATCGGTTGTTATCAACGAACGGAAGTCACGGGATAGAAAATCAGTGTTTCGTGCGAAACTGTGCGGACAGAAAGGAAGCTCACGATTAATTATTTCTGACAGCATCGCGCGAACACTGATCCGCGGGGCTTCCTTTTTTGTTTTCAAGAATAGCTGTACTCGAGTACCGACTATAATCCGGGACGAATCGAAAGGCTGGCATAGACGTACTTAATTAATAATTATAATGCCGGTTTTCCGGTTAGAGGCGTATAGGCAAGTACAGTGTAACACGGATCGTTTACTTATCTGTAGGATTACTCCTAAACACAGGGTCAACAAGCGAAACTATTTTGAACTGCCTTCGACGTATATTTTCGCTTGGACGCGGGTCAATGGTGTCGATTATTGTCATTAGGCAAAGGATTCGTTAATACGTCCGTAGGAGAAGTGTCTCGGTTGGATGTGTTGCGTTTGTTCGCGATTTCTCGAGGTGAATCCGAAATTTGTTACGCGTATAAGGTATTGTTGCGAGACTACGCTCGATACGTTTAAGGACCAATAATATTAAATTATGGATGATAAGGTTCGACGACAGAATGGAAGAACGATGCGATGGAATTCACGGCACGCGCGTTGCCCGTTTCCGTTTCGGCGCAGCGCACGAAAAGTCGCGTGACATTCGAATCGGATCGATCGAAGCGAATCAGAGAATGAAAACATTTATTTATATGTCACTCATCAGTATACGTGATAATAAAGAAATTTTGTACGTTTACTCATGCCGAGTTATATTTTATTCGATGTATACACGTATAAAAAGTAATTAACATCTAATGGGTAATAATTCGAACAGACGCGTCATCAGGCACGTAGACGAGATTTTTCCGTGGGTATAAAAGAAATGTAAGAAATGAGTAGGAAAAATTTGCGCATCGTTACAATCAGTACTTACTCTACGAGCCTGATTGCTGTCTTCGTCATTTTTTGATAAAGGCAAAAACGTATTCGCAACTTATTTCCGTGGATACTTATTCAGTCTGCATTTAAAGATCATTGTTCGAGATAAATCGATTCCCTTCCGAGTTCTTCCCCGAATATCGGTATTTACATTTCCCGAATGTTCCTAAAAGAAAAACGCATTAATCGCAGCACAGTTTGGACAGATATATCAATTTAGATTCGCGCAATATTCACTCGGATATGTACATGTGCAGCGTTAAGAAAAAAAATGTGGAGTTGAATTGGAAAAGTTGAACGACGATATTGGACATAAAACTTTTTTTTATCGCGCGTACATCGTTTACGAAACGTGGAAAATGAATATAATATATTTGAAAAACGAAGGGAACAAAAAGAAGTAAATATAACTTGCATTTGAAAAATCCTATGGTTATTTTTTGTAATTAATACTAGGACGTTATAACACTTTTTACTTTTACCTTCATCATTTATAATATCACAGAAAGGTAATTTATCAATCAAATGTAAATACGTTAACATTTTAAATAGATAGGCTTCTTTTCATACTTTCAACTATTGTCGCGTGACCAGTTAGGCAAACAATATTTCTTTCCCTTAATTATAAAAAGAAAAACTTCGCTTTCTAACATAAATATTATCACGCAAAACAAATACTTGCATCTATTCAGAAATTATGTCATTATTCAGCTCTTCCATTCTTCTTTGCGATTTTCAGTTAATTAACTTTCTTAAAAAGAAACTTCGTTGGAAAATATAATATACCTTTGTGATCTTGGGGCTCGCGGGGCGATGTTGGCAACGGGGTGTAGTGAATATTGAAGAAAATGTCGTCGGACTCTTCCATTGAGTTCAGATCATACTTCGACGAAAATTCCGGGACAAGTTTCACGGTCCTCGAGTACTTCCCTCGTCGTTCAGCGTCCGATCGTTCCTTTTGCGTTACCGGGCGCGAGTCGAGGAAACGAAGAGTCGGTGGTAACACGTAGATCGCGTATAGCCTGTAACGATCGTAATCCTCGTCGTCGGTTGATGACGGATTGGTCAACTGATCGGGACATCCTGGATTTCCAAGCAAACTCACGTACACCACATTTGGACAACATTCTTGGATCTTTTTCAACGCAGTGTCTATGTCGGATATCTGAACACATTTTGGTCAATACGAATTATGTGGTGCATGTAATACGAAATTTAGATTATTATTATTATTATTTATTTGTAATTTTGGCCTTCCGGCTACAAAATGCCTTTTTTCCGGCTGAAACTCTTATGTACATACTTAAACTTAACTTAATTCAATTCTAATCTATTGCACGCATTCTTTGGTTAATTATATTCCCTTCTTCACATTCACTCTCCCTTCATCCCCACATCCATTCCTTCACTTATCCCGATCTCACCCGTATTCATTTTCCCTCATTTGCACTTTATTTATTTCGACTATCCCTCGACTCTCCTCACTTTTTCGCCTCCTTCTCTTTTCTTTTCTCTAGCTCTCTCAACCATTCCACTGCCTTTTCGCTGTTCCAATACGAAATTTAGATGTTGAAATATATTTAACGCTGAAACTACCAGGTTTTGGTATTATTTAGACAGCATACATAAATTTCATTAATCCATATTCGCATTAACAAAATAAAAATGAACCATCGATGAATGAACCAGAATATAATTATCAAGTACCAGTTTTACTAGATAAATCAGTTAACGAATTCTGATTAATGACAAAATGAGCACTATATTCTTTTCATCGTTGTTGTTACAATGAAACTATCCTATTGATAACGAAATAATGCAAACATACGCCACGATGACATCATCGTTACTTATTCGCAATAATAAATACGAGGTGAACGGCATCGACTCACAATTTCCGATGACATAATACGCTAAAAGTGTACGTATCACCGTCACACGTTCAGAATTTAAATTAACATGAATAACTTAGAAGCAATTTCATTTCGATTCCATGTTCGATTCACATAATATATATATACCTCCGTGTCCGTAGTAAGCGACATATTTTCCCCACTCAATTCAATATAAAAATATAAAAAAACACGAATGATATTGGCTATTGTTAGCTCCCTTCATTAGTCCCTCGCCATAAACGACGATGACGTGCGTAAAGTATTTAAAACTTGATCAGAAGTGAAATATGGTAGCAATATTGTATTTGACAGGAAGGAGGAAAACAATTATGTTCAAATTAAGCAGCCTAATAAAGCCACGGTATATGATTTAATAAAACTGAAAGATTTAATAAAAATCGTTTTTAATAAAACTATATATATGTATAGTGTAAAATGAGTAATGTTATATGTATAATATTTATACGATTCATGGTTTTTGATAATTCATTATTTGTATACGGTATACATGCTTCTCGTCGCAATGGAAGATTTTTAGTTACATATAATGTCGAAAAAAAGCCATTCTTTAACAAGAATATTTTCTTTTAATTACTCTGACCACAGAACTGTAATAATATCTGCTGTTATTATTTTTATATATTTTAATTTGGAAGTAAAACTCATGGTAAATAATTATAATTTATTCTACACAAGGATTTGCTATTAATATGTGCAATTAAAAATAAAATAAATTAAAAATTCCAAATTATTCTTATAATTAAAGAAAGTATAATGAAGGTATGCATAAACCATTAAAATAAATCATTTTTTTAGTCTCTTAATAAATTAACATTGTATTCTGTTTCTGATGTAGTTTGCTATTACGTTTGCTTAACTTAACATTTCCACCTACAAATATTTCGTATATTTTTGTTACTTTTCCTTACACAATTTTTTTTCCAATCAGGATGAAGCATTTAGATTTACATTATATATTAGCTAAGCTGCCTTTCGTTTTATTAACATTCTAAAATAATGTAAACATACGAAAAAAACATAAATACGTAAAAAAATACGTAAAAAACGAAAAATTAAATTGGGAGGAAATCCGTCCTGTAAAGAAGGATAAAAGTGACATCATGACGATGCGATAAATAGATAGTTTATGTACAAACGCAGTTACGAGATAAGTTCGTTTTCCTTCTAGATAATGCCAGGGCTCCAAAGCATACTGCTACGACATATTGAATCCACTATTTCATTGTACGTATTGCATACAAAATATAGATATGATAAATGAAAAATTGATTATTAAGATTTTGTATTTAATTTGAATACAAATTTAACAATAAAAATGTATCAACCTCTTCAATTTCAAGCTCTCCCGCTTTTCTAAACAACCTTATTCTTTCGTTTATGCATAAATATCCGTGGTATGTGCATTAACTACCTAACATTTAATTAATTATCGCGATGAATTACTTATTTCAAAGCCGCGCCGACGCACACATTATTCGAATGAATGCTATCATAAAACAAGAGAACACCGAAAACGTACATACACGTGAATAACTGAAAGGAGGTAAATACATCCAAAAATCATCGGTAATTCATTTTGCCCTCGATTTCCTAAATGTACATACTATACGATCAATATAGTGATGTATGAATAAACCGTGCCGGTTCTGTCAGCGATACTTTCAATTCATAAAAACATTCTTTTCGATGTAGAGAGAAAAGTAAAGAGGAACAAACCTTGTTGTTGTTTAAACTGAGAGTAGTCAACGTCGGTATAAAGGGCAGCGTCCTTAGGTCCCGAAGTCTATTATTGTCTAGTATAAATTCTTGCAGCCATTGGAAGTATTTGACAGCGGTGATGGAGGTTAGTTCATTGTAAGAGAGATCTAAACTTGTGCAGTGATCTCCTACGACACCCACTAAGCCTGCGGGAATCTTTTCCGCTCGTTGTCCCGTATAGCAAGCCTAGGTAGTTAAAAACAGGTGCAATAGACTGTGCATGGGCGGTTCACATCCTCCAAAGTGGTCCATTAATTGTACTTTTATGAAAATATAGCTCTATTACCCGGCCACATCGCACCGTCAAAGCACTCCTATTAAAGTCTTGTTGGTTCCCATTCGCCATCTTGCGCGTACGACACTATGCAATAAGAAATTATCATAAAGCAATAAGAGAGATAAAACTTTGATTGCCTGGAAGAGCCGCCCACCATTCTACATGATATTTCCAGTAAAGAGATTCTGTAACAATACGGCTCGTTGGTCTAGGGGTATGATTCTCGCTTAGGGTGCGAGAGGTCCCGGGTTCAAATCCCGGACGAGCCCGGTAGTTTTTTTTATATTTTTTTCTTTCATTTCGCTAAATTTTACATATGCAATGAAACGAAGATTAAAAAAAGGGAGCTATTCAATTTGAAATAACAGACTACTTATAAAAGGAAAATAAGAAATTTAGGCGATTTAGGAAGGAAGAAAGTAAACTATATATATATTCTTCTCTGGTACTCAAAAGATCATACATAAATAGAATAATTATTGGTGTAAATTGCTCGCATATTTAAGAAAAAATGAATAATTATATTATGTACAATTTCGTTGTGTTCAGGTCACAAATTCATCGACGTACTTACATATTTACAATTGGGAACTGTTCAGGGGAAGAGCTAATAATATACATGTATATGTATGGAGTTCTTTGCATTGTATCTAATAATATTATAAATGAAATTTCACTCCATAAAAATAAAACTGATTAATCTAATACTCTAATAAAGTATAATATTCTTTAAAATGTAAATTATGCGAATTATTAAATGAAGGATTGTTCAGCCCAGCTTTAAAGCCGGCGCCACTTTGCTCATGTTGCGGGATATGGGCGTCAGGCGTAATGCGTAGTAAGAAAGGCGGCAACGCACATGGACGTGTATGGTGACTCGTGCAATGTACAATATATAATTTTGTTAAATACCGTTAATAAATACATACATTATATACGCAAAACCAAAGCGTAAGTATCATTGTTCCGTTCTCTCCCTAACAATGGTTATGGGCCCAGAAGAACGTACAAAAGTAAGATATAACCTAAAAAGATCGCGTGTTCTGTGTAAGATACAAATGGATCCACAAATGGAATTAACAGAGGAAAGAATGCATAGCAGAGGCGAGCTGCAATTAACGAAATTATCTATAGAATAGATAGAAACTATAGGTCATGGAAAATAGAAATGAAATGGCTATTACGGGCCAAAAGTTTATGGGACATCGTGTCGGAAGATACGAACCTAAATGAAAACACGACAGAACTGGAGAGAAAGATATACGCCACTAACGACAATAAAGCCATCGCAGCGATTGGATTAAGCATAGAACCTTCACAACAAAACCATATTGAAGACTGCAGGACTGCACGAGAGGCTTGGAAAGCACTTGAACAAGTACACCAACCGAAGTCTCGGGTAAGAATCCTTCAACTCAAAAGAGGGTTCCATCATTTACAGATGAAAGCAGATGAGTCCATGTCGTCGTACATATCAAGAGCGAAGATTATAGCAAATAACTTAATGGAGGCAGGAGCAGAGGTTAGAGACGAAGATCTAGCTTATATACTATTAGCAGGCCTTCCTGACAGTTACGAGAACCTGAACATGGCATTGGCCAGCTTGCCTGACGACAAATTTACGTCAGGAGAAATCAAAAGGGTCTTATTAACAGAGTACGACAGAAGGGCATCTAGACAAGAGGGTGAAGAAAGTACACGTAAGGAGGCTTTCCAGATGTCAAAGAGAACAGACACAAGAGAACATAAGGTACAACGCGTCATTCAAGTTCTTTGCTTGGGTACGGATGACGCGTTTTCGCGTCATCGATGTCTCTTCATACATTTGTCTCAATATAAATTTGTAAGGCGTTATCAATGGTTCAATTTCTCTTCAGAAATGTCGTGTTAGATGTTCCCCGAATTGAAAAGAGTATTTATGGTTTTTATTTACTATTATATCTAAGCTATGATATCGAGACTGTATATTTGTTTTAACGCAGTGAGGTACCCATTCGACGCTTGGGCGTCGCGTCAAAAAATAATGAGAGGTTTCAGATAACTCTGTTTATATAAGAATAAGATATTTCTTTATGGTTGGCAAAGTGACCCTGCATCGACAGGGCAATTGTAACATTTTTTAGTCTGTTCTTGGCCCTTGCAATTAGCATATGTGTTTTTGAACAGTCAGTGCATCCCTGTATTCGTAAAAAATCGTAAAAGTTGTGGTTCTTATATTTTTGTAAAAATACAAAAAATGGAGGAAGAATTCCTTTCGGAGATCTGTGAAGTCTCTTTATCAGACGTGGCTGAAAATGACAGTGAAGATTCTGACATTGTACCGGTACGACGAAGAGTGGCTTTATTGCGTGTGCTTTCCTTGTCGTCATCAAGTGAAGAAGATATACAATAGAAATAGAAGAAAGCACTAATACAGATTGGTCAGAAATTGATCCAGAACGACGTAACGAACAATTCGAAGGTATTACTGGAGTGAAAATCTTTCCAGACAATCCTCAAAGTGTTACGGATGTGACCTCTCTATTCATTGGAAATGATTTATTTGAAAAGATCCCGACGGAAACCAATCGTTATTATATCACAAATAGCCACAGGTATAAAAATCCTGCACATAGATCTAAATTTGTCGATGTCACAGTTCCGGAACTAAAGAAAGCATTTGCCCTTATAATAATTATGGGCTTAATGAGGAATTTTTGTATGTAATAATAAAAAGGTTGAGAACCTCTGATGTTTGCACTTTGAAAAGTATACATTTTTACGCAAAAAAGTAATATACACCTTTTCCCAAAATCCCATTAAGAAATATTAATTAGTTAAGAAGTTATGCCAGTTGTTTCCAGCGTAACGCGATTACAAGGAAAGGCGCGAAATCGCCCCGTACCCACGTAAAACGCGGCTCCAAACGCCCCGTCGCCAATGTGTTAACAGACCGAAAACTGAGTGTACGTCATTTGAAAGTTTACGGTTGCTTGGCATATGCTCGGTTGCCTAACCAAGGCCGTAAGAAATTGGATGACAGGGCAGTTGAGTGCATATTCGTAGGCTATGCTACTCAAACACGCGGGTACAGACTATGGTGTCCACTCAAGCAGGACGTTATTACTACGAAACATGTAAGATTTGCAGAGGATAAGATGGGCTATGAGTGGATTTATAAGAAGGATGCCGAAAACTACAGATACAATCAGATATGGATACATGACGAAGAAGAAGACCACAACATAGAAGAGATGACTGAAACGCACCATGATGAAATCATGAAAGGAGAGGAAATAGTGGGAGTAAATCCCAGTACCCAGCCGGAAGGAGAGGCAACTGTGGGTAAATCCCATCGCACAGCCGAAAGGAAGAGGAAGACCGAAAAAGGTCGTTAAAAACCCATACGGGAGAAAGGGCAAACCGAAGGCAAAGGAGGAGGAAAACGATTTGCCTTCGGAAGTTGAAAGCAGCGATTGTAGGGACAGCGACATTGAAGCAAATATAGTCGAAATCATTGAACTTAGAAGTCTAAATGAAGCGCTGGAATCCCCACAGGCGAGCGAGTGGAAGGAAGCGATAGAAGATGAGTTAAACAGCCTTGAAAGAAGAAAAACCTGGGAAATAACAAAACTACCCAAGGGAAGAAAATGCATAGGATGCAGATGGGTGTTCAAACTCAAGACAAATACAGAAGGAGAAGTCACTCGGTATAGGGCGAGATTGGTCGCGAAAGGTTTTTCACAGAAAAAGGGAATAGATTACTCCGAAACATATACACCTGTAGCTAATTTTTCATTAATTAGATTGTTCCTAGCGTTAACAGTTATGTTTAGGTGGCACACACGACATATAGACATCAAGTGTGCATACCTATACGGAAAATTGGAGGAGGAAGGGAATAGTAGTAATAGTGCAATGTACAATATATATTTTTGTTAAATACCGTTAATAGATACATTATATACGCAAAACCAAAGCGTAAGTATCATTGTTCCGTTCTCTCAGTAACATTAAATATATAATAAAAGCACTAAATATTAGCAATCCTACTCAGAGCTCTTGCCTCTAAGTATTCCAATTAAACCAAGGTCTATAATCCTTTCATAATATAGAATCACTCAAACCTTTCTTTAACTTTTTAACATGTCTGTACGCCATACTTGCAGTCCTGGATTTTTTATTAGATACTTCTTTCCCAGTTACTTCTTTACTTTCTTCATCAGATCTGGATTTTGAGCTTCCTATTTTACTATGCATTACAATATCCCCATTTGCATCATTCTCGTGACTCAAGCTGTAATACATAACACTTTTCGTACATTCCTGTTGCAGTTATTTAAACTAGAACTTATGTATAACAATACAAATAATCATTTATTCTTCTCCGCTTTTTAGTACCTTGACAGATTTGTTGAACTTGTATTATTATATTTACATAAATTGAAGGTATCATAGAAAGTTAACATTGCTTGGAATGCACTTGTATACTCAGTAACATTTGGAGTGGGAATATCAATTTTAAGTTGTTCTTCCGTGAAAGATTTTGTTTCAATGTTCTCTGTAACAAAAGAAAAAAGCATGAAATTCTATTACAAAATAATACTATATTATACGAATATAATCGACTTGAAAGAACACATGCTTCTGATCAATTCAGCTCCTTCGGCTTTGTATTCTGTAATTTCTTGATCCTTCCTTTTAACTAAATCTAAAAGAAATTCACGTTGACGAATAATTTCCATTGACGATATACACAAAGGTTTCGTTATAATTTCCCAGAAATCTTGTGGCAGCCCCTTCGTGAAATTTATAGCGAACTTCATTGAACCACCATCTATTTGAACTCGTAGTTTAATTTGTTCAACAGATGCTTCAACTATATATTTTGATATATTGTTGAAAATATCTGACACGATTTTATTATAATTAAGAGCTTCAACGCTTAAAAGTGGGTTCAATATCTGCAAAACAAACAAACAAGTGAGCTCAATTATTATAATTAAATATAATGAAACATGTTTGATAATCGGTAATAGTAAAATGGATCTGGTGCATATTGTATCGTAAAGTACAGATAAATTACCCGACATCTATCTAAAATAATTTCATTTGTCAACGTCTCCATCCATATTTCAATAAGATTACTTAGAAAGATTTTGGTAGTGTCATCTTTTTGTATAACGTAAATCATGTAATTGACATTGTTTATTTTTATATTTTTCCACATTATGCCTTTGTTAGTCAATCAAGAACTATAGTTTTCATTAATATAAGAAGAAAATCTTGCATGTCAAGAATTCGTACTAGAGGTTACGAATTTCTAACCTCCAATTACCATGTAACATGTATATAACCTAAAACATGTGTCAAATATTTGATTTTGCCGAATAGATTTTAAAATTGACTGTTAGTCAAATTTATAGCGTACATTTTGTTAAGATACATTGCACATTATATGCGTGCAATATTATAAACACATATAGTTCTAGGCGAAAGAAATTAAATTCATTTTTGTATATATATACAAATCGATTTATCGATGTGCAATAGATATCGATTGTATCCTAATATCGCAATAAATATCGACTAAGATCAATATTAATTTCAAAAATATATTTAACATATGTGTATTGTGAATGATTATAAACTATACATGAGGCAAATAATTGCAACAATAACAATGGTTGATTACAACCATAATAAGGCTGATATTAAAGGAAACAATATGAAAATATTTATTATGTAAGAATATAACGACAAAGGAAATATACAAAAGTTATAAATGCTTTTTATTTTGTTTTATGATTCGAATATTAACCGTATGGAACCTTGCCTCGGGTGTATTGCTAATTGTCTTATTATTGACGAATTCTTGTTCGAAAGATTTCTTCTTTGTATCCGCCTGTAATTAAGGGATACACCATTACAATTAAACTTTTCATTTTGGCCAAATATAATATGGAACAAACCGTTTGCTGTGCTTCAGTAGATGTAATAGATAAAGTTTTATCTCTACATTTTTTCAATTGTGAAATTTCTTTCCAATTAGTAAATATGATTGGACTACATCTTTTCAAATGATCTTTGTGATCATTGTTATCGCTAAAACTTCTAAAATCTCGCTGCTTCTGCGTATTACCAAGTTTTAACAATCTACAATTTAATAGTTCGTTCGATGACTTTTGCTTCCTCACCATTAAATAATTATAGATTGAAGAAGTGCTAGGGGACGTTGAACACGAAGTATTCGTTTCCGCGTTGTTTTTACAAATAATTGTTTGGACTTCTTTTTCATATTTTGATTTTATATTTTCTTCCTTTGGTTTTTCTTTTCTATCCGATATTCGATTTTTCGCTGCATATAATATATATACGTATGAATGAATCTAATATAAAAACTAATATAGACATAAATGAAGAAATTGTAAATAAATATCGAATATGAATTTTTGTTTTTGTTTGTTCATATCGTAACATAACTACGATAGTTACATTTACTGCGCACTTTCTTTACGACGTTTTTATCTTTGCATAATACACTGGCACGATTCTTAAGAGCTTGTTGAGAAGCACATTGGGTTTGTACATGATTAAAGAGTCTCAACTTTAAGCAAAGATTGCCCCTGCTATCTGTATACTGAGATGCTATTGCATGTTTTGATGATACCTATAGAATATAACGAAATATTTTAACTACATTTTTCTAAACATCGAAAATAGGAATGATTGAAAAATGATATACCAAATCTTTAAGTAAGCAATGTTTCCTTTGCTTTTTCATTGTTAAATCATGCAAAATGTCTTTCGTATATGTAGTTATTTTGTTCGTAATATTAGACAAATCACTACATTCCTTCTTAAGCTCCTTTATAATAGTACCTGTATCAGGAAGAGATATTTCAGAAATATTCTGCTGTGAAAGCATGCACGATACACCTACATCCTTCACCAACACTGCATCTAGGCACTCGCTATCACTTTTATTACTCCTATAAGAACGGGGAAGGGATGAAAAAATAGTTTTAGGTCAACTAAATAAGATGTTAATTTTGTAAAATAAGGGAAAGAAATAATACGAAGGAAAGGATATTATGAAAATATAATTCTTTTACTTTGTTGTTTTATATCTACAATTTGCGAAACCATATTTGACATAATTCTTAATATATTTGTAAGACTGATTGAATGTTAAAGCTGTATTGATAAATGTATTAATTAACCAAGGATAACAATAGTAGTAACCTATAGTAAGGAAATTGGCAGATTTCAGGAATTGTTGAAGAATTCATCTTATTTGAAACATCATTTTCCATAAAAATCATCTGCTTATGTGAATCTTTAATCATACTATTGGAACAATCATAATTCGTTGCTGACCTCAAAGCACTCCGATCAGTAATATTTTTGTCTGATATTGTAGAAATAAAACTCTTAGAAGGTTCATCAGAAATGGCATTATATTTCTTCATATGCGGTATGATGTTAACTGATGCATCTCCTGATTCCGGAGAGGCAATAAGGACACCCATCTCAAATTGATGATTGTTAATTATCCAATAATTGTTCAATTATCCGCAAATAATTAATGTTTAGTTTTCCGACATATCATAAGGAAACAAAGAGAGAACATTTTAGATTAAAGTGGTAAACTTAAAGGCTACCCAAATAATATAAATGTCGTTATAATAGATAAAACATAATAGAAATAGATTTAGAAATTACCGAAACTCTAAATTTTCTCTGCCCCATCACTGAAAGACAGAGGCATGCGTACTGTTTGTATCTCTGCCGCGTTTTGGAAATATCCATACCATCACGAAATCTCAAAGTTACCAATCAATTTTGAGATTTCAACGCCTGGAGAAGGTTACGTTTATATCGCAAAAACTATAAAACAAAACACATGTCATGTTCTTTGCAAGTAGTACAAACATAATTGCTACGTTCACCTTGCATATAAAATTGGAAAAAATTTAGAATGTAGTTAGTCGGAGACTTACATATTTTTATATCTTTATAAAATAAATGAAAAAACCTGTAGCTTATTACAGGCAATTCGAGGCTTCGTATAATATTACAAATTTCAAATATATTTGAACTACTCTTTTAGAAGAACTTACTTTTACGAATATATAAAATCAAGGTACAATAATTCGTGGCAACACCTTTTTATTCAAAGGATTGGCTCACGGATTTTGTCATAGAAAAGTATTAAGTAGTTATCCAGTTAGTGCACCTGAAGTACCAAAATATTATACGTTAACAACCTGTACATTACTTTAAGTTTTAATATTTTCAATCTGTAGTTACATCAAATTTCTAAAATATTTCAGAAATTGTTAACGTACATATATGTATACATGTAAGTGGTTAACATAAAAATGAATTGAATTTCAATTTTGTATGATAATATATGTTTAAATAATGTTAATAAATATATTTAAATGGAGGACACGTTTTTGAATATACGTATATTGTTACGTTTAAGAAGAATCAAATTTACAGATGTTAGTTTAATAGCGACCGAACATTATTATTTTTATGGAGAGAACAAAATTTCTCGTTTAAGAATTAACATGTCGAATCGCATACTACAATTTTCACCGAAGTATTAATTAATTATACATTATATATTATCATGTTTCTTTAATCTATTGATACCTGTACAACTGAAAGAATTGGAAAGTAGTACAAAGTCTATAGCAACACAAATATGCAGATAAAAAGATCGGTATCCTTCAATTTTGATTTAATTACTGTTACTTCAACGTTAGAATTTACCAATTTTTTCCAAATTATCTGCCATCACAGAAACCAAATATTAGCCTTTAAGCAAATTATCATTGAACACGATTGTTTGATTTATAACGTCAGGGAGTTTTAAAGTAGTCACTGCACACATGTGCCATGTATATTTCTTAGAATCTGAAGGCAAGTTAACCAATGAGGTTTTCTCACATTCTATAGAACTGACAGCAAACCAGCAGCGTAAACACACCTGAAATCTAAACGGAAATTCGAAAATACCATCATCGTCCCAAGATCGCTTCATTTCTCATCGAATAAATTAACAATCAATCCGTCAATTGTATCGCAACTCCCCCAAACCTGCACCCTATCGAATTTAACTACAGCAAAGTCCGCAGTACGTTCTATTTAATTAATAACCACCTCCAACTATAAACACAAAGCAACGAGACTAAGGAACAACAGGAAAGAACATTGAACTGAAATGAGTTCCTGTCAAACTGGTTGGTAAAGTCGATCGAAGTGAACGTGTTCCACACGGTCCCACAGCCGCTACGCCAATGGTGAACGTTCTTTCAGTTTGATCGGCATGGCTGCCGCGGCACTGGCGAACAGATCGCGTCGCGACGCTGGTAGAGTCGGTTGTTGGTCCACGAGCGACGTCGTTGCGGAGTCGAGATGCTCCAAACGCGACCACCTTCCTAATTCGATGGTGCGGAAAATTGGTACACGTTTCTCCAATTTGCATACACGATCCAACATCGAACTGTCAATTGCGCCCGTTAACATCGGAATCAGTGTACAGTGATCGAGTAAATCGTTTGACAGAAGCGCCGGTGACAAATTCGTGCTTCGTTGAGACGTACAACCGTGATGAGCTTGACGAGGCCGACGTTCACGTTGAACACGGTGGCCAATTGAGGCCGAGAGATTCCGAGTGTCTCGTGAGATTCACATCAGTGACGGGTTTACCGGCGGTGTTTGGTGCATCCATAATAAGTGGTGTTTCGCCGCAGACTGTGGCCGCTCTAAAAACCTGTGCCGGTTAATTATCTGACTCGAGAGAAAGTCGACGGTCACTTTGCGTGCCTCGACCGGTCGATAGATATACGCGTCGCGTCGATTCCACGGTGAAACGAGTAACGTTTTCTTGAATTGTGCATGGGTTTTTTGTTAAGTCAACGCCGGTGTATCGTAGAGTCGTGCGTGCACGCGTTCAGGTGAAACAAAAGTTCGTCGAGATCCGAGCGAGAATTGCCTTCGAGAAGCAAGACGTTTCGTTGGTAGAATTCGTGGAGTGCGTTCCATTTGCAACTGTTTCCCGTTTTATCGAGCTGGTGGACTGGAATCGGATATGAAGAACGCGAGGGATCGCCGCAGAAAGAATAACAGATGTGCCAAAACGTATGACGGTTGCGTGCCCGCGTAGACAAGGTCTGGCTAGTGTAACTGTTCGATAGATGTCATCGACGGTACCGAATTTCCGAGTCATTCGAATTAGCGCGGCTCGGTTCGAGCATATCGAACCACGTATCGCCGAGACCAATGCAGGTCCATTGACATTTCACGTATCGTAGACCGATGTAGCGCGATGTTTGTCAGATTGACCATCGTTGTTGCGGCACTGTGCCTGTGGAACGGAGTCGGTAAGTTAATTCTGTGATCGCTTTGCATGCACTGGTTACGGTGGTTGATAAACGTTCTTTGCATACGTAACGGTGATTGCGTTTAAAAAATAATAATTATCACCGGTAATAATATCAATAATATTTCATTCCGAGCTACTGAGGTTTTGTACCAACTGGTTTTCTCAGTTCACGAGTAATTCGCGACGACCGTATGTTCCGTATGTATTTGCATTAGAAAATGGTGGCATTAATGAGAGTATCGTATGTATTTGACTGTAGAAGAATTAGAATTAATGTTGGTATAGCTAAAATGAATAGAATGCATATACAAGATCGAATGAGAAATACGAAAGAAACGGATACGATTGGGAAATAATTCAGTTAGATGAATGGTTAATATTAATCGTATTATATACGGGATCGATATATAAGGAAATAGTATTACAGATTTATGGACACATTTTGTACGTGATAGATGATGAAGTTTTATGGAAAATGTTTAGTATTTGTTTATGTTAAAGTGGCACGATAATATTGTTGATGTTTTGAAAGCTGTTTTGTTTAATCGTATTTGTGGTTTTTCAACTACGGTCTTGTAGCCTATACTTTCTAATATATCCCGGAGAAAGCGTCGAGGAGACTTCTTCTGATGCACGCTAGAGACAAGCGCGAAATCAAACTGTAGAGACATAAATAACGAACAAATAACCGTTCGATATGAAGACTAATTTATTTGATTGGCTAAGGATAGATTAATAGTTATAAACAAGTCAATCGCGTGAAATATTTTCAAAGTTATTTAAAGTGCAAATGATTTGAACTAATGCAACATATTATATAATATTATATATAATAGCGTGTGATATGAATAATTCTTTAAAATTGTGACTAAAGTCTCGCAACATGATTTTGCACAATTTTTTTTAATGAAGGTGCTTGAGAGCACGATGAAATTTTGCTGAATAATTGAGTGTCTTAATTCGAAAACTTTTTCGACAAGTAGAATATTACAACTACATATTTTTGTTATATACATTAATTATAAATTAGAATTTCTGTTGATCCTTAGAATATTGTGTGCTACAAACCATCGTCACATAGGGAAGTAATAGACACGAATTTTTAGTTCACATTGGAAACTTATCGTATATGTTTGTAATGATAATATTTTATATGGAAATATTTAGAAGTAAAAATGATTGATCATATGGAATTAAATTAAAATATTCTGTCCAAACAATTGGCGTCCATCCTGTAATTGTTGCAAATAATTAGAAATAGTTCGTTTAATAACTTTAGCAGTTACAGGTATATTATTTTATTAAATTAATTCATATACATTAAAGTATACATTCATTTCTAGGCTCACTTCTACGTTTATTTACAGTTTCCCAAATTTTCCCATTATCTAATCACATTTGTAAGTCTCTGAAAAGAGGTATGAAACAAATGAACCGTAAAGGAATATAATATCATACATATTCTATGAAATTAGAAATCTTTCTAAATAATAGATTTAACTATTAAATTTTTCAACAGTGCAACCCCGTCGCTCTTTACTTTCACATTCTATCAAACCGACTGTTACTTACATAAAAGGCCATTGTAGTTATAAAATAAAGTAATACATATTGAAATATAATATGGTTCCTACAGAAAACCGCTGAGATCTATTTAATTATGCACATATTTAAAAATATTCGAAAGCCTCTTGCTTAAAATCGATAGTTCAAAAAGTAAATTTCTTTACAATACTCCGCTCAAATAACTAGGTCCAACTGTTCAAAATTTGTACTCGTCGAAAGTTTACGTTTTCTTCACCGTTCCATTCTCTGCGCACCACTGTGCAGTACCAGCATACATTTAAAAACATATAATATTATAGAAATCATTGTTATGCTGCGTACGTAAAAAATTCTCTAACTCTGAATTGTTCAATATAATCAGTCTGCGCATTATTTGTCCACGTGTGTAGCACCTACGTGACATTCCTCTTCGATTGCGTTAAGTACGCCGCCTTCGATACAACAGATTCTGCCTGTTGCCAGCGATTCCTTTCTCTTCGACGACTGACTGAGTTGAGCAGCAAAAAAAATGTGTTCACAAAAATCACCATCGAGCGTGACGACCGCATTGCTGCACGGTTAAATAAGATAGAAAGGGGCTCGGTAACGCGTGCAACAAATTAATTTTCATACACCAGCCCGCCGTGGCGACCAAGCCTATGATTTACGGATCTAAATACGGATTTTCCAATCTCGACGACGAGTACCGGTTGGCAATGTTGGATTCGCCGCTAAACGAATCTACAATGTGATTTAGAATGATGGAGGGTGCAGGTGAAAGTTAGCTTAAATCGATTATCCGAGTCATCGTTTGTTTCACCGGGTTTATTTAATTCCTTTCTTCTTCTTACGTTGGGTTTGAGCGCGAAAAGGGGAGAACAAGTTGCTTTCAATTACAAGATTATCTTAACGTAATGTTATCGATTGTGATTATGCTTGAACTATTAATTTAGCCGATGGTGTACAATTTTTAATCTCACTTCCATAGGTATATGAGAAGTGGGTTCTTTAATTATTATATTTCGAAACGGAACGCACAAGGTAATTGTAATTATGGTAGAGCTGTAACTATTAATAAGTTGGTCCTGTTTAATACCTATCACGTGAAGTCGCGTTTCAATTTTATATTACTGGCGTGTTGAAATTGAACAATTAAAGTGCAGGAGCGTAAGGAGTAATTAATGAAGGGAACTTACTAGGGATTGCATAACAGTAGGAAATAAATTGAAACGAGAAATGAACAATGTAATAGTTTGAAGCAAGTGTCGAGGGGACGAAGCATGGTTGGAGTGTGGTATAATAACGTATCACAATAACGCTTAGAGTAATGCTAAGTACTGTAAAAAGTAACGGTGGTTACTCAAATGAGAATGGGGCAACGGAACCCGTACACTGAAAGAAGTACATACAACATGGCAAAGTAATGTAACTTAGGAAGTTGTTCTTTTATGCTTAACTAGAAAGACGGAATGCTATATTTGATCGGAAACGAAGAATTTCTTTCAGACAATTTTTAATACAACGCAGAATAATTTCTAGTTGATTTCATACTTTTTGCATTATTCTTGAGCTTTCTCTGCCTTAGAAAATATTGTTAATAATTCTTTGCTTAATTCTAAGGAGCAGGTTTTACTTTGCATATTTTTCGTAAATTCTGATTGCAATTTCCCTAGTATATTTTCATTAAAAGAAAATTAAATATAATAGATATAATATAATAGATGAATGTTACAAGATTCGCATAATACATTTCACTTTAGATCACCCATCAAAAACTACCGACAACCGTACTAAATTTCATACAGTCTATTCCGAATGAAACTTCGCTGTTAATTAAATATCCCAATAGCTACGTTTCCACAAGATCGTTTTTATTTTTTAAACTAAAGCTCGACGGATCTCAAAAAGAAGGCTTCTCCTCGAGACAGCAACAGATATTCAAAATCTCCAAAGCCATGTTCCCTAAGTCAAACTGCGACCAGCACGCTCCAAACACAAATAGAAAGTTGTCATCGCGACTGAGAGGCTGGCGCATAGAATACTTTTAACCCACTATTTCGTGGGACCGAGGTCGATGTCACAGTATGTACTTGCTACCTTATGCCCGCGAAAGAAAAGAAGCAGTTAGCCGATAGCTGATAACATTCGCGACACGATTACGAAGATGCACAACTCTAGAATACACTAAGAATGCAAGATCGCCCGATAAATGCACGGCGGTCCAAAGAAATTTACACGTTCCAAGTTGCGTTAATAGGCAGACGAATACCCCTGTATGCATGCCTCTTTCGAAACGATATTCTCCACGCGATTGTGCGTCGTATCCGTGTTCACAACGGTGTTTTTTGTCAAAAGAAAACACGTACTCGCGAGTCGAATATATTAGCGAAGTTCATTTCGTCTGCAACGAGTGTTTTCCCAGCGTTCACTTCAGGTGCTTGTATATAGTATACATTTTCTTTCCTTTCGTGCGTACCTTTTCTTTCATTGTCGCCTTCAACCGCGCGCATTTCCTGTTTAGGCACGTCTCTTTGCTACAGAAATTTGTCTGCGTAATAAGTGGTCTTAGGATTTTCATTTGCACCGATCGATTTTTCCTTTTACGTGGGTTGCTCGAACTCAGTTTTTTGTTCACAGAGGAAATTGGAATGCTGTTTGTGAATTGTTCGCTAATAGTGGCGGTTCGCGTATAGGCACTGTGGAACTGCAGCACCCCCTATTTCCACTTGATATTATCGATAACATTTAATATAATGAGGCTTTTCTTCATTAATTATTTCTTTATGCTTGTACAATATATAATCCTTAAGCTTAATGCCAGTAGCCATCCCCCAGTTTATGAAAAACATGAAAAACGAAAAACAGTCCCGCAGTGCCTTTCACACAATTTTAAAACAACGGCTAAAAATTTTCTGGAGCAGCACCCCCACTAATTTTAGCTACGAGCCGCCACTGTTTGATAGTGTTTCGTATACGAGAAGTAAATAAACGACTCCCGAATAAACGTATAATGGGTATGCACCGATACAAATGTTTCATGTAAATCAAATATTATCGTAGTTTATGGAAATATTTATCACCTTTTCAATTGGTTTGAAATACTGACAGTGGTTTGATATAAAGGCACAAAACGATTTACTTTCTTGATGCACAACAATAATAATTATATAATAATGAAACAATTAAACGATTTTTTAAGTACTATCCTTAACGTTACTCAATGAACCATTCAAATTTCTTCTACACGTTCGCCTTTCCTCTAATACTATACAAGCTGTTATTTTTTTTTTCAAGATTCACATATCTATGAACTCAACTAACAAAAAGAAAGGTTGATTAATTCATCGCTTTTTAAGTTGTATTTACAAAAATGTTTTTCTTGTACATTATGCGTCGTGGATTTTATTCAGGTGATGCGGAAGCGAGTCTTTTAAGTATTTCTTAAACGCAACACCCGTTGAGTCACAACAATTCGATGCTAGAAAGCTTACACTCGCGGTAGTTACGTGATAGAAAACGATACATGACGAGAAACTCAGAACTCTGTATGGAGTAACGTGAAAACCAGAGGAAACGCCATTCGAAAGGCAGCGGGCATGGAAAAGGGCTGCAGTAAAATACATTGCTTGAGCAATAGTTATGTATTGAAATTATGTTACGTGCTACAAAAATTGCGTAGTAATAAAATGAAGTTTTAAAACTTAAGAATACCTTCATTCTAAGAATATCTTCAGGCGCGACGTTTTGTGCATTTCGGTGCTGTAGCAACGTCAATGTAACTTTCCAATTTGTCTTGCAAATATATCATTCAGAAGCAATATCCAATGAAATAAGAATTTCTTATCAAAAGTATTGCGCGTGTATTAAATTGAATTTCGATAGCAATATGTTTTAAAGTCATTTTTCAGGCCCTGTTTTATACAGGTGCCTCTGCTTCTCCTTGCTATGTTTAAATAGATTGTTTTCAGAGTCTCTTCAAGTCGTTACTGGTAACTGACAGGAATTATTCGACCCATAGTATAAAAGAAGAAGAGAAAACAGAGATATGAAATACATGAACTATTTTTCAAATGTTTTGCATCACTTCCTCGGCCTTAAAACTATCAAATCTCTCGATAACTAATTCGAATCACTAATTCGAAATCCACAGAAGCTAGTAGGTCGTCGCTATATTTCTGTAATGGACACAGAGAAAATTTAAACTTCCAACTTCGGTTTTTAAGAGATTTTATTAACACTTGGACTTAGAGTATGATAATGTACTTTTCGTATGAAGTGAGCTTGGACTTGTCAGAATGATAATTGTAATAATGAACCGGGAGTCGGGGAACCTTGGGTTTTTAAAGGGTGTTGGAAAGGATGTAGTAGGGATGGTGAGGGCGAATTCCAAAGGACTGCGGATGGGTAGGGATTGTAGGCAGTATGACTAGTTGTTTTGGAAGCGGTGATGTGATAAGGTTCCATGATGAGTAGTATTATAGTATTTGTGATGTCGGAACTTAAAATTATTTGTACGTATGAATCCTTAAGCGACTAGTAGATAATGAGTAATACAGAAGTAAAGAGATAAAGAATAATACAGAAGTAAAGAGATAAAGAATAATACAGAAATATATATCGTAAGACTAATATAGATATTTGGGGGCGAATACATTACATTTCCATTTATTAAAACCTGCAAAACCGTTTCAATGTTCAACTCATTAAATATCAATCCTTTCGAACATTTGTGTCCTCCTTGGAACGTTTAATATAATTCCAAGCTTTCAGCCCCCATTTTACATTTCTCCGTTACGGTCCTGCTGTCGTTACTATTTCTCACCTTATCTTCTTGACAGTCGTCCTTCTACCTATCCAGAAACAATGCACCTTCTACTGTAGCAAGAAAATCCCGCTTATTTGAGAAACTCGAGAGACATGTCCGCAGCAGGGCAAATATTCATTGTGTATCATTGGTGAGCATGTGTTGGTTCGTTAAACGACAGGAATGCACGGCTGCCAGACACGTGATCGCGTTCGTTCATCGATAATCCAGGTATGTGTTCCGGGAATAATTTTTCCAGACTTCTTGCCGCTCGTTGCAACGGTTTTCTTTCACGAATGCGCACGAAAGCGGTCGCGATCATTTCTTTCTGCGTGCGGAATTCGAGCGCAAAAATGTTCAGCGTGGCCGCGCGACAAAATAAAACGGTGTATTGCTCGGTCGCTTGCCAGACGAATTAACGTTTAAAACAGCTGGCCACATAATCGGGTCACCAGACACCATACAAGAACTTGCATCCAACCTTCACCGATAATCACTCGCCTGCGAGCAGCTCTATCGCAGCTCGAGCTACCGACGAAGAGATTTAACGGATATTCGAATTGCATACCTTGTACGATTGTTTTGCTAAGATATTCGAACAATGCTTGGAGTTTCTTCATTCTGCTGATTTGTATTTGTAGATTGTTCAACAATTTGACAAGTCGCCATGGAGGACGTCTATGTACGTTCTCATATAGAACAGCAATTGTCCGCCAAAAATTTATAGAAACGTTTTCTAGAACTATACACCATTATTGTGATTATTTATATAAGTAATACCTTGGGTAATTAAACAGTGTTTACGTGTTTATACGTATACGTCGTCGATACTTGTAAAATCTGTACTGTTTTCTGTATCGGGGCATTTATGGTACTGGAGCGAAAGGATTCATGAGAATCGTGTGTTGTTTTTGGCATAAACCGCGATGAAGATCAAATAGAAGAATATAGTAATTGTCGCACATTACGTACTATCGTCCAAAAATTGGGGACCATTTTGATTAAATTAAGTTCATCAGAGTAACTTCAGATTAACTTTGGAAAAGTTTTGACATCTTTAATTTAAGCTTCTTAATTGTTACAAAATTATAACAGAGATCTCATTGATACTTAGTATTTTGTTTGTTTATTTTTACAGTTGTCTTCATTTTAGAATTATACACAAGATAATGAAGCAAATATTAAATGGATAGCGATATAATTTTTACTTTGGGTTAATTACAAAATAGTAAGTGCATCTGCATATGTCAGAATAATGGGGACATGTAGAAAAAGGCAATAGTAAAATGTGAAAGTCAAATGAGTCTAGCAAGTTTCAATATTTTATTTCTCGTGTAGCGATGGGACGATATAAGGACTTTTTCTGTTATTACTTTCTGAATTGTGATTGATAGTTGCAATAAAATGTGATACAGAATTTCTTCCTCTTCGTGAAATTTAAAGGTACATATATAGGACTCAATTTTTATATCACTTCTGTAAACTACTGGTTCACGGAGACTAAAAGAACAGTTAGCAGCAGCTATTGCTTATTTATTGTTACTATAAAAAGTAGCGGTATTTCTACATGCTAATTTATGCTTAAAAAGGAAGCTGATGAATAGCCTTTTTGCATACTTTTTTATATACATTGTTGTAGAACAACAGTTATTATTAAGAGATTAGTGTTATTGAAATACTCGCTATTGCATTGGTACAATGTATATAACATAATTGTTATATCTTCTAAGAACTGAAAAGCCACAGTTTATTATATTATTCAAGTATTCGTTTTTTTAAGGAAGAAGTTATCGAAAAATTAGAAATATCATTAAATGTAACTACCACCCAAAATATTTGCTTCCTGTTTGTGTACAATATTTTATATTAACTATTACGGCAAAAGTAAGAAGAATTTTATTTATGTTCCATTATATTCTGTTTGAAATTATTCGAATCCGAATACCTGCAAGGTACATATTTCCTTGATAACAATTATATGTAAGTACAAGGTCTTACATCTAATAAAACGGAAGATGCAATATTCAAATCCTTACGTTAGTTTAATACATAATTCATGCGTAGTTTATGAAATAAAAAATTCTACAAAATTCACGTTATTGAGGATCATAGAATAAAATAATGATATTAACAGATAATGTATTGCAGCATTAAGGAATAAAAACTAATCATTGGAAGATTGATTCGATGTAATTCAAATATCAAACAGTATTTGCACTTGGTGCAACATCAAATATACCAAATAAGAGTACAATGAAACTTTGGGTTCTTTTTTAAATGCCATTTTTGTTTAACTAAATATCTGTTAATTGGACATTAAAAATCGAACGTGGCAGAATGACATGTCTATCAATATTAAAAATGATTTTGTTTCTTACGTATACGAAGATTGCATCGAATAATAATTATTCCTAGGTAGTTTGAGGACGTGCTATACGGATATTAGAGATCCACTTGAGAGATTCGTTCCTTTGCAAGCATTCATAGCTCCGATTGTGAGAAAAATGCGCACCGTCGTGCAGTAATTCAGGCGGTAGTTGTTTTCAATGCATTCGTTAACGATCTTGTAAGATTTCATGTTTCCATCAACTATAATAAATTGAATACCATTAATTCTATATTAAATATAAAATTTGATCATGCGTAAATAATGCAGTACAATCCAACCCACATAAATTTATTCTATAATTTCTAAATATACTTTAAAAAAAGTATTAACGCGTTAATTGCACCAATTAAGCCAAAATTAATTATAATAAATAAATTGTAAATTTGCAATCATTACAAAAAGTGACAATTTATATGAGATATATTGCGGTTTGGTTTCTATTAAATTTATAAATGAAAACAGATTAAAATTCATGAAAGCAGAGGTAATTAGTTAGTGTTGGAAACATCTTCTGAAAATATAAACAGTTTTGAGAGTACAGAAAAATCAGAAACGAAGTCAAACAGTCCGAACATTATCAATATAAACAGGAATAAAAGTATTAATATTCAATATGTACATACATTGTAAATTGTATATTGCATATTGATCGACTGTGCAACGCCTTGAAAATATTTTTATCAACCCTCATGTTGGCAATCCAACATGATTTTGACAATCCAATTTTCACAAAACATAGTGGTTTTGCGATATCTTGTCAAGAACATACAACAATTATTTAAGGAAATATAGAAATGGGTGTACCCAGGTATACGGTTGCCTACAGAAGGGTGAAATGTATTTACTTATTTGCGACTATATTTAGGATTGGACAACATATATAAAATATGTAATATACAGTATAGTAATGCAATATTAAGCAAGCATTTCGAAAATTGTTAATATGTATGTATATAATTCCATGTTGCAAAATTCTTGTTGTATCATATGAAATTTAGATGCAAGCATAAAAGCCACTCGATTTACATGTACAAATATACCTTTTTGCTACTCAATCTACATATCACAATATATCAGATTTCGTATCCAAGTTGCTGCCATGATTTCATTACGCAATTCTCTCAACCACATTTCGTTACCGATAGCTGAAACCAATCAAAAATCAAATGGCAAAACTTTAGCCGAGATTACACCATTTATAAAATAACAAGGGAGGCTTTGGATGCGATTAATAACATAAAAGTATGTATTGTATTATAGATTTCGATACATAAATACATGTCTCACATTCTGAAATACCAGATCGTAACAGGAAATAAATGACAATTACCAAACATTTGTATGGTTGCAAAATACCATTAAATCAGTCCACAAACAAAGTCTTCCAACGGTGCTGTCTCAAAAAGTATCTTTCTTAAGTCGCTGCGTTACTCGAAACTGTAAGATAAACGCGCACAGTCGATTGAGACAAAAAGAAGAGGAATAAATGATCAAAATCACGTCCGAAAAATTGCAACAACAACGAAACGTGTTGCTCTTTCATGAAATATTTCCACGATTTATAAAACCGATTGCGGCTCGCCACGAGGCGAATTTTTCGTGCGTGTTCGCCGCGCATGAAAGTGAAGCGTCGTGCTAAGGAATATTTAAGGACCGACGATGACCTCACCGAAGTGAAAGTTCTCCGGTTCAGTTCTCCGTATCCGTTCATCGAGCAAAGGTAAGATGAAGCAGGGAAAAAAAAAGGCTCGCACGGCCTCTTTCGAATGTCCATAGGCCTCCGATGTGTCCGATATACAATTCACTTCCGGAAGGCAACGCATTTCTCATTGACGTCACGACCTTGGTTTATCCCATGAAATCGATCCTTTCGAAAGATCGTTCTTTAACGAACAGCAGGGACTGTGCGCGCAATGTCATCTCACGACGCCCAAACGACATGACGAAACTATTCAACACCGTGGACCCGCCATTATGGTGCTGGCTTTTTTTTTATTACTATGGGAGGATATTAAATTACCATGCCTTTCATTCCGAGTCGAGCAACTTTCTCCGGAGAATCTATTTTATGACGTTAAGACGGTTTTCGGTGTTCCTTTCGAATACGATCACAAACATTATCAAATACGTAATGCTTGGACTTGTGAAAGCAGAATGCTGGTAGGAATGTAGTTCGTAGATTGGTCTCGGTTATTCTTGAATTTATAGATTTCGGAGATTACCCTACTATAAATGATATTGCAATATCAAATTTCACTTTGTATGAGCTATTGTGTAATCTTCACTTTCCTCCTAGTGTGGTTTTTTTTTGTATTATTGTTATTTGTACTTGCTTAAAGCTGCAATAAATGTATGCTCCTTAATCTGATATATATACTACAGTTTTTTTGTAAGATTCATATTTTAAATAGAGGGTTTACATTAGAAGCTTTTGGACTATATTAAGAATATTTCAGGCGGTTTAGAAATTGATTAGTTATATCCTGCAAAAGTATTAATATATTGTTTCTTTCTTAACATATTTATATAAATATAAGGTTATACTATTAGCTAATTTATTTGTGTGGGTGACTTTCTGATAGTATCTCGTTGCTTCATCGTGACTACATAATGCATCGGGGCACGCTTTCACGGGAAATTGTTTATGATTGACATATGCAAACAAATGCAACTCAAACGAGTTATAGCAGAGGCCTGTAGAGAATGAACGTTTATGCAGATATAATGTGTCGAAATATTTGAAACACGTCTGAAATATATGAAGGATACACGTGGAAAGTATCTTTCTTTAACATTTTATTTATTATTATTCTATTTCCAATATATTACTGCAGGTCTGTTAATGTTGTTGTTAATAAATTAAAACAATTTATTATGATCTTTACGATATTTATTTGATATTAAGGGATACAAAATATGTATGTATTACATAGGAGCAAAAAATATATTTTTATATTTAATTAATGATAATAAAAACCGTCTTGTCTTTCCTTTTATTTATCTATTCTGCTAAAAAGTAATCTATAATAACATATTACTTGTATTTGCATTCCTAATTTGCTTAATAAATGGATGAGATTTAATAGCACATTTTGTACAAAGACGGATCTGGTTTTATTTACTTCATTTTAAGCATTTTTTATATTGACTTCTTTTTCAGCTTGTTAATATCTTACATACGAAGTGGTCCTGCATTTTTATCACATTAAACTATATTTATTCATATTTACAGCCTTGTCCTGAAAGTCTATTGATGCCTTGCGGTGAAATTTCATGTGGAAATGAGAAACCATAGCCAATATTCTTTTGCAGCATTCGAGTGAGAGATGGAAATCAAATGGTTCACTTTCAGATCCTGTTGCGTCTCTTGTTACTTATTTACCGTTCTAACCATTCTCTATGAGTCACTCTGTAAAAACCACACTTTGCAATAATTAATTATAACAGATACGTTTACTCGACTTTCTCCCATAAACAAATAATTAGAAACCGTTACGGTAAAGAAATTATGCATTTAAGAATAATACTAATTTAGATTATTTGTTCTAACATTGTATAATTAAGTATTAATTTAAAACTTGTTTTCATTTGCTTACACATATAAAAATGCAGACAGAGCTTGACAAGATCTACATATAAATATGGGCAGTTAAATAAGTACTGACCAGTGTACTCACAATTTAACAAGTGAAACAAATCAAATAAAATTATTATTTAATTGTACAATTTGGATTGAATGTTACTACTTGTTGTTCAAGCCAAAGTTGGAATTGAATAATAATAATTCATAAATGAATTTTGTACGCACGTTGTCACGAAATGAATGTTCCAAGTTGGAAATTGGTCATTTAAAATAATTAGTCTAGTGCAACTCCTATAATTTACTTTTGTTTTCAAGAAATGCTATACTTTTTAGTTTTCTGCATGAAATATATAAGGAATCCATTTTAAACAAATTTGATGCATAAAGTGAAAGCTATATGTAACAAATATTTAACTGTTCTAAATATATGTAAATTTTCACAATGTTCAACAAAAGGAACAATTTTACTTAAAACAGATACATGCATGAGTTATTACAGGCTACGTCTGACCAGGCACAAGCTTCATCCCCTTATTTGCCCATCGAATTGTACTTATACAATAACTAATCTCAAGCCAAACACAATACAATTTTGTTGTATTGTACCATTTTCTTTTATTTGCCATGTAACACATTACTCACGGAGAATCATTTAAGTCGATAGAAATCTCAGAAGTGTATGCACGCTATCGATAATCGGATCAGACATATTAAAGTTACGCTACTCTGCATCCTGCTGAAGATCTATTCTATTTGGACTGGAAAATTGTTTGGTCTTGAAATAGTATGTTAGGTCATAATTTTGTAAATAATATAATAAAGCAAATCATATAGGGGCAAGCATGTAAAGATTTGCAGATCAATATTACGGAAATTATTTATACGTACACGAACGCAGGTCTCATAACAAGATAATGAAATATATTACTCAATAAATGTTAAATGTAGCATTTAATATTGTAAAAAACGCAAATCTTTCGATGTCTCGATGAAAAGCAAATACTGTCTTACAAATATCAAGAATAATTATGAAAAGAAAATAGGTATATGAACAGAGTAACAAATATTTCAACAACAATAATCTTCTAACAATTATTCATTTTCCACAAGGTAGAAATTAAGAAGTATGCAAAATTCATTAGTTTCTTTTCAATACTTAAATTGCACAGATACCACTAATTTTTTGTAGTAACAATAAATAAGCAATGTATGCTACCAACTGTTCTTCTACTCTTCATAAACAATTCTTTTTCACAAATGATATAAAAATTCGTATACCTTTCTATCATCGCAAAAACAGACAAAATATAGAAACTGTTTAAATCCACTTGCTTCTTATACGTCAGTAGTTGTCTTACACCAACAATAATTTCTTGGTTAAAAAGTAATGTCGTATTTTTACAATAGATGTTGCTTTTGTGTTTACCAAAACGAGCACAATCCTGGGAGAATAAAATTATAAAGCACCCCTCAATTGGAAAGAGCTGGTAAAAGATTAGGAATGTCTGCAAAAGATGGAAGACTGTCTACTGCTTTCGACAAACAACTCCGACATATTACTTTTTAGTCAGCCCAATAAATATTACAAAAAGCTCTCTCATTTCTGCAAACTAAAAACTCTGCCACACACTGAACCCATCTCTGTTCTCCGAACGTTTACTCAACAGCCTTGCGTGCGACATTTTCAAACTGGGTACATTAAACGTTTTTTCCACCACCTCCAATAAACGGCCAAGAAAAAATGCAACCTTAATTTCCATCAAACGCGTCGGTTGGCCGAACGTGTGCCAGAAATACGGGGCATTACAAATATCACCACCATTTCCTAAAAGCTTTTGACGGTCCTACTTTGCTGCAATTGCCCGGTTTCAGGAAACGTCTCACCGGGCATTTTCTTGGTCCGCAATTAAATAAGTGGGACAGATCGGTTGACAGTTTTCCTAATGGTCCCGATTCGTACGCGACACCTGACTCGACCGTACAGTCGAGCAGCAAGTAGATCCTGCATTTCCGATGCCAGTGAAAAAAGCCACGATTCGACGCCGATCACACCGTCACGACCTGCACGCAGACAGTGTCAGTCCAGTCGTTTGGTCGCACTTTCATCGTCCCACTTTCTCCGTCTTGTTCGGGCAGTTCGTTGCTCGTTGACCACACGTTGTTCCAGGCAACCTTTATGCTCGATCAACCTTTCTTACCCTTCCTTCTCTCTCGTTTGTTTTTCTTGCGTTGATATTAGAATCGGAGATTGTTTCTTACAGAAAAAAAAGAGAAAATTATAACGTTGGACTGACTGCCGGCTCGGCTGCTTCGAAATTGATGAAATCGCGACCTTAATGAGACAGACAAAGACGCTGCGCTTTCTCTGGCAGAAGAAACGTGCTGTACGAAAGAATTTCTTGGACAGGTTACTCTGGGGATTAAAGAGATTGCTGCTTTTTGCTGGGATTGTTTATTAGTTGTGATAGAATTAAATTCGTGATGACTTTGGTCGTGCTTGGTAATAAGGATTCAATATTCCTATTCCTCTTTTGGAAACAAATAAATTCAGTGATCAGTTTTTATCTATTTCGTACTGCTGAGGCGAAGACAAGTTTTTAATAACGTATCGCAGCTTAATTATAAGTTTATGGAAAACTTTGCCTGTCAATAATTTCAGTGCGTGCTAGGAATGCAGTCTAATAATGGTACTTAGGAAACGAGAAAGAAATTGCTGTCTTGTATAGTAAGAATTCGTCCCAACGACACGAATACATGACTAATAGCGTTTTGTTGTTTATGCGTACTTATTTGCCCGTTACTTCAATTATTTGTGACTGAAAGTATTACAGTAGGACTTCAACATTAACCGGGATTTGATTCTATGTTTTCACGATTGTCCAAGATTCTATTATCTCAAGTCGTCAACGTCCGTTGGATAAAGAATAGGTTTAACCACAATGGTATGAATGGTTTGGTAACACTCTGTTATTCAAAATAAAAAATATGATAGATAATTAATAAAAAAAGACAAGACATACACCAAGTTCGTATTTGGTTGTTGAAACGTCTATTTCAAAGAACAATTGCATTAAACATATAAAGAAGTGAAAGCAGTTTGAAGGTTGATTGTGGCACAGAAGATGGAAAATAGTTTTAGTAGATAATAATGTGATTTTGAATGTCAATCGAAGAAGGCACTTTCGCAAAGTGGCCAACTCCATCTTTTGAATTTATTTAAATTTGACTGTCAGAGCATTGGTAGTTAACTTCTTACACGTTTACACGTCATGATAATTACGCTCCACGTCACTAATTGTAAGTGACAAAACTTGCTATGGCAACTGATGAATAAATAATGATGTTCAGAAGCCAAATAATTAAATCTCTACGCTAAATTAAATTAAAAAATTCTAGTCATAGCATGAAAGATACATCCGTAAATATATGTATACATAATACATAATCACAATATACGTTTGAATGCCTACATTTTATTAGAAATTTAAAGAAAAGTGTATAAAATCAATTTTCTCTGCTTTCTATTTTTTCGAATTAGTCAATTCAGCGAATAAACGACTCAATTCGCGATCAACGATTCGAAAAACGATATTAAGATGTTGCAGATGACACTTGTACCTCGTAAACCTAGCGTTACCCTCTATTCTTCGTTGCTGCCACTATTGAAAGCTTATCGGTGATAGATTTCATTACCCGAGCAATGCCCAGACAAATGAACAATAAGCATAAATTGCGCCTTCGGGCTTCTATGTATAATCGCGGTCGTTGCATTACAATGCCGAGTCGCGACAGCGATGCGCGTGGCGCTTCTTTATTTCGAGCACCGTCTCGAACGGCGTGTTATAGCGGTATTGAAGTCACTGCACCGTGAGAATACAGTTACGCGGTATTCCTGTGAATAATGGCCACCATTAGTGCACACGGGACGCGACTGGAGCAGAACGTAATGTTATTAGAACTTTCAATAAGTAAGTCCTTCCGAGGTGGGACATTTAGCATACGTCAGTGATGCCAGGTATTTTGTGACGTGTACACAGTGAAGCGGAAAAGAATGGTCTGGTCGAAAAGCTGCGAATTTGATCTATGAATTGATCTATGCTCTGCACTATGAAATCGTAAATTGCAATTGTACAGCATTCAACATATCGATCTACACTAACTTTTGTTACTATATCGCGCGAAGAATGACCATTATCGCATTTCGTTCAAAAGTTCAGAGATTTCAGCACGGTTGCGCAACCAGGTGAAACCAAAGCAAGCTCGAGGTTTACTCAGAAGAAGAAAAAAGCGGAGTCATCGCTACCGTCCTTGATAAAAGATCTTCCAGCATCGATTATCATAAATTTGAATTGGATATTACCCAGGGTCTAATCTTCCACGCCTTAATTACAAGGCCGACGTATCCGCCGCGGGTCATCAATATTTGCAAATAAACGCGAAAACCATCTTTCTTCCAATCTTCCAGCGTCAGACGAACGAAGAAAGTTGTCTGAGATAGCGACTACAAATTCTAATGATACTTCGATTTGAAACTGGCCAGTCATGCGTGCCTCGCCCCTGTTCCTCGGCAATCTTCCACGAATCCAGATCCTAATCGAGGTCCTTAGTTTAATCGCACATATGTTACTATAATTTAGTAGCTAACGTTTTCTGACCCATGTCATTTCAATGATTCACCCGTCTTCTATTTCGTCTCGTTAGCATCGCTAAACGATTCATTTTAAGGACCGACTGCTTCATAATTTGCCATCGCAATTGACATTAGGAAGAATGAATATAATGTAAAATTTTGTGCCGGACTTTCGTAAAGTGTAGACAAAATATGGCTCGTAGCACCTATTGTTATTTATGAATTAGGTTGGCTTTTTCAGTAGCCAGTAGAATGATACGTTGTGCTAGTTAATGGTCGCACATTGTAAGAGTGTAACCCTTTTGTGATTCACTAATCTTTCTTTTTAAGAATTTGTTGGTTACAAATTGAGATTAACTTTTGTTCAAGCATACAAACGGGGGCATATGCGTTCCACTGGTCACGAAAAGGGTTGTTAATGCAGACTCTTCCGACTTGTGATTAAAAAAGATTAAAAGAGTTAATTAGATTTTTCCAAAACATATACTGTAAAGTATAATTCTACGGTAGGTGATATCGCAAACTGAATCGAAGTTGTGATTCAACTAACAGTGAAGAATCTGGCTGATACGTAGTATGGACTTTCTCTTATCCACACGAAAGCTCATTTCTGTGCCCGCGTTCACCAAATACTGAGTGGCGTAACATTAGCGAATAATTACTGAGATCGCATAGATTATTAGCAAGAGCTAACGGGACTGCATTGTTTAGTTTTTTGTTACGTCTACGTTGAATGTGAAGGAAAATTTCTGTTATATTTAAGAATATGTTTCATGAAAGAATTTATACAAAATAATTATAACACCTCGGTGGTATCAATAGCAAGTGTAAGCAATTTTAACAATTTTCGTACAAATTTGTTAAGAAGACTTTGATAAAAATTGTTCTTTGATCCAAGAACAATTGTTTAAACGTCGACGCGCATCTCATTATATTCATTTATCTCGATATACTAGTTACAATATAAATAACACGTTATTGAAGGTTAGCTGTTTTAAATACTGTCGAAGAATCAATGGTATTTTGAGAAAAATCTGGCACAATTTCAAATAATGGGATAGGGATGATATTTCGTGATAAGTGCAAACTGCATCTGGTAATGGTGTTGATAATATGATTATTCTTTCGAAGCTCTACCAAATGCCACAATTAGTTTCGTTAAGTGTAAATTGGAATTGAAATGTGAGATAATTGTATATGTTTAAAGTCCTCAATTTCCTGTATGGGTTAATATCTTTCTAAATGGAATATATCATTTAACCAACGCTTAAATTGATTGATTGACTCTAAAACAGTTTAAATTTCCGTTCAATAATAATACTAGTTGTATTATATGTTAATAATAAAGTATAAATAAATAAATTGTTTTCCCTGTAATTTGTTGCAGAACAGATATATTATAATTACAAGGCTTATATTCAATTTCTATAGTTAAACAAATATAATATTCATTATAAAAAATAAGGGACCCCATAAATATGAAACATTGAACAAAAAATATTTGACAAGAACACTGTATTATTATAATAACTATTGAAGAAATTAATAATATTATATTGAAGAAATTCTGCTTAAATTGAAAAAGGAAAAAAGGAACTTGTACAAATAAAATCCTGTAAAGAGAAAGATCCAGGAAGACCAAGGAAATTCCGTTTTCAGAAAGCTGAAAATTAAATTCACAATAATGGATCAAACAGAGGATTCTATCACACAAATGCGTTTGAATATTATTGCACCAAAGTACTTGAATTTTCCGTGCCATATCGTGCCCTCCATAAATGCACTTTCTATTTCCATCATGCACGTTTATTTAACATTGAAGCAGCTGATATCAAAGCAGCCGAGTGTTCGTTGGATCATAAATAAACACACGACGTAACTTTCTATTCCAGCGTAACACGCGAATTATTCTGTCCTAGCGGCGACTTAACACTTTCGCGACCGATAACGTACTACAACGTCTTCTGATTTTTAATAAGTCGGAAGTGATTGAGGCGATACTATGTGCATACTACAACTCTGATACATCAACATTCTATATTTCATACGGTAAAAATTCGTATGTTAGGTACAGAATAACTATCTGTTCTTAGATCGCGCTTAGTGAAAAA
This sequence comes from Nomada ferruginata, assembly GCA_963583965.1. Lineage (NCBI taxonomy): Eukaryota > Metazoa > Arthropoda > Insecta > Hymenoptera > Apidae > Nomada > Nomada ferruginata. Next base: position 9,174,483 of record OY757225.1, on the reverse strand, counting down.
TAATTGTATGTTCTTGCGTAATGCCGGGAATTATAATTATTGATATATTATTGTAATGTACACAGAGAAAATTTGAACTTCCAACTTCGGTTTTTAAGAGATATTATTAACACTTAGACTTGTAAGAATGATCATGAGTGCGCTTGGACTTGTATGACAATAATGAGCGAACTTGGACTTGTAGTATGGTAATAATTGAGTATAATGAGAGTTGAGGACTTCGAGTAAGATAAATATGAATGTAATGAGTTTTGAGGAGGAATGGTCAAGGGTTTATAAGGGATCTGAAATATAGGAGTAGGGGTGATAGGAGAGGTCGAAAGTAGGAATGGAAAATAGTTAGGGACATAGGTCAGGAATTGGAAACATTATTTGTACGTTTGAATCCTTAAGCGACAGAAGTAAAGAGATAAAGAATAATACAGAAATATATATCGTAAGACTAATATAGATATTTGGGGGCGAATACATTACATTATTACTATTATTATTGTGCAAGGGGACGTTGGTCTTACACAGTAGTACGAGATCTATTGATAATTATATCTACTCTTATATTAAATATATCTCTTATATCAAAAGTACTTAAAAATATTTACAATATTGTTACATTAATGAAGCTTGAAAAAAACCGGGCCGCAAATCAAGTTTGTAAATGCTAGACAGAATACTTTGTTAGCGCCAATCGAATCAAGATCATGATTACCACAATTCAACATGCGCTGCCACTACTTTTGCTATCTCGAACCTGTAAATTACTCGATTTGTTGCACCTTCCGTATAAGAGGTCGATCGTCATCCGTGCGTTACCATAATGCTGCGATATAACGTATGATCATTCGTCGTGCTAGTTGGATTCTCCCTGGTATAAGGTCCCGTTGCACGGAGTATCGGTGTTACTACTCTTATCTGCAATTTCGAGATCTCAATCGACGTTTGTGCCCGGAGAAAATGGCTATCGACAGAAATAATAGGTCATTAATCCTTCACTTTGTTAGAAAGGGGCTGTAATTCATAGTTACATCGAATGAAATTTGTATGAACATTATGAATGCATATCTTATACTTTGATTCATAGGTTGAATTCTAGCTTTCATCGTTTTTTTTTCTGTTCTGCACAAGAGTGGAATATTTGTCTTATCGATCTTCTGTTATTAAAGCCCGATCATGTCAAATCTAACAGTGATTTGAGAATATATCAAATGATTATATTGGTTAATTGGAGTAAAGCAGTCTAGTTAATTAAGTTAGCAATACTTTAATTAATCAGAATTGTTAATTATTCAGAGTAATTCATTCCTTGTGCGCGAAGCAATTTCATGTCCTCTTAAATAATTTTAAATAGTTCAATTACATACGTTCACGTGTATATTTAATATTGAAATACGCTTGTTCACTTGCATGTTAAATAATAAAATATACACATTCGCGTGCAACATTCCGCAATACATGTGAAACAAAGTGAAGGAGAACGACCATCCAAAAAAGTGAAAAACGAAGGCAAAACGTGAGCAGCTTTTGAAAGCAATAATCAGGGTCTTTATGTAAACGGTGTTCTCATTTTATATTGCATTAATTTGTAGATTCAATAATATTATAATATTACGATCTATAATGTTATAATGTCACAGATTTATAACATTATAAGCCCAACTACAAAAACAGAACCCGCACGAAATTTGGCTGATTAACCATCTCCTGACATTAGCAGGAGAAAAGAACACCGCAAAATATGAATAATATACATAGCAGACAATACGACAGAAAGGATTCCATCCTTGCACGAGTTGAAAAAGATCGAAAATCTCGGGGCTACAGTATGAAAGGTTACACTCTACTTGACGATATGAACTCGAAATCCAGGAAGGAATGCATATCAAGGCCGATCTCTCATGCCACCCGCGGCTCTCTCTCATTATCGTTCAGTAAATCTGAAGTTAATTTGAGCTCAAGCAGAAAGCTGTTTCGCTCTGTTCGAACTAATCGGGTCTGAAGGAAAAAGGAACACCAAATTGTTGTTTCACACGATTCCCTAAATCGGAAAGCCAAGCACGAAAATAATTATTGGATAGAAATTAGCAATAAATGTAAATCTCTGCATGTTGCAAAAACAGCTACCCCCAAAATTGTATTTCTTTCATGCAAAGTTACGTAAATATATTAAATTCTCTGGAATATGTCATATGTGAGAAATTGTAAGAGAATCGTTGCTCTGGTATATACATATGTATATTAACATGCACGGTGTCCATGAAACGGAAAGTGGTAGAAAACTTCAATTATATCATGCTACTGAAGTAAAGTAATTAATTTTTAAATAGGTTAGTACAGGTAGTTTATAGTTGTTATGTTTAGCGAATGTAGTTATCAGGTGTTTAAGCAGTACGATGGAATGTGAAAGAAGTGTATAGGATTGATCGTATAGGATTGCCTGTTCTCATTTCATTGGTTAAATGTTTGCTTTATCCTATGGACGTGAACCGAGAGAAGGGAAGAGCAAAAAGGATGAAGCACTGTGAAAGTGGTATTATTTATGGGAAGGTGTAAAATTCGTTTCGAGTCATGGAAATATGATGTCTTGATTTATATTAGGCTGCGAATTTTAGTTTCATTAGACATACAGTGTATACAAATACATACATACGAATTCATTATTTTGCTGTAATCAAAATGTTGGTGTTAAGACCATTATTCCGAAAACAATATACATGGATATGAAACACATCTATTACACTTTAAAATAATGTATATCGTTTTAGGAATAATTGTCGTGACACCAGAATAATGAAGTTGCAAGCGAAACTAATGCACTGCATGAATACTTTCTTGGCCCACTGTACATGTACGTAATCGTCTGTAGATTTTCCGTTTAGTTTCTTTTCGAATGAAAACACTCCTCGTGCGATTATGGGAGCATTATTTGGGTTGAAAACGCTGAATATTTATATTCCAAAGGAATAGCACTAATTTTATATAAGAAATGCTCTGAATTTGTTAATAATTTTATTTGACAGTTATTACATCCCTTATTTATATCTAACGTATTCATTGTCGTAATTTAAAATATTAATTTCATAATGTCCTTTACATCAACTTCATTTCTGTAATCGTAGCTGGCACAGCTTTTCGTCTTAATATATTTTAATAGTTTTAACTATTTGTAAAATGTTTTACTATATGACTATATATAAATCATATATGTATCTGACTAAAAAGACTAAATAGTTTGTTAAATACTTATCGGTTGATTTGCATATTATTTTACGCTATCATTTTTGTACTTGAAGTGGAATAAAAAAAGCGAAACATATAACACAACACGATAGCAAGTAAAGGGGCAATTAAAGAACGCAGCTGTACCGTTGCGATGGCAAAGCGAAAAGGTTACAAGAACGTACTGCTCCATACACCATTTATCCCTTTCTTAACCGTTTTCTTCTATCTATTCTAGAGCAGGAACTCTCGTACATGTATAGATTGTATTTCAAATTCCTGCAGCAACTTCTTAGGAATTAAAATAAAAGGGAGCTATATTTTCGAGAGACTGAAATAAAATTTATACTTGAAAACAAAGATTGATGCACTTCCAGTTCTTCGAACTGATGAAAAGCAAATGCACCAAATTATTTAAAAAGACTAAACAATAATAATATTAAGACTAGATTATTTATTATCTGAATTGACAGTAAAAAGAAAATGATTTAGTTCAATTTTCAACGGTACCAGGTTCGGATAGATGCAACTTTAAACAACTGAAGGAAATAGATAATATTCTCAACGCTTCTCAAAAATTGGATCAATAAATTCAACATGAATTTAACTCTATTTCAGCATCGTTAAAAAATGACAATCGACCACCGCTCAGTTTACGTTTCGTTTATGTTACAGAAAGTCAGTTCAGCGATAACACACCGCCTGTGATGTGGATAGACAGAAATTTAGTGCTTTTGGAATCAGAACCCGTAGGAAGCGTGGTGACTAGGGCTCGTGCAGAGGATAACGAACAGGATCAGTTGACCTATGGCCTGGAACCTCTTGAGCACAACTTCAACGGGAACGATAGTCCACAGTCGCCATTACCTTTCTACATAGACAATAGTACTGGCATTATCTACGTTAACGAAACGCTTAAAGGCAAGGTGAGTGTCGTTTTTATTTCACAGTATTTATGTTCGATTCCAACAGACAGGTAGTAATCCTGAAAGGAAAATCTTGAAAACCATTTATATTCTTGTATTTCAATCTCTCGGCAACAATTCGAAAGGCAGGAAGGTGAATCGTACATGATCATGTATAAAATATATTCCTTTCTTTTTACTGGAATTTACATTTTCCCGTCAGTTTCGTTTATAGTACACGGATTATTTTGATCATAATATTTTTTGATCATAATTGATCATAATTGATCATAACGTTACTAACTTGCCTAATATTTCCTTCGTACCCTTTCATCAAAGAGTTATTACAACATCCGTGTATATCAAAAGTAATTGAAATCATGAAAAACTATAATTAAACATCAATGCTTAATCAATAGATTTTGGTCTGTTACGAAACTTTTGAATATCTTGTACAATTTGATCTCGAATTAGTGTTAACATTTTCGAGTCATGTAAATTATTTAGGATAATTCTGAGCTATTTGTTAATCAGTATAAACCGCAAATACCGATAACATAATCAGCATTTTCCATAGTACAAAAAGTAAATCTACAAAAAAGGAGGACATGATTCCCCTTCTACTCTGACGTTTCACGTATAAATAATCGTTAAATATTCATAACGCCAGTAAAATATTCTAATAATTTTGGAAATAATTTACGTTAACTAAGTAAACATAGAAATATTATAACATTCAATCTGTCGATATAAAGAGATTGATTACTGTATCATGGAATCCAAAGTTGATTTAATTTATTTTAATCTTACAAAACAAATATAAAAACCATTTACGCATGCTATTCGTTTTATCAATTCTGCGGTGACTGGTTTCATATAATAAAACATGCCCGAATAATCAACCTTTTCGTCTGTTTTTAACATTTCATTGAAATTCTTCACTTTTTTCGCACAACCTCGCACGTGCCAATATAAACATGTAATATAACGACCTGCCAAATCAGTATAACGAAACAAAAACATTGCGAAAAAACATTTTATGCAAATGTATGCAAACCATTAAACCCAACAGAATGGCGTTATAATTTTGCCAATTTTTTCACCGGAGTGTCAAGACTATTCAATACCTACTATCAAAATTGCTAATAAGTTAGTAAAACATCAGTCGTTTCAATACTAAAGTCACTATCTTTGCTTAATAAAATTAAAAGAAAAGTATCCTCGCAAATAGTAGCTTCCATACACACGAAGGACTATTACGTAAACTAAATTACAATAATTTCCAAACGAAACGTTACAGTTTCCCAAATATTTCTTTAGCTCCGGATAAAGAATTCTGTGTTCTCCTTTCTCGAAAAAATATATAAAATAGTACGTTACCATTCCACATAAAATTCCAATCATTACTAACAGACCAAACAAACTTTACACAGTGGAATCCCTTCGTAAAGTAACGTTCACACATATAAAATATTTTCTAAGATGAAAAACGTAACAAGAGTCTGTCACATTACGCTTCTGTAAATCGGCGTAAAATTTTCATTCTCTATAAATCATACCTACAAGCATTAATCATTTTGCAAGGAGCATAAAGTCAACGAATTTCCTTCTTAGAGATTACAGTAGAAGCACCACGCATTATTCTGGTGCGTTTAAGCGGACTAGTTCTCGCGTTGTCAGACCAGGCCAAAGCTCACACGCACATAATCACGCGCGCACACAATCACGCGCGCACACACACACACACACATGTATATATACAGTGATTTTTTCTCCCTTCGAGACGATGAGAACGTAACACGAGCTACGTATGGTCGACGTTCAGGGATTGAACGACGTTTCTTGCTCCTTCTTTCCAGGGAGGACAGAACCTGTTCCTTTACGTGACCGTCTCTGACGGTCAACTCACGACAAAGACCGAGGTCTACGTCACCATCAAGAACACTTCAGGCCCCAGTGGAGGACACACCAGGTAGGTTTTTCGTCGAGGACAAAATTGGTCGCGGGAATTGATCGATGAACCGATTCCAGTATCCAACGCTTGCTTGTTGCAAAAATAATTATTTGCAGAGAAGATATGGAGAGTTCAGTAGCCAATCGGTGTAAGTCCAACTTTCCCTGAACATGAGTTTCGTAGTTCAAAAACCTGTTTGTTGTTTAAGCTTTCGGTTGATAAATCAAACAAGTCACTATTTTTATACGTAAGCAATAGATGACGGTACTGACATTGTCATTTTTTTCCAAGTAATTTGTAAAAACCTTATTTATGTCGGTTTGAATGCTAATGGATTTACACTGATTGGCTTCTGGACCCCCCATGTGATATGCAATGCTTTTCTTCACTTTTCTTGGACCCTGTTGTTTGTAAAGGCTTGAACAATTGGTATTCTGTAAAAAAATCTTTAAAAATCTGCTAAATTTCATGCTTCTAATTTAGTGTCCCCCCTTAAATACGCAACTTCTAAAAATCCACAATATATAGTATAAAAAACCAATAACCACGTTTCCTGTCCTATAATCAATACAAATGCCAGCAAATGAATATCGCGAACCGAATCCATCATAATTCCAAACTCCTTGACGTCCCGAAACCAGCAAAAATCCATATCTACCTTCGATCGGTTCCTCGAATCGGCCAAGCCAAGGTGCCATCGGCCCCGGTGAACCTGCGGGACCTAGTCATCCCGCTAGAAAGTTTCGTCGATAAATCACGAGGAACGGTACGCGACCTTTTGGGGGACTCTCGGAGGCCCGTTCCATTATTCATGCTCCAGTTCGCCGACGATACCCTCGAATCAACTGGAATCGTTTCACCGACCGAACATTGCTCAACTCTGTTCCGATTCTTCCTTGACAGAAGCCCGTTTCCGGGTCAGCACGGCTCTGCTGGTAGAATACGACCGCCGCTCTTGGGCCTGCCTAGTCTGCAGAGCTACCCTAGGCCAGGATTGACCCATCAATCGGTGATACCCTCGCCGCCGATGGCCGTGCCACAGAACGTACCGAAAACGACCAAGCTGCAGCCAGAGGAGTCGAAACAGGTCGGGGGTGATCCTGGGACCACCGGTGTTCCGCAACAGCCAACGGAGGAGAACGAGGTCGAGGGGCCGCCACTCAGCTCGAAAATTGCACCTGCCGAGGCACCGCCTTCCCAAGATATAGCGATCACCTTGGTACCTGTCACGGCTGTGTGCGTGCTCGTGGTGGGCCTTGGAATGGGCGCCTGGTCTCTGAGAAACAAATACTGCGGAAACAGGAAGACCAAGGAAGATACGGTACGATAAATGCACTTTTCGGGGCAGATTCTTTAGTTTTTATGTGAATTATTCCTGTTGATTATTTATTTGGTATGAGGGAATTGTAGAGGAGATTTTTAACTGCAGTACAGGTTCATGCTTAAGTAAGGGTTCACTTGCATATTGACGAAAATAATACGAATTGTTCGTGGAACAATAAATAATGTTGGAAATAATAATCCCAATTAAACATTAAGTGGCGATCTTAAAATAATTTGTTAATTAAATTTGATATTCTCCAATTGCGGTGTATATTCGTGTTCAACTTATATTTAGCTGCTACACAAATGTAATATTTTATACTGTACCTATCTGGAAATAAGAGAAAATGTTCGAAATTTTATAAAGCACTCGGTTCCTATTTTTCTTTTATATAGAAAGAGCAAGCTTCAGTTAGTGTCTCAAACTTATCGGACGATCCGTCTCTCGTGTTGAAAAGATGGCGAGGACCGAAAGCTCAGAACAATCGATACGAACCCTGGGAGAAAGACAATCAGGCTGCACAAAATAAGCAAGAAGACATATGGGAATTTCCTCGACATCGATTAAAGGTACGCAATAATGTCAATTATAAGAGCAATTTATAGCAGAACAAATCCTGAAGAGTTATTCAATCGTAGTCTCACTTTATTTCCTAAACTTTGCAATCGAATAATGACACAATTCAGATTCAATTCTTGTATTAAAGAAGTCTCCAACTAAATATTTTATTCAACGCTACGAGAAAGTCTTAATTGTAACCATATTAAATGACACTCAACAACGTAAAATTGTATTTAATGTTTATGCACAGGGTGGTGAAGAACTAATTCCTAAATTAACTTGCATTAACTATATTTTTGTATTTTAATAAACAATTTGTACACGTCTTGTTCGATAGGTGTTCAATATCCTTGGGGAGGGTTGCTTCGGTCAAGTTTGGAAATGCGAGGCCCTAGATATCGATGGAAAATCTGGGGCCACGATCGTCGCTGTGAAGACGTTAAAAGAAAACGCAACGGAAAGAGAACGATTGGACCTTGCGCAAGAGCTACGAGTCATGAAAAGTTTGGAACCCCATCCCAACGTAGTTAGGCTGTTAGGCTGCTGTACAGAACGGGAGCCTATGTTCGTGATTTTAGAGTACGTAAGCGGCGGAAAACTCCAGAGCTTTCTGAGGGCATCCAGGGAAGAAAGAAATCATGGTGGTCCTGGTTTGACATCCAGGGATCTAACTGGATTTGTTTATCAGGTACGAAGAATTTATTTAATTTGGATTTGATTAGATGGTTCTGGTAGTAGTAAATAGGTTTATTTTTTGCCTTTCGGCCTCAAAATGGGGTTACATATTCCGTTAATCACATAATCAATCAATTCCGTTACATAATCTGATACATAATTTGTGTGTGAGAGCTTTTTTTCTTGTGCTTCTTTTCTTCTTCTTTTTTCCAAAACCATTCGCATCTTATCTTCTTTCAAAATTGTTGCTGAACATTCTTTGTCCTATTCCCCATATCTGTGCCATTGCTACTCTTGCTTTCTTTGTGACTTCCCTTATATGCATCTCTCTACCCCCGTTTTTCTGGAAATTATACCCCTATTCCCCCCCCCAGCCCCATTCTTCTCTCTTTTTCCTTCCTCTTCCTTTATGGAAAATCAACACCTTTGATTTCTCTGCATTCAGTTGCAACCCTTTCCTTTCAAGGTATTTATCAAATCGTCTTATCATGTCCTTAAGATCCTTTGGATCATTGCCTAGTAACACTATATCGTCCGCGTATGCTAGGGTCCAGATTTTTTCTTTTCCTACTCTAATTCCTCCTGCTGATTAGATGGTTCTATTTTATAAGCATCTATTAATTCGTTTAAGAAATACTAAGAAATACAAATCCTCGAATAAACGATTCGTTATCATAAATCCTTGAACGATACGTATAGATATAATTGATCTAACATTGGCAAATGAATAAATATATCTATAAATCAGAGTAAAGAGACATATTTTTATGTATTGCAGATTGCCAAAGGTATGGAGTACCTGGCTTCCAAAGGAATTATACATAGAGATCTAGCAGCGAGGAATATATTGATCGACGAAAATCGTGCGTGCAAAGTTGCTGATTTCGGATTCGCTCGAGACGTGGCCGCCAATCAAATATACGAAAGAAAATCGGAGGGTCGTCTGCCTATCAGGTGGATGGCACCGGAAAGCTTATACGACAATATATTTTCCGTGAAATCGGATATATGGAGTTTCGGCGTTTTAATATGGGAAATTGTAACGCTGGGATCCACGCCCTATCCTGGCTTAGCTGCCGCAGAGGTACCTACGTTGCTTTAAACCTAATTAATTAAAGAGCCTTTGTCCTGAATGAAGCGCAGAATCAAGTTGAAGGATTAATTTCTCTGTGATGGAAATAATTAGACAAACATCGATAATTTGTCGTCGACAAGTATGAATGAAAAACAAAGGTGATACCGCGGCTCACGCGGTTTTGAATTTTCGAAAATACAAATTGCATTAAACTGTGTTAAATCTAGATAATTTATGTTAATAATTACCGCGATCATTCGGTCATTAAACCAGTCCGTATACTTCTATAATATTTATACAGGATAGTAAAAGTATAATATACGAATTTAATGTGAAGTTAATATGAATATTTTACATTTCTACAGGTAATGAGGAGAATCAAAGAGGGCTACAGACTAGACAGGCCAGAACACTGCAAGAGAGAACTTTACAACATTATGTATTACTGCTGGGACAAAGATCCGGCATGTAGACCATCCTTTGGGGAACTCGTGAACCTAACGGAAGGTCTTTTGCTGGATGAGACCGATTATATTGAATTGGATAGGTTTCCAGATCACTCGTATTATAATGTGCTCAACCTGAGCGGGGAGAAATTATGAATGATGTACCTAAAATACCGCCAACTATACCATCGATCTTTGTCAATGATCATCGAATGATACAGAACGCGCACAGCTTTAAAATATAATGAATGCAACAAATTGGATTCGGAAAATCTGATGGAACGAAATATCGGTTATTGGAAAAAGGAAAGATTGTTCCATTTCCTTTTCGTCAGACACGACTGATTTGTATGGCTTATCGATGATTATAATTAGATCTAACCGTGGATACCCGGTAGAGCACGCGTGTCTTATCTGATTATGCAGTTACTTGTACTCTTCAGTGTGTAAATATGGAATATAATTTATACTTTTTATTGTCCTAATTATTCACTAGAGAATGGACAAGCTGTTCATTGATTATCTACCTGTTTTACGAACTTATATACCTTTTACATTGAGATTAAGAACATCGAGAAGTCGTCTGAATTATCAAACTGTACATATCTATTAAGTAACATCTATACGATTGTGAACGAGATAGCTTGTGGGCTTATGTAGCAACGATATTTCGCGATTTGATCATTATTACGCGGCAGTACAAACAATTTCCTATATGCGAAATACTCTTTAAAAGAAAATGTATCAATCGAAGGTTCGAAACGAAGGTTCGAAACAGTGATTGTCCGCGAATCGACTTGAGTGATTATGAGCTTTCTTGTAATTATATTAATTAACGATTTGTAAATTTCAATTACAGTCATAGATTCATAAAATTCACTTAATTGTGCGTTGAAAAGAAAAGGTGAAGTATTTGACAGGGTGGTGATACCTTTCCTGTAGTTTACGAAGAGGTGCATCAGATCGCTAAAGATTTTGAATCGCGAGATGTCTCGTTCACTGTCGAGAAGGGATTCAAGAAGTGAAGTTTCTATAACTTCACACGTGGAATAAATTATAAGTGTCCTGTAGCGGAATGTGCATCGTGAACTAGTCAGAGTTCAACTAAATTTTTAACTTATGTTCGTGTGAAGCCCTATATGGAAATAAAGATGTATCTCGAAACGCATGAAGTAACAGAATTACATAAAGTTCAATAATAGAACGGAAGTGAGATGCGTACGATTCAAGATTTGATTACCCTGATGATGAAACGTCTTAAATACTGCTAATTGTACATATGTAATAAGTAAGAATTTGATAAGCTATTGTGTAATTAGTTTTTGTAAGAATAAATCGCAATTTACTTTAAATTCATTTTATTTTCATCTGGTGGATAGATGATTTGCACTTGTTTCCACACGCACATGACACGCACTTACGAACATTACGAAAGTTAATACGACGATTGTAATATTTGGACTACCAATTTTTGGACCTGCTCCGATGTATCGAGGATGTAGGTTACGTCCGAGTTATCTCCACTTGTCATCAGCAATAGCCCTTAACACGTTGAGTGCCACGCCGGTTTTGCCACGCTTTCCGTTTAGGCCACACGGCGCGACATGCACGGCGTAGCTTAACACTGTGATACCCCGACGCCTGAACGAAAAGTTTAGTGTCAGTAACCGATGACTGACGCGGCCTGAACGGAAAGTTGATTGTCAGTCACCGGTGACTGACGCGGCCTGAACGGAAAGTTTAGAGTCAGTCACTGAACGGAAAGTTGATTGTCAGTCACCGGTGACTGACGCGGCCTGAACGGAAAGTTTAGAGTCAGTCACTGAACGGAAAGTTGATTGTCAGTCACCGGTGACTGACGCGGCCTGAACGGAAAGTTTAGAGTCAGTCACTGAACGGAAAGTTGATTGTCAGTCACCGGTGACTGACGCGGCCTGAACGGAAAGTTTAGAGTCAGTCACTGAACGGAAAGTTGATTGTCAGTCACCGATGACTGACGCGGCTTGAACGGAATGTTTAGTGTCAGACACCGATGCCTGACGTGGCACTCAACGTGTTAAATATATCTCACGCTGGTTCTCAGTACATCTCAATCCACTCCCAACACAGCCTAAACCGAGCGTGTCGAAAAGTGATAAGCATGAACAATTCCTTATAAATCACATCCCTGGATAGTGTTCGCTAGGCAGCTTCGAAGCAGCGAACATTAAGTGGGCATTACTGTCCACTGTAGTTATTTGAGCGGAGAGAATCTTAAGTTCTTATTGCAATTACTTTTGAGTTCTCGTTTCTATCGTTGTATCTATCTGCAGCTGTAAATATTGTGTATTATTTATTGCCCTGCTTCTTATGTAGACCCTTCTGTTTTCTGACGCTTGCGAGATAATTCGTTAGTGACATAAATCATATATGTTTCGCCTAGAGAATTACATTTTCTTATTTCTCAAGAAGCCTTCTTTTTTATAATTGAAATACCCGTGTATATATCTTTTAATTCATAAATTAATCAATATGTGCAAAGATATACTTGAATCTACGCGGGTCTCTGCCATATCTACAGTGCCTGCTATGGTTTCGCCATCTATACAGAACTCCTTGAAACCACTCGCGCTTGCTATGGTAGTTCCATCTATACAGAACGCCTTGAAACTACTCATACCCCTTACTTACCATAAGTGTGGTTATGGCAGAGGCCCGAGTAGTTTTAGTCACATCTGTATAGATGGCGATACTAATGACTCTAGATAAAGCAGACATATATACAGTTTCCAGCAGTTCTGTATAGATGGCGAAATTAAAGCCCACTTTGAGTGTAGGTAAGACAGGGATGCGAGTGGTACGTAAATTCAAGCACTTGTTTATAAGTAGCGGTGCGATAATGTTCATAAAATTTGGTTATTTATGTCTTCATTCATCCAATTAAGTTAATAATCCTCGAAAACCGTTTCGTACACTCTTTTACATATCAGTAAAGTGTCAGCAAACACAGTGTTTCAATCTACATAAAAATTAATATGTTCGGTAACATTGCAAGTTCCATTGTTCGTTATATTCTACAACAATCAAGCACTCTTTAGCACGGGTAAATGTATTTGTGAATATTTTCTCCTTTAAATAAATTTTCCAGGACTTAATAAATACATACTAATAGTGGTATTATTCTTTATTTCGGTCTCACAGGAATGAAAGTTTGGTTAGTGTACATATAACCTATCTTTACAATACTATCTTAACTCTTGCACTCTCATCTTCCGTTCCGCTCTTCCTTTTCATACCTTCTCTGCCTTACGTATTACACTATTTCTTATCTCTTTATCGCACATCTATTATAAATCTTTTCCGTTCCTTCCTGTTTAATTACAAATTCCTAAGTTATTTTTATGTCTTATTGTATCTTTTTCCGTACATTTTGTTAGCAGGTGCTCTTACGTTCCAAATTTTTGTATGCACAGGTCACATCTTTTATCCTTTTTCTTCTCCCAATATTTATTTCATCCTTTAATGCTTTTGGATCTCGCACCTGCGTTGCTAATTGTCAATTGCGCCCTCGTCCGTTTTTACGTAAGTACCATAGTAGCGTTGATGTTCTAATATATTTAAACGTATCATTGTATCTTGCTTTCCCTATTTTTCTGCCTTGTTCCTGCTGTTGCATTTGATTGACTCTACTTTTGAGGATCTCCGTCAATTCCTTTACGTCCGCTTTTGTCAAAGCCACTCATACTTGACGCATTCCATTCCTTTTCAAATAATCCTCTCCTCTTTATGCTTCTGGCTTGCCCCTCCTTTCTCTCTTCTTCCTCTAAATATCTCTTAATAATCCTTCTCCTGTTACATACTTATTAATGTATTTTTTCTGTGTGCAGGTTTCACAGGCAAAGAGTAAGGAACATTGCCTGGCACTTCTCATCGTGCATAAATGCAAGAAAGAAGGTAGAAGAACTTGTGCAACATACTTTAGTTATCCTTTAGTTATAGTAAATTGGTTTATAAAAATAGTTTGTATCTATTAGCCCATAAGTTTATTTTAGGACAATTGTGTAATTAACTGTTACGTTATCTATTATATGCTTTATTTTATATTCAGTTTATTCGGTAGATCTTATATGAACTTTAATATTACTTATATAACTATTACAAGTTCTACTGAATGTGCTAAATGTAAAATGAAAGATATAATAAATAATTGATATATTCACAAGTTACACAATTGCTGTAATTTAAATTTTATATGCTTCTACATATGAAGTACGTAAATTTTAGTGTATGATTTATCTGTAAGATATATTGTAAATTAACTTCAAAGAATAGTTTATAAGTATTAGATTATTTATGTTTATAGTGTTAGTCATATTACATAAATGTTGGTTTAGAATTGATACAAGATTTAGTTGTACGATGTAATGTAAATAGATATAAAAGAATAGTCCATAAGTATTAGCTTGTAATTTGAACCTTTTTGTGACTTGTATCTTCATTCATTAGTTTAAATAAATGTTAAATTAAAAGAATTCCACTCTTCTTTTTATTTTCACACCTTACCAATCCTTGAAAGAACCTAATTCCGATTCCTTATACAAGAAGTACCGTGGACGAACTTTAAATGCAAAGTCCTAAAGCGAGAAACTTGTCAAAACGGCCTATACGTTATTAAAATAAGCGTTGAGAAATTCCTGGAACGTGACGTCATTTCCAAGAACTGATGCTATGAAAGACCTCCTCGCATATCATATTCTCCTGATACAAATCCACGATTTTCAGCGAAATATTTTTACCAAAAACCCAGAAATTTGACGCTCGGAAATTCCTGGAACATGACGTCATTTCCAAGAATTGCTTCGATGAAAGACCTCCTTGCACATCATATTCTCCTAATACAAATCCACGATTTTCAGAAGAAATTTAAGTGCTGAAAATCGAGGATTTGTATCAGGAGAATATGATGTGCAAGGAGGTATCCGACCCAGGCAGTGCTTAGAAATGACGTCACGTTTCAGGAATATCCGAGCGCTGAAATTTCTGGGTTTTTGGTAAAAATATTTCGCTGAAAATCGTGGATTTGTATCAGGAGAATATGATATGCGAGGAGGTCTTTCATCGCAGCAATTCTTGGAAATGTCGTCACGTTCCAGGAATTTCCGAGCTCAAAATTTCTGAGATTCTGGCAAAAATAACTCGCTGAAAATCGTGGATTTGTATCAGGAGAATATGATATGCGAGGAGGTATCCGACATCAGCAGTTCTTGGAAATGACGTCATATTCCAAGAATTTCCGAGCGCTTAATTTTCTAGACTTCTGCCATCAAATGTTGCAAGAAATGAAGACCGAAAATGATTTCGTTTCCACAATTTCCTTCTTTTATATTTAATAACGTATAGGGCCATTTTTACAAGTTTCTCGCTTCAGGACTTTGCATTTAAAGTTCGTCTACGGTACTTCTTGTGTAAGGAATTGGAATTAGGTTCTTTCAAGGATTGTTAAGGTGTGAAAATAAAAAGATAAGTGGAATTCTTTTAATTTAACATTTATTTAAACTAATGAATGAAGATACAAGTCACAAAAAGGTTCAAATTACAAGCTAATACTTATGGACTACTCTTTTATATCTATTTACAATACATCGTACAACTAAAGCATGTATTAATTCTAAACTAACATTTATGTAATATGAAAAATACATTAAACTTAAATAATCCAATAGTTATAAACTATTCTTTAAAGTCAATTTACAATATATAGCTTACAGATAAAGCTTATACTAAAAATTATGTACTTCATATGGAGAAGCTTATAAAATTTAAATTACAGCATTTGTGTAAACTTGAGCATACATACATTATTTATTATATCTTTTATTTTACATTTAGCACATTCAGTAGAACTTGTTTTAGTACTATATAAGTAATATCAAAGTTTATATAAGATCTACCGAATGATCTGAATATAAAATAAAGTATATAATAGATATTATAGAGAACAGTTAACTACACAATTGTTCTAAATTAAGCTTATGCGCTAACAGTTGCAAACTATTTTTATAAATCAATTTACTATAATTAATGGATAAGTAAAGTATGTGGCAAAAGTTCTTCTATTTTCTTTCTTGCTCCTATGCATGATGGAATGTGTCAGTCAATGCTCGCTACTCTTTGCCTCCACAACCTGCACAGACAAAACATATATTAGTAAGTATGTAAAAGGAGACAGAAGAAAGAAAGGAGGGCCAAACCAGAAGCATTAAAGAAGGAGAGGATTACTTGAGAATGGGTCTCTTAAGAGAGAATTTAATTAGATCGGAAGTAAAGGAATTGTCGCAGACCCTTAAAAGAATAGACTATGAAATACAACATCAGGAACGAAACATAAAAATAAAATAAGCGAGATATAATGGACGGTGTAAATATATTGGAACAGCAACGCTAATAGAATACCAAAGCAAGAATGGAATAGGTCATAGTCATCAGTTAATAGCACAGGTAAGATGCAAAAGCATTAAAGGATTAAATAAATATTAGGAGGAGAAAAAGAAAAAAGGATCTGACCTGTGCACACAAAAATTTGGAACGTTAGAACACCTCTTAACAGAATGTATGGAAAAAGATACAATGGTGTATAAACATGACATAGGATTTTGTAATTAAACAAGAAGGAATGGAAAAGATTTATAATAGAGACGCGATTAAGAGGTAAGAAATAATGTAATACGTAAGGCAGAGAAGGTATGAAAACGAACAGCGAAACGGAAGATGAGAGTGCAAGAGATAGTATTGTAAAGATAGGTTATATGTACACTAACCAAACTTTCATTCCTGTGAGACCGAAATAAAGAATAATACCACTATTAGTATGTATTTATTCAGTCCTGGAAAATTTATTTAAAGGAAAAAATATTCACAAATGCATTTACCCGTGTTAAAGAGTGCTCGATTGTTGTAGAATATAATGAACAATGGAACTTGCAATGTTACCGAACATATTAATTTTTATGTAGATTGAAACACTGTGTTTGCTGACACTTTACTGATATGTAAAAGAGTGTACGAAACGGTTTTCGAGGATTATTAACTTAATTGGATGAATGAAGACATAAATAACCAAATTTTATGAACATTATCGCACCGCTACTTATAAACAAGTGTCTGAATTTACGTACCACTCGCATCCCTGTCTTACCTACACTCAAAGTGGGCTTTAATTTCGCCATCTATACAGAACTGCTCGAAACTGTATATATGTCTGCTTTATCTAGAGTCATTAGTATTGCCATCTATACAGATGTGAATGAAATTACTCGGGCCTCTGCCATATCTACACTTATGGTAAGTAAGGGGTGTGACTAGTTTCAAGGCGTTCCGTATAGATGGAACTACCATAGCAAGCGCGAGTGGTTTCAAGGAGTTCTGTATAGATGGCGAAACCATAGCAGGCACTGTAGATATGGCAGAGACCCGCGTAGATTCAAGTATATCTTTACAGATATTAATTAATTTATGAATTAAATGATATATACACGGGTATTTCAATTATAAAAAAGAAGGCTTCTTGAGAAATAAGAAAATGTAATTCTCTAAGCGAAACATATATGATTTATGTTACTAATGAATTATCTCGAAAGCGTCAGAAAACAGAAGAGTCTGCATAAGAAGCAGGGCAATAAATAATACACAATATTTACAGCTGCAGATAGATACAACGATAGAAACGAGAACTCAAAAGTAATTGCAATAAAAACTTAAGATTCTCTCCGCTCAAATAACTACAGTGGACAGTAATGCCCACTTAATGTTCGCTGCTTCGAAGCTGCCTAGCGAACACTATCCAGGGATGTGATTTATAAGGAATTGTTCATGCTTATCACTTTTCGGCACTCTCGGTTTAGGCTGTGTTGGGAGTGGATTGAGATGTACTGAGAACCAGCGTGCGATATATTTAACACGTTGAGTGCCACGTCAGGCATCGGTGTCTGACACTAAACTTTCCGTTCAGGCCGCGTCAGTCATAGGTGACTGACAATCAACTTTCCGTTCAGTGACTGACACTAAACTTTCCGTTCAGGCAGCGTCAGTCATCGGTGACTGACAATCAACTTTCCGTTCAGGCCGCGTGAGTCATCGGTGACTGACAATCACACAGAAGGCCAGTCTTTAATCACAAAATACTATCGCTATCGTCAATTATAGAACAAATGGCTATCATGAAATTACCAAACATTTTTAAATTCGCGGCATTACGAATACCGACCCACATTTTCGATAACTATCGATAGTAAACATATATTATCGATAGTTTTCGATAGTAGCAACCATCGATAATATCAATAGTGCCATCGATATTTCTCCACCACTAAACACCAGTGCGTTATAGGTTATGGTATGACTTTGAAACTCAAAGAAAAAACAAGATGAATATTGTTAGTAGACAATGGCTGCGAATTTTTAAAGTAGATGTAACGCACCATAATCAATTTTGTGTACTTGGAAGATCAGTCGGGTATAAAAGTGCTTACTCCCTCGATAAATTATTCCCCACGAGCAACTTAAAGCTCTTCACACCAACATTCGTAAGTTTGTGTTGTTTATCGATATTTCTAAAACGAAATAAAAGTTGTTGGAGTTAAAATTTTACACATTTGCGTAATAATTTATTCATACTACGCGAAACTATTTATATTTTATCCAACTTTTTTCACTTTCCAACTAGTAAATTTATTTTATGAGTTATACATTTGGTTGTTGTTCATTAATCAAATTTCACGGTATCAATATATTTAGTAATAAATGTTCCCAGGTTCCCAAAGATCCAAATGTAAAATTTACCGGCTACATTCCGCTCAAAGAGCTTGATGTTACTTATAGCCGTAGCAGTGGTTCTGGAGGGCAACACGTAAATCGTACAAACAGTAAAGTAGATCTGAGATTTAATGTCAAAAGCGCAACATGGATATCAGAAGAAATTAAGGAGAAATTATTGGAAGAGGTTGATAATTTATCGATATCGATTTTGTGATAGAAAAGTTGTTTGTAATATTATATTCATTGCAGCATAAAAACAGATTAACAAAAGAAGGGTGTCTAATAATCAAGTCGGAGGTAACAAGATCTCAGCAACTGAACTTAGCCGATGCGCTTGCAAAGTTAAGAGAAATGATATGGAAAGCAGCGAAACCACCATCTGAGACACCTCCAGAGACCGCAGAATTTAAAAGGAAGCAACTACTTAGGGCAGCAAGAAAAAGGCTTCACGAAAAACGAAAACATTCAGAAATCAAGCAATCTAGAAACTCATTTACTATGGACTTGTAATAGTTTTTATGTTATCTGTTGTATATAGTTATACAGTTTCAAATAAATAAATTATATATTAATGAAATCGATATTACGATCGAGACTCTTAATTAATTTAGCCCTAACGAATTTCAATTTTATTTTCACATAAACCATTTCTTGAATTCAGGCATGGTAGCCTAATCGAAATATGAAATCGCGATAATGAATTCATAAACAAAATTCGTCGCAATTATTATTAACTACAAAGGGAAATTTAAGTTCTATAGAAAAACTTACAGAATTAGCAGCCAAATATGATTATAAATTAAATACGAACTTTGAATGAAACACTATACATACATTAATAAGAATTGATCGCAGAAGAAAAATAACAAATATTACGATACTGAAATATTCGTGAATAGACATTCAGAGGAATAATATTGTAAATGTATTATCGTATTTTGATTCTGGGAAAGGTAACACTGTTACCTGCCCGATGTTTCCTTGGCAACGAGCCGCACGAATATGAAAACATAAGGTGGAAGGTTTAGAAAAAGCGTGTTGATTTGTAAGCTTCGTTGTTGCGTAAGAAACATGTCGTTTCGAGACTTAAGAAGTACGGCATTAACTAGTATTTTGATAAAAATATAATAAAATAGCTGGATATAATATAATTGATAATAATAAATGTAACAATTGTATTTATTTCCCAATAGATTTTACGGAGATAATGAGGGTCCTTGGTTACCCCAGGCTAATTTCTGTTGGAAACTTTCGTTTGCCAAATTTCCCACTTGTTGCGGAAATTCTTGTTTGGCTGGTGAAGAGGTTTGACCCCGATGCTGATATATCTAGTGAACATAATACCGAAGAAGAGCGTATTTCCTTAATACGCGCTGTTGCAGAATTTATGGTAATAAAGCTTGCATCTTATAGATTTAAATTAGTTGACCTTTAAATTTAACAATCCAAACCTATTTTATATTGCTATCAGTTTTTCTTTCGTTTAATCTTATTCAAAATTATACAATTTCCAGACACGAAAGAAATGATTTTCCTATTTTTAAAAACAAAAATGGTATTGCACGAAAGTATTTAATTATGTAGATTAACATTACTTATTTTTTATTGCAACGCTTGATTTGTATCTTAAAAATGGATCTCATTCAAATAATTGTATAAAAAGCTTGACTGTTTCTTTCATTTTTGTATTAAAAGAGAACATCAGAATATAACGTTATTGCAGGCTCTAAAAACAAATGTGAAATTGAACACGAAAAAGTTATATCAAGCTGATGGATATGCCGTGAAAGAATTACTTAAAGTGGCCACGTTACTTTACGACGCTCAAAACAACAGCAACCAGAATAATATTATGTCCGATGACAATTTCAATCCCGTTAATTTCGACATTTCCGACAAAGTAAATGAACTAAAAACGACTAGACAATTAGCTAGCCAATTAACTGTGACTGGAGCATCATTGTTCGATTTATTAGGGCGTGAAGTCGAACTCCGAGAGATTCGTAATTCAAAAGTTGCTAGACAATTTGATACCTCGGAGGTTGAGACTGCCTTAAAGACCGTGATTGACAATACACGAAAAGAAATTGAGGATACAAAAAAGCAAATTGAAAATGTTAAGGTATACATTATTTTTGTCCTCTCGGAATTACTGTTGGTATCTTGAAAATTCTAATTTGTACCATCTACCGAAGGACACAGAACAAAATTTGGATACGAGAATCGAAAGACGTCGCGCGGAACTCGAAAGGAATCAAAAAAGGTTGCAAACATTGAAAAAAGTCCGTCCAGCATTTATGGAAGAATTTGAAAAGCTTGAAATCGAGCTAAGGGCATTGTACGATGATTACATACAAAAATTTCGTTACCTTGCCTACCTCGAACATCTGTACGAAGACGCAGCTAAAGCGGAACAAGAAAGATTTGAAAGAAGGTATATTCGCTATAATATTCACAATAATATGGATTAATTAATGCAATTTTTTTAATTCGGAACAGGCAAGAGTCGACAAGGAAACAATTGGAAAAAATGAAAGCAGAAGACGCAAATTTCGAAAGCATGATGGAAGGAAATGATTCCATATTGCCCATAAATCTTCAAGAGCCCCCGCCTCCCCTCACTGAACTAGAAAAACCGAACACAGAGAAAACAACATCGAGTAGTCGATTGAAGTCGGGTAAAAACATAGCAAGTTTGTCTTTTTAACATGTCTCAGAATTTGTTCATATATTTATATAAAACTTAATTCAAACCATATTTGCAATAACAACAGCTGGACGATCGTCAAGGATGCAGATATCGCAGCGTCGAATATATGGCAGTATGTCAGGACGTCAAAGGGGGACCATTCAGGAGACAAACGATAGCGGAGGATCGCTTGATAGTGATAGCGACTTGTTAATCGACGGCGATCTCGATGACGACGACGACGACGATATTTTAGACTCTGTGGGAAGGCCAGAAATTGGGAATTTTGATATAAAGGTTGGGCAAGAAAAACGAGCCGTTAGCAAGCTAGATCATTCGGACGAGGATTTTTAACCATTACAAAAAACAATTACAAAAACTTGAAAATATACCGCCCATGTAATTATCATCGACCTGTATGCGCATACTTATTTTTTGTACAATAGCTAGTAAAAAGTAATATATCATTACTCTTCGTGATCGGACAATTTTGGCGGTGGTAAAAAATACTTAAAGTATATGTATGTGTATAATGTATATGTACGACAGACGAACTGTTCAAATAATTTCGAATATCAATCATTCGTATGATTGGACATACATGTATTCCAGACTTATCGTATAATACATATGAAATATATTTTCAAGGGAATCAAAATACATATTGTCGTCGTATAATATTTATTAACTTTCTCAACATGCCGGCAACGTGCACGTTGATTGCTGGCTCAGCACCGATCACATGTACGTATTATTCACCTACCCTACATACTGTGTACGTAAATAAACGTACACGCTTTGTGTATACACATATATACATAAATGTATGTGCGCGTAAAAAAGTGTTGACACTATAAAATAAATAGAAACAATTTCGCCGTGTTCATTGTCATAACGCTGAAAATCTGTAAACTTCTATGCAGCTGACGATAACTCACCCCTATTTGTCGCCAGTCTGAGCAGAATTAACAATTACGTTTATTTCTTAATGCAACGGCTATTATATAACAACTCTGTCCGAAATTAATATTAGGGAATATAGTTACACACTACTATGGAGGCTGTTCGACAACGAATCAAACTGCAAAACGCGAATCAATCTTTTAGTTCGCGATAAAATATAGATAAACTATTCACTGAAATGAAACGTCTCGTGTATCGTAATAAATCGACCGAATTGTCAATCGGCCACGTGTAAACGGCATTTTAAAAACATTACGCAGTCTACGCGTTCGATATCGGATTAAATACTAGATGTTCCAGATACATATTATACATACATAAACTACGGCTAATAAGTATTGATCCTATGGATATGCGTACGTTTTTCGTTTATACGTTGTGCGGATTTATGTGGTGTCCAAAAAACGAAACCAAAACAAAAAGAACAATGTATCAACAAGACAACAATTTAACTATGTACTCTTATGTATACATTATGTAGACCGAAAATGTAGGCCCTGCGTGGTAACTAACAATAGGTATACATACATCCCTGTATACATCCCTGTATATCACGTTTGCACGTATGTATGTATGTACTTATTGGATGAGTGCAAAAGTTCTGTCGGTTTCTATCGTTTAAAATAATGGCCCGATTTTTGTAAGCGAATAATACTGGGCCCAAATTTCCCTTCATTCTGCGTAATAACTAACAAATGTTTCCTATTTTATTAACGAGCAAACAAATGGTTAATGCATAGATACATAGGCAACAAACAAAAATACCAAGAACAGTCGTTATCGTCTTATCATAACTTAACACTAGAACTACCGTATCCACTAAAATGACGAGTTTTAGATTTCTTTCTTTAATATTATCAACATCATACAGATATCGTTGCAGGAATGTACGATGACTCTTAATCAAATTCAACAACAGTTACATATCCCCATTTAATTTTCCATTCCCAAAACCCGCAAGCAATTCTGGCGTTACCGGCTACAGTACTTTTGCATTCACCAATCGGCCTCTTTCGTACGGAAATGAAACTCGTAATTAAATATAATGCCGTATAAAATCGTGAAAGAAGCACCATAGCGTAAGAGATGCAGGATCAGCCGGGAACGTCGATGGTCCTTACTTTCCCGACCAGTCGTGGATCTTTCTCACGTAGAAAAATATTATGTACTCGTCAACTTCGTAATAAGCGTCGCGCCTTCTTCGACAATGCGTTCTCGTCTAGGCTCTTTTTCGAAACGAGATCAGACGTGGGCCACGAAGGGTAGAAAAAATGCGTTACGGTATCCCGTGAATCTCGTACATCTCGCAGGCATACCTCGCTTGGCGATGAGCATACTATGGACCACCGTAGTTATAGAAATAGGTTCGAGCTACCTTGGGCGTACCAGTGAAATTGCTGATGTCCCAAAGCACGTCAACAATGGTCTTTCGCTACCTGACCGATTTCAACACGGGGCTTGCTTTTATTCGCGGCGTGACCGCTGGTACCGGCTCCAATTTCGGTAACAGGCATTCGCTGCTCAGGTCCATCCAGGTGTTGCCAACACTGTCGGCTAATCTATCCTTGTATTTGTAGGCCGTTCTATCGACTACCGATTGCGTCTTTATACAGTCGTCGCCGCCGAATTCGCATACACGATAATGATGGAGAATAGCGGCGTCCGAGGGAACGTTTAAAGTCCCGTGGCCGGGGATGAATTCCCAGACGAAATGATTGCCAGCCTCCACGACGTTCTGCGGCTTGCAGACATACTTGGAGCGTTGCTTATGGGGGTGCAGCTTCGTTCTGCGTCTGGTTTTTCTTAGGGTGATCAGACCAGCCTCGATTGCCGTTCGGCTGGACACGACGAACGGATCGTCCGCCCATTGGAGATAAAAGAAAGCGTTTTGAAAGGAATACGCCCCGGTGGATTTGGTGTTTATACGACTGCTCATCCATCTGGAAGGAATAACGTAGGATAGAATTAGCTGAATTAGTTGTATCGATACTGACGCGTATGGGCTCTCAGATATTTAATGTGAATTTGTATTAAAGACTTGCTTATTTCGTTAAGGGATGAAAAAGAAAGACTGAGATAAGTTTCAATAGAAAGCTTGCTTGACTAGTTTTGCATCGACTTCAATAAAGAAGAATAATATTAAGGGAACAAAAGGCCTTTTTAGTCTGGACCAAATCATTTTACCAGTATTTCTGATATTAATAAAACAACAATATATCTCCTCGCGTATTTTATGTTATTAACTGTTAACTGAGTTTCTTGAAGAATCCTGTTATAAGCCCAGATTCTTTATATGATTAATTATGAATCGTGATTTGAAATTACGAAACAGAGGACGAATACTAGTCAACTTGGAATTAATGCAATTCAACGTTACATTAAAACTGACGAAGGAAATTCGGCAACTTCAGAAAAGTGCGAAACTTTGCACAAATGTAGTTCATATTATGCTAACAACGGAACAATTTTTGTTTCCTGCTTAAAAACGGGCCTATGGGTGAAAACACCTCTCCAAATAAATCTTGACTTTTCATATTATCGTGACTAATTAAGGGGGGACAATTCAATTAGAAGCATGAAATTTAGCAGATTTTTAACGTTTTTTTTACAGAATACCAATTGTTCAATCTTTTTGTGACTTAAACGCGTTAGAGGGTTAGTTATTATATAATATATTTAAGTGTCACCAAAATATTTTTGTTTCTTGAAAAAATTTAAAAATGGCGGGGTTTCGGGACATTTTTCCGGGCTGGTCGCGGCGCGGGTTGCAAAACGGCGGGAACTCTAGCGACCGCATCGTTCGTCCGATTTAGATGAAATTAATTTTTTTAGTAGTTAATACTTGTAGTTTCTATTTGAACTAAAACATTGTATGAAATTCAAAAGTTACGGAAATGGCAGGCTAAAAACCAAATATGTCAAATTTTCCGCAGTAATTTTGCTATAAACAAGTACTTTCCTGAACGATTTTCCATATGATTTTAGTTCAAATAGAAGGTAATAGTATAATAAACATCTGTGCCAAGTTTGAATGAAATCGGTTAAATAGTTTTTGAGTTATCTTCCCCTCCAATTTGCAAAGTACGGGTTTCGGGAAAACGCGTTTAAAGTTTCGAAGACTTCCGGGTGCCGAGCGGACATCAGTGACGTTTATCAGCTATAGCACCGAATAGAGCTCGAATTTCGCTATAAAACTTTGGGATTATATTAATAAGATATTAAACTATCGTTTTATAGAAGAAAGAAAATTTCGATTCTTTTATGATTTTAATTGAGTGTCCCCTCTTAAGAAACTGTTGAAGATACAGGAAAAGAGTAGAATTAAAAGTTGGATGGCTCTTTATAGTTTATAATACGGATGTGAGAAATTTTCAAAAAAAGTTTGGTTTCTAATTCTTCTAAATTTTGGAGTTGCCCAACTTCCCTTGTGAGCTAACTCGGATTGTATGTATATATCCTTGATCAGTTAAGGGTTATTGATGAGCACATGGTTCTTCCCTCAATTAGTCTTGACTTCTAATAGCAAAGTATGATAGTATTGAAAACACATACATATGGAAATAAAGTATTAAAGACTATCGATTCCTACATGATATCTACTTAAAAGTATCGATTGTTTGGTAGGTTTGCCTTGGACGTGCATTAGTCTCGATAGTTTCATAATTCTATACACAACGCTGGAGCATTGATTTTGTGTTAGTACATATTGCAATACAGTGGAATCTCGGTTATCAGAGTTCCGTTCAACCGAGGTCCCGTATCATCCGAGGTGCTTTGAAATTTACGAGCCCCAAAATCCATTTTTGTCGAAAGTTTAACACAACGAGTACAAAAGCGTAAATACTCAGGTATTGTTAAGGCAGTTAATCAAACTTTCAATCAATAAAGCAGCTAATGAAATTCAAATACGCGTGCATAATTGCATTATCAAAATGTTCTTTATGATTTTAATAAACGATTTATGAATGCCCGCCAAACCACTATTGTACCTTCATTTCCTTCTCTAATTTAGGGTCAAACTTATGGCTATATGTTAATTTTGGTCCAATAATACCGACACATTCATTGTCGTCGCAGTGCCGATGCCATTTAGTATTCTTTTTCTCAAGTATCAATAATATCAAATGTCAATACCAAGCTCTGCACGATTCAATACGTACCGAATTTTCTAAGCAAATGTTTGATTACGAGTTTCAGTGACCACTTAACAGAATCGAACATGTCGACAATAAGTATTAATCTCTGAGGGCCCACCGGCCAGTACACTTTTCTTTCCCCTTAAATTCTCACCTGATCAGATCGATGATTGTGTCGTTGTGCCTCGGTATAATAAACTCGTCGAGGTCCACCAACGCCACGTACTCGTATTTGTACATGGATCGATAAAGGCAATCGTTCAGGGCGGCGAACAGTCCCTCCGTGCGAATCTCTCTCTGCGAGATCATGTCTAAATGATGCCAAGGTAACACGGTCACGAGACCTTTAGCTTCGTAGTACTTGAGAGCGCATCCGGCCTCCGAGCCAACGGTGTCGTTGTATAGAGTCACATGAGTAGCGCCAAGCAGTCTATGCAACTCGATAAACTCTACAAGCTGTAGCACCTATAAAATTTTCACCGGTTAACACCGTTGCTGCAACGTCTGAAAGTGTCACGCGCTTCTTTTCTTTGCCATATTTCTTTTAATCCATACACGTCCGTACATTTTATCGATTCCGCGCAGTTTCATCGTGACTCGAAACCATCAACCGACTGAATCCTGGTTCTCTTGTCCAGAACCGTTACTACCCACAGCGAAATAAATAAGATAGCTGGCTAAACGAAGACCAAGTAGCCGGCCTTTGTGTATCTTGATAGTTTCGTTCACCGAAATTGTTCGGCGATTTGTATACAACGATTCTGGGATTAGTCGGGTGAATTGATCGAGACACGAACATTTCACTCAACCCTCTATACACCTGTGTATCTTTGATGTCGCACACTTTGAAATTTATATTTCGAGAGTCTTGCCTTATTTTTGTTAATAATTTGCCAAAGTCTTTTGCACCAGACGTGCCAATCTAATTTTTATTTACTGTCCTCAATTGCTTGAGAGAATATATTTGCACGCCCCTGGGAGATTCTTCAGCATTTCACATGATTCCTTTACTGGCTCAACTGCGTTCCTCGAGAATTGTTCTGCGAGACTCACGTGAATAATGAGTGCGACGTGTCATCTTTATCAAAATAATAATGTACCTCGTCTCCTGTCCATACATTCAAATGAATAGAATAAAATAAGTCAAACAAATAAAGTAAATTCTATTCCGAGCAATGTCTTCGTTCTATCCCATCGACCATTGTGAAATCACAGCGACAATTGTCTTCCCATAATGAGCAATCACCATCTTTTTAAGCGTGAAAATGAATCAGGGTACAGAGGGTTAAAGTTACCTTTCAAATGAAACCTTCTTGGGTGTCTTACTGGAAGAACGTATTCATACAAAACGTACTCTGTTGTAATCGTAATGCAGGGGTTTCACGCAAACAGCCAACAATTCTTTGTCCTTCGTCCTGCTCTCCGGCCGATTCTGCACGAGGATACGATTCGTCGGGGCTGCTTTCAACCTTGCCACGACGCTCACCGTTTCCGGCACCCTGTCAGCCGTGGCTGACTCTTTGGGCAACGGGCAAATCACAAAGCAGGCGCTGTACTTCAAGTTCCAATTCTCTCTGATTACCTATCAGGAACGATCCACGGTAAGCATCAGTCTCGTCGAGGGGCACCACGCTCGGCATGCTCGCATTTAACGTCTAACTAAACGTGTCTAGAGTCTCCAATAAGGTTTTCCAGGGGAAACGGAAATTACACGCAGCGAGCAAGTCGAATTACGTTGCCTCTAATTCAACCAACATACCGGGCGGGCTAGGTAAGGCAGGGTGGAAGAAAAAAAAAGTTCCTCGAGGTTCTGAAGAATATGTGAATATTATACAAGGTAACTACTACAAAGGTGCTAGATTTCGTTACTTTTTGTTTTCTCAGCTACTGTATTTTGTTTTTGCACGTTTTTTTCTGCTCTCCTTTGATTTTCTATTCAATAATTGGCCCGATCTCAGAGGTCGTATCGCGAATGTCTCGGTTCGGTTCGATTTCGTTTCGTTTTATTTTTAACACACCTTCACTTTGGCGGCCACCGTGACGGAAGCGGTAACGTTCCCTCCATTCTGTGGTCGATACCAAAGCCTACACCAAACACGCTCCGGTCCTCTTGTCTTTGTTGCGCTTATTATGCGCACCATGCCCTGATTTTTACCTGTTGGTGTGCCCGCACCACCAACCCTGTCATCGAAGTACGCTGAGTATACAAAGAATTTGAATCTGAGAATTGAAAGAAGAAAATACGATCTCTTTAGAATTGGTAGCAACACCTCGTGCAGCTGATACGAGTAACAGCAAATTAACCGAATTACGCATACTGTTCTATAATCTATTACAATCATTCGGGTGAAGTTGTAAATGTTATAGAAATGTGTGAAACGAAATTATTGTAGTATGTTATAGTAATAATGAAAATAATATCGAAAGTTCGAAAGAATAATAATGTACTGCTCTAGTTCCCTTTGCCATTCGTTCCATGACAAGGTTTTTTTTATACAATCTCAAAGCTCTTTACGCGGGAGTTGAATTCGGTGTTATAATATAATACACGATGAATGGGGCGGTCTTATAGGAAATTCAGTCGTGTATAAAAACGTGACCTAAAAACGATCTTTCCATCGACTCTTTACGTTCAACTTTATTTCAAATGCAATAGGTCCCGTGCGAATGTCTCTCTTTTGTAATATTATAATATTCTGCCCAATTAATTTCCTTCCACTCTGGTTACTGTTTAATTGATTTATAAATTGCGAGCTGCGATATTGTGAGTAACGCAAGTAGGAGTGATAGTTACATGTGAATAATTTCTTCTGCGTTCAGTTTAGACGTTTATAACTTCATTTTTTTTACTGATAGGAAGATAATCACTAAAATCTCTGTTGCATGTTTGATAATCGATAGTACAAAAAGTGTGAGACTCCGAGTATAATATTCTGTCATAGTTACGTCTAACTGGCTACTACTATTCTCGTTGCGCAAGCAATTTTCTATGTAAGATTACACTTTCCGATCAAAGATCTATAAGAAGCGTCTATTAAAAATTCATTGACCGCGGAACATCCGAGTTCTATATTTTAGCAGGATGTAAAGAAACAATTCATAGGGAGATACACCTCGATTCCAATCGTGAATGGTTGATTGTTTAACCAGCAAGTAAATCAATCAGAAATAAACTCGTGTCCTTTAATAAAGATATACTCATTAAATAGACGTTCTATGACAGCATTTAGTTTCTATATTAAGGACAACATAAAACTCAGCAAACCATGCATACATATACATATAATTTTTCTATTACAATTATCTATTATAGTGCAATTTAATATTTGTTGCAAAAAACGAACTGAGAAACCGTTTTAAAATTAATGCACCGCCTTGGCCTACGAACGACTCATATAATTTCATTTCCCACCGTCCCTAACCCTTTCAGTCATCGAATTTTCCAAACTTCATTAATAATGTAATCAACATGCTCTAAAGAAAAGAATTCTATTCACGACTTCCAATCTACCATTTAAATAAACAAGGCGAAAAAAAGAATTCCCCTTTCGTTCGCCAGTGATTTCAACGAAGCAATATAGAACAAAAAAAGGAATCTACGTGCAAACGACTTTGTATAATTATACTAAGAGGATCGTCGACGTTGAGCGTGAACAACCATCGTCGATAAATATTCAAGTAGCCCTTATCAGATAGTGAACACACCTAGTCTTCGTGACTGGCAGCCATTCGGCGTGCGTGATCCTCAAGCTCTGATCAAGTTGTGGTAGACGAGCTTCCAGGTTGGGTGGTAAGCTCGGTAAACCTCTCGGGTCCGGTTGTATCGCGGTCTTCTGTCCTCCGTCTTCACCACGCACCAATAGCCCGATATGATCGTCGAAGCTGCCCTTCAATCCAATATAATCTTCAGCCTGTGAAAGCCGACAGAACGTTTAATCACTAGCGCACCACATACCAATGCACATCGACCGCAGATGTTATTCCATCGAGGTAAACGGATTTGTAATTTCTTTATTAGAGTGAAATGTGATTGGAAGCACGCGTTCCGGTGGGAAACCCTATGAAATTGTTCTTGATATTGTTGATACATTAACGGTTAGAGTAACTTAGATTAACCTTTTAACTGCGGAATTTAGTTTTAAGAATCCCCCGCAGGATGCGGAATTATGGCGAAAAGCCGCCATAAAATATATAGCAGGACACATACCGCCAAATAATATTCTTATTACATTTTTTGAAATCTCGAGTTTTTATAGTTAATGGTACTTTTCCATTTTTCACGTCGAGTATACACGTCAACCGCACCGCAGTAGAGATTTGGATTGACGTGTATACACGTCGAACGCAGTTAACTGGTTAATGTCGAAATAATCAATTTCTCGAGCAAGAAGCGAGCAAATTTCATTGAATCGAAATTCCAATTTATACGAATTTTCAATTTGGCTTCAACAGCTTATACATTTACATAAACTTTGAAAAAATTCGATAAGTATTTGAAGATATAGTTCGTCGAAAAAGTAATCATTTTTAATATATTACGCATGTACAGTAAGATTTTCTACAAACCTACAAAAAAAAAAAGAAGGAATATTTAATATAAACGCGTTTGAAAGCCACTATGTACGAACATTTCATTAATACCGACAATTTATGTTTTCAAAGGGTTCTAAATACGTTGGTACATCGTAATATTACTATTTGCTCGAATATATTTACGATTCTCCACTACGCTATCTACTAGATAAGAATAATATTTGATTATAACATATCATTTTAAAAATATTCCGTTACAGTACTCCTGAAGAGATACAATAAATTTCAGTTTCGAAACTATTATACATATACCATAGAATATTACGGTATATCTATGTGTTTTTCCACTTTGTCAAAGTGCCATACATTGCACTTTGCAAACTTTAGCAGTCATCAAAAATTTGCACCATCGCCCGACAAAACTTTTCTGACCTCCCACTCGAAACTGATAAAGCATATAACAACCTAAAGCTTTGCAACAGTTGGTGTACAAATTTATTTACATAATGTTATTTACATCATCGTCGTAGAAGGTGCCCGAATAAAAATATTTTGGCCTTTTTATTCTTTGTTAAACATTAATTTTTAATTAGCCTATTACTAAGTGTACAAAATATTTCATATAAAAAGAATCGACGTGAAACGAAAAGCAACGAATCAACGTTGAATTCTACACAAACTATTGCACAGGCGAACCATTCATTTTCAGACATAAATGCATTTTAAATACGAAAATCGTTCCAACATATACTTCATAATTTACGACGTGATACTTCTAAATGAAAGCAAACATACCGGCAATAAGAGTGGTACACACGGGTCACATGGAAAGCCGAGTATGAAAATGTATTTATTTTACGAGCAACCCATACCTACGAATTTTTCAAACGGCAATTCGAAGCGTTGACATTCGAAAAATTTCATTTTCGCGGATTTCACACGGTTTTTCATCCCTTTCATCGGATTGCACGTCGCATGTATACACACAAGCGATCGTCATCATCTGCGTGTACATGGTGGTACAGCTTTTGTGCATTTTTTTTCATTGCACGATGATCGATCGTTCGAGTGGATTGCCAGGCAGGGTGGTCGAATGAAAAATGGCATCATCTTTCTTCGGTTATGACTGCTGGTAAAATTCTTCTTCCATTTTTTTTCCCTTTTTTTTCTATTTCACACGTTACAACGTGCTCCGGATTATGGAGATAGCGAGTAAAATGAATTTCTATTGGAATAACGACGCAGCCGTAATTTTTGCATAATTTTGTATTTGAATAACACTGGTCCGATAATACTCACGATTATTCAGACGATGGTGCATTTTAAACTCCGTACGATTATGTAGTCGTTGCATCAGTTAATAATTATTCACTCGAAATTATTTAGTTTTCATTCCTGTGTTTTTCTCCTTTTAATGCACTGATGTTTATGGGGGGTTTCTGTTTTAAGTTATTCTTGGAATTAATTCTAAGTATCTATTGTATACAAGTCGTTTTAGACTTTTATTTTAATGCGAATTCTTATTGTGGATTTTCGCAATATCTATTTAACACTGTAATGAAATAAAAGGTGGTGGGGTGAAGAATTTTAACTTCGTTAAAATTGGAAAATTCTTCAATGCTTACAGTTCCTTAAACTATGGGAAACAACTTTCAAATGCTATAACAACCAAAAAAATAGAAACGTAATATAAAACGATATAATCAGCTGAAGATATAGAGCCACATACGAGTAATTCCCTATTTTAATACTCGCCACTGTACGTTGAGATGAAACATCCTTTCATGACTAATAGCAATTGTAAGTGGTTAAAAAAATTGGGCAATTTCTATTGCAATGAGAAACGATGGCGCATACAGTGCCTCGTAAGTTTCTTCGCAAGAAGAGTCGACGCATTTATCTGTATGAAGAATATAAAAGGACTTCCCGTGTGAAACAAGTACATACAAATGCTCGCAACATAAATTGCCAGATCTCATTAGATTGGAACTTTTAAAATGTGTGAACGAACTTGTGCCACTGTATGTAAAGTAAATATCGAATTAACGAGCGTGGAAAGTAAAAAATCCGTTTTAATAATACCTTCGCAGAAAATGTTATTACAGTATTCTGTTCTAAAGGACCAAATTTTCAAAAAATTTACAAAGCATCCATTGCAGCCACTTTATTACGTTTCCTGTTAATGTACCGCCTGTTCAGAGGGATTTTTCACAGTACCAGGGAAATATATGCTTGAACTCTAAGCGTACGGACTGAAACAAGGGAAGGGAAAAAGAAAAACAGCAAGTCTGGTCTTTTAAACGTGCATTGCACCACGAAAGCAAAAGTTGTCCGTTGATGAAAACAACATTTCTATCCAACACGATACTGATGCGACTGCAGTACACTATACCTACTATACGTATGTATATACGTACACGAGTTCGCCCAAACGTTTATGAATGGATCGTCCTCCATTTTCAGCCAGTGGTAATTATCGAGTTAACAAGTAAAAGGGACAACGGTTTTCGCAGCGCTTCATTAACGCGGTATTACACTAGCAGCTTCTCTTGAATAGTTTATCAAGCCACGGCCTATTTCGTTCTGAAGCGAAATCAACGGGAGCCTCCATTCAGTCTGATAACGGCTCAGCGTTATCGTCCGGGTTTTTATTATTGCGACGATTCGTTACGCGACAGACTTCCCCTCGCATTGTCCCATATTCTCTTGTTCGTTCTCAAACGAGTGACAGGCGGACACGTAGATTCCTCCGCGACAACAGAAAGTAAATTCTACTGCTTTCTTTGGCTACCATTTAAAATGAGCTTCTTTGTCGAACGAGTGCTATGGAGGAGGGAAGCTTTTGTTTAATGTGTTTAACTTTTCCCTTCCTTTTTTTTCTTTTTTTTTAGTACGTTTGAAAACAATGTGATTGTGATATTTTTATTTGTCCTTTGCATCACGGAAAGCCTCTATTCCAAACCTATAAACTAATGTCTATTGTAATCGCAATGTCCGTATTTGAATAAAGGTGATAATATATATGGTAGCAGATCAAAAAACGTATTTCATCGACTCTATCGCCATTGAAGCAATAAACGACTTTCTCTTTATTTTAACTAGCAGTGAAGGTTTTATAAATTATCTCAATCGTTTTCGTAATTCAGCACTTCATTGCTAATAATTGACGAACATTATCAGCGAGGCAGCAAAGAGGGAAGATAATACAATTTCATTTGAATTTCCACCGTGAGATAGGTGCGGAACGAAATTAAAGATCCAATCGAACGAATCGAGCCCGTATTTATTACGATTCAATAGAATTCCCGTTCATTTCCCGTAGCTCTACATTACAGTTGAACAGAGCCACGTGTACTATTCCTGTAAAAAGTAATTCCTTGTAGGCGAAGCCAGTTTTCCATCTCGGAAATTATCCAAGACCAATTTACTCCCTAAACTCGATGTCGCTTTTTCAGACTTTCCGGGACCAGGAAATGTGGAAATGGAGTTTAGAAAAAACAAGAAGGAATCGGCGGAGACCGGGAAGAAGAGGGCGAGAAACGCTAAAACTGAGTGAGTTTAATCGAAGGGACTCCTTGCCTGAAATACCACGAAAACATTCCGCCGAGGAGAAAGGATAAAATGTCATCCCGAATAAAATCTTCTGGGGTATTTATTCGTTACGACGGACAAATATTTCCGCTTGCAAATACCTGCGATTAAAATTTATCAATATGTATAACATCAAATCAGTAATACGACATGGAGGGCAACGAATAAGAGTAATAAGAAATAATTATTGCCCCTGTATTTCGTAATAATAAATCATTCTTCATTTCAATTTACTTTTCACAGCAATAATATTGCAAAACATCACTGCATAGTAATATTTAATATATTAATCCTTGAAAAACAACTTTACTTTAATTTTATCCAGGAATGCATGATAAGTATTTTCTTCAGTCGGAAGCAGTTTGAAAATACACTCTCTAGATTACATGAAAACGTTCTGAACGATTACTGTAATTGACATTATTCTAGGATAGAGAATTCAAAAGAAATGCATCCTTCAATTATTGATTTGAATCATATATCAAATACGACGAGGGTAAAATTAAAATGTCATTACTCACAAGCAATATGAAGTTTAACAATAATTTATCGTTATAAAACAGGGGCGGTTCTAGCAATCGTATTTCTCTTCATCTATCTCTTGAATTACTATGAATCTAGCACAACCATGAATTGAGTACAAATTGTACAAGTGTTGCGTTTCACTAAACAACAAGAATACAAATCTATTTATTATTCGTATCTGCACTCAAGAGCTATTTTTACTTATTACGTAATAAATTAAAAACAATCAAAACCGGTCTATAAAAATATCAGTACGCATAAAATACTTTTGTACTTTTCAAAACGAACTCAGTTCTATAAAAAAATAATTATGATTATAATAATAATAATTATAATAATAGTCGATACATTTTTTAATAAAACGTTCTACGTTTAAAACAGTAACAATACCTGTTACTTCTTATTGGAAATTCCCACGTAACTTTCTGTCCAACGCAATACATGCCTCAACGGCTCAACAATTCGGAATTTGTCCGATATCAGAATTCCCGACGTACATGTCCTGCACACCGTGGCTGTCACTGAAACTCGAAATAGAGGAAAAACAGACGGCAATCGATATCGTTTTAGGTGGCAGCTATATCGATGCCGCGTGTGCCAATTCTTATTCGCCTCTGTCCCCGTGATTCATTATCCGGGACGACGATTATACAAGAGAAAGGGAGGACGTATAAAACAGGCAGAGCACATTGGTACCGTGGAACAGCGGTATAGGAGTTAAGGGCACGAAATAAAAGGTAGGAATAGAACAAAAAAATAAGTTCGTTGGATGCGGCGTTAAAGCAGCGACAGGGAGAAATCGATGGGCCGGGATGGCAAAGTTTTCCGTCTCCACTTTTTCCTTCCTCTTTGCACGGACAAAGAGCGGCCGAGTATAAAGTTGAGCCCTTGCCATTAGTTCGAAAGTCTTTTACCAGTTCCCTTTTTCTTCCAACAGGAAACGTTTGAGGATTATCGACCCCGCGAGCGACGTAGGAGTTCCCCAATGAAGAACCACGACGTTCAACCGAACTCGCCAGATATCCCTTGCTTATTACCACGGCGCGTCTTAGAAGCGGAATGAAGAGGACGAAGACGAAGGAGGACACCCGACGAAAGTTCCTGCGGTCTCGAGAAGTAACTCGGTTGTTGGAGTGCCGACGGCCATCGAGACATTTTAATTTCCCGGAGGGTGAGCCACGGACACCAAAGCACGATTTTAGGTCATAATCCGCACCCTTTTATTCGCAGATGATTGCGAACTTTATAGCAGAGATTAAAATGGTTTCCGGTCCGATGCAGGGGAGAGGTGGTTCACCCACGACCCCGTGCCACTGTGCGCGATCGTTCCTTTCGCTTTGTACGCTGAGAGCATTGGATCGACCAAGATTAAAGACGTTTTTGAGAAATTGAGACTTGTTTACTGGGTTGTGTGCAGGGGAAGGGGTGTGCGGCGGTTTAGTTTTCTTGATACCGGTATGTCGAAGTTTGCTGCTAAACAGCGGTGAACGTACGTAAACATTTGCGGTTTGTCGTTGAATAAATTCCTATGGAAGATTTTGTATTTCTGTTGAAGTCTTGAAATAGAAAACGCATAGTAGGTAACTTTTTCTAGTATATCTAAATTCCTACAATCTTTTTCAATTCCTTAAACAGTTTCTAATTACATTTACAAAAGTTGTGGTGTCCACTTTACGGAAGGGTGAAACTTTTGCAATCTCTGAAATGAAACGGATTCCTTTTTTTTTTAGGTTGATTGATGTTACATAATTGGTGTTATGGAAGTTTTAAAAACTAATCTTACTTGAATATATGGAATACATGAATAGTTGTTTTGCGAAATGTAATTAGAAATTGATTAAGGAATCAGTATAAATGATTTCAGTATATTTGATTTCGTACGCGTGTGTACACAGTGTCAAAACGTCCAACGCGCCCCTCATTTCGGAAACACGAGTACGAATCCTAGACTCAAAATTTCTGTTAAAATCCCTGAAATGTTGTTGAAATTTTGTTGAAAAATCTAGTACGAAATTAATGCTCTTATTGGAAAGGACTTAATGGATCCTTAATCGAAAAAGTCTCTTTAATTTTGCCATACAATTAACACTAAAATTAAGAACTATTGTTTCTTTTAATTTTAATATTAAACTTTACTATTAATATCATTTTCATTTTAATTTAAATCTTAAAATTTCCACATACATACATCATAATTCAATCTATTATAATACGTATAGATATACTACAAAATGTTACTGACATTTACATGTTTTTATACAACACTTGCCTTTCTATTTATCTATCACATTCATAAACTATCTAAAAAAAAAATCACGATAACAAAATCGCTCTGTCTGCTTCTTGTACCCACTCCACTATCACTCTTTTTCAATACATGTCCCACATGCATACGTCGGTGCAGCTATCGCGTGTGCATCTATGTATAGAAGTTCGTACGAAACCATAATTCGATGCGCTTGTTACAAAATACATACCATCATGATTCGTAACCCTTCACACCATACCCCGCTTTCTAACTGCAATTCCAGTCGGTGTAAATGTAAATGTAAAAACTCGTAAATCAATACGATTAAGATAACGAAAGCTGCAATTTATTCAGCAATATCCGCGAAAGAATTAACTAACAATCCCTATAATTTGTGGTATTCGTTGTTGTTCGTTACGCGACCCGTTTAGCCGGCAAAGTATGCAAATTAACGCTTACAAATCTAGTCCCTCGGAATCGTAATCCTTTCCGCGCGATATACATACATACATATTCTGCACGACCAATGAAATTTTTACGCGATAGCTGTCGGAAAACGTATGCTCTTAAACGTAATCCCAATTAACAGTTGCCGCATCTATCCGATAGTTCCATCCCGATACAGTAGCGAGGTCGTCGATATTTACTGGGCGATTCATAGTTACAGCATACGTGAGCGAATATTTCTTTACGGATTTGTGTTTTTCATCCAGATTATTCTGGATTAAAAAGGGCAGGTGGTACAGTGTAGGCAGAATGTCTATTTCTTAAGAAGTTGGAATGAATTATTTAATTTTATAGTGATTTATAATTAACTGACATTCGTCACTTCATTTTAATAATGTATCTTAGGATATGCAAGATAAAGAAATTTACTATTGAACGAGCTATACGACAGTTTCAATCACAGATATACATATATCTGCACGATTAGTGAATTTGGATTGATGTATTGCTTCGAAACAGGTAGCACGTCTTTTAGCAGTACGTGTGCTACAATTTAATAGTAGCCTCGTAGTTATTATATACCAAATTTTAACATGGTTTTAACACGCAGCAAACAAATATTTTCTGATATACTTTAACAGTCCATTTATGAATTCTCCTGCCTCACAATTACTGTCGCACTTATTCTAATCACCTTTATAATATACAAAAACAACTTTAACCTCTTAGCACATAGTTCTAAGCTACGCGTAAGCCCCAAAGCTAGTATTAATAAAACACTATTATTGTTATCGCATCTATCTTCAAAGACTTCACAATTCTATTCTAACTTCTCTTGACGCTCTGATCTGAAGTCCATAGCAACAAATGTTCAAAGAAGAAAACCCAGAACCACGAAATAGGATTACACAAGAATTCGATCATTTGTGCGTTAACGTTCCACCACGGACACACTGCTGGTCAGAATTTTCAGTTTAAACAGTTTGAACTCGTAGAGCTTGGAAAACGCGACACTCGACATTTCCAATCGTTTTTGAAGACCAATCAATAATAATTTCAAGTAGAAATTGGCCGAACAAAGCTAATCACCACCGGTCTCCGTAACATTAATCGAGTCAACGAACCGATAACAAATAATCCAATACTTGTACAACCAAGAAAGTAACCGGAAACTTTCGCCCGCCAGCATACACGTTCAACCCATCCGAAACGTTCGTTCCGTCGTTTAACAATCAGCGTTCAAACGCAGCTGAATTATATCCCGCATCTTCTATTCATCGGGAACCCCCGAACCGTTCGAATCAATATTTGACGGCGACTAACGACGATTAAAGCGGTTAACGGAATAAAAAAATAACCCGGTCTGGATCATTTGGGAGCGGGTGGTGCACTGAACGGCGGCAAATAAATCATTAAACACCGCCAGCCGTTGCTCGGTTAATCAAGAAACACCCTGTCACTGTTCGCCCGTCGATTCGAACCGTTCGAACCAATTTCCTCCCCGGGGCATTTGTTTCTCTAATGCAACTGCTAAATACAGCCAGAGATTCATATCGTCTGCGGTGCGTTTAATTAAGTGGATACAGATGTTCCTAATTGCGTACTTACTCCGATTTCCCCGTAATCCGGACGATCGGGCGCAGCTGGCAATCGATGCCCGCTTCTGTGACCTCCTAGTGCCCCGGTGCCACCTACGCCCCCGCCCCGCCTCTCGTCGATCAGGAATATCTCCGTAAGGACGATCAAGCCGAATACGGCGAAGAACATGACCGCCAGCATGAACGACATGTTGGCCCGTTCCTTCAAAACGCCGGCGTTTGCCCGGCTTCCGCCGGAACCACTCCTTCGGGAACCCATCCTCCAGAAATTCTGTCAGCAGAAATCGAGAGAAATTGCGAGGTTGATTTTGACGGGGTGGCACGATGCGCAAACCGTACGCTACACACTGGGGGCAAAAGTTATTGGGACAGCCAAACGTTTCAGGCTGCGCAGAAATCTAATCACTGGTTGACCCTTTATACTGTGATTTATTTTCACTTTTAGTTTATTCTTTTTTCTTATTATCTAGGGAAAAGCATTAAATAGTTTGTTACAAAGAGGGAAATTTTGACGGTGTATTGACAATAGCTGATGTAATAAACACGTTGGCCGTAATATTAGGAGGTTGCATTGAAAGCCGCTGTTTTTTCGTGTTTTGTGAGCATTTATATCAATAATAAAATGTATAAAAGAATCAGTCAACGTATTTTCCCTCGAAAGACACTACTTTTTCCCACTTTTCTGGCAAAAGTTGAATTCCGCGACGAAAGAACTGTTTATTTTTCGAGCTTATCCATTCAGCAAACCAATTTTCAACGTCTTCGTAATTACGGAAATGTGTGTCTTCCAAACCGTGTTGCATCGATCTAAACAAATGATAATCACTTGGGGCCAGGTCTGGAGAGTAGGCTGGGTGAGGGAGAATCTCCCATTTGAACTCCATCAGTGTTTCTTTTACGGTTTTGGCAACATGAGGTCGAGCATTGTCGTGGAGCAGGATCACTTTTCGGCGATTTGATGCAATTGATGGTCGTTTTTGTGTCAAATTCTCATGTAAACACTGTTGAGCCAATTCTTTGAGAGTTTGAGTAGAGTTTTCTTCCAATAAATCTTGCAGTTGTTCATCTTCGAATTTTTTCGATTGACCTGGCCGTTGTTTGTCGTGAACGTCACAATCACCACTATTGAATCGCCGAAACCAATCTCTGCACACTGTTTCTGATGGAGCAGATTCACCGTAGGTTTTCGCAAGCATTCGATGAGTTTCAGCTGCACTTTTCTTTAGATCGAAGTAGTGTAAAAGTACACATCGACAAAATAACTTGTCGCGTTCCATTTTGTCTCTGCTATAGAAATGAACTTGCGTAGCCAAAGACAGGCGTTTGAGGACTGAAACTTGGGGGGGAATGTTTACACTTCAAAATGAGATAAGAACCAGCTGTCACTATCTACGATATGCGCTATTAGACCCACGTGAACGTAAACAGCGGCTTTCAATGCAACCTCCTAACACAATAGATTACTTTGAGAAATTATTAGAAAAATTGTGTTGGATGACATTTATATTAACGTTGGTATATATTTGAAAACCTATAAATCTACGTTCTACGATAATAGAAAATCTATCAACATAATAGCTCTATGAAAAGATAAAAATAAATACTGGGAAAAATTGGGATAAGATT
Source organism: Nomada ferruginata (assembly GCA_963583965.1). Classification (NCBI taxonomy): domain Eukaryota; kingdom Metazoa; phylum Arthropoda; class Insecta; order Hymenoptera; family Apidae; genus Nomada; species Nomada ferruginata. The sequence continues at coordinate 9,133,181 of OY757225.1, read as the reverse complement.
TGCATGATATAGATCTCGGGTGCGTGATTTCAAAGTTACACGTATACAGGGCTTCATCGTTTCTTAAGTTAAAAATTTAAGGATATTTAGAAAATAGAACGTATCGAGGCAAGGTTAATTACTATCAGTGTTAATAATATTTCCTTTGAATCGATGAATCGTTAATAAGCCATTTAATATTTGCACAACTAAGGAAGTGGTCCCCGACTTTTTACCAGCAGTGTAAGTACAGATTATCGCTCATATCTATTTGACCGATACAGATTTTATACTTTAATTCTATATATTATTTAGGGAAGGAATGTCTTCCCTGTTATTGTTTGCACAGGTAATTCTTCTTTTAAATAGTGCAGAATACTTGTAGTACAATAATACCTTCTTTAAATAGTGATTATGGAATTGTCACATCTATTATAGCTACGTATACTCGTGGATCGGTATTGTATTGGAAATTTATCGTCGTTAATTATATTTATTATAATTAAAATAATAATTGTTTGCGTATCGTACGCAAAGTGAGCCGACAGAAATAATAACTTCAATTGAATTAATTATCGTCTGCATAAAAGCGATGAAAACATTGTGGTATTACGAGACCGTACAATTTTTCCATAAAATATCGCCACGTTACATTAAATCACCACAGAATGTACAATGTTTTTATTTAATAATTATTGCGACTGTTATCCATCTGCAATTGGTTTCATTGTTCAGCAACGTTTAATTAAAACACCGTGTCATCGATTTTCAATAGCACCGTATAATTGATTGAATTAGTTAAAAATGGGAGATGTGTAACGTAGATATTAAAATGAGTACGAAATGCCAAGGTATTTCCATCTAGAAGGTGAAGGAATTATCCTGGAATTCCATTTCAACATTCACCGTAGAACATACCCGGACTTTGTAATAGAACGTACGTAGTCTTTAAACTTTGTGCGGACTTTATATAGAACGTATTCAAATTCCCTACATATTTCATTCTAGCACTAAATTTCACGTTGCATTACCTTCAGGGCCAGTTGCTGATAATGGCACTTCCTAGTCTAATAATAAAAGCTATTCGTTTTATGGTAGTCTGTAGCGGGAGGTATTAAAATAAGAGTGTGAAGTAGTATTGTGAACAGCGTTAAAAGTATTATTATTATTGTTAAAATATTATTATCAATTGACAAATCATTTTTCCTTTCTGTACCTTAACTTAATTAAACAGCTTCTTCGTTCAATAAATTTGTGTACAATAAAATATCATTGATACGTATATTTTTTATATTTTAGCTAGGTAAGATTTTACGAATTGGATATTATTGTATTCAAGTTATGCATTCGTTTTGTTGAAATTATATTTTGTTTTATAATGCGCGCGTTTTGATTGTTCAATTGTTTTCTTCTTGTTCGGTAGAGTCCGCTACGATATGTGCGCCACGGTTGTAATTTCCACTTTTATTATACTACCATTATTCTTATATTGTATTTCCTCTTGATAGTTAGACATAAGTATAAAATAAACAATGTATGTATATAATTGCTCGTCTCATTGAACTCTGTAATCCCTAACACGTTTTGAATGTTTGAAATATTTTCGTGAAAATAATTAAGAAGTACTTTGTCTTACGAATTGTACAGAAAATTCAAAACCGACACAAACGCAAAGTTTCTTAAATGCCAAGTTACGCATACGTTCCGTGAGCTTAAAATGTCATTTAGAATTGGCATTAAACCGTGAAATGTTGCTGGACAGTTACAAGAACTTCTACGAAGTTAAAATGCTACCAGGAATTTCCTAATTTTCTAGAAAACGGAAAATTAGTGGCGTGCCCGAGTTACCGCGTAGTTTTTCCATGCGTTGCCGCGTTGTTCTGTACCTTATTATTAGCGATTTAGTTACGAAGAACACAAAGGTATTAGTTTCCTTCGCAGACATACCGATTGCAATTCTGACCAGCCAGAAAACCGTGCAGTATATAATTTTTATTCCGACTATTTTCTAGAATTGTAATTCATTTCTGTTTCTTTCAACTTGGATTGCATTCATGAAGAACAATTGAAATGCAGCAAAAACTGCACCCTTATGCAACACTTAACCAAATACAGAGCAAGCAAGAATCAATGTCGAATCGACCACGAAATAAAAGATTAATCGAATCGAGTTGTTGGCATCGTTATTAGTCGAATCGAACGTTTCATCTCCGAATTCTGCGTAGCATCGAAAAATTGTTTTCCGATAACACTGCAGCCTGGAAACGGCAGGTCCTTTTAGGTGACATTACGAAACGTATTCAACGCCAGGTTATCAAAAGCTATCCAACATTGCTTTGCATTTAAACTCCAATATTATTTCAATTTTGATCGGTTTCAAGGATTGTTGTTCTTCTGAAACATCGCTTGAACGGCAATTATATCTCCTTTTAAATCGATTAATTATAATAACTACCTATACATCGCTATTCGTCAATTAATATTGCTGTATAAAATTATACATCAATGCTATTTAATAGTCTCTAACACAGTATTCACGGTCGTTAACGAACGCGAACCTGAACTTAACATACATAATTTCGTATTACTGGAAATTAAAGTGCAAGAGAACTAAATGCATATAACACTGGCAGTAATTCTTAAAGGAATACTACTTATAACATTTTTAAATAGTTTCGATGAATTTTCGGGATGAACAAAAATGTAACATGAATAGTTATTATTATTTATCGTTTCCTCTGTTCCTTTCTATCGATAACTTTCCATATACACAATGAGATACATGATTCATTAAAAGTAGTAAACTATAAATAATAATTTCAAACTAATAATAAATTTCAGATATTTAATTTCAAGAATTACCCTATTTAATTACATTGCTTTCAATATTCCAGCACAAAGGAGATTCATATCGCACATCCAGAAAGGGAACGAGCAAAAGGGTCGATTAATAACTGAAACGACGAAACTTTTGTTTTTACTCGATATATGTATATCATATATCTAAGCCTGCCAGAGGTCCTGCGGGTAGAACTTCTGGAACAGGCTGCAAAGCAAATATACCTGCTTATGTACATACATATGTGCATACAGTGCCGAGGACGAACTTCAGTTTCGGATTTAGATCAAATCGTCGATCTCCAGGGAAGTTGGAATTAAATTCCACAAAGTCACAAGCCTCGTACGTTTTCCCGTTATGCATGTTCGAACTGTCTACCACTGAAAAGTATAACACAGTGGAACTTTCCTTTATCGAATCATCCGCCGACTCGCGCATAACGTTGCAGAAAGCAAAATGGTGTAACCATTCTTCAAATGGGCTTCCGTTCCATCGGACATTTCCTTTACAATCACCCCATTTCGATTACTCTGACAGATCCGTTTACAATATTTATCTTTTACCCGGGAAATATTAATATCGGAATAGGGAGATATAAAACGAGAATATAAATACCTAGTATAATTCAAGCACGCTTTCTTTCTAATATTATTGAATTCTTTCTTCGCCCAATAAGTACGTCACGGGGTTTCGTGAAAATATTGTTACGAAATCGTGTATTTTGAAATGAGATGCTGTATTCCTTTTGTAAAAATGTCCACCAGCTTCTTTAACGCGGTTTTTGCAGTGGAACTTTTCGGTTTCAAAGAACTGCCAAGTATGCAGTTAAAAATATAACAGATATAATACAGTGTTAGTAATCGTATTAGATGACATTTATATTAACGTTGGCATACATTTGAAAACCTATGAATCTACGTTCTACGATAATAGAAAACCGATAAACATAATAGCTCTATGAAAAGATAAAAAGAAATACATTTTTTTCCGCTGATGTTTAATAAAATTGCGAAACAGACGCGAGACAAGTAGCAGTCGAACAATCGATACGGAAGCTCTTCATATTCCCATTGGTGTGTACTATTTCCACGTTGACCTATATGAATCAAATTTGTCAGCTCCGTGCGAAATCCCAATTTTCCCGGTACGACGAAATAAAAAAAGGACAGAATTTTTGTCCCAGCGTCGTAGTCTTTAGCATTCTCCGCCCACCGCTATCGATTCTCCTTTAAAATGCAAGAGTGCTCTATGTACTTATATCGTTCGATAATAAACGCGAGTGGAGTGCTTTGAATCATATCGGGGTCGGTAAAGCGTGGAAGATGGAAGGCAAACAATTTTATTGCCTGAAATTTTAATAGAGAAATTTCCATTACTGCGTCGCACGACTCACCTAAAGTGGTCCCAGGGAAGGCACTGCCAAGCATGAGGACGGTAGTTTGTTCTGTAAGCAAATAAAAAGAAACACATGTTCAGTAATAATTAATTCGTACTGCGTGTGCCTTCCGAGAAATAGCAGCGCAATTCTTTAATACCTTTACCATTTCTCATCTTAAAAATATACTTTCTATGCGATATACTTCCTAGTCCTTGACTCAATCTCGTACACCCTCTCGATACATATCTATAAACCTCGTTGCTTTTCAAAAGCACAAATTATTTAAGTCGGTCACGTTGTTCGTGCAGAACAAAAGTAACGCGGTTGCACGCGCACGCTGCGTGCGCAAAATGCAAAATAATAATTGCATCGCGTAAAATGAAAATGAGCCCGAAGAGAAAGGAGGAATCTTGAACGATTCGTTTGATAAACGGTGGAAATTCCTTGTTTTCGATTGTTATGCTCCGCAGTGAGTAACTAACGTATACGGATGATTTGATGCTTAACAATTACATGGATATATATAATTGTTGTTCCATCTTATCAAAAGTCATCACAAATTGTTGCAAAAATATGCACGATGTTAATAATGTTAAAGGAGTCATTTTGACGGACTTGGTAATTCCAACTGTCAAAGTTTTAGTATGTACACGTAGAAAAATGCAAAACATTTATATTAGCTGAGAAAAAATGAATGTGACCATTGGTAAATAGTCATTCAACTAATGTGTTTCACTATAACTGAAATTTAAGGTATAACGTTGCAATGGTTTGGTCATCTATGTATAGCTGTAGAGGTTATTTAAAAGATGAGGTACATAGGATGAAAAAATCATCTTTATGTCAGAGAAATTCAGTTTATCCGGCCGATGGAAACTTTCGAACACTTAATTTTCGTATCCGTATTTCGTATACTTTAAGGGCAGGAAACTTTAGATTGAAGAAAAATAGCGGTCCCGAACGCCCCTACTACGGCTGCGCCAAGATATATTTCTATCTTGTCGAGACCAGAAAAGTTTTCCGATACAAACAACCCAGCATTCGCAAATTTAACTTTAATAACTTTGCAAAGATACCGTCGAACAAGTTGCTAAAGCATGTCTCATAAAACATGCTCGCGGGGTTGCATTCTTCGTTCATGGGAAGGCATGTAAAGCAATTTGATGATACAACCGTTTACCTTTACCACGATGGCAATGAATGACGCTTGTTCGATTAAATTAAAATCCTTTAAACATTCATTTGCCGTTCAGGAGTCTACATGTGAAGCAGAATAACTTGATTTTGCCCAACCCTTTGAAACGGAAATAACTCAATTAGGAATGTAAATCAAACTTTTATGGACAGGGCTGATAAAACACGTCCCTTAATTGGACAAATTATTGCTGCAAAATTTGTACAGATGAAAGAGCGCGTCTTCCTATCAAATGGTAGAAAAGTTGATATGTAAAACTGATTATGGATTGACTAACGCTGAACGCTTCAATTTTTGTAATAAATATATAACTGAATTCAGCGTTTCAAGAGCGACGAAATATAAGAACACTGAGAATAAATGGAAAATCCTTTTGAACGTACTCGGCATTCAATTAATTATAGTGAAGAAAATATGGCTGTGTAAAACTGGTGTAACATTGAAATTGTTAATTGTGCAAAGCAATCGGTCTCTTGATTTCCAGAAATTATTATTTTATGGCATTTATTTATTTGAAGCAATGAAATTCGTTCCATAATGCAGTTATGTGACATTATTCAGTGTAAATAAATAAAAATCGCATTTCATATTTTAGTTCCAATCGAGGATACAATGTTAAGAGGCATATCTATATATTCTGTAAGACAAAGGGTATTTTCATTCAATACGATGTACGCAATGCTCTGGAGTAACATTTCTGTAATGCCTGCGGAAATGCTCGGGAAATACTCTGTAATATCCACGAAGTACTTCACGAAATTCGGATTGTGGCGCAGGTATTTCAATTCACAAATGCTATTATTCCGTCAGAATTATTATACCGCTTCGCGGGTGGGATTAGAAAGGATAACTGGTACAAGCATCCATAAGCTTAATGTGTGTATCATTGCATACTGAAACACCAGAATTTTGACAACTCTTTGGAAGTTTTCAAAACAATCATACTATATTTCATTACAATTAACAACTATTCGCATATTTATATATGTATAATTACATGAATAATAAATGAATGAATCGTTATTAACTAAAATAATTATTACATTTGAATGCAGCAATTGTATATTCATAAATATATTTTAGGCTACGCTAATATGTTATCCACTTTTTGTATAGGATTAACAAGAATAATATCAATGGTACACTTGAAAATAATGGACTTTCTAATATAATAGAAATAGTTATTGTAACTGTTAGTAACAAATATGATAGTTTGTATGTCACATCGCTCAATATTCATTCCTCAATCTATTCTTAAAATATCTTTAGAAATAACACAGGAAAAATATGGTTCTTCGTAATTTTCTCACAAGAAATAAGAGTATTGTCATAAAAAAACGTAAACATATTATACCGCTTTTCGTTATTTTACTGAGCGGCGAAAGGGTTAATAAAGCAAGCATCATTCATACATATAATACTACGTAAATATGTAATATACCGGTAAAATTTCACGATGCTGATAAAGTAGTCTGAATATGTAAGTAGCAACAAGAGGAGACACAGAAAAAAAATGTCCTACGCCTTTATACCTCTTCCTTTACACATTACATACATCCATTATTAACAAAAATAATTTACCAGTATAGTATAGTATTACTATACCAGTATAGTAATGAGTATGTACGCGAGTACAAAATATACGAATCCTTCGCTCCACAGAAACTAAAACAACTTATCCAAACTGTTCGCATTTACAAACCACAATGTATCACTCCATCGTCTAGCAAAGTCTCAGTAAAATATTATTATAACACTAAGGAAATATTAAACCTAACTAGCTTAAAAATTGGAAATCGACGAGGCAACTAAACTCTCAACAAAATACACCCCAATGTCGTATCAAATACACGCCACAAAAACCGCCATGTTAAATATAAATAGCTCGAAACCGTCGAACCGAGAATTCGTTTTTAATCCCAAGGAAAATATTTCCCCACGAAAGGGCCATCGGCTTCGACCAGCAAATTATTCAATCTCTGACGCAGCTTTACACCCCCCTAATCAGAAGAAGGTCGTGGCGGTGCTTGCTGAATAGGTAAAGGGAGGCGTTTCGAGGAGGCCGTGAATTTTTGATCGAATTAATTACGTGAACCCTGCCAGCGTCGCTCGGAGAACGAGCGATAAATTATTGACCGTTCACCTGCAGCAGGCGTGAACGACAGAATGGACTCGAGTTCCACCGCCACTTGGGACAGTGAATAAATCCTTGCATGGTCAGCCACGTAAAGCTGCTACGTGTGACTTCTGGCTTGTGCTTCTTTTTTCTTGCCAGCTTTGCCCGCCTGCCTCTCTTCGCACACGTTGAAAGGCCAGAGGAATAGGCCCACGTTTTAGACGTGTATGTATTACGTACTTGACGGAAATGAACATAGTTACAAAGGAGAGCCTGTTATCAACTTGAACTCGCGTTGATGACTGGTTGATCGAGTTTTATTTGCGAGTAAACTCGCGTATGCACTTTAATGTGCACGTTTCTAGCCTGACTCGTCGGCTCGTTTGAGGAAACGTCGAAATATACTGTGCGCCGTTTAAATGTGGGTACTTCGATAGGATAAATATTTTTGTGGCAATAGAGTTCCCTTTGGGGATCGATTTTTTTCAGGATTACACGTAACGTGGTTGATTGTGATGTATTTGAATAGTATTACAGTAGAACCTCGGTAACTCGAAAACCTCTATAATTCTATAAGATAAAAATTTTCTTAATTCGCTTCCGCTCCGCTGCAAAAACCTCTATACGTCGAAATAAAACATGCTTTAACTCGAATTATTTGCCACATGTCCAGATGCATGAATTTACCTCAGTAACTAGAATTTAGAATAGTCAAACCTCTGCTACTCGAAGTTTACCTCTATATGTCGAACTTCTATCGCTGCTGCCTCTGCAACTCGAAGTTTATAACTTTGTGTCAGAAATCATTCAATTGTTTCCTACCTTTCAACCGTTAGGATTGTCTCAAAACATAAAATGACCACGTGCATATCCATGGAAGCTAATCGTTTTTCGTCAATCTTCATAGATAAATAATGTATCAATACATTAACTCATAGCGAAAGTACTGACTTTTTGAATAATAAGAAGATGGTAAATATATGTATGTATATTGCATCAGAGTGTAAACGTTTTCAACGAGTAACAGTAAGGAGTCAAATCCTCTTTGTTTAAATACAATTTATTTATATAAAGCATTTTATAAACGTTAATATATCTCAATAGTCACTGTTAGTTCGCTTATACACCTCCCACAACCACCAGAAAAACACCATTAGCTTCCTAAAGGAATCAAAACTATTCGAAAAAATATAAAGTGAAGACGGTAAGTCGCTAAGGACTCGAAGTCGATGCGACGTAAAACTCTGTATTAAAATAAAAAAAAATTCTTTTTAATGAAGCGTTATTAATTTCGTAAATATGTAACTTAGGTTTAGGAAACAGAAGCCGGAGATAAACAGGATTTTAAATAGTTTAAACGAATATAAGTAATTGCGATTAACTGGTTACGATAATTATTGAACTTAATAAAAGAATTTATAATTGCGGGACGAAGTCGTATTATTGCCTTCTCGTACTATTGAGTACTATTGACAGAAACATTTTACAGGAATTTTTAGGCAGATAAATTGTCCCCTGTAGTACTTTACTTTTCTCTTGAACTACTTTCTAAAAATGCCCCCGCGACGCCTTTCAATTTAACGAAATGAATTTAAAACAGACTAAACAAAACCGCATTGCTACGCAGAAGTCTGCACTTGAATATTTGACAAACAGTAAGTAAGGATTCAACGTGATTATAATTAGCTAAATCAACTTGGAAACCTGTAGTGGACGACCCTGTTATTTTCTTTCAAGTCGAAAGCTAAGGTAACGTTTCCTATTATATTATTCAATTGAAATTAAATTAAATGGTACCCCGCGTAGAGGGGCTACAACTCGTTCTCATAAGTCAGTTGTGTACAATGATTTAATGAAAAGGATTATAAATAATATAATATTTGACACAAATTTTCTTCAGTAATACTACAAATACTATTACAATACTTTTAACACTAGAACTGTCCGTGTTTCAAGAACTAAGTACTTAATCCAAGAAAAAATATATTTGTCAATATCGGTTGCATTTTATTCAACACCGGGCAGAAATAAATATTATATTATTTAAAACTAAATTTATTTAGTTTTTTGTATACAATGATAGAATTTTGTATACAAAATTCTGACCATTTAGAAAACAGAAAGATAAGTGAAAGGAGTAATCCTATTATTAATATGAATACAAATAGAACGGTACCATATAAGATAAATAATAAATAAAAAACAAAATTTAGAAAAAGACAAACATGTTCACATTTTTATCATCCTTCATACTAAGTTCATTATTACTATTATCTCGTTATTTAAAATTCTCTTAATGCACACTTTTCGATCACAGAATACACCCTCTATCTAACACGTACGCTATGGAATAAGTCATTACCATAAGAACGACGTACAGTATAAAGCATATATACGTATTCCCAAGTTCAATAAAACCAAATTGGCCTCTTGGCAGCCAGCCTTCTCGAAAAACAAAGGGATTCCACTCACGTGTTTTCCCGAATCGAAACTCGCCGCGCTGATCAAATTATCATTCGAACAAGTCGAATATCCCTCCGGGGATATTACTAAATTATCCGACGAAAAAATTCGCTGACGATCGAACGAGTCAGGGTTACATTCAGTCTCGTTCGCCATCGATCGATTGAGAAAAGAGGAATCAACCTGACCGCACAGCTACGAACGACACAATACCGTTCGTTATTCGGACCTTCCCTCCCTCGAACTCGTATTAATTTAAAACGCTCGTTTGAGGTCGTGAGGTACGGCAAATTTGCTTTTTCCTTTTTCTCCCAGTTTCTTTTTTCTTGTTTTTTTACCTCCGTCGACTCCGCTAATAAAGCTCCCTGTCTACACGAGGGACCAGGCGCTAGTCATATCCGGCGTTCGAGTTCCTCTCTGTTGTGCACCAAAAGGGGGCGAGAAAGAGGGCGAAAAATCTGAATGCACGGCCGCACGACCGCACGAACGCGAAACGTCGACGTAATTACGAAAACGCGTTTATGGAACGACGCATTCGAACGCCGAAGAAATCCGCGGCGAAGGAAAACATTGATGCAGGCATCGACACTGTCGTTGGAAAATTATTTCCCTCCGAACACTTTGATACGTACAGGCGGTGGCGATCTGAGAACGACTGGGGGTGCGAGGACTTTGGCACCGATTCGTATCGCGAATGGGATGAAAAGGGGGATGAAAGGAGAAAAGGGAAGAAATTGAACTCTTGTGCAGAGGTTCTGAGTGTGGTACGATTGAGAAATATGGGGTGAAATTGTCCCTATCTTGCATATGCGCGAAAAACGGTTTAACATTATAACACTTTGTTAAATTTTCCATTTAGCTAGAATCAAATTACTTGTTTCTTTTATTTGCTAGCAGGGAATAGTTTGAGTGGTACACGAATGTGTGAAAGAAAAGTATCGTTTCGGATTCGGGTTGCATGGGCGAAATTTTGTTCTGCAATCTGAATAAATCTTTTCCACAATACTTGAAATATTTATTTGAATGGTGTTATGTTATTTTATAATACAACACCCAAAATCCTTTCCATCGATTCCATTATACATTCAAGCTTAATCGAGATAGAGTGGCAGAAGTTGATTGCACTTTGTTTTCACTGCAATTTTACGAATTTTCTTTGGAGAATTGACGTTACGTGAAAGTATAGTTGTATAAGTATACATACACATACTTTAATGGTCGACACAGGAGAGTATCAGAGAATCAAAATGAATCGCATGCAGGAATGAGGCAGGCAATATTTTAAAAGCACTCATGTCGTACAAGCCGAAATGTTAAATCAAAGGCCCTCCCCCATTAGTTACTTACTACTTCAAAGTATAAATGATTTGATTAAACTGTAAAAAAGAGGTTCTCTGATTACATTGAACACTATATGTGCATTAATATTGCAGAATACAGTGCATGAATTTAGGAAATATTGATCATGAAAGGATACATTACCCTATTTTATACTACCTCTGTCCCATAAGTTATGTTGTAGCGCAAAATTGCGAGTAGCCTTCAATCAAAATCAATGTTTCAAGACATCTGTCATTTGTTTTGACACATCTTTCAATTTTTATGTTAATAATATTTCCAAGTCATTCTAATATAATAAAGCTCGTATGTGTTTAACTGTTAAAGGAATTCAATGATTAAGGAAGCAATTTCATTATAAATAGAACTTATATTATTTAATATCCAACTTTTTTTGCTTCGCACGCAACACTTATATACTCCATATTTTATTTTCATTACCACTGTTATCCTTCCTCGATTACCACAAAAAGGAAATTATTCACAACTCCCTAGTTCCCAAGTCTCGTTAGAAAAATCTATAACCAGTCTCAAACGTTCCCTCCCACAGGCAACCAAAGATTCCACGGCAAACGTTACTAAAGTTCAAGGTTTGTCAAGCCCTAATCAAAAGTTGGATGCCACATTCCGTAATCAAACATAAAATGCAAACACCTAGCCAAACCAAACCCAAACTTTTCAACTACGAAACATTAATACGTTCACGAGTACACATAGACCAGAAACTGCTGGAGAACCATAAAACACTGAAACACTCGTACACCCTTCTTCATTTCCGATCGCGTCCAAAAGCAAACACGATCGTCACGAGGAAGATAGAACCAGGTACGCACCCTCTGACAATAAATCGACCCACATCCTCGAGCCCACGAGAGCTGCGATATCTTTACAAGGGGTGCACAATCGTGTGCGTAAGTTCAATCTGGTCGATGGTTCGCGCATGAAATTCAAAACTCGATCACTGGTGCCAGTGTATGAATCAATAAAACGTCAGTTTATTCGAAAACTATAAGCGTTCACGGCGACAGGTAATCTGTCCAGGTGTCAGACCGCGTTATTCCGGCCGAACACGCCCGACTGTGGGATTTATTTTATTTCATTTTATTTTTGTTCCATTTCTCTCTCATCCCCTTCCTTTGTCCCTCCTTCTTTCGTCGCCCTTTTCCGACACCCAGCAAGCAGACTTCGAGCATTGATTTTCCACGGGCCTGGAGGGTGAAGGATGACCGATTTTCCCATGTGTGCAGGACGTACCACGAAGTTATACATCGTTCTGAAAGAAAGGTAGTCGTGCGGCAGAAACGTGCGCGATGAGGTACGCCTCCTGTGGATATTACTTCCTTCCGCCTGTTGCACCGAATCGATCCCATATTCGAACGAACAACTCGCAGGAATTATTATCGTCCGACATCGGTGGTCCTTTGTAGAATTTTCCATCGTTTTTTGTTTATTATTTGCCGATTTTATTTTTTTATTTAGGGAGGCCGCATCAGCTTGCATGCCATTGGCGGCTATTGTTGCATTACAAAATTATACAGGTAGGTTACTGTGATGGCTTACTTGCAACGATTCACTGTTTCAAGTTTTCAGAATAATGCGTTAGGACTGATTTCAAATGCAATTATTTCTTCCGCAATATTTTTCTTGGTTAATGAAACGCTCCCGTACTTTCCTGCATAATAAACGTGATTATATTTTGTTAAGTACTATTTGTACGTTTATATTTTAACGTTAGCGTAAGTGATATTTTCTAAAAAGAATATTGCCTCCTCTACGTAGTCGTGAATGAAACAGAAAACACTGTTTTCCTTTTAAAATTGCAATAATCAACTTCTCCGTCGAGGGGAGAACAATTGGATCGCTTCTATGTGTTCTATGACTCGTTCACGAACAGTTCGACGAAGATTAATTAAGATGGAGTGTCGTGCGGGGTAAAACATTGAAATTTAATAATCGTTTTGATTCATAGATTTCCGCGATATTATATTCTCACCGGCTAAGGAGTGAGGGTTGACATTCGATCATCTTAACAGAGGTCCAATGGACGCAATTATCGGTGCAATAATTTTATAAAATAGCAGTTGGAGTACGGTTCGCGTTTCGTTCGCATCGGGTGGGAACGGATAGATTGAAGGCGGATACATTGAGAGTTATGTTACAATCTATGCTGTAAGTAGCAGGAAACGGCAGACTGGGATTTAATTTAAAGTCGATTATAAGTTGCAAAGTAGCAGCCTTCTCCGATATAAAATATTATGGATGCTTTTTATTCGATATAATTTAGGGGACAGATAATATAAATTGCTGAACGAATTTCATGTTTCGTGAACTGTATTAGTACTAACAATTAGACAAAGTAAGACAGGGTAAATATGTACATAAAATAAAGTAATATTTTATTACTATAATTTAATCATTGTAATTAAAAGTTCGATACAAAATGTTTAGTACGAAACAAAGGATGGAAATTTCATTTGAAGTCGATTATAAGCTCTAAGAATGAACTATCAAGTTCGTGAAGTGTAAGATGAGACGATATAATTGAAACTTGAAACGCGAAAATAAAATGAATATTATAACAATACTTGAAATGTGAATATAAAATGAATATTATAATAATAATACAATAATATTTACATGTAACCGTGAATCTACTGTATGGGTTAATTTTTATCTCAAGATTGTAAGAGGCAAGTAATCGTTTGAGACATAATTTGTACGCAATTACTGCCCGTTAATATTGGGCAACTGATTCACGTTTGACTTTTGCAGCAATCATAGGGTTGAGAACTTTGAAGCAAACGAAAATTCTTGGAAACTACACTGGAGCCTTATTTCGATTTAGCGAAGGCTGTTTAAATTCTTTTTGAGCTACTGTTTAACGACTGGCTGAATTCTCTTTGGTGATCGAATGAATTGTCTACTGTTCGACGTTGTTTGACGTGTACAACGTTTGCGATGACTTGCGTGTTCTCTTTTGAAACGACAATGACGGACGACAAACGTGTGTAAGTTTGTATTCTCTTTGAAACGATACTGCCGGACGACGCATCGCGACGGTTGTATTCTGACTGTCTTAAATCGTGATATCCAATTTATGACGTATCTCTGGCCATTGAAGAACGTCAAACAAAATTTTTAAACGTTTGGGAGATAGGACACGAATTTCAGTTCAGTTCAGTCAACTCCACTAAGGGTGGTTAACTAAATTGCATGGTTTGTTTATAAAGGGTTTAAACAAATGGGTACTTGATGGGTAAAAAAATTGTTCAAAAACTGATGAATCATTTTTCTATTCGTTCTGTGACTTCTTAGGAAGCACCATGAAAAGTTCCAATTTTCTTTCCTTAGATCCCAAGCAAATAAACTAAAATAAGAAACACAGTTTAACTTTGAAAATAAAAATTTATGCACAAAAATGTACCAACTCATTCAGGGAAACTTATATTTTCGTAATTAACAATACAGGGACGACGATTTCTTTTAATTTTCTCCAGCTATACCCGCTGAATGAACAACAATACAAACAATACAAAAGTTGCCTTTAGAACAAAATGGACGCGGATTCAACGTTAATAATCCGTTTCATACCGTCCAAGCTGAATAGTATCGAATTTATGCCGGAAGAATGAGTTCGCCATTAACCTGCGATGGGAAGTGAAATAGTACAGACGAACGTTCCATGTTATTTCTGAAATATTGTAGAGATGAAAAGCGGAACGGTTCAAGGCAATAAGGCCACGTTGACCAACGTGGATATTATTTCCTTCCGCCTGTTGCGGTGAATCGAACCCAAGCTTGTTCATAAAATCGTCGATCCTTCAAATCCGTTTGCTTTTGGACGATGTGACCTGAACGTAATTCGGACAGTGGTCTTTTCTCTTCTATAAGTGTCGTCTTGCACCTGGCCACATGTTCTACGCGAAATGTTTTTCAAGGAAATCAACAGGGGAGATATTATGTATATGGTCGAAGCATCGATGGTATAAGATTAAACTGCAGTGTAACGAAAGATTATTTAGTTACATGTGTATTTGTTAGGAATCCTTTGCAACTTCGACGGTAAATTGATAGAGATACTATCAAGATTCTTTTGTACATAGAATCTGCTTCGATAATTGAACTACTAAAAAGCTCTTTTTATTGGAAATATTTGTGAGTTATTTCTCGATTATGATGAGAAAAATGTTACAGAAACGTTCCACGGCACGCATAAACTAATTACTAACATTCCACGGCGCACAAAAAATGTGTTACGTTTTTTCCATTTCCAACAAATATTTTTTTCCATTTTTGCTCCAAAGTAATATCTAATTGAATAACTACTTCACCCACTATACAGATTAAATAGCACATTTCTAATAAAATTGCTGCCACGCCACGTATGTATTCAAAAATCTCGGACGCCCCTGAACCAACCTGTCGCGGTACATCGCTTGAAAATTACTCTCCCATACAAACGCACAACTTATCGAAGAAAGACATGGTACAGATTTCTAGATGTAGAATTCAAATAAATATTTCAAATATCCCGAACATACGAACGGGAAAAATTGAAGCGAAAAAGCATTGAAATAAATACTCAACAAATCCACGAGGCATAAAACGCCTCGAGATTTCGGACACTCGAAACCTAAATTCGAAAATCAATAAAACCCGGTGTGCCACAGACCGGCGATATAAAATCACCCGTTTCGTGCTTAATTTCAAGGAAACTGCCCCATTGTCTTCGCGGAAGAATCGCTGAGAAATCGCAATACAATGAGACAATTCCAAGTTCACTGGATAACAACTCAGCGCCGACTCGGGCCGCCCTCCAGTTTCCGGGAAAGCGGGGATTAGGCGGCTTAAAAAGTGGATTGCAGGTTTTATATCCGTCTGCTTGGGCTTAAATAAACCCCTCCGCGACGGATAAAATAATCCACGGACGTAGCCGTATCTTTAAAACGGCTCTTTCGGTCGACCAGCGTTAAAGCGGCAATTCTCACGAAGGCGTGAAAACGACTCCGGCGCGAATAGGCTCGCTTTAAGAGGGTGATTCGTTAGGAAAGCCACTGTATACTGTATAGTTGCCGGCTGAAAACGTTCGTTCTCTTTGCAGCCCGCGTACGAAAGTACACGTGGGTACTACGTTTAGATCCGGGGCACGCGACGAAAGCCGAAAATTCAGGCATCGCGGGGAAAAGGTGGGTTGAAATGGATGGATATAAAATGCCTGGATTAACGCTGCGAAGTTTCGGGGCTATTGATGTACTCGTTTGAACGGCGAGTTTTATTCGTCTTGTACGAACTTACGGCGCCATAACGCTGCAGTAAGAAACTAGTAGAAAGAAATAGATGGATAGATTATCGTATCGCTACTAGGGAGCTCGCGATAAAGTTGCGAATAATTGGTAGGCGAGAGCGAATGGGTTTCCCTGAGAAGAAATTACCTCAAAGAGGTAAGACATCATTTTATAGTAAAACAAGGTTCGACAGCGCAGAATGGAATTACAGGATTAAATTAGAATATTATGGAGCACCCTATTCCACTGATACCAATCGATTGCATTATTTATTATATTTGGATCGTTACGAAATTGTGTGAATAGAAATGCATTTCTAAACCAGCGAAGTGAAGAACGTTCATGAATATTTCGCGTTTAAGCAGTGAAGTTTCTACGGAAAAGGAGATCGAAAAGCTTATGAAACGGTGAAAGAGAAAAATGGAGAATGACGGAGATTATATCGTTGATTGAGTTAGTCGCTGTAAAGATAATGCAGCGATGCTTAATAAAATAAAAATACACGAACTTTTCATTCTAGTTAATAGAATATGAGTAAAATATCGCTACAGTGCTGACAGCAGACCGTTTCTTTATCGCGAACTGGCGGACCCACGAGAAGATATTAATTGAACCTTCGCAAATGTAAAAACAATTGCCCTCGTGCTCCATTGTATTGTTAACTTTCATCGAAGGAGATTATTTTTGTATTAACGTAACTCTGAACCATACAAAGAAGATAAAATGTCTGCTGCAATTTGGAAGATACAAGGTAAAGTAGTCTCTTTCTTTTTTATAATATACCTACTAATAGCTATTTTATACTACAAACAGTTTTTGAAATTACTACTTATGACGTGCTTGATATTCTAATCAGAATTTCGATCTGTTCATTATGGATCGAAGGAACACGTTTCTTATGAAGAATGGCAAACCACTGGTACAGAGTTCTTAAATGGTATTAATAGAATAAAAGAATGTAAATTGAATTTCTCTGCACACTTAGGAGTTTACTAAGAAAAAATATATTGTGAACAAATCAATTGTGGCGTTCAAAATATTCATGTGGTGAGTTAATTGCTTTCAAGCCAAAAAGTTACATTTAGTACTTTCAAATGGTATTAAAGTTCTAGAAGTGCAAGAAGAAATATGTGTAATGATAGCGATGGGAGCAAGGCCTGAATTAATGTTTGAATTCGTGTATAAGACATTTCAAAATTACAGGTTTTATTTAATAGACATACTCGATTTCTCAAGTGAAGATGTCTGTGGAATTTCGTTGAAGCTTTAAGTAAAATAAAAAGCTGCCCAAGGTAGAGATCGTATGCACCACAAAGCATAAATTCTTATGCTTGTTCAACTTATTACGCTACGGTCAGAACATTCTGTAAATTTTAGTATTCGTAACAATATAATTCAGTCTGCTTCTTCCCTTCTACAGATTGCAATTTTAATAAGTGAATTTTTTGAAGTTTAAGCCAATAATAGATACATATATACAATATACACATATGTATAAACCACCGAAATAGAAACGAGAAAAATATACAGGATTTTACGTTTTAGGAATTCTACATTTTTATATTCGCTGAGGAAGCAATTAAATTCATTCCATCGACGTGGGGGGAAAAACATTTTAATTAAATCTTGGAACTGAATGCATGTTGCAGTATGAAAAAATTTAACGAATTCGCTTGCAACGCACAAATGATAAAAACCAACTTCTACGTTAAAAAACAAACTTACTAAGCAGTGTTTATTAGTTACACACGTATCAAGCATTTCCACAAATGACGCCATTTATTAACACCGTGCGATGATGCTAATTTTACTATCCTATACGAGTAAACAATTACTTTCGTGTATTAGAAAAGGAAGAAAGTTTTGCTGGTCATCTATTAGAGTGAGAAGAAAGTTTTGTTGGTTTTTAATGTTAAACCATAATAAACTCGGTTTGCTACTTCTTTAACAGATAATTATTTGGACGAATAATTAACACATTTATGCAATAACGACGCAATCAGCGACAGAGCAAAACAAAGAAACCAAAGAGAAATAATAGAAAAATATAAACAAAAATGTAGAATCGGCGTAATATTATTAATACTCCTTTTCATCGTCTAATTTATAATAAGCTTTAAAGTCGATTATTCAGAATTTCTATCACAGCCATTTACCAGCTCAAATATCATCTTTAAAGTATCATGAACGGTTAGATACTTGATGAATTCACAATCAATTTACCGAAAGCGTCCAACCAGTAGAAAATTTCACACCTTGCCGTTTGGTATAATCACTGTTTGTATACCATCGCCATAATCAATTTGAACTCGAAATAAATTTACTCCTCTCGCGTCCAATGTTTCCAACAATCTATCTTATAGACTCGAGCATAACGTGCTCCCTTCACACCTGGCATTTAATTCGCTTAGCCGCGTGAAATATCGCTCTCATACTACTTTATGGTATGCGCTAATTAAAAACAGCTTGTTCGTTACACTTACCCATCAATGCACGTGTTTGCAGATACTTTGCAATTTTTATCTGAATAACATTGGCGTACGAATTATTTGCGCAACTTTTTCCGAGAAGTTAAAATTAAATTTATTTATAAAATTCACAGAGAGAAGTAAACAACTAAATTTTATTTTTGGCGATTCGAATTTACATCTTGTTTGGAATATACATATAATATTATACAAATATAGAATAATGTGCAGAATAATCATACGAAACGTAATATGAAATAAATATTTCACAACAATAATAATATCCCACTGGGCGGAAATTCTACGCGCCCCTCGTTATTTTATGCTACATAACTCGTCGTTTAAAATATTGAAAAGGAAAACATGTTCCCGTGACTACTTTCAACGTTACGATATCCTTCCGCCTCGTTCACAATTCCGGTTAATTCGAAATCAATCCCGTGCTTGAAAAACACTCGTTCGTTGACAATAAACGAATAAAAATATGATTTCCCAAGCTTCCCCAAGTTTGAGCAGCAACACGAATTTGTCGTCCGACAACGCGTAATTGCTGTAAATGGCGCCGGAAAGCGCACAGTTAATACGAAAAATTCCGAATCTGCGAGAAAAAAAAACCGTTTCGAACGCGGGATATAAATCAGCCAACCTCTCAGCTGCAGCGGCAGTGGCCGTGGACAAAAAGAGGAAAGGAATCGGTAAACGCGTGAAAATCAACATTAATATCGTGGAAAAGCAGGCGGCGCGCAGTGTAGATTTCATAAATTCTTTTTGCAAATATCATTCATTACCGTTTATTTACGGCTTGAAAGCGTCGAGTTTGTAAGGATGAAACGTGTGCGTACACATTGTTTCGATATTGCTTTTTAAAGCGAAAATTATGCCGCTGCCTGGCCTGGTACAATTTGCAATTAGTATCGCGAATGGAATGGGACGGCGAGAAAAGTCTAATTTTCACGAAATTTCCCGCGAGTACGCGAGCCGAGGATCAATGCACTACCTACAACGTAAATCTATACAATATGTAAATCGTACACCGAGAAAGAGGACCGTCGCACAGTGGGACGACCCTATAGTAACGTTGGACATTGAAGGAACAAAATAAAAATTCTTAACAGTCAACATCAGTGCATAAATGCAGTAAATTTTCTAAAAGACATTGAATTGTATAACTCTATGTATATAGCCACCTAATACGGTACAAAGCTCCCCCCGAAATTTGCAGCAAAGGAAAAACCAAGGTAACAACAGTGGTCGCTAATAACCACGAAGGTGTATGCGACCTTAAACAATTAAATTAAATTAAAATAAAAATTCGAATTTGAAAATATAACTTTATAGGTAAGAAACAATGAGCCTTTCTTTCACAATTATGTTCAGCAATTTTTTTTCATTTTGTCCCACTAGATAATCCGGGGTAAGCAATAATAAATACCTGCGTAAAATATATTCTTTTCTTTATTTGTTGTTTAGTACCTCTATTTTAACGACTTTATTTAAAGGATGTGTGTAGTACATAATCTTGCAGGTGCAATAATTCCAAAATTTGAAAAAAAACTTCAAATTGAAAGTGGAGCTTTGTTTCGCTTCATAATAAATGTCATATAAACATTACTTAATTACGTAAATGGTCTAGGATCGCCCGGAACAAAACTCTTAACCATTATTTTCTAGAAACTATACAGGGTGTCTCACTTGATTTTTACATCCTGATTATCTCGGTATTTGCTGATCCTAGCAAAAAATGTGTCAGAATAGAGTTGAATGGTGTCATGTCGGGCATCTTCTGGTCTTATTAGTTCTTTCGGGGCTGGACGCGTAAAGGTCACATGAAGGTCAACTTTGTTTTTTTAAATGGAATGATGTATTGTTTAATGTGTCAATCGATGCAACGATGACATCACAAACAGGGCGTGATTCGTTTTTGTATTATAAATATAAATTTTAGATATACGCACTTTTAACAGGATAAGAAAAAACCGTTTAATACCCTATGACCATACATCTGATAGGATAACGGAAATTCCTGAATGTCTATGGATCATTTCTCCACAAAAATAAAAATTTCATACCAATCACTACAGCACTATAGTACTTTATACTAAATTGTATTCGAAATTTACTAACAATTCAAGCTTCTGTCAATTTTCTACCTCAGACATACATCGTTAATAAATCATAATTCATCAGTGTCGATAACTATCTTCACCTGAAATGCAGGATACGAAA
Source organism: Nomada ferruginata (assembly GCA_963583965.1). NCBI lineage: Eukaryota > Metazoa > Arthropoda > Insecta > Hymenoptera > Apidae > Nomada > Nomada ferruginata. The sequence goes on along the minus strand of OY757225.1, from coordinate 9,111,894 downwards.
ATCAAATAAATAAATCCATTCACTCCAATCTGTAATAAACTTCATACGGCTACAACCGCCTGATGATTAATGTGTTGCAAATTCCAATCAAAAGTAATAGGAAAAAAAACACGTGGACCGTCGACGAACCAAGATTAGTTAGCTAACAAATTATTCGTCAATGGAGCCAAGCGAAATGGTTTGCCATCTAACACCGTGCATACTTCCATAAAGTTATTGCAGAGAAATATCAGCGAACGTCCCTTTATCCATCACTGTGTATGCACGCTCGGTCTGGCAAGTATTGATGGTCCTTACGTCGCTCTGTCCCCGAGAATCGATCCCCTGTAGTCGATGTTTAGTAAACCGAATGTGAATGATGAATTAAGGAAGCCACTCGAGGATCATTTGTCACGGGGCGGAAAACAATAAAGCTCGCAGCACGAGCAGAAATTTATCGTCCTCCTAATTGCTCTGCAACACCACGTGACGCTACTTTTCGACGATACCCACCGTTTCGCTTTTGACAAAGAGAAAAAATGACAAAAGGGAGCACGACAACGTGAATCTGTACAGATGCGCAGTTTCAACCGAGCTACCTTGTTATTTGCCGTCGGTGTAGGTACGTATCTCCGATTGTAAATAGAAATGCTCGCGAACGAGAGGCGAGATTTACTTGTCGAGAAACGAAGGACGAAAACTGTGAATAGGAATTCTATACCAGCGGTACGAGAGAGAAAGAAAATATGGGGTGAACGTTTATACTTTTGTTGTTTGAGGGAGAAGTCTAGTAGCGGAACGCGGGATAGATTAGAGAAGACTCGTACATTTCAATCTGCTGTTACGTTGAAATGTTTATTTGGTGCTTTTTTCGTCGAGTAGAAAGATATTTTAAAATGTAAGAAGTGCGTATAATATTTCTACAGAAGAGTGCGATTTTTGATAATATCCGATAAAACAGAAAGGCTGCCTGCAACATTGGAACTGTTCCATGCCTTCCACTTACATTTGATCATTAAAATTTCTCAGCCGTGTAATCCAAAAATTTCTTTTCAAGCGGAGTATAATTAAAGAGCTAAACGCAAATGTTGAGAGAAAAAACTTGCAAAATTATATACGAGTAAAACCTATATAATATGAAATATGATTTATAATTATAAATATAACATAATATGAAATATATATTTCAAACCTGTATAATACATATAATTAATACAAAAGTTACACGAAGTAATTAGACATATATAATTAATTGAAACTCCTCAATGTATTTTCAAACTCAATTGTATTCTTCAGCGGTTTAAGTAGAAATTCTTTAACTATTTTCAACAGTTGGTACAAGAAGAATTTTATAACTGATAGTAAGTAGTCCATCATTCTGAGGAAGTTATTATTCATTTCCAGGAGTCAAGCAATAAAACTTCCCGCTACGAACTTATAAAAAATGCATGAGAATAAGTGCAGTACCAGACACTTACGTGATTCCTAGAGGAATACATAGGGTGGATGCGACAGTAAATCCAAGTCACTTTAGCTCGACCTCTGTTTCCACGAAATAAGCCACCCGAAGGTTAAACACCCACTGAATCGGAAATAAAACACCAATTTTTCAAACGCAGTAATATACGAGAATTTATACACAATTCACTGTATAGTCTGAACCGGAAATACGTTCGCTTCCGGCTCATGTCACGCAATTAGAGTTTCGAACAATTCAGAACGACCTTCTCCAGGATAAAACCATTCGTATGAAAGTTATACTCGGGATGATTCTCCCTTTAGTACTATGTGTTTCGCAAAATGGCTGTGAAAAACCGTTTAAAGAATTAGATGCGGTACTTTTGGAACAGAGAACGATGTGACAATTTAGTAATACAGTGAGTGTTAAATTGAATTGTTAAAGCGAAACCTTCGCCTAGGGCGAAATGAGAGGAGGAACACTTTCAAAGCAATTGATAATTTTAAGTTCAAAATTGCTTAACTTCTCCAAGATGAAATATATTAAAACGGTGCAAATTACTATAATATTAACACTTTCAATATTATCTACGAATTGATGAGAAACTAACAGTCGTGCACAATAATTATAAAAGTTTAAGAAGTAATCAAAAGAGAAAGAAATGCAAAATAAACATATTGTTATTCGTGAACTCTTGAAATTCAATTCAGCTTCAAGTTTAATTTTACAAATCCCCGCGTTAGGAGCAATAAATATTTTACACAAATATTGGCCAAGCAAATATAGGTAAGTTGATTTTAATTAATACCTTCATAAACGTATAGTATTGTTCGCCTTTTATCATATTACCAAAACACGCAGGTAAAATGCAATCAAATCGATAAAAATGAACGAGCCAATAAACAGCGGTGCGATTACTGGAAATTGATCGAAAATTTACGAAAGTTGCATAATCATATTTCAAATTACAAGTCCACGTTAATACAGGAATATTGAGAGGAGGAGCTCATTTAACTTACGTTATTAACCTTCCTGTAAGGAGGCTCTTCACTTAAAGCAATACCGATTATTACCACGAAATTATAACAAACTACTGCACCAACGCCAGGGAGACGTGGCTTCTTATTACACTTATTCCATACCCTTCGCTACGTATGAAACAAGTGAATTAAATACATGCGGGTACACGCATACGTGTAATACAGTGTACCAGCAGAACATCAACTTTTGCAACAGAAAACTCGGCAATATCTTGAACAATTAGTCCTCGTAACAGGAAACATAAAGAGACTGGTTCGCATGCGTCTTTTAAAACGTGAGCCAGTGGGCGTCTCTTAATCCTCTTATCTTCAAGTTGATTTATCTACTGCCCGTACACACCGGCGCTTCTCGTTAAAATTGAACGGTACAGATAAGAATAATTAACTATTGTATTACCGACCGACCGAATGTTTGTCAGCTGATTCATTCGTTCCTTAACCTTTCTTGACTCCCTTCGCGTCTTCGACACCATTGAGAGTTACCGTTGCAAAATGTTGTCGTATTTCTCCGAGTATAATTGAGTAATTGAAAAAGTGTTTTATAAAAGGGAGGAGTTTTTTTTTAATTATTGGGAACGTTATATCAAAACGATTTTGAAAGGAGCACACGACAGCTGTGCAAAATTTGAATAACAGATATTGGTGTACAATGCAGAAACAACAGATTTCAAGTTAATCAAGTCATCAAGTTAAAGCATGAATTCGAAGATTCTACAATGCAGCGCGATAGAAGGGGAATTAAAGAAGCGATTTAATCTTCATTCTGTCCGGTCTTCCGTTAAGTTTAATTAGAGCAGATGGTACGGTGAACATCATTGGGACCAATTATAAATTAACAATATACGTATCGAATAGCGACAGAATATTCCACAATTTATTAACCCCTTCCGATTTGCCGAGTTTCGACATAATCAGGCGTAGTTGCTATACAGATGGGGAATCATTTATAACATAAAGTGCAACAGAAAATTCGTTTCGACAAAGGAAATGAAGTGGAGGTCAATTAAATTGGAATTGTTTCGAACATCGTAGCCGAAACAATGAAAATTCAGGGCTGTCAGTTGGGAAACGGAAGGGTGAATTAAATCGACTGAAAGTCGACAACTGAGAATTGGAAAATCTCGCATTTACAATTGAGAGTTGAGTAAGGTGGATTCGTAGGGCGACGTCTCAGAATCGCGTCGCACAATTCAGAAATTTTACCCTCACTATGAATCGTAACTTTTCGCATTAATATTAATAAGGGATATATCACCTCTTGAAGTATTTCATGGGAAAGGGTAACAAAGACTTCCAGCGTATTATTCTGGCTGTAATTAAGCAACGAAATAGCACTCGCCAACTTTGGCGGTACGAATATAGTACATATTAACCCCTTCGCACCGGCGGACGAGATATCTCGCCGCGTGATTTCGTTCATGATATGCTATGGACGAGATATCTCGCAACGCAATGGCCTTTCGTGCGATGCTATGTACGAAATATCTCGCGACACAAAATCGTTCATGCGACGCTGTGTACGGAATATCTCGCGAAGCAACACCGTTCGCGTGCTGCTTTGGACGAGATACCTCGCGCTCGCCTACCCGTTTTTCAATGTTTACAACTGAATGGCACATTCATAGTGACCTACGAATTCATTTTGATCCAAATCGTTGGGCGAGATATCTCGCGTTGTAATAGAAAGGCTTGCGAGATATTCCGTACACAGCGTCGCATGAACGATTTTGTGTCGCGAGATATTTCGTACATAGCATCGCACGAAAGGCCATTGCGTTGCGAGATATCTCGTCCATAGCATATCATGAACGAAATCACGCGGCGAGATATCTCGTCCGCCGGTGCGAAGGGGTTAAGGAGGAATGGCGATGTGTAATTCAAGGAAGCAATTCGAAAACGTTCTAGCTACGCATGTACACCAATAAGCCGCCAATTTAATGTTTCTAATCATAGATGAACGAACAAGATACGCAAGAAGAATCAAATATGTAGCAGCTAGATCATGTGGGCTACGCGTGTAATATGTGTTATGTGACGTCGACTAGTGCTCATAGATATTTACCAAAGCGAATGAACTTCCTTAATTGATTAAATTGTAAGGTATTAACCTAATGTAGAGATCAGATTCTTGGTGTCCAGATTTAATAAAGTAATTAAGTTTGGATCAATTTTTGTCAAACTGGGACGATTTAATATAGGAAACATAAACCTGAAGTAGCATGTCGAATGTACAATGTTACTTAAAATTCAAGGTATTTTCTTCCGGTAATTCTGATTTATTTTACTTTTATTCAAATTGGACGACAGAAGTACCCTCTATCGCGTTCAATTCCCAAAGAAACCGTGCAATTATTCTTCACGATTAAATCAAATAAGAGGGTTGAAGCATTGCTGTGCCTAACCTAATACCTTCTATATTCTACTTATATTGTCCCAGTCTTATTATGAATGACTGATATGCAAAATTACATGCGCCAAATGAATCGTCAAATATAAGTTATACAAACATCTGTGTCAGTGGTAAATAGTTGCTACGCGATTACAATTTGTACACTTGAATAATGTATAATATCATAAGAATAATATTAAACATACTATAATAATGATAATACCAATATTCATGTTTTCTTTTATTATATCTTCTATATTTAGTTACATATTGCCTCTGTCGATACTAATAATGTACCAATAGAAATTAATCCCTTAAACACCTAAACAATTCATTTAAAATACGGACAAGTCCATTAAACGTCTTACTTTAATTTATACATTCAAATGAATCTTTCACCCAACTCCATCGTACAATTACCTTACGTGTAAATACAGCAGTCGTCAATGAGTCATGGCACACATTTACCACGATAAATGATCTAATAAGACGCAAAGAAATGATACCTACATTCGATGTAATTATGTACAGAAAATCTGAACTATTGTCAATTATAAGAAACGAATCTGGTCGTGCATAGAATCGTCATTTTAATACGCCCTGTACATGAAATTGAATGTTGCCACCCTTAATAGCACGAATCCATGCATAATTTACAAGTTCGCATTTACATTCTCGCCAGGATATTTGACCTGAACAGGCACAAAATTGTTATCAAAAGATCAGCTCCAATTACGCTTACACATCATGAATTGTTAATTCATTGATCATGACGGCACTTTTCATTAAAATGCGTAGCAGAGTTACGCTAAAATATTAATAACGCGTACTAAATAGGGCCAAGTGGTTGTAGCTTTGACGCTTATTAATTATTCATCAACGGCACATATCTAACGTAATAATTTCGTAATAATGTCCATACAAATCCTACATCGTCGTGCTGTTACATCCGTGTCCGTTTCACTCCCCTGATATTCAAATACGCATTATTATTAAAATACAATTACCGCGATATATTGGATGGAAACTCGAACGAACAGTAGAATAAGCGACAGGATCGTAATATCGTGTTAGAGCCGAAAGAATCATCAAATGAAAAGGAATAAGAATGGAAAAATATTATCGATTGCTACATCACAACAAGAATATCATATAAAATATAATATTCTGTCCAGAATCTAATTCGAGGCACGAATACACATTTTTAATACGAAAGTAATATAAAAGTAATGTTCAAGATACAAAAATAATATTTAAGAGAGTTGTTTAATTGCGGAATGTGTTAAAGGGTTTAATATTCATTCGACATAATAGACATTTGTTAGGATGAAAGATATATTTATGTTTCTACGTGTAATCTTTTGCAATTCGCCAAAAAACAAGCAAAGATTGAACTTTAACTACATATATCTACCGATAAAGAAATTATTACATATTTATATGCATCAGTAGGTACAGAGCGTGCCCAATAAGCTCTCCGGCTATTTCATTTACTTCCAATAGTATTTTCCAATTCATTAAATATTAATTAAGACATTGCTAAATAACTTAATTATCATTCAGTATTATTAACCTTCTTCCGCGCCAAAAAAGAAATTTGGTACAAAAGAATTTGATCCCATAATTGCGATCTGCTCCAGATAGAAAATATTAATTTTCCTTCCGTACGTGCACGCCCGGTTCGTTTCAAAATTCAATCTCCCCGAAATAGGCAACGACGTGGAAACCAAATTTTATTCCACACTTTCAGCCCGTTCTCGTTGCTCGTACCGAAACGGTCTCCCAGTTGTATCGAAAATTTTACATGCCAGCCCGTGCTCGTTTGAAACAGTGATACACTTTCATGAATAATATAACACGTCGCGTAACATGCGCGTTTGCCTAGCCAGCAATAAGCATGAAAGCAAGTTCAGCAGGAGCCTGGTAATCAATTGGGATTTGCGAGTAAAGTTTCATGCCGGAATGTGCGTAGCACGGGTTAATTCGGAAACGAATTATTTCTGAGTACGACTGCGAACGCGTTAAACAAGACTCATTGCTGCTTGCTACATGTGCAACTTGCAAATCAATATGAGCGTAAGCCTTGCACATAAAATTAGAACTAAAAAAAAGTACTGTACATACTTGGAAGAATACGTTTTAAACGGATCGACGAAAACGTTTAATTTGTGGGGATTAATAAATAACATTTCATTGCGCGAAGAAACGTGAAAAACGAATGTTATCAAGTGGATACTACTTTTGATACTCAAAAACTTCGGTTTGCAACAAGATTGGGCTATTGTTAACCCTTAGGCGGTCTTCGAATCTATTTCGATCCATCGCGTCCTTATTTATCTAAAAACGAATGCAACTGTGGATAAAAGTGTAATGGAATTTATACGAATATGTTTGGTTTCCTTTATTTGATAACATATCAAAAGCATATTATCTGAATTCGCATGTAGTTTTAATAAGAATTGATACACTCATAATATTCGGACCCTCTTTGACCCATCGTGTAAGCGATCATTACAGAAGTGCAAAAATTAATTATATTTATACTCTGTAAAATAACTGGCGAAGCTAAAATGAAGATAGCGATACAAATAATAGACAATAACTAATTATAAGTAAACTGCACTTTCTGTAATCTGACGTAAAAATGTTCCAACAAAAGTTGGTTTTTAATCGACTACATGTTCCAATTTTTGTCTACAAAAGTTGGGGTGAAAATTAAAATTATATTGTAGCTCATGTAAATACGAATTCAAAGTGTACTATGACCTTATACAGCCCTTTGATTTTATTATAAAATTAAAAATATGTTTCATGTAAACCGGTCATTTTTTACCCGTACACCATAGAAGTGTACAGTCAAACTGAAGAACGCATGAGGGTTAAAAATGTAGATGTACACTGAAAAATGTAGGAAGATACTTATTTGTTTTCTCATTAAATTATTTTAGCTTGAAAGACATATAATGGTTAAGAAATGTATGAAACTTTGTGACTATTATACACGTTATAACTATACAAATATTTAGAAACCGTTGCTCAATATATTATAGTGGAACATACGAAAGTATATAATTTTTATGGGTTTATATCTTTTCGATATAGTTTAAAAAATGTACAAGTCCATATGATTATTTAGAAAAAATGTAAGAATTTATATTTATTATTTCGGTTCACCGATTTAACTTCTGATATACTATCTGTAATGAAATGTGGACAATTTATTTGCATTCAACCATGCCATATATTACTAATTCGTATTAATTTTCATGAAAACCATTAATAGTACTAATTGAATGAAATACTATAGTCGTTTAATGTATTGAAAAACATTTGTAAATCAAAATTATAACTGAAATATCATTCATTTCAACAAATGCAGCTATTATGAACAACACAATGTGATTAAAACAAAGTAGCTATAGTATCGTTTAATTACAGTTTAATTTAATGTTACATAAAGCAGGCTTGAAACATAAAACAGCGGAAATCCTACAAATAATCTTTAGTCTTTGAATAGGTTCATATATTATATTGCAATATATTTTATTGTATAAAAATATAACTCTGCGCACCAATATTAATTTTATCCCAACCCCTGTCAATTCTTTTAATGTTCCATGGATGGTATAAGTTAAAAATATGTTTTTAATATGTTTTTATAGAAGTTAAAATGAAAAATATTATATATTATCGAGTTGTTCAAATCTAAATAAAAATAATACATAAATCATTGTTACTTTCTCGTTCCTTTTGAAGAATATTATTTATGTGTGATGATTATATTATTCAATGATAATTTTACTGTCTGCAGCCCAACTATAATAAATACGTAGCAATCTCATTGTCTAGCATTTAATTAATTCTCCCAAATTATTCGAAAATCTAATAATCCGATTATTGTATGGTAATTAGAGCATATTACTGTAAATTACTAAACTATGCATTACTACAAAATTCATCATTTCTATCTAACATAATGGATCAGATCGACGTAATGATTTTAAATAAATCTTAATACTTAAAATACTCAAAAATATTTTCCAAGAATTTAAAAAATATTTTAAATCTATACTTTCGTTGGTAATTATTCGGTAGGTATGAACATGTTTGATTTAATAAAATTTCGCCCTGTATTTACACGTCGTTTACTAAACGACACACACACATGTACGCTAGGAAAATTTCCGTGATAATATCGTAATTAAAAATAAGTGTCTTAATCATCTACACGCAGTCAAGGCGAAAATCCCTATTACCTGTTACGTGTTTCCAATTTTGAGATATCGATAAATGCATTTTTTTTTAACGTTCAAAATTCACAACAATGCACTATTACAGACAAATTAAAACTAACATTAGATTTATTTTCGAAATGTACTTATTTTCATACATATATTTGTAACATAGAAGTACTAATAATAAATAAACGATATATGTAAATACAAAAATAATTGACCATTAATTAATTACAAACAATTAAAGTTTAAAATTTACTTTACACTAATATAGTAACTTCCTCTCTACAGATACAGCAAGTTAACAAACAATAATAACGTTAAAACACTGACATAAAATTGTACTGATGCCCTTTTGCGAGAGAACTATTGACAACTTCGAATCATAACGAAAATACCATCGGAAAAACAAATATCAATCGATATTCCCACATAACCTAATTAAGTACCAAAGAAAATAAAAATCAATTTCCATCTCCAAATAGAATATTGTCAGAACGTTGAAGGATAGATTAAAATTAGAAAAGAAAGAAAGTGTTTCAATTTGCCCATTCGAATGGCAAAGAAAAAAGCTTCGATCAATTGCAAGTAAAATTTACCATGGTCATACAGGAATCCTGACACACATGTATACGTATCCACGAGACAGCCTCCCGTCTCAAATATCGGTTAGTCGTAACAGGGATTAAACAACTGTCAAGTGCACCGATCTTCGCAAGACACAATTCGACTATGCATCCGCAAGAACACATTACCAAGAGACTGACAGACAAAATATCAAAATTACTCACGATTATAAAGCAACACCGTCCAGCTGGGCCGCATTCCCCGTGTGCAAGTGGTGTACCGGCATCTTTCTGACAGCTTTCATTGCTCGTGGCCGTCGTCTGCTTCATGTTTCATCGCGATCGCGTTGTCGGCAGCTCGGGGTAAACAAAACGTGTAACAACACCGACGATCAACCATATGCCAAATGCGTCAACTTGGTTTTCAGTGAATTGTCGCGAAATGAAGCCGCACGGAGAAACACCACTGAATGGAAAAACGAACGTCCTAGGACGACGTCCTCGACTTGCCTGTCGTTGAGGGTACCGCGACGCTTATCGCGTTGTAAACGGTCACCCACTGGCGCACGCTCCTAGGGCGAGTGAATCGATCGAAGCACCCTCTACTACCCGGCTTTCTTATTGGTCGATGATCGACGCGCGCGCAGCCCAGAACGCGGGGTATTTCTCGCGCATGCGTTCTGCCGGAAGGGAAAAAGGGCGCGGAAGCTACCCTCCGAGTTATACTTTTAACTTTTGTACCTTGTTGTTGTGATAACTGCTTGTATTAATTGCAAATATTTGGTTTTGTCTGTAGAGTTAGTTGTTTGTATGGTGATAGTGTATGAAGGATATTTTAAAATTGATTAAGCGAAATATAGCAACGTTTCGTACTACGTGCAATACGTTTCCTTAAATAATAATGTTGCGTGGCGATAATTAGTTGACACAATAGACAAGCTGTCCGTATTGACAAAACAATCGGTCTTGGATAACACGTCATTGCGGATTACGTACACGATGAGTTGTATAATAAATGAGCCGCACATTAACCAAATCGGTTAACTCCACCTTTCGAATATTTATAATTTTGTCGTCAAAGCGCTTGATTGGCTCCTAACGTTTTATATTTAATATAAATTTCCTTACTTCTGTTTTGTAGAGTTGAGCGATTTAGCCAATGAGCGTCGCAAATAAAGTGCTCGATCGTATAATCTATAATAACAGATTGTTCATCAATATCGAATTATTTGAAAGTGTATAATTAAATATTGTACAGTGTTATATTAAAGGCCTAACAACAAACAATTTAATTCCGACAAGATTTTACACACGATAAAGAAAGATATCTTTCATTTATTTCACATTATGAAAATACAGTAACATTCGAAACGAATTGCAGTTGAATATTATTATTGTCTAAAAATTTGGTAACTTAAATAAATTGTATAAAGTTTTAATTATTAAAAATTTTCATACTCATAGGTATGCGTGATTTTATGTATTTTAATTATAAGATTTTGTTTCCGCACAGAAAACAATCTCCCTTGTTTTGAATATTAACAAAATATACATATGACTCTCCATCAAATCTGTACATTTAATAATTGGAATAATCGTAACTACACTGGAATTAAATAATTTTTAATGTAGAGGCTAACGATAAATCTATTACATTAATCCTTTTCAAAATACTATTTAATGGAACATTTTGAACACTTGTAAATTCTGTCTACGTTCAAACGTATCCTATTTATGTAATGTATTATGTAAACTGTTAAATCCGTTTCTTTCTTTTCATATCCGAATAAAAGTACAATACTATTATTCTATCGACATTTCGCTAGAAAATAACGAGCGTTCACTCCAGTATTAATACCACAAAATCATTCCTTCGCACTCGTTACCAGAAACGCTTGCTCTGAAACACACTTGCGGTTGTTCGCGCGAATTCAGTAGTTCGCCATGCATCGGATGCTGAAAGGGGGAAGGAAGGGGATTCCAAAGTTTCACGAAAGTCGTGCAATCTTGACCAAAGCGTGTGCCGTCGTTAAATAAAATACGTTCAACGTTCCGTGTGGCTTCATTAAACGCGAAGTGGTTGAAAAGGAACGGTCGCTCATTGAACATGCTTGGGCACATTCCAAGGAAAGTGGTACGCGCATTCATTAGATTCAGAATTTCACTCGCGTGGAACGTGAGGTGGTGCGATTCTACCTGAAAATATTTGAGCTATGCTGCCGGAAGTTCTGAAGGACATCGTCAGGGAAGGGTCGTAACTTATCAAAGTTCGCCTGGCGTCCTCGCACCAATTCCAGAAGACGAGCTTCTGGTCCCTAGCCTCCAAGTCGGCCAGAAGCAAAGCAAGGTTCTTGGCGACGGTCGCGTCGATTCTAAGCACGTGACGACCTTCCACTATCACGGGAATAGTTTCTGCTCTGCCGGCACACCTAAGGAACAATAATGTCGCGTTACCGGGTAAATAAAATGAACGATCCGACTGGAGGCTTCGAGCCACAGATTTATGATACCAATTACTACTGGTAGCAGAGGTGCACGCGTGGCTATACTCACCACGACATCACGCGTTCACGAAGGTATTCCGCGGCCGGATAGCTCAATGATTGTTTCGGCGATACAAACAGAATCGTCAGCTCATCGACAACCCGTTCCTCAATCAATAATCCAGGCCTGGCCGCGAAGTAGAGCAGGAGAATTAGATTCACCGCGATTCCGGCAATCAAGCCGTACTCTGGACCAATCGCCAAGCAGATCAACAAAGTCACCGTCAAAGGTATCAAATCGATTTCTACGAGTGGAGACAGACGGTCAATTACAATGGAATATTGGAGAACGAATTTCCTCGTGGAATAGGACATATTGTTAAAAGGAGCGGTAATATGATTTAGAAATGATCTGGTACACTCTTCTATGGGCATTCCGCATTTTGAATGAAAATATTTTGAGAAGAATAGTCGACACGTAAAATAACCAAGATTTAATGTTTTAAGCGGGGTTTTCTTCCAAGCAAGTACATTCAAAAAGAAGCTAAAGATCGATAAAAGTGATTTGCTATGCTGTAACCCTTGCAACTTTAAATTTTATTATTGTTATGACCAATGCAAAGATGCATTGGATGTATGAATTATTTCTGGATAAATCAATTGTTATGTTGAAAATATTGGCAATACGGATGACGGATTAATTCGATAACTCCGATTAATAGGTTCAATCACATTATTAAATTAACCTTCGAGTTATTTAAATAACTTGATGAATTTATATCCAGATATTCGTGAAAAGTTTGTCGAACTAATTGAACCTGGCTCCGCATTAATTGCCAAGTATAATTTCCAAAAAGGTATAATATTTTATTAGACAACCGCTCATATTTTACTACGTTCCATCGCATAATACAGCCTCCTTACAAAATATTCCATAAATATATTTTATTGCCATTTTCAACTCATCTTCAACCAGTACGTATGTATATTATAAGAATGCTGTTGACCTCTTTAGAACTTCTATAAAATCCACTATCAAACGTAAGCAATTGAAAATTAATGCGGAAAACCCTTTAATACCTATTCCACCATTTAAACTGGGGTCAGAAAATGTAATCAACATGCTGCACAAAGAGCCTTTTGAACGAGCCCAGTTTTTTAGTGGCTAAATTCGCCGTGGGTAACATCTCTGTTATTTTCACGCAGGAAGTTAATAAATGAGAAGAAAGAGAAAACATTGCGTCGAGTATTTTGTTGCGAGAGAGTATGTAAATATTTAAAGGCATAAAAAAAAACGCCAATATTGCAGCAGAATGTCGCACCATCGAGCATGTAATAGTTTGAAGGTAATCAGATCTTACTTTTCGTTCGCCAAAGCACGCTGAATATATCAAGTTCAAGCATGTTGTACATGGCGACTATAATCAGTGCAGCCAGGGTAGCTTTTGGGATGAATTCGAAAGTCGAGGTCAGAAGGCCGCAAGCTAAAAGGACCAGGCATCCAGTAATTACACCGCCCATCGGTGTTTTTACGCCCGAAGCGTTGTTTACGGCGGTCCTTGTGAAGCTTCCGGTGGTTGGCATTGATCGAGAAAGGCTCCCGAAAATGTTACAAAGTCCTAAAGCCAGCATCTCCTGATTAGCATCAACAGTCTTCCCTTTGGCTAGGAGAGACAAATTAAAGTACGAAATAATTATAAACGTCGTATGAATCATGAAACTTGAATAATTATACATGTATTTTACAGTCAGATCCATAAGTATTCGTAACTTCTCTGTGTAAACAAGGAATTGATCGTATTTTTGTTATTAGTTACTCAATTTTCTTGAAATTTGTTCTAAATATACTTTACACGTGTATTCACTTATAGTAAAAAGTTTATTGAATGACCTGAAACGGATCACTGAATTTCAACAAATTTCTTTTGACCGTGAGGGTACGAATATTTATGTATATTGATGAAGTTTTCAGGTATGTAGAGCAATTATTGAGTTATCCCATAAATAATTATTTGTAGGTAATTCAGAATGTGTTGCATTCAACTTTTGATTAAATATTTCAGGCATCTCGACATGAGGTTCATTTTTGGTTCTGTAGTTCCTACTTTGAAATTTATTAATCCCTCCTTGAAACAGGTTTGCACTAATAATTTGTTTCAGAAAGAATATTCAATTTACACTTGCAAACTTTTGACGCAACATTATCTGAAAATTCTTATCTACAGTAGTGAATACACAAAACAGAAAAGTAATGATCATGATGAGTTCCATTGTTTTAAATTCAGCTAAAACTGCAGTATTTATGGGATGATAATTGAATTGTTATTTAGACTCCCGAAAATATTAGTTAAAATAATGAAACATTCTTCTTTTCTCTACAATCAAGATAACAAATGTAACGATAATAATGAAAGAAGATGTAGTTGCAATTAAAATAATGTTTTGAAATTTTAATAGTATACCAAAAGCTTTAGATATGGCGATGCTCTCCAAAATAGCAATCAACGGCACTGAAACGGTGGTGCTTCCAAGTTCACCAATTACCTCTCCAAAATTATATGTATGGTTTCCCTTTGTAATAGAAAATGGCGGTGGAGCAAAGGTTGGTAAACCTTCCGTTATAGCCCCAGTTATCTTGAAGGGTTTAATGCCATAAGAGAATAAGAAATAAGCTAATACTATTCCAACGATGACGATCACAGCATTTCTGGCCAACGATATTACCCACATAACTTTTTGAAATAGCGTCCCCGTTTTTTTTCCAGGCAACTTCTGTGTTGGACAATTAAATAAACATTTAAATTGGTAACATTAAATAGAAAAATAGAAGTATTAAGTTTTACTAAAAACAAAACTAAAAATGTAAACGTTGTACAAAACAACCTTGTAATTCGAAGAATAATTGAAATAATTAGAAATTTTATACTAATTAGTCACTTTAATTGTATTTTAAGACGTTTAAGTAAAAATATTTAGAAGAGGAATATTTTTTTGCTTTTAAAATATTATTTACTACTAATTTGAATAAAAATTGTATTGAATAAAAGAATAAAGGAGTTATAAATTGACCGTGTCTATCTTCTTAAAACTATGCTGCACTAATGAGTAAGATACAAAAATTGAAGGGATATAGTTTTATTTACATCATCCCCACAAACAATACTTTCATTCCACAAATGTTAATTTAATAAATTGAGTAATACTAAAATCCTCTATGGATTACAATGTAACCTGAAGTAAACTTACCTTCATGCAGACGAGTGCTATCATAGAACAAATCCCTAATACCGGGTCCCAGAGAGTAATATCGTTCAAATGATCGATAACTTTAATGACTGCATCGATAAACGAATCACTCTTGCCACTCAGACCAAGCAATGTGCCTAGCTGGGACGATGCAATAATTATTGCAGCTGCATTAGTAAATCCAGATATTACTGGCATACTAACAAATTCTAAAAGAAATCCTAAGTGGAGCATTCCCATGATCAAGATTATGCAGCCTGTCAGGAAGCACAGCAACACCTAAAAAAGGGACATACTGTGAAACCGACCGTAAAGTATTCGCTATTATAATATAAATATTATATAAATTTCAATGGATTAATTCAAAAATATATTGCCCGGCTCTCGTATAAATTTTAAGGGCCGTGTGCTTCAAATCGATAGAGAAACTTATTCCGTGATGTGAAAGCCTGTTTACGTTTTGCCTGTCAGTTTTTGAATTCTAAGCAAACTTTCTTAGAGTTTTCTCATTCTCTTGATTGATCGGTAGCTTTCCCCAATGATAGCATGGAAATTTAAAAAAATAAGCAAATGAACAATAAAATTAATTGGAGACACTTTTGTGATAAAAACTATAATAATTAATTATCATTTCTATAAATTGCTATACAGAAAAGAAAATTGTTGATTGGTAATGTAACTTATCAAAATCTCAAATCTTTTAAACATTAATTTTAAGAATTATCGTATTATAAACTAAAAAGTTACAATTCTATAATATCAGAAGAAATATTACACAACATTGAATATTAAAGGATAAAATAGTAAATTATATTGATACCCTATAAAGATCTCTTATCACTGCAATACCTTATCACTCGCAAATCCAACTTAAACGTTGAATTCATTCTACGAGCATGCCCCGTTCAACCAATACCGGATATAAGGAATTTACGACTCATGAACGAAGATATGCTCGACCTTATAAAAAAAAAAATGAATTTGATGGTGCACTTACCGCAATATCGTTTCCAAGTGTTATAACATGGTGTTGTGTCAGTAAAGCCATTATTGCAGTGGGTCCAACCGTGATATCTTTGCAGCTACCGAAAACTACGTAGACGAAGCATCCCATGAAACTGCTGTAGAGGCCGTACTGAAGTTTACAAAAGTTCACCTAACGATAATCGCCTTTCCAACTATTATCGATTAGATGTAACTACTTTTCCCAATTTTTGCTGCTCGCAAAGGATCAACGACAACGCGAATGCATTTGCAAGGTAAATCGTACATTGTTCCCTTTTATCTTTTATCTGTGTGTTCTTCCTTTCTATTCCCTTTTTTGTTTGTCCCGGTTTCGTTTGAAATGCAAAATTTATTTGCAAGCGACAATAGCGTTGTATTTGGTTCATGGTAGTGAATTGTTATTTATTCTCGAATAATTTTATTTTTTTACGAATCTCTTGACATTTTCCGCTGTTTTTTTTTGCCATAAATAAACCGATTTTTAATGGTAAATATTGTTATGAAAAATATGAATAATATTTTTGTGATTAACACTTTTTTTGTTCTCTATGTATAATATATTACTACAAATAATAAACGGGCAACATTTTAAATTGAAAGTAAAACTTCTGGGCCAATTTATTTATAATGAAGTGTTGCATAAAGATTAAAAGAAGCTTTCAAAAGATTTATTTGCACAAAGTGTAGCTTAAGAGCCTCTTTCATCTGCTACACATTTAGAATAGTAACACCCCTATTAATTACCGTAATGTATAAAACACATTGAAATTTCTGATGCTCATTAAACGATGGATCCATTTGAATGAATGGTTCTATATGTAATTATTTTCAGTGTAATTATTGTCAGGAAACATAATTGTCATTCATAACATGATATTTTGATCGCATGAAACCCCTTCCTACCTTATTTTGTGTTCAATGAAATAAAATACCAACCTATAATAATAAAACTCTGAGAAGCTAACAGTACTAACTGTATAAAAAATCGCCATTTAAACATATAGGTATATGTAACTGGTTCAAATAATAATGATAGAAGAGACAAAATAACAGGAGCCGCGATACGAAAAAATTGTCAAATGCGTCCCTAAGAAACAAATCCGGTTTCGATTTTACACATCCGAAATGTTCTGTAAATACTTTGAAAACTGTGACACTACAACATTGAAAGTGTACACACCTGAGGTGGCAGCCCGGCCACAATTGCATCAGCTATTCCCTGTGGTATAACAGTCAAACCAACAGTCAATCCTGCTAAAATGTCCTGCAGAAATCTGGACAAATTGTATTGAGGCAGCCATGCAAGAATCGGTATCCTCCGTAGAAGGAGCTCCTTCAAATTGAACTTCGAAGTCGCGTTACTCCCTGAAATTTCACATGTTCAAATTTTATCCACGATAGACTAACTATTTTTCAACCAATTATTTGTTTAACAGCTGTACAAAAATAATAACAGTTGCTTTTACTATCATTATCATTATTATTATTATTGGAAGCATCAAGCACCATTTGGTGCAAACACACATGCATAAAACAAACCTGTTGAAGAAAATAAAGAAGGAAGAGATATAGGTATGAAATAATTAGTTACCACGGAAACAACCTCCGCACGGAGTGTAAATGAAAATGAAATCGATCTTTCAGTATGAACTGATTCAGTATGAACAGTATGAACTGAACTGATGAACTGAAGTCATATACCTAAATTGGTAACCAGTCGATAAATTAAATAATTAATCGCGAACGTATGCATCTAAATAAACGATCGGTCAGCTAATTAAATAATTAATCAAGGATTGAAACGTTCATCTCTGGATATCTTTGCCAAATAAATGAAAATCTGCCTCCTTTGGCACGTATCACCTTGATTAGCGTAATTCCGAATAAAAATTCTTTTCGTCCAATGAAAGATTAAGTTTGCATAAGCACCGTGTGCTTAACAGACATTTTTCGTTTCTGGTAATTAATGAATCATCGGAAAACCAAATAAGCATGGTTGAACTGAGCGCTATGTTAAGAAATACCAGGTACTTATGTATGTACATTTGTACATATATTATTAGACGAGCCAGCACTGCGGTAGATAGATATTTTAGCTACGAAAATAATGCATAGTATATACTATCCTTTTAGATCGATTTATTTAAAATATGCCGGAGATAATAAAATCGCACTCTGTTTTGTAGAATTTTTACCCGAATAAATGATAGCTTCTGCATATCACACAATATTATTTAATGAACAGCTAAACTAATAATTGGTTTAGTTGAAATCATACAATACAATTTTAATACATATTAAAACCTTGCAGACGAATTCAGAAATTCGAATTGACTTTCGACATTAACAAAATAACATAAATTACTACAATGTTTACTGCAATCGCTTCAATCACTTCAATGAAATAACCATTAAAAATAATTTTATGATATGTACTGTTATGTGCCCTCTACTTATTAAAAATTCACATTGCTTTCTCACTTCGCAGAAGTAAAGCCGGAATTAGACTGTGCTTTAACTTTGAAAAAGAGTAAATCAAATAACTTCGTAATAACATAGGAACATTATAGACCTAACTTTTTCTCATTTCTTCCACTTTACATTTGTAAAAATTATCTACATATACTGACGTAAAATGAAATGGAAACACACATGCCATATCGCCAGCTTTAGATAACAAGAATATCCATGTATAATAGATATTGTACATATGTATATGAAAAGGTTTCACTGAACAGATCTCGTCTATCGCGTACCAACATTTTTATCTATTCATCAATTTAAACATGCAGAATAATCCTTACTCGTAAAAACCGGCGTGTACACCGTCCCTGACATACTTCGCGTAGTTTTCCACCGTAAGACTTCCTATTAAAAACTACCATCAATTGTGGCTACAATAATCACGCTGAATTGGATCGATATTTCGCGAATTAAATTTGATGGAAAAGGAGCCGGTGTTGTTGACAAACTTGTGTCCAAGACGAATGGAACAAGACTTCCGATCTTGCACAATCAATGCCGGATGAGACATGCGAGGAACTGAAATTAAATTCTCGATAAAGAGGCATAAGAACATATCCATTATCCCGACCGCAACTTCTACATCGTTAGTGTCCTCGTGATGTCAGCACTTTTCGCGAAATTACTCCAATAATAAATCTCTACCCCAATTATTGTATCATTAGTCCTTGTGAAACAAAGAGATAAAAGAAGAAAAAATACTATTACTAATACTTCCCATAATATTGTAGACTAAAGGAATAAGGCTTTCGCGATCGAAGCTCGACAAGTATTTAATTGTATATATGTAATATGAATATACTTAAGTGAATGTAAAGTTTGTGCGCACACTCAATTTTAAATACCCTAGCCAGAACACTGTACTGAATCTAAACAGATGCTAGCAAAACAGTCCACACTGTTGCTTCTACCTAAGGCACCTCAAGCCACACTCTGACACGCATTCGACAAACACTCCTTAAATACTAACTTCCTTGGTCTCGAGGGATGACAATATTGCTGTTAACCCCTCAACGATGACATTCGCATCCCACTGTACTATTCACGTGGCCAGCAGTCCTGTGCAATGTGTAAAGACGATTCGACGCGACGGAGCAAAAAGCAAAAATTACTTGCATGACTACGATCTAGACAGTTTTAATAAGAGAATATTTAAAGGGTTCTTTTCTCTGCGATCTTAGGCAATTTTCGTAATTAAATAAAGTTCTTAGAGCATTCATCATGAAGTGAAATGAAGCTCCGTTCTCAATTAAAAGTTCTCTTCCGTTGAGTTTGGAATTGTTACAACTGCAAGATTATGCACTGCGCACATCCTTTAAAGTAAAGTGGTAAAAGATAGATACTACAGAACAAATGAAAAGAAGAATATATTTTACACAGGTATTTATTATTACCCTGGAATAACTAGTGCCAGAAAATGGAAAAATACCCGTTGAACGTGGTTGAGAAATGTTTCTATTAGTTTCTTGCCAGCACAGTTAAATTGTCGATTTATAATTAAATCGCCCCATTGTCTAATACTGCTATAGATAATTCAAACAAAAAAAAGACGACATTACTTATACATAGGTACTCCTTGTATCATATTGGAAATACGGTAAGACTAGACTGTAGAGTTATTTAATTGTTTTATCGTCTGCACTAGTGTGAATACAGAAACAACGAACAAAACGTAATCGCGTTTGGGCACGTATCGCAACGTGTAAGATTGTTTAAGTAATATTAACAATCGATAAAAAGATTAGTACACTGTTCGCGATTTTCTAAAAATCATGATGGCTTTTTTAAAATATCAATTGAATATCGTAGCTGTGAGTGAAATATTCTCTATACCTGTTCCCTCAAGGATTTAAATACCATTTGCAAAGCTCCATAACAGAGTAATGTGAATTCATCGTGACCGTAATATAATACACTATTTATATTAAACACCTGGCTGAATTCATTATTGTGGACTCTGGTTGAAGTTCGAATATTACGTTGAAAATTAAATAACATCCACATATTAACCACTCTCGTATGTGTAAAATTAAAATATTATTCATATGCAAAAATAGTAGTACCAAAAATCTTGTGCGACAGAGCAGACATGATTTACGTCTCTTTTATGAATCCCTCCCTCGGTTTCTCATAAAAAAAATATTACCGACGTTAAGTTTATACAAAAAATATACGCTGTAGTTTCTGCACATTTTTTGTAAAAATCGTGAGACAGAAATTCAAAATTAATTCCCATTTCACCGGCGCACATATCACGTACGTCACTCAAAGTCATTCAATAAGCTCGAAAATATTAGTAAAGAATACGATCTCCACCTTTAAATATTTTACAATAGAGAAACTTGAAATAGACTACGTCAGATATCTTGAATACATTACATAAATATTTCATACAGTGTATTATTCCAAAATGAAGAAAATACTGTACCATGAGTATGGTATTATAATTTTAACTTATCGATTTGCACTCATTTATAAATTCATCCCCTAATATCTAATGGACCTTAGATATGTATATACACATATAAATATGTATGTAATTAGATATATTTACTCACGTAAATATATTTATTTATACAACTATTGATTTTATACGGGTACATACGTACATAGTACCATGATGTCTATGAGCACAATTTCCTTCCGATCGATGGAGCAATCTTAAACCACTGTTTTCGATATCGATGTAAAATCATGCATCCACTCTATTCGGTGCAAGATTCGTTACACGTTGCACCAGAGGACACTTTTACATTCGTCCACAGCTTGCACACTGTCACACTGAATAGTGTTTCGTTATAATGAAAACCATGGTAGTCGAGATACGGTGAAATACATTTTAAGATGCAAGATCAACGGACGGATAACACGTTTACAGAGTAACTTGTGATTACAGAGGTCTCCGTAGATAACAGTGATTCGAACCGACGCTTCATTCTCATTGTCAGTGGTACCCTGATCTCAGCAGCAGGTTTTATCGAATGGGTTAAGTAATGCCACATGATAACAGATCACATGATAAATAACAACAGTGGAATTGTATTTAATATCGGAAAGTCTGTAGTGTACTCGTCAATCACATTTGATTGGATCGTCTATTAACGTGCAAAGTGTTTACGAGTCAATACCCGATATCTTTTCATTTCCGATCCCAGTATGTACTGTATGTATACTTTCTTGCACCGAACAACAACAGGAAAGTGTCAAGTTCAATATCAAAACTTCTTTAAACTTGTAATTATACATTTAGATTTGTTTAGAGGCGCTTGGCTAAATCATACATTTAATGTTCATTTAAAATATGAAATTTGTATGGTGATATTTCCTTTTGAATTTATGTTGATTAAAGATAAGATAGGGACAATTTTATTTTGATAAAATTGACAATTGGTGAACTCAACCACAGCATTTCATTTATTCCAGCAATGGATGGAAAAAATAATTTATAATACCAGCGGTCTTTCCACTTGACGAATAATGACGGCATTGCTGGTAAGTAAAAGGTAGGAATTAACAAAGCGAAAATTGAAATGAAAAAAATTGAAATGAAAGCAGACGTATAAAATGGAACGCGTACCAATCAGTAGAATATTGATGGTTTTGCCATACAATGATTAAAGCGTGAAGTTCAATGCATATACGAACTATTAAAGATTAAACACAATCTGGCATGATTATGAAATGACGAAGTACATCTATGCACATGATATTCTCAATTAGATATTTCGAATAAATCAAAGAACTGCAGATCAAATAAAATGTAATATTGGTTTTGAACGGTCTTGTTTTACCTTGAAACGTATAAAGCCGTTTAAAAACGTATAATCATCTCGCACTTTGTAAGTAGATTGCCTTATAATAAAGCAAAATCTATCATTCGTACTTAATCAGAAGCACGTAACACTCAAAATCACACTTCAAACGCTATCCTTAAAAATCGTACATTTTCGATTGTGTAAAATAATTCTTGGAAAGCTACGATCATTCTTGTCTACGGCATTCTACTTTAATCAGTAGAACACCTAGTGTTAATCAGTAAAATGTATACATTTTACAGCATTAAAATGCATTTATTGAAAATAATTAAGATGTCAAATTATCACGACTAAAAATGGTAAGAATAAATCAATAATACAGTTCTCTAATAATTAGAGATCACGTGTAAATGATACTGTTAAAGCACTATTTAAAATTATCTTTAAAAATAATTTTTAACTAATAATATTACAATCATAATTTACGGCTGAAAGTAATAAAATATACAAACCTATCTTTTTCACCTTATATACTGGTTATTGACTTTATTGTCAGTATAACGATCTAAATAGAAGAGAAATGAGAATGTACGTATAAAGATAAAAGAATAATTATTCTTATAAAAAAAAAAAACTTTTGTACCGCAGTCGGTAGGACTCGAACCTACGCTCCCAGAGGGAATCTGATTTCTAGTCAGACGCCTTAACCACTCGGCCACGACTGCTTTAATTTCTTACTTCTTATATTCGTAATAAATACTGAGTGGATTACACCAAATTTTACGATACCAAGATTTTAGATCAGATACAAGCAATCAAAGTATTAATTTCGCATTGAACTTACTAAAACCCTTGGTTACGGAGATAACTGCATTGTACATCTAGTAAGACCAGTATAAATCTCGCAATAGAAATGATTCATACGTTCTACATGATTGAAAAGGTATATAATCTAACAAAGAAAAAGTTAAATCATCGTGCAGAATATATAAAAGCATAACGAAATGTTGTACACATGTATAGAAATGAAAAGTTTAGACACAATACTTACTTAATAACGGAGTTGTTTCCCCGATACATCTTCTGTCGTGCGACATTTTTACATAATCGAATACTATATGGAAACAAGTGCCTTCAAATGATCTACACAAAAGCCTCGTAACAGAACTGGTGATGTCGATAAAACAGAATATGATTATTTAAGCACGATTGATGATTCAATGTTATCATTGGAAAATGTGTGCACAATGCTATGGACATTATACATAATAGAATTGCATCGTCTATACTACAACTACACATCCCAGACATTACGTATAATATTAAAAATAACAATGATGATATCAATTATTAAACGATGGAACGAGTGCTAGTATTATTTAAAGGAAACGTCCATTCCTTTTTGCTTTGAATTATAAACAAAACTCCAATATCAGTATTAATTTATCTGATCAATTCATTTTTATTAAATAAAGTAGATAATGTAACATTATTAATATTAAATACTTTAATGATTCGAGTACTGTAATATAAAGATAGTAAAAATATTCTCCATGAAAATATATAAATTATTCTTAATCCAGACAATGTAAATTACGAACAGAAACACCTTGAATTAATGATAATCGATATTTTAGAAACGCGGCGCGCTAGTGGATACATACTTAAATAAATCTAATCTTGACAAGGGCTGCAATATATGATCACATTTCCTTCTATTTATCGATTAGATAACCTTGATCAACGCGATATCTGTACTCACTACAATTTGCAAAATAATTATCTCGAGAAATATTTTAACAAGCACGCTGGAATACATTGTCCTCGTTTCTTCTAATAAATAATGAGCACACGTAAATCAGATGTGACTAGATATGTCGATTATTTATTAACTGTTCGAAAACTTGAAACATATCTATGAAACTTTAACATCAACAAAATAATGCATGCATATATGCCAACCTGTTATCCTTCTTTTGAAGTAAACAACATTTTATACAAATTTATTATGAAATTATGTAGCTTCGAAAAAATCAATAAAATATTCTCTTTTAATATAATATTTAGATATAATTACATTTACAGTACCAATGTTACTACTTTCAAAGTTCATATAAATCAACAAATTTCCACTATCAAAAGCTTGTCGTATGTATTATGCATTAATAATTATGTAATAATTATGCATTCATTTGCACTAGTTCTTATATTAAAATATAGGTAATTGACTCTCTTATAAGGATAATACATTTTCATACAAATTGTAGTGTCATTACAAGTCAGCATTTAATTCGATGTCTTGCCATTTCGAATATAACATAAACATTCTAGCAAATATAAATTAAGTGCATATATCAAAGTATTAATAATATGTGTGAAAACATTAATTTTATTACTAAAAGTACTTCTGCAAGCTACCAGTGTTATGCTTCATCAAACAACTAGATCGTAGATCAGATGGTAATTTGCAATTAACTATTTCGCTAATGCGCACATTCTTAATGTCGTGAATGTATTACTGTGGTAGGTAATCATTTATCAGTGTCATAGATCCGATTGTTTCTTACGATATCGGTTTCGATCAAATACGTTATAAAGAGTCCACAGTGCAATAGATGTTTCCTGTTAATTTGCTCACGAAAGAAGATATCTGTGTTCAATCTCTTCCTTCCATTCCGTTCAATTTCTAATTCTTTCGACGTCAATACTCGTCAGTCTGTTCGAGCGTTGCTTTCAGTTAAATTAAAGCATTCCAGAACACATCAATAACAATAAAAAAGAATTCATGATTGAACACAAAGTGCATTCCGCAATTGCGTAATTGATTGTGTAACGCTGGGGAACGATTGACTGTAAAACGACTCCAGCCAATGAGCGTATTTCAAAAACTTAACAAAGAGATTCAATTTTATCTTCTCGTCGATATTCACTTTGGAGAAGAAAAACGAGTGTTTATGACGAATACGCTTACAGTTATTTATGTTAATGCGTAAACAGAATATGTGGTAATAATACTCAACAAGTCCAATGCACCTTTTGAAAGCAAATTTTAATTGTCAACGAAAAATCGATAAACAACGTTTATACATAAAAGTTGAATGGATTTGGGGCGAACAAATGATAGGAAGCATTCTCAATAAATTATCCAATAATAAAAGTCAGTTATTTAATACTGCAATTTACTAATACCGTTCTGTACAAATGATAAGGCGTTTCAAGATATATAAAACAAAACAGACGTCACGAAGAAATTTCGTAATTTGCGTGCACCGTTCCTTCTTCCGCAATTACAATCAATTGTCTTCAACTTCAACAAATTCTCGCCCAGTTCACGAATATATTCGCCAATTTTTTCAGATACTTTCTCCCCACGTACGTGCAGTTCGAATAGGTATTTTTGTAAAGTAACAAAAAGCGAATCGACGAGGATGGGATTCGAACCCACGCGTGCAGAGCACATTGGATTAGCAGTCCAACGCCTTAACCACTCGGCCACCTCGTCCGATGACTACCTGTGTTCTACTGCTTCCATTTTGGGCACATCATCCCTAAAACGAACTAAAATTAGAAAATTTTAATAGTTTAAACACTATAAGACCAAACTCGCCATTGACGAATTCGAAATATTCTCGTGCACAGACAAATAGATGGTAAAATTTACTTACAGCCTTTCTATGATTTAATCATTCCGACTCACAATCTTCATTGTCAGTGAAGGAGAATATTTAGAACGGTTGAGCAAACGCTTTTCCTAACGTTATATGAATCTGGCATATAATCTGTTAATTACATAATCAACGCTGTTCAACGGGCGGAATATAAAGTTAGAGGATTATATCTGTCAGTCCAAGACGTGCAGCATACATACCTATATACATTTCGTACAATTTTATTGGCGTCGACATGTTACATAAATTTAGATACCGCTGTAACAAAGTTTAACCATTGCAATTGAAAATGATATACATAAAATATAATGAAAATAAATATAGTAAATGTAAACAATATATAGAAAATTCTAATAATACATTCAGTGGCTGATTATACATACCTGCAAGTAAGTTATGCTTGATATAAATAATTTCAGTAATAATAAAAAGAACTTTATTGCATTACGAGAATATAAAATTAATCAATAAAGGGGCCATCATCGTCGTCGCTTTGCCATTGCGAAACGTAATTAAACAAGACGCAATTCATTTATCATAAAAAAAAAGAACAAGTCATTCAAACATATTTCAATTACAAAGACGAAACGATTTTCAATTTACAATGATACGTGTACATGTTATATTATCTGCATAAAATGAAAAATGCACAGCAATTGAGAAAATGCAGAAAGAAAATTGATCGCGTATGCGTGTACGTGAAATGAAGTTCTGGAATAACGAGTTTAAGCTTGTTTTACAAGAATTCCCAAAGCATGCCAATAATTGCTAAACGGAAACAATGCAAAGACAACGTGGAATCACGAAACGGCCGAGAAACTGAGAATTCTTTAGATCACCTGATTACCTATTGAGCCAACGCACTTTATTTCCATGAACTTCACGTTTTAGCAGAGCGCTTTCTAACCAGTCTCCTGGGAAATATTGCTTACGGGTTTACGGGAAATGTTATTCTGCTTTCTCTCAAGTTTAACACCCGATTGTATCCGACGTATCAATATAATCAATTGAAAGAATAGATCATATCGATATTTCGTAATACATAATAAATATGGTTTGATCGTGATAGATATATTAAATTGATAGTAAAACTCATTATACTCACTCAGGCCATACTACAAACAATTTTCGTATATCTTAATTAAGTAAACGAAAAGCGACAGGAATTACAATACAAACAAAGGGCTTCGTGGTAACTGATAAATAAATTCCGTTGCAACTTCGGAAAATGTATTCGTGAGGAGTTTTCTAGTTATTATTGGAAAATTGGCTTTTTATTGAGCAAAGCAATTAAATACATCAATTTTGAACGGGGTTCACTTTGGTATTTAATTCGACTACATTTTTTATCAGAGACAAAAGCAAAACCTAACCAAACCTAACCAAACCATTTCGCCGCCATTTTGCCGCCATTTTGGTCCCCGGTATATACTTAACATGTAACGTTATTGATTCATAATTGGCACTCAGTTTATTTACTTCCGCAATTGAAAATTACTTTGTTAACAAATTGATCTTGAGTTAATTCTTAAACTATGAAAGTCCGATTCTTAAGTAGAACACTATATGTATATTAATCGCAAAATTATTAGAATCTATTAAAAGGAATTAAACATTTGTATTTATACAAACTCTTAACACACTGCGAATCAAACATTGTATTGTTATCCACGTAGCTAGATTAAAAATATTGGGCCATTGAATATTGTTTTCATCAAAATATCTGCATTTTTTCAATTAAAATTTGTTTACTGTTGCCATCTGTTGCGAAGTAATAGTCGTTTTTAATCGATAAATGGGAAATGCGAAATATCTCACGAAAATTTGCACAGTATTTCCACTTTATTCTACCTGCATATTGTAATTGCGAAAATATATACGAAGTATTAAATGTCGGTAAATTGAAATTGACGACTATCCATTACTTATATCGTCCAAAATGAATCCACAAATACTAAGAAAGTGCCATTAAAAAGCGCAGAATTTCAATAAATAATTAGTGACACAATTTTACTCGTCACTGAAATGAACGATCTCCAAATAAACCAATAAAATTGTCACCAATATCATTCAACGGATAGTCACATGATCCCATTTCCATTATTACAGCTGTCTAGAAAAATCTATTGCGATAATATATCGCTTCTGAATACAAAGTTAGCGCAAAGAATATACGGTAGAAAGAAATTTACTTTGACTTGAAGCTGTTGAACAATAGCGTACAAATGGATTATATAACTGAAAATTTACCAACACTTCCGTCCATGCAATCATCGAAGATGATAATTGTATATAAATAATTGAAGGTGCGACAATAGAAGAATGATACGCTGGCGAACCGTTCTACGAACTTTCTATTGTTTCATTGAAGGAAGTTTGTCTGATATTTCAAAACGTAACACCGCTCACCGATTGCATTAACTTTGGGGGTAATTCCAATGTACACGAACAGAATTCAACTTTTCCATCCTTGGTTACACCGCGTGACGTAGGAGAGAATTACCGGTATCGTAACATTTCCTTTTCCCTCTAGTGCCGTAAATTCTGTTTCAGATCGACGGCCCATCGTTTCCACCTGTTTCAGCGAAACGAAGTTTTCCTCGCAGAAAAGCGTGTCACGTACAACGACAGCGGAATGTTAACTAACAGAGAATCGAATTATACAACGGAATTGACAATCGCAAATGGTTTTCCATTTCGTCCGGTCGATTTTCGATGTTCTTTGCGCCGCGATATCATTCCCCGGCTTGATTACTCTAACAATAGCTATGAATTCACGTGAATTCCATTTGTGGTGAATATACGCCAGTATGCTTGCCTGTGATGTAAGAGAACGGAAATAAAGTGCAAGATAGCAGACAGATAGGTAGGAAAGATCTTGGACTCGTAAAGGAGGCAACTGAGCTTATCCTTAACGACCCACGCGACTACCGGCCGAATTATATAACACTGTAACTGGTAAACAGTAATTAATTTTGCCATGGTAATAGAATTTTTGAGAAATCGCGTTTTAATATCGGACGAATTCTATAACGAAATAGGCAAAGCGATAGTCTTTATTACCCACATATGTACGTGATGGTTAATTTAGCATTCTTAGGATGAACAGACTTTTATGTAACCAGTGTCAAAACTTTCTGGGTTTTACTCGCATATTATTATTCGTCGGACGTATTAAAGGAAACATTTTTTCAATATGGTACACGCACAGTACAACATACGATGTACATACATACTGCGTGAGAAACGGATAGCGTGAGTAATTTGCAAATTAATTGATTACGTTACATGGGTTAGCGATCTTTTAATTCTTTCTAACAACGACTTGCGTATATAATAATGAGTGATGCAACGGTTCAGTTCGACATAAATATTTATAATGACTTCTTTTAGTTATCGGTGAAGACCGAAATATTTAATTACATTTTATGCAAACACTCTTCTAGGTATTCGACAAATTTCTCGGCTGAATTAAACGGCACTTGTCAAAATTGAAACGGTATCCGAATTGATTTATCCACATTTGTATGTAAATAGCTAATAGCAAAAAATAAAAGTTACATTAAGTACAAAAAGATATTAATGATATTTATACACTATAATGGGTACGAGGTATATCTTCTTGGTTACCTTGAGGGGAATTCCCTTCCTTCTGAAGGAACTGGTTTCGATATAAAACCCAGAACCTCTAATATGTGGGTTAGAAACCACGCAGTTTAAGATGAACAGGAACTCTAATTTAACAGGCAGGTCTAGATTGATGCTTCGTAACGTAGTTTGAAATCACGATTTGTTTATTTTATTATTTCAATCCTAGTCGTTTCTTACATTTCTATCGTAAGTCCTAAATTACATTATAAATTCGTGAAATCAAAGATTCGTTTGATCTAGATGCACGACTAATCTTCGAAAGAAAAAAGACCGAAACATGTTTGAAATTTATCCTGACCAATCACAAGTATACTCGTGTTTTCGTGTGCAAACGTTGCTGACTAGTGCCGAGTTAACTTGTGTTTCCATACCTGACCGTTGTTGACTGGTCACGAGTTAACTCGTGACTGCACGTACATTAGTTTATGCAGTTTTTAAGCCTGCAGCAATGTATGTAATAAGTTTTATATCAACGCATTACTAGCCAATAAAGCACAGCCAGACTCCATTTACCTTTGAATTTCTATCAACTGAACGAAAAATCGTAGCTGATTGGGAAAATTCAGTGAAACATTATACGAACGACCTGGTTATATGAACCTACTTGTACCCCACATGTTCATGTGTACGTACTTCTACTGTATGTATATTGAGATTTATTTGGATGTTTTCATTTTATGCACGGAATAATTTTGGTTTGAAATAATCGGTCAGCAAAGTGTTAAGCGATAAAATATTTGAAATTGTTTTAAGTATTTCGGTATCTCTTTATTATCTGTGATATATTTACATAAATATAGCGATACAATGTTCCATTACGCGTTAATGACACTCGAGAACATGTTTCCAGATACAATCTATTTAGTAATCTGATTCTTGTTTAAGAAATTCGAGCGTTGCATTTTCAGCACGGCGATGACGAGACATCATCCTTCGAACCGATTTGCGATTTGTATTTTTTTCTTTTTACATCTTTTGTTATGTCGACGATTTTCAAATCATTGGAAAAATGATATAAAGTAATAACCGTGGTTATCCTTAACAAGCAAAAATTGCATGATTGACATCAATTTGATGTTAAATGTATCCAAAGTATGCGTCTATATGTATAACATGTTGTGCAGATTTTTTCTTCTACGCTGAATCTGAGATATATAACATAAATTAATTATTCTAGGGAAACATTATGGAACCATTGAATGTAATATTGTGGCGTTACTATCGGTAAAGAGAGTACAAAATTGGAGCACAATCAAGACACACCACTGTACACAAATTTCATAAACCAAAGCAGACAAAAAAGATATATATCTACATATTGTAAAACAGCATGTTAAAATTGCACATTATTCGCCCAAAGTAAACATATTTTTCGCACTTCTAGCCCGTTCCCGTCTATCAAATACCTTTCGCATACGTGAGACATAAATTACCGATCACATGTAGCAACGTATGCCGAGGTATTAAGTCGAAATTCGACGAACAAAGGGAAAATGGTAAAAATTCTACGAAACGCATACCTCAGAAGCAGGAACAGGTTCCGCCGCGTTGGAGTCCGTTTACCGCAAGTTCTATTAGAGAAACAAATATACTCACCGTAGAAATTTCAATAAGGAAAGTCTCTGAGCCGAGTCGGGTTATTCACTTTTTCAAAGAGATACTCATGCATACCCGGGGATTCCAGCGCACGCCAGGTAGTCCTACTTTTTTTTTTATACTCTCTTTCCTTTTTTCTCATCGCGCTCCAACACACGGTGCAGGTAGCGCGGTGACCAGCGTGTAGCGTGGACTGGCTCAGAAGCACGTGACGATGTTTTTTTAGGAGAGATGGGTATTAATGCGCAGACGCGTCAGCGCACCGCGCAAAGGCGAATTCTCGGCTGTCAAGTTTCAACTCAGGTGAGCGTTCCCCTCAGTGCAGACACGGTGACGTTTACAGCGTTCGAACGTTTATAAAGCTTTCTGCTCGATTCGTGTCGTATCACACGCGAGGAATTCAACGAAAGCACGCCGTTGTCATTCTCCCTCGGGCGATCGGCTAAACAACATCCCCGTAACAATAAACGTGGAGCTTTCCGCCACCTCTGTTTCTTTCCTTTTTTGGAACGCACAGCCGGAAACGAACTTTCGAATTCACTTCGTGCGCGGTTGTCGGCGAACACGTGGTGAACATTTCGCGTTGATTTCTCGTGCTCGTTGTTCAACACTCGGTCGTGAAGCTATAGCAGAATCCTATCGGGGACGCGTTTACCGTGACGTCAGTGTACTGTTCGCGAGTGTGCACGAAAAAAAAAGGAGAAAAAAAGGAACGGGAACGTTCGAGACGCTCGCTGGAAAAATTGCACGCGAGTGGACACGCTACTCTTGGTCATGGTGGCTTCTGAAGTTGCATCTGCTGTGCTTCATTGTCGGATGTGATGCGACGCCGACACACGAGGTATGTATTTACGTACAGAAGATCGCTGCGACGTTACTTATGCGATGAATTAAAAAGAAATTTTTGCGCGGAATATAGAATGCTTTAAAGAAAGGAAATCGAAGGTTTCACGAACGCGTGACACCTGTGACACGAGTGCCAACGTATTCATGTAACAGAGCTTCGGAAAATTTACTCCGATTTAAATCGCATTCAATTTCTCATTGGGAATGATAATTATATCTTTCAATAAGTCTCGTATACTAAGAATAAACGAAGACCATTGTACATTTATAATTATTCCGAGATATTCACACCTTTTTTCTGCTAACTATTTTATTTACTTATCCTATATACGTATAATACATATCTTTGTTATAGAACTTTAACGAATTTACTATCTGGTTATTGCAACTTTGTAAACAACGTATTGAGAACATTTCAGTAGTAATCGAGGAAATCCCTGGAAAAAACATTTCTTAATAATTACTCATCGAAGGTTATCAGAGCACGTGTACCTATTCCAGATAAGACTGGGGTTATTAGGATAGTACTGGTAATTAGGAGTACGATTGAAATCGATTATTGCAGTGGTAATTATTGTATGAGAACAATTCCAGGATTAATCTCTTCATCAATGAACAGTTTACTACAGGGATTCCCTAGCTAGAGGTCATTCAATTTTCCTAACAAAATTCTCACAGTATTTTACATAAATTCATTTCTGCTCATATTTTGCTACATTGGTTTTAATAACAGAGGTATTACGACTTAGGTAAGCTAAGCTATTTTCCGTAAAGTATATCTAATATATAAAAAACGGTGTAAGTTCAACCGTACGAAATTTAAGAGGAGACAAATGAGGATTTCATTTCGTAAAAAGTTTCTACTTGCATCACATTGTTTAACGTGGATATTTAAAAAAAAGTACAATACCGATTACATGCTGCACAAACAGCGGAACGATTTTCATTTTACGCGTCGCCAGTCGAAACCTTAAATAATGCGTTATCAGATCGCCGATCGCGCTATATTATTCGTTGAAATCGCACAGAGAAAGCATCATCCGTCTTTATGTAGGATTATAGGCCTTCTAATAAACTTTCGCACACACTTAAGTGAACAACTGCAAACGCGCAAGTGAAACGATCGCTACGAATTTAATAGGCAAATTTCACATGCACACGTTACGGCCAGCCTGTACAGTTACAGAAGCTCGCGAAGGAAAGGAACAGTAGATTAAAAGGTAAAATGAAAAGCACAGGAACGGAAAGAGAAAAGAAAGATAATCCCCTAACGAACAACGTCGTATGTAACGTCAGCGGTAGATTCTCAGGAATTCAGTAGAATAAGAATTTAGGCCAGTGGAGAACCGGATTAAATTACTTACAGTGTTGCAGGAAGAGAGGAACGTAGTATGTATTGACCGATTGAAATTAAAATGTCATATTATCATGATAAATATACATTTTGGGTTTCTCTTGGGAATATATTCTCCCGAAAATGTTGCTCTAAAGCGTTGTGTACTCCAAGCAAGTACTATCACTATTGTGTTTCAAAAAATATTGTGTATAGTGTTTCCAAGATGCACTTTATAAAATATGAAATGTTTTACATAAGAAATAGGATTTTTAATGGCCCGCAGAAATTTGTGAAAATAAAAAAAATTGAAGATCCAATACACTTTGTCGCGCTTGCGCGCACATATTTTTTTACACCCAAATTGCTGGTGTTGGTTTGCACCATAATGACCAAATATTAGAATGCAGCTTTCGCTCCACATGTTCTTGCATTTAGAACGTATAACGATAGCCTTAATGCCTCTTTTTATAATAAATAATTTTAACAGCGTACTTCATCTGGGATACTGTAAACCCAAAAATCAATGTTAACGCAGTAAGTTAGACAAATCGACTGGGAGTTATTTGAAAATACAATGTACGCCAGAAAGGAGAGAGCTTGGTAGTTATACCAATAAATATTAAACCGCAGAAAAAAATTCTGATATTGGAACTACGTCGAGGTTAAATATTTTGTCATATGTTTTAGTTAGAATAAGTTCAAAATTCATCCTCCTTAAATCAGCCATTCCTTTAACTATTTACGCAGACAAATTTTTATTTCAAATGTGTCTAGCGATCGAATATAGATATAGACACTTCGAGTATTTCTGTATTAAGCAAAGACACCTTGTGTAATTATTTATTGACCCATGTACATTATCGAAAGCTTATCTTGCTAATTAATTTACTAAATTCTTGTACCATTTTCGTTCCTGTAGCGTAGATCGTGAAACAAAATGAGCGATTTAAATGAAAAAAACTAATGAAAAAAACGGTGGTAGTTTGATGATACACGAACACTGCCCAATAAACCATGGCGAGAGCAGCAAAAAAAATGCTGATATAAAAAACGTAACCACAGTGGCATAACAATTGAGACCTTCGATGCTCTAATTAGCCTCGAAAAAATGACAAAATCGGCAAACTAACTGTTTCTCAAACCAAACGACGCGGTTTGTGCAGCTCGAGGAATCGTTTCTTTTTTCCTGTTTTTTTTAGCAAAAAACCCGCTATCTCATAAAATCGGATACAAATGTATGGAAATACTGCAAACACTCCGGAATTCACTTCTCCGATACAATTTCGAGAATTACGATAATTCTCGAAATTGCTTTCCCCCGGCCGGACTCACAATGGTGGGACGCGAAAAAAAATCACGAGCTATTCATGCTATAACTGACTCACGCCTGGAATGCATCTACAATTATTTCAAGCCCTCCCATCTGTAATAGTTTCTTCGTCGATTCGCATATTTAGACGATAACTCTCGACACTTTAATTGCACCGATCATTTGAAATTCAAATGTTAGAAGAAAACAAAAAGCGAGCTACTTCTGTATAAACCGCGAGGCGAGGCAAGATCTTACCATGCCTTTGATCCAACGAAATCGTATCGCATAATAATGATCGTCGTTTACATGCAGAATGTGGCGAGCGTGTTATTAGACCAAGTTACTCATCGCTAAACTGGTTAGGAAATTGTTTGGCCGTTTAGAAAGCCAATTCGGGCTTCGATATTATAGTAGCGGACTAATTATTATTTAACACCTTCACGAAGTGATCGCGTGCTGACGCGTGGCTTTATTACGTATGTGTTATATGTACCTGTACGTACTTATAAAGGAAACGTGTGCCAATGACCCATGTCGTGTCCCCAAGGTTCGCCGGACGATTAGCGTTTCGTAAAACGTCCGATTGATATTGGAACGAAGAGGAAAACCCTATTTAGCCTGTTCGACTAGCACACGTTCCAGATATACCTGATTTCCTGTGTTACAAAAAAATGAAGAAAAAATGGAGGGGGGGAAACAGACACAAGTAAACATTAATAATCGATAACTGGTCAACGTTTGCCGCGTGCAGTTATCGCGCAATAATCATTCGATTTATTCATTCGAAAGAAATATATTTCTCTCGGTGGCTCGTTGTGTTATTACACCTGGTGGACGATGCCACTGTATACGATCGATCGAACGTAATTCTTCTATCACGAGGAAGCAGTGTAGTAACGCCAACGGTATCTAATTACGACGTTGACACAATTCTTTAAGCATCAAATCGTTTCATATGAATGAGCGTCCACTTATGTAAAAACTCTGGCCGACTGATGAAAATGAGAAGAAAAAAAAAGGAGCGTTCTGGAGCAAGCATGTCGATCCGTAGTCCGTTGACGTTTGCACCATCCGGGGATTGTATACCAACGATTCCTCAGAGAGACCATTGGCACGCGAAGTAAGCGGTACGGAGTGCTATTTTTTATGCATTTGGATCGTAAGCGTTTATCGGAGGCAATGTCGATAACACTTTTTCAGAGCAATCTCCCAAACGAGACCACAGACGGTTGATGGTATTTCAATTTCTTCGAACTCGGTAGGAAAAGAAAATTCTGATTCCGTTTTAGAGTTCTTCGACGTTTTTGAAAAAAAATTCACTTACGATGTTAAGTCCAATTGCGAGTAATGCGAATATAACACAACTCGTTTGAATATCCGCCGTCAATTCGAAGCTGCTTATAACTATACTGATCTAATTGCATCATTTTCTGTTGATTTTCCTATGATACTTCGTTCTAATATATCGGAGGTGTTTAATGATTCGTTTTTGCCCTGAAACTGTTCTTTAATTATTATAATATCACAATTTCGAGTCAATTTTGAAAGGGAATTTCACGAATCCAACAGGCTCAATATGTGTAGCGAAGATGGGGATATTATTTATGGTAATTTGTTGAGTGCACGTGCACCTCGCTAAAATATTTACACTGTTGTAGTAGATCGATTTCAACACAGGTGGAGTGCAAACGGAGTTCCTTTAAAATGAGAAATAAAATCATAACATATCATTTCATTGGGCACAATTAAATGTATCTTCAATTTCCATTTTACATATTATACAATTGTCCAAAGGTATTATATTCTCCACCAATGGAGCCAGTTTAAAATCCGATAAAGAATTTATAGGATTTATTGAGAATTATTATTAACAGGATTTATTTATAAAACACAAATAAGAATTAAGCATGCGATTAACAATTCACATGTACATATACCTGACGTAAAAGTATTATATGTATTACATGTCCAAATACGTTTGCAGCGCAAAAATTGGACATTTCTTATACCGTTATTTATTACGTACGTACACAACTGTGCGAATTCTGCCATCGTTACCAAATCAACTTGTACAGCCATTTCATTAAATGCGAAAACAATGAACCATAAATCGTTGGAATTGACAAAATATCTTACCATTGTGATGAAAGTCACATACGAGCAAAAACAGAAAAATGCCATAGGCATGGAAACTGCAGCCACTCTAACGCCGTGTGTTCGTTTATCTTAACCATAATTGTATGCTTACGGGCTATTCCACATGATCGGGAACGTTGAACGGGAATTCTAATTCGTCGCAAAGCCTGAAACTCGCCGGTGGCAAAGGCAAAAATATTTCTAACGCAAGGATAAAACTTTAAAAACATTATGCCTGTGCAGCTGTTGAGTCAGATCTGAAGTAGATGAACGCATTATACG
This sequence comes from Nomada ferruginata, assembly GCA_963583965.1. Classification (NCBI taxonomy): domain Eukaryota; kingdom Metazoa; phylum Arthropoda; class Insecta; order Hymenoptera; family Apidae; genus Nomada; species Nomada ferruginata. The sequence goes on along the minus strand of OY757225.1, from coordinate 9,074,387 downwards.
CCCGTTTTCTTGATTTTCATGTCGTTTAGTGACGGTATGTTTACCGATTGTTGCATCGTAATGAAAATTCTAGCGCCTTTGCGTTATCTAATACGATTTCCATTGAAACAACATCGTTCGTTATGAAGGCGGAATAAAGTGATAAATCTGGGGAAGAAAAAACTTTTGAAAACTGGAGTTAACCAGTTCGTTGCGACGTAAATGCAATCACTGTAATCATAGTTGCTGAAAGTGCTAACTAAAACTAACTACCATTGTAGTTAAGGCAACATTTTGCCTTATTACAAAAAGGTGCAAACTTACCTGGTCGTTTAAAACACTATACTATACATGTGAACGAAAAATATTGTAAATATTTCAAACCGCATTGATTGCTTAATCCTTAACGGTTTTCGATATCTTACGAAAGAAACAACAAGATTTTTCAGATTAACATCTCTTGCAAAGGATTGCACGTCACGCACGTGTTTCAATATATGACAGTGATCTTTGTAGATAATAATTTTCTAAGTATATTTGACAATTAATAAATGTATCGATATTGCTATCACAAAAATCGACATTTTAAATTAAATGATAAATGACGAGGATGAAGACTGATTTCAATCGGTATTGTTCTTATCTCGATCATATTCCAATTGTTTTGCATTTAATACGGAATCTGTAATATTGGTATTGAAACTAAAATGTATGTACATAATTATTGGATTCAATTAATAATTTAAGGAAAACTTAATTAGGATTATTCCACTTTTAGATGGAAGTAGATAACTAAAATAAATGAATCAATAAATTGTACGAGCACATAATAACAAAAAAATATCAGCAACTTCTGTATTACTTTGAACAGTACAACATTATAATTCAATCATTGCTCTCATCGTGAAATGTCGTTTTTCATCGAGAATACGTAGATGAATAAATAGATACTAAAATGTTCAGTAATTAGTTACGCTACAATTATGAATTTTTAAGCGAGGAATGGAATAGATATTGGGTATTATTTACCTGTGCGAAAACGTCTCGAAGAAACCACAAAACCACAACGATAATTAGCAAATTATGTATCACTGGAATATTTTCAGCGTTTCTCGAAAAGTTGTTTGATATATACCACCCTGGTTTGTCATAGTAAACAAATTCAGTGATTTACTTTAATCTGTGCCGCGATAATCGAATGCTGCATTGTTAATAGAAATATAGACTGTTCAAGGAAATCAAACACTTCAATAATCTTTTTCGTTTTTTGTTAACGAAGGTGAAACTAACATTTTCATTATTTATTACGCAATCGATCCTCCGATGAATGGAACACCTGTTAAGAAATTGTATAATATCGTATTAGTATTCCCTGAATACTTGACTGGACATTGATACAACGGAATTATATCCATTTGCAACCTTGAGCACACAGCACTATGGAGCAAATTCGTGCGACATTCTGAACGTAATATGGCATAAATCATGTTATAAGTCATGATATCAACAGTTTCGCGTTTTTGCAGATTCAATATTATCATGTCACTGTTGAGCAATATAATAAAATCGATTATTAATGTTGTTAAACAACTTGTTCTGTTTTATTTACAATTCGTATAAAAAATAATGCTATACGCAATGCTACTTTGGTATCCTAATTGGTTATTAGTATCACGAAAATGAAGTAGAAAGTTTAGATTTTTCTGACGAAAAAGGAGATCGCCGCTCGCGTGCAGACGTTCAGCATTTTCAAAGGAATCGCATTGCGTACGCAAAATGTTACTGCGAAAGCCATATTTAATATAACAGTTTTCGTAAGGCATGTTGCAAAATATTGATTAGCCAGCGAAATTTTTCGCAACGCGATTTTTGCGTTCTTATTTGGAAATAACATCTTATCTGCGTGCAAATCTGACATAATAACATTATCACTTATATCAGACTTCGTATTGCAGTAATTAATTCCATAAAAATTCATAGTCCTTCGTACAGTTCTTTGTTCACACTACAAAAAGCTGAAACGAATTACAATATTATAATTAATACATAATTTAACACGTTTGACGTCGCAGCGTCCGCCCTTTCATCTTCTAAATTTCGCGAACAGACGTTCGTTAATTTTAAACGCAACTGTCGTATTTGTAATACGAAAACAAAAAAAAGAAAACTAGAACCGAAGACACCAAAAGCAATTCTTTGAATGAAAGACATTTATCTCTTCCTTATGTATACGTGCATTCCCTGCGGACGCTTTACATCGTTATTCTGTATTCTATTATCATTAAACTACTGAAAATAAATCAATTGAAAGAGAGAACTGAATGGAAACATTTCTCGCAGACAGAAATAAAGATAAGGGATCGGGACAAAGGAAAAAGGTGCAACTCAGGAAATAGAGGTCCTTGAATCTGTTACCTATTATGAAATTCAGCTCAGTAAAAGGTATCACGAATCACACAAAAAATCAGTAGGAAGAGGCAATCTTAAACAGCCAATTGAAAAGAAAATCTAACGGTGAGACGACTCAGGGAATCAGGGAATGAATTAATCAAACATTTTTATTTTCCAGGGTCGCCATGCGTACAAAGTGAACAATGGAGTCTGTCTGAGCCATCACTCGTACAACTTTGCTTCCCCTAAATATCGGTGACCAGGTGAAAAATCGTGAAATCACGTATCTAACGATTATCTGCAAACATGTCCAAGTACAATATTCAAGAGATCGACCTTGAAACGGGGAAGCAGGTCCGATTAACCGGATACAGCAACGCCGCCTTCGAAGATCCACTTCGGAGCAAAAATAATGATTGTGATCAGTCCACTGAACTCCAGAACAGGCTGGGTAGTGTCCATGCATGCAGCCAGGATGACAAGACTGCGAATGTCGATGGTAAGTTTGCATTTATTTTATTTTAATTTATTTTAAAGTATCGTTGCTTAAGGTCATATGAGATTGCCTGTAAAAATTAAACACTGTCTGCAGAAGCTTTTAAACATTGATATGTGCGAAGGCAAAGATTCTAACGTTAATGCACGGTTGTCTATTTTAGAAATACGACTTTAAGAAATGTATTCATTCTGTAATTTGAATAATAAGAAAGATGTAAAAATGAACGTACTTCAAATATGAGAAATATCTGGGTGGTAATATCTGAATGTTTATCTTTCGATATTGCTTTCTATGAGGTGTTAAGAAATTTTGGGATATAGACTTATGATATTCAAATTCACGGTTTGTTTTATACACTTTAGCTGGAAAATATATAGACTATTATGATATGTTAGAATTTGTTCATAATTCAGATAAGCTGTTTCTATTAAAGTTTCGGCCGTATATTAAATCTTTAATTTACATTTTTGGCGGTGAGATTTATATCCATGCACTATTAACAAAACATTTAAAATCACTTTTCTCCCGTATACGTGTATATTATCGCGGGATCATAATTGAAACATAAATCATTGCTGACAATTCTTAACTACCAATTGTACACTAAAATTTTTTCACGGATTTTACCCTCACTTTTATTATGTATTGTTGGCAAGCGCTGAGATAATATTTTACGAGACCCACAGATCATTAAACTCTTTTACGACCACGTTATGTATTTTTGCGTGATTGAAATTCTTAAGGCAACAGAGGATGTGAAATAACTTCTGTAGGTACCCTATTAATAATGCTAATTTTCACCCTAATTTTAGTCGAATCAATTTACATAGAAATTTAAATCTTCACTTCGTTCAATATTGTGAAATATAATTTGTATGTGGCACGGCAGTAGATGACTTAGCAAATGCATGAAAAGAATAGTTTTTTTTAAATAAAATCGAAGTAAGCATCAGCAGTAATCTACCATTCGATATGAATATAGAGTGAATAAAAAATTTGTTGTCGCACATATTTCAATGAATGATTTGATAGAATATGCGCATATATTGATTAACTAAATGCTATTACAAATTATCTATTTTAAGCATTTTAATTACTCTGACTTCTTAATGGGGGAAACCTTCTTTACCTTATTGACAATAATGAATTATTTATTGCCGCTATAGTAAATGTAGTTTAGAAGTGGTGAACGATAAATAACGTTCATCGTAATTATTATTTAGTAACGCAAATTTGCTACAGGTATTTCAATAAGTATTTACTTTTTCGTATTAATAACATTACAGCCATGAGAATCAAGATTAAAAGATGAATATCTAATGTGCAATACTTAAAAATTATAATAAATTGTTCCGAAAGTTTCAAAAATGTAAAAGAAATCCTTCCCTTTCAACAAAAAATGCATAAAAATCAGCTCATTTTGATACCGCCTACAGGTATTTCCCCCGGACCGAAGAGTTCTAAGAAATCAGATCCAAAGCGGGAAAAAACGTATTATAAACGTTCAGTTTCGTGGCGAAACACGTATACATTTAATATTGAAAATTCATTTTATGGTACACGTTCTTTAAACCTTGTGACTCATTTCGTTGTATCGACTGACATCATCTACACCTTTCTCTTTATAAACCATATTCTTTATTGCCCTTATCATTTTTTTTGTACTATGCACAGGATGATATAACATACAAGAATTGAAAGTTAACAAATTGCAGGCGCGAATGAAAGAAATAATCCACACTGGTGTAAAATCCATTTACTCGTGATTTTTAACTAGTAATTGCTTCGCAAAATAGTTTACCCTAATTACCCTAATTAAACCCTAACGGTAACAAACACTGCAACACTTTGCATATGAAGCATCTACCCCGAAGTCAGAAACTTCATGAACGAAAGACAATTTTTGCTACCGACAGGTAAACTGAGATTTTCTGGTAAAAAAATAGAAACGTGTATAGCTTGCACCGTTAGTATCCTTGCTTGCATAAAGTTTGCAAGTTAAAATGTATGTTATGCTTAAATGTACGATTGTAACTGTACATAAGTTATCAGGTTATCATAATCAAAAGTCATATTTTTTCTTAATTTATTCCTGTCGGATTGGAACGAGGGCTTCGTTGATAATTTATGGAACGTCTTTTTCCTTTCTCTTTGCAAACGTTGACCAAATTGGGATATTGATACTGCTTTACATAAGAATATTAAACTACTCGAGGGGTTATTTAAGCAGGAGAGAGAAGATGATGTTCTCTGTATATGTATTAAGAGATCCTGCAAACTCAATTGACGTAATCGTACTCTCTGAAGGGTGAAAATGCTCACGGCAAATTTTCAGCCTGAAACACCCTGTCACTTGACACATTTAGGAATAGGGATGTGGAAACTATGACGATCTTAAAATAGGATAATATTGAGGTAGTTTAAAATAAAGGGTAAGTGAATCGCGATGGATTTATAAGTATTGAAAAATTGAAATTGAACACCTTATATCATTATGGGATAATATTATGCAAAAAGAACATAGTACGGTATGACATAATTAAAAACATTAATACAGACTTTAACTCAGAAAATGAAAATTTGCGCATTTATGCCTCTGGCGCAAAGGGGACGATGTATTAATAAATCTTAACAAAATAATTGTGTAGTTTGATATAAGTAAATTTAAATAGATAGAAGATGCATAGAAGGTTTTTGTTTCCATTGGTAATGTAAAACAGACACGTTTAATTGGTACTTCTAGTTGACGAAAAATTAAGAAGAAACTTGCATACATATTTGCCTGAATTACAATATTTAAACACTCCTTATTAAACTATTAATAATTATTCTCTAATTATAGAAATATGTGCTCAGATTTATGAAGCTTAAAGCAACACAATAAAACAAATCAATTCATTCAGCTATTATATTTCTCATAATGCCATTTGTCTTTCTAAATATTTGTGACAATCTATTCAAGTATATCGCAATTATTAGATCATCATTTATTTATAAACCTGTAAATAAAAGTAAGGGCAACAATGCAACTACGCTTGATAGTCTCAATAAAAATTGATGCAAACCTAACAAGGTACTTAATTCTTGTTTCTATGCAACCCAAGTTATATGAAACTAATCTCTCGAATAAAATCATAAAGAACGGAAGTAACATTTTCTAAGAAAGAAATAATCAATAATTCAACCGTGACTGTACGAATTTGAACTTTTAAACGAATAACAATTTGATCCCTAAAAAGACATTTTACGTCACACAACACAAAATAATTCAGATTGTATGCTTGTATCCAGTAAATATTTAAACAATATTTAAACTCAAGGAGCTCTCGTATAGAATTTAATATCCAATATCAATCATGTGTTTGATACTCTATCAGATATTACTGCATTGTGTTATTTAGCGATATCGCAGTTGAGTACGAAAAGAGTTATAGCTAATTGATGAGCTTGTCATACGCGACAAACGTTTAACGAACGCATCGAAAGATCATAGTGCGTGCAGTGATGATAATAAGTTATCAAGAAATAATGACGGATAAAGCATTCACAGTTTGCAAACAATACAAAATGTGTGATTCACGTGGGTGACTGGTACTTCGCGAAACTCGACAGGAATAAATAAAGCATTCTCGGCTGAACGATGTTATTTTCTCATTAAAAACCTATCGATGAATCAGAAATTCGCCAAAAACGTTGTATTCCTCTAATTACATACACTAATGAATCTTTTCCATATAGATATAAAATTCATTCAAAGAACATATGCACATACATGCATAGTACAATGTAGCAATATTAATTTATTCCATTCGATTGGTGATAATGAAACAAATGTATGCATCGTCGACTTTCGAAACAGGCAATCCATTAAATTTCATTGTGTCTAATTGAAAGGTAAATTGCAGCGAAAATTATGAATTGGATGGTATTTGATTTAATGAAAGAAACAAAATATAAATTGAATGAAAATCAGTTTTTAATCGAGCAACTTTTTCCTAACAAGCGTCACGTGTTAACATGTAAAACCAGCTAGACCTGTTTAGCTTCACTTTTGGACGCAATTATCACCAGTTATCTGGTAATTCCAGCAGCACGCATACTTGCATGCATTATGGTAATCATAATATGTAGATGTCTCGTGACTACCATTTTTCTTCCACCTTTTTCCTTTTCCTCGTTTTATTCCAATCGCAGTATATACTTTCTAAAGTTGCTGTTTGAAAAGGTCGTCACGCGGTCTGAAGAATCTACATCTTTATCTCTGGAATTCCGCATACTATTAATAGTATTAAATATTTGTACACGTTCAACTACTGTTTGCCTGCTGTAAACATACGACGGATAATTATACGATAATCTTTTTGTTACAGCAGTATTTTAAATGTATTATCATATCGGGCATCAAATCTTCTAAACATTGCTTACTGTGTTGTTCATTCGTTGCTTACTTTATTGGATAATTCCAACCAATTCCAACACGGCACATAAATTATATGTAACACTGTTATAAATAAAAAAGTGCATTGGAAAAATAAATAAATAAATAAATGGTTAACCAGTGAAACGAAATTAACAAAAATATTATAGAATAAATCCTTTGTTTCGAATATTTACGAACATTTGTCAATAGTTATCAACAATCTGTTTTTTATGCGCCATAAATTGAGCATAGAATTAACGAATTTAGGAACAAATAAATTGCTACAAATTCTCATCTAAAAATATTTAGTATTTCGTACATTCACCTAAAATACTCGAGCCACCAAAGGTTGTAAAATTTCGAATTATCAGTCAATGAACTAGGTAGAACTAATTAATTATACAGCGCTGCCAATGACCTTCAGTGTTGAAGCAACGTTAAATGCCAAATAAAATTTCATGTATTATTTCTTTTATCATACAGTTATATGTATGTATGTATAAAAAGACGATCTATAACACACAGTGTTCTAAACCTGTTACAGTTCCACAAAGCCCCGAGAAGAACCTTTTGTGTTCCTTGGGAAGGAAGTGTTTGTACCAACGAATTAAAAGATCCTGCAGGAAGAAGCTGCTGTATAAAAGGATACCTATAACAGCGTGGCTTCCAAAGTATCGCAAGGACTATTTAGTAAGCGATCTTGTTGCCGGTATTACCGTAGGCCTTACCGTTATACCGCAGGCAATAGCGTATGCAAACGTCGCAGGACTTCCCCTACAGGTAAGAAATTTAACGTTCATTCACCTTTGGAAATTTGTCTTAATCGAATTATTTGATCTTGTAGTTGAGCTAATTTAAAATTCACCTACGATTCTTCGTTAAAGTATTCTAATTTAAGTATTTACCCACTAGAGTGGGTAAAAATAGATTTTTATCACACTTTTACCATTTATTTTTATAGATGACAATTGTTCATATAAACTAAAACTTTATTACGATTTAGAAAAAATGAATTGTGATAATGTTTCACGTGTTTCATTTTTTTTTTTGCTCCTTTTTTCGGTAAAATTTCACTTGATTCGATACATTTTCGGTATTGTAAAGTAGAAGTTATCCAAGTTCATGCTAATTCTGAACCTTTCCACGATACGATCAATGTGAGTAATGAATAGAATTCTAGCCTAGCACTCGAGGATGCGCATGTAATTGCAAAATACTTTCCATCGAATGATTGATTTCCAAGATTTACCGCGGGGATTCCGATGGAACTTCCGTATGCATATAGTCAATCACATTCTATAATTATTACCATCGTTTCACTTCGGTACAATCATTATTATCAAAGATCTACTGAATACTTTGTTCTTAAACACTTAATAACACCAATTGCAGTGCTTTCGTATATTGGAGACGTAACAAATTATAAAAACCTTTTCATGCTTAAAAACACCTGAGGCGTGTGAACATTGTACCCATATTTAAAACAATAAGAAACCAATTAATAAATAATTTTAGAAATAAAATTACTTCTATTCCTCAGTTTTATTATTAAAGGACAGAATGAATTACTAATCGTATAGATTAAATATTATTCGAACGATAATAGTCCCTGACAAGTTGAATGATTATAATAATACATTTCCTTTTCGTTCAGAAGTATGTTTTATTTTACAGTACGGTTTATACTCATCTTTTATGGCGTGCTTCGTGTACACTATCCTAGGATCCTGTAAAGATGTGCCAGTCGGACCAACAGCAATTATCGCGATCTTAACCAGAGAAACATTACAAAAATCTGATTTGGGACCCGATTTCGCAGTGCTCTTAACCTTCATCTCTGGTTGTGCGTGCCTATTAATGGGAATTTTACATTTAGGTAACCGCACAGTTGATTGCTTTTTCATTTAAAATGCTGATAAGTTTTTACTTGCATTCAATATCAATTGGACGCTGTATGTTACTCTTACATTTCAAAAATGATCGCGAGTGAATTCCTTTTCTAGATTAAATTAATTTCCCATTATCTGAAACGCATTTAAATAAATTTCCTGAAATAATGTATCGTGCGGTAAGAAAAGCACGTAAAATATTAAAACATTCATCTGTTGCCAGGCTTTTTATTGGACTTTATATCAGGACCAGTATCGGTCGGATTCACATCAGCGGCAGCAATTATTATTGCTACCAGCCAAATAAAAGATATTCTAGGCATTCATATCAGTGGCAATAAGTTCCTCGAAGTATGGCATAATATATTCGAAAAGATCGGTGAAACCAAGCTCTGGGACACAGCGCTGGGTATCACTTGTATCGTCGTCCTTCTTCTTTTAAGGGTTAGTATCGTTTCATTATTTAATATGAAAATAATATTTCTCCTAATTTTTGTGCAAATAAAATCGCTAGTCTGAATTCATTCATAAGTATCTTTGTATTATTAACGAAGTAGGATCTCCTTTCTTTAATCGCATATCCATTTACGCATGTGCTGATAATAAGCAGTGCTTATTATTATCATCATCATCATTATTATTATTATTATTATTATTATTATTATTATCGCATTATTGGTGAACGATACGTCGAAATATCCTTTCATAGATTCGCTCCTTGCAAAAACACGTGCTACTTTCACACAAACGTCGACGACGGATAAACAAACGTTTGACATTTCCTGAAACTTCGCTGAAAGCGTAATTACATACAGTCATCATGCATAAGAGATTCGAGTAATATTTAAATTGCTTGAAATTTATTCCAACCATTTGAGGCAACAACTCTTTTAACGTTTCGGCTATTGAAATTTATTAGTTTACGTATCACCACTTTTATCTAACTTCTTTCTTTTTGGCTTTTACAGAAACTCAAAGATATAGCGTTTATGCAGGAAGCCTCAAAAATGTCGTCCAGGGTACAAGTGATTGCGCAAAAATCCCTCTGGTTGCTTTCCACAGCACGAAACATTCTTGTGGTCCTTGTTTGCGGCGTTATGTGCTGGTTTTTAGAAAGCCACTTGGGTTCCTCGCCCGTGAGATTAACGGGCCACGTTAAGCAAGGACTTCCGGAATTTTGGCCACCACCGTTTCAAACCAATCACAAGAATGAAACTTACAACATCGTCGATATGGTTTCCGCTCTCGGCTCTGGATGCTTAGTTATTCCTTTGCTGAGCCTCTTGGAAACTATCTCTATCGCCAAAGTCTTCAGTGAGTTCCAAATTAATTGCACCCTACACTCCCACCGCGACGAAGCTAAACAATAGCAGCAATTATTATTTAACATATGACTCCAAGTAAACTAATTTTCAACCTGCCGCTAAAAATGTCCTTAAGGACATATCTTCCATGGACATCTGTAGATAATATTTGAATTTCAAATGCGAATTTCTAGAGGCCACGTTAGACATTTGCGCGTGTATATAAAGAAAAATGCAAAACAGCTATATCTGCGACGTATTATAATTAAAAATGATAATTGACGAAAATGTTGTTACTTCAAATTCGAACCTTGGCGTTGCGCCAAGATGAAAGGGCTCGTTATGCGTTGACCCTAAAATCTGTACGTCTTATATGCATAAAACCAGGATACCTTGTTTGTGATCAAGGTCTCGAAATGTTTCAATGATTCGGAACGTAAAACGTTAGTGGTCAAGTATTCCCTTGTATAATACTTCCTTTTTTATATTAATAAGGAGATGCTTATAAAGGGATTGGAGATGGACGTTAGTCATCAGGAATCTCTGTGTTTTCAGATGAAGGTAAACCAATCGACGCGACACAAGAAATGTTGGCTCTGGGCGCCTGCAACGTTGTGTCAGCTTTCGTCTCCTCCATGCCCGTCAGCGGTGGTCTCAGCCGTGGTGCCGTGAACCATTCATCCGGTGTAAAGACTACTCTTGGCGGTGTTTATACTGGCCTTTTGGTACTCGTGTCCCTTCAGTTCCTTACCCCGTATCTGTACTTCATTCCTAACGCCGCACTTGCGGCCATCATCATCGCCGCAGTGATCTTCATGGTGGAATTGCACGTGATCAAGCCCATATGGCGAACAAAAAGTATGATGTTCAATTTTCTTCTATTCTTTGCTTTATTGTTAGAATAGTTTTCTTTTTATTCTCATTTCTAGACAATACGTATAATTATAACGCGATTAACGGGCTCTGTACTTCCGAAAAGGAAAGCGATGAGCGATTGAATAGTCTGAGAAATTTCTGTTTATTTTGCAATGCATGAGTAATATAGATGAAAAGTAAAGATATTTAATATCGTCGCGGTTAACTTTGAACGAATATAATTAACGTGACATTTCTTTTCTTTTTTTTGCAGAAATCGATCTTATACCAGCAATAGCCACATTTCTGTGCTGTCTTTTTATAAGGCTCGAACTAGGTATAGTGATTGGTATCGGTATAAACGTCCTGTTCCTACTTTACGCTTCAGCGAGGCCGTCGTTACGAGTTCATAAAGACACGGTAAGGAAGCTTTCATTTCACAATGCACTTGTTCTTTTACTTTCTGCCTTCTATTTATTGAAGGGGAAATATACAATTCAGTAACAAAGACTGAAGTCGACGTAGAAAATTATACAAGTTCCTCAGCTTTCTCTTTTAATAATCACAAAATATTTGTTCCATTTTGGCCGAGCTATTTACTATATAATATTTCTCTGTCGCAGAGTATTAACGGCTGTGAATATCTTGTCATAACGCCCGACAGAAGCCTTGTTTTCCCGAGTGTCGAGTACGTGCGGGCTGTAATTAGTAAGCAAGGTACGAAACAGGGAACCGCAGTACCTGTCGTCATAGATTCTACGCATATTCAAGCAGCAGATTTTACGGCCGCGAAGGTATGGTTTAACTGTATTACGTAAACATAAAAATTACTAAATGATCGATCATTAATTGCACTAATTATATTGAAATTTGTTTTTCGATTATTTAGGGAATCAAAAGTTTAACGGAGAACTTTTCTAAGCGTGGACAGCCTTTAATATTTCATAATTTGAAACCGAGTGTGATTGAAATTTTCAAAGGTGTAAAGCCCTCGGGCTTGAGGTGTAGTTCTAGCGAGATTGAGCTTAATGAATGCCTGAAAGGTAATTGAAGAAAATTTTGTCTATGCATGCATGTATATGTAACTCATGGAAAGCTTTCGTTTTATTCCAGAATTTTCCAATGTTTCAGCGGCTACAGGGAATAGGTACTGACAATGCTTAGGATCGTATCAAAACTCCGTCCTGGAAGTACTCTTTTTATATATTATATGTATCAGTATTATAGTAACACGACACAGTCAACGATATAGACAATAGTGTAATAGAAAGAAGCAATGTATTTTAGTATTTTCTTTTAAGATAATGATAACCTTTTCGACATAGTACTTACATCAGCGTTGTCAAGCGATAGGATCCCTTACGCACATGCTACCCCTTCAAATCGTTCCTCGTGCACAGTATAGCTATGTTAGCATCACTGTGTGATGTAAGATCGTGAGATTTTCTGGCAAAATCGAAAAGATATTGTTTATGAGACCGATATTAACAAAAATCGCCTCAAATTATTATTCTAACGCCCAAGATATGACGTATGTTTCTTTATATCAATTCCGTCTATGTATATATTAATTATATTAACTTTATTAACGATACATTAACGTCGCACGATTTCCCAGCCGAATTAAATGTTCTTGCTAAAGCATTACTTTATACATATTAATAATGTAAGCGATTTTGAACGATGTATAAAAATGTGTAGAAAAATAACACCAATATTGTGCCAAAAGGGACTATTAGTTAAATATAAGTAGAATGATAAGATTGTACATACATAAACTTCTAAATGAATATATCGACGCAAGCCCGTGTAAAGCTGGCAATAGTATTTTAGATATTGTACTTTTTTTTCTTTTATACGTCGTATGCATTATCGTAGGTGTCTGTTTAAAAGAAGTACGCGGTATTTTTAAGCTATTTAACGTAATGTTAATTCAAAGAAATGTTCAACATATGATTCGAAGTATAAATAAAATTATGCAGTAATTTCTTAAAAAGTATCATCACAGGAAAACTTGTATAACACGAGAATAAGAACAAAAATCCAAGAATTTCATGAATATCTCTTTCACTAGTAAAGAATGTTTAATAAAAAATACCACTTTTAATAGTAAAATATGTTCTCGAATTTGTACAATCGAATGATCATTCTTCGCAGACGCATTCATTCAATTTATATCCAAAACTCTTGCGCCCAATGCTGGACTTGCTATATAGAATGTTGCCTTTCCAGGATATCTATAACAAAGAATCATTCGTAAAAATCCTTACCCTATAAAAGCGATCAAAAATAGTAGCAAAGTCTAACTTGGCCTGCATGTGCTTAATAGCTTTGTCGGTTACATCTTTCTTCAGTAATGTTACTGTACATCCACCAAAACCAGCACCAGTTAACCGGCTTCCTAAAACCCCATCTATTTCCCTTGCTGCTGACACCAGAGTATCTAATTCAACGGAGGATACTTCATAATCATTTTTCAACGAATCGTGACTTTCGTTCATTAACTGGCCAAATTTATCGAAATCTCCAATCTCAAGGGCAGAAACAGCATCCATTGTCCTCTGAATTTCTGTGACCACGTGGCGAGTTCTTTTTATCATTTCTTCCGGTACATTTTGCGATTGTAGAACTAGAATTAAAATAAGATGTCAAACAACACACGATACCCAAATGTTCCTCAAGCGATTCAGTTCTTTAAAGAAAGAAAAAAGAACAATCCTCTATACCTTCAATATCATTTATAGATGCATCACGCAGACTTTTTTTATTTAGTATCTTTGCAGCTACATGACAACAGTCCCTGCGCTCACAGTATGCACTTGAACTTAATTTATGAGGCGCATTAGAATTAGTTATTAAAAATGCATAATCATTTATTTGTGACATCGGTATTTGCTTAGTACTAAGATCCCTGCAGTCAAGAAGAAGGGCGTAGCCTTCTTTACCCATCACAGAAATAAATTGATCCATGATGCCACATGGAACTCCAGCAAAATCATGCTCGGCACGTTGACACGCCAAGGCCTGAAAACAGTTTCCTATCAAGGTTGCTATTCTAGTAGAATTACAAAGCGTACAATGAATTCTGTAATTATACTTTATCTTCTGGCCTCCTTGATTTTACACCAGTCAATGTTTCCAAAAATGTATAAGTAGCAACTTCTAAAGCAGCAGAGCTGCTGAGGCCAGCTCCAACTGGCACAGACGATGCAACCACAGCATTAAAAGATGATACGTCGCCTGAAATGTATATTTTAGGTAAATTATATGATACTATTGTATAAAGCTTGTAGGTAATAGGGAGCCGCAACTCACAAACAAAATTTGCTATGCAGCCTTTTATATAATTGGCCCATTTCGGTTCCCCTGGTTCTATACTTTCGCGAGGACCAACTTCGAATTCAACTTGATTCTCAGAAACAACTGTATCATCGAGAGAGATAATTTTACATTTTTCTGCATTGCTAAGCTTTCCAGCTATTACTGTAACCATAGGTAAGGCCTAAAAATGTATAAAATTTCATTCAACCAGATTTCAACTTATATTATTACTATATCCTAAAAGATTGCTGAACAATTTTATAATTACACATATTTCTTAATGCAAAGTAATAATTATAATGCTTATTTCCGTTGCATTTATAAATTAAAATATTATCAATACATGTATTCCTTTTTATTATCAAACATTTTCCAATTAATCATAAATTCAATTATGTCACATAGGCGTAGGCGAAAAATAGAATTCGTTTAAACATATGGAATTTTACCATTGGTAAAACGAGACCATTATTGTAGTCGGTATGTTCTCCGATTAAATTCACACGACCAGGTGCGCATACACAAATATTCGCATCCTCTCCAAATTCCTTCGCAAAAGCTCTTAAAGCTTGTAATTTAATTTCATTCACATTTACCACAGTTGTTGCCATTTTCTAATTCTGATTACTATTATTATTATTAACTTTGCCGACTTTCTCACTCCAATTCGTATTGGATGTCACTTACAATCAATGCACGAAAAAAAACTATAATTGATTACACAAATTGTGCGTGACATTTATAATTTTAAAATTATTGATTTATAATTATTAAATTATTAAGCATGAACAATTCATTATAAATTACATTTCTGGATAGTGTTTGCTATGCAGCCTCGAAGCAGCGAACATTAAGTGGGCATTACTGTCCACTGTATTTATTTGAGCGTAGAGATTCTTAAGTTCTTATTGCAATTTCTTTTGAGTTCTCGTTTCTATCTTTGTCTCTATCTGCAGCTGAAAATATTGTGTATTATTTATTGCCCTGCTTCTTATGTAGACCCTTCTGTTTTCTGACCCTTTCGAGATAATTCATTAGTAACATAAATCATATATGTTTCACCTAGAGAATTACATTTTCTTATTTCTCAAGAAGCCTTCTTTTTTATAATTGAAATACCCGTGTATATATCTTTTAATTCATAAATTAATTAATATCTGCAAAGATATATCTACTTGAATCTACGCGGGTCTCTGCCATATCTACAGTGCCTGCTATGGTTTCGCCATCTATACAGAACTCCTTGAAACCACTCGCGCTTGCTATGGTAGTTCCATCTATACGGAACTCCTTGAAACTACTCACACCCCTTACTTACCATAAGTGTAGATATGGCAGAGGCCCGAGTAATTTTATTCACATTTGTATAGATGGCGATACTAATGACTCTAGATAAAGCAGACACATATACAGTTTCGAGCAGTTCTGTATAGATGGCGAAATTAAAGCCCACTTTGAGTGTAGGTAAGACAGGGATGCGAGTGGTACGTAAATTCAAGCACTTGTTTATAAGTAGCGGTGCGATAATGTTCATAAAATTTGGTTATTTATGTCTTCATTCATCCAATTAAGTTAATAATCCTCGAAAACCGTTTCGTACACTCTTTTACATATCAATAAAGTGTCAGCAAACACAGTGTTTCAATCTACATAAAAATTAATATGTACGGTAACATTGCAAGTTCCATTGTTCGTTATATTCTACAACAATCAAGCACTCTTTAGCACGGGTAAATGTATTTGTGAATATTTTCTCCTTTAAATAAATTTTCCAGGACTTAATAAATACATACTAATAGTGGTATTATTCTTTATTTCGGTCTCACAGGAATGAAAGTTTGGTTAGTGTACATATAACCTATCTTTACAATACTATCTTAACTCTTGCACTCTCATCTTCCGTTCCGCTCTTCCTTTTCATATCTTCTCTGCCTTACGTATTACACTATTTCTTATCTCTTTATCGCACATCTATTATAAATCTTTTCCGTTCCTTCCTGTTTAATTACAAATTCCTAAGTTATTTTTATGTCTTATTGTATCTTTTTCCGTACATTTTGTTAGCAGGTGCTCTTACGTTCCAAATTTTTGTATGCACAGGTCACATCTTTTATCCTTTTTCTTCTCCCAATATTTATTTCATCCTTTAATGCTTTTGGATCTCGCACCTGCGTTGCTAATTGTCAATTGCGCCCTCGTCCGTTTTTACTTAAGTACCATAGTAGCGTTGATGTTCTAATATATTTAAACGTATCATTGTATCTTGCTTTCCCTATTTTTCTGCCTTGTTCCTGCTGTTGCATTTGATTGACTCTACTTTTGAGGATCTCCGTCAATTCCTTTACGTCCGCTTTTGTCAAAGCCACTCATACTTGACGCATTCCATTCCTTTTCAAATAATCCTCTCCTCTTTATGCTTCTGGCTTGCCCCTCCTTTCTCTCTTCTTCCTCTAAATATCTCTTAATAATCTTTCTCCTGTTACGTACTTATTAATGTATTTTTTCTGTGTGCAGGTTTCACAGGCAAAGAGTAAGGAACATTGCCTGGCACTTCTCATCGTGCATAAATGCAAGAAAGAAGGTAGAAGAACTTGTGCAACATACTTTAGTTATCCTTTAGTTATAGTAAATTGGTTTATAAAAATAGTTTGTATCTATTAGCCCATAAGTTTATTTTAGGACAATTGTGTAATTAACTGTTACGTTATCTATTATATGCTTTATTTTATATTCAGTTTATTCGGTAGATCTTATATGAACTTTAATATTACTTATATAACTATTACAAGTTCTACTGAATGTGCTAAATGTAAAATGAAAGATATAATAAATAATTGATATATTCACAAGTTACACAATTGCTGTAATTTAAATTTTATATGCTTCTACATATGAAGTACGTAAATTTTAGTGTATGATTTATCTGTAAGATATATTGTAAATTAACTTCAAAGAATAGTTTATAAGTATTAGATTATTTATGTTTATAGTGTTAGTTATATTACATAAATGTTGGTTTAGAATTGATACAAGATTTAGTTGTACGATGTAATGTAAATAGATATAAAAGAATAGTTAATAAGTATCTGTTTGTAAATTTAATTACAACATTTTTGTAACTTTTATATTCATTGATTAATTTAAATAAATTTGCAATGAAAAGAATTCCAGTGCTCTTTTTACTTTCATACCTTACCAATCCTTGAAAGAACCTAATTCCGATTCCTTATACAAGAAGTACCGTGGACGAACTTTAAATGCAAAGTCCTAAAGCGAGAAACTTGTCAAAATGGCCCTATACGTTATTAAAATAAGCGCTGAGAAATTCCTGGAACGTGACGTCATTTCCAAGAACTGATGCTATGAAAGACCTCCTCGCATATCATATTCTCCTGATACAAATCCACGATTTTCAGCGAAATATTTTTACCAAAAACCCAGAAATTTGACGCTCGGAAATTCCTGGAACGTGACCTCATTTCCAAGAATTGCTTCGATGAAAGACCTCCTTGCACATCATATTCTCCTAATACAAATCCACGATTTTCAGAAGAAATTTAAGTGCTGAAAATCGAGGATTTGTATCAGGAGAATATGATGTGCAAGGAGGTATCCGACCCAGGCAGTTCTTAGAAATGACGTCACGTTCCAGGAATTTCCGAGCTCAAAATTTCTGAGATTCTGGCAAAAATAACTCGCTGAAAATCGTGGATTTGTATCAGGAGAATATGATATGCGAGGAGGTATCCGACACCAGCAGTTCTTGGAAATGACGTCATATTCCAAGAATTTCCGAGCGCTTAATTTTCTAGACTTCTGCCATCAAATGTTGCAAGAAATGAAGACCGAAAATGATGTCGTTTCCACAATTTCCTTCTTTTATATTTAATAACGTATAGGGCCATTTTTACAAGTTTCTCGCTTCAGGACTTTGCATTTAAAGTTCGTCTACGGTACTTCTTGTGTAAGGAATTGGAATTAGGTTCTTTCAAGGATTGTTAAGGTGTGAAAATAAAAAGAAAAGTGGAATTCTTTTAATTTAACATTTATTTAAACTAATGAATGAAGATACAAGTCACAAAAAGGTTCAAATTACAAGCTAATACTTATGGACTACTCTTTTATATCTATTTACAATACATCGTACAACTAAAGCATGTATTAATTCTAAACTAACATTTATGTAATATGAAAAATACATTAAACTTAAATAATCCAATAGTTATAAACTATTCTTTAAAGTCAATTTACAATATATAGCTTACAGATAAAGCTTATACTAAAAATGATGTACTTCATATGCAGAAGCTTATAAAATTTAAATTACAGCATTTGTGTAAACTTGAGCATACATACATTATTTATTATACCTTTTATTTTACATTTAGCACATTCAGTAGAACTTGTTTTAGTAATATATAAGTAATATCAAAGTTTATATAAGATCTACCGAATGATCTGAATATAAAATAAAGTATATAATAGATATTATACAGAACAGTTAACTACACAATTGTTCTAAATTAAGCTTATGCGCTAACAATTGCAAACTATTTTTATAAATCAATTTACTATAATTAATGGATAGGTAAAGTATGTGGCAAAAGTTCTTCTATGTTCTTTCTTGCTCCTATGCATGATGGAATGTGTCAGTCAATGCTCGCTACTCTTTGCCTCCACAACCTGCACACACAAAACATATATGAGTAAGTATGTAAAAGAAGACCGAAGAAAGAAAGGAGGGCCAAATCAGAAGCATTAAAGAAGGAGAGGATTATTTGAGAATGGGTCTCTTAAGAGAGAATTTAATTAGATCGGAAGTAAAGGAATTGTCGCAGACCCTTAAAAGAATAGACTACGAAATACAACATCAGGAGCGAAACATAAAAATAAAATAAGCGAGATATAATGGACGGTGTAAATATATTGGAACAGCAACGCTAATAGAATACCAGAGCAAGAATGGAATAGGTCATAATCATCAGTTAATAGCACAGGTAAGATGCAAAAGCATTAAAGGATTAAATAAATATTAGGAGGAGAAAAAGAAAAAAGGATCTGACCTGTGCACACAAAAATTTGGAACGTTAGAACACCTCTTAACAGAATGTATGGAAAAAGATACAATGGTGTATAAGAGATAAGAAATAATGTAATACGTAAGGCAGAGAAGGTATGAAAAGGAAGAGCGGAACGGAAGATAAGAGTGCAAGAGTTAAGATAGTATTGTAAAGATAGGTTATATGTACACTAACCAAACTTTCATTCCTGTGAGACCGAAATAAAGAATAATACCACTATTAGTATGTATTTATTAAGTCCTGAAAAATTTATTTAAAGGAAAAAATATTCACAAATACATTTACCCGTGCTAAAGAGTGCTTGATTGTTGTAGAATATAATGAACAATGGAACTTGCAATGTTACCGTACATATTAATTTTTATGTAGATTGAAACACTGTGTTTGCTGACACTTTATTGATATGTAAAAGAGTGTACGAAACGGTTTTCGAGGATTATTAACTTAATTGGATGAATGAAGATATAAATAACCAAATTTTATGAACATTATCGCACCGCTACTTATAAACAGGTGCTTGAATTTACGTACCACTCGCATCCCTGTCTTACCTACACTAAAAGTGGGCTTTACTTTCGCCATCTATACAGAACTGCTCGAAACTGTATATATGTCTGCTTTATCTAGAGTCATTAGTATTGCCATCTATACAGATGTGAATAAAATTACTCGGGCCTCTGCCATATCTACACTTATGGTAAGTAAGGGGTGTGACTAGTTTCAAGGCGTTCCGTATAGATGGAACTACCATAGCAAGCGCGAGTGGTTTCAAGGAGTTCTGTATAGATGGCGAAACCATAGCAGGCACTGTAGATATGGCAGAGACCCGCGTAGATTCAAGTATATCTTTACAGATATTAATTAATTTATGAATTAAATGATATATACACGGGTATTTCAATTATAAAAAAGAAGGCTTCTTGAGAAATAAGAAAATGTAATTCTCTAAGCGAAACATATATGATTTATATTACTAATGAATTATCTCGAAAGCGTCAGAAAACAGAAGAGTCTACATAAGAAGCAGGGCAATAAATAATACACAATATTTACAGCTGCAGATAGATACAACGATAGAAACGAGAACTCAAAAGTAATTGCAATAAAAACTTAAGATTCTCTCCGCTCAAATAACTACAGTGGACAGTAATGCCCACTTAATGTTCGCTGCTTCGAAGCTGCCTAGCGAACACTATCCAGGGATGCGATTTATAAGGAATTGTTCATTCTGTTCACTTTTCGGCACTCTCGGTTTAGGCTGTGTTGGGAGTGGATTGAGATGTACTGAGAACCAGCGTGCGATATATTTAACACGTTGAGTGCCCCGTCAGGCATCGGTGTCTGACACTAAACTTTCTGTTCAGGCCGCGTCAGTCATAGGTAACTGACAATCAACTTTCCGTTCAGTGACTGACACTAAACTTTCCGTTCAAGCCGCGTCAGTCATAGGTGACTGACAATCAACTTTCCGTTCAGTGACTGACACTAAACTTTCTGTTCAGGCCGCGTGAGTCATCGGTGACTGACAATCAACTTTCCGTTACACTTTGATCACTCATATTATTAGATATCAACCCAATTTCGTTGAAACTCCTCTGCCGCGCGCCGCGTTTAACCATCCTCTTTCGAATGAGCCCTCACCCAGCTCAAAATATTCTCATATAAGGAAATTAAGCGAGGCCTTTGACACCCATGTTTTGGCCCATATTATGTCAATATACAGCTCGCTGCATTACCCGTGTATGGTTTTAACGACTGAATTCGTCGATAGTTTTAAGTAACTACATTCAGTCGACTAAATTAGTCGTTAGCCGATACTATCGATAGTCTTAAAAATCATTCGAATGAAAGTAGTAGTTGGGTACTATCGAATAATCGATAGTTTTTAGTCGATGGTGCCCATCACTAGTTTAAAATGATATTCTTTTTAATGTCTAACACTTTCTAATGGACGTCTGATATATACATATTTATTGCATTAATTGTATGTTTATAACAATAATCCCAATTCGATAATGCCATGACGGTCTCAAATCCTGTCATTAAAGAATTGAAAGGTAATGAAACATTGAAAATTTGTTAGGTTAAAAAATTGTACCTCTAATTAAATTATTATTTTCGAATTACACGTAATGACCGTACAATAAATTGACATTTTTACCGGACTGAAGTCCGAATTGCCATTACAAAATTTTCTAACATTTTTAAAATCTAAAGTTTTACACAAGTTTTTATCGTAGTTGTTCCCTTCCAACATGTTATGATAAATATTTAAATCATTATGAATATATCATTTCTATTCTTATGCTCATCCATGTTATGCTGTAATTTCTATATACAAATCTGGATAAATCGACATAACGCACACTGGTGAACAAATTGGATACTCTTTCGTTTCTCAGGTTGGACCAGAAAGTTAACAGAAAGTGAAAAGGGAATAGACGATGAAAATAAAAATCTACCTTTCTTTTGCAAAAGCTTGGAAAAATGTTTCCAGAAAGGTATACTGATGCGTTTAAATCCTATAGGTTTTCCAAAGTTGCCTGAAGCGTGGTATTGGCTAGAGGAAATTGCGGAGAAACATTTTAGGTACTCAAAAAGAAAAAAACTAAAGAATAGGCAAAGTTTAAGTACTTTGCCTGATATAATAATTCTGTTGAAAATATTAAATAACTGTTTCTCTCAAGCTTCTACCACGTTAATATTTTTAAATGTAAATAACATTGTTTTAGTTCCTGCTCCACATATTCTTTGGTTGTTGAGCAAGTGAAGCAAAATCCAAAAGTATATACGCCTACTGGACGACTCAGGCTTTTAATTAGAACGTGTTTGATGCGAAAGTGCCTTCATATGCCAGTCGAAATGCTGGTACGTATATACATGTAGGGTAGAATATTTGCACGGGAACCCCTAAATATCTCAGTTATCATTGAGAAAAAATTCTTTCCATCATCAGATGTACCCCTTGAAGTACAATAACTTTATCCTCTGTAGTTTTTTCATGCGACCAATGATAACGGAGATATTTAGGTGTTCCCATTTAAATGCCCCACCTTGTATGTATATATATATTTTATATTGAACTATATAAGATCAATGATTTTTATCTTTGCTTCTTTATAAGAATCTTCTATGTGAAATGTTGATAGGTCAGAACACCATTAATGGCTACAGACTACTATGATAAGAACAGTATACTGGGAGACAATATCCTTGGAGAAATATTCTTATCGGTATTGCTGCAAAGCAGTAAACTGAATTTTAAGTTGAATTTACGAAATTCCAGCTTTCTGGATGTGTTTTGGCAACTGCCAGAATGTCTGGCTTTAGAATTAGTACCATGCAAAAGTTTAGGTATCTCTGTATGGTAAGACATTTAAATTCGTGAGCATAATATTTAATATAAATAATGGATTATACTATTGTAGCTTTATTAAAGGACGAGCTTTAATAATTAACTTGGACAAAAACTCCGTGGCTGCAGAGGATGTAAGAATGTTTTAATCAACTGAACATTACAGGGAACTATAATATGTAAAATTCTAACATATTTCAATTTCATTCAGGATAAGATTGAGATTGGAGATATATTGGATGAGATAAATGGAAATGCGATAACGTCTAATACTAAAGGACATTTGCGTAAATTTATGAAAAAATCAGTAGGACAACCAGTATGCCTATATGTAATTAAGGTACGTATTTTAAAGTAGCATGGTATTTAAATTGCTGGAATGTGTGTGTGCGTGTACGATCTTACGTCGTGGATTTTTAGCATCGCAATAAAGAGACACGTGAATTATACATACCAATTGTGCATCTCATAAAAAGCTCTGGCATTGATGGATTGAAAGTAATCTTAAAAAGATTCAATTCCGAATTACACGAGGGGGATGAAAAAACGAAAACAACTAAGCCGGAAAACAAATCATTAAATGCTGGATTTTCCGTAAAATATTGTGGTTCTGTATACATTGGTTCGGAAGGAGATGTGAAACAGATCGAAAGAGCAATAACGCAAGTACTAAAATCGGAAGAAGTGAAGTCGTCGCCTGTAAAATTTGAATGCTTGGAACTAGGAATTAGAGTGACACAAGATTCGGATGATACGGTATGTAAATAGAACTATTATTACATACATATATGTACAATACCATAACAGTATACTCTATTTAAATGTTCAGGTAATATGTAAACAGAGTTACATGGAAATCTCATCTTGCGGCCGTACTGGAAACATTCCCAATCATTTTGCATTCATTGCAGGGTAACATAAATAATATTGATATTACCTTAATAGAAATAGAAATATTAAAATTGTTTGATACTTATGTAAGTATATTTTACATTTATATTACAGAGACACCAATTGTAATTTAGCAACTAAATTTGATGCATATGTGTTTCATCATCAAAATGAAAGTGAGGTGCAAACTATATTGCAAAGTTTGGGACAGGGGTTTCAACGCACCCATTTTGCAGTTTAAATGTTTCAAATAGGAAACTATCGTTTCATGAAAATTTATTCTTTGACGAAATTTAAGTCACAACGCGTTCCTAAAACATTCCTATTTATACATATCTAGTCAATTGTTAATGAATTGTATTCTCTATTTATGATAACCCGCGAAATATTTTCCTTTCGAATAAAAATTATCCTGAATATGTTAAAATTGAATAGCCTTTAAGAAAAGTAGATAAAACTATAAACTTCTTTTGCTTTAAAAGCATGATGATAATGGAAATATCTATTTTATTTATACGTGTATTATCTTCCTATTGACCATAATACATATTTCTCTATAAAACTGTAGACTTATTTAAGTAATTAAATAAGATCTTAGATCTTATGCTATTTTAGATGTTTTATCATCCGTAAATGTAAATATATTTACGAGACAATCATTCCTGTACATAGAAAACCAAAATCTGTTTGAATAAATGACTTTAAAATCACTATATGTATATACTTACGTGCATACTTATTTGTACAAAAATTATGACAATATAAACCGTAATTATTTTGTAAATTCTCTATTTATTATTATCCCACAGGTAAAACAATTTTCAAAAAACCGAAATACTTTCTATTGGCACTTCTGTGAACTAACGCGACCTGTTAAATTAAAACAGCCCTTAAAAAAGATTTTATCAACAACCTCTTTAGATATGTATCATATACGCAAATGTACATACACATGCACAAGAAATGTAGGTGCATACATACTTACACGCAAACTATATACAGGGTGTTTCGTTTATAACGTACATCGTAAATATGTATCTTCGTTATTTTACCGACACAAAAAAATGTTTGAGAGCAACGTTATTGTTTGACCTATGACTGTTTTCTTTGAAGGTAATTATTTTGGGAGTTTTTATGGTCCTCAAGGATTTTTCAATAATAATGACACATTTTTAATATCATTTTATTATAGCTAATAAAAAGGAATTTCAATCAGGTATGATATATTGACCTTCAAATGACTTTGACTTCCACGTGCAGATGTTAGAAGCGGTAACGCCATAATCTTATTCAAAGTTGAAATTCGAATTTCAGGAACGCATCTTATCCTCTCTCCGAAAGACATTGAAGTTAATAGAAATCACATCGAATATTTCTTGTAGAATGAAAATAAACATTTTGGACATGAATAAAATAATGCTTCATTCAATTTCAACTTCTCGCTGGCCTTTAAACTATCGCATTTTCTTCTTTCAAACCGGCGTTCCTCAACTGCCGTACGCGTTTGAATCCATCAGTTTTTTATCAGTTATAACAGTACGATAATAAAAATATGTCATTGCTGCCGTGAAATCAAAGGTGACCTTAAGTACACGAAAAAGATTGCGCTTAGGTGAAGAAGGTCGTGAATTACAATAGTTGCCGGTCCGAGTTGAACATTTTTTTATTTGCGTCGACAAAAGTAACGAAGAGGATTACAATGTGTAAATATATGTATATACGACACAAACAAAGCACCCTGTATATTTCAGGAAAAAGTATCGTACCTTAATAAGATATCGAATCGAACCTATTTTGACAGATGCTATCAAAGTGACGGTTGAACGATGAAGAAGTCTCGATTTGAAAACAATCGATAACAACTCGATCGGTGAGGATAGTTAAGAAGAGGCATCTCGAATCAGTGATTCCCTAAGTCGGGGTTGGGGTCGGGTTCGGGGTCGGAGTCAAGTTCCCTGCTTGCGACGTGCGCTGTAACCGTTGCGCCGTGTAACCTTCTGTCAGCCGTCGTCGGCAGAGAGCGAGTACTCATACAGTGATCAGAGGAAAGATGGCTACGAACTTTGGGGTAGAGTGTCAGTACTTTTACGAGGATGTCGTCTACCGTGTGGATAAGAAAGGTAACGTTGTGTTCGGAATCGTTATGGAAAATGACGATCAAGATTTGTCCGAGGAAAGTTCTGACAGCGAGGAGAACCCAAAGAGGAAAAAGGGCGAGATTCGCGTGGTCTGGCATCCCTCCGGTGTCGAGGAATTGGTCACCTCGAAAAAGGTATCTTTAACGTAGTAAAAAATGAACATATCATGCAGAGCGAACGAAGCAATAAGTAAAGCATTTATTCAATGTTACACTGTGCTTTACACTTTTATCGTATTTGTTTTTAATTCGACGAAAAGCGACACCTGTCATACGGACGATATCTGCAACTGAATGTTAAATTCAAATTCGAATGAAAGATGTGATATAACAACGATGACCTCTCTGTACTGTCAATAGTTGTGGTGATTAAAAAAAAATGAAATTTTTTTTTATCCCGCAGGTACACTTGGCAGATAGGACGCTCATGCCGGGAGATGTTGTACGCCGAATGATCAAAGGGAAGGATACGCAGAGAGGATACTGCAGGGATATTGAGCTTACTGCTTGTGTTCAAGTGATCGGTACTAAACAGGTCCTTACTAATATTAGGAGTGAAGATTTAGTTCCTTTGGAAGTATGCGAAAAACATTTATAATACTTAATTTTAATAGAGAAATGCATATATTATAATTAATAGTTTATGCTTATAGGAATTTGGGACAGACATAGCTGTTTGTATGGATTCATGGGTTGGTGGCATAAAAATGGCGCACTTTAAATTATGGCTTACTACACCCGATGGATCTCATTGTGTCATAAACGAAACTGATTCTCGTGTCTTAGGACATTTGGAGGAGAGACGCGACAATGTAAGTATCGCATACAAAGTATCTATTTGGACAGAAATGTGAGACAATTTTTTTTAGGACAATGACTTTCCCCATTCTTCTGAATTTTATCCTGGTCAAAGTTTGTGGGGCCCGGTTCACTGCCTGGAAGATGCACAGTGGATTACATGTACAAAAGAGATGAAAGCCAAGAGAAAAACTAAACCGCAGAAACTGACGAAAGTAATTGTAGAAAAGGTAGAAACTGATTGGGTAGGCGTGCACTGGCAGTGTAGAGCGTATTCGAAAGATGGTACTTGGTCGGATCAAGCACAACCGCAATTTGTAGTAGAGGGAGAAAATTTGAAGAGATTAAAGTTGTTGAATGTTTTCGAGCCTTCCACTGTGCAAGTGGGTGATCGAAATTTCTACGTGATTAAAGGCGATGAGAATGTTATCACGCGTGAACAATGGAGGAAACAGCAAAGAGACGTTTTTCAAGTTCCTAAACATAGCCCGAAGAAAATGCGTCCGAATATTAGTGTCACAAAACCGGCTGAAGATCGAAAAAAGGATAAAGACAAAACTCACGATCAGCAAACATTGGAAGAGAATGCTCAAAATAATATTAATAATTTACAAAATTTGACAAGCAATAATACTTTAATGCCTCCAGTACAAAACCAGAACACCGAAAGTTCTGACGATTGGGATACAGAAGACACGGGTTCGCAAAGCGACAGTGCCTCGGTAAAATTCCTTATAGCTTTATAAACTATTGTATAGCCCAAATGGTACTAAGGAAGATACAAATATTTGCAGGTATCTAGCGGATGTTCAAGTATGTCATCCATGGGTAAAAAGAAAAAAGGCCCAGCACTGATGACAAAAGTATTAAAGAAGAAAAAGTTGTGCAAAGCGAAGAAGAAAGTGCCACCAGCCCCCCTAATTCCTGGAACTAAAATTGTTGTGGAGACATTGTCTACAAATACAAAGGCTAATGTCGTATGGCAAGATGGTTCAGTTGAATTCGGTACTATATAAACAATTTCATTTCAATATTTACCATTTCTCAATGATATAAAGCTAATGTCATTTTGGTCACTGTTACTTTAGGTATACCGTCGACGCAGCTTTACCCAATTCATCACTTGGACGACAAAGAATTCTTCCCAGGTGATTTCGTTGTTGATCAAAAGGAAGAATCCAGAATGTACGGTGTCGTTCAGAGCGTTGACCATCAAGGTAGGACAGCAAAAATAAAATGGTTCAAGACATATACTTCTAGTCAAAGTCCACAGTAAGTAATTGTAACGAATGTATTTTCAATTCCGTCCATAAACGAATGAATAAAGGGAGAGAAAAATGCAGCAGCACTAAACTCAATGAATATTTTTATTAGGCCAACTCTGCTAGAAGAACGCGAAGTGAGTGTGTATGATCTGAAAGATCATCCAGACTTTCAATATAGACCAGGCACATTAGTGATTCGAATAGCTAATTTTGAAGGAGAAGATGCTGGATGCACTGCTGGTCAAGTGCTAGATAATTATCCAGAAGGACGTGTGAAAGTGTGGTGGGTTGATGGACATGTAAGTATGTGTTGGCCTCAAGATTTGTATAAAGTAAGTGAATATGACAGTGACGAAGGAGAACTATGGGAGGATGTATCGTCTGACGCATCATGGGAGACGGAACTAGAAGACTGTTTTATCGCTGATACCGATGGTACAGAACAAACAGAGTTAGAAAACATAAAACCAAAATTAGCCGCCCATATAGAAAAAGCTCGTATTGCAATGTCGAGATTGGAAGAAATATTTACCCAGAATCCGTCACTTCAGACGACAGAAGTTATGAGAAAATTATTAGAAGTTTATAAAGATTGCCGATATATGGATAAACTAATGGGTACCTCTTTCTTCCATGAGAGTCATTTCCAAGGACTATTAGAAAGAGTTCGTGAACGTGGCCGTGCTAACGTAGCACAGCGTATGGCGGATCAAGTGACAAGACTGTTCACGCACAAATCAGATGGGTCCGAAGAAAACGCAGAAAAGAATAGTACGGAAAATTCTAATGGTATACAGTCGGGAAGTAATAATTCTGAAAACATCATTACCACCGTAACGGATATGACAGAACCCACTGATAATGAAAACGATGAAGATAATAATACACAAAACGCGAAGACCGAAGAATCTGTTAATCGTTTGTTTATTAACGTCAATCCTAATCCCGAGGATTCTGGGTTGTATTCTGCCGAAAATTCAAAGAAGGAGTCGGGCTCCAGCGAGTCGAGCGGAGAATTTCTACTGAGCGAAGATGTGAATAACTTGCCTGATCGTACGGTAGAAAAAGCAGAAGCGAATAAGAGTTCTAAAACGCAGCTGCACATAACGAGTTCTCACGTGGCTAGTTCTCAAGTTTGCGTTAAACTGTGTACTCTGATAAAAGCGCAACTTGTGTTGGCGCATGCAGAGGTCTCCAGGCGATTTGGTTTATCAAAAATGTCGTTATCCGATGCAGAAAAGGGATCCCCTTTAAAGAAGCAAAAGAAAGAAGAGGAGAAACGTATAGAATTGTTACAAGAACCATCAGAATCTTCGATAGAAATTCCCCCGCCGATCTATACAGAGGGAGAAGGATTTTCTATAGATGACACAGCGCCAGATAGTCATAAATTTAAATTAACAATGTTCCAGCCTACGGACCCTACAAACTTTTTCAGAACCGTCTCCAAGGAATTAAAACTTTTGAAGAGTTCACTACCTCCCGGTATATGGGTAAAAGGATTTGAAGATAGAATAGACTTGTACTCCGTAATGTTTCGCGGACCTGAGAAAACACCATACGAAGATGGTCTATTTCTTTTCGATTTTCAATTGTCTGCCGATTACCCTGCTGCTCCACCACTTTGCCATTACATTTCTTACTGTAACGATAGGTTGAATCCTAATTTATACGAAGATGGTAAAGTATGCGTCAGCTTACTCGGTACATGGTCTGGTCGTGGAACGGAAGTATGGACAAGTTCTTCGACGCTCTTGCAAGTTATAGTGTCGATCCAAGGCCTTATTCTCGTGCCCGAACCATATTTTAACGAAGCCGGATTCGAAAAACAAAAGGGATCTCAATCGGGAAAAGAGAATTCAAGAATGTATAACGAAATGGTCGTACTGAAACTAGTTCAAGCGCAAACTAAGTTGCTACAGTATCCGCCGCCAGTGTTTAAGGATATTATTATCGAACACTTCAAAAGACACGCCAAAGGCTTACTGCATCGTTTGGATTTATGGATGGAGATTTCCGAACAACATAACAATCAACATCCATTATCTCCAGTAACGCCTACTACTTTTAAACAAATATCGGATGTCGGTGTGTAAACATGTTTCATTTTCATTTCCTTAAAAAAGAGACACACAAATTCAATTGTCTAAATGATTTATCTTCTTCGTTTTTCAGATGATCAAATTTTGCCGGAATTTCCATTAATACCAGCGTCTAGGGGATTCTGCATAACGCTTCGCAAAACTTTAGCCACATTTAAGCAAGTGCTAATTAGAGAGGGTATTATAGAAAGAGACAGCAAAACACAAGATTGTGAAACTTTCAAAGAACAGACGAGGAATGAACGTCACGAAGCAAGTAAAATCGCCGACAGTAATATCATGGAACGCGACAGTAAGAGCAGGAACAGCGAGGAGAGTTGCAAATTAACTCCAAACGGTAGTCTATCCAAGGAACGAGTTTCATCTTCTTCAACGAGTATTTCTTCTGCGCAACTAAGTGAAACGAAGAAAAACACTTCGGATCATACTATCAGCTAGCCACAAGGTAAACCTAAGTTTAAACCTAAAAATTTAACACATAAAAGGTACACGATTATTCGGTAATATATTCAATTAATTTATTATATGTAAACATATATATGTATATATATGCATATAGATACATATATATATATATATTAAAAACATATGTTTAACGATGTTTGCGGTATCTATTTATTAATATGAACACCACTACTAACAAGCGATAACTTTTAACAGAAATGCCGCTGTCATTGCTCCGCAGCTAGAGATACTTGTTACTATAGAGTAACCACATAGTAACGTAATAAGTACGATCATATAGGCACGTACGGGCAAATAAGATCTTGTTCTTGTATACAATTTCGTAATCTTCCGGGATTATATTACACAAGTTAATTTATAATGTTATATAGTATAGATAGCCATGTATTATATATAATATATAATATTATAACTTTCTCGAATGTAAAATTAATATTTGACCAGGGGATAAAAATATATACGGAATATCATATATGCATTTAGTTCTATAATTCTGCAATGAAAATAGAGAGCATTCCTGAGAAAAACACAGTAACAACTTGACTGAATAATTGAAGCAAATAAAATGGAAAAAAAATCGAAGAAAAATGGTGTCGTGTATCGGGTAGATGAAAAAAGGATCATCGCTCACTAAAACAGTGATGAACATTAAACGAAAGATAAAGTAAACGGTAGCAATACATTGAGCCAACATAAGAACACTTCGCAATAGTGTTTAAGAGTAACACAATAATAATACTTATTATTTCTAAATGCATTTCAGTGAGTACACTTCGAATAATAACACAAGCGACTTATAAGAAGAATACGAAAAGTCCATTGTCCTTCGATCACCTTAAAAATTCATTATGCCATCCACTAATACAGTTTTTTAGATGAAATTACGAAATAATTTTGATTGCAAAAAGGGCTGTAGGCTAGGCACAAAACATTCGTATTTAGATGAGGAACCTATGACAATTAATGTCCAGTGTTATAGACACTTCGAATGTAGTTTGTAAATTATAGTAAATTATTAGTTGCTCTATTATCTATGGTAAAAATTCCTTTAACGGTGATTTATTTCGTACATTTGTAGAAAAAAATTGTTTTCACACACAATTCCGGAACACTTTTCTTTTGATATGCCATGAGTAATTCGACGATAAAGTACTTAGAATTATCACGGACAGTTGCGGAGAATCGTTACTACTTATTCTATAACGTAAACGTGTTACAGTATTATTTACATTTATTTCGTCTTTTTTTTTATTTAATTTAACTGTTCCCCCCAATGTAACATAGTGTATACCTGATTACTATGAGGGATTCGTATTTCTGTAAATTTTGAAAACGAATGAAGACAACTAAGAATGTGGAATTAATGCATATGAATCAGAATTATGTGGCAATACATTCTAATGAGATGTATTTCAAGCCACGAAATAATCAAAGAACGGTCAACATGTTAAGAGGAACATATACATTTCTGATTTCTACTTTGTTTTAAGTATATGTTTAGTATCATGTTGTACGATTATGTTCTATTTATGTTATTATATTTTACTTATTTTTCATATTAAAGCCTAAAATTACATATACAATTCAAAGTAATTATTTGTACAATCGCCCGAACTATCGAAAGAAAAGTTTCTTTGAAGGAATCAGAATTCTATTGAAACTTATGACTTTTTTGAAGGGTCGATTATATACAACTGTCTTCGTAGGTACACTTTTAAGTTATATGTATTTATAATATACTCTTTTTTCCTCTTTGTTTATACACTTCTATTTATGTATTAACTATCGTAGATTCCGTTACTTAGGTGATGCTTAATCATATGGATACACTACAGTTGATGAGAATGAGAGTTAAAAACATGCTGTGTTGATTCTTTTGCAATATTAATACATAATGATACATTATTGGTATTTCGAGCTCGAGCAGATATTTAGTTAGCTATAAAAATAAAACAAGCCAACGATTTAATGTACACACACTATATTATACGTTTCATCTACATGTTGTTTCAGTTCCAATTTATGAAATATAACAGAAAAGAATTTGCGCGAAATGAGAGATATACGATCACGTAATGCTGTATGTCTACATATGTCAAGGCATATCTCTTCTGCAGGGGAAATCTGCAGATTTGATATTCTTCGACGGTATTCCGTGTCGTCAAGGGATCGCTATAAATGTGCGAGTACTTTGGAATTTTTGCGTCAACAGGGCGCGATTCGATACGAGTACAGAAGCAAGAAATTTCGAAAAATGTATGTACTTGTGCGAAGGTTTCCTTAAAAACTCATGGTGCTGATTTCATTAAGAAAAAGAAGGAATGAGAGGAAAATACACTTGTATCAAGGAAACTAACAGTTTCGTGGCAAGAGAGGGAGAGAAAGTGCGAGAGAAAATAAATTAAGTAGAAAGATAGAGAAACTAACTGAAGAAAATAAAACGAGAGAGGAAGAAAAGATGCGAATGCTGCCGTTGAAGGCAGGAGGGAGCTTGTTATTGTAAAACGTGATGTTTTGGAATGCCTTGTATATGTGCCAGCTATTTCTATTTACATTATTGTGGTAATTATATTCGTAAGTTGCATAGTGATTTATTTTCGCTGCAAATTAATTTGATGTTACTTGAAAAACGAATGGAATATATTTAATAATTTTGAGTGAACATGCAACACGTCGATACTAACAGCTTTGAATATCTCCTACTTCTTCAATTAGTCGGCTTCCACGGATCTTTGAAACATTATGTATACTCTACTAATAGTTAATTTACACTTCACAAACTTATTTTTTAAGTTCAGCTATTACCTATATTGTTTACTTACTTTCATTAGGGATTTCGTATCACGAGGTGAAATAATTATTTCAAACGTTGTATTTAACGGAGCTCTTTCTATCTCGTTGGTATCGACAAATCTAATATTACAACGATTATATAATAAGTTATCACTTGTAACTTGGTTTCCTCGATTTTAATTTAATAAAAACTCGGTATGCAATTAAAGATTATTAATTGACTATATATTTTTTCTGTTTCATAGATCCTACCTATACCCGAATCTTCGACCTGCATTCCCGATATTCTACTTCATACCCGCACCGTTAAACTCCAACTATTTGTACATCCTGGATTTCTACATTTCTTTAAGCGGATTTATTCACTGTTAATTAAAAAGAAAAAACAGTTCCTGACTGTTAAATCGTCTCAAGTCAATACAGTGTACAATTCTGATAAAACATTTTATATAAACATGTACATATGTTATTGCGATTGTATAAATTTATTTTTAACTAAATCAAGGCATTTTTCATTTTCAATCAGACGACTATTGAACATCTATTCCGTTTAATTTGAATTATATTTCATATACTTCAATAATGTCATTAAAACAAAATGCAATTGTTCAAAAATATCTTTTGGCGAAAGGATATTTATTCAATTTTAATATTTACGGACGTTCAAAATTAATATGTTTCAAGCTTAGTAGGTCTACGTACTAGTAACGCCCTTTATCTCTTGTGGAAATAAGATAAGATGCATTTTCCACCTGTTATCAAGATTTCTTATCAAAGCGATGATTCACGACACGATTCACATTCATATCAGCTTGGTGTCCTAACGTGATTCGAACGTTACCTGGATATTCCACCAGCAAGTGGTTTTTAATTGTATTATTTTCCTCAATTTGTATAGTTTTCGTAAGAAAAATGTGTTCGAAAAAATTATTGTGTTACCTTGCCATTGGCTTTTGTAAGTAAACTTATTAATTTATTCAATATTTCAGATTTAAAAGTCTACGAATGCTTATTGGAAGTTAATGTGTATATTCATAGCACATTTTGCTTTTCCTCAACTTATATTCTTTCATTTATTTTTATTTATGACGGCTATTTGCATATAATTGTACCGATGAAATCTATATAGTTAATAGAAATGTATATAATTTGATGATATACTTTTTCGAAAGATTACATTGATGATAATTTTTCGGGACATTTATATTGATGCTAAAACTAAATGGTTTGAATAAACTAGTACTGAAATACAATGTGTACTAATCATTTTTTCTGAATTGAAGTACAAAGAAATAATATACAAAATCGTATTACAAAGAACAATCAACAAAATACATAGACGTAGTATGTTAATGAAAATATAGTTTTACACAGCAAATACAAATTACAAAAGTTATAGAAAATTGCGCTCTAATTAGTTAAAACAGTTCTATATAACTACGACATTGTACGAACAATCACTGTTATAGTGTAACTTATGTATTATTTGTAAAAATGTTAACACGTTCCGTGCTACGTGGGCAGTATGCGCCCCACGCTGTCAAGATCAACATTTTTGTTTATGAAATATATGCGGTATAATATTCATTAGATTGCAAAAATCTTTATTATCAAGCAAAAGGTATGACGTTTAACGTGCAGTACAGACAGGGTACACATTTTTGTTTGAACAAATTATCGTTACAATTGCTGCACAATTTAAGTCAAAGAAAGTGGCCGAAAATTGGTCTGGCACGGAACGTGTTAAGGAAGATAATATTAGAACATTGCACTATTTTATTAATGTCAAACAGTAATTATGGGCGTCTTTATGGATGGAGTTGAAGCAAGGCGTAAAATTTTAAAGGGCCGAAAAACTATTACAAGGCGTTATTACTGTAAGTAAAGAGTACAAAAGCAAAATGAATTAGCAAAAATACTGTACAATAACGAACTATGTGCAATGTTTTAGGGGGAACTGCAATACCAGCATGGTCTATAGTGCTTCTAATAGGAATCAGTATGCTACTCGCGGGTGGTGGACTGTATGCATTATTACAAAAATTTGTTATTGATAATGCTGACACTGGAGAAAGCCATTCGTATCAACCTGCGTCACAAAATGAGGCATAGACTTAAATATTGTAAATCCACAAAAAATTTATATAATTAGTTTCCACTGAATCATCTTTTTTACTTCAAAAAGGACGTAATCGCATTAAATCATTTTCGCAAAGAAATCTTATATAAACACAGTGACAATTTATTGTTTATTTTCACATAATTCTGCCTTTGACAATGGTTTATTATTTCAATCTCACTAGTTGGTTATCGAAACATATAATGTCAGTATTTGTATAATCGCATTCCTCGTAGTACTCTTCTTTTTTTTTTTTCATTAGCACAGAATCGAGAAATATTCTGTTTCATAAATTACATATTATTTATATATACTTATGTCATTGAAAGATAAGTAAATTACAACAATTACCGTTTAATGCACAATACAACCGAAAATCAATCATATTTTGTTTTGTACATTTTGATAAAAGGGAGTTATTAATTTTCGGGCTTGTCAGATTATTCGTTCAATATATACTATACATTGGTGTCAATCATTAACTGGTACGAAAGAAAGGTAATCTATATAATTTAGAATTCTCTGCGATGATACTTGTCAGGATCGAAATATGATGTTACAACGACGCGATTATTGAATTTTCGTCCTGTAAGTGTCTGCTGTGCTTTCTGGCAATCAATCACGCTATTAAATTCGACAAATACCTGCGAGGCAAAGCAAAAGAAATATATTAATACATATTTTTAAATCAAAAGAGATAAACATGTTTGTGCATCTCGAGAAACATACTTTTCCACATCCAGGTACATCGACACCTTCTATAGGTCTTGGTATTTCCACAGAACGAACCACGCCATATTTATTACACTCCTCTTTGATATCTTCTAAGATATCTTCGTATTCCTCCTCCTCCATTAATTCTTCAGGTGTTACCATATTCAACAAACAGAGGACCTGCGCATACATAACAAATATCTTTTTGTTAGCCGTATCTTTTTACACTTAATTGTAAAACAATTTATAATTAAATAAAAGTAGAATAATACCGTTGTAAATTGAATCAGATTTATGTTATCTCACCTCAGTAGCTGGTCCACTTGTGCCCACCATAGACAATCCAGGCACCTGAATTTGAACTGGAGCTTGTGCACCAATCATAGGATTCTTGGCACCGACACTAGCCCGTTGTACAATCAGTTTCTTGTCTCCGAGCTGCATTCCATTTAATCCAGCTATCGCTTGGTCAGTCATCGATACATCAACATACTCGCAGAATGCATAACCCTTGGAAAGACCTGTCGCCGAGTCCTTTACTAGATTGAATGCTCTGAGTTGCCCGAAGCTCATCAGCAACTCCTTTACCTGTATCGTAAAAATAACGTTATACATTAAGTCACGAAATATTTATATATTAAATCAGTATAGACTATGCAACTTTTAACTGTGATTTCTTCGTTTAACAACATTACTGAATATAATTTTTATTATAATAAGATTTCTAATTATTACAATAGTAGAAAAATATGAATTCAATGTTTATTAATTAAAAATGATTTACAATCAAACTGCAAGTATCAATGTTAAATTAAATTTTGAATTTTGTATTCAATTTAATTTTATTGCCGACTTTTTTGCTTTAAAATTGCAATGTACCGCGAGATGCATAATATAAACCTATGTAGTATGAAAGTTACATAATCCAAAAGGAAAGGTAAATTCACTATGAAAGCATAGATGTATCTCGCCTATTCGAGTTCCATTTGACGCCATCGCTTAACGTCTTTCTTACATAACAAAGCTTTACTCCAGTCTGGAACAGATCTTTGTCAATGTTTCAATCAGAATATTCTTGCTCCTCGAACGTGGATTTCCCTCACATTTACTTTAATTCTCTCTCTTCAAAAAGAAGTGTCCCTTAAATTTACTTACGTCTTTCCATTTCCAAGAAGTACTGAAAACTCTGAAGCAAAGATAACAGCATGTTGCGTTCAATGAAGATTTATTTATCTTCGTTTTAGGAAGTCAAAACGTTTGTATAAACACATCAGTTGATATTTTTTCATGGTATATCCAAGAAGCACAATATGTTTCTTGTATTAAGCATTATATATACGGGATTCAATTCATAACATGATCTATGAGGTTGTATGATATTAAACACAGGCATTCAGAGAGTATCCGTACATGTATCAATGAGAAGAGTATATTATCGTAATTCCTTAGATTTGTGTATTTGACTATTGCTACTGTATAGAAGAATGAAGTATTATTTTATGTAATTACATGAAATTCCAAACTTCTATTAAGGCCGAGTAAGCGTTCCCTGTTATACTCTTTCAACATTTTTCTGAGTTGGCAACACGCTATTATCAATGAAAAACTATCTATTTTGAAAACGCACCATTTTGTACAGAAGAACCGAGAGCATCAGAAAGGGGTCTGGAAAATTTGCATAAGCCCAATACGAAGGCATGAAAATGATATAAGTACTTGCCTCGAGGGACTGGGCTAGCCTCTCTCCAGGCAGTGTGGTATTTTGTCATGTTCAGTAGTAGTAGTAGTGGTAGAAGTAGTGGTAGAAGTAGTGGTAGTGGTAAGCAAATGCTTTTGATCGGCGCAACCCTAAGCTAAGAAATGGGGAGAAAGGGCACTGGTATCAGTCCACAGTTACTATATAATAACCAAATGGTTATATTTTGTTTTCTTTTCTTTGGATTGTATTATTCCAACAGTGTACCACTGTGATAACACAGTATTAACTTTTTCCGGCGT
Organism: Nomada ferruginata; assembly: GCA_963583965.1. NCBI lineage: Eukaryota > Metazoa > Arthropoda > Insecta > Hymenoptera > Apidae > Nomada > Nomada ferruginata. Next base: position 9,036,011 of record OY757225.1, on the reverse strand, counting down.
TTAATGTTCACGTTTACCGACTTTTATTTCTCTTACTTTCTCTTTGCACTTTGTCTTTGCATTAATGCACATTACTGATACTCGAACACATACGAAGTTCGTTCGCGTAACCTGTAAACGTAACAAGGCACAAGGACGAAGAGCTGTAAAGCCTTGTAAAAGCCTGTAAAGAAAACAGCTGCAAGAGAAAAGATACTCCTGAAAAGAATAAGTGCCAAAAGACTTGGAGCTGTTACCAGATGCACATAAGATTATGTGTTGACCCTGTAATCCCATCCAGGAAAAAAAAAGACAAAAAATACTGATGTACTCTAGACAAAATTCGCCTCTTGTACCGCTAAAAAATCTTTTCGCATGTATCACACCACTGTATGGAGACAGGTTTGTTCTGCAAGAGTTTCAGATTTTAAAATACGAGGGCCTTTACTTCCGAAGAGTTTTCCACCTAACAACTTTGCGTGATCGCTTCGAGTACAACTATTCCTCTTCTCCCCTCCTATTTCAGTCATTCATTGAAAAATTTCGTATTCCCTTGGCTGGGTCCACGATGATCCTAGAAAGACTGTAAAAGAAATGCGACCGCTGCGACTGCATGCCACCTGAATGCTGCAACGCCACTAACCATTTCCCTATCCACTATCTAAGAATGGCGCTCGAAGAAGAAATACGAAAAACGAAATGCTACATTGCCCTCGGACCAAACAGACAAATGGAATTGGAACATGAGTCACCTAGCTAAATAAAACCTAGTCGACGCTGGAATCCAATGGATACACATACGTACCTCTATGGCACTTTTGGTAGTAGACACATCTTCGTAACTTTGATCTCCGCTAAATAGCTAAATACCTATGTTATAATTTAATCCTTTGGTATAACTCACAATGCTGAGAACTAGCATGTTTCAAGTAATTCTACAGCATTGTTATACAGCAGTGCAGTTAGTTTAATCGCTGATGCCATTTGATTGGAATTAGTGGGTTTACCAAACTTTTGGAAGGAAGAACGTTAAATACACGTGTCAAGCAGATTTTAATATACGTATAGGCATCAGTGAGTAAGAACTGCTTCCAAAGGTGTGCAATAAACAAAATGATGTTATAGACTTGTTTGCATACCTGTTCCTCGTTCAAATAATTGGGTAAACCGCCAATGAAGATCTTGTGAGGCGAGTCTGTAATAAGAGAAATATTAAATTCAATATTAACTTAAAAGAAATCAATATTTAACAATATGCATAAAAACGTAAGAAGTATGTATAAAACATACCGGGAACCGTACCTGGCACGTTCATGCTTGGATTATCAGTCATTCCCGGCATTGGCTGATAATCGTGCGGTCTTCGTATTTTTAAGCTTTGTCCTTTAAAGTTGATACCATCGAATGCCATAGCTTGTGTTGTCTCGTCTATCGATCGGAACTAAAACATAATTTTATTAATACCGTGTCCGATAACCATAGGGGCTACACATTTCGAGATCTTATTTTCATGTAACATTTCATTGTACCTCTAAGAAAGCAAAGTTTTTATCTAAATTGATCTGACACGCTAATACTGGATTTCCAGCAGCCTGGGCAAGACCAGATAGATGCATTTGCTGATTGAAGAATTCCATCATTTCTTCTTCAGTTACGCCAAATGGAATGTTCCCTACGTAAAGCCTCCTTGCTTGACGAGTTATTGTACTACCAACGACTGGTACAGCTGCTTGAGGTGTATCCGCTACAATGTTTGCAGGTATTTGTCCTGCAGCTTGCATAGCTTTATACTGTTATAATTGAAATTAAATTAGTAAACTTATTAAAAAATCACTTTATCCCAAATATAAATTCTGCAAAATGCAAGTTAATTTACCTGTAAAGGAGTAATGTGTTCGAATCCAGGCGGTGGAACATCCCAATAGAGAGATGGCTTCCTTCTCCTAGAGCTACGATTCTTTTTAGGAGAGTTACTTCTTTTTCTATCTCTTCGATCTTTAGAACGTGAGCGTGAACGTTTCCTGCGATCCCTGCTACGAGACCTGTGCCTCCTATCACGCTCCCTGTCCCTGTCCCTATCCTTATCACGGTCTTGACGGTCACGATCTATCAAAATTACATTTATACGTATATTAATCTGATAAAACTTTAACCTGTAATTAATAATAACAAATAATATACATACAGTTCATTTATACAACGTAAATGGTTTTGAGTAAAATACAATTACGTATTTTTCAAAATCTAGATATATATTTTATTAACAATTTTATAACTTTTGAACACGCATTAAAACACCTTGCTGTTTCATACACATACAAACGAGTATCAGCTTTTATTTACATGCATTATTTGTAAATATATAATATATATATATATTATGCATTCTATATCTGCTGTAAATTTCGGAACTTAAAACACAACCAGCGAATTACGATTCTTAATAGTCGCAAATATTTTTCAAATATACTGCGATATGTTTAAATTAAATAGCAGAAATCACTAGTATACCATACTATTATTAAAGTAATTTAATATTCTTGATATATATCATAAAAAATGTACCCATAAGAACGATCTTCGTAGATGCTTGTTTACAGGTTATCGAAGAATTCTCCAGAGTCCGTGTCTAATACTCGTATGTTATTCACGATAATTTAATCGCGTCGAAAGTAAGTTAAGCGTTTTGCGGTTTGAGATTCTTCGGAACAAGATACTAAAGGGAAATGCTTCGAGCTGTGTTTACCACTTTCACGAGTATGTTTCTCCGGCCATTACAATTATCCGACTTATTTACTTGCTTGTAACGCGGGAACAATGACGAAAGTACAGTATATTCAGGAACCTTTAGAACGCTTACCTCCATTGTAATCTTCACCCATATTTCAATTGATTATCTAGAACGCACTTATATCACAAATGACTAATAATATAAATAATAACGATGATAACAAACGTCAATTGCTCGTAAAAGAAATTTTTATTCCGAAATGGCGATAGGCTAGGTATATGTATGTTAGCTAGTGAATAATAATTTCGATACAATGACTGTTTCCAGGTGGCGTAAAATTCAATCGGAATTGATTGCCTTCTTGTACCATTATAATAAATACTTAAACAAGGAAGTTCTTAATATTAAATAATACATATTATAAAATTTATCATAGTTATTTTTGAAATGTTAGAATATCACCCATATACTTCTTTATTTTATTCTGATAAATTTTTGTCGCTCGTATGTAACTACGGCGGCTAGTACCTTTTCGCTCAACCAAAAATAAAATTATAACAAAATAAAACTAGTATTGATTATTCAAATCAAAATACACAAATCTCATTCAATTCAAAGCATTTTGAAAATTAAACGTATATGAATTACAAAAAATAATAGTCTTTATTATAATTTAATAAAATTCAAACAAAAACGTGCGAAAAATATTGATCACAGAAGAAATCCTTATGCTGTTTGCGACAGCTCTGGATAGCAATTAAAGCCTGAGAATGAAGCTGCATTATATAACTAATTAAGTACTTATGAATCCATGGCCTTATTTGTTACATAATTTCTATTTGTTGTAAAAAATAATTTTCAGCATATGCGTCAGCCGGTCACGATGCGGCGCCATATGTTTGGCTCATACGCCCTATCGTGCTAGCCCTCATCATTCGACCCTCGCTCACTTGAACATTCAATTTTTTATTCACATCCTACCGAACCGCACTCCAAATTTCCTGATACTTCAATCAGTTGTTGGCGCATAACATTTTCTCCGTTATTCATATCAAACATTTGGACAACAGGATCGTTAGCTAGTTACTTTTCCTATTTTATCTTTTATTTTACTGAGTTCTACATAAAATTATACACGAATTATTTATCCTCCGAGATAGGCATACAAATTACAAAAACTATGGATTTTAGTTTAGGACGAGAGTGCATCCATTTCGCGGTACTTTATAATTCTTCGATAGACCAAACTCTTAGATGTAAAAATATATATCTTTTATTTAAGTTATTTGCAGCTTCCTTTCATTGTATGGTTTTACTTAATATATACAGTTTTGTTAAGGTGGAGCTATGTATTAAGTTATATCCTTACATAACTATAAGGAAATATTTCAGCAATTTATCCAGAGCGCCATTGCCCTTTCATATATGCGTATTTAAATAAAGAAACTAGCACATAACACCACAAAACATAGAAATAAATACATATATAAAATTTAAAGCGAAATACATAATTTCGAATTTTAAACATAGTAAAACGTTCAGGTTCCCTTAATAATAAATAGATGTCGAATTTTTTAATATCTTTATTGGATTTAATAAAATAACATAAAAAATGAATACATTAGTTTATTGGTGCAAATTTTATTTCGATGTTATTTCTCTTTTTCTTCTTGTAACAGTGATATTTCCTTCCGGAGTAAGACTTACAGTATCTATACCGGGAGCTGTAGTTAATTCTCCCGACACATTGTTATATGCCTTTGGTCTCTTTGGTGCTACCACTGGCACACTAACTAAATTCTTATTTTCTAGAAACATGAAAAAAATACATTGTAATCTGTAGAAAGTTCAATATAATTTCAATGTATAATTAAATAAAACTCACTTAATGTTGCGTAAATTGGAAGGCCGAGGCTAGTAGAGGTTTTAATACGAACTGAACGTATATTAGCCCAACCTCCCGGATAGTTTTTAGATAAGTAACTGCATGTTGCTAATATATTTTCCAAAATTTCTTCTTTTGCCATCAAGTTATGTCCAATTTGTATTATATGAGTGTCCCCGCAGGAATGCATTTGCATAACTGTCTTCTTCAAAGCGTACTCTATCTCATGCTTTAAGTCTTTACTCTGCATTCTAACAGATGTAGGCAACTTTCTTTTACTGTAAAACTCTTTGCCCAGTAAATGAGATATATGACCAGCTATTTTTCCATCAACAAGGAAATAATCATAGCTACCAACAAGCTTTCTCTTCAATTCGTACTGATCGTATTCAGTTTTTAGTTGATTCATTGGTATTATACTCTTTATTCTTGTACAACCACTGTTGCGTAACAAATCTTCGTAGTGTTCCACAGTTGGATCATAATCTTTTCTTCTACCCTTTTGTAGATCGCCAACAAAAAGTGCTACATCATCATTTGATGTAACTAATGAATACGGTAATAATCTGTAAATTAAATTGGCTTATAAAATAATGCTCTGTTTAAATCTAAATTATTATTCAGTATAGAAAATTAGGTTTATTTTTAAAAGCCTAATAATTGTTTCCCATAAGGACCTATTGAAGATTAAATATAATTAACTCTCCACTGGCATAATAGTTTTTCACTAATGTGGTTTGCATAATGGATCTTTCGTTCTAAGGCCTGATTTTGTATTGTTCTGGGCTTTAAAATAAATTCTGAGACACTTATTAAGGTCTGTAATTTAACACATTGTTTGCTGGACATCTCGCGCGCGGTCTTCTGCCTGGCACAGGCAATATTTTAGCCGCCGCGTAAGAAATTAGACATTTTTAGAAATAGCTGTAACTTTTAGATTAACCAATATAATTTATTGCAATTATGAATTTCAAGACATCCGAAATGTGGATGTGTTGTGGAACTGTCACAAAGACGATACAAAAAAAATGCATCGTTAAAAAATCCGTATAAATACGGCATGCGACTTGCACCAGGAGCAATGAAAACGTATTTTTACGTGTCCCGCAAAGCACCACCAGTCTAAAGGAAACGTATTTATACGTGCCCCGACAACAATGCGTTAATGTATAAGTGATAGGTAAATGAACTTCTTAAGCCTCTTTGTATTAAAAATAAAAGTTCAAAGGAATGTCCTGAAAAATAAAATTTTTGATTATACCTCAGCAACCCATTATGCCAGTGTAGGGTCAATCTCATCTGTAACTCGCACATAATACAAGTATGTGTTGTCGCGTGACAAATATAATTAAGATTTAAATATCAAAGATAATACTCTATTTATTTGGTGAAATAAATTAAATTGAAAAGAGGAAGGAACTCAAGCTTACATCCTCATACACCTTCTTGGAGTTTTAGGTACTCTGATGCATGTCACCTGCATAAACACGGGTTGACTCTCGCCATCAAACAATGCGTTTTTACTTTTCAGCTGTTCCTCAGTTAAATGAAAAATCGCGCTAATACATTGTAATATATGTTCCTTTGACAAATCACTCAGATTTAGACAATCCGTGTTTTGTTTACTGCCCGCGCTATCAACTCGTTTTCGTTTCGGCGATTTGACAGTCTTAGCAATTTTATTTGTATGGGCAGGAATTTTTTTGCTTTGTGCTTTATTACTTGTGGGTCGTTTTCTTTTTAATACACGTTTTGTTGTTCCGCCAATCTCCATTTTGATACCTTTTTTATCGTCTGCCTTATCTGCATCCACGTGTTTCCCAGCTTTCGTATTATCAACATTTTCAATTTCGGCACTAACCCGAATGGCGTTGCGGTTTATATTAACGCCTTCTTTCAATTTCTTTTTATTAATTTTATCACATTTTAGTTTCACATTTTGTTGCTTCGACCCATGCAACAATTTCACGACACTTTTGCGTTTCTTGATGATTTTTTGAGTAGTTACCATTTTGTACACATGTAAAAATTAGTCTACTGTGTCCACTCCAGAAACGGAAACGGAAGGACTGATTTTATCCATAACTTGGTTAAACTGCAGCGCCAAGCATAGACTACATGCATCTAAGTGTGGCTTGTTCACGCGTAATTTTATTTATATACAAATCACAAATTTATAGTTTAATGTGCTAGAAATCGATGAAGATTGTACTAGTATTTGTCATGTAATTCTTAATAACGTACATAAAGTGAAATATTGTTTATATATTAATGAATAAGTATGTGATGGAATGAAGGAAAGGACTGTACTGTTTAGAAGTTTCACATCTTAAGAACTACATGTGCAACGTTTAATTGCAAGTAGCACACATATTATAATATTCAAACTAGTCGTGTACTTTTAACAGCTACAAAGAACTTTTATCAATATTTAAATCGCATGAATTAAAATACGTTTAGTTATTGCATTGAAAGCTCCACATAAATACGTTTGCGTAATTCAAAAATTGAAATATACCAATTTTTCAATTTCAAAATACGTACGTCTATGTATTACGAACTACGGAGGGGTATCCTATAACGAACGGCCTTACAACGAACAATTGCTACAACGAACAGTGTTTCTGATTAAATTAAAACGATTGCAACGAATGAATGGATGCTAGTGCGCCAAAAGAAGCCGAATTAATAGCTCCTCGCCCTCCTGTTCTTTCTACTTTTGTTATAAATTTACGCATGTGTTCAATGTAATAAAATTTAAACACAATAAATTAAATTTATAATTCGTATGTTTGCTCTTCCCTTTTTTCATAGAGGTTTTCATGTTGTGGATTCTCGACTGTATATGTATCTAATAACGAACGCGGTCCAAGAACGAATTAGATCGTTATAGGATACCCCATTAATGATAGATGATAGCAAATGTAATGTTTTCAGTAGATTAAAAATGAATGACCAATTTTATAGATTACAAACATTAATGTATTCAAGGTAAGCAAGAATGACATACTACGTAAGACCGCTAACTTTGAAACAAGAACAGACACTGTTTATCGTGTTCACATTAGAAATTTGTACAAAAGCATAATCTCCGATATTAAATCAAGAAAACCGTCTTACTTAAGTTACAAGAGGAAATAATACATCCGTATGATAAATTCGAGACGTTAAGCTTTTCCTCGTTTGTCACATATTATCCAGTTTAAATAATTTCAGGCACTTGTCAAAATAGTAATACGAAATCGATGTTTTATCACCGTTGCGGATAACGTTCGCAACTTACTGCACTAAGGACCGTCACACTTGGCTAACCAAGACAATCGAGATCAACGATCAGTTGCACAGAACACGTCAAAGGTAGCCTGTACCGTCCGTCAGATTAGTTTTCTTTTCTTCTAAGCTAATTTATCTCACCCTTCACCTCGTTACATTTAATTAGTCTTTAGACGGTGAACAATAATTCGTGCCATTTCAGCGCTTTGTTACCGCGTCGCGCAGATGAATAATGTCATACTGTGCTGCAATTTCGTTTCATTTATAAGCGATTCGTGGTTTCAGTACAGAAAAGCAACTCAGCAAAGAATAAGGACGCAGTCACGAACAAGTGCCGATATGCTTCGGTTAACATTTGCCACATTCTGTCGTCGAAAAAGTCGAAAGTACGATGCTCGGAATTTCACGATATATGAAAATATTGCTGCTTCTATGTGCCGGTTCTATAATTTTCTGCACAGTTTTCATTCGCTATTCAAGTCTCCCTGGCAAGGGACACAGCAAGGAATCGTTTGAAAATGAAACCAATCATCAGAATCAAGGAAGGAAAGATTTAACAATTTTACAGAACAGGCGAATCAGTGAAAGAGGACAGGTACGTTCGCGTTATAAATATTTTTATACGTAATTACATATTCAATATGTATTTAGTTTAATCTGGAAATGAAATGTTTTTAATTCGTCGTGTGTTAACGTGTAAACATCAGTTTATAAATTGACATAGTTTTATAATAAGTTTGACAGAATTTTCGTAACGTCTATAAGCGTTATTAATTCGCGCCTTTATTCGTATCAGATTGGTAAAACTTCTTCGCTTGGAAAATGGCTTCTATCTTCCGAGGGAAGTTTACCACCGCCGATAATAAATAAGAAAAAAGGACCATATTTGATATTAATATGGAAGCATGGAAAGTTCTTAGAACGCAGACACATCAGACGTTTTACAAATAGAAAGTTAATAAAAACCATTTAATATAAATTATAAATATACAATGATTAATATAGTAGCACCAAAATATGCTAAGAAATTTTAAACTTTCATTCAGTTCAGCTTAAAATGTAATTACAATTTTCCATTTTAGATTTTCTCCTTGGGAAAATTGTACAGTAAAGGGGTGCATATTGAGCTACGAATCGAAAGATTTGGATAAAGCTGATGCCGTTGTATTTCATTTGCATCTGACACAGAGCGTGTCGAATTTACCAACTAGAACTCATTGGAACCAACGATGGATCTTTTTAACCGACGAATCACCGTTGCATACTTTTTTGTATGGAAATCAAGAGTTATCAAGCTATAATAACGTATTTAATTGGTCCATGACCTACCGAATGGACAGCGATATACCGGTACCCTATGGTCGAACAATTTCCAAGTCATTTATAGATTCACCGGATATCAATTTTTCAAAGGATGCTATAAAAAAATTAAAAACTAAACTCGTTACCGTGATGGGTAGCAATTGCGCGGGTACAAACGGACGATGGAACTACGTAAACGATTTAAAATTGATTCTTGCAAATAATCTCGATATATATGGAAAATGTTTAAACGGTAACGCAACTGCTTGCCCCGGTCATTTTGACAGAGATTGCGCCGTTTTAAATGCATACAAGTTCTATCTAGCTTTTGAGAATTCAAATTGTGTAGAATATATAACGGAGAAAGTATTTTGGCATGGTTATCACAAATTAGCTATTCCCATAATAATGGGAGCGCCGAAGAAAGATTGTGAACGATTATTACCACCCCGTTCATTTCTTCATGTTAGCGATTTTGCTAATCCGTTTGCTTTAGCGAATTACATTCGTTACCTTGACAATCATGATGATAAATATTTTGAATATCATGAATGGCGCAAATATTACAAAGTAATCAATGAACACGGTTATTTTGGCAGTATTACACGGCATTACTGTCGTATTTGCGAGGGTCTCCATTATAATACACCTTCTGCAAAGGTGTACAAAGATGTGGAATTATTTTGGAATAAGGAAAGAGATTGTGTTCTCTAATAGTTTATAACATAAAGTTTATATTATATGTATATATTGTAATTAGTTATATAGGTACCCAATTTTTAGTCACACATATAGTTATTGTACATATACGTATATATATAGTTTGTGAAATGTTTATATCGTAAATTATAACATGAAGATATGTACTATCATTAGTTAGCTAATAATAGTAACAACGTTATTACTATTATAACTAATAATATATAGTTTCATTTTAACAACTGCAGTTGTCAAAATGTGCAATATTTGTTGTAAACGAAATAAACCAAAAATAAGTTAATTATATACATCCAGATATTAATTTGATAATGATACACAAAATGATTTATATGTAATAATATGTCCGTTATATAATAAAGAAATTTTGTTCAATTGCGTTCAATTTTTTATTATATATTGTTTATTTCTTCATTTTTTAATGAAACTTTAATTTTACAAAATTTGCAAATATTTTGTATAACATTACGAATGTAATAATTATATATATACTGTTAAATGTTTGTTCAAAAATTGTGTAATTGTAATTATTTTGTTACATTGGAACTATTAGGTTAGAGAATTCATCATTATTTTAAATATCGCACATATAGAATTAAAAATATCAATCATGTTACGTAAAGATTGTCTACATCATTTATACATATTTGCAAGACAAGATAGTAAAGTGCCCAAGCGGAAATTTTTACAAAATCTTCATCGTTCGTTTAGGTTCGTGAATGTTCCAATGTACAGTACTGCAACTTTAAAAGTCTGTTACGTTACCACGGTGCGAAAACAACAATCTTTACCAAAATATCGAACTTTCCTTTTCCCTTTATTGTGTTCGAGAAAACATTGCACTAATCTTTCTACAATCATGGCTTCGCAGTATTTTAAAGGACATAATGACCACTTCAACGGCGTAACCGTCGATTCAAACGAAGAACCTTGCACACCTGAAGAATTCACTCATCGTCTAACAGGTGCGTGCGCTTTTACACTTTTTGCCAAAAACATTAATTAATTTAGTATTAACCGCAAATTTTAAGAGTACAATGTTTTTCGCAACATATTACTGAAAAGTGAATATAATTATTGCTACAAAAAAATATTCAGTGCTACAAATTCAATTTTTACAGCATCTTTACAACAGTGGATACAAAATAAGAGACGAGTAGCATGGTTTCGCATATATTTGCCACATTCAGCATTAATACCAATACTTGCGACAGAAGGTTTTAAATTTCACCATGCTAAGCAAGAATATGTTATGCTTTATCGATGGTTACTTCAAAATGAAAAATGCAATGTCCCGCATTACGCGCATACTAATTTAGGTATTGGAGGATTTGTTTATAACAAGGAAACTGAAGAAGTATTAGTAGTGAAAGAAAAATATTCACATAGAACAGCACTTTGGAAACTGCCAGGTGGCTACGTAGACCCAGGTATATCATTTTATTATAATTTACCAAAAAGTATTCGTATGTGAAAAATAATTTCTTTACTCCGGTATAAAACTGAATAATTTATAAAAGATATGCTTTATTAGTTTTTTTTGCAACAAATAGGCGAAAATTTAGAAAATGCTGTGATAAGGGAGGTTCTAGAAGAAACTGGCGTTCAGACTACTTTTAAGAGCATAATAAGTTTCAGACATATGCATGACAATGCATTCGGATGTTCTGACATGTACATGGTTGTTTATTTATCTCCTTTAAACCGTATCATTAAAAAATGTGAGGAAGAAATTGCTGATTGCAGATGGATGAAGGTAATATTTATTATTTGCTTGTGTATTTCCTAATACCATTATTGCTTATTACTTTTGTAGATAAGTGAATACCTGGAGCACAAAGAGGTACATGAACAAAATAAAATGTATGCAAGAAAAATGTTAGAATGCATCAAACACAGAGTGGGAGTTACTATAGAGAATACAGTGCATCCTACACTTAACAAACCTATTTGTGTATACAGTATATCAAAGATTAATGGTGCATAACAATAATATCTAAAACTATTAGGAAGCAATTTCAACTTACAACTTACCAATTTAATAGAAGGTAAATAAAGACCTTGTCTTACTAATTCAATGAAAATATTAGGAAAGTAACACGTTAGGTATTCTGATGATGCAAAAACGCTTTTTATTGTTTTTTGCTAAAGTATACTGACTGTATTTGTTTTTTCTTTATTCCTTGTTCTGAAGATAAATCTTTTCCTTCCTTCCAGGTCTTTCTCTTAACTTTAAAACCAGAGTGATTATTAGACTGCAGATGTTTATGCAAATTTCATATGTCAAAATATGCAAAGCAATATTTATGCGAAATATATGTAAAAATTTATTTAACATAGTGCATAACATACATCTTATTTATTATTAATTATTATAACTTGCATTACAATATGTAACAATAATCTTTTCTATATTTTCCACTGTCAGTTGGTATACCAACTATATATTATTAATTATAATAGTAATAACGTTGTTACTATTATTAGCTAACTAATGATAGTACATATCTTCATGTTATAAAAGATATATCATTTCTGTTCTTTCAACATCGCATGATGTGATACATGATAGCAATAATATAAAATAATAATTTTTATTAATAAATTATTAAATTATTTATTTTTAATTTTAATGTAATACAATGCAGCATATCGGCAGCGAATTTGCGGCATTGGCTTTAGAAAGCCTGCCAGTCGTAAGAGGCTTGACTGACTGGGGTAATGCGCGAAATCATGACGAATCTATTAATACGATATTTGTCAAGTTTTACGATCTGATTTATCAAAAATAATGTGCAATTTATGCAAAAAAATACATATTCTCTTATGGTCCTCCAATGACAAAAAACATTACTGTCATGGTTCCATTTATTTCTCTATTTTCCACAAAAATATGCATTTATGTAGTGTTACGAGCCGATGGCAGAAGCGCGGCTACGGAGCCAAGGATCGGTTGTTAAGACTTTGTTAGTTATGCGGACGAACCAGTGCCTATTTCATGTAATGTATACATTACTCATTGGTGTTGTGCGCTGCTTTGCCTACACTCGAAAGTACTACTAAAATAAAAATTATTAATTTGTTAGCAAACCAAAGCTTTTTAAATTCAGTGTTAAACATGTGATCAGTGTTACAACATTATTTTGTTAGGAAACAAAGCAATTATTTTTTGAAACTACTATTGCGTGCTAATATGGCAGAGGCGCGAGTAGTTTCAAGCACCCCTTTATAGATAGCAGCGCTATGGACGAAAATAATTACTAATTTCGTCTATCGATTAAAATTTATTTATTCATTAATAAATATACATGAATATTTCAGCTATGGTAATAAAATTGTCTACTCGTTTAAATTTACAGTTTACTAAATATAGTTAGTTTAAAAAGTTAAACGAAAATCCATGCAGTCATGTGCATGCAATAGCGACAGCTGGTATCTCCTGCTATACGTATCGTACATTTTAGGAAAATGCGTTTTACAACTTAAGATTTATTAATTTACTTAAAGAAGCAAATGTTAAATACAAATTAACAATTTCTTACTCGTTTTTTGATTCAGTTGTTGCCAATATGTTGCGTTGTGATGCTGCCGATATGTAAAGCAGAGGTTATGTTTGCGATGCACTGTCAAAAAATCATTTATGATTATCGCATACAATGGTTACATTTGTGCCTGCTATTTATTATAAAGTAGCAATATATGTTAATAACGGGAAATTAAAGGAAGGCATTGGAAATTTTTGCAACTTTAACTAATGAAAAATATAATGATGCCGCTGTCAAATATATTTTGTCAGATATGTGATGCAAATATTGATCATTCATCCTGTATAAATATATTCGGTACAACTTTTCCTCGTCATGGGGAATTGTTGGTAAATTGCATATCGAAAGTACTTAGGGTGGCCACAAATGAATTGCAAGGCCCATACATTTGTTTACAATGTTACAACTTGTTCGAAATGTTGGAACAGGCGCAAAAAACAGTTTCAAACATACATTGTGAAATTTCCAATGTGTATCGTGCCACAGAGAGAAGGAAATGCATCAAACAATCTATAAATAATGATATAAAACCAAATCAAACGTGCGTAACACTAGGGAAAAAGAAATTGATTGATGACGGCGAAAGCTTGAAGAGTGGTTCAAATTTTGAAACGTTTCAAGCAGAAGTAACAGTGCAACAGGAATATACCCAAGATAATATACTAAGTCATAATATAAATATTCCAAGTATAAAGGGTGCCATTAGTAATGAAATTGTTTTAGAAACGAAGGAACAGATTAAGAAAAAAGAAACTGTCTTCAATAATGTACATAATACAAAATCACTTGATTACAACGACACGCGTAAGAATGCGAATGAAAATGATATAATTTATGCATCGGTAGCATTAACTAACAATGCTAATGCATATAATATTAATACTCCACCAGGTAAAGTATAAATAGTTAAATCGCGCAATGAAGGAAATATCAATCCCTTGCAGCATAATAATTTGATATTGATAGTAATATTAAGTAATGGTTTGTTATATTTCTTTAGCAACGGTACATGCATTAAAAATGCAAGGTGGAGAGGAAAAATTGATTTCACTGGTAGATCCTGAAAAGAATCAATCGAAGAACTGCATAAAAACGGATATCATATTTTCGGAGAATAGGTTGCAGGTAGAAACTATTAATTATAAATGGAACGAGATTAATGAAAATATGCAGGTGAAGGACGATTGTGGGAACAGGACAGGTAGATAAAATTTACTTAATTTCCTATTTGTTAATTAAGTTTAAATAATTTATTAATGAAATGTTTATACATATGTTTTCACGTACAGTGGCAAACGTTGATAAAATAAAAGTACCTGCAAGTCCAGATAATATATTTAAGCAAGATTCAAAATCATTGAAATATTCTTGTCCCACTTGTAATAAAAACTGGAAGACTGCAGCTGAATTGAGAACACATATAAAAACCCATTCAACATTGAGACCATACATGTGCGAAAAATGTGGTCAAGCGTATAAGCATAAGCATGCATTGGAAATACACATTGGCATGCACAATGGAATAAATCCGTTCCAGTGTAATTTTTGTCAAAAGTGTTTCACACAAAAGGGAGCGCTTATGCGGCACCTGCCAATGCACACGGGCGAAGCACCTTATCAATGCGAGTTATGTGGTAAAAGGTTCATACATCACACGTCGTATAATATGCACAGATTATCGCACAGTGGGAAAAAGTCTTACAAATGTCATGTATGTACTAATTAGTGCAAAAATATTGAAATCTGTACGAAACGAATCGAAATATTTCTGTATTTCAGATGTGTGACCTGTTCCTACTTTCAACGTCCCATTTAAAAAGACATATGCGAGTTCATACTGGCGAGAAACCATACAGTTGTACAGTGTGTGGAAAACGTTTTGCCGAGCGTTATAATTTGCTGGCGCATCAAAAAGTTCACGACGCGCTTGATAATAAAGCAACAGAGGCAAAAGAAACACAGTACCAGTAAATAAAGACAAAAATATTCATGTTTTGCATTATCCTGTGTTAGAACATTGTACTTATTTATAATTATGTATCTTTTAGATGTAACTACTGTAACTTGTTATTCGAGCAGAAGCAAACTCTGAATGAACATATAAAGCAGCACGCTGATCCAAATAATGAATCTGATCTTGAAAAGTCAAATGGTATGATTATTCAAGTTGAAACTGAAGCCTGTGATTTAGCAGAAAAAAATGATTCAGAACATAGTATACTGCAACAGACGTGGATTCAAATGAATCGTCCTAAATTGGATCTCATTGATAATCAAGCGAGGTTCGTACTTTTACCAAACCCTTTACCTGAAATCGATGAAAATGCTTTTGCAGTTGCATTTAGTGATCATAAAGTATCCTTAGAAAGTACAAACTACAATACGAACTTACAAGTAATTATAGAATCCTCAAATACAGCGTTATTAAGAAATAATCTTCCCTCTATTGATAAAATGCATATGTGACTGATAACTAAACTTTAATTTTCTCAAGGATAATATAATTAATTCTACAATAAATTTAAATGGTAAGATTTTTAACGAATGAAATTATTTTTGTTTATATCGTATATGTACATACACGTATAATAATTGTAATATGAACACACGAATCAAGTCTGCACAAATAATTATGTGGAAGGATTACACACATGTATACATATATGTATGTGTGCACGTCCATATTCGTGTCAATTAAGAGTTCCTTATATTACAGTAACAAAATGTGTTCATTCTGTGTACAATTAATTATTATGTATCGAGATATTATTAAAAATATGTATTATACAAAATGAATGTAAGTTTACCAGCCAAAATAACAGCAATGGATGCGGCAACTATAATATAAATTTTGATAAGTCAACATTTACCTTTTATCTAATCTTCAATGTGAACTGAATCCTTTGTCATTTGGCTAGGCATTAATTTTTCCCAAGAAGTTACGCCATACGTCCTTAATAAGTTTTTCCTTTGTAATATTGACGATGATAGAGATCTGTAAATTGATTTATGGGGTATATCAAATGGAAAGATTAAATTAATTCAATACTTACTCATCTATTTCATCAACAACAGTGTTAATCATTGCTGGAATTGCAACATTAGAGAAATGATCAAGTTCGGCACAGTATTTTGGCTTATCGGTAGAATGATTCGTATATAATTCGTAAATAAAATTAACTACTCTGTTGAATGCTTTCTCATATTCATCGGTTAATACCTGAAGAATGTTAAAAAGGAAACCATAAATGCACGAGTTTTAATTGAAATTACTTTTTTTATATACTGGATTCACATTTAATAGAAACGTTACCGCGAAATAAAAAAATCCGGGTGTATTCAAGTGATGGTCGAAATATATTTCTCTTGACTTTAATACGAGATTAATATAGAACTTTTTCACATCCTCTGGTTCTTTCGTTTCTGGCGACTAAAAATAAATTAATTTCTTATATTATCTTCTTTCCAAATAATGTAGAGAGAATAAACACACGAATACAAACTTTTTCGACCAATATCTCTTCACTGGAGTCAGATTCTGTACTGTCTTCTGTGGGCGACAAGTCTGGTCCTTGTAATAATGTATTTCGCCGGTGTAACATTTTCGCCTGATGCCTTTTACGTTTCGAATACGGATTTTCGGTCACAACATTTGCAAATTCATCTAGAATCACCTACAAATGTGCCAAGTTATTAACTTTGAAACGTTTAATATTTCTCCAATCCAACATAGATCCCATACTCTTAATTCTGCATTATCTTCATCTAATGCAGGAACATAGTTTTCTGGATGCGTACAACTTTCTCCATCTTCAAATGCGAAATAGTGTAAATGTTTTCTCCCCGCAGGACTAATAAATATTTCACTTTCCAATGTATCATTAGTTATTAGATCATTCTGTTCTTTTACAAATGTATCATACGAAGGCAATTCAAGATTTTCTACAATCTGTGAACGCACGTTTTCATTACCCGATATATATGACGTTTACAATGAATGATTTTATATTAATTTCGTCCGTACATCGCTTAAAATTTGTTTGATGAACTGTACTACCCTCTCTTCATGCGAAATATCTTCTTCCTTAGTACATGTGTAAACATCGAAGTTCTGTTGTACCCAGCCACGATGAATTTCTTCGCTTCTGGTAATTGCAAGAACTGGTTTACTATTAGAATATCGTTTCTTCATTTGAAAGGTTGCATGCAGATCCATTTGCGTGATGCCGACTTTATTCTCCAATATTAAGGAAGAAATTTGATCACGGTCTGTGCAATGTGCATATTTAATTAATTAAAGTATTTTAATCAATGTCATAAAAAAGAATGTAACAGATATAACTAACGGAGTCCGAAACTGTTCCCGAGTTTTTCTTGTATTGCCAGAAACTCCCCACGGCGAGACATGTCATTAAAACCTTCTCGGTTTACATAAATGTACGAGTAAGTTTCAATATCTGGAAACATTTTTGTTGTATGCCATCTACAATATTTTACCTAACATACATTACCAGTTTGATTCATTGAACGTAGTATTCAAAAATGAAATGGTAATGTTACTTGTTTCGGTAACACCTGAGCTACGTGAAGCGCCAGGGCAATCTTTCTCACAGCAGTTGGGCCCGTAAGTATTACCAAAGGTGGGCTTGTTTCATTATAAGGCATAACATGTAAATCAATCGTGGGTGTACTTAATTGCTCTAATAACATAAGTTTGGTAATGGTACAAGCAGCTGTTAAGTTTACTGGAGATGCAAACAATGTTAAAGCGGCGACCTATTTGAGGAAGTTTCTTATTACTTATTACTTTAGGAGAATCAATTTGCAATTTCTCTTGCATACTTTTTCTGAAGTAGGTACATTATCACCATCAATAATGCGTATACTTGGCACAGAATGTAGAAGGACCGATTTATAATTGGGCCATTTCGTACAGCCGTTACCTCTAAGATCTATTTCCTGTATTAGGCCTTTGAAATTCGATAATTCCATTAAATCATTGATTTTATTATACTTCAAATCTATCACACGTAAACTGTATGCGTTCTGAAAAATGTTAAAACAAAAACCTTTCTGTTTGCACAATTTTTCAATAATTAAATACAACGTCGTTGCATATACATATATGAAAATTATAATACCTTAAAAAAATCTAATGTCGATAATTTGTTGTATCCTAGATGCAATGTGCGTAATTCGGACAAAGTATTTATTCCATAACCAGGTACGGCTGGTTTAAACGACAATATACAATTGCCCTCTAAATTTAGTTCTTGAATGTTCAATTTATCTAAATTTTCAATACATTCAATTAAATTGTACGACAGATTTAGGTGCTTCAAGTATCTGAAAATGTGATGCATTATATGTATGTATATATATATATATACATATATATATAAATAAACTGGTCTCTTACTTTCAATAAAATCTACATAAAAATAGACTAACTTCAAATTTGCCAATCCAGAAATCGTTTCTATTGCATTATGAGATAAATCCAAATAAACAATACTCCAGAATTCACTGATATCGCGCATTTCCGATATGTAATTATACGAGAGATTTGCATACGTTAAATACCAAGATGGTGAAAAACATAAAATGGTATTTAATCTATTATGTGATACGTTTAAATACATTAAGTATGGAATTCCTCCCAGGGGTGACAAATTTGTAATATAATTGTATGCAAGGTCGATATATTGCAAGTAACGATGGTAATATAGCATAGTAATATTTCTGAGATGCTAAAAAAGTAATTATCTTTATAATATTCATTGAGCGGAAGAGTATTTGTCGACAAAGCGTAGCGTACCATATTCCTCATAACACATTTACTTAGAATATAACGATCATTTTCGGGAGACTTTGTCAGAAACGACTTTCCAACTCCAATTAGTCTATCTGTGGAAACCCCGTAAATTTCTAGGTCGTCAAACACTAGGTCCTTAATATGCCTTAGTTTCACAACAGGTGCTCTATCATCGTCCCACAACGCGTCATCTAAAGCGTATCTACTCCAGTTGCTTTCATTAACGCATCGTATTGCATCCTGATCTATAGAATCTGGCACTTGATCGAGCAATGAAAATGAAAGGCTGGTCTGCTGAAATGAATTGCACTTACTTTAATTGTACTATCAAACGAAATTAAAAATCTATGTTATGGTCAAAGTTACACTCGACGGAGGAGAAGAGTCAATGGAAGTAGAAGACGTTGAATCACTAGAGGAAGTTTCAGGTAGCACATGTTTATCTTTCAAAGATATCCAGGTTGTATCGTTATGCAGTAAATCTGAATCTACATCAACATTTTCACCTTTTCCTTTAGGTAACTCCTGTGGAATAGAAACTCTAGCAATTAGATTCGGGGCAAGGGATGATTGAGTAGAAGAAAGTAGGTAAGACATCTGTAATTAAAACTGTGCATATTAATCTTCAATCATCTGTATAAGATTGAACTTATTTTTCGATAAGAAAGCACGATTTTTACCTTCTTATCCTCCATTTTTTATTTTAAACTACTAGATACTTGTCTTTGCAGCTATTTATTGTATGTAATTAAAAGTTTAATATAATTTTCATTATTTCTATTGTTTCATGACAGCTGAATACGTTCAGTGTTACCACATACCAAAACTGATAATTTCATATAAAACAATAATATCTACGCATCTATGGCCATATTTTTTAAGGCTGCATCTGAAAAACGATACTGGTGCCATCCTTCCTCCGCTGTTAAATCTGCTGCTCCTTTTTTTTTATAAAAATTTTGGGCAGGATTCCATTCGAGTACCGAAAAATCTAATCTGCAACAATTATTCCCTGTCGCTTCCTGGAAAAATAATGAAAGAATTATATCAATTGTACCGTACAAATAATTATCAAACTTCTTTGCACGTATTTTTCAAAAAACCTACTTTGGCAATAGCTTTTAATAATCTGCTACCCATCTGCCTCTCTCTATACTTAGGAGTAACATATAAATCTTCTAAATGCATGGCTCTTCCACGCCATGTAGAGTACGTGTAATACGCAATCGTATATCCTATTATACTTTTATTAAAATCTGCTACATAGCATACAAACGCCGGATGTTCCGCATCGAATCCATCCTTTTCCAAAACTGAAAGTATTAAAACCATAGATCAGATATCTAATGTAAATACTTAATGGTATAAATACTTAATGGTATAAATACTTACCGCTGTGATCAATTTTTGGGCCATCTGGCATGCGCTCAAAGTCTGCCAATTCCTAAAGAATTAACAACAAAATAATAGAGTAATATAATGACATATTTATAACTTATTATGACATAGAAAAGATCAAGAAAATTATATTAAAGCACCTGTATCAAATCCACAATAGCTTTACAATCTTCACGTTGCGCTTTACGTATTATTACTTCGTCCATATTCAGATGTAAATTTGTATTGATGTGTATTTGTATTATACCACTCGAGATTTTATCGAGTCAACTATCGAGGATAGTAGATGACGAATAGATTTGGAAATTAGTTGGATTGTATCTTACCTAAAAACGATTAGAACGGTATAGTCATAAAATAAACACCGTACTTAATTAATTTTAATTCACTGCGTTGTGTTAAAATATATTTAATAAAACGTGTTCCACTTCACATACATCACATATTGTACAAACTTTATTTATCGATAGAAGATATTACTTTACTTACAATAATAAGCGTAAAAGTTGATTAATTACCAAAAAATAAAGGTTACGTACATTTACATGCATGGAAAGTGTACAATGCACGGCATGTTCGTTTACTTTTTTTTTGAATTATTAAATTCCAGGTATAAATTTATTTATTAATATAAATAATGCAATGTATTATATATTTAACAAATGTACGTAGCGAATTTTCAATTCGATATTCGAATCTGAATGCGGAAAATGATAAAACTCTGTGCTCGAAACGAATGGAAGAATTAAGGTACGCTCAAGTCAGTTCAAAATGTTCGCGGTAGAATAATATAGAATCGACGCGCCGAATCAAGGGAATTTCCGGTTTGGCGCGACAATGACTTCCTGCTTCGGCCATTATCGTGTTCACTCGCGGTTGGTGCGTCGTGTGATGTTGTTTCGTATGATCTGTGGTGACGTTACGAAGATAATTCGTGTGATTTATTCGCGGTCCTCGTGTATTTTGTGTTAATAAAAGAAACAGAAATAGAACAGAACGAAAGAATGTCTGAGATTGACGCAAAAGTGAACATGTCTCTCGGTAAGTGGCCAGAGTCTCGAAAATCTAGCAGTTTTACCGATAATCCTGGGTGAGCGTACGGCTACTGTTTCTTCTTTTGCACGAATTCAAAATGGCGATGAAATTATACAACGTAGCTATCCAGAATTTATTTTCGTTCGTTTAACACCGAAATGATAGATCTCGGAAATAAAATAAAGTAAAATAAAATAATAATGATAGAAAAAGAAATATACGTGTCTGCCGATGAGCCAACCTTTTAAATACAGGATCCGTTTCGTCTCCGTAATTAATTCTTAAGCGAGAAAGAGGCTGACATATTTTAATCAATGTTTACTCATGGGAGGACATAATGGCGTGTTTTCGATCGCCGGAAGAGAAAAATGAGTTTGCAATTTGCGATGACCGAACGACCGGTAGACCGATGTATATACACGTTCCGGATCCTCTAAAATAATCAGCCATTTATTTCGACTGCGTGCACGCAATAGGAACGAAATAGACGCATATTTTCTGCAAATGAAAAATAAGTGAGAAAGAAGAAAAGTACAGCCGCCACGAAGGATTATATACGTAGGATTGATGCGAAGGGGAAATTTCTTTTGACGATAATAAACGACACTTTATTGAATGGAAAATTGATGAACATGAACAGGACACTTTTGGATAATAACGCAAGCGATGGTTGTGACTCATGCATCACGAAAACGAAGTCAACTTTCCCATTGCGTGGGATATACGTTTGCGTAACTGTAGTTGTATTTTTATCTCTGCTATCATGTTCCTCGAGTTTCTCTTCGTTCATGTGGATGGAGTTGAAACATTACACTATACGTTGAGATGAAAGGACACGAAAATTTTCGAGCCGATTTTATTTTTAACGCATAACGCGTTCTACGACCAGAGGGTACACACGAAAATATTCGTGAAAAATAAATAGCCGCCGCTAAATTTACGGATTTAAGTAAATAATGAAAAGTAACATGATATTTACGATTTGCAAGTATGCAAAGCAGATTCATAATAAAAAAAAATTTATCCTCGTGATTAAACATGTTCGATTCGCCACTTAATATATTATGTATCAACAAAGGTTTTGCGAAGTGTGCAATGTTATTTAGGAGCGATAAAAACAAATGTTTTTCGTTAGCCAAGTTATCGCAAACAAAAGGCTGGAGTAGAAAATGATTGTTCGACAAATGCGGTGTACATGGAATTTTATGGAAACCGATCGATGATTAAATATCTCTTGGCACGACGCCGCATCGACCGAATCAGTTATCCAAGAAAATAGTAGCTAACAATATGAAACTATGCGTTTAAGCAGCCAAAAGAAGTTTCTATATAATCGGCCAACTTTTATCCAGAAGCACCATTGTAACGGAAAAATTACTATTGATTTTTATATTATTCGGAGAATACCAAGGAGGAAAATTGCTTAGTAAGATCTGAAGATACTCGATACGTGCAGGAAATGATGTTGTAATATTGCTTGTACACCAACTGCATATCTACCCAGTTATTACATTATAGAAGAAAGTGCGAATGAGACCTAACTAGCTATGAGATTAATTATTGGCAACATCGCTGGAAGATTGAGGAATAAAGTTGCACAGGCAGAAACGCAACGATTTAAGAGGAAGAACTTTCTGCAATGCAAAAGGAAAAAATAGAAGTTTTAACGCAAGAAAGTGAAACTTGATACAAGCGAAGATCTATTCTGACTAATTAATGATTACTTGAAGAGAAATAAATAAAGAGTGTACATGAAAATTTATTATTATCAGTTAAACTAGCCGACCATGCCTTTTTACAATGAAACCTCACTGTCTTTTTCTTTCCATTAGAAGTTTCTTGTAACACATTACGAAGAAGTATATACAAGTTATTTGTCCGAATAATTTTGTTCACTTACATATACAAATAATTTGATCTATTTTATCCACAATAGTAGTATTTCGAAGTTCTAAAAATATTAATATCTCGTACCACAAAATTACAATTATAATCTTTCTTTTATGTTTGCCATTGTTACGAATATTTTAAAAAGTTCATAAATGGTTCAGTAAACTTAAAAATCAGTATAGACCTATATTGCACGTTCAATAAATCGCGTTTACTCAAATTAATATCCATATAATTAGACCACACCCGGAGAGATTATTTCGATCATACACATATAAATATATATTGGAAGAAAATCAGGGAGACAATTAACCAATATATGTATTGAAACATCGATATCCGTCGAGGAACTAAAATTGAAACTGAGTTAGCCATGTTGAGTTATCCTTCAGCATCATCCGTAGAAGAGGAAATTTGTCACATATTCCAGATTAAAGATTAACACAAATTAACTTCCTGCACAAATCAGCCTGTAAACAATTCAGCTCACTAAACATTGTGAATTTTCTTCCTTTTAAGATGAAATCATAAAGATGGAGAAAAAGGGGAAAAAGAAAAAGGTCGGGACTGCCAATGGAAAAGCTGGTGCTAAACGCACGCGAGGAAATACAAGAGGGCGAAGTGGACTAAGAGGTAGAGGTGCTAGAGTAAAGCGTAATGTTGGAAACGTTAAGAAAGAACAAACATGGCAAGCTGGGCAAAATAATAACAACAACAATAATAATAATAATAACAACAATGTGCGTGGTGGTTTCGTACGGAAACAGTACAAGAAAAACAGTGGACTGACTAGATCACGAAGTAATTTAACATTGAACCAGAAATCTAACACACGAGGAGCATTCAATGTACGCCGTGGTCGTGGAAGCAGATTTGGTCTGACTCGAAGTAGAAGTCGCACGAACTTGACTTTTACGCAAGGGGGCTTTTTTACTAATAGTAAAACTCCATTGAAACGAACAAACAGTCTGCCGAATCTACGTGACCCAACTTCGGTTCACAATCGATTGGGATATCAGAGCCCTGCTCAAATTGCTTATCGGAACCGTGTTAAGAGAGCAAAACAGTTGCTCCTGCAAAGGCAAAACCAGAGATTGTCATTACAAAATCAATTCAGAGTAAGTTGATACAGAGTAGAAATAATAGATCGCATTCTCCGTGCAATTGCAAATGTATTGTTTATTTCTTGCAGGTTCCACAGGCTGGAAAGTCGTTAATGCCTCTTCAACAAAGACCATCGGAAAGAAAGCAACAAATCTTAACATCTCAACGTCGTTTTACCACTGGCGGCTTACGATCGGATCAAATTGCCCGTGCGCAAAGGCGTGCACAATACGAACAAAAATTAATGAGAATGAAGTATGCTTTAAACATCTTTTTAATTTACCATTGCAAACATTTCTATAAAACTACTCATAAGGAATTGAAAATATATTCCTCTCTTATAAATCGCTTCCACTAAATCGTTCAATTTTAAGCAGAATTAAGAAACAAATACATATTAAGTAGTTTCTCGATATCCAATATCTGGTATTAATTAAAATAATACAATGTTGTAGTTCCACACGATTAAATACCAATACAAATGTAAACTTCATGTATACATTGGGAAATGAATACAGTCCTAGCACGCATCAACCCCCGCTTGCTCTTACACCAAATCGAAATGGAAACGCCATGAACACTTTGCGCCCATTGCCAAGAGGAAGATCACCGTTTAGACAAAGTGTGCAAAGCTTGAATATGGTAAGATATTTAAGAACTGTTGGTATATTGTACATCACTAAAATTAGTAGCAAATAAAAAAAAAAATTTATATAATGAAAAATGTGTATTCCAGGTTGGTCGTTCACCCATGTTTGGTCGACAACGTTCAAGGTCAAGGTCAAGGTCACGTTCTCGTACACGTAACACGCCATCATCGGACGCAGGAGCGGATGTCGATGATCGTACTTTCAGTGAAGTCATGTACAGCTTGTCCGGAAATCTTGGCGTCACTGGAAGAACACTTAACGATAGATTTAGCTTTTAAATTGAGAATGAAAAATTTGTTTTGTATTTAGAATATAAGACTGTTGAGGCCAGAAGTTTTATGCTTAAAACGTAGATGCAGGATATAATAATTCCGTCTTATCAATTGCATTAATATTTAAGTTGCATCATGTGAAAAATGACTTGTATGTATGTTCTGAATTCTTTTGTTCTTGACTCTATTTTAAATCGCATACAAGCTTAGTTTATGTTCTAGAATATAGAACAATTTATATGCTGAATCTATTTTGGGTATTAGATGCATCGAATTTATAATAAATTCAATATTTGCATTATATTCTAGGTCTAATACTACCTTCTAACATTTTATTTCGAAAGTTTCACATTACAAGTTGATTCCCATTTCTGTTTCGGGAAGCTTTTCCGTATATTAAGTCGTTGCGCTGCATATATTTTGAGTACATTGCAAAAAATATAATATGCGGGGCGAATAATTTCGTACTAAATTTCACAAGAATTATTTTTTTAAGTACCGCGAGGTTGTAATAAGTATGATCGTTTTTTCTTTATATTTAGTTTCGTTTTGGTTGGTGTCATTTTATAAAAAAACGTGGCCTCAATGAGAAAAAAAAAGGTTTAATTCATGCATCTAAGGACAAGATATAATAGAAACGGTGAGATTGAATGTTACAATTGCATTCGAGTTATAAAAAGTTTTAGGAATTTTGTTAAGGACGTAGTTCCTAAAATAATAATAAGTCTGAATCAAAGAATAAATTTATTTACAAAGTGATTGTTACATAAAGTAATATTGGCATAAAGATTATTCGCATTTGGATTATACTACATATGACATATGATATGTCAAGGAAATAACATGGAGTCTATAATGTAGCATGATCTTTCCTTTGTTACATTTATTTAATAATTATAAGTGCTTGTAAGAAAATCATAATCAGAGTATACATAGTGTATACATAGAAGTACAATGTAAATTCACCTTTTATATTTTACTATATTAACATAATTTAATACTTGTATCTCCTGCATACATATATATAAAATAGATTGAATCTTTATTACTTATATAAAAGTTACATGTATGCAATCGAATAATTCTGCTATTTATTAAAACTCGTTTTCCCATTACGTATGTTACTGATTCGCTGTGCACTGGCAGAATAACACGATTCAACATAAATGCATTCATTGAACTGATAAATCAGCAACTACAGATAAATCTTAGCAATTATCAGTATCCATAAACGTTTGAGTTCAATGCCTACTCGACTTCGCCGACTTCACACTGTAAACATTCCAACTTAAAGTTGCAAGTTCAAGATATAATGGTTTTACAAGCAGAATTTCTTGTAACATTTGTATATAAGGAGGAGTTACTATCCACATTTTCATGAGGGCTTAACAACTTAAAGTGTGAAAGTATTAAGAAAATTTCTTCTTCTATACGTGAATGAAAAGTCGTTTATAATTAATTGTCGGTAACGTACCTATCAAAAATGTCATTTGCGTTATTATGGTCCCGAACAATAGGGAAACAGGTAGATGTATATGTTATATTAGATTATTACATGCAACGCATATAAATTTCAAGAGACAATAAATTTCAGTTTTCAGGTCGTGCTCCTATTGTTCAACAAACTCGTCACATGCAAGTTCTGGAACACGTAGCGTATACATTATTAAAACAAGCTGGAATTCCAACTCCCCCTTTTGGAGTGGCCAAAACACCTGACGAGGCTGCCAAAATAGCTACCGATCTCAAGACAAAAGATATTGTTTTAAAGGCTCAAGTTCTTGCTGGTGGTCGAGGGATTGGACACTTTAAAGATACCAATGTCCACGGTGTAGTTATGTGTGAAACGTGAGTTCAATTAACAATACTGGTAACTAGTGGTCTTCATACAAAGTATGTCCGCTTTAAAATGTTCTATATTATTTTTAGTCCCGAGCAAGCAAAAGAGTTTGCCAGCAGTATGATAGGGAAGGTGTTAGTCACTAAACAAACTGGAGAAGCTGGTAAAATTTGTAATTCAGTAATGGTAACAACACGTATGTTTCAACGTAAAGAATATTACATGGCAGTAATGATGGAGAGGGCCTTTGATGTGAGCTTCGTGTTGCATTAAACGATAAGTAAATGCACGTGTGGCACGTTCAAAATAAAAATACACTTTCCAGGGCCCTGTTGTAATAGTGTCTAAACAGGGCGGAGTAAATATTGAGGATGTTGCAGCCACGAATCCAGAAGCTATATTCTATATGCCAGTGAATATTATGAAAGGTTTAACTGTGGAACAGATGAATCAAATTGTGGACAAATTAGAAATTGATAAAGAGGGGAAGAAAGTTGCAACGACAATTGTTTGCAGCCTTTATGAATTGTTTATTGAAAAAGATGCTCTGTTGCTTGAAATTAATCCATTTGCTCTAGACGTGTGCGGAGAATGTACGTTATAAGGATATATCAATGCAATTTCCAGTACATATGCTTTATTGACAAATCTTTATATCTCTACAGACTTTGCTTTAGATTGTAAATGTTCTTTCGACGACAGTGCAGAGTTCAGGCAGAAAGAATTATTTGCACTGCAAGATCTGACGCAGCTAAATCCTAATGAAGTTCTAGCAACTAAATTGAATTTAAACTACATAGGTTTAGATGGGAACATAGGGTGTATGGTAAATGGTGCCGGATTAGCGATGGCCACGATGGATCTTATACAATTGAACGGCGGTATGCCAGCCAATTTTCTAGACGTAGGTGGTACTGCCACTGCGGAAACTGTGAAAGAGGCATTCAAGATAATCGTATCCGATCCTAAGGTATTTCAAAGATACGTTAGAAGGATTACAATTTAGATATATAGCATAGAAATATTAGTGAGCTGGTGGCCAAAGTGTCGTATGTGATTTATTTGATAAATGTTTAGGTAGAGGCGATTTGGGTAAATATATTTGGCGGTATCATGAGATGTGATATAATCGCGCAAGGAATCATCACTGCATCTAAAGACTTGAAGCTCGATGTTCCTATAGTTGTGAGGTTGCAGGTAATATGCATATTGATATGCGCGAAAAACAAACGCTAAAGAATATTAAAATTTTTATTTATTCTCTATTCCCCTTGTATAGGGAACTAACGTAGAGGAAGCAAGAAAATTGATAAAGGAAGCACAGCTGCAAGTCATTTCCGTAGATGACTTTTCCGAAGCAGGCGAAGCAGCTGTAAAATTGGCATTTATGGTCAAAGCTGCAAACTCGTTGAATTTAGATATCTCTTTTAAATCAAAAGAAAGTAAGTCGAAGAAATCGTGCTGAAATCGGGAGCGGACATACTTTTTATATTTTTGAAGACTGTATTCTAAGAGTTTGTACAATTATGTAAATTCAAATTTCATTCTTTTAATTGTACACTTCTGTCGTGAAATGTAAAGAGAGTGAACATTTTTCATCGTCAATACCTCTTTTATATTTTACAAATTTATATAGTTGTATAATACATACATTTCTAAATAAAATAATCTCAATATAATTGAAACAATGTACTCCACCCTCAAATACAGTGCTCCAAAATTTCTAATAATAATTTCATTACAAAGCAGTGTTTTGCTGCCATTTACCGATACATTTTCGATGGTGTAATATTTGTAGAAATGAAAAGAAATGGTAATTGTCTAAATGTTCCGAAAATTTATAAGAAAAATTCGATCAGCATAAAATAGTGCTGCCATCGGCAGGCTTAGTTCAGGGAGGTTGCGTCATGTTTTTGTCGGGAACGCGAAGAAAGGTGGGGACATGAAGGCGCAGCTTACACTTCGCAGTCCACTGCCACAGCTTTAGTAAGATGGCTACTATGTTGTCTCGGACTATCTCACTGGTTGAAAATTTCAGCCGATTCAGTGGATCGAAGGTACGTGACTGTATTCTCCATATAATACAATATTATCCATTTGCTTACACTTACATCGGTGCAACCAGTTTCCTTGGATTTTCTAAAAATCATTGCTACTTACGCCAATGAATCATAAGTGGGGTAATCACCATATTAGATGCCTGTAGTCTGCTAAATTGAGCGCCAGGGTCAGGCGATTCGAAGCCAAAGATTGTGGCCTTGCACGAAACCTACTATTTTTCACGAAATCTGAGTATGACAGTTGTGCAATACGTGTGCGGACATTTCCACGATCAACCTTTGATTCGTTGGTCATTGACTCTGGCTGGCTCGTTCGTATTTAATGAATAGTTATTCAATTATGTGCAAACAAAGTGACGCTTGACAAGTCGTAAAGAATTGACATTTCTGTGTTCGAAATTCGAATATTCAAATGTTTCACTAAGGTATATCAGATTTTCTTTTTTTTCATGCACCGTTTTTCCGCCGTTTGCCTATTTATTTGATTACTTTTTTTAAATGAGTACATTCGAAAATTTTTGTACGATTGTAATAACTATGACTTGTGCTTCTTATTTACCTCCTGGTTTGTTTCGATGTGTTTATTTATTAACGTCAAAGCAGACAACTAGTGCCAAGGCCACGATTAGAAATATATGGGTCATTACCACAAAATGATCTTCGAGTTAAGAGTGTTTTTAAGTCTTCAGTCTTGAAGCTTATTTAAGGTTCATATGCTCATCGATATATTACAATCGAATAAAACGTCGATATATTTTTTTTTTATCAATGTTAATTAAATAAATTTTCCGGTTGGATTATTATAATTCTGTATTATATAATCCAATTGATCTGTGTTTGCTGCATCAACTATCTAACAACTCAACGCTATTATTGTCTTGCATTTAATCAATACATACATACATATATATATACGCTTGGACTTTAGATAAGCACAAACTTTATTTTAGAACACAAGTATCATTTAATTACAGGATTTTATTAACATTATTCTGTTTCTATAGATATTGGGATGCAAAAGTAACTTAGTAAAACAACCAGCCAGGAATTTAAATGTCCATGAACACATCAGCTACAGTTTATTAAATGAAGCTGGAGTACCGACTCCGAAGTTTGGAGTTGCCAAAACTCCAGATGAAGCTGCAAAACTTGCTGGCGACTTGAAGACCAAGGACATCGTTCTGAAGGCTCAAGTTTTGGCTGGTGGCAGAGGAAAAGGTCATTTTAAAGGAACTAATGTCAGTGGAGTAAAAATGTGTGAAACGTAAGTGATATAATACGCGCAGGTAAAGGATTAGTTGCATATTAACTTTGCACTGTGTTTCCCTTTATCATAGGCCAGAAGAAGCAAAAAAATTGGCTGGTCAAATGTTAGGTAAATTGTTAATTACTAAACAGACCGGTGAAGCAGGCAGGATATGCAATGCAGTAATGGTGACGCAGCGTATGTTTCCTCGCAAAGAATACTACCTTGCAGTTATGATGGAAAGAGCCTTTGGTGTGAGTCGCTGAACAAATTATTAACCCTGCCGAAATTAATGATTTCCCATGATTTACCAATTTTCGGCTCGTAGGGTCCAGTCATAATAGCGTCCAGTCAAGGCGGTGTAAATATCGAGGAAGTTGCTGCAACAAATCCCACTGCTATTATGTACGAACCCATTGATATTCACAAGGGTATTAGTAAAGATCAGGCAGAACGCATTGCTGTTAAGCTTGGGCTGGAAAACGTTAAAGATTACATTTCTAATATAATTATAAACTTGTATCAAATGTTTCTTAAAAAGGATGCCCTTCTGCTCGAAGTAAATCCTCTTGCAGAAGATATTAATGGACAATGTAAGTTCTGTTGAATTTATTGTAAATTCTGTAGAATAATATTTAATTGCCAGCTTTCTTTTGTGAATATTTAGATTTCGCTTTGGACTGCAAGTGCAGATTCGATGATAATGCCGAGTTCAGGCAAAAAGAATTATTCTCTTTGAGAGATTGGACTCAGGAAGATCCGAAAGAAGTTGAAGCTGCCAAATTCGACTTAAATTACATCGCACTCGATGGTAACATTGGTTGCATGGTAAATGGAGCTGGTTTAGCCATGGCTACAATGGACATAATCAAATTGCACGGGGGAGAGCCAGCCAATTTCTTAGATGTTGGCGGTGGTGCATCTACTTCCGCCGTGAAAGAGGCATTTAAAATTATTACATCTGATCCGCGAGTAAGTCACATAATAAATACGTGTGGCAGACTGTATAATTTAATATTGATATTGTTACTAAAAAAATTTATTACATCAACGTAGGTTCACGCTCTCTTAGTCAATATATTTGGTGGAATTATGAGATGCGACGTTATCGCAGAGGGAATCATAGCTGCGACTAAAGAGCTTAGCTTAAAAATCCCTGTTGTTGTTCGACTGCAGGTACAGTTGAATGTTAAATACATATGTCCAGATAATAATTACCATTGAAATATAATTGAGTTTAACTATTGTGATATTTCAGGGTACGAATGTAGATGAAGCTAAAGCTCTGATTGCAAACGCTGGTTTGAAAATTGTACCGATCGATGATCTTGACGAAGCTGCCAGAGTTGCAGTTAAATTGTCAACTATCGTTAAATTAGCACAATCCGAAAATCTTAGCGTCAACTTCGAGATACCTTCAATTTCATAAGCTTAGTGCAAATTGTAATTTACATATTATCTGGAGAATTCCGAGGATATATTCACATTGTTAAACGTTTGGAACAACATTTGAAAGTAATAACTAGCTTAATAGTTTCGGACGTCATTTCTGTGCTGTCTTTTTAGAATCACATTTCAGTACTTTGTATGTTTTCGATAATTGGGATATTTATATTTCCTGAAGAAAAGAAAAAGAAAAAATAGAAACGCGCTTTCGTTTACAACCTTATGCATTCTAAATTATTGCAAAGAATTCCAGAGTGGAATCATCTGTTAAATATTAATGTTACTTCCTTTTCAATGCAAGCACAAATTCGTTCCCCGGTGGTATGTAAACTGTATCAACAATGTAATTTATTGCTTACCCATCAACGGGTCACTGTGATTCAGTATTAAAATTAAGTTACCTAATGTACACTTATCAACATAGCCATATTTTTTGCACGAAAGTGTACTCTACGTTCATTCAAGGCTTATACATACATACTAACATTTAGCACATGTACATACATCTACATGGGCTAACAAGGTGCGCAATCTAAAATGAAACCTTTTATATAGCCATCCATAAAATGATTGTTATATTTGAGATATAAGTATTATATCTCATAACAAAAAAAGAGGCCTGTTCAATGTAATATAAACGTGTAGTTAATGTATACATATATAAATTATTTTATGTAATTTTCCTTTGTTTTTATTTTGCTAATGAATCGAAGGTAGCGTTATATTTCTTTATCTACTGAAATACAATATCTTCACGAAATTATGGGATTAAAGCGGATCAATATTGTCATACGACTTGGATCATGCAATGACGAAATCTTTGCGATACGCTATTTATATTTATGTTACATGTATGTCGTACAATGTATTGCAAAATCTGTATTATATCATAAAAATCGTATGATACAGTTTAATTAGTGGACAGTGATTTGTAGAAGAAAAGGAAATGATCTAAAACGCAAGTGAACTGTTGTTTTAAATACAACGCAGAAATTATTTAGAATGTGTTCTCATCATTTGATTGTTCTTGGATCTCGCACTGCTGGAAAGCATTATTTCTTTAATGAAGTTGTTATAATTGATAATTCGTCCCTTTTTTAATAAAAATGTCCTATTGTTACAGTGACTATATTTTTTATTCAGCGGCAA
Source organism: Nomada ferruginata (assembly GCA_963583965.1). Lineage (NCBI taxonomy): Eukaryota > Metazoa > Arthropoda > Insecta > Hymenoptera > Apidae > Nomada > Nomada ferruginata. The sequence continues at coordinate 9,002,674 of OY757225.1, read as the reverse complement.
ATGAATATTTTATACCGAACAGTCTATACCGATGTAATATATTGTATATTATTTCTTTTGCTAAATTTTGCACTAACATAAAATTGTATGAGTAAAGACTTTATTTTTCAATATTTTAATATATGAAATGTAAATATAAAGCTATTATTCTGTATTATAAATAATGATCTATCTTGTATATTTCAAATTATTTGCAGTTTTTAAGATCAAATCGTTTTAAGTTGGTCATCCTGTTTGATATTACTGTACAGCATTGGCAACAGGATTCACGCTTTATTTTGAATAACGTGCAACGTAACGAAATTTACAAATACTAGTTGTCCTTTTACATTTTAAGCTTTTAGATTTGAAATTTATTAATATTCTTAAATATGGTACGAACAAAGGCCGATCGTGTTCCAACAAAAGGTGAGAACAAATTCTAAAATGTAATTTCCTCGTTCAAATTATGGGAGAAATCTTGATCTTCCCTTTGTTCTTTCATCTTCCATTGATTTTGAACATTGATTTCCAGTCTAAGATCTGCGTTAGCAAACAACCTATATTTTTACCGAAATGTTACGTTTAAATGCTCGACAACAAAGGGTAGTTTATTGTCTATAATATTTATTACTTGTAGCTGTTGGCAGCAAAGCACCAAACAAGTCCATGAAAAGTACGCCAGTTAAAAAAACAGCTGTCAGTAGCAAAGGTAAAATTGATTAATCTATAAACATTAAAGACTTTGACTACATTGGAATAAAATTTCAGGGCACAGTTATTCAGGTGGCAATCCGTATCATCCAAGAGAAACACCAGGATGGCAGAAACCTATTACATGTTTTCTTAATCAAGGATCTTTGAAAGATCCTAATTCTTCAAAAACAGAGGTATATCATAGAAATGTTGTCCGTCATTTTATTTAGATCACATAATTTTATTAACGATGCATTGTCGTAACAGGAAACGGTAGGTGAAAGTAGCAGCAAAGGGGAAGAAAATGAATCTGATTAAAAGTGTGCAGCGACATTATTGTTAATAATCCCACATAGTATTATCCCACTGTTTTACCAAGCAGTACAAAAAGTATTTATTTGTTTTACATATAAGGTAAATCTAAATATTTTATAATTTCATCCATAAGAAACAAAGGTTCTCCAATTTTAAATTGTGTGAAGACAAGAAAAGGATATGTGAGAACAACGAAATTCTAAATAATAATTTATAGTTCAGTATGTAAGTTAAGCTGAATATATTTTTTTTACTCGACTCTCAAAGTGAGCTTAGTCACCATAAGTACAATGTATGAAATTAAAGGAGCAAAACCATAAATTATTTAAATGAAATTGTTACAAGTGCGGCAAATGAAAATATCGTACGGCGATAAACTTCAATGCTTTTTTCGTTCGTAAAATTTATTAACTACAATAAACGAATTTAACTAAAATCTGATTCACTTGTAGTGCATTGAAATTCATTTGCGAAAAAATGAAGGTTCTCGGAAAAAATAATATTCAATTCGAGCAAAGTGAAAAAATTAGGGGGGGGGATATCAACCAATCGGAAGACAGTATTCCGATGTTTCTTTTCTCGTGGGGTTATAGTTCCGCTGAGTTTAGGAACGCAATTACCATCAAAATTTTGGCAGTCCAAGTTGCGGTAAAGATTCGCAGTATTGAAATGCTGCCGAAAACGAAATTTTCTTAAAATACTGTTTCCAACAAGATCTTCGACCGAATAAACAGAATCGAGTTCAGTGTCGTCTGCTCCCACGGAACTTTGTAATTTTTTTTTCTTTTCTTTTCATTATAACGTAGAATATTGGAGCGACAACTATAACCGGCTGTGAAAAAGTTTTCAATCATGGCTAGTGTGTCTTATCAAATTGCAAACTTGCTGGAAAAGGTATGTAATACATTCGTTCGAACGAATGCCAGAAATCTTTTAGTTATTTGTTTTAAGATATTACTCTGCACAGATGGTCACACTTGATCCAAAGATAAATATCAAAGTTCAGTACAATTTTGCTCCGTTCCCGAAAAAAAATTATGCAGCAATTTTTAATAGCGATCATTGCAATACTTATTCGCGTAGACAGTGTTGCTGCTTTACATTTGCAATGATTTATTTCGTCAAAAATACAGATCAACATTTTATTGGACATTAAACATGCGATATCTACGAACTAATAAGCTCATTGTCAATAAGAAGCAAAGGTGTTTTCAGCTGTCAGAAAGATAATATTATATATATGTGTATATATATATATTTGTTGTTCCATCTTTCCCATGAGATACTTGAAATTTTACACATCTATAATCATATTTTAATATATCCGTAGATCTTATTTATAGTTTGATATTTTGTCTTGGCAAAATGCAAATGATGCAACACGTTTATTGTCATAGATGACGTCCAGTGACAAGGATTTTAGATTTATGGCAACGAATGACCTAATGAGTGAACTTCAGAAGGATAATATCAAATTGGATGACGATTCGGAACGTAAAGTTGTCAAAATGCTTTTAAAGCTACTAGAGGATAAAAATGGAGAAGTACAAAATCTCGCTGTAAAATGGTACAGTTTTGTTTGAATTGAAATATACATTTTATTTTTATAGTTCTTATAATATTTCCTATTATTTCGAACATTAATTATATTTACCTTAAACAATTAAGCGAGTGTATGTATACGCACATTTGTTTCACTTGCGCATGCGTACCCACCCATGCCCATACACGCACATGCACACATATAACACACATATAGATGTGCTTGAAACTGCTATTATGTTTGCAAGATTTTCTTTGTATTTGGACACGATTACAGAAACGTGTCCAATTTCAGTTTGGGCCCATTAGTCAATAAGGTGAAGGAGTACCAAGTGGAAACTATCGTGGATGCTCTCTGCAGTAACATGGTATCGGACAAAGAACAATTAAGAGACATTTCCAGCATCGGGTTGAAGACTGTAATATCCGAACTTCCATTGGGATCCAGTTCACTTGTTGCGAACGTTTGCAAACGTATAACTGGGCGACTTAGCAGCGCTATAGAAAAAGTAATTTCTATTGTGTTGAATGTTGAATTTTTTATGAACGATCAAAACATTTAGAGCAACAGAATTAATATGATTTTACGTAGCAGGAAGATGTATCCGTGCAGCTGGAAGCACTCGATATCGTGGCCGACCTACTCTCTCGTTTTGGTACCTTGCTAATCACATTTCATTCCATCATTTTGGCTGCCTTATTACCACAACTTAGCTCACCTCGCCAAGCAGTTAGAAAGCGCACCATAGTAGCGCTAAGTCATCTGTTGACTTCGAGTAACAATTACTTGTACAATAAACTTTTGGATCATCTACTTGAAGGTCTTTGTGCGCAAACAGCGAAAAATGTAATACGCACTTATATACAGTGTATTGCTTCCATTTGGTAAGTCTTTTCTTCCATGATGAAATTTTCACGTATTTACGCACATGTATTTATGCAGCTTTGAATTTCAGTCGTCAAGCTGGACACAGATTTGGAGAACAAATAGAAAGAGTTATGCCACTAATTGTACAATATAGCAACGAGGACGATGATGAGCTTAGAGAGTATTGTTTACAAGCATTTGAATCATTTGTATACAGATGTCCAAAAGAAATTACGCCCCACATAAATAAAGTAGGCATTTTCATTTTAAGTAATCTTACGTTAGAGACTGGAATTAATTAATACTTCTTTATAGATTATAGAAATTTGTTTGGTTTACATCACATATGATCCTAATTACAATTACGATGATGATATGAATGATATGTCTGACGGTGAAGATATTATGATGGAGGTAGAAGAAGATGGTGAGGAGGATGCGGAAGATGAGTACTCAGATGACGATGATATGAGTTGGAAAGTTCGTAGAGCTGCTGCCAAATGTCTCGAGGCTGTTGTATCCAGCAGAAGGGAGCTTCTTCCTGAACTTTACAAAGTTGTTTCTCCAGCTTTAATTTCAAGATTTAAAGGTATCTTATTCGTTAAAGAAAAATCCCATATTGTTTTGTATTTATATCTCACATTTTACAGAGAGAGAAGAAAATGTTAAGTCTGATATTTTTCACGCATACATCGCGCTTTTGAGACAAACAAGACCAGCATCCGGTGTACCTCTAGATCCCGATGCAATGGAAGACGACGATGGACCAATTTCGTTACTGCAGCAACAAGTTCCACTGATCGTGAAAGCCGTTCATCGTCAAATGAAGGAGAAGAGTATCAAAACACGGCAAGATTGTTTTTCACTCTTGAAAGAATTGGTGCTCGTACTACCCGGAGCATTAAGTAATCATATACCTTCGTTGATACCTGGTATACAATATTCTTTGGGCGAGAAGAATTCTTCGTCAAACATGAAAATTGATACGTTGGCTTTTGTACATACATTACTAATAACTCATCAACCTGACGTGTTTCACGCTCACATGGCTGTATTGGCGCCCCCGATTATAGCTGCCGTCGAAGATCCATTTTACAAAATTACAGCTGAAGCACTGCTGGTATTGCAGCAGCTTGTACAAGTAATCAGACCACACGGTGAGTTATATTTCTGTTACAAAGTAATGTACATATAGTGCGTTTGAAATTAAAGGGCTTTGATATCACTGTCAACTGCTATTTCAGATAAACCGTGTTATTTAGAATTTACATCACTGTCTGGAGAGATATATCGTTGTACATTAATGAGATTGAAAACTGCTGACATTGATCAAGAAGTAAAGGAAAGAGCGATTGCTTGCATGGGTCAGATTCTCGCCCATTTCGGAGATACCCTGTCCGATGAATTACATGTTTGCCTTCCTATATTCTTAGACAGACTTCGTAATGAGATCACACGACTCACGACGGTAAAAGCTTTGACATGTATAGCATCATCTCCCTTGAGGGTGGATCTTCAACAAATTATGGTATGCATTTTTATATGTTATGTGTCTAAAAGCAACATATTTTCAAATGCATCGTCGATATAGATTACGTTCTTTTCAAAGGAGGAGGCAATACCAATTCTTGGATCTTTTCTAAGAAAAAATCAACGAGCTTTGAAACTGTGTTCCCTTCCACTTTTGGATACATTGGTTCAAAATTACAGCTCTTCCCTTCACGCAGATTTGTTAGATAAGGTAAATAGAATATTACAAGAACGATATATATACATATATATATTTCTTCGATCAATTCGTACTGTAATAATGTATTTTATTAGGTTACTGCAGAATTACCAGCTTTATTAAATGAAACTGATCTACATATTGCTCAGTTAACGCTTAATCTTTTAACGACTATAGCAAAGTTACATCCAGTGGCCCTTACAAGGGTTTCTGATAACATTCTCCCAGAAATATTAGTTCTGGTAAAATCCCCGCTTCTTCAAGGTAATATTTATTTAATCACTTAAGTAAGAAAATATAATGGCGGGGAAATGTAATTATTCGCTCTTTGTCACTTAGGTGTTGCATTGAATTCGATGTTGGAGTTTTTCCAAGCATTGGTACAAGCGGATATTCCAGGTCTCGGTTACAGAGAATTGCTTGCAATGTTATTAGCCCCAGTCAGTCAATCCGTACTCCACAAACAAGCTTACCATTCCCTTGCCAAATGTGCAGCTGCGTTAACAATCACGTGGCACGAAGAAGCTCAGGCGGTTGTAGAACAGTTTCTAAAAGATGTTCAAAGTCCTCAGAGCGATGCACAGCATATTTTTGCTTTACTGGTTATCGGCGAAATAGGCAGACACGTGTAAATATAATCCTACTGCATTAATTGTATATGGCAATACACGACCGCAATTATCTTCATAAATTTTCTGTCGTCTAGGGATTTGAGTGGAATTACTTCTCTCAAACATGTTATTTTAAATTCATTTTCTTCTCATTCAGAAGAAGTGAAATCAGCGGCCAGTTTTACGCTAGGTAACATAGCAGTCGGCAATCTACCAGAATACTTACCATTTATATTAAAAGAAATCGAGGCGCAACCAAAACGTCAATATCTTCTTCTACACTCTCTGAAAGAGGTAAATCACGTAATATGTATATTAAGAAAATTGTGCCTGCTTTGTCCCCATTGAAAAAATTAAATAGTACTTATAATCAAACGAATTACAGATTATTACGTGTCAATCTGCTAGTCCATCCGGTGTATCTCACTTACAAAACTTTGTGCCTTCGATTTGGATGCTCCTGTATAGGCACTGCGAATGCACAGAAGAAGGCACGCGTAACGTTGTTGCGGAGTGTTTAGGCAAACTTACTCTAATCGATCCAGCTACTTTATTACCAAGATTACAGGAATCGCTGAAATCACCATCCGCTCTTATGAGAACCACAACAGTTACCGCTGTTAAATTTACTATCTCCGATCAGGTATTCCATTACACGCTCCTTCACAAAATTAAGAGCTCACTAAATGCTCACCGAATAATTCTCGATATTTCAATTGCTGCAACTTTGCTGTAAATATTTCGCTGAGAATTTAATGATTCTTTAATTTTTATAGTGGAGTGCATTGTTTTTTAATAATAATCCAACACCGCGATCAATTCTTTGTACGTAATTTATTTTACAGCCACAACAAATTGATGCTATGTTAAAACAGTGTATGGGCAATTTCTTAGTTGCTCTGGAAGATCTTGATTTGAACGTGAGGAGGGTAGCTTTAGTTGCATTTAATTCAGCGGCTCATAATAAACCAATGCTCATTAGAGATTTATTAGATTCTGTGTTACCACATCTGTATGCTGAAACCAAGATAAAGGTAGCGTATTCAGAGTGACGTTAGAAATACACGAAACATTGTGAAAATTCATTTTTAAACATTTGTTTGCTCAATGATGCAATTGTAGAAAGAGCTGATCAGAGAAGTTGAAATGGGCCCCTTTAAACACACGGTAGACGATGGCTTGGACCTCAGGAAGGCGGCGTTTGAGTGCATGTATACCTTACTCGATTCCTGTCTGGATCGACTTGATGTTTTCACATTTCTAAATTACGTAGAGAACGGCCTCAGAGATCACTATGACATTAAGATGTTAACATACCTCATGACTGCAAGGCTCGCGCAGTTATGCCCTACAGCAGTTTTGCAAAGTATATTTATAGTTGTATATCATAGACAATAATTGTAAATGAATTATTCATATTCATTAATGAGACATCTCATTATATTTAGGGCTGGAACGATTAGTTGAACCATTGAAAAGTACTTGTACGATGAAAGTAAAGGCAAACTCAGTGAAACAGGAATACGAGAAGCAAGATGAACTTAAGCGTTCGGCGTTACGAGCAGTAGCGGCGTTGTTAACTATACCGGATGCTGGTAAAAGAGCATCAGCAAAATATTCTAATTTGTTGTAAAATTGATCCGTAAACCAATTTGTAATATTTCGATTCTGTTTGCAGATAAGAATCCATCGTTGAGCGAGTTCGTAACACAAATTAAATCAACACCCGAACTACAACCACTCTTCGAGATAATCCAAAAAGATTGCACGGGTAGCAGCGTAAATGAAACCAATGTGATGGATCAGAGCTAAAAATCTCTACGACTTACTTTTTGTATTTCACATAGATCGCTGTTAGCTAAGCATCCAAGGTCATATTATTCATAGTTTATTTCTATACGTTATTTTTTCATTATTATCTTCGATCTGAACTGTAGTTTGAGATGAATGTGATTTCATATAACACGCAATGTATAAATTATAAAATAAATTTGTCAATTGTAAGCATGTTACGACAATATGCCGGTCTTTCTTTTAACGCTAAATTATGCCAAAAGCTTGATTCCTAACATAATCTGACTAATTTTCTACGTATGCAATGTATCAGATAGGAATTAAATGCTTTTTCATTTCAAACCAGTTTAGAGTGCTCTATACTTGTATATCGATGTTTCAATTGTGTTTCATCTTCTTAGGGTATCTACATGTGCCATTTGCTGACCTACTTACTTGATTCATCAATAAATTTATTAGCAAGGCTAACTACTACTTTCCCTTCAAATGTTCGCCCATCTGCAAGCTGCAACTCGCGAACGTTTCATTACAGTCACTTCAAAATACATCTCAAGTACAGTTCTTCTCAGGACGCAAAAATTATTTGTCAAAATTCATGTAAGTGTATTACTTGTTGATATTATTCCAAAACTTTATCGGCCACAATTTAACGAAAGTAGTAATGTCAAAACGTGATAAAAGTAGATTAGGAGAAGGAGTTTTGGGAATTGATGATTGTACCTGGCCAAATGCATAATTTATGGCAGAGGCCTTAATCTTACTCTAGCCCAATAATAATATATAGGCCATTAATTTTATAAGTGGAGCCTGCTAATAGCAAACCTAATTTGTCCAAAATGTTTGGAAGATTGATGATAGTATTCCTAATGGGACTGTATGATTGTATATCGAATTTAAAATTTTCTCAGGACGAACGGGTTTTTACGTTCCTATTCGTTCATGGGGGATGCCGTCAAACTTGTATACATTCGAATTCCGTAAAGGAAACCCATACAATGTGTTTCGGGAATAATTTGAAAATTCCCGGAAGGCATAAAAAATTATGCGAGTGTCGTCGAAGTTTCTCGTAACGTTGATTATTCAATCATTTAGCAGGAGAGCGCGGATTTGTTTTTCTTTCGAACTCGCGCTGATCCTCGTACTTATGTGTGTAAGCTCCACAGTCCTTCACCTAATTCTGAAATCTGACGCTAATCACGTTCCAAATTTAACAAATTGATTATCTTTACACGACTTTTTATTGCTCGGCAAGAAATTACACGAATTTTCATAATCCGGGAAAAATAATAGACACATATAGATAAAATCTTTTCTTAATTCTGCGAAATAAAAATAATGCAGTTGTACTGTTTATTTTGTATAATCCATTTGCCAGGGGAAATATAAATGAATGTATGAAATTATTCGAACGAGGAGGACCATTTAAAAATTCCTCGAATCGAACAGCAGAAAGTCGAAGTTTTGAATGTTGCACGTAATGACGTAGTCACTCTTAAGATAAATTGCTTTTAACTTGATCAATGATGCCCTCTGCGTGTAATACATATGTCACGTTAGGAATGTAGATTCAAAATAATTGACGCGCTTTCATCAATTATATTTATACTTTTCGACGAAATGTTAAATGAACTACATTAAGCAACATTGTCTCTCATACGCATGCTTTGCTTTCACGTAAATTACTCGTTATTGCTTCATTTTTAATGAACCATTACAAAGAAAATGATTTTACTACCTATAGTATACGATACGGCTAGAATTTCATAGATTACCAATATTTATTAATATTTATTATACCGATTAGTGTGCAATAAAAACGATTTAGCATTAGAGAAAAATGACCGAAGAAAAATGGCGGATGATTTTGTAACCTAATCAACGTGACTCCCGTTCTAATTCTTTATTTCAAACGCGAATTATATCTTGAAAGCATTCTCATTGCTTGAATATATATTTTATTATGGTTTTATTCGATGACGACATCCCTATATTTCAAATCAATCGCGGAAAAACCGGCAATCGTGAAATAACGCTAATGCGCAGTCAATGTGCGCCATCCCGCTGGACCACTTCCTCTTCTTCTTGTTTCACGGACCGCTTCTCTTTGCAACTGTTATACTTAAATAATGCATTACTTTCTTATGGAGGATTACCCCCGAATTAATCTTCCTTTGTTTCTATTCGAATGTTCAGTACAGAAAAATTACACCTTCAAAGATGTGTACACTCGTGGCAAATGTAAAAAGGGAATAAATATCGCTCGACTGATAGAACGCGACATGAGGAAATATGGAATGTTACTCAAATGATAAATATTGAACATTAAATACTCTTTGATAGATCATTGCAATGTAGAAGGAAAGATGTTACAATATAAAATGTGACGCCATTAACCCTTGCGCGATTTTTTTAGATAAATCGATACTATAATTGTATCCAACAGCGTTTGGTTGTTTTTTCGTTTTTACGTTAATTTACAACAATATTTGTTTTAATATACATGAAAGATAAGTATAGTCGAATAGTATAAAGGCAACGGTATTATTATTTTATATAAACTAAATTGATGTAGAAATCTATTGAAGTTCCCGAATGGTTACGAAACATTTCCCCGTATTGGCTATAATTTCTGTATATGTATACGTACTTAATCTGAAACGGACGGGAAAATATAATATACAGTACGATAAAATACAGCATTAAGGATTTATTTGAATACATTATCATCATAGATCATCGAACTTCTCCCCCGTAAATTCAGGGTTTCTTAAACGGAAAACCCTTCCGATTACGTGATCCCGTGATTGGTCGTTCGTAAATCATTGGTGGGGATATATAAATGGGGGTTACAGCCACGGAACAGCGCACTGTGCGGCAGTACAAGTTAGTGTTCGCGTCGATTCGTGTTGCTCCTTTCAAATCGTCGTCCAAACATTTCAATAAATTCGATCGCATTCTCGTGCGTAATTGGTGTAAAAGGTTCAGCACATTTTCACATAATAACTAATTCTTTCTTTTATCGTGCACGATCTCGACAGCTTGTTGTCAAAAAACCTAACCATGTGTGTACGTACGTTAGTCGGTACCGAAACAAGCGGGTCGGTAGTGGTGTACAATAATCAGAACAAGTTGCAAAAGGCAAAAGAAAAATATGTCAAACTGCACGACGACATGATAACAAAAGAATTGGAGATTATCGAAGAACGGAAGAATCGAACGGTTTTTATACCAGGACTAGCAGACGACATTTTAAGGGTCAGCGCTATAAATTATAGTTCGCTTTTGAAAGCATTGTCCAAGTACTATGAGGCAATGCAGCAAACGAAGTTTTTCAAGTAAGTTAATTTTCAGGAATTTTTTCGCCTCAACTTCTGCTTAGATTTGTTTAAAATATTTCATCAATGAACAGCGATTGTACTACGGATATTGCTCTCGTGATTTATCTCGCTTCTTGATCCATTAATCAGTTGGCAGGAAGGTAGAAAGTACCGCGTTGATCATTGACCATAAATATGTAACTAGTGCAACGATAAAACGAATCGTGGTTATTATCTTCTTAGCGACAATTTGGTAGCGAAAAATTATCCTCATACAAATATATGTATGTATGCAAATACATATTCTTATATGCAACTTTCTTGAGTGAAAGTTCGCATTTTTGCTAGCTTTATATTGAAATTATCGAAACGTAAAATAGTGGAACTTTTTCCTCTTGGCTGGGATGATATCTGCTGTTTTAACTTATTGATACTCACGTAACTTGCTAACGATGCAAAGTTTTATTTAGACGATGTTAAAACATTTAAGCTGGGTAACTTTTCAGCCAAATTTTATTCATACTTATTTCATGCTATTTCATTAACCAATATTGTGCACTTATTGAATTTTATATTTATATTTCAATTTCACATTTTCATCTTCATTGAAATTACAAAACTACATAATTCTTTAATTACTACTCTATATTATTATAGTGCTCTATTGAATTATTATACGCAATTAATGTGCATCATGTTGAGTTAATCCTCGAAAATTGAATGGTGCAACGATATGTGGTAATGAAATATTATTAAATAATAATTTCGCGAGACGATGCCTATGAAGCGAATGGAGTTTCATATTTTCAGTTATACATAATCTTAAACGTTATCATGTAATAGATAACGGTAATGTATTCCCTATTCCTTATTTGACTGATAAGGACCGTAGCGCCATTGCGGTGATAAGGATTTAAAATCATAGAATCTTGTGCTTTGCACCTACTTTTGACAGATTCGAATTAATTTACGTCACTTACTTATCACGTCTTCCCTTACGCTTCTATTTCACATTTTACTTATCAATTTTTTAAATACAATAACACGAAGGAAAAATGGGATTCTTAACTAAACTTTTATGCGACACATCGCGCAAGCAATGAGAAAGCTATTATTATTACAAAATAATCGGTAAGATTATTGTTATATTGAGAACAAGCGTTTTTGCTACTTGCTGCCTTGCTAATGAAGGAGACTATGATTTATTTTTACATTAAGATTATTTATTACGTACGTAATTGTTATTTTACCAAGGCAATCGTTGTATAAATTGAAACAGTATACCGAATATTAATTCAGAGTAAATAAAAATATTGTATTGCAACGTCGCGATGCTTCGTGGAATGCGATTCTCAGGATCCTTGGGAGCACTAGAAAAAGTGGAAAGAAAGAAATCTGTTGTATAATTGAAGACTCGATTTGTGTTATCGATGTACCCACAGGAAAAGAAAAAGTTTGCTACACGGAACCTACAGGCCTGTTATATTCACGCAATGTGCTACGTGACTACATGCCCAAGTAAAAATGGCACCTAACGCCGTGCTGTGCTGACACGATACATACTGGTTTATCCTCAATCTGTCTGTAGCAAGAACAGATGCAATTCAGAGTAAAAATGATACATTTTACGTAGGAATATTTACCGATATATTCTGGAAGTTAAAGTATTATTCCTATTTTCAACGTTTGCTGTAAAGTACTATAGACAATATTTAGAGCATCGAGAGCGGCACACAATTGTTTTCATAATTGTATACAAAATTTATCAAGTCCACATTGGATATTAACTTTTCGTCGATATGTTTGTTGGACAAATATGCAATAATTATACGGGTGTGAATCATCGTGCTCTTATTCATCTTTCATTCGCAATATGTATTTATTGGCTCAAACTCAATCTGTGATCCATTTCGATGAGTGGATAAAATTAACCTTGATTATTAATCCGCCTTTGGTATATTACTTTAACTTTCGCTTTTTCATCAGCTTGAAATATCACGCTTTTGAAAGCATGCAAAGAAATGCAGAGTGTTGCTGGTATTTAAAGCCGTTTAAAATTAAAATATCGCGGTAACAAGGTAAATACACCTGTAGAAATTGAGGGATAGGTCAGTACTGATAATATACTCAGGTGTACGTACGTACGTGTACGTATATGCATTTGTGTATATAGTTTTTTGATCGTTGACACCTTTTCCGTAGGGGCGCCGCTATTTGGGAATACTATGTACATACGAACATTTGAATAGCGTAAGCATACGTACTCGAGTGGCAGGTATACACACATTACCGTTAAATTTATCGTGGTTTGCTTTTTAAAGTGCATTCACTTCCGACTAAAATTAGCCGCAGTGAATAATAATTACGCGACCGGCGGTGATTCTCACGGCACGTGAGCGCCAGCTTTGCGGAATGCAACCGTTTACACATGCGTGAAAAAAAAACGGAGACAGAATGACACATAAACATACATTCGGCATTCGCTCGGAATCAACGTAATGTGGATCACGGCAATTACATAAGAACTGGAAATTTGATAAGAATGTGACATCACATAAAACGTGCAACACGTACATTTAAATTTCGCCACTATGAAGATTATCATTATTGTCTGGTATTATATTTTCATTTGATATTGAATTAGGGTAGGCGAGATTTGCAAAGATTATTTTCAGAATTGTTTAACACCCGAAACATCCCGACACGTTGGCTGCTATTCAAAATCAGAAATAAACATTTTCGCGCGACGAAGAAAAAATGCAGTCAGGTGACAGGAAAGTTAACATTGTCCGCGTTGCACTGTCCGGGAGGCGGAAAAATCAAAATCAGTTTTTCCTTTCCTAAATTAGCCTCGTCATTCTTATTCAACGAAGTGAAAGTACAGGATCATAGTTATTTGCTATCGTAAACTGTATTCATATGATTCGTACCTGTAGATAAAATGTAAAGTATGCGCATTGTTTATTCTACGAATGAATATCTGCATTTGAAAAAATTTCTCACTTACACTGCCTGAACACTAAAAAGGTTGTTACTTGGCGAGGTCATTAACAGGTTCACGGCAAACTCCGTGACCCATACGTTTTTTTTTACTTTTTACCTGAACGCCTTCTCCAAATGGAAGTTAGCGAAGCACGAACATCCCGAAGCATTGTCTTCTATTCCGCTTTATTACAGTATTGTTCTACAGAAATATGTATACACTAACTGTCCATTTAATACTTAGAGAGTAGAGAAGCCCTATTGAATAATAGTTTGAATGAAAAAATAGCAATTCAACTGTAGTAACATAGAAAACGAAAAATATAATCCGAAGCGTCTCGAAGTTGAATAAAAAATGTCTGCGTGCCGGGAAGCGAATAAAAACGTGCATCAATAATTCTACGTTTCATCGGAGCACTTTAATTCGTATCAAATCTCACAGACGTCACTGAACACGTTAAAAGTATCACGTCGCGTCGGGGGACACGTAATTCCAGTGTCCAGAATTATTCATGAGGTTCCCCCGAAATTTGTTTCCCATTCAGGAGACCGTTCTCCAAGAAAAAGCAGGTAGCTGGCAGGTAGATGGCGAAGAATTTTGATGGTGGTAAATCACGAAGGCACATCTGGCTTCGACGTTTACCATTACTTGGCGTTCTATCAAGAGATACATTTGAAAATTTGCGAAAGATGAAAGCGAATGCGTGGCGTTGCATCAACACGTCATGCAAGTACGTCGACGTCGGCGTCGACGTCGTTCATCTGTCTCTCTGAAATCGTCGACCTAAAATACACACGCCTCCTTTGCCAATATGTACAGTACCGCTAAATAATCATTCGATCGATACGAATTTTATACTTTACTCCTACGTTAAGTGTACGCTTTTCAATTTTAGTATATGTGCAATACTTTTGATGTAAAATTTTACCTTAAATCTTTCTTAATTGAGCTACGTTTGAATACTTAGGAACGGTACTGTGCGTATGTATATTCTTATCCTTAGCCGTGTTTTAAGCGCCTCACGCTGGTGAGAAAACGACGAAATTGATGATCGCAAGACTGTATATTATCGTACAAAAAGAAGAAAATTCGACATTGGATGTTTACTGCCATGAAAGACATACGATAATGTGTCTGTCGAAATAATTATCGCAACATTTGTTATTCCAAATCTCGATTGCACATTTCATTCGTGTTTCCTATTACAAATGCGCGGAACATTTGTTATACGCAAATACAAACGTGCTTCCTCAGTGTGGCGAAGCTTGACGAATCCTTGTCTTTATCAGATTGTACGTAAGTTGCGTTACTCACGCGTAGAGCTTCCGATTTTTATCCGAATGGTCGTTTAAAGGTAGGACTTAGGATATACGTGTCACGGGAAAGAGTTGTATAGTAAGGGTTACATAGTATGAAAATAACGTTGTTCTGAAATATACACATTCTGCATTCAAGTTCTCGGCTATGTACTCGCCTTGGTTCCGATTACAGGTCTCTCGCTCCGCGCGTGAAATTGAAATGCTCAATGACGTAGAGTGGGTGGGCGCCACGTCTGCATTGTCACTTCAGTGTATACGTACTTACATTGCAAGGGTGTATCGTTGTATTGTTTGACGAACGTTAAATCAGGAAGGTGAAATTGGATGGCGATGCATGTGTGTACGCGCGCGCGTGAAATCGAAGCGATGGGTTGCGTGCCATCTCGCACGTTTCTCGTTCGCCTCTTGATAACTGCCTCATAATGCCGGTTTACTCTATACCTGCAGGCTTTACGCTTTCGATTATGAGAGGACAGCTCGTAGGCTGAAGCGCGTTTGCATAGGTTCAGGCGTCGAATTACGTTGATTCGGTCCTCTTTCGCAATTGCCATTCGATGTCTTCCACCCGAAAGGGGGTAAAAGAGGCAGGAATCGTTATTAAACGTGAGTGCAGTGTATATATTGGAATACTAATTAGCCCGTTGGTTGAACCTTCTCGAACATCCAATGCTCATTTGAAGTGTAAGGTAAACGAATTTAGTTCGTCTTGTTACTTATTGTTAGTCGTTTGCATTAGATTGAAAGCACCGAGGAGGCAAGGAAATAAAAGAAACTATTTTCCCAGGTATATAGTGGAAGAGAGGGATTTGTCACGGGGGGGGGGGGGGGGGAATAAAAACGCCTTTGGCCGACCTCGGATCCAGTTTTAAATAATTGATGCGAGAGAGTTTAGAGTTTGACCGTGCAATGATCCCGAATGATTGATGTAATCACGAAACGCACGGGATACTGTTACTTGTCGCAGACGTTTCTTATCGGTACCGTCTGTACAATTTCACCCAAGTATCGTTTATTATCCGCACTACACGCTTACTACCTCTAGTTTGCCTTCCAATTAGCTTAAATCGGAGTGAACCAGTGGGTTGATATCTGTTACGATTCTGTAGATTCCCAAAGGTATTTTAATATCCTGTGCATGTGTTCAGTTTGCAAAATAGTATGTATAAATATTGCGAGAATGTATTCACGTTTTTAGCATAGCACTAGTACGATAGTACGATGTAACGGTTAGGAATTATGTACATACCTGGCCGTCGAAACTGGAATGCGGATTTTAAGTAACAAAAACGAAAATGAGAAATTTGCGCAGTCATTTCAGAGACACGTGTAGAATGGCCAAAGATCGCCAAAGCAGTTCCTTAATACGTTAATGTAAAGGTTCTTGACCGAAGAGTGGTCGCGTGCTAATAATATAAGCCGATTCCAAGAATTTCAGCTCAGGATTGCACGAGCTTCATCACATATGTATGTGCATGTATATTCCCACGAATGTACAAAAATTGCGTGCATTCCGTTCGATCAATTATATTTCACACGATAATGGATGTCTGCCCCGTTAAAAAAAATCGTAATAGTAGAAGAACCTGATAACAGCTCCCTGAATCGGTGCTCGCAACAATTTCAATGCTCCAATATTAATTAACAGTTTATTAATTATCGGTCTAAACTTAGCAACAGTTCTTTACATTTTCATTTTCAAATTTCACTTTTATAATCTTCAAGATCATAAAAACAATCTTATTAATGCATACATTTCAAAAATTCCTGAAAGATCTTCTTCCCGTCCTTAATATCGTATTCGAGACATGCATATGACGTCATGGAACCCTGTCCATAAACAACCGGGGAAAAGTGTGTAGAAAAATATTGGGCAAATAACAAGCCAGTTCTAAATTAAGTAAGGTTCAAGGCGTGCTACGCGGAAGTAGCTATAACAGCTCGAGACGTGATGTAATTTTCCTACAAAGTACAATTGAACGGGCTTTGTATTCCATTCATGTCGCGAAACACACGTGGTTCCGTATCGTACGATGAACCATTCAAGCGCGACTCGTATTGGCCGAAATATATTTTCTTTATCAAAATGCATATTCCCGATGCATCGACCGGCCGCTATAACTTACATTTTCAGCCCGTTCAAATTGTATTATCTAAATCTAAATCAATGACTTTGTTTGCTATGTATATTTCTCAGAAAAATATACGTAGTCAATTGTAATTTACAATGAAGGGTAAGTAGGACAATATCTTTAAACCACCGAACAGTGGAGAATGTAATGTACACCGTATCGAACAAAACCTCAGTCACACCACGGAATAAGACACAGAACATCCATCCAGGTGTACCAGACATCCTCGCTGATAGCGGTACATATTCCTCGTTTCAAGTAAGACCAAATTTCCACGAATATTATTATAACTGATATGCCGTAAATGATTTGATTAACGTTAGAAAGCACTGAAAGCTGCGAAAGCTATAGATGTACATATGTAATACTACATTTTCTCTTGACGTTGACGTCGAATATTTCTTGCACCTTCCATGACCATTGTATTTGCCTTTGGGCAATTTCGTGGATACGGATAGTTTGTGCAATTACAACGAAGACAAAATGCACGTTCAGTCTCGATGGGAAAGCATCCAGGTATAACGGGACACCGTTTCTATCGCCTACGTGAGAATTGATTACATCGATATGGTGGGCATAAAGCAAATATGTATACTGTGTGCTCTCGAGTTCATGTTGCATCGATGCTTGTGCAAATATGTTTTCCAATTATGGTATTTCGCGATCTACCCACATTTTTCTTTCCCTCAGTCCCGTTCTAGATACATATCTGCGAGGATGGTTCACCATTTATCTCGGTTGATCCATATATTTTCGATTTTCGCTTCATCAGATGTTGCAACGCGATTTATTACAACGTTATCTCGATGGAAAACAATTGACAGCATTTATCGTTCGCAGTAGGCATGTTTTTTTCCAAGTGGAATATTTTGCCAGGAAGCTCAATTTCTGGTTTTAACAATCTGTAGCTCTATTTGTTCGATACAAAGTCAACAAATGAGTTTGCTCTTTGCTAAACCAGCTGTTGCACGAAACTCCAGTCTGTTCTGGCACTAGCTGGTGCCTGAGGCGAGGATGATACTACTTCACAACGTGGTCCAATTTAACGGAGAACCGGATCCTATAATAATAAGAGGTGATCATGCAAATCGTGTGAAACCTCCGCCGTAGTTTTTCTTTTTAAACCAGCCCAAAGTGGACGAAAAATGTACCCCCAAATAACTTTCGTTTGAAAGCGAATTTCAAGAGTTTCCATTTCGATTCCAATCTTCGTCGTTCGCGAATATTCAAAGAAATATGTTCTTCTGGGGAAAGAGCAAGGATATTTTCCTATTTAATATGTTTGTACAGTACGGTTATTATTCTATCTATGAAGTAAAAGCTTTCTTCCACTCGACTTGCAAAGCAGACGTTGTCTGAATTCTAATTAGAGATACCAGACACTACATTGATTAATGGGATGGCTTGCCATGGACGATAGCAGTGACGTTAATGGTTACCCTTGTACGGCGAAATTATAGGTGTTTAAACTGTGAATGATACACGGTGCAGGATATACTCGATCCCCCGCACAAATCTTTTTCGCACCGGGAGTAAGCGTCGGATGGAATTGCACCTTGCCAGGAGGCGAGCACAATGTTTCAGTAGATTCGTGAATTTCTCCCTTATAAATGGACAAGTATCATTAATCTGATATTTCTATTTAAAGTAATTGAAATACATGGAATACTATTCCATTAAAAAAGATTCATCTAGCAGTAAGAAAATTACACATTTAATTATCACGAATTTCCGATTAATATAAACTTGTCGAATCAGGAATTTTACTATCGCCAATATTAATATAAAAATTCCTTCGTCTGTTACAGGATACTCTTTTACACGACACAACCGGCTCACGTAATTATGATCGCTGCAGTCTTATGTGTAACATCGGCTCTTGTACCTATGACACATAAAACTCACGCTGGCCATCCCCAATCAAGAGCCACGTCCTTCATTTATCTTTCCTCATTCGTGATGCACCTTGGTGCACAAATCTGGATGACTTTTGTATCGGGTAATTAACATTGACGAAGCACCGCCATGAAGCGTAATATTTGATCGTTTAGTAAATAATTGAAAGTTAAAAAGGATATTTTTCCCTCATTCGACAGGTCTATCTTTGTACTTTGCGTTACCGAGACACACATTCGGAGAGGTGCAACGCATCCTGTTTCCCAGATACTTTACGATCAACGCGTGTCTCAGCCTCACAACGCTACTCATTTTCATCAAGCATCATCCTATACACACCTGGGACACTGAAATCGCCACTCAGGTTTATAATCAATCAGTACAAATAATTTAATGGCTTGTATTAAAATTTAAGAATGGAAGAGAATGGAAGAAATTGTTTCTTTTTAGGTGGGTGGTATGTCGATTGCCTTTTTTCTGGAACTACTGATACGACTCTATCTTACGCCGCCACTTCTGAAACTCATCGTGCAAAAGAACAACCTGGAACGTGCCGCCGGAGTCGGAAACGAGATTGGTGTTCACAATCCTGGTCCTTTGAAACATTGCCCTCACTATTTAAAGATTCATCAAGCGTTCAGACGTGTACACGTTTACATAGCTATGGGGAATATGTTGACTATGGGGTGTACTGTGTTACATCTACATTACATAGCTAACAAACTGTGCGTTCTTTAAGAATGAAATTAGCTCTCCAACTACGGGTTCCACTCAATTATACATTTATTTCGAATTCTCTAGGAAGAGATGCTTAAGTTTCACCTAGTATATTAGCAAGGAACGCTAACGCAGATCTTTATATCGTGTTCAGTGTTTGTTCCCGACGATTAGTAGAGAAGATATTTAACAGAGATATTTAACGCAATCTCTGGAAGAAGAAAGAGCAAGTCGTGAAGCTAACAAATGTGGCCATAAGGAAAATGCAAAGAAAACTGAACTCCATCTATGCAAACTGTAGAATGAGTGTTCAGTCTGTTTTAGATATTACTAATTTACCACAGCATTTATGGAAGCCTATGAAAAGAAAAATCATGACCTGGTAATTTATTATTATCGCGATGCATTAATCGTAATTGAAACGTAACGTACTGCGATTACATTAGAATTCTCTCATTATTATTGTGCGGTTAATCGTGTATACATATGAAATGTATATGTATATCTGCTCTTCTTTGGAAAATTGAAACGCGCGTGATCTTGATCTAACGAATGAGTAAACTTTTATTTTTTATAGTAAATATATACAAAACTGAAAAGTTGTTCCTGAAAGACAAGATATTATGTATCACCAAAGTGAAATGCCAATTATTGGTAGAAATAACAGTTCCGAGGAAAATGTGCCCGGAGAGATAATCGGAAAGAATACAAGGTCATTGACTATACTAAATAAATAGGTAGTGAAACGCTTGCTCTGTATCAGAGTTATTAATATTTATTAAAGTAGCGATAGCATTATAATAGTCTAAACGTATGCCTGTGTAAACTTATTGGATATTCGTTGGAAAACGAACAGGAGATTATGATGAAAAATGAATGTATTAACAATTGGCTACTATTTTGTCCCGCATGCATATTTCATTATTGTAAATAATGCATCTCGCTCATTGTGTAGTTATAAATTATAAAATACTTGAATATCAATATAAATCGTGCTTTTCTAAAACTTAGATTATGCTAATTACAAATCCTATCACGATGTCCACAATACGGAAGGTATGATCCTTAATTAATATACGTACCATCTAACCGTCTTAACCTACCAAATTAAATTATTAACATATCAAAAGAATTTACTTTCAATTGCAAATTTAAAAGCTCGTAAGTAAACACTTCCGCATAAGTTACGTTATCATTAATACTAATATCACGAGCACTAACGCTATACCGTTTCTCATTTGAATAACAGAACTTAATTCTCCTTCTTGTATTAAAGTATGAGTATGTAATGCACTTTAATATAATAATGAATTATGTGTCGAATTATTTTTCTTCAACGTCTCGTATTATTACTAGTACGCTTAAATGATGTATGAAAAAACGTATTACTGTATCCTACCATTTTCTACAAAATCAAGTAAATATAGAAATATTATATAAACATATATACAATTGTTGTAACGTAATGGATATATTTTATTTTGTTTCATTTCATAAAAAATGTCGTGCTATTTGTCGACTAGAGTCTCTTGTAGAATTTAGTCTAGAATCTCTGTGATAGATCGATCTGTTACTTCCGTTACTTCATTCGTGTATAAATTGTCGCAAAATAAGATACATCAATTACGGCCATATACATTATTACGAATATACATGTAGTTCATTATTATCTATGTATTGTATCAAGTTTACGTTACTATTTATCTTTTATCTTAATTCAGTGAGCTCTTTGAAATTTGTAAGATTCCAAACGAACACCTGTTCGAGTGTTCGACAAATCTTGAGGATCATAAATACAAGAAATACCGGTGTCACAACGATAATACATTGCATTATCGTTAAGTTAACATGTACATATACTTGATATTTTCATATCCAGTCCAGACTTACTTATTCCAATAAATGAAATCCATAGACTCAGCTCGATCAAATGGAATGAATATTTCAGAATCTATTAAGAATTTGTATAAATCCTAGGGGTACAAAATACTCGTTGCAAATTCTCACCTGTATTTTCATTATCGAATTCTCGATATCTCAAAAAATAACTAGTATTTGTACATGTCTATTTTACAGGTACAAAAAAGTCAGAAACAAAGAAGCTTATGGCAGCGGCAAAATGTTTGTACAAATACTCAAATGAAACGCACGATTCAATGAGTTTAAGTAGATGTTTTATAAAAAAGAAAAAAAAAATAGACTCACTACACACAGAGTGGAGTAAAACAAATAATAAATAGTTTCTTTACACCCTGAGAATTTCTGCCGCTTTGTTGTAGCAAATTGCTATCCAATCTGGCTGCGTAGCTCCCCACTGAATTTGATTTACTTCGCCTTCGGCAGCTGTGTAGGCCAGAATTGGATCTTCTATAGCTCTTGGCATTTGCTGTATGTCCCAAATTAATGCCTGATGATCGTCTCCTGCCGTACAAATGTGGCAAGACGAATGCGGTGCCCAAGCAATGCCATTTACGCTCGCTCTGAAATGATAGCAATCGATATAAACATACGGTATAATGTAACACCCAAATGTAGACCAAAGAAATATAAATATATTGCGTACCTATGATTATTAAGTCTTGCAACTGGCGTACACGGAACGCGGACGTCTAAAATGATTACTTCGCACGCGTCCATGGCGACCGTTGCAAGATAATTTGGATCTTGTTTGTTCCAGGCCAGTCGTAACAACGGTGTGTGCTGTGGATCTTCGTAAATTATTGTCGAGTGCTCTAAATGTCGCAAATCAAACATTCTCACAGATCCATCCGCGCCAACAGATGCAAACATATCACGACCGCCACCGGCACGACTAAAGGCTATGTCGTATACTTCTTTGTCATGAGCAATTAATTGTGTCTTAACGTGACCGGTAACCATATTCACTCTACCCAGAACCTGACCCGTTTCCAATCCCCAAATAGTACATGTAGTGTCTATGCTGGAAGTGCCAATTAAATTTGGATCTACTTCGTTCCAATCAAAAGATGTAAGGGGAGCACAGAAGTCTGAATTCTTATTGTTATTTAAAACACACTCCAGACGAGTGTCTGGTTCAGCAGCACGCCAAACTCTTAAGTAATCGCCAGAAGTAGCTAAGAGATCCGGAAACAATCCTGCAAACATTTCAAATAGAACACTGAAGAGAATAGTTTGTATTGTTCTATCTTTGATAATAGGAACATACGAGTGAAAGAATACCTTTACTATCTGGTATCCACATAATCTTTGTAGTAGGATAAGGGTGATCGAAAGTACTTTTGGCACTAAATTCAGAGGTCTCTTCGTCCAATGAAACTATTTGTACTTTATTGTTATATTCTTCCACGAAGCTACCAAGTGCCAAGCGAAATCTTTTATCCGGGCGGACAGACCAGTTGATACTGTAAAGAGGCCATGGCGCCTCGTATTTATAGATCTCTTTTCTCTTTGGCGGTACGCTATGTAACGCCATTTTACCCTATGTATTTTTCACTGGAAGTAATACATACTAAATGCACATCTTATAGTATAAAGACATTATACAACTTTTAATGGCACTTCAGCTACAGAAGATTATAATACATTACAATTACTTCAAACAAACGAAATAAATGAAAGGAGCTAAGTAACTGTGTGCCTTAGCAAAAATATATTTATTCAATGGCTTTACTATTAAAATACATTCCACTACGACATAACTTTGTAACGTAACAGAATACAAACAGAACGATTAGATTTCGATACTAACCTCGAAATCTGAGGCGTTCGGAACGCAACCGTCTTTCGACGCAGTTTGTCTGCCGGTTGTGGAAATTTATTCTTTCATTGTAAGCGAATTATTAATTAGAGCATTAAACGTTGCAAATACTAAATGAAAAAAGGCAATATTTAAATTGCAATGTTTCATGAAGATCTAGAATTAACCAAATCTTTTGCTTTAATATAAAATGGCGCTCTTTTAAATTTGACATTTTACTACTATCGTGAACATTCATCTGCAGATTTCTCTAAAATCTAGAGTCTACGCGTATAAAAACATGAATGGATACTAATAAATAAAATACGTATTTTATGAATGCGTCGAATAATATCATGATAATGGTAGGAATATTTACAATTGTTTATGTTTTAATGCGCCTTGATGAAGCGCTACATTGGCTAGTGCAAATTAGGAATTTATGGTACGTGTAACATTTTTGTAAAAACTGGCGAGCACATTTATAATAAATTAAGAGGGACATATATATACAATTTTGATAAATACAAATTTGTCCATTAAAAAGAAAATAGGAAAACAAACCATATCGATAAACACTGTTGGCTACCAAAGGATAGGCGTGTTTAA
Source organism: Nomada ferruginata (assembly GCA_963583965.1). NCBI lineage: Eukaryota > Metazoa > Arthropoda > Insecta > Hymenoptera > Apidae > Nomada > Nomada ferruginata. Next base: position 8,978,452 of record OY757225.1, on the reverse strand, counting down.
TATCAGGTATCAGTTTTTATTTGAATCACCTAACAAATAAGTCTCGCGTTTTAAATGACCGTATCATTTTTTTTTTCAATTACATAGTTCCTCCATTGAAGATCATGCCTTATGTATGAGTAATACGTACGTTTGCTGTGCGCAATCTCGAATAATACGCGGGAAAATAAATGTCTATACTCTACGACATATAAAATTGTTGCAAGTGAAGAAGTGACAAAAATCTGTTTTTAAATATTTTCAAATACATATCATTCGCAAATTCTTACTTACTTCATTGTTATCATTGTTCAGCTGTTTTGGCGGTAAAACAAGGCCAGCTGATTGGTCGACAGCCATTTACCGCGAAACGGTGGGAAGCGGCTCCAATGAAGAATACTTCATTGGTGTCTGCTTTTTAACGTTTCATTTCAGTGCCTACTTCTCAACGAGTACATTATTCCCGTTGTTAAAACTCGTTGAAACTCTATTTCCATTGGAATTCTCTTTGACAAACCTTCAATTTTACAATGCCGCTGCACGTTTCAACGAAGGAAAATATCCGTAAACATCTCGAGAACGTTTCTCTCAAAGACAACGTGAGTAACGTTGCATTATTCTTCTTTCGATATTTCGTACACAGCGACGAACGTAAAGAGATACACTCATGAAATATAACATATTTTATTAATTGTGCCGTCGATTATAAATACACCATTGAAAGCGTGCTGACGATTTTCTAAATTCTTCAATCGAGACACGTCCCTTCCTTTTTCTTCTCTTTTAAGTCTTTCTTGTCGGAAAGTTCAAGCTACATATTATGTGAAATATAAAACTATCGATAAGCGTTGAACAGTGAGGTAATCATGGTTAAGTATTCAATTTCAGTATAAAGTATTTGTTTCCTTGTACAATTCACAGAACCAAATAATCAGCTGTGCGTCTGGTATTGCACAAAGTTGAGCAACGTAATATGATCTTTAATTCACTATTCTTTGCGCATCTCTGTTCTCATGCTATCAATCCCAATGCTATCAACAGTATTTTGTACACCTCGCGTGAGTGACTTTTAATATTTAGTTGTACTTTCGCCAAATAAGAACTGTTGTTCTCTGTGTGAAATTTTGCTGTACATTCGATGAAAAAATGTTGTCATCATTATAAAATAATTGTACCTACATTAACTTTGATCCCTTTGCTTTCAGACGTCTCCAAAAAAATTATGCACCTTGCCAACTATAACCCAAGAAAATGGCATCAAAAATGGGGTAATTAATTTTTTTGTCCAACTAAGCGGTTTATCATTATCTTGCGATGGGATTAAGTTCAACCGTTACCGACTATCTGTTTTCTCCAGATAACAAAAGCCAAAGCTGTAAGGAAAATACAATTGAAAGAAACAGAATTTAATCGTGAATTGGAACCACTGTTGAGAGAAAATCCACGTAGATTCGTTGTCTTTCCTATTCAATGGTCTGACATTTGGCAGATGTATAAGAAAGCTGAAGCATCCTTTTGGACGGTGGAGGAAGTAGATCTCTCTAAGGTATAATTATTATTCCTACAGAAAAGTGGAAGCTTTGAATAAGCATAAATAAACCTTAGCGATTTCATAATATTTCATCATTTTAGGATACACATGATTGGAATCGTTTAACATCTAGCGAGAAACATTTTGTATCTCATGTGTTAGCATTTTTTGCTGCATCCGATGGAATTGTTAATGAAAATCTTGTTGAACGATTCAGTCAAGAGGTGCAAATTACAGAAGCACGTTGTTTCTATGGGTTCCAAGTTGCCATGGAAAATGTACACTCAGAGATGTATTCTTTGTTAATCGATACGTATATTACTGATGCGAAAGAAAGGTAAATAACGAATATTTCTTTTGCCAACTATTGAATAATGCATAATATCTATTTATCACAGGGACTTCTTATTTAACGCGATCGAAAATTTGCCCTGCGTCGCGAAGAAAGCTAATTGGGCATTAAATTGGATAAATAATGATACCGCTACTTTTCCCGAACGTGTAATTGCATTTGCTGCGGTTGAAGGCATTTTCTTTAGTGGTAGTTTCGCAGCTATATTCTGGCTGAAGAAGAGAGGTTTAATGCCGGGGCTTACATTTAGCAACGAACTTATTTCTAGAGATGAGGTCGGTGTGCATTGATAAGTATTTCATTCAAATATGTAATTACGGGTTTAATTATAAATATTTTATTTTCAGGGTTTACATTGCGATTTCGCGTGTTTAATGTTCAAACACATTGTGCAGAAGCCAACGACTGAACGAGTCACATCCATTATTAAGGATGCTGTCGAAATTGAACAAGAATTTTTGACGGACGCTTTACCAGTTGAAATGATAGGCATGAATTGTAAACTTATGTGCCAGTATATTGAGTTTGTTGCCGATAGATTGCTCGTCGAATTAGGTTGCCAAAAGGTTTGTAATAATATTTCTAGTGCAACAGGAGCAATAATCAGATTGTCTAATATTTTGGTAATATCTCTGCGTTTTAGGCTTATATGTCAGAGAACCCGTTCGATTTTATGGAGCACATTTCGTTAGAAGGTAAGACGAACTTCTTTGAGAAAAAGGTTGGAGAATATCAGAAGTGGGGAGTAATGCAGAACAGAGTCGAAAGTAATTTTACCGTTAACGCTGACTTTTAATTTAATAGACGAAAATTTTCTTTATGTAAGACAAAAAATCATCCGCGAGGCTTATACTGAAATAATTCTTATTTATTATACAAAATGAGAACATTGTATTCGTATAGTTAGAGAAACGGAACTGTACTTCTTGGAAGCATTGAAAATATTTTTCAGTTGCTCTATTTTCTCATTTAATTATGACTGATTTAATTGTACATTATTAGGATCGGCGGATTGATAATTATATTTATTTCTAAGTGGAATTTATACACTTCGATAACAGTAGATTGAATGTCCGATAATAGCTGGATCGTTTTCTTTCACTTTTGAAGTGATTATGATAGTGCTTTGTACATTTGTTGCGAGATTGTATCACGCAGTGTTACTTGTTAGACGAAAATGTTAGGAATATAATTGAATATTAATTTAAAATTGATTATACAAGACGCACGATTAACCGTGTTAAAATTTGGACTAAACAACAAAAATTGTTCAGTATTTATTATAATGCTTTTGTTTGTATGTATATAATGTAATAAAATTAACAGCTTCCATTCGAAGCAATGGACAATAACTGACACAGATAAAGAGTGGCACATGTACCGAACTTTATTTTATAGTTACATGTGTCAAAATATCAATATAGTACATAATACATATTTTTACCTGTACAGTCATATTTCATAAAATTTATACAGATAAATTTGTACAAACTGGATATTCCAGTTGTGAAACAGTCAGAGAATTAAATTGTTTTTTCATAGAATAGATCACTATGGAATGTAAATATAAATTGTACCTGAATATAATCGTGTATGCACACTGAGCCATTAATTACAATATATAAACGAATCTCCAATGGAAGAAAATAAGGAAATCTATAAGTTTTGTATCTCATATTATACACGAAAACCATTATTTAAGTGGCTTAGATAAGTTTTCCGACAATCCATATCATCAGCTGGTCTATTGTAAGGCAACCAAACAGGTTCTCCCACAAAGTAACGTTTTGCTTTTATGTAATTCTGCAAAATGAAGACCAGTAGATGAGAAATTTTTCTCATAATGATTAAATAAATAATGAAATACGTACATTAACGTCCAAAGTAAATCTGTGATAAATCCCACTAGGAATAATGATCAGATCTCCTGCTGTAACCTCTATACGTATCCATTGATCATCCTTGTCTCGAACATCGAAATATCCAGATCCATCTAATACCAATCTTATTTCTTCGTCCGTATGAAGATGTTCGGTGAAGAAATTTTTGAGCTAAACATTAAAAATACTTCGTGAACTATGTTAATGTATTTCGAATATTAATATTTTTAATTAATTGAATCGAAAAGCTTTATCAAGAACTAATCATTAGCTTACCTTCTCTTCGTAATTTGGAAGACATTTCTTAGAACATTCTATTTCATCCTCATACGTGTAACCGCGTCTGCTTTTTAATTCCATTAACATGCTATCATTTTTATAATCATTGTAATTGATCTGTATAAATATTATAAAATTGTAAATAAACAAAGAGAACAGAATTATTGAACAACTTCGCTCAATGTCGAGTAAAGGTCAAATTTTAAATATTTCTCTAAGGAATTATTTGATGGAATATACTACTTATTCAGAATAAAATACGTAACGAGTATACACATAATAAGGTTATTTAAATGAAGTATCATTTTTGAAGTTTAACCTTAAAATATTCAACACCCGTTTTCTTGAACAAGTTCTCGGAGGAAATATATTCAGGTGGTTGTTTATGGTGTTCTAACCGTTGATCGGCATCGTTGCTGTCCATATACCACGCACGAACCATTTTTCTCTTCTGAACTAATTCGATCAAATCAATTCTGATTTTACACTTCTTATTTGCCAACTACGTAACCTCAGTGATAAAAATTCTGATAGATTTTCTGTTGGTTTGCAGCGTCAGGCGAAAGTTATCTGTGCTCTTGATATCAGAATACTATTTCATATGAAGATTCTCGACGCCTGATACAATGAATACCTAAGACGGATGAAATTAGGAAAATATGTTTGCTGTGTTACGGTAAAAATTTACGGTAATGCTTTCACTTTACATCTTTCAAGTATTTATTTTATTTTTATACGACGCGAATTAATCAGTCTTTTTATGTTTCTATCGTTTACCTTTTCCATTAATATCATATTTACTTCTTTATATTTCGTACTCTATTGGTTTATTAAAAATTACTTTTAACTTCCAGAGGTACAAAAATGTTTTCCGTTGCGTTGTAAACAATGTGGTAATTGTTAAAGGGTACTACTCTTTATGCCCAATTATTACTAATAAGTGGGGCAGTATAGACAACATATACAGTTCATACTTGTAGTAACAATGGACGAGTTAAATGAGATTTACAAAAAAATTCAAATGTACCTGATGAAGAAGAGTCAAGAATGTGGAGAATTAGCATTGATCAGTTTGTGTATAACAACTGAAAATAGTAATCACATTACCGACATATGTTCTTCAATAACCAATATACTTAAGACCTACAATGTACCTATAGAAGAAAGGACTTCTGTAAGCAATGAGAGATGTATTCAAGTGTATAAATACCTGTTACTGAATACAAGTTTCAATAATCAAGAGCGTTTAGCGGAAGACATTATTAGTGGACACTTGGTCGATATGTGTCCACCTTTGTCTCCATACTTATTTATGCAAATAATATGGAATCTCGAATATGAAAAGATTCTAATCGAATCCCTTTTACATGTTCCTTTTGATTTGTGTATAGAACTACTGAACATAATTGGAAAATGTTGTACAGATAAATTGCCTGTTCAAAGATCAATTGAAAGCGTGTACCAGTTGATATTTGTTATATATACGAAGTTTCTTCAATTAAGGGAACTTGGTATACAGTCTAGAAACGTTGAAGGAAGCATAGAATTGTTATTGCTCAGATATGAAGACTTTCTGTTAACATTAACGAACGCGAAATTACAGCATTTAACAGGTTTGAAAAAATGTGGACAGTACGGAGGTATGCTGAAGAAGTTAATTTGTACGATAAGAAAATGTTTGGAGAATAAGACGAAAAAAGTATTGATTCCCGAAGATCTGGGAAAATTGTACAATATTACATTTGGAAGAGAAGCATTTATAAAATGTGAAAGTACCTACATAGAAAAGATTATAACATTATTGAATGAACAATTAATGAATTTATTATCGAATGAAATCAAAACAATTGATTGTAACACTTATCTCACCTGGGCAGAATTTGACGACGAGGAGAACAGTACTATAACGTTGCAACGTTCCATTGGCATCGAATGTTACTACTTTATGGACTTGATGACGAATGATGTGGAATTATCGAAAAACGAGCAGCTAATACAATGTTTGCTGAATGTATCGTCTAAACCAGATCCTAAGCAGGCAAGCTATGTTTTAACTGTGCAGGAACTTTGTTACGCTGTATCCAATGGGAAAACAGACCTCCTGAAAGAATTACTATGTAGGTACAAAGACTGGGACCGTTCAGTTATAGATTTTGTTTATAACAATAGATCTTTGTTGGAGAAAAAGGACTGTCTAACTTTACTGGAATATCTGACGCTCGTCGTCAATCAATCAATGGAAGAAGATTTGAAAGAACTAAATGGCACTTTAGTTACGAAAATATTATTATTTCAAAGTATACCAGATATGTACGAAATTGTAATGATGTATTTAACAAAACACAATGGGAAGAATTGCCTAGACTCAGCACATACGGAAGAAGCGTTTCATGAGTTCATCATGCGAAACTCGAATTTACAATTGCCAATGAATTTAAGAACAGTCTTGTTGTTCCTCTTAAAGAATCCCAGAATGATATTGACTAAGCTTCTAAAAATGACCATTGGTCATACTCAGTATGAAACTATTATGATATCGCCTAATGATATGCTTTTATTATCGTCATTCATGCAAATGAGAGAGGACGATAGTCAAATGCTCGTAACGAGCATCTTAAGGGACATTTGTATAGAGAACAGAGACTGGAATGCTAAAAAATTTATGGACTTTGTTAAAGTTCTATTAGATAATTCTGTGATTAAATTACACAACCTGCTAAACAATGTTTTTATACCATATTTGAAAGAAGACACATTCAACGTTTCAAATATAAGTTCCATTCTTACCAGCATAATCAGTAACGTTCGTTATGTGCGAGTTAAGAGGGTCAGTGATATCAATTGTAAAGACCTAATAGTGGCCCTTGCGAAAAGAATGTCGTATCTCAGAAAAAATAGAACAGTATCGAAATACGTTAGCAGTGAAATATTCGAACAGATATCGCGTGCGTTACGTTATTTCATCCCAAAGACATACTTATCCGCTTCCCCGGAAAGGGAAGTTATCGACAGCATCGAATCAGTTATTGAACCAATAGACAAATTACACTTTGATTCTCTTTGGTACATAATGCAGAAACGTGTCAGTATAATCGATATAATAGAAGACTACGAGAGGCGTTGCTTCGTTGTGATAAATAGGCTGAAAGAGGATCCGAAAACTTCTGAAACATTACGACTTTACTTGGCAGATTTAAGTTTATTGAGGGAAGACTTTTTGCGTCATTTAATTATCCGTTCCACTAAAAAAGAGTATCACATGTTAGGCTCCGAGATTACTCTAATTTATTGGTTTGCTTTTGGTTGGAACGACGAGATCGACGCGTACAGTCATTTTTTGCGTTTAACTATAGAGGCTTGCTGTTTGTGTTTAGAATACCCATCTATTGGCGGAAAAGATATATTTGCATTTTTACTTAAATCTTTCATAGGTTTCTGTAGACAATTCGTTTTACTCGAAGGACTTGAAAATCTCGAGAATGTATACCAATTGTTGATTAAAAATCTTACTCAACTCGATGGCAGCATAAAGCATAGTCCTTACACGCATTTATACTCCGCTTGCCTTACGCGTGTAAACAATCAACCTCAAGACGATATTGTTAATTTATTGCAAGATGTTCTGAATATTTTTCATCATTTTAGTGATAAATGCCTTGAATTCAATAACGAGTATAGCACTGGAACATACACAAGTTTTCATTCTCCGAGAGTTACAAATTTTTATGTAACTCACGAAGTCATTTCTGCTTGTATGAAAGTACCTGCATCCGAAGCTTACGAATGTATTAGAAGAATGAATGAAATATTTCTTTCGAGTTAAATTATTTGTAGGGAACGTTAGAGGTCCAAATGATGAAAAGTAAAGCGTGAAAAGAAATTACGAAATATGTATTCTGGTTCCATTTCATTCATAAGTATCTTATGTTAATTTCTTTCGGTTTTTATTTGTTGTATTATTAAAACCGTTTATTGCATTTCTTTAGGATCAAAAAGACAATTTTAGTCAGGCTCCCATTTTTTGTATCTAACGATTTGTATAATACTAAGGTAGAAATTAAATGTAATATTTTAATCATTGTGTACCCAAAAATAATTGTGTTGAATTAAAGTTAATATGCATAATTTCTGCCGGTTTAAATAGTAGATATGTATTTACCAAATCTTTGTTGAATATTTTCAATATCTATTTTTCAAGATCTCTTGACACAAAAATGTAGGTAAATACAAAGCACATACTATAAACCATCAGTTCATATCGTTTAGCAGCATGCTTTACGTTCATTTCAAGTACTTTATCACTAATCTACCGCCTTCAGAAGTCGATATAATTGAAACGACCCGTTGTGCATTTTCGCCGATTCTTTAATTATTTATAACTTTTAAACCACAAATGCCATGTTGTTTAAACTGTTGGAAGAGATAGCTATGTTTCATAGCTTTAATTTAAGACCAGTCCGGTTAAGAAATACGCACTAGAAGCCGCGAAAAATGCAATTGTTTAAATTAACGATGTAATCCAGGAATTCGTTTTTGGCGGTGCGGAAAACTGCGAAAAAGACCGCAAACGCGAGATGGCGCCAAGTGTCCGGTTATCGACATATCGTTACCGACAAAATTTTTAAAAATTGTTATCTCGGTTCCTGGTGGTTGTTTCTTAATAAATAGGATGTCAAATGAGAGGGAAACGAATAAGCTACAAGACAAAAATACCCCGTTGCTGTAACTATACGTCTTAAATTAAAGCTTTCGATTCAAGGCACGATCTCTACCTATTTTAGAACGACCATCCACCCCTCATTCCACTCCTTTCAAATAAACTTCTCTTTCTCTTATGCTTCTTGTTTGGCCCTCCCTTCTTTCTTTTTCCTTTGTATATCCCCAATCTTTCTCTCTTCTGTTACATACTTACTAATATATTTTTTGTGTGTGCAGATTTCGGACGCAAAGTGACGAAGAACATTGACCGTCACTTCTCATTGTGCACAAGAGCAAGAAAGAAGAAGGAAGATAGAAAAAGTTTTGCCACATATTTGAGTTATACTTTAGTTATAGAGAAGTGGTTTATAAATATAGTTTGTAACTATTAGCGCACAAGATTAATTTAGAGCAATTGTGTAATTAATTGTTGTGTATATTTTTTACTATATTATATTTTATTTTATATTCAGTTCAGTAATAAATGTAAAATAAGTTGCACAATTGCTGTAATTTATTTTTATAAATCTTCTGCGTACAAACTGTGTAAATTTTTAGTATCAGTTTTATCCGTAAGATGTGTTGCAAGTATTAGATTATTTATTTTCTTAGTGTTTTTGATATTTACAAAAATGTTTGTTTAGAATTTATAAAATTTAGTTGTAAGATGTATTGTAAATAGATTAAAAAGAATAGATCATATGTTTAGTTGTAAGTTAAAATTGCAACACGTTTGTAACTTGTATCTTCATTAATTAATTTAAATAAATCTTCAATGAAAAGAATCCTACTGCTCTTTTTATTTTCACACCTTACCAATCCTTGAAAGAACCTAATTCCACTTCCTTAAACAAGAAGTATCGTGTACGGACTTTAAATGCAAAGTCCTAAAGCGAGAAACTTGTAAAAATGGCCCTACACGTTATTAAATTTGGAAGCAGCAAATTCTAAGTCTTCACTTCTTGCAAAATTGGTTGGCCGATGTCCACAAAATTAAGCGCTCGGAAATTCCTGGAATGTGACGTCATTTCTTAGAACTGCTGCGATGAAAGACCTCCTCGCATATCATATTCTCCTGATACAAATCCACGATTTTCAGCACTTAAATTTCGGCTGAAAATCGTGGTTTTGTATTAGGAGAATATGATGTGCAAGGAGGTATCCGACCCCGGCAGTTCTTGGAATTTCCGACCGCAAAATTTCTGACTTTCTGGCAAAAATATCTCGCTGAAAATCGTGGATTTGTATTAGGAGAATATGATATGCGAGGAGGTCTTTCATCGCGGCAATTCTTGGAATTTCCGAGCGCTTAAAATTTCCGAGTTTCTGGCAAAAATATCTCACTGAAAATCGTGGATTTGTATCAGGAGAATATGATATGCGAGGAGGTCTTTCATCGCAGCAATTCTTGGAAATGACGTCACGTTCCAGGAATTTCCGAGCGCTTCAAAAAGAGGGGATTCCTTCAAGATGTTGTATTAATTTCTGGATAATTAGCGCCAAGTTTAATAGTGTTCAGGTCAGTTTTTACAGGCCCTCCGCTTGGGAACTTTGCATTCAAAGTTCCTGCACGGTAGTACTTGTTTAAGGAATTGGAATTAGGTCTTTTCAAGGATTGTTAAGGTGTGCAAATAACAAGACCAGTGGAATTCTTTTCATTGGAAATTTATTTAAACCAATCAATGAAGATACAAGTTACAAAAATGTTGTAATTCAAATTTACAAGCTAGTACTTACGAACTAATCTTTTATGTCTATGTACAATACATCTTACAACTAAATCTGTCTCAATTTTAAAATAACATTTATGCAATATAAAAAGTACAATACACGCGAATAAGATAAAACTTATACTACAAATTTACATAGTTTGCATGTACAAGCTTTATTAATTTACTATAACTACTGGGGCTTTACTGTGGCTAAAGTTCTTCTATCTTCTTTCTTGCTCTTATGCACAATGAGAAGTGCATCAATGGTCTTCATTTCTTTCCCAACGAATCCTGCACATACAAACAATATATTAGTAAGTACGTAACAGGTGAGAGTTAAATTATGAAGGGATGTTCAGAGGAAATAGATGGAGGGCGGGCCAAACAAGAAGCATAAGAGAAAGAGAGGTTTATATGGAAAGGAGTGGAATGAGGGGTGGAGGATCGTTCTAAAATAGGTAGAGATCGTGCCTTGAATCGAAAGCTTTAATTTAAGACGTCGTTGATTAAAATCGGCCCAGTAGAACGCGAGATGATTCAGTTTGTTTAACATAATTATAAACAAATGCGATTACTGCCTCTTCCTGACTAGTTACATCAATGATCAGAGGATATAAATTGAAGCTAGCAGTATAAGCTACCATCTAAAATAGGTGTGAACATTATTCCATGTGCGGTTCATTTGTTATAAACAATTGAACAATTAAAATTGTTATTACGGTCAACTGGATATAGTTACAGGAACGGCGTATTTTTTATCTTGTAGCTTATTCGTTTCCCTTTCATTTGACATCCTATTTATTAAGAAACAACCACCAGGAGCCGAGATAACAATTTTTATATATTTTGTCGGTAACGATATGTCGATAACCGGACATGTGGCGCCATCTCGCGTTTGTGGTCTTTTTCGTAGTTTTCCGGAGCGCCAAAACCGAATTCCTGGATTACATCGTTAATTTAAACAATTACGTTTTTCTCAGCTTGTAACGCGTATTTCTTAATCGGACTGATCTTAAATTAAAGCTAAGAACCATAGCTATCTCCTCCAACAGTTTAAATATTATGGCATTTGTGGTTTCAAAGTTATTTCCAATTAAAAAATCGGCAAAAATGCAGTTCGGGGCACTGCAATTATCTCGGCTCTTAGTGATTGTTTTTTAATCTACGGTATCATAAATGAAAGGGGAAAGAATAAGCTACACAGAAAATATATATGTTGCTGTAACTTCATCCGCTTACCCGTAATAATTGTTTAAACATTATATTTGTTTATAAAATAATGATCCGCGCATGGAATACACAAGTGCTTTAAACTACTAGCGTCTCTGTACGTCGATAATATTTTACATTCTTTTTAATTAATTGCAATTCCCACAGGTTGATTAGCGGTTATATCTTACTTTAGGCTGAGCCGATAATGTTGCCCGTGACACGAAAAAGGTAATGGGAGCAACGTGGCCACCGACGACTGTGACATGACTCTGAAACGTCGCGACGCGTCGGAGAGAAAGGTTCATAAATTCATAGTTCTCTTCTACTATTCGGACCTTGAATAGTTTAATCTTCTACGTTTGTTACTCATAACTAAAGTATGCAAGCATTCAGAATACATACATTGTTTTAGCATAGTTTGACGCATACTACATGTTTTCATCAAATTTTGCTAGGAACTAATATGTTCTGTTTGCATAATGTAATATGTTATCAACGTGCCTTATCTTTTTCGATTATATTTGTTGAGTAATGCATTGAGAATATATTTTACGGTACATTGTATTCCTCTTAGATATAATACTGCAGTATTATATCTAAATACATGTATTTATTTGTATTTATTGTAAATATTAATATATTTTTTTCCAAAAATGATTCGAATAATTAGTCGAGGAAATGTAAGTAATTTCACAACGAAGCAGAGGAGATTGTTTAGCAATTTTGTCAAAGTAGTTGAAGTTGGGCCTAGGGATGGATTGCAAAATGAAAAAAGCATTGTGCCAACGGAAGTTAAAGTTGAATTTATTAACAAACTATCAGGGACCGGATTGAAGAATATAGAAGTAACAAGTTTTGTATCGCCGAAATGGGTTCCACAAATGGCAGATAATGCTCTGGTTTTCCAGACGATTGAAAAGAAACCAAACATTTCGTATCCTGTCTTGGTGCCTAATTTAAAAGGTTTAGAGGATGCACTAAAGATTAATGTAAAGGAAATAGCTGTTTTTGTAGCAGCATCCGAAACGTTCTCAAGGAAAAATACCAATTGCTCCATCGATGATAGTACGAAGAAAATTAAAGAGGTTATCGAAGAAGCACAAAAACATGACATTAGAATCAGGGGCTACGTATCTTGCATTGTTGGCTGTCCGTACGAAGGCAAAATTAAACCATCCGTAGTAGCCAATTTAGCTGCATTTATGTTAGAAAGTGGATGCTATGAAATTTCTTTAGGGGATACCATTGGTGTAGGTTCTCCTAAAAAAATGAATACCTTATTACATGAATTAAAATGTGTATCCAATGATACGAACAAGTTTGCAGTCCATTGCCATGATACTTACGGGCAAGCTTTAACAAACATCTATGCTAGTCTGGAAAATGGTATAAGGATATTCGATTCATCTGTTGCCGGGCTAGGAGGATGTCCGTACGCTGCTGGAGCTTCTGGAAATGTTGCCACGGAAGATTTGCTTTACTTCTTGAATGGACAAGGTTTAGAAACTGGAATAGATCTCAGTGAAATTGCAAGAATAGGGGACTTCATCAATAAAGTGCTTCGGAGAAGAAATCAGTCTAAAGCAGGTGTTGCACTACTTGCAACAGAATCATTGAAAGAATATTGATAGTTGCATATAGCTCTCAGACACATGTTAAATCACGGATTTTTAGGATATCTTACACGTTTCAGTTAACAAATTATAATTTGTAAGAAAACTGGTGTTAGAATGATATAATATATTCGATACTTATTAAATTTGTATGCCTTTTTTTTTAACTTGTATACACAATTCATAGAAATATAGCGCAACAATTGTACATACTATGACGCGATATTTTTGTAAGCTGATACACGTTCCTTGCGATAATAAGAACATACATGTAAAGCTGATTGTATTAAAAAAAATACATTATAATACAACGTGACAACAAAATGATGCACAGGATTTGTTTCACATTTCATTCAACGTGTGTTACGAAATGTTCGATAGTTCTTGTAATATGGCCTGTGTATCTAACGCACTCAAATCAATTGATCCTCGAGTATCAATCACAACTCCTGTTACCTAAAAAATGGAATATTCGGGATTATAGATTTTGTATACATATACATATATATGTACGTATAATTAGGTAATTACCATTTCTTCAAAGAATGCAACATGATTAGGTTTCTCAGAATATCTCTCGTACTGATCCAAATTATCTTGCAATTTTAGGGTAAGGCTATCGTAATTCTGTATTATGATTGCCAATATTTGCTGCTCTGTTGGAGTAGACAAACTTTCACTGGCTAACCAGGCCGCTATTTTTGGTGGAAAATGATTCACTATGTCTCTCATGTTCACCAAACAATTTGTTAATTTTAATGCATGTTCCTTATATTCATAGGATTCGCTAGTTGAATACCGCAGCGCTTGAAAATATAAATGATACTTTCAGCACTACTTAATAAGCGACCAAAAAATGTACGTATATACATACATACCCATTGCGTTTAGATTTGTAAAAATAAGCCTCATTCGTATTATTTCATAAAATAGCTCGTCATAACTGCTAGGGGAAGATAGAAATGTATCTCCGTATGTAATGAACAGATTTAAGATATTCACAACCTATAAATATTAATTTGATTTTGTATAAAATTAATGTACAAATTTAATTGCATTAATTATTTCGCTGTAGTCACATTAATTTACCTGAATAGCTAATGGAAAGATGTTCATTTTTTTAATAAGATGGCTTTCGTGCGTCGTTAAAAATTTCAGAAGATTAATCAAAGCAGTCCACAGATCTCTCCATTGATATCCCAATCGAACTCGACATCTTTTTTGGTAACAAAGTAGCCTTTGCAGTACGCCGATACATTGATGATAAAGTTCGAGTGGAAATTTTTTCATCATGTGCGATGTAACAAATTCAACGAGCAAATCTATGGATCCATAGTTGTCATTCGAACACTTCCAATTTCGATACAGAATATGTAATTATACCAACAAATATACCAAGTAATGTAGCTGCCAATGGTTGAGCTGGTGCTACTTTATCTTGTATCTTTCGGTGATGCATTGGTACTCGATGAAGTTGGACCCTGAATGCTAAATTTGCATCATGCATCAAACTATTTGCATACTGATCTTCCGCGATACAACTTAATATCAGGAAGCACAGCTTAACGTTATTCATTATTGCCTCTGTTCGGATCACCTGCATAACTATGGAACTGAAATGCGAAAGTTTTCTTGCAATAAAAAGTTGGCGCAAGTTCATTCTTATGCAATACCGAAGGTATTATTTCTTACCAATACTGCAAGAACGTGGCCAGTAAATTAAATGGCTGCGCCATCACATCGGGTAACTGAGCTCCTGGAGCAACAGCATTTGGTCCTAATGTATTATTTGGAGATGGTGGTGCGCTTGTATCACTTTGAGTGTACGCCAAAGTTGTTACAAAATTACGATTCAAGTGTGTTGCCTCGTAAAGTGCCAATAGTAATGCATTGTTTGCACGAATTTGTTGCGTTTTTGCTTCCTCTTCTCCGACAAACATACTTCCGACTATACTGGTCAAGGAAGATAACCAGGATGCTTGTATTTCTGTATAATAATTAGTTATTTCATTAGAGCGCGCATAGCAAACGATCGAAGGCTTCAGTACCTGTGCGTTGTTGAGCGAATTGCCTACAGAACTCCATTAACGAACTGGATATAACTTGTCCATAGCCATTGAGGGCCAATTCATCATCCAAAATTGATAACTTGACGATATATGGGTTTGCTCTCTCGTGCTTTCTATAATTGACTAGAAGTGTTAAAAGCAGCACGGCATCATGCCCGTGACGACTTCTAGCACTTGTGTCCCTCAATAACTGCATAAATAAAATATGAGACATTAATGCTTAATTATGTTTCTAATGTTTCTGGTAATTATATCGCTGGTACTGAAGTAACACCTACTTGAACCAGAGATTCAAAAACACTATTAAGCATAACATATTCCAACAAAGTGTTCTGACTAACATTGTCCATGCCAGTTACAATAATTAACAACAATTTCAAGCATAAAGCTTTTAAACTATCAGGATATTCACCTAAAATCATGGAAAATTTGGTATAATTCGTTCTTTTGAAGAACAACAGATTATTCAAATGTTAAACTGTATATTTGAATCTTTGATTTCTAAACATGAATGTGTGAATCAGGTGTGTATTATTAATAGGTATACCTGTTAAGAAATTATTACAGTGTTGCATTAATGTTGTCATTCTTTGTTCCGCAGAATCAAATCCTACTAAGATGTCTATTAAATTAAACCCGCAATCTCCTTGACTAGCTTTCTTATACATGGATTGAATAACAGCAGCTAAAGTTTGCAATGCGTATACAACTCTGAAAGGATGTTCATCGACTAATGTGTCTACACAATGACAAACCAAGGCATTTAAGTTTTCTCTGCTCGCATTTAACTGCTCCCCAGTCATATGCAAAATTTCACTTTCAATATGCGGAACCTACACAGATGAAAACAAATCATGTAGTGTTGAAGGATAGTGGACACCTACTATTTTATCACCAAGTATATGAAATAACAATTCATTTGTTCCCATTTCTTTGACAGGAGATCTTCACTAGAAAAATTCATGTCAACTAGAAGTATTGAAGTTTTTCATTTATATTTGGTTAACTCTAAAAATTCCCTTATACTAAAACATGATATCATAAACTCATGATACACCATATTTATAAAAGTTCGCGCTTGTTTACATGGATGTACATTAGCATTGTCCAATAATGATTGGTAAAATTGTTACTAAGCTAATACAAGTGAGTCTAACAATATTTTACGAAAGGGTACTTCTGTTTAAGCAATACTATCTGTTCTTTGTACCGTCTTGTAGTCCTTGCCGACATGGGAAGTAACCAAATACTATGGAAGAGTATGTATATATCAATTAAAATGTTTAAAATATAAAGTTCAAACGAGCGAAGCATGGTTTAATTTTAAATGCAAGTTTATGCCAGGTAGTTTACGTAATGAGCTAGAATGTGAAGAACCTGTTGAAAGAAAGGGTATGTATGGAAAGAAATATGTGCTTTGGTCGAATCAAAGAAAACGAAGTAATACCCTTGAATACGCCTTTAGTTAAAAGTGAATGCAAAGAACAAAAGATGCAACAAAAATCTTTTGAAAAAGCACAAAGTACGTCGCAGTGTAGCTACAATGATAATAAACGTTCAGCAAGGTCACTGGACGACACGGATCGTAACACATTTGTATCAAAATCGAAAAAACAAGAGAGTAAGAAATGTCAAGATAACGAAAACTATTCCATGCAGGACGATTATATGTCAAAGAAACAGAGAAAGGTACGATTCCATTGAATTATAATATTTAGTAACAATTATATTGTATTTGTCGGAACAACGATTCTCCAATAACAGGTAAAGCGTGCTCAATGACTTCTGCGACTAGCCAGAAGAGTTTTCAATGCTATATTCCCTGAGAACACTTTTATATGTTTTTGACCTTTTATTATTGTATTTTGTACGATGTTCGATATATCCTGATATTCAATAAAAGAACAAGAAATATTACTGACCATGGGTTTAATTAAGAATAGTTCATTCCAAAAATTAGGATGAGCTAATGTTAAGTCTTCTCCTTTGAAAAAGCTTTCATAAATTGGCACAAGTTTCCCTTTATGTTGGCGTTTGGAGCCTGAACCGCTCCGTTTTCTCATTGCCATCGCCATAATTGATTATTCACTTTTTATCATTTCCTTTTTGGGTTTACCTAAAAATCAACTGATTTAGACAATGAGTATCATTATAAGTTTAATACCGTGTAATTCTGCATCAGTTTTGCTGAATATCCGAATAATTCTTAATTGCCTTTAATCTAACCCCTATAACTTTTCATCAATCAAGTAAATTCAATAGATTATACTTGAACATTCGAAATATTTCAATGACAGATATGATTCTTATATTTTACTGTTAGAAACATTAGAAAAGTGTAAACGCAGAGAATAAATTGAAAGGCCGGAAACCGTGTATTTACTTACTTATAAAACAGATATGTATGCAATTCCTTGATGTCACATAAGATATCTTTGTATTTACTGAAAAGCCAATCACAGGTGGTGTTTTCCGTGCAATGATTCGTTATGATCTAATTTTTTTAGAGGTGTCATTTGAAAGGGTTCTCGACATTGGAAAAAAAGTAGAAATGCGAAGAATTATGAAAACATCCATAGACGTGAATGACAGGGAGCCATAATGGAATGAAAAGCTAATGTGCAATATGTATGTAAGTACATATACGTATATTACAGTATAGGAATGCCCGCTAAAGTGACGCAAGATCGGTCCCGTGGTGTGACAATTATCCGAGGAGATAGGTGTGCCGAGAAGGATCGACCGTAATATTCTCCAGACAGTTTCTGAAACATCGTGAGATGATCTGATGAATTATTAGACAGATTAATCGATGTGGAGAATTATCGTAGCTAGTGGCACGATATTATTTATAACATAATTCGAAAATTATGTGATAAGTAATATCGAGGTCCCAGGTCACACCACTTGGAGGTTTCTACGGAGCAGTGACCCACTCTAAGTACTAATACCATTGGATATAAAAATAATGTGAAAAAATGTTTTACTATCTTAATTTCTTAAAATAAAAAACGAAATATGTAAACACATTTTTAAATGTATTGAGCATCGCCATTTATAAAGAAGTGCTTGAAACTATTAGTGTCTCCACCATATCGACACTCAGAGCTGGTATAAAAATGAAAATCGCTTTTTTCTCATTCCAATGTAAGATTATAATAAAATCAATATCACCATTCGATATTCAAGCTATTTTTACATCCTACAAACTAATTTGATAGACAAAAAAACAATGTTTATATTTATACTACTTTCGAGTGCAGATACGGCAGATGCGCTAGTAGTTTCAAGAACTTCTTTATAGATGGCAGCTGTATAGACGAAAATTATTAATTTGTCCAAATAATTTGTTATAATAAGTTATTATAAAATATACATGAGTATCTTGTCTATGACAATAAACTAATCGTTTTACGCCTTGAAATGAAGAGTCTTATTCATTATTTGCAGCGTATATGTTATTATGTTAAACAATGTTGCTAACATTCGTTTGACAGCACTGATCTAAATATGCACATGCCGTTGTTGGTATTGTATAAAATATGAAGATTTTATTATTGGCAAATAGATGTGTCATATCGCTGATAAGGCCTCTAACAATTTGAAAACGCGAACGTTCGGTCCATCGAACCCGTGAGACAATCCGGGTCAGCTTACCGGGCAAAATGATGTGTCAATTTCACGAGCCTACTGTACCTACCACCTTCCACGATACGTTTACTCAAAAGCAGCGCCTTAAACACATAACGATAATGATATTTGCTCGCATGAATTGTTCACATACGATTTCTTGATCCAAGCAAATACAGTAATCCATCGTAACACAAAGTTATCTATGCGTATATCATCTAATTTATAAAGGGACGTCCTTTTATTATTTGCACTCTATTGTTTTGATTATTAAACACGAAGATTTCGTGCCATGATTTTACACTCGAGGATACTGAGTCGTCTAAGAAACAAGTTGTGATTGTTTTCAGTACATAATAATAATAATATATTTTATAACGATATTAATACAAGTCAAAGAAAAGAAAAATATTATTTGTTTCAGATCACTATCGTTAATGTCATGTGTTAATATCGAGTACCGTCTCGTAACATCTAGAGAGTATTCCTATCAGAAACAAGAACATACAAATGAAAATGCGTTTAAAAGTAAACCCTATGCAAAATATGCATCGTACATTGCCATTGCTACATTTGTATCAGGCATATATTATTATTATTATACATTCCATAAAAATAATCATGTCTTAAAGAAGAAGATTGCTCCGTGCGGAGAGTTCAGATCCGATTTAAAGACGTACAGTTTAGACGAAGTAGGCCAACATGATAATAAAGAGAAGAGTATTTGGGTAACGTACAAGCAAGGTGTATACGATATAACAGATTTCATTGATAAACATCCGGGTGGTGCTTCGAAAATAATAATGGCAGCTGGTAGCTCAGTTGAACCATTTTGGGCAATCTTTTCTAATCACAATACTGCAGAAATATACGAGCTTCTCGAGTCAATGAGGATTGGAAATATTTCTAAAGAAGATGCCACCTTTGCTGCAATCGATGAAAATGATCCATATTCAAAAGAACCTGTGAGGCACAAGGCTTTAAATATTAATGGCAAAAAGCCTTTTTGCGCCGAACCGCCCCCTTCCCTGTTAATTGAAAGCTTCATCACACCAATGTAAATATAATTATCAATCAAGAAGATTCAGGTGCTCTACGCGCTAAATAATATTATGTTCTTTTAGTGAATTATTTTATGTGAGAAATCATCTTCCAGTGCCCGAGATAGATTTGAAGTCTTATAGTTTAGAATTAGCCGTAGAAGAGGCGACAAAGAAGACATTGAAGCTCGAAGACATAAAGAAGTATCCAAAGTATACAATAACGAGTGCTGTAATGTGTGGTGGAAACAGAAGATCCGAAATGGCACAAGTAAAACAGTATATTCTTTAACGCAAAATAAAATCGACATCAGTGCAAAGACTTCCTCTCGCTATTATCCATTTATAGGAGAAACCATTGAGAGGGCTCAGCTGGGGTGTAGGTGCTGTTGCCAATGCTAAATGGTCTGGGGCTAGATTATGCGATGTTTTGAAAGATCTGAGAATCAACGAAGATGATTATAATCATATACAGGTATTGTTATATTCAATATAAAAACGGAGATTTTCGAGGTGAAATGCATGTATAAATTACAATATAATACATATTTCTTTTTAATTTGAATAATTTTGTTAAATAAGTTTGAGGGATACGACTTTGATCCTTCTGGTACACCATATGGAGCAAGCATACCGATTAGTAGAGCCATGGATCCCAGAGCAGATGTAATTTTGGCTTATGAAATGAACGATCAACCAATACCGAGAGATCATGGTTTTCCTATTAGAGTCATTGTCCCAGGTGTTGTGGGCGCTAGGAATGTAAAATGGCTGGGTAACTGATAAAAAAAAGTAGTATACTTACTATAATTATAAAATGTTAAAATATTTTGAAATTGAAATATCACAGGTAAAATAGTCGTCTCAAAAGAAGAGAGTCAATCACAATGGCAACGCGGCGATTACAAAGGTTTTTCTCCTAGTACTGATTGGGATAATGTGAATTTCTCTAAAGCATCTGCTATACAAGAAATGCCTGTAATTTCGGCAATTTGCACACCAGAACAATCGCAAACGATAAAAGCAAAAAATGGAGAAATAAATGTGAAGGGTAAATTGTGGCCTTGAAGATATCCCACGGATTGATTTTTCTTCTTCTAAAGAAGTACAATTTTGTGTTCATAGGATATGCTTGGTCGGGTGGAGGCCGAAAAATAATTCGGGTCGATGTGACTAACGACAAAGGTAAAACTTGGCACACTGCCAATTTTGATGCGGAAGATACCGATGCTAAAGAGGGACGTTACTGGAGTTGGACTCTGTGGAGCGTAAATCTTCCGGTTTGTAAAGATTGGGAAGAAACAGAAATTTGGGCTAAAGCTGTAGATGCGTCGTACAACGTCCAACCGGAAAGTTTTAAAAACATCTGGAATCTCCGCGGTTTCCTTTGCAATGCATATCACAGAGTACAAGTGAAATTGAAGCATTAGATTTTATATGAACAATTTCGGTTAATATAAATAATGTAGGTAGATAATAATATTTATACATTGAATGGTGTATGTTTTTAAAAATGAAACAAGTGTGCATTAAATGCAGCTCCTTAGAAAAGTATATACTGTATGCTATGTTTTGATATTCTCATTATTAAAGTAACTATCTACATTGTCTAAAGGTATTTCAGAATTCGTTGAATTATTTATGTTATGCACTTCAACCAAAGGTGGCGACTTCATCACGCCTTTACCCAGTATAATAACATAAGGGAATCCTGTTACACGAGCGTGCATAAAACGATTCCCAATAGTTAAACCTGTTCTATCATCGAGTATGGCATCGATATTCAATCGATCTAAAGTCTCTATTATTTGATTTACATGTTGAGATCCAGCTTCTTCCTTGCTACCTTTCTGAAAAATAATCACAATTCTCAAGTATGGTTGTACATCAGAAATCTTATTCAAAACATATTACCTTTGGTGGTATAATGCATACTGTGTATGGAGCCAAATGATTTGGCCATCTTAATTCTTCTTTGGTGGATAATATCTCACTCATAGCTGTAAAAATACGGCTCAAACCTAGACCGAAACAGCCCATCACCATAGGTGATGATATATTATTTAGTTTGTATACCACATTTAAAGGTTTTGTATATTTTGTATCTAATAAAAATGTATGGGCCACCTTGAACAAGAAATACCCATTAATTAAATAAATACTCATTCATATATTCTTAAAGATCGTACATTTTTCTAATTACCTCTACAGTGATTTGCTCGACTAGTGCATTTTTACAATGTTTGCAATGCGTCCCGTTGCACATAGTTTTATTAACAGCAGACCTGCAAGTCGAACATACACAAACAATATCTTCGCCTATATCGCTTGTATAATGATACTCGTGAGTTGTCAAGCCTCCAATTGACCCTGGATCGCCGAATGCTATGGATATAAGTAATCTTAATTGAAATAAAGAAGATTCTCTCTTCGTAAAATCAATATTACAAGAATAATATTGTTATTATTACCTTTTATAAATGGAATTCCAATTTTTTGTAATATATTCTCGTAAGCTTCACATACAGACTCGTATGTTTCCTTCGCCTTGCCCAGATCTTTATCAAATGTGTACAAATCCTTCATAACAAATTCTCTACTTCTCAAGAATCCAAGACGTGGTTTCATTTCGTCCCTCCATTTATTAGAAATTTGATACAATTTCAGGGGCAACATGTTTCCAGACAATGCTCCTACGGACGATACTAAACTACAAATTGTTTCTTCGTGCGTCTATGGTAAGATAACATGGTTATATTATTTAACGTAGTCAATAATAATCCATCCTGTCTCTTCTTTCCCAATATCTGCAACTCACTGGGCCAAGTATATATGTTTTATTACTTCTATCTTGTACTTGGAATAACTCGGACTTATTTTCATCGAATCTAGAAGTTTGCTTCCATAAATTAGTGGACGTCAGTGACGGTAGTAATAACTTTTGTGCACCGATCTTATCCATTTCCTTGTCAACAATCGTTATCAATTTATTTAACACGCGCAAACCCAAAGGTAAGAATGCATACATTCCATTGTTGACTTGCTTGATGAATCCGTACTTAATTAGGTTCTATAATAAGAAAGTTGCAATAAATAGATAATTGTCGAGATAATAATAGAGGACAAAAGAAACACAATTGTTTGCATACTTTGTAACTTTTCGAGGGTATGTCCGATTTCTTCGTGGTGGCTATTCTTGATGATACCGGTTGAAATAATCGTGACAACTTGTTTATGCTAGAAATCGACATGTTTGACAAGTTTGAGCAATAAGATATTGTTTATAATATGTACATGAATACACTTCGAAGCACGTGTAGAGTAATCCCATCAGCTGAATTCTTTACCGATGTTTTTGGTTCTAGTAGTACACACATATACTAATGATGTTCGTAGAAATGGCTCGAAACAGTACGGCTGATGACAGATCAAATTTATCAACCTTTAGGTTATTTTCTCAAATTTTAATATTTTTCTCCGCAATCGTCGTTTGATAACGTGAAAATTATACGTGTCACTTGTGGGAAACATGTCAAAAGGCCAGCACACGTTTTGAAAAGGATACACAAGTTTTGTATCGAACAAGAAAGGATTGAAACCACGTAACTGTCAATTCCAGTTTACGCTAAATTGACCAAAACTTCACATTCCCGGAAATCTTACATATTTGCGGGCGCCGTCATGCGGATTACAACTACGCGAGAAACGAACGAATCGATCTAAATCTTTTCTTTCTCCTTTCTATACTCTATGCACAGCAGAACTTTATTACGGAAAAATCAACAAATATCATGGAGAAAACACTTTTACCACAGCATTTACAAACGTTGTACAATTCTGTAATGAAGTCCATAGATAATAATTACAATGAAAGAAGATACACAGAACAGTCGTCCAGTACGGAGTCTGCTGCGACTGGACCAGCATTTAATAATCAAACAGATTTAACGGCAAGGGAAAAGTGTACGAGTGATTTAACAGAAGGTTCACGGGACGTACAAAGGGAAGAAAAGGAATTGTCCAAAAACGGTGAAACCAGAAATAGTTTTGAAACGAATTCGAGCGAAAGTGTTTACAGAAGCACTGAAAGAAATGGTACCGGGGCATTGGTAGGTAATTGTATACTTGATAAAAATAGTCACGGCGCTGTTACTCTTAAATCGACAAACTCGGAACAAACTGATTGCCATAGCCTTAGCAATGATGTCGAGCAAACAAAAGACAGCGTACCCTCTGCAGAAAGAAATGGGAGTTGTAATAATAATGATATTGTGGTATTCAGTTCTGAGGGCGATAATTCTCAGGAACCTATCGCCCATAGCGTATATCGAAGAGAAATGGAAGAATGCATTAGTTCCGAAGAATCTAAACAAGGCTTATTACAACATTCGGCAGATCTGACATTATTGAGACACTATGCAGATTTGAAATCTCAATATTTGATGCTGCAGGAAAGAGTTGAACATTTGGTAGAAAGGAATCGAATGTTAGAAGCAGAGAATAAGGGAGAAATTTTCGCTGGACAAATTGAAACATTAGAGAAAACGATAAACAGACTTACATTTGAATTGCATGCATCCTTAGAAATACAAGAAACGCTTAAAAAGGAATATAACGCCGCGAACAAAGAAAGGGAGAGCATGGTGATGAAATATGCAGTTAGCGAGGAGCAATTGATCGATACTCAAAGGTACGCTGGAATTTTTATACGCATTATTCAATGCCTAATTTCTTTATTCTGCTTTTCATAGCGCTAGAGAATATGCCGAACGTAAGGTGAAAGAAATGTCGTCGCAACAGGATTCGCTTCAAACTAAGCTAAGAGAAATGCAAGGGGAACGAGCTAGAATATGTAACATTTTGAGCGGAAAGCATCGCAAAGTCACAGATCTCCAGAGAGAAGTTGATAGACTGAGAGAAGATGTTAAAATGAGGGATATTAAATTGCAATGGTCTCAGAACAAACTGAAAACAGAAATGGATTTACAAAAAGAAACGCAACAGAAATTGGATAAAGCTATGGTAAAACGATATTGACACAGAGATAGTGATTTATATAATTTTTAAGACAAATCTGCTACGCTAATCGTATTTTTCTAGGCCAGAATCAATGAAATGAAGGGGGAATGTGAACAGGTACGAAAAGAAACACAGGAAACTATGCGAAAATTCCAACAATCCGAAGAGAATAAAGCTGTTACATTGGACCAACAACTAAAGGAGCAGCAAGCACGATTAATCTTAGAAAGGCACGTCACGTTGGACAAAGAAATGTTAAGGCTTCAATTACAAAAAGAAGTAGATACATTGAAGCATAGGCAGCAAGTATTGGTTGAAGAAAATAATACACTTAGCTTAAAGGTACAGGACAGCGAGAAAAATCGATTGAATTTTGAAAGCAATCTGAGTAATCTGAAAACCCTGGCGGACCAACGTCAAAAAGAAATTGTAGAGTTGGTCGGCAAGGTATCAGAATTGGAAACGTTAAAAATGCAGTTACAACAGTAAGTGTTTCGATAATATAATTACATTAACATTTGCTTTATTCCATTATTTTGCTGTTACATTTCTTCCATACAGCAAAGATCAGTATTTGATGTCGACTGAAGCCGAGATCCAGCACTTGCGTTTGGCTAACGAAGAATTGCAATCCGATATGTTCGCTTGTCGTCAGAAGGAAGCTGAAATGCTGGATTTTACTCAAAAACTGACGGACAAAAACGTTCGAATTCAATCGGAATTTACAGCGGTCGAAGCTAAGGCAGAGGAATTGCAGCAACAACATGGACCTTTGCACGAATGTATAAAAGGATTAACGCAGAAAGTGAAATCCTTGGAAGAGAGTGCCGCACAAGAACGAAAAGCAAGAATTCAGAAATGCGAAACTTTAGCTAAGCATCTTGCCGAACAGACGCAATTAGCACAAAGTCTCACACAGCAATTGGAGGATAGTCAAGGAGAAAATGCCGTGCTAAAGAGGAAGCAGCAAATTAGTATGAAGGAAATGACGCGGGAGTTACAGCAGTGTCGAAAGAAATTGGAAGCGTTTGAAACGTCATCACCTTATAATTCAATGGGTGTTGCGTCCAGAACTGGATCGAATGTTTCATTGAATACAGGTTTTTGTATAGGAGACTTATTCATATCTACGCTATTTTATTTATTTGTTGTACATAATTTCTTTCCTTTTTCTTTTCTTTCATTTCTTCAGGGGATCCTTTAAATGGTGCCTTATCAGATAACAGTATTAGCGGTGATCACAGTATTCAGCCTACAGAACCTAGTAAACAAACGTTAATAGATCGTATAATAAAATTGCAAGAAGCTAATGCTAGGAAAGCTGAGAAACTAGACTTCTTGGAAGAACACACTCGAATACTGGTTGAAGAGTTGCAGAAGAAAAAGAGGATCATACAGACGTATATTTTGCACGAAAATATTGGTGTGATGGGTAGTAATGAGAGAGATAAGTATAAGGTGAATTGTTATTTTCATTCGTACAATTATATAGAAACGGTTTAGACCATGACAATTGTTACGACCTTACTTTAATGTCATTTTCTGGCGTTCAATGTAAATCAGGTGTTTTAATTATACTAAATTCCGGTTATATTAATGTTACAATATTTACTTTACTTGACAAGCACATCAAAAGTAGGAGAAATGCAGTAAGTTTATTACTACAAATTTAGACTGCTGTTTCGTAATGCTTTATGATTCTAAATATAATAACAAGTTGCTCCAGTCTTAAGTAGTGTTTGATCGCAGGCTGAACTAGTTCGACACGGAGGAATAATGGCCTCAGTCTACAATCAACGAGTCTCGGATGACAATATGACTCTGGAATTATCGTTAGAGATAAATCAGAAACTGCAAGCGGTTCTTGAGGATGCATTATTTAAAAATATCACTTTAAAGGTAAAGTTGAAATAATTTTCGATTCGTATCGAATTTTTTTAAACAACGAAAGCTGTCTTTGTAGGATAATATCGATACCCTCGGTGAAGAAATAGCAAAACTGACAATGCAGAACCAAAAAAGGCAAAACGGAAAATAAAACTGCATTAGGCTAACATATCTGTACTTATTCTGTCAAAATAATGAACTAACAATGTATGTGTTAGAAACGTGAACGTGAAGAAGAACAAGTTGTCGCCTAAGAAATTGATGGTAACATTCGTACTAATATGAATTTTACTCTTATATACCGAATACAGACCAAGTCACTTATTCATTCCATAAAATACGTAAACCGCATCAAAGTCGCATCAAAGAAACTACACTTTCAAATAGAAAAATGTCATATTTTTTAATTTGAAGTTGTATACAATATCTGATGCTTATCGCCATGTGAGTTGTTCACGTAAATAAGTAAATGTTTAAGTTATGTTTGTTTCATCGTATTATGTATATGTATATTTTCTTTACGATTGATTTCTGTCGAAATCGACACATCTGAAATCGAGTTTCAGTTTTATTCCATCTAGTCAAATAATTGATCAAATGTTTATTGTTCGTTGAATTATCGTCCGTATCGAATAATGTCTCAGTTTTAATGGGACATTGCGTTTCGCTAATACTATACGTTAAGAATTTGTTGATACAATAATGAAAATGGGATGCCAATTTGTTAATATCGTATTAATTTGATGTACATATAATATATCTGTTTTAGTAATTAAGTGTATACCAAGATTTAAGTACGAATCGTGTGTGTTATACACGATATAAAGATTGTAAACCTATGTAAAGATATTGTATGGTAATGTATGAAATAATGCAGAAAACACTTTATTCTATCCTAAAATGTTTTACAAAAATATTTTCTTCGTAAGCCGTGTCTCATTTTATTATTATTACAAAAATTATTTACTTACCGCCCTTGCGTCTTCTACTTATAATAAATAAAGGTTGATAAATAAAATTATTTTAAAAATATTGTACAAAAATTATAATCGTTTTGTGCAATAATTTTGTAACACTAATAATACAAGATCTGAATGATGTAGGTTCGTTCACACATTTAATGACAACCTGTACTACATAATATAAAGTATGTATTTGATTATAACAAGACAAAGCAGACCTCGTGATTCCGTAATCTATATCTTTTTTTATATTTCTATTCCTTCTCGTCAGGTAATTATGAAACTATTATATTAGTTTTACTCCATCTAATAAGAGGAACACACCTATTGTTTCGTAACCGATAGAGTTCTTTCTCGAGAAATTATTGATTCTCCCTATTTGCCATACATATGTATATATGACATATAAGACACATTTTCTTCAAAACTCGTTTAGTTCGCCCCCATCCTTCCATTTTCTCTCTTCTTACGCGCCTCTTCATCCCGTATATACATTGTACACAGCACATTGCTACCGAAATTTACAACCGGGCTGGATAAGTGATTTGAATTGATTCAATCGAAAGCAGGTATGTATGTATATGTTCTTTCTTACGTATCTCGTGTGTACATATATGCTTGTGTATTTTGTACGTTTGCGTACGTACGTGCGTGCTTGTGTATACACGTATATAACAATTAGGTATGCATTTGTAATGAATATTGCTTTTTGTACATTGTATCATGGTATACACACGTACAGAAACGTACGATCTACATTTCATTTAATTCTGAAGGACCACTAATTGTTTCGCAATTAGGGCAATCGCAGACGTTCACTTACAGAGACAGTATAAATATGTAACAATGATTGTAGCTCCGTACTCGATTCGATGAAAAATAATCTGCAAATAATATTGCGATACCTTCGTTTTCTTTCACTCGAATGTTTCCATATTCTTAAAAGATCGCCTACTTCGCCTGTTTTGTACCATGTTCAATAACGACGTTCACAATTGACTATACTATAAATAAAACTTTATGAAACGAATCATGAAAGAAATCATCATTTTGATCTTTCCGCGTGGCAAAAAGGAAATAAATATAAATGCCCGTTTCAATTGTTTTAGATATCGGTTTTGCATCGTCCCGTTTGATGGTCCTGCAAAATTCATTATCATAGACAAAGATCATCCGTTTGATGTACACCAATAGTCCAGGCAATTCACGTGAAATCCAATTACGGTTCACAGTCGGTTTGCGAAGGTTTGAAACGGAAGTAGATCGTTAAGAAAAGTGTGAATGGCCTGTGGGCGTTCGACGAGACCGGATATATCAACTAAACGCAAGCCGACTTAAAACGTCCCTCTAAAGTTTAGAGTCTAAAGCATTGCTTACAAAGAAACAAAAGCTCGATTAAAAATATAGTACACGTGCTCGAGCAATTGCTTTCGTCAAAAATAAAATTACACTGCATGCACGTTCCTTCATGCACTTTCGGCCTATGCCGGACGCTATATTATTCCACGTTTCCCCGTTAAACGCGCAAATTCTGGTTTCACAGACAGAAACTAAGGGAAGAGTGAAATTTGTCCGTTACCATTGTTCCTCGCCAGAAAATCGATTGCGTTCATCCGGTAGCACATTTTCTAACCGAAAAACGCAGCAAATCTCTTTTGCGCTGTTAGCCGTTCTAATGTGAGATTCCCTCGTGAATTTTCCACCCCCGAAACACCGTGGTTCCCGAGCGCGTTAATTTTCCTCGGCGAATTGATTTCGACCCTGCCAATCCCGTTGCCGTTCGCTCTGGTTGCCCGTTCCTTCATTAAACTCTGCCCAGTTAGATCGAAGTTGCGAACCACCAAGAGCCCCGGGATTCAGTGAGAGGAATGAAAACGGGTTGATGAGAGAGATATACGTGGCTTAACGGCGATATGTTCGCTGTACGAGCTTTAGGACAGGTATGCCCGTGTGAGAGGGGAAAAAATGGCGAACGGATGTGGAGGGAAAAAAGGGCGGAAAAAAGTCACTTTGCCAGGACGTAGTGCACATAGTGCAGTAGAAATAGGAACATCGTAAGATAAAGAGAAAAGGAAGCTGAAGGTCGACGATTAAAATAAAGATGAGAGAAAATGCGAAAATTATGCGGAAGTTGGTGGAGAGAGTTTTGGGAGAAGAATAAAAGACACAGAGAGAGAGAGAGAGAGAGAGGGGGTGACAAAATTGATACGTCAGAACGGAAAAATGAAAATACTAATGAGTAACGAAATACTAATGAGTAAATGAAAGCGGGAAATAGGAGAAAACTAACGGCGTTCGATTGACAGAGAACGCGCGCAAGAAGGAAGGGGGTTTAGATTCGAAAGTCGGCGACCCACCCTCTATAAATTCAGCTAGGTTGCTTTTAGTTAAAGGGGAGAGATCGTCGGGAGGGTGCTTTGTGTCGAGCAACTTAAAGCTGGCAGAACGTTCCAAGTTCACTTGCAGGGTCGCGAGATATGGGCATATCTCGCTTTAAACAGGTTCGAATTCTTTTGCAACTCGCGCGAACCTCGCGGATTACCACCACCTTATATACGTGCGATTTCTCTCCGTCGTTTTTCTAATCGACCAATTGCGATATTGTCGCAAGGTAGTCGCACCCTTTGGTGGAGGCTCGCTGTATTACAAGGATTCTGCGACTAGGAACGGAGTAGGGACCTATGACCGCGGTTGCATAGGGGGTCGATCATTTCTGCCCGCAGGTTCCATTGGGTTCGCTCAAGTATAAACAAATGTGACTGGGTATGTAATTGTGGCGAATAGGCTGTCGTGCATTAAATTATTTTTGGAAGTGGCATGCGACGAATAAGGATGTGTTGACGAATAAGATTGTATAAATAGAAAACAAAAATTTATATGAAGCGTAACGTGGAAAAAATCGTGTAATCTGAGAATAATGATCGATAATATTTCAATAATAATAATAATAATAATTATCGTGATAATATTAATAATCGCCGTAATAATAATAATAATAATAATAGTAATAATACTAATAATAATAATAATGAGAATAATAGTGAGCGGTAGCGGTAGTAGTAGCAGTAGTGTCCGTATGAATAATATATAATGTTTGGCATCGTTATCTTCACGTCTGTACAATATGTTCCTTTATATGCGTAGATTGCTCGACGTCTTTTACATACCATCGAGACCTATCCCATCTTTCTCTGTGTATACAGAAATTCGTGTCGCATTTTGGTTCTTCAACAATGTGTTCCCGATATTAGCGAATATTACAAATCTATTTATCGATGAACTTAATGAACCGATATCATGGTAAGTTAATAATAACGTAGTTAATAATAACGGCAATGGTACAATAATAATTAATAACAACAGTAACTAACGAACGAATTAAATATCGTGGTACAACTAAAGAAATGGAAAAAACGTTTAACGCATCTCTGGTATATTGTTAACGAAAAAATAGTGGTATCGGCATCATCAGCAGCAGCAGCA
Source organism: Nomada ferruginata (assembly GCA_963583965.1). Taxonomy (NCBI): domain Eukaryota; kingdom Metazoa; phylum Arthropoda; class Insecta; order Hymenoptera; family Apidae; genus Nomada; species Nomada ferruginata. The sequence continues at coordinate 8,947,106 of OY757225.1, read as the reverse complement.
GCAGCGGCGGTGGTGGTGGTGACGACGGCGGCAACAGTAGTAAAATATATCAAATTGTTACGCAAATTCGCTGTCGAGAAGAACGTCTCGACCACCCCAGTATTGCACGTTAATTATTTCACTAACAGAGCACACAAAACGACAAGAAACAAATGCACAGAAAAAAACATTATAGGGCAGTGGGCAAAGGGGGAGAACGTTCTTTTTCTAGTATCAATTTTTCGGTAATCCCTAATTCCTTTCCAATGTGTCTCGTAAAACTTCATTCGAAGAATGATAGAATGTCGCGAACGATTTTAAACCATAGAAGAACGTACTAAACAAACGGCAAATGTAAATTTGCTTTCAATGGTAACTAACGAAATAAAGGGAAAGAAGTAGAGGGTGAAATCGATCGTCGTTACTTCGGTGTGGGCTTTCACGTTGCTGCGTATGGCTTTTAGGAGATGAATACTTCAACAGAAACGGCCTTCGATATACATAATCGATATACGCGTTCGCGGACCAACCATCTTCTTCTTCATCATCCCTCGAGTAATCGGGAATCGAAGCAACGTATATACATATAAGTTTCCTATTTTTTCTAATTTTTTTTTCTCCCATTTTAAACACGTGACACGTGTCCAGTGTGTATAAATGAATACATGTTTCCTTCCGTCTTCTATGTAGAAATTATTATATACGGGCCTACATCGGTCGTTACGTCTAAAAGCAATTCGCGTGGACTTATACGTCGGAACAATTACTTTTGGTACTGTTTCGTGATCGGTTCCTCGAACACGCGAAAGAAAAGAACAAATAAATAAATAAACCGCCAAGGTGCACTGCAATTAATTCAAATCTCCTTTCTTTTCTTTATTCAAGATTGCTGACCATTTATTGAAATCGTTCGTGCGTGGATTTTTGTTTAGTATTAGTTACTAGGTGGTACAGGGCGTTCCAAGAACCGATCGTGTGTTTCTCTGCTGCGACTGGTACACTAAGCTTCGGGATGTGCTTAAGGTACGCGTTACGGATTTCATTATGCTACCTTAGACTAAACGTACAAAGGGACAGAGCGTTGAGCGAGACAAGGTTTTATCAGAGCCGGAAATGGGTAACGTTGGTAAACGAAGACCCGGTGTAAAGAAAGGAATTTGATTCTGAAATTGTTCGGTTTTTTTATATCAATGTTGACACACCGTTTACCTTCGTATGCTCCAATCGAAAGATGTATTAGGGGATGAAATTGGTACTTGTACACTTTTCTTCGTTCTCTATGCGACGCGTTTCATTTAACAGGAAAGAGAAGAAAATGTAGCAAAATGGTGGTGTCTGCGGGTGATTTTAGAATTTAGGTTCCACAGAATATTCAGTTGATCTTTATTACCGATCGAAAGTTGGCAGCTAATAGCAATAGAAAACTGTAGTTTAAAAGGTTTCGAATGTTGTTTAGCGTAGGTATGCAAGAAGTGTCTATTGATCTTTTCGGCGCGGTTCCTTCCGATCGAACGCTCGTCCCTTTCGACGAACTCTCTTTTGTTCTATGCATTCTTACAGACTTAAGCTAGTAAAAAAATGAGCCTTTCAGTGTTTCTTTCTTTTCTCCTTTTTTCCTCCTCTGCCCGTGTCTAAATGCGACAAAAAGGGCGAGCGGGCGAGACGCGTGGGCTTAGTCGATGGAGAAAAGTGATATGTGTCCTTTTATAATGCATCTAGGAAAAACCACCACCGCATTTTCCCTGTTTTTCTCCATTTGCCAGCAATTGTCTACACACACAGAGGCACGCACAGCACGCGGCACACACAGACAAACACGCACGCATAGGAGCTTTTTGATATTGTGTTCGATAATGCGCCGAGTTTACACGGCGCGCTACATCGATGCAAACGACGTAAACCCTTTCTTCTGCTGATGGAAAAGACTCGCGAACGATAGTAAACGAAACGCAATTGAATCGGCTACGACCGGAAAAACAGAAATGTTTTGTTTCCCTTTATTCCTCGGGAAAAACCTATTTATAGTGCATTCAAAGTCACTTGCCACCAATTTATTCGTAGAATAGAGAAAATGGTTAGAATTTCGGGAAAGCACCTTTGAACGGTAATTCATTGTCCAACAGTTATAGGCGTGAATTCTTATCTTTGGCGGTCGTTGCGCTTGTCACTTGCGCCTCGTAATGTATGTCGGGAACGTAGCCTTGGACCCGTACAAAGCTGCTAAAAAGTACATGTTTTACGTATATGTGGTTGCACGGACGAGTTTCACTTAAAAGTAAATCGTGTTGCCTACCGGGCTCATTTGCAGCGTATGAAATTTGTACAATTAGTCCTACCTTCCCTTCATTCCAAAACAGGCAATTTATGAAACAGCAATATCGATATTTCATTCATACTGAAATCCTGCTGCTCTACCTAAAGTATCTACTTAGGTATATCATAAACATTGCTTCTATCACACTCTATTTATTTTTCCCATATGCAGATGAACCCGGTGAAACATTCGATTCTATAAGCCACGTTTGTTACGCGTGGTTTTGCTTTTGTGCTCCAGAGAGTAAAAAACTTTTTTCTATCCACCCGATAAATAGCTCGAAGCTCTTTCCTTTTCCTGAAAAATGGCGAATTCCTTTCGTTTCGCTTTCGTATCGCTTTCGTTTCGCTTTCGGTTCGCTTTCGGTTCGCTTTCTCCTTATGGTAAACGCGTATATTTTCTTTCTCTTCGTCGATATTTTTGCACGAGAACTCCCATAGTCTTCCCCGATGCTCGGCCAGTACAGTAAAGGCACGCGATAAGAAATGGAAGGATAATATCAAGGAGGTACGTATGTACATGTATGATCGCAGCGACATGTATGCCTCCTCTCAAAATTAGCTTCGATGATGTCCGACCTTTGCCTTTCACCGTACGACGGACCACGTGTATCCATCAATCATATTATGCACTACACGTATAACAATTAACGTAAATTAACACAAAAGAAATGGAATTTTCCTTCCCTTTTTTAATCTCCTGAAAACGAATGAAAACTCTGACAAGAGTGGGAAATAATTACCTAGCAATTTTACTAAGGGAAATGAGAATCGATCGCGAAAGAGATTTCATTTTTCTATAGATTATCGTAACAAATTGTTCCAGAAAACTTTTAACAATTTTAATTCAACTACGGTGCGTAAATAACAAAAATTTTCTAATCCATAATAATTCTACTAATTAACGGAGATTTTTAAGACGCGAGGAACGCGCGTTCTTTATACACGTGGCATCGACAGTTTCATCAGTTTCGACTAGTATGAAAGGACCTTACGAAAAACCTCGGGAACGCACGATTCTCTCGAGAACGAATCTTTTTAACACGCGACTTGTATTTCGAGTACCATTCAGATTTATATACGCTTTCTCTGTTGAGCACTCCTAAATACAACTCATTCTATTCTCCATTTTTTCCCTCTGCTTACCAGATAAATCTTAATCTTCAATTTAATCGTTAATTGGAATATTGTGGAAATCCGAAAAAATTCTTTTTTTCTATTCAACGGCTTGCCCCCTCTTACACCCCCAGCCCCACCCCCTCTTTATCCCACATTTTTGGTTTTCTTAGCGTACGTACGTTTATTGTTTATGAGATGTGTGTATAAAAAAATATGAATCGTTTCATTTCATCTATTTAGAGGTAGATACGCAGGAAACAGAAGCAGTATTCTTATCTTTCTTTCTTTTTATTCGTCTTTCTATCTTCTTTACGTAACTTTCTATTCTTTCATCATTTCTTTTCGCGTAATAACTATTGCTGAAGAGCCTGACAACTTCTGTATTCTTCTTCCATTTTAGTCTCTCTCATAGTTCGAATGATATTTTCATTCGTTACCATTATTTTTTTATTTTTGTTTATTTCATCTCTACACTCTACGATGTTCGGTGAAGCGGTGAGGTTTATTAAATAATTAATGTCACCTTTCTGTACCAAAAACCGGAAATCATTATTTGCATACCGGATCGTTTACAAAAGAAAACAAAAATTATGCTTTTTCCCTTTCTTTTTTGTTTCTTCTCAGCATAGCACCTAAATTGTTACGGAAAACATCAATTCGATACCGTAAACAGCAATCACTAGACCAACGCGAGAAAAACATAAAAAGCCCATACGTTACGCGGGTAAAGAAGTTGCGACATTCCTTCTGTTGTTTTTTTTTTTTCATTTTCTATCCTCATAATAACATTATCCGAGATACTAACACGTATTGGTCTGCCGTCGCGAGAAAAAGGAAAGGAACGAAGTTACACTCTACATTTGGTTAAGTTGCCGAAGAGAAACGATGGAAACAGAAATTAAACAAGTTACAAGGCTGTATGCACACACACGTGTATCTGTATCGTAATAGGAGCGCGTTTATGCGAGTATATATATATTCGTAAGATTAAAAGTCAACTATAATAATAATAATGATAATAATAATAATGTATAATAATAGTAATAATAATAATAATGATAAAAACTGGAACGTTAATGGAAAGTAGTGATGATAGTTTTGCGTATTGCCTAAGTAGCTATGTACAGAATAAATCCGACACTTCGACGAAGTAACAACTCAAAATGAAGAAGAAAAAAACAACAAACGAACGTCACACACGATGGAGTTAAATTCGAAGCGCACCGGTGAAACAAAATGAACGAACATTATACGTATATATGTATATCATAGTCAGACTTTTGACCCTGACGTGAAATGCATGGGCAGATTTCAACACGTATTTCCGGAACCACCTTTCTCACACTCGCTTTCTCTTTTCGTTTTTGTTTGAACCTTGGTTGACTCTTTCACTACACATTATACATACGCTTCCGCACACGCGCGCACACACGCATCCACCCTCCCCTTTACTCATTTTATCTTCAACTTCTTTATCTTCTCGTGAAAAGAAAAGAAACAAACGGAATAAACGCAGTAAACGTTAATTCGCTTTGTACAAACCTTTGCATACTGTAATTTAAAATCGTGTACCTTTATTGCGTGTGTGTGTGTGGTCCTTTTCATCGATACCAAACCCCCTGATCATACCCTGAATTTTACTTATGTTTTGCTGCTTTTATTTTGTTTATACTTTTTTTATTCTCCTGCCTCCCGTCTTTCCGTCTTTCCGTTCGCTCGTTTCGAATCCTATGTATATTCCTCCGATGAAAAGAGAGACTGCGTAAATCAGCCTCCCTTCGTTTGCTTTCCTATTCGTGAGATCGAGGCGATCGGCGCACAATACTCGGCCAGAGAAAAGGCGAGAAATGCTTTGTCAACAGAAATTTGCACAAACCAGCAACGTGATCGCTGGAAGCTCTGTGCCATGCAGCGTCCCTGATACCCGTGACAGTTGGCGCTAGTGCACTTGAGAAGCCTGGCGTCATTCGCTACCGGTCCCGCTGTTGCCGAAATATTCTCCGGCATCGCCACGACATATTGGACACGTTCGGTTTGACTGCAAATAGAAACGAGGGGCTTAGTCCACATAGAATTATTTACTCTTTCGCGAGCTCGGTTGCACGCTTCAATTGGACAACGTTTCTGCGATGATTTAGAAATCCTTTCAATATGTTTTCATTAATTTAACAAACTACTATTTTTTTTATCAATCTATAACTCGCAATTTCGAACTTTGCGAACTTACTTTAAGCCACTTGTCGATACATTTCGAGTGGAACTCGTGCGAGCACGGTAGCACGCGTAACGATTGCAGAGCCTCGAAATCGCACATGCAGACCACGCAGTTCGTCTGGTCTCCTTGATGCGTTTCTGCATTGAATTTGTACGAGGGCAGCTGCTCCACTTCCGCTCGGGTCAGGCCTCGCGGTTTGGCCTCTCCTAATCTTTCCGCTAAGGATAACAGAGCTTCGTAATTCTCTGTTGCAGAATCCGGCGAGGACAGTTCGGCCTGGCTGTACGGGGATAATGGTGGATTGCTGAGCATCGCGCTGAAATTGCAAAATTTCCTCAATTATAAAGGTGAAATCGCGATGGCCCTGGCGAACACCCTGCAATATTTCACGAAATTATTCCGCGACTATGCTTCGTCCACAGTCTGCTGAACGCCACCGCGTTAAGCTTAAATGACAATGACTACGGGACGATACTTACAAAAAGTGCAACAAAAATCCTGGGTAGCTGGTCGGTGGTATCGGAGGTGTGCCCCTCCATCTACTCGACCTTGATCGTCTAAGCGTGTGAACGTTCGACGCGGTGCGTCGAGGTCTGGTCTGAATCATTTCCAATGGACTTCGCGTTTCAGACAGGAATATAGGAGTAGGAGTAGGAGTGGTGACCTGAGTAAGAGCTGGAGGTGAATACGAGTGCGGCAATGGTAATGGCGCACCAGCCGCAGCTCCCACTCTGTGATGATGATGGGATTCTATTAACTCTAATTCAACTTCTCGCTGAAACAAAATGGGAACAATGAAATATATGAATGCTGTGTTCCTTGAATGATATCCAATCAAAGTATAGAATCACCGTAGCTCGTTGCAATTCTATAATAGTATTTGGTACTTAGGGATACCTGTTGGGAGAGCTGATGATGCGCCGTGTAATGAGTAGTATGGACGGGTGGCGGAGGCGCGTGTGCGTGATGAAGAGCTGCCACAGGACCTCCGGTTGGAGTTGGGTATCCTCTGGATGCTGCGCCAACTATCGAACCGACCAGACTGTGGCCTGGGTGGGTTGGATGAGGCGCTGAATAGTGACTGTGATGATGGGTAACCTGTAGAAACACCTTCATTGTTACCAATTTGCTTCGGGGAAGAACGATCCGATGCAGTAGCAGACGATTATTGTCTCACGAGAATGGGGCTAAATGATACGTATATGTAACACCTTTGACTTCGATAATGATACATGAAAATTAATGCAACCTTTCCAACAACTGGGCAACTAAAATACTGCAACTATTGCCAATAATAATAAAATAGAAAATGTACACCCGTTTTACCTGACAAGAATGCGCAAACGGGTGTGCCCCGGTCGGCGTGTACATGCCGTGCAGTTGGCAAGGAATCCTGTAACCTGTCGCCTGAGGATGCCAGAGCGGTTCACCGCTTACAGCAACCCCTAAACCGGAAACGCCGACTTGCCCAACGTCGACGACCACAGGTCCGTTTGCTCCTTGTGCAGGATGATGTGCCGTTCCCGCTGGATGATGGGGATGGGCCTGATGCGCGTTATGCATATTGTGATGGGAGTTGTGAAGGCCATGGTGCGAATTATGAATATTGTGATGGGAACTATGGATACTGTGATGGGAATTGTGTATGGGCGGATGCGGGGTGTGGCCTGGTATAAACGGATAGGACAAGCCAAACGAGTCGGTGTATCGTTGATAACGATTCCTGGTGGTTGGACTGCCCCGCGTGGACATATGATTCCGTGGTGATCGCCTCTGAGGCGCCGCAGAGAATTCCCATGGCGGTGGTGTCGTATGTAACGTCGGCGTTGGCGACGGGGGCGTTGTTTCCCGTACTTCTATTCCGGAGACGGCGCCGTTGCGAGATATTCGACGTCGTTTCCTGGATGGAGATTCGCTCTAAAAATAAACCAACATTAATTTCGCATCGGAAGTCGAATATGGGGGGCGTCGGTGAAAATGTTGTTTAAAAAATAATAGACTATGTATATGGTACGTTGCAAAATGTATACCTTTCTACCGTCGTCTTGACTAGGCTGTCTGTAATATGGCGGCGATGGCTGTATTTGCACAGTGCTCAGGGGTAGCTGGTTTGTTGCTGGAACAAGAAGACCGTGTCGTTTACTTTTAGTCGAGGGATCCGACCATAGGACAAAGTGACTGTGCAGGGACATGCACGAGACCGAAGATCGATAGACTGTTTCGAAAGTTTCGAGATACCTTGGGAACTTCTACGGTACTCCATATCGACGCCGCTGGCTCCGAGACCTGGACTCATGTTCAGCAATGGTCCACGCATCGCGTTCTCCTGCGAGTATATAGTTTTTCGTTACGAAAAAGGTATAGAAAATATGTACACCCGATTACAGAATTACAGATCGTCGATTGCTCCATTAATTGCTACGCGAAAACTTACTTGGCCGCAAATGTTGATGTGCAACGGCGGAGAATTGGCCGGTGGACCTACGGACTCCTGTGGGAAATGCGTCGGTGGACCCCTCGATTGTGAACTGTGCTGAGGGGGTGGTTTGTACCCCACACTGGACCCACCTACGTTTCCGTGATAGGAAACTTCCTTACCGTTTGGCCCGGAAGACGTACCAACTCCGGGACAGTCCCTAAATATATATATGTACACATATAAAATTATGACATTTTTCTCCGACGCCCTACAGAAAATGATAGGTATTGGTGTTACGATAAATAAACTTTCCATGTGCATGTACAATGAATATGGACTTGAGAATTATAATTATGCAATTTGACTTCAAATGGTCAGACAGATTTTCAAATATTTTTGAATATAATAAAAATCAACCCGCTGATCAAATTTACCAGAATTGTCAATAATTGCTCAATGTGGGTGTGCATATATTTTCATCGTAACGTCGATACTCTAATAATTTCAGACGAATGTTTTCTCCTTGAACGCCGATTTGCGTCAATACCAGAAACTCACGTACACCGATCTATCGAATATTTCGCTTCGTAGTACCGGTCCACGATTTGATGATATGTACTTCTCGAACTGGTATGAACAGAATAAACTGTACAGTAAAGATTACAATCTGCGACGTTTTTATTCTTGTAACTTTAACGCGTATATCCAGATGTAATGGGACTACGATGTAGGCACTGGTATGTAGTATGTAGGCACGAAGGGAACACGATATTTTTCCACAGCCACGCAACTGAATAAATGTGCTTATACAACGGGCGTATTTACGCGAGTCGCCTATGATATCGATGAAATGGCAAACCCTACCGGGATCTATCGTGAAACGTTGCTTTTCCGAATTAAGCAAAGTTTCGATACTTTCGTATGGAATAATGAAAAAACAAAACTAGTACGTAACAATAAGACACACTTGTACGAAGAAACGGTGAATGGGTATGTTCATTCAAAAAAGAGATGGTACTAATATCCGATAGCATGCCAAACAATATGCAAAGAGAATAGGGCATACAGATGGCGAATCGAGAAAAAAAAAGAATTAAAGGAGAAGAAGAACAAACGTTCAAGCACTCGTACGGCATTATAAGTAAATCGTAGATACTCTTAGGTAACGAATGTTAAAGGTTCTTATTGATCTGACTAGTATCTTTAAGATCGCGTGCTGTATGATGATGTCCCATGCAGCAATGAATAGTTTCTGTCTATCGCAGGTCGCGAAATTTACCATTCATAAAAGAGGTATTAATATTATTGCACGTAAAAAAATTTGTGCAAGTTATTTTACGTAGAGCGTAGATGCCATGTATGGGTACGTATAGGTATGGTCTCATTGCATGCTGCGTGCATTCGCGCATCTTCCACCTACTTATTGGACCGTGGTTGAATTTTCAAACGCCACTTCGATCGTGAAAGAAATCGTGAAAGAAAAACGAAAGTAAGGACAGGCTAACGAACGAAGAAGCAAACTAACAAACGTCGACGGGGAAACGAAAATGCACCGCATTTGCAACGTCTGCAACGTCTGCAGCGTCGCAACACGAGGACACCCCTGCGCGCGTTTATTATCGTCGATTAGAATCGTCGACTCTTCAATGTTGGTTACTCTGGAAATTAAATACACACTTGCTAGGCCGAACAATGCGTCGCTTGAGCAGAACACTTTCGCGGCGATCGTACCGATCGTTTCACCTTCTGTGGAAACTGCGGTCGCGATGATAAATGCGCGGAATCATTGACTTTTGTTCGCTTCTCGATCTATCGCTTCGTCGACGATACACGACTTTCGAGTATTATGTACGATGCCCGCGTAATTTTCCACATAACAGCGTTTTGCGTAAGAATATACCCGAAGAAAAAATGCCAAGCGATAATTATGCGCCTCATTATGCGATAACAAATCGCGACACTTCCGTCTACTTCGATCAGGATTGTCGCGTGTGCGGATGGTTTGTGTATCATTGATAAAACGCTAGCAAATCGCACGACTGCGCAATCGAACGAAAACGAAACATACATATCTGTTAATAAACGATAAACGAGTAAAAGAAAATAAAGGTATTGAACTTTCGCGACGTAAGAAACGAATGTGCGCCAGGATCGTTATTGCAATGGTATACCCGTTATGGAAGCGTGGCGGTGGACATTGTCGATATGGGTATTCCTTGTTGCCGGTGTATTGCTGAGGTATCTGAGGGTGCTGAGAATGTTGATTATGGGGGTGCCATCCACCACGGGCGTGAGACGGCGCCGGGGGGCGTGAATGGGGCCCTGCTGCGGTGCCACCGGTTACTACGGCCCTGTAACGTCCCTGCATGCCCAAGCCGCGATGCTGATGACTCCCAGGGCCGTTCATTCCCTCCCCCTTTGCTCTGCTTCGTTTGGATCCTATTATTCAACCCTCGTGCTCTCACTCCCTCTCCCTCTCTCTCTCTCTCCCTCGCTCTATATATGTTTTTCTCCTTTTGCGCCACTCTTACTTTTCTTTCTCTTTCGCGACGATCCACTACGGTATTCGTGTCGTTCCCCTCGCCCTCTCCCTCCCACCCTCTCCCTCTCTCACTCTTTTTTTTATTAATCCTGGTTTCGTTTTCGTGGTCGAAACGGAAGAACACGACAGCGAGGCAGACGTTAACCTCGCCGTGCGATTTCGTCCAGTCTCCTACACGTTTCCTGGCCCCTCGTTTCAAAACGTGGCACACCCCACGCTCCTCCTCCAACCTTCAGGTATCCGGAGAGTACCTGGCGAGATATTCGAACGAACGTTACACACGTCAACGGCGAGGAGGCTAGATGGTCGAGAGGCGATTTCCACCTCGCGCGCCGTTCTTTCGAAATGTCGAAAGAACATCCGAGCTCGCCGCCATGTTCGAGTGTTGCTCGAAACTCCAGGGCCGACGATACCGATATGAACACCCTATGCACGCAACCCGTATCTTGCCCGGGCAACAATATTTTTTTTTACTTTCCCGTAGACAAATAACATACTAGATAATTAAGCTGTATGTCCAAGTATTATTATTATTATTATTACTACTATTATATATATACTAACAATCGATTGTAAAAAAAAAGAAGACAGCACAGATAGCGTGTTTCAAAAACAAACATACCATGCAAAAAAATTATCAGCAATTGTACGTGAGAATTAAATATAAACGAGTGGAATACGTGTCCATATTTGCGTTTAAGTCCGACGAATGTCAACCAATTGCTTTCCGTTTTATTTTTAATAATTCAAAGTATCATTCGCGTGAACATTGGCATGCTACTTCCGGTAACGAGAACTCTTGCTGGCGACTAGATCGGATGCGTTCTCGATTTGGAAAAGAAGTGCCCCTGCCACCTAGCCTCCATACGCGTGCGACAATTTTTTTGTAGCAAACGTTTGCACCCTCATCACCATTGCTCGCAGAGCTCGCGCGAAAAGGAGCGAATCGTGACGAAGACGCGATGGAAATTTCTCATAATAATTCCATTTATGAAATCACTGACCTATCGTCAGCCAATTTTATTACTTCGTTTGTCTATCTGTAGTTACAAGGAGAGACGGGTGTTGAAATTTGGCTATTAACGTAAAAGTAAAAGGAATGAAATGCAATTACATTTCTTGGGACTTTCAACGTAAATTATTTTTTTTGCAACACCCTATATAGTACATTCGCAGTTCGTTAAAGTCGCGTTGGGCCCACATACGATAAACGTGGTCGTTCCCCGACAAAGTCATTGCCTCTTTCGAGACCACATCCTCTCCTCGTTCGTCGTCCGATTCAATCAGCGGACGCATATGTACGTATAATATATTTCCGAAAAGAACAAAAATGACGGATGCATCGGAGCCGCTCCTTTTCGATGAGCCATCGACACGCGAACCACGTTTAACGTTCAAGCGTGAAAAGCTACAGAAATACACAAAACCAAGCGTACACAAATTCGCAATAATAATAATAATATATATATTATAATTAAAGACCAGGCCGAAGAGTTTCAGAAAGGTTGCAGTAGGTTAATTGCACGTAACAGATTGTTTATATTAAAACAATGCCAACCGCAAGAGTAAAGCTTGTACAGATATAATACTGTCAAGAAAGTTTCTTTCGCATGATGAAAGATATGACAAACTTGTAAAATAATATACAATAACAGAAATGTCATATTTTGAACAAAAAATTTACACAGTAAATAAAGAAATCTGCTATTTGCTTTTGCACCAAAGGGGTTGGCAATGCGATAAGAAAAAAGCAGTTGTCCGTTCATTAAATATCGTCAGGTGAATACGGGAAGGCCATTGGCGTTCAGGAAGAAAGAAAATCGACGTGTCAGGGGATTCAGAGGATGCACAAAAATTCACAAGCGTGTATCGTGATTAATACCCGGAATTTTATAATAATATGGTAAAACGTTCCTTTGATTAAACAGAAGTGGAATAATTTGAACGTTAAATCTCGTAAACGAGATTTTTTCGAAATCATAAAGAAGTCTGACCTATTTTTGCAAGGAATGAAAGATTCCAGGGGACGTCCGCGAACAATTTGGTTGGTTCTATGGCGGAGACTAGAGAGACCATTTTCTGGTTCCTTTGTGTACCCACGGCGCACCATCATCTTTTTTTTCATTTATGCTGGTTGGAGCAGCGGGCATAGAGGGAGAAGGAGAGAAAGATGGAAGATCCACCAAGTCCGAAGAAACGATTAAATGAACCGGAATATCCAGGCCCCGTTGCTTTGGGCCAGCCTCTTTCTCTCTTTCTCCCTCTCTGCTTTTGTAAGGGACCCAGAAGAAGAAAAATCTCCGGCGGCCAGCAAAATAAGTCTCCGATTGTAGCGAATTTTCGACCTGGACAAGGATACCGTCCTGCTGCGGCTATGATATTCTGAAAAAAGCCACAATCGCAGGGGATCGAAGCTGAACATAGGCCTCAAGAATTTTTGGTTGGAAATCTTCTTTGTATTCGTTTTTGCGATATTTTATTCGGATTGCAGTGCAAAATTTATTCAAACAGTTGGCAATATGTTCAGCCGTAAGAAAAGTGCATCAACGAGACTGTCTGGCGATCAGGTGCTTCATATAGAATTTTTAGTAACCACTGGCAGTAACGAAGAGTTTGTTCAAGCCACCAGGTGAACGCACCATATGTCACTTGGGGAGATAAGAGTATTTAAAAGGTAGCGTACGGCTCGCTTAATTTTCCTGCGATCGGTAATTCTCAATTATCTCGTTTCGAATGGATACTGAACGTCTACTAATTATATATTTTGCCATTTTCTTATTTCATACCCACCCTTCCGATATTCGATATACACATTATTCAGCGAGTTTGAACTCGAAATTAAAGAAGCAGCGCAACGTATTTCAACTGATAATAGTCGTGAACGGCCCTAAACAATCCACTCTGCGCCAGAGTAAAAGCGTAACAACAGTCCCCTAGTGATTATCTGAATTATCCTACATCAACGAACGAAATGTGTTATTTTTAGGCTGAAAATAAGGAAATAACGTATACCTTTTCGCGAAGCTGTCGCGTTGCGTACACGTACAGGAATATACGGTGGATACGACCGAGAGAGACCAGAACCTCCTGGTGATGTGGCGTGCGCGTCTGCGAGAAACCCGTTTACCTTTAAACTCCTCTGCCGTGGTAGCGGCTCCCTCGAGACACGGCGGACGCAAAAACCGCCGAGACGAGAACGAGGAGGCGCTGCAGCGAGAAATGCGTGCACCGTATGATGTGGTCAAAAGTTGACCCGAAAGGAAACCACGCAACACCCAAACATTTATTATTCCCTCGAACCATTCCAGATTTTCATTTTGACAGCAGGATTGCTCGAATCAACATCGATCCCCACAAATGCGAAACACATCTCGGTCCTACAATGTTCGCAATCCCCTCCACTTTGAAAAACAAAATCCTCCGAAAAGCAAGGGAAAAAAGGACAAAAAGCCATCCTCGATTCGGCACACGAACTTCTCGACCAGTTAAAAACCCAACCAACATCAGAGCCACCACTTGGTCCAGCCAACCAGTTTCATCCAGCGTGCCCCAAGTAGGTAGTGCATATCCTCCCACGATTATATTCCTCTCCTGTGAAACTTCGGTCCAGATCCACGGAAACGTGCAAGATAGAAAGAGAAAAGGGGGAGCGGAGAGGTAGCGTACGCTCAAGGTACAAAGGCTGGAATTTATGCCAGTCGAGAAGGCGACAGCTGCGTTTTCGGTTTTCCACCAGCTGTTAGAGCTTGGTGTCTCACAGACATCAGGGCCATAGACCTTCGTTCGTCCACTCGACTAGCCCTTAAAAGGCCGGAACGACAAAGGGCGGTCCCTAAGGGCAACGTCGGTACAGGTCGAGACCTTGTTTCCTCTTCTTCGTCCGCCTCTCTCCCTTTTCTACTCGAAAATACTTTCGAATGTTCCTTCGAATCCTCTAGGAATCGCCAACTCGACAGAGAGGTACACGAAGGAGAGCTCCGGCTCCCTATCGATCCAGGCCGTCTCGTATCACGAAACTGGTTGGCACCCTGGTGAGAGCTGAGAGAGAAAGGATACTGAAGGGAGGTAACGCGAGAATGAGAGGGCGCACGCGGGGAGAAAATTTACACTTTGCTCTTCAAAGGATTTCAGCGTGCTGAATGAGAGTCTCAGCGGATGTTCTATATATGTACATATGTATGCATGTATGTATATTTCATTCCTTTTTCATTTTGTAATATATATTTTATTATTGTTTCGTTCTTGCAAGGAGGTTCGCGTTGGATTTTATTATTTATGTCTGCAACATGGAGTGCAAATTAAACCTTGCCTTTCGTAACACTATGCCGTTCTTTTTTCAAAGCCCACAGCCCCTGAAACTTCCCGATTCTCGGAAAGAACAATGGAGTTCGTTTCGATTCGCTCCATGGAGGAGCTCTTTCGCTTTCCAAGCAAGATAACGCGGGCAGATAGCGAAGGGGAACGATTGTGAATTGTGCAGCGCGAATGGTCGACTCGTAGCCTTCGCGGAGAAACGAGGATGCGTTAAAATATTCAAGGTCCACCACCGAACACTTCAACTCCTGCAAGGTAATGGGTTTCCTCGCAATTCCGGATCTAACAAGCTTCCGCCAAAACGAACCTGACTATTCTTTATTGGTATCGACATACGAGTAATGTGTATAATGCAAAATTTAACATACTAGAAACACAGCCAATCTATCAAATATTTTTCACGAAGAAAGAGAAAGTTTCTCTCTAGCATTCACGTCACACTAATCCCCACGAATCAACTTCCTCTTAACAAACCCCTTTCCGTAGTTCCGTTAGCTTGCACAGTCATGTACATACCTTGAGCTCAACAAACTCGAGAATTCCCCCATAAAGGATATCCGTAATAAAAAAACGTAACCACGTGGAACAACGAAGAACAGAATTTTGTCTTCCTAGTTGACCGTCTTGATACATCCTACCCCTGATACCTGACAAAATGTAGCCCCAAGAAGGCACTGCCAACCAACTCGGCATTACTGTATTTCCAATCTGACTCGATATGTTCACTCGAGTCCTACACGCTTCATTTATGCTGATATGCATGTATATTTGTACGCGTACACGTTCGTACCGTAGCAGGTACACTTAGCCCCTCTGAACTGGACCTACTGGTTCAACGAAATAAACGAACCGGACTGAGAGCAACAATCCGGAAACCACAGCCTGTTTTGCTTCTAGCGTACGATATAGCCGAGCCTACGTCCTTTGTATATGCATCCACGTTTGTTCGTGTCAGCACAACGTTGAAAAAATGAAAAATTAGCGCACAATGATGCGCGTTTCAGTGATAGTATTAAGAAATCTTGTAAGTTTCATTGAGATCAGAGGCTTATTTTCTAGCGCGTGGTACAGTACGGAATTGGGGTAATAAATTGCTTGAATTTCTATGCTATTCAGGACATAGACGGAGCATTGACAAATATTTGTGGTATTTTCTCTACCTTCTTTTCTTCCTTCTATATTTATACTTAAGGGTTGGAAACTGCTGGGCCTTGTAAACATTGTCGTGCTTTGTGAATTACTACGACCGATGACTAATGAGTACTTACTGGCCAGGTTTGCTTCGGAAAATTAGCGCCGAGACCTGGCAGCAAGCCTGGCCGCCTTACTCTTACATACATATGTACACACGTATATACAATTCTGCTCCTTCCCTTTTGGTTGAGTCAGTTAAGGCTCGAGGTTGATTCATGTTTAAGTTTGAAGGACCAATGAGTAATGCAATTTTTCCATAGTTGCATGTTTATTGGTGCGAATTACGCAGCCTTTATAAATTCCTACATTCCTTGCAAGACCACAAAAATTATTATCAATAAAAAAAGGAGCTACTAATTACTTCACAAAAAAGGAGGTCTATGCTTCAAAATGTTCTACAATTTACTTGCAAAGGTAAACGACGGTTTAATAGGCCTGATTTTTGTATACTACAACGGTGCAAAGTTAGAAGTCAGCGAGCTACCCCGAAATGAAATTTTTACTTCCGAGCAGAAATACGCCGTTGGATAACTAGCTTCCGGAGTTCGAATCTCCTAGGAGTTAACCCCAGCATCCACGATTATTTGCATCTGTGAAACGAATAAGCTATACCCTAACCTCTACTCAATTCTACGTCTCGATTTGTCCCTCCTTTGAGAATAGACAAACTGTATTGTGAAAAGCGACTAAAACGAAATAAAGAGACATGACTAACGACGAATATTACCAACTTTCTTCTACTATCTTTTAATATTTCCTAAGAGATCATACATAAAATGTCCTCGAAGGTACCCACGATTATACAGAAGTAGCACACCATTACCTTCCCCCAAACCACCCGGTAAATTATATCTAATAACATACGTATACTCCCAGCGTATATCAGCTGAGCATAATTGTAGCATAAAGAGGCGTCAATTAACGAGTATTTCCATCAATCCACCAGCATCCTCATGCCAAGCCAATTTAATCCATAAACTGGAAAGCACGTGCACGCTGCCCGCATATCGCGGGACAAAGAGGGTACACGATCTTAAGGGCGCGTTTTACGAGTCGTTTTTCGCCCCCACGGTCTTTACCTTATTTTTCTTCGCGAAAGCAACGACGATGGGAGAACACTGGAGGCGAGTTTCAGAGCCCGTATATGCGACACCGTACCCGCATACCACAACAACGAATTACACCCATCCCTTACTGTACTATCTCCCCCCTTTTTATAATGATGGATATTGTGGCCAGCCCTTCGGCATGCAACTACAATCGTAGCCAGGTATCGAAGGAAAGATTCCCTTTCCTCCCGTGAAAACCAGCCTCTTCACCTGGCATCCTAGACACACACGCTAGGCACACAAATGCTACGCTATAGAGAACTTTCTACAAATATTCTCCAAATTATGTCATTTTTCAATTTGCTTTGAATGAATGATAGTTACAATGAATTAGTATGTATGTCAAAATTTCGCATGTGCGATAAAATAAAGTGAAAAATTGTAATGCAGCCTCGAATAATGTTGGAAAATTATTTAATACCGCCTGGTTGCAACACATTTCTTTTCATTTGTTAAATAAAGCATCTTCTACGAAGCAGAAGAGGGTTATCGAAATATGTAATTAGAAGTTTGAACGGGAAATTGAAGTTTCCAAGTTTTACTTAGGAGCTTTGATGCCCGCGAGGGTGTAAATTGTATTATAGTATTCTATGGACGGTACAAGAATGTTTCTCTCCAACGGTTTACTGTGTGGGACTTCGTATAGTTTATTGCTGGAAGATTAGGGTATTCGAGGCCGGCACAACTAGTAGGGGAAGGCAACTGAATTTTTTTGAGAATTATAGAGAACAGGTGCGGTAGAAATCGTTCCCTACAGGTGTCAGAGAACTATAAAGGATAGCTTGGAGAATCGCAGGTATGCATTTTGGAGTATTGTGCATCTATACACATTTCTAGTACAAATCAGGTACCAATTCTATTTTATTTTCCACTAACTACCTATCCACTTTTGCTCTTATCGCAATTATCTACAGATATCGATTTAAAAATTGCAGAAACTGCTGAGATCTCGGGTGAACTTTGAAAAAATGTTCCATACGTTTCCTCTGCAATGGAAATGCACGTTTATTTTCATTCGTGACGCATCGATAAAAGACGGTCGTGCAGGATATCTTCGATGACAATGCCGCGATACGTGCAAATACATACAGTGCTACATTTCCATATCGATAGGAATACATATGTGCATATATCGCTTTGGAAGATTCGTGCATTAATCGGTGGCTGTTACTCGCTTGAATTTAATGCAAAAACATACACGTGTACAGCTTTTCTGCCACAGGTAACAATGATCTCTATTTATAATGTTGTAAATCAACAATGTTTTTTTGCTTTTAACTCGTTAATTATTTTGTTCCGCCCAATCACAGATTCGAGGAAAGTAAGTCGAAAGATAAGTTAAAAATAAATGCTCCTTATGCAAAAAGCAACGGAGGTATCGATGCTATCAGTATTTGCGACACACTTGTCAATGCAACTACATACACACGTATACCTGATCGATTAGGTAGAATTTTCTTTCGCAAGCATTTCGCAGCCCCTTGCAAAATTCACTTTTCTGCTACTTAAAAGTAACCCTCGAAACTTCTTCTACGTGTGTTTCTGTAATATTTTATTAGCGCCCTTCCATGCATTTAACTTTGCACTCGAATAATTGCAACCCATTCTACAATTAATAAAAACAGAATATTTTTTCAATAATTTGCAAATATGAATGAACGACCGCGGATAGGGTCTACCCGTGAACATTCTAAACGCGTGAACGTGGCTTAACGAAATACAACTTCGTCCCTGAACACGCGATTCGATTTTGGGATTAGAAAACGTGGCGTCATCGGAAACACGAATAACACACCTATAGAAACGATTATGTGCGTCACTTTCACGGAAAATAAGGTCGTGAACGCGCATCAGGCCCGTGTCGTTGTCCACCGACCGTGTTCAAGGAAATTCCTTAGCTTCCACAGGGTCACGACCGAAAACAAGGGGAAAAGTGGAGGAGTCGAGTCTGACTCAGGCTGTTCAAAGAAATTCCTTAGCTTCGGGATGCCAGAAACCAATCGAAAACAAGCTGAGAATAATGGTGTAGTGTAGAGTATTTCGGATGGGTTGGGCTACCTCGGGCATCGGGCAACGAAGTCTTGTATACCGTATAGGTATATTAGTAGGTAGAAGAAGTACAGAGATTCCCGTAAAATCGGTCAGGTATAAAGCTATAAGTATGTTTGTGATTTAGAGCTTAAATAGCTAAAAAAAATATGACGGGTACCTGAACTGAGATGCAAATGCATTTGGGACCTTAGCCAGTTTATGGGTCCGAATAAACCCAGGGTGATTTGGGAAATTGAAATAGTTCTACAGTTCAAAAGGGATATTTTATGTCTAGAAGATTGCGGATGCTTTTAGAATTTGTTCTGCGCAAACTATTACTGCGGCAGTTTAGGTAGTTTGCATTCTTCGAATCTAGTTGTGCTCGTACTCCAATATAAATTTCCAATACAAGTTCTTTCCATCTAATGTCTACGCTTCACCAAACTACCATAGCTGTAGCAATTAACTTGGTCAATTTTAAATATATAAATATCCTAAAGTCTTCGATTTGCAAGCAATACATATATTCGGTATAGGATTCAAATTGCAAGAGTGCCTCTCGCTTGGAAAATTAAATTTCGACCCTAACATAGAGTTTATATGTATATGTACATATTTTTTTGCCATCGTTGAAACGGTTACAAAGGGTTGATTTGCAACCCGCTAATAATTCTTGGAAAGGTGGTAAAACGCTTATATCCGATTTTCTTGCTGGTCCCATGCCCTTCCAACTAGGGATACACGAAGGTACCGTACACTGTACGGGCGATGTCCACTTCCTGAAAAACCCAGGTGGACCTGCCGCCTTTCTTCGGCCACCACCTGCCTTTTCTGCCTGGCTCAGTGCTTCGCAGCAAGCCTGCTTCTTCTCTCTTCGACACCGATTTCCGTAAGATATTCTCAGGCAAGCAGACTGGCTGGTTTTGAAACGAGAATGCGTATATGTATAAGCCGTAATTCATTGCGATCGATGAAGAAAACGAAGCTTTCGAGTCCCATGACGATTTGCGGAAAGCGGCGACTGGAAGAATTTCTCGGATGGATGTACCGAAAACGTTCAAAAGGACGATGCATATTTGGCTTGTTATGTAGAATCTGTCTACGGGGAATGGCAGTTCTCTTTCTCTGGTTTCCCCCCTTTAATATGTGGAGTTTAATATGACATCACATTACGAATTAAAATACATAGTTATTTTCGACCTTAACTTATAGATATTAACATAGAACTAAACGTCTTACTATAAAAATAACAAATTGTACTCCTTTTACGCACAAGCGATGGGACGTGCAATAATGCATGTACTATATGCATTGAAAATGTTGCAAGACAAAGATTCCAGGCCAACTAGAGGTATGGAAAATATAATAGGAAATATATATTTTCTTAATCAGAACAGTAACAATGTAACGAGCAATTGAAAGAATCTTATGAAACAAGCGAAACCCCGGCGCGAATCTTTTGTAATGTATAAAAAGTTGCAAAATCATTCCACATATATGAAAAAGCTGCAATAATAATCGTTACAATCCATACCCAAATCTCGAGTTCATATAATAATAACAATGACACCAAATTTTCTCGGTTACTGGAACGGATACGAAGTGTCGCACAGAAAAATTGTAGCCACGCGATCGCGGCGACAAACGAAAACAGAAAAAGGAAATGGAGCAACGCAAGGGAAGCACGTACGAGTGAGAAAGAAAGACACTGTTTATCTCGTTAGAGTCGCATTTCTCTCGGGCGGATGCCGAATGGCCAAACTGGATTCAGAGCGACCCATCCGACGAAGAAAAAAAGGGAAAAAAATGTGAAGATCGGATAAAGACAGACATGTTATTAAAACTGAACCTACAGTCCTCTGGGAGTTGCCGGTACTCCAATACGGGTCGCTCGTGTTAATTTCGTCCAACAGACGGATCTAACTAGCTGCATATATTGGTACATACGTTGTTTTCCATCTACTATGGAACAACAAATAAGACAATTCCATTGGAAGAACATTTTCAGAGGCGATGGAAATACTCCAGCAAGTCTGGAACATACCGTAACTAACCTTTCAGCTCCGTGTCACTCGGTCACGCATTCGACCGATTCGATTCTGTGTTTCGATTATAGATGGAAATAAGAACGAACGTTGTTGATGCCAGTTTTGTCAATTTAAACGGAAACAGTTTATGCTGTGTTGGTATATACGGGGTCAAGCGGGCCAGTGAAATTTAAATCGTCTTGGTAGAATGGACTTTGAAATTATTCCAACTCGTTTGAATTGTCGTAAAAGGAAGAGATTAAGTATCGATAAGAATCTAAAATTTCATACATTTTATAGCTTTAAAATTGAATGGCTGAATTATGCGTGAAGATTGCTTTACGCACGGTGTGGCGTATCGTTTGTATCGATGTTTCTCCGTAACATTTTTACCGCGACAAAGCGCGAGACCTTGAGAAAGGCGAGACAAGACAATCGGCGAAACAGCTTGGCAGCATGCTTCATCGTATGAAAAATACGTATCGCGTGTATATACGCGTGGATCCATACATATGCATACCCGTATGCATACATATATGGCTGCACACTATATTGTCCGCGTTCGTATAAGGAAGAATAGTTTGTTCGCTCCGAACGCGTGACGAACATGAGTCGTCGCGAAGGAAGCATTGACGTAGCGAGAAAGAGTCGACGAGCGAAACGATCAAGCAGATAACCGCGGAAAAGGAAAAAAAGGTCTTACAGTACGGCCTATCTATCAGATTAAATAGCAGACGCGTGTTCACTTTTCGCTAAATCCTTGGTGATTTCTGTCTACCGAGAGAAGCGTTTCCGGTATACGAAATACGAAATGCCCGCCGGAGGGCGTATCGATTCGGACAAAACATTCGTGGCCAAGTGTACCGTTCGCGAGCATGTATATACGTCTAGTGAGTCGCTAAAGGTGTACGATTTGTCTATCAAGGCAACGTTTTATTGCTACGTAGACGATCGTCTACGTAGTAGTGAGAAATACGACTGAAGGGGCTTTTTCCTACCGTATGGGGTAACACTCCCGCGTTGCTGTCATGGCTCGATGTCACCGTTACTGTGAGCGAGGAGTCGAAAGCAGAAACCACGATGGTACTATCAGACGCACGTAGTATACACTGTGACACCGTAAAAGGCACGCACGCGCGCACTGCTACACACACGCGCGTTTGTGTAATAACCACTACCGCGAGCAACACAAATTAAACATAGAACCTCACCCGTTGACGGCGCGCGACAGACTGAAACGAAACGCGGCTCGCTAGACTGGAAGGGGCGGCGACCGTGTGGAGGGGAGAAGTGGTGCTGGTGGAGGAGATCCATCCCAGGAGCGGACGCTACGGGTTGTCCCGTCCGTGTACTCCAGCTAGGATACGGTCGATAAGTGGTCTGTCGACC
This sequence comes from Nomada ferruginata, assembly GCA_963583965.1. Taxonomy (NCBI): domain Eukaryota; kingdom Metazoa; phylum Arthropoda; class Insecta; order Hymenoptera; family Apidae; genus Nomada; species Nomada ferruginata. The sequence goes on along the minus strand of OY757225.1, from coordinate 8,924,455 downwards.
GGGTCGATAAGATTTCACTTTTTCCTTTCCGTTCCTTTTCTTTTTCATTTCTATCGGTCTTTTCCAGTGGAAGATATACCAATGCCAAATATTTCCAGATGAACACCGTGGGATTAACTATCTCGGAAGGTTATCTGCGTGAACGATGCTTCGAAGAATTGGATTATAAAATAATTACGTGTTTCGAGATAAATATACTGCAATTATTCGTTACAGCAAAAACTCCGTTTTTTGTACAATTAAGTTCTCCTCCTTCGGTGGTATCGAGAGGCAACTTATGGGCGATAAGAATCGACCAAGGAACGATGCATACACGTGGATACTGTCTCTTATGAAACATAAATGTTCTGACCATTGTATCCTGGGAGTGTGTTACTTTTCCCATTCGATGGAAAAGACCGCGACATGCTTCGAATTGCGAATTTTATACCACGTAACCTGTGCACATTCGCGTACATAATGATACTATCGATCGACAGTAAATGTAAAACTGTCCGGTGAGAGTATTAGTAGGTAAGGAGCTTGGACGGAATCGTTACTATGCACCTTTTACGTATCGAAATGCTTTGATTGGACGCCAAAGCGCGTCATCGATTAGTTTAGAAAAAAGAAATTATTCACAGATGCAACCCAGCAAGTATAATCACACTGTACCCGTACGTCGTACATCCCTGGGTCCTACAGGGTTTAATATCGTGAAGGGTAGCCGAGAGGAAGAAAGATAGGAGCGACCCTAAAGCGAGGGAGTGCTGATGCTAAAGCCGCGAGCACGAAGGGACCTTCAAATAAAAAAAAAAAAAGGTAGGACCTACTGAGCGAGCAAACGAACGGGAGAGTCGAAGGGTAAAGGAAAGAGAATCCGGCCCCCCTTCTTTCGAGACCAGGGAAAGGCCGCACCCACGCAGTCTTGAAGATCATACTGGGTCTCCACTGACACAGCCCTGAGCGTGTATATAAGTAAACACACCAAAGTTCTGGCACTTGGGCATGAAGCGGACATTTTCCACGAGGTTGGATATCCGTGAAACATGAATGCTGGCCACTCGTGTAAACATTTCAGGAAAGCCTTTCCGAGTGTCACCATTATGGGAAACGAAATGATGCATATTACAAGGGACATAAAATAGAAATCGTTAGAGAAAAATTCAAATAGACGTGGAATGGTTCTGTTCTTTTGTCATATGTGTGAGAAGAGTTTCATTCCGATAGAATCGCGTGTAGAACGCATAAAGGGACGAATGAAACTTATCCAGGTACGACCATTGTTACTCGATCACACGACACTTGCACAATATCGACAAAGTTGCGTTACACATATTTATTTTCGCCGTGCAACATCTTCGCCAAACCGAATTCGTGCATATCTTTGACGTAACAGCTGTATCATAACAATATATCCGAATGCAAGATAATCAGAATACACATGCATGGGCTAGTAAGTTGGTCACTCAAGTTAAACCAAAGTCAACACGTGGCAACATTGCGTTACTGCTGTCATACGCATCACGTATCGAGTCAAAGCTCAACTTATTCTACATAAGTGTTTTAGGAGAGCTCGCCTGGAGATCTCTCGTGTCTCTCGCGGCTACATACGAAACGCAAGAACCGACCGGACAGAAGTTGCACGCCCTAACCGAAAAACCAATTCTCTATTTACTATGCGACCAGCCAGACTACTACTACCGGCTTCGTGTTGGGCTACTCAACGTTACCTCGTACATTCTCATGCCATCCACTTCCCTCACCCCCAAATCTCAGGCGAGAAAGTGAGTTTCGGAACATGATTGTTAATTTTACGTAACGCATGACTTGCTTGCTCGCTAGGAACAAGTTTCCTCGCCAGCTTTAACCCAGATCCGTGTTCGAAAACGAGTTTGAATTTTCACAACTATGGTTTTCCGAAAATACTGAAAGCAAAAGAAGTTCTCACGCTCCCTTCGTGAATAATTCGTGTTCTTCTTCTCTACGCGTGTGCGCTGAAAACGACAACGTTCCTTGCGTCGATGTTTTCGAAAAATAAAGTAACGTTATCGGTGCAGCGATGTTAACTTTCCAACGAAGAGGGGCCGCGACGGTGAAATAAAGAGGGACTGACAGTGAAAGAGAGGGTGGAGGGAGAGGGTTAGTCTGTATCAACTGTGCACCCTTATCAATTGGAAAATTGGTGTGTGCAGTGGGAGCGAAAGTGGAGGGGGTACGGCTACGTTCAGCTGGGTTGCTGTAGGAGGGAAGCGTGGGAGGGAGGAGAACGATTAGGTTTACGCGCCTGTCAGGGGCGTACACGCCAAAGGGTTCACCAGGGGGGGCTACGATACGCAATGTCAGGTTCAGGTATATTTATTGTTTCTCTATCTTTGATACTAACATTCGAAGGATGCCTCGAAACTTGGAAACCATTCGAACGATCTGCATTGTCTATGCACCCTCGTCTATGCGAATTAGAAATTTCGAGCCTGGTTTGGCTGGTAGTGAGTGGGAAAGAGTGCTTGTACAAAAGACAGGGGCGTATGCAAGGAAAGAAGGGAGCCTTTGTGTGCACGTTGAGTCGAGAGAACCGAAAGAACGAGCAAGTGAATCAGCGAGAAAGAAGGCTCGTGGACATGTGCGCGAGAAGGACGGAAGAAGAGCGACTCGAGCACTTAGGGCGCATGCGTCGCCCATTGTGGGCGTCAGGAGTGTGTTGACACGAGAACTTTAGAGAACGCTGTGCCTCTAATGCCACGACGCCTGTGTTATCGTCGATACGATTCCAGTACTGTGGGTCCGCCCGACTTCACAAACTCTGGATCTTCCATCATAACGAAAACGAGTCTCCACTGATATGTACATATATCTATACATTTTCATGGGGCATAATGATTCAGAGTCGGAAATTGCTGCGCAAATGATAAACATAACAAACCAGAACAAACACCCGGCAACCGATTTGACGCTTTTTCAGAATCTTATACATATATGTATACATACGTATTGGTTATACATAACCCATCCGAAGTAATATTTCTTGTACTGGTACATTGAGTAATTAATTGTAACAGTTTTGTGAAATATTCATAGCTTGCTCACTTGATGGAAACTCATATTTCATATATTTCACTTTGTTTCCCAACTTCTCGTCTGCTGCGAAGGGCTTGTTTTTCACGAAAGTTTTATCCTCGTAGCATGTATTGCACATGCATATGTATACAAAGTTAGCGGCAAGGTTATAGGGAATGGAGTAGGAAAGTGGTGTAGCATAGGCAGTAAATTTATATTCGACTATAATCAAGGAAGTTGGGCCCAAAAGATATCTGTGCATATTAGTAAATTACGTATTGGCATTTCCATGCCTCTTATTCTATTTGGAATGACGAGTAACGATAAACACATAACATTGTTGCTTAGTATGCAAAATAGCATAATAATTGCATGGAAGAAACGACCGCCACCATTCCTCCGCATGGTAGGAACTTTTATATATGTATGTATATATGAACAGTAACAATGCGTCGTGGAAGGACTATTGAAAAATTCTATGCATTTATGAGTGCGGACTTAATGTAGCAATAAGAAGATGGTGATTGTTACTTACAGCTTCTGTGCATTTAAATAAGTCAAAGGAATGCATTTTAATTTCTCAATCTTTATATCGTAGGCTTTGTCATCCAAATTATAATCTGTATTATATTATGATAGATAGATTATATACTCCGATTAATTATTAACTATCGTTAAGCGTCAGTAAATTTCGAAGAAAGCGTGTTGATGGATGGTTGCACGTATATATTTCTGTCTGTCCTATAAAGTTTCACTATCAACTATTATCACCACATAATCGATTACATGTCACATGCATTTAGATTTAATGAATCGACAGCAGCTTCCCTATTAGAAAATCGGTGATACGAATAATTTTGCAACTAGCAGCACGAATGCAGTACCGGGAGACTTCTTTTAACAGAAACGTTCTTCGTTTTCAGCGATGCGCCTGCCGTTATTTTTCTCGTTCACTTGCACACGTTGGTAGGGAGGGTATGCATGGAGTAGGCTACCCCGTGACTACGTTGCACAACGCAATCAAACAACGAAGCCCGAAACAGTTTGAGAAGAAAACATTTGCTACGCATACGTATGCGTATGCATAGTATACTTTTACGAATACGTGACATACGCGAGTGCACTCACACGCGTCACAGCTTGCGCTGCGTGTACACATGTGCACGACATACAGCGTGTATAGACATATCTAGATACATATCTCAATACGAATGAGATAAAGGAAACTACATACTCTTGCAAGGGATGGAAGGAAGAGATGGGGAGGGGTGCTTGCATCGGAAAAAGATCGAAAGAAAGATATATGTATACATATCACATGTGCATATCGGTGCAATCGAATGTAACAATACCAGATATAGAAATCTTTCCACGTATGGGACACATTTCCACGCTTGTGTGCATCCTCTGTTTACACAGGACAATTGTTATTACAAATCAAAGGTGGAATACCACAATGAAAGCGTACCAAGTACGAAACCGTGCGGACAAAGAACGCTTGGGTAAATGCGTACATCAAGTACTAATATACGTACATATAAGTAGTTGATGGGAGAGGCAGAACACGACAGGTGAAAGGAAAAAATACAATAGGGTAACACGGCAGGAGTGACAGGAAGTTGTATCGATGGGTGTAAAAGAATTTCAAGTTCAGTCACCAGAGAGAAACGCGTTTGGGAAATCTACGAAAAAGCGATGGGAAATGTCGGAGACAGTACACCGTCGGGGGAGAACGAAATAAAGACAGGGCGAGCGCACAAGTGTAACAGAGATAGATAGATAGATAGATAGAGAGAAATAGAGAGACAGCGCGCATCCAAATTTCGGAGGGAAAACTCCTACCTTTTACTGGGATAATCTGGGATTTTCAGAACGATGTCATAGCAGAGTACGTTGGTTGCGCTAGGCGAAACCGACGGTCGGCGATGGCCGTGCAGCTCACCACTGAGAACACTGAGGTCGCTCCATGTCTCTCACTCGACCGAAGCCACGACCCCGCCCATTATGGGCCTACGAATATTTTCGAGGCCGTATATTAAACCATAAACCACTAATTATGTTCATATGTTTGATTAATCTCGTCCGTAAACCACTGAAAATATCCTCTGATATTCCGCGATGCGATATCTGCGTCGCAAATTTATCAGCGTTCTTGGCCACTGACGTCAAATGCTTTCACGTATTTTGCTTATTTCGCCGCAGCTTGATGGGGGCACCACTTGCTTGCCTCTCGCAATAGTCACGTTGTTTTCCACTGATATCGACGGGGGAATAGTGCCGAGCAAATATACCGCGCTACCGTTACTTTTTCCTCGTTTTTTAAACGGGACGAACATGTATTTGTGCAATTTGTTCTTTCTATGTCGGTTAGAATCTGAGCTTATCGTTTCAACGACGATTGATCCTTGATACGGGTTTCCGCTAATATATTTAAAAGTAACAATGTTCTCGTCATCGTTTTTCTCAATACTCAAGGAAGAGTTTCCATCGTGTAAGATACGAATATGTGTACATTTCTTTTTATTTCTTAAGTTATACATATATGGGAAACGATCGAAAGTGAAAGGCTTCGCAAGAGTTTGGTTTTCAAATGTTATCGTTATGTTTCTCTAAAAGGTTTGGGAAAAGAAAACATATGAAATCGAGAATTTTAAATTGGAGTAGGTCATGGGGAAATCGTACGGAGCTATAGATCTTCACCCCACCATTTGTTTTGCCATGCATACTTTTTTAAATATTTTTTTAAGAATTTGTACAAATATTAAAACATATATACATATATAGACTTCGCGATCATCATCGAACAAGGTAATCTGATAAGTAAGGAAAGAAACAATAAGGTATAGACAGCATACATATGCACAGCAATTTCTTAAATTCAGACCTGTATCACGAGGTGTCGTGCTCCACTATGTTCCACCAATCGGCTTGCTCCACCTTCAGATCGTTATACACAATATCAGTCTATTTAGCAATACCGTCTGAAATTATAAATCAAAAATACAGAATCGAGCTTAAACAATTAAAAGATATATCCAATAGACGAAACATTACAAAATGTTATTTATACAACGATTTGACTGGCGACATTACAAATTGTGCGACAGAAGCCGGATATGTCCGGAAGAGAATCGTTCCGATTGGCCCGTTGTGGCCACGTGATCATAAATGCTGGTAAGTATTGGTCGAATTCTAGTGGTAGGGGACGTTCACAGGCTTTAAGTTGGCTTGCGTCTTCACAAAGGTAAGAGACAGTATTGAAGGAGGTTCGTGCTTGCGAGCACACAGTTTACGAGTTCGATCGCAGTATCCGGTTTCAGCGAGTGAGTTGTGTAAATTGGCCAAGTGGCGAGATAAGAGGTTAAAGTGAGAGGAAGAATCGTTTCCGAGGAGTTAGTAACTTGACGGGGCTACTTTGACGTATGAGATAACAGTTTTTAAAATTAAGTAAACGTCGTTCAGTGCGCGTACATATACAGTCACGTATGTAATAATTGATGGTAAGAAGTGAATTTCACATTTCCTGAACATATGTGTACGCGCGCGTGCGCGTTGCGAGGGTATAAATACGTAAAATTTCGCTGTCGAACGGTGATCGTATTGTGAAAATTTCGTGCGGAGTAGCGAAAACAAACAACTCGTGTCCGCCATCTTGTGCCTCTCCAGCTGCGTTGAAAAAGGAAGTGAGAGAATTCGGACTAACGCGTGTGATTTCGTTCGTGGAGAAGAATAGGTGTAAGCAGAGGTGACCAACGGTCACCGAATGTGGTCAAATTTGCAAAAAACACGAATAGGGAGGACTGCGAGAGAACTCGTAGCAAGCGTGGCGAGGTAGCATCGCGCTCACTGGAGGTTCGTGGGGTACCCCACCAAGTTTATTCCTCCGCGTTCCCCTTACCCGTTTGCCCTGGATCCTCGAGATTATTGCGCAGTTAGAAAAATCATTCGATACGGAGCACCATCGAAACTTCGTTGCATCTTGAAAAAGTGGCCCGCGGGCATTACACGGTAAGTCTTCCGATTGATTCAAAATGCTCATTACGCCCCACTCCAATCTATCGTTCCATTTGGATAATTTCGGAGTAGCGTGTAATGGAAACGCAGATACTGTTATCTTTTATTTACTTCCGTCCTACGCCAATTATTGCCACGGTTTTATCTGTAACATATGTGTATAGGATGAACTTTCTTCTTTTTTTATTAAACCTTATTTTATTACGTTTAATACCCCTTTGTTTCGTGATTAATTTACGCAAGGTCACCTGTGCAGAGGTTATATATCTGGTTATTTTAATATGTTACAAATAATGTTTTGTTACTGCTTGGCGATCAAAGATGGACATACTTGACTCGTTATAAACAGTTCTTTGTTATTGTTTTTTTCCCCCCACGCACACATATATGTATATATATGTGTACATTGTGTGCGTGTTAATTTTCGGTTATTATAAAAATATGTTTCACCACAATTTGGAAAAATGTATACGAGATGTGAGGCTAAAAGAGGACGATTATTTTTACAGACGGGTCGGTTGACTTTGCGTGATCGAAAAAGTCGAAAGTAGACAAACACACCATGACGAATTCGGTACCAAAATTGAACAACAAAGTGGACCGGCAGGGTTCGCCCAATGCCGGTATGGAACGACACCATCACCGTTCAGGTGGAATCAAATCGTCTACGTTCTTCCACAACGGTGGAAGGTCTCATGGCAGAAGTTCGACTGGCAGACTGAGCTGCAGCCCACACGGTTCGTCAAAGGGTTCAAGGAATTCGCCGCTGCGGTACGATTATAGTCCGCGCGGCAGTCCAACGAATAGCTTCTACGCGGGTGCAAAGTTTTCCGAACCGCCATCACCTGCGAGCCTTCCGAAACCGCCGATCCATTGGACTACGAGACTGATGAGCAGTTGTCAACAATCCGACAGGAGTTGCGATATTTCAAATCATCTGAAGATGATATTAAACGTCCAAGCCTGATATCTAGAGACCGCCGAGCCGCTAAAAGCGGTAACCAGCTCCTAAAAAGCATAGAGAAAACAGGAACGATATCAATCGTACCTTCAGCTCTCTCTGGATTTTAAGGATGTATAATATTTCTCTTGTATGTGATGTCAAGCTGCTCTTTGCTTTGAAGCAAACAGAAAAACAAAAAGTGTTTACTACTGCGCGATAACACAATCTCTCTATGGACGATACGAAAGGAGTAATATGTAGTTGCTACTGGTACAGGGCACCAGCGTCTTCGGTATATCACGGTCACCCGCAACATGTGCAGTGTTTGAATGAAAAGGAAGGGAAATGGAAAAGGAATAACTATGATTCGTTCTTCATTGAACTATTGTACAAACAATACAAACATTCAGGATAGAGAGCGAGAGAGAAAGACGCGGGTGCGTCTGCCGCGAACCGTGATTCAAGTATATGATAACTTGTAACAATTCTATTATGCGCCGTCTATGAAGATATAAACGTATGTATTTTAGATTATTATTATATATGATTAACTTGCAGAGACGCATACACATACACATATACACAGACACTGTTATATTATCTGTTTGACGAAATGGTACGAAGACATAGGCAAAGCTGCATTAGCTATTTTTACAAACGATAGCTATATACCCACATATATAAATATTCTTCTTTTTTTTCTTCTTTTCTTTTCTTTTGCTTCCTCCGTAAAGCCAAAATTGCTACTAAATCAACGCTGTTTATCACGACAGCGCGTATATACTTTTTCTTTTAACTATTTCACAATTACATCCGGAATTCTTTCCAAAATACAGTTGTTAACAACTTTTACACATTTTGCCACGAAAAATGTATGCTGATTGCTACTATTGTTTTTCATTGAAAGACACATCTGTATTTACGAACGTAAGCGGTAAACTTTAAGTATTGCGTATATTCATCTGCTGCTCTTTAGCATACACCTAAGCATCGATTCAGTACGTCTCTGACTATCGACTTATTATTAATTAATCTTCTTTCCTTCAAGTTTTTCTCTTTAGGGTTTTGAATATGTTGGTAGAATCCACAAGCTCAGTGAATCGTAAGGGCATAATCAAATTATCCTTTGAAGATTTAGTAGGGCAAAATTGTTGGTTTCTATATATCTTCCACTATTATCGAAGGTATTTCATATTCACTTCAGCAGCTTTGCAATAGTTGTGCAAAGCGGTATGTAAGATTTAAGTGACGAGTTTCCAGTGTGTATTACAGTTGGATTAATTTTTTTTTTTTTTCTATTCAATTTTTCTTTTGAAATTTGCGTGCGTCATTGATGAAAGAATGACGAAGAAAATGATCTGATGTGTATGTCGGATGAATGATTGTTATTCACCTTTTTCAGTAATAATCGTGATTAAGCAATACTTATGCTTAAGTTAATTCAATTTTTTATCAGCATTTCCTATAAGTGACAAATTTCGCATTAATTTTTACCTGATGGAAAATGTCGGATCGGAGGCTTTTGTCAATTAGGATTTCATTAGCAAAATTATCTTATTTATCTTCAAATATTCGATCTATCCATCGTCGAGTAACGCTTGGTATTTGTTTAAATTCGCAACACTCTTTTTTGGTTCAGTTCTAAGCGCGTTATGCATCGTCGAAAACATTCGATTATCAACATTTTTGCTGATTGCATATTTAAAAAGAAAATGTTCTTTTTATTTCAAACATTGCACAAGTTCTCGTTACCTCCGTGCATTACGAAAATGACAACAATGATTTTTAATTTTTTCTTTTTTGCCATTTTTTTCTTTTTCTTTTTATTTCTCCATTTTTGTTCTTCTTTTGATTCAAAAAGAATACGATCATATATATACATATATTTAATCATGTAGACTGACCAAAATTACTTTGAAGTGGTATTTTAACTGGTACGTTATATTTTCTTTTTATTTAAAAATTACATTGGGTTACAATTATTCCTTTAGTAATATTATATATTTTCTTATAAGTTAGTTTTTAGTATCAATTACGAGATGTATATATATATAATTTTTGTGTGTATCTACAGAGTGTTAACGTTATCGATCCCCAAAGTTTCTCCTCATAAACGGTCACTTTTTTTCCAGAAATGGTAGAGGAAAAGTTATTGGTATTTTTCTATGCAGTGCAGTGACTTGAATACATTTTTTGCGCGCCCAATAATTTTCAGCCGTTGTCGAGGACACGAATTATTTTTACACCGATATCCTTTCTACCATATGAAAATTGCTGCCGAAACGAAATCAATGGCCCGTAGTATACAGTAAGAAGTTTGAGTAGTGTTATACAAAGCTGGCAGCAAAGTAGACGCTTTTAGAAATTTGAAGCTGAAAGTTCATATTATAATGAAACGGTCGGGAAAATTTTGACGATTGGTTATGAATGAGCCGGTTGCTTCCTCATTTTCAGAGCAATACAACTTTCTAATCCCACCCAACAATAGTAATAAATCTGGTGTTTTGTTTCAAAAGTTGTACCCACATTCCTTCCGTATTGGGTACACGAAACCCCATTGTATATGCACAGTCGGTCATTAAATTCGTTTCGACCGTTACTTTAATCCGATACAGAGAAAGTTGCGGCTATGAATTTGAAAGAAAAATTCGTGTCATTGTCATTACGCGAAAACTGTTCCAGGTAGAAAGAAATTTATTCAGGTCACTCTGTTGCGTATAAAAGCTGGCAATTACTTTCTCCTCTTTTGTTTCTGCATTTATGAGGCAAACGTTGGGGACTAGTAGCGGGTACATTGTGCATACGGTCCTAAAAATGAAATTAGTGCATCTATGCGTGTGAATGTATTGTGTGCGAGAGTGAGGGGGGGGGGGGGGAGAGGGAGAGCAAAATGTGCAATTTGGAACTTTCAATTACTTTCTCCGTCTTCGTCGGCTTGAATGAGACAAATTTTTAATCGTATCTATAGCATCTGACAGTCGTATATCACGTGGAACGGTTGATGGAAATTCTGCTGTAAAAATCGAACACGATTATCGTCGCTCCCAAATTGTCTTCTCTTTTTCTTTCTGCAACAACCGTTGCCGAGCGGCGGCTTAAAAATTGAAAGCAAAAAGCTACAGAATTTTGGTTTGTCGACAAAAATTTATAACGGCAACAACAACATCCATCACCGTTCCACTCACTTTCGTACTTCGATTATTCTCGGGAATGAATGTTTCCGGTATGATTAGTTTTTTTGTTTTTTTCGAAATACGTTTCCCTTTTGTAAAGTTCAATTGGTTCATGGTGATTCGTGGTTGTTCGTGGTCGTTCGTGGCCGTTCTTCACCGCACTAAATTTACATTTATATGAACGTTTACGAAAATATAGCTGGTTTCTTTTCTGATAGCACATTTGTGATGCTGATCGCGAGCCGGAAAAATTTACCAGCGCATCAAGGTATATCTTTGACGGTTATTGCGAAATATAGTTACTGCTCTCGACGGAAGAGACCTTTACCGTGATCGTTATATGGAGGGAAAAACAGTCTAAGAAGGATTGCATCGACAGGGGGAATCGTTTTCATCGTGTAGGTGTCGTAACGTTTCACTTTTCGTCCTAAAGGGTATAATACGCCTACGCGTATATGTATATGTTCCAAAGATTTGTGAAGTACGTAGCGCCTTTACCAAGGAACTTCGATCGGAAAAATTTCTTGTTTAAAGGGGATGGTGCAACGATCTCATTTCCTTCAACCCGCCGTTGGGGGAATTTCGATATTTATCCAGTGATTCTTTTTAAGAAGCTTTCGAGTCAAATTCGCGCGAATTCTTAAGATCTTTGAACATTCATTGTACATAATTATCAGCGATTTAATGAAATTTTTCCAAGTGCGTTTCGGATTGTTATTTTGTTTTCTTCTTGAACGGCTCATCGGGCGGGAAGAATATGAATTATAAACACTGCCGTTCTGTGGAAGATCGATAAATCGATAGTATCTAAAATACGAAGATTATTGCACGGACGCGCAACGTTTGCGAATTTTGTAAATAATGATAGAAACGGTGAGGGAAAAAGTGGAAATTTGTAATTTTGAAACAGCACTTGTAAATGTCCCTGTACAAAGATATTAGTGTAGATATCGAATAGCTGAAAACGACGGACGATGTGTATTATGTATATATCGTATACATATATAAGGGGAAGTAATTAATCTCGATGGAAACGGCGCTTTGTTCCGTTCCGATCGAGAGCATCAAACTTTTAAATAAAAACGCTTCGGACCTTTAAAGTACACCAATATGTGGGTAACATTGCCTGCTCGTGTCTCGCGGAGTTGAACAAAATATATAGTATTGTGCAAACAAAACAAAAAAAGAGGGAAAGAAATGAGCAGTCGAAAATTGCAGCGATCGGCTTATCGTGATATTTGTTTTTTTTCTTTGGGTGGGAATGAATAAAAAATATACCGGGGAAAATGAGCGTTATTGTACGAATAATATGAGGGATGTCAAGATGAAAGAAAAAGAATGGCGTCCGGCGGGACAATTGTGACGCCAATGAAAATGGAGTACGAATTACAAAGTGAAAATAATCAACCAATCGATAATATTAATTTAAAAGATGATATGAAATTAGCTGTGATGATGATCCTATAGGTACTACTAATTTTAATTGGTAACTGATTAACATATATATGTTATATATTATATGTATATGAATTAAACTATAAGGTGGGCTAATTTAAGAAACGTGCAAGTACGATTAATAATAGGGGGACAAGAAGTTATCGTTCTTTCGAGAGGGGGAAAAAAAAACACGAATGATAAGAGATACGAAATTCTGCGCGCATTGTATGTCCGTTGGACAGGACGGGGAAGGATACGCTGAAGGATTAGTTTTTCATTGTCTTGAAAATAGGGGTTGCGTACCCCTTACCCCTTCGACATGTTACTACTACTTATACCGTAAAACTTAGGTGATTAGCAATGTACGCGCACGATCGTGGAAAGCAGATAAAAAAGAACAGAAATGCTTGACAGCGTAAGAAGTGGGTTAAAGAGGAAGAATGAATAGTTGGGGTGCAATGTTTCCGTGATAAATAGGCGAGGAAAATACTATAGTTTCGGAACTCTTTCGAGATACGTCCATCTTGTGTGTCGTAATCCACCTTCGTGACTTTAAGATGAGAATATAGCTGGTAGTTCTAATTATAAGAGCCAACGAGAATTTGGATCGTTTCGAAAAATGGGATTGAGGTCGGGTTGGAATTTTATATTCGATAACACTTCCGGTACGCAAGGATGCGCAAAGATATAGAAAAAAATGCGCTTCTTTCTGTTCCCCGGCTTGCGCGAATATTTTCCGTGGATCGAATTTAAAGCGTACGCTAAAAACAAAAGGAAGTGGCGAAGGCTTTTGTTGTGTCTTCTTTTTAAGTTTTATTTCACTGAGAATTAAATAAGAATGGGTAGTGTGAAAGATATTGAAAACGAAATGAACAATAACGAGACGATCCATCCTCGACTGGCATTTATTGTGATATTGTAACGTACAAAAAATCGTTCGTCGCGAGTTAAACACGAGGATTAATATTAAAATCGAGGAGTAATCGGTGGGGCAACAAAATTTCAGCTTCTCGTGAAGGCTTCACGGATGTGTCATGGAGGTTCGGGTTTTTTGTGGAGGCATTATCTGTAATGCAGCAACGAACATTCTGTGGTCTGTTTCTTTCTGAGTTAATTAAGAGATATTTCAGAGATATATCTATACACATACACACACACACACACACACACATTTTTTGCGTCTGCGTACAAATTAATATACTTTTAATAATTTAAAAGAAGAACGAATCAGTTCCTTCATGCAATATAAATAATATTAATTGCAATCGACTGATATCGAAAAATTTATCTTTATTTATCTCTTCTTCGTTGATGAATAAGGTTTAATTATCTTTGTCGTGATATTATGCCAGTCAAAAAGATAGTCAGTTGGAATATCCCTCTGCAACAAAAAGAAAAAGGAACTTTTAAGGGGATAGACAGCTGTCGTTCACAATACGTTTATATTCAATGCGGACGTGGCGTTATCGACTTCGGGGTTATTTATACATACAGACACATGTACACCGTGATGCATCCGTCGACGAACATTGCATGACATACGGAGGCACGTACTAAATGGCTACGTGTCCGTTGCATGCCCTGTTGCAATTTATACACGTATGACTTCGTACCTTTTGAATAAGTTTCTTTTCGTGGTCTCTATCGAAAACAAGTGTTAATTGTAAATCGTAATCGTAATTCTACTTTAGTTACATCCGCGTAATTCGTACTTAGAGGTATGGAACGCCATTGAAACAGACGCATCTGCGTAACTTTAATAAAGTACGAAAGGGAAAACGCGTTTTGAAATGCTACGTTTGTTTCGCATCGTTTCGTTTTGCCGATCGGTCCGTAGAAATTTCAATTCTATATTGCATTAAATGCATTTCTCTTTTTCGCTTGGAATGTGCAAGTTAGCTTCGGAGCTTCCACGAAAATCGACGGACGTGATATTTGCTGTCTCTCTTCGATTCGTTAGTGAGATTATTCGAATCGGATGTTCATCGTGGCGTTCTTTTCGGTACATTTTTCAGTACGATTAGATTATTTCGTTAACCAGGTAATACACTATTCCTCGTAAGAGAAACATTCATTTTCTCCTCTTCTTCCCGTGTTTCTTTCTCTTTTCTTCTTTTTTTCGTATTAAGTTTTAATTACTTTTATCGAGGGTTTGCACTTTTTCCTTCTTTTTTTTTTTTAAATCATTCGTCTAGTTTTAGGTTAATGACAACGGGAAGAAGGAAAATATAGCGTCTTGGTATTTATTTTCCTTGATGCACGATTCACTTCATTTCGGTTACGTATGTATTTCGTAAGTAATTCATTCGTATTCGACTATATTTCTCAAGGGTTGAGCCCCGCTTCATTTTCTTTCTTTTCTTCGTTTATGTAGCGAAATTTTATGCAGCATGCTTCGTGCAACGATTTTCTCAATCTTACATTTTTCGAACGTTTCTCACTTTTTCTTTTTCCTGTCGCTTGTGTTGCGAGGACATTTTTCGCGCGCAAACACGCGATGTTAAAGAGCAGAGAAAAGGAATCGATACGAATGTTTTCTCGTTACGGAAAAGAATATCGGCGAATGGTTAATTTTTTTATTAATTTGCGAGGAATGAAGGATTTGGGGTCGGGGGGCCGAGAACCGCTCATCGAATGAGCAATGTAAAAACAAAGAAGCAAATGGAACCAACGTCTTCGAACGACAACGTCAAACAATATAAAAAAACATTGCGTGTCGCGCCTCGAATCGTTTCGCCCTCAAAAGTATTTTGTCACGAGGATACCTCGAGGCGCGACTCCTTGTAATCAATTACCTACACGATATACATATACGTCGTTTTAAACATTGATCTTTCATGCGAGAAAATGAAAACATTGACAGCTCATCGATTTCATACGAAGCACTGATCATTATACAGGGACACAAAAAACACAGCCACACGAAACACTGTCGATTAATTAATTAAGCCTTAAATTTAGAATTAAGTTGAGATGTCTGATAAAGAAAAGCAGAGATACGAGGGAAAGAATTGGAAAGCTATGTCTTTTTAAACAAGCACGCCATGGTCTACAACTATACACGTATACTTCAATCGAATAATAGCTTGAATGTTTTTTAATGACAAAAAAAATACGAGAGCGCGAATTTTTGTTGGTAAAAAGGAAAATTAATTAACGTTTAATTTTCCGTCTGATCGTGCCTCCGTTTTTTCTTTCGTTTACATTTCGCCAATCTATAGATTCTATTCCATATTCGATTTTCTTTCGTCCCGATTAATCGTTGTTTTAGTGTATTTTTAATTTTCAAGCGCTCTCAGTCGCATCGGAACACGTTAAAATTTCAGCCACGCGATTTTCATCCCAATTATTCGTTCTGGCTGCGGCGAGCCTGTATCACGCGGAGATATCATTATTTTAAATCATCGACTCCAGTTGGGTGTCGCTTCGTGCTCGATCCAAATTGTCACGAGCTCGTGGCGACATCCTTTTCGAAACTGTTGATGCAGTGACGAAACGGAAAGCAAGATCGGAAATTTGTTTTCGCGCTGCGTGCTTTCATCACACATATTTATATACGAATCGATAACAGAAAAGATAAACGAACAGAAAAGACATTTTCGAGGAGCTAGAATATTGTTAAGGGAAACACGATTTTTACTTACGGTAGCAAGGAGAAGTCACTCGTGATCTGTCGATTGTTTATTCATGAATTCCATAATGCATCTCTGACAAGCCTGTCGATGACAATATTTTTTATCCTTCTTCCTGCTGCTGCTGGTGAAAGTCCAGCCATACGACAGCGCGCGACACGTGAACATATTAGATATTCTCTGGTCGTTCTTTATTACGTGAAGCTAATTTGAAAGGAAGAACGAAATTACCAAACTATCATACGAACGAACAGAGAAAATAGCAGCTCGAAGTGCAGAAAGTTCACGTTGCACGCTTAACAAGTATCCGTGTCGCTCTGATGTGTGGTTAAACAATAAAATTAAGTAGGGGGATGCGGAACGGCCGTGAATACGGCAAGTAAAAAAAACAAACGCACTGACTATTTTAGCGAATCGAGATTCGACCATGTACCTTGATATATACCTTGCGCGTGTTTCCAGAAAGTATGTGCGCGTCCGAGAGCGGATCGATGCGAGTGACTAATTGAACGGATGTGTGCGTGTATGCATGGGAGCGTGCCAAAATGTGGAGTTCGGCGTGAGAGAGAATAAATATAAATATATATGTTAAATAATTATATACAGAGGGAGGAGAAACGAGCTATCTCGATCTGAAGGGAGAAAAAAAGAAAGACGGACCATTCGTATGTCGGGCAAGCTTGATTGAAAAAAGCGTGACGATTCTGCCTGGTGAAACGCATCCATTTTGCACTTCGATAATATCGCACGCGCAGGGCGGTCTGTGCACTGCTGTTCCATTAATACATATTGCAGGAGAAAGAGGGAAAAGCGCAGCGCGTTGTATCGCGCCCCGTTCAGAATCTAATCAGCCGCGTTACCGCCCGCGCGTGCGTACCAATCAGTTTTCCTAAGTGTGGCCGGTTTGCGAAATATTTTTCAATTCTTTTTTTTTTTCTCCCTCACGTTCCGTGGCTCAACGCGGGGAGTAACGTTTGCGCGGCAATGAAACTAAACATAAATTCTGCACGATATAGAAATAAGCTTGGTATCTGTTTTTACGCATACAGTAAGTGCATGCACGCTACTTGTACTTCGAATCGAGTCAATTACTAAATTACCGCATTCAATCGGCCAGTAGTGAAAGATGGACGCACCGTCATCTCGAGGTCCGTAAAACTTGCCTCCTTATTGGCAGTCAATTTTAACCTTACGAATGCAGTTTGCCAGTGCTATAATTTACGCTATTATTTCATGCATTGACTTTCTTTCCATTTTAATGAACCTTAAGGCAAATTTAATTGTGCATTGGGAATTTGATGAAACTGCTTCTGAATGGAATTAATTGATTGAATTAGAATTTCCAAAGGAACCGGATGGATTGACTTGCCTCAGTTTTTCTTCTCTTTTTTTTCGACCACTGATGGAGACTGACTTTCGACTAAAAAAAGTTGCTTAGAAAGGATGGAACCAAAGATGGTTGAAAAAATGGCCTTTTTCTCACGCGCAAATGTTTCTTCTCCGTCCACGAGTATATACATCTGTCCTACAAATCATGTGGCATTTCTTCAAATGGTTTCTCTTACTTTTTTGTTTTCCAAACCTATTTTTACATCGAGCATCGCTGTACAGAGTATTGTCCCGCGAAACTCTGGTCCGCTTTAAACCGATGGAAGATGTAGAAATATGCAAATGTAAAAACGAAAAGAGAAAGACTTGTACCGGTGCACCGAAGGGCACCTTCCAGCGAAAGAAACTTATACTCCAGAAGCGACAGGTATTCTTTTATCGGTATTTCGGCAAATATCCACGATTTTCTTAACTTAACTTAACGTTCTCTTAGCAATCGTGAAACACGTCTGCGAAAGCGAAATTACAAAACAATTCGAAGCAATGTGAAAATGAAGAAAAATGAAAAATTTCTGCCGTTGCCTTCGCGAGTATAAGCTTCACGGGTCTGATAAGAGGTGGCTATACAAAACACAAAAAAAAAGCAGAAGACCAGAACTTTTGTTCTGTCGTTCCCAACGAAATAGAGGCGGCGAGTTTATCGTTAGACAGTAAATCGTAATATACAGTAATTGAGATTTACCGAGTCGCGATCTCAGTGATGAGGACGATAGGAAGTTGAGTTTACGATAGATGGTGAAAAGGAGGCAATGACGATGAGAATCGTGAAAACAAAAGTAAAGCAAAGGTGGACGATACCATTGATAACGATGAGGAGAGTGAATGATTTTCCCCTTCGTGTCTCTTTGATAAAAAAAAAAACAACTCCGTCGCGGACACGATGCAATTTGCCGAAAAGTTTTAGAGTACGTAAGAATAGAGTTATAATGTATATCTACTATTGTACGTAAAAACAAACGAACAACCAACCATACAAACACCCATACATACATACCTACATGCATACACAGGCCACATACACAAGCAAAAGCAGTACGTTTAAGATTCGACTCGAGCGCATACATAAGAAGTAATGTATTATAAATAATTGTATTAAGGGTGTCCGTTCCGCGTGTAAGAATTTTTTTGAGGGGGAGGATCAAGCGATGGAGAAATGAGAAGGCAGAAATGGATCTCAAACGAAATATGGATCCGTGACAATTGTACATATGTGTGAAAAAGAGAAAGAAACGAAATTCGGTCGTGCGAGCTGTGACAAACGCGCGAAAGAGAATATTTTGTTATGTAAAAGAATCTTCTGATGGAGATAATTGAAGAAAAGATTCATTTTTGTGATACGATACGAAATGGTCGCTGCGTGTATTCGAGCGCCCGTTGCAAAATGTCGCTTCAAGACGATTCGATCGATGCAGTGAATCTTTTCTTTGCGGCCTCAAGCTTTGTGGAAGGAGAAGAAGAGGAATATGGAAACGAAGGGTGGCGAACGAGAAACAGGATGGACGCCGTCGTTACGCACAACAACGAGATTCCTTTATCGCTCCTAAAGTCGACGAAGTAACTTGGTCCCTTCGTTATTAAAAAAAACTGATAGATATAGAACCGTGGAAGCATAAAGGAGTATCGACCGATTGGTTAACAATTTGTCAACAAATCGATTCCCACTCAGCTAGATTCGAAGAGAAAAAAATGTCGACTGGATGCAACTCTTGCCGGATTTATTTCTTCGAGCGAATGTTAAAGAAGCAAACAAATAAAACAAGTGACCATACGAAGAGACCAAGAGGAAGAGGAAGAGGATAAAAGGGAAAGGGGAGAGAAGGACCATGACAAGAGGATAACGGGAGAGCTTTAACGATGGCGCGATCGACGAGAATGAATAATGATTATCGATTGGCCACCTTTCGACGCGCATCCCGTTGTTTTCTTGATAAAACAATCGTCTCGTGTTTGTGCGTCCGACGTGAACCAGGACTGTGTACATTAATTGAGATGAATGGGTGAGGGAGGTGAATTAGCGAGAAGATAAAAATGTTCTCACGTGTGAAGTGAGCAAATGGCTCGAGGATTTTTCGATAATGTATAATAACAATAATCGTCCACTACGAGGCTCGGCAGAGGAACAATTATTTTTTGCCGTTTTTGTCTCCTATCAGAAACGATGGTTAACGTGAACGGCGACGAAGATATAATGATAATGCTGATCCTCCGGAAGAAGCGATGATAAACGTAGCGGAGAAAGAGAGCCAGTAAAATACTTTGAAGAACAATATTGCGAAGGGAGCTACAGACCCCAGTCGTACCTCAACCGTAATCGTTTATATATCGTCATTTTAGTACTGTTATTCGAGTACGTGCGCACGCGGTTTTTTTTCCGAAGAAAGTAATAATATTGTGCGTGATTAGAAGTAGAGGAGGAGGAAGAAAGAAGAAGTAAGAAAAGCAAGAAGGTGCAGAGAAGTCAGTGACGGTAGAACGGGAGGACAAGTGCGTAGATTGCAGCATAGAGACGGGGAGAATTGGTTACGGAAGGAAGAAGTATATGTTTTTCAAGATTGATCGTTGATGGAGAAGAACGGAGCGAGATTGGAGCGAATGTGAGAGGATTTCTAAAAAAAAAAAACCATCAGAAAAAATGTCTTTTTGAGAACAAAAAGCACCAAAAAAATCAGTGTATAAAATCAGCGGATGGAGAGAGAGTGTGTGTGTGTATGTGTGACAGGGAGAGTTAGAGGGGAGGAATGATCGCAGATAGAAGGAAACTCAATGGAGGAAGACGAGAAGTTTTTGAAGATAAGTACGAGTTGAAAGAAGATATAATGATAAGAGGACGGGATAGAGTGAAGGGGGTGAGATTGGGGGGGGGGTGCTTAGGAGTAAGGAGTTCGAGAAGTAATGGTGGTGTGCAATAATCGCCGAGGAATCTCAAAGATGAAAGAAGCAGTACAAGATGAAAATGGAAAAGATTTCTTGGAGCCTCTTCCGTCTAGAATCAAGAATTTGGTACGAGGATCTTTTTGTAGAAAGCTACTAAAAAAAGCTAATGAAGAAGAAATCTCTGATGCAATTTATGAGATGCGAGTCAAGATTGACTTCTTGAGAAATATTTCAGTGCAGCACAACTACATCCGTACACGTACACATATATACATACATATACAGTCAAACATATTCATATACACATCCATCTATGTACATATGATGAAGCAACAGAAAGAAAAAGTAGAGCCAGAATCATCGATGATAAAAGCATTTATGTGAGCCACGTGTACAAAATTCAAATGCGAATACGAACACTGGACGCACATGTCTCTACTATTACCAGAAATATTGCCCGCGCATTACAATGTACATTAACGGAAGTAATCGCAGACATGCGAGGACCTTCGAAAGATTGTACCGAGAGATACATTTACAAAGGCAAGGAGAAAGCTGCTGGGTAACGGAACGTCTGAAAATTTTCTCAATCACAATCAACCGGACAGCCAGGCAGTTTACTACATTCAAAGATGTCACACAGAACGTGATATATTCGATACACACTTTCGTATACATATAGAGACGTGTACACACCGCCATTGAAGTTTCCTTCATATTTTTATCTCCAAACGCGCAAATGGAGCAACACCTTTAATGAAGAATCTAAAAAGAAGAACTAGATGAACGAGAGAAAATTTCGAATGTCTCCTGGCATCGTAGACAATCCTTGTCTCTTTTCTTCCCTTTTCTTGTAGTTTCCAATTTTTTATCTATATCCTTTTTTCTTTTACCACCTTCATAGTCCTTTCCTTTTGATACTAAACAACACAAACTACTGGCCGAGAGTGTGCGTAGTTAAGGAGCGCCTAAACTCCGTTCTCAAACACCCCTCGACGAGATAATATTAACAGTCCTATTCCTACTTTATTAGTTATATTTCATGAATTACCACGTGCATATCCCGTCCATATTTTCCTCTTTACTAAACATTTTTTTCTTTAGGGCCCTTCTCAGGGCCCGCAAATGTCTCAACTACGAGGGAACCGCTTCTCAGATCAACTAAAAATATCAATAAAAATGCATCTGCCCTTTTCAGGGCAATAATCTCGATCCGCCCTTCTTAGGGCGTATACATGGAATCTCTCTTTTTAGGTTTGAATTACATAGAAGCGCTGCTGACTGAGGAATTACTTTCCATTATCATTAGATTTCAAGACAAGGAAGTGCAAGCCATTTTTTTTAAGGATGTGCCCGAGCCCGAGATATTATACAAATTGTACTCTGATACTATTGGATTCCAATTGATTCGAGCTGTGCATTAGGTACGTACCGTAACTGTACATATCATTGCGTTATAGATTTGTATGAGACTTGTTCTTATGCATGCAACAATTCAATGCTACAAGTATTGGCGCATGTAACAAATCATTTGCATAAAAACGTAACAAGGTCATGGAAGATATTAGCTTTAGAACATACAAGAAGTTTGAGTCGCTCGCGTTTTCTAACCGAGATTCAAACATTCCTGTAACTTCATACTTTTTGCAAACTTTACTCTCTACGAAAGTAAATAATAATTAGTCTTTCAAAACGTATCCACGAGGTTTTCATTCTTTTTCATGTCAAGCTTAAAAAATTGGTTTATTTGCATTTTTATTTATAAAATCAAGTTGATACAGCTTGAAAATCATATAGCTACATTTTTATTATTCTTCTTAATATAATAAATTATCCAAGACTGCAGTTTTCCTTTTCATTCGACACCTCATAGATTAAAAAACAACCACCAGGAGCTCGAGATATCAAATTTATAATTGACATCGCTTTGCATAAAGTATCGGTAACGTTGTCAGTGACCTGGAAATGGTAGTGGGGCTTTAGATCCCCACAGCTGCATTAAAATGTACGTGGCGCCATCTCGCGTTTGCGGCCTTTTTCGCAGTTTGCCGCGACTTCGAACCCAAATTCCTGGATCACATCGTTAATATAAACAATTGCGTTTTCCTCGTCTACTAGTGCGAATTTTTTAACCGGACTGGTCTTAAATTAAAGCTACGAGCCATAGCTATATTCTCCAACAGTTTGAACAATATGGCATTTGCGGTTTAAAAGTTATTAACAATAAAAAAATCGGCGAAAATGCACTCCAGCTCATTGCAATTATCTCGGCACCTGGTGGTTGCTTTTCAATCTTTCATCATTCAAATGAAAGGGAAGAGAATAATGGCATTTGTTTATAATTTCGTTAAACAAATTCAGTTATCTTGGCTTCTGCAGGGCCGAATTGAATCAACGACGTCTCAAATTGAAGATCTTGGTACATGGAACAATTTCCATCTAGTTTAGAGTAACCTGCGTGTATAGTTACCGTGTAAATTTCAAACAAATATTTAAATTGTTTATAAAAACTAAACCGAGCATGGAGCATTTGTAAATCATTTATTGCCGTGTAGCAGCATCCTGTACCTTCATTTTAAGCACCCGATCATTAATCTAGCGCCTCCAGAAGCCGAGAGAATTGCAGTGACCCGGAGTGCATTTTTGCCAATTTTTCAATTGTTAATAACTTTTAAACCACAAATGCGATATTGTGGCAACTGTTAGAGGAGATAGCTATGTTTTATAGCTTCAATTTAAGACCAGTCCGATTAAGAAATACGTACTAGAAGCCGAGAAAAACGCAATTGTTTAAATTAACGATGTAATCCAGGAATTCGGTTTTGACGGTGCGGAAAACTGCGAAAAAGGCCGCAAACGCGAGATGGCGCCACGTACATTTTAATGCAGCTGTGGGGCTCTAAAGCCCCACTACCTTTTCTAGGTCACTGAAAACGTTACCGACAGATTGTAAAAAGCGGTCCTAATTTTAAATTTTACATCTCCGTTCCTGGTGGTTATTTTCTAATCAATGAGTATTAAATCAGTATTAAGGTCGACACTAAAATGAATACGTATAATAACATTGTAAGTTCTATTGTTTATTTCATTGTACAGCAATCAAACATCTTAACAGAGGTAAATACATCTTTGAATATGTTTTTCTTTAAATAATTATTGCAGCATGTCTGTAACTTGTCTCTTCATTATTTCATGTAAGTAAATCTTCAATGAAAGAAATTCTTCTGCTCTTTTTATTTTCTCGTACCAACAATCCTCGAAAAACCTAATTCCAATTCATCAAACAAATTAAATGCTAAATTCTAAAGCAGGAAACTTGTAAAAACAGCCCTGAATATTAATAAATTATTTTTGTACACAAGAATGATAACAGGTATTTAATACGCCGGGAATTCGAACCGTCCGAACACATTGTGCGTTTGTTCTATTCCTATTTCTCGTTGAGTTCTATTCATATTAAAATAGTTGGTATTGTATGCAAGAACTGAGCGATGACTCATAGCGCGGGGGTGCATATCTACGATTATTCAAATAATAAATGTATCAATATAAAAGCATATGTTGGCAAAAACATACATATATAAATACGATTTGCTTGGAGTATGAATAAACTTTGTAATATCTTTCATTGTGCACTGTTGATAAATAATAAGAAGAATTATTCTAGTCGTGTATCTGCGCTTCGAAGATTCGGAAAACTTGTAGAAACAATAGATTATTGCATGGTCCCGTGTCGCGGGCTGGAAAAATTCGGTGCGCGTGCTGAGATCAAAGTTAAAGAAAAATACGCGAGCTGTTATAATAAGCTTGTTAAAGCATGAAACCATATTACCGTTTAAACCTAAACAAAAATGATAGAAACGCCGAAACGACGAGTAAACATTCGTTAGAATGTTTTTCCATTTCGAAATCCACGAATACACGAAGGGAGAGTACGTGGACAAAGTAGGCTCGTATTTCTTCGGAGAACATTCGAACAACTAAGTGAATAGTAAATAGGAAATGCGGATCAACAGATTATTGAAGAGTTGCAGGTCTCGTTTGGTATAGAAGCGTATACGTGGAGAGATGTAGAAGGGAAGGGCACGAAAGGATAGGGTGATACTTTATGTTCTATTCCTATTTTAGCCTCGTAAGGTTTCTGTATGCGGCACTAAAGATACACCAAGGTATTCTTAAATCCTCGTTAACTTAATAAAGTCCTCCTTAAGACTGTTTGTCGTCTTAGATCGCGACAACATATAGAAAAGTGCGCGCAAGAGTACATATGAGAGGGTCGAAGCGAGGGACCGGTTCATATTTAAACGGAAGTCGAACAACGTTGACACGAGCCGCATCCAACAGTGGACCTAACAGCCTTCCTACATCCTTTTGTTAAATTTCAATAACCCATCGCGGTCAATCGCAATCAAACCGAGACGCGTGCTTGGATTAGTTCGTTTTAACACGATTTTCTCCAAGTAGCCCGTAGGTGAGAATCGGAGAAGAGTGACTACTCGTTTGTCGTCGAAGTGTTCTTCGGAAGTTGGTGCAATAGCAAACGTAATTCTTTCTGTTACTCGGTGTCGCGTGCCCGCTTCGTATAATCCTAATAGAAACATAATTTCACGAAAGAAAATCAAGCAACGAGACGAAGAGAGGACGGTCTCAAGCGAGTGTCCATTTAGCATTTGCAGATCGAAGGATGACCGTCATGACGGGGCCCAGCTACGAAGCCTACTCGTGGGGAGGCCAGGCTGGCAGCAGATTTGGCAACCAAACCGTGGTTGACAAAGTTCCGCCCGAAATGCTCCATCTGATCGACGCCCATTGGTACCAGTATCCACCGTTGAACCCTTTATGGCACGCGATTCTTGGTTTCGTGATCGGTGTGCTGGGTTTCATTTCCGTTGCGGGAAACGGCATGGTCGTTTACATATTCCTCTCAACGAAGAGCCTTCGCACGCCGAGCAATTTGTTCGTAATCAACCTCGCCATCAGTGACTTCTGTATGATGCTTTGCATGTCTCCGCCTATGGTGCGTACACGGACTTTCACACTTTCACATCTGTTACTTAAAATTAGTTCCTATTGAAAGACAGAAAGATCAGACAATTCGTAACTCGATAGGTGATTAATTGCTACTACGAGACATGGGTACTCGGACCTCTCTTCTGCCAAATCTATGCGATGGTGGGCTCCTTGTTCGGATGTGGCTCCATATGGTCAATGACGATGATCTCATTCGACAGGTACAACGTGATCGTCAAAGGTTTAGCTGGTAAGCCATTGACCATTACCGGGGCTCTCCTCCGTATTCTGGGTATATGGTTGTTCTCGTTGATTTGGACCATCGCACCCATGTTTGGCTGGAATCGGTAAATGCTAACTAACGTTGCGCTGCAACTGTCATTCAAACGTCAAGTAATTACCCAATAAAGTCCAACGAACTCCTTTTAGATATGTACCGGAGGGAAATATGACCGCGTGCGGCACCGACTACTTCAGCAGAGACATAATATCCATCTCTTACATATTACTGTACAGCTTGTGGGTATACTTCTTCCCACTGTTTCTCATCATTTATAGTTACTGGTTCATCATTCAGGCGGTCGCCGCCCACGAGAAGAACATGCGGGAGCAGGCAAAGAAAATGAACGTCGCTTCGCTCCGATCGTCCGATAATCAAAACACGAGTGCCGAATGCAAATTGGCTAAAGTATAACAGATCTTTTACCAGCGACGCGTCGACTTTCGTTTCCGCGCAATAAAACGTTACGCGATAATTCCAGGTTGCTCTCATGACAATTTCCTTGTGGTTCATGGCTTGGACTCCCTATCTGGTGATCAACTACGGTGGCATGTTCAATCTAATCCACATTACTCCGCTGTTCAGCATCTGGGGTGCTCTCTTTGCCAAAGCAAACGCTGTTTACAATCCGATCGTTTACGGAATAAGGTACCTATGCTAAGCGCCCGAATGCTAACAATTTATTCCCCCTCTTGAATATTCTTACACATTCTTCCATCTGTCCTTCAGCCATCCGAAGTATCGGGCTGCGCTGTTCGCCAAGTTCCCGTCGTTGGCGTGCGCCGCTGAGCCAGCAGCCACAGATGCGACATCCACCGTATCCGGCACCACCACTGTCGCCGACAGCGAAAAATCCAATGCGTAAAACAGTACAGCAGGACACCGCACCGTCCTGAGCTTACCGAAACTTTCAGAATCTTACAGACACGATTTGTAAATATCAATGTCAGATGCAACGCTGTAAGCCGACGATATTCTTCTTTTCAATCAAAAAACAAACAGATAAAAAAACAGCCAAAGAGATACACCGTATCCAATTCGACGAGAGGAAAAAGAAACCTCCGGTATACGGAATCATTGTAATAAGCGATATCAAATGAACAGTATTCTAATTACCTGTGATCGGACTTATGGTTCGCATTGCACCACGATGCGAATCATTTCATATCGACTCGTGAATATCAGGCTCGATTTTGTACATTTTATTGCGCAGCAATATACATGGTCACTTTGGTATGGCAGGTACTGGCTCTATGTTTGCTAGTAAGCATATCATATTATCGCAAAATATGGAGAGAACGTCGTATCTGTATCTTTATTTTATAAAAGCAAATAAATTCTGCAAGCAACGAGAAACGAATTTAATTATTTGCTAGAATAATATCTCTTCTCGAACAGCAATGGTCCAATTTAATGTGTGCACGTACAATGGAACGTCATCGAACTTTCCCCATCGTTTTACGAATTTGCACCACCTTCCGAAGCCTTCTCCCCTCCAGATGCCCCAGCTTGATCTTCGGTTGAGCCGCAAATCAAAAACGGTAGCTTCTCCTTCAACGCGGCCCTATATTTTGGATGACTGCGCAACACATTTTTTAAGCAAATGGTTAATCTAATTGGTATCCGATTTCGAAGTAACAAGCAACGTTGAAAAACGCGTACCTGATTCCATATACGATCGGATTATACGTTGCATTCGCTTTTGCGAAAAGGGAACCCCATATAGTGAAGAGGGGTGTGATCAAAGAGCGATTAAATATTCCGATATAATTGATCACCAGATAGGGAGTCCAAGCCATAAACCACAATGATATCGTCGTTAGTGCTACCTACAAGAAAAGAAATATATTTCTATATCATTACCTACAATTTATACAAGGCAGCTACTTTAAACGATACATCGATTAGTCTACTCACCTTCGCTAATTTTGCTTCAGCGCTGGTGCCTTGATTATCTCCAGATCGTAAAGAAGCGACATTCATTTTTTTCGCCTGCTCTTTCATTCCCTTTTCATGCGCTGCGACAGTCTAAAAATATAATATGTATGTACTTAAACTCGGAAATACCAGTTGAACGATACAAACTAACGTGACGTTCAAACGCTTACCGAGACGATAAAATAATAACTGTATATGATAGTGAACAATGGCATGTAATAGACGAAGACAGAGTAAACTAATATATAAGACTTGGAGCCCCAATCTTGCGTTAAATAGTCTGTTCCACATGCTGTCATGTTACCCTCTGGGACGTATCTGAATGGCGATAGGTATATTTAATTAATTGCTCTTTTTGTTCTTTGCGCGCGAGGAAGAATATTCTCGTCGTTACGTTAATACCTGTTCCACCCCACTACTGGCAAAATTGTCCATATTAAACCAAACGACCATATAAGCAATATTTCGAATATGGCCCTTTTAATAGTTAGAGGTGTTCCGGACATACCCTAAACGTATTAATTGGTTTTCATTCGATTATTTTTTATACAATCATCAACGTACTTATTATACGCATGTGTGCGTACGTTCATACCTTCACTATTACATTGTACCTATCTAAAGCTATTGCCGTCATAGTCCATATAGAAGCGCATCCGCATAAAGATCCAACCATGGCATAAATGTCACACATTAAAGTACCTGCACGACAATCGTTTCAGCGTTTAAAATTTCCTACCTTCTTCTCCTGTTCGATGACGCAATAAATTTGCCAACTACATTTTCTTACCAAGGACCCATGTTTCGTAAAAGCAACAAATTACCATAGGAGGACACATGAAGCCCATCATGAGAAAGTCTGAGAAAGCAAGGTTTACTACAAGCAGGTTGCTCGGTGTTCTCAGCGATGGCGTCAGTAAGAACACATAAACCACTACACCATTCCCGCACCATCCCAAAATACCTAATACGATCATAACTAAGCCCAAGAGCTTATGCCATAACGGATGCAATGGGGGGAATCGGTACCTATGTTTCGAAACATGGAACAATAATGTAAGCTTATTTTATACGCAGTGAAATCTGTTGATAGTACGTATTTAAATAAATATAGAATAAAACAAAATATTTACCAATATGTATCAATTAAATGTAACATCACCTCTGGTACTTTGCTAACGACTGTTTCATTATTGTAACGCATCCACTGTTTTGCAAACTGTGGTCCCGTAGTAACTGTTAACAGAGAAGCGTTTGGAGGTCGAACCCCAACGATAAAAGATGTTCTATTGAAAGAATCCATCTCTCTGCTATACAAAAGATACTTAAATTCACTATGAAATATAGCTTTCCATAACACAATCGCCTTTCACATACGACTGCTTGTGCTCTGCAACTGTAACTAACAACTGTTCTACTCTTCTCTTATATGCCCGGTAAAGCGAGATCCAATAAAGTCATCCAATAAAATATTCAAATCAACCTTCCTAAGACCTACAGAATTCGTTTACAAAACTTCCAGTGCGGTTATAAGCACCAGAGCTATTTGTCAGCTACAATTTAGAATAATCTAATCAAAGTGAATCTTTAGATATGCTTTCGTATTCAAATTCAGGTAAGCCATGCAAATTTAATTGTTAGACGGCTCGCTTGCTGCTGCGTAAAGCGACGAATGATAAGAGTACGCTTTTTGTAATTTTGCACAATTTATTGCATAAATTATACGTATGCGACAGCATGATTATTTTACTATTCTTGAAAGTCTACGAATATGTTGACTGCAACCTTCGTGAAGAGCCTCTTCTAATTGCTGTGTTATATGTAGCAAATTAACAGGGTCAGTTTGAAGTAATACGTGTTCGATACACTCGTCCTTGTGTGAATTCTTTATAGATAAATCCAAGGTAATTAGCGGAGCAGCTTGTTTCAATAGTGTTCTCGACGCGATCTATGGAAACATGTATTGTACGTAAAATAGATGGTTAGAAATTTAAATAAGCATCAAATCATACGATACCTGGACATCGAATCTCCACTCCATATCGTGGTATTCTGGCAGTTTGAATCCAATATTTGTAAATGTATTTAATATTTCATCTCTTTTAAGGTTATACAATTTACTTAATATTACTTCCTGCTGCTCTGAAAAGCCCAAGGACAATACAGAATCTCTAAAGTCCTCGGAGCTCAACTGAAAACAAAAGTCATATTTTATCCAGCGTCAATAAATATCACAATAAATTAACATTAATAAAACTTGTCTTACCTTGTATTTACAACTTTCCAATAATAGATTAACTAGCCCTTCCACTGAATTCTTAATCGCACTCACTTCAACTTCCAATTTTTCTGATAGAAAAATAATGCAAATAAATATTATCATAATTCTTTGCCTTTCGTTGGTGTTTTTAAATTTTTCACTCACGTGCGGCTGCATTATATATTTTTATGTTTGGCCCCTTTTGCAAATAATCTATAGCCAGCTTACAAAAATCCTGCAAAACTGAAAAAAATTATATGACAACAGCTACCTCAGGTGCAAACTAGTGTCGTTAAAATCATGATTTTACGCACCTTGCGGTGCATGCTTTGTGAGAAGCAACACATGTTCTTTGTGGTCTGATTTTAATGTCAATAACATTATTGTACTTCACTTCTATATTTTTATACAGTGCCTTTATATTTTATACAGTGCAATAGTGGTGGGGAAATATCGATGGCACTATCGATATTATCGATGGTTGCTACTACCGAAAATATATGTTTACTATCGATAGTTATCGAAAATGTGGGTCGATATTCGTAATGCCGCGAATTTAAAAATATTTGGTAATTTGATGATAGGCATTTGTTCTATAACTGACGATAGCGATAGTATTCTGTGATTAAAGACTGGCTTTCTGTGTGATCTTGCGTACGAAAGACTCTGCAATTTCAAGAATTTTATGTCCTTTGTTCAGGATTGAATTGTATTTGCCCGCTTTCAGGAGGGAGCTACTATATATATCACATTCCATCACTATCGATGGTCGATGGTCCAACTATCGCAAATTATCGATAATGCTGACCATCGATATTTCTCCACCACTACAGTGCAAGTACATACGTCAGTACACCGCCGCCATATTAAGTAGGCGCCCACGAATGTGCGTAGCAAATAGTATGCACATGCTTCTATATGTGTACAGTGTGGGAATTTTCTGATAAAAAGACGAACGAGTATGGCATTGCCATTTTTGTAGTGCAACGTTTAACAATTTATGCAAATGTAATAAATGTATGTCGTCTAAACGATTATCGAATTGTAATATTCTAACTTTATCTATTGCTTTTAAACTATGGAATGAATAAAATTATAAAAGCTTCACAGGAAATTTATTAACCACATTAATCAGAAATAAGTGTAACGATATTTAGGTGTGCATGATCTTTTCTTATTTTTTAATATCAGTATAACAAAGTGGCAACATAATAATTTAGAGTTATGCCCTTGGTTGAGAGAGCGTCGCCTTCACTTGAGCCTGTTGAAACATTTGTTGATATTTCTCCAATGTTTCACGATGTGTATCTTGTTTCTTATCCAAGCTAGCGATCAATTCTTCCACGCGTTTCCTAAGATTTACAAAATTTCTCAGCTAGTAAACACTAAATTTCTTACGTAGTCGTCCCATCGTCTAACAACTTACAATTCAGAGGAAATATATTCCATACGTTTGGCAACATTCTGCTTCGCTTCATCTAAATCCTGTTTAATGAGAACGGGTCCTATTAGTTTGAAAACATCGTCCTCTCCTTTCAAAAGATCTAACTCTTTTTTAACTGCAATATTTTCATTCAACTGCCCGTCCAGCTGCTGCCTCTGACTCAGTGCTTTGTGGTAATCTGATACAAACAGAATCTATGTGTAACAAGACAGTCTGTTAATTAGAATCGCACAATGCATTGTGGATGGTATAATCTGCATAGGAAAATTATCAATATACCTTTCTGAGCTTTCTTATACTTGTCTATCTCCGTCTTTAAATTTTTTTGAATTTCTTCTGTCATGTTTGTCTAAAAAGTAAAGGGTAATAATAAAGTAAGATAAAATAAGATACAAGTTAAGAGGTGAATGCCCAGGTTATACTACTTAAAACCGAAAGATTCAATTACTGGTATAATATTAAATTGGTATAATATTAAAGATACTTCACAGCTATTAGTAGAAGAATAGATTTGCTGTAATACCCAAAGCGTAGATTACAAGGAATATTAATTTTCAATTTTTTCAATATCGTACCATGTTGAGAAAGTCACGTTGCGTAGTACGGTTCGTCACAAACCGAACAATAAATACTGCTTATCAACTGTTTAAATTACTGTATATCTTGTACGCGCGGAATAATTATTGTTCATTAAACGTATACTTATATCTTCAAGTTGTTTCGTTCTACCGCTACGCTGCTTTTAAACATCGACTATCTCAAATGCGTTTCGACGTACAACCTACACATTCATATTCGTTGCGTCTCATGTGAATCGTGCATATGCACAAATTAGGAATGGAAACCAGCTGTGCACACTTCCTTATTCATCATTTGTACGTGGCTTTTTCATTTAAATTAGCAACTAACATTACACGCATAACCATAATTTTGTTCTATTAAATTAATGCACTTTTAACTGCATCTAAGCATATGCATATGTATTTTAAGCATTGCAATTATTACTATTGAGTTTTAAATTCGCCTTAGCGCTTCTTGTAAGTGCCGTAAGATGGCGACAAGATATTTCATTTTTGAAAAGACATCTACGTTCAACGAACGTGGTACTTTATTTAGTGGACAAGCAATTTTGTAAATATTTTCTTTTTTTCATCAAAGTTTAACGCCGCATCGACACCAGGGTCATTAGCGACAATTTCAAATTATTATCTTCTTTCGCAGAAACTTGGAAAAATGGAAACGATACTAGAACAGCAACGGCGTTACCATGAAGAAAGAGAAAGATTGATGGATGCAATGGTGAAGGAAATGCTATATAAAAAGCCGGGCCACAGGGAAAGTATAAATTCGGAACATCGATTGAAAATGTTGCTCGATCAGTACATGGATAGCACATCGCATTTGCAGGATTTGTATGAGGATAAAGATGGGCAAAGAAAAGAAGAGGTATATTGGATGTTTCCTGTTTCAATGATAATTCGGTAATATCAATTTCTGTTCCGCAGGTGCAAGCACTGTCCGGTCCAAATGAATTTTCAGAATTTTACTCACGATTAAAGTCTATAAAGGAGTTTTATCGGCGACACCCTAATGAAATAAGCATTCCAATGTCCGTGGAATTTGAGGAATTGGCTAAAATGAGAGAGAATCCCACAGAAGAGCTTTCGAATCTTGTTGAATTTACAGACGAAGAAGGATATGGAAAATATCTCGATCTGCACGAATGTTACGAGAAATATATCAATCTCAAAGGGATTGAAAAAATAGACTACATCACGTATTTATCGACGTTCGATCATCTATTTGACATACCAAGAGAAAGGAAAAATGCTGAATATCAAAAGTATGGGGAGTCTCTGTTAGAGTACTTGACCGACTACTTGGGCAGAGTTAGACCTTTGCTCGATATAAATTCAGAGTTGGAGGAGGCGAACAAAGAATTTGAAACCCAATGGGAGAATAATACTTTCCCAGGATGGCCAAAGGAAACTGGTAGCGCTTTAACTCACGTTGGAGCACACTTAGAACTTTCTGCCTTTTCCTCTTGGGAGGAGCTTGCATCTCTCGGTTTGGACAGATTAAAGTCGGCTTTAATGGCTTTGGGTTTAAAGTGTGGCGGGACATTGGAGGAGAGAGCGCAAAGGCTCTTTAGCACAAAAGGAGAAGCATCCCTGGATCCAAATCTATTAGCTAAGAATAGAAATAGGAAAACCGGAAAGGGACGAAATTCTGAGAAGCAAAAAGAAATTGCTTGCTTAGAAGGACAGGTATATAGACTTGCGGAATTGGTGTCGACTCAACGGGTAGCGACCAAAGAAAATGTTCAAAGGAAACAAGCTAGAACAGAAGGTGAGAGGGGAGATTCGGATGCCGAAGCTAGTGCCAGTGAATCCGAAGAGGAGGATGACAATGAAGTACCGTACAATCCTAAAAATCTTCCCCTTGGTTGGGATGGCAAACCTATTCCATATTGGCTGTACAAATTACATGGATTGAATATTAGTTACAACTGCGAAATATGCGGAAATTTTACGTACAAAGGACCGAAAGCATTCCAGAGACACTTTGCGGAATGGAGACACGCGCATGGGATGAGGTGCCTCGGTATTCCAAATACTGCCCACTTTGCTAATGTAACGCAAATAGAAGATGCCTTAGCTTTATGGGAGAAGTTAAAAGCGCAGAAGCAAGCGGAACGTTGGCAACCGGAACAAGAAGAAGAATTTGAAGATTCTCTTGGGAATGTTGTCAATCGCAAAACATACGAAGATTTGAAAAGGCAAGGCCTTTTATGAGAATCGTTTCCCATAGCATCGCATAATATTTCGTACTATTCAGTTATAGGTTTACTGCGTTTATGCTTTTTGTAATTCACATTGCATTACTTGGATATCGTATGTATTGGAATAAATGTAATAAATAAAAATTATTTACAAATTTCAGCTATGGTATATTAACAATAAATATTCTTCGTCGTTAAAGTAATCTAACGCATATTCAGCCTTTAATGCAATTCGGTGTGCGTGTATAATTTACATGGTATATACGTTTCAAATAAGCGTAACACGGCCTACAAAGTTTCCCTCTCCATAGCAAAAATAACATATAACATATTTCTATACGATACATTGAAAAATACAATTAGGGCATGGTAAATGATTCAATGAAAACAACTTCCATGAGAGACTAGGAAAATATTACATATGTATATAGTATACTCGTATATTTCTAGTTCAAATCGATTTTCGTTTAGATTTTAATAGGAATCGTTTAGTCCGAATTTCTCTGCTGAAGCTATATTTGTTGCTCAATTTTAGTATTTAACTAAATGTTTAAGAAGCAGGGACATTAAATCTTTTTAAATGACCGTTCGACCAATGAGAATGCAGCAATTTTATATGTAGAAATCCCAGAGTGCGTGGTTGAACGTTTTCCATAGATGTATTCCCATCATATTACCTTGCAACTTGTCTCGCAACTGGCAACTGTAATTTTGGAGTTCTCGGGTAGGAAGTGCGCTTTAATTTTATAATTAAATCATGCAATCGTACCATTAAAGTGGTTGAGTAAAAATCAAGGAATCGTGCATGCATATGCTTCTAAATGCAATTCGTCGCCACACACGTTCGGTTCGATCGAAAGCACGATGTTTCGTCGACGTGATTAAAACCACGTGCTTCGAGGGACCGATCGTTCTTATTAGATTATATGTATATAACGCGAGCATTCAATTCGAACAATATAATGCCATTATTGCCATTTACGTTAATTATTTTAATAGCCCCTACTTTTCTAGAAAGATTGATTGCATGAAATAACTAGTTGTTAAAACAACATCGATCAGGAGAGCAATTTTTACAATCATCGTAGAGAGGCATGCTGAGACAGAATGACGGAATTCGTAGATGGCTGGATATTTGGACACACTTTAGGAGAAGGTGCTTACGGCGAGTACGTATATACACCATCAACTTTTTCCAAATCCACTCCACAACGAGTTTACTTTATTTCCGATTATTTCGATTGATATATGTTCTTTTCGTGAACATTGGCGAAGCATGAACAAATATTTTACAAGGAGATATTGGACAAACAATTTTTTAATGCAAAACTTCCGATTGAAATGGCACTAAAAATGAACGCGCACTTTTCAGAGTAAAATTAGTTATAAATAAGACCACAAGCGAAGCTGTTGCTATGAAAATGATCGATTTAGACAAGCATCCGGACGCCCGTCAAACTGTTCGTAAAGAGACCACGATACATCGTATGCTTTCTAATCCTAACATTATACAATATTATGGGAAACGTAGCGAGCCCAATATGGAGTATATATTTTTGGAATATGCGTCGGGTGGAGAGCTTTTTGATAGGATTGGTAAGGTATATCGCTTCCTAAAAGAGGAAGTAACTAAAAAGAGGAATATAATTAGCATGTGTTTTTTTTCCTATATCTGTTTTATGTTTTTTTTTCATTCAATATAGAACCAGATATCGGTATGCCGGTATGGGAAGCGCAGAAGTATTTTAAACAATTAATCGCCGCGATGGAATATCTTCACAGCAAGGGCGTTGCGCATAGGGATCTGAAACCAGAAAATTTATTATTGGACGAACATGACAATCTGAAAGTTTCTGATTTCGGTTTGGCAACAATATATCGTTTACATGACAAAGAACGTTGTTTGGAAAGGAGATGCGGGACATTGCCGTACGTTGCTCCAGAAGTATTATTGCGCCCTTATCATGCCGAACCCGCTGATATATGGTCGTGCGGTATAATTCTTGTGGCCTTGCTGACTGGAGGTAATCTTTATAGAAAAACTAATATCTGTGCGTTACAAAGGTTGCATTACCCTTTCTTACAATTCGTGTAATTTATTCGTCTCCCAATCAGTGGCAAATTGCAAATATTGGGCAATATATGGTCCTATACACATTTCTATTAAACGGATTAGCTATGTAGTAATTTTATTAGAAACTGCTGACATTGATGATTGTTTTAAGTTTGACAAATGTATTTGTGAAATACAGATCAATGTGGTCTTTAGCCCAATGATTTAAGTCTAATGCATAACTTACATTTCTTAGTTTTTAACTGGTCCATATCTAAACTATAGAACTGCCTTGGGATCAGTCCTTGGCAGAGTGTCCAGAATACATGGCATGGAGAGATGGAAAATATATGTCTCTTACACCATGGAGAAAGCTGGACAATTCTTCGTTGTCCCTCATTAAAAATATTCTAACACACTCACCGTCGTCCAGATCTACCGTGAACGATATCAAGCTACACAGATGGTTCGTCAAGAAATTCCAAAAGGGTACGCAATGATTTATAGAGACACTTATAGAGACTGGTGTTACTTGTTATTAATGTTTCGATAAGATTCACGAGCAAGACGAGGCAGGTATTTACTGAGTCAGGTACTAAGTGACTCTGAGCGTGTATTTAATACTCAAAGCAACCTGGTACCTAACTGAGTGGATAGTAAGTACACCAAATTATATTGTAATGCTCGTGAGTATGTAACAATTTTATTATTTATCACTATTACGAAATATTAAGTGATCCAATTAGTACATTATATTAAAAGAACTTGCCAAGATTATCAAAGCTTTTGCCTTTACTTTGGTAATACAGCTCTATGATTTTAATTGAGGATCATAAAGCTAGATTACCAAAGCAAAGAGCACTAGCATATGCAACCAAATATTACTTATTTTAAACGAGTGGTTTTAACACGATTATCATTATTTCGTCTAATGTGTAAACTTTGTGTACCATAGCTGGAAGTATAGAAGGATATATTCGACCCGATGAAGTGGATTCGAGACAAGTGTTGGAAGAGGAGAATTTAACAAGATTCTGTTTATCGCAACCCGAATTACTTGTGGTACAGAATGTAAATGCAGCGCAAATTAATTTGGAAGAACGCCCGGGATTTTCCTTTTCACAGCCCGCGCACATAGAAGATTTATTGCTATGCACACAAGTACAAACTAAGCAATTTACTCAAGCAAGCCAGGTCTCTTTACCTTTTACTTACTCTTTCGTTACAAAACTATTCAAATCTATATCGCATTATTATCATTTTATTTCATATTTGCAGCAAAATACATTCCAGCGATTGGTGCGACGAATGACGAGATTTTTTGTGAAAACAGAGTTGGAAACAACGATAAGGAGATTAGTAAATTGTTTAAAAAACGAAAATTATACATACCGCATCAACAATTTCGGCACAGTAGGTTTTGTCAATATTAAGTGATAACATCAAGTTAGAAATATATTTAGGAAAAACTTATTTACATAAATTGATTATACAGATTACTATATCAACTGTGGATAGAAGAAAAATGCCTTTGGTTTTTAAAGCAAATATCGTGGAGATGGACGGAAAGATATTAGTTGACTTTCGATTATCTAAAGGCTGTGGACTAGAATTTAAACGAAGATTCGTGAAAATTAAGTCTCTATTAGAAGATATTATACTAAGAGGTCCCGTTACGTGGCCGATTGCAGTTGCCACCGAATGCATGCCTTAATAATCTATAAAATGTATACGATTGAATTTTCAATAAATTTTTTATATTCTTGTAAAAAAGCCAGTAACACTGATATCTTATGCAATTACGGATCAGAATTTAATTTATTTTTGTCTATGGTAATAATTATACACATCGTTCCTACTATAACTTTCATGCTAAATTGTTAGAGGGCGCAAAAAGGCCGCTTCGGTATTTTATAACATGTGACTCGAAATCTCGAAAAGTATTGGATCAGCTACCTACCATTTGTTGATCATTGTATTTACTTTTTTATTTTTACCATTACTGTCAATTAGTGGTGGAGAAATATCGATGGTCAGCACTATCGATAATTTCCGATAGTTGGACCATCGACCATCGATTGTGATGGAATGTGATATATGTATATAGTAGCTCCCTCCTGAAAGCGGGCAAATACAATTAAATCCTGAACAAAGGATATAAAATTCTTGAAATTGCAGAGGCTTTCGTACGCAAGATCACACAGAAAGCTTTAATCACAAAATACTATCGCTATCGTCAGTTATAGAACAAATTCCTAACATGAAATTACCAAACATTTTTAAATTCGCGGCATTACGAATATCTACCCACACTGTCGATAACTATCGATAGTAGACATATATTATCGATAGTTTTCGATAGTAGCAACCATCGTTAATATCGATAGTGCCATCGATATTTCTCCACCACTCTGTCAATCCATTTGTCGGGCGATTAAACAAAAAAAAATGATACGCCTCTTCTGCACCTCGTCTTCTATGTTATTGATAAGATATGAATAAGCTACTGAGAAACCTTTCCCCGATGTTTCATTGCTTTCTTTCGAAATGATATACATATGT
This sequence comes from Nomada ferruginata, assembly GCA_963583965.1. Classification (NCBI taxonomy): domain Eukaryota; kingdom Metazoa; phylum Arthropoda; class Insecta; order Hymenoptera; family Apidae; genus Nomada; species Nomada ferruginata. The sequence continues at coordinate 8,885,628 of OY757225.1, read as the reverse complement.
ACATATATACACAATTCCATATGTACTTTATTGAAATAACTTTCGTCTTAAACTTATCATAACCTGCTTTCGACAAAGATGTTAAAGTTTCTTCAATTTATGACTATCCTGATCACTACTTTCCTAGTGTATATATTTTGTAATTATGTTCGATTTGCACATTTCTTGGATATTTATAAGCATTGGTTGTTTAACGATATTACCGATTTTCAAGTGTATGATTTCATTGTCGGTAAGTCGTCCTTGTGCGGTCATATATATGATAAGCATAAAAGAAAAGGATAATAGAAAGAATGAATTTAAAAAGACAAAGACAGATCATACTTTGTTTGTAAATATTGAAGGTACTACTTTATTATTCAGTTGGGGCCGGTACTGCAGGAGCAACCTTAGCAACAAGATTGACTACGTATGGATATAAAGTACTATTACTCGAAGCTGGAGGAGATGCACCACCTTTTTTAGACATTCCACTTTTGGCACCATTAATTCAAAATACTCCGTACGATTGGCAATACAAAACTGTCCCTCAAGAAAATGCTTGCAAGGGCTTAAGGAACAATGTACGATACTTTTACTTATGTATAAAACTTCGCTTAGTCAAATGTTTTATTATGCCTATTTGTGCAGGAAAGTAAATGGCCAATGGGTAAAATTCTTGGCGGATCTAGTAGATTAAATTATATGCTTCACGTTCGAGGACATCCTTTAGATTACCAAGAATGGATGCCCGAATTTAATGGTGAAATTAATGAAAAATTTATTCTTTATCTGTGTTTTTTCTTACTATTGTATCTGGGAAATACTTTTAGAATACTTTACAAAATACAGCGGTTCATTGCACATCAGCGATTTAAAATGGGACAGCGGTGTAGCGGATATAATTTTGGAAGGACTGCGGGAATTGCATCAAGCTGTTGGCAACATTAATGACGATATAGAAAATGGTAATTATAAGAAATTGTGAAAAGTATTAAGTATTGATTATTTTATTGATTCAGGTTTCATGAGAGTAAAAGTGTCAATGGAAAATGGGAAACGATGGAGTACAGACAAATTGCTACAGGAACTTTTTGAACATAAATGTACAATCGTTACTCACGCTCATGTGCAAAAGGTATGTTACCGATTGATTTAATAAGAAATTTTAATGTTTTTTAATTAGGGTTAGCCGTCTTTAACTTCACCTCTATTCTGTATTCAAAGGTATTGATGGAATCGAACAGAGCAGTGGGTGTACAATTTGTTATATTAAATAAAACATTTACAGCAATTGCAGAAAAAGGCGTAATTCTTAGTGCTGGTACAATTGGCACACCAAAAATCTTAATGCTATCCGGTATTGGACCCAGGGAGCATTTGGAGGATTTGAACGTAAAGTTAATTCACAGATATTGCTTTTTATGCTTATACATATTCATATTACTGATAATGATGTAGTCATTTATATATTTTTTAGATAAATGTAATCAATGATTTACCAGTTGGCAAACATTTAATAGATCATGTGCTCACTGGGATTGATTTAGTTACGATCAATGTAAGCACTGGTTTTAATCTAGTTGATACATTGAATCCCATGTCAGGAGTGAATTATTTTTTTTGGGGACAGGGTAAAGTTTTTGCAAAATAGATATTTATTGATTGCTACTATTTACATTATATTTTCCCATACATTTCTACATAACGTATATAAATAAGCTATTGTATTTTTTATGCTAGGCCCTTGGACATTTCCGGGAGTTGAAGTATTAGGAACCTTTCATAGTGCTTTCAAAATAAATAAATCGGATGCACCGGATTTACAAATAATGGTGATGCCACTTGGCGTATCGAAGGATAATGGCGCGGTTCTAAAAGAATCTATGGGAATTTCTGAAAAGGTGAACTACAAAAATATTTCAAGATATCTACTAACGAAGTAGAACAATAATTACACGCGCACTATTTTAAAGGTTTACGATGCATACTTTGCTCCTATATCGCATACGAATACGTTAACTATTGCTCCGGTTTTATTGCATCCCAAGAGCGAAGGGGAAATAAAATTAAGTAGCAACAATTCTTTCGATCCACCTTTAATTGACCCAAAATACTTATCACATAAAGATGATATCGAGACTCTCGTAGATGGTATTGTACCTTAATATATTGTCGTATTACGTAATTGTGATTGACGTTAAAGCAAGAAAAATATTAAATTTTTCAGGCGTGCAGTTTGTGAAGGAATTAGTTGAAACAAATGCCATGAAAAGTATCGGTGCAACCATTTATAAAAAACAATTCCCCGGCTGTGAAAATGAAATATTTGATACTAAAAAATATTGGGAATGCTATGTACAACATTTAACTTTAAGTTCATATCATCCTGCCGGTACGTGTCGGATAGGTCACGTCGTCGATCAAACGTTTAAGTAAGTTACTATTTGCAAACATTAATTGAAATATTCTTCAGAATGAAATAATAGAATTATTTCTTACAGGGTTTACGGTACAACAAATTTATATGTAGCCGACGCATCTATACTTCCGTCTTTACCAAGCGGTAACATTAACACTGCAATTGTGATGATTGCCGAAAAGGCCGCACATATAATCAAACAAAGTACAAAAGTTCACATGGATAGTGGAAGATGTTATAAACCAAAGAATTACTATCATTTGCCTGACATTTAATATAACACACGTAGAATGTTCGTTTTATTTAATACTAATAATAATATATCTAATATAATTTAATTATTCTTAAATCTGATGGTACATTTTATTATACATTTCTCATGGAATAAAATGATGCATAAAATTGTGCAAATTTTCTTGCATCGGCGATAAAAAATGTACTATATTAGTATATATTTAAATTTTGCAAATGCGTATCGATATGAAGAAACCTTTGGAGGAATATGATTCCAAGTTTAACAATGACAATTGTTACTGTGTAACATCGATTCTTTGGAAAAATATATCAACGATAATTACGTCTATTATTTTTATAATCGTGCCTGGAGTAATCACTTGACCTATTATTATGGCTTCTATAATAAGGATGGGTTCTGCGCGATCTCCTATCGTCTTCATAAGAATACTTAGCATCTCTCTGATTTGTTCCTGAACCCATGCTTGGTAGCATGTTCATTCCAAACGGATCTATTCTCAAATGAGACATATCATTTCCTAATATCATTTGCTGACCTAACTGAAGCATTTGGTTCATATTAAATGATTGATCTTGCGTCTGTGTAAATTGTGGCAATTCTATGTTTTTCCTTGGGCTAATGTTTACAGCCCGATTAAACAGCTTAGTACCATCGAACAAACTTAAAGCGTAGGGTACCGAATTAATATGTTTATATGTTACAAAACCGAATGCTCTTTGTTTGCCATCACGATCTTTAGGAATAACAATCCTTTGTATCGGGCCACCCTGAAACATTAGACAAAAAAATTATTTTTGAAGAATTATATCGACAAAGCTTGTAATATACCGTCCAATGTTATAATTATATTGAATTTAGCCATTAAACAAGCATGGCGAGCATAGCACACAGAAAACGGTATTGATATAGCAGCATGTAATCATTATTACTTGTGTTCGAAAATAATAACGATTACGTTTCATTTGAGTCTGGTCTAATGTTTGTATGTATACGCCATGTACAAACCTGTAAGAATAACTCGTACAGAATTTCCTCTGTTACTTTCTCACTTAAGTTTCCACACCAAACAGTTCGCATATCTTCGTCCATAATGTTGAAATGAAATGGAAATTAAATATTTGAAAGTGATAAAATGGTGGTAAAGAAAATTCTGTAACAATTGTCAAGATAATCTACACAACGTATTCCCTACTACTTTAAGCTCTAAACGTACTGATACTAGTTATGAAAGTGTCGAACGCATTCCGATTGTAATTCCTGTACTTGACGCTAGGTAGCAACGAGGTCGGAATTGTGTAGCGACCAGCGTTATCGACAGTGGTCGTGCTATTGTATGGATACTATTCTGGGTTTTAAATTTCGAAGATATAAGTTTGAAAATGCTAGTGGACTGGCGGTTTTCAGAAAAGGCGGTAAAGTGCTGGCCATGTCCACCGTTAAGTGATGATTATTTTATCGTATAACTCATTAAAATTTCATCTCAACAGTTGAAGACTTCACTGTTACATGAATGGATAAGCAAAAGAGGAGACCTTCTGAAACAGCAAAGACGAATAACAGTGATGCGGAAGAGGGTTGTTTGGCTGATATATATAAACGAATGAAAGTCTCGTCTGCAAGGAAAATTCGTTTAACGCCGCAGAAAAGAAGTAGCATGCGATTACGTTTGGACGAGCCTCAAAGCCCGGGTACCTCAAAGTCTTGTTCCATAAAATGCGGTAATTTAACACCATCGCTAGGGAAGAGAAATAGCGCGCTGGTAAAGCCAGCTACACCTTTACAGGAAGCTAGATCTAGATTACACGTTAGCGCTATACCAAAGTCTTTGCCTTGTAGGGAAGAAGAGTTCAACAATATTTTTACATTTCTTAGGGGCAAACTGGAAGATAAGAGTTGTGGGTAGGTTGAAACAAATTTGACCCATGAAAAGATAGATGTAACGTATGAGAAATATTTGCAGATGTATATACATAAGTGGAGTACCAGGAACAGGTAAAACCGCAACTGTGAATGAAGCAGTTAAGTGTTTGCAGAAATTGGTAATTAAAGATCAATTAGATGATTTTAATTATATCGCAATTAATGGGATGAAACTGACAGAACCGAGACAAGCTTATGTACAGATCCTAAAACAATTGGATGGCAAAGCTGCAACATGGGAGCAATCGTATCGCATACTCGAAAAAAGATTTCACAGTAAAACTTCTAAAATGACATTGCTTCTTGTAGACGAAGTATGATTTCTTTTCAATATTTAATATTATGTATGAAATATAATGAAATAATCACGGATTTCTGTAGATGCATTGGATTGGCATTATTTCAGTTTGACTTTTTACGTACAAATCGCCAGGATGTTATGTACAATTTATTAGACTGGCCAACAAGGTCTGCAGCACAGTTTGTTGTCATCGCTATAGCTAATACTATGGATTTGCCTGAGAGAGTTTTGATGGGGCGCGTCACGTCACGCTTAGGCCTCACACGATTGACTTTCCAACCTTACAACCACAAGCAGCTACAGGAGATAGTAATGTCCAGGCTCAAGGATTTCAGTGGCTTTAGGAACGAAGCTGTAGAACTAGTCGCACGGTATTTCAATGCTTCTGTTACAGTTATCTGGTACTTTTACATCACTACCGTGCATCAATTATACTTGCTAAACTAAGCGATTTGTTTCAGAAAAGTTTCCGCTGTATCCGGAGACGCCAGGCGCGCTTTAGATATATGTCGTCGAGCCATGGAAATAGGTGAATCCCGAAACGCTGAAACGGTATCCTTTCAAGACGTGACGCAAGCAGTTTCAGAAATGATCGCATCAGCCAAAGTTCAGGCTATAAAGCACTGTTCAAAAATGGAGCAAATATTTTTGCAAGCAGTGTCCGCTGAAGTCAGACGCACTTCGATCGAGGAAGTGATTTTTAAGGATGCGTACACACAACTCGAATCGCTGTGCTCCTTCGATGGTATATTTGTTTCGTTGTTGTTAAATCATTTATTTATATATTTGCACAACGAAAAGTGTAAAGAGAAATTAATAATGAGAAATATTCAAAGTTTCTCAGGCAGTTGAATTGGTCGTTTTTGTCGCAGGAATTAAAGTGCCCACCGTAACGGAAGTGCTAGCCATTTGTGGAAGATTGGGTGCCTACAGATTATTAATATGCGAACATTCAAGGAGCGATATATATCAAAAAATTTTGTTAAATGTGTCTAGGGATGACATTCACTATGCAATTCAGGAACTGGATTTGAACTCATAGTTGGAAATAGTACAATGTTTTCCTAGATATATGGCTATTCCTGCACATGTGTCTTTTTAGCAGTGCCTTATAATTGCAAACTTTTTATGCTATTATAATTAAACGTTATACTTAAAACGTTGAATCATTCATAACGTTTGATATTGGGCAATCTCCCTCGACGTTACTGCAGTTGCCCGCGGCTTCGCAATTAATTTCCAATGGAGGAGTTGGATCTGGGGAATGAGGTGCCGCACAAGAAAACGCACTCGGGAAATGATCGCCACTGTGCCATTTCTTTCCGCGAGATTAGTCAGACATTTATCAGACGTGCGAATGCCCGAATAAGAAAGTCACCAGAAGCTTCATGCATGCCAAATTCCTTTATTTCTGCTTATCGTTTCATCATCTGGATATTCGTACGTTTCGTTACACGAGCGGTGGCGCCTTTACACAGTGTCTTGTATCGGAACGGGTTTCGCGTCGGGATCCTTCAGATCCAGCGCGTAGCCGTACATTCTCGAGGCATTCGTGGTTGGATCATAGATTCTTTCAACGTGTCGAAGAGTGTCGCCTACGATCTTGTCCGAGCTCTCGCGAACGAACGGCTTTCCATCCGAGGTGCGACCTGAATGAACGATTCTCGTGCCGTCGTTGTCCGACAATATAACATTATTACCACCAATTGTTCGTTGCCCGGTGCCAGTAGCTGGAACAGTTTGGTTGCCCAACAAGAGCGATTAGAAAAAGCAGCCGCCTTGAAAAGGCAAGAAACGAGAGTACAATCCCTCCCGATGGATAGTGAAAGGGATCTGTCGTCTCGCATAAGCGGAGCAATTTGTAGGTGGCGAACGGAAAATGAGCACGGATAAGGATCGGATGGTCGGTGTGCAGCATACCTAAATCCTTGTTCAGGTTTTCCGTGATTCGATGGGCCTGTGCCAAATTGCCCTTCACAGTGTCTGCTATACGTTGATTCAGCTGTTGCACATTTTGTTGGATGTTTCTGTTTAACACGTCGATATTCGCGGATAGACCTTTCAGCCAATCCGTTCCCACTAAGCCTTGCCCGTCAAGACCACTGCCGATCGAAATACGCACATCAAAATTGCGCGGTTCACAATTACGGTATTAATTCTCGCAAAAAGTAATGTATTTTGTGAGCAATCAGCTGTCGCTCGACTCACCTGCACAGCATTGCGCCAACCAGAATAGCAACGCCGATTCTTCCTGTCATTCTTGTTTCCCGCATTCTACACCATCCGTTTTCTTCTACTGCCTAATGCACCGCTTCTATGCTCGCTTTTCTGTCGCCGCAATCGTTTCCTTTTCTTCCTCAATCTCCGTCGATCTCCTTCTATCGAACGGCACAGATTGAAGCGTGCGATTTGCGAGGAAACACGAAGATCGCAATATCCCGTCCAGCATCTACACTACTATGAAACGCGCAATATCAGTGAGCTTTCCCCCTTCGAATCGTCGCGCGTCGAAGCTATGTTAACACTCTGCGTACGCACATATTACAGGTGCGCACGCAGTAAAGCTGGTCGCGTCGCTGTGGTTTTATATACCTGATTACAGGTAGAATACTTAAAACAGCATATCTAAATGATTCATTTCTTGACATTTATTTACAATATCCTTAAACAAATTCAATGACATCGCCTTCCATACGGCCGATTTTAATCAACGACATCTTAAAGTAAACCTCCTGATTCAAGAAACAAACTCTTTCTAGAATAGCTCCCGTGTATATAGTTACCGTGTAATTTTCAAACAAATATTTAAATTGTTTATAAAAACTGAACAGAGCATGGAGCATTTGTAAATTATTTATTGTCGCGTGGCAGCATCCTTTACCTTCATTTTAAGCACCCGATCATTAATCTAGCACCTCCAGAAGCCGAGATAATTGCAGTGCCTCGAACTGCATTTTTGCCGATTTTTTAATTGGAAATAACTTTGAAACCACAAATGCCATAATATTTAAACTGTTGGAGGAGATAGCTATGGTTCTTAGCTTTAATTTAAGACCAGTCCGAATAAGAAATACGCACTAGAAGCCGAGAAAAACGCAATTGTTTAAATTAACGATGTAATCCAGGAATTCGGTTTTGGCGCTCCGGAAAACTACGAAAAAGACCACAAGCGCGAGATGGTGCCACATGTCCGGTTACCAACAAAAATTTTAAAAATTGTTATCTTGGCTCCTGGTGGTTGTTTCTTAATAACTAGGATGTCAAATGAAAGGGAAACGAATAAGCTACAAGATAAAAAATACGTCGTTCCTGTAACTAGTTTATAACAAATGAACCGCACATGGAATAATGTTCACACCTATTGTAGATGGTAGCTTATACTGCTAGCTTTAATTTATGTCCTCTGATCATTGATGTAAGTAGCCAGGAAGAGGTAGTAATCGCATTTGTTTATAATTTCTTTAAACAAACTGAATTATCTCGCGTTCTACTGGGCCGATTTTAATCAACGACGTCTTAAATTAAAGCTTTCGATTCAAGGCACGATCTCTACCTATTTTAGAACGACCATCCACCCCTCATTCCACTCCTTTCCATATCAACCTCTCTTTCTCTTATGCTTCTTGTTTGGCCCTCCCTCCATCTATTTCCTCTGAACATTCCTTCATAATTTAACTCTCTCCTGTTACGTACTTACTAATATATTGTTTGTATGTGCAGGATTCGTTGGGAAAGAAATGAAGACCATTGATGCACTTCTCATTGTGCATAAGAGCAAGAAAGAAGATAGAAGAACTTTAGCCACAGTAAAGCCCCAGTAGTTATAGTAAATTAATAAAGCTTGTACATGCACACTATGTAAATTTGTAGTATAAGTTTTATCTTATTTGCGTGTATTGTACTTTTTATATTGCATAAATGTTATTTTAAAATTGAGACAGATTTAGTTGTAAGATGTATTGTACATCAATACATCAATCAATTAATGAACGTTCTACAAATTGACAATAATAGGAGATTATTCTTTCTTACAATTTATATTAGAATTAGTTTTCGCGTACGCGTATTACGTAATTGGAGGGTGGAAGGGCCGTGGCTAGGGTGGGTCTCCATGCGCAGTAACCTCCACGTGGTGAGACCCGGGCAATCAATTATTTATCGTATAATTATTAAACGTTTAAGAGACGTTTGGTAATTATGTGGAAAATAATTCGAGCTAATTGGCTGCGTATTGCACTTAGGATACAATGTACAATAATGGCCGCTTAATGTTCGTTTTTTTCCACAATTAATGTTCGCGGACTCATCCCTACCGATTTTTGGACCTGCTCCGATGTATCGAGGATGTAGGTTGCGTTCGAGTTATCTCCACTTGTCATCAGCAATGGCCCTTAACGAAAAGTTGATTGTCAGTCACCGGTGACTGACGCGGCCTGAACGGAAAGTTTAAAGTCAGTCATTGAACGGAAAGTTGATTGTCAGTCACCGGTGACTGACGCGGCCTGAACGGAAAGTTTAGAGTCAGTCACTGAACGGAAAGTTGATTGTCAGTCACCGGTGACTGACGCGGCCTGAACGGAAAGTTTAGAGTCAGTCTCTGAACGGAAAGTTGAATGTCAGTCACCGATGACTGACGCGGCCTGATCGGAAAGTTTAGAGTCAGTCACTGAACGGAAAGTTGATTGTCAGTCACCGATGACTGACGCGGCCTAAACGGAAAGTGTAGAGTCAGTCACTGAACAGAAAGTTGATTGTCAGTCACCGGTGACTGACGCGGCCTGAACGGAATGTTTAGTGTCAGACACAGATGCCTGACGTGGCACTCAACGTGTTAAATATATCGCACGCTGGTTCTCAGTACATCTCAATCCACTCCCAACAGAGCCTAAACCGAGCGTGCCGAAAAGTGATAAGCATGAACAATTCCTTATAAATCACATCCCTGGATAGTGTTCGCTAGACAGCTTCGAAGCAGCGAACATTAAGTGGGCATTACTGTCCACTGTGGTTATTTGAGCGGATAGAATCTTAAGTTCTTATTGCAATTACTTTTGAGTTCTCGTTTCTATCGTTGTATCTATCTGCAGCTGTAAATATTGTGTATTATTTATTGCCCTGCTTCTTATGTAGGCCCTTCTGTTTTCTGACGCTTGCGAGATAATTCGTTAGTGACATAAATCATATATGTTTCGCCTAGAGAATTACATTTTCTTATTTCTCAAGAAGCCTTCTTTTTTATAATTGAAATACCCGTGTATATATCTTTTAATTCATAAATTAATCAGTATGTGCAAAGATATACTTGAATCTACGCGGGTCTCTGCCATATCTACAGTGCCTGCTATGGTTTCGCCATCTATACAGAACTCCTTGAAACCACTCGCGCTTGCTATGGTAGTTCCATCTATACAGAACGTCTTGAAACTACTCATACCCCTTACTTACCATAAGTGTGGTTATGGCAGAGGCCCGAGTAGTTTTAGGCACATCTGTATAGATGGCGATACTAATGACTCTAGATAAAGCAGACATATATACAGTTTCCAGCAGTTCTGTATAGATGGCGAAATTAAAGCCCACTTTGAGTGTAGGTAAGACAGGGATGCGAGTGGTACGTAAATTGAAGCACTTGTTTATAAGTAGCGGTGCGATAATGTTCATAAAATTTGGTTATTTATGTCTTCATTCATCCAATTGAGTTAATAATCCTCAAAACCGTTTCGTACACTCATTTACGTATCAATAAAGTGTCAGCAAACACGGTATTACAATCTACATTAAAGTTAATATGTGCAGTAACATTGTCAGTTCCACTGTTCACTTTATTCTACACAATCAAGCTCATTAGCACAGGTAAATGCATTTGTGAATATTTTTCCCTTTAAATAATTTTAAATAATTTTCCAGCATGTGATAAATACATACTAGTAGCGGTATTATTCTTTATTTCGGTCTCGCAGCAATGAAAGTTTGGTTAGTGTACATATAACCTATCTTTGCAATACTATATGAACTCTTCCACTCTGATCTTCTGTTTCGCTCTTCCTTTTCATACCTTCTCCACCTTATGCATCGCACTATTTCTTGTCTCTTTATCGCACGTCTGTTACACATCTTTTCATTTCCTCTCTGTTTCATTACAAATTCCTAAGTCATTTCTGCGCTATTAATTGCTGACTCTTTCCTGTTCCCTCTTTACTTTGGTACTGACGTATTGCTCCCGTTTTAATACATTTAAACCTTTCATTATATCTTGCTTCTTGTATTTTTCTTTGACGGCTCTCCGTTAGATCCTTTAGTTCCGTTCTTATCAAATTTAGTATTCTCGCAATCGTTCCATTCGTTCTCAAAGACCCTTATGCTTCTAGTTTGGCCCGCCCTACTTTCTTTTTCGACTAAATATCCTTTAACAATCTTTCTATCTCCTGTTATATACTTACTAATATATTTTTCGTGTGCGTAGGTTTCGTAGGCAAAGGATAAGGAGCAATCATCGCCAATTCTCATTGTGCATAAAAAGAAGGAAGAAGAAAGAATAACTCTCGCCATATACATACTTCAGTTATATTAAATTGGTTTTGTGGGATTGGAAGGTGTATGCAACGAAGGCTGATGTAAGTGTAATACGTGTCTAAATATCTTTTTCTTTCATTAAATCTTCCTGCGTGTAATAATTACATACTAACAATAGTTATTCCTTTTTATATCGGCCTCGCAGCTATGAAATTTCGACTTAGTGTACATATAACTTATGCATTCTTCTCCTTCACTCTTTCTTGCAAACCTTCTCTACTTTACACATTATCCCATTACTTATCCCCTTATTTCATTTCGATTATACATTTAGTCTTTAAGGCTCCCCATCACTTTCTTTACTTCTCTTCTCATCAAATTCATTCGTGTTTGATTCATTTCATTCCTTTTTAAATAATCCTCCCTTTTTCTTATACTTATAGTGTGGTCTTTCCCCATTTCGTTTTCTTCTAACTATCCCTTAACAATGTTTCTTTCACCTGTTACTTACTTACTAATATATTTTTTGTGTGTGTGCAGGTTTCGCATTCAAAGAGTAAGGAACATTGACCGGTGCATCTCATCATGCATAAAAGCAAGAAAGAAGAAAGAATAACCCTTGCCACATACTTTAGTTATCCTTTAGTTATAGTAAATTGGTTTATAGAAATAGTAATAGTAATTCACTATAATGTATATTGATTATATTTTTTATTTTATATTCAGTTTATTCGGTAGATCTTGTATAAACTTTAATATTACTTATATTCCTATTACAAGTTCTACCGAATGTGCTAAATATAAAATGAAAGATATAATAAACAATTTACATATGCACACGTTACGCAATGGTTGTAATTTAAAATATGCTTTTGCATATAAAGTATGTAACTTTTAGTACGAGTTTTATCTGTAAGATGTATTGTAAATTAACTTCAAACAATAGATTATAATTATTAGATTATTTATGTTTATAGTATTTCTGATACTACACAAATATTAGTCTAGAATTGATTGTAAATAGATATAAACGAATTGTTCATAAGTATACGATTGTAAATCTGAACTACAACATTTTTGTAACTTGTATCTTCATTAATTAATTTAAATAAATCTTCAATGAAAAGAATTCTACTGTTCTTTTTATTTTCACACCTTAACGATCCTCGAAAGAACCTAATTCCAATTCCTTATACAAGAAGTATCGCAGACGAGCTTTAAATGCAAAGTCCTGAAGCGAGAAACTTGTAAAAATTGCCCTATACGATATTAAACTTGGCAGCAGGAAATTCTCAATCATTTTCTTCACTATCAAAGTCTTCAATTCTTGCAAAATTTGTTGGGAGAATCTCGAAATTAAAGGCTCGGAAATTCCTGAACGTGACGTCATTTCCAAGAATCGCCGGGGTCGGATACCTCCTCGCATATCATATTCTCCTAATACAAATCCACGATTTTCAGCGAGATATTTTTGCCAGAAATTCAGAAATTTTGCGCTCGGAAATTCCTGGAACGTGACGTCATTTCCAAGAACTGCTGCTATGAAAGACCTCCTCGCATATCATGTTCTCCTAATACAAATCCACGATTTTCAGCGAGACATTTTTGCCAGAAAGTCAGAAATTTTGCGGTCGGAAATTCCAAGAACTGCCGGGGTCGGATACCTCCTTGCACATCATATTCTCCTAATACAAAACCACGATTTTCAGCAGAAATTTAAGTGCTGAAAATCGTGGATTTGTATCAGGAGAATATGATATGCGAGGAGGTCTTTCATCGCAGCAGTTCTAAGAAATGACGTCACATTCCAGGAATTTCCGAGCGCTTAATTTTGTGGACATCTGCCAACCAATTTTGCAAGAAGTGAAGACTTAGAATTTGCTGCTTCCAAATTTAATAACGTGTAGGGCCATTTTTACAATTTTCTCGCTTTAGGACTTTGCATTTAAAGTCCGTACACGGTACTTCTTGTCTAAGGAAGTGGAATTAGGTCTTTTCAAGGATTGTTATGGTGTAAGAATAAAAAGAGCAGTAGAATTCCTTTCATTGAAGATTTATTTAAACTATAATCAGTGAAGGTACAAGTTACAAAAATGTTGTAATTCAAATCTACAAGCTAATACTTACGAACTATTCGTTTATATCTATTTACAATATATCTTACAACTAAATCTTTATCAATTTTACAATAACATTTCTGTAATATGAAAAGTACAATAGACACAAATAAATTAAATTTGTACTAAAAATTTACATAGTTTGTATGTAGAAGCTTTATTAATCTACTATAACTAAAGGATAATTAAAGTACGTGGCAAAAGTTCTTCCATCTTCTTTATGGCTCTTATGCACAGTGAGAAGTGTCGGTCACGAGTAGAGGACGCTCAAATCAGTGTCGGCTTTCTGAGTCGGTATGGCAGTCACGTTAGGCCACGAATGTCCATAAGGTGATTTGTCTATTCCTATGTCTCGTCTGCGAATAAATGCAAATTATTCGGCTTGTAGGTAGAATTTTTCATATTTCATTGAGATAATATTGATGGAATCATTTTACTACTATAATTTCTATAATTATCAACAATTTTCTTACACTAATAAATTTCCTGTAAAAATAACAAGGGCAGTAGAATTCTTTTCATTGAAAATTTATTTTAATTAATTGATGAAGATACGAGTAACATGAATGGTATAATTGAAACTTATTACATACATACAAGTGCCCACAGGTGGGCAGTGAAGTAATTGGTAGGAATCGAAAGGGCTAGCCATTGATAACCGTAGGAGAGAATGAGAGAATGCTTGCTTCTCTGAAAATTGGCCGTTTGGTAGTTTGGTGTGGGTAGCAAAGGCTTGAAAGGCCCCATAGTTTCACAGCACTCCGCACCTCGGCACTGTTGCAGATTGAAGGTGTGAAATGTCTGAGCCAACAGCAATTCGATAACACGTTACAAGCTACTAGGTATTAGTATTAGAACATAAAATAAGATATCCTCGAATCTTATGCCAAATGTATATATTTTCAATTGTGCGCGACAGTTTGTTTAGTTGTAAAGTTTCGTTATTATCGTATGTGTTTGATGTATATTCGTACCGATTGGGACCTCTATCTACTTCCCTTCCAAACATTTACAATGGGCTATCCCTAGAATTGTATGAAATATAATTGACAATAAACTACTTTTATGAATAAGCACCAGGAGTATAATGGCGACTCCTACTAATGGTAACGGTAATCTTATTGACGAATTCGAGGAAGCGTTTCAGGTATGATCATTTTTTTCAACAATAGTATGCCGTTTACGAAGATTATTTTCATACATGAGATACTGTTTGCAGCAATGTTTAAGTATATTAATAACGAAGGACGAAGGGTTAGGCAACGATGGAATTGGAGTATCTGGTGGTTTGACTGTGGATAAAGAGGAAGCGCGTAGCGAAGTTGAACAAGTTACGCTGAGATTTATAGATTTGGCAAGGCAAATGGAAGCCTTCTTTCTTCAAAAACGATTTTTATTGTCCGCATTGAAACCAGAATTAGTGGTGAAAGAAGATATCAATGATCTTAGAGTAGAATTAGCGCGTAAAGAAGATCTGATAAAAAGACATTACGATAAAATTACCATATGGCAAAATTTGTTAGCCGATCTGCAAGGCTGGGCAAAGTCACCAGCTCAAGGGCCAGCGCCAAATGGTAAAGATATAAAGATATATATATATATATAATTCAAAAGATATAAAGCATGGTTAATCATTTGCGAATACTTTAGGCTTGCCGAACGGCACTCAAAGCGGACAAAATCAGACAACTGCAAATGGTGGTGGAAACACAACGATGCAACAGCAACAGCAAATTTTACAGCATCAACAGCAACTCCAACAACAACAACAACAGCAACAACAACAGTTGCAACATCTACAGCAGCATCAAATGCAACAGCAACAACTTCATCAGCAACAGGTATTTAAGTAATACCGTTACAAGCAAAACTGAAACTGTTTACAATTAATGTCGAAAATACTTTTTCCAAACAAATTGCATTCAATTTGAAGAAATGCAATACAACGAAAAACTGTATAATCACAGAAGGCTTCTTTTGTTGTGGCTGTTAAAGTTAGAAGTTCATCATTTTCTCACACGTCTCTCTATAGTTCTAAAATCAGATTCATTCATTAGGCAAGCTTCTACTTTTCCATATCACTTATAATTATTTTACACGATCATTTATAGTCATTGTAATATTTGCATTTCAAATAGTATATTTATTCCTACCGGGTTTCTATACGTCTCGTTATAATTTTAAATTGAATGATTGTACATATCTGTGTGTATGCATGTGTGTGCGAATGTACAAAATGTATATAAATAGATTAAAGTGTTAAGTAATTCCTTTGTGATCGAAATAATTATCGGATTTTTATTAACTATTTTGTTCCTCATTTTTTTTTTATAAGTACATACTAGCTATTCGAGACATAAAAATATCTAAACCTATTGCACAGAAAGGCAACGTATACTAGGGTTGCGTATAATCAGTGCCTTATATAATTCCTATTGACTGAAGTGTAATGTATAAGAACAAAAGATTAAAGTGCTTTTATTAGTAGCTGCGATATATAATTACAAAAGCATCAATTTCATTCATAAAAGAGAAAAGTATCAGACAGATATAATATGTTGTAAAACGGTGCCAAAATGAATACTATTAAAATGTGTACAAATGTTTAGCCAAATACTGATATAATAAGTCCGTCAACGGCAATAATAAAAAAAGATAAGCATATTACATTTGCTGGATATTAATAATAAACCTAACGATCCCCGCTACGTATGAAAAAGAATTAGTCTGGAGATAGAGATGTCCAACATTCGATACTGCTCAATGATTACACTATCTACATTTTCCTGTTGATATACTTAATTAAAAACAGCACTTTCGATTATATCATTTTGCAAAATTTGATAAACTACAATCATGATAAATATGTTTTGCATGCAAACAAATATGCATGCACTTTTCATCGATGTAAGAAGTATTAAGTATGAACATTACAATTAAATGAATATTCAGAAGGCCGAGGCCTAAATAAACTAAAAATTAGATGTCGAATTTATTTTAGTGCTATTTCATTTATTCTTGAACACCTTACGGGTTGATATGCAATTCTTTATATAATGTTTGAATACAATGTTGAATGAAAGCATTCTAGCTATTCGTACAAACGAATCGCTGTGAAAAAGCTGTAAAAAATAATTGTGCCACTTTACTTATATTGTTTCTCCACCTTCTACATTCAAGTAGATGTTTCCAGAATAAATCTCGATTCATGGCAAACGAACATTGTGCTTTCTTTCATTTCCCTTGCCTAATTAATGATTATTCCCAATACATCCTACTGGCTTGTAACGATCAGTGCTCTATTCTTCCATTTCACTCGTAAACCTTGTGTATTTAAATATATTGCATGTATGTACTGCATTCTGGAGGTTTCTGTCGTATACCTTTTGGTATCGCTCTCAATCTACCTAAGGCACTTAGTTTTCATTTGGTATCCTTCTCCATTATCGGATAGAATGTATATAGAATCAGTATATAAAGTGCGATAGTAAATTGATTATTATGACAGAGCATATTTAACGTACGTTACAGGTGCAGCAGGGATCTGGTGCACCTCCTACATCGGGTCTGCAAGGTGTTGGGGTTTCAGTTGGACAGCAAGGAATGTTTATGACACAAGGAGGAGTAGGTGTGACTGGCGCAAGAGCTGGATTCCCCGTCGGAGGTGTAGGAAGTAGTGCCCTTCAGGGGCCACTCGCTTTCCTAGAAAAGACAACGAGCAATATAGGAATGCCCGAAAGGCGGAGTTGACGCGGAAGGGGGAGGGGCCGGGGTCGGGGTCGAGGAAAAGGCCGAGGAAGAGGACGAGGCGGAGGAGGAAGTTTACCTCCGCCACCACCGCTTCTGGACACTTCGGACCCGTCGTCGTATGCTGCTGCTGCCGCAGTTGCAGCTGCTGCGGCAGCGCCCCTTCCCTCTCCACAGCAGCAGCCACCACCGTCTTGTACATGAATATATTTGCAATTTATTTGTTATTCTAAGGTACCGTTTCTGTATCCGAAATGGTTACGACTTGCGACTACGGTAATCTGTTCTTCGATCTATATGTATAGAATATTCACTCTCGTTAGTAAGAACACCGAAGTGCTTTGTTCATTGAATATTAAGTTCAAATTTACAATCTGTTCGTACAGAAATTGATTTGAAAAATGGGCACGGTGTATAGGAAGTTGGATTGCTCGTTAAACCTCAGGATTTCAATTGAACGATACAAGCTTTATAAAATCGTTCTCGATATAAATAACGAGTGTATAGCATACCACTTGGTCTATTCTCTAAGAATATAATTTATATTCTGTGTTCGTTCAGTAGACTATTGATCTCTTGTATTCTTCTTTGCGCTGCAATCGTTTCAGGATTATGTAAACAAAAGAATAGAGGAGGAGAGTTCAATCGAAACATATTAACTGATATGTGCTTTTGAATTGATCAATGGGAGTGAGCTGAAAAATCTGTACATAACAAGATAGCAATAGTTATAACATTAATATAAATTTCACATGTACATAGAATTAGGTGCACGAGTTTCCTTACAATAAATCATACTGTAATAATTTTTTTATTACATTAATTTTGGGTAGTTATTAGCACTTCTACGGATTATGTGTAATATTTTACACAGAATGTTTGATCAAAATTGTCGGATGTATTTCAAGCGAAATACAAACAAGTAAGGGATAAATTGCCCAGAGATATACTTCCCACGAATGTATCTATATTATATTAAGCTATTTTTTGTACAATTTTAGTACGTTGCATTCTATTCTTTCTGTAGAATGTATACACTATCATACATTTGTTTTTGGTACTGGGCAATTATCAATAGTCATTGATGCCGTTGGTATATAATAGTATATATCATTGATTTAGTAGGTTCGATATTTTACGTAACGGGAATAAAACAAGTTGTAGAAAAGAAAATTTTTTAAAGTTTTACTATGTATTGTAAAGATATAATCCTGTACACAAATATAATGGTTACAAATTTGATAAACTGCACAAGAATCGACTTTCTTTTACATTCCGATTACCTTGTTTCGTTGCATTCAATTTCAGGGTGTGTACATAAATGTCAGAATCTAAGATGTTGGGTGGGCAGTATATGGATAAATTGTATATTGTGTGTACACATATGTATGCACATATATACGAATGCATACGCATATATAAAAATAGATAAACTTGCAGCAAACAATTTAAATTAGTTGTAAATCTTAACACAAAGTCTGTAAAAATTGAATGAGCGTACGGGTTGGGCGACCAGCCATTCCAGTTGGTATATATGGTAACTTATCAGGTCCAGGACCCATCACTCCTGCAATATCTAAATGCATCCATGGCATGTCGCACGAAACGAATTCGCGCAAAAATGCAGCAGCGGTACACGCACCACCACCTTTCGTCTTGGCAGAATTTATTATATCAGCTGACCTTACTTTCTCTACGAAGTATAACAAGTTATTCAATTCAGTGTATTACTTTTAAGAGTACAAATGCTAATAACGCAATATCATCGCCTTATTTCCTTACTTGTCATTTCGTCAGTAAAATGTTGCCAGAGTGGAAATCTCCACATTCTATCACCGGTAAGGGTGCCAGCATCTCTTATCTTTTCAAACAGTGATACATCGTTTGAAAACACTCCAGTCGCCGCTCCTCCCAGAGCAATTCTCATAGCACCCGTTAACGTTGCAAGATCCAATATAAAGCTGCACATACAAGATATATTTAATATTTATACCGGCAATTAGATCAATTGCAAGTTGCTGCACACATTTCCCAACTTTATTTAACAATTACCTTGGATTAAATTCATGAGCATAACAAAGTGCATCAGCCAGGATAAGTCTACCTTCTGCATCAGTGTTATCTACAATGATGCTCTTCCCATTCATAGCAATTACTACATCTCCCGGTTTCGTAGCTGTTCCAGACGGCAAATTTTCAGTGAGCGGTATCAAACCAATAATATTCACTTTCAGTTTAAGTTCAGCTGCAGCACGGATAGCAGCCACTACGCACGCTGCACCGGACATATCTGCACGCATTTCATCCATATCACCTGAAGGCTAAAATTGTACATTCAAATTAAGATATTTGTACGTGCAGTAAGTTATAATTTTTCTATTTAAATGTACATAATTGTAAGATATCGCGGACCTTCAGACTAATGCCGCCGGCGTCAAATGTAACGCCTTTTCCAACAAACGCAATTGGTTGAGCGTTGTCATCAGCACCTTTGTAATGAATTTCAACAAACTTTGGTGGTTCGCAGCTGCCACGAGATACACTAAGGAACGAGCCCATCTTCTTTTCTTCTGCCCACTGCTGTTCGTGTATTTGTACGGTAATTCCCAATGCAGTGAGAACCGAATGCACTTCCTTGGCAAATATTGTAGGCGTCATTAGATTGGCTGGAGTGTCTGATAAATGACGTGCCCAATTTTGCGCTTGTGCTTTGATGCTCCCAATATGCCACTGTTCCCTTAAAATATATTTTTCTCTAATTATATATCACGAGGGCGAGACAAAGTAATATACGTATATACTTACTGTCCTTCTTCACCATAGAGTGAAACTTTCGGAAGTACTTTTTGTTTTTCTTTGTTTTTCGATCCTTGGTAGAACCATGTTGATAGTACAGCACCTTCAGCTGCAGCTTCTGCATCTCCAAACGTTTCCAATTCTATATGTTTTATTTCGACTGCATCCAGTGCACGACAACCAGCTAATCCAACATTATATTATGTTATTATCATTCAAAATATGATTGAAATTAGTTTTTACTTTCATAGAAATTTATTGATTATTCAAAAGAACAACAAGTACTACCCACCGGCGGCAGCTGAACGAATGCTCTCTTTCCCTTGGTGTACTTCTTCAAGTTGATCAATGCCAAGATCTTTTTTCCCAAGACCAACAACAGCTATTCCTGCATAATCTTTCTCATCCAAACCCCAAAATATTCTAGCATGGCCTTTGGGAATTTTCGGACCTGCTCTGTAGTGATACAAGTTTGAAAATGTTATTTAAACTATTTACCAATTAAAATATCAGTGATTGAGACAGGGATGAAAGTTTATATGAAATTAAACATCGTTTCTTTAACGGACATATACTGACACACATATTTATAGATTTATTCATTACAATAATTCTAGGCATCTTGGACATGTATATAGCGTGTGCTGTAGCGTTTGCAACTTTAAAATACAATCTAAAAATATACTATCCTTTTTACATATCCTAGAATGTATAATCTCTAATAATTATGCTAATTATTAATTAAATTATACAATTATTACTACATACAAATACACAAGTATATTCTCTGAATTTATAATACAGACAATTGATGTGCACTTGTAACATATTAACAGTACGCGCCACAGTTATTTCAAATGCATTTTCAGATAATCAAACGGAATCCGTAACAATGAACATTCATTTCCGGGTATAACAGAGCACACAATATAACTCTATATTCTTCTTTCCACATTTCGATTCTGTGCCTATGTATGTACAGATTTCAGTATATAAATTTCTGATGGGGTTTCATATTTGTAACATGGTTTGCTTAAGCATTAATAATGTATTAATTAATAAGGAACTAAAGAAAACTGACCCATTGATGTTAAGAAATACGAGCCACGATACAAACTTTCTTTTAAATGTATTATACAGAACTGACTGAAATAATGCTTAGAAATTGTAATGGTAAATTGTTTGCTAGAATTATCATTGCAATTATCAATAAATATTATCTTCTTGGAAACTTCTCAATTACTAGAAGCAACATATTTATTTGCAATAAAATAAGTACCTACTCTACTTTGATAACTAAAAATATTTACAATATTCTATTTTTTATCAGCTCTGACACTATTAATATACATACATATATAAAGAATAGTGACTGTAACACTGCTAATAGGAACTTAATGGAATCGAAGCACATTTACTAATTTTTAGCTGAGCATGATGTTCTTCTCATAATCTAGACATTTAAAAATCTTCTGAAAATCTCAATTATCTAAATTGAACTTATTAGGCTACTTTGACAAGATTTATTATAAGATTCGAATCTTACATAATTCAAGCATTCTGAATTGGTAATTTGAAATATCTTTCGTTCTTACGGAATATTGCGCGGCACAAAACTATTGTTTTTTAGATTCTAAATTGTTCAGAATAATGAAACGTTACATTTCATTCGAGATTCACGCATCGTATTTAATGAGCAATACGAATTACTATACATAACAAAATGTTCAAGACGTTTAATGATTTAATTAGAAAGGAATACTATTATTGTATAATATTAAATATATCCAATAACTCAAAGCACAAATATATGAATAACAATAATACAATAATAAAATTGTTCCTAATAAGACTATTTTTTGCTATATGAATTGTGCTACTAATTGCTGTTCAAATACATCTCACTTTCGAGTATATTGAACACAACTAAAATTAACATAATGTCATAACAGGGCTTGTTCCATATTTAAAATTATCAGATGCTGGCATATCACTAATGTAATCATATAAACAATGTATTATTAAAATTCAGTCTATTATTAAATTATATCTAAAGTTAAAAACACTTAAATGAGAGTAGTATAAGTAACAGTACCCATCTACTTGGTATAACTACAAGGACAAAAAGGTATTTGTGCTGCTTAATGCCGGGAGTATTAGTTTGTCAAATAAGTCAGTCTCTAATCATTTCTATTTCAATATTATCCGACAAGTTCTCTTCAAAATTTCACATAGAACATATTATTATAAAAATGTCGAATAAATTTCCGCATCCCGTTGTTCTCTGCACCTATGCACTTAAGTGAATAAATTTCAAAATATACATATGTCAATGATTGCTAAACACTGTCTTGTTATTCAATTTGTAACTTGAATCTTTAAACAAGCTCTAATATTTTAATAGTTCCTTGAGAATTTGCAGCTACTACAACATTGGACATTTGTTTCCAGCAAACTGCAGACACAAATTCATTCAGATCCTCCTCCCTTCGATCCTGCATTTCTAATATACTTCGAACGGCATCGAATTTGTAAGAGAATAATTGCTTTGACAGTCCTTTGTAATATACATAAAGTGCATTATTTTCTGATCCACATGCTACATAATCACCATCAGTAGCGAGGCCCACAAAATTCTTCTCGTTTACATGTCCAACAAACGAACGCAGACAATGCGGATTATTAATATTCCACATTTTTAATTGGGAATCAGTGCTAGCAGACACGATTTCCTCCTTGTTAATAAATTTAACATACGAAACGGCCTTGCGGTGCCCTTTAAAAATGCACAATGCTTCTTTCATATTACGTAAATCATAATAATGGACACAATGATCTGCAGATCCAAACGCCAAGTGGCACGAACTACGTGGATTAAATTTGACGCAACACACATTAGCTTTAGCTTCTAGAGAAGCAACGGAATGATCGTTATTCAAAGACCATAACTTTACTCTAGCATCATCTGACCCAGATGCTATGAGTTTAGTATCCACATCATTGAAGTCAACTGACCAACATCGCTTTTCATGTTCTTGAAATGCTTTGGTCCGTTGACCAGTTGCGGCATCCCATACAGTTACAGTTCCTTCGTAATCAGATGATGCTAGCATTCCCTTGTGAAATGAATTCCATGAGACGCATGATATTTTGGAGCTAGATACCATTTCTACACAGGGGTAATGAATATCTACAGTATCCCTTATTACAGCACTATAATCGAATACTTTTATGCGCTTTGTAACACCAGCTATTGCAAAGAATTCATTATCCTTGTCAAACTCGATGCTCGAGACAATGGTAGAGTTATTAAAAATATCCGACGAATAATTCATAGTAACCAATGGACGTAACGATTTATATCTTGAGAATTTTACAAGATTTTCTCGAAAAACGTCTAGTCCTGAACTTGTGCCTTGCCATGAATCACTTTGACTTTGAGACTTAGGTCCAAGAAGTAATTCTTTAGCTCGAGAATCAAAGTAACATTGAACAAAATCATCAAAGTGGGCATGCATTCTCTTCCTACGTACAGCTAATGTAGACCCTATTGCATACTCATTTTGCTTTCTGTTCCCCGTTGGATTAACAAATGTATCGCTTCCAGCAACAACTACTTTCTCATTCGGCTTTACCATGTTCGAGTCTATTATGTCTATAAGACCGAGCATTTCTTTTCTTATAGCCGATACTTGTGCGGTATCATTTTCACTGGATTTCTTCAAATCTTCTACTTTGGGACATTTATTTTGAACGTCCCTTAAAATATTCTCCACCTCCTCCATATCTTTTTTAATCAATGCTATCTCCTTTTGTAACTGATTCTTTTGTTCTTCTTTCTGTTGTAATAAATGTTTCAGGAATTCATGCAGCAATTTGTTTTGCGCGGCGCATGTTTCCGCTTCCAGTAAATGCTTTCTTTGAGTTAATACTTCTAACATTACATTTACATCCGGCAGCGTTAGATTTGCACTTTCTGCAGCGACAATATCCCTCAATCCATCGTACGGCGGTATAGATAAGTCTGTACCCACAGCTCTGTGTCTACCATCAGCAGTATACGAAGAACCCAATTCTGCCAGACCCTTAATTCTAGTTTTATACTTCGATATTAATTCGTGTAATAAGAAGTTGGGAAAAATGTCTTGCTGTGTCAACGTGTAGCTACATTTTGGACAACGTCCATTGGCTTCTAACGATTTAACTATACATCGATAACAAAATGTATGACCGCAACGTGTTATATGTGCCTCATTGATAACCTCAAAACAAATGGGACACAGATAATCATTATTTTTATCTTCCAGTGAACCACTTATCCTATGAAGAACATTTGCAGAATGATACTGTTTACTCATTCTACTGCTACATTCACCTATACCCCCACTGCTTCCAGCAGCACTATCATTTCCCAAATTACTATCACTGATGGCCGACATTTCCTTTGTCAATTGAATAGTATTTCTTAAGATACATTTAATTACTTTAAAATACATTTGATAATTTTAATCTTCTTTCTGAAATCTCATATTTCCTGTTTCACGTTTTCTTTCAGCTGGTCTGATAGATATTTCATCTCATTCATTTGATTAACAACCAATCTAAAGAAACAGCTATTTTATAAATAATACTATTCTCAAATTTGTTCATATGTAACAAAATATGTATCTGGAAACTCCGTCTGTGCAGCGAACTTTTGCTTCGTATCATGCGTACAATACCATCTCTCAGTCTAGTCTCTCCTGAAACAATGAAAATAATGCCAGTGAGCTCGTGAGGCACAAATCTCACTCAAATTGAACAGTTTGTTAACAGAAAATACTTTATGAACAAAGTTTTTAAAATAACAAAGGAAAAGCAGTTCTCAATAATATAGGTGAAGCTCAGGCAGCATTATGACAATTGTTTCAGGCTGTAACTACGACCAATACATTTGAATATTCATTAATGTTAATTATCTCTATGAACTCAAAAAAATAATACTTCAAAGTATCAACTACGTTATAATTTATGTTAAACGTAACTTTGTATCTCATTGTTTATGTGCAGTCGTTTATCTTGAATTAATGAAGTACTTGCTTGATACGAAGGAAAATGATTAGGTATACAATGCAATACTTATACCTGAATACAGACACACATCTATGATCTGGTTTCACACACAATATATGAAAAAAAAATGTGTTTAGTATAAAGAACATTAACACAGATTTCACATAAATATACGATGCGAATAGTATGTAATTACACCACGAAATATGTTATAGGTTAATAGAACAAATTCGGACTTACAACAAAATATTCTTTTGCAGCTTTCCTTTAACTAGTTCGTTGTATTTGGCCGCCGTTGGAGTCAATGAAATGTTGCATTCATCTTCTGTTTCGTATATACCGAGCACCAATCCTTTCTGTTGAACGTTCAAATATCAGGCACAAATGTCGAATGTACAACTCTACGAAAGTATAGAGCATAGTAAAATCATAGCCTCGTGAAACAAACTCATAATTTCTCTCAGAACCTTTATTGAGAAAATAAAGAAACGAATCGGACTAATTAATGTTATTTGCCAAAAAATATTTGCAAATTCTACGTCTCGATGGATTGTTTCTTCCCCTTCCTATTTCACAATGTTTGAATGCCGAAACAGAATTTCTCCGTTCCAACAGTTTGTCGCGTAAAATAATAATATATTGCCATTTTAATAACAGAACAGAATGAGTATTATTTAATTTCCGAATATATAACGTTATAATTACCTTCATGGTCGAGATGGATAAGAAACGTAACTGTGAATTACCGTATTGCAGACCCTTACCCCTGATAAGAGACAATGCCATAATTTGTTCAAGAGAGCACTTAGGCGCAATATATATACCCGTGACTATATAGATATGCATCAATGGGTGAGTGTATACGTATACGCAAGCCCATACCCACATTGCCCTCAAAAGATACGATATCTAGATACTTGGTCACTTACGTTATAGATTCGTAACTCTAGTACCTCGCTTTCTTTTCTATTGCCACCTGGCGGACTTCTTCCCGAATTACATACGAATAATAAAGGGTTAACATTAACTCGTTCCATGCAATGATATAACCAAGCATGATTACAGATTGATTAGAGAATAAATGTAACAACTTATAGGGCACCCGTGTATAGGCGTGGATACGTGCATTGTACACTATGTATAGGTGTACCGAATAAATTGAATATAAAATGAAATACATAATAGATATGCATAACTATATATGCTATATATGCATTATTAGCATTTTTAAGTTAATTTTATAAACAAAAATGTAAACAACCAACATTTACCAAGCCTATATCGCCACCATTTATAAAGAAGTGTTTGAAACTGCTGGTGCCATGTATAGATTCGAATGTGGTGGTTAGCATCGCCATCTACAAAAAAATGCCTGAAACTACTCGTGCCTCTATCGTATCTACACTCAAAAATGATATAAAAATAAAAATGCATGTTTGTGTATGAAATTAATTTACAGGGCGGAGAAATAGTTTAAATAATGAATAGTAATATTGAATTTATTACACTATCGTATGGGAAAGAGAAAAAAGCAATGTTCATTTTTATACCACTTTTGAGTGTAGATATGGTAGAGATACGAGTAGTTTCAAGCATTGCTTTGTAGATGGTAGCTACCCCGTTTCTGGTCGCTTGGTACCGTACTCCGAATTTAATTGTTTAATTTGTTATACAATTTACATAGGTATCTCACCTGTGACAAGAAAATTATTTTATTCGTTGATATATAACGTTTTATTAATTATTTGCGGCGCTTATGATAACATGACAATGTTACTAACATTATTTACGTGATACATATGTTTCTAAATTAAAATTTAAGTGACTAGTTACGCCTGCGAATACTCCACATAAAAATTTGTTTCCTAACATTTCTTATCGCACTATGACAAGAATAATAATACTAAAGAATTATGAAGATTTTCTGATAAAAAGACATAATTGATTGAAGTACGAGACATATGTACTTACAAAGAGAAAGAAATAAATATTATTTACCTGTACAATATGTATACTATTCATAGACTACTTCCTTTATTATATTATATTTTCATATGAAGCTCATCTATATATATAGTAATAAATATTCAGTACCATTAGTAAGAACTTATTTATTAAGAAATTCTGCCATGGGATCTTCGTCGCGCTTTCGTTTCATTTGAAACGCTTCGATTTCATCCGCAGTTGGTTCTTTTGCTTCATACATACTATTGTAAGGTCGCTTCCTTTCATCCACATCAAATAATCTCTCTGTTTCTTTCTGTCTCTCCTCCTCTTTTTGCAACGCTTGTAGCAATTTATCTTGCATTTTTATAGCTTCTCTTTTGTTCTTTCGCTTTTCCTTTTGTTTCTGTTTCTTTTCTTTCTTCTTCGAAGATTTCGACCGTTTAATCGTCTTTGATACTATTTCTTCTTCGTCTAACGAATCATCACTACTACATTTCTCATCAGACAAATCTGCTTTTTCAACATCGGGCTGCACCTCTTCGTTTACTATCCTCTTAGTTTCAGTGGCTACGGCCTCTGCTGCTTTCTTTCCTGCATCTCCCGTACAATATGAATTCTTGATAAACAAATGACAACATTTGTATCCCCATTTACCACTCTGCCAATATGAACCCCAAACAGATGTATGATTGTTTGGATATATATCTTCCTCGTACTTTGACCTAATTACTTGCCTATCTTGTCCTTTAATAACCTGTTAATAAATATACATTCTATCAAATAATATTTGGATATAGCGAAGAGTTTATTATTATAAACATCTACATACCTTTCCATATCTAGAATATTCAATATATTGTTCTGTCTGTGCCAACAGAAGAGAAGATGGAAGAGCATCAAGATGTTCTTCACCTCCATATCTGTTAATTATGCTGCCACGAGCTTTGTCCTTAAGTTCGTCACGCTTTTTATCGTATTCTTGTTTAAGTAATTCCAATTTTGTGGGTTCGGCAAGCAAATGAACATCAACACCCCTTTCGTGTGCGTCCCATGCAAATAACTGAGCATTTGCATGACATTGCGTATCGCCCGAAAAACGCGCAAAATTTTCACCTTTGTAATCCACCCTACAATGAAATATAGATGTTTCGACAATATTTCATAATTAATAGCTGCTTAAAAGGTGGATACATATATGTAACAATAAATATTGTATATACTCTCTTTCTGTGCCAGTATATGGATTGTCACGCATGGATCTGGTTTTAGGATCATAATACGCAGAATTTGGATCCAAATTTCGCAGGTATTTTGCTGTATCTTCTCTAATTCGTAGATTCCTAACAGTAATACGCTGCTTAGAGTCCACTTTTGTTCCGGGCATATCAACTTCGTCCACATATTTATCCTCGTCCTTATCTGAATCTTGCTCGTCATTTTCTTCTGCATTCAACTTTTCGGCACGCATTTGTCTCTTTGCTTCCTCAATTTTTTGATACTCTTCAACAATAGCCCTATGCTGTGAAGGATCATAGCCAGCCCACCTGCATTGAGCCAAATGTTTAAACCATTATCAAAGGAATAGTTGTAATAGGACGGTGCATTGAACAAAGATGTAGTAAGATGTAGTAAGTTCTATCACCTATCTCTTTTACCGTCATAATCCATAGATAGATCTGGTTGGGCAAATTCATCTGGGGCTATATTTACATTTGTAAACTTTGCTCCTATCTTGCGTGGACGTTCCATGCATTCCTTTCTCTTATGAGTCATTGCACCACAATTTTCACATGCTCCCTTCCGGTATTTTGCTGCTACGCTGGTTGTGTCTACACCACGATTATACCAATCGTCTATTCCACTAAATTTCAGTTGCTTCTCAGGCTGTGGCCTTTGATGTTTCAAAGTAGGCCCCTGAAGACATTTTTGAGCAATTAATATATTATTCTATTGTTATTATTATTATTGCTGTTAAATGTGGCTCCATTAAATAAGTATCAATTTAACACAGAAGCTAATGCGTACCTGTGCACCAAAATACCATGGCGTGGCACTAATATATTGTGGAATGTGTGGATTTATGTCCTTGCCTTCTTCATCCACAGCGGCTGGTGCTGTACCAGCCTTTCTGGCTTCTTCTAATTCCTTTGCCTTCCTCCAGTCCTCCCTGCTTTTTTTCCTGGGTTCATCTTCAAAATTACTTGTGTTTTTGATGATTTTTGATACCGGCACGTTAGTCGAAGTATTAGCCATTTTTATTAGACCTTTATATGTTGGTATTTACAAATAATCCTAATTTCAAAATAATGGTCGCATTTGACATTTCCCTTTATGAAAAGGGAGGTTAGGCCATACTACCATGCAAAAGGCTAGTTCGCAAAGTTTCTGCATAACGAGAGCGAGAGAATTACTAAAGGATTGCAAAGTAGTGCTCGAGAAATATCGATGGTTGCTACTATCGAAAACTATCGATAATATATGTTTACTATCGATAGTACATCGAAAATGTGGGTTAACATTCGTAATGCCGCGAATTTAAAAATGTTTGGTAATTTGATGATAAGCATTTGTTCTATAACTGACGATACCGATAGTATTTAGTCATTCAAGGCTGGCTTTCTGTGTGATCTTGCGTATGAAAGAATCTACAATTCAAAGAATATTATATCCTTTGTACAGGATTGAACTGTATTTGCGCGTTTTTAGGAGAGCGCTCTCTTCCTCTGCGCCTAACGTCATTTCCTTGGCTGCTAGAGAGATCGCTCTTCCTTACATTACTTATGTATGTACTACATATGCATACATATCTCATTCCATCACTATCGATAATTATCGATGGTCGATGGTCCAACTATCGGAAATTATCGATCGTGCTGACAATCGATATTTCTCCACCACTATTGCAAAGACGTAAGGATTGCGATATATTTTCGCAGGGTGGCATTCTTATATAATTTGAAATTTCCGAAATTATTCTAAATTATTCCGAAGTTATTTTAAAAGTTTTTTTTTTTATTATTGCCCGATTTTATTTTACTTAATTCACCAATTTTTTGTGTTAAGAGTAAGGCATAAAAGTACGAGCAAAAACATTAAGCAACTTTAATTATACAAGAACTGAATATTTGCACTATGGCTGAATGAAAAGAAAAGGTTTAATTAGATAGATAGATCGATATACATGTATATGTTATTTTCTTTCAGTTCGGACAGATGCAGATTAGATACTTAAATTATTTCATGAAAATCTCTCTAAAAGAGGCCATTTAAAAAGTGGGGATTTATCGGCAGTATTGGGGGCCTTATAAATAAGCATATTTAAAATTAAATATTTCCGCCCCAATCTTTAGTTTTGTGTATGTACTTAATTAATAATACGGAGTACATAGTAATCAAGAATTTTGAGATTGCAAATATGTAGTCATTTAATTGCAAAAAATCGCGACGATTTCCAGCTGCTACAGGAATTGGAATGCAAGATCAAAATGGAGGCAGTCCCAAATAGATCGATATTGTTCCGTAATGTCGCGTATTATTGATCATTTTTCTACTTATCGCATACTGGTAAGTAAATATTTCTTGAAAGTTGCTCAATGCAAAATGTTATGCTATTTAATCTACTTAGTAGAAAAATTAATTAATCCTCAATATACCCGCGAAATTTGAGATCTAACGTAAATACTATGGTTTCCTTTTTATAAATTCATAGTTATTTTTATTCTTTTATTTAGAACTTTCTGTTAAAAGCCTATGTTACAATTTAAGTATAATTACTTGGCACCGCGAGCAAAATGCAAAACTATTTCCCATTATTCTTTGGCAGTGTTTAAGTATACATATCCATTTCTCCGTGTGTAGACTAGAGCATGGAATGGATGGATCGTGTCCACTTTTTCTTCCATCCTTTGGGGAAAAGGACAACTGTGAAAGAGAAGTTGCTTATGCGTCCCAAAAGGTTGGATTATATAGACCAACATCAGACGCAATCGACTTAGGATATCATACCTTAGACAACAATGCCTGTCGTACAACATCCTTGCCAGCTGTTATATCCATACCAATTAGACAACAAATTTTATTGCAACAGAAGTGCATCTATGTGACCGACTTGTGTCAGTTAGATGATACATTGTTACTGAAGATCTTTAGTTGGTTGGACACCAGAGATCTGTGTTCCATTGCTCAAACTTGCAGACGTCTTTGGGAAATAGCGTGGCATCCCTCTCTTTGGAAAGAAGTAGAAATACGTTATCCAGAAAATGCAACAGCTGCATTAAATGCTCTAACCAGAAGAGGATGCCACGGTTGTATTCGGCGTCTTGTTCTAGAAGGTGCTGTTGGCTTAGCTGGAATTTTTGCACAGCTACCGTTTTTAAGTTTAACTTCGTTAGTTGTACGACATTCCCGACGTGTCACGGACACAAACGTCACTGCCATCTTAGATAATTGCATACATCTGGAGGAGTTGGACTTAACGGGATGTGTCGGTGTAACAAGGGCATGTAGTAGAATAACATCGTTACAGTTACAATCATTGGATCTCAGTGATTGTCACGGCGTGGAAGATGCTGGCTTAGTGTTGACATTATCTCGTATGTCACATCTTACTTATTTATACTTACGGCGTTGCGCACGCATAACAGATGCCAGCCTCATAGCCATTGCCTCCTATTGCGGCAGTTTACGTCAACTGTCAGTTTCTGATTGTGCAAAGGTCACGGATTTTGGAGTACGCGAATTGGCAGCACGTCTAGGCCCATCTTTGCGTTACTTTTCAGTTGGGAAATGTGATCGTGTATCGGATGCAGGTCTTTTGGTTGTCGCCAGGCACTGTTACAAATTAAGGTATTTAAATGCTCGTGGCTGTGAAGCGCTTAGCGACAGTGCTACATTAGCTTTGGCACGTGGATGTCCACGGTTAAGAGCCCTCGATATAGGAAAATGTGATATCGGAGATGCGACGCTCGAAGCTCTCTCCACTGGTTGTCCAAATTTGAAAAAATTATCCCTATGTGGTTGCGAGCGTGTCACAGATGCCGGATTAGAAGCATTGGCGTATTATGTACGAGGATTGCGGCAGCTCAATATCGGCGAATGTCCTAGGGTTACATGGGTTGGATACAGAGCAGTTAAACGGTATTGCCGTAGGTGCGTCATAGAACACACAAATCCTGGTTTTTCAAACTGACTTTTCTAAATCAGTTTTTGCTAATCCTATTGACAATCTATTTATTAACAATATTTGTTTTAGTACTTACTTAGATACTAATTTGTAAAAATGCACAATCACCGCATATACACACATGCGCAGCATGTGCTGCAAGTTATATGTACACGCATACATATGCTTGTGTAAATGCATATTGTACGATTTGTAATATGCAAAAATCACTACTCCCTATTTATTGTTTTCATACCTTAATAGGTATGTGAAAATTTTCTTTAGAAATTCATGTAATTTTTATATTTATTTAATAAATAAACATTTTAAAAATTTTACAAAATTGCCTAAAGAATATTGATATTTTATAGCTTCAGTTAAAAGTAATATTAAGAATACGTTAAGATAGTGATGCAACAAATTGCAATAAGAAATCAAGTAGTACTGAAATGGAGTAAATAAGTGATGTGTTCCTACACGATTGATCGGTACGTCTGCTAAAATACCACATCTAGTTCCAGTGAACGTGTTTAATAATGACGATGGCAAGAAATATTAATCGGCAATTAATATAGTACATATGTATTGTAAGTATGTGACACGAAGTCAATATCTGATATCGGCAAATTTTCATTTATTTGATTCTCGTATGGTCTAACCTATGCAGTTTAAAGTTGCGACGCAATGATTCAAACTTTGTACGTGACAAACGAAAGATATTCCGTGCATTTGATCAAAATATTTCATTGACATATCCGTGAATTAATACAGAATCATGAGACCTGGTCGAGGAAGGCAGCAATACGGCATGCAATACGGCGTCTATTTGCTATGCGTACAAGCTCTAAACTTTGGTTTTGATAAAATTCCACCAGGTACTTTGCTAACAATTATTGGACAAGTAAGTAATATATCGTTTAATTGTTACGCGAACAAAGTAAATAAAATAATACAATTGTTAGGTTCTAATGAAATTTAAAGAGAAATAATGTTTACAGGTTTTGCTGTATGTTGGACTGATAAAGGTTCCGTGGAATGCAGTAGAAGTATGCATATCCGCAGTGAAAATATTTAAATATCGCGATTGGAAAGCTTTCGTTATATCAAACTTTGAGCATGGATCGGATATGCACTTATATTATAACATGGTATCTCTGATATTAAAAGGTTCTTACTTGGAACCTATGTATGGAACAATGAACTTTCTCACTTTATTAGCTTTTTTATCACTTGGCTGTAGTGCCATGTATGTAGGATTGGGTTACGCTTTCATGCAATTAACCGGGGATTACGGATATTATACACAATGTGCAATCGGATTCTCAGCTGTTTTGTTCGCATTAAAAGTAATTGTAGTTTGCGAAGAGCACGATCGAATTCATGACGTTGGTGGATTCAGAGTCCCCAGTAAAATTGCTGTTTGGGTTGAACTGGTTCTAATTCATCTCTTAGTTCCACAATCTTCATTTATAGGGCACCTTGGGGGCATATTAGTTGGTTGTTTGTATTGTTATTCTTTTATTGGTGAAATGCTTGACAATGTTACAAACACCATAACAGGTACTCCTATTATACACGAAGAACAGTTTTATAGGAGACGAAGATCGTTCCTTGGATGAACCATAAGTTAAAATGATAAGAAAAATTCTGAAAATCATATTCATTAATATATTTTTACCAAAGGATTGATGTATTTATATGTGGCAAAAAAAAACTGCCTCACAAATATGTACTATAATAACGTTTCAATGGGAATTGATATAGTTTAAGTAAACCACAGCTTATAGTGTTTGCAAAAAGCTAACAATGAATACGTTTTTTTTTTTCTCATAAATCAGTATCATTGTATACCTTCTCTTTTGTACGTGCTACCATGCTTATTAATCATTCTGCAGGGTTCACGTAGCAATCGTAATATTAAAAAGGTATTAAGATTATTTACGAGTGTGCCTTTTATATATACATACATGACACGTACAAAAAACTACCAAACTATAGCACTCTGCTTTTGATTACTTTATAATGTAAACAAGAATTATTACAACGTGTAAAATAATAAATTAATTTTCTATTAATGCCGGTCTGAACTTATTTACACTTTCTTCATAGTATATAGACACTGGGCGTACATAAGTTTTTATGCATTACACAGCGAATTACCTGCGTAACAGTTTACCTTATTGAAATGTATAGCATAAAAGATTGATGAATATTATCAGTCTATGTTCTCCATATACATACATACAAACTACGTTCAGATGTTTGAGGAAATATATGTGACATGATTAATCCGATTTTAACATTTTATATAGCTTGTAAAATGTTATATTCGGCATTTTCGATCTTACATCTGGCGTTAATAACGATGTCACTGAAAATATATATAATTACGATAGCGGTAATACCACGTAACAAGCACGATTAGGAACAAAAATATATTAAGAGATAATCAAATAAACTTACAGATTGTCTGATGATCTGCTTTATGAGGAATATCGTAAAATACCAAGTATGAGCACATTCGTTGTAATAATGTTATATCGCCTTGTATGTCGCCGCTCATTAAATAACATTTAATGTGTGGCATTAATTCTACAAGAACGTTAAGATGTAAAGCAAAATTGAGGAAAATTGTTATATCAAAGTAGAAAATTCTTACCATGCTCCCAACTGTCTATAATGTATGATACTCTTTGCTTAATTGCTAGTATACTTTCTGCACTAAGTAACGGATTTTTGTTTCCTACGTAACACTTTTTTAACATTTGAGACGAAATTAGCTTTATTTGCCATATAGAGAAACTGTTTGGTTCTTTTTCTATAATTTCCATACTTTTTATTAAATTGACCCATAAGGGCAGAAGGTTCACTTTATCTTTTATCACGCATTCATAAACAATTATAGCAAACGTATGTAGGAACTGTTTTTCGAATTCTGTCATTTCCGAAAATTGCCCATCGAGTTTATTTGAGTAACTTGCATTTTTCAAACCGACCGATAATTCCACAACTTCCATTCTTTCACTGGAAGATTCGGATCGTTCAACCCAACTGCTACTTGTTCTCTCGGATGTATCACTCAAGCTTTGAGATAAATATCCAGAACTGTTTTTGGCTGTACTACTACTACAAGATTGTGCCTTTCCGTTCAACTCATTCTTCATCCTGCCCTTCTTTGGCCATTGCAAAAAATGTTTTATTATATTCAAAATAGTTTTGTCATTTGTAAACGACGTCACGGATTCGGGGCGTGCTGCCCATGCAATAACATCCTCCGTTGTTAATGTTTGGGCAATTAAGCTTCTAAAACCCTGCAACACATAGAAAATGTAAATCTGTATGTTTGCATGTATTATTAAGTTCTTTTTTTAACGACCATGAAGTAAAATTACATGGGGATCTTCTGTATATGGTAAGCAACCAGCTCTTTGTTTAACGTCTAGAAACGCACATCTTTTTAGCATGTTCTCAAGCTGTTGCCAGTTATGGTCTTTTTCGAAAACGATTTCCCAATATCGATCATCTTTTAGTTCAATTTTCTTAATATTGCACAATTGCGGTAGTAAACATGGCGCTTGAAGTACGAGATCTTGTCCTTCCGCATTTTTTTCCGAGTCAAATGTTAAATGTACTGTTGCATAGCAATACTGGCCACTATCAATGTCTTTTGGTAAAATTACGCGCGGCTCAGCAGCCAAAACGTATAAATGCCGTAATGCTTGTAAATGATACCTGCAAATGAATTTAAACAGATGTTTAATTTTAATCAAAATAAATAATGTTATTTTAATCCATTGTACTATCGCCAGACAACCTGTTATCATTGCTGTGCGTTGGGAATTTCGGGAAGAGGGCAATTATCAGGGCTGCTACCGCACTAGGGCTATTAGAAAGTGTATACTTTCCTCCCCCAAGGAAGAGGATACCGAGTGCCATATGAGTGGCTAAATGAGATCCATATGTAACAACGCTACTTGCAGGTCCTACACGTGTCCTTATATGTCTGCATATCCTCATAATCTGTATAATTAAGAATAAATATCGTGTCAAAAGCACTGAAGGAAATAACGGACGGTTTGTGAATTAAATTTACCTCCAAGTTTCCGGTACCAGCCATCACAACAGCAGCAGCAAGTAATGTGACATTTAAACACGTTTCGATAGTTGACTTGCCAGCTAATTCAGCGACGGTTTTATGTGATAATGCCGTAAACATTTGTGCATAATTATATAAAGTTTTGAAGGCATTTCTATTAGCAGTGCCAGCATATTTCAAACCCAAAGCCATACAGGCACCAGCAATTATATTGCAATAAGCTTGGCTGTATATTAATTGATATTAGTTAATATGACAAAAATACTACAGCGATATCATTATTATTATTTTCTGTGCGTATATGTATACATATACACAACGCGTGAGCCACGCACACACACACATATATAGTTAATGTACTAACTTCATAGTTTCCAAATCTACATTTTGCGCTATTTCAGAGGTCGGTTTTTGTAATCTGTGTTTGTAGACGATGTTAGGAAGATGACTAGAAACCCACGATTTCGTTGGTTCAATTTCATTCCATAAAATAAGGGACTTCGCTAATATTCTTAGCAATAGAAAGTCAGGCCGCACAAAATCTAATAAGTACTGAGTATCAGGTGCTTGCATCCACTCTGCTACAGCTCGATTTCCTGTATTAAAATACATAAGTCCTAAAGCTATGGTTGCTCCAGGACTTGTTACGTCGATATTTATGGAATCTCCCTCTCTTATTTGATAGCTAATGATATGAATAGAGGAAAAATATAAAAACTGGTTTGAATATATTATTTTTCTCTCTACATACACGTATATTTATACGTGCATCTTACCTAGGTGATTTGTATTTATCTTTTAGCGCTCCAGTAAAAGGTCTAACGTGTCCACCAACCATATAATAATGTAAAGTGTCTGGAATATTAGCTAAATCCGGTCCACCTCCGCTTCCTAAGACTACTAAACCCAATGCCAGACCCGCTGCTAAAGAATAAGATTCTCGATCTACGCAGTTCTTCATTTCTGGCCCTGGAGGTCTACCTTTGAATAATTCAATTAATTTAGTAAAAGTTTATTCATTAGTAAATAGAAATTTTCCTACTAAATAAGTGAATCGGTACCAATTTCTGACAATAAAGCTTGTGATATATGTCGGTGAGCAGTTGCTTGATACACGAGACCAACTCCCATTAGAGCAGCGACCTGAACGTTTTGTTGAACGTTTAATTCGATACTTGTCGGTGGTAGCAAAGTTTCCACATGAAGGGATAACAGTTTGGTCATGGAGACATTCATTGTACCACGATGAGTTGCTGATAATCCTAATAGAAGCCCAACACTGGTAGCTTCGTGGCATTCAACTAAGTATTCATACATGCTAAAGGGCGCCAAGTTCCTAAGATGACCATTCAAACCAAGTGCCATTAAGAAACCCGAATGTTCAATACCAAATTCGCCTTGCTGCTGTTTATTATATACTATCCACGTTGAATCGATATTGGATGCATCTGGATGAATACGAAGACCTGCAGCCACACCATTGTGAAATAATGGCCATAAATTCATATTTGGTGGAACATCTATGTGAGCTAATTCTACAGTTGTTCCGCGTGGAGGTGCTTTACCTAAGAGGACAGTAAAAATGTCACATTTTCAGGAGATTTTA
Source organism: Nomada ferruginata (assembly GCA_963583965.1). Taxonomy (NCBI): domain Eukaryota; kingdom Metazoa; phylum Arthropoda; class Insecta; order Hymenoptera; family Apidae; genus Nomada; species Nomada ferruginata. The sequence continues at coordinate 8,847,715 of OY757225.1, read as the reverse complement.
CATTTATATCTATAAATATTACGGTTTTACGCGTACCAGTTAAGCAAAGCCGTGGAATTGGTAACTGTTCCGTGATGATAGGAGTTGATGTTCTCAGCGTGAACATGCCTCTGGCAACTGGCAGTGCCATGGTTCGTGTGCATAGTGCATGTAGATGTTTTTCCTGTTCCTCTATAAATTCATGATCGCTCACGTCTGGTCTTTGAACTATCGCTATTCTTACCGGTTTCGATGAATTTAGGAGTTTGCGTACTTCTGCGACCCTATGGTCTTTATTAAATCTCAACTTGAATACCTATGGAACATTCTGATGAATGATTGCGACAATTAATCTGAGCGTATTTCCTGCTTTTCTTAAACTTACAGCATCGTCAAACTCCATACCATCGTCCTGTTCAGGATCTTTAACCGCATAGGTTTTTCCTTCGTTCTCCGTGTGATTTCTCGATCCAGATGATTTTAAATGTTTGTCTAATGCGGACAAGTCCTGTCGATCTACCAATTCGTATGCCTGCATTGGCCAATTCGATGGAGGACGTTCTCTACATCTATACATTATATCTTTTAACAATAATGATACCCCACTGGGCAACGTTTCGAGATCCTTTTTGTTCATACCTTACAAATAGAAGACATTTGTTATTTACTCAAGCTGAAAACTAATATAATATCGAACGCAGAGAAACCCACCTAACTCGTGATATAATAAGACTATTCTATCTATCGTAGAATATTCGATTTTTTTATATATTTCCCTTTCATACTTATTTCCACTTTCCTGAAAATCTATACGGCTGCCAGCCGGTATTACGTGTTTTAGAAATCTGTTCACTTCTAGCACACCAATTTCGTTCTCTTTTGCTATGAGCGCCATTAAGTAAACCATATTTCTAGTTTTTGGATTTACTTGGCTCAAATAAGGAAAAGGTGCTATCTCTATTCCATTCAACAAATTGCTTAACGTCTCAAATATATTCGGTGATTTCGCTGGGATATAATTTGGTACAGTAAGTTTCTGCAAGTCTATCTCCTTAATTTGACATACGGCATTCCGTAAATAACACACGGCGGGAAAGTCAAGAAAATAATGATGCGCGTATACGTCAAATCTTAAGTCTAAGCTTAATTGATACAGCAACTGTGCAAGCAGGGGTAAACTTTCTGACATTACACAATTCAGTTTCAATTCTTCGTACAATAGATGCAAAGAAAATAGGACGAGTGGCAAATATGGAAATAAAATTGACTGCGTGTTTATTTTTCCTGCGTTACTTGAATCTGTAATGCGCAGTGCCGAATTGTCGATTGTGTTAGATGTTTTTCGAAGGCCAAGTGCATTTGAAACAAAAATTTGTGAATTTCCGTTCTTTATTAAATTTACCATATACCTCCAGTCATCATTAGATCCAGAATTATTTGTTTTCTGTTTCTTTGGCACAACCATTGGACTGTTGCGTTCAGCAAGTTGGTCCTTTTCATTTCTCTGAATTAACTGTAACTTTTCTACTTCATATCCCAATAACGTAAATAGAACTACAAGAAACAAATACCATTCTTGCTCTGGTGAAAAATCTTGAGGCCCAGGAGCATTGCGGGCCCCGTACCATTTCACCAATAACTGCATTGCTAAGTCTTTCTGTAAAACACTTCTTAGCGTTTGCAAGCATTTAGTCACTGTAAAAAAAACAAAACAAAAAATAACCGTGATAATTACGAGTACATTTCTACTTACCTAAAGGAGAGGTACTGGATGTTGGTAGTGTTATTCGAAAGTAATTCTTGTTTCCATATTCTAAAGTAACTTTGTCACCTACGGCTTCTTTTAAAACAAGAAAATTCGACTCGACCAATGAATTTTCTAATAAGATAGGCGGTCTTGCACAATTACCGCCCACTGGACTTAGTAAATGTAGTCCTTCCTCGAACTTGATGTCGTGAGAAGCCGTACAGTTTTGAGAAATTAATGAACTACGTCGAGGAAATGGAGATCCTAATTTATGATTGATATTCGATAAAAAGTAGTTGCAGCCAGTAAAGTTTGGAAGTAATCCCGGGACATGTAATTTGCCCACACAAGTTATTCCAGAATACAATACTACTCCGTTTGACAGATCCATTATTGCTATCATATGCAAATTCTAAAAGAAAATAGTTTTCTTTTATATTTTTCCCAATAACACATAATTACATTGATAGAAAGTGTTAATGAGTACTGACCGGTATGTTGACTGCATCTTTTGCTACAATACTTGTTACCATCCCAAAAATAATTTGTTGCTGCTTATTAGTTCTTTCCAGCCTGACTAAAAAGAGCTGAGCTCTGTGTGGGACCAAATAACACAAATAGTTTTGTCCCACGAAATCTGATGATAAAAAAACTTTAGATGCTCGACTAGGCACAAAATCCCTTAATAATAAAGATATCCATTAATGCCTATACATTATAAAATAAAAGTGCAGAAAATCTGACGTACCGACTTACTTTGACATTCCAGCATTTTCACTCCACACATGATCTAGACATATTTCAGGATACAAAGGTTTACTTGGCGTAATGATATCTTGTAACTGAATATTGCTGCAGCTACCGAGTGGACTATTTTGTGAATGATTCAAGAGGGAAGCCATTATTGTTTGATGTAATCTGGTATGATGAATAATTGAATTAGCTGGTGCGCCGAGTAAAGGTGAGAATGCAGAATGTGTAGGTGATTGGCAACGTGAAATGGTTGCCATGGGACTCTGAGATCTTGAATGTTGTTGCTGCTGTTGAGAAGGTGATGGGCCTCCAGAGCAAGTAGTGGTGTAAGATGTTCTAGAACCGAATGGACTGTTCGATAGTCCCAATCCCATGTTTAACGGCGGATTTGGAACTCCTAGAATGCAAGTATTCTCTTTGCAGAAATTTTCGATCTCCGAATTCAATAGTTTTTCCAACAAGTTTTTAGCAACTCTGTCATTCTTACCAAATATACTTAAATGTCCCTTGTTTGAACTTTTATTATAGGAAATATTACTTCCAATATTTAATGCGGATGCGCTTCCTGAATGATTGAATATACTAGGGGTAATGTCACTGTTTCCACATACCGTTTGACACTCCTCCGACGATGCTTTGCGTATTTTGTATACAGAATGTAATCCTGTCTTTGTATCGTATATCACAGCTAAAGACGGTTCAATACTGGTAAACACAATTTGTTGATTTGGATCGTACATGTACGAGATGTTTCCTGCAAATGAACTTGTGGCTATACTTTTTATTCTAAATATTGTAATGTAATTCTTAAAAGTTCTAATAGTACCATGTTTAAGAAGCACAGGACAGATTTCATCTAATGGGTGCATAAGGGAAAACGCCACTGGCAAGTGAGCGTCATTATTTGATTGTAATCTATTACCGTCTAAAGATGTATATCTGGAAATATTTAATTATACTATGATTAGCATATGGTGCTCAAAAATATTAGTTTACCAAGCGAATCATTTGAAGAAAATGAAAAAGTAAACCTTGCATCTGGTACGGGAACTTGTGTCTTTTCAAGTAAAATTCCATACTTTGTTGCCCAAACTGCGGACACCTAAGTCGTAATGAAGAAACATTCCTGTTACACAATATTTTTCTACGACTTTATTTAATTAATACTTCACCTGGAACTGTAAACTAGATACATAATCTTCTCCAATATCGGTGAACACTTTCAGAGTATAGGAGTCAATTAAACAAATGCATTCTACTGTTTTATCATTCTTATCCTCATCATCTATTTCCTTTGCCTTTGTTATGTGATCAGGTATGACAGCATAGAATTTACACCATAGCGCGTGCTTAATGTCCGTTTCGCAAGTATAAGTTGTTTGCAGTACTCTAGTAGTTTGATTGCCCTTTGAATGAATCGCAACTTTGCCCGAGCAATATAGTTCTTCCTCGCCGCACGTATCATTGTCGCGTACAATCCAAAACTCTTTCTGCGTGTATCATTTCTTTATTCAGCCGTTTAACATTAATTCATAGAAATAACCGAAGCTATTATACTTACCGGCGATCCATCTGAAATATTTACTTGGCTGAATTTTTTTAACAAAATACTTTCTCCTTCAACTGTTTGATTATTTATTAATTGTTGATTAGCTACTGACTCGGGATGTCGTAAAATTGTCTGTCTTCCACCAGGAACATACTCCTTTAAAAGAGATTTCAACAAAGTAAAATTACAATTATGCCTGACATAAGGGTTCATTTAGCATAATAGAAGTGGACGGTGGTATACATTCTTTCGAAAATAATATACTTAACGTTTGTATAACATATTACGTATGTGTTTATTGATTGTATGTTAACCTAAATATTCTTCGACTTACCACCGGTTCTGAGGCGGCAATCATTTTTTCCCTAATTTCATCCAGATTTGCAGACTCTGATGATTAAGGACTGAGAAAATAATGTGACAGTATTTATTTTATATTATTTCTGAAAATTACTCGGGTCTTCGATGTTTCTAAAATATGCGTCACTATGGACGTCGTAATATTCAAATAATACAACTGACTATGTACTAATAGCAATTTTACACAACATACTAAACAGGTACTATGTATGCATAAGTACATATCACATATGTTCGATTAAATATACAATTTATCACGTACAATTAGCAACATATCATTCTGATTCAACTAATAATGAAACTGGGGGTAATATATAATTGTAATATTTTATTATCAATTAAAACACAGTTACTAATGTGAAAAATATAAATATGACATATGTATATTAGTTACACAATACTGATTACTAACATAATTTATGGTATAAAATTAAATGCATCTTGAAATATCTGTGTCAGTTAAATCATATGTTTACATTTGCATTTAAAAAATGATGACTGTATCTAACAACAATGTGTTCATTTCATACAATCGTACAATTTTTTAAACAATGAATACAGCTTTAAACAATTAAGTGAGGTGCAATAATTCTATCACAGTTAAAAAACATATGAAATGCTACAGTTCTTACGATAGTTTTAGTACCTTCACAATTAAAACCCTATTATACAATGAAAAGTTGTTAATATTTACTAACTAATTCACCGTATTATTTTTTCATACATACGAAATTGTAGAATACGAATTCGCTATTGCTATCACTTGATTATAAAAATCGATGTAACCATTAGATGCGTAAAGTGTTTATAGATTTATTTTACCAAAGCATACATATTTACAAATACTTTGCAAAATTGTTACTATAGATAGAAATTACATTATCTTCTCTATAACGTTAACTTGGTTAACCAAAGCACTTCATTTTTCTTTCAATAGAAGTTGATTCTTTTGTTACATTAAATATAAGAAAATTATAAATAATATAAAAGAAGAAAGGGAAAGAAATGTATACATTTGTAAAGATGGTATCTTGAAATAAGAAATCTCATTTGAAATCTATGCAGAAATGTGGTGATTAGTCTCACAAGTTCGTCTAACTTGTAAAGTTAAAATGTACATTCAACTTTGGAAAATTTTATGTACATTTCCAAGGAATCGTAATGGATAGATATCGCATAAAAATATAATAATTATTTTATTTGAATGCTGCGTCTAAATAAATATTCGGCTAATAATATTTTTCAATAAATTACCAAAATAAAAACTAAATCGAATTACATTTTACATAATCATTTTTTCTTGCAGCAAAATTTCTTTTCATTTGTTCAATGCACATATTTCGTGATCCCTTGGTACATTTTCATTTGGAAAAAAACTTAATGGATAGTGTGAAAAATTACGATATCAAAAGCATTCAAGGAGCACGTTGAACACGGTACATGTCGATGTTTGTGCCGGGTGTGCCATTATTTATGTGTTGCACTTAAATTATTTGACGTAACATCTCAACTCTTTCTAAATTCAATTCAAAATGTTTTACGATGAATTGCCCTTATGCCATCTTCATCATATTCTCTTTTACTAACCCACATCTTCTTGAATGTATCTAGGGAAGCTAAAATAGATCCTCCAATCCAAGTACTATATAATCGTTCTTGAGGCGCTGATATCTATGCGTTGTGATTCAAACAGTTTTAGCATACAGTTCGTCAAAGGAATAATACTCATTAAGTGTTATTATACATACCCTGATCTTTATATCTTTTGGTGCCATTTTACGAATTTCGGATAACAATCTATCGCCGAATCCCTACACACAAAAAATATATATATATACACATACACGAATCTTGCAGGTAAATTAATACAATCAATGCAAACAACTCATTCGTTTTATACTTACACGGAATAGTGTCGATCCTCCAGATAAAACAATGTTTTGGAATAACACCTTTCTTAAATCTAAGTCAGATTTTTGAATGGAATACGTTAGAACTTCGTGAAGTCCTTCGCACTCTTCCCCAATTAAGTCTGGTCTAAAGAGTACTTCGGGAGCCCTAAACCGCGCTGGACCAATCTATTGCAATTAAGTACCACACTCTGCATACATCACGCGATACAAAACAATGTCCGATAAGTTTCATATAGATCATCGATATTTGCAATTCAATTGCAACTAAACTCGGGTTGCGATTAATAAATAAATATTAAGGAAGCATCATAAATCATTACCTCCAAGTGACTTCCATCGGGTAATGTATACTGGAATTTCTCTGTTTCAATGGTTTCTTCTTTTTGAGGATTGCTAGCCAGGTAGCACGCCTTCTCTTTAATCGTTCTAACGATTTCAAACTCTGCTGTAGTTCTGAAGTTAATACCTTCTTTGCGTAGAAGAAGTCGAAGATGTCTGGTGACGTCGCGTCCTGCTATATCGACCCTCATTATACTATGAGGCATAGCAAAACCTTCGTAAATAGGTACTGCATGTGTGACACCGTCGCCAGCATCTAAAACAACTCCTGTAGTGCGTCCTGTAGCGTATCTGTCCCATTTAAATAATAATATTACAAATTACTTCCCGAAACTGCTAGATCTGCTTTACTAGAATATTATTCAAAGGCTAATTGAATACCTACAAACTAAGTACAGCTTGCATCGAAACAAATAAAGCTGGCACATTAAATGTATCAAAAAATATTTCCGCTGCCTTCTCCCTGTTTTTCCTGGGATTGAGAGGCGCCTCTGTTAACAAAACTGGATGCTCCTCGCTAAATGTTGCTAATTGATCTTTACTGTATACATAAGACCAAATTCTTTCCATATCGTTCCAATCTGTAACAACGCCGTGCTCCATCGGATAACGGAGGGATAAAAGACCACGGTGTTCCTCTGCAATTGGTCCGACAAAGAGATCTCCCTCTAAAGCACCAGCCATGACACGTACATGCTTTGGTCTGCCAATACTGGTGAAATTCATCAAATTTGTATTCGAATACATAAAGATATATTGTGTATCGTGTAATTTGTAACATTGTAGGTATTAGCACGAAAAGAAAGACAATTCAATTGTCTGTTGAGAATTCGAGATTACTTTGTCCCCCGTCAACAAGCTTCAATGGAGTAGAGTACTGTTACAAATATTAATGAGACGGTGACAGAAGAATTACTTACTAATTGGGAAATCTGCATTTTGGTATCTGATCACCTGCAAAGCCCGCTTTGATCACACCGGAACCCTAACCGATGTAAAACATTGAAATTTTATTCTTTAATATTATTATTCCTTACAAAGTATGTAAATCACCTGAATTTTAAGGGATTATCAAAATCTTATTATTTGCGATGCGTACTCATAATAAAGTAACGGAAATAAAAATCCCATCAATATACGAAGGAAAATTGCTTAATATTGTTAATGGTCGTAGGTTTGAAAAGAAAGTGGGCAATTTTTTGGCGTTGCTCGGAAGCCGACATTATGGTAGGATTCAATTTGACACACCGCCGACATAGAGAATAGAAGACGTTTGCTAATTTTTCAATTTGATATGTCGCTTACGTTGTCGATAACTACGGGTTGGTTGATTATGACATCGTAGGGCTCCATAGTTATTTCAAAAGCGTACTATTCTATAATAAAACTTTAGAAATTCACAATTGTAACCCCACAGTCGCACGCCTATTCACTAGTGAGGTCTGAAGGGAGTTATTGACAGCTAAGCGAAATAAAATTCCTTGGTCTTACTAGTCACAAACAGGTTTGCCAATAGCTCATTCAAATCTCTCTCGAAAAAAAAACCTAATAATTTTAACAACTGCAGGTATAAATACTGATTATATCAGATTTATGTTAAAGTTTGTTAAAGATTCGTCGTTCTTACAAAAATGTAATTACAATCGAACGATACCAAGGCAAGGATATTTAAAGGAAAATATAAACTTAGTAAATAATAATGCTCAAGATCCTTAAATTTATTTATTTCAAGATGACTTAAAATTACAGCGTAATCTGCTTCTATGAATCACAGCCAAGATTTGAAAGTGCGTTATTTGTTGAACTATTTTCTATGGAAATAATATAGAGGACGAAAACTATGATTTGAGGACCTGATTTTCTAACTGCTTAGAACAAAATTGTAACATTTAAAAGAATATAATCCAGATGAAACACATAAAAAGTATGTATAATCTAGGTTTAACTTGAAACATTTCTTTAATAAATCGAATGATTCTCCTATTAAAGGAAAACAGCAAATTAATGTACAAGCAAATATAACATATAGTAAAACCATTTGAGATCACTATTGAAACAGCTTTTGCGCATAATTAATTTTATACTCAGACAGTCATGGTTTTGTAGGTCCTGTATATTTATTATTTTAGTTTACTCTGCACTTATCTATAATAAAAAAGCATTCAATCTTAAAAACGATTATGCTAATTTACAGATGTTATCACACTGTCATGATCGACAGCTGATATAAATATTTACTTTACTTAAACACCAGCAACACCTGCTGATTCTGTTGTTATTAAAATAGTGTACCTGTAGAAGAAGCTATATACAATGGAATTCTACGATCAGTATATCTCTGCCATAAGCAGTAGAGTCAACGATGTCCATCCAGTAAATGGATGACTGCCTTTGCCCTCTCCATAAACATCTCCATAGTTTTCCCATACGTATCCAGACCTTTTATATTGTTTGATTATGTTTTGTATTAAGTTTTGTCTCAGGTTCTGATATATCTTTTTTGCTTCAACTCGATAGGGACCTTCAACGTTCGAGTAATAATGCGTCGCACGCACTGTCAAATAATTTATATTCATCCAAATTGCTCCTCTCCAGTAAGGTGCATCGTGCTCTGTATTGTACTTCATATAAAACGGTGATATTTTTGCAAGCGATCGCAAGCCGTATTTGCTCCACAGCAGATCCGGATTTGTTAGATCTTGCAATACCTTACCCAACTGTGGAGAGGCAGGGTCAATTATTTGTAATACGAATGGAAATAAGGACACGTAACCAAACGATTTATCGATATATCTCAAAGTTGGGTCTTCTGCGACAACCCGGATCGTTTCCGATGATTGAACGTGCGATCTCGGTGGCGGAGTTGATTTTCGTAAAAATACCTTATCCGTATGCAGACCAAAATCGGCATAACTTTGCGTACTGGGCGACCAATGTAATCTATTTAATAAATCATTTTCAGATAAATACTGATATGTTTCTTGGTATTTACTATTGGACTGCCCTAGAACTTCACTAATCTGAAACATAATATTAGCGGCAAATGCAATCCAACAACGTAAATCAACGTGTCGTTCATCGACATTTGGATGAGAAGCTCTTGGATAATCATCTAATCCAGATGTGAGAGTTTTTGGATTTAATTCTCTATTCGTTATTCCGTCTCTACCTCGCCATCTGTATGTGCTTGGTAAATCTCCAGATTGTGTAGTATTGAACCAATTAAACCACACTTGAAGGCGTGGGTATAAATTGTCTAGAAACTGGAAATGCTTTTCCAATATTTCTTCATGTTTATGTTTAAGTATGAAGTGTAGCGTTAAGATAAATGTCGGCGGATTGCCGTTGGTATTCACTTGAGTTACAAACTCTTCCGGAACTCTCGATAATGCTTCTTGCCCCAAAATCATTTCTCTGGGAATCCAACCCTCGATATTCATTAAATCAAACCAATGATTTATGATATCTAATTCGATTTCTAGATCCCAGGCTGATATAAGTAAGCCATGGAAACCTTCGTCCCATAGAAATCCTCGTGGAAAAAAGCTTCTGCTGGGTACTGCAGTGTATAATGGTGCTTTCCAGTAAGGCACAGGTCCTTTAGTATATTGACTTTGTACTTGTGAACTTCCATAGAAGTAGCCTATAGAGCCTACCATGTTTGACAATGCCATTTTTCCAAATTTCATTTCTTCTTCCGTGTAACCCTTTGATTTTAATTTGAATATTTTTTCAAACTTTTCGTCGAATAATTGTCGATGCGTATTTAAAGCTCGGTCATAATTATGACCAGTCAATTTATTCACTCTATTGACAAAACTACCCGACTCGTAACTAATTTCAATTTCAAAAGGAATCTTTCCTGTTATTTGTGTGCCAATGAAATTAGCTTCATTTTTTTTCCCATCTGCTGATAATGGTATTTGTTCACCTGCTAAAACTATGTGCTTCCTTCCGGAAGAACCTTTGTCAGATGCTATTCTGAGGTTTTGAAGAACAGTTTCTTTCAGAACATTCAAACCAGGTGCAATAGTAGCTAAAAAGGAATGTTCCTCCACTTTACCCTGGATTATGTTTGTATTTATATTAAATGAACCCAGCCCCTGGGTATTCCCTTCTATCTCCGTTAACTGTTCTTCATTACCAGGATCAACTTTAATCCATCCATTGGTGTGCTCTTCGATTGCAGTATAAAAAATTAATGCAATTTCTTCACCATCTCTTTGCTGATTTTTCGAAGTTACAGCAACTCTTGCTGTCCAATCACCGCCATGCTTACCGCCAGATCTTTTAACAAATGATGTGGTTAAAATGGCCGAGTTATCTACCATTTCTTGGACACCAAAGGATCTTCCATCGTGTTCTGTCCATGAGTATCTAAATTAAAGGTAAAGGATAAATACTTTTCATTCAGTTTTAACATAATATACCGGCCAACGAAATAAGATTTATTTACCTATCCAATCCATCGCCTTGCTCGCACCAATGTCTAAGACCGCTACCGTCTTGCCTCAATAAATGTGGAGAATACCACATCAGTCCTGTTACCAAAGAATATGGCTCTCTAGTTTTTAATCCAAAATACACTCCTGGACGATAAGTACCCCAATATCTGTCCGGTATATCCATCCCAGAAGTTGTTACTAGCTATTTTTCAACAAAGAAGAAACCGTTCTACTCCTAATACCAATGGAACTTTTTGATGTACAAATTACAAAATCTACTAATAACTTAACCGAAACCCGTAATCGATTTGAAATGATCAGGACATACCTTTTCTACATTGTACGGGGTATTCACTCTTGTTTCTAGGTATCCTTTGTAGCTAAACCAAGTAGCAATTGCAATGCATAAAACTGTTACGGAAATGTTTAACATCGACATACTGAATTTACTTTCCTTTTTCAAATTCCCAGTTTTATTCTTTAGTTGGGCAACTCTTTCTTGCGTCTTATTCTTTGCCATTCTCTAGTTAGCCTGAAATAAATCGCAAATATTTATTCACAATAGCTTCGCGTTAATAATTTTCATAACTTTTAGAAATGTAAAATAAATCGTTCGAAAAAAATAATAATAACAGATGTTGGATACAAGTATCTTTTGTCATAATAATAGCACCGCCATTGACATAAAGCAACAGTGAAATCAAGCAACATTAATTCATCTTACATACGGTGCATTTCATTTTTCTGCAGGTTATAGTTCATGATTACCTTACTCGATACAAACTTGCAAATAAAGATTGGAAGATAAAGGACACTTTAATGGTAGGAAAAATTGTCTAAGCGAATGAAAATTCCAAGGTTTACGAGTTACATCATATACTGTTGCCGATTTTATCAGTGAACGATGAAACCAATACATTTCAAGAAGATATGAAAAAATCTTTTTAAGTAGAAAGGTATTCTCGATAAGTGAGTAGGGGAACGGTAGATTCGAATTCTTTTTAGGACTACAAGTTCACCGATACAGTTTTATTTAACATTGTTACTTTTATTTACCCAATAGTTGCATATATTACAAATAAAGCATTGACTATTCATTATTCATACTGGGGAAGAGCTTATAACTATACCGTTTATATATATATATATTCTTCTATGCATGTACCTTTTATACCTTTGATTAGTAGTATATACTACCATATTATTAGTATATTGTTTAAATTTTCAAATGGAAATTAATTAATTAATTTTCTATAATTAAGTCAATCGTGATATTCTTTAAGAAATGTTTTGTACATGTATCCCCATGCCTATGTTTTATGTTTATATGCGTTCAATTTAGAATTCCCATTTGAATTTTCTGCAAGCATAATGTTATGTGTAAAATCGTCATTCAGGTAATACATAGAATGTACATATTATGATTGGGAGAATTTAATATTGGGAGTAGCGAGTGTGCTGTGTGTATTTTAAAACGCGTGTAATTTTCTTTGCTTACTTCTAGAACCTTAAATATCTTATAAATATATTTTTTTTTCAAATGTTAGAACAATTGCATATATACAATATCAGCAATGTATAGCTTTCCTTCAATATATTAAGACTAAACAACAAAATGTTTCCCTTCAACAGATGCTTAACAATGAATGTGAAACTGTGAATAGCCATTTTCCTCTGCTTTCATAGCATACATATGTATATTCAGTGAAACATCTTCACAGCCAATAGTATATATTAACTGCCATAAACTCAAGGACATAGTAGCTAGAGCATACTTAATAAAGATTATACCTCTTTGTATATAACACTCTATTTTCATAATAACATAGTTTCCTAGAAAAATGTGTCTATCGTATACATCTAAAAGTATGATTCACTAGTTCAATGATTGAACTACAAAGGACACGTACAAAACAATCAAATAACTATCAATAAAGTAGGGCCATAAAGATCGTTGTTTCGTGTAAAAGGCATGTATTGTAAAATGTGACCTGGCATTTGTTTCCACAATATAAAACTATAATATAGGAAAGTAACTACTGAGACAGAAGCGCTACGCTATTTGAAAGAATCACAATATTTGTAAAGAAACAAACAAAAGCAGAAAAACCACAAAAGAACATTTTTATGTACATAGGAATTTCATTAGCATTAAGTACAATACCATGTACTATTCTACTGTTTCTCTTTGTTTTATAATACTAACTATATATTATCTTTTTCTATAAATAATGTTGTAATAATAATACATTCTACAGTAGCGTATGCGATTCACCTTGAATAATTTTGTAACATATTAATTTCGAAATTATCGTTCAATCACGTTCCTCTGTTCAAAGTTCACTTATTTATTTAATAAATAAATATAATTCATATATACATATACGACGGAATGTGGTAGAGAACAAGAATCTTATTCCTTTGAGTTTTTTCTAGTCAACGTAACAATATGCATACAATTTGTTTATTATTTTGTACGTTATATTGCTTTCATCCGAGCTAATATTAATGTTCCCAATAAATATACTGTATTAATTAAATTCACACGAAGAGAATCTGAACACTGTAGCTGCAACCATTAAAATAGACATGTCTCTTTACAAAATTTTTCTCTGTACTGAAAACAACGGATGCATATGAATGCATTAAGAAATATCATTTCCAAAATAAATTATCCAAAGGTGAATCTTGGAAATATTAATCTTTCACAGTATGGATGTACAACTTATTGCATAGAGAATTACGCACAAAAATTTGTACACTCATCTAGAAAATGATTGTGTTCAGCAATTTAAAATATATTTAAAGGTACGTGGTTATCTTTCTGTAATCATTGGTTTTTTAAAAACGTTAAAAAGATAATCCTGTCATTTCCCATATGAAATTGAATTTGGTAACAACAAAGTTTCAATATTATTAGCTGATCGATTACTAATGTACGTATGGTAACATCTTTGTGAAACGTGGTCTATAAATAAACACTTGTAAAGTAAAGCATAGCTCAATTGAAAATTGTAATCAACAAGTTATACCTGTACTCGATGTATACAGACTCTGGAATACCTGTTTCATGTATGGTGCTTCTAATGTTTTTTAACACACTTTCTATAATAGTATGATTAAGCAAATACTACAGCTACTATAAACCTCTCTTTACAAGTAATAACAAGTCTTCTTCCTATGACCATCAATAGAATTATATGATTTCTAACTAAAAACAAAACCTTTTATAGTATTAATTCTTAGCGGAAATAAATTATACTAACGGAATTTGGTGTTTGAAATGTATAATACAGAATAATAATTGCATTAATAATCACTACGTGTACAATGGAATCAAGTAATCATAAGTGTACCACACTTGCTGTGTGCAAAGTAGCGCTAACAAATAAATCAATGTTCTTACCGCAAGTTTACTTGCAAATCGACTAATCTTGCCTTGCCATGATCTGCTTACATTTCATGTCATAATATTGCATAAAATCAAAGTAAAGGCAGACAAAAAAGTTAGATATCTAATATGCGTTGTTTAAAAAGTAATTATATATATATATATAACAGATACTGATGCGGCCAGCGCTTATCAAATAATATCTTTAAATCAATGTATAGAATATACTAATATTTTTGTTCTCTGAAATATTAGCATTTAAATATTCCCACGTTAATATCCCGTTTCTATGGGACTCCTATTTTCCATCAAACATTTACGATATCTCAACGCAAATGGACAGACGAATCACCGAATTCACTTGTTACATACTTCCTTCGAATATATTACATTAAAGATTGAGAAACATTTGAAATTTTAAGAATCTAACTGTTTAAATGAATCTGAAGATACCTGAAGTACCGGTGAACTATTAAAACATGAAAATATCATCTGCTTATGTAGAAAAATAAAAGTATATGTTGTTAGTTGCATTAATATTCTGGAGAGGTATGTAACAAGCACCAACTCGTAAGTAACAATTTACTTACAAATTAATGTACTGATTCGACTGTCCAGTTGCGTTGATTACGGTTCATTTTCTCAGACTATCTTTACTACTTGCTCTGCTAGTTGAAGCTGTACTGGATTCTCCGGGACCACCAGCACCTCCTGTGTCTCCATTAATACTGGATCCAGCAAGAGATGCTGTTGGTGTGACCGGAGCAGATCGCCTTCTTACTTTAGTCAACGCTTTATCTAATCGTTGTATAAACATATCCACGTCCGATCTCTTCATACCTAAAGCCGCAGCAGCTGTTAAATATGGTACTGGATAGTTACTATTATGTGCTCCCCAACCTAATTTGAACGGAATGAATGGAGGATATATAATTTGAACAACTATTAAAATCGTATCTTACTGATCGCATACCTTCGAACTTATGGGAAACAATATGTTTCGATTCTGTTGTGGTTACTACTCTTGTACCACTAACATTGCGGAGGAATAACATTGAGCCTAGCATTGTCACTTGCTTATTATCATGCTGATGACTCAGACATTGGAGAGTCATTCCCATTGATATAGGGTTGCCTTTAGTATCTAGTAATCTCTCATCGTGCCTTCCTGCCAATTTTCCAAGCTCTTCTTTCAAATATGAATACATTTCTTTGCGTTGAGTTATTAACTGCTTGTAACCAGCCATCCCTAGACTCAGTAACGTTATCATTACATCCATGACAGAGCTGGCGCTTGCACGTCCTGGATACATTTTTGATATGCGATCTAAAAGATTCTTGTCAAATGAACCAATAATAGCACCACCAACGGGCACTAAAAAATTTTTATCCGTGCTCTGGACAAAAGCATCGACGCGACCTTTACGCGATGCTTCCTGAATCAGGTGCATACATCTTGTACTCTGCAAGCTGTTAAAAAAATCAGAATATAGTATTTGTTTATTATGTACTGAACGTTCAAATAAACGTATTGTACACAGGAACGTACCCGTATGCATTATTTACTAAATGAGGAATATTATACTGAGTACAGAGTGTTGCAATGGAATCAATAGAATCACACGCTCTAGGTGCGAAGCAGCTAGTTGTTGTCAGCACACACGCAATACTTTCACCTAAAGCTGCCATTTGAGATTCAAGTCTCTGCATATCTGTCTTCAATTCATCCCCGATTATCTTTGTTTCAATAACAATTGGTTCTAATCCAGCTGTGATTATTGATTTGAAACTTGATTTTTGATCAATCCTCGACCATAGAGCATACTTTGCTCGGGGCCTATCCTGTTTGAATGTTAACATGCACAACACCAAACTCATGCCTGTGGCCATTGGTGATAAAAAACAGCCTCCTATACTTTTCACACCTGCAAAAAGAGATTGTACTTAATTTATTATACATAGAAAGATTGTACCAAGAACTTACCCATATATCGAATAACTTCAAGTACTAAAGCATTTGTTAGTTTATACATTAAGCTACTTCCGGCAGCTTTAGGTTGCACCTCTTCTAAATCGCTCGATCTGCCGATACCATGAACCATTCGAAAATGTCGCCTTGCAACAATATTTGATACAATTCTCCCTTCGCGCTCACCGACGCTACAGTTGGAAGGAAAATTGTTGCTATCCATCTGGGACAAATCTGCGAGAAAAGCTTCTATTGTTGCATCGTCCCAACCATCCTCTGGCCATTTTTGCTGTTTGAAAATAATTTGCAATCGTTAATAAATAGCAATTATCAACATATATTGTTGTTAGAATTCTAGGAGAAATCTTACGTGTTCAATGAAATGTCTAACAAGATTTTCACGTGACTTCTTTGCATTTAAACCTTGTTGTACATACGTTGAAGGAATAAGTCTTTCCGCTAAACTGAACGCTTGATTATTCATCTTCTCGAGTGATGGAATTCTTTCAAACACTTAGGCCACAAATGTTAGGAAGTTTGATGTCTTAACACACCATTGCTTTGTTCATAATTAATGTTAAATCGTTAGAATAATTATTCAACTATATACATATAATATATATGTGGTATGTACAATACATATACCATATAACATAAATGCCTTACGATTGATTTCGATATGGATTAAAGGTGCGATGTAAAAACCGTACTTAGAAAATAAAACACAAATGCTGTATGCCAAAGTGAAATTTATTCAAAAATGTTCAATGTGTGACTACAAGAAATTATACATCGTTTATTATCCCATGCAAAAACTAATAGTACATACATAAAAGAAAAGTGTATAACTTAAAGTATAAACCACACCTGTGTACCAATAAAATATTAGAGGCTGCGTTTAATATTTCAGAAATGCTGTGCAAAAAGAGGATTACATAATTGAAATGAACCCAGGGGAGAACCAAGTAAAAGACGCAATGAAAATTGTTGCAGTGACGATAAGTATCAGTATCACATAAAATAACAGAAAGTGTGCTTTCAGTTGTTTATAGTAATCTGTAACAAAATCGAACAAATTCCAAATTAGATTTGTGTAACGTGTAAAGGTTATGTGTACGTTTTATGAATGAACGTACGAACGCGTTTAATAATAGGTAAAGAAAAAAGATTGACAATTGTGACAATGAGAATTGCGATAAAATTTCTAAAGAAATAAATAGTGGAAACCCCCTGCTTGAAATGTGATACAATTTCGTGGAACAATCTAATGATAGAGTAGAACAAATGGGCTGGGCTACGAGATTTGTTGCAGCGCGTCCAATGATCATGCACTATATGACGCATTCCAAAGAGTCCGTGTCACAATTTCCGAGGCGCAATTAACGAAACCGAGCGATCGTACACACAACTTGTGTCACGATCATCCAGAATTCTTAGCAGCTAGCAGACAGATTGTTAGGTTATGTCGTGCCGAGGTCACCTAAATCGGATTAATTTTACGCAATAGAGAGGATGCAACGTAATTGTTTGGCCACAGGGACCTTAGGACTGCGTTTCAGCTGTTGTTAGTTCCACGATGTGCACCGCGGACGCGTGGAGAATTGCAAAAACGACAAATTACGGAATTTTACCTCGAATTATGGCGTTCAGGCGACAGCGGACGGACGGGTTACGCACGGCGCTACCAACGAATTCGTTCACCGCTTTATCAGGTCAAAATGATTCGTGTGCAACTTGCAACTCAACGATCCAGCAGGTGCATCATTTAGTGATAACTACCTTGTTTCTCCCTCACATTCGAATCATCGATCATCACACGCTGACACGAAACATTGGAAACGTAGTACAGAAACAGCAATTTTCAAGTATGTCGCATATCTTTTCAAAACTTTTACATAGTTTCAAATTATTTCACATTATTTCTTCTTGCAAATATTCATTGCACCCTTTTACGTTTCATTATTTATACTTTGGAGGTATTTATTTAGTCCGTAGTATTACGAGAAACAAAAATAAATACTGAAAGACTTACCTATACCAATTATTCAATCGGATAGCATCAGCAATTTCGTTCACACGACGTTTACATTTTCTGCTCCACTGATACTTATTTTGTTCCCTATAATTGTTGTACAAGACTTCGTGAACATTTAATCTTTATTTAAAGTCACAGTAGGCCCACCAGCATTTAAAATATAAACATCTGATCACCTTGGTTTGTGCCATTTAATATGTTTAATGTACAGTCTTTCTCCTCGATATTATGTAATCGCTTTTCCCATTGAAATATATTAAAAAAACCTTCATCGTTAACGAGCCGTACCAAAATACAAAATGTTCGAAATCACTACATAAATATCGCCTATTTTACAACGTCAATTAAACTCGTAATAGTATAAAGCAAAGTTTACTATACAGTTGTCAAGATATTTATGAAGATAACGTTTACAATATGCAATTTATTTCGCTTTGGCGAAATAATGTTACAGGTGTATCATGAATTTAAAGTGAATTACGACACGTCTCAGTGTTGCCATATTCACAAATTTATCAAAACGCGATCTGCCGTGAACGTATCGGCACTTTACTCCGTGTTTAGGAATATTTGAATTTTTGCCATTGCCACACCTGCACGCAGGTCAATGCAAATTCAATGAATTGACCTCAGTGCGCGGTGAACGGCCAGGTTTGCATCGTAGTGACAGTGTTGGGTTAGTGCTTGAATGACAAATTGCCGTGTTGTGTAGCGTTATTTAACCTCAATAAGAAGAATACATTGATTTCTTTAACTTGTATTTTGTACGCTCTAGGTACGTTCCTTTGCGCCTTTGAAAATTAATACCTCCGGTGAGCATGGTATCAACGAACCTGTAACATATCGTAATATATTTTTAAAGAATTTTCGTGGAATGAACGTTGACAGTTCGTTTTATGCTTGGTTACCGATGAATCAATTTCACGAGTGAAATTTAACAATTGACATTTTCAATGCACTCTCATAAACTAATATCAAGACCATTGTCACTTGCATATTTCTACTGCATATTTTAATATTGCGTACATCATACTTATCTCGTCGATACTATTCATTCATTGCTATTTTGCAACTTATAATTGATTGTACTGTTCAAAGTATTGATGATTTTCTTAAAAGTAAGTGGTTTCACCCTTGAGTCGTTGAAACATGTAAATATGAAATTATTTGCGTTTTATTTATAAACAAACTAGTATTTCCGATTGACAACGATCGAGTGATTGTTAATATTATAATTGTATTGCTTCATTGATATTATTGTAACAGAAATTTATTTAAATGACAGATAAGAGGTACATAAATTACATTATCGATAAATTGACGAATTCTTTTCCGTACAATTTTTCCAGTGGATCATGGAATTGGAGAATTGTAATTCGCACGGTGATCACGGAAATGTCGGCCCTAATATGTGTCCGAACGAAAATGATCCCAGTGGAACTAAAAAGTGGTATCGACAAGCTAGTCAAAGGTTAGTGATTAATCCTTTACGGACCATGCATTCGGTCCAATGGACATTGAAAATTGAACGATGCAGCCTAATTGAAATTTATCGAACAGAGCAACTCCAGATTTCATTTACACGTACTTTGTACAAAAATTGTTTAATTATCGATAGATCTTGTTTGTCTTTATATATTATTATTAATCGTACCACTCGATATAATTTTATTCAACAATTTCGTTGCAAGCGCAAGGAAATTGATTTAACGAATGATTACCTGGTAAAATCGCGCAGAGCGTTATTGGCATAGCAAGCGCAATCGATAACGCTGCCTCATTATTTCAACAACTGTACATACACGAGGCGTATGTCGAGGTAAAGATCTTACGATTAACGGCACTACTGTACCTACAATAATTTTTATTTCGCGGCGCTTTAAAGCACGAAATTTCGAAAATCACGTTTTCCGCAAGATCGCCAAGGACGCCTGTGCAGCCTACGCACTGTCACACGCAGCTCGATCATACCATGCGAAAATAACTCGGTTCGTTTGAATATATTTCGACTGTGAGAACACGAATGTTACTCAGATTGCTTTCCTCGTAAAAACGTTTACACCACGAGTTTCGATTTTTCCTTTGCTTCGATAGAACCGTACGTTGATAATGTTCCACTGCCTCTTAATCCACGTTGTTTAAAACCTAATAAATAAGGAAAACTATCTGTTGAAACTTGACACATTCCACTGATAACAGCATGTGTCGTATGTTGTCGTTAAGACTTCAATTTCGAATCATCAGGAAGTTGATGCTACCAGAAGCGAAAATCTAATTTATAGAATATATTAAGCAATACCATCAATAAGAAACAGAATAATGTCAAGATTGGAAAGTAAAATGATTCCAGTTATCAAGACCTAAGTCTGCTGCAAGTCAACTGACAATGAGTGAAACTTAATTCTTTCCTTTTCTAATTCATTCATGAATAGAAAAATGTTGGAGTTCTTTCATTAAACCGATAATCACGTGTTTCTGTGTACTTTTCCCTCTAGCCTATTATCGTCACGCGAATGACCCCCGCAGCCTTCTTATCATCGTTGCTATTCTCGCCAGTATTTTCGTGTTATTCGCTCGCATGTAATGCGGCAGAGAATTTTCATCGGTATCATTACATCGTTGTCACTCGCGTTGACCAGTTAACAAACGGAACGCGCAAATAATTCTCCGTCGTTCTATTTTTCTGTGAAATATTGTATATTTCCCCCCGTCTCTGAATTGCCAACAGTTCAGCTTCAATCGATCCGTTATGAGCCGCGAAACTGTGGATGTGCTCGTTACACCGCCCAGCAGAACTGGTAATTCTTCCTTATTTTCATCCACCCCCCTTATCGAGCTGTACACCCATCGTACAATGCACTTGATGCCTTACATTCGACGATAAACCACAATAAGTTATTAATATTCCAATGAATCGCTCTTGCGTCGATGATAGCTCTTCAAAATTAGATTGAGTGAAATTACAATACTTTGCTACTTTGCCTGTGTTGCTGAAAAGGGTATGATTATCGACGGTGTAATAGAGATTCTCCTCACACATTCGCGGAGCGCCGTACCGTATAGTTCCGTTCCGTGGTGATACTTTTTTTGGCCAGTAACCAGCATTCATATATTCTGGAGCAGGGTACAAAGTCCATTTCCCAGACGAGTCGAACATCTTTCGTGAGGAGTCCTTTCATCGCTCGATGCTTGGCTTCCCTTTAAATCCCGGAATAGCAATGACCAGGAACGATCGTAGCGAACAAGACTTGGATAGCTACAATGAGGGTGGTTATATCATACGAACAGATAAGCGTGAATTAGGCCACAGGTAAATTTCTCTATTTCATTTCGTCGTAAGTTTATTTCCGACTACACGATTTTCGAGAATTATTGCTTTTTAATGTTGACTATCTGAAACACAAGACATGTACTGCTCGTTAGATAACGCATAACAATAGCGATAACAATTACAAGAATGTTTCAAGATAGAACTTTTTATGACAACGAACAAGTTCGGTATTTTTCTCACCTTCTCTAATATAACAATGCACCTCTGCGTATCAGCCACTAGTTCTGCTAGTACTGCTTACTGGCCGTACTGCGTAAATGTTGAGCACAAATATCTCATTAGAATGTTTTCTTACGCAAATCTGTGGGACTCTTTACGCTAGAGCTGATCGTAAGTCCAGTATTTCGCGCAACTTCCTTTCACTGCAATGCAGAGTTTGGCTGCTGCTCGTAAAGTATCTGCAGCTGTGTAGATGTAGAGCAGTCGTCTCAATATAAACGATAAGGGAATATTCTTCTGAAATGCAGCGCGCGTTACGATACATGTTTCTTAGCATTTGTTTAGATAACAATTATTTTTCTTCACCTGCAGCTTTTGTTTTCGAAATATTCAATACCGATGAGCACATCGCTGACTATTTATTCCTTTTTATCATCGATTTAAAAAACAAATTTTACGATATCTTGGTCAATGCGAAATGGAGACGCTAAACTTGTTGCAAAATACGACACATTTCGTAATCCCTTCCTGCGACATAAACTCGCACTGGAGTGGTATAAGCAGCTCCTTTATCTGACTTCCAATTCTATATTTCACCTAGGAAAAGTTTTCTGCGTTTCCTGCGTACTTCAAGATTTCCGAATATATTAGTTTATTCATATTTTCTGGCGCCTTCAAGTGATATTAAAGCTGTTAAGCCTATAACATGTTTGATAATATGTTCCTGAATATTTTATCCTTCCATTATTTTTGGCGGCATGAAAGCAAAATAAATATGACTGATAGATTTTGAGCGCGCAACTGGCATAATATGGGTACAACTTATTTTGGGAAGATTCGTGGAAAACCTTGGCAACCTGAATCCAATATGTATTAATTATAATGAATCTAATGTCGCAACACGTTGTACACGTGTGTTTCATTGATACGGTTGGGAGTGAGTCGTGTTGCTCGAACAACCAGCAAAAGGTGACGGGGAAATGCGCGTTTAGTTACGTTTCGAATTTAATTTTAGCCACCGCATCTAACTAGACGAACGCGTGCACGAGTGTCGGAATTACAATTGAAACCGTGATCTTAATTTCGCCCCGTGCGAAATGGTATTAACGATAACAGTTGTGACAAGAATTACCCAACTAACTAAATTACCTAGGTGTGTCATTTTCCTCGGGTAATTTTGTTAACGTGATGGCCACGGTGCGCACGGTTGAATACGGAGAAAGTGGGGAAGGTGCATACCGTAGCAGAAACTTGTATATACATGTGTACGTGTATTTACATGCATCCTCCGCGAAATACTTGACCGACTTAACCGAAAGTCGATAGCACGAAACAATCTGTGGAAGAAGTTCGTGTTAGAACAATTAAAATCTACACGAAATTGCTTATAGCGGGCGTAAATTAGTTTTGCGCTTCAACTGCCGCTCAATTTCCGGTCGTTTCGGAATCGATGGACTTATACATACCTTTATTCTGTTGTATTATCGGGGACAACGTTTTCAGATGTGATCCTTGTTCTTATTCTTACAATTAGTTGTACCATGGAACGTGTTTTATCGCTATATAGTGATTACTGGTCGATGATCAGCTCAGACGTTTTGCTGTTAATAAAAAGACAATTAGCTAGATTTACATATATGAAAGTGGAATGAGGAATTCAGTAAAGTCTACATACGTAGAGTTTATCGGAAAGATTGAATTTTAGGGAAATCTAATTTTAGGCCTCTCGCGTACATTAATACCGTACAGAATGTACATACGTATGGGTTTTATACGGTCGTTGAACAAGATTTTGCATGTTGTTTAGGGACAGGGTTAATATCTACTCGCGATAACACCTCGATGAAAATTGTTTGAGGGGCTCGATGTATATATGTATGTATTGTATGTAGTACGTGCTGATGGCCGTAAATCATGACGCTTTAACTTATAAATAGCTGCGTCGTTGAAGAATTAATTTCTGGTCATTAAAATTATCTTTCTCATTCTCCTTCGAGCAGAAAGTAATTTTAACTCTGCATCTTATTTTCTCATTTTCGACTGTAAATTGCTTTGTGGTCAAAGTTTCATTCTACGCAGAAAAGAGCATGGAACGGCGCAATTGCAGCATGCATTTCACTCGTACATTACTCTCAAGTGCCGTAAATTGTATCTAACAATAAGATGAAATTTTCTCCACAGAGCTAAACACCGCGAAAATTATATGCTCTTTGGCACCATGATGCTCGAGTACCTTGATTAAAGTGCTTTAAAACACCTTCCATCCAGTCGTTTGTGAAATTATTCCATGAATGCAAATGTACAGCAAGTGCAATAAGTAAAAATGTGCTATTCTGTGCTATTCTGCACTGCATGCAATATTGCACAAACGAAAAAAACCATATATTCCTCATTCAACGATTAATCGAATCACGCGATTTCTTGACTCTTCTACAAGTTGATAATAATTGGACTGGAAATTCGGGGCTATCAAGACCTAAAAAATATTCCATAAAGTGTCTTTTATCATTTTTATCATTTTTATCATTTTTGTCCTATTATTATATTATTTTATATAAATTAGGAATTGGAAAACATTGGTGTTAATATGAAATCTATTATTACATAATAAAGATAGACGACAGATGACAGATCATAGTTCATTTCTGGCAGCAGTTATATCACGTTTTATTTCCAAATAACCGAGCATTGGTACGAAGCAGCGTAAAGAACCAAGTGGGGCCATGTAATTTTAATTACAACCAATCCTATTTTGAGTGCTTTGATTATACAGCACTCTTAAACAGAGCCTCGTGTTTTAGCATAAGGGTGATGCGATTGTAAGGGACCGGATTTATATGCCGTATGTATGCGCGGAAGGCAATGAATTAATTCCTATCGGCGTTTATTAACTGGGTACTCGGCATGTTAAGCATCAGTTGACGTTTGAACATCGAGGAGGCCGGATCGTAGTTTTCTGTCGCGCAACTTTCACGTGTATTATCGAATGTGTCTGGATTTTTCATTCCCAATAACGAACGCCTTTGTATTTTTTTACTTCTACACGTTTCAATAAGAAAGAAAAGAGAATAAAGAACAAAGAACAAATACCTCTAGTGGTAGGAGTGGTGATATTTTGCTAAAAAAGAAAAAAAAGGAGAGTGAAAATAAGTGAAACGACTATAGTGCTAAATAATTGAAACAATTATTAAGGTGAATTAACTATTAAGATGCAAACTCGAGGGTTGCGGTAAATGCAATCGAAGGCGTGCATGTGTCGTGACGTCGTCGGCCGCTTGATTAATATTATCCGCTTTCAAGCAGAATTGATTGGAAACGAATACAACGCGACGTAATGCGGCCTTAAATTAATTTGCGTTATCATTTCGTTTCATTCTTGATTGTCTAAATCATATTAAACGATTATTAAATCTTCTTGTATGGCGATACTTGTCGCGATAGCGAAATTTTATCTTCCTTTAGAATTGATTAATGATAGAATACACTCGTAGTATGCCTCTACGCAATTGCCTTGCTCCCTTCTTTTTTTTCATTACTGACTATGAGTTTCGAATATCTTGCAATTTGTTACAATCGTTATCGTTATTGCAATTTACCGTATCAAATCGTAGTATATTGAATAATCGTAGTAAGTTCAATTGTTGAATAGAACCTTTGATCCTCTTCAAAAGGCACATTAACCGAGATAATGTGGGTAAATAACGAACATGGAATAAGTTGCCTCTGTCGATACCGCTTCTTGGAATAATGCGTTCAACATGCCATTGGCATTCGACATAAATTACATACCACGCGTACAACTATGTAGAACTGCCTGTAAATAATCGATGCAATACAATATATCAATGTTCTCTGTTAAATAATTACATGGTCTATTCTTTGTTGTAGCCAATGATATCAATAGCTACCGTTATTTTTATTCTTTTCTCGACAGTCGACGGTCGATATAAATTATTCTTTGAACTTGAATCCCCCTTCCCTCTCAATGCATTACTCTGCATAAGGAATTCGTTAATCTACGATAATTTCTTTGAAGATAATACCATTATTACGTTTCGCGGATAACTTTATCTTCTTCCATATGATTGATACCGAATCGTAGATGTGTGTATACTTCTCCGTTAATCATAACCTATTTGGACAAAAAGATATGCATTGCATCTTGTCTCTATTACTATTCATCAAGTCTGTAATATTTATTTCAATTCGGGACATCGACAGTGTCGAATAATCTTTATTAACTCATTGACTCATTACATACATTTTCGCACGAAATAACTGCGCTGAAGGAACGTGAAGTTGCAACGAATCCTTCGCTTCCGTGCAATCGCATAGTGGGGATAAGCATTCGTTTCAACAACGATCGGTAGTCAGTAAGCATCTCACAAAATCGATATGATATTCTGGTCGATTTATTACTTACGGAAAATCCGATGACGATTATCATCGTGTTTTGGGTGATAATAAAACGTGATGGAATTTTAGCGATACATACTTACTTGGAAAAAAAGAAAGGAAAAAAAAGAGCGAAATATAATCGCTTCAATCATGTGCGTCATATTTGTACATCTGACGTTTCGAAACAAACATGATGCCACTCTTTCTCGTTTTTTTTTCCATTTCCCTAAGCTACCCGTATGTTCATTTTTGTTTACCGTTTTCATTCAATCGAAGACTGTTATTACCGACTAACAGGTACGCATATCGAACACGAGGCGCCCATGATTATTTGAAAATAGCGAAAAAATGTGGCTGAAGGATGTGAAAGACGACGTCTTACCGGCTGCGAATTTCGTGTACTCGCGATGCTGCGTCCAAAACGAGTAAGTCCCTCGTTCTTTCTCTTGTGTTAGAAAATGCTTCGCTATTGGTCAAGATCTCTCGATAAATTGTCGCTTACATCTCTGTCCTTGCTGAATCAGTATATTACAATGTATGACTTATAATCTTATAATATGAATTACCATTGATACACATCAATGTCTGTACAACGAATATTTCAAGTCCATTCGAGACCTAAATATACACATACTCTTTGTGAGTACTCTCGATCAAGAGGAGCTTTCACAGTGAAAAGTGAAACGAATTGTACGTCGAGAATCAGTGTCGATAACTGTATATACGTAGGTGTCGATTACAACATTCGACATATCGAAAATGCCGAATTCAGGTCGAATTCTTGTTATATGGATGTGGTATGTACACGTATAATAAAAGATCGACGAGCAATAGTCGAATGGGTAAGAATCGATAATAAGCGGATGAACTTGGTATCGATTTAGCTCTAAATTGCGTGAGAAAAACATCGATACGAATCACCCCGATCAGCAATCCTTTACCGTCGCGTTAATAAATGAATGTCCACTTTAATTAATTGCGCGAAATTGTAGAAGCTACGAATCACATATAAATCGATGCGATTATCTACCGGATAATATCTATTATTCTTTTTATAAGTGGAGCCATTAGCTTTAATAAATGTTTTCCGGTTCCATTTATTCAACGCATCACTGGTATATATGTATATTATTGTTGTTGTTGTGGGGGTTGTTCTTCTTCCTTTTGAAAATTGAAAATAAATATTGGATCTTTGAAATTGTATTGTGCTGTTTCATTATAAAATTTCATACATATGTATATTTTTCATTGTACAAATTGATACTTTTATATATATGTATGTATTACAAATACACGATCAATATTATTTTATTTATGTAATATTTGGTTCGGGCAAGTGTTATGATTTTAACATAAGCTATACATGTTTGAAATCATTTGCAACTTATCGAAACACCAAAATAAGATAAGCAAAAGAGATTGACATCGAAATATAATCGTTAATTTTCTCTAATTGTAATCGTAATCGGAAACAAAAAAATGCATGCAACGGTACGACGATAATAACAAATGAAATAAAATTTAATAAGAACCACACAAATTTTGGTAACTATTTTTCTGTAAAATATGAATTCCGAAAATAATACAGAATATATTAATACAGAAGTAGCAAGGAAAGATAGTGATTCTAACATAATGAAAATACCATCTG
Source organism: Nomada ferruginata (assembly GCA_963583965.1). Classification (NCBI taxonomy): domain Eukaryota; kingdom Metazoa; phylum Arthropoda; class Insecta; order Hymenoptera; family Apidae; genus Nomada; species Nomada ferruginata. Next base: position 8,819,696 of record OY757225.1, on the reverse strand, counting down.
TATCATTCATTCATTTGCAGCAATTGAAAAACACAACAGAAACATTTGGCAGAACTCGAAAAATTGCTGTGAACAGGTTGGATGTGATCGAAACGAACAAATTCTCTTCTGCAATAAATTAATTTTTTTCCTTCTTTTTTCCCTTCTTGTTTGTTCCCTTCTTTTCTTTCCTTTTCTTTTCTCTTCTTTCCCTTCCTTTCCTTTTTTTTCTTTTCTTTCCCTTCCTTTCCTTTTTTTTCTTTTCTTTTCCTTTACTTTCTTTTCCTTTAATACTGTAAGCTCCGACATAATTTTTACTTTGTTGCAATTGAGCCTAAGAGACGATAAGAGAAATGTTTCACCTTTTCTTTCATATGTAAAATTATGCATAGAAAAACGAACGTGATAGATGATTAAAATTTCTCTCTTTGTATCTGTTGCAGAATTTTTGTAAACCGCAGTCTTCACTTGGAAAACATCAAGTTTTATGGCTTCGATATGGATTACACGTTGGCTGGTAAATTACAATTAGTATATGATATATTATTTCTAATTTAATTGCATTTCAATATGATTAAAAACTCTTTTAGAATACAAGTCGCCGCAGTACGAACAATTGGGTTTCACACTGTTAAAAGATCGTCTAGTGTCACTAGGATATCCACACGAAATCAAAGCCTTCGAGTATGATCCTAGTTTTCCAGTTCGTGGGCTATGGTTCGACACCCTTTATGGAAATCTTCTTAAAGTAGATGCTTATGGAAATATCCTAGTTTGCGTACACGGTTTCGAATTTTTGAAACAGTAAGAATAACACTCCATAAAGATATTTGATTTGTTAATATTACAACTTATTATGTATCAAGATTCTAATAATATAATGTTCAATCTATTACAGTTCTCAAGTATACGAGCTTTATCCAAATAAATTTCTACAATTAGATGAGTCCAGGGTATACGTACTGAACACATTGTTCAATCTTCCGGAGACGTATTTATTAGCATGCTTGATAGACTTTTTTACAAATTCGCCGCAATACTCGCGGGAAAAGACCGGGGTGAAGGAGGGGGAGTTAACTATGAGCTTCAAAAGTATATTCCAGGATGTAAGAAGCGCCGTAGACTGGATACACCTTCATGGCGATTTAAAAACTAAAACCATCGAGAACTTGGACGAGTATGTGAAGAAGGACAAGAGGCTGCCGATGTTTCTTAACAGGATTAGAGAAAGCGGAGCGAAAGTGTTCCTTTTAACGAATAGCGACTATGTTTTTACCGATAAAATTATGACCTATCTGTTCGATTTTCCACATGGTGCAAAGGTGTGAACACGCATATGTATACATATGGTAATAGATGTACGCATCGCTATTAATTATTGACTTCCTGTTTTTCTGTAGCCCGATGAACCACATAGAAATTGGAAAACATATTTTGACACTATCGTAGTGGATGCTAGGAAACCATTATTCTTCGGCGAGGGTACAATCTTGCGGCAAGTAGACACTAAGACCGGAGCTTTGAAACTTGGTACACATAAAGGTCCACTTCATACAGGTACATTGATAGTTGTGATACATTGAAAATGTAATTTCCATTTATTATACAAATATTATGTATAAGGAAATGTCTTGTACAAAAATAGGTGAAGTATACTCAGGTGGTTCGTGCGATGTATTCACCGAGCTGATAGGCGCAAAGGGTAAAGACGTATTGTACGTTGGAGACCATATTTTTGGTGATATATTAAAAAGCAAGAAGATCAGAGGGTGGAGAACATTTTTAATAGTGCCTGAACTGGTTCAAGAGCTTCACGTTTGGACGGATAAATGTCAATTATTCGCCGAGTTACAAAACTTAGATGTTATGTTAGGAGAAATGTACAAGTAAGTAAAAGATAATGAATGATTATTTTTTAGGCATTCTCACTATATACTGTATTGCTTTCCTTTAGAAATTTAGATAGCAGTACAAACGAGAAACCGGACATTTCTAAGCTACGGGCATCCATACGAGATGTCACGCACAAAATGGATTTATCGTACGGAATGATGGGTTCGTTATTCCGTAGCGGGAGCAGGCAAACATTTTTCAGTAGTCAGGTGGTAAGGTATGCTGATCTTTATGCAGCGACCTTTTTGAATCTTATTTATTATCCATTTTCGTACATGTTTCGAGCACCCGCTATGTTGGTAAGTTGATGTAGATTGTTTTTAATCGATTCTCCACCCGTATACAAATTTCAGCATTCATGTTTGATTTCTTTAAGATGCCTCACGAGAGTACAGTAGCTCATGAGCAGCGATTTGTTATGGAAACACCAATGATCAGTCGATCTCGAACTTTTAAGCTAGCTGACGAAGAGGAAGAACAGAATAAACCAATTGTACGTATGAAAAGCTTAGTCTCGCTTATTCGATATTACGTATGAGTAAAAGAAAAAGAAAGAACAATGCGACCGTAATAATTCATATTGTTAATTGTTAGAAAACATTGTATGTGGATTGTCCCAATAATCAAATACCGCATGCAAGGCCTGAAACACCCCGTAACGTAACTCATACACACGACGAGGATTGTAGTGACGAAGATAGCGATTCTCAAAAGCAAGCAAATCATGTGAGAACATGTACAAGAAATTCCAATTGCAAATGAATTATTTCTTATTACATTCTTTTAATCATTCATTGATATTATAAAAAGGGTTGGATAGAATCCTGCCACGTCAAATATCCGTGATGGAAATCTTCAATTGTGGATTTATATTTTTCTCATATATTTTATTTCGCTCATTTATGTCAAAAAATTGCTTCGTTTATACGTTAGTTTCAGTGGTGCAACAACGTGCACAGAATATATGATATATACTCCAGAAAGATAAATACAACATATAATATTAATATATTGGAACTGAATGTATCGTCATACGAGATATCACACAGAAGAGTTGTAAAAAATGAATTATTGTACACAACTGGGTAGGCTAGTTTACAGATTGAATTAAATTTCTCGTTGATTTAGCTTCATATTTATTTAAATAGAAGGTGAATCAGTACAAGATGATACAGAATGACAATTTGGGTACTCGTGTACAAGTTTATGAATTATTACACACACTACCTTGGAACTACTTGACGGTTAATGCAGCAGGGTGTAATTGTTAATTTTTTTATGTTGTAATGATCTTTATATTAGGAATAATAGAGTCGTTGTTTTATTCCTGATTAACGATATAATAACGTGTCCGGATTGTGTAGTTTTTCTTTTTAATGTATATGATTCTTGCACAGGCAATTGGCGTTCATCCAAACAATTAATATTTCCATTAGAAAAGAAATATCTTAGTATCGAGCTCGTCTAGTTATGTATTATATGTTTAGTTACAACTTATTCAATATCGCTATAAACTCGTTATATGTATATTGTATACGTATAGTAAATGTTACAACTTACAACTATTGAAAATAGCATAAGGTTGAGTATTAGGCTAGTCTTTTTACATGAAATTTTAGCTCACTAACATGGTAAGAATAATATAAAACTTGAAGGAAAGGAAAGTGAATTGTTATCAGTTCATTGTTATACAAATTGAATGCGTATGAAACGTGCTGTTTTATGACTGCGTTCTTTATTCCTTTTTTTTTTTTAGTAATTATCAATATATTATCAATATATACAACCTTGTTATCATTGTAAGAAAATTAGAATGGAAAAATTGACTAAATCTCTTCGGAAAAATAAGACAATATCCGATCTTACGTATACCAATTACGGAACAATATAATTTTGATAAATTAGCGACTATCCTTACAATGATGTATCGTCGTTTAATTTGTTAAACATAATAATAGAGAGAAAAGAAAAGAAAAATTGTTCATAACTTATTGATAAGAAACTTATTATCCAGATGTATATATCGCGAAGGTTGTTGAAGAGATTCGACTGCAATAAAAATAAATAGTTGTATTTGTTTATTATACACTATACACAATTACATACGTATATACATTGGCTGGTGCTAGACTTTTTTTCTATTGTAAAGATTTAATATAAGTAACAATGAGTAACAGTTATTTCGTGTATAAAAGTTAACAAAAAGTGCATACTAAGCCTTGTTATTGTGCATTATAGTGGTAGAATGTAAATTATGTATCAATCAAAATAAAGATACAGCAACTGCGGCTGTTACATGTATTTGAACCATGACTAGCTCTGAATGGAGGAATTACATTCTTCAACGGTGCCAGTAATTATTTATTTTGACATAGCCTGCAATGCTGTATGAAGTAATCAACATTTTTTACATCAGCAAGTCGGCTAAATACTCTTCAAACTCTTCCTCTCTGGTTTTTTCTGAATTCTCAACAGGTTTTTCTTTCCAAATGTTAGATTCATCCTTTTCTGTTTCCTCTACAGATGCCTCTGTATTATCGGTAGCTTCGGTTCCTTCGTTTTTAATATGCACTGCAGACGTACTTGGTGTATTGCTACTCTGCGCTTCTGTATTTACATCTAATCTCTTCACCGCCTTCTGCCTCTTCGCTTCCCGGTTCTGTGATCGATAATTTAATTTCATCGAACATTCTGGGCAAAGTCCTTAAAGTGCATATTAAATATATATATAAATATATCCCAGATATCTTGACCTTCCCCTAACTTACTTACTTAATTTGACAAGAGCATATTTTTTTTGACCATGTTCCATGTAACCAAAGTTCACTTCCCACGACTTAAGTTCTTCTTTTTCTTTGCACTTTTTATTCCCACACTCGAATTGTCCTTTGCCAATTACTACTTCTTGCTCTGTTCTCCATCTCAAGGCGATCTGTTCGATACAGATATTGTAGTATGAAAATTAGAGGAGCTGCATTATTTATATTGGAATATATGTATGTATTATGATCCATGTACCTTATTTTGTTTGTAATAAGTTAAATCTGTTATACAGTACTCCTTAAACAATTTGTCATAATACTTTTTCGCAAGCCTTGCTCCCCACGTATCTGGTTCGTCGTTATCCTGATCCCACAAAAATCTGTGGTTTTCTTTAATCACGTCATAATCCGTCTTATCTCGGGACCTCGAAACACAGGTCGAAACGTCAAGAGCTGCTTGTTTTAGAGTTTACAAACTTATCATTTCGCTTTACTTTTTACTTTCAAATAATGCATTTTTTCACGATATGGTTGAACATATTTATTAACACAAGCTTTCGAACTATACTTTCCAGAGATATAAATGAAAGGACACTAAACATTGTGGTTATAACGTCAAGCCAAAATATGTACACGAAAAATAATTAAAACATTTAACATACGTGTCCCGTTTCAAGGATGACGCTGAACCTCCGTACAACGTAAAATAGTCATTTATGAGCTTTTTATGCCTATCATAAGCTGACAAGTAGGCGTAAGCCGGAAACATTTTTTTATTCACGTAAACGCAAAGTTTATTTCTTTCGTCCGATTAGTGACGATACACACGGTGCATTTAATCAGTTGTAACTTTTTCACGCGATATAAGAAACAATTATACAGTATACAGATATGTTTACAATTTGATTTCGATGATATTTCTTTTTTGAAGCAAAATGTCGCGTCAGAACTAAACCGAAGCGTTTCTCACTCTGATAGGCATCGCTTTTAAAAATGGCGTCTCATAATAGGCAGCGCTAATAAAATCACGATTTGGGCAGAGGTGAGGTATAAATAAAATAATAGTTCCAACATACGTTGGGTAACATAAATTTTGGTAATATGTATTTCATATTAACATAGTTTTAGCATTATCAATCATTATCTGTATTGTTAAGAAAGTAGTTTGTTTTAATAACTCGTGCGGCCACCTACAAAGAAGTGCTCAAAACTACTACTGCCTCTGCCGTACTTACACTCAAAATCGGTATAAGAACACACAATCCTTTTTTCTCATTCCATTGCGATATTACAATAAATTCGATATTACCAATCATTATTTCAATTATTTTTAGATTCTGTAAATTAATTTTATTTTATTATGCCTGTCTCGAGTGTAGGTATGGTAGAGGCACTAGTGGTTTCAAGCACCTGTGTAGAGGGGGAAGCACCATCTATTATTTCCTTTACTTGCAAAATTTGTTGGCAGGACGTAGAAATAGTTAAACAATGAATGGTAATATTGAATTTATTATAATGTCGCATTGTAACGAGAAAAAATCAATTTTTATTTCTATACCAAGTTTGGGTTTAGCTGTGGCAGGGGCACCGACGAGATATAAGAATAGGCAAGACATCTTATGGACTTTCGTGGCCCAACGTGACTGTCATACCGACTCAGAAATCCCACGCTGATTTGAGCGTCCTCTGCTCATGGGCAGTGATCACTTGAAGAACTATTATTTACTAAAGTAGTGGGAACGGGATTCATGCGATTGTGTGAATATATGTAAATGCTTTGAGGGGATCAGGACAGCTTTTTCTCGAGCAACGTTTCGGTAAAAAAATTGAGCTACGGTGCCTGGTCGCGCGATGTACTTCGGCTCGGCTCGAGTTGAGTCGAAACCACATCGCGATGCATCGGGGCAATGAAATTGACAGTGTCACGTCAAGCGTCCCGCCTGTGCTGTCCCGCTTTCATTGCGCAGCAAATAACAACAGAATTCTTTAACGAGGATCGTAGGTCCAGCTAAAACTTAATCAGAACCCGCAGAAGTTCAATAGGCACGACCCTAGAGTCGTAGGTCCGGCTAAAAGTTGGTCAGAAAACGTAAAAGTCCAGTAGGTACAACTCTGGGATCGTAGGTTCAGCTATAAGTCGGTCAGAACCCGAAGAAGTACAATAGACACGATCCTAGAGTCGTCGGACCGGCTAAAAGTTGGTCAGAAAACGTAAAAGTCCAGTAGGTATAACCCTAGGATCGTAGGTTCAGCTAAAAGTTGTTCAGAAGCCGGTAAAGTCCAGTAGAGACGACCCTAGAGTCGTAGGTCCGGCTAAAAGTTGGTCAGAAAACGTAAAAGTCCAGTAGGTACAACCCTAGGATCGTAGATTCAGCTAAAAGTTGGTCAGAACCCGAAGAAGTACACAGTAGACATGACCCTAGAGTCGTAGGTCCGGCTAAAAGATGGTCAGAAAACGTAGAAGTCCAGTAGGTACAACCCTAGGATCGTAGGTTTAGCTAAAAATTGGTCAGAAGTCGAAAAAGTTCAGTACGTATGACCTTAGTACAGTAGTACGCACGACCGCGATCGGAGACCTTCGAAGAGTTCGAAAATTGCGAATACCACCGAGCGCGACCGAGCGTTACCGACGCGCCGGCGCGTCGCGGAGTGGGGATGCGGGTGCGCGGCGCACGCGGTGTCACTATCAGTTCAAGCGTCGTACCGTACGGGTCGTCTATGCTGTCGAAGGTTAGCGACATATGTACATCAGCTTACAATACAATAGCATCTCGGGGTTTACTTTATCACCGCATGCGCTTGTCTATTACCTTCTATTAATTAATACACGTTTATTTAACAATCGTTTGACTATCGTGGATATCCATTAAACTCTTTCTCGAGTCTCTTTTGCTGGACGCTTGACCGGTCATCCGGTACCACCGATTTTTTGATTCGCGATAACTAGTCGTTTATTAAAATATCGGGTTCATTAATTTATTAGTTTAAACGGTTCTTTGAATATTTATTATATTTTATTACACGATTATTCGGATTCGATGCGGTGTTAAGTTTGCGCTTATTTTCTTTGCAATGTCACTTACATACCCAGTTACATATGTCTTTTCGCGACTTCGAATTCGATTCTGATTTTGGCACAGGTTTATCACGTTGCTTTTCTTTTTGTTGCAGATACAATGGATGATTGGTTGGTTGAGGATAATATATTGAGGCTGCAGGAATGGAGTATTGAGATGCAATTACTGCGATGCATAACAATCAGTCCGATGACGTATGATGAAGGATTGGTAACATTTAACTTATTATCCCAACGGTTTACATATATTTCTTGTTATCTGGCGATTAGATTTTGGCTCAAGTTCTTTTCTTTCGGTTGAAAGTTATTGAGCAGTTTAAACATTTTAAGTAGGACTTACAATATGCCATTCGCGATTGAAACTAGAGTCAGTAAATTTCATTAATTCTAAACGAAAAATTGAAATACTTTCATGTTTCGCTGCATATCGGTCGCGATTTCTATTATAGCTTCACTAGTATTTATTAAAAACTTTTATTATCTCTGTGACTTGGCACAAGTACGGTCAAATTGTATTTTCGATGCAGCATTGTCCGCGTACTTACGTACTGGTTGCCATGCACTTGAAGCATGATAAATAGTTTCGAGTCTTGATTTCTACAAACAGCTACGAGAACTTATAAATGCGCGATATTGCTTACTAACTAAGATCATGATCACCTTTAAAACTCGGACAAAGAACAGTCACAGTATGCTTTTGATAAATCATTTATATTAATCTATAATAGTATATCTTGAATAGACAATTAACAGTAATTAAATCAGAATAATAATACGGTAGTACTTTATTAAAACAAAGCAGTATTTCCTCAACAGACGTTTGACAGGATGAAGAAATAAGAAAGAGATAAATAAAATCAAATGTGTATTGCTTCAATTTCTACCTCCTCACCCTATTTACTAACTTGTACAGATTATCTTTCAGTAAATTTTGATGACCGCGCGCAATGCGGTCAGTAGAGTCAGTGCTTGCTCCGTCAAAGTTCTTTTTATTGTTTTTAGAGCGAAACCGCTCATAATATTTATAACTAAATATAAATAACAGTAAAGATACGCGAAAGTAGAGTCAGTGTTTGCTTCGAAATATTGCTCTCGCGAAATTAGAGTCACTTTGTTCGTCGATCACAATTGACGTGCGCGATAGTAGTCTTTTACTTTATTTTTTTTTCTTTCGCAATAAGTATTCCGGTATTAGAGTCAGCACCGATGCAGTTCGGCGAGTTCGGGCACTCATCCATCAACTCGAAGAGTAAGTATCTCTGTATTTCTTTAATCTTATTTTACAATGGTCTTTGATAATTATCATGATCGAAAAGTACTCAAAACGCAAAGATTTCAATGTTGTCTGTTCTTTTGAATGTTTCAGAAGCTGCCATGGGCTCAATTGTATCACCATAACGATATTGTTGGCCGCGCGCAATGCGGTTGGTAGAGTCAGTGCTTGTTCCGTCAAAGTTCTTTTTATTATTTTTTGAGCGCAGCCGCTCTTAATAATAATTCAACATAAATAACAGTAAAGAGACGCGAAATTAGAGTCAGTGTTTGCTCCGATATAATACTCTCGCGAAAAATAGAGTCACTTTGTTCGTCGATCACAATTATTCCGTTTCCTTTTCCGTTCTCGGCTCGGAGGACTGATGGTTAGGGACTTAGTGTCAGCGAGTTACGATGTGCGGGGGCGTGATTGTGGTTCTGGACCCTGGTCACGAGGCCCTCTGTTAGACCACATATAATCTCTAATTTGGGTAGGTCATCCACCATTCTGGAATCGTGGTCGCGGTTCTTGCAATATCCGGGTTGCAGTGTCATCGGGGGGCGGTGTGTGGGGCTGTGATTGCTTTTCTGGACACTTTGGCCCGCCTAGTAGGAAATTCCTATGTGTTAGACCACGCCAAGCACACCTTGGGGTGGCAGAAGGCATACGGGTCATAATCTAGAATCGTGGTTGTGGTTTTGCATATCCGTGCCTTAATGATTTCTGTGGCTCGGAATCGAAACTTGTGTTGATGCTAAATCGTTTTACTGTCCAGACTCTGAGCCGAGGGCACGCGGGCTGCTCGGTAGCAGTCACAAAAACAGTAGCAATACTGTCGCGAAATTAGAATCACTTTGTTCGTCAATCATAAGTGTTCCATTAGAGTCAGTGTCCTGTTCGGCGAGTTCGGGCTTTCAGCCATCAATTTGACGAGTAAGTATCTCCTTCGTTCTTTAATCTTGTATTGCAATAATCATTGATAATTAACACATTCCAAAAGTACTGAAAATACATAGATTTTAATGTTGTTTGCTCTTTTTGAATGTTTCAGCAGCTTCCATGGCTTCGATGGCGACGAGCTTGACCGCACACCTGGTGAGTCTGCAACCGGTGAGTGGCATGCTTTAAAGTTCCTCTGGTCACTCAATCATGTCGCAGGACGAAAGGTCCGAACCGACACGGGTGACTGGTTGTAATTACGTAGATTTTTCTGGCAAGCACTGTGACCATGGGTATATGGAAATATACTCATGAGTAGTAACTTCTTTACTGCTTTATATTATGTGAGGATAGGTCTTCTTGTACAACGCGTTTTTAAATAGCTTGATAATTTTAAAACAGATCATATTTAGTACAAAATATATCACTATATATCTTTTTATAATAGAGTATTTAATTGAATACCTATGAAACGATATTTAAAGAGTTATTAATTATTGAATGAATATAAAGTAACGTCCAGTATTCTACGTGCATTAGTTTGTAGTGGAGAAGTCGAATACCATTCGACTTCGTTTACTTGTCAATTGCAATGACTGCACAGTTAGAATAAATTGCATAATTATTGCTGTTGGTAAGAGTGTAGTATTTCATCTTTTTCTACTTTGATAATATATAAAGTGAAGGTACTCATTTACCTTATCAATTTGTTGGAACTATCGAATAATTTTATTATTCGATATCCATATTAGTCTTTAGCGTTTAAAGATATCGATACGTTCATTGTTTCCGTACAAAATGTTAATTAAACCTGAATGTACAAGAAGACAATACGCGAACGGGTAGTTTTCGAAATCAAGGCAATCAACTTTTAAAGCAATCTTGCGTTTTAGAATCAATGCTTTGATAACGGGAACGCCCGAGGATGTTTCAATTTAATTCAAAGTATATTAAAGTAGAGTCGTTGAATAATTTCTCTATTAACGTAGAGTCTTTGAATAATTTTTCTAATAAAGTAGAGTCACTGCATAATTTTTCTAATATAGTAGAGTCATTGCACAATTTTTCTAATAAAGTAGAGTCATTTAATTTTCTCTTCAATAAAATAGAATCATATATAGATCTGTTGTACATATATATGTATTTTAGCCCGTTAGAAAATCAGTATGTCCTTATCATCTTTTTAGACGAGGATTTTCAGGTTTAACCCTTTCCGTGTTCACTGCCCGGATCCCACTCACGTGCCCCGGTGCTACTTGGGTGGGAAAACGGTGGTAGAGCACGATGATATTTTTTAGTTTATAAGCCATAAAATGATTTATTGTTGGCGACTGACAGTGCGTTGGTGTATCGTGCACGACGTAATATCCGCATTGTGTGTGTGGTTAGGCTGTGGATTTGCGTCGTTCCGTATTAAAATGTAGCTATTATGACCAAGATAAGATGTCCATCAATTTAAAACAGAGACATCATTTTTAGTATTATTTGCTTCAATAATTCCTACTATACTTGGGCACGAAGTTTTTGTCATTTAAGATGACAGAGGCCAAATGCCAAAAAGAATTGAATATACTTATCAATTGCTATCAAGTACCTCTTGTATCGGTGCTATTTAATTATTTTATTAAATATCTATTAAATATCTCAAACGCGACGTGGTTTTTTCCACGTGAACGCAGAGATCCCAGCCACTGTCAGTCGATTTCAGAAAAATGGTACGTACATTAGAGTGTGCAAGTTGTGTGACAGCACTTGGGTGTCGGGGGTGTCCCGGGACGCCTCCCTAGTGTAGGCTTTTGCGCCCAAGTGTTTGACTGAGAACCGTGGAGTGTCGTGTGTTGGTGTGTTTGTTTGCCATTTTTTAAATATAGGTCCAGGTAGGATAGGTAGCATACTTTCTGGTGTGATTGATAGACATAAGTAGGTAGGGCCGGGCAGGTTGACACAGTCTCCGATCGGGTAGGCACTATTTCGCGTGTTCAACCTGTTTCAGGAAATCTGATTTGAAAAGTCGACGGTGAAGCTGTGGCGCGAACGAAAATGCGTTCGCCTCTGGCTTTGCCTATCGATTTTTCGAATCCTTCGCGGTCGTGGTCGCGATTTAGGCTCCGAAACGAAACGCGTTACATTATGCTCGAGGCTGCACGTGTGAACGAAGAACGATTACAATTTTAATCGTAATCTATGTGATTTTCCGTAATCACAATTTTACGATTTTATTTGATCGCCATTCGGCCACGTGTGTTCCATTTAGCTCCGCGATTCAAACTCTTTATTTCACCTTTATAAGTTTTTCCTTGGTTTCCGATTAGAGTCTCGAGCCTAGTTTAAGTTTCAGCTGACCCTTGGGTCCGACGAAATGGAGAGGCTATATGCCGAAGAGGCCCGACAAACTGTCACTCAAGAGGGCAACTACTAATGGCTCCCCATTCTTTTTAAGAATGGGGAATCATTCTGTGTTACTACTTTGTCACTGTGCTTGCATTTTCATTTGTAGAATTTTGATTTGTACTTGGCCGATGCACATTCCGGCCCAACGATACAGCCCTCCCAAAAATATCGCGTTGCTTTAGAGTTGCGAAAAACTTGCGAAAAACTTGCGAACGGGTCGAGTTGGAGTTGCGTTGAATGCCACTTATTGCTATTCTTATTGCTAGTTAAATTGTAGTATTTTATAATACACTTTACATTTGAGCTTCTAGTGTTGCGGAAATTGTTTTCGCGTATTGGAACTCTCAGTTCATTTTTCAGAGGATCTTCAATTTGCTTAATTTTGGATAGTACATATAATTTACTGTTTGCTTTCTATTAGTCTTAATAAATAGTGTTGCGAAATGATTGTATCGCGAGTTCCAGTTAGCGTTGCGTTGATTAAAGATCGCGCTTTTAAGTAGAGTTGCGACTACTAGTCCCCATCTGCTTCCAATTGGAAGCCTGTTCCTGAACCAGGAACTTTTTCTTTTCAGCGTTTTATATTAGCCTTTCTTTTTATTTTATTTTTCTTAATAATTATACTACCTGGAATGTCTGTTGATGGAAGTACTGCTACAAATTTGCATACATATTAGTAAATTACTGTGTGAACGAAATGAAAAGAAATGAAAAAGAAAATAAATGAAAGAGAATGGAAAGAAAAAAGAAAAGAAAAGAAAAAGAACAAAGAAAAGAAAAGAAAAGAAAAGAAAAGAAAGAAGAAGAAAAGAAAAAGAGCAAAGTAAAAAACAGATATAATTTGCAGAATCTTTGATAAATTTATAATAATTCTAGATAGTAGATTTAAATTAGAGTTAATACTAGTGACTGTTCATTATTGGAGTTTAACTCTTAAATATTTCCTCTTAATTGTTGCAATTCCATCTTAACCTTTTCTTTAGTAGAGCCAATTTTTATAACTTTTCGAGCTTGCTTTGTAGAAATTGAAATTCACTCGCGATATCCGTAAATGTTTAAACAAAAATCCTTGCACGAAAAACGTTATTGGCAGTAGTTGGGTCTCGGCATGGTGATAGTTGAAGTTTGATATTTTTCTTCCGAATAATCGTTTGTCGCTTCTTTGTTGAAGCAAAATAGAATCAATTGTTTGAAGTTTTTAATGAACGTGATACCACCATTCAGTTTGATCTAGAACGTACAAAAGAATATATCACTTTGGCCGAAATCCAATTAACTATTGTTAACAAAAAATAGCAGCATTTTTCATATCAATTCTGATTTATTAACTGCGCTAAAATTCAGTTATTACGAATTAAAAGCAGCTTCATTTCGATATAAAATGGGCAGGCTTGGGGATGTCACTAATCCAATGCTTGAGATTGTTACAGATTCACAGATGAACCCAAATATGCTATATTAAACAAACATAAGTACATACGTCAGAGGCTCAAGGGTGGAATATATGGAATACAGATCCAGAAATATTATCAAAGACTCGATTGGAAGCTTTAAAATTAAAGAGCCAGCCGCGTCGATCCAATTTGTGAGTTTAATTCATTCTTATAATGCTTTACTAATTATTTCGAGTTTGTGCATGTTTCAGAAGCATTGAAAAGAAGAGGATTCATGAAACAATGTATAATACGAACACACCCTCACCCCATCCCTGCCCCAAACCCCTGTCCTTATTAACTAATTACAGGTGTTAGACAATTAATTAGGCAGGCCCAAATATAAATCGAACAATACATTTAGCTCTTTATGTAGGTAGGATTTGTCTCAACACACAATCTTAGATCTTTATACTGGCAGGTTTTACACGAATTTAAATTATTAGACTTTTAATTAGGCAGGGTTTATAGAACCAAATATTGTTGGCAGGTGCTGCAATTTTTTGGTTCGGTTTCTGTCTGTTCTAGGACACCATGGACCACGAGAGATTAATACGGCCTAACCGAAGAGGATTTAAGTATATGTATACTCATACCTACATGAGTATGGGATAGTATCTATTACAGTCCTATGTATGTAGATAGGATATTATTGAAATTGTTCTTTTATTCGATCTGTTAGATGTTATACTAGGTAGGGTGATTCTAGTCTTAAGTTAGCTCTTTAGTCAGGCAGGGCGTATTCGAATCTAATCTAAAATTTAAGAAAGTAGGGTTTATTTTTAAGTTATGTCTTAGCTTTTAAGCCCGCAGTGTTCACCACTGCAATAATATTTCGTTGTCTAGTTTTTAAGATCATAGGATATATTTTTAAGACAGTTTTATTTCAGGAACGTGAATTCTCTTGCAGATTTTCTTTCAGGTTTCCTTCTGATATTCCATTTAGCTTTCGGTCGTGAATTTTCCAACTACTCCTCTTGTTGTCTTACTTGTACTACGATCAATTACTGAACGTTCTACAAATTGACAATAATAGGAGATTTTTCTTTCTCACATGTTATACATATTAGAATTAGTTTTCGCGTAATTGGAGGGTGGAAGGGCCGTGGCTAGGGTGGGTCTCCATGCGCAGTAACCTCCACGTGGTGAGACCTGGGCAATCAATTGTTTATCGTATAATTATTAAACGTTTAAGAGACGTTTGATAATTATGTGGAAAATAATTCGAGCTAATTGACTGCGCATTGCACTTTCCCTTCTCATTCCCTTTTTCGCTTCATTCCCTTTTTTGCTTCATTCCGTCTTTTGCTTCATTTCGTTTTTTGCTTCATTCCCTTTTCCGTTCTCGGCTCAGAGGACCGATGGTAAGTCGCTGTTGCACATGTTGCGATATTTGGGTTGCACTTTCAGCGACGAGCGGTGTGTGAGGCTGTGACTGTGGTTCTGGACAGGTGAACCGCCAAGTGGGATACTTCTCCCCGTTAGACCACGCCAAGCACACCTTGGGGTGGCAGAAGGCATAAGGGGACCTAATCTGGCATCGTGGTTGCGGTCTTGCATGTCCGTTCCTCAATGATTGCTGTGGCTCGGTATCGAAACTGGTGTCGATTGTAAGTCGTTCTACTGTCCAGACTCTGGGCCGAGGGCTCGCGGGCTGCTCGGTAGCAGTCACTTTCGTTATTTGCCTCCCATTTAATCCCACTTGTGAGTTGAAGATTTTTATAATGCTTTACTAATTACATCCACTTTGTCTTTGTTTCAGAAGGATTGGAAGGACTCGGCTAAAGAAGAGGATTTCTTAAAATATGTATAATATGACCACGCTCTCACCCTGTCCCTGCCGCTGCCCGTGCCCCACCCCTGCCCAACCCCTGCCCAGTTGCCAGTTGTCTGTTCTAGGAAGGCATGGACCACGAAATTAATATGGACTAATTGAAGAGGAATTAAGAATATGCATACTTATACCTACAATAATATGATAAAGTAGCTGTTACATTCCTATTTAGATAGCATATCATTGAAATTGTTCTTTTAATTGAACTTTTAGATATTATATTAGGTAGGGTGATTTTAGTTTTAAGTTAGATCTTTAGTCAGGCAGGGCGCATTTGAATTTAATCTAGTATTTATAAAAGGAGGATTTATTTTTAAACTGTGCCTTGGTTTTTAAGACAGCAGTGTACACTGCTGTGATAATATTTCGTTGTCTAGTTTCTATGATCATAGGATATATTATTAAGAAAGTTTTATTTCAGGAAATTGGACTCTCTTCTTGATTTTCTTTCAGGTTCCGTTTTGATATTCCATTTAGCTTTCGGTCGTGTATTTTCCAAGTACTCCTCTTGTTGTCTTACTTGTACTACGATCAATTACTGAACGTTCTACAAATTGACAATAATAGGAGATTTTTCTTTCTCACATGTTATACATATTAGAATTAGTTTTCGCGTAATTGGAGGGTGGAAGGGCCGTGGCTAGGGTGGGTCTCCATGCGCAGTAACCTCCACGTGGTGAGACCTGGGCAATCAATTGTTTATCGTATAATTATTAAACGTTTAAGAGACGTTTGATAATTATGTGGAAAATAATTCGAGCTAATTGACTGCGCATTGCACTTTCCCTTCTCATTCCCTTTTTCGCTTCATTCCCTTTTTTGCTTCATTCCGTCTTTTGCTTCATTCCCTTTTCCGTTCTCGGCTCAGAGGACCGATGGTAAGTCGCTGTTGCACATGTTGCGATATTTGGGTTGCACTTTCAGCGACGAGCGGTGTGTGAGGCTGTGACTGTGGTTCTGGACAGGTGAACCGCCAAGTGGGATACTTCTCCCCGTTAGACCACGCCAAGCACACCTTGGGGTGGCAGAAGGCATAAGGGGACCTAATCTGGCATCGTGGTTGCGGTCTTGCATGTCCGTTCCTCAATGATTGCTGTGGCTCGGTATCGAAACTGGTGTCGATTGTAAGTCGTTCTACTGTCCAGACTCTGGGCCGAGGGCTCGCGGGCTGCTCGGTAGCAGTCACTTTCGTTATTTGCCTCCCATTTAATCCCACTTGTGAGTTGAAGATTTTTATAATGCTTTACTAATTACATCCACTTTGTCTTTGTTTCAGAAGGATTGGAAGGACTCGGCTAAAGAAGAGGATTTCTTAAAATATGTATAATATGACCACGCTCTCACCCTGTCCCTGCCGCTGCCCGTGCCCCACCCCTGCCCAACCCCTGCCCAGTTGCCAGTTGTCTGTTCTAGGAAGGCATGGACCACGAAATTAATATGGACTAATTGAAGAGGAATTAAGAATATGCATACTTATACCTACAATAATATGATAAAGTAGCTGTTACATTCCTATTTAGATAGCATATCATTGAAATTGTTCTTTTAATTGAACTTTTAGATATTATATTAGGTAGGGTGATTTTAGTTTTAAGTTAGATCTTTAGTCAGGCAGGGCGCATTTGAATTTAATCTAGTATTTATAAAAGGAGGATTTATTTTTAAACTGTGCCTTGGTTTTTAAGACAGCAGTGTACACTGCTGTGATAATATTTCGTTGTCTAGTTTCTATGATCATAGGATATATTATTAAGAAAGTTTTATTTCAGGAAATTGGACTCTCTTCTTGATTTTCTTTCAGGTTCCGTTTTGATATTCCATTTAGCTTTCGGTCGTGTATTTTCCAAGTACTCCTCTTGTTGTCTTACTTGTACTACGATCAATTACTGAACGTTCTACAAATTGACAATAATAGGAGATTTTTCTTTCTCACATGTTATATTAGAATTAGTTTTCGCGTAATTGGAGGGTGGAAGGGCCGCGGCTAGGGTGGGTCTCCATGCGCAGTAACCTCCACGTGGTGAGACCCGGGCAATCAATTATTTATCGTATAATTATTAAACGTTTAAGAGACGTTTGATAATTATGTGGAAAATAATTCGAGCGAATTGACTGCGTATTTTACTTAGGATACAATGTACAATAATGGCCGCTCCTCAATGTTCGTTCATTTCCCCAATTAATGCTCGCCGAGACATCGCCACCAATCCTTGGACCTACTCTTGATCGGAGTATAAAGTATACTCCAATTATTAATTTGGTATTATATATTTTCAGAAAAATCTCGATTAGTGCACTTCGCTCGGGACCGAATGCGAACACTAATCGTTTGCAGACACGTTTATCGCTGGAATTGCCTTATATTAGTAAATGAGATACTTTGTCATTGTTATTAGTTGAATATTAATAAGAAATTGCGTGTTTCATTAACGATAAAATTGCTCCAATGAAAAAGAGAATTAAAGAATTTGTCTAGTAACTATACAATTAACAATTGTAGTATACAATTATCGTCACTATCTTTTCCATTGTGGCAACTTTATTGTTTGGGTGTTAAAAAAATATACATCTCTTAGCTCAATTTTTTTTGGTAATTTATCAAAAAATAATGTAAAGTATAACTTTAAAAATTATTTCATTTATTGATAGTACAATTGAAATAAGAAAACTTATTATCATGTGTTTCTTTAATTAAAAGATTTTTAATTAACATTAAATGTTTCATATCCTTCGTTGCCTTTCATTGCGGCAAAGAACAAAAGAATTCTTTAAAATTATTTAATTTTCGCATCGTTTTGTATAATCTGTGGGTAACGTTGCGAGTGACACGGAAATGGTAATGGGTCCCCGGGACCCAGAAATCGTGGCCGAAAAAATACATTGCATGTCTTGTCTATTCCTTTATCTCGTCGGTGGTAATATATTTCTTGTGTGTGCAGGTTTCCCATACAAACAGTAAGCAGCATTGACGGCAACTTCTCATTCTGCATAAAAGCAAGAATGAAGAAAGAATAACTTTTGCCATACACTTTATGGCATGCAGGTTTCCCATGCGAAGAGTAAGGAGCATTGACAGACACTTCTCATCACTCATAAAAGCAAGAAAGAAGAACGAATAACTCTTGACAGATACTTTAGTTATAATGAATTGGTTTATAAAAATAGTTTGTAACTATTAGGGCATAAGATTAATTTAGAAAAATTGTGTTATTAATTGTTATGCATATCTATTATATACTTTACTTTATATTCAGTTTATTCGGTAGATCTTATATAAACTTCAATGACACCACTTGTCATCAGCAATGGCCCTTAGATATATCTCACGCTGGTTCTCAGTACATCTCAATCCACTCCCAACACAGCCTAAACCGAGAGTGCCGAAAAGTGATAAGCATGAACAATTCCTTATAAATCACATCCCTGGATAGTGTTCGCTAGGCAGCTTCGAAGCAGCGAACATTAAGTGGGCATTAGTGTCCGCTGTAGTTATTTGAGGGGAGAGAATCTTAGTTGTATCTATCTGCAGCTGTAAATATTGTGTATTATTTATTGCCCTGCTTCTTATGTATACATAAGCTTTCGAGATAATTCAATAGTAACATAAATCATATATGTTTCGCCTAGTGAATTACATTTTCTTATTTCTCAAGAAGCCTTCTTGTTTATAATTGAAATACCCGTGTATATATCTTTGAATTCATAAATTAATTAATATCTGCAAAGAGATAGTTGAATCTACGCGGGTCTCTGCCATATCTACAGTGCCTGCTATGGTTTCGCCATCTATACAGAACTCCTCGAAACCACTCGCGCTTGCTATGGTAGTTCCATCTATACAGAACGCATTGAAACTACTCACACCCCTTACTTACCATAAGTGTAGATATGGCAGAGGCCCGAGTAGTTTTAGTCACATCTGTATAGATAGCGATACTAATGACTCTAGATAAAGCAGACATATATACAGTTTCGATCAGTTCTGTATAGATGGCGAAATTAAAGCCCACTTTGAGTGTTGGTAAGACAGGGATGCGAGTGGTACGTAAATTCAAGCACTTGTTTATAACTAGCGCTGCAATAATGTTCATAAAATTTGGTTATTTATGTCTTTATTCATCCAATTAAGTTAATAATCCTCGAAAACCGTTTCGTACAGTCATTTACATATCAATAAAGTGTCAGCAAACACAGTGTTTCAATCTACATAAAAATTAATATGTACGGTAACATTGCAAGTTCTATTGTTCATTTTATTCTACAACAATCAAGCACTCTTTAGCACGGGTAAATGTATTTGTGAATATTTTTTCCTTTAAATAAATTTTCCAGGACTTAATAAATACATACAAATAGTAGTATTATTCTTTATTTCAGTCTCACAGGAATGAAAGTTTGGTTAGTGTACATATAACCTATCTTTACAATACTATCTCTTGCACTTTCATCTTCCGTTCAGCTCTTCCTTTTCATACCTTCTCTGCCTTTCGTATTGTACTATTTCTTATCTCTTTATCGCACATCTATTATAAATCTTCTCTGTTCCTTCCTGTTTAATTACAATTTCCTAAGTTATTTTTATGTCTTATTGTATCTTTTTCCGTACATTTTGTTAGCAGGTGCTCTTACGATCCAAATTTTTGTATGCACAGGTCACATCTTTTATCCTTTTTCTTCTCCCAATATTTATTTTATCCTTTAATGCTTTTGCATCTCGCACCTGCGTTGTTAATTGTCAATTGCGCCCTCGTCCGTTTTTACTTAAGTACCATAGTAGCGTTGATGTTCTAATATATTTAAACGTATCATTGTATCTTGCTTTCCCTATTTTTCTGCCTTGTTCCTGCTGGTGCATTTGATTGACTATTTTTGAGGATCTCCGTCAATTCCTTTACTTCCGCTTTTGTCAAAGTCACTCATACTTGACGCATTCCATTCCTTTTCAAATAATCCTCTCTTTTTTATGCTTCTGGCTTGCCCCTCCTTTCTTTCTTCTTCCTCTAAATATCTCTTAATAATCTTTCTCCTGTTACATACTTATTAATGTATTTTTTCTGTGTGCAGGTCTCGCAGGCAAGAGTAAGGAGCATTGCCTGGCACTTCTCATCGTGCATAAATGCAAGAAAGAAGATAGAAGAACTTGTGCAACAAACTTTAGTTATAGTAAATTCGGTTTATAAAAATAGTTTATAACTATTAGCCCATAAGTTTATTTTAGGACAATTGTGTAATTAACCGTTATGTTATCTATTATATGCTTTATTTTATATTCAGTTTATTCGGTAGATCTTATATAAACTTTAATATTACTTATATCACTATTACAAGTTCTACTGAATGTGCTGAATGTAAAATGAAAGATATAATAAATAATTGACATATGCACAAGTTACACAATTGCTGTAATTTAAATTTTATATGCTTCTACATATGAAGTACGTAAATTGTAGTATATGATTTATCTGTAAGATATATTGTAAATTAACTTCAAAGAATAGTTTATAAGTATTAGATTATTTATGTTTATAGTGTTAGTTATATTACATAAATGTTGGTTTAGAATTCATACAAGATTTAGTTGTACGATGTAATGTAAATAGATATAAAAGAATAGTTAATAAGTATCTGTTTGTAAATTTAATTACAACATTTTTGTAACTTGTATCTTCATTAATAACTTTAAATAAATATTCAATGAAAAAAATACCACTACTCTTTTTACTTTCACGCCTTACCAATCCTTGAAAGAACCTAATTCCAATTCCTTATACAAGAAGTACCGTGGACGAACTTTAAATGGAAAGTTCTAAAGCGAGAAACTTGTCAAAATGGTCCTATACGTTATTAAATGTTGGCAGAAGGAAATTCTTGGAAATACCATCATCTTCAAAGTCTTCACTTGTTGCAAAATTGGTTGGTAATTAAACGCTCGAAAATTCCTGGAATTTGACGTCATTTCCAAGAACTGCTGCGATGAAAGACCTCCTCGCATATCATATTCTCCTGATACAAATCCACGATTTTCAGCAGAAATTTAAGTGCTGAAAATCGTGGATTTGTATTAGGAGAATATGATGTGCAAGGAGGTCTTTCATCGAAGCAATTCTTGGAAATGACGTCACGTTCCAGGAATTTCCGATCGCAAAATTTCTGAGATTCTGGCAAAAATATGTCGCTGAAAATCGTGGATTTGTATCAGGAGAATATGATATGCAAGGAGGTCTTTCATCGAAGCAATTCTTGGAAATGACGTCACGTTCCAAGAATTTCCGAGCGCAAAATTTCTGAAATTCTGGCAAAAATATCTCGCTGAAAATCGTGGATTTGTATCAGGAGAATATGATATGCAAGGAGGTCTTTCATCGAAGCAATTCTTGGAAATGACGTCACGTTCCAGGAATTTCCGAGCGCAAAATTTCTGAGATTCTGGCAAAAATAACTCGCTGAAAATCGTGGATTTGTATCAGGAGAATATGATATGCGAGGAGGTCTTTCATCGCATCAGTTCTTGGAAATGACGTCACGTTCCAGGAATTTCCGAGCGTCCAATTTCTGGGTTTTTGGTAAAAATATTTCGCTGAAAATCGTGGATTTGTATCAGGAGAATATGATATGCGAGGAGGTCTTTCATAGCATCAGTTCCTCGAAATGACGTCACGTTCCAGGAATTTCTCAGCGCTTATTTTAATAACGAATAGGGCCATTTTGACAAGTTTCTCGCTTTAAGACTTTGCATTGAAAGTTCGTCCGCGGTACTTCTTGTATAAGGAATTGGAATTAGGGTCTTTCAAGGATTGGTAAGGTGTGAAAGTAAAAAGAGTAGTGGTATTCTTTTCATTGAAAATTTATTTAAAGTAATTAATGAAGATACAAGTTACAAAAATGTTGTAATTAAATTTACAAACAGATACTTATTAACTATTCTTTTATATCCATTTACAATACATAGTACAACTAAATTTCCTATTAATTCTAAACTAACATTCATGTAGTATGAAAAATACTTAGTATATATATATATATATAAGTATAAAAATACTTATTATATATAAGCATAAATAATCTAATACTTATAATAAACTATTTCTGAAGTTGATTTAAAACATATCTTACAGATAAAAGTTACACTACAATTTACGTACTTTATATGCAGAAGCTTATCAAATTTAAATTACAGCACGTGTGTAACTTGTCGCGCGACCAGGCACCGTAGATCAATTTTTCTAGCGAAACGTTGCTCGAGAAATAGCTGTCCGATCCCCCCAAAGCATTTACATATATTCACACAATCGTATGAGTCCTGCCCCAACACTACTTCAGTATATAATAGTTCTTGAAGTGATCACTGTTTATGAGCAAGGGACGCTCAAATCAGTGTCAGATTTCTGAGTCGGTATGGCCGTCACGGGGGCCACGAAAGTCCATAAGATGTCCTGTCTATTCCTATATCAAACACCATCTATTATTTCCTTTACGTGCAAAATTTGTTGACAGGACGTAGAAATAGTTAAATAATGAATGGTAATATTGAATTTATTATAATGTCGCATTGGAACGAGAAAAAGGCAATTTTTATTTCTATACCAAGTTTGAGTTTAGATATGGCAGGGGCACGAGTAGCCTCAAGCACCTCTTCGTAGATGGCGATACTATATATTTCAAAAAATTGTAGATGTTTGCTTATTTATTTATAAAATTGAAATAATAAAGTTTGATACTCATTCTTGGGATCGTATTGAGAAGGGATTCGCTTGACAATAGATACAGATAGCGCGGTGATGGTCGCGGTCGCTATCTAAACAATTAGCTATTTCTTTGGATCGGCGTTGAATACCTCGAAGGTATTCAAGGGATCCCTTTTTTCGTGTTTGATTACTTTTTCTATTTTTCACAGATGTCTATGTTCCGTCAGTTCAAGGGTAAATTCTATTTTACTTTTCTCTTTTTCATATCGCTTGAAAGGGTAGACAGGTAAAACTGCTATGGACGACTGTTCCCCACGTAACTCGCTGCTTTTAGAAGCCGGGGTGGCGTGTGGGTGATAAATCTAACTTCCTGTACGCGTCTGATAAGAATTCGCTTCTGGAGTTATTTAGAAGAATCAAAACTCGTTCACCAAGTTATCAATAGCCTGGTGGTCGAAGTATACACGTGGTATGTACACTGGTGGGACAATGGGATTAGGAGATATAATGGGTCACTGCTCCGTAGCAACCTCCAAGTGGTGTGACCTGGGACCTCGATATTACTTATCACATAATTTTCGAACTATGTTATACATAGTATTGTGCCAATAGCTACGATAATCATCACCTTCGAGACGTCATTAGACTACTTTCATTTATCAGGCCTCTTTAGTCCGCATATTGGAATATCTCGTCTAACAATAAGTGTCGTACCGCGGACGCGATATTCGGTCAGTTTAGCGGGCATTACTCTACTTCTAAATTTCCCGATGAAAAACGGAAATTATTACGATGCAATTAAAATCACCAATATAATCAATGGATTGTTCGTTTCATCGTAAAGAAACGTTTCTACCTTGTGTGGGATTATCCAATTATTATACTAAGGTTGTTACTTGTTTTATATTCTATATTATATTTGTGCGATGTTTCCAAAATACCAGTACAATGGTTAGTAATAAAAAAAAGGTGCAAACATTGCATACAAAGAAAAAAATGTGCACCAGTATTCAGATGAGAGAAAATTCAATGAGCACTTCTCTCTCTCTCTGGATAATTTCAATGCTTTCATGGAAAAAATGTTTACAATGTCCATAATTCCTATGATCCTTAAAAGCAAATTATAATATTTCTTTGTTGTTCTTTATAAATGTTAAGTCATACTGTTACTCGAATCATTTCAGAAAATTATTCGCCAAAATAATTATTCCATAAAATCGATTAAATTAGACAATAAGATAGTGCAGCTGTTATACGTACCTTCGATAATGAAATCAATTATTCCTCAAGATTGAACCATACATTTTTTCCATGCCATTGAGTTACAAGATTTCAAATATAGTGACTAGATTGTTATGTCGGTATAAGCGGAACGCAATGAACTTTGAAAATGCAAACCGAAATTTACGAATTTACAGAAAAAGAAAGAAAAAGAACGAAACGGAAAATTAATAGTTACATTTTAATTTGTAATTTTTTTAAACGTCTCTTCGAATTAAAGAGACTGAGAATATTTATCAGGGATGGTCTATTTTCACTGGCGCCAAAAGGAGAGATACACAAAAGACTACATACGTACTTTTACATTTTCCTTTACTAGCAGTAAAAAATAACGCATATTTACATCCCGCGTGTGTGTATGTCTCTTTTTTGGGCATAGGTAAGAAAAAACGAAGGAAAAAGAAATTAAAAACACCAGCAAATAATTTTCGCAGATGGTTACGCCTACGAATGTCCATGAATTATTCATCTACCCAAGTGATATCTCCATATATCGTTCGGCCGTGAATATAGCTAAATCAATGAAAAGAACAATGGCTAAAATAACAAATAAAATATAGACGTATATTTCACGAACGTTAATTGTCAATGAAATGCACATTTTTCTTACTGTAAGCCATTCTCATTGTTGTCTTTTCGAATGTCAGATGAGTATTCCTTCATTTTTCTTTCCTTCATCAATATTAATATTATTATTATTATTATTATTATATAATTCGACGCTATAATATGTACAGATTCTTCACATTGTAAAAAATATAACGTATTTCGTACTCAATATCATACGCAGGTAGTACTGAAAGGCCGATATACATCTAAATCGTGGTGTTTCTCGAATTAATGTGACCCAGTTGCGTAACAAATCTGCATGTATACATATACATATATTGTGTGTGTGTATATATATATATATAAATATGTATATATATATATTTATTTATATATATATATATATATAATATTTATATTTATATTCATTCATTCATTTATATCTAATTATAAAATCGTATGCTTTGCGTTTGTTGGTGATGAATTCTTGTGCTATCTTTTCTAAACTTTTATTTCGCTTTTTCTCATTGTAAAAGACAAAAAAATGAACTAAAGTATTTGCTAGCCGAGAAACAAGGGAGGTAACGAAACGAACCTGGTCCTTGTCGCTTGATATGCTCACTCAACACGATTTTATGTTCTTTTAACGCTCGATAGCTTTCTAAGTACAGGACAGTTCGTTTTTAGCTTTCTTTTTGTTATTTCTTAAGTTTCTTTTCATCTCTCCTTCTTCTCACATGTACAAAAGTGTCGGCGCATTCCTTAGAAAAATATTTTTAAAACGCGATCTCGCGTCGTGAGAAACGTGTGCGTTACGTTCAGAAGCGATACAATTATAGAAACTCCTTTTTTCCATTACTCCATTTTCGTGCATCAAACTGTATATAATACTTAGAAAGCTATCCAACGGGGCACTTTGCCCTTCCTTTCCATTCGTTCATTTTTGTCCCTTCTTGTAATTTTCTTTTTCTTTCGCATCTTCCGCCATTTTGCCAATTTTTATTATTTTCGTGAAGCACAAATAAAACCCAGGAGGATGAGACAAAAGAAACAGAAAAAGAACAGAACCTAACGATAATAGTGCGAGCAGCGATTAAACGTTTTACAAAGAGGCCTTTGATTCGCCGTTGAAAGGCATCAATACGCCGATTATTATCGTCCTCTTTTAATAGAAAAACTTGTGGTTATAATCTACGGGATCACAGCAAGACTATGAATTTTTCGAGTGATAAAATAGAGGATACGATTAATTATAACTGTTGTCCTCGTACTTTTGTTTTCTTTGTTTGCCTGGTTTTTTCGTTTTTCTTTTCTTTTCCTTGCCTGTTTATACATACTTGAGTACAGTAACGAAATATATGGGTGATTCGCTACGTCGGTACACGCTTCCCCAATCTTCAACTGACGAAACGTATTAGCACCGTTCATTAGTCGAATATGCGGTGCTATTTCGAATTCCCTTAAGTCTTAAGTACTTTTTTCTTCGTCACATTTCACATACGATTAATTTATAAAACGTGTCACGTAATGAACATTAATATCTGGAATGGAAATCGGAGGCAAATGTAAAAATGCTTTTGTACCTATGTCGAACGATTTAACAAAAATATTATATTTAGTTTGCAATTCGAGATATAAAAATTTTGTTGACAAGTATTATAATAATAATGTACAAATCGTTAAATGCATTGCGACGAGAGTGAAAAAAATACCCAACCATGCATATCCACATATTCGCATCTTCTCTAAGAAAAATGACGTTATAGTGCACCGACAATTAACGTACGACCGATAACTCTTCCCCACAATTCTATCTCGTTGGACACTTTCATTCTTGCTAACTACCAATGATAGAAATACTGTACATCAGTTCAGTTGAAACTTTTCAGTTCGACTTTTCGGTCCAACGATATTGCTCGAACCGGGAAGCACTATCGTTTGTGTACAATTTAATATTCGTAAGCGATTCGAAAGACAGGTCATTGAAACGGACAAGTAGATATTGTACAAACTATAAACACACGTTTTCTTTTCTTTCATGAAATAGGGATTAATATCCCTTGGTTAAAGCAATATAACAAAAAAAAATAGAAAAGAAAAGCAGAAAGACAAAATAATCGGATCGAACAACCCTTACTTTTGTTAAGGTACGTCGTGCAGCAATCACACAGAAATTAATGACTTCGATGGTGGCGTTAAATAATTACATATCGAGCTAATGTAATGACTGTTATGGTATAAAAGCAGTATTTAACATCGGATAATATGATTTTTGATCACACAAGAAAAATTACACACGACCTACTACTACTTATAAGGGAGTCCATTGCTTCTTTTTTCCCCTTTCGTTTCTTTTTTTTTTTTATATTTATCCCTTTACATTCACATTGCAATTCAATTGATAATCAGTTCCGAAAGATGATTTTCTATTTGTATCAAAGCAATGGATATATTGGATATTATTACGAGTACCACGTACGTATTTTGCAGTTGAAGGGATCAATGTACCACTGAGCCTTCGTAAAAAAAACACATGTCTCAAAGTTGCACCTTCTCCTGCCGGTTTAAAAATGGCTATAAAACCTTTTTGAAATTGTATAAAGATGTTGTATTGTTGTTTCTATTGTACACACTTTACCATTTAAATCCTATGTTTAGGTTTACGATTGACATTGTTGCAGTAATTTTCTTCTGCAATGTTCACTGTTACCTCCATTATTTCATTTCCGTGCCTTTCATTCCATTTTGTTACGCCTCAACTGATCCAAGCTCTAAATATTGCGCCTCCGGTTTCACAATTCGGCCGAGGTAATCCTTATTGAAATACGAATACAGAGAATATCCGGTATGCAATGGAATCATATTGAAATCTGACAAGAACACAATTGTTCGAATATCATGGTCTCACATATAAAATCCTACCCAGCGTTGACCATTTTCAATACTCCATATTAGTCTTAATAAAATGTATTCCTACTATTAGAACTGTACAATCAATACCAGTACCATTAACGACACACCATTCGAGCTGTCTATACAAAGTATTCTTTACCACCGCCTCTGACAATTGAGCATAGGTAATATATCGTTAATGGAAATCATTGCACAATGCATCTAAAGACTAACTGTCTTTTTCCCAATTCTTGACTATACATTGTAAACAATATTTACCTGGATAATTTAAATTCTTTTCGCTAATCCAAATGGCTGACCACAGTGATTCCTTCAATATCTGCAAATGGTTTGGATGCTTTGCGAATCATCTAACCGGCGATTAATAAAGGTTCTTGGACTGGAACAAATACGCAATGGATGCTTCTTTTTTAATTGAGCAGAAAGCTAGATGTATCGGGTTTGGTTTCAATGTTAACAAGTAACAACTACCGCAGGGCAGTTCTATTATCGTCACCCTTCAATGCTATCCGTTTCCTTTCCTATTCCCTTTCGCTAAGCACCTCTGTCGCTCTTCCCCTCTCGAGTATTGGTCCTTCGCTGACGCAGTTACCTCTTTCATTGCCCGCTTACAATCTATTATTATATATTACAGTAATATTACACATAATACTATTCATGTATATTAAAATATTCAACAGTCAGCCAAACAGCGGACTGCAATTTTCCAATAGAAAAAGAACCAAGAGACGGCACGAGTCTTTAACGTATTTGAATTCACAAAAATCCAGGATACGATCATAATATTAGTCTTACAGATTGGCGAATTCACAGCACAAGCCCATGATTGAGCCTAAAAGAGAGAGCGTAGTCACCGGATGGACAAATTTCAGCCGGTGTACTGCGATCAGCCACTATACGCGTTTCCTTTACCTAGCACGGCTCGATAAGCCCGGTTCAGGATTTTGATTAATTATTATAGGATGCTGCAACAGCAGTAGCTCTTCTTCTCTTTCTCGGGGCTGAAGTTCATCTCGCGTACAATTTCCGCAAATACGTCATTCACGTTCGTACGATTCTTGGCGGATGCTTCAAGAAATGGGCAGCCCCAGAGCTGTGCCAAAGCGTTACCTTCAGCAGCATCCACTTCACGTTGGTGATCCAAGTCGAGTTTATTGGCGACAAGCAATACTGGCACTCTTTCCGTACCTTTTACACGAGTTATCAATTCCTTCATCGCCTTGATATCCTGGAAAGTCTGATGATTCGTCAGGCTATAAACTACGACGAAGCCTTGGCCGTTCTTTATATACAGATCGCGCATACTAGCGAACTGTTCGGTACCGGCAGTGTCGAGGATCTCGAGTACACACGGTGAGTTGTCCACCTCGATCTCTTTCCGATAAAAGTCCTCGATCGTTGGATCGTACTTCTCCATAAAACATCCAGAAACGAATTGCACGGTAAGTGCACTCTTGCCTACCCCGCCCGAGCCGAGGACGACTACCTTGAACTCGCGCATCTCTTTGGCAGTTCGCCTCCGTCTCCTCCACCTCCTCCTCGACGTGTCCAGGACCGAGAAGAAGGTTCTTTCTCTCGAGTATACCTAGCCGATTATTATCGTTGTACGTTTCTTCTTTCTCGGACACAAGAAAATTCACTGCCGCTACTAACTCTGTGTTCGTATTCTTCCTACGAGCGTTTTACAATTCGAGCAGTTCTTCTTATCGGACAAAGGCATTGATGATGTTATTGAACGATGGAACGTGTAAAAGGTTTCACGGTGATGGAAACGTAGCCGTTCTTAATGCTCGAAGAAGACATGACAGCACCGTATTCGCACTCTCTGTCACACACCGTAGTCCCCTGGCCTGCCTCCTTCCTGTCTTTCCTCTACCCCTCACTTCTACCCTAGGTCTGACGTGCGTGACGCCATCTTATCACACTTGAATTTTCTTTCAACCTCCTGCGCGTACATCGAGCACCGTCTGTGTCTCATCAGCCCACCGTTCCTTTACGTATACCTAATATATGTATGTATATCTTTCCGACACTTTACCCCGTTCAGAAACGAAAATTAACTTTTAAGACGTGTTTTCAAACGTTTCGCTGATTATTCTTTTTCCCACAACGGAACGTTCTTTGATTGGTGAATGCCAATCGTGTTGGAAAATGCGGACGAATGGTAGCACTGGACGAGCGGAGACTGACGTATGTTCTTTTCTTTGTGGTAGATCTAACTCGAGGAAAATAGTAAGAGAAGAATCACGGAAACTCCCTTTACCGGATGCAAGTGTCATTCCCTTATCTTCCAGACAGCACTATCCACGACCTCACGCTCCCAAGCGTCCAGTGAGTTTTATTTCCTACTGTTAATAAATTCATTTTATTATCATTTCTCAAATATTTATTCTTTCTTGTATTATGATATTGTTATACTTCTTATAATCATGTCTAATTATATATATATATACATCTTGTATAACAATAGATATATATATATGTAAACATCGCCCAAGATGTTTTATTAATGACAATAAGCTTCAGATTTAAATGCAAAAGGGTTCATCTTTATTTGTTAACAAAGTTCGTCATTAATTTTGCATTTCATTTCTGCTACGTAAATCTTGCTCCGAGGCTGGAATTAATATGCATTCCTTAAATGATTCATCGAGTGCAAGATAACTTGTCGCCAATACTATTTGCAATTAAGATTAATTATTTGTGCAAGAAAGTTATTCAGCAGCGCGGAAAAGCATTGTTCGTTGCTGGCTCGATCGTACTGATATTTCCCATTACATGAGAATACCGCATGAAACGTAAATGCTTAAAATAGATCAATAAACATAAGTTCGTAAGAGATGTGTCTAATAAGTAAATACGATATTTCCTAAGCTCTTATTGCTCGATACCATTCCCTTTCTTGCTCGTCTCATTGAGGTAAAAAGGAATAGAGAGAACCAAGAAAGAATGAGAGGTGTAAGAGCGACAGAGCGAACATACAAGGAGTAGCGCAACACGTAAGTTGCACGTTTCGTTTTTCACTATCAAAGGGCGTAACCATAATTTTCTGAAAAACCGGAAGCGCGTGTTCCTACCATGTCTTGCGCTTTTACTCTATGGCCTCGTATATCTTTCTTGCATTGGTGTGCCGTGTAGAGATACGTCATTCCATCAGCAACGCTGACGACCTTGTGGTATGCGAACGCAGACACATGTGAGACGCGATGACATCATCCGATGAAAGTGTACATAACTGAACAATGCATCACTTTACGTAGTACATTTGGTGACGACCGATGGTAATTAGTCACTGATGCGAGGGCTAATTCTCATTGATCTGCCGGCACATCGTGTCTCTCTGTGTTTTGTTAATATATCATAACAATAACAACAACAATTTTGTATAACATGTTAATAATAATTAAAAATTGTATACTCATATCAATTTATGTATATATACACACACCTTCATTCTATTACTATTAAAATACTAAAAAGTGTATTAAATATATTTAATACACTTCTATAGAAGAATCGATAATGATTTGTACATATGGTCGAATCAGTGTTGTTTGAATGTACAGAACATTACAATATGGTTCCTGGCATGCACTTTCGTCTATCAGATATTCTTATCAATGATTTTCAGTGTCATTAATTCGGGCGGGTACCGGCTTCCTTGATATCTCGTCTACGTGCAGTGCTAATTTGTATAATTTGTCGGTTTGATTCCTTGTCGTTCGTTCACCGTGAACAACGTAATCAGTGCGTACTACGGCGCGCACGCATTGCAAACAAAATTGCACGAACGAAAAGTTATCGAGGTTGGTCGCAACAAACGAGGAAACTGTCGATTAGACTTCATGAAACCTAATTCAAGGCTGTTAAAAAGTAGTGTAAACAATGAGCTGGATACTAAATTGAGGTGTCACTTTTTTTTCGCTCTGTAATAAATTTTCCAACTAGATATGCTTTCACGTTATGTTTACTTTTCTAAACAATCTTTCCCTCCTTCCCCGATAACAAATTTTAATGAATTATTAAATTCATTACAGTAATCTGTTCGTAGTACATCAAAATATAAATGTAGATAAAAAAATTATATATGTCATATATGTATATGCATATGCATAAAGGATGTGCCGTATAAGATGTTAATTATTGAGGATAGTGATAACATACGTTTTTGGTGGTTCACGGTAGCCTCTTATGGGATAACAACGAGTATGTATTTTTTATAATTAAGAAAAACGTCCAGCTGTCTTATAATCCGTACGATTTACATATCCTTTCTTAACTTAAACGACTAGGTGAGCGGACAATGACCCAACAATTTCAATCGCATTAACAATGTTAAGATTAGAGTTTTGTTAGTACGCGGAGTTTTTCCGTCAATTCCTTTACTTCCGCACTTATCAAATTCACTCTTACGAGACTCATTCAATATGTTTTTAAATAATCCTCTCTTTCACTTATGCTTCTGGTTTGGCCCTCCCTTCTTTCTTTTTCGCCGGCTCTTTTATAAATGAATGTATATATTTTAAATCATAAATTAATTAATATCTGTAAAGATGTGCTTGAAACTACGCGGGTCTCTGCCATATCTACCGTGCCTGCTATGGTATCGCCATCTAAACAGAACTCCTTGAAACTACTCGCGGTTACTATGGTATCGCCACCTATACACTACACATTCAAACTACTTGCGCCCCTTACTTACCTTACGTGTAGATATGGCAGAGGCCCGAATAGTTTCGAGCACTTCTTTATAGATGGCGAAAGTAAAGACCACGTTAGGTGTAAAGAAGCCAGGGTATACATACTCTGAATAGGTAGAAATTCTAATTAAATATAAATAGGATTGTGTGGAATGGTAGCTACTTCCTTTCATGAAATTTGATGGAATTCTAATGATGTATTATATATAAAAATTCTATTACATGTTGCATGATTTTTGATTTTATTTCGAAGCTATTATTTCTTTCTATTTTCTTTTTGTTATTTTCTGACGTATAATAATTTCATTCAATTGTCGCCATTGAGTAGGAAATTTGGTAAATTACGCGCTCTCCAATTAAAAATAATTCCACTATTACTATTATTTACATGGTTGCAGCAGTTATACATTACATAAGGCATACGTATTTTACAAGGAAATGTCATATAGAATGAGTATTGAAAATTATAAGACGTAAGAAATTACTATGTTCATTAATCGAATTGCATTAGGTCTGCCATGTCAGATTGAGGTGGTGGTATGTACCAAGGATCTTCTAGTTCCCACAAGTCAGGATGGAGTTGCTCTCTACCCAGTGGGGCTCCATGATGCTCACAAACTGGGCAACGTTGAAGATCGAAGAATCTTTCTAATTCATCTGGTTCGAACGGTTCATATTGATAAGGCTGCTGTTGTTGAGGAATCGGAGGGAAATGAGCTCTTCTCCTAGAGGGACGTGGCATAGCTACGCCAGCTTCATCTTCCTCCCAAGATATATCTTGATCTAAGAAAAGTTCTTCCTCGAACGGAACATCTAACTGCAAATGCTCCGATAATTGTTCCGCGGCTGCTCTTCCAAACTCTTCGTCCATTCTTCTGGTTGCTTCTCTTGCCTCCAAATCAGCTTTAGATTTTAACATATGTGCACGAGCAGCCACAACATCCGGATGATCCAATCCATATTCCGGTCTTAAATATCTATCTTCCACATCGGGAAGTCTGGACGAACAGTGTAGTTAACAGCAATAATTGTACAAGTTTCATATGAATGTATATGGTAGTTAAGATTTTACTTGATCACACGTCTCGGGGAAGGACTATGAGGTGCAACGGCTCTGGGAGTAGCAGGAGGAGACTCGAAGAGGGAAAGAGGAGCCTCGTCTTCAATATGAACAGCGTTACCGCCAACATTTGCGACAGCAATAACAAACTCTCTTCTGGCTTGCTGCAAATCTGTCAGTTTACTGTGCACTGCAGCACTTTCTGCAGCATCTTGTTCGTCAAGAGAGTCGCTGCACAAATTTGAACGACTTTTCGTTACCATTACACAGGTACAAGGGACTTTATTATAAAATCACCTTATCACTTGAATTGAACGACTGGCCACGTGCGGTGCTTCAACATCAACAGGTGCAGGTGCAGCTACAGGTGCTGATGTTATATTGACAATTGTGGTGTTTTCTTCATTCACTACACCTGGAGGTATTATAATGTTAGTAACCGGTCCTGCTCCAACTTGCTCGGCCTGAATTATATCAGCATTCATCACTTTGGCTAATTCTGTAGCTTTCTTAGATATAGCTGGTTCTGGCATCCTTAATCTTGAAGGCAAAGCTCTCTTAGAAGTGCCTGCAGCCATGGTTCTCTGAGAACTTGCTGGTGGAGGATGTCTGGCCCTAGATGGTAATGCTTCCCTACCCATCCTAATTCAAAATAATTTTTACATGATAACACACGTTTCACATCGTGTAACTGTATATTTTTTAATGCATCATATTCTGCTTTGTAGGAACGGTACAATAAATAATAGAAACAAAAAAATTGGTCCTCCTCATTCGTCTAAGAAATATCTCGTCTTTTATTACCAACTAAACAACTAAATTTAATTATTGTCGCGACCTGGCATCACCTCCTACTGGTGCAGGCGTTCTGGGCACACGAGCGGTCACAATTTCACGTCTACGTTCATATTCTTGTTTAAATTTCTCCGCTTGTTTTATTCTAGCTAGCATTGCTTTAGTCATTGCGGGCTTAGCGAAATCGACCTTCTTTGGCTCTGTTCTACTTATTTTTCTGCGTACTTTGGACGGATCTACTTGTTGTCTTGCTACCGCCTCTTCCCTTTGCGCAATATTCTTTACTAGCGCGGCAGTCCTTGCCTGACGAAGTTGTTCAGTTCTTGTAAGAGCGGCGCCGGCACCGGCGCCCCTTGGATGTCGACTCATTTTCTGTTTTAAATGTTGAAGTATTCAAAAATGTTTAACATGCATGTTTTAATGTATCTTCCTTAACTGAAGTGTATCTACACCCAACATTGTGAAGCAATACATGGTATATTGAAATATAAGGACCGTGTTTAAATAAGTAATTAATATATAGTAACCTGTTTAACAATTTATTCCTTCTGTTAATACACCTTAATTTTGCTGTTATTTTACGTGCAATTTGTTAAGTTTTCATCGTGGAAGTATTTTGTGAATTATAGACCGCGGTTCATCGTGTTCGGATTAAAGTCGTCACATATTAAAAACGAATTAATTTTGGAGTTTTTTAGATACGAAAATATTTACTGTTGGTAAATCTAAACGTCATATAATTTGGCAGGTAGGGTGAAAGAAATGCATTTGTTTCTTATAACTAAAAACCGACGTTCAAAAAATTACTTTTGGAAATTACGAAAAATTATACACAAACAATACATATTAAATTTATCGAATTTAATAATTAAAAATCAGTAATTAGTCATTGGTGCCAGGGGTGTATCCATCCCTTATATTGCATAAAAGCGCTAACAGGAATGGAGCATAATTTCAATTTAAATATCTCGTTGAATATCTGTTCAGGCTTAGAGATAATTTTCTATCTTATATTCGACGATATTTTCGCGAAATAGTATAAATAAAACATAAGGAAATGTTTCCACAAACTCCCCTTGTTGATGTGCTACATTTTTATTTTATATTCTGCACGTTATGTAAACGTATTGCTACATTATATGTATACATATATCGATAACAATAAGTGATCGAACAGGGGCTGTAAAATACATAAATCTGTAAATAAAATACATACCGCAATCGCAGTATAATAAACGCATCGTATTTATAAATATTCCGTTTGAATAAGTGTAATCGATCGTTGCGAAATACTCGATATCGTTAATCAACATGAATCGATATGCAGTCGATATGTTAGAAACGTAAGTCAGAATATACAACATCGATTTAAATCTTTTTTAAAGTTACTTTCTTTCCTTTAAGAATGCCGATTAGGGCAGAACGCCCTAATCTGATACCTTTTCAGGATGCTCAGTACAGTTGGACGGATGACTTGCCAGTGTGTAAACAGTCCGGTACGTAAAAATTCACCCACTTAACCTATAAAGAGCCATGTAAATATTTACACTTTTCAAACACGCCCGCAGGAGTAGGGTTTTCCACAAATCAGATTTATCGCGAGGATGGGTACAGGCAGGAGGAACATCCATTCGAAGATCGTAGCTTTCATTGTCGCTACGATGATTCAACGTTTCTCTATGGTGTGTTTGATGGCCATGAAAGTACAAAAGTTGCGAATTTCGCTATGCAACGAATGGCTGCGGAGATCTTACTTGGCCAGTTGAATGGTAAATCAACCGACGAAGAAGTTAAAGATGTTCTTAGGTAATGGTGCGCGATCTGCAATGAAAAAAAATATAAATAAAATGTTACGATGTGTAACTTATCAATTTAGGCAGGCATTCATAGCCGTTGAAAGAGGATATTTGGATTCTATCGGAGATCTTCTGGCTGAGAGAGCCAGCCTGCAATTCGACATACCTGACGGACTAAATTCTTACGAGACGTACCAGAAATTTCCACACTTGGTTAGAGTTAAATGTACCAATTGACGTCTGTTATATATCGATAAAATATTCTTTGCGTTCTTCTCTTTTTATACAGGTCGATAAGTTGAACGCGTTAAATTGCGAACTATCGGCAGGGACCAGTGCAGTTGTTGCTCTAATATATCAAGGAAAATTGTACGTCGCAAATACAGGCGACAGTAGGGCATTATTGTGCAAAACAGACTCCAATCAAGTGTTACGAGTTGTACAGCTCAGCGTAGATCATGATTTGAGAAATGAGGATGAACTGTTAAGATTATCACACTTGGGATTAGATATTGATTCCATAAGACAAGGTAATATTTAGCATATACATACGCAATTGCATTACTCACGAATTTTCTAATATTCGAAACTTAAAGGATCGCGTCTTGGAAATCAAGAAACAACGCGTTGCCTTGGAAACTATCTTGTCAAAGGCGGGTACAGAGAATTCGAAGAATTAGTGCCTGCCACTGCGGAACCTGTTATTGCAGAACCAGAAATACACGGAGGTATAGAACTGGACGATTCTTGCAAGTTCTTGTTACTCATGTCACGCGGATTGTACAAGTCACTAGAGGAAATTACTGGAATCGATCAAGTCAATATAAAGTTGATTAACTTTGCAGTTCAAGAGGTATAAAATACTTATTGACAACGATATAGATAATTATGCAATGATGTACTTCCATTCTATGTAAAGTAACTTTCAGTTTCAGGCACAGTCTACTTTAACAGGCGTCGCACAGGCAATTGTAGATAAAGTAGTTAGAATTCATCATGATATTAATATGAGCAATTTACAAAGCACGGTAACTACTGGCAAACGAGACGATATAACACTCCTAGTGCGAAATTTCAATTTTTCACTTCCTAACGCATTGAAGAGTCCCACTAATCAATCCGTCAGATTTAATCCGATTGTAGAATCTGCCCTAATATCAACAATTCCCGAAAAGGATTATTCAAGCACGGGCATTACGGAGGAAAATTCTGATTTATCGACAACCGAAACTTCATCAACATCGGACATGTATCCTCCTAGTGCCAGACCAGTGAATAGAAACACTAGAATTAAGCCTTATGTTAACTTCTCCGAATACTACGAAAATGTTGAGAAGAGACGGCAAGAAGGTTCGTTGCCAGCGAGTATAAACTTTTAACAAAAAGTGTTTTTCATTGCTTGGTCACTGATTGTATATATTACACATGCATGATGCTTTCTTTGTCTATAAAAGTTAAGGTTTTCAAATAATAATTATAAACATGTAAGTATTTATTCAATATGTGTATAACAAGGAATCATAAAAAATGTGTTGTATAATAACAATTAAAAATCTTTGTCAAACATTTCGTTTCGTTTTAAGTACAAACAAAAATTTTGTAACATGGACACTGAGATTAAAACCTTTATACGTACAATAGCATCGAGCATCATCAATTTTCCTATGGTACCATCCCATATTACGAGTACGTAAATTATAAGTATTTCGTTGGAGTACATTTAAGTCTTTCGAACGCCGCCTTTTCAAGGCATTCTCTGTGATCAGGATGGGCAATCTGTATCAATGCATTTGCTCTTTGACGTAACGTTTTACCAAAAAGTTGTGCCACGCCATGCTCCGTGACTATATAATGTGCATGCGCTTTTGTTACAACAACTCCGCCACCTATCAAATGCATGATGTTAATTGTATTTAATGTGGCATTGTTATCAAATAGGATGGCTATTCTTTCAAAGAATAGTATTAATTATGATATCGCACCAAGTTTAAGGACAGGTTGAATTTTACTTTCTCCTTTACTAGTTACCGAAGGGAACGCTATGATAGGTTTTCCTCGGCCGTCGAAGCACATCGCTGCACCGCGGGTAAAATCCAACTGGCCACCAAAACCGGAATACATTTTACAGCCTATACTATCGGAACATATTTGGCCAGTAATATCCATTTCTATGCAAGAATTAATGGCCGACATTTTCGGTTGCTGCGATATTACTCGTGGGTCATTTACGTAATTAATTGGATGCAGTTCTACGGAATTGAAACGTAATAGCAGCATTTGAATAAATAAGGGAGGAAGGAAATCTTTTAAAATCAATAGCCCTGAAAGAAATCGCACCAAGTATACATACCTACAAATGGATTGTTGTGTAAAAAGTCATACACCCTTTTGGTACCAATTGCAAAACTACCGATCATACGTCCTTTGTGCTTTATTTTGAATCTATTCGAAATATTTCCTCGTTCTGCCAGATCTACCATTGTGTCGCCGATAATCTCTGTATGAATCCCTAAATCTTTGTGCGCGCTAAGAGCACAGAGAACAGCATCAGGTATGTTGCCAATACCAAGTTGCAAAGTTGCTCCATCCTCTATCAGTCTTTGTGCTATGATCTTGCCAATTTCTTGCTCAATCTCATTCGGTGGAGTACTAGCTACACACGGTAAAGGGCAGTTGTATTTAACTGCCCAATCTATATGGCTAAAGTGAACAACGGTATCCCCGAAGGACCTAGGCATATGTTCATTAACTTGTGCTGGAAACAACAATTTTTGAGCGACAAACAATTTCTATGCTTCCATATAAAAATATATAACTATTATTTATCATTAAATAAGTACTGACCAATAATAATCTTGGCTGTAGTAAGCGCAGCACGAGTGCAGTCCACACTTACGCCCATTGAACAGAAACCTCGTGCATCTGGTACACTTACATGGATTAATGCAATATCCGGAACAATTCTTTTCTCGTAAAATAACTTTGGTAGCTCGTGGTAAAATATTGGAATATAATCCGCTCTGCCGTCGTTAACAGCTTCCCGAAGATTCGAGCCAATATAAAAACTTATAGACCTGAAATGTTCTGAAGAACGATTTTTTTTTAGAACAATGCAAAAATTGTAATGCTGCCCTTGATTTAATTTATTAATCGGGATCACAGGATACCGTACTCTCAAATTCGGGACTTGCAAACGGTACATCTCCTTCGAGACCAACATGAAGCAATCGTACTCCACGTAGATTATTACAAACCCCGTGTTCAGTCATGGCACGGATCAATTCGTTAGGCGTTGCTGCACCTCCTTGAATAAATACTAGATGCTCTGGAAAAGGATAGATTTAAAATTGCGTTTACCTCGAATGCAGATTATATTTGAAAGAAATTCATTCTAATTTCTTTTCTAATACCTGAATTTATAATTTTTACCGCATCTTCTACGCAAACCCATTTTGGACATCGTTTCAAAGGCTGTGCAGGTTCCCGGAAAAATCTCAAACCGCATAAATGAAAAGGTTTTGTTGGCAAAATTTTTCCATACGATGATTCTAAATTGAAGCGTGTCTTTAAACCAAACATCTTGTTTGCGAAGAAATGGAGAAAAATGTGCAAATAATTAAAATTTGAGAAATATCAAGCGAATAAAATTAACAGCTACTACGTCGAAATTTGGTTGACACATTATCTAAAGGATTTCTATAATTGACAGTTTACGTCAAATCACTTATCCGTTGCCATCTCCACGATTAGTATTTGAACGTCGGATTTACCGATATTCGATTTTTCAGCTATCGCGATATAAACTAGAATACATACTTTTGGATATGTTCCGGTTTTATACAATATAATATGCGAAACAATCATAATTAAACTTGGTTTGGTCTACTTTTTTTTTTTTAATTTATTCTTTCAAATGCCATGGTATATTTAATCGTTGCAATAACTTTATTGTATAAAGGAACGTTTACAAATTCCATATAAAAAATCGTTCGCTACCATAATAATTGGGTCTGTTATCGACCACGTTTCAATCGTCACGTTCAATATCCGTTCAAAATAAAGACAATTTCATTATTAATCGAAGAATATTTTTTGATTCGTTTGAAGCAAAACCATTGTCGTATTTAGTTAAGGTTCATTTCGCTATACATGATATTGAAAACCTATCTTTTTGATCATTTTTCTCTTCATATCGTATCCATAGCAAGCTTTGTATAAAGGACACGAAATTAAGAGAGTTTTATGATAGTTATCCTGTCCGTGCACATACATAGTTTATGCACGCGAAGGAATTAACTACCATGAAATGCTATTAAAAGAATTCATCGAATATTGCTATCAGGTGAAATGCTTATGGGGCTGGCATCATTTTCAAGCGTTCAAACGCTGACTTCTCTAATGCTTCTCTGTGATCGGGATGAGCAACCTGTATAAGCTCGTACGCCCGTTGTTGAAGATTTTTAGCGAATAGGCTAGCAATTCCGTGTTCTGTGACCACGTACCGAGCAACTGCTCTGCTTGTAACGACACCGGCGCCTACAAGGGAAACAATAAAGGGGAACTTAATAATAATCCGTTCGGGAGGATAATAGTCTTTGTTGAATAATGATTGCATACCTAACTTCAGAGCGGGCTGAATTTTACTCTCACCCTTCGAGGTAACCGATTGCAAGGCAATAATAGGCTTTCCTAGACCGTCATCGCTAAGCGCTGCACCGGTAATGAAATCTAATTGTCCACCGAACCCAGAGTACATTCTGGTGCCAATACTATCGGAGCAAATTTGTCCCGTGATATCGACCTCTATGCACGAATTAATAGCGGTCATATTTGGTTGCTTGGCTACTATCTTTGGATTATTTACATAGTCCACTGCCAACATTTCTGCGAAACGTATGTAAGAATTATTTCCTCCGGCTCGAAATGCAGGAAACAAAATATCGTTTAACATTGACCCACCTATAAAAGGATTATTGTGCATAAAATTGTAGAGCTTCTCAGAACCGACACAGAATGAACCGACGATTCTGCCTTTGTGCATCGTTTTGCAATTGTTCGTTATACATCCCTGCATCACAAGGTCTACTACGCCATCGCTGAACATCTCGCTATGGATACCAAGATTTTTATGACCTCGAAGTAGCGACAGTACAGCGTCCGGTATGCTTCCGATACCCAGTTGCAGCGTAGCACCGTTCACTACCAATTCCTCGGCGATGTATTTACCGATCTGTTGCTCCTGTTTCGACGGAGTTTTTACAGGATGAATCGGAAGGGGTGTATGATGCTCCACAGCGAAATCTAAGTGGCTAACATGAATGATTGCGTCGCCAAACGTTCTTGGCATGTGCTTGTTCACTAACGCTATAAACATGAAAGGGTACGTTCAATTAAAGTACAATTCTAGAGCGTGTCAAGCAGCGCAGTACCATTAAGATTGAGCTGATTCGAGAATTTACCTACGATGCATTTGGAATGGCTCACAGCAGCCCGTACGCAATCCACGCTGGTCCCAAGGGAACAGTAGCCCTTGTCGTCGGGCGGGCTAACATGGATAAGAGAAATGTCTGGCTTAACGTGCCCTTCCTTAAACACTCGTGGTATTTCGTGCAAGAAAATTGGAACGCAGTCGGCGTGGCCTGCGTTCACGGCTGCCCTCACGTTGCCGCCGATGAAGAAGCTGACGGACTTAAAATGTTCTGTATACAAAGTGCCATAACTTTGTAATCGTACGTCGTTACATTTATATCGTATAATGTTTGTTTCGTTTCATTAAAATCGATGTTAATTACTCTATGCCGAACGTATCATTCTATTGAGTAATTATTATTTTCACGGATCAAGAACATTTGGAAATGAAGCTGCGAATGGAATGTTGCTTCGAGAATGAATTACGATCTCTTGCGAAAATATTTAGTCAATTTTATGGTAACGATATCTCATTAGATTGGAACCAGCCGCAATAACACGTACTTGCGTTTTCTGGTTTGGCGAACGGTGCCGGCCCTTCCAGGTGCATGTGATAGAGACGTACGTTCCTTACGTCGCAGCGGACACCATAGTCAGTTACTGCACGTAGCATTTCGGTGGGTGTCGCCGCCGCACCCTGGACGAACACCACTTGATCTGCAAAGGAAAGGCATTATGCGACATTCTGAATGGAAAGTAGTAGGTACTTTTAGCTTGGTAGTTTGTACGGTCATACTACGCGGGTAGAATACAATTATTTGTATTTTCGTCTTTTCTTCTTTTCCTCGCATACCTTTAAGTTCAAGGATGGTTTGTTGATCGTACTATTTATATACACTTGATGATATATTAACCATTACGAATACATTGAAAAATCCATTATTAATTACGTTTTGCTTATTCACACAACTATCTCGAGGTATTGTACTGCGAGTTTAATGGATTAGAAAGTGTAGCCTAAAGAAATCGACCCTTGAACCCAGTGACCTATCGCCTCGAAAAGAGTACGCTCGAGTCATGCTAAATTAAATAAAACCCGGCACGCTTTTCATTTGAAATCATCTTCTGACAAAGCTGTTCATCCAAATATCTATGGGAATGATAAGCATTTTTTAATATCGTTGCAATTCATTCTTTAGTTCGTGGGCTGCACAAATAATGGAGATGCTGTAGCAAATAGTAATAATTGATCTGCACGTGAAATTGTAGACTGGCACATGTTTACGTTTAATCGAAACCAATAATACTCGCCAGCGCACACCGGGCTGCATATTTGTGTGTCACGTATGCGTGTCGAGGTTACCGATTGTCTGTGTTCTATATTTGACAACTTCAATTCGCCGAGCAATTATTTTATATACGCATATATCTATACAAATGTTGAAGCCCTTGAGAACAAAGGAATAAACTTTAAATAATGAAAGAAATGATGACGATTGTTAAACATTTCTCATCCAAGTTTCTAACAATGAGTTATTCGTTATTATTTTATATTTCGAAATCATAAATATGATAACACGAATCGACAACCACTTTGCGCAACGAGTTATCGTTTAAGACAGTATGCTTTGTCGTCCTTGATTGCGAGCGTGATTCATTGGGAAGAAATTGAGCCGCATTGGAGATAGTATTATACATGTAAATTACAACTTACTGTACTTATACTACATACAGTTTCGAATAACACAGGAAAATGATAAACAGGAAATTAAATATCGTTCTTGCTAATGTTTGTATTTGGTCTGCGATGATAAATATAATGTATGACTGTATCAAACGGGAAGCAATGATGACGCGTATAACATTCCGATATCTTTTGCAGAAACATATTTTACCTTCTATTCTATTTTCCAACGTAACAACATCCGATTCATATTAAGACAAACGGTCCTAATCTATATTCATTGAGTAGGTCGTTCGCGAAATATATTACGTAAGGAACATTATTTTCCTAAACTGAAATTATAATTCCATTTAATGCGACTACTGAGAACTTAGCGAATTAAAAAAAGAATTATTGTCGAAATTCCGGGTTCGTTGATTAATTCGAATGTAACTTATACGCTTTGTAAATATTGTTATCAGATTGAGAAAAAGATACATACATGTGTGATGCATATATGTGTATTGCAAAATATACCATCTGAACGGAAGAAATGTAACGTGGTAACCAGATAATCGTTCATTTAAATCTCATATTCTGGACTTTGGAATATATTGTAATGCAAAACTTGTTAGAGAAAACCAGGCGCGGAATATGCAGATGATATCGTCTGCTTGCGATAAAACTTTAACATAAACGTAATTTATTTAAATCGCAATTTATTACTTTCGTAGTAAAGTTTTACAACAAAT
Source organism: Nomada ferruginata (assembly GCA_963583965.1). Classification (NCBI taxonomy): domain Eukaryota; kingdom Metazoa; phylum Arthropoda; class Insecta; order Hymenoptera; family Apidae; genus Nomada; species Nomada ferruginata. The sequence goes on along the minus strand of OY757225.1, from coordinate 8,775,531 downwards.
CTAAAGCTGGAATATCAAGGAAATTTCTTTCAAATTGTTGACCGAGAAAAAAATTAATACAAATTCTAAACGCGCTCTTTTTTATAGCAGAACACACATTGATATGTCAAAGTATTGATACATCAGTGACATTTGAATGAATTCTTTCAATACTTCGAGGTTAGATTTTAGGGAATTAAATTTGTATCTTCGTAGTATCTAATGGAAGATATAACATAAATGGGCGTATATTTCACGAACGAAATGATAAAATGAAAAATTCAAATTATTCTTAGCATATTAATGTAACATATTTACATGTGTATGCATATATATGGACAAAGATTTATTACCTGAATCCAGCTCAGCATTTTCGATGGCTTCATCTGCCGTTTTGAGCCACTGAGGTTGCTTGTCTGGTATTGGCATAGAAGGTTCGTTCACGTACGTAAAATAGGTCTTTCTCGACGTTTGAAAACAGCAAGGGCGTGACGTATTCCTCACCGTTTTAAGAGTTTTCGAGAGGCTGATTATTCGTTTAAGAGCCGCCATGGTTCGGTAATATGTACTGTGTTTTTCTGTCAGTGGAGCAAGAGAACACAGTGTCGAATAGAGCGACGATAAAAATTCTTTTAGAGGCGAATTATGCCAAGCACATATAAATTACGGTTTAATAGAACAAGAAAAGATAAGAAATATAATATATCACTTCAAGTAAAATTGAACTTTTTACGCGCACATAATCCTCGAACCATCCGCCACCGTGTCTCGCTGCACACACGCGTCTTCTCGGCGCGAAATTATCCGTGTCAGGTTCGTAACTAAAAGCGGTACCACCACACGATTCGGGTCAAGGATGAAAAACAGAAATCTTAGATCCTATTTTCAAAAGGCATACAAATTTCTACGTCTTGTATCGTCGTAGCAAGAATGCATTTAAAGATATAGAAAGATGCAAGAATATCGATTGGGATAATATTTCCATTTCATAAGATTTCGCACATTTTGAATTTTTAGTGCTTTATCATTTAAAACATTGTTTATTAGAAAACAAAGAAGCATTTGGGAAAAAAGACACATATATGCCTTTAATATTTCTTTTATAAGTACAGACATTCAATATTTGCCAGTTTTATATATTTTATATATTCACAATTGAATAAACCGCGGTTTTGCTGAGTAAACGACAAATCACATTCCACATATGCATATCAGAAAATTTCATGATATTTCTTCATATATAATTCTCAATATTTTTTTCCGACAAATTTTTTTCGTACTGAGTAATTTTAATAAGTAATTGTACTCTATATAAATGTGCAAAGAATCACTTAGTACAAGCCACGTGATCGCACGTGCATTGCTTCTATCTTTGTCACATGCCTGGTGCTTATTATATCTATCAGTTTGCCCAAGGAAAGTCCAATTAATTGGAATAGCGTTGATCGTAAAAATTGTATGATTATTTAAAAAACTTTATCCTCAGTACACTTTAATATATTTGATGAATTTTAATCGTTCATTTAGAAGAATATTGTTGCATGTACTTTGATTTTGATCGTATATTTGAAGTTGCCCCCACTCTTTGCATTTACTTCATCTTCTTTCAATGAACTACTAACAGCAGTACCTTCTGCTGTTTGGCCGACGTAACAGATCAGGGGAAACTATTCGACAAAATGTATCCAAAAACTATTGGAATACGTCAAGCCACTAATGAACATGTTTTGGCTGTTTCGAGAGACTTCGTCTCGCAACCTCGGCTTAGTAAGTGTCCACATTTATTTTATTAAAACCTGTAAATGCAAGCCACGATAGTAGCAAGTACTCGACGTAAACTGGGCGTAGCAGCGGATCGATTTGCCACTAGTCAGCTGATCTTTTTCCATTTGCTTTTAATTGTTTGCAATAAATAGAAATGGACAATGCAAATGTACAAAAGAGATTGCGCGAACGCTTATTTAAATTTCATAGATTAATAGGAAATTAAAATCCAATTTTTGTTACAAGAGTCAAGTAGATACCCGTCATGTGACTGTAGATGCAGACATTGACATAATAATTTAACAATGCTTTTGCAACATTTTATAAGTTATTATTCAATGCACATTTTTCTTTTTTTCGAGAGAGATATCCCATATCGTATCTTGATATTTTTCTTGAACATAATTTGATTTTATATATATATATATATGTATGTATAGTATTAATCTTCGTTAGAATGAATGATTTCTTTCATTTTTCTAGCGTATAAAACCGTGTCTGGTGTAAATGGGCCATTGGTAATTTTGGACGAAGTGAAATTTCCGAAATTCGCAGAAATTGTTCAATTGAAACTTGCCGATGGATCTATGAGATCCGGACAGGTATTAGAAGTATCAGGTTCTAAGGCTGTTGTTCAAGTATTCGAGGGTACATCTGGCATTGATGCGAGACATACACATTGCGAATTCACCGGCGACATTCTTCGGACCCCTGTGTCCGAGGACATGTTGGGCCGCGTGTTTAATGGATCTGGGAAACCCATTGACAAAGGGCCTCCCATTCTTGCCGAAGCCTACTTAGACATTGAGGGTCAGCCAATTAATCCTTGGTCGCGTATCTATCCCGCAGAAATGATTCAGACTGGTCTCTCGGCCATTGATGTTATGAATTCCATTGCTCGTGGTCAAAAGATTCCAATCTTCTCCGCCGCTGGTTTACCGCATAACGAGGTATTCGAATCGCACTGATATTGTTTAGCGTTTGATAATCTGCGTTAAAACTGAAACTCATCTGATTATAATTCTTCTCAGATTGCTGCACAAATATGTCGTCAATCTGGTCTTGTGAAATTGCCCGGTAAATCCGTTTTGGATTCTCATGAAGATAACTTTGCCATTGTATTCGCTGCTATGGGTGTAAATATGGAAACCGCACGTTTCTTCAAGCAAGATTTTGAGGAAAACGGTTCTATGGAAAATGTCTGTCTGTTCTTGAATTTGGCCAATGATCCCACTATTGAAAGAATTATTACCCCACGTCTTGCTTTGACTGCGGCCGAATTTTTGGCTTATCAATGTGAAAAACACGTTTTAGTTATTCTCACTGATATGTCCTCTTACGCCGAGGCGCTTAGAGAGGTGTCAGCTGCTCGTGAAGAAGTACCGGGACGTCGTGGTTTCCCTGGTTATATGTACACCGATTTGGCTACTATTTACGAACGAGCTGGTCGAGTAGAAGGTCGTAACGGTTCCATTACTCAAATTCCAATTCTAACTATGCCAAACGACGATATCACTCATCCTATTCCCGATTTAACTGGATACATCACTGAGGGTCAAATTTATGTCGATCGTCAACTTCATAATAGGCAAATCTATCCACCTATTAATGTACTTCCATCACTGTCTCGACTTATGAAGTCTGCTATCGGCGAAACAAGAACCCGAAAAGATCATTCCGAGGTGTCCAATCAGTTGGTGAGTTTGGATATTGTATATCAATTAATCGTAATTAAAAAAAGGGAATGTAAATATTAATTTGTCAATAATTTTATTTTAGTATGCTTGCTACGCTATTGGAAAAGATGTCCAAGCCATGAAAGCTGTGGTTGGCGAGGAAGCTTTAACGCCAGACGATTTGTTATACTTAGAATTCCTCTCCAAGTTCGAGAAGAACTTCATTTCTCAAGGAAGCTACGAAAATCGCACAGTCTTTGAATCGTTGGATGTTGGTTGGCAACTGTTACGTATCTTCCCCAAGGAGATGCTCAAACGAATCCCTGCCAGTACACTTGCAGAATTTTATCCAAGAGATTCACGTCATTAAGTTCTCTTGCACTTATAAATTCCATTTCTTGTTTCTCGAAAACTATAATGAAAGTTGTAAATGAAAAAGAAGATAAAGTTTAAAGGCCTGGCCCAATTTTATGTGCAAAGCGAAAGAAAATAAAATAATCATGTCGGCAAATTTTCAACACTTATGTTGATCCAATCTTTATATGCAAACAAAAAATTGGTATCTTTCGATAAATTGAAAATCTAGACAATAATTACGAATGTGTAATAAAATTGTACAGAACTTACGTTTGAAGGGTCGGAGGCCACATAGTACTATATCACGTTAATTCTATCTGGTTAACGTATCATTTTAATTATAGCAATGTTTTGTGTTTCGTGCGATTATTCACTTGCAAAAAGTGATTGTGTAAAGTGTAATATATTATTCAGTATTAACACACAAAAACGATGTAATTGTACAACTTTATATTTCTTGGTCCTACATTCCAATATAATATCTTCATCTATGAAACGTTACAATTTTCGCCTGTTTAAATGGAAAAAAAGATGTTAAATGCTATTTAATGTTAAACAAAGTTCTTATTATCCATATTCTAAGAATATCCTTGTTGCTTTAATATTGTATAAAATAGCATACCTGTTTAAAAATAAATACATAAAACATAGTTTAAATATGAAAGTAATATGCATTTTCCTTATGTTTCTATTCTAATTCAGATCACAAATGCACGTGATACCAATATAAAATGCATACATATATACAAATAACAGCCTCTGTTACTACTTACTACTACTGTTACTACTAACTGTACGCACAGAAAAATGCACGTCCATGTTCAATATTTTTGTTTATTATTTTACAAGAGAATAGAATGAGTCAAGAAAACATGGCTGCAGTAACATCTTATAAACTATATATGTCCATTCTGTGCAAAACATCGTGTTACGTATTTTCAGAATCTGTGATATCTTTTAATACATTCGAAACATTATTTTATAATCAATGATCAGGTTTTGGCTGCTGATCGATGCACTGCTAATTGAACGCGAAGCTCAATACAGGCATCTTTCTCTTCTATTATACTCCGAATCAAGGTGTCCATTTTTTTCTAAAATATAAACACATACAAATTCAGGTGTTAATTAAAACTTAATGGAGTACATTATAAATACGTATAAATATGCATACTTCGAGTAATTGATTTTCTTTGACTAATTGAATCATAGCTGTCATTTCTGCTTCATTCGGCGAATGTACTCTTTCCTTTGGTTTTTTCTTTTCCGGGCCACGTTCCGATAACATTTCCATTAATTGTTTAATTTCATTTCTTTCTTGATTTATTCGTGACTTTAGTAATGCTTCCATATTTAATAACTCTTCATAAATAAAACTCTCCCTTAATTTATCATTAGGATTTTCAGGCTCGGATTCGACTGCTGCAACTAAATAGAATTGTTTATACGTATTGTAAAACGATATTGACGATCGGACATACCATTCTCATTTGCTTTAGATGAAGAATTTTCTTGTTCGTTAGATTGTACTGCAAGTGCAGGTGTCTCAGCAGAGTCAACAATATCTTCATCGTGTGTTTGAACACTTTGGTCATTTTGTGTAATATTTGTACTTGTTGATTCTTTATTGTCTTCGGGAACATTCGTTTTATTATTCTTCTTTAACGTCGACGCAGACGTTGATGTTGTTGCCGCGACTTCAGACTTCGGATGTTCTACATCTTCCTCGTCCGCTTTAATCTTTTGCACGTTTGATTCCACTGCAATTTCATCATTTGATTTTACTTCTTCATCTAAACTTTTCTGCGCAGCACCTTCCATCTTTTGAACTGTTTTATATTTTCTCTGAAAAGAATACATAAAAGTTCGAAGATGCTGCATAATTTGCATATATATCTATATATTTTGCAAATAACAAAATTGCACCTTTAATTGTGTTATCATACGTTGTACTTCCCACAATTGCTCCTCTCGCGATTTAGTCACGAAACCTGCATTCATTTGCATGTGTATCTGCGAGAGTAACGATTCTTGTTTAGACAATTCAGCAGCTATACTATCCGCCGAATCTGGAAGATTGGCACAACCGGACGAAAGTGGCGGAACGTACTTTGTTAACTGTGCATTTGGAAATAGTGCTTTGCAATGAAGCAACAAAGCTAACAGTAACCTGTGACTCATTTGTAGTACAGGGCTTAACGTCATTGAGATAGTTTGAGCATTCATTTTAGTTGTTTTTTCCTGCAATATAATTTTACATAAAATATACATATATCCTCTAAAGTATTAGGCTTCACAATTTTTATTTCCGACGTACTCGTGTTGTGACGTGATCTAAGTGTAATATAACCCACGCAAGAAGAACTTTATTACATTCAGGAAGTTGTTGAGTTAAATGGTTTAATTGTGCCTCCCTTTGCGCAACATCTTTCGTGGATGCTGCTTGTTCAAACCTGGATATAACTTCACTGTTTTCTAACACAGGTTCCGGCAGTTCTCTGTATTTAAAAAAAAAGGGTTTGTATATTATTTCCCTTCGTCTAATTAAACCTTCTTGGATAAATACTGTAAAATACAAACCTAAGGAATAATATTAACAAACTTGTAGCTACTATAGGTTCAAACTCGGACAAATTCACAGGTTCCCTATGATTGTACAACTTTTTCAAGTATTGAATTTTTGATTTCACTCCTGGTACTTTATACAGACCCTCCACATTCATTCCATGCTCTTCTACAAAATCAATACAATCCCTAACGACTAAGGGCAGTTCTACACCGTCATGACAACGGCTTCTTTCCACCGCCAAATGCAGGCTAACACCAAATACCGGCTGCTCCTCTGAACATGTAACAAAAGAGATATATTATATACATATTATTCCATACTTCCAAAGAGATCCTATACGTATAACTCACCCCCAATATCCAAGCCTTCTTCTCCACCATGCTTTCCTTTTTTACGATCCTTCAATTTTTGTTTCGCTTTGTCTTTCTCCTTTTCTTTACGCTTCTCCTTCTCTACATCCTTATCATCTTTGTCCTTTTTCTTTTTATCCTTCTCTTTTTCACCATCCTTCTCTTTGCCCTCCTTTTCTCTAGATTTCTCACGTTTCTCTTTCTTCGATGGAAATTTGAAAGCTTTTGTCTTTTTGGACTTTGAGGGACTTCTGCGAGTTAAATTACATGCTAATTCAAGTAATAAAGTGATATGTATACGACGTGCGAAGCAAGTGCAGTTGTCTTATATATTGTCAAATATAAAGCATAATTTAGTCATAGTTGCCCAAATGCATAATCTATTCGATGCCTCCTTGCGCATACACAACTAAAACTTTGATAACAAAGTATACATTCACCGTAGAGATTAGAATCAATATAATTAATAATATTAAGTCATAAATATTCGCTACGAGCTTGTTCTCCATACCGGCGATTAATTTTAAACTGCTAGATGACTGCATCAGAGAACATTCTAATCAATACTGCTAATTTTAGTTCAATGCGAAGCTGAATTAACGTGTCAGTGTCAACAATATAGAAAAATTAAAGTTACTTCACGAAGGGAGGGAACATTAGGAAAAGGAATACTTTGTCAAATTTCAACATTATTTGAGAACACAGGTATGCGATCTAAAAGAAATATAACGGGGTGCAAAATTTAATTAAAATAAATAGGCTTAAGTAACGCCTTAAGAGAAATGTTAGTAACTAAGAATAAGAAAAAATGTGTCGAAAACATTACTTCGTTTCCTGATCTTCGTCGGGTGAGCTTTCACCTTCTAAGGCGGCATATCCTCGATCTTTTCGATCTTTCTTCTCTTTTCGTTTACCGCCAAGAAGCTCTTTTTTAGAATGTTTCTCGTGTCCACCTTCATCGCTAACTAAAAATATATGCGTGTATATGTAGGATTATCGATTAATTAAAATGTAAACAGAATAGTTTGAACCTCTTAATTAGACCGTGTCATTCATTCGATAATTGAATCACAGTGTTTCATTCGTAGTTATGTGACAGATGCATAACCTCTTCGTTACAACGACAGTCACTTAAAAAGTATATGATAATTCAATAAACCATGATACGTACAATCACTTTCGTTACTTTTCTTGGCTGATTCCGAGGCGTATAATCCGGGAAACTCTTTTTCTACATCCGGACTCTCGAAATCCATTCTCTGTCGCTGCAATGTTCACCGACTCAAAAATCTTGCTACCATAATATCGATTATTTCGTTCGAGTTCTCCCTCTCGATAGGTAAAGATATACGCGGGCGCAAAATCGATATGTATTCGAATACGAATGTTTGCGTAATACCGTAGGACATTTTTAATGCATGTCTTTTACTTCGGAAGACATCCATGGTTTAAAAACATGACCATCGGCTTCTTTACTAGCCATATATGTAAAATAAGCTTGCTTAAATGATACCGAGGGGAACTTTCCATATTCCATCGTATTCCACATCGATCGACCGAACAAAACACGTTGCTTACGAAATTGACTGAAGAATACGGTCTTGTTTATTGCAATCTATAAATAAATAGATAAAATAAATAAAACAATGATTCGGTGTAATAGGAATTATAATTTCTGTTGTATCCATCGTTATGGGAAACCTTTTCTTTCGTTTTCAATGCATCGTCGTAAGTCAATTTATCAAGTTGAGCTTGCGTCATATTTAATGACGGGGGTTCAATATTCGCAGCAATTGGTTGTAATCCTAACATGTCCCACAGTTTCAAAGTTTTGCGAAGCAAATTGTCTAAAATCATTACGATATAAACGTTAGTACAGGGGGAATTATGTACGTGACGATACTCGACTTACGTTTATCTGTGCTACTAAGAGCTATTCCTTTTCTATACATCAACCAATATCGCAGTTGTGGCATTAAATAACATTTTGGAAGCTTCGCAAATATAAATCCTTCTGTTGCCATTTTGTCTAATTCAATCTGATCGGGAACAATTTAAAACGCTACTATATACAGCATTAATAAATAGGAAAGTAATAAGAAAACAGCAAGCGGTGTTACCTTTACAGTGGTTATTAAAGAAATCTTTTTACTATCGCCACGTTTACTGTCTTCACTAGAACTATCTACGTTTTCTACATTTAACTTAGTAAGATTACTCGGTAATCGATTGCTATCTCTGCTTTCTTTCGTTTCTTTTTGCGAAATTCTGCTTTCTTTCGTTTCTTTTTGCGGAATTCTGCTTTCTTTCGTTTCTTTTTGCGAAATTCTGCTTTCTTTCGTTCCTTTTTGCGAAATTCTGCTTTCTTTCGTTTCTTTGTGCGAAATTCTGCCTTCTTTCGTTTCTTTTTGCGAAATTCCGCCTTCTTTCGTTTCTTTTTGCGAAATTCTGCTTTCTTTCGTTTCTTTTTGCGAAATTCCGCCTTCTTTCGTTTCTTTTTGCGAAATTCCGCCTTCTTTCGTTTCTTTTTGCGAAATTCTGCTTTCTTTCGTTTCTTTTTGCGAAATTCTTCCTTTAGCTTCAGAAGCCTTCCTCAATGACACACTTTTACTTTCCGTTTTAGTCGATGGATTATCTATATTTGATTTTATCTGTTGCTTTGTCTGTGAAGAAAGATTGTCCAAATTGCCCGTAACTCCCTTTGATTTTTTGGAACGCGATGCAGAATTGTTTCCCTCTGCTGCAACTGTTTCATCGAGTTCAGCTATCTTTTTGTCTGATTCTGTATCAGTATCTAAATTGCAATCCACTTCACAACCATGATCATCGTGCAGATGATATACAGGCTCAGGAGTATACATCTGTCGAAACGCATCTGTCACGGCTTTCTGTCTACGCTGTTTTTCCGCAAGCATAATTTCTTCTGGTTTTGGCAATGGCCCAGGCGGAATATCTGTAGGTGACCAATGCTTATGCAAACAAACGCATGGTATTTCTTGTTCGCTTCGCTCAGGTGTATGAATAGGCGTGGCCATATTTATGCCAGCTACTACTTGTTTAGGTGGCAAATGCGAATAATGTTCAGCAACGCCAGTTATACAATATTTAACATCGTCTATGTATTCATCGTCTCGCGGGATTCTTTTTACGCCTGATATCATTAACTTCGTATTTGGTACCAGAGGTTTCGAAATATCAGTAATATTCGCATACGGTTGTTTCTTTAAAGACTTCAATCGTTTCTGACGTTCCTTCCATTTCAATTTTTCTTCTTTATGCTCAAGTACTTTCCTTTCGTACTTACATTCACAGACTGGTCTCTTTGTTTTAAGTTTTCGCCTCGGTACGTGACAGCCCACTTTGTTAAATTTCACGCATTTTAGCCAACAAGGCATACTGTCCCTGCATCGTGTGAAATAATCGCTTAATCCTACATCGTTGAGTGCTAATTTCCACCGTTCCCTCGGTGGTTTCTCGTTCAGCAATTGTTCCCTAATCTTATCCGCTTCGTTCATTAATTCAGCTTTTTCTGTATCCTCGGGTACGGTTTCAATACCATACTTATTATCTGTGTATTGATCACAACCACAAGACTCTCTATTTGTTTGGCCTCCCGATACTTTAGCTCTACTATAACGTTCAAGATATTTAAGGGTTTCGTCCTTACGTTGAGTAACGCACATATCGTACGGCGAATCGTAAAGATCATATTCGGGTACATATTCGTCACTCCTACGTGGGCTGGGTGGTGGAGTATAGTAAATAATTCCATCTATCACTTGCATTTCCTTGTCTTCTTCTTTCTTCTTCTTAAATAACTTAGTATTCTCGTCTTCTTTCTTACCACCTATAAGTCCACCAATATTGTACAATAGTATTTTCTTTTGTGCCCTTTTTTCTCGACAAACACATGGTTTCCCTCCTGGCCTTACTGGTACAGTTTCCATAGGATAACTAGGATCAGTGAGATAAACTAAGGTTTCTTTTGTTGGCAAGTTTTGCTCAGACTTTGTTCTCCAGCCGCAGGGACCTTTAACATGTAACTCTGTCTCTGTCTGATCTTCAGCATGTACAGCATCAGTACCAGTTTCTATATCTTCATATGCTGATTTACATTTTCCTGAAGGACCTTCTGGAATATCTATTGGCTGAACATCATAAGGGTAGACGTCGGGTGATTTCATCATATTTTTTAAATCTTGTACTTTGTTCTTTCGAACTGTCTCAGGGTCTTCTTCTTGCACACCATTTACATCTTTCTTTTTATCACGTTTCGCAGGCTTTTTCCCGGCAAACGACTGTTTACGTACTTTATTTGCATTTTTCTTCTTTGCACTTGGTGGTAAACTTGGTTTCCGATCAAGTAATGTTTTGGTTTCCTTCATTCCACCCTCTGCTTCATCAGTCAATGATTTCTTACCGTTCATTAAATTGTGTAATTTCTCTTTAGACTTTCTATTATTTTCAACCCGATGTGGCAATGTCTTTTTATCAACCGTGGACTCCCCGCGTTTTGAATCCAGCGTTTCCCTTTTTGAGCGCTTAGGAGGCACTGGTTTTTCATCCATTATTTGACCGCGTTTACTTTTCATTTGTTTCGAAAGCTTTGCATCCTTTGTCCTATCGTCAATCATCTCACTTTTGATCGATTTATGCGATACTTCACTTCTTTCGACAGACTTCGCCTCTTTTTTCTCGGCCAATTTTATTTGTTCTTTATCCGTTTTCTTGCTATCTTGAAATTCTCGTGAGATGGCTTTCGTCGCACTTGGCACCGATCTGCTTTGTTCGAAACTGGAAATCTCTTTCTTTGCACCCTCTTTTCTCTGCCTCTCCTTCTTCAAGCTCTCGTTTCTTGTGCTGTCCTTTGTTGCGCTCTCCTTTTTCGAGTCTAATTTTGGGGCACTTTCATCTGGAGATTCTTCACCTTTCTCTATTAATAATGTCGATTGTACAGGTGTTGCTGGTCGTTTTGGAGAGCTCAATTTCAATAACGCTTTGAAATCAGTTTCCGATTCTTTTTCTGTTGGCGCTGTACGGAATATATTCCATGGGTCATCATAACCAGGATAATTGGGATCAGGAATAAACTTTGAAACTCTTTTCTCCGTTAATTTCATTCTCTCGATTATAGCTTCAGGACTCATATGACAACCTCCGCCACGCTTCTTTTCTTTTTCTTTAACAGGAGGTTTTGGTTCTTCTTCCACCGCTTCAGCCTCTTCGTCTTCTTCGTCTTCTTCGTCTTCCTCGTCTACTTCCCCCGAAGCTTCTTCTACTATAAATGTTGGTTGAATCTTCAACGGCACCCTTTCTCCAAATGGGCCTTCGCATACAGCTCGTCCAGGTTTCGTACCACACGGAGGGCCCTGAACAATAAAAAGATGTTATCAAAAATGATTGGGAACTTCTAATTCCTGGATTAGTATTTGAAACAGAGTAAAACGACGAAGCATACTTTCAGTATTTCTTTCCGCTCTCTTTCCTGCTCTGCTAACTCTTCCGGCGTTAAAGTATGTAAAGCACCCCATGGACCACCACAGATACTCATACCATGCTCATCCCCGCAAGGTTGGAAGTCTGCAATACTATACATTTTCTTCTTCTCTGCAGTACCTTCAAGTTGTTGTTTCTTTTCTTTCGCTCTTTCTGCCCTTCGTTTTAATCTAATAACCTCGTGCATAAAAGGGCTTCTCCTACACGATTTATCGCCAGGGTACTTTTTACAAGAATACGCAGGATGCTCGTGGGGTCTAAATTTTCTACCGAAACATAAACCATCTTTTTTGGTCCATGGAATGTTGTCGTGACTAAGTGTAGTACTCAGTTCGTTATTGAATACTTGTTGTATCGCACACACACATGGCGGAACGTTTCTCGGTGGTCTAGGGAGTGGATGTTCTATAACTCGTGCCGGTACACGTATGACCTCTTCTTTTGCTCCAGAAATAAAGTATTGTGTTTCACCCTTCTCATTTGTAACGCCATTTATTATAAGATTTGTGGTGAGGACGTCTTCAGAAGCTATCACTTCCAGCAAGTTCACAGTTGATTCCAGCGGAGTTGGCGCCGGAGAATGCATCGCCATTGATCCTACGATATACTTTTGTTTATTTTCACTTTCTGTTATAGTATCTATCACAAAGTAAGGGGCCTTTGTTTCCTTCGATTTGATGTACGATTTTCTTGTTTGTCTACAAGAACAGCAACTGTCGCATGTGGGCTTCGGAAATACCAATTTCGTTACAGCTTCTATGTTTTTGATCATTTTGTTCGCTTCCCTTTCGACTTTCCGAAACTCTTCGTCAACGTTTTGCAACCATTCTTGCCAGTGACGCGATAAATTCTTTCTGCCGCTTGGGTAAATTTTGTTTGGCCCATCGCCGAGCTTTAGTACGGCAAAAAATTTCTCGTTACTATTAGTCGGCGTTACATTTGCTACACCGGTCATTTCATATGTTACAGGACAGGTTGGCGGTGTGTCAGAAGCACCTGTTATTATATAGTGCGCGTGCTTCTCATCCAGCCAAGATTTTGTATTTGGTTGTGGCGGTTGTAACACGCCACATATTTTGTATTCCACGGGTCCTGATTTCTCGCAAATTCCATTTATCGTAAAATCAAAGAGCGTATTTTCACCATATAGCGGTGGTATATCCAGTTTTTCACTTTTCTGCGGATCATATTTTTGTACCGTTTCGCCTATATTTATTTCACCGCCCGTATCATCTTGCTCATCTAGTTCCTCATGCTCAGTATTTTCCGAATCATTTGCCTCTCTGATATTGCTATTTCTAATCTGTTTTCTTGGCGTATAATTGCTGGTACGCTGGACAGTAGTAGCATTTTTTATCGCATTATCCTGACTCTTCACCACCGTTTTGACTGGAACATTTTGCTTTTGTTTTGTATTATCGGAATCACTTCTGTCCTGCTTCTTATCAACAGGAACAGTATGTTTTTGTTTTGCTTGGCTCAGAGAATTTTCCTTAGGTAATTGATTATTGGGTGCGATATTCTGTAGCCTGCTGCTTCTATTTATTTCGTTATAAGCATTGGTTTCCATATTTTCGAAACTACTTATAATGCAATCTTTCGGGGGTAATATTAGTTGCGCTATTGGTATGAGTTTGCATTGTTCTCTCCATTCTTCTAAATTATTAAGGTAAGGTGCCCAAGCTGGCCTAACAAAAAGATCTTCTTCATAAGGTGAACTAGCTTTCTGTCTTATTGGCCAAATTGGTGGTGTAGCTGTGAAAATTATATTCATATATTAATGAAATAAAAGTAGCATACAAATGTATGGATATGTACAAACTGTAGTTTGCTGTAAAGGAGAATTACGTTTTGGAATTAACTTCGGCATCTTTACGGGAGGTAAACGTTTTTGTAATTCCACAATAGCTTCCGGCAAAGTTAAGAATGCAATAGCCGATAAGATTATCCTTTCGTTGCAATCATAAAATTTTCCTGAAAGTCACCGACAAATATTAAATAAGCACCCGCTATTGAAAACAAACACAAAAAAAACCCAGAAAAGATAAGAAAGAACAAACTGTGTCCTTCTTCTTCAAAATAATTTCCTGTTAATATCTTATAGACTTCTCTTAAAAATTGGATCACGTTGCAATTGGTAGATTTATGCAATTTTTTAATAACATTCGGTGGAAGTGGAAAATACGTGGATATAATGCCAATCGATATAAGTGTTCTCTGAGTACGCCCTATTACCATCTGCTTACAATCTTTGCGCATTATGCATTGTAACATTTTTAAATTCTTCATCTAACAATTGAGAAACGTTTTTTGCATGAATCAATATCAACATTCTATCAACTATCGTGTCAGGCATAGAATAATTATAAGAGTATTGTACTTGTTCAATAGAAAAATCTTGATACCATGAGGGATACATATCCTCTTGTTCTTTCATCATAGCTTGCACTACAAATGCAGATCATATATATTTAATACAGTTTCCTTTGGGAAAGTTGTAAGAATAGTATTTAAATGAAACAATAAGATCCTCACTTTCTTTCTTATCCGTTCTTCTTTTCTTATCTATGTATTCATCGTATACCTTTTGATTCCTTTCCCATAATTCATCTTTGCCTGCTTTTATCTCATCGTCTAAGTACCATTTCAATGGCCCTTCAAGTACAGAATGTACGCCAGCATCGTGCATATCTTCCTGAACAGATTCAGTTTCAGATATAACAGTGCGAGACGAATTAGTCTCCTTGAACCGTGTGCTCTTCAAATTATGAATATTCCTCTTATAACTCTTTCGTCTGTGATCTCCTACATCCGTATTTCTATTTTGTGCGCGCTTGTTTCTTGGTTCGTGGTGAACAGATTCAATTTCAGATGTAACAGTATGAGACGAATTAGTCTCCTTGAACCGGGCGCTCTTCAAATGATGAATATTCCTCTTATAATTCTTTCGTCTGTGATCTCCTACATCCGTATTTCTATTTCGTGCGCGCTTGATCCTTGGTTCGTGGTTGTCCAACCCAGTGAACTGTGTTCTTAATTGTAATGTTGGGCTTTCATGGATTTTATGCGCAGATCTCCCCATATTTTTGAATTGCATTGTAAGATTGTTGTACTTTGTTAACGAATCGATCTTATCAATCGAGCAACAGAAGCCGAAGGGTTTCATGATGTCAGTCCCTTGTTGTTTCCTATTGAATAAAGATGGGTATTATAATATCAACCATTTCATTAAAAATATTTTGTGATATACCTCCTGCTTTCTTCTACTAATCTTTCGTTGAATGGCTTTATAGGAACTTTAGACATTCTGGCCGAATGAAGCAAAGGACAATATGATTGAAGAATGTGTGAATTAATTTTTATGCGCCATTTGAATTACTATTGTACTTGTAAATTTTGTGGGATGTCTTATGGATGTTTAGGAATATGTTGCCTTTATGTTGAATGGAATGAACATGTCTGTAATTATAAATTCTATGTATAGTATATACACGCTTGAAGTCTTGTCATAATTATAATATTAATTTCATAGTGTACCTTCTTAAATTTGCTTCGTGCATCGTATCGTGATTGTATCGTATACAAATTTTCATTGCGTAGGTATTGCTCGATTTAATTAATTAATAAATATACGATCATGCTGTGAAACGATAATAAGAATAAAATGAAAATGTAAAAGTACGAATGCACGTATGCGGAAAACAACGGTCTTTCGTATAGAAAATAAAATGTGAGGCAGTTTTTATCATTAAAAAAAGATTCCATTGCATCTAGCAACCGATTCTTCTACATATTTCTTACGTAATAATGTACAATATTCGGCATACTTTTATCATCTTAGAATAGTTCTCTTATGTACCATGTACAGTAATTACTTCGCGACTTGCAATATTATTTATTCGTATTGTTAACTTTCGTTTGAAATATACCTGACATCAATAAATATAAGGCTCGCCGTAGCTAGGTGGCGCTAAAATAACGCTTTCGGTAATAATGGCAGTGTAGCACCTCTTGGTTTACTTGGTTGTTATTGTAGCTTCTAATGTATGTAATCTTCCTTGGCTGCCGCTAGTTAAAGTGTTGTGCGGTGGAGTAAAACATAAATAAATAAAGTAATTACACAATTACCAAGTACAATAGTGAAATAAGACTGTTTAAAGCTTATCCTCCGTTTTTTTTGGTGAGTTGAACATATTTTTCTGTGAAGACCACAAGGCTTACAGAGTCGTTATTTCTATCGATTCTTAAACCGATGCCATCGAGAGCTATTTGATTTATTTTCTACTTAAGTCCTTTTATATTTTGAATAGTATTAATAGATCGTATCATATTAATATATATATGTATGCCCTTAAAATTTCGTTGATATGCAAACGACCTGATCAATTTTATTTGAGGTAGCAATAAATTGTCCACATTATCCAATGGTAATTGATATTACAGGAACGCATTGGAATATTTTTATTTCTGTGTATTAGACGTAATATGGTACGAGGTGGACGAGGTGGAATGATCAGGGGAGGACGAGGCGGTATGGGGCGTGGAATCGGTTTTCCCAGGAAACAATTCCTCCCACGCCATCCATTCGATTATACCCTATGCGAGGCCGCATTTCCACGCGTGAAAGCTGCGACGGATGAATCGGACTTTCAAATGGCACTGTTGAAAAAGAATACAGACATGTGTCCCACTCCTAAGGAGCAAACTTCTATTTTAGATCTCGTGAATAAACTACAGAGTGTACTGGATAATTTAATTGTCGCTCCAGGCAGTTTTGAAGCTTGTGTAAATATCAATGTTTTTTACATAATTTCATTGGCCTGCGTCTTATTTTTTACTTGTTTATAAAAACAAATGAAATTTGCTTTTTACAGCAACTGGAAGAAGTGAGGCAAGTCGGTAGTTTTAAGAAGGGAACAATGATTAAAGGTCACAATGTAGCCGATATTGTTGTGATCCTCAAAACATTACCCACAAAAACAGCTGTGGAGGCACTAGGTACAAAAGTGAATAACGACTTGAAAACTGTAAATCCCAAAGAAGTCTTTAGGCTAACTCAAACGGAGCGTGGTTTCGATATTGCCAACAATGAAGCTACGGTACGCGTACTGATCACTACTCTGCATCAGAATTTAAGAAAGCTGGAGTCTGACCAGCATTTAGATGTAAAAATATGCCAAGGTCATCTAGCTGCGATCAGACATTCCCGATGGTTCGAGGAAAATGCGCATCACTCCAGTATAAAAGTTTTAATAAGATTGCTCAGAGATCTGAGAAGCAGATTCGAAGGACTGGAACCGCTCTCCCCTTGGATGTTAGATTTGTTGGCGCACAACGCTATAATGAACAATCCTAGTAGACAAGCACTGCCCATAAATCAGGCGTACAAGAGAGTGCTTCAATTGCTTGCTTCCGGACTCTTTCTTCCGGGATCTGCTGGTAAAATTTATTTTCCGCTTTAAAATAAGTTAAAATTTGTGTTTATAACTTTCACTACATTTCAACATTATTTCGTTACAGGTATTTCTGATCCCTGCGAAAGTGGCAATATACGTGTACATACAGCTATGACCTTAGAGCAACAAGATTTGGTATGTCTCACAGCTCAAACACTATTACGTGTCTTGTCTCATGGTGGCTATAGACCTCTGCTCGAGGGCACTAATAAACTCGCCGTGGAAATGAGCGTTTGGGCAGGCGGTGTAGTTGCTAGTCCCTTAGATAAAGCATACGAACCACCGACAGAACAGGAACAACAAGAAGACATGGAAGAAAGCAATGAAGAGATGATGACAGAGAGTGCTTAGATTTCTATGTAATGTAATTGTACTAATTATTTTTCAATGCCCCTTACAATGAAAGGATTATTCAATACAAAAATTAATGTATTCAGTATTGCAGACAAATTGGATTGGTGTATGATTTTCGATTAACAGTAATGTAATCATTATCACTGAAATTTTTACGTGATGTACTTGTGTGTGGACTTGTACGTGATATTCGCAAATCATGATCTTAGTTATCTTTATATCCGGAATAAAATCCAATTGTATCTGATATTTAATATTGGTACAGCATGAACCTCAAATTCCTACGACGGTTTTTTTTCTTTATAAATTGAAGTATGAATTGCTTCACGTATTATTTCATTCTCCGTTAATATCTTATCAACATTCGATAGTTGAAGCAGCAACACCAGAACCTCGCATCCATTATTTCTTGTATTCGGCAGTGCTGGATATGTTAATAAAATTTCGATAAAAACATATATTCCATCCTATCGTAAGCAAGGATCATTTTCCGGAGTTCTACTGATGCGAGCACAATTTACAGATCGGCCGCCAGAACCTGTAGGAACCGGCACTCTAAAAAGTTTCCCTTGCGGCATGCAAATGCAAACTTTGTACTGTTCGTGATCAGATGGATTCTGTAGAAACATCGACGCGATCGGTATGTTTTCTACGTCGATTGAAACACCGTCCTTGCCATCAAGAACGATACTTCCATTGACGCTCTTTAGAAAAATATCTGTGTCTGCGCTCCATACAATGTCTTTGCTCTCCATGCTCGCGCCCTCCGCCCCTTGTATAGAAATTTGGTCATCGGAATTTACAGTAAGGCTTTCGTTAACCGGCGACGTGATCCTGTGCGTTTCCGCGATTTTCACATCGATTTTCTCCACGCCAGCGGGTAAGCCGAAATTCGGAAAATCGGTAGTAAAGTAAATGGCCCCAGTCCGCGGATCTTTTACCTCGAAGGACTCTACTTTGGACATTGTGGTACCGTTTGGTAACACCGTCACTTTCGCCGAAATTTCCTCGTGCGATTGCTGACCGTTTACGTCTATTTGTACACCAGCTTCGACGCCAGAAACTTCCATTGACTCGTCACCGTAACTCTGACAGATTCCCGATTGCAAGCATACCTGAAAGAACGGCATTATTAGTACACGAAAGCGTAGAAGTACTTATTTAATGAGCACTTCGGTATCCGACCCTGTCCAAATCAGTTTTTCCATAAAATTTCACAAGGTTCTCGTCTGGTATCATTTCCATCGCTTCCATCCCTTGGCTGATACGTAGCACAGCGATTACGATTATATTCAGGAACAGATTACAGAGGCCGATTACCGCTAAGATGAAAGTCAAGGTCCACAGGCAGTAACGACGTTTCGTTGACTTTTCCTTGGACGCTGTCATCGTGTTCGATGATACGGCCGTTGTACGATTAACGTGCTCGGAACTGAAACGAATTCCATTGATGTTAAATTGAAATAGCTGTGTAAAATTTTCATTTTACCTCGTACGAACGCTGCCGCAACTATTTTGACGAGCGTAGCCCTTAATCAATGGACCATCGCTGTTGGACAGATTATCCTCAGCCTTCGATATCGACGGAGATCCGGTATCATCTCCACATGCGTCGAGGATGGCCGACATTGAAACCACTGTGCTACGTATATACGTATATTATTCTTTTCACTTAACATGTCCTTAAATTAGCACTTATTATTAACATAGTTAATTATTGCAATAGTTAAATCGATAAATGCAAATCTATCGATACCAGGTACCAAATTAACTATTCACGTCGTGTTAAAGATATTTGTCATTTACCCATATTAAACATATTTAGCAAATTATTTTTACGTATTTTATGAGCGCATTAGTTGTCAGGACATGTAAGACCATAAATAATGAACTTTCTTAGCCTTACAGAGGGATAAATAGTACTGGGTGTAATAAAGGATATTTAATTTCTGTTCCGTATAGAATACGTCCGTAATGTACATTAGTTCTTCCGTTTTCTTTATGCGCAGTGGAATTTTGTTTCTAAATCCGTAAACGAACAGTCTTTACCTCAATTGCAGTCAGCCCGAGACTCTGGACAAACGAAAATAGATGACCGCCTCGCTTCTACACGAACGCGAAGAGCCTGTAACGAAAACTAGGTGAAATCCACCGGCTGGCGCTTGCGCGTGCAAGGATCAATGCCGAGCATCCTCCGAAATTTATTCCTCACGTATGCATATCAGTTTCACATTTATTACAATGAAATACAGTGCTGTCAGTTAGTTATAAATATATTTGTATGAGCGCGTACATTATGTTTCCGGCCAAACTATGCTCTCTATCCATGGAATATAGTTGTACACACGGGTATATATACCGGGTGTAATGCTTCCGCAAAGCTTTCCTAAACTTGTCACACCGATCACTGTATACATACAGTTGTAATCCTGGTTCAGGATCGACAGGGGTCCACCGCTGTCGCCCTACGTATAAAATAAATTCATGTTCATTATTAGTATTTATAATTTATCAATTAATTCGCCCGATTTAATATTATTACCTGACAGGTGTCTTTTCCAAATTCACCAGCGCAGACTTGCCAATCGCCTATAATTCCAAATTGAAGTCTGTCGTCTTTGGTGCCGCCGGTGAAGGTCCTGTTGCATACTACCGGCGGTATTAAGCTAATTGTAACTTTCAGCAAATCGCTCGAGCCCTCCTCAGCTGGAGAACAATTTCTTGTTACAAAATGAGCATCAGTTAATACGAATGTAATGGACATTTACACGATTAAACCTACCCCAATCGACGCTCCCCCATCCGGTCGCAGTTGCTTTGCCATCGGTACCGGTATCCGGTAAAGAATACGGTAAACAACTGGGTCTTACCCATGCATTAAATTTCACAGTTGTTTCCAGTTTCAGAAGAGCGATGTCGTGGTACTCGGACGGTCGTCGATATTTGGGATGTCTTATTCTTTCGGCAATTCGAATCTCTTGCGGCTTTGCATCGTCATCCGATCTATCAATATTTAAGTCACCCAGTCGTACCCAAGTTGCTCGGCCCCTGCAAAGTATGTTACCCGAACGCGCTAAAGCATAGTAGGATCACAACTGTCAGGGGTATCGAATTATCTAATGGTACATTTATAATCGTGTCTTTCCGTTTCCAAATTTCTTATAGCAAAAGATGGTACTGTCTTGAGTATCACTTTTGTAAACAATTTTAATTTTGGTAAAGATCAATCTTCTTTCAATGATTTGTCGTCAGATATCGAGTCCTTGAGTCTACGCGTCCCTCGATTAAACCGGTTCATCAATGTTCTACTGTATTTATTATATTATAATACTGCTGATACACGTACGCGTGTATCAATATAAATAATATTACCTTGCCGATTAATTTTCATCGTGATACTGGCGCGTAAAGTATGGATATCAATGTATTTACCAGTTGGTATTAAAGGTGCAGTGTGCAGCGGTTAAAATGAATGTCTCCGATATTAGAGTGCCGCCGCAGAGCCAAACGATACCCCCTTCGTTGGAATTGAATCCAACTGCAGTCATATGGGGGAATTCCTTCGGCTCAGCTTTTTTACCACCAACGATCAGTTTGCGAGTTTTGATCGCGCATAAAGATATGTTCACCGGTACCCTGTTGGCCGACAATATTGGCGGTGTTTTGATGATATACACAGATTGTGCGTATTCTTCGCATTCTGCAACAAGTAACATAGTATATTGAAGGGGTTGAAGGGACGAAAGCGAGAAGAGAAACCTTGGGGGGTGTGACCTAAAATTTTACCATGCTCGTATACTATTTGCAATTTTTGGATTTCCTACAGGTCTCGTCATTTCTAAATAGATAAAGATGTGGTAACTAAGTGAATGCATTATGCCCATGAAGGACAACTCATAAAATATCCATTTTGTAAATGAGATATCCGAAAGCTGATAACATCTTCGAATTTTTAATGACGTGCAACGCTTACTCTCTCTTGCCTTGACACCCCTGCCGTCGTTGATAAACGGTCCTCGATTTGGTAGAGATGCCTCAGTTGTCGTCGTCGTGGTAGTAGTTGTCGTTGTAGTTGTTGTAGATTTTGCTTTCGGACAACACACGACAGGATCAAAATTGTTGTAACCACATACGCTACGCGGCGGATATCCCTTCAGCAACTCTTCGTAAACTGAAGGACAATTTTGCAGAAGGAAGCAAACGCCTTGTGCACCATCTACGACGCATGCATCGCCTGGAAAACAACAATGAAAGTTAGATAAAACAGATAGAAACATCCGTCGATGAAATCGCGCAGGAAAACCCAATGTAATATGTTTGTCCTTCCCAATATTTCAACACTTTTAATGTATTCTCGTCTAATAAGATGGTTGCAGGAATTAGTCGAGTACTTTAACCAAATGCAATCGTGCTTGAATGGGAGTACAACGGCGTCTGAGAAATGATGAGAATTTATTTCGGGATCTTAATTAATATTTAACACTCGCTCGGGCTATGACCATGCATAAATAATCAGCGAATCAGGATAACAAAGCAAGCCCATTCCAAACGTTTCTGATTCCCGTGCTTGGAGATGTATAGTAATAATTGCACAATAATTGCCAAGTGTAATCGACTAAATCAATTGTGCGATTTATAGATAAATACTTGTATCACTCGTCACTGAAATTTCCAGTTATAATAAAACCATCGAAATTAGTGTGCAACTCAAAACCAGTATATTATTTGCATACTCTGTTCACCACAATAACGCTATCAAATATCAAGTGCTTTTACTATTTTTCTTCATTCTTCTAATTATAGAAATGAAACTGTTCACCTTCTTCCTGCGCTCTACAGAGCTCCGGATTAATCGAAATAAATAGCAGCGATATTAACGATATCACTGTGAACAATGCCGATTGCAACAGCAACATTGTTCAATAAAAATTCCTTTCCTCTGCCAGTAAAACGCACGATCGCCACACTTGCTTCCGCTTGAACACTACTTGTGTTTTCCTTCGTCCGCCACTTTTGTATGCCCCTCCAACTATCCTTGATCGTGACGGGAAGTGGGATGAGCAATCCAAGAGAACGAGCTTGTGCTTTTTTTCAGAATCAGACGCTACGGTGTCGGAACAGGTCCAGCAGGGTAATCAAATTTTATCTTCCTATTTCTGATAAAGCGACGGATATAATTCACTTCAAACTACTTTCAGTTTTTTTTTTATAAATAGTGCGCACAGCTTGAGTAATTAGGGCAGTCAGAGTGAATTATTGCTGCGAACGTGTTACGCGTCAATGATGCCGCTGATCAACGCGAAAACATTCATGCACATTTCCCATTTTTTCTTTACTTTTTTTTTCATGCACCTGATCAACCGCGAGGGAGTTCCCTGGTCACGCAGGTGCATTTTACGTCGTTTTCTGTACTTTATGAAAAATTACTCTGTGGCGTTATGCGAAACACTGCATTGTGTAAGATAGCGTTGCACTTTCAGCAGATCCATTAATACTGCATTGCTATCGCTGTATCATACTTCCTAATTATGTGTATAAAATCGTTCCGTGAGACATGAGGAAAAGTGTGAGTTAAACAAATACTGCGCGATAGTAATGCCAAATGGATTGTTCATTGGAACAAAGACATCGTTAATAATAAAAGTGATCAGAATTGCTGCTTTAGAAGTGCACGTTAACGTATGCAATGTGTGTACCGAAATTTATCCGCGGGTACACCTTAGACTTAGGTTTTCGAATTAATATTATGATCGTGCGATTAAAGAGCACTACAGGCAAATATTAATACCAAGTTTTCTGACAATCGACATCCGTTTCCAGAATCCCAGCGATAAAAATGGTAATCGGTATGATTAATGACAATGACGAATAAATAATGTATACAGAAAACACAAACGGGTGACGTATAATACTTGGAAGAATGGTACCCTGGCGTTAAACCGAAGGGTTGAACAGGTTTTTCTTTAATTAATTTTCACACGGGCACAACTTGCCAAACATGTATGTTCATTTTTGTTCCTAAATTAGTTGATCAACATTTTCGTGGAAAGGGAAGGAAAGCCTAGGTCGCAGGCCTGTTTGAACTGGAAATTTACGAATGTTATAAGATAATAACCGGTACAATAGTAAACTTGATACGTATATTTCCATGTAATATAAATCATTCAATAATATAACAATTTTTAAGGCCTACCTATCTTATAGTACCTTCCGCGTTCGCGATATAATTTCGATTCTCTTTTCACTTATATGTACATAAAAACAATAAACTTCGCGACACGTAAAGAATCCCAACCGAAGATATTTTAATTTAATAAAAAAAAAAATTATATATATATATAACACGATATAGCGTATGTACAATTCGATACGTGGTGTATAATAAAGCATCTTAGGCTATCTAATAAAGAATAATAAGTTCTTCATTATATACAACAATTTCGCAGTCCTATGAATTATTAAAAAAATAACATCAATCAATCGATAATAATAATAATTATAACAATGATAATAATAGTAATAATAGTACGCGATAAAAATGTATGCTAATCTCGAGTTACGAACCCTAAAATTAGTAGAACGAAGAATGGTATACTCTATCTACAAAAAAAAAAGAAACATAAACGTACAAATACAACACGAAGTAACGCCTGACAATGATCATATACCGATACATTATACATCATACTATTGCTGTTGATACGCTCTTCACGTAAATTGGTATTTTCATTTTTCACGGTGTTGCAAAGCCTAAACGATGTTGCACGGGCGTACCCAATACCGGACCTGCAGCGATAGGGAGAAGAGTTTCGATAAAACTTCCATCCATCTAACCGGTTCGCTCATTTATTCGCGGAAAAACGAACGAGAACGCTTGTATGTTAGTATATATTTATACGTTTATCCGTATATGTTGCAAGGAACGTTTGAAGTGTACGTAAGGTAAGTTTTATCGAAACTCAAGCTCGCATCTTACAACGATTACTATATGTACAGTCTGTGTGTACCCGCTTTTAAGTTATCAGTCTTACAGCTCTCAAGAGGAAATTGTACATTATTTTTTTTGTTCTTTTTCTATATTACCTCATACGCGTTTCACATGCATGCGTTCCTCAATGTTCTCGCTTTACAATATGTATAATATCAATCTCGAGGCGATAGGAAATCGAGTGTTGAACCAGTTCTGCATAAGCTTGGCCCAGAAACGGGCGAAATTCCGGCGTTCAATGTGAAATAGATCGGTTACATAAATGCGATGTCGCTTGGATCCACTGTTGCATACGGATACAAATACTTTTCCATTTCTTTTCGCACAGCTGCAAGTGTATACGAGTGCTGGAATATTGGGGCAGAACAAGAAGTAATTGTGTAACTTAAAAATCAACGCTTCTTACAATTGTCCCAATATCTGTATTACACACTTATACCGTGAATCTTTGAACACCCTTAATCTATCGTGAAAGGTGAACACGTCAGGCCTGTGCAAGCTGCTTGCAATGCGACAGAAATATCCTTGCGACACTCTTTTGAGCTCTATCGGAAGCAATGTAAGTTTAACCGACGCAGTGCTCGGCTTGTCGAACTCGTTGCGCTTTATCTGTTACCATAAATATACATATATAGTATATCGCAATTTACACATATTAAGATCGTTCAATATATGTGTATATATATATATGTATGTATGTACAGAGATAGAAAAAAATCTCTAATTGCACTCTGTAGAGCATCGGTAAAATCGTATTTCGCTTAGCTTAATTCCATTCGATATATAATATTTGAATAAAATTTGAAGTATAATTATGTACATATGATTTTATATACATATATATACATGTATAAATAAAATGAATAATATATATGTATATATATATATATATATATATACAAAATGTCGAAGAACTATTCGTGACACCGATGGTTCTTCTATAATTCAGTCGTGCGAAATATTCTTCCGTAACTGACTTTAATAATCGGCAAACGATTGTGTGTATACTATAATATCTGGAATGAATGAAGTACAAGTTAAAGTACAAAAAAGAAGAAAAGAAAGAAATTGTTTTGGGCAGGAGTTGATTTTCGGGGAGATAATCTCACGATGACAGAGGCGACGTATATCAACGCGGGACGATTATTATAAATTATATAATCGTTTATATACAACAACAGAAATAAGCGACACACGCACACATAGTCGAAAATTATAAAATAAGAGATTGCTCTTTACTACAGTGTAGAAAAGAGGCGTTCTTGTCTTCCCATACGGCTCTATTTGCTGGTACTCTACTTATCGAAGACGTCTGTTTATAAAAAAAATAAAATAAAAGGTATGCCAGTGAAGTCAAGCAGGACGAATTTCTCATCGATCAGATAACAATTAAGTACAAGATGAATTCTCACGTCGGCGAGCACTCTTGGGAGTAACCAAGTAGATTTGTCAAACATACAACCACTCCTCCTTCCTTTACAGAAATAGAAGATCCAAAGCCAGTTATTCTACCACAATCTATTAGTTGGAGTTTCGACGATACACTCTAGTTGCTACCAAAAAGAAAGAAAAATAATCTCAGGAAAGTCACAGACTCTCCAGGAATCAGTACAGAGCTGCACATTCGTAAGGAAATGTTTCACCGTCAGAAACAGTGACAAACATCTTCAAGTAAATCAGGAACTTTCGATAAATATATAATAACAGCAACGATAACGCCACGTTGAGACTAAATTTTAGGATGAACAATGGTACGGAGTCGCGTGGCTCTAGATACATAAAACGACGAATATTTCGATTGCCACTGTGCCCCATGCGAAGGGCGATATCGAGCATGAAAAGGGCTCTCCATTTCTGCTGGGCAAGTTGATGTTGATACTCAGGAAAGATCGATTGAAATGGGAGCATTACCATGCGTGTGTGATTTTACGGGCAAGTCCTCTATGATTTCCAGTCTCTCAAGAAGGATTCCTAATTGCACCGATGCTACTCTAAAACTCGACCCTCTCTATCCTCGTGTTATCATCATTATCGTCCCGCAGTTCGACTCCACGTGAACTTAAGGTGTACCCGTGATCGCGTGGTGACGTTACCCTGTAAAGACAATCTCGTTTCCTGAGTACTTGTCTCTCTGGTGCATTTAATTGAGGCGCAAAAGTCAAAGGAGGGCACACATGCGTAACTTCTTTGCTCTACGCGTGAACCAGTCGTACGTAGTGCAAGTTACGTTGAGCATACATGTAATCTTGCCATGCGATCGTAACGGCGATGTACTTTAAGTAATAGTAGTAACTATAGTAGCGGTAAAAATAATAATAATAATAGTAATAATAATAATAGTGGTTCGTTTCTTTGTACTTCGTGGAAAACAGTAGAGGAGGAAGTAAAAAGAGTGTGTACATCGAATTTCCCAGACGGATGTAATGTCACTTATGGCTGCTCGCGAGGGAAATAAATTCGTTCCAAGAGTTGGATGCAAGGCTTGTTTCAGACGAGCAGTATTTCCTGCGTGGGATGTATGCGTACATGCCCGTTTAGATAGAATAGAGAATTAATATAGAGAATGTCTTCATATAATTCTACGTTCAACGAAACGCGCGTGACGTTTCCCACCGCGGGAAAAATCTACACGTGCGAAACGAGCCAGAGAAGTGCACATATGCACAGGTGACAACAAACTCTCTGTACTGAGTTGCCTTGACTATGAGGTATATACAAATGGACATAGAATAACATGTGTATCGAAACATGTTGGCCCCAGACAGATAAAAAAGAAAAAAAACATTTTTCTTTTTCTTTCTCCCTTTGATCCCATCGATTTATCGTGCTGTACAAGAACGCATTCATGCTTTTATAATGGCGTAGATGTCGCGAAATTATTGAGACTGCTGTTGCAAATCCACTTTCCTCTTGAATTCACGGTCTTACGGAACAAAAGCTATGCTCGCTGATTGATACCATTCTTGTTCGTGGAACATGTTAATCGAATATGAGACTGGGTGGCTATTCCGACTTATGCACGGTAAGATAAAAGAAATATGTATATCTGTGTGTGCAATGATGCTACGGCGAAATGTACATGGGATCGAAGATATTCTACGAGGATAGATTGTACATAAGTATCGACGCACTTAATCGTCGGGTAATTTGTCGTTGCAGAAGGCGCGACGCGCGAAGAGTATTTTGTAGGCGTGGTAACTGATACCAATTTATCGAACGATAGCAAACCAGCGCGGGATTTAATACGGACAAGGTTGCGTAACTTTGGCCTCTTTATACAGTTACTATCGTGGATCGACTCGGACGAGAAGAGACACAAATATAGAAACAGTAGTCAGCACCGGTCAGATAAAATAATAAATATAACAGTAAGGAAAAAGAAATTGCTTCCCGAAAAAGTGGCGGTTCCATTTTCGCTTATGTCCCCCCCTCTATCCATTTCTGATAACGACGTCCTTGCTACGTTGCTGATCAAGATTTTCTGTAGAAGCAATTGTATCCTCCACTAATAGCTACTTCTGCGTTGCGAGTGATTACGATCGAAACGTGTCACGCAACGTCGAAACTTTCGCGGAGAACAGGATCGTGGTTTCACGGTACCATAGAATCGTTCCCCAAAAGTCTATCGATCGTGACCGCTGTTCCGTCCGGAATCCCTCGCAAGGTGTTACCTGTTGCGTCTAATTCATCGATCGTGATCATTGTTCGTGCTACGATGCGTTTCCTTTTCTTTTTCCCTTGCGTTACTTAATTAAAATGGCAACCCTCGGCCCACCCTGTCCAAGGGAAACGTTTACCGTTGAGGAATCCGTGTAAAAGTTCGTACGATTTTCGTTGGAGAATTTCGAGAAGCATGTGTCTCACGGGGAAAGAAAGAGAGAGATAGGCTGACATCGGCAGAGAATGCAGAAATTGGAGATAGTATGAAGAAAAGAAAAATGTTGGAACGGACGAGACCAGCGAGATTTGATCAACTCGAAGGTGGAGACGTATCTTTACGGGCACCCTCGGCTGGTTGCAGCCAAGCTCCAGGAAAGCGCAAGAGGGCGAGAAGGAAAACGACGATCTAGAAGACGCATGGCGATCTCGAAATTTTCACCGAGAGCCTGGGGAGGGAGGAACTTTGGAACGAACATTCGTATCTTGATCCCCGATCTTCTCGTGGCATTCGATAATTTCCTTGCCTCTCAGAGTCTCTCGCACGGCATGCACGGCTCGTGTGTATCTGTCCTCTACGTTGCAATCTGAAACGAGAGAAACAAGAACTGTAGCAGGCTGTTCGCGTCGTAATGAATTGTTTAACAAATCGAGCGACTCGAAGGTCGCAGCCGTGGCAGGGTGCGGCACTCGCTGCGGCCGTTGCTTTCAATCCCTTGCGACGATTCAAGTTCGAGTCGCAAAAAGAGAGAGAGAAAAGAACCCGAAGAAGCTCGATACATTCGTCGGATTTCGATAATTCATA
The DNA here is from genome assembly GCA_963583965.1 of Nomada ferruginata. Taxonomy (NCBI): domain Eukaryota; kingdom Metazoa; phylum Arthropoda; class Insecta; order Hymenoptera; family Apidae; genus Nomada; species Nomada ferruginata. The sequence goes on along the minus strand of OY757225.1, from coordinate 8,746,080 downwards.
CTTTTGTTCACGCTGTAAATACGATACGAAGTATTTTTCTCGTTGAAAACGTTCAATACTTGTTATCGGCTTTGTTTTCAGAATCTGCATGAATCTCCTGATTTATAAGTATTTTGTTTACGAATGCGTTTCTCGTGTGACATGTTTTTCATTACATTTCGTTCGTGGCATAGGTCGGAACAGTTATCGGTGATGTAATTAAGTCGTACCATTCACTTTCGAACGATAAGCAACAAGTTCGTAATGGTGCACGTTTCAATTGCCCGTCAAGTACTCCGGCCGTTAAATAATTCTCACTGTCCCATCGTCATAGTCCCTAGAATATAATCAGCAACGAGTGTATCGAAAATCCTACTCACTGATAAGACTGTACCGAGAAATTGTACCTATGGTCGAGCCACTCAAGAAAAAGTAATTCAGATCGCAATACAATATGCGAAGATCCGCTGATATTGCAATACTCATACAATATCGGAATATAATTGAACGCCTACACTCCCTACACTCGCACGTTGGGCCCCGTAACATTTGAGGAATGGCAAAACGAAAGATGGCAATGGAATTCGGACCCGAAGAGAAAGGGGTCGCTTTCGGTCTGAGAATCGATAGAACAGGAGTGGCGTAGGCCCTAGAGTGTAGGGTGTCGGCTGGAGATCGGTTCGACACATAGCTTTGGAAACACCGCGCCGCACTGGCGCAATGCGAGCGACAAGTTTGTCGAGGTGTAAGGGAGTCGAGATTATCCAGCCAGCCCACACGTCTAGACGTCTTAAAGTTTTACACGGCTTACATGAGCCATGGTATGGCATACCTACAACGCAACACGAGGCAATATATGATCCTGTACCACCGCTTTTCAACCACGCCTCAACCGGTATGTACATTTGTGCCTGTGCAAGTAACTGCTCGTTGCATTGTGTGCTTGTGATACAGCCGCACGAAAGTGGCATTTCTAAAATTCTACTACGGCCCGAACGTGGCAACAGAGTATGGAGTTAATTTGCAAGGGGGGAAAGAGAAAGAAGAGATTAGCACGCTTTATGAATTAAACCGATATTTTGTCAGCGAATAATTGATAACTCAATTATTAACCATTCAAAGAGTTTATCGCTGCAAATGACGCGACGCGCCCAAAAACAACTTTTCGAATCGTTCGATATTATACCTCTGGACGTTAATTGTATCTTATGGAGCACACACGTTCGCCCCAGGGCCTTGAACCAAATGGTTTAAGGCCATTAGTCACGGCGCTATTTCGATGTGTCTCCGAAAGGGTAACGATTTCTTGATTTATTGATCGACGTCACACCTGTTGTAGTTTTCGTGCGATCGTGCAAGACACGAGGCGACTTAGCTCAAGATGACCAGTGAAGCCGAACACGCTCCTGCTATATTTAGGACTGAAAAGCCAGCGTAGAATTTTCGATGATACGTTGAAATATTAATAATGCGCACGTTGCGCTATGTTAATACGAAGGTACAATACGCTCGTAGTTGTGCGACCGCTGGCAGTAGGCCAAGGATTCAACCACTTATTCTTTTGACCATGAAATCGTTCACGATCTATAAAGCGTTCAAGGTATTCTTAAATTATCGTCCCGGATGAATGTATTTAGCTATGCGCGAACACGGAAAGCATACGAGAAGCAGGTTTAATACTCCAAGTGAAGATGCAACCGAAGACGTGGATATTCGGTAAAGAAGAAAATGTCTGTGAACTGGTTAATGAACGCGCTGTTTTTTCAATTTCGTCCACCATTTTGGTATCGTTCGAAGGACGATAGTACACGCGGGAGAAGAAGACGAATTCATTTCTGATCGTCGTAATTACAATGGCGCGAAAGAGCGTGATCATTTGGCTCTGTTTTAATTACGACGGGTTAACTACGACAAATTTCTTGATAGTAATATCTTTGATTGGATTCGCGTGACCTGAAAGAAGTTCATTCGCACTCGACGGGGACAAGCGTCCTCGCCAGTGCAAGTTGCAGCGTAAAGGCGCTCTTACACTTGGTTACACCGAAGTTAGAATTTCAAACAGAACATTGTTCTCTGAATTCAACGAGCTAAATAATTTTAAACATAATTTACAGAAGTATTCGCGTATTGGAATATATTTAATTTAACATAGTAGAAGAAATATAATAGGATAAACTAGAAGTGTATTAAATTCGACGTAGAATATAGTTCAACGCTCGGGTGGAGAAAATCTACGATCTACGATTTCCAAGGAAAAATATCTGCGTCGCTTTATACATTTCTTGGGCCACGCGCGAAATTTGCTTAACGAACGAAAAGGATTGGAAAAGAAACGAAGAAGAATAAACGCATGCATGTATCTCTTGTCGCGCGTGGTAACAGCCTTTAGTTAAGGCGATTAGAGGCAGGCGATTCGCCGGTTGCGGCTGTTATCGCCGCACCACGCCAGATTGTTATTTATAGAGAGAAAGTTTAAGCGTGTACGAAGTGTGTGCACGCAGACAGAGAGGAGATGCACGCTGTGGCATGTTGATGCCTCGCAAATTTTCAAAGAGGCTCCGTCCTTAGAAAGTATACCTCTGCCGGACTATCCCCGCGGCTCGAATCACAAAATTATGCTGATCGAGAAGCACCAACGATACAATCCTTCTTTCCCTTTCCCTTGATCCATATTTATACCGCACATTAAATCTGGGATCTTTAAAAATACACGGGCAACCGGCGCGACAGCGAACGCGAGTTGGCATTATCAAAACTATGCTACAACGTGTTCTTTCAACATGCCATCAGTGAACATGTAATATTGTCATCGAGCTTGAAAAGACTGCGAATATTACCACGCATTTTATATCCAAGTTTTCACTCGAACTAACTGCACGTCGTGACTCTCCTCGCCTGCCGATAACCGATACATTCTCCACTTGCCGATGCAACACTATTGCTGGTAACGTGGAGGCGATCAAATGTAACACAAAAGTTACTGGAGCGAATTCAGGATCACTGTACAGGAATATAGCGAGCGGGCGTCGAGCAAGATCAACTTACCATAAATGTAACGCGACCAATGCCTTCTTTTTCCTTTTCTTTTTTCTTCGCCCGTTCCGTGCTATCGACCTCCGATCACTTCTGTCCCTCTTCCGTCCAAGCGTGCCCTTCCACAATTCGAACTCAATCGTGATCCATCGCATCCCTTCTGCCGTCAATGTTCCCTTCTCCGGTCCCCTGCCCCTGACGCCCGCCCACCCTCTATGCGTCCCCGCGTGGACGCACACGCTTCAATACGGCCTCGCCTGCGGCACGTATGATGTCGCGCGAAATTCGTCCACTTTGTCCCGCGTGATCTACGCCACGTGATCGTTAAGCCAAGAAGACTGGAGGAATTCGTACGACTTCCGTACATCGTTTGTTGATCAGGGTTGTCGAGGATTCACCAGTACGGGGCATCGTTCGTCAGATGCTGCCAGGATGCGAACTCGCTCCACGTGCGCATGTTCGCCCTTGTCGCGTCTGTCATACGCGGTATGCTGTCTCGGATGCCGCCGTTCGAGAAGTCACACGTTGTTGTTAGGATATCGTAACGTTTAGCTGGTGCCCGTGACTGTAACGAGAAATACTATTTACAGATGCTGCACCCGTTTACTTAGAGAATGGTACAGACAATAGGACGAAGCGAATGAAACTACGAGATAACAGTAATCGAGTATTAAAAATGTCCAATTGGGCGCATAACGGGGCAACGTGAATGTATGATTGTTTCTTAATGACCTGGAGCGATGGATTTATTATGGAACGGCTATGGTGGAGTGCGAATTTGTTTGGAAAAGGTTTCCACCGAGTCTTATCTGAAAAGGAATGATAAATTTTGATTGATGATGCTGCGTGTCGCCTATGTAATGTTTACAGATGCAATTCAAATATAAACCTCTAACTTCTTGCGAACGATGAAGTTCTTTCCTTCATTGTTGTCCCAGTATTCTTTCCCGTCGGTGCGATATCGTACGCAAAACTCTACGAGGTTCGACTTCAATGGCAACGTGAGCCGGAATCGGAACGTGTCGTACAGAATTAGGGCCGGGGAACCCGGCTGTTCGACGTAGATGCAGTGCACGTCCTCGTGGGTCTTCCAGGAGTCGCTGCTCGCTCTGACCACGACTTCTTTGTCGTATGACAGATTACGTACTTTTACGGTACCCACAAGGCAGTGCTCCGACTCTCGCACTATCACATTTTCTAAGCTGACGTTTTCCTGGTCGAGTTTCTGGCGAAAGGCGAGATAATCGCTAGCCGGCTGGGGGAAAGTTACTTGCCAAGGTGACACGAGCTCTAGGGGCTCATTGTTCCCGATTTTCGAGCTCAGAAGTCGTCCGGTTAAACCAGCCAGATAATTCGTGCTCCATAGGGGTGGTACGTTACTGGGTTCAGACATTACACGAACCTGTGTCGAATAAAAAGAAAGACAAAGATAAATATCTTGAACAATTCATTCTTTCCTGTTGTTCATTGCCTTTTCTAAACGCGCGATCTACACGTGAAAAGTACAAGAGTAAACGGAAAGTCGAGTCAAGCTCGTGCCGCATAATTTTATTTCCTTTCACAATTAGCCGACGAGAGGTAGGGACTATGGCCGCGTACCTGAGTAAGAGGACGGCCGCGATCGTCGGCGAACACCACCCTCTTTTTCTGCTTATTGCTGCCACCATCGGTATTATTTCGGATACTGTCTATAGCCAAGGAACCGGATGACAAGCAAGGTCTTATTCTTGGAGGCACCGATCGGCTGGTGATTGTCGGTGCCGTTACCACCAAAGGACTGTACAGAAGTGGGCTGTACACTGGGGGACTGTGCCCCAGAAGCACTTCAGCTGGCATCGCTATGGAACACATTTGGATCTGAAAAAAGAATTGGGAATATTCTATTTAAACGTGCATGCATAAATAACAAACAAACAAAAAACACAATACATTTCTCGCGTTGATTATATATTTTATTATCGCGCCAACTTTAATAGACTTTGCTTAAACAACAAAACACGCTACACAACAAATTTCTGCGTACACGAATTTTGTCCGAATCGAACGGAGTAAACGGTTTGTCTGACTATTTATTATGAATAAATTGCTCTTTTACAGATTACTCGGGAATTCAAATTATGATTGTATTCGCTTCATTCAAAAAGTTTGCATACGTCTCAAGCTGGACCAACGTAGACGAATTCCGGCGCGCAACGATGATGTGTCGGCCACACTGGGGAAACTGGATTCTCGTTGCTTTGAATGGTCTAAGGGGCCAAATGTTTAATAGTAAGGAACGTGCGCACTACATTGCCAGAAATTTCGTCAACGAAATTACGAGAGCAAGTCGCGCCGTTGGATCACGTGAATTATTCTGGCTCATGATACGATAAAGCTCGAAATTGTTCGCGTGCGACAAACATTTGTGGACGGTGCATGTACATATACATGTAAGTACACAATGAAAAATGAACGGGAGAAACGAAGCTGCTAGATACGCCCGGTCTTTGTCTGTACATACAAATGCAATTTTTATCTGTAACTTGCAGAATATTGGCTCAACGCGCCGACGGACTTGCAGAGAGAGAGATACAGACAGGTTTTTCTCGATGAAACCATTGAAATAAATGCGAATCAAAGTAATCTTTCGTATTCCAATTTCAACCTCACGCTACCAAAATAAATCATCAATTTCTTTGCTTCATACCTCCGTTCTTAATTAATTGCCCTTCGGACGCTATGGAATTTTGGTGGTCCAGTTTGGTCTTTAGAAAAAAATATGGAAAATGAAAATCTTGTACAACTCTGTCAAGGTAAACGTTATTGCGCGTAGGATATATCGTATACAGGTACATATATGTGCGAGTGGTTACAGTACTCCAGGAGTGAAATTACGACTTTTGAATGTAGCAATAGTCTCTTCTCTCGTCCCTCGAGACTTGCTCGCGAACCAGATTCGACACGTACCAGACCGGAACCAAGCAAGTACGCAAGCATAGCTGCGAGTGTTACTGCGGTATCAGAAATCGGATGTTTCGAGTTTCAATGTATGTATATACTTAAACGTGCCGCCCTGCCTGGCATTTCTATGCCAAGTGGATTTCCTTTATTGATACGACCCGCGCACAACAATAGGGTTATCATGTTCCCATAGAAAAAAATCAGACGGTTCTCCTTTAACTTTCGTAAATAAATCTTATTACTAATAGGATTATGTATGGTCAATATAATGAAAGTACAAGAAGCGCATCATTTTGTAATGATTAAAGAATTAAAAAAAAAGTACAGGAGAAACGCATTATATACAAGCCTGTCTCTGTCGGTGTCATGAATAACAAAGGGTCGAGGTCAAAGCGAACACTTCTCGGGCATTGTTTATCATTACGCGAGCGAGGTGCCAGGGTCAGACTGTGTAGTCTGCAAAAATGCTTTTTCAAGATCAAAAAAAAAGAAAAAGGAGACAAGCGAGCAAAATGTTTATCGCATTTATTGCATACGCCACGGTGACACTTTCGATTCATGCTCGAGAGGACCCTGCTACTCGTGTTACACCGATTTTTCGCGTGCCACTTATTTACATCGACAAAGATTCGCTTTATGAACTTTTGAACTCACGCGCGGCAATATACCCCGTGTGCTCTGGACATAGAAATAAGAAATTTTCCAGTTGTCATTGGTGGTCGAACTTCTGCATGTTATTGCATAATAATTGTTGTTCACAGCCGATAACTGATTAATTTCAGAGAGAAAAAAAAAGAGGGAAAAAATGTTCGTTTAGCGAGTCGTTGCTGATTACGCACTAAAGAGTGCAGCAGCGCGCTCATTTTAGCACCACAATCGAATCAAAACCTTTACGCAAGGTTAGGTTAATACATTAGAACGAAAACTTTCCATGCCAATAAGACATCGTGTGATCTATGATCTTGTCGCGGCGAAATTCTTTATTTATATCAAACTACTCGACCAAATGGAAGCTTGATAAAACATAGGATCAAACAAGCATTTACGGCTCAAGAGTGGCGGCGATGATTGTAATTTGTGTATCACGTCGAAACATCTGAATGTTTCTAGAGAATTTCAAGTACCTTGGACAACGTTATATCGATTTATCGACTCTTGAATTTTAATGAATCTGCGCTTGCATTCTTCAACCGATTAAGCACGTACGTATTAAATGTTATCGCACCTGTATTGAAGATAATTAGAACAACTGTTCTTCGGTCTTTATCTGAAATGGCGTAACACACATATGTACTGTTGGAACGTGTCGGTATCAATCTTTCTTTTTTTCGATGCAAAATTAGTCTAAGATGATAAAAGCTAGACGCGCGTGTCCGTTATGTTGAGACACCGCTGCTGTACTGAAAGTCAAACGATCAAGCACACAAATCAGCAATTCAAGTAATTTCCATTAATCTAGAAGGAACGAACTAATTCGAAAAAAATTACATTAGACAACGGCATTATAAGATTATGGGATTATCGGATGTTTAAACCACTGACCGCGAAAAAGTTGCGTGAGAATGCCGCGGAATGATGTAACGATTGCGCGGAAAGTAAATCTTATATTTTAATGACGAAATACATCGGATACGAGAAATATAAATACACAAAGAGGAGAGTGAATTATATTTGTCGTCAAAGATAGCAATTAAAAACTGTACGCACAATTAGGCAATAGATATGCTTCAAGGAAGCGATGCACTATTTCGCCGTGATACATATGAATGCTTCACTTGCCAAATCGATTAACTCCATAAAACAAACAGTTGAGAAAAATGAGAAATTATACAGTCAGGAGTCAATAGAGAATTTCGACATTAAAATTTAATAAAATTCAGAAAGTGGAGTTAATCGATTTGGCAATATTTCGTGACTCGCCTTTGGGAAACGACTTGTAAAAAAGCTATCGTGAATCACGTTGAACGGGACACAACACAATCGAGATAACGCTCAATTGCCTCTTAACCCAGACCAAACATTGTTTCAATTTGACTATTTCTCGCGTATGTCAGAATCCTGATAAGCGTAACTATTATCGAAACGTGGTCGTAGACCGATTTCACCGTACCGTGTAATTAGTCAATTTATACACAGATAGTCGGATAACGTTTGGAATGGTCAAAGGTAGATCGTTAGTATAAATTTAAAGGGTCGGTATCATCATGACCATAGCATGTTCACGTTTCTTGACTCAACAAGGAAAATTGCGCAGCCGTGAGGGTTATTTCGAGGGTTACCAGGATTAAAATTAGAGTGGCGCATCTTTTAAACTCCACGTATATAGCGAGACGAGTTACGTCCTTGGAATAAGTCCAATTGTCTGACTTTCTCTATTAAACGAATTGTCCGGTGATATCGGGTCGAAAATCGATAGCACAACGTCTGAACAAGTAAAATTACACATTTCTTGCAGATTTCTTCAGGGAAGACAAATCGAGGACATGGAGCTTCTATTGGCATTCGAAATCGGTTTAAACATCTACGGGGGAACGGTGAATACATAATGCCTAACTTTAAATGCTTTGCAAAGCCGTATGAGATCTAGTGGCTAGACAAACATCGTCTGCTGTCCCCTTGTACACAAATGATATTAGCTAGTGGCGTCTAGTCACCGACTAACGATTGCTTAAAATAACCGTCTGGTGGATCGAAAGGTAACTTGATCCACCCGTTTGCCTTTTTTTTCTCTGGTCCCTTCTGTGTCTGATAGTGGTACGTAGTTCTAGCAAATTCGTATAATTCGCACGTAGCATCGCTGAATAGATCGCACGTTCGTAACAGCAGCGTAATAGCAAACCTACACATCTAATCGTGCTACTCCAATTTGAAGCTCGTTGTAGAGAACGCGAATTAATTTGTGTTTAGTTTTGGTTTCCAAAATGCTGATAAAATACGGAACCAAAGAATCACTATGAGCCGAGGCACGTTTCCAGAGCCATTATATTTCCATTGATAAAATATTATTTTTAATCCACTGCGAGACTGATTGCACGGAATTTATATTAAACGGCTGTTATCTAACGAGCGTTGGAGCAAAAAGTAACGCACTTCAATACACGACCGTTTCAATTATAATGAAATTCACTGCTATTGTTGTTAGTTATTATCAATCGCCGACGATAAGGGGAGGTCGCGGGTTATTGGAGAGTCATGTGTGGAATTAGACTACGACTAGTCCGATAAAGGCCGGAAAATCTGCGAGTCCTTGACTTATCGTAGGTGACTGAAATTTCGCAAAATTCTTCAGTCTGAAACATTCCTAATCGACCACACTGCTGGCGATAAGGTTCCGCGAGATAATTAATTAACGCTTAATTGCTTAATTATTAGATTACCAAGCAGCGCATGAAAATTCCACTTACAATTAATACATATTCATGGAGATCACAAGGAGCGCAATATCTACGAGTTAAAATCGGATATACTCGTCGAATTTATGAAGGGAAGCAAGATACTATCTGTCCGTCGAAAATCAAGATAACAAATCAAGTATCACGTGATAAAAAACATAGCGTGACTTTTCATCACCGTGCAACGATCCAATGGTGGCAAGATTGAGAGAAACGCCGTAGTTCATTCTGATCAATTTGGCATGTACATATGTAAGTACGTACTACTGTTTTCATCTGTTAATTAACCGGCTACGTTCAACCAAACGTCGTGCAAATGATCTTGCCAGCCTGGGAAGTATGTATGTCAATATTATACATAGTATCGTCAGTCGTTACGTTAACGCAAGTAACACTCCGATAACGTGTCTATTAAAAAGTTGAGTGTATGCATATAAACGATTTCGGCCGATGGTACTTGTTGCTCGGGCATCTTCTCGTTTTCTTTTAATAATATGTCGATACCAATTATGTAAACTGATAACGTGTATATTAAAAAGTTGAGTGTATGCATATAAACGATTTCGGCCGATGGTACTTGTTGCTCGGGCATCTTCTCGTTTTCTTTTAATAATATGTCGATACCAATTATGTAAACTGTTTTATTGCATAACAGATGGATAACGAGGGCCTGGATTTGCGTAAAAATATATGCAACGTAAGATACACGAGGACAGAAGAGAAGGGGTGAGAAATTTTATTTACACTGGCGGGACCCTAATGACACTTGAGAATGACTCTCGTTGAAACCTTTGAGCATGTCTGACCTATGATAATCAGGCGACCGCCATTTACTGGTAAACGGACATGTAATTAGGAACGGCAATTATTACAATTCATTATACGTCCTCATTTTTTCCCCTATCAAGCTTTACCCATTTTTGTCGAACAGGTTTGAGCATCGGTGAGCAAGTTTTTTTTTCGCGGAAGAATTCGGTAAATTGGCAGGAGGGACCGATGCGTTCCATTAAAATAGAAATTTGTGGGACCTGTTTGATTTGCGAAATGTAAACACATGATCCTAGAGAAGGCTCTCCGCGACCGGTTTACCTTCAGCGTACGTGACACGAGACGACAAGGGAGACATGCGAAGAAGGAAAAAAACGATTCTCAAGAATCGTATACACAGAACAGTAGAGAAACCGGTTGGCGAAATTTGAATATGGTCTTTTTATAGCACAAAACCCCATCACGAGAGACACGGAGAGACTACGCATCGTTAAAGAACAGCCTTAGAAAGTATGCGCTGATCTACTCATCCTTGAGCGGGTTTGTCACTAAGTCGAATGCAGCATGCATCATAAATCGTAGTCCGATTTCACGATGCAGAACGCGAACATATCAGAGGCATGTAAAGCGAATTAACCGACGTTAAGGAGATTGGCAAATGAACTTGGACTATTTCATTCCCAGTAGTACGGACCAGGAGAGTAAAGGGACGGAAAGGTTTAAGGAAAACCGACGGCGTGCACCGCGGTAAACGGAAAAGAAATCGATCCACGTGCCCCTCGCCGATAGAAAGAAATGACCAAGAGGTCGAAATAATTACGAGGCCTAAAAAACTTTCCCTCGATCACGTGGACTATCTGCTGGTAGTCCAAGCCACGAGCTGAACACGTGCCTACTACAAACTACGTACGCACAATTCCTAAAAATCTTATCGAATGATCCATCGTTCGCACCACTGGCCTGTTACCAGCTATTGGAGAACATCGTAAAAGTGCTCGGAGATCGGTATTTTTCAGCAATCGAAGGCGCCACTGAGGTCGGTCCTCTGTCTGTTATCACTTCGCGTTTCTGGTTCGAAGCAGCCCGATAACCGACATATCCTTGCCGGCTGTACACCCTCGGAGCGCGGAATCTTACCGGACAAAGTTTAATCGCCGAAACCATAAAGAGAAGAGACGCACAACGGATGTTGCGGCGACGCGCGTAGATCGTGCGAGATGCTCTTCTAAATGGATAAAATGGAAATACTGGTTTCCTTAGATAACAGATATCGAGGCGAATGGTTATACGGGTGAGAACGTATCGTCAATCGATTGATTATCTAGGAACGGAATAATATTTTTTAAATGTCTGAAATTCGAAATGTTTCGATTGACGAGTTCTTCGATGTAGTATTCGATTGATGTTTATTGTCCGAAAGATAAATTTTGTGCGACCTGCGTGTAACACGTGACGATTCGACGACGTTATTGTTTCCAAGTGATAAGAAGGGAGACACGTTCTATGCCACGTGGGTCGTATGCGCCTCACGGTGTCAAGACCAACAATTATGTTTATGACAAATATGTGGTGGAATGTTCACCAGATTGCAAAAATCATTATTATCCAGAAAAAGGTATGGCGTTTAACATGCAGGACGGAAAGGCTACACACTTTTGTTTGACCAAATTATCGTTACAATTGCTGCACAATGTAAGACAAAGAAATGTACCGAAAAACGGTCTGGCACGGAACGTGTTAAAATATCAGTGTCGGGGGTCGGGGCTCGGCTAAAGTAATTTTGCCACTCGCGGAAATTCTAAATTTACGCGCACGCGATAAGGACACGACCCGTTTAGGATGTACATAATTATTTTGAGAAACATTGGAGTTCTTGTACGGGCGGAGATAACCCTTGACATTCGTTGATTTATATATGGAGCAATAAACCGTTAAAGGTTGATGCATACATCACTGTAAAACGCTTTGTAAATCGTGGACCATACGGTGCGTGTAAACGAGCGTAGCCTGTGCGTATAATAATTAAACACATCTTTTTTTCAGGCACCAGTTCACACCGAGAATAAATGTTAATAACTGGAACTAATGGTATAATAATTGTGAGGCCTTCTACAATCGACAAATGAGTGTTTGAAGAACAGAACCTTGCGAGCACTGATCTACCTCACACAGAAATGCATATGTAGCATGTTGAATGAGTGCCGCACGGAAACGGAAAAGGGCAGACGAAACGTGACGTAATATCATTCACAGATCGCATGGGAAACCTGGTGCCGAATACTAGTCTTTTTTAAAACGAGCAAACGTTGCGTAAGGTACAAGGGGACGACAAACTCTACCGTACGTTCACCGAAGTGTGTGCTACTTCTTTTGAAACTTATTCACACTGGCCACACGCATGCACACGCAGCACGTATTTTTGGAAAGCCTGTACTGATTCAGAGAAAACAGGCATTTCAATATTTCGTAACCAAGAACGGTACCATGTTCAAAAATTCTATGATACATTTATTAATCTTCAAATTAAGTTTTTCCAAATTAAGTTATTTGTTTATCACGTTGCGCTTGTAATAAAACATGATTACAAGCGCAACTTTCCGCGTTTACTAGGTTCTTAATGCGACCATATGGGGTCCACACAGTGCGCCAAGAAAATGGGGATGCAAATTGCAACACGTTTTCTCTGCACGACGCTTTCTCCGGAAGTGTATGCTGTGTAGTGCACGCGTGGGAATAATACAATGGAAACAATTCATCTTACGGTGGTACAACTGTCACCAAGCAAGCGTTCAGAAAAGATGAGTGACTGGAGAACATGTATACGGGCACTTGGTGCGGGGGCATCAAGCGTGCAGGTATGCACGCGTGAAAAGGAACAAAATGCATTTTAACAGAGTAGTCGAGCCGGTTGCGAGAAGAAATCGACTAACAAGCTTCAAACACGATCCCTGGCGAGACACACTGCCAACGTTACTTGATACAATTGAATCGTGTCGTGATTTTTTTTTCAATTATTAATCCTACGGACTCTGAATATACATATTCGCCTGTAAAAATTGATAACGATTACTTTAAAGAGTCGCGCGCACGCGTTTCACCATATAACAGCAATAACAAAACGCAAAAAAATAAGTTTGTAATTTCGAAATTATTGTTTCAGATTGGCTACCTATTGTCGAAAAAAAGCACGATGAAAAACGAAGAAACGGTCGCAATCGGTAATGGGCGGGAGACGTAGAATAAGGAACAAATCGCGGACAGTATTTATTTATTATTTCCGTTGTCGTGAGGTCAGGAGACAGAAGGAGCACCCGACCGACCCTCCTTTTCCTCGTCATTCAAAGCGTCGTGGATTAAACAATAAACGTTGCTAATAATGTGCTTCCCGGCTATAACCGCTAATCGGTCGTGTCAATTTCCTTTCTTTGCTACGCGATAGAAAGCATTTCTCTGAAACTATAGATAGCCGTTGCTAGCTTTCTTGAGCCTTCGGTCTCGTATTGGAGTATCATCGTTTCCTTTTATACTCATTTATCTGACGCACGTGGTACGACAGCGTGCATGTACACGTATGTAGTAGTATATACGCACGCCGCATGCTTTTCACGTAATTAAAATTCCTCCCTGTTTAGAAGAGCTAAGCGGATAAATTCATAGACATATGTATGGTATAGAACGATCGCGTGAGATAGTAGCCAGTATATGATAAAGGCATCCTTTTCTATGTGACATTCGCCATACATTCCTCGCAAACGTTATCGGCCAGTTTGTTTGTAAACACAGGAGTCTGGGTTCGCGAGGACGATAATACATACACCACCGCCAACAACGTGTACGACTCTATAAATGAACTTTATCTAAAAGTTATAGCTGCATAGTGCTGCAACGGGTAACGAATTGTGTAACCCTTCGCGCTCGTATTACATAAGGAATTGTCATGGATGCGCACCCCAATGTTTTCGTTCTCGGGAAGCGTGCTTCCAATGCGAATCAATTAATTGCGTATCTGCGCACGGCAATGACTCTAACGCGTGGTGCATATTTTTTTTTTTTTTCATTGTAATAGAAAATGTTACCGTGTTACGATAAAATCATAGATCTATACATAAAGAAAGTGAACTTGTACTTACATATTTTTTTTACTGGAGAACCGTACCACCGGGAAGTGGGACGAAACAGAAGGATCAGATATTCTCTGCCCGAAGATTGGTGTCGGTCTTTTACACACTCACGCCTTCTTCTTTATTTCGAAACCGCGCACAATCTTCTATCGTAATTCTTGTTAAAGTTTGACACGTTTTTTGGTTTTGACCTAAACTTCGATATTTCTGCCAGTAACGAGGTATGGTATTCTTCTTAGGGTTGCCGAGACGAGCACAACGTGACACGCCGCCGGTAGATTTTTCTTGGTATATAGTTACGTTGGTTTCTCCTCTTATTTCCCAGTCGAGGGCGAGAAGCACGAAGAGCCGGTCAAAACGAATCGTGAATATTAGTTATTGTTACCGGTGCATAAACGACGAAACGGCCGGACGGTTTCACGTGGCGAAGGCAACACAGTGCATCGGCTGGCGATTCCTTGTGCGTCACCGATCTTCGCTCATTTTCCTTCGTTTGTACGTTTATGCGACACATACAGAATTTATATACTTTTGTGGCTGTTCAAAATTAGACGCAATAGGGTATAAAAATACCTCTGTCGCTGTTCGCCAGCGCGAATCGCGCGATCTGACCTCCTCCTCGTTCCAACTGTGTCTGAAGGGACCCGGCGTGAGTGTCATCCAACAGAACGTCGGCCGACGTGCCGGCATTTCACGCGCACGCGCTCTCTGTACCTCGTGTGTTTCACGTGATATCAACGGAGCTACGAATGAGCAAGCGCCTTGATCCGCGTGCTCAGATTCTTACGCTATGCTGGGCGACAGTGTCCGGAATCGTAGGCCATAAGTTAATAGCAACGAAGAAGACAGCAATGCCGGAAATCGACGAGCAATACCGGTTTTTTACCTGAATTTTTATTAAGCCACGTCTGCCTGGACATATCCTAAATATATGATTATGATAACGGAGAAGCCGTCTTAATGATCGTTCCACTTTGCTTGTCTTCTTAACGGTGCGACATTTATAGAAAGCGATTATTCGATACTGGATTCTAAATAGAAGATCGTTAAGACCGTAGAAAATTATTGGGCAACAATGATTTCTTCATTTATAGCGCGGTGATTTTTCTTTTATTGGATTGAAAGTTACGCGGCATATGATACCACGTGTTTGAAAACGTTTGTTGCTGAAGAATGTTCGTATGGTATTATCACATGCATCGCTTACATTCCTTAGACTAAAAGTGTTATAATGTAAGACAAAGTAATGGTACATAGTGAGGGATTGCTATGAGAAAGCACGTACTATTTATTTTTAAATAAGCCTCTCTGTTGTATAACTTAGAACAGGTCAGGTATTTGGTCGACGTACTTAAATCTTTCTAACAATAAGGCATCTTTTGTAACCATATGGATGTATGTTAAAAAAAATAACGAATGATAAAATAAGCCGAGTTTGTTTGTTCGAATGTACCGTAAAATCTGCAGGGTGTAATTTACAATATATGTATATGAAGGGAGAAGAGAGCAGAGGTTTACGCGTATAGATAAAAACAAGTGGAAAAATAGTATTAGCTCATTTTCTTCTTAATAAAGTCGCAGCATCGATAACACATAATTTGCAAAGGGATGTCTACGAATTATTCAACGACTGTACAGAGATATGAAACAGAGTCGTTTGCTTCATCATTGTCTGAAACATGGATAAACGCATTTACAAACGAGCTCCCTTGGTAATACGACACTCTGCCACATTTCTTCAATGTAAAAGTCTCTCTATTATATTCTAACTTGCTCCGTTAAGTCTATTGTCGTAAGTGGCAACAGATTACAAATGAAAACCTGATATATCTGAGGACGCGGTACAAAATGTCGAGAAATTTACCACGCGAAGGAAAAGACAATTAATTCGATTTTCCATAATAAAGCTCCTTTCTCCTTTGCATATTCCTATCATCTACATTTATTGAAAAAAGTAGAAATATTTCCTGGTTTAATCGTGATATCGGTTGCAAGGCGAATAAACGAAAAAAAAAGAAAATATAAAATCGGGCGTAACAGTAAAACAATTTTTCTTTTTTTTCCTTTTTTTCTTTAGAATCAGTCTATCTTCTTACAGTCAAAGCATAGTACTCGAATACGCTCGTCGACTGTCGAATACAGTAAATACAAGGACAGAATTTTCGTTATGTTAGTTTATAATACTTGGTTACTTCGTACTTTTTTTTTTCGTATAAGAGCGCAGATTTAACAAATGTTGATTTGTTGCATCGTTTTCTTGAGCACTTATTTAACGAACACATATTCGATATATACACCCATGAATAAAACCGTCACCTAAATAATTATTAAGAATGTGTCCGTATACCCTGAAAACATCTGTTTTCTTGTACTTCGCATAATTTTCTTTTTCTCTTCCTTCTTATTAATATTACGAGATGTGTGGCCCTCATATTGAATGTTTGCCCACGAATAACGCCGTGAAATGAAATTAAAGCAACATTATTCTTATTACTTAAGGAGATCACTTTACCGATTCCAATAAATAATGATAAGGATTGCTTTCTATTTATAGAATATCACGTTCATAATTTGATGTTCAACAAAATAAAATACATTAAACCGTTATGGATTCATTAATTCGTATGATTGGCATTAATGTATCTGGTGTGTACGTGAAACTTTAATTTTTTTTTATATCGTTATAGATGTACAAGAAAAGAGTGGCTTCGTTGTGTACGTTAACGCATGAAATTATACGTTTGCAATGAAAGTTGAATGGAAAAGTGTAAGACACGCTTCGCTCATTACCTGAGAACAAAAAAAAAATCAAACTTATACATCGAAGATCAACAAACTCGAATAATGAATGTGTAATCGGTGCGTTTCGTTGAAAGGAAAAAAAATATACGTACAATAAAACGTGTATTTATGTACAGTAATCGAAATTACTACGAGTTTATAGGAACCCTGTTAATAATGTCGACCACACGAATGAATTTATTCTACGTTCGAAATATCAACCGAATATATATAAAATACTCGCATACGTATATACATGTTAAGGGTAAAGTCCCAAGTGTGATTCGTGGCAAAAATTTTAATTGGCTTCAATGCGATGAAATTAAAAGTTCTGTGCAAACGATACGAATACTAAATATAATACAATTCGTTGTGTTAATAATTTCAATTCTTTAACTATAAACGGACCATGTTTGCTTCAATTCAATTAATTCGTCCTGACATCGGAACATTTTTCCCTTTTTTGCAACTTCGGCAATAATCAGTTGTATCGATACCGGGGAATTCTGTTCATGATTGAATTACAGGAATCTACACTGTATCACTTATTATTTACAAATTAAATATTTATCTGCGGACTTTACCTGTAACGCATGTAATTGAAGTAATTGCTCGACCCAGCATAATAATTTACTTCAAAATTGACACAGGCGTAGAAATACTATGCCTTTTATATTGGACATTCTTTTTTTTTTGTAAAATATTTCTCACATCACACGTCACGATGAAAACGTTTCCTCTGTTGTACGAATGTAAAGAAAAACATACATTCTTCGACGTATAGCTATACATAAAAAAATCATGCTGGTCTCCGATATACGCTAACTCATACCGATATATACACTGTAGTCAATATACATCAATAGTCTGGCATGTATACGATTGCATGGTCGAATCAGACCGGCATATTATCACAAAATAAATGCTAAAAATTAAATGTCCTATCAATTGTCCCCGCCTTTTCCACTCTGAACGAATAGATCCCATATATATATGTACATATATATGTATCAATAAAATTCACCTATCACTTGTATCGTAGATTCATTCAACGACCTTATTTCAGCTGAAGAAGATTAAAAAATGGGAGAATTGGTTCCAAACGAAATCATGATTCGTTTCAACCAGATTCAAGATAGAGTGTTACACGTTCGAGATCTCTGGCAGCAGCAAAGACTTCTCAGCCTTGCCGCTGGGCTAGACTCTTCTGATCACCGTTCCTCAACATTTTCATTCCCCCCGCTTTCTTGTTGAGGTCTTGAAATTTGGTATGTGATAAGATACTCCGGATATGCTTGTTCGCCCCTATAGACAACATACTCGGGAAAGGCCAGACCACCTTGAGACGGCCTACCCATTACACTGTGGTGTCCTGGTGGCGCATGAGCCATCTTCATCGCAGAAAATTGCAAGAATGACTTTCCCAATGTGACACGACAGAGCAATAAATGTCTAGACAAAAGGAAACGTTGTGTTATAAATTTAACCAACCAATCAGTTGCAATAAAATATTATTAAACTTTGCTTCTCCTTATGTGTTTTTACCTGTGGCATATATAACAGCTTCGATCTTTATGCGCCGGGCACCCAGTACCACCGCATATCCCATAAACGTATTGATTACTTTTGCTACTATGCTCAGCAAAATAAATACCGGCCCCAAACATACCTCCGATGTACGCGTGTCGTTCGTCGAAGCCTTTCTGAACGATCGCATTGATAAAGGGACTACCATGAAACAACATTCTCTCGTTCGCTTGCGGTAAACTTGATCCAGGTGTTGTTCGTGTGCCATTGCTCGGAGAGGAAGGTGCCGCAGCACCAACTTCCTCCGCGACTTCTTGCCTTCGATGCGCATAACGTTCCCAAAGTTTGCGATTTTGAACTTTTTGTATCTGCGCTTGTAGAAGGATATAATTGAGTTAACAAAGTTCTTGCATCAATGAAAATTGTGACCCTATGAGCGAACGTACCCTAACTATATTGTATCGAGAAAATATACCGCCAGAATGGCCATTGTCTCTATGCTGTCTAATGGTGCTTTGCATTTCCTCCTCCACAGCTAAGAATTCTTTGTCTTCGGTTAGTAAATCGACCAACAGCGTACCAGGTGTAATGGTCGGTTGCCAAGGAGTACCGGCGGTCGTGTTTAAAAGTTTCTCCATGCCTTTAATTAATTTGTGTCTATAACCATACGCGGACACTCCGACTTGTTTCAGATCCTCGTGGCCCATCTCTGCTAATATGTCTAACGTAATCAGTTCGCGTTCGAACAACTCTAATAAATGCTCTAGACCAAGACTCTGAAGGAAACCAGCTACGGTGGTAATATTCGAACTGTCTTTAGAATCTTTGGAATCTCTGTCGGAGCACGTTTCGGATGGCGGCATTGGGCTTAAACACGAAGATGGTCTCGCGAGTGGCACGCACAGTGTCATCGCTGTTCCCGAAGGCATGATGACGGTTTCCTGTGTGAGTGGCGGCGGTGGCGTAACTGGAACTGAAGAAATTTCAACGATGAAAAAATATGTACAAATTCGTACATATATTCTACAGTTACACGTATAATCATAATTGATATACATTTACCCGAAACGATGCTGGGCGGCCTACTGTTAATAGTATTATTACCATTATTACTTAAGTTAATGGCAACTCCAACACCACCGTTACCGGACGGTATCGATGGTACTATTTGCTGCGAAGCCATAGCATCTTGTAATAAGCATCGCACGTCGTCAGCGCTAGCTAAATCCAGAGGAGTTTGTCCCTCTTGATTTTTGGAGAAAGGATCCGCGCCGTGCGCCAATAAAAGGGCACAAAGCTGCGTTCTTCCTTTCTGTGCCGCCTCGTGAAGTGGTGTAAATCCCCATTTGTCAGTAGCGTTTACCACGGTATTATATTTAATGAGTAACGCAGCAATGTCCAAATGGCCATAACTCGACGCATTGTGCAAAGGTATTAATCCTCCTTTGTCCTGAGCATTTACATCCGCTCCACGTTCGAGCAAAAATTCGGCAACCTCCAAATTATTGTATCCCGCTGAATTCAAATATCGGCAGATTAAAATGTGCAGAACGATATGAAAACGGGAAAGGGGCTGGGAATTAAACAAATGATTACAACTTACCGGCCAAGTGTAATGGAGTACTATTACGACCTTGTGCATCCCTACAATTAATATTGTCTTGTGTAACGAGTCGCTGTACTCTCGCCAAATTTCCTTTCTTTGCTGCATCCAAAAGAGCACTGTTCCCTCGTAATAAGTCGGCAACGTCTTGATCGCCGTCTCTTACTAAATCTAAAGGCGTCGCCCCATCTCTATTTTTTTTGGTCGCATCCGCACCATGTCTCAGTAGCAATCGAACTATCTCGTATTTTCCTTTAGCAGCCGCCTCGTGAAGCGGAGTAAATTTCCACAAGTCCGCGACATTTACTGACGCGCCATGTTTCACTAACAATTCCGTTACTTCGTAATGACCATAAGAGCAGGCATTGTGTAATGGAACGAGTCCACTATAAGATATAAAAATTCCAGATTTTCCTCGATAGTTCTATTACGATTATCTGTAAGTATCAATATAGAAGTAAACGAACCCTTTATCTTTGGCGTGTACATCTGCTCCGTGTGCCAATAAATATTCGACTACAGGCACTCTGTTAAATCCCGCTGCGAAGTGCAGCGGTGTGGAGTGCCTACCGTCCAAATCGCGGCAATTAACAGCGAGTGGATTCGTACGTAAAATTCTTTCCACCGCCGCCAAGTCGCCGGATTTACTCGCTTCTAATAATTGTGCTTCTGCGTCGTCCGTACCACTCGGTGGATCTGTAAAACAAGAATGAGAACAGAACCATTCGTCGGTTGAAAAGCAAATACTCGATACCTGAAGAGAAATTAGTTTCGAACCTTGTAAGATTTTAAGGACATTTTCTGCAGCTACTTGCGCTGCAGTATAGCCCTGAAGCGATACTATAGATGGATCAACATTGTACGATAACAATATTCTGCAAGCTTGCACATTGTCTTCTCTAACACACCTGTTTACGCAACAACAATTTATGTGAAAGAAATCAACACATTCTTGCTTTCATTAAAAATAAGAAATAAAAAAAAAAGCTTCAAATATTCTAAAGACAATTCACAATACCTGTGTAGTGCAGTTTGCCCTAATCCATCTAAAGCATTGACTTTTGCGTTATGTCTAAGTAGCACATCCATTGCATCATAATGAGAATGATCAGTAGCAACGTGAAGAGGTGTAAGAAAGTCTTTATTTTTCTCGTTTAAGGCAGCATTTTTCCTAATCAAAGATTCTATTACTTGTTTTCTCTTGGGATAAGGTGATGCAACGGCGCAGTGCAGTGGTGTATCCCCAGTGTATGGGTGTTTAAAGTTTACAACTTCTTGGGACAGGTACTTTTTGAACTTAGTAAGATCTGCCTGCCTGCAGGCATCCAAAAGGCAGTGTCCCTTGTATTCGTCTACAATTAAAGTGTATCTAACAAAATCATGTCCTGTGTGTTTTCGCTATAAAACTACTATAGTGTTACGACAACATACATGCCAATCTTTCTTGTAATTCCAATGTTGGTGCTACATCGATAGCGCTTTTACTGTGGCAGTTCAATTGTGTAGGATCCGCACCTTCGCTTAAAAGTAACGAGCACACCTCGGCCCGCGATTTGCTAGCAGCTTCGTGCAGCGGCGTGAATGCCCACAGATCGCTGGCGTTAACTGCTGCACCGTGTTTAAGGAGTGCTTCGGTTACTTCGAAGTGACCATAGGAACATGCATTGTGAAGTGGAACAAGGCCTCTGTAATATTTTCATTGGAGGAAAATTACTTGGCATTTGATTCCTACCAATAATATTATCCACAACTGCGTCATTACAAATATTTACCCTTTGTCTTTTGCATGCACGTCCGCACCATTTTGCAATAAAATTTGTACCACCCTGGATCTGTTATATCCAGCAGCTAAATGCAAGGGAGTGGATCTTCTGCCATCGCTAGCATGGCAGTTTACATTTAACGGATTTAAAAGTTGCAAAAGACACTCTTCGTTCCCCGATCTCGCCGCTTCCAACAGTTCATCCTTTTTATACTCTCCCGTTAATACTGGTTTAGTCGCAGGATCCGCCAACTCCAACGCCGTCTTCCCCTCTGTATTTCTTATATTTGCATCCGCCCCGTGTTGCAGCAGAGCTATGCACACATCTATTTTACCCTATTCGAGGAAGAAATACGTCAAGCAACATTAATCGCATCTCCGAGAGCATTAAAAATCGAACGAATTAACTAAGAATCGATTCATACTTTAATCGCAGCCTCGTGCAAAGGAGTATAATTCCAATTATCTCTGGTATTAGGATTAGCTCCCGCTTCCAAGAGGAGTCTCACAACATCCGAATGTCCAAAAGAGCAGGCGTTATGCAAAGGATGTAAACCGCCGTCGTCTCGTGCTTGAATGGATGCCCCGGCGGAAAGTAGGAATTCCACTACATCTCTCCTACCATAGCCTACGTATTAAAAATAGACGATCACTGTCTAAATAGAATCTCAAAACACCACGAACGAAACCGTATTAGTAAACACGTTTACCTTCACTTGCATATTAATTCACCACCGCAGAAACAATAGGAAATTTCTATATTGCAATGTACATATCGGGTATGGCCCGGGACACGTTTGATTTCGATAGACGATTACACATTCGAATGTACGAATGACAACATTGAAAACTCGATCAACGGATTGCTTCACGGCTTGCGACGTGACAAACGGAATGGTAAGCTTTGAATCGAAGACAATGAAACGAGGAGTGTTCAGTGTCGTTCGACGGATTCCATTGACGCGAGTTATATTGAGAAATTTGATAAACCAACAAAGAGAAGAAAAAAATTAAGCTCACCAGCTGCAAAATGCAGGGGGGTGGACTTGCGTCCGGCAGTGTCACGAGCATTGACTGTCTTCAGTGTAACCAACGCCTTCACCCTCGCGAGGTCCCCGGTTTTACATGCCTCGAAGAGTTCCCTCAGAGGATCGGTGTTTCCAGATCCCGACAGGGAATCAGCGTTTGTCAACGTCGATCTACGTCCTGCCATTTTACACCGCCATTTTCACGCCACTGTCCGACAGATACACTTCACTGGCTCATAGTGTTGAAAGCTTTCACGACGACGACACCGAGATGAGTTGCTATGGTACAACTCAGTGGCGCCGCCTTACACCCAGAAGTGCACATTTTTTAAAAGTCCGTCGCACGAATGTAATCCCAACTTTTACCAGGATGTACATAAGTACGCGCACTGATACGAACAGTGTTCCTTTTTTTCGCCTTTTTTGTCAGGGTTCAGTATGATCCTACATTTATTCCGACCGCGGAAGGTATTTTATGCCGGCCACATATTTGGTTCCTGTAATTTACGAGAACGTTGTATTATTCTGTATACAAACACTTTTTCATCATATGCCCTTTAACGAAGTTCACGTATGTACGATTTACGTTGGGAGAAGTTATTGTTTGCGCTTGTGTTACATAGAGTTTGAAAATAGTTTAAAAAAGGAACAGCAAAGCATGGCGATTGATGCGTCATTTTGTAAAAATGTATCTCTACTTATGCAAGTTGTACCCGCGTCACTTGAATGCACGAAACACTTTAAAAAGGTATTACATATTGAACGGAAATACATATTTTGTGTATACCCGTGATGATTGTGTTACATGTATTATTGATTTAATGAAATTTCTAGGGTATGTTCGATAAGCCAAATACTTCCGGTTTCATTCACATTTCGTATTATTTATTATCCATATACAACGCGAAGCGTTTTCAAAAATTGGTACCATGGCCAATAATGAACAAGACGGACGAAAGAAAATACCGTACGGAAATAAAAAATTACTTGGATGTCTTAGCAAGTGAGAATCCGGATATAAAATTTCCGTCGGTACTAATGTCCCATTTACTCCGATCAGGAGGGACCAAATTTTCGATTCTCATGTGGAAGATATCGGAAATTAGTCTCAGAGCTTACATAAGGAAAAACTGTAAACTATCGAACATTAAATTAATGTTACACGTGTTAATACACGGAGTACATATGTCAATTCATTCTTTGCAGATCAAGCGGACTTATTACAAGCGCCAAATAGCGACGATAACAAAGTAATAATTGAAGCATATTTTACCACAATGAATGCAAAGAGGGACATTGCCATTCGTAAATTGCACAAAGAAATGAAATTAACTTCAGATACTTTTAAGCATTACATGCAGTAATATCTTCATTCTACTTTTATGTCTCATAAAATGATATATGCAAGATCCAAACATGTGTACTATAGGGGACATGATTTTTTTTTAGAGATAGATGTAGTGACTTAAAAAAAATGCAAACCGCTATTTTCGAGGTAAACGAAAATATAAAGGCGCTCATACCAACGCTACCAGTTTCTCCAATAATTGCAACACGTTTAACAGATATCGATGACAAAGAAATTATAAATTGTACGTATATTTTGCTACATTATACTTCACTGGTAATAATCCGTACTGATATTAAATCATGATTCACCATTCGATTAATATTTTTAGCATGGAAAATGTGTGTTAAGCAGAACATTCAAATTCTGCTTGAGAAAAATTCCTACTTAAGAAAGATAGACACCCTTAGTAGTACATTGAACGATTTAATTTTGGATTTATGTGTACACCATAAATACCTTGACGGCAATGATCTTCCAAAAGTTAACAGCGATCTACTTCCGTTGCATTTAACAAATAACAAAGAGGTATAAAATATAAATATTGTAAAATACCTTTTTAAAAATTGTATCAATAATCGATAATATACTTCATTTAAAGCTTGTTAAGTACGGATTATACAATAATGGACGCTTAAAATTGAACGTTCTGTTGTCTGTATTTAATCAAGCATTAGAACAAATAGAGTGTTATTTCAAGGTGAACGAATTAACAGACATATCAAACTGCGAACAGCAAATAATTCAGCATTGCAAAACAGTTAAGTCTATGGAAGAAACATTTCAGCAATTTGTAATAGAAGTCTCAGATAATTTATATAACATATTACGTAGTTCGCAAGCGAAACCAATGAACTGTACAATCCAAACAGATCTCTCCTATTCCATGCATTTGGAAAAAATTCTATATTCACCAAAAATTAATTTGTCCATTAATGAACATGTTGTAAATGATGAAAAGCTGTTAAGAAAAATATTAGCTACGCCATTACAAGGTAACACTGATTTTGTACCATGCTAAAGAAAGAATGCGACTATTAATTTTCTACATAACTTTTAGGGAAATTCAAGCATTTGTTTAAAAGATATAAACGCAATTGCGCTGATTCACCTGCTAGACGAATAAGATGCGAATTTTACGATAGCGTGGAAAGTATTTCAACAAAACCGAGAACACCTAGAAGGCAATCATTTATTTATGCAAGAAATTCTCCCAGCAAACTGCCAGTATCTCCAAGATACTCTAGATTGTTTTCTATGGATGATTCGAAAAGGAACAATTTTGAGGGTATGAAATAACGTTCGCACGAAACATTCAACAGATGAATAATTAAACATAAAAGTGGTACTTTCAGATAATAATGCTGCATCAACACCCAAAAAATATCGAAGAAACGCAACGCCAAAGAAATTAAACATGCAAAGTTCAAACGCGCGTATAATAAACATAGATGAGGCAATGAAAAATATTTTCGATCTTTCTTGCAAGATTACAGACGCTGTAGCCTCTTTATCTGAATCTTAATTTCGTTTGATTGTTCGGCGTTTAAAAGAATTGCGGCAACGCGATTCTCGAAGAAATTTAACTTCGATGCAGTTGGAAACGGCGTGTTTGTGTATATTATGTACAAATATGTAATGCACATGTCGAGCTAATAAAAAATAAGCTATTTTCATTATAACAATTTGCTGTTCTTACTCGTTCCTTGGTTAACGACAATCCCAATTGTTTACACTTTACACTATTCAATGAAATAATTACGTTTATTTGGAACACATACGTATGTACTGTATGGATCATTTGCGTCTAATTACATCACGTGGCAGATACATATTGACCCTTTTCCGATGCTTCCCTTTCCTTGTTTTAGTTTAATTTTAAAGCTTCCTCGCAAATGTACTTAATGTATCTATCGTATAGCGAAACATGTTTAGAAAGACATGCTGCATAAAAAGATAATCGACCGATGTGCATAACGTTGACAGACGGCAAGGGGAAACCGCGATTGGTTAAAATTTCGTTTACACAATTAAATGTGTAGCCACTTGCTTCGTATAGTGGAACCACAACTCTGATTTAAATTAAGTTATCCTTTGTTCATTCGCTTTCAATCCCCTGCCGTTGTTGTGCATTTTTAATTCTCCGCTACCGACTGTGCGATATTTGTATGAGAACTTTCGATTTTTAGGTTATGACCAGCTTATAACACAATTTAATTTTTTATAAGATTATGATTAATTTTTTATCCAAGAAAGTGTGCGCTTGAAAGTAATTTTTTATCAATAAGATGTTAACTTGTGTAGCGAATGATTGTCCCTCGAATAAAACTACGAAAATCGATGGAAAAGATGTTTCATTGTTTCCATTTCCCGTCGATGCTGCGTGAGTATTTATCGTTTCTATTATTAACTTCCAATCGCGTTATGTTTATTATTTGTATCTATTGCTTGATGTTTTTTTTAGCCAAAGGAGTCAATGGTTTAAGAATTGTCAATTGAATGAGAATACTACAAGCGATAAACAACTCTACCTCTGTGAACTGCACTTTGATAAAACGAGTTTTACAGATTCAAAGGAGCTCGATCCTAACGCTGTTCCGACTATTTTTGATACAGTAGATGGTGTGTAACGGTAGCGATAGAATTTCTCAATTGTATAAATGTTAATGCGAGGACGATTTACTATTTAGAAAACCAAAGGAAACGTAAGGCTGAAAATGAAGGTGAAACCGGATCGTCGAAGGTTCTGCAAGAGAAACAGAAGAAATTGAACGATGACTTGCACAGTTTAGCGACGTTGCCGCATAGTCCTAGCATACAATTGCCAGAACATGTAAGCGACTATACCGCCCTTTTTCTGTTAATTTTTATTTTGTTCACAAGTTCATTAAGGGAACGATTTGTAGGTCGAAGAAACAGTTGGAGAAAATAAGATGGATTTATCTTTCGATCAAGAAGCAACGATGAATGGATCTGGTCCGATAAAATCGGAATTTTGCTCGGAAATAGAAATAGGGAAAAAGCTTTATCGTTTAACAATACAAATAGATAAGATACACGGGAAGCCGTGCCCAAAGTCGAGGAAGCTTAGACTATTGGCGCAGGTAATGAAGGGATATCAAGACTATTCCAAGAATATGAATAATAGAGATCAAGAAAATAAATCTCTAGATGATGTTAATAGAAAGGCAATTTGTGCGAAGGGTGGTTGTAAATTAAAGAAATCGATATATGATTCGAAGCCAGCATTTCAGTGCGAACACTGTGATAAATATTATGTTATGAAAAAGAGCGATAATCAAGAGGAGAAGAACATTTGTACTATATGCCACAAGCCCTTCTTGTCTTCTCAGGCTCTGTACTTTCACACTAAAACTCACTTATATTGTGATATGTGCCAAACTGGTTGTAACACACAAGTGACTTACGACAAGCATAGAAGATTACACGTTAGTACGGATCCTTTGTATCCATATAAGTGCCATCAATGTATAGAAACATTCGAACTTAAAGAAGACGTTAGGCAGCATTATGTAATTGTTCACCCCTCTATAAAACTGCAAAACACAATTCTACAAGTGACAGCACCATCTTTAACGCAGCAAGTGCAGCAGCAGCAGCAGGATTATCGTTGTGTCAGTTGTAATATTACATTTAGGAATGAACAAGCATATAGGTAGCATTTGTTGTCACAAAGCTATTTAAACAAGTCTGTATAAATTGTAACAAAAATATATTTTTCACAGGAATCATATAAGTTCCCATAAAAAGAAAGAGGGCTTGAGATGCAGCATCGGAGATAATGCTAATAATATATTTCCCGTACCTAATCCATTAACTGGTAGTCAAATAGGTATACTTCGTGCCGTGAAATTCAGCTGTAGAGTTTGTTCTATGGAATTCGACAATGTTGGAGAGGTCGATAAACACACGAGAACTCATTTAGAGGAAGACAGTGAGGAGGAACGCAAGTGCAATATCTGTAAAAAACTATTTAGAACGAGCGCGCAACTCAACGAACACTTAAAGTACCACCTGTCCCGTGCACATTCTTGTCCCGTATGCTCCAAAGCTTTTATTAACAGAACTACCTTGAAGATACATTTAAAAACACACGGCGATGCGTAGGATGTAGCGAATTAATTTAAGAAAGTAACCGCGCAAATGCAATACCATTCTTTTTGGTTCGCGGACTGTATTAGATATCGGATACATCACGCGTATGTATTCGCAATGCGTTTATGGCGTTTACTAATAATCGACAAGGTTCCTCCACGTGGAGACCTTTGTATAACATTGTACAAAGTGATCTGTTAATTTTATTGATATTTACAGTCGATGACGAGCCAGAGAAAGATTATGTATGTTTACAAAGAATAATTAAATTCTTGATTAAGAAACATTCGCCTACGTTTTCTTCAGAATAATCAATTCAGTTTTATTTCAGTATCCGTAACGTAAGCATAGATATTCAGGTGGCAAGTGCATTTCACTGGAACAATTTAAAAAGGAGAGCGGTCCTGGATATTGAGATCTCGAATCCATTGCTCCAATAAAGAAGAAAAAAAATATCTCATCCTCTACGTGACTGGTTTGTCCAACACAGGGCTGACAAGGCGAGACCATACATTTCAGCGACAAGTGTCGAAGAATCAACGAACATTACAGCTGACGACAGCGTGAACGTCTCACCGAATCACCGCAAAGATTGGTCGAAGAATGAAGATAATAGCGAGCGGATTTCTTTGAGGTCTCCCTTCTGCGTTCGAGAATGACGGAACGCGCGTAGAATGATCCTGATTTTTCCGAAAGGAATGCTCGGCAGTCATTGGCAATGGTCG
Organism: Nomada ferruginata; assembly: GCA_963583965.1. Taxonomy (NCBI): domain Eukaryota; kingdom Metazoa; phylum Arthropoda; class Insecta; order Hymenoptera; family Apidae; genus Nomada; species Nomada ferruginata. The sequence goes on along the minus strand of OY757225.1, from coordinate 8,716,957 downwards.
GAGGGGTGGAGAAGGGAGAAGGAAACGAGGGCAAACGAGGTGTTGTACCATGAAAGGAAGCCGACAAGCCACCGCGGAACAATTGCCCCGATGTTCATGGCCTGCCCTGTCAACGGGGACCACTTCAAACGTAGCCGGCCCCAATGTGTTTATTTGGCCAACGTCAAATTTACTTGTGAAAAAAGGAGAGCTGCTTGTATCCCGGCTAACACCCTGCTACCCTCCTCTGTTCACGGGCTGCTGTTTTCACTGCGGCTGAGCAAAATCGGATCGTTTTGTCGCGCTCGATCATCGGCACTTGGGCGTGGCTCGTGTTCCCCTATTCTCGACTTCTGACTTTCCTCGAGTCAAGTACTCTGTATTGGCTTAGTTCTTGGTAGAACGTAGCTCGCGTCTGCGATCTAAAGATGTTGTTCATGTACAGATCGAGGTGCATGCAGATACACGTGTAAAGTAAATTGTTTTAAACACAGCAATCATTTCGTTTGAATCGCCAGGTGTTAATATTGTGTGTCGGGGAACGAGATTGTTCGGTAACTTTGTCGTGCATACAAATTCGAATGTTGGAAAGCTATAGTTTCATTGACGACTCGGTATTTAAAAATATTTCACAACTGTATCTGTATCAGGCGACGAGAGAAAACGAGACCACCAACGTATTTCAAGTCATATTAGAAGGGAAGACGCATGGCTTTACATGCATACGTATGTATTTAGTAACGGTTTGTCAGCGACAAAATTCGGGACAATACCCGACCAGGTATAATCGAAACGAAGAACATCACTCTATAAATTCGCTATGGTTTTCCGCAGTAGCTAAATGGCCAATCGTTCGTGTGTATACTTTACCTGGAGGGTTCCGTGAAAATTGAGGTCAGCAGAAGGCTGTCGCGTAGCAAATCGCGTGATTTCCCGTGACCGACTCAGGGATCTTATATAAAAAAGAGGCACGAAGTGTATTTTAAATCGTTCCCACTCCAAAATACAACGAAACATGAAGGGCACCCCTCGGACCTACCATATTTCTTACTCGTTAAGGCCGAACCCCCTTAGGAAGAGAAAGAAACCGATGCAAGGGAAAAATAAATTACTCGATGCGATTGATTCGATTTGTATACGTAATTGTATTCAACAATAAAGAAACCGCCGAATGCTGCAGAAATATTGTGTTGAATCAATTGACCCTAATAAAGACACGAATCTCTCCGAGGATCTTCCGAGGACAATTCTAGATTCCTTGAAAATTAATTTAAACCGATGACTTTTAATAGAACTATGCATTTCCAATTATTTTAAATTCAACGATTTTATTCTTAATCGATCGATCTTTATCACTACCGCAATTTATACGATTTCTAAAGTACACGATTGCTTGGATACATTTCATTTTCGAGATCTTCCAATTACGCGTTTGCTCGCTCGTTTCACGGTCGATTTCCCGCAATATTTACCGCGAAATTTTCACACTTTCCAGCCGCCGATCGATTCGCCGCGTTTTCACAAAAATCTGCATGCCATTCTATTTTGGAAAAGGCGTTCGTGCACGGCGATGAAGGTGTCAACGAAGAATCGGTGAATGGGGACACCCCGTGGGCAAATTTGCACACCGCGTACCATCGAATATTCCTCGGCCAAAGGGTTGTGCCAGGTCCAGCGAGTGTCATAATTCACCGAGGTGTTGTAGTGACCGGTATTCGCAGTCGGGATGCTGTTTTCCGATTATAAAGACGCCGTACACTCGGCGTCAAAGTGCCGACGCCGCGACGCAGCTGCGCCGACGCTTCTCCTTGTGCCGCTTTCAGAGATCACAATGCATTCTTGTCCATAATCGACGAACAAGTCGGCGACCATTGCATATATTTATGGTCCCTTTCTTCGAAATATAAATGAACACGCTATACGTTTCTTCATCAGGGAAATTTTAATAATCCGCTTTCGCGTATCCAACAATTTTCTCTATCTATAGTCGCCTATATTCTTTGATCGTTATATTTAAAACTGTATACGATATAAAATAATCAACGAAAAGTTTATCTGACCGCGAAAACGAAGAACATCTCTCCGCGTGAGAAATAAAGGACACAATTGAAATCGAACTACCGAAAGGAGAATCGATCGATCCCTATAGCCATAAAATTCGCTCCTCTTTTTTTTTAAATCGATAGTACAAATTGTATTGGCCACGTTTTATCCGTCTTGCAATACGATGGCCTCGTCCTTATTCCCTCGCAAGATGCATCGAAGCCACGGTAATTCATGGGACAGAGAGCGCAGGATACTAAATGCCAATGGACAAAAAGATTCTGGGAGCGGCTGGAGGTAGAAAATATCATCTTTTGCAACGGTAATGACTACGGAGACGTTGAACGCTCACAAAATACTACATCCACCGTCTTCGAGGACATACATCCTCCGTAGTCACGCTTTCACGTCGACGCGGTGTATTGTGGAACCGCAGAGCGCGTGTGCGCGCACACATATAAAGGTGCGCAAGCGGGAAAACTGTAAAGATGCCACCGCGTTGTTATTCTATGAGCACGAAAAAGAAAAGGAGGCAAGAAAGAAAAAAGTGGAGAAAAGCCGGAGAAGAGGAGACGGGGAGAAGAATGGAAAAGGGAGATAGGGAAAGAGAGAGGCGTCTCTCTTTTGGCTGCGGGCACGGGCCATCTGGCAGAACGATCTTTTATAGGATCTATCTATCCCGTGTCCTCTGTTCAATGAAGGAATCACTGGCGCGGAAGTTGCCGGGCCCTTTTGATTAATGGCTGACGAGATAAACCGCGACCACGTTCAAAGGGGCACGATGGAGGCTCCTGAATCGGACGGCGTCGAGGCCCTTGCGTTACCCTCGCTTCTCGATTATAAGGGAAGTTCGAGTACAGTACAGTTGTACTCCTACGTGGAATATTGGCGCGGCAGCAATAAAGCAATTATTGTAACTGGAGCGCTCACGATTCCCGATGTTTAATAATCCGAGACCCTTCGATTCATCCGGCGGGCAGAAATCGCACGATTGTCACGAGGAAATTGCGATACCTTAAGGCTTTCGCCCGTGAATAGAGGGATCAGGGTTTAGCGGTTCGCTGGGGAATGTTTTTTTTCAACGTTAATGACCACGTGAACCTCGCCGATGTTTCAATGACGACGGTAATAACAATTAAACCAGAGCATTTCGCTCCGAATACCAGATTTAACTGTACCCATTGGGGCCCAACCGAGGACGGGAACGATCCGAGCGTTCCTCGAAGGGAATTCGGGCCTCTAGGTGCAATATCACAATCGTACGGTAAGCGCGTGCTTTTTCATCGGCGAATAATGACAGGGCTAACTTGTCGTTGCGGCGAGGGTAAAGAAGGTGGAAGAAAAAGTGGGAATAAATCATCGACGGGTATCGGGCCATGAATTCACGTTGGGCTCAGCCACGTGGAAGGGGCATAATCAAATTTCGGACCCGCCATGCAAGGGGCGGCGACTCTGTGGTTCTGCACACTTTCCAAGCTTTTCTGTACGGCGGGGAGGGTTGGAACTCGCTCGAGGGCTATTATGGGGCTTGCCCCGACTTCACCCCTCGAGAAGACCGCGAACCATCCAACTGTGTAGCGAGCCGGGGATTGCATCCGACGTGGCGCGTCGCGACGCTTGCATCGGACGTGCCGCGTCGTGTGAACCTTATCGTTCAAATCTTCTGGCGAACAATTTATTTAACATCTTCTGTGCTCGGATTAAAGTTCTTTTGCAAACAGTTCAACGCCTGTATCTTTCTGTACGTTAACGTCTGTACATTAATTGCAGCGACACTCGTCGTGTTCAATGCAATTAATAATTTCACTCGATGCACATCTTTCGGAAGATGTATTGATATTATATTCTCATCGTTGTTCAGGGTTGGAAGGAAAATGTATCATTTATATTTATTTGCAATTTTTGCCTTCCGGCTACAGAATGCCTTTTTTCGGCTTGTACTCTTATTTACACGCCTAACTTAACTTCATTCTAATCTATTGCTCGCATTCTTTGGTTAATTATTCACATTCTTCGCGTTCACTCCCCCTCCATCCCCATATTCACGGAAGGAAAATATACTTTGAGGTAGTTTACGCGTTTCGTTGCAGGCCCGATGTTTTCTTGTATTTCAGGATAATACGGAAATAAGTGGTACATGGTATATGCAGGAGATTGATGGTCATTATGCTTGGCCCGAAATTTACTTCTGTATTATTCGACGATATTGGAATCGATGATCGGTCAATTTTAATCATTCACACGCGACAGTGTCCACTGTTCCAGCTCAGGGACACTGTTTTTTTCAGGGGGATAGTTGCGGATTCGACAAATCAGACGGAATTCTATGTGCACCGATCGGTCATTCTCTAGCGACAGCTTTACAAGAAGATCTGACGAGGCACGCGTTTCGATTCAATGTTTTTTACTCGTCTTACTGAGCGATCGGATCTCTCCGAATCAATAGAGTCGCAGGAATCAGGGAAATAAAAAATATTCATGTACAAACGGTTTACTTGATATAACCAGGTATTCCTGGCAAGATATAAATATATACGTTCGAATGGAAAAGTTATAGAAAAAGTTGCGCTCTCGTCAATCAAATATTTGACCAATATAAACCTGCGAAACTGTCCATAACGAGTACAAACGATAAAGCTGACATTCGTTTACAGCCGGAGCGCTTAAAATGGTTTAACGCTAAACACCTTTTCGCATTTCTACGAAAGTTCGAGGAATTTAATCGTAATGCACAGTGATATGGTACGTTCAATATTTGATTTATTATTTCCTCCGGTCTAATAATCTGTCCCTCTACCAAAGAAAATCTTCGTCCCTCGAAAGTTCATAATTTCTTCATCACCTTCACCATTTATACCTACTATTGTCGTCCACTTTCAATCTAGCATGCCGGATTGCCGTTAACACCGCAATTTCATAATCCTCATTCACGTGTATGCCGTTTCATTCACATTTATTAGCCGGTGCATTTCGGGAACACTAAATCCGTCGCATCGGCCAAAAGAAAATTATATTTCCAGCGACAAACCGACTCGCCGGTCGCTCTCGCACAACTGTCGCCGTGTATTCTCTTCTCTACTTTTCCCTTTTAATGTTTAAAAAACTTAGAACGGTCGTCCGTCGAACGGCGAGCGGATCGAGCGGAGGCTGAAAACAAATTTTCCGACAAAACGAACCAGAGGCTTCTCGCTCTCGCTACAAGCCGCTGTTGTGACGTTCGAATTGAAAAGTAAGACGGATCGTGGGATCCTCGGGTAACTTTCGTTAAATCCACCGATCCATCAAAATCGTGACAAAATGCTCGCGCTTTCCGACCGAAGAAAGCCTCCTTGTTTCCTGTCTGGCCATTGGAAATGCTTTTCCACCAATTCTTCGCACGCGTTTTCACGGGATATTGTAGAATGTCCACCGCAAGGACGTTCCTCGTACTATCCATTCTTTATGCTCCTTGCTCTCGGCGACGGATTTGTTGGCGAATTTTCAGCAGATAATTCAGGATACGAATTTCGTATATCGGATTTTACTTTGCTGTGCTCGCTTGTCAATCAACCTCGCGATATTACATACACGCGGAGGGAACGAAAGTTCTACATTTTCCAAGCGCTTTCTCGCATTCCATTCACGTTTTCCGCGAAGAAAATTACAAGCCTCGCCTTCCCCCGATTCCTCTTCTACTTTACAAGCGGCGCGTGGCGTCTTTCCTAATAAATTCACTGTACTGCAGCGTTTCCACAAACGGCTGGTAACGTTGTAAATTAAATTCAGCACATCTGTATTTCACAAAGGCTCGCCCGCGACCACAGCAAACAAAAAGAATGACCGGCAGGCAGGTATATATCCGCGTACGATTGATCCGGGCCCTAATAATGTCACCGTTCGGAATGACCTACTTTTCACGGTGTTTAGGTATAATATTGGGCCTTATTGCCAATTGTTGTCCTAATCATAGCCCCTGGGTGTGTTTAAGGAATTTTTCAATGAATAATCGGGGATTTCTCGGGACAGCGTGTGGCGACGGCAAATTTTCTATTGAGGCTAATTACGTACGCGTGGCAGCAGGATACACTTGTGGAAATATGGAGACATATTATGAACTCTCTTCTATGAAATGGATTAATTGTGGATTAATTATTTATTGCTGCTGAAATTCAATGTCGTGCCGTTGCTAGAAATGCCGTTGCGAATAATCAGAAGTATTCAGTCTCGTTCGCTACGATATTAGAGCGTTTACAGGCGAATAATTTTCCACGATTGTTTGGAAATAATTATTTGAAGTAGATCGTCGAAATTGTCGGGCGTAAGAGAAATACTTGCGCCTTGCGTCGACCAAATATTTATCACGAGCGAAGTGTTGGCCAAGCAAGGATATACAAATTGTCTGTACAAATGTTTTTACCGTACAATGAGCTTGATGCTATTGTTACAGGTTTTATTCCCTCGCAGTAACGCTTGTGTACCTTTTAACTGTGGGACAAATGAATAGCATCAGTACGGAATATTGAATAATAACATGCAACACTGATATTTTACAGGAAGAGGTAAGATAATGAAATGTGTGCGAAGAAATTTCATTGGGACGTCATGTTTCTTTTGCGTAAATATCCTCGGTAAAAGAAATACTTATTTGTCCACTTGTGCGAGTACATAATATAGATATTTTGTGTACATAACAGAGGCTCGTGTCTAAATCCTATATAAACGCGTGTACACCGTGTCAGCGATGTGTAACCAACTCGTATATAAATAACAGTCGAGGGAATTACATAATTTGTTTGTTAGAAATTTTGCGGCGTGTGTACTTGCGAAATAACAGACTTGAAATTCCGCACCCAGTTTAGTCAATTAATATAAACAGAAACAACTTCAACAACAAACTCGACGAGCAAAATATTAACAAAAATATTAATAAAATATTGCCATGTACAAGATGTATATGCAACAACGACGATACGCATCTAAAAAGAAACGAGCGATCTGTTTCCATTTTAAACCAAGCTGCCTGGTTCTTGTTACAATTCGGTCCTTATCATCCGATGATTCCGTTATCGTGCACGCGTGCAAGGATATCGCGTAGTCATGTAAACGTCGGATAAACTGGATGATCCCTGGCAAACAGGCGCGAAAAGGTCAGCGATGATGTCGCGAGGACGACCACAAAAGGGCCCCTCGGTATCGATGGTTCCCGGGCCGGTTTTGTGCGAGTATCGTTCCGGCTGTAAGCGCGACGAAGATGGAATAGGGGGTGGAGGGAAAATAGGTGGCTGCGTGGACCGACGGCCCGTACTCGTGAAGGGTAGCTTAGCCTCGAGTGTTACAATAAATCAACGACGCGCTTTTGCGGAGCTCCACCCTCGTAACTTCTGCAGAATATATCCCATAGAGGACACGACAGCCCCGTACCGTCGTCCACTGCCCCGTTTCATTGTGTTTAAAGTGCCACTCGCTCGATCCCATCGACGATCGGACGTATAAACAATTTATTGTTGCTTCCTGTCACGCGTCGCGGCGATCCCGTGTAAAATCGTGCGCAGAAGGGAATTCATTTTCGAATGGAGATTTCGTCGAAAGGAATTGTTTCAAATATAAATTGTACGCCTCCTTTACGAAAATATTGTCGAATCGTTGTCCGTTCAACAATATCCGCTGCGGACAATAATTGAAATGCTGCGCGTCGTGGATAGAATTAGTATCTTATTGTTGTATTCCGCAGAGCTTTAGGTTGGGGTTGTTGCGTATCGCGAGGAGACTTGGAAAGTTTGGTATCGGAGTGGAAAGGACTGTTTATCTAAAACTAGCATGCGCTATGACTAATTCGTAGCTTGTCATATAAGCTGACTAAAAGTAGTGAGTAAGTTGGTATACAACATTATATCTCCAGTTATTGCTTCCGTACAGTTGAATGAAACGTCAATTAATCTGTCTACGTAACTGCCAGGTACGCCCCGCTATCTCGCCTAACAATAATAGCAATAGTTTACGAAGGAATGATTTGAAATTTTGTACACTCCATTTACGAACACGAGAAATTTCAATCTCGTTCCATCCTGGCGCGTAAAATGAAGAGTAAACGATAAGCATAGTTTGCGCTTCGTCAACGAAAGCGTTACACGCGCAAACATTGAATACACACATACGTGTATACAGGTAAGTTATAAATTACAATACCAAACAGTTTCAACAATAATGAAACGCAAAGAGGCGATGGATAAAATGTCGCGATGTCGAGAAGGCGAAGTGGGCTCGAAAGGGGGTTTCAACCCTCCAATACCATCCCTGTATCGTACCCCCTCTCCGTTTCATCCTGCGATTCCCTTCCACCATCCGTTTGCCTTTAACGTAACAAAAGCACAAGAGACCCGTGGCCGTGGCGACCGATTAATTCCTGACAAAGAGGTAGGGTATCGTATAGTGAGCCCTCAACCGGCCCCCCTAAAACCCACCTTTGCGCCCTTACTACAAAGCGCCCCTTTCCACCACTTCGTCCCCAAAACCGAATTGCCTTCCACGTTCAGCGGCCCAATCGCTGCCGAAGGGTGGGATCACCATCGCTATATAACTATGGGGTGAGCACCATCAGACTTCACAGTTGCCTTCCGAATCCCGTGCGAAGACGTTTACACTGTTCGAATTTTCGGTCGACGAATCACCTTGTGACGCACGACTGTCAATTGATCCTGTGCTTGATAACAGGAACGACGTTCGGGAGTCGTGAACGCGGGCGGATTACAGTTTCGGGAATATTTATACAGATCAAGTACAGAGATGTGTGACTCGAGGAACACCGGATTCTTCAGACCATGGAGCGCGTCTGGAGATTCGGAGCATAAGAGGGCAGTTGATCCGCGGGACAGCGAGGAAAGTTGTCTGAGCACATCGTTCATAAAGGAGGAGGACGGTCGCCGCAGTGTATCGTCGTCGTCAACGTTCGACGAGGTCAGCACGACGAGTTCGTCCGGGCGGGAATTGCCCTCGCACTGTGCGAAGAGGAGGCGAGTGCGAAGATCCAGTCAATCTTCGGCGGAGGGGTCCAGCAGATCCGAGTCAACTCACAGCGAAGACGCCCACAGTGCTAACTCCTTGGACGTGTTGAATTTGGTCCTGGCCCCGCAGCCTCCGTTCAATTTCCAAATATCTTCGATGGTTCACGACGGATCTTCCCTTTCGGATAGTTCCTTTCCGATCGCGAACCGCGCACCGCTGTCCAGCCTGCCGTACACGGTGGACTGCGCTACGGGGGTGGGATTCACCAGCAGTTTCAACTTGTCGAACGGGCGAATCCCATTTTCGTCGACCGGCGTGCAAGGCCTGGCAATCTCGACGACTGGACAGGCCTGCTGTTACGAGATCCCGTCGGCGCACCCATATCCACAGGGATTGTACCCGTCGCCGATGGACCAGGCCGTGGAGATGGTCCACAGGCAGGACGCGGTCGCGAAACAAATGAAGAAATTGCGACCGAAGAAATTTCGATGCGAGCACTGCGACGTCGCATTCAGCAATAACGGCCAGCTCAAGGGGCACATTCGTATTCATACCGGTAAGTTTGTTTTGAAGTGTGCTACGCGCAAGATACTTTTCCCTCCTTATATGTATAACGTTTATCGTCGATTGTTCGACGAAACTTTAAACAGTTCTTGAATCAAACGTTTCGCGACGCCAAAGTGTTCCGAGCACTTGGCGCAGATGCGTTCTCCGACGTTCTCCCTTAGTTTGAATAATTCCTCGGCGCATCATTTCCCGCGGACCGATACCGAATGAAACGTTTCTAATATATTTCGTTCGATTTTTCATTACAGGCGAGAGACCGTTCAAATGCGACGCAGAGGGTTGTGGGAAGTCGTTCACGAGGAACGAAGAGTTGACGAGGCACAAGAGGATACACACAGGGATTCGTCCGCATGCGTGCCTTGTATGCGGGAAACGTTTCGGAAGGAAGGATCACCTGAAGAAGCACACGAGGACACACGAGAACCGTGATCCCTACCGAATGTCCGCGGCAGCATTGGGAATGCTGGCATTGGGGCACAATCTACCTCCATCGCATTCGTTTCCATCTTACTTTTATCCGATGTGATACGATCCCGCCGATGCAATCGAGGCAGATAGTTTGTAAGATAGAGATAGAGTTTGTTAATATATTTCCTATATTTTTAAACGAGAATTGTTATATGTACGTGTACGTAGATGTATATGCGATATGGATATATTGTACATATAGAGAAATGATTATATATATACTACATGAAATGTTGAATGAGGCGTCTGCGGCCAACATTGCCTCTGATCAGATGGTTCTTCGTTTTATGAAGGGCCATTTATTTTTGCTACGACATGTTTTACTGTATATTTGATGATGGATGACAATTGTACCGAAGCTAGTCGATTTTACATTATAGTACAACTATATTTATATCATTAAATGCAGAGCCAGAGATATATAACGCAAACAGAACTGAATAAAATGTTATTTATTTTTCTAGAAATTTCTGCGCTGTTCTTATTGAAAATCCCTTCCCATTTCATTTGCTAATCGAGCAGACATTTGTCAAGTATAATGTGACAAATGGTAAAGGAAATGAAGCACCGACAATTCATTTTCTAAGATGGATATTTAAAATTATTTCGTACAAATGCAACTACTATGGATAACAACAAATATCTTACATTCGGAAGAATATTTTTAGTTAATTGCTGTCGCGAAGAATATTCAATATTAACTTCTATTCATGTTAGTAGCAAATTTTCATCTGTCCGTTAACAAATAATACTTCCTTTTAAATCAAACTTTTGGAAGATTATATTTAGACGATAATGAAGGAACGAAGAATTATTGGAAAAAATAATTGTCGAGCTTACTGATATTATTAATGTAGATATCGTCGGCACCACCATTTTCCCTACAATTAAATCCAAGATGGCGTTACCAGAGAGTCCTGCAACCCCTGTGGAAGGACATGACTACCCCTCCTGTGTCATACGATGGTTGCCAGAGAAGGGCTGGTACAGAACGAACGAGGGTTGCGCCCTTTTGCTCCCCGGAAGGGTCGGTTACCGTTCGCAAGCCTATCTCTGCCCTCCTTCCGTTTTTTTTCCATCGATTTCGTTGCAATACGTTCTTGTGGGACAGCTCGTGGCCGCATACATAAATGTTTCGGTTGATTTCGGGGTGGAAAATCCCCTCCTCGTATTATTACGGGGGAAAAAAGAGTCGAATTCAATTAGTTTACTACTGTGCACGGTCATTGAACGAATTCTAGAACCGTGTTGGTTAAAAACAAATACCCCATAATCGTCCGTATATTTTTTTAGAAAAACAATTCACTGTTCTGTATACTATCCAATTTACTATGCCTGATAAACTTAGTTATTTATTATATTCATTGCAGATTCAGGTAATAGGTGTTATATAGAATAGGGTCTGTATTTATCGTTTGTCTGTTTGACAAACGTTTCGATTACACAAACAGATACGCGTGTTTTCTTCAAGCGAGTGACGATTCTCGTAAAGCAATTATTAAGGAGTTGAACAGAAAAGAATAAAGTAAATATAAAGGGTTGTTGTGCGAAGGAAAAAGGGGCACGTTAATTGACGTTGGTCAATATTAGAAAATTCTGATTCGTGATCTGCCGGAAAAACCCAATAAGCTCAGTTTCTCACACTTGGCCACGCGCATTTTCAGTAGCGTGCTGGATAGCAGCAACCCTGCTGGGACATTCGTTTGAGCTCGTTGACACCCTCCTACTGCTTCGCTGATATATGACATCATGGCCCCCACCTCTGTTCTCTCTCCAACGGCACGATTCTGCTCTTCTTCCTTCCCGATCTTCTTTGACTCCTTTGCGAAGCTACCCCACGCAAATAATCGATTTGTGTAATGTCATTTCCTCCTTTCAAAGATATTTTAGAGAGCAATTCTGTTTAACACGCCTTAGGGCTGCTCACGGTGCAATAATAGTACATTTACATCTTTATGTTACAATAATTCTCCTTCTTTATACCTTCACATTTGTGTCCTTTGTTATTATTCTTTTAATAGGAGTAGAAAATTAATTTTACCCCACTCGAGGTTATTTATTTTTCCTACTTCTGTCTTACTATGTAGTCGCCTTTTTCTTTTACGTTGTTCAAAATATCACTCGCCCATTATTTCGGTATTTTTTCGTTTCACAAAAATGATTTGCTCTTCCTTCGCGCATCTCCATTTTGTCACCCTTCACTAACCAACGGTGCAGATTTTTTCTCACCCTAACCACCGAGCATGGGCCATTCTGTCGCCCAAGTAGTAGGGGATGCTTCCATTCTACGGACGGGGTTAAACGATCGCTTAAACTTGGCCCGGATTACACAGTTCCTGAGTCTCCTTAATCCAGGATTACAGTGCTGGTACTCTTCACACTTTCACTGTTTAATGCCGCGCTTCCAAAAGACGTAGGCCCTCCCGTTGTCTGTCCTTGAGTCCAAGGAAAACACGTCTCGCACACGTTTATGATGCAGCTGTGCATTTCGATATTATTTAACGATATCTATGTACGTGCTGTACCTTTCTTTTCATTACAGCATGAAAGCATGAAAGCATGAAAGTAATTCTGGCCACGATGTGAAGCGAACGAAACGTAATCGTTGCAATTATGCAATCAACAATTATTAACAGAGAAGTTGGGATGGTCTAGGAAAAGTTCTCTTAAGAAACATATCTCTTTCTGGCCACTCTGACGTGATGCAAAGGTACAAAAGATTGTTTGTGTTTGTTGGCACGAAAGAAGGGACAGTCTGGCCCCAACTTCTGCCAAACGCTATTACTCAACAACATCGCAAACACTTTTGAAAAGGATGTATTCTGTATTCGACGCCCCGTGGGTGAGATACGACTATCGTAAGAAATCTAATGGGACAGGAAGAACACCCGGTGGGAGGACACCGTTGCATTCGTTTGGACGAGTCGCAAATGGAGCAACACTTGTCCACGTTTCACGTGAAAGCAATTCGCGTCAGGTTTCCTCGAAAGATTAGTTGGCGATTAATACATAATCGGAGGACGACGGTGTTTATATTTGACATTCGCTCACTCCTTTTTTTTTAAATTCGACGAATTCCGTATTTCTACTTATCAGCCTTTGCAGTCTTTATAATTCTTTTGAACAAACAATATATCTTCCCTGAAGAAAGATACAATACTTTATCGTGGCGCTCTGTTAAATCTTGTTTAATGTTTTAATTGTCTTGTCAGAACGTTCGTCGGCTAACGAAACATTTATAAAACGTTTCCTCACCTCTGGGGTAACTTCTAATTGTAAAGAATTAATTTACTTACATTCTTCTCTCTGTAAAAAAATATTTCCTCTTCCATCCATAATTCACGACTTCTATAATATCCCCAATTAGATTTCTACAGTTTTGCATCTTCATTTCTGCGTTTCCATCGCTACCGAGACTTCCACGTCGCCTTCACCATTACCTGAATCGAATCACCGGGCACGGCTGCACGTCTGGTCCCCGGGTGGTCCTGTATCTCGGAATGTTTGCCCCCGTCATTGTTACGTATCTGACACTCGATACATTTCTGTCCCCGTTTAAAAACCGTTTAGCCCCTAATAGTGTCGCTGCTTCCTTGTCCGGAATCTTTCCACGAGCTGGGAGCGAGCTTCAGGTGGCCGACGACGAGTATCGTCATTCCCTACAGAGCGTACGACACCCGGGGCGCCGTTGACTCTTTGATATATGAATCAGGATTATATATATGGATCGTTTACGATCACCTAGTTCACGTACGATGAATATCGTGAACGTTTTCAATACCAGGAGGCTGGTGGAATCGTTCTCGTAAGAGATCTTGCAGAGAAAGATTTTTTTGGGGGGGATATCAAAGAAGGGACACCATGGCGACGTTGTCCGACGTTTTATTATCTGGCTGGCTATTTTCAGTGGCATTACTTGTGTAATTCGTGCATTTTACACGGCTTCGCGAGGCGTTTGAATTTCTTTCTTCTTATTTGGCAATTACTTTTTAATAATATAAATAAGTATTACAATATACGAATAGCAGTGGCTTATTTCTAAAGTTAATCTATGGCATCCTATACAGTGCTAATATGATAAATATAATTTTTTACCTTCGCACGTTATTTACTGTTCACGTTGCTCCCAATTCTGCTGGTCATGGGACGACAATTTTAGTTGCTTTTCTTTATTATTCTACAATTTCCCTGCGATACTGCATAATTTTAGCATGATCGTTTTTTTAATCATTGCTCCGTGTCATAGAGCGGCCGTGTCATAACGTTTCCACCTGGACCATAATTGCACACAAGGTAATAATGCTTATAATTGCCCGGCGTCTGGTACACTATTTTTCCGCAACCAAGTTTATCCGTAGCAGCCCATATTAGTTGTGTATAGTCAACGACGCCGCGGACATTCCTGTTCAAAAAAAATAAAAAAATATTCGTAGAAAATGATCAGAAGTCAAATTTGAATTATCACAATCGAAAGGTTACATACGTGAGACGCTGTACTTGACTGTTGTTCAATTTGGATACCTCGTCGTACCAGAACCGAACTATGTCTGACGGCTTGGTTGTCACGCTTCCAGTGGCCATGGTCATACCAATATTCTGGCCAACGTAAAATCGATCTAAAATGATAAAATGATGAAATGATTGTTGAATGAAAAGAAAATACATGTTGGTATCGTTTACCGTCCTTTCTGCTTGGATCGTAGGCGTATTTGCAATTGTTTGCCCACGTTTGTGCCACGCAGGCCAATCGTGAGTCCCAACGCTGAAAGTTGGGATAATTTAAGGAGCAAAATGAATAAATTATCTCACTGAATAATGATTATCCTAATTTTTCGAAAGATTGCTCTCGTAAGATTTGTGAATATAATATAGTACATTCCAATATTCTCAACTGATTGAAAATTGAGTGAATGGATTATTTTATGTAAATTGTAGAAGATAATATATACATACTATAGATTTCATGTTCAATGCTGCAGGTTGGGGTCCAGGGTTTCCTCTTGTTTCCAATCCAGCGGCGACATACGATCTCAAAGCATTGTGCTGCCTAACTATTCTACACTTCTCAAGCCTTGTTAGTCCGACCGATATTGTGATGCCACAAGCTTGTTTCTGAGCCTAACAGTAAATGCGGGAAATATTAGAATAAAGTGACCGTGAAACTTTGATCTAATTTATTTTATCGACACCGTAATATGTAATTAATATGTAGCTAATATACTTAATTATAAAGAAACTTATATATTTTTATTACTGACCGGGGTCTGTAATCCACCGTCCGTGCATTTCGTAAAAGTGCAATTGGTGTTGGCGTAAGAAATTGGCAAAAGTGGAAGTAGAATAATATACAAGTGTTCCTTCATGCTTCTTTCGTTTTCTCTGTGCTCATGCAACTTGCGACACAGTCGTATTTATTAGCTACCTTATCAGTGTCTCACAAAGTGCACTCATTTCATAGTTGATTACGTTTTCCTTCTTCCTCTACTATGCCATGCTCCCTCGTGTCTTTTTTTCTTTTCGGTTCATGGCGTTTGAAATATATTTTCCGCGGGTCGACGAATGGGTTTTATAAAATACAGATACCATATAACACGTTTAAAGTGTTAAAATGTCGCAATGACGTATTGAAACAGCTTGACTCTATAAATTCGCTGCGGTATTTAGATTGATGGTCCGATTCGTACATTTTAAATTAACACAGTGCTTTCACAAAAAAAGAGAAGCCAATTACCTTAAATTAAAGGGGAGGTCCAGAATATTTTTTCTGGACAATTCAGGATGAAAAAAAGCTTATTTTCAAAGAAACTTTATATTCCTGGTAATCTCTGAATCGAAAAAATGGAGCCACCTAGGGTGGCCGCATTTACCTTGTGGAAGAAAAGGGAATGGACGTCAAGTTCCATTCATAAGCCCACCTGAGTCCTGCATTCGGTCGTGACAATGGCTTTAGAGGTTTTTGGAGATTTCTCCACCGTTCCCCGATTGAAATTCTCTTAATAATATCTAAATCCAATGTCAGTTCACAACGATTATCTATAATAATAGAAATTTACAAATTACTCGTGGGATTCATAAATTATTCATTTTAATCAATTTAACAAAAATCCAGGGACGTAACGTGCAAAGCGTCACTGTGATATTTCGAGATCTGCGATTTGGAGAGGGGATTATCCAATGTGTGTATGGTAGGCACAACGAATTGCATTAGCCATGCTCTTTGTTTAGTTAAGTTATCGTTGTTTTACGAGAATGGTACTTGCGTCTTTGGCGATTTTTAATCATGACGGATTTCAAGAAGCAGAGAATGTGCATTTTATTATTAGCTTAGAAGAATGGTTTGGAAACGTTGCAAGTGATTTAGGCCGCTTAAAAAAGACGAATCGTTCAAAAAGTTCTGGAGTGGGGCAGAAATTGTTAAAACGAAGTCGAATCCATCCAAACTCAAATGATTTCATACTCCACATAATCATAATTTATCTGGATACAATTAAAGAATAATAAACAACTATAATCCTGCAGTGTTACCATTTTATAGAAATCGTTACAGTTATTCGGTTCATTTTCGGTATCATGATGTAAATGTAAAAGGTTGATTGCGTATTGTGAATGTGTCTGATAGTGAGATTGTCTCGTGAAGTTTCGAGCAATCGATTTCAAATTCTAACTAATCTATCGTATTCAACCAACTTGTATTATTACAGTATTACTCATTTTGGACAAAACTAAAATTTTGTTTTTTGGCTAGCTTTTCGATGCAAATACCCCACTGTGCGACGCATCTCTCCTGAGACCGCATTGTCGCTATTGAGATCGTCCTCGTAATTGCTTTTAACTCCTTTCGTCGTTCATAGCCACAGCCTCCTGGCCGTCATTGCGAATGGCAACGGGATATCGCCGGCTAGCCATTGAGAAACATTTCCGTGTACCTCTACCGTCTACCTTGGTACACTTCTCCGTGTGCCAAGCGAACGGCAGTTTTACAATGATCGCCGTAGCTGCTTGCTGCAATTATAAATCGCAACGATGAATGGGGATCTTTGGGAGTTTTAGAAATATTCTAACGACACCGAATCCTTTAGCGACTGTTTAATTTAGAAACCGGAGGAATATTAAAGTTGCTCCTTGCGGGGAGAAAAATGAACGTTGGTGTACGTGTTCGAAGCAGGATTGATGAGGTGCATTTGTTGGGCAATGTTTTAGTAAAGGGGAAAGGGGAAATTGTTTGTTTTTCACGTGTCTATAAATAATCGATGGAAAGAGAGTATGATATGAGTGTGAATAAGACAAACGTTTCAATTACATAAACAGATACGCGTGTTTTCTTCAAGCGAGTGACGATTATCGTAAAGCAATTATTAAGGAGTTGACCAGAAAAGAACAAATTAAATATAAAGGTTTGTTGTGCGAAGGACAAAGAGGCACGTTAATTGCCGTTGGTCAATATTAGAAAATTCTGATTCGTGATCTGCCGGAAAAACCCAATAAGCTCAGTTTCTCACACTTGGCCACGCGCATTTTCAGTAGCGTGCTGGATAGCAGCAACCCTGCTGGGACATTCGTTTGAGCTCGTTGACACCCTCCTACTGCTTCGCTGATATATGACATCATGGCCCCCACCTCTGATCTCTCTCCAACGGCACGATTCTGCTCTTCTTCCTTCCCGATCTTCTTTGACTCCTTTGCGAAGCTACCCCACGCAAACAATCGATTTGTGTAATGTCATTTCCTCCTTTCAAAGATATTTCAGGCAGCAATTCTATTTAACACGCCTTAGGGCTGCTCACGGTGCAATAATAGTACATTTACATCTTTATGTTACAATAATCCTCCTTCTTTATACCGTCACATTTGCGTACTTCGTTATTATTTTTTGAATAAGAATAGAATATTCGTTTTAGCAAATTTAAGATTATTTATTTTTCCTACTTTTGTTCTACTGTGTACTTACATACCTTCGTCTTTTACGATGTTTAAAATTTCACTTGCTCATCATTTCAATTTATTTCGTTTCACAAAACGTATTTGCTCTTTTACGCGCATCTCCATTTCGTCACCCTTCACTAACCAACGGTGCAGATTTTTTGTCACCCTAACCACCGAGGATGGGCCATTCTGTCGCCAAGTAATAGGGGAGGCTTCCATACTACGGTGAACACCCGGTGGGAAGGCACCATTGCACTCTTTTCGACGTGTCGCAAATGGAGCAACGCTTGTCCACGTTTCACGTGAAAACAATTCGCGTCAGGTTTACTCAAAAGATAAGTTGGTGAGTAATTCATAATCGGTGGACGACCATGTTTATATTCGACTGTCAATCACTCCTTTTCTTAAAATTCGATGATTTCCGTATTTCTACTTTCTCTTTCCTGCAACACGATAAAGTAATATCGCAGTCTTATTGATTCTTTTAAACAAGCAATATATTCTCCCTGAAAAAAAATGCAACACTTTATCGTGACACTCTGGTGAATCTCATTTACTGTTTTAGTTTTCATGTCAGAACTTTCGTCACCTAACGGGCCATTTATAAAACGTTTTCTCACGTCTGGAATACGTTCTAATTGTAGAGGATTAATGTTAACACAATATTTCTTTCTGTAAAAAATCTTTCCTCTTCCACCCGTAATACACGACTTGTATAATATCTCCAATTAGCTTCTAATCGTGTCGCTGCTTACTACACCCGGGGCGTGTTGTCTCGTTCATATATTATTCAGGATTGTATGTAAATATGGATCGTTTACGATCACGTAGTTCACGTACGATGAATATCGTGGTCTTTTTCAATTCCAGGAGGCTGGTGGAATCGTTCTCGTAAGGGCTCTCGCAGAGAAATATGGCTATTTGGCAATATGGCAATATGAAATATGACACTTGCTAGTCTTAGTGGTATTGCTTCTGTATTTCGTGAATTTTACATGGTTTTGGGAGGTGTTTGAATTTTTTTTTCTTATTTGACAATCATTTTTAATAATATAAATATTACAATATACGAATAACACTGGCTTATATGTTCATATTTACTTTTTCATCGTAATCGAATATTTATTATTCGTGAATTTACTCTGTGGTATTCTGTGGTGTGCTTCTAACGACTAGAACGATTATACAGTGCTAATATGTTAATATAATTTTTTAATGTCGCACTTTATTTACTGTTCACGTTGCTCCCAATTCTTCTGGTCATGGGTCGACAATTTTTGTTACTTTTTTTATTATTGATGCTGTAATACTGCATAATCTTAGTATGACCGTTTTTTAATCATTGCTCCGTCTCATAAATGGGCTGCGCCATAACATTTCCACCTGGACCATAATTGCACACAAGGTAATAATGCTTATAATTGTCCGCCGCCTGGTACACTATTTTGCCGCAACCAAGTTTATCCGTAGCAGCCCATACTAGCTGTGTATAGTGACCGATGCCTTGGACGTTCCTGTTGAAAATTAATAGCAAAATATTGGTAGAAAATGATCAGAAGTCAGATTTGAATTGTCTCAATCGAAAGGTTACATACGCGAGACTCGGTACTTGACTGTTGTTCACTTTAGACACCTCGTCGTACCACAACTGAATTATGTCCGACGGTTTCGTTGTCACGTTTCCGGTGGTCATTGTCACGCCAATATTCTGGCCAACGTAAAATCGATCTAAAATAATAAAATAACAAAATGATTGTTGAAGGAAAAGAAAATACTTGTTACTATCGTTTACCATCCTTTCTGCATGGATCGTGCGCAAATTTGCAATTGTTTGTCCATGTTTGTGCCACGCAGGCCAATTGTGAGTCCCAACGCTGAAAAATTACGATCATTTATGGAGGAAAATGAATAAATTATCTCACTGATTAAGGACTGTCCTAATCTTTTATCTGATTGCTCTCGTAAGATTTCTATAACATAGTATATTCCAATACTCTGAACTGATTAAAAATTGAGCGAACGATACATTTTATATAAATTTCAGAAGATAATATATACCATAGGTTTCATGTTCAATGCTGCAGGTTGGGGTCCAGGGTTTCCTCTTGTTTCCAATCCAGCGGCGACATGCGATCTCAACGCATTGTGCTGCTTAAGGATATCACACTTTTCACTCTTCGTTAATCCGACCGATATTACGATGCCACAAGCTTCTTTTTGGGCCTAACAGTAAATGCGGAAAATATTACAATAAAGTGATCGCGAAAATTCTATTTTATACCACAATATGTAATTAATATTTAGATACAGGCATAGTTAATATATTTAATTATAAAGAAACGAATATATTATATTTTGATGCTGACCGGACTCAGTTCTGATCCATCGTCCGTGCATTTCGTAAAAGTGCAATTGGTGTCAGCGTATATTGTTGGCAAAAGTGCAAGTAGAATAATATACAAGTGTCCCTTCATGCTTCGTTCGTTTTCTCTGTGCTCATGCAACTTGCGATTGTCAGTGGGATACGTGAGTGTTACGAATGGACACAGTCGTATTTATTACCTACCTTATCAGTGCCTCATAATGTGAACTCATTTCATAGTCGATTACGTTTTCCTTCTTCCTCTTCTGTGACATGCTTCCTCGTGTTTTTTTTTCTTCTTTTCCGTGCATAGCTATTGAAAATATTTTTTCCTGACTCGGCGAATGGGTATTGTAAAATATAGATACCATATCAAATATAAAATACCATCACGAAATAATCGCAAAGTGATAACAAAAAGTTCGGTGACATATTTTAATGAGAAATTAGAATGGAAATTTATATTTCTTATAACTTGTACGATATATCAATAATCGTGTGACCTTCTTTTCTCTGTCTCTTTAATTTGGTGTTGCAATTTAATATTTACTTCGTGTGCAATATGTAACACAACACCTTTAAGGTGTTAAAATGTCGCAATGACGTATTGACACAGCTTGTCGCTTTAATTTCGTTGCGGGATCTATATTGATGGTCCTATTCTTTCATTTTAAATTAACACAGCAGTTTCAAAAAAAAAAAAAAGGAAAAGAAAGGAGAGACCAATTACCGTAAATTAAAGGGGAAGCCTAGAATATTTTTTCAGGAGAGTTCAGGATGAAAAAAGGGCTAATTTTAAAGAAATTGCTTTATACTCCTGGTAATTTCTGAAAGTAAGAGATGAAGCCACCTAGGGTGGCCATATTTGCCGTGTGGAAGAAAAGTAAATGGACGTCCAGTCCAATTCATAAGCCCACCTGACTCCTGAATTCGGTCGTGAGGATGGCTTTAGACATTTGTCGAGATTTTTCCACCGTTCCCCACTTGAAATTCTCTTAATAATATCTAACTATAATATGAGTTCACAGCAGTGAGTTTTACAAAGAAAAGTTTCCAACGATTATCTGTAATAACAGAAATTTGCAAATTACTCATGGGATTCATAAATTATGCAATTTTAATCAATTTAATATTCACATATTTTAATGAGTGAAATACAAGGTGGGTACGAAAAAACGAAACGAAAAAACGTCACGTGTAAAACGGTACTGTGATATTTTAAGATCTGCGATTTGGAGAGGGGATTACCGAATGTGTGTATAATTGGCACACGGAATTGCATTAGCCATGCTCTTTGTTCAGTTAAGTTATCATTGTTTGACGAGAATGGTACTTGCGGTTTTAGCGGTTTTCAATTGTGACGCATTTCAAGGTGCAGAGAACGTGCATTTTATTATAAACTTAGGAGAATGTTTTGAAGACGTTGCAGGTGATTCAGCCTGCTTTTAAAAATACGAAGCGTAATCTCTAAAAAAGTTCTCGAGAGCGACGGAAATTTTTCAAACCAAGCCGAATGGATCCAAATTCAAATGATTTCATACTCTATATAATCGTAATTTATCTGGATACAAGTAAAGAATAATAAATAACTATGATCCCTCAGTTTTACCGTTTTATAGAAAATCGTTACAGTTATTCGGTTCGACGTGCAGACACTCGTAAGTTTATTACAATTAGTTAGTATAAGTAGATTAATTCTAGTTTCTGGCTAGACCACGGCCGTGGCGTTCTGAATTCAAGATCGATATTAAATCGTTTATCGCCAGAAACATTGCTGTTGAAATGAACGTTGGTGTGCGTGTTCGAAGCAGGATTGAAGAGGTGCATTTGTTGGGCAATCTTTTAGTAAGGGGGAAAGGGGAAATTGTTTGTCTTTCACGTGTCTGTAAATAATCGATAAAGAGAGAGGATGGCATGAGTTTGAATATGATAGAAATACGCGGGGGGAATTATGCTGCACCAAGAGAGAACGCGGTAGTTGATACAAAATAGTTTAAAAATAAAGAACATTTTTGGAGATCGTAGATAGTCCGTCGTCCATTTATTATATAACATTTAAACTCGTCCGGAGACGCCGGCGATAAAAATCAGGGAAACTTAGTCTATCGTGGGAGTTCATAAAAGTGCTCTTCCCCCGTGGCTATCCGACGTAGCAAAACAGCAACACAATAAATTAAGCGAACCACGAAGTGGACGCGCTCTCGATGTACGAAAAATAGGGTGAAACGTATGATCGCGAAGATAGGTGTAATGGCTGACGTATTTCCCAACGTGGAATCGGTCGTGAAGGAAAGTCTGCGATCACCAATGAATGGGACGACAAACGTGGTATAACGATATTATACGTGGGACGAAATTCTGTAGAATACGGAAAAGGATCTTCACGAGGGAGAGGATGCGCTCAATGTGAAAGAGTGGCGATACTTTAGATTCCCGAACGTCGGTTCAGTTGAGGACTTTTCGCATAGATCTTCGCGCAGATAAATGTGGGAGTTAAGCCGTCGAAGAAGCTTGCCTTTTCCTAATCCTCTTTTGAACCTGTCGTAACAGAAAACTGTGGTTCTTCCGAACGCAGGTATTTGGACACTTCGGGGGTGTAATGAATAACGTGATATATTGCAGACGCGAGTAGAGAATTACGCGTGTTCCTGTTTGACAACGATTGTTCATACGTATACGTTATTTTCTTTTTCTTTTCTCTTTCGGAAAATTTGAATTACTATCCCGATAAATTATTATAATAATTATTTATTATGTTCATTCCAGATTCAGATAATAGGTATTTGTCGTTTGTTTGTTCATATGTGAATCAGAATTATAAGTATATGTGGGTCGTCTACGATTACGTTCATACCCGATGATTATCGCGGGCTTTTTCAATTCTAGTAGGCTGGTAGAATCGTTCTCGTCAAAGATCTTGCAGGGAAAGATTTTCTTATGGGGATATCAAAGAAGGAACACCATGGTGATGCACGTTGTTCGATGTTTTAGTATCTTGCTGGCTCTTCTCAGTAGCATTACTTGTTAATTCGTGTATTTTGCATTGTTTTGCGAGGTGTTTGGATTTCCTTTTTTCTTACATGACAATTATTTTTAATAATAAAAATAAGTATTACAATATACGAATAACACTGGCTTATTTGTTCATCTTATCTTCTTCATTGTAATCAAATATTTATTATTTGCGAAGTTACTGTATGGTATTCTATGCTGTGCATCTAACGGCTCGAATGATTATACAGTGCTAATATGATAAATATCATTTTTTAATTTCGCACGTTATTTACTGTTCACGTTGCTCCCAAATCTACTGGTCATGGGACGACAATTTTAGTTGCTTTATTCATTATTCTGCAATTGCCATGTGAATCCGCAGAAATTTAGTATGATCGTATGTTATTCATGTTTCCGGATCATAGACCGACATTGTTCCAATGTTTCCACCTGGACCATAATTGCATACAATGTAATAATGCTTAAAACCGTCCGCAGACTGGTAGACTATTTTCCCGCAACCAAGTTTATCCGACGTAGCCCATACTAGTTGCGTATAGTCAGCCCAGTCGATGGAATTACTGTTCAAAAATAATAGAGAAAAACTCGTAGAAAATGATGAGAAGTCAACTTTGAATTATCGCACGAAAAAGGTTACATACGAATAACACCGTATTTGGCTGCGGTTCACTTTAGCAACCTTGTCGTACCACAATTTAATTATGTCTGCCCACGTGGTTACCAATGTTCCGTTGGTCATCCATGAACCAATATTCTGGCCAACGTAAAATCGACCTAAAAATAATAAAATAACAAAATGATTGTTGAAGGAAAAGAAAATACTTGTTACTATCGTTTACCATCCTTTCTGCATGGATCGTGCGCAAATTTGCAATTGTTTGCCCATGTTTGTGCCATGCAGGCCAAATGTGTGTCCCAACGCTGAAAATTGCGATCATTTAAGGAGGAAAATGAATAAATTATCTCACTGATTAAGGACTGTCCTAATTATTTATATGATTGCTCTCGTAAGATTTCTATAACATAGTATATTCCAATACTCTGAACTGATTAAAAATTTAGCGAACGATACATTTTATATAAATTTCAGAAGGTAATATATACCATAATTTTCATGTTCAATGCTGCAGGTTGAGGCCCAGGGTCTCCCCTTTTTTCCAATCCAGCGGCGACAAACGATCTCAACGCATTGTGCTGCTTAAGGATATCACACTTTTCACGCATCGTTAATCCGACCGATATTGTGATGCCACAAGCTTGTTTTTGAGCCTAACAGTAAATGCGGAAAATATTGCAATAAAGTGACCGTGAAAATTTAATCTAATTTATTTTATCTATACCATAATATGTAATTAATATGTAGATACAGGCGTAGATAATATATTTAATTATTAATTATAAATAGACCAATATATTTTGGTACTGACCGGAGTCTGTAATCCACCATTCGTGCATGCCGTGAAAGTACAACTGGTGTTGGCGTACGAAGCTAGCAAAAGAATAATATACAAGTGTTCCTTCATGCTTCTTTCGTTTTCTCTGTGCTCATGCAACTTGCGACACAGTCGTATTTATTAGCTACCTTATCAGTGTCAAATAAAGTGCACTCATTTCATAGTTGATTACGTTTTCTTTCTTCCTCTACTGTGCCATGCTCCCTCGTGTCATTTTTTCTTTTCGGTTCATAGCGATTGAAAATATTCTCCGCGAGTCGGCGAGGGGGTTTTATAAAATATAGGATACCATCACGAAATGATCACAAAGTGACGACAAGAAGTTCGGGGGCCATATTTTAATGGGAGATTAGAATGGATATTTACATTTCTTATAATTTGGATGATTTTTCATCAAACGTGTGACCTACGTTTCTCTGTCCCTTTAATTTGGTGTTGCAATTTACTATTTATTTTGTGCGGAATATGTAATACGACACCTTTAAAGTGTTAAAATGTGGCAATGACGTATCGAAACAGCTTGACTCTAGAATTTCGCTGCGGTATTTATATTGATGGTCCGATTCTTACATTTTAAATTAACACAGTACATATGTAGTTCCACAAGAAAAAAAGAGAAGCCAATTACCTTAAATTAAAGGGGATGTCTAGAATATTTCTTCAGGGCAATTCAGGGTGAAGAAAAGTTTATTTTGAAAGGAATTTCTTTATGCTCCTGGTAATTTCTGAATCGAAAAAATGGAGCCACCTAGGGTGGCCACATTTGCCATGTGGAAGAAAAGTGAATGGACCTCAAGTTCCATTCATAAGCCCACCTGACTCCCGAATTCGGTCGTGAGAATGGCTTTAGAGATTTTTCGTGATTTTTCCACCGTTCCCCGATTGAAATATTCTTAATAATATCTAACTCTAATATGAGTTCACAACGATTATCTATAATAATAGACATTTACAAATTACAAAAAATAAAAAATTCAGGGACGTCGCGTGCAAAACGTCACTGTGATATTTCAAGATCGGCGATTTGGAGAGGGGATTATCCAATGTGTGTATGGTAGGCACAACGAATTGCATTAGCCATGCTCTTTGTTTAGTTAAGTTATCGTTGTTTTACGAGAATGGTACTTGCGTCTTTGGCGATTTTTAATCATGACGGATTTCAAGAAGCAGAGAATGTGCATTTTATTATAAACTTAGAAGAATGGTTTGCTAACGTTGCAAGCGATTTAGACCGCTTTAAAAAGACGAATCGTTCAAAAAGTTCTGGAGTGGGGCAGAAATTGTTAAAACGAAGTCGAATCGATCTAAATTCAAATGATTTCATGCTCCACATAATCATAATTTATCTGGATGCAATTAAAGAATAATAAGTAACTATAATCCTTCAGTTTTACCATTTCATAGAAATCGTTACAGTCATTCGGTTCAACGCGCAGGTCCTGTTAAGTTTATTGCAATTAGCTAGTGTAAGTAGATTAATTCACTTCTTCTTTTTCCTCCTCCTCTTTATCGAATGCTGATTCTTCTTCCCTTCTTCTTTCGCCGGATCTTTCGATCCTACATTTTCGCTTATCTTTACGTTAACCGACTTTCCAATATTTTCGATCTCCATTCGTTTCTGGCTAGACCACGGCCGCGGCGTTCTGAATTCAAGATCGATATTAAATCGTTTATCCCCAGAAACATTACTGTTCTTCACCCTCAGCAAGAATATATTCGGATTTTCCTCTATATTCTTGAGGGCCTCCTTGTCTACATCGTCTGCGGTCGGCTCTTGAAGGTTGTGAGAATTTTCTTCATCTTCGTCAGAGTCCAATTGTTTTGAACGTGGATACAATGTCACAGTTCTATTTCCAATGGGCCGACTGGTATCAATTTCTTGTACTGCTTTCTGTCCGGAAGGTTGCGTGTTCTCTTTACAATCGCAAGGAGGATCGTACTCCGCTGGTGTAATTTCTTTCTGCGTTCTAATTACTACTCTATTGTTATTAATAATAGCTTCGATTTCCTTGTAAGGTATCCCTCTTTCCGCAATTTCTGAACGAAGCTTCTCGGATCTTTCGACCTCGGTGTCTCTCGATGGCATAACAGGGCAACATGGTGGAGGTTCTGCGATCCGTGGTCGAGGAACAGGTTTTTCAACACGCTTCTTGGAACAGGAACCGACCGGACATTTGCCATGGCTCGTACGTTTGACTACCCTCGTATTATCAGAAGCGCAACACGGCGAACAGGGTGGTTTTTCAGTTTTAGTTGATGGTGGACAGCTACACTTTTTTGTCGCCACGATCATTGGTCCTATTTCGTATCCATTTTTGGCGAAGGATGAAAGGATTTGGAGTTCACATAGTGGCGGGGTAACGTGGAATTTATTTACGTCGAAAAAGGTGTCATGATGTAAAAGGCTGATTGTGTATTGTGAATGTGTCCGACGTTCGATTATCTCGTGAAGTTTCAAGCAATCGATTTCAAATTCGTATTAATGTATCGTAATCAACCAACCTGTTCCATCCTAAAACTACATTGGATAACCATTATTCTCCTTAAATTACAAGTTTCGCCGACTTGCTCATTTGTCGTTAATGTCATTTCAAATGAATATCTCCTTTATCATTGGCTACGTTAAATAATATTCGTACGAAGATGTGCTCTTGCCCTCCCATGCCACCTGCACCCTGTCCGCCGGACTGTCCACCCTCGAAACCGAAACACGATCCGTTCGGCAAGTACTACCGAGAGATAGGGACAGCTGTGATTGGCAATCAGCTGATAATTCGCATAGAGAGGGAAAAGGGCAAGTCGAAGAAAATGAAAGAATGGGATCCTCCGTGTGATTGCGACGTGGTGGAAATACAGAGGCCTTCGAGCACACAGGGGCCGAGAATATTGAAGGGTGGCGACAATAATAGAATTGTATTCCACGTGGCATCAAAATCCGACGTTACGGGTAGAACTAACCTCGGAACTCAGCCCCAAGCTGTCCATTACCAAGTAAGATGGCACATTTAGCAGTGAAATATATTGAAATTAATTTAGATGCAAAACATGCAGTACAAAGTGTTCCCACGTAAAGCCGGAATCACCTTGTCGGTGTTCCGTGCAATGGATGGGCACGTTTATTTCAGTAAGTGTCGATTGAACTGCACGATAGGCAATGGGATAACATGCACGCCATATCGAAATAATACTATGCAATATTAAGTATTGTAACAATTACCGTGGCTGGATCAGCTGGATTATTTTAGTATTTCGAATTGTTTTGGGATCTGAGCAAAATCATCGTCATCGATTTTCTGTCACACAGGTCGGCCAGTGCAAAGGTGGTCGGAACACAAATAATCAATGCAGGACGGTTACATTTTATCCGGATGCTGATGAAGCCGGAAGTCAGGAAGTTCATACCGACCGCTTGACTGAAGGGAACGAAGATGTATTTATGTTAAGAGTGAAAAAGAGGCCCGACACTGCCGATGAACCAAAAAGACACGTGGAGCTCGAGCTGAGAACACCGAAAGCCCCTACACCACCGCCGATGGGATCGGAAGTGCAAAATGCGCCGGTGAAAAAAGTCGTCATCGTGGATAAAAAGGAGCCTGTGTCAGAAGAAAAGTCGAAGAAAAGGGCCGGAAAAAAGAAGGGGAAAAAGATAAATTAATTGGCACATTTTGTTTAAATTACCGTAATTGTTGTGATTAATTTGGTTATCGAAAATTGATGATTTTCGAGACAACAACAGACTCGTTTAAGGTACAGAAATTCGTGCAAGTAAATGTACTTCAATATAAACGGTGAAGCTCGTTTCATAATTGCGCCTAAAATTACCTACATGTTAATTAGGCGATTTCCGAATGTCGGTTAAAAACGAAAAGGAAAAGGAAAGCACGAATGTCCAAGCATTGAAGCCAACGGAATTAACCATTCGCCAAACGAGCAGCAAGTGCAAAATAATTTTCCGCAAGAATTTAATCAAATATCGATCTGTCGCATAGCAAAATTCAGATCCGACAACTTTCCAATCTAATCAACGAGCCGGGGCCAAGGATTTTCTACGAACCAGAGAAGAATGCCGCGATATCATCACGGTGACACTTCACTTAGCGCTACGACGAATTCGTAGGAACATCGTTATTGTGCTGGGAAACGAGCATTCCGAACTCGTTCTGAATGAACTTCCACGATAGGGTTTCTCAATGAAGTTCGCGAAAACGTTAGGACAGGCCTGCGAGGTGTAAAAGTGCACGAGTCAGCGTGCTCGTACCTCATTCAAGTCGCCGTGGCGACCGTGGAAAATCATTTCGTTACGGTCAGACGAGCTGTTCTCGCTGCTTTCCATTCTGAAGAGGCCCACGTCTCCTCATTGAGGAACGCCGCGATGATTGATGACGCGACGCGACGCCTCTCTCCTGAGACCGCATTGTCGCCATTGAAACCATCCTCGTAATTGCTTCTAACTCCTTTCGTCGTTCATAGCCACAGCCTCCTGGCCGTCATTGCGAATGGCAACGGGATATCGCCGGCTAGCCATTGAGAAACATTTCCGTGTACCTCTACCGTCTACCTTGGTACACTTCTCCGTGTGCCAAGCGAACGGCAGTTTTACAATGATCGCCGTAGCTGCTTGCTGCAATCATGAATCGCAACGATGAATGGGGATCCCTCGGAGTTTTAGAAATATTCTAACGACACCGGATCCTTCAGCGACTGTTTAATTTAGAAACCGGAGGAATATTAAAGTTGCTCCTTGCGGGGAGAAAAATGAACGTTGGTGCGCGCGTTCGGAGCAGGATTGAAGAGGTGCATTTGCTCGGCAATATTTTAGTAACGGAGCAAGGGGAAATTGTTTGTCTTTCACGTGTCTGTAAATAATCGATAAAGAGATAGGATGGCACGAGTTTGAATAAGATGGAAATACTAGAGGGGGAATTCATTATGCTGCACCAAGAGAGAACGCGGTAGTTGATATGAAATAGCTTGAAAATAAAGAACATTTTTGGAGATCGCAGATGGACCATCGTCTATTCATTATATGACATTTCAACTCGCCCGGAGACGCCGGCGATAAAAATCAGGGAAACTTAGTCTATCGTGGGAGTTCATAAAAGTGTTCTTCCCGAGTGGCTATCCGATGTAATAAAACAGCAGGGCAATAAATTAAGCGAACCACAAGCTGCGCGCACTCTCGATGTACGGGAAACAGCGTGGCACGTATGATCGCGGCGGTAGGTGGAAAACTGGACATCTTTTCCTATAGAAATCTGCAGCAAGGAAGAGCCTGCGGTCGTCAATGAATAGGACGACAAGTGACCGCGATGTTATACTAATGTACAATGGGTCGAATCTCTTCAGCAAACAAAGAAAGATCACCTCGAAGGAAAGACGTTTACAGAAGTCGAAGATTGAAATTTTCGCACGGTTCGGAACATTTTATACGAGACACCGAAAAAAAATTGTTCGTTTTTGTAGATTAGAAAAATTGTTTTCTTATTTTAAACGTGAAACAGCGATGTGATTTTATTTTTTATATTATTATGTACGTATGTCAGACAGGTATCGCGATTACAGGAAGCCCATCAGTGCAAGTCCATTATCATTCAAGTCGAGACAAATAAACTTTTGCAAATTACCTACAATTAGTACCGTCATCTGTTGCTTTTGTATGAAGATAGTGACTTAAATGATTTATCAACTGAAAGTTCCAAGAATAGAGAGGTTTTTGGAGTACGTAACTTATGTTCAGGGAAAGTTGGACTTACAATAATTTGCTTTTGTGCCCCCAAATATACCTTTCACAATAATCTTTCATATTTCTGAAATGATCGCGAAACGATGTGAAAAATCGACCCGTCGCTGTACCATTAAACCATTGCAAATTATTCAATTCTATCTGTAACAGAAGCTGGGCTCGTATATGATACCGTTCAGGCACTAAAAGGATCGACAACAGATCATCCAGTTACGCCTCTGATCGCCCTTCGAATCCACCATGAAGACTTTCATTTATCATCCACTGGACTAGCCCTCCCACGATATCTTTTAAGATTCCACGATGTTACGTATTCCATAGAAATATCGTCTTCATTGGCCGCCCTCCATTGTCTGCGACTCTTTGGTATTTTTTCTTCCCTTAATTCTTCGACACCAAGAATAGGCCTACGGTGGGCGGGTGGCCGTACTCGATGGTTGAAAAAGAACAGTGAATGGACTGGAAGGTGAGGTCCATTCAGCGGCGCACCTGACTCCCGACTTTTTCGATCGTGAGAATCGGTTCGAGGATTTTTCGAGAGTGGCAAAAAAAGAAGAAAACAGACAAACTGGCAAGCCATAGACCATTTACGCTTCGGGGGGACGACGATCCAGTTGTCGCGGAAGCTCGAGTGAGTGATTTGATGGCAAATGAAATATCGAGAAGCGGTCGATCGTCTTGGGAATTATATTTCCCTTCAAATTCTTCCAAAAATTGTGGCTTCCAATTTTTTCGAACGATTCATTTCGATCCACTTTATTACCACTTTTCCCGTGCACAATTACGAAGAAGAAGAATTACCAGCGATTTTAGGAAAATCGTGACCGCCATCTTTGCAATAAAACAATATACCACGTGCCAGGATTCCCAAACAAAAGTCTCAATCAGCAGGTATGCTATCCTTTCCGAGCATAAAGCTTAATTCTGCTTCTGCCTGGGTATGAGCAAGTCGTCGCGACTGGTCTGGTCGTGCAGATTTCGGCAGATTACAGTAATTATATACTTACTGGGACCAGGCTTTAAGAAGTCAACCGTTAGCTGGTTTTCAAGGAAGAGCTATTCTGTACGGAAATGTATCAATGGAGGAGCGTTAAAGTATCCACGCCCATAAAAGGGCGCGACTGGCACCTGTTGCGACGTTTCTTAGACGGTTAAAGGTCCTACGGTGCGTACCTGGCACCAGGCAAATTATTTCTATACCGTGCTACAGTTCTCAGCTCTATCCGAACGGGTATCGGGTGAATCTTTTGTTTATGTCCAGACATTCTGGCGGCACGGGTAATTAACCATCGTATTAATGATAATGGTAGCGGTAGTGATAATTATGGGCACCGTGCTACTCGTTATTTATCCCTTTGAATAATTTATTGCCTTCTTCCATAAACAGGACCTTTAAAAAAAAAAAATAATAATAGTAGCAGCACTAATATTTAGTCTGTACCCACGAGGATAATTTTATGATCTTATTGCTCGAAATTAGCCGGTGCGCGGGAAGAAGATATTAAAATAATAAAAGTGTATAAATTGAAATACTTTTGTCCAGTACAGGGAGTAGCTTTATTTAATGAATTTACGCCAGCGTGACGCTTAAACCCAGACATTATTAACCTCGCTGCACAATTGTCGGTGACACCAACACCACCCCGAGAGACACGCATTTTTCAAACCGAGTCCGAGGTATATATCTCGAGGCGGCCAAGGTTGTCAGAAAAATTAGACAAAAAAAGAAGAGAAATATCAAGAAGCAAAAGGACGAAATAGAAATGCACGGACGGTTCATAATCGCGACTGTCGTGGGAGTTCATAAAGGTGTCCCGTTCATTCTGTGTGGTCCAACATAGAAGCCGGTCTATAAATTAAACTGAGCGACGAGGTGGACGTGATCCCAATGTCACGAAAATATAGCGTGACACGTACGATCACGGCGGTAGGTGGTATAGGAGACGTATTTCCCCACGTGGAAATTTCGGTCGTAAAGAAAAGTCTGCGGTCAGCAATGAATGGGACGACAAGTGGCCGCGATATTATACGTGGGACGAAGCTCTGTTGAACACGGAAAAGGATCTTCACGAGAGAGACGATGCCCTCGATGTGAAAGAGTGGCGATACTTTAAAGTCCCGAGCCTCGGTTCAGTTGAGGACTTTTCGCATAGATCTTCGCGCAGATAAATGTGGGAGTTAAGCCACCGAAGAAGCTTGCCTTTTCCTAATCCTCTTTTGAACCTGTCGTAACAGAAAACTGTGGTTCTTCCGAACGCAGGTATGTATTTGGACACTTCGGGGGTGTAATGAATAACGTGATATATTGCAGACGCGAGCAGAGAATTAACGCGTGTTCCTGTTTGACAACGATTGTTCATACGTATACGTTATTTTCTTTTCCTTTTCTCTTTCGGAAAATTTGAATTACAATCCCGGTAAATTATTATAACAATTATTTATTATGTTCATTCCAGATTCAGATAATAGGTATTTGTCGTTTGTTTGTTCATATGTGATTCAGGATTATAAGTATATGTGGGTCGTCTACGATTACGTAGTTCATACCCGATGATTGTTCATCATGACAGTTCATACCCTGTTGACAACGATTGTTCGTACGTGTACGTTAATTACTTCTTTCCTTACCTCCTTTTCTCTGTCAGAAAATTCGAATTGCAATCCCAATAAATTACAGAAAATTCGCTGCATATTTCACATAACATACGTGTACACGTGAATACGGTACGCTTATTGCCATGCTCGCTAATACCGAGTTTTACCATAATCACCCCGTCAACTACCACCCCATCGAGCACCTAATTTATCCCAGCTACCTGAGGGTGCAATTGAACCTTTCCCGTCAGTTATTCGCACGTTACCCAATAATCGTTTCTCCCCGACATTCGCAGTAATAATGCCGATCTTCACCACGCTCGAGAAGCAATAAATAAATGAATGTATGAACGGTCAGGTAGCTTGAACGCGCGACCTCCGAGGGTGGTCCCGCGTCCATTTTATTCACAACAGCAACCGAGCTGTCGCTGACACGTCCACGAAACAGACTATCATCATTATATCTCGCCACACAGATGCGTCGCCACGGGGACACAGAGATTCCGTTTTTATATTGCGGTTATGTGACCATTGTGAACGGCATCCACGAAAGAACTGAGTGGAGGACCCCCGTAGAGGAGAGGCCCGCGTCTCTATGGGATTGGATGACTCGTTTGCTTCCCCTGTCGACAGCTACCCGTAATCTGTACACGCTTCCTGTCGAGGATTTCCAACTTTCCCCTCTTCCGGCACCGTTACCTGCGCAGATATGGACCCCCGTTGAATGAGGCTCTGGGACAAATTGATCTGCTTCCTTCGGAGGATGTTTCGTGCGGTTCGTTAGGGAGATGCTGTCGAATTTGGGGTAGTTATTAGGGGGTAGTATTGAGGAGTCGTTTGATGAACGCTGGTTAACTTTGGAGGAACTGTTTTTGTTGTTTTTGCAACGCGGCGGATAAAGCGGCGATGTAGTTTTCGCAAAATAGAATAGGGAGCTTGTGCAATATTCGGAAATATTGAAAATATCATTAGCGTTAGCGTGAAACTATTAATTGGCGTTGACCGTAGAAAAATCTCGTCGCTCTTCGTTTATTTCTCGCGCGAGTGTACACGCGACATCGTTGCCCTCCGTTTGACAGACGTTTCCAAATTCACGATTCGATCGGACCCTAATTATCGTCGCCGAGAAGATCCGAACGCAAGGTGCTCCAACATGCTGGAACCGTTAATCGTGTTAACGGTGTTGAACTGCTTCTTCATGTTCAGCTCGACGGTTACGACATGCGCGTTATGGTAATTAGAGGGAATTCGCCACCGATTCTTCATCCTAATCATTTCCCCAATGTACGCGCGTATCGCCGTTCAACAGGTGGCAATATCGCAGCCATCGTTGCTGCTTCAAGAAAGATACCATGCAGCAAAGTACCAGACACGGCATGTCGAAGGGAAAGAGCAGCAGTTCGTCGAAGAAGCCAGCCAATTTGAAACCGGATAACCTCGTGCACTTCACCGATTACAACAAATCGAACTCCAACGTTCTGGCTCGCGATAATAAATGCAAGAAGAGCTGCAAGACGAGACCGAGAACCAGCACGAAGTACCTGTTGCAGAGCAAAGGAACCACCGATGATCGAGCATCCTCGATGTAAAGACGAATAGTTTCTTTTAATTGAAAGAAAGGAAAGAAAAAAGGATGCGAAGCAAAAGAGAATAGCAATAATTTGATACAGCATTCCACTACCTTGTATTACTGAATCGACCAATTTTTTACGGCGCCTATTAATTCTTTTAATTGCACGCGTTTTAGGGACACGACGGAAAAGGAGTTCACGGAAAAATCGGGATTGTCGGAGGCATCTCAGACCGACGGGAAATCGGCCGTGGTTATGGAGTACTCAACGGTGCAGAAGATCGTTCAGATCCTGGACAACGACACGGATTTGGCCGCGACTAAACTGATCATGAAGGACCTAAATGTTAAGCAGAATATGGACGAGAAGAAAGAGTTGACCGTTGATCCGCGGTACGAGTCATTGGCGACGTCTGAATATTCGACAGAGACGATGCAACGAAATAATTAAAACCGGGATGAAATAAATGTGACGATACCCTAATGCGTTTTTCATTATCACTGTTTATTAACGACAGCGATCTCGAAGCATTTCGCGCGACCCATTGTT
The DNA here is from genome assembly GCA_963583965.1 of Nomada ferruginata. Classification (NCBI taxonomy): domain Eukaryota; kingdom Metazoa; phylum Arthropoda; class Insecta; order Hymenoptera; family Apidae; genus Nomada; species Nomada ferruginata. The sequence goes on along the minus strand of OY757225.1, from coordinate 8,681,707 downwards.
CAACCAAGATCGAAGATGTTCGTTTCATTTAGAATTATCTCACTGTGGAATTGCTCGTAATAGAGGAATCAAATGCTCCCATTTTCCGCATCAATGCACGGTCCCAGGTACTCTTCTTTTAAAGACACTCGATATTTGTATCTATCGTCGGACGTCTCATACGGCAGACCATTTCTTCCACGGGATCCAGGAGGTATTAAAGTTTCTGTGGAGCTCAAACAGCATTGCGCGAAACGGGAAATGTATTTCTTCTCGTTCGACCTTTTCCAGCTGCAATATTCGCTCGAGTCCACCACTCTCGCGTTATTAACGTTTGGGAAACTGTAACGGGATCAATTAGTTTCCCGTCGAGGTTAAACGAGCGCGGCGTTGAATTTTTACCACTTCGAGAACAGAATGCACCAGATGCAAGCTATGCAAGCGCTGTTGCACACTGCGAGGCAGTCGAACATTTTGCGAATTGTCTTTTCATGTCGTCGATTGCATTCTGACGAAATCCTCGGAATTTCAAGGTACACAACACTTCCGGTTTCCTGCACCGTAATTTTAATGCCGCAAACTTCCGCCGGCAGAGATATCGTTCGCATAATTCGATGGTTCGAATAACGTTTAACGCGTGACAATATTTTAAGCAAAAATTCCATCGAAAGGCAAAAACATCGTGACACTTCAATTGTATTCTAATCATTCGTCCCTTTTTCCCCTTTCTAAGGTTGTGGCATTTAAAGAATTTCACGCACGATGTAGTAGGGTCACGGTCCCTTCCCCATTATTCGTAATGTGCAGCTACTCACGTATCGGTACCGATAGGTCCCATTACACTTTCCTGTACAGCGAAGCTCATAGTAAAAAAAGAGAAAATCTGGTTGATATAATCACCATTTTACGTGAACCAAGGTATTCCATCACGCTTTTGGTACCCCAGGTAGGGGAACGCGTGTAACACTAGGCCGAGAATAGTTTACTTCAAACAGATATTGCAGTTTCACGTAGACCTTCGAACGGGGCACTCACATTTTGAGTAGAAACTATTTGACTATTTGTATTATTTTTCATCGTGTCTGACATTTGATACCGTTCTGATAATTTGTGCAACTTTCTGCTCCGCCTTCAGGTTTAGTAAGTAAGACAATTGTCTCTAATTTCTTGTCTCCCTTATCGTTGACAATGTATATGTTTCAAATTTCATTACAAGTTCACGTAAACGTGATGTCCATTTCTATCAGCTCGAAGATAGAAAAGGCGAACTAGTCTGGCAAAGAATCCTGCCAATTTTTCTACCGGATTGATCAAAATAATTGTACAGAATTGTAATTTGTACAGAATTTTGTCTAACTAACATTGACGGACGATAGAGAGCAAGAAATTGTAACTGAGATCAATCTTTATTTAAGAAACAACTTAACAGGCGACGAAGGAACGTCTCGAACCGGCGATTTCGTTCATCGAGAACACTTGCGTCGAGTATTTTTATTTCTTTGTTTACAATTATTGCGCTTTCTATTCCAAATCAATTTTGCTCACGTTCGCGTTCACGAGCTTTCTCCCGCCGTCTTACGAAAAATCTTCGAACCCAATATTCGATGTTCATGCGGCTCACGATCTACATATAATTCCTATCACGTCGAACCTTTTCCCACGGTCTTAAACTTCACGACAGAAAGGGAGTCTAATATCGTACGATTTTCTAACTGCTGTTCAAGAAGGATATTTCTGACGCAGTATATTAGCTTTAGCTGCGTAAACTGCTTTAGCATCGCTAAGCCGCTTCTGTTTGCATTGTGTACGGCTTCGTCTTCGTTTTAAAATAAAAGCCGAATACAAAATATATTTGCGATGCATTTAGAAAGGAGGACAAGCGAGATACGAAAAATAATATTAAAGTCTTGCACGCGATATACAATTAGCAATAACGTACTATCTTTTTGTCACGGATTGCAGATATACCTCCGTGAACGGCTGATTGTTCCACCTTTCGAGGTTTGATAGTTTACGTAAATGATGAGGCAGTAAATAATACGACGACGATGAATTGCGACGTAACTGTTAAGAAAGATGCGTTCCGTATGGTTCATAATTCTTCCACTCTTCTATTCGTATGGTTCATAAGTACAATTCTACTACCTTCGTCGGACGAACTAAAGGTATCAACGCTCGGCGAACCCAATTTCGAATGCGCCCTTTTTCACCGAATTGCAGTGGTTCAAATGATTTCCAGAGTGAAATCCGAGAAAACGCAAACCGATTTCCTTTGAGCCGATGTATTCGCGGAGAGTTTCGCACTTCGTTCGCAAACAGACTCGTCGAAAGCAGATGTGTGACCGATGCAAACATCGGATACGTTGCTCCAGCGATAAATCGCTTACTCCGCTCGAAAATTGTGTCCACATACGATAATGTTCCGAGAAATTCACGTGTACCGAAGTTTTGTTATTACTTAGATTCGTGACTTGAGGTATCTTCTTCAAGGTCTGTTTCAACGTTGAAAAATCGATCGATTGCATTCCAGCGTAAAATGGAATTATTGCCACCGACTGCTGAACAACAGAGGCGCATAAACGAGGAGGTACCACCGGATCCGGAAATGAGGAAGCGCGATATCGTAGCTATACGAGAGTGGCTGTCGAAACAGCCCCACCTGCCTAATCACATGGGTGAACATATTTATGACTGCAATTTTATACTGTTTTAATAAAAACGTAGTAGCACCGAGCAGTGTGAAATCTCAGGGTGGTGATTTCAATTAGGAAGTTTAGTAAGAAAGTATTAGAAAGTAGATATTAAAGAGAATTGACTTATATTCTGAATACTATATTTCTGTATATTTACATACATTCTATACGTTTGCTACTTAATTTGTTTAGTAAGTAATTTGCCGAGAATAACTGGCCCTTTCTCAATCTGTAATTCTCGTTTATCGTAGATGACGCGAGGCTCGAAAAGTTTCTATTCGGATGCAAGAATAGCGTAGAACGGTGCAAATTAATTTTGGAGCGATACTTCAGCGTGCGAACGGCGATCCCAGAATTTTTCACGGTTCGTGATCCGTTTGCACGAGAGATCCAACAGTCTTGCGAATCGACGTAATTAATATTAAATTCCTCTCTGCAATTACTTTTATCCAATTCCCCGCAAGTTTAAGGCAAGTTATTTTGTTTTGTATTCCCTGACAGCTATTATTTCGCGCTGCCCTCGTTGACGGACGATGGACATCGAGTAAGCGTTTTACGATTGAAAAATAGATCTATAGAGAGGTTCTCTGTTCGAGCACTCGCCAGAAGAATTCTAATGGTGCTGGATATTCGTCAATTGGAAGAACTTTGTCTATCAAATGTTATGGTGATCGATCTCGAGGTAATGCTCATTGTTCAGTAAAACATCGTATTGCGCTGTAAAGGATTATTTACTTTAATTTGAAATTGATTAGGGTTTCAGCATGGTGCACTGTACCAAATGCAGTCCAACACAGAGTATCGTGAGAAAATCAATGTTGGCGATACAAGATAGTATGCCCATGCGGCTCCATAGAATTCATTTCCTTCACGCACCCGCATTTATAGAGAGTATTCTAAATATATCTTATCCGCTGCTGAAAGACCGACTCATCGAGAAAGTGAGTGGCTCGATTATGAAAAGTATTAAAATTCTGTTTTATATCGGGCATGTTTCACATTCAAGTTTCGTATTCATACCGGTGGCGGAGAGGAACTGCACTCCTACATGGACAAGAATTTATTGCCAAACGAGTGGGGTGGTAAGGCAGGCACTTTTGATGAATTAAATGGTGCGTTGAATATATATTGAACATTTCTTTCTTTCTTTTACTAATTGCCAATGATTTATTATCGTTATATCAACCGTATTTTATCAAAAGTTTCATTGGTATAATCTTCATCATTTTTGCTGCACTTGTTTATTGTTGAATATTTTCAACAGATGCATGGAAGAGAAAAATCGAGATGAACAGAGACTGGTTTTTGAGGGAGGAGAAGCTTAGTCGGACGAACGAAAGTGCCAGGCTTCCTGAGTCCAAATCGAAATTATTGGCGGAATTGGATGGATTGCAGGGCTCTTTCAGACAATTGAATATTGATTAGAGACTCGCGAGCAAAAAAATTCTTATAATTCCTTTTATGACATTTATCTGCTTTTTTTCTTTGAAGTTATTTATATACTTTATATAAGAATCCTTAATTTTTACTTCGAGGAATAATGTCACGTATATTAAGGCTGGCCTGAAGGCTGAAGGTTGGTTGACCTGAAATAAACCTCCGCGGTCAACCGCGGTGATATTGGAGGAACTCAAGAAGGCAATTAAGTGTAATGTTAGGAATAGGAGAAATTTAAAAAATCGCAGCCAATTAGCTCCACATTTTTACCATATAATTAACAATTAAATCACAAAAGTATAAGTGTTAAAATTGGTAACTGTATGGTAAATAAAATCGATTGCCCAGGTCTCACCACGTGGAGGTTGCTGCGAATGGAGACCCGCGCGGCCGCAGCCGCAGCCGCGCACCTACCACCATTAAATTACAAAAGTTATTATTTACAAATTAAACGCTACTTCCTTCTGATGTATATTTGCAGCGCGGTTGATATGCAAACTGGATATAAAAATTCTGTTAATCCTAAATCAACTAAAAAATCAACATTATAATATAAATTAGCTTATACATTGTTTGAGAAAGTAAAATGTATTAAAATAAATAATTGTAACGAAAGCTGAAAATAAAAATTCTGTTAAACCTTTTGAAGTAAAAAATAGAGATTATAATACACATTAGCTTATAGTTAGTTCAAGTAAATAGCATGTATTAAAATTATTCATTATTGCGAAAGCTGAAAATAGAAATTCTGTTAGACCTGACTTAACCTAAAGAATAAGCAATATAATATAAATTAGCATGTACGTAATTCAAATACATTCTACCTTTAATTAAGGTAAATTAAATCTCAACTTAAAACATCCTACCTGACTAAAAAGCTAATTCAATTTAGAAGTATCCTATCTAATTGAAAATCTGATTATTTCTGAAAATTCTGTTAAACCTTTTGAAATAAAAAATAAGGATTGTAATACACATTAACTTATAGTTAGTTTAAGTAAATAGGAGGTATTAAAATTATTTATTATGGGGAAAGCTGAAAATGAAAATTCTGTTAGACCTGACTAAAACCAAAGAATAAGCATTATAATATAAATTAGCATGCACGTAATTCAAATACATTCTACCTTTAATTAAGGTAAATTAAATCTTAACTTAAAACATCCTACCTGACTAAAAAGCTAATTCAATTTGGAAATATCCTATCTAATTGAAAATCTGAAAGGACAGGGGGGGGGGGGCAAGGGATATTTCATGATGAATCTTCTTTCGCTAAAATTGTGATCGCGTAACCTGAAACAGATCGAAGTTCATAAGAATTTAGTAATATTTCTTAGGTATCATATGATTTCCTTCGATTTATTTGATCCATACAACATCACTTTTGAGCCTCTGATTACTTACATATTGCAATGTATGTTATTTAATGTACTTGACGCAATATTCTATTCCTTTGACATCTCCTTTAACTTAACAATTCTGTAACAGACTTTTTTATGAGAATAGTAATTGTGAAAAAATAGTACAGTAGTACAAAGGGAGCATGTTCTTCCAAAATGCAAATATGCTGAATAATAATTGTCAATTACAAATACAAATACAAACATTTACTTGGATAGGTACTAAGATGAAACAACTCGTTTTAATGTTAATAAAAAGGGGAGAGGCGAAGAAGAATAATAAATTAGAACATTGAACACACAAACTCAATAGCCAGAGGGCCATTCTACTATTAATTATCGTCCACTTATTATAAACCCGATTGAAACCCGTAAGTGGATTATCTCTTTCTTTCGCAACCCTAATTAACTGCATTACTTGCAAAGTCAATCGCGTATGGTGCTTGGTTATCTCTAATATAGTATTTCGGATATATTAAAAAAGATAGGAAAAAATAATTCACTGCACCCATCATTTTCAACTCGCAACACTAATAACGAACGAGTCATGGTAGTCGCATCCAAGACTACGATTGCAGCAATCACCTTATGCAGCTTTCGCAGCTGCCTTTCGTGACTCAGGAACCACGTTGGGCATTTCATTGTGGTCGCAACGCTACTTACAAATCGCGACCATTTATCATCGCAACACTATATGAAAATCTAAGAAAAATATTCGCGGTAGAAAGATATCGCAGCACTGTAAGTGCTAATTAAAACCTGTGTAGGAAAGGAACGCGAAAATTATTGTCGCAACGCTAAAAGCAAGTACGTATCGCAAGTACAATTTAATACAAAAGCAACTCTAATTCAAGCCGCAATCTGTATTAATTCGCAACTCTAATTCAAACCACGATATATTTAATCGCACGTGTAAAAAAAATGCCGCGACCTGGGTCTATCCGTAACTCTAGTTGCAATCGCGATGTGATTTTATTCGCAACTCTAATGCAAACCGTATTCAATCGTACGCGACGCTAATAAAAATCGCGATTTGCCCAATGCGATGACGGTGGGCCAGGCAATACTGCCGGCCAAACAATAAACTACAACTACGGCATACAAAAGCGAGCATAGTGACAAAATAGTAACAAAGAATGACTCTCCATCCGAAGGATGCAGAGTCATTGATAGTTGCCCTCTTGAGAGACAGTTTGTCGGGCCTCTTCGGCTTTTAGCCTCTTCTTTTCTTCGGGCGCAATGCTCGCTGAAACTTAGTCTAGGCTCGAGACTCTATTCGCAAACAAACAAAACTAAATAAAAGGCTAAATCGCGTAGCTAAACGGAACACACGTGGACGAATCACGACCAAATAAAATCGTAAAATTTGCGATTACAGAAAATCGTAAAGGTTGCGATTAAAATTGTAATCGATCATCGCCTACACGTGCAGCCTCGAGCATAATGTGACACGTTCGTTTCGAGACGAAATCGCGATCGCGACCGCGAAAAATTCGAAAAATCGATAGGCAAAGCCAGAGGCGAGCGCATTCTCGTTCGCGCCACAGTTTCGCCGTCGACTTTTCAAATCAGATTTCCTGAAACAGGTTGAACACGCGAAATAGTGCCTACCCGATCAGAGACTGTGTCAACCTGCCCGGCCCTACCTACTTATATCTATCAGGCACACCAGAAGGTATACTACCTATCCTACCTAGACCTATATTTAAAAAATGGCAAAGCATTCACACAAACACACATCATTCAACGTTTCTCAATCAAACACTCGGGCGCATGAATCTACACTAGAGAGACGTCCCGGGACGCCTCCGACACCCGAGCTTGGCATACAATCATTCACACTCTAAGGGTACGTACCAGTTCCTGAAATCGGCTGACAAAGGCTAGCGACCATTGCGTAAATTTGCGCAAACGTATATGCTTATGCATTAGTTTCGTATGAAATATTGATTGCTCAAATATGTATATTGTACATTTTCTTTCTACTATGTACGCTTGGTTTGTATAGTACTCTATTCGTTGCCATATTTTCATAATTCGTTACGGCATTCAATGTGTATTTGCAATTGTAAAACATATTGCTATTTATGAAATCATAGTATTATAATTTGTTATGAAATTCCCGAGCCGACGCAATTCCACGGCCTAACCACACACACACAGATAATGTGGAAAATACGTCGTGCACGGTACACTAGCAAATGTCAGCCGCCAAACATTGTTATTTTAAAAACTATATGATCATCGTGCCCATTGCCTCTCACTCACCCAAGTAGCACCTGGGCACGTGAGTGAGTTCCTGGCAATCAACACGGAAGGGATTAAACCTGAAAATCCTGATCTAAAAAGATGATTAGTACACGTAAAATTGCAACAGCTAATAATATATTTTATTTTCAATCTCTTTAAACATGGCTCGACTTTGTAATATATGAAATGTCAATAAAGACTCAAAAATTACTGATAAATAATTTATTTATTAAGGGAAATGACTGTCATTGAAACTGATTTTACTAGAATAAGTAATGCAATTAAATTTACTTGGAAAATAGACAAGATATTAAATAAGCCTCAGGTGATTCCTTAATCGAAGTAAATTGTTCAAGATAGTTACTCCGATTTGAAAATCTACCCGTATACAAAGTGCCTTCTTGTACATAATGTGTAATAAATTTCATTCGAAATGGACTCGACTGTAGCATATGAAAATTAATATTAAATGCTATCATTGGCTATGCATATTCAATGCTGACTTCAATAAACGTATCGTTATATTTATTTACTTTAATACATGATTGTTATAATCATGTAGCACTTGCAGTAACGAAGTCGGGGGGCATCCGACTTCTGCACTGCTTAACAGTGAAAACAAATTTCAACTGATTATAAATGCAATTACAAATTTATTATGCAATGTCCTCAATATATGTACATTTGTGCAATGTATTTGTTACTGTCATCATATATTTTTATCGAAATAGAGGAACCTACAGGATCGGTGCTTCTTTGATCAAATATTTATTTGAGTAAGAAATATTTCTATGGTCCTTAATCTTTTTATATTAAAAAACGCGGAGTACAAGAAGGCAGATCTAACCTCGTATAAGAAATAATACACATGAAAATAACGTCACAACTAACGGGTATAAAAATTATTCCCGTAGTCACTATGCTCGCAAAACTACTAAAAAATACAACCAGTCACCCGTGCCGCTTCGGACCAATCGTCCTACGGCATGATTGGGGACCGGAGGAACTAAAACACATGCGACTCACCAACTCGTTGATTGCAAAAGTAGAGCAAGTACCCGTGGAAGACATCAGGAACATCACCGGGGCAGCTCAATTGAACTCAATCATCAGGAAGTATGCAAACTGTAACTAAACAACAAAGCAAAAAACATTAAAATCTACTGCTAAGTCTACAGAATTTAACTCTTCATAGAAAACTGAGATTTGTTTTAAAAATACTTACATTTCTCACTGCATCAGTGTCGCATAAAACATCCCCCTCAGTTATGCACTGACTCTGCTTCCGATAGCGAATATAAGACAAGAATAAAAATAAAAGACTATGTACGCGACCGCAAATTACATCGGCGAACAAACTAAGATGCTACTATCGCGATTGAAATAATTGAAGAGGAGCACCGGTGCTCCGATAATCGAATTAATAACTACTAGGCGAAAAACACTGACTCTACAATCGCGTGTAGGTAAACTGTAAACGAAAATTTAAGCAGAGCCACTTGCTCTGGAAATACTAGAAAACTGCGGAGAAACCACTGACTCTACTGACCGCATTGCGCGCGGTCACAAAATTTTCTGAAATAGAACATGTTCATCCTATCGAGTGTTTGTTATCAAATATAGATATCTATTTGTTTTTGTAAGTATTTTAACTGTTGCTGTTTCATCTTAGTACCAGTCACAAATTATACACACCTCGATACTTACCTCACTGAGATGTCTACCATACGTTTTGTCAGCTCGGCGTCAAGCAGTAGAATGACGACCTTCGCCATCGCCCTTTGCTGTTCGGCTATGTTCGACATCCGACTAAAACCAAATACTATTTTTGTTTACGATCGCTTGTGTTTCCTAGAAATATTTCAACGCACGCGTTACTTGATAAGTGACTTTTTTTGTTTCGCAATATATTGTTGATATTTTCCACGAAAAACAAGCTTCCCGACCACAAGCAGAAACAAGATATAGCCGCAAATAATGACTGCTATTATGTTACTACTTATCTACAACGCGACTGTATATCATACAAGTTTTATGCGTGGTACGAATTATAATTTAATAGAGACATATTACTAAAATTCTACTTATTTCCACAAGAAATTTGAGGAATGCTTACCTATAGGCGAGAAGTTGATTTAACAATATGGCGCCGCGTCACTCTGCTCCTGCGCATTCCCGTTTGAAAGTGTCGCGTTCGCGCCATTTCTGATTCCAACCAAGCGAAGGAGACGCCATGGAACAGAATCGAACTGAAATTTCAAATAAATATATTAAGAATAACCAAAATTATAATAATATTGCTAGAAACTGCAGAATATATTGCAAGATAATGGAATCTGGAGTTGAAATATGTATATCTATACGTAGAAGTAGCGTTAGATACAAAAAAATGAACGTTGGGCGAGTCCACTTACTACGCAATGTTTTCTCAATTTCTATTAAAATATGACTTAACATTAACAAAAAACACTACAGAACTCTCAGGAGACGGGAAATGAAAACAATTGATATAATATTATGCCTTTAGGAATATGTTAGACTATGTGACATACCTTAATTCGTCGGACACTCTGAACACGTCTAATCACTACGAGATCCGTTGGGCGAAAGAGGCAGAATTTTGAAGTAGAATGCGCTAATTGGCTGTTAACTGAGTGGGTGGCGGGGGGCGGCGGGGAGGTGGGGTTCTTTCTTTAAGGCCGATGTTTTTTGAATATCGTGTCGACGCCAATGGAATTAAATTGAAATTGAAGATAAATGATATATACGTGGTACGAATAATAATTTAATCGAGATATATTACCAGTATTCGTACAATTCTATTTATTTATAGCAGGAATTTGAGAAATCCTTACCTGTCAACCAGATCGTTTGACACTTCGGCATGACTTGGCGCCACTATTCTATTGCGCATTCCCGCCTGTCAGATTCTCGAAGCAAGCAAAAGGGACGCCATGGAACAGAATCGAACTGAAATCAGAGATAAATGTATTAAGAATCACCAATATCATGGTAAAATTGCTAAAAACTGCAGAATATATTGCAAGATAATGGAATTCAGAAGTGAAATACGTATACGCATACGTCAAAGATAATACGTATATGCATACTGGAGTCGATTAGAAAATGCACGCCGCGCGGTGTGATTCCATTCACTGCACAATATTTACTTAATTTCTTGCAAAATATTCATTAATATTAAGAAAGAAACCACAGAAAACTTGAAAGACAGGGAAACGAAAACAATGTATATCATTTCCTGTCTTCAAGAATATATTAGACTATGTGACATACCTTAATTCGACGGGCACTCTGAACACGTCTAATCACTACGAGATCCCCTGGTCGAAAGAAGGAGAGCTTTGAAATAGATTGCGCTGATTGGCTGGTAGCTGATTGGGCGATGGGGGTCATGTTCTTTCCTTACGGCGCGTGTTTTTGAATATCATATCGAACTGAATATTTTTTATTGCAAGTGTTACAGTATGGATATTAGTCGAATAGTAGGATGCAAATATATTTATTAGTAATAACAAACGCATCTGTGTAATCAAATGTTTGTAATGTTTGTTGCACTATAGAATAAGTAAACTATTTCCGTCCAACTAATATTTGTTTTTCTTTAACTTTATTTAAATCTAATTGCGTAATGACCAACAAAGAGGCCACTGCATATATACATCTAACAGTAAAGACGGATGTTAATTCGAGCAAAATGCACCGAATTGTTGCACTCATGAGTCTATACACGGTCTAAACTGTTACTTAACAATCGTATGACCACCTTCAGACACTTAAGACCGCCTTGTTCGGCGTCTGTGTCTTCTTTCGCGTTCGTTTAACAGACTTGATAAGCTAATGGTGGTCCAGGTCGGGACACGGGACAACAGCAATGCAGAAATCCCTTTCGGCTGCAATCTTGCGGATTGTTTGCTCGTAGCTCGTCGACGAGCGTCTCGTTCGTCGTTCGTCGCGACGGAAAAAGCAGTCAGTCGTTTTCAAATATGCGCTGCTGCGGCGCGGCATCTTTGGCTAAGGACGCGAGAGGAAGTTGTGTGCTCCCTGTTGAACCGTATTGAAAATTAATTGCTGTGCAGAAAAGGTGAGCAATATTTAATGCATGCTGTTACGGGGCATAGAGGTATGCAATGTAACAATAATTATAAATAAATTAGTTTACAAGTATTCCTATATGTAGAAAATAGGGTGCCCTGTAATTCGAGCTGCACATATATTTTAATTTCTATTTGTCAGTATTTATTGACGTTGAATTTATACCGATTTGATTTGCAAGTTTAGTTTGTCACGTTAATAAGCGAATTGCAATTGAGAAAACGAATGAAACAGTGCACGCTATCATCAGACTATTGTACAATCGTACGAAGGCCAAGTGGGAAGTCATTGATCATTACAACGTTCGATGTCTGTCTTTCAATTCAATTGCTACGCACAAGACGCGCCATGATTGGGACAAAATAACATGAAACTTGATGGCATGTGTCTGTCAGGTTTCGCGAGCCTGTTAATACTGTAGAACTTGGCATCGATTGTTGCCTGCAGAAAACAGTCTCCTGTAGCTTCTTGCAGTTAAGGACTCACGTTACATAATGTAATTATGCCAGTTATACAAGCGTGTGCGCTCGCAACGAGTTAAAACGAACAATTAATCGATCGATTAAACGTGCTGTTTCAATGGATTGCCTAATGAGATGTTCCACGTTACGCAAATTCACCCCGTGCTGGGGCGAATTAGATTTCGTAGCTTAAAACCTTACAAAATTGATTTATTCACATTTTTATACATAAAATGTTAATATAGCTCGAAAATCATATAGCTACATTTTTGTTATTCTTCTTAGTATAATAAATTGCTCCTTTGACTCCCTTGCGCCCCTTCTGACTCGCTGCACCCCCTTTTAAATTATAAACAAATGCGGTTACTTCGACTTGCCGGCGAGCTAAATTAATGATCAGAAGATATAACTTAAAGCTAAAACTGTAAGCTGCAATCTCCAATAGGTGGGAACATTATTACATGTGAGGTTCATTTGTTATAAACAATTAAACAATTGAAATTGTTATTACGGCCAACGGTTCGAGCCAGCGAATGATCCGCAAGTCGAATTTTGACTTGGGGACACTATTGTCACCTCATCCGCCAATACCTATACAGTTAATGCGCTAGATGCAGATCAAGTGAAATCTGGTCCTGGATTAGCTCTCTCAAAGGAACTGAAGCGACTAAAAGTGTTTACGCTGTATCGCGACGATGTTCGAGGACGCTGACTCTCCTGATGCTATCAGCTGAGCCTAGTTAGTTGACCGCGATGGTCGGATTGTAGAGTTGGTTGTGATGGAGAGGACCAAATGTTGAGCGTCGTTTGGCGACGCAACTCTTTCAAACTCACTTTGATGTAAATTGTGACTATAATATTCATTTAATATACATACATATAATATACATGTGGGATTGTCGGGGTTCCGCTAATCAAACTCCTTTGGTTAATATAAAAACAATTTAATGAATAGGATATACAAAAATGCATATGTTCCGGTCCTGCGGCGTCGAATGCTCGTTAGCAACTGACTTCTTTTTTTCACGCCCGGCCGGCGATCGGCTGTTCGCCGAACTTCCTCGCACGTCGCGACGCCTTCCGTCTTCCGCGCGGCAAGGCATTCCCCCCAACCCCATTCCTGAATACATGCATATTTTCTTTGTTATGTATTAGTGAATTTATATTTTTTTTCTGTAATCTTCCACTGAAGATATCAGGTTCGTCTTTATTAGAGTATATTAGTAATATGTAACTTTTCCTAGAACATTCCCTGATCTTCAGAAAGTTCACCATTAAGTACCAACGGTGTTACGTTATTATCCATCATAGTTATGTGATTTCCTTCAATTTCGTGTACTGTTACCGTTCCATGAGTTAGCTGCAAGGGACAACAATTGAATTACAGTAATAATTCAATTACATGAAAGTAATAATCCATGCTTCTATCTGTTACCTTGTTTAAGCCATAAGTCAAGTCTGATACTTGCACTGCTTTTGTCGTTGGTACTAATAATGTGATAGAAGTTCTAAGAGGTGGCAAATTGGAAGGGTTGTATTTGTCCACCAGGGCCATTTGGTTGAACAGGAACGATATAATCATTTTCTGAGTTTCCGCCGGGTAGATCTGGTACACTTCATCGGGTACGTGTTTTATTGCTGTATTTATTTTTTCGTCCCAATTGCCGCACTCTTTCAACTCCAACAAGAACTGTTAGTTAATAAAATTAATCAGCATACCTCTATGGCGAATACATTCAGTGTATAATACATGAAAATATAATTTACCTCCTCTATCGTGGCCGATTTAAAGATACTCAGTATGCCGATCAAGAACTTATTTTCATATTCTTCCATCGTATCTACCCTGAGGCATTCTGCCTTTAGTACTTTCATAAAATCGGGGGATCCGTCTATTAAAATAAGCTGGCCTATTAGCGAATGAGCTTCTAATCTCCTTACGAGTTCTATGGCGATCAACGTTCCGTAGGAATAACCAACGACTGTAAAGTCTCTACGATCTTTACTTCTCGCTAAAACGTGCTGAAAATAGAAAGAGAATTATATTCTGTAGGCTCTGAAAATATAAATACGATAAGAATTAAAAGGCATACAGGCAAGAGACACTCTGCCATTTCTTCCACTGTGTCATGTATATCATGTATTCCCAATTGCAAACAGGTGGCTGGTACTTTTAATTTAGGCGCTAGAGACGCGTAAGTCGTAGCAGATCCGTCGATGCCCGGTATAAGGAAAATTTCGTTCTTCTTTTCTACACATTTGACCGGAAGTTCCACACAATATTGATTCTTCACTACCGGAACGTCCAGAGTCCTCATCAGTATTGTTAGATCAGCCAAATTCTTCGGCGCGATCTCAATCTGTTTAACTTGTTCCTTCGGGTTTTTCGTATCTTTAGTAGACATCTCTACCAATTTTGCTACCGATAATACTCTAATATCCTGAGGAGTTAATAGCACTCCGAAGTCCCTCTCTAGAGTCTGTTTTATCTCCACAGCCATCATAGAATCCATGCCAAGTTCGGCCAAAGACGAATTCTGACCAACACCTTTAAGGTCCTTGATGTCTAAAACCGGCGATAAAAAAAAATATATATATATCCACACTCTTTGTTGATCCAACGAATGTCGAACTTACTCATTATATTCAATACTGCCCCCAGAACAGTGCTAGCTTCACCAGCGCTGGGACGTTTCTCCGCCACCACCATACTAGCCACAATTGGTCTGCTCTGACACAAGAATTTATCCAATTCCTCCCAGCACGAAGATATTCCTTGTGGCAAGGTACCACCGATTGCCAGGTGCTGCTTGTTCTCCAACATTTCTGCGGCAAGGCCAACGTCTCCAACAGCTCCCCATTGAATAGCCATGCCTGGAAGACCTTCCTCCACTCTTCTTTCGCAAATCCTCTCCAACACGGCGTTAGCCATGCCATAATTACTTTGTCCAGGTGTTCCCCTGCCACAAGAAAGGGAAGAGAAGACAACGAAGTAACGGAGTGTGGGGCAAATCTGTCTAGATAGTTCGTCTAGTTTCTTCGTGATTTTCGCTTTCGGCGTCATACTTTCTTCGAACGACATTTCAGTTTGGTTCACCATCAGGCAATCCTTTAGCACAGCCGCCAGGTTGAAGATACCATCGACAGGTGCCTGCTTCTCTGCTGATTTCAAGATGAACTCGCAGTCCTCCGTTTTAGAAGCGTCTACGCCAGATACGACTAAAACTTTCACGCCCTTGGATTTCCATACGTCTGTCCTCAACCGCTGATAACCGTCTTTGATGCCATTTCGAGAAACGATCACGAGACTTCTGGCGCCACGTAAAATCAACCAATCTGCAAGTTCCAGACCCAAACCTCCCAAACCTCCTATGAGAACGTAGGTTTTGTTTCCCGCGGCGTAAAAACGAGGATAGGCGAGCATCGGCATGTCAAACGGCTCCTTTTGGTCTCCTACTTTGATTAAAATCTGTAGCGAAGATGATAAGATTCAAGGCTTATCAATATTCCAAATATTCGTGCCTCCAAATCCTTAAAGGGCTAATCGCAAGTAGAGCAAGACTAAAGTATCAATCTCGAAGAGTAGATAGAAATGATATATTTAAAATTACCTTTCCAATACATTGTCCTTTCGTCATATACCTAAACGCATCCACCACTCGGTCTTTCGCGAAACATTTCCTAACTAAAGGTTTCATGGCGTCAGAGTACAGCTGATCAGCGAGGATGTCATGTAACTTTTCGCCTAAGCCAGGTATCACACCAGCAATCATATTATCCAACATAATTCCATGAAAGGAGGCTTCCTTCAAAAATATATCCATTCCCAATTGACTATTGGCAGCCAGATCAAATTTACCAATTTCCAAGAATCGACCACGGGCGGCCAGGCAACGAACAGATGCTTGGAGCTTGTCCTCAGACAAGGAATTTAAAACTACATTTACTCCTTTCCCGTGTGTCTGTTTCATTACCATCTGCTCGAAACTCGTGTCCCGAGAGTTTCCGATATGATCGTCGTCTATGCTAGGGAAAGTCTCCTTGATAAACTTTCGCTTTTCTGGAGTTCCTACGGTGGTGAATACTTCGCACCCTTCGGCAAGGGTTATATTGATGGCAGCCTGGCCTACGGCCCCACTTCCGGAATGGATCAATACTTTCTCGCCTTTCTTTAACTTTCCAACGTAGAAGAACGCGTAGAAAACTGTGCCGTAGGCACAGGGAATGGTCGCAGCATCTTCGAGGGACCATTTGTCTGGCACAGGCCACACATTGAAGTGGAGAGGATTGACGAAGTTCGATATAGCTCTGAAATAATTAATGAACCATATGGGAGCACCTATTTCGTTCACGGGATAATACAGCAAGGATTACATAATTCCTTACTTGTTCTGGGCGAATCCCATCACTCGTCGTCCATTGGAATCTATACCACTGAACTCGAAGCCAATTAAACAATCAGCACTTTCTTCGCCCCTCGCAACAGCCTCTGGCAGCAGTTTTCCAGTAGCTAACATGATATCTCTGAAGTTCAAGGAGGAGTATACCACTTTTATAAGACTATCGTTTTTCATATCCGGCTTGAGTTGCCCTTCGATCCATCGAATAGAATTCAATTTTCCTCTTACCTGTTAAATACTCTTACTTTACTTTCAAAGACTGGACTCTTTGGAGTAGCAGCGAATATTTACGTACCGTTAGATTAGCGTAGCCATGGGGGACCAAAGCTGCCACCGGTGGAGGTAACGGCAGGTGTCTGTAAGTTCCCCAAACTCTTCCAGGTCTGATCACGTTGTAACCAATATCTATGTCAAGAATTCTAGCGTAGAATGGATCCTTCAGTGAGAATAGAGGAGCATGTTCGTCTTGAATTATCATAGCCTTCACGATTTTTCCATTAGGTTCCAGTCTTAGACATTTAACCAAACCTAGAAGGCCATTCTCTGTATCTCCTTGCGCGACTAGGACCAATCTTACTGTCCCGTCTGTTTCCGTCTCCCCTTCATTTTGCAATACTTCCTTCACCTTCTCCAACCAGCTGAACTCATTGTTATTCACGTAAACGATTTCAGTTCTTCGAGGAGGTTCCTCCTCTTTTTTCAAAAGCAACAGCGTCTGGTTTTGGAAAGTCTTCTCTAGCACGATCTTCAGACCACAAGCTTCGAGATGGGATAATGTGTCATCGTTGACGTTGGATTCTCGAAGCAGAATGAATCCATGGTTGTTCGTAGCCAGCAGGAGCTGGTCCAAAGTGTGACGTTTCTTCCTTGACAAAATTTCGTAACCGGTTGCCATGAAGACACTACCATCGTCCGGTATTTTGCTCGGCTCTATTATAGTAACGGTCTCAGGAAGCGGCAAGTCCTTGTATTTTTCCGTATCTGCGGCGAGAGTAATGTTTGCTCGAACGACTGGTAAATCACCTAGTACTTTCAGCAATATCGGGGTGAGGATTTCTTCGGTGGTTAGATTGTCATCGTCATTGACTAGCTCGAGAACCTTTGGGGTGGTCATCATGTTACTCTCTAATGCAAGCTGTATAGATAGTACGATCATTTCTTCTATTGATGTTTGAACCCTGTCGCGGTGAGGAACGAATCTGTACTCTTCTAGAACGGGATCAGCGTTTGGCTTCCGACGCGCAATAGCATTGGCCTTCACCCCACGAATTTCAATTCCACCGGCCACTATTGTGTCGTATTCTGGGCAGACGGAAACTGGAATATCTGTAAAATACATTTTTTTATTAGGCTAGAAAAGTATTTCGCGGAAGAATTCCCTAAAACTGTTTCCAATGCGTATAAATTTGTTTAGAATACATTCTACGTGCCTACATCGTTCCCAGTAGAAGTTTGAATAGTCTTATTATGTGCTTTCACATTTATCACCACTTTCCGTATTGCAGTTGGAACATACAGGGCTCTGGAAGCGATGCCTAATATCTTCATTTGCATCATGGTATCCATAAATGCGGCCCAATTTTTCTTCCAGGTAATATGGCCCCTCGTTCGTCCGATCGAGGCACTCTTCAACCCCCGGAACAGTCCGGTGTATTCATACCCACGGAGTTTCAACTCTTTGTAGATATCTTTGGTCGACAAGACTTCCTCGTCCTTCATCTCTGTTAGGAACTCCGAAGAAATCATATCTTGCTCTGGAGCTTTCGTAATTCGGACTGTTCCTGTTACCACTGTTGTCGATCCCTCTGATATCTCGAATTCTCCGGATCCTGAAAACATATTGCATCACGCGATACCACTGCTACCATTCTCGTAGTTAATAAATCTTCGATGTAGGAACTGACCTCTATGAATCATAACTGTCAGTGGAACAGAACCCTCCGCGAGAATGGTGGTTGCTCGCTCGAATTTAATATTTTCAAACACTACAGACAGCTCATCGTACAGTACTCCCTGCAACAAACCCGCGGTCTTCCAAACCAAAACAAGATATCCCGTTGCTGGTATCAAGTTTCTTCCATCTATTACGTGGTGGACCATGTACTCGTAACTCTCATCCTTAAGTTCTATCTGTTCCGTCATGTCTGACGTGGTGATTTTCTGCAGCCGGGTGTAGTGTGACACAAACCAATCTTTGGAGTGGTCCCATCTAAAATTTAACATCTCCGCTTAATACTTTCAACTATTTGTGTATTAATCCTTATACTCACCTTATGTAAGGCGAGATCATAGGAGTACCACGGCTAACAGGGAATTCTACATCGGGATAGAGATTCGCTAGCTGAAGTTGCAATCCAACGTTGTACAATTTTCCGAGTCCCTGCAATAGGTACTCGGCGTTGTCTCTATGGTCTCGTTGTGTCAATGCTATATTCGTCACTTCCTCATCCAAAGATCTCTCGAGAATTCCCTGCAGGAGACCATGCGGCGCAATTTCTATGGTGACAGCATTATTTGGAATCAGAGCCAACGTTTCAGCGAACAGCACAGAGCTCAATAAATTGTTGGTATGATATTCGGCGGAAGAGTATTTGGCTGCTGGTGTGGACCATTGATCACGGGGTACAGAAGTGCTCAACCACTTGGAATCACGTGCCTTCGGCACCGGAATTACTTTCTTCAAGTGAGCTAATAATGTTGGACCGGCATCAGCGACGTAGCGGCTGTGGTAAGCTATATTGCTGCAGGGCACCTCTTTTACGAAGACTTCGTTCCGCTAAAATGATTAACGAATGAGCGAAGAAATTTTAAAAGGAAATAGATATCACAAAAAAATTGGCAACGATTGAAATGGTTGATTGCGCGGTAAAAACGAACCTGTAACTTAGCAACGAACTCCTTCATAGACTCCGCTGGACCACTAATGGTGGAGCTACCTGGGCCATTGTGACAAGCCACTTCGATGCCTGGTGGGCACAGATCTTTGATCTCTTCGTACCCAAGATCAACTGCGGCCATGGATCCTCGGATCAGTTTGGTAGTTGTAGACGCCAAGCCTCTATAATACGCTGCGAGAATCATCTGTTCGGCTGTAAAGCATCCATCGGCATAAGCACAGCCGAGCTCTCCCACGGAATGACCAATTATATAGTCTGGCTCGATACCCACGGATGTTAACAGATCCACGAGACCGATCTATACAAATACTTCTATTTACTATCGCACAAATGTTAAGAATCGTAGTAGGTAAATTAATATTTTGTCTATGACTGCTACCTGAATAGCAGCGATTCCGACGAAAGAATTGGTAATATTGTCGAAGGTTTGCTTGGCCTTATTTGTGATGATATCAACGATATCAATACCGTGCGGTTTCAGAGCTGTATCACATTTCTCGATAGCTTTCGCGAAAACGGGGAACTTCATGAGCGCCTCACCTGATGGATCGTGGAATAAAACGATAAACCCGAGAAGCTTTAAGAAAAGTTCACGTTAAAACTTAGGCATACCCATGCCAGTCCAGTGCGTTCCCATTCCAGAGAAAACGAACCAAACAGGCCGTTTCATTCCTGAATATGCTTGAGTTTCTCTCGGTGGCATTTGGGATATCTTAGATCCGACCAAGCTGTAGCCTCTGAATAAATGTCCACCTATGTTTTCTGCGTGAATATTATGCAACAGTCGAACGTACTCGACGTCCACTGGGATGCTTTCCACCTACGAAATTAATCGTTATCTTCCTGTACGATTTTATACCTCTGCAGTTCACTCACGTAGCCCAGAAGTGTATCTAAAGCCTCCTGCGTTCGTCCTGATACGGCTACTAATCTGGGAAGGTCGTCCTCCGGAGCTCCATTGTTAACTTTTTCTTTCGTGTGTGATTTTAACAACACATGAACATTCGCACCACCAAACCCGAAAGAGTTTACTCCTACGTAACCACCCTCCCAAGGGGTTGGTTCTGTCACCACTTGAGCATGTCCCTCTTCCAGACAACGCATTCCTTTCGTAGGCGTCTTAAAGTGTAAGTTTGGTGGAATAAATCCCGACTCCATACCGATGATCACCTTCAAACATATTTCCCAGTAATCAGTGAACTTCAATTCCCCATCCAACAATAGAACATCGGTACCTATTAATTACACACCTTGGCTACTGAACAGAGGCCACTAGAGGGTTCCGTGTGCCCCATGTTTGACTTAATCGTACCAATTTTCAGAGGAGACCTTCTACCCTGACAGAAGACCTGATCAATGGTGGTCAATTCTTCCGGATCGCCGACGGCGGTACCGGTACCATGAGCTTCCAGAAAGGAAAGGCAATTTGGCGACATTTGGCACTCGTTGTAGAAATCTGTTAGAAGCATCTTCTGTATTTTACTGGCAGGAAACGTGATACCCTGTTCCTTGTAGCCATCGCAGTTGGTCTTCGTATAGACGATTTGCGAATAAATTCTCTTGGCGTCTTTGGCTTTCTGCACAAGGATCGCGCAGATAGCCTCGCTACGAACATAGCCGTTTGCTGCGGCATCAAAGGTTTTGCAACGGCAGTCCGTGGATAGCAGACCTATTGTAGTATTGAAAGAATATTCAAGCTTCTTTTAAACCTAATAGTGGACTGTTGTCTTCTATAATTATGTTTGTTATTTGATTTTACCAAGCCTGAAGAATTGAAGAGACACATACGGATGAAGACAAAGATTGACTCCACCGACAATCACCGAGTCGCAAGCTCCACTTCGAATCAGTCTATAAGCATGATCCAATGCAAACAAACTGGAACTACATGCTGTGTCTATTGAATACGATGGTCCGTGGAAGTCGAAAAAGTGGGAGATCCTGTTAGCCAGCATGGCCTTAGAGCATCCGGTGATACCCAAGCCGTCCGCCTTAAAAATATTGGTAGTGAAGAAGATACACTTGGGCCTACATTGTACAAAAGATTCAGAACGATATCTACATGCATCTCTTCGTAGTACCAAACTTTCTCTGATTCACCGCTGCAGGCTCCTATAATAACACCAGTATTGCTTCCCCTAAGTTGTCTAGGATTAATTCCAGCGTCGACAATGGCTTCGTATGCATTTTCCATCAATATTCGACTCATAGGATCCGAAGCGTGGGCTTGTTTGTAATTGACGCCGAAGAAAGACGCGTCGAATTTGGACAGGTCCTCCAATTTTCCACCGGCTGTTGGAATCCCCGGGTAATCTATTCGCATGTACAAAGTTTCATGTCCATTCTGCATGGATCTGTGTTAAATATCAGTTACCTAGTGTCCATCGTGTATCTGTGACGAGGTCCACCTTGTTCAACAAATTTTCCTTTAGCTCTTTCATGTTACTGCTGGCCGGAAACCTTCCAGCGATACCGGAAATCACCACTTCCTCCCCCGGTTCTACCATGCCGAAATTCACTTTCTTGGGATCTACTTGCTCAGTGCCAGACATTCTTGCTTGCTCTGCGAACTTCGTTGACATAATTGCTTATTCGCCTCGGTGTAACTGTTTGGCAATGATGAAGGGAGAACTGATCTCAAGGAGATGAAACGATGATACTTGAACTCAGGACTTTCGGGTAATCAACAGAATTACCACGATCGTCAACTGGGATCCTGAATACCACTGCGGTCTGGGGATAGAAACGAAGCTTTTTATAACTACGATTCTCACCCCTATGTGACTTGTGAATTTCTTTTCTGAATATTCCAGAAACTGATCTGCATGGTAATGTTTGTATCAGTTTAAAACAATATTCATCGTTTGCATAGGTGATATTGTAAGTGATGACCTGTGCTTTGTTCCTTTCGAGGACAATGACTTTTTACGGGTGCGCGGAACAAGAAGAGAGAAGGAATTAACATTGCAACGACAGTATGTGTATTAGAAATGATACTCAAATGGGTATTGTTGGGCTCTTTGTAAGAGTTAATAATTATCATTTGTCATGAGAGCTGAAGGTTTGGCGTTGTATTTATTAGGTCGTCCCATAAGTTCGTGCCGCTTAATGTTTTGCTATTTAACTCAATGTATGAAACAAATCTTTAAAGTTTATGAAAAAACGTAATCACCCTCCCGTTCCACAACTTCTTCCTATCTTTTTGGTAAAGTCATTATTATACCGTCACTATAAAATTTCCGTGGTTTTTCGTTAAAGTACTTTTCAATGTTTGTTTTTAGGGACTCAACATTATTAAATTTTTTTTCGGCTAAAAAATGTTGCATTGACTGGAATAAATGGTGATCCGATGGAGCAATATCTGGAGAATCTGGTGGGTGTAATAAAATTTGCCAAACCAATTTTTTTGCACTTTTTGTGCCACATGTGGTCTGGCATTATCGTGATGAGAAACGACATTGTACCGATTCACGAGTTTTGGCCGTTTTACTCTTATTGCTGCTTTCAATTTATCCATCTGAGCACGGCATTTGCCTGAATTAATTGTTTGGTTGGCTGGAAGAAACTCAAAATACGAAGTTCCTTACCAAAGTATAAACGCATCCGCGGCACGAACTTATGGGGCGACCTAATAGTTGAACGCACTTTGTTCATAATAATCTCAGTTCATAATCTCAGGTCATAATCAGTGCGTCGTAATGAATATTCTTTATTTTGGCGTTGCGAATGTCACGGTTCGCCGGATGTCGCATTACTATATATAAATACTGTAATGTGTAATGCATAGGCCTGCAACTTTAGCAACAATAGGTTCATCTTTTTTTTATCTACGTCTTGTAATATGTTAGCATATGTTAGGACTTCGGCAATCGGCGATTTCAGCCTCCGGGTTTATGATACGGCTACCTTTGAATTCTATTCAGATACATCGGGCACATTAAAGTAGAGGTACTTAGTCGCTGTACTGGTACAAAATTGTAGAAAGAGACCACCCGTTTTCGACGCCTATTGTCTCTGAATAGCAATTGCCGTATCATAAAACCTTTGATGCCTCGTTGGAGGAAGCGCCAAACCAAATGTGCTCGGTCCCGTTGGCCCAGGTATGCAGGCCTTGCAAAGCAAGCACCAGCACGCAAACACGCTGATTGGTCGACATCCGCTACCCATTTTAGTATATAAGCACACGTTTTTGTAAAATAAAGCAGTTTCCCATTAGCCTGCCGCTGCGCGGACCCATTTTCAATCCCTTCAAAGAGTGCAAAACAAAGCACTCAAGATAATCCTCAATCTCCCATCTGACTTTTCGACAAACGAACTTCACCGTAAGGCAAACCTACCTAAGATTCTCACCTTGGTCAAGGATTGCATTGAAAAATACAATCACTCCAACCACCCCAATCCATTAATCTCAAACACCCTAAATTTCAGCCCGGATACTCTCCCATATAACCCTAGAATCAGATTTCCACTCTGGTTGACCCCCAAGTTACTTTAAACACTTTTAAATTTCTTTTTTCGCATGTCACGGGTTTTTTGAAAATTTTTGCCCGAATCTAAAGTTCCCGTTGCAACTCGCGATGCAGAAACGTACCCAATGCTATGCTTGCGCATTACATTCCTTCAGAGTATAAGGACCCTCCGGTTGGTCCAGGTGACTCTGTACGTAACCTCCTGATCACCCCTTTAGGCTCTGCCTAATTAAAAAAATAAAAATAAATAAATAAAAAATAAAGCAGTTACCCAAAAACCAAAGAACACGACAGAACACTCTCGTTCCTTCTACTTCGCTATACATAGTGCCGGAATATGGCATATATTCCGGCTGGTCCTTCGAGCAATTAACAACAACATTTTAGTCGGCACACACCTCGTGCAAATCTACAACAAAGCCAGAATGATGGTAAGATCGACCAACGGTACTTAACAGCATGTATTTAATGAATGACTTGGGATAAAGTTGCAGCCATTTGCATGACTTCATTACCTTTGCATTTGTAATCATGAAATGCAACTTTTCGCAGTAATCGAAATGCAGAAGATAGTACTAATGAACGTCGTGGAACCATTTCACATAGACGTTGTTAAATGTTTGGTAAAATTCTTCTGAAAATATTTAGACGCATAAATAGTCATCATTAATTTGGTGACATTACAAACATATAAATGTTTGCCTCGTCAATAATAAGTATTTTATTATGAACTGCAGAATTATGAACCTTGTTTGCAATACAGCAATTGAAAAATATATTGTCGTCGCAGTGGTCGTATTTCTTTAATAATAATATCATTATTATAATTCAGATAATTCTTAAATCTATATACAGGGTGTCCCGTAACTAGTGAAGTATCCGGAAACGGGGGGTAGCTGGGGCGATTCTGAACAACTTTCTCCTTGACCAAAGTGGTTGAAGCTTCGTTTTTGAATTATTAACGAAAAACACTTATAATACTAAATGAAGAATAATGTGTAATTACTCGTTATTCATGAATAACAATTTAACTAACAAGTCGTTTAATAACTGTTCCATATTTTTATTCGTTATCCGAAACGAATAAAGTGTTCAATTACTTATTAAAAGAATGTTATTTTTAACAGCAAACTGCGAAAAAGGCCGCAAACGCGAGATGGCGCCAAATATCTGATCATCGACCGTCTGTGGAGCATTAGAGCCCCAGTACCATTTCCATGTCACACACAACGTTACCAATCAAATTTTAAAAATTGTCATCTCGGCTATTGGTTTTTATTTTTTAATAAATGGGGCCTTAAATGAAATGGATACGAATAAGCTACATGAGAAAAAATACACCGTTACGGCAACTTCATCCCGCTGGCCGTAATAATTATCTTAATTGTTTAATTGTTTATAACAAATGAACCTCGCATGGAATAATGTTCCCACCTATTGGAGATTGTAGCTCATACTTCTAGCTTTAAATGATGTCCTCTGGTCATTGATGTAGCTCGGCGGCAATTCCAAGTAATCGCATTTCTTTATAATTCCTTTCAACAAATTCAATTATCTCGCATTCTACTGGGCCGATTTCAATCAACGACGTCTCAGATTAAAGCCCTTGGTTCGAGAAGTATAGTTACTGTGAAATTTTCAAACGAACTCTTAAATTGTTTATAAAAAATGAACAGCAGGATGGAGCATTTGTAAATCGTTTGTTATCGTGTAGCAGCATACTCTACCTTCATTTTAAGAACTCGATCATTATGTTCTCATGTTCTCCTGATACAAAATCCTGATTTTCGGCAGAAATTTTTGCCAGAAACCCAGAAATTTACGTTCTTCAGAATTCCTGGAGTGTGTACTGAGTACTTTAATTATTTGTGACGAAGGTTTATGTTTACAAGTCTCCCGTTGTAGAACCTTACAATTGAATATCCTGTCACAGTACTAAGTGTTTAAGGAGTAGGAATTGCACACTGTCGTATCAAAGGAGTTGTAAATAAAATGAATATGCAAATAAAATATGTAAGATCGAGAATATGGGCAAGGCACATAATGAGTACATCGTACCGGGCTACAACTAGGCCATCCACTTCTTTGTCTCCCGTTTTGCGGTTCAAGCAACCCCGACCAAGCATTCCTGTATTAAAATGTTGCATCTCTGTCCTGCTGCTGCCTCCTTTGAACTAAACCGCTGAAATCTCCTTCCCATACATGTCTACCGTTCCATCCTGCGAATTCATTCAAAATTCCATGAAAGATTTCCAGACTATGGTCAATGTTTGGAATTCTAAAATTGAAAATTGGCCCAAGGGCGATCGATTAGGCGAACTACAATTAATTCGACTAATTCAATGACGGTGACCGTGGTTATCCAGATATACAACGTCCCTGTCCTGCCGCACTGTACAGCGAAACGGCAGGGTGGATTGATTTTTCGCCCCCTGACGTCACCAGTCTTGGCCGGCATGCGCGTGAAGGACAACGAGCGTCCCGACGCGTTTTATTTCCCCGACTGTACAACTTGTTTGCGTAACCACTGACTGATGCCCCTTTATCGAAGTCCTACGATCTTAATGATCAAAGACAGACACCGACCGCTAATCTGTAATTGACACGATTGGCCCATCGATAACAGATTTACGTTCCACTAGTGGAATAGGTACTCCTACTTGCCCTTTGTATTTGTCACAATTAAATTATTGCAAATGAAGGAAAATAAACGGTGCGCAGTAAAAGTATTACTGGGGAATCATTTCACTCAATTTCAACAAGATACCGGGGGGAATAAACAATTGGAAACACCTATTTTTTATTCCCCTAATATAGCAAGTAATCTAAGAATAGTAGAAATAAATCTCGAGTAGAATATAAATCTGTAGACCGTGGTAGACTTAGAATAAAATTGAGATTGCTGAGGGTGGTAACGAGGCGATAGACAGGGTGGTTGCGGCCGGAGAACGAGGTAGATTGTACCGGGGTCAGCGACGAGTTCATTCAGTCTCGCGCGGTTGGTCGACTGCTGGTCATTTCCTCTCGCTCGAACTCTCGCATAAACCTATAGTCCGCTCCTTTCCTGCTCCAGTGATTTCCCCCTCCTGTGGCGATCTGATTCCCTCTTCCGTCGACGATCGAGCTGCTGGCGAACCACTTCGTTCACCAGGCACACGTGCGCCGTCGTAACGACGGAACGCATTTCTAGTCGGTGCTCGTGCTCTGTTTTCGCGACCAGGCTTAACTGTTAATACACATGCACGCATAGATCATTTGATTTCCCTGTTTTCGTAATTAAAAGAACAAATAAAGTATAACATACAGTAACATAATTCCTCATGTAACTCAAAGCTGGTGTTCTGTTCAGTCTTCGTGAGAAATGTTGAAACGTTGGTGGAAATACGTGACGTAGACCCAGCGTGGCAAAGGTCTGCAAAGAAAAATCAGAGTCAGAAAGTGATCTACACGTGCAAATGGCAAAGTAGTTGGAGCGTTACACGGATCGACGAACGACGAGAGCTGATCTAAATCCATGAGGGGCTATCCACCACATTCTACTGCTCCGTCTCCCTCGTTGGCATGTCCGCCCCACTTCTTCGATTCGCCAGGACGTCAGCTGGAACTTGCGTGGTGCGTCCAGGGTGTGCAGCGTGTCGCTGCAGCTTCTAGTCCATTGTCACGATCCGAAAGACGATATGTACAGGACGAGAGGATAAAGGCTTAGGGTGGAAACCATTGACGAAAGAGATTGTGACCCGGTTAAGCTCGTGTCATCGAGCTTGCACCTACATAATATCGCTGCTCTTGTTTGAGTCATATTTAACGCGGTGGTCGCGTGAACGTCGTGCGAACGTGAGTTCACGGACTCGTCTATGCTGAACGGAGGACACTGTTCGATTGAACGTCGCAGTGCAGGTGAACAGTCGTAATTTCTTGTGTCTAATGGACTAATTTTGTCCACGTAACGTGCACGTCGCGGATATAAATGGTTCAGGCAAACGTGATCGTTCAATTTGCTCAGGTTTCCAAGCTGTCGCGTGTCATCGCTGTTCACCGTGACCGGGTAAACCGGCTGGAACATTTTCCTCGAAGATTGTAAGGTGGTCGTCGACGAAACGTTAGTAACTGTGTCGCTTCCATTAAATTCGTGTGAGTGTGCGCCGGCTAACGCAGGGGCGAAGAAGGACGACTGCCATCATCGCAAATTGACCCACAGGGAAATCTGCCGTCTTTTAGCTTGGTAAGTTTGACGTTTGAGACGCGAACGTTCGTGGTGACGCAGAACACGCGGTTAATACGTCGGAAGCGTCCAAACGACGCAACCGCCGTTGATCGTTAACGGCTGGTCCTTTCTATGAGCTGCATGTACCGTTTGAAACGTTACTAATAAAATATAGTTCCACGAAGGAGAATCAGTATACTTTAACGAAAACGTCGCGCCAGTCGATCGTATTTCGCATTCTTTTATTCCCTCTGGTCCGTTGGGGCTTATGTAAGAGACCACATTGCGTGCATCTACTGTCCCTGGCGTGATACGTGTCGCGAAGCCATCGCGCGTGAATTTTTCCTGACGAACCCTCAGAGATTCGTCCACCTTCATCTTTACTTACAAGCGAGACGTCATCAGTTAGCGAATGCTGCGTCACGTGTTAAAACAGCATCTGATCTTCCCGGATCGGCTGCAACGAGCAAATTAATATATCACTCGATTGATCATCGGCATCCATCGATGGAAGATAGACAGATATAAGGACTAGATAATCGAATATGATTTTCGTTGGAAATGAGTGGCAATTTTTCAAACCTGAAACCTGTGAACGGTTCTGCGCGTAATCGCGCCTGCGTTTCGCGATTAGCAGTTGAGAGAGGTCGGCGAGAGGAGCAGCGTTTACTTTATTAATGCAGCCGCTGCTGCGCGGCTCGTTGACCCCGCCACAATTCTCGGACTCTCGGATCGTCCTTCGGCGAAATTGATTTACCGCTCAGCCAGAGAGATGAGCGATGTTTCTGGCTAAAACGAGCCTTTGGCCCCTTCCTTGTCTCCCTTCATTTCTTTGCTCCGTTCAGCGGTCTCTTTCAACCATTTAGCTGACCTCCCGACGGTTTGTTCTTCTGCAATGCGTCAGCGGACTTTCTGCACGCAATAAGTGTGTCCACATTGGCCTGGCGGTCACGTCGAGCCACACCGTCGACCGACGGCCTCCGTTTTGATAAGATCATTCTGATTGTACCGACGATTGGTGTCATTAACTTAATGGAAAATTGTTTCGTGGATCGTTCAAATCCTCTTACCGCAAACACCTCTCTAAACAAAATGTAAAGCTACTATTTACAAGTTGCTATGCCTCTTTGCAGATGTATATATGACTGTTGGAAGAAGTTTACGTAGTTTATGCCAGTCAACAAGTTGTAAATAAATCAGGTATAGATCGCTTGGTAACAAGATGGCTAAGCACTGTTCTGGATTGTTTGTACCTATTGCAATCATTGATATCAAATGAATTGTAACCGAAGAGATGTGTACTTAAGAAATGAAACATTTGTACTTCTTTAATGTCGAGGCAGGGATTACTTGTTACTCATGAAAAGTGTGAATTTTGGAAAGTATCGAAAGTTTCGTTTCGAAATACTTGTCCGGCGAAATCATTTTCGAATGCCCTACGCCCCTCGACCTAGTTGCAAAGTTTCATTCAAATCCTCTGCATAATACTCGGAGTGCTTCTCGCCGTGAATGAACCCCTGTCGAAATTAACGCGCGCTGTTCTGGAATCTGAAACGAAAATTAGTAGAATGCTAACATCTTTAAAACAATGACATAGTTGCATAGCAGTTTGTTCACGTGATTCTCGAGCACCATATTACTTGCAAGAACTTAAGTTCAAGAATTTGAAATAAACTAGCAAGAATTTCACGCGTGTGACTTAAAATAAACCTGTAAAAAATCTTGGATAAATTTAAGCCTCCATTGAGTGTTCCTCTTCGTTCTCCGGATGGCTTGATCCTTTTCAATCCCTCGGTAATTCACGGTAAACGTTGAACATATCGTTAACAATAAGCCACGTAATCGTGAAGCTCTAAAAATCGATAAAACCTTGCAGGAAGTGGACGAAAAGTTGCAAAATGGAATGTTATAATCGCGGATGCATAAGTAACGGTGCGCTCTCTGGCCGTTTCTTACGTCGATTCCGCAACCTTTCCAAACTGAATCTTTCCTTTCCCCCACGGTGGAAAAAGTTTCTTAGAATATTTGTCCGACACAAGGCTGAATAGGCATGCGATGGTCGTGTTAAAGAAGTTACATCCATACTTCTTCTCTTGAATATTGCCCATGAAATATACTGAGATTTGAACGAATCTCTGACTATCTCTCTTTTAATATTAATGCGACGTTTTGTTGCCTTTGGTTCCATTGAATCAAGAGAAATCTCAATGAAATTTATCCCCCAGATTCTGGGCTCCGCGTCAACGAAAGAACCGTACATTTTTCTCTCCGTTCTCTCGGCAGTCGATCGATTCATTCCAGCTGATTGATAGGCGGATTCTTATTGTCGAACTGGGGGGGACTCATTCACAGGTCAGCAAGAAAAAGGCGGCGCAGAGCACGGGCCAATGTATCGAACGGTTTAGCTTCGAGTTTCACGTCGTGACTCACTGATCGTTCTGCATACAGGTATAAACGTTGTCACCTAGCACGATTATCGACGCGTCCGCTTCAAACACCGTGTTATAGCGTAAGCTACGATATGATAGCATTGTTCTTCGTGACACGTGGTCAGTCTGACCTGCCCACCTTTTGATTAGCTTTGCCGGTGATCGTTAAAACGATAGGCGACGATCTCTGGTCTTCCTCTGAGGCTTGCTTCATAGCTACCTGCAACGCAAGATGTGCAAACATTTTTGTACCTTACTTTTTCTATTGCAAATGCAATCCTACCGCAATCACTGAGAAGTCTCTCCAAATGCTAAAATGTCTCAAATACCGAACGACATAACGAAGTTATGATAGTTAGGGCTGGAAACATCAGGCATTTTCCTTGGCAGTAACATCGGGTGGTTCAATACTCGATATGTTTAATGGTCTCCCAGAGAATCAGTCCTCGTATTTCAATATTCAAATTGGCCCGTGTGTATCCCTCGAACGCCTCAAATCATTGTGGGAATATCTGGTTTTCGGTGTTCGCTGCGGTTCAGTAGTTCGAACCCGTGGTGAACGGACAACCCTGTGCCCATGCCTTGTTAGTTCAGGGTTAAGGTGACAGTGCGGTTGAGGTTGAAGTTGCGAAGGTTCGATACTAAATATAGTGGAGGCGCTTACGGGGTCAAATCAATAGGCATTCTGCGTATACATATATATATGCGGTGCCTGAACGTCTGAACATTGCACGTAATCTTAAAATACTCTACGCCTACGTGATGGAGCATCTTCTCGTCCGCACGTGTGTGCAATACCTTCCAGGTGATCCCCGCTAAAGTCATATTCCTTGAACCCATCAATACGCTTTCCTGGAACAAAATTTTTAATCAACTTCCACTTTGTAATTTGGCAGAGATCAGTGTTGCATTCAGTACCATGAATTGAATGAAAAAAGATTGCGCAATCATTCGACTGTCTTCAGCAATGAAAATAAATAGAAAAAGAATACATTTTTTTAGACCCTATCAACGGTGTAAATATCGTTAATCTCTCATATTATATCCAGGCGTGTTCAGTAATATTGACGATACCATAAATACCCATCGCAAATATTGATCGCTTGATATACAACATTAATGTAAAAGAAGCCGCACAGTTACTAAATATTACTCGCTCGATCAGTAACTTACCGATATTCAATTACTAACATCAGAAACAATGAAACTATCAAAGACCAACATTTGCCACCTTATGCGTGTCCTCTGCGTACCCTGCTGAAACAAAAAAAAAACCGTTCCGAATTAGAAAGTCTAGCAATAAAAAGTTCCAATTCAACCTGTCGTGCACGCAACGAAAGATCAAACGCATTGCATAACCCGATTAGTCACGCGATGCATCCGGAAGCGACGTTGCCCTCACGTGAGGGCTTGCCCTTCCTCGTCCCGGTACCATTCTTCATCCACCTTCCATTCTGCGGGCAATGATGAAGCTGTTTCTAGAACTCTGTCAAGGGCATCGCGTGCACGCATTCACTGACCGTCGCGTCTCGCATTTTCTTTTCTTCGGCCAGTTGCAGTATCGTAACGCGTACAGACCGCGAGGATCAGCGCGGTACCATCGTACAAGTTGAAGATCGGATGTGGTGGACGTTGCGCCGTTCACCTGGAGGAACGGTAGCGCCGGAGGTAGCCGCGTGTACA
The DNA here is from genome assembly GCA_963583965.1 of Nomada ferruginata. NCBI lineage: Eukaryota > Metazoa > Arthropoda > Insecta > Hymenoptera > Apidae > Nomada > Nomada ferruginata. The sequence goes on along the minus strand of OY757225.1, from coordinate 8,649,292 downwards.
GGCGACCTGGCACGTGATAGGGCATATTGGATGATCAGGGGAGATTGTCGGTGATGGACAATGAGCAGCCCCATCAGGAACTGGTCAAGTGTGTGGTCGTGGGTGACACAGCAGTTGGAAAGACCAGACTGATCTGCGCGAGAGCTTGCAACAAACACGTGTCGCTTTCGCAACTGTTGACGACCCACGTGCCCACAGTCTGGGCCATCGACCAGTACAGAATCTACAAGGACGTAAGTTTCTTGCTGATTCACGCTACTTATACATCGCTCCCCTTCGCGTATAACAAACTTTCTGCTGCCATTTTTGCCAATTCCATTTACCGTTTACCAATTAAAGTGGAGAACCCTATTCTATAAGTACAGCGATGCTATGAAACCCTTTGAACGTCTCCACTGGCAATAGTCTTTGCTGAAAAGTACCGAAATATTGTATTAAAATTGTTGCAACTAGAGTGCGGGGTAATACAATGAAAATAGAGAACCATGATTTTCAATTTGCTAAACAGGTGTTAGAGCGATCCTGGGAAGTAGTCGACAACGTGAACGTTTCCCTGCGACTTTGGGACACGTTTGGCGATCACGAAAAAGATCGACGTTTTGCTTACGGCAGGTAATTAGTCTACCTAAAGATTTTTCCTGCGAGCGCCAATATATCCATTTCGAAACGTTTAATTCTGCCTACGCAGGTCAGACGTCGTGCTGCTATGTTTCTCCATAACGAACCCCGTTTCCTTGCGGAATTGCAAGGCGATGTGGTATCCGGAAATACGGCGATTCTGCCCTCAGACCCCGGTCTTGTTAGTCGGATGCAAAAACGATCTCCGGTATATGTATCGAGATGAAACGTATCTGAGCTATTTTCGTGATCGTAGTCCATTTGTAAGGTATGCTATCGTTATTCTATTGATGGATATTTTTACGGCTCACATTTGGAAGTCAGACTATTTTAAATAAATTAAATAAATTAAATAAATTTCTCTTCGCCCTGTACATGGAAGTCGTTCAGATGCATCAATGTTTCCTCAACGACGGCCTCTTTGGCAAAGTGTGTCAAAGTATTGATCTCACGGTGCACCGCAGGCCTTTCCGATCAGCTGCCACCTTCGATGCTTTTGACAAATAAAAATAATTATTTCGTTTGCATGCTTAGAGTATTGCCAATGCAAAGTGTCGCGCTGTTAATATTTCAGTACATATGTATATTTAACAGTGACCAAAGAATCGATGTCCCAGAGTGAACATTTTTTCAAATAAGACATGCAATTGTCCAGTAAATTTTTTTTTTTTTAACAATCCTTCGGCTCTTTAGGCGCATGTGAATTTGTTTGAACAGTGACGCAACGCAGGATTAAGCGAGCCTTGACATATAAGGGAACCTCAAGGGATTCTGAAAGTTCATCGTGACTTTCAGGATCTTCTTTACTATCGCCCCGGTTATTCCTGTTTTACGGACACGTGTCTCTGTGTTGCGATTGTTGCTGTGTTCCACGAACAATTTCTAGGGCGACAAGAAAGAGCGATCTGGTGATGCCTGATCAGGCTCGAGCTGTCGCTAGAGAACTTGGCGTTTGCTACTATGAGACCAGCGTCTTCACGTATTACGGCGTCAACGAAGTGTTCGAGAACTCTATACGTGCTGCCCTAATTGCACGGCGCCAGCAACGGTTCTGGATGACGAACCTGAAGAGGGTGCAAAGGCCGCTGCTTCAAGTACAGACACTTTCGATACGCTAAATCTTTTTCCTCGCACATTTAACATTATAATATTGATATTAACGTTACTCGTTTTTTCGTGAAGATAGAACATTGCAAATAATGATTGAACATTATTTTTCTAGGCACCGTTCTGCCCACCGAAACCTGTTCCGCCAGAAGTGTGCCTAGCAGCAAGCACTTACGAGGAGAACATGAAAACTCTCTGGACAAAGCCTGTTCATACAGACGTGACTCTGATTGCTGGGAATTGTTCGTTCTCAGCTCATAGGTGTCTTCTAGCCGCTGCATCGCCGGCGTTCCATCGTCTTTTCTCGATGGAACTCATCCAGGAACAAACGCCTCGAAGCTCCAGCGAATCCAGCATGGTAGTTTCTATAGTTTGAATCGTTTCTCTGCCTTTTTGTTTTTCCTATTCTTCATTCTCTTAGTGGGAACGTATTTTTATATTTTCTCCTCCAAGGTGAGTACGTTCGGTGAGGCAACTGTTGGCGACTTCAACGACGACACCGAGTGCCTGATTCGTATTGATCAATCAAAGCCCGCAAAGTAAGTTCACTTGGTAAATCTATCCAAGCATGTTTTAATCCCTAAATCCACATTGCGCATCGTCTTCGTTCTGTGTTATCGAGTGTCGCGCATAACTTCGCAGAGTTTGGGAACAACTGAAGCGGCGTTCGAGTTTTCAAGTACTGCCGACGATGGACAACCAAAGGAAGTCCACTGGAACCACCAGGGAGCTTAATCATCCTGCTTTCCAAAACATTCGCGTGTGCTTAGTGAGTACCTGCAAATGCAAAAAATTAAAACGGATAACATACGAGATATTCTACATTTAATTTCAAGCAATTTCTGTGCTTGAATTATTTAAAATATAATTTATCTGTTGAATTCATTTAAATTATCATTTTTCTGTTCAATTTGCAGATCTGTAACTCTAATTCTCTTTATCTCGTCAATTGTTCTGTAGACCGAGAACGCAAACGGAATGCAGCAACCGACGACTGTTGTCACGCTTTCGAAGCTGATCACGCCTCAAGCGATGCAGCAGTGCTTGCAGTTCATTTACACGGGCAACTTGGAGAAACGGTATCAAGATCTACAGGTACGTTTCGCCGGTAGAACTTTCTTAACGGCCGGGTACACCCGTGGACCGTTCTTTGTGAATTCTATTTTTTCCGCTTGTACGTTTACTTTGTATGTACAAGTAAAGTCACGGTACAAGCATCAAACAGGTATAGGGACGAGTTAATCTATTTTAGAGAAATTAGATCAATGCTGGAGGGGGCTCAGAAAATCACGTGAACAGTGTTTTTCCAACGTTCGCATTCTCTTAACGATGCAAGGTTTCGCTGTTTTTCTTCGCCCGCGCAAAATTCCAATGTAAATGTTTGCCACAAAATGGGTGAATAGTTTGTGCAAATACTGAGTTTAAACGCCATACAATACAGTACGATATACGGTGACTAACGCGGCTGTATTCTTTCAGACAGCTCCTATCGGGCTTCTACTGGTTAGTACAATGTGAAATACGTTTGCCGACACAAGCACACCAACACGAATATAAATACATGTCTACACCCACGCATATTGTAGAGGCATATAGTTGGAAAGAATATCGATTCACCGGTTTATAGAGAATCAATTCCTAGGTCATTATCACACGCATAATGAGCATGTTCCTTATTGAAGGCAAATGAAAATTGTCGTATAGAATCGATCTCTGTACCTTATTAACAGTAGTCTGTAAAAATAACAGCAACATAGATAAAGGAATGTCGAATTCCTTAGAAGCAGGTTTCATCGCAGTGATCATTGATGCATGGGGAAGCGTCTGCAAAACTTCATTTTTAAAGGATTCAAAAGTGGACCCGTTTTTTTTTATCAATTTTTCATTTTCATATTCGTTTCCAGTAAGGGGGGAACGTCAATTGATTTCTACGCTTCTTCTCGCGTACAGGAAATTAGGCAAGCAGCGGAGTTCTTGGAGCTACCGCAGCTGTTAATGGTGCTCGGGACTTTGCAAACAAGAGATCAATTTAACAACGATCTCAACAACCGCTACAAGCAAGTGGTGAGACAACGTTTGGAAGATATTTGCCTGGAACAAGGTACATTGTTATTATAAAACTCATTGTTACCTTACGTTCGAAATAAAAATATAATTGATGTATTAGGTCTTTTCGCTGATGTGGTGTTCGATTTGGACGATGGAAGTGTACCAGCCCATAAAGCCGTCCTCACTGCCCGGTGCGACATGATGAAGGCCATGTTCTCCGGTGATTTCCGCGAAAGCAGCGCAAAAGTGGTAAGTTTCCTTCTTCCAGTCCCTTCGCTGTAAATATTCCTTGTATTAAATCGTACATTAATTGCTATGATATCCCGTTTACAGATAGTATTCCCTGGTGTACGCGAGTACACGTTCCACAAGCTACTCTGCTACTTCTACACAGACGAGGTGCCAGCAATTTCCTCCGCCAGATGCTTGAACCTTTTGGAACTGGCGAATCGCTTGTGCTTACAACGACTGGTGAACCTGGTCGAGAGCAGAGTGATCGAAGATCTCGAGAGACTGTCTCAGAACGAGGGAAACGAGGCCGTAGAGAATTGTCTGAGGCTGCTCGAACCGTGCAAGGTCAGCCCTTCCTTTCATGGTCCTGTACCTTTGACCGATGTCTACTCTAACCGATAGCTTACTCGGCAATTCGCGTGTCACAGTTGCATAACGCCGATCAGCTGGCCGACTGGTGCATGAACCACTTGTGCGTGAATTACAACAAGTTGTGCAAGATGTCCCCGCGAAGTGTGCGTCTTCTGCATCCGGAGAATCAGGAATATTTAAACGAGCATCGATGGCCCCCAGTATGGTATGTGTTTGAGTTGTAAAATTCGATATTCAGAATGCAATGAACCGATGATGAAGTGGAGTAACAAAAGGAATTCGATACACCGATAATTTTGTGCAATATAGGTATTTAAAAGATTACGATTACTATCAAAAATGCTTGGCGGAACGAGATCGCGAGAGCAAGCCAACGCTAAAGAGAAATCGCAATCAGTCCGGTTGCCTGTGTTTCTCTGGCTCCAGCAAGACCAGAAGGGAGAGCTCCAGCGGCGGCGGTGGTACAGCATCGTCGGTGAACAACGATCCGCAATCAGAACGACCTCTGTTCGACTCGATCGAATCCGGCGAACAGGTTGTATGACAAGAGCCTAGCGGCTTACGCCGCTCTGTCCGATTTATTCTGGTCCTACCAGTGCTCATGGTCTTCATATGCACCATTTTTACTATTTTGATACTGCTACAGATTTATACTTAAAGGAACGTTTTAAACGCCGAAATATGCGCAGTCTATGCACACAGGGCACACGACGAGTGTGTACCGTGAGAGGATTCCTATGAAAAAATAAAATCCTCAAATTCATCATCAATACTTTGTTGCTACGCAACAAGAGTAAATGTCTCTGTACGGTGTACGATATCTGTTTTCTGTCCTTAATTTTTCTTCATCTTGGAAATTATCCGATCCGCTCCGGCGTACGTTTTCTAAGAAGAAATGATACGAATTATAATCTGAAGAATTTTATATACAAATTCGGCGAAGGTAAATTCGACATCGTGCTGTCGTTAAGCGAACATACATAGAGACGGGTGCGCTGTCGATTCTTTTAGAAGATTTCATCTCCATAGAGGCGTCCATCGTTTCTTAAACGAATAAAACAAGCTGGTGCCTTTTGTTGGCGACCCGTCGTTGCCGCTACAGCGACCCGAAAATGGGGGATAATCCGAATTGCCTGGAAAAACTTTGTCGCGTTCTTTGACCCTATGGTGAAGACCATAGAATACCAAAAGATGGATCATGTTGTATGTATAAATACACCTTGCAATTCAATTGTTCATTAATGATTACATACGTCACGTTCGTCGACGAAGAACGTGCACATTCAATATTGCTCATAAACATTTTGATCAGGTGGATATTAATCTTTGTACGCGAGTCTTTTCGGTGGCTGTCGACCTCGTTGCGATTCTTGTCGATTTTTCTAATTAATACCGTTCAAGATTTCTCTTGTATCAATACTAGGAAATTTTCGACGATATTAATCATGTTAAGGATCATTGCGATTAACAGTTCCTTCCGTTTGCAGTCGCAATTTGATTTCACCTAACGGAAAGGATCCGCCGAAGGACGAAATAGTGTAAAAGTAATTGGTATCGCGGCAAGCCACCACCGAGAGAAACCAAATTTCAGTGAACGATGAAAGAGATCGTCGTACTCTTTCTCGATGCGTGTTAGACTGAAGAAAAGCAATAGCTTTAGTCCATAGTAGAGCGTAACAATACTAAACGGTACTCGTAGCTCTGTAAGGTATAAGTAAACTATTGATAAACAAATCGACGCGGATTTTTACATTATTTGTACAGCGTCCGACGACAGAGCCCCAATGCTTCATTTCTTCAGTTCTCGTTCGACGGAGATTACAGCTTCTTCGAGCGGTAGGTAATCACTCGTATTTGTACTATTTTGTAACAAACTTACGGCGTATGAGAAGTTATGATAACTATTCTCGTAAATCGTCAAGTCGTGCAGTTCCAATCGACGTGCATTATAATAGGATCGTCCAAAGCAACTGCAACATATCGATCACGGTAAATGGGTTACTGTTAGAATTATCAATTTGCGTCTAAATGGATAAGAATAATTAATACCAACGTAAACCGGGAGGATGTGTTTAGCGTTTATAAGGCGAAGAGGGAAGGTATGTATATCATACGCATTGTCGTGTAAGAATGAATCCTCGCGTACATCCTTGTATATTTTCTTGGCGTCTTGTACTTTCTAAGGCACAAATTGGTCCTGTTACGTCGAAGAAGCGTAATCCCTGCGTCATTAAAGGCCGTCGTGAATGCCCGTGCATGAGGTCCTCGGTTATATGTATGGGAACGTATCTGCAGTAATTAGTAAACTGATTACTACAGAGGTATTATATAAGAATAACACAGAATTGGATCATATTTTTTTCACGATGATCGTCATTCGATTGATTCGGTGAATTATCGCGCAATGAAAGTATGTTCGAGTGAGTGTGCGAGTGAGATGAAACGGGGGGGATAAAGAGAGGTGAACAATTTTTAACACGCGGAGAAATAATTCGTGGGAAGTAACGTTTGGAGTTGCTAACCGTAATTTTATTCACTGCAGTGTATACAGTGTGTAATAAAAATGTGCAACGACGAGCGTTTTTAACGGTGATCGTTATAAGTATAGGCATTTACGTATTCATACGTTGCAGACATTAAAGAATAAGAGAAATCAATTGTATACGGATACAAGATGCATTACTGCCCGATCTGTGAGAAAAGTTAATGGAAACAACGTACACGGGAGAAGTGTGACTGTTCCGGCGAGGATGAGATTAACGTCCCACTTGTACGCTACGTCAATTTTAATGTCAATGTCCCTCGTCTCTCCTAAATGTATATTTTATACTGACAGTGGTAATCATAGAATTAAGAATACAGTTGTATCTACGAAGAACAGAGGCGTAGTTCCATAGGGATCCGCAACTTTAATTTTCGCGCCCATCGCAAGTCGAAAAATTCGACGCACGTTGTGAAACACGACTACTACCAATTCTCAAATACATACATACGTCTATTCGAATCCAAAATACGCGAGCACGTGTTGTTTCAACAATGTAACTGTTTCGTAAATTCAACTTTTTCTATTGCTCTGAATTCTACTCGCAAATTAAACCAGAAATTTCTTCACACTTCACACACGCCATTACAATTCCAAATTCAAGCACTCGTACGGCAAACGATCGAAAGCGTTATAATTTTACGAATATATAATGGACGGCGTGTGATTATGGTACCAGACTTTAAGGACATCAGATTGTGTAATTACCTCTAAGAATCTCGTTCAAAGATGTCTTGAATATTATTCGAGAAAACGAACTTAAACAGCAAAGCGATGGTTTGGAATTCCTGATTGACAATCCAAACTGACCTTTCGATATCTCGATGGCCGTAAATCGATCGAAGTAATGACATCGATGTCAGATTTAATTTTACCCGCCAATGGTAAAAGCAAAGCTGTATACACGTATATATGCATGCCGCTTGGAAAAATATGATTTTTATCTTAAGCTGAATTTTAATATTCTATTTTCAAATGCACAGGCGATAAATAAATCTGATTTCTAATTAACGTTGCTACCCGACGAAAATTGTACTCAGAAATTAACCGCAAGCATTTAAAATATGTAAACATTTTATCTATACTATTTCCACCTAGTGGAAATGGAAATTTAACGTTGCAGTTAATTTTTGTTACAACCGTGTACGTTCTTTTTAATTGGAAAAAAATAAAACCCACAGTTTCATTCATACATTAAACAAAATGCATTATACACAATTAAAAAAATTTTATTTCTTTTGTGGACTCATTACACTTTCTTTCAGTGATCTATGTTAAACAATTTATCATCTGTATAACAAAGAGATTGCCTCATAATAATTTATATTATGACAATAAGTTCTTCATAGAACAACAGGCTGTTTGTTATAGAATATGCTTTGTATATAAAAGATATAACGTTTGATGCAGTGTTTCCTTAATGATAAATTCATTTATTCTATTTACAATATGATCAAAGACACGAGAAGTACATAAGCAGACCTATAGTGGAACAGATAGTGTTACCATTGAATTTTTAATTTCATCGTAGAGATCTTTATACTCTTCGTGTTCTTTAATGAGTACCATGAGGCTACCCCTTTTAACACCCATAGCGTTACCGATATCTTGCCTAGAAGGTGTATAACAATACGGAATGTTTTTGTCTTCGCACACAACCGGTAAATGGCACATAATTTCTACGGGGAACACGTCTCCAGCGAAGACCACCAATCTAATAAGAATATAGAAATACCTTTATATAAGGGCGCAATTAAATATTGAATTTTCATATTAATATAAATATTATTTCGATTTAATATTACATTAAAATAATAAAACTTTGCTTTACCCGTGTTCTCCTTTTCGTAGATGCTTTTGAACATCCTTCAATCCATTTCGAAGATAGGTCTTATGCTTTGAAGCTAAGAATGGATAATTTTATAATACATTATAAACATTACAAATGATTTGCATAATACCTTTCACGCAGAAAATATAGTTTCGCAAGGATTTTCCACTACCAACGAGAATTACCTTTTTTAATGCACTTGTAAATTTTTTTGGTTAATTTCTTCGGAGCCATAGGTTTAGCTATAGCGTTTATATATTTCAATTTATCTTCGTAACTAATTTCTACCGTGTCACCGTTGTCTGTTTCCTTCAGACTTTCGTCCACGTCCATTTTAACCGGCGTTTGATCCATTCTGTGCGAGAATAACGATTGTTTTCAGTGAAAAATCTACTTTATTTCGTCCACGTGCTTTTGCATCCCACCCATGCGTCTGACGCGCTTCACTAGTTGATCGAGACTAACCTAACCTTACAACACCACAGTGTGACAACTGAACAGAATGTGCATCTCGAGTACGGAAGTTAAAGACGATAAATAAATTTACGTCGTACTAAATTCAGTATTTGTAAATAGTCACGAAGCATGTTGTGTTGTGTTACGTTGTTAAAGCAGAGATATGCTTTTCAACTTCTGTGATACACGTTTGAGGCCAGAAATTCAATGCACCACAGTCAGTACAGAAGGATATGATGTTTCTAATTTAATAAATAATTCCGACAAGGGATTCTTGGCTTACGCTTGCATCAAGCCTCCAGTAAACATCGATATCAATTTTCTATGCAATGTATCCGTTAATCATATTTTAATTTGGCCACGGGTCGGTTCGCAAAAATCATCAGGTTTCCAATTGTATGCCAAGACAAGTAATGACAACGGCGTGCCTTATAGTTTACTGGCTGCGGGATATTTGAATCGCTCGGACAATGGATTGCTATTTTATCCGTCGAATATTAATCACGAAACAATTTCTGTCCCATCTAATTTCTTAAAGCGTTATATAAAACCATCTTTGGGCTACATAACGACCTATATAAGTAGTTTAAGAATATGCATATGTAAGACGGAGAACTCAGTCCCCGCATTAGAGAAAATTGAAGTATGGGGATCGGTATCGCCACGTTGTGGGAAAGATACAATGGCAAGTATTTCTGCTTTGTGGTTCAAAGAACAATCGTCCACGATCCAATCTGTTGGAAAGATCAAGGACAAAGATTCACCCGTTGTTAATAGAGATGACAAGTAAATGCAAAGTTATTTCGTACAGTATATTAATCGATAAAACTTGTACCATTGATTTAATCGATAAATATGTTTTGATATTTTCAGCGGAGTAATAGAATCGTCCCTACAAGTTCCAGAATGTTTCTTAGATCCGATCACTTACGACCTCATGACACAGCCGATAATATTGCCAAGCGGTAAGATAATTGATCAAAGTACATTGCTAAAGCACGAAGAAACCGAAGCTTTATGGGGAAGAAGATTGACAGACCCATTTACCGGCCTGCCATTTAGCGACGATCGTAAACCTGTTATAGCCAGTGCTTTGAAAATAAGAATAGACAAATTTCTACTTGAAAATAGTAACGCGGAGGAAGTGAGAAAATTACCAAGGGTTCTGGGTCGTGCCACACCCTCGGGATTCACGGACAAGAAAGTGGCAGAGGTTCCTAAATATTTGTTAAGAAGGAGTATCATAATTAAATCTGCTAACAGTACAATGGCAAAGGTGCAGAGTTCTACGGTAATAAAAGCGCATGGAAGTGCAAAACTTTGCCACAAATTGCCAGTTGTTGTACTGTCTCAGAAACGTAAAGCTTTTACTTTGACTAAGTCGGCGAAGCAAACAATGCCTGCCAATGCCTGTACAGCAACATGTAAACAAATAGAAAGTGAAAGGAGGAAGGATGATTGCACCGAAATAGTGGATTTAACTACTGATGATGAAACCGATTTTGATATCGACACAGTTGCACCTAATTTGAAGCGATTTAGCAGCAATGCTGGCAGGAATGAGCCGGCCCCTAAAGCAACAATGTGTTCTTGCTGTCCTGATGGTGTCTTTTATCGACTTCCATGTAAGCATATATTGTGTAGGAAAGTTATAACATCTATTAAAAATAATCAATGTAGATCTTGTGACACGCCTTACAAAAATAGTGAGATAGAACGAATTTATGAGTAAATTATTTTCACGTATTATTTATACCCTTGATTTATAAGTTACGGGCATTATACATTAAAGACTGTAAATGAAATGTAATAATTTTTAGTAAATATATAAAAATTTTTACACTTTATTGCATTGCATCAACTTCAGTTCTTATATATCAAATGTCTAAGTAAACAAAGGTGGGCAATGTATATCAATAAAGTTAATTTAGGTGGTTTGTTTGAGTTACAAAAATTTTTTTTTATAAGCGTAATCTAATGTTATATTAAAAAATTTACATACGTTATTCACAATTAACAAGTGAACTGTATGCGCTGAATTCATATGGAATCAGAATGCATCGAGCGTACCTAAATTTGTATGAGTCGCGACTTTTTTTTACGATATGTACATTATGTTAATAAACAAAGTTTATGAATGATTTTTCATTATACAAATTTTTTTATGAAATTCGAAAAAGAATTTCCCTAAGTAAGACTATCCTTTTAAATTGTGCATATCTTCATCCCGTGCAATACATTACTGGATCCTTTCACAAAGTAAAATTCATAAATTTGAACAATACTCGGAATGAAGTTACAAATGAATCGATGGGTATGTACATACATACAATTTTACACTTGATTAGATAATTTTTAAATTCAAAGCGTAATACTGTTTTATCACTTCTCATTTTTTTAAAGGAGTTATTCATTTTTTCTACCTACGAATGCAAGAAAAATAATCTAATATGCTCTATCTATTCATTATAACACCCTAAATCCGCTACCCTGACTTTGTCTTTTAGCAATATTGAATAACGATAATAAATAATTACGCGAATCTGGGGAAACATAAAATGTAAGTGTACGATCAGAATTAGGAGTAACGTTTTCAAAAATATCAGACTGTCCATCGCTATTCGTAGAAACGCTAGCTAAACCAGTGCTACTGGTTCGAACGTATTCCGCTACTCGTGCTCGCATTTCTCGATCCATCTGCAAATAGAAAAGTTAAAGATAAATGTTACAGTATTCTTTAGTCGTGTAATAGTAAAAATAATAAAATATATGTACTACCTCGTACGGTGCGGGAGATATTGATCTATCGGTTTGCGTCGTTTCAGGAGTACAATATAAACATATCGTTGATTCCAAATGATGCTCAGCACTCATTAGATCTTTGAGCAGAAACACTCGTTCTACGGTATCTTCAGCTGCGTTAACTATCAGCAATGCGTGTCTCGTTAGAACTAATGTTACTGCACGACTACTCCCTTGTTGAATTGCATAGTCTGCATTGGTAACATGTAAAATACTGCCATGATTATGTTCGAGTAAGGGTAACAACCACCAGGCATATCTGACAGATGCATTGTCATTTCCAGACGTATATTGAACCACCGGCCGCTGTCGAGGCTATAAAAATATGTATGCTATTAATTAATTTGCTTGATTGTATTTAAAACAAGTTTCAACAAATCGCCTACCGCCGGCAAAGAATTCCAGCCAGCTCCTTGGAGTAGTCCTTGTCCTGTAAGCGCGACTAGCTCTGCTGCTCCGCTTAAAGGTTTTGTAACTACCCCGACTAACCCGAGTCCAACGCCAGTGACGAGACTTTTGGTCGTCACTTCCCCTGACCAAACTTGTTGCAGAGGATGGTGTGCAAGACCCGCAACAGCAGCTAAACAAACGAGACAAAAATTTGATGTAACCATTCCTTTGGATTTTGAATGAACAAAAACTTGTGCTTCCCTACCCAAAACACTCATTCCAAGACCAGTCAAGCCTTGGTATAATCCTTGCGCCATTCCTTGAGGGCGCATTCTTCGAGATTCTTCTTGACGTTGAAGATGCTCCTCGTCGAGTGTTAGACGATCTAAATTTCGTGCTACACTGGATGCTAGCTTCGTTACAGAATTTACCGTACCTACGTGAAATTAGTATTTGTACAATTATAAGTATATGCGTAAAATATGTAATGTGCATGTTTACGATGCGGTGGTGGTACCTGCTGTAACGTGTCTCATTAAACTAGCTGAACCATGAGTTATTCCAACAATGAATCCCCATGGTCCTTGCAACAAGCCTTGGAATGGAAGAGAAACAAAGTCCCGAAGTCCTGAACCGAGCGCTTGTGCCAAACTTCCTGGCGAACCAAGTATTTCTAAAGATCCCACTACCCATCCTGAAGTGCAAAAGTAAAAGTATGCAGAAGTTTACTGTTGAGAGTTTTAGAGTATTGGACTAAAATAATTGTAATACCTGCACCAAATATTGCACCAGATAAATAATGCATTGTAAGGGCATTGCCAAGTCTGTAAGGTGTGGTCAAAACATTTTTCTTCTCAAAAGTACCAAAATACAGAGGGGAATGATCTAAAGCCACATATAAACGTACAGAAGTATGTACACTTAATAAGATAGACACGGGCTCTATCTTTAGATTGTGTAGCCTTAATGGAGCGCTTAATATTCTTGCATCGACCATTATATAATCCGGAATGTACACTCCAATAGTTGAAACTAAAGTTCTCGTCTTTTTCATCTCGTCTGTTACCAAAAATCGTGGCGGTACCATGGATGTTGCGTAATTCAATAACTGTGTTATGTATGTGTCCTCTATGTAAGAACTAATCGGCGCAATCTTTATATGAAGATCCTTTGATGCTGAAAACATGCGAAGAAAGCAATTGGTGTTAATAGGAAGAAAACTTATTAAAGGTTTACATATATTATTAGATACCTCTGGACTGAGCCTGATTCTCCAAAATATAGTCGACGGCCAGTAATGAATTCTCCCTTATTTGTTCTATTTTATTTGTCAAACAGTTGTTTGTATAAAATGCAGATTCTTTCGTCACAAGGGGACTTTGGCTGATTAATACTACCGGAAAGTCAAAACCTCCTTGATCAAACAGTTGATTATCTAATTGCAGATCACCTATAAAAGCGCGCAAGTGTACAGCTCTAGATCTAGCAGTAACAACAACTACAACATCAGTCATAGATAAGCTGGCCACTTCAATCCTCTGTGCATTTTCATTCATGTCGTGCATGATGATGATGTTAACTCCTCGAAGACAAATTGTCGCAGAGCCTTCTTTCGAATTGTTCTCTTCAGCGCTCTTTGTACTGTCGTTTGTGCTAGCTGTTACGGTTTCTATACCGGTAACTAGTTTCCGCAAATTTATCTGCGGCGGTGTTTTAATTTCTGTACCTAGCGCATCGTCTTGAGCGGAGAAGAATGTTGTTACTGACGTCGAGCTTTCGGAACTCTGTGCGTTTAACACCGACAAATCATCATCATAATCAGCAGAATATTTTTCGTGCAATATTTCTATCTCCTTCGTGTCGTTTTCTTTCCGCAGTAATCGGCTCCTGATGTCTCTCGCAGAAATTTCCACTTGCGATATTGGAACCATGTTAATATACGTGGTGTAACAACGATTTTGCATGATCAATTTAACATCTCCATAGAATGGCAGTCGCACATATTGATCCATTGGCGTATTTGATATTGAGGATAAATTTATACCTCTCGACCATCGCAACGCTTTGCCTTTTGTTACCTGATCGTCATTGCTATTCCTTGCAGCAGAGAACAATAGTACGTTCGGGGCATTTGTAACTGGAGCGTCAGGTAGTCTGTTGCTAACAGACGGAATAGAATAATGGCAAGATGCGTTGCTCTCTATTTCACAGATCCATGTAAAGTGTGCGGTGTCTAGTATTATTCCCTCTCCTGTTTCGTTAGCCTGGCCTACCAGAATCTTAAAAGGACATGTATTCTCAATCAGCAACTGAGGATGATGATCCGGGTGAATCATTATATACGTTGTACCCCTGTCCTCTTGTATTGTAATAACTATTGGCATAGTTGTAGAACCATTCGGGATGGCAACAACCTTGCGATTCATACCTTGATCGACACGAATAGGACAGGACCATTTGTGTCCTAAGCTTAGGGACATATAAAGTACTCGAGGCTCGACTATGTCCTCCATGTATAGGGTATACCATTGTGTAATCGGTATACCCTGTTTCTGATCTTCAGATGGTGAAATATTAAGACTATAAGGTGTAAGATCGTTGGGCAACTCGAGTCTGGTTGCATCTTCGTATACCGCCAATGTGGCAATGCATAATTCTTGAGACGTTAAATTACTGAAAACGTGGCTGCTCATTATACGCACAAGACGCATATCTTCGTGCATACTTGAATTGATACTCATAATCGAGACGCTTGATCCGCAATCCACGCAAGATTTAATATTTCCTTCGACAGGTATCAGTCCACCGATTCGTGGCATATAAAAACTCTGGCTCCAGTCAAGTCGTGCTAATTGTAAAGCTTGAGATGTGTAAAACGTATCTCCAATCCCGACGCATAAATGGAATGTACCTTCTAATTTTGGTGGCGTTACGATACCATAGTGAGGAATTTGACAGAGTTCGATATCCTCTGACACGAGAGACAAATGGCATCCCATGGAATTTAACATGAAACACCAAGGTTGCAATTCTAATAACAAAGTACTCGATACTAATTTTGCGTCCTGATATTTTACTTGTACGTGCGTTTGCGGTTGTTCTGCGGATATCCATTCTTCTACTTCGTCACCCTGGAAGGGCCATTCCGTTTCATCTTGTTGACTTTCGAGTTCCTGCAATATACTGTCAATGTTCTCGATCTCGGGCCTCCTGAAGAATTTCCTTTGATCCACGGAGCTGTACGATAATGGAACGTATGGATTTGACGTAGAAACTCCAGACTCCAATTGAAATGTTAGCTGATGAAAATGTTCGAACGTTCCAGGGCAATACAGCTGCTGTCGTTTGCCTCGTCCATTCACCATTGTGCTTAAAGATATCTTTAACGAAGGTGTATCCATTTGTACTCTAGCTGGCACTGGCAAATGGGAACGGATCATGTAAAGTGGACTTAGCACAGCTAGTACTTTTGTCTTATCCTGAATGTTTTGAGTTACTATTCGCACCCAAATGCTTAAAAATTGTCCACGTTCTTGAAGTGGTACTTTGACGAGCCAAGGCTGGCCCCACTTGGCGTTAGGCTGCAGAGGAATATCTCCTGTCCAAGATAAATTTGGTACATTAGTGAAACGTAAACGTATAGCCATTTTTTTATTTCCATCGAGTATCACAGATGGTGGCCGATTTTTACCAAAAACAGGATGCACATCTTTTAATACAGTCACTTTTGATCCAATATCAGCCTCGTACTTAACTAATTTCATTTCGAAATTGTCAATTAGTTGATTCGAAATTACAAGCTGCCCGGAGAACGTTATAAGCTTTTGTGTAGCAGAAAGTGAGGTAACGCTCACGAACGTTCCCGCTTTCGTTGCAGAATTGCTGAATTCAACAGCCTGAATTTCATCTGCACCAATAGAAAATGGTTTGCTCCACAGCCAAACAGTTTCTTCTATCGCGATTCGTAACATTTTGTTGCTAGTATTTCGCCAGGAATAAAAGGTGCATTGTCTGCTTTCCAATAATATATTGTCTCCTGTACCACTTTGGCCAAAGAGGATAGGCATATTGCTATCGTTAGCGACCACGTAGCGCGTAAATAAAATGGCATTCCTGTTTTCCTCTTCCAAATAGGCGTACCATAGGTGCGTCGAAACTGCAAGGGTGTGAGTTATCGTCGGGCTCAATTTCAATGAAAAAGGGCTGCAAGTTAGCGACACATCGGTTTTATCCGACAATGAAAGTTGAAATCTCGCTTCTAGGGGATCTAATATTTCTTGCATTGTCAAATGACTATAATCTAGTATGTGTACTCCAAATGTGCCACCAATATCAATCAGCGTTGAACCATCGATCCATCTATTAAGTACAAGAATTGCTCCTTTATGTTCCAAAGTCATGAAACATTGTGTTTCGGGTATAGTGCCTTTCAAAGTATAGTTTTTCAATGGTGGTTGGAAATTATTGTACATGATCGTGTTTACGTGATTGTACATTGATACGTGAATGGTACCGATATTAAGTGCAGCTTGTATATTCGGTATAATTGAGGAATTGAAGTACGAATCAATGCGTAAACATGCTGCAAGTACACGGGCTGAGATTATTGTCTTGGATGTAGGCCGATTATTGTTTGACAATAATACCACCCGCCATATGCAAGCTACTGCTCTTGCCGGAGCTTTCTCAGGAAGCTCTATACGATAGGAATCTGTTTCTGATAAATAAAAATCAGCATATCGTTGATAGGACATATGACAGTCGCTCCAATATTCTAAAGCGCAAAGTACTTTATCAACGTAGCCGCCATCGGAATCCAATGTCTAAAAATGGAAGATATTATTCAAATAACATGTAGCGCCGGTTTGTTTGAAAAATGTATGAGTGGATGATGTATTTTTCTTACTTCAAATGGGACTGGCGATACGTGTATTTTAGTCAATGTTCTCGGTTGCGGATACCTCCAAGCCATTGATTGTTGCGGATAAGTGAAGAATATTACCTGGATTGCAACAATGCGGGGCACAATTTAATTTTAATTACTGTGTAAGCTTATAATGAAACAGGAGTATTAGAAGAGCTTACCTGATACGGAAAAGGCAGCTCATCCGCGTTACCGTTCACAAATTGAAATGCTCCCGCTTTAAGATCATCCTTATAGTGTTGCTCTGTCGACAGTACAATTTGTTTTTCATTGTCTTCATAATTTGGAGAAGATGCCGTTAATTCGATTAATAACAATTGACAATCTTCCATCACATTTTTTATAATTTTTATCTGTTCCGGCCCAAAATCTAAGTAAAGACTATCACTGTCTGCTTGTATTTGTATTTGAGGAATAGAATCAACGTTTAACCAGTTCTCCCACAGCAAACACACAGTAATGTTGCAGCACCACGGATTCAAAAGTACCTTTATATTTCCATTAAGAGTTGCCGATACAATTACAGAATCTACGGACATATTGGAATATATTCTGTCTGGTCTCAGGAGGGACGAAATATTTCCTGACAATGAAGCTAAACTGCTTATTATTTCTGCGCCGGAGTCGGTCTTAAGCGATAATACAACTTGTTTCGTACATATATTTAAATCAGGCCACGAGACTCCTCTCGGTTTTATCGTTGTAGTTGTCTTAGCATCATCAGACTGTTCTGACAGTGTTGTTTCATCGTGGCTCGCAAAGCATGACAGTAGCTTCTCTTTTGTTGCGTGTATCTGACTCAGTCTCGATAAAGAAAAATAAATTTTTGTAGGTCTGCCCATGTCTATAAAATATTGTGGATTTTTCCCCAAAGCTTTTTCGTATTTCATTGTTATAAAAGATGGTGGAATGCCTGTGTCCGGGTGTAAATCGCCATTCTTTGTTTCAACCATAAATACTTTGAAGTCATTCTCTGTTGGTATAGAATTTGAATCTTGGTTTCCTTTGTCCCCAAGTGCCATCGTCAGATCGAAGCACGATATTTGTATTTTCTGCGATGGATGCTGTTGCGAGAAATAAATATTTGGTTGGTTGATCATTACGTAAAGTAGTGGCTGTTTCTGACTTTCGCCTTCGTCTTCTTCAACTTCATTTATATCGACTTCGTAGTCTGTTGCTGCTTGATGAATATCGTAGAGGACGAATGTTATTTTTCCACAATTTATTAGAAACTCAAAGGGTAAAAGTACCGAGGTACCTGAAGACGTTGGTTTACCAACAATTGTGGAATTTACGCTAGACGTTTCAAAGTCTACACCGCTATCCTTGGTAAAATCAATCTCTGTGTCGTCAGATGTTTGTCTTGCCCAGGCAATTTCTTTAATGTTCCCTACCCCCGATGACGGGTTTGGCGTTGCATTGTCGGACACAATTTTACCGTTAGCAACTTCAAAGTTCCCAAGTAATAAATTCTTCAATTCATCGTTCAAGATCGAAATCAATCGGATTTGATCCAAATTTATTGTTACTTCAATATCTGTAATGCAATTCACTTCAATTGCACTTCCGCATACCGTGACATCTGGTTTGAACAGAACGGGTGGAGCAATGATTAAGCACAAGTCAAACTTCGATAATAGTGGGAGCGTGGAGAACTGTCGTTCCAAACTACTTCCATGTCCAAGTTTATTCCACTCTAGTGCAGGATTTTCATTCATAGTGTATAGATACGATTGGGACACCTTTTTATTTATGCTCATTTGATAATTCTTCCAAGTAGTCGTGTGAGCGCATATGCTTTTTATATTAATTTGATATTGCCGATCTTCCACGGCAGAGCCGGGTATGCTTAAAATATTTGCTTGAGCTGCCAGTTGATAGATATCTAATCTTAAAGGTGTTCTGCAGATGGGGTTCTCCGCGTGTGGAGTAATACGGATTCCATCCAGTTGAAGCATTAGTAGATCATGCTGTGGTCTATATTTTGTGGCGTACGAGGCTGGTAACATCAATCTAAGTCCTTTGAAGTCCAGATATATTAAGGGTAACGTTTCATTATCAAGTCTAGTAACGCTGCTTAAACGTGGTGCCACATGTGATTCAGAGGTCTCGGTTACCTCTTGCTCAATGGATTGATAGAGACACGTAAAAGGCTTTATCAGTTGCATATATTTACTAACTGTTGTTAGCGGTAAAATTATATCCACCATTTGCATTTTTATGACTACTTCGGAGATATACGTGTTAGTAGACAATGCTGCCTCTGCTGTTATGTCTTTCTAAAAGTGTATAAATAAATAGAACATTTATACTATGTATAGAAATATTATATTAATTTCTAAGCGTTAACTACCTTCTGACTTCTGTGTCGTTTATAAGTTCCCCATCGTGTATGAACATTCCCCGATTTTGCCCTGGTCAGGGTAAAACTTAAGAAGCCAGAATCGTCACCTTTCTCTAAGCTATCCTCTCTTCCGCAAAGAACTGCTCCTACATACTCACCAATGTCCCAAGTTGGGCAATTTGGTGCTCTATTAAAATATAATTAATAGCGCTCGATAGATCAAATGTTTACGAAACAATTGGCTATGTAATTATATGTACCTCGTGTAATGAAATATAGTTGCCGTTGTAACTTTGCTTTTCAATTTAAAATAAACAGGTTGCAAGTCCAATGAAGTAATAATATCTTCCAATTCAAGAACTAATTTCAAACAATGCGAACTTTCTGTCTCCGTGACGTATAACTTGATCGCGATTTTTGTTATAGTCCATTGTATCCATGCTGTTAAAACCAATTCGTCTGTGTCTGTAAAAGAAAATTTAATATTATATGCAAAGGCAAATAAAACATAAATTTAGTCGCTGCATTACCTTGTGTACTATCATCTTTTGATGTTGAAATCGTTGAGTTTGTAGTTGTGTCTTCGGGGTACAATAATTGCGTCGGAGTAGATGGAGTTTGTGGTATAATAGGAAGTACTATTTGTACTTCCGTATTTACTTGAGCACTGGGTATAATGCTCTTATTATTACCCGATGTAACTCGTATCACACTTAAAATATTTGAAATTATTTTGCTCATAAAAACTACCTAAGGTAAGAATATTTTACATAGTTAACACGAAGCAGTATAAATATTTTATATACGTTGCTGGTATTCATTATTGTGCTACCTGTTCTTCAGAAATGGAAATAATGATTGGAGAATTGTCAATGTGAACGCAAACACCTAGAGCAGCAAGCGTGTTCAATCCTGATTGAGATGTGACCACTTTTGTTGTGAGGGCAACTGTAGCATTCAATGATACCTTTTTGATAAAATTCTTTTGTGTCTGTTGCTGCAGCATATAACAATGAAAATCAACAAGACTCAACGTC
Source organism: Nomada ferruginata (assembly GCA_963583965.1). Lineage (NCBI taxonomy): Eukaryota > Metazoa > Arthropoda > Insecta > Hymenoptera > Apidae > Nomada > Nomada ferruginata. The sequence continues at coordinate 8,628,589 of OY757225.1, read as the reverse complement.
CATGGAAAACTTTGCACTTCTGAAAGAAATTTCTTGTGAAAACGCTGCACCTCAGTGTACTTTCTTTTCACTTACTATTGGTCCACATTGATTTTGGTAGCTTAACCGGCAATTCCTGGAGATGAGGCGCGAGCAATTCGTAACTTATGTTAGACGAGTAAACAAGAAGGGTAGGCAATTTTATTGTCAATATTTGTAACTTATTATCGTTTTTTAACGCTCTGTCTTTGGCTTCTTCTATTGCTGAAATTGTCGAAAAAAGTAACGTGTAAAGTAATTGTACGCGTCAAATAATTTACTGAATATATTTGCATACCATAGGCACCAATGCCATCCATTGTAGTTGATGGTATGTAAATAACAATATGTCCAATACATCCACTTAACACAAGACCACACCACCACGGATACAGTTCTGCTAATCTGGCCAATATTCCCAAATTCTGTAAGTTCTATCACGGATTAATTTTTTATAAATACTAAGAACAAAAAAAAACGAATGGAAAAAAAATGAATGAAACGATTGTAAAAACTTTTAACGTTACTAAACGTTACTTGAAAGTAGTCCATCATTTAATTGAGTTCAAGAATTAAGCAATGTACCTGTACTTCGCTTTCGGATTTGGAATCATGTTTCTTTTGGATTTCATCGTTTAGTAGTGTCTTTGACTTTTCTGTTGCGACAACTGATTTTCGTTTCTCCTTGTCGGAAGAACTATGTACACTCTCGTGTAAACTGGGGAATGTTTTCTTCTTTGTGCCAGTATCAGAAGACGCGCCTTCGTAATGTTGCACTTCTGGCCGTGTCGTACATAATGTGCCCAAATTATAATATGTAACACGATATTCTAGCCATTTGAAAAGCAGCGGATCAAGCGAAGCTCTGATATCCGCCATTTGAAATGAAATAAGCGGTGGATGTGTCTGTCTTTCAACACTTTGAGGAAATTGTATCACAACTGTTAGAAGCGATTTGTTTTCTATGAGTCTAAAAATAAAATACGCCAAGAAATATTATTCGTATGGCAGTCGTTTATATACGCATTCGTGTACGTCATACTAACCCATGGTTATTGCTTTCTGGTCCAGAAAATATGATAGCATTCTGTGCCTCATTAAGCGCAAACATTAATATCGAACTTATATTGACTTCATTCGATATTGTTACTAATGATGATAACTTCTTGCAGTTTATGTTTTCCAGTAATAATTCTAGATATATAGGATCTGAAATGCATATAGAATAAGGAAGCGTAAATTCAATATTTTTCATTAATTCCTACAGTAGTTTAATACATACTTTTTTCTTGGCAGGCATCATTAAATAAAGAAGAACAGACGAGGGGATTGGTTGTATCATTGGGATTGAAAATTGATGTCAGAATAGACACAGCAACCATTAATTTAGCTTTTGTTCCAGTGAATCTAATACTCTCCATACGAAGCGCGTATGTTTCATGTATCAAATCGACATTTTTCCAATATTGCGGATACAGTAATTTCTTGATTTTACATTCGAATGGATAAGACAATATTAATGATGTATGACAGTTTTTCATTAAATAAAGTTGACTCCTCGCTCCGTTCACCTAAGTTCAATATAATATTATTTTACTGATTATTACATTCGCGGGATATTAATGTCATTAGTTACCTCTATTGTAATATTCTTATGACACTGATCAAACATTTCAGTCGGAAGATCAGTTTGCTTGGATGCGCAAGCTGCAAGCCTAAATGGGTACAATGGTTGAAGCATAGTTACTATTGCTTCGTCACATTCAATGCTCATAAAAGGATCGTCTGTAAGAGCAGGTGTTAAGGGTGTCGTCTAGCCAAATAATATGAAAGGAATTAATAATAATAATATAAATATTACATTCACGTATGATTGCACATGTAGTACTTACACGACTATCAACAATCTTTCGTTGCCGCGGTAATCCTGTAATAGAGTGATCTGCTAATTGTAATTGGAGAGATACTTTCAATATCATTAATTTGGTCTCAACCATAGATACATTTTCTCGCAGCGCTTCGTATTCTTCTAATGTTACTGGCGGAAGTTCTTCCGCAAGTGGATCTAGTAATATATAAAAATGATTCCTTAGGTAATATAATATTTCGTGTGACATAAGTACAATTATATCCATACCTGGTTTTGTAACGAGATAAGGATTGTAATCATAATTTGCGGCTGCTTGTTTAATCGTTTCGATGCGATGAAAAATACCCGAACATAGTCTAATAGTTAAATCGCCTATAATATATCTCATAACTCTGCGTTCATGGAAATTGCTGTAAAGATTGTAAAATATGCAGTCCCTTTTATGATCAGTTAACAATTTGTTTAATCCGATGTAGTTACCTGTACTCAAAATTAGATCCAAACTCTGCCAATTTTTCGGGTGTTATATCATCTGGCAAATCGACACAATGAGCATAATCCATAGCAAATGCAGGACATCGTTCTACCAGGCGCTCCTCTACAAACATTTCGCGTAAAATCGTTTGTTTAAATGCAAAATACACTCCTCTACAAAACTAAAGGGTCGCTACATTTTTTTTCACGGAGTTACAACTGTTCAAATATTGACCGGTTTTCCCTTCAGCGTTGCGAAGGAGTGTAATTAAAATGAAGTCATAACTCTGTTACCTGAAACTGTACATAAATAATAATATATCCCCTGTTTATACTCTCTTTTCTTCCCTTTGTTTTCCACAGAATCATTGTCAAACAATGAATCCTTTAGATAATCGGTATTTAACTTGCCAGCTACTAAATACAAAGGTGGCTAAATAAAAGTTGTTGATTACATTAGTGGTTTTACTCGAAATAAAAGTATGAAAGAGTACTGAATGGAGTATTACCTGTGCACCATCGACAACTTCAAGATGTCCACAGCTACATGTTCCCCTTGGATATATTCGTATGCAACCCACTCCAATTTGAAAACTGGTCATTGTAATTCCTTGGAGCAATGTATCAAATACTACGCCATTTAATCGCAACGTTAGGAATGATTTGTATCGAAGCTTACGAGATTTATAAAACAATTGTTCCTTGATATTTTCGACAGTCTGTATAAAAACAAAAATCAAAAGAACTTAACTTTTGCTTAACATTCATACGCTATCCTCGTTTGTCTTTCGAATATATGTATACCTTAAAAGTTAATGTAGCGTCTTGTATATATATGCCTAAATGGATGGTATGCCCAGAATAAGCCATTTGCTGTTCCGTAGACCAATCATTGTCCCAATCAATGGGTAACAAAGAAGATACCATATTCCAAGTCCACCCGCCCCATCCTGTACTATCCGCTGCAATTCCACCTGCGTGATCCATGTCGTCTGTAAGATAATTGAATCATTAAAAAAAAGGTGTGCCTTTGATGCGAAGCAAAAATATATCCTCCAGTATAATATAAACCTTGCATATTGTCTTCCCTTTCTTCTACAGAAGTCGAGGATTTTTCTTTACTGGATGGAAATTGTTTCGTCTGCAAAGCCATTATCAATGCAGCTAGTCTGAGCAACATTGGTACTTGTTGTTCTGTTATACTAAATTCCATTTTTTGACAATGAAGATCCAACCGCGTGAGGGAAGCTTTCCTTGCTGTATTACTGTGATAGTTTATGATCAAGCGTATTATAACAGAACATCGGTATAGCACAGGATCCTGAATTATAAGAAGATTTCGATTTATAAACTTTTCTGTGCAATCTAGAATTTTCTACGATTAATAAAAAAATCATTCATACCTGATATATTTCTATTTTTCCAGAAGCATCCATTTTATCTAGACATAACGTTAGATCCTGAATAGTAATAACTTTCCTGAGCATAACTTCGTATGCATTAACATCTACAAATATTAATGTACATATATAATATAATTTAAAAATTGTTGCCAAGTATATTTTTGGTAGTACAATATGAAGTATATACCAGTAAATGCAGGTTCCCATTTGTTATCAACAGTTTGCATACTTAAAAATCTCACATTTACGCTGAGAACAATATCTTCTTCGACATACTTTAGAATTAAATTATTACAATTAATTGTTATGTTATTTACAACTTTTGTCACTATGCTTTTTATGTACCCAGGCGGTGCTTCTTCCCTATAAATAAAACTCTGTATAACTAGAACATAGACTTTCATAATAATAAAGGGATATTACTCACTCTGGTATTTCTTGTCTCCTCTGCAGAACAGAAGGATTAGTCTCCACATTGTTATCATCTTTTAATTTTAAAATGCATTCTGAAATAATGATTGATTTTATTCTAGCTTGTGCGTACACAGCATGACCGGAAGAAAGAAAACGCATATTTCCATAGTATTGTACTACCTATTGTATTAATCGTTATCACAATCGGCTCAGAAGTGATTTTTACCCATGGAACATGGATAAGCAATTCGTGTATGTGACCGCTGACAAAAACGAATGGAAGATTAAGTTGCTCTTCCAACACCTCCAGCCGCAAATCAAGATTTTGAAACGATGCATCACCGCCCCATAAAGATACCTGAAAATACATAGTAGGATAATAGGCGTATAGGAAATATAATAGAATGTACATAAGTTGTTGTAGAATCAATCGTAAGATTAATATACCTGAGATTGTTCTGGCTTGAAATTTTTCACATATTTCTCTACATAACTGAGAATCACCGGAGTTATATATGATTCCAATTTGAACATTGTGGCTGACAATTCAATGCATTCTACATACTCTTACAGATTTGATAGATTTGTATAAATGCAAAGTGCTTGAATTATTTACTTCTTAGTCTGCGTTGTAAATGTTTTGATGAAAGAAAAGAAGAGCATAGCAGTATGAAAAAATTGGTATCGGTGCTCCACATGTATAGCATTTAAATATGCATAACTCTGTCTGGAAATTATGAAAAAAGAAACAAAACGTTTAGTAGATATGTAATACAATTAAAATGTGCATAGTTACTAAGGACCAACATAAATGTGTACATCCACATTTAATTTCTATCGAAGTACGATACAAATTGCAATACTGAAAAAAATGTATTAAAGATATTAAATACGAATACGAACATTTAAAGGGCAACGAAAATTTAAAAATTTATAAGAGGAAAGTGAAACAGGGTGAACAGAATCAGTAGACACTTTAAAATATGTACTTTATTACTTTCTTCGTGTCGCTATTTGGACTAAATATAAATTTAAATACGCTATTATTTAATAACTGTAAAAATACATATTAACCTTACATCAAGTATTGTCAGTGGACCGTGCGTTAAATTCAAGTATAAAAATCCATTTTAAAAATACATATCTTGCACATCATTGCGGTGGAACGTTAAATTGGAAAATAGATCGATGCCACTTTAAACAATTTTTACTTGAGCGTTTTTAGTTGCAATTCAATGCCTTGTAGATATTACAGTTTTATTTACGCTGTCTGCTTTAACCTTTACAATTTGATATTATAGTGCAGCTGCATGTGCACAGTAACTGCAACACGCATGCGTGTCAATTAAATTTAAAATTGTACGCGCATATTTGAATGTTATACGAACATATAAAGTACGATAAAAAAAATTTTAGTAAAGCTTGTACATTGAAAGAAATAAAATGGAAATATATTAAAATAATTTATCTGATTTTGTAATATTATCAAAACCCTTCGAACTCTCACCCAAAAATTGACGACCATAGCGCGCACTTATTTTTAAGTACGCACCCTGTAAAAAGTGTTTATCTTTCAAATTTTCAGAAACACTTTGATGTTCACTTTGTACGGAATATATGTATGTCAGTTTTCTGTCATATTTTAAAATAATGGCACACGTAACTGCATATTTTGCATCGCGAGATTATACGAAACCAGCGATCGACCGTCGTATTTCCGAATTATTAAAAAGGAGGGTTGGCTTAGAACAATTACACACGGAAACCTTAAAAGATCGTCTTGTATGTAAAAGAATATCGATTGTTACGTGTCCATTCAATGAATTACTTTATATCATCTTCATTTTCAAATATGTAGGCAAAGTTTAAAGAAAATCGGAATGCTCGACAAACTCTACTGAAGGCGCCGCACAGACAACTTCTGGAAGTTGTTGGTTTTATTTTGAATGTAGATCCCGATATTTTAGAGGAGGGAGTAATCGATAAGGATGAATATGTTAACGTCTTTGACAGTTTCTTCGTAAAGGATGGGAAACGTGCAATTTTAATACATTTTCAACCTATGGGACCACCTCCATTCGGTATGGCTCGTCATATGTTTGCAATGTATAACTTTTCTCTATATCGGATTCGATTAATATATATATAAATATTATGCAACTAGAATCAGGAAGGTGGAGCCCAGCATATGAACATGAAAATCAGGTAATACGTTGCTGCGTTACCGATGGTTCTACCGAACAACTTTCTGGCAAATTTGTTGTTGTATACAGATTGAAATCTGACATCAATCTTGAGACCAGGCAGCTACTCGAGGCAAGGACTTGGGACAATTGTATACAATATATCTACGTGCTACAATCTTTTTCTTAGCATGCGTTTTTCGTAACAGGAAACGTATTATGCGTACGCAGAAGTTGATCCCGTATCGCAAAGCGCGCTAGCCGCTATATCTGATTTAATATCAAGAGTAAATGTACCGGCGATAACTGTTAATACGTCGTGGGGTGAATTGTCGAATGATGAGGCTGGCGAGAAAGTGAAGAACAATTTCATCTGCGACTTTAGAGACTTTTGCGAATTTTTATGCAGTAAGGCAACATTCATTCTAATTATGTGAAATTATATTTGAAACTGGAGGACAGAGTGGTCACTTATTAATTCTTTTCAGTGACTAAATTAGATTTAGACAGCACAATACAATTTTACATAGATTGGGACGTATTTAATAAATACCTAGACTCACCGGAGGATGCCAAAAAGTGTCTTGGTAATCTAGAAGCTATTTCTGACATAGAAAATAATGTGAAAATGTGGATGAAAAGTATGGAACGGGTAAAGATTGTAAACAATGTCTTTATACCTCAATTCATTAAAGAATAATACTTATTCGATACATAGGCTGTGGTTGAAAGTCAACAATTACGCAGGGAAACTGAAACAATGGGGCCGAATGCGGAACTCAGTTATTGGAGAAGATTACTTGCCCGTTTTTCATCGATCATTGAACACATTAAATCTCCCGTTACACAAAAATATCTGGATGTGTTGATAAGCATAAGGTCAAATGTGATGAAGGTATATTTAGTTAGAAGACATTTTATCGGAGTTAATTAGTTGTCAATAAATATTTTATTCCTGTCTTCGCAGAAATGGAGGATACTAGAAAATCATGTTAAAACGATACAAATACTTTCGCAGGATAATGTAAAATATCTGTACGCATTGGAAAAGTTTACGCAGCCTTTGTACAGGCTTGATCCAACGAAAATGGGAGAATACTTACCGCCACTTATGTATGTTATACATATGATTTATGCTACATCACGATTTTTTAATACCAGACGAATGGTTACAGCTGTGTTTGTAAAAGTAATGGCATAAAATGTATAGGTGCTAGTACATATATGCTTTTTATGGGTTCTAGAATTGAAACGATTTAATTGCCAATTTCAGATGACAAATCAAATGATTTTATCATGTAAAGCATACTTGACAGAAGATGGAAAGGTAAATGTTTGGAATGAATCCAAGGCTGTTATGATATCTAAAATAAAGGTAAATAATCTTAGAACTAAATATAAATAAATGTACTAATGAAAAGAATGGTTTTTAAAGGATTGCACTAAATTATGTGAACTGTATTACGAATGTTACAATGATATGTGCAAGCAACTGAAAGAATCCACTAATGAGACACCATTTGATGTGTCCGAAATGTATGTCTTTGGAAAATTTAATACCTTCAAAACAAGAATAATAAAAGTCAGTAATAACTTGTTCTATTAAAGTTTATGACTATATCTGGTACAATTGTTCTAAATGAATTAAATTAAATTTCAGCTCATGGACGTTTTTCAAATAGCATTAGCATATTTAATCCTTTACAATTCTGCGATACAGGGAATAGATGTATTTGCAAACAAGTTTTCAAGTTTCTTCCAGGATATTTCTTCGCAGGATTATGATCCATTGAACCATAGAAAACCATTCTTTGACATTGATTATGATAAGTATAAGAAAAATGTTGAGGAAACAGAAGTAGAATTACGATCTTTCTTTTATAAATGCGTATCAGAAACACCAAATATAACCGAGGCCTTAAGGGTTGTAGCAAGGTATTGTTGTGCAGCATATTTATTGTCGCTTCCACTACACTTACGAAATACAATTTATATAGATTTGAAAAGTTGAAGTTTAAACATCTGAGAATTGACAGAAAGTACTTGGAGCTCATTACGCTATTTAAAAAGGAAATTGAAGACGTACGCGATAGATATAATGAAGATAGATCTGATCCACCGATACCAAGAAACGTACCACCTATCTCTGGTCGTATATTATGGATTCGACAACTTTATAGACGTATCGAGGTGCCAATGGAAATATACAAGAAATGTAAAAGAGTGTTAAGCCATGATCACATGCAAAGGTGCATTAAAATTTACAATGCTTTGATAAGTGTCTTCATACATTATGAATTAATATATCATAAAGCATGGTATGACTCGTCGGAGATTGTGAGTAAGATAGCTGTATATAAATGTATTTAAGAAGTAATGATTTATCAGTACATTATGTCTTTCAATCCAAAGGTACGATTGGCCTTAGCTTCGCCGTTGATTGTACGGCATCCAGAAACAAATCAGTATCACTTAAATTTCGATTCGTATATAATTGAAGTGATACGTGAATCGGAACATATGGCCAGATTTGGCTTGGAAGTGCCAGACTTTATACAAATTATAACATTTTGTAGGGACAAAATTTTCTCGTCGTACGAAAATGTGAAGCAATTAGTTGAAGAAAATAATACGTTGAGGTAACATGTTTGATGTATTTCTGGTGGATATAGAGAGCAATGATAGATCCTGTTATATGTTTCAGACGGACGATACCCGTATTATTCTTGAATTTAATAAAGATTGTACTTGTCAGTCTGGAAATTGCTTTCCAACCTTGTCTGTCTGTGATCACATGGACTTCTCTGAACACTTCTGAAGTATGCGATGAAATACAGAGATCTATTATATCCATGCAAATCTTTGTTAAAGAAATTAGGGACATAAAAGAAGCGAGGGTCGATGAAGTTTTCGAGTCTATTTCAGAAGCTATACTACTTCAACTTGATGATATTCCGAAGCATCCATCTCAATTATTAGACGATAATATTGAGTTTGGACTTATAGTAGCAGCTGATCTCGAAGTAAAGTCGTCGGCAGCAGAAAAGGCTCTTAGAACGATCATTAATAAGTTCATGGATTTTATAATTGATGAGTCTGTTCAAGATGTTAAATACAACTGGATGGATAGGGATAAAATATTCAAACATATCTCGCAGACGAAACTAACAAAGGGAAAATATGAACCGGGTATACACGTTTCATGAGTTATTTCAAGTTTTTCGAATGATTGCTAAGTATATCTATAGTGATACATATAAAATTGAACACTTGTAGGTTTTGCCCCTATTGAAAGAACACGTAAAGTTCAAATACATAAAGTGCACAATGACTGTATGGAATTATTCGCATATTTCCATAATAAACTGATAGAAGCTTTAGTAAAATGTACTAAGAATTCTCTCGAGCTATTAAAGAAACAAGTCACTGTAATCAGGTAAAGACATGTTTACTTTCTATTACCTAATAATATAGTGTAACATCAAGAAATTATCTATGTTACTCTTCCTTCACATAATTATAGTCATACAACAGAAGATAATAGCAACTCAACGATGGAAACGCCAATGCTATTAACAACATTTGTTTTGCAAATACCGAATATCGTGATAGTACCCCCAATAGAAGAGATGCAATTATACTTTGCAAAATTAATAATGAATGTCTTAAAGAGTCATAAAAGAATTACTGTATGGGGACAACGGTCGTCTGTGCACGAGAACACTGCTGACGATGAGAATACGGAAGGTTTGTTTTTGGGAAGAGCAATAGTGAAGATGTGAAGAGCCATTTTTTTACGATAATTTTTCTCTAGAAAATAACGAATCCTCAATGAAAGACTATTATCATATCATATCCGACCATAAAGAAATAGTTCGCAGTGTAATGAGCTTACAAGGTGCTATTTTTGCTATGAAAGAAGATATTGTACAAATTTCCAATGTACGTCTATTTCTTCTTTCTCTGCTTTGAAACCTGTATACTCGTAACTTCAGGCATTCATATTGCATGGTACTTTTCAAATAGATGTACTTGCGATATTCCTACATATGGGCAGAAGAAAGAATGGAAATGGTTCAAAGTTTCGTCAATTCTGAACCAATCACTCAGGAAATTAAAGAAAAATTCATGGAGTATGATAGTTTAGTTGAAGACATTAATCAACTTCCAGAGAAACATGTAGTTGGTCCTTTAGAAATTTCCATGGGTAAAACATGATTTTTCTCTATGCATTTCATCTCTTATTTCTTTGTGCACGAATTATTTTATTATTTAACATATTTCTTCAGACAAATTGAAACTAGCGCTTTTGGTCGAAGCACGCGCGTGGAGGACATTGTTAGGACAGATATTATGTACAACATACAAGGGGAAACTAAAACGAATTACCGAATATATCAATGAAAAGAATAAGGTTCTTGCTAGGGAGATCAAGGATTTGGAGGATGTAAGGATCGCAATGAAATGCTTAGGGGAGATACGAGACGATTTCATATCGTTGGACATAGAATTGATATTAATAGAAGAAACGTATACATTGATGGGAAGATTCCACGTTCCAGTTTCAAAGGAGGAGCAAGACATAGTAGACAGTTTGAGATACAACTTTACAAATATGTTGAACACGGTAATTCTTATGAGAATTATTCAATTCACCGTTTCACTGTTTACACATTATGAATAACTTGTGAAATATCGCAAGGCGAAACAAGTCCAAGCAACAATATGTGAAATGCAAGAGCCTTTGAAAAAAGAATTAACGGATGGAGTTGCAATATTCAAGGAAGAAGTGATCGAATTCGATCTCGATTTCGAGCTCAATGGACCTATGGTTGAGGGCATACCGGCTAAGGAAGCTAGTGATCGGTAGCGTCAGTAAAAATTTAATCCATTTACAACTTCATAAACACCTAATCATTTTCCCAGACTTATACTGTTCCAAGGCCGTCTGGATGATTTGTGGGAGAAGTTTGAGACTTACAGTAGCGGTGAAAGTTTATTTGGCATCGAGCTAACAGAATATCCCGCTATTCATCAGAGAAAAAGGGAAATAAATTTACTACAGAAATTGTACACTTTGTATCTGCAAGTTATACGAACAATCGACAACTATTTTGAGATACCATGGTCTGATATCGACATAGAGTCTATAGTAACCGAATTATCCGAATTCCAAAATAGGTATGCGCATGGGCTATTTAATAAATAGTTGCATTGTATACGACATAATTAGTGACTTTATCTTAGATGTCGACGGCTACCGAAAGCTATGAGAGACTGGCCAGCCTACATCGAGTTAAAGAAGAAGATCGATGACTTTAATGAGACCTGTCCGTTGTTAGAATTGATGGCCAATAAGGCAATGCAAGAAAGACACTGGGACAGAATGTCGAAATTGTGCCAATACCAGTTTGATGTTGAATCGGATGCGTTTACATTGGCGACCGTGATGCAAGCACCTTTGTTAAAATACAAAGACGAAGTCGAGGTAAATTTATAAATACAGTGTACAACTTTTAAAATCTTCTAATGATACTTTTTATTTACTGATAGGATATTTGCATCAGTGCAGTAAAAGAGCAAGATATAGAGAGTAAGCTGAAACAAATTATCACAGAATGGGCTACCGTGGACTTGCAATTCGCGCCTTTTAAACAGAGAGGGGAGTTATTGTTAAAGGGTACAGAAACAATGGAAGTAATATCACAACTGGAAGACAGCTTGATGGTGATCAGTTCTCTCCTAGCTAATCGGTATTAAAAATTGCCCTTCCTTATCCGAATGTTTGTAATTATGCAGTAAACAGAATACTCTATGAATATTGGCTGTTCAATTTAGATATAATGCACCTTTCAAAAAAGATATACAATTGTGGCAAAATAAACTCAGCAACACTTCCGAGATTTTGGCAAGGTGGCTAACTGTTCAGAATTTATGGGCCTACTTAGAAGCCGTATTCATCGGCGGCGATATATCGAAGCAACTTCCAGCTGAGGCAAAACGTTTCAATGTAAGAGGACGACCCAACTAGGAAGAAATTGGAATATTACATTGCAAATGCATTTTATTATTGTAGAACATTGATAAATCTTGGGTCAAGATTATGTATCGGGCACGCGAGAGAGTGAACGCAGTAGAAACGTGCACAGGAGACGAAACGATGGGACAATTCTTGCCACATTTGCTCGAACAATTGGAATCTTGTCAGAAATCTCTCAGCGGGTATATAGGAATTTGTTAACATACATCTTGATTTTTTCCCTCAATCTTTCTCCAAGTTATCCAACATTTTTTTAGATACTTAGAGACAAAACGAAGCATATTTCCAAGATTCTGCTTTATCTCAGATCCAACTTTATTGGAAATACTTGGGCAGGCGGCAGATTGTCGCACGATACAAAAATATTTCGATGGATTCTTTGATAATATTGCAAAAGTAATGTTAATCTACTGCCTTTTTCTTCTTCTAAGGTTTCTATAATATAGAACATTTTGTCTATAGTTGGACTTCCACGAGAAAGAGTACGAGAAGATTATAGCTATGTATTCGCGTGAAAATGAAAAAGTGGTACTGGAAAAGGATGTTATATGCACAGGCGGTGTGGAAACCTGGTTAAACACATTGCTATCAGTTCATCAATATTCTGTGGGTAGTGCAATCTCACAGGGATTGCAGACTTTCACTAGCGAGGAGTTTGATATAATGCAATTAATAGACAACTCGATTTTACAAGTAAATTATTAAATATCTGCTCTTGTATATTCCTCTAATTAAAATTCATTGCTTCATAGGTGGGTTTATTAGCCATACAAGTTCTATGGACACGAGATTCTGAGACAGCACTCAATACAGTGAAACGAGATCGATTTATAATGAAGAGAACGAATCAATGGTTTCTAGATTTATTGAACAGTCTCATTGATATGACTGTTAAAGATTTGTCCAAGTATGCAAGATCGAAATATGAGGCGTTAATTACTATTCACGTGCATCAGAGGTATCAATGATTGCAAATTTCTCCGATGATGGTGACGAAAGGATGATATCAATTTTTACAAAAATATTTCAGAGATATATTCGATGAACTGTGTCGCCACAGGGTTCGCCAGGTAAATGATTTTGAGTGGCTGAAGCAGTGTAGGTTTTATTACGACAGTGAGTCGGAAGATATCCCCATAAAGATTACGGACATTGATTTTGTATACCAAAATGAGTTTCTAGGCTGCACTGATCGACTTGCCATTACGCCTCTTACTGATAGATGTTACATAACGTTGGCTCAAGCCGTAGGTAATATTATATTTAATTGTTTGCTTCATATGTATAATAACTGAAAAGTCTGATTGTATATTTTTGAAATTGTATTTTTAGGTATGAACTTTGGCGGTGCACCGGCGGGGCCAGCCGGCACTGGAAAAACAGAAACCACGAAGGATATGGGGAAAGCACTTGGAAAATACGTGGTTGTATTTAATTGCTCCGACCAAATGGATTTCCGCGGTTTGGGGAGAATATTTAAGGGATTAGCCATGTCCGGAACATGGGGCTGTTTCGACGAGTTTAATCGTATTGATCTGCCGGTTCTATCGGTGGCGGCACAGCAAATAGCAATTGTACTTACAGCGAGGAAGGAAAGAAGATCAAGCTTCCTTTTCAGGTATTGATTAAGCGTAGTTAGTTTATAAAATTATACGCAGTACTGTACCCTAACTTGTACAAAAATATGTACACATCATCTAGCGATGGCGAAGTATATTCGTTGAGCTTCGAACTTGGTATCTTCATTACTATGAATCCTGGCTATGCTGGTCGCCAAGAACTACCGGAGAACCTGAAGATACAATTCAGAAGCGTAGCTATGATGGTTCCTGATAGACAAGTATTATGAAATGCTAATTAATAACAAATAATATATAAGAATAATTTTTGCTGGAAGTCAATTAAATTACGTCGATTCATCGATCAGATAATTATGCGTGTAAAACTGGCAGCCTGTGGTTTCAAAGAGAATGTTCTACTATCGCGTAAATTTTTCACGTTGTACAAATTATGCGAGGAACAACTTAGCAAGCAAGTGCATTATGATTTCGGTTTGAGAAATATTTTATCTTGCCTGAGAACCCTTGGTGCGCAAAAACGAGCTAATCCTACGGACTCTGAAGAAACTACTCTTATGAGAGTCTTAAGGTGGAATAAATCTATCAACTATTAATTCTAAGAACTTTTTATTGGAAGCATTAAAATAATGTTGCTTTATTCTAATATTGTAGAGACATGAATCTGTCGAAATTGGTAGACGAAGATGAACCCTTGTTCATGTCTCTCATCGAAGACATGTTCCCAGGAATTAAACTTAGAACTCAAACGTACAAAGAATTACAAAAAGCGATCGCTAACGCAACCGTTGCACTTGGTATAATGAATCACTCGGAGTGGAATTTGAAGACGGTTCAAGTATGTGCTCAATCGTTATCTTTTCAAATAATTCGGAACGAATAATATCCATTGTTGTACAGTTGTACGAGACATCTTTGGTTCGTCATGGTTTGATGACACTTGGGCCAACAGGATCTGGAAAAACACAGTGCATGTGGGCACTTATGAAAGCATTAACAGAGATGGGTATGCCTCATAAAGAAGTTCGAATGAATCCAAAAGTTGGTACCTTTAATCAAACACCACTGATTGAAATTATTTTGCAGTTATTCAATAAAATGTGCAATTTTCTCTAGGCCATAACTGCGTCACAAATGTTTGGTAAATTGGATGTGGCAACGAATGATTGGACAGATGGGATTTTTTCTATTATATGGAGAAGAGCTACGAATACGAAGAAAACGGAGAACTTATGGATCGTTTTAGATGGACCTGTGGACGCAGTGTGGATCGAGAACCTGAATTCTGTATTAGACGATAATAAGACACTGACTTTGGCAAACGGCGATCGCATAATTATGGCATCCAACACTAAATTAGTATTCGAGCCAGATAATGTTGATAATGCTTCACCAGCTACGGTATCAAGAATGGGAATGGTATTCTACAGTGCTTCTGTATTGAAATGGAAACCCATTCTGGAGGTGCAGACACAGTACTTGGTTCATTATTTTAATTAATTACTACGGAATTAATATTTCTGTTCTTAATAATATTCAGGGATGGTTCAAAACACGATCATCTGCGGAAGTAGAAACATTACGGGAACTGTTTAACAAAATATATGATGATGCCCATAGTTTCGTTCAGAGGACACTTCCAGTGAAAATGCTACTTCTGGAATCTATGTATATTCGGCAATGTATAGATTTATTAGTAGGATTGCTCGACACTGCTAAAGATTTTAGTACGCTGTTTTTATTCACGTTATTACAGCTTGATGTAAAAGTGCAATATTAAATGATGTTTCCGATTTCTAGAAGCGTTAACAGAGATCCACATTGAAAGAATATTTCTCTTTTCACTTATGTGGGGTTTGGGTGCAGTGTTGGAGTTGGATGAACGTAACGCGTTGCAGGAGTTCTTTATTAAACACGGATCAAAGTGTCATTGGCCAAACTATCAAGTAAAAAGAATATAGTAGAAATAATATTATGCGCAGAAATAAGTAATCATCTACTTCTTTATATACTTTATTGTTTCCTGTATAAATGTAATAATGCATTTCGGAGCAATTAATTTCTGAACGGACATTCGGATATTTTTTTTTGTGACAAATTTCAGTTTCAGATTAATAAATTCGTGTGGTAAATTTAGTTAATAGTAATATCATAATTATATTACAAGATATTGCATTTTTTAGGAGGATGAAACGATCTTCGAATACTTAGTATCAGACGATGGCCCATGGATACATTGGTCTGAAAAAGTTCCAGAGTTCCTCTATCCTTCAGACGAAGTTCTACAATATTTTACTATTTTGGTGCCCAACATAGACAATACTAGAACCATATTTTTAATCGATGCTATTGCGAACCAGGGAAAAGCTGTCCTACTGATAGGTACACAAGTTAATTATTAATTACATGGACGTGAATTTCTATTGATTCTCATTGCAGGAGAACAGGGGACTGCAAAAACAGTGATGATCAAAGGATACATGTCCACTTATGATCCCGAAGAGCATTTGCATAAATCCTTCAGTTTCTCATCGGCATCTACACCCAATATGGTTCAGGTAACGGGGAATACTAAGTCCAAAGTAATAAATCAGCGGACTAGTAATGCGTTGTAAAAATAAAAGGAAATATTCTGCAGCGCGTATTCGAGAGCTACGTGGAAAAACGGGTGGGTACCACTTACGGACCTCCAGGTGGTCGGAAAATGAGCATTTTCATCGACGACATAAATATGCCTGAAATCAATGAATGGGGTGACCAAATCACCAACGAGATCGTCCGTCAATTAATGGAGTACAAAGGTTTCTATTCTCTGGACAAGCCGGGCGACTTCTGTACAATACAGGACATTCAATTGCTCGCCGCAATGATTCATCCTGGTGGCGGCAGAAACGATATACCACCGAGGTTGAAGAGACAATTCAACATCTTTAATTGTACATTGCCCTCCAACAAATCGATGGACACGATATTTAGTAAGAAGGAGATAAGGAGTATTGCATTTTCTTCATTTCATCGTTATTTTAGGTCGGTTAATAAATATTTTAAATACTATTTAGAGAGCATTGGACAAGGATACTTTTGCGACGCCAGATTCGAACCGTTAATAGTAGAGTTCCTGCCAAAATTGATACCTTTAACTAGAGTCTTATGGCAGCAGACGAAGCTGAAGATGCTGCCAACGCCAGCGAAGTTTCATTATGTTTTTAATTTGAGAGATCTGTCTCGAATTTGGGAAGGTATTCTCAGAATTGAGAGGGTTGAATGTGATTCTATAAGTACATTGTTAAAGCTTTGGGAGCACGAATGTACGCGTGTAATTGCTGATCGGTTGGTTGTCACCGAAAAATTACAAGTCCATTATATTTTCATGAAGCAAAAAATGTATATCATTCATTGTTATCAGGTTCACAAGCCCCGATGACACACAGTGGTTCAAAAGCACATTGAGGCGCACAGCTGAGAAGATGTTAGGCCACGATTTTAATTTGTATATACCAACTGAGACGTATTTTGTTAATTTCCTACGCGAACCACCGGAACCGACCGGTGAAGAACCGGAGGACTTTGTGTTCGAGGCGCCAAAGATTTACGAAGAAATTTCGAGGTGAATTTTTATCTAAAGTATTCGTTGAAGTAGTCAAGGAATTTATATCTTGCTTGTTTTTTAAACAGCTACGACATTGTAACCACTAAAGTTCATCAAAACATGGGACAATTCAACGAGTACATTCGGGGCATGCATCTCGATTTAGTATTTTTCCACGACGCTTTGGTGCATTTAATACGAATATCGAGAATTCTTGGAGTGCCCAGGAGTAATGCAATGCTAGTAGGTGTAGGAGGTTCAGGCAAGCAAAGTTTAACTCGGCTTGCCTCTTTTATTGCGGGATTCAGTTTCTTTCAGATAACGTTGACCAGGTAATTATGAAAGGGATAATTGCTTCCGAAGCCAAGCTGTTTAAGAATTGGCTTATAATATGGGTATCATATAATTCTCTTGGAATTTCTACCGTTTTATTATACTGGCCCTTTCCAGGAGCTACAATGTTGGCACCTTGATGGAGGATTTAAGAAAAGTTTATCGAGGAGCTGGCACGGGGTCAAAGGGACAGACTTTTATATTCACTGACAACGAAATAAAGGAGGAGGCATTTCTGGAGTACATTAATAATATATTGAGCGTAGGGGAAGTTGCTAATCTTTTTCCAGCCGATGAGCTCGACGATATTCTATCGACAGTAACACCGTTGATGAAGAAAGACGATCCAAGGCGTCCACCGACACCAGATAATCTCTACGACTATTTCCTGTCACGAGCAAGGAACCAACTGCATGTCGTTCTATGTTTTTCGCCTGTAAGCTATTTTTTTATGCTCGGTACAAAACAATACAAATTAAATATACCCATGTGTATATTGTAGGTTGGCGAAAAGTTTAGATCTCGAGCGTTGAAGTTTCCTGGTCTTATATCGGGTTGTACGATCAATTGGTTCTGGAGATGGCCCAAGGACGCTTTGTACGAAGTCAGTGGTCATATGTTGAAGAATCACAAAATAATATGCGCCCCGGATATAAAGTTCCAATTAATTGAAGTTATGGGAGACATACACGACGATGTGAGCAACGTCTGTGCACAATATTTTGATAGGTAAATTGGTGAATGCATTGTATGATTCTAATTGCTCGCAGTTTTGTATACGTCGCATCGCTTTCACGAACAGATTCCGGAGACAGGTGTATGTCACACCAAAATCGTTCCTAACTTTTTTGAGCGGCTACAAGGTACTGTACAAACAACGATTGGATAATATAAATACACTGGCGTTTCGCATGGGCAGTGGTTTGAACAAGCTGGTCGACGCCGCCGCACAGGTTGACGAATTGCGTAAAGTACTTGAGAAAAATCAGCAGGAGATCGCGGAGAAGAATGTGCAAGTGGAAGCTGTTCGTACCTTTCTGCATGGATAAATTAAAAATTCAGCTTTCCCGGGCATTTATTCCTTGCTTCAAGCGTATCGTTTGTAGATCTTGGTCACCGTGAACGAGAAAAGACGAGAAGCAGAGACAGTGAAAGCACAGGTGCAGGTCTCCAAGGATGCGGCAGAAACGATTTTAAAAGTTATCGCGAAGGAAAAGGTAATCGCAGAACAGAAATTAAAAGTTGCAGAGCCTGCTCTGTTGGAAGCGGAAGCTGCGTTGCAAGTTAGACTCCATTCCTTTCTGATACTTAAATAATGTTGTTTTTGTTGGAAATTGATCCTACTGTAATTTAAATAAATGTTTTAGACTATAAAAGCCGCTGATATCGCCACGGTACGAAAATTAGGAAAACCACCATATTTAATTACTCTTATCATGGACTGCGTGTTGATTCTATTTGGAAGAAGATTGGAGCAAGTTAAGCCTGACTTCGATCGACAATTTCTAACAGCTTCCTGGTCAGACGCCTTAAAGGTATTTCTATCACCATTATGGCCAGTTTGAAAAAGATAAATTAAGAATACATGAAGATAGTTTATCCTTCTAATTATAGATGATGGCTGATACAAGATTTTTGTATAATCTACAAAATTTTCCAAAAGATAATATCAACGGGGAGACCGTAGACCTAATGCAACCATACATGAATTACCACTTATATAATTTCGAGGCCGCGAAGCAGGCTTGCGGCAATGTTGCTGGTCTCCTTCAATGGACCATCTCGATGGTCACATTTTACGGGATAAATAAAGACGTTCTTCCGCTAAAAGTACTTTTCATTGCAATGAAAAACAAAGAATAGAAAGTACCGTTCAGTCTGATAGAAGATTTATATGTTGATAAAAAAACATTGCATTCATAGGCAAACTTAGCTGTACAGGAAAGCAAATACGAAAAGGCAAATCGAGACTTGATGGAAGCCGAAGGTTTGCTTAGAGCCAAAGACGAAGACTTGAAAATCGTACAGAATGAGTTTGATGCAGTGATGGAAGAACGCCAAGTAAATTATAAAATGATACAGTGAACTAATAAATATTATATGACACAATTAAACTGAATATGGATTATTAGAAAATAGTTGATCTAGCCGAAGCTTGCCAAGCGAAAACCGATACAGCGACAGCGATGATCGAAGGTCTCTCCGGTGAGAGGGTGAGATGGACGGAACAATTGGCTATGTTTAAGTCTGAAACAGATCGTCTAGTTGGAGATGTATTAATTCTGATAGGCTTCTTGTCCTACTGTGGATCTTTCAATCAAGAATTCAGGGCTCTGTTGCAACGAAACTGGTTCGATTATATTCAAGTTCGAAAGATTCCCATCTCTCTTGTGATCAATATTACGGCCATTTTGACCGATACTGCAACCGTGAGTAATAAATTTTAACTGTATTATTAATTGATAGATTTTTTTACGAATTTTTATGCTTGTTTCTTGGAAGGTTGGAGAGTGGAGTTTGCAAGGCCTACCCACTGATGACTTGTCTATTCAGAATGGAATTATAGTAACTCAGGCGACTAGGTATCCTCTTTTAATCGATCCTCAGTTGCAAGGTAAAACATGGATCAAGAATAAAGAAGGGCAGTTTCAATTACAGGTACAAACGTTACATTACCGCGTGAAACGGATTTATTAATTCTACAATATTAATTTATTTCAACGTTTCATTCCAGTTAACGTTGCTCACGCACAAGTATTTTAGAAATCATTTAGAAGACTGTGTTTCATTTGGACGTCCATTGCTAATTGAGGACGTGGGAGAAGAATTGGATCCTGTTTTAGATAATTTGTTGGAGAAGAATTATATAAGGATAGGAACTTCTTTAAAGGTAAAAAAAAAAAGATGTGTTATGGTCGCAAAAATAAATTGAATACTCGTTATTTCATCAGGTCAAGTTAGGCGATAAAGAAGTGGACATTCATCAAGATTTTAGACTTTATATCACCACCAAATTACCAAATCCCTTATATACTCCTGAAGTGTTCGCTCGTACAGCTATAATCGATTTTACCGTAACCATAAAGGGTAACTGAGATAATTTGTAAGAAACGAATAAGATGTACTTCGATGTGTATGTATACAATATAAATCTTTCAATCGAATGTTAGGATTAGAGGACCAATTACTAGGACGAGTGATTCTATCAGAGAGGAGAGAACTTGAAACAGAGAAGACGCAATTGATTACAGACGTAACGGCAAACAATAGAAAAATCAAAGAATTGGAAGCTAATCTTTTGCATAAATTAACAACCGTGGAGGTAGGTATTCTTTTTTACGTTCTGATTTGTATGTTTAGCAAATCACATTTTTCTTTTGTTATGTTTAGGGGCCATTAATAGAGGACGTAGAATTAATGTCTGTATTGAATGTTACAAAGCAAACAGCAGCCGAAATTAATGAAAAATTGAGTATTGCAAAAGACACAGAATTAAGAATCGATACAGCTCGTGAAGAATTTAGACCGGTCGCAACACGTGGTAGTGTTTTATATTTCTTAATTTGCGATATGTCTTTGGTGAACTCAATGTATCAGACTTCGTTGGTTCAGTTTTTGGAACGTTTCGATATTTCGATGGAGAGGTAACATACACACAGGTGTCACCGAGAAATAGTTACCAGAATACATGTAAAAATATACATGTTTATTTTAGATCTGAAAAGAGTCCGGTCAATCAAAGAAGAATTAATTTTATTATAGAATATCTCACGTACGAAATCTCCAGATACAAAGCAAGAGGCCTCTACGAAATTCATAAATACATGTTCGTCTTGTTAATGACTTTAAAAATTGATTTGCAACGCGAGGCTATTATCCACGAAGAATTCCAATATTTGATCAAGGGTGGTGCAGCTTTGGATTTAAACTCTGTAGCGCCAAAACCTTGCAAATGGATTGCCGATGTTACTTGGCTCAATTTAATTGCACTTTCTAGCTTAAGACACTTTCAATATATTGCCTCTCAGGTACCAGCCTCTGAAAAGGTTTGGAAGCAATGGTTTGATAAATCAGCTCCCGAGGAAGAAGTCATACCAGATGGCTATAATAATTTAGATACTTTCCGCCGTTTATTGCTAATAAGGTTACTGGAAGTTTTTCGATTTAATACAGATAGTAGAGAGTATCTTGCTTAATATTCCCAACCAATTTATAGAGCCTGGTGTATAGATAGAACATTGTCGCAATCGCGAAAGTACATAGCAAGTTCATTGGGAGAAAAGTATGCAGCGCCTGTAATTACTCTTTTAGATGTAATGCACAGTGAATCAAGACCAAATACACCAATGGTTTGCTTCCTGAGTATGGGCTCTGATCCTACTCCCAGCATTGAGCAACTTGCTAAAAGAATGGAAATAATGTGCAAGAGTATTTCAATGGGACAGGGTCAAGAAGTTCATGCACGAAGATTGCTGCAAAGCGCAAAAACCGAGGTATGTGTTTTTTGTGAACAATTTCCACGGTATTGCGCGAAAACAGAAACAGAAAAATAATTACCGAGCAATAATTTACAGGGTTTCTGGGCTCTGTGCCAAAATTGCCATTTGGGTATAGACTATATGTTAGAATTGGTCGATTTCATTTTGGACATGGAGGATCCGCACCCGAATTTCCGAATATGGATCACCACCGAACCGCATAAAGATTTCCCGATATCTCTTTTACAGATGTCGATAAAATATACTTACGAACCACCTCAAGGTACGAGCATAAGAATTTTTTTCTTTGCATCTACCAATGTCTACATATTTCGTTTCATCATTATTAGGAATAACGGCTGGTTTACTTGCCACGTACAATGCAATGAATCAAGAAATGTTAGATCAGTGCGATGCACCTCAGTATATACCAATTATATACACAGTATCGTTTTTACATACTGTAGTACAGGAGAGAAGAAAGTTTGGACCACTTGGTTGGAATATCCCATACGAATTTAATATGTCAGACTGGTTGGCATCTTGTATATTCATCAATAACCATTTAAATGATTTCGATGTGAAACAGGGCATAAGCTGGCAGACAATAAGGTCATTTAAACGAAAAAGCGACCGTTTTCTAATTAACCGAATACATTTGATAAAAAATAAAATTATACAATTATTAGATACATGATAGGAGAAGTGCAATATGGAGGTCGCGTGACGGACGATTATGACAAAAGGTTGTTGAACACATTTGCCAAACTGTGGTTCTCGGAAGCACTTTTTACAGAGGAATTTTTATTCTATAAAGGATATCCTATTCTTGTCTGCAAGCAAGTTGTTGATTACATAAAAGCAATTAATGAAATGCCATCTGTAGATCCACCGCAGGTTTATGGTTTACATTCCAATGCTAACATTACGTAAGACGATATCTTTGTACTATGATATGTTGAATAGTATTATTGAAATTACTAAATGGAATTTGGTTTGCTACAGCTACCAGGGTAACACCACACAAACTGTCCTAGATACTATAATGTCTGTGCAACCAAAAGAAGCGGGCGCTGGCGCTGGCGAATCTAGAGAAGCAGTTGTAAGCAGACAAGCAAGAGAAATGTTAAAAAGATTACCACCAATGTATGATCAATTTGTTGTGAAACAGAGGTGTGTATAAAAAAAAGTTTCTACACGATTTTAAATCCTGTTCATTAATTGAGAGCTGCTTTTCTGTAGATTATACATATTAGGAGCAACATCGCCAATGAGTATTTTCTTGAAGCAAGAAGTTGATATAATACAAATAGTAATTGCGTTAGTCGATGTTATGCTTAAAGATCTTTTGCTTGCAATAGAAGGTGTTATTATAATGAGCGAGGTAATTCTTCCTATCGATAGTATATGTATATGTACTAAACAGTGTTTAAACATATATTGTATGTAAAAACATTTAGGAACTGAGGGATGCTCTCGATAATATATACGATGCCAGAGTGCCAAAAATATGGAAAGCAAAATCATGGGAATCTTCTTCCCTTGGTTTTTGGTTTACCGAACTATTGGACAGAAACAAACAATTTTCTGCTTGGTTGCTTACCGATAGACCGGTTAAATTTTGGATGACTGGGTTTTTTAATCCTCAAGGTATGCAATTATTTCAATGCATTATACAATTCAATTTGTATAACAGTTGAATATCAATTATACAGGATTTTTAACTGCAATGAGACAAGAAGTAACAAGAGCTCATGATGGGTGGGCACTGGATAATGTGACTCTGCATAATGAAGTTTTACGTTATGCAGCAGATGAAATAAAGACTGCACCCCAAGTATGCTAATCGTACAATTTATTTAATGTATATTTAATAATCAGCACGTCGTGTTTTATTATCAGGAAGGAGTTTATGTTTATGGGCTGTTTCTTGAGGGGGCTGGCTGGGATAGGAGGAATAACAGATTGTGCGAATCGGCTAATAAAGTTCTGCATTTGTTAATGCCTGTGATTCATATTTATGCTTTGTACAATTTGCCCAACAAAGATCCAAAACTATATCAGGTATATTTAGAATACATTATCAATGATCAATTTACAAATAATGGTACAATATTTACAGTGTCCGGTATATAAAAAACCACAAAGGACGTATATGCTATTGATAACACCACTTTGGTTACAAACAAGCAGATCTCCTGACTTTTGGATTCTACGTGGAGTTGCGTTATTATGCGATGTGAAATAATTACACGAATATAAGATTTGTATTCTTTTCTAATTGAAAGCGAATTTAAATATTGTGATTATTTAATATATAGTATTTACGAATTCGATATGATATTTTTAATTTAATATTATGTATTTATACTTATAATAGTTACCAAGTAGAATATATTATCTTTATCAGTATTTTCCGAAAATACAGGATTAATAAATTAATTAAAATTTCTATGAATATCTGTTCGTTTCTTATACATTTAATTTAACAATCGCATTTTCAAAGCAATGTAGGTCATGGGAAGTTTCTCGGCTTCTGGCCGTGTTATACTAGTGATCGAGGGCCTAAGTAAAGGCAAATTATTGTTTATTTTTTATAAGCAATTTTAGCAAATATAAGTTAAATTAAGACACGGCACGTGACCTCTCCGATTTGGATGGTCGGTATTACAGCAGCTTTTTCCTGCATAGAAATGGTAATACCGACAGGCGAGATGGAACTGCATGTTATTTCGATATTCTAATCTGAATGTGGAAAGAAATTGTGAGCTGTTGCCACTGACGAGATATAGGAATAGACAGGACATCTTATGGACTTTCGTGGCCCAATGTGACGGCCATACCGACTCAGAAATCCGACACTGATTTGAGCGTCCCCTGCTCATGAACAGTCATCACTTCAAGAACTATTATTTACTGAAGTAGCGTTGGGGCAGGACTCATACGATTGTGTGAATATATGTAAATGCTTTGGGGGGATCAGGACAGCTATTTCTCGAGCAACGCTTCGGTAGAAAAATTGAGCTACGGTGCCTGGTCGCGCGATGCACTTTGGCTCGGCTCGAGTTGAGTCGAAACCACATCGCGATGCATCGGGGCGATGAAATTGACAGTGTCACGTCAAGCGTCCCGCCTGTGCTGTCCCGCTTTCATTGCGCGGCAAAGAACGAAATAATTCTTTAACGAGGATCGTAGGTCCAGCTAAAACTTAATCAGAACCCGCAGAAGTTCAATAGGCACGACCCTAGAGTCGTAGGTCCGGCTAAAAGTTGGTCAGAAAACGTAAAAGCCCAGTAGGTAAAACTCTGGGATCGTAGGTTCAGCTAAAAGTCGGTCAGAACCCGAAGAAGTACAATAGACACGATCCTAGAGCCTTAGGTCCGGCTAAAAGTTGGTCAGAAAACGTAAAAGTCCAGTAGGTATAACCCTAGGATCGTAGGTTCAACTATAGGTCGGTCAGAACCCAAAGAAGTACAGTAGATACGACCCTGGAGTCGTAGGTCCGGCTACAAGTTGGTCAGAAAACGTAAAAGTTCAGTAAGTATAACCGTAGGATCGTAGGTTCGGCTAAAAATTGATCGGAAGGCCCAAAAGTTCAGTACGTATGACCTTAGTACAGTAGTACGCACGACCGCGGTCGGAGACCTTCGAAGAGTTCGGAAATTGCGTATACCACCGAGCGCGACCGAGCGCTACCGACGCGCCGGCGCGTCACGGAGTGGGGATGACGGTGCGCGGCGCACGCGGTGTCACTATCAGTTCAAGCGTCGTACCGTAAGGGTCGTATATGCTGTCGAAGGTTAGCGACATACATCACCTTACAATACAATAGCATCTCGGGGTTTACTTTACCACCGCATACGCTTGTCTATTAACTTCTATTAATTAATACGCGTTTATTTAACAATCGTTTGACTATCGCGGATGTACATTAAAGTCTTTATCGAGTCTCTTTTGCTGGACGCTTGACCGGTCATCCGGTACCATCGATTCTTTGATACGCGGTAACTAGTCGTTTATTAAAATATCCGATTAACTAGTTCATTAGTTTGAACGGTTTTTCGAATCATTATTATATTTTATTCACGATTACTCGGCTTCAATGCGGTGTTAAGGTTGCGTTTATTTTCTTTGCAATGTCACTTACATACCCAGTTACATATGTCCTATCGCAACTTTGCATTCCATTCTGATTTTAGCACAGGTTAATCACGTTGCTTTTCTTTTTGTTGCAGGAATAATGGAGGATTAGCTGGCAAAGAATAATATGTTGAGGCTGCAGGAATGGAGTATTGAGATACAATTACTGCGATGCATAACAAGCAGTCCGATGACCTATGATGAAGGATTGGTAACATTTAACTTATTATCCCAACGGTTTACGTATATTTCTTGTTATCTGGCGATTGGATTTTGGCTCAAGTTCTTTTCTTTCGGTTGCAAGTTATTGAGCAATTTAAACATTTTAAATAGAACTTACAATATGCCACTCGCGATTGAAACTAGAGTCTGTAAATTTCATTAATTCTAAACGAAAAATGGAAATACTTTCATGTTTCGCTGCATATCGGTCGCGATTTCTGTTATAGCTTCACTAGTATTTATTAAAAACTTTTAATATCTCTGTGACTTTGCACAAGTACGGTCAAATTGTATTTTCGATGCAGGATTGCCCGCGTACGTACGTACTGGTTGCCATGCACCTGAAGCATGATAAATAGTTTCGAGTCTTGATTTCTACAAGCAGCTACGAGAACTTATAAATTCGCGATATTGCTTGCTTACTAAGATCATGATCACCTTTAAAACTCGGGCAAAGAACAGTCACAGTACGCTTTTGATAAATCATTTATATTAATCTATAATAGTATATGTTGAATAGACAATTAACAGTAATTAAATCAGAATAATAATACGGTAGTACTTTATTAAAACAAAGCAGTATTTCCTCAACAGACGTTTGACAGGATGAAGAAATAAGAAAGAGACAAATAAAATCAAATGTGTATTGCTTCAATTTCTACCGCCTCACCCTATTTACTAACTTGTACAGATTCTCTTTCAGAAAATTTTGATGACCGCGCGCAATGCGGTCGGTAGAGTCAGTTCTTGTTCCGTCAAAGTTCTTTTTATTATTTTCTGAGCGAAACCGCTCATAATAATTATAACTAAATATAAATAACAGTAAAGATACGCGAAAGTAGAGTCAGTGTTTGCTTCGAAATATTGCTCTCGCGAAATTAGAGTCACTTTGTTCGTCGATCACAATTGACGTGCGCGATAGTAGTCTTTTATTTTTTTTTTTTTTCTTTCGCAATAAGTATTCCGGTATTAGAGTCAGCACCGATGCAGTTCGGCGAGTTCGGGCACTCATCCATCAACTCGAAGAGTAAGTATCTCTGTATTTCTTTAATCTTATTTTACAATGGTCTTTGATAATTATCATGATCGAAAAGTACTCAAAACGCAAAGATTTCAATGTTGTCTGTTCTTTTGAATGTTTCAGAAGCTGCCATGGGCTCAATTGTATCACCATAACGATATTGTTGGCCGCGCGCAATGCGGTTGGTAGAGTCAGTGCTTGTTCCGTCAAAGTTCTTTTTATTATTTTTTGAGCGCAGCCGCTCTTAATAATAATTCAACATAAATAACAGTAAAGAGACGCGAAATTAGAGTCAGTGTTTGCTCCGAAATAATACTCTCGCGAAAAATAGAGTCACTTTGTTCGTCGATCACAATTATTCCGTTTCCTTTTCCGTTCTCGGCTCGGAGGACTGATGGTTAGGGACTTAGTGTCAGCGAGTTACGATGTGCGGGGGCGTGATTGTGGTTCTGGACCCTGGTCACGAGGCCCTCTGTTAGACCACATATAATCTCTAATTTGGGTAGGTCATCCACCATTCTGGAATCGTGGTCGCGGTTCTTGCAATATCCGGGTTGCAGTGTCATCGGGGGGCGGTGTGTGGGGCTGTGATTGCTTTTCTGGACACTTTGGCCCGCCTAGTAGGAAATTCCTATGTGTTAGACCACGCCAAGCACACCTTGGGGTGGCAGAAGGCATACGGGTCATAATCTAGAATCGTGGTTGTGGTTTTGCATATCCGTGCCTTAATGATTTCTGTGGCTCGGAATCGAAACTGGTCTCGATGCTAAGTCGTTTTACTGTCCAGACTCTGAGCCGAGGACTCGCGGGCTGCTCGGTAGCAGTCACAAAAACAGTTGAAATACTGTCGCGAAATTAGAATCACTTTGTTCGTCAATCATAAGTGTTCCATTAGAGTCAGTGTCCTGTTCAGCGAGTTCGGGCTTTCAGCCATCAATTTGACGAGTAAGTATCTCCTTCGTTCTTTAATCTTGTATTGCAATAATCATTGATAATTAACACATTCCAAAAGTACTGAAAATACATAGATTTTAATGTTGTTTGCTCTTTTTGAATGTTTCAGCAGCTTCCATGGCTTCGATGGCGACGAGCTAGACCGCACACCTGGTGAGTCTGCAACCGGTGAGTGGCATGCTTTAAAGTTCCTCTGGCTACTCAATCATGTCGCAGGACGAAAGGTCCGAACCGACACGAGTGACTGGTTGTAATTACGTAGATTGTTCTAGCAAGCACTGTGACCATGGGTATATGGAAATATACTCATGAGTAGTAACTTTTTTACTGTTTTATATTATATGAGGATAGGTCTTCTTGTACAACGCGTTTTTAAATAGCTTGATAATTTTAAAACAGATCATATTTAGTACAAAATATATCACTATATATCTTTTTATAATAGAGTATTTAATTGAATACCTATGAAACGATATTTAAATAGTTATCAATTATTGAATGAATATAAAGTAACGTCCAGTATTCTACGTGCATTAGTTTGTAGTGGAGAAGTCGAATACCATTCGACTTCGTTTATTTGTCAATTGCAATTAGTGCACAGTTATAATAAATTGTTAGTAAGAGTATAGTCGTTCCTCTTTTTTACTAGTTTGATTATATATAAAGTAAAGGTACTTACTTACCTTGTCAATTTGTTTAGAGATATCAATAGTTTCTCCTTTTCCGTACAAGATATTAATTAAACCTGAATGTACAAGAAGACAATACGCGAACGGGTAGATCTCGAAATCAAAGCAATCTACTTTAAATCCAACCTTGCGTTTTAGAAGCAATGCTTTGATGACGGGAACACCCGAGGATGTTTCAATTTCATTCAAAGTATATTAAAGTAGAGTCATTGAATAATTTTTCAAATAAAGTAGACTCATTGCACAATTTTTCTAATAAAGTAGAGTCATTGCACAATTCTTTTAATAAGCTAGAGTCATTGCATAATTTTTCTAATAAAGTAGAGTCATTTTATTTTCTCTTTAATAAACTAAAAACATATATTGATCTGGTATATATACGTACATACATATATTTAGCCCGTTAAAAAACCAGTATGTCTTTATCATCTTTTTAGACGAGGATTTTCAGGTTTAACCCTTTCCGTGTTCACTGCCCGGATCCCACTCACGTGCCCCGGTGCTACTTGAGTGGGAAAACGGTGGTAGAGCACGACGATATTTCTTTAGTTCATAAGCTATTGAATGATTTATTGTTGGCGACTGACAGTGTGTTTGGTGTATCGTGCACGACGTAATATCCGCATTGTGTGTGTGGTTAGGCGGTGGAGTTGCGTCGTTCCGTACTAAAATGTAGCTACTATGACCAAGATAAGATGTCCATTGATTTAAAACAGAGACATCATTTTTACTATTAATTGCATTAATAATCCCTACTATACTGAGGCACGAAGTTTTTGTCATTTAAGATGACAGAGGCTAAATGCCAAAGAGAATCGGATATACCTATCAATTGCTGTCAAGTACCTCTCATATCGGTGCTATTTAATTAGTCTACTAAATATCTACCGCGGCCTGGTCTTTTTCCACGCGAACGCAAAGATCCCAGTCACTGTCAGTCGATTTCAGAAAAATGGTACGTACATTAGAGTGTGCAAGTTGTGTGACAGCACTTGGGTGTCGGGGGTGTCCCGGGACGCCTCCCTAGTGTAGGCTTTTGCGCCCAAGTGTTTGACTGAGAACCGTGGAGTGTTGTGTGTTGGTGTGCTTGTTTGCTATTTTTTTAAATATAGGTCCAGGTAGGATAGGTAGCATACTTTCTGGTGTGATTGATAGACATAAGTAGGTAGGGCCGGGCAGGTTGACACAGTCTCTGATCGGGTAGGCACTATTTCGCGTGTTCAACCTGTTTCAGGAAATCTGATTTGAAAAGTCGACGGTGAAGCTGTGGCGCGAACGAAAATGCGTTCGCCTCTGACTTTGCCTATCGATTTTTCGAGTCCTTCGCGGTCGTGGTCGCGATTTAGGCTCCGAAACGAAACATGTTACATTATACTCGAGGCTGCACGTGTGAACGAAGAATGATTACAATTTTAATCGTAATCTTTGCGATTTTCCATAATCACAATTTTACGATTTTATTTGATCGTGATTCGGCCACGTGTGTTCCATTTAGCTCCGCGATTTTAACTCTTTATTTCACATTTATAAGTTTTTCTTTGGTTTTCGATTAGAGCCTCGAGCCTAGCTTAAGTTTCAGCTGGCCCTTGGGTCCAACGAAAAGAAGAGGCTATATGCCGAAGAGGCCCGACAAACTGTCACTCAAGAGGGCAACTACTAATGGTTCCGCATTCTTTATAAGAATGGGGAATCATTCTATATTACTACTTTGTCACTGTGCTTGCACTTTAATTTGTAGCATTTTTATTTGTACTTGGCCGACGCACATTCCGGTCCAACGATACAGCCCTCCCAAAAATATCGCGTTGCTTTAGAGTTGCGAAAAACTTGAGAACGGGTCGAATTAGAGTTGCGTTAAATGCCACGCGGTTTTTCAAGTAAAGTCGCGAAAAAGAAAACGAGTCTCGCGTATTCTTGGAGTTGCGAAGTGACCCGCGGTTTTTAATTAGAGTTGCGAGCAAATGAAAATCGTGATTGATTTAGCGTAGCGCAATGGTATCGCGATTGTTCTTGCAATTTTGCTGTTCTTATTGTTAGTTAAATTGTAGTATTTTATAATATATTTTACACATGAGAAAGTTTCTAGTGTTGCGGACATTATTTTCGCGTCTTGAGCCTTCAGCTAACTTTTCAGAGGATCTTCAGTTACATTGCTTTTTAATATTCCAAATACTGATATTTTACTGTTTACTTTCTATCAGCCTTAATAAATAGTGTTGCGAAATGATTGCATCGCGAGTTCCACTTAGCGTTGCGTCGATTAAAGATCGCGTTTTTAATTAGAGTTGCGAATACCAGTCCCCATCCTGGAGCCACCCTGGAGGGTGGCACATCATCGTCAGCCAAAGATCATGACTGACCAATTCTTTGGCAATTCTTGTTCTATATGGTGTAATTTTTCTTTTCCGTGTTTTATATTTGTTTTTCTTATTATTTTATTTCTTAATAATTATACTACCTGGAATGTCTGTTGATGGAAATACTGCCAAAAATTTGCATACATAATAGTAAATTACTGTGTGAACGAAATTAAAAAAAGAAAAGAATAAAGAGAAAAAATTAATAGAAATAATTTGTAGAATCTTTGATAAATTTATGATAACTCGAGATAGTAGATTTCAATTAGAGACAATACTAGTGACTGTTCATTATTGGAGCTTAACTCTTAAATATTTTCTCTTAATCGTTGCAATTTTATTTTCACCTTTTTTTTAGTAGAGCCAATTTTTAAAACTTTTCGGGCTTGCTTTGTAGAAATTGAAATTCACTCGCGATATCCGTAAATATTTCAACAAAAATCCTTGCACGAAAAATGTTCTTGGCTGTAGTTGGACCTCGGCATGGTGATAGTGGAAGTGTGATATTTTGTTTCCGAATAATCGTTTGTCGCTTCTTTGTAGAAGCAAAATAGAATCAATTGTAGTGAAATGTGACTACTTCATTTTGGAGTTTTTAATGAAAGTGATACCACCATTCAGTTTGATCTAGAACGTAAAAAAGAATATATCACTTTGGCCGAAATCCAATTACCTGTTGTTATTAAAAAATAGCTGCATTTTTCATATCAATTCTGATTTATTAACTTCGCTAAAATTCAGTTATTACGAATTAAAAGCAGCTGTATTTCAGTATAAAATGGGGAGGCTTGGGGACGTCACTAATCCAATGCTTGAGATTGTTACAGATTCACAGATGAACCCAAATATGATATATTAACAAATGGAAGTACGTCAGAGGCTCAAAAGTGGAATATATACAATACAGATCCAGAAATACTATCAAAGGCACGATTGGAAACTATAAAATTAAAGAGCCAGCCTCGTCGATTCAATTTCTGAGTTTAAGAATTCATTTTTATAATACTTTATTAATTATTTCGTGCCTGTGTTTGTTTCAGAAGCATGGAAAACAATCAGCTAAAGAAGAAGATTCATGATAATACATACGTATAAAATGACCACATCCCCGCTCTGCCTCTGCCCCTGCCCCTGCCCCTGCCCCTACCCCAGCCCTTTTAACTCACTACATTTATTAGATAATTAATTAGGTAGGCCCAATTAAAATCGACCAATACGTTTAGCTCCTTATGTAGGCAGGGTTTAGAAAACCAAAAATTGTTGGCAGGTGCAGCAATTTTTTGGTGTATGTTTCAGTCTGTTTTAGGACACCATGGACCACATGATTAATATGGACGAATTGAAGAGGAATTAAGCATATACGTACTTATACATATATGAGTTTGGTAAAGTATCTATTACAGTCCTATTTAGGTAGGATATTATTGAAATTGTTCTTTTAATTAAACTCTTAGATGTTATACTAGGTAGGGTGATTGTAGTTTTAAGTTAGATCTTTAGTGAGGCAGGGCTCATTTGAATCTAATCTAGTATTTAAGAAAGTAGGGTTTATTTTTAAGTTATGTCTTAGCTTTTAAGCCCGCAGTG
Source organism: Nomada ferruginata (assembly GCA_963583965.1). Lineage (NCBI taxonomy): Eukaryota > Metazoa > Arthropoda > Insecta > Hymenoptera > Apidae > Nomada > Nomada ferruginata. The sequence continues at coordinate 8,595,240 of OY757225.1, read as the reverse complement.
TTCACCACTGCAATAATATTCCGTTGTCTAGTTTTTAAGATCATAGGATATATTTTTAAGAATGTTTTATTTCAGGAAATTGGATTCCCTTCTTGATTTTCTTTCAGGTTTCCTTTTGATATTCCATTTAGCTTTCGGTCGTGAATTTTCCAAGTACTCCTCTTGTTGTCTTACTTGTACTACGATCAATTACTGAACGTTCTACAAATTGACAATAATAGGAGATTTTTCTTTCTCACATGTTATATTAGAATTAGTTTTCGCGTAATTGGAGGGTGGAAGGGCCGTGGCTAGGGTGGGTCTCCATGCGCAGTAACCTCCACGTGGTGAGACCTGGGCAATCAATTGTTTATCGTATAATTATTAAACGTTTAAGAGACGTTTGATAATTATGTGGAAAATAATTCGAGCTAATTGACTGCGCATTGCACTTTCCCTTCTCATCCCCTTTTTCGCTTCATTCCCTTTTTTGCTTCATTTCCTTTCTTGCTTCATTCCGTCTCTTGCTTCATTTCGTTTTTTGCTTCATTCCCTTTTCCGTTCTCGGCTCAGAGGACCGATGGTAAGGCGCTGTTGCACCTGTTGCGATATTTGGGTTGCACTTTCAGCGACGAGCGGTGTGTGAGGCTGTGACTGTGGTTCTGGACAGGTGAACCGCCAAGTGGGATACTTCTCCCCGTTAGACCACGCCAAGCACACCTTGGGGTGGCAGAAGGCATAAGGGGACCTAATCTGGATTCGCGGTTGCGGTCTTGCATGTCCGTGCCTCAATGATTGCTGTGGCTCGGTATCTAAACTGGTGTCGATTGTAAGTCGTTCTACTGTCCATACTCTGGGCCGAGGGCTCGCGGACTGCTCGGTAGCAGTCACTTTCGTTACTTCCCTCCCATTTGATCCCATTTATGAGTTTAAGACTTTTATAATGCTTTACTAATTACTTCCAATTTGTCTTTGTTTCAGAAGGATTGAAAGGACTCAGCTGAAGAAGAGGATTGCTTAAAATATGTTTAATATGACCACACTCTCACCCTGCCCCTGCCCCTGCCCAGCCCCTGCCCAGTTGCCAGTTGTCTGTTCTAGGAAGGCATGGACCACAAAATTAATATGGACTAATTGGAGAGGAATTAAGTATATGCATACTTGTACCTACAATAATATGATAAAGTATCCGTTACGTTCCTATTTAGGTAGGATATTATTGAAATTGTTCTTTTAATTGAACTCTTAGATATTATATTAGGTAGGGTGATTCTAGTTTTAATTTAGATCTTTAGTCAGGCAGGGTGCATTTGAATATAATCTAGTATTTAAGAAGGGATGACTTATTTTTAAGCTGTGTCTTGGTTTTTAAGACAGCAGTGTACACTGCTGTGATAATATTTCGTTGTCTAGTTTTTATGTTCATAGGATATATTTTTAATAATGTTTTATTTCAGGAAATTGAATTCTCGTCTTGATTTTCTTTCAGGTTTCCTTCTGATATCCCTTTTAGCTTTCGGTCGTGAATTTTCCAAATACTCCTCTTGTTGTCTTACTTGTACTACGATCAATTAATGAACGTTCTACAAATTGACAATAATAGGAGATTATTCTTTCTTACAATTTATATTAGAATTAGTTTTCGCGTAATTGGAGGGTGGAAGGGCCGTGGCTAGGGTGGGTCTCCATGCGCAGTAACCTCCACGTGGTGAGACCTGGGCAATCAATTGTTTATCGTATAATTATTAAACGTTTAAGAGACGTTTGATAATTATGTGGAAAATAATTCGAGCTAATTGACTGCGCATTGCACTTTCCCTTCTCATCCCCTTTTTCGCTTCATTCCCTTTTTTGCTTCATTTCCTTTCTTGCTTCATTCCGTCTTTTGCTTCATTTCGTTTTTTGCTTCATTCCCTTTTCCGTTCTCGGCTCAGAGGACCGATGGTAAGGCGCTGTTGCACCTGTTGCGATATTTGGGTTGCACTTTCAGCGACGAGCGGTGTGTGAGGCTGTGACTGTGGTTCTGGACAGGTGAACCGCCAAGTGGGATACTTCTCCCCGTTAGACCACGCCAAGCACACCTTGGGGTGGCAGAAGGCATAAGGGGACCTAATCTGGATTCGCGGTTGCGGTCTTGCATGTCCGTGCCTCAATGATTGCTGTGGCTCGGTATCTAAACTGGTGTCGATTGTAAGTCGTTCTACTGTCCATACTCTGGGCCGAGGGCTCGCGGACTGCTCGGTAGCAGTCACTTTCGTTACTTCCCTCCCATTTGATCCCATTTATGAGTTTAAGACTTTTATAATGCTTTACTAATTACTTCCAATTTGTCTTTGTTTCAGAAGGATTGAAAGGACTCAGCTGAAGAAGAGGATTGCTTAAAATATGTTTAATATGACCACACTCTCACCCTGCCCCTGCCCCTGCCCAGCCCCTGCCCAGTTGCCAGTTGTCTGTTCTAGGAAGGCATGGACCACAAAATTAATATGGACTAATTGGAGAGGAATTAAGTATATGCATACTTGTACCTACAATAATATGATAAAGTATCCGTTACGTTCCTATTTAGGTAGGATATTATTGAAATTGTTCTTTTAATTGAACTCTTAGATATTATATTAGGTAGGGTGATTCTAGTTTTAATTTAGATCTTTAGTCAGGCAGGGTGCATTTGAATATAATCTAGTATTTAAGAAGGGATGACTTATTTTTAAGCTGTGTCTTGGTTTTTAAGACAGCAGTGTACACTGCTGTGATAATATTTCGTTGTCTAGTTTTTATGTTCATAGGATATATTTTTAATAATGTTTTATTTCAGGAAATTGAATTCTCGTCTTGATTTTCTTTCAGGTTTCCTTCTGATATCCCTTTTAGCTTTCGGTCGTGAATTTTCCAAATACTCCTCTTGTTGTCTTACTTGTACTACGATCAATTAATGAACGTTCTACAAATTGACAATAATAGGAGATTATTCTTTCTTACAATTTATATTAGAATTAGTTTTCGCGTAATTGGAGGGTGGAAGGGCCGTGGCTAGGGTGGGTCTCCATGCGCAGTAACCTCCACGTGGTGAGACCTGGGCAATCAATTGTTTATCGTATAATTATTAAACGTTTAAGAGACGTTTGATAATTATGTGGAAAATAATTCGAGCTAATTGACTGCGCATTGCACTTTCCCTTCTCATCCCCTTTTTCGCTTCATTCCCTTTTTTGCTTCATTTCCTTTCTTGCTTCATTCCGTCTTTTGCTTCATTTCGTTTTTTGCTTCATTCCCTTTTCCGTTCTCGGCTCAGAGGACCGATGGTAAGGCGCTGTTGCACCTGTTGCGATATTTGGGTTGCACTTTCAGCGACGAGCGGTGTGTGAGGCTGTGACTGTGGTTCTGGACAGGTGAACCGCCAAGTGGGATACTTCTCCCCGTTAGACCACGCCAAGCACACCTTGGGGTGGCAGAAGGCATAAGGGGACCTAATCTGGATTCGCGGTTGCGGTCTTGCATGTCCGTGCCTCAATGATTGCTGTGGCTCGGTATCTAAACTGGTGTCGATTGTAAGTCGTTCTACTGTCCAGACTCTGGGCCGAGGGCTCGCGGACTGCTCGGTAGCAGTCACTTTCGTTACTTCCCTCCCATTTGATCCCATTTATGAGTTTAAGACTTTTATAATGCTTTACTAATTACTTCCAATTTGTCTTTGTTTCAGAAGGATTGAAAGGACTCAGCTGAAGAAGAGGATTGCTTAAAATATGTTTAATATGACCACACTCTCACCCTGCCCCTGCCCCTGCCCAGCCCCTGCCCAGTTGCCAGTTGTCTGTTCTAGGAAGGCATGGACCACAAAATTAATATGGACTAATTGGAGAGGAATTAAGTATATGCATACTTGTACCTACAATAATATGATAAAGTATCCGTTACGTTCCTATTTAGGTAGGATATTATTGAAATTGTTCTTTTAATTGAACTCTTAGATATTATATTAGGTAGGGTGATTCTAGTTTTAATTTAGATCTTTAGACAGGCAGGGTGCATTTGAATATAATCTAGTATTTAAGAAGGGATGACTTATTTTTAAGCTGTGTCTTGGTTTTTAAGACAGCAGTGTACACCGCTGTGATAATATTTCGTTGTCTAGTTTTTATGTTCATAGGATATATTTTTAATAATGTTTTATTTCAGGAAATTGAATTCTCGTCTTGATTTTCTTTCAGGTTTCCTTCTGATATCCCTTTTAGCTTTCGGTCGTGAATTTTCCAAATACTCCTCTTGTTGTCTTACTTGTACTACGATCAATTAATGAACGTTCTACAAATTGACAATAATAGGAGATTATTCTTTCTTACAATTTATATTAGAATTAGTTTTCGCGTAATTGGAGGGTGGAAGGGCCGTGGCTAGGGTGGGTCTCCATGCGCAGTAACCTCCACGTGGTGAGACCCGGGCAATCAATTATTTATCGTATAATTATTAAACGTTTAAGAGACGTTTGGTAATTATGTGGAAAATAATTCGAGCTAATTGGCTGCGTATTGCACTTAGGATACAATGTACAATAATGGCCGCTTAATGTTCGTTTTTTTCCACAATTAATGTTCGCGGACTCATCCCTACCGATCTTTGGACCTGCTCCGATGTATCGAGGATGTAGGTTGCGTCCGAGTTATCTCCACTTGTCATCAGCAATGGCCCTTAACACGTTGAGTGCCACGCCGGTTTTGCCACGCTTTCCGTTTAGGCCACACGGCGCGACATGCCCGACGGCGCGCCGCGGCGTAGCTTAACAATGTGATACCCCGACGCCTGAACGAAAAGTTTAGTGTCAGTCACCGATGACTGACGCGGCCTGAACGGAAAGTTTAGTGTCAGTCACTGAACGGAAAGTTGATTGTCAGTCACCTATGACTGACGCGGCCTGAACGGAAAGTTTACTGTTAGTCACTCAACGGAAAGTTGATTGTCAGTCACCGATGACTGACGCGGCCTGAACGCTAAGTTGATTGTCAGTCACTCAACGGAAAGTTGATTGTCAGTCACCGATGACTGACGCGGCCTGAACGGAAAGTTTAGTGTCAGACACCGATGCCTGACGTGGCACTCAACGTGTTACATATATCTCACGCTGGTTCTCAGTACATCTCAATCCACTCCCAACACAGCCTAAACCGAGAGTGCCGAAAAGTGATAAGCATGAATAATTCCTTATAAATAACATCCCTGGATAGTGTTCGCTAGGCAGCTTTGAAGCAGCGAACATTAAGTGGGCATTACTGTCCACTGTAGTTATATGAGCGGAGAGAATCTTAAGTTCTTATTGCAATTACTTTTGAGTTCTCGTTTCTATCGTTGTATCTATCTGCAGCTGTAAATATTGTGTATTATTTATTGCCCTGCTTCTTATGTTCACCCTTCTGTTTTCTGACGCTTTCGAGATAATTCATTAGTAACATAAATCATATATGTTTCGCCTAGAGAATTACATTTTCTTATTTCTCAAGAAGCCTTCTTTTTTATAATTGAAATACCCATGTATATATCATTTAATTCATAAATTAATTAATATCTGCAAAGATATACTTGAATCTACGCGGGTCTCTGCCATATCTACAGTGCCAGCTATGGTTCCGCCATCTATACAGAACTCCTTGAAACCATTCGCGCTTCCTATCGTAGTTCCATCTATACAGAACGCCTTGAAACTACTCATACCACTTACTTACCATAAGTGTAGATATGGCAGAGGCCCGAGTAGTTTTAGTCACATCTGTATAGATGGCGATACTAATGACTCAAGATAAAGCAGACATATATACAGTTTCGAGCAGTTCTTTATAGATGGCGAAATTAAAGCCCACTTTGAGTGTAGGTAAGACAGGGATGCGAGTGGTACGTAAATTCAAACACCTGTTTATAAGTAGCGGCGCGATAAAGTTCATAAAATTTGGCTATTTATGTCTTCATTCATGAAATTAAGTTAATAATGCTCGAAAATTGTTTTGCAATCTTAGTTACATATCAATAAAGTGTTAGCAACCACGGTGTCACAATCTACATTAAAGTTAATATGTATGGTAACATCGTAAGTTCCATTGTTCATTTTATTCAGGAACAATCAAGCTCTTTAGCAAAGGTAAATGCATTTGTGAAAATTTTTTCCTTTAAATAAATTTTCCGGCACGTAATAAATACATACTAATAGTAGTAGTATTCTTTATTTCGGTCTCGAAGCAATGAATGTTTGATTAGTTTACATATAACCTATTTTTGCAATACTATATGGACTCTTGCACTCTCATCTTCCGTTTCGCTGTTCCTTTTAAAAGCTTCTCTACCTTACGTATCACATTATTCTTATCTCTTTATCGCACATGTATTATACATCTTTGCATTTCCTCTCTGTTTCATTTCAAATACCTAAGTTATTTCTGCGCTATTAATTGCCGACTCTTTCCTGTTTTCTCTTTACTTTGGTACTGTCGTGTTGCTCCCGTTTTAATACATTTAAACCTTTCATTATATCTTGCTTCTTGTATTTTTCTTTGAAGACGGTCCGTTAGATCCTTTAGTTCCATTCTTATCAAATTTGGTATTCTCACACTTGTTCCATTCGTTCTAAAAGACTCTTTCTCTTATGTTTCTAGTTTGGCCTGCCCTACTTTCTTTCTCGACTAAATATCCTTTAACAATCTTTCTAGCTCCTGTTATATACTTACTAATATATTTTTTGTGTGCGTAGGTATCGTAGGCAAAGGATAAGGAGCATTGACCGCCAATTCTCATTGTGCATTAACAGAAGGAAGAGCAAAGAATAACTTTCGCCATATACATACTTCAGTTATATTAAATTGGTTTTGTGGGATTGGATGGTGTATGCAACGAAGGCTAATGTAAGTGTAATACGTCTCTAAATATCTTTTTCTTTCAATAAATCTTCCTGCGCGTAATAATTACATACTAACAATAGTATTCCTTTTTATGTCGGCCTCGCAGCTATAAAATTTCGATTTAGTGTACATATAGCCTTACTTTAGATTACTATCTTAGCTTACGCATTCTTCTTCTCCACTTTTTCTTGCAAACCTTCTCTACATTATCCCATTAGTTATCCCCTTATTTCATTTTGATTATACATTTAGTCTTTAAGGCTCACCATCACTTTCTTTACTCCCCTTCTCGTCAAATTCATTCATGTTCGATTCATTCCATTCCTCTTTAAATAATCCCCCCCTTTTCTTATACTTCTGGTGTGATCTTTCCCTATTCCGTTTTCTTCTAACTATCCCTTAACAATGTTTCTTTCGCCTGTTACATGCTTAATAATATATTCCTTGTGTGTGCAGGTTTCGCATCCAAAGAGTGAGGAGCATTGCCCGGTGCATCTCATCATGCATGAAAGCAAGAAAGAAGAAAGAATAACTCCTGCTACATACTTTAGTTAAAGTAAATTGGTTTATAAAAATAGTTTGTAACTATTAGAGCATAAGTTTAATTTAGAACAATTGTGTAATTTACTGTTATGTATATTTTATTTAATATTCTGTTTATTCACTAGATCTTATATAAACTTTAATATTACTTTTACTATAAATATTACTTTTACTGTTCTACTGAATGTGCTAAATATAAAATGAAAGATATAATTAGTGTCAGCCACTGAACGGAAAGTTGATTGTCAGTCACCGATGACTGACGCGGCCTGAACGGAAAGTTTAGTGTCGGCCCGCGAAAACATGTGACACGCGGGCCACGCGTGATTTAAACGTATACCCTTTTACACTATAAGATGTATTGTAGGTATATTAGTATCTGTATGTTAAAAAAACAGAAGAAAATTTTGCTATAAATGAAATAAGAAATGGCTAATTTGCGTCTTAAATTAAATTATTCGATATACTATATTTGAGTATTTAATATTGCGGCCCGCGTAAAGTAGTAGATGTCAACTGTTGGCCCACTGCGAGCCAAAGCTTGCTCACCACTGGCCTAGAGAATTACATTTTCTTATTTCTCAAGAAGCCTTCTTTTTTATAATTGAAATACCCTTGTATATATCATTTAATTCATTAATTAATTAATATCTGCAAAGATATACTTGAATGTACGCGGGTCTCTGCCATATCTACAGTGCCTGCTATGGTTTCGCCATCTATACAGAACGCATTGAAACTACTCACACCACTTACTTACCATTAGTGTAGATATGGCAGAGGCCCGAATAGTTTTAGACACATCTGTATAGATGGCGATACTAATGACTCTAGATAAAGCAGACATATATACAGTTTCGAGCAGTTCTGTATAGATGGCGAAATTAAAGCACACTTTGAGTGTAGGTAAGACAGGGATGCGGGTGATACGCAAATTCAAGCACCTGTTTATAAATAGCGGCGCGATAAAGTTCATAAAATTTGGCTATTTATGTTTTCATTTATAAAATTAAGTTGATAATGCTCGAAAATCGTTTCGTACTCTCATTTACATATCAATAAAGTGTTAGCAAACGCAGTGTTTCAATCTACATAAAAATGAATATGTACGGTAACATTGCAAGTTCCATTGTTCATTATATTCTACAACAATCAAGCACTCTTTAGCACGGGTAAATGTATTTGTGAATATTTTTTCCTTTAAATAAATTTTCCAGGACTTAATAAATACATACTAATAGTGGTATTATTCTTTATTTCGGTCTCACAGGAATGAAAGTTTGGTTAGTGTACATATAACCTATCTTTGCAATACTATATGAACTCTTCCACTCTGATCTTCTGTTTCGCTCTTCCTTTTCATACTTTCTCCACCTTATGCATCGCACTATTTCTTGTCTCTTTATCGCACGTCTATTACACATCTTTTCATTTCCTCTCTGTTTCATTACAAATTCCTAAGTCATTTCTGCGCTATTAATTGGTGACTCTTTCCTGTTCCCTCTTTACTTTGGTACTGACGTATTGCTCCCGTTTTAATACATTTAAACCTTTCATTATATCTTGCTTCTTGTATTTTTCTTTGAAGGCTCTCCGTTAGATCCTTTAGTACCGTTCTTATCAAATTTAGTATTCTCGCAATCGTTCCATTCGTTCTAAAAGACCCTTTCTCTTATGCTTCTAGTTTGGCCCACCCTACTTTCTTTTTCGACTAAATATCCTTTAACAATCTTTCTATCTCCTGTTATATACTTACTAATATAGTGTTTGTGTGCATAGGTTTCATAGGCAAAGGATAAGGGGCATTGATCGTCAATTCTCATTGTGCATATAAAGAAGGAAGAAGAAAGAATAACTCTAGCCATATACATACTTCAGTTATATTAAATTGGTTTTGTGGGATTGGAAGGTGTATGCAACGAAGGCTGATGTAAGTGTAATACGTGTCTAAATATCTTTTTCTTTCATTAAATCTTCCTGCGTGTAATAATTACATACTAACAATAGTTATTCCTTTTTATATCGGCCTCGCAGCTATGAAATTTCGACTTAGTGTACATATAACTTATGCATTCTTCTCCTTCACTCTTTCTTGCAAACCTTCTCTACTTTACACATTATCCCATTACTTATACCCTTATTTCATTTCGATTATTCATTTAGTCTTTAAGGCTCCCCATCACTTTCTTTACTTCTCTTCTCATCAAATTCATTCGTGTTTGATTCATTTCATTCCTTTTTAAATAATCCTCCCTTTTTCTTATACTTATAGTGTGGTCTTTCCCCATTTCGTTTTCTTCTAACTATCCCTTAACAATGTTTCTTTCACCTGTTACTTACTTACTAATATATTTTTTGTGTGTGTGCAGGTTTCGCATCCAAAGAGTAAGGAACATTGACCGGTGCATCTCATCATGCATAAGAGCATGAAAGAAGAAAGAATAACCCTTGCCACATACTTTAGTTATCCTTTAGTTATAGTAAATTGGTTTATAAAAATAGTTTGTAACTATTAGCGCATAAGATTAATTTAGAACACGTGTGTAATTAACTGTTATGTGTATCTATTATATATTTTATTTTATATTCAGTTTATTCGGTAGATCTTATATGAACTTTAATATTACTTATATCACTATTACAAGTTCTACTGAATGTGCTGAATGTAAAATGAAAGATATAATAAATAATTGACATATTCACAAGTTACACAATTGCTGTAATTTAAATTTTATATGCTTCTACATATGAAGTACGTAAATTTTAGTGTATGATTTATCTGTAAGATATATTGTAAATTAACTTCAAAGAATAGTTTATAAGTATTAGATTATTTATGTTTATAGTGTTAGTTATATTACATAAATGTTGGTTTAGAATTGATACAAGATTTAGTTGTACGATGTAATGTAAATAGATATAAAAGAATAGTTAATAAGTATCTGTTTGTAAATTTAATTACAACATTTTTGTAACTTGTATATTCATTGATTAATTTAAATAAATTTGCAATGAAAAGAATTCCAGTGCTCTTTTTACTTTCATACCTTACCAATCCTTGAAAGAACCTAATTCCGATTCCTTATACAAGAAGTACCGTGGACGAACTTTAAATGCAAAGTCCTAAAGCGGGAAACTTGTCAAAATGGCCCTATACGTTATTAAAATAAGCGCTGAGAAATTCCTGGAACGTGACGTCATTTCCAAGAACTGATGCTATGAAAGACCTCCTCGCATATCATATTCTTCTGATACAAATCCACGATTTTCAGCGAAATATTTTTACCAAAAACCCAGAAATTTGACGCTCGGAAATTCCTGGAACGTGACGTCATTTCCAAGAATTTCTGCGATGAAAGACCTCCTCGCATATCATATTCTCCTAATACAAATCCACGATTTTCAGCGAGATATTTTTGGCAGAAACTCGGAAATTCCAGCTCAACGAATACCTCCTTGCATATCATATTCTCCTGATACAAATCCAAGATTTTCAGCGAGATATTTTTGGCAGAAACTCGGAAATTTCAGTTCAACGAATACCTCTTTGCATATCATATTCTCCTGATACAAATCCAAGATTTTCGGCACTTAAATTTCTACTGAAAATCGTGGATTTGTATCAGGAGAATATGATATGCAAGGAGGTATTCGTTGAGCTGAAATTTCCGAGTTTCTGCCAAAAATATCTCGCTGAAAATCTTGGATTTGTATCAGGAGAATATGATATGCGAGGAGGTCTTTCATCGCAGAAATTCTTGGAAATGACGTCACGTTCCAGGAATTTCTCAGCGCTTATTTTAATAACGTATAGGGCCATTTTGACAAGTTTCCCGCTTTAGGACTTTGCATTTAAAGTTCGTCCACGGTACTTCTTGTATAAGGAATCGGAATTAGGTTCTTTCAAGGATTGGTAAGGTATGAAAGTAAAAAGAGCACTGGAATTCTTTTCATTGCAAATTTATTTAAATTAATCAATGAATATACAAGTTACAAAAATGTTGTAATTAAATTTACAAACAGATACTTATTAACTATTCTTTTATATCTATTTACATTACATCGTACAACTAAATCTTGTATCAATTCTAAACCAACATTTATGTAATATAACTAACACTATAAACATAAATAATCTAATACTTATAAACTATTCTTTGAAGTTAATTTACAATATATCTTACAGATAAATCATACACTAAAATTTACGTACTTCATATGTAGAAGCATATAAAATTTAAATTACAGCAATTGTGTAACTTGTGAATATGTCAATTATTTATTATATCTTTCATTTTACATTTAGCACATTCAGTAGAACTTGTAATGGTTATATAAGTAATATTACAGTTCATATAAGATCTACCGAATAAACTGAATATAAAATAAAGCATATAATAGATAACATAACAGTTAATTACACAATTGTCCTAAAATAAACTTACAGGCTAATAGATACAAACTATTTTTATAAACCAATTTACTATAACTAAAGGATAACTAAAGTATGTTGCACAAGTTCTTCTACCTTCTTTCTTGCATTTATACACGATGAGAAGTGCCAAGCAATGCTCCTTACTCTTTGCCTGCGAGACCTGCACACAGAAAAAATACATTAATAAGTATGTAACAGGAGAAAAATTATTAAGAGATATTTAGAGGAAGAATTAAGAAAGGAGGGGCAAGCCAGAAGCATAAAAAGGAGAGGATTATTTGAAAAGGAATGGAATGCGTCAAGTATGAGTGACTTTGACAAAAGCGGAAGTAAAGGCATTGACGGAGATCCTCAAAAGTAGAGTCAATCAAATGCAACAGCAGGAACAAGGCAGAAAAATAGGGAAAGCAAGATACAATGATACGTTTAAAGATATTAGAACATTAACGCTACTATGGTACTTAAGTAAAAACGGACGAGGGCGCAATTGACAATTAACAACGCAGGTGCGAGATCCAAAAGCATTAAAGGATGAAATAAATATTGGGAGAAGAAAAAGGATAAAAGATGAGACCTGTGCATACACAAATTTGGAACGTAAGAGCACCTGCTAACAAAATGTACAGAAATAGATACAATAAGACATAAAAATAACTTAGGAATTTGTAATGAAACAGAGAGGAAATGAAAAGATGTGTAATAGACGTGCGATAAAGAGACAAGAAATAGTGCGATGCATAAGGTGGAGAAAGTATGAAAAGGAAGAGCGAAACAGAAGATCAGAGTGGAAGAGTTCATATAGTATTGCAAAGATAGGTTATATGTACACTAACCAAACTTTCATTCCTGTGAGACCGAAATAAAGAATAATACCACTATTAGTATGTATTTATTAAGTCCTGGAAAATTTATTTAAAGGAAAAAATATTCACAAATACATTTACCCGTGCTAAAGAGTGCTTGATTGTTGTAGAATATAATGAACAATGGAACTTGCAATGTTACCGTACATATTCATTTTTATGTAGATTGAAACACTGCGTTTGCTAACACTTTATTGATATGTAAATGAGAGTACGAAACGATTTTCGAGCATTATCAACTTAATTTTATAAATGAAAACATAAATAGCCAAATTTTATGAACTTTATCGCGCCGCTATTTATAAACAGGTGCTTGAATTTGCGTATCACCCGCATCCCTGTCTTACCTACACTCAAAGTGTGCTTTAATTTCGCCATCTATACAGAACTGCTCGAAACTGTATATATGTCTGCTTTATCTAGAGTCATTAGTATCGCCATCTATACAGATGTGTCTAAAACTATTCGGGCCTCTGCCATATCTACACTAATGGTAAGTAAGTGGTGTGAGTAGTTTCAATGCGTTCTGTATAGATGGCGAAACCATAGCAGGCACTGTAGATATGGCAGAGACCCGCGTACATTCAAGTATATCTTTGCAGATATTAATTAATTTATGAATTAAATGATATATACAAGGGTATTTCAATTATAAAAAAGAAGGCTTCTTGAGAAATAAGAAAATGTAATTCTCTAGGCCAGTGGTGAGCAAGCTTTGGCTCGCAGTGGGCCAACAGTTGACATCTACTACTTTACGCGGGCCGCAATATTAAACACTCAAATATAGTATATCGAATAATTTAATTTAAGACGCAAATTAGCCATTTCTTATTTCATTTATAGCAAAATTTTCTTCTGTTTTTTTAACATACAGATACTAATATACCTACAATACATCTTATAGTGTAAAAGGGTATACGTTTAAATCACGCGTGGCCCGCGTGTCACATGTTTTCGCGGGCCGACACTAAACTTTCCGTTCAGGCCGCGTCAGTCATCGGTGACTGACAATCAACTTTCCGTTCAGTGGCTGACACTAATTATATCTTTCATTTTATATTTAGCACATTCAGTAGAGCAGTAAAAGTAATATTTATAGTAAAAGTAATATTAAAGTTTATATAAGATCTAGTGAATAAACAGAATATTAAATAAAATATACATAACAGTAAATTACACAATTGTTCTAAATTAAACTTATGCTCTAATAGTTACAAACTATTTTTATAAACCAATTTACTTTAACTAAAGTATGTAGCAGGAGTTATTCTTTCTTCTTTCTTGCTTTCATGCATGATGAGATGCACCGGGCAATGCTCCTCACTCTTTGGATGCGAAACCTGCACACACAAGGAATATATTATTAAGCATGTAACAGGCGAAAGAAACATTGTTAAGGGATAGTTAGAAGAAAACGGAATAGGGAAAGATCACACCAGAAGTATAAGAAAAGGGGGGGATTATTTAAAGAGGAATGGAATGAATCGAACATGAATGAATTTGACGAGAAGGGGAGTAAAGAAAGTGATGGTGAGCCTTAAAGACTAAATGTATAATCAAAATGAAATAAGGGGATAACTAATGGGATAATGTAGAGAAGGTTTGCAAGAAAAAGTGGAGAAGAAGAATGCGTAAGCTAAGATAGTAATCTAAAGTAAGGCTATATGTACACTAAATCGAAATTTTATAGCTGCGAGGCCGACATAAAAAGGAATACTATTGTTAGTATGTAATTATTACGCGCAGGAAGATTTATTGAAAGAAAAAGATATTTAGAGACGTATTACACTTACATTAGCCTTCGTTGCATACACCATCCAATCCCACAAAACCAATTTAATATAACTGAAGTATGTATATGGCGAAAGTTATTCTTTGCTCTTCCTTCTGTTAATGCACAATGAGAATTGGCGGTCAATGCTCCTTATCCTTTGCCTACGATACCTACGCACACAAAAAATATATTAGTAAGTATATAACAGGAGCTAGAAAGATTGTTAAAGGATATTTAGTCGAGAAAGAAAGTAGGGCAGGCCAAACTAGAAACATAAGAGAAAGAGTCTTTTAGAACGAATGGAACAAGTGTGAGAATACCAAATTTGATAAGAATGGAACTAAAGGATCTAACGGACCGTCTTCAAAGAAAAATACAAGAAGCAAGATATAATGAAAGGTTTAAATGTATTAAAACGGGAGCAACACGACAGTACCAAAGTAAAGAGAAAACAGGAAAGAGTCGGCAATTAATAGCGCAGAAATAACTTAGGTATTTGAAATGAAACAGAGAGGAAATGCAAAGATGTATAATACATGTGCGATAAAGAGATAAGAATAATGTGATACGTAAGGTAGAGAAGCTTTTAAAAGGAACAGCGAAACGGAAGATGAGAGTGCAAGAGTCCATATAGTATTGCAAAAATAGGTTATATGTAAACTAATCAAACATTCATTGCTTCGAGACCGAAATAAAGAATACTACTACTATTAGTATGTATTTATTACGTGCCGGAAAATTTATTTAAAGGAAAAAATTTTCACAAATGCATTTACCTTTGCTAAAGAGCTTGATTGTTCCTGAATAAAATGAACAATGGAACTTACGATGTTACCATACATATTAACTTTAATGTAGATTGTGACACCGTGGTTGCTAACACTTTATTGATATGTAACTAAGATTGCAAAACAATTTTCGAGCATTATTAACTTAATTTCATGAATGAAGACATAAATAGCCAAATTTTATGAACTTTATCGCGCCGCTACTTATAAACAGGTGTTTGAATTTACGTACCACTCGCATCCCTGTCTTACCTACACTCAAAGTGGGCTTTAATTTCGCCATCTATAAAGAACTGCTCGAAACTGTATATATGTCTGCTTTATCTTGAGTCATTAGTATCGCCATCTATACAGATGTGACTAAAACTACTCGGGCCTCTGCCATATCTACACTTATGGTAAGTAAGTGGTATGAGTAGTTTCAAGGCGTTCTGTATAGATGGAACTACGATAGGAAGCGCGAATGGTTTCAAGGAGTTCTGTATAGATGGCGGAACCATAGCTGGCACTGTAGATATGGCAGAGACCCGCGTAGATTCAAGTATATCTTTGCAGATATTAATTAATTTATGAATTAAATGATATATACATGGGTATTTCAATTATAAAAAAGAAGGCTTCTTGAGAAATAAGAAAATGTAATTCTCTAGGCGAAACATATATGATTTATGTTACTAATGAATTATCTCGAAAGCGTCAGAAAACAGAAGGGTGAACATAAGAAGCAGGGCAATAAATAATACACAATATTTACAGCTGCAGATAGATACAACGATAGAAACGAGAACTCAAAAGTAATTGCAATAAGAACTTAAGATTCTCTCCGCTCATATAACTACAGTGGACAGTAATGCCCACTTAATGTTCGCTGCTTCAAAGCTGCCTAGCGAACACTATCCAGGGATGTTATTTATAAGGAATTATTCATGCTTATCACTTTTCGGCACTCTCGGTTTAGGCTGTGTTGGGAGTGGATTGAGATGTACTGAGAACCAGCGTGAGATATATGTAACACGTTGAGTGCCACGTCAGGCATCGGTGTCTGACACTAAACTTTCCGTTCAGGCCGCGTCAGTCATCGGTGACTGACAATCAACTTTCCGTTGAGTGACTGACAATCAACTTAGCGTTCAGGCCGCGTCAGTCATCGGTGACTGACAATCAACTTTCCGTTGAGTGACTAACAGTAAACTTTCCGTTCAGGCCGCGTCAGTCATAGGTGACTGACAATCAACTTTCCGTTCAGTGACTGACACTAAACTTTCCGTTCAGGCCGCGTCAGTCATCGGTGACTGACACTAAACTTTTCGTTCAGGCGTCGGGGTATCACATTGTTAAGCTACGCCGCGGCGCGCCGTCGGGCATGTCGCGCCGTGTGGCCTAAACGGAAAGCGTGGCAAAACCGGCGTGGCACTCAACGTGTTAAGGGCCATTGCTGATGACAAGTGGAGATAACTCGGACGCAACCTACATCCTCGATACATCGGAGCAGGTCCAAAGATCGGTAGGGATGAGTCCGCGAACATTAATTGTGGAAAAAAACGAACATTAAGCGGCCATTATTGTACATTGTATCCTAAGTGCAATACGCAGCCAATTAGCTCGAATTATTTTCCACATAATTACCAAACGTCTCTTAAACGTTTAATAATTATACGATAAATAATTGATTGCCCGGGTCTCACCACGTGGAGGTTACTGCGCATGGAGACCCACCCTAGCCACGGCCCTTCCACCCTCCAATTACGCGAAAACTAATTCTAATATAAATTGTAAGAAAGAATAATCTCCTATTATTGTCAATTTGTAGAACGTTCATTAATTGATCGTAGTACAAGTAAGACAACAAGAGGAGTATTTGGAAAATTCACGACCGAAAGCTAAAAGGGATATCAGAAGGAAACCTGAAAGAAAATCAAGACGAGAATTCAATTTCCTGAAATAAAACATTATTAAAAATATATCCTATGAACATAAAAACTAGACAACGAAATATTATCACAGCGGTGTACACTGCTGTCTTAAAAACCAAGACACAGCTTAAAAATAAGTCATCCCTTCTTAAATACTAGATTATATTCAAATGCACCCTGCCTGTCTAAAGATCTAAATTAAAACTAGAATCACCCTACCTAATATAATATCTAAGAGTTCAATTAAAAGAACAATTTCAATAATATCCTACCTAAATAGGAACGTAACGGATACTTTATCATATTATTGTAGGTACAAGTATGCATATACTTAATTCCTCTCCAATTAGTCCATATTAATTTTGTGGTCCATGCCTTCCTAGAACAGACAACTGGCAACTGGGCAGGGGCTGGGCAGGGGCAGGGGCAGGGTGAGAGTGTGGTCATATTAAACATATTTTAAGCAATCCTCTTCTTCAGCTGAGTCCTTTCAATCCTTCTGAAACAAAGACAAATTGGAAGTAATTAGTAAAGCATTATAAAAGTCTTAAACTCATAAATGGGATCAAATGGGAGGGAAGTAACGAAAGTGACTGCTACCGAGCAGTCCGCGAGCCCTCGGCCCAGAGTCTGGACAGTAGAACGACTTACAATCGACACCAGTTTAGATACCGAGCCACAGCAATCATTGAGG
This sequence comes from Nomada ferruginata, assembly GCA_963583965.1. Taxonomy (NCBI): domain Eukaryota; kingdom Metazoa; phylum Arthropoda; class Insecta; order Hymenoptera; family Apidae; genus Nomada; species Nomada ferruginata. Next base: position 8,577,370 of record OY757225.1, on the reverse strand, counting down.
CACGGACATGCAAGACCGCAACCGCGAATCCAGATTAGGTCCCCTTATGCCTTCTGCCACCCCAAGGTGTGCTTGGCGTGGTCTAACGGGGAGAAGTATCCCACTTGGCGGTTCACCTGTCCAGAACCACAGTCACAGCCTCACACACCGCTCGTCGCTGAAAGTGCAACCCAAATATCGCAACAGGTGCAACAGCGCCTTACCATCGGTCCTCTGAGCCGAGAACGGAAAAGGGAATGAAGCAAAAAACGAAATGAAGCAAAAGACGGAATGAAGCAAGAAAGGAAATGAAGCAAAAAAGGGAATGAAGCGAAAAAGGGGATGAGAAGGGAAAGTGCAATGCGCAGTCAATTAGCTCGAATTATTTTCCACATAATTATCAAACGTCTCTTAAACGTTTAATAATTATACGATAAACAATTGATTGCCCAGGTCTCACCACGTGGAGGTTACTGCGCATGGAGACCCACCCTAGCCACGGCCCTTCCACCCTCCAATTACGCGAAAACTAATTCTAATATAAATTGTAAGAAAGAATAATCTCCTATTATTGTCAATTTGTAGAACGTTCATTAATTGATCGTAGTACAAGTAAGACAACAAGAGGAGTATTTGGAAAATTCACGACCGAAAGCTAAAAGGGATATCAGAAGGAAACCTGAAAGAAAATCAAGACGAGAATTCAATTTCCTGAAATAAAACATTATTAAAAATATATCCTATGAACATAAAAACTAGACAACGAAATATTATCACAGCAGTGTACACTGCTGTCTTAAAAACCAAGACACAGCTTAAAAATAAGTCATCCCTTCTTAAATACTAGATTATATTCAAATGCACCCTGCCTGACTAAAGATCTAAATTAAAACTAGAATCACCCTACCTAATATAATATCTAAGAGTTCAATTAAAAGAACAATTTCAATAATATCCTACCTAAATAGGAACGTAACGGATACTTTATCATATTATTGTAGGTACAAGTATGCATATACTTAATTCCTCTCCAATTAGTCCATATTAATTTTGTGGTCCATGCCTTCCTAGAACAGACAACTGGCAACTGGGCAGGGGCTGGGCAGGGGCAGGGGCAGGGTGAGAGTGTGGTCATATTAAACATATTTTAAGCAATCCTCTTCTTCAGCTGAGTCCTTTCAATCCTTCTGAAACAAAGACAAATTGGAAGTAATTAGTAAAGCATTATAAAAGTCTTAAACTCATAAATGGGATCAAATGGGAGGGAAGTAACGAAAGTGACTGCTACCGAGCAGTCCGCGAGCCCTCGGCCCAGAGTATGGACAGTAGAACGACTTACAATCGACACCAGTTTAGATACCGAGCCACAGCAATCATTGAGGCACGGACATGCAAGACCGCAACCGCGAATCCAGATTAGGTCCCCTTATGCCTTCTGCCACCCCAAGGTGTGCTTGGCGTGGTCTAACGGGGAGAAGTATCCCACTTGGCGGTTCACCTGTCCAGAACCACAGTCACAGCCTCACACACCGCTCGTCGCTGAAAGTGCAACCCAAATATCGCAACAGGTGCAACAGCGCCTTACCATCGGTCCTCTGAGCCGAGAACGGAAAAGGGAATGAAGCAAAAAACGAAATGAAGCAAAAGACGGAATGAAGCAAGAAAGGAAATGAAGCAAAAAAGGGAATGAAGCGAAAAAGGGGATGAGAAGGGAAAGTGCAATGCGCAGTCAATTAGCTCGAATTATTTTCCACATAATTATCAAACGTCTCTTAAACGTTTAATAATTATACGATAAACAATTGATTGCCCAGGTCTCACCACGTGGAGGTTACTGCGCATGGAGACCCACCCTAGCCACGGCCCTTCCACCCTCCAATTACGCGAAAACTAATTCTAATATAAATTGTAAGAAAGAATAATCTCCTATTATTGTCAATTTGTAGAACGTTCATTAATTGATCGTAGTACAAGTAAGACAACAAGAGGAGTATTTGGAAAATTCACGACCGAAAGCTAAAAGGGATATCAGAAGGAAACCTGAAAGAAAATCAAGACGAGAATTCAATTTCCTGAAATAAAACATTATTAAAAATATATCCTATGAACATAAAAACTAGACAACGAAATATTATCACAGCAGTGTACACTGCTGTCTTAAAAACCAAGACACAGCTTAAAAATAAGTCATCCCTTCTTAAATACTAGATTATATTCAAATGCACCCTGCCTGACTAAAGATCTAAATTAAAACTAGAATCACCCTACCTAATATAATATCTAAGAGTTCAATTAAAAGAACAATTTCAATAATATCCTACCTAAATAGGAACGTAACGGATACTTTATCATATTATTGTAGGTACAAGTATGCATATACTTAATTCCTCTCCAATTAGTCCATATTAATTTTGTGGTCCATGCCTTCCTAGAACAGACAACTGGCAACTGGGCAGGGGCTGGGCAGGGGCAGGGGCAGGGTGAGAGTGTGGTCATATTAAACATATTTTAAGCAATCCTCTTCTTCAGCTGAGTCCTTTCAATCCTTCTGAAACAAAGACAAATTGGAAGTAATTAGTAAAGCATTATAAAAGTCTTAAACTCATAAATGGGATCAAATGGGAGGGAAGTAACGAAAGTGACTGCTACCGAGCAGTCCGCGAGCCCTCGGCCCAGAGTATGGACAGTAGAACGACTTACAATCGACACCAGTTTAGATACCGAGCCACAGCAATCATTGAGGCACGGACATGCAAGACCGCAACCGCGAATCCAGATTAGGTCCCCTTATGCCTTCTGCCACCCCAAGGTGTGCTTGGCGTGGTCTAACGGGGAGAAGTATCCCACTTGGCGGTTCACCTGTCCAGAACCACAGTCACAGCCTCACACACCGCTCGTCGCTGAAAGTGCAACCCAAATATCGCAACAGGTGCAACAGCGCCTTACCATCGGTCCTCTGAGCCGAGAACGGAAAAGGGAATGAAGCAAAAAACGAAATGAAGCAAGAGACGGAATGAAGCAAGAAAGGAAATGAAGCAAAAAAGGGAATGAAGCGAAAAAGGGGATGAGAAGGGAAAGTGCAATGCGCAGTCAATTAGCTCGAATTATTTTCCACATAATTATCAAACGTCTCTTAAACGTTTAATAATTATACGATAAACAATTGATTGCCCAGGTCTCACCACGTGGAGGTTACTGCGCATGGAGACCCACCCTAGCCACGGCCCTTCCACCCTCCAATTACGCGAAAACTAATTCTAATATAACATGTGAGAAAGAAAAATCTCCTATTATTGTCAATTTGTAGAACGTTCAGTAATTGATCGTAGTACAAGTAAGACAACAAGAGGAGTACTTGGAAAATTCACGACCGAAAGCTAAATGGAATATCAAAAGGAAACCTGAAAGAAAATCAAGAAGGGAATCCAATTTCCTGAAATAAAACATTCTTAAAAATATATCCTATGATCTTAAAAACTAGACAACGGAATATTATTGCAGTGGTGAACACTGCGGGCTTAAAAGCTAAGACATAACTTAAAAATAAACCCTACTTTCTTAAATACTAGATTAGATTCAAATGAGCCCTGCCTCACTAAAGATCTAACTTAAAACTACAATCACCCTACCTAGTATAACATCTAAGAGTTTAATTAAAAGAACAATTTCAATAATATCCTACCTAAATAGGACTGTAATAGATACTTTACCAAACTCATATATGTATAAGTACGTATATGCTTAATTCCTCTTCAATTCGTCCATATTAATCATGTGGTCCATGGTGTCCTAAAACAGACTGAAACATACACCAAAAAATTGCTGCACCTGCCAACAATTTTTGGTTTTCTAAACCCTGCCTACATAAGGAGCTAAACGTATTGGTCGATTTTAATTGGGCCTACCTAATTAATTATCTAATAAATGTAGTGAGTTAAAAGGGCTGGGGTAGGGGCAGGGGCAGGGGCAGGGGCAGAGGCAGAGCGGGGATGTGGTCATTTTATACGTATGTATTATCATGAATCTTCTTCTTTAGCTGATTGTTTTCCATGCTTCTGAAACAAACACAGGCACGAAATAATTAATAAAGTATTATAAAAATGAATTCTTAAACTCAGAAATTGAATCGACGAGGCTGGCTCTTTAATTTTATAGTTTCCAATCGTGCCTTTGATAGTATTTCTGGATCTGTATTGTATATATTCCACTTTTGAGCCTCTGACGTACTTCCATTTGTTAATATATCATATTTGGGTTCATCTGTGAATCTGTAACAATCTCAAGCATTGGATTAGTGACGTCCCCAAGCCTCCCCATTTTATACTGAAATACAGCTGCTTTTAATTCGTAATAACTGAATTTTAGCGAAGTTAATAAATCAGAATTGATATGAAAAATGCAGCTATTTTTTAATAACAACAGGTAATTGGATTTCGGCCAAAGTGATATATTCTTTTTTACGTTCTAGATCAAACTGAATGGTGGTATCACTTTCATTAAAAACTCCAAAATGAAGTAGTCACATTTCACTACAATTGATTCTATTTTGCTTCTACAAAGAAGCGACAAACGATTATTCGGAAACAAAATATCACACTTCCACTATCACCATGCCGAGGTCCAACTACAGCCAAGAACATTTTTCGTGCAAGGATTTTTGTTGAAATATTTACGGATATCGCGAGTGAATTTCAATTTCTACAAAGCAAGCCCGAAAAGTTTTAAAAATTGGCTCTACTAAAAAAAAGGTGAAAATAAAATTGCAACGATTAAGAGAAAATATTTAAGAGTTAAGCTCCAATAATGAACAGTCACTAGTATTGTCTCTAATTGAAATCTACTATCTCGAGTTATCATAAATTTATCAAAGATTCTACAAATTATTTCTATTAATTTTTTCTCTTTATTCTTTTCTTTTTTTAATTTCGTTCACACAGTAATTTACTATTATGTATGCAAATTTTTGGCAGTATTTCCATCAACAGACATTCCAGGTAGTATAATTATTAAGAAATAAAATAATAAGAAAAACAAATATAAAACACGGAAAAGAAAAATTACACCATATAGAACAAGAATTGCCAAAGAATTGGTCAGCCATGATCTTTGGCTGACGATGATGTGCCACCCTCCAGGGTGGCTCCAGGATGGGGACTGGTATTCGCAACTCTAATTAAAAACGCGATCTTTAATCGACGCAACGCTAAGTGGAACTCGCGATGCAATCATTTCGCAACACTATTTATTAAGGCTGATAGAAAGTAAACAGTAAAATATCAGTATTTGGAATATTAAAAAGCAATGTAACTGAAGATCCTCTGAAAAGTTAGCTGAAGGCTCAAGACGCGAAAATAATGTCCGCAACACTAGAAACTTTCTCATGTGTAAAATATATTATAAAATACTACAATTTAACTAACAATAAGAACAGCAAAATTGCAAGAACAATCGCGATACCATTGCGCTACGCTAAATCAATCACGATTTTCATTTGCTCGCAACTCTAATTAAAAACCGCGGGTCACTTCGCAACTCCAAGAATACGCGAGACTCGTTTTCTTTTTCGCGACTTTACTTGAAAAACCGCGTGGCATTTAACGCAACTCTAATTCGACCCGTTCTCAAGTTTTTCGCAACTCTAAAGCAACGCGATATTTTTGGGAGGGCTGTATCGTTGGACCGGAATGTGCGTCGGCCAAGTACAAATAAAAATGCTACAAATTAAAGTGCAAGCACAGTGACAAAGTAGTAATATAGAATGATTCCCCATTCTTATAAAGAATGCGGAACCATTAGTAGTTGCCCTCTTGAGTGACAGTTTGTCGGGCCTCTTCGGCATATAGCCTCTTCTTTTCGTTGGACCCAAGGGCCAGCTGAAACTTAAGCTAGGCTCGAGGCTCTAATCGAAAACCAAAGAAAAACTTATAAATGTGAAATAAAGAGTTAAAATCGCGGAGCTAAATGGAACACACGTGGCCGAATCACGATCAAATAAAATCGTAAAATTGTGATTATGGAAAATCGCAAAGATTACGATTAAAATTGTAATCATTCTTCGTTCACACGTGCAGCCTCGAGTATAATGTAACATGTTTCGTTTCGGAGCCTAAATCGCGACCACGACCGCGAAGGACTCGAAAAATCGATAGGCAAAGTCAGAGGCGAACGCATTTTCGTTCGCGCCACAGCTTCACCGTCGACTTTTCAAATCAGATTTCCTGAAACAGGTTGAACACGCGAAATAGTGCCTACCCGATCAGAGACTGTGTCAACCTGCCCGGCCCTACCTACTTATGTCTATCAATCACACCAGAAAGTATGCTACCTATCCTACCTGGACCTATATTTAAAAAAATAGCAAACAAGCACACCAACACACAACACTCCACGGTTCTCAGTCAAACACTTGGGCGCAAAAGCCTACACTAGGGAGGCGTCCCGGGACACCCCCGACACCCAAGTGCTGTCACACAACTTGCACACTCTAATGTACGTACCATTTTTCTGAAATCGACTGACAGTGACTGGGATCTTTGCGTTCGCGTGGAAAAAGACCAGGCCGCGGTAGATATTTAGTAGACTAATTAAATAGCACCGATATGAGAGGTACTTGACAGCAATTGATAGGTATATCCGATTCTCTTTGGCATTTAGCCTCTGTCATCTTAAATGACAAAAACTTCGTGCCTCAGTATAGTAGGGATTATTAATGCAATTAATAGTAAAAATGATGTCTCTGTTTTAAATCAATGGACATCTTATCTTGGTCATAGTAGCTACATTTTAGTACGGAACGACGCAACTCCACCGCCTAACCACACACACAATGCGGATATTACGTCGTGCACGATACACCAAACACACTGTCAGTCGCCAACAATAAATCATTCAATAGCTTATGAACTAAAGAAATATCGTCGTGCTCTACCACCGTTTTCCCACTCAAGTAGCACCGGGGCACGTGAGTGGGATCCGGGCAGTGAACACGGAAAGGGTTAAACCTGAAAATCCTCGTCTAAAAAGATGATAAAGACATACTGGTTTTTTAACGGGCTAAATATATGTATGTACGTATATATACCAGATCAATATATGTTTTTAGTTTATTAAAGAGAAAATAAAATGACTCTACTTTATTAGAAAAATTATGCAATGACTCTAGCTTATTAAAAGAATTGTGCAATGACTCTACTTTATTAGAAAAATTGTGCAATGAGTCTACTTTATTTGAAAAATTATTCAATGACTCTACTTTAATATACTTTGAATGAAATTGAAACATCCTCGGGTGTTCCCGTCATCAAAGCATTGCTTCTAAAACGCAAGGTTGGATTTAAAGTAGATTGCTTTGATTTCGAGATCTACCCGTTCGCGTATTGTCTTCTTGTACATTCAGGTTTAATTAATATCTTGTACGGAAAAGGAGAAACTATTGATATCTCTAAACAAATTGACAAGGTAAGTAAGTACCTTTACTTTATATATAATCAAACTAGTAAAAAAGAGGAACGACTATACTCTTACTAACAATTTATTATAACTGTGCACTAATTGCAATTGACAAATAAACGAAGTCGAATGGTATTCGACTTCTCCACTACAAACTAATGCACGTAGAATACTGGACGTTACTTTATATTCATTCAATAATTGATAACTATTTAAATATCGTTTCATAGGTATTCAATTAAATACTCTATTATAAAAAGATATATAGTGATATATTTTGTACTAAATATGATCTGTTTTAAAATTATCAAGCTATTTAAAAACGCGTTGTACAAGAAGACCTATCCTCATATAATATAAAACAGTAAAAAAGTTACTACTCATGAGTATATTTCCATATACCCATGGTCACAGTGCTTACTAGAACAATCTACGTAATTACAACCAGTCACTCGTGTCGGTTCGGACCTTTCGTCCTGCGACATGATTGAGTAGCCAGAGGAACTTTAAAGCATGCCACTCACCGGTTGCAGACTCACCAGGTGTGCGGTCTAGCTCGTCGCCATCGAAGCCATGGAAGCTGCTGAAACATTCAAAAAGAGCAAACAACATTAAAATCTATGTATTTTCAGTACTTTTGGAATGTGTTAATTATCAATGATTATTGCAATACAAGATTAAAGAACGAAGGAGATACTTACTCGTCAAATTGATGGCTGAAAGCCCGAACTCGCTGAACAGGACACTGACTCTAATGGAACACTTATGATTGACGAACAAAGTGATTCTAATTTCGCGACAGTATTTCAACTGTTTTTGTGACTGCTACCGAGCAGCCCGCGAGTCCTCGGCTCAGAGTCTGGACAGTAAAACGACTTAGCATCGAGACCAGTTTCGATTCCGAGCCACAGAAATCATTAAGGCACGGATATGCAAAACCACAACCACGATTCTAGATTATGACCCGTATGCCTTCTGCCACCCCAAGGTGTGCTTGGCGTGGTCTAACACATAGGAATTTCCTACTAGGCGGGCCAAAGTGTCCAGAAAAGCAATCACAGCCCCACACACCGCCCCCCGATGACACTGCAACCCGGATATTGCAAGAACCGCGACCACGATTCCAGAATGGTGGATGACCTACCCAAATTAGAGATTATATGTGGTCTAACAGAGGGCCTCGTGACCAGGGTCCAGAACCACAATCACGCCCCCGCACATCGTAACTCGCTGACACTAAGTCCCTAACCATCAGTCCTCCGAGCCGAGAACGGAAAAGGAAACGGAATAATTGTGATCGACGAACAAAGTGACTCTATTTTTCGCGAGAGTATTATTTCGGAGCAAACACTGACTCTAATTTCGCGTCTCTTTACTGTTATTTATGTTGAATTATTATTAAGAGCGGCTGCGCTCAAAAAATAATAAAAAGAACTTTGACGGAACAAGCACTGACTCTACCAACCGCATTGCGCGCGGCCAACAATATCGTTATGGTGATACAATTGAGCCCATGGCAGCTTCTGAAACATTCAAAAGAACAGACAACATTGAAATCTTTGCGTTTTGAGTACTTTTCGATCATGATAATTATCAAAGACCATTGTAAAATAAGATTAAAGAAATACAGAGATACTTACTCTTCGAGTTGATGGATGAGTGCCCGAACTCGCCGAACTGCATCGGTGCTGACTCTAATACCGGAATACTTATTGCGAAAGAAAAAAAAAAAAAATAAAAGACTACTATCGCGCACGTCAATTGTGATCGACGAACAAAGTGACTCTAATTTCGCGAGAGCAATATTTCGAAGCAAACACTGACTCTACTTTCGCGTATCTTTACTGTTATTTATATTTAGTTATAATTATTATGAGCGGTTTCGCTCTAAAAACAATAAAAAGAACTTTGACGGAGCAAGTACTGACTCTACTGACCGCATTGCGCGCGGTCATCAAAATTTTCTGAAAGAGAATCTGTACAAGTTAGTCAATAGGGTGAGGAGGTAGAAATTGAAGCAATACACATTTGATTTTATTTATCTCTTTCTTATTTCTTCATCCTGTCAAACGTCTGTTGAGGAAATACTGCTTTGTTTTAATAAAGTACTACCGTATTATTATTCTGATTTAACTACTGTTAATTGTCTATTCAAGATATACTATTATAGATTAATATAAATGATTTATCAAAAGCATACTGTGACTGTTCTTTGTCCGAGTTTTAAAGGTGATCATGATCTTAGTTAGTAAGCAATATCGCGCATTTATAAGTTCTCGTAGCTGCTTGTAGAAATCAAGACTCGAAACTATTTATCATGCTTCAAGTGCATGGCAACCAGTACGTAAGTACGCGGACAATGCTGCATCGAAAATACAATTTGACCGTACTTGTGCCAAGTCACAGAGATAATAAAAGTTTTTAATAAATACTAGTGAAGCTATAATAGAAATCGCGACCGATATGCAGCGAAACATGAAAGTATTTCAATTTTTCGTTTAGAATTAATGAAATTTACTGACTCTAGTTTCAATCGCGAATGGCATATTGTAAGTCCTACTTAAAATGTTTAAACTGCTCAATAACTTTCAACCGAAAGAAAAGAACTTGAGCCAAAATCCAATCGCCAGATAACAAGAAATATACGTAAACCATTGGGATAATAAGTTAAATGTTACCAATCCTTCATCATACGTCATCGGACTGATTGTTATGCATCGCAGTAATTGTATCTCAATACTCCATTCCTGCAGCCTCAACATATTATTCTTTGCCAGCTAATCCTCCATTATTCCTGCAACAAAAAGAAAAGCAACGTGATTAACCTGTGCTAAAATCAGAATGGAATGCAAAGTTGCGATAGGACATATGTAACTGGGTATGTAAGTGACATTGCAAAGAAAATAAACGCAACCTTAACACCGCATTGAAGCCGAGTAATCGTGAATAAAATATAATAATGATTCGAAAAACCGTTCAAACTAATGAACTAGTTAATCGGATATTTTAATAAACGACTAGTTACCGCGTATCAAAGAATCGATGGTACCGGATGACCGGTCAAGCGTCCAGCAAAAGAGACTCGATAAAGACTTTAATGTACATCCGCGATAGTCAAACGATTGTTAAATAAACGCGTATTAATTAATAGAAGTTAATAGACAAGCGTATGCGGTGGTAAAGTAAACCCCGAGATGCTATTGTATTGTAAGGTGATGTATGTCGCTAACCTTCGACAGCATATACGACCCTTACGGTACGACGCTTGAACTGATAGTGACACCGCGTGCGCCGCGCACCGTCATCCCCACTCCGTGACGCGCCGGCGCGTCGGTAGCGCTCGGTCGCGCTCGGTGGTATACGCAATTTCCGAACTCTTCGAAGGTCTCCGACCGCGGTCGTGCGTACTACTGTACTAAGGTCATACGTACTGAACTTTTGGGCCTTCCGATCAATTTTTAGCCGAACCTACGATCCTACGGTTATACTTACTGAACTTTTACGTTTTCTGACCAACTTGTAGCCGGACCTACGACTCCAGGGTCGTATCTACTGTACTTCTTTGGGTTCTGACCGACCTATAGTTGAACCTACGATCCTAGGGTTATACCTACTGGACTTTTACGTTTTCTGACCAACTTTTAGCCGGACCTACGGCTCTAGGATCGTGTCTATTGTACTTCTTCGGGTTCTGACCGACTTATAGCTGAACCTACGATCCCAGAGTTGTACCTACTGGACTTTTACGTTTTCTGACCAACTTTTAGCCGGACCTACGACTCTAGGGTCGTGCCTATTAAACTTCAGCGGGTTCTGATTAAGTTTTAGCTGGACCTACGATCCTCGTTAAAGAATTCTTTCGTTCTTTGCCGCGCAATGAAAGCGGGACAGCACAGGCGGGACGCTTGACGTGACACTGTCAATTTCATCGCCCCGATGCATCGCGATGTGGTTTCGACTCAATGTGATGTCACGTGCTCTGTTTTAACGGCAATACTAAAAGCGGAAGACGAAACTCGTCTATGCGAGTGCAGTCAGGAAGATTCGCTTAATTTCCTTATATGAGAATATTTTGAGCTGGGTGAGGGCTCATTCGAAAGAGGAAGGTTAAACGAAGCGCGCACCAGGCCCCGATTGTGTCACAAAACTCTTTTAGTGACCTAAAAATGCTTGTATTCTGCGGGTGAATTTTTTCGATTTTTTGTTACACTTTGATCACTCATATTATTAGATATCAACACAATTTCGTTGAAACTCCTCTGCCGCGCGTCGCGTTTAACCTTCCTCTTTCGAATGAGCCCTCACCCAGCTCAAAATATTCTCATATAAGGAAATTAAGCGAGGCATTTGACACCCATGTTTTGGCCCATATTATGTCGATATACAGCTCGCTGCATTAACCGTGTCTACCCCTTAAAAAAAAATTTATCGATAACGTTGTGTGTGACATGGGAATGGTAATGGGGTACCAATGCCCCACACACAGTCGATAATCGTACATGTGGCGCCATCTCGCTTTTGCGGCCTTTTTCGCAGTTTGCCGCGCCTTCAAAACGAAATTTCTGGATTACATCGTTAATTTAAACAATTGCGTTTTCCTCGGCTTCTAGTGCGTATTTTTAAACCGGACTGGTCTTAAATTAAAGCTACGAAACGTAGCTATCTTCTATAATAGTTTCATCAATATGGCATTTGTGCTTTAAAAGTTATTAACAATTGGAAAATTGGCGAAAATGAATTCCGGGTCACTGCAATTTTCTTAACTCTTGGTGGTTATTTTTTAATAAATGAGGTGTCAAATGAAAGGGGAACGAATAAGCTACACAGAAAAAATTGTCCCGTTGCGGTAACTACGTCCACTTGGACGTAATAATTATTTTAATTGTTTATTTGTTTGTAAAAATTCAACCGCGCTCCGAATGTTGTTAAAATCTATCAGAGATTGTAGCTTAGTCTTCTAGCTTTTATTTATGCCCTCGAACGTTGTTGTGACTACTTTGGACGTCGATCTATTTGCACTTGTTTATAATATCCTAAACAAACTCGATTATGTCGCCTAAGATCTTCAACAAAATTTTCATGGACACCACTAATCTAAATTTAATTGTGTTTGATGCGGTTTTCATTGTAAATGGTCTCACTTATCACCCATACATTTGCATTACTTTGGCGATTCAGAACGGGAACTTTACCTGAACATGATTAATATTGTACCGTGTTAGTCGTAGGAGCCTGTAATCCTGGCTTACGGTCCACGGTGCATTGTCGTCGCTGGCAATAACCGACGGAAGTACGCGTGTTCGCCTAAGACACGGTTCATTTTCAAATTAGTCTTCCTGCGAGCGACGGGACTCGAAATTGAATGGCAACATGTTGGTGCCCGAATTGGAATGGTAGTTGGATTGCCCAGATTGTGCGCGACCAATAGATCCGTGCGCGCGTGCCGCCGCTGCTGTGTTTTGAATCAATTAAATTGCCCAATCCAATAATCCTCGTTAGTGTTTGTTTCTCCAGCAATCCTTAATCTTCCGATTAGGGGGTGTTCATCGAAACGTATGGCTTCAAATCGTCATTGGTCGCACGCACGTCTAGGGGACGAGATAGTGGCGATGCAGTATTGTGCATTTAGTTTTACATATATACATAATAAAAGTATACATACATGTCGAAAAACATTCTAGAGATAGAATGGAGACATTTCGTTCCTCCCTTCCCTGACCCTCTTCTGACTTATCGTGTGTTTCGCCGGGACCGATTTATCTTTAAGCTGGCTGATAAATGGACCAAGGGAACTCCACGACTCTTTTATAGAGCGCTATAAAATAGCGAAACGCAGTTGCTTTTTACCTCGGACAATTCATCATACGCGTGAAACACGTATACCGTGCATAGAGTGTATATAGGGTTCAATTTCGATATTTAATTTCGATGTGGCAGCTCGCGCAGCAATCCAATAATCGGACAGAGATTTTCAAGTTTACAGAAATATTACAGCGCATAGCGCATTCAGAAGCTCCCAACGACGGACGTTCAAATATTATTTCTATCATCGAACATATTTCTACAACATCCAGCACGAAATATTCCCACCTCTGATCCACCAAGATTATTGCAACAATCTATCACGCTCCGCAAACGTTCAAGTCAACGGAACAACTTGCCGGCAAGCCATTCCGCAGATCCGTCCAGCTGTTCGTGTGTCTTTAACCATTCCCGATTTCCACGAACTGTCCTACATTCCCTGCCCCGTGCATTCAACCCCCTTCGATCGTCGTTCGACCCGCGCCGCCGCCCCATTGCAAACATTCTCGGTAAATAAACCGGGCAATCCATGTTTTCTACGAATCCTTCCTTCCAGAGACCTCCGTCCACTTCCAGCCTTATCTTCTTCGCGGCCAGTACCTTCTCGTGTACGCCATAAATCCTTCGAAACTTACGTATGCGAGAGGACCACTCTTTCTACCCGTTCTTCGTCCAGTGCAGGTCGCTATCCTTCGGAACTTCCCAGACCAAACAGCCACTTCGGTGGTCGGCCGTCTCTCTCGACTGTGGCTTGAAATCAGCTCGGCCAATCTCCCTTTCCAGCATCGTTCCTGGCAACGCCAGAGACTTCTAGAACTTCTCGAGTACGGCCGAGCTTCCCAGTTTTCCGTCTGCGCAGGCCAAACACGGTGGACAATAACTGTGGCTACCGGGCACCGCAAACACCGTGGATGCATGCTCGCCTCGCACAATGCACGTCGCGAGCAGCAACGGAGAAATCGTCGCACTCCTGTGCAACGGCTCGTCCAGAGTGAATCTGTGGATCTGTCGGGATTAAACAGTTCAGGCGACCCGGTCGTAGTTCTGGTCGATAATTTGCGCGGGAGATGTGTTACGGATCGTGCTGAGAACGTGGACAGAAGGGACGAGGGTGATTTAATCGTTGGGCCGTGTGCACGAACGATTGTACCTTGTCCGTGCTATTGGTGTTGCTGAAGATTTTATTCATTTTTTGGAATAAATCAGAAACGAGAATAATCGAACGACGTTAGTACTTTGGGATCTTACGAAGATACTACCGAGGCAACTCGAAATTTTCGTCGAATAATTCCAAATTCTGCGAATAATTCTGCTCTTAATATGTTTGTTTCAAGCTTCCAGCTCCCCGTCATTAAATGTACGCAGAGAGGAGATTTTATGTGCATAAAACAGTGCCGCCTCGACTCTACCGTGGCCACGGTTCCCCCCCGTTGTTTCACACCTCGATTCAATAGAAACACCAGTAAGGTGAGAGCGGAAACGCCTGAACATCGGGACAGTTCCGAGACATTCAGCGCGCAAGCCAGCATCACAATACTTTCCCCGATGAACAGTCGCGTCGGCGTCTCTTGTGTGCTCCGTCGAGGCGACGTCGAAGAAAAGAGCATCACGCGCGAAAGACGTGTTCACGGTTGTCTTCTTCGTCGTTGACGTCGTCGCCTGCCGTGGAAAATTGCTGCCGTCTAAAACGAGACAGAAATCGCAAAACGGCGCGGCAAACAAGGAACGACGGGCCTGTTGAGAAAGAGGGAGGGGGAAGGGGTGAGCGAGAGAAACGAGAGAAACGAGAGAAACGAGAGAAACGAGAGAAACGAGAGAAACGAGAGAAACGAGAGAAACGAGAGAAACGAGAGAAACGAGAGAAACGAGAGAAACGAGAGAAACGAGAGAAACGAGAGAAAGACCGACTCCAGAAGGGAAGCACAATGGAACGCGCACTGTCCACGATGCGGACCATTAGCGGGATATATTCGAGTGCGCACTCTACCCCCATCTCTCGCGGAACCCCTCGTGCATGCATTAAACGAACAGCCTAGGTGCGTTGATAGGTGTAAACGCGCAAGAGGCAAACGTTTCCCCGCGGCGCCCAGCCGCGTTTCACCTGCTATTGCGCCCAACACTATCGCGAGGGGTTTGCACGGTTGCAAAATTATCCGATGGTACTCTCTGGCCGCGTCGAAACTTTGGATATCGCCGACAGATAGGAGCCGGTGAGTTTACGCGGTAGGCTTGTTTCAATGGGAAACGCTCCCCGCGAGATTCGCGATAGGGGGCAACGTATTCATACGGTACCATCGGACTTGCGCCGTTTCTATGGGACTTTTGTAATTGCTAACGAACGTGGGGCGAATGAAATGGGAAACGGAACGCTCGACGGGGATTGAAGCGAGCGCGACGATTTTTGTTGTCCGTAATTGTATTCTTTCACGGCATTTTTTTACACTTAAGCCGCATTATTATTATATAGTTTGACAACTGATATAGCAAGCCTTGTTTGTGAAAAAGTTTGTTCGATCCTGCGCAATAGTTTTTGTTTGCTGCCCTATCAAATATGGAAAGTCGAAAGCAGCATTTTCGGCATATCTTACTTTTTTACTGTCGAAAAGGTAAAAATGCTGTCCAAGCGAGACAAAAATTATACGATGTGCATGGAGAAGATTTATTGACAGATCGTCAACGCCAAAAGTGGTTTGCAAAATTTGGTTCAGGCAATTTTGATGCTGAAGATGCACCACGTTCTGGAAATCCAGTTGAAGCTGATGAAGGCAAAATAAGGGCATTGATTGATGCAAACCGGCGAATAACAACTCGTGAGATCGCTGAGAGATCAAATTTATCGAATTGAATAAAATATTTGTACACTATAAGAAAATGGTCTTTCATTTTCACCAAAAAAAAACCGAAATTACTTTCCGAACAACCCAATAATGTAGATCTTGATAATGAGCGTGCAAAGTTTTGTTTTGTTGCAAGAAAATATATATTATTGCGAATTAACGGCCCGCTAAGTGTACGGAAAATTCGCTTGGGATAAAATATAAATTTCGCCCAGTAGATAATCCAGCGACTCCATGAGCAGCGACTTCCACCAGGGCCATAACGGTTCGTTAGATCTCCAGCTTATTCCTCTTTATTTGCACGCGAACCAGTTCGATATTCATTCCATCTTGGATCTCCCTCGTATCTCCACCCACCTGCGTAGCTGTACCACGATATTGAAATCGAGTCACCTATACTACCTGCCTCTTTGCGAGCACGTGCTAGATAAACACGATATCGATAAGTCCAAGTTCTCGTAGCACGTTTTCCATTCCTCCCTAGAAACGCAAATGCACGCCATGGACC
Source organism: Nomada ferruginata (assembly GCA_963583965.1). Classification (NCBI taxonomy): domain Eukaryota; kingdom Metazoa; phylum Arthropoda; class Insecta; order Hymenoptera; family Apidae; genus Nomada; species Nomada ferruginata. The sequence continues at coordinate 8,560,795 of OY757225.1, read as the reverse complement.
GTACACTATTTATTTTCCCCTGCTTCCTTCATTTCTATTGGTTTCCATCGGTTTTCATGTAGCTGAGAGTGTCACACGCCGAACCTTGCTCCGACAAGGGGCAATTAATCCGATTAGAATCGGACCTCCAGGACGGACAAGGAAAACGACGTCCACCGTCGTGTCACCTCCATCCACAGGTGGCTAATTAATTTACAAGCGCACACACTTTGCGCGACATCGATTGATATCCCTTGGCGTGGCACGAAGTCGAGCCCTTCGACCTATCACCGCATGCGACGATGGCCGTTCATCCTTTCCGAGTGTACCTACAAGGGTACAAGGCTTTCGGAGGTGGATGTTCACCCGGCTATTGGCTGCGTGTTCAGCAAATGCGCCCATTGTTTCTTCGTCGGCACGGATTTCGACGATAGAACAGATTGTCCATGCTTCAGCTTAATTTGCGAGGGGCCACCTTGAACGCCGGACACGAGAATGTTCCGTGGAAAATTGTTCTCGACGGTTGGAAATGTTTTGTTCGTTGTCCGATCGATCTTGAGAGGCACCGAAAGCGAAATTTTCAATTTGATAGCGTAGAAGTCATTTTCTGTGAACCTCGCGCATTTGGAACGGAGGCCAGGTAAGGTAATAAGACTAACTCTACTCTCAATCACTTTTCTGATACTTCATCCACTCTATACATACTCCTTCGCTCTTGATTTTTCTTTCGTTCTGTTTTCATTTGCTCGCACTCCTTGGCGACGGTCAGTCGCGTCCACCCGAATCCTTGGGTCGCTGCACTCTCCGTTCAGACGAAATTCTCAGGTGCTCAGCTCCAGACACATATCTTTCACACCTAGAAATCATTCTAAACAGTCACGCAGTACTTCCAATCCCACAGTACTTATCCTTCTTTCTCCATTCCCCTATTTACACATTGTAGAAGTTATTTTTAGTAAACTTCTGTACCAATAAAAGCAAAGCGCAGATCAGGGTAATGAGACTTCTATTTCCTTTATCTATTAACTATTTTATTAATATAAAATATCGTCGCACGATAATCTCTAAACAATACTCTCTTCGGCTTCGCAAGCACTTCTGTTCTCTTTCACGACTCAAACTATTCTCTTTCGTATCTACTTCGATTCACATTCGACGTTTCCACTAACACTCTTCATTCACACCTCGCGGCTCATTCGATACTTCTCGTCACACGATTCATACAAAACCCTTTCATATCATTTCCACGAATTCTTGCATCCTACACACATCGAAATAGAAACAAGCACCTTCTCAGTTCAAAGAACGCCATCATAAAGTTCAGTGTCCGAGAAAAAAAATTGTCGGCACCCCTGAATTTTCCACCCCGATCGCGATATCGCCCCGCCTCGAGAATTCTGGCGGAAAATCGTCGAAATTCGGAAGCAGTTGCGCCCGGGAAAAAAGCGCGTCGAAGACACGTTTCGCGATTTCCCCTTTTTTTTTCGCCCCTTGTTCACGTCGCACACTTGTTGCACGCTGCATCGCGACCGTGAAATCGATTTCCCTGCAGCCGATATCCGGCGACAAGGTGGTCCCAGCGATTTTCTAGGATGCGTGTTCGCTCGCTTCACCGCGACGGGCTTCGTTACGGTCAATCCCCCGCTGTTCTATCTCGAAACCGGACTACGACCCCGAACTTCCGAGCCGCTCCCGCTTTTTCGGATTATCCCCGACGAGTTGGCCAATCGTTGGCCGCGGGGTCGCGGGGAATTCCGCTGAAATTGCGCCCGCGAAGCCCGACAACACGATAATCCCCGCGAGCCTTCTGGCTCTGAATGAGGTGGAGCGAATTGAGCTGGCGAAGCACGTGAAACGCGGACGAAGACCGCGGATGCGAACGTCGAATGTTCACGTTTTTCTACGTTCAGTTTCGTTGCAAGTGGTGTGGCGATCGAGCAGCAGACGTAATTTTGATAGACCCTCCTTGTAGGGGGGAGACTTTTTATCAAATTACCGGCGCCACGCGAAGGGGAAACATAAGTCTTCGAGCTTTCCCGTGGCTCCCATTCGCGGCGAGTAATTGCTCAGGCGTGGATTAATTGTTTCCGAAATCCAGATGAACTGTCACGATTAACCAGCTCCAACAAATTACGTCGAATCTGCATATCTGGCAATCCTGGTAATTGGAACGCGTTCGGGTAAATTCCGGGACGATTTACAGAATGTCCCGAGTTTTTTCCATGCGTCTTGTTATGTGGAAAAATATTATGCGACTCGGAAAATCGATTTCTTATAGAAACTTTCGTACCGCGTATTATGTAAAAAAGTTCCACAATTCTATCGCAACTGTAAACAAATTTTAAGGAACAGCAAAAGAAAAAAGGAGAAAAAAGGTAGAAAGATTTTAGCAGTGAAAGTCACAGTGTTTACTTTTATTTAATTCACTTACCAGTACACTGACTTTTCCTGTTTCCATTTTCCTTTTCCTTTACCCGTTAAATTGCGGTACCCGACTTCATTCTTATTTTACGAAAGCTGGTTCGAGACTGGCTCCTTTCGAGAAGAAGCATCCTTAAGGCTAGACGATATCGTGGTTGCTCGCAGTTTAACGTCGCGGTGTCGCAAATCACTCGAGATCTCGCCTTACCACGACAAAACGTCATTAAGCCTCGCTAATAAGGCGAGAAGAACACCCTTCGGGGTGTACCAGGCGATCTAAGAGACCGAGGAACAAGAAATCACGAGGGAGGGCAAGACAATGACAAATTATTATCCAAGATATCACGCGGCTAAAAGATTCACGCGATGCAAAGCAGATTCGAGAGTTAAAAATAACTTTCCTGCATTATAAACATTAATATTCTTCCACCAGCTATTCCAAAAAATCCCCTAAACGTCCTCAATTCTACGCACACCTCGCAATTAAATGAAAGCATATTCCACAATTTTCGCACGACCAAACTGTCGTTCACCCTACAGTTTAATACAGTTGAAATACTTTCCCTCCTCGACGCGCACACGTTCACAACAAACATTTTCTTCTCTTCCAATACTGAACACCGTCGATCTACGCAACCTCCATTCGCGTCCTCGGACCACCCTGCGCACAGAGAAGGCACACGGATACAACGGTGACAGAGACGAGCAGTTAAAGGAGAGAAGCAACGGGGCAGCCTGACGACGACCAGTATAGAGGGTGGGTGTTGAAGGGGTGGTGGCACTGGAGAGGAGTGGCCGGGATGCGTCTGTGAAATTCAACCAAGCTGTTCCGCTGGTAATAATGGACGAGAGGCAAGCGTTGAAATGCAAATTAGAGAGCGGGTCGCGGACAGCTTGATACATGTGCGGGGATTGTGGTTTCGCGCGACGCGCACCGCCGCCTATATTCGCGAAATAAAGGAGTTTGTTTTCGAGTTTTGCACGGCACCACGGGGCCATTATATAACGTCACGCAATGCACGTTACCGTTCCCCCATCCCCGCTGGTTGTCTCACCTGCGCGTGCATTCGCGCGACCAGCGAGCGAGGCGACGCGACGTCCAACAGCCCGGTTATCAACCCTTTCGTCTCGCGGACGAACGGTGGCTTTCGGGAAATGACCGTTGATCGCCGCTCCCTGTAAAACCGTCCTTTGCTGCCGGAAAACGTCCGACGTAACAAAACGCGCAATTTCCATGACCGTCTCGTTGGTAATGTAACGCTTCAGAGAAATGGAGAGCGTACCTGGTACGGGGAAATGAAAACGACTTGCGAGAGTAATACATACGTCGTATCGCGTCGTCTTTACCTTCTTGTTTCGTTGTACGTTGGCATTTAATCGGTTCGTATAGTTTCCCTTTTGCGGAGTACGTGTAGCAATTATAAATCGCCGTGATGCTTGCCTCGTGATGTTACAGTTCGTTGGAGAAGTTTCTCCGGTTCGTACGGGTAGAATAGCGTTAGGTCCGTCTGACCGCACACATGGCTGTACTACTGATTTCACTTGCGCCTCGATTTTCCTCGATTTTTAAACATATTTTTTCAATGCGTATAATTAAGTTGTTTATAATTTTTCTCCTTAATTTACGCGCTTATACTCTCTCTTTTCTTCCTGCGAATTTATTGATAGCAAAATTAGTATGTTAGACCTTTAATGGTATATTAATATTTGTATATACATACATACAGGGATAACAAAAAAAAAATCACCAGTGCATAAAGAGGTTGTTTTCACTTCCTCATTAAGCTTACCATACAGATCACTGTCTGCTACAATCTTTCTACAAATGAGTGGCGCACGTCTGACCACGCGCCGAGCTATTCTACTGCTCGCGCTTACCTAGTTTCCATTTCCATCTCCACACATTCCCAATTGCTCCCAAAATGCTTGCTGAAAAAAGCACTTTCAACAAATCTAAATTCTATTTCCAATGCCCCCGTTCGCTCTGTACTGCACTTTAATATTCTTTAAACGAAACAAAAGAAAATACAGCCAAACCTGGTCGACCAATCGAACTGAAAATACGCAGGAAACTTTTGCGGAACTCGGTCATCCACGAACGAAAATTCCTTTTAACCGGTTCGTATAGTTTTCTTTTTGCGGGGAACGTGTAGCAATTATAAATCGCGGTGATGTTTGCCTCGTGATCGTTTTGAAACGATTAGCACGAATATAGTTATATTGTGTCAGGCGCATAGATGGAATAAATCAAATTGATAAGTGGTCTAACAGAAAAATGGACTGTTCCCTTTTTATTTGTAGCGTTCAATATTTATACACCTCGTACCAAAAGCTTGGGAATATTGTTTTATAAAAATGGTCCCTGTGTTGGGTAAATATTATTTTCTTTTTTTTTATTAGAGAGATATCATAGTTGGAGGAACCACAAATAAACATCCCTTAAAAAATGGAAGCTTCGCGGTGTTTGTTTCTCTTTCGTCCATGATTTTCGTTCCCTAGCGATTACTATCTCTTCGACCAGCATTATCGCGCGTCCTCCTCAGTTATTTGGAATTTCGTTCACCCTGGAACACGATCGTCGCCGTGGCCCAGGCAATTCCTGTTTCTTGCCACGTCGTCGTACATCAGATCGCGACTGCTGTTTCTGTCTGGTCGTTTGTTTTGCTACGACCAGACGGTCGCGTATTTCCGTGCAATTATGAATATCCGTGTCTGATACGGCTGGATAAAACGAAGAGATTATATTATCGATTGGCTCTTGGAAATTCGTGTACTTTTTTTTTGTTTACCTGTGGCGTTGCTTTTATTTCGATGCAGAAAATACTTGTGTACCGAAATCGAGATGAATCGAGCAGTTTCGCGAAGTCTTCGAGCGCAATTTTGTGGCATCGAAGGTGTATCGGTATCTCATCCCTTCGTTCTCCCTCGCGGATTTATTGTTATGGTAACGCAAGCTGGAATCTGGTTGGCATCAGGTTTCCGGTGGCCGTGCTCCCGATTTCCGTAACAAACGACGCGACGTATTCTTTCCCCGGCTTGTCCCCCTTGTGAATTTACAACGACGCCTTGATGGCTCGTGAATTTGTCCTGAATTAAATTACGCCTCCTACCGGAACTGTTCGTTCTAATGTAAACGGGCTGCGTGGTTTCTGTGATTTTATTTATTCGAAACGCACAATATTTATTGACATCGATGCGGCAGTCGTATTTTTATTTTCCTTTACGATAAATTCAATTAAAAAGTAAATAAATAATAGGCGTTGCTTATTTGTAATGAAATGACAAATAAGTTAGCAGAAATTAACATCTATGTTTTCTTACAATTTGCTTTTATACTTTAGGTAATGGTGAGCACGTAGGGATCGTCACGGAAATGAAACAGCACTTACGGCACTCCACAGACTTTATTCGCACAAATACAGATGCCACGAGGCAAAAATGGTTAGGCTTGTTTGTCACCGTGTATCGAATCGTACTGATGTATCGGTCGTTCGCGAACGGGCTCTCTCGCCCGTGGGCTTCCCCGCTCTCCGAGACCTGGAGGCTAGAAAAACCTCACGGACTTTTTGCGTCGCCTAGCTTCTGCCTATTCGTTCGCCTACCCGCTACAGATCATTTACATACTTTTTAATCCATAAATCAATTCTTTCAAACATCCCGAACATGCTACGTGTCTACCCCCTTAAGACTTCCCCATCACTTTCTTTACTTCTCTTCTCATCTTTTGGAGCACCGGGACCCCCGTTGGGGCACTAGGACCCTTTTTGGGGCACCGGGGCCCTTTTTGGGGCACCGGGGCTCTTCCTGGGGCACCGGGGCTCTTCCTGGGGTACCGGGGCCCCTTTTGGGGCACCGGGGCTCTTCCTGGGGCACGGGGGCTTTTCCTGGGGCACCGGAGCTCTTCCTGGGGCACCGGGGCTCTTCCTGGGGCACCGGGGCTCTTCCTGGGGCACCGGGGCCCTTCCTGGGGCACCGGGGCTCTTCCTGGGGCACCGTGTCGACCCCCTTCAGATAAATCGTTCCAAAAAGTGAAAGTGACTGTTAAGTGAAGTGACCATGCTAGAAAAGTGACCGTGTAAGAAAAGTGACCGTGCACCGACACGGCTGTAGAATCAGATGTTGTGGAAGGTCAGGATCGACACAATGACCCAGTGTCAATGACCCACTGTCGTCGGAGCAGGTTAACACTGGACGAATTGGTAAGTCTAACTTTTTCTAACATTATTTATCCAAATCGTTTTTCTTAAAATACAATTTATCCACCTGAAAACGTGCTGTTAAACAAAAAATAATTCATAAATAATAAAATACTTTATTTCCTTCGGATAACGAATAAACGTATCGAACCCTTATTAGCTTATTTGTTATTCATGAATAACGAATAATTCCACATACCAATGCGTTCATTCACGACCACGACTGAGGTTGAGATCCGTTGACGGCCACGCGCCTGAGCGCTCTGATTGGCCAGGGTTTTTCGTTAATAGCTCGAAAACAAAGCTTTAACCAACATTTTGGTAAAGGAAAAAGTGGTTCAGAATCACCCCACCAACCCCCCATTAAACGCGGGATGAAATACTCCGCCGGACCCTGTATAGAACAGAAGTGAATAGCAACGATGATAATTGTTATTCGTCGCGTGTAAAGAAATGAAAGAATAAATGATACAAAATTAATATCTCCTCCTGTAATTGTTATAGTTTAGCGTTTAAAATTTCCCGGACGAGTTTCAGCGCCGGCAGTGACATTATTTTATCACGATAACCACTTTCGCCAAGTATCAATCGTGCTTCCACGGAATAATAACTCCCGGCAGAAGGGTGTGGGGAGTCATCTAATTTCTCGACTTTTTTCCGCTTATCTGTCCCACCCGGTTGTTTCACGGTTTCGTTTGTTCTCGCACGCCGCAAATAAAGGCCGCGTAAATCGCGCCGTTTGAAATATGCGACTCGAGCAAGAAATTCAGACGGCCAGGCAACGTGGTAAACCGGCATCTCTTGTTTACGACAATGAGCCGTAAACTTCTATCTTTTTCTGCTGTTCTTTAGGGCAGATCCACGGCACCGATACGAAAGATTAGCGGATTAAAAAGAAGATTCGGTGGGGTATCCATTTTCTCTTCTCTCCTTATATTCTTTTGTCCTATTTAATTGTCTTCGCGTACGTACAGCTGCTGCAAGGAATAGATTTTTTTTATTATGCATCCAAGGGAGAGAAGAACTGCAGATTTTAATTTTCGATTATACTGCGCTCCGATAGTCAAAATTAATTTTCGTTTCGCGGGACGAGGCGATGTCTGGGATAAGATTCGACGGCGGAGAAGACGGTAGAAAGGAACAGTCTGGGGGGTGGAGAACGCAGGGAGGAAAGAAAGGGAGAGTCGAGTGATATAGCGAGCATGCTGAGTTGGTTTCTCGGGGTTGAAGTGGCATTAAGTTGACACAGAAAGAGGGACGAGCTTAACGTCTGATAAAGCTGACGAGCAAACATGGTTTTTACACGCGCGTACACTCCGGCCACCCGGTATAATATGTTAATGCGTCGTGAAATATGTCTACTGTAATAAACGACAACGCGAGTGTCTAAGTTGCGGTCGCGAAGGAGATCTCGCGGAAGAAGGAACGGGTGTTAAAAATGGGGAACGACCGGATGTAGCGGTTCCAGGCGTCTCCAGGCGTTGCTGAGAAGTGGAGGTTGATAAAAAAAGAAACAAATAATACTGTACGTATGCGGAAAATTTTCTCGGGGATGTGAATAGTGTTTTAAAACTTTAAATCAGCGAAGATAGTGATGGAATAAGGTATACGGATATAAAATGTAGATTTTGTAAAATTTATTTTCCTTTCATTCAAAGTGTTACTATTTATTTGATATATATAATTAAATAAGCTACCTGTACTGAATAGAAAACTGTCAATTTCGAGACTAGATTCTTAGGTTTTCGCGACTACAAAATTCCTTCATTATTATATGGCAAGGTATCAGCAACACAGCTGCTGTGCTTGTGTCAGTCAGCTTAGCCACCGTACCACCCTATAACTTGATGAAGCTGCAAGAACGGCGGAGAAATGTCGGTGTAAAAATAATGAAACCTGTTTACAGCCGGAAGCCTGAGTCGGTCCAAGATAGGATAATATTCTTGCGGATATGTTCAAGAAGAGCTTACATCCCGTTATTTACAGTACACGGCCGAAGATTTTAGAAATTCTTTAATACTATTTCCAGTAAACCGAGAGACACCAATCGCCCCAAGTCCTCGTTATTTCATTGCTAATCTGAATAGCCACGTAATCTCGAGTTAGCTCCAACTCCACCAAAGAACGACTAACAGGAAGCACGTTAATCCCCCAGAGGCGAATCGCGTGCCAGCGATATCCGCAATGTTACGCGTTAAAACGCGTAACTCGTAACTCTCCCCGTACCTCTCCTGGACGTTACACGTTAATTGGCACGATCTCCACGAATTCGGTGCCAAAGGTGTCCATCGAGAATAGGGACTGGTATTTTGAAACAGTTAGTCCATCAAACAAGTGTTCTAATTCAAGCTGCAGCATATTGCATTCTACCCTTGGACGACGCCTTTCAGCAATGCTGACGCGAGTAATCCATGTCAAATATTAAAAAAAACGAATAAGAATAATTAGGAAAGAAACATGAACTACATGAACATTAATTTATATTGTTAAAATATATTCAGCGTCAAATTGTAAGTGTTAAGTGGACCGATATTTCAAGTATCCGATATCAATGTTGGCAGTCGTATCTTTTGCAAAAATTTTATAGCTTCCCTGGCCGTGCAAAAGAATATACGGCGGTAATATTTAAAAATACCCGAGATCTTCTCCGAACAAGCACGCCTATAGTATTCCAAACGATCGTCATCGCAGCTTCCTACGCGTTTCCAAGAAATTCCATTCCAGACGGCGCAACAGCACTTACCATGCTGTAATACATACGTTCCACGAACGCGTCCCATACCATCGATGAAGGATAATGATATGCCCGTTCGCGATACAACGCGTGCACCATGTCGTTGCACTTTTTATGAGCAATACCTCGATACGCTCCGCTCGTTTGTCGGGCAAACGACGCGAGCTGAACGCTCGACCGCCCTTATACCTCCTACTTCTGCGATTTTAATATTCATACGTATTTACACAGTGCACGATAGCGTGGAATTGAATCGACGCAGCCGAACTGATAGTTATACGACACGCGAACGAATATGCTCGTGGGCGATACTTGGAAATGATGAGAGACCGTGTAGTACGGGGACGAAGGACATACATTAGATGTTTCGAGGGGGCAAGATGTATAAAAGAGGCTGTACCGTGTTATTCGAGGTATTGGCTTCTGCACAGAGGAACAGTGGAATGTTAACGTCGAATAGGCATTGCAAGTGTGTTCGCGTATGTTATTTAAGTTGAATGTTGTCTCGGGAAGATATTTTTGGAGTCAGAGGAGAATTGACTTCATTAATCAATTTCGTGGACGAAACGAGGGCGCACCTTTTTGTAACGTCCCGGGCGGCCGTAAGAGATATTGTAGGTAATGATAAATAGCTGGCTGAAGAAGGGACCCAAAGTTCTGCTCTTTTGTTTCTCGGACTACTTTCCCAGACTTTATCATCCGCTTGGATATTCAGTGTCTTATTAGACGCTCCTGTATCAGCCTTGCTATTTCGATTCTGTCCGCGAGGAGCAATGACTTTGAATTATATTTTTGTTTTATTAGTTTGTGCTCGTCTTATTCAGTTGTCTGCGAGTGTTTCGCAGAATCTGAAGAAACTCCGTTTCCAGTACAACTCCGTTTACAAAGGAATTCACTTGTAGTAATAACGTTCGACCACGAAAGGTTCGGCGCGTTCAGAGAGGACGAAACAAGCGCGCTACAAGCGTGTTCGACACGGTTGTTCTAAATCGAACGGGTTACGTTTCGTTCTGCTCGCAACTACTACTCTAATTGCGCACAGCCTTTTGTTCGTTGGATAATTTCAGTTCTCAAAGCAAACCAGCCACCATGTTTCGGGAAGGAAACTAATTGCTGACTGAAAACAATAACCGTGTAAAGGGGGAGGAACAGGGTGAATGAGAGAAGGAATGGGTGCACAGGACTGTCTCGAAAGCGTTCGAACTTTCACTTCGATTTCCCATAAGACGAGAATTATTTGTCCTCGTCCGTAAAGAGTTCTTGGAATGTTTATTTACTCTTTCTAACTGTAGTTTATGTAATGCCGATGAAATATTTAATAAAATTCACAGTGGATCGCGAGAGTATTATCAAAACAATTATCTTACCATTTTACCGTAGGAAAACTATTTTAGATAAAGCTCTTGGGAAACGATTAAGGCTTAAAACCGTTTCGATCCCATCCAGTCTATCTCGGCGAGGATTTCAACCACGCAATACGACCGTTTAGGATAATCCAATATTATCCGACATGATCCAACATGACAGGAAGCAGCGGAATAAAAATTGCTGGGTGTGGAGTCTCTCTCTAAAAAAAAAAGGCAAACGCGAAGCTATCCTGTTGCTTTTTGTTCAACTAGTGCAAAATGCAAACTGCTCCATTTCCACCCCCAGATAACCAAACGAACGACTTTTCCATGGACAGTTCAATGGGGTTTAATAAGGTCGCGAAACAGGAATCGAAAAGATGGACGAAATCGATGAATAAAAGAAGAAAGAGCGTACAATTGGTGCGCAAATTTTTTCGTGACTACTTCACGACGTACACGCGTACATACATATATTTTATACAGACGAAAGAAATCTGTCTGGTAGGCTGGAAGCCGCGTTTTAGAGGCGCACTTTCGAGAGCATCGATCGATAGCTGGTGCCTCGGGATTATCGAAGTAACAGGACCAAATATTTGCGTTACCTAAGCATGTCCACTTTCTGTTGTTCCCTGTTCCACCGCTTTCATTCCTACTCCCTGCAATGCCTGTAGATTTTTCACGTCGTCCAATCCATTTTCCCCTCAGTGAGGGGGCTGTACTTTAGAGTGAAAAAGATCGATTCCATACAAATATCGAATAATTATTAACAAAATCATTAATCGATTTTCCGAAGGACAGCATAATTATTCGTTAAATTCCATTAATCTTAGACTATTGGTTCTGTTATTAATGGAGCTAGACATATTATTTTATTATAAAACAGTACAGATTATTATTACGTGATGTGGTAAATCACCTGTCCATAAATTGGTTGTTTTCACTTCTTCATTAATCTTACCATACAGATCACTGTCTACTACAATCTCTGTACAAATGACTGGGACGCGTCTGACCACGCGCTGGCCTATTCTACTGCGAGCACTTCCCTACTTTCCCTATCCATCTCCACACATTCCCAATTGCTCCCAAACTGCCTGCTGGAAAAAAGCACTTCCAACAAATCTTATTTCTATTGCCAATGCCACCCGTTCACCCTGTACCGCACTTTAATATTCTTTAAACGAAAGAAAAGAAAGTGCAGCGAAACCTGGCCGACCAATCGAACCGAAAATACGCAGGAAACTTTTGCGGAACTCGGTCATCCACGAACGAAAATTCCAGAGATCGTAGATTCTTCCTATCGCGTTAACAGTAGTTTATCGGGAATAGTACTCACTGATTTCACGAACTACGAACTTCCGTCGAGCCGTGAATCACGGCCCTCCTGCCTGGAGGCGACGCGTACGCGCGACATTTCCACATTTCACGACGATCGATCTCTCGAATCCGCACTCTCACGGTCCGAGTTCCTTTCGCGGCCTTATTTCATCCTCGTCGTGCACGTCGAGTACGCCGTTAACTTTTAACGGCCGGTTAATGCGAGCGACGTTGCGTCCTGACGTCGATCCGCGTTCTCAGCCAGACGAAAGGAGGCCGTGTCCACCGGCCGGGAAATGTCTCATTGCGCGGAGGGCAATCATTCCGTATAACCGAGCCCGGGGTCTAAGTTGACCATTATTCGAAAGAGTAAATTGCACGCGGGCTTGCAACGCTGCCTGGCTACTTTTTCGCTATAAAGGGGAATTACGAGTGGTCTAATAAAAAGTTTGCGGAGTTGAATCATGATGGTAACACGATTTTCCGGTGGTTGAGAGTTCCATGAAGCAGCGGGGTATTTTAACTGACGAGAGGATCAGCTGGATGGCTGTTATTGTTAATATATGTTGTTTGCTAAAATGTATTATTTAAGCTAGTCCTTTTCAGACAGAGGTATCTTATTAGTTCTTTGAAGAGGATTGGAAAATAGACCAATTGAAGTATGAAATGTATATATATGTATATATGTTTTATTTTACTATCAAATTGCAGGATGATAATATAGTAATCATTGGAAAGAAAATATTCCTGAATTTTCATTTGCTTTCTCTGTAATTCTTCTTCCAATCACTTCTATCGATCGCCCAAATCGAACACCGTCAATAGAAGCCCGCGAACAGCAGCCCCGCTATCATTTAAGCTGCGCGTGTAAACGTAGTTGCGTTTCCAGTTTAACTGTTCCGAACCGGGCAAGCAAGTTAAATACTCGCCGTTTTGTCGACTAATCGGTTTACCGTCAAAGGAGCTAAGTTAACGAGCGATTTTCCGATAGTTGTACAGCTTGTAGTTAGCAAAGCCGTGTGCCATTGGACGCGATTCATAAACTCCCCCTCAAAAATTCACTGGCGTGAGTCGTTTGAACGTCGATTAATTAAACTTGCCCAAGAAAAATTCGCGATAAAAAAGAAAAAGGAATACATATCACAAAATTCTAGATGATAACAATTTGCAATCAAACTCCACGTCACGCTGTGAATAATACCCTTGTTCAAACGAGGAACACTTGGCAATTCAATTGATAAATCTTAAAAAAATAATTTACCCAGCCTTATTGGGTTACCTGATAGTTTCTCCTCTATCTGTTCATCATCGGAGCTTTCCATTTTCGTGTGACCTCTGTAGCTGTCCCTGTTACGCCCGATCTCGGCTTCTAACCTCGGTAAACAAATAAATATTTGCGGAGGCGTTGATTAAAACACCCTGGCCTGGCACGGGAGAGAGTTCTGCCATCGGCGTACTGAAAAGCAAGCAGCCTTGCCAGTTGGAAAATGTCTAACTAACATATAAGCATTTAAAGAGGACCATCCCCTGTTGCACCCTCTGGCAACTTCCTGTCTTCCTCAAGCCTCTGTCGAATTCTACTCGCGTGGACTATCCCACGCCGTGAAACTTTCATAATCGAATATCTCTGAAACCGTCTTCTTGTTTCACCGTGTTCCCAGTCTATTCTCCTTCATTCTCTCTCAACTAATGTTTCTTGTTACTGTATACTCCGGTTGTTAACTGTCGTCGCTAAATGGATTCCCTGCTGTTTCTACTTTGGACGAGCTTTATACAATTTACGGTGATAGAGGGAAAATAGAGGGGTTGATATTATTTTTAGTGCCGGGGTGAAAATATTCTGAACCCTAACTTCTAAGCTAAATGTAAATAGAGATTAATGGCAAAAAGAAAGCAAACGATTGGGCAATTAAATTTCCTTAGAAGTTATTACTATTATTATTGGTGACCAGCAACATTTACATAGACTGATGTAAACGCGGAGAGATAGAAACTGCCCCGATTACACGAGGATATAAATAAATTAGTACGAACGTAGTTTCAGTATTAAAGCGCAGGCAAAAGCGTGCAACGAGTAGAACGTTTGCCACAGGTTTCAACGGGTTTTCTGTTTTCGTTCCTCCTTTAATTATACCATTGAGATGTACATTAAACGGAACGTGTGTAATGTATACACATGTAATGTATAGATACATTTCCCACCACTAAATATCCGGCGTCGATGAAAATTCCCCCAACGTTCCACCGTTTTAACGATACCACTCGCGACACTCGCGTTTACGACGAGCCTGGATGCGCTGCATTAGATCATGGCTGGAGAAACATTTTTATCGCGCGTGTCCGACTGTTTGTTCCGATGCTGGTTGTAAAAGTCGTGATCAAATTTGTTGGCAATGTTTCAAAATATGTGTGGGATTGGAAGTTTCAATGAAATCAAGCTGGTGTAAGTGTAATATAATTAACAAGGAGATTATTATATATTTATTATCGAAACACTACACTATTCCTTCTACGCTGTACTACACTGTCTACGCTATTCTACACTGTTCTACTCTACGCTGTACTTCGATCTACATTACTCCGCTATTCAATCTACTCTCTTCTTCCACACCCATCCACACAGTTCCGCTCTCGACTCTACTCTGTACCTTTCCATTCATACATCCATTCGTCCTGAGTCAGTCTCCTCTCCCTCTCTTTCTCTCTCTCTCTCTCTCTCTCTCTCCCTCTCTCATTCGTATCCTTAAAGATATCCTTAAAACCTAGAAAACAGGACACACGGTTCTGCAGGCCATGGCTGCATGCCTGCAGACCAGCTGTGTCCCAGGTAGCATGGTCATAAACGCCCTGTACCTGGACGTTGGGCGCTTCGCACTCCCACATATGTATGAACTTGGGACGGCAGAGTGTATGTATTACCAATGAAAATATTAATACTAATATAAATATCGCGGTTGCTGTGAATCGTAGCGGGTCGCAACAAATTCTTTCGCAATCGTTGCAAATTCATCGCCTGCCTGTCGCACTGTGGAACAACAATAGCAGTAACGCACGAGGGATTGCGCGCACTCGTGACCCCTGTTTCTGTCTTGACAAGTGTGTCTTGATAAAAACGAAACGTACGGCGTGTTCAGCGGTGTCGCACCGTGTCGTAAATTCGATCGTGCGCGCAGCTCGCGTCATGGGACCGCAAGAACGCGCGTAACGCGCTTAACGCGCCGCACTAATTCCCGTTTTAATTAACATTTCATTCCGGCAATTAATCAACGTCGCGGTCGTCGGATCGCGCGGCTCGCACGTTACAAAGGGACCGCGATTCGTTCGCCGCGGCACGATACTCCAAGGTGGATTCGAACGGTTCGTTTGTCCGGCCCGATCGTCTGCCGGCTCGATTAATCGTCAAAGTCGTTGGTGCTAGTCGAAGAGGCACGTGAACGCAATTTACATACTATTAATTAGAGGCCAGCGTGTCCCATGCAAATTCCACGTGGCCGTGCATTGTATGTAATTAATGCAGCCTCGCGACGAGGCGGGGTGATTAATGCCGTCTCAGGGCGTCGTTTATTGCTTTGTGCTTGGCGGATGGTCGCTAATTTCTTTGCGAACCCGGTTCGAGCACAAAACTGAGACGACGGGATCGGTGGCCACTTTTTCCTCTAAATTGGCTTGATTCCCGGCGATTTCGAAATTAGATACGATCGGCGCAAGTGAGTAGAAGTATGCACGACAATTTGTATTCCCGTATTGAACGGAGTTAATCCACTTGCGCGACGTTGGTTCGAACGAAGAGCAACGACAAAATTAGTAAGGCGATATTGATAGTTATGGGGTTCTCGCGGTTCTCTGTGTCGAGGAAACACCGTGGCCGAGTTCAACAGCTGTCAGATGGTGTTCTCCGAGCAAGAGGAAATCGGTGCGTTTCGATGATACCTTACCCCCGTGCCGTGCCCCTCGTAGACGCTGTCACAGGCATAGTGTCTACATTACGTTAGAGGGGAAGTTACGCGATAAATTAACTCGCTGCTTGTTATTTCAGTTGCGGCTGCGTTGTCTCCCCTGTGTTGAAAGGGTGAAGCCGTGGGTGGGAATCGAGTTTCTCAAGAGTTGCATGTCGACAATCCGTAATGTTCCTGATGTACTACTGGCTTCCAGGTTTATGTCTCTCTCTCTCTCCTCCTCCTCCTCCTCCCCCTCCTGCTCCTCTCTATCTGCTTCTCTAGTGCAGCGCTACACCTCTTCACGTCTGAGCCACGTAGCCAGGATTGCGTAAACGTTTACATCTATACGGTTCTCTTGGACCAGGCCAAGTTTCCACCCTTTCGGTAAGCGATGGAGGAGGCGAGAGGAGCTTGTATTGACACGGGCGTTTGCTAATAATGGTCCTGAAGCATCCGCACCGGGCACCGTGTCCCTCTTCACCATTGCGTGGCTCGTTCTTGGGCGAGCATTGTCGCGGCCATCGGACTCTTCCAGATAAATGGAATTCGAAGACAATAGGCTTGACGCTTAAGGCCGACAATGCTAGGCCGTGGCACTGTTAGGATCGAATGAAACGACAGAATTCTAATTTCTTCGCTCGATCTGTCGAATGTAGAATAGAGTCTCATAGTATTGGGGGCGCGGTGTGAATGGCTTCGGCTGACGCGGATCTTATATTAATAAATGAAATCCTGGAAGGTTATAGGACTTTCTCTGTGAAATAATAACAATGTTAGATATCGATATAGAAGATCTGGTTTGGTTCATCGTGAAACTGTTATCCCTCGAAGTTGTCCGGTTCTCGTAACGATGTAAGTCCGACCAATCAGACCCGTCCCTTCGGCGAACGTAACATCGAGGCGGTTTTAGTGTCGTGTAACAAAGAAGCTTTCAACATTAGTGCGCTGTAATTTGCGCAACAGTCTCTTTCCATGGACGCAACATCCGCGAGGCATTAAGTTCCTTGGCGTTTTCATTACCGAACAACGCTGCACTATCGTTCTGCGAAGATTAAAACTCGAAACGGCTGGAGAGTCCAGGGCTTCATTGCGATTCAACGCGAGGCTCTCCCTTCGCGCGTTAAGTCTCCAGAACGGTCCATAAACTCTTCCGCGGCAAGATCCTCGGCCCGCTTCCATTCCGGTCTTGCTTAATTAACTTGTAACGGATATTGCGTGGAAAGGTGTGCCGGTAGCTGTTCCTCGAACCGATATCTTCGTATTAACGACACTTTTACCCTACCGTTTTAATTCCTCCGCGGTCAATACACGTGCTGGCTGCTCAGAAATTATTCCTCATTTCATAGCCATAGTCGTAATTAATTTCAACGAACCGGAGTAGGTATTCGAATTTGTTTTTATCAAGGTATTAACCCGGAACAATATTGCCCCACTCTGGGAAGGGAGTAATACATTGGTGCGTTCAGTAGAGGTAGAAGAGATATCTAATGCAAACGTTTAACATGCGGAAGAAATTTGAACAATTGCACAGCAATGATACGTGTTACATAAAACTGCCAGCGATGCTTACAAATAGACTGTAAAATCTTCCTTCTCGACCCAGCCGGGAAACGTTCGCTTGAATCGCCGAGAGGATAATGAGAAGAGAAAGAAAAGGCCCGGCCTAAACGTCTTCTTAAGACGAGTTTAAAGAGCTCGCCGAGGCGGAATGAGGCCTCTAAAGGCTCCCTCCGCCATTCTCACAACGGCCACGTTCCATGAACGTATTTCACCGCCCCCGATAATATCTCGGGAATACGCGAGCCTGAAGTCCTGCTCGCTGCTCGCGAAACAAGAAGCACAGGTTGGACAGGATGGGGGCAAAAATAGGGAGGAGGCAAGGGGGCAATAAAAACTTGGAGGAATGTTTAATGACGCGGCTAGAAAGGGGAAATGGATGCGGCGGAGGGATTGGCATTCGTTTAATTTGTTCGGAACTTCGGCTAAGTGTTTAATTAGTTAACTTTACATGCTCTGCGGCTCCAAGTACGCAAACACTTAGTAGGTAAATTACAGGACCAGCCATTCCATAACTTTCCGACATCCACGGCTCCAGTGAGCGCACACTAGCAATATCACTAGCCGCTACCAGCTAATAATACGGGGATGCTTCGGGGCTAGACAACCCCTGAATGTCCCGACAACCCTTCGAAATTTACTCCATCCACTTGGCCCGTCCTATCGCGGGCGACGGAAGGAAGAGGCGGAAGTTGAATCGGGGATTTTACGCAAAGTCTGTCGTGTTCGGTGGAAATGAGAAACGATTTACAAATACGTATATCTATCGAAGCTTATGCTAATTGTATTTGTCAATCACGAAAGTGCTATATAAAGTTTCGTGGTTACGATAGAAGATAGAAGACGACAGAAGAAGGAACGTAGAAGATGATTTGTAATTGAACAGTACATCGTTCCCAGCATAGCTGTCTTGTATTTCTATTTTCCATTTGAAACATTTGTCGATTAAATTTGTGAAAAGAAGCGACACCATGGAAGAATGGATCGGTTGAAACTTTAATTGGCCGATGCCTGCACCGGCCAAACTGCTGCTGCAGCACCGTCGATATTTGAAACGTATCTAAGTAAATATTGCACGTGACTTCGATACTGGAATGGATAAATCTCCACTAAATTTCGCGTGGTCTGTCGGAGCGCTTTGCTAACGATCGATAAACTGGTTATACTGCCTTCAATTTTAACGCTGATCCCACCGGCGTTCCTGTAACATTATTATCGCGGCGATGACTGCGACGCATGCGTGTATCGAGCGTTTAACAGCGAGGCACCCCTTTTCGTTCACCCCGTCGATAAATAGTTGACGATGATGATCGGGAAGTTTCTGTGCAATCTCCTTTCTCAGTTTTATAAGTCGGCGTTAATAGTTTTTATAATTTTAGTTAATGCGCTTGTTTTATTTTCCGGTCAATAATATCGTTTTTAATCAAATACTTTATTCTCTATGTTACAGTTACTCCTAGCATTTCCATGCTTTTCCACGGAACAGCGAATAAGGGAGGCGTTAACGGAAGGCATCTGATGCGAGCAAAAAGAGAAACACGCGTGCTCGCGTTGCTAAAAATATCGTGTAGGTACAACGGGAAAGGAAAAAACGAAGAAAATGTTAGCAGCTCGGAAAAGGGAGGGACGAGTTGAAGTGCCACAACGGCGGAGAACAATATTCCAACCTTGTTTGTCCGAGGAGATATTAAATCCGAGTGTTGCCGAGCTGGAAAAAATTTATTCAACGCTGCTGTTATTCGCGTTTCGCCGTGAAAGAAGCTGCGCCTCAAAGACTGCAGGCTTCTTATTTCCGTAAACGAACGAAATGTCTCTTGGTTATAAACGGTGGCCGATGCTCCGTTTCGAATAATCGCGCAGAACTGTGCCTGCTTCTTTTTGAAACTTCGCCACCCCCAGCCATCGAAATCCATAGCGAATACGCAGTTCGCGACGGAGAACATTGTGTAAAGGGGGTAAATGAATTCGGGTGTAAATTTGTCGGGATTTAATTTTGGTGAATAAAAAAGCCCCCTCGTTTATAGTCAGAGAAGGGCATAAACGTAATTGGGCGAGTGTATAAGCACAGAATTCATGGTTCCACGTCGTCTCTCTGGCCGGTTCATTCCGTGACATCACACGTCGAGAATCGCTAAAGAATGTTCCGGGGTATCATGAAAATTTCTCGCGCTACGGGAAAAGTCGTTTAAAAACTAATCTCACGGCCATTAAAAAGTTGTAACGAGTCGTTCAACTTTCTCACGCTGCTCGCCCCTCCGGCGGTCCCGTGGCAGTCCGAAAAATATCTCTCTGTCAAACGTACTCGAAATTTCTACTTATCATTCGACGTTGGCGGGAAAGATAGAGGGAGGGACAGAGAGATTGAAAGAGTAGCGTCTTCATGCTCTTTGATCGTTATTCATTTGATCGTTTATCATCAATCATGGATGAATCATGGATAATTATTCCCATTTAATTAGGGGCATTATTCTTGTTATGTGTATTAGGGTAAATATCGAATTATTATATAATAAGAAAATAATTATTTTATTTTCCCTGGAATACAGAAATCATTTTCAGTAACAATCGGCAAACGGAGATCAGTTTCAGAAACATCAAATAATTGTTACTATAATAGCAGAATGTCCGTGCGGCGCAGTTACTTCTTCCTATTAAAAAACAACGAGATAACCGGCTAAGGAAGCTTTGTCTTGGTGTAAACGTTCCATCGATAGCGTCGAACGTTCGCCTCTGCGTATCGAGGGCGTATTGTTGTTACACGAGAGTCGATGTTTAATCTATATCCGTTCGCCATTAAGTCGAAAATGTCGCGGCCGACCAGACAAGTCAATAAAACGGAGGGACGAAGAACGCGGGACAAAAGAGTTTCAATGGGGGACAAATAAGTTCGGTTATAAAGCAGCTGCCCGTAATATAAAAGACGACCAGTCCGCGAGTTTGTGTGTGAGAAGGGAAGGTGGGATGAGAACGAGGAGGAACAAGTGGAAAGTCTGTTGGAGGAGACCTCGTCGAAGAAACGAAAAGTGAAGAGTTAAAACAGAACCGGAGAAACACCATTTTCTTCCTCGACTGCTCGTCGAGGGCCGCTGCATTGTTATAGTCGAAGTCTGACGAAAATCTGCTGGGCTTAAAATGATGGTTCGCTGTAATTAGTTTGGAAAATCGAGGAAAACATTTTTTATTCTTTGCGGGCAATTAATGTTGAAATGATATGTACCTCGAATTAAGCGTCTCTGAAATACAAATTTTCGTGCCATATATTATGCGGCTTGTTGTTCGAACGCGCTAATGCATCAATAAAAATAATTTGTACCATTACAACTAAACGAGATACTTAGCTGGTACTGAAACACCAGTTCGCACAAACCAGTCTATCATACGGCAGATAATAAAACATGCGAACTACCATCAAACAAGTTTAAGTCGCATTCCTCGAATTAAGAAGTTTCAAGAGTCTTTTATCATCGCGTGCGATTGCCCTGGTACTCCTTACAGATCGATTAATCGAGAAGTTTAAGCAGGTATAATACCCGTATACTCCTACCAATCCCCGGAGACAAGTTATTCGCTACTTAAAGCCCGATAATTGGGGATAACATTCTTCTCCAACAGTTTCAAAGGAAACGCCGCAAGTATAAATCGGGGTAACCTCGCCACGATTCTAATTTCTTCGCTAAGTATACCTTTGCTCTAGAAGTTATTTCCTTTGCGCGCTGAAACTCGACTTTCCCGGTTAACGAGGCGTGGAATTCACAAAGAAACTCGTGAAAAGTCGCGCTACTCAGGTGTCGCTCTAATAATTGTTTCACTAACGATCGTTGAATGACAGACCTGTCATTTATTCTTCCTTTCAGATCGGGCCGAGCTAACGAACAATTTTCTTGCTTTCGCAAAGGGACGCTTCTCGCCCGGCGTGTGCAAGCGACTAGCATCGTTACTGTCGCGTAAAGAGCGTCTTTACGGTCGAGGTGCGCGTACAATACCATATTCCTGCTCTAATGGCCGCGTGTATCATGATACCACGGTCCCATTACAGCGATTCGCCCCGCGTGTGCTTCGAATGTGCGTTAAACATCGGCGGCAATTACTTTAAACTACTTCCCTTTGCCACCGCGTTATTGTCATTGTCACAGGGAAACAAATAAGGACGCAACTGTGCGCGAACCAGGCAATTGAGGAAAAATTGTTGTCACTCGATTGTGGATAATCTTCGATGTCCGGCCAATGAAATTGGATAAATAACAGAACTCTTTTTGCCTTGTGAATACAATATTTACATCGCAGTAGAGAGAACTAGTCGCTGGTTATACGCGTCGCGGGGGAAATAGCACCTATACGTAGGCGACGAGAACGGAAGGAGGAAAATGAAAAAGGGAGAACGAGGAGGAACGGGTTGACGATGGACGAGGTGCTTCACGGGGGCTCGAGAAGGAGGGAGACGAGATCGCGAGGAACCTCGACGCAGAGAAGACGAAATAGAGTTTTCCTAGACAGTAAGTGGCGACTCTATTATTGCACTTACATTCTATTACGAAGGACTGCTACTACGGGCTAGTTGGTACAGCGAGGAACGAGTGTACGAGGCTGAAGCACGGACGGCCACCCTGTTCCAAAGTTAAACTCGACCTTCCGCCATTACGAGTGGGGTAAAGCTGTTTATAGCGTTTAACAGCAGATGCTACACTCGTAACAGCTTGCAAATGAAAACGATCTCGCTTGTTCGCCGTGAGAATGCAGTGAACGGTGGCCCGCTACCATTCACGTCGCGAAAGAAACACAAATTAGAATAATGAATGCTGGTTGTTGAAGTTTTATATCCATTTCGCCGGCTGTATATAGTTATGGAACGCCCAAAAGTTTATTCATCATGAGCTTGTCATAGCTTTGTTTAAAACAATCCTGAGAGTCACTTCGCAGGCTTCGTTGCAATTGCGAGACGCAACCGCGGTACACGAAACGTGTGCTCCACTTTGGATAAAAGGGAAAACCAAAAACGCCGCGATTCATCGAGGCTAATCGCGCTTTTAATTGCGTCCCATTCCAAGCTTGGTCTGCCTCGAAGGCAGCCTCCTTTCCAACGCGTTTCCGTGGCAACAGAACGGAAAAGAGCCACCGGACTAAATCATTTTCGCCGGTAAAGAGGTGTTCGCATCATCGGCCGTGATTCTCGCGCAGAAATATGTGTCAGCGTTTTAAAAATTGCTTTCGCGGCGACTGTTGACGGACGACCATCTGTATCCCTTAAAAATACCGTCTACGATGATACTTTGCTCGGCCCAACGACGAAACAAACGCCCGAGGGCAGCTTCGAGCGGTGATTTAGTTGCGCACGAATAGCAGATGCAGCTTGGTTTCGCGATAAATCGCGACCTGCAACGCTTGTGAATTATTTTTACAGGCGTCGTTTGTTCGTTACCGCGAAAGACGGCCCGCTACTCTTTCGCGATTGCTATTGGATCGTATTGCTTGTGTAATTGTTCACGAGGTACAGAAAAAGGATGGACAAAAACGGTGGGAATATCGCTGGTAGAGAAAATGTATTCAAATAAATAAATTGGCAGAAGCAGTAAAATGTTTGCCGTTTTATATCGCACTTGCGATATTTTATTTCAAATTGTGATGCGAGTGATTTAACCATTTGAATCTTTTTTGATAATTGGAAAATGAAATGGTGTATTGAAATTTTGTACTAAATAAATGCTCTACAGTATATATTTAGTTAATGAAAAATAATTAAAAGTCGATTGATTGTATCACTTGCTCCTAATATTTATAATGGAAAAATAAAATATTAAAATAGAATATTAAAATCGTTTAATTGCCTTGTTAGTATAAAAAAAAACCTATTTCTCGAGGACAGTATCACGAATGAGTAGAATCAGATGCGATTAATCAGGCGCGCATGTGTTTCAAGTAGAAACGGCCAGCGATTACTCAGACTTTTCCTTCAGATACGTCCATCCCGAAATTAAAACGTGTCTCATACTTTTCGAAGAATCTTAGCTAGGGCGGGGCAAAGTGGATGAAGTCATCGAGGAAAAATCAGCCAGCAAGGATGAGTCACAGGAAGAATGACGTATCAGAAGGGTCGCTACCCTAATTACGTTCACCATTGTTAAATGAAGCATCGATATCCTTAATTTCTTTTGGGTATACGCTCCAGTGAACTGAGAGGAATTCCCATAAAATTATTACTCGCGTACAGAAACTCGAAATAACCACGATGGAGAGAGAAAAGTTTTGGTTGCAGAACGAACATCATTTTGACTACATCCATGCATGCACCACAACCTCTTCCGTAATCAAATAACATTTTTGCGTTAAAAGGAAAAACACGTGCTTTATGTTACAAATAATCCTTTATCCAATAAATAATCTAAATTCTACAATTATCGCATCGTTTACATTCCAGCCTATACATATCTGTTAGCTGCCGGTATCATAAAAAACATTAACTTCAAAACCACCTTCACATTTAACTCACTGCGCCTTCCTTTCAATCCTCCCTCCGCCGTATGCAACGATTTTTCCACCATTTTCCCGGTCGTCGCCAGTGCAGCAGCGTCGTTTATTTTTCCACCGAATTTCAAGCGGGCACGAAATGAAGCGAAATTAATTTCACCGACGGCGTCTGAACTCATCAGGAAAATCAGGCTACCGGGCGTGTTCTGCACGAATCGCTTCGCGACACGTTGAATTTGATACCGGGAGAGCGGGGCTCGCCAGAGGAACAGAGACGTAGGAAACACGAGGAGGAAGACAGAGCTCGGCACGGCGAGCGAATCCGAAAATTCTCGCTATTAAATCACGGTTAATTTCCTCTACTACCGGCGCGATAACTCTCCTGCCGCTGTGATTGAGCCATTGTACATCCCTTTTCCTCCTTTTCTTTTTTTCTTCTTCTTTTTTTGTCACCATTCGAAATTGCCAGGGGGTGAAATAATCCATCGACCTCCCGCTACGCCGGGGGAAAAAAAATTTGTTTCGCTTGTACGGTAAATCGTCGAGGCTTGTCGCCGAAAAATGCTCGTCTTCCTGTACAGTATCGATTAACGAGCATTCAACACCTCCTTTCGTCTCCCTTCGTCTTTCTGAAAAGGTCCTTCGGACTCGTTAAAAAACGTTCCTCAGCGTTTCCAGGATGCTCGTCGATCGACAATTTGTTTTTCCTTTGTCACGGAATTTATGGACGCCGGACGCGGGATCACTTTGCGAAATTGAACGGCGTAATTTCGCCCGGTTACACGCGCGCACGCGAAACGGATATCTCGATTTGTCCGAGGGGGATGAAAGATGGAGAAACTGGCCGCAACTTCGATAGATATTTTCCGTCGATTTACGACGAACGGGGGCTTCGATCATTCCCGAACGCGTGGCATCGTTGTTGATTGTTATCGTTGTTCTTGCACTTTTCTTGTAACGTTCGAGATAACGGCAGTAGGGGGGACATTCTCTGTTAACACTTTGCGAATGTATTTCGCATTGATGCTACTTGAACAGTTTTTACATAAATTGGATTTAAATGATTCGGGTTTTGATTTTTCTACTACGTTGCTCGAGATTCAACTTCTGATTCCACGCTTTCCACGTTAGCACCGTATTCCACAGCAATGCAGTTTCCTACACAGAGCAACCTTAATTCCCTGTCTCGGCTAGATTTATCGATATCTTCTTCTTCGCCCGTTAATCCACAAGTCGTGTACTTCTCGCGATTACATTCTTCCTCGGCCCCTCTTCAGTAGCGAGGGCTGTTTCCCTAAGCGAGCACTCAGTCGCCTAACTAAATCCTAAATCGCGGGGCTCATTGCGAATTCGGTTAAAGACCGGTTGCCTCTCAGACGGAAAAGCTCTTGGTAAAGGGTGAAAGAAAAAGGAAGCGTCGACCTGCTGCATTCTAGAAATTCTTCGATTACAGAGACAGGAAAATTCATTCGACTTTAATCCCTCAATTTTGTTTACCCGTACGGAAGATGGTATATTTTTTAGAAATATTTATTGCAACGTTCTCAAATATATGTAGCACGCAAAATCTTCATAAGGTAAAGGATAAAGATACAATTGTTGCCTTGCATTTCGACATTTATTTTCTATGCAATTTAAATCGACGAAAACGATTTATTCGCGGCAATTCCGTTTCACTTATCTAATCTAATATAATACAGTATGCGCGTAGCGAGTGTATAAGATTCGAATGAAACAGTCTGAATGGAATTGGATCATCGATTCGTTGGCTGTTCGCGAGAAATATACGGCAGAAGGGTTGAACGATTCGTAGGAATACGTTTTCCCGATGAAAAATGACTGTTTGCGTTTTTACCGGCAGATACGAATCTGTTTAGAGTGTCTCTGGGAAAACGGTGACGCGATCTCGGCCGCTCGCTATTATTCTTCCACCCCCGCGGTGGCGGTGGGGTTGGATCGGTAGGATTTATGTTTGGTCGATAAGAGAAAAGGCGGTAACGAAAGTGCAAAGTTATTCCGGGGTGGCTGAGATCTATGATATTCGAATTGCCAGACTGACTGGCAATCAGCGGTCGACTTTGATATCTCGACGAAACTTCGAGGACGAAATGAAATCGCTTTCTTTAACCGCTGCCCTTCTCCGATGCTGATGCAGTTCGAGAGCTAAGCGCCTCAGTCCCCTACTAATGTGAAATACTCACTCCACCTTATCGTCAAGGTACAGATGATACGGCATTCCATTAACCAAAGCCTTTTCCTTCGGCATTGAGAATTTTTCGGAAATCCCCTTGCCAGATACTCGGCGATACTTCTAATGTATAATAGAGGAATTGTTAGAGAGCGGGTAATTAAGCCAGCACTCTGCCAGTTCGTTAAAATAAAAGTCAAAGGAGCGCAGCCGAGTTCTTTGTTCCCCGATTCCTCGCAGCATGACGTACACGTTGTTTCCACTTGCCTTCAGCTTCCTGCTAGCTGTCGCACAGCTACATGCTGCGGAGAGTAAACAAATTTATGCTACTTCTTGGATGCCCGGATCCTACTGAAGATCAGGATAGAGAAACTTTTTACCGACTCCCACCGACGTGTCTCCCCTGTTTCGCCCAAGATCCCTCTTCTTTTCCTACAGCATGAAAAACTTTTTAATACAATTATCCTTTTGCCACACTTTGCCCATAAATCCGGATAAATCGAGGCGGATCCAGATAAAACCTATTTATTATCAGTGCTCACTGTTCATCATTAGAATCGCTCGCGACTCTTCACGATCCTTCGACATACATATGATGAAACATCAAATCTGCCACGCTGTTCAAGCACCGTGTACACAATGTACATACATATGTAGTTCCTTGCTGAACATTCCACGGCACCGTAACGAATACCTCGCTGTCGCTGGTATATAGAGTTACAACGGAACGACAAGGCCGGAAATAAATTTCCGAGACGATGCTCGCATCGGGCTGCATCCACCACTTCGATGTTCCCCTCCCGGCAAACTTCTGTTTACAGGCGACCGCTTGTTTTCGTTGGCCCGCCGCTAACTTGCTCGTCTTTTAAGTCGCGGAGCCTCGAAGCGTAAGAACATGCATAAAATCCGCCCTTCGATCCGGGGCGGGGGGGAACAATAAGAACTTTCGGAGACTACGCCCCTTGGAAACAGGGGTTCAAGCTGTTCTATCGACGACCCCGTGTCTATCCGCGAATTCACGTCGAACATTGAATATGTTACGGCATCGAAACCGCGTAAAATCTGTAGGTTGAAACGTTTCGAGGATATACGACGATAAATAGTGGTTACACTCGACGGTATTGGAAATATTTGTGGTCCGGTCAGCGTGGTTCAGCTGTAGAAAAATATTTCGGGCTTCGAGTTTTACTTGTTAGTTGATTTTGTGCCTTTAGTCCGAGGATGGGAAGCTTTTGCAGTAGTAGGGGTTTGGGAATTGTATGGGTTAAAGGTGTTGCGAACTCGAATTCAAATTATTAGCGGGGTATTTTAATTATTTTGTTACATATTCCTATTCTTGTTCAGTTCGCGGAATATTGCACAGCAGTGGCACGAACATACGAATAATCGCACGTACGGAGTTGACTAAAAAGGAGGATACAAAACTGTGTGTCAAGCACGCGCAACGAGGATACTCTTCGACCATGCGCTATTGTTCTTCCGAGTTCTTATTCCCGCCCGTTCTGACCCAGTTTGTTAACAACAAGACAAGTCGTCTAGCTAAGGAACGATTCTGAGCGGGTATACTCGCGGCTGTCTGTGTTAACTTTTTCTTTAAACACTTGGAATTTTGCGCGTCCGAGACGGAACAGTCGAACGCTTCTGAACCATCGTATTTAATCCGATCCTCGACATTCACGCGCTCCATTGGTAGAGAAATCAATTATTTGTCCCAACTGAAAAGATATAAATAATTATCCTCGTGTTCTAAGAGCTGATTAATTTACTGGGGGCATCTCGGTGTAAGTTACAATACAGCTTTTGCAAGTTACTCTACATTTAAATTATTTTCTCCCTCCGATTCTATACCTCTGCGAGAGGATGAAACATTCAAAGGCAGCGTTGATAACCTGCCCGATCGAAACGCGTCCCGACCTGTCCAAATTTCGTCGTTCGTCGGTCAGAATGAAAATTAATGAACCCTTCTGAAACGTAGGCCGCGGCGCGGTAATTGGCAGAATAATAATTCCAACTATCCTGAATATTGCATCCGTTCGGGCATCAACGTATTTCCTTCCGTCGCGATACAGCCTCGTTAAAAAATCGACACGCCCCCGCCGGCAAACACCGTACAAATGGATTTTAAACATTTACAAGGATGAGTTTGCGCGCGAAATTAAATGATCGTTTTCGACTGTGCAAATTGTTTACCGGCTGCTGCCGAGGGTTTCTGCCGATGCTGTTCCGCCCTGCGCGGCTGGGAAATTCGCGCCTCTTGAATATATTCATGATTCCGGGACGGCAGAAATCACGAGGTCGGGCCCGACAGCGCCGCTTTAAAATCGCGTTCGAACGACCGAGTGACGAAGCGAACGCCGGTTGACTTCGAATTTTATGCGCGTCGCTGCTGCCCCTGTAACCATCGGGAATTTGCATTCCCTCGGGGTAGGGGGATGGTTGAACGCGGGCGGTCACAGCGGGGATATTTGTTAGGTCCGTGGGAAGTCTTGGATTCGGTTGGGAAGAGTCCCTATGGACTTTTACTAATATTATTATTATTATTATTATTATTATTAAGATTGTGGGGTTAATTATCCGTGCCAGTTGGCAAGAAACGGCTGTAGGAAAATCCGAGAGTTCGGAGCGCCTAGCATGCCCATCTGGGAAATGTCACCGGGAGGCCGATATGCGAGTGGGAACGGTACACATTTGGGGGTGCCGTAAAGCAGACCCTTGAAGATACTACGTCGTGGGTCCGACGAGCCCGCCCTTTGGGCGCCCATGATGCAGCGTCGAGGCATTTAATGGAAACGCAGCGTCGAGAGCGTACGGATAGCGATCCGCAGAATATTGTATTAGTCGTGTATTTGGAATAAATACGAGTATCATCATTATAGACTAATTATATCCTAAAAATAGTCTTACACGGCAAACAGGATAAGCCACAACGGATGGAAAATACGGACAACATAGAAAGATTTAAATATTCCATCCCACTGGAAGGTGTATTCCAATAAACAGTACGATAATTTTCCTCGCGGGTACAACAAGCGTCGCGTCGCTGCGGCTCGAGAGCGTGCGGTTGTTAATGGAAAACGAAGTAGGGCGTTGGAAAAGGGGTAGATCTTCGTAGGAAATTGAATTTACAATTTCGTCGCCTAAATGCCCTCTTTTGTCGGATAAAAGCTGCCAGCCCATAATAAGCAGGCATGTCAACAAGGCGCTCGAGCTTTTCTATAGAATCTTTGGTGTACACTGCGACGTCGTAAACGATGTCACGCCAGATTTTACCCCTTCCACGTCACCCCGTTCGCACCCCTGTGCTGTCGAGTTTGGCGTGGCAAAAAATGTCAGGAAGATTAATTCTCATTATTATCTTCGAAGGGAAACTGTCTTTTCAAGCCACTGGCGACGAAAGTGGGGGCTGAGGGTGCCGGGACGATGGATCCGCTTCGAAACTCACGCGTTCACGCTCGATCTAACTGACAAACGATCTCACCGGCACGTGAGCCTCCTTTCCTTCGTATCGGAAGCGTACCTCGCTTGCCAGGGAATTGTCCCTTCGATTTTCCGATCATTGCGTTCGGCCAACATTCTTCGTTTCCTATACTATACAAGAATTTTTGAATATTCCACCGCCCCGTTTTATAGAAACACTCCGAAATGAAAATTTCCCGCGCCGTTCTCCGCAATACCTTCGCAAAATCTTCGCTGTACCCTCGTACGTATTTACAGTTCTTCTACCATTTCATCTTGAAAAAATATAATCCGAAAATCCCAAGGCCCGGGGCGCATCTATCAAACTTCGAAGCTTCATCTGGAAGCATTGTTCAGCGTTACGCGCCGCGGCGAATCTCTATTCCGGTAAAGTTTAACAAACGCGCCGCCAGCTCGAAGAACAATCGTGTAATTGTTCTTGTATGTACAACGGGTTACACGTGCGCCGGCTGAAAATAGCGTACAGTGTACAGCATTCTCCCGTGACTGATAAAGCTTGGGTACGCGTTGTCAGCCGCAGAGACGCGGTGAATGTTTATGCGAGCGCACGAATCAGCTCGTTATTTCGCTAGGATAACAAATACTTGACGTGCCAGCGGCAGCCCGTGGCCGTGTTTTACTGGTCTTGAATCGAGACGGAAGAATGATTCGCAACGGAGCTGCCATTAAATCGTAATGGCGGACCGTCCAGGGGAAAAAGTTTATGGCATCGTTGAGACTGCTAGCAGACATCCGTCTATACATAGTCTGAGATTCCCGTGGATTAACGAACTCTTTTCAGTATCATTACCATATTATCAAGGGCTACTTTATTTTCCTATCGCGCGACGAAACTGGTTTCGATGGTTGCAATTTTACGAAAAAGTTTGTTGGGGGATACATGGTGCGAAAAGATCTTGAAAGAAAATAAGCTCAGGGACGTTAAAGTAGAGACTCTACCCTTTCAAATGAGCCGAGTTGGAATGTTGTACGATTGTCTTTGACCATTTTATCGCACTTTCAACGTAAGACGTACCACCGGCATTTGGATAACCAAAGGTTCACCGCAGTTAGATTGCACGGTTCCATTCAACGTGCGATAAGACGCAGAACAAAAATTCGCAGGTCAATTTATCCATGGTCGTTGGAAAGAGGAGACTTCAATCTTCAAATCCGTGGTGGTTTAATTTCTGTAGAAAACTTCTCGCGCGCCCGTGCAGACGTTCGTATTTGCACAAATTTCGGCAAAAGAGTTTCGTGAAGCAAACGTTGTTTCTTCGTTAAATGAAGGCTAAAGCGTCGAAATGGTTGGAAAACTCTCGTCTTCGTCGTTTCCCTGTTTCTAATCCTCGCCGAAATCATCGTAAATCACTATGAATCGAGAGGAATCGATATTCGACAAAACCACCTGCCCTCGCGACGTCTGCCCCCGTATCCAGAGACACGCGACACAATTTGAGAAACGGTCTCTGCGGCGAATATGGAAATGAGATCCCAGAAATGGAAGGCCGGTCCAAGAGCAGACGATTCAGCCTCGAAACGAGGGCTCAGATTAGCGAGCTGACCGGAGTGGCGGCTACAGATAAAGTGATTACTTTCGTCCGCCGCGGTCTCATTCGGATCCTTTCTTTTAATTTAGCCCGGCTCTTTTAGGGCTCCTCTTCCTGTTACCAGAAGCCTGCCCCGTGACGCCGATAAAATTAAGCCCGGTAGATTTATGCGCCAGAAGAAGCCGTTCTCCCCTGACCCACGCACTCATTGTTCGTTTCCTGAACTTTCATTGTATCGTAAAAAGAAAAGTATCATAAAAGTATCATTTTGCTGAAAGGCAAGAAGAGAGGAAAAAGAGCAAACGAGCAGCGTGCCCATTGATCTAATTTTATTTCACTTCCACCGACTCGTCTGGCCCACTTAATTAACTCCAATCCAACGGAGTATTTACGTTACAAATTAGATCCGCTGATCCCGAATTTAATCAAGTCTAATTAACGCGCAGAACTTGCCAGAGGGGTAAACATGTCCGTCTATCCCGCGGAAGCCACTTATCGCTGATTAAAAATCGTTTCAGGCACGTTTTATCCCGTGACAATTGTTCACGTACATGGATAGCATAACCGGCGTGTGTTGCTTGACTATAACCTGTCGAACGCAGAAAGATTCTTCAAAATGACGAGAATCGACGCTCGAGAGTCTACAATAGTTCCCTGTGTGTCGCCACAGATTCGTCGAAGACTCGAGGACCGTTCACTTTTTCAACGAAACAAGCATTGACGAGACCTGTCGACGATATTTTTTTCAATTTCTCCCCAGGCCTAGATATCTTTGGTTTCCATTCGAAACTATCGAAACCAGATACAGAAGTTGTCGAACGTTATTCAAAACCCGTACCCGACCGACAAGAATGTTTGGACGACTAAGTTTATTGCGAAATAAAAGTCGCTTTATTCTTCGATCGAAGTTCCCGGATCGACATCAAACGAGAACGAAAACGTGCAGGATTAATCAATTAACGGGCGGGGTAGTTGATTTGCAAGCGTGGTATCTAGAGTTACGCTGTGATCTCCGATCTTGTTACGTGGACTGCTTGCAGTTGCCATAACGGCGAGTTTACGCCGATCGAGTATTGTTCCGTGCTCAGTAACGCGATCCACCTGGCCGGCGAGTGATTCTATTCGTTGTTCGTTAACATTGTCGGGCATTAATGTTACCTTGCATCGATGCACGCTGGACAA
The DNA here is from genome assembly GCA_963583965.1 of Nomada ferruginata. Taxonomy (NCBI): domain Eukaryota; kingdom Metazoa; phylum Arthropoda; class Insecta; order Hymenoptera; family Apidae; genus Nomada; species Nomada ferruginata. The sequence goes on along the minus strand of OY757225.1, from coordinate 8,528,466 downwards.
TGATTGTCGATAATGTTGCCTGCGTAGCGGCCCCGGGGCGATGATTCGAGAATTGCGAAATGGAATCCAATGATATCGATTACGGATGTGTATTCCTTGGCCGATTGTGTTTTTCGCATTTTCGCGGAGGATAATGGATTAGCGATATCAATTTGATCAATTATGACAAATAACTTCTTCTGTTATATTTCATCTCGATCAATAGATAGTTCTAAACGGTATTTTATTATTCCTCAGTCTATATTAAACAATTCGTGGAACATTTCGTATATTTAACTCTTACGTGGGCAACCAATATGGTCAATAAGTTTGGGGCTTAGTTACTTCAATTATTTTGCATAAATCTTTGTCGCGAAACGTGAATTGACGTAAACGTGTCCAAAGAATGGAGATTTGGAGTGGTTTTGCGATATCTTGTATGGAAATTTAGAAATGTGTACCCGGTTGCCCACAAACTCGAAGGTATTCCATCAGGGAAATTTAGATTAAAAATAAGGCTGCAGGTAATTAATCAATAGATATATCAATGAATCAATAGATATAGAGAATACAAGAAGCCTGTGCATTTTATTTCCATAAGTGTGCAAAGATGAACAACGATTCATAGTGCTTGCAGGAGGGAGACCGAATTAAATTCGTCTATACAACAGGTCTTCTCGAATCACGAACTCACGACTACTTTTTGACTGTTCCTCTCTCGATCTCGTTTCCAGAAAAAAAGACACGTTCCCCCATAAATCCGTCGGAGTTCCCTCGATTATTGGTACGCAGGCGAATCGCGACATCTCGGGGGATGATGTACGGGTTCCTTGGCGAGAATTTATGAAGCAATAGCGCGGCTGGCGATGACCCAAGCGGCCAACAACGAGTTCTCGACACGTGGAATAAACAAATAAGGAAAGGGCACGCCTTTGGATTCGTTCCTCGTCGCGTCGAAACGAGTAATTTCCGGCCTGCCTGTCGTCCCGCGGAAAATCTATGCTTCGTGCCACGAGCAGCTTCCTCTCTGAGCGAAAACGTTCCTCCGCTTCTTTCCTCGAGCGGCGTGCGATCCGCACGTGAATGCGGACAATACGTCTGCGACGACACGATAGGGAGTAGCGAGTCGGCTTTAACCTTTCTGGATTTCGGCCAGCTGCACTCCACTTTAACCCTTTTGTCCCCTATTCTCCGCGTTCGTTGGATTTGGTACACGTGTGTGAAAGCAGAGGTAATAATCGGGGACGATTGTTCCTCGGCTGGCCGGTGGAAAGGTGTTAATCGGCCCGGCGATTGAATATTATTATTCTGTGGACAATCCTGTTGTTAATCGTTCCAGTATCATTCATATTAAACGATTTCTTGGTCAATCAAAGAATTTCTTTTTCGCCAGTTTTCAATTGAAACAAATTTGGTTCGACTTCTGAAATTTGGAGCATCGAATCCTGTTTCTGGTTAAGAAATATCCACAGTGCCGGATACTTCGTTCGCAGAAGCCAATCAATATTAACCCGTTAATTAGCCCTGGCCTCGGTCTGCCCTCTCAGCGCGGCGAAATCGACTAATCGGAAATCAGCCGGCGCGTAAAATATGTATAGGACAGAAATGGATCACGATGGTAGGGATTCCCTGTGGATCGATACTTGTTCTTCTGTTCTTGCCACTGGAGGCACGATTTCTCGCGTCTGTCTGAATGGGAGTCTACAGGTGCTCGGGCAGGTTAATCTTCGGGGGTCAAACGCGCGGATCGACCGCCTTTCCAGTTCAATCGGGAGTTGCACAAGAGGCAGCCTTGGGCCGCATAGTCCCGATAACTTCTGGCAAGAACGTTCGTGCACAGAAAACATAAAACATAGACGGCTAAAAATGGCCAACGGACGTTGCTTCACCGCGAGCAGTTTACGTTCCACTCGATTTTACAGCCGTGTCCGCGAATTAATTTTTCTTCTTTCTCCTTCCTCCCAGACGAAGCACAGCCGTATAACTTCCGGGTGAAAAACAGCCGTGCTTTACGGCGTCGATTCGGATCGATACGTTCCCCTTCGTTTTTGGACGCGGCAGCATAACTCGAGCGAAATTCGCGATACCGCCGGACCGGTAAATTTTTTATGCGAAATTTTATTCGTGTAGCCTGCACGAGGAGTACGCTCTGCTGTTTCATTCGGAATCGTTCCTTTCAGTTGGAGAGTATGGTTATGAGAACCTTCGTTCTCTGGCTAGTTCAATAACAATACTTATTATTATTGCAATCCTCCCTCGAAGATCTTTTCGCGAACTTCGCCGGGAAATAAAATCGGTAATTAAATAATCGTTGCCGCGATACGATAGCGAATACAGCACAGCAATTTCTGCTATTCCGTCACACGGTTTTATTACTCGCATACATGGTGTCCACTTAGCCTGAACAAGCAGGTGGTATTAGGGATCGATGTTCCCTTATGCATTCAATTATACCGGGTCGCTGTACGTGAGAATTCCACTTAAGGATACGCCTATCCTTCTGGGATCTTGCATATATTGACGTGGCGGTTAATCAAAGCGGTCTACCGCCATTGTTGCCTGGCGACAACGCGATTATGTCGCGTTTCGATAATTGCTGTCTTAGCTTATACCGCTGCTAATTATCCCAGCATCGCCTGGCTTATTTCAGCCGGTGGTTAACGCGCCTAATATGTCGACCAATTAGCCAAGCCTATTCGTCGATTATTAGTTGCAACACTGGCTGTCGTATCGTACACGGTGCTGTTATCGTTGTTGCTATTGTTTGCGTCGTTCGTTCACAATCATTTCGTCCAGCTGAATTATTCATAAATGCCGCCGTATTAAATATTCATGCTCGTTCAATTTCCGATTTATTCCCCGCGCCTGATTATTCCTCCATCTCGACCATTTTTAATGAGACCCCCGTCGCGGTAATGTTTATTTTTCAGTAATGGGGCAGGCTGTATCCGCTTGATTTAACGCGTGAATTTTCGATTGTGCTCGAATACGGTTTATGAATAGCAACGGAGATATAATAATGAAAGAAAATAGAGAAAGGGGGCGTGGAAAAATTTGTGTAAGCTTCAAATGTTCTGAGATATCTCTAGAACAGAAATTCCAAACAAGTGCTGGGTGTACCTATAGTACGTATTGTAATTTTTACTACGATACCTATTCAATTTTCTTGCTTATACATATATAAAATTTGCTGCAGCATTTTTTGTTCCCGTTTTAAATTATTTTTTCAGCGAATAAATATATCAACATTCTTTTTCTCCCACCTCTCCCCAATCTTTTCCCCCAATCAAATAGAGGAAGATAAGCGCAGAACGGAGTATCTTTTTAAATCGACAGCCGATTTTTCGCCACGAGATGATGGCGACGATCGATTCGCACAAATGCTCTCGAGTTTACTGGTCGAGGCCAGCGACCAATCTGAATGCCAGCCGTTCGTGGTATCCTGGCATCGCGATGCCACAGTTATTGCATTACTGGGAACGAGCATTCCTCGGGTTACGCCCGTGTCGTCAGAGGGTGGCGACAGTAACCCATTCGACCTGATCTCGATGGCTTTCCTGCTAAATACGCGATGAATACGTTGTTGCTCTGGTTAACCGACGGCTTTCATAACCGGAGGATCCGCCGGTGGATGCAAGAGATTCGTCCAATAATAATTGTAGGTACCTCTGGTTTTCCTAACGAAGAAAACGAATTAATGGACGTGAATTAATTGGCTCGGGGTGTTCGTACGAAGTTCGAGGGGATGAAGAATGAAAAGTGTGTTACAAGGATGACGTATGTGCCACGATGGATGTGTAGCGTTACTGAGAAGCATTGCGTGGGAAATATTGGCATATCCAGGACGATACATCACCGGCAACTGGCAACCACATGGTCAACTCTTGCATACCGAGTCGAGTAGCGTGACGATCTTTTGGAAAATGATGAGGATCGCATGGTTTATCGGCTTGGATTTCACGCGGGACATTTTTCATACACGCTATTCCGCGACTTAATCATTTCCCCCCGTGTGCGATAGTTTTCACGCTCGTATCTGAAACTATCTTATTCTCGGTCAGGAATGTTGGAAATAATTGCTGTTCTTTCTATCGAGGGTAGTGAAAATTCAGAGTGTTCGGATTCCAAACAATTTAAATAAAGGCAAGGGAGATTCCTTATTTTCGCGATTGAGAGGAATTCCGATAATTTTGCAAGTAGAATTTCCAGAAACAAATTCCGGGAAGCCAGAATTCTGGAATATAATTCTCTAACCTAAATCCACTGCAGGGCACTGAATAATCTTAGCACAGAGAGCAGGATTATAATGCAAAATTATCGCCAATCCAGTTCGCAGTAAGACGGAATGTAATTGCAGTTCGGAAGCTGGTGCAGAACAGGAGTGGCCACTTCTCGGGAAGATCGCCACACAACCGTGAAAGCACGTTAACGCGGGTACAAAGGATCGCTCAGACAATTAGACGACAGTCGCGAATCGCAAAATGACCACGTGCTCCTCCATCCAATTGATCTACGAGCGAGATTAATCAACAGATAGGAGCACTGCGCAAGATCGCACGACTGATGATCGAAACAAAATAGCAAAGCAATTCTGCGCGAAAGCGAAGGAAGATAAGAATAATGTCTACACAAAGACGGAGCAGGCACAAGAGAGACTGAAAGGAAACAACCCCTCAATTACAAAGCAGACGTACAAGTTTCCTCCTTTGTACTTGGTCTTACTGGAATCCTCGTGCATATAGGAAACAATGAAAGAAGTATTAAATATATAAAACTAGACAGACTAGTCTATCTGCAATAGACTGACAAATAAATACAAGCCCATTGCATAGAACTCTACTAATCTTCACCAGCACAACAGCAGGCGCTACATAGACACTAATCAAACGTTCAAACATATTTCCCCGAAAGCACGGAAATCTCAAAGAGACGAATGAAATGAAAAAGTCTACACAAGACTGATAATAAGGGTGGATAATATTTCACATCAACCACCATGAATATCCAAAGCGTTCGCCAAGAGGAAAAACAGGAAACGCACAAGACAGTCCCGGTAAATAGAGTGGTTCGGTCACAGTTCAAGAAAAGAAGCATCGCACCGATGTTCGCGAAGCCGACGTGCGTAGAAAGAGGAAGTTGTGAAAAGGGGGGAAAACGGAACAGGCAGCGAGTCAGGGATGCACACAGCATGCCTCGTGCGTCATGTATTACGAAGAAGTCTCTAACATACGTAGGCGGGTTTGTGTATCCATGGATAACGAGCTTCCTCTCTTGCTCGGCTGCCTGTTACCGCTAATGAGCTGCCGTTCTGTTTTCTGCTGCTCCCCCAGCAGAAAGGCCTTGGCTGCCTCCAGCCGGCTGAGAAACGCGAAAGCCCGTCTTTATATCGGTTCCCCGTTGTGAAAAGCGAATTCGTAGCAGCCACGCTGTCCCGTGTCGCTGCTCGTTTCGTATTGTCCTTTGCGGGTGACACGCGGCGGCCATGTGATCTCCTGCGTCTTTGTCCTGCGAGACCATCGACACCTGCCTTTCAGTGGAATCAGCCAGGCTGCGGCTGATCATCGACGCCCCCCTTCTACTGCGCGATGTCAGCGCTTTTGTTCTTGACTTCTGTCCTGCGTGGCTTGCTCGACTTTCCCGATGCTCGGCTGATCACGACCGTGGCCTGCAGCGTTTTTTCTGGGTGGCCAAGAAGTGGACGGTGTAAACGGACATATTTGGCTCGCGATTATTTTGTGGATTTCTTGTGTTCAGATATTTTTATGCGGGGTGTAATGTATTCGCCCCCAAATATCTATATTAGTCTTACGATACATTTCTGTATTATTCTTTATCTCTTTACCTCTGTATTATTCTCTATCTCTGTACCTCTGTATTACTCAGTATCTACTAGTCGCTTCAGGATTCATACGTACAAATATTTTTAAGTCCGACATCACAAATACTCATCATGGAACCTTATCACATCACCGCTTCCAAAACAACTAGTCATACTACCTACAATCCCTACCCATCCGCAGTCCTTTGGAATTCGCCCTCACCATCCCTACTACATCCTTCCCAACACCCTTTAAAAACCCAAGGTTCCCCGACTCCTCGCTCATTATTATCATACAAGTCCAAGCGCACTCATTATTACAATTATCATTCTTACAAGTCCAAGCTCACTTCATATGAAAGGTACATTACCATACTCTAAGTCCAAGTGTTAATAAAATCTCTTATAAACCGAAGTTGGAAGTTTATATTTTCTCTGTGTCCATTACAGGCGGAACAAGGTTTTCTTTTTTAGGAGAATAGAGTGATTGGATTCTTGACCAGACTATTTTCACTGTCGATCGAAATTTTCGGCAATATTCGAATTGCATAATCACTCGCAACCAATTGAAGTGCATCGTTGCGTCTGACCACCGCCGGCCTATTCCACTGCTCCCATTGCCGGTTCACGCGGCGCATGGAGCCGTGTCGCAGTGTCTGTTACTCAAGAGTTGATTTGCACTAACTGTGGATGCTGTCGCGCGATCGGTCACGTCTCACTCAAATATTCAGCGCGCCGCAAACACCGGCAAACTGTGATTGGAACGTGCTCCCGATATTTACTTATTCTTGTTCGGCAATTCTAAATAAACAGTCGGGATCGCTCCATGCTGGGAAGAATATTTCACTGGGAAGCTCTTCGTCTTCGTTATTACGCCGTCACTATCGCGGATTCATAAAGCCAGCCCCGGCAGCTATTTGTACAACGTTCTGCAAGTCGACAGACTTACAGCCACGTGCCAGAGGAGACAATCATTTTTCCCAGCCAAGGAAATTTGTAGATTGTACTGAACATCTGTGCCTTAATAGAATGCTGTACAATTTTATTTAGACAACGATTAATACGTAGACAATTAGCTCTACATCGTACAAAAAAGAATTATAATATTAACTATAGGCAATACGAATGTAACGATCGAATTTCATTACTTTTCTGTTAATATATCGTTTCATAAATCAAGACCCTTAACAGTACGGACACAGTGCGACGAATTCTTATCGTTTTAATATACCTAGCAGTCCAACAATCCAGCGCATTTACGCTCGCGCAATTTCTCTTAAATTTCTCTGCGACAGTAGTTAACGGCGCGGCAGTTTATTCGTCTCCAGAGGGTCGAAAGCTTGAAAAACGGAAACGGGAGGGGTAAAAGCGGGGACTGGCACACGTTGCTTTACCCTAAACGGTGAAGGTCTGTCCTGCAGTGTGCAGTCGCTTCAATTTCTCAAAGCTATAGCGGCCGACTATTCAGCCGTGTTGCAGAGAGATCAAGAGAGAGAGAGAGGGAGTTATAGAGAGTGAGGGGGCAAGTGGATGTGCTGGAAACGGTGTTAATTGCCGGGTTTCGAGCGGACTTCATCGGCAGTTCACCCCTGGTGAAAACGTCGCCGTTACCCTTTCTCCGAAAGAGGGAGATAAATTCGTGGATATCTAGCTGGGGAACTCTTCGACACGGAGTCTCGTTGACACGAAACCGTTTGGCAACCGCGAGATCGCGTCCCTCTTTTAATGAACCGTACTGAAATAACGCGAATTACACACGCAGGTGAAATATTCCATGCCATCGAGATGCGGTTAGTACGGGGGTGTAGCAGGGTGAATTATTGGGTCGATCGAATGCGGGGGACAATTCAATTTCCCCTCCTATATCCCTATAAATTTTTGTTACTATTACTATTATTATTGTTACATTTTTATTTATAGAAGAACAAAATTGATAACATGGATGCGACAATGTATTATCAGGACTGATGATCACGATAAAAAGTCGACCCGAGTTCCCAAGGCTTTTCTGCGCACCACTTTCGTGTTTGGCGAAATGGAGACTAAACGATGCAACAGAAAGGAAATGTATAGATCGAGCGCCGGGTTGTTAACAGTTCACAGGATCGTATTTAATAACAAATATTCCAGAGGCTCGTAAAATTGCCGGTGCGAACGCGTAACGGCGTGCTTTACGGCGGAGATGCGTGCTACCTAAAGGGGTGTCGTTACAGTTGGCATAATGCCAGGTGGTTTATTATTAACCGCAAACTGGCAGGCTTAGAGCTTGCATCCCTACACCCTCGCATCGAATTAAGAGGACACGGCTAATCCTCGGGTGATACGTTAATGCGAGGTTAGGTGTATCAACGCTGCGTGGAAAATTTATCTGGCCTTACTGGTGCATTTGTTAAGCCACGGGGCAAGCTACTTTGCGGCGTGGTCGCCGCGATTAAACTTAGTTATGAGTACGGTAGTTATTTAAGAGCTTTGTATCAAATGGAAATGCGAGAATGTCCGGAGAAATGTGATTCTCTGATTTTTTCATTTACATTTACGTGATTGCAATATGAATATAAATATTATATTTTAATTAGGCATTACAAATAATTAAATTTATGTTAAAAATGTATGTTTAAGGATTCAACGTATAGAACTGACTGTGAATCCTCTGAACACTTTCAATATTAGCTATCGAACGGGATAACAAATATATCATGTAATCGAATTAATATTCAACGTGTTATTCAATACAAATAGTAACAGGAGCATCACTTTCATTCAACCTACGTCGTACAGATAAAGTGTTCCATATCTTACGGAGATTTAATGTACCCCCAGGCTCTATTACATGACATCCAAAAAACAAAAATAAAACACCAATTCATGCAACTTAGAAAAGAAGCCCTGGCATCAATACGCGTGCGAATACGAGAGAAAAGCCAATTAAGCGCAACGGAACGTGAAAGATTTCGCGAGTGAAAAACCGTGGTTGGTCCTGCGATCGATTATAAATATTCTCTCGTTACGAAAGTTATCCCATGGAACATGATCATGTACCACGCTCGCCCAGCCGAGACTTTGAGGCTCGTTAATGGCCACCTGAAATCTCGTTATAAATTCGCTTACGGCAGTCCCGATAAAGAAACATCGCTTCGCGGGCGCTCGGAACGCCAACCTTTTCGTACCAGCTCACTTTGTGTTCAGAATTCACGTGTACCCACCGTTCGACGATTTCTATCGTACAGAGCTGAAGTCTAATTGGCCAGAGTTAAGGGGACGCGCCACTTCGTTTCGCACTTTCGTCTTTGGCGTATGACTTGCCGAAGTGGTCACACCTGTAATAATCGAAGCGCTTGGCGGATTCCGATGGAGACGCATCGTGGCCCAACGAGATGAACCGTGAACAAGGCTATCGTGATATTATGCGACGTGAGTCGTCATGGAAGTTACAAGAGAAGTAAAAGTGGGGACAGGTGGGCAGAGCGAAAGACACCTGTTTTTTCTGTTCCGAGAGAATATTTCTGGTTCTCTACCTAGGGGGTTAGATCGCATGGTTTCGTTCAACGTGCGATAAGATGCCTAAAAAACAAATCGTGGATGAATTTATCTGTGGTCGTTGTAAAGGGGAGACTTCAATATTCAAAATAAGCGTAGGTAGATTGTTGTACGATTTTTTTTTCGCGAAGTTACAATAGTTTAAAGATCAACAATTCTCTGGCAGAATTTATGGAATCTTTAATTTTGTTCCAATGTGTAATTTTATTTTTTGGAATTGAGCAGTTATTTTGGTTGAACCATAGAGGTGCAATTATTATTAGTTAATTACTAATATTGCACCTACCTGTTCATTTTTGTTTCCGGAGAATTACTTGCTCTATGCTGTCGAGCAAAGACATATTATTATTATTATTACTTCCTAAATCTTCCCTTCTCTTATTTCTTCCAACAGGGTCCACGTAATTTTTAAATTTCTAATTTTCATGTTTAATAAGAAGTGAGGGTGCACTCAGAAGGTCCGTTCTCCTTGGATCTTTACGGGTCATCTAATAAGAACTTTGACCGTCTTAGCTTCTGAGATGTAATTACTTATGCAAACGTTAATCAGTGATCCATATCTCCCGCTTTATGCAATTTTATTTCCAAGTGGGAGTACGGTGATCCAGAGGGGCACAGTGACATCACGAACAGTGATTAACAGAGAATCCACAGTTCGGTGAGTGCATCCCAATCTTCGCTGTTGATTTTGGCAAACACCGTGCGACTGAAGCGACGCCTTTGCGCGTTCGATTCATCGACAGCATGCACCTCTCTAATTATAATGCCGATCGATACGCGTCAGAATATGCAAACCGTTCACTCCTGGCTCATTACTGTGTATAAATTATACAGGATACCCGAGCAATGTTACGATAAATTTTAACGATATACAAAGTATCATTAATGTTCTGGAAATTAACTGAAAATGTTCGATAAACGTCGATTCAACCATCGCATGTCCCATTTACATTTATAATATTGCAATTTCATATTCGTAATTTATTATAATATTACAAAAAGTCGTTTACAGTGTCCATGTTGTGGAAATTGGTACGGGATTCACGTGATTGTATAGAATAAACGAAAACAAGTACATTTAACTACTCAATATCGTTTCTCTATTTCCACTAACTTCGCAATAGTTTAATGAAATAGAATTTTCATTTCCTTATATATTGTGTGGAAAATTGCAAGCCTCTCATATATGATTTTTGAACAATATTTTTCTGGATCTTCCATTTGATTTCTCTGTTCTAGAAACTCGCCCATTAATCATCATATGATTTGAATAACATCATAAGCGTTTAACAGATTACGAATGTTCTGCTACAGCACAGATCGACAAATCCTTCGTGAATAGTATCCGCCACGAAGTTCGGGTCTTCCATTTTAAAGTAACTGGGTGAGTAACTGCGCTCAATTAAACTCCCCGCCCAGCTGGGAACAATTGAGGTGAGTAAATGCATGTAACTATCTCACGTGTCTGGGAATTAGTAATTCGGTTTAGCATTAAGTAACTGCAATTACCGATAAAGCCTACCGAATTTCTGTGATCGTTGGTCGAGTGGTTTCGGGGAATGCACGTGGAGTCTTTGGTGCATGGTGACACGTGGCAAAAGTGTGTGTGTCGGTGTGTATTCTAAATGAGTGAGAGCAAATGAAAGATAGAATGAAAGAGTAACTAAGAGTGAAAGAATATACATATAGAGTGGCTGATGGCGGAATAGCGGAATAGCGAGAAGGGTAGATTTGAGAGAGTAGTATTGAGTCGTGTGAGAGTTATTGTCGAGAGAGTTGCCGTGTGTCGACCTTTTATATTAATAAAGTTGTTAATGGTTGAGAGAAATCGAAATCTTACTACCCCACCTGTTCTCTGTTTTGATTGATTAAGTGAAGTTTACTAGAAATAACTCTACACTTCTTTTACGTTCGTTAGTTGTATCGTTTTTACCTGACTTCGTTTGTTTCCCTTCGCCAGGCAAATGGCAGGGAATTTCTGAAGTCAGAGGGTTGGGGGAAAAAAGTCGTGGTCCAGCATGTTTCGTTGTAGCGACGACATAAGGGGCAGCTCGCGAGCCTCACGACGTCACTAATTATACGAGCTCGCCTTTCTCGCCAGACGCAGGAAAGAAAGAACGGTCGAGACAAAAATTTAATTACAACGGCATTGTTTAACACCGGTACTCTCCGCCCCGTTGAAAGTGAAACATTCTGAAATTGTGACACGAAATGGGGCTAATTTACCAGTTTAGAAATTAGGTACTCAAGGGGTCCTTCGCGAAGCTTCGTGAAAAATGACTGGGCAACAAATTCCTGAGAGACTGTTACAAAATTCGACAAATTGGTTAATTACAGTATACTGTAATTATGTGCGAATACCGCGCCTTTTAATTTAACTTCGTTCGTCATGAATCATGAATCTAAAGATTGAAGTCTTCCTTTTACAACGACCGCTTCAGAATCGATGCACGATTTTTTCTCACGAATATACAGCCGTTTGAGAATCGATTAGAGTTCACTAAAACTTTGGCCAGCCTTTAATTTAATGTTATTCAATATTATTATTGCATCCTGACGGAATTGAACAGCAATTAAATCTGGGTGAAACCTTTATCCACAGACTTGCTCTGCCTCTACCAAGTTAATACTTCTGATCAATTAATATTGCCAATATTATTTTCTCCGAACCACTATCTCCGTCGTTATCGAAATTCTCGATCACGTAACAACCATGATCCGAAACATCTCCCGGACAAAGAGGGCCAGTCCCAGAAGGGATCTTTCGACCAGTACTCGCCTCTCCAGATGGACATACACGACAACAAGAACTGTAGCTTCCCAGGAGAGGCCACGTAAGGTTGCTCAACGCGAAAGACCGACTGGAACTTCGCTCGATAATTTGACGTTTTACGAGCTCACTGTCCCGAAGGAAGAGGGACCGCGCCGCAAAGTCTTCCATCCTCCCCTTTCTCGGCCAAAATCGCCTCGGGGCGAAGGAATTCGTGGTCACGAATCCTTTCACCTTTGCTACTCTTTGTTCCTCCTCCTCCATCATTCTTTCTATTCCCGCCACCGTGGTTACAAACAATCGATTATGTTATCGCGACTTTATTGGCTGGCCAAACGATCCTCTTTTACACCGGTGAATATTCTAGCGGAGATATTTTATAGCTTGGGACACGTGCGATCCAGCTTGGGGAGATTATTCAGGAGGTACTTGCCGCCGATTTCTGGTCGCTCTATAGTGGTTGAAAGTGAGCGGAGAAGAATTGGGAGAATATATGGGAGATCACAGTGTTCAATGAAGAGTATAAGATACAGAACAGTCTTGATATTATGGATCTTTTTCTTATCCATTAATTATCCATTAAGATCAGTTTTCTTATCCATTAATCTATAATGTTTAATATTTATTGCAGCGTAGAAAACTTAGTATCTGCTTATCACTAATACCACATGTCTCGCCTCTACGACTTGTTCCCCTCAAATAATTAATCTTCCAACTTGCGAGCGATCCAATTCCCCTCTTCACTATAATATAATCGAAACGTGCGATCGTTAAAAGATATAATAAACGAATCGATTCTTCTTCCACGGAAAGAAATTCCTTTGATGTTCACAGATTGCGCTACGAATTTATCTGATTTTCAATACGGCGAATTTCCACTCGCCGTCCGACGAAACCTGGATTATTTCACAGACACGTTTCGTAACGAGCACACTTTAATTAGTTACGAAACATCTGCGATGCATCCATTTTCCAGCGTTCGTATCCTTTAAACGCGAACGAAACGACCATCCAGTTTTCATGTACGCTGTGCACGAGTCGCCATAGTTTATACGATCCGATTTACACAGGTTTCGTAGGCGCGCATGGATGCGTTACCGGCTCATTCGGTCCGCGTGTTCGATACATTTTTCCTACCAGCGTCCCGACAAGTCCGCTTTAAATGAAAATACATGCCGTGGTTAATCGGTTGCGAAACACAGATCCGTCACGGCGCGGCGTTTCGACATGCCGAACTAATTATACGACAATCGTCTAGCTAATCATTTAACCGGCTATAAAACTCGATCAATTAGCAACCAATAATACTGCGAAGAACTCGTTGCGTGCCACATGCTTCTCGTCGCGGTTTCAAGTAACTGCACGCGTGCAGTAACACATTTTTAGTCATCTGTCGCGCGGAAACGTTCCGACCCAACGTTTTCGACAGCGTGTTAATTCAAAGACCCTTACAAAAATGTAGCCGCGAATTCACCCCGCGACGACTCAGCCTTCGTCCCGAAGAATGAAAACTGCGTGTTGAAAACTCGAAGACTCTTGCTGTCGCCGAAAGATGCTTCTCTTTTTTCTTCCGTTCTATCCGCCCACCCCTTTGCATCCCTTATTCCCCTCGGCCCCGTCGAGCCAGCTCGAACGGCAGGCACGAATCGACGTTCGCGGCGTTCTCACGTAAACACGAGACCTCTCGAAACGGCTTTGAGGCCTTGGGAGCAGCCACGGGGCTCCTATCTGCATAAAGGGACGCGTACACGCCCGCCAAACCTTTCTGTGTGCCGGCGTTTGCTTGTGCTACTGCGTCGTCGACTATGTATCAAGAAGTTACGTGTGTGGGTTTTCGTGGAATCGAGTTTGTGTACGTGTCAACGTAATAATACATTTTCGCGTACGGTAGACGTCGCGCACGACGTGAAACGAGGCTGCTCGATGGAAGGGATGGCTGCGAGGGGATGGAACGCAGAGCGTAGGAAGGGGCGGTTAGTTGCGTCGCATCGTTGATTGCGAATTGAAAGACAAAGCGATGCAATAAATAAGTTTGAGCTAAACGCTTGTTATTGAAGTTCTAGGAATAAGTGGTCGAAAGTTTGGGCATTTATGTTGGGTGTAATTTAACGTAGAGAGAAGTGTTCGATAACTATGTATTTAGTGTACATTATATTTAGAAGAATCAGATTCTCACAATCAGAAAGAGAAAGTCTTCAATCCACTGATGAATCGCGTATAATCAAAATTTTCTATATAAATAGGTCTACCGGAATGTTCTGTCCGTTTTTGAAATCAAAGAAAATAATACATTTATTGATATTTACTGGACAATATCATTTCCATCGTTACTAATATAATTCAGAAGAGCACCTATTTAGAATTACAATGGTAAAAAGAGGCAGCCAAATAATGGTGAAACCTGAGATCACATTATCGATGACAGAACTTTGCGGTAGACTTAAGTGTATGTGTAAATTCTTGAATATTTATCAAATCAACCGGCGAGTCTATACATATAATTCCCAACTCGTAATGACGAATGTGATAAATATCTTGACTGATTTAAGTCACATGGATGTAGCCTGAACGAAATTTGATCACCTTTACCAAACTTAGTGGTGATTATATATAACAACCGGATTAGTCACATCTACCGTAACATATGCACTGTTTCCTAAATGAATAAATCGGCTTCACTGACAGACTCGTGCATAGTAAACTGATTTCTAAGATAACGTCCCAAATGCGAATGCTATCGAATCCTTCGTTCTCGAAATGCATAGAGTCCAAGAGGAAAGTAAACAAAGGAAATAAAATCTTTGCACAATTCCATCATTACCAACAAATTGCCAACCACCTTGCACTTATTTCTAGTTCGCCCGTACAGTGCACACGACGCGCACACGCTACGAAACCGGTTTACGAACAGGAGTTGTTGCGAAGGGGTGGGGCATAGACGCATAAGAAAAGACGTTCGCTCGTGTTGTTTGGGTCCAAGGGAGAAGGGCAGGGCGTCGCGTCGCGTCGAAACGACTACTACTTGTAGCAGTCAAAGCGGGGTAAACTATCGGTTTGTATCAGCGCATGAACCGCGCCCATAACTTTATTTTATCCTCCGGGGTTATATCTAGATTTATTGGTCGGACGTTGGACACGCTATTTCGGCGTTATTTACGGCCACGTCACGGCGCACAGCGGCGTAGCAAAGTTGCTGCGTCGAGCGGGCCGCGCAACTCGTGGACGAAACTATCGAAAAGGTCCGTCGATTTATCTGGCCCGGCCCGATTGCTGACTCGCGGTAATTCCCCGCAGGAAAGAAGCATTCTTTGAGCCGCGGCGGCGTTAAATGCGATTGCTTGCGGCGAGATCGATCCTTTCCTACGTTATTTGTCCGGGATCTCTGAAATATTTAGCCACCCCTTGCAATCTATTCGACGGCCGACTATTCACGATATATCTTGTGCTTCTTAATAGAGCAACGCGTCCGAGTTAATTTGTTTTCATCCTCGCCCGCTGCACTTGTCCCTTTACATAGTTGTTTACATTTCAATCTCACGAGGCTTGCATGGCGAAAGCTAAAAAATAAACCAGCACCGAGACTTACGTTTCAAATGCCCTCCACTTCGAGTCTAGCCTGACAATATTGGCAAAGAAAATGGCACCTAAACTCAATCACCTAAGCCGAAGTACCTGCCCCGTCGAGGCACTCAACTTTATATCCCTCCCCTTGCCGTCGAGTCCTCCGAAAACTCTCAAATCCAGACAATAAATCCTCAACCTACTTCTTCCTACCGACCATATCTCCCATCGAGCCACCCTCCCCCGCGTTCCAACAATGCCGGAATTCAATTTTCATCCCGAGAAATCGATTCGCCGCGTAGCCAGACGTCGAAATGAAAATTACGGAAATCTTGGACGAGGTTCGTCTCGAAGGCGTGTACGCTTCGCGGGGAGGCTCGCGTCGGAGCCACCGTGCTGTATTCTTTCGTGGAGGGAAACACGCGAGACCGGCTGAAAGTGGAATAGGTTCGTTGAAGGGTTTCCACCGTGTCCATAATGCACGTTACACGGGATTAAGGGGGAGCACGATCGCCGAGAAATCGGGAGCTCGATTGATCGATCCAAGCTGACGTGGATAAGAATCGTCTGTCTCGGCTCTGGGCGAGGATCGATCCACCGCGGGGTTATCGATTTTCGAGCATAACGCGAGGAAATATCGTCTCGCGCAGGCTACTTCCGGACTCCTTGGTGTTTACGCACCGTCAGTCAAGGGTTAATGCCATTCAGAGTTGCTGGATCCACGCGACAAGGGATGGGGGGCAGGAAAAAGCAAGACGAAGGGATGTTAGGATGGGGCGAAGTGGAGGAAGAGTACAGGGTCGAACAAATGCAGGTGAAGCCCTTTTTTTGCGGACGCCTGCTGGTATATTTTATTCATACCACTTTGCATAGTATATACGCGTGGCCCGGAAGCAGGCACGATGATATAGTTCGTCCCGATTCTTCGTGCGGGTGTTCTCCATTCGTGCAGCTAGGTTTTGTAAAAATTGAAATATCTTTTCTTTATTCCGATGGCGTGTTTCGCGCTGATTACGAATAATCGTGTGCTGCATCAATGCGGCTTTAATTTCATAAACGCGACTACTAGCGTTGCAGAAACTCCGAATGGAACAACCGTGTACAATTTCTCGATAATTTCTAGAATTAACAATGACAATAGTAACAGAAACGGCGGGCCAGTGGTGTTTGAATCACAATAGACTATCGATAAAGTAATTATTCATGATATTATTATTATAACGAACAATATTGCCGTATTCCACCGAGCGTTTGCGTCCTCAAAGCTACGCGCGAAACGTATATCTGCTCCAAAAATGTATTTCAAGCACCAGCTTCATCGCGGACTTAACAAAAGGAATACTTCCTTCCCCATTCTCTTCACAGAGAAATCTGAACCAGCCACGATTCCCCTGTTTAAATAAAACACCCCCGTCTTTTCGCGTCGATTAAACGATCGCGGAGGACCGTATAAAAAGGGAATCGTCGCTATCCGCATGAATAATTTCATTTCGCGCGTAAAACTCCAGCCCAGCTGCGAGTAGAACGGAATAATTTATCAGCTCGTTCAGCTTTACACCTTCGCCATTCTCCCGTCCGAGACCCCGAAGAATTTTCCCATTCATATGCCGAGTATCAGAACGGTGAGCGTTCGTAAACATTCCCCGTAGGGGTTGCAAGCCAGCGAAAGGGCGATCTCGCGATCCTCACCGTGGTTCGTGGATAGGTGAAGAAAATTCGCCGTCGGTGCGAGGGAACGGGTTCGATCTGGTGCGCAATTTGGCAAGGAAATCGGATTTCCAATAACGACGCGGCACTGATTATCATGCGATTGCCGCCTTATAGTACGGACTAGAACTGGCTGGGACGGTTAGGGGGTTGAATCGAGGAGAAAGGGAGAAAGGCGAAAAAGGAACACGCGACCGGGAGGAGAAGTGTCTTCTGCTATCATCGGGGATCGGACGACGACGGAATTGCCGTTCGGGCTTCTCCATGAAGCTCCATGAAATATTTCCACGAGGCTACACCGCCCCGACGGCGTTATTACCTCATTATTGCCATCGGGCTTATAGATCGATCTGGCGAACGTCAATTCGAGAGAATGGACGACGACAAAGTACGAGCATTGGCTCGTCAGCGTCCTGCGCTTTCTTCCGGTCGGTGGCGTTCTGGAAATATGAGTGAGTTCCTTCTGCCATCGAAGGGACGTTCCTTTCGGATCGACCTGGTAACGGTCGGGAAGATGCCCTCAGCGACTCCGGCGAAGGTTTGCATTTTCGTCGCGCAACAGGGAATTCGAAATTGTATATTGAAATCGATACCATACATTTACTTAAGCAGCTAAAATTTTGCCAATTAAACAACTCGTGGCTCGTACCTATTCTTCGTTCGCCACGTGATCTATTTTACAATGGATCAAATTCCCTCAATTCGTAACCCTTTTAGCAAACTTCGGCGTTACCCAGAAACGATTAGAACCGAGGTGCCGTTACCGAACCGCGAATATTCCGACTTTTATCGCCACGTAAGATCGGCGTAATAATCCACGACTCCTTCGCACTCGAAATCACGTAGCTGCAATAGCATCAAACAGTCTAACAACATTTCGTTTAAGAGCGCCATTAAAACCACCGTCACCGGACTCCATTATCCAACGAGTTCACTTTCGTTTTCATCGGCACGGAAGCTGTATCCATCCTCCCGTCTCTCTCTCACTCTCTTTCCTTTCTTTTTACCAACCGCGGAGAACACTTAATTTTATTCACCTCGACCCTCGGAACGCCTACTCGTCACGTACTACAGCAAGAGGAAACCGGGGACCTACATTCCCCGAGTTCAACTCCCGAGGCACTCGAACTTCGAGGTCCCTCTGTGAAACGTGTCGCGTGAACGCGGCGCACGTACGTGGAAATGCGAGAAACGTGAAATTTCCAAGCTTTTCCCGTCTATTTTCCAAGTTTCGATCGTGACTGCCGCGATCAGCGGGCTTACGTTCAAACGCGTTCATTTAAATTGATAAGGTCTAAACAGGGTAATACCTGAATCGAAAAATTCAACATTTTCCGATATGGAAAAGCTGAATTATCTCGGAGCGATTTCTCGGAAATTCATCTGGCTTGAAAGAAGGTTGCGCGCACGGATCAAATTAAAGTGGAGTATCGAATTAATAATAGCGAGGATTGGAATTAGCTCGACGGCCCTTGAAGTAGTGGTCGTCATCGCCGGGTAAAAAAGTTATGGCCGGAGGCGCGAATCGATTCACGAGTCACGGGGAAGCGTCCTCGAAAAGTTGCCCGCACGTCGGGACGGGTCGCGTCGGTTCGTTCGACGGCGTAATTCGAAAAGTTGCCGATTGGATACGGCTGGCGACTTAAATGCTCGACACACACCGATCGACACGTAGCGCAATTAGGGTTGCCGGAGCACCGTTCGACACCACGTCCGGCAGCCGGCTTCACCCGGTGCCGCACCGTCGGCTTTATTTCATTTTATTTCTGCAAAAATTCCGACCGGTCGGAAACTCTGCCAGAATTAAATTCGAGCGTGACCGGCCGGCGAACGAACTCATCGTCCCCGAAATTTTGTAATCGCGTCAGTATCAATTTTTCTCCACCAACTCGTTATACCTTCCCGGCGTTCTTAATATCATCTTCGAAATTGCCGATTAATTGCAGCTCCCGACCAGCGGCGTTGCTTTACGCATTCCACGTTGAAAGTATTATCGCAATCGCGTCGACGAATCGGTCGATCGGACGCGTCGATTATGCAATAGAAATGCAGGAAGCGTGATAAGGGATTAATTAAATTGAATATCGTACCGGGGACAGTGTTGCCTGTAAATTCAATTTAGTCGATTAATAATCGAAGCCATGGGTGACTTGTTCATCCATTTGTCCGCGCGCGTCATTTTCACCGGCGTCATTTTCATTGATCAGGCACGTAATCTAAAATCCATTACATCGAGTGAGTCCGTTTCGAACCCGATTGTGTAACTGTCGCTAACGAGTTACCGTACCAGTTGCAGATCGGTTTAGGATAATGCATTTTCTACGTACGGAGCAGAATGAACGTCGGAACGGTGTCATTACTTTTGACGAATGTTTCTGGTAGCTTCACGGCGGCGTTGTAAATACTGAGCTTTCGAAAAGTGTCGTTTAAATATTTATAGATGAGTATGTGCAATTGTACCTATTTTGGACCGAAAATATAAAATAATGCTTCCACTAGTGTCGACTACTGCTATTTCACGTGAGCCCAGCAAACCTACCATGGCCCTCACAGATATCTCGTGATAAGCTATGTCTATCTCAATCGAGACCCGCCGCAATTAAGTTCATGTTCGTTCGATGCATCGGAGATGTACGGCGTCCTCGGCCCGGAAACCAGATAAATCCGGCGTCGTACTCTGTCGATAGTCTACTTAGCCCGAAGATTATTGCCTCATGATTGAACACCATAAGCTCGCCGCCGAGTATCGTAATCGAGCAGCTTGCGGTTCGTCCACAACCCCCTTAGCACGGTTAAAGTGCTGCTTCGGTTGGACGTGTGTCTGTGCGAGGGATGCATATAGACGACAGTCGTTAGAGTCAGACAATCATATGGTTATTCTGCGGGACGAATTATTTTTCATTCAACAAATGCCTTCGGGACAGCGAGAAGTACTTCGGATAATACTTATCTTTCATTAGCCAATTTGTTACTTCGTTTGGAATGAAATTACGATGCTTCTGCATTTGTTCACTCACGTCGGACCGTTTACCAAAAGTGACAGATACTTAATAAACGATCATTCGAGGAGGAGAAATCTGCGACAAGTCGGTCGGTTGCCCCGTACACAAATATTTCTTATCGGTGGGCGAACGTTGCATGCCGCTGACTAGACCGGTCGCCCTGGATATGAAATTTCCCGGAAATAGTTAAGGTGTACTTACCCGGCCGGCACAAATTTCAACGGGGCTCTCTTCCATTCCTTTCCATTGGTTTCTTCATCTCGCGCCGCTGGAAATTTACTGAGGGATCAAAGCCCGTGGAAGAAGCTCACGCGTTTCCGACTCTTTCGTGTGCTGGTCCTTTCTCGAACGTATACAGGGTGAGCCGTTTCCTCTTTCCATCAAGTACATCCTTTAGTATCGATAATACAGAAATATATTTAAGATCGATCTTTCCTTTGAACATACCGTAGCTGCCTTTAAATCGAACTTCAAATAAATTTAATGTCACCTCAATGTAATGCATATTTCTTTCTGCACAAAAGTTTCGATGAATTTAGCGATCAAACGTTATCATTCGCTCTCACGAGTAAGACTGTTTTAAAGGCTTGATATTGATTTAAGGATAGTCAAAGTACACTTGGCTGGCGGGATTTTCTTTGTTGAACAAATTTTATTCATTTTGTTTCGTTTCCTACGATGTGAAACGGAACACCCGGTGTATGAAGCCTGCCGGGATGAGGGCAGGTATTGAAATAGGTGTACGGATGGGGCTGCGAGTTTTCCATGGTAGAGATGGAGAAGCTCTGGGACCGTGCCGCGATAGAGGAGTTCTTCTCGTTTTCGAATCTCGAGATGCAACGTTCATCCCTTCTATGCTATAATTTCACGGATATTTTTAAGCAGAACTCCAATTGAATTCTACGAGCCAAATCAAAATCCAGCACCATTTCATTACTTACGAGTAAACCCAAATATAAATTCATTTAGCATCGAGAGGGTTGTATCTCCATTATATCCATCAACATGTTTTTAATGAAGCGGTCGAAGCGTTAAATAAAATTTAAGAAATGAACGAAAATTCCAATAATTCAAAGTGGAAAAATATGTAAACAGGATTAGTTGGATTATTGAACCAAAACGCTCGATAAGGGTTAATGGATTAAAAATAAACGAAACAAAGGTAAAGCATCTAAATAATTTTCCTGCGAGCCCTCCATAATTTATAATAATTATAAGATGAAAGGACGAACGGTTCGCGATATTTCCACGGCGAGAATGGAAAGAACAAAATAAGGTACCCCGGAATTTTTTCGAAAGGCCATTTGAAATCCCTCTGAGTTCTCTGCAATTTTCCAAACATACAGGCGCATCCGGCCTTTTCACCGGCATTCATCGGTTTCCGTAGCAGCGATACGTGGAAATTTTACAAAAGAATCGAAGTTTCCGGGGGAGGTATGCAGTCCCATGTGGCGTGCGCGTGTTCAGGCGAAGGGTTGAAACGCTATGCAGCTCCACGGAAAGTGTATGCAAAGGGCGATTCGTGTCGAAGCCGAGGGCAATGTTATCGAAGGTTGCGTTTCGAATTTTTAAGCGTCGATCCGACGGAGTGAGAATGTATATCGTTCTTATACGTACCTCGTTCTAGTTATATCGCGGGATAAAAATTGTGCTCGCCTTTAAAGGTAGAAAAATATCGAATTCCATTTGAAAGTTTAACCAAACTCTCACCCTTATTTGCTACTTTTATCTCGTTTTATACGGTGCCCTTGCAATTTTTTCAGCCGAAAGGGGCTCATCGTTGTTCGAATGATTATTAAACTGTTAAACTTGTTCCACGGTGAAGACTCGAAAGAATGGAAATAAAAATGCTCTATATTTTCCTCCTGCGGGCGGGGAAAATTCTGGAGGAACATCTCTCGCGTGAATTTAATTGGTAAGCTGACTCGATTTTGAATATAACGTTATTTCACGCGGCCGCTTATGGATATTTCGCGTGTTTGTTGTTTCGTTGCTCCAGCCGCCCGCGCCACCGTTGTTCGTAGTTTATTCGACGGGAGTGTTTTCGACTTCATCATGGTAAAATTCGCGGGGCCTCTCGAGCGTGATTAACCGGCTGAAAGGAAAATAGAGTAATTCGAGATTTAGAGTCTGCCACGGTTAAAGGAAAATGTCGTGTTTCTCTTGCATTTTTCTAGTTAGATCGAATGGGGACCGTGAAAGGCGGGCTCCATGAAGCGCAGCCGGAAATTCTTCTTTGAAGGAGAAAGGAATGGAAGTTCACGGTCCTCTGTGGAGATATCTACCCCTGTGTCGATCTATCGCGGAGAGGGAGTCTTTGAAATTATGAAATGATCTGCGTCTGACACGTTTTTTGTCACGCTCGAGCCGTGCATCGAGGGAAGAAACGTGATCATCATTCGTCGTTGCTAAGTGATTCCTTTTGTCCGACAGTTTCCGCGTGAAAATTCTCTCCGTTTGCTTCTCGCTGAATTTTCCGGGGGAATAGATATTCTTTTCTCAGAAAGTAAATTCTTGGGGCGATATGCAAATTGAACGTGGAAAAAGATGGAAGAATTATTAGTGCCGCATGGTTAAAATTGATAAACTCGAGGTACTCTGATATCACAAATTTGCGAAGGCAGCCTCGACATGTTTTAAGCTTGCAAAATGTACAAGCTACTGATGAAACATTGTGAGACGTCGTAGTAAAGTAATAATCGGCGCAAAGTTAGGAAACCGAAAAGTGTTGTATTCTATACAACGTATTAATTAATTAATTCCGAAATATTTTTGTAACAATCAGACCTGCAAATTGAACAACAAGCGCGATCTTCGTGTCACAAATCGGCAACGTTCGTTCAGTTATCATCGACACCATCGTCATCGGCTTCATTGGGATTATCATAGAATCCACGGATGGCTCGTATTAACAGCGACAACGTAACAGTGTTCAATAATCGCGAGAAATGACTGGCTAAATGCAATAATACAATGCACCAACGTTAATAACTCCGTTAATTATTTCTCGTCACTGCAACAGGATTCATATCGGCACCAATAGGATCCAATAGCGTCTGCGACCATCGAAATTCCCTCGTGAAACTAGTTAAACCATGCTTCTCTTTAAATATTTCTCGCCAAAGGGTCACGAACTATTTACATTCTACATTGTATCAAATACATATATGTAGATATTCTATCCTCATTTTCTTTACAACTGCATCGCGTACAGGTGCGCAGTATTTTTATTGCACGCCGCGATGGCCAAATAAATCACGAGATAAATAATAAATATCTATCAATCCATATTAAATCGGTCGCAATAAAATAGGGTAAGCAGATACTCCGTAACGAACCGTTTCTAAATTCTCAACCCATCTGTTCCTAACCACTTTGCTATTAATACCCATCCCTGACCTCTTTATCAGGAACTATTCGCAGTTAAGGTCGTTACATTAACGAGGCTTATCGCGGAGCAACCTACAGGGAGAATACGTAATTCTCTCGTTAATGTGTTCGACACGACGGAACCGTTCTCGAACGTCGCGTTCTCTCGGTTTAAAGGAACACGAGACCCGACGCGACGCAAGCTCGTACAATTTTTCCCGCAACATCCCGCAACTTCGAGTCGTGCGTGATTTGTCGAACAAAGCGTGTTCAGGTTCGAGAGATCGTCGAGGCACGATGGGAACGTATTGTGCTCGGAGCGCGCGTATTTTCAAGGGTTGGTCGCGTTTGTTCGCTGAGTGGCCGAACTGTAGGTGGGGTTGGTCCATTTATAACGAGCTTGAAACGAAATGTTTTACAATTTCCACCCCGTCCTCCTCGTTTTTTCCTGTTACCCGTTGTTCATGAAACAGGAGGGTTTCGAGTTTTCCGCCGGACACGCGTGAAAATCCAATGATTTTTGCAGTGAACGATGGCCGAATCGAGGATTCTGTTTAAAACGATGTTTACGTGTTTTCCCGCTGCATTATTTAATAATAGGGTACACCTTCTTCCATTCAGAAAAGAGATATTTTACCGCCTTGTATTAATTTTATTCTTACACTATTACGTCGAAATAATCTTTCGTTTACTTTGTTGGAGCGAAATATTTGAAGTCGTCACAGAACACCATAGATTCGCCGAATTAAAATCGTCTATAATACGTGTCCATTAAAGGCAATTTACATGGTTCGCGGTTCATTTACACTTTAATTGCGCGCAATCCCATAACGAATCGAGGAAAATAAATGATGGGAAATCAAGCGGCGCATAAAAATTCTGATAACAGCGCGACAATATACGTACAACCAAAGTTCTACACAGATTGTGACTAATTGACCAAACTGGGTTGGTTAGAGTTGCGAAGTTTGGAACAGTCCAGAACAGCGGATTTAATGAGGGATTCCTGTGGGGCTGTCTCTCTTAATCCTCGTTTCAGAGCCACCTCAAGCTCCATGGCGATAATGGACCCTGGGAACGCGACCTATACCATCGAACACGCATCGATCCATCGATATTTCGCCCTCGAACGTTATTACAACGTCGAAACGCCTCTTTATTCCGTTATATTAACTCCAACGAGGACTTCCCAATTGTCTCGGCCCGTTATCTCGTTGCGAAATCCGATTTCGCCCGCTGCACAGTCTTCGTTCGTTGCAGCGAGCTCTGAGTTATCTTTGGGCTGGTTCACATTTGCCTGGGATTCATGCTGTTATTAATCCCCCTCGAACGATCTCGATGACGCGCGATAACGCGATTTATCGAGCATTTACCTGCACATGGCTCGTCTAACGTAGCACCGGATGAGGGTCTCCGTTGCTCAAATAATCGAGCATGGGATCGCCAGGCGGCTCGACGTCCGCGGATGGGACAGCCATGGAAATTCACGTCTTGCGGTCGAGATGGACGTTTAGACTGGTCGGACAATGATTAATTCGTTGACTGCAATTTCAATTCAACAGGAAGTCGTGATTTCTCGTTCAGAGTGCGGTAAAATAGCAAAGAAAAATCGTACGGCAATCCACCTGTGCTCATTTTAAAGGGTTAAGCGAGTACAAGGGTTGCCATGTACGGGACGGCAGAGTGGAGGATTTCTTTTTCGAAATTTGAGCAAAAATAGCACCCACATCTGGCAAGCATTAATACAGCAATCACCTCGTTTTATCACCGGGTAAATAATAAAAAAACGACGTTCGGTTACACCCGCGCAAATCTGTTCGCCTTATCGCCGAACATTAAACTGGCCGAATTGTTGCAAGAATCGCGCACGTTCGGAACCGTGTCGTTTTAATCGTGTCGGCAGGAGACATCTTTACTTCTTGTTACGTCCCTAACGAGACGGGTTAAGAAGGATAGCCGTGTTACATCGGCGCCGGAAGAAGGGGAGCGTTCTCGAGGGTTTTCGGGAAAAGCGTGAACGACCGTTTACGAGGATGGCCCATTATCAGGGCCAATATCCAGGATGCTCGACAATCCCCTAACGACCTCAAGCAACTCCTCCTCCGGCGAGTATCTCTTTTTCCTCCCGTTCTACACCTCCGTTCCGTTCTCGTTCAGCCTCGTTCGGTCCGTTTGAAAAGCTGCTCGGGGGACTACTTAATATGACGGGGCAGAAAATTCGTGGAACTGGTTTTCGCAGTATGTAGTTTCTTTTTTTTGTGAAATATTAAAATGGATTTCGAAGAATCGATCTAGTCATCAATAATAGAGTGTTTATTTCATATTCTGTATCTTCGTGGCGTATATTCTATGTATATCTCTATTTATTTTTCCTTCTCATTCACCATTGACTATTTGACCCGTTTCTATAGATCTGTCGAGAGTGAAATCAAGTTATATAATCGCGGAATAATTTAATACATGTTTCGAAGCTGCCGATAGAAAGCACCTGTAAGCTTATTATAAGCGATCGGGTGTGATGGATTTACTCGTTCAAGAGAGGGAAATATTACATTCCCGTAGTGCTCGAGTGTCGTTCGTCGGAATTCCACGTTGAACAACAGCGGTCGAGTTTATTGGAGCTCTTAGGCCTACCATTACGTTCATTTACCATGGTACCCGAATAAACTAGCGTTAATTATAAGCGCTCCGACCTAGCTTCCCCGTCGCGCCCTTATCCTCCTCTTATCGCCGTCGCAGCAACTAACCCTTCCATTGTCTGTTCACCCCGTTCTATTTTCCTTTCCCGCGGAATGATTCTAGTTTCTTCCTTCCTTTCTTTTGCCCCGTTCTTTGCCACGTTTCCTCCCCGCTCCACCCTTTCCATTCACGTTTCTGTCACGCTCGCCCGTGTTCTTCCACCTCATTGTTTAATTTTTCTTCCTCGCTATATCTGCGCTCGTTCACCGTTGCACTCGGATTTGCACTCGGAAAATAGCGGCAGTTGCGAGCGGATGGACCGTCTTCTTTGTCGCTGCCTTTTGCACTCCCCGCGGATCCCCCGGGTCTTATCGGGCTAACGAAAAGCCGCGCCGCTCGTCCCCGGCTCGGTCGTTACATAATTGATCGTTACGTCGTGCCGCGACGTTAATTAATTAGTTACGTTTCATACGATTCGCTGCACTGCGCCGCCCTGTCGTTCAGCCGCAGTGTCGACGGCTCCATTTGATTATTCGTTTTTGTTCCACGATCGTCCGAGGAACTGCAGGCAGCCGAGTGTCCCCGGCGTAATAATCGAGTGGATTGTTTAAGGGAGGATTGTGAATTCAACGCGGAGAAGGCAGGTTACGATTATTGTTCCAACCGTTTCTGTTCAATCGAATATTTATTCGACGTCGGATTCAACCGAGCTCGTCGGTTAAAATGTAAAAGGCCGTGCGATCGCAGGAGGAACGAATTTATTAATAATTGAGAGGGGTGTTTTTCTTCGCCCGCTAACGACTCGAGGGAATACAGGGGTCGCGAAATTTCCCCGCAGTTTATTCGGCGCGTGAAAATGATCAGTACGAAAAAAGGTTGTCCGAGGCGTTGAAAGTTAATTCAGTTCGACAAAGTATTACGCGATGCGTTTCTCCTCATAAACGATTCGATTGTTCGACGATTGAATTACACAAGCCGTTTCTTTTTCGCCCTGTTTCTCTCTATTCCGCCAAGCAGTTGCAGATATTTCGACGATCCTTTTTCCCTTTCACGTAATATCGAGCTTTCATCGATTCGATTTAATCCACGGCTTTATGCATACGACGTAGTTCCACCGGTTTGCGTTCCCAAAAGAAGATCAAGGAAAACGGGGCCGACGCTATTCCGACAGTATTTCTCCCCCCGTTTTTCCTTTCCCCCTTCACCCGCTGCTTTTCTTTCACTCGCTGTCTCTGCCGTTTCAACTGCACCCCTTTCCCGCTTCATTTTATCCCGGCGTGACATAAAACTGTCCGGCACAGAATGTCGTTGGCCCGTTACGTTTAATCGTATATTTATACGCGCCACGTTTCGCGGACGAGGCGGGATTAATATCAACACGCGACGTTCAAGACGCCCCCGACGTGAAAAATAATTATCAAGGGTAGCTCGGCGCGCGTTTCAGTTTCGGACTCGCTTTCTGAATTACGGCGAACGACGCTTCACCACCGCCGCGATTCTTTTTGCTCGATATCGTACGCCGCGTACCTGTTTTCGCGTGGAATGCAGCTTTAATCGCGGAGAAACGTTCACCACCCCCGAGCAAGTTCAGCGAATGTTGACGCGACGAAGCGGCTGTTGACGATGGCGAGTAATTTACGGGAATATTTCCTACCTGTACACCATGTCGTCGGCGTACTTCAGCCGGTGTTCAAGTCGACGTACAACAGTTGACCAAGCCTGTTTCCCAATTACAGGTTTAAGGAATTATACGAAAAATGTATTTCTATATTTTATCCAACTTAAGCATCTTCGAAAGCCGTATTGAAATCAGTTGCTAATGCAATCGAAAATTTGTTGCGCATTCTAAAGTACAGGTAACGGTAATACCTTAATAAAATTTGTCGGAAGATTTCAAGTTCCCTGCTGTTGAAATATTTCTTTTCTTCGGCGGTACATTTTCGACGAATGTTCTCCGTCGTCAGCTTTCGTTGTACTACAAAAGATATCCAAGCAGCGTTTTCTATCCGTTTCCATTACCACCCTCGACAATTCTAATTCATTGTCGATGAAAATCCTGGCCGCGTTCGGCGTGGACGACCCACAGCTTACGTTACAGCCTCGTTGAAAAAGGGTACAACAGGGGGAGGTCTTTTTGCTTCTCTTGATCTGTCGGGTGCGTATCGTCATTTTGTTGCCGCGAACGGTACCATGGGTTATACCTTAATAACCGAACGGTAGGCCGTCTTCATTGAATTCGCTATGATACTTTTATCCAACGAAATCCACGAAGACCTGGCCCCGTGGAATATATTTATTTCTGCCTATTCGAATTCAATTCAGATTCGGCGCCCCTGTGACCGCTTACATTACCTTGCCGGCCCTGTTATCGAATCGATACGCGGGGAAATCAAGGCTGCATCGTTTGGTCGTCGTACGCACGAGAGAGGAAATACAGTTCATCTTTTCCAGAGAAACTCACGCGTGCAATTGTATGTTACGTAGATTTGAAACAACGTCAGGTGCGAGTTTCTAGGAAATTAACTCCTTTATTTCGCGACAATATTTCGCAGTCGATATCGTCTAGGCGTGGGCAGAAAAACAGCCCAGGCATCAAGATTCATCCCTTAACTTTCTCCCCCCCTTTCCCCTTCGATTCGTACGAACAATAAGTTCCATCTATCAATCACGTTAAAAACTTCCGCCGGTCTGGCTGCGAATATCTGTTTCCACTTGCATATCAATTTTTTACCATTTGTCGATCAATCGTCCTTTCAATATCACTTCCAGACGCTTCTAATATGGAGATTAAAATCATCATATCGTACCACCTTGCTGGAATGTCTCTCTTCTCTGAGGCAAAGTACGACAGAGGATTTATTGATGAATTTTTGACGACTCCCTTGGAAGATATGTACATACGTACGAATTCCATCGTTCCTCCGATGAGCTTAAACCTCACACAATATGTACATGCACTAACATAACAAGCTCCGCGGGCACGTGCGGGAACTATGCATACGCGTGTATTAGTGTAATGCCCGCGTGTGCAGAGATTACAGCGAGGGTGTTTGCACGGCCACGGCGGTCGAAGCCAAGACATTTATACCAGGTGTCCAGTGAGTAGGAATAGTGGACTGGTTTCTAAAACAAGCGATATTTCTATGGGCAATTCATTTCTTGCTGCACTTCCTATGAATAACAATTCGGGTTCACCTGTGGATATTGTTTCTCGTGTCCTGCCATTTATGCAACCCGTAAAGGATATTTAATATTTCAACCCTTAAACACCCAATGAATTATTACTCTGTCCAAAAGTCGCAAATCCGAATTCCAAAATCTATAAACCGACCCTTCCCATAATCTTTCCAAAGGCTTCCCCGCGCATGAAACCCATCCCAGCAATTCTCCATCAATTTACAACAGCACCGATCACTCGAATCGTCTTCGATTAAGAGTAACACCTGTCGAACAGGTTTAATTCCCCTGAGAGAAAGATTTCTCTTCGAATCCCAAGACGTCCCCCTTTAGACGGCCTCTCGTTCGTCCAGTCACCCCGATCACATTTAAATTTCATTTCAACCCACTTCTCGAGACAACTACCGTCAGTGTCGCGCTCGTCGCGGCCCCCATAAAATATTAAAACGGCATTGTGCTCCCAGGGTGAAAAGTCGCGCGGATGCCAGAGCGAGGACGTCAGCTACGATCGAGCTCGAGCACTTTCGGTACCATCGAGACCTCGTTGCATTCGCAAAGTCAACGTGCACGACCACCCCGGATTCCACGGAATTCCCTCGCGTCTAGCCGTCCCCTCTATCCCAGAGAGTCCTGGACGTCCATCGGGAATCCCAGCCGTCTGATCTGGAGGGCCGAGCGACAATTAGCGGCGTGCCAACGTCGAGCGTCTTCTGCGGTCCCCTAATTTCGCGCGAGCTAGCAGATCGTTGAAACGAGCCGTGGAATTCTATAGAAGCGTCTTTGCGACGATACCGTTTCGCGATGACTTCAAGGATTTCACGACAAATGGTACCGCGGGTGTTTAATCATTTTTTTCACCACGCACCAATGATTCGTTAAGTTTGCCACGATAATTGACAGCCCGTTCGGTTACAGGCTACACGAAGGAAAATAATCCGAAACTGTGCACAATTCGTGTTCACATTTGATACGAAAAGACGAAAAGCGAAAAGCTCGTCGATCATTACCGTGTTTCGTTACATTGGTACCCCGAACAATGGTAATACGTAAGTGTGCCAACCATGGCCGGAACAATACGGCATTTCATGCAATACCTTCCAACTGCCGCGTATTTCTAAATGCCAGCCCAAAGAACGGAGTCTCTGTTAAAGAGCCAGGACAAGTCCGATTCGAGGATGCTTCGAGTGGCCGTCAAAATGTGAAACGGACAAACGATGCAGTCTTGCGTTTGCTGGACGACAATGGGCCACGGTATTCCACGCGGCTGTAAGTCTCTCGAATGGTCGATTCGGGGCCAGGGAAGGCTCTCCGTGATTTCATGCTCTCGCAACGTCGCCGTCGTTTCGGTATCCCGGTTTAATCCGAGACAAAAGTCGTGGCGGTGTAACTCGAAGACAAAGAAGATGTTCGCCATTGTTCGAAACGTTTCGGGGGATGGACGGAAATATATAGGCGCGGGTTAAATCATTTTGGACAACGTTTACAGCGAGTGATCTGGGCCAGAAGCACGACGGTAATACATCAGCTGGAATGACCGGATTCTCTGGGCTATTGGTCCGGTTTTTTGTTTTACCTTTTTTCTTTTTTGATCGGTGCAATAGATTCTGTCGAAATATAAATCGGTCGATGGCGCGTTAAATTAGTCGCGACTGTAAAAGCCCATTGCGCCTGTTACGACGCTCACACTGCGCCGATAAATTTCTATTTCTCCGACGAACCGACATTTTTGGCCATTTCATTTTGAATAATGGACCATCGGATCTAATTAGTTATTCACGGTAATCCGGAGCGAAGGAAAGGATTATTCGTTGTAATTGCCATTTAATTTCTGTTTAATTTGTATTCTTGTTGCATTATAAACATTCGAATAGCGAGGGTAACGCGTAGTTTATTAATATACGGGATGGTTTATTAAAAAGGTAGAGTGTTGCTGTAACAATGTCTTGTTGAATATTTCGTAAAGTGTGCGAATGATATTTTCTACATCACGAGGCTCGTAACATTCCCTTTCAGAGGCACCACCCTGTACAGGGTGTACGCGAGGTTGGATATCGTAGGTTGTAGGTGGAACGATACTGCTTCTATAATGGTATGCAGATGCACATGCACCGATCGAAGATAAATACAGAGACGGATGCGTGATATAGGCGCGTGACTATGTACACACGTAAATACGTTGATACCGGTAAATGTATACATATATACATGCAACGGGACGATACGTCTATGCTGCCTGGAGAAGATGATTTTATCGGCAATTGGCTTTGAATAGATCCTTTGTCTGAAACTGTCGCTCTTGAAAGGCGAGAATTGTTACATGCACGCGCGGAATGCATAAATTCTAATTTCTCGGCGCTTTCTAATTGAATCCGGATGATAAATTAGAATTACCCCTTAAAAGGATATTAAACAAATGTTCGGACCTCGGCTCAGAAATTATTTGCAGACCCCTCGTAATTGGCGTAGTATGATTTCGTGGTTCCTCCTCTCCACGAATTTATTCACCATTCTCCTGGAATTTATGAGTAATTCGAAAACGTTGTATTCAGCGGAGATACCTCCGGTGTCTCTCTTTTTCTTGCTTTCGTTTCCGCTGCTTGGCACGACAGTTGCAGTTAGGCTAATTGCCGGTCCCCTTTTTCCCTTCGTACGTAACAATGAATTTTTCAAGTCTCATCAGGATTTCCCGCTGGCCACGCGTTTAATGCGCCGAGTAAATAAGCCCAGCCGCAGGAACGTGTATCATTGCAGAATTAAGCTTCGCGCACGTAGCTTTTCTCTCTGTACGTATATCCGTGCAGCGTCTGCTTATGCGTTCACGAAAAATCCTGTGCGGCATTAGTCCACGAAATTCAGGATTAACTGAGCGCGACGAATTTCTCAGTACATACTCATATTTGTAAGAAATAATTGTCGTACCGATTTGTTATTCATTATACCTACTTCATAAGAAATTCGAATTAACAAATGAATAAAATCGATGATAATTTTTCTAAATTATAGCAATCACCCTTTTTATCATTATTCCATTATTCCTTCTATCGTTCCTCATTACACTCATACTGTCGTTCAATGCAGCAAATATATTCTTACCGCGCCCGATCGAATCGCCTTCCATGTTCGAAATCGCTGTCCCAACAGCGAGCTTAATAAAACATGAGAATCGAACGAGACTCGCGGAAGATAAGAAATAATGACGAATAATTAACGCGGCTGACAACGGTGAAATCCCATTAGCATCTCTTCTATCCGGCAGGGAAGCAAATCGACGGTATTTCAGGCCGAATTATCCGGCTAGTCGTTCCCCGTCGCGTAAATCTGATTCGACCCCGAAAGTGTACGCAGCCCTCAGACTCGACGACGACGGAACCTAGTTAACGTCTCTTACGGAATTGGGTTACGTCAACGTCATTGATAATGCCTGCTCGTCGTTTCCCTGTTAAAATCCATCGTTCGACCTTTAATAACGTCGAAGCCCTGATTTTCTCCCGATCGTCGCCCCGCCTCCCTCGTCTTCTTCCTTATTCTTTTTCCGTCGACGATCCAGAGGCGACCTGTCTATAGGTTTTCCACGATCGAGGAGATTTCATGGCATCCATCTACTTTGGCCCTCGACGTAAAATTCGCCTTTTTAAGCCGGCCGACAAGAATCGCGATCGGGGGGAAACTCGACGGGGAAACGCGTGAAATCCAAACAGGCTGGGCCGTGGATCGATGGAACGGAAGCGAGTCGAAGAGCAACGTGACGAACGGATAGAGGCTGGATTGCATGGGAAAACGTTCGTGCGAAGATTGCAACGTTGTGCATCTGGAACGATCAGGAGTTGGAATTGCGATTCTGAAACGATCGAGGTATATTTGAAATTGATATATAAATATATTAGATAAAATATATAAATATTTTTTACAATTGCGCGTTATTTCCAAAGCAGCCCGCGATTCGTTCAAGAGGTGCCGGAAAAAAGATCACAACACCGTTCGATGCACAAACGTTGCAACGAGCTGCATACGTAATTACGGTGGAATCGGATTTTTTATTTTCCCCCGTCTGGCGGGAAGTTACGTCGGCGCCGTTGTTGCGGATACAAAATTGCGCTCTTTACGGGGGGGGGGTATCGCAATTTACATTTATACGAGCGGCGCTTGTGAAGAAAAAGACCGGTTCCCCGCGCGACAGGTGATATTAATTAAAATGTTAATAACGCGAATGTGTAGAACAGAATAGCGTGGCAGATGGTTTCGCGATTACGAAGCGGAACAGAAAGATAAATGAAGACAGTTGTTGCGCCGAGTTTTCGTTTCTTTAATGGCATCCGAGAACCGTCTGTGTTCGATGATGGCGAATTGGAATAGGCCAGGGAATGGCCGGGGCCGTCGATCGCCACGAATTTCCGGTTCACGATCGGGACAGCCTCCTTTCCGTTTGCGAACAGAAAAGACTTCCAGGAATTATTGTCCCTTCTGATCCAATATCGAGGCCAGATAACTCTTTCCTTTGAAACCGGAGACGTCGAGTTATCGAGGTATGAAAGTCGATGGTTTCACGGACGTCGCAATTACGACGCCTCCATCTTTATATGTCACCTTTCTCCTCCACTTATATATCTTTTCCCCCCTAACCCAGGGGTTCCCCTTGTGCTTTGAAATGTCACCGAACACCTCCAGCGATGCAAGATGAAGAAAACGCGTTCGTATAAATATATTTTTCCTCTCATTTCCACTGATTTTTATTCACATGTCTGGCAATTCATCGCTTATTGAAAAATACCAATCGTTCAAACCTTATTCAACCGTTTGGCAATTCTCATTTTCACTGCAAACGTTCTATTAATTTCCGGGGAATCAATTTAACTCCATGGACAGAGTTTAGTCGCGGTGCTGTTTTTCATCGTTTAATTAATACCGTTCAATTAGCAATTCGATTGGCCGAGCGTATCGCCAGAGCAGATGCGTACTTGCTATAACTTTGACCGAAGTGTTCGCACGGTTGTTCAGAGGTACGTGGAAGATTTTTCACACGCGGTTTAGGCTTCCCTACCTTCGGACAGACGTTCCACCACGGCTTGGAGACTGAGATGGATCGCAGGACCAGCAGTGGTCCGTTAAACGCGACCTGGAACTCTTCATTAACGGTTACGTGAATGGTTGGCGGTGAGGGCGAAGTGGCAACAATTTCGCGGGGCAACTATTCCTCCAACTGGAATACCTACAGCGGCCGTGGAAAATTTAGAATACGGTCGTTCCAACAATAAATCTTGAAAATAATCGGGAAGTCCCGAGCGAGAAGATTCGTGGGAAGAAAGGAACAAGCGTAACAGCCATAATAATAATAAAGTATATCTCATTGGAACAAATGAGAAACATACCTAAAATCGATTTCTAATTTTTCATACCACCGAAATAATTATAAAACTTCTACCCAACGTATCCCAATACAATTTCGTTAAGATAAATTCGACGCACCGTTTGTTTCCTTTCGTCGATAACGAAAATCAAACTTCCAAGCTTCTCCAAAAATGTCTGCATCCGATTGTTATAAATATTACCGAGTCCCGTTCAACGCGGTGCAACAAACCAACCGCAGTGAGAAACATTTCTAATTTATCGTTCGCCGTTCCAAATTTCCCTTTAATAGAATGATTTCGGCTTCGATTCGCGCCGCTTTCTTCCCTTGAAAAATCGTTCCGACTTTTACGATCGTTCCACTCGCCCGGCTCATTCTTCTGCAAATTGCCAGGCGTGTACCGTTCGTGACCGTTTATTCCGTCGTCGATCGGCAAAGAGCAACGTGGTTCCCTCGGTCTCGTACGCGGCGCATGTACCGGGGGAAAGGGTGCTCGGCTCGAATTAGAAACGGCAAATCCCATGA
This sequence comes from Nomada ferruginata, assembly GCA_963583965.1. NCBI lineage: Eukaryota > Metazoa > Arthropoda > Insecta > Hymenoptera > Apidae > Nomada > Nomada ferruginata. Next base: position 8,492,998 of record OY757225.1, on the reverse strand, counting down.
AACTGCTCATACACCCCACGTCGGCCGATACAATCTCGCACAAGGTATCGAACAGGTGCGCGGAGCTCCGTGGAATTTGATGTTTCACGCGATACAAGCTGACCTGAACACGGTCGCCATTGAATTTCATATTTCTAATTCGCAGCTCGTCGCGTGCTGTAAACTGTCGACAAGATATCGAGTTATTACGTGCCGCCCCGGTTTTGTTCTTTTGCGTTCATTGCATTGCGGATCAGTTCATTCAATGATTTTGTTAACGGGTAGCATTGTCAATTCCGGCCGGGAGTAAAGGGTACTGCGATAGATCTCGCAAGCACTGAACATTATTTATTTATTTATTTAAATAACGGGTAAAAACCCTTTGTGTACAATGATAACATATTTGATATACGTTGTAGTAATCAGTCTAAATCTAAGTCTTATTTTATTTTAAATCTTATCTTATCTAGGTCTTGTTTTAGTCTAAGTCTTGGTTTATCTAATTATTATCTTAGCCTAAATCTTGGTTTAATACCAAGTTGTAGTTGTGTTGTTGAGAGTTTCAAAGTTCTTCCCTTAATTGCTTGTATAACTCATTTTGAAAATTATTTATTTTTAAAATTATTAAAAGTATTTTGATTGTACGCATTATGCAGTCGTCGTGTTATCATTATAGTCAGTTATATTAAATAATAAGAAATCGTAATGCACCGTATGAAACGTACACGATAAGACACAGCAATTTGTCGCTGCCCAAATCTAATTCTAAAATTGATGTACAGTGGAGTATTGTTTTCTTAAATTGCTATGCACTCTTTTCACATCACGATTCATTCGTTGCATTTCTGTCTCGATCTGGGAAATCAGTTTGTCGTTAGTTTCGCCGGGGCAGAGAAAGTTGAGCGGTCCCCTTGACACGCCGTGAAACTGCGGTACAAGCACTTTCTCTCCCGCGCCCCTTATCGCACGGCGGCCACATTTGTCCCTCGGGTCAGTCGAGGACCGGCGAAGTGGCTGTCGGAAATTTCCTAACCGCATTTCCACGTGATAAGTAGGCGGCGGTCTCTATACAGCGACGTTGATGTAATTTTAATGAGCGGGACCGTCGGAAACATGTAATTGCAAGTCGCCCTTCGTTGCGAAATCCGCGGCAAAGGGTTAAATGTTGCGAAACTAACGACGTAGTATTTGTTCGAACATTCTTGACGAATCTAAGACACGTTTACAATTTCCTTGGACAGCAACGTATCGGCCGAGCAGGACAACGATTACTTTTCATGCCAGTATTTTCGTCATAGTTTCTGCTCGAGATACCTTTAAGCGAGATCAATTTGACGCGGCTGGATTGAGATGGCAGAAAGTTCTAACCAGGATCGTAGACGAAATTCTACTAACATAAATTCCTTACGTGCGTTCGGGGAACGTTTTTGTTCGTGGACGGAACATTGTTTTAAGAACGAGGAAAAGGTATGTTAAGTGGCTCCGACGGTCCGAGCAAACTGCCTTTGCATAAATTTCCCTTAATTTCGTGCTCTTCCGTGGTTTCTTTCGCGGTTCGACCAGCGAAGATCGGACCGGCGAAAAATGATAAAGTAGCCGGATACGACGAAACTTTCACGCGAATCCACGATGAAATTTTGCTCGTTAACAGCCCCCTTGGGGAACTGAATTTCCATAATTCTCCCCCAGCCCCCTTTCCCCGGCCGATACCAATTTTCATCCAGCATCTTCCGCGTTTCGTGTTTGATTAGTTGTTTGGCGAGATAAGTTTCGCGCGTGACAAGGACAATGCAGATACTGTCTATATTTTGGCGATAATTGCAGACATTGAAGGTAATGGCAAAATAACGAAAACATGAACCAACACAATCATCCATAAGAGATATTACGAATTTCAATTGCTCCCAAATTCCACGACCAGCGTTTGCGCAATTCCTCCAAACATAAAAAAAACACTGCAGCCCATAAATCATTACATTCATCGGCACCCGGGCTGCAATTTTACATTTCTATTTGCACCGACGCGACGCGACGCTTTGAAAACATCGTCGACCATTCCCCGAGCAGCAGGAGTTCATCCTGGCATCAACGGAATCCCAGTGACGAGACGTATGTATGCACCTCGACTGTCTCCGGGTCGTCGAATAAATTTTCTGGAAATCTCGCCGCTTCTTGGACGAACGTGGCATACTTGCGTATGTGCACAGTGAAAAACAGAGGGGGTTAGGGAGGGATAGGGACCGGAAGAGCCCTCTCTTCCTGCCTGTTTGTCTTTTCCCTTCGACGCAACCGCTCTGCCGTCACGTCGACATAAACGTTTCGCTGGCGGAATATTTTTGGATGGCAGCCACCTGCAACGCGAAATCCGCGGGGACACCGAATCGTCGTCCAAGTACCGTGTTCCCTTATTTATTTCCGGCTGCCGCCGTTGTCTCGGCAAACACGACGAACACTCTTGCGGTCCCGATCGCGACTTTAACCGTGCCAAGGGACCAGCGTTCCGTTCTTATGAAAATAGTCGAGATTCAACCCCTTCTCGCGACGCGGCAAAAATTTGCAACGTGCCCCTCGCATCGCGCCGTTTCCAAGGGCTTGATAATTACTTGGTGTTTCTGGCCTTCTGGGCTTGCTTTATTCCCCTCGGGACCACGAATCGTAGGTAAAAATCGGAGGTGTAAAATTTGGAATACCTTAATGAATAGTTGCAGGACGCTATTGCAATAAGGGTATTGCAGGTATTGAGGGTATTGAAATAATTGGTTTTTTGTTGTCCGTAAAATACGAAGGGTCAATTTTCGATAACCATTCGGCTATGTTAATTCCATGGTCGATTTTCTGGCACGTTCAGAGAGCATACAAGAAGGTAATTAATCCATGCAACGATAAAGCTCGTATTACAATTGCAGCAGCGAGTTGAATATTGTTGAATATTGTAAAATAAAATGCGAAGTGAAATCGGTGAAGCGTTCAATTAAAACTGTCGGCCGGATCAAAGGCGCCATAAGCTTGCCTGCAGAGTCGCGACTGAAAGCCCAACTGATTCCATCCATTATAGGGGCGATGCAGAAACTGGATGGCGCATAATTGTACTAACGCCAATATTTTTCGACAATTCGGAAATATCGTCGACCGTGCACGTATAATATTTGCCCGTCGACGTTTTCCCGTGCAAATGTTTACAATAAACTCGGGCGGGAATACTTTTCCGATATTCCACGGCCGATTTTCCGCCGTTCGCTACCGCGCTTATGAAAATCGAGCTTTGATCGCTGCAGAACCGCTGTTGCCGTGCGGAGAATTCGAGAATTAATTAACATTGCGTCCCCTGTTGTACAATCGGTCCCTCCGCATCCGGTAAACCGATAAATTGGCAAAGAATTCCCCTCCTTTTTTTTTATTATTCCTTCGTCGATTTAACATCGTAGAAATGTATATGTTGCTTTTATTACGTTGCCGAGAAAGGGGCGGATCGGTCGGGAGTCTGGCGTAATTACACCGAGCAACATTAATTAGTAGCGACGTTAATTATGTTCCAGGTGTTGGTCGTTTTTCTGTGCGCGTGATTGCAGCCATCGCGATTGCCTTTTGTATACAAATGCAATTTGTCGTATCGGCGAAATCAGATGGAATCTTCGCAATGCAATGGAGAAGCTGGTCGCTTCGTTTGTTTGCTTCTTTTTTCTCTTTTGCTTTCGTTTTTGCGTCTCGGGGAGGCTCGATCGAATAATTCGTGCTCGCGTACGTAGCTACGTAGCTCCAGGCATGGCAATGGATGTCAACTCAAAGGGAAGATCGTCGAAGAGACGACCATTGCCACGCATTATTAAATTTAGTGTACAATAATGGATAAATATATTTACGATAATGGACGAATTGTTTCAATACTTTGCTTCATTGATGATAACAACCTTGCAATGTCCAGAACCAACAAAATCCACTGCACTTCTGTCAGAGTATTGACTCTCTATACTATTAGAAGTACCAATGAACAGTCGGGTGATAATCTAAACGTCTCCGTCGTCTACGCATTGTTCCCCAATAAAGAAGAGAGAGAGGAGAAACACCGTGGCAAAAAAAAAGCACGGGAACAGGTGTCATTATGGTGCACATTTAAGCTGCGTCTCAGAAGCGAGACGTTAATCGCGTTGAATACCTGTATAGAACGTCAGGCGTATTTGGGTTAATCGCGTTTCAACGAAAATTGCAGCAACGACCACGCATAATGGCTTAAATACGGTCGTGCGTAATAGAAATATAATTTCCCGTTGAAGGGGCCGACAAAGTCGAAACAAAAGAAATAAAGAAAGAAAGCAAAATGAAGCGACAGAGAACGAGAGGGAGAGGGGGGATCGCAGTATGTAGAGAGTGCAAAAAAAGTTGGAAAAAATTATGTTGAAAGTGATGAAATACTTTGCCTCACTCCTGGTCGCCGCTCTCGCCCTAATTATTTAATGGCGACGTTCAATTTGCAGCGCATTTTGCCCGACAGCCAATACTTTTTTCCCGCACGGCTTTCTTGCTGAAATACCATGCTGTAGTTCTATTGTTTAGCGAACATTTCAGTTGCTTCGCTTTGTTTCCGCAGCTGAAAATAAGGAAGATGAATCGTCGAATTTTCTAGGGCAAGATCGGTGGTTTTTTTTTCGCGATTTGCTCCACCTATATTCTTCGGCGCTTTGTACGATAAAGTAATTCGATGAGAGACCATTAGGCATTGGTGGAAGCATGGAACAATAATCGTGGAATAATTCCACTGTACGACAAATCAAATACGACCGATACGAATGATTAAAAAAAAGGAAATACAATTTGTCGCGTCAAATAAATAACCATTTCAAACAAAAGTATAATGAAACAGCTCTCCAGAAAATAGTACGCTTAATTAACAAATTTCTTAACGACCCGCGCCCTCGCAAAGAACACAGTGCTTATGAAATAAAGATCCACACTTTTCCCAACCTAATTTGTTTCTTCGGATACAATTCGAGCGACATCTGAATGCATCTTGGGGTGTATAAATCGATAGGTCACGCTGCGAACGCTCGATTTGCCTAACTTCTTGCCGATCGAAGAACGGTCGAGCGATTACGATTAGCCGGAGATTTGGAACGGTGATCGCGGGTGGATCTCGCGTCGCGAGTGTGTGACAGGAAACGGTCGAACGCAGATTTACACGGGGCATCGGTCTCGGCGTGAACCGAGGGAACCGGATTGTTGTTTACTCCGTTGCATAATTGCCCACTCCATTTACGTATCAATCGGTGCATTACCGCTGCGCCATAGCCAATTAACGTATGTGTTCGCCAACCCTCGTCAGATAGATAATACATTCGCTCGCGCAATGCGAGGGTTCAGACGCGTTATGGGCACCTTGTACAGGTTGTTCCATACGTGCTGGCTTTCCACGTAGTTGCGTCAAATCTACTAAACCTATATTCGACCCTTTTCCACATGAATTATACCGCGGGTACTGTTTTTTCCACAGTGTTTATATTATTAAGATATATTCCAACTATAAATATTTTTACGCTGTTTTCATAATTGCGACTTGATTTTCTTCCACCAACGGAGTCTGATTAAAATTAAGCGTAACTGTTCCTACACCGTGTTCACGCGATCCATCTCTCAGAAACGGAAAATCTACTGCAGACATTTCTGAGTGGCAAATATCCATCGCCATCGTACACTACCCCCTATCTTACTCGTCCTCGAACCATCAAGCCTACATTTCCGCTCAACCACCCGGGCGCCGTTGATCATCTCGGTCTCCGCTCGAATCGCAGATAATTAAAGCGATAACAAGGGACTTTGAAATTCCGTCAGCCGCAATCTAGCGACTGTTCCTCTTTCCCCGACATCTTCGAAAGTGCTTTCGTGCTTTCACACTCAACGGGCGACGCCGTGCGACGCTTTGATTATTACCACGGACGAGACGCGGCACGGTTCGATCAGCCTATCGGATTTATTTCCACCGTCTACGTTTCCTTTTCCTTTTATTCCCCTCCACCTGTATCTCCAACGCTCGCTTAATCGACGGAAAAGGCGCACGATTTCCAATGAGAATAAAACGGCGGAAAGACGATATAAAAAGGGATGAAAATAAAAGGCGGAGACACCTTCGATTCGAACGGCTCGCTCCAGCGAGAAGAATTTTTTTCAAAGCTCTGTGTCCGCGGGCTCTTTGAGGGTCGCGGCGTTACGGCTGCGCTTTCACGGATCGGGATTATAATCACCGCGGTAAAGGGGCAATGAAACGTCGATCGGGGATATCAGCTGCGCGTGATAAATTCAATGGATTCGATACCGTGCATCGTGCAGGCACAGTATGCATCCGATACGCTCCGGTTGGCGTTACGCTGCAAATTTATGTAGCCGCCGGCGTGGAATGGAGAGCTGGAATCCCGTTCCGACGTTGTCTCGTTTCTTCTTTCTGTTTCCATGGTTCTTTTGTCCCTTTCTCCTTCGGTGATCGTTAATGAACTGGGAATTTGTTAACACTATTTCTGCCAAGAGGTGTGGAAAGACACTTTTCCAATTTTATCTTTGAATTATTGTAGAAGTTATTTTTATTAAACTTCTTTATCAATACACACAGAAAACTGGTCAGGGTAATGAGACTTCGATTTCCTTCAACTATTAAGTATTTTATTTATATAAAATATCGTCGCACGATTCTATCTCAACAATAATCTCTTCGGCTTCGCAAGCTCTATTCTATTCTCTTTCACATCCCAAACTATTCTGCTTCGACTCTACGTCGATTCTACTTCGATTCTGCTCTCTTTCACCTCCCCAACTATTCTGCTTCGCGCACGCATCAGCCACTTTACGACCTAATTAAATAATCAATGTGTCAATAAATATATTGCTCAAATTATCTATATTTAACTGACAATTTGAAATCCCGACAGTTTTGTCAATTATTTGCACACAAACGCGAAGGTGTCAGAAGACACCTTTTGGTCGAAATAGGTATGCACAAAATCGTGGTAGAAATAGTGTTAACGCCTTTGAATTTCGTGGGTTCTGGTTAATACAAACATCATGACACACGAACTGATTATTTCAAGTATATATTAAAATCGAATTATCTTAATTTTTCTTTACAAAATTCGGAAAACTTACTATGTTTAATCCAAACTTATCTCATTCTAGTTGGTATATTTTTAATTCTCGAAAGAATCTATAAGAAGTATAGATGTCGCATCTCTCGTATAAACCACTGAACGAAGGTTAACAATGTCCGCATGAATTTTAATTGCCGATATCAAAGCTCACGGTGTGTGCCTCGTAACAGGCCGCGACTGCCTGTTCCGATAGTCCTCCGCACGGAACGGTAATGATAATGGTTATTACGAGGGTCGTTAGCTTAGAGTAAGACCATCGTCTTGTTTGCCGGTCGTCGTTAAATGTCTCCAAGGCTCGATCGAAACGGACGAGCTTGGCCAGAGTTGCCAAAGCAGCTTGAGACGCCTGAATCGAGATCCGTTTTTGCTTTCGGGGGATGGTGAAAGTGTTGGTCAGTTCGTGCGCTCGGAGTAGTTCAAGTTGGAGCAATTACGTTGTTGCAGTTCAAGTACATTAAATGCATCGCTATGATCAACTTCCATGAATCTCGATGGATTTCAAACAAAAGGCTCGAACACGAGCTCTGTTAATTTGAATCGGGGTGTAATGGACACGGAGAAAATTTGAACTTCCAACTTCGGTTTTTAAGAGATTTTATTAACACTTAGACTTGTAAGAATGATAATGAGTGCGCTTGGACTTGTATGATAATAATGAGCGAACTTGGACTTGTAGTATGGTAATAATTGCTATAATGAACATGAGGAGGAATGGTCGAGGGTTTATAAGGGATCTGAAATATAGGAGTAGGGGTGATAGGAGAGGTCGAAAGTAGGAATGGAAAATAGTTAGGGACATAGGTCAAGAGTTGGAAACATTGGACGGGTGACTAAACGGGGTGACTCACAGGGTAAGGGCAAGGATGAGGAAGGTTTGGCAAGATGCAATAATATTTGTACGTATGAATCCTTAAGCGACAGAAGTAAAGAGATAAAGAATAATACAGAAGTAAAAGATAAAGAATAATACAGAAATTTGGGGGCGAATACATTACAGGGGAATAATTCGCAGCTAATGTACAGTACGTTACCATCCAAAAATGAAATAAAATGTCCTCTTTATTACCCCCTCGAGTATTAATTAAAAAATTCTTCGAATTAAACACCCCCGAACACGCGCATAATATCGCACATCGACGAATAAATTTCATTTGCACCGCACCCCGATTACAATCCTTTCCTCATAAACAGAATTATCATCCCCCCAGCAAGCCCAACGTCCATTCGTACACACCAACGAACCATTAACCATCCCCGTAACCCAATCGCGCCACGACTGGCCGTTAAAATTCTTCCGGATGTATCTCATCGGTATCACAGAACAAACCCGAACGAGGCACTCGTCCCCGTCAGTTCATCGTTTCCTCTCGTACCATAATCCCATTAAAACAACGAAGTTCGCGGCCATCTGCGGCGTCGAATAATTCTCGGACAACGACCGGACGATATTGGCGTCGTATATCGAGGGGACGCAACGTGGCCCACAGAACCACGGGGACACGTTGATACGCGAACGTAAAGCTAGTTGGTACGCAAAGCTAGTCGCAGAATTGCGTTCTGACCGGGCCGACATTTCGATATTAATGCGACGCGATTCACGCCCTGCCGCCGAGCTCCACGTTCATCGACCGCAGCTTCCAATCGGGATTGATTGTCTCGCTTTGACAAGTATGCTGCGATAGATTGCCCTCTTAATGCAGAATCCACGTTGCAGTGTTTGCCTGGGGGGTAGCTTTTGGGGGATGTTCGACTGTCTTACTTTCCTTTGGTACAGATATTTTTTTCGGGGGTTTTGCTATTGGCTTTTCATTCGGAAGAATCAAATGGATAGGTGGAAATTAGGGTAGTGTATGTTTTTTTAGAGATGCAATGAACGATGTAGGCATTAGCGGATAGAGAAATTTGGTTGAAGATTATTCGGGGGATTGTCATACAAATACCGTGGTATTTTAAAGTCTGCGTGAACGTGTGCGAAGAGTTCGCCCACTCGTGAAATTGGCGAGGCAACTATGCAGTTGGCCGTAACAGTGGTTGAAAATTTGCTCGGGCGATTTTTACGTTGCCACTTGCTCGCAGCGTCGCTGAAAGTTACAAATGACTGTTTTCCTTTTTTCTTTCCCCTCTCTTTTTTTCAACCCTCCCTCCCGTTTCTGATTGTTCGTGAACGTTAGCCGGAAACTCGCGCCGTTGCGTTCGAGAAGTAATTTTGCTAATTAACACCGGAACAGCGTGGTAATTAAAATAGACGTTTACTAATTAACAATTGCCATCGCTCGCGCCGGTCGTTAATCTCGTCCCGCTAAAACGTCCTTTCATTCGCAATATTCCGTTTAACCTCTGCAAATGCTGGCAGGAAGTTTTCTAATAATATACTTTATTGTTTAAAATGCCCGGATCAAAGGTGTCACGAAGCACCGACCATTAGGGTTCGTGATTGATGCACACGGTTCGTTTGGAAAATTCATCGCGATTCTAACTGGGCCGAAGTTAGATTTCGCTGTGACACTTTTATCTTTCTGCAAGTTTAATGACCCCGATTTCACGTGAAAACTGACATAGGATGATCCGTTGGGAAGAGAGAGCTTTTGAAACCGTGCGATTTTTCAGTTTCGTTCGCGATGCCGATCGACTGGGAGCTTGGAACGAATTACAGACGGATATTTAAGAATTTAGAGGGACGATTTATGTTGCAAGTCGTGGAAACTGGCGTAAGTTCACCTAGATCTTTACTCATAACTTTTGCACGGCTTGATACAACGGGCTTAAAGTTGAACTATTATTTTTGTTAATTTTGTCGTCCCCTTTAATTAACGTGGCAGTGTTATATTTTTAATTCGTATACAATATTTGTTTATTTTACGTCTTGGAAGGGTTTGTTATAAATTTTTACATCCGTGTAAAAATCGGATCCGACTTGCTTCCATATTTTTTCCTACCATTTGTTTCTCCAATCCTCCGAGCAGTGGAAACCAGTATTGGAATGTTTATCGTGACCAGCACGCGTTGTTAAAAAAACGTTCGTTATCGTCCAGCGTCCACTGACAAATTTCACCGTCGAGTCCCTTCATTGTCGACATTATTTGTGTTTCTCGAACTCTTTTCCTCTCCTCTCGATCCACTGTAGACAGTTTCGAAATTCCAATCGCAAATAAGAATTTACACTTCTGACTGGAAATTTCGAGGCTGTGGCAAAAACTGCGAATCAATAAAAATAATATTCCTGCACCGGGGACAATAGAAATGGGTGGTTTAATAAAATGGGAGAAATTTGTACCCCAAAGATATTACAATCTCAACCACTTCTGTACTGTCGTTCTGTTTGTTGTACTCTAAAATGAACCCTTTTAGCAATCGATACTTCAATCTATGTTCGAGGTAAACGAGCCGTGACCAATTTCGATCCTACGTGTCGCGGTTACTTTTTGTAAAAAACAATCGTTGACCAGAAAAAAATCGACGGGTGACCCACAACGAATTAATTACGCCTGCACTCTGTCACGGTATTTAATTAAAAGTGCGAACGAGTCTACGCCCCGAGTTTTCCAAATCGCATTTTTCCGCGAACACTTTCCTCCACGTGTAATTAATTAATGGATTTCGACTGTTGAACGAGAACACTCGTCTAATTGGAACAATTCCCACAGCATGGTCAACCAATTTTTCGGCGTCCATATCTGTCGCGTTTTCTCCCCCTTCTATCGAGAACAGAATCGTCAGGAGAGCTGATTAAATCGGGTAGACGAGAACGTGGGAATGGAGTGTAGACTTGAGATTATCGAGGAAATGAAAATATAGGCAACGTCCATATAATAGAGGGAGTTATTAACGAACCGAAAAATGAGCTATCGAGAGGCATGATAAACGTAGATATAATTTTTCCAATAAGTTTCAAATAAGTGAAGTAACAGGGCACGAAGTTTATTTTCCTGTTATTGTCTGTAAGAGTTTGTCCTTGTTTAGTTGCAGAAATCTGCGGGAGCTTAAGGAAAATGGAAGTGAAGAAGTATCGTGGTGAACCGAACGAGATGCCTCGCTGGTTGGGGGATAGGGTTTGTGGAAAATGCGGGAAGACAAATATTTGTCGTAACCCCGTTCAGTTTATGGAGGCAGCGAGTTATCAGTCGGTAACTCCAGCTACTTCCTCCACCTCCTTCACCTCGAACCACTTTTCACGTTCTTGCTCGCGTTTTTCTTTCGCCGCGAAGTTTCCCCGCAGAGGGATGCCCGGGTGGAAAATTTCCAACCTCGTCGACCCACCTTCACGATTGTGCTAATGTGGATACTCGAGCTTTGTAGGCTGCGATTTATTATTTTCTTGCTTCTCCGATTTTTTGGATCTCATGTGGATTTTGAATAACATAATTGAAGAAGAATTATTTATTATAATAAAGGAAATTCAGGTGCTTCTCTGAGCTTGTTGAATCGTTTATGGATTTATTTGAATATGTACTTGATATAGAACTGCAATACCGTTTTAATTAATATTTGAGCACTTGATTGTAAAGAAAAACGCGCTATTCGTCGACTTTTTTGTTTCCTTCTGTATATACGTTTTGTTACTCGTCTACAGTCTACCCGTGCTTCGTATTTTCACTATTGTCTAGCTTGTCGAAAGCTCGTATCCTTTTGTTTCTTGGACGACGTCGTTACAGCTGCGCGAATCTGAAGTCGAATCGTCTTCCAATTATTTCAGTGATTTCAGGGGTCCCACAACGACGGCAATGCTACTCGATGTCAATTAAAGACCTTAACGAATTCGTTGTTCTTCAGTTTGCTCTATATATTGTATACATATTGTTTTTTATTTCCCTTCAGTTCTTATTCTAGTTTTATTCGTGGCATTCGCCATCGTACGTAGACGCGATCGTTTCGATCCTTGTTGACCCTGTTACGACTGATTAATTGGAGGAAATCTGGAGCATCACTCTTTCTTCTCGTTTTAAGAAGCCCCAGTTCGGTATTGAGAGGACTTGGATTTTGAAATTCGTTAATGATTCTGGTTTTCATTGGTCTCGAGTGTCACCGGAACGGTGGCTACAGTGGAGAACCATTGTCGACGAAGTCGGTTTGGTTCAATTAAATTTGCAAGTATAAAAAATTGAAGAAGAAAAAAAGATTGGAAAAATGAAAGATAGCAATTATTCTTGCATTTCCCTCGTTCCCATCGATGCGTGAGAATAACTGTATAAAAAATTATATTCCCTACGCCAGAAACATCAAAAAATAAACTCAGAGATGAAATTTTCAGGTCAAAAATTTCTATCCTTTCATTGATTCGCTGAACAAAATATTGCGCCCCCTTTTGAACTAATAATTCCATGTCGCACCACGTTAGAATTACAGTGGATATTCAAACAAGGGCATGCAGCATTCAGCCGCCGCAGGTATCTCTTTGTACAACGCTATTCATCAAGCTCTAAGAATAATTTATAGTTTTAGTTCTAAGTAAACTTGGCCATTCCCGTCGCGGAGTTCGGTTAAGGTGTCCAAGGGGGTGGTCCATCTCACCCTTGCTACCTTCGAAGCTATATTAATTCGCCAATTACAGGGGGAACATAGTTGATCCTCAACAAACTCTCTATCCAGGCTATCAGAGATTAATCTTAAGGTATATTAACCGTAGCGATTCCCACAGGAATACATTAATTACGATTTGACAATAAGAAAAAAAGACTGATTTAATTTCTTCATATTTCCCAAATTATTCCCAAATTATTTAATACAATTAACACACACGAAACGAATTTCCCTTCACGTCGTTCTCTATCCAAGTGCAACTTGGACAAATTACTTCCGTCTTCCACATCCAACCGCCGTTCGGCGAAAAAGAATGGGTGGCACAAAAAGGGAAGTGGAGGGAAGGGATGGAAAATGAAAAGCCGCCGCGTATTGTGAAATCGACGTTAATCAAGGGCATACAGGCTGCAGTAAAAGCCGGAGAACAGACAGAGAAAGGGGACAAGGTAGAGGGAAGGAGAGTAACAGCAATTCAGTCCATCTGGCTTGCCGACGAAATTAAAAGCACTCTCGCACGTGTTCGCCAGCACGTGGCCGCGCAACTCGCGCGCACCCTGACGTGCGCGGATGACTAAAGCTTGATTTAGACCACCACCACTTCCGGCTCACGTCGCTTTTGCTCCCGTTCCACGTGGACGATGCTAATTCCACCAGCTTCCGCTTGCCCCGGCAACCCCCGCTGAATTTTAATGCGAATATTTACCGACCCCCAGGAACACTGCATTAGGAGAGTCCGTTAAATCGCCCCAGACCCCAGATTTTCATGATTATACTGGGATATTCGTGGAAACGAGGACTTTACTGGAGTGTTCTGGATGCAGGGGAATACGGGAGCGTGTTATCGGGTTGAATTTCAGAGAACTTATGGGGCTAGAAATATATATATATACAAGAATTTTATAGACAGTAAATCCCAATCGAAACAAATATGCTGCCCTTCGAGTCCCGTTGTATATTGGTTTTCGTGCAATGGGAAAACGCGCTCATACACGAACCAACGAAACACCAACCGCGAACGATAATGAATTGCGAGCAGAAAGAAATATTTCCGCCGGGATTTACCTGAAAATCGGCGTTGTTTCTCACGCTGACAATTCGGCGAACGCCGGACAGGTCCTGCCGCCATTCGTTATCGCCAAGAATTTCGCATGGTCCTCAAACCTGTTCCCACGGCTAATAAAAATGAAACTCTCTCGCGGAGCAGCCGCCCGTGAACGGTCGGAAGCACACCCGTGGCTGTGCCCCGCTTCGAGATATATCGGCGGTGTATGAATTATGTCGGTGAAACGTGACTGTTTGCACCGGCGTAATTGCGCCGAAAGAGTTTCCGGCCGGCGAGAGGGTTTATCGGTTCGTTAAATCGAATTTACTGGATTCATCGTTTAATTCGCCGCGCGGCCAAGCTCACGTGCCCGCTCGCGGTATTTACATAAACCGATAATCGTTAGCTTGCACGGAGGTGTGTTGAGGAATTTAATAACGGGGTTCCCGTTGCTCGTTTCACGCTCTCGTTACCTATATCCACGACGCTGCCCGTTCCGCAAAGGCTCACGGAACCCGAGGGCCGCGTGGCTGCATGAAAATTCAGCGATTATTTTGTGGAATCCATTGGAAACATTCTTGGCAAATTATTCGCTTATGTCTCGATGAATCGGGCCACGATAATTCATAATAGCAGGCAATCCTAATCATAATAGGTGGCAACGGCGCGTTCATGTTGCATTGAACAGTGTTAACGGCATTGGGATGTAGGGAACTATTAAGTAGAATAGTGTAGCATTTGTCAGACACGCCTGAGTCATTGTACGTATATTTTTGATGGCTGGATAAATGGGATAATATAATTGAAAATTTTATATTATGTCGAGAGGTTGATTCAGAAGGATGTGGGTAGTATAATTACTTACCGATTGTTCTTAATGAAAAATTCGACGAACCAATTTGAGAAAGTTCAAGGTTCGATTGTTTCTCTTTTTGTTCATTTTATTTTAGGGGAATTGTGAGAATGTGGGCGTGGACGACAGAAGTATAAATAACTGCCGATCGAACCGTACTTCGTCTGGTAATTTATTACAATTTGTACAGATTACAAATCGGTACCTATGGTGTCGCGTTTCCCGTTAGTCATCTTAAAAGGAGCGGATATTGAGCAGAACGCCGCTCATCGCTGCGCTAACGTTAGCGTACTCAGTTAATATTAATTACCCCTGTATTTATATCTATATATCCTCAACGCATCGGTGAACATTGGGGTAGTTAAATAAATCACCCCCGAAGATCGTAATGCAATTAAACAACGAATCATCGCAAACATCAATAACACCGACAACGTTCACCAAAAAGTATACAGAAATCGGGAACAATTATAATATAATCGTAATCAATAAATACAGTCATCCTTTATCGCCGGGGTGTGTATCGCGTGACAGGAGGTTGCAATGAAAAATCGTTCACATCCGATCAACTCCTTCGTCCGTTCTCATATTCACTCTGCAATGTACCATAATTTTGCATGTTCCAGTTCACTCTTCGCACTGTTCCTATAATTTTGGATAATCGGTGAGTAATTGGCTGCGAACAAGCGATCGCTCAAAAATTGTCTGTCTTCCGCCACATTTTTCATTTATTTCCTTCACTTTGACTTAGGACTAGCCCCGCTCGCAAATACCAACCTATTTCGGGCGAATGTTCCCCGTTTCGTAAATATTCTTAGCCCCTCGATATTAATCCTGGCTCGCCTCGATCCCCCCCGCTTAGCACACAGGCCCATTTTGTGAATAAAAATCAATTATTATTCGAGCTATCTACTCCATACATAGTAACATACATAACTGGAAGCCCTAGACTACTAGGTTTTACATGGACGATGTTTTTTTAATCGGGTCAGACAGTGGCAGCGGTGTACCGGCGAACACGTACGAGCTACCTGGCAGCTGGGATTGGCATCGATGAAGTGGCTGGCGTCGCTGTCATTGTCATCGTGGTGGACAGCAGGAATACGAACGTCACCAGAGTTAGGAAGATCATCGTCGTTACATGAATCCCAGAAGAGCTCGGGCCAGCGGAGCTGTTGGCGCCTGTAAGAGAAATGAGAAATAATAAATCGATTACATCAGAATTTGCACGTAGCTTTGTTTTCCAGTTACTATAATTTGTTTTCGTTACAGGACAACAGGGGACTGGAAATTGGTAATTTTGAGTAATTGTCAAACACTTATTTTTTCTTTACTGGACGTTGCGGGATAAGTACTGTTGCTATTAAAATACATGATAGTGAGATTTTACGTTTTTATGGCCTATCGCCATTGCAGAAATTATTTAACATGTCACGTATGTACGTATCTTTAATTTCAGAATTTCCAATGAACACAGTTGAGCCATAGTCTACGTTTTGAAATCTCCAAGCGTTTCGCCCTTTCTTAATACGGATTGACGTGTCGTAAACCCACGTGAATGCCGGATTTCCAATAATCTGGCCACAACGGAAACGCAAGATTGCAAAGCTAGATTTCCCGTGGGTAAAGGATGTCTGAAATGTCTTGGCATTTAATACACGCGCGCTGTGTCTGCGACAGATTTGCAACCAGTGAATTTGAACTTTAAAGGGAACTATAGACAGACACTTTTTTTTCCCGATAAAATTGTAAATGCGATATTACTGGTTGTGACGGAAACGCTGGTTAATGGAACCATTTGTTATTCTTCCGACATGAACATGAATTGGTGATAGAGAGATAAGAAAAGAAGATGGCATTCCATGAAAATTAAGATCGATAATAATAAGAATACTGGATATTTATATTAAGCAGAAGGCACTGCCGTCTTTTACATTTCAATTCTGCCTTCACTTAAAATTATTAATATGACGCTCGGACATCGAAAGTAGAATCATTAATTCCGTAAAAGTATCCCGTTTGAAATCGCAGTGATGCCATATCGAAAATCCATTTGCAGCAGACTTCCGGAAGCGTGTGGTATTAGTCAGACCCTGCCGCGGTTCTATCTGGACCACCCGTGTAACTGGTCACCCTTGTCAGAAACCAAAGGCTATCCTAATCAATTAGAACCTTGCCGGAACCATTTCGCGTGCCAAATTTAATTAGGAAGAAATTGAAAAGACAAAAAAAAAAAGAACAAGATATTCCCTGCAGCAAACGTAAATAGTCGTGGCCGTTATTTCCGGTGAAAATGTAGCCCGCAGCTTCCTGCGTGGGTTCCCTTGCCAACTCTCGTAGGTTGGGCTTATTTCCGTAAACTTTGTCCCTGCCCTTAAGCCTTAATCCTAAATTATTTGCAAAAGGCTGCGCCACTTCCGGTGGAAGCTCGTTTCGTTTTCTTTCCCTTTTGCTTTTTTACCTGCAACTGGGAGAGAGAGGCACGATAAATTGAACAGTTGCCCCGGTTAAAACGATCGACCACGGTTACCTAAAAAGGGCCAATTAGGAAGGTCGGGTCAATTCGAGGCGAAATAAAATGTCTTGGCTGCTCGAGCTTGTTAAAACGTTCGAATTTTCCGCTTAAAGTGCTCAGCCAATATCCGGTTCCTTCCTTTGAGCTGAAGTGGCCTGCCGGATTTTTACTCTGCTATGGATTTAATCTTTCGCAAGAGTGAATGGTGTAATTTTTAAGCGCCACTTAATTCCGGAAAATTATCGAAACTTCTTAAGTACACTTGGTTAGCGGGGAAAGTCTTTGCCTTTATCTGATAATGTTATCGTTAATATTTTTATACCTCTGATCGCGTATTTGTTCTTTTTTTTATTAAAAGATCGAGTTTTAAAAGATCGCCTCCAAATGTTGCTAATTATTTATCAACCCCTTCGAGCCTCTAATCCCAAGGACCTCCGATGCTGTTCTCTATTCCAGTTCTACGGAAGGGAAGACCTGGCACGTAACCACGTTCTTGCAGGGGCTGTTTTTAAGGCGCAGTTTGTCTCTAGAAGATTTCGCAACGTGGCGCAGCTGGGGGAATCGCATTAAGGGCAACGCGGTCGGGGCGATTAAATTTTCAGGGGACAAGAAGAAAAGTAACAACCAGCGACGGTGCTGCGAGCAGTCCGCGGAAAAAGCAAATTATCTCTCCTGGTGATGGAAACAACCTCGAAAATTGCCTACTGAAATTTCCTCGGTGAATAATTCCGTTCGCCCGGCAATAGAAAATAACTGAAACGACTATTCGCCTGCGGAGTGAGCTTTTATATCGTACATTTGACAACGTATGTGTATACGTGTAACATGCACGTTATCAATGTTCATATTGAAAAACGTGAGGCAGTAATTTCGATCGAAATTAAAGTGCAAACATTCCATCACTATTTTATGCTTTCAATTTATTACGAAACGATGAGGAGAAAAAAATGCCATTTCGAATTTTTCATTCATTTCGTCGCAAAGAATCGTCCCGTTCCATTTGTTCCTCGAATTACGTTCGCGGGAGTTCATTGCCGGCCGTGGCACCCCTGCCACCATTCGAACGGAGAACTATTTAAATTACCCTCTCTGTTAATAATTATTCCGCCGACCGGGAATCGTTTACATAGAAACGCGCATTACCATGAACGTTATTGCCGGAGAAATTACGGCGCGACCGTGCGCGAATCGCGAAACATTATAAACGCCGCGTCGACCGACCGGATCGAATCGTTACGAAAATGATTTCTATCTATACGCCCTGTTCCACTTCGCGGGTGTCATTCCGGCGACGCCACTTCCGTCGAACGAGCCGCTGTTTCGTAGAATATTGGAAACAGTACTCTCAAAGGTTTCTTACAGATTTTCCTGGGCAGGTGCCAGATCGCAATTTACACGCAGATTATTAATGAACCCCTTGAATGAATTTCGAACGGGTAATTGGCAGATTAATAGCGGCGGACGATAAAGTAATGGGAAAGGAATTTGATGCACAGGGTGAACAAGGAAGAGTGAATTTATTACGCGCGGTAAATAATAAACGGGAAGCACGTTTAATGCAGAATGTAAGAAATGTGGGAGGTGAAGTCGATACGCGAAGTGGTTAATTAAAAATTGGTGTACCATAATGCGCAGGCATTCATTATTGTTATTACAATTAGATTAACCGGAATTCCCGTCTTATGTTCAATTGAATTTTCTCCAATTTCATTTAAGCGATACACGAGGAATGGAGTCATATATTTCACCCGAATAATTTTTTCAAGCTAGAAAAAAAGAATCTGTCGTCTGAGATAGTCTGACAACCGTTTCACAGCGATCATCCGCTCGCTGCAGCACATCGCCGCCGCGAGGATCAAAAACTGGGAATGAAACCGGCCCACGATGCAAACGAACGTGGACGAAGAACGGGGCAGGAAATTAAAAAAGGGAAATCGAGAAAAAAAAGAACGTGGATGAAGCAAAGAGAAGCATGTTCGGTGCGGCCAGCCAAATCCAATTAATCGAATATCGATCGTCGCGGATCCGCATGCTTGTTCCTCCGTTTCGTTTTTCTCCAGGCGTCCCGACGATACCAGTACCCGTTCATTACGGAAACAGTGACCCGCCTACCTGGACAAACCGTGCGATTCCACCTTTATGAAGCACCAGATATCTCGCTCACAGGCGTCCTTTATAGGCCAGTACGTATCGGGTGGCTAATAAACTTTCGCGTGGAATTGTCGTTTCTAAGGAAAAGAGAAGAAAAAAGGGGGGAAAGAAGTATATAAAGGGAAGTGAAAGCAAATGTTTGGAAAGCTATTGTCAACTGTGACATACGCAGCTACTCACATTTCTTTTAACGTGCAAACAATAAAATTGCCGCTGTTTAATTTTGAATAATATGAGTCAGGTTGGGGGAAGATCAATCGGGGGTGAAAGTAGCTGTCTTTCATTAGACACCAGGCCATTAGAAGTCTTGGTCGGCCATAAAAAGAACGCCGTCCGGTGCCTGGCGACTGTGCTAATTTTAATTCATTCGCCGGCGTCGCAACCGAGCAGAGCACTAAAGAACAATATAATAGGTCGACTGTTATGCTAAACTCAAGCGTATTTCTAGGTTTAATAGCCCCGGGTGTATACCATAAAGTTGAAGGTAGAGAAATTGTGTTGCGAATGAAAATTAAAAGGATGGCGAGTAAACGGATAAGGTACCGTTAAGGATTAACTACCGCGAGTCAAATTATCCGAGGAAAAGTAATACTTAACTTCGAGTCACTCAAAGAAAAGTGATACGTGTCCCTTTTATAAACATTAATCCCTTGAATATAATCACAGCAAAAACGGCTCGTGTTCCTTCAATTAATTTATAAAGGTATTTAGAACGAAGCATACTAATATTAAATATATTTGCCAGAAATTCAAAGCCACTGTTCGTTAAAAAGATTTTCTAAAGCGGAATATTTTCTTATCGAAGGGTACAGCTTAAATAATAAAGAACAATTTGACGGACGTTGTCTTAAGTGTAATTGACACCGAACGAGATCTATTTATCTTCAGAAAATCATGTCCAATTTTTTAACGATACGTTGGCTCGTATTGGCAGCTATTTGGACGTTCACCAGTGACGTGGTCGATAATAGTTCTTACGTCCAACAACGTGCTTTTCCTTGAAAACCCTTTCTTTCAGTCTTGTTTTTCCCCCGCTAACTACTCGTCTGTTTTAGACATTGCAATTTATATTATCGCCTGGCATCGCTTTCTCCAGCTTCGGTTTAATTATATTTTTGTCTCCATCACGACACAGTATTCCTTTAGATTTAATTATAATTCACACCAGCAATTCTATTAGTTATTTAATTCCAAATTATGGAAGTATACATATATTTAGCAGAGTAAAGAATTTAACGATTTCATTTGTTAAATATATTTCAGAAAAATCATTGAATGCAGCAACAGCGTTTTTACTTTTTCTTCCCCTTTTCTTTTTTGGTTTGAGCCTAGATGAAAGAAGCTTGTATTATGGCAAAAGGTATTTACAAAGTGGTGGTTAATTTTAAGGCGTGCCGGGGCCTTAATAAGACCCGCACTATTTTCTGGAATCGTTACAGTAACGAGCTGGATTGGATTATCCTAATTTCCGGAATGAACATTTTTCCGTTTTTTCCAGTCCTCTAATAACCTGTTTCCTTTTTCATACGCGTCTATTTAAATTCGATGCACAGCGTAACCCCAGTTTTTTAATTTCACCCCTATCCCCTGCGTCTAGCAATATGCCTCGCACGTAACATTTTAATAAAGTAGTCGAACAGTGGAAAGAAACGTAACAAAAGCGGCCAAGAAATGTGTTTTCATTAAATTCCCTTGCTGCTTCTCTGCAGGGAGCAACTGAAGGAATATTAATTGCGAGTGAAATGAATGCGAAATTTTTTTAATATAATCTTTGCTTTCGATAACTTATTATTCTCATCTAAATTTCAACTTTCCCCAATGGAACTTAATGAAAGGAGACAAATTATTGTTTCGCGAGGGAACGAATTTTTGTTCAAAGCCGATTCTGTAATTTTTAGTCACGTTTCTTGCGCGTTTATTTCTTTGAAATTTAATTAATTTAATCCTAATCGTATCTCGCAGTTCGAACGTGGAATCGATACGCTTCTTTACGATTCGAGATTTACGAGCCTCGCAGCCTCGATTGGTGTTCTTCTCACGGTTTCCCCACACGTCATCGAATGATCGTGGTCGCGCGTTAACGAGGCCGGATGTCGATTTTACGACCACCGCGGAAGCGTACCTCGTTCGAGGTACGTTACTTTCACGGGGTTGGAAATTTAGCAACGCCAGATGTTCGACTTGATTGAATAAAGGTGGAGAAATCCGAATTGGAAGAAACGTTCTTGCGTGATTGATCGCTCGACGCGAAATATGCCAAGTTCCCGCGATACTCCTCGCACTTTTTCTGGTGCTATAAATAATATTGTCACTGGTGAATCAAAGTACAGATTCTCAGCATATAACATCAGCAGTTAATTTATATTGCACATTTATTTATCTGTTGAAATTTTCCCCTCGAACAGTTCCCTCGTCTATCCAGAAATGAGAAAAGAAAATCAGGGATACCGCGAGACAGTTTCCGCTGTCTTCAATAATTTGCCGCACGCCATAAAGAGTTCCATTCCCCTCCGGTCTGCCAGAAGTTTTACAATAACGTAGAATAAACGTTTCGCAGTGTCAACGGACTCGAGTGTTAAATATTTTCACGGAATTAATCCGGCTCGTCGGGCGCGAGACGCGCGAGAAAAACGCGTCGACTCGCAAAGGGGATGAAAAATGATGGTAACGAGAGGAGCACCGCCCGGGTAGGGGGGGATAAAGGGGTCGAGACGCTTCAACGACACAGTATCACGCTTCCCACTGCTATCCGTGGATCATAAAGCTGTGCGGAGAAATTGAATGAAAAGCGCCGACTGGCCTAGATTAATTACGGGTCGAAATATAAAATAAAATGCACCACGGATGGAACCAAATGCTTCAAAATTGTTGCGACCGTTCTCCGCACCTTTAGCGTCGATAAATACCAACAACGAATCCGCGCAGATTCAATTAACGTTACTATTCTAATAGGTAATCGTTGCTACAATTCTAATAACAGTAACCACGAATCCAAACGCCACCGACCAAAGATCCAACCCTCGAACAAATTCCGCCCGCCAACCACCGCCAGCCCCTGGACCGCCCCGTCCGCAACAGTCGTCGACAACTAAATTTCCATGAAGCTTCGGTCGGTTCGACGCGTCGTCGACGTCTGTATATCATTCTCATGGCATGCTGGTTTCGCGACAGTCGCATCACGAATTACGCGCTCGCAACAATAGGCCGCGAGCCTGGCTGCTGCGTCAAATCAAAATAACGTGTAGTGCGTGCACACTAGCAGATTGGCGGTCGACCAATTATTTGCTGGCCCGGAAACGTCAGATCTCGTCGTTTCGAGGCCTCGTTGTCACCCCGGTGCTCTCAGACACACGGGTCGAACGGAGAAAGGGTTGGTAATCAGAGGCGCGCAGATGACGCCCCCTCAAACGTGGCGCACGATTTAGAATTGAATAATAATTAGACGCGTAACACTGATTCTCATGTCATGGACAAAGTTCGATTATTTCATTTCCACGGAATGACTAACGATTTCGTAATATGTTACACATATATTATACGTTAATCGTAGAATGTACATTAAAAATATGAAAACGAATATCGCAGTGCAACGATTATAATTAACAGTGCCTGTATCCTTCGGGTAATAGAAGGGTCGTTTTTTCCGCCCGGAATATTAGCATCGAGAACGACTGACAGAAATGTTTGACAGAAGTTGCGGTGTGCATTATACGCGGTACAATACGGAATGTCATTGAATCACGATTGCCATTTAAATCATAATCTAGAGCAGACAGAGATTTTGTTGATTGCAGCCACCACGCCGCTTTGAAAACCGGTTGGAACGGGGAGAAACATGACAGAGATTTGCCGGATAGGGGAAAAGAGGGTGACTAGTGTCCATCAACGTTCTCTCGTTTCTGCACCCCCCAACACCCTTGTCCAGTTGTCCTCTGTTCATAACAATTTCGATATTCGACCCCATGTAATTGCTTTTTGCGAAGCGAAACAAGTTTTTCGAAAACGTCTATATTAGTTGGGATCGCGATTGCCCTCACCCCCTCGGATAACTCCAACTACGCGGATACCGTCGCGTATTTCTACTCTATTTTTGTTTTCGTTTGTTTTTTTGGCTTATTCCGTTCCATGTATTTTTTTGGCGGCGAGGATTTTTTTTGGATCGAGGTGGAAACGAGTGTGTACAGATTTTGATGAACTGTTTGGAGATCGTCGATTGCGCGATTCAGTTTGTCTCGTTGCAGACTGTATGGCAAGGCGTCTCTGTTAGCAGTAGGGATCATACTGTTGTTGTTTTTTTATTACACAGTGGATAACTTTTTCCTTGAGACACTGCGAATGATTGAATGTGCAATATTGACCCTTTATGACACCGCATAAATTTATATGGATAATAAAGATGGTTACATCGGTGGTGTGAAATATATGCAATATTAATACCGGTTTTAAAGATGACGCATATAAAAGTGTATCGCTGTTATTAAAATTGAAAACGACCTATTCCATAATCAATTGTAATACACCCTTTCACCCAGGTCCATAGGAACCACGTTAATTTTACGCTACGAAGGTCCCAACACTTTACCACCCACCGACACCCTAAATCGTGAAATCCAAGTAACCCAGCGGTTGCGCTTCCGGCCACAGCGAAAGTGGCCGTAAATCGAGCGGCGGCTGCACTCCTCGTCGAGAATCAATTCGACTTTTGCGAATCTGCTTCGTTACTCCAGCTGGCCATTTTCACAATTCGTTTCTACATACCTTTCCAACGCGAACAAATAAGTCAGCCGCGTCTATTACCGTAAAACCTGTCCAATGCCAGTTTCCGTGCCACTGTATTCTTTTGTTTAGAAGGCTAAAGGGATACCAAGCTTCCATTACAATCTTAATCTTCTAAGAAGTATCACCGATTCGTGTGAACGGTAGACGCGTTTGAAGTAGAGCTTCGTTTTCCCAAAAGGCACCGTCACGTCGAGGAATATCTGGCTGCGTTTGTGCAACGCACGATGCCATTAGTGAATTACTTTCTCCGGAGAAAATATCGCCCTTTGGATAATACAGTTCAAAATTCCATCAGCTCTAAAAATTAGTAAGGTCAGCGAAAAATCCCCCGAATGTATTGCCAGCGCTATCCGGTCGCAATCCCCTTAAAATTCCACGAAGAAAGAATTATTCGCTGTATCTCGCGACGTCTCATATTCCGGCTGCGAGCAACACGCAGATGGTTCTAGGGGATGAAAGTTTCACTGAGGGGAGGGCGTAGGGTGAGGGTCAAAGGGATCGTTCGCGACAGGCCTCGGTTAATATTCATCCCCGTAACGCTGTCGTTTCTTCTGTTCGAGAGGAGTCGCGACCGATGTCTGTTCTCCTTTACTCCGGCATTCCTATCCGCCCCTCTCTCCCTCTCTTTTTCTCTACTTTCTATCACGGTGGAAGTTCTCCCTGGAGGATCCTTGCATCTCGCCCATCGACGGAATATAGTCGAGGCATTATCAATGCGAGGCGAGTCCTCGGCTGCACTTTCGAGGGTATCATGGAATAGTAAGGAGAGTGCTGGCTGCGCGTTTGGAAGTCGAGTTGTAGGGTGTGGGATAGAGCTATGGGGATAAAACGAAGAGGGAAGAAGGGCGAAGGAAATGGCGAGGAGACGGAAAGGAGGGAAAAAGAGGGAACGAACGATCTGCTTCGATTAGTAACTCGGGAACGTAAGCTGCGTCCAGCGAGGCTGTTTTTCTTTCGACATGGAATTACGAACGGGATTTGTATGGCGGGGTAGGGGGGAGGGGGGGTAGAGCGGTCGTGGAAATGCAAATATGGAAATTTATTCTCGTCAGCTTGCCGGCTGATGAGGGTGGAGAGGCTGGGGTTGAGGATTGCTGCGTCTTGCTTTGTCGTTGCTAATTATTTCGTTCGCGACATTAGGCGACTGCTATGTGCACGTAATTGTTAATAGACGAATATTTAATAAATCGTACGATATCAGGGAAATTGCCCTGGTAACTTGAAGCACACTACCTACAGGTTGCACGGTCTAGATGCACGATTTCATAAACGACCAAGCACAACAAATATAAATTTAGAAATTTATCCCGATGTCCGGAAAGGGCATAGAATCGTGCAGGCATATCAATATCCGGTTCGTTTCATCGGCAACACCTCGTCCCCGTCGAACGACTGAATGAAGGGCAGGTTCGATTTCCGTTCTGGAAACGCAGCTACACAAAAGAATCGCGATGAAACACGCGGAGCCCCTTTATCTGCACGTTTACGCTTCTTTTACTATAGAAGTAACGGCATTGGCAATCTCCTAGCCAGCGACGCTATCGGCGCGGCGTCGCGACGCGCTCTTTATCGCGTGCCGCTGACGGACGCCGCGATTCGACCATCAAATCCTCCTTGTAATCGCGATGAGCCCTGCTTAAATCAACCCCGACGCACCCTGTCCTCGGGGATGAGTCAACTCGCTCGTAAACTGGCCGCCCTTCTTGCAACCCTCCAAAGATGATGCCCTCGAGTGGTACGTGAACTGAGACGTCCAGGCGATTCTTCTTTTGGGGGTTGAACGGGGGTGCGGTGTATTGATTCATGGTGGAAGAAACTTTCGCCTCCGGGAGGATGATTCTTGATGACCGATCGGATTTTCCTAATGGTTTGTTGGTTGTAGACGTTGTCGATATTATTAAAGCGT
This sequence comes from Nomada ferruginata, assembly GCA_963583965.1. NCBI lineage: Eukaryota > Metazoa > Arthropoda > Insecta > Hymenoptera > Apidae > Nomada > Nomada ferruginata. Next base: position 8,467,129 of record OY757225.1, on the reverse strand, counting down.
TGTGGTTTGATTTTGGTTTGTTTATTACTATTGTTGTTGCCATTTTGATTATCGTCGTTGTACTTTGTCAATGTCTGGACTATTGTGCCCGTGCATTAAGAGAAAAGGATATGGATCGAGTTGGTTCATAGTATTTGGAACTTTGCAATTCAGAAGAATTTGCTTACTATTATTGTTATTATTATATAATTGATTTTAGATATTCTTTCCGAAGATTCGTTTAATATAACGTACAACAAATTAGCCAATCATCTTCTAAACTTGCAATTCCAGCGAAACACCGTAGGAACGATTCAATTTCTCACAGTCCAGAATATGCGCGCAGCTTTGCTACATGGGGTGAAAGGGTTGAACGCATATTCATCCTCCAGGCCGGAAGCGTTGCAGCGTTTAACTATCCACGATGAACCATTAATCAGAGAAAGGAAGCAGAAGGTTCCCTGGATCTTGTTAACAACCTGTAAGATTGATACCACTGGCGATCCTGGATTCGTTTTAATTGCACAAGTGAATCGATTCTCGCGAACGGTCGGGCGATAGTAAATCTTCCAGACATCGAAATCTGTGATAAAAATTCGTGTTTGGCGAGGCTGGCAGTTCGACGTAGAATTCTTAAAGAAATAGCGTTCCTCGGAACGCCACGTCGGGCCGGACTTCACGGATTTCCCGAATAGTTCACCAAGGATCTTCCTCGAAACTAAAACCGGCAAATCTTCAGTTTGGGCGTATCTGACTGTGAAGCATTGTTACGGACAAAAATATTCCTCTAGTAAATTCCTAGTCAATCTTCATGCAACCTAATTTATTATTAATCCGAGAAAAATATTCTAACATAATATTCATTACTATTTTCAATTATGCAGGTATTTTTACAATTTCATTTATGAATTGTAGGAAAGCAATTAAAGAAATAGGAAGGGCAGTATAAATAGTAACAAATTAGAATTTCCCTTATTCTTTGCTATGGATAAATTTTTATCTGGTGGCCTGTGCAGTAGGTTCGCCGTTTTCTTTTTCTAAGAAGATTGAAGGAAAAGGAAGTTATTGGCACGAAGTGATTGCAGAATATATCCGCAATTCGAACAGCTGTAACGTAGAGACACCGAGCTATTTCCTTCGTTCATGAAATTGGCGGCTCACTTGCCTCTTCCCTTCAGCTGAGCCTTGAGCGCCATTAATCAATGGGGAATTCAGCAATTAACGCTCTCGTTTTATTAACGTGCCACTCTAACCCGTGCCCGTGCCATCAAGGCGATATACCAACGCGTTATACCGGGTGCTCTAGAATTTTTCCTCGCGAATAGCTTCAGGGATTACGTTAACGATGGAATTTATCGGCCGCCAAGAATTTCCGCGAAATTGTACGTGATATTTATTCTATAAATCATACGCGTTAATTACGTACACAATATTGTTGATACGACATAAATAATCCATTAATCATCTGTTGTACATAGCAAAATAAATTTAACAAGAATTAATTGTTCGGAAGGTGTAAAATTATTAATGGTTGGGGGATAATATAATTATGATTTAATGTTCCTAATATTCTCTCTGTCAGGATATTTATAATAATTCAACGTATTAATATATAGGATAATATCCATTTCCAAGCATCAGGTGATTATTTATCGCTAAAGTATTACACAATTATCACATTTCCAGATTTTCTATTTCCCGTTCAACGCTTTCCAATTAATGAAATGAATGGACTGACTTCGAAATACCTAGTACTCATTCACGCACGCTCAACTACATTGTCCGATGCGCGTGCAATTACGCAGATCGCAGTATGAACGAGTCGAGCTCAGCCGCGAGCTCATTTTATCTACAAAATTTTATCGACTCGCCCCCGGTACCTCCAGCTCGAATGAAGCCTCTCATTTTCACGCTTTTTCCCTGTCCACCTTTTTCCAACCCTTCCCCGTTCCCTCGCCCTCGTCCCTGTATACCCTCGACCTCGATCGCCGCGGTCGCTGGGCCAGCCACCGGACCGCAGATTCCTTTTTTCAATTTTAATCCCCCGCCGATAGCCGGCCAGCATAAAAGGACGAGTACACGGTTCTTCTGGCGAGATCCGGCGACAAACCGCCGTGAAATTGTCTTCATTAGGCGGATAGCGTGAAATTCCACGCCTGCTACCATGGTTTTTTCGGCAGGGGGAATGGGAAAAGGAGAAGCTCGTGTTGCTCGTGGAATGGAAGCACTGCGGATTGTAGAAACACCGCGAAAATAATTATTATCAATTGAAATAAGAGAAAGCTATTACTTTAAATTGGTTCAAGTTTTTTCTGGCGCGCTTCGTAGTAAAAAGAACCTCACGCATTGTGCACGGTGAATTAAAGTGTAGATACGAATTGTGAAACATTTAGAGCCGCGGTTTTTAATACAAAATTGATAATTGGGAATAATTTTTGTATGCGCGGATCGTTATCTTTTTTACGTTTCTTTTTCATCTGTCTCGGCGATTTTAATCAGTCGTTCAATTAGGTCGCACGTTTCTATTGAAGGCGATTAATAATAGAAGATATTGGTACAGGTGAAAGGGAGAATTTATCGGGGGTTTAAGGTAACACGTGTCCACGTCTGTCTACACGTGTTAACAATGATAAACTGGGAGGGTGATCGTGAAGAGCAAACTGATATCAATCATATTCTGTTACTACTCGCTACAATCGACCACTTTTATCGAAATTTCACCTCGAGCGGAGTTACACTTCAAGACGAGGCGAGAATATTCAATAAATCCTCGACTCCTCGTCATTTCCTTATTGCGCCGTTCGATAAGTCGTTGACGGCGCTATTAGTTTATACTTCCACTCCTTCGACCTTCTTCTCGTTCCATTATCATTTAGGTTCATCAAGTATTAACAGGAACGAACTGATTTTCGATGTTTAAAAAGAATTATAACACGAACTATGGAAATGAATCATAGAAGTAAATATTGCGTGGAAAAGTTGATTTCAGTTGCAACTGTATCTGAAGGATATCTTTGGACAAGTTCTGTATCTGTAAAATAAATCGCTGAAATGTTGAACTAAAATTGTATATTCATTATATATCAGCGACATATTTGAATCGTTGAATTTATTGAATTTCACAAAACACTGAGTCCGACTTAAAATAGATTACGAACATCCAGAAATTTCCATTTTCGACAGAACTTCTTCAGAAAATTCCATTAACCCTTTCGGTGGATTAAGGTTGACTTAGTCGAAAAAACAACCCCTTTCTCTGTAACTTCGCCATGCTTTTCGGCGTTGCGCGCCCGAAATCGGCGGCCAGCGAGCCGGAAGGGAAAGATAAAATCCCCTGATTTTTCTGCGCCCCGTTAGATCAGAACGATGCAATTAACAACGCCGATCCGGTCGATCGGTTCCCGATGCTCGAAGACGCTCTCTTTCGTTCCGTTCGACACGATACGAAAATTTTATCGCGGCTAACCATTGTTCCCCACGATATTTAAAGGGGGATGCCAAACGATCGGTCCGCTACGTAGTTTCCCTTCGTGCCACCGCCCCTCACTTTCAGACTAGGAAAAGTTCAGGCCCGTTATCTTGTCGCCACTCTGTATTGGCGATTCCAGTTGCCGGCCAGGACAATTTAGATTCAGCCGACCGATAAATGGCGCGCAATTGAATAACGCCTTGATTAAAGGCGATTCCATTTCTGATCATTCACGGCCCTTTTCCATTCGCTCCGAACCTCTCGTGGAATTTTCTTCGCGATAGAGCGAGGAATTTGTACGATATCGACGACTGATTGAAGTATTAGGCAGATGGACGAGCAATGGGGTTCTTTTTAATTATTACGGATAATTGAAAATTTGTAAAATCCTGATTTTCCATTTCTGTTAATTGGTTTCGGGAGCTGCGGCCTTATTTCTAGATCGCTATGACTTTTCTTTCAGTTATCTACTATGCTAATTTGTATAGAAACGTGGGGAAACTTCGTTGCACGTTTTTTTATTCCAGATAGATTATGGAGAATAATTTTAATTTAACTAATAAAATGTAAGGAGGGTGGTTACTCACGATGTCCTCGTGGCGGTGATTCTCCGGTGATGGAGGCGATGCGTGGTGCATCCTCGCTGATCTCGATGTCAGCTGACTTCCGATATACGTCTGCGATAGCGGCGGTGCAACGCAAATGCAGCCGGCCGTTTCTGAACAAATCGTTCGTCACCTTAAAATCTATCGTCGATTTCGACACCTGCGAGTCGTCGTCTTGCGGTATCGCGAAGTATCTCGTTCTGTATATCATACTGTCGTTGGCGATCTGAAAGCAAATACGATAAGGGAAATCAGCAACAGGTTTCACGTCACGAGCTATCTTCTTTCTCTGTTTGATTGATCGCAGCAGCTTCGAAATGTCTCTAAATCCAATGCGAACAAGTTTGGTTTAATCCATTCAACCAGAGGAATATTTGTTCGGTTGTATCTTTGTGTATCTTTTTATCCTCCTTTTATCGCCAACTCTCGCAGAAAGATTTAATTATAAAATAACTTCCACGATAGGCCGAGAGGCACGCAATAAACTCGCCTGAACGGTGCAAACCAACAAAAGAGAGTGAAAACAAACGTGCACGTCAAATAAATATTTAACAGGCGGGAAATGAGACAGATTAATTCAGTACCTCCTCGTTGCATAAACATCGTCGAAGCTGTTCCTTATAAAAAGTGAATTATTACACTGCGTTCACACTGTTTACCCGAGTAAATGAAAAAAAATGCCGCGATCCTTCCTCTCGCGTTACGACGAATATGCTTTGCCTCTGGAGAATTGAAAGGTTTCCTCACGTTCAAAATGAACTAGAACGTAACTATCTTCATTTTATTATGATATCAACTTGTTCCTTCGTGTATCCAAAGATTGATATAACTCTAATCATAGCTCGCTTACGTCTTCGATCGTTAATTACAACCGCAATCGTATCCGAATCACTCATACAAATTACAGCCGCACGTCTCGTCTCGCGAAAACCGGAAGCAGCCACCACACAGCACCCCCACGACAAACCACACTACCGTCGTGCTTCAACCACGAAACATTATCCGCCAAGTAATACCTTGTTCAAAACTATTACTACCCTTTTATCACGTCTCTGCCCTGCCCATTCAACGTCTGCCCGGACAAATACTCTCATCGATCGTCGTACCCGGTCAATCCAATCTCCCGTTCGCCATCGAGGGATGGCGTCCTGAAATTTCCTCCGGCATAACCTCTGCTACTGGCCGGGGCAGAGATGAATCTTTATACATCTCTCCTAAAGATGTTACGCAGTTTCGTTGCTCTTAAGGAAAATGAACGAACAAGGGAGAAAGACGGAGGAAGGGAAAAATGGCGTCTAGCCTTTTCCATTTTCCATTTTCCTCTTCTCCCTCATCGTCTTATTCTTCCCCGTCCTGCCTTCTCCGCTTCTTCTTCTACATCTCGGCCTTCTTCCTCGTTTACTTAGACCAAGAGAAGGAGGACACGAGAAGCAGAGGATACGACGTACAAGGAGCGCTCGGTGTTATTACTTCGGGGAACAAATGAGGCCGTGCATTAAGTACGCGGGTCTCGCGATGACGTGGGGACTATACGGCCTCTGTTCATAAAAGATAATGCATAAAGCTTGTGCCCTGTCGCGTACACCCTCCTTACCGCTCGTTGGATTTGTTGCCGGATAATCCCGCGACGAACAGCCCCCACCCCCGTCGCGGTATCGATGTAAAAACGAGGATATCAAGGAGCCACGAGTTTCTGCTACGCCCTTTGTTGATTTTTATTAAGATCAAAAGCGATAGGTCGTGTATAGTGAGGACGGTTATTGCGAATGGTTACTGACGACGTGAAACGAAGATTTCGGCGAGATACTGGATTCCGGTGCTGGGCGGACGAGATCGTGGATTCGACGGTAATAATAAATGCAAAGGTGTTTTTATTTTGTTGCGAGAAGAATAAAAGGGACGAAAAGGTGCAATGTAATTATTGTGATTGTTATTGAACGGGTGTAGCTTGAGTTTGCACTTTCATGGCTTTGTGTTTTTAAACAGGTTGAACTATCGAGACATACATACATATGTTTGCCCAGAATTTCCCTGAGTTAATTTCGATGTGAATTCTTGCGGCGCTCTAATTTCCACGGAGTAATACATTAGTATTCGCGGATTTCTTCCCGACGATTAATATAATATTCAAATTATTGAAGTTCAATTACATCATTTCCATGACCTGCTTTGTTCTATTCCCTGTCTCCCACATAATTCACTGTTAATAATTGTATCCGTCCAAGTTTCCAGATTTCAGCATATCACTTAATCGCCCGCGATTAAAGGAAAGCTTTCGAGCCGACGTGAACCGGCCGCGGGCGGTCCGTATTTCCCATGGAAAATGGATCGTAATCACGGCCGTTGATCTCTCGAGAATATTTCGATCCGGCGACACATCTCATTAATTTCGCCGGTCAAATATAATTAACCCGATATCCCGACGTCGAATTTCCATCAGGCAGCCATCGACGAGAGAGATCATTCAGGATTTATCGAGCTCAGCCGATGACGCGTTCGCGCTTTAACCCCGATATTCACAAACATCGTATCAATACCGCCGCAAAAGTGTCGACATAGTGGGATACACTTTTCGCGATTCGTTCGCGTTACAAATTTCACGAGCGCGTTTCGTTCCGCCCTACTTGAAATTCGGCGGCGCTGCAAATTCGCCGAGTCCTGTCGCTTTCTCAGTATTATTTGTCACCGTCATTTATCTTGTCGATGTCAGCGTAACGCGCGGCTTCGCAGGGAATTCAAACCTGCTAAACGTGATCTGGGTCGCGTTCCTTTTGTTTCATTTATCAGGAAATGGAAGAAAACAACTGTCGTCGTAACATGGTGTATATCAAATAGATTTGACAGTGGTATAATGAACATTTGTCGGTAGTATATATTGATAAAGGGCAAACAAAGAAATAGTGAATATTCACGATTCTACGATTTTCCTGAAAATTTGTATTCCGATATATTCAAGCCCGAGTAAAATATTCGCTATACAAAATAAGCATTATTAATGTAACGGGCTTCCATTTTACGCTGTGCATGCACGCGGCAAGAAAATTGAAGGGTCACGAAATTCGCACGGAAAAGTGGTCGATATTTGAACTGCTTTAACATCGTGAAGAAGAGTCGCGGAATATTCTAATCCGCGGTAATTTGAGCCAAGAAACGAATTTTTTGAACGTCCTCAGCAGAGACGTTTCGTTTTGCCAGACGAAAGGACCTCTACGATGACCGAACCTGTGAAATCAGCCTTTGGTTTACGAGTTCCGTTTGAAATTTCGCGGTCTTTCGTCTGCGACGGAGATTTGTCGGGCGGGGGGCGAAAAGCTGAACGGAAGGAGTGTGGCAAGCAAGCCGGAAGAATCGGCGGGGAGAAAATATGAGCGCGGATATGATTCTGGATAGGTGGAGTGCAACCCTTTGGCAGAGGATCAACTATCCACTCGGTGGCTTCGCACTGAATGTCTGTTTGATAGCGAGTTGATTCGAGAAAGAACGGCGCCGCGTTGTGTACCTAAAGGGATGTGAAAGAAAAGATTCTTTTCAGAAGCAAAATATTTGTTTCAATTTACTAGAAACATTATAGGCACGTATGAATATAAATACACCATAGACAGCTCGAAAAATTCCTGAAACATGAATTGTAATTCTGGTGTATACTTTAGTGTGGTAAATTGGAATTCGAATGCTTGATTCCTATAAGGAATATCATTGAGCTTAGCAAAGCAGAAAAGTGAGGTCGACGGTTGCGTGGGATTATTTATTGAAACCACTGCGGAGTTCGAGCACCGCGACTCGGGGGAGAAAAAAATTAAGTTGGACTGAAGTACCAATAATAACTTCGAGCAGGGAAGATGCAATTAAGTTTCATCCAGCGCCACTCTCGCAGCCTACGAAAGCTTTTAAGTTCCAATATCGCCGGAGTCAGTCAGCGTATTCGTGTGATGCACGTCTGCAAACGCGCACCGATTCTTTTTCCCTTCAACCCCGTGCTTCCACTTATAGCTGTGCACAGAGTGTCGCAGAAATGAGCGCGAGAAATTTATACTCAGATTCTAAAGATATCTCCGGCACAAAGAAAGATTGAATCAACAAATTTGTCCTATCGCAATATCAATATTAATAATCATTTGATATTTCGTCAGTGCCAAATCGTACGGCACGGTATTTAAACCGTGCAGAATAAGCATTGCGAATTTTTGTACGCATTTTTCTAACACTCTGTAGATTCTAGGTGATGGAGGAAACGTTAGACAGGAGGTGACGGACAATCGATAGAAACGATTTTCTAAGACACTGGCAGGCTACACGATGGCAGCTAACCATGGCTCGATAAGCCTGCATTTTCTCAACGAGTCGGTCCCCATCTTGATCTTGGTACAATTTTCCACTTTTCCTTCGTTTTCGTCGCTCGCCGTTCTTCTGCTCGAGCTGACGCGCGTCCGACAACTTTTTCGCCGCCCCTTCGATGTTACCCGCAAGATACCTGCTTACAGTTCGCTCGAAGAGACTTAAAACTCTGGATCGTGTTAAAAGTTGTATCGTCTCGATCCACAGGGACAAATTCTTCGCCTGTACAAATTTTTTTCTACGATCATAGACAAATTCTGGGTGTCTAAGTTTTATTTTATCACGAAACCGCGCCAACGTAGGGAAAGGCAGGAAGAAGAAAAAAAAGAAACAGATGACAGCAATGTTGGAAATATTATGCTTCTTATCATTGTAGCACCATTATTGTAGCATCATTGTAGTAATGAAATTAGTGTTTTAAACCATTTTTTTTATAACAGCAATATTTCTATTAAGCGAGAATTATTAGTGCAATTAAGTTTCTACTTGTCCAGAAATAAATAGGATTGCTCTATTATTTTCCACTAAAATGTTAAACTATCATAGCATGGTATCGTATGCTACTTCAATATAGCGTCGCTGGCAGGCGTTTTCCTTTCTCATATTACCGTCTTAATATTCTGGCGGAAAAATCAGGTGCAAAATTTTGCATAAATGAAATTCGACCGATCGCGAGAATGGTTCAACAAAGTTCCACGAAATCCTTATTGCACGCATGCAGCAGTTGCTCTGGTAAAATCGAACGAACGGCTTATTGAATAAATATTGAAGCTCGGAGTTACCTGACAATTTCATCGAAAGCTACACAATTGGTCCGCTCACGAGTCCGTAGGATTGTCTTTGGCTTTCCATTTGAGACGATCAATAAATTCCACAGCACTGAACACGGCCACCGCCATGCTCCTTGCTCGCCGCGAATTGTTTAATAACGCAAGGATGGCAATTAAATGCGACAAGAATATTGTACACTATTCAACTGGTCCAATGAATAATTTCAATTCGCCCATGAAAGCAACACGATGACGTTCGAACGTGCATCACAATACATCCTCCCCCAACTTCAGACATGTTAAAACAGCAACCACCTCATCCTGCTCCACTTCAAGTGCATACAGTTTCATCCCTCGGACTACAACCCAACAGGAAAACCAACTTGACGACAATCATAATAATAAAATACCATGTTGTATCCGTTCTAAATGCACTCAACAACCTCGAAGGGTCTTCGAAAACCAACCCCGACTCCCAAACAGCCCTTTCTAAAAGCAACTCGTAGAATAAAGCAGAAACGAGGCAGGGGCCTGCGAGGACATTAAGGGAAAGTTGTCGACAATGGGGCTGCTAGCAGGGTTAGCTCAGTTCTGCTGTCGAGGGTTCGCCGACACGCGTGTCAGCGTGCACTAGTGCAGGTGGAAGGTGAAAATAGCAGGGCGAAATTGCCGGCTCTCGCCACTGCACTTTCCAGCGGCCATTGTTACAGGCTGGACACGTGAATTTTCAGCTACGCTTAGAGACATCACTTCACCCTTTCTCTCTCTCTCTTTCTACCCCTGACCATGCGCCCCGTTTTCGTTCGGCTGGAAACTACATCGCCAGCCTCTTTCAGCCCTCGTCGCAGACGCGTTAATTATAACCGATCCGAACCCATAAAGCGGCCGAATTTATTTCCCGACCACGTCGAGCCGGGGAAAATTATTTCGTCAAATAAATCTCCGCCGGTGGTCGGGGATATCGACGCGGTGAAACGAAGAGCACGAGATATCAGGTGGACGTGGAATGGGGGTTCGTTAATGGGACAGGAATTTCGATGGGTTGAAAATTAGTCGAAGGAAATTTTGGGATGCGATAAGGGTGTGTTGAAAATTGTTGGAAAATACGGAAATCCTGGTGGACGAAATAAAGCAGATTTTGTATTGTGAAATATTTGATCGTCGAATAAAAATAGAAAGAGAATTAAAGGAAACGAATATATTAGGCACCTTTTTTTCTAAGCATGAAATTTTCTTTAGTTTCTAGAAGAATTAATTCTTGTTTTAAAAAATTTGTTTTGATGTTTATGCAAAGAAAGTAATGAAATTTCTGTAGGTAAAATATTAAATAATTCGTCACTGTAAATCGGTTGCTGTTCGCATACTTTCACGTAATTGAGGCAAGACTATTCTTTTCTTATTATTAACGTTACCGATTCTCGTAAATCGCGACATTCCAGTTCTGTTTCATTGAAACAACCGTCTACGCCTTCGATCCCGTTCTGTTTTTCAATTAACAGCCGCCATGTATACGGTGTAACTACCTGGTCATTTCACATTTCAACAACGAACGGAGCTTTCGTTTACACGGGTGCAGCGGCGGGAATTAAATTTATCGGGATCCATGCAGATACATATCCGGCCAATCGGCGCAGTCGAAAGGGGTGAAAAAGGGGTTGGGTTACGGGTGGTGCTTTGGTGGCTCACGATGCCCCGTATGCAAATAAATCGTTATTCCGCGGTATTTGTTAAATCAACCAAATTATTCTGTTAAATCGCAGCGCCGCCACGGCTCGACGCGTTGAACCGATCACGATGGCTTGGATGAATTATATGTTTTCGATCGTGGCACTATAGGCGTGCCATGGAAGGAAAACTAATTGATCACTTCCACCAGTTTTCTTTGTCTTCTTTATTCCTTCATTTAATTATATTCTCATTTAATTTAAATAAATTTATATATTAATACAAATAGATTTAAATAAACATTGCCAGGATATTCGTATTGTACATTAAGTTATTTGCTGTGTTAGGAATACTGTTTTAAACATTGCTTACTAATAAAAGACAATCAATAAAGGAGGCAAATATAGATAACAGTGATGTGAAGGCAAAGGTGTGCGCAGTTGCGTACAATCGTCCGCAACAGAACATTGCCGACACAAGGGATCGAAAGTCCATCAAAAAATAATTTCAACTAAGAAACATCTAAGTATATAAGATACTTGAACTTCCATCACGCGCAGGTGTGCCCATCAATTCTCGAGTGCCACAATTTCGCAGTCCTCAGACGATTCGGCAATCGCCCCGTTATCAAACTTTCGACCAAATACATTTCCACTCCGACTCCAAAAATGTACCGCCTTGTCAATATGAATTCACCGCGCATGCACACACAGTCGTGCACTCGTACACCCTCGTCTATCTACTGCATCCTCTCTGCCTTCGAGTTCTTTTCTCTTTTTCTTTGTTGAAAAAATCGTACAATCGATAAACGACGAGACATATTTCATCGGGCTCTCCTTAATATCGGATTTTCCTGGCGCGAGATTTGTCAGAGAATCAAGGGTTCGCGAGTTACGCCAACGGGCATCGGAGGGTTCTTGAAAAATTTACCCGCCTCGAAACGAACGACGGAAGGTGGTCGTTCACTCGTCGTATTCTATCCTACGCTTCATCGATCGCCGTAGCCGTCGTTCAATCGGCGGGGCAACAACGTTTTTCGGCTTACACGATGAAATAATTGCCGTTTACAGAACGGACCACCGGGCCGTGGTCCAATCATTTATGCTCACGCTTGTTTACACGCCTCCGCGTGCGCGGCGGAATAACTCGTTCGCTTGCGCAAATTAATTACGACTTATAAGCGGAACATCAAATTGCTCTAATTAATTAATCCGTCACAATGGGCCGGAATATGTGTTTGTCTGAGTACGGCCGCTCTGGCCGGGCTAATATCTGGCAGCATTAATAATTCACTCGAAATAATCGCGGCCGTTATTATTTCGAAACGCCGCGGCAACGAAGACCGGTGGCAGCTACTTTTATCTTGCCGCAGTGCAAATCGTTCTTATGGAGTTTCATGGAATCTCTGCGGGAATTTTTCTGGCGATAAATACGCGACGCATAACTCGCTCGATTTTCAGAACGCGACGCCTTAAATATATAAAAATATTCTACTTAATTAATTACCACGTTCGCTCCCCGATTCACGCGGTCAACACTTTTTGCAAAGACAATCGGACATCTCTCCAGCATCGACCCCTTTCTCTCCAAAAGCTTCACACGGACCCGACACCAAGCAAAAACCGCCGCACTACCGCTAATACGAAACGTTAATACCAGCCTCGGCGCATCCGCCTTAAGTCCACCCCGAAGCCAACCACATCGCAAACCTAAGCTACCCCTAAAATTCCTTTCCCAAATAATTCCTGCGACAAGAAACGCCCGGTGTCGACGGGCACACCTGGAACCACCTTGCCAGGCGCGAACGTTCGTCGCGCGAAGTCGAGTAGAGGGGGGTTGAAAGTTAAATGGAAGCGAACGTGGCTCGGTTAAGGGATGACACTGTGCGGGGGGTGTTTCGCGTGCAGCTTTAATCAGACAGTAAGGTCACGTAGCTGCAGCTAGAAAACGTAGAGCGTTGGGCTGGGACGAGAGATACAGAGGGAAAGAGGGATACAGTGAGATACTTACGAGATCCCCATTCACTTTCCACGTAATGGCGGAGGCGGGCCTGGAATTGCCTGTGGTGCAGTTCGCTCGAAGCAGCTCGCCAACCGCGATCCGGTCCTTCTCGTTGCCGATCGCCGGGTCTGTTTTCGGTGCGTCTGAGGCATAATAATTACGTCCTTTAGCACGCGCGACTGCTAATTCGACGTTTGGCCAATTGCCAGCTGGGTCTCAGGGTGGTTCGGGTGTCGGGGTTATGGAAAGGGTTGGATGGTGTCTGTACGACACGTTGGAAATGAGAATTCCGTGGTTCTGAGGTGGATTGAATTTTTTATGAGTATTTAGTATGTCGTTGTTTCTACGATATTCTGGACGATCGTATTTTTTTCATGACAGTATAATGTATTTTAATTGTAACACGCGTTCGGACATTCTGAGCACGACTGTGATTTTAATAGAGGGTGGAGTTTTTATTACGCCAGACATCGAGGATCGTCGACTGTTCTCTTTATTGAGTGCCAGCGAATAATGCACTCTATTCGAATCGATTCCGTCGACGGTCGCGCGATAATTGAAGCGTCTTCTACGCGGGGAATTCTAACCAAAGTAGAGAAAAGGTGGAAACGTTCTTCCGGCAGCGATACGAGGCCGAGCGGCCTACTTCCGGAAGGAAGTACTCGAGGATCTCCCGGATCTGACATGCAAATGGGTCGCACGTAGACGCGCACGTGCACCGCATTACGCTGTAGAGCGATTCAGCAACGAGGGATTTGTCTACTCGCTGGAACATTTTAATTCTCGGTCCAGCCGACCACCAACTCACCTACTACTTCCATCCTTGCCCTCTCGATCAGCGTGTGAAACGATGGATATCCAGCCGACACTTCGCACTTGTACTTCCCCGTCAACTTCCTCGACACGTCGAACAGCGTCACGTCGTGCGTGTTCGATTTGGAGACCTGTGAAGTGGAAGAAAGATCGATCTCTTAAACGATTTCGTTAGATTGCATACGGGATTTTGTCTCGTCAATCGTTCGAACTAATCGACGATGCAAGAATTACTCGTAAGTAGCTCGTTTAACAGTATGTAAATAAACATTTTATCAGGGGTAGAGTTTGAATAATCGAATGAATTTAGTTGCGCCAGAAATTGAAATTCAATATCCGAGTCGATACCTCTGATTTTAATTAATTGGCATATTAAATGCTTGAAAATTATATTGCTTAATGATCTCCAGACAGCGTGACATTTAAAGTGTAATCTCGAGCAATCATTTATCTTCGTTCTATAGAACCGTCCAAAGGAAGGCTGCGAAAATCCTTCCCCACCCCCGTTCCCATGTTCATAAAAGCGAAATCGAAGACGGGAGTTTTATTTCTATTCGCGGTTTCCTGGATCGTGCGTTAAACGCGTAGAACCGGAAAAGCATCATCGCAGTTTTGGAAAAGGCGCTTCAATTCGGAACGAAGGGGGCTGGCTGCCCGATTGACGCACCACCGTCCTCCATCCAGGATACTTTTACAGACGATCGAACCGTTCGAAATTTGATAGCGACGAACCGGGGGAAACTTTCTCTTTGCCAATCCCTTTTCTCTTCGAGATATCGTTTCCGTGGAAGTTGACTCGACTCGGTTACGGGATGGATGCCCGAGTAAAATGTATTCTTCTATCGGTGTGTTCTGGACATTTTTCTTCCTTGACCTGCTGCCGCGAATGTGTGATTAATTTCCTTTCACCCTTCGTATGTGTTTCGCACTATCGCCGATTCTATTGAACTTTCCGAAAATCGCTTTCCCCGACGAAGAGTCTGGCAACCTTAAGACGCGTAGAAATGATTGATTTCGATTTCAAGTTGTTTCTGATATTTATTTGCAGTGCGAGGAACTATTGATTTAATTGCCTTTCCCTGCGAGGTATACGAATGGTGGTGCAATAATAATAATAAATAATAACGATAAATCCACCGTTGCGGGATTTGCCGAATTCCTCTTCCTTTTCCTTTTTATTCCTACTTCGATTCTGTTCTTCACTCGACGACAAGCCACCCCTGAAATTACTTTGTATTCCACTCGACTATCGACCTTCCATCTAACCCTCTCTGCACATCTAAATCTCGGTCGGATTGTATTCTCTCCTGTCCGGTCTCTCGTCGTGCAATCATTTATATGCATCGTGGCGGGCCCCTCTGCCTGCATTACAAACTGCATCGGATGCTGGGACAAGTCCTTTTCATCGTTTCCGCCGCTCCTGATGGAAGCCCCGGTTCGCCGAAAGAAATATCAACGAGAATCTACCGATATTTCGTTGAAACTGCACTGGCATGTATCTCGTAGAATAGCTGAGATAATACTGTTTCATTTGAAAAAATTGTACTGTGCTCTTGATCAGAAATTTCCGCCGATAAATTTAACAGAAAGACAAATGTATTTAATGAAAAAATTATCGATATTCGAACTGCTGTAACTTCGTGAGCAAAAATTCTACGACAATGCACCTGGTCTTATTTCGCGGAGCAAAGTCTCCATAAAGTAATCCGAGGCAGATCGCTGTACGATTTATTTCAAAAAGTTACAGCACTTTAAAGAACGACAATTCTTCAACTAAGCCCATCAATCCTTCAATTCGATTATCGAGTGCATATTGCAATTAATTGAAATTAATTAACTTAAAGTTGCACTAAAATTCATTAACGAACAAGCGATACCTCACAGCGTATAACGTACAATATTTCACGCCCGCACCATTTTAACAGCGCTCCCAAATAATAGCATAAAAAACAAACCCGGGAACCTGCCCCAAATAAACATTCTATCTTCAAAAACTCGTTCGCTCCATTTAAACTAATTTCAATGAAACGGGGAACAAGTAGGCACGCGAATAAAGTATATCTCGCAAGGGTATCGTAGTTCCGGCGGTTTGTTGAGTTCTGGTGTCGCGATAACGTGTAATGACCAATAAAAGTGGGATACGGCTAAGTGGCGATAAAAAGGCTGGATTATCGGCTGTGTCGAGACGCTTCGAGCCGGGTTATCATCCTATTGGCCAGACATAATTCCACGTTCCTAACTGTGACCCGGCGAGCAAACCGCCGTCACTTCCGTTCGACCACTCGGTCCTGTTCGTCGTTCGTGTAAATATTATACGAGGCGTCGTTACTTTTACGCGACGTGGGACTGAGCGTTTTTCGCGGAGATTTACGAGCGATTTTTCCCGTCGGCGATGCACCACCTTGTTGTTCGAACCAACCCCCCATGCCCACCCATTTCAAACGGGGGTGGTTATTCATGGGTGCCGTGCTTTTATGAATCTTTGTCGCGAGCCGATCTTCGGCCATTTGTTTGGTACACAGCTGGGGATAAATCAAGTTGTACGGCGAACAATGCTGTCGGGGTAGTTTATACTTGGGGGTGGAATATAGTATCCGGTTAAAATGGAAGTATTAGATGGGGAAGAATGGTTGTGGAGATTTTTT
The DNA here is from genome assembly GCA_963583965.1 of Nomada ferruginata. Classification (NCBI taxonomy): domain Eukaryota; kingdom Metazoa; phylum Arthropoda; class Insecta; order Hymenoptera; family Apidae; genus Nomada; species Nomada ferruginata. The sequence continues at coordinate 8,450,847 of OY757225.1, read as the reverse complement.
GCTTAGAGACATTGCATTGAAGTGTATTTATTTTGTTTCTAAAATTCTGTTTAATATATTCCTTGAAATGCTTTATTTCTTTAATGGGATTTTTGTAATTTCGAAGATACATTCGATGGATTGGTTGTTAGCAAACGCTGACAGGGAATAAATAAATATTGAAATAAATATTTTCCTTGGCCAGTTTCGCGGTTCTTCAAACGATCGCCGATGCGGAAAAATGAACTGCGTCGGTGAACGAGCTTCTGAATCCAAGTGCTTCGGTATTTTATTAAAGATCCTTATCGGCGCACAATGGGTATTATCCGAATGAAAAATTTGTTCTCCACTGACTATCGACTGAGTTCATTTCCTCGGTTTCCAGGCTCCCGTATTCTTTAAAAGCGGATTCGTACTGAAAATATTTTTTCTACACAGTTTATATATTTTCTCCTCCCTCATTTTTCAATTTCATAATTTTGTTCACGATCCGACATAATGAAACGAAGTTCCATTTCAAGTAGATGCCGAATTAATTATCGCAACCAGTAGTTCGAATTTCTAGAAGACCATTTAATTCGAATAATTGTGTGTTCCATTTCCAACTGAGTTTTTAACTGGATGACAGAAAGTCATTATCGCGAACTGACATAAATCCGCTTTGACGAACGTGGAATTATCAGACTAGAATTTAGATTCCAATAATTCCGTTATAAAAATTACGACAATCATTGAACCGAGCCCAGAATTGTCGCTAAATAATAATCGATCAATTCCAAAGAAATATAAAAATCCAAATCGAAGACAAATGTTGCACATTCGTATATTATACAGGGTGAAACGTGATCGGTAGAGATTTCTCTGTTATTAGCAGTCCGATCGAAAATGTTTTTCTCTTTCTCTCAAGCTTTAACGTGATTATAACAAATTATTTGTCAACTCTTCTATTTTTATGTCTTTTCAAGACCAACTTGAATTTTTTGCAAATAAACATATAATTTTTCTACGCCTATCTGTTAGGGGATTTCAAGACGAATTCGGTAAATGTCCGAACGTAGTTTTATTTTTATCTGGGTCGAGAAAAAAATTAAAAATTTCAGTATAATATTACTAGAATCACTCTCTGGAAAGTCTGGGGAACGCAATCTAAACATCTCTACGACCTTTGCTCCAGTAAGAGACCCTGCTCAAAATTCTACAAGCGGTCGCAATTCTTCAGACGATAAAGTTTAGCCCGGCGTGTACTTTGTCGAGGACAGTGGCGGCAGGTGGACTCGATAAAAGTGTCGCGATCCAACAAGTTGGATACTTTTTGCTGCCCCCTCGATCAGGTAACGTTCCGCCGCGTAAGTGCGAATTGTAGGAGTGGACCAGTAGTCGAAAGAAATCGATAAGGCTGATTTATGGCGTGTGTTACGACCCCTTGGAATCCCGGCTCGAGTGGGTTCGTACATTGCTCGTTTGACTTTCGTGTTTAACTCGAAACGGTTTCACGATCCACCCTATCTCCACCCCCCAACACCTGTCGCCACTCTCCTTACGGTTCGTGTACATACCTCAGTTTAAGTATTTGTCGCGACGCGTGAGGACGTGGAAAGTTATCTGCGCCGCGGTGGGTGACGACGAAAATGGAAAAGAATAGAATAGAATATCGTTTGCTGGTTGGGCGATGCGGTTTTCACAGAGGCGAATAAACAAAACAGCAAATAAATTTGCGCCACCTAGAAGAATCTGACCGAATTCTCTGTCGGTTGAAGCTTGCCGAGACAGTGCGTCACGAATTTATAAAAACTCCGCGATAACGCAGAAAACAGCTAATGCAGAAAACGGACAAGAGAAAAAAGCAGCTTTCTCCGTCGGGGGGGCAGGAAAATCAGGACGCCACTCGGTCTTATCTCTCTCCATTTCGAAGCACAGTTCAGATGCTGATAAATGGACGTCGATATATACTAAAGGACGATGCAGCTTTTTCTGAGCATCCAATTTTATCAGTTTTTTTTATCAAACGAAACAGTCATTCTCCCCTGCTAAATCGCCCGTGAAATGTTTTTCTCTCCTGTGCAGAAATAATTTCTTTTAAATAAAGAATTATCATTGTTCCCGTCCACCAAAAATGACGAACCAGCCGCGAAATTAATGAGATCCCCGGTCATAAACTTTCATTGACGTGCTCGTTAAGGGAAGCGAAGTTTAATTGCACGTAGTACGCGTGGATTCGGGTGCAACAAGCAGAATTTTCGGGCATCAATCCCCTCCGTTCTCCCCCTATAAAGACACTGTTCCCAACCTAATTAACAACGTTTCGCATTAACGCAGAAACTGTCAACCCTCTTGAAAACATATTGCCCATAAATCTTAGCGAACGTTGAGCTTCACTTTTGTACTTTGTGTCAATACGAGAACGAAGTAACGTTTACATTTCCATTGAAATGTGATGGACTTTTGGATTAGGTTCTGGTAGCTTTATCTTTTGTTTGAACGGTTCGAATAGAATGGTTATATACCCTCTCAGTTGATAGAGTTAAAGCATAATTGAGAAATATATAATGGATGGAAAGATTTTCCTCCAAATAATGAAATAAATATATTTACGTTACTGTCGTACAATTTTTAGCTTAATTACAGAGAGGAATTAATACGAAACTAAATAATACTCACGTTCACGTGTATACCCTCGACATTGAACGTGGTGTACGGCGGATCTCGCTCCGGCACGTATCGATAAAACTCTATGTCTTCGAGGAACCATTGTATCGTGTACAATGTCTGTCCCTCTAGATCGTAATAACAGGATAGTGTCACTGTATCGCCTGATCGCACCATTCCTGGTACGTTGATTGTCAAATCCTTCAGTCCAGTCGCACCTGTAAGTGAAATATTTAAAATGATAATTTAATTAAAATTCATCCCCGAAATATTAGAACAATAATAATGACGCTAATAGCAGTGTCCGGAAATTGAAACATTCCAAATCCCGGCTTGCAGACCACAAATATTTCAAAAAAGAAGTATCCAGAAGCTAATTCCAGTTTACCTCCGTTTTTCCACGAGGAAACTACAATAGATCTAGTTACCAAATATTTCACAACGGATTCTTACAAATATTTCCGCGTAACAAAAGATGGGAATCGATTTCACGGATTGATACTGACCCAAGTGGTATATTGCCAATTAAAACGTCGAACGTGTTTTTCCATTCGTGATTTTCCCGGTTCGTTTTATTCTTTTAATGGGCGATACCAGAAAGAAATGCTTGCGAGCACGGGATGAAAATCCGTCGAAGGATAAAGGTCGTATTTCCTCGACGTTTTTATAATTAACCGTAGGGGGCGTCGCTCAATTTAATGCGACAGTTTTTATTTTTTATCGTAAAATATCGTGTACTATATAGAATCTTGGTACTTAATTAAATTAAAAGATCAAGGTTTTGTACATATTAAAAAAATGTGCATCTAATATTTCCTGTCTGTCACAGTTGCAATTTTCTTATAATTAATTAAAAGATACTGCGTTCGAAACCAGGTGAAAGAGTCACGAACCGGGTTAGTTTCATCTTAAATACAGTTAACGTTTTCTTGAAAGGTATAATTACTTGGAAATAAAATGTTACAAGTTCTTTCAAGGTGGACTTTGCAAGATGAAGATGGCAAACGGAGAGATTAAAAACCGTCTTGCATAGGGCATTGCTCCCCCAGCGGTTAAACCCTTCCATCCAGCCGTTTGTTTATCGTTCTAATTAGATATTCCGGCCAGCAAAGATGTTAGAACGTACGACAATTAAGGCCCGTTTCCAGCGCTAATCTAATCGCGCGAGCAAAGTCCATTTAGACCGCCAAGTATCTCTTTAAACGGATAAGCGACCCTCGGGTATTACATCTAGCCTGGAAAGCGTCTAATCTTGACGCTCCATAGTTTCATCCCACTTTCATCCCCCTATTTCAGTTGAATGTTGGCTGCCTTTCTACCCCGTGTTCCTCGCGATGAGAAGAATCGGATGCAATGTGTTAAACGACGTTTCCTTGAATTATTGTTATCGATATTATTTTCCCGGAGAATTTGAGTGGAAAAATGAGATACAATTTTAGAAGAGATACAGTAATAAACTTTAACTTCGTGTTCAATGAATGTACCCATTCTTCAACGTGTTATTAAATGTAGAAATACTTGTTCTTCGATTCGATTGCAATTGTATACGTCGCTGACGAAATTCTACCTGAAAAACCATTTCCAAAATTTAACAAAACTAACAAAAAATTCATATTCTGATCGACATGTACTATCGACAATAATACAATCATAAAAACAATTTCCCTTTCGAATAATAGATCTTCCCCAAGCACTAACGATTCACTCGATCTAAAACACATCTACTTCTACTCGCGATTCTGGGAATCAAATAGAATATTGCCCACATTTCAATCCCCAGTCATCGAACTATAATAAATTCCCTTTCGCGAACCCTGCCTAGACACACGGGAAACTCAATCCAAAAGTATTTCCAAATGTACCCATCCGGCATACTGTTTCACCAGCGGTGAAATTTCGACGAAACATTTTAACCCCGCAACCCGTGCTCGACGCTCGTAGCTTGGATTCCCGTGCCCTTCTTCCATGGTTTTATCGAGAGGCTGCCGTTCGGGCTGCCGTTTCTCCTTCGAGTTTATTCGGTTTCCTGGCGAGGGGTGTACGTCGAATCGAACAGACAGCGCCGTAACGCGATTCATCAATCCGTTCGTCTCTTTCACGTCTAATTCGATCGCTACTCTTCCGCGCGAGACAGAATGTACTGCATACATACATTGCGACACAACCGGAGACACGCGATTTCCTTTGTTCCGCACACGGGTCCCACGCTTTATACCGCACGCAGAGCAGAACGGATTGATTTCCCGAATTATCGAAGCAAACGTCGAGCCGCAGATGTTCCATTTCGAGAAGCTTGTTTTCCTTTTCATTGCATTCGCCGAATGGGATTCGTGTGCGAGCCCACCGTGAGCTTGCACAAGGAAACATCCACTTTGGTCACGCTCTGAAAGCCGGCGAAGCATTAAGCGAGTGACGATAGAGCCACTCGAATTACGCTGGGAACGTTGCCCTTTCGACGCGTACGTTTTCGGAGCCGCGCGGGGCTACTAATTATTGTTCCATCGACGTGTGCTCGGTGAAGTTGCTCTTAAGCTCGATTCTGCTAGCTGCTCCTTTCTGTTGTTACGCGGAGAAGAAGAGCGTGTACCTTTTTCGAGACAAATTATGTCTGTGAAGTACTTTATCGGTAGCTCTGGTTCTCAGAGCTTTAGCAAACTGAAGGATCGCTAAATTGTAGCTGCGACATTGTTGATCTTTTAACCGGCTTTGATCCCCGAATCCGTGGCGATTCGAGCGGCGAACGAAATTTCTCAATAAAATTGCCACGAAATTGCTTGGCTAGGGAATTCCGGCCAGAAACTGTAGACCGTTGGCGAACGTTTGAACCGGTACCCAGGCGAAAAGAGCGGGGCGAGTGGCCTTTAAATTTCACGAGCAGCCGAGATCTTGCCAGCAGCGTTTAATTCCCGGATAATTCGAGGTTCACGCCGTCTTCGGAAATTGTCGGGCCGATATTCCCATCGGTGCCACGGCCGTTGTGCGGGTTTGAAAGGCACATTCGCCGCGCGTTAAATATCGATTTTAAAGGGGAACGAACGCGACAAGCACGGAAGAGACCCGTGTGTTTTTACGCGACGGCTTTTTTATGGAGTCGTTTAAACACCGCCGCCTATTCCTCGACTCGATATAGACTTATTCCGGGATGAACGCTCCCACGGGATACCGTTCCCCGTTTCCCAGCAGCCAACGGCATATGAGCAGAACGATATTGCCAAATCCCCGTGCCACGACGCGACGGAACAATAACTCGACGGCGAAGAATTTATTGCCTCCCCTCGCCCCTGTGCCTCCCTAATTTTTTGATCTATGCACGGACAGTGCGAAGGACGCTACAATATTTGTTTTCTCGTTATTTTGTGTCCCCGACTTTATTTTTTAATCGAAAAGTTACGATGGAATGTACGGAAAGTTTGCTCGTCATATTCAGATGGTACAAGGAGTCAATTGCGACATGAAATTTTGAAGTTACATTTATTTCATTTATTTCATCTATTTATGTCTGAGGTCGTAAGAGGCGACGATGGATAGGTGACAACGATGGTTGAAAGCTGGTCGAGATATCCCAAGTATTCGATCGATACAGATTCACGTATGGCGTACAGATTAGTTCGTAGTTTAGGAATGCGGTTTGGAATCTCGCTGGCTTCTGGTGAAAACCGTGCACGTCTGCTTTTCGCATATTTGCTCGTGATAATTGATGAATCCATGAAACGACAGATATTTTATGGACTGCACACTCCGTAGCGTAGATGGTTAGTGAATCCTTTTATTTCTAATACTCCAGCATAAACCAAATAATAATAATATGGCAGCATTGTAGCTACAGAAAATGTCCAATACAAAATACATATTCTAGGGTAATTATCAGCTATCCAGATAACGAGTTAAGTCATAATAATGACAGCAATAATACGAATAACAATAGTACCTAGTAATGATACATCTGCAGTTAACTAGAGCTGAAATAGTAGTATATCGATAACAGTGATATCAGTAATACTAATCTCAGATTCGTTGTGAAACCCCATTGCAAGCACAGTCAGCAAAAGCTTAGCCAGCATTTTTTCCTCGGCGCGTGCTATTATAATTGGCAGCTGTAGAAACGAGAAACGTACAATCCCGTTTGCCATGCGAGAATTCTAATTCTCCTTTGATTACCATATAATTCTTCTTATTTTTCCTTCTTTCCCTCTCGCCATTAGCGAACGTTAAATTTACTGTTGTTCGCGAATTGTTAACGACGCGTGTCCCTCGCAAAGAGAAACTCGTCGATCCTTTACTTTAAATGGACAAACATTCGCCCGGCAGTTTCTCTGATGCTCGATCGTTATTCCACTCGTGCGAAACACGAGACATGAAACTCGCCCGGTGGATAATTTCAATTGGAACGTGCCCGATAGTAAAATACCGCGGGAATGATTATGATACGTTCGCGTGCAGAGATACTTCGAAAGCAAAAAGAAAGTAATCGGACCGCGTGGATTTCGATGGAATTGCTTCAATTTCGTGCTGGCTGCTAAGTGAAATACAGGATGGACCCGAAATGACTATGTTTGAGCTGGCCTCGGCCTAATTACGCGGATAATTATCGGGGCTGATTGGTAGGCGGCTCGCATACGCGTGGCCTCCTAATGAATATGGATAAATCGTAAGTGGGGCGATATTGGTTTTCGACAAAGCCGTTCATTGGTACAATGTTGACGATGTATGGGATCATTTGGATCAGTCGCATAATATATCTAATTTCTTGAGCAGTGTCGCAGTGTATCAGAAAAAGTACAAATAGAGCAACGAATATAAAGACTGAGTTATATTATTCGAGGTTCAAGCGGTCGCTAGATTTTATTATTTTAATATTGCAACGTACGAGAAATTTCGGATAATTTTGTGCCGGGCTGTAAATTATCTGGAAGTTTGGGAAATCCTGGGTGTAAGCTGGTTAACGTGATTTCGGACTTCGCCTTGTTTTTTTCTACCCGTTGCGACTGTGTATGTACAAATGCAATTAACAGGAGTGCAGAGAGGGCTCTTGAAGCTTTCCTGAAAGCCGCACTCACCATTAGTGTACCGAATTTTAGTGCAATATTTGCGGAGATTCGTCTACCACAATAGCGCAGTTTCTTGCGCCAAATATACTCCTCGGAGCTGTTAAACAACGTGCACTATGATTTCGCTGGAAATAGATTACAACATAGATATCAAATAGACAGTTACTACAAATAAGTTCGAGTGCATTGATTTTGAATAAATACTCGATAAATAACACCTTGAATCACCTCGTCAGAATACAAACACCCCGAGAAGCTCTGTCGAAAGAAAAGTCAATACACAATTTACATTATTGAAACCAAAAACAGCTTCACTGCGCTACGAAAGAAGAATGTAGTCATAAAATTATTCTCTCTCGTATTCACGTCTCTGGAACACTTAGTGCCAATTACCACTCGCGTCATCGTACATCTATCATCCCCTAATATATGCCAACGATGCCTCGACAAGATCTCGTCAACCCTTCTCTCGTTCAATCGTTCTTTCCTACAGCGTGTACAGATTTCGCGATAAAACTCGCCGACGAACCAACGTCGTTCGATTGTGTTCTAATGATCAACCGACTCGGAACGGTTACCGCTACCAGGCGTAATTATATCGCGTTCAGACGGCTCGATGTAACGCGTCCCCGCGGCTCGATTTGTTTGATTACACGCGAACGGGTTGGACGGGGTAATGCGTTTATCGGGCACGGCCTTTACGCTCGCCTGTGCCCCGCGAATCCGTGGAAACTTCGCGCAGTTTCGCGCGACGACCGATTACCTAATCCGCGGAGGACGCGGGAAATTTGTTCGACTAACCGTGCTGTAATTCATGATAAATTCTGTGAAAGCTTCGGGGGGCTACCGTGTTGGCGGAATTATCGTTGGCTTGGGATGAAAGTGTTGCAGCGAGCGAAAATTGGGGATCGGTCACTGGTGGAACTTATTGGAATTATTATTATTATTTGTATTATATTCATTTTTAATTTTAACGTCGGTTATGAGCTTCATACTTGTAATAGTTTGGGGGGAAGATTAGAGGTTCGGCTTATTCTTGAATACCTTTCTTGTGTAGGATTAAAAGTGTTTCTTCCTCCCGTAAGTAGTACAGGTCAATGTATGATCGTGCGTGTATATTTTTTAATTAGTACAGGTCACTGATATGGCTGGGAATATTGTTTAAGTTCCACTTAGTAGTACGTTCTTAAAGCAGGGCAGATCAATGATATTGCGAGGTGTACTGGTTTTTCAGTTGCACAGAACACGTTTCCACGCTCTCCGCTTTACACACCTGGCGTGATAATCGTGCGAGAGGCGTCTCCACGGAACGCATACACACATGCATCGCGGGCACAGCCACGCGAGCAGCAATCGTGGCCGCGATAACGACGTTGGTTGTAAACTTGCAAAGTTATATATCAGCTTGGAACCGATCGTGTAACCGTAACAGTATCACGTGTAACGCGCCTTAAGGAGCACCCCGATCGGCGTTCGTGCAGAAATTTGTAGAGCGAGCTAAGCCTGGAACCTGGGGACGGAATCTCGAGGAAAACTATCGCAGGTGGCCAAGATTATCACGCAAACTTCCTGTTTAAGCCGCGCTCGCGATTTCCCTCACCATGTGATGTCTTGGAGCATCGTTTTATCAGCGAATCCTACAATTTCATCTAAATATTTTGCCCACTTCACGTGAACTCCATTAATAATATAAATTGTACAGTAAATAATAATATGAATTATGTACAAAAACCTTGATCAAATTATCGAATCTATATTTAAATTAGCCTGTAAATTAACTACGCGCAGGGATGGAATACGATGAGTCGAAAAATTCAGATGGAATTAAAGTGGAAAAAAGGGGAATCGAAGAAGGCCTGGTTGCAGTAGATTTTTTGCGCCGCCAATCGGGAAATTTCGTTTAATCTAAAAAGTATTCGATTGTTCTGGTCGGCGTGCCAGAAAGAACTTTCGTGGAAAACTGTTCGCCCTTAGCAAGAGGATTCTTTTCAGCGTCATCGAGAAAGAATTCGGTATCCGTTCGTTTCTTCTATCGGGACGAGCACCCGGCTGGAAACTTTTTCACTGCCCCAGAAAAAATTATTCTTTGTTCCCCGATAGAGATTCGAGGAGATTTTTCTTTGAGAACTTATCTCCTGGTCAACGAACGGAATGCTCTAAAATTCATTAAACTCTTGCGCCTTCTTCGAAGGGTTCAAAGAGGCCGGCACCCTCACTCTATCTTTGACGGAAAACCGAACTTATTAACGCGGAAGGGCTCATCTGAAAGTCATTCGATTCCTTTGTGGAGATCGACGCTCTTTGCCGCGACGTCAGTTATTAAATCGGCGCGGCCAATTTGCCGGCGTAACGAGAGCTAACGAAATCTGTTTGGTTGCCGTTCTACCGTGGCCTTTGTTTGTCCCGCTCGTTGGGATGATTTTTAATTTCGTTTCTTGCTTAAATTAACACATTCGCGATCGACGATTGTCGGACGATACGGACAGCTGCATGAAAAAGCTTCAGTTTCTTTCTAATTGAGAACAACTCGCATGTATGGTTACTGCGAAATCCTTGAACGCATGTTTAAATTGTTTATAAAAAATGAACAACGCGAGTACCATTCATAAATCGAGTCTATCATCGTGTAGCAGAATTCATTACCTTCATTTTAAGCATTCAATCATTAATCTAGCGCCACCAGGACACGAGACAATTGCAATGACCCGGAGCCCATTTTTGCCGATTTTTCAATTGTTAATAACTTTCAAACCACAAGTGCCATGTTGTTTAAACCTATTGGAAACTAAATCTGAGGTTCTCAATCACGGCGTTACCGACATATTGCGAAGACCCTATTGTGCCTCGTGTTTTTTTCATTGAATATAATTAAAAATTGTTATCTGCGCTCCTAGTGGTTATTTTTTAATAAATGAAGTGTCATATGAAAGGGGATTAAATATGCTGCACGGCAAAAATTGTCTCGTCGCTGTGATTTCACCCAGTTTTACGTAATTGTTATTATTGCAACGCGAAAGTGAAACGAAATGCTCTTGCATACAAAGATCAACAGAACGAACAAAAATAAAAAGAATTAAAAGAAAAATTAAATTCAATTAAATAAAAAAAAAGTGATGGTTACGCCATTGGAAAACGGGCGAATTTATGAGGAAATCGGGATTAATTTGGCGTTACGACTATGCATCTCCGCAGCCTTGCAAGGACGTTCCCACGGGTATCCTATTCTCTGCAGTAGTAGTAGCGTACGCATCTTTAGGAATTTGCGTACGTCACTTCATTCATCTTTTTTACGAAACTTTAAGCGGCTCTAACTTGGCTCAGAATTATCGGATCGAGCTCGAAAAAAAAGCAAATTAATCAGCGCGTTCTGCTCTACGCGATAGGGTTATTTTAGAATCAATTCTGTGAAACATATATATTATATGCATTTTATTCGAAGTATTCAACTACTGCCTCGCTAACGAAACTTAAATAAACGAATCAAAATTGAAAAATGTAACGTTTTCCATGATGTTGTCACGGAAGGACAAAATAAATGAGAAACTCGATGAAGTAATTGTCCGGAAAATGTGAAATAAATATTACAAGAATATTCTCCACCTCTTAAAGTACATACATAAATACATGATTTAGAGTACGATTTTTGTCTTCCTACAGCAGATAGTTCCCCATAAAGAATTACATCTTTTTATTGCCGTCTCCATTGTATCTATTTATTTTCTCCTCTTTCTCTCAAAAGAGAAAATTTCTCTCTTTCTCGCCACGTTATATATCGCGCTGTATATTTCCCTGTGCAGTCGTTATACCTTTATCTGTCGGCGTAAAAACGACGTAAAAACCGTGCGTGCATAAAGGCACGTTCTCGGCGACCCTCTATCGCGACGATCCTAATTCCACGACGCGGGAGGCGAGCACGATTCTTCACGGTGCTTCTTTGCGGTTTCGATTTCTCGGTCGTCTTATCGTTGCTAGATGGAACGGCAGGAAATAATCGCTGCTTTACGACGTCTTCTTGGGGATGCGTTTCTTTGTTACGTCGCGACGTTCCCATTGTTTCTATCGTCGCGTCGTGGCCATTGTTCCGCTGGCTGTCACTTAAAACGCCATTATCTTCGACTATTCTGCGGTTCATTCTGTCAGGAGGAACGTGAAACAGGTGACAGGAGGTACGGTTATCTCATTGATATTTTATTCGAACGACCAATCCTGAGTACGACGAAAATTGTTGATTGTTCTATTAAAGAAACAATTTGTTTGTTGTTTCGAGTGAATATTGGGAGGAATTTTTGTTTCTGTCATCGACGTATCTCTTTTTCCCTCTCGTTTCCTCTCTCTTTCGTTGAATTGTCGCGGCGTCTTACGTCGCTCCTATAATTTCTTATCGCAGCCGTCCACGTTCCCTAAGACACGACGAAAATTATCGCGGCCTCCGCGATATTTTTTTACTGCGATGCATCTCTTTTTCGCCTCGCGGGCCCGCGCTGCTATTATTCCTGGGAATTTCAGGCTGAAGGCTCGACACCGCGTTCGCGGTGCCGCGGGGGAGATATTTGCTTTTACAGATCGTTGAATTTGTCAAGCGAGAAATATGCGAAGAAATGGGAAACGGTATTTAATTCAATGTTAAATGTAAGTGGAAGTCTTACTTCTTTAAATATTATCATTTCCCAAGCGCCGTTTTAACGGGAAGAAGATATAGGCTCACGTTTGCCCGACGTCAAGAGTATTTTCACGAAACTTGATGCGAACGTGCCGAAAGCGTAAGACCCATTTCTTGTCAGCTTTCAATAAAATGTTCTCAAGGGCGGAGGCTCTCAGGAAGATTTCCTCTTGAGATAAATGCGCGTTTACAATGGTCACGTCGTTTTAAATATTGAAATCAGGGGGAGAAACGCAAGGCTATATTCGATTTTCCCGTCGTTTCAACCGGTAACCTTGTGACGGGAATTCCTATAATCCAGAGGCACGAGATTAACTTTTACTTTCATAAATCCACTCTGCCAAATCCCATTTGCCGGCAAAGGATAAACGTAACAAAAGTTATATAATCGAGCGAATATTTGAGTGACACGGAGGGTCGTCTAAAATCTAAATTATTCTGTTCACTGGCCACGCGGGGATATTTCTTTCCGCAATGCCCGACGTACAGATACGCATTTCCGAAGCGAATTCGACGGACGAAACACGAAGCATGGAAACAATAGAACTGAATTAAACAGCGAAGCAAATAAACGAGGAACGTAGATAGAATGCAAAGATACAAGTGTCCTTTTTCGTCCTCAGATTACTGTTTCCCTCGGCTGCGCGAAAAAAAGCAGAAGGGAGAACCGCCCCTTATTCGTCTCCTCCCTCATTCCCGTCTCGGCTGTCCACGAATGGGAAATTCAATTTGCCGGCTGGCTTTCTTATTTGATGGCGCGCAAACACAAAACGAGAACGAACCTCGTTCCGTTCCTCTTCACCCTCTTCGCGCTCGCAGCATTTTTCAAAATCAGATCCGGCCGCGCGGAGTTGAACGCAGCCTTGGCCCTTGTATCGTTGAAACGAATTTGCAGGCTGGAAATGGATCGTTGCCGAGTTCCTTGCGCTCATCATGGACGCATCCCGTCTTTGGACTCGAGGGCGGCGAGAGGCTGGCTCGAGTATTTTTCGAGGGAGTTTCATCCCTTCGAATCGCAACCGTGCGGCCGTTTCGAAGCCGCCCGGGATTGACTTAATTGTCTCCCCGATTCGCAAAAGCCGAGTGGAGTGGATGTGGGTTTTGTACGCGGTGTTCGAGACGGACTGAGGTATCGTTTAGGGAAGACTGATTGCGCAAAAGTGGCAAGCATTGTTGGAAATTGTATCGATACAATTGAGAGAGAGAACGGAGTGAACCGGAGGGGTAGTTAAATGAGATTGGGATTTCTGCGGAACGTTTCTTAATATTTCTAGAAAATTGATAGGCCACTGAAACTGATAAAATGAAAATAAATGGTGAATACTTTCCGTTGATTTCTGCGAAAAGATATCAGGTTTCTTTGGATATGTTTATGGCAGTATTTTTTAAATACATTTTCGAGGGATATTAGTCATACGAAAATTGGGAATTAAAGTCTACTACAGAATGCGCTCTGTTACACACCTCTCCTTACGTTCCTATCTCTCCCATCGCAGAGATACTACTTGGAAATAAAAAACCTGCAACCCAGAAGCACCTAAACGGTCGATAAGGGAACTCGATAAATAGAATCAATCCCTTGTCCCTGCCTCACATTTCGAGGCAGCCCGTTAAAAGTAACACTCGAACCAGCAGCCCCTCTCCTAAAGGGATCTTAAATCACGTTCCATTACCCCTGGAACGTCACCGCGGGTATCTGGGCCGGTTCATCGGGATGCCAGAGCAAATAAGGAAAATCCAGTCAGGCTCTCGGTGTACGGGGACGATAAATCATGCTGCGCCGACGATTTCATCGAGCAACCCCTAACGGAACAAGATTAACGATGCCTCTATCGGGCACCCCCTCGGCGCGATAAAATTAAGGAAGCGCTTTGACCGCAGTTTCAATTATAATCGCCACAATATTTAAAAACCGAGCTTCCTCGTTCCCTTTGAGACACCGTCTGTTCTTTTCATTACATGTTCCAATGGAAACTTTCATCGTGTATCCACTTTCCCACCTCCCCAGCCCCTTGCAACCCACTGTTTTCTCCGTAGAGGAAGATGTATACCTCGATTGCATCCCCTTCACCCCAGGTTTCCCTCGACTGATATAGTCTGCCCTCGTCCCGATTCGCAGGGACAATAAACGGCGTTTAATCAGGTTAAGAGGAGAGCCTGGAGCCCTGCCAACCTTACACAGGGTGTTTCGAAAGTGCGTGTTGATAGCTCGGGGCTAGTACCGGGCTGGAAATCTCGGATCGTACGCGGTGTGGATTTTGGAAAGCACTGGGGTGCTTGACGAGTTACTTTCAGAAATAACATTTCCTGCGGGATGAAATATGCAAGATAAGGATACGCTGTGTAATTCAACGGTTTTATATTTTTAAAACCAAGGCGGACGCTGCCAGTATAAATATTTAAACATCGAAGACGTCGAGTAGCGTCTCTGTTTGAAATTTATTTATTCTGCAAGTTGGTTTACCTCGAAGGGGTTGCGATTCGCGGATTCTGGAAGTTCTATTTAAATTTCAACGGTGTTTCTATGCGTTTCAATGGGGAAGAAAGAAGAATTTCAGACGTTGTCGTTGCAGAATAATTTCAGCTCTATACCCAAATGATTCTTGGTCACTTTTGAAATTCTCGAGAAGAAAGGATGGCTGATAAAGCCTTCTATCCCTTTTGCCCAGACCTCTTGGCCTCTCTTGTCGCAGCTTCTTGCCCTCTAACAATCGATATCGCGGCTACAATCGACCGGCAACGATGTAACGCTCTCAAGATACTTGGTATTGGCAGACGGCTCGGACATGCGCCATTTCTTGCCACCTTGCAAATGCCACGGGGAGAAGCCTGTCAACGACGAGCCCCTCTGCCCTCAATCGTCGATATTCGTTATAGAAAAAGATTGTCTAATAACAAATATCAGCTCTAGAATGGTCGTTTAGAAGAAAATGAGGATTTATTCCATAAATTGTTAAATATGGAAACAAAATAGAAGTAAACCATGAAATTCGAAAAATATTGGACACGGAAATGTACAAAAGTAGCCGAGGAAAGCTATATTTAATAAATAAAGGGGAAAAACCAGAAATGGAATCCAGATGATTCACGGACACAGAGATACACGCATGTATTTACAGAAAAACCATTTCCACGAAGGAGCCACTTTTTATCCAGAGTGGCCACACTCAAAGTGTCACGACGTAGATCACGCCCCTGGCCCCAAGGTTTCGATCCAGTCTCGACTGATTAGCCCCTTTTTCTCGAACGACTCTCTTCCCTCCAAAGAACGAATCCCACATCCGTCGTTTACCCCCCCCCCCAAAGCTGTTCTTCCTGCTCGTATTTCGAAATTCCAAAGTTTCAGCCACAGAAGACGTCCGAGGGATTTTTCATTTACATGCTAAACCGGCTGATTGTTCAGAAGAATACCCCTAGCTTCTCGGAATAACAATGGAAGAAAGAAAAAATCACAGACGACCTAGAATTTTCGTTACCATCATATCATAATATACAGGATGTTCAAGAAATTCCTGAAAATAAATCGGACCAGCGCAGCGTCATAAAAGTAACAGGAAGCCCCCTTACGTCCGTCACTGAAGTAGCCCTGAACCCTCCACTAGACAATCTGCAATCCAATCTTCGCAAGAATTTACCCTCGATCTTTCTCAGAGCAACCCCCGAAAAAGAATAAACACTGTTCGAAACCCTGTTTATACCTCCCGAACATATCGAACATTGGAATCGACAGAAATGAGGACACCCCTGTCTCCGATCGACCGCGAAAGGGCCCAGAACAATCGTTACATTCGAGCAGCTTCCGAATAAAGAAAGGTGGGTCGAAGTCGAGCCGCAAATTGTTCATTAAGGTGTCAGCCGGAGGGAAATAGGATTCGACGGGGGTGAAGTGCTCGCGGATTTAATACGAGTCCTGCAGGAGAACCGGCGTCGCGAGTCCTGGAAAATAAGGGAACCGGAATTCGCCCCGCCTCGAAGAAACTTTTCTCGTTAGGGGGCAGAACCCCTTTTCTCGCGGAGGCAGTCGCGAGCCGCCCTCGATTATCCTTCTTTAAATGCATACCGACGAAACTATCGGGGCAAACGGCAGGGGAGGGGTGACTTAATTCGCCAGGAGACTTGCTAATTTATGTTAAGTCCCAGACGCGGAACAACGGTGGATATAGAAAAGGTCAGGGGGGGTGGGCACGGTTTATCTAGACCTCTGGGGGTGGTTGCTTTTGTTCGACATGGTCGAACTGGGTCTACTGAACCAGTAGAACTGGGGGTTAGTTTTTTAATTAATAGGTAGATATTTATCGGGCGTAGACATAAATTGAGTTGAATGATTTCAATGGTCGTGCACGCGTTTGAAATTTCATCGGTGCTGGGTGAAACGGATAAACGTATTAAGAGATAAAATGATGGAGGTGTAATTATATCAGGTCTACCGGGGTGTTCTGCTCGATAATATCATCTCATGTTTCACCATTATATGACTGCCTCTTTTTACCATTGTATTTTTAAATATGTGCTCTTGCGAATTACATTATTAACGATGGAAATTATACTGTTCGGCAAATATTAACAAATGTATTGAAATGTATTACTGATTATATGTGATTCATCAATAGAAGGAAGACGATTCAGATCTGGCTCTGCTTGCTCTTGCGATTCTGATTGTGAGAATTTGACTCTTCGTTTTCGTTTTCGAATTCAAAGAAAAAATACATTTATTAATATTTACTGAACAATATAATTTCCGTCGTTACTAATGTAATTTAGAAATGCACGTATGCAGAAATACAATGGTATAAAGAGACAGCCATATACGTTGAAACTTGAAATGACATTATCGGACAGAACTTTCCGACAGACCTAATATTACGAAAAATTATTGCCCTGGATCTCAATCAATTTGTGATTTAATTTAATAATGTCAGGTACAGATGAGTGTAGCGTCAAGTTCAATATTAATCTTGCATTTTTATCTAAACGTCAATCTTGCGTTTACCGAGCCAGCGACCGGTTGAAATATCGAAGTGTGTCGTCGACAGTGAAACAGTCGCCCCGTAAAGTTTCCAAATTTTCCGGCCACTTTCGTGAAAACTGACGGTCCCCTGTTTATATCAAAAGTTTTCTTCGACGCGGCACGAACCACGGGTCAATAATTCAAGCATATTACAACCGCGGGCTATATTTCTTCGAACCCAACGGCAAGTTTCACAATAAGTTACCGCGAACTCGTTCGTTCCGCTGCAGCAGATTGAATAATTCGCCCGGAGGGGGTTAAAACGAACCCCCGACAGAACGTCTAGTACACTCGTATTCCGCTTGTAGACACCGAGACGGCTACGATTTTCCAAATAATCTTCAGTCTAACTAGTTAGAATCTTCGTTTTCATTGAATCAGAGTGAATTCGAGGAAAGCCCGCGAGAAGATACAGCAAGCTACGCGTTGCTGCTACAAATTCACTAAATTAACAAAGCAATTACTGCATCGAAATCAGAATAATCTTTGAGAATTATAATTTCAGTTACACAAGAATACGTACCTGCATATATCTAAACTTAACAAAAATTAATAAAATAATTAGCTCAATTATCTTGCGCACAATTCTGAAGGCAAGATTAATTTTCCTAAGCACACAAATGTACAAGAATTAAACAACCACCGCCATGTTAAATCCACATAATCAACCATAAATTTAATATTGTATACGAATCTATAATACACTCTCTTTAATACAATTAACCCTTCATTCTATGGAATACAATCTCTTCTGAAACAGCGACCCATCGCTGACCCAAGCACAATCTTACTTCCCACTTCCAACACGGCCAACAAAGCCAAAGTTACGCGAGCGAATCGCTCTGTTGCAACAATTCTGTGTCACGCAGCGGGTACACGCGTGTAACACTAACTTCGTTTACTCCATTGCGCACGTCTTATTGTCACTGTCCACGGCCGAGCTTTGTTTCAAAGCAGACACGGTAAACCCTCTCAGCCGAGCTGTCCGGCTGAAATCTCTTTGCCTGTTCCCGGTGATCGTTAAATTAAGCCGCGAAAGCTGAGCTTTCTATCGGGGAAATATAGATGGGTTGCGACGAGTATGGTACGTGACGTGTTTGTTTAAAGCGCCGCGGATATCCGAAGAGAGATTTCAGTGTCGGGACGCGGGAATCGTTTTGTTCGCGGTTCGTTCTTTAACGCGGCGTTTCGGTGCGCTCGGAAATAGCATCTTGTGTCAGGTGAGAAACGGAATTGTGGCGTTCTGAGGGAAGGGCGGGATGAGATTGTAAAATGTGCCATGGATTTCACTATTTTCTTATGCATCATTCTATTCTATTTCTACTAGAATGGTATTCTTGCTTAGCGTTTTTACAATTCCAATTTATATGAATATTATTACCACTACTGTTTTGTTGTACAGTTTTCTTTTTATCAGATCTTTATATTGGATTAACTGGATCGAGTATGCACTCAAAGTCTAAGAACAAAAATGAATCCAATATACATTTGGACATTCTTGATATCGGTCCTAAGAAGCAGAGGGCGATATGATCGCTATTAAAAAACAAATGAATCGAAGTCGCGGGCTCGTCGGTTGTGGTCCAGTCAGTCTATTGAAAACCTCAATGAAGAGAGGGTGTCGTTTCTAAGCCTTATTAAAGTATTGTTTAATAGAAACTTAATTGCCTTTTCACTTATTGCTTCCACCCTTTAACCTTTCCAATACTTTACTGTACAATGTTTGTCGAATTGAATTGTAAATATTCTAATACCTTATTAGTATTCTATTTTGCAAAAATACATTATAATACATACTGAGATGACACGAATTTTATGATAAAGAAATTACGATTTGCTTGCGCAATGCAAGTCTCAGAAATCTATCAGTCAGCGAGATTATAAAACTGAATCGTCCCCGCGATGAAGTCTCGTTTCGACGAGGCTGCGGCCGACAAGGCAGCTTGGAAAATGATCTGTTAACGTGAAAAGTGGAGGCGGACCGACGACAGAAGACGAATCCAAACGATTTGCCTCTCGACGACGTATCTAAAAGGGTCGAAAGTAATTTCGCGCGGGGAAATTAAAATATTCTCCGATTTTCGTCTGAATCGGCCGAGCGAAACATTTCCCCCGCTTTAAAAGAGAGACGTTTCTTTTTCTGTACTTTTCTTCCATTCGTTCCCAAGAATTCGTATCCAGTCTATATCCATAGAAATCCAAACGAGGATATCTTTCCCGCGGCCCGTCACGCCATTCCGTTCCCTCCGAACCTCCGTGGAAGTCTCTGAAGGTGGGATTTGAATATCTACGGGCTTCTTTCAAACGACACCTTTCCGCGAGCACTCACGCAATTTCTTTATTTTAATTTTATCCCATTTATATGCAAACTCGCCTTGCACCTGTATATTTATTTAAAACCGTCGCCCGATACAATATTCGTACTCGTGGAAACGTTGCAGCGAACGCCTTTTTCAAATTATTACACACTTTCAAATGCGAATACAACTTTTCACATTTATATAAATTCTAGCAAGCTTAATATTCCCCCGAATTCAATTCCCCGTTTCCGTGAATCGATCTGATGTTTCGCAAAATATTCCAAGGCGAACACGGTGTATTCGGTGTGCACGAATCGACCGGAAGAGGGTCACAATTCACCCGGACGCGAACGCCGAACAGTCTCCTGAAATTCCCTCGTCGTCGGGGCGTCATAGAAACGATGCATAATACATCACGGAGACACGCGTGCGAATATGCATCTTGACTGACCACAGGAGAGTCGGACACCAACGTCGCCGCCAAAGGAACGTGAATTAGCCCGGATACCATTTTCCTTCTACCCTACTAACGTTGGAAGGGCGGTCGGGGGGTGGTTTTCCCTAGCGGTGACTTTCCAACGAGATTCACGAAAGATCGTACGGGTTGAATGTTATAATTACAGTTCGCAGACGGGGATAAGGCGGCGTTTTCGACGGGAGCCCGTATCAAGAGATCGAGACGAAAGGAGATGTAGACAAAGGGTGAAAGGGTGCAGAGAAAATTTGGGGGGGTGGGGTGCAAGGGTTAATCGATGACGTTTAGCAGTTCGTCGGTACGAATTCGTGGCGTGCTTGTATCGACGCTCGCATCTAGGCGTCGCAAGGCAGCTTCGATTGTCGGCGATAAGAAGCTGATTGGATAATCCGAGACGCGGAGAATAATCTGAAAATCCCCGACAAGGGAGAATCCCCGCCATGCTTTATTACCATTATAAGTGGCCAGCCCCTTGGAGCTTCAAGTTTAATCCGGAAAGCGGTATAATCCATTCGTGGATAATTGAGTAGTTCGCCGCGACTTCGAGAAACTACGGTCGCGCGGAGCAAGCGTGGCGACGTTCCGCAAAACGCAAGCGATAGGCAGTGCCCGACCTCTTGTTGGTTATTGGCCCATGGAACTGCTCGTTTCGCTGCAGAAGGAGAAATGAAATTCCCCGCGGCTATTGGTATCGCCGTAGATATCTGAATTGCAATGGGAAAGGACAAATATGGCGGCGCTTATTATATGAATATTCATATCACTATTTCTTGGGTTAAAATTGGAGCAAATTGGGGTAAACATTTTTGATTAATCGCACAGAGTTATTTTAATTGACACAGAACGAGGCTAATCAATTGTCTCTCTTTTATTAATAATAATAACGCTAAAAGGGATGGTTTCAAATCTATGTATATACGATTATTAATTAATTATCCAAAGTTTCGCATGTTTTTATTTCTATCGTTCGAACACTCCAAAGAATGGGTAATAATAAAAATTGAAACTGCTGTGATCGTTATCAGTATACTTGTTATTATTTTCAAATATATGGCGAAAGCAATTTGGTACAATATGCTTTCCAATTTCCTCCCGGCAATATTCAGATTGAACACCTCCTCACCCTCCCCCTGCCCTTCTTGGTAAACCTTTATTTACTCGAATAATATATATCCTCCCATAATTAACGGACTTCTCCTCTGGTTTTTCCCATCACAAAAAGTGTCCATTATCGCGTCGCTTTGCCAGCTCGGTTCGGCGAGTATTAAATGAACGCGATAAAGCAAATCTAATCCCCGCGCTGCAACGAGGCTGATTAAGAAAAAAGTACGCTGCATTAATCATAGTCGCAGTCCCGGATCTGTCTTTCGGCCGTACGGGTTACTTCGCTGCGGCGTAAGCTGCGTTTCCATCGCGGCTCGCGACAGTACGGCTTAATGCATAATCGATGCACCGTTGAAAATTTTTCACCCGCCAGGAAGTAAGCTGAAAAACGCCGGAAACCCCTAATATCCCTCTGGCGATTCGTTTATTCGCGCTGGCGATTTATTTGCTCCTATACTGTATCCCCTTGACGACACTCCTTGTTGGTTATTTTACGCCTTCGCTCTGTTCAGTTACCTAAACGTTCGCCCTGCTCAAAATTAATCTTCCATTCGTCGTTCATTTCGAATTGGCTGTATATTTACCGCGACGACGTTCGTTCGTTTATAGATCGTAATTGTTCCTGTATTTTGTAAATTTATGAATTATTCCAGATTCATTTGCTTCGCTTCTGTCGAGGAATTATACAGACATTGTTTTTTAAGTCAGCAATTCCTTTGAATGTGAATGGGTAATTTATGTTTTTCTTGCTCATTTATTCGCCGCCCATTTAATCAGACACAGCTGGCACACTCTGTGGGTGGCAAAAGCCAAAACAATCGTCTATCCAAGGAAGGCTACCAAGCTGGTGAACAATTCGCTTCGGGTGTAATCGAGCGCCTCGCCCAAGTTTCTCGTTCCAATCGGGCCCGTCGACGATTAACCTGATCGTCTAATTAAACGCAACATCGGTGATTCCGCAGTTCCAGCTGCCGCGTCGTCTTCAAGCCTGGTTTTACGTTGGCAAACGTAAGGGAATCGTGTCGCTACGACACGATTCTCTAAGATATTACTGTTAATTATTTCCAACAATTTAGGGATCGGCTTGGTCATATTCATGGACTTAATTTCGCGTATTAATTTGATGAACTCGAAATACTGCGAACATAGTTTCATCGGAGAGTCATTTTATTTTATGCAGCTTGCGACGTTTCATTTTATGCATGTAACATTTTAAGTATTTATTCTTTAGTATTCAGTTGCCTGGTAATTTGCATAGCAAAGAATCGAAGGTAAAATATTTCTGTTACTTGTCATTACACATTGCTGGCACGTAGTGTTATTAGCAAATTAATTTGTATCAAAGGAATAATTTGCATTTGCATATTCTAGCCCAAGGAATATTCATGTCTCGGCACAAGTATATCCGTCAATTTATAGCCAGACAATCGTGTATTCTCGGGTCGCCCGATATTTTCCAAAGCATATCGAGCCAACCCCTTCATCCTTAATCGCAAACCCATTGAAATCTTTTCTGAAACGATCCAGCACACCGTACATTTCAATCGAATCCCGTGCCACCAATGAAAACGAACTTCAATAAGGAACCCAACGAAGAGAAGAAAAAAAGAGCAAAAATTGGAAATCGAACCGCCGCGACCATTATTACCACGAAACACTCGCACCGTTCGGCTTAATTATTCTATTCGCCGCCTCTAACTCTAGAAGCACGTTCTCCAGACTCGAATCAGTAAAAATCAATGGCACGCCATCACGAGTTTCTCCACTTTCAACGCTCCTGCAATACCTGTACGTCACGTATCGCAGTTTCGAAGAACTTCCCTGGAGTTTCGTGTGCTGAAACTTTATTTCCCCTCGCGTTAAAACGTTTTTTTTTAAATTCTTTCTTCTCCTTTTTTTCAATTTCTCCATTCTGTGAACGCAAGCAATTCAATGCATTGCGATTAAACATTTTCCCATTTACGCATTCGAAGGCGACGCCTGGGTTAATTATAAAAATGGAATGTCATTTAAATAATTTCCACCAGCGCGGCTGCCACGAATTTTCCAGAAACCTCAAAAGATGCCACGGGCATTTCGCGTGCAGCTCAGCCCATCCACCGCTAACAACAACCCTCTAAACTCATAACTCCGGAACGCCCAAAGGACTGACAAAGTCCCAGCCGTAAAATTACCCCCGGTCGACTCGTTAAACCGTCGACGAGCGAAACGTCAAGTTAACGATCACACAGCGTCGCGGGTCAAATTGAACCGAGGATTATTTACATACGTCTCGCCGTCGAATACGACGATTGTACCTATCGGCGTTCGTAACAATGCACGGACCTGTGTCGTAGGAAACTGAGAAACCGGGAAGCCCCTTCGTTAAAGCGTATCGTAGACCCGTTAATTAACCCCTCTTGTGACGCGCCGAGGGTGCGAATAAACAGGTGCAGACCCATAGAGCCGCTAGTTAACTGAGAGTTGAACCGCGTTAACAAACACAGATTCGTTCTGCCGTGGCAGACCGGGTCGCGCGAATTATTCCCGTAATTGTAAATTACTGACTGGTACTCGCGATGAACTTTCCGCGCGTTTCCGATCGCTACCGTTGCGAATTGGAACGGCAGGCTTGATAGGGTGGGCGTGCTCATTATCTCGTGAAATTCCTAGAATAGCGTACTCCGCTGCCGGGGATATTAATCGTTCTCGGTAGCTGGTACAGGGGTTAATTGTTTACATTGTTTTACGGGGGATCGGAGTTTCGAGGAGTTTTACAATTGTTGTTCGTTAATGGGCGGTCGTCTCGATTGGGGAAGTAATCGATCTTATTCATTT
This sequence comes from Nomada ferruginata, assembly GCA_963583965.1. NCBI lineage: Eukaryota > Metazoa > Arthropoda > Insecta > Hymenoptera > Apidae > Nomada > Nomada ferruginata. Next base: position 8,426,810 of record OY757225.1, on the reverse strand, counting down.
TGTTATTTAAAGTGGAACGTTTTTCATTCTTTGTTTCTTGTACTTTTATTAAGTTTAAGTTCGAAGGTTAATAGTGTGGATGTTGGATATTGACGATTACTAAAGTTCGTATGTTGTGAATTAATTTTCCAAATAATTTTTTACAGGGTGATTATTTTTATGTAAGTGATAAAAATAGCTTGGTTTATTGAAAAAGGAACACGCTGGATTTCTTGCAGACAGAAGCTACAATTGTTTCGCGCGCGGCTGACCAGTGAGGCGGCGTCTGCCTCACCGTTGACTCATACTACTTAATCCTTCCGATAGTATTAACGGAACTATTCTATACGAACAAAATTTTTTTTCCCGTCGACGTATGATGAGCTATACTTTTTAAAAATAGAACAAGACAGTTTGAACATTTATATAAATACGCATTGTGTTAATAAATACTTAATTTAGAACTTGGTATGTTTTTTATTATACGTTTCAAGATAGATTGGAAGAGGTTTATAAAAGCAGCTTGTATCTATGAAGGAAATGAGACAACAGTGCCATAAAAATTTATTGATGTACAGTTGGTCGATTTTTCATCGACGTTCCTTTCACTGGCACTAATCAGACAGTAAATCTCGGCTGAAGCGGACAGCCATAAACGAGATATAATTAAATCACCTTCTCATAACGGAGAAGCTCTGTCACTCATGAAATTCCAATTTCCAATAATTCTATGTACCTTAAAAGGCTTTGTTCTCAAACATTTGATGTTTCATTTGATTAACACGGCAATAATAATATTCCTGTCGAAGGATATATTCTACCAAATGTTTGTTTTTTAAAATACGATTTCCTGTTTCCTTAAAATCATTTACTTATATTATTTTCTATCTCGACAATTTTTTCGTTTCAAGATCTTTCACCGCGTGTACTAAAATAAATAACATTTATTAACGTTGAAAAATATCTGCGATTGAAAGATCTCGATACTATTCCACTAAATAACACATTCTTCGCGTCACAACGTAAAAGAACAGCTCGCGATACGTTTCACCTCGAATCAATCGGTCGCCTTCCTCGCTCGAATATTTTTTTCCGGTTCTTAAATATCGATTCGCGTCCCGCGGGTCGAGGGAAATATCGGAATCACAGCCGTCAGTGTAATACTGTTGGTTCTTATTCAACATTTACCATCGCCTGGTTTTCCTTGTAGAAATAGCAGGCAGATAGCAAATAATAACCGTTCTTCAGACGATACGTTCACCCTTTCCACGGTCGTTAATACGAAAATGATCACAAGGAAACAGTAACGTTTTCCCTTTCTTCTCGAAGTCCACCTGGATATACTACAAAATACAATTTCTTGTAAAATGTTTCTTTCAACCCCATCTGAACGTTTCAATTAACACGATATGCGATGATAAATTATCTTCATCGAAAATATTCCCGAAAATGGAATGATGGATATACAATAGGCAGTGTAATAAAATATTTTGAAATTTCCTCGAATTCTATTTTTCATTTATTATTACCATTGCCGAATATTGCTGCGATATGGAACATTTAATTGCCTGAATTTATATCATGCCTGTAATGTACAAAATTAACAAGTCATCTATTCTGAATATTCTGTATCTCGTTTTTATTGCTGTTTAACAGACAATTAAAATGCGTGCACGCTTTGTCAGTCGACTTCGTTACTCCGGCGAATTAATAATACTCCTGAGGGAAAAGGACTGCCGTCAGGAACAAAGAGTTGGATATTCAGGGACTTCAATTAAATCCTTGTGTCCGGAATGTTTCATTCTGACGAAGGCCGGTATTCAATGTAAATCCTCTTCGAACGGGCGATGTTTCGTTGGGCGATTGAAAGGAGCCATTGGCCCGCGAGTAAAAACGTTTACAGGCGCAGTAAAAGTGCAAAGAAGCATCCTCTTGTAATCGGTTCGACGTCTCGGGACGCCTGTTCGGCGCACAACTTTCGAAAGTCTTTTCTACGAGCGATGCTCAAAAGGGAAAATACCCTTTGTTCCACGGACGCCAGCAAAAACATTACTCTCCCATCCAAGCGACGAGTTCGAGGATAGAATGAGGGGAATAAAAATAGTTTTGCGTTTGTTTCACCATAATACAGGAGAATATTTCCTCACTGGATACGTAGAAAACTAAAGATAGATATTAAAATTCTTTTTTCGTACAAGTTACCCTATGTTCAATTGACGATAAACTTCCAAATATTCCAATTAATCTAAATAATCTAAATGAACTTCTAAATTTCCAAATATGGCGATGATAATAATTAATTAATAATACTTCCAGTATTAACAGCAATAATTTTCAGAATAATAATAACAGAAATATAGTTACACCGGCCTGTGCTTGCAAATGATGTACAGTAGAAATCAGGTATCTGCACTTTTAAATTATGCAAAAAATAATTGAACAGTGCAGGAAGTTATTCGTCGACGAATTCACCCGTCAAAATAATTTCAGCCGCTGTATCAAATTCATACTGCACGCGTGATACGACAACTCAGCTCGCAATAATAGAATAACGAGAACTACCACTTTATCCCAACTTCTAACGAGCACTGTTATCCCAGCTTAAAGCTATCGTTGCTTCTCGGTGCAATTTACAAGAAATTGGTCTAAGAAGTGAGAGGGTGCAAGTAATTCGTTGCATACGCGCGATTAAATGGTCGTTCCCCCGTGGCGAAGCAGGTCCATGCTGAACGCTAACACGCTGCTGCTGAATAATGCAGGTAGACGCCGGTATACGGGAACAACCGGCTAGGTAATTACCGTCCTTCCATTGAAAAGAACTTGGCTTGATCATAATTTCGCCATTAGCCCACCTTGGAGCGCCACTGTAGAAGGAAGTGGTTTGGGGGTGTGGGGGTGGAAATCCAGACTTTGGAACGACGGAAAAGGACCACGGGCATCGCGTACACACGGTGAAGAAAGACGAGGAGGGAAACGAAGGAGGAGAAAGAACGGACGAGCGGAAAGTTGTGGTGAAAGGAGGAGACGAAATGACTGACAGAGGTGGATGAAAGATTTAAGGAAAGGGAAACGATAGAATTAAGGGGAGACAAAAAAAGGGGCTGGTTTAAGGTGTGGATGTTTGAAAAGGGGATTGAAGCAATTCGCACGCCCGCCGCCTGCAGGCATTGCATTTTTATAAGGCAGAACGGGTTCCAGCCCCTTTCTTTATTTCTCTCTGAGCTTCTTTTGTTCCGGATAGGGACGTCGGTTTAAGGTGTTTGCGAAGGAACTAACGACGATGCGATTACTGAGGGGTTTCCCGTGCCGTTTGCGGGATAATTCGATCTTTGCTTCGCAATTAGCCAGGTGGTATCCAGGGGAGGAGTTTAGAGAATCGGTCTAATAAACGAATTGTATTATTGCTTCTGAAATAAATTTTATATACATAATTATATGGCAGATCTTTTGATTAAGATAAGCCAGTTAGAACACCCACTTAAAAAAATGGATCGGTTTGAAAATCGCATCCACCTTAACGGACCCACGTGCACCTTCGTTTTATTTATCCGTTTAATATTTATCTTCCGCCAGCTAAGAAGTATTATGCGAGACCTTCCGTGTATAATTTCATCAAAAAAAAAAAGAATCATATTATCCAACCCCTAGAAATTCTTGATAATACCTTCAAAGAATCTCGCAACACCGTTTCCCGATCCCCAACCACCGCAACCCCCGAAATCGAATCCTCCCAAGCGATTCTTTCATCGAGCACGCCTATTAGCCAGCCCAACCGGCCAATATGTAAGCAAACAATCGCCTGAGTTGGCCGTCTCTCGGTGAACTTTCTACTTAACTGAACTTCCTGCGAACGGGAACAATGCCAGACGAGTTTCATCCCCTAAACTGAGAGGACATCCAGGGGCACGCGAGACGAGGCAGGCTGGAACGATCGCGAAGCAAGTCGCGAAACAAATTGCGAGAATGAAGGGGATCGAAGTTGGCGGCGATTGGTTAGCTTGTAGCGTCGAATCGATAACGCAACCAGGTTACACAGGAAGGGGGTAACCGTACGAGAGATTCCCAAAGTTCTTAAGGAGATTGTCATGGAGACTAATCGGATTTTTCGTCTAGAACGTGGAGCGTGAAGCAGATTGAACGTATCGCAAGCCGCTTCTCTGGAGAAGACGAAGATTATACTGGATTCGGCAGATTCGACAGGATCCCGCTTCTGTATATTGTTACTTGGTTAGCGTTTCTGGTGGTATGAGGAGACGAAGACGACACACCGAAATCACGAATTAATATGAAAGAATTATATAATAGGAAGCTTGAGTTCGGATACCTTGCTGTTAAAGTAATTCGTATTTAACGCTCGGCTTAACATACTCGCTCATCATCTCGCTACGCAGGATCCCGTGTCTGTATATTGTTATTTAGTTAACGTTTCTGGTGGTGCGAGGAGACGAAGACGACACACTGAAATCACGAATTAATATGAAAGAATTAAATAATAGGAAGATTGAGTTCGGATACCTTGCTGTTAAAGTAATTCATATTTAACGCTCGGCTTAACATACTCGCCCATCATCTCGCTACACTTTAACGAATGTACACGCAAATATTATTATTATTATTATCGAAGGATTTCCATGAGAGTCTGTCCCATCCAAGTGCCCACGAACTTCTACCGATAATGAAACATTTAGCAACAACAACTACGGAAAGGAATTATATTACATTGAGTGCAATCAACAACAACCGACAAATACAATTATCCCGCGAGTTAGGCGGCCCATTAATGATGCTTGAACGCAGCAACAGGTTCTAAACTCAAGATAATTATTTCCCACAGTTCCCCCATGGTTCGCCCCGACTAAAACTCATCCATATCGACGCGGAACCGATTCCGCGCAACGTGTACACCACGGAAACAGGTCACTCGAAACATCTCGAGTCGCTATAATTGCCGGGGAAGTTGGTCGCGTTGAAGCATCGTCGACTAATTAACCGAGAAACTCTGGGCTCGCGCTATTGAAGCGCGGATCTCGATAATTGCTGATTAATTTAGCCGCTTCACGAGCGCCGTTACGACGATCTGTTGCCGAATATCGACGAACTATTTAATTTGATCGACGCGGGTTAACTTGGACTGTACAACGAGATTGTATTATATTATTGATCGTATGACAATCGACTGTCCGTCGAATTGATTAATCGAGTAGAGGGAAATTTTGCTTCCAGGCGAAACGTTATTGAACTTTATTAACGAGCTACTTGAACGTATGCGTGAAGTGATGAAATTGCAAGCGAAGGACAAGTGAAAAGAAATACTAATATTTTGTTTATTAATTTATTTGAAAAAAAGGGACAACAGGTACGTCCATTTAAGATTTTATATAGTTCTTCGTTTCTCAAGCGACTTTAATTGTGATTTGTTCATGATTGGCCCGTAGTCGTTATCGGGGAAATGCATGGAGTTTCCAAGCTTGCTTACCGCAAATCGTAGGAACTCATGTGGGACACTTTCGACTATTCGCCTGTATTTGTGTTGGTTTGTCGACCAAATCGTTGACGGATATTCTAGCCGCCGTCCGATTAGGGCAGAGTAAAGTAGTTTAATAGATCCAATATCTCGAAAGGCAGTTACATTACGCTTTACGAACCCTAAAGTCGTCGTAGATACTTTCGCAATGTGTGAATGTCTGGAGGGAAATCTAGGAGGAGAGAGAATCGAACGCCCAGGTCACAGGTCTCGAAACTAACAAATAACGAAGTGCCAGTCAGCTTACAGTAAAAAGGATTTGTAATAACACTATTATAAAATGCTCACAGTAAACTCCTCTAACTCACAACAAATAAACCCGTCAAGTTGCAACAACTTGCACGGTATCTCTGCCATAAATTGTCTACGCTTCTACACTTATTTATCCGCACGTACACTACGTACGCACTGTCCATACATTCAAACTGACGACTGAGCTTCGAGCCCGGTGTTTGCGCGTCGTTAGAAACGGGAGCCCCCGACACGATTGTTGCCCGAGACGAGCATTAAGGCGAGTTCTCTTAATTTGGAGGGCGGCGTTCGTCGAATCTCGCGTGGAACGGAGCGAAAACGAAGCTTCTTCCGCGTCCGCGGCCCCAATTACGTTTCAACCCTGCTCCACCCCCGCCGCCGCCCTTTCTTCTACTCCCTTAATTCAGTTTTCATTTCTGTCTTCCTTCTCGTCTTATCCCCGTCTCGTCTCCGTCTTCCGCTGCGTCCCTTTCAACCGGCTTCCCGTCGATGTTTCCGTGTATCTCCCCCGAGTTCGCTGCCTCCTCGCAAAGAGGGCAGACATAATTAGCCGCTCGTGTTTTTGATTAAGTCCTCCATCGGGAGACGAACTCGCCAGACGAGCAACGCGCTCTGCTACGCGGAACGTGGCGATTCATTAGCGGGCACCGCGATAATTAGTCGAGTCGCAAGCGAGGAAGAATCCGCGCGATATATTTTCGGGCGCAATTAATCGTTCATCGCGGAGTAGACACCGGCGCGTGGAAAGTTTTTAGTATCACGGGGAGATTAATTGTCGCCGTGGCGACTGATGCACTGGCTGCTTGAGCTTTGTTCATTATTTTAGGGAAATCAATTCTCGAGTAGCTCCGGGCAGTTTCGGTATAGTAGAAAGACGGCAGCCCCTGTCTAATGAAGATGCACAGCTTCCACCCCGGAACCGTCAGCGAAATGGTCCCCGGATTGTTTATTACCTATCGTTGTGCTGCGGTATTTAACGATTAAGATAAATTGGTCAATCTAATAGGTTATTAAAAAAGTAATGAATTGAATGAAGTTTGTATGGCAGTCTTGGCATTTCTCGGCGTTTCATTTTTCGGAAAGTATGGCAGTCTTTGAGGCGATATTTTTAAAGATCTTTCAACATTCACGAACGGTCCTGCTGGGGAAAATATATTTGTTGCGGGCAATTTTCAATTCACTCGCCACCCGGTATACCAGAGTCCATAAAGTCGCAGACGATAAAACGGATCATATATATACAGATAACACGTCAAAAACGAATCACCTGATCAAGTTTTTCAAATTTAATGATTTTCACGTAGAATCGTCATCTTGTCCCCCGTGAAGTCTGGTTCCGAGGCACAGTAAATCCGTCGATGTAACGACGTGCACGTAGAATCACGGAAATGTCGTTAGACTATTTGTTTCGTTTGCACGTACGTCGGCGTGTCTTCGTGTCGAGCTTAATTAAAGGCACACCGCGACGTCCAATCAACGAGTTGCTCGTCTGCCTTGGGAAATTCGGGATAATTGAGTTGACAGATGGAAATAAATAAAGACGCTCCCCCGGGCTGCATCTTGGATGCAATTTTCTTCCACTAGTATCAAATCGAAGGTGGTGTGTGAAATTGGAATGAAAAGTCGACCGAATGTAAACTGAATCACTGACACAATTATCTTACAATCTTACTCACTGTTAATTGCATATGTATGATAATAATTGGTCGAAAATTACTTCATTAACAATCGGCTTTTAAATCAGTTACAATAATTTGCCATAATTATTGCTTACCTCACAAGTTGCACGAAAGTTAATAAAAAAATCGCAGGCTATAGGAAGAAATGACAAAATAAAAGATCATTCACTTTACTTTCTTGTCTATCTGTTTTAAAACCTGCCATTATATCTTCGTCTAATTTTTGTCAATTTCTGACGTTGCGTTGAATCTCGTTGCAATTTCTATGGCATTCGAATAGGAACCTGGATATATCGCCATGAATTTTTACGGCTATCCAGACGGAGATCAATCGCGCTCGCAATAATAAATCGAATATCGATCAGAAGTGGCTCGTAGCCGGGATATCCGAGGCACCCAGGACTTGCTTGCTGTTCCTTAATTGTTTGAAAAGGAAGATCGGTGCCCGGGACACGGGTTTCACCGTTTCTTTGGCGACGAGCCGGATTAAAGTAACGAGATCGAAGGAGAATTCGAATCCCACGGTGAAACAAAAAGCGCGAATTAAAATGGCCGGGGATAACGAAGTGAACAAGGAGACGTGCTTCTTCTGTCTCTGGCATTCAGTCTCGTTATCGTTTCTCCGGTGCGTTGAAAGGTGGGCTTCGATTTATTTCCCCTTTCTCACCGGGCGAGAGAGAGAATAATTTCGATCCTGGTCCCAATGAGCTACCTCGTTTCAAAAGGTAAAGTAACTTCCTCCATATTGCTGTTAATATACAAATTAATTTCCTCGTCGGAGAGAAATATGATCTTGCTGCTTGCTTTTCCTTCTTATTAGCACTATCGTGAACGAAGAATGATCACGAATAAGTGGGATGAAATACAAGCATTGAAAAGATTGAGGGACTTTCGTCGTCCAGAGTTATCGAAGCGAGGCGAAACCCCTTTGAAAATTAGCTCGATCCAACACTGCAGGGACGAAACAAATTCGAGCTTTCAGTCCTGTATCGACGTAAGCTGGTGATTTTCCTCAGGCGTCGGGCAAGGAGGAGAATCGACGCCGGTGGTTCGACGAAAATTTGTTTCGGTGAAATATCCGCGATCGGTCTGACAGAAATGGTCGCCGTACGCCGCGAGAATTTCGCGTGGGAGGTTTCTTGTTGCGATCGCAGCCGCCGTTTGGATGCTTTCGCCTCCGGAAATGTTCGCAAAGTCGTCGTCCTATCTGGTCATCCTTACGAAACAAACTGACGAAGATAAGCCCGCGACTTCCGGTCGAAAATCCTCGGAAACGAAGCTTAAGGATGAAATGAATATTGGCTTGGGAGAGCGTTCGGGGAATGTCGAAAATAGTTGTAATGTTATCTGGTAATATTGAAAAACGTTAATGAAACAAAATTATTTCTGAAATTTAGAGGAGTAAGTTTGGTTTTGCCCTTTGAAAGGTGTACATTCATAGTAGGGTACAGCAATGAACAGCAAATAATAAAGCAATTAGGAAATTAATATACCAACATTGCACAGTAGTCACAAATAATCCAGCTATTGTTACTAAATACCCTAATCACAAAATCCGACCAATAATTGAATCTCAAAGGTTACATAATACTGTACACCGCGCACTGTATCAACTACACATGTACAGCATCGTCGAAATAAATCCACAACATCGAAACAATTATCAAACGATACATCCTAATCAATTATACATACTCATCCAAACAATCTACCCAGCCAATTAAATTAATCTACCCTCGTCTCGATTTCCCCGTGGATTAGCACCACGAATACCGCACATTTTGCTCCCCTCGGCAGCAACCCCTGAAACGATTCGTTGCAAACAATCGAAAATCAAGTCGACCGATCGCCCCGTCGCGTCGCTGCGAATGTCTTGTTTCTAACTCCCCCTCTAAATATTTGCCGGCAAGTTTCCGTCGAGCCGAAGGGAGCAGAGGGGACGAAGGTTTGTTTCCAAGCGTCGAACGAGAGTCAGTTCTCCTTATCAGACCGTTCGTCCGCGATATGAGGGTCGGTCGTCGCTTTTATGCGGCACTCTACTCGACTGCCAGCCGACACACGTACGTGTTTCCACGGGAACGACAGTTTCGCCCAAGTTTCGCCTCTGCTCGTCGGAGATTTTTCGTCGGGATAAGCGGAGGTTCTTATCTGGAGAGGAGGCTCGGTAACAACTCGAACGATATTATCGCCAGTCTGACGGGACACGAACGATTTCTACTGTGCACCGATATAGCTTGTTTTTATGTCTACGACGAAGATGTTACGGCTTTTCTGGACTTCCCCTAAGTGTGCGCTCCGTTTGTAGAACGAGCATAATTATTTCCTTCTGTCGTTGGGCATTTATTTACGCGTGAATTCGTAAGATTTTACAGTGCTTATACATCGAGAAGTTATTTATTGGAAAAAAGTGCTAATTCACATCCTGTCGATTTTCAGTATCTACCGCTGGAATAATATTAAAGGCGAGAAGTCGAAGTTTGCTTAACTGAACGAAGGACTGAAAGCAAACACACGACAGACAGTCAATAATATTCGGGAATTTTTCTGAGGCGTTTGCCAGTCGTTTATCGCGCCTAAACTAAGCGTAACATTGCCTGCGATTCGAGCCTCTGAATAGCTTCTCTCCGCTTGCAATTTCACGGAAGAACAGCTCCATACTGTCGACGCACGCACATAAAACTGGGTACAATCGCACATCGCACACCCTCGCAAAGGTTCCCGTATTCCTGGAGCGGATAGATCGCGCCCTGACTTTCTATGGGACACCAGAAGATAAAAATTCCCCTCGCAGATGAAAAAGTAAATGTTAGATAAAGATGTACGTAAGAATAAACAGCTGTATAAAATGGACATATTTATAGCATCGTAAGTAAAAAATGTATTGGCAACGGAATAATAATTCATTGAATATTTAGGAACGTCCAGCATTTTATATTCTGAATTTAATATTAAATAAATTTAGAAAACTTCGGAAACATCGCCGATATCTATTCGAACAATGGCTCGTGCATAGCAAGAAGAAAGAAAAAAATGCCTGAATTCGAAAATACGGAAACGTCATAAAGCGCGGCTAACAGAACGATCGAATTTACGAACGATCCAGTGTTCTCCAGGGTAAATTTCCATTCCGGGATCCTCGCAGGATTGTGTTTTCCCGAATTCTTTTGCGACCGTTTACCTCCCGCGGGAAATCGTGCAGAAAAATGGGCGAGTAGCCGGGAATTCGAGATCGCCACAGTGGGGAGAACGAAATTGCCGAGCTGGGTTAGTTTGCCGGCGTTGCGAATAATTACTCGTCGAACAAAAGGAGGCAAAAAGGTGCAGGATGAAAAACTGAAGAAGTTAAGAATAAGAAAATGAAAGTTTTAAGGGATGGGGAGAACGATGGTTGCTTTGGTTATTTTAACATAATTTTTTGGTGAATATAATGGATAAATTAATACGCGAACTAGTTAAACGAGCAAGCCGAAGATTCAATTAATTACCTGGATGTTTTCGCGGAAGCTGCTTGAACAGGAACTTCTTACTGATGGGGGTAACGGTTGTAAATTCGATAATAATACGAGGAAAAAATGTTGGTAATGACCAACCACGCGTGCAAGGCTGTAGATAAACGCGCAATCAGCTCCCGCCTCGAATGTCCCGAAGATTATCCAGAAGTCCAGTCGAGCGAGATACGTAGCAAGTTTCGTCTGTCGTTCGAAATTGAAAATTCTCCGCTCGCTGCTCGAAACCTCTCCATACCTTTCTACGGTCGAGAGTTAACATTTGTTCGATGGGCAAACTAATCGAATCGAATGAGAAGAGGGGAGAAAAGGAATTCAGAAACGTTTTCAGCTGAAAAATCGGAACGCACTTTCAAACAAGAAGGAAAGTCCCCAAATCGTACGTTCGATCGGTAGGAACACGCCGGAATCCATGGAACGTGCACCTGCAAATTGAGTTCCGACCTAGCAAATTTCCCGGCGATTCAATTACGCACCACGATTCGCCTCGCTTCGGGGGTATTATCCTAAGTTAAAGGTTCTGGAAAATCTTAGAAAATCTCGAAAGAGCCGACTCGACGGGCCTCGAATGTCTTCGAACTTTCCTGGAGCTCGTGAAAGTTTTGAACATGAGGAAGAGGAATCGTAAATCTTGGAATACTTGAGAATTTTTACGGTACCCATTTTATACACTTTTATTCTGCATAGTTCATTCTGTCATTCCGTTTAAACATTCTCAACCATCTTCGCGTTATTTATACGCGGAAAGAAATCTATTCGACCCGCATAAATTAATCGGTTAAAAAGAAACCATGCAAGAGACGAATGAACGAGTTGAAAAATATAAAATTACGGGTCGTTCAATGTAGATAAAAGTTTTCAGATTTAATTTGCATCTGGAAATGTAACGGTGATCAGGGGTGTTCGACTTTGGAACGACCCAGGCGAACGACGAGCATTCCCGAGGAATTCTCACCAGGTTGGGAATGCATTCTTTTTATCAGGCAACAGCGTTTCGGTGTCCCATCCTGTCCCTCTATTCCCCTTATGCTTTATTTGTTCGAGGGCTGAAGTTCGCCGCCTAATATCCAGCGGCCATAATGAAGATAAGGCACGGGAAACGAACTGAATGGCCGCGCTTGAACGTCGAAACTTTTCGCATAGAGCTCGGTGGCAATTGCCGCGTCGCTATCCGCAGAAACGCCCCGAGATAAAACTAGCGAATTGCGCCGAACCGTTATTTACAATTACGTACGGGCTGACAATTCGTGATTCTCCCACTGTTTCTCTCCTCCTAATTTTTGTTCCACAGATCGTGCCGCAGTCTGTACAATGTTCGTCGCGTTTTTGTCGCGCGAGATATTTTTATGCGAAAAGAATTTCCTGTTCGACCTCCACTTTGAATCTTGAGCCAAGATTACAAGTAATGAAGGGAAACGATTAGAAAGGAAAATTTCTAATCAATTCACCGCCACAGAAAGGAAAAAGTGTTCGAAAAACGGTGTATATCTAAAGCACCCTCCTTGCTGCACCCCATGCCCTATGGTGAGACACGGTGCTCCCCATGTCGCAGTACACAATTCAATCGCGGTCGTTTCGATCGTCTCGATAGTATCACGACGGGAATAAAGATACTCCCCTAAGAAGGGGTGGATTATCGACGATAAGCCACCTGCTACTCAAGGACTGAAGAGAAGAATGATCTTTCTCGCGTCAACGAAAAAGAGCAACGAAGCAAAGAAAGGGCTGTTTATCGAGGGGGGCAGTCAGACAGATAGAGGGATAGCCGGAAAGACGTGGAGAAAAGCGACTTCCGTGGGGTGTGCACGGACGACGATCGCACACGAACGACGAAGGGAATCGGGACAAACGACGGACAAAGGGTACATGGTTCGACCATAGAGTGCCAGGCGAAAACGTTTGTCGAGGCACGTACGATTCTGTTCGCTGCCAGACGAAAAACCGATAACAACGCTTCCCCTCGGGGGTGGCAAGGGTGGAAGACTGACAGAAATTGAGAGAACCGCTGCATGGACAGGTGGACTGACGGGATGAGTCTGGTGGGGGATGAAAGTTTCTATCGTTAACGTTGAATCATTCTGGATTGATGCGCAGCTTTTGGGGGAAGCAATTTTTGGGGGAGAGAGAGTCGGACGCTTTGGAAGAGGATATTTGTAAATTGTATAGTCACTATTTGTGGACAATTAAGGGGTGGTTGCAAATGAAAATGTTTTTTTATCGAATGAGTCGGTATTTCTTGATAAATTGTACAGGGGCGTACATATTTATTATACGTATTAGTTCAGATCGATAAGTTTAGAATAATTCGAGGGTAGTTGTTGAGAAAAGAGTGCATCGCAAAAGAACTTTCTTGATTAAACATTTCTTCTATTAATTCAGTTCTAAATGATTTTTCTATTAATAGTTTTCTTTTAATTAAACTGAATCACCACGGCAATAAATGTCAAATTCTTTGTCAGTTCGATTTAAGTATTTTATTCCCAGCCAATTTTAATTAATCCCGCTTTTCCGCTATTGAATCAATTCCATTGGTCAGAATCCATCAACAAATCGAATCTCAAGCTTCGAGGGGAAACGGAAAGAATTAAACAGGCGTTCCTCTGACAAAGGGTTAGAAGGGCAGATTGAAAAGGGTTGAAAGCTGCGAACAGCCAATACGCATAATGCCTATCGATCGAATGGCATCGTTTTTCAAACGAGATGAAGCCTGGCTCCAGTCCTGGGCAATAAATTATTTCCTAGCCATTATTGAAACAACATTCGAATTATTTAAACACTAATCGATGGAATTCGAAAAGTCTACAGAATACAAACATAATAAATATACAATACTCTTGTTCTTGTAAATGCCTTAAAAATTGAAAGAAAATCCTTCTTCTTCGCGTAAAGTGATTTTCAAATCAAAAGAACGACCCGAATCCTTCTTTTACGACCAGTTCAATTTAATCTTAATCGATCGTCAGGAAGGACCAGCCAGAGTAACGAGAACGGAATGAAAGAAATCATCCACGATTAATTAAGACGCGATTAAACTCCATCTATGGGGCCCCCGATGTCGACAGAGTGGTTCGATTAATTGGAGCAATTCTTCGCCGCGTCACATGACAAATCCAGCCACCGAACCAAGCAGTCCATTCTTTTTCCGTTAGACCCGCCGCTTGTACAGACTCGTCCCTCTTCAGTCTTATATCCCGCTTTCTAACAGCTCCACAAATCCAGTTTCTGATACTTGGCAGAACGGGGAGAGCAATTTCGATTAATCCCGATGCACCAGCCGCTCGGAAATATCCATCTTGACACTGGTCCAAGGGAAATATTTCAACGGGGGGACAATTGCTATCGTGTCGCTACCTCTAAGAACGGAATAAATATTGAAACACGTCTGAGGCTATTTTTCGCATAGTTCAAACATCATCCCCAGATTTTGCTATATTTGCCCAATAATTTCCTCGTTGCCCGATCGAGGGCCTGGAAAAATACCACCCGGTAGAAGCTACGAATTAAAGCATTCGAAGGACCGACGAAGGGCGGCGGATAAGTGGATGGAATTCGGCAAACGGTGCTGGCAGGAGAGGCTGAACATCTCCTTCGTGCCGTGTATAACGAGGAGAAACGAGCAAACGTCGATCGACGGAGGTAGCGGCGCGGCGAGAAAAGTTCCAGAGAAACCAACGAGCACTGAAACTCGATCTAACGGGGATAAGGCATTGGGTAAACTTTGACGGGATGGCAGGCGTTGGGCCATTAATAAAAAATTAAGAAACTCTCGAGGGGAGGGGACCTCGCGCGAGACTATGGACGATAGACCCGAGTGGAGTTAACCGCGGTCAACGCGGTCACTTATCTTGGAAATTATTGGAAAACCGACAGGAAGTTCCGGCACTGTGCCCCGGCAGCGGTTGAAATGGGAGAAATATAGTGGGAATCGGTCGGGGCATTTTGTTTCTGTTTTATTGGTCGAATCGGTAATGACGGGGAATAATAAAGTAGCCTTATTTTGCCAGGTGCCTGGAATTCTTTTTGTCATCTGATTATATCTGCTGCATGCGTCACTGGCAGTAAAGGAAATAATTACTGCGCAGTGGAATCTTTTCGCCACGAAAATAATTTATTTAAGACGGCGATGATTTTCCTAAGTAACATAGACTGAATTTGCGAGCTGGGTAATTGTGCTCCTCTGCGACGAATAATTTCCCCCGATTTCTCGTCGCCCTAAAATTCGAATTAATTAATAATTATCAACCCCAAAGATCTTCCCCAATTTCGCAACAATATTTCCCGCGGTAAAGAATGAAACCGATGGCCCAGTATCTTCTCTGATGTTACTATAAACTCTCCCACGGGAAAGCGTATAAAAGGAAGATGAAAATGAGCCCCTCCACTCAAACTAACGATGCAATTGAGAATCCACCCCAAGGATCTCGGGAAATACTCCGGAAATAAGCCCCAAGGTCCCCGAAACGCAGTTCCTAGGTACATTTCCCATTCTGAATGTTCCAAACGACACTGACGTGTCTTCGAATATTCCCTTCTTCCCTTAGAACGAGTACCGCCAGCCCCGTTTCTACCCTTACGATCGACTTACCGTCACAAAAGATCTGGCAAATATGAAAATGATATTAAAATATCATCTAAATATTAAATGACCATCCCCAGGCACGACGTATTGCTGCGAGTACCATAAATTATTGCAACCCCCAACCCTCTGCCGTCTCCCGTGTCTGGTTGCATTCCAGCAGAATTGCAACAAGATTCACAAGGGCGCACGCTATCACCGCGAAGCGTGAGCGGAAAATAAGCAAGCTCGATGAACCATGTCGCGTTTGTGATGACAGATAGCGTTGCACGCGAACATTCCGGCGTGTAATATCGGCCAACCGGATTGAAATATTCCCAGCCGTATCGTCACAACATCGAGAGCTTATTAATTTCCAATTAGTCTAACGTTTATTGGTCCTCTAGTAGTATTTCATCATCAGTTAATGAACAATAACATCGATGTACAGAGCCGCTGGAATGTTTAGAACAAACACTGGCTCCGTTATTTTAAGGTGCGCGTTGCGATCGAATTAATTTGAAAATTCAGCAATTGTCGAATATTTATTTAGGGGGGCGCTGGTATTTTAAAAGTTATGCTGAATATCGATAATTTAATGTGACAAATTTTGTCAGCTACGGGAAAGCGATTAAAAAATTCTGTTCCCACGTTTACCTCGATTATTTTACCTTTGGAACACTGTAGTAAGAACCCCTGAACAGATTACACGGTACTTTACTATCGAGTAGACAACTTGCCCGCCATTGAACGAATTGCAACGCGCAACCACTGCAGCACAGGGAACTACACAGGGGCAGCCGTGTTTCCGGTTTTGCTCATAAGTTATTTACGGTATTCGAAATTAGACCCCGTAAAGTTCTCCTGGGTAATTTAGCCAGCAACGGAAGCGTCCGGCGTTTCGTTTTTATCGCCGAGTTTCCCATAGAATTCTCCCCGTTCGAGCGTGGCCTATTACCGTAAAGTTATTCACGCGGTTCAAAACCTCTCCATCAAAAGGAAACGAAAAATATGAAAAAATGAAACAATAAACGAGCCCACTTTTCTCTCGCCGCGACGATGATTCGTTCGCTCGCTCTCGTAAGTACTCTATCGCGTTAATATATGCGAAGAGACGTTCCAATGTAAAGGGGGCTGACTTTATTTTAGTCCGTCTTGCGTGTCTTAAGATTCCAACGGCGGCATGCGGATCCCCCTGACGAAGTTAGTTAAAACTCGCCCGGCCAAGTCAAACAGAAATTAAAATCCTGCTTCGGGTACCAGAATTCCGGGATCCACTAAGTAAGTGAGTGTCCCCCGCCGTTTTGTAACTTTAAATTCTGAACAAATTCCCGGTCTCCTTATTAATACCGTAGCGTAGGGAAGTGTACAGCGTAAAAATTTTCCTGCGGCACGGCTTAGAAACCGGAAGCGTTCTAGGCAGAAGCCGGCCACTTTGAAAATATTGAAATTCAAATGATTCCACGGGGCAGATACCTTTTTCCCTTGGCCGCAGAGAGGGTGGAGATCTTCTTGGCCTTGGGATGGGAACATGTCGTGAAGAGTGTGCTTAATAACATCCCTCTAGTCGGAATTTTAAGCAGCCATTGCCCCCTCCCCCTTCCCCCTTTGCCACTATCCGAACGAGATCGCCCGAGGAAATTGCCAGACGAAATGAAAGCCTTCAGCGGATTCAAGCTGCCGGAAACTGGCCAGCTACGAAGGTTCGTCAGACCGTCGATTCTTCGTTACTTTCCCGGAACATGCACGACAGAGGATAGCGATCAGCAATGTTGCTTAAATTACAGTGACAGGGTGTGGTAATATTTCGAACATTCCACAGGGATATAGTTTATCGATATTGCTTTTCGCGAAAATGGGATTCCTGATTGTAATAAACAGGAGAATTGAAAGACAGTTTCGAAAGCCATTTCTTCTTTTCCTCAACAGATTCTGCGGATCCAGAAAATGGGAGTAACGCAACCCCTTACATCGTTGATTAGGAAAGAAGAAATTCGCAACGCATCCCTGCATCGTTCGCTTGAAATTCATTTAACACTCTCCCGCAGATGGGTAACGTTCATTCGAAACAAAAGAAAAGAGGAAAGGGAACGCAAATAATATATCTTGGCATCGAGCCATCAATTCCGTTCAATCAATATTATTATCATTATCATTCCACGTATACCCTATTTGCAAATGAAACTTGGCCAATTTCCACGGCCCGCTGTTAACCCCGTACAAATCCACCCCTTTTCTCCCGTTCCTCGAAGACATCCGCGGGGGTGCACGGAACAACGTGCATCCGGGTTCACTGCAACCGATCGATACGATCTTTCGGCGTATCTGCCCCCTCCCTTTGGTGAACGGTTACTCTCGTTCCACCCTCACTCTTTCCCGCCCCTCCACTAAATCCTGTTATCGGCGTGTCATGGCGCGTTATCGGGGCGATTCTGCAGGCCGAAAGCCCGTTTCGCGATAGATTACTATAGGTCGTAGCTGCCTAACGTCCGGCCGGCATGAATCATGGCTTATGCTACGCTGGATCCAATTTCCAAAGCGTCGCGTGAACGAGTGCGGCCTATAGAAATAATGACAGCGACGATGATCGTGAATCGGCCGATATAAAGCGGGTTCGGGTTATTGATTTCCGGTGTCTGGGTCGCCACGGGACACTTCCCGAATACCGGCTACTTCTATCGAAACAGGGGCTGAAGGGGACAAAGGGAGTGCAAGGGATTGGGGGAAGGGAAAAAATGTGCTGCCTCTTATGAACGAAGATTGATCCGTTTAAAAGAATGAAATTCCTATCGGTCTGTTATTTCGATGTCGATATTCGTTTGGGGGGAATCTTCAGGGCGAGGGGTGATTTCTATCACAATTTAGTAGACTGTAGTAGATCAATGGAACCGTGGATTTCTCGTTCGCGAGGAACCTCGCGAGGAACAATGGTGATTGCGCAGAATTAAACGTCAGAATTAAATCCTTCAGAAATTATACTGTTTGAAACTATTCTCGACAATTGATGCGTGATGTAAATTGAAACGAGAGGCAGGAGTTTTTTCTCGAACACCGAATAGAAATGGATAGACGTTCAAAGTGAATGACCACGTTTTTTCTTTCAAGATTTTTCACAGGCAGAAATATGTTTTGGGGCTGATACTCTCGTGAGTTATCTTCCGGCCGTTTCATTGTCGACGAACCCGCGACGAGATACGCCAGGCAACGGCGGCTGAAATATCCTGATCTATTATTGGTTTATCAGTTGGATCCCTCTGCGTGTCTAACCGTAACAGTCGATTATCGTAAATCGTTACAATACGTCAGTCACGTTGCGACAGCGCGGGGGACAATAATTCTCGGTTGACAATCTAATCCCGGATAGCAAACCGATGCGGATGTAATTTAATGGCGAAACAAGTCGACCGTACGTCAACTGCTGATTGAGAAGGAAAGCTCGGCGAAGATAACGGCGTCAACGTCGAACGTGGACTGGCCCGACGGGGCAGACGCTCAAACAATTTCAACTCGTCAAAATCCAACGCTGACGATCGATTGTCTTCGACGAGCGGCTGCTTTGCGTTCTCCATTTCTCTCTTTACTCTCTCATTTCAATCCTTCCTTGTTTTCAGGAGTGTTTAAAATATTTTGCTGAGAGATATTTTTTCGATATTCGCGGAATCTGCATGCGACATTAATAGAGATGTTAATAGAGAAATTTTATTTGGATTATTTCTTATACTATTTATTTTACGATCTTTAATAATGTAAACACTCTTGAACCCAGGAGCAATCTGTGTAAGAAAGTGTAGATAATCGTCAGGCGTACACCGTTTCTTTTCCAAAAATAAATCTGGAGGACTCCAAGCTGCCCGAGATTCAATCCGAACTTAAATTCCCCTCGATAGCCACTTCAAAGTGTCGAACTTGACACTCAGCCAGACGAAGGAAAAAAAGGGCAAGAAAGAAGAGAAAAAAAGAAAAATATTCCCCCGCTTCGAAGAGATTCAAACAGCCATCCCAACCGTATTGCAAATGAAATCTCGCGAGTTGCCCTGAACAGTCGGCAAAATCATCCAACAGGAAGAGGAAAGAAGAAACGAGCCGGGGGTAGTGGTAGAAGGTTAGAAGTGGAAACGGACGGGGTTAGGGGGCGGAGGAAGGGGGGCGAAGACTGGAAGTCGTAGGAAACTCGATGTACGGGGTGTTGTACGAGAAAGCGGTCCGGTTGAAATGTCGACGGTGGTGGCAGGTCTACGTGAAACTTTTCAACGAGTTCCCCGTCTCTTTGATGCTTTTACGCGAGACGGGCCACGCATACACACGCAGCCTAGGAAATGTTTCTCTGTGTTGTAGAAACGTGGGCTAAGAATCGTCCGTCGCGTCAAAGTGATATTTCTCTCTCTCACCCCCGCCGCCGCGATCACCCTCCCTTCCTCCTGGGAAGCAGTAGTCATTTCCCGAACGCAGTCCCCACTGAAAGTTTCCCTCAGTTTTCGTCGCGAGTTCTCGATTCGTTCGGGGAAACGTGACCACTTAACGCGGCGAAAATCCAACGACGCTCGGCGCGTAGAAAAGGGTGCGAGCTATTGGGTTCGCCTGGAGTTCCTAAAGGAGGAGGGGTTGGCTCGATGTCCCGATCGATATCTCGATCGATAAACTATGGAAGAACGAAGATGGAAGGTGTGTCGGGTTCGATTCGTTAGGAAGGTCTTGATGATCATGGAAGGTGCGAAGTTTTGATGGGATACAGGGGAACTTAATCTTTTCTGGCGCGTGTGAAATGAAACTTGAAGACGAAAGTGGCGGGCGAGGGTCTAGAGGGGTGAGAGCGTGGTTGTTCTCGAGGAAGGGTTAATTGGTCATAAATTAAGCATGAACGGGCGTCTGAATTATGTCAATTAAACGATAGAATATCTGTGTAACAATATTCGTCAGACCGTTCTGTCTCGCTTAATTGATACAGATTAAGTGAAACGGATATGTGTTCGTACTTTAGTCGAGGAATAATAGATGAACGCTGCACTAGATCCGTCTAGCCGCAGAGCTGACTGCTTATATTGGATTACAACGAGAGTCCGCGATGGATCAACCTGTGATCGATTACGAATTCTACCATACTCGATTCTATCGGAGTTAGAGGCCTCTTCGAACCATGCAGAAACACGTGCAAATGAAATGAAGAAAATGAGCCGAGGACTGTCAATGTGGAGACTTCACTGTTTGAAATGATCCAAGGTAGACTCTTATACAATTATTTTTCCACGAAGTTACAGCAATTGAAAGGTCGACAATTTAGCGATCCTGGCCATCGACTGATCCATTCTACTAGTCACCAATACTAAAACTATATCTGTGACCATTCTCTGTGACCGTATTCGGAGAACGGTTTCATTGCTATCCGATTTATTTCACATACTCATGAATCAACCAGCAATAATAAATCGAATTCTACGCGATGAAAAAGAATAAAACGCTTATACAATACACAAGCGTGGGGAAAAAGAGAAATAACTTCAATACAGAACATCGATTAATCTCCGTCAAGACCACCCAAACCCCTTTATACCACATTTCACCACCCCTTCGAACCAATCTCTTCCTCGGTCGTAAGAATGCCCGGTATAAACGCCGTGCCGCTTCCGGGAAGAAGAAACGGACTGTATTCGAATTAGAGGCGGCGAGCCTTGAGGATCGAACAATGTGAGATTCATTTTGGCAGACAGTCGCACTCGTAAGCCAGCTAACGGAAACCGAGTTACCCGTTTCACGGTTGTCGTTGGAAATACGAACGACGACTCGTTTGAATCGCGACGTGAACGGTTCACGTGGCCGTTCGCGATCAGCCTGTGAGACGCGACTTTGCTGCACAGTCTCGCGTTTCCAGTCCTGACTTCTCCCAATTATCTTCGATAACCGTTTTAGTGTGGCGAGAAATAGGTGGTGAACGGGAGGAACGGGAACGGTGAACGTTGAGTAATCTTCTCACGTTTCGAGCGGCATGCACCGATGCCGGAAATAAATGACCGCGCGACACGGTGTAACCGCGCCCATTGTTTCCGCTGGAATGCCGGCGAACCGAATGGGTTGGGTTGGTTCAACCGTGGTCGACGCCTCTGTTGGGACAGGGGTAGAATGGAACGATAAACAGGGAGACGGCTATTTGGACGGAGAGTGCTTGAGGATTGTGTGGGATGTTTAAAATGTGACGGCGAGGGGTGGATAGAGGAGTTTGTTGGATTGCCAAGAGTTGTAGGGTGACGGGGATTAAGGAGGGGATGAGAAGAAGTTTGGGAGAGAATTTTTTTAGAGGATTGAATTACTACTGCTGTCCAGAGAACGAATCAGGTAATACATGAACGAATAAATAGCGAAATAAATAGGAAAACAAGTGAACAGCTTCACCGATGTGGGCTGCTGTTTAAAGTGACTGGAAAAGGCATTATTGGTTGGCTGATGGAGCAAGTGTAATTAGAATACTTTGCTCTGAAACGGTCGGAGACGTAAACAGAATAGTACGATAATCTGCAAGTAGTATAGACCAGTATCATGTCGGCCACACCGTGGTAAAATAGATCTTGAAATCTGTGGCTCGAAGGAGAATAAGCACGCCTGGTCAGACGCGTCGTTTCCCTTAAATAGATCTCAGCAGTATTAATAGAAACATGAAAATATTACTCCACGATTAATAATAAATATATCGCCTTTGAAAATGATTCAAAAACAATCTGCAGAAGGTAACCAATTTTCGCTTTTCATTTACTTAACGGCCTTTGACAGCGTGACGACAACATGAATGCAAGAATTATGAATAATTAATTAACACGAGAAATTAAATATTCGCGAATGTGCTATGCACGATATATTACAATAATTTTATCTATAACGGAGAAAGTCGAACCGCTATAAAGGTAGAGTTTCCCGACTCAGAAAGACCGACGAAGAATTAATATTCCACGATTGTCAGAACTAAGAAAGGCGTCATGATGTGCCATGGTAGGCGGGAGGTTTATGCATTCGCATGGACGTGAATGCGGCGGAAGTCGGGCGATAAAAACGCCAGCCGGAAAGGAGGGTATTCTTGCGTTCCAGCCGGCGGTGGCTTTTTGTTTGTCGAATATCTCGAAAGAAGGCACGAACGAACGCTCATCAATGCTCCTTGAATATCGCGCGAGTGGAACCGCAAATCTATCGGCGCCGGTTCGATCTTCTCGTCTCTCGCCTTTTCCACGGTGACGTGGACCGACTTCCGTCACAGACGAGATATAGGAATAGACAGGACATCTTATGGACTTTCGTGGCCCAACGTGACAGACATACCGACTCAGAAATCCGACACTGATTTGAGCGTCCCCTGCTCACGAACAGTGATCACTTGACGACCTATTATTTACTGAAGTAGTTGGGGCAGGACTCATACGATTGTGTGAATATATGTGAATGCTTTGGGGGAAATCAGGATAGCTATTTCTCGGTCAACGTTTCGGTAGGAAAATTGAGCTACGGTCACAGACGAGATATATGAATTCCTATATTTCGTCAGTGAAATGATCTCTTATATCTCGTCTGTGTGAAAAGATGCTAGAAAACTACCTGAACCCTCACAACGGTAGGAATTGTAATTTAAATAAAGTTAAAGAAAAACAAATATTAGTTGGACGGAAATAGTTTACTTATTCTATAGTGCAACAAACATTTGATTACACAGATGCGTTTGTTATTACTAATAAATATATTTGCATCCTACTATTCGACTAATATCCATACTGTAACACTTGCAATAAAAATATTCAGTTCGATATGATATTCAAAAACACCCGCCGTAAGGAAAGAACATGACCCCCATCGCCCAATCAGCTACCAGCCAATCAGCGCGATCTATTTCAAAGCTCTCCTTCTTTCGACCAAGGGATCTCGTAGCGATTAGACGTGTCCAGAGTGCCCGTCGAATTACGGTATGTCACATAGTCTAATATATTCTTGAAGACAGGAAATGATATACATTGTTTTCGTTTCCCTGTCTTTCAAGTTTTCTGTGGTTTCTTTCTTAATATTAATGAATATTTTGCAAGAAATTAAGTAAATATTGTGCAGTGAACGGAATCACACCTCGCGGCGTGCATTTTCTAATCGACTCCAGTATGCATATACGTATTATCTTTGACGTATGCGTATGCGTATACGTATTTCACTTCTGAATTCCATTATCTTGCAATATATTCTGCAGTTTTTAGCAATATTACCATGATATTGGTGATTCTTAATACATTTATCTCTGATTTCAGTGATCCTAGCTTTGGATCAGAAATGGCGCGAACGCGACACTTTCAGACGGGAATGCGCAGGAGCAGAGTGACGCGGCGCCATATTGTTAAATCAACTTCTCGCCTACAGGTAAGCATTCCTCAAATTTCTTGTGGAAATAAGTAGAATTTTATTAATATGTCTCTATTAAATTATAATTCGTACCACGCATAAAACTTGTATGATATACAGTCGCGTTGTAGATAAGTAGTAACATAATAGAAGCCATTATTTGCGGCTATATCTTGTTTCTGCTTGTGGTCGGGAAGCTTGTTTTTCGTGGAAAATATCAACAATATATCGCGAAACAAAAAAGCCACTTACCAAGTAACGTGTGCGTTAAAATATTTCTAGGAAACACAAGCGATCGTAAACAAAAATGGTGTTTGGTTTTAGTCGGATGTCGAACATAGCCGAACAGCAAAGGGCGATGGCGAAGGTCTCCATTCTACTGCTTGACGCCGAGCTGACAAAACATATGGTAGACATCTCAGTGAGGTAAGTATCAAGGTGTGTATAATTTGTGACTGGTACTAAGATGAAACAGCAACAGTTAAAATACTTACAAAAACAAATAGATATCTATATTTGATAACAGACACTCGATAGGATGAACATGTTCTATTTCAGAAAATTTTGTGACCGCGCGCAATGCGGTCAGTAGAGTCAGTGGTTTCTCCGCAGTTTTCTAGTATTTCCAGAGCAAGTGGCTCTGCTTAAATTTTCGTTTACAGTTTACCTACACGCGATTGTAGAGTCAGTGTTTTTTCGCCTAGTAGTTATTAATTCGATTATCGGAGCACCGGTGCTCCTCTTCAATTATTTCAATCGCGATAGTAGCATCTTAGTTTGTTCGCCGATGTAATTTGCGGTCGCGTACATAGTCTTTTATTTTTATTCTTGTCTTATATTCGCTATCGGAAGCAGAGTCAGTGCATCACTGAGGGGGATGTTTTATGCGACACTGATGAAGCGAGAAATGTAAGTATTTTTAAAACAAATCTCAGTTTTCTATGAAGAGTTAAATTCTGTAGATTTAGCAGTAGATTTTAATGTTGTTTGCTTTGTTGTTTAGTTACAGTTTGCATACTTCCTGACGATTGAGTTCAATTGAGCTGCCCCGGTGATGTTCCTGATGTCTTCCACGAGTACTTGCTCTACTTTTGCAATCAACGAGTTGGTGAGTCGCATGTGTTTTAGTTCCTCCGGTCCCCAATCATGCCGTAGGACGATTGGTCCGAAGCGGCACGGGTGACTGGTTGTATTTTTTAGTAGTTTTGCGAGCATAGTGACTACGGGAATAATTTTTATACCCGTTAGTTGTGACGTTATTTTCATGTGTATTATTTCTTATACGAGATTAGATCTGCCTTCTTGTACTCCGCGTTTTTTAATATAAAAAGATTAAGGACCATAAAAATATTTCTTACTCAAATAAATATTTGATCAAAGAAGCACTGATCCTGTAGGTTCCTCTATTTCGATAAAAATATATGATGACAGTAACAAATACATTGCACAAATGTACATATATTGAGGACATTGCATAATAAATTTGTAATTGCATTTATAATCAGTTGAAATTTGTTTTCACTGTTAAGCAGTGCAGAAGTCGGATGCCCCCCGACTTCGTTACTGCAAGTGCTACATGATTATAACAATCATGTATTAAAGAAAATAAATATAACGATACGTTTATTGAAATCAGCATTGAATATGCATAGCCAATGATAGCATTTAATATTAATTTTCATATGCTATAGTCGAGTCCGTTTCGAATGAAATTTATTACACATTATGTACAAGAAGGCACTTTGTATACGGGTAGATTTTCAAATCGGAGTAACTATCTTGAACACTTTACTTCGATTAAGGAATCACCTGAGGCTTATTTAATATCTTGTCTATTTTCCAAGTTTTAATTGCATTACTTATTCTAGTAAAATCAGTTTCAATGACAGTCATTTCCCTTAATAAATAAATTATTTATCAGTAATTTTTGAGTCTTCATTGATATTTCATATATTACAAAGTCGAGTCATGTTTAAAGAGATTGAAAATAAAATATATTATTAGCTGTTGCAATTTTACGTGTACTAATCATCTTTTTAGATCAGGATTTTCAGGTTTAATCCCTTCCGTGTTGATTGCCAGGAACTCACTCACGTGCCCAGGTGCTACTTGGGTGAGTGAGAGGCAATGGGCACGATGATCATATGGTTTTTAAATTTCTAACAATGTTTGGCGGCTGACATTTGCTAGTGTACCGTGCACGACGTATTTTCCACATTATCTGTGTGTGTGTGGTTAGGCCGTGGAATTGCGTCGGCTCGGGAATTTCATAACAAATTATAATACTACGATTTCATAAATAGCAATATGTTATACAATTGCAAATACACATTGAATGCCGTAACGAATTATGAAAATATGGCAACGAATAGAGTACTATACAAACCAAACGTACATAGTAGAAAGAAAATGTACAATATACATATTTGAGCAATCAATATTTCATACGAAAGTAATGCATAAGCATATACGTTTGCGCAAATTTACGCAATGGTCGCTAGCCTTTGTCAGCCGATTTCAGGAACTGGTACGTACCCTTAGAGTGTGAATGATTGTATGCCAAGCTCGGGTGTCGGAGGCGTCCCGGGACGTCTCTCTAGTGTAGGTTCATGCGCCCGAGTGTTTGATTGAGAAACGTTGAATGATGTGTGTTTGTGTGAATGCTTTGCCATTTTTTAAATATAGGTCTAGGTAGGATAGGTAGTATACCTTCTGGTGTGCCTGATAGATATAAGTAGGTAGGGCCGGGCAGGTTGACACAGTCTCTGATCGGGTAGGCACTATTTCGCGTGTTCAACCTGTTTCAGGAAATCTGATTTGAAAAGTCGACGGCGAAACTGTGGCGCGAACGAGAATGCGTTCGCCTCTGGCTTTGCCTATCGATTTTTCGAATTTTTCGCGGTCGCGATCGCGATTTCGTCTCGAAACGAACGTGTCACATTATGCTCGAGGCTGCACGTGTAGGCGATGATCGATTACAATTTTAATCGCAACCTTTACGATTTTCTGTAATCGCAAATTTTACGATTTTATTTGGTCGTGATTCGTCCACGTGTGTTCCGTTTAGCTACGCGATTTAGCCTTTTATTTAGTTTTGTTTGTTTGCGAATAGAGTCTCGAGCCTAGACTAAGTTTCAGCGAGCATTGCGCCCGAAGAAAAGAAGAGGCTAAAAGCCGAAGAGGCCCGACAAACTGTCTCTCAAGAGGGCAACTATCAATGGCTCTGCATCCTTCGGATGGAGAGTCATTCTTTGTTACTATTTTGTCACTATGCTCGCTTTTGTATGCCGTAGTTGTAGTTTATTGTTTGGCCGGCAGTATTGCCTGGCCCACCGTCATCGCATTGGGCAAATCGCGATTTTTATTAGCGTCGCGTACGATTGAATACGGTTTGCATTAGAGTTGCGAATAAAATCACATCGCGATTGCAACTAGAGTTACGGCTTGACCCAGGTCGCGGCATTTTTTTTACACGTGCGATTAAATATATCGTGGTTTGAATTAGAGTTGCGAATTAATACAGATTGCGGCTTGAATTAGAGTTGCTTTTGTATTAAATTGTACTTGCGATACGTACTTGCTTTTAGCGTTGCGACAATAATTTTCGCGTTCCTTTCCTACACAGGTTTTAATTAGCATTTACAGTGCTGCGATATCTTTCTACCGCGAATATTTTTCTTAGATTTTCATATAGTGTTGCGATGATAAATGGTCGCGATTTCTAAGTAGCGTTGCGACCACAATGAAATGCCCAAATTGGTTCCTGAGTCACGAAAGGCAGCTACGAAAGCTGCATAAGGTGATTGCTGCAATCGTAGTCTTGTATGCGACTACCATGACTCGTTCGTTATTAGTGTTGCGAGTTGAAAATGATGGGTGCAGTGAATTATTTTTCCTATCTTTTTTAATATATCCGAAATACTATATTAGAGATAACCAAGCACCATACGCGATTGACTTTGCAAGTAATGCAGTTAATTAGGGTTGCGAAAGAAAGAGATAATCCACTTACGGGTTTCAATCGGGTTTATAATAAGTGGACGATAATTAATAGTAGAATGGCCCTCTGGCTATTGAGTTTGTGTGTTCAATGTTCTAATTTATTATTCTTCTTCGCCTCTCCCCTTTTTATTAACATTAAAACGAGTTGTTTCATCTTAGTATCCAAGTAAATGTTTGTATTTGTAATTGACAATTATTATTCAGCATATTTGCATTTTGGAAGAACATGCTCCCTTTGGCTCCCTACTACTGTACTATTTTTTCACAATTACTATTCTCATAAAAAAGTCTGTTACAGAATTGTTAAGTTAAAGGAGATGTCAAAGGAATAGAATATTGCGTCAAGTACATTAAATAACATACATTGCAATATGTAAGTAATCAGAGGCTCAGAAGTGATGTTGTATGGATCAAATAAATCGAAGGAAATCATATGATACCTAAGAAATATCACTAAATTCTTATGAACTTGGATCTGTTTCAGGTTACGCGATCACAATTTTAGCGAAAGAAGATTCATCATGAAATATCCCTTGCCCCCACCCCCCTGTCCTTTCAGATTTTCAATTAGATAGGATATTTCCAAATTGAATTAGCTTTTTAGTCAGGTAGGATGTTTTAAGTTAAGATTTAATTTACCTTAATTAAAGGTAGAATGTATTTGAATTACGTGCATGCTAATCTATAATATATTATAATGCTTATTCTTTGGTTTTAGTC
Organism: Nomada ferruginata; assembly: GCA_963583965.1. Classification (NCBI taxonomy): domain Eukaryota; kingdom Metazoa; phylum Arthropoda; class Insecta; order Hymenoptera; family Apidae; genus Nomada; species Nomada ferruginata. The sequence continues at coordinate 8,398,238 of OY757225.1, read as the reverse complement.
AGGTCTAACAGAATTTTTATTTTCAGCTTTCCCCATAATGAATAATTTTAATACCTCCTATTTACTTAAACTAACTATAAGTTAATGTGTATTACAATCCTTATTTTTTATTTCAAAAGGTTTAACAGAATTTTCAGAAATAATCAGATTTTCAATTAGATAGGATACTTCTAAATTGAATTAGATTTTTAGTCAGGTAGGATGTTTTAAGTTGAGATTTAATTTACCTTAATTAAAGGTAGAATGTATTTGAATTACGTGCATGCTAATTTATATTATGTGCATGCTAATTTATATTATATTGCTTATTCTTTAGGTTAAGTCAGGTCTAACAGAATTTCTATTTTCAGCTTTCGCAATAATGAATAATTTTAATACATGCTATTTACTTGAACTGACTATAAGCTAATGTGTATTATAATCTCTATTTTTTACTTCAAAAGGTTTAACAGAATTTTTATTTTCAGCTTTCGTTACAATTATTTTTTTTAATACATTTTACTTACTCAAACCATGTATAAGCTAATTTATATTATAATGTTGATTTTTTAGTTGATTTAGGTTTAACAGAATTTTTATATCCAGTTTGCATATCAACCGCGCTGCAAATATACATCAGAAGGAAGTAGCGTTTAATTTGTAAATAATAATTTTTGTAAATTAGTGGTGATAGGTGCGCGGCTGCGGCTGCGGCTGCGGCCGTGCGGGTCTCCATTCGCAGCAACCTCCACGTGGTGAGACCTGGGCAACCGATTTTATTTACCGTACTGTTACCAATTTTAACACTTATACTTTTGTGATTTAATTGTTAATTATATGGTAAAAATGTCGAGCTAATTGGCTGCGATTTTTTAAATTTCTCCTATTCCTAACATTACACTTAATTGCCTTCTTGAGTTCCTCCCATATCACCGCGGTTGACCGCGGAGGTTTATTTCAGGTCAACGTTTTCACAGAGTGCTAAACTGTATTGCATTGTATGCCCATTGTATTGTAAGATACCCATGATTATTGTAGTGTTTCTTTAAGATTTTTAATGAACATTCAATGTTTCATATCCTCTGTTGCCTTTCATTACGGCGAAGAACAAAAGAATTCTTTAAAATTATTTAATTTTCGCATCGTTTTCTATAATCTGTGGGTAACGTTGCGAGTGACACAGAAGTGGTAATGGGACGCGGCGTCCCAGAAATCGTGGCCGAAAAAATACATTGGATGACTTGCCTATTCCTATATCTCGTCAGTGCTTCCGTTTTCAGCAAGAATTTTCGCGTGCACCTCTCTTGTCGCTTCATCTTTTGACGAATCGACGGTCGCTCTCTCTGTGAATAACGAACGAGGACATTTTTGCCTCGCTTCACGATGGCAGGATGTGCAGATATATCTTACTACAGTTGGGTTTTTTTTTTTACTATTCGTCCTGAAGGAAACGATATTTCATGTAAGACAGGAATATAAATATTGGTTCCGCGACTAACGGAATAATGCGATTGACGGTGTAATTAATTATTTCGCACTCCGACGAGAATGCAGAAAATGGTTGCACGGGTATCACGACCTCGACCAATTAAACCGCGTCTTCGCCGGCTGATAAGCCCGCCGTGCCGGAATAATTTCGTTGTACGTATCGCCGCGGTTGAATCCTATTAAGGGTGGTTCGCCGGGGGTGGACGGGGGTGTCTCGTAGCGTAGCGTGAAACAGCTTTTTGCAGCGGCCAATAAGTCGCCGGCAAATTAAGCGGAAGGGGGAATTATCAGGCAACGAGTTCGGTAAGCCCGAGATTCGATCGTGGCCGCTTGTTTGGCGCGACGATGCGAGATATCCCTTCTTTTTGCTCTCCCCTGAATCTACACAGGATAACTGAACGAACCTGGCCAGATTTTCAGAGTTCTATATGGCGAGTCTGATAACTATCAGTTAGGTAATAAGTCAATTAAATCCTCCGGTTCGATCGTGGACTTGAACTCGTTGTTGAAATATCCGGGGGGAAATTATGGGATATTTTATTTTTAGCAAGATTTTGTTACACGGATAGGTAGAAGTGGCAGGTATTGGGAGAGTAGAGTAAGACAGAGTTTGGTCAGCCATTCTGTAGCGCTAGGATAGTAGGTGGGTTATTCTAGCGACTCTAAGTAGAGTAGGTACGCGAGTGGGCAGACGCTTGATCGTGGAGAGTAAGAAAAATAGCCTGCAATGTATTGAGTATTCCCTGCTGCTATTCTCCTTCTGCGGTATTTTTCTTTTCACGGATAGTCGACAGTATGATGAACTATGGAAAGAAGGAAGGCGCACAATTAATTTTTGTATAGACGGCTAAATTTATTCGATAATCGACTGCCTTGTATTTCAACACTTTTACCATTATCAATTCCTTTCACGGTTATTAAAATACTGTAATTAAAAAATGTCAACAGTAATAGAAATTGATACATTTAGAAGCAAACCGTGTACTGTATCACTAAGGCAGAAAGAAATAGAAAATCTGACGCCGAGAACACGGAACAACGAAAGTCGGGGAACCATCGACACAAAAATCCCCTCGATCATTTAATCACGACAATTCAATTACTCAATTATGGGCCCTCTATCAGCAACGACGTTCAATGACAGAACCGTTGCTTCTTAATCGACCTGCTCGACGAAACGGGGATAAACGCTGAGCGGTGCAGCCGACTTCCGGATTACTCGATTGTTGGGCTCGATTGGCCGAGCTGATTGAATCGCTAAGAATAGAATCTCCCACTTTCTCTCTCTCTCTCTCTCTTTCTCCCATCTCTTCAGAAACTCGAGAGGCCACGATGCCCCGTTTTCTCCAGCGTCAAATAAAATATAGCGAACGGTGTTCGAATAATTCATTGCAGAAAGGGACGTCGTCTTTTCCAAACGCCTTTCGTCGCCTCTACTTCCGCCTTGTCGTCGAGTGGACGATAAGTGTTTTCGTATCGAGCATTCCATTCGGATATTAATGAGCTATCCTCGGTGGTTTTCTTCGTCTCTTTCGTGATCTGTGACAATTTTCCAAGGATTAATTCCGCTTCGGTACTCTGTATTGTGACAGTTCTGCAACCGTGTGATAATCGAGACATTTTGTCGTGTAGGTGTTGTAGACATTCCGACTATGAGAAAAATCGTGCAAAAAGTAACTGCAGGAAGTTCAGGTACCGCGTTTAATGGTCCGTTTTTTGCGATAATTTAACTTGGTAGCTGGGAAATGGATGGTGATTTTTTGGTTAAGAGATAAGACTCTCGGAACTGGGGTGATTCATTTTGACACTAAATTATCGGAGAAAAAAAATGGTTTTTCATTAACTAGTATAGAGCAATTGTTAGTCGATATCTAATTGTCGAACACTCTCGATTGTTCACAGTGCGTGAAACACAGATTTCGCAACCTAAAAGGAGAGAAGAGAGAACAGTGTAGGAAAAACGCAGGAAAAAATGTGCACTATGGAGTTGAAATGAAAAAAGGAAGGGGAGAAAAAAATAGTAACGAAAACACACGCAGCCACCAGCGGTAGCTATTTTAAATCATTACGTGGCTCCCTGGTTGGGGAAAGTTTCGAGGCAAATCTGCGCGAATTCCTGGGTGGAAACGGTGGGATTTGAAATTAATTTGCCGCGATACGATTGTGGCCAACAACGCGATCATTAATTGAGTCGGCTTAAGCGAAGTTACTGCGTTAGGGAATTTGACGCAATTTAGAAAACTACCAACTCTACTTACTAATATATACATAATATCGTTAAAGAATGCAATAACGTTTCAGTTGCTACACAAAAAGAAGTGTATTTATAGAACTTTGTACACTCCTCGTTATTGTTTAAATTCTTTTGAAAGTATTTTAAATATTCTGTTCCTGTAATAATAACAAGAAGAAGAGTAACGATGATCTGATCTTCTGTTCTCTAACTTTACTTCGGAGAGATAAATTCTGTTTTGCAACATTAAAAATAAAATTCCCAATATTTGAGTAACGTTCTATCGTAATTAGTTGCCCGCATTAATTCTGAGATTATTTACAACAGATATCTACAAATTATTAGATCTATTAACATCCGTCTTTCCCCAAGCTATATTTTTAAACTGAGCGAAAGCAATATCAGACGTTTAATTGTTCCTCAAAAATAAAGGATATGAAATGGCTGTTCATCTGAAGCATTGTAAGACAGATAACTCATACAGTAACAGATCCCATGATCTATCGAGTGAGAAGCAAGCTTTAAAGCTCTGTCAGGAACACAGTTACAAAGATCGAGAGGCAAGAGATCCACTTAATGTTACGACTAATTAACTAGACGCACGCGACCGACTCATTATCGTTCATTTAATAAAGTCCACGAACGGCAACTTTGCCGCCTTTGTTCCGGCCCTATTGTTTCCTCAATCCCTTCTCAGTGAAGTGCCATTCGGTTTCCACAGCTTCGCCTTTCAGCCACGCCAAACGAACCATGGAGCCAGAAATTTCCTGGAACGAGTTACAGGTATCGATTCTACGAGAGAAACTAATCCTTTCGATCACTCGACCGGAGTCTTCTGCCCTGAAGACGCAACACGGACGGACCTAATAAGATTTCTGCGAATCTTGTCAATAATTGTCGTCTGGTGACAAGTAGTTCGATGTTCAGATTTATCTTAACTGCAGGAAATTTGTGCACAATGTATCCTTTTATTTTCGTCCGATTTACAAGTAACAATTCCTGTTCTCATCGTCACAATTTTCTTTAAATTAAATTTATATCAAAGACTCCTCCACGACACCATTGACAATAATAAGAATTATCCTATCTTTTCTTGAATCTAAACATTTTACACCGCAGCCTTGATTTTCCAAATATATATTCCAGACGCAAGTCGATCGTGGAAGAACTTTCCTTCGGCAGGAACTCCAGGGCGATTTCGTTTCCGGTGTAGCTGCTGAAATGAAGGAAGTTCCTCGACGTGGCACGCTGAAAAATTTATGAGCCCCGTTCGAGTGCGCGCGGAGGTACCCAAAGTTTGACCCAATTGCGTTTAAACCGTTCGAAACCTATTTCCCGCGAATTCGTCGCGATTCGTTACACGAGATCCACAGAGCGAACCACCTGTTCCCTGACAAAGAAAGTCGATTCGCGATCGAGTTCGCTCGCCCAGGGGAGTCGACACGGGTGGTGAGCCGGTAAAAATTCATAACGTCGACGTCGACGCTTGGGGGATCGCCGCGACGGAAGGGGAAGACAGACTCCTTTACGTGACGGTAATTTTAATAGAAGCGTCGACAGAAAGAGTGCGGATTAGATTTGAAAAAGAAAAGCAGCCCCAGTCGATTCCTGTGCAATAATTTCTTGATTTCCACCCGTGATTATTATCCTCAGCAACAATTGCCTTCTTGCCATTTCTTTTTCCTGGCTACGATCAAGAAGGCTGCAGGTCCAATAATCGTCGAATGGTTAATAAAAATATCTCGCCTTCCGTTTGTTTACTAGAATACGAATTTTCTTATTAAAACAATCATTCAATTGAATTTAATCTAATATTATGAACGTACGATACAATAATACATGCATTACCCTGCGAAACACTCCATACTGATAACACTAATCGCAATTGAACTTCACCATCCGCATTGTTCCGACAGAGCTGTCCCAATCGATTATTAATTAATTCCAATCTATCAAAGCAGGCCACAGTCGAATCACCGAAGCCTCCCGTGGCCCGTCGCTTTTTATCCTCGCCGACGTGGCCGCGCGATTACTGGTTCCGACTAATTAACTTACGCGCGACGCGATTAACACGCCGCCGGCCCATTACTTCGAGTTAGCGGGGCGTTAGTCGCGGGGACGGGGATGAAGCTGGAGACGAACGGCCTGAAAATGAGGATTGCAGAGGAGGGTTGAGTCGTTTAAACGGCGTACAACGCTTAACAAAAGCGGCTCGATCCGTGCGACGCCGTTGAAAAGCTTCGAGCGAGCTTCTTCAACTAGACAACCCCTCATTAAAGGGTTAATAGGCTGGGAAACTTGGAAATCGAAAATACTACGCTGCTTCCTGTCGGATCGAATAGTATATTAGGTCTACCGCAAAGTTCTGCCCGTTTCAGTATTCACAGAAAACAATACATTTACGATACATTTATTAATATTTACTGAACGATATACTTTGCATCGTTACTAATGTGATTTAGGAGAGCACATATTTAGAAATACAATGGTAAAAAGAGGCAGCCATATATTGGTGAAGCTTGAGATAATATTATCAGACAGATATTTCCGGCGGACCTAATATATTAATGTAATAGAAATTATTTTTCTTTTCTTTTGTTAATCTACTAAAGTTTTCTGCTTTCTTCGGTTGGTTTGATTTATTGTTTAAACGAGAGCTGGCGGATAGTTCGCTGTAAAGCTGCAATTGATAATTGTGTTTCTGAGTCTGGGAGTAAAAGTGGGTGTGAAAAGTTGTATTATAAACACGTTGCTGTGTCGCAGAATGTTTCCAACGGCGTGCACCCTCGCGGCGTATACCAGCGTCTGATTCACGAAATTAGAGGAATTATTAACGCACCGACGTGATATTATTATATCTCCCACGCGAAATTATTCGCCACGAGGCAGTCGCGTGACGAGCGCCACCTCCGCCACCGATTTCAATTTTCGGAACGCTTCCAAAGCTGTGAACACGCTTAAACGCTACTCTGACTCCTTTCAGGCGGGAACTGTGTTTAACTTCGTGCCCGAGTTTGTAAATGTTGTACAGCACGGGGAAATTATTATTGTTTGCCCGGACGCTTTATATTAATGTTTAATGGAACCTGCATTGGCGTGGAGGATTTCTGGGATACTGGTAAAGCGAACGATGGATCCTTGCATAATTTATTCCGAGGCAAGTTAATGCGCCGAATCAAGTCATAATTATTATCATTACTGCCGTTGTTGCATTACAATTATATCATTTGATAACGTATTAAATACAGCTCCTTTTAATTCCAATATACGTATGCCAAGGAAACAACCAGGTTCCTTTTAATAATTACCCCAAAACGAGGAAGCAACCCTTGCCAGCCCCAAAGCCCTATATCAACAAGAGACTAAACAAAAATGCAGCAACCCCATAATTACCCAGGAACGTTACAAATATATGCATCAACGATTCACTGAACGTTCCCAAGCGAACCACAGAATTCTCATAACCCTAAAAGTCGCTGTTTGGCACCTTTAATCTCAGCGTCCCGGTCAAAGCAACCCGAACGAACTTCCAAACGAGCCACGCTCGTTCAACCCTTCCAGCGCACCCTTCCACCAAAGGGAAACAGCAAGAACGATCCTTCGGTGCCAGTTTCGCCGGACCAGGCAGTCGAAAACGAACCACCCCGACGCAGAGTAAGGGGTAGTGCTTCTTCGTCGAGTTTGAGAGTTAATTCCCGAACTTCCGAAGACTGGCTACAGGTACCTTCCGTGTGTCAATGCGGCGGGCCGCGTCAAAGCGACGGAAAATTGGCCGTGAATGATTAACCAACCCCCCCCCCCCGTCGCCTTCGAGCCACACCCCGCCCCTTTTGTTCACTATCCACCCTTCAAGTGCACAGAATCGCGTCCACGATTTCGAATGGCAACAAAGGGAGCCTGGTTGCACATTTTTTGTTGTTATTTACAACCAGCTACTTATTAAAAGGCACGGCGAGACTCGTAGAAAGGTGGTCGAAATGAAGACCCGTCCCTTAATTTCGCTCAGCGTGCACATTTCAGAGGTTCATTATTTACGTTCTCCCATTCCACTTTCGACTGAACCCTTTGCTCGCTACAGAGCCAGCTGTGTTTGCAAGTTTTTCCACTGCTGGAAGCTGGCCGATACGAAAGAACGATAGTACGGGTTGGTTAACGAAGCGGAAATTGATTGCACGAGCCGATGTAACCGTGGCGCCGATTAATTCGATCGTATCCATCGTTTACCCCTCGCTTCGAATTACTTTCTGCCCCGCTTCCAATGATTAGAGGCCCGTTTAATTCCGTAAGTTCCGGAAATAATGGTGACGTTGCACGAATTTATATAAGACGGTTCGATGGACGGAGAAGGGTGGTAGACGACGAGAGACAATTAACGGAATCGACGGTAATACGTTGGTTATTATTACGTTATTATTATTAATAGTTACATTAAGCCTGTTTGAAGAGATCTATTCCATTTCCAATTCCGTGGGCAGTAATTCTACGATTTTACATCTTACAGGAGTTTACATTGAACCTTCTATTCAACCTGCAACACTACCTCTTAGTTTTCAACCTCTCCCCCCTATTACCACGATTCGAATCGCCAAAAAGAATTGTTCTTTCTACGCGAGGAAATTTCCCAAGCGAAGGGGTGGAGGTCGCCGTGGGTTAACGAATTCGAACAGAGGCTAAGGGACTGTTGGCTATCGGGGTTCCAATGGAAACAAAAAAAAGAAGGAAAAACCCGCACGAAGGTTCGTCCTTTATTAAAAGTGGCCGGGAGATACACAGAGCAGTTCGAAAGAGGAGGATCGAGCGAAGGGGGTGAAGAGGGTGAAACGAGCGCATAAATTATGCTTATGAGCCACTTCGTGTGTTCTCCGACGCCATTTTAAAATTATACTTTTAAATGTAGCGAAGGCTGGCGAAGACGCGGCCAACCGCCGTCTCTTCCACGAAACCGGCTCGCCACGTATCACCCTCCACCACCCCCCAAACTTTACCCCTTAGAAATTCGTTGCACCGGCCTAGAAGTATTATTTTGTTAAGAGTTCTGGCTACGATCCGCGAATAAATTCACTTGCACGAATGGAATTGCTCCTATTTATCGTCACGAACTGAAACAGCTGGTTTCTTTTGCAGCTGCTCCCTCGAGCTGCTCGGTGATAACATTTATTATCGCGAACGGATCCGGGGCGCCATCGACTGCGCCCTGCAGCGCGCAAACCTTATCGTTTCGCCCCTGGAAGGAATTGAAGTCGATAGAAAGGTGAGCTTCTTATCCTGTCTGTATATTTGTAGAATTTATTTCGAGGGACATTTAAGAAATAATGTTTTAAATAAAGTTTGCTTAATTTCTGCATGGGTGCAATGTTAGCGTGTACACTAAAATGAATGAACATTTCAAAATAAATTAGGAACAGGTTTTGAACGTGTTCGAAAAGAATATACTCTCAACGGGGGGCAAAAAGAGTGCAATTTTATTTCCAAGCCTTTATAGACTTCACGTGATGCTAAAGTAAATACTAGCTGCTATTTTTTATTCATTTCTTGATCGACTGTTTATAAATTTTATCCGGTCGTGGACGAAAGTATGTTGCGTGACATGAAATTATGAAGCACCTATTATGTGGGAGAATTATTGAGTTCATCAGATAGACAGGGCGGAATGGTAATAAGCAAAAGGAAAGTGGAAAAGACGGTTGTAAAAATGGAAATTTCCGGGCTTCGTGGAGCGTACGAGCGAAACTCACCCCTTTATCTTTTCTACTCAATTAAAATAAGCCGCTTACGAAGAAACGCGGTTGCATTATGTGCCACGCCACTTGCCAGCATTTCAACAAATTCGCAATGATCCGCTTACATTTTCCAGCCCGTGGCTTACACGACCTCCCCTAAACACGCTGAAGAACACTTTAGCGAAACCTGTACTCTTCTCTCATGAATCCAACGAAAATTCAGTTCCCCAAGCTATGCCAATGAAATTACACTTCAGCTGAACAAAAAGAAACTTAATACCCGAGAGAAAATCTCAATGAATGCCTTCATTGAATCGTAACAATAATAATTAAATTGGAAATCCCCCTTGAAGAAAAATATCGATGACAGTGCTATCCAATCGATTTCACGTGGTATAACAATTTTTAAATAAGAGAATTTTGTGGAAAAGTTTAGAAGAAAATATCGAGAGAAATATTACGCTGTACAATCAATTCCAAGAATAGATAGATTTAAAAATCGTGAAATTTCAGAGAAAGTTTCGTCCAAGGGGTGGTTCCACACTTTCTGAAAGAAATAAGAGCAGAATGCAGTGGAAGAAGCATGTGATCCCTGGTAATGGCCAAGACGGCTCGCAGTTCCCTGAAAAACTTTCGCCTCCAAGGTGAGCTCCCTCCCTGTTTCCCTCTGCCATCACGTACCAGAGTTTTTAACTCTTTATCCTGTTGGCCTGTCTCGTTCTTAGACGATCTACTTGTGGTCCGTCGTCTACTACTTCTTCCCGAAACCGGTTTCTGTGTCGTCAAGCCTTCCAACGATTCTACCGAAAGCACAAGCATGCAAGTTCGAGAATCATTTCTGACTTTTCCAACGCGCCACTTTCGAAACAGCTTCGCGACTACAAATAATTAATCACAATTTCTTTCACTATCACGTCCGACCAATACCCAGAAACTTAAATCAACTTCCAACTAAATGCAAAAAGCACCAGCATTTAATTAGCCACAATCCACGTTAAACCAACCGGCCGCCATACAACACCCTATATTCACCACCGTTAGCAACAAGTTTTTTCACCCGCACCATTCTACGGAACTACCCCCCGCGAACAATTCGAACTTTTCCCCAAGGTTCGTCCTTCCATCTCAATCATCCCTGGAAGCCGGTACCCCTCACCCCCTCGCCCCCATTGTTTCTCTTCCCACCAAAGACTTAACGGCTCTTTTATCGTCGCTCTTTCTTCGCAACGTGCCCTGGGTGTAACCGTTATAAAAGCACCAGCCTGCAATGTAAGAAACGCGCGATCTCAGCGCGTTCCCAGACGGAACAATGGAAAATGGAGCCAGCCAACAATCCACGCGCCACCCTCTATCTCTCTCGCCGCCATCCCCATTCACCGGTATCGTCCCTGTATTTCTATGGATAGCGGCGAAGATTCTTCGTTCAGATTATTGTAAACATTCCGCGGGTGGCTGTCGTCGCACGTCCGCCATTGTAACGCCGCGGGATAGCAGCGGAAAATCGTGAACGGGATCAAATCAGCCGCCATCCCTTAACAGCGAGAACGCTGCAGACTTTTTAACCGCGATACGAACGGAGTTATTCGTTTCTTTATCTGCGTTTATAAATATAAATTAACGCAGGCACAGTGGTGATGTGAATCAATTCCATACGTACAGTTTAATTATCCACGGATATTCTACACCCTTGAACAGAAGGGAAGAAAAGAACGAAACCGCAAATGCAGAGGGTATATAAAATCTTAACTGCACCGTAACCGGCGGAGAAAAAAACCTGTCTCAGTGCTTGAAAAAACAAAATTCTTCTGGATACCAGCGTGCCAGAAATATCAGCGCTACAGTTTCGCTGCAAGAACGAAATTCCAATCTTCCTCTATCGATTGCCGCCGTCGACGAATGAGGAGGAGGGGTGGCAGAACAAAAAGTACTGCGAAAGCACGGAATCCGAGGGGGAGACGGGCACATAAATAAGTCCGTGAGACAGCAGGGAGACCGGAAATACTTCCGGATGTAATTCTCCAAATAGGATCCGGTTTCGGTTCCGCTTAACCAAGCGTGCCCAGCGTCGTCCAGGTCGCGGTGGTCCACGGACTTTACCTTTTTTTCGCGGTTCGCAGAACCAGAAAATAGTCGCATTTGCCGTCCCCCTTCTCTTTCTGCGACCGTGTCCGTGTAGAATAATTTCATCGGCGAAGATTAGAGGCACGATTAAAGATCCACGCTAAATTGCTCTCGTTCCGCCTTCCTTTTCTCCTTGGTTGTTTCGCAAAACGCAACGACAACCCTTTGTTCAGATAAAAAAAAGGGTTGCTTGGTAAACGATGATTAACGACCAGCTTGTACACTTTCTTCATTGAATTCAATATATTTTGAAGTCTGAATTCGTTGGATACCTTGTTAGATTTTGCACAAGTGAAAGCAGCGATTTTCTGTCTACTCACACATTGCTAAAATTAGTTCCGTTCACGGAGTATTTATTAATTCTAAGATTCTAAGTATTCTTTGCACCACGGTCGGATATAATACCCTAAAGGCTGTTGCTCATTTCTCTGTTACAATTCTCCGTTTCTCGGAGTTCAAAGAGCTAATCCTCTGAAACCGATGAAATCTTGTCGCGGTAATAGGTCGCCGTCGCGTTCAAAGGATAACGTTCAGACTCTTCCTCTACGAGAAGCCTTTCTAGAACGCTCGCCATGCGAATAAAATTAAGAACCGTGTAAAGAAGAAACGTCCGCCGTGACAGAGGGGTGTTTAAAAAGAGTCCCCAGAGGGAATCTCTGCTTTCGGCCTTTCTCTCTGATGAAAACACCCACGCTCGAGCCGTTCGCCCTCGAACTCTCCAAGAACGTTTTCCGAAATGTTCGCGTGACTTCGAGAAAACCAATATGTGAGTCGTTTGTGAAATTACCCCTGGAACTACCTCTCTTTAAATGTCTCTTTCCCTCGAAGATCCCTTTGACTTCTGGTTTCCCAGAATCTCTTTATTTTTCTATCCTCCGCAAACGTACAATTTCCACGCAATTTGCCTAACTCTTCGTCTGACTCAATGCGTGTCTAAAACGTGGGTCTAAAAACGCGTGGACTAATGAAAATGCCGATTTCACTGTAATTATAGTTTACTCTACGCGTATTCTTAATTACTTGCTTGTATTACTTATTGTGTTCGAAATTATTGAATCAAATCATTAGCAATAATGGAAACGTTGCCTTTTAATTATTGTGGCGTATTCCTTTCAACGGTTTGCATGCTTTATTATTCCCACGGTGTTAAGTGTAATTAAATATTCGACGAATTAGACGGATCACGCTAACTACGATAGTTCAAAGACGACTGCATGGCAGAGCGGGTGATGCGAAAATCGAAATCTCCTTTCTGGATCGTGGACCAACGAGGGCGAGTGATAAAAAAAAGCATTTTCCACGAGCTGGGAAAAGAGAATTAATATGAAAACCGCAAAGGGTGCCACGAAACGATCGTGCTCGTTCGCAATAATCGGCTCCGCGCCAGTTCCCTCTCACCTCTCCCAAACGAATTCAATCGTATTCGACCGATGGTTCAGCTTCGGACAGCTTCTACGAATTTCCCCGCGAGCATTTCGGTCGATCAAAATTTCGAGCGGACCATCGCCTATTCCGCTTTGCTCGTAAAATACCGATTTTAATGAAAGTTATCTACTCCCTTTGCTGGGATGATTCGTACGATCATCAATAGAGAAACTCTTGGGAAGATAGTAATTTTGGTCGCGAAGGTTTACATACAAATTGCAAATTTCGTTAGCACATTTGACGAATAATATTGATTGGAAATAAGTGAAGTGAATTTTTATTATGACAATCGCCTTATCGCTACGAATGATCAAATGCGAATTAAAATACAAATGTTCCGTTGCAAACGTTTGTTCATTTTGTCTGTCACTGTTAAGCGAATGTTAAGTAGGAAAATGTGTCAATGCTAATTGGGAAAATTGGCGACGATGTAATAAATTATTCTCTGTACCAGTCGCACTGCAATTATCTTATGCGACAACGCCAAATCTCTGGTTGAGAATGATGGATAATATCCAACATTCTCCTACATGACACCATTGCAACGCTTCATTCATTACGCCATTCATTAATTGAGTCGCGGTACACCGGGCGCGTTAATTAATTACCACCAGCACGTTGAAAAATTCGGAAACGTACGATTGACCGCGTTATCGAAACAGAATATAATGCCACGTGGCGAACTGTGTGCCCGCGTAGCAAAAGCGAATTATTCCGAATCGATTAGCGGGCGATCAGCAATTCGGAGGTTGCACAAAAGCGTTTCGAGGATCGTCAGCGGAATATTCGTTCGAATTCGAGCCGATTAGAACGCTTCGACGATTCGAATACATTTCTCCTTTCCTTTCACTTTTTTTTTTTTGTTTTTTCTCTTTCTTTCATTTCCTTTTGTTCCTCCAGGTTTTTAACTCCACCTGAGCGAAATGAAACAGGGACGAAGGGGGGTTGGACGGGGGTTTCTGATAAAACGAAACGTTCGTATGTAGAGGGTTCCGTTTTAAACGAATTCCCGTTTCACGACTGCACGCTCTCTCGAGACGACGAAACAAATAGAAACGGATGAAGGCTTTGCTCAACACTTCTCGTCGACGTCTGCCAGGATTGGAAACGCGAACGCACACCGTGCACATCTGCAAAACGCGCGGCTGTAAACAAACGAACGACAAGAGATTGCGGAACGGTCCTTAATTCGAAACAGGATATCGTGATACGGGGGCGAGTCGTTATTAAAGTCGACTGTACGGATTCTCGATTTCCATGGAATGGGAAAAAGGGGATAACTTTTGCGATGATTCGTTGTGCTGGTAATTAGCGAGGGAGTTGCTGGGTGCTCTAATTGGTGCTCGTTTCATTACTCTGTTCTTTTTTTAGCTTTTTTTTTGTTTGCTTTTTTGGAATGCTCATAGCGATGTGGAAGGAAATGTTTGCATGGGTAATACCGTTGAATTAATTAGGGACGAGGGAAATAAAATTTACTGGAGAAATTGTAAGGACAGGGCAAGTAAACTGTGGTTTGCACGTAGTTAACATTGGGGATGTACGGTACGCTTTATGTGTTGTCTGATTATTAATTAGTATACTTCGTGAGAAAAAAAAACGTACAGCAATCTACCTGGGCTTGCTCTAAAGGTTGAAGCCTCTGCTTTCACATTCAGAAGTTGAATTTTTTCGACAGCCCTTCTGTATTAGGAAGCACAGTGGAAAACTGAACACTCTTCCTATGCTGGTGGTCAACTTTTCACACTATTCATTGAATGAGCTATAAAAATGGCAGGAAAGAATCGTACGTCAATTCTGACGTGACCGGTGTAAAGGGGAGACTGAAGTCTTTAAATCCATGCTGATAAAAATTTGTTAACTCCGTAAGAACGTCTTGGATTTACTAATTTTGACAAATTTTCGAAGAAGAAAAGCACTTCATATTTCGACTCCGGTTTCGAATATAAAACATTCTCCGAAAAATTCAATTAAAGGAGGTTAAAGTAAAATATTCCACAAGTATCCTTACGTCGAATTTTTATTTTTTCCCACAGGGACAAGAACTGAGTGTACGACAGAAGAAATTCGAAACGTCGCGTCGGTTAGTTTCAAAGTAACGTAGGAACAATTTACTGGGGATAAATCTCGATCGAGCAAACGAGTTGCTCCTGGTGTCACGATTTCTCAGAAACTCCTACTGCCGAGACTCTTTTTCTCCTCCAGTCGTGCGGACAAGCGAAGATGTTTATCGATAGACACATGTATCCACTCCCTACTGAACCTAATTCTGGTCGCGTGCGTTAAAAAGGACCGAAGCCCAAGTGACCTCTAAAACACCCCTCTACCCTTATTTCTATCTCACTGTCTCACGCGACAAATTTTCGTTCGCCCCTCTCACTTGGTCCGTCGCGATATTTTCTCATCCAAGTCAATTCTACAACTTCGTCGTTCAACGAGCTATGTGCGTACGTATGTGCATGTATGTATTGGAAGAAAGACAAGAAAAAACTACAATACGTGACAATATTTTCGAAACGGTCGTTTGCAAACAATTCGATGGAAACCAAAGCGACCAGTGCCATAGCGGCTGAGACAGGTGCGGGGGGTGAATCTACGTGAGGATTTTTTAAATGCGTTCGACGGAATAAATAGCTGGAAATTCCACGAGATATAAATGTACCACCGGGAGAGTCCGCGTTTCCCGTGCCAGTCAAGTCCATCCATCATCCCCCATACGAATTCCACTGGCGTTCGTTGGTCACGCTTCACACACACCCCCTCGCAGCACTCCGTAACACATTCTGAAAATGTTAAATCATTCCTCGCGTTCGAGAGTATCGAGCGCACATGTAAGAAGCTTCGACGCACCCTTAATTCTTATTTATTGCACCGCCCCGATCGCCAACTCGACACTCTATTCCAGGGGATGACTGGTTTTCTACCGGCAGCTTCTACAATCCACCCCTGGACCGTTCGCGATTCGTTGCTTCTGTACACGATACAGGAATATGTGTGCTGGCGAAACACGCAGTTGCCCCTTGACGTTGAAACGATAACCGGGTGAGGAAGAAACGGGAATAAATTCATGTATTCGTTTTTGCACCTCGTGCAGGGTGTTAACCTGCGAGGTGAACGCGGCGATATTTTGTCGGGATTTTGTACGCGTGCAAAAGTGCAGCTCGATTTGCTGTATTTGTAAAGGGTTGTGCAGTTGTCCCGCTAGAGTTGCGAAAAGAATTAGATATATTGGTTTTTTAACGAAATGTCTAGTTAAAAGGTTCTTCCCTATTTTCTTACATAAGAAACATTTGGTTACGAAACAGTAACCAATTGCCTCACCACAAACTACGGACTAAATGCACTGTACAAGCAGTGGGAGTAATCATTTCGCAAGCTTAATTAATGCAACGGTGCAGAGCAAATGAAATGTAACATCAACGTCAATCGTGCTGTTTTAATTCAAATTAAATACATTGGTACTGGCGTCACGTGTCTCCGACGTATGTATGTACGTGTAACGCGAGTAAACCAGATGTTATTCAATCGATTGCGTACATTATCTACATCGAACGGCGTTCTTAAGGGATCGAAAGGGGTGACGGTTCTTCCAAGTCGACGAGAATAAAATTGTCCACAAACGGTCTAACGAACTAATTGGCTACAGATTCTTTTTGTCCACCCTCTTTCGTTCGTCGCTGTGGCTCGAACGAGGCGGGCGAACAATTTCAGATGCGATGAATAAGGAAACGAGCAGAATTCGCGGTCGTTTCGTTCTCCATTACGACGAAAACTTCGCCCGTGCCTGAGGGGATCGTAACGAGGCCCGATTCCGGACTGGTAACGCTGTAAAGGAAACACTTCGGGGCCATCGTCGGCGATGCTGCCCCTCTACCTTCCGGTTCCTCTTCCCTTCGCTCGAGTAGTCGATCGAGCTGCTTCGTTATCAGCCCGTTTCTCGTTCGTCACCTTCCGTTCGCTGGCCGTGCAGCTTGTTGGATCGATTCTATGCCTAATTCGTACGATTGATGCCTGTTTAGGTGTGGTATTGTTACATAGGAGAGAAAAATTCATGTGTTGGGGGACATTTCAATTCTACGGTACAGTAGAGTAGAGTTCTGTACAGAATGTTTTTTTTTTCTTTTTAGAAATATTAAACCTTTTAATAATCTTTCTCATTATAATATTCTATATGATATGTATATTATAATACGCAGAATGATATGAGTTACTAAATAACCTTTCCGTTTCAACGAATGCTATAAATTTTCTTTTTAAACCTGAGTATTAGTTCGTTTGTGATCCACAAACATATTCAATTCATTGTCCAGCGTTCGATTCCGGTCTTGTTTATACGAGGATAGAGAATGGAAGTGCACGGAGATCGTCAAGATCGAGTCAGCCATTGAGATATCAAATGCAGAATAATCTTAATCCGATTCCCAGCGGGTCCACGTCACGAAAAGAATAGCACTGACAGCGGAGCCTTACAGCATTATGTTTGCATACTGCATCGGAAAGATGCATTCTCCTTGGATGCAGCCTGTACCCGGCTTGAATATTTATGGGATCCTCGTGACCGATGGAGAGGTCAATGCGTTTTACTGGAGACACGTTCTCGAGTAACTCGAACTTAGTTAATAAAATATATATGGACATATAACTACTCGAGTCGCCCAATAAATTTATCACCATCCCCGATTCTAGAAGCTTCTCAATTCCAGTCCACCCTAAACCAATTTTTCGCAAATGAGTCGATAAGAAAAGTCTGTTGCGTTCAAGTATCTTGCAGATACATCAACCCGGCTGTCCACAGAGAAAGAATTTTCCTCCCTTGGAAATTGAAAGAGTGAAAGCCCCCTAATTTGTACAGTTTTTACCCTTAATCAGCAATCGTACTGTACAGGGCCACGTTAATTAACGAAGCCCCATCCCGTTTCGCCTGTACGTGGCCGTTGAATCTCGACCTGGAAATATTATCGTCTCTCTCTCTCTCCCGTAGAACCAACGCTGGTTAGCGATTAATCAACGCGTCGCTGACTTAATACAGTCATCCGAGGATCTCCTTAGAACGTTCCGTCGAGAGGATATGCAAATTCAGTGCCCCGATGAATCATCGAGCGACCATAGTCGGCATGATAAAACTGGGATCGCGAAAGGAACCACGTCGTCGCGTACGGTTCGATAAGGGTTGGAATAAGGGAAGGTAAAGGTAAAACGTACGAATGGGTGGATAGGAAATTCCAGACACGTACGTGGCACGAAGCACGAGCTGGAAAGGTTTACAAAACGTTGGGAAGATGAAAGAATCGTTCAAACGAGGCATCGTTTGTCCCGTTCGAAACGAAATAAAACCGCCCCCTCTGATCCATCCAGGTTTTTGTTTCCCGACCGTTTCCCAACAGGATCGAATGTCCTAGACGACATGCCACTGGAAAAATACTTCTGGTCCCAAGCGACGACAGCGTCGAAGGGCTCCTTTCGCGCGACAAAGGGGAAGAAGTTGATGAGTAACAGTTGAAACACGAGAGGTAGAGCAATCGTTGGAATGAGGGACGAAAGCCGATGAGGTCTTCGAACTGCCCTCTCTTCATTTCTGCATCCCTCCGTGCTCGGATTTCAAAGTACAAGGGGGGGGGGCAAATAGGAGGGAAGAGGAATCAAAAAGAAAGCAATGTAAGAAGAAATATCTTGAATAACCGGGCATCCAAGTAAACTTCGCCGTCTGGTCTACTTTCCGCCGTTCTGTGCCCGTGTTTGATCCTGGTCGCTCAGCGAGGAAGAAGAATAGGACTTCTGCCAGTGGTCGCGAAAACGATGCAAAGTATCTTGGGTAGATCAATGCATTTCTCGCGGTGGCTGATTGTTATTACTGGGCTACGTCCATTAACAGATGCCCTGCCTTTCTTTCCCCTTTCCGTAGATCCACGATAAAGGAGTCTATGATCACCACCCCCTGGCGCTCCGGTTTCTTTTGTCTCGATTGTTGCCGCGCGGGTAACGACCCTTATTATACTGTTGCGGGTGGTGCAATAAATTTCTTCGTGTGAAATTGTATGCAGAATTTTTTTGGACACTTTCTAGTGGCCGGAGCGTCGCAATGAATTTAGAATTGCCTGGACTGTTCTTTTTTTCCTTCTTTGCGAAAGTTCAGAGAGAGTTGTGACGATTGATTCTACGGTGTACGATTCGATCACAGAAGTCTTGTCAGGGCTCGTTAAGCGACGCAACCGGCGGATGGATAATTCTATCAAGTAATTCGGAGTGTAATTGAGCGGGGTGAGCCAAGCGCCAACTTTGCGACCGTGCGACAAACGCAATAATAAGAAAGCTTGGACCCCGGGCCAAACACCAGATGCAATTACTAGCTCCAGAATCAATGTCGTTAGATTAAGGAATTTCATTTACTCCTGAGTCGCTTATTGAAACAGAACAACGAAGAAAGTTTCGAGCAGCGGAAAAATAGCCTCACCATTTTGAACTGTATCGAACGATTTGTTTTACTGAAATTGTAATCGGCGTATTTAATTGTTGGAAGCTTGATATACTTATGGAACGACTGGGTGTTTCCTTCTGTAGCTGTTTGTACGTATGTTGACAGAGTAAACCGAGCCGACATCCGCCTGTTGGCAACAGCAAATTACCTCCGTCCGTCAAGAGGATAGGTGTATTTGTGTAGTTTCTGTTTCGTGTTGCATTGAAAAATCTGTTCCTCTTCGCGCTCTTATTCTTCATCTTCGTTGTTTCACATTTTCGTTCGGTTTTTCCTCTGTTTTTTTCTCCGTTTTTTCTTCTTTTTACTATTCATAAGCTAGCTCTCCACGTGGAAATAAATGAATATCATTTCTGGCCAAATGGATCCCGACGAATGCCGTGGTTAATGGCCGCTGCACGCTATTTATGACTTTGCATTTGCGACACGTCGACTCCGTTTATTGCGTTTTTATGGGGAACGCAAACATCGTTTATAAAATGTCCCCGGCCACAGCCGGCCTCGTACATCTTTTACTTAAACGGTTTACGCTCGCCTGTCAATTGTTAACAAGCTGTTTTACTCGCCGAGCTACTATTTACAACGTTGTAAAATCTTTCACGCGCGATCCGAAACGATGCGAATGTTTTAACAATATTTTTGCGCGGGTGCGCATGACATGTTCTGATATCAAAGAATCATTGGAAAGCTAATAAACTTCGCGTTTACTAGTATTATTGTCATTAATAAATAACGCGAGAAGGATATTATACATAAAATGTCATTTACAGGAAAAGTAAAAGGTTGATAGAAAAATTGTACTGCTGCTTTAAGTGTATACAACTAACGTGATTGTAAATTATTTACTGCGCAGTATCAATTTGTTATTCTTCCAACAGTTCCACTATATCCTCGAAGACGAAAATTATTTAAAATCATCGAAGGGGGAATTCGATTTCATTCACGAAAAAGGCAGCCAATCCATAGCAATACTTTGGCTCCTCTTCCACCTTGTACAATGAAGGAATTAAATTCCTCGTTGCTCAAGATTCGAGTCGGTTCGTTTTCGAAGCTGGCTCGTCGAACTGCAACAGCGTCACAGAGAAGAAGAAACCGGGCAAAGCGAATTGGATCAGCGAGGATCTCAGTCGAGACACTTCGCACAGCCGTGTTAAATTAACAATTTGCTCCGGTAGTTTCCCCTTAAACAGTCAGCTTTCGCGTTGCCAAGGTAGCTTGTTTTCCCGAAAACGGAATAAATGCATTGGTTGCACAAATCTCTGGGGCGTCCGTGCACGTATTAAATTATAAATTGAAGCTCTACAATATTAGAACACAAATTATTTCAAAGCGAACTATTAAAAAAGAAAAAAAGCGTAAAATAATCGAGCATTATACATTTATAGTATACCACTTCATATTGAATGAAAAAATATTATTGTCGAACAGTTCCTTACGAGCTGTATTAAACTCTGATAAAATTGAATGCATTTTTTCATACATCACCGCATCATTATTTAATATTGTCATAATTATTATTCCATTAACCAACATCGCGATCCTTAGTTAAATTAAAAAATTTTGTCAGACGTGCACGAACCATTGTCTTCCTTTCTTTTCTGTTCTCCTTTTGTTCGCCCCAACAATAAGACAAAAATGTAAGAATCACGAAAACAGCACCAAAGAAGTGGAGAACAAACGGCGAAACAATGGAAACAATACGTGAATAGCAATTAGTAGATTAAAGGCGAGACGAGATCGTGTTTTCTTCCCAGTTTTCTTTCCAAATGAAAGTCGAACGAATCGAAGAATTCAAAGTATGCACCGATACGACGTCATTCTACGGAAGGAGTAACCTTTCAACGAGGGAAGGCCGGTCGAAAGGCGAGAACAAAACGCAGCCCTGTTCCGATTTCTGTGTGGGGAAATACATCCGCGTTTCATCCGCGGATTTTTTCAATTCCACCCCCTTTCACATCCTAATAACCTGACCTCTGTTGGTAAGGAGTAGAGGAAGGGGAGAAAA
Organism: Nomada ferruginata; assembly: GCA_963583965.1. Taxonomy (NCBI): domain Eukaryota; kingdom Metazoa; phylum Arthropoda; class Insecta; order Hymenoptera; family Apidae; genus Nomada; species Nomada ferruginata. Next base: position 8,376,798 of record OY757225.1, on the reverse strand, counting down.
AGCCTGGGGCAATTAGCAGATTGAAATCAACAAAGTTTCGGACAAGGATGAAAAGGATTGAACTGGGAACCATGGATTATCCTTTGTGGATGAACAAGTTGAAGTAAAGGGAAATTTAATAAGCCATGAATATTGTTAATAATATACAGATATACACGATTTCAAATATTGCGTGACGTTTCGTCATCGACCATCGTCAACGACGATTCATTCGTTTTTCGCCGAAACAATTTCGCACAGGCAGAATGCGACTCCATCGCGAGAAATATTATTTACATTCGATCGGCCCGAAGAGCGACTGCATTTTAATATTCCGAGAGGAATGTTTGAAAACATGTCGCCGCCTCGTGAGACCCTGAGAATGGAGTACGTGTAGATTGCACGCGTATTCCTCACGATTTGTTCGCCGGAGATGCACGGATCTCGTACAACAACGATGCAACGCGAAACAAGCGATCTAGAAAAGACGTGGCTCTAAGGGAATTTATTCAGAAAATTACGAGCACCACACTTTGCTATTCCATTGCTATAACACACTGCGTCCCTGTTATGCAAGAGTAACAAAAACATGATTCACTAATAAAAGCCAAGAAAAAGTCCGAAGGTCTCTTTCAAGTTTGCCCATGACTGACCCACGAATACATATGTTTTCCAAAATATAGAACAGGTGTTCAAAGATCAAACAGCGCCAGTGACGTCACTGGTCACCAATTATCCTCAACAGAACCAAAAGTATCAATGCTCCGTGCAAAAATTTCACCGATACCAAACTTGAACTCAGTATCATCCAGGGGCGGTCAAAAGTCACGATAACGGCGCAATTGCTGCCGGTCCGTAGGGCGGCGATAAACGACCCCCATTTTAGGGGAGGATCGCAGGTAATCCTCGCCCTCCCTGCATCAGCGGATCCTTCCTTGCTTCCGGCAACTCGAAGTCGAGTCAAAGTTTCGATAACCCTCCCCGATTCTTTCCACGGGAATGTCTCGAAAACTTTCCCCAACGTGGATATCAAAATTCCCAACCGTGATAGTTGTTACACCCCGCTCTTTCACTAATTAAAACAATTAGCTCCAATAGCTCGCTCATAGTTAGCAATAATTAAATACCCCCGTTCCAAGCATATTCCCCCCTGCAATCTCTTGCACGCGGAATTAATCACTGATTCGTCGATCCTCGATCATCGATCATCCTGGAGAAACTTACCCCCCACTATCAGCAGCAGGTGGAACAGAGCACGTCGCACTTTCCCGCACTTCCGTCGAACGTCTTTATCCATCCTGGTATCACCTGGAACACGATCCCTCGTTCTTGCAACGATCCCCTTCGATCGGGAACACGTAACCACGATTTCCTCCAAAGTTATGCCAACGTGGACAACGTCAAGGGACGCGTGTCGCTCCCACAAATGACATCTGGCCCGCGCGTTATCGCCCCTTCTGCATCCGTTCTTTCTCGCGGACAAATTCACCAGCTACCGCGGGGGGGAAGAAAAAATCCGACGGAATCGGCGCACAAAACACCGCGACACAAACCGTGCGCGCCACCAGCACGCCACGCGGACACGACAGTTCCTGAATTGCAACTGACGAGGGATGCTGCACGAAGAGTTTGCGCCAGCCTCGCGCCCGCGCATAGAATCCTTCCTACCCCCTGCGCGCCTGCCGGCCTCGGTCAGCTAGTCAACCCCGCTTTTCTTCTGTTCTATCCAAAATAGGTGGGACGAGGAGGGAAGCGAAGTGTTTTCCCTCTTTCGGCTTCTTCGTTCCGTAGACTTGAGGCAACTGGGGACTGTCTGTCTTGTCCTTGTTCCACCCGATATCAACACGCTTTTACCCTCCTCGATGTAACAAAACCCCCCTCGTCCATTCCCTCTCTGTTTAACGTTACGCCACCGAAGAGCCGTCCCCGTTCGTAGCATAGTTTTTCCAAGCACCAAGATCGTCTCTGTCTTTCGCGAGGCTTCATCGGTAACGTGCAAGGGTGGTTCGTCTCTTTTCGGTTCGTTTTCAACCCCCTTCCCCGTCTCAGTTAGTCCACCCTCTGTGTCTTCTGCTCCCCACCAAAACCCCCGCGCATCCTTTCACCGGCTGTATCTCAAACACTAAAGAGTTTCTTAGGAAATTGAATTGAATCTCAACCCACCTCGGTCGACCCGACACTCTCCTACCCCCTCGAACGCTTGTTATTCCCCTTCTTGTCCCACTGCCTCGAGACTTGCTTGCCCTATGAGTTGTTTGGGCCCTGTCTGCCCGCGTTTCGACCCCTCTGCTGTCTGATGCCGTCCGTCTTCGCTTTCTTGCCGCGCGTCACGCGCCTCCAACTCGCCCCCTTTCAGTCTTCGCCCTTGGGATCTTCTCCCTTTAACCCCTCATCGCCACCTTAGCGCCCAGGCGTTTCAGGCAACTGATTGTCTCGCCGTTAAGCGGCAATTTATATGTTAACAGGGCCGAATCGGTGGAGAGTCATGCATACGTTTAAGAAAAGGGATCTGGATAGAGGGGGTTGAAGGGAATGGCGTTGAAACGACGCTTCGGTCGTTAGTGGAACCGACAATCGAGTCGTTCCGCCGATAGTGATCTACACTATGTTCCTCTTCAAGGGGCAACCCTTTGGATTATCGGATACATGGAAATAGGACGGAACGAGGAGGGCGAATACGTAGTTCGAGGTTACCAAAAGGGATTTGTCGCGCGTGAAGGATTTTCGTGCCATTTAGGATGACTCCGTAATTTGGAGAAAGTTTGGCCAAGGGATAGTGAAGCTGATAGTGAATAATATGTTTGCATTAAGTAAATTAGATTTTCTAGTCAACGAGATTTTCCAACGCGTATGTGACATACCGATTAAAATTCTGACACGATGACGAAATTTGCGCAATGTAATTGTTACTGGAATTCGGACGTGTTATATTGTATTATATTATGGAATTACTATTTCCCGGGGGAAATTCAAATATTAAATTCGCGACGAGAACCGTCAGAAATGCCAATATTACGAGAGATTGGTCGAAAAATCTCCACGCAATTTTACAAATGTGACTTCCCTCCGTTCTGACACGTCGACACAGCTGTACGTGTCGAAGACACATTTTCGAGTAATATTACAATCGTGCTTCCCGATATTAGAAATTAAATCGTACCCGACTACTAGACGATGACCGTGAATTTACAACCGCGCAGACGTCATCTGTGCAGCGAACGGGTGTTCGCGTGAACGCCGGAAGTGAAATTGGTACCACAGCGGAAGTGTTAACCGTGTGGGCAACGTGGCGCGACACGCTCGTGGATCAAAGCAGAATCGACGCGTGGGGACCAAATAGACGGGACATTAGCGCATCTCCACTGTTCAAATCGCACCTTGACACGTTCCCCTCGGTTCTCAGCCTCCTCACTGACATCCAGCAATCGCTTCAAGCTTTATTGAACACTCCTGAAACTTTGATGATGTGGCATCGGTGATATCCACAGCTGCGTTCTTGGAAACTTAATAGCCCCGAGTATAAACACTGGTCCATCGGAGGGGGATGAATTGGAATAAAACGGGCGGCGATAAAACGAAGAGAATATTGTAATTCGCCCGCCAGTATGGAACTACCATTAGGGGATATGGGTACCATTAGGCAAATAAATAAATATACTCAGAGTCCAGTGGATTGTTCAAGTGTCGAAATTAAATTCGAAATATCTCCAATATCTAAATTCACGCGCAACTTATTAGTATTCTACGCGCAGAATAGTGCAACGATTTAGAGAACGTTAAATTTTTGCTCCGGGAGAAAATTCGCATGGTTGAAAGCAGCCCCCCCTACACCTTGGTCAGACTTATCGTTGTAAATTAAACGATAATGAAAAAAAAAAATGCCAAGCTTGCAGCACAATGTGGGGGGTGATCCGAGAAAGGATTATCGCGACCGCGAGGAGCATTAATGTCGCGAATAAAGCAGAGCGGATGGACGTGCTCGAAAGGGCTCGGTGAAATGCAATTTAATGCGATTTCTCGTTTAGTCGGAACTTTTAAAGTTGTTAGCGACAGCCGGCTGAGTGGCCCATTCTCGTTTCCCCTGATACACGCGTGCGCGTGAACCACACAGACCGTTCTATTCCTCGTGGCCGAACTTTCAGACTTAGGGCAAACTGCAATACTTTCCCCTCAACTCTATCCAAATTCTCTCGACATCGATATTATAAGAAATATCGCGAATTTATACCCCTTGCCTCCTACAAAAATCCGCCATGAATTTTCTCCTCGAACTCCGAATCCCCGTAGGAAGTTTCGAAAATTCCATTGACTTTTGCGCCCGGTGCTTTAGCATAATGCCGAAGAATTCTCGAGCCAGAAAATTCGAGATGACGGCGGGGCGCGAGCTGGGAGTGCTTAAAGATTGAACCGAGCTTCCCTGGCGCGAAACCGTCGGAATTCTTTGGTCGAAACTCGCCGGGAGAGTTCCAACGACGGCACGCTTTCGCCGCCAAGCTGAATGAGACTAAACCGTGATTCGAAAAAAAGGGTAATTCACTTTGCCACAGTCGAGGAGTTAAGAGCGGCGAGTTTAGATTCATTATGAAGTTTCGCGATTTCAATGAGACAGTTGCTGCGAAGAAAGCGACAAGGCACGGCTTAAGGAAGTTAATTTCGGATTCGTCGCGAACTTTTTGTCGCAGCCGCTGTATGAGTGAACGCGATTCAAGGGGTTCGCGTGCCTTATCCTGAATCGTGTCAGTGTCTCGCGATTATGCATAATCTTCGACTCAATCTTAACGATCCTGCTGAACTGCGTAAACTCATTTCAAATCCTCTATCCTATTGAACATACATAATATGCGATATACAAAAATGGTTGTTCCGCAGATTTCATATAAAATATCGTCTATTCAATTTAAAATTGCTAACCAAATAGCTGTAGATAATCTCAATGTTCAATTAAATTCCAAATAATAATAGAAATAATATAATATAATTAAATATAAATGCGCCTTTCTAATTTCTTTCTAAGTAGCGTTGTTATTTGAACGCAGCATTTTTAACCCTCTTTGCATGCTTTCATCCCCCGTGTCGTTCCCATTGATACAGCTTCCGGTGCAGCGATTCCGCAGGCATTGGCCACATCAGAAACCAAGAAACCCAACGCTGAAACGATTCGTCGATTTAACACTGACAAAAGTTAGCCCACAAAACACCCCTCAGAGTACGATTTCGATGATCGTTCAAACACCTGCTGGCTTTGTCGTGAATCGATCTGAAAGCCACTAGCTCCCAGTGGCTCAGCATCGACGAAAGGCGTCGCGGCGTCGGTGGTCGTGGGTAAATTGAAACAACGCTGTTATTCGTAATCCGGCGCAGAGAAACTCGGGAACGTCGATCCCGGGGGTGATGTTGCTCTTTGAGGGCGGTTTTCGTGTCTATTTTCCCACTCTGTTCCGCCTATAAACTCACCCCTCTCACTCTCTGCCACATTTTCGAATAATTTCATTGATTTCATTGATTTCACTGATGAAACGAACGTAAAAAAAGGCTCTCGGAATGAATTAGCGATTATAAAAAATTATTGCAACAGTTATTAGGAAACGAGCATTCCTATTTTTATTTAGGTTTTTATTAAATGGCAAGAAATGAAGTCTTCAATTATTCAACATAATATTTCATGGAAATCGTATGCTTCTTTTTATACAATGACTACGATGATTATAATAAAAGAATAAATATCGCGAAAGAGTTTTTTTTAATATTACTTAATAGTTATCCAGAACCCGCTTATGATACGTGTACATCGAACTCCCTGTATTACGCACAAGGGATGATTGTACACTTATTAGTATGTTAATTCATCCCCACATTATATCGGCTACTTTCGGTATATGAGTGACTGCGTCGAAATTCGTCATGAATTTTCGCTTACACTTCCCGTCGAATAAACGAGTTCGCTCCTCGAAACCGAGTTATTGTGCTCGTTGAACGTTCAATTACGATCTTGCCACGCGGTCGCTCTCCTCGAAACTTCGATTCACTTTTATCCCTTTGTCGGTGCTAACAAAGGGTGCTTACGGGGACGTTTCACCTTTAGTTTGACGGAACGGGACGTTTTAGCGTTGACGAAAAACACGCTTCGACACGTAAGTGACGCCCTTCGTGTCAAATCTTGCGAATTTTTATTAAATGCACGAAACACAAACAGACATGTATAAATAAATGCCCGAATGACCTGCAAAATAATTGATAGACTTTAGAAATTTCTTGGCAATGCTTTCGAAATCTGAATAGGTTAAATGCGATGAATATCCACTGTCACTTAATTAATTAAGGGGAAAAAAGGTATTTATCTCGTCATCTCGAAAGGCTCAACGATTTCTATGGACCGGGCTTATATTTTATTCGCCGCTCCATTTCATTGCGAATGTGGCTCTGGCAAAATTGTTGAGAACGAGGGGGAAAAAAAAGAAAAAAGGAAAAGCGCGTACAAGCTCGAACAACGAGAAGCGTGTCAGTTCCGACAGCCCTTTAAATCGAATTCAACGATCAAACTGCTCTTTACGCCAGGACCTGGCTGGCTGATATTGTTAATTACTTGTTTGTCGCGATGTCGGTAGCTAAACAGACGCGCCAGTAAATTGGACGTGACGTCTACGTAATTCTAAACGTACACACGGGAGAGCGGCAGGGCGAAAAAATATATAAAGCGTAATTTAGCCCTGTCGATTGAACCGATGTGAGCTGGGAATTTTCGTTCGTTTACGGGGAAAATTTTGAACAAATGCAACGAATCGTGTACAGCGACGGTATGCATACTGCAGAAAGAAAAAGAAAAAGAAATATACCGAAACACCCGCGATATTAAAACACATTGCCACAACATTTTCTAAATCATTTTACACCTCGTAGATTCAACGATCCTGATTAAAAATACGCTTCAATTGAATTCTCTCCAATTTCGAGTCACGTTATATCTAAATATCCATCCGTTCCCGCGACCCCCATTCCTTTTTATTCGCTGGCAATACATTCAACGCATTACACGGCCATCAAGTGTCTCGATATCCGTGAAATTCGGTTCACTGGCAGCCAGAAGACATTAAAGCCAGACACGATGCATCACGCTATCTAGGGAAGACGTACATGCGACATCGTACAGCAGTAACAACGATGTCCCCGCAAAATTAGGGTGGCACGGGGGGGTGGATAGGGGTGTCGTGAACTCGTCGGCCTGACCACGAGAAAACTGGAAGACGATGCGACCGATAAGTTCCAACCCTAGCGTCCAACCCCACGATTTATTCGTCAGAGGGATGTTAGCGCAAAATAGGGTGGGACAATTTTCGACGTTCCGCCCTTAACAGGAGACACGGACAAGTTTCTTTTCCGCCGTGAAACTTCGTTGAGGCGGGCTGGTTGAATCTCTAAAAACACCCTTATCCTGCCGGATTTCCAACTGGTCGCGCTAACCTCACCCCTCGGCTATCCCGATCTTCGTTGTCGATCGATGAACGATTCACCGATTCGATATTCGTTACGCGGCGGGAATTCGATGAAAATTCCAGAAGCGGACGTCCATTCAATTTCCCTGCTCTCTGCCACCCTCTGTGCGTTTTACTACCGCCACCCCCCTCCCCCTCGCTGCTCTTGACTTCCTGCAAGGGGTGGTTACTAGCTTTTTCGTGCTCGGTTTTTGTTACAGTGGTAAACGGTTTTAGAGGATTTTCGGGCGTTTATTTTAATTGCAGAGTGATTCGTGGATTTTTCCAATTGTTTCGCTGCGCCACGGTAAAGTTGAAAGGGAGTATTAAAATGTTTATTGATTGATCTTTTTTAATATTGTCGAGCGTTTTTGATTCTTGCGATTTCAGCCATGCTAATGTAGTTCTTTGTTGTTCATTGTTTGACAGTGTTGTTCTACGCTTTATATTAACATTTAGTAAAAATTAAAAGTTTCAACAGGGATGTTGCCGGTTGATTTTCATGGTGGAGTTTTACTCCCGCCCGTTTGCGGAAACATTGGTATTCTGTACGTTTCGCTCGTTTCGTATGTATCAATCAGTTTCATAAACGGACTCGACTTATCGATTATGCGTGCGCGTACCCCGGCCTCCCTTAATTCATTATTATAATTGCGTCGTGATTTTCATCGAACGAAGTTAATTGTTGCAGAACTCCAGAGATGAGGGACGTATAAAACACGGAAGAAAATCCAAAACCCATCCCCCATACGTTATTAATTTATTAAACTACTGAACTTGCAAAAATTGACAATGCGCCAAATGCTTATCTTCTTCATATTATTATTAAATTTACATCGGTCTCAGACATTGAAATGAAAACGATTCCGTACAAAACAATTAACCAATCGAACGCTATTAAGAATTACAGAAAATAGTAAAATATTCCCGACGCGGTTTAAAATGTTTCACTGGCCTGCTGAAAAATCTCCCCCGTGAAAAGGAGCAACCGAAATTTCTCCATCGCTCCCCCCATACGTCTCCATAAACTGGAGATCCATCGCGCGACCAAAATCTCTTGTCCATCGCGCAAACAGACCGCCCGAACGACGAGTACCCCCGTATAAATCCGTACTCGGAACGAAAGCGTATTTCGAGGGCTGCCAAGCGGAGTCGTCCGTTTCCCACCGACGGAATTAAGAAACGCGGAACGGCGGAGAGCTGGAAACGAGCCTCGAATGAACACCGAGACGGATCGCCCGTCGGCTTTCGTTGCGGATCCCCCGGGTGGCGCCGGCTTTCCAGATATTAAGAAGAGACCGCGATCGAAGAGGGCAAGCGACCCGTTGGCCGGCCCTTCAAACGCTCGATCCGAGCGAAATTTCTCTCCGCTTGCCCCCGTTACTCGTATTCCTTTGGCCTCTCGGCGAACCCATTATGCGGGCCATGTACGGGCTTGTATGATTATTGTATTTCTGTCGGCCGCTCGTGGCCCGGGATATCTCCCTTGTATGTGTCTCTGTTTCCCCAGGCCATCCACGCCGCCGCGCCGCCGCGCCGCTTCCGTGCTGGCGATGTTGGGGGTGGGCTGAGAAATCGTACGCTCGTTCTACTTGATAACGCAGGATCGTGGGGTATTCAGGATGCTTGAGTGGAAGATTTTATTTTCCTTTATTTATTCGGTTTTTTCCTTTCGCGAGCAGAAGAGGAGAAGGCCCATGCGTGGCCGCTTTCGTAATTTATGGGGAGGCTTTGAGACTGATCAATTTAGTAAATAAATGAAGGTAATGTCGTAGGAGGATGATTTCCAAAACGAACGGAATATCGTTTAGCCTTCGCTCAACTCCCTTGGCTTCAAATTACATTGTAGTTGCCTGTAAGTTGAAGGGAGGCGATGTCTGTGATAGCGGCAGGGTTCCATTTAAGTTAGACGGTGGTTCGCTCTGCTTTGGGTCTCGGTTAAATACGAATTATTCCGTAAATGGTTCAGCTTGAATTGCACAGAAACTAAGTCTAACTTGAATGGGCGTTAGGCTTCAGCCGGGTATTCGATACAAATTAGAGAAATACTAAACGCACCACGAACTGCTTAACTAAGGCTACTCGACGCCAGATCGATAAGAAAACACACGAGCTTCTGTTGCAATTATCATTGAATCGGTTTTATCCGCAGACTACAATTTATCCGGTGAACGCATATTTGCACAACCGGACGTCCTACTCGATCGCGTTCCTGAGGTTCATCGAAATTTCTCTCACCTGGGCATTTCAATTAACGAGCCGAGTGAATTTCGGCCGCGCGTTCGGCATGTGACCATGGAACTTCGCGTGCTGATACATCCGGATACTTTTCATTATTTTTTTTATTAAATTATTTTTATTTTTATTAACGACACCTTCTATACAACTTGCTTCATTATATATATTTCTGTTTAAATTGTGAAGCACAAGCAGTATTATTATTAGCAATATTGTACCGATTTTGTGAGTATCTGTATTAAAATAGGGCTGGCGTTTTTTTTATCATACTGAATGTGATTTATAGTTGTTCTAAGTAGAAGTTCGCTAAATCAAAATGATTTTCCTTACGTCTAGGATGTTTTTTCCTCTCTTCTAAGCGGTCGTTATATTTCGCGGCGGCGTCCACAGACACTGGCTGCGATGTAATATTTTTAAGAACGGCCGCCTTATCGCCGCCGCGATGCGTCATAAGCGTTATCGTGGCTCCTCGCCGAGAAACGTTCCTTGCCACAACGACGCCTCCCTGGCAAATTGTCTTCGGAGAATTAAGTCGCCGCTGCTATCTGCAATTGCCCCAGCCGCATCGAAGTTCCAAATGAAGGCAACTAAAAAAAAGAAAAGGAAACGATAAGAAAGAACCTTTATTTCTCCAGGAATCTATATACATATATATTTCCCGCAGGGAAATGAAAATAGGTAATTGAACATTTTACAACGCTCAAATCGGTTGAGAATTAAGTCGTTACTAATGCAAAACCTCTGCAGCGAATTCGTCCGAGTCCACGGGTGGCAAAGTGAGTGGCAAGAAGCCGGAACTTTTCCATTTAAACTCCCACGAAATCGGCGTTTCTAAATCGAATCGCGAAGAATGATATCCGATTCGATCGCAATTTCACCATTACAATATTTCTAAAATAAAACACCCCAATGAAGTCAAGATTAAAACGGATCGAAATCTCACTCACTCCCCTTAACAGTATCCCCATAAATGCTCCTGTATCCCCGATTAACAAATTACCCCCTGCCACGGATTCTCTTCTCGCCCCGCCAACAACCCTTTCCGCCAAAAACCCAAACCAAATCGTCTCGAACAAGAAATTCCACCCCACAAACCAACATTCTACGTGCATACATGTAACTAACGTTGACCAATCGCAGCTGAAAGATCGGTCCAGGCAACGTCGTCATTGTCCCCAGAGTGAAAAGCAACCCTCGTCCCATTCCCCTAACACACGCACACCAAGTCAACCGCAGGCCGCAACAATGACGCGCTTTCTCCGTCGCAGAGGGGTTGCCAGAGGGTGAGACAGGGCAGAGTGGGTAGTGGCTACGTGTATGCGTGCACTGATGGCACTAGACACGGCTTGAGGATGACATTAAGCAGGAAGTGCAACGGAGTGCGCATTGTCATTCCCGTTCAACGTCGCCGTGTCGACTGCTGAACAACACACCGGCTCCTATCTTCGTCTGCTGGCCGAGCAACGTCACCGTGATGCTCGCAGATCCGTATCCATCTTTCCTTTTCCTTCACCCCCTTCGGGCCTGCACACCCACGTCGAACGATACGATAGCTGGCGCACGAAGCGACCGACCGATTTGTTTCGCGACACAAACAGGAGACACGGTCGACCATTAAGCGTAATAACGTTTCGATGGATGCGAGCTGCGGCCTCGGCGCGTTATTAGTTATGCAATTGCATAAGCGCCACGGCAATTATTATGCGCCCGTATAATTATGATGCGCGCGTGGCTGTTGTCGCGAGTTGTCCTGCATATTGCGGCGTTGAAAGGAGGTTGACGGGGTTGGGGTTGAGGTTGATTTCGTGGTGCTTGAAGTGGTGTGTTCTTTGCAATCGGTGGACCGTATCGTTGGCGGCTCGGGGTAGTGATTCGATAAGATTCTGGATTTATTTTTCTGCGAGGCAGGTAGTAGATTGGAATTTATTGGCAGATAAGTGGAAGTTGAATTTGAAAGTTGGAGAGTAATACTAGTAATGATAGTAAGTCAATAACAGTAATAATAATAAATTGTAATTATAGGTAAATAAAGCATTGATAAGTAAATACTTATTATAAATATATCTACACATACGATATTACATGAGTTAATATGTATCACTATTACAATTACTACTAAGCCTCAGGATAAGAGTTACAGTAGTACAGAGTATAGTATTTTCTCATCCACTATTACACTATTATAACACTACTGTAACAAGTATTTCCGCTGGGGAAACGAACAAAGGCAACAAAAACAGCAGGCGTGACGGGACGAGAAACGTAGCGCCAGAAATCAATCGACGATTACCCCGAGAGCCAGTCGCGTCGTATTTCCCTTCTTTGTTTATTAAACATTCCGATTGCCGTGTATCAACGTTTATTCGCAAATACCCCGCGTGGAAATCGAATCAGCTAAAACAGCTGAACGTTCGAGCCACGAAAAACCATCGTGCGAAACCGTGCTTCCCACCACATTACGTTGTTCCACCCCGCCCCCCATATCAGGGGTGTATTGCGACGAAATTACTATTAGTCGTCCTGCTCTTGCGTGAAACTATTCAAACTTTCGTCGAAAGGCTCCGTTAATTGCACCAACACCGCGCAACACGTTGTTTTATTTACTTACGTGTTTATTTTTCATTCATCATCGATATCGACGTCAGCACCCTCTTTCTTTACACATCCACGCACACACACACATACGCGCGCATGCATCCAAACGAGAAGCATTCGAATAGGGATTGAAAATAATACCGCGACGGGTGCGAAAATTTCTGCCCGCGATAATTATCGCGGATCCCTGCCACCCCGAAAGGGGCTCGGTTTCTTTCAAAGCAGCCAGACGCGAGCGTGTTAATTTCCCTTGGATTTCATAGCGGATTCCACGGTTTTATCGCGGGCCAGATTCGAGGACAAAGAACGAGAGGAACGTCTGGCTGCAATAACGCACCTCGATACGGTCGGAAGGTGTCCATTAAAATTCGTCGTAGCAGAGGAAACGTGGTTCTGCTTTCACGCTGCGGCGAATATTTTCTTCGGTTTAAAAAGTATCTGTCCATTAACTCGGGTTCCGGGAAACCGTCGATTATCCGCCCCGTGGAAAGGGAAATCTTCGATTATAATCCACCGTCTGTACTTCGAGGGTGCGTTTCGCTTCCAAGTCACCCCCCTTGGCTGGTATCGTTTCTTCCACCCGCACCCTGCTATCCCATCGACTACCGTCCGACCGTGTTCTTTCTCGTTTCCCTTCGTACGTATTGCTGGAACATCTCTGTCCGCGATGACGGTACAAACGCTGTGTTTCGGGCAAGCGCCGCCTTTACATTTCTCCCGTTGACTCGCCATGGAAGATTATTTGGCGTCGCGCCATCTTCGATTGCACCTCTCCGATAATTCTTTGCCGCTCGCGGTGTTTCATGGATTACGCCTGATCTCTACTGCTATAGAATTCAGGCGGAGGAGAACATTTAAATGGCATAATAGAGAATTAATAATAATAATGGTGACATTCCATTGTGTAACCATAATTTTCCGAGGGTGAGCAGCATCTTTTATCTAAATTATCTTCATAGGAGTATTATAATTTGATGCAGGGCACTTTCAATAATTACCTTAATTGGGGCGCATAGCTTAAGAATTAAATTGCAAAGGATAACGGAGCCGGGATAATATTGTTGTTATTTTGCTATCGTGTTGAAATACGTGAACAAATAGGATCATTCTGTTCTTTGCTGCTGTCACGTACGGCCAGATGATAACGCGAGCAGTCCGTATAGCTAGAGACTGCGAATTAACACGCTTGTCTATGGCAGAAGAGGAGTCTGGATTTGAATCTCTCCAGCGCAGCTTTGCCCTCCTCTCGCTCGCGTACATTGTAACGTTGCTATCAAGCGCCTGCAGAAGCTCGTGAAATAAATTTTTCTTGTAAAGGGTTTAATCAGCTACATTAATAATATTCAATTCCATTAACCATTAACTTTAAAACGGAACCGGTGTTTTTCTGTTTAGTTACGAATACCATACACTGGATCAATTATTCTGCATCAACAAGAAGGATATAATTAGAGTCAATAGCATATTTAATTTCGAACTTTTTTTTAGGAAATAATTCTAATGGTTGTTTAGAATCAAAGAAATCTCGCTGGCAATATGAAGAAGGCCATTTAAAAGTAATTTACTCGTTGCACCGTTTCTTTTTCACCCCCTCTTACGGCACAATGCTCTTGCAGCAAACCGAGTACAAAGTAAATTTGATATTGTTCAGCCGATTCGTTTCCCGCGAGCTATTTCATAAAGGCCACGTCACTAACCCGCAAGCAGACGAATTGCTTCCATTTATCGCAGGCACGAGGCCCGATCGGAGTCACCCCCACCCTTAAACATTTAGTCGAACGCGACACGTTCTAAGTGACGGACGACCGATACCGTGCTCCATCGGTTCGCGACAATATCGTTGTAGATTGGAAGCATTTCGATTAAACGACGTTAAACAACAGCTCGACTGGTCCGCTTGATAAATCGGGCGGCAGGTAGGATATGCTGCAACGTGAATCTACGCGTGGGAGAATCAAAGTGAAACTGGCAGACGTGGTGAGCTGTGAGTACCAAACACGATACGCAATCAGCGGCCAAGGTGAGTGAATAGATCAAAGAATAGGTTAAAAGAATATTTTTCAATAAACCAAGTACACTCGAAATAATAATAATAATAATAGCTCGATTATATTTAATACACCGGACTACAGTCATCATTTATAAAAATGATACGCCTCAATCTTCTGCATACTATTCCCACATACATACATATATCGGTACAGTGAATTCGTCGTAGCGATAAGAATATAAACACTACGTCACAAGGGACCGTGGCGAAGGAGAAACTCGAGGCCCGCGAGTACGTCTGGCGTCAAACGCCCTTCACGGCTGATAAATAGACGGATCAGACGAAAATAGGGTCGTACTATAAGACGAGAACGAGTCTGGCCGAAGTCGGATCGCGTCGTTGAATCCTGCTGGTCCAGGGTAAACGCCCCGCGCCGGATGTTATTCAATTTCGCATTCATTGCGAGGAAAACAAGGGCGGTGCGTCGCGATAGCCTCGGGCGTTTCTGCTTCGTTAAAGGTCCCTAACCGCGCTTGTGCTCGCCCGAATGTGTACACGCGTGCGTGGGTACACGCATACCGGTTCGCCGATGGAACATAACGTGCGTATGGCGAAAACCATGGACGCGAAGGACAACGACGGATGTGCGGTGAACGCACGCGCGCGAATCGCGGTGGTTCAAACAAACGCGAATCGCGCGAACGATGCGCGTACTAATATTGATGTTTGCGTGCGTAAATACGCCGGGTGTTATTCGAGGGGGGACGGAAGCGATCTCAAACATGGTTCGAAGGGATGGACACGTACGTATGTATGTGAGTGGGCAGGATTGAAATGGAGGAGGGGGTGGTTCGGGTAACATTTCACCGAGGGGGTTGGTAGGCAGGTATATTGGAAGTATGAATTCTGGGGCTGAGACGAAGTTTTGGGGGAAGGGAGCACTTTGACTTTGAACACGAGCACGTGTGCCTGTTAAAGGGTTAAGAAACCTGTACTCGATGATACGTGCTCGGAGGAAGTTTGAAGATTGCACTGTGAGCGATGTAATAATGTGTAACAATATGTGGGCAGGGTATGGAATTTTTATGGAATGTCAAATAACAGCTGATAGTACGTGCAAGTGATGATTAATTCGCCCAAATTTAAACAATATAGTAGAGGAAAAAGAAAATTCAATCTGTATATGAAATCTTACGTTTATTTCTTACTGCACGCTGGTATATACAAAAATTATTACGCCATCTAATAATAAAATTTCTACGTAGCCCTAGTAAATTCGAAACGCCTTTGGTTATTACTAATTTTATTACTTCTACAATTACTACTTCGCGTCCAAGTATCAAAACACTCCAAACACAATGTCTCGTAACACAATGCCCCATTCGCCGACGCATTTATGCAAGCAAGTATATTCTCTATTTCGCCGACTGAAAGACAAAGGCGTGTACACGTACACGCTTACACAAGCAGCGATCAATCTCCTTAAGAACACGAGTGACGCACGTGATACGATACTCGATACACCAGTATACGTACATCGAATCCGTTGCAAGGAGTAACGCGAATGCGACAAGCAAGACGATAATGATAACGTCGAGCAAGGTAGCTCTCATTCAAAGGTGTCGAGGTTCGCGAGAAACCTGAAAGCATCGCAGCGTAACAATATCCGTCGTATTTTTGCAAGCTGTCTGGCCCCGGTTTAGCGTCTGGCAAAAACACATCGTTACCAAAAATATTCCAGGATATTTTATTCAGCAGCTGGCGAAACTTCTTAACTCGACCAAAATTTCGTTGCGTATATATTTAATAAATTTTCCAGTTCCAGAAACAAATGCGCTACGGATATTTATTATAAAATATTCGCACACCACAGAAGCTATCATTTATTGCATAAAATACAATGGCCATTCTTATCATATTATAGAAAATATATACATTAAAAAAATGCGGAAATATATTATTTAATCAAACAATTGCGACAATGGTTTCTAATCAATTTATCTTCTGTCCACATCGCACAGTGTGGTCAATTTTGAAAGGACATAGACGGAATATCGTCCGAAGATGGCAACAGGAAACGATCGATCGCGTAATTGCGGTTCCCGGAGGCAGTTGGCTGCAGTTCCAGAGGACGGCGTGCGATCCGCAGCACGGCAAGGAAAGGGTAAAGTAATTAGCGCTTACCTGCAACTCTTCGCCCTTATTTAACCAACGCCAGAATTACAGAACATGCGTCGAATATTTCGTGACGCGTTTAACCGACAGCCTAGAGAGAGAGAAAGAGAGAGAGAGAGAATTTTATCTCGTGGACTGCTACTTCTCGAGCTGTGCGAAAAGAGCAGCCAGGTTTATTAGGTTACTTTAACGAGAATCAACGCGTTTCATCTGGATGAAGAAAAAAAAAAGAAGCGAAAGACGGAAATGTGAAAAGCAATTAGCATTTTGGCGCAATTTTTTAGTCAAATGGGGGGTGTTTTAGGAGTTCTTTTTTAAGGAAGTCTCGTTTTCGTTTCTGCAGGGTATTGTAAAGTGCACAGAGGCGCGGGAGAAAATTTGAACTAGAGCATACGTTTATTCGATTGCTTAGGTGGAACGAAGAAGTAGATAGAACTATTGCTGATTTTCGTCGCAGCATTTTAGAAGACTTGAAATAATCATCCCCTCGCTGCTGTGTATCATCGAACCTCGTATCATAGCACAAACAAGAATAGCGAGAAACTTAGAATGTCCAGTACCTTATTTTCGACATTAATTAAAAGGTGAAATATTTACTACAATATTCAAGGAATACAAATTTCTTTTTTTCAATTCACAAAACAACTTCCAAGTCAAACGTGGCATCCTTCAACGTACCCGCGAATATAATTGAAAAGCAACCTTGATCTGGAAAAGTTCATTAAAAAATAGGACATTTAAAAAATACATTCAAGTAATGTCGACAACTTCAATACTATTTTACTCCAAATGAAAACGACAATTTCATCGTTCCCATGACACCAAAAATAACAGAGCTGCCGCGTCGCGTTGCACAGTCCACCCTGCATAAATTTCCATTCCAGCGAGACGGAATGGCAATTAGAATTTCCCTGTTACCCCGGGCGATAAACATAGATGTTCCATTTCTGAGAATTCTTTCGAGCACGATCGTGCAGGATCGGCCTTGGTACTATTCCCATCCGATCGGCGGTTCACTCTATTTCAAGCCCGACGTATCGAGAAAATAGCGAAATTGCCGTCATAAATGGGCACGGATGCAATCAGCCGACGTACACCGATTCGCTGTTAACGCGATATGCAATCTCGAATGCTAGTTATTGTTATCTATCGATTCGATGATCGCGTTCACTTTGTTCGTACCCGTCCTCTCCCACCGTCGGCCTTCGATATCCAGCCGTTTATATATTTTTCACCGACCATCCGCGCTTTTTATCCGGCAATAGCCGTTAATATTTCGATCGGAAAGAGTTTAAGCACACTGTCCGGCTTTAATGGGTCGAGCAACCATAGTACGCCGCCCCTGCGCGTATAAAAGTTGGAGCAATATCGCCGGTGGAATAAATTTAATTCCCGTTTCATCCCCGCACGATCGACTTTCAGATTTTATCCGCTTTTTTCATCCATTCCGTGGACGATTGCTTGATTATTATTCCGCAGATGTTTGTTTTACACGTATCCGCGGCTCTTTAGGTATTGCAATTCAAATTATTTTACCAGCCATATCATTTTCTGCGTATGGTAACTATACATTCGCGGTAACCGTAAACTAGTTTTAATAATACACAGAATGGAGTTCACTAGTTCTCGAAACCTCGAGGCACCAGTTTCGACTGTCGAAACAGTTTGTTAATTGGAGATATTGTTCGCCAGCAACATGTTTAATGTTGCTGCAGCTTTCAACGTGAAAATATTCGCTCCAATAGACAAATAATAGAAAAGATCGTCTATTTTTCTTGCACCACCGCGGTGCGACCGTCTTTTCTCGAGAACAGTACCTAACCCCTGGCTGTGCCTGGTTCCCTTTATTCTACCTGCACCGGTCCCAGGCGACGTGTAAACGCTGCAACGGAAACAAAACTCGAGCACGAGCTCCCCCGGGAAACCGGAAGTCGGTTCAGACACTGAAAAACGGGGATACTCTACGACTACTGACCTGTACCGCAAAGCGGTCCACGTAATTCTAGAAAAGCTTCCCCGATCCGAGCGGCACACATGCGAACGCGCACAAAAGCCGTTCGATTGTTTCATGAACGGGCAACTGGACGAAATCGAAGGAACTTCGTACGCTGGTTATCGAACGGCTTCGATTTTTTAAGCTAAAGTGCGACCGCCGTCGTTTCTTACCGCAGGAAAATGGCTGAAAAGTGGATGGTCCCGAGTAGATATTTAATGCGAATTGAAACGATACTTTGGAGGACGTTGGCAGGGTGGAA
Source organism: Nomada ferruginata (assembly GCA_963583965.1). Taxonomy (NCBI): domain Eukaryota; kingdom Metazoa; phylum Arthropoda; class Insecta; order Hymenoptera; family Apidae; genus Nomada; species Nomada ferruginata. Next base: position 8,358,097 of record OY757225.1, on the reverse strand, counting down.
TCCGGGTCTCTTGAATTTCGCGCGAAACAGAGTCTTTATATGAGATTCTTGGCGCGGACTTTTTTTTAAGTGCATGCAACATCGTGCTTGCTACATTTTGCAACAATAAAACCACGTCACTTAACAATGAAAATGAAAATTGCCAAATTCTATAGCCGTCGAATATTCTACCGAACCTGTGAATCGAGTTCCGAGATAATAACACCCTGCTGCGATCTCCTGCAATAAAGCAACCCTTCTCCCTTCTGTCAACTGACCCGTCAACTCGAAGCATGCACCCGGTTACAAACTTGGCAGGAACCACCCTTCCACCAGTCGTTCCCGCCGGGCTTATGTTAATACACCATTAAATTGTTATCACTCGACGGATCGTAAATGAGTCCGCCACGTGGATTCGAGGCACGTCCGGTTTCGGTAGACACGACCATGCGCCTTGCGTATCCTCTTCGCTTAGGGTGGTGGTCGCAATCGTAAAGGTGGACCGGGGTGGCGCCCGGGCCATCGAGAGTCGGCGAAAAAAACGGACAAAAGGAAAAAGAAACGCGCGGCGCGCTTGGCTCCTCCGTGAATTCAGAGCGGCAACCAGCGGAGGTTCATTAAAATTTCAACTTGCATCGGTAACCCACCCTCTGGCAAACGTTGCTTCCCTGCACATACACGTATATATATAATATATATATGTATATCTTTGCAGAGGTTGCAACGGAAGGTTTCGCCTATTTTCTCTAATTTTCTTATTCTGCACGCCCCACCCCTTGTAGGATATGGTCCCGCGCCTGGAATAACTAGCGTGCGATTAAAAACCACGACAGCCTCTGGCTCCCAGCGCGAGAATTATTCACGTGGCATCTCGAACAGATAGCTCTCGATTCCCCGCAGCTCTATTTATGTATACACGCTCGTTAACGCGATACACTCGCTGTTTTGTTGTGAACAAGGCTGATAGGGGTTGGTTCTTGTCGTCTTTGTTATATGGACGAATTGGGAAATTGGAATCTTTTATATTCGAATAGATTTTTTTCTTTGATTTTCTTTCGACTGGGATTCGTCTGGACAGAGGTACATTCGTACTTTAACAACGAACGTGGATGAATTAAATGTTTAATAACACTGCGAAGAATGCTAGCGCTGTCTTGTTGCGTTAGTAAATAGAGTAGTAATTCGGTAACGTCCAGGTACAAAATCGAGATAATTCACCACAGACTGATTAATTATACTTTGCTCGAGCTAGAGAAATCGATTGGAAAAGAAATTTCAACCATTCCCTGCTTCTAGCCAGTGATTAATGATTCGATTACTTAGGGGGTTGAAAGGATAGAATCAAAGAGCTTAATAACAATACCCAAATGTTTCGCAGGTGAAACTGCAAACATGATGATGCACAACTAATTTTTTTCGGGTTACAACGTCACTCGTGATGTCTCCTAGCCATGTCACCCCTTTGGTACGCGGTTTCGCATCACGGGGGTTGAACGCGGTCAGCAACATGATAGCTGCATGGCTTCGGGAAACCGTGTAAATATAATAGCTCGGATAAGGCACTGCTGAAAGTAATTTCTGCCTGACTTCATCGAGTTTGCACGTTAACTTTTATCGCTTTATCGATAATCGCCACTGTGGGTCACTGAAGTAACTTTGGAGAGCGTAATTAATTTCACTGGTGCAGGAGAGCCATTTTTGTTTTTATCTAGGAACGTTTGCCGACACGGTTTAAACAGAAATTTGATTGAACATGGGCTAACTGTACGTGCATTAATTTTCGCGATATATTTATCAACAGAACAAAACTTACATGCAACTAAATTGAAATTAAAATAAAATTAAATGGATATAATAAATATACTGGGTTGGAGCATTATCTGATAAAAAATATATCCATGCAGATAGGCGAACAAAATTTATTCTTGTGTCATTAAATTGTTTTTATTAACCTATTTAAAGGAAGTATGTACATACAACTTTCAATATTATACAATTTTATGAACGCTTCATTATAATCGCAGCTGACAGTTGAATCGAAATTAATCTAATAAAATGATTTCTCTTCCTTACTGTCACGAAAGAAAATGTTCAGATGATTCCTTCGTTAAGGCAGCGAAGACCTAGCGATTTCTCGTTACAAGGGGAATGGGACACGCTCGAAACGGCGATAAATTCAGCAATCACGGCTGGAGTTGCTGCGCGACGTCGCAAATAGTATCAGTCCTTTTCACGCTAATGTCTTGGAAGATTACGCGCAGGATTAACCCTTAGTAAATAGGAGGACTCGCTGGATTCCAGCGATGTAATTTACGACAGGCTGCCAGGACTGAAAGGATAGTGTTCCTTCCGGTATATCTAACAAGATATGGAAGTTTAATGATCGCTTAATGATAGATGGAGTCGTTATTGAAGTAGTTTCAAAAGAACTCGCGATCTATCGTGGCACAGATAGAAAGGTCTACTGGTCGATGTGTCTATCGGTTTTATTCGTCGGTCTTTTCACTTTTGAGTGACATCGAAGAAGGATGCTTCGCTTGATATTCTCTGGTTCTTACAGAGGAAAGTGTCAGACCTGGCGGGTAGCAAATTATCCTGATTTCGTTGCCAGCGCATAGTGTATCAATAATGCGTGTAAAATGTTAAAGTTCAGACTATTTGCGATCATTATCTTTGGTCTTACTTGTCACATGATTTGTTGATTTTCCACTTTAAATTTTTATATCAATGAAACTCGCGTGGAAATGATCATAATTGCTGAAACAATATTTGAAATGCATTTTTTTTTCTAAACAGTTATTGTTCGATTAAATGTATAAATCACGGGCTCAAGGTTCTTAATAATAGCGATATAAACTCTTCCACTTTGCATATCTTATTATATTCTCTTTGAATAATATTGAATAGACCTGCAATTAAAAATCTTTCTCAATCGAGGGGCTAACTTCCATTGGCTTTCCATTGGCACAATCAGACATAAACAGAGTTAAAAAAAGCAGCTTATTTTAAGAAGATGTTTCTATCTGACTGTGGTACAATTTATTCAGCTTTTCGCATTGACCAACCCCAGTGTCTTCCTTGTTAAATAATTTTCCTCGGGCCTCGAGTCCAGTTTATTCACCCACTGCCTCTCGAATTCTATCTTTCGGCGAAAGAGAAACGATGAAACGCCAAAGAGGAAAGGAATATTCCATTCGAGATCCTATCGCTCCGTTGATACCATTAATTAACCAGTACAGATTGTTAGAATGGGAAGAACAGTGTTCCATACAACGATGCAAATCGTTCTATGGATTCTAATCTAGCGAAATAGACGTGCTAAATCGACATCGATCCGACCAGCGATCACTTTTGTGTTTTCGTTCATCTTTGTACCTGGTCGGTAATAAACCTAGCCTTTCTACACCTTTTTAAATCGAAGAAGAAAGGAACAAGAATGAAACTGGCTGGGTTGAGAATATACACGAGCACGCACGGGATATAGTACTGGAAGGAGGAGTAAAGGCACCCTTCTTTATGGTGACATGTATGCCCGTCGTAAATCTGTAGATGATGGGGTTGTTTGTGGAAAAGTGTCAGGGAATTTGTAGGCGGTGAAGGGGACAAGGAGCATTCTTGAAGAGAAAGAACATTTTGTAGAATAAAATTGATTTAAAGATTGATGGCATTTTTATAAATAGACAGAGCTAAACTAATTTATTTACTTTGGCTTTTGAAGCTGTGTATTTTGCTGTTATTATTAATGGTACAGATTATTTACGGATGTACAAAGATATAATGGAGTTTCGAAAATTAATTTACAAAGCAAAGGTAATATATGGTAATTATTCCAGTAGGCGGACATGAAGGAGAGAATTAAATATTATTAAACAGGTACGGAACGGATAAAACTGTATTAATTAATACAAATAGCGCATTCTCGGTGAAGATGCATATTAAATTATCCACCTTCGATCCGGAACAAATCATAACGTACTGAAATAAAAGGGCTTCCGATAAGCCCTGCGAGTCGACAAGATTGCTTAACTAAGACCTTAATGAGCAGGTCTTCCTTTTCAACCGGCCACCACCGCCGCGAGGCGGCAGATCGACTGGGGATGTATCCTTTGACTTGGATCATGGTGCACCGGCGATGAAAAGCTAACGAACCCTTCTCAAAGGACAAAATCCACCTTGTTTCGAATTCCTTCCGCAGAAAAAAAAGAGATATTACCGTCCCGTTTCGTTTCATTGACCCGCGCCGTTGCTCTCCGAACAACTGGAGAAAATAACAGGCGGCCGACGCTCGAAGGGGTGGAGGGTGGAACGAAGGGGTTGATTCGTTGCGGTACTGCGAAGATTGTATTACAGATATTACCAAAGAAATCGATATTATTATAACCACGGGAACAAAAGTATTTCGAAAGGGAATTAGCTCAGGCGCGTTAAAGTAGTGACTGTACCTACACTTAACTTACTAAATAACCAGAAATCGAGGCCGTGTCACGTGGGACGAGAGAAGAAGCGCGAAGAAGAGGCTCTCCTCAAAATAGAAATCTCTGAACGTCAATATTTGCGGGCTTTCTGAAAGCTCCTTGCTACGTACGTACGTTTACTGTGCCGTACGCCTGTACTCCGCCATTTTTATCGAGAACGTAATATCAATTTCCTTTCCGTGCCGCTCCTCCCAGCCACCTGTTATCGTTCCACGAAGCAAAATAACCGGAACCGCCGTGCTTTCTCTGAACCAATACGTCGTATTTGCGACGCGAGTACCTTTTCTTCCCTGTCCGTCCACTCGACGTTTTTTCTTCTTCTTACCTGTTCGCGGTGGCATGCTTTAAGCATGCATGGAAACGCGGATGAACGTGTAATAGACTGCTGGGGAAGCAGTAGCTTAGTTCAAAGGGTGGTTTCTTGTAGCCACGTCGAGTTATGGCCCTCTTTATCACGAGCACCATAACGAAGCGAGTTTAGAGATCACACGGATGCTCACTTGTGGTATTATCCGGCCTGTTAACGAAGAACTTACGCAAAAGCTTAAACGATATTTATTTAAAGAAAAAAATGACCTATAATAGCCACGAAATAAAGGACACATTAATTCCATTAAATTGCAATTGGAACATCGGAAAGCTACAATAGTAAACAGTCTCCTAGGATCCTCATAAACCCTGAACACACCAATTCCACCCTCCCAAGTGCCACTTAACGTTCATACTTTCTTGCTGGCTGCCATAAATAGGGTGAATACAGGGGGGGGAAACAGGCATTCCTGGTTCGAAGTTCCGTTTGTGATCGAAGCTCTGCCCTGCTAGTCGGTTCGACGATAAATCGGGCAAACATTAAAGCCGAAAGTTCGACTGCACGATGGAATTACATTTTCTGGGCGCTGTTGGCCGGGGCAAACTCTCGGGGTAAACGTTATACATAACCGGGAGTGGAAACGACAGACGTTCGACTCAGAACGTACAGAAAAGGGGGTTACAGGGTACCTAAAAGGCGGCCAAAATCGATCCAACCCTCTCCTTTACTCTTTCCGGGCTATAAACTTTCTACGTGTCAGAGGTAATAACTTTAGGAACGTGAACTTCGTTTAATCCTGCCTGGCAACTAGATCCTCGTACGGGTTCCCTGGTGCGCGAAAAATCGTGCTAACTCGCTGGACGCGTCCCCGCCCATCACTGTGACTACTCAGGGTGGCGAGGGGTGAGAGTAAAATGCAGCGAGAAAACGCGATTTTCGTTTACCTGAGGAAACATTGTTCTGATAGGAATGGAGAAAGAAATCCAATAGGGAGATATTCTACTCGACAGATGAATTAAAACTGGGGGTGGGGGGCAATCGGAGGGAACCTCTGGAAGGGTTGACTGTCTGAAACGAAGAATTTAAAAATGGGAAACGACGTATTAAATTAATTACGGCGGAGGGATTGCAAATGTAGAGAAATAAAAATAGCTTAACTATGGTCTCAGTTGGCACGTTATAAGTTCACCCAGATATTTTAATAGGCCATTTCCTGTACGAAGAATTATCTTGAACTATGACCTCAATTGAAATATTGAAAAACATTTTTCAATCACTGTGTATGCTGTGGTAAATTATGGAGTAGAGTGAAACGATTGTAGAGTAGCTGCAGAGAACGTGTGAAACGTTCGAACGGGATAAAGGTGGATTCCTTTATCTCTATAAGGGTCCAAAGAATTTCGGGGCGAGGAGAGAGAAGGAGAAGGAAAGAGGCGGACAGCCAATGACGCGTCGAGAGATTCGTAGGGAGGAGAGTCAAAGGGGGAAGTCAGAGATGAGTTTGCGGCGAGAATTTCTTGCTCGTATCCATCGAGTGTCCTCTCCCTCTCCTCTCCTGTGCTCTCTAGCAAACTGTGTCCTCTCGCGCGAACGCTGCTTAAGTTAATGGAAGTTCGGAGAACTCTCTTCCATCTTCGTTCGTGAGAGCCACTCTGGCCGAGGAGCACGCGAATTACCGACAACGATGAATATTGTTATGCTGGCGGAGTGACTGAGAATTGGAGACCAGTAGTTCTTTTTTTTATCATATTATCATATAATAAATTCGTAAAAATTAAGATCTGTCGATCTCACGTTTAATGCAGCACAATAATATTTTTGTGAACACTAAATCATTGGTCTACTCGATATATTAAATATTTCCACGATTTAAATTCCGCATTGGATATATGTATTGAAAATATTCTGCCTCGTTTTGAATAAATTTTAGTTAAAGAAGTATGCAATCGACACTTCGAAATTGCTCACCGATATCTTTCAGGATAAATCAGCCGAATTTTAATCAACGGCAATTCCGCCCAGCCTTTCGAGCTTATTTTCCAACAGAAATACTTCTCCAAAGTATTGAACGCGCAAATTGTCACACTGTGTCCCGTGGAATTTTAATACGAACGGTTTTCGAAGCTCGCCGCTAGTTCGACGACTCGGTGGAAAGCAAGCTTTATATCACGGGCAGCGAATAAATCGAGCAGCCTGCGAATCTCTTCCCTCTATGGTGACCTTATCACGCTCACGGCTTCGGCTTATCGGCTCCTGTTTGTGTTGTAACGTCGCGACGAACCTCGAATCCACGAGACCCGGAGCCGGTGATCTGAAGTTCCAGAGCTTTGAAGAACCGTTTTGGTAAGAGCTTCGATTGAAACTCCGCCCTTTCCCGTCTTCCTATCTGAATTCGTCTTTTAATTATACTCGCCGAATCTCTGGCTTTCATTCAACCGCAAATCGTCCGATTTTATTTTTTATCTATAAGTTTTCGTTGCTTGACCCCTGCGAAATTTATTGGGAATGATGATTTCATTGGAATCTTGATGATACCCTTTAAAAAGGGTGAACGAATTAATCGCTGCAATGTGTGGAATGGTAAATGGAAGAGAAAATAGAAGAAAGGGTACAAAGTATGTAGACGAGTCACCGTGGCTTTTGAATAATTCATGAAAAAGCGACGACGTTTTTTAATTATCATCCCGTGTATTTGCAGCTACTAAGGAAAGGATTACGCGTCGGTGTAGCCGGCGTACGAGAGTGTAACTTGGTTTTTACGATCTTAAGAGTCTCGCCTATGGGAAGAAAAGCATTATGAAAGCTTTGTTCGATACGGTGGCCGAATAGAAAGAATAGAATACTGCAGAAATTGTATTTCATAAATTAAATATTTGTATAACTTTGTCTAATCTAGTGCGCGGTTAAGTAATTTGTTTTTTCTACTAAAAATCCTAATGGAAGACTATTTTGCTACTTTCTCAAAACACTTTTCCAGTGAAATACTATTGTACGTTTCATTTTCGTAAACATTTCTAGTACTGTCTATCACTGTTACATTCTTTTCTAATATACATTTTACAAACGCACTAAAATTACACAAAACAGTAAAAACATTGCGATTCCTTTGTGGATCATTCCGCGTGCCCTGTTCTTTAAAGAATCCAAAGCCTTGCGCAAACCAGCCCAGTGGAAACCTAGAACACCAAGAAACCAAGAAACACTCGAAGCAAGTAGCTCGTATCTCTCGCGGATTTAATTAGAATCACACGTACCGGTCCGGAATATAAACAGCAATTTTCCTTTGCAACAACCGGAGGAAACTTTACGCCTCCTCCCTGTACAGACATTCTTTTTGCGGTACAAAAGAAAAAATAAAGCACGCGAAGAATCGCGCGTCAGAAGCCGAACATCGTAGCCTCTCGAACGGACTATCGCGTTCGGCGATGAGCATTTTATTGGTTAAAGAATTTATGCGGCGCCTGGAGCGGCCAGTAAAATCTAATATAACGAGACACAGTTGGCACAGTCTCGCCACCTCGTAAAGCATCGCGACGCTGTGCTGGCTCGAACGTACGACGAAATCACCGGGCTTGGAAAAGGGCATCGTTATGGTGCACGCGACGCGGCCGCTTGCTTTCTTCTTTCGATTCGGCCAACCCTTTGCTTCGAGGGTTAAATGGATTCCAAGTGGCCTCTATCTGGGGCTTGAAAGTCGCCGGGAGGTGCTGTGACACCTTAACCTGCCTGACTACAGGGTTAACACTTGAATAGATTAATATAGGTAAAAAGTTTGTCACAGGTTTAATGAACCAATGTTCAAGAATTTTGTGAGCAAGTATTTTTTCGATGTTTAGGGTTTTAAGCACTCAGAAAATACAAGTTAATAATATTTCACACGGAATAGCAATTATATTACAGAAAATAATCGCACGAATATAATGCAATCAATGCACATCAGTAGATTAACTCGGCGCGTGGCCAGACACGCCGTTCTGCTTCGCCGCCACAAAAATGCACGTACACTGTAACATTTCCCAGAGCAAAGACGCAAAACCGTGCATTAGAAAACGTGTCACGAAAACGCGATCGCGCTGCTCCCATATCTCCAGCCCGCTTAGAAAGAGCGTCCGACCATCGCGGGACGTTTCTACTGCGAGCGCCCGGAAGCATTTCCGCGTGCACGGGGCACGAACGCTCGCGCCCACCTGCCTGTCCCCGGGGGCCCGCAGAAATAATAAAGATATGACACGCAGAAGTGAGAGAACTGCCTCAGCGAAGTGGCGTATGGAGAAGAAAGAAAAGGGGTTTGGGGAAAGGCGACGCGTAAAAGCAGCGGCAGTCGGATCGATTTGTTTCTTGAAATGGCGTCGTACCTCTTTCTGGCGCCGCTAAGAAATCACGCCGTGCATCATGTTCATACCCGTTCTCGCGCTCTTCAACCCTTTCCCTTATACCGTCCGTTTGTTTCTATATTTCTCCTTTGTTTTTTCCTTTTTCGCTTCTTCGTCGTGCTCCTTCCAGCGAGAAAATTGCAGAAAGGGGAAAAAAACACTGGCGTACGTGCGTGCTCGTGTATTGTTCCGTGTCGTAGGTACGCGCCCGGCAACTGGGTCGCGAATCTCGTTTGCTCGAGCTCGTTCGCGGACCAGAAACGAGATCGATGCTTGTGAAACGCGCGTAAGATCCCCCGCAGACTTCTGGCGAGCACAGGGGACGACGACTTTTGCGATGCAAATCTTCCAGTTACGAACCGTTGGATGCCTCTGTGTATGCGTCGGACTCTGGAATTGCGTCCAACGGGGTTACTGCGCGATTTCTCCGTCGCGGCGTCTGGGATGCTGGGATGTGTCCTTTGGATGAAGGTTCGGGGATCCGTAATTTGCGACTACCCCGGTGGATTGGGCACGCGGAGACAGGCAGCGAAATTTAGCCCGGTAATTTTTAGTTCATTCTCCGGCATCGGGGAGAGGGCGGTTTGATCACGCGTGCCAGATAGATCGGGAAGATTTAATTTTCATTTTGTCTGGGCTACACCGTAGATCGGATAAGAAGCGCATTAAATTTCCTAATAATTTGCTGGAAACTCTTTAGGTGTATTTAATAGACAAGGGTCGTTATTTAACACAGTCTGCGAGTCTCTTTGAAAGAAATTTGCCGAGTTAAATTAATCAGCGTTTGAATGTCGATTGCGCGATTTAATAGACTCGCTTAGCTGCGCAATCTCGCGCATACATAACTGCTGACAATGGAAAGGTGGAGAACAGTTTAATCCGCCGATGCATTATCCCGGAAGTCTAGTTGTAGCAGTGTCGCGAAGTCCGGTAGCAAACGAAAAGAAAAAGATTTCTCGCAATGAATAATCAAACGCGCTGAATACACGTGCTTGTGTTTAAAAGTGGAAAAGTGGCGATTCAGTAAATTTCCCCCAACAGATAATACGTGTATTCTAGCCAGGTCCGATTTACGAGATCACAGCACGCTTGCTCGCTAGTCTCGCGTTCTTAGCCCCGCGTCCAGGCCTCGTCGAGCGTTTTAAACAATCCCGCTGTCCTCCGTTAATTGTTTACTCTGCCAATTAAATTCCTCCTTACGAATTAGCCGGTGTTTCCTGGCGGTGGCGCGGTAAATAAGGATAAAGAACGGGGCCAACGCTAACATGCGCAGCGGGATCTCGTTTTTGTTTCCTTTTCCTTTTTCGAAGAACTGGCCAGCCTCGAAATGTTAATTGAGCGCCTGAAATATTTACGCTCCCCGCGTGCGTGGGAAAACGTGCGGATTAAGAGAGGAGAAAAGGTAATCGTGGTTTCCCCGTCATCCTCGGCTTTTGTTTTCAGTCGTCCAGCAATTTCATTAATCCATTCGTGGAAAACGGAGAATTCTTGACCCGGATTTTTTAATTCCGCTAAAGATTCCTGCGATAGTTTCATGGTACACGAAGTCCTCGCCGGCAATTGAAGGAAATTCTACGGTATCGATGTCTATTTATTAGATGCACAATTATATTAATCGTACCGTTGTTCTTATTTTATTGTAAACAATAAAAAGCGCGCGGCTTGCATTACAAATACACTCCGCTAGACGTCACGGATAGGTAGATTAAGAGCTCTCGTACTTTCGTGGTGCAAGTGCCGCGTTATATCAAGCCTGGAAAGGCAGCAGCGATAACTGGAAGCTGGTCTGCGTAAATCACGCCCACGAGCGAGTTCCTTCGCTTCGCAATGAACATCTTTCGCGTAACGACGTCATAACCGGTGTTATGGCCCTCCCCATTGCCTCTATTAAACCGCGGGTCGAGTGATTCTCTGTCGTGTAATTTTTCCGTCCTCTTCGACCCCGTCCGAAGAGAGTGTTTTACTTTCGTAATCTCTTCATCTGATAAATAAAATACTGACGATGAATGGAGCATTAAAGTGCTGTACGGCCAAATTAAATCGCGGAATCAGGGTAGATTTTTGTTCAGCGATTGTTCATCGTTCTCTGTGCATCGAAGGTTTTGTTTAATTTAAGCAAGAAAATCAATTAGCCTGTGACAGAGAATTCGGGTGCAGCTTGCACGTGTGTGTTTTTTTTCATTTATATTCTAATACCAGGACGAAATTTGTAACGGTACTCCCCGCGCAATTTAAATTTCAATCAGGCCGATTTAATTCGCCTAGAAATTGGCCGCGATATTAGTGCATGGCGATCGAATTTGAATTGCTTACCATATGCAACTATCCACGGTGCAGCCGCGTTACGTTCCGGCGTTGAAATAATTGAATATCCCCGACCGAGATTTTTCCGCGCGGCTAAAAATATTATTAAATGTCCGCGGAAAGGCGGGGCACAAGATCGACGCGATTGGCAAGGGAAAGGATAACATTTACAAAGCGGAATGAAAAAACGAGCGAAAAACAATCGTGACCGGACGAAATATCTCCCCGCGATCGGTTTTTTCATCCGTCGATCGTAGCTGTCGATGCGCCGAAACACACGAGTAGCAGATGACTGGCCGTGAATCGAGTAATCCGTATAACGGCAGACGCGTTTTTTTTTTCCCCATTCCCAGATAAACACGAGCGCGCAGTTGCATCAGTGAACGTGTACCAAACGTTCCTGCGCGCGCGAAACACTCTGGCGATCGTCACGAGACGATTCGAAGCCGGTGAATTATATTTTTACACTTTTCGACGAGGCTGCTCCACCCCCCGTTCGACCCTTCGCTTCTCCCTTTCGCCGTTTCACTGCCGATAGATTACGCATAGCAGAGAAATAACGCGGATCTCGCGTCTGTTGATTCCGGCCCGCTGATTGCACCTGCGATTTACATCCCTAGTAAATTTCTCACGCAACGAAACGCGGCTCGTTTCGCGTCACGATAATAATTCAAGAAAGGACACTGTTACTTCGCCCGGGAATAATAAATCTTTCCCGTCGAATTATTCTCTCGTTCCACTTGCAAAGCAATAAACATCCGCCGCTATTACCAGAACCATTTAACGGTACTGCGAAAGCAGGAAACACAGAGAGATCCTTTCTCGATTCTTAACGTTTCCACTTCGCGAGCTCGACGTGCATCGTCGGATATATATCCAAGCAAACGCGACTCGAAACGGTGTTGTTTCTCGCGATACGTTAACCCAGTGGAAGATATCGCGACGGATGTAACCGTTTCTTCTGTCTCTCGTGAATTTGTCGAAACTTTTGCGACTCGAGTGGTGCATCCCCTGTATACACCGTTCACCCCCTCTCTCTCTCTCTCTCTCTCTGCCCCCGTCTTTATACTCCTTGTTTCCATCGTGGACGAAACAATCCGTGTAAAAGCTGCCGGTGGCCGGAATCGAGTGATATTTACGTGTCGAACCACGATGGGGTAAAACGGGTCATGTTCGAAGCAAATAAGCGAACGCGACGTTGGATCGCGACGCATTAAGAACGTGGCGTCTTCGGGGTGAATACGCAACCACGGTTACGTACCGTCGTTCGCGGATAAAATCGTGCAGGTTGAAAATATAAATCTCTGTAGCCACTTGATCGTTGCTCGTCAGAGAGAATAACAAAATTTCCACCGTTCCTTATCAATCAGGAAAAATACTTTAATACTCGATACCTCTCTGGACATGGCCTGTACGATTCTCACCGTGAACGACTGTATTATTGCGAGGCATGCAAGGGTCGAATGATATATCGGGAAAACGCACCGCAGAGAGGCTGGTCGAGAGTAATGGTTAGAAAAATATCCGTGTCTCGTACGTGAGCGTTCAACTGTGCTCGTATTTTCCATGAATATCGCGAGTTAACGGGACGAAGGGCCAGGACGATCCTATGAGAACAGAAGATGTATATGTATATATATAGGGCGAGAAGGGGGTAGGAGAGAAAAGTTTGCTGCGGAGGAACGAAGTAATTTAAAAAGTTTCTGCACCATGACATCTCGCGATAACAAATTATCCCTGCCCCATTATCCACAAATGCGATTATGATAAGAATGAACCGGGGGTAAACTTTAATGCAGTGAGCTTCAGTTAGCGGCCTGCGGAAGAATCGCTGCCGCTGGATATTGTAACGTCTGCGTGCTCGCAATTCACGTGGACAACTTCCACTTCCAACTTACTACCTCGCTGCAACCCTTTCTCCCCTTCCCGAACAACCCCCACGAAACGATATTAACGCTGCGGTGGAAAAACTAGTGGCACGAATTGTCGCTGTGCAGTTTCTAAGAATTTCACGCGAGCCCCCGTTGGAAGGGGTGCGCACTGCAGTCGACTACCCTTGTTTCCTTGTTGGGGGTGGAACACGGCGAGGATGTAATAAGCTGTTTGGAAATTTATTCAAAGTTCTGGTTATTTATGCACACGATCACTTGCCGTTTGTAGCAAGCGCGAATTGTTGCAATTGTTGTCGTACAATGATATTATAGTAAATCCGTATATAGAAGTTCTAGATCCAACGCTTGAATTAAAATCAATTAATTATTACCCCTAAAACCTAATCTAAAGTGAACAAAAGCCAGCGAATTTTCGAATGAAAGCCGAACGCATTTAAAGCAAACACCTTGTGAAAAGTGATACCGTTCCGTTAAATAAATTCCCAGAAAATGGGCGCAGAATGTATCAACAAAAATTCCTCTTTATGCCAGCTAATGATGCTCCATCTTCTCCCGCTGGGTAATTAAGGATTAATGCAGGATCGAGAAAGGTAATTCTCTGCTTAGGAGAGGAAAGCCGGGGCTATGTACACTGGCTTGGAATTTCGTTAATGCTACCAATGAAAATCTGATTTAAAAAAAGAGTAGGAAAAAGTGTTTTCCAGTAAGCGAGGGGATTCAGCTCTTGAATTAAAAGCTTCAACTGAAACACTGGAAGAGCCCGGTGGGGGTGGGTGAAAGCGGGGCTAATTTGACATGCGAAAAAAATTGTTGGCCAGCAGGGGATGGATTAACGAGACGCGTGTTACGCGTTTGCTCGCGAACACGTATTTACTCGCGTGCACCATAAATCAGGATAAGTGTATTTCTCTGGCTATGATCGTCGATCGAGCGATAAATTTCCGGTCTGACCCGGTAAATATGTATCGTTTCCCGGCCAATTTCCACCAGCCGCTTGCTAGCCTGTGCAATTTTCGAGCGTTAAACAATTTTCGCAATGGTTTCACGTCTCACCGATGAAACACTGTGCAAGAATAAGCGAGGTATATTGCATGATAGTTGTGCTCGAGTGATTGGTGAAAAAATATTATAAAATTTAAAAGATCATTGATAAACTCTGCCTAGCATATTCAGTGACCGCAAAGCTTCTCTAAAACTATGAATATAAATTGAGCAAATAATTGATTGCCCTAACAAATATTAAATATGTAAACGTTTAATAGGAGGCATTTTCTTGTTTAAATCTCTGCAACAGTTTAGAGAGAAGAATCGAAATTTAGAACGAAGAAGAACATAATTCTGTCAGAGTTCCTTGGAAAGCAACTAAGTTAACCAGGGACATTTTTTAAAGCTTCTAGGCCCAAAGAGCTTCGGTTCTTGCGTTTACCGCGAGAAAACTGCGAATTACAAATGAGACACGGGGAAGATATTCCCCCAGCCGTTGTTCTTCAGCTTTCTCAGTTGCAAGACCGAGCAAATCTGAAACACTTTGCTCGTGACATAAAATTTCCAGATAGTGCAAGTGTCTCCGTGCACATTCGCGCAAATGGATATTTCCGCATCAATCCTAAACTTCTTCCTCCTCGTAAACACGGTATCGATGATTTGTACTCGGCGAGCATTCGTGATGGAAAACATTTTTGGAAGAGTATCGCGAAATTCTGTGTAGGCTAATTTATGCCGATGGGACTGCTAGACTGCGGCCGATCCTCGAGACGCAGTTGAGAATAATCGAAATTCGCCACTGGATGCGGAGAAACAGCCGCATCCATCGAGAATGATACCGATGGAAACTTTACCATCAGCGTGCTCGAGCCACGAAGAGAGTCACAGGGACGGTGGAGTAACTTGAGGTATAGAGTAAATGTAGAAGGTCTTGTAAGACTCATCGAATCTCTGCGGTGGGTTTGCTGCGGACGAAACTTGCCCTGAAATTCTTCCTTCGGCTTTGAAATACTTTGCAAATTCAAATTAATATATTCGTGATTAACCTGATCAAACAACGAGCTTTACAAAATACAGTGGAAATATTAGACAACTTGATGATTCATTGCAGCGTGTCAGTTATGCGTTCACGATGGTGGATAACACACTCCAACAACATTAAACACAATCATTCGTATAATCATATCAAAGATACGCCTTGAAGGTGTTCAATTTTCAGTTCGAAAACGTTAACGAAATTAGTTCCCAAAATATTACTTATCTCACACCAATAAAGGTGAAAAATCACGGCCTTCGAAACGCGCTTCGCCTAATCCTGATATTTAAATCGGCACCGCAGATGCAGCCCTTCAAAGTGCAGCGTTTAAAATGCACAGTGCGGTTTGAATGGCAGACGAAATTCCACAGACTGGCCTGACCTACTTTTTTCACGCCATACGCACGCCGCATAGTAGTAGTAGTAGTAATAGTAGAAAAAAAAAATTCCGACTCAGCGTCTGTCACTGACCAGTGCAACGATGACGAGAATGGGGTAGGTCAGTTCGCGAAAGAGCGAGAAATCCGAGCAAGCCGGGAGGACAGAGATACAAGAGGCGGCAAAAATGACACCTATTTTTAAACGGCGATATCTCTGGAACCAAAAGTCGTATCGCGTTGAAACAAAACGCGAGTTGAACGGGAAATTTCCGCGCTTTTTTTTATGCCAGTGATAATTTTTTATAGGCTTTCCGTTCCCGACTACGAAAGGTTCATGGTAATCTTAATACGGTCTGACAATGAGTCGACGGTGAGGAAATTTTCGCCGATTGTTTATAATTAGAAATATATCATACATATAATTAAATATTTTTCACGAGAGAAGTCGTTATTAAAAATTATTTAAATTCGTTCTGGACGTTTGCTAATACTGCTCTCCCATTATTCACATTAATCCCACTTTTTCGGTGCCCCAAGCCTGAAAGGAGGTGACTCAAAAAATGAGCCAGATTCTACAACTACGTACCCACGCGCGTGCTAATTAAAATTCACCCCACGGGAACTTCATCCAATAGACTTTTATCCATCTGCACATAAATCACCATAAAGTAAAGACGAACTTCCCCAACACACACGCGCACACATTGTATGAACTCGTACAGTAGAGCGATTTTCGTCGAAAGCGAACGTCGACGAAACCACCCACTAACAGCCCTCAGCCCTCCGTATTCATAGAAGCGTACCAGGGACGTAACTTCCTGTACTACGAACCGTGAAATGGGCGAATATCAGCCGATACTTGTTCCGCCTGAAAACGCTACATTTCATAGACGAACTTTCTTTTTTCCCCTTGGAACAAACGAGACACAGTCTCCCCGTACAGCAGAGCATCCTTTTCTTCCGAAAAAATTCTTCTCCCTTCCTCTCCTTTGCCTGTTTCTTTCGGCGAAAACCATTATTTCCCTGAGAAACAGTGGAATAAATTATTTTTCCACCGGCAAGGACCGACTGCATATCAGCCGATCTCATCATCGGATAGATCCGCGTCGCGATTGAAGCGGAAAGTTGCATGTGCAGTGAAACGTGATCCCCACGGAGATGTTTCGAAATTCAAATAACTGCCACCCTTGCCTCGTTCGACGTCGCGGAGGATGCACTCTCATGGGAATGGTCAAACGAACCTGCAGGCTGACGTAGGGGTACGTCAGTCGTCGACTGTTCAATATTTAGCAGCGTTCGTGAAATGTGTCAGTGAAGTGTCAGACAGTTTGGTTTAATAAATTGTGGCGGAGGCAGCGAAGGTCTTTCAGTGAAGGGAGGGACCTTATATCATTCAGATTTGTTCCTAGGGGTTGGAATAATAAGTAGGTAAGGAGAAACAGCTGGCACGTATTTTTAATAATAACTGTTAAATGTTATTTTGATGATAATAATAGTCGTGATAATGATTTTACACGTATTAAAACAATATCGATTGAACATCAGAAGGAAACTACAGATTTTGCTGTACTTTTTACTTTATTCATCCCAAACCAATATTTCTGGGCTTTGCGTATATTACGCCGCTACGAATTTTGCGCTAATTTTATTGGTGTTACTCCGGTCTGGTAAACAACGGTGCAAGATAGAATTTATGGGCAAACCGGAACACGTGTACCGGATACAAAATGAACGACCAATAGTTAAAATACGGTAATATTTGATACTCGTGAACGAATTCTCTATGCTTACTATTTCATTCCCTCTCAAAATAAAAATAACATGGTCAATAAAATATCGTACATCAATTTTTCTATGGTCGTTGGTAGACTTCCATCTTCCAATCCATGGTGATTTAAGTAGTGAACAAAATTTCTCTAGGTCCGTACAGGCGTTTGAATTTGCACTTTCGAAGAGCAACATTCACTGCACCATACCCCACGTGATGCAAAAAAATCTTGACAGACAATCAGCTCAGGTACGTTAACGAAGGGGCTTCGCCCTTTAATATGAGCCCCAGTACACTGTGCTAGAAATATTTTTTCACGACGTTACAACAGTACTAAAGATCCACAATCGTTCATCAAACATTTAGAGATCCATCAAATTTCGCCCACCAGTGTATTATTGCAATTTCTCCCATTTAATTCTTCTGCACGTGTACGACAAGTGGTTCGCAAAGCCATCACAATGCTTCTATTTATATTCCCCAAGGACAAATACTATCGTATAGGAGTATCCTATTTCACCCATCGCGACTAGTCTAGCTTCAGGCATCGTGAAACTGCGATAAATAAACAAAACTCTCCGGAAGCCACGCTAATGAGCTTAAGTCTTATTCGAAAGTTCACGTGTGCAAGTTCCATCGAAATTGGAGACCCCCGGTGGTTTCTGGATCGCGTTCATGCCCGATCCAGCGCGATTCACCTGCACATTCGCGTATGCATCCACCAGGAGGCGATGAACGATGCTCGCGAAGGCAATAAGCATCCAAGCAGCGCAGAAATTTGTTGGGACCTTAATCCGATTATGTTCGTCAGCGTTCCCACGTTCACCTCGTGCATATTTCGAGTCGAATCCGACGATCGACGAGCGCACCGTGTATCCCTCGTTCGAGAAACTTACTGCAAAAGGGAAGCACGAGCAATTCGATAGTCAGACATCCGCCTCAGTTTCATCTCGGTCTTCCTTCTCGACGAATTACGCACCTACGCCCGTGTAATTCGTTTGATCTTGTTCCACGCCTATGTTCGAGGGTAAATTCAAATTTCGACGATAAGAATGGTAGATACTCTTTTTTTACTGTCTGTATTATCTGGATTTATAATGTATATTTAACTGCCGAAACGTAAAGAGGTTTACGCTATTGCTGATTCTATTGTGTTATTAATTAGCAACGCATTCTTTTTTCGGATCGTAGAGAATTATTATAAGACCGAGCACTTTAGAGTTCGGAATGGACGCGATTAACAATTTCGATTGCTAAACGATAAATATAATTTATGCGAGCATTGAGATCTTCCACAGCAGCCGAACTTCCCCATCCCGTTTCCCGAAGTATAAATATTCACTTTGGCGTGCTAAATCGGGAGATCGTAGAAGCTCCGTTTTAAAAGGAGGGAATATTTTTTGGTAATCCCCGTCGATTCTTGTGACAGAGGTGTGCGACTCGTCGGGGTCGATCGTCTGGCAGAATCCACGACACAATTCTCACGGACGGATAATTCGCGAGCCGGTTCGTTTTCCAACGAGATCCGATGGCTGCCACGTAAGACCGTCTTTCCTCTTTACGATCTCGTGAGGCCCGCATCTTATCCACCCGTAGCTATTAGCTCGCGGGATTTCATAAAATGCACGCGGAATCCGGCGATCCGCTTCGAAGAATAGCTGAATTCGTCGTAATTTACCGTCGCCTGCCGTCATTTTATTATAATATAATGTCGCGTGGATAGAGGACTACGCTCGGCGACGACGAAGACGACGATATCTGGCTCGGGGGATGGGACAAAATTTTGAGAACGATATTTACTGGCGTAGTGAAGGGGGTGATAAATTGGAAAGTAATATGCTCAGCAGATGAGCATAATACACGTTCTGCGATATAATTAAAGGAGTGTAATTTTCGCCGAAGACTTGTCGATTTCTAAATTGCTGTAACTTGGTGGAAATATATGGTACAGTAGTTTTTGTTAAATTTTTGAACAAAAAAAGTACCTTCACTTTTCCACCTCCTACGCGATACAAAAAAGATCTTCTATAAAATTGAGCCCTCTAGATTTTGCTCTTTAAAACGGGCGCAGGTAGACTTTAATACAATTTTTCTTCACGAAGTTACAGCATTTTAAAAGTCAACCACTTTTCGGGAAAAATTTCATGATCCTTCAAACTTTTCGCCAGGTGTAATTCTTCTGCACAATTCTGAACTCCATTTGTCGCGTAGTGGGCATCTCGTAGACGATAAATTTAAGCTATTTAGCGTTTCGTCGAGAGCAGAAACAACGTACCGGCAACAAATTGACACGCTGCTAAATGGATACGTGGCCGATCGTGAAAAATAGCGAGGCATCGGGTCGGTCGTGTAGTTCGTGCCAATTAAATTAAAACCTATGCTAATGACGATTGATTTCGATGTATTGTGGCAGCCGCAACGGTACTGGCCAGGTGTTAATTGAGGCATAGATCCGTTGGTCAACCAGGACCGATCGATTGGCACGATTTAGGCGGAACGTTTGTTCTGTTTGTTTGTTTGAGTTTGCCTCGCGGGTTTGTTACTCCAGGCGCTATCGCGAACGCAGTGAAAATTTGCTGAAAATTTTCTGCATCATTTAAATCTGTCAACATTTCCCAATTTTAGAGCAATGAATTATTTTATGGCAACGTATTAATACCGGGACTTATCCATATTTTATTTTCATCAATGTTTTGGAGAATGATAGAGTAGTTTGTAAATTATCAAGTGTTACATCTACAGGAACACGGGAAACCAATTGGGAAATATATTAAATACGTATATTCGAGTTTCTAAAACGGCAGAATACGTCGAGGTCGAGAGTTCTTGATTTAAGACAGGACCTCTAGATATTTTTTAGAGCGCTGTCGACGCCGCGTTTAAACCAGACTACTGGCAGATTCGATGATATCCCGTTTATTTCCAAAAGTCAGTGAACTGAGAAAGGCTAACAAACGCGATAAATCGGCCTGGCCGGCGAGCAACGAAACACTGACACGCAATGAAACGTATTCATTGGTCGTTGTTAACCAGTTCACTAGACCTGTTCTAAAAGGGATGAATCGGCAATAAGTGGAAAAAGCCGTGCAAACGGTGGAAGCTCTGTCGAGTTACGCGTATAAAATAATCGAGGCGGGATTATAATTAATTTGTATCGTCAGAAATAAAATCTGGATAGATCGATTGATTGCTTGCGGTTATTGAAAAGTGCACAGCTTAATTACAAACGATATAGCTCGTCACAAACGTGGTAAATGTATGATTTATTCTGCAGAGAATTGTATACAGAAATATACAATCAGATAATGCGTTCCGGTGAAGCTCGAAATGAACAATGAAACATGTAAAAGAGAATTTATGCAAGATAGAGCATCGCTGGACTAAAATCAGTGCTAGCGAACGAAATATTTCGTACGCATTTTTATCAAAAAATCACGACTAGAATAACATGGAATTACGAATTTTTATCAGATACCACAGGGAGAAAGGGCGGAATTAATTTTCATTCAGGGACGGGATACCGCAATTTCTACGCGAAACGACTGTTTTGTTAGGGGCGAGGGGGTTGCTAGAGGCCATACACGTTTTGCAACTTCCAGCCTTGAGTACACCGAATGCCTCCATACTCGCTCGTTTACTTGTACTTCCTGACTTGCGCCGCTGGTCGTTGCAGCAACGTTGTATCGTGTTCACACGTACCGGGTGACTCGAAAGTAATCCCAGGAAGCGGCTACTCTAGGCAACGAGCACCAGATTTTTTTCCTTGTTTCTATTAATGAAAACGCCAGACCTGCTCGTGGAATTAAAAAACTTTCGTCGAGTTTTAAACAGTTCGCACGGACGCGCGCGGAACTTTCCCCGTGTCCCTTTCATGATTCGTCGCTTACACCGTGTGTCCAGTAATTTTTGCGTCGAGTTGACCCCGAGGAAATTCTTGCGAAAGGTTTTTATATCCCCTTCAACGCTGGGTAATGGAAAAAGAGAGCAATGCGGGATTTTGTGGAGACTTCTTTTCTATATTCAACCGTAGAAGAATTTAGGGGTGGTTTTATTTTATATTTCTTTTCTATATTCAACCGTAGAAGAATTTAGGGGTGGTTTTATTTTTTATTTTATACCGCTTAAGATATAATATTGCATAGATCATTGTGGAATCGTATTCTGTTCACTGATATTTCCTTTGCATTTTCGAGGATGATATAGAAATTCTAGAATGAAAAAAGGGAACGGTCTTGTTGCTTGTTGATTTCGCGTTCCACCCTGTATACGCTGCAACGCGATTCACCCAAGGGCCTGTGGATACCGTAGAAATACCTTGGCAGGAACAGCTTTCGTCGTGGGAATGAGAAAATTCCGGATCCTTAGCCGGGAACAAACCACCCCTGACGATAGAATTCGAAACGAATATACGTTTTACGCGTTAGGGATGAACGCATAATTAGCTGTACCTGCGCACTTGTATTCTTAATTTATTTTCTTCTGAATCATTTCAAGAAACAAAGGAACGAAGTAACCGTGCTGTTGATTAAAAATGGCGGTCTGCGATATTAGATTCACGACGGCACAGAGAAAACGTCTTCATCGTTACGTGGTTACAGCTGTACTGGCGAGCATTGTTATTGGATTTATTCTATTTTTCCTAGGGATATTTCTCACGTTCGCAATTATGACGAAACTGCAATTCGACGAGACGAACTTGTTCGAATTGGTTGCGAAAACTCTATCCCTCTACGGTTTCTATGTGCTCGTGCATAATTTGATTGGCGTGAAACTGTGCTACAATTATGTTCATTATGCTGAAGGGTAATATTTATTTTAGCATTCAATATATATATATTAATAGTAGATTCGGCGAAGTTCTGTTTGAACTAATTAATAATTAAATATGATTCTATAATAGGCTTTCGATAGCGTTTAGTATTTAATTAGCAAAAGATATTTATGGTTAGGGCAGAGTATTATTTAATTGAAGTTGTAGCTTTCAAACTCTTGCACGTGCGCGTTTAATTCCTGAAACTTTTATTCACGAAGGATACAGATTTTTGCTATGCGTATTTTATAATACAATTGACTGCAGAAAATCTTTTAAATTCTTCAGACTCTTCAATCGAACTCTACCCTAATTTCATCGCCCGTAGAAAATGAGTTTTTCAAACGCACGATTTATACTTTCTCCTTACGGCGCGTGTAACAATTAAATAACCAGCGTAGCAATCAACGTTCGCCACTCGAATCAGTCGGCGCCAGCAATTTTTATAACATAGTCCCGTGCAATCACGGAAACAAGAAGACAAAATTGCAGGTTAATTAACAGCTAGCAAGATCCGTGAACAAAATTCCTTTTTCAATTTCTTCGGTGTTTTTTTTCTCACCTGCGATTAACGTGCACGACACAAACTATCAGCAAGCACGGGGGTACCAGAAAATTTCCCAATATTGCCTGTAATTTAATTGACAAATTCATTTGCGACGCGTCTATTTAGAAGAATGTTTAAATCTCCTTGTGAAAAATGTACAATATATTTATTGCTCTGAGAATCGGCGCAATTAAAGGCGACAGAAAGCCGAACGGAAAGGTGAGAGTGTTGCCAGGTTGAATTTCGTCGCACAATACGGGGCAAATTGCGAATCAGCCGGATCGGACCTGCGATTTCGCGTAAATGAGTTAACGAGAGGAACGGCGGGATATTCTTGATATTTCCAAGCGGAAACCGCGGCTGGGACAGGTGATTCGCCTGATTCGAGCGTTCGTTATAGAGGCGCGTGAGTACTACCAATTGGCCCTCGCAGTCGAATCTACGCAGGTACAATACGAAACAGTGTCGAGAATCCTAAGAAAGCCTTGGAACGCATAGAAAAGTCTATGCAAATTAAAACAAACAATTTCTGTATTGAATACAAAATTTGCCCAATCGACAGGGTGACAATTTGTAAAGAGGTAAAAGGAACACTGTAACAATCGCAATCGAAGGACCATTGCGATCGTTCTGCTGCAAAAAAGAGAAACATTGAACCAAGGGAAACAATAGAGAGACAAGGAAAAAGAGAGTGGCAGCGAAAAAGAGAGCGTAGAGAAAAGTGGATTCGGGGGTAACGTCGGTGTCTAACGGCCGCCAGAATTAACCCGGGGCGTGTTTTTCTTAATTTTCCCGGCTCCCTCGGCGAAGGTTGGCCGTGTGCTAATTGGAAAGCGTTCTCTTGCCGAAGGCCAATCGATTTGTCAGAATTTTCAAGTAATTCCACCGACACTCTACCCGCGCCGCCGGTTCATTTGTTTTAATTACCCCTTCGCTCGTTAACGTATCTTCGCGGTTTAGCCGGTGGCCAGAGATTTTCCTCCCCTCTTTTGCACACACATGTGCACACAGGTGTATATATATATATACACGGTGCATTAAAGCGAAAGTTGAAATTGGAGGACTGGCGAAATTAGTCCCGGCGGGTTTCCTTAAATAGTTAGAAATGAACTCTTAGAATCGATATTCCCGGTCTGTCTTAGATAAAGATTACGAATAACGCGACCTACTTTCCCATTGTAATATATGATCTCCTGGTTTCAGACCGTGGATGAATCTGAGACTGTTCCTGTGGTGCTTGATTGGCTTGTTCGCGGTGAGCGTGGGCTGCTTCATGATCAGCATATCCTTGTCCACTGCGGATCGTTTGTCGAGTTTGCTTCGAGAAACTCTTCTCCACGGTGAGTTGTATCTGGCTAATTTTATGCTGGAAGAAATATCAACAGGTCCGAATGTACCATACCAGATGCACTGGGCAATACAATTAAAGGATTACTAAATCTTAGCTGGAAAATTGTCGATTCCCTTCGTAGTTAATATTAATTCTAATAATTTCTACTCAATTCCCAAGCCACGCCTAATCCCCAACGATTCGAACAATAGACGTATAATAAAGTTACGTTCGAATAACTGGACCAACTCGATCGGCGTTGAATCAGGGCAAAGCAAACGGTTTCTGTCCAGCCTGACGTGTAACCCATTTCCCCGGAAACAGAGCCGGTCTTGAAATATTCATCGACGTCCAAGCGAACCACGGACGACGGTTCAGGATCGGCAGGTGGCAGACGAGATTCATTTTCTCTGCTCCATCGCCTCGTGAACGCCTATTCCACTGTCCCTTTTTTCCCCCCACCAATCCTATCGACGCAGGGAATTCGCGGATCTGAATATTTAATAACGCGAAAGGTGCAGAAACGATAACCGTGGCTATGAAATCTTGCCGATACAGGCCATGCGGATCTCGTCTGTGTACAGGGGACAGATGGTGAAAACGGCACGGCCCGTGAAATATAGTATATCTGCGAGCGTAATATGCAAATCGGCGGTCGAACGCGACGCACACACCGGTTGCACCGTTCCAAATTACCGATGGAAATCTCGTTTGCCTTCTAGCTACTTAATGAATAGACTACGGATTCTCCGGCGGGCAGAAATGCGAAACGTTTGCACGCGATAAACGTCGGCCGGCACTACTTCGATTACGTATGTTCCTGGACCGGGAATGAATAATGAAATGGTCAGAAAGAGTCCACCGAGTAGTCGTTACTTGAGAGACACGGGAAAGATAGCGATAGCTCAATACGCGGCACAGACTTGCAAAATTAATGGAGCTATAAATAGATAACGCTTAATATTATACATATAAAACGGTAGATCAATTTGAACACGAGGAAATGAAATTGTCGATGGTATGGATTGAAACTTGCAGCAAGGACGAGGCCTTTAAATAGTAAATACTGTTTGTAAGAGTGATATTAGTAAATCGAGAGGGTTTTCATTGTCGATCTCGCGAGGGGCAGCCGGTAGAATAATTGACACAATCATGTGCCGCGTGAACGTTTAATTGGTGACGGTCGATATTTAATTATTTCGACAGTGGCTTTTTAATTAATTCGTCGGGCGGAAGGGCTCGACCGCCAAACGAAAATTTCAATTTTCCATGGACCTCCGGCTGCCTCCGCTGTCGACGAATTCCCCCGATAGGATATAAAATATAGGAACGTCGTAGGCCAATGCAAAATATTCCACGAGCTGGTCGACCATCGCATGGAATTCGATGTCGCTTCCATTGGTCGGATACCGTGCTAGTATTGGGAGAATAATTGAGATTCATGTACGTTCAACTATTCTTCTATCGTTCCCGGTATTATTTTCAAAAAAGGCCTGCTGCATTGGGTGCCGATAGAATGGAGAATGTTAGAAAATGATCGAATGTTAATAAAGCGCCGAGGAATTCACAGGCACAATTATTTAAACTATGACAGGTTTCTTTGCCTAGTAAATATTATTAATTTTCTGGTGTTGAAAAATTCCGTAGGGTGGTTCACAGAGTTTCTAAAATTGTTCTATCCTAATCTCCCAATTTTTTTCTTTGTTAACAGGCATTAAAAGCTATTTCACCGATATGACGTGGAAACGAAAGATTGACAGCATACAGATACAGATGCGTTGCTGCGGGGTAGATTCATCGGATGATTGGCACAAAACGTACTGGCTGCAACGCGATTTTCTTGTCCTCGATTCGCCTGATATCTTGAGGTAATTATCAGTTAATTATGCCGGAACAATCGAACACCGATATCGTTGTGTTCATCGACCGGCGACACCGTAAAATCTATACCCAAACCACGTTTATCAGCCATTATCTTCCCACCTGTCCTCCATCATTGTGCACAGACAATACGAACTTTATCGTCGTGGGGTCGTTGGATATCGTGGGATACCCCCGGGATATTATTGTGCTAATACTAACGATAAGTGATAATACTAACATCCCTCGAAAAGTGTACTACAATTTTAAGCACACGACGCTAGATATAATTTTTAATGAAACTCGTAGGTTGAAAATAGTAATAATAGTAATAATAGTGGCAGATAAAATATATTTAAAGCAGAAAGTATTCAAGGAAAATAATCTACAGTCCACGAAATGAAGAAGCATAATATATTTACAGTATGTGCGAATTATTAATCGGAAATGTTTCGAGAATCCTGTGCTGAAAATAATATTGCGTCACCCATTGTTCGCGAACGAATTAAGCAACGCCACAAAACCCGGTGAAAAATGAATGAATTTGATCAATCTGTTTCGCGACAACTTTCCACGACCGTCCACGGTGCAATAATAATTACACGAAATACCCCGTTCGTCCCTGTCCACCGCCGTTGCACGGGGAACAAATTTTCCAGGAACTTTAATGGAAACGCAGAAAGTATGCCAGGATTTTAATTACAGCTGTACGCGTTGCAGCCGCGCAGAAACGAAATTTTAACGCGTAACAGGGGTGGCTCGCGAACGGGTTGCGGATACGTTATCCGGATTTAAAGCGTCCGCCAAGCTTTTCGAATGGGGTTGATACAGGAATAGACCGTCGTTCTCGACTTCTTGCAACCGCCGGGGGCTTCCTGGGGGCAAACCTGTGGACCGGAAGTGAAAGGGGTTGAGAACGAGGCAGCAACGTTCTTGTTTTTCCTCGGCTACGAAATTCTCAGGCACGAAATTCCACGCCCCGCGCGAAATACTCTCGGGAAAGATCTAAAACAACGAGTTCCGCGGCAAAGTACTCGTCCACGGTAAGATTATTTGCGCTTGGCGTTTGGGCCCTCCACTTCCGGTATTCTCTCTGACTCTCTGTGTGCGCGCTTCTATCAACCACCCGTTTACGCCCACGCGAAATTGTTCTCCATTCGGACTGGGTTGGATTTAAGGCTGGCGAAATGTTGCTGGTTAATGTTTCCTTCGTCGTTTTAACGGGTTTGTTATTGTGGAAGAAAAGGGGAGAACGGTACAAGCTTGTGGACAGGAAATTACGAATTGTCTTATGAATTAAACGGTCGTGCAATTGCTTCGATACATTCTTTTTGTACAAGTATATGTTAGGTATATTCTGTGTAAGATATGGGATTGTTGAAATTTTAACATCCTCAGCTGTTATGTATGCCGATTTCGATCTATAGACTACTGCAACTTTTCTGTGCCGCCGCCAGTCGAGTGTACGGAACATTGGAGGAAGTAATTCATTCCGTCCTGTCGCTGTGGCGTTGCTCGGAGTAATTTCGCGGTAATTGCCTAATAGTTAGGTTTCTGTCGACTGACGTACATGTGCATTATGTGGCAGCGGTAATACGTTCGATAATAAAGGGTTAATAGCGCGTTCCGAACAGAAGCCTTTGTGTCGCGCCTGGTAATCGCAGATAGAACAGTGGCCTATCGATTTCTCGTTATGTTAATTGCAGAGCCATGGCATCCGCTGGATCGATCCCTGTCAACCTCGAATGTCAACCATATGCTACCTCCGCGCACTGTAAATTTTTGACATCTTTTAAACAAATGAACAAAATTATTATACATCAATCGTACGTTAATTGCGAATGGTATTCGCCGCTAAGCACCTCGCTATTTCAATACAATTTATCGGTACAAAGAAGTGAATAGCCAGCCGAGAACTTGGAACATTTCGAGATTCAATTCAATCATCGATCCTTTCTCGCGACAAAATCCGAACTCTTCCATGGATGTCCACGAATCGATTCAATCGTCGAATCGACGGCCACTCGCGTTTAATTACCCGGGCACAGCCGCTATATCGGGCACGTGATAGTCCTGTGGCCGATGGCCGCTTTTCCCTCGAAAACTTGCCGGTAAAGCTGTGACCGAGATGTCGTCGTCCATCGGAGACCACGCGACACGGCCCGTAGCTCGTGGACAAGTTCGAATTAGCAAGTTCAACAACTTGCGGAATGCCGATCGATGGCTCGTCTGTCGACAGCGATAGCAAGAACTTCGTGAACTAATCTTGGGTTTTTAATATGAATAGAACGGCATTGATCAGACGTGACTTTGCAACCCTTTACTGCCTGGAGGTGCTTTATAATACCACTTTAATTCATTTATTATTGAACGTGTGTAAAAGAAATGTTTTTTAGTTGACGTGTATCTTGTTTGATGAATTTTGTAGCAGCCAGAAGAAAAATGGTGATAAAAATATAACGACGCGAGGCAGGTTAGGAATTAAGTAGAATAGGACGGTGCTGGCCAGACGCGGATAAGATATGCACTATGCTTTGTCTCATCAGTGAAGAAGCTTTTTTACATGTGTCTGCGTATTATGCAGTGTTCAATTTTATTGTTCGAACACGGATCATTGTGCACAGTTCGATACAACGAGGATAATGTTTTGCTTGGCATGAGGTAATGGGTGTTGGAAGCTAGTTACCATGCTTTAATAATGTGGGTACTTAGTTATACAAGTTGGCCTCCCTTGAATCGGTTAGAGTAGCAACCAGGAGGGGACCGAAACTTCCATCTAGAATATTACAAGGAGTGAGTTCGGTGTATCTTACTGGGAAGCATTACAGAGAGTATGATGATTATCAAGTAACGATACGTAACTGAATAACGAACAACTTAGTCGTACCAGTGATATTAAAACAAAAACTCAACCTCGTGATATTTGTATTTATCCCTTGCAACAAAAATCGTTCTATTCAGTCGACTTGTGGACGAATAACAAAAAATAACAAATCTCTTAAAAATGGAACGGCTGTCCGGGAAAACGCATTGCGACGAAAATGGACAAATAAATACGAATGAGACAAAGTTTGGCGCAGGTCTAGTGCATACGTGAGCAGGCGATCCGACACGTAGTAATTCTGTTTCAGGTACGCGAAGTTGGATGGTCGCGTGACGCCGCCGGTGGTACCGTGGAGTTGCTGTCGAATCGACGTGAAGGGTCCGTGCTATCACGATCCTCTTCAGCTGCCAAATCCGGAGCAGAATTCCACTTACGAGAGTCTGAACGCTCGGGGCTGTCTCGTCGCCATGAAGACCGTTTTAGACGGGACTCTCTACACCGCAGCTGTGCTGATCGCGTTTCTATTTGTGTTGCAGGTAAATCAATAATAATGCAGCGACGCATACAATTGCATCGTCAAATTGGGCCGGTCAGGATCGAGTACGCTCAACGGCAAGTATTTAGAAAGGAAACAGAACGATTCACGGCCAATTTAACCTGGATGTTCCGCAGATTTGCTGTTCAAGGAAAGCGAGAACCAGCAAGACTGTTTAATTAAAATGTGTCACTGGTTGAGTGCTGTTAATTTGGACCGTTTTATGTTTTGCTTTATTTCATTTTATTTTATCGCTGAAGGGTTCTGATGTGCAGATTAATCAATGGTAATTAATGGAATTTTGTACAGCTCAGAGATGCGGCCTCGAATAGCCGTGGATTGTCAAATTCGTTCGGAATTATTGATTGCTCAGTCGCGACGATACCGCGTGTCATCGAATCCGCGAGCACGTAATATTTTAAGGTGAAAGGGCGCGTTTCACGCCAAATTTCCGATCGATGGATGCAATAACTCACGCCTGGGTTAGCACCGTCGACGAAAAATCGAACATCCTACTTAAATTGCATAACATTCACTAGCAGGGAAATATCGTTGTTAACGTAGAAGGGATAGTGCGCGTTTTCCGGGTCGCGTTTCACCTTTCCAATTTAATTCCATTTCCCACGATACCATTCAACGAACGAACAGTCGTGGTTAATTAAACACGCCGCGACTCGTCTACTTGTAACTTTTTCCTTCATCGACCGATAAATTAATCAGCTTAATTCTCACCCCTTTGTCTCTTTCTTATCCATTGCACAGGCCAATAACCTTTATCTTCCCTGTATTACCAACCATTACTCGCCCACAGTCCCTCCGACATTAATTCCAACGATATAACGACGGAATAAAGCATCGAGCCCAGAAACTCTCGAGTCACGGTTCGCGCGACCGTAGTCGACCAAGTGTCTCCGTCAGGCATTACCAAAAACGCGACAGAATTTCGTCGCGCCCTTTCTGCGCAGTAACAGTACACACAAAATCTGAGCTCCAGAGTATCCGTGGCCGTGGGAAAAAATCAGCTCACCCGTTCAGACGGTCCACGTCGTAAAGCGGAACAAAACAACGTTTTACGAGTGGTATCGATCGCGATGGGACGCCGGTAAAAATTGCAACGTACGAAAAGCTCGAAGGAGAGGCTTCTGCGATGGGAATACGTGGCGTCCCGTGGCAAGGACAAATCTTTTGCAGGTGTGGGTCAGCGTGGCGTCGAGATTCGACTTCACTGCGGCGAGGAACGCCGTGGCGCTTGGCGATCGGTGGGCAGCCTCGTCTGGTTGGCTGTACGGCCGTCTAGATTTCGGCTTGGCCAGCGGACCTAATCTCTGTCAGATCGATCGGGTTAGTGGACTGGCCGAATCGAATCAATCGACGCCGTCGAACGAGCCCTGAGCGAGTTCGTCGACGGACAGCGAAGAGATTCGAACGAATGGGATAAACGTTTGGTTCGGGGACGAAAAGATTCTTAACCGGGTTAAAAGGAACGCCGGGGAAAGTTGTTTGTCGGTTGGATTGGAAGCGGTTCAGGTTGTGTGTATAATCGTGGAAACATTTTTATATTCGTACGATTTAATTGAAGCTGGACTTTTTGTTATTGTAGTTTGTTCCAAGATTGGAAGATTGTTATATTTGTACAATATGGAGGGTTCAGAAGCCAATCAGCGTGAAGCCATTAGCATTCAAACCTAGATAAATAAGGTTTTCACAAATTACTTACCGCTGTCTATTGCTTACGTATGAAAACAGTGGCTTGATTGATTTATCATTTGAAAGTCTTAACAATGAACTACGTAACTTGAACTACGTAACTCATGTTCAGAGAAAGTTGAACTTACACTGATTGGCTCCTGAGCCCCCCATATATTGCATGCTTTTTCACATTTCCATTGTTCCAAACCCGGAAAATACTGCGGAAGAATTATTTATTATCTTTACACGAAAGATAGAAATAAGTACATTGTTGAATTCGGACGTTGATACAGATATTTGTCTTTGGCAATGCTTCAATTGAAAAATCGTATACCGTACGACAAAATCGTAGAATCATGCGCGACAAAGAAAGCTAGATTAGTGGAACTGTAACATTGCGCTGCGAAATCGTTCTGCGAGGCCGGGAAAAATCTTTCGCCTGCATGTTCATCGTCAGCATTATTTCAGACAGCGCTGGTTCTAGCCGTTTTCCGCTGGAGAGTTGCTAATTTCCAAACCGTACATGTGCAGCGAGCAAGAGTTGCTTGCCAGGTGAAAAGAGTTAAAGGGAGGCGGCAGTAACTTTCTAACTTCGCGAGAAATATCCGTGGAATGAAGTTTGCACCCGTAGCTTCGCTGCCTGTGTGGACGTCTATGCACGACACGGAGGTTGCAGGCGAAACACTTTGCACAAGCGGCGCGGCGCGGCCTTTATTTGTTTAATTCTCTAATTTCTTCGAGTTAGAACGCTGGCACACGCGCGCACCGTTAAAAGAAACAGGAACGCTCGTCGGGCTTTTATTGGAGAGCCTCCGCGTGATGAAGAAAAGTTGAAAAACTTGCCAGCCACGAGCGTTGTCTATCCCCCTCTCTTTGTGGCGTTTGTTCTACGGAACTTTTATCTCTTGACGTGCTCACCCTTGTGATACATATACAGTAGTATAAAGTACGCGTAAACGTTGCAGTTCCACTAATCACCAGGAGAACGTGTCTATGAAAAACGTACCTCACTTCTCGTTCACGTTAAACATATTTCTCTTTATTACGGTGTGTTTAGTATTGTAGTACGACGGAGTACGATGATTTTTTCTAACGATTATCGAACACTGTTAAATTGTCTGCTGTATATTATCAACCACGGTTTTCAATTTTTATTCTGCTTAATTCTAATCCCCTACTCTTTCTTGGAAATTTATGTACAGAAGTACAGCGGACGTGGCGACACGTTGATCGATCTGCGGCCGCTTGTTTATTCCAGCGATACAGAATGAAACCGCTAGGAACAACCGAAACTGAATCAGTTGAGCCCCGAGTAAATCGAAGAGGAGTCATATTTCCACGTCGGACTGTATGCGAGTTCTTTTAATGCATCTCTGAGCGTGCGTCGATCACGATGTCCGGCCTCAAAGTCGATCGTAAAGATCGGTGAAAATCGTCGAGCACTGTTCTCCGTGCTTTTATCGAAATGAAAAGCTATCGCCGAGTGGGGCGTTTAACGAAGAGCTCGCCTGCTACTCCGCGGGGATTAATCGATCATCGATTACGATACACTTTCGGAACGGCCTCCGTCGGACAAACAAGCTTCCCCGAGAAAGGGAAAGAGATCGAGCTGGACGGGGTCGGACGATAAGATAAGACTTCGTCGAGTTCCCTTCCGCGGAAGTCCGTCGCCAAGATCCGACGATAGCTTTCACCATGATTACTGGGATCAGTTAATCGAGTCGCGCCACTAAATCGCTCGTTTCCTCGTCGTATCGAATCCGCCGTTCGATCGCCGGAAGAAACGGCGGGGACGAACCTCCGAAAATCTCGGCAGACGTTTCGACGAGGACAAAAAGGTAGACCCGCGGCGAGTTTCAAGGGGGATTCTCTGCGAACGAAATCGAGATACTCGTCAATCGACCACGGTGGAACAGAGAAGCCGGAGAACAGTTGTAATTATGGAAGGACAATCGGGGAGTTCCGATTGTTAGATAAAATGAAACAATGGACGAGCTATCTGAAGCAGGCCCATGCGATAATCTTTATTTTACAAAATTAATACTGTTCCAGTGATTTTCAACGCACTGCCTTATGATTTTCTCGTACCCGTCTCCCTTTGATATTCGCACGCGAGAAATCAGGAAGAAGAACGAATAATCAAATTTATATTCCTCTTGCCTTCTGTGTTTATTAATCGTAATTACTTATGCAGTCGAAAGTATCAATTATCAAAGTTCCCTTTGGTCACTTATTCCCCAAATTCAACACATATTAAAACCTTTCTTACCCTACATGTTCCGTCTACTTTCACAATCTTAGGGTAGAAGCAACCCCATCTGCCGTTACAACATTTCGGCATCTGCTGGAGCTAATTCAAGGACCGCCTTTTATTCCCCGAGGGCGTGACAGCGAGGGGTGTAGAAAAACATCCTCCACCCTCGTCGCGTCCTCGAACATCCCAGCACCGTCTTCGGTCCCGTGGTATCGTCGAAATCCCTGGAAAGAAACGTCGTGAGCCTAGAAAAAAGCATAATCGCACGGTCGTTTTGACGACGCGGACTCAATTTAAACTGTCGCTCGCTGCTGACCGCAAGAAACGCCGAAACGAGAATGGATCAGAAACGGGTGGATCTCGAGGGGATCTCGAGAGGATCTCCGGAGGATTCGAAGAGGATTCGAGTGCACGCTTCGTCGTGCCCGATGGTTTCACGCGTCGCGAGTGATGAGGGTGCGGTTCTTTCGTTGTGTTCGCGTTCCTTTGCTCGTGTCACTCGAACCGAGAGCTTTTTACGCGGATAACTACGGGTCGATACACCGATACGAGCTGGGTAGCAGACGCGAGCATATAAACAGAAGTTTCATACGATTTTTATCAGAGAAAAGGAGCGGCTGCTTTGATTCTTGTGGTAAACTTCAAAAGCGAACGTTTTCATCTTTTTCTTCTTTTTTTTCCGTGGTAGGTTATTGTATAGGAATGGAGTTTCAGTTTGAGAGGAGGGTAATAGAAACTGATAGCGCACAGCTTGTGTGTATCCGTGTGTGTTTTTTCTTGAAGTACGGTGATCTGGAATCGCTTTGAAGCTGGTAATTCTGGCCACTCTGCTCGAATCATGAATATTGATGCTCTCAGATGTCGTCGCGTATGAAAATGACGGAACAGAAAGGCCGTGCAATGAATTATTCAAATGTTGTTTATCCCGCGATGATTCGAGCGCGCCAAAGCACCATCCCAGCTTTTTTAATGAAGGAAAATGCTCTTGGGAAGGGGCTGTCATTGCAAGAAATTGAAACGATCGCGAGCAAAATCCAATGTATAAAAATATGACATTGGGAGCACTCAAAATTTATTATTGAAAATTGTATTGGACGGTCGATAATAGTACGGAGGGAACAGCGGGGGAATTTTTTAAACGAAGGACCAAGCAATTTTTCTTTTTTCGCCCTCGCAGAGGAAGCTCGCAGTTTGAGAACACGGTCTCCCGTTTTGCATCCCACTTCGTTCTTGTCGAATTTAATACTGGCGAATTTACGAGGCACGCCGAGTTTTTTTCACAGACCGATGCAATTTCCTGTGTCAGTGGTAACGAAGTTCTTACGGTCCACACTTTTCCACCGTGCCACCGTAAAGCGACTGGTTTTACGCGGTGTCTAACATATTAACGAACCAGCTGGCCGTGGCCGGGGACTAAAGATATCGTGTCAATTCAATTTTATAAATACGTGTTTCTCTTTGCTGTTACATTCCATGGTTATTTCCTGAAGATCGTACAATATTTCAACAAATTTTTGCAAATCATAACAAGCTTCTCATTGCTCGAACTGTACACAAGTCTCATTATATTGGACCAGCACTTTACACAACCCCCGACAGGGTTTCCAAATTCGCGAACGAACCCTGCCCCCGTCGATCATCCCCCCAAGAATCAAGATGCGACCGTACGAGTATCATCGTCGGGGTCCTGATTTCCCGCCATTGAGCCAGGAATCGCCGTCGAGTTCAGGCTGACGGTATCCGAAAATCGGACGCACTCGGAGGAACGAGTTCGTTTCCATTCGAAACGTTACGTGTACCGGTTATTCCAGTGGCCATTGTTTCCGTTCGATTCGATCATCGGGCGTGCACCCGAACGAGGAAAGCAGTTAGTCCCATCCCCATGGCCAGGGAGCCGATTCGAGAGTGCAAGCTGCACGCGACAGCGGAAGCACTCGAGGAAATCCCTCGATGCCGGGTCCGGCAATCGATTGTCGAAGAAAAGCGTTCCGGGGAACCGAACGGTTGCGACCGTCGACAAACAACCGCGGACCTCGACGATCAGCCTGACCGTCCACTCTTTCGTCGGGACTCGCTAAATTGAAATTCGATTCTGCCAGAAAGTGTGTGGAATGGTGCGAAGCACGATGGCAATGCTGTCTAACGGGGGAGCAGTTTGAAATGGATAATGAAAAAGGTGACAGATATAGAAGTTGAAGGTTTTTTTTTTTTTTATTTGGTAACTGCATTACGTGGGAATTATCAATTTTTCTGTTGTCGTTGTAAAGTGGAGGCTTCCCTGTTGAAATCTATGGTCGTTTTAACCATGAACAAAAGTTCTCAACATCCGTAAACGAGGTCACGAATTTGTGAACAGAATTTAGTGACAGCAATATAGGTAGTTCTAGATAGGAGACTTTTGAGGTCGCAGAGCTTTTTAGGTTACACGGGTCTGACTTTTAGGGAGGAAGGTTAAATACCTTGACCTTGATAAGTCAGAATCAAAAGGAGCTTTGCTTTGCTTTCGACCACAGTAAAATCTACCGTATATACAGTTTTAAGTGCTTGCACAAACTTCTTTCTTTTCCCCCTCGTTTCCATCCACCAATTCGCGAACGTTTCACTGCAATTTACTTGGTCCACGTTTGATCCACGTTACCAGCCAGCTGGTATAATGAATAAGCAGAAAAACAGAACGTTAATTTGCAACATCGGCTCGTTCAACGCTCGACTATTTAATATTCTGCTTATAAATATTCCAGCGAGCGTGCATGCTCTTTGAGCACGTGAAATTTAATAAGCGTGTCACTTTTTAACGCTGCGATATTTCATGCTTCAGTTCAGCCAACGGGACTTCATTTATTTTCTCAGCGCGCGTAGCTAACGTTTCGCAATCAACCAGCTGGCGTACCTTTTCCGAACCGGTGGAACGCTGTACAACTCCTTCTATGATACATACGCGTACAGAAATATTTATCTCTGCTTTTTCGGACGCGAAACTCCAGTCCCGATTTATTCGCCCACGAAAGTTCCATCCGCGGTTGTATAAATGCGAAACGAAATGTTTGATACTCCTTCCTGACACCGTATTCCGAGAACAGGATTTTCTCGTGGATCCCCGTTCCATCCGGCGAAGTCGAGAAGGA
This sequence comes from Nomada ferruginata, assembly GCA_963583965.1. NCBI lineage: Eukaryota > Metazoa > Arthropoda > Insecta > Hymenoptera > Apidae > Nomada > Nomada ferruginata. Next base: position 8,321,622 of record OY757225.1, on the reverse strand, counting down.
ACATTAAAGCTGTTTTCACATTGTCGTTCGCGAAGGAACTCCCTAGCCGAGTACTTGCCATGGTAATCAACTGGAAGCCACCGGCTGGGCCCATTCCAGATTGCCCCTCGTTCAATTAGCATACATACGATGGCTACGCTCGCTTTTGGCCCGGCGTCACTTCGACCCACTTTCTTCTTAAACGGAAGTGTCCTTCGTGCTAATTAATTCGACGAGTGTTAGGTCCCTCCTCGTACAATTCACGAATTCCTCTTGCGAGTTCAATGCATGCATGTACGTACATACGCACGGTTTCCAACGGATCTCTGTGTTTGCTGGAATACTTGAAACTCTGTTTGACGAGTAACTTTGTATAAAAATAATATTTATATTGGTTCGGTTCATTTTTATATTTTATGTTCGACTTTGGGTGCTTTGATATGATTGGGTGCTTTCATATTATCGTAATAATTGATACTAGACTATACATATGTAGAAGTTACTTTCAGTAAACCTCACGTAGATTGGAGTAGAGGGCAGGTAGGGTAATAAGACTTCAGTCTTCTTCGATTATCAACTAACTTTATTATTATAGAACGTCGACACACGACAATTCTTATCGAACAACGACTCTCGCACGATACTCACAATATTCACGACTCTCTATGTATATATTCTTTCACTCTTAGTTTCTCTCATTCTATTCCTCATTTGCTCTCACTCATTTAGGATACACACTGCAGACATTCCTTGGCGACAGTCAGTCGCGTCCACCCGAATCCTTGGGCCGCTGCACCCTCCGTTCACACGATCTTCTCAAGCCCTCAGCTCCAAACACATATCTTTCACATCTCGGAATCATTCTAAACAGTCACGCGGTATTTCCAATCCCACATACATATCCATATATATTTTTTGCCTGATATATATTATATCTACATTATCATTCCTATCATCGAAGATATTAGTCCCTTTACCGAAAATCGAAAGAAAGAGTTTTTCGGGCCACAGCGAAATATCCAAGAGGAGCATTAATACGGGGTTCGCAATTTCCTAAGTGTTCGAAGTTTGCCGGTTGTTCATCGAACCCCAGTACGCTTTTATCAGGCAAAATACAACGAGTTGTACCATCGTTGCTTTTGTAGCCAGAGTTTTCATACTTCCACGGACCATCGGAGCCATTCTTGGCCCCGACCATCTTTGACGTTTCGTTCGTTCCTTTCAAATTCCAAAAAGTTTCGCGTGCCACCGTCCCGGTATAACCGACAGAGATAGAGGAGAAATGTTCGTCGACGGCTTTCAACGATGCTTTCGTTAACAGGACTGCGGGGTATACTGCGATTTGATTTACCACGTTGACACAACGCGACAGAAAATTCCAGTGCGTTGATTGTTTGTCGTTCCGTGAGCATTTAACGTTGCGAGAATTAAAAAGCGTTACACTGACGCCTATTTCATCGTGCAAAATAACACGATATTCCTTGCGAACTGTTATTCGGCACGGCAGCATTGATTGTCCCGAGAACGTGATCCGTTAATTGTTTTAAACAGCTTGTTATGGATAATTTCGAGTCGACGCGGCTTACGGTAATTCCTCGATACGAGTTAAACAATTTCAATTACGTCGAAGCGTCGATCGTGGCTTGAATAGTGAATCTCTACAAATATCGTCTGCGTGTATATACTTCGCGGTCACTAGAAATGATTGGAGTACATCTGCAGTTTGCACGGATGCTAGTAAATTTGAAACAAGCAGAGCCATGTAACCGTGATAATTAAATTGATCGTTCGATTGCCTTTCGAATGAAATCCAAGATAATGTTCAAGATGAATCGTCAAGATAATTCTTGAATTTTTGAATATTAAAATGTGTGTTAAATATTAAAGTATTGAGGTAACGATTGGTCTGGGATCCGGTGAAAAATTTTCATGAACTCACTCCACGAAGAAGGCGTGTACCCGCTAGATGCGACTAAGTTTCGTGTAAACTTCAACGCAGCCGTGCTTCTCCCTCGTATTTCACATACTCGTTTGCACGGCCCTCGTTCCCTTAATTTCCGCTTTCCTGTTTGCCCCGGCGCGATATACCTGTCGCTACTTCGCGCGGATCCACCGCGCAAATTCGCCGAGCGGCAATTGCTAAACAATCTCTGACAGCCGATAAACCATCCTCTGAAATCTGCAGTTTATATGAAAATAGTGGCGCGCGGTAAGGCCGACTGAAAAATGAAGAAAATACAGAAGGCAATAATATTAGAAACAAAGACCACAACACTAATTGTAAGTAAGTACAGAAAATTGAAAAACCATCGGTAAATTTCTAATAAGTCTTTCAGTTAAGAATGTTGCGGAAATTAAGAGACAAAGCGGTTGAAAATGAATATTATCAGTACATAGTACTTTTGAAATAATTTGAATTACATTTATTTATTCCCGTCACTTGGCGACGAATATTTACTGAATTATATAAGATTGCTTTCCTTCTCAACTTTGCCCTCAAGTGTTTATATTTCTGGGGGTGGAAAAGTCATTAATCTTCCCTGCGTCAACGCTTAGAGGGAAAAAAGTACTCGTAGGTATGAACAAATATTGCATTGCACCGCGGTGAATCTTCGTCCTCGAGGCTCCATCAGTCTTCCAGAACCAGGCTTATCAGAACCTGCAAGAATCCCAAGGAGCCGTACCTCCACCAGCTTTGCCAGGACAAGAAATCCTTTCCTCGTTGGGCCCTGGTCCTATCTGAGGCAACCACGCTGGCCATACATCGGGACATCTAAAAAAAACGAGAAAATAAAAAAAAAAGTTCGACTATACGAATCAACGAGCCTGGAATCACTTTTTTCCCCCTTTTGGTTGGCTCCTGGCCGACCGTGCGAGGGAGAGATCGTTGATAATCGTGGAAAACCGAGGCCTGTTTCCGCCACAAGTCCCCAGGGCACACGGAGAACTATGTATAATTGCGTGTGCAGCAACAGGTACATGTTGATCGCTAAAAGCAGAGGGGTAGGGGATGAAAATAATAAAAGCTCCGCTACCACGGTTTCGAGAGCCAATTATTGTCGAAAATCAGCGTTCGTCGAGTGCGAGAATTAACGAGGTCTCGTTGAATGCGCCGATAAAGCATGTGTGTGATCCTTTGGAGCAGAAGAGGGCACGTGCCGTGCAAAATAGGCGACGAGGAAAGATGAAGGATGATGGATAGAGCGTCGGTACACTGACGCCGAGGTGTTTTCTCGCGGTGATAAATAGCGATGCAATAAAAGTGAAGCGAGTAATTTTGATGCCAGGTTATCCGACGGTTGCATTAAGGGAATAATAATGCGCCGCGGGACGGAGAATAAAAAATGGTGAACTGGCGGGGAAGTGACTTTACAGAATCACGGTGTTTGTTTTGCACGTAACTGGTTGGACAGCGAGAGGAAGAATAGGTAAAATAAAGTAGCGCGGATATAGTCCAGGATTTTTATATTTTAACGAAAGTGCAACGTTATTTTATTTGCTGAGAAAATATGAGCCGAAGCAAATACGAAGCGTCAGAACAAAGGCAACAATTTCGTTTCATTTCGTTTTATTTAGCAACGCTTAAATAAATCATTTACGCCGACCACTAATTAACCATCTCATTCCACATAACATCGCTATCCTCGACCCATCGTCCAACGACACCACATTTATATTTCGCCCAACCAGGAGCAATTAAAGCCGAGGAAAATTCCCATTCCACGAGCGTAGTAAAACACGCGTGGAGTCGACTCAGCGACGGGCAGCACAGAGAAAAACGACTAGATTCTCTATGGACGGAGGAGAGCAAGAGGACAGGACGTGCTACAAAAGGCTGGATATCATAAACGACAATGAAACCCCGAAGGAAGCTGGAACAAAGCGAGAGCGTGTCGGTGTGTACGTGTGTACAGCTTTGAGAGGGCAGCGGGGTAGCTAGTCGTTCGAAGGGGGGCAAGGAAGAAGGGAAGAAAGAAAGGAAAGGGTGAAACGAGACGCCAGGGATCGCTCGAGTTCTCTCTGATCGGTCAATAACGATTTCCAGGGAATATAAATGTCTCCGCGAGCAGTCGTCCGAGCCGTTCGATTCGGCCCGTGTCCGACATTGCCTTTTAATCTTGTAGCTTTGCCTCTTTTAATCTCGTTTCATCGACCGGCTGCACCCCTCGCTCCGGCCAACAGAACTGTCCTGGTCTGAAGCAATTTCTCCTTTCGTACGCTCGTTTCGTTTTGAACGGTTGAAAACGTCGCTCGTCCGGATGTTCGTAAAAAAGTTGCTGCTCGCACGCCAGGTGGATCGCGTTGCTGTTTTTATACTTTTTGCGGTCGAAGTGGCGGCTCGGGGTGGTTTCGGAATGTTGGGTACGAGGAATTGATGGTCGCTGAGAGTGACAAATTTGATTGATTAATGAGCTGCATTAGGTGTTATATGAATATATGTATATTAATTCCTGTGGCTGTTGAGCGTTTATTAAATCCAATGAATAGAAACTCGGGGCTGATTCTCGGCATTCTTCGTTGTAATTGAGAACACCTTCCCGGTAATTGAGAACAATTTTACCCCCGCAAGATCCCCAAGCGAAGGAAGTTCGGTTTTGATCCGGAAAGTTTGATGCCCCGACCGATTCTTTGCCCCGCCACGGTGGAACTTTTCCCAACGAGTGAAATCATCCCTTAAAGTATGCGCATTTGTACGTGGCTCTCGATCTTCTTCAATTTCCGCGATGATATTCCGATAAACGCCGCGAAACGATACGAAGTTCGGGCACTTCCAATTGTTCCGACCATCTCTGAGCCTCGCCAGGACGAGTCCACCTCGATAAAGATCGAGCGTGCAGGAAAATTTATGAAGGGTAGATTGATCTTGTTCTTGTGAATTTTCCACGAGGAAAACATTGCCCAGGGCGTGGAGCTTTCAACGGGAACAGATTTTCCTGGAAAAAGGGGCAGGCCTTGTAAAACTTGCTTTGTCACTTCTCTGATCGTGCATAGAGGATACTAGCCTTTGGCACGTCTACAGCATTCGACAAGTAATTGACAGCATAATTTACGCCTCGTCATTTCCCGTTTATTTAGTGCACGAACGACATTTCTATGGAAAATTGCAAAGACTGCTTCGCCGCACGACTTCCATTTTTGCTGCCAGCAAAATATATTTACACTCGAAATGAACAATTGCAAGCTTCACAATTGACTGGGGATATAAAACAGTAGTTCAAATGTGTCTGATAAAAATATCCCCTCGCTCCATAGTCGAAGGGGGAAAATATACAGGCAAAAAATTAAACAATACGGCACTGTGGTAGCTTTGTTAGTGTCCATAGGAAACAAATGGAAGCTCTGATGCGTGGAGTCACCGCCTACCGCATGAAACAAAATATTGAAGATTCCTTCGTACAGAGTAACCGTGGAACGAATACATCAACGTAAAAGCATACAGCCGCTATTGTCTCCGATGTTTTCACTTGCTTAAGTCTCACCATTGGTCCGCGTTTCCATGGAATAATCCAAGTGATGCAGCACACGATATTTAGAGCAGCGCACACGCGAGCGTTCCATCGATCCCGTATGGTGCTCTCGAATGGCCATTCGGGTTGCTCGCAAATCCACGTCGTTTAGGTGGCCGGTGCATTAAACGGGATTTATATTTCCTCGAATAGGAGGCGATGCGATCGATCGGTATTGTCGACGGAGAGTAGCACCATTTTGCATCTTATTTAAAGGAATCGTGGCCGCGAATGCGCCCCGCCAAAATAAAAAGACCGTTCCACCCGTTACACGAAGAAACGGTATTCTCATATACGGTCCGATCGCTTTTGTTCTTTTCGTTTTCGTCAAATTTCGTTTTCATCGCTTCCTCGTCGATCATAGCGGCCTATGCACTGGTCAGATTCACAGGATGGAATCAGGATGGATAATCTCCAGTCTAAGAATAGATCTATATAGATCCATAAAGAAATAGGCTGTTTCTAGCTGACGAATTTACGATATGAAGTTATAGCACACTTATATTCGTTTACAATGTTTGTTTTCATCAATAATTCACTTTACAGTTAAATATTAGTGACTAAAAGAAGTACAAATTTATAAGGTGTATTGCAAATGAATTACAGAATTTTTCAATTGGAATTTTATTCGGAGCGTCTGACATACCGTTGAGTATTACTACTTACGGCTGCGTCGATGTCTGACTAATCGTGCGTCGTTCCACTTTCACCGCTATACCCGATAAACCACGCGCAGAAAATGGTATTAAATCGTCGATCTATGATGTGTATATGTACTTTCCTTAACGAAAACCTCACTCTGCTGCATTCTTCGCGCGTCCCGCTGGCAACACACTCACTGGCAAGAAATAATCACGAAAGCCTCGCGAAAAAGTGTACGAATGCTATTTCCTTGAATCTTATTCTTCCCAAACTACCCATCGGCCCCAACTGTTCCTTCGCCGCGGCAAGAAAACATTTCTACCAAAGAAACGTGCGATCCGGTGCCGCCTGGACAGGAAACGGATGCAGCTCGACGCTCGATTCACGGATAAGCGACGATCGCGCGAGGTGTCCCGTCCGTCAGTGAGTGCTTTCGTCGAGGATCGAGCGACTTGGCGTGGCACTTGACAATATCTACGGCAAGACGGAAAGCGTCGAAAGGGTTCGCGGTAACAGTCGGACGGGCCGCATAAATCAGTTGCACGAGCTCCTCGAGCGGCGGAGGTGTCGAGGCCGGCAGACCGGGCCGTCAATAAAATGCAAAAGCGAAGAGATAAAGTTAAAGATAAGCCGGCCCAGGATCCGCACAGAGAGTACTTGGACGCTGAGTCCACCGACGAGGAGGACGGGCGCGGTAAGATTTACGAGAAAAATATTAAAGGCTACCTCTCCGAACGCCCCGTACCCGTTTCACTCTCGCCACTTTTGCACGCTTTGCCTGCTGCCGCCTACCCTTTGCCAACTCCTTTCGGCTCCGCTATTATTTTTCTTCCGCTGTCTCGCTCGCTCCCTGCTTCGTCTCTGCCCCCAGTCTATTGGCATTTTTATTTCGAGATGAGTTATCTAACCCGTTCGCGCTTCATAACCTGTCCGGGAACTCGGCCCTACGGTTTTCTGTCCTGGAGTTCTCTGGCTGGATGCGAAAATCGGAAATTAATCATTGGTTAAAACGTTCGTTGATTCTCGCTTTCAGGACGTTTCAGTTGGCTTGAGACTTTTTTCGCGGTGCGCGAGTGAGAGTGTGATTGAGGTTACAAAATTGTGACAGTTCGCTGGGTACTCTATGTTAGATAGCACTGGAATCATCTAAAGAAAACTGAAATTAATAAATCGTCCCTTATATTTCTCCACCGGTTATCTAAAAACGATCCTGCATCGCAATCGTTTAATTCAATTAAATTCTCTTAGCCAAAACCGAGAGTCTACGGTAGTAAACTAGTAGAAACTTGAGTGGGTTTCGTTAGATCGACCCAGAACGATATACATATACTAACATCGATACGAGCGGTCCAGGGGGTGAATTATTTCGCCCATGGTGGGTCATTCGTGGACGATTAATCGACCGTTCCAAGGCGTCGCCGAGTTCCTAATTTGTTTCCCGAATTATGGTAATTCGAGGTCCATTTCTCGAATCGATTTCCAGGGAAACGTGGCTAATTCGTCGCGATTCTCGAAAGTGGGCAAACAAGATAAGCCAATAAATCGCGGCTGTTCGAACAGCGTTCTCGTGAACAGCTGCGAACAGTTTCTGCTCAGCAAAGGGTTGACGAGAAGACGGTGAAATCAAATATTTCCTTTCCGCTTTTAATGGCAGAGCACAGCGTGCATTTTTTTGTTCCCAATGTTATCAAAATCGTGGTTGCACAAATAATAATACAAACCATTGGGCAGAAAGTAATAAATGTCGTTGTAACATTTCGCACAGAATCTCGAGGAATATTTTCATACAATTACTGCGTGTTCTATTTACTATGTCCCTCTGTTCATTGTACCACTGTTAACATTAAAAAATGCCAAACGCAATGGGATTAATACGGCCCGCTCATTTCGCCTGCTACGTCGGTAATTCCAACGCGAAAAATCCTGCCGCTCTCGAACAGTAAAAGTTTCGTATCAAACAAATTTCATGTTACACGGGATCGTGAGCGGCCATTGCATGGCAAAATAATTTCGCTCGCAGCGCAAAGTGCCCGTAATTACGTCGACAATGGTCGGCGCTGTCTCTGGTGCTTTGCGCCCGAGTTAATACACCCTGCTTCGCCCGGGAAAAATGTTTGCCGTGATATTCGTGGGGGTTCGATCCTGTCCCATTCACAATTTCACCCTGCAGCCTACTAAAAAAAAAAAAGAATTACTTTGGCGCTGAACGAGTAACGAAATTGTAACGGTTAATCCGCTGCGACGAGAATTTTATTGCGTATCGTTATTACCGCGTCCCTGCAACCCCTTCCTACCGCCGCTCGATATTTCGATAAAGAATTTTAATAAACAGGTGGACGACTGGTGTTCTCGCTGACACCGTCGGGAAATTGACGCAATCACTGCGGTAATCAGAGGATGGTGTAATGAATCCTGCATAATGTATCCATAATCTGTTGCGTTTGCTTCTTGTCGATGTTCGTGCAGATTTCATCGCATTACCTGTTTGAAATATCGTCCTGCACCGATCTGAATCTGATCGCGCGGCAGAGATACAGAAGTTCAAGTATCGCGTAAATCATTCAGAATAATTTGCAAATTGTTTCGTGCAAAGTTTTAAATTCACTTGCACAACCTTATCAAGCAGAGATGGAAATGATGCCTTTTTCAGCGTTGTAATCCCCGCGAATATTTCTCTTCGTATCGTCGTGCAGCTGGTATGAAAAACTCACCAGTAATTCGGTAATTCCACGACGATCCGCTGCGCGTCCGTGACAGGCGGATGTCACGGGCATTTCCGAGCGTGTCGCGAAAACGTCACCGTGTCCGGGATAAAACGCGTGCCACGTTGTTCTTTCTGCACAGCAATACATTTTCCATTATCGCCGACGCTTCTCGCGTATCGCGGGTTTTGCGTGACGCTGCGCTGGTTATCGATGTTCCGCGTACGATCGCCAGGAATTCACGCGCCCGATCGTCGTCGTTCCCCGGGGCGGAGGAGCGGGGAAAAAAAAATCTTTGGAATACCGGCGAATGGAATTTAAATTTGCATTGTTTGGAAATTGCCCCACGATCGACCCGGTCTGTGTTGCAAAAAAAAAGAGAAACTACACGCGGCACTATAAAGGGTGAAATAGTCGGCCTTCGCATTCGCACATGGAACTGTTGTTTTTATGAAAAATTGAAACTAAAAAAACGATTTAAATTTAAACAATTGTTAGTTCAAAATTTTTTAAATGAAGACTGGGTGAAATAGTCCGTTCCTGTTGCCATTTGAAGCGCGTTAAAATGCAAGCTAGATATTTCTCAAATAATTACAATTGATTAGAGCAGGGATCAACAAAATTCGGCCTCCATAAAATAATTCTAAACACTGAGATAGCACGACCGCCCCCGATGGCAAATTTCCAAGACCCCCGATTTTCACGCGATAGGCTAAGGTTCGCGTTCTGCCAAGGGTATTTCCGTTTTTCCAAACAGTCGTCGCGTCAGTAAATCCAACCGCCGCTATAAAATCACAAGTGTATTCCCTGTTCGCGCTATGCACCATTCGCGACGGTTCAACAAATTCCTGAAAGCTCTACGTCACTCGCAGAAATCCAGGGAAAGGCGGGGAGAGCGAGGGAGCATACAAGGTGAACGTGAGGGGGTCGCAATGTAAACCGTGAACAACCATTGGTGTAGAAAGTTACGTGACAGTAATAAGTTGTTCGCTGGCAGAGCGCAGTCTGCTGTAATATGTATTATAGTGACGAGAAATAGAAGAGAAAAAGCGGCATAGTTATCATTATTTGCATAACGCTCGCCATCGTATGCCGATAAATTATCCCAACGTGCCTTCTAGTGCCGAATCAGTAGCTGACCGCGATTTATCGATTCTATTAAATTGCCGGCAGCGATGGCGTATCCTACAGGCAACTAAGAGGTGTGCTGTTCGAGGGGCTCGGTCTTTGTGTACCTTTGAAGAAGAAGGGAAGAGAGAGAGACAAAAGAGGAACGATATCAGAACGGACAGGAGAGATCCTTAGAAACGAATGTGTCCGATTTAACTCTCCCGTTGAATTTAAGGGGATCCGCCGCAGCCACCCCCTCCTGTTGACAACTAACGAACGATCCTCGCACCCTCTTCTAGAGATCTCTGCCTTTCTGAATTTGTTTCCGATTTAACGATTCTCTTCTTTGAGCGCGCCTTTTTATTAACTTTACACCTGGCTGGAGATTAATTAATCGTTTGGCGCGTTCTGTTTCAGGCCATCAAATTACTATAATTGAGGAGGAATTCAGACCTGTCTACAGTGAACAAGAATTGTTAGATCTGGTTAGTCATACCACACACAGTTTAATTACAATATAATCCGTCATAATATTATAATATTATATAAAATTGGACGACAATCTTAAAATGAGGATTGCATTTTAGAATCCCGATTTCACAAATGTAATTCATCGCCAAATTCATCCGAGAGTCCTTCGTTGATCTAATCAAATGCATACAAAAGTGTCAGCAGGGTTGAAATAAGCAAACTACTCCGACACCAATTTGACTGTATTAAAAATTCCCTTGGCGGTAATGAATGTTCCCTTTCCAAGGTAAATTGCGTGAAAGATATGACGACGTTGGGCGGTATAACCAAGAAGAGCTGGAGTTATTACAACGAGATGACGGTTCGAGAATTCTTTCTAACCCCAAGAACCACTGCCCTCTGTGTCTACATCGTCCACGATCGTCTCAATGTCTCGCTGTCCTTCCCCGTAACCCCAGTATACGAACTCACATATTTCGTCAGGGCGCCGAACGAGGTCTTGAAGGCTGACTCGTTCCGAAGCAACGTGTTATTCGGCACTATGAACGACAAGGTGGAAAGCTACGTGCTGGGTGTAGTACAGAATGTATTGGCGCCCCTCTTCCTCAAGATCGAAAGCTGGCCAGATAGTATCCTACAGCTTAACTCGTCTTTAATTAGCCGGCCGCGGGGAAAGTTTCACGTAACGATACTTAAACGAGCTGAATCACGTAACTTTTCTGTCCCCCTCCGGCTCCTTCTTTCTCTATGGTAAACAATCTGCCCTCGTAAACCGACAGCTGGTGACTTTAATTGGCTGCCAAGGGAATTTCGAGGCTGGAAATATCCAGGCTGCTGCGAATATTTTGCACCTGGTTACTTGAAAACGGTGTTAATTAATTGATAATAGATATTTCGTGGAAATACGATGCCAATTGGTCGAATTGTAGGCTACTGATAATACTGTAATTCATTTTAACAGTAGGAATCTCTTAATAATTTGGTACTGGCAATATTAAGGAGCACCAGACGTGAATGTTAATTTTTATTTTTCATGGAACGCTGTTTACCCTATTTCCCCCTACTTTCAATAACATTCGTAACATCGAAAGCTGCCTCGAAACAATTGAATGGCCGTTAAGAGCGAGTTTAGAACTTTATCCAACGAACGATTGTCCGAAATTCCCTCAGTCTCTTCGGCGCAAGGTCCCAACAATCATGACAGGACGACGTTACCAAGTGAATTTGTAACTTCGACCGCGCGGTCCTGCTTACCGCAGCGTGCCACGTGAACTTCCGGTCCCGCGTTCGCCGTCACGGGGGGTGCGGCGAAACAGGAAGTGTTGGGCGAAGTTATTATTACCATAATTTTCGGTTAAATGCGCTGCGCAACTCGCGACCGGTAAATTCGTCGTCGATGTTTGCTCATACAGGGCAGAATAGAGGATTTACGGGGTAGAGTCACGAACGATTTCGTTGCTTTTCGAATGGGTAGTCGCTTCATTATTTCTAATGGATTCGCGATTATAACCGGGTCGAAGGGACGTCCTCCACTAATCACTTGGGCACACATTTGAACGGGTCATACGGAAATTGTTGAATAATTATGCATGTACGGAATTGTTCAGAATGTATTACGATATTATTAGTGGAATAGGTTTATATTCGTCTGGGGATCCATGTTATAATTTGAAGTTTTAATTTTTTGACGGAATTGTAATTCCTAGAATGCGTCGTACTATCATGTATCCTTTTCGGAAATTATTTGGTATCGGATAATGGAATGGAAGCAACGGGCTACGAAGGTGTTGATAAAAGTTTGTAATAGTTGATTTGTGGTCCTTAACATGTGACACATGCGTGAAGGCGGATTTCTACACGAACATGGACGTCTTTCTGTGCCATCTAACGGACCTCACGTACAAAATGCTGGGCTTAACGCTGATATATGTACCCCGAGAGGGTGTCCACCTGAGCGAAGAGACTACCACTGATAAGGAATTGGTCAAGAGGTTGGAGGGTGTGATAGCCTACTGGACCACCCAAATCAGGATTGCCCTCTCTGACCAGGAGCAAGCGACACCCAATGAATTACTGTGCCTAAACGACGAATACGAATTTTGGCAATATCGGCGTTAGTAGCGAAAATTCCCAATTTCAAGGCATATTAGCTACAATATATATTGTACCAAATTCAAAATTGATCTCAATATGTTCCCACTGTGCATTTTAAAATGCATAGACGTCTTGAAACATGTTCCATTATTCCAAGCTGAATGGAAACTATGAAACGATGTTTCACATAAACTCTATAAAATAATAATAATAATAATATTCTATAAAATGTTTCATCGGTTAAATATTGTTCCGAATGCCAGACGACAATCTCAACGGTTTGGACTACCAGCTGCAAAACCCTATTGTAAAGAAAATAGCAGACTTCGTCTCGGTCAATCACTCCACCTACGTCAGGCAATTTCTGACGTTAAAAGACGAAATCGAGTTCGGCGTGAAGGAGGCCAGATCTAACATCAAGTTCCTTAAAATCCTGGTAGAACCGTCCGCGGAGCTTGACAAATGCACAGACCCGTCCTGCATCGAGTCGCACCTGATGAATATCGTGCACCTGTTCAGAACGGTCTGGCTTAATTCGCCGTACTACAACAGTAACGAAAGGATCGAGAATCTGTTCAAGGCGCTCAGCCATCAGATAATCATTCTCTGTCAAAATTACATCGACTTCAAAGAAATGTTCGCCGGTAACGCGGTGGCGTCTATGAAAAAGTTCGGGGAATGCATCAACGCGTGTGCGAATTACAAATCGTTGTACGAGAAGGTAACAATCATTTACGAAAGAATAACTCTCCTACGGTTCCTCTGGGTATTTGTACTTCGTGACAGAGGTCGATTATTCCCGCCGATATCGCATACGAGTTCACGCACGCCGCTCAGTGCGTTAAGGGAGTATTTTAAACAACGTGCGCCGAGTTACTTTAGATACTTAGGAAAGAGCCGTTAAGCAAAGTGAGGAGTTCCCGCGTTAAACGGAAGTCGAGGTAATTGTACCCTTCCCTTTGGACGGTGCACAATGATCTCCGTGAACGCGGGAACACGCCTCCCGTTCCTGTTAAAATAATATTCACCTCGGCTAGTGGCTCGCTTGGGCATGCAATTAATCTTATCTTCCTTTAATCGCAGCGAATCGTTGTAAAACAACACGCCAGCTCGATGTTCATGCAAATGAGCGGCGAGACGTTCCTTGCTCTGTCCCGTGTGTAACGAAGTCTATTACTGAAAATCACGGTAAAGATTGACGGGATTTCTGAGTGGAAATTAATTTACAGGATCTGAGAAAATTAATAGAATTTATTCCCAAAGATTAAACGTACTTCAACGCTGTTATTAATCGTAAGGAGATCCTTAATTAATACAACAATTGCAGAACATTTTACAGCTCTTGTAACTGGGGTGAATTCATGTTACCAACACGAAGGGTTGGTTACACGAAAAGGGGTGGAGTTTCAGCGTTAAACGAAAGTCACAATAAGCTCGACTTAGGTGTTCCCCGTATGGGCAGATAAGCGGAAACAGGGGCGAGAATACGTCGAGCCGACGTATCGTGTCGGGGTTGTTCCCACGGGAGTTTAAGGGTGTGTCGCGGTCGAGCGGGCTGAATTACAGAATTTCCCTGATTTTTCCACGGGATGTCCCGACAATCCGATTACCAGCCACTGGACCACGGTCAAAGTTCACTGCATGGGGTTGTTTCTCTTTAACGTGTATTTATTTTATTGGACTGGATTCGTCGAATGAAATGAACCAATCAACCCCCGATCAGTTTTTGCCACCCTATAATGCGGCAAACGAGGATAATTAATATTTATATTTATTTCATATAATAGTAGAACACTCTAAAATTGACCAAGAGTACGGCGATGCGAAAAAAAATTGCGTGAAAATTTGCAGAACCAAAGGAAACAATTTCTTGCGATAAATTCAATAGAGCCACCGTATTTCAAGATCCACGGGAGCTTCGTTAGCATGAAAACGATAGGCACAAGAGACCATGACGCGTGTGACTTCATTTATCCCCGACAGACTGGAATGAATGTGTACACGATCGGGTGGAGGTGCCGCAGACCTGCTTCCATCTGACGAAGCGACCGATAATACAGAATAAAGGGTGGACACGCGTACACGCGGGGTTGTAACCAGACTTATTTATCCGTTTTAACTGTTGTTCGAACGATTCGAACGTGCGTGTCGTCGGGCGGATATTAAACGACCGGCGTGCCCGCCACGTAATATTAATTTCGCGAAACGGCTCTTTCAAACGGCCATCATTCCTGTTTGTTGGCTTTCCAGGTGTCACACGCCCATAATGTGCTGACGAACGTGCCGTGGGATTTGAACACGGACAATATATTCCAACATATTGATATTTTCATCGGCAGGTGCCACGATATGATTGAGATGTGCCAGGCGATGATCGATTTTGCCAGGTAAACATCATGCCCCCCCTCTTCGTCTATTAGGGAGTCAAAGGCAGGTGGAGATTACGATTGTTTCTCGTTTCTGCGATTGAGATTGACTAACAATAAGTTTCTTTCCTCTCCGAATGAAGCGGTGACAAATTTAATATCTTTTACTCTACGAATTTCAATTCTATCGCTGTGACAGCGAACGATTAAATCGTTCTTTATTGCAACATAGCTTTAAATGAATGTAATTATAACTTGATTAAACAGAATGGACGAGACGGTGGAGATTATGAGACCAATGTTCACCGGCACCAGGGGGGAGGAACGCGAGAGGGTGTGCCAAAAAGTCGAGAGGCTCCTCAACGAGGCTCTACAGAATATCGAGCAGATCTCTTCAAAAATCTTGGACGTCCATTACGGCCAGTGGCACGACGACATGTTCACCTTCCGCAACGAGGTAAAAGATATGGAAGTGATCATCGAGAACCTGGTCGCCTCTGTCTTCGTGGACCTGAAGAACGTGCACGAAAGTATCGAGGATCTACAGGGATTCTATTCTTATATGAACCGTGAGAAACTGAAGGGTCTGTTCGAAGCCAAAACCATGGAAGTAAGGGGAACTTCCACATTCTGTTAAATAAATAAATTTAGCGATCCGGACGCACTCGCCGCAAGAGTATCGGAAAATGGAAATTCAATTTCCACGGAATATCAAGTGAAGCATAAAGTAAATGAATGAGGAGGAAAAAGAAGGTTTTCTGCTGATTCGTAGATATGGAAACTCTTCAGCAACGAGATCCAGCGGACGAAGCAGGATGTTTTGGGCGAAAGGGAGAAATATTCCTCGATGACCCCGTACTATTCAGGCAGAGCGTTGAATCTACGTTTGAAAGGTGCTCAACTGCAATCAACAAGGGAGTTGCTCGAGCAGTCCATGTGGATGCCATTCTGCAGCATAAGCGAAGACGTGTATCATCAGCACGATCTTCTAAAGAAATCGATAACGGATATCGTCCACAATATATACAACAACTGGATACACGAGACGGGTGAAAATCCACGTGCAAGGCTGGATCGTTTTCTTATGCGGTACAGCGCATTTAGGAATGACGTTCTCGAGTGCAATATCGATCCAGTTATTTTGAATTTATGCCGGGAGGCAGCCTACTGGGTCGGACTGAAGTACACGCTGCCGGTGCACATACAGATCGTCTACGATAAATGGGCTAATCTTCAGTTTGTCTACGAGAGCGTTCTAGCGGTGATCATCGGATACAACAACTTAGTGCAATGTAAGCAGGCTTGCGAGTCATTTTCTTCAAGATTAATTCCTCAGGAATCACCGAGAATAGTGGTACAATTTGTGCTGCGGTATTACGTATTTATGTTTATTTTTTCTTCCTCGTTTTTTCAACGAAAAAAGGAACCGAGCTTCCTTTCCTTTGCAAATACCCCGACCCATTTTCGTCCATTTTATATCGAACGGCTTCATTTTAATCACGAAACTCGCAACGCGTCGTTAATTTTCCTTAACACGAAATTCACTAAATTGCTTCTTACGAACACGCTGTCGGAAGTTTCCTTGCCACGGCAAATTCTGTTAAAGCTTCATTTTCTGAAGCACACTGGGTCCATCGAATACCTCGTGTTGCGAAGTAATAATTACTACGGGCCACGTAACTTCTAGTCGAAGTCCTATGTAGCGTTCACCAGTCGCCAGGAACAATTGTCACTTCGTCAATCGGTGCGCAAGATCGGTACCACTAACCAAGGAAATGAGGGGAACGTTTCGTGCTTTCTTCATCCTCTCTCCTTTTTCCTGTACGTAAATTTAATTTCGTGGCGAGCACGCGTACGAACAAATTCCGGCAAATATTTCGAACTTTCCAGTGGCGCAGGCAAACTTTTGCGTTTGTATATTGAGTCTAGGATATTGCAAAATAGTTGCCCAAGTACATTTTCCGTGCAATACTGGAAGCGCCTTCTGACTTGCTTTTAACGCGCCACGTGTGTCATTTCAGATACCATAATTATAGAATACGAAAACAGGGAGAAAATTCGAGAATCTCGACTATCTATTACACTTAAAACTATCTTCATCGATCCTTCGAAATACATACTTGCACATGTGAAACATATTTCCCCCAAAAATATATATACTCTTCTCAATTATCTTTAACACCTGTTGATCATTATTTGTTAAACTTCGTTAAACTACGATAGCTTAAAAAAAATGAAATACCTGTTACGAAGGCAGAAAACGCAAAACTGCACAACGAATATCGGATTGACCATTGTCAATCTAAATAGTCCACTGTAGTTGGAAATCCGTAGTATTATTTTAAAACCGGTTCCTAGTCAAAATTGCCCCCAATGATCGCCCGAACACTGGTCACAGTAAAATCATTAAAAAAAAGAACGTGAACACGCTCGATAGAGCGCCAGGTTCAATCGCGTTTCATCGAGCCAGTCCGACTGAAAAGAACACATGATACATTTTATTTTTCAGCGTTGTCGACGACGGAACGGCAGCTGTTCCACGAACTAATTCGCAGGCTAGACAGAAAGATCAATCCCGGCTTAAACAGGCTGACATGGAACACGGAATACGTGGACTCATACATCGAGGATTGCTTTAACCAAACGGCAAATGTACGCTTCGTTCCCTTTCCTGGTTGAATCGAATAGCAGAACGGCGTCTATTCGCCTGCAGAAATTTATGCACCGTAGTCCGACTCTGTCCTGGCGAAATTAAATTTTGACTCGGTCCAATTGGTAACTGGCCACAGTCTTTGTTTGTTTAATCAAGCTAGAGGTGTGCGTGCCGTTGAAACGGAATAACAGGGGCGTTGGTGTTCCTGATTTCTCGATATTTCTCGTTTCTCGAGAAATGAGAAATCAGACTGCATTTCTCAAGAATCCTCGAGAATTAGGCGCAGGTAAAAGTCGGTCAGAACCGCGCAGAAGACGAGTGGGTTCTGACCAACTTCTAGCTGGGCCTACGATCCTTGGGTCACGCCTATTGGACTTCCACGTTTTCTGACCAACTTTCACCAATTATTATAAATGACATTTACATCAATTTTCTTGAACTTAAGTTTCTCGTGACATATTGTAATTTCTTGAGAATCGAACGATAAGCAATTACGAAGCAACGACGAAATTCAGCCGAAGCTAAGGGACAGAGCTGGGTTACAAGGTCTGGGCAACGGTGTACCCCCTTGGTAGAGAATTCATGGCATGAATCTGTTCTCCATGTGTCCAGCTTCAAGAATTCGTCGATATCTACAAGGAATCGAACTTGGAGATCGTGAAACTGTGCGAGAAAATCTGTGACACGCCGATGATCAAAATTAGATCGAACTACACGTACATGCTGCAGGAGTTTCAACAGGAGTGGGTGAAGCAAAGGTACGTTGAGGAGGACGAAAAAGTTAAGGAGGAGATAGATTTTTGGGGAACGTGGTGTACATTGTTCCGTGGATTCTTTTAGAGACCATACTTTCGAAGAACTATTGGAGCATTATAGAGTTATCTTTCAGTTTACCCTAGTTATTTATGATGGATTCAAGGATATGATCGAGGAAGTAAGTTCTTGATTGCGGTATAATCTTTAATGATAACCGCTACAAATGGTATTATGTTCTAAAGTTCCTAAATATACGTATCATATTTTTCTATAATTGTTTATAATTAATTGAAACTGAACGTAACGTAATTGATGCTTGGCCACAGTGTGCGGATGAATGGAAGAATATGTTGCACCGACTCGATTTACTAGTTAGCGAGGCATTCAGATTGTGTCTGAGAGGATCTATGGAGGCTATGTACACCGCACTCCATGGAGATAGCACCACACCGCCATCGCCATTCATTTTGGTGCACATGGACCTCATTGACAATAAGGTGCAACACCCTTCTCTCATACGCAATACACTTCTATTTAAAATTAAAAGATTTCAGAAAATTCATAGCATTGAGCACTTTAGAGTTGAATAAAATTGTATTTAAAAATTATTAAACAATTCACGCGTAGAAAAGGAAGTAAATCTTATTCAGAAGAATGGTAATTTCTGTAGATACAATTTGTACCGAATCTATCAGACATCGCCATGGAAATGTCGGTGATCTTTGACAATCTGTTGGAGCCCTTGAAAAGATTAGAACGTCTGGTGCACAGGTACAATTACGACGTTCCAATTGCACCCTTCTGGAAGATATATGAAAAAGATACTGAACTGCTCGATTTTCAGCAAAAGCTTAACGATGGTTCTGTATTCCCTTTCGCCGTCTAACTTCTCGTTTCATTTGAAATAAATGTCGACACGTTCGTCATTCATTTTCAGAGGTGAGTTATTGCTTCGTACAGGTGCAGAACTATCTAAAGACCTGGGAGCCGTTTCAAGAAGTTTGGGAAATAAACAGAGATATCTATATCCAAAGGTAATGACATTATTGCAAATAATACAGCCAGCTGTGTGTGCATCGCGAGTTCTGTTTCAGATACGAGAAATTAAAACCCACGGCAGAGACATTCGATTCGGACATTATTAGATATACAATTATAGCGAACAATGTGCAGATGCAGGACACTGTTATGACCGTGCATTTCATTGACGTGAATGCTGATAAATTGAAGGGCGCAATTATTGAGCAATGCTCGCTCTGGCAACAGAATCTCATCCACCTTCTGCTACGACAAACGCAGAACATGGTGAACCATGTCTATCACTATATCGCTGAAAATTCGAAGAAGTTAGTACTTATAGAAATAAAATTGAATTAAACCGAGCCTCGTCCAAGATCGAACCGTATAATAATTGTTATTTCCCTTCATTTTTATTGTTCAACTATACACGCGCCAATATTAAATCTAATTTACGTACATTTTAAAAGGTAAAATATAAATCGTGGCAAAAGTTGGATACCAATTTTCAATTCTTTCGCAAATTGCCGTCGAATTTCACAATCGTACATTCGTTCGTTCGCAGAATAACGAAAGAGCCGACGGATTTGGTCAGCATGCAATACGCGATGCAGTTGTTCGAGAGGCTTACCGCTGAAATTCCCCAAGAGGAAGAGGAATTCCCGAAGATCGTGGACCAATACGTTGCTTTGGGTAAACCTTTAAATGGAGATCCTCCATTCTCATGTACAAAGAGCGAACGATGAATCGATAAAATGAAATCAGCAGTGTACTGCTTCTGTTCCCGTCCCTTTATTTTCTATTTCTGCCTTAGAATATTTATTTCCATTTAACTGTTACGGCACTTGTCGTTCGTCTATCTTGCTTCGTTTTCTCGATTACAGAGAAATACGAGTTGCCACTGGCGTTCCAATTTAAGCGGAGATTCCATGACATCCAGCCTGCCTGGAATGCCTATTTATTGTTACTAACTCAGTGTGAAAATATGCTGATCGAGAAGAAGGCAAGTATTCGTTAACATAATTCGTACACAGGCGTTAAGCTTGCATTTAATCTCTATGCGAGTAAACGGGAATGTGAGAATACAAATTTTGGTAATCCTTATTCTTTGAGGGGAGAGCAGTTCAATGAATTTGTTATAATAAAGCGTAACGAATTTGTTAATTAAAATTATCGTTTGCGATACAGAGTATAATCAGCCTTGTCTATTAAATGTGCACATTGTTTATTTCAGAAAGAATTTAAGCATTTACTGGAGCAAGACGCCTTAATGTTCCAAGACGAAGTGCTGTCTCTAGTCAGGAAGTTCTCGGACACTGGACCATTCACGTCTGCCTGGCAAGTAAACGGTACATATGCATAAATAATATCCCACTTCTCTATGACACCTATCTGCTGTTCTTAAATATCATATTTTGCCACCAATTTCTACGATGCAGATGCGTTCAACTGGTTAAGCCATATGGAACGAGAGGTGATTGTTCTGAGACGACGGGAAAGCAAATTGAAATCACAGCTGACGATATTCAGTATCAATCAACCCGACTCCGTAGAACTGTTACAATCGGAACAGGTACCGGGATAATTTTACTATTCCCCTAGCGAGATGCAACGAAGAAAAATTATTTCGCAGGACATGAAAGCTATTGAGCTTGTGTGGAACATCACCAAAGAGTGGAACGAGGCGTGGGCAAAATACAAGACTCAAAACTTTTGGGAAATCAATATGGACGAGCTGGACACCACGGCGAATGTCCTTTTTAGAAAACTAACCCGCCTTAGCAGGGAACTCAAGGATAAAAATTGGGAAATCGTTGAGCATTCAAGGTAATAATAATAATCGCAGTAATAATCATCCCCTCTCCTCCGTTTTCACTTGCAATTTTTCTACGACAATTCTTAACTAATAGTGTACCACCGTCTTTTTTACGTCTTTCTCTATTAAGTTTGCAATGTTTCGTAGAGACGAGGTAGACAAATTCAGGCGAAGCCTTCCCCTAATTACTGACTTGAAGAACCCAGCAATGAGACAACGTCACTGGAAGACAGTCAAAGAAATCGTGGACCGCGACTTCGATGAGAACTCGGCAGAATTCACTCTTGAAACCATAGCAGAGATGCAGCTGCACAATTACGCCACGCAGATCAACGAGATCTCGAACTGCGCCACCATGGAGTTGGCCATTGAACTGGTGAGTAACCTTTGGCGATAATAACAATAATAATAAATCTGTCTTCCCTCTATAATTTCATTTAATTAAATTGCTCAGAGTCTGAAAAATATCAAGGCGGTCTGGGCAGAGATGCCATTGGAAATGATTCCTTACAAAGACAAAGGAATATTTAGGATAAAAGGCACCGACGATATAACGCAAGCCCTGGAGGAACATCAAATACAATTGTCTGGCATGAAGGCAACAAGGTTTAAATAATTCAATTATATCGCTGCTCATTAGAGGATATTTTTAGAAGATTTTATCGTGCGTATTCGACAGATTCGTCGAACCGTTCGCTAAGGAGGTTGATTACTGGGAACGAGCCCTATCGACAATAGGGGAGGTTCTGGAAATGACTCTGTTGATTCAACGGGGCTACATGTACATGGACAATATATTCACCACGGAAGACATTAGGAAACAGCTGCCCGAGGAAAGTGACGAATACGACAAACTAACGGGCCGATGGATCACAATTACGTGGAGAATGGCGAGCCACGCTCTGGCGCTTCCAGCCACGCACAAACCACGTGAGTGAATTTAATGATATCACAACATTAAATACAACGAGTGGTCCTGCGTGTCGTCAAAACACACAGTACGCGCAACGCACTGCAATTCGAGCTGGGATGGTCGCTCGTTATTACGATATTTCTGAACGATTCTGTTTGGGCGGAGAGAAAAACGAGAGGAAAAAATGTACAGCGCGTCGCGTCGTCGGCTGCAGAGGAAAAAAGGAAAAGGGTGGCAGGCAACAGCACGGTGCCGCGACGGTTTCGCTATAAAACAATGTAAATCCGGACTACCGGGAGCATTTGCATTTTTTTTCCCTCGCGAAATTTCTGTTCCGTAGCCGGTATGCTGGAGATTTTGAATAAACTCAACGGCAGACTCGAGGCGATCCAAAGGGCCCTTGAACAATATCTGGAGACGAAACGGCACGTGTTCCCGAGGTTCTACTTCATTTCGAACGACGATTTGCTGGAGATTTTGGGGAACGCGAAGAAACCGGAGCTGATACAGCCGCATATTAAAAAGCTGTTCGAGAACATTAAATCTCTGTCTATTACCAGGGTGAGGTATTTATACATTAATTGTCGTCGATATAATTGGACTGGTGAAATTGTGGTATCGGAAATGATTCTTTCAGTCCATCGTTGGGAAATATTTGGCTGTTTCGATGAACTCGAACGAAGGGGAGGCGGTTGACTTTATTCACCCAGTCATTCTGGAGGGACAAGTGGAGCAGTGGCTTTGCGCTATTGGTAACTCTGTTTCACATAAATGCAGCATTAAAATAGTAACGCAGTTGCAACTCGATATGTTCGGCAGTGTTACAAACAAAATTCCTGCCCAGGTACCCAATACCCAATACTCTCCTCTGTCTATTGAAAATCCAATTGAAACCGTGTTTAACTCCGCGCTTTTGCCAATGTTCGCCACCCCAAAAAAAGCTCGCCCCTCGGGCATTAGAACCACCGAACACGCGGGCGAGCAATGAAAAATGAAAAAATCGTTTAACCCTTCACAGAGACTGCGATGAGGAACAGTTTACGCGACATGCTGAAGCAAAGTCGTACAGCGTTACGAAAAATGCTGGCGGTTCGCGACAAGTGGGTGAAAGACTGGCCCAGCCAACCCGGAATTACATCCACGCAGATCCAATGGACCGCGGACTGTACACGCACCCTTCTGCACTGTCAGTGAGCATCGCAACCCTGTTACGTATGAAAATTCGGGGGTCTTGGCATCCTGCAGCGAAATTTGGTAGGGGGTAGTTCGGTTAAACAGAGGAGCCAAGGGAAGAGCGGGTAGAGAACAGGGGAGAAACTAAATCCAGCTACGGGAGATGTAAAACGAGAGAGGAGACGAAGAGAGAGAGAGAGAGAGGGGGCGCAGATGCACAAGGGTGAAAGTGAGAGACAAGGAAATGGGAGGGGGGTGAGATCGTAGATAGAGAGACACGGTAACTTTAATAAGGGGAATTTTGCATATTCGGGCTCCTGTACTGCGATCCACTGCCACATCCACCCACGCTGCGCACCCCTTCTTCCCTCGTTTGCATATACCAGCCGTACTGCGAATAATTTAACCCACACCCTCGGCACGGGGAAAATCCCTATGTCCCGGGACCCTGTTCTAACATTCGTGCCGTGGGCAGAACGAGTGCCTGTGTACAGAATCGTGTACGGGAAATGCCACGGGGGGTAACGAAATAAAGGGATACAGAGGTGTCGGACAAAGGGGTTGATTATGCAACTGGCGAGTGGAAAAAATTCGCCACGGAACGACGCTTTTACTGGGACACGAAGGGGTTAAATGCGGGAAAGTGATAATGTATGATGGGGATAATTAGACGCGCCTTTTTGGAAAATGCTTCTGAACTTTATAGAATGGCTTTTCAGTTGAATAACATGTGATGCGTTAGCGAACGGGATACAATAGCTGGAAGAATTGAACGCAAACGTTTCGTTTTCTAACGCAGTTCAATTTAAAATCAGTATTTAACACTTCGACATGATGGTTCCTTCTAACTACAATTGTTTCGTTGTCAAACATAACATTTTGCCGAGTAAAAATCGAAGTAAACAGTACAATGCAATTGCGTTCAAAGGCTGGTGGACTCGAGGAGGCCGTTAAAGAAGTTACGGAAACGGCAGAACCAAGCGTTGGCCAAGTATTCACAGGCGATCAGGGGTGAGCTGAGCAATCTGGACCGATTGAAGTTCAAAGCGATCGCGGTGATCGAGATCCACGCGAGGGACGTTATCGATAAAATGTACCGTGCGCGTAAGTGATCCGAGCAGCTATTCGATTTGCAATTCAATTAACTTATCCCACTAACCCCTACAATTCTTTTCACCCTTTCCACTCCTTCCCCTTTCTCCTCCTATCCGTTTCCTAATATTATTATTATTATTAGTTTTGCGGAATTCCGTCAGATGTTTGCCACTCCACGACGTTAATAACGACGTGTAACACGTTGTCCAATTTATCCAGCATCCCCGAATATCCCTCGCAAAATTCATCGGACCGTGTCGCAGGGAAAATAGATAAATGGCCCGATAGATCGGAACTTGGCCCGTGTATTATGCTTGTTCTCCTCGGAACGATTTGGCCTGCCCCACTGGCAAATATTGCTAAGTGAACAGGTGCAATGTTTGCGCAACATATTCCGACAATTTGCACGGATACGCGTCGCCAATTAATGCGAATCCGCGAATTCGGCTAATAGTCGTGCAATGGTCATTCCCGATACTCGATAACGCATTCCCATGGCACTGTATTGTGTTACAATTTTCCCTCGCCGTGTAGCGTTCAGTCACCCGGTTGATTCACTCTGTATAACGATATAATACTCCTTTCAGATTGCAAGGACGTTTCTGCCTTCGAGTGGCTGGCGCAGCTGAGATTCTACTGGGATAAAGACATCGACGATTGCATTGTCTGGCAGACCAACACGCACTTCGTGTACGGATACGAGTACCTTGGCAACACGGGACGTCTGGTCATTACACCCCTCACCGATCGGTAAAACATTTAATTTTCTTGACAAGCGTTTAATTGAATTGCCACTAACGAGGTCAGAAATGTCAATCGGATATTCGTTAATTGGTATTAATATTTATGTAAATAATTTGTCAATTTTCCAGCAAACTGTCGCTCATTACAGTATTGATATACTTCTTCGATTTGCTTCAGGGACTGCAATATTTTTATTAACAATAAATATTTTCATTACATTTCGTGACATTGAACAATCTTGGCAGAATTCCGCGGGTTTTTTTCTACGCGACAGTAGAGTTGAAGGGAAGTTTGAGTCGCGAAGCGTCCACGAAAGCGTAATGAACGTTAATCAACGGTTCTTGGATTCGAGCCGGCGAGTGTGAACCTCGAAAGTTCGAGAGGCAACTTCGTGGACGCGCGCGAAGAAACGCTCGAGCGACAAATTTTCGTCGAGGAACACCGGCGGAGACGTAATTAACGTTAATCAACGAGGCTCGTGCCGCTTCGAAAAGGAAAGACGATACCTTCGGATATTCGCGTAACTTCATCAATTATGAAGGAAAACTCGGACGCTATCTTTCGATTGAGTAGAAGCACGCGTGGTACAAATACGTATGTACTAAAAACCAATTATCAGCTTCATTGTAATTATATATGTAATTATATAACACATTCATTTTCAATGATTTTTGTTGCGCCAATTTAATCGCCCGTTACAGAATAATATTTATTTCTTTATTTATTTAATATGTTCGTTAATCAACGGGCTTATGAACCCTTTAGTATACAGGGGTTGAAATACACACAGATCAGTAGTATCGTGTACAGAACAAAGCAAAAGAGAAATACAAAACAGAATAACGAATGAAATAAAATAAAATAATTTAGGACAGAGCGAGAAGACAAAAAAATAACAGAAGTAGCCCGCAAGACAGAGAGGAAATTAATGATTACATAAAGCAGTTAGAACAGTGTGCTTAAACGCTGAAAAGGAATACGGAATTTTCATTCCATTACGTCCTCTCGATTTCTCTCGAGTTTATCAACACGACCGCTGGTGTACATATACACAAAATGTACGGGACAGCATAATATATGTACGCCAGTTGCGACACGATAGGGTCTCTCGTGGTCGCGTTCAAGGGTGAGTCGAAGTTTGCACGGCGGGGAACATCAAAGGAAACTGATAGGGTTGGAAGGGGTTGGAAGATAGTAACGGTACAGGCCAGGACGATACTTAACTGGTTATCGATTTAATCGCGATAAAAGGGTCCGTGCCGCAACGTTCTAATTTATAGGCAGGATCGGCCGTGCTGATACATTTGTTCTCGGGCACTGTGAATTTGTCTTGCGGAAAGAAGAACGCGACGCGGCTTCCGGGAACCTCGATTCCTTGTAGCAATACTTTGCGACCCACCCTTTGGCCCGTCGACGTCTCGACTAACCGTTGAAAACGGATTAAACGACGAATCGTGGCATGCTCGAACGCGTGGCAACAAGAAGATTAAAGATAGTATACTTTACGAGGGCGGGAAGCAATTTTTGTTACGGGGCGTTTCCTTTATTACTTCCCGGGGAAGCAAAGGGGAATCTGTTTCAGTTATTATAGGATTCATGCAATAGTAATTTATGTTCCGCCTAAGAATTAGTTTTAATGCAATTTATTAAGAGGATATTTTCGCAATTATCTGTGAACATGATACGATTTCTTTGGCAGGTGTTACATAACTTTAACAACCGCCCTTCACTTGTATCGAGGGGGTAGTCCAAAGGGTCCGGCCGGCACAGGGAAAACGGAAACCGTGAAAGATCTGGGAAAGGCCCTAGGGTTTAACGTGATCGTGCAAAACTGTTCCGAGGGTCTCGATTACAAAAGCATGGGAAGAATGTTCTCTGGATTGTCGCAAACCGGGGCGTGGGGTTGTTTCGACGAATTCAATCGGTAATGAATAGTATCTCAAGTTTATTTTAAACACGTAAAAATATATATGTATACATATAATCCGTTTGAAAGTTGATTGCAAGGGTAATATGAATTAAAAAAATTGATTAACTGCCCCGGAACATAATTGAACACAATAATTGAACACCTTTCTCACTTGTAGCATAAACATCGAGGTGTTATCGGTGGTAGCGCAACAGATATTGTCGATACTAACTGCGCTCTCGCAGAAGCTTACCAGATTCGTGTTCGAGGGCATCGAAATAATGCTGGTGCACACCTGCGGCATCTTCATCACGATGAATCCGGGTTACGCGGGCCGCACTGAACTTCCCGATAATCTGAAATCCATGTTCAGACCAATCTCCATGATGGTGCCGGACAGCAGCATGATCGCTGAGATCAATTTGTTCTGCGAGGGTTTCGAACAGACTCGAATCCTAGCTAGAAAGGTCTAATTTTCATCGACGTTTATACTCGGGCAATATTATCAGACCAACGGCCTGAATTTCTTTCCTCTTTTAAAGGTTTATACATTATACACCCTGGCACAGCAGCAATTAAGCAAACAGTACCATTACGATTTCGGCCTGAGGGGCATCGTAACGCTAACTAGATACGCCGGGAAAAAGAAGATACAGTACCCGGATTTGCCCGACGAAGAAGTAATTTCGTTTTACTCTTATCCCGCGAGTCTGCGTGAAATTAAATTCAAACTTAAAACGCGGCCACCTTAGACGCTGGAAATTTTTCATATTTCGTACATCATAAGCTTTCGCTTTATTCCTATCTCTCGCTATTATTCTCCCACCCATCCGACCACATTCTACTTCATTCTACTCGATTTCCGTCGTAAGATAACTTTACTAAGATTTACTAAACAATGCTTCCATTTCTGCGCCGCCACGGTGTCAGGTGTCGCGATTGATCGACGTGATATTGAACGTTACTTTATCCGTAAAAAAAGGCGAGCAATGAAAATTCTGTGATATACATAGGTGGTCATCCTCGCCATGAACGATATGAATGTCGCCAAACTTACATCAGACGATCTTCCATTGTTCCTCGGCATCACAGGCGATCTCTTCCCAGACGCAGAGGTGCCAACAGTAGATTACGACGAAATTATCGCTTACATCAGAGTGGAGGCTATTAAGCTCAAGATACAGGTAATAATCCAGAGCCACCCTCCAACAGGGGATGAACGACGATCTGATTTTTTACCAGCGTATCCTACTTAATATAAAACACATCGAACGATCAATAAACACTCCATCGATACACTACCTGCACGTTTAACGCTGATAGGCCGATCGTCAGCGACACATAAAATAAAATGGTGTTTTTACTTTACGCAATCCTCCACAAAATTAAAGAATCACCGGATTTATAGCAAGTATTTTTTGTTTTTTATTAACGAGAAACGTTTTATGATGCAGGTACCATCCGAATTTCAATTCGATCTAAATTTCAACGGCTCGCCTTCAGACGCCATTAACATCGTAATCTAGTTCGCTGCGTGAACTTGCGGAAGTGCACGCGAGGCCTCCAGTTTGCTCAACTAACATTGTTTACAGCCTGTTCCCCTGATACTGACGAAAGTTATCCAGCTGTACGAGACGATGAATTCGAGGCACTCGACGATGATAGTCGGCGAGTCTAATACAGCGAAAACTGTTACGTGGAACGTGTTGCAGAACACGCTGACGAGCATGAAGAATGACAAGAAACCGGGCTTCAACGCCGTCCACGTCTACCCCATTAATCCGAAGGCATTGAGCCTCGCTGAACTTTACGGCGAGTACACACTTAGCACAGGGGAATGGCACGACGGTGTGATATCGTCGATCATGCGAAAGACCTGCTCCGGTATCGTTTCGATTTCATCTCCGTTTGCGATTTAATAGTCGAACGAAAGGGAAACATTCGGCAAAAGTTTGTTCCTTTTGGCAGACGATAGTGAAGCCGTGAAGTGGATACTTTTCGACGGACCTGTGGACGCCGATTGGATAGAAAATATGAATAGCGTGATGGATGATAACAAGGTATTGTCTGGGAATGTTGTAATAATATTTGCGGGATCGTTTTTTATTTGCTTCTTCTCATATCGATACTTTGGCGGTTGTATTCTACGCAGTGATCTGACGATGGATTCTTAATGCTCCTCGACTTCCGTTCCCTCTTGGCTTCGAATTCTCTTTGAAGTTCAACTCCCTCGGGGTCTTGAACTTCGTAGAATCTCGGGCTATCGCTTTGAAATCCTCCGTATCTACTTCGCCCAGTGTTCCAATATCATTTTTTATGGAATGAATCTTTTCGCAGCTTCTCACCCTTATAAACAATGACCGAATCACTATGCCCAGCCAAGTGTTTCTGTTGTTCGAGGTCCAAGACCTCGCTGTCGCATCTCCAGCGACAGTATCCCGAGCGGGAATGGTCTACAACGATTACAAGGACCTAGGCTGGAGGCCCTACATGGACAGTTGGTTAGAAAAATTCCCAAGCAGACCACAATTCGTGGAGGAGGTAAATCAGGGGGGGGGGGGGGGAATGAACCAACGAACTTAACATCACCTGGAGCACAATTTTTCCGAACAGATGAGGAAGCTGTTCGAAAATTACGTGGACTCAACGCTGCAGTTCATCAGGCGAAGATGCGAGGAACTCGTGCCGGTTCCAGAATTGAACGCTGTTCAATCACTGTGCAAGCTTCTGGAGGTGCTCGTCAACCCTGCAAATGGGGTTGAATTTACCGGGGATGTGGACGCGTTCGCCAACATCTGTAAACTTTGGTTCTTTTTCTGGTACAATTTCAACCGGACCATTAACTTCACGGAAGCATAGAGAAGGGAGAAAAACTGTGGGAATAAAAACGAAGATGATAATAAATTTGTTTTCCTCAGCCTGATATGGTCGTTGTGCGGAGCGGTGAACGAAGATGGTCGATTCAAGGTGGACAGTTTTATGCGAGAAATCGAAAGCACGTTCCCCCTTCGTGACACCGTGTACGAATACTTCGTCGACTCGCGTATACGGTCCTTTGTATCCTGGGAGGAAAGGCTGTCCCCGGCGTGGAAAATTCTTCCAGGGTTCGTTAAAAAGCTTTCACCGTTTATTTGCAACTGTCCAGAGTTCTAAATAGCACAGTACGTGACGTTCTTTTACTACATTCCGTGTCCTATTTCGCGCGGGATAAGACAGTAATGGTCAAATATACATTTTAAGTAGAATACGCCGGCGTTGGTCAGACGCGGCTTCGGTTATCCATTTAACGCCGTTACAATTTACAGATCGCTGACAGTATTCGGGCTTGGCTTTAGCATGCATTAATTGTCGTGATTGTTAACAATAGTAATAATAATATTAACAATAATCCCAAACACTAGGACACCGTTCTACAAAATAATCGTGCCCACAGTGGACACGGTTCGATACGAGTACATCGTGAATTCTCTCTTAAATAACGAGTATCCAGTGCTTGTTCTGGGTCCCGTAGGCACGGGGAAGACGTCTGTGTTGCAGTCAGTATTTAACTGCTTGGACAAGGAAAGGTACAGTGCCGTAACCTTGAACATGTCTGCACAAACCACCTCGAAGAACGTACAGGTGAATGGTGGCAATTTTTCTTTCTTTTTTCTTTTAGTAAACTCAGTTTGTAGAAATTGCATGGATTTCAGGACATGATGGAAAGCAGGCTCGAGAAACGAACCAAGGGTGTGTACGTGCCGGTGGGTGGTAAAATTCTTATAGCTTTCATGGACGATTTTAATATGCCCATGAAAGAAACTTACGGGTCCCAACCACCATTGGAATTAATTCGACAGCTGATTGGATACGGATTCTGGTACAATTTAAATTTCTCCATTTATCAACGGACAGCAAATTTAGTTTAATATTGGATTGAAATTAAAAATAAATACACGACAATAATTGTACCGAAAAGATTTTGATTTGCAACCCCTGTTTCTTTTGATGATTTCCGAAGGTACGATCGAGAGAAGCAGACACAAAAATTCATACAGAAGGTACAATTAATGGCGGCCATGGGTCCTCCAGGCGGTGGACGAAATGTAATCACGAATCGTTTGCTCACGAAGTTCAATGTTATCAACATGACATTCCCCGTTGAGAAACAGATTTTGAGGATTTATGGGAAAATGTTGAACGAACATTTAGGCGACTTCCACGCGGAAGTGAAAGGAATATGTTAGTGTAAAATGAAATAACACATACCATTTGTTTAATAAAAATTATCAAACGATTTAAATTAATTAGACGTCCCCTGTGATTAGCAAATGAGTTGACAGTTGCCACCATTGGCCTGTACAATAACGTGATCCAGAAGATGTTACCCACGCCGGCGAAGATGCATTACCTGTTCAATTTGAGGGATATCTCAAAGGTAGAAATGCTTTTCTTCAATTTTCTCTGTACCTGGATGCTCTATTTATTATATTTCTGTCGTGCAGGTGTTCCAAGGTCTGCTACGAAGTCACAAGGATTATCAATTCTCCAGACAAACTTTCCTTCGTCTATGGGTGCACGAGGCCTTCAGAGTCTTCTCCGATCGATTGATCGACGACAAGTAAGGAAACCATCGCAAAACAATTGTATGCAAACACTAATATTTCAATATCTAGGGACAGAGATTGGTTCATTGAACAAATTAACGAGCAGCTTGGAAGGAACTTCGAGTTAACTTTTCAGAATGTTTGCCCGGAAAAGAAATGTCCCGTATTTGGTAAGTTACCGTAAGAAGTGGCGTACGAAGGTATTTCCGCTTTTAGATATAAATTAAGGTCTACTTGGTGTAATCCAGTTCTAACTCGATCCAGACCTGACTCACTCAGTGTAGGCTAACGTAACTCGAATCTAATCTAAACTTAATCCACGCCACTCGCAGGTAGTTTCATGAACGCCTGGGACATGTACGAAGATCTTATAGACATCGCCGCCGTAAGAACTTACATTGAGAAGCAAATGGAAGAACATAACGTGACCAGCGGAGTTGTCCGTTTAGATCTGATACTTTTCCGGGACGCGATTGAACATATTTGTCGCATCGTTCGCGTGATATCTCAAGTAAGTTACCACTATAAATTTGCTGAATAATTTAAATCGAGAACAGGAAGAATTACTATCAATGCGAAATTAATAATAGCATACAATTTATTCGTATAAATAATATTTGATTTGCTGCATCGCGAGCTATAAATATTTTCTCCCCAGAAGTAAGTAAATAATGAATCGAATAAATGAAATTGTTTGAACAGCCCCGTGGCAACGTGCTGCTGATAGGAATCGGTGGAAGTGGAAGGCAATCATTGGCTCAGATCTCCAGCTACATGTGCGAGCTCAGCCTGTTCCGTATCGTCGTGAAGAAGAACTACAAGTTGGTGGACTTTCGCGAAGACCTGAAAGTCCTGTACACGAAAACCGGTGTGAAAAATAACACTGTCACGTTCCTCTTCAATGACACGCAGGTGATCGAGGAGCAGTTTTTAGAGGTCATTAACAACATACTCAGCACTGGCGAGGTGGCCAATCTTTTCAAGGCTGATGACATGGAGGAGGCAAGTTTCCCTGCATTTTTCCATGATTTAATAAAATTATTAATTCTGACTTGGGGGGCGCTGAAAAGAATGAATATTCGTAGCATATATATTTAAACCTTTTAATAGCCGTTAGTTTTCCAATACATATTCTGATACAAGAGGGTATTCGAAAAAGATATTAAAGTAGAAACAGCTTTAAAATAAGCTCGACTAGACTATTCTGCGATCTTTTTTCAGTAATTCCTTAAAATGATCTGCTAATGTATCACTTTTAATTTCATTTCCTATATGCACGTAATTATATTACAGGCTAAACGCGTTGCAGGGAAAATTTGTAATCCGTTATCATTTTCCCACACTGTTCGAGCTCCTTTCGAACTCAAATTTTATCTCTGCCATACATTTGCCACTTGACACTCTTAAAATTGCATACAAAACGCATATATTCATGTGTCCCCTTTCAGACGGAACAACCTCTATATTTATTATCCAATATTCCTTGAACAAGAGCTGGGACAACTTCTCCCGGCTCTGTATATAAATTGTCTGCTGTTCCCCGACACAGATTAAAACTACTCTGACGAAAGAAGCGGTGCGTATTGGACTCATACCAACAACAGAGGCGATCTATTCGCTGTTGATCGAGCGGGCGCGTGCCAATATGCATTTGGTGGTGTGCATGAGTCCGATCGGGGAAGCGTTCAGAAACAGATTACGCCAGTACCCGGCCCTGATCAACTGCACGACCATCGATTGGTTCCTGCAATGGCCAAGGGAAGCCCTCCTCGAAGTTGGCAACAAGTTCCTCATGAATCTCAATCTGACGCTCACTATCACCGGCGAAAATAAAGCGGTTCGGTCCCCGACTATTCTCCGTCTACCCGTTTTCCTTCTATCGATCGCGTTCGATTCCGATTTCGCTGTGATCGGGACACGACTCTGGGGTCGAAAGTAGGAGAGAGCCACGTCCTCGTTCTCTCCGCTTCGTGGAATCCGATTATTCTCCTCTCGACGGATGATACGCCCACGTCTGGCGCGGTTCCTCCCAGAACACAATCGGCCGAACGTTTCCGGCTACCAGGCGCTTAATATTTTCGAATTTGCCTCGCGCTGCTATCCTGCCCCTATTCCGCGAAGATTTAACGATCCCGCAAGATTTACGCGAAGCTTCCTCTCCCTCCGTTTCTCTATCTTTCGTTTCGGCCCGCGTTGCGTGTCAATGCTTTACTGATCGAAGATTTTTTTGTTGCTACATTTATCGCGTATTTATGAGGATGACGTCGAGCAAAGTAATTCATCTCGGTTGCTCTTTCAACTTTAGGAATGAATGGTTTTCAGGAGACACGTCAATCGGCGACCGCCATACCTCTGCCGCCGCTTCAGGAACGAACACGAGATGGAATCGCGTCTACCTTCTCCTTGATCCATGAGACAGTGTCGCAGTTCTCCGGGAGGATGGTTCTGGAGATGAAACGCTACAATTACGTGACGCCCGTGAATTTTCTTGAACTGGTCGCAGGTTACAAAACGTATGGTCGTTCTGTCATTCTCTCGAACAATTCCTATAGGCTTCTCTTCGAACGGTGTTGCAAGAGCAACAAGGTGGGTAACGAAATTCGTTTCAGTATGCTGACGGGGAAGAGGGACGAATTGGCGAGCCAGGCGAACAAACTTCGCAGCGGTCTCTCGAAGATCGACTCCACCCGCGTCACGGTGAACGAAATGGCTGGAGAGCTAGAAGTCACGCAGGAACAGGTTCATAAATCTACCAGGGAATGCGAAGAGTTCCTAGTAACGATAGGTACGTGACACCGTTTGACGCTGATGTATCGTCTATTAGGTGCAATTATATCGATCCACCGGAACATTCCGCGAACTTGACCCGTGGCTCGTATGGTGCAATTACCGGCCCAGCCATTCCATGATTAATCGAACTTACCGGAGGCACTTCGTACTACTTGGTACGCTTACAGTTCGCAAAGGAATTGCCCGCATATTTTTTCCAAGGGAATGCATCGAAAATACCGGGCCAACATAAAAGAATACAAAGTAACGGGAAACTGAAATTTATTTAATAGCAGTCCGAATTAATTTTCTAGAAAATCTGTAAACGGTACATGATCTTGGATTCGAATTAGGCAGGTTTGATTTAACGGGAAATGAAAATTCGTTCGATAGCTTCGAGTTTTCGCGTGATTTCACAGTGAACCAGACTCGCGACGCGGATGATACACAGAAAACTGTGACTGCCCGATCGCTGCGCATCGCGGAGGAACAAAAGGAATGCAAGAAGCTGGAAGAACACGCCAGAGCTGACCTCGCAACTGTCGAACCAGCTCTAAACGAAGCAATGAAGGTACCT
Organism: Nomada ferruginata; assembly: GCA_963583965.1. Classification (NCBI taxonomy): domain Eukaryota; kingdom Metazoa; phylum Arthropoda; class Insecta; order Hymenoptera; family Apidae; genus Nomada; species Nomada ferruginata. Next base: position 8,286,743 of record OY757225.1, on the reverse strand, counting down.
TCCTCGACATTAATTCTTATCGCTCCAGATAATATCGTTTCGGGCAATTTCCTTTTCGTGGTGTGCCTCGAGTCGTCGGGTCCGGTATGCCTTGCCGAATTTTCGATGAAACAAGGAAAATCGTTGGCGAATCGGTGCGCGCCTTTATTATTCGCGTCCAACTTCCCTGGACCGGTCGGTTCCTTTAACTTCGCGTTTTATACACGCCGTTCGAAAAAGCATCCGGGCAAAGTTCGCCTGCACGTTTTATAGACGGCAGTAACAGCGGATCGTTACATAAATTCGTTCTCCGAACTGCTTTGTTAAGAAAAATCCCGGCGAAAATATCACTATCCAACGTTGTTCCGGAGTGCACGTAGAGAAATTATTGAACGAATATTTATCTGAAATTATTCTGAAATAATATTCACTAATTGTCGAACATTTCGTTCGAAGTATGATAATGAGATCAATTAAAATGGTGAATCAATTATTAAATAATACAGACAGATATTTAATATCATATTATATAATACAATAATGAAGGTATATCGTAGAATACCTGTCTGGCTATCGTATTAAATTAAAGTGAACACAATAGGGGTGCGATTTTTCAGTACGACATGATAATATTGTTTTATTACAAATTCGGATTGCCAAACACTTTTCCATCCTCGTTCACGTACGATTTTCTCTAACCATTGTAATCACGACACAACGAAATAATTATTCTTGTTGTCATTACTATACTTTCCCGCCAGACAACGCCGTATTCGCAAAGCCTCGATCGCATCCATTCGTATGCGAAATACTCTTACGATCTTACGTTCCTCCGATTTCGCGTTCATCCATATGTATAGTCTCATTTATCTGCCATTCGATCTGCCAAACTAAGACTCGTGTCTCGCCCCCGATCAATTGTTACCCGTGACGCAGGCCCTCGACGCCCTCAGCAAGAAGGACATCTCGGAGATTCGATCTTTCACGCGTCCGCCGCCGAAAGTCGAGATGGTACTGGAAGCGGTGATGATCCTGAAGAACTCGGAACCAAGTTGGGCGGAGTCGAAGCGTCAGCTGGCCGACGTGAACTTCCTCAACGCGGTAAAGAAAATCGCAGCAACGTTACATTGCTCCCTGCGGAAACGAATTTCACGGGACTGCCTCTGTATCTGTTCGTGGATTTTCAGCTACGAGACTTTGACAAGGACAACATCTCCGACAGAACGCTCAGGGCTATATCCAAGTACACGGCGAACCCCGAATTCGTTCCAGCGAAAATTGAAGCGGTGTCGGTGGCGGCCATGTCCCTGTGCATATGGGTCATCGCTATGGAGAAGTACGGGAAGCTTTTCAGGTAACCCCCCCCGTGAAAATAAATATCTTCAAGCCAAGAACTAGCGGTAGCCCGAGAGGTGATTTCGTGTTGGTCTCTGTTCGCCGAGGCAATCAGGGTGGATTTCACGATTCGATTCGATCATTCGGGTTGAAATTCGAATTTGCAGAATCGTCGGCCCGAAGAGGGAGAAATTGAACGCCGCACTGTCGTCCCTTGCGCAGAAAGAGAAAGCACTGAGCGAAGCGATGGGCCAGTTGGATAAATTGCAGGCGAAGGTTAAACAGCTACAGGAGATGTACGACGCGAAGATGAAGGAAAAAGAGGAGCTGATCAAATTGGTAAGTAGAGGAACGGTTATTATCGTTGTTTTGTTGATTCTTCTTTCTGCTAGTGAATTTATCATTTCCTGGAAAAATTGTTGCAATTTATAAGCAAGTCTCTGACAATCGAATTTGAAGGTGTTCATCGATGTTCCAACCTTGACTAAATCCTCGCTAAAGCTGACTCGGCTGTACTTATAATCCCGCGTGTTTTCAGGCGGAATTATTGAAGTTGAAACTGGAGCGGGCAGCGTTGCTGGTTGACGGTCTCTCGGGCGAGCGAATTCGATGGGAGAACACAGTGGCATCGTTGGCCACGTTCTTCGACTGGCTGCCAGGCGATTGTCTAATATCAACCGCGTTTGTGTCCTATTTGGGTCCGTTCGTTTCCAATTACAGGGAGCAACTGATAAGAATCTGGATGAACGAGGTGAGTTGGTCGACTCTCACGTTCGCTAGATAATAGTTCTCGAAACGGGGCAAAACATTTTATACTCATTCGGCACTATGTTGTACAAGCGTATAGCGAAGGAAAATTTTCCCCAATTTTCGTCGGAGATAATAAATTAATTTTCTCGGATAATTCAACGAACTTCAATTAACAAAACTGATGAAAGAACTTTCAATTGGTGAAATCTGTTCGCCGATTTTCTCTCATTTTCTAATCTCCAACACGGTCCAAATGAATGTTAAGATACGTGACAAAGAAATTCCAACGTCGCCGGACCTCGAAGTGAGAGAATTCCTGGCTGACCCTTCGGTCATCAGAGAGTGGAACATGCAAGGCTTGCCGTCTGACGACTTCAGCACGGAAAACGGTATCATCATTACCAGAGGGACCAGATGGCCATTGGTGATCGATCCACAGTGCCAGGCGGTGAAATGGATCAAAAACATGGAGTCTCGAAACGTACGCATTTTCGAATTAAAGAAATAAATAAGCAAAAAGGGAGAACGAATGGAACGTGAATAGATGTAAATTTATTTACAGTTTCTGCGGGTAACCGATTTTGGGCAAGCAGACTTCGTCAGGGTGCTGGAACATGCGCTCCAATATGGTCGACCAGTTCTACTGGAAAATATCGGGACAGTTCTAGACCCTGTGATGAACTCCATTCTCGATCGAGCTTTCGTGATGTTAGGTACATACACAAATGTTCCAGCACGGAAGGTCGATCCAATGTAATTAATGGACAAATAAGAAGATTCTAATAACTCGTGTTGCAAAACGATCTGGTGTACAGGTAACCAAGTGATGATCAAGTTCAACGAAAAAATGATTACCTACAACGAGAAATTCCGGCTGTTCATTACGACGAAACTGCCGAACCCCCATTACGCTCCTGAGATATCGACTAAAACAACGTTGTGCAACTTCGCCATTAAGGAGCAGGGTAAATAATCGCCTTATCCTGCGACCGCCAGAACAGAAAATGAAAGAGAAGATTGAAGATTTTTACATCGACTTCGATTCTTCGAATCAGTCACTCTACTCTGAACCTTTATCTGAACAGAAGTCAGAACCTTATCATTCTGTTCGCAGGCCTGGAAGCTCAGCTCTTGGGAACCGTGGTCAGAAAAGAGAAGCCGCAGCTCGAAGAACAGAAGGACCATCTGGTCTACACGATCGCGTCCAATAAACGAGCCCTTAAAGAGCTCGAGGACCGAATACTCCAGTAAGATATACCCTAGCCCCGAATAATAATAATACCAAGGAGGAGAAAAGGATACGTCGCAACAAAGTTAAAGAAACGACGTGCATACGTTTGTTCAGCCTATTGAACGTGGCCGGGGACAGTCTGTTGGACGATCTGGATCTACTGAGCGCGTTGCAATCGTCGAAGGAAACCGCGATCTCGATCGCTGAATCATTGGTGACCTCCGAGCAGACAGAGAAGGAAATAGACTTGGCGAGGGAAGGGTACAGGCCGTGTGCCATTCGTGCTTCGATCCTCTTCTTCGTTCTCAACGACATGAGCCTCATCGATCCGATGTATCAATTCTCCTTGGATGCATATATTACCTTGTTTATGCTGTCCATCGACAAGAGTCAGAAAAGTGCAAAGCTCGCAGAGAGGATCGAGCGTCTGAACGAATACCACACTTACGCTTTGTACAAGTATGTGAAACATACCCCCGTAGTTTTGTTACCCCTTTTCTCCTTTGGTCCTTTGTTGCGCATAAAGTTGCCCCTTCAATTAGAAACACTTGCCGAGGACTGTTCGAGCAGCACAAGCTACTGTTCTCTTTCAACATGTGCATGAAGATCCTGAACGCTCAGGGAAAGGTGATCCCAAGCGAATACGCGTTTCTGCTCCGTGGGGGGGTGGTTTTGGATAGGGAAACTCAGCCGGATAAACCTGTGCCGTGGATACCTGACGAAACTTGGGATAATATAACGGAATTGGACAAACTGCCAGGCTTTCACGGCATTGTTTCCTCGTTTGAACAGTTTCCACGGGATTGGTATCATTGGTACTATCGTTATATTTATGATCCAAGATTACTTGTAAAATAAACCCTTCGAATTCAATGCTCGATGACAAACGGGAACTGACGGAATGATAAAGATCGATTAATTTCTGTGAAGTGAACAAAATAAATTAGTGGTATTATTTTTAAAGAAGGGGGGACGGTGTTGAAATAATTTTGCAAAAAAGATCAGTGTTTGCGAAAGAAACAAGATTGTAGTAAAAGGCGAAAGAATGTTTCTATCGTATGTTCTCTTTTTCAATTGTACGGCGTACAGGTATGTTAACACAGAACCCGAAAGCATACCACTGGTGGCAGAATGGGAAACGAACTGCAACGTGTTCCAGAAGATGCTGTTGATACGTAGCTGTCGTCCCGACAGAATCTCCTTCTGTATCGCGAGCTTCATCGTGCTGAATCTCGGGCAGAGGTTCGTCGAGCCACCCGTACTCAACTTGAAAGCCGTGCTAGACGATTCCGTCCCGCAGACCCCGCTCATATTCGTTCTCTCGCCTGGTGTGGATCCTACAGGAACCCTGACACAGCTAGTCGACAGCCAGGAAATGACTAAACACTTTATGACTCTATCTCTGGGTCAGGGACAAGCGCCCATCGCCACGAGGTTCAATTCTTTCTTTCAAATGCAAGAAAATAAAATTCCAAAGAAGTGTATCTTTCACGCGCAGATCAGTTAATTTTCTAATAAAACATTCTTAACATTAAACGTTTAATTGGATGTGGAGAGAGATTGCACCGCAAGATTGTACTGAAATAAATTCTTCGTTTCAGAATGATAGAAGTAGGTGCAAAGGAAGGTGCGTGGGTGTTCCTAGCGAATTGCCACTTGTCTCTCAGCTGGATGCCGAAGTTGGACAAGATCGTGGAAACCTTGGGCGCCAGTAAAACCGTGCACCCTCAATTCAGGTACGCGTTCGAGGGTAAAAAAGATCGCGGTGGTCGATATAGAAAGGGGTCTCGTTCGATTACAGATTGTGGCTCAGCTCGAGCCCGACTCCCCAGTTCCCCATATCGATCCTGCAGGCGGGGATAAAGATGACCACGGAACCACCGAAAGGCTTGAAGGCAAACATGAAGCGGCTTTACAGCTTGATAACCGAAAGCCAATTCGAAATGTGCCAGGCTAGATCCAAATACAAGAAGCTCCTGTTCGCCCTGGTATTCTTCCACGCAGTTTTACTCGAACGCAAAAAGTTTCAGCAGCTAGGCTGGAACGTCGTCTACAGCTTCAACGACTCTGACTTCGTGGTGATTTCCCTGATTTTTCGTGATTGAAAATTGTATTATTCTATGATTAATACAATCGAAACCATGTACAACATTGGTGTCAATAGTTTCTTAGACAAAGGAGACAGTTTGAAAGATGTTTTTATCCTGATCACGGTATTCTGAGAATGATAAAATAAATTCTTTCCCCCGCACAGGTATCCGAGAACCTTTTACAGGTGTACCTGGACGAATATCCAATCACTCCATGGGAATCCCTCAAGTATCTCATTGCGGGTGTCTGCTATGGTGGCCACGTGACCGACGACTGGGACCGTCGGTTGCTGATGACGTATGTCCAGCAATATTTCACCGAGGAGGCCCTGACTTTGAGCAATTATCGATTGTCTTCGTTGCCAACTTATTACATACCGAGGGACGGTTCGTTGGGATCCTATCAAGATTTCATCATGGTGCTACCACACGTCGACAAACCGGAAGCATTCGGCCAGCATCCGAATGCGGACATCACCTGCCTGATCATGGAGACCAGGAACATGTTCGAGACTCTGATGGGTCTTCAGGTTCAAGCTGCTACCAAAGAAGAGACAAGCAAGGAGGAAAGAGTGCGTTAATAATTAATCATATATAAGGAAAACAATGGTGAAAGTAATTAAACTGAAAAAGATTTGGTTGAATTCAAAATCAAAGCGAATAAGCTCTCTGCTCTTGTCTTGAAGGTGATTCAACTAACAGCAGATATATTGTCGAGAGTCCCTAACGACATCGATTACGAGACCACGGTGAAACTGATAGGGCCGAAAAGGAACCCGTTGGACGTGGTGTTGCTCCAAGAAATACAACGATACAATGTACTCCTAAGAAAAACACGCGGAAGTTTAGAAGATCTTCAGCAGGCCATCCAAGGCCTAGTCCTGATGTCTCCGGACCTGGAGGAAATTTTCACCTGCATCCACGAGGGAAGAGTGCCATCCGCTTGGTTGATAGCGTACCCATCTTTAAAGTTACTCGGCGCCTGGGCGAGGGACTTAGTCCTTCGTGTAGAACATTTCAATGAATGGGCCCAGACTACCCATCCACCGTTGTTATACTGGCTGTCCGCGTACACGTTCCCGACCGGTTTCCTTACCGCCGTCTTACAGACATCCGCCAGACTCTGGAACGTGTCCATCGATTCCTTGTCCTGGGAGTTCACCGTTTTCACGATCGCCAAGTCCACCATAATCGAGCCGCCCGCGGTAATTATCCACCTGGCGTCAAGTACACTCGCCAATTGCCAGCTGATTTCCACTATAGCAAGCTTAAGCTATGCCAATGTTACAAATATTGTAAAAACTGTGCATATATTACACCGGATCCCAGAGTGCCCCCCTTTATACGACGCTTTCATTTATACGAGTCACAATTGTATTCCTCCTCCGGCTTTAAATCTCCAAGCATGGCCCAGTTGACTGGCAACGAGGCGTCGCGACGCCGCAACGTACACACGCGACGAAATCGATCCAATTATTCTCGTTGTCGGCCTCCTCTGGCCCTGCCTTTAATGCAAGGGAAACGAGCCGCGGAAAAGTAGAGTAGATAAAGAATTCAGCATCGCGATATCGCCGGTAAAGGAGCCGGGGTGTGTGCACGTCCCTAACCGTGTGTACATTCCATTATAGGACGGCGTGTACGTACGGTCTATCTTTCTGGAAGGCGCTGGCTGGGACCAGAAGAACAGTGTCCTCGTCGAGCCGGACCCCATGCAACTTGTTTGCAACATGCCAGTGATTCACTTCCGACCCACGGAGCAGCTCAAAAAGAGAACCAAAGGTAACGACAGGGAGGGCGACGACGTCGGCGACGTTGACGGAAAGATTGTTCACCGTGGGCTAACGTTTTCCCTTTTTTGTTTATTTTCCACTCAGGGCTGTACAACTGTCCCTGCTATTATTATCCTCAGAGATGCGGGGACCAAGGACGACCAGCGTTCATCGTGGCAGTAGATTTGAACGCGGGTCCAAAGGGTTCGGATTATTGGGTGAAAAGGGGCACAGCTTTGCTACTGAGTCTAGCCGCATAGATTAATTACAGTTATTATTATTATTATCATTAACGCTGTTAATCAATTAGAATGATATTTCAGGCGCGAATTTCGAAAAGGAACAGTCAGCACTTTCACTTCTCCGCGTTCAGTTATCCGTTAACTTGGTTAGTCTTTAAACGTTCGTACTTTATAAATACTAGAAAAAATATATATACAATAATCACCGGAAGAGATTGTAATTTCTTCACGCGTGCATTTCGAACCTCGATATCATGGTGAACACGTGGATGGAACACGCGAGGGAAGACACGATTAACCAATCGGTGAGCTTCCCGGGAATCTCCGAGGACGATGACAACGGTTCTTCGGCTTTTAGCATCGAGCTTGAATACTTCTGGCCACTGACTGTTTTCAGTGTATTGGAGATCGTCTTGTTCATTGCGGATGCATACTGTATCCACTCTGTGGGAGGCACGGTAGAATTGGCTGGCGGTTGTAAGTCAGACATTCTATCTTTGGTGTCAAACAAAATCTTCATCAATGTTCCCGCTGCTCCATCCTTCTCGTTGTTCAGATTATTCGCAAAGTCGTCCACCGTGGCATTCAGTTGCATTTGAAAACGAATCCAATTGGCGGCCGTTTTATTGTTGTAGGTATCCGCGATTAGAGTCCTCATTGACAAAATTTCGTTCTTCAGGTCGGCAAAGGATTTATTGAAAGATTCGTGAACCTCGTCGAAGTCGATTACCCCCGTAGAGTTCGCTGCGATCAGAATGTTCATCACAGTCTCGTTAATTCCTTTCTTAAAGTCCGCCCATTCGGCTGGTGATATAATGGGCGTGATGAACTGGGTGTAATCGAACATAGACAAATTCCCAGGGCTTTGAAACGCGGCTTGAAGATTCGATGATTTCTCGTTCAATGTCGGTTTTGTTATTTCCGCGAGCCACGCTTCCTTCATATTCGCTATTTCAGCTTTTAATGTCGCGAAATCATTCGCGGTGGAATCCTTGAAAACGGACCAAGCCACTGGATCGATGGTAGTTGGTTTCTTATTCTGAATATCCTCGATGATGTTGATGAACGAATCGTTGATTCGAGAGCGAAATTCTAACCAATCGTTGGTCAAATTTGATAAACCCATGTTGGCAAATTGTGCTGCCGGCAACGCTCCCAATTTCCCACGCGGGGAAATCGTGTTTTCATCCAAAGTGGACAACGTTGCAAGCTCCGTTGGCGGGGGTGTGCCCTTGTAAGCCGAGAAACCCTTCACGATCTCGTCTCTGTAAGTGGACCAAGCTGGATCTCCCGGCGATGGCATGCCATCTTTAATTTTACTCACAGCATCATTTACGGTTTTGATGATATCCGTTTTGTAAGTCAGCCAATCGTCAGACACGCCCGCTTTCTCTATGGCCAATTCAGTTGGAACCGTGGTAGACTTTTGGCTGTCTATTTTACCTTTGAGAGCAGAGAACCGATCTCTGATGTCAGTTTCATACGTAGCCCATGCTGGATCCCCAGGCGGGGGCATATTGCTTCCTATATCCAGAATCGTATCATCCAAGGATGAGAGAATGTTGTCCTTGAAATTTTTCCAATCGAAAATTGCTGGAATCATGGCCTCCTCGATGCTTCGCTGTTCCATCGGTTTATTCTGATTCATTGCTGCCTGATTTTGTTTGATTGCTTGCAATTTTGGTTCAATGTCTGCCTTCATTATCGAGATCTGGTCCTTCAGATCGGCGAACTGATCGATGATATTTTGTTTGAAGGCGATCCACTTGTCCGTGGCGGCTGGACCATTTCCAATCGTTCCTATGGTATCATTTAAAGACTTCACCAGGTTAATTTTAAAGGCGATCCAATCCTGGGAAACGGTCGCTGGTGCTGCGGCTCTTAAAATGAAACTGTCAGTGCCCGTAGAGAATTTATCTGTTGACGCAGTACCTTCAACCACTTTAGATGGATACAGACCGGACAGTTCATTCTTGAGATCGAAGAACGTGATATTTATATAATTTTTAAAAGCAAGCCAGTCTGTGTCTGGCGTGACAGAAGTTCTAGTATTGTTTATGTAATCCACTACGTCCCTAATGGTGTCGTTAATTTGATTCTTAAATTCGGTCCAATTAACTGGCATGTATGGTGCCTGCAGAATAGGGGTGTTTGGCGTGGCTTCTTTCCATGGTTCGAAGGATGGTGCTGGTATATCTTCGCAGGAGATCATGGGATTATCAGGCTCGATTGTTCGCATCACTTGTGCCTGGGTTTGCATCACTCCATCTGAACAATCGCAAATGAGCCTCGCCAATGACATCTTGCGCAACTCCGCAAGCTGGCCTGCATAGAAGAACACGAAAGAAAAATATAACTGAAACTCGTTAACGCGATAAGCATAAACAATAAAGTGTTACGTCGATGTTTGATATGTTTTACATCGAGAAAATACATCGCAGATTGAGAAACAAGTTGCTGCAAGTAATACAAAAATAGAAGCGTTACGTTAAATGTTAAAAATTGCAGGTGTTCCAATGGATCCATAATTCTGAATAAGATACAAAATTCTCGATCACAATTTTTTGTACTCAAGATCGCGATCTAACTCTTGGATATTTTAAGGTGTCAAGAGAATATTTCCCCTTGCATGCAGTATTATCTTACCTTCGGTGAACGAATGCGGCTGATCACCCACCTCGTACCAGAAACGATCTCCCTTTTGCAAACGTGCAAATTGATCAGCGAGCAGACACGTGAACGTAGGCCCAACGATAGCACCTGTCTTGGGCAACTCAGCTAGAGCCCCGGTATACAAATCGACGTCGTGAACAGATTCATAAAGCAAGGAGATCTCCTGAAGCACCTGCGGATCCACGTGCCCTGCCAAATCCGAAAAGCTCTCCGCCTTCCCCTGTCCACAATACTCCCTCCATTTCGTGTAGCCGGGAAGTCCATGGTCCCTTCCGCGTTGTATATTCAACGAGACCAAGTCCAAACCGCACGGAAGGGTAACGTTTCCAACAGGATCCTCGAACAGGTGACTCGTCAATTGGGAAGTGACATGAGTAGACGTCATCTGAATCGTATTACTGGTGGCAGAGATCACTGAACTCTCCACTCCACCTTCCGCGTACAAACTGTAAGGATTGAACAGCATCCTGTGAAGTTCCACGTAAGAAGACGCCCCCTGTCGCTCGTCCGTCACCTTCATCAGTCCAGGTAGCAAGGTGTGGGCAAATCGAAATGCAGCAGCGGCAAAGCTATTGGCTATACTTGGATCGGTGGTCGGGTCGTCTGAATCATCCGACCGCTGTCTGTAGCCAGACTTGAGGGGACTCAAGCTGCGAAGATTGGTCTCCGCGTCGCCCAAGACACTTGGCACGAACTCTTGATACGTAATATGCTGCAACTGAGCTCCGACTATGCGCCTGGACTCTTCGTACAGTGTCTCGTCGTCCCAGGAAGGGTTGATCTTGGCCAACTGATCGGCTATTCTATTGTGCTGACGCGCCCACAGCAGGTGCATCGTCGTCAGGTGTAGATTCTCGTTTGCCCTGGAGTCGCCGGCTGCGAAACAGTACCTGCCCCTTAGTCTCTCGGTCTCGCGATTGCAACCGTCGTTGGGGTTCTTGCTCGGCGGCAATAGGGTCCGATTGTCCGGGGTCGTCTGCATCCTTAGACGGCCTCCCGAGAATTCCCGCAGATCTCGGGCTGTGCTCAAGTCTGATCCGTAGATCGTGGAACCGTCGATGAACGCGGTGACCTGGGAGCAGATTATCGCGCGGGGTGCATCAGAAAAATTGCCACAAAATCTTCACCCGAAACTATCGAAGACAGCGAAGGGACTCTTCTCGTGATTTTTCATCTCTGAAATACGTCGACGACCTGTCAGCCGGCTCGGTGTGCCACAATCGAAGAACGGGAGAATTATTCGCGAACAACGAAGCAATTTTTCGCCCATTGTCCGGCCCTCCATTGTACGAAATCGTTATCAGAGAGATAACGAATGCATCATTACGACCGCGCCACGACGATAATTAACTTAATTAACATCCCTGCGCATAGAGAGCGTATTATCCTCAAACATTTTTCGTTCATCCCATCGGCAGCTTCGTGCCGCTCTGCGACACACCGGCTACACCAACGAGCCTCGTCACGCGCCAAAAAAAATATCCCGCCTATTAAAAGACGAATCTGAACAGGCCGTGGTGAAACATTCAATTAATTAATCGTACCTGATTCAACTGTTCCCTGGGGCCCAATTTGCACTGCGGCGCGGGTGCGGATCTGACGAAATCCATGCAGGTCCTTCCAGTGATATCGAAAACAGGATCACCGGCAGACACGGCGACGGGGAAACACTCAGGATGTCCCACAGACGGTGGACAACAGGATATAGAAGATCCATTGATCCCCTGGCTAATCGCAGTGGCGGTGATGTCGTGATCGAGGAACTGTCCGTATACCGCCAGCATCACGGTGAAATGGGGATTGCTGCTCGGAGATGGTTTGTGGACCTTCAAACTGACTTCCCTGGCCGACGGCAGCTCCGATCCTGACGCCGCTCTACGTGGCAAGTCCACGCCGTCGGCGTAATTAGGCGGCAGGGTCCTTCTGAACGGCGTCATGGACGAACCCCATTGCATCGGCCTGTTGCAACTTCCGTCGAACGTTCTGTACTTGGTCGTTGGACAGTCCGGCGTGACCAGTTGCTTGCAAACGCCCAGCGTTTCCCAGCCACCGTCGAAAAAGTTGCCAACGGCGGACGGTGTCCCGAGAATCGTTCTGGAGTATTCTATTTTCTTCGTGGCAGCGATTTCCGCTATCGCGGCTAGCGCAAGCTTCCCGGCGCTTGCGCAGGTGCTCACGGCGTAGCGATGCCGCGATTCGGGGGATGGTGACGGCAAAGGTGAGATCAGAGCGGCGGTGTCGGCGAACAGACGTTCGTTCACGGCCTTGCGGCCCGCCAGCAGACCCTGTTGTATCTCATCTTCGGTTAATGTGGGCGCCGCGGCGCTTTTGTCGGACACAAGGATCGAGTTGGACGGGGGTACGATCGAAGGGTTGGTGAATAGAGTGTAGGAGCCTGATCCGGGCGCGAAACCTAGCTTCAAGGGACGAGTGAGATTCAGAAAGGCTGGGGATGGCTGTGCCGTGAGATTTGGCGCGACGTCTATCGTGTCGTGAGTCACGGAATAGCTCACTGTTGCTATGAGCGCCATTGTGAAGATTGCTCTGAAACAGAGGTGAATAACATAGATCGCGGAAGACGCTGGCTACGTCATTCTGTATTGAAGGGTCGAGCCTGTTTGTGTTTAATTCATTGCCGGGAGGGACCGAATCAATTTTATTCAACCCGATATAATAGACAGGCTTTAATATCGTATAATTAAATGCGACATCGGGTCAAACGGTTTGACGAGAAGAAGATACGTACGAATGAGAAACGTGTGGAAAATAGGAAACTTTGTTAAAGGATCGAATCATATGTTCGTAACACAATTTCCTACAGGATTTGTCGGGAGTACTGTTGCCGCTGTACATACGGGATAAAGTATTAATATCTTGTAAGAAATCGAACTGTCGTGATGTTGGGCAATCACACTGTCACTGTGCAATTACGCGTGTAATCAAGGCCGGCGTCACGTAACGCGAATCAGCCTACACGCAAGACACTATTCCTCGCAAGACTGTTTGCGTTTCGTAAACCAATTAAAAGGCATTTTACCCCGCAAATGCAATAATACGTAGCCGCGTTGCTCTTAATACTCGTTACCTGGCGTACAGGTAGATAAGCAGGCTGCTGGAATGTAAACGTGCAGAAATATTTGATCCTCAATTCGTACATACATCGATCCTGCGATACGACAAACGTAACTGAGAATGGAATGAATCTTGACCAACATTTAGATACCAGGACGAAAATATTCTAGATTGAATAAGTTCTGTGCACCGTCACACATGCGTGAACGTGTTGAGGTTGTGCCCAGGTAAAACCGCAACGCAGAAACCACGACCGGTCTCGTTATTGCGCGGATCCCTTCACTCAATCCTTTCGATAAACCTCAAAGACCCATGCTGTAGCTCGAAAATTGATAACTTGACATGGAAGACCAACGACACGGTTAGGGTTATTCGATTACCGACCCATTGGGGTACCAATAATTGCCCCCCGTTCGAATAATAAAACGTTCGACCGAATTGAACATTTTATTTAACGCGGGAGAAACGAGTCACTGAATTCAAAATCTTAACCCACGGAGCACCAGTTATTTGTCTTTTTCCAGTTCTAGTTCCATCGAAAGGTCGCGATGCTCACAAGACTTATCAGAAGAAGAAATGAGAACAATAAAGTTCATTGAATTGTCACTCACACTACGACCGTGTACGCGACACATCGTAATCGTAGCTGCTGCTTCCTTCGATTAGAATAAAATGGTAATGCGTCTCGAGCGTAATACACCCTGGGTGGCTTCTCGCCGGTCAACGTTGTCGTCTCCGTGGAAGACATTCCTGGTTGCACACGTTCCTGGTCGCAAACACACTGAAACGATCGTCCGGTCTGCCGGTGGTTCGAGGTGAGCGACGATTTTACGTAAGTATCCACTTACGGTGGGGACTGGATGCACCGGGATTTTTTCCACAAACACTATGGAAATGGTGGCGGTGTGCTAGTAAACTCGAACACCGTTTCTTCGAGAGGTGAGCTAAGAGAGCGCTTGTTCGAGATTTTTCAATTACCTCGAGTGAATAAATTAAATTAAAAAATTGGATTATGTTCGCGTTGTTATTAGTATCGTCGTATAGGATCGTGTGGAATACAGTTTGCAAGGGAGGATAGAAGATGAAGTAGAAACTGTATCGATGAATTATTGAACATTAATTTGAACTTGTTCAACGTTTATCGGGGAGAAAAATAATGTTTGTTAAAAAAGGAAGATATGCGGCCAGTTGCACCTTTTAATAGTTCGATTTGTGTCTGCATTTTCATGCACGTATGTTTATTAGAACCAGCTGCTCCTTTCCATTACGCGTATAAGACCCCCTCTCTGGTAATTATATAAACACGCTTAATTGCAGACGCAAATTCTTAATACGCTCGAACAACAAGCGGATTGATAATGTTCAGGTGTGGAACGCATCTCAAGATGTGCGCAATATTTTCTTATTTAAGACCAGTTAAACAAAGCATACAGAGCATTAAAAAAAAGGCCTTCAAAGAAGGTACTGTTATTTTTTTTCAATTATACACTGGCGATCAACATTAAATAATCACTACATTTTCAACGATAAATTGTCGATATTTGAAGTGCTGTAACATCGTGGGAAAATATCGAGCAGCAACCCACATGGGCTAATTTTAAAGCTCGAGGTATCTACCCTAACATCACCCCGTTCATGTTTCCTTAAGACTTTTTTTTCTTTATACTTTTTCTTCGACAATTTTGCAAGTTCAAGGGTCTGCACGGACCAAGAAATATTTTTCTCGCTACAGAAATTCCCTTCGCAACGACCGCAGTAAGATTAACGCGCGATTTTTTCGTACCCATTTTATCGCACTTCGAACGAAAAGTGAGCCACCGAGATTAGAGTAACCCAGACTTATTACTATTTTCTATTCGTGCAACAAGAATGCTACAAAATTGCGGTAGACCGAATAAAAGAAGAAACTTCACAAAGGGCATGCGATTACAAATATAATTAAACACTCGTTTCGCAGTCATTCTACCCCCCTAAAAAAGGAGAAATGAATAATAGTAGACTTACATGAAGATAGCACAGATACAGCATTGGAACTGTCTGACTCGTGTCTTCCGGGTCCTCAAGAGGCTCGCGAATTCCACATAGCCTGGAGAGTCCAGGGGTCTGGTGAGGGAGGTCCTCTCGGTTACGCGTCTTCCCGCGTACATGATGCGTGCACCAGGGGCGAAACCTCACCGCCACGAAGAATGAAAGCGCTAGGGAAATGTTTGTCGAGGCGTGTCGACGATCAGTCGGGAACAAGTGGACTGGCCGAGGATGTCAGGATTGCACAGAGCAGTGCAGCCGAGTTCCGTGCCTCGATTCTGCTCGATTCAGCTCGAGTCGGCTCGGCTTACCGCGGGGGAACCGACGCGAATCGAACGAAACTTCCGGTCCCCGTGGACACCCCCTTGGTGTCAGTGCATCGCAGGTTGCAGCTCCTTACTTTCCACGTGGTATCCCCCCAACGGGATATCTGCTGTGCGACACAGACTGTGTGACACGGTGTGGAAATTTTTGTTGGTGGTCCTTTATATTTTTTGTTCACCATAACAGTAATGAAAGACTCCCTGCTGTTTTTTATCCATTGCATTGTGGTGGATTTTCAATTCTATTGTATTTTATTGTTATTTCTTTTTCTTTTTGATAAATTGCAACGAGCGTTGTATAAATGTATTATATTATATCACGTCCATGGAAGAATAGGTGAATTTTTGTCTTTCTTTGAAAACGCAAAAGTGTGAGAAACGACATTGTTTCGACAATTAAATTCTACTGTTAACAAAAATTAGGACTATAGACGACAATGTTCTAAGTCGCCAAATAAAAGTCGCCTGATTGAATTGACGCGGATTTCTACTCGAGGGACTGAAAGACATATCGATGTTGAAAAATCGAGCACCAGTAAACAGGCTATACTCGATGGCGAAACACGACACCATGGGGACTAACCCACATAATACGACGAATTGCCGCGCAATCTTCCAAACTCACGAAGGTTCTCAAAGGAGTTCACTACAATTCTAAAACGTCTCTTTCAATTGTTGTTCCCGCTGGAAAAGTAATTAAGAAAAATCCAAGTCCGTACTAATTATTACGACACTGAAACCATCGTGGGGAAGTTTTCGAATGCGCCATTATCGTAACTAACGAGAGCAATGTTTCAAGACCAGCACAATTGCTCCTGCCTTACACCTCAAGCAGCCTGACCCCCGAGGAATGCGAGAAGATGAGTCAATCAACGGCTTCCAGTACCATAGCGTACTATATGTAGTACTTTCTTGCACGCAAGCCTATATGCACTCCCCAGTCGACTGGTTGTGTAAGAAAAATCAAAGATCGACGGTCTAGAATGAAACACGAGTCGCCTCGCAGCGATTTTTATTCTGCGGTACGTGTAGATCGAAATTGAGACACGGAGATTCGCCTATAAACGATCATCGACACCTATCTTACATTGCAAGGCAGCGCAGAGCAACTAAAACACAATAAAGAGAAACCTCGGTACTCACGTTTCCACGAACCAGTGCATTCCCAGGAACCATGAATCTATGAAGCACCGCGACCACTGTCGGTACTCGTCAAAAGTCAAAATAAAGAGCAATTTATCAGGGCCCGCGGTGCTTGACCGTCACGTGTCGAATCAACGAGACGTTCAACGTGGCCAACTCTGTTAATTATCCGCTCCCTCTCTCACTCTCTCTTTCTCCAGCCGGCTAGATTGCAATTATGAGAACTTGCGAGCTGTCGCATCGATCGTCCGCGTATCCACCGCTAATTACAATCTTGAACGCCTGCTGAACGCGATACCCTGTAATTAACCCGAGCTCTGCCGCGGAGGAAACGTGGAAATTTCACGTAGGCGCGTTAAAAAGGGGCCGAGAGTTTTTGCCGTTGCGTTGTGCTCCGACGCGAAAGCTTTACTGGCCCGTCGTGTCTCCTGGGGTCGACGTTCAGTCGACGTTCTTACGTGACGGTGTTACCTTCTTCTATCCTGTGCAACGTGTGCAGATGCGTAACGTAATACACGACGCAAGTTTGGAAAAAGGCTTCCTTCCCTTGGCGGGCTTCGCAGGCGCGTAAATCACGTGAGTTCTCGCGGACGGACTCCCGCGGCTTTGCCCGAGCGATATGCGCACGGAATTGGCCTATATGTTTCACGTAACTCGTACCTGCGTCTACCTTAGGGGCAAGTCTAATGCACGAGAAGAAAAACCCGCGCGAGAGGGGAAAGTCTGATTGCTTTGCTTTGCCTCTCTTCTCTTTGTTTCTATATTTCTTGTAAATCGTTTGGTACATTTCCTGGTCACTCGGTGCAGCAGAAATTGTATCGCTTCGAGGCGCGAAGCTCCAGCCATTGTTCCTGGTTGGGGACATACATTTCCGCCGGCATACGCTCCAGCCCCGGCGATTCAGGCGATCCACGCTCGTTCGTTCTTCTGGCTGAAACATTACGGAAAGAGGAATCTGCGTTCGAACGTTCCGAGACCGTACTGCACTGGCGGTGTCGTTAACATTGCATACTGTACCCAGTCGTTTTCGCATGGAAATTGATTCGCCGGGGTGTCGCAGAAGCAATCGTCCTACCCCTTCGCATCGTCGCAGGACTTCGTTCTTCAAGAGGTGGTCGCGCACGTTCTGTGAAACGATCGGGCAATTCGTCACCCATTTCGAGACGAACGCGAAATCCGTGAGCAACTGCATGGCGCCGTGCTCGCTGCAAAAATATCTTCCTCGCAAGATGCCTTCGTTTATAATTTACCGGATCCGTCCCTCCGATATTCCTTATCACTTTGCCAACGGGCCGAAATCACTGGGATCGAGGATAGGATCAGGGGGACGACGATCTACCTGAATTTAATTCGATGCAGGTAGATGTAATCTAGCCACGCCTCGCACATAATTCTCAGGATCATATTCGACGTCTCGTGATCCTCTATAACTTCTAACACCGGGAGCAGCACCTTCTCTGCAGAATCGATACCTTTAAGGAATTAAACGTGCACGTGACAGGGATATTCTTACCGAAGTATGGCTCTACATAGAGGCTGGCGGACACTGGAGCTACGTCGCTCCCCTTTCTCCAGTAACTAGAGCGGGGAAAGCACATGTGCAAGTTCGCCAGGCTGACCATGCGGCAGATCTTCGCCAGAATGTCTGTGCACTTTGTGGAACACTTCTGCGGAGAGTTCATAAAGTGAAACGGTATCGCGCTGCTGGGCGAAAGAGAGATATTTTTCAACGTTTATTAGAACTGGTCCCGCACCTGAAGTAGGTCTACGTTGACGTTCACTTCGGACACGATTTTGGCCCTCATCGTTGCACAAACGTACACCTGTACGCTTACAGAATCCGTGGACAGTGTGCTCGTATGATCTGCAAGCTGCAGAAATATTACTTTGTTACAGCGGCCAACGAAATTCAAGGATCCTTATCGAAATATCGTCGATCCTTTGGACTGTTGTATCTTTGCGAGAAAAAAAGATCGTGCAACGTTCAGCCCGAGCCCGTGTTAAACGGCGAGACACCTGATTTCACAGACCTCGGTTGGATTCTCTCGAAGACTCTTTTATATTAGAAAACGGTGATCAAGATAAAGATGCTTTTCGTCGTCGAAGATTGTTCTGAATCAACCTTCTCTACGAAGCCTAAACAATTTTTTTCGCGACAGAAATCACCATGGATTTGAGGATCGATGTCTCCACTTTGCAACAATCACTCGAAGATTGTTGCATGATTTTTGTTTTTCGCCGAGTTACAGCAGTTCAAGCATCGGCTCAGCTGAGATTCAGTGATCAACCGCGGCGAATCGGAAAGCATAATTCTCTGTTCGATAACACTGTGCAGAACCTTTAAGTAAGAAAGCTCCTCGATACTGTTCACCACATCGCCCTTAACCAGCAAGAAGAACACGTCGAGCTCCCACGTGTGCGCTATGATTTTCGCCTCTTGCACGATCCACAGTCTTATAGTGTGGATCGAATGATCTAATCGATGGAGAACAACTATCTGCTCTGAGAGTGGCAGTTCCATCAACGGTGCGCCAATCACCCATTCGCCACCTGCCTCGCATTCGTTGCTCAACCGTACAAGCAATTGCAACAACTCCACGAACATCTGACCAGTGTCAGTTCCCTGGGAAATTCAACGAAATTATTTCGATAATACCCGGGCATTCTGTTCGGGATTAGATAATTCACCTCCGCGGAGAAAGCTTTCGACTGGCACATAAAAGCCGACGTGTACGCCATTCTAAATAAATGGTCCCATTCTGTGATTGTCGTATGGCAACCAAGCGCGTCGCAAAGATTCTGCAACGCTGGTCTCGCCGTCTGTGGCACTGGAATTCGAATAGGATTTATTATTCCAATAGTCTGTTTAGCGAACTTTTTGAAACGAAAATGACACCTTATGTCATTTCTACTCTTTACCGTGATTCCTCTGGATGAATTGGCTAAGCCAGTCCTTGAGCTGCTGAGCTCCGTGACTGTGACGTGTGGCTAGAGCTTCTGGAGACCACCAAAGGACCACATGGTCTAGAATCCCCGATAACGCACCCCACGCGACTTCCTGGTAATAGTTTTTTACCTTCTTTATCGCACTACCTCGCAGTCTTGTCTCACCTTGCATGTTCAATCACACTTTGATGTACTTATTCATTCCTTTGTTATGAAATCACTTTATCTGTCGCAATTAATCATGTACAGACTTCCAAGCGAGACGAAAAGAATTATAATTACCTTTGCTCGTCTTTAACGCATCTGTGCCCAATAATTTCGGCGAAACTTCTTGCACCACCCTCAACAGCCTGAGCACCTGTTCGTTTTGAGTGTTAACCAGTGTCTGAATGCTCTCGATGTTCGATGCTTCCAGCTCACTTTTCGCCGAGGAACTTTCGATCGGAGGCGTTAAATGTCTCGTTAGGGCTCTGCGAATGAATTTCTCGTGGACGTAAACGGAGCCAAGGGATGCGGACAGATTTCAGCAGAGAATAGTTTCACCGGTGCCGCACTAACCGGTAGATCTCGATGCTCGAATTTTCCGAAACATCGTCGTCCGACTTTGTTGACGAGGGTTCGACTTTCTCGCGCGGCTCGTAGTTCGCCAGAAGGCAGTCGATCAGCTCGTGGCAAGACTCTTCCGCTCTATTTTTAGCCAACACCTGGAATAAAATTGTTAATCGTCCACGTTCCGATTCTCAACGATGAAAATGAACCGGAGAACTCTATCGGCGCTGCCCCAACATTCGACTGTTAAATTTGTCGAAAGTTTTGGAAATTGGAAATGAATCGCTCAAGTCGCTACGAGATTTCCACCTGCAATATTCGTGTGACAGACATCTTCTTCATCGGCTCCAACATGTACGGGCAGTCGTTGTAAAACACGTTCGTCGATGGGTCCGAAACGTCGATGTCCATGTCCAGAACATCGTTGTAAATATTCACCAATCTGAGATTGATATATTCGATTAATCAATGGGAAATTCGCGGCGTTAATAATACACGTTCCTCGCACCTGAAAATAATTCTGAGCAACTCGTCGCTCTTGCATTCGACGATCTCGTTGATCAGGTTTCTCGTAAATCTTGCGAGAATGTTCAATTTCCGTTTCAACGCCGTCAAGAAGTGAAGTATCTTGTACTTGTAAATCGGATGAGCGTTGACGCCAATTTTACTGATCAGTTTATATTCATTCGTCGTCTCTTCCAGGTCATCCGCAACTCCTTTATACGTCTGCACGCGAGACAAAATCAGTGGATATAAATTCCTATCGCAAAAACGTTATTCGAGATTGCAAGGATCATTCGCGGTAATCGATAGGAATATAAATTCTTGTCGTATTATTCTCGTAATTACTTTTTTCGCTTAAAAACAAAAATATGATTATCGAACTGCGATCACTGTTTCTCCAATCCCGAAACAGAGCGATAATGTACAAACGTGTCCAGCATTTCTGGTGCCAAGAAGAATATACCATTTAAACGGATTAATCTTAAATCGAACTTTAATTGGATCGCCGCCGATTGTTAAGGAGAAACTGAACTGCGCCTAGAACTTGGCCGTGGTGAAATTAGTTTCACACCTCCAGATGACAAGGCTGTGCGTCTGTAATGTCCCGGATGGTTAAAGCTATGCATCCAACAAGGTTGACTATTCTCTCTGCGAGCGTCAACGAGTCGGCGAACCATTTCTCGAGGACCCCACCGGGGGGTGGCAACCACTTGCCGATATTCGCTCTGTAATTAGTATCCATGAGTAGAGAAAGTTTCCAGCTACGCGACTGAGATCGGGGGCAACATTTTTTGATCGAACGTTCGGTTAATCATGCTGCCTCGACACAGTGAATTCGAACGTTCTCTAAACAACAATGTTGAAACAATTATGGAACGTAAATTGTTTGGATAGGCACTTCACTGAATACATTGGGCAATCGTTGGAAATCCAACGAGGTGAAACAGAATAGATTGCACGAGCGATGAACACTTTTGGCAGAATATCTCGGACAAAAAAATCGAATAAGAAAGCTCGACTGATCGTATCGAAGTGTTAAACAATAGATTGTATATTAAACGATTTTCATTCGATGTCGAAGCAGCCGAGGGTAACTTGGGTACCGTTGCCAGGGGAACGCCTAATGCATGGCAACTCGTGTGTGAATCTTGTAATCGAGAATTATCGACAGTGCAATTATTTTTTGAATGGACAACTGTTTCATTGTTGCGAGCAATTAATCAATGCCGATTAGCAAACTGTAAGAAGAAAGGAGATATTGCTTTGCCCTATCAGTACTGTACTCTATGCTATATCGTTCGAGATTGGACTTAGAATAGTGTAATCGTTGACATTACATTACTTGTCATGTGTAATACTGTACTCTTAGAAATTTATTAAGGTATATGAAAATTAGGTAACTTTAGCGAGCGGTTATGGAAAATCGTTCGAAGTTAGAAAGTGCAATAGGGACTTTTTGCATCGCACGCACGATTTGTGCAACTTGATAGCAGGAGCGAACGTTCGATGAATTCCATTTATAAACAACATTGTCTTATCGCATCCAGTAGAACTGTGGCGTTACTGGTGTTACTGGTGCACGAAGTAAAATTGTGAAACGATTTTAAACTCTAGAAGCAATATTTCGGAATAATGGGTAAACTTTTATGTTAAGGAATAAACGTTATTCTTATCTGCATAAAATCTATATTTTCGTAGGCAACTGTTGTTCAAGCGAGGAATTTGAACTCGATGTTGACAGACAACATTTTGTGTCCAGAAATGTGTCTTCCATCAAGCATCCACGTCCGCTCATGACAGAAGAGGAATTTTTCAAAACGTGGCCTACATGGAAGACCAATTTTTTGATGGTACAAAAGGAGCTGCTTAATAAAACTTCTGACCAAAAGGTTTGGGCAGATGTACAGGGTCTACCACGTATCTCGGAACCCATGCGCGCGCAAACTTGAGTAAATTGCAACGTCGCAATGAATCGATACAGGCGTCATCTATGAACTGCTGGTGAAGGTATAAAGTCTTGTAGGGGCGCAAGGTTTGGCAAGATTGGAGAGGGGATTGTAAGAATCAACTGGATTGTAAGAAGGGGTAAACACAAATTCAGGCGCGATCGGCAGAGACAGCATTGAAGTCGGACGGCTTGCTCATGTTGTAGCCCGAATCCAAATGCTCGAGCCGAGATTTCGATTCCTGCCGGACATAGCCATAGCTGCTGGGCCGCTGGAAACTTTTTTGTCCGACTTCAATGCGGTCTCTGCCGATCGCGCCTGAATTTGTGTTTACCCCTGTTTACCCCTTCTTACAATCCACTTGATTCTTACAATCCCCTCTCCAATCATGCCAAACCTTGCGTCCCCTACAAGACTTTAACCTTCACCAGCAGTTCATAGATGACGCCTGTATCGATTCATTGCGACGTTGCAATTTACTCAAGTTTTCGCGCGCATGGGTTCCGAGATACGTGGTAGACCCTGTATGGTGTACATATGTACTGTTGCACGAAAGGTGATTGTGAAGCCATTTTAAAGCGCAGAAGTAATATTTCGGAATCATGGGTAAACTTTTATATTACGGACTGACCGTTATTCTTGTCTGCATAATATCTGCATTTTCGTAGGCAACTGGGCAAGCAATGAAGATGAAACGACTACCGACAGACAAAGTAGCACAAATGTATCTTTAGTCAAGCGTCCACGTCAGTTCATGACAGAAGAGGAATTTTTCAAAACATGGCCTACATGGGAAACCGATTTTTTGATGTACCAAACTTATTTGCTTAGTGAAATTTCTGACCGAAAACAATGGGCAAGTTTACTATTAAATTTGATGGGACCAATTGGGCAAAATATATATAGCACATTTACATTCACTTCTGTGCATGATAAAGAAAATGTGGATATATTACTCCAGCTGTTTAATGAATTCTTCATTTTCGCAAAGAGAAAGAAGCTACCTCAAGAAAATGTTTATGAATATATAAATAGCTTACAGGTAAAAATATGTTTGAATATTTATCATACCAAGAATACACAGTATTAACAATATAATTTTATTTCTTAGCAAAAAGTTAGTGAAAAAAATATTCAAAATGGGGAAAAGGTAATAAGAGAGCGTATCTCAAAAGAGATTGACAAGGATCAGTTTACCAATGCCGCAAAGGGACTAGTACCAACATTTATATTTCCGTCTGATTATAAGAAGCTAACATTGAAAGAAATTGCATTTGTTTGGGATCATTATGACAACAGTAGTGCCATCAAGGGCTGTCCACGGTGCGCTGGTAATCATACCTCCGACAAATGTCCTGCATTAGGGAAGCAATGTGTAAAATGTAAAGACTTCAATCATTTTCCAAAAAGATGTCCGCTCTCTTTTATCCATAACTGCAATTATTGTGGCGGTTCTCATGTGCGTAGAAACTGTCCAGCTTATAACGAAACTTGCACAAAGTGTAAAAGACAGCACCACTTTTTTTGGAAATGCCAGCAAGTTCAACTTATTCAATGCCATTTTTGTAATACGAGTCACGGCGCGTCCAGGTCACTTTGCCCGGCGAAAGATAGTAGATGCATAATCTGCCAAAATGTTGGACATTTTTCTTCTAGATGTAGAAGGAGAGTGTAAAAGCTCTTCATATTTTTTTTTACAGTCTCGACTTCTATATATTATATAAAACATAGAATATGGCAAAGAGTATATATTTTTCAGAAAAAAGTTTTTGTCATATGTACATTAGCGGTAATATATATTTGTAATCAATCATGGGGAAATATATTTATGTTATGTTCTTCACAATCCGCTTTCTGTCCTCCTTCATTTTCTCCCATTGGGACTGTAACATATTATTCTGCCCTTCCGTACGATAATAGCTGAAGAAAGGTAACTGTAAGTCCCAACTGAATTATCTATATTTCAAATGTATTACGTACATCAACATACTGTCTGTATTCCGAACGTGTAGCTGCGATTAACAATCTCATTACATTCCATGTACCCTTCACGTCATGTACTGGTACCAAATGGGTAGTCTCTAACATGCTTTCACTATTTATTTCCTTTAAAATACCATAAACTTTGAAGACCACATGCTTCTCCTGAATATGAAAGAAAATGCAACAAGACCCATGATCGTTTATCGCATTGAAATTATAACTGACGTATTAACATTTTAATGATAAAGAAGAAACGTTTTAAGAGAAAGAAAGGAAATCCTTACCCATACCGCATAATATCTATTGCACGGATCTTTAAGGTATATATCGTTAACGCTTAAGTTCTTGAAGCAAATTGGAAATTTAGTGCTATTTCCCGGTGTTAAGGATAAAAGCATAGCACGGGACTCAGATTGCGGAATAAGTTCCCCTATGGTTTGTATCTTTTCAATACCGTTCTCATCGTGATCCTCGAAGGAGAGAAATATCGGTATATCTTCTACTAAAATAGGAACGTACGGAATATCATTGTACAACAAATTATTACGTGTTCCTAAAGAAATTTTCCAATCTTCAATATGACCCGTATTATTCATCTCTTGTCATACTTCGCATTTGAAGTTGAAGTGCTTGTACCACCGATGAGATATAAGAATAGACAAGTAGTGGTGGAGAAATATCGATGGCACTATCGATATTATCGATGGTTGCTACTATCGAAAACTATCGATAATATATGTTTACTATCGATAGTTATCCAAAAATGTGGGTCGATATTCGCAATGCTGCGAATTTAAAAATGTTTGGTAATTTCATGATAGGCATTTGTTCTACAACTGACCATAGCGATAGTATTTTGTCATAAAAGATTGGCTTTCTGTGTGATCTTGCGTACGAAAGACTATGCAATTTCAAGAATTTTACATTCCTTGTTCAGGATTGAATTGTATTTGCCCGCTTTCAGGAGGGAGCTACTATATATACATCACATTCCATCACTATCGATAACTATCGATGGTCAATGGTCCAACTATCGGAAATTATCGATAGTGCTGACCATCGATATTTCTCCACCACTATAGACAAGTCACCTTACGGACTTTCGTGGCCCAACGTGACTGACATACCGACTCAGACCTTCGAAGATTTTCGGAAATAGCGAATACCACGGCGCGAGCCCCGTCAGTCTCAATTGAAGCGTCGCAGCGTCAGGTTGTCTATGTTGTTGAACGTTAGCGACATACCTCACTCTACAACACAATAGCAGCTTGGGCTTTACTTTACCATCGTATTCGCTTGATCATTAGCTTCTTTTAATTAATACGCGTTTAACTAACAATCGTTCTAATATCGTAACAATATATTAAACTTTAATGATTAAAGTCTTTGTCGAGTCTCATTTACTGGAGGAATGACCGGTCATCCGATTGAGGGTGGACGCGTATATAAGTCTCGCCTTGAGAATTACATT
Source organism: Nomada ferruginata (assembly GCA_963583965.1). Classification (NCBI taxonomy): domain Eukaryota; kingdom Metazoa; phylum Arthropoda; class Insecta; order Hymenoptera; family Apidae; genus Nomada; species Nomada ferruginata. The sequence goes on along the minus strand of OY757225.1, from coordinate 8,260,712 downwards.
TTCTTATTCATCAAGAAGCCTTCCTTTCTATAAATGAAATGCTTAAATTATAAATTAATTAATATCTGTGAAGATATGTTTGAAACTACGCGGTCCCCGCCATATTTACTGTGCCTGCTCTGGTATCGCCATCTATACAGGTCTCCTTGAAACTACTCGCCACCGCTATTATCGCCATCTATACAGAACTCCTTGCAACTACTCGCGCCTGCTATTATCGCCATCTATACAGATGTGAATGAAACTACTCGTGCCTCGGTCTTACCTTACGTGTGATATGGTAGAGACCCGAGTAGTTTCATTCACATTTCTATAGATGGCGATGCTAATGACCATTAGCTTTTATAGATAAAGCAGACATACGCGAACTTTCAAGCACTTCTTTATAGATGGCGAAACTAAAGCCACTTGGGGTGTAGGTAAGATAGGGATACGAGTGGGGCATAATTTTAAGCATTCCTTTACAAATAGCGGTACGATAAACTTAATAACCTTCGGTCATTTAAATGATGCTCGGAAATCATTTCGTGTTCTCAATTTCATATGAATAAAGTGTTAGCAAACTCAGTGTTGACTTTTGATTACAATTAATACGTATAGTAGCATTGCAACTTTCATTTTTCACTTTATTGTACAAGCAAGCAAGCTCTTTAGTAAAGGTAAATACATTTATGAATATTGTTTTCTTTAAATAAATCTTCTAGGCTGCAATAGGTACATACTAATAGTTGTATTATTTTATACTTCGGCCTCGCAGCAATGAAATTCGAGCTTGGTGTACATATAACCTAACTTTACAATCCTATCTTAACTCTTGCACTCTCATTTTCTGTTTTGCTCTCCCGTTTCGTACCTTTTCTGCCATATATATTACACCATTTCTTATCTCTTTATTGCGCATCTATTATAAATCTTTCCCTTTCCTCCTTGTTTCATTTCAAATTCATAAGTCATTGTTATATATCATATTATCTCCATTTCCGTACATTCTGTTAACAGGTGTTCCAACGTTCCAAATTTTTGTCTGTACAGGTCACATCTTTTATTGTTTTCCTTTCCTTGGAGAAAGGTAAATATTGGTATTTACTTTATTCTATGAGGTTTTCGCATTTTACCTGCAGTATTAACCCTTTCGCTGCGGAGCGCTCAGAAACGAATTGCTCTCTGGGCAACCGGCGTGACAGTGGGAGATCGGCCTCGCGGATCATAACGTATGCTGCCACCGCGTCGAAAGCAAACAATTTAATGTACATTATTGGGCAGTTGTTTATAACAAATGCACAGCTCCTATAGTTGCTGTTCGCTCGACTCCAGCTGAGCGCCTAAAAGCGCTGTTCGCTCGGAGAGAGCGAGTCTGGCTGAGCGCCTATAGGCTCTGTTCGCTCGGAGCGAGCGAGTCTGGCTGAGCGCCTATAGGCGCTGTTCGCTCAGAGCGAGCGACTATGGCTGAGCGCCTAAAGGCGCTGTTCGCAGTTAAAGGGTTAATTGCTGATTATGCCATATTGTGTTTTTACTTAGGTACTCTAGTAGTGTTGCTGTTTAATATATTTAAACCTTTCATTATATCTTGCTTCTTCTTTTTTTCCGTTTTGTCCCTGCTGTTGCATTTCATAGTCTCTTCTTACAAGGCTCTCCATCAATTCCTGTACTTTGGTCTCATCAAATTTACTCTTACGAGAGTACCTTGTTTTTAAATAATCCTGCCTTTCTTTTATGTTTCTGCTTTGACTGTTCCCTCTGTCTTTTCCTCTCAATATCCCTTAACAGTCTCTCTCTCCTGTTACATACTTACTAACATATTTTTTGTGTGTGCAGGTTTCCTGGGAAAGAAAGAGGATCAGTGACCGCCAATGATCTTCTCATCATGCATAAAAGCAAGAAAGAAGAAAGAGTAACTCGTGCCACATACTGTAGTTATAGTAAATTGGTTTATAAAAATACTTTGTAACTATTAGCGCAAAAGATTAATTTAGAACAATTGTGTAAGTAATTGTTATGTATATCTGTTGTATATTTTATTTTATATTCAGCTTATTCGGTAGACCTTGTATAAACTATAATATTACTTTTACTACAAGTTCTACTGAATTAGTTACACAATTGCTGTAATTTGAATTTATAAGGTTCTGCACATTAACTATGTAAAGTTTAGTATAAGTTTTATCTGTAAGATCTATTGTAAATTAACTTCATAGTATAGTTTATAAGTATTAGATTATTTGTGTTTATAGTATTTATTATTTATAGTTTATTAAGATGTATTTTAAGTAGATATAAAAGGATAGTCCATAAGTATTAGCTTGTAAATTTGAATTACATGATTTTTGTAACTTGTATCTTCATTAATTAAGTTAAATAAATCTTCAATTAAAGGAATGCTACTGCTCTTTTTATTTTCACACCTTAACAATCCTTGAAAGAACCTAATTCCAATTCCTTAAACAAGTACTACCGTGCAGGAACTTTAAATGTAAAGTTCGCAAGCGGAGAACTTGTAAAAATAGACCTGAACATTATTAAATTCGCCGCTAATTATCCAGGAATTAATACAAAGTCTTGAGGGAGTCTAGAAATTTGAGTGCTCGGAAATTCCTGGAACGTGACGTCATTTCCAAGAACTGCGGGCTTCGGATACCTCCTTGCATATCATATTCTCCTGATACAAATTCACGATTTTCAGCGAGATATTTTTGCTAGAAACTCAGAAATTATACTGTCGGAAATTCCTGGAACGTGACGTCATTTCCAAGAACTGCCGGTGTCGGATACCTCCTCGCTTATCATATTCTCCTAATACAAATCTACGATTTTCAACACTTAAATTTCTGAGTTTCTGGCAAAAATTTCTCGCTGAAAATCGTGGATTTGTATCAGGAGAATATGATATGCGAGGAGGTCTTTCATCGCAGCAATTCTTGGAAATGACGTCACGTTCCAGGAATTTCCGAGCGCAAAATTTCTGAGATTCTGCCAAAAATATCTCGCTGAAAATCGTGGATTTGTATCAGGAGAATATGATATGCGAGGAGGTCTTTCATCGCAGCAATTCTTGGAAATGACGTCACGTTCCAGGAATTTCCGAGCGCTTAAAATTTCCGAGTTTCTGGCAAAAATATCTCGCTGAAAATCGTGGATTTGTATCAGGAGAATATGATATGCGAGGAGGTCTTTCATCGCAGCAATTCTTGAAAATGACGTCACGTTCCAGGAATTTCCAAGCGCTTAAAATTTCAGAGTTTCTGGCAAAAATATGTCGCTGAAAATCGTGGATTTGTATCAGGAGAATATGATATGCGAGGAGGTCTTTCGTCGCAGCAATTCTTGGAAATGACGTCACGTTCCAGGAATTTCCGAGCGCTTAAATTTCTAGACTTCTGCCAACAAGTTGTGACACCCAAGAATTTCTTGCTGCCAAATTTAATAACGTATAGGGCCATTTTGACAAGTTTCCCGCTTTAGGACTTTGCATTTAAAGTTCGTCGACGGTACTTCTTGTATAAGGAATTGGAATTAGGTTCTTTCGAGGATTGTTGAAATGTGAAAATCAAAAGAGCAGTGGAATTCTTTTCATTGAAAATTTATTTAACTTAATTAATGAAGATACAAGTAACAAGCATGTTGCCATATAAATTTACAAGCTAATACTTATGAACTATTCTTTCAAATCTATTAAGAATACATCTTACAACTAAATCTTGTATCTACTTTAAACTAACATTTATGTAATATAAAAATACTATAAACACAAATAATGTAATACTAATAAACTATTCTATGAAGTTAATTTACAACACATCTTACAGATAAAATTATACTAAACTTTACATATTGTAGTTTATACGTAGAACATATTAAATTTAAATTAGAGCAATTTATGCACATGCAGATTATTTATTGCATCCTTAATTTTATATTTTATACATTCAGTAGAACTTGTAGTAAAAGTAATATTATAGTTTATACAAGATCTACCAAATAAACTGAATACAAAATAAAGTATGTAATAAATATACATAGCAATTAATTACACAGTTGTTCTTGTTTAAATTCATAGCCTAATAGTTACAAACTACTTTCATAAACTGTGGGTGTGCGTAGTGTCTAGCAACATAGGGCATTTATGCCAGGCCACCTGAGTTATGGCTGATCCATAGGCGAGCAGTGATGGCGAGCAGAGCCGTGTTGAGAGTGCCATTAGGTTTAAAAGGATAGTTTGAGCAGCAGCGTAGTGTGAATTTGGGAGTGAAGCAGCGTGGATTTGAGAGCAAACAGCATAGTGAAGAACAGTGTAGAACAGTATAGAACAGCGTGGGCTTGGCTAGAATACATTAAGATATATACCTTTAGTTCAATGTAGTACCTTTTGTTATATCAAATACATATATTTTATATTAAACTTACATCGTCCTTGATTGCATAAACCTTCCAATACCATAAAACCAATTTACTATAACTTAAGTATGTGGCAAGAGTTATTCTTTCTTCCTTCTTGCTTTTATGCACGATGAGAAGTGTCGGTCAATGGTCCTTACATTTTGTCTGCGAAACCTGCACATACAAACAATATATTGGTAAGTATCTAGCAGGAGAGAGAAAAATTGTTAAGGGATATTTGCAAGACAAAGAAAGAAGGGAAGGCCAAACCAGAAGCATAAGATAATGAGTGGATTATTTAAAAAGGAATGGAATGAGTCTCGCAATAGGACCGTACTAAGACCTGAACTAAAGGAATTGACGGAGAGCCTTTAAAGAAAAGACTATGAAATGCGACAGCAGGAACGAGACAGAAAAATAGAAGCAAGATATAGTGAAAGGTTAAAATATATTGCAACAGCAACACTACTAGAGAACCTAAGTAAGAATGGAAGAGGCACAATGAGTAATTAATAGGGCAGGTAAGATGCGAAGCATTAATGGATGAAGAAATAATGTAATACGTAAAGTAGAGAAGTAAGGTTATACGTAAAGTTAGGTTATATCTAGTCGAAATTTTAATGTACTAGATTGTAATACTGTGTTTGCTAACATTATTAATATGTACTTACATATGAGTACGAAACGATTTTCGTGCATTATTAACTTAATTTTATAAATGAAAACATAAATAACCGAATTTTGTTAAGTTTATAGTACCACTATTTATCAGCGAGTGCTTCAAGTTACGTACCACTCGTATCCCTGTTTTATCTACACCCAAAGTGGCTTTAGTTTCTCCATCTATAAAGAAGTGCTTGAACCTTCGTGTATGTCTGCTTTATCTATAAAAGCTAATGGTCATTAGCATCGCCATCTATAGAAATGTGAATGAAACTACTCGGGCCTCTACCATATCACACTTAAGGTAAGAACGAGGCACGAGTAGTTTCATTCACATCTGTATAGATGGCGATAATAGCAGGCGCGAGTAGTTGCAAGGGGTTCTGTATAGATGGCGATAATAGCGGGCGCGAGTAGTTTCAAGGAGACCTGTATAGATGGCGATAGCAGAGCAGGCACTGTAAATATGGCGGAGACCCGCGTAGTTTCAAGCTCATCTCTACAGATATTATTTAATTTATGAATTAAAATATATACATGGCTAATTACGAGAAAACTAATTCTACTATAATGCGTGAGGAAGAAAAGGTCTCCTGTTATTGTCAGATTGTAGAACGTTCATTAATTGCGCGCTTACTATATACATTTACTTCTTATCTTCCTACCAACCTTATGTATCTGCTAAACTAGGGAATAACATTTTCGAAGCCAACCAAACTTAATTTCTAAATTAAATAAAAATACATAATAATTTTATTACTTTCATTGCATTAAAAAAGTATTACAATTGATAAATATTTAGCCAAGGTTTCCTACTAACATTGATAACACAAGATTACCAAAGTATCTAGCTTACCCACATTTTTTCTTTTATGTTAGCAACAGGTAGGGGAATGCCCCTTGTATAACAAAAGTGTTAATAGATAAGATTGTAATATTATACTGACTTATAGTTAAGAAAAACCTTGCAATACGCTTTGTACGAAGAATAGTGCATATTCCTTGCGAGGATAAGGAACAACTTGTGTTGCAACAAGCTTGAAGTTTTTTTCTTAAGCGTACAAGAAGTAATTATACATTTTATTCAATGACGTAAGTAGGTTTTTAAATTTTTTTAAAGAATTCTTATTCATTTCATGTTGACATAGAAGCAGAATTACTGTACAAAATGAATCAGTATGTACGAATACCAGATCCACTATTTAATACCAAAGATATGGTACAAAATTGGAGAAAATGGAAAACTGACTTTGCCGTGTTTTTGAAAGCGGGTAATAATATGAACGCGCCAATGGAGACAAAGGTTTTCCTTCTGAAAAATTATTTAGGAATATTTGGTCAGAATATAATTGATAGGATAATGTCGAAGAATTTAGAATGCAGAAACAATATGGATATGTTATTATCAGAGCTAGACAACTACTTTGATCCACCTAAAACTGAAATTACTGACAGATATAATTTCTTTACTGCGCAAAAAGGCCGAAGAACATCGTTTAATGACTATGTTGTTTACTTAAAGGTGATTTTTTTAATTTCATATTACATCAATGCATGTTAATTTCAATTGTTTAATGAATTTGAATTATTCAGATCGATTGAAAAATGTTTCGACGTTGTTGAAAACTGTAGGTCTTTGTACAACTTTAATATTTGTTTCAAGGAAAAATCAGCAAATTGCAACTTTGGAACCATGAGAGACAGTTTAATTCGAGATAAAATAATTGCTGAATTGAAAGATGAACAACTTATAAAGAAGCTAATAAGCAGACAAAATCTTGACTTGTCAACATTAGTTTCGATATGTCATAGTCATGCTCTCGAGGTCGAGAAGAAAAAACAAGATTCGTTAGCAAACAAAGTCAATAAATGTAAACCAAATGTTGAAGGTAATAAGCATACGCATCCAAGAACAAAGCATTCACGGAATTGTAGAAACTGCAATCAAAAGCATCCTATTAAAGCCTGCCCTGCCTGGGGTAATAAATGTTGTAAATGTGGTCTATACAATCACTATGATAGTTGTTGTCCTAATAACACGATCTCGGAAAGAAGAGAAGTAAGTACTTACAGTATGCCTCAATTTAAACCCATATTATATTAACTATTAAGTCTTTTATTTTTAATATTAATATAATTACCTGCTTATATGGATTAATTCTAGGAAGAAGAAAACGAGAACTGGCAACAGGAAAATCTGCAGGTGAAATGCGAAAATAGGATATAACACTGCATTTTGTATTATATACATATACATATTTACATCTGTCTTTCAAATCTTATATCGTACTTCGTATTTTTCAATAAAAGAAGACACGTCATGTCTCGATTTTTTTGCAGGGCCCCAGTGCTCCGCCACTTTCTGCTATGGGTAATGCTACAGATAATCAGACACTCTATCCAAGCTTAAATGATATAAAGCTGGTTGAAGAGGAAATGGTACCATTAAGCAGAGTATATTTTTGTATACATACAAAATTATTAAACAATAATATTTGAACAGTCACGTTCATTTTTACAGAGAGCAAGGTCTTGGACATGGTATAAAGAAGACAATGCAAACTTCGATGAAAATTTACAAAAGTCATCGGAGGTAAGCAATTTTTTTTATAAAGACATTTGTATCTTGATACATATATGTATCAAGATACGTTTAGTTATAACTAAACGTTTCTGTTTTTAAAAATATTTCAGCAAGGGAAAACAAAAGCAGCTAGCAATAACGTAATCGATATCATAAAACGATATATGAAACACTAGATTTAAGTTTTTAAAAAAAGAAAAAATACAGGGTTCATAATGACAAATAAAAGTGAATGAATACAGATGTTTATATGTATATTGAATATAACAGTTAATAAATTCTACGTATAACGTTTAATGTCATTACATTGGTCCCTAAACTAAATTAAAATCGATTGCTTTAAATATTAATAGAAGAAAAAGTACAAATGGCACATCAAATGTGGATACAACGAATGTGCATAATTCTAATAATTCATTCCCCATTGTTAATGACAACTTATTTATTTATTTTCGTTCTATGAGAATTATATGTCACATAACATATTTCAAAACGTTACATACATCTTACTAACAAAATAAATAAAGCACTAACTTCTTTGGTACGACGCTCACACTACAATTGCGTTTAATAATAATAATAATATGTTGCAATAAAAACTTTGTTAGCTTTCACGTTACAAATTCGTTACATGTTTGTATATCAAAACATAACCATTCGGTTAAACAATGATCCAGCGCTTTTCAGCAAACTTATATCATTGTGTGAAAATACATTAAAACTCCATAGCTACATAGTGTTCTGTCATAATATACACAAATGCAATAAATAAACACATTATAAAATGCAGGATGCATTAACAGTGTACTATATATGAAAAATGATTCTTTTTTCTCTATCAAAATTTATATAAAATCATATTTCCATTACTTTAAATAAGTTAATGTTCTCAAGGTGTATCTTGTCGTCAATTGATTTGTAAAAAAAGAGGCCTAATTTTACACTACAAAATCACAATAGATATAGGTAGCTTTTAGATGGTAAGTAGATGTTTAGAATGCATAGCCTTGTAGAAAGCGAAATCAACTCGTGTAAAATCGAGCATTACAAGTATACACATATAAAAAAGTAGTTTTCTTCAATTTAAAAACTTTCCTAATTCTTATCTTACATTAAAAAAGATTAATAACAGTAACAGCAAAATTTGTTCAAAAACGTCGCTACAGAGAAACTCCCACAAACATGTTCTATAAAAATCTATAAAAATACGCAGTAAAAATTGTAATATCTGCTTTTTAATAAATGTATTATGCATACCCTATATGTGTGTGTATATATATGTATACGTTTTGTGATGAGTAAAAAGTCTTTGTTAACTGAAAGACTTCGATGTCAATGGCATTAGTAAAGACGCGCTATATATTTAACTAACATTTGCGAATGTGATAATATCTCAAATTATACGTTTTATATAAATGTACTTATAAAATATTAAGTTAATAATTTGTGATACAAACGTGTTGACGTATAGAAGTATAAAAATTGTAAATTTTGTATAAAATTTGTATAGTTTTTGCACTGCCTACTATCGATATATGTATATAGAATTGATCCGAATGTTTTTTAACTAGATGGAATAGAGGCAAATCTAATGGAAATCTAACTTTCTTTAACACGTTCTTCGCGTTACGGAAAATATGTTTAAAATGTTATATAACTTGCTGTAATCTTTAACAATGATAAATACTTTCCTACTTATGCAAGAAATAAAGGTACACAGAAACTATAAATGGTAACTCTCTAGTTTCCTACACTAAAACTAAATTCTGTATAAATACTATAATATACATAATTTTCAGTATACTGGCAAGACACATGATCATAAAATAGTTTGAATCAAGTTACGGACGGATCTTGACTAAAATTATCTATATTTGATGAAAGAACAAATTTGTTTATGTTATAAGGTGGTCTTTTTGGTTTTGGTGGTGGTGTAGGCGGCTTTGTTAAAACGTCAAGATCGTCTGTAGGAGTTGGAAGTTTGTTTTTCGTCCACTGTCCCAATGATCGATTAGAATTGTTTAAACTACCTGTTCCACATTGGACAGGCAATTCGTCTGGAAGGTTACAGTAATCAGCCTCGCGAGTTTTCACAGGTAAAGGTGGCGGCGGATCGTCCTCAGATGCAGTGCTATCTGTAGTGCCAATGCTATCCCTATTCCCTTTTCCTAAACTACTTGAATCCAATCCATTGTTGACATTTCTTAAATAATGTTGAGATTGCCCAGATAGTCGATTGCTTATTCTTCTTTCTTTTTCTACCTCTGACCTCAAAGGGCGCTTTGGTGTTAGCTATATAAGAGTTTTTATAATTATTATTATCATTATTACTTTTCATTTGATTGCCTCCGATTATATTGAAACATTACCTCTTGTCGAAGTTCGAATATTGGAGTACTGGGGAAACTGGACATTAACGGAGTTACAGGTGTCGATGTATTCTGTGGCAAGTCTGCCGTAGTATACCATTGACTCGTCGGTTGATCATTTTTCGTGGATGAAGCTGAATCACTCTTACGCGAACTTCGCCGTTTCGAATCTTTCTTTTTATTCGTCCCTGGACTGGGGCTTCCTAATGCTTTTTGCAGAGATGCCGTTGACAAGATGTGTGAACGGATTGAAGAATTCCTGCATACAGACAAATAGTATTATGAAAAACATAATTTTATATAAATACTTGTAATAACTCTCATATACAATTGACATTCTACTAATATAATAATTCGCTGTTTACCTATTTGGCATAATAACCGATCGTGTTATTGATGTTGTTTACCCAGGGACAAAAATAGCGATATAACAAATAATATACAATAATATCATGCAAATAAAAAGTTAGAACATATAAGGAAGAAAAATTAACGCGTTTAAACATTTTAAAGGCACATATGTACATATGTGAACAATCGATATAAGCTAAATAATATGAAAATGATTAAACGTAAAATAATGCAAGCAATTAAACATATTCTATAGGATACGTTGAAAATATGTACATAAGTGAAAATAAAATGCAAAGAAGATTTTATATATACATATATATAAATACACATGTGTACACATAAAAAAACTGCTAAGTGCGGAGAAAGGAGAGAAGGATATTGTGCTTATCAGGTCCAACGGCAAAATTCCTGAAATTTTACGTATATTAATAGAATATTCACTCGTAAAATGTTATGTTAGAGAACCATTTTTACATTGGGAAACATCATCTTATTTAAGTGATACTAATAGCAGATACATTAGCACTGATGAATAGTATTCATAACAGATAGGGATATATGTAAGTAGTTCATATATTATATAATGCTCTACGAGATGCAGATAAAACAGAACTGCAGAAGTTAATACTGTCACTGCTTCCGTATATTATGGTTTTACCTTGACAAACTGACGTTTTGTGTACCGGATGAAGGTGTACTGTTGTTAAAATTGAATGATGCGAGCGACTTGAACGTTGCAACTTGGGATCTTGTAAGGGAGGATACCCTGGAGTGAGTTCCACAGCTGAACGAGATAATTACATAGTAACTACGTAATTAGTTAGTAAAAACCAACAAGTATGGAAAAACCTATGTAGGATCTTTCGTTTATTCTTACGTAAAGTAATTATTGTAAATGCGATACTCATTTTTACATGCTTATTAATTTCCTAATGTGACACAAATAATATATTAAAACGAATATGATCACAGTCCCATACCAAAGCTAATTTAATAACGTTATATCACCCGAATGAGATTAGTGTTAGCAGAAGTAATATGGCAATATATGCAGCTGATAATATACATATACAAAAATAAATATCGACAACACTTACTCAGAGTGCATTATGTTCGATTCAGACAATCGATGATTTTCACCTCTTAAAGCTTGAGGCCTTCGCATCGTAACAATTTGCGTTAAACTTTCAATTTGTAGATCACATGTCTGCAAGATAAGTATACATTATCTGGTACTTTCGAAGAGATTTCTTTCAACAACGTTAGTACTATCGCTCTTACCCTTTTCCCATACTTTGTCTCCACTTGACTTCGCATCGATGCAAAACATTGCTCCAACCGTTGATGAAACGGAGCCAATTCAGGAGGGGCGCGTAATTTATGCAATTGAACACCTACACTCAATAATGGAATTTGTTCGGCGATTAATCCCTCCAATTTCAAAAGATCAGAACTTTCCTCTGGATGAGAACTGCCATATTCTGAATTGAGAAATGCTTTCTCGTAGTTATCTATTCCGCCCATTACCGCAGGGTCCAATATACCGTTGAGCTTCATACTGAGCGGATTTAATGGAAGGTTGTGATCAGCTCTGTGTGCTAAGATCAAATCTCTCAATGTAGTATTTGTAGCTTCCATTGTTTCTATTGCATTACGAAGGGGACTGACTAAGTAGGTTTCACTAGACGTGACAGGAAAACACCTAAGGATGCCTGGTAAAGGATGACTCGTGACGAGTACTGTTCGTTCCAACCACAGCGAGGCAAATTCATTATTGGTAACGGTATGTGTGTCTTTTTCTTTATCGCCAGGATTGCTATTACTCGAGGTTAAATCTTTCTTTGGTGCCGGTCTTGAAAATCGGAAACGCTGAACGTCATTTACACGATGATACCTTAAAATCAATCACAAACAGGATTGTAAATTTCGTTGTGAACTTACGCGTATACATACACATCACTATATCGTGTTTTACCTCAACACAGCTTCTGCTGTTACAGGTTTCCCACTGAGTCGGTGTCTCTTCTCGTCCATTAATGGATCCACCCTGTTAATTTGAACGTATTGATGATTGGAGTCCAGCATCTCCGTTGTAGGTGGAGATAATTTATTCATTTGCTCTGCATTTGGTAACTGATTTAACGTCCGCGAGCAAAAATCACTCAAACGTTCATACTCTTTTCCGCGATAAATAAATACCTGTGGTGAATGAACGATAATTAGTGCTCATGTAATTCGTTGCAAAATGATCAAGCTTTTCCGTGAAGTACCTTATTCTGTAAAAATGCCGGGTGACCATGGCCGTAATATGCAACTCTAAAATATTCAGGCTCGGGCCTTAATTGTTTTACTATTGAGTCATAAAATTTCGCCATGCGCCTCAGTAATACAGAAAGTTGTAAATAGTCGAATGTCTCCTCCTCGTACTGTGCAACTAATTCTTTACATACTGCAAGCGCACATTCCCACATTTTGCCTTTATCAAAGTATTCAATCATATCATTGTATAATGCCTCTTTTAATTCACGATTTGTTTGACATGACAAGTATCTGTGCGATCTTAAAAGCGGCGGTAACGGTTGATCACTCCATGCTAGTAACTGACTATGAAGTTTCAGAGAATAAGCTGCTTCGGTGTAATTGTCACACTCCAAGTGTAGCTCGCACAGTTTGTTTACGTATCTATAAAGTGGACGAAAAATTTTAGTATTAATAGCTATATGTATAATTTTCGCACGCAACTTTGCTATGCAAAAAATGTTCATTGTATACGTACCTAATATACATTTCCTTTCTATTTATTTCAGAGTAAAATTCTAGTAAGTTCACGATGCATAACATTCGGTGTTCCTGAGATTCGGCATGTATAATATCACGATATTGTAATAAACGTTCCATAAGTTTAGCTACTGTATCAACGAAGCGTAATCCTTGTTCCCGCATAGTGGAATGTTTCTCACAAAGATTACCCATTACTTGAATCCAAAGTAAACGAAATTGTTCATCGCCTCTTCCTCCCTCGACCTATCGCAACATCATGCAAATGTAGTTTGATAAATCATTGAACTGAGAAAAGTAATATTTTGTATCGTACCAATATATCTAATTTTGCAATCATTTCATTTTCATATTCAGTGAAGTTGGCTTTTATATGAGCCGGATCTCGTTTTGTATCACCGTATCCTTCAACAATTCGTGAACTATAGAATTCGCACTGCATCATATCAAAAAATATAGGTATGGTAGCTTTTCTTAATTCACTTTCTGGTATTAATGCCATTTCCAATATTGCTCCAACTAAAGCAGGGACGAATAATATTTTATGCTGTCCCAAATTGAACCACATTGATCGTATTTCAAATGCTGTTTCTCTGGAACGAACAGAAATATTAATATGAATTATATGTAGAAGAAGACAAATTAGATTAACACCGAAACATATATATACCTGCGCATATCATTGTAACGGGAAATAATACGATTTCGTTTCGATGCTGTGAATGTTTCCAATTGCAAAGTTGGCTGAGTCAAAAACGCAATTGCACAATGAAAGAAATTAGACCAGGCTTGTTGCTCAAAATCGCTGAAGAAATAATCGCGAATGGTACCCGAGAAATAGCGCAATGACTTTAAGACTATACTATTTTGAAGCATAATCATTTCGGACCAATCGCCAGGGAATACACTCCTCGATACTAAATCTTTAAATACTAACAATATCTCCATAAGGAAATCAAGCAAATCAAATTTAGTTCCAAATTGATTTATATAAATTTCATAATGATGTTGCGTCATTTGCCTGAAATAACATATTTAGTATTAGATATTGTTTTCCTTCCTTGCATAACTTTAAATTCATAATTCTTACCTAAATATTGCTAACATGACTGACACTAAATTTCCTACTAATGGATTCTCCCTGTCCATTGATATAACTGTTTGTATAATAGTCCGCAGGGCTGTGAGCATAATTTCTTTTACATCCTGTACGGTGCTTCCTATGTCGTTCCTAAATGTTAATTCCAGGATGTCAGATAAAATCTTGACGCATAGTTCTACCTACATGAACATAAGATTGAACCACGTTTCACATTGGCAATGTAGATTACCTATTCATACATATCCTTGTAAAAATAATAATTAGAGACAGAGGGTAATAAAACTGCATGACAATAAAAACACCCTTCCTGAAAATCTGACATAAAATACTTATCATGAATAGGTCAGTGTGTATCTCTTGCATACATTAGCAATCATTGTGCCAATAACTCAAGATTTATTTGCAACTGATGCATCCTAATTCACCATGTATATTTCAACAATTACCTCCTCAGAGTAGCCACGGTGCTGGTTGAGTCGATGCCGATTTTCGCCGAGCAGCCTGGCTACCTTCGCCACGCTTTTTCCAGGCGTACTTGACAGCCCCTTTATAGGTCAATAACCAAAACCAAACCAAACACAAAAATAAAACAGCCCTATGTTAGTTAGAATATAATGCCAATTTATGCATTAAGAAAAAAAATATATAGTTACATCCTTAATACTGTCCATCACCTATGAGAAATGACATTGTAAAACTGCATGCAAAGACTGATGCAGTGCCCCAAGCAAACGGAACAGTTATAGAAGGGCAGAGAAACTACGCTAGAAGAGTCATTAAGGAGATTCTTTTGTTTAATGTTCTTTTAGTGAATTGATAAATAGGTGAAGTTCTGGCGATGGATATTTCTCTACCGTGTACTACGTTGCGTAAAAACACAATATGGACGAACAAGGAATGACTTTTAATTTATGAATGTCTTTAGATAAGTTCCGCGTACTATTTCATGATTTCATGCCATATCAGGAAATAAAGATGCCACCGCAGTCTCATGCTATAGTAAAAGTCAATCGAGGATGTCTTTCATTTCATTGTATCTTATTTTTTACGTCGCTTTAATTTGAAATTTGCTGTCTAGGCAAATAAGTACTGCTTAATATTTACTGCATACGATGGCTTATATTTTAGATATAATTTGCCATGATGCAAAAATAAAGACATCCTATGTTAAAAGAAAGAAAGAAGAGAAAAAGAAGTAATACGATTGATGAAATTCACAGAAAGATGCGTGGCGGGAGGATGTCAGGCTGCACGGAAAGCACAAATAATGACACTATTCACAAATTGTATAGGAAAGTTCTAAATGCAATTAAAAAGCTCCGCTCACATTTTAACAATAGTTATGAAAACGAAAGGTGAAGAAGTTACAACATTTCAGACGCACGGCATATCATAGATTAAGCTTTATCGCGCAATTATTAATATGAACGAAGCTTTGATAAAAATGTTGAGTTACTAAAAAAATGAATTTTTTTCTATTAGTTATTTCGAATACACTTTCGTGAGCAACGCTTTCTTCACACTAAATTAATAACTAGTAACATCATGTATCATACCTCCTCTTTAGCTTCCAATAAATCCCGAACCAGAATAGTAATCCTCGGTAATAAAATTGCCCTACAGTCAGCACTTAGAAAAAGAGGACTGTGAACAATATCGTTCACTGTCATCATTTTCTGTTTAGTTAATCTTCTAACTGGTAATGTAACTAATAAATCGGTTAATATCGTGCTCAACTGCTTGCCACTATATACTCGTAGCAGATGAGGTATAGTAGTTGGTAAATATTTAAGACATGCTCCTTGTACTAATAAAGTGCTATCTGTTTCGTGTCTCATGAGTTCAACGATAGATCTCAGTAGCTCTGTTAAAGTTTGAGAAAATTCTTCTTCATCTTGGTTCAGCCTGTTTTAAAAAGAATATTTTAATGTATAGCGGGATAGTTGAAGTATGTTAACAGTTAACGGAATGAATACATACTCGGTAAATAAAAGACGAGATTCTACGACAAATCTCATACAGTATTGAAGACTTTTCATTGTTTTAAGTAGTATATCACGTTCTTGTCCATCGTTATTAGTTGCATTGTCTATGCGTTTACGTAATACTGCAATCAATTTTTTATACGCTAATGTCGCTGAGAAACTCTCGGAAATATATAAATCCAATACTGGTTGAAAATGTTGATATTTTCTGTCAGAGACGAGACCAATAATGTACAATAAACATTCGAATACCATATCATCGTATACATCACTGTCCGAATTGCTCATTAATATATTAAATAAAGCATCGAGAACATCCTGAAAAATAATACATTTTGTAAATTGGCACTCTAAATGTTTTATATTTATTATTCATCTTTATCCCCGCGTTACATAATGTAGAATGTACAAAATATTTACCTGCAAGAACTTTACCACTTCTTCGCCATCAACTTTCATTAAGGCAATTAATGATTCTTTTAAATCTGTATTATGAGATGCCCAATTCAATAGACCTAATAAATCCACATTTTGTGTTAATTTCGTAGAACAAATGTTCGTTGTTATCAGAAAACTATCTTTACTACTTAAAGTAAGCGCGCCTAACGTCGGTTTTTTCTCGACATTTAATTCAGCCTGAAAGATAGAATATTTTAGTACTGCAAAATGTAGATAAAAAGGTGATCTAATTTCAGCGCGAGCTTTACCAATTCGCCCCTTGTCGATGGCAATTTCAAATATGAAATATCAGTCTCTTCATATTTCTTTTGATCTAGTTTATATACTAGTAATTCATGCTGTATATCTTGCAGTGTTGTTCCATTACGTTGCATCAACTTAACAGAACTTAAAGCAAAAGGTTTCTCCGTTTTATCTTTTGCATCGTTCGAACTTCGATGTTTAAACGTAAATTTCAAATGAGCTTGTTTAAATTCTTCAATCGGTACAGCAATTCTAAATGTTTCGCACCATCTAGGCTTATCTTCATGATAATAAATAACACTGTGATACTCGTCAATTGGTAAGGCTCCGCCACCTAATTTCATTACACCCGGTATTGGTACACCAAACTCATTGCATACTTTAACCTGCCAGAAAAATGAATTAATAATCTATTCGAAAATTTAATTTAATCCGTAAAGAATACTGACTGTAACTTCAACATTTTTGTCCGTAGACTTTGATCCTTTGTTAAATTCACCACTAATTAATGTGAGGTACAAGTCATTTCTCACATCGCCTGGTAAAATAACTTCTGGAAAACCCATTTTCCTTGCTATAGCAACATTGCCAAGTACTAAATGCGCGTTTTCATCGCGTACCTATGCATCAAATCTTTCGTAAATATCGCGGCACGTTTCATTTTTATTTCCACAAGCCACAACTCATTGCTTACTTGCTTCGGATCCCCTCTGAGTAATTTTAAGCTGGCCCATAAACCTTGACCGCCAGCAGAGCTACTGTTATTCCCGTTGCTGCTCTTTTGAATATTTGTTTCTTTTTGGGAAAGAATTCTACGCAATGTACCGTCTAAACTCTCTTTCTCGCAACATCTGGAACAATGAGAAAAACACAACAAAACAGATCTACCTTAAGCGCATTCATAAGAAACCTCTTGTGAATACTTTTGTAACTTTAGTTTACATAAAACGTTATGCTTACTGTACAAATGGAATGAAGTGATGATGATCCGCATCGCCTTCAAGTTTACCAGTAATGTATAACGTGATATCCATTGCTGCTACACCGAACGGTCTTCTCATACTTTCAGTATTTTTAATCTTTTGATTAGCTTGTGCTACACTTGAACGCCTGTTGTCAGCATCTTTAGCTTCCATACCTCCAACTCTAATCACGTAACAAACTAAATAAACTTTATCCTTGGCTAAATCCCGAGAGCCAAGATCTGTGAATAAAACACGAAGATTGTGCAGCTGATCAATGTCTCTGGCTAGTCCCTCTTTACTCCACGATACCACATAATTTTCTGTGATCGCCTTCATTTCACGTCCATCATATAAAGTCAGTAATAACTCTACATCTTCTGCCATTTTGCATACAAAGTTCCTTACGCTAACAAAAAAGATATGCGAGTATACTGGTGTTTGCGGTTTTAAGGGCTTTTGTTTGGTATCGTTAGCTGCTTTTCTTATTCTTTCCGCAGCCGTTTCATGATGATAATATAATTGTATTGTACTTGTTTCTTCAGGACTAAGAACATTTCCGTGATCATCCCGTACAACCATATCCATACCCAATAACTGATTACCGGTATCGATTCTGGCCGTTGCCAATCGTTTCATATCCTTCAATTCATCAACCGTTAGTGTACCGCTTAAAATTTTGCTTCTGTATCCTATTAACTCTAAAATTTGTTGCTGCATTGTCCCAAAGTGCTCGGAATGAGTCTATACATAAAAACAATTCATAATAATATTTTACTCACAAAAATTCAGTTCCATTGCAAAAATTATATGTATAGACATTTTCTTATATATTATACAAACCACATATAGATGTTTCCAGTGATGTCCCCATTCTCTCAGAACATTAGTGATTTCGTGTATTAAACAATCCATATTCATACCTAAAATATTTATCCCATTAGAAAATCAATATGTCTTTATCATCTTTTTCAGAGCTGCGGTGGCTCAGTTCGTTAGGGGCTGGACTCGTAATCAGAACAATCTTCAGTTCGAGTCCCGCCGCTGCAGATTTCAGCCTGCACCTCTGTACATGATACATGTGCTTTAACTGTGGTTCTGGTGTTTCTGAATCCGCCTAAAAATGTAGGTCCAACAAACGAAACATATTCATTGTTTGCTGTTGAACGTGTACATAAGATTTTGGGATGATTCTGCATGTGCCTTTAAACGTACTACGTCCATAATACCACCAATCTCAGCACTCCTCTAATATATGTACTAGTTCCCCTACTGTTAATCGCATTGCATAGCAAGTCCCATGTACAAAGTTATGAATGCCTGCTCCGTCACAGTTACAAATAATTAAGCACGCTTGAAAATGTTATATTTATCGGCAAATCGTGTTTTAACATTTTAATAAAATGAAATAAAAATATCAAATGATCAGTATTAAAAATTGCATAAACACTTGCACAGAAAGGAGGGATCAAATATGTACTTAATCATCGGTTATTTAAACTACCCATAACACAAACGGCAAAGTATATATATCGTGTAGTTATTATGTAAATGAAATGTCAGCACTAGTTCCAAATCGTTTCCACAATACTCGCATGTCAATTAAATATTTTTGTACGAACTAACGAAGTGAAAATCGCCACGTATAAATGACATTTAAATGGTTACAATAAAAAGATTGTCGCATAATTGTTACAAATTAATGTTTCGCGCGCAAAACAAAAACTAAAGTTTTATCTGGTACTACGGGCATAGACGAGATATAGGAATATCTCGTCGGTGCTACGGGCACCTCCCAGGATGTTAGATGTAACCAAGACTAAATTAATAATATTCCACGAATTATTCCTTACCTACTCCTAAATGTTCTTTAACTTGTTTCCATGCCAGTGTTAGTTTAATTAACAATCTATTATAACAGGATATGTACACTAATTACATTTCGATTCGCACGTTTGTTGTGCGAGCAAAATACAACTCTCTTTATCTTGACATCTAACACACTGTAACGCAAAACAGGATGGTCAATGTTTCAATATTATCACAATGATGAGAACACGGATGAAACCAACATAGAATATATTCAAGCTTATAGATACACCATCGTCGTGCATGTTTTCACGCCTTACAAAACCGCGAAAAGTACAATTTGTTAAATTGTCCTAATACGACTGTATTTGTGACGATTTTTAATAGTTATATTTTATCAAATATGTAAACGCCGACGATTAATTCGTAAGAAAATGTGTCGAAAATGAATGCATTAAACCTTGCGATTAATTAGATCGAAATGAAGTGCGTACTTAATATACAGGGTCACTCGGGATCTCTCTGTCCGCTTTTAAGAAGAGGTTGCTGGGGCGACTTTGAACAACTTTTTCCTTTACCAAAATGTTGGTTGAAGCTTCGTTTTTGAGTTATTAACGAAAAGCACTGACCAGTCACAGCACCCATAAAGCGCGCGCTCCTGCAAGCGACCCTCAATCACGCTCGGTCGCTGTGTGAATGCGTTGATTCACAACCACGACCGAGCGCGTTGGGAGCCACGTGCTGGAGCGCGCGCAATAGGGGCGCTCTGATTGTTCATTGTTTTTCGTTAATAACTCAAAAACGAAGGTTCTACCAACATTTTGGTAAAGGAAAAAGTTGTTCAGAGTCACCCCACAACCTCCTGTTAAAAGGTGACGGTGAGATCCCGGGTGACTGTATATGATATTGTATTATATTTGAATTGTTCTCGCAGTCAAGATGAGCGCGGAAAATTTAAATATATACGAAATGCACGTGGACGATTAAAAATATATTATAATATATTATTATTGTCGGAAAATCAAGATTGACTTGCTTTATTTTTACTTTAATTGTTCTGAATATCTTTTGCTTGCTTTTGCAGCTTGAATTTATGCATCGGCTTTATTTATTCTACAAACAATGCGTTGCGGTTTTTAGTAGCGAGTAAAATGTAAAGTCGAAAACGCTGGCAGTGCCGGTTCTTTCTTTGTATAGCTAACGGTATCTTTGCGTATTAGACCTCGGAACTTTGTCTGTTTCATATTTCGATATTTTCTTATTCAGTTTACAAAATAGGTTCATAAATTTATCGTGGTACGTGTGTAAATTTTTATAAATTTCCAATTTATAATTGAACTAGACGTATATACACAGGTATAAGAAAACAATGGCGCATTATCAAACTGATAAAATGACAAATGATGCGACTTCACTTAACAATAAAAGGTAACGCTGAAACATTCTAAACAATTACTTCATCGTTTATTCCAGAGTTGAGCAACTTTTTTCTTTCTCTACTATGCATTTTTTCCGTAAAACGTAACCCCCATTAATCACGTGTATACATTTGTTCAATTAATTGCGTATCATTAGGGGAAATAGTTTTTAATTATAGAAATATCATATCAGTACCCATTTTTTTTAACAAATATGAAACAAATTTTCGTAAATACTGTTTCCTATTGAAATTATTGCACATTTATTGTCCATGTGTTTACAGCGAAGAATATACACTCTACGTGAATGATTTGCCTACAGAATTAAACAAGGTACATATACAAAATTATTAATTGCTCTGAAATACAGTTTAGACATACATATAATCGCTTACCTATTTATTTATTTGAAAATAAACATGAAATGTACTTTGATGGATGAACATAGATATTAAATAAATTCTAACACTTTAGCAAGGTTTGCTACAAATATTCAATCATTATGGACATGTCAAAGGACTCTTTTATCGTCCAAACGTTACCTGGGCTTACATTACTTATGGTACATATCTTGCTGCGGAAAATGCTATAAAAGATTTAAATAATGTACCACCGTTGCGCTTGAAAATATCATTCGCCAGAGAAAAAAGTTCTGGAGGAGTACAGGTTACAAAAGTAGCTGCTTCTAAAGATGTTGCAAGGCAAATTGAAACTCGTAATGTGCCAAATGATATAGTTGTCGATAAACCATCGTAAGTATACGTATCCATAACAATCTAATAATTATAAGGATATGGTTTAAAAAACATTTGGAAATAATTGCAGTATTCAATCAAGAGGACGCGGTTATCCTTTGGATATATTCAAGGGGGTTGAGCCGAATCGGAGCTTACCGCAATACAATTACACAGCAGATGACGATATATTATATCCGTATCCTTCTGATCCGCACACATATAATCCGTATGAAAATGCGGAACCTTATGCAAGTACAAACGCACTATGGACAAGGTAGCATTAAAAAGCTTTTGTAAAATGTTTATTAGGTACCATGCTGTACAAGCTTAGTAATTTTCCTGATAACATTTTAGAGGTCAATTAACTATTACTCAAGATGGCAAGAGACATGTTTCTTTTGGGAGGGGCCATACATGGTATGAAATTCCGGATCCTCATCCTGATGTTGAAAAGTGTATTGATGAAGCATACGAGAAGCGTACTTCTGTAAGTAAAATTATATGAATGCAAATGATAAAGAATATGTATATAAAAAATATTTTAATTATAAGCAATTTAATTTAATAGGGCGTATATGAATATGGCAAAGGCGTGGAAAATGCAATTGGAATATGTAAAACATGTTCGAAAAAGACGAAATTCACTTGTGAAAAATGTCATACCTTTTATTGTAGTAGAACTTGCCAAGTATCTAACTGGCCTCAGCATAAGTTCGAATGTGAAACTATTCCGTATGTATTCAATTGTTTCGTTTGTATGCTGAAATCATTAATTTTGTGTATGTACCTGTAAATTATTAATTTTTTACACTATCCTTAGAGACTTAGTCACATCGATGTATGGTGCAACTTTGTCACAACCAAATAATGAAGAACAGACACTCACCAGAAATATTTCGAAGACTCAAATGCCCCTCCGACGTCCGAAGACATTAGCGAGCACGGGAACATCTTCAAATGAAGTTACTGATACTATTCCCGCAGAGCGGGAAATAAATAATCATTCTTCAAGCATTTGTAAGGAGACTGCAAGTGATAATGAACCCAAATATCCGCCTCGTAAAGCTGCTAATCATTATGATGAGCATAAAAGAAATAAAGTAGAAAAAGAAACGATCCAAGGAAACCATTCTCCTTTCCAAAAGACACCATTTCGGAAAGATATAAGCCATAATGACGGAAGTTCTAAAAATTTAAACAAAATTAATCAAACTGTTGAAAAAGGTCAAAAGTTTAATGCAGACTATGTAGAAAAGATGGAAAACGATATAGCTTTTACTAAATCTACAATTTTATCGAAAACACAATTTACTGATGTAAGAGTAATTGTAACAAACGGCCGGGAATCATGGATTCAGAGAGTAAAAGACGAATCTGCTATAGCAGAGTTAATGACTAATTTGCAAAGTGAAGTAAATAAGTCGCCAAAAGTGAAACCAATAATTGGTAATATATATGCGGTACAATATGAAGATGTATGGCATAGAGTTTTAGTCACATCACTAAAGCCTTTAACTGTACAGTACATTGATTACGGTAATGACGAACACGCTAAAACAGATGATTTTCGCGAAATTAATAAATGTAAGGATGTTCCAAGATTTTCCGCCAAAATTCGTTTATCCGAAAAAGCATATAAAAAGTATGCGAATCTGAAAATCGAAGATACGATAAGCGTAAAAATGCTGTCAGTTGATTCCGATAAAGTAATAAATGTTGAAGTTGAAGATGAAAATTGTATACCAGATGTAAAAAGACTAAATACTAAACCAATATTAAATGCCTCTGCCACTTCACCAGTTGTTCCTAAAACGCCGGTGTCTTCAGAATCTTGTGTTAGCGAGAAGTTACCAAATTCTGTAAAGAACTTAAAGAGCGTAGTGAATACTATGGTGGTTGAAGAAAAAGGAATTCTAGAAGTTCATGTTGAAATGAAAAGTAATGCTTACAGTGTCACTTTACTACCGCATAATGCAATATCCGATTATGAAAAATTGTTGACTGATTTACCGGATAAGTGTGCGCAGGCGGCAGAACATTCAAACCATAGGTAAATATGTATATGCATATGGCTGTCTGTACATTAAGCTTTTAATATCACACCTTGCCGAATTTGTTATTTTTAGACCGGGCGTAGGAGTATTATTATGTGGACAAAGACTTGATGGCGATTGGCTCAGAGGATATATTTTATCCCTTGATTCTCCTTTAAAAATGGTCATAATAGATGAAGCCAGAATAATGCCAATTAATAGAACTGTGGCATGTCCAGAAAAATTTTTAAACATTTGTGCATTTGGTGCAGTATGTGAGATAACCGATCCTAAACACAAAGTTAATGTAAGTTTTAAAATAGAAAATGGTGTCATGACATACATTTCTTGCACTACTTATCCTTTTATTTATTAATTTTATCGTGCAGGTTGGTGATCAATATGAATTTAAAGTGATAGCAAAAAGGGTCGATAATGGACAAGAAACAATTGAAATCGAAATTTCAACAACAGATATATTACGGGCCATTGTCAAACCCTGGATACCAGTACCTGAACAGAAAGGAGTACAATATGCTGAATTGAAAAATGGATCCGAAGTATGAAAAGTGATTTTATGTAACATTCAGTATTTTAATTATAAAGTATTTTTAGGTGGCACTTACTGCTTTCCGAAGCCATACACTTCTGTTCGCTCGACCTTTAGATACTATAGCACTAGAACACTTCAATAGTGTTATGCAAAATGTTGCAAAATGCGCTCAAACATGTAAGATGATACTTTATAATATAACATAAGTTAATACGACGTTTAGTAATAGTGGGGTAAACTAAAATTACTGTCTATTCGTGGCAGCTCCATGTTTGAAAGAACCACCAGTTGTCGGGCAAATGGTCATAGCTCAATATGTCGACGAAAATTTCTACCGTGCAATTGTTACTAAAGTGGAGAATGAAAAAATTGCAATTTCATATGTTGATTTTGGAAACACCGAAGTTACAAATACGAAGAAGCTTAAAAGTTTAACAGATGATTTAAAACAGGTATGCTATTGCTTAATGTATACACGATGGTACAATATAACTCCTAATACTTATCCCCTTAATTTTTCAAAAGCTTCGATCCTGTACAACAAGGATCATGCTAAAAGATGTTCCGGAAGATGTTCCTATGACGAAGGAATTGAGCGATTATCTTAGCCAGTTAGTGGGAGGTGAAATTCCATTAATATGTACGTTCGAAGGTGTACCTTCCAAGGATGGAGTTTACCTTAAATTGCATAGCGGGGAAAATATTAATAAAACAATAAGTGACCTACTTGTGCCGACCTCAAAGGAATCTGCGGAGAAAGGTAGTTGGTAATATTTATATAATTAATACGCTTAATAGGTGACACGACTTATTTTAATAATAAACTTTATTTCGCTTGCAGATAAAACATGTTATGTGGCTGATGACTTAAGTGCTATCGATTTGGGAAAAACTGGTGACACTATTGAAGCACTTGTTCTACATAGTCTTGACGACGGCTATAAGTATGCTGTGTGTTCATTGGATTACGATTTGATGACCCATGTTTTCGACATAATGCCAAAAAAGGTAATTCTAATTTGAATGAGCTCTTATTACATTTTCGGTAATAGACATGTATACATACATGTAAATGCGCATATACTATTTTATTATTTTTAAAGATGGCTGCGTATTGCGAATCAAGTGATAATTATATCCCTCGAGAGAACGAACTGTGTCTTGCTTTGTATGAAGGTGGATGGTATCGAGCAGCGTGTGTACGTCGTAGTTACACACCTACAACAAGTGCTGTATTCTTCGTCGATTTCGGAAATACTGAGTTTGTCAGTCATAAAGATATACGACTTATGCCAAAGGAATTTATGTCACCCAATGCTCTTGCAACTGTTTGCAACATTAGTAGTAAGTATTATATTATTTTTTGTGGTGCATATTTGTTTGAATTACTTGTTAACATAAACTGTAATGTCGTTTTATAGATATAGCACCCACTGACAGCAATGGAAAATTTGCTCCAAAGATTGAAAAAAGAATTTCTGAGCTAGTTGTTCCCGATAACCTGATTAAGATAAAAATTATTGATCATGACTTAGAGTCTGGAATATATAATGTGGAGCTACCACTAGTACGAGAGAGACTCAGTCAAGAGGGCCTGTTAACAGGTTAAAAAAATCAGCAAGGATCTGCAAGAAACCAGATATTTTTTACTTAAGACCGTTTAGTTACTTTTCGAAAAGTATTTTTTAGCTTTAATCTCAGGTAATATAACTCATGACTCGCGCGCAACAAAAATATAAGATTTGTTAATTTCTTACAGAATATTACTTTATAATTTCTTTTATTTCTATAAATAGTTGTACTCGCTCATTTTGCTATCCTCTGTGGATTAAAGTATTTACGTAACATGTAAGTTTTATACAGTATCATATAATTTATAATAAATGTGAAAAACAAATATCCTTGTTATTACACTCTACATTAAAACATACCGAAAATATGATACCTTCGATATTCCACTTTTTGTGTGAAACCAAAGGACGATTGCGTCGTCCGTTTCCATGGCAACGTTGTCTTGCGCATTTTTCCATCTAAATCTAGGGATATATACATTTGGTAGCAAACCTGCTTTTACATGCATTATTAGTAATTATTAGTAGTATGGAACAATTTTCGTGAGCCCGCTGTACATACAAGTATACTATACCTTTGTTTTGTTGATACATACGTTCCTAACCTATCTGACCAACATATGACTAACCTTCCTTGATGTGTCAGTGCAGATGATAGATTACTGCAAGCCACTGTTTGATTTAAATAATACCAGGCTTCCAAATAAACAAAATAATAAGTGATGAACGTTCAAATAAGGCATCGGTACGAGGGTTTATTACACAAGTACACTAATGCCATGAAAGGATGGCAATACCGTTGGTTCATACTCAGCCCAGAGTCAGGAGAATTACATTATTTTCTCAGTGAATCCGAGAAAAATCAACGGCCACGATGCTCGATATATTTAGCTGGAGCAGTGATTGCACCTAGTGATGAAGATTCTAATACATTCACTGTCAACTCTGCCACAGGTATGTGAAATGTACCAAAAGGTATACAATGTTACTTTGCGCAGAAATTCATATAGTACATACTATTTAAAGTAACAACTGAACATGATAGTATTTGTTCACCCAATGCAGGCGATATGATTAAATTGAGGGCCACAGATGCCCGTGCTCGACAAGAATGGGTTGACAAATTAAGAGCAGTGACAGAAATGTATACTAGGGCTATAGCGAGCAGCCATCCACCTTTACCTCCAAGAGAACATTCTGCTAATGCCAATAGAAATCCAGTTGCCAAGCTAGAAGTTTTAGATGCCTTCGCCAATTGTCAGGAACAATTGAGCAAAGTCGAGAAACATAATATTGCATTAGCACAAACTATTGAGAGCTCAAGTTTAAACTTGGATCCCGATTTGCTGGTACTCAAAGCAACGGCGCATACTACATTACATACATTAAATCAATGCCTCAACATATTATATCAATGATTGACCGAAAACTCTCTTATCACTGATCAAAGACTCAAAGGAATGTTATTTTTTATAATTCATTATCCAAGTATATTAGATGCATTTCAA
The DNA here is from genome assembly GCA_963583965.1 of Nomada ferruginata. Taxonomy (NCBI): domain Eukaryota; kingdom Metazoa; phylum Arthropoda; class Insecta; order Hymenoptera; family Apidae; genus Nomada; species Nomada ferruginata. The sequence goes on along the minus strand of OY757225.1, from coordinate 8,233,210 downwards.
TTAGTTTGTATAAGAATTTTAAACCTCTTTCCGACAATCCAACTATACGTTCTTCCATTTCAGTGATACGGGACAGTTTGCCCCCTTATTAAATACTAAATAGAAACATATAATTACGTTGTTTTTAAGACTTTCAAGTACAATACTCCAATATATGTTGAAGATTTATTAAAATCTTTGGATAATTAGGTAATTTGGAACTAATACAGTATCTAGGTAAACGTATAGATATATAAATTGATTTAAGTTAGCATTGAACAAATATTTATGATTATTACGTGTAGAATTATTAATAAACAGAGGTGAATATTCTCGTATGTATTCCTACATAATTGTTACTATGGCCTTTGAAATTAAAACAAAAGTGTTTCGAACAATCACATTTATATCAACATTGTAAAAGTAAAAAAACAATTACGGTGCGACCGGAAAATAAATGTCAAGGTCACGGAATTAGGTGAAGGTGAACAGGCAAGAGAGATTTACCTTGCTTGGAGAACGGACTCGATCAGTTTCATTATCGCGCGGGCCACGTAAAGATCATAGCGTTTACGTATCCAGCATAGAAATTTAAGTTAATGTAATTGATAGGATAATTATGACTAAAGATCGGATTGTACAAAATGATAACGAAAATATATTAGTCTGGTTTTAAAAAAACAAAACTGTTATGTGCTTTGAATGAATGGTCCACAGGCTGTTCGAAAGTTTATCATAAATAAATAAAAGGATATTTGTAAAGAATAAAAAAGACTTTTGGGAAGGAAGATGTCCGTTACATCTACATCAGAACTTTTAGCCGAAGCTGCAGGTGTTAAGGTTTATATGACGGAAGATCGGACCTTAATTAATTCAAGGATCACGGGGAAAATATGTGTGACATTGGAAAATATAATTGAAGTTAAAGCACTCGGCAAAAACTACGGGTTTCATCTAACAAAATCCAAATGGGATCCTTATCCATGGATAAATTATATCGATGCCGGCAGTATTGCTGACACAGCCGGTCTCAGGTGAGAATAAATTAGAAATTTATTATGATTATAATTATAGTACAACTTTCGTGCAATTATTTCAATGTACTGCAGAACTGGCGATTGTTTGATTGGCATCGATGAAGAGGATTTGATAGGATTGAAAATAAAACAAATAGCATCGCTAATCCACGACTACCGAGAGCGCAATTTAAACTTATTTGTTTGGAGATATGATCACGAGGAAGAACAACAGAAAGAAACGGAAATAGCGGTAAAGGGACCATTGCCCGAAGTGGCTGGCAAGCTTGCAAACGCATTATCTGCAGTTGTGTGTAACTTAGCATTGGAGAATGCTCTATTAAAAATGTATACTTTGAGCACTTTTAAAAACGTGTTGCATTACCTTTTACAAATATTTACTATATTTATTTAGGTACGTGCCTTAGAATGCCCAGTGTGCTTGGAAAGTTCAATGCCTCCTGTGTCTCAATGCGTTCATGGTCATATCATTTGTGTTGGATGTAGGTCAAGGACACCTCGTTGTCCAATTTGCAGAGTTAGATTGGGTCAAGGTAGATGTTTACTTGCAGATAAAGTTCATAAAATATTTTGCGACGTCTTCAGTAAAAAAGAAGATTTATATGATGACGAAAAATGTCGTACACGAAATCTTCGTGATTGGCTTTTCGGTAAAACTAAAAAGAAAGAAATAAAATCTGTAACAGATAAAAATCATTCCGTAGACCCGAGGACGCGTAAATTATTATTGAGTAAATTATTTCGCGGTGGATTTGGGAAGGCTGCTTCAGCAGATAACTTAACAGTAGTGGCTGATGATACGTCCAGCGAATCTGTATCAATAAATAACTTAAATCTTGTTGAACGTTTGAATGCATACGATAGAACAAAATCTGCAAGCACTGGAGAATTGTCTAATGAACCGAAGGAAAGTGGCGTTGACAGACATTTACGAATTGAAGCACCAAGTACAGAAATATCAAGCACTAGTAGTTTAGTGGCCAATCTACCCCCAACACCTGTTTGGGGTGGATCCATGGAGTCTGTTTCTTCTATTCAAATAATGTGCCCGCTTTCGAAGCAAAATAGCTGCAACCGTATTATCACGTCTGATTCACTAATGGAACACCTGAGCGAATCTCACGGTGTGCCGCAAGTTCATTTTCATTCTACTTGTGCAAAACTTCCGATACCCCTACCATTCGGTTCAGAAGCCATATACATATTACACAGCAGTGAAGACCTTTTTTTCTTCCAGGTATTACTTTTTTTTTATCTTCACAAAGCTGTGTACTTTCGTTGAGAAAATAATGATATATATGATAAATGTACAGTGCGAACACGAAACTATTTGGATCAGTAGTACCATAGGAGGAAAGGCTGCATGGGAATGGATTTTGTATGGCCGAGGTCTAAACGGTACTGAAATAAGAATACAAAGGCGTGTTGCGAGCCTCGTAAATCCAATGGTACTATCGTTACAACATCAAGCTTCCTTGTCTAGTACTTTGTTACTAAATACATTGGAGATTCAATTAATAGAATGTCGCGCGCATGAACAGCTGGATATATAACATACATATTCAATATAAAAAAGTAAATAAATTGTTTATTATTATATTAAAAATTAACAAGTTGCATTATACTCTAGTATAAAAAATTCGCATAATAATATCACAATGTTAAGATAAGAATATTTATGCAAATGATGTTAACGCGCATTATCGAATGCATGTAACACGTAAATAGAAAGCATGGTCCCATGTTAAAATCAATAATGAGTAAAATATAATTGTTAAAACATGCGTCGCTAAATTTGTAGGATATACAAATAGATAATATTAAAACATGTAAGTTTCCTTTTTTTTTGCTCCTCAAGGCACATAGCTTTACCCATACGTAACGGGCAAATTCAAATAAGCATAGATTATGGGGTTTTTCGCAGTATGTCGTCCATGTATGGTTTGAAAAATTCAAACTGCCCAGTTCTAGCTGCTTGTCCCGCCATAATGTCGTATGCATATTTTAGTACTGACAAGTAGTTCTCCTTTCCTACTATGTTTAATTGAACATTAAATACATGTGTATCACAGGAAGGCATCATTTTTTTCCCGACCGAAATACCAAGCTTTCTCTTTTTCGCTTCAGGTTGTGTATCTGCTATTTCAGATTCTTCCTTTTTCTTATCTCTTTTCGGGCAACTACAAACTCTAACAGTTAGCCTTTGTCTGCCTAAAATTCTTTTGTTACGATCTTCCAATGTGAAGATCAATTCTGTTGGTCTACGGTTCATACCGGATGGACAACTATTTTTACATAAAAACTTGAAACAAACTGGCACATACTGTGAGCCAGGCTGTGGTCTATTCAGTGGCGTCACCACAGACAGATGTTCGTTTCTGTTTTCGTACATGGCAAGGTGATCGGTACAACGGACAACGTGTTGTATCACTCTTGGATCTACATCTCTATTGCATGGATTATTTGGTGCCATGTGATTGTGACATCTTTTAACTGGATCGCTGGCATATTGGTCTAAGCTGAAAACCATAGCGGTACGAACAAGGAAACCGTCTTCGGCTGGTTCCCATTTAAAACGCAATGGCAGTGTTTCTTCCATGTTAATGAATACCTTTTTCAATACTTGAGAATACTAGACAAAATGAATACAGCAAATTATTTTCTTTTGGTTACTATCAATTGTAATTAATTAATACGTCTTTGTTTCTATACTTACTACCCAGTGTTTACTAGAATCTTGATTTGCCAGTGAAACTTGAAAATTATGAGGACCTGGAAATTCTTCTTTCACTGGAATGACAGGATCCGCGTCCTGATAGTATTGTTCTTCACCTTCGTCTTTTATTGGCTTCCCTTCGTCCAGATACTGCTGCGTTGCATCGTACTTCTCCTCCATGTTATCCTCTGTAAGATTTTGTATCCAATGCGATGGCATAAAATCACTAATACGGCATAGAAGTCATTTAATTAATGCAGATGGAATTAACAATCGCGAAGTGTACAAGAATACGCCGTAATAACACTATTCCTCACATTTTTTTCACCAGTAATTTAAACTCCTCTTCCGGCAATAAATCCGACTCTTGTGAATCAGAGAATCCATTTGCGCTGGTCATATCTATAAAAAAAAACTGATTTATTGTCCAACTTGTCACAACAAACTAACATCAAACCTAAACTATTCTTGTTGCGCTAGCAAGACGCCATTTGTTGCCGCGGGAAAATCCTTTGTTAAAATAATGGCCGATTTTCATTCAACCGCAACAATTTCAATGCGTTTTCAAGTGTGCTTCTTACGTGAGAGAATAATGTTATTTGTCAATGTGGAATGAAGTAAAGCTAAAGGGGATGTAGGAGAACAGAATGCTTATGCGTTGAAGTTATTTTGAAATGTGCAGAAAGTATTATTTAATGAAATGCATTTCTTGCAACGAGTCGCATCTCTATGATATGTGCATTGACGAAGCATCTCACGTTATTTTATGGCGGGAATAACATGTGGCGCACCACGGTAATGTACGTCAGATGTACGAAACAAACGACTCCAATATGGCGAATGTGAGGGACAGTGATACGTCGTTGTGGCTTCATAACAAGCTTGGAACGTCAAATGATAGCTGGACTGGAAGCTCAATTTGCTCGCAACTGAACGCAGAAGTACTGCGGAACATTAAAGACTGTTTTCCAGATCTTCAAACGCAAGTTAAGCTTAAATTACTGCTTTCATTTTTCCACATACCGAGGCGGAATGTTGAGGAGGTAAGGCAGTCTATTTGCTACTAATATTGAAGGCGCGAAAAAGAGAGGAAATTATACACGTTAGACGAAACAAAATTTGCACGGAATTTGTCAACGAAGATCTGAACACGTTGAACAATTAACTACAATCATGTGCACACAATGTAGAAGATTTTCCACTTCGTTATTTTTATTTAGATGTTAGATGTTTTTGAAACGTTTAGTAAACACTCGCATTCTGTGTGCGATCTGTATCACCTAGATACTTTTAATTATTTCCGCGTTTCAATTAATTTTATTCGATAAAAAGAGTTTAACGATATATTTTCGTTTCTTAATATAATTTATGTCTTGGCTGTATTTTTTAAAAAAATGCGTTTATATGTTTTAATTTATTATACCATTAAATTGTGCAGTGGCGCGTTGAATTGGAGGAGATCATTGAGGTGGCGTCATTGGATAGCGAATTATGGGTATCGATGTTATCCGAAGCGATGAAAACTTTTCCATCCACGGGTTCTCTGAATACAGACATTACAGATTTAGACGAGCACAGACCTATCTTTGGAGAACTAGTCAATGACCTTCGAAAACTTTTGAAAAAGCAGAACGATCCAGCTATGCTTCCGTTGGAGTGTCATTATCTTAATAAGACTGCACTGACTTCTGTGGTAGGTCAACAACCTACACCAGTTAAGCATTTCACTCTAAAGAGGAAACCAAAAAGTGCTGCGCTAAGAGCGGAGCTGATGCAGAAGAGTACGGATGCAGCTAGCAACTTGAAAAAGAGTACTGCTCCTACGGTGCCCGTGAGGAGTAGAGGAATGCCCAGAAAAATGACAGACACAAGTAATTTCTCAAGTGTAATTGCACACACAGTACCGCGTTAGAAGATCAAACGAAACATAAGATAATATTTGATTTTTCAGCACCTTTAAAAGGAATTCCCAGTAGAGTACCGACGAGTGGTTTTCGATCGCCCTCGCTAACGAGCCCCTCCATGTCTAATAGGACACCACTTAGTAATAGGATGCGCAAAGATGGTGGTATTAAGCTCTTGGACATTAATGAACAACCGCTTGGCTATGCCCAGGCGAAAAAACGAAAGAGAATGATGGAATTGGAGGAACAACAGAAGAAAGTCGCGGAGGCTCAAGCGGCGGCAGCCGCTGCAGCATCGATTACTACGGCTACGACGGAAACATCGACGACACCGGAATACGCTCAGGGATTAACTTCAATTAATCCACCTGCTACTCCAATTACTCCAGTAGCAACTGTACAGACGTATGCAACACCTACAACACCAAGCGGAGTTTCGTCAGTAACGACGCCACAAACACGTATGTCTTTGTATGCAGGATTGCTATTGAAACAGAAAGTAATCTATCGCTTGTTACACAGCTACAACGCCAACTACACCTACAGCCCCGAGTACAGTAGTTCTACCTGTTACGACGACGCCCACAGTTATTACACCAGTGGAAAGTGCGCCCGTTGGAGTGCAAACAGTTAGACCGGCACAAACGGTTACCCAAATACGCATACAAACAACCGCACAGCCCACCAATGCGGCTGCTAATACAAGAAAAGGATTGTCCCTTACGGTATGAAAAATAATTGTAATACGAGAAGAGGTATTATCGGAAATAAATTTGTTAATCTGTTACTTGTATTTTTAGCGAGAGCAAATGTTAGAAGCACAAGAAATGTTCAGAACAGCTAACAAAGTAACTCGTCCTGAGAAAGCTCTAATTTTGGGTTTTATGGCTGGGTCAAGGGGTACGTTATATTTATTTCAAAATTCTCGACTATCTTTTATTCCACACATGTGTCTTTATCTTTCACTTGTTTGTTACATATTTAGATAATCCTTGTCCTAAACTGGGCAATATAGTGACAGTGATGCTTTCGGAAAACATAGAAGAAGTGACACAGCCGGATGGAACAACCGTGCCCATGTTAGTCGAGACTCATTTCCAAATGAATTACACGAACGGCGAATGGAAGAGGATAAAAAAGAATCGGCGAATTGTTACAGAAGAATCAACATCCGCTGCAACCCCTGCACCAAGTGCAACCGCAACAGCTTCCAATTAAAAAGAAATAATAATAAGGCAGAAAGATTGTTGTCGTATGCAGTTACATGGGTTAATAATAAATTCGTCGTTGCCTAGATGACGATTTTTTTAAACAACTGCTCTATAGATAGCAAAAAAATTTCGGATACACAAGGCACGACATGGCCTCTGTGTTCTATATGGTGTAAGCAAACTTGTGTATCATGTTCTAGTAGTAAAGCTTCGAAGTCGATTTATATGTTGAAAAAGTTTGTGTTACTCGAAGAAATACACGTACAAATGAAGGTATGTACTCCGTAAATCTTTTTTTTTTTAAACTACGGAGCGGTCTAATAGCAAACATGTATTTTTTTCTTTATATTGTCAAGAAATATTTATCATCTTTTTGACACGTTTTAAATATCGGAAGAAAAAAATCTCTTTTTTTAATAAGGATCTGGTTTCACCGACAATGGTTATACGTTCGAACTATCAGTTAGTTAGAAAGTTAAATGCTATTTATCAGTAGATAGTTTCGGTATTTCCCAATGTAGGAGGAACCAGGCATTCTTGCTTTAAATGCGATTATCGTTCATACTACGAATTTATATACAAATATATATTATATATATATATGTTTCCCCGCTAAGTAAGAACAAACACAAAACATATAAAATTGTTATTTGAATAAAATATAGTTATATTGATTAATCATGGGTTTTTAATTATACCTCCATGTCATTATTAATTAATTGCACATATTAATATCAAGACCGAATTGAGGCACTCGAATATAAATATATCGATATACTGCGACTCCAAAAATCAACTTCAATGTTTTTCTCCGAGATTGTCGCCCTCTAGCCTTTTATGAGATGGTGTTGCAGTTCTAGGACACGATACTTTATAACATTTTAAACACTATATTAGGTTCTTATTAACAATTTACAATTTAATAAAATCGAAGCAAATCGAAATTCGGTGATTTCTTGCATCGTGCTTTACAATAAAATGCAATTCTTGCACGATAAGTGAGTTATATAACCTCTTCGAACATTCCATACAAGAAGCACTGATACTTAGAATTGAATGGGAAGTAATTTCATTATTTATTGTAGTAAAGAACACATTTGTCCGTTGAGTTCGAAGTATTTTGTGTAGATATAAGTGATTATTAGATCAGTGATTTAATAATGTTTCGATTGTTAGCATCTTTACAACCTCAGGCCAGGAGAGTGGTAAGTTGTGCATCTCAATTATTCTTTGGTTCTATGATTATTAAATATTATCTATCAAACTGTTATCAATATTATATTTTCAGGTGTTCGCTGCCATGTCGACATTTGTGAAAGCTAAAGAACCAACCTTGGCACAGCACGCTCGTAACCTTTGTATCAGCAGCAAACTTTTTTTTTGCAATGTTCAGGTCCAGAAACCTGCACCAGAGTTTTCTGGGACCGCTGTAGTTAATGGTGATTTCAAAGAGATAAAACTCAGCGACTACAAAGGAAAATATGTTGTCCTCTTCTTCTATCCATTAGACTTGTAAGCTATCGGGACTTGATTCCCTTCGACGCATTATTATTTTCATGGGCGAATAACCTTTGAATTCTATTCACAGCACATTCGTATGCCCAACTGAGTTGATTGCGTTCAGCGAAAAGATTAAAGAATTCAATAGTTTGCATACGCAAGTCATCGGAGTCTCCACGGATTCCCACTTCAGTCATTTGGCTTGGACCAATTTGTCGAGAAAGCAGGGCGGATTAGGCGGAGATTTGGGCTATCCCCTCCTCAGTGACTTTACGAAGGAGATATCGACTGAATACAATGTCCTTATCCCAGAGTCCGGAGTTGCTCTACGAGGTCTCTTTATCATAGACGGAAATGGAGTGCTGAGACAATTCAGTGTAAACGATTTACCAATAGGCAGAAGCGTGGACGAAACGCTCAGGCTTGTCAGGGCATTACAATTCGTTGATAAACACGGAGAAGTTTGCCCAGCTAATTGGCAGCCAGAGTCCAAAACGATTAAACCGGATCCAACAGGGAGCAAAGAGTACTTCGAATCAGTAAATTGAGCATCGGTCGCTAAACTTTTATACACGTTATATTGTACTATAGGATGTGTTCTGACAGAAAGTAATATAAATAAAATATTGTAATAGATTTTATAAATACTTCTAAACCCAAGCAGTATGTTCCTCAATTGTAGTTACTTAATTACCTTCACGCTAACTTCTATAACGTTTCCTAGACACTTTTCATTTAATTCTTATTGCAATCTTCATTTCTCCCGAAGCATTCGCGTTTCCGTTAATCGGACCGGTCGTATAGATAGAACTTTTCTGAGAAGAAGGTCGAGGGTGTACTCGGTCCCTTCGCTCAGAAGCAAAGGGCACAAGGGCTCGGGGTGTTTGAATTGAAAGTAAGAGGGGAAGAGAAAGGTGCGTGAACGCTCCCGTATGTACGCGTGTGGTACAGAGAGAATTCAAGGGTAGAATCCAGAGAACACCATAGAGGGGAGGAACAGCAATCTTGTGCTGGTTAATTTGATTCTTTGTGGCGATGGAAGTAATAGCGACGGGTCAAATCTCTAAAAGTCCGTTCCGGATTACCCGCTCTTCCCCGCGTTTTCTTCACAAAAGCATTTCCCCTCGAATGCATGAATGAAGAGGGCTGGATATATCACACGATCCAACAATCATCGCTCAAACAATCATATATTATTCAATGTTTCTTGCTAGCGTAAAAATGTTTCATTAAGTTGACACACGATTTTATATAAACTATAAATTTTGTTTTATGGCCGATCAACGTGACTCATTTTTCGTAATCGAATGTAAATTCACGCCTCTTGCAATTAGCAGACAATTACCCAACGATATCGAAGCGATCGGGCGTCGGAAAGTGGCTGAGTTCTTGAGCCTTCGGGGAGTGCACGCGATAAATTTATAAGAGCGAGTTCGTTATTTCGCGAAGGAGACGCGAACCCCGGCGACACCCGTCAAAGGAAGGGATAAAGTAACCAGGGAAGAAGGTGGAGGTGGCGGTGGGAGCATAAGATAGACCGGGAGTCAGGGAAAAACTGAAAAGCGACGCCCGAGATAAACGGCTCATCCTCTCTCATCCAACAAAATCCGATCCTGTCCTTTGCCAGACCGAAATCTCAAGATTAAACGTATTCCGGCTCCTCGTGTCCCCGAAATGGCGTGATTTAATTTTCAGAAGAAGGAATATCGTTTTCGCGACCTCTGTACAGTTCGTCAAAATGTTGAAACACGAATTTCCTACTTTCTTCCCCTATATTTTTACGCAAACGTATTTCAATCACTGGCGAGCCGAGGTTTCATCCGCGATAAGAAATGCTGAATAGTCGGTTAAAATCGTGGTGCATGCGAAAATCAATTTTTCATCGATTCCTGCATCAATTCCCTGGAAAGCTTACGAAACTTATTTGCCTTTATTGTTCGCGACCCCTTCGTTCCAACGATTACCAATCTATCTGTATCGACTCTTTGCCCGCCCAATGCAGTATAAATTGCTGTCGCGATGTCCGTTCGATTAAGAGCAAGAGAACGTGGATTATGCCTTCGCCGTGCGAGCACGGATTTTCCTGCTCTAATCGACTTCCTAGTCGCCTATCGCCGCCGGTTTGTTCCACCCCCGCGATTATTGGGGCTGCGAACATACGGCTTCCCGTTCTAATTGCTCCTCTTGTTGTCCGCAACTAGCGCTTAAACGACCTTAACATTCGTCTTCACTTCGGTAACGGACCGGTTTTGCCAGTGTTCCGATTCCATAGCAAGCAAAGCTAAGAAAACTATCATCTAATTAATTAATATAAAAAATCCCACCTACATCCCACGTTTCATAGAAGTTGAATAATAGTTCATAAAGTAGCAAGCATTTATTCAGTACGTCGCGTTAGTTGCGAACAGAATAACAGATGGAGGAAGTAGGAAAAAAGCCAGTGGACTAACCGGTCGTTTATTGTCGTTCGAGCGATCGAAGCAGAACGCGCGCGTCAAAGAACATCTTCTATCGTTTCTCGTCAAATAGAACTCGTCGTTTGAGCCTCGTCTTTCGCAGTCCCCCCTGCTTCTCTTCCATCCTCTCGTATTTTCCTTGCCGGGGGAGAGACAGGCAGGGAGAGAGAGAGAGCCTTCTAATAACCTCCCAGCTAGAAGGACTGCTCGCGAAAAAGGAACATTTTCTTAAAGGAGCATTCAGAGCGCGGCTTGATAGGTGGATATTACAGTAGCTGGGGGTTACCCTCGCTACCTAGACCCAGATGGGGTAGAGAAAAAGAGGCATGGAGGAGGGAAAACGCGGCGCGGCCACGAAAACGAGGAGACACAGAGACACGGAAAGAGAAAGACAGAGAGATAGATAGATAGGTAGGATAGAGTGAGAGTTAGAGGGAGAAAAGGAAAGGAGTGGTTATGCCCGGTAGGGGTAAGGGGATGCAACCATCCATATCCATCCCGGGGTGGCTACTGGGGCTTTGATTACTTGTTTTAATCTTCCGACTGCCGACTGGGCGAGCATCTGTCACTCAAAATCCGTAATTGCGCTCGGTACCACGGCGGTGTGCTCTCCCGTCCACCCCCGTTCACCCCCCACCCCCTTTGGTACGCGAAAGAGAGCCCGCCCATGCTGCCTCTATAGGGGCTGGTTTCTTGCTTTGAGCGCTCTCCCATTACCTTCTTATTGCTCGTTTAGCACTTTCACACGGGCTTTCCGGTTACGGTCGCATTCGATGGCGATCGGCTAATCGGATTAACCGCTCCGCTTCAATTCCACCTCCTCGACTCCGTTCGACACCGGTCTGCCGCGGGGACTCTTTTCAGAAGTGTCGTCGCGGTTGCGTACACGAGGCACGGTGCAACGTTCGTGCATTCGTTCGTTGCGCGAAATCGACGAGGCACTCTCAAAGCGCTCACCCTGCCGGGGAAATCTTTTCGATCTTGGTGCACCGAGGAGGAAGGGAATCGACCGAGGTTAAAGGCAGTCTTGGCTCTTCGATACGGCGATTCGTGATTATCCATTGCTGGAAAGAGCTTTTATGCGAATAACCGGTTGCGTATGTATGTATATATATTAAAGACGCGTGTGCGTCAAAGGGAAATCAAAGAGCAACGGAGGAGAAAGAACGAAAGAAAATAACAGCGGCTATTAAATGAACGAACCGACAATGCACCGACGACCCACCCTATCCCACTTACCGCACGAATGGACGAGGTGGTCATCAGATCGATGAAAAGAGATTCGCGACACGCCAGGGTTGTCCTTTCTTTTCCACGGTGCACGCTAAAACTGCCACGGTATCGGATGTTAGCGTCGGCCTGCAACGAAGCCAATCAGCCACCCCTATCGGAACGGCGGCGGAGGGGGGTGAGACTACAGGCCGACAGCGTGATCTAATTGTGCCCTCTCAAAACGGATGAAAACAATGGGGCACGCGGGCTAGCGCGTTGCATTTAGCTAAATGTGTCTTTTGTTACGGCCATTGCCCATCCACCATTAGCGAATTAGACGACAAAGCCTGGTCCTTCGTTGTTTACGTTCACCGGCCATTGTGCCAGGGTTAACTCGCCGCGCTCGCCAATGCCCACTTAATGGCCCCTTTAATTACAAGTGCCCCGCGCACTAAAGGATCTCCAGGATCGAATTCGAACGATCCTTCGTCCTGTATCGGCGATCGTTCGCTGATAAAACTCGAGCGCATCAATTATTCGCCAGCGACGCTAATGTTCTATGCCCTCCACTTGCGTCAGAATTCTTTGAACAAACGTGCCGTTCGACTTTCGTACTTTCAATCTCAGCAATTTTTACAAACGCCTCGAAAGGGTCCGCGATATGACTCGGTAACGTTCCATTCTTTATTTGCGCATCGGTTTGCGCCCTCCTGCGCATAATATTCGTCTTACAAAACGCGACGTAATCGTTCCTACCGACCGATTTAATCTCAACGATTCCACCCCAACGCAGACGGCGCAATCTCTGCGATCGCGTGAGCAAGAAAAGAAGAAGCTCGAAAGCGTTTCGCCGTGATTTCCGCTCCCTAATTGTCGGAGTCATTCGTTTGCTTTCACGAACAACGGAACAGATGCACCGGCTTGTATTCTGGGAGGCTGCGCAGGGGTGCCAGGGAGGTCCTGGCTGCCTCTGTGTGTCTCTTGGGGTTATTTTCAGTCGATTATCCGTCGAGGTTGGGGTCAACGCAGCGATAGTTCGGCCTGACAGTAGAAAGAGTGGGCGCACGACAACGACTCTATTAGTGGGCAGGATACAATCAGGGAGGGTGGACGGCTTAATTTTCGTCTTTCGCTCGTATCGACGAAGCGCCGCGACGCGTCCACGCGCCACTCTGAGATCCACCGGTGCCCCGCGAGGCCTCGTTCCGATTGTCTCGATGGTGCTTCGTCGACGAATCGGCGACACGCGTCGCTCTTTTGTGCCCGCGAAATCGTAGTTCCAGGCGGAGTAATCGGCGGACCTTGTGGAGGGTGGAAAATAACGAAATCGAGGAGCTTGTTCGAGACGAGAGGAGAAAATAAAAACGTTAATATATATCGTCGCGCATCGTGCAAGTTTTTTGACGAGATCGAGAGAAAATTTTCTCCGCTCGCTAAGCGTGGAAGTAATAAATAGGCGCGACCAAACAGACACCCTCAACGTATACAGATCACTCTCGAGACGATAAATGTATTATTTTTGACCGACGACACATGTCCGGCCCACGTACTTTGTTTTTTCCTGCAACTATAATTATCTGGCGAGGCTCGTTGTCCTCGGCCGTGTATCGCGGTGAAACGCGTCGGGGAAAAGATCTCACGCAGCAAGTAAATGGATGGATGAAACGGGGCGAAAAAGGGTGCCTTTGAGCCGGCGAGTCCGTCGCTGCCAGATTAATTAACGAAGCGCTCGCCCGGGGTCCGGAAAAGGATCAACAACTCCGATACCGGCATACCCGGAGCTAATAGACAGGTGGCCCTATCTGCTTAACTATCGTTTCGCTTCTGGATCGATCGTTCGATGCCGCTAATCAATCGTTCCGACCCTGTCGAGACGTGGCTTTTATTTATTTATTTCTCTTTTATTAGGGGGATGAAAGTCTGTCGTTCAATACGTCTCACGAAGCAAATGGACACCTTCAACGTTATCCTAAATTACATTCGTGTTGTATCATTGAAATTGAGTAATCTATTAAGCGATAGAAATTAATTTCACTGCGTCATCGCTGTCCGCAATCGTCGAGAACGGAAACAAAATAAATTCCCCCGCACGGGGAACGGTGTTTTCGGAATTCACTCGCCACATAACGAAAAAGATTGTTCGTGTTCGCAATTAATTGGGCATTGCTACGAAACTACGATAGCCGTGCTCGTACAATATTAATCATACGTTCTTTCTCGTTTCGCCATTATTCTCTTCTACGCGCCAATCATTCAACTAATTGCTCGACTCGCGGCAATCGCAATTACCATTCGTCTCTGTATCCGCATAGCAAGCTTCGTTTTACGTGAAAGTTGTCACGCCGATCGAGCAATTAATTATCCATCGAACGGAATGCGTAATCGATTCGGCCATTAACATATTTGTTTCCTCTACCGCGAGCGAAAAGTTTCGAAAGGCGAACCGTACACGTAGTTAATTACGCGATGGATAAATTGAACGAGTTCTTAAATCCCGACGATACGAGTTTTATTTTCCATGCACATCGGAGATCTCGTGTCAAAGGTTCGTCCATTTAAGTAATTACCAGAGCTTAGGAGCGTCACAGTTGGGCTCAACGATGTCGATTAAACGCGAGATAAGATACAACTGCTCCACCTTTGCACGCTTCGTTCCTCGTGGAGTGTCTACTTCCTTTCACAATGCTCCCTTAATCGGACAGTTGTCCGTTCGTTCAGGGGGCTTTAAAATTACACGTCGAATGCCCGCCTTCAACTCATTTACGGCGGAGCGTTGTTTTGGGCACGAGTGAACAACGAAAAAACAAACGATTACCCACTAGGTACACCATGAGTGAAAAATTACGAAGAAAGCAGGACGGTTTCAGTCCCGCAAATTTCACTTCGCGGACAAAATAAGATTCTTATATACGTGGTACGATGATTTAATTAATTTCGCAAACGCGTGCAACTTCGGCGTCGGGCATAATGGAGTGGCGATGTTTAAGGAAATCGGGGGAAGCCGCAAGTACGCCGATTGAAATTTCGTCAAAAGGGGTGATTAGTGCCGCTTTCCGCATTAGTCGCTGGCCGTCGGTGTATTGTGAATGGTAATACGATCACGCGGCATTGTACGAGCTCGACATATGCGGAGTGTGGTAGATCGCGTGCATCGTGCACGTAACCGGCCTGCACGGAAGTGGAAAACCGGCGAACAGAGCGATGCACTTTTCGGAGAAAGGAGCAGAGAGCGTGCCGCGTGTTATTCCGAACAATGCCTCCGGCCGATTTAACCTACGCCTCCCTGGGACGCACTTCAGGAATATCGTGGCCTGAAATTTACTCGAGAATCTTTCCAAAAGAATACACTGTCTCCGGGTTTAAGGGCTAATCGAGTAAACGTTATTGACAGAGAGCCTTATCGTTTTAACCACCCCGCGCCCTAATTTATTTTCACAGCTTCAAAGTCTTCTTCGATGCTTTGCCCGGAGAAAATAATCGCGGCTCCGAATTCACATTGTATGACGGAGGTGCAACAAACACACTGATCCCACTGGAACCGTACGAGTTCAAAATGCTTCAGCAAATTATTTACAAGATCGAACTCACACTGCTGCATACAGAGGGTTAATTTTGCTCGAATTTAGGCCCACCTCGTTTCATCCCTTAACCCAAGCGCGGTAAATCGTCAGTGCCTACGCATACTGGCCTCCGCGATTCCTCGATTCGCAAAAAAAGCGGCGAAAACTCGTCAGGAAGCAAGTGGAGGGGGTGCGATAGAAATGGCAAGTAGTGGAGTCGTGGTTCGTCGCGGCGTAGAAGGTCCGCGAGCGATGGTAACCGGGAGGAACGGTCCAGGTCTTCGGTCGCAACAGAGGAGGGCCGCCTTGACACGACAACAAAGCGCAGAGGGATGAACGGAGAGCGAGATCCAAAGTGAGAGAGGCAAAAGAGAGAGAGTCAATGGGTATAAGCACTAAGCACGTAACTATAAAAGGAGCAGGGGGTTGCGAATCGTCGCTAGATTAAAAAGAGGCTCCCTTTTTCGCTTGCTCTTTTATGCCGCGCCCCACGCGCATCATGTGCCATCGGATTCGCGCGTGTGCGCCCTTACATACACGCGCAGAGATGGAAGTACGTGCACGGAGCACCAGTTCTTCTTATGCATGCGTATTACAACACGGGCACGCGTTCGATATCTCGCGACCGTCCGCTGTAAAAAGCAATTCGATCTGCCAGCAGTGCCAGCGCGGCCCCCTTTCCTCTTCATTCCCTTTGGTGGCAACCTGGCGATTGCGCCGATCTTACTGCGGGACTCGACTTTCGGATGCATATGTCGGGAATGGGAATCGGCCGATTTACAGACGGCGACGTTCACTTGGCAATTTTTAAATGGGTTGACAGTGTGACAGTAGCGAGATTTAGCAAATCGATTGGTAAAATGAAACAATTCTTGTCGTAACAGCCTTCCAAAACGACGAAGCAAATTAGCGAGGTGTTTCCAGAAATTTCTAGCACCGTGTTCGGCGAACCTATCGAAATTCTCCTGTCGGCGTTTATTAATAAAAAATTTTAACCACGGTGAACCACGCGCGTAGACGAAGATTTATCCCGCCTTATTCATCCTGCACTGTATACTACCCTTATATACTACGTGGCCCAGAATTAAGCTCTCGAATTCCGTTCCTTGTCGTCGCACCTTCCCCCAATCCCGCCGTCGTGCCATGTTTAGTATAACAAATTTTGCGACCGAACTGTACCCTCCCGATCGGCATGCTCGCGTGGACGTAGGGTGCGGCAGCGGAAAGCGATGTCTCGATAGATTTTCCAAAAAATTATTCCATTAGAGTAATTGTCGTGCTGCTGCGGCGGCAGGTAATAATAGTCACGGAAGGATCGCGTACGCGATAATGGCCGTCATAAATTGGCCGCGTCGCTGGCACAGCGAACCCATAGCGGAAGGGACACTGGAACGAAGGAGGGAGATATAAGGTGATCAGGCGTCATCTGCGTGGGCTGACCTTTTTTCACCGCAGCTGTCGCGAAGTCGTTCGCGCTTTATCAGTCTGGTAATTAACTCGATTAGCCGGACGATGAAGCTTTATACAAATGAGTCGCCTTCTGCGGCCTACGGCAATTAAGTCCCTCTATCGATTGTGTCCCATCGCGAATCACGTGAATTACGCGTACTCGCGTGTGCTCGAACAGAGGCTGGGTCACGCGATCTACCCTGCTCGAGGATCGAGGATCTCGTTTAATTTACTAACGACCGCCGTAGCGTTCCCTTTTCTGCCGGACCATTAGGAATTACTGATTTCTTTTATCTTTTCTTTTTTTTTCTCGCCGCACTGATGCTACGAGGCTGCGGATAAACGGCAAACGACAAAGATGACGGTCGAGCTAGTGAACTCTATGGGGGGTCGAGGGACTCCCCGTGGTTTTGGAAACTCGCGTATTCTCCGGAGGACCGGGTTTCGGGCGGTGTTTTGATGGCATGCTCGAATCGATCATGAGATTTGTTGGCGGACAGCGACAGCTTGGTGGCTTCTAGAGAGGGAAGAGCCGCAGTTAGGGGTGGCTAATGTGGGTAATGGTATATCCATGGGCTATTTGATGGTCTCGATGCTCGTGGAATTTACGGTACTGTTGTTCGTCAACGGATAGATGGATCGTGTAATTTCGTGGTCTATTCTAGCTGTCCAGCTGTGTAAGGATATAAATAAATGAATAATGCGCCTTCACGCCTTTCACTGGCTGAATACATGTAATGTTGATACTTGAGCTAAGTACTTAACTTGGTAATTAAACTGAATATCGTGGAGAATCGTGTAGAAGTCAGTTCCTTGATCGCTCCATTTCTTACACTTCTGTGCAAAGTGGAAGGAAAATACTAAAATTCCAATCATAAGATATTCGCGACACTGGAATACCGAGGAGCAGTTATACAAAGACTTATAAATAGCTTAATCCCTCCATAAATCCATCACGCCCCTCCCCTATCGAAGATTCGAAGAAGGTGAATCCAGGTCAGAAGTAATGAGACCAATCACTGAGGGGCGATCGAAGAATAGATTCTTCCGAAGATTTCCTGAGTTTGCCGGTGTAACTCGATCGTCACTTATACCAGACCTCGTACGACACGGGCTTCGAGACCGTTGTCATCCCCTCACGTGTTAAATTACCCCCGCCGCATAGACGAAGAGAGAAGGGAGATGTGCAATTCGACTCTAGATTGCAGCCAACAATAGGCCGTTGAATTTTCGGTCCTCGACAAACAAGATTCTAGCACGGTTCTTTTTCAATCCCCGGGATTTTCGTTCAAAGGGGGGGTGTTTGGGGGTTAATTGACCTGAAGCGGGGTATACTCGAAAGGTGTGAAAATCGATTCGAAGGGAACGCGGGAAACCTTGTTCGACAAGCATCCAGTTTGCCAGAAAAAGAAAAACTACACAAATGTATTTGTTGTAGTTTCGCTTATGCCACCAATTATTCGACTCACCTATATTCCCTGTCGTGGACACGAAGGGAAATAGTTTTTTTTCCCCGATCCTCCTCCCTGTTCGTGGCACGGTAACGATATTTCCACGAGAGGCTGAATTTTCCGATCGGCCAGTTAGTGATACGCTGTACCGCAGCGATCGATCAATGCTCCTCGTGGCCGACACCGTTTCATCGCAATTACCGATCTAATGAGTCGTTTCAAATATTCAATGCCGTCGCTTATTAACGCCAATGTAAATCGCGTTTAACCGGTCGAGCCATGTTTTAATCCACCCGCGACGTTTTCCAGCCGCGCGAAGCTAATGTCTTCGATGTTATTGCGCAACGATGCAAATTTCACCCGAGTCGCTGTCCGTCGTTTCGTTCCTCTAGGCAGGGATTTTTTTCCCGACGAGCAGACAGCGTCGAGTCGGGCTTTTCGCGGTCTCGAAAAATATTTAGCTCGTGCACGGAATTGTTTGTAGAAGTCGATTGTATGAACGCGTAGTTACAAATGGCAAGAGGGTCGCCCTAAACAAGAAACTCACTGGCATTGCCCAATCCTCATCGCGTTCAACACTTGCAAAGGACACTTGCCAACAGTTTGACGGCGAAACTCAAACGAGACCGCAGACAAGCCAGCGGATTCAGACACCTCGATACGATCGAGTCCCTATAGCTGAAGCTAAAATAGTGGTCCCACAAGTTTCCCGTGACTCGTGGAGGTCGGTGGACTGTTCCTAAATGCTGATCCCGCGATCAGAATTCTCGTTCGACGGTTCAATTATCGTCCATCACACCGCTGACAATAGACACTTATCGTTTCGGAAACGCTAGAAAATCCTACCGCCGTTTTCTTCATTCAATAGCGCATCAACGATAATAAACAAAGAAATACCATTCTGTGCCAACACTGTGAAAGAGCGTGGGCTATTATCGCGTTAGGAGAACCACAGCGAAGCGTAACACAAAAACCATCCGTTGTTCCAACAATTGCGCGCCTATCAAACGTTCCGAAACTTCCCAGCCAAGAAACGGAACGGCGCCCGCCAAAGGGGCGATCGACAATCGATTGTAATGAAAACGGAACTCGTCGGATGCAGATACAGATACACGGACAGTAGCCTCGATATGATCGAGTCCCCATGGTCTGCCGCGAAAGGGCACCGGGTGTCGCAGAAAGGAGGACGGTAAACGACGGGCAAAGAGGGCGCGGAGAAGAAAGGGCAGCGTGTGCAAGCGGAATAAAACTAAAACGAGGGACACGTTAAGGGCGGTTGGGGTGGGGACCGGGCGGAGGTAGGTGGCGGAGGACGATGGAATCGCTCGACGGATGAAAGGTTCCCGCGGAGAACGAGAAAGAGATCACAGGCGAGAAAAAGGCAAAGATGCGATGGCGCGCGACGGCCTGTGACAACGATGATTGAAGTGCACGTACTTACGTGCGCGTACTTACTCGGATGCTGTGCGGCGTGCAGATGCAGAGGAAAACGCGGCGGTACAGCCGTATTGTCGTGCCTGCTCCCTCGTGGTCGGCAGACACCAATGGCGCCTCGACGTTTTCTCCTCGAAAGCGACGATGAATCGGCTGAACGTGCTGAACCACCTGACACCACGCTCCGCTGCCGGGTTAAAACTGTGTCGCTCGTTCAACGGCAGAGAGGAAGTTCGTCGTAAGCTCGCATCGTGTTTCGATATTGTTTACGTGTCTTCGGGTGGTACTGCGGGGGACGGTCATGGGCGAGACAGCAAAGGACACTGCAATACACTCGGCAACTGAATTAAAGGATCGTTTGAGAGATCTTCGTTGCAAAATTGTCGATCTTGGAAAACGTGGTAATTCCGTGGAGAAAAAAATGTCGTACGACAGTCTGGTTGAGCTTGTTTTAAAGGTCGATGCGTTTGCTTTCGGATACCTGAATTGTCTTTAACCCTAGGTTCACGGGGCCCGTCAACTCGACGGATTTTGGAATTCGAACAATTAATTAATTAATTTCTAAATTAAGTGAATTAATTTTTCGAAGAAACCGCGCGGTTCTAGTGGCAATCGTTAATCTGACGGAAGTCTGAAAAAATAACTTGTCTTGTGAGCTTTTTATATTGGAACACAAAATGGAAAATTGAAGCTAACTTCTTTACCTCCGAAAGTTTCCTCTTTGCAACGACCGCTTCAGAATCGTCGTAGGATTTTTGTTCGCCAAGTTGCAGTTTAAAAATTGCCCATGTTCACCAGCTAATTGATTTACTGATCCTTCAATTCTGTTGCCAAGCGTGAGCTTGGATCGCCAACTGATTCTGCTTGTAATGATTTTCTAAGTCCTGCAAAAAGGGCGACGCGATTTAACGATGGTGTATACGAGATGATACAAGTCGTCTGCAGATACGACAGTGGACGCGCAAGTATCGAGCACTTCTCACCCCGTTGCGACACGATTATATTGGCGTACTATCGGGAAATCAGCTGTTAACTTTGTCAACGAACGACAGGCTCCGTGTTGCGTCGAGTCTGTCAGACCGTTGAGGCACGACTGTCGAAAGCTCGCGATTTTAACCGCGCGTCTCGGATGATTTCAGTCATCGACTTGCCGTCGAGTCGTGGACAGTTCTATTTTATATTCTGGAACGCGAAATTTCGACACACCGATTGCTCCTCGAGCACCAGTACATAGTTTTCGTTCGCTCGAAGTCGAGGATCGAAGAAATGGTGGAAGGGATACACTTGAAGAACTGGCACTACTGCGTATGGTTCAACGATCATTATTAGCGATTACGAAACGATCGGCTGTACAATAATCTCGGAGATCTCGGATCACAAATGTCCGTACAAAATACGGCGCGTCAGGCGGTGTGTCTGCTTTTAATTGACATCTATAGATTAGGTGGAGATATACAATGCGGGGAGAGGAGAGAGCCGGTATTCTTTTTCCTTCTTGTAACTCTACCGTTCGTTTAATCAAATCAATCGTTTAAATACTTATCACAACAGGTAGAATAATATCGTAGGAACCCTGCCTGTGTCTTACTGTGTACCTAACAATTACTTACAATCTCGCAGCGGTTCGCGGTTACACGTGCATCTTTCATATTTTGTTATCTTCTTCTTCGAGACTGTTCGTTTCGCTTTTGCAACGTCCCCGATTAAAAGAAAGGTGAAAAATACGTGAAGACAACGTTCGCTCACGATTTCCCACAGCAACGAAAAAAGGCAAGAAAAAACGAGGAGGAAGAACAGAAGTAGTGAAAAGTTGAAGAGAGAAAGACAGAGGGAGGAAGGACAGAACTGTGCTTGTCCCGCGCTGTTCGACAAAATATCTTAATAATCGTTCCACGAGCAGTTTCTTATCGACGAGTGACAGACTAGATACATACTTATATTACAATGTTCGGCTTGCCGGAAGTCGCCAGTCGCGTTGAACCGCGGCAATATCAGGCCCCGTCGAGCGACGATCACTCGCCTCTCGCGTCTCGCTGCAGCATCCCTGGAACGGAACACGAAGCTTTGCGCGGCTTGGAGCGTGCAATTGAAAGACGTGGCGCGACGAACGCGGATAAAACGAGATCGTCTCGTGTACTGGAACGGAGGCTCGACAACGATCGATTGTCCCGGAGACCCGGTGCACAATCACCCGGGTGGACCGACTTTGGAAAGCTTTCCGAATATTATTGTTACCCGTACGTTCATCCAATTTGTACATTTACCTGTTGAGAATATGCATAGATCATCCTGCGCGTAATTCAACTGGCTTTCCTCAGCGAATGAAAGATATGCTTGCAGATATCGATGTCTATTCGACGTAGAACAAAAAAGACAAACATCGTCAACCGCGGGATGATCTATCGTTACCTAGGCATCCTGAAAACGAGCTCGATCCAAAATCGTCCAGGGTCCCGAGGAAATGTTTCAGCCGGACAGGGCGATCGAGACGAGTCGCGAGAGGGAGATCACGGTGTCGACGTTGGTTGGCTGCAACGGGCCGACGGTCTCGTGAGCCGGACGGTGTTATTGCGAGGAGGATTGGGGTGGTTGGCAGTTAGGTGGCGGCGGCGGCGGTGGTGGTGGTTGTGGGTGTACCTGGTGGGGAAGGAGAGTGTGCGCCTGCACGTGAGCCGGGTGATGATGGTGGTGCTGATGGTGATGGGAGTAGAAGATCGGCTGTGCCGTGGAAGGGGGGCAGGAGGTGCCGACGCCGACACCGACGCCGACGGAGTGCGAGAGCGCCGACGTGGCGACCGACGATGGCGCAGAGGCGACTGGTGGCGCAGCCACCGACACCGAGACGCTGCCGGGCGTTCCGCTTCCGGCGGACGCCTCGTGATACAATATCGGTACTCTAACTAGTCTCTGCGCCGCGTGCGCCATGTTTGCCGCTTCCAATTCGGCGGCCAGCTGCCTCTTCCACTTGTTACGACGATTTTGGAACCAGATCTTCACTTGGGTCTCGGTGAGCCGCAGGGACGCCGCCAGTCCGGCGCGTTCCGACGAGGACAGGTAGCGTTTCATGTCGAACGTGCTCTCCAGCTGGAACACCTGAGACCGCGAGAACACCGTTCGCGTCTTCTTCTTCCGTTTCATGCTGCTGGAATCGCGGCCATCGACGCCGACTTGGACGCTGTTGTGTCCGCCGCCGCCGCCACCAGCCCCTGTACCACCGCCGCTGCTACCGTGAAGGCTGGTCGAGTTCGTCGACTCGATCTCGCCGTCTGCCTCGGGGCAGTCGTCCTGATCGCCGAGATCGTCGTGGCCCTCATCGCCCGTGGATGGACTCCGCGTCCGGTGTAGACGATCCTCGCCGTTGTCGTCCTCTAGGTCGTCTGTGGGCAGAGGGGAGTTTCTGTTTGTATTTGGTAGATCGTAGCGTAAGCTCGAGGGAGAATCGTTTGCGACTCGAGGCGAATGGTAATAAGTTGGAGTATGGCTCTGCGAGTTCTTTGAGCTGGGATTGAAATTGCTGGCCTGCGGAGGCAATCGATTTCGCCCGGAAAGCAGAAGCCATCGAGGAGGACGGCGGAGTATCTTGTCGTCTAGAATGGTCGATAATCGATGCAAAGTAGCCGGGGGATAAGATATGCGTTGGCTTTTACCGCACATCGATACCGATTAACGCTTCAATTTGCCGGCACGCGGTCCTCGTGCAGCGTAATGGAAACGTACGCTTCGAATCCCGGCGATGATCGGTAGTTTATTGTCATTGGAGCGTATGCGAGGGACTTAATGGATACTATCGCCGTGCTGCAAATTTCCCCTTTGCAAAGCCGAACGAATCGAGCCGTGAAAGTTGCGAGTTAATTGTTCGCACTTTTCCAATCCCTCGGAGCAAATTAGATGGACAAAGAAATGTGTCAGTTATTGTATTATAGTAATTGTATCAACTAGGCCGGCGTTCGTCGAATTCTCGCAGGCGAGTTTCAACAGTATAATTATGCTGCGCGATGAACGAGGTAATTGCGAATGACGAATCCACGATGGTACGATTTCACAAATCGCGCTATTTATTCGACGATCGTCGAATGTTGCGAAAACCGTTTTGGCACACGCTAAACGCGTTAATTAGCTGGTCCTTTAAAGCGTTTTCCTCGCCGGAACAGAATCGACGAGTAGAGCCCTTTTGGGATATTGTCGATCGCTGAACCGGAATATATAAATTCTCTCCGACGCGGGTGGATTCGATAAATCACCGTGGCTATTCATCTCGTCCGGTTGTTGCATTTAATATTTAGTCGATTGATAGCCGGCTAATTAATATTCTATTTAACCATACTGACATAATTGCCACGGATATCGGGGCAGCCGGCCGTGTTTTATTGTCCCGATGAAATATTTGTAGTTCCTGCATCGGTTCTTCGCGCCTCTTGCGCAAAACCTGACTTTTACGTTCACAGCGAGCTCATTAATCCGTTGCGAACCCTGGTGGTGTCTCGCTTCGATTATGCTGTCCGAATTTTCCAGAGGAAAGAAACGAGTGTTGCGGCTCAATTTGCGAATTGAACATCGATATCATTTGCCGCGAAGCAGCTGATGAATTGCCGCACGTTTGCAAAGCCAATTAAGGGGCAGGCGACGCGACGGGACGTTTACAGAATTATCAGTCTGTCTCGCCGTAGGTGCCAGCGACGGTCATCTAGCAAGCTGCCAAGTATTTTGGCGAAGCGGCAGGAGTAAAACGATCGGCGGGTAAGGCGATCGACGTTGGTTTGTCGTGGTGGAAGCCGTGGAAGCCGTACTTGTCGCCGTCCACGCTCGCGTTTATACACTTACGTGGGACGCGTATATACAGACTCTCGCCTTGCCCTTTCCCCCCCTCTTTATTCTGCTTTTCATTCCCTTTGCTGACAACTTCTTATCGCGGCAACTATGCTCTGCCCGGTACGAATACGATCGTAAAATCTTCTTTGGTTGACCGCCATTTCAGCCAAACGGAGCGAGGCAAATTAATCGGCGCTCTCGCGATTGATATTGGCTCGATCGTATTACAGACGAGGTATTCGGGTGTTAATTCCGGCCTCTGTATTATGCTCGGCTAGCCTAAATGTACGATTCGACGGATCGACGCGATTTCCCGCGGAATCGTGCATCTACAATATTAATAATACAATTCGAATAATGTAACCAGTTCCGCGGGCCTGCCGATGAACCGAATCATCTCTGACCCGACTGTACCACGTGGAACGGAAACGTCGCGTCTCAAACGAAAGGGGCGAGGGTGTGATTTCTTTGTACCGACTCGAGAGAAATATCTTCTTCCATTTCTTAAGTGCTAGATTGAATACAATCCGTACGGCGACAGACTTTCCAGCAGTCACTGTTTATTTCGTTTATTGCAATCGTTTACTGTAAATTTCCAAACCCTTCTCGCCAAAGGAAAAGGGCAAACTATTAATTGTACCATTTCCCCCGGGGGAAATGGAAATCAAACCACCCCTGGCGTCGTTCTAATCAAACGAGGAGTTAGTTCCACATTGGGAACAGCTACGGGACATTCGTGAAAACTCACCCCTTTGAGGAAAGGATGCGGAAGCAGGGCTGACTCTACTCAGGGTGCCGACGACGTCACTGGGCGACGGATGCTCGAGCGTCTGTAGACCGTGCGTCGGCCTCCATGGAAACGGCCAACCGGCGCCACCGGGAAGAACGCCACGGATTCCGTCGGCGTCGACGATATCCGATTGGCCCGTCACTTGAACGGCGTTGCTCAGCGCCGAAGAAGCAGCAGCCAGCCTCGAGTGATGCTGATGTTGCTGTTGCTGGTGAAGGTGTTGCAGCGTCGACGGAAAGAATACGCCGCCCACGCCTATTCCAACGGGATATCGTCCAGCGATCAGCGACGACATTAAACCCAATCTGAAAGGACGAAACGTTGTTGAAGCCAGTGTCGAAATTAAATGGACGCGCAGTGAAGGTGATTGTTACGCTTGAATTGCCAACGCACGTTTCATAGAAACAATTAAGTCAATTCCTTTAAATTGGTGTCGTTTAAAAATGTCGACCGGAAAGATCCCGCCGCCTATCACTTTGCAATAATTCCTAAGAAACGCAGGTTCCGTTTCGTCGCAGATGCCACTAAAGACACGGTACGCCAAGGAAATTCGATTATCCCCATAGAATGCCCGGTGGATCAGTCGTGTTTCACGCTGTCAGAGTTTCCCGGATCGTTTCGAAGCGCGACGGTGTAAAAGGGGAACCGTTAGCAAAATGTTTGCGCTGGTTCTGAGCCGCTTAAAGCCGCGCTCTAAATAAAACAGCGCTAAAAAAACGGCAGGATTAAAACACCGGCCGCGTTTCCAGCGGGCGGAGGGCACTGAATGCGAGCGTTCGAGGCTTTGCAGCCGGAACGTGGCCGTGTCCGAGGCGTCGAGCACGATTCACCCTGGCCCTGTCTTCTCTGGCTGCGCCAAACAGAAAAAAAAGAAATAAAAAACACCGGCAAGCGTTTCCAAACCCATTTATCCAGTCCACGGGAAAACCTAGTTCTATTCTGTTCTTGTTGGGCACTCGCGGAAAAGCGAGGCGCTTTTTCGCGAGAGGCACTCTTGTACAAGAGCACACGATCTTCTGGAAGCCATTAACATCGCCTCACCTGCTTGATCCTCCACCGGTTCAAAGGAATTTTCGAGAGTTATGTCTATTAAGGGCGACGCGAGTCGGGCAACAATGGCACCAGCCTAGTTATTGGCCACGGAAATCCGCTTACGGAATTTTTCTGGATCGACGTACCTGCGGAATAATGTTTCCTTGGTATACCTGCGATCTTGGAAAAGAGACGAGGAATGGAGAACGGCGGAACCGATGATCGACGGTACGCTTATGCAAGAGAGATTGTACATTTCAGTAGTGTAACTCGAATAAAGGAAACTTTCGTGAAAACAAAATTGAAACGCAATCACTGTATCTGCGTTTCAATTAGGGCTTGAAAGTTTTGGGTGTACTTATAAGATCTTTTCCTCTGCTCTCAGCGCAAGTGTTCCTGCAAGGAGACCTCGTTGTGACACGTTCTTAAAGGCGCTCTTAATTGCAGATTAGGGTAAATGGAGCTCGCAGTGATACCTAAACCTGCCCACCCAGGGTTAAATCCCTAAATCCGGATATTTGTAAATGGAACTCTCGAGGTTACGTTCTCCTAAGTGGAGATCTCGGCAAGGATATTCACGGCAAGGCCTCCTGCTTTACAGATTTCGCTTTTCAATGGATATACACGCAACTGAATCGCAGCTCGAGCTATTCGTGAGATACAAACGCCGCCCCTGACGCGTGCAACAGCTAAACTACAATTAGTGCTCTGTTCCGCGGATAATCCTCTGGTACTTGCGCTTGCAATATTTTCCACTCTTCGAACCTCCCCGGCATCCCTCGGCCTCGAACTGTGCAACGCAGTACTGGCAATCGGATAATTTCAAAAGCGTCAAATTTCCTGAATCAATGAACGAGAAAACGTTCGCGGAATAGTACCAAAGTGTCGACGTGCATAAAGCATAAAAATTCATTGCCCGAATAACGTCGTATACGTATCTTGAAAGGAACAATTGTTACTTTCACTGAAACTTTATCCAAACCGTGCGGTCAATTTGACGGACAACTATAACATCGCAGTTCGTACTGGACAATCGTAAAACATCCTTCTAACGCATAGTATTATTATACCGTGGTTAAAAAACAAGCCTTTCCCCGTGGAACCATGTCCCGCAAGTAAGCCTACAATTTATATTCCGACGTCCCAACCGTAAATTCCTCTTCACTCGTATCATCTGAACGCGGGATTCACCGAAAACGTCGGCGATGCTCGCAATATCTAGCAGCCCCAGAGCGATTCTGCGGCCCCTGACAGTGGCAGAGCTCGCAATTATACCGGCCATTTTGCCGGGTAACGCGTAACAGCCTCCCGATCGTTACTCCTGATCAGCTCGACGCTAAAGTGCAGCTGCGACCGCTTGACGCCATAGCGCGGATGCAGAGCGGGAACGTTAACGCGCGACCAACGATTTGCGGCGACGATTTAGTTGGCCGTCAGAAATGTAGGTTCGAGTGTACATCGTCGGTGAGGGCCTGGTAGGCAAGAAGCCCACTGGCTCTGAAGCCATATCGGGCCCCCCGTGATCCTGTCCCGCTCGTTCCCTCGCTGTTCGGCCACGAGCAACGATCTGATCGCCGCTCGATGATGCACTTTCCTCCGGTGTTCATGCTCGTCGACGATCGTCGACGATTCCTCGGCGGGTCGGGGCTTGTCGAGCCGACACGTTGCTTGCGGTGGGATTCCTTAATCGTTCGGAGTTGTCGAGCGCTGCTCGGGGACAGTTGCTTCGGCGACGGTGTCGATTGGAATTTCAGTGGAGCAACGGTTCGTAGGGGAGGCTCGAAGACGGGGGAGGAGAGATTGATTTCGTGCAGGATTTTGAGAGCGAATGATAATTGAGTGCGTAGTTCTTCATCGTGGTTACTCTGCACCTTTCCCACTTTGAATTTGTGAAAGCCAAGTTACTCCGTGATCCCCGGGGGTAATTATTCTACACCTTCCATAGTTTCCACCGTTGTCGTGGGAGAAGCGCGCGATCCCGGCGCACCCGGCGCCGATAGCAGCGAGAGTGGCCCGTAAGCCTGGTCGCCAGGATAAGAAAGAGGAAACGCAAAAGAGGAGTAGCCGGCCGGAGGCATCGGACACACAGATGCCTCGGGAAAGATAAAAGAAATCTGACAACCGCCTGTTTGTAAGCATCCATCGAGGGGGGAGGCCGTTTTCTAAGGAGCAGGTATAAACACCAAACACTCACCCGAGCTGTTCGACCTCCAGCGTGCTCCACCTTTTTCTGCCTAATTCTTGCGCGGCTTACGTCTTCTTAGGTAGCCAACGGAATGAATGGCCGTGAGGAGAGGCTTTCTTCACCTTTATTCTACAGGCGCGACTCCTCTTGCTCCGGCTTCTTACTTCGCTCGATCGATTCCACGAGGGTCCTCGACTTCCTCGACTCCATCCTCCCAGTATTAACAGCAATAATTCCGGCGGACACATCTTTTGCCCCCTTTCCTCTAATAGCCGCCCCGTGGATCTGATTGGCCCGATCGAGTGACCGCAGAGAGGAAACTCTCTGATTACCAACCACCCTCCACCCCGGGCTATATAATCGGATACAGACGGCTTTCGTGAATTATAGATGAAACCGAGCGTCAAACCGACGACGCTTTCTTCTGTATCGATTCAACGATTGCCGATGGCCGAGCATAGAATTATTAGATCCACTCGGCGCGAAGATACTCGGCCAATTTGTCCGTTAAATTTCATCCCTCTGCTATATACACGATCCATTCAATGGGGATATTATCCCCTTTTCTGTATTGATTATTATTCCACCTTTTAGTCGGTCGCATGCCCGCTTGTAGAAGCGAGTAAGTGGCGTTCTCGAGTATAAACTCTTTATGCCGTGGTTAACGATCGCTCGTAACACGATACGTTTTCGCCGTGTACCGTTACACCGGGGGGTAGTTTCGGAGCGTAGACAGAAGAAGGAGAAGTCGATTACGCACGATGCGATGGCGGCCAATCGTTGCCGCCACTGCTTTACACAGCCTCGAGACTTCGCCGATTTCCGCGCGAGTCGCTGCAAGGGTTTCACACCGTGCAGCTTCGTTGGTTAATTGAGGGACTCTGTTTGGCAACCGATCGTACGCAACCCCTCCTTTTCTTTCTTTTTTTTGTACGGACCTCGCGACAATTCGTCGACGTACCCCCGGTGGTCGTGGATAAATACAGGCACGAGGGTTTCGAATGAAATTATGCCTACCTTCTGGGTCATTGGTGTGCGACGTAAAAGGGGATGATTTCTCGTGGAAAAATCAACGCGAATGGCATGACAAGGGTTTTATGATACGCGTTATGATCATGATACGTATTCGTCAAAGAAATTTGGTGACACTTTTCGATTGCACCATCGTGATTCGAGTGGTCCGTACGATTCTACTAGTAATTCCGTTCGACTGCTCCAGAATTTCTATTTCGTTAATTGCATAATTACATCTCACCGGTAATGACAGGGGTGCGAGCCACTGTTTCTATCGATTCGCCTAACAGCGTTCACAGTTACGTACTGACTTATAAAGTGTCATTACGATGACCCAACAATGAGTTATTGGCTTTCAGAGTACTCGGCTAAATCCGCTACTTGGCTTCGCTCCGCTCGCTGCCTGTTACAGGCCAAGTGGAGGATTTATGCTTGTGCTTATACAGGAGACAACTTCATTTCACTGGATTTCAAGGAAACAACTTAATTGCTTTAGCGCGACGCTTGCAGGCTTTGGAAATCCAGACCAGGATACACTCGCGGATTAAATCCTTCGCCTGGGGAATTAATTACGCCAGACGTCGCCCAGATTTCTTCTCCCATTAAAAAGTTGTACGGACTGGTGTCTACGGTTTAACCCACCAACGGGACACACCGTGTTCCTCAGGATACTCGGGTACATAATTGAGCAAAAATTCGACGTCTCTATTTCGAACATCCAACTACGAAAAATCCCCCCAATTTTCTTCTTCGATCAAAACTCGATCGTTAAGACCATTCTCTACGGTAAAAGAACGTTCCCGTGCTCAAAGAAATGCATAAAAAAAAGTCCGAATACACATGATATCCAAAAAATATTTCCACCCACGTTTCATTCGGCTTTTCGATTCGAGCGAGAGAACGGAGGCGTCATCAGCGTTAACGTTAAAGGCAAACAACAACAAAAGAGAAAGAAGAAGAAAAATGGGTGGGCAGAAAGAAGAGGAGAGAAGGGCGAATCGAAGCGACACACGTGACCGCGGAAAAGAGAGAAACGCCGTGTGGAAAATGTAGAAACGGGGAGAAAAAACGGGAGAACGAGCACGGGGAGAAGAGAGAGAAACTGTGTTTCGACGCGATTATTATTCGTGGTCTATTCTCAGCTACCGTTCACTCCACATTTGTTTCCGACGTTGAACATCCATATCGCCCTCGAACGGGCGATCATACACAATGGGCTTTATCGTACCTTCCTTTGAAACTTGGTGCGCGATCCCACGCTAATTAACGAATCATTCATCGGCGCTGTAATTAACGAGGCCGACTCTGTCGCGGATTATCCCGGCCAGATCTTTCGCGCATAGACGTCATGTGCCTGCGGTTACGTTGCTGAATATTGTTGCCCCCTTGCAAAGGGGCCTGCGCGACTTTTGCACCGGCGATAAAAGGAGGAAAACGCAGAGCTGGGATGGCGGCGAGTGGAAGGAAATATATGTGTCCTTATTACGCTTCCTGTAATCTCTCGGTGGTTCGATAGGACCGTCGGTGGCAGATTTTTCTTTCTGTTGTTTCTGTCAACGGTCCTTGCGCTTCTATTTCTTTCTCCGCGCATACGAACAGCCGTTACATCTGCTGCGCCCCGTTTCCCGGGATAATTTGCGCTGTAATTAGATTGGACCGCGTGGAAAATGCGTTGAAGATGAACGGGTGGCGCGTCTACCGCAACGTGTCGCGGGCTTCTGATTAATTTACAGACTCCCGGCCGGCGCTATGTCAGCCGCGGAATATTATCAATTTTAATACGGCTTGGTCGCGCGCCATCCTCGAACGCCCCACTCTTCGAGCATGATAGCTGCGGCAAGTACGGAGACTGGAATTATTTCATGGTATCTGGAGTTTCGTTGAATTATTCGTAGCGCTAATTACAGCGTGCTTACTCTAATCGAGGGTGGAGATTCCTGGCGATTGATTAAATGATCGAACTTATCGGGAGCACAGTGTATTTCCCGCGATTGCTCCTGGAAATTCAATCGAACTACAAGCGATTGGTATGGTTATTTAGATTCGAGCGTCTTAATACGTTTCTCCGCGTTCCCTCGGTACGGAAAAGCAGTTTAGAGCGACGGGTACTGCGACTCGAGCTTAGGGCGCAAACACACACGTACGCACGCATACACAGATACGTGGCGAGGGTGGCGAAAGGAAGAGGCGAGGTAAATTCGCGGAGCGTCTAATTCGGATAATATTCTACACGGGAATCCTTTCTGCCTGAAATCTCTTCTCCCGGAAAATGCTATTAGCGTATCAGTTGTAGGGAGAGGACGGGATGTTAAGCGTCGAGACAACCGGGAGAACATTTCGCGGTGCAAGCTTTCCCTGTACTTAGCCGACCTTGACGAGGCCAAGACTGCCTGGATGCCTTAGGCAGCGATTTAATAATAAATCAAACCTAGAAGTTGCTCGCTTCCTCCGCTGCGGAAGACGCTCGCGTAAGGGCGGCCGAAACTGGCAGGGATAGGTGGCCGTTTCCTCTCGGGAGCCTTAGGCTTCTTAACTTCGACTAGGCGATGCCGTTTCATCCGCTGATGTATTATGCACCCGTTGGCTAATTGATTCTTTTCTACTTTCCGCGCCTCGCGCCCACCTCGATATACGATACACCGGCGGAAACGGAATATCGCTTGGTTTTACGGGGACGTGCTTTGGAGCGACGGAGATCGTTCGATATTCAGGTGGTACGAATTTCCTTTGAAAGGCATTCGAAAATAATTCTTGTATTGCGTTGTCTGGATGTTTGCACGTTACTTGCGTATCCCCTATCGAATTGAAGAGCTCGTTGCAAGCGTTCACGGTATTAGAAATGGGGTGAGATAAATAATTACCTATTTATTTTTGTTTCATGGAATTCAAGCAATGATAGATAATAATAGTAACGATAGTCGCAATACGATTGCACGATTACAACGACGAACACTGTTAAAAAATGGAATATACAACATGGTGGTTAATTCTGCATTGCACACAAGATTACCTAATGCCACAAGATTACACGAGAATTACAGAATTTCTACGCAGGCAGACAAGCTCCCTACCAATTCATTGCCGATTATTCAACGCGTGGTCCACGGGCGAGAACCGCGTGCCCCGTTGAAATAATCTTTTCCCTCGGTCGAAGTGGCTGGAGTGGAACTTAATCAAATGGTAAACGGGTGGAAAACAAGCAATCGGAGGCATCGAACCGGTACTAGAACGAGCAACCAAGCAGCCGGTTATATAGTGGGAAGCCGTCAATCGGAAAGGGGGTGTAAATCTGATAAAATCATCTCGAACCCTCCCTCATCTCTTAGCCCCTTGTGGCGCGGCCTGGCGGGCTCGAGTTCCTCGCCGAGATATATCCGATATAGAGCCGGACGGCTGTAAGTAACGTAAGTAATGTAAGAGGGTGGTTGTTGCTACGGTTGTTATTAAATGAGACAGCCTAATAGGCCCATTACGGACCCCTCGGTCCATTCCCACATAATATAATCCGAAGCTGCTGCACGCGCTCTCTCCGCTACTTTATCACTCCCCTACCACCCTCTTCGATACTCTCCAACCATTCCTGTCTGCACACCCATTCATGGGACAACGCGTGTATCTTGATACCAGAAAGCACTCACGCCTACGAAAATTTCATCCACGGCCCGCGAAAATCACTGGTCTACTAATCCTAGGCACGTCTCCCGTTCGACGTCGACGCGACGGAGAGCAACGTCGTCGGCTGGTCATTCGAGGACGTCGCCGGTGGTATTACTATTTCGAGAGATTTGCTTCGATTCACGGCGATGAAAATTTGCAGGGAAACTCTGTTCGATCAATTTGATTGAGCCGCCCCGTCCCTCGGTACATTTGTTGATGTATCTCGATGTGTTGTTTGGGGAGAATAAAAAAAAATACGTTCTCACGTCTGTATATTGGTTTCGCAGGTGGCGAGAAAATATTGTCGGGCATGCGGAGGGACGACGGACACGTGCTCGGTCGATTGTTGCCGATCGATTTTAATCGTATGCGGCGGTGCGCGATCGTCGATTAAATAGCTATTGCGAACCGCGCGGCCGACCGACATTGCGGCACAAATATAAAATTGATGGCGCGCGCTAATTCCTTATTAGTAAACATCGATAGCTCTGTGCACTAATGTTGATGAATTAAAGCGACGCGTTAAGTGTACCGGGCTAAACTATATTATTACCCTGAATCATTCCCGGCGATATATACGTGTACCGTCACGCGTTAAACTATTCTTATCAGAACGAAGGCAAGCTGTGCTCGACAGCGGGGGGAATTTCCACGTACCCTTTTGCCCCCGTTCATTTGCTAATACCTACGGACAGCACCGGGAAACACAAAACAAGTAAACCACAGGAAGGTCCAGTGGATCATCGCGTTAACCGACGAGCACGCTGCGACCGCATAGCAGCCACGCTCGAACACCGCCAGCTTCCATTGAACGGTTGAACCGAGAAAAGCAGATCGATGGAAACTAAAATGTACCTCGACAGCATGGCCAGGTCCGCGGACGCCTGGTGTCCCAGTAGCGGATTCGCAGCCACATCGTTGGGCGGGGAAAAAGTGGACGCCGGGCTGGTAGCACTGGTAGCACATCCCATCCCAATACTGGTAGCGGTGTTTCTACTCTCGATTGCGTGGCCCACCGTGGATATGCCCCTCTGATTTCCAGAGAATCTCAATGACGTTGGCGACGACAAACCTCTGGCGGGGCTGTTGCAAGAGGAACCGATCCTCTGCGTGTTTTGCGCGTTCGTCGCCGCCAGTGGCGAGCCTCTGTCCACGTCCGATGATTGCCTTTCGGCGGACACCGTCGACGTAGCGTCTACAGGTGGTGATTCGGGTCTACCAAGGATACTAGAGATACTGAAGGACGTGTACTGAGGATTGCAGGCTGGCCTGAGCGCCGGTTTGCCCACGTCGAAGCTGAACGAATGATGATTGTTCAATCCACAACCGGACTTTCCGTTCTTCTCTTGGAGGAGCAGCTCCGCCGGGGTCGAACTGCTCCTGGAACCCTCCAATTCCAGATCCTCCTCGGACACCACTGACACCTCGATCTCCGTTTCACCGGACATCGTCGACGCTCCACAGTGTCCGTTGGGATGTTGGCGAATATCCGAGCGCGACGTTTCGAGTTCCGTACCGTCGACAATGGCACACGAGTAGTCACCTGTTCCACTGAACACGATCCTGTCGTACGGCTTTACTGCTCCGTCCCGTCAGAAACGCACAGGCTGCTCCTCCGTCGACCGTCCGACGGCAGAGCACAATCTATCGGACATGCGGAGCGGTTCGTACCGCTGCCCCCGTTGCATATCAAAACGGTGCACGGTGCTGTTGTTAACTAAGGCTAGTGGCGGTATCGTCGCGACGCCTCCGTCGGCAGGACGTCCCTGGATCGGAGACGGATCGGTCGATCGCGCGACATTCGTAAGCGATACCCTGGACGACAGGAGGATAGGAGACAAGACACTTGGAGGGCCCACCCTTTCGAGAGCCAACCTCCCCCGCCCCTCTCGTCCTTCAACCGTTCTTCTATTCCACCACCCCGTTTCTGACTGTGTACGTGTGCACGTCTGTGCGTCGTACCTCCTCCTGCCACCGCCTCTGCCAGGCCGACACGTAGCCGTTTCTCCTCGCCCCCCTGGCCGATCTTCTCTTTCCCCTCTTCGCCGCTAGTCCATTCGCGAGACGTTGCCGTGCGTGTAAAACCGCGAAGAGTAACACGGAGTCACTTCCCCGAGTCACTTTGTCTTCCACTCATCGTTAATCATTCGTTCACCGGGTAATCCCTGGGATCTTTTCACTGAGAATCGACGGGTACGTCCCTGCTTGTCTTTCGATCGCCGGTCACTGGAGGAGTATTCGCGGCCGAGTGACAGCGGCTACGCAGCCACGAAGGGGTTAGAAACGTTGACGGGGGTGCTGGTCGCGACGGGGCGAACACTCACTGGTACGACGGGGCACGATTAATCCTGCGAGCAATAGGAGGACGCAGCCGGGAACCACGATTAGCGTGTATCGTGGCGAATGATGGACTGCGGATGGGCACTGTGCTCGTACTAAGGGTAGGAAAGCGCCGGAGAAACCACAGGTCACACGAACGAGGGCCTCACTCGAACATTCGCGCACACGGCGCGCGGAGCGACGAAGGCGAAAGCGGAGACGCAGAGTGCAAAAGGGATGCAGCACTCGTGGAGGGAGAGAGCGAGCGCGGAGCAGGGTGGTGAAAAAAGAAAGAGTAGGAGAAGATCGAGACGAAGGTGGTTGGAGAGCGATGGAACGGGTCCGCAGTCACGCTTCGAGAGTCACGGGGTGGTAGTTGCGCGACGGATAGATAGACGACTACCGAAGGACAGACGACCGGAGCGAAGGGATGGTTGGAACGAGAGGGACGTAAACGGGCCGGCGGGACAGAAGGGTGGCTGGCAGCATGGAGGGGAGACAGAGGACGGCTAAGCTGCAAGTTAGCAGAAGGGTTGTAGCTGTTGGAGGGGTAGAGGGCGGGGCGGAACAAATGGTTTTCCGTGGGGGATGGATCTCGCGATTCCTCATAGGGCGGAGGTGCGATCGATGACTCGTGGCAGAGAGTATCCGGCACGGGGGTAGCCGTAGGTGCCGGCCAATCGCGTGAGCCGAGTCGTCCTTAACTCGAAAGATACTCGCCCTCGACGATCCTGCGGTTCGCGAAATGGGGGTGGCCCCGCTGCTTCGCTAGGTGCTCCGCCACCCTGCAAACCCGCGTCTGGTTAAGGTGGGGATGGCACACAACTCCGCTGGTGGTGGCTGTGCCTCGCCGTGTTACTTATCCATTATAACACTCCAAGATCTTGATTTAAGCCTGCAGCCAGCGGTGAGCTTTTAACCAATTAGCCTTTATAGCCTACCCCCCTCGACACCCTTTACACTCTACCATCCCGTGTTCCCTCCTGGCTTATCCTCCCCGTCCTTCCACTGGTCTTCGTCATCCATACCCCCCTCCCTACCCGCCCATTTTAGCTTCCCTCGTCGACTTTGCTCGCTTGCTCTCTCTACCTAACCGGTGTACCACACGGCGGCAGTTGCCGTACACCTATGTATATCTCTGTACTCTATACGAACGTCCTCGCCGCAGTCGCGCGATGTACCCACCTAATCTACTGCTTCTATCCCTTCCAGCAGGCCACTCTCTAGTTACCTCTATCCGTTAGCTTCCTCTTTTTCTTCGCAATCCGCCCTCCACCTTTCTCACTCCCTATAACCACATGCATTATGCGCGTCGGTGTATCGGAGCCGCGTATTCGCGTGTGCAAATATCCCGAGAGCACGTAGCCGGTTGCCAGGAGGGGGTGAGCTTCTCGTTCCGAGTCGGGAACCCTCAACGTCCACTCCTGCTTGCCTCCTCTACCGCTGTCTCCTCTCCTTCGCGATGCCAACCGGCTTAAATGCACGCCGAATCACGGAAATTAAGAGTGGACGATCCCGAAGCGATACCGATATCGTCCTGTCGCTTTCTCCTCGACTTTCCTCGGCTCTTCCGGGCGAATCGATCTCGCGGTTCAATTTTGTTCTTCTTTCTCGCAAACGTCACGATTCGCTAAGTCGTGGCAGGGATATTACCGAAGGGTCCGTGGTGTAGTTAAACGAACCCTTCAGTTCGCAGAATGTTACGTGGTAAATATAATGGGCCGGTCGGAAGGGTACAAAAGCGGCTCGAGCGTCAGCGTGAAAGCGGCTGGGTCTCGAAAGTTGGAGAATGATTACATGGCCACGAGCTCCGCGGAAGGAAAAACGGCCCCGGTGAAAGGGTCAAACGCGTATACGTTCCTGTCTCGCGAAAAAAACTCTGTCCAAGGTGCGACAAAGCGTGTCACCGGCGTTTGTACGTACTCGCTCGTGTACACATATGTACATGTATACATACATTGCCAGGGAGGTGACAGGGAACTGGGAACAATGCGAGAAAAAGTAAAAGACCATTTTGTGATCCAGTTTCTCCTGATGAGTATTAAGCAATTATTTGTTGCATTCGTTCAAAAGCATTTCCCTCCTTATTCGCGTTTAGCGGAACGATGGTGAACAGGGAACATCGATAATACGATTATATCGAGCGTTACAGTTGTCGGGACCGCATCAAGGCCCCGTGGATAATCGAAGAATTATGTTAA
The DNA here is from genome assembly GCA_963583965.1 of Nomada ferruginata. NCBI lineage: Eukaryota > Metazoa > Arthropoda > Insecta > Hymenoptera > Apidae > Nomada > Nomada ferruginata. The sequence continues at coordinate 8,195,294 of OY757225.1, read as the reverse complement.
GAGGGCCGGGGACCAGTTCGGCTATTCTATCAGGTCGATTTCTTCCCACTTCAGCAGAAACATTCTCTCCTATTTGCCTGGCGCAATAGCCAGCAGAGCGGAGCAAGCCGCCCGTGTTGTCCGTATTTTACTTTGTGCCCGGTGCGTAAGAGGATTATATACTCTCCGCGTGCAGAGACCGAGATAGGTGTTGACACGGCGAAAGAAAGAGAAGGACATCGACAAAGAGCGAGGGAGATCGGAAGGCTCGCGGGAACGATCTCAGAGGAGGCTTGCCAACAGACAGAGAACGATTGTGCAAGAAAAGATACCGAAATGGGATAGAGAGAGAGACAGGATAGTTGAACAGGGAGGTAAGTGGTGGGTATGCTTCACTTTTCACGGGGGCGCCATTGTTCCCTATTATCCGGCGTGATTAGTCGATGATGCAGGTAAGCTACCGCGGGGGGTCCCCATTATACTGCAACAACTACTCACTCATCCGCGAACTGCGTGAGTTTCGCTCCGGAGTATTGCGACTATCCTCTCGCAACGTGTCCTCTATCGTTCCTTGTCTGCTTCCCCACGTCTACCTTCGTTCAACAGCCAGCTAGACGGACAGCGTTTCCCATCCCGTTTCTACAGGGAGGCGCGTTTCAGAGAGAGAGATACGGTGCTCCCCGCTGCCAGCGAATCGGCGGTGCCGCCGACCTGCTGTGAAATTTATACTCTTAGCGAACGCCGCAACAATGATCGCAACCTCCGCCGGCGTTTTTGCACGGCCGATTTGTATTATCGTCCCGGGGCCGCTCTTTATGCCTGGAACGCGAATCTGCTTTGCCGAGTAATTAGACCGTGCGGAGAGCGCCGGTACTGTATTCTTGCACCTGGAGATCGATCGTGGAATCGATTACCTTCTGCTGCCGTTTAACGGAAAACGGAGTTGCTTGCTTTCTGGCCGCGGGGGTGGCGATCGAGAGCTTGAATCCGACGCGATTGTATGTAACGGAGATTATATTTAATAGAGTCGCGGTACGAATTCGATGTCGCTTTTGTTACTGTTGTGCCTGATCGCGTGATCGAACCGCTTATAACGCGACACGCGCCGGCAAGAAGAAGGCAAGGCAACGGGGATCGATCGAGTCCAACAACTGTCACACAGTGTCTATTTTAACGAGGGATACAAAACTGGCAGGTAAAAAGAAGGAATAACTGGAGGACGGGTGAGAGAGTATTGGGGAGGGACGGTTAGATAACAAGCGATTAACGACGGTCGCACAGCTTAAGAGGGGTGCAACGGTGGTTGAGGTGTATAATGACGACGAAGGTAAACGAAGAGCCCGAAGGTCTCCGGAATAGGGCAGCGGTGAAGAAAAGTTTCGGCTTTAATACCTTACGTTAGATCCGTCGAGTGTAAGCGACTAATTACCTGACGCCGTTCAAAGTAAACGCGAATTAAAGAGGAGCCGGTAGCTCATTTTCTGCGCGCAGGCTACTCTTTTCGTCTTGTCGGCCTCGCTCGTTCTCGTTCCTCCCCCGCGTCACTTTCGCCGGGCTAATCTTCGCGCGAAGACCGATCGAACCGGACGTCCAGATCCGGCGGAAAAAGGGAACTCGCTCGGGGCTCGCTCTGGCTGCTGCTCGATCTCTCTTGTGAAAGATGCGATATTCCCCTTGGCGTTCTGCAAACGTTTGAACGCGGAGGGAAAATTAGATGGGCGGAGGCTTGACCGATTGGATTCCTTAAAACTTACGGGAAGGAAAATTGCCCGAATCAATCCGTTTAATAGTTCCAACGATTTATTTAGCCGACGATCCTCTGCTCGTTAACCTGATGTTTTTCGCAGGATGGTTTCGGATGATATGATTTGTATACTTCGGTGAATGGGGTACAACATATTGGCAAAGGTATTCCGACAATATTGGTATTTCATTGAATTATCTCGTGCAATTAACGTCGATCAAGTCAGAAGCCATTTTCCATTTGCTAGTTAATGCTCGCTGACATGTTAATAAGTTGTAGAACGATATTTCCCTTCACGAAATTACCCTAAAATTAACCCCAATTCAACATCGATGATTCCATCGACTTATCGACAAAGTCCATCGTTCGAGCACGCGTAGAACGAGGGGTGACTAAGAGATAATTTTTAATTATACAGCCGAGCGATAAGGAGAATAAATTAAAATCATGAGGACGATAGAACGGGGGGGGTTCGACGTGATGTTGCGGTCAATAATGGCGTTTTCACGTTACGACTGGCGACGCGGGGATGCGATCTAAATTTCGACGACGCACGCCGGGGGTAGTGTTAATGGACGAGGGCGAGTGTATCCCCTAAGGACAATCGTGCCGGTCAAATTAGGTAACTTTCGTAAATAGCCCTGGTGTATGGTTTTCTGTCGGGGTTGAACGTGGCGCGCCGAGAGTTAAGGGTTGCTATTTCCTACGTGTCTTACGTAATTGGAGAAATTACAGTGTTTCTTTCGCAAGAGAAACTAAGTCCTCCAGAGTGGAAGGAGTATGCAACTGAGCACTCGCCGCGGTCGATTAGATAGATGGTGGAATTTTTTTCACTGAAATATTCGAAAAATATGATACGAGTGATTAATGGTCCAGTTGATATTTTACGGCAACGCGAGTTGCCAGCCTTATATCTGGCTTGATTACCGGCAGTGAATATTACGAAACAAATGAGCGATCACGTGCAAAAAAAATAAAATAGAAGGCCATAGTTATTTCGTCGGCGTGCAACGCAGATGGACTTGTTTGCCAACCGGCACATTATGATTATTTTAATAAAGGATCGATCGCCCTGTGTTGGATGAAAAATGTAGCGAATTTAATTAAGTAAACAATATCGTGGGCGAATTAGGGCTGCGCATGTTACAATAACATGGGCAAACATAATATTAATACAAAAGGAACAAAAATTGCCGGGTGTTTTATGAAGCGCAGATATCATTTCGCGTAAAAGCGAGTCTATCCATTTTGATGGTTGAACATTTTGATATTCGATAGCCGATTTCATTTGAAACAACAGACGCATACCATCGCGACCTCCTTATACCGGAATTATAAATGAACAGCAATTAATCTCACAACGGATGCACGTTCTCTCGATTAATTAAAAAAAGTTCCCGGCGTGCGTGAAAAATCCTGGCCGCGTATATCCGTAGACGAGCAGAAATATCAAAATGAAAAGGGCTAGGGAGAAAGAGAAAAGAAACGAATACAGTACGCGGTGGCGTTGGTTTTTCGAAAAACTCAATCTTCGATATTCGTTTCGCGCGAATGGGAAACATCGCGGTGTATTCATAATAGAGCACGTGCATTTCCTAAAACCGATAAAAACGAGGGGAATAAATGCAAGTGAAGCAAGCTGGTCGTGGTATTTTCAATTGAATATCCTCCGAACGTGAAATTTTCCTTCAACGCTTTGCGCCTCTGTACAGTTCTCTTCTACTCTTCACTTTGTTATTAATCCAATTACTCACATAAGTTTGAAGAACAAAATAAATTTTCCAGAGGGAAAGGCTTTTCAATCGAATCAAAGCGGAGATAATAACACAAAGGGCTAAATTACAGGAAAATCGTTCCTATCGACTTAACTCCGGGCACAGTCGCGACTACCAGGAAGTTCCCGCTCACTCTCGGTCGCCATTGTCTTTTTCCGCGTACATTTTCCAGGTGTATTTTTGTCGGCTCTTCAGTCAGCCCCGCAGGAAGCCAGAAAAATTCCTCGAACCGAGCGTTTGCCCACCAGAGCCCACGAAAATTCGTAGTTTCGACCCGCGCGACTTAAGGCTTACACGCACACCCCCGTTGAAATGCGTGTACTACCTTTGTATGTATTACATATGTACATGCATATGCATAAATAGAATGATCAATTTTCCTGCCGAGCAGTCATAGATTTTGCTCCGATTTGCGCAGATTTTCTAGCATAAAAATCCGGCTCGTATTAAAGGGTTGATTGTGGTGATTAAATTGTGTGCTTAATGGAAAACTGTGTTTAATCACGTGTCGGCGGAAGAATTCAGTAAATAATTTCTCTGATATACTTTATCGATCGAAACCGTAGGTAACGTGGCGTGAAATACTGGAGAGAGTCCTAAGGGGCCTCGGGGGAACATTAAAGTTAATTGATCTCTTAATTTCAGATATTTCATCACTCCATAAACTCTGGTACAGTTTTCCAGCAACAAGAATCAAGGTGTTGCAGGAATTACTATCGTGCAAAAAAATATTTGCAAAACTAAGATATAGAAAACAAAAGGTAACGCTCACGTTGTTGCTCTGTATTGAAGATTCAACCGGTATAAAATTATTATTTACTAATTATCTTAAACACATCGAGCCGCCCAATTACCTTAAGTTTGCGCAATTCGTTAACACTATTACAGGAAGCTTAAATAAATTCGCAAATACCTGCTGCGCGTACCCTTTCACCTCTCACTGTGCACGATAAAAGTCCGCTTCGCCACGATTCCCGGAACAAGCATGGACGTTCATAGACCATCTATCGACGCGATATTCCGCGCGACAACTCCCCCAAGTATCGTTTCCATTTCGGCCATCGTTTCCCAGCGTGGCTTTATCCGGGGCTCAAGCGATGGCGTCCGTTTCGCGTTAATCCCGCGTACCGTCCTGAAAACTTTTCGCGTGCAAATGTGTGCCCGTGTCTCGTCCAAGCAAAAGGCGAAAAGAACAGAAGCGGTCCTCGAGCTGGGATTTACGTTTCGGGCCGCTTTCTGGCAAACCGAGCGCGCGAGCTACGAACACGAAGACGAACGGCGAGGGGTGGCGGTGGGGGGTGGCGAGGGATGGAAGACTTTCTTTGCGAGGCTGAAATGGGAGTCTTGCGCTCGCTCGCGATGATTACGCGCGAAAGAAAGAAAGAGCGGAACAAAGGGGGCGGGGGGAGAAGGTGGTATGAAAGTAAGGAGAAGGCAGGAAGAGAGGAAAGAGACACAGAGAGAGAGAAAGACGGTGAGAAAGTAGTGGGTCTCCGTGATATTGCCGCCCGGCTAAATGAAACCGCACGTGAAAAAAACGCCGGGAGAAAGGTGCAAGAGTGCTGCGTCGACGAATCGTCGTCCCGACGCCTACTCGTTCGATTTTCTCTACCATGCCCGTCCCCGTCCCCCGCCGTCGCGACGCGATTCGGAAAATTCCAACCTCGCGGCCAACCGCGCTGCGATGTGTCGCCTATGCTGAATCAAGCTCGACTTTCGACAGCTATCGACGTCTAAGATCGATCGTTGAATAAAAGGTCATCGAGGAATCGTTGGTTGTACGAGACAGTACGATCTTTCTGAAATATATCTGCGAAATTTCGTATAGAAATTGCTTCGATTGTTTGGTGGAAGATTAAACATTTTTTACATCGCTCGCGATGAAAGACAGGCTTACGCGTATGTTATCTGGGAAATGAATTTTTTTTCTTGCGGTCAGGTGTACAGTATCGCGTTCGATATCGTAGAATCCCGGCACGAAAATGGAAGCGTATGAAAATGTTACAAATGTCATGGAGCCATTAGTTTTATTAGCAACGCAAAATATTTCTCAGCTACTGAATTATATCGTGCATAAAAACTTGCTATTAAAGAGCAGAAACTTTGCCAATTCGGGCTTGAATGTTTGTTGTGGAACTCGTTGATGGGACAGATAGGGGTGTAATTAATGGGGGATGAATAGTTCGATTCTGAAACGATGCACTGTTGTGTGAAAAGAATGCCCGACGAAGTTAGAAGCGCCTCCCTTCCGGTGTCCCTTAGCGTAATACCCTTTTCGCGTTCCCCGATCGTATCTCCGAAAGGGGTGGTTTGTGACAGTATTATTCGGCGCACGGTTGAGTTCACGCGAATGTTATCTGCGCCTCTTGTTGTATAAAGAAACCCGACTTTCATTCTTCGGCCGGCGGATAATCGTTAGTCCGCGGAACACTTCGCAGACTCTCTACAAGAAATGTCCAAACACGCAGTTTTTGCAGGGCTCGTTTTTTCGTAGCAGCGGCAGTGCAGTAACGAGGGGATGCTTTTACAGGAAACTAAATAATTGGTTTTCAACGGTTAATCAGTCACGTCCATTAGCATTTAGGAGGCCGAGGATCGTGTTACGTTCTTCTTTTAATTTCGCCACGGCGAACAATGAACCGAGCGGAGGCAATTAAATGTCGCGCGACCGAAGCAAAATCAGAGACCTTCGTCACGCAGAAATTTGCCCGTTACTAAACTCGCGTATCGCGCGCGCAATTGTAAATTAAACTCGTCCCAGAAATCGACGACCATCCCTGTCTGTCTGCGTCTACCTTCATTCATACGGACCGGCGCAGCGTTGAAGGGTGGGCAATCAAATTCCCTGCTATCCCGTTCGCGGAGGAGCAGCAGCCTCGAATTGCCGGGCAAGATAAAGACATTCGTGTGGAGCTTTGGCCGAGTAAACAGGCCGCTCCATTCTCCGGCCGCCCGAGCGCGGTTGACCGTTGCCAAAGGACCGTTCATTGCGGAAAGGAAGACGCGAATCGTTGAACGCGCGCTCGCAGAAACGTTCTCGCACACGCGCCTCTGCATGCCGCGAAGCAAATAAGAGGAACGAAGGGGGATGAGAGGGTGGGAACGGAAGGGTAGAGAGGCACACGAGGAGCGGAGGGACGAGGCGCGACAGAGGAAGAGGAAGAGAAAGGCGGAGAGAAAGAATGAGTGAGTCGTTGGTTGGTTCGAGGGGGGAGGGAGAGGAGTGGTGGCGTTGGTGCGAGCGTGGGAGGGCTGGGAGGGTGTGCGAGGGTGGACGAAGGGGGGTGTGGCGCGATCGATCGGATGGCTCTGGTTGCCTCTGGTTCAAAGAAAAGCCGGCGCGCGGAATCGGGTGCGGTAGGTAAAGCGTGTATACGCGCGACATCCGGCTAATCAGAAAATGTAGCAGCGCGGGAGACTAATAGAAAGTGAAAAGGCATCGAATAAACAAACAGCGGGCGGCGAGGACCGAGGGGTAGATCCAATGGGGGGTTGGAGAGAAAGAGGGGTTTTTTTTTCTTCTCCCTGGTGGAGGAGCGATTGGAGAACGAGAGAATCGCAGCAGGTGGGGAGAGACAAGATGAAAGGGAATCGAAGGAAAGCGCGCGGAGAAGAAGGATGCTAAGGGGGAGAGGAGGACGCTGGAATTGGAAGACGCCAGGAATGATAGGAACGGAGAAAAGAACAAGGATGCTCGGGAAGAAACGAAGAGATGCGAGAAGAGGCGAGCGGCGAGATAGGGCTATTAGGGTTGGGTATAGGCGCCGCCCCGGCTATTAGAGGGTTGTTTCACCCCTACCTCAACGGTGAAACGCCGCGGCAAACACGCACGGGCATGCACGTGTACACTTTCGGCCCACGTCTCCGTACGCGTACACACATGCACGGCCTCCCCTGTCGTTGTCCTCCTTACTCCAGTCGAGCGCTCCTTGTTTCCCCCGCGTTCGTTTCCTCGGCGTGCTATCACACGCGCACACGCTTCCGAATCCACGTGTCTGGGCACACACGGTCGCGTCATATCGTGCGCACACGTTCGCATGAAACGGGCGGGGGCGTTTGTTCACGTACACGCGTGGTCGAGTTAGGTTTCCACGGCAACCGGTCGCTGTTTGCGGGAGAGATGCCTTTAATAAGTATCTTCACTGTGGAGTGTGCAGAGATGGACCTGGCGGAAGTATCGGTGTACATGCAAGCGTGGTGCGCATTGGTGTGCCGGTTCGCACGTGTGGGCCACGTCGTCCGACCGCTGTGCCACTATAACGCACCACCTTTCGACGGCGAAGGGTGGTTGGTGCGTTAAACCATCTCCTCTGCCTGACCGGACTGCCTCCGCCGCTGATTCTCCTTGTCTCTCTTTTTCTACCATTTACCCGCCACGGTCCGCCGCTAATAGAAGGTGGTGGAGTCACTGCTGCGGTTCTTCGCTTGTGTACATATATAGACTCTATAGCGTTGCAGGCACGAATCGAGCCACGAAGGGGTAACAGATGCGGGGAGGGCGAGGAGGATGGAAGTGATGTTCTGGTCCCGTGCATGGATCAGTGTGCGCGTGTACACACGGGCAGATTTCGAGGATTGGAGGGTGAAATGCGCGAGCATGGTGATACATCGGTATGCATTTCAGCGGCGGAGCCGGCGGTGGAAAAGAGGGAAAGAGGACGCGGGAAAAAGGGCGTAGAAGCGGGCACGAGAAAAGTAGGGGAACAGAGGTAATACAGAAGAGAGAGAGAGAGAGAGAGAGAGAGAGAGAGAGAGAGGGGGGTGGGGTTTGAGAGAGCAGAGAGAGTGTGGCAGTCGGAGGGTGAGTGACGCGGGGGAGGATCGCAGGGAGAACGACGCCGGCGACAGCTCGTCTAAATGCTAATAGCTTTATCGACTGGATCTCAAAGTCCCCGAGTTTCGATTCTTGCTCCACCTTCTCTCGCGCGTCGCACAATCCGCATTCCCATCTGCGCCACATTTCCACGCTCTTTACACCGGCCGACAGAGAAAGGAAGAAAGAGAGCCGTTCCTCTTCCGTCCCTCACGGATGCTTCCCTTTTTACCATTCCGCGTTCCTTGCCGTTTTCCACCCTTTGCTCTTTTCCTTCCTTTGTTCGACTGGCGTTACCGCTGATATCCGCGATTTTTTTGGATCAGCCTGTTTGTTCTTCCGCACGCCTTCCGGGTCACCACCCTGTATCAGTTCTGTTCGCTTTTCCTTCAAAACCACCTTCCTGTCTGTATCTTCCGCTCCGGGCAAAACAGTCGAATAAAAGATATCGACTGAAAACATTCAGCAGGAGAGCGTTCGCGTACTGTTACTGCTGCGCACTGTTGCGTACGAACGTAATCGTGATAAGTGCATCCGAGACGGCTATTAGGAACGTATCTCTATTAACCGTGCACCGGCTACAGAGATAGGTGAACACTTTGGTATTTTTCCGCTTTGACTTGTGGACGCGAGACAAGTGTAACTCGCGCAGCGTGGTAAAGTCTGGGCAGCGAGTTAAGGTAGAAAGCCGAGATCCGATAACTAGTTAGCCTGATATCGGATCGCGGAGGGTTTCTCCAGCTACTATCAGAGAGATTGGCTGGCGTATTGTGACCGGGCTGCTGCATCCCGTGGAACGTTAATATTCGTAGCCGGGGAACGCGCGTTCTGATCGCAATGGCAAGTAATACCGATGCGGTACGCGGGCCACAATGAAGCAACCAATCCTTTTGATAGATTCTGATCAAAGACTCGCTGGCTGCTCAAAGTATTCCTGCCCTTTGCGGCGGCCCCGCCCGCTCCCGATAACATAACACATCGAGCGTATTCCCACTCAATGCGCGGAGAGAGCGTAATGCTATTTGCGAATTCACGACCGATGCATTTCGCGTATTATAGTTATGTCTTTGAAAGTAACGTGCGTTTTCGTACATCTATTTTTAATAATTGGTCGGAAGAATTCATAATTGCTAGATTTTTTAGATATTTCTGTAGATATTTTTCCAGTAGGGAGGCATTGCTCGCGGAATTGTTTATCGAGGAAAATACAGGTTGCAGGTTTCTGAAACTTTCCAGATATTTAGCTAGATCTTGCAGCAAGCCTTTCGAATTTTCGTAGAAAATAATATGTAACGGATAATCGAACGCTGCAGTAATAAATTTCACGACAGATTCAGCTTACCTCCTGCGAACTAATAAAACGGCCTGCACCAGATACAGCTTGTACTTAAAGGAAGACACCGCGGTAAGTGGGTAAATTAGGGGAACTTGATATTAGGGACTATTAAAGACTGCCGGGGGGTAAAATAATCGGGCCACTCTACCCCTCGTCGTTTTACAAATATTTCCAAAAAGCGTTCGAATCGAAAGACCTTCCCAACCACCCTTCGAGCAACCACGAATAGCTTTAATCTCAAATATTAACATCGTTCGGCCGCAAACGAAATTTCAGGACTAATGTATTGTATCCATTCCGGGAAACCTGTACGTATCACCCAGTGTACCACCCTTTGTGAATCGACGTCTGCCGAAACGCAGCACCCGTGCCGGTTCACCATATCTGAAATAACTCTCGCAACCGCGAGCCTTCTATCGATGGCCAGCCAGTACAAAGAACAAGTCACGGTATTTTCAACACAAAGAAGCAAAACAAATCACGGCGTCCCCCAATTAACGCGGCTGGCCGCGAGTCCAGCGGGCAGATATTCGAAAGCGAAGATACCCTGCATCGAATTAGCGAAGTTGTTACGGATCGCGTGGCGAACCGGCCCGCTCTCGTCGTACTGAAATGGTCGCGTGGCCACGAGGGTACTTCTAATTACCGATAATAGCGGTAGAAGAGAACGGTCGAAGTGCGAGGGGGTTGTGCCGGTGGTGGTAGAACGGGAGAAGAACAGAGATCGCCAAGCACAGAGATGAAAAGAGAGACACTGTGCGTTGGACGGGGGTGGTTTCGATGGGCCTCATTGAAGAACCCTTCGGTTATTCGAAACAACAAAGACCCGCCGGCACCCTCTCTACCGTATCCGCTTCCCCGGCAATCATTTACTCTTGCTGGAGGCCATCGCTCGTCACAATGGCCAAGTTATCCATCCACTCCGGCTACTTGCCCGGGAAACGACCACCGCCCGGGGCTGGCACTCGTCTTCTCCATCGCCTCCGTCGTGCCACCAGACAGAGAAAACAAACACACACCTACACCTCCGGTGTGTAGAAACTGTCTATGCAACAGCGACGTTTCTCCTCCTGCGAGTTACTTTGCGCCGCGAGATTGTTCCGAGCCACTCGCTAAACGTCCCCGATCCTCCGCCACGCTTTTCCTAACGATCGTCGGCTTCTGTCGATCTCTTCAAGCCTTTCGTTTCCATTCACCGTCCTCCTTGCCAGCAGCCGTGCGATCGTCTCTTTCTGCGGAGTGTTCCTCGTTTTTGTCCTCGCAACGAGACGGGAGGGATGCTTCTCTTTTTTTTCTCGAGATAGAATTGAGCGAGCTGTAGTATCTCCAAACGGGTTAAATCGGTCTTGTTTTCCAATTTCTATCGCTCGCGGTTGTCGTCGGAATGAATATAATGAATGTAATAATAATAATTGCACAATAAATAATGCAAATATTAACCAACCAATTCCTCCATCTCCCGAACTACGAGGAAACCAGCTTACCTTCTGTTACAGTATTCAACTGTCCAAATACCAAAACACCTTTCATAATCCAAGCGCTTCGGGGAGGGGCGGGGCGGCAATCTGTCGTGGTTTTACCGAAAAGTAGTCGCTGGCAAATGATAATAAAAACAGAGGAACGGCTGTGCGTCCTTTTTTTCTCTTTCAACAACGATCCAAGGTAGTTCGAGAAACAATGGACGACGCGTCGGCCGCGCATGGGGGATGAAAAATGAAACGTCGCCGCGTCGCAACGCGAACTGATTACCCTCCCGCTGGTCGACCGTCGGTCGCAACATTTTTATGCGCATTTGCGCTGGTTACTTGTCCCGGTCGCCGGACGTGTTCGTTAAACGGGGGTGGCGAAACCCGACGCCGACTTCACCTGCACATTTCCCGATAACTGTTCGCGTGTTTACGCGCAACGCGACTGCCTCCCGTTCCGTGGTGTTCTGCTCGATGCCAGAAACCTTACACGCTTCAAAAGCTTCTTGAAACCAACGAGTTACACCTCGCCGGAGTCCTTGGAAAGCGACGAGCATTCTCGATCGATTCTCGCTTCACTGTCACGCCCTCCCCCAGCGAAAAAAAGGGAGCATCGGTCTGTCGGGGATATCGCTTAAAAATTCAACATCGGGTATCTCACCGGGTCGATTCTACCCCCTTATAGATAAGACGGATCTTATCCCAGCTTCTTTACGTCAGAACGTAAACAGGAGAAAAACATCTGGCGGAACGTTCCCCGTGAAAACGTTGCATTCGCCAACTGTTTCGCTTTGCTAGCCGCCGGACCAGCCTCCCGTTTCCCTTTTCGCTCCTTTTACACGGCAGGCGCACTTATTAGACGGTATAAAGGTTGAAAGTTTACGTTCAGGGGAGGCAAGGTTTAGTTGGCAACAAGAACGGCCGAAACCACACGTACACACCGCTCCGCAGGGCGATATAGCTGTGGTACTGCCGAGAGAACAGCTCGCTACAGCGTGAAACTGACCTCTCCTTCTCTCTCTCTTTCTCTTTCTCTCTCTCTGTGCAACGACCGGGCTGCTGCAGCGGTAAACTGCACTTTAGTACTATGGGCCGGCTTAAGCGATATTGAAGCGAAACCCTTTATACACTTAAAACATTTAGCGTCATTATGAGGCGATCGTTCACGCACCGCCGCTCGATAATACCCCCGAATCGGCCGCATCGATTTTCCGGTCAGCTTTTCCAAACGGATCGATCTTCGCCACGATTGAACAACTCCTGTAACCCGTGATTTCCTGATGCAAAATGCATTGGCGTTGTCTGTCCGGCATAGTTCGGCGATTATTGTTCACGTTCGTTCGGTTGAATGCTTGGAATCGCTAAAACTGTAACGATAATAGTTATATTAACAACAACAGGAGGCAGCAATTCCGTTCGACTTCTGACAATCCGTGACAACGCCACATCGTAAACAGTTTACAAACAGTGCCACCGGTCAGACTGGCGCATAAACGAGGAGCAAAAGGTAAACATAAACCTAGCCGCTGCTCTATTTCGCGGTATGATCCTTTCAATATAATTCTATTCAAAAACTCCATTATCCGAGCAATCGTATCCCCTATCAGTCCGAATACAGCAGTCTCTCACTATCATATTATTCCTACTCTTTGTTCAACCCTGCACAACCGCCTATACATACATATACATGTATGTATATACATCCACCGTAAAGTAGCCCGATCGAAACACCAAGCGCCAAACATTCAACGGGCGTCATTCAGCTACTCCAGATCGATCAAACGTATCAAAATGCCACAAAGATATTCCCCGTGATCATCGTTGTCGAACCAGCGGCGAAAAAGCGGCGGCCCGCGTAATACGGGGGTGGATATCGAAAGGCGAGCCACGGGTGTGCCATTAAAAGGACGAAGAGAAGTCCCAGAAGGGATATTGTACCGGGCTTTACGCCGGCCTACAGATAGATGGATGGATGGTGTCGCACCTACGACACCCACCGGCTCGATGGTTTTGCTCCGGTGAGCCCACATGTCGTCGAAAACGTCGACCCGGCGAGAAAAAGAGATGGTACCACGGGCGCGCCCCAAATGGACCATACTGGAAATGTATAGAGCCGCTCTAATAGGAAGCAACCGAGCGCCAAGTGGTTTCACGGCGGGGGACACGCGGGGAGAGGGCGCGGCCCGCCTATCTGTCGGCATTTATCATCGATTAAATTGTAAACGCCGCTATCCTGTGTCCATCGGGGCCACTATCTGCGCCGTTGCGCCCAGAATGGACTTTCGAGTAAATGGTGCCCGGCAGGGCGGGCCCAACGCTTGTAAATCATCCGCGAAATCGCCCTCGTTAATGCATCGCGAGTTTTCATGCGGTTCTCCGGTATTCTTCTGTGAATTCGACGCGATTCCTATTCGGCGGCCAGTTCGGCCGATTTGCCCCGACGCGATTTGCGGAATTTGCTTTTGGGAAATCTCCACGGATTTAGCGGATGTACATACTTATTCTTGGAATTGATGTTCGAATTGGACAGCTGAAATGTCTGTCTTTTCCTTCGACTTCCCAATGCGACGGGATGTTTTCTTCTCTTTGACTCTGGCAATATTTTCAGCGCACCAAGGTTTTGACATTTTTGCACGGCACTTATGTCAGATGCTTAAGATGATTTTCCATTGACCTCTGAAACACTTGGAAGATGTCAAATTCGTTCAGCGATTCTCGGTAACGTTCCATATGCCCCTTCTTCATTACTGGAACAATAGCGAACGGAGGGCAATTAACGCGTACGCGAACGCAATTAAGAATGCGTTTACATTAGCCGAGTTTCCGTGGAAATTCGCGTAATTTTCGCGTGACAGACAACGATAGCGCGGCACGGAGCGCCATTTCTGGTACGCGATCGGCTGTTGGATTCTTGCGCGAAACATTTTACCACCCGCGATAGCTGCACAATAATTGGCGGCCGGTGGCCACAGTAACGTTTGTAACCAATCGTCAATAACAAGATCGCTCTGCAATATTTCACGATCGGTGGAGTTTAAACAAAAAACAAGAAAAAAAACGAAAAAAAAAGAGGCAAGCAAAGCTGTAGTTACATGATCACTCGCCTGACGGCTTGCAAATCGCCGCGCGTCCGGAACACCGAACGAAACGAGGGGGAAAAAAAATAGTGTGCCACGCACACGAGCTACGAGGCGGCGTGGTCTTTCGAACGCGAGAATAAAATTTCCCCGGTTTTGATCTTGAATTTCATCTTGAAGATTTCACGTCTCGCCGTCTAATAATAAGGGGTCCGGGACGTCGTTTCTGGAAATCGTGTGCTTAACCGCTCGATATCTCTGTCCTCGCTGAACGTCGATTACTTTGAGCAAGACCGTGGACAATTTGAAACGTCATGCGAAACGAAAATACAGGCGAAGCAAAAGAGGGAAGAAAAAAAAGAGGGGAAGAGTAATAACAAACGGAAAACAACTAGCAATCACGAGAGTATATACCGGCGCTCGTGTACGCCTCAGATGGTTTCCGGTCAAACTCGTTGATCCTTGCGCCGCGCCGGTTGTAATTTTTATTTAGTGCGCGTTTTATTTACGAAGCTCGTCGACCTGCAGATAGAAACAGGCCAACAGAGAGTATCGCGGTGATATCCATCCATCGATGCCGGTGATTTTCAGGGTGGAGGGGGGATCAGGGCCTCGGTGTAGAGCACGAGGAGAAAGATATCGGGGTGACTGGCAAGGCACGCTGGAACGAACGAGAATGCGACGTATCCGTCGTATCGGCTCTATTTATGGCGCTACTTGTCACCGAGCCGGGCTTTTGGCCGCTGAAATTTCCACGGGAATGTTTTTCCGCGGGCAGAATGGAAAGTCGGCGGGATTGAAGTTCGATAGATTGGAGGAACTGCGGCCGGAAACGAGCATCGGGAGAGGCTATATTGTACCCTGCATCGACATAAACAGCCACACTGTATACACCGGTTTCCGCGGCGTGCTTTGAGACGCTCCGCCGCCTCCGTTCCCGACGAGAAACGTTCTGCTTTTTCATGGGAGAGCGGGGCCCGTCGAAATATTGCGATTGGAAACGGCGAGGAAACGGAGAGCCCCATAAATTTATTAATTTACATGCTCTCCGGTCCACGGACGCGGATTTATCGCGGTCGTATTGTTACGGTCTGTCTGAACGCGTCAGCGGTTGATTTTTGTTCAAGAATGTTTAAGTACAGAGATGACATCTGCGGCGTGGAACATGGAGGCAATATTTTTTCATTCTGGCTGTGGGATATCTTCTCTTTTTTTTAGATATCGCGTCTTTGGGAATGTAACCGCGTTGGCCAAAGAGGAAAGAAATATTATTCTAGCATTGCCGATAAAAATCGGTCGTTCCATGGTACCTTTGCTACGACCCAGTTCACTCTTTGCATCCCTTCCTGAATACCAAAACGAGGAAGGTCAATATCGTTCCGGAAGCACGATATGCAAGAACAGCGGAGCAAACGAAACCCTCGTTCGCGAAAGAGCCCCGTCGAAATGTTCTGGCGAGAAATCCTCATTCGCGCGCGCGCTAATAGAAGCGACAGCGGCGCTACCAATTTGTCAAGTCGGCAAAGTCCGTGGGCTGTGTCGCGGCGGCGAGTATCACCACCCGGTGTATCCATCCGGGCACGGAAATTTCCTGAAAAATATTCCCTCCCCGAAGGGCGAGAAGTCAACGGCGCAGCGGAGACAGATAGAGGGCCGGTGGCTGGCGAAGGTAACGGAGAGAGTGCTCCAAACGGAGAAAGGAGGACAGCCGGCGGAGGGAAGAGGGCAACGAAGAGGAGGTGGAGGAAACAGTGGAGTACACCGGCCACATTGGCAGCAACAGTGGCAGCCACCCCACAGATACTACAGAGCTGTTGGACAAGCTGTAGCCTTCACAACCGAATTAGAATGAATCGACCCTTGCCTCCTTCTCTCCCTTCCCTCGCAGTCTCCTCCCGCGGTTTTACTCTCTTTACGCGTCGCTTTTACCCGTCGCAGCCGCCGAGTTTCAACCCTCCGAATCTCTCTCTCTCTTTCTTTCTCTTCTTCGTCTTCTTCTCTCTATGTTCCAGCCCGATAATCTTCGTTTCTCCTTCCCAAATCAGCGCCACCTTTCTCTCTTCATCTCGTCGAGTTTCCTTCTTCCCTTCCTTCCCGTTCTTTCTGAAACGTTTCAGTACCACCCCCGGCTACAAACTCCGATGGCTGGCTTCTGGTAACTGTCTTTCCTTCCTCCTTCGCCACCCCTCTATACGGCAATACGACGGAGGCCAACCCCCAGTTTCGCTATTCCTTCTCCTCCTCCACCTTCCTTCCTCTCCCTCATAGTCGTTGAATATCTTGCCCCTTCAGCCGAGTTATATAAAGTTTTTACGATTTTTCGAGCTCTGCCTTGCCCCGAGAGAAGTCAACCCCTCTCGAAACACCCGCCCCTCTGCCGCAACGCCGTCCCCCGCGAACGAACGCGCGACCCGGGGGATAATCCCGTGTATCTTTCGGATAAGAGACCTATAAATTTGTTTGG
Source organism: Nomada ferruginata (assembly GCA_963583965.1). Lineage (NCBI taxonomy): Eukaryota > Metazoa > Arthropoda > Insecta > Hymenoptera > Apidae > Nomada > Nomada ferruginata. The sequence continues at coordinate 8,178,640 of OY757225.1, read as the reverse complement.
CCTGTCACACAGCCCAGACCACGAGCATTAAGGCGGCAAGCTCCAATCTGTTGGTTTACCGGCGATATGGCTGCCGCGGATTCCGGGGACTTCCATTTCAACGACGACACACAGGCCGCAACGAGCAAGAGGGAACGGGCACGACGATGATGCTCGCGTGGTCGTGTTCGTTTCGTGGCTGACTGTATCCCCGGGATTTTCCGGGATTCTTATGAATTTCCAGCCACCCCGCCATTTTGTCGCCGCTCGAGATGCCATATTCGTCCGTGGATTCGATTTCACGTAGGACGTTTCCAGAGGGCATATCAAATCGCCCGTTTCCTTGTATCCCTTTGCGAAAGAAACTCTTTGAAGGAGGGTCCGCGATGCAAGGAATAACTTTATCCCTGATTGCGCCGCATTCTCGAATTTTACACTTCATACCTGTTTATCCGAGAACTCGCGGTAACTAAAAATCCCTGTTTTCCGTAAACCTTGCCCGCGTTCGGGGGCACAATTATTCCTCCGTTCCGACCTTTCGTTTCGCACGGGCCTCCCTCGAAACCGTTCCCCCATTGAAACTCAATCGAGGCTCGGTCGCACGAACTTCACCTTTCAGCCGCGAATTATTTGTCTCGGAAAAGGGGTTGGTCTTCAATCGTAGAATAGAGCCGACGCTCCTAAAAGAGCTCGCATTTTCCTTTCGTCGTCGCATCGATCCGCCACCGATGAGGAGGCTAATTGCACGTGAAAACGGCGCGCCTTTAATGCGCTCACTTTGCCAGCCGGCATGTGTATCCACGTCCGCACGCGTGTACGCGCGCCGTTGCATACACGCCTGCACTTCTAGCGACGCACTGCACCAATTCCAGCCGGCCGATTCATTAATACAGTCCTCCAGGGACCGGCTCTCCTCGCCGGTGTGCTAAACGACCTCATTAGGAGGCACGCCAAACGCATTTGTCGTTCCCGTTCGTGATTTTCCGTGATACTGCTCTCTTGTTATGCAACTCTATACGCTTTCCCGTTGTCCCGTTTCATTCTTTTATTATCGGAGACATCGTCTATTCACGGCGGTATCGCGCGGAACGGGAAAATTCTCGGGTATAATGGAAACTTTTTCAATGATAAAGAAAAGAATGCCGGGGCCAATTTGCGACTAAAGAAGCGGGAAAGGGACGGTGAACGACGGGTTGGCGAAAGAGGAAACGGGCCGCGGCACAAACGGACGCATTAGAATAAAGCGGAAGATTAAAGTTAACGCGTTCCGTCGACTACTGTCGCAGCGGGTTGAATGGCTCGATCGCGTTGGTCATTAACGACTGCATACCTGGATGCGTTCAATTAAACATTTCTAATCGCTGCGGATTTCTCCGAATTCGTCTGCCTCTGTTTTTTCTCTTTCGGTTTCCTTTTGCTTCGGCGCGCGTCCCGATATTTCTAGCAGACTCTTCGCTCGACGGTAATACGTGAGCGTTTTTTCGAGCGGAACATTTTAGCCGAGAATAATTTATTGACGTGCATCGCGAATAAATCATGGGATACGCAAAAGCGTCACGGAAAATTTGTTCCCCTGTCGCGCGGCTGCATTCGAAATTTAACGCTCCGCGGAATTTCCTCGGTGCGTTCGTATTTGGGGGTGGGAGGCTTTTGTTCGACGACAGCGAAGGAACGCGAAACGCCACGGTGCTGTGAAATTGCTAAATTCCGTCGACGAAATGGATACGCAGTTTTCCAGTTATCCTATTCCGGTAGATTACTGAGTAAGGGTAAACTACCCCTGTTCGGAAGCAGTTACCACGGGAGCAAACTCACCCTCGGTGGCAGCACCGTATAGCTGCTCCTCTGCTACGGTTCACCCCCTGCGTTGGTAAACGATGATCGTTCGTTGATAGTTACCCTCCAACTGTAAAACAGTATTTTCCTCAATCCACTGTTAATAAATAGGGTGCAGGAAATTTCATTTTCAACGGGGGGTATCATTTCTATATTCTATGCGTATCGCGTGTAGGAAAATTTGTGTCCAATATTATCTAGCCCAGAAAATACCTTTCCCGGCAAGTGTGATCCCTGTTTCTTATTTAGGCGACCTTGTTACCCCGTTTTAAGATGTTAGAAATAAAGGAAGAATCGTTCGAAGATAAATGAATATCATTCCGAGCAGAAATATTTTTGAAATAATATCTAATATCGTTCAGAATATTCGTCCAATTTCCGCCAGCCCTATTTACGAAATTACGAAGAACAATGAGTAGCTGTAATTAACCAGCATGGAAGAGGATCGCCATGGATGCGCAAAGTTTCCCTGCAACCAGCCAGACAACGTCACGCTCGATTGAAGCTACTCGAACTGCGCGGACATAATTCGCCAGACTTCAAGGGATGGCACGAAAGTGTAACAGATATAGAACCCACGAGGAAGGATTGTCACCCCCTTTGCTCCACGCCGTCCCTTCATCCCCCGCAGTTCCCTCGTTCACGGCATCCTCCTCGAAAGGGTTCTTCTCGGTGTAAAGCCGAGAATCCCCGATATAAATGTCAAGTTCGCCTTTCGGCTTTGCCACTCGAACCTCCTCCAGTCCTCTCCCACCCTCTTTCTCTTTCGTCACCGAGGGTGGTTTCGGCTCTCGTTGCCCTTGACGGGGCTGTATCTCTTCCCTCACCCCCTTTCTGTCGTTACCTCCTCCTCCACCCCTGTTCCCAAATTTTCCCTGCCGCCCGGTTCCTCCCGAATTGTCGAGACCCTTTCGAGTACACTTACACTTCGCTTCCCTTCGTTGCAAAGTCCAACCCCCCGCGATCTTTCTCTCCGCGACGGCCGCGTTGTTCCACCCTTGCAGCTGCTTCCTGCTCTGCACAACACAGCTTCTTTCTCTCGCCGGCGAAACAACAAACAAACTGCAGAGAGAGGAGAAACAACGAGGACTGTAATCGTGGCGATCTTCGCCCAGGAAGTGAGAAGGTAATTTGGGCGAACCGCACACCACCGGGATAGGGAACGGTCCAGCGGATAACGAACGACCCAGCGGGAGGTAATTAACGGTGTTTTCCAACCCCCGGAGTAATGCTCGTCGTTACGACGGTTCGTGCTCGTACAGAGCCGAGTTTGTAGTGGGCGAGGATGGCGCTCGAGAAATCGTGCAGAGCTTTCTTCGACCGCGTCGTAAGGAAGTAGTCTACTGCCTTTCCGGCTGAGAATGGTGGACATTTGATACAGATAGGGGTGAAAGGGAATTTTTTCATAAGTTAAGGGACCGTGGTGGTTAATATCGCTCGTCGAGTAAAGGAGGCATTAATATTTGAAACGAGCTGGCTCTTGGAAACGTGAAGTACGAGCTTACGAAACGTTAATTAAATACTGTCGGCGGTCGAACGAGGCGGGCAAATAGTAGAGACGTTTATCGCAACAGTATTCATCCATTTCTGCATAGAGATTCCGCGAGTTGCTTGATGTCAAATTATTGATTTCGTATAAGTTTTCGCACCAAAGATTATTTTCCTATTACCTCTGTTGTCGATCGCGTGTTAATAACACCAACCGCAGCCCGTGTTCGTTAAATCGAACGACATCGCAAAGTCGCGGCAATTCTTTTGCAAATCAAACGCACTTCGGCGTGTCGATTTTAATTTTAGAATCCCACCTCGCAGCAACCACTTTGCCGCGTCGCGACGCGTCGCCCTAACGATCTATCCATCCGCGCCTCGTTGCGAGGCATTCTTAATGCACCAACTCTGCCAATTCCTCGGAACCGTCGCTTATCAATACCCCTCCTCCACTTACTGTTCCTGTCTAATCCATCCCAGCACCATAATCCTCCGAATCCTCCAGAAAAATTTGCTGCACCTCAACCACCTTCCAGGCCCACCTTTCATCCCCGTAGAAGCCCGGCCCTTTAATTCCCCGCCGCGGAACGACCACCCTAAAAATTATCTATCGCCAGCAACGATCTCGCGGCGATCGCGGCCCCGCTCGCCCCCATTCTTCTCCCGTGTAACCAAGACGACGCGGGGGTGTAGATGAAGCGGCGGCAGCAGGTATATACGTGCATCAACGCCGTCGTGGCGTGCACACACCCCCGTATCTCGTGTACACGCACACTTGGACACGACACGCCTACCTAACGCCGCGACTGCGGCGGAACGCGGCCAGAGAGTTGCCTCGCACCGGTAAATAATGCAAGCCGGGGTAATGGCGCTATCTCTGCGCATCTTTTATTAAACGTTCGCTTCGCCGCCCCTCCCCACGGCCCCCTTCTCTGCCGCCCCGTTGCCGCCGCTCAACTATCCGAGCTGGAACCCACACCCCCTACGGTAGCCAGGTTATTGCCACCCTGACTGCTCTCTTCTTCGCGGAAAGGTGTGCGCGCGGTGGGTCGCCATGGCCATGGCTCATTGTTCCTGCCCGAGGCTTGTCGACGTTCTCGATGTACACTCGTTTCCCTGGCTGCGAGGGTTTCGCCTTTTTTTGTTGCTTTTTTTTTGTTCTCTTTTTTTTATAGAGTTAGGGCGAACGAGCTGGCGGAGCGAATTATTCTTTGATGGCGCGCGGAACGAGAGGTGGTGCTTGTTTAGGTTGAAATTGCAGGCGAACGAATGGGTAAGAGGGGGTGGAGGAATGCGTGGAATTTCAGGGTTGCTTTGTAACAGGTTTTTCATCGTTACTCTATTGCACGCGTACTTTGTATTTAAAACGGTCGCGGTTGAATGATAATATCTTGTTAAATTTTCGGAACCAGTAATTACTCGTAATCGATGCCGGAGCAATAAAATCTCATTGCAGCTTCGCGACGTCCAAAAGGATTAGCGGGTGACAATTAACCGCGCCAACTAAAACTCTTCCTCCCGCTTTACCTGCAACGTGACACCGTTCACCGAAGACACGGCACGGATTCGCCGTCCCGTGAATTTATCAAGCCCCGTCCCCGGGGATAGAAAAGACGAGCCCGATTACGATCCGAGGCATTCTGAACTCGAGCGTGGAAATCCGAAGGGCTGCTGCAGCGTCGATTTTCGCGGCGGTGCTGATTTCAATTAGCATTATTATTAGAACCGCATCGGCGACAAGGAGCGCGCGATCGCCGTCATCCTCGTCGACGTGCACACGCACACCGGCAAACGTGGGCCACGTTGAAACGCGCAGGCCCCTCACGCATACGTACACGCGGATGGGGACCACCCCGAGCGACTGACGCTCTGCTAGGGGGTGTTTGAAAGCGGTGAAATCAATGCTTCTGTTTGCACTGTTGAGGTCGAACCGAATTCCGTTCCTGCCTGTGTGGAAGCTGGTGAAACGTGTGCGAGCGCAGCCAGATACGACCACCACGTTCACCGACACACTCTGCCGATCGCTAAGGTGAAAGTGCATGTGGATGGCTGCACACGCGACGGTCTCGCCAATTTTCGTTACCATTTTTTTTCTCGCCGAAATGCCGTTCCCAACGTAGCCTTTGTTTATGGCGCACGGTGTCTTTCCATTCGACGGGAAATCAATCCATCCGGGAGTGGCTGAGGATTAGAGCGTCTTGCTGCTTGTAGTTGGTAATTGAGCGGGGATAGGTAATTTGTGCCGCGTTTAGAACAACGGGTTTGCGGCGCGTGGCACGCTTCTGGATAGAATCTCATTAATCGGCGAATATTAGAACGATGGTTTCACGTAGACGCTATACATAGTTACGCAGATCGCACTGAATTGTTCGCGGAATTTTCATGGGACAATTTGTAGACATAACTTGGTGGGCAATACAGCCGCCGAAGTTGATAATCAAGAACCCGTAAATGGAATTTGGAACTAGAATTAGATATGATCCTTAACAGGTTATTGGAATTCCTTTACGATAAATTCCTGTCACCCAATGGTTGACAAAAAGAAACGAATCTTTTGTTATGTGAAATATGTTCGATGGATTTATCGCAATTATCCTATTACGCTCTGTACAGGAACGATCGGCAACGTTCGACAGGCTTTCTCTAATTCCTTCGACGAAAGCGACCGTGATCCAGCTACCAGAAAAAATGGCTACCGTCGTGATAATCCTCCGTGAACTCGTTCCGCTCGTCGTAAGTGCAGGACAAGCGAGTCACATTCTCATCGCGACGGGAAACAGCAACGCGGATTGAACAAGGAAAGAGAGAAGCGCGGACGCGAAAGATAACGGCTTGCAGCCAATCGATCGATTCGCAGAGGCTTTTGTTCGTCTACGGTCCTGCTATCCGATTTAACTACGAGGTTCGCTTCGAATCGAAACGCCACCGTAGGTACCGACCTTATCTTTTACCCTCCTGGCTGTGAAAATATTGCTCAACTTGTAACTTACAACTCGCCCCCCTTCCCCGCTTTGCGAATTTCCCTCGACCAATTCGGCGATCCAATTATCAAATTGAACTCGATGCCGTCTCCTTGGAACTCGGTCCCGCCGTTATGATTAATTATCGAAAGAAGCGTGTGCACCCTGCACCACGGAGCATCTGGTAAGAAAGAAGGACATCGCGGCATCTTTTCCGTGCAAGTATTTCGGTCGTGGGCGCGTCTATAAATACAGGCGGTCGCGTACACGCGCAGTGGTGACCCTCGTCGTATTCGCAGACACGGGACCGACAGCTATTGAGCTATTACACGCTTAAGTGGAACAGGCTGACTGCAGTGGCGTGCCTTGCTGCTTCCGATGCGTGCAACGCCACGACCTCAAACTGCTAATCCGTATACACGAATCCGAGGACCTGTGTTCCAGCGCCGCTCGAGCTGTGCACCGGAAGCACGAAGGCGGGGACAAAGGGAATAGGCGGTTGACCGTGGATAATTGGTAACTCTAGCTCTGCACCGACTTCTCCTACCCCCTGCTGTCTTTTCACGGCAATTTCTCGCGGCTGATAACGAGCCACCGTGCGATTCCAGAGAAAAAGCGCTCGCACCGGGGACGATTTACATGGGTCGCTTTGTCAGCGCGGAGAGGAGGACAAGAATTGTGATAAGGAATCATTTATGATGGCAGAGGTTTGATGCCTTTTTTTAATGGTTCTTGAATTTCGCTGCGATTTTTAACGAGTCGCTGGAGTGGTAAAAAATGAGGAAATATTGTAACCAGTGGTTGGCAATGCAATATACAGTTCAGCGGACTGTACGAACTTCGCGAGCATTAAACTATTAACATTCGTTAAAATCGCTCATCGTGCGTATTCGTAATTTTTGCGTGCTGTGGAAATTCGGGATCGACATCCTCGACAGGTTTCTTTCGTTCCACAGGAAGTGGTCAATAGAGTTTTATGTACGGCGCCTGAATAATTAAGAATAAGAAAAAGAAAAGAAAATCAAAGCAGACCAAGAAACGACTCTCTTCCCTTTCATTCTCCTATCCTCCGTTCCGTAGCGTCGATCGATCCTTAATTCGTGACGCTAATGAGCCCAGGCAGTCCGTAGAAACGTTGGTCCGTGGCACTAAGAGTCCCGAGACAGATCGTTAATTAGCGCCCCCGTCTAGATCCGTGTCCTCTTCTTCGTGGCGGCGAGGTTAAGCGTCCTCGAAAAAGAATCTCCGCGACGCACACAGAGAGGCGTCCACGACGAGGTTACGCCACTGTGTCGGTGCTTTCGAATCGTGGGGGTGCGCGAGTGTCGCGCGGGGGGTTGGTTATTTCACGGTCCACTCGTTCCACTCACACCCCTTACAGGCGGTGGCGGCGGTGGCAGACCCGACTCCAAATCCACCCCTAAGAATTAATTCGAGAGAATCGTCCGGCGGCCGAACGACAGCCGCCTCTTCTTCAACCCCTCTCGGATCATCTTCCCTCCACCACGGCCACTTTCTTTTCGTCTCTCCTTTCGCATTACCGTTCGCGTCGATCTAACGTCCTCCTGGCTGTCGGCTTGATAACGCTGTCGTTTCGAAGGGTCGAGATAAAAGAAGGCCTAAATTCTGGCTGAAGGAAGTCCTCGACAGGGGAGAACACGGTCCTCTTCATTGTCTACGAGTCAACGGACGATGAGGCTGATAAGGTTAATTTTCGTGACCCCGATTTTTCATCGATTTTCGTTCTAGCGAGACTGATTGATTTCCATTGAATTGTAATGAGAGGGGAGTATATTTGATGTCGCTGCGTTTGGCGTGTAGTGTTTCATTATTGGATGTATTCGTTCTATTAATGTTCGTCACGAATATCGTTCACACCCTTAATAAAAGGTAGCCGGACGATATTTTATGCCTATTGACCCGTAGACAGAGATAGGGGTTAATCAGAACGACAGCGTTATCCTGATTAAAATTTGTTAATAACCATCCCGAGTACTCGGGGCCGTCTTCCGTATAATGTAAATCGTCTATCAAGCACAACAAGACGGATCTAATTTAATTTCCATGAAACGTTTCATTGTCCCTTATTATTAGAGGATTAGTAGTCCCCCCTCTGTTCCGAAATATTTACATCCAAGCTATCCTTGAGCGTTGATTAAATTCCTCGGCGAATAATCCCCGGGAAAAAATACGTTTCGATTAAACTACTCTGGATAAACAATGAAGACACCTATTTCTGAATGTCAATCGTCCGCCATTTTTCCCCAGAAAGTCTTCGTCCGTGCAAGATTCACGGGGACGCGGCACGGATCATGCTTTCACCTTGCCCGTTGCCTTCTAATTTCGGCATCAAAGCAAGACGCGAGCGATTTTCCGTTAATTGAACGTGGCTGCCTTTGGAACGGGCGACAACAAGTCGCCACTGTAATTCACGAACCGTGCGTGGAAGGACGCATGAGTTTTGGACGAGCAGTTGTTCAAAGAACGGAATATTCCTCTGCCGTCTAATGGTTTGCCTCGCTTAGCGTTCTCCCTGCACGTCGTTTATTTGCTTCCACGAAAAAATCCGCTGCTGCTGGAAGAACGATCGTCCTTGACTCGGGGGTTGATGAGGAAAAAGCGACGGAGCGCAGGTCTCAGCTGAAAGACAATTAAGACTGGGATTCTATGAATTGGGTTTCTGAATGGGTCAGGGGATGTTCTTTGAATGACTCTAGTGGCTGGCATACGAAACATTATTTGCGGCACTGAATGAGCGATGAGAAAAATTATATTGAAGGACTGCCGATGTTTAAAATATTGTTGACTCGGTATAGTACATTTAATATTATGAAACATACGAGGGAAAAAAAATATTGAAGGGTTGCAAAATATTAAATACTATATTGAAAGGCGATACTGTAAATATTTTCGAGATAGAACAGCTGAATGCCCCTCCAGTATTCCTCAGAGTGAAACAGATTAAGGGTTAATTCTTCAAGGATGATATCTGATCGATTGCAAAGGGGAATCTAGATTTAGAAAATATCGCGCCTATAGTGGCTCCGAAGAGTCAATATCGGACACGCATAATGCACAAGGTATGCTCGATTAAACGGGCACCTGCATCGAGCAGACAAGATCGATCTTTCGTTGGGCGGCGCGTATGCTGTACGGGATAATCTGCGTGTATTTACTGGCAAAAGCTTACGAGTGTAACGTACGGTATTTTATTTTACACAGGAACGTTCCACTGCGTTCCGACGTGGTTCAGTTTTTTGCGTTCAGCACAAAAAATTGCTCGCTAAATCCTTTCGCCCTCATCCATTCGCGCAACAGACACACTCACCCTTCCCTAACCCTTTCACTCCTGCACACCTTACGATCTACAGTTGCGTTTCTTCCTTTATCTCCCTTACCCCCGACAAAGTGCCACCTTGTTCTTCTCGAACGAGGCTCCTCATTCGTAGCGGCCAACGTCATATGTTACAACGGCGGCGCAAAAAAGGAACGAGCGAGGAAAAGTTACGGTTTCAACGATTTCAACCCTCCTCGTATTCCATTTTTCCGGCACTTCGCGTCGGCAGTCGTCGTGGCTCGATCGAAAGCACAACCATCGAGGATACATCGGTAGGGAACGCAAAATAAGCCGGAGCTCGCGTCGTCGCTCAGTTCGTTTAATTTTTTAATTATATCCGACGGGAGGGGTGGTTTACGCGCGGGGTTGCAATCGGGCGCCTGTTATTCTTCGTCGTCGTATCAACGCGTATTTATCTTTCCGCTCGGCCGACGGATCCCCCTCTCGTGTGTGAGTTGGCGAAATTTAAACGGCCCAACAATATCCTCGGAAAGATACGCTGGTTTTCTGCACGTCACCCCGCGTAAACCGATTACCCTATCGAGGCGTCCCACGTGTGACGATCAACGGACACGGAATTGAAACAATGTAGGTAGACAGTGGCGCAACGATAACGACTTGGGCGCACCTTCGACACACACACACTTTTTTCATTCACGAGCTCGAATAATTTTTGGTTGCAACTTTTCATGGAGCTGCACGGGGGTTGAAGATCAGACTGGCAGCCTTTACCGTAATATTTACAATTGTACAGGGTCCCTCGAAAGCACAGGCTGGCGAGGCTCATCGGAGGAAAAGAAGTGGCACGACCGATGTAATCGTTAAGTTGAATGCCTTGGAGTTGCTTGATCGAAATAATAATCGAAGCGGAACTTTGTACCTCGTACTGTAGTAGCGTGAAATTTCACCTGTCGTAATATCTAGTTTGAACGGTGAGTCGTGTGAAAATTGATTAAAACAGCACGCAGAAGCGTATATTCAATTGACCGATCGTTAAGTAGCTTTCATTGTGTTTCCTCCAACGAGCTCCACCAATATACACAATTTACACCTATACCTTTGGAACACGCTGTACATCGGTGTTTCGTGCAGATTTCGTTTCGCCGGCACCGAGGGCAACGGAGACCCGTGCACCGAGAAATAAGTACGGCCCGATTAAAATCCACACGAGACACATCGTCTATACAATCGCCGAATCTTCTTCATCCCCGGCGACTCATCTCACCCAACAATTCGCCATACTCAATCCCATACTCAAACGTAACAATATACTCTCGTAATTCATACCAAAATCACATCCTCTCGATCTGCACTTCTCCCCGCTGACACCGCATCCACTCGACGTCTACAGAGTCCTGAATTGTTGAGTTCGCTACGCGTGCGGATGCGTGTGAGGATGCGGATGCGTAGACAGGGTGAGGCCCGTGGAAGAGGGCGCGGAGGTCGGCGGAGGTCCGGATGCCGTGGCGGGGGCGGCGGACAGGTGATGACCGAAGAACGTCGGCCCTGTCGGAGGATAAGGTGGTGCGGCCGGGTGATAATAGCCAGGTGGTGGCGGCGGCACGGGAGGATGATGAACGTGAGCGTGCGGATGCGGGTGCGCGTGAGAATGTGGTAGCGCGTGTTGGTGCGGATGCGTGGCGAACAGGAAGGCCGGTGCATAAGGCGATGGATGCGGCGGAGTGGTGGGCACTGTGGGACTGTTCACGTCCAATCCTGGATTCTGTTTCTTCCATTTCGTTCTTCGATTCTGGAACCATATCTTCACCTGGGTCTCGGTTAACGACAGAGACAGCGCCAGGTTCAGTCTCTCGCAGACCGACAGGTATCTGGTGGTCTTGAACTTGTTCTCCAGCGCTACGAGCTGTTCGTAAGTGAACGCCGTTCTCGCCCTTCTGGGCTTGCCACCGGTGCCGCCGCTGCCACCGGTGCCGTTCTGGCTGCCCTGGTTCTGACCCTGGCAGCTTTGTGCCTGCACACTGCTGGACGAAGAGGAGGAGGAAGAGGATTGCCTCTTCTTGCAGTTGGAGGATGACACGTTGTTCGCGGAGATCGCGCTGCCGTCCCGGCCGGTGCTGGAGGATTCCTGATCGGCCACCCTCATCTCGATGTCCTCGTCTTCTTCTTCATCCTCGGGATCCTCGTCCATGTCCTCCATTCCAGTGTCCGCCATGCCCTCCTCGTCCTCCTGGCCGCTGCCGCAGGCGAACTCGCCCCGCGAGTCACCATCTGAAAGTAATAATAATAACAGAGGGTGAGTGGAGGGCCTCTCGCGTAGGAAGATTACCAGGGAAAGGAAAGCGATACGGTGTTGCGTGACGAAAATTGATTATCCCCGGGGGATAAAGTTGCGCCGAGGGTGTTGGTTTACCTGTGACGGAGCGGTAACGCGACTCTGTCCGCTGTTTCGCGCCCCGTCCCCGCGCCGATGCTACGAATTCGATATTACATCGAACGGAAAGGCGCGGAAAGTTCTGCGCGAAAATTGACGGGAAACGCAAGCGAACCAAGAGCGTGCCGTCGCACCGGTTCGCTCGCAAAGAGCTTGTTACACGGACGAAGGCCCGTTTAATTTAATTCCGGTCCCGCGGCAGACGCGGTAATCGTGAAAAGGTACTCCGAAAGATTCGAACTTGGCCACCACGTACGGACCGATCTCTACGACTGACAAACGATTGAAACGCGCGAGCCGGACGGTAGAGGAAGCGGTGAACCGGCCGCTTCGAACGAGAGAAAGAGAAAGAGCGGCCAATCGTTCGCTCAATGAGAGAGGAGATTGGAGATTCAATCAGCACGCAGATGTCCCGGGGACAGATATTCCCTGGCTCTGGTCCGTGGAGGCTGGGGCGCCCCTGGGAGGGAGGGGGTGGGGATAGGTTTCCGGATAAAACCAGAGGCAGAAAGAGACAGGGGGTGGGTAGGAAGGATAGGAGCACGGTGTATCGGTGGAGAAGGAGAAAGAGAAAGAGGGAGAGAGAGAGAGAGGAGACTTTATCCGAATTGGCGTGGCTCGTGGCCCATAGCCCGTAGCCTAGCACCGTGCCTGGGGGTTGGAAGTCCGTAGGGGGCGACGGATCGAGAAGGTTTACGCCGTAATGGGATTTGTATCTCGTTAACGCGCGATCGTTCTTGCCCCGTCGTACAGGCCGCCGACCGGCTACACTTCTCCCTTCTTCTTTTGCTTCCTCTTTCTTTGCCTATTTCCGCCGGCGGACTCGTATCTTTCAGCTCCACGCCGCAGGCTACACCTCGCCCTCTCCGCGTACGTGCGTGTCGATTGATTGCGTCTAATTGAATTGCGTAATTTATATTGTTCCACGGTTTTCGTCTCTTTTTCACTGGCGCCCAGCTGCTGTGTACTTTGCGCCCGCCGCTTTATCCGCGCCGACTGCATCCATCCTCTGATTAAACGAAGAATTTTTGCCAATAACTATCGACCCGGCAACGAAACACCGGCGGCGCAACCGCGCCGCCGACGCTGCGAATCGTTTTGGGCAATTAAGCAACCTCTTATCGCTCCTATCGAACATTTTATAGCGCAGGTCTGTTCGAAATCGTTTATCTCGTTTAGATCTTCTTCATTAAGCACAAACGCGGGGATTCTGCGCGAAAGAGATCGGGGTTGCAGCGAGCATTCCCAAGGGTGCACGCTAAGGGTGCACAGGGGACGTCGAGCAGTCAGGAATACTTATTTCGGTTTTCCTCATTAAGCACAATGACAGCGTTTGACAGCAGAGTGCCGCGACGTGGGAATTCACGAATTCCCTTCTGACCGTCGATGACGGAGCATGCCGCAAATGTGTCTCTTGGATCGAAGCCTAGAAACGTTAACGGCACCACAGACGACACGTATTCCGAGGAATAATAACGAGGAACGATAAATGGCGAAAAACGACGCCTCTGATTGCGATCGATCCAATTGAATACGAGATGTTTGTTTTACGGGCCGACAGCCAATTATAGACGGCAAGACTCGAATATGGCTGTGAGGATAAATTAGAAGGATAGAAACATATGGTCACGTGTCGGGAATCCGCGGGGAGGAAATATTGCGGTGGCGTTGATTGATCCGAAGGAGGGTCGAAATTGCTTCTATAATACCGGTGGTGATTTGAATAAACACTTGAAATAATTGTTCTGTTAAACAAGTTCATTAATAAAAGCTAATCTAGCGACGATGGTACAAGATTTGCATGGGAAACGAAACGAACTTGCAGAATAAATTAATTACGCTTGACGGGAAACGACTATTTAAGAACAAGCGGCATCAAATAAATTACCCCAGCCTGATCGAACGTGAAACGAAAAAATTGGGAAAGTATTTACGTATGGACCACGAATGGAAATAAATTGGAAAATTGTTCTGCCCGAAGTGGAATACACCTTGCGTTACCAATCCTCCGATCCTATCTTCGCTACGTTCTTTCCAGACCTCCACAAATTCAGCCCACGCTACTGCTATCAGAGCAGCGTACCAAGAAAATACGAGCAATTATCATATTATTTGGCCGAGCAGAGCAGCGCAATATATCCATAGTCTAGAACAATGGCCAGGCTGTACGGGGGTGGAATCGTTCTCTTAACGAGCGAGGCAGCGATATCATCGTCGGACCCGATAAGAAAAACACGAGGCGAACCCGGGTAGCGTTTAACAATATCCATTCTCTAGCTAGCGGTAATTACAATTTTTCCAGAAATTTAGCGGAAAATCCGGGAGATTTGGAATCGCCCTGCCACTGGGGTGAGAGTTTCTCCGACGACGATCGGTGGCGTGTGCAAAAGGGGGACGCCAGCGAACGGTTGCGAAGAGAGAAAGAGAGAGGGGGGGCAGGGAGAGTGAGAGAAGTCATTATGATGCAGAAGAGCCAATTTTCTGGGCGGCTTGGCGCGATGCGACGCGATACGCCGCGATGCTGCGCGATTATCATAACAACCGACGATATTATTCCGTCGCCGGATTTGCCGTTGGGGGCGGACACACTGCTGCCAACAGTCGAAACGGATTTCACCGATCGGCCAGCCGGCTCTGATGCACTTTTAATGGGAACCCCTGACCACCCTTGGAAGATGGATGACCTCAAGAATCGAGTAATCCCGATTTCATCGTCACGATCGATTCTCCGCGCTATTTTCCTTCCCCTCTTTTTTTCCACCGTGCACGACTCGATAACGGAAGCTGACCGCGGTTCCCGATTCTCCGTGATGGGAGATTACTGTTTGTTTCTTTTCGTCCCGAAGATGCATCGGTTGACAGCGTCGCTTGATTTCGTTTGCAGCCAAGCGTCCCGTACCGGGATAAAGGGACGATAATGATGGGGTTCAAGGACTGGTTAACGCAGATTAGCAGAGCAATTTGTCACGCTCCGACAGGCTACCCTCGCGAATCTCCTCCCCCTTCGTTTCTGTCTTAAACCCCCTTCCCATTTTGATAGGATCCTTTCTACTGTTTCTACGTCGCTTCACCCCCTTCGTCGGACGACTTCCTCCCGCGATTCCGTCTTATCGGGGTCCCTCCTCTTATCTGGCCGCCAGACTCCATTAAATTCGAAAGTCAACTGTGAAATTGGGATCGGCGCGAGGATTCCGCTTCCGAGCCCGATCATCGGGCGGAGATGAAGTTTCCGCGGCAGATGCTCGGCTGGATTACGGAAGAATTTAATGAACGGCTCTGTAATGGAAAATCCGTGAAGACGCGCGACGTGCGTGTTTACTTTCGTCGAGTTGGCCGATTAAAGGGTTTCGGGCAGGAGCGTTTAAGCGGATCACGGAGGCACGAGCCGCGCGACGACGGCATTAGACGCGGCATTAACGTCGACATTCGGCCACTATGGTCCCCGTGTTCCCAGTAACGCGTCTACATCATCACTTTTGTCGGAATCCCCGTACACGCAAATAACTCTGAAACGGGCGAATTTGCACGACGCTCGGGGAACAAGCCGTCCTTCTGCCGTCTCTAAAGTTAGAACGAGGAAGAAGCGAGACGGTGTTATTCGGCAGCGTCACGAAGGAACAGAGAAGGGGTGAGAAAGGGTGGCAGAGAGGGAGATGCAAGGTTCTAAGACGAAAAGATCACGTTCAAGATCATGGGGATCTCGCGGGAGACGAGGCCCATATGTTCAACACGAAGAGGAGGATAGATTAGTGGATCGTGTTTTGGCGAAAGGTTACGGGAGTGGTGGGCACGCGAGTAAGGAGGAAGCAATAAACTTGCTGGCTGCAGTTTAGCGAAGAAAAATCACTGGGGATTGGAGCTGTTTGGGGTGGAATTAATCGCTTATGCGGATGTCTCGGGTTTAGATCCGTGATTGTGTTTTTTATATTGAAGTGAAATGAAATTAACCGACCCCGAAGCGACCGATGGAGCTTTTAGTGTCTGCTTAACGCTGATAATAATTCTTTCCAAAATTCGTTTCGCACGATCAATTACGGAGAATGTATTCGGTAGTATTACGGTGCATAAACTGCCGTTTAAGTTCGGTAGTATTGCTAAACAAATACATACGTTTAGGATATTTCTGACGAAAACAATTTTTTACGATTACTGCAATTCATTGCTCCTTTCAGAAATATGTAACATTTGCAACGTCTATTTAACTTAATCCTTCGCACGTTTCGTACCACCGATAGCCAAGGCTGCAGCTCGATTAAACTCCTTCTATCGATAATCCGGTAAATGAATTTGAAACATCGCTACTTCGTCTACCTTATCCTAATACCTCTGGACTTACGATGAAAAAGCAATTTAATCACCTTCGTGCACGCTGTCAGCCCTCCTATGTCTCCGATGCTGAACGCGACTGTGAACGACGCGTCCGCCGGTGAATTTGTTCGGGTCTAGTATATTCTCCACCGAGAAGGCTAGACACCTCTTGTTTGCCTGCACCGTACTAGCAGTGGTGGTAATACTTCCGGTCGAGGTGCCAGTCGTTCTAGCCGCGTTTCCGGAAGTGCACACGGTCATCACCGTCGAAGCAGCGGCGGCGTGCGCGGATATATACACGGGAGTTCCATGGCCAGTAGTCTGACCACCACTCTGAACACAGGAAAAAGCGTGCACGCCTCGACTCGCGAAGGGGTTGAGGAACTGATCAGACCCGGCGCCTCTTGACGACTGGGCGGTCAAATCCACCGGGCTACTGGGGTTGCTTTCGTCGACTTCGTCGCGGCATACGTCCACTTCAACGTCCTCGTCCTCCTGATAATGTCCGTTAATACTTCCAGGACGCACCGCCTCTTCCTCCTCTTCCTGCTCCTCGTCCTCGTCTTCGTCCTCCGCGATGTTCGGTCCTCTTTGCTGCGCGTTTCGTTCGTGCTCCCCGTCGTCTTCCTCTTCCTCGTCCTGCTCCTCCTCGTCCTCAACTTCTGTATCCATCCTCTTGTCCCTGGAGGGGGCGTCCATCTCTTGGAACTCTTTATCGACGACGGGATGCAAGATCGGCGACGTCGACGGCGAATGCTGCTGGCGCCCGGCGTCGTATCGCACAAAAGGCTCGCTGGTGCGTACGTGGAGCAACACGTGCCTCCTTTCTTGAGGCGGTAGCGACAGGCCCGCACGCATATCCGTTTCCTCCCGCGGGAGAACGACCGGCCCTATAGGCGACACGGTCCTGCCTTCCTGCATCCTCCACATAACCACTTGCCCTCTATTTACCTCGTCCCTCGACGCTCCATTCTGTACAGCAATACGGAAACACTTGTGCTGCCTCGGCGTGTTACCTGCGCGCACCGTCGATCTCTAAGACAGATCGTCCTCGACGAACATCTTCATCCAGTTTCTCATCACTTCCACAGGCTATACAAGCGTCACGTTGTACATGAAGATCATCACTAATCCCCGAACCTTCACACTGTTGAAATAACACCGCCGGTAGACGGTTCCTCCGATTTCAGCAGACTGCTCACTGAACTGGTCCACGCACCACGGGACAACAACGACCGTTTACCGGAACAGCCGTCGATGTATCGTCGCGGCGGGTACCGAGAGATCAGCGTGGTCGGTCGCCCGATTAGCAGTGTCTTTGGTAAGAAGCCGCGCGCGTCCCGTAAAAGCTGCTCTCGGGACTTCCACGTAGAGCCATGGTGGCTGAATAGGTGGTATATCGGCGTATTATTAGTAGCGAGGAACCGTCGTAGGAACGTAGTCGCAAACGAAAAGCGGAGAACCCTATGGTGGGGTTGTAGTTCCGCCCCTGGTAGGCGTGTCCAACCCCTGCCGGCTTACCAGCGAGGAGCGCGTTGATCTAGGGGTGTGTTCGACCGCGTTCGCGGGGGTTGCGCGCACACACGTGCTACCCCTTCGTTCGTAGCGGCAGTCCAAGCGATTCAGGCTGCCCGTGTATTTGTTCACGTGCGCCGGAACTTACACGATGACGAAGATGCACCAACACACCGGCACAGAGGCTGAATGGACGGCACACGAACACGAAACGGAGCCGCGTGCAGACGTTTCGCGGCCCCACGACCGAGCTTTCGCCAGATACTTGGGTATGTACACACAGAGTCTAGCCTTCCTCCCTCTACTGCTCCATCCTGCCTACGCTCCACCCCACTCTTTGCCCGTTTCGCGATCCGACCGGCTAAAGTGGTTTGTCTTTGATTTAACCACCACCGCCACCGCCGCCGTCGATGGAGGAACGATTTTCCCTCCACGCACGTTGCCATCGTTCAATGTTTCCCGAGGATGTGTGGAGGAGTTGCACGCGAGACCGGTATTCGTGATCGTGAAACCCTGCAGGGTTTGTCGACGATCTTGGTGTGCTGGTCGGTGGGGGCGGGGCGCATCTAGGATCGCTGTGTACAGTAATCGGGCCGGAGTATAATCGTGCTGGCTATGGTGGGTATATCTGTGACTCTATCTCTCACCTCTTCTTCTATGCACACGTAGATACGTATATATATATGTGCATACATATATACGGGTGCACGAAGGGACCGAATGTTCCTTTCTCTTTCACTCCTCGTCTATTTCGTCCCTGTTGGCTCCGTTTGGCTCAGGATGGAAGCGAACAAACCAGGACCAATACTATGCGCTTGGCTAGCCGACCGACCGGTCGACCGACGGATAGAGGAGCTGCTGCTGGTGCTGGTAGTTGCTGGTGCTGGTGCTGTTGCTGCTACCGCCGCCGCTCTTAACTCGGCGCACGGATATTGTTTACCCGACCATTTAGGTAATTGCTGGCCTACCGCCCTGCCAGCCAATCGAACGTAACCGGCGGATGAGCCTGCAATACAGAGCCCTCCCTCTCTGTGAAGTCTCTTTTTCTCTCTCTATTTGTTCTACATATATATATATATATATGTATATATATATATATATATGTATATATGTATACATAAGCTCTCCCTCTCTCTCGTTCGCTTTCCGTCTTCCTTTCTCATCTGTAGTCTATGACTTTTTATCTTTTCTCTTCGCGAATCGTCGGCTTTGCCTGCCTTTCTGTTCACCTTCTGTTCATCATCCCTTTCTGTCATCGAATCAGACCGGGCCCAATCGTTCGACAAGATTGACGGCACTGGTACTACCGGCGATGATCGATTCTTTCCACGAAATTGGAGAGACAGCACGTTTGCCGTACCGAACCATTGCCGATCATTCGATCGTTCGCCGGGCGAGACGATCGCGACGTAACGTATTAATAATTTGATTCACGACGATGAACAGGTTACGCAAACGGCCCGTCGTAGTTAAGAATCCAATTAGCTGGTTAGAGGAATTCGATGTCCTTGCTTCTTCTGAACTGCGTGCCGTCTGGAACCGAGTTATAGATTTTTAAGAGGAGAATTGACAACCGTTTCGGCCACCCCGTATTTTGTGGAATCAGAAGAGGAACGACGACGCAATGATATTTCTTGTATACGCGCGGACGATTAATCTTTCTTTCTTGCCACTTGGCAACCTTTTGCACAACTGAATTTTCATTTCCGCGCAAAGCACGCATGCACTTGCGCCTCGTTCAACCTCGCGGCGATGAAACTCAGTGACTGTAAATCCTCTTCCTTGATCCCCCGTTGATAAGCATCGATAATAGGCCCGGTTCCCCGCTGTGTCGCGAATCGATAGCATAATGAAGCGGATGAAATATTTATAATCCGGCGTGGTGGCTTCAGCGCTTTACTTGGAGCGTACAGATGTTCCCGGCGGAACGGGTATCGCGTAATCGCATCGTTCGGCGTCGCGTCGCGCCGGGGCTGAACGCCGAGCATGATTTTCCAGGGTTGGTAGTGGCGGCCGACTAATTTTCGCGTGCCCGGCTAATGAGCATTATCGTAAATTTATTTCAGCCCGGCTCGCCCGGCCACCGCATAAGAACTAACAAATTAATTTAATTCGTAAATGACACGTACGGCGTGCACGGTGCATTTGCCGCGCTGAATGCTGGCGCGCTGGCTGCAGCTCAATTTGCAGCCGGCCACCAAAGCTTAATTAAAAATTTACACCGACAATGTAACCGCGTGGTCGCGCGAGCGCACGCCGTTCTGAACGTGCAGTGTGTGCGTGTGTCTCGTTGTTGCTCGCTTTAACTGTCTCCCTCACAAAAGCCTTCTTACGCGACAAATGGAGAAACACAAAGGGGTGTTTGCACGGGACAGACAGAAGGGGGAACGAGGGAAAGTGGTAACATAAAATCCTTAGAACTTCCACGTGCGACTTCGCGATCATCGCGAGGGCGATATAAAGAAATCAGGCCTGTTAACCAGTGGAACATTATTGGGGTTGCGAGGTCGCAGGTGCGCACAGGCGGATTACCCTACCTGGCAAAGTGATGTGGGTTTAGGCGAGCGTTCCTAATAGTTCTGAAACGGTGCACGAGTCGAGGAGCAAGCTAGGTGGATAGATAGATGGCTAGACCGGCAAAAGGAGGAGCCAAGCGAGAGGCTCCTATAGAAATCAACCCTGCCAGTAGAAGATAGATCGATAGGTACAGGTCGAGCTAAAGGCGGACAAAGACGAACGGATACTGCTATGCGAACCACTAGAGAAAGATGTAAATATAGAATAAGGGACGATAGGCGAAACAGAAAGGAGGAGAGAGACGGAAAGAGCGCGAGAGAGAGAAAGTGAGTACGATAGAAGGTGGCTGGTAAGGGGTATGGGGTAGTTTGAAACGGAGATCGAACAGACCAGCCGTGACCAATTTGCGCCCGTTCGTGCTCCCGATTCTGATCCCGATCTACGGTTCGCACACGTACACACACCCGACCGTCATATCCCTTCATGGACGCAACCCTCCATGTGTCTGTCTATGCATGCAGCGAGAGAGAGGGAGAGAACGCAAACGTGGACACAGCCGTAGCCACGATCTTCCCTACGAACTGGCCCCTAGCAGGGCCAGCGATGGCAAAAGATACTTGTCAGAGAGGAAAGTGTTGTCGCCCGTTGTGCGCCGGCCACCCCAAAAGTTTCACGCCTATCTGGACCGACGGCACCACCTCTATTCGCGCCACGATAATTGGCCAATTAAAACCGGCCGAAAGCGTTCGAGTTACCTGGCATCCGATAATTATACGCTATCCTCGCGGTGGTTCGACCACGTATCCACGCGACCAAGGGGGTGTCGGAAAGGGAGGGATGCTCCTGGTGAAGGGAGAACGATGGGATGCGAAACGAAGAAGAGAGAGGGATGAGCGTGGCTGACTATAGAGGTAAGGGGGATGGAATCGACTATTCCGATTACGCGGCTTCGGATTCTACTTCCTATCGTTTCCTCCTCGCGGGTGTCCCTACCCTTCTATACCCTCCTCCCTCTCGGCGTCCTGTCCTCTTCTACGTAAATCAATGCGGCCAGTACGCCCTCTCCTTAACCCCGTGACGCATGACTGGAATATTCCAAGGCTCTCCGCGTTCATCCGCGGTCTGTTTACCCGGTCTCGTTCTCCAGGTATCGATGTAACGGCGTTGAGTCGATAAGAAGGCCAGTGGCCTGTTTGGCTCAACGGCCGGGCCGACTTGATCGACAGCTCGTTAGCCGGTATGTTAATTGATTCGATTTCCCGAGGATAGAAGGAAATTTCCTGGCACGTTCCGGCGAGGTTCGAGGCGTGGCGTTAGTCGCGATACAGGGACGATGAATATTGGTGCATTGCATGGTTCGGCCGGTGAATAATAATATTTGAATTCATATTCAAGCAGGATGAATTCATTATGAGTCGTGCTTGGCCCATTGTTTCTGGCTGGTGTTACAATATCGCGCGAATTAACTTATAGGCATTTCATGCATAATTCGAGGACGATTGATCGCCCTTCGAAATGCAAACGCGAAACGTTTAACAATGGGAGCCGGCGCAGGCTTGCCGTCGAAACGGAATCTTTTCCTCCATGACATCGTTGCCGATAGGGAAAGGGGTACACGCCACGTGATCTCTGTTGCGCGTCTCATTAAGACTGTTCTACTTTGATTCATATCAGAGTCGAGTGATTGATCGTTTACCCCTAATTAGAGATCGGAGAAGTGTCTGAAAAAGTAGACGAAATTACGCGTGACACGAGCGGAAATTAGGTTCGCGGCGAACAGAATGATGTATGATCGTTATACTTCGGTAACCTTAGCGACAACCGCGTTAAGATACTCACGCCTGGCTCTATTTCTAATGGAACGACTTCTTCTACGAGCTAATTATCCCCTTAATTAGAAGCGCGGTTCCCCGTTGACGTTCGGTGGTCCTTTTGGAGCGGCTCGAATAAACTACGCGCAAGAGAAAAAAGGGAAGAATGCAGGGGTGAAAGTTTCCACAACGTTCGTTATATTATATTTACAGGCGCGCCTCGCCAATGCTCGCGACCAAATGACACAATGAAGGCTGACTTTTGCCGCGTAATCGGGTAAACGTTAATTGTTGGCGATTACCGGTTCGCAATTAACATTTTCTATAGACTATTGAGCACCGATTGACATTAATTACTAAACCCCCCTTTGTTTAATAAAGCTCATTTTCAAACGATTATTGCGCCGCCGCGTAGCGCGCTGGAATTACTAGCGGGCAGGGCGCGATTAATAAATGACGTTCGCGGGAAGAATTAGAAATTCCGTCTATAGTTTTATAGTTTTATTCTTCCGAAAATATTCATCGAATATCAAGGGCAATCTACTGCTAAACAATACTTGAAAAAAAGAAGTGAAATATCCTCCAAGATCCTAATTAAATATTTTCCTAGCTAAACGAAAAATCGATAACCACCTTGACAACTCCATTGAACGCACAATGGGGGGGCAAAAACTATCCAGTGCAACTTGCTACGAATTACCCCGGCCCGCAGAAGCTGTACGAAGATATTCCAGCGGACGCATGCTCGGCGGATCATGAACAATACCCGTAACAGGGATCATAATGGACCTAATGACGACACAGCTTTCCGGATAATTCGATGTCAAGGAGGACGACGATTTCCAAAGGACGCGCGTGCGAAGCGGCGAATAGGGCCCAAAGGAGGTGATTACGCGACGGGGAGGACACCCACGTGCTCGCATGGCGAACGCTTGGCAAAAGGGTCGCCGGTACATATATAATATATCGCATTAGGCGCGGGGGGACGTAGCATGGGTATCGCTTACGCGTTATTATTGCAGCGATACGACACGCTACGGTGTCACCCGTGACCTCCCATGGGGGCTGCGCACCATATCATATACAATGTAGGTACCAACTGTCACACCATCGGCGAGAGCCCGGGGATCCCATGGAAACCGGCTAGGCGTGCTTTATGGTGCGTCAAATTAAAAGATTCCCTCCTTTGCGTTCCCTAACTGCGATCTGATCCACTTGCCCGACTCTCGTCTATGGGTTGCCTAAACGGGACGAGTTGCTCCGATCTCGTGGCCTTCGAAAATAGTGGTAGAACCGACGAACTCGCGTTCCCAATTGAGCTTGAATTCGCGGTCGCTGAACTGTGCCGGTCGTGAAATGTCCCGGGGAAATTTTGTAATTCGGTGGAACGGGATTTCTTAATCGTCTGGGACTGGAATAGCCATGGAGCTCGTTGGGGGTGTTCGGCATTGTATCGCGTTGCTGCTGCAGAGTGAAGTTGTTCAATACGGTGACCCTCCTCTCCTCTCTTTGCTGTATGATTTATTTTGTACCTCTCCCTTTTCAGCCATGGAAAGGACACCTTTCTTGTTTCAATGTTACCTCCGCGCGAATTCTTTTCGTCCCCAGTGTTCAGATTCGTTTGAAAATCACTGCCCATCCGCTATTATCTCTGACATATTCTAAAGTAGCACCCTCGACCTCAAGCTTTGCCCCCAATTCGAGTCAACATCGATGCTCAATCGTCCGCGAGATACGGCGATATTTTCTATAGGAGCCGGGATCGGTCATTATCGGCGATTTATCGTTGGCTCTGGCGGGAATAGAACGAATCCGTCAGCTCTCCAAAGGCGTCGCGACGCGTCGCCTGCATAAATATCCCGTCGCGTGGCGAATTCGTCCGATAATACGGCCGATTAGCCACGAATCGTCGCCAGAATTCGAACGGCCCTCGATCAGACGGCCACTTCGCGCGTTCCTCTCGGGAAACGGTCGGTTCCTGGAGGTGGTGCGCGCTCGTGATCACCACGGGAGCGGAACAGCGAGTGGTTAAACAGGCCGACAGCTATGAATTTCCGGGCGATGTGCCATTAGCCGGGAATTAAACCTCGATCCCCGTTAGGCGGGACCGTGCGCCGGGAATTATACACGCGAAGACGTCAAATAGACGCGGCCGTTTATTACGTTTCTTCAAGATGTACGGGATACGCTATTAAATGAGACACGAGCAATAATATAAGCGCGAAATGTTTGATGTAGATAATTCGTTGGTATATAATACGAGACTTGGTTGTGGCGTGAGTTATTTTTGTGGTCCGTGCCTCGCCGGCATCACGATGATTTGAGGCAAACGATATTCAGTTTATCACCGGGCAGTAGAACCTATTATCTAATGATGCGAGCTGTGATTCTCGGAACAAATTCCTGCACGGACTAGTTTTCGTTCAACAACTGCTCCGCGTCCACCGTTTCGTTATTCATTGTCGGCGCATTCCGAGGAAACGTGGAAATGCCATTATTAATGCAACATCGGCGACATATTTCCAAAGCGCGACGAATAAATCCTCCACATAAATAAATTATATCACGAGGAATATGGTCGATCCAGCCGGCGACTCGGTGCAAGCGATGAACGAAGGTTCGTACCCTCGTACGAAAATAATAGCAACAACTATTCGCCGTGCTCATAGCAGGAAACATTTCCGGCCTCCAACCGTCATCCTGTCTTCCCTCGGAACCTCAAAGCCCACGGCAAAAGCGACCGATGTTCGATTTTAATTCGCCAAAAAGAGGAGCCGTCCGTTGGTAGGCAGAGCCGACGCCGTCGGTGACGGAAAAAGTCGCGCGCGTCTCCTCGACGAAGAAGTCGGCACAAAGGCCAATCTTCCCCGCGTCTCGTAACTTCCAATTCGTCCTCGCGTCTCTGAGCGCGCCGCGACGCCCGGGACGTCTGAATTCTTAACGACTGTACGCGTATTAACGACGCGGTCGGTAGCAATTTCGCGCGAAACTTACGGCCGCGGCTCGTTAGTAAAAATAATTCCAGGCGACTCGCGACGTCAGGGTGACGTCGGCCGATCTTCGCAGCCCGTTGCAACGTGGACGTGGACGCGGTCGTCGCGAGAGGAAACGAGCGCGGGAGGACGGGGCAAAAACGCGAATACGCGGGCAATGTAAACGAACGGGCCTATAAGTTCGCGTCAAGTCGGAATGAGCCAGGACAGTTCTGTCTTAGCTGCGCCGTATCCTTCTTCTGCTCCTCGTTCCTCCTCTATCTCCTCTTCGTCGTTCCTCTCTCCGTTTCCCTGCGGGTCCGTCCGATCCTTCTCCCCGTTGGACGTTCGCCTCTTCAAAGTGTCAAGTGACAAACGGTCCCGCTACCGAGTAGGCGTAGTCGTCGGGGTGGATATAATTTGTCAGGAAATCACCCAATTAGCCTCCCAGTTATGCGGCCCAACAGATTTAACCAATTAGTTTAGCTATGCGAGCCCTAATACATTTCCACGCCGCCGCCGGCTACCAGCCGCAGCCGCGTCTCTCTTCTTCTGCCTCCGCGTTTCCCTTCAATCGCGATTCACCGACCGTTCCCTCTTCTTGTTCGTGTTCATGCCCTCGGAACTTTTGCATCTAATTTCGTGGACACATTATTCGTACACTTGCCCGCGTGCATGTGTTCGCGTGGTTATCGTGCCGAGGGTCTAATACGATTGTTCAAGAATGTAAGTGTAGCGTTCGTGCGTTCTGCACATTCTGAAAGCGTTCCACGCGCACCAGAGACCAGGGGAAAGTAGTTAGTGTCTATTTATAGAGAGAGGAGGATCAAGCTCTTCTCTCTGTGCTGTAGGGCGGACACGCTGAGAGATAGAGAGCGAGAGAGACAGATAGAGAGAAAGAGAAGAGAGGAGCCATATACAGAGTCGAGAGGTGAAGCAATTTGTCTCCCTAATGAGATGTCACCCCATCCGTACGCGTGCAGCCGCGGCCAGTAAGGAGACGGACGGGCCACGGTGAAACCGATCGAGCAGAAATTCCCGGCAACGGCGAACCGTGTCAGCCCTTCCGCTTTTTCTCCCGCCGCGATCCTCGCACGGGAGGTCGCGATTTTTTGACAGTGACCGATGTATCGATCCTATTTCTCCACCTTCGTCGACCGTGACCAGACCGTGAGACAGGGGTCGAAGAAGTTATCCCGGGGTGGTTTGAAATCGTACACCCCGAGAAGCAGTAATATTGTAAAGATTTCCCGACTTCGAAACTCTTCAACTCGTTAACAACGGATGGCTGAATCGAGAAAAATCCTGTCGTCATTTCTACTAAACTTACAGGATCGATGTACAGCAGTTCGATCGACCGTCTGTCGCACGAACCGTAACAATTTCCAGCCAATCCAATTTAAAAGCGTACGAGACGACGAAATGTACTTCGCATGAAAAATGAACTAATCTCCCCCGGACATAGAGTTTCAGCCAAGAAAAATGATCGATGCCATGCCGGGTAAAGTCTAACAAGTCTATATAAAGCCCGAAACACCCTGAACACACAATCTTAGAGGATAATAATGTTAATGACTGCTCGTGCCTCGCTGCGTGTCCCTTTGCACCAAATAAACTATCCCGTAACAGAAAACCGCCCATGTCGCCGCGTGGTCGCAAACGAATATACGTTCGAGGCGATAAAACGAAGGCCATGATTTTGTCAGCGGACTAAGACGTTCCGGAAATAAGCGTTTCAATCGTGGATAGAAAAACGGGGCTCGTGGACGTCACGGTCAGCCCCGCCTCTGAAAACTTTACGTCTGCTCGTTTTTATTCACAAGCCTGGATTTCGTTAAACGCCACAGGGGGGGATAAAGAGAGGGGGGGTTTTTTTACTGCTCGGCTATTGGAAAGGGTCGGTAGATCGTCGATTTTACGCGCTTTTACGCGGTAATCGGCACGCACCGCGCGGCTACGAAACGTTTAGGGGCATGAAATCGTCAAATAGTTGTAACACCGTGTCGACGGCGAACAAAGGGGGATCGGGTTCGTTCGGCTATCGAGCCCGGTTATGAAAAAACGATTACTACGCGCCAAGTATTTACCGGGCTCGAGCTATTATCGAAATCGTCGATTCTTGGTTATTGGCGCATCGTATCGGCGGGTTTACAGCTGCCCGATCGGCTTCGCGTATTTCTGTCATTATCGCGGCAGCATTTTTCTTTTTCGACCGTGGAGCAAATCTCCTGCAGCCCTTTAATCGCGGCCAAGGGAGGTCGATCGAATGGAGTGGCATGGCACACGGGCAGATAGATAGACAGGCAATGGTCAATGGGAGCAGTTGGAGGACAGGATTGCTCTGGTCGATTCTAATTGAATCGTCGTTTGGCCTCTAAGCGATCGCAGTTCCGCCCACGGTTGCTGACGAGGGAGACGTCCGACCCTCTCGGCTTCTATTACGCGCTTCCAACAAGAGATTCCGTAACAGCGATTCGCCTTATTTTAGACGCCATGGATACGACCTCCTTTCTCCCCGTTGGAAAGCTGGACGGATCTCCTCGTAGCGATAATTGCTTGAAAATGAATTTCTTCTGCGATGGAAAAATCACGGGACACGTGACTGTGCGCGTTTCAATTAACGACGGAAACGGAGAGAAAATCGTCTTCTACGGAGTGTTAGATGGGATAAAAAAATTCCAACGAATCGCCCGGCACCTGTAGTGGAAATCAGGTGGGGCAATTATTATCTTCGATCGAAGATTACACGATCGTCATAGTAGCCCGGCTGCTCCGCACGCGCGGCTCAGAATTTCATACGAGGTGTCCCGTTCACGCTCTGTTTCCAGCGTGTATTTTTAAAAACCTCCCAGAATTTCCCTCCCCCGTCTACCAAACTTAATTCCATCCATGCGTCGATAAACTCCTCCACTTTATTCAGTCAACAGCAGCCAGCAAATCGTTGGTCGCCGCAAAAGTGGAGGGTGCCCACTGTGGCAGGTGCCCCGCGGTCGCGCCGTCAAAAACGCTTCCAGCCACGCTGCTCCGTTCCCTCCCCGCTGTACCAAATAAGACAGCCACCCCTTTCGAGCAGCGCAGCGCGCACGCGTTGGTATTAAATTAACGTAGTCGACTCCTAGGTTGGCGATTAAACAAAGGGTGAAAATTGAGCGGGCTGTTCCGAAACGGCGCATCGGCTACACCCACCCCCGCGTATTTCGCCGCTCGATCGTTCGTAACGCGCGCGGCTTCCGGCGTGGACAGCGCGGTTCCGCTATTGCGCTATTGCGCTCGCGTGCTCGCAGCTTTCACGGGCGAGTAATCGTTCGTACCTACACCCGTATACCGGTTACTTTCACGTACACCGACGGGGCGAGTGTGCGCGGCCGGTTTTCACGGGCATACGAACCGCGACAACCGTGATAGTCTGCGAGAGAAAGGGGTTGCGCGGGGGTGTGTGCGCACACGCGTTTAATATATGTAAACTTGGCCGCGTATGTACGCGTCGGCTATACCTATGTACACATCGGCCGAGCGCCGTGGGGCGGGCTTCGTTCGTTGAATGCGGTTTAATATTAATGGGAACTGATGATAAGCAGCGCAAACAAGCGTCGAGTCTCCCGGGAGAGATCTGCCTTCTGTTACCCGGGGTGCAGTGGGGCCTATACACGCGTACACATTCACGTCAACGACGAGGAACGACGTCGACCTGTACCGGCGGAAACCAACGTAGCAGCGCGCCAGAGAAACTACCCTGGCAGCGTAGGGCACACACGATCATCTTCGTGCAATGTACCCTGATCGTTTACTCGTCACGCGTACAGAGACGTACGTACACGTACACGTGTGCGTGTACAGTTTGGCGACTCTTACCCGCACAGATGCGCGCAAATGAGGGTGAACCGGGGGTACACGGGTACACGGGAGGGGTTGATTTTGCCGGTACTTACTTTGGACGCTTCCTCCCTTTCTGTTTCACGTTGCTCTCTGCGGACGTCGATCCCCTTTCGTGGAACCTCTCTTCCGTGGCTGCGCGATTGTGCCGGCTAACCTATTCGGTTTCGGCGCGAGTGTTTGCTCGGCAAATTAGAAAACGATCGGCGATCGACTCGCTGCAGGGGGCCGACCGGGGGTTGTTCCGACGATGGGGACGGGGACCTAATGCGGTGCTCGAAATTGCTCGCTAATACGTTATAAACTCCCCGGACATTTGTTAACATGTTGACGGCCGTTGTTATTGGAACGTTGTTTCCATGGGACGCGTAAAAGGTCTTTGAGGCCGCGGCGATTGCTTGCAAGTCGGCGGAAATATATAATGACGCGGTTGAGTTCCCGTGTCTCGTTCTGAAATTTTCAGGCCAATTGCCTGCCAAATTATGGGGCGTAGTCCCTGCCACATAACGTTTCTCGCATTCAGGGGTCCTCATTGCGCGTACACTATCTATGCTTGATTAAATGGCACCGCGCGACCGCGCTGCGGATATTATGACGCTCGTCGGAGGTGCTTCGTTATAAATAATTTAAATACCGTGCACGCTTTAGAAACCGGCGATTTACAAAATTACACAGAACTCCCGGAAAAATATATTCGGCTGGTGCGTATAAAATCGCTCTTAAATAAGGATGAGAAATGAACCATAGCAGATGCCAAAAATGGTACCGATATTTAATGAATCGATAAGAATGATTCGAATGAAATGGAATACCTACAATCGACCCAGATTGTATCCACTAATCCGGCGTGTTCCGAACTAAGTATTAAAGGTCACATCGACTGGATCAATGTACAAAATGACATTCGACAATGAACACTGCTCGAAGAACTGAATCGAGGTATGACAAAACAGGATCGCGAATAATCGAGCTTGGGTAACTAATTCGCGTGAAAATCGGCGCGCCGCGACGCTACACAGTATCTCGGTGGCGCACAGATATTCTCGGAAGCCGCAACGAGAAATACAAAGCCCCCGGTAGTTTCTGTAGTAGGTGAGGAACGAGGGAATAACTGACGAGCAAGAGGGAGAGAGAGGGAGAAACGGTGGTGGCAAGCGGGTGGGAATAGGGATTCCATTATTTAACCGAGGTAGTTTAGGCGAGTATTAGGGGTTTGAGTTTATGACACCCCTCGGCTGTCCGGATTGCCTATTAATACGATATGAGGCTCGCTCTACGGGCTCGCCTCTATTCGCATCATCGCGCCCGCCAGGATCTACCAGAGTACGAATTTTTTTTATCGCAACGACGTTTCGTATGAATGCGAAAATTTCCTTCCCCGCAGCGCTCGATTCCAGCACGACCATCCCGGTTATCATTCCCTTTCTGCCGGGTCCGATAATCTTTATTGCCTGTTTTCATTCCGCGCAATCTCACCCCGTAATTTATCCCTTTGCCTTTCACGATGCTCGCACGCTGGACCCTGTTCACCCGTGTATATCTTACGAATTCTTTTACCCTTTTGTAGCCGATCACCCTTGGCAAATGTCGCCTCTTCTTTATGGACGTTTTCTTTTCGCTTGCCGCGCGATATATTTAAATCGCGGTTCACGCAGCTTCTCTTCGACGAACGAAAGGAAGAATCGCGAAGCGTCGTGTTCGCGGGACGACGTGCTTCAGAGAACCGGATCGGAGGGCCACAGATTCTCAGAGGTAACGATCTTCGCCTCCCCGCGGTCGCGATTCAAACTTTACGTAAACGCTTAAAACAGCGCCACCAGAGAAGTTTGTACTTGGGCTTATATCCGCGTACAAATTGCCTTTCGCTTAAGAGCTAATTAAGAGGCAGTCCCATCCCGCCGGGGAATGGCTCCACCGCTGGCGCAAAATATCTCTAAACCGGCGAACGTATCCTGACCCCTTGGACTCGAGAACTCGAGCAGAAGGAGACCCTCCTTTCGTGTACCTATACAGACCGACCGGGTAATCGTTACGACGTTTCGTAGACAGATAAGAGCATTGACTGCTTCCTCCTCGATTTCCTCTCTCCTCCCCTCTTGCTCTCTCTCTATTTCTACCCCTCCTGGCCACCCTTCGCGTCTATCGGTTCTGGAAAGCGTACAATTCGAGAGGATTCCCCGGAGTCGACTTATCCACGTAGGTATACTCCTGAAGTGGCGGGTGATCCTCGATGAACCGTGACTGGTCAGGATTCTAGCGAATTCGAGTAGAATGGGGACCAGGTTCGAGTCATTGAAAGCGTGTTGGATTCGATTTAAGACTCCACTGGCTTTTCCTGTATATCGACTCCTGAGTCTCGAAGATCAAGACTAGAGTAGAGGAAAAAGGGAGATCGACCAGAAGTGAGCTGTGAGAACCGTACAGCTGATCTAGTAAATAGATGAACAGGGGGTGACGAGATTAGACGAAGGGTACGTAATAGCCGGTCGATGGCGCAGCTTGAAGTAAGAATAAAGCGTTGATGGTGGAAGTCAATTCATGATCGGACGGCATTGTATTTTAAGATTCCCGGAAGACTTGTAATCGATAGTATCTTCCTTGAAATTAAATATACTTCGTACATAAAGTTCTTACGGAGGTTCCAAGTGGGACTTCTATCGAAATAGAACGGGCAGCCTAAAAACTCGACAACAGGGCAGCAAAGTAATTTTCAACGAATCGCCACACTTCGCCCCTGTACACAATAAACTGTACCTCGACGTATTTATAAATAATAGAAATAATCCGAGCACCGCGCGTATTACGCTCCTGCTGTAACTCACGGACAATTATACTCCCTTGACCTCGCGTGACGCCCAACCAAAGCTGTGCCAGCGAGCTGAAGCGCGCTCAATTGTCGCGACATTAATTCAACAAATAAGTGGCCGGAAAAAAGTGGCGCACGTTGCAAACGATTCTAGCTCTAAGTGCCACTAAATATCCTTCTCTCTCGAGAGAGGCTCGAAACTGCACGCAGAGAAGCAGCTGACGGCGTGTAGGGCAACGCGTGAAGCGTTACGGAAAAGTAGTCGGAAATCGTAAAGTGCTCGACACCTCGGTGCTCCTGGACAAATAAGACGGCGAGTGGAGAAGACGAAGCGGCGACGACAACCGCGACGATGAGTGTGACGCGGGTCGGCGGTACGCGTTTCCACTACGTTCAACGTGACACGACTCCCATTCAACCCAAGAGGGCAGCAACGATGAGGACAGAGGGCGAGGGGAGGGTGGGTGCGGCACGAGAGAGGCGGGACAGCTAAATAATAATTCTCACTTAACTAACTCGGTTAACTAGCTTCGCCGCGGCTAATAATAAAGGCGTCGCCGTCGTCGTGAGCACGGTGTGGGTCGAGTCGGGGGAAGAGAGGATCGTTTTCACAGGGTATCGTGACTTGGTCGTCGCCGAGGAGGGCAGGGAGGGTCGGCCGCGAAGCGCGTCGAGGTCTGAAGTCAATTTGTCGGAGAATGCGTTGGCAACACGTGCGCGCGTCCCTCTCAGACGACCGACGAAAAACTCACGACGAGATCTCCTTGCGGCTGGGGCCACACCACTAAAAAGCTAGACAATTAACCGGCCCACGAGCCCGACTAGACCAGCAGTCTGGCCCGGAAGGGATTTCCAGAAGGGCATGTGCCTGGAAGCCTAATTCCATTCCGTTCCATTTGCATTCTCGCACATGCTCCGCGGCGCAAAAAATACCGACAGATTAAGACGTTCTCGAGAGGTCCTCCCGTAATTAGAGCGAATGCGAAGGATAGTTCGTTGAAGGATGTGATCTGCGTGGCAGACGATTCGCCGAGAAGAGGCGTGCGGTACGAAATGTATACACTGTACGCGTATAAACGTACGACTCTTCGAGGCAAGGCGGGGACTGACCGCGAGATCGAAGACGAAGCCAAAGACATCGAAGAGTATTTTTTAGGTGCATCAGTCCGTCATTCGTATGGTCCAGGATTCGGAAATCCGGGTCGACCTTTCGGTCGTCGGGACGGAGGGGGCGCTCCGCAGCCCGCCACTACGTAGGTATCCACTTATAAACACGACCCTACTTACTCTTTCCGTGGTCCTGGCCTCGTAGGACTCGCGTCAGAGCGGTAAAAGGGTAGATAGATACACGGCACGGTATTAGTAGGTATTAGGTGTTGGCCTGGGAAAGGCTGCACGTGCTTGCGAGGAATCCCATCCCTCCTGCGAGTTCGGATAATTCTTTAAGTGCTTCCTTTCCCCCTTCACGTTTCCTCCGATCTCGCCACTCTTACCCGGGGGGCCGATCCTCGGTCGAGACCTACCACCCCCACCCTCCCTCTTGGAGACCGATGTGCTCGCGGTACTAGATGTTCCAGAATCTCCCTCTCCTATATATCGGTCGGTGGCTTCCTCTTTTTTCCATCGTCGTCGTCGTTTGTCGTCTTCGATGGGTCGCGCGATCTTCCGCAGCCAGCCAGATGGCTTCTAGCAATTTTACGTGTGCACGATTCCGATTCAGCTTTCCCTCGGCTGTACACCTTGCGCAGACAGCCCCGTAATCTTCTTAACGCGAAGTTAAGCGACGCTGTAGCTAGATGCGTCGACTTTAATGCATTCGATAATCGGATACGCTCGAGCGAGCGAGTCTCGTTCGAGATAATGCTTGGGTAGATTTAATTATCTATTAGAAGGCGAGCTGAGAGTATACGGGGAGGTATAACGAAAGATGAAGCAGGCTTATGTAAACGCGGGTCAAGAATTTGCTCCACTCAATGATACGAACCATTTTCATTCGGATTCGGGTTTCTTAGGACGTCTTTCAAATAGAATTCTAGAATTCTACGCAGGTATCGGGACTTTTTGTTGTTCTAAATGAGAACTGATAACACGAGTGCAAAGAAGAATTCCTGTATCCTTCTTCGTGTTTAAACTGTAAAGAATTATGCAACAGTATCTGCCCAATGACAGTAGCATCGACGGTAGCAACTTCGGGAGCATCGAAGGTGGGGACAGGTGGAAGCCAGAGAACGACTTCTCTTGCCCCTTCGCGATATTTCTTTCCACTCAGCTCTGTTCGCCGAGTTCAGCTAGCGATATCTAACTCTTTCGTGCCAACTTTTTAACACTCTGTTGCGTGGAATGATATCGTGTCGTAGGTCATTCTATTCGTCTCAGCATACGCTACCATAATACGGATAGAAAAATACAGAGCCCTATTTAAAAAAATTAATTTTACTATAGTATCTCTTCCACCACTACACCGACCGAAAAATTATTTGCACCGCCTAATGCCCCTCTTCGTACCAAACAACTCTTGTAAGAACATTTTTGTCATATCTTTAAACTCTCGTGTGAACATCGTTTCCAACTAAATGGATGACGTTGAAACACATTGAATTCCACGCGGACGAAATTAACTCGTCGTGTACATGAGACTCGTAACAATAATTCGAAAATCAACCTTTAAGGATTGTTCAGAAATTCTCTGAAAGGATTTGGGGGTTCGCACTGGTAGGTAATTATACTTGAGTTTCCGCTCGAGTTGACGTATTCCCAGCACGGACCAGCGGAGTGTACGTTGACAGCATAAATAGACCATTACTTTCACAATTTGAAACGGCGGCCTTCGTAATTAGAATAATATTGCCGCACGCGAGACTCGTAATTTCCGTAACGCGGCGCGCAGTCGAGCGTCGGCGTAGTCGGTAAATGACATAATTATCGTTGAATGAGCGAGCGTATCGCGCCGCGTGCGGGGCGAAATTACTTCGTAACACCTAGTTTTCCGCCCGGAAGTTCCTCCGCATTCGGCCAGCGCTTTGCAGCGGGAAATATAATCCGGCTGTGCAGCACGATTATCACAAGCGGCGGCATTCTGCGCGAGCGTTCGTCGCCGACGTCGAGCTCTAGGAAGCCATTAGTAGAGCCGGCGATACCGCGTGCTTCGCGCAGAAAAGTCAACGAACCGTTCGAAGGCTCCTCCTGAGCATCTGGATGAAATTAACACGACCGGCTCTCCCGCAGACAGACTGTCTGCCGCAACTTCTAGGCTCCTGCGACACTTTTTCCGAACGGTCCCACTGACAGACCGACGGGTTAGGGATCATGCGTCCCGTGGTTCTGAAAATCTACTGTTCACCCGATTGCGGATGAATGTTTAAGGGCTGAACCGTTCAACGCTGAAACTGCGGACGGATTGGTGACTTCGAGGAAGCGTTTATATTCGGAGAGGAATAACAAGGAACGACCGGAACGCGTGGAGGAGAGAAAGAAATCCTAATTCGGTTCCCTGCTCGAAGACAATCGTCGTTTGACAGACTGTACCAGCAATGGCGGACAATGGGCACCGCGGTGGATAAAAAATAGCAGATAAAAAGTACGGGCAGAAGCGACGAGAGTGCATTGAATTCGTCGCGTCGGTTTTATAGGTAATTATTTTTCTCGAACGTGTCCGCGCTCGCCGTCCTATAGGACGATAGGGGTGGAGGCACGCGACGGAAACGACGATGGAAGTTGCGGACGTGTTTCGTCAAGCGAATAGAGAGTCACCGCTGGGCGTGGAAACTAAAGCCTGATCATGTCGCGGATGTATATACATTTTCTACGGGATCGTATTCAGAGAGCGACGCAGCCAGAGAGATGTGGGGTGTGGAGAACGAGCTGATGCAGCTAGGTGGTGTGCGGCTATATAACGCGACAATTGTCGGGCACGACGATTCGCGCGGATCGGGCGCACAAGGACTTAGCTGGCCCGTATACGTGAATCCTCTATGCGAGGCCGCGTGGAACGGTGGATCTATGGAGGATGAGAATCGGGAAGATTCGTTAGCGCGAGAAGGAGAAAGAAAGGAAGAGGGATGGCGAACGACGATGGCGAGGGCGAGGGGTTGTATAGATACATCCCTGCGGCGGTGGTTTGTAATATTATGATAACCCTCCCTGGCTGCCTGGCTGTTTCACCCCTACCTCGTTTCCCTCCTACGCGTTCCAGGCTGCGCGGCCACCCTCTTTCAGCGGCCATGTTGCCGGGAAATATGATTATTGTTATTATTTGCACCCTCCTTCGACCGCATCCTCCTGACTCCTCACCTCCTCGTGGCAATCCTCTCTCATCCCACCAATGTCCTCCCTCCTCACTCTTTCTGTCTTTCTTTCACCGGTTCGTGCCTCCATCGTTCACTGCTACGATGCTTGCAACTATCCCGTCTGCTTTCCACTTTCTCCGTCCCTCGCGTTCTCCGTTCCCTTCTCCACCCTCTTTAACTCATCCCCCGCGATCAGACTCGATTCTCTCCTCCTCCCGTTACACGTCTCTATGTCCTACCGAGCTGTAGCTCCTCTTCTCCGTTCGACGAATTGAGAGGAAACGAACGTGAACACGGGTTCAAAGCAACCAGCCGTCATCCGTTGTTCTCTCTTTGACGTGCCGCTTCTCTATCGGGCCCATCTCGTCGAGTCCCACAATTCTACGCTTCGCTCTGTTTTCCCGGTCGCTTGCAAAACTTTGCGATGCAAAATACTGTCTCTACGCCGAGCTTTTCAACCCTCGTTCTCGCCCACACGACGGGTATCTTTTTTTTCCTTCATTTTTCACAGCATTTTACATTTTATCTCTCCACGGTTCTTCTTTCCTTCTCCATCTATCGCCCGCTCAGGCAGATCTTTCCCTTTCTCAACGCGCGCCAGTTCATCCGCGCCTCGTCCCTGCGGAAACGTTTCATCGACCGAGACCATCGTTCTCCTTCGTCCGGCTTTTTTTCGCAACTCTCCTCCGGGCTTCTTTTCTACCACCCCCGAAACTTTCCTCGCGTGACTAATATTGAGAAGTAACTCAACCGACGCGGGAGCAGGACGGCTATCTCGCATCCGACTGATAAATGGAAACTTTCCTCTACCTTCGATCAGAAGGGGAGGCTAGCTCTTTAAACCTAATATTCTCGTACACTTCCCTCCTCCGTTCTTCCCGCGGTCATAAAAAACGAAGACATCCCATTCTCCATAAAATCTGGACACGAAACTTAAATATCCCTGGCACGTAGCCCGCGGCTAACTTTGCGAGAACAGTGTCGACGCGCGGACCATTTCCCGCGAATTCGACTAATCGTGTTATTCGACTTCCTCCCTGCTCGGGGTGGGTACGCACACGTATACCTACACGTGTGCAACGGCAACCGCGTTAAGCGTAACGAGAAACCCAGCGTAACGCAAGAAAGGAGGAAATAAACGAACAGCCGAGCGGGTCGGAAGGGAGGCGCGAACGACGAAGATGCGGAACGATCGAAGGAAAGAGCGTGGAAAAAAGGAAGGTAGCGAGGGGGTGGTGGTCTTGGTCTCGTAGTAGTCGCGAGAGTCGTGGTAATAAATGGGCAACACGAGCGCTTATAAGGGGTAGGTAATCTAAAGCTTTCGAGGCGGCGGGGAACGTCAGAGAAAGCGAGGAAGATGGGGTAGTGGCGGCGCGGCGGGAAAGCGGGGGAAGGTGAACAGTGGTGTGTAGGATGAGAAGAACCGGCTGGAGGAGGAGGCCACGGAGGAAGGGGGATAAGGGTGGTTACGGTGAGGGTGTGAGATAAGGTATAAGGTGGGTAAGATGGCGGACAATTTGCCGCTCGACTACTCTTGCCCGCACCCCTCCCTCGACGATTCTACCCCTGCCCTTCTGGCCCATGTACCGGGTAATAGATGTTCCTCCTTCGCGACCAACAGAGAAACGTTGAACGCGCGCGCAAGCACTCTCCTCCTCCTACCCCATCCCCGCCGTTCACCCTTCCACCCCGTGAACCAAGCTTCCGTCTCCCTTTCTCCGCCTTTGTCCCATACAGAAGTAAACCCTCTTCGCGCGGACTCCCCGTCCCTTTCGTATACACCTGCACGAAAGCGGCCACGGGGGTTGAAGCGCTCACGGACGCACCTATATGTATGCAGAATACACGCGACGACGAGAGGAGAGTCACGCGTGCACACGAACACGCTGGAAAGTTGCGGCCGCGTTACGAATATACACGGGAAACTGGCTCCGCGGTATTCACGCCCGCGGTACGTAGGTATTTTAAACGCTCTCCACACCGTCACCTGCCGCCGTTGCTACTCGCTCCTCCCTTCGTGGTCCCCACCCCATCCCCTGGCTACCGCCGACGGCCTATCCGCCAGACCGCACCAGCATACTCTCTCTCTTAGCATTCCATCCGCCATCTTCTCACTTAATAAAATAATTACCCCAGGCCAATTAAGCGTTCCCACCCCTCTTGGCCTTCCGCTACCACCCTTATACCGGCGCTCTCCGTCGCACCTACGCGTTTCTGCCTCCCGTCGATGGGGGTTCGCGTACTCGTGCGTACCTGCTTCTTCGGGCTGCACGACCTTCTTCTTCGTTGCTATTCCGTACGGTCGTTACACGACCGTTTACTCGCTATTATTATTTCAAGAAGCCCTCCAAACGGAGTGCGATTAGTCGAAGGAGAATTATTCAGGCGCGATTACGCGTGTCGCAGAGGCCCGTTTCGTGCCGGGGCGATTCAAAGGATTCGACGGGGATAAACGCGTGGCTGTTGTGTCGGTAGCGAATTTTTCGACAGCATTATCGAACGGATGTTTCGGCGGGACAAGGGTGGCCCGGGGGTGGGTTTCGGTGTTCTTGCCGCGTTTCATAAGCGATCGCGTATCGTTATTTAACGGCTCGCCACTCGCGCCTTTTTTTGTTTTGCCCCCGTGTACGCGAGAGATTTAACCTGCAGCCGTGATAATGTATTTTATATTTATGTGCGCCGGCGAAAATTTAGCATGAAACGATGCTGCATTGCTCGTCAGGACGGAAAATCATTTATTGATTTCCGATAACGGTGTTTTATCTTTCGTATAAATATAATGGCCTTGGTAACGTGCCTGATGAACGGGGTGCGGAATGTTTCTCCGGTTTTCCAGGAGCACACTCTCTTCCTGAGATCACGTGTTAGGTGCGTCGAATAATTGCGAACTGTTACATTTGTATCGCGAATAAAGTAAACAGCCGCGCTTTAACCGAGAGTGGAGGAAACGTTTTATCAATTTTACTAACAAACTCTTGCGCTGAATTCGAAATTGCTGCTCAACGCACTACTATCGCCATCGATGAAATATAGGAATAGACAAATCCGTCAATGTATTTTTACGGTCCGAATTCTCGGGGATCCGAGAACCCCATACCATTTCCGTGTCACTCGCAACATTACCAACAGATTACAGAAAACGATGTTATCGCCCTCTTTCGTAGACATTGCAATTAAATAATTATAAAAATATTCTTTTGCTCTTTGCCGCAACTGCGGGACCGCGGGGGCAACAAAGGTTAAACCTTTTGTAGTAAGAAATAAAGATTATAATATGCATTAGCTTATACGTACTTTAGGTAAATGGCAAAAAATATGGCGAAAGCTGAAAATAAAAGTTTTGTTAGACCTGACTTAAATTAAAGAATAAAGATTGTTAGAGAAATTAGCATGTACGTAGTGCAAATAAATCCTACCCATACTTAAGATAAATTAAATCTTAACTTAAAACTTAGATTCGACTTTTAATACGTTTTATAGCATCTTACTTATTTAAAACATACTACCTGACTAAAAAGGTATTTCAATTTGGAAATTGCCTGCCCATTTAAAAAATGATTTGATTTAAAAATAGCCTGCCTAATTGAAAATCTAAAGGGATATAAAGAAAGGGGAAATGGATATTTTATGATGAATCTTCTTTCATTAAAATCGTGATCGTGCAACCTGAAACAGGTCAAAGTTCATCAGACTTTAATGATATTTCTGAGGTATGATGTACATAAATAATCTTTCCTATTGCTTCAATTTATAATACTCCACTCTAACTCTGAAAATACTTACACTTTTCTTACATACTTGAAACAATGTATCGTTGAATCGATGCATTTGACAGTCGCAAAAACTGTAACAAAATTTATTCAATTAATAATTACGAAAAAGTAGACAATTAGATACCAAGCATGTTCAACGTGAATGTGTATCATTTTCTTTGAATTTTATTTGATCCACACAACATCACTTTTGAGCCCTTGATTACTCACATATTCCAATGCATGTTATTTAATGCACTTGCGGTAATATTCAATTATATTCAAATCTGCTTTACCTTAAAAATTCTGTAACAAACTTATTTAAGAGAGCAGTAATTGTCAAAAAAATAGTAGAGTGGTAAAAAGGGAGCATGTTCTTGCAAAATGCAAATATGCTGAATAACAAACATGAATCAGAAATAGAAACATATTTTTGGATACCAAGATGGAAAAGGAAAAGCTGAAAAACGCGTATCTCGGTTTTAGTGTTTCGAAATAATTGTAATAACATTTTATGTAGCAGTATTAATTCGATAGCCAGACGGGCATTCTACTATTAATTATCGTCCACTTGTTATAAGCACGATTGAAAATCGTAAGTGGATTATCTCCTTTTCTCGCAACACTAATTTACTGCATTACCTGCAAAGTCAATCGCGTGCTTGCGCGTGCGCTTCACGCGCAACTCTAATTCAAACCTCGATATACTTAATCGTAGCTCTAACAAAATGCCGCGTCCTGAGTTTATCCGCAACTCTAGTTGCAATCGCGGTTTGATTGTATTCGCAACTCTAACGCAACCCGTATTTAATCATACGCGACGCTAATGAAAATCGCGATTTGCCCAATACGATGACAGTATAGCGCTGGCCAAACAATAAACTACAACTACAGCATGCAAAAGCGAGCATAGTGACAAAATATAATAATAAAGAATGACTCTCCATCCAAAGGATGCAGTGCCATTGGTAGTTGCCCTCTTGAGAGACAATTTGTCGGGCCCCTTCGGCTCTTTGCCTCTTCTTTTCTTCGAGCGCAATGCCCGCTGAAACTTAGCCTAGGCTCGAGACTCTATTCGCAAACAAACAAAAAATAAATAAAAATCTAAACCACGTAGCTAAACGGAACACACGTGGACGAATCACGACCAAATATAATCGTAAAAATTGCGATTATAGAAAATCGTAAAGATTACGATTAAGACTGTAGTCGGTCTTCGCCTACACGTGCAGCCTCGAGCATAATATAATACGTTCGTTTCGAAGCCAAATCGCGACCACGACCGCGAAAAATTCGAAAAATCGATAGGCAAAGCCGGAGGCGAACGCATTTTCGTTCGCGCCACAGCTTCACCGTCGATTATTCAAATCAAATTTCCTGAAACAGGTTGAACACGCGAAATGTTGCCTACCCGACCAGAGACTGTGTCAACCTGCCCGGCCCTACCTACTTACATCTATCGGGCACACCAGAAGGTATACTACCTATCCTACCTAGACCTATATTTAAAAAATGGCAAAGCATTCACACAAACACACATCATTCCACGTTTCTCAATCAAACACTCGGGCGCAAGAGCCTACACTAGAGAGACGTCCCGGGACGCCCCCGACACCCGAGCTTGGCATACAATCATTCACACTCTAAGGGTACGTACCAATTCCTGAAATCGGCTGACAAAGGCTAGCGACCATTGCGTGAATGTGCGTAAACGCGTATGCAAAATATTGTTTGTTAAAATATATTGTACATTTTCTTTCAACAAAGTATAAATGGTTCGTATAGTACTCTATTCGTTGCCACATTTTCATAATTCGTTAAGGTATTCAATGTATATTTGCAATTGTAAAACATATTGCTATTCGTGAGATCGTGTTATATTATCGGTATTGGAATAAATTCGTTTATAATTTTTTTATGAAATTCCCGAGCCGACGCAATTCCACAGCCTAAACATACACACACAGTGTGGAATATACGTCGTGCACGGTACACTAGCAAATGTCAGCCGCCAAACATTGTTATTTTAAAAACTATATGATCATCGTACCCATTGCCTTTCACTCACCCAAGTAGCACCTGGGCACGTGAGTGAGTTCCTGACAACGAACACGGAAGGGGTTAAACCTGAAAATCCTGATCTAAAAAGATTATTAGTACACGTAAAATTGCAATAACTAATAGTATATTTTATTTTCAATCTCTTTAAAAATGACTCGACTTCGTAATTTATGAAATATCAATAAAGACTCGACACTTACTGATAAATAATTTATTTATTAAAGGAAATGACTGTTATTGAAACTGAATTTACTAGAATAAGTAATGCAATTATGAAATAAATGCAATTAAGTAGTTACTTGAAAAATGGACAAACTATTAAAAGCCTCAGGTGATTCCTTAATCGAAGTAAAATGTTCAAGATAGCTACTCCGATTTGAAAATCTACCCGTATACAAAGTGCCTTCTTGTACATAATGTGTAATAAATTTCATACGAAAAGGACTCGACTATAGCATA
The DNA here is from genome assembly GCA_963583965.1 of Nomada ferruginata. Classification (NCBI taxonomy): domain Eukaryota; kingdom Metazoa; phylum Arthropoda; class Insecta; order Hymenoptera; family Apidae; genus Nomada; species Nomada ferruginata. The sequence continues at coordinate 8,136,288 of OY757225.1, read as the reverse complement.
GGAAAATTAATATTAAATGCTATCATTGGCTAGGCATATTCGGTGCTGATTTTAATATTCGTATTGTTATAGTTATTTACTTTAGTACATGATTACTATAATCGTAAAACAGTTGCAGTAACGAAGTCGGAGGGTATCCGACTTCTGCACTGCTTAAAAGTGAAAACAAATTTCAGTTAATTATAAATGCAATTATAAATTTAATGTACAATGTCGTCAATATATATACATTTGTTCAATGTATTTATTAATGTCATCATATATTTCTATCGAAATAGAGGAACATATATGAACAGTACTTATTTGATCAAATATTTATTTGAATAAAAAATATTTTCATGGTTCTTAATTTTTTTATATTAAAGAACGCCATGTACAAGAAGGCAGATCTAGCCTCATCTAAGAAATAGTACACAAGAAAATAATGTTACAACTGACGGGTATAAAAACTATACCCGTAGTCACTATGCTCGCAAAACTACTAAAAAATACAACCAGTCACCCGTGCCGATTCGGACCAATCGTCCTACGGCATGATTGGGGACCGGAGGAATCAAAAAGCATGCGACTCACCACCCCGTAGATTGCAAAAATACAGCAAGTACTCGTGGAAGACATCAGGAACATCACCGAGGCAGCTCAAGTGAAGTCAACCGCCAAGAAGTGTGCCAACTGTACCTAAACAAGAACGCAAAGAACATTGAAAGCTACTGTTAAATCTACATAATTTGATTCCTCATAGAAAACTGATAATAGTTCAAAAGATACTTACATTTCTCACTTTATGAGTGTCGCCTAAAGCATCCCCTTCGGTGATGCACTGACTCTACTTCCGATAGCGAATATAAGAAGAAATAAAAATACATAAAAGACGGTGTACGGGACCGCAAATTATATCGGCGAACAAATTAAGATTATACTTTCGCGATTGAAATAATTGAAAAGGAGCACCGGCGCTCTGATAATAGTATTAATAACTAGTACGTGAAAAACACTGACTCTACAATCGCGTATAGCTAAAGTGTAAACGAAAATTTAAGCAGAGCCTCTTGCTCTGAAAATACTAGAAAACTGCGGAGCAAACACTGACTCTAACGACCGCATTGCGCGCGGTTTTCTCTGGAAGAAAACATGTTCATCCTATCGAGTGTTTGTTATCAGTGATATTTATGCACGATAAATATGGACGCAAAATATACAAGTGTGCACGAAAAATATGTAAATATGCAAGAAAAATATACAAGATGAACAATACATTTTGCGATTATTATGACATACCACAAGAAAGACATATACAGGGAAAATAACATGTGCAATAACTTATTGCATATGTTCTTAAATATAAAACATAGAAACATATGCATTATGAAAAAAGTGTAGAACAAAAAATCCTATTGGTCTATATGCATTTGCATAAACGTCCGGAGTCTAGTTATGACCATTAAGGAAACATTACAATTCCAACGAAGTAATTGTAATTGATATAGAAAATCTAATTGTTTTTGTAACTATTTTAACTGTTGTCCTTGCATCTTATAATTAGTATCATTCATATAAAACCATCTTAGTATCAGATCATATAAAACCAATATGGAAAAATGATTAAAATGCTTACATACAAACACCTTAGTTGCAATGAATTGTTTCGCGTCATTGGAGTTATCAGCTTACTCTATTCCGTCTAAACAACTCTCTCCATGCACCTGTATGAAAGAGTAACAAAGAATTAAAGCAAAGCACGAAGGTAATGATAATCGTGATATACTAAAGATACTATAGCACTATAGTACTATAGAATTCTATAGCAAACGTGAGTATACGATTTGTAAACGTGTAGGCACGCTTACGGCACAATTGTATATCGTACAAGATTTATACGTGGTACGAATAGTGATTTAATTGAGACATATTACTAGTATTTGTACAATTCTACTTATTTCTAGAAGAAACTTGGGAAACCCTTACCTGTCAACCAGATCGTTTGACACTTCGGCCTGGCCTGCCGCCATTATGCTACTGCGCCTTCCCGCCAGTCAACGTCGCTTTCCCGCCAATATTCATGTCTCGAGGCAGGCGAAAGAGACGCCATTGAACAGAGTCCAACTGAAATTAGAGATACATGCAATAAGAAACACCAATATTATAATAATACCGCTAGAAACTGCTGAATATATTGCAAGATAATGGAATTCAGAGCTGAAATACGTGTACGCATACGTAAAAGATGAAACGTATATGCATACTCGAGTCGATTAAAAAATGCAAGCCACGCGGTGTGATTCCGTTCACTGCACAATAGTTTCTTAATTTCTTGCAAAATATTCATTAATATTAACAAAGAAACTACAGAAAACTTGGAAGACAGAGAAATGGAAACAATGTATATCATTTTCTGCCCTTCAAGAATATATTAGACTATGTGACATACCTTATTTCGATGGACACTCTAAACACGTCTAATCACTACGAGATCCGTTGGGCGAAAGAGGGATTTTTTGAAATAGATTGCGCTAATTGGTGGACGACTGGTTTGGTGGGGGGTATTGTTCTTTCTTTAAGGCGGGTGTTTTTTGAATAACATGTCGAATTGAATATTTTTTATTACAAGTGTTACAGTATGGATATTATTTGAATAGTGGGATACAAATATATTTATTAGCAATAATAAACACATCCGTGTAGTAAAGTCTTTGTAATGTTTCTCACACTATCGAATAAGTAATAAACTAGTTCCGTCAAACTAACATTTGTCTTGCCTCGCTTTGTTTAAATTAAAATTCCTGCGTAGCGAGGGTTCAAATCGTTTTCTAGAATAGGGCCGCGAAGGTGCATAAGGTGATTTGTCTATTCAGTATTCATATATCCCATTTGCGTTATCGCGCACAAATTACCAATCTCACGCATATGCGATAAGTATGCACTCAATGAACCCGTGTAACATGTTCGTATCGCCATCTAGGGACCTCAGTCTGATTTAAATATATAACCGAATCGAGATTGAGATGGCAGGGCAGTTCGTGTGTATTAAAAAATGTCTGCTATGTCTTTGATCGGACGTGTTTGTTTGAAACAAATTACGGAGGTTTGTTGCAAGACATCCTCGGTGACGTGTCTAGTCCAGCCGAGGAGATATCAATGGAATCTGATCAAAGTTCCTAAGCCCGGTATTAAAGGAAAGAGTTACCGGAGGATCGTTCACTTCAAAGATGAATACACAGTCGAGCCTTTGGAGGTTACAAATTTGGCTGGCAGAGATCCCGTCACAGGTGAGCGTATAAATTCAGTTTCGTTGCACTATGCTTTCCTTTTTTTACTTTCCTCTAACGTGCTCTCAAGATTGACGTCGTTTATTTGAATTGATGTGCACATTTCGGAGCGTACTCGTGAAATTGGTGTACAGGTTTCCTCTCGCAGGACAGTAGTGCTCTCAGTTGGTAAATGCGGCTTCCCCTTACGAAGGAACTTATAATTTATGAGTAACACAATTTATCATGAAAATAGGAAGATTGGTTGCAAAGGGCATCGGCGGAGGGATCAAACACAAATACCATTGGATCAAATGGACAAGAGAAGGGCCCACGGATCTCAACCAGCCGCCAAGAGAGGACAAGGTTCTAGCAATATTTAAGGAGGGATGCAGAACCTCCTTCGTCGCTCTAACTGGAAGCGGTAACGAAATGAGTTATATCCTAGCCACAGAAAATATGAAAGTCGGAGACATACTGCGAACCCATAAAGGCATACCAGAAAATCCTGTCAGACCCAACGAGGGAGATGCTTATCCTCTGGGAGCGTTACCTAAAGGAACCGTTGTTCATTGTCTGGAAAAATACCCAGGCCTAGGGGGTTCCTTTATCCATGCAGCTGGGACGTTCGCTGTTGTACTGAAACGCGACGGCCTGGATCGCGTGGTCGTCAAAATGCCAAGCAAGAGGGAATTCAGCTTGCACGAATCTTGTATGGCTACTGTCGGTAGGCTGTCGAACGTGGAGCATGGTTCTACACCTATCGGCAGCGCACAGAAAAATAGGGAGCTGGGAAATCGACCAAGGAGCGGTTTATGGCAGAGAAAGAGCGGTCGGCACGGGCGAAAAATTAGAGCTCCGCCGGCTTTGCGAAAAATAGGTCCAGATTTACGCGGGCATGTCCAAGTGGAGAAGCTCGAGATGAATTTTCGCAAGTTAAATCTATGCGAATGAATTGTTAACTCTTATTTAATAAATGTTCCTTTATTGTACTGTGTTATTGTCTCCGTTACTTGATTCCCGTGGTAGCTCGTTGTAGCGTCGCGGACGACGTTTAGTAGAAGCAACGCGGGGGGTACATTTGTTCCTGTGTCTCGATTCTCGTCGAATCGTTATTGGCGAGTCAATTTATTTGCGACTCTATCCGTGAGAATATCGCCATTGATATGCGCTTCGAAGGAGCGATACATTCTTTAACTTTACACGTTTCTTCGGCCAGCACTTCGCACTCGCGACTAGTTCAGAGACCTTTATTGTAGTACACTGTACGAAGACCGGGGTGCTTGGTTCGCACTTGCTCCCGTACATGCGGTTCTAAATCGTCCACCGAAATTGGTACTCTTTGCACGAATAGGGCGCAGCAGAGAGGGGTGGCGAACGTCAGACAAACTCCACAAATTAAGACCTGTATGGGTACGACTGCCCATTTTGCTTTGCGTAACAGTTGCCGTCTGTCCATGAAGTTCATTACAATAGGAGCCAATACTAAAAGAGAAACGAGTTAAAACAGTGTGCTACAAAAATCGGTTAAACAATAGTGTACGAGCAATTCTAGTGAATATCAATGCGTACTCATGCTCGGCGAAGCCATAAGAATTCTGGATACGGTCACAGCGGCGATGGCCTTTTTTGCTGCCCGTTTGCTATGCCCAACCTTCGTGCCATCTTCTGTCTGCAGTTCAATACCCTTTTGTAGCTCAGGCATCCTCATAAAGGGGATGTTCACGCAGTTCGCAGCGGCGACCGCTGCAAATGGGACTAGTCGCCCGACCAGGGGTGGTGCCCTCCGGAAAAGTCGATTTAAGCTAAGGGCTGTCATCACAGCTCCTCCCGTAGCAACTGCGTAGCTTTGTAGAATCGTGTCCATGGGAATTGGATTCGAGCCGCTTCGATTCGTGTAGTTTACAATCGCGTTGAAGGATTGATTTACCCATTGCCATGTGATCACGTGCGCCGTTGTTCTGTGGATTTATGAATGAAACAGTTGCAAATTAATTTTACCATTGTCCATGGGTGTTCATTTCGAGTTCCCTTTTGCCATCGTTTTTTGTGTCATGCTCGGACTCGCGAATCCGTTGCATACGTAACAAGAACGCCTCGAGATAAAGTTGCATCGGGATGATTGAAATTCTTCCCGACACAACGACCGATCCTCCGCTCTCACTTTTATCTGGCCACACGAAAAACGTGACCGCCGCTCGTCAAAACAGACTAGACTCGCACGCGTGATTTGTATTTTGAAACTATGCAGGGTGAAAGGTCCAAGACCGCGTTTATCACGGTCGTTCACGGCCGCGACGCGATAAAGCGTTCTCGTTTTCCTCCGTTTTCCCCACTTACTTCTACATAACGTCAGCGTTACGTACTTATAAAACGTCAGCATACAGCCAGTAATCATCATGTTCATCGGGACCTGAGCGCTCATACGCCCGATCAGCAGCATTTTTTCACCCGTATCCGGATGGAACGCGCTGTCGTATAGGTACTTGCATTTCCACAACTCGTTTTCGGTGATGCCCAGCTGCACAAGGCTATCCCCTTTCCTATCGGAACGATAAAATGTAACTTAAACGGCCGCGTTAACGCACGTTTCATTCGCTGCACAATAATCACGATGTCAAACTTGTCGATGGCGTTTCACGAAAATCATACGCGTGTGTTACCTGTACTTAGCGACCACGTCTCTGGCACGATCAAGCTGTGCTCCACTGACGAACAGATTCAATGGGTTCGTGACGGTGAGGAAGTGCAGTGCCCTACCCTTGTACGTGCTCTGATCCCAGTATGGTTTCTCTATGTCGATTCTTTGCCCGCCAGATAGTTCGTTGACATCCTTCTTGTTCCGCGACATCTTGAAGGTCCTTGCCTCTCCTATAACCCGTTCGTTCTCCTACTCTCACCTGTATGCCTCCCACCCTGTCGGTAGTTCCACCACGTTTCCGCACCGGTCCCGTTGAAAAGCAACGACTGCCTCGTTCCACGTCGCCTCGTCGCTCCTGGGGTCCGAGGACGATTTCCGTCGGCTTGGTCCTCGTTAGGGGACACTCCACTGCCAACGATTAAGCCGTTTGCCGTCGACGACCGAACGGTTTCAGCGTTCACTGAGTTATCGTTCCATCGAGACCCCAGCTGTATCCCTCGCCCCCGCACGACCTCTCGAAACATGCGTCTCTCGTCTCTGCTGCTCACCCCCTGGATTGTATGTATTATCGATATCGGACACGCGTGCGCGACCACCGCCCATGAAATTTTCGTTTATTTCTGTTGCCACGAGATGGTGGCACTTTTCTACATAGATTGGAATTTTTGTTACTATTCCTTAGGACGCGTTGTAGTAAGGGTGCGCGAGAAATAGGGGGAGAGTTGTTTTTTAATTGCGAGGGGTGGATAGTTTGATTGCGGAAGGTGTTTGACTAATTCGAATGGGGCAGTTGGTAATAGTTGTGAAGGGGAGAGTTATCGAAGGGCAGTAAGGAAATTCAACCCTTATGCTAGGCTTATCCATCCCCACGACAGATGGTGTTACTTCAGTTTCCATTGTCGCGAGAGTGAAGTTTGGAAATAGTTGCTCGCACTGTATGAGCATTTCGTTTCGATAAACTCCACTCCTTATTCAATAAGTAGGAACGATTCTGTGCCACTCTCCGATTACGGGTCGCGCGATAATAAAAGCATTCGATAGCCCGTTCGTGTTGCCAATAAATACGATTCGAATGCCTGAGCCGCTCGATGTAGACTGTAGAAAGAATAATCTTTACCAAAGGCAAACGTGAAAGTTTGTATGGACGATCCTTGGGTCACACCTGTTGGACTTCTACGTTCGATGAACGTCGAGCTCGGTAAATATTTAAAATCGTGAAAAATCAATTACGATAAAATATTTATCATTTTCCCTCTATTTAAAAACATAATACGCAACAGTCAAAGGTTTTTATTTGCTTTCAAACGATCAGCTCTTCAGTAATATCCTCGTTCCAGCTATCTCTCTATAGACACACGCGAATTGACACACGAGTGCTCCGTTGGCTCTTACAAGCACTTCTTTAATAAATACCTTATCAAGTGGTCGCCGTTTATGAGTAGTGAACGCTAAAGTCAGCGTCGAATTTCTAAGTCGATATGACAGTCACGACGGGCCACGGGTGCCCATAAGCTGATTTGTCTATTCATATATCACATCGGTGCTTCAAGTCACTCCAAACGAATTGGAGTTCCCCTACATCGCTGGATATTTACCTATTCAGGTCCTCGCAGTCAGGTAACTCTTTACACGGTGGCCCACTTGCTGCACCGGTGTACGCGCATTTCAATTGAAATCGAAAACGAAAGGCACGACTAGGCGCACGCGGAAATTCCAATTCGCACCATTACGTTTATGGTTGTGCACTCGCGTTTGTCGTTTCGCGCCTAGCTGTTAACTCGAGGGCCTAAGAGTGCATTGCAAGTGTTCACCTGGACGATCCATCCTCTCGTTACCCATCATTCGTACCAATATATTCTACTTTTACAAATCAACTGGGCCAATGCAAAGATAAGCGACGGATATGAATAGCAAGAAAACGACTAATCGATCCGTTCTTTGGTTAATTGCGTTACTGCAATCCAGATCAGCAATTCGACGACGTTTACGAGCACTTTGTCACGGGGGACGTTTTGCTTCACCTAGTGACATAATTCTCTTACTATTCCCCCGCTTCAATGGCAAAAAAAAGAGAAGAAGAAAATGATCCGCGAAGTTCTTGCTCCTCTTGCAGGATGCATACATAATTGATGGCAAACCGTGGCTTCGAGCGAGTCCGATACTTTCCCCGGAATCTATTGGAACGTTGATTCTCGATGAGAATCGATGAGAGCGTTCCGATGAATCTTCGGCTTGTAACACAGCATTGATCCAAGCCCAGATTGGAATTCCGGATTCTATGTAAAATGCAGGCCAAGCAAAGGTGGACGACAGGCGAACCATAAACACGACCGTAGATGACATCGCCGTAGTTTTCCTTTCCTCTTCGACGATTCTTTGCTGGTCGGTTTCTAGCTATCACTCTGCTCCTCGAAACAATAAAATTATTCCGGAATTATGCAAAGCATGGGCAAGGAAATTACCCTGGTCAGGAGGCCAGAAATTTTATTGTCCTCGCGATTCTTTCCTCGGGCCGTTCGTTGATTTCGAATCTCTATTCGTTCCGCGAAATGTAGCGCAGTTCGCTTGACATCAATTTTTACGTTGTTACCGAGAAACGTGGTTTTCTGTCGTTATTTCTTTCGGTGGTGCATTACACCTTTGTTAATGGCTGGATGGTTAGCCGCGAAGGAGCACGTGTGCCTGGAGTAACGAGGATTGAAGTGGGCGACGGTTTCGCGTAGACTGTCGAAAGGATAATGTTTCCATTTCTTGCTTGCCGTATCTGTAAGTACGCGCATAGAAACGAGCTCGCGATTACGGCGGCATCAAAGAAATATTTTACGCTCGTTGCCGATACTTTCGCGGGCTATCGTTTTGATTTATCGTCGATAGAGTTCCCGGCGGGAATTTCTTAATTATTTCATTCACGAATCGACGATGGAGGAACGTTCAATCAGTGGGAACTGTTATAGAATAAGATATTTCATTTACAGCCGCAGTATCGTATAAAGAACCACAAGCTTCAGAGTTATGGGCGCGAGAAAATAGTACAGTGTAAAACTATTTAACAATTCCAACTGCGTCACCATACCGCAACCGGTTGATAATTAGTAACTGCACATTCCGCGATCTTTTTGTTACCTGTCTGTGCAGCAACTGGACGGTCGATTTGAACTGGATTCAATGTTCGATTCGCGACTATCGATCAGAGATCTATCGTTCACCGTGGAACGCTCAGTCGTTTTCATAGACACTTCCCTTCGTTTCTGGGCGACGACGACGACGAGGTGTATCGAGATCGGGAATCGAGATTATTGACTCATGTCCTGCCGATAACTGGGTCAATGAATGATCAGGGTAAGCAGGTTGCGTCGCGACCGCGGCGTGTCCGAGGATTCCGCCTTCCAGGCATTGCTATCTGGTTTGAACTCGCCTGTTGTCGAACACGATGCCGTTCTTCTGAATGCACTTTTTGGAGGTGCTCGAGCCTACGAGTGAAAGGCGCCTCGTACTAGGACTATATTATACTTTGGGCCTTTCCAAGCGAAATCGAGGAAAAATTATTTCCCATTTATTGCCATTGTTAATATTATTGGTTTCTTGTTGCTGTGAAGTATAGTAGTCGGGCAAAAAATTCTAAATTTTCGAGGACAAATTAGAACACGGTATCGATGGCGATGAAAGTTGCAATTGATTGAAATTGATAATTGGATCGAATAATATTCGTGACCCTCATTCCGTTGGAGAATATTTACCCTGGAATTCTTTGCGTCAGGAGCAACGAAGATCATCGATCACATATCTAGCGGCGATCATAATCAGATGAGAAATTGGGTGTATGCAAACGTGGAGAATCAGGTGCACTCCATTACCGTGAATAGAGAGGTACAAATAAAAGGAGAAACATAGTATGAGTATTTATTCAGTCGAGACAAGCCGTATCGGCGTTCTTACGCTAAAGTAGACGGGCGAAACTATAGAACATGTTATTACGAGGTGGCAAAGGCAGGAGGCAAATCGTGATAGCTGTAAGGAGAGTTGAGAAGAACGCGGAGGAAGAAGAATCCCGAGAATACTTCCCCGCAATAACGAGATTCTTGTTTCGAGTACTTTTTTTTTTGCCGTTTCTCTCTTCTCCCCGGATTGTACAGGTGTCGTTTATGCGGCTCGTTCCGGTGCCGTCGTAAATTCAATCGAGCTTTCGAGGGCATTACCGATCGCAAAAAGAGCTGTGCCACTCATTACGCCCAGTTAGATAACCAAAAGTAAAGATTCAGAAACTACGAGAAAGCAGTTCCTCTGGCAGAACCAGTTTTACCTCTCCTTGGCGATCGCCTGCCCAATGTGATGGGGACCATGGCGTCAGGTTATTGAGCTTTTCGTCTCGTTTATTTACTTTTTACTTAATCACGATATTTCAATGGGTGGTTCCGCGGTACCGATTGTTGCCTTGTCGACAGAAAGTTTTCTTTTTCGTTTCATTTCATTGACCCAGACCCGGTTAAATGTGTGCCTTCGAAGTGCATTTCAGCTGAAAGCTGTTCAGGTGAACGATTCTCTATGGTGAAGGGTACAAACCAGTTTCATAAGGCTGGGCGAGCTCGTGCCTCTTTTTTCCGCTCACCACGTGGCAGAAGTGTTGAACTGTCGCGTGTACTTGTATTGCAGCAGATTTTAATATTAACGTGAAAATAAACGAGCTTGGGACTAAGTTAGAAATGATCCACGCACGTGCAGTATGCCTACAATTCATCAACGTAGAGTACACTAAAATCGCTTCGAACTTTAATTCATCTTTTATCCTTTGATCACTGAAAATCGCACATAACAGGAATGCGTCCTACTTCGTGGAGTTAATTTTCCACGCATTTTACCTCATCTCACTGACAGTTATTTCACAGAAAAGTGTCACGTATTTGCAATCAAGCTCACCGCATTTAGAACAGACCGTACGAATGAATCCCTGATTGTTCCGTCCGTAAGGGGCCACTAAATTGTACGGTACGGTTGATTTTAATAAGCATAGTATGAGATTGGCCGTCCGAAATTTGATTGCAAAAAGACTTTCTTTGCATATTATTCCTGCGTCGTTCCAAGAGACATCGACGTGTCCTTCGATGCGACAGGCGGTTTCATTGACAGTTCGCCGTTCTCTAGCGTTCTTGAGCGCCTCTTCAGATGTTGCATCGCGCGGAAACAAGCTCCAGTCTCTTGTGCAGCATTATCTAAGCCATGGACCGGTACCCCCACCGACCTAAATGCACAACGTATAAATGGTCAAGACACTTCCTAACTACTGCCAGTGAGATTGTGAACCCAATCTCGTATTGCAGTCTGATTAGACGAGGCGTGGTGTGCACGGTGAACTTTACTTATCGAATTCGAAACGGTTCAACATCATGGAAAAGGAAATTCGTCGTAGGAATACACGTATCGGATAAAGGAGATTGTATCGGATGTGTGTCGCGTTTAATGGATTGCAACGTTTGTATCGCTGGACCATGGTGTACAATCGGAGTGGTTGGAGGATTAGTTGGTTCCAAGAGAGAATTGGTTGCCTCTTGTTGGCGGTTCTTTGTTGCCGCGTGGGGCACACGTTCGCCTTCACGTTCGACAATTCGACAAGCACGTTCGTTGAACGATGCCGCGTGGACTGCAGCAGGCACGAGGATTTTGTCACTTGCGGGAAATACAGAGTCGTCAGATGGATTCACGACGCCGTGAGAGAGAAGGTCTGAATTGTTTGTTTGCTTCTTTTTATAAATAAAATCACTCTGCCGCGAAATAATTAGAAGCAAGAGCTTAGCTTGCAAGTTTAGGCAATCCTCGCGAATTGTGCAAGTCACTATTCGATGAAGGTAACTAGAAGCAGTTGTCTGAAACACAGCGTGACGATTTCGCTACAGACTATTATTATCGTCCACGTTCGTGCTGCACCGAGAGTATCGACACGTAATCTTCTGTCTCTACTATCACTTTCTTGAACTTCTACTTTTTAATTATTATCCGTGACATTCTAATTGCTCCTGCCGTGGTCTATATACCTCCAATTAATCTTTCACACCGCCTTGCCGTGACTGAAATTGTGTAAGAATATTGGCGAATTCAAGGTTCGGCGAGTTTAATGATATCGTATTTCACGACTCCATCAGGAATTCAGCTACGGTCCTATACGCGTAGTGAGAATCCCGTCTTTACTGAGGCAAACGGTCCTGCCCAAATTGCCTCAGTCTCGGGTGTTCAGAAGCGGTGCTATGGAGATTTTGAACTTCGCGAGGGATGCTGCCGAGGACCTCCTGACCAAACGAGCTCTCGTTTATACGGTCGATAATTCAATGTCGGCCAGGAGTTTTGGTAGCGCACCTATGATCATGGACGAGGACGAGTTTATTCAAATGCAGAGCAGAAAGGAATCAGACGGTAACTAAAGTTCGACAAACTCCGTTCGATTTTACTTTTGGTCCATCGTGGATAATTCGATTTAAGTTACTTAAATCCAAGCGCAGCGAGTTGCTGCTTTATATTTACAAGATTTCTCATTTATCCTTTTGCACGTCCATCCTTAATTTAATCTTATATTTTCACGCTGCAATTATTATTATCTAAAATAAACATTCACGTTGCCCATTTACAACAGGCGATCCGAGGCTGTTTAAGAAGAAAAAGGCAATGATCCTTCCCGTTCTAATTCTATTAAACCTAGTAAAGCTGAAAATGATGCTTCTGCCCATCTTCCTCGGAGTTCATTTCATTAAGAAACTCCTGGTCCTCGCTTCACTTATTGCCCCATCTATCCTCGCGCATCTGAAGATCTGCAAAGTCGCCCCACCCATTCAACCGGCTCACTCCTATCATTCGTGGGCCACGGCCGCGGAGGCCCCGGCCGACTATCCGACAGGTAAAGCAATTAGGTTACACATTATACTTCCTTTTGTTACGCTTCGTTATTTGGGAACGATGGGAGTAGTAGCTGTTACGAAACGCGATTATAGAGGTCTAGGGGTGGGCACGAGGGGGTTGAAGCGACCGTGACGACCCACTGAAATACAAATTATAGCGTCGAATCAAACGTTCGATGATACAACATTTCTGCGGTTGGCAATCAACTACAGTTACTTAACACAAGCTGCTCAGAGGATAGAAACCATTCCAATGATATTTCGAGCGCGATGACAGCGATATCGGTAATACATGTCGCTTCGAGTGCACGGATAACTTTAATAACAGTCGCATGTTGCGGCCGGTTGGTCGATACAGAATATCATCTGAAGGGGCTCGCAGACGTTACAAATTTTCAATCGATATCAGTTCCCCTATTCGCGTGTCTCGAACTCTCGATCGGTACTTGTTTGCCAGTGATAAGAATGACATTTCGTTTCCTTCAGGATACGGCCAGGAGGAGGCTTGGGTCCACAGGAACGACTTCCAAGCGAATCTACCCTACTACCATGCCTACCGCAATCCCTACGGATGAACCTGAGAGTCATCTGAACGTCATCGATCAACTCTTTTCCCGTTCGTCGCCTCGTCGAGCTCTGAGCACAGGCGAACGACGATCATTCTCACTGGTTCGCTTTCTTGCCTTAGCAACTTTCGACTGCGTTCCCCGCGTGCCCACGTTCCTCTCCAGTTTCCTCCTCGCGACTCACTAATCCCCTTTCTTCCCTCCTAAACGTCCAGGCAAGGCGACGACGGACGCGCCGCAGCGTTTTGTTTAACGTCAATTATCGACGGCTCGTTCATCGTCACGGAAAAATGACTTTCACACGCATCTACTACCGTTAGAACTGGGGACCAACGCAACGGCGCGATACTAAAGACGTGGACACGAACGCGCGTTCGACGCTTTGCCGTCTCTTCGACACGCGAGCGACGAACGTCGTCCGCGAGCGCATTGGATACCGTAAACGATGGAATTTCCGAGCGGACTACGGCTCGCGTGATGTCAACCCCGGTCAACTTCCTGGAGGCTAATGGGAGCGCGAGGATGAAGTGCACGCGGCGTACTCGAGAACGCGCGAAACGCTTGCGATGCGCCGCGAACGACCGTCCTAGACTAGATTTAGAGAATTTTCTTCCATTGTACAATAAAGCGAAAGAGGTTGGAAATAGTGACGTTGTTAAAATTATTGGGCCGAGGTTGCGAAGAACGAGAATGGCGGTTTGTTAGACAGTTTTTTCTAGAGATACGAAAAACAGTGGTATTATTAGTCTGTATCGCCGTGGCGTAATTACCACCGCAATTACTGTGGTACATTCCACTGCGCCCGCGAAGAAGGCGCACGCTCGCGTCGCTCCGCTCTGAATTCGTAAATAATACAGGCTCCCCTATTCCAGTAGCACCTTCGAGCTCTACCTTGCAGCAGAATAAAAAGGCTACCCTTCAAGTGCGTGTGCACACCGTTCACCAACCCCGATATATTATCCTACAGAAGGTAAATTCAGCCGCATCTACGCCCCTCGACATTTGTATCATTCCCATTTCACCGGCTCCGACGATCCCTCGCCCCTGTAGGTTCGAAAATCGACCCGCCACAAATCGAGCACCGAATGATCGACCGCTGGCGCACAGGTGAGCGCGGCCATGGCCAAGGCCACCCATTGGAAACTCGAAAGAGGCACACCGGGTCCAGGTATGACCTACTGACAGATTTGGACGGTCGCCCCGGTGCCTATACAAGCTCTATCACACGCGTGTACTGACCCACGTATGCACGATCGACAGACCGTTATCGTGTCTCTCAGACGAGTCGAGGCGGATGTGGCTCGCTCGTCTCCGCTCTGGCCGAGTCCGCGGGGCGAGCATCGCGTCCAACTATTCCACGCGGTACCAGCTAACTATCTGCCGCAGTAATGACAATGATCCAGACGATCGGTTCAGGCGGTCAAGACGGGGATCGGCTCGAGACGCAGCCGATACGCAACCTGCACTCGCCATAACTCAACCGTTACGTTCGTACATTAGAACCGTCCCGGAACGGAGCATTAACATAACGGCACGTCGCGATGCGTACTCCTCGTGCTCGATATATCGTGGACAGGATCGAATGCCGGCTGATCTGTTACGCGAATCGACGATGGGTTGAAAAAGGGACATCTTCTATTTTCTCTTCGATCAATGCTTCGCGATCGAGGGGGTGGAACGATGAGATCTTGTCTTGCCGGGGCGAGAAATAATTCGCGCGCGACAAGAGTGGATTTTTTTTCTTCATTTTCATGCTGGAGGGAGCTTGAGAAAATTTGTATTACTATCGGGGATAGATGAGGAACGAGTGTCTTATGAATTTTCGGGAAGGAGTGGAATATAATTTGCGTAGCAGTCGGACGGCATTATAGAAAGTGGAGGAGGGGTGTACTTGGCAGTGCCTTGCAAAATCTGTAGAAAAGTATCTTTTACTTTATTTCGAGGGAGCATTCTTTGATAATTTATGTGCGTATGCAAAGGCCGGCATGGAGATGCGATCGACCGACAGGCAGAGGTGATGTACTTTCTAAAACCGGTTGGTCTTTTCGTATTGCTCTCATTTTTTTTGAACGCCTCTTTTTGGGATGTAAGGAGCGACTACGCCCCAGGGCTGATAGGGCGATATACATTTTCTGTAGCGCAATATCGAGTTGAAGTGTGACCGCGATTCGTACAACAACAGCATTTCATCTTGCGTTATCGTCGACGTTACTCCTTGTTATCACCATGGCCTTAAATCGAAGATTCGACAACAATTTTAGGAGGTTAGTAACCCGCCTGAATCTCCGATTCCAAGAAAGTAGAGAGTTCGTCGTTTTTTATTCATTACAATCTTAATTGCCAATGCTAATACATCGTATGTAATCGTTGGGCAAACAAGAAGCATCAATTGGCCTGATAAGACCACGCCAGCATGACGCGAAAGAAGATTCGCACAAGTAAGTAAAATGTCAAGCCTCTCCATATTCCTCTCCATAAGTGATGTTCTTTACGCATATAATGCAACAAGAAAATTCATGCCACTCACTCTGCAAGCAGACGTCAGATGTTTTTTCCCCTCGTTGTCTCGTTGCTTCGAGCGTTCTCCTCGATAAGAAGTCATCGCGGCGATCTTCGAACAAGAATCGTACGCACAGGAACCTTCGAAAAAGAAAGGGGACAGTATTTTATCGTGACCCTATTCTCGAATGAAACGTATTTTTGCCGGTTAGGCGCAGCCGTGGCATTGAATGAACCAACCCACGGTGGCAATCGAGACCAGCGCAGAGCAGAAACCTTGGATCTTCAATGAATCGTTGTACGATCCCTCAGTGCATCGTTTATTTCTTGGATATGTTCCTTACTATTGTTTCATTCATGAATTCCGCGAAAACCACTGATATCGGCATTGTTCAATGATTAAATTGACTCATTATTACTATTGCTGCTGTCCAAATGGTTTTCGCCCCATTGAATTAAATTGAAGGGGCAACTCTGAGGGCGGAGCAACCTCTTACTATCAAACGCTGTGATATACTTTACGGAAAATACTATCCTAATTATATTTATATTCTACGTATACTTTCTCTGTCACAATAACTGCCAAGTAATAAGGCTCAATAAGAAAAGGACAATCCTTCCGATTGGAACGAATCCTTCGAATTGTGATTCCTGTCGCGTGACAAATTGAGTTTTCCCTCGTTCCAAGTGAAACACGTGAATACGATCGACCGTTTCGAGGAATCACCGAACCGTCCGTAAATTCGGAACGCGGCCGCAGTGAAATCGCTCGTAAAAGCGTACCATGTCCGTTGTCCTGGTGGCCGGTGTGTTTGGACTACCACGGGGCACCCTTTTCACCTGATTAACGTCGTTAACGTTGGCAATTTTTTCTCTCACGTCCTCTCGAGACAACGTCCCCTTCTATGCCACGTTAAATAGGCTGGACAGCGCAGGGAAGACGTTAACGATTTCCGACAAGAGGCACCGTGTATGCGACTTTTTTGACGGGAAGTAAAATGAAGCCGCAACCGGATTAGCGGCCTACTTGGATTTTTATCCATTGAAAATGCTTGGCAATATTTATGTCGATAGTGCAACGACACTGGTGACACTCGCGTTGAATACAGGTGATTTTCCACGCCGGTATTTCCGCGCGAGTTTTACGAATTGATACGTCACGTGGCTGCGATTCAATCCCGATTAGATTTCTCCTCGAGTTTAACGAATGTTTAGCTTCTGGTTAACGTAGACACGGATAGGTTTAATGATAGCTGCATCGATAAGTCGCAGCTCTTTTTCTATTTTCGTTATTCCTTCATCATTCCTATTTGCGCTACACAGATACGATAAAAAATCTCTCGACGGTGATGATAGTAATTGCAATGATAATCTACAACAATTGCGCTGAGAATTCACGTTGACCTGCGACGAATGATTTACCAGCAGCTTAGTTGGGAAATTTATTGATAAATATATCGAAAGTAAAACAGGAAAGAAGTCAGCGGGGCTAACGAACGATAATTCTAGAAAACGCGAAAAAAAAAGAGGAGAAGTATTCGGACCGAGCATCGTAAGCCGAAATTCCAACAGGTGAAATCGGCCCGGTGGTAGGCCCGCGACGAATTCGATCGGATTTGAATGAAGAAGGACGACGATGGCTTCACGGGACAGGCAGAAAGAGACAGGAGTCGACGGGAGTGGAATCGACGAATGAACGAACGTTGGAACGGAGGAAGGTGGAAAGGAACGGACACAGGGACGGACAGACGGATGGCCGGGTAACCCAGATCGGATCAGTCCGGCCGATCCAACGAAGACTCGCCAGTATCGAGTCGACGGTCGCGCACGTATCCAACCTTCTGATCGTTCCTTTCGCCGATCTCAATTTCACCGCAGTGTTCGATCGTTTTAGTACAGACAAAACTCATTCACGCCCGCAAGCATCCGAGGAATTGTCCTATATATTCGACGGGAAGCGTCAAGATACCGACGATCGTGAAATTAAGATCACCCGGGTGCCGTGACAGTGAGTACAGACGATATCGTAAACCTCGTGCCATATCAAACGAAGGGTTTCCCCGCGCACAATTCGAGGGGCCGGTAAAATATTAACACGCCGTACGCTATCGCCGAAGCAAACCTGTCCAAGGTAAATACCATCTTCTAGACTGACATCATCCCCTTCCCTCATTCAGTGATCCGTTGCACGACGTCCAATTGCTTTTATTATATTCCAGAGAACACTGCACGAACGCAGCGGACAGAGATGCAGTTATCTTTCGGCGGTAAAAGTAGCTAGTCAAGAGAGAGATAGAGAGAAAGGGGATCGTGTGTGACCAGCTGAGAGGTTTGGAAGTTGTAGGAACATGGGTGAATCGAGAGGCGGCGTGATCTTATTGATCTTGGCGGTCGCGTGGCTTCAGTCGGCGGTCGGGGTCAAGGATCACGTGGCGGCCTTGAACGAGACCGATCAAACCATGCAAGAAGAGGCCATCGAGAACGAGGTATCGTTTAGCAACGACGACCTGCCGGTGGACCATCCGCACCGGATGCCCGGGAAGCCATCGAAGCTCGACACAAACGTGGACCAAATGATACACACGGACGACGAGGCTCAGTATCAAATAGAGGCGACGCGGTTGGAGAAGGCGACACGGCCCCCGGCGGAGTCAACCGGCTGTCGGGGCGGTGAAACGACGCCCTGTGTACGGAAGGGCCTGTCCGATTTAATGGACAGGCTGGCAAGGATCGACACGTACAACGTGACCGACTCGGTGCAGATAATAAGAAACCGGGATGTCGTCGCGAGGAATGACGAAAAAGGTAACGGGCGGCTGGACGCAAGCCTACTCGATAAAGTTCGCCGGTACGCCAGAGAGCATGTATTAAAGATCCGTCTGAGCCAGGACTTAATAGCCGGTAGAAAAGCTAGAACCTTCTTCAACGGTGAGTCCAAGGAACGTGGTCGAGTCACGCTTTCGTAATTTCCGCGCGCAAACGGCGTCCGCGGGATTCGCGGCCCGCGGATGATGGTTTTTGTGTTGCTACGGCCGCGGGCCGATTTCCGATCTGCTTGCCGCTGTGTGTTCACGCTAGCTACGCGTTGCTGGCACGCGTCTCAGCCAGCACAAACTGGGTCTCGATTGTCGGCTCGGTGGTATATTTTTGTTAGCATTTAAAATTGACCTCGTACGAGAAAGTAGGCAAGACCCGCGAGGTTTTTGAGTCGACTTTCCAGAGGGGACGAAGAATCACGTGAGTAAGATAAGCGACGGGAGAGAGAAGTAAACCTTGAACTTGTCGGTGGCTAGAAACCTGCTCCATTGCCTGTGCACACCTGAATCCTCGAAATGTTGATTCAGGCCTTCGGCCGGTGGAGAGGGCAAGTTTTATTTCTCCCTCCTCGAGAGTGACGCTGCACGATCGGGGCCCAGACATGCTTTTGGAAGGGAGGTGCACGCGAGAGTTTGTGTAACGAAGAAACCATCATCATACGATATCCATTACGCTTTTCACGCGATACTGATTGGCTTTTCTGCTAAAATGTTGCTAAAATACGGTTAGCTTGTTCACCGCTGATTGGCGAAACGAAGGAAGTAAAAGAAAACAATAAATCAAATGCATTCACACGTGCTCATCACCGCAGTTAATTGGAAACGTTGTTTGTGAATAATTCTGAAATTATTTTCACGTCGAGGAATTTTCAGCGAGAAGCCAGTGTTTTGGAGTTGCCGAGAGAACTGAAAGGACGAGAGAGAAAGAGAGGGAGAGAAATAGAGAGATACATACATATGTCTGGTTGCAGCATGGCTTACAGGACTAACCGCAGGGCTTTAATTTGCTGGTACTTTTGCTTTCAGCCATCTTTCAGGGAAAGAGTACCTTTTTAACAGGATTCGGCCTTGGTTTTCTAGCGTTTGGCCTGAAGAAGCTGCTGCTACCACTGATTTTCGGTGTGCAGATCATTAAGAGCGTTTTGCTCGCCCTTTTCCTGCCCAGCATCATCGGAAGCATCGGTAACATAGTTGGAAAAGGTTCGTGGACATTTGAACGATTTACTTGTTCGGCGCGATTCGTGCGTTGAACGTAATGTTAATGTTAACCGTAGGCGTCTCATCGTTCGCTCAATCTTCGTACACCACAGCGCAACCGGAAGAGAGTTTCGAGTTCAAGGACAACTCCGACCTGTACAGCGACGACTATCTTACGCGACAGCCATTAGGAACTCTGCCGGCCTCTGCAATGTACGACGAAAGCATGATGCAGCCGCAGAAGGGGCCCGAAATCGCCTCAAGATTCTCCTTCGTCGATCCTAGGATAACTCACGCCAACGCCATATCCGATCGGTATTATACGAGACACGTGGCTGCTCATGGATTATCTAAAAAGCAAGACTTCAAGGTAAGAGAATTGTTCGTTAAACATTTAGCTACTCGCGACACCGTCAATGCTATTCCAAATGTTTCGTTTGCAAATAGCGTCAGCTGACACCTCAGCCAAGTTATCAATAAGAAATTATTTTTCAATTTATCCGCAATATTAAAAATAATGTCTCACTCTTGTGATATATTATCTCATGAAAATATTAACAAATTGTCCTCACAGGTGTTCCACGAGATTCCAACGAGCTCTCTGTTGCTTACCAACTACGATCCTTTCTACTCCCCTCTATTGTCCCGCCTGGACGCCGTGTTCTCCCGTCTGGGCCACACGACAGAGGGTTGCAGAGAATATGCAGTGTGCGCGATGTATCGAAGCCCGGCTAGATACGCGCCCTACTCTAATTTAGTCTCAGCGCAATTGTCCAGGGAGCTGAACGAGCTCAGAAGACCCAGCAGCGACAATCCCGATGTCCTCAGGTTCTTTCGCTACATGAAGGCCGCCAAGGATGGCCAGGATGGTGTGAAATGTGAGGACGCGTACGTAAATTGTGCAGTTGCCCGGGAGGATCAGACTCTCAGGCAGAATCAAGCGATGCTGGCTACTTATCAAGATATCGATAAGCTGGTTCACGCGCGGAAGTTGTAAGAAGAATGATTTGATAACGAGCCCCGGGTCCTGGGTGTGAAAGCTCGATCGGGATAGGAAGACATTGTGTTTTAGCTGGTGCACGTGTGAAATCATTTGTTGACTGTTTGTTCGTTGTACTATGGTATGCATATAGTCGATACTTTGAGCTCAGTTGAGGGAGGTGTGGCGGAATAGACACTTTTGGGAGGACGGGGGATTTAATAATTCATCGACAGATCTGGCTTGATCATTGTATTTCTTTACTTATTTATTCAACGTTTCAATATCAGAATTCATTGTTTCGTAACTGAGCGCTCGACTATCTTGGGTATAATAAACTGCAACCTGTAGATTGCCCGGACGCTCGTAACTTTAGCCCGAAGTACTGTCTTATGCTGGCATTGAAGTTTCCTCGCGTCGACCGTATGACATGCGCGTTAACGCTGCTTGATTCCTAGCAGTGCGAGGCCTTGTTGCACATATTCTCTGCTTCCTCGTTATTAAGAGTATTTAAATGATCACACAGCTGAGCCCAAAGTACACTAATCACATGTCTGCATACCTCTTGAACATCGCAACGAATCGTCCTCGATGTTCCGAACGAAATCAAAGACACTAAACGCTCCGTAATTCCGCGCTATTGTTCAGCTAAGAGGTTAATAATGAAGCACGAGAATGATAATCATTATCATTAGCCGAGCACGATAACGGTATACGCCAGCTGGATCCAGGTATATACCATTACCGGCCATTAATTGTTACGGCCTTGCGTAATAGCCGACTTACTTGTTGCGGATAAATTTAGGCTCGGTAAGTAAGCGTACATGCCTTTAGGTACGCACAGCTTACCGGCGTACGAATTTGCGGCGGATTATATCAAAATGCTCGAACTTCCATTGATTCGATCCCCATGACAATTGTCGGTCGAATCGTTGCGGAAAATCGCGACGCTGTTGCGTCGACAGCGGCCCGATTTTCCCAGCAAGGAAACGCAGTGATCCCACGATTTAGCGATCTAATTTATCTAATGTAGCGAATAATCGTCAGACCCGGAGCACGGGTTCGCGACACCCCTTTAATTCCTCCCTAACTATACTACGGCGTTGCCCCGTGCCCCGCGGTTCTAGGTATTTATTTATTTGACGCGTACAACGCGCGCCGCTAATTTATTAATCAATCGCGCGAGGTGTATGAACGTTCCCGCGTCAGTAATCTATTTATTTATTCGATCAGGGTCAGAGGGTCGACCTGATGCAAGCCGACGCAGACCCTTGTACAGTGCGTCAATAAAACGCTGTGAATGCGCCACGATCTTTTCCCTTAACTATCGTGAGATGTTTTAACGTTACGCGACAAACGGAAAGCAGTGGGAACGTTTCGACACGATCAATACGGAAAGATTGGACTTCTGCTTCCGGGTAAATTTTCGTTTGCGAGAGGGGCTCGCGGGGATCGGTGAATTCCGGTCCCAAGGAAGGGCCAGTACGTTAAAATCGAGATGGGGCCGCACGTGAATGCATGCGTGAGCGTTGGATAAGAGAGAAAACGAAAGGAGGGCGATGACGCACGCTCGATCACGGATTACGAAGGAAAGTCCAGCCTCTTCGTTTGGTTCGTCACACTTGCTCGTCCCTCTTCGTCCGAAACTGCCAGGTTCCGGTCCTACATCCGGGGACTGCTTTCACTTTCGATTTTTACGCGTCTTTATTTTTCGTACGAACCTCCCACTTCCCCTCGATACGCTGCGAACCACGTCCCTTGTCCATATAAATGGGACGAACGGGCTCGAACAGATCCATCGTATTGCTCCAACTTCGTCGAACGGTGCTATTCGCTGTCGTTTTAATCTGCATCGCGTCGACATCCGCTTTTCTGCTCCGCATTTTCGCTAAACAGGTGAGACTTCTTGGTGGTTACAGTCTGTGCAGTTCCTTCATGGCGAATAATGTTACCACCGTGGAAACTTGTTGGCGCAGACATATCTTTCGCGATAGTGGAAATAGCTTTGGTTCGACTTAATTGTCACACAATCCGGTGTAAAATCTGTGAATCAACTTTGTAAGTCAATGTAAAGTTGTGGCGCGTTGCCGGTTACACCGGCTCCCGTTTTAATTAGGGTGAATACCGAACAATTGAAGTAGGGATTTGGAATGCAGAAGTCGGTAATCGTGGCATTGATGTCTCTCGATCTGGATTATAGACGCGCTCAAGTTTCTGTACATTTTTCCAGCGCATCGAATATTTCGATTCGACAGGAGCCAGCAGTGAGTAATCGGGGATGATATAATTTACTGTACGACATTTAAGGATATACATTACAGTTGCTGGCAGAATCGTTCGCGTTAAAATCATCGGAAGAGCCTCGGTTCGATCGAGAAATTGGTAAATTCGGTATGAATCGGCTCTGAATAGTGCGTGATCGGCTTAACGAATACCTTGGTAGCGCGACCGGAATATAAGGTTACGGACCTGGTTCCTTTGAAACCGGAGTCTCGATTGGCCCGTCGAGTTAACGGCACTTCGAGATGTACCGCGCGGTTACGATCGAAGTTGGTCTCTGGCAGACATTCGAGTGCGGTTCGTGAATCACGATCGACGTAGCTTTTTTCCACCTGAATACCGAAACGATGTCGTTTCGGACGCCCGTTAGTTGACGGAGTTTGGTAAGAGTTTGCTGTCGATTTATCGTAGACAATCCTTCTTGTATCTTCTAATCGGTACTTCATATCTTAAGACGTAAAACGAAAGAAGAGCGCCGTTCTGACAGCAGGTGATCAAATTATGGTACCTGTCGATAAATGACTTCGGCTCCATTTCCCTTCCCTTCGAATCATTTTCCAAGAGTATTATCTTGCGAATAGTCCACGTGAATTTAGTGTCGATAAAGTGACGTGACTGCAGGTGGAAGGTTCATGTGAGCAGCATGCGACTAGTGCAATTGCTGATAACACGCAGCCTGGTGTTCTCGTCGGTGCTGTTGGTACCATGCCTGTCGGTCACCTTCGAAGATGGAGTTTCCGGTGAACAGCCTGAAGCGCGCGGTAAGTTACAAAATTGTTACACCTGAGTGGTTGCACAGGCACGAATGAAACGAATAAGTTTATTCGCCTTAGGAACTGTGAATCACGGTTGGATTAATGGGCAGGGATTATTTTAGAAAACCATGTACCCGTGCCGCAAGAGGAGGTCAGCTTCAATAAGACTCGAGCAGGAAGGGGTCTTTTCGGTTGGCTAGGACTGGGAACTGGTCGAAACGTGGACCCGTACATAGCGAAAATAAACCAGGGCTGTCTAACCGGCGACTTGGCGCAATGTTTTAAATCTCAGGCTCTGAATTATTTCTCCGACTTCTTCGACCAGTCTCACTATGTCATGAACGATTATGTAAAAGTCGTGAGGATGTCCAGGGATGTTGTCCAGGAGGTGCATCGTCAGCCGTACGAATACTCTGGCGAGGCAAGGTACAGTTCATTCTTGAAACGCCCATACAATTATCTTCGTTTGTGACCTAAGTTCTTCGTTAACTATATTTTTCTTTACTACAGATCTAGCGACTCTGAGTGGGATCAGCTGATGAAGTTTACCCTCAGAAAACTGGAGAAGTTCGTGAAAACAGCCGCCATCGAATTGTATATACCAGCAAAAGAAACTGGGGACAATCAAATTTATGCTCCCAGATTCTTGGACGAAATAGCCGACGAAATTGACACCCTTGAAAACAAAAAGGATACACTCTTCTGTAAGTATATTTAGCTTTTACAATTCACTGTTCACTTCATTTTCAATCCTTATGAAGAATTTTATCTTTGCTTCCAGCTCGTCATCAGCTTAAAAGACTTCTGATCCCCATGCTCATCGTTCTGAAGCTCTTCAAACTGAAATTACTATTATTTCTGCCTCTAATTTTGGGTTTGGCGTCTTTCAAAAAGTTCCTCGGCTTCCTGGCGATTGTGATACCCGGTGTGATTGGTTTCTTCCAGTTGTATAAACCGCTCACGCAAAATTATCAGCCTCCGGTTTATAGCCAAAGCGGGATTGCCTATCCTTATTATAAAGATAACTCGAATAGCTATTCTTACGCGGAACCGGCTGTTCAACACGCTCCGGAATATCAAGGTGGCTATCACGGGGACACAGTGTCCTTTGGGCAGGATCTCGCTTATCGGGGTTATCAAGAGTATCAGACGCAATGAATGTAACGCTCCTTGCTGCCTTCGATGCAGAACGAATCGACAGTATTATTTGTAACAATCGTTATCTTTTTGTATAGCTATTTTAGGTTTCTTTGAAAATGGGAACGATAGATAAGAATTTGCGCCGTGCCCATTTTTTCAGATGTATTAATTTGTACATTCACGATGTATGCTCTCTTCTTGATTCCAAAATCGCGTTACCTTAGAACGTCATTCTTGAGTTGTTTGTCATTCTAGCTTTAGGCCATTAATCGTGTTCTGGAATCGATAGGCGGAATTTTAAGTTGTGTACATATTACTTGAGTGTGTGTAGATATCTGCGGTTGCGTTAAGATTTATCTTCCTGTTGTGTACTGTTCATTATTTATTTTATAGATTCATCAGGAAATTGTATGTCGTCCTTTATGTTCTAGTTAGTATTAATAAATCGGAGTACTAGTTCTATGAATGTTAATGAATCTCAATGCAAAATATCCACAACCACGTTCTCAGTGTTTGAAAAATATCGTTGGAATGGTTGGCTAAGGAAGCAATTCAACGAAACAGAAATTATAACAGAATCGGGTTACCGGAAAATCCTTCCTCGAAGCAGACCAGTAGTTTCGAAGTTAAAGTATCTTTGATTGATGTGCAAAATAAAACGAGAATAATAGGAGACTTATCCATACAAGGATATCCATCGACCCGATTTGAGTTTCTATTTTTCCTTCTTTCTCATATTATGTTCCCACGAATTGTCCTTTTAGAGAGCATGATTTTTTCTCTCCTTTAAATGTGTGAGGAACAAAAATTATTTGCCTTCTTTTAAGTTCTCGAAATTCATAGCACAATAAGAGTTAACTCTGATTTAATTAATAATTCGTGAATCTAGAAACATATATCGAAAGGCAATAAATCAGAACGGCATGAAAATCGCACTGAAATCGCGATTTCTCTACATTTCACCCCTCGACCGAGCACAAAGTAGTATGTCACAGAGAACTAATTGCCCCATCGTTAACGTTAGCATTGATGTTCTCGCTTCTGTGAACATCCCCCCGTTGCTCTTCAATTTCTCTCGTGGACACTTCCAGCATTCTACCGTCGGCGAACCAATCGGAATTCCATAATAATGGCAGCTAGAAGAAAAGAAGAGAAAAATCTAACTATCACCAACCATTGAATTTTTCCCCGTCGATGGATTTTAACGTCGTTCAACGTGTTCGTCTTTCGTCCGCGCGACAACCAGAGTTGGAATCGCGTGAAGATCTCGTCGCGTGGACATCACGCCTGTTTCTCCTCTCTGTCCAATTTACAGAAGGAGGGTCGTGTGCGCGAAGAGCAACCGGTTCGATGCGATTCTCACTCGCGATCCAGGGAATCGGATGGGACGGACCAGTTGACCAAGTGGCCTCATTCAATCAGAAGACCGGAAGCGCCTCGCCGTCCCCAGGCGAGGCAAAGAAAACACGGAAAGCCGAGGAACGTGGCTCGGTAAAAAAGAAAAAAGGCCGATTTTGCGAACCCGTTTGCCATACAGCCTGGCGACGTAGTCTTTGCGTTTTCGTTACGAATACGGTGTACGCCAAGAGCTGAATCGTAATAATAGTAATAAGAAGAAGATCCCCGTGTTACACAATACTGAACTAAATGGCAAGAGCTCTCAAGCCTTCTTCTCTATTCGATTCATTAAATAAACGAGTATCGGGCGGAGCAAAGTTTCTCTTCCTCTCCGCGATATTTTAATGTTAACAATATTGATAATGTAATGTCCACCAAGCCAGACAAACTCGCAACGACATCCTTATCGATCCTTCCATCAGCCAGCTATCCATCTCGCTAAAACCTGCGGAAATGCTGGAACGATAGTTTCACTTTTAAATGTCCATCATTAATACACGCCGCGTCTCGGACAGAATTGTTTGATCGTCAGGTTGGTCGATATTAACGACTGGAAATCAAGGTCGTCGATGACGATGACCTTGATACCAACGCGGAATCAAAGGGGTGGCGCGGAGGGAAGCAAACTTTCCTGCGCGGCACGCTCGACCAAGCCGCGGAACGAAGCCGCGCTAAATCGCCGATAGGAACGGTAACGCGCGAGGGAAAAAATGAGGGAACAAGGTTACCTGGGAGAAAGTTAACGAAACAGGTAGATATCACACGCGTTCGAGCAATGCAAATTGTTGGAGATTTTTTTCCTTTTTACGATCGATCGACCTTATGGAATTTAATTACTGCTGGGTCCTTGCGTAGAATCGAAGAATAGTGAAACGGAGTCGTCGATTATTTAGCTCTTGCGAAATAAAAAGATAAGTACTTTTCACAGCTAGGTCCGGCGGCTTGTGGTTGAATTTTGGAAGCGAACAGATTTTTATTGAAAGCGAGGCAAAGTCGTAATCCAGCGAATTACACGCGTTTAATTTTTCGAGGAATAATTTATGTGCCGATAAGTATATGATAACTAATAGCGACGAATATCTCTTATAATAATAGGTAATAATGCCTGAATCATCTTTGGCAATGTTCATCCATCAGTCAAGTTTAGTGAGAGGATTGGAATTTAGTACGACGAGTATCACCGTGAATACGAAAAACATTAGCGTGATTCTGAATATGTGGACCTTGATAGACGGTACAGGTATCCATTACAATTCCTATGTGAATTAATAGTCGATTTTTAATCTAACTATATTAATTATATCAAACGATGGTGCAAAAAATTGTCTACCTCATTCCATTCCTTAAATTAACAGACACCACACACGAATTGAAAATACTATTACCAATTAAAATAATATATTCGAATACGAGTATCGCTTGGAATAAATGAATTATTAACGAATTCATTTACACAAGGCACAGAATCCAAACATCTGATTTCACCTAAAACCGGTCACCCACGCCGTCTGAAAGGCGAAACGAACGTTTGGAATTCGACGTAACGGTCCTCTGATCGTACCAAAACACCGCTCTGAAACCGTGAGATGAAGCCGCTATCGAATAATCTCTTACCATATACGATTCCATCGTGGCACACTTTTCCTTGTTTTTTTCAGGGCCGGCTGTTTTGCCGATCGGTCCTCAGCTGATTTAGGCTCCGTCGCCCCAGACGGAACGGTGCCCGAGTTTCCGGCGACTCGTCGTGTCGCGTCGGGTCGTCCATGAGAGAAACGAAAAATTCAAGCGTCTGGGTGGCGTTACGCGCAGCACAGCTTTTGAATTTGTAATGCAAATCGCGCTGCACATGACGCAGCGATCGCTCGTTTTGGAGACGAAAGCTTCCGTCTGGCGTCGTTAGACTTTTCGAATTTTAAACGGCTCGGAACCGTTCATTTGTCCGCTAGGGAATAAAATCTAAATTCTGACCGTGGGATTGAGTTTCACTTAGTGATTTATTGAACGACGATCATACGCGCCAGCGGACTTAAATATTTGAATACTTAATGTTACGGGTGTTTGAAGACACGAATAAATGGGAGTGTCGATTTGCGGTTTTGAGGAATTAAAATTGCCCGACGTGGGCGCGCGAACCGCTTTGTCGACCGCGAAAGCAGCCTGCGTCTGAAAACGGGCTCGATTCAAGAATGAAAAGCGGATATGGTTGTTTTTCTGCGTGCTCTCCTTCCTCGGCCACATTACTCGCTCTGTTCTCGTCGGCACGAACGCAAGAGTTGTGCTCGCGAAGTCATTTAACAGCCGCTGGATCGCGGTAATAATTTCAAAAACTGTTCTCTTATAGTTCCATCTATCATTCGGGACGGGAGCACGGCGATCCTAGTTCTTCTTAGCTTTCTAGTATTATTTTTTCGTTTCATCGTGTGCCCAGGCCAATATATCTGTTACGGGAACAAATGGGGATCATTTGTATTAGTTACTTTCAGTAGAACAAGGACTGGAGCTCTTATTAGTTACTTGATAGTTGGGCATACTCCGTTAATCTTCGAAGCAGGGATGTAGAATTGATCGTAACTTATCAATTTTCTTTCCAACGAATGTGAATTCGTCTCTCAATTTTTTCTTACTATTCGTTTCATCGTTAAACGTAATTTCATTAATCATCAACAGGCGTATACTGAACCTTTCTTTATCTCGCATATATTTTTATTTACCACAGAAGAATTTATCGCTTTGTTTTTTAAGGGCTTGGCATAAAAACTGTAGGTACATGAAATGGCTCTGCCCCCTTTGAATCAGGTGAAAGAAGGCAGGAGGAGCAAGTAGCAGGGTCTCGCGAGAGCCAGCCTCGAACTTGGCACACTTCGTCACACACGCCTTCTTCCTGGCGTAATTGTTTCTGGTTACAGCACGCGGTGCCGCGATATTTACTTTCTTTACGAGCGTAATATAACGCTGGCCCGTTGCTTTCTTGAATGTTTTTCACCTCGATCCGAGTTTGCTTCGCGTGTGCGCATAGCAATTCTTTTGTTCATTGTTTCTATTAATGGTATCGCAAAAGGTTATGAACAGAGAAGCCTGGCAGTTGGGAAGGAGGAAAGGCAGGCCAATTGATGAGCCACACGTGCATTATTCAATTAAATTTTCGTTGCAATTGTTCCATACAAACTCAACTAGAATTAAGCAATCTTTACGAAAAAATTAATAAGCGAACATTGGGGGAATGAATTTTTAATTTGATCAGATTTTAAACAGAGGATTGCTGTGTCTCGCCACTGCATACTGATAGCGATAATAATAATAATATCAATACGTTTCTGTTATATATTTACAGCTCAGCATAGGAACAAAGCAAGTAATAACAACAGTAGCGCAAAGTATCCTGCGTACTAAACTTCCCCACAGTGTCATGCAACATCGAAAGCACACAAACATTATTCAATTTCATCCACTGCAACTTTTCATACTGTACTCTACTTGTACCCCGCCATCCGTCGCGACTCCACCATCGAACCCATCCGAATTCATCCCCCCCAAACAATCACATCACCAAACACAGCCCCTAACTCTAAGACCACCCTCCGATCCAAAGTACCCTAAAATCTTCAAATACGTGCTCATTCAAGGCACGTACGTATCGACTCCTATCGACACATTGGCCCCTCTGTCAAACATCGTGCAAAACGTCGCGGACACTCCACGCCTCTACGCTCAAGTGACCACGCATTCGGTCGTTGTCGCGCGTGCTCCACATCCGTGACACGGTTCTCGCGATGGGTCGTGGCTGGGCCCATCGCGTCCAGGAATCCGTTTCTTCGTGTACGTAAACGTAAAGCGCAACAAACGCCCCGATCGCCAACGATATCTCCGTTCCAGAGGAGTAACCGAAGGTGTCCACCTCGTGGAACCAGTTCGAGAGTGCGCGAGCAAAGCCCTCACCTTGGGATGTTGGGTCGGTGCTCTTTTCAGCGAGATCGAGCGCGTAGAAGGAGGCAGCCCCGGCGCACGATGGTCCCACCACCGTATACTAAGCGACCAGTCAGCCAGCCAGCACGTATCAAAGGCAAAAGTGGGCACTACCCGCCCCCGTGTACGCTTACCTGGTTCAGTGCCTCCCGCGGGAAGGTGGTACTTGTGTAACACGTCTTTGCGTACGCACTTTTGGCAGGAGATCTCCGTATATAAAGTGGCCGGGGCGAGACGACGGGTTCAGAATACGCATCGGGTGCAAAACAGGCACACGCGACCTAGGGCCGTGATCAGTTCAGAAAGGAAGGAACATACAGCCGGCGCCCGCAGCGTGCCATTTATACCTCCGTCCGGATCATATTGTTGAAAGTTAGGTGCGTACGTTGCTTTCGGGTGTAGTACACGTTTCATTGATACATTTATTGGAAAAGAGTAGAGGACAGCCGTTGATCCCGTGTGCATTTACTACTTGGAGTGGCTGCGAATTTTCGCAATATCGTTTCGAGTTCGCTACAGTGTTGTTGCTAGATAATTGGCGTAAGGGTCTATGCCATTTTCCGTTTCATTGGCCATTCTTTTCGTCGACGCGTTCGTATTCGTATTTTCACTTTGGACCTAGAATATTTGGTGAAACAAAGTCGTGCTGCTATTACAAGTACAATGCATGTTAATATATTCGTAGGGCAGATCGTAATATATTTCAGTGCTCTTAAAAAATTCTGCTTGCATACACTGTGTACCCTAAGTGCCGCCGAGAACAAAGAAAGTTGACGATAGAGCACATTCCACTTATCAAACGCCAATTGAACTATAGACTTTTCGCAAGTTTTCACAAATAAATTACATTCTTTTGCAGGCCAAGAAGATGAAGGGAATTCTGTTGTTCCTGTCGGTCTCGTACCTAGCGATGTGTCTGGCGACACCGCTGGAGAAGCTGGACAAGATAAGCGTGCTCGAGCAGCAATCCGTGACTCTAACGGATCGTGCCAAGTACGAGGAGGAGCTCCTTCGTAAGCTGAACTCCAAGTGCTCGCAGAATGACTTCAACAGCTGCGTGATGCTGAAACTGGTTACCTACATGAACAAGCTACTCAAGAAGGCGTCGATCGAGCTAACCGACGACATCGAGATAAGAAAAACCAGCCAGGCGTCTGAAGAGATGATCACGATCGCGTCTGGAAGAAGCAACGACGACGAGTCGGAGGTCCTCGACCTCGTCGCGAACAAGGTGTACGCGTTCATCAAGTCGAGGAGTATCAAGTGGAGGATTCTGCCCGAGGACGATGTTGTTGTCTCTGCATCTGAAGACGAGACCGGATCGTTGAATCTTGGATTGTCCATTGAACGCGCGGACAACGTTCCAGTACAGGATGGTAAGTATCATTCTTATTGTATTATAGTTTTCTGCCATCGATAATTCCTCTCCCAGCGATCCTATCACGCTTTACATATCCGAGAATACCTGTAAACCGTGTTCTCATCCTTGACACGTGCACCCTGTCCTCCACTTTTACTCGACGCTATGAATTACGTACCGCCTAGCTCAAACGCAAATGTAATTCAGCAAAGCAATTCGGTCACGGCTCACCAGAGTTTACTACCATAGAAAGTCCCCCTCGATTTACCTTTCTCGACGAAAGCGACATCGTGAGCTCATCCGTCGTTCAATTTTCAGGCCGCGGCAAGAAGAACAGCAACATGGGACCCCTGATCGCGGCAGCAGTCTTGAAGATCGGGCTCATCGGTGGTTTGGCGTTCAAGGCACTCGCATTGCTTGTCGGCAAGGCCTTGCTGTTATCGAAGATCGCCCTATTGCTGGCCGGTATAATCGGCTTGAAAAAGCTGTTCTCGCAACAGAAGCACGTGACGTACGAAGTGGTCGCCCATCCCCATCACAGCTCTAGTCACACGTTCAGTTCTGATCACGGCCACGACAGCTACTCGAACGGATGGTCCAGGAACTTCCATGGACAGGGCACAGTTTCTGGACAGCCGGACGCTCAGGAATTGGCGTACTCGGCGCACGCGAAGTGATTGAAGATCGCAGACTGGTGAAGTTGGATTCGTGGTACCTGGTGACACTGTTCCGTGGTGTCCGTTGGACACCTGTTCAGGTCCATCGATTCTTGCCAACATGTTCTTGCCGTTAGATTTAGGCTCTGATTCTCTCTGTCTCCTATTCCTCTGATCTTTCTTTTTCCCTTCTTTTCTACGAAGGATCATTTCTGTTGGTTTCTTTTCCTTCCTCTTTTCGACCGACATCGACTGACAGTGGACTGACTAGTTGTGACGTACTATTATTACGACGACTTGGAGAACTTTCTGACGAATTTAACAAAAACAGAGTGCGATTCGTATTTACGCAACGTTCGACCGACCGCTGACGAATAATTGGATAATAGTTCTGTTAGTGGTTGTTGTATCGCGTTCTCACCGACGATTACGAACTTTCTATTCACTCTCGTGGATGACTTACCCGACCAACTAGACGCACCCATTGACACGGAAAACAGACGGACGTATACGAGATTGGACTACCACATTTCTCTCTGTAACTATACTGTCTTTAATTTACGATTACCTTCTAATTTATAATTTATGATTAAATTATTCGCCGGTCCCATGATCAAGGGATATTGATTGTACAATAATGTTATGTTTACGTTCTTATTGACTTGTATAAATAAATATTTATTGTTTTTTTGTAACGCGTGTACATGTCCTGCATTTAGCTAATCCTCTGCAAATGATTTTCTAAGATATCGGAAGAACCTATTTAATTTTAACGTATTGAATTTATTTTCGGGGGTGATTTCGAAGTACTCGCATCGGAAAGAAAAATTCGTTTAATTCTTTTCTTTGGTTATATTTAACAAAAATTGTGAAATGCAAATCGTTAGATAGTAGAACAATGTCATTTGCTTCGTGGATTTTTTATTCGTACCGGGACGATAAAGTACTGCATTTGTGCTTCCAATTAAACGCTATTATACTAAAAACGGAGTCTCTAGACTAGCGAAAGAAATTATACGTTCCGTGTCCGTGCCATTTCTATCATTCATCATCGCAGACATTCTGCACGATAATGTTACTACTAAACTCATCACGCGGCTGCGCGAAACGCGAACTCGTGCAAGCAAATTTTAATTCAATATGCGTGTATTCTAGTAATTGCGAGGAAAAGTTTCGTCAAATTATACAGTCAAACAGTGTAGACAATTCTTCAGCGTTGGTCTGTTTATCTAACGAAAATCCCTGAAAGGAAATTTTTTACATCATCATTACCAACAATTTACCGGTTCAGGACGGTTGAACTTAATGGGCCAAGAACTTCAGTTCAAGTGCAGTAGAGTAATTGCACAAGATTAAATTGAATCGAGCAATCGCAATAGATATATTTGTAATTTTATGGGCGCGGCCGACAAGAATATTTTCTGCAGTGTTTCCGTTCCTTGGATAATGAAAAATGTGCCAAATATCTCAGGGTATTCGTGGCGTTGCGATTCGCTTTGCGGAACTTAGCGGGACTTGAATGCAATTCGTGACGTTAGCGTCGACTTACTCTAGGCACTTGATCCGACATGACTGTGTTCAACATTATACGCAGCAGATCTACACACCCCATACATTCCATACATTCCTCGGTCACCGAAACCAACGAATATCGTCCCGCTAATTCTCCGCAATATCTAATCTCCAATTATCGAAAGCATCGAAGCATTCATCGCTCTGTACGAAAAATTCTCAATTCTTAGCGGACACCGTCAGAAATTTTGTGCAATATATAATTTTCACCTGCTGTCGACACCGTTCGAGCCAAGAAAACGAACAAAAAAGATACAAAAATACAACTCTCTCATTCCCAGGGCCCCGTATCCTAAATTCTGAACGTTGCCCGGAGGTGGTCCCCTCCTCAGGGCTGGCGACTTTCGGAGGTGTCCAGGATGATCGAAACGAAGGGAAAACTACCGAGGGACCAGCACGAGATATCTTTCATTCAAATAAGTCGGCCTCGTTTCATGTAGCCGCTTTCTCCCGCTCGATTGGGAAGGATCGGTAAGGAGATGATTGCTCGATAAGGGACACCCAGAAGAAAGAATCTCTTTCCACCTATTCCCCTCTCACCGGGGGAGATCAACTTTCGGTTTCGGGCACGGGAGAGAGAGATGGCCGTCATTGTTGACCCAGTTCTTGGTCCTCGTAAATCGGAAAAAATCGACACGTGGTTCGAATACGGCGATTCGTGAATCAAACTCTCTAATACAAACGCTGGTGTCCGGCCAATCTCTTTGGATGGGCAATGGAATATCAAGGAGCTAAAGTTACCGCAGTAGAAATCGGAATCATATTTTTCCCCGTGCATCGAAAATTTGCCAACCGTTCCGTGGCCTGTTTTCATCCCGGCCCCGCGTTTCGCCGGATTCGGAGAAATTCGTCGCGAGAGGAGAAAGTATCGAGATATCGATCGGATCTTCTTATTATCGACGCAGGAGGATGTTGGACGAGTGGTAACGGTGTCGACGGGTCTTTGAATGATCGAGTGCCCCGTGCCGGCACACATTCGCATCTATCGAAAGGAGAAAACCAGCGGCGATAGATTCTAATGCGTATCCCCCCTCTGCCGCGATTGCGGAAATGGTTGGAGAAACCAGGTGCCGATTAAACGATTGACCTTTTTGTCAAGAAATCAGCACCATCTGTGTCGCAAACCTTGTCCAGCGACATTTATTGCCATTAATATTCCTGCTATTACTAACGGTATTATTATTATCATTTTTCCTATCATTCCTGTTGCCGCAATTATTGCTGTCATAAAACTAGAAAGGATTCCTCGAAATCCTGAATATCTTCAGGGTTTAGTTCACCCTGCGATTAAGAAGAAACGATCGTCCCAAACACCAGCAAACTTTTGTCAAGAAAGCAAAATTTTCTGACTGCCAAATGCAAACCACCGAGGCTAATCAAAGTACCCCTCGAAGGGAACATTCGAACGGCGGCTTGCGTTCATCCTTGACCCAGTCAGGGGCGACAAAAGAATGCGGAAGCGTAAGAAGAAGAGGAAGAAGAAGAAGAAGAAGTGGGTCCAATCGATCACGAGAAGGGAGGTCACGCAGACCGCGTCTGGTCCCTACGATCGTCGATCGGATTTCAAGGATACACGATCGTCCGTGTGGCGTGGCGTCGTGGCGAGGAACGAGCGAACGGTTTCGAACCGGGCCTAGTTATACCTACCAGCCGTCGTTACGTATATGTATATACGGTGTATTCGGCGAAGCATCACGCGAAGGGAAGTGGAACAGAAGAGAAAGGTATGCGGAGAGGTGAACTAGTTTCGATCTGGCCTGCCATCGATCAAGTCGAACCGATTCCATCTGTTTGATGCGCCTGCAGGGTGCCAGGAAGGGTTCCGTGTTCGTGCGTTCACGCAGCCACCGTACACGCAGCCCCCGGAACAGGTACTTCATGGTGGCTAATATCTGGCGCGGACACGACAAGCTCGCGTGGCTATGCATTAATTGCATATTGAAAGACGAGCACGGCGCAATTCGAAATCGGCCACGTTCTCTTCTGCTCCACTAAAGCGACGAAAGAGGGAAAGGCAGCCGCCCAGATACGGGATGCATAGCTATATCGGTATCAACTGGCGCCGATATACACTGATCTAGAATAAAAGGGGCGCAAAGACGAGAGGTCTAGGATCCGTCTGTGGAAAGAAAATGCTCTCGTTTGCACGTGTATGCAGCCGCTGACGCGCGATGAACAGAGATAACCTCTGGATTGGGTACAGGTGTGTATGCACGCGAACGAGAGAAGAGGCTGCTCGTCTTGCAGCCAACCGCGGCGTAACGCTCTGAAACGCCCCGCAAAACAAGAATTAGAAGATTCCACGAAAGGCACGGCCGAGCGAACGAAAAATCCCAGGCTGATGCACACGGCCAGCAACACGAACAAGAGAATGCGGCGTCTCGGCTTGTCTAGCGCGTGGCGGCGATGCTCTCTTTGCTTTTTTCATAATACAATCACCGACCGGCACGTACAACTATATAAATGAGATTTGAAATCCGCTAGGATGCACCACTCGGACCTCCGCCGTAGGTTCCGAAGGATCGCTACTCGCAAACTTGTGGTCGTTAATTTAGTATCGCGTGTACTTTACGCCTCGACAGGTATTATCGATTGCATTTGCCTACCGGTGGCATACAAGTTCGGGGACCAGCACAGCCACGGTCGACAATGACGGATTGGTTTGCGTGTGCACGCGGCGAGCAACGTCGTTGCTTGGCCCTGTGCCTACTGATCGTCTGCGTGCTGTCTACGGCGACGCGGGCTCACTCGGCGGACGTGGACGATGGTAAGGACGTTTGGAGCGGATTGTCCAATGGCTGCGCGAATACGGACACCAAGAACATCTCCGTGTCCTGTTACGGGGTACGGATCGTGAGGAAGATGGTACAACAGCTGTTGGAGAAATCAAGCGAGGAGCCGAATATCGAGATCTTCGATGGTGTCAGTTTGGTGGAGGTACCTGGTGCCGGGCCAATTAGAAAGGGAAGACTGCTGAAGGGTTTCGGGAGCATGGGAACGTTGATACAGTTTCTGGAGGGAAGAGAGCTGAGGATCAAGCTGCCCAGCTTCCTGCCGCAGAATATCGAAAGTGCTCTGCAAGAGAGTCTGCCGGCTGAACAAGGTTGATAGAGGATTTCATTGCGATGGTAATCGAGAATTATGGAATGCAGCGCTGACGACTTCTGATTTGGTTTCAGGTAGCGGACGTGGTGGCGGTGGCGGCGGCGGATTCGGCGGAGGCGGCGGCGGAGGTGGCGGCGGAAAGAAAGGTGGCGGCGGCGGTTATCTCATCATGGCGCTGATGATGGGTAAGATGATCATTTGGAGTATTATAATGTCGCGCGATTGTATCCATTTTCTGTCTACTTAACTCGAACGAAGCTGAGGGAAAGTCTGCGCGGCTATAATATTGGGAAACTTGAAGAATCCAAGAATCGAATAAGAGGGTGAAATTTGAATCGAAGAAAAGGAAATTTTAATCGAAGTCTAACAGAACAATCGCTCGGCTGAAACGGGCTATCGTATTTTATTCGATTTTTTCCCCTCGCAGGCAAGATGATGGCGGCCCTAGGATTCGGCGCCCTGGGTCTTCTAGCAATGAAAGCTTTGATGGTGTCCGCGTTGGCGCTGATGCTATCCTTGATCGTTGCCGTGAAGAAGCTGACCAGCGGCCACGACAGTGGTAGCGGCCACCATGTGGTTTATGCCCAGGAATCTGGCCACCATCATTACCGGAAGAAACGTTCCTTCGGCGAGGAGGATCCACTTGATCTTCCGTACAGAGGATACGCGCACCTGTTCGACGACTCTCCTATATCCTGATACAGCTGACCGACTCACACACGCGTACAGAGCCGTTCGTCGTTGATCCTGTTCGAAGGGCGAGCCGATAAAAATATTTAATCCACGAGGAAAGGACCTTACGAGCGACCCACGCGACCCGACGCGAGACAAGGACTGCCCTTTTTTTCTCTGTTTTCATTTCTTTCTCTCTTTCTTCTTCTTCTTCTTCTTCTCCTTGGACAGTGACAACGACATCCATGCATCGTACAATAGTGACAAACTGACGGACCGTCTGTAGAAAGTGACGCCTGAAGAGATTCGTTTCGTACGTGAGATATTTTATGGTGATAAATCACAATGATCGGATACGAAACGGTGCTCGGACGACGGGGAATCAACGGAATGGACTGGCACTGGAGAAACCAAAGTACCACAAGTCGAAACACTCTATTTATTACATACTTCATACTCCACGCTCATCGAACTCTTTTGTATTATTTATTAAATGCCCAATCGAATAAAAGAGTTACTCAGTTGATTAAATCGTCGGCTAACGTTCGTGCGCACGACCATTCCATTACTTTAACGCAAACGGCCAACGGATTGCCAATCGCCGTGGAAGAAAATTGGTATCGGGAACGGTGGACCAGATCTCGAGGGGCGCGACGTAGGAAAATCGGCCGATGAATCGGAGCCGATCGAGGAAAGTGTGCCAACGAGTCTCACGCTGCGTGCGTTGCATATTTCCTGCCCGATCGTATCGTCCGATGCTCGCGATTAAATCCTCCCGTCTAGCGATTCCTAATCGAACGGATCCTGACCGTGATCCTGATGTCCGCGTTGGGGGTACGGTTGTGGGTAAGCGTGTCTCACAAGTAGCACGGCGAGCGATTGTGTAAGAAATCGTGCAAAGTGAAACGTTTTCCAAGGAACAAGCATCTTTTTCAGTGCTTTCGAAGTGTGATTACATCTGCCGCAAATATCTATCTAGTTGACTAATTTCGATTGCAATAGCACGTGCCCTTTTTCAAAACGAAACCGAACAAAGCACTTGAATATTCTCTATGTTTCTTATGATTCAACGGTGTTCCGAAATTATTTTGCATATCGAAAACTGGCCACTTGGAAATCGAATTAAAGAGCTTCGGTCTCTGAAAAACGGGATACGCGTATCTCGCGTATATGTATCGGGTTTTAATCCAAAGCGACGATCGAAGCTGTGGGACGGTCGATCAAGAGAGTCGGCGCAGTTTCACCGGGCTCCCTCTTTCTATGCACCTTTTCTCCCCACCTGAACAAGCTGTCCCTCCACTTTGGCCGGTTTTCTTCGAACTAGGCCTGTTCTCCAGGCTCTTCTCGCCGAAGAACGACTGGAGGGAGGAGACGCGCGGATGGGGACCGAGACCCACTGGCCCACATTCCGGGCGCTTCATTTTTAACGTTTGAAATATCATAAAACGGGGGAATCGCGCTTGAAATCGGCTCAGATCGCGCCGCGTACGCGCAGACAACGGACGCGCTGCAGCGGAAATGCAATTTTTCATTGATGAACGCCGATGATTATTGCTGCTTATTGTAGAAAGAAAAGAAAAGTTCGTTTTGCTTCTACTTTTCCCTCGGGCACTTGTTTTAACGGGGCAGAATTTTTTCACTGTACAAAGTGTATTTCTTGATTAACCCTTTCATTATCCAGAACGTATATTTATATTCGACAATCAGTGTGCATAATTGTATCGTAAAAATATATCATATGCGACGCATTGCATAATATTATCCCTAGTTACAGTGATATCGATTCCGTCGCAATTATTTAAATTATTAATTTTATTTTCTTTGGTGCCAGAAAAAAAAATTTGCCATTACTTGATTTCCTTTGAATCTTTTCATGCTTCTTTTTTTTTGAAGTAGCAAATGAGTCGATGGTAGTACGTCAGTGCCATTCTCAACATTAACAACCCCTACATTAATGAAACATTGCAACAGATAGTAGTATGCAAATTTCTTTTCCCCTCGAAACACCTTGTTCTTATATATGTACGTACACATAAACGCCGGTACCTTCTCTTGCTTTCATTTTCTTCACTCCGCGAAGCTTTCTTGCCTTCGACGTACCCCTCCACCGAGTGTGCCCGGTTTTATCAAAATCGGCACGTAATTCCGCTCTGCTTTCGTTTTCTTCCCCCCTCGCCGGGCGCAAGGAGCGACATGGCGATTAAAGTTTTATAGCGCCGTAAACTCGAGCACGACGTGTCTGACGTCAGCTGCATCGCCGAGGAAAAACGAAAGTTAGAACGTTTTCGTGAATGGACCGGCGAATTTCCGAATACGTTCGGGCCAACTGCAACGTCAATGAATACAGGTAGTTCCAACGTATTGACGTTCCGCGAGATTTTCCGTGTTTCCAGCAACGCTGGATCGTGTCGAAAGAAAAGGCCCGTTCCATTTCATGGCGGTTCATTACAGTATCGCGAGTTTTCTTTTCCTTTTCGGCACACAGAGAGATGTCCGTTACATTCCGCGCTTATTACCGATCGTCGAATGAGAAATTTACAATTTAAATTCGATGGTGCCGACCGATATCTTTAATCGTACGCGTGTCAACGACGGGTCGTCGTTGTCCCAGCCGAATCTAGAAATTCCTGGCATAACAGGGAACGGGTATTAGAGATCGAAGCATCCAGCTGACGGCTCTCTAATTCGGAGATCAAGCCTCGGCAAGTAGCACGGCGGTGTCGGTGAAGCTACCACTAAAGGAGAGGCGGGGAATTAATGATTTGGGCCAGTGTTATTTACGGACGTACTCGGGAAGTTTCAAATTCCTTAGAATACCTAGGTACTTGAAGGAGCAGGTTCTGATGCAACGGCGATAGTAGTTACATGCTTTGCCCCCGTTACCTGACCAAGATACACATTTTTTTTCATTATTCCAGTGACCGCAAAATTAATTTATTCAATGGTCAAAGGATTTCCACAAACCTGGCATCTTTAAGACGGTCAAGGTGGAAGCAGCTTTGTCTCCATTTTCTTTCTGAACAAATAGCTCCAATGAATTATCCGTTTACAAATGTATTTCTAATTAGGCTGCGGCGTTCTGTTTCGCCGCTTATTTTGTTTTTGATTAAACGCCGCTATGAAAACGTACGAATAGAAAATTCATTGGCGTACTACGCAATGGGAAGAGCGAGGGAAACCTGTTCGAGGCACCGTAGATTGAATTCAAAATACTTCTAAACCAAAACCGGAATAACAGCCTTCATGAAACTGTCTCTGGACGAACGCGTCCCGCTGTGCACCAATTTCCCAAAATGTCAAATGATAAAAGCAACCCCCGATGTCCATCCCATTGAAATCGTCCTGCGACGTGGGTGGGAAAAAAACGGTTCGCAAGATCGACGAGTCGCGCGACAAAATTCTTTTGCTCTTCCGTTCTTTCAACCTTGACACGATTTCCATCTGACATTTTCTCTAATCGCTCTTCGCCCCGTCAATGGCGGAAAAATTTCGCCCGGTACAATTTCCTCGCCGTTTATTGACCGACTTTGCTCGCACGTACTTTCACGTGCACGAACTTTGCAATTTCGAAGCTTCGCACCATTGAATGATCGTTAGAAGCGCGCGAACGGAAATCAGCGGGAATTATTCACGGGGAAATATCGCGTGCCATTCTGGAATAGCACGCTATTAGCGGGCCAGTGTCATCGAACGTTTCTCTGCTTCGAGTGAAACCTCGGTCGTGTATGCTAAGCGAGTCGAGCCAGAGAGAAACGTGTCCGTGCTATGACAATTATTTCGAGTCTCGTTTTTTCTCTTTTTTCTTCTTGGGCCTCGTTTCGCAAATGTTCGCAGAATTCGAGAAATTTGAATAATCTAATAAACCGGACAGGCAATTTGTTTGGAACGGCTGATTAAGTGGCACGAAACCGTGTCCGAATAAATAATAGAGGTCCAATAACCAAGAGCAATGAATCCAAGTAAACGTGGACCGTCGATTTCGATAAGAGGAAAAGAGCTTTCGGGTCGCGTCAGTCATTCGAATGATATAACTCATTTATATAGTTGCATGTCTCTTTGGAGGATTACCTGATAGAC
Organism: Nomada ferruginata; assembly: GCA_963583965.1. Lineage (NCBI taxonomy): Eukaryota > Metazoa > Arthropoda > Insecta > Hymenoptera > Apidae > Nomada > Nomada ferruginata. The sequence continues at coordinate 8,094,486 of OY757225.1, read as the reverse complement.
GCAAGGTATAATCGCGTGCGGTCTCTGCAACTTCCCGGAATTAATGCTAAAACTGAAAGTGGCTGCACGTGAGGCTCACCTGCTCCACTGACATTCTTTCGGAAAAATATAATAATAATTCGGGTCGGCGGTTCTGTCAAATTACATTGATCAATGGTCCGCGGCCAACGATACGGACGATCACACTCGATACAGGCGAATTATGGATTACGATGAATTAAAGAGAAGACTCGGTGAAAGTTTACATAATCCGTTTAACGAGCGGTACCAGCAAAACCTAATTTCGCGATCCGTAGACACGATTTTACCTGCTGGGCGTGTCCGTTGCCTCGGCTCGTTCCTTTCTGCTGCACGCCGCGAAGGAGAAACCTTGGTTTTACTTTTGCACGGCCGGGGAGTGAAGGATCGACGAAAGGATTCCGGTCGAGAAAGGATGAATGAACACTGACGTAAGATTTCGCGCGGGGTTTCCTTTTCGATACGGTCCCTTTGCGTCCAACGGTTGAATTAAAAGCGCTTATTGCTCAGCGTGATCGTACTGAGGTTGTCCCACGGTGAGGCGCGATTATGTCAACCCGATGAACCGAGTGGCGCGACACTTTTGTTTCTCACCTGCCTTCTGCGACAGTCCTCGTAACGCTTCCATTGATGAGTGGGGGAGAATCGATATACCCGCCTCGTGGTTAATCGAAGCTACGGGGGCTCAAGTGTATGCAAAAGTGCAAGAAACTATGGCAAGTCGAAGGTGAAACAATGTCACCGCGGCAATTAATTTCTAGGATTGTTCCCTATTGAATTTCACCTATCAAGGAATGGAACATTTCATTGGGGAATAGAATTTACGACACTGCTACGAATTAAGGTTTGTGTGTTACTTGTGAAGGGGAACAGGCCGGTCCTCCGTAAAATCTCGCACCGATCCGAAATGATATAGACGAGAATTCGAACGAATAATTCCGTGTACTTTCTTGTGACACGGAGGAAAATGAAATCCGTTATGCAAATTATCGATGGTATCCCGAAAGCGCCGTGGCTTCCGCAACCACGTTTTCTCTAAACAACTTAAAAGTCGTCGCTGAAACTATAGAAACTTGAGCTCCCCGCGGTAGATCTTCGCGGGATCGTCATCCTGGGCTCATCCTTGTCCCTCCGTCGCGGACGATTGCGCTACCGCCGGGCACGTCCCCGGAATTTCGAATGAGGCGGCCACCGGTGTCCGGCACGAAATTCCATCGGGTGGCACCTACACGCGCTGTATTTCGCAACGGAAATTCCACGGCCGCTTTTTGTAACCGCTTCAGGTCGGAAGGAACGAAACGAAAACGACAAGAGGCGTATTATCGACGGGTCCCGTGAGAGTCGCGCGGGGTCAGAGTAGAAAGTGGTGTCCGCGTGTATGTACACCAGCCCGATGAAGGTCGGATCCGGGATGTTTGAACCTGATCTATACCAGTTTTCTTTCATTCATGGCGATCGGCGTTCTGCGTTTGCTCACCCGAGGAGAGAGTTCTATCCTCTTCCTGCAGAAATTATGCAAATAAACTAGCGACGAGGGTCTTTGCTTAGCGCGCGCACTTCGCGGTGCAACGGAACGATCGACGAATGCATCGGAACGGATATTATAGGTTCCGCGGTAAATTACACAATGGAATGGGGTACTCGTCTCTGTTGGCGCAAGTGCTCGTTTCTCTGCCGGCTTTATCTGCCTGCGTTTAGTGCTGCTGCCTCGAGTACACGTTTTAGCGCTCTTCAGCGACTACCGGTAATTGAAGGAGCCTCGTTAATTGCCGTTGCCGGCATCGCAAGTCTTTCCTTGCGGAGAAAACCCGGTGCCCCGATGATCCAATGGAATTCGTTCTCCCGTAGCTTCAGGTCTCACGCATGGGAAAGCTCCGATGGTTGTAGATACGAATTATAAAGCAATGAAACAGAAATATTCTACGGTTCGGGCGGCCTTTGTGGGACACGTCCCTTGGACCATTCGTGCGCCCACAAATATTTTTCAAATCCAGGTCACCCCGATTCCCTAACCCCGGGTTATCTCCGGGGATCACCAATTAATTCCCCGATCTTTCTAATCGTGTGGCAATTTGGAGTAGCCTTTAATTTCGACACAACACCGAATTATACACGAATCGGACAAGATTTTTCCTATTCACAAAAATGATTTCGGCAACGATTGTTTAAACTTATGCAAACCGGGGCACAGTTCGTTTACCTTTACACGAAATCCGTGCTCCCGGTGAAAATTTCTATTTTATTCCACAAATTGTACAATCGATCCACGAGTGGATTCCTGTCCTCGAAACGAAAGGGAATAGAGGCAGAGAGGAAGAAATTCCCCGCTCGTCCCACGGGCGTCCTGTATTCGTCTCTCGTGGGCAGGTCGCAGGTCACGGCGTCGGATAGGCGGTAGTAAGGCGTCGCGGAACACCTATCCGCGTCCGCCGCCGTTTACTTTCGTCGGCCAGGCCGTTTAGCCGCCCTGGACGACGGCGACGAGCACCATGACGACATCCGTGCACGGCAAATAGGAAGAAAAAAGAGACGAGGTGGGGCGATGACGCGGATGGACGTAGAGGAGGGGCCCGCCAAATATAAGCTAAAGAGATTGTACGATGGACCACACGAAATTTCACTACGGTCGTGACGGGTTTCGAAAAAACACCGGCAGTCCCAACGTGCTTTCAAACGTAAAACACGCTAATCGTGCCTGAAGTTTCCGTTTCGTCTGTGAAGGCAAAATCAACAAGAGAAGAACCATGAAGTTAATCGCGTTCGTGTTCCTCGCAACCGCCGTTGTTCTGACCGCTGGTCAATCCTTGGAGGATTGCCTGCAAAGCGACAGCATTTCCTGCGTGCAGAAGAGCCTGTACAGGAAGGCGAAGGAGTTCTTCGACAAGGACAACTTGGAGTTGTTCAGTGGTGTCAGTCTAGTGAAAAGCGCGGAGGCCCAGGGCAGAAGCTCCAGGACCGGTAAAGATTTGGCCTACGATCAGGAAATCGGCGCTGCTAACAATGTGGCCGACAGGCAGAGCGCTTTGGAGAACTTTGTCGGCGAGGAGGCCGGCGAATTCCTCACTGGCCGCAGTTTGAAGGTAATTGACATTTCATTGATTAAATACGACGGCTGTTGCCCCGATTGAATTGAATCGACCGATGTAATTTTGCCGTTGTTTACGTCGTAGATCAACTTCGCTCCTGTCTTCGAGAAGATAGGATCGACTGCCCGCGCCATCAACGACGGTGCGCCGGAAGAAATCCGCCAGGCTGTCAACGAAGTCGTAGAAGGTAGTTGTTAATAAATACTTCAATGGAATTAAGCATATCGTTGGACGTTTCTGAAATTGTGTTTCTCCGTGTTTCTCAGGCCGTGGCAAAAAGAAGATGCTGAAATCACTCCTGCCCCTCTTGGTGGCGGCGAAAGTGAAGATCGGCGCCCTGGCCACTTTGGCTTACTTCGCTATCGGCATCATCGCCAAGAAGGCTATCTTTGCTTCCCTTATCTCTCTCGCCATCTCTGCCTTCGTTGGTCTCAAGGCCCTCTGGTCCAAGAACTCCCACGATGTCACCCCTTACAACGGATGGAACAGCGGTGCATCCAGTGGTGGATGGTCCGCACCCGTTTCCAACGGGGGTGGATGGTCTTCCGGTTCCCAATGGGACGACAATCACGGCTACGCACAGAGCCAAGCCTACTCTGGATACCATCATTAATTCTAAACTAGCTGCATTTCTGTAAACTATCCTTTCCTTTCTCCTCGTCTTTCCTGTTCTTCTTCTTGCATTCTCCTTCATCCTTTCATCGTCGTCCGTCCATAAAGCAAAGAAACGTCAACGGAGGTTTCGATAATTGATGGATCGAGCGAGAATCTGTTGATCCTCTTCGATATTGGGAAGAGTTATTTATTGTTTATTTATCCTGTTGTCGAATAGTTAAGCGACCGCCGTAACACGGCGGCCCCACGTGTAAATAATATTAATAAATCGTTGTAAGCGCGAATGGAATTGTCAACGCAAAGGACGTCTGAATCAAACATAGAGGCTAATCGCAACAAGACTTCCGCTCGTGTAATCGAGCCGAGGCTCGCCCTCGTATGACCACATTGTCGTTCGCTCAACATTTCCCTCCCGATCGCAGCTTGAACAACGTCTAGTCCGATACGATTTAGATGAACGTTGTTGAACTGCTACAAACCTGTGAGCCTTTGTAACACCTGTGTAACTTTGTAACGTTTTACCGCCAAATACAATTTAAAAAAAAAAATTACCACGCAGCTGACCGAATATATTACCGCCTTTCACAGAAACTACGAATACCCACGAAAACCCATCCGAGTTCTAAAACTAAATATATTCCAAACAAGTTTTTCACCGTCGAAAATCCATTCCGCGCGCCCAGCGAAAAGAGAAATCCGTCGTCGACTTTCCAACCTTCCGAGAATCTTCGAAACGTGTTCTCTTTTTTTCCTTTTTTTTCATTTCTCCCCTCCGCCAGCCACTGTCTCGCTAGCAAAATTTCGTTTCGCGATCGTTCTCGAAAACGCACGCGAAATCGAGGCGCCGAGACGTCGAGATGGAAATGCCTGATGGCTGCCGCGGCCATGGCTGACCGTGGTCGAGGGGAAAGTGCACCGGCAAGGTGCACATCCGGTCTAGCGAGTTCACCGTGAGCACGCTTCCTCGCGAGGCGCGTGGAGGTCGGGAGGCCGAGGCACACGTTCGTCATACTTAATCGGGTCGAGAGGACGGACATTCTACTAAATCTTTCCGCGACCGATGTCCTTAAGTCCCAGATAGAGGAGGAAAATGAGCGACTGGAAAGGAGGTTGACGCAAAATTGCCGTTTCTTCCGTCGGCTGGCCGGGTCGCTTCGGGTTCCGCTAGTAAAAATTCTTTTTGCCGTCGCTTTCTGGGCCAGCGTTCGACGCCGGGCGCCGAACGACTGATTAGTAGTATAGTAGCGACGGATGTAATTCTCGAGTATTAAAGTCTCTGTCCTGCACAGCAGAATTCTTAATTTCGAGCGAGGGATGCGTAGTGCAGATATGTAGTGTGCCTGCAATATTTCACGGCAGCGTTTCTTTTCAGTAATAAAGTAATAAAGGTACGATAGTTTATTTTCCGACGACTCACTTCGTATTACTATCCTTTCCTATATTTTATTATCAAGTATTTATTTTGCATTTCAAATGGCGACATTTATTTTGCCGGGAATAAATATCTTTGAAGTCAATTTATGTTTTATAGGGACGGATATCTTGGCATTGTAAATAAAATTATTAATCAAATTTATTCAGTTTATTAAGCGCAAGTTTGTGTTACTATTGCACGGGATTGTATGGTTCGTAGCGCTTAAAAGGATGGCGTTGTTTGATAGAACGAAGGTGAAACGAATCGAGAGAGCAAGAACGCGATTGTCACGGCTCGTTACGTCTGCCTATACCGCGACAGAATCGCGAGGGATACCGAGGGAAAAAGATGCGGAATTATTTTGAAAGGAAGAGGAGACTTTCGTTAGTGGCGAAGCAACGCGGGGAAAGACACGGTGCATTAATCGTGATCTTCAGCCAAAGTGCCGTCTTTTATTCCATTTAATCTGCTGCCGTTCTTTTGACACCCAGATAGAACATCCGTACGAATTGTCTGTAGTCCTACATTAAGTACTATTTGAAGAAATATCACTGCCGAGTTAATGACACGACCCTCATTTTTTGGACCACTTTATTTTTAATCATAAACGCCAAGAAATATATGAAAATAATATTTGTCCGTTCCCGCGACTACTCCAACGATTCTGCTGAATCGATTTCGAGACCGAAGAAATATTCTACTGAACGACATAAAATATTTTTAGAGAAGATCCAGGTACCACGTTTCATCACTTCCACCAAAGTGTATCGGAAGTCTCGTATTTTCCTTAGCTCCATGTCTCGAACCGTTTTTCGAACGTCGACAAAACGCGGGCAGAAAAATCGAGACGTGTCCAAAGAGTGGCCGAGCCAGCAACGATCAGAGACGAAGGGGCGGAAGAAGAACGAAGAAAGGAAGGAAGAACAGTCGTGAAAATTGGCGCTGCGCCCCGCGTTTCTCGGATCTGCGAGCGGATGAATAAAGGCTTTCTTTGGATGTCACAAAAGCAGAATTTCACTCGGTGCTCGTAACGCGAGAGCCTCTATCTCGTTATTAGAGAGTCGTAAAGTGGCGGAGCCAAACGAGCGGCTCCGCTCGTATCTAAATCTCGGTACGGTTCTCACGTCACGATTAGTCCCAGAAGTTTCTCATGCGTCACTGGGTTACTGTATACACTCCATGGCCGCCTGTGGATTTCCTACTGCCTTATTAGTCCCGTACCAATTCCCCATGGATCTCGGGAACAGATGTTCGTCGATCTCGTGGACATCGATAGGGCTCGATCGACTGTGTAATACGAATATCACGGCGTCCTGTAAAGATCTAGTAGAAGCGCGGCACGAATTCCAACACGAAAAGATATACAACGGTGGAGTGTGATTCCAGCCTGGAAATTGGAAAGTTTCGACGGTCGATTTTCAGAGCTTTCTCGTGCCGGGTTGCCTATCGAAAATAATATATTCGGCTGTGCTCTCCGATTGCACGGTTGCTTTATCGTCCGTGTCGCCTGCTTTACGACGAAGAAATCGACGCTGAACAGAAATTTCAAATAAACGGACAGGTGAAACGCTTTTGTTTCGAACGAAGATAGATCGTGATAGATACTGTACAGAACGGAGGCAGGGAAAAATTCAACGTTCCCAAGGAAGTCGATCGACACACGCCATCGTCGCGTGTCCCATCAAAGTTTCACAACCTGCGTGGCACGCAACACCTTGAACTTCGCCATGAATATCGGAGCAACAATCACCAGCCGACCGTTACTCTTTCTCGCGGTTCAGTTTTCATCCCGTGGAGCTCGCCTTTCAGACTGCTCGTCTGCGCTCCGCTGAAAACTTGAGCGGAACTATCGGACGTTCCGTCGACACGAAGCAACCCTTGCGCCGATCAACTCCCTTCTAATCCGTATTTCTTAGCCCGTGAAGTTTCGAAGCATTTCCTCGTTTCAATCTACAACGAATCACTTATTAATTCGCTATAAATCTATAAAAAATAATAATCTAATACAATCAGCTTTAAAACTCCCGAAAGCTTCGAGATACATTCGGGTCCCAAACTACTGTCAAGCAGTGTACTTTCGATGTATCTGGTTCAGTTGACACGTATCATTTGAAAGTATGTTGGCTCTCTAGCATCGGCTCTTAACCTTTGATTCCACGTTCTCTAATTATAACGTCCCCGATAGATTTCCACCGCCGTGGACCGTTCACCATTCCTCAACTACGTTCTCCGACGCGATACCGCGAATCTGTCCACCGTTTTCTCCATTTCTCCATCGATTCTCGCCAGCCCTATTCAAGATCGTCGTCCGCCAGTCCACGCGCCATAGATGCGTTCGCTTTTGTTCACGTGCACGCGTTCGTTCCGCACGCAAGCACGTATGTATGTACGTCTATATCTGGCGCAGCGTCAGGTGGATGATTTCGCCCGGGGGCGATGTTCGCTCTCGAGGATCTGGCGATCTTGATCCCCGAAACCGGCTGAACGAATGGAGAACGTCTCCTCGGGAGGGAGCAACCGAGACGAGGAATGGATCGTGGTGGGATGATGACAGGTGTGCCCGAGGGGAAAGGGACGAGGCAGCCGAAATGATCGCCTGGTGCTCGACCCAGTTGTAAATGGGTGAGCGACCCCGTTCCCGAGATAATATCTCGCGTCCATCATCGGTCGATGAATTTTTCGACGGTCGATCCGTGCCTCTCTTCGCGTCGCTGTTAACGATCGTCTATTATTGATGGCACTTGGTGCGAGACCGCGATGACTGATGGATAATTGTGACTCGCGATAACGGAGTCAAGGGGAAAGGGCGTCAATTCAATTTGACGCCGTTTCAAGGCTGGAAGGCGATTGGGGATTTGTAATGCTCTTTTAATTGTCGGCTAACCGAAGATATCAACAGGCTAGAATGCCATCTTTCGGCGGAAGAATTTGATGACATTAAAGCTTGGATAACTGTAAGCAGTGGCGAACCGGTCTAGGTAGCTCGGAACAATTCGGTGACAGTGTCAAACTGCTGGGACAGCCTTTGGCACCTACCGATCTACTGTCCCGGGTCCTATGGATCCGTAGAATATTATTTCTCTGCCCGCTGCTGAATCTATGCGACGCCAATTTAATTTCTTCTTATCCAAGTACCGGAAATCAGCTCTTTCTGTAATAATATTATTCTGAATCCGAATGCCCGGTAGCATATTTGTAATAATTTAGGGAATTCGAGTGCACGCTAAAAATGCCTGTCAATTAACCGACACCTCTCCTAATATTAATAATGGTAATTGCATCGTGAGAACTATACCGGCGACACAATAGACACGTATTTCCAAAGCTACGTATTGGCAAATCTACGCGCAGCCCCTCTCCCCTACGACAGGAACCGACTGAAGCATGTCCTTATCTCCTGTCGCGACGTCAATTCCCGCTGTCGGCAGCCCTCTATTTACCGCGTATCCCGTATCGAATGCAAAAGGGTCCCGGTGCACGGTGCAACGAGCATTCGACTCGCGATTTCCTCGTAATAACAGTCGCGGGGAAGGAATCGCCAAGGAGAGACACGTGAAGTCGTGCGAGAAATCACAAGGGAGCCGCCATTCCTCGCGACCTCCGCAACGAGTAGATTTCCCTCGTTGAATCTCCATTCGACAAGGGGGGAATCGCCCCTTCTACATCGTACCTTAATGGAGGCCGAAGTAGGTCTGCTGCAGGCGGTAAGAAGACGACGAACAAAATGGGGAACACGGGAGAAAGAAAATGCAAGTGCGTCCCTCTCCTATCCCATTGACTCTTTCGACTCTATCCCGTATCTTTGGCTGTCGTTCCCTCTCTTGCTCCTCGCGTTTAGAGAGGACTTTTTGCCCTGCCGAAATCACGAGACTCGTGAAAGGAGAGGGATGACGATAGGGGGAGGAGGGCTTTCCGTAGAGAGGTCCCAGAGAGGACTCGGTCGAAGAGAGGGGTACGAGAGAGGAGCGAGGAGAGTCGCAAACAGTAGAGGATATTGAAGGGGGGAGGGCATAGAGAAAAAGAGAGAAAGAAAGGGAGAGAGAGGGAGAGAGAGAGAGAGGTGATGTACTGCAAGCGAAGGCGAACTCTCGGTGGCCCGTGCCCACGAGGTCTCCCCTCGTGCGATACTTCGGTATAAAAGCAAAGCAACCTCTTTTGGATGTAACACACGAGTTCGATCGACGCTCATCCTGGCGTCCTCTCCAACGTGCACCGTCTCTCACAGATAAACCGCGCGTTACATCAGGGATAAATAAACAGCATCGAGCTCGAACACATTCACGGTGGTGATTTCCTATTGTACCTGTCCGAGAACAACCGTAGAGGAAACATGGCCAAGTACTTTGTGACCGTTCTGTGCCTACTTCCGGCGCTGGCCGCCGCGCTACCGGCGACCGAGAAGTCCGGAACCGAGAACGACCTAATGGCGACCATCTACAGCGACTGTTTGAAGAAGGAATCGATCAACTGTATCAAGTACAAGGTATTCTCCTACGTGGACAAGATGTTGGCTGACAAGGAGGATATCACGCTCACCGACGGCATCACCGTGGTCAAGACGACGAACGCCGAAGAAGGTGCACCTAGGTCGGTCTCAAGTTTTATTAGCAATTGGGAGGGTCGATTGAATGGTTGAATTGTTTCTTCGATTGATCTTCCTGTACATGTTATTATAATGGTACCTCTACGGTACATTATTTTATATCATTTTATAATATTATATATCATTTTATATCATTTTATATCATTATATATCATTTTATATCATTTTATATCGTACATTGCATTACTTTATATATCTTCGTATTTCATTACTTTTCGAGACTGTTTTTTCTTATTCGACAATTAACGAAACATTGCGTTCTTGCAGATCGATCGAGTCAACCGACTTGGACACCCTGCTGTTCGACCGCCTGGGCAGATTCTTGAGAACGCACACGGTCAAAGTTGACCTGAAAGGTACCGATATCCTAGGCGCTATCGAATCAGCCGGTCGCAGCTTCGAAGATTTGACTGACAATGCCGTCGAAAGTCGTGGCAAAAAGAGTAAGTATAAATGGTCCTTTATATTAAGAAAAAGAAAAATCCAGCATCCCTAAGGTATCCTGGCATTTAACTTTTTAATGAGCCGGCGCAGAGACGACGTTTCCTCTACGATTTCCTCTATCGGTCGGATCGTTCTATCGGGGTGCCAATTAATCGGCCAATTAGTCTTCAGCTCCCTATAATTAACGAGACGAGGGTAGGGGCAACCGGGATCCGGTGTGTCAATGTCAACTCCAGCGTGCCAGCTACCAAGGTTCGTCGTCGTTCTATTCGATATCGACGACGACGACGCCGTGAAGCTGGCCGCGAGACGTTGACCCACTGAGAAACTGGTTCCGCTTCCCCTCGATGTAGCTACATCGACGAGGAGCCGATTACCCGCGAGCACGAAGGAAGAGAAAGACAGATAGATCTCGCGAGATCTCGCCATGCGAGATTTTTGACATACTTTCCTTCCTACGCGGGGTACGCCGCCTTGACCTTCGCCTATTCCACTTCGAGATCTCTGCGTGTACGCCAGCCTGAGAAAGGTCGGGTCGCGATCCTTAGAGAAACTCTAATGGCCTCCCCGTGGGAAGCGATCCCCGTTCATGCTCATTGTACGCGCCGGGGAAATTCTCTGCTCCTTATTGCATTGCGCGATCGCAATCGTTGAGAAATTGCCGCTGCGCAGCGTTGAACAATCGTTAAAATTAACAACGAAACGGGAGACTGCCAATGCAGTCGCCGACTTGATCTTAGACTCGGCTTAACGAACTTGGAACATTTACAGAGAAGGCCCAGAAAATTCTTGGCCCACTGATGATGGCCCTTGCCTTGAAAGCGGCAGCTCTCCTGCCGTTGGCCCTCGGGGCTATCGCTGCCATCGCTGGTAAAGCTCTCTTAGTTGGTAAAATCGCTTTGGTGATCTCCGCCATCATTGGATTGAAGAAATTGCTCAGCTCGAATGGAAAACACGTGACGTACGAGGTCGTATCGCATCCTCATCACAGCAACAGCCACGTAGTCAGCCACGACGAAGGTCATGGTGGTTACGGTGGTGGCGGCGGTGGCGGCGGTGGCGGCGGCGCCGATTATGGTGGCGGCTACTCTGGAAGCAGCGGCCACGGCTGGGCCAGGAGTTTACCCCAAGACGCTCACCAGATGGCTTATCACGCTCAGCAGCCTCAACCGCAAGCATGAAGAATCTCGTAGAAAGTTTTCGTCCTTAGACATTCCCCACTTTCCTATTTCCTTTATCCTCTACGTCTTTCTTCGCTTTCGTTTCCTTTCTTCTTCCTATTCTTCCTGGTCTTCCTATTCTCCCTATTCTTTCTATTCTTCCCGTTCTTCCTCCTAGAGCTCTCTATTTTGTACGTATTTATTATTCCCATCCCTGTTAATACCCCGAACATTTCTATTCTTCTCAATTTCCCCCACCTTCCTGCCGTCCTTCCTATTCTTACGACGAACCGGTACCTCCGCGAGATACTCGTTCCATGTATAGCGTAACTCGAGCATTGTTATTTATTCACTGCGCCTAACAACGAACTAGTATTTATTTAAGTAATGTTAATCATTCGACCGTGTGCTATTTTGTTATTGCCTGTATTTGTAATAAAGAGATGGCGAACGGCGCGTTGCGTCTTGTCCAAAGAAAAAAGTAACAAGTACAACATGCATACACCCTACCCTTGACGGCCAACGTTACATACTTAGTTTACCTATCCGTTGTCGCACTTGCACTTGACGCAGAATCAGGACCGGATCGAACGATCTAGAGAAGAAACCCCGATGCACGCAAAACATACGCCTGCAGGCGTTCGTGCCGCTGATATTTATGAAAACGAGTGAAAGTAGTATAGTAACGGCGGTGCATCCATTGATACCTGAACCAGATATGCCTTAATGAGCCTCGCATAAACACGACCGCCATTGCCGCAGTATCGCTATTGGCGAACCTGCCATTGCCATTACCATTATTCTTGCTGTTATTATTATCGTCGTTACTCCTGTACGAAAAATTCATACGACTGACGAAAGAGGAAGGAAGAAGAATATCCACCTACTTATAAACGTTCTACAACTTTGCGTTTCTTTTTTCTGACAACAAGCAAACAAATTACTACCGGTTCCGCGGAACCGCGTCGTAAAGAATGGCAAAACGTCGTCCAGTGGAGCATACCACTGACCCAGCTTCGACCACGGTCGTTTAATGGCTCGTAAATCGTGGCTTTTTGAGCAAAGCACCCTCATTACGCGCGCATAGATTACCATGGCGGTGAAGCCGGATGCGCCGCGAACTTGCAACCGGTAACCTGCATACCGACCGTATAATGCTGTTACACGTGGATCGTGCTCGGTCATTCTTCGAGGCGAGCCTGACAGGACGGTGCTATTCGCGAGGAAGTGACGCGTGACCTAATCAAGGAGGATCACGATGCAGAAAATCAGCGGGCCTTCGAACGGTGGCCGGTGCAACCGGAAGTCGCGGTTCGTCGCGAGATCTCGTTGCTTTCGCCGCGGTCGAGATGATTTTCGCGGCCCGTAGGAAATGGTAACGCGTCGTTAACAGTTCCGGTGGTTGACGCTTGTTTATTCACCAGCAAAAGCGTCCTAGTTCGTTTTCGGAGGATCCTGTGGCACCTGTTTTTTGCATCGTTACCTTCTTACCCTTCCGCGCAGCGTGGAAAATCTCGTCGCGCGACCGACTGTATTCGTCGAATCGAGGCGACGGAGCGTGGGAGAGAGAGAAGTTTAAGAAACGGGCGAAAAGAAATCGAGGCGGAACGAGGGCCACTTCCCCACCGAAAATTCAGTTTTGCCTCGCTGCTTTCCGATGCTTCACTGCGCTCATGAACCCGAACATTAAGAGAACGATACCCCCTTTCCCAACCATACTGGCCTACGCGTATCTACGTGTAGCACGTTTTCACTTGGGGTGACCCAGTTCGACCGGCCTCGCCGCTATCGGCCAGGACGAAAATGGCAAGGATCTGTGGCGGCGCAGGATAAGAGGGAAAAGCGCGTGTACATGGAGGCTAATCGGGACGGCTGATACGCTGGCTAACGGTCGGCATAAATTACCGATTTCCATTTTTATTCTATTCGTGTCATAAATGTAGAATATGTCACTGCGATACCGCGTACGTATACGTGGACGCTATGCACTGTCGATTTGGTTAAACAAACCTGTCCCGATCTCGCTTTCGTTTTCAGGCTTATCGCGATTCGCCGATAACACGGGGGAAAATATCGCCAGCAAAAGGGGATCCCCTCGTTTGTGCACGTGGTGGTCCACGGGTCGCCTCCGATCCGCCGAGCTGAAAGGCTGGGCGTGATCTGGTTCGACCGGTCCGGCGAAAGAAGTCGAGCGACAAGGGCGAGGACGGCGTTCTGGATGCGAGTAGCGAAACGATTCGATGGAGTCGTTAGTATTATCGCGGTACGACTGGTGGGGTATTACGGGCGGAGAAGGGACGTGAATTCCGTTCTGATCTGGAGAGGAACTGGGCTCTCTACTCGAGCGTGATCCCCAGGTGGTTAGCGAGACGTTGTCTCAAGTGATCCTTGGCAATGAAAATGCTCCCACAATGGTGGTGCATGTACGAGTCGCGGATCACGGTGGGGAGAATATCGCCAGCCACGGAGGTACACCTGACCAGATATATAGAGCTAGGGCAGGGCTTCCGTTACGGACAGTCCAGTTACAGTGCTCTCTGTACGCACGCATCTTGCGGGCCCAAAGTGTTGATCTGCTCCAGAATCTGGGACTTGCGCTGCGATACTTCGCGTGGCCAAATATATCCAGTGGAATATTCCGCAACAGTTCTCTGGCTTCTCTTTCCTGTGGAGGATCATCTAGTGTAGATACCTTTCGTAGGTATACTGTAATAATATTAGTGGGATCTTCGAAGCAACTTGCCTGTGATTTGCAATTTCATTTTCGATGTCTTGTTTTACTATTGATATTGTTATTATTATTGTCACGTTGATCTGCTTCTCCCTAGGCTCCCAACAGCTTATACAAGATGAACCACTTTGCGCACTATTCCGTCCTGGCCGTCCTGCTGGCCACCGCTTGGGCAAGGTCGGCAGAAACCAACCCTGTGGCCAATTCTATTAACGAAGAGTCCGCGAGGTCTTCGGGAAACAGCAACGCTTTCGGAGATTTGCGACAGATGTACCAGACATACAAAGAATGCTCAAACGAGGAGCTCAGTCCTTGCCTAAAAGTAAGGCTGCTGTCCGCCATAGACAGGGTTTCCAGGAGCATCCAATTGAACGTTGCGGACGGTGTCACATTCGTGCAGGACGAACAGGTTTCCATCGACGAAGAGCCACAGAAATCTCTTCAGGAGATCGAGGCCAGCTTACCCAGAGCTTTGGACGACAAAGAGGACAAGCTGAACACCATGATCTTCGACAAGGTCATAAAGTTCTTCCAAAGCCACACCTTGAAGCTGAAGCTGCCAAACGTGGAGGAATTTCAACGAAGCCTCGTGGAGGAAGGTAAGAATTTTGGTGGATTCGCACGGTCTTGACAGTGTCAAATTGTTGGTTAAGGCAGTGATCCGAAAACAAGAAAGTTTCCGGTTCGGATTTGCCGGTCCAGCAGACCGTATGGCCCAGTCTTTTGTTCCTCTACAGGCTCTGTACCGTTTCTATCAAAATTACAATTTTTCCCCCGACAGGTCGTAAGAAGAAGAAGAACATGGGTGGACTGTTGGCCATTCCCCTATTGATTGGTGGAACTCTGGTGCCCCTAGCCCTCGGAGCACTTGCTCTTCTAGCTGGAAAAGCTTTGATCGTCAGCAAGCTTGCCCTGGTGCTCGCTTCCATTATTGGTTTGAAGAAGCTGGTCTCAGGAGGAGGAGACCACGGCCACGGCCACGAAGTCGTACAAGTTTCCGGCGGACACGGATCCAGCGGATGGGCGAGAACGAGCCACGACCTCGCTTATTCCGCCTACAAGCCGTCATCCGCCTAGGGAAACAAAGGAGCAACGACGAATCGCCTATTCAATTTCGTTAAACTTCGCTTTCACGAGACACCCGTGTGAACCGCACTTGGGCGTCGCTTTCTTCTTCGATCATTCACGTGCTTCCTATTCACGACTACGTATACCTATCCTTTCTATCTGCGCTGTCTCTTCAATCATGCCGCCTTTATCCATCCGTCTCGAGCAATCATCTCAAGCGTTCGCTCGTACGCCTCATCCTCAGTATTTATTGTTCTGCGTGCGGCTGCGATGCAGCCATGTATATTTATAGATACTCAAATATATTAAGATCAACGTATTTATACAACATCAGTCTCGCATCTTCTTGCCTCCCACTCTTTATCGGTCCGACCGAGCGATACGATCGATCGCGACACGATCTTCCACGGGAGCACCGAGGCCGGTAGAAGAAAAGTTCGCCACACGATCTTATCGAAAGTATAGCTCGTCTCCAGCGAATCTAGATAAGACGAAAGAAAATTCGACATGGTTCTTCGACAGCGTCTCGATGCAGGCCAGGGGAGCACTTCCGCCTCGGTTACTCTTGCGCGCCACAGACGAGCGTAGAGACGTGTTACCTACATACTGGAAACGCACGAGCACCTTACGCACTTGCTCGACACCTGGAAGCTCGTATACACACACGCGTGCGCATGGGACGTACGCTGAAGAAGTAAACCAGGCCGAGCAGACCGACCCGGCCAGTCAGCATCCGCGCCGGGTCTTTTCAACGCGAGCCTAACACTCTCTACCATCCAGAAGAAAAAGCTGTCTCTTCCTGCCCCCGTACCCGCCAGCCTCTTTGAAAACCCGCTCCCACCACGATCGCCGTCAATCGATCCCCCTTCCTCTCCGTCGTTCTCCAGGCGGAGTGGTTCATCGATCCTCAAACACATCTTGGGTCAGGTGGTCCCGTTCAGAGGATGCCACGGTGGCCCTTCTTCCCTGGACACTTCCGAAAGTCGTACCGAGAGTACCTGAATCATTCACCTGGTTCTCTTCAGTCTTGCCGAACACGTGTTTAAAAGTATATGGTCGCGTTAATCGGAAGGCTGGATTAGGGACTGGAATGTTTCGGGAATTAAGGCTGATCGAAAGTGGAACGTGGAGTGCTGTACGCTCGCGTGAGGTTTAATTAGGAATGGGCGAGAAAGGGTAATTTGGAGAAATGAGATGCAAATGTATAGAAAAAAGCAGCCGTTCATTCATGTTGCCGATGTACGTGTATGGAAAGTAGCGTTTCTTTTTTTTCTCTCTTTTTTCCTCTTTTTTTTTAACCGCCGGCGTTCATTTCTCCGGGATCGTGTATGGAAAGCGGCGAACAGCACGTGCGAATCGCTTCATTCATCTACGATACCCGATCTTGATCTCTAGAATAATTCATTCATCATTACTACAAAACCCGAATTCGCCGAGCTCGTTGGCACAGACGCGGAAACGACAAACGGCTCGTCTGTTTTCCAAACGGATGTATGTATATGTAATAAAATTAATTACCAAAGAAGCTAATAATAATTTGAACAAATGACAAACAAATCGTTGTTTCACTCGTTTCTAGAATCGAAATAAACTCTAAATCTAACTGCAATTATTTCCCCGCTGCAACCGCGAGATAAGCGACAGGTGCATTACCAAAATCCGACCACGTTCGCACGCCTGCATTCACGCTCGGTACCCGCAAGGGAGAAGAAGGAACGGAGAACAGGAGGCGAAAAAGGAGGAACGAGGAGCTGGGGGCTTCTCTACGTGGGGGCCTTGACCTGACCTCGATCTTCGGGCGAGTTCACTCTCGCCGGCGTCGTCGAGAGGAAAGTGTTCCATTACCAGCGGTGCACAGCTCGCAGCCGCCTCGATCCGCAATCGATTTTAGCGTTTTCGTCCACGGGAGCAGCCTTTCCTTGCTTAGGGACCGGTCGTTGTAATTTTCAGCGCGGTGTCACGTGTCGCACGCGCGTCCGTGATCCGACTTGACGATTACGGCCGGCCGTTCGATCGTAGCCTCGAGGCTGTCTGGGCAGAAAAGTAAGAACAGGAGAATCGAAATTGACGGACGTTAGCGGACGACGATGGAGATAAAGTGAAAGTCCTCAGCGCGGGGATGTAACGTTACCGATTCTGTCTCGTTGTTTCCTCTCGCGTTCCTTTGTTCCTGCGATTGTAACCGCGCACGACGCGGTCTACTGAAACTTTCGTTTCGCGACATGGAATGATCGGAGAACAAGCTCGAGGCAGCCTAGCTGCCTCGTAATATATAATGATAATTTCCAATTGCTGCGCTTAAAGCACGCCGTGCCCCATTTTTCTATTACGGGGCAACGCGAATCAAGAGAACGAACGTTCCCCCCGGGTAATAATGAAAAATTACGCGAAGCAATACGAGATTATTCTAATCAACGCTGACGCGTGGCACCACCGGGAAGAGGACATACACGGGGATACTTGTTCGCGGAGAAAGTCGCGCGATTCAAGCCTGACCGATCGGAAACGACTCGCCCGTTCTGCACTCTCATCTTTTTCCTTCTCCGTTCATTTTTCTAGGCGAGACGTCTTCGGGGTCACGTCGAGGCGCGGCCGGCTGTTCTCCTTGAGGAGGTCTGGCGCGGGCCCAACTCGTCCACGCACCACGGACATTCCATGAAAAACCGTTAAACGTTTCATGCGACAGTCGCACGAATACATTAATTTGAAACAGTGCGCCCATAATCCGCCGCTATTGCCACCCAATTCAGCCGAAGGGGAGGCTGAGCGGACATAGAAATCCGCCCGAGAATGCGGCCCATTTGATCACGGGTTACAGTTAGCGAGAAAAGTCTTTACCTGGTGATTCGCGGGCGCGTAAAGATTAGAACGGAACGACAGGAAAGGAATTTCGGCTAGGCGAGTCCGCCATAAAAAGAAATGACCAGCGCGTGCGGGCAACTCGACAGGAGGTCGCGTCGCGGCGAGGAAAGTTTGCGAAGGCGTGATACCGAAGTATCTTCTGCATAATGCGAGGTATTATACGGCTTGCCGAAAGCGAAATCGCTACGGTTGTCGTTCGATCCTTCGTCGTCCCGATTCCTCCCTGCAGCTCGAGTTTCAGCGGCCACCGCGAACGGAGAAATTTCACAATCGTCCCAAGGGGGCAATCGTGCGGTGCACGCGACCGGAGGAATAATTGCGGGCACAATTATCAATGTTTGGAGAATTTAGAGAGCACAGAGGTATGTGTATGGTAATGCTTGACCAGAGGGCAACTCGTTTCTATGGTATATTTATAGAACGATTTTGAGACAACGCCGCGAGAATCCATTACAGTCGACTTCTCAGCACCACCGATCCCCCGTGAATATCATTGACCCTGAATATTCGATTTCTAAATACACCTTGCTCGTCTCTCTCCAGAAACAAATACGGTACTCTAGAACGAGAAAGTAACCGAATTCTACGAGGCTTCCTTTCGTGTCCGGCGTTTACAGAAAATATTACCTCATTTGGACAAGCAATTCGACCTTTCTATAACCGTATACCAAGCCCGCGATACTAATTAGCAAAATCAACACGGCTTAAACGTTCAAACGAGCGTTTGGCCTGTAACGC
Organism: Nomada ferruginata; assembly: GCA_963583965.1. Lineage (NCBI taxonomy): Eukaryota > Metazoa > Arthropoda > Insecta > Hymenoptera > Apidae > Nomada > Nomada ferruginata. Next base: position 8,075,747 of record OY757225.1, on the reverse strand, counting down.
AAGTCGCGCGCGGTCCACCTGTACAGCCACCGTCTCTGGACCGAGCCTCGAATCTTTCAATCTTCCCCTGATAAAAAAAAGGGCGGAAACGTCTAGCCATAGTTCACCATCATCCTTCAGTAATTTCCTGCCCCCACCCCTGGTCCCCTCGTGGATGACCATACGTGCCACCAATACGTTCCTATGCGTGTGTACAGAGAACGTCGGGGCTGGTTCGAAAACGACGATGGAGCAGCCGAAGAGGAGAGAAGGACCGCGTGGAGGCGCGTCAACGGGAGAGAAGCGTACACGACAGAGAAACACGGGACGACCGCCTGGAGGTGAACCAATAGCTCGTATGGGTTGTAACCCAGTGGCAGGCGGGGGCCACGTCGGTGGGGGCCATCAAAATTTCAAAAACGTACGCGGGCCCCTTTCGCGACGAGGATAAAAGGCAGCGATCGAGATTCTTTCGGTCAGTGTCGATACGATCGCCGCAGTAGTTCGAGCAAAGTGTCGCGAGCACATCCGAACGTGTGATTCAGTATAAATTTATACCTGGTGAACCCGGAGTACAATATCGTTCAACATGTTCAAGTTGGTAATTGCTGCACTTCTCGCCAGCGCGGTGTTCGCCGCACCCGCGTCGCAGGACGCCGGCCAGCAGCCGTCGATCCTCGAGGAGGCTTTGGACGTTTACGCGTCATGCTCCGGCGAAGAGGATATTTCTGTGTGCTTGAAGCTGAAGGCGCTGAGCTTCGTCGACAGGGCCGCCAGGTCGGCCGACATCGATGTCATGGACGGATTCAAGTTCGTGCAGACAGAGGAGGCTAAGGGCAGGTAAGGGGATCGTTTATTCGATGAAAGTGAATTGATCGTTGAAGGGGGTCGCGGATGAATGGGGACAGCTGGTGGCGATTTTGTTCATCTCATTATCGACGATCCAATTTCCATTTGCAGCCGTGCCGACAATGCCAGGTCTCTGAACGACATCGAAAGTACCCTGCCGGCTGAGGTCGAGGCCAAGGAAGCTGCCATTGACGATGCTCTCGTCGACAGAACAGCCAAATTCCTGTCCACCCACACCGTTGAAATGAGCCTGCCCGAAGAATACGCTCGCTCCTTCGGCGAAGGTAAAGTCTCACCTCGATGATCGAGACACGAAACTCATCGTAGTCTCAACGTTCATCCAGGTTGTTTGTAATAACGATATCTGTATCTCGTTGCAGCTCGCGGCAAGAAGAAGAAAATCGTGAAATCTCTCCTCCCAATCCTGCTGCTCTTGAAACTGAAGGCTGCCGCCCTCATCCCCATCGCTCTTGGCGGTCTGGCCCTCCTCGCCCTGAAGGCTCTCGCCATTGGAAAGATCGCCCTGATCGTCAGCGCCATCATCGGCCTGCAGAAGCTTCTCGGCAACAAGCAGCAGAGCTACGACGTCGTCGCCCATCCAGTTCACTCCTACGGCCACGAAGAGCACCACGACCATCACGGTTGGGCACGATCATCGGGCTCCGACCTCGCGTACAACGCGTACAAGCCAGCCCAGTAGTTCGTTCACCACGCCGTGGCCACTTCGTTTCAACTTTCTACCTTGGTTCGCCAAAGTGATCGTACAGCCGCTGGCGATCACCCGAGGGATGCTCGACTCGAACCATTCAGGGACCACGAGACTCGTGTGCGACCGATCCAAGGGACGTTTCGATCGCGCAACAACCTGGATCGGCAGACTGTTACATTTACCATACGTGACCAGTGACTTTACGTGACGATCTGTGACGATTGACGATCGATCGGACTGTTTTGACTGTTAATTGTACTGTTGACGTACAGGATTACGATTGCCACAGTGACACATACAAGCTACAAGATACATCGGACAGACTTTATATATATGTATTTATAGTGAATGGTGGAAGTCAAGCACCCTCGATCATCCCCAGTGCGGTATCCTTCCTGGGGTCGACGCCTCGGAGTGATCTCTTCGTTGGAGATTCAGAGTCGAACGCGTTCAGACTCGTAGTCAGTACCTGCGCTGGGATACCAGATTTCATCCAATGATTATTTATATTACACCCTAATCGGGTTGCCATGTAACTTATCGAATTATTTATAAATAAATCTTAATTTTATGTTAAATTTCTATATCGTTCCCCATAACCTGCCACCGATGAAACGTGTCTCATCCCCGCTCGGCGAACCTCGAGCGTGGTAATTAATCGTAAGCGCGCTAACGGAAAGCGATGTACACCGAGCAACTGCTTTCTTCGACCAAGTTTACTGTCAGGCCGAAATCGCGGCGCTTCCGTTTACCTTGATAGCATTCGTGCCAAATTTTCTCTTCGTCGCTTCACGACACTCTGACAGGCTAACGAGATTCATCGCCGGACTCTCGACGGAAATTCGTCTGCTCGAGTGCATCCGGTGTATCGAAGGAGCCTGTACGAAACGCAAAGAGTCTGCCGCTACTTTCGCTGCACGAACGATTCACCGAGTGAAACCGATTGTTCCGGCGTGTGCGAACGCCCCCTCGACGCCTATATAGCCTGCTGATCGTGGGTGCAAGATGAACAGTATTGTTTTCGAACTCGAGCGACCCTCTTCTGGATCGTTTCCGTGTTCTCGTTGCGCGAGAAATTTCATCTTCCCCGAGTGTTCCGAAGGACTAATCGAATTTTCCATTATTGGATTTATTGCGAGGCGAATAATTTTTCTCCTCTAGCCAAGCAATCGATTTGTTTGTTTGTTTGTTTTTTTTATATATAAAGCACTTTCATATGCGAAGTACGTATTTTCATTATTATTATTATTATTATGAAACACGAGCTAAGATGTTTTTGTCTTCTGATCTTCGTTTCTGCGGGGATCACTGTGATCATGGAGCCAACAGAAGGGCCTGTATTATATAGCGAAGATCCATCGAGCTTCAGTGAAGCGTTTGGTTCTTGTATGGCAAGGAAAGAGGTTGGAACACTCGAGTGCATGAATCGTGGCGCATTGAGCGGACTGCAGTCGCTTAATTCGAAGGACACCTTAGACTTCGGCGAGGTGCACTTGGAAAGGGCTGACGGTTACGGCAGAGAACTGCTGGACCTGGATTACGATCCTAAGGATTTTGGAAATATCGTGAAAGCGGCGGCCAGGTTAATGGAACGCAGGAGTTTAAAATGGAACCTCGATAATGTGTACCCTGGATTGCAACTTAGAGCTGGGCCGATGCTGAATGGGAATGGGATGCTGGAGTTTGCGATGAATGAGAGGGCCAGTGCTTTTGGTGACAGGCAAGCTGGTCCTGGTGGGTTATTAAACTTTTATTAAATATCTGCTGCTCAGCAATATGATTTTTTCCTTTCTGTTGAAATACCACCTTTTCTTCTACGTTCATTGTCTAGTAATAGGCGCGGACGGCGTCAATTAAAATGGTTGTCCAGAATAGAAACATTTATGCATGTTTAAACTACTAAAAACTCCTCTTACTATCGCGTCAGCGTGGAAACGAACCTGCTGTTCTCCAAAGGTTTGTATCCTCGCTGTGTCCGTGTTCGCCACGAGCTGCTTTCAGGAACCACCTCCAGCAGGCAGCACGGTCAAGGCCGTTCAAATCGAGGAACTAAAGTCCTCTGAACGTCATTCATGGCTCTGAAACGTTTCAGCATTCATAGTTTTCTATTCATACGGAAATTGAAAACGTTAGAACTGTGACTCAGCCCGATGTGTTACCTATTAATAGTAGTCGAGTCTATTCCTGAGCAACGGGGTTATTAAACGCGATTATCGTATATGTAAATCCAGTCGCGCAACTTTCTTTTCTTCCAGCAAGGCAAATGATGAGACACCTGCTGATACCTTTCCTCCTTGGCTTCAAGTTCAACCTGGCATCCTTGATTCCGCTGATGTTCGGTCTGCTGCTCCTGCTCACGAAGAAGGCATTATTATTAACCAAGATAGCGTTATTGATCAGTGGCCTCTTGGGCTGGAATTCGCTGTCGTCCACACTTCCGACACAGTCTCCTGGCGGAGGAGGGTTCCATGGTTATGGCCAAGGGACACCGTTTGGCGGGTACCCTCATTACGAACACCAGAATTTTTATCACAGACCCTACAAAGTATATCAGAACACAGAGTTCGAACCGTACAGTCAGCACGTGATCAGAGAGGTAGTCGACGTTTACGACAACGGAGAATCGACGGGGAAGAATAAACGAAGCGGGAAGAATTTCGTTTGGATGAAAAGTAGCTGAAAGGTGTGTTGTTGGGTGCTGAAAAATTGAGTCGGAACAGCGCGGGTTTAATTGGCCAGGATCAGTTTTGCTGTGATCGATATCGCGGCGAGGAATTTTCAGCACGATTTAGTATTTTCGCCTCCGTCCAAAGATGTAGTTTATTACGGCGTTGTTCTTGAAATAAATCCCCGCGAATATCGTCCGCCTGCAACTAGATTTAAGGAATCAGGGAATCGAGCCACCGAGGCTTTTGTTTGAATTGAACACCAGCCTGTTGAATATATTATTATACTTTTCATCGGAGCAATTTATTTGACAATTGTTAATTAACTTCTTAATTTCATTCATTCTATTACGTGCATGATTATTTGGCGGCGACACGTGTGCGAGTTTTATAATAATTTTAAAAGGTAATTTCCGATTTTTCCACACAGCTAAAGTTCAAGGAACTGGTATTCAGTGCGTAACAAATTTTTATCCCCCTTGTTCTTCCCCGTATGTATCATTTGCGATACGCAGAATTATCCTTCTTGCCATTACATCCTGCTCTTCTTCTACGCACCGTTACAATGCAATATATCTATCACGGTTAATAATTTGATTAATTATCGTCTAATTCCATCCACGTTCTAGGCATGAACCAGGGAAATTTATTTAATAATCCGTCGTGATCCAACCAAAACGATCGACGGATAGCCAATTGAGAAATTACGCTTGCAAATCTTACTGATAACCACAGCTACGTGTAACCCTTTTACTGACCCACACTTCTGAATCGATCCATTCCTTCTTTGCTATACAATTTCTCAATTCCACAGAATTCCGTCGCATCTCCTACCGTTTTTCACACACCCAAACCAAGAACGCCCTTAAGGAACATGCTAAAAATTTGCACTCTTCCATGTCCATTGTCGTGTCGCGTAACTGTACCGACTGTTTCCTGTCCGGGAAACGCTTTTGCCCGTAAATGTAATACCGTTCATGGTGCCGTGGTCCCGCCCGCGTGCCTCCACCACGTGCTCGCAACTCCTTACGTCAAGCTGACGTTGAACGCGGGTATGCATTAACAGTACGGCCGACGCTCGACCGTGAAACTTGCTCGCTCTTCGCTGCTGTTTCACGGACCGCAGAGTCGCACCAAACTATTCTGCCTCGTACTTTGAATTATTGCTGCACTTGGCTGCCGTTGTCGAACGTGCGTGACGCTGGATTTGTTACGACGTAACGGTCACGATCTTTTCTGCCGCAGTGAAGTTCGTCACTGTCGTCGAATTCAGCCGGCAAAGATTTTCCGGAGGCTTTCATTCCGCCACGGATTCTCCGGTCCCGAGAAAAGTATTTAGGGCGATGGGCATGAGAGGACGATATTATAGTCGCAAGGGTAGACGTATTTAGAGACGCAAGGGTAGAGACAATACTCCACCGTGACGGAGCTTTGGGGATTTCAGTTGCGTTTGTTTTCTTCAGGCTCCGCGACGATAAGGCTGTTAAGGTTTCTTCTTCGTCTTTAGCTGACGAGAAGTAGGGTAATTGCGTTTGCCACCCGGTCGCACGGAGCGGCGATGAAACGACCGGGGAAGAGGAGGAACGATAAACGCGGAGAAAAGTGTCCTGGATTTTCAGCTGCAGCTAAAACGGCCGTGAACGGTGGACGTTTTTAATATAAAATTTCGTACGCGCGTAATTGTTCCGCTCGTTTGTCGAATGTTGCCCGTCACGGCCTGTAATCCGTGTCGCAGTTAACAGTATCGCGTCGTGTTAATTCGCGGTGACTAATTCCACGCGGAGCGCGTGCAATTAAAAGCAATTGCAGCGTTGGATACGAGTTGAATCAACGCGAGTGGATTTTCCTTGGGAAGCGAAACAACTCGCGGCATGTATCCAAATACGAGTTCAACTTTCTCCGATCCTTTCGTTGTTCGATGCACCTTGTACAAATTTCGCGGTTGGAACACCCTTCCATCCGGGCATCCCAGTTACGATTGATTGGCGAACTAGGGCCGAAGGTAACGTTCGATTCGTCTGGTAGACGGATAAATGTACGAGCAAAGAGCACAGGGCAGAGAGCAAGAAACTTTACTGCTAGGATCGACGATTCTTGTTAGCAGCGCAGGTTAATTCCTATTTGCCGGCTGTTCAACGAGGGTTTCGGCTTCAGTTGGCAAACAGGTCAGAGGGATACTTACTTACGGGGCTGTAAGGCATTGTTTTAGTTCAGAAGTCCCTCCTCTGGGAGGAGAAGGCGTTAAACAGCGCGTGGATCAAGTGTTAGCCCGCCGTCGTAAGGACGAATAAACGGATGGTAGGAGTAACGCGAAATACCCTTATAAAAGAGCCGCAGTCGGACGCATCGAATTAGTTCGCGTTATTTTTCGAGCGTGCAGCTTGACCGACGTGGATCGTGCTCTAGGTCTTACACGATTCTCGGTGTTCGTTCGATTGGTCTTCTTCTTCGCGATGAAACGTAATCGAGTCGGTTGCGCAATTATCCTTTGTAATCTGGTGCTGCTGTTTCACCTGGTCCAGGGGAAAAACGGGTACACGAAGCTGTTCGACAAATGCGCCAGCGAGAAGAGCGCGTTCAATTGTTTCAAACGCAGAGCCCTGGAAATTTTGGAGTCGGCGGTCAAGGACGAGTCAGTGTACGTGCTGAACGACTATGTTTCGATTGAAAGGGACCCTGCTACAGAGGCAACGAATTCGGACAGATCTTTCAAAGATGAGAATGGAACGGAGGCGAACTTGGATCAGAAATTGGATAACAAGTTCCACGAGTATATTGCTTCTAGGAGCGTCAAGCTGACCATCCCCGGGGATGTTTTTCAAGGTACAATGCACTTTGCGATAATTGTATTAACTACTTTATGAAACACTGCAATCTGTAGGAAAATAATAAATCGCTGTTTCTTTTAATTCAGGTCGAAAGAAGAAAGGTAAAGGAGGTGGTGTCCTCGTGATGGGAGCCTTAGTAATCGGGGGTAAGATTTAAATTGTCCACTTTTAAATGTATGGTTTAAAGTTATTGTTAAATATTTAATTCTTTTCTTTTGTTAGCAATGATGGCGCAAATGGCTTACGGAAAAATTGCCTTCCTGGCAGGAACAGCTTTGCTCACTGCAAAAATAGCCTTGGTTTTGAGTTCAATTATTGGACTGAAGAAGCTTGTGTCCAGCCAGGGTGGCGGTGGCCACGAAGTTATCTACGCTACTGGTGGTGAACACCATGGAGGATACAGTGGAGGAGGAGGATATGGGGGTGGTTGGCAGAGAAATATAGACGGTGTTCCTCCTACCTGAATGGACTGAACCACGTGGAACTTCATTTATTTCGTGTACGATAATTTGTTTAGCATTCGCGAGGAAAAGAAAATAGTAGAGTGTACTTGCGATTGTATGTAATATAGAGTTCTAGTACTGTTGACAGATTTGTGCGAGTGTCGTTTTAGTTGGCTAGTTTAAAATCGGACGTTTTAATCGATTAACTAGTACCGGTTAGAATAGTTGGTGAAATATGCTATACCAAAAATTAATTATATGTTTATTTATTTTATTTATTTTATTTATTGTACATTTAAGCGTGTTGCAGAAGGTAAATAATGTTCATGTCATTTGTCTGTAAGTGTAAAAATGACACTAATAAAAGTTCAGAGAGTTTGATATTCACGGTTGAATAAAAATTCCGTTGTTTGCTTTACGCTGTTATTTCTCAAGAAATTAATATTTTAATTAACAACATCATTACAAATTCCCGGTAAGCACAATTTGTACTCCCGGACCCTTTCCACCGATCCAAAGTTTCATTGTAGCAATAAATATTACTTCATTTTTTACTGATAAATTCTTCGCCGTTTTCGGTAATTGATATCATTTTCTCCAAAACCACCATGATGATCGTAATCAATACTCGAACTATGCGAATGCTCGTAACTGTGGTGGGGCTGCTTGATTATCTCGTACGACGTTTTCTCGGAGTGTTCTAAAAACAGGATAGAAAAATGTCAATCCTCGAGACAGATAAAGATTAAAAAGGAGAGTTACGTTGCAAAGTAATCGCGATACACTTACCAGAAGATTTCTTCAACGCAATAGCAATAGCGATTGCTAGAGCAATCTTGGCAACAATTAGAGCCTTTCCAGCAATCGCAGCAACTACGTTTGTTATTATATAAAGCATTATCATTTTCGATGCTCCCAGAAAGTACAGCAATATTTGCCCATACTTTTTGTCTTTCTTCTTCCGCGATGTGACTGGGGGGGAAAAAATGGGAAACGCATATTCTGTTATTTACCGTAACGAAATTGAAGTAACGACCAATTCAGATGCGCAACTATGTACTTGTTACGGGAAAGAAAAACGAAGAACGAAACGAGTGCCTTGGCACGCGATGGCAAGATTGTATGCGCAGATAGCATTGAAAGCAAACATAAACGACGGTGTTAATTAAATAATTGCCAGTCAACTCGAATAATCGTGGGCTATCCTTCTCACGAAATGCATTCTCATTATAAAGAGCGGAACGTAATAATCCCCCTTGATAAAAATATTGAAATATATGGTAGACACTTTACATATCTGTTATTGCTAATCTTCTGTCTTGCTTTATAGAGAAGAAGAAAATGAATAAGAACGAAACGCTAATTTGACGTTACTGAAAGAGCAGAAGATAATAATTCCCCTGAATAATTTTTATTATTACTAAGCTTCTCTATTACTTTAATAAAAAAAACACAATAAATAAGAACAATTATATATAAAATATACACCTTTGCTTCTATACATATTTCTTTGTCATTTTCAAGATTCTACCTCTATGCTACCTCATAAATTGATTCTTCGAATTCGTTACCATCGATATCCTGTCGCTATCGAAGAAACCTCCTCAGTGCTTAACTACCTCACTCACCCCCTTCAGTTCCACCATCACTATTTTCCAATATTTCATCCCAAATCAATCTGGAGGTCCTAATCGTTGTCCGATTCCGTCTGTCCTCGATCCCCTCTATCCCCTTCGCCGCGCATTCAGTAGAATTGCACGTCCGACTGCAATCAATCGGCAACGAAACACCACTTCTCCGGAGCACCAAGCAATGACAGGTGGCCAGGAGGCCGTACAGGAGCAGGACGAGGATGATACGTCGAAGCATGTTCGACGTGGACTGGCTAAACGAACTGGTAGTCATTTTTATAGGCGCAGTTGCAATTAGCGGTTACGACATACAGAGCGTGAATGCAACCACGGATGGTTCTTTCATGTTTTGCCGGATCGGCTGATCTTGGTTCCATACGCTAATTACACCGTGGTCATTCAATGTGAAGAAACGATACGCTGCTGCATTGAAATGAAAAGGAATTGGGGTAATTACACGGACCTGAAGTAGATGGGTGTTTCGCGGAAAGAGTTACTGCCTGTGGGGGAGTTAATGTTCCGGGCAAGAGACGTTTCTCTTAATGTCGGGGGAAAAAAATGAACGGAAAATTGTTTTGTATAGAACGAAAAATACGTGCTGAAATGTGATATTTCAGGTTGAGGTTTGTGAATGACGGTCCGAGCAATTGACTCTAAACGTGTAACACTTAACGTTACCGTGGAAGATTGGAAAGTCATCGTTAGGATGCCACGGTTGCGGATCGAACGAAACACTGTCGCCAAACCCGAGATGCTTCCCCTAGATCCCCTTCTCGTTTTGCCCATACGCCAGGAAGTAGAGAATAAGGTCTAAAAGGCAGCGTCTTTTTCTACGGTGGCTTTGTGTGCCACTGGGCCGATCGAGCATCCTCGATTCACTGCTTCGAGGTATGCAGGACTGTAGCCTGCGAAGGTCGCAGGTTGCACGCGATTCGAAACTGCGAAAATGACGGTAACGCGTTGTCGAACAAGGTATTCGACTTTCCTCAGAGTACTCCGCGTTGAAGTAGTTCAAAAACTAAAAAGACGTTCTTCGTCAAGCTACAATATCTTCGTGCGAATGCTACTTTTCTCAACCTGCATTTGTCGCATGTGAAAAAACGATCTGGAATATATTTGTGTATCCGAATTTGATGCACCTTTAAAAAACGAGGCTTTCTTCTTCTCTATGTTAACAGTGGAACAATTTAACGCTTCATTGGGCCTCCGTCCAAACATTCAGACGTACCCAGGATATTTCTAATCTGAGAATCTAACACAGTCATCTCAAAGATGAACATGAATTCGTGGTTTCCAAGCGGCGCTAATGAGCCAGGTCAAATCGTTGCAACCACCTGTCGGGGTAGGTCGGCGACCTCGATCTAACAACAGGGAGAAACCAGCCAACCGCTTATCGCGGTACATCTCCTGAGAACTTGCTCCAGAACTGGCTACCTGTTTTCCGGAAATACAAGCTTCCAATTGTGTTAAAGCAACGTAACTGAAAAATGTAATTTCTCTTGTCCATTCTAAATTTCGTAATCCCCATCGCGTTCGAACGAAGCACCTCCAACCAAATAGACTGCTGATACGAACGCTGTCACGATAACCCTCGCGTGTTCTCCAAACGCCGTTGTAGAATATTTCAGAGGACAAGTTCCACCACTTCCCATATTAGCAGCAACCACCGGCACATTTCCCAAACACTTACCTCCATGCGAGAGAATCGGATCAAACTCTTCCTGCGGCTTCACACGTTTCCACGGATCGTGGTCAATCCTCGAGGGGTCAGCTTGTCGAACTTCTCAACTCGTCTACACGTGCCAGGGGGGTCGATTTCCGGCGCATTGTTCACCGTGGAATCCGTCCCCCGCGGCAGCCGTGCGTATTCACCTGTGTGCCGTGAATGTGGCACGCGTGTTAACACCGCTCGCAACGAAGCGACGACCCTCGCTATGGGATAATCGCGAAGTAGGTAAGCGAGCATCGAGGATGCGTCCGCGGCATTAGAGATGCGTTAACCTCGATCGACTGTTCTATTGCTGTGAGATCGGCATAGTGACATATTCTATTTGGCGTGTGTAATATCTTAAAAGTCGTCGGAATTAAAAATTCAAAGCCGAGGGAACATTGTGCCCCTGTTAATTAGCAGTCCCCGAAGTGCTCCGATAGTGGGATACGCTCTATTGTTTCGCGGCGTTTCGTGGATGGGAATTTGAAATTAGATCTCCTGGAAAGTTTCGAATTGTTAGCCATGGGAAATTCGAGGTACGGACCGTGGAACTGGTAGAACTGGCTTTGTATTTACGTGCCGCGGTGCGTCGAAGTAGAAGAGTGAACGTTCCCGGCCGCCCGAACGAAAGATATCATGGCGTCGACGGGCGTTGATTTTTTCTTCGCCGCAGACACGCCCGGGTAGCGTCGGAGAGAAGAAAAGACGCACGAGTGAAGGTGAGAAGGTGCAGTCTGGCGCAGCTGGGCGAAAAAAGGTGCAACGTCGGTGAGCGTAATCAGCTCTCGCTGTTACGCGTTCCGTTGCGCGGTTCACGCCGCGAAATTGCTGAACGGGCAACAACATTTCCAGCCTTCTTCTTGTTAATTCGTCTGTGCTGTGAGCCATGGCACACTCTCGGCATCCCGAAATTTTCGAAATAATACACCGGCCTCGCAGGTCTGCATTGTTAATAAAAAAATATAGCCAACGTATAAACACGTTCACGCGCTTCGGTTCCACGCGATCTATAGCGCGGCGCATAAACTAGACCGCGTTAAATCGTAAGGGATCTCGGGAGAATCAAAGTGAACTCACTGGAGTTAAGGCCGCGGACCGTCCACGACCTAAAACTACTTTCGAGCGTCACGCTGCTATCTACGGGGTCACCGGGGCCACGGTGCCAGGCACTCCAATAGTTCCAGTATACTTCCTTCTGCGCCTCCCCCCACCCTTTAATACCAACCTACAGAGCTCTGTTAGCATCAGCGAAACTTAATGCACGATCTACCTTGTTTTTGCCCGATCTCGATGCTTCAGTGGGTCTGTGTGTCAGGATGGGTCGCATGCTCGCGGCATGAGAGAATCCTACGCGAGGAGAGACGGCGAAACAGGCGAGGAAGGAGGAAGGACGAGAGGAGTGCATCGGGCGATGGAGAATGCGTTGTTTAGAGCCTGAAGGAAGCGCGGGGGACGTCGTCACGTGTGCCATTGGTAGGTCCTTACGTGGGAGACAGTTTAGCCCGGTTCGCGAGGGATGGCTGGATGGTATATATCCGTCTGGACGTCTGTTCCTGGCGCCAGTTCCTTCTCTGCATCCTCAGGCCTGCGGAAGTGCGCACGGTGAATCTTCGTCTCGGTGCATATATTTACGTTGCGGTGACGTTGCGCTCCTTTGCTCGAGGATTAACGCGAAGCACGAAAGTCCCGGAAGTATTCGGGGAAAAACGATGGGGCTTTTCAAGTGTGTGTTCGTCTTGTTGGCGTGCTGTGCAGTCTGCCTGGCGACGGCCGGGAGCAAAGAGGAGGACACTCTCGTGGGCAGGGGCTTCAGGGCGATGCACAGGGTGTACGAAGATTGCCAGCAGAGGAACATTGCCATTTCGCCCTGCCTGAAGAAGAAGGCCATCGCGTTCTTCGAGAGATTGGGCAGAATGCGTCTGCTGCCGTTGTCGGAGAACTTGGAGCTGATTAGAACCGTCGACGAGATGCCCAAGAGTTCCGTGTCCGAACTGGAGACCAGCTTGGGCAGGAACGCTGCGGGCAAGGACGAAATCCTGAACGAGATACTGTTCGACAGGGTTGCCTCGCTGTTGAACAGCTTCAACATTCAGATTCGCCTGCCCAGAACTAGCCCCGGGGAGCTGAAGAGGGGAATGGAGGAGGGACGCGGCAAGATGAAGAAGATGATGGGAATGATGATGATGGGAGTGGCCATGAAAATGGCCGCGCTGATCCCTATTGCTCTTGGGGTATTATTCTTGTTAGCTGGGAAAGCCTTGATTATCAGCAAAATCGCCTTAGTCCTGTCTCTGATCATTGGCCTGAAGAAGCTTCTGAGCCAGAAGCAGAACCACCACGACCACGGTGGTTGGCAGCAGAGCGGCGGAGGCTGGGACAGGAGTCTGAAGAACGTTTTAAGCTCCACAGAGGCGGCCACGACGGAGCAGACGCGCGGTTTCGCGCAGAGCCTGGCGTACTCGGCAAGACATCAGCACTGATTGCGACAGGATCGACGAGGGGAATGAGAGGACTTCCGGTTCCGTGCAGCATGCGTGGCGGCTGATTGGCACCTGCTCCGCGTCGCATTGGTCGACGAAGGTTTACGTCGCCGTAATTGGACTGAAAATTGCAATGTGCCCGCACGAATTGACGCGAGAAATGTCGAGATTCTTCATGGAAGATCGTGGTATAATCGTGGAGATATTAGCACGTGCTATATTACTTCATTGCAACGACAAAGGAAAAGGCAAAACCTTCAACCGATGGAGATGACATTGTTAGTTATTCGAATTTCCAATTTCTTTTTGCACTCGATGCTAGACTCGCGCAGAGAGTTCCGCTTCTTATATATTTAATTGTATCAATTAGTATCCCACAAATAGAAGTTTTCTACCATCTACCCACCCGGTTGAATAATTAATTATCGCTGTGTACCCTTTCATCGGAGAAAATCGAGCCAGTCTAATGGAACAGTATTAATAAATCGATACGCATCGCTGAATCACTACATCGAAGATACATCGAGGTTACTTCAGGCCTGAATTAATCGTCATTGAAGTATCGAACGGGTCGACAAACGTCATTTAAATGAAAACGACGAAAATAAGCGACATCGGCGGGCAAATGTTACCGTCACGCGATCTGCGGCCGCGTGTATGTATCTCAGCTACCACTCATTTTCGTTCTCCGTCAACTGGGAAGCTATTCGACGCGATAATAGCTACGCATGCACTTGCATGCACGCGAGATTCTAACGGAACCAAGTCCATGGAAACATTGCGCTCGAAGAACGAGTAGCGTCCGATCGATATTCGCAATCGTTCCTTCATGCTTCTCCCCTCGTGTCCGCTTTGATATAATTTATCATAGTCCAACCGTAAGATATAAACTATTTATTGCCGAGCGCCATTCTATTTTGTACCGTTAATCGTGTAACTTCGTCGCGATGATTCTGACAATATGATCGAATAAAGAGGCACGCAACCGACATGAATAAGGAAGACAGAACGATTTAATCATTTCAACGCTTGTTCTTTCGCTACACCAACGGGATACATTAAAATATGTTACATTCTTACGCGTACATCCGCTTGCTGATTACGTGGCTCGTGGCGAGATGACGCGGGCACGAGATCCACGTGATCGTTAATTCGACGATTGAAATCGCGTCGAAGCTATAATTATTCTACTACCGAAATCACGAGCGGCAACCCTTGCGATTCGTTACGATGCTCTCTGCTTTCGCCGCGACAACGCTTCGTTCAGCGCACTTTCAGGCCAAGAACCGCGGCGAACAGCGCGAAGAAGAAGCCTGCGAGCAAAGCTGTGGCCTTCAGGAGAATCAACCCCCCGACCATGGTTGGAATCAGCGCGACGAACTTCATCTTGTAGGCCATTAGCAGAGCCATCATCGTGCGGTCCATCTTCCGCTTCCTTCGACGAGGGCGGCCTGGAAGTAATTGAAAGGGATAATTGTTCGCGCTCTTCGTTGATTGCTGCCTCTTTCTATTCGATAAGTCTACTATAAGAAACTTATTATGACCAGTAATTGTAATTAGTGACCGCACCGACTAATAATAAATGAAGTTAGAAATTGTAGCCTTTATTGTTTTCATTTATGTAGAGGTACAAGGAGCTAACGTATTTGGATTTCAATCGAATTAGAAAATTCAAATGGTTTTTCATTATGATCATTGCGATATAGCGTTTAGAAATGATGAACCATCACCTGGTTCTTGAAAATAGTCTTTCGACACACCCAAACCATTCGTCCTCGTTTGCGACTTTGCGACTTTAGTTTTATCCTCCTTGCGCAAGAGAATCCCACTATGCGGCGCAACTTTGTTGGAGACCTCCTTGATAACCTTCTTCCCAACAGGATACTCCTTGCGACCGTGACCGGCCTGTTTCTGCACGGATCTCGAACATTCCAGCACCCGAATCACGCAGCTCAGAGTCAATAGAATCGCGATCAGACTCACTCTCGATCTCATCTTCCCGACAGAGCGAGTTCGCGTGAACTTTTTCCACGATTAACCACGGCTACCCATTGACATCCTCGAAGCGTCCGCGAGCTTTCCGCTTGGCGACGAGCCACAAACGCATCCGCTCCGCCGATGTTCCGTTTCCTCGTCCAGTGATCACGGTAGTCTCGTTTCTCTCGATACGTTGCGCACCATGACGTTCTTCAAGTCCGTGCCCCGATCTCTGTGAAAATCTCGAATTCTGGTACGCAAGACGGCGATGTAATATTCAATAATAATAACAGTGCTGGCAAATGAATAAATCCAAATATCACAGCGGCAGGTATCAACGTATCCGAAAGCGACAAATCTTTCACCGTCAATGCCGCATAATATATTGTCGTACAGAAACCAAACTTTACCGACAGCTCCCTGGAGAATCTTCGAAGAAACTTCCCATCCACTGGCGTTCGTCGGCGTTCCTCTGCCACCTGCCGGGGTGGATCGATCTTCAGAAAGGAACCTCGCGACTCCAACGACGTCACTCGCGTCGAAATTGCAAATGACGAAACAAACGTAGCCCGCCTCGGAACGGACTGAAACTGCGGGCGACCGTGAGCTAACTGATGCGCTCTTGATTCCTCGACGACGAACCGAGGGGGGCTAGCCGGGGTACCACGCCGGGCACGCTTCAGTTGCCAGCAGGATCGACAGTCCGTGAAAAATGAGCACCGCGCGACGAGCCAGCAATATATGCGTGCGGTATGCACTATGATCCAAATTGTCGACGGCGATATATGTGTCAGGTTATATTACTGAACGGTACACAGGGTTCCCCGTATGCCCCCTCTTCGAGAGGTAATTACGCGGGGGGTGGAGCACTTGGCGAGGGTGGCACGTAATCACACGTTGCAGAACGGTATACGTGCACGGTGATTTTTTGAGTTACGCTGAGCTGCTAACCGGGCCGATGACAAGCCGAGCCTATTGGACTGATCGATGCAATATCTGGCCGTGTCGTAGCGGAGGAAAGGGTTATGGAGAAACGGCAAGATACGAGGGGGTGAAAACGATGGAATATTTCTCTCGTGTTGTTATATTTTATTTGCGCGGTGTCCGCAATTGCGATTGGAAATGCGGCTGCAGGCGATAACGCGTTCCGAGTACCTGCATCTCGTGGAAATTGAATTACAAAGCCGATAGCGATGCACTGGGACACTTTCATAGAAAGTTACACTAGTTTCTGCAATACTAAAGTCACGTGTCACGGTCGGAAATTGGGAGTTTTTAGTCCAGTTCGTTCTGCTTTGCGAGAATTTTCGATAAACAGACTTTCGCCGCTGTCATTTATATTGGTCCCGATAGTAAATACGAATTCGCAAGCCCATATGCTGCGTATCGATCACTCGTGGTGTACCGTTAAGAAAATGCCGATTAACTTAATATACGGGCTCGTATTTGCGATGTCAATGTCCATTCAGGTTTCGAGCATTATTTCAATGCTAATGTATTCCGAAAAACTACAGTCGATGCAGTTGACACAAATTAATAGGAATAGCTTCTGGACTATCGAAGTACAATTGTTCGGCGATTTCTATTTTTCCCAAAAGAACGATGACGTAAAAATGGTGCATCATGCGGAGCTCTGGCGTATGAAGGAAGGAAGTTAGCCGTCGTCGGAGCAATTTTATTCATGTGCCAGGTACAAAAAAATACGTCGCAACGTTCCGCGGGGGAGCGGGGGACAATTTCGTTGCTTCCTGCGTGAACACGGGGACGCGAATAATTGCGCGAGAAACGGAACAGCGAACTCGCAGAGAGTGGGCAATAAAGAAAAGAAAGGGGAGGACGAAAAGACGAGGTCTGCGAAATCACTGTCATCATTGCGGTCCTCTATCGTTCTTTGTTTCGAGCGTTCCATGTCGCCGTAATGTTCGATACTGTCGTTTCATTTCCAAAGAAACATAACGGTCTCGTTTTGGCCACTTTTTGAATGGCCGGGGGGGGGGGGCAGCAACGCGATTCAATGATAGACATTTCCAACGAAAGAAAGGAGAAAAGCGCCAGAAAGATCGACTTTTCTTTTCAGCTGATTCAAGTGGAAGAGGATCTTCTTGCGAGGGAACAAATATAATTCCTCACGATTCCTTAACACAAATGTAATGACAACTTTATAATTTTTCTTAGCTCCCCTGCGAAACTGTCGACCAGAGGACGATCATAAAATAACCGCAGTAAACGTGTGAAATGCACGTTAATTGCGCAGAGGTATTGCACGATCTCATTTCCGGATTCTCTATAATTAATTACACAAGCAATATATTCAACCAATCCTTCAGCAATGTGTCTAAATTTCTGCAGGTCTCCTCCCCAGCTTCTCCCTTAACAATTCGTCCGGTTTTCGCGACGCGCCGCGACGTTTCCTTTCGCGGCGAGATCGTTTTCGTTTCGCGTCGCGACTTCCATCCCAATAGGATGCATCCTCGTAACCAGACCATGCTCTACCCTTCCAGGTCCGCCGTGAACTCGCCTAGACGATTACTCGAGTGTGACACGAAGCTCTATCAACGATCGAGACATCGCGCACACTCTCGCAACGCTTTGCACGGAAGCGTGGCGTTTCATCGTCGTTGACGAACGGTCCATCCTCCGGTGCAATTGTTTCAGGGTCCGGCGGTAACGACGCCGTCCAATGATCGGTGAGAACAGAGACGGACGTGGACGGGAATGGACAGCGAATCCTTCGTCACGCTTCAGTACCAACTTAGATGGTGGTCTCCTTCTTCTGGGCTTTTCATGTGCCCCCTATATAAACTAATGGCTCGGTCTAGGACGAATGTCAGTTAACATTTCATTTGCTAACTGGTCGGGCCGTGCAGTTATCGTTACCTCGAGGCTTCATCTGACTCTGGGACCGCGAGGTGCATCTGATTCGACGCGTTCCGTACGACGCCTACTTAAGTCTGTGAGTTCGAGTGGCGCAAACGTCCATTATTCGAAGGAGTGCGTTGATAACACGGGGCAGCGTGGGCCGAGGGTATTCGATTAGTGGGAAGGAGATCGTCGGGCGACAGAAGAGGATGCTGTTACTTTATCTGATGGTATTCGTGCCTCTGTTAACGGTGGCGGAAACCACGCCGGCTACGATGATGCAGGAAGGGTGGAAGCCGCAGTTGGAGGGCTGGAGGAGTCCGGAGGATTGGTTCGGGGATGGAATGTTCGATGTGGCGGACAATGCTCTGACAGTAACGCGGTCCTCCTTCGAAGGTACACGGTGGTACCATTCAATCATTTGGTCGATACTTCTTTTCAAGTTAATGGAACGCATCAATATAAAATGTCGCTAAATATACAGAATATTAGTGGACGAGGGGAAGCAAATTTATTTATTAAAAAGTATGCTGTGCTTTATTGTATGATTTTGCTACACATTTTTCGAGAAATGTAAGTAGAGGAAAAGCCGCGTAATTGGTGGTAAGAATGGAAGCATGTTACAATGACGCTGCCAAAGAAGCGTGTAGATACATGGACTTGTTAGCGACGTCTAATATGTATTGTAATATAATGTGATGCTCGGTCGTTCACGACGCGCGGGCTGCCGGCACAAAACCCGTGAATGCTTTCTACTCCAGTTCACCTTATTACCTTGTTCATTTCACGAACATTGTTAATAAGGTTCGCCTCCTTTTTGCATCGGACGCCAAGCTTTATCTGGTGCATCCTCCGATCCGCGTAGAAACGGTTCACGATTTTACTCTGCAACAGGCAATTATTCTTCGGTGGGCTCGTTAAACGTTCGAGTTTGTGGGATCAAAATATATCGGTTCTTCTGTTGCAGCACGAAGGAAGAAGAAGAAGAAGCTCAAGCTGAACAGATACATCATACCGTTGATAGTGGGATTCATGTTAATCAAATCGATCCTCTTGCCTATCGCATTGAAAACTTTGGCTATATTAAGCGGCAAGGCAGTGGTCCTTAGCCTGATGAGCTTAATCCTGGCGGCCATCGTGGGTCTGAAGAAGGTTGCTCAAAGCCATTCCGCAGGCGGCTACGAGGTGGTGAACGTTGGTAAATACAAGAGGCACGATTTGTACGATGCAGGTGACGACATGCTGGACGTGGAACCTTATAAATTTTATAGAGAGCGACGCAAGAGGAAGTAAATAATTGTACCGAGAATATTTAAAATGTTTCGTTTATTTCACCCTTGTCCCCTGTGAACTTTAAGATTCAATAGTAGATGTAAAAAAAAAATTGAATTCCAATAGGTTCATTTTGGAGGCCGATTATAAAAGAACGCGTCTTAAATAATTGAACTTCAGCGTCGTTTTTTCTTTCGCAATAGTCGCTTTCGTTTTTTGACCTAACACCAACGAAACGTGCTAATTACTTCGTTACACGAAGAAATCGAGTTGAGGGTTCGTAACCAAAAGGGGAAACGAATCATAGAAAGTGCTACGAGACGGTGGAAAATTGTCATTTTTTCTTGATCGAGTATAATTCCGATGCATATAATTATTCGTTTCGACCTGCCTTGGCTTTGATAGCATTACCTAATGGTGTTGCTTCTTAGCGAAGAGAAAGTTTGTATCGAATTCCGAGAATTATGAAGTAGATGGGTACACGGAGAACCCGTGTTACGAGTGTCACAACTGTTGAACAATATTATCCCATTTCGTGTGCACTATTTATTATTGTAAATCCTAATAGTAATTGAAATAATTTGTTCGCAAGTGTCACGATCTACTTTTGGACAATTCAGAGGGGAACGAGATATTGATGATATTTAAAAACAACAATAACAATAAAAATAATATATTTAACCACGCCGCGTACGATTGTCGAATATTGTGCAAGAAAGAGAATGGAGAAAAAGTTACGATGAAGCCGGAGTCAGGAAACGATAAAGATAAATTGACGCGCCAGAGTTATTCAGGTCGTCGACCTAATACTACTCATCTAAGACTTAATCAGCTCAGGAATCGTTCGAGGTAAAATCCGCCCTTCGTTTCTTTACCAAAGTATATGTACCTCCCGATGGAAGCATGGTAATATTTAAAAAAAAACTCTCGAATCACCGCCCATTCGATGAAACCGGATCGAAAGTCGAAATTATACGAGGCAACAACAATCAGAGGAAAGTAATTCAGACGCAACAGTGTTCGACATTGAATCATCGTCGAAAGCCACGTGAGTAGCCGCGAAAAAATTTCTCCGTTTAGCGCCTCGTATTAGCATTCCTGATCTCCGTCTTCCTTCCTCTGTAAACGTACCATTTAAAATACACCGTTTGCCGGGGCAAACGCGTTCCAGCAACAATCGGAAGTGGACGTCGCGTTTAAGAGCTGGCGTAACCTAGAAAATTAATCGCGAAAATCCATCGATGGTATACCGTTAACGCGGAGATGACGATGTTCCCCGCCGGTGTTAAATATTTAAAGAGACCCGGGACGAGACAATGGAGCGGCGCCCGCGAATAAGGCACTTGCCATTCCGAGGTGCGCTCCGTTCGAAAAACGGTCTCGATGAGACATGCGACACTATTGGACATTGTTTAACGAACGAACGGCGTGGCCTGGGCCACTTTTTCCTAATTATTAAATCAGCAAGTCGTTAATTATTATTAATGCGGCACAGGTACATACAGTAGAACCTCATTTATCCGAACATGTTGGGGGACAATGCAGTTCGGATAACCGAGTAGTTCCAATAATAGAGGTTCACTACCTATCCTCACCAGCTGTTCTTATTAGTCCGAATAATATAAGCTAGCATGCGAAAAACTGGAGTTGATTATGTCGTTTCTAGGCAACCACTTCTCCTTAATCTCCCACGAGTTCGTATAACAGACGCCGAGCATTAACTTGTTCATATAAACGAGGTTCTATTGTACTTCGTTACTAAAGTGGTACCATCGTTGGTGAACGTAATCGCAGGATACAGATGTAGAGGATACAATAATACATGTCCTAGGGAAGTAATATCAAGTATCTGTTTAAACCGCAAATACTATTTAAGTGGAACCCACACCTGCCGCAATTTCTTACCCCTTTCATTCAGTCTTATTTTACGTGTACCAAGCTCTATTGGCAGAACAAACAGCACTGGAGAAAGTAGAGTTTTCTTTGACGAACTGTGGATAGCTGGGGCCTGGAAACACGGGAAATACGTCAACCCGCAGAACACAATCCACGCACATTCTAATTAGTAATTTAACGCCACGAACAAACTTATCAATTATATACGAACAAAGTGCGAACGAACCGAGAGAAATATTAGCAAAAAGGGAAACTGTTTAGAACGGGTGTTATATCAGAAAACCCGTCGCCCATGTAATCCGTGGCTACGGACGACCGTTGACCGTGTCTGTGGGTCAAGGTAAGCAGCTCGCTGCACGTGGACGTATCCGAATGCACCGATCCCTGCCGTGAAAGATTTTTCGATTACTAGGGGCCAGAAGAACGCACGGAAGATGAACTTAGATACCAGAGACCATTAACGTGTAACACATTCCCAACTCGATAATTCGAGTGCGTGCTTCACGTGGGAAATGGATGCTCGTTAACAATCCGCTTTAAGTCTCCGAAGTCGACAAATGAATGCCACGTATAATCAAATAGGATTTTCGGGATAGTAACTTTCACTTTTATAAAATAATGTAATATCATACGACATCACAGAAGCACTCGTACGAGTCTGATTAATACCATTCTAATCCGAAACATTCGGAGTCGCACGATTTCCAAGAAATTTCCCTTTTCTATGTTACGACATACAGATGGTTCTGAATGCAATGAAACTCGAGATGCAGCAATGGACCATCGGTATCCCCTGGACCCGTGGCATCGTTACCTCCCCTACTGACCTAAATACGTGAGCCCAGGTGGGCCACCAATATCAGGGATCGCCTAGACTAAGAAACGCCCAGCTTTGTCCACGTCGTCGACTCACGCAAGAGTCGGTCGGACGTTTGTTTAAAAAATTATCGAAGAAAGTTCTGACGGGGAGGTGGGCAACAACGTGTACCACCGATGACGCCTCGTGTGCCTAAGACGTTTGTCGTCGTTATATGCGTCATCGGTTAGAGTGGGGATATTGGGGAGGGTCCACAGCTGGTGTTCACCTATAAAGATTCAAGCAACGGAGGGTCAGATCACACTTTGCTCCGAAAATTTTCTGACGGACGTGCTCCATCCTTGTGCTTGCACCTTCTCGTTACCAAGTGTTAACACGACCAAAGGAAGATGAACAAGTTGGTGATCCTGGGACTTCTCGCCGCGTCTGCGATTGCCGTGCCTATGCCGGGCACCGGCAACGTTCAGCTGAACAGGAATCTCGATTGCTTCGAGCAAGATGATGCGCTGTTCAGCTGCGTCTTCGTGAAGACCGTCAACGCGTTGAACCGGGCCGCAAGGTCCAGCGACATCGACATCATCGACGGTGTGAAATTTGTTCGCGAAATCCCAAGTGAGTATCGTCTCAGGCTATTTAAACTTGCTGTATTACACTTATCATGGACTGCTGGTAGTTCGATGCTTGGGAAAGTAAAATTACCAGCTGGTCTGCGGAGATACTCTATGATATCTTTCACGAGCGTTGATGCATATAAGAGTAGATCCTGGCGACAGCAGTGTAATGGAATTACTCGTTTTCTGTAATTCCCGATGATTTTAACGCATTTTATTTTCTTCCAGTGGAACGCGCCGGAAAAGACTTGAAGACCGAAACCGACATGATGAACGAGCTACCCAGAGAAGCATCCGACAGAGTAATGACGCTCGCAAGCATGCTGTTCGAGGCTGCGAATTCGTTCATCAAGTCCCACAGCCTGAAGTTGAGCATGCCCGAAGAGGGTTCGATCTCCCGTGCTCTGACCGAAGGTAACTTTCTATCCCGTGCTATGATAGAGACACGGCTATTACGTAATACTTCCCACCCTGATGACGCCCCGACGCGTCACAGGTACGAACGAATAAAACTGTTCGGCGAGCCTTTCACCTTCGTGATATCTATACGCACCGCGGCAACCTGTTCCGGATAAACCTGTTCCTTGTACCACCGGTACCACCTACATTCGCTTTCCTTTTGAAAATTATCCGCGATATCTAAAGGGACAATAGACATTGTAGTTCAGATAACACGGGCTTGTACCCCATTAATTGATTCATTGATTCATTGATTTGGGAATGAAGCTATACTCACTCTGACGGATCTCGTATTCCTTTTTAAAGAATTCCATTTGTTTCCAATTCTGTGGTCGGGCCGTGGGATTTTGTGTTTGATGTCTAAAAACAGATTCAGAGTGATAAATTCCTGAAGATTTTTCGTATTGGAATTTCCACGGAATTATTCTGACAAAAAGAACACCGTTTCTTCTTTCAGAGTATCTCTCAAAGTTTCATTCCCAAATTGATCATCCTAAGCAGAGTTATCCTGCGCCTAATTAAATGTTCACCTTCTGATCTCTTATGTTTAGGTCGCGCCAAGATCAAGAAAATGGCGCTGCCATTGATCGCAGCCGCTGGAATAAAATTGTTCGCCCTGGTACCAATTCTCCTTGGAAGCCTGGGTCTCTTAGTGATGAAAGCCCTCTTCGTTGGCAAGATCGCTCTCCTTTTGGCCGGAGTATTGGCATTCCAGAAACTGTTCGGCAGCGGCAGTTCCGGTGTCAATGGTATCTTCGGCAAGAGTCCTCAACCACCCCCAGCTTGGATTGATAGCTCCAATCAAGCCTGGTCTGCAGGCGTATCGGCTGGTGGTCAACCCCAGGGCTACTACAAGAGAAGCTTCAACGCTGAAAATGGAAAAGAAATGGACGCTCACTCGATGGCGTACGCCGCTCAGGCTCCGGTGACGAACGAAGCCAATTAATTTACGACGACCCCATGATTCGTGGTGCACGAAAAGAACCAGGCTGCCTGGAAGCCATAAACCATTTGAGTCTCGTGTCTTGTAAAATTCATTGGACTCGTTATCGACTGCTAGATTTAATATGTACGCAAGTAAATTATTCGATGACCTTTTGTATTAATAAATTATTATATTTAAAATAGATCATGCGTAGTATTTCTTTGCGTTGTACAGTAGAGGGGGAGAGTATATAGTAGTTACGTATATTATTAATTATTATATACGTAGAGGAGTTACCTACGATACCAGTCAATTTTTTAACGCTAATTATAATTTTGAAAGCACAGTCTACACGGGGACTATTCTATGAACAGGCACGTGCATGTCATTATTATTACGACTTGGTAACGTAACACAGATCCCACGTGTAAAAATAGAGAAAAGGAATATTTTCGAATATTTCTACCAGTCAATTACAATAATTCACAAACTTGGCCCTGAACTTCCACATTCTAATTGTACGAATACCACAGCGGGCCAAATGTGTATATCTGTTAGACAGCTGTGTCCGTTGAGCAGTCCCGAGCGAATGGCAGGTCGAAAGCAGGGACGATTTCTAATTTCAAGAAATTATTTATGCGCGTGTTGGCCGAGTAAGGCGTGAATGTGCATAGGGAACACACGGTACGTGATTAGTGTTTGGCCAGCGCAAAATATCGACATGTTCGAGCCAACAATCTGTCTTGCTCATATGCGATTCCGATCGGACATGCCTACGTTTCGTTTGCACTCCCACCGTGGTTGTACCCTCTTTCCTTGCCCTCGCCTTCCTTCTTCTTCCTTCGATTTCTTTTCCGTTCTCTCTCGCCTCGCTTCCGACCGAAACAGATTCGGGACACGCTGGTCGGTTTTGCATGCCGTTCCGTGTCACACGCGCGAACGGACACGGAAATCTAATTTTCACCGAGAAACTTATTATCGGTCGTCTCGTGAATATGATGTACTGCGAGAAACCTGCGGGAGTGGTCTATGTCATTGTTGGGAATGCTGTTGAAAGCGTGGAAACTCGCCATTATACGTGGTCGACAAAGGACTGCTTGGTTGTCGACGAAACGAAGCCACCCTTTATTCCCCTTTTATTCTCCGAACGGTTTACACTACACGATAGAAATGTATGTTCAGAATTATTTCTGATTCATAGTCAGAATTTCGAAACTACGTTTTCGCGCAGGTTCGTCTGTACGGTTTTCAGTTTCCTACTTTTTCTTAAGCAAATGGGCTGCCAGAGACTTAAACAGCGTAAACGTATTCTTCTAAATATTACTTGCCTCCTACTTTCTTTAGAAGCAACGCAATCACGCTTTTGACTGCTCCTGGCCTATGTAAATATATAGACAGCTCCAATACTTCAATTATTATCAGAGAACGACCCATTGTTCGAATGCACTTCATTGATTAAAATAGAACTGATTTTAATGCACGGTTGGATGAGGTAAACGTCTAATAAATTTACTCTACGAGGCGTCGAAAATCTAATCGAAAGAGAGACATCGATAGAAGGTTCGAAAGTGATCTCGCTGAAAAGGAAAATTAGTTTCTATCGACAGACGCTACGTCACCACGACGATGTTGTGCAGTGCCCATACGTGTGAGGCGTCCAAATTAAAATTCTTGACACCGCGGTCCTTGCACGTCGCTTGCCAAATGGTTCAAACTGGCCCCACCATCGTTCACGGAGCGAAGTATAAAAGAAAAATTGCCCCCGGGGCAAACAGTCAAAATCCTCGTTCGATACCGTATCGATCATCATGATGAACGCCAAACTATTTGTCGCGATTTTGGCGCTACAGTCAATCGCTTTCGCCGCGGCAGAAGACGCAAGAGGCGTGGAAATGAAATTGACAAGGACGATGGACGAATTGAATCGAATGGACACCATTAAGATCTATGGGAATATGGTGACTTTGGAACGGGTGGACGTTGCGGAAGAAGAAGAGGCTGGTAGAT
This sequence comes from Nomada ferruginata, assembly GCA_963583965.1. Classification (NCBI taxonomy): domain Eukaryota; kingdom Metazoa; phylum Arthropoda; class Insecta; order Hymenoptera; family Apidae; genus Nomada; species Nomada ferruginata. The sequence continues at coordinate 8,049,628 of OY757225.1, read as the reverse complement.
CTAGTGAAGATCCTTTGGTTAGCAAGATTGAGCAGTTCCTGAAGAGCAGACGGCTACAGGTGCACTTCCCTAACGATGGATCGACGGTTGACATGTTTGGAAGAGCTTTGGGCGAAAAGGACGTCGGCGTGGAGCTCAGGGCGCTGACAAGTGGAGCCTCCGAAGGTAAGATTGAATGCTTTAATTCGAAAATGATACAAATTTTTTGTTTAACGCGAATCTCCGTGTATAGCAGCATTCCATAATTTGTTAACGTTCACATTGAATAATGAGAAGCAGTTACGCTGCTGACAAGGAAAGCTTATAAATTATATTGTATTACTTAGAGATTATGGAACTCAATGTATCCTGCAAGAAATTGTACGAAAGCTAGTCATGCCGAGCTGTTGTTATCTCTATGACGAATTGGAATGACATTATGTGCAATAAGATCTTTTCGCGATAAATTTTGTCGTTATTGTAAAATCAGAATTCTTGAAGGAGTTATATTTAATATCCTACATACAGATCTGAAGAAAATCATTGTGCAACTATTGACACATATACCATAGAATACTTTACAGTCTCAAAATAGTTACACCTATAATTTTCAATTCCATGTCTTCAATTAATATCGACGGAAACGAATGTCACCTGATATATCGATAACGATCAAAAGTATAACCCGGCTTACCGAAGAGTAGTCGTTTCCCCTAAAAAAAAGTTCCAACAAAAAATTGGACGAAAGAAGGAACGAAAGCTCGAAGGAACTTTCTAAAATAGTCAAGGTATTCCTTCGATCTCTCCTTTAGCCTACATATCGATCATCAGCATTCGAAACTCACTATCTCGAATACCAATGCATCGATCGCTGAAAGAAAAGTATTCATGTCCAGTATCTGCATGATATTGACGAACAGCCCCAAGAAATTCCCCGTGAACGATTCTGCAGCGAGACGTTCTTATCGTCGACGCCTCGAAACGCCGCTGTGAATGGACCGCGCCACGGCCACGAACTTATAGTACCTCGCCTTTCTACAATCTCTCCAATACGGTGGAAGTAAGTCACGGAAACTTGAAGCGATTGGCCGCAAAGTGGGACTTCCGGTGGCGGGACTACCGATTGGCTTCGCCGGCGAACTAGTATCACAATGCTTCTCTTTCTTCGGCCTCTTTTCTCGTCTCTAAGATTTCCACGAATTTTTCCTCCCCCCAAAATACGAGTCGGACGAAACGCACAAGCACCTTCGCGATCGAGAGAAAAGAATGCCCGAGCGCGATAAGGAGAGACAAATTGAGGAACGAAGAGAGGGGGTGGCAAAGAAGCAGCGTCGGGCATAGAAAGCCGCGAAGGCGCGTCCCACTTCTCCCGTATCCGCGAAGACGTCGCAGGGATCGGGATAAAGTGTGTCGCGGCTGGAATTCCGGGTTTCTGGGACGCCTGTGAGACAGCTCTGCGATCGAAGACCTTGAACGAGAGTGCCACATGTCGAAGAAAGTAGATGGGCGGCGATAAGTGGCCATTAGATATTCCCAAAATGCATTCCCCCCAGCTTTGTGGGAACGTTCGCTCTGACGAATTTCACTCGATGATCGATTCAGCTTCTTATATTCAAAAAGTTGAAGAAAAAATAGGAAATTAAATTTTTCATTCTGCATCGTTGTTTTGCTGATTCTAGCCCGTACCAAGCTGAAGAAGATCGTGTTACCACTTCTCCTGGCCCTGAAACTCAAAGCCATGATCGTTCTACCTATTGTCATCACTCTGATTGGCCTGATAGGAATTAAGGGTCTTGGCGCAGGGTTAATGTCCCTTCTTCTTTCTGGAGCAGTAGCTTTGAAAGCACTGTTGACGCCGCCACCAGCGTATCCACCCAGGGTAACGTACGGCATCGTGAAACCGGAAGTGCATCACGAGCAATGGCACAGGTCGCAAGAGGAAATCAATCAACCGTACAGAGGGTGGGCTCCTGAATTTGGTTCGGAGCAGTACCCTTACCAGGAACTCCCTTGAATCAACCCTCTAGTTACCTATCATCCCTACACATCATCCCTTCATATTATTTATTGTTCCTTCTATTATTCCCATTGTATTCAATAAAGATATCATTTTCTTTGCTTTTCTATAACTTTGCATTTTAATTTCCACCCCCCTATTATATCCCACACCTGAAATTCCTCCAGCACCGCCAAAATATCGAAGCACTTTCCTCTCCATCGATCTCCGTTCGTGCGCATTCCGCGCGCAGGTAAATAATTAAGTAAATAATTGAAAATTCATAATCACGGAATAAGCAGGCTATCCACCGCGGAGGGGAACGTTAACGACCTAAATAGAAACCGACCAACGCGCTTCAGCCACTGAGATAGACAGGTGGGGGAGTAGGAACAAGAAGGAATCGGGGTCACTGTGACGAGAAAGGTGGGAAAAGTGACCGTGCAGGCTATTGGTCGTTCCTGCTACCACCAAGGTTCCTCAGGATCACGGTCACTGGGTCATTGCCTCCACGTGGACTCCCACCTTCCTTCCTCCACTCTTGATGCGTAAATGCTCTTTCTCTTTGGGTGGGGATGCAACGGTATCGGTTGTGATTGAAAAGCGTGGAGAGGGCAGAGACCTCGGGTATATACAGGGAGATAGAGAGGACAGCACTGTCAAAGGCCTGGGCGACCTCAGGCGAGACGAAGCTGATGGATTAGAGTCCAATCGATGCAATTTAAGTGGTTCTGTAAAATAGCTTAGTTGCGAGACATTTGAGAGTTTGAAACATGACTTCTTTTCTAACGAGTATTGCAATATTTTGGAAAATGTTCCTCCCTTTTTGAGAATGTTCCTATTTCTTTGTGGGATTTTGAGAACCTTGAGAAACTGCCTTCGTTAGATGAATTATGTGTAATATTGTTGGATGCGTTTAGAACCGATTAAATGCATTTTATTTATTACGTTTTTTTAGTTACTAGTTATAGAATTTTCGTCGTATAGAATTGATACTTTTTTCCACGGGTAAATGCGAACAATTTTGTCTCGAACGAATTTATGGATTGAACTAAAATACGTCTACTAGAAAATCTGCTCGCGCGATCTCTTATTAGTTCGATTGAGATTCGAGCTTTCGATATAACGAGGACTAGGTCAGAAAGATGCATCGTGACTGAAAGGCTCAGGAATAATTTACGGAATTATAGTCGAATCGTCTGCAGCAGGAATTCGTGGCATTCACAGTTTAATCCGGTTCGAGTCTGAGGAAAAATGCGAAAGTATGATCGCACACGGTGCGATTCTAAAGCGCATAACGGATGCTTGTTCTCGAATTAACCAGGTCTACGCAGCCACTCGGCCAGCTACGATGATCAGTCAGTGCATCAATCGCTGATACACCCTCATTTTTCTCGTTTCACCGGACCCACGACTCGATAACGTGAATACATTCACTCAGATCTATGCGTACCGTTAATGGTACAGAAACCATAGACCCATGAACTAATCGGCTGTACATTCACTACAGTTCATGCGCACAAAGAAATTACTTGTTGAAAACAAATAAAAATTATTTACTTTGATCTCATATCAAGTCCAAATGTTGTTAGCCTCCAGGTTGCAAAATTATAAACCATTTAATTTCCACCTGTTTTACATTACAATCTCTAACAATATCTGTTATTCCATAAAGTGAAATAATGAATAAATGTACGAACATTTCTTTTGGCGTCTTGTACAGTCGTATTTGTAAAGCGTTAAAAAATGTTTAATTAAAAAAGATTGCACCAACAAAAGTTTGTACCTTATGAACAAATAATTCCGTAGAAGCAATGAAAGAAGAAATATGTAAACAGCTAACAAGGAAATAAGTCAGAGTCCATCGAAGATTTGCATTAGTACGAATTTACCAGTCGCTAGTAGAATGATCCGTCGTGGTCAGACACGCTGCCGCTCCTCATTCCGAGCGACACGGTTTTCCAAATCGCCAGCCGTTCACCAACGATCCCGTCCGGGGAACGATCGAACCGTCTCCGCCAAGAATCGCCAGCCCATTTACAAAGAATTCACGCCAAGAATTAACAACAACCGTAACAAACTTTCTCAACGTCCATTCGTCACAATTTTCAAAGCGAAAATGGGCTAACGTTCTAGAGGCATGCCTTCGTCAACTATCGCGGGGCAATTACGTTCATCGTTTCGAATGTGTAATACTCCGGATCGGATCCACGAACGAAAAACGGCAAAAAACAAAGTGGAGAAGGTGCGAAAAAAAAGAAAGACGTGGAACGCAAGTCGACCCAATTGAACCGGAGGCAGGAACAATCGCGTGAAATTCGAACGATCCAATAGTTCTGGCTGCTCGTTTCTCTGGTTTCTGTGTTAGTTTCTACGAAGCTGAAAAGCCTATTGCCAGTTAACCTGAATCGTTCCCCATCGAACAGTCCTTCCACACTATTTGGTAGAAATTTCTTCTCATATAATGTTAGAACGAAAGCTGCTCGGTTCTGTTATATCATTCCGATGATCCTAGGAGAAACGTGAACGGCGAATTAAGGACACTTATGAAATTGCGAATCGTGCATAAAAACCGACGGTGGTCGATTTTAATTTTCGCTTTCGCCGCGTCTGGAAAGTAGAGTAGCATGTGGTGTATCTGCTATTTGTTGCAGCCCATTTTTCTTTATGGCTCTCGAAGGAAAGGACGTTTGCGGCCGCGAGGATCGAATGCCGCCTCGAGAGGAGATCTCCAATGAAATTTCGAAGTGGTTGAAATGATCGTGTTACATATCGTGTGCGCCAGAAGGACACTGGTAACCGTACGTATACACGTATACGGGGAACAGTTATGGGAAACAGGGGATAGCCCATTCACGTTTCACTTGCGGTAGAATTCGTTTGCGTTCGATCGGAATGGTTTGTGGAATGGAATGGAATGGAATCCCTGGATCGATGGAAATTGAATCTACCGAGTTGTTTCACAAATCGTACCAAAGAAATATCGCGACGGGGGCAACGAGATTTGGCAGGAATTATTTCACCTTTCAAAATGAAAACGTGCTATTTGGAACGAAGAAAAAGTGAGATCAATGGCGAATGAATAAAAATTGGCACGTCGTTTGAATCAAGAGACTGGCCAATGCAGGAACAGGAGCAGGCGCGTTGGAGATCGCGCGATTATTAACGAAAGGAAGGCGTTGCGGCAAAAGGATGTAACAAGACGCGAAATAGATACCCGAAGAAGAAGGCTAAGCCTCTCCTTTCCGACACACCTGCTGGCCGTGCATGCGAGCGCATCGCCCAAACCTTAAGCGGCATTCACGCCGCGAATTTGCTGCGCTCCAAAACTGCACGCCCTATTGACGGAGAATAATTTCCGCGGAATGCACGGCCTTGAATTATTTCCACTCCTGCGTGGAAGCATTTTGCACAAAACGCGGACACGAGGAGCGCTAAATATTCGATGAAATTCGATCGGGTACATTTGCCGATGCTTTTCCTTCAATTACCGTTTCCTGTTAGACTGCGTTCCGTGAAGTCATTTGAAGAACACCATTCATAGAAATGTATGGTAATCGTTAATTATTGTTGCAGTTGTCGTTAACAATAATTGAGAATACTTCTTATTTTCTCTAAATTATTTTTCACCATTCTATTAATTATTCCCGGAAACAAACAAAAGAAGGCAATGGAAATGAAGAGATTCTTAGAGTATTCCAAACGATTCTGCCAGCCGTGAATGTGTCTGAGATTCACGGAACGACCCAGTCTGGAAATGGGCGAGTTCCTCGAATCCCTGAACGGTCACGCGATTTCCAAAGCATGCTCGCGTTAGATGCACCATTCGCGAGCGGGGCTCGTGAAAATTGGCCGCGCACTTTCTCGCCGTCAGATCCGTCTGTTGCGCCGTCGTTCGAGCGTGGAGCGCGAAAATCCGATCTCCGGCGAGCTAAACTGGGCTAATTCAAAGTAGGCCTACTCCGTCTCGTCTCGCTCAGTCGGGGGAAATAATTTCCCGTGCTTTCCCTGCCCTTCACGGATTTCGCGAGACCTCCGCAGCGTTTCTCGCTTGGCCGAATATGATCGGTTGATTTCGTTCGATCGACAACCACCTCGATTTCGTCCGCCGAGATGGAAAGTGGTTCCCGCTACCTCCACTCTGTCGCCCATCGAGCACAATCACCGCCTACGATTTTTCACGATACCCGTCGCGCGGCAAGCGCAATGAGACATTCGCGAGGTTGGCGCCATTCTTATCCCGTACGAGGGTGATCATTAATCGAACGGGGGAACCGTAATTGTACGGGACAACGTCCGGATTGCGAATGGACTCGACAGGATGCTCGATACCGAAACGGTGTGCAATTCGCGCGTTGACAGACACGCCGATTCAACGTCCCGATACGATATCGTATTTAGATCGAACGGCATCGTTATCGAAGAAAGTTCGGTGGCGCGGCAAATTTTCACTGATACACTCCCCGCGTAGCTGTCTCTGAATGGGCGTCAGAATGGGCAGGCTTCGCTCTCATTAGAGCGTCGTCTCCGGTATCCTTTTTTTCCCGCGAATTCGACAGACATTCGAATTCTCCGCTCTATTTGACGCTCCCTCTCGCCGCGTGCACGCAGCGGCGGCGGCCACGAGAAGGCCCCTCCGCCTCCTCTTCTCGAATGAAGAGAGCATACCGTGGCCGGCTCGTTGCTCTCGACTACGGAGAATGTATGGAACGGCCGAAAGGCAAAAAGGAAAAAGGACTACCCGGTGACTCGCTCTATATATACTGCAACTATCCGAGGGTATGTCCAGTGCACGGTACGCGTCCCATCCGCCAGCTTCAGCCAGAAGGTTCAATTCTATTCGAGAGCAACGCAGTCCGCTTTGTGCCGCCGGACGTTCTCCAACAGGATCTGTCTAGATCAGGATTCCCCGTCCGGTTCCAGAAGCAATTACACTTGACAAGATGAAGGGACTCGCGGTACTTCCTCTGCTGCTCCTAGTCGGCGCCGTTTTCGGTGAAATCGAGAGACGAACCTCGAAGCAAATGGTCGAGGAGTCACCGGACAGTTTGGCTTCTACCCTGAGCAAGGATTGTGGCAAGTCCTACAGTGCCACCTGCTTGAAGCTGGACGTGGTGTCCTTCTTGGATAGACTGTCCGAGCAGGAGGACATCAACATTCTGCCGGGTGTGTCGGTGATCAAGGAGAACGGATCTTCCAGTGTGCCTGCTTCCGAGGTTGTCGCCAATTTAGCCAGGGACTTCCCTAACGACGTGGAGAAGAGATTGGACGCTTATCTGGTTCACAAGGTTGGAAGTTATCTCAACAGCCATTCGATTTCTATTAGGCTGTTCGATCCGAAGACCTTCGAGGCTGCCAGGAACTTCAATGAAGAAACGATGGCCCAGCTTGGTCTGGGCGGAGCGCAGAACGTTGGGACTGGTGAGAAACAGTTTGAACAAAGTAATACCTAGCTTGTTCAATACGCACATGTCAAATAATACTATACACTGTTATTGCTACTATCATTATTAGATTATTGATATTAATATTGTTACTAATATTTACATTAGCTGCATATTCGTTTTTCTACTACGATTACAATTTCGCCAATTCCCAAACAGGACGCAAGAAGGAGAAGGGCGGTGGCTACGGCGGCCTCATGGCGGGTTTAATGATGATGAAGGGAACCCTGGGTGCGGTAGGTTTTGGTGCCCTCGCCCTTCTAGCTGGTAAAGCCCTGATGACCGGTCTCATGGCTCTCATGCTATCAGCCATCGTCGGTCTTAAGTCCCTAGCAGGCGGTAGCGAGAAGAAGACCACCTACGAGATCGTCAGCAAACCAGTGTACTCGAACTCTCACACTCACAGCTCGGAGGAGCACCATGGCCACGGATACGGCCACTCCGGATACGGAAGATCCTTGGATGCGATTCACGACAGCGTTCAACAAGCCGTGCTGAAATACGGGAACGCGCGGGACCGTCGGTCGCTGTATCGGCAAAATTAACTAAATCATGATCGCCAGCGTGGAGCAGCTGGTATCGACAAGAAAAGAAAACTCTAGTAGCACATCTCTACCTCACTCAACTCACTTCGTTTCCTTCCCTCTTGTTTCCTCTTCTTCCGCAATTCACGGCCCCATCTGCACTATATCCAGCACCCCGTTCTTCCCTTCGGCTCGCTTATCGCCAAGTGTCTTCAACAATCTTTTACTCCTCGACACCTTTCTCCTCTCTGTACGTTCGTTTCGCTTTCTTGTTGCCCACGCCGCTCTATCTGTCACTTCTCGTCGCTTCACCGACTCTCATTTCATCGCCCCGCCCCTGCGTTTCGATCGCCAGTGGAGTTACATTATTAGAATCGTAGGTATTTATTGTGAAGCATGTTTCTTTCATCCCATGATCGCGGCCGGTGTTAGCCGCGCGTGGACCATCTTCGGATCATGTACATGATTTCTCCTTATGTGTTATTTATATTTATATATATACGTATTTGTATTTATGCGCGTTGTAAAGTTTTAATAAAACGTGTTTTTAAGAAGCTGCTTCTACCCCGTTGAATTTTGCCAGATCGATGTACGAATTCTACTTGCTGCAGTGTTTGATGTATAGATTCTCTTTTCATCGATGAAAAGTACGATAGATTGTACATGGTTACAGAAAAGGAGAATCGATTACGAATAGCGGGCATAGCGACATAAAAACTGCTCTTCGTCTCGGTTCGCTGAAACGGAGATTATACGTGTCGGATAGAAGTCGATGAATATGCCACTTTATTAAAGTGACACGCAACAAAGCTGTCCCTTCCTTCGACTACGCGTTGAAATGCTTCAATCACCAGGGTATTGCTTTTGGGTATTGCTATTTCCCCGATGCAATTTCCAAAGTTATGTTAAGAAGCCGAAAATATTTGTATCGATATATTGCCATAAAAGGCAATATACAAAATTGTTGGAACAGTGTCCAAGATTTACCAAAGACATCCTGTTTCGCGAGCTGGAGCACAGAACCGCTGCAAAAGCGACCCACGGTTCCAACTTATTATTACGTTAATTCGTTGGCGGCTCGGTAAATGATAATCGTGACAGAACGCTAAAAAGATTGCCTGAATGACATAAATTCTGTCCGTATATAAGGGATTACGATCAGTCGGAAATCAGTCTTAGGCTGCTGATAAGCCGCATCGTATATCGACCGATGTCAACCTTGGGGATTGTTCGCCTGGTGCGTGGATCAATGTTGATCGCGATCCTGGTGCTCTCGATCGTTGTTCGAGGAGAAGCTGACGATGGGTTGGTCGAAGCTCGGGAAGCCAACGTGGATCCTGATACAATGATTGGAACCAGCGCTCGACAATAGTACTGTGCAGTTTGTTATACGTAGAATTTCTCGTTACTATTATTGTGACGAGTTTAGAAGTGTGAAAAAATGAAAAATATATTATCGTAAACAAAGCAGAATTTTCGTTTAATATTTTAGTTTCTTGCGGTGTTTTAATTTTGTTAATTCCGGTTAGCATTGGTCGGCAAATCTTCGACTTTCGAAAAAATGGGATCAGAATGGATATCAGGGTGGTACAATCGGTCAGAAACGAATCTTTGAAGGAGGATGACTTCCCTGCATTTCCTACATCGGATATAGGCCGCTGTATTATAGATCTCTCGCTGGTCTGCGCTCAGAAGCGTCTCGGTCGATTTCTGGAGTCCATCAGACATTTAAATGAGATTCATTTAATGGGGCAAGAAATGAAACTAGTAAAGACTAGAGTGATTAACAATCCTAGATCCATCAATGAGAGCAATGATGGTATTGAACGTAGTGTCAACGACTTCTTCGACACGTTTGCTCTACGAATCACGTTGCCCAGATGGAATGGCAAACCGGAGAAGAATCAGATTGACGTTATGCTCGACGAGACAGCCATTGCTGAAGGTTCGTGGAATTAAGGAAAAGGCAATTGCAATAAGAGAAACTGACTGATTATAATTACCATTAGCAGACTTATATTTCTTATAGGACGTGGTAAAGGAGGCGGAGGCGGAAAGGGGAAAGGAGGTAAAGGTGGTAAGTGCAAGATGATGATGATGGCAGGTCTGATGATGCTCAAAATGAAACTGATGGGTAAGTTGTCCTCGACACTTTTTACTCACACTGTAGAATAATAAATTAACTTTACGAAAAAATATAGGAGTGGCAACGTTGAAGGGTATGATGATGGCTGGTATGTCTCTAATGATTTCGATGGCGATGCTGATGCATAAATACATGAAGGGAGGAGGTGGAGGACACGGTGGCGGTGGTGGAGGTAAATGATACCTGCATAAATAATCCACGCGAAGCGTCGACATTACAAAAGTCAATGAAATAAATGAAATAAATATAAATTCAATAACATTTCCAGGCCAATACAAAGAAATCGTACTCCTCACAAAATCCGGGGGTGGCGGAGGAGGAGGTGGAGGTGGTGGAGGCGGTGGAGGCGGTGGATGCTGCTCTCCAACAGATAGCTATGGTGCACCACCATCGTCCAGCTACGGTGCACCTCCATCATCCAGCTACGGTGCACCATCAGGCGGCGGAGGCTGGGGGCGTAGCTTTGGAAGACGATTCATCACCACAAATCACGATAGATCGAACTACACAACAGATTCGACTAATTCGTCCTTCAGAATTGTGCAACCTGCGCCGAAAAGTTCAGATTCTCTTAATTATAGCAGCTACGGTTATCCTCCCCTAAATTCTAGTTACATATACTCGAATTTATATCTAAACGCCAACGCTAGTAACGTGGAAAATATCAGCAATGTGGAGCCGTTGTTAAAATCGGGTACCAACGATTATATTATTGAAGCGAATTCGTATCCGATAGAAAATTCCAGAGATTACGTGATGGATTCGAAACAAGTTCTCGATTACGTGGAAAATGTTAACCATTTATCTTCAACTAACCACATAGCAAACAACTACGCGAATGCGCAACATCCGGTTTACAGTGACGAATGGCAAGCTGTGGAAGACAAGAATTTTCTACCAAGTTTGGAGAGAGATATCAGAGATAGCGGTGGTTTGAATGGTAAAAATTCATCTCTGCGTGGTATTTAATATTTCTAACATACAATTTGGAAATAGATATACTTGAAAAACACATTGTTTATTCTTTCTATATTTTCCATGAAACAATTTCCATTATAATAAAATCATTCGAACTTCATACCATCAGTCCTAAAGCAGTGGCGCGATCTTTCGAACAAGCTACCAAGCCACTAACAGGTGAGAGGCTTACCTGTTCCCGACAGGTGCGTTCTCCATCCGTGACATTGAACTCAGCTACCGACTGAGAAGCATCGAGTTGAAGACCATTGTCGCTAAACGTCCAAGGCCATCGACCGTCTTCCGGTATGAAGTTCAGGGTCGTTCGAATAACACGTACCTACCGTTCGATTAAATTCACACCTCGTAAGCTGAGAATAATTGCGTCGATGGAATGCATTTAATGCCTGCAACCAGATCTTTTGCTCGAGCCAAGTTCAATGCCTCCAACATATTCACTATCAGTCCGATTGCCTCAGAGTATTTTTCGATTGGTACTCACGAGATGCTGTCTATTTGGATTGTCCCAAGAGTATAGAGAAGTAAAATTTTTAAAACCCAGTATGGATTCATTCCGCGATCCATCTTTGTGTAATCATTTTTCATTGCAAGTGACTGTGCCATTTTTGTGAAAGTTTGGCAATACTCAATTGACAAACCGTGGCTTTCATTTCCCATTATGTCTAGATTTCGTTCCTTTAACGTATGGAAGTGGCGCGCATCTAATTGTATCCTGCGCGCTTTAATTGCACGATAACTGTACGTCACGGAATTAAGTCACACCTCGAAATGTGTGTCTCGATGCAGCACGTATTGCCCGCGAATTCGTCTTAGAATCGGCCCTGCACAATTGCTGACCCACATCGAACCACGGCTTAGCCACTTGATTCTCGTAGCACGTAGCATTTTCGGTGACAACGCGATCTGATTTGAAAGACATAACGGCAGTCGGATTTTTCAAGCATGGTCGACAGTTCCGGTTGCTGTTTCTCTGTCAAGTACCAGTCGGAGTTATTAAAAGTTTGCAAAAGATTGAGTACACCTGTCAAATGGTAAACACGGTATGAGAAATAGATTTGTTTCTACGGCTACCGTCCAGCAATAAGGCGTTCTATGCTCCACTCATGAATATGTAGATAATACATACTAATTAAGTATAGTCCACAGTATAAACGAAGTATAAAATACATTTTGCATATGCACTTTAAATCGTTCACGAGTAGCTCATACTTGACTGACTAACAATTACCAGCCGATCGATCTAAAAAGTATTATGCACACAGATATTCTACATTGCATCTCTTTGAAATCAATCGCTTTATTTAAACAAAAATTAGACAAGAACCATTTGGATGTATTAACGGTTGGAAAGTATACGATTCTATCAATCATACGTGCACCATAATTCTTCATCGAACAGCATCAATTTCAAATTCATTACATTAAAACGTTCACAAGTCCCTCGTTTGTAACCGAATAAAAATCTGAAACTCCGAGGTCGTTGATCGGCCATCGATTCAAGTAAAAACGGCCAGAAAGGCGCGCCAGGAAAATCGGTGAAAGTTGCCGTGCAGAAGGATTAAAAGTGGGCTGCCATCGCGCCGTAAATAGGTAGAACTTGTCACGCCACGGATTCGCGAATCGGTTCACTTTCCTACGCGCGTAGCACGCGCCTCGTGACCGATCCTTGCTCGATTCCACGTTGACGTAACAGAAATTACCTTGCACGAGGGAACGATCAGAGAGGGAAATGTGGAACGGTTACATTTTATCTACGATTTATAGGTATACGTGAAACGTCTGTGATAGGCTAACGAGCACGGAAATTGTGCCCCTTTTCGCATGCACGCGATGCCTTCTTGTTCGCGGCATAAACGACGATGATTTCGGAGAATCCTGGTAAAAGTATCGGTACCCCTTTTTACCATTCGCTTTACGGCTTCGTCTGTCTTCGAAATGTGTGTCAATCTGGTTTCCTGTTTCGCGAGAATAGCTGAATTTTTCTGTTCGTTCACATTCTCGGCGATATCTTCGTTTGTTATTCCGCCATTATCGTCAACATTACGCAAGCTCTGCGGAAGCGACAGCAGTTCGTTGACCGAGTATTAATGCATTCATTGTACAGGGTGTTAATAAGAAATTATTAGATAATACCGAAATCTATTTTTTTCAATATTTCCACAATCAGAAATTAAGGGCCTTACCTTCAAACTCTAGGAAGACACCTTTGTCTTATTAAATAATAATCAGAGATTATTTTTCCTCGAAATTGTTAACCAGTACCAATCGTCGCTCTATTCCCTGCAATTTCTATTCAATGTGAAGTTACAATTAATATCATGAACATGGGTGGACTATGACGATCGCCGGGTGCGTACGTGACGTTAAACAGGACAACCCCCTGTGCTTGAATTTGTTCTGCCCACCCAATATGTAACGTGTCCCAGTTCCTTGGTTCACTTCGAGCACGTGCAAACCAGTTCCGATGCATCGCGCCTCTACAAAGACTTTCAGCCGTCCCGCCGTGCGTTTCTCGCCCGAAGCCGCACTTCCGATTCTGCTTCTCAAACTTATATTTTCGGCAATGTATCCACGGTAAGCGTCGGCACGATTCGTTCACCTACTTCGTCGCCACTCGGGTTTCTCTTTTTTCTTTTTTTTTTTTGTTTATCAATTACTACGACTCGTCCTCGAATATTCCAGCCACTCAGCGTTTTGCTATCAATTCCAGAAAATCTTCCAGAATCTCGAAAATTACCATAAGACAAGCGGCCTTGATATTCAACGTTCACCAAATGTATTTAATTTATGTCAATGGAGGTGCCCGTAATATCAAAGAAGGTTAAACGGTATCCAGTAGTATCTAGTAGCATCGAGGATATTTGTGCTCGACGTGGTGCGTCTATACACGTGATAATTTATCAGTGGCAAGTGTCCAATAGGTGTCGATATCTAGGCTGTCTCCGCACGAAACGGGTTCGTTCTTGTTGCATGGCTATCGAGGACCGCGAGAAACATAGCGGAGGAAGGAGCTCGTCTCCGTGAACAACACGCTCCACGGGATCGCTTTTCGGCGGTCGACGAACGGGCAAGCCGGTCGCCGTTCAACCTACCTACCTACCTACCTACCTGACCACTGGCCAGATCAATAGTAGGTCAATGAAATTCACTCGGCCACACCACGTTCTCCCTTGAACTGTTCGATTCTTTCTACGGATGTTGGTATGCGACGTAACTGAGACACGGGATGACGTACACCTCCACTCGTAAAATTTTTCCAGGTGCAACGCGAAAAGTAAAAAGTGTTTTATTGAGGTTGCTGAAGAGGAAGAAATATTTTCTTCGCGTTACGCTGATGTAGTCTGTTTGATTACTCTTTTCTCTTAATTTATTGCGCGAGAGACTTTTCATATTTATACAGAAGGATAGTTATTATACGTTCTGTATAATATAGGGGTTTTAAATATGAATCTAGAAGAAAGTTGCATTTGGAAAATAATAATACAAACAGTTTCAAGTACTTGGGAAATTCGTTTCTTTTATTACATACATAGTTTTAATCATTTATTCGGAATACATTTATTCTGACAGTGTGTTACAAATGTTTAGTATAATATTGCTGGTTTCAAGGTCGCGTTTTCTCTTCAGAAAGGAAATGACATTGAAACCAATTTCTCCCCTAAGATCGACTAGATTGCGAGCAGCTGTACACCGGATTTTAATGAAACTAATACGAGATAACGCGTTTATCGTTCGTTCCACTCGGATGTAGGTTACCTGTGCGACATCGAAGCGGTCGGAACTGATAATAGAAACACGTTCTCCAACGACCCATTAGCGAAACCGCTCGAGAGGAAGCCGCGTAAGAATTCGCAGAAAAGCAATTGGATAATTATTGTACAGCACAGCAATTGCTGCCTGATGTAATAAACAATTAATTAGTGGGATTTTCTTCGCTGAGGAATGATTAGGAATTGAGTTACGAGCAATCAGGGACAGCTTGCAGTTGAATTAAATTGTACCAGGTAAGAAAAGACGAGTAATATAAGCAAGTGCGGTAATTTCTGTTTGAAAAAACCTATGGATCATCGGCGCAGGACTTCGCCCCAGATCACCGTGCAATTACCTCTCATTCCTGAGACGAACTGTGTCGAATCTCCGATTTTGCTATGCGTTTCGGAATTAACCCGGATACGAAATGCAACCTGTAGATGTTGTTACTTAATATTCCACAACGGTATCCCTCTTTGATTCATTGTTCATTTTGGCACGGTCTGAATTTCACTCTCGCGTTCCACTTTTTTTGCTCTTGCTGATTCGTTTATTTGGCCGAGCATCGATCGTTTCACCGAGAGTTGGTATAACTAAAAAGTCATCCTAGACATCTGCACGGCTGTGATCTAGCGATAATCGAAACCGGATCACTTATGGGCTCCCGTCAAACCGGTCCGATGGCACATTAACCACGGACAATTCGCAGCTTCTGTTGAAAGAGCTGAAAAAAGTTTCATGGGATGCCACGACGTCTGCCGCAGGTATGGTTCCTCTTCTTGTTCGTAGAACAGTTACTATCTTTGTTAACGGTGCATAGTATGTTTGACGACGTGCCTTCCTAATAGGGTTTTGCTTAACCTGCAGATGGGACGAAAAATGTTTGTCGATTCACGGGACCTTTTTGTTTAATTATTTTGTTAAAATGTCGTATTCGTATGAATATATTCTGTATGGAATATAGAAAACCGGCACATCAGTGTTTATATAATCGAATGGAGCAAAGATAGTTTAACAGTACAGAAAGTACAGTTTCTTTTACTTTCACATTTTTGTTGCACAGAATACTCGTGTCATTATGTTTTTCCCTTTAGATAAGTAGCACGAAATGAAGTGATAATAAGCCGTCGATAATGTACAGTTATATCGTAAATTTGCAATCCTATGGATCAAGTCGTGATCACTATAACCACCTTCGACAGTCAGCTTCCATCGAGGCTCTGAAGTATTCCATTTTTCTTTCATTGCATTTGTAAAACGTCTGCATTCCATTGATACGATAAGACCGATAAAAAGAAATAATAATAATCATAATAGTTAAGTCCAATATTAAATACCATCAACAGAAACTGTCCTACGCACGCGATTCACACACTTCAAAGATCGAACATCGATGCTAGGAGATCACTGGAAGATTTTTCAGCCGCTTTCACCGAGCGCGGAGCCAAGCGGGCCAGCCTCGGGCCTCTTCACGGTGCATACAAACTCCAAAATCATCCTGAACGCCTTTCGATACGCGCGCGCTTCTAACTGGAAGCTTGGCTGGTTGCAGCCCGAGAGGAGACGATAATGACCTTCCACGGAACAGTCGTGGACGGAGTAGGAGGGCCTTTGACACACTTGACGCTCAGGTGAATTGTAACCGAGAACTGAGAAGCTCGTGGTTAGTTTTAAGCAAGAGATCGAGCGGAGCGCGTCTCGCGAGAAAGGACCAGGAAAAGAAAAAGAGCCGGGTACAAGGGGGACGTGACATGACGACCAGGTGACACGAAAAGGATTTACAGGATTGTCTGCGATGCGACGGAATTGCTCGAAACTGAAGGGTCGACTTAGTCCAATCGGTGGATCGAATTGAAGTATTGCTGGGATTAGTAACGGGGTCGTGTCCGCTGGAGGGGGTAACGGAAGTGACAAAAGGTGCACGTGGATCTGGCGATGTCTGTTTGACGAAATCAAAAGTGCACCGTGCTTCCTGGTCTACATATTCGTGCACGTTGCTCGCCGTCGGGTGCTACTTTACGTCTCACTCCGACCAGGGTGACTCGGTGAAATACAATTCAGGTTTCTCGTACAGGTAATTGCGGTCGGGTGTGATACCTTTTCGAGAATGCATTTTAAATCGGTGATCGTGGTCCTGTGCATCTGCGTGGCGTACGCGAACTGTCAGTTCTTCAGCTTCAAGAATCTGCGAAGCTACGCGAAGATATTCCAATTTAATGGTCTACTGGCGAATCAGACTGGCAACGAACTGTGGACAGGATTGTTCAGGGACTGTGATCGATCCGTCACGTTCTCTTGCATCCAGAAGAACGCCTATAATTACCTGAACGATGTCTTCGTCGAACGCGAGAATATCACCGTGTTCGACGGGCTGACTATGACCAAGAACCGTTTGGATTACGGAACGTGCCGCAGAAAAGACGATCAGGACCCCATGGACGAAAATCTGGTGGAAGGATCCAGCAAGGACGACTGCGACGAAGATGAAAGTGAACAGGGAACGATGGAGGATGGAGGTCGACAATTCGAGGAGAAGCAATCGCCGTTGGAGGAAGTGACTAACGCGTTAAGGAAGAGGGCGGTGAAATTCCTCGCGACTAGGGACTATCAGATACAATTACCTGAGTTTTTCTTCGACGGCGCCGCGATCAAGATAAGTCCCCGTGAAATAGATGAAAATGGCGCCCTGGTTAGAGTGGACTTTGGTCAACGTGGTCTAGAAAGTCAAGGAAGGATATTCAAGAAAATCAGTACGGCGATTTTTCCTACAAACGTTCCTCGAATTACTAGCGATTAATTTTTAATAATAATAATAATAATTACGATTGTTCCCTTTCCAGGAAAGTTCATTCAGAACAAGCTACTGACCAGCCTGCTGGCCGTGCTACTGATCGTCAAACTGATCAAGATCAAGTTGATGTTCATCGTCCCTTTCATGTTCGGCATTGGCACGGCTAAAAAGCTGTTCCTGAAGCTCCTCCTCTTCTT
This sequence comes from Nomada ferruginata, assembly GCA_963583965.1. Classification (NCBI taxonomy): domain Eukaryota; kingdom Metazoa; phylum Arthropoda; class Insecta; order Hymenoptera; family Apidae; genus Nomada; species Nomada ferruginata. The sequence continues at coordinate 8,031,823 of OY757225.1, read as the reverse complement.
CATACCAGCGTTTGCGCACGTCTTCAAGCTATGCTCCAGCTATTACACCTCTCAGGGCACGAAGTTCCATCATCACCATCACCAGGTAATAGTCATAACGATTCCACTGGTATGCAAACCCTTCATCCCTCGAATTTATTCATCAGCGATGCATTTCAATTTCAGATTGCCCATCACCATCATCACGTTCCAGTTCCCGTACCAGTACCAGCCTTCTATAATCATCCGCACCATCATCACCCGGAGGAGCCGGAGTTCGATGGGCACGATTACGCTCATCCTCACATACAATACAGAAAGGACGTGGAGGAATTAAAGGAATGGGGTATAGAGCCCTACGAAGAGCCATACCACGAGCATCTCGAGCCCGTGAACCCAGCCACGATGCCAGCCCGAGCACCAGGACTCCCGCCGACGTCTTTCACGGGGCCCACTTATCCAGGAGCTTATGGAGTTCATCAGTACGCGCCAAACGTTCAACCTGTATCGTCTCTATATCCGGAGAAACGTCCTACGGTGTCGGCCCACAACTTGGCCTACTCCGCGTACGCTGACAATAATCGTCGAATTGTAGTGCAACCGCCTTCACCTGTCGTTCCAAACGTTTCGTTAAATCCAGCGAATTTGCGAGCCACGTTGCTACCGGCAGCGGCGAACGTCAAGACCTCGTACGGTGTTTTCGGGGAACAGAACACCAGGCAAATATTAACGAAAGTTAATCAGCCGGAGCAGAAGGCAAATGTGCCCGCAAAGAGGCAAAGTCTCGACGACGAATATTACGGGCCGATAATTAACAGACTGGAGGACACGTTTAAGCAGCTGAGATTCGTCGAAGAGACCTGCAAGGAGAGGCTCGTGTGCAGCATGTACAAGAACCCGTCAGTGTACTCGCCGCACAGCAATCTCGTGTCGAACGAACTATCCAGGTAGGGACGAGAAGGTGAAACGTAGAATTAGTCGATCGTAGGATTATCGGTATTCCGAGACGCTTTCGAGAGCGTGGAAACGGGGACGTGATGATTTAGCCCTGTCTCTTTAGCTAATATCCAATCGTGGAATAGGTCGTGCGTTTCCCAAATACGTTCTCCTGTTTGCATAAATTTTGGGAAAGATTCGATCTCGACGCCGCGGGGTTCGTGTTATTAATTATTCAGTCTGCTGCGCGCCTCATCTGAATTCGATCGGCTCTGGCTTCGATCACAAAGAGAAAGGTGGCCAACGTTCCGAATCGCTCGAATCGGAACGTTGAATCACGTTTCCACGCGGACCAACTCTTTTTCATGTTACGTTCCTTACGCCGGCCGTTCCGCGGCCAACAATAAACGCACTCCATAAGAGAAGCGTTCCGAGCAGAAACGCGGAACCATTAGTTCCAGTAGGATGTACCTCGATCTCCCGCTACTTCCCTCTATTTCTGCGTTTATTAAAGAGAGGCCATCTCGTTAACGAGCAGCCGGCTCGCTAAATGGCGAAAGTATCACGAGTGTTAAGTAGGGAAGCAAACATACATATATGAGGGAACCGGGTCAGGGTTTGCGTTTGTAACACGATTGTCGATTAACTTTAACGCGAATTAGTGACCAGTTTGTGTTAAGAACGTCGTGTACATTTTATTTTTCTTTCCAGAGATCCGCAGGAGTTGAAACGAACGGGGTCCGAAAGCTCGTCCGGCCAGAAGTTCCACAGATATCTAAGTGCTGCCAGATTGGGTCAAGATGGTGGAGACTGTCTTAGAACGTATCCATGCCACATAAAGACCGAGTAAACCAGACGTGGATTTTTGTCGTCGATTAAATGAAAATCGTCGAGGGAACAAGCATACGCTGATAAGGAACTGAAATCTCTGACAAGCGCGATGCGACGTATTGATGACTCCGATACGAGTTCAACCGGTCGTCTACTCTAACGCGCGATTCAGACGACCACGAGTGCAGAATGTTTACTTAGGTCAAGACGACGGCGGGACAGACGGATCTCTTTAGTCGAAGGATGTCAGACTATATTGTACTTAATGTTGTTCGTGCAACGACACTTTTTGAAGTATTTAATGTAACGGAAGTGTCTCGGGTCGGTCACTAAGAATTATTGTAATGTTTGCACTCGCGGTAGGGTCACGTGAAATTCTTTCATGAATTGAATATTAAATCGAATGAGAAGGAAACCACTTTCTCTTCAATTTAATTAACAATAGTCTATTTATTAATATTGATAGGTGATATGGTTCGAGTTGGTTGAGTAATTTTTTTTAATTTTCGATGTAGCTCTGACGAATTGAGACGGATGATTCTGATGAAATGTCAAACTTCGCTCCCTTGACACTTTGTCAGAAACGTCGCGGATATGTAACGTAATTTCTTAAATAATATCCCTCGATTGCGCAACGTCTTTATCCTCGCGGTTGTTAAATATCGATACCAGGTGCGATTACAATTATGTAATTAGAGAAATAGAATCATTTCGACGAGGCATTGCAATAGGCAAGACACTTTTGTGTATGTGCAGATGATGATCGTAAGTGAACAATTTACGGATAATTTATTGTACGTGTAAGTCGAATGGATCTTTAAAAAAAGAAAACTCCTATGTTAGATGTAAGGAACTAATTATTTATTTTCCGATACGATTATTTATTGTTACATTCTCGGGTGCCATACCCAGCTATTATTTATTAAGTTATACATTGTACAAAGCGAAACGATGCTTCGATGATGTTTCTACCTCGAAGTTTCAGTGTGTACCATTGTTTTGTTCACAATAAATGACAACAAAAAATTATTATGCTTTTGTTCCATTTAAATAACCAAATTCGAATTTGTACAACATTCTAAATAAAGGACCTTTACCTAGCCACACCTTGCACGGGGTAAACAATTTTTAAACAAAAAATCTACCGAAGACTGTCCAAATAGATACCTCGTGTTAAAAAATGAGCCACGATGGATTGTTGTAGAATTTTTCTTTCGACAATTTTTCATCGGAAAATGGAACCTCCGATTCTGCACGTCAGTGTGTTAATTATTAACGCAAAGAAGATAACTCAGCTGTAGCCAGACAAATCTACCCTCTTAAATTATATAGACTATCGAAGATACCATATACCACTCGCACACACGAATCAATCGTAAACCGTACACAATCACTTTCTACATATTTTCCATGGGTCTTCATTATTCCCTGTTCATATACCATTCTCACTTTCATCTATTCTCTTCTCACGATCGACACCCGAGCAATTTCGCTACACCGTCGTTAATTTCCCTTCGCTCGTACAAACCACTATCTCTCTTGCTCCTTTGTAAACTTTACCATACGGAATCGTTCCGTATGGACGTATAGACCAAACCATTCCGCTGATCACCAAGACAACGTATGCAGAGGTATATCACTGTCGCGATCCAACGGGGCATGCACGAAACCGGAAACGATCGGAAGCAGCGGGCGTCGAAACCAAAGTCGTCTCGCAGGGACAGAACGTAGAGCTGTGAAAACATCGGCACCCTAGATAACGAGGCTTTCTTCTTTCCTTTCAGCCGGCCACACGTCCCTGATCAAAATTCATCGGCCGTACTTGGCTACCATCGACTATAAAACCGCGCTGTCTTCGTTCAAGCCGGCATTCGGTGTTTAGCCTCGCAAATCGGTAGATACCGCCATGAAGATTCCAACGATCATCGCATCCTTCGCCCTTCTGGTCGGTTTCGTGGCCGCGGAAAATACCGAGACCACGGCCGAGACGCTCCAAAGCATTTATTACAAGTAAGCGTCGTATATGCAGATCAGAATTGATATACAACTCTCAGTCCAATAGAACAGGAATGAAATAATAATAATATATTTAATTTTTGATATTTCACAGATGCATAGACAACCAGTCAATGGTGTCCTGCGTGAAGCCAAAGGTGTTGGCGTACCTCAGCAACGCAGCTAAGCAAGACAGGCTGGCCATCACAGACGACTTGGCAATAGTAAAGTCTAGGAATATGCCCGAGGAGAGCAACGAGCACTACCCCTCGCAGTACGATTCAGTAGACCCTGCCAGGAGAGAGCTTTTGCGGTCCTTGATGCTGGAGAAACTGGACGCGTATCTGTCGTCTCATCGATTGGAGGCTAAGCTACCGGAAGCTATCGCGGGATCCAATATTGTACCTAGATCCTTGGTAGACAGCATGCCGAGAAGCTTGACTGTCCCTCTGTCTGACTCGTCCGACGGTCAAGGTAACGAAATTGACATTAAAAAAATAGGAATAATCCAATTCGGTTATCCGTATTGCATTTGTGATTTAATTAATTGCTTCTTGCGCTACGTCCAGGTCGTGGATTCGTCAAGAAGGTCATGATTCCGTTCCTGCTGGGTTTAAAATTCAAGGCCACCGCACTGGTGCCACTCGCCCTCGCCCTGATTGCCCTGAAGACATGGAAAGCCTTCACCTTGGGCCTCCTGTCGATGGTTCTCAGCGGAGCCATGATGATCTTCAAACTGACCAAGCCCAAGATCGCCTACGAAGTCGTTCACTATGGTCACCCTCCCGTTGAACACCCGCCTCACTGGGACACTGCACCCCATGGCCCCTACAGGGCGTACAGGAAATGAGCTCAACCAAAGATTCGACTTCCTTCCTTAGCTCGTTATATTTAATATTTATTATCGCGCGACTCTGACTTATTTATAAATAAAATTCCTTACATGGTCTCATTAAATCAGTTGTCCCTATCTATCACTGTCACCTTGTTCAATGCAAGAAGAAAGCAAAGAAGAATGGAAGCATCTGGCCACTGCGATTCGGTCACTTTCCGTTTTATTATTTGCCTACGCGACGAGAATCGACGGAACATTAATTGGGGATTTAAAAACCGTGAAAGTGGAAAGGGTCACTCGGGTATGCAGATGCAGCTTCCGTTTGCCCGGCAAAACGGCTGCAAAACGAGCGGCGCTTGCGAGTTATCGGATCGATTCAAGCGAACTGCGTCGTTCGATGACGATTATGGAACAGTAAAAGTAGACGATGCGTTTCAGAATCATATTATTACAAAGGTGGATATAGGTTCGACCAATGTTCGCCACGCCAAGAGGCGTTTCGTCGCGACGGATCTTCGTTTCATCAATTCGCACCGACATCGTTTTTCGCGAAGCCACGGAATTGCAAAGAATGGAGAATAAAATGGAAAGCGGACACAGTGCATGTCGCGACTGTGAAAACGTCAAAGGGGGAGATAGTTGTCGAGCGGCGACGAAAACGGCGCATCGATAGACGCTACTTTGCCCTGGATGTTTATGCAAAATCGACCCAAAATTCCAATTACCGTTTTATTGTTACGAGCAGATGGAAGTCGGGCAGAGCGGACAAAAGTGTCCCCTCGCAACCCCACGCGCGCATTCTCGCACGAGAAACTCGCACGCAACGCGCATTCGTGATGCGACTCGAGGAATCTCTTCGCCGAATCGTCTGGTACACGTGGATTAATTTGGGTCACAAAATTGTAAGGGTTCAAGATCGCCATTGATATTAATGCATTTCGTTTCATACTTTAATTGACCACCGATACTGTTATGAATATTACGATCGTTTAATTAAAAAACGTTTACAATGTAAGTATTTTGCTCTTGTTCATTGCCAGCAATAAATTTGTAATAAAGGATAGTACACTTAAGCCATGTGACCGCCAGAGCTTTCACGGGAATATCTTTCTTCTAACGTGAATTATTCATTTCTGACAGGTGTTTACTTCGACGGATTATACAGTCATTCTATCCGTGAATAACACTTGCACCATAATAGCAATCTAAAGGGTGAATAAATAGAGGATAGTACTAACGGACCAGACGTGTGGAAAGTGTCGTGATCGTGGTGTGAATTAGCGATCGATTCAATGCCACGGTTACGATACAATTGATGCCAAGGATGAGAAGGGTCTTCTACTCTTACTGGCGTGCGCACGCTACTTCCGCTTTGCCACCTGAAACGATGCTGTATGATCGCAGGTCAAATATTCGAAAGTTCCGCCCTGTTTATTGCGTGAGCTGATTGTTTTATCGACGCATGATCTAGGTTAATGAAATGAAAGATATTTTGGCTAGTTTGGATCTGAATATTAAACGGTCACCAGCCCTCCATTTCTAGCGTCGAATAATGCCAAGTGCATACGCACACCAGTGAACAGAGTGAAACAACGAACGAATACCTCAACCAAGTGTTGTCGTTACGATCGAATTATTATTATTATCCTTCACGATTATTGTCGTGCCCTTTCTACTTCAACCACGAAGCTCGAGGAATCTCCAATGCACACAACACAAACTGTCCACAAACAATTGCATCTGCAAATACCGCAAATTCTCTCGAACAACCCTCGACGCTAACATTTATCGTCGCGAAATCATGGTCGCGTGTTCTGCACGCATCACGCGACCCTTTCAGTCGAAACGCGCCGCGGCGAAGCTTTCTTCAGCTTTGCCGATCCCGAGCGATCCGGCAGTCGCGTCACGATCGCAACGGGGCCTCGATAATCGAACACCATACTTAACGAAAAGAAAATTCGTAGCTGGATAGAAGTGGGGGCGGTGTATGTGCCGGGTGCTCCGGTACGCAACGTCGGTACGTCGATTCAGCAACTGGGGCTTCGTATAAATAGCCTGGTGCCCAACCCATTGGCATCAGTCGTCGTACCATCGCCATTCATAGCGATTGTCCTCAAGAACTTCTTCAGGGTAGCACGAGTCGTCGTCTCGAGACAAAAGAAGCACCATGAAGCTCTTCGTGTTTTGCGCCCTCCTCGCCCTGGCGGCAGCCCAGCCAGCGAAGAACGACCTTTGGAAAGGGAGCAGCATGGACCAGATGGTGGACCAGACCAAGATGGAGTGCGCTCAGAAGAACGACGAGGTGTCCTGTATGAAGTTCAAGGTTCTGAGCCTTCTCGATCAGATCTTCCGCAAAGACAGCTTCAAGGCAAGTGTCAGCCGAATTGTTCGCGGCCAAAAAGTAAAACTCTTTCCGGTCCGACTTTAATCGGCTGGTCGTACAAATCGTTATTACGCGATCCCGTTTAACCCGATCTTTTTCATTGCTCGCAGGTGTCCGAAACCGTGGAGGTGACTCGTAACTCGAATCCCGTCGAAGAAGTCACGGCTCGTGGCGAGGGCTCCCTCGTGGAGAATGTCCAGACTTACCTGTCCTCTCACGACGTGACCTTCAAGCTTCCCATGGAATCGTCGGTGAAGGTGAGCGCCAGGAACATCGACGACGATCAGCTCACCTTTGACGTCAAGTTCGGCCAAGGTCGCGGCGTCGAAGAAGCTCGCAAGTCCAAGCTGAAGAAGGTCGTCATCCCTATTCTGGTGTTCGTCCTGCTCAAGGCTATGACTTTGATACCCCTGGCCATCGGTGTCCTTGGTCTGAAGGCCTGGAACGCTCTGCAGCTCTCTTTCTTCAGTTTCATCGTCGCTGTCGGCATGGCCATCTTCCAATTGTGCAAGAAAATCGCCGCCGACGGCCACGGGGCGCCATTGGCCGCTCATGGTGGATGGGAGTACCAGACACAGTACAGGTCCTTGCAGGATGACGAACAGCCATCGTCGGTTTACGCGCAAAACCTCGCATACTCTGGACACGCGCAATCGTGAAGCGTTTTCTCGAACGACTAGTTTGCTGCCGCGACTTTTGTAAAATACCTGTCTTCCTGCTCTCCTCTGTGCTCTTTATTTAATAAATTATTTGTTGCAATTTACTTGGCCTGTTTTCACTTCCTCCATATAGAGACGACGATTTGATGGTGTCTTTAAAACACGTCGGCGATATTGAACGGCGGAGGGAACAAAATTTATGCCGATGAGATCGAGACATCGTAGTAGAACCAAGGGATGCACGTTGCAATGAAGGGTACGAGCGGGAATAATAATCTAGGCGAGCGACCCTTTCTTTTTTGTTTGCTTCAGTTTAAAACGATGCGTTTATTTCTAGTACGCTAATAAAAGCTCCGAAGGGACAAAAACATGCTACTATTCTTGTTGCACCCATGTCCAAGAAATCCAATTAAGAAGGCAAAAACTTTTCCCCGTCTGCTCGTTCATTTACTAACTATATCTTCCGTACCTGAGGCGTCTGTTAAAGGGCCTGAGGTGTCCCTGGCATCGTACAAATTAAACCTTCCGCCCCGTAGAACTATTTTAATCTTGAATATTTATTTCTGCAAAAAACTCAATGGTCCGTCAATAATGCAACTTAATATACGTTTTAGTAGGATGCATAGTGACGCTTAACGTCAAACATTTCCCTCTCTAATAGACGGGACACGTTCTTCGCGACGATTAATTGTAAAAACGTCAAGAAAAGATTGTTGCAACGAGATCGAGTTCCGAAGGAGGAGGATTCCGGTTCTGCAAGGAGATTATACCCGATAATGATCAGACGCGGCTGCTTCTTCGTGCCTGGAAAGCCTGCTTTGTTTCCTGTACGGTGGTGTGAAATGGAAATCCAGTCTCGTCTTCGCCGCGACCTTCGTGCAGCTTACGCTTTCCTTTTTCTTTTCATCCTCTTTACGTATTCCATACTGTATTTGCCCGGAACTGCGCTTTTTCTCTGTTTTGGGCACGGATACTTGTTTTTCTCGTGAAGGGGACTGTGCCGTAATCGTTGCAAATTACGTGCACTCGGGCCGCATGCTGTAATTCAATGTTATCCGTTCATTTTGGAATACATACAGAAGTCGAATGTGCAATTTGATTCGGGCAAACGCAGCGCAGTTTCTTCGTACTTGTAGGAAATCGTTAATAACATCTTGCAGGCAGATCCGTATTAGCTGCGAGAAGGAATTCGCCTGTTATTAGTTATCACTAACCTTGCAATTATTCTGACTAGATCGAGATACGCGTGTATATTACGATAATAAAGATGCGTGGATTGAATAATATGTAAAATTTTACAAGAAGTCCAGAGGATTATTTCTTCCTTCCTTTCGTTTTCGCAGTACCAAGACCGTGGGGAGTTTCTACCGAAGACTTTTCTCAGTGACAATTTATAAATATTCACAGCGTATGAATTCTTTTAATCATTAAACAAACTTTCCCGAATTTCTGTAGAAGACCGCCCTCGCCGTGCCAAATGCCCACCGCCCAAATTTCTCCTGTCCGAGCCTAATTTCTCTACATTATTCACGCGCGAACCTTCGCATATAAAGTGCCGCCCTGCGAAATTCGTCGCGCAAAAGAATTTTGCTCAGGTATTCAAACATCTCGCAGCCGCCGCACGCCGAATGAAATCCGCTAAAATCTAGCCGTTTCGCCGCGCGAGGCCATAGCACTACCAATTCGCCGTGCTATCGCAGGGACCCACATAAATCTGTGCACTGAATTAAAAATAGCACGATCCATTAAAACCCAGCGAACATTCTTGCCGTCCATATTTGTCCCCGTCGAACGGCAAAAAGCAAAAAATCGCCACTGCTACCGCCCTGTCCCGTTGGTCCCGTGGACGTACAACGAGAACGACCATCCGTGGCCCAAAAGCGTTCGCCCCGGCTATCGACATAGAAGGCACATGATAACGCGTGCACGAGCGTGGCGTTAGAAACGACGTCCAAGTAAGAGCACCAAGGCGTCGTAGCACGAGGGGCAAGTTCCGTTTCCCGTACGGCGAGGCGTCTTGCATGCCATCGTGTACGCGGTACGCGACGCTACATACGTACGCGTTGGTACACGCGTCCCGACGCGTACACGCACGTAGGTGCCTCGCGGGAAGGGGCCTAAGTGGTTCAGGGGGAGAAGACGATCGTGACTCGTTCTATGTGCCAGTGAAATTTGAATAATTTTCCTTCGATCGTCGATTCCCGGCATGCGCGACCGAATAACATAGATTTGCGGGGGGCAAATTAAATAAAAGGGGCGGGCCACTCCTCTGTCAGTCGCAGTTCGATCGGCGATCGCTCGCTCACACACGCACGGGTGGACGATCGATCGTTTTGTGTGTCATAACGAAGAGTGCAGAGCACGAGAGACAACCGAGGGATATTTCGCTTCATTGGGATAATTAGCAAGGATTAATTGAGAGAACCATGAGGAAGTTTGTAGTGACAGTAGCCGTCTTATTGATGGCGGGAAGTTCCCTGGCCACCCAGGATTTCCTGTCGAAATCGTTGAACGAGTGCATCGCAGCGGACTCTTGGGCGTCCTGCTTGAAAGGGGAAGTGCTCGGATACTTGGACGACAAGCTCGGTACTAGCACGGAAGCTAGGTCTCTGGACACCGTGGACGAGGCACTTGTGGCGAGAACGTTCAAGTATCTGAAGAGTTTCGACTACGGCGTCGATGTGCCCTTCGTCGATGTCAGCCTCAAGTACAAGCCGAGCAGGAGCTTGGCCGATCTGGACGTCGAATTCAAGGGGAACGAAGTGGCCACCAGCCAAGCCAGAGGGATACTGAAGAAGAAGTTGCTGTTGCCTTTCTTGTTGCTGTTGAAGCTGAAACTGAAAGCTCTGATGCCGATCTTCGTTGCGATTATCGGATTGAAGGCACTGAAGGCTCTGGTACTCTCGAAACTCGCGATCCTCCTCGTCGTTGGATTTATCGCTGTGCAGTTCCTTAAGAAGGGTGGAATGATGATGCCGATGGGTATGTATTTCAACAGTTGTTCATTATGCGACGCTGCTATAGGCCGCGGTATATTCTTGTTCGCACGCGGTCAGACGTTTCTCTGCTGAACAAAAAAAAGTGACAACATCTTAAAATTCGTGTCGTAGGAATGTCAATGGAGCCGGCCGCATCGGCATACGGAGCCCCATCTTTACCCTCGACCACGTCGAGCTACGATCCGGCGAACACGTGGGACGGAAACGGTCCGTACTCCCGCGTCTGGACCCCGACCAACGGTGTGGAAGCCCAAAATCTCGCCTACTCTTACTACTCGCCAGGCAGCAGCTCAAATTCATACAGCCCTTCCTCTTCTTCCTCCTCGGCTTCCTCGTCGTCAATTAATTCCGGCAGCTCATCGAACTATTAAATTTCAAGGGACGTCGTTCATCCCTCAATTAACTCATACTCTTAACGACGGATCGATCATTAGATCCAGAGACCAAAGAGACGCACGCCAAATAACCCTGAATTATCGCTGAACGATCGTCAATCTATGATACAAGGAGCAAACGATCGAGAAGCGTCGATTATTTCTGCCATGTTCGAGCCAATAGACGTTCCATTGTCACGTTGCATTGTCGCCTGATTTATTTGGCCGAGGATATCGCGATTAATGGTTGCATTAGGAATTAAGAAAAGAGTAGAATGAGAACATTTCGGTTCTTCGTTCAGCGGCAAGTATACGCGTAGAGAACCGACGGTTTAACTGATGACGAGTCGAAGAGGCTTAGCTAGAGTGTGTTCTATTTGTAATGAACGCAAGGACATTGTTGTTTCTTATTTATTGCTCGCGCAACATGATTATTTATTGTCTCCCTCGCATTTGTTAATAAAAGCATGTGAATAACAGAGAACAATTTCTTCTTTCACCTACACGCATTAATATTTCTTAAATGGAAAATTCTTTCATCTTCCTTGGGGTAGAGTTGAAATTTATGGGGAGTTAATTAAAATTATTTCACGTAAGCGTTACGTGCATGTATGAACTTTCTCTAAGAATTTTGGGGAAATAATTCCGACCACGTCGAGAGTACAAGCGCCGTGAAATACAAGTATGCACATCGGTGAAAGTCTGGTTGCCGTGTGAAACATACATTTATTTAAGCAATAATTAAATTTAAACCAGTGTAATTCATAATGATGCTAAAGAAACACTCTTTAATTGGTAGTTTCTAAACAGATTTAAAATATATATGTATTATAAATTGTCGGTAATAACGCGTCCATATTTTCCACTATTTTGAAAAATACTAGTAGTAGTATTAGAGATCGTTCCTTGAATCGAAAGCTTTAATTTAAGACGACGTTGAAAAAGATCGGCCCAGTAGAACGCGAGATAATTGAATTTGTTTAAAGAAATTATAAACAAATGCGATTACTTTGACTGGCTGATCAATGATCAGATAACAAAAGTTAAAGCTGGAAGTATAAGCAGCTGATGCCAGTAGGTATGAACCTTCTTCCATTTGGGGTTCAACTGTTATAAGCAATTAAACAATTAAAATTGTTATTACGGTCAACTGCATATAGTTACAGCAACGGGGTATTTTGTATCGTGTAGCTTATTCGTTTCCCTTTCATTTGACATCCATTTAATAAAAAGAACCACCAGGAGCCGAGACAATTGAAATGATCCGGAGTGTATTTTTGTCGATTTTTCAATTGTTAACAACTTTTAAACCGCAAGTGCCATATTGTTGCAACTATTGGAGGAGATAGCTATAGGTCTTACCTTTAATTTAAGACTAGCCCGGTTAAAAAATACGCACTGGAAGCCGAGAAAAACGCAATTGTTTAAATTAACGATGTAATCTAGAAAGGTTTCGAAGGCGCGGCAAACTGCGAAAAAGGCCGCAAACTGCGAAAAAGGCCGCAAATGCGAGATGGCGCCACATGTACGATTATCGACTGTCTGCGGGGCACCAGCACCGACGAGATATAAGAATAGACAAGACATCTTATGGACTTTTGTGGCCCAACGTGATTGTCATACCGACTCAGAAATCCCACGCTGATTTGAGCGTCCTCTGCTCATGGACAGTGATCACTTGAAGAACTATTCTTTACTGAAGTAGCGGGGACGGGATTCATGCGATTGTTGAATATATGTAAATGCTTTGGGGGGATCAGGAAAGCTATTTCTCGAGCAACGTTTCGGTAGAAAAATTGAGCTACGATGCCTGGTCACGCGATGCGCTTCGGCTCGGCTCGAGTTGGGTCGAAACAACATCGCGATGCATTGGGCGATGAAATTGACAGTGTCACGTCAAGCGTCCCGCCTGTGCTGTCCCGCATTCATTGCGCGGCAAAGAACAAAAGAATTCTTTAACGAGGATCGTAGGTCCAGCTAAAAGTTGGTCAGAAACAGTAGAAATCCACTCGGCACGACCCTAGAGTCGTAGGTCCGGCTATAAGTTGGTCAGAAATAGTAGAAGTCCAGTAGGCACGACCCTAGAGTCGTAGGTCCGGCTAAAAGTTGGTCAGAAATAGTAGAAGTCCACTAGGTATGACCCTGGGGTAGTAGACCGCCGGTCGCCGTCGGCGACCGTCGAAAATTTTCGGAAATTGCGAATACCGCCGAGCGCAGCTGACGCGCCGGCGCGTAGCGGAGTGGGGAGGCTGGCGGAGTGTGGTCGACCGTCGCGCGGCGCGTGCCCCTTCTTTCTCAATTGGAGTGTCGCAGCGTAAGGTCGTCTACGGTGTTGATGGTTAGCGACATACCTCACTCTACAACGCAATAGCACCTCAGGCTTTACTTTACCATTGTGTTCGCTTCATTATTAGCCTCTATTAATTAATACGCGTTTAACTAACAATCGTTCTACTATCGCAACAGTACATTAAACTTTATAGATTATAATCTTTCTTGAGTTTCCTTTGCTGAACGAATATGAGATTAACTAGTCGTTTGTTGTAACATCGCGTTAACTAATTTATCAGTGTGAACGGTTCTTCGAATCTTTATTATATTTTATTACACGATTATTCGGATTCGATGCGGTGTTAAAGTTGCGTTTATTTTCTTTGCAATGTCACTTACATACCCAGTTACATATGGCCTTTCGCAACTTTGCATTCCATTCTGATTTTAGCACAGGTTTATCACGTTAATATCATTCGCGATTGAAACTACAGTCAGTAAATTTCATTAATTCTAAACGAAAAATTGAACGACGTCCATGTTTCGCTGCATATCGGTCGCGATTTCTATTATAGCTTCACTAGTGTTCTTGTTGACACTTTTATTATCTCTGTGACTTTGCACAAGTACGGTCAAAGTGAATTTTCGATGCAGGATTGCCCGCGTACTTACGTATTTGTTGCCATGCCCTAGAAGCATGATAAATAGTTTCGACTCTTGATTTCTACAAGCAGCTACGAGAATTTATAAATGCGCGATATTGCTTACTTACTAGGATCATGATCACTTTTAAAACTCGGACATAGAACAGTCATAGTACGCTTTTGATAAATCATTTATATTAATCTATAATAATATATCTTGAATAGACAATTAATAGTACAGTAGTACTTTATTAAAACACCAAAGCAGTAATTCCTCAACAGACATACAGAAATAAGAATGAAACAAATAAAATCACATGTGTATTGCTTTAATTTTTACCTCCTCCCCTCATTTACTAACATGTACAGATTTTCTTTCAGCAAATTTTGATGACCGCCCGCAATGCGGTTGATAGATTCAGTGCTTGTTCCGTTAAAGTTCTTCTTATTATTTTTTGAGCGCAACCGCTCTTAATAATTATAATTAAATATAAATAGTGGCAAAGATACGCGAAAGTAGAGTCAGTGTTTGCTTCGAAATATTGCTCTCGCGAAAAATAGAGTCACTTTGTTCGTCGATCACAATTATAAAACGCGCGCGACAGTAGTCCTTTATCTTATTCTTTTTTATCGCAATAAGTATTCCGGTATTAGAGTCAACACCTAGGCTGTTCGGCGAGTTCGGGCTTTCATCCATCAACTTGAAGAGTAAGTACTTCTGTATTTCTTTAATCTTGTATTGAAATAATCATTGATAATTAACACATTCCAAAAGTACTGAAAATACATAGATTTTAATGTTGTTGGCTCTTTTTGAATGTTTCAGCAGCTTCCATGGCTTCGATGGCGACGAGCTTGACCGCACACCTGGTGAGTCTGCAACCGGTGAGTGGCATGCTTTAAAGTTCCTCTGGTCACTCAATCATGTCGCAGGACGAAAGGTCCGAACCGACACGAGTGACTGGTTGTAATTACGTAGTTTTTTCTGGCAAGCACTGTGACCATGGGTATATGGAAATATACTCATGAGTAGTAACTTTTTTTCTGTTTTATATTATATGAGGATAGGTCTTCTTGTACAACGCGTTTTTAAATAGCTTCATAATTTTAAAACAGATCATATTTAGTATAAAATATATCACTATATATCTTTTTATAATAGAGTATTTAATTGAATACCTATGAAACGATATTTAAATAGATATTAATTATTGAATGAATATAAAGTAACGTCCAGTATTCTACGTGCATTAGTTTGTAGTGGAGAAGTCGAATACCATTCGACTTCGTTTATTTGTCAATTGCAATTACTGCACAGTTATAATAAATTGTTAGTAAGCGTATAGTCGTTCCTCTTTTTTACTACTTTGATTATATGTATATAAAGTAAAGGTACTTACTTACCTTGTCAATTTGTTGGGACTATCGCATAATTTTATTATACGATATCCATATTAGTCTTTAGCGTTTAGAGATAACAATACGTTCACTTTTTCCGTACAAGATATTAATTAAACCTGAATGTACAAGAAGACAATACGCGAACCGGTAGATCTCGAAATCAAAGCAATCTACTTTAAAATCAACCGTGCATTTTAGAAGCAATGCTTTGATGACGGGAACACCGGAGGATGTTTCAATATCATTCAAGGTATATTAATGTAGAGTCATTGAATAATTTCCCTAATAAAGTACAGTCATTGTACAATTTTTCTAATAAAGTAGAGTCATTGCACAATTCTTCTAATAAAGTAGAGTCATAGCATAATTTTTCTAATAAAGTAGAGTCATTTCAGTTTCTTTTTAATAGAATAAAATCATGTATTGATCGGGTATATATATGTATACATGTATACATTTAGCCCGTTAGAAAATCAGTATGTCTTCATCATTTTTTTAGACGAGGATTTCCAGGTTTATCCCTTTCCGTGTTCACTGCCCGGATCCCACTCACGTGCCCCGGTGCTACTTGGGTGGGAAAACGGTGGTAGAGCACGATGATATCTATTTAGTTTATAATGATTTATTGTTGGCGACTGACAGTGCGTTTGGTGTATCGTGCACGACGTAATATCCACATTGTGTGTGTGGTTAGGCTGTGGATTTGCGTCGTTCCGTACTAAAACGTAGTTACTCTAACCAAGATAAGATGTCCATTAATTGAAAACAGAGACATCATTTTGACTATTAACTGCATTAATAATCTCTAATATACCGGGCCACGAAGTTTTTGTCATTTAAGATGACGGAGACCAAATTCCAAAGAGAATCGAATATACTTATCAATTGCTATCAAGTACCTTTTGTATCGGTGCTATTTAATTATTCTATTAAATATCTATTAAATATCTCAACCGCGACGTGGTATTTTCCACGTGAGCGCAAAGATCCCAGCCACTGTCAATCGATTTCAGAAAAATGGTACGTACATTAGAGTGTGCAAGTTGTGCGACAGCACTTGGGTGTCGGGGGTGTCCCGGGACGCCTCCCTAGTGTAGGCTTTTGCGCCCAAGTGTTTGACTGAGAACCGTGGAGTGTCGTGTGTTGGTGTGTTTGTTTGCCATTTTTTAAATATAGGTCCAGGTAGGATAGGTAGCATACTTTCTGGTGTGATTGATAGACATAAGTAGGTAGGGCCGGGCAGGTTGACACAGTCTCTGATCGGGTAGGCACTATTTCGCGTGTTCAACCTGTTTCAGGAAATCTGATTTGAAAAGTCGACGGTGAAGCTGTGGCGCGAACGAAAATGTGTTCGCCTCTGGCTTTGCTTATCGATTTTTTGAATCCTTCGCGGTCGTGGTCGCGATTTAGGCTCCGATACGAAACGTGTTACATTATGCTCGAGGCTGCACGCGTGAACGAAGAACGATTATAATTTTAATCGTAATCTTTGCGATTTTCCGTAATCACAATTTTACGATTTTATTTGATCGTGATTCGGCCACGTGTGTTCCACTTAGCTCCGCGATTTAAACTCTTTATTTCACCTTTATAAGTTTTTCTTTGGTTTTCGATTAGAGCCTCGAGCCTAGTTTAAGTTTCAGCTGGCCCTTGGGTCCAACGAAAAGAAGAGGCTATATGCCGAAGAGGCCCGACAAACTGTCACTCAAGAGGGCAACTAATAATGGCTCCCCATTCTTTTTAAGAATGGGAAATCATTCTTTGTTACTACTTTGTCACTGTGCTTGCATTTTCATTTGTAGAATTTTTATTTGTACTTGGCCGACGCACATTCCGGCCCAACGATGCAGCCCTCCCAAATATCGCGTTGTTTTAGAGTTGCGAGAAACTTGAGAACGGGTCGAATTAGAGTTGCGTTAAATGCCACGCGGTTTTTCAAGTAGTGTCGCGAAAAAGAAAACGTGTTTCGCGTATTCTTGGAGTTGCGAAGTGACTCGCGGTTTTTAATTAGAGTTGCGACCAAATGAAAATCGTGATTGATTTAGCGTTGCGCAATGATATCGCGATGGTTCTTGCAATTTTGCCGTGGTTATTGTTAGTTAAATTGTAGTATTTTATAATATATTTTACATATGAGAACGTTTCTAGTGTTGCGGAAATTATTTTCGCGTCTTGAGCCTTCAGCTAACTTTACAGAGGATCTTCAATTACATTGCTTTTTGATATTACAAATAATTTACTGTTTGCTTTCTATCAGCCTTAATAAATAGTGTAGCGAAATGATTGCATCGCGAGTTCCCATTAGTGTTGCGTTGATTAAAGATCGTGTTTTTAATTAGAGTTGCAAATACCAGTCCCCAACTGCTTCCAATTGGAAGCCTGTTCATGAGCCACCCTGGAGTGTGGCACATCATCATCAGCCAAAGACCATAGCTGAATCTTGCGCGTTTAGTGTTGCGTTTAAAGAGACAATTGGTGCATAGGGCATCGAGTCATTCTTTCATTAGTGTTGCGTCCAATCGCGATTTTGCTGATTTTTAATACTATTAATGAATAACTTGAATTAGAGTTGCTATTTGACATATTGAAGCACCACTCGCGTCTGATTCTTACAAATTTGTGTTGCTATTGAATTTTCTAATGTTTAAAAGTAGTATACTAGCGTTGCGTTACATAAATATTCTTTAAATAATATAAATTTGTTGGCGGCCCTTCTGGCCACCTGGTACTTCAGGCATTTTTAAAAAATTTTTTATTTATTAGAGCCAATTCATTGTCAATTATTGTTCTACATGGTGTATTTTTTCTTTTCAGCGTTTCATTTTATTTAGTTTTCTTAATAATTATACTACCTGGAATGTCTGTTGATGGAAATACTGCTAAAAAATTGCATACATAATAGTATATTACCGTGTGGACGAAATGAAGGAAAAGAAAAGAAAAGGAAATAAATGAAAAAAATGAAAGAAAAGAAAAGAATAAAAAGAAATAATTAAAAGAAATAATTTGTAGAACCTTTGATTTTATAATAATTCTAGATAGTAGATTTCAATTAGATTCAATACTAGTAACTATTCATTATTGGAGTTTAACTCTTAAATATTTTCCCCTAATCGTTGCAATTGTATTTTCACCTTTGTTTAGTAGAGATAATTTTTATAACTTTTCGAGATTGCTTTGTACAAATTGAAATTCACTCGCGATATCCGATTTGTGAGTTTAAGAATTCATTCTTATAATGCTTTACTAATTATTTCGAGTTCGTGCATGTTTCAGAAGCATTGAAAAGAAGAGGATTCATAAAACAATGTATAATACGAACACACCCTCACCCCATCCCTGCCCCAAACCCCTGTCCTTATTAACTAATTACAGGTGTTAGACAATTAATTAGGCAGGCCCAAATATAAATCGAACAATACTTTTAGCTCTTTATGTAGGTAGGATTTGTCTCAACACACAATCTTAGATCTTTATACTGGCAGGTTTTACACGAATTGAAATTATTAGAGTTTTAATTAGGCAGGGTTTATAAAACCAAATATTGTTGGCAGGTGCTGCAATTTTTTGGTTCGAGTTTCTGTCTGTTCTAGGACACCATGGACCACGAGAGATTAATACGGACTAACCGAAGAGAATTTAAGTATATGCATACTCGTACCTACATGAGTATGGGATAGTATCTATTACAGTCCTATGTAGATAGGATATTATTGAAATTGTTCTTTTAATTGAACTCTTAGATGTTATACCAGGTAGGGTGATTCTAGTCTTAAGTTAGCTCTTTAGTCAGGCAGGGCGTATTCGAATCTAATCTAAAATTTAAGAAAGTGGGGTTTATTTTTACGTTATGTCTTAGCTTTTAAGCCCGCAGTGTTCA
The DNA here is from genome assembly GCA_963583965.1 of Nomada ferruginata. Taxonomy (NCBI): domain Eukaryota; kingdom Metazoa; phylum Arthropoda; class Insecta; order Hymenoptera; family Apidae; genus Nomada; species Nomada ferruginata. Next base: position 8,012,636 of record OY757225.1, on the reverse strand, counting down.
CCACTGCAATAATATTTCGTTGTCTAGTTTTTAAGATCATATGATATATTTTTAAGAAAGTTTTATTTCAGGAAATTGAATTCTCTTGCAAATTTTCTTTCAGGTTTCCTTCTGATATTCAACTTAGCTTTCGGTCGTGAATTTACCAAGTACTCCTCTTGTTGTCTTACTTGTACTACGATCAATTAATGAACGTTCTACAAATTGACAATAATAGGAGATTTTTGTTTCTCACATGTTATATTAGAATTTGTTTTCGCATAATTGGAGGGTGGAAGGGCCGTGGCTAGGGTGGGTCTCCATGCGCAGTAACCTCCACGTGGTGAGACCCGGGCAATCAATTATTTATCGTATAATTATTAAACGTTTAAGAGACGTTTGATAATTATGTGGAAAATAATTCGAGCGAATTGACTGCGAATTGACCCCTAGGCTCCCTTTTCCCTTCATAATTATTCTTCCATTCCTCCTCGGCGCGCGCGAATCTAGCATTCTGACCCCGAGGCTCCCTTTTCCCTTCATAATTATTCTTCCATTCCTCCTCGGCGCGCGCGAATCTAGCATTCGACCCCGAGGTTGCCTTTCCTTTCGTAACTATTTCGTTTCCTTTTCCGTTCTCGGCTCGGGGGACTGATGGTTGGGGACTTAGTGTCAGCCAGTTACGATGTGTGGGGGCGTGATTGTGGTTCTGGACCCTGGTCACGAGGCCCTCGGTTAGACTACGTTCTCTAACATGGGTAGGTTATCCACCATTCTGGAATCGTGGTCGCGGTTCTTGCAATATCCGGGTTGCAGTGTCATCGGGGGGCGGTGTGTGGGGCTGTGATTGCTTTTCTGGACACTTTGGCCCGCCTAGTAGGAAATTCCTATGTGTTAGACCACGCCAAGCACACCTTGGGGTGGCAGAAGGCATACGGGTCATAATCTAGAATCGTGGTTGTGGTCTTGCATATCCGTGCCTTAATGATTTCTGTGGCTCGGAATCGAAACTGGTGTCGATGCTAAGTCGTTTTACTGTACAGACTCTGGCCGAGGGCTCGCGGGCTGCTCGGTAGCAGTCACGAACACAGTAGAAATACTGTCGCGAAATTAGAATCACTTTGTTTGTCAATCATAAGTGTTCCATTAGAGTCAGGGCCCTGTTCGACGAGTTCGGGCTTTCAAAGGCACGTTTGGAAACTATAAAATTAAAGAGCCAGCCTCGTCGATTCAATTTCTGAGTTTAAGAAGTCATTTTTATAATACTTCATTAATTATTTCGTGTCTGCGTTTGCTTCAGAAGCATTGAAAATAATCAGCTAAAGAAGAAGATTCATGATAATACATACGTATAATATGACCACATCCCCGCCCTGCCCCTGCCCCTACCCGGGCCTTTTAATTCACTACATTTATTAGATAATTAATTAGGTGGGCCCAATTAAGATCGATCAATACGTTTAGCTCTTTATGTAGGCAGGATTTTTTCGAACAGACAACCTTAGAACTTTATACAGGCAGGTTTTTGCACGAATTGAAAATATTAGACTTTTAACTAGGCAGGGTTTAGAAAACCAAAAATTGTTGGCAGGTGCTGCAATTTTTTGGTGTGTGTTTCAGTCTGTTCTAGGACACCATGGACCACATGATTAATATCGATGAATTGAAGGGGAATTAAACATATATGTACGTACTTATACCTATATGAGTTTGGTAAAGTATCTTTTACATTCCTATGTTGGTAGGATATTATTGAAATTATTCTTTTAATTGAACTCTTAGATGTTATACCAGGTAGGGTGATTCTAGTCTTAAGTTAGCTCTTTAGTCAGGCAGGGCGTATTCGAATCTAATCTAAAATTTAAGAAAGTGGGGTTTATTTTTACGTTATGTCTTAGCTTTTAAGCCCGCAGTGTTCACCACTGCAATAATATTTCGTTGTCTAGTTTTTAAGATCATATGATATATTTTTAAGAAAGTTTTATTTCAGGAAATTGAATTCTCTTGCAAATTTTCTTTCAGGTTTCCTTCTGATATTCAACTTAGCTTTCGGTCGTGAATTTACCAAGTACTCCTCTTGTTGTCTTACTTGTACTACGATCAATTAATGAACGTTCTACAAATTGACAATAATAGGAGATTTTTGTTTCTCACATGTTATATTAGAATTTGTTTTCGCATAATTGGAGGGTGGAAGGGCCGTGGCTAGGGTGGGTCTCCATGCGCAGTAACCTCCACGTGGTGAGACCCGGGCAATCAATTATTTATCGTATAATTATTAAACGTTTAAGAGACGTTTGATAATTATGTGGAAAATAATTCGAGCGAATTGACTGCGAATTGACCCCTAGGCTCCCTTTTCCCTTCATAATTATTCTTCCATTCCTCCTCGGCGCGCGCGAATCTAGCATTCTGACCCCGAGGCTCCCTTTTCCCTTCATAATTATTCTTCCATTCCTCCTCGGCGCGCGCGAATCTAGCATTCGACCCCGAGGTTGCCTTTCCTTTCGTAACTATTTCGTTTCCTTTTCCGTTCTCGGCTCGGGGGACTGATGGTTGGGGACTTAGTGTCAGCCAGTTACGATGTGTGGGGGCGTGATTGTGGTTCTGGACCCTGGTCACGAGGCCCTCGGTTAGACTACGTTCTCTAACATGGGTAGGTTATCCACCATTCTGGAATCGTGGTCGCGGTTCTTGCAATATCCGGGTTGCAGTGTCATCGGGGGGCGGTGTGTGGGGCTGTGATTGCTTTTCTGGACACTTTGGCCCGCCTAGTAGGAAATTCCTATGTGTTAGACCACGCCAAGCACACCTTGGGGTGGCAGAAGGCATACGGGTCATAATCTAGAATCGTGGTTGTGGTCTTGCATATCCGTGCCTTAATGATTTCTGTGGCTCGGAATCGAAACTGGTGTCGATGCTAAGTCGTTTTACTGTACAGACTCTGGCCGAGGGCTCGCGGGCTGCTCGGTAGCAGTCACGAACACAGTAGAAATACTGTCGCGAAATTAGAATCACTTTGTTTGTCAATCATAAGTGTTCCATTAGAGTCAGGGCCCTGTTCGACGAGTTCGGGCTTTCAAAGGCACGTTTGGAAACTATAAAATTAAAGAGCCAGCCTCGTCGATTCAATTTCTGAGTTTAAGAAGTCATTTTTATAATACTTCATTAATTATTTCGTGTCTGCGTTTGCTTCAGAAGCATTGAAAATAATCAGCTAAAGAAGAAGATTCATGATAATACATACGTATAATATGACCACATCCCCGCCCTGCCCCTGCCCCTACCCGGGCCTTTTAATTCACTACATTTATTAGATAATTAATTAGGTGGGCCCAATTAAGATCGATCAATACGTTTAGCTCTTTATGTAGGCAGGATTTTTTCGAACAGACAACCTTAGAACTTTATACAGGCAGGTTTTACACGAATTGAAAATATTAGACTTTTAACTAGGCAGGGTTTAGAAAACCAAAAATTGTTGGCAGGTGCTGCAATTTTTTGGTGTGTGTTTCAGTCTGTTCTAGGACACCATGGACCACATGATTAATATCGATGAATTGAAGGGGAATTAAACATATATGTACGTACTTATACCTATATGAGTTTGGTAAAGTATCTTTTACATTCCTATGTTGGTAGGATATTATTGAAATTATTCTTTTAATTGAACTCTTAGATGTTATACCAGGTAGGGTGATTCTAGTCTTAAGTTAGCTCTTTAGTCAGGCAGGGCGTATTCGAATCTAATCTAAAATTTAAGAAAGTGGGGTTTATTTTTACGTTATGTCTTAGCTTTTAAGCCCGCAGTGTTCACCACTGCAATAATATTTCGTTGTCTAGTTTTTAAGATCATATGATATATTTTTAAGAAAGTTTTATTTCAGGAAATTGAATTCTCTTGCAAATTTTCTTTCAGGTTTCCTTCTGATATTCAACTTAGCTTTCGGTCGTGAATTTACCAAGTACTCCTCTTGTTGTCTTACTTGTACTACGATCAATTAATGAACGTTCTACAAATTGACAATAATAGGAGATTTTTGTTTCTCACATGTTATATTAGAATTTGTTTTCGCATAATTGGAGGGTGGAAGGGCCGTGGCTAGGGTGGGTCTCCATGCGCAGTAACCTCCACGTGGTGAGACCCGGGCAATCAATTATTTATCGTATAATTATTAAACGTTTAAGAGACGTTTGATAATTATGTGGAAAATAATTCGAGCGAATTGACTGCGAATTGACCCCTAGGCTCCCTTTTCCCTTCATAATTATTCTTCCATTCCTCCTCGGCGCGCGCGAATCTAGCATTCTGACCCCGAGGCTCCCTTTTCCCTTCATAATTATTCTTCCATTCCTCCTCGGCGCGCGCGAATCTAGCATTCGACCCCGAGGTTGCCTTTCCTTTCGTAACTATTTCGTTTCCTTTTCCGTTCTCGGCTCGGGGGACTGATGGTTGGGGACTTAGTGTCAGCCAGTTACGATGTGTGGGGGCGTGATTGTGGTTCTGGACCCTGGTCACGAGGCCCTCGGTTAGACTACGTTCTCTAACATGGGTAGGTTATCCACCATTCTGGAATCGTGGTCGCGGTTCTTGCAATATCCGGGTTGCAGTGTCATCGGGGGGCGGTGTGTGGGGCTGTGATTGCTTTTCTGGACACTTTGGCCCGCCTAGTAGGAAATTCCTATGTGTTAGACCACGCCAAGCACACCTTGGGGTGGCAGAAGGCATACGGGTCATAATCTAGAATCGTGGTTGTGGTCTTGCATATCCGTGCCTTAATGATTTCTGTGGCTCGGAATCGAAACTGGTGTCGATGCTAAGTCGTTTTACTGTACAGACTCTGGCCGAGGGCTCGCGGGCTGCTCGGTAGCAGTCACGAACACAGTAGAAATACTGTCGCGAAATTAGAATCACTTTGTTTGTCAATCATAAGTGTTCCATTAGAGTCAGGGCCCTGTTCGACGAGTTCGGGCTTTCAAAGGCACGTTTGGAAACTATAAAATTAAAGAGCCAGCCTCGTCGATTCAATTTCTGAGTTTAAGAAGTCATTTTTATAATACTTCATTAATTATTTCGTGTCTGCGTTTGCTTCAGAAGCATTGAAAATAATCAGCTAAAGAAGAAGATTCATGATAATACATACGTATAATATGACCACATCCCCGCCCTGCCCCTGCCCCTACCCGGGCCTTTTAATTCACTACATTTATTAGATAATTAATTAGGTGGGCCCAATTAAGATCGATCAATACGTTTAGCTCTTTATGTAGGCAGGATTTTTTCGAACAGACAACCTTAGAACTTTATACAGGCAGGTTTTTGCACGAATTGAAAATATTAGACTTTTAACTAGGCAGGGTTTAGAAAACCAAAAATTGTTGGCAGGTGCTGCAATTTTTTGGTGTGTGTTTCAGTCTGTTCTAGGACACCATGGACCACATGATTAATATCGATGAATTGAAGGGGAATTAAACATATATGTACGTACTTATACCTATATGAGTTTGGTAAAGTATCTTTTACATTCCTATGTTGGTAGGATATTATTGAAATTATTCTTTTAATTGAACTCTTAGATGTTATACCAGGTAGGGTGATTCTAGTCTTAAGTTAGCTCTTTAGTCAGGCAGGGCGTATTCGAATCTAATCTAAAATTTAAGAAAGTGGGGTTTATTTTTACGTTATGTCTTAGCTTTTAAGCCCGCAGTGTTCACCACTGCAATAATATTTCGTTGTCTAGTTTTTAAGATCATATGATATACTTTTAAGAAAGTTTTATTTCAGGAAATTGAATTCTCTTGCAAATTTTCTTTCAGGTTTCCTTCTGATATTCAACTTAGCTTTCGGTCGTGAATTTACCAAGTACTCCTCTTGTTGTCTTACTTGTACTACGATCAATTAATGAACGTTCTACAAATTGACAATAATAGGAGATTTTTGTTTCTCACATGTTATATTAGAATTTGTTTTCGCATAATTGGAGGGTGGAAGGGCCGTGGCTAGGGTGGGTCTCCATGCGCAGTAACCTCCACGTGGTGAGACCCGGGCAATCAATTATTTATCGTATAATTATTAAACGTTTAAGAGACGTTTGATAATTATGTGGAAAATAATTCGAGCGAATTGACTGCGAATTGACCCCTAGGCTCCCTTTTCCCTTCATAATTATTCTTCCATTCCTCCTCGGCGCGCGCGAATCTAGCATTCTGACCCCGAGGCTCCCTTTTCCCTTCATAATTATTCTTCCATTCCTCCTCGGCGCGCGCGAATCTAGCATTCGACCCCGAGGTTGCCTTTCCTTTCGTAACTATTTCGTTTCCTTTTCCGTTCTCGGCTCGGGGGACTGATGGTTGGGGACTTAGTGTCAGCCAGTTACGATGTGTGGGGGCGTGATTGTGGTTCTGGACCCTGGTCACGAGGCCCTCGGTTAGACTACGTTCTCTAACATGGGTAGGTTATCCACCATTCTGGAATCGTGGTCGCGGTTCTTGCAATATCCGGGTTGCAGTGTCATCGGGGGGCGGTGTGTGGGGCTGTGATTGCTTTTCTGGACACTTTGGCCCGCCTAGTAGGAAATTCCTATGTGTTAGACCACGCCAAGCACACCTTGGGGTGGCAGAAGGCATACGGGTCATAATCTAGAATCGTGGTTGTGGTCTTGCATATCCGTGCCTTAATGATTTCTGTGGCTCGGAATCGAAACTGGTGTCGATGCTAAGTCGTTTTACTGTACAGACTCTGGCCGAGGGCTCGCGGGCTGCTCGGTAGCAGTCACGAACACAGTAGAAATACTGTCGCGAAATTAGAATCACTTTGTTTGTCAATCATAAGTGTTCCATTAGAGTCAGGGCCCTGTTCGACGAGTTCGGGCTTTCAAAGGCACGTTTGGAAACTATAAAATTAAAGAGCCAGCCTCGTCGATTCAATTTCTGAGTTTAAGAAGTCATTTTTATAATACTTCATTAATTATTTCGTGTCTGCGTTTGCTTCAGAAGCATTGAAAATAATCAGCTAAAGAAGAAGATTCATGATAATACATACGTATAATATGACCACATCCCCGCCCTGCCCCTGCCCCTACCCGGGCCTTTTAATTCACTACATTTATTAGATAATTAATTAGGTGGGCCCAATTAAGATCGATCAATACGTTTAGCTCTTTATGTAGGCAGGATTTTTTCGAACAGACAACCTTAGAACTTTATAAAGGCAGGTTTTACACGAATTGAAAATATTAGACTTTTAACTAGGCAGGGTTTAGAAAACCAAAAATTGTTGGCAGGTGCTGCAATTTTTTGGTGTGTGTTTCAGTCTGTTCTAGGACACCATGGACCACATGATTAATATCGATGAATTGAAGGGGAATTAAACATATATGTACGTACTTATACCTATATGAGTTTGGTAAAGTATCTTTTACATTCCTATGTTGGTAGGATATTATTGAAATTATTCTTTTAATTGAACTCTTAGATGTTATACCAGGTAGGGTGATTCTAGTCTTAAGTTAGCTCTTTAGTCAGGCAGGGCGTATTCGAATCTAATCTAAAATTTAAGAAAGTGGGGTTTATTTTTACGTTATGTCTTAGCTTTTAAGCCCGCAGTGTTCACCACTGCAATAATATTTCGTTGTCTAGTTTTTAAGATCATATGATATACTTTTAAGAAAGTTTTATTTCAGAAAATTGAATTCTCTTGCAAATTTTCTTTCAGGTTTCCTTCTGATATTCAACTTAGCTTTCGGTCGTGAATTTACCAAGTACTCCTCTTGTTGTCTTACTTGTACTACGATCAATTAATGAACGTTCTACAAATTGACAATAATAGGAGATTTTTGTTTCTCACATGTTATATTAGAATTTGTTTTCGCATAATTGGAGGGTGGAAGGGCCGTGGCTAGGGTGGGTCTCCATGCGCAGTAACCTCCACGTGGTGAGACCCGGGCAATCAATTATTTATCGTATAATTATTAAACGTTTAAGAGACGTTTGATAATTATGTGGAAAATAATTCGAGCGAATTGACTGCGAATTGACCCCTAGGCTCCCTTTTCCCTTCATAATTATTCTTCCATTCCTCCTCGGCGCGCGCGAATCTAGCATTCTGACCCCGAGGCTCCCTTTTCCCTTCATAATTATTCTTCCATTCCTCCTCGGCGCGCGCGAATCTAGCATTCGACCCCGAGGTTGCCTTTCCTTTCGTAACTATTTCGTTTCCTTTTCCGTTCTCGGCTCGGGGGACTGATGGTTGGGGACTTAGTGTCAGCCAGTTACGATGTGTGGGGGCGTGATTGTGGTTCTGGACCCTGGTCACGAGGCCCTCGGTTAGACTACGTTCTCTAACATGGGTAGGTTATCCACCATTCTGGAATCGTGGTCGCGGTTCTTGCAATATCCGGGTTGCAGTGTCATCGGGGGGCGGTGTGTGGGGCTGTGATTGCTTTTCTGGACACTTTGGCCCGCCTAGTAGGAAATTCCTATGTGTTAGACCACGCCAAGCACACCTTGGGGTGGCAGAAGGCATACGGGTCATAATCTAGAATCGTGGTTGTGGTCTTGCATATCCGTGCCTTAATGATTTCTGTGGCTCGGAATCGAAACTGGTGTCGATGCTAAGTCGTTTTACTGTACAGACTCTGGCCGAGGGCTCGCGGGCTGCTCGGTAGCAGTCACGAACACAGTAGAAATACTGTCGCGAAATTAGAATCACTTTGTTTGTCAATCATAAGTGTTCCATTAGAGTCAGGGCCCTGTTCGACGAGTTCGGGCTTTCAAAGGCACGTTTGGAAACTATAAAATTAAAGAGCCAGCCTCGTCGATTCAATTTCTGAGTTTAAGAAGTCATTTTTATAATACTTCATTAATTATTTCGTGTCTGCGTTTGCTTCAGAAGCATTGAAAATAATCAGCTAAAGAAGAAGATTCATGATAATACATACGTATAATATGACCACATCCCCGCCCTGCCCCTGCCCCTACCCGGGCCTTTTAATTCACTACATTTATTAGATAATTAATTAGGTGGGCCCAATTAAGATCGATCAATACGTTTAGCTCTTTATGTAGGCAGGATTTTTTCGAACAGACAACCTTAGAACTTTATACAGGCAGGTTTTACACGAATTGAAAATATTAGACTTTTAACTAGGCAGGGTTTAGAAAACCAAAAATTGTTGGCAGGTGCTGCAATTTTTTGGTGTGTGTTTCAGTCTGTTCTAGGACACCATGGACCACATGATTAATATCGATGAATTGAAGGGGAATTAAACATATATGTACGTACTTATACCTATATGAGTTTGGTAAAGTATCTTTTACATTCCTATGTTGGTAGGATATTATTGAAATTATTCTTTTAATTGAACTCTTAGATGTTATACCAGGTAGGGTGATTCTAGTCTTAAGTTAGCTCTTTAGTCAGGCAGGGCGTATTCGAATCTAAACTAAAATTTAAGAAAGTGGGGTTTATTTTTACGTTATGTCTTAGCTTTTAAGCCCGCAGTGTTCACCACTGCAATAATATTTCGTTGTCTAGTTTTTAAGATCATATGATATACTTTTAAGAAAGTTTTATTTCAGGAAATTGAATTCTCTTGCAAATTTTCTTTCAGGTTTCCTTCTGATATTCAACTTAGCTTTCGGTCGTGAATTTACCAAGTACTCCTCTTGTTGTCTTACTTGTACTACGATCAATTAATGAACGTTCTACAAATTGACAATAATAGGAGATTTTTGTTTCTCACATGTTATATTAGAATTTGTTTTCGCATAATTGGAGGGTGGAAGGGCCGTGGCTAGGGTGGGTCTCCATGCGCAGTAACCTCCACGTGGTGAGACCCGGGCAATCAATTATTTATCGTATAATTATTAAACGTTTAAGAGACGTTTGATAATTATGTGGAAAATAATTCGAGCGAATTGACTGCGAATTGACCCCTAGGCTCCCTTTTCCCTTCATAATTATTCTTCCATTCCTCCTCGGCGCGCGCGAATCTAGCATTCTGACCCCGAGGCTCCCTTTTCCCTTCATAATTATTCTTCCATTCCTCCTCGGCGCGCGCGAATCTAGCATTCGACCCCGAGGTTGCCTTTCCTTTCGTAACTATTTCGTTTCCTTTTCCGTTCTCGGCTCGGGGGACTGATGGTTGGGGACTTAGTGTCAGCCAGTTACGATGTGTGGGGGCGTGATTGTGGTTCTGGACCCTGGTCACGAGGCCCTCGGTTAGACTACGTTCTCTAACATGGGTAGGTTATCCACCATTCTGGAATCGTGGTCGCGGTTCTTGCAATATCCGGGTTGCAGTGTCATCGGGGGGCGGTGTGTGGGGCTGTGATTGCTTTTCTGGACACTTTGGCCCGCCTAGTAGGAAATTCCTATGTGTTAGACCACGCCAAGCACACCTTGGGGTGGCAGAAGGCATACGGGTCATAATCTAGAATCGTGGTTGTGGTCTTGCATATCCGTGCCTTAATGATTTCTGTGGCTCGGAATCGAAACTGGTGTCGATGCTAAGTCGTTTTACTGTACAGACTCTGGCCGAGGGCTCGCGGGCTGCTCGGTAGCAGTCACGAACACAGTAGAAATACTGTCGCGAAATTAGAATCACTTTGTTTGTCAATCATAAGTGTTCCATTAGAGTCAGGGCCCTGTTCGACGAGTTCGGGCTTTCAAAGGCACGTTTGGAAACTATAAAATTAAAGAGCCAGCCTCGTCGATTCAATTTCTGAGTTTAAGAAGTCATTTTTATAATACTTCATTAATTATTTCGTGTCTGCGTTTGCTTCAGAAGCATTGAAAATAATCAGCTAAAGAAGAAGATTCATGATAATACATACGTATAATATGACCACATCCCCGCCCTGCCCCTGCCCCTACCCGGGCCTTTTAATTCACTACATTTATTAGATAATTAATTAGGTGGGCCCAATTAAGATCGATCAATACGTTTAGCTCTTTATGTAGGCAGGATTTTTTCGAACAGACAACCTTAGAACTTTATACAGGCAGGTTTTACACGAATTGAAAATATTAGACTTTTAACTAGGCAGGGTTTAGAAAACCAAAAATTGTTGGCAGGTGCTGCAATTTTTTGGTGTGTGTTTCAGTCTGTTCTAGGACACCATGGACCACATGATTAATATCGATGAATTGAAGGGGAATTAAACATATATGTACGTACTTATACCTATATGAGTTTGGTAAAGTATCTTTTACATTCCTATGTTGGTAGGATATTATTGAAATTATTCTTTTAATTGAACTCTTAGATGTTATACCAGGTAGGGTGATTCTAGTCTTAAGTTAGCTCTTTAGTCAGGCAGGGCGTATTCGAATCTAAACTAAAATTTAAGAAAGTGGGGTTTATTTTTACGTTATGTCTTAGCTTTTAAGCCCGCAGTGTTCACCACTGCAATAATATTTCGTTGTCTAGTTTTTAAGATCATATGATATACTTTTAAGAAAGTTTTATTTCAGGAAATTGAATTCTCTTGCAAATTTTCTTTCAGGTTTCCTTCTGATATTCAACTTAGCTTTCGGTCGTGAATTTACCAAGTACTCCTCTTGTTGTCTTACTTGTACTACGATCAATTAATGAACGTTCTACAAATTGACAATAATAGGAGATTTTTGTTTCTCACATGTTATATTAGAATTTGTTTTCGCATAATTGGAGGGTGGAAGGGCCGTGGCTAGGGTGGGTCTCCATGCGCAGTAACCTCCACGTGGTGAGACCCGGGCAATCAATTATTTATCGTATAATTATTAAACGTTTAAGAGACGTTTGATAATTATGTGGAAAATAATTCGAGCTAATTGACTGCGTATTGCACTTAGGATACAATGTACATTAATGGCCGCTTAATGTTCGTTTTTTTCCACAGTTAATGTTCGCGGAGTCATCCCTACCAATTCTTGGACCTACTCCGAATCGGAGTATAAATTTTACTCCAATTATTAATTTGGTATTATATATTTTCAGAAAAATCTCGATTAGTACACTTCGCTCGGGACCGAATACGAACACTAATCGTTTGCAGACACGTTTATCGCAGGAATTGCCTTATATTAGTAAATGAGTTACTTCGTTTTTTGTTTTTTTTCATTAAAGTTTAACGTCGCATCAACACCAGGGTCATTAGCACTTCGTTATTGTTATTAGTTGAATATAAATAAGAAATTGCGCCTTTCATTAACGATAAAATTGCTCCAAGGAAAAAGATAATTAAAGAATTTGTCTAGTAACTATACAATTAAGAATTGTAGTATACAATTATCGTCACTATCTTTTTCATTGTGGCAACATTATTGTTTGGGTGTTAAAAAAATATACATCTCTTAGCTCATTTTTTTTTTTGTGAGTTATCAGAAAATAATGTAAAGTATAACTTTAAAAATTATTTCGTTTATTGATAGTACAATTGAAATAAGAAAACTTTTTATCATGTGTTTCTTTAATTAAAAGATTTTTAATTAACATTAAATGTTTCATATCCTTCGTTGCCTTTCATTGCAGCAAAGAACAAAAGAACTCTTTAAAATTATTTAATTTTCGCATTGTTTTCTATAATCTGTTGGTAACGTTGCGAGTGACTCGGAAATGGTATGGGTCCCTCAGGCACCCAGAAATTCGGGCCGAAAAAATACATTGGATGTCTTGTCTATTCCTATATCTCGTCAGTGGCACTAGCACTGACGAGATATAGGAATAGACAGGACATCTTATGGACTTTCGTGCCCCACCGTGACAGCTATACCGACTCAGCAATCCGACACTGATTTGAGCGTCCCCTGCTCATGAACAGTGATCACTTCAAGAACTATTATTTACTGAAGTAGTGTTGGGGCAGGACTCATACGATTGTGTGAATATATGTAAATACTTTGGGGCATCAGGACAGCTATTTCTCGAGCAACGTTTCGGTAGAAAAATTGAGCTAGGGTGCCTGGTCGCGCGATGCACTTCGGTTCGGCTCGAGTTGAGTCGAAACCACATCGCGATGCATCGGGGCGATGAAATTGAGTGTCACGTCCCGCCTGTGCTGTCCCGCTTTCATTGCGCGGCAAAGAACGAAGAATTCTTTTACGAGGATCGTAGGTCCAGCTAAAACTTAGTCAGAACCCGCACAAGTTCAATAGGCACGACCCTAGAGTCGTAGATCCGGCTAAAAGTTGGTCAGAAAACGTAAAAGTCCAGTAGGTATAACCCTAGGATCGTAGGTTCAGCTAAAAGTTGTTCAGAAGCCGCGAAAGTCCAGTAGGAACGACCCTAGAGTCGTAGGTCCGGCTAAAAGTTGGTCAGAAAACGTAAAAGTCCAGTAGGTGCAACTCTGGGATCGTAGGTTCAGCTATAAGTCGGTCAGAACCCGAAGAAGTACAATAGACACGATCCTAGAGCCGTAGGTCCGGCTAAAAGTTGGTCAGAAAACGTAAAAGTCCAGTAGGTATAACCCTAGGATCGTAGGTTCAACTATAGGTCGGTCAGAACCCAAAGCAGTACGGTAGACACGACCCTGGAGTCGTGGGTCCGGCTACAAGTTGGTCAGAAAACGTAAAAGTTCAGTAAGTATAACCGCAGGATCGTAGGTTCAGCTAAAAATTGATCGGAAGGCTCAAAAGTTCAGTACGTATGACCTTAGTACAGTAGTACGCACGACCGCGGTCGAAGACCTTCGTAGAGTTCGGAAATTGCGAATCCCATCGAGCGCGAGCGAGCGCTACCGACGCGCCGGCGCGGCGCGGAGTGGGGATGTCGATGCGCGGCGCACGCGGTGTCACTATCAGTTCAAGCGTCGTACCGTACGGGTCGTCTATGCTGTCGAAGGTTAGCGACATACATCACCTTACAATACAATAGCATCTCGGGGTTTACTTTACCACCGCATACGCTTGTCCATTAGCTTCTATTAATTAATACGCGTTTATTTAACAATCATTTGACTATCGCGGATGTACATTAAAGTCTTTATCGAGTCTCTTTTGCTGGACGCTTGACCGGTCATCCGGTACCATCGATTCTTTGATACGCGGTAACTAGTCGTTTATTAAAATATCCGATTAACTAATTCATTAGTTTGAACGGGTTTTCGAATCATTATTATATTTTATTAACGATTACTCGGATTCGATGCGGTGTTAAGGTTGCGTTTATTTTCTTTGCAATGTCACTTACATACCCAGTTACATATGTCCTTTTGCAACTTTGCATTCCATTCTGATTTTAGCACAGGTTTATCACGTTGCTTTTCTTTTTGTTGCAGGTACAATGGATGATTGTTTGGTAAAGAATTATATATTGAAGCTGCAAGAATGGAGTATTGAGATACAATTACTGCGATGCATAACAATCAGTCCGATGACGTATGATGAAGGATTGGTAACATTTAACTTATTATCCCAACGGTTTACGTATATTTCTTGTTATCTGGCGATTGGATTTCGATTGAAAGTTATTGAACACTTTCATTATTGTAAATAGATTTCAATACTTCTCTCTATTCGTATATCCATGTTCATTAAATAATGAGAACATTTCAAATAGAATTTACAATATATCATTCGCGATTGAAACTAGAGTCAGTAAATTTCATTAATTCTAAACGAAAAATTGAACGACGTTCATGTTTCGCTGCATATCGCTCGCGATTTCTATTATAGCTTCACTAGTGTTCTTGTTGCCACTTTTATTATCTCTGTGACTTGGCACAAGTACGGTCAAATTGAATTTTCGATGCAGGATTGCCCGCGTACTTACGTATTTGTTGCCATGCCCTTGAAGCATGATAAATAGTTTCGAGTCTTGATTTCTACAAGCAGCTACGAGAATTTATAAATGCGCGATATTGCTTACTAACTAGGGTCATGATCACTTTTAAAACTCTGACATAGAACAGTCACAGTACGCTTTTGATAAATCATTTATATTAATCTATAATAATATATCTTGAATAGACAATTAACAGTAATTAAATCAGAATAGTAATACGGTAGTACTTTATTAAAACAAAGCAGTATTTCCTCAACAGACGTTTGACAGGATGAAGAAATAAGAAAGAGATAAATAAAATCAAATGTGTATTGCTTCAATTTCTACCTCCTCACCCTATTTACTAACTTGTACAGATTCTCTTTCAGAAAATTTTGATGACCGCGCGCAATGCGGTCAGTAGAGTCAGTGCTTGCTCCGTCAAAGTTCTTTTTATTGTTTTTAGAGCGAAACCGCTCATAATAATTATAACTAAATATAAATAACAGTAAAGATACGCGAAAGTAGAGTCAGTGTTTGCTTCGAAATATTGCTCTCGCGAAATTAGAGTCACTTTGTTCGTCGATCACAATTGACGTGCGCGATAGTAGTCTTTTATTTTATTTTTTTTTCTTTCGCAATAAGTATTCCGGTATTAGAGTCAGCACCGATGCAGTTCGGCGAGTTCGGGCACTCATCCATCAACTCGAAGAGTAAGTATCTCTGTATTTCTTTAATCTTATTTTACAATGGTCTTTGATAATTATCATGATCGAAAAGTACTCAAAACGCAAAGATTTCAATGTTGTCTGTTCTTTTGAATGTTTCAGAAGCTGCCATGGGCTCAATTGTATCACCATAACGATATTGTTGGCCGCGCGCAATGCGGTTGGTAGAGTCAGTGCTTGTTCCGTCAAAGTTCTTTTTATTATTTTTTGAGCGCAGCCGCTCTTAATAATAATTCAACATAAATAACAGTAAAGAGACGCGAAATTAGAGTCAGTGTTTGCTCCGAAATAATACTCTCGCGAAAAATAGAGTCACTTTGTTCGTCGATCACAATTATTCCGTTTCCTTTTCCGTTCTCGGCTCGGAGGACTGATGGTTAGGGACTTAGTGTCAGCGAGTTACGATGTGCGGGGGCGTGATTGTGGTTCTGGACCCTGGTCACGAGGCCCTCGGTTAGACTACGTTATTCTCTAACATGGGTAGGTTATCCACCATTCTGGAATCGTGGTCGCGGTTCTTGCAATATCCGGGTTGCAGTGTCATCGGGGGGCGGTGTGTGGGGCTGTGATTGCTTTTCTGGACACTTTGGCCCGCCTAGTAGGAAATTCCTATGTGTTAGACCACGCCAAGCACACCTTGGGGTGGCAGAAGGCATACGGGTCATAATCTAGAATCGTGGTTGTGGTTTTGCATATCCGTGCCTTAATGATTTCTGTGGCTCGGAATCGAAACTGGTCTCGATGCTAAGTCGTTTTACTGTCCAGACTCTGAGCCGAGGACTCGCGGGCTGCTCGGTAGCAGTCACAAAAACAGTAGAAATACTGTCGCGAAATTAGAATCACTTTGTTCGTCAATCATAAGTGTTCCATTAGAGTCAGTGTCCTGTTCAGCGAGTTCGGGCTTTCAGCAATCAATTTGACGAGTAAGTATCTCCTTCGTTCTTTAATCTTGTATTGCAATAATCATTGATAATTAACACATTCCAAAAGTACTGAAAATACATAGATTTTAATGTTGTTTGCTCTTTTTGAATGTTTCAGCAGCTTCCATGGCTTCGATGGCGACGAGCTTGACCGCACACCTGGTGAGTCTGCAACCGGTGAGTGGCATGCTTTAAAGTTCCTCTGGTCACTCAATCATGTCGCAGGACGAAAGGTCCGAACCGACACGGGTGACTGGTTGTAATTACGTAGATTTTTCTGGCAAGCACTGTGACCATGGGTATATGGAAATATACTCATGAGTAGTAACTTCTTTACTGCTTTATATTATGTGAGGATAGGTCTTCTTGTACAACGCGTTTTTAAATAGCTTGATAATTTTAAAACAGATCATATTTAGTACAAAATATATCACTATATATCTTTTTATAATAGAGTATTTAATTGAATACCTATGAAACGATATTTAAATAGTTATTAATTATTGAATGAATATAAAGTAACGTCCATTATTCTACGTGCATTAGTTTGTAGTGGAGAAGTCGAATACCATTCGACTTCGTTTACTTGTCAATTGCAATGACTGCACAGTTAGAATAAATTGCATAATTATTGCTGTTAGTAAGAGTGTAGTATTTCATCTTTTTCTACTTTGATAATATATAAAGTGAAGGTACTCATTTACCTTATCAATTTGTTGGAACTATCGAATAATTTTATTATTCGATATCCATATTAGTCTTTAGCGTTTAAAGATATCGATACGTTCATTGTTTCCGTACAAAATGTTAATTAAACCTGAATGTACAAGAAGACAATACGCGAACGGGTAGTTTTCGAAATCAAGGCAATCAACATTTAAAGCAATCTTGCGTTTTAGAATCAATGCTTTGATAACGGGAACGCCCGAGGATGTTTCAATTTAATTCAAAGTATATTAAAGTAGAGTCGTTGAATAATTTCTCTATTAACGTAGAGTCTTTGAATAATTTTTCTAATAAAGTAGAGTCACTGCATAATTTTTCTAATATAGTAGAGTCATTGCACAATTTTTCTAATAAAGTAGAGTCATTTAATTTTCTCTTCAATAAAATAGAATCATATATAGATCTGTTGTACATATATATGTATTTTAGCCCGTTAGAAAATCAGTATGTCCTTATCATCTTTTTAGACGAGGATTTTCAGGTTTAACCCTTTCCGTGTTCACTGCCCGGATCCCACTCACGTGCCCCGGTGCTACTTGGGTGGGAAAACGGTGGTAGAGCACGATGATATTTTTTAGTTTATAAGCCATAAAATGATTTATTATTGGCGACTGACAGTGCGTTGGTGTATCGTGCACGACGTAATATCCGCATTGTGTGTGTGGTTAGGGTGTGGATTTGCGTCGTTCCGTATTAAAATGTAGCTATTATGACCAAGATAAGATGTCCATCAATTTAAAACAGAGACATCATTTTTAGTATTATTTGCTTCAATAATTCCTACTATACTTGGGCACGAAGTTTTTGTCATTTAAGATGACAGAGGCCAAATGCCAAAAAGAATTGAATATACTTATCAATTGCTATCAAGTACCTCTTGTATCGGTGCTATTTAATTATTTTATTAAATATCTATTAAATATCTCAACCGCGACGTGGTTTTTTCCACGTGAACGCAGAGATCCCAGCCACTGTCAGTCGATTTCAGAAAAATGGTACGTACATTAGAGTGTGCAAGTTGTGTGACAGCACTTGGGTGTCGGGGGTGTCCCGGGACGCCTCCCTAGTGTAGGCTTTTGCGCCCAAGTGTTTGACTGAGAACCGTGGAGTGTCGTGTGTTGGTGTGTTTGTTTGCCATTTTTTAAATATAGGTCCAGGTAGGATAGGTAGCATACTTTCTGGTGTGATTGATAGACATAAGTAGGTAGGGCCGGGCAGGTTGACACAGTCTCCGATCGGGTAGGCACTATTTCGCGTGTTCAACCTGTTTCAGGAAATCTGATTTGAAAAGTCGACGGTGAAGCTGTGGCGCGAACGAAAATGCGTTCGCCTCTGGCTTTGCCTATCGATTTTTCGAATCCTTCGCGGTCGTGGTCGCGATTTAGGCTCCGAAACGAAACGCGTTACATTATGCTCGAGGCTGCACGTGTGAACGAAGAACGATTACAATTTTAATCGTAATCTATGTGATTTTCCGTAATCACAATTTTACGATTTTATTTGATCGCCATTCGGCCACGTGTGTTCCATTTAGCTCCGCGATTCAAACCCTTTATTTCACCTTTATAAGTTTTTCCTTGGTTTCCGATTAGAGTCTCGAGCCTAGTTTAAGTTTCAGCTGACCCTTGGGTCCGACGAAATGGAGAGGCTATATGCCGAAGAGGCCCGACAAACTGTCACTCAAGAGGGCAACTACTAATGGCTCCCCATTCTTTTTAAGAATGGGGAATCATTCTGTGTTACTACTTTGTCACTGTGCTTGCATTTTCATTTGTAGAATTTTTATTTGTACTTGGCCGATGCACATTCCGGCCCAACGATACAGCCCTCCCAAAAATATCGCGTTGCTTTAGAGTTGCGAAAAACTTGCGAACGGGTCGAGTTGGAGTTGCGTTGAATGCCACTTATTGCTATTCTTATTGCTAGTTAAATTGTAGTATTTTATAATACACTTTATAATACACTTTAGTATTTTATAATACACTTTACATTTGAGCTTCTAGTGTTGCGGAAATTGTTTTCGCGTATTGGAACTTTCAGTTCATTTTTCAGAGGATCTTCAATTTGCTTAATTTTGGATAGTACATATAATTTACTGTTTGCTTTCTATTAGTCTTAATAAATAGTGTTGCGAAATGATTGTATCGCGAGTTCCAGTTAGCGTTGCGTTGATTAAAGATCGCGTTTTTAAGTAGAGTTGCGACTACTAGTCCCCATCTGCTTCCAATTGGAAGCCTGTTCCTGAACCAGGAACTTTTTCTTTCCAGCGTTTTATATTTGCCTTTCTTTTTATTTTATTTTTCTTAATAATTATACTGCCTGGAATGTCTGTTGATGGAAGTACTGCTAAAAATTTGCATACATATTAGTAAATTACTGTGTGAACGAAATGAAAAGAAATGAAAAAGAAAAGAAATGAAAAAGAAAATAAATGAAAGAGAAAGGAAAGAAAAAAGAAAAGAAAAGAAAAGAAAAGAAAAAGAACAAAGAAAAGAAAAGAAAAGAAAAGAAAGAAGAAGAAAAGAAAAAGAGCAAAGTAAAAAACAGATATAATTTGCAGAATCTTTGATAAATTTATAATAATTCTACATAGTAGATTTAAATTAGAGTTAATACTAGTGACTGTTCATTATTGGAGTTTAACTCTTAAATATTTCCTCTTAATTGTTGCAATTCTATCTTAACCTTTTTTTTAGTAGAGCCAATTTTTATAATTTTTCGAGCTTGCTTTGTAGAAATTGAAATTCACTCGCGATATCCGTAAATGTTTAAACAAAAATTAAAATAAATTATTAAAAGAAATATAATTATATAATTAAAAGAAATAATTTGTAGCATCTTTGATAAATTTATAATAATTCTAGATAGTAGATTTCAATTAGAGACAGTACTAGTAACTGTTCATTATTGGAGTTTAACTCTTAAATATTTTCCCCTAATCGTTGCAATTGTATTTTTACTTTGTTTAGTAGAGATAATTTTTATAACTTTTCGAGCTTGCTTCATAGAAATTGAAATTCACTCGCGATATCCCTAAATGTGTAAAGAAAAGTCCTTGCACGAAAAATGTTCTTGGCCGTAGTTGTGGCTCGGCATGGTGATAGTGGAAGTTTGATATTTTGCTTCCGAATAATCGTTTGTCGCTTCTTTGTAGAAGCAAAATAGGATCAATTGTAGTGAAATGTGATTAGTTCATTTTTGAGTTTTTAATGAACGTGATACCACCATTCAGTTTGATGTAGAACGTAGAAAAGAATATATCACTTTGGCCGAAATCCAATTACCTATTATTATTAAAAAATAGCTGCATTTTTCATATCAATTCTGATTTATTAACTTCCCTAAAATTCAGTTACCTCGAATTAAAAGCAACTGTATTTCAGTATAAAATGGGGAGGCTTGGGGACGTCACTAATCCAATGCTTGAGATTGTTACAGATTCAGAGATGAACCCAAATATGATATATTAAACAAATGGAAGTACGTCAGAGGCTCAAAAGTGGAATATATACAATACAGATCCAGAAGTACTATCAAAGGCACGATTGGAAACTGTAAAATTAAAGAGCCAGCCTCGTCGATTCAATTTCTGAGCTTAATAATTCATTTTTATAATACTCTATTAATTATTTCGTGTCAGTGTTTGTTTCAGAAGCATTGAAAATAATCAGCTAAAGAAGAAGATTCATGATGATACATACGTATAATATGACCACATCCCAGCCCCTACCCCAGCCCTTTTAACTCACTACATTTATTAGATAATTAATTAGGTAGGCCCAATTAAGATCGATCAACGATCTACGTTTAGCTCTTTATGTAGGCAGGAGTTGTTCGAACACACAATCTTAGAACTTTATACAGGCAGGTTTTACACGAATTCAAAATATTAGACTTTTAACTAGGCAGGGTTTAGAAAACCAAAACTTGTTGGCAGGTGCTGCAATTTTTTGGTGTGTGTTTCAGTCTGTTCTAGGACACCATGGACCACATGATTAATATGGACGAATTGAAGAGGAATTAAACATATACGTACTTATACCTATATGAGTTTGGTAAAGTATCTTTTACATTCCTATGTAGGTAGGATATTATTGAAATTATTCTTTTAATTGAACTCTTAGATGTTATACTAGGTAGGGTGATTCTAGTCTTAAATTAGCTCTTTAGTCAGGCAGGATGTATTCGAATCTAATCTAAAATTTAAGAAAGTAGGGTTTAGTTTTAAGTTATGTCTTAGCTTTTAAGCCCGCAGTGTTCACCACTGCAATAATATTTCGTTGTCTAGTTTTTAAGATCATATGATATATTTTTAAGAAAGTTTTATTTCAGGAACGTGAATTCTCTTGCAGATTTTCTTTCAGGTTTCCTTCTGATATTCAATTTAGCTTTCGGTCGTGAATTTTCCAAGTACTCCTCTTGTTGTCTTACTTGTACTACGATCAATTAATGAACGTTCTACAAATTGACAATAATAGGAGATTTTTCTTTCTCACATGTTATATTAGAATTAGTTTTCGCGTAATTGGAGGGTGGAAGGGCCGTGGCTAGGGTGGGTCTCCATGCGCAGTAACCTCCACGTGGTGAGACCCGGGCAATCAATTATTTATCGTATAATTATTAAACGTTTAAGAGGCGTTTGATAATTATGTGGAAAATAATTCGAGCGAATTGACTGCGCATTGCACTTTCCCCTCTCATCCCTTTTTAGCTTCATTCCCTTATCCGTTCTGGGCTCAGAGGACCGATGGTAAGGCGCTGTTGACACCTGTGGCGATATTTGGGTTACACTTTCAGCGACGAGCGGTGTGTGAGGCTGTGACTGTGGTTCTGGACAGGTGACCCGCCGAAGTAGGAAATTCCTGCTCGTTAGACCACGTCAAGCATCTTGGGTGCTGGGGTGGCAGAAGGTATATGGGACATAATCTGGAATCGTGGTTGCGGTCTTGCATATCCGTGCCTCAATGATTGCTGTGGCTCGGTATCGAAACAGGTGTCGATTGTAAGTCGTTTTACTGTCCAGACTCTGGGCCGAGGGCTCGCGGGCTGCTCGGTAGCAGGCACTTTCGTTACTTGCCTCCCATTTGATCCCATTTATGAGATTAAGATTTTCATAATGCTTTACTAATTACTTCCAATTTGTCTTTGTTTCAGAAGGATTGAAAGGACTCAGCCGAAGAAGAGGATTGTTTGAAATATGTTTCATATGACCACACTCTCACCCTGCCCCTGCCCCTGCCCCTGCCCCTGCCCCTGCCCGTGCCCTGCCCCTGCCCAGTTGCCAGTTGTCTGTTCTAGGAAGGCATGGACCACAAAATTTATATGGACTAATTGGAGAGGAATTAAGTATATGCATACTTGTACCTACAATAATATGATAAAGTATCTGTTACATTCCTATTTAGGTAGGATATTATTGAACTTATTCTTGTAATTGAACTCTTAGATATTATATTAGGTAGGGTGATTCTAGTTTTAAGTTTGATCTTTAGTCAGGCAGGGTGCATTTGAATATAATCTAGTATTTAAGAAGGGATGATTTATTTTTAAGCTGTGTCTTGGTTTTTAAGACAGCAGTGTACACTGCTGTGATAATATTTCGTTGTCTTGTTTTTATGATTATAGGATATATTTTTAAGAATGTTTTATTTCAGGAAATTGAATTCTCGTCTTGATTTTCTTTCAGGTTTGCTTCTGATATTCCATTTAGCTTTCGGTCGTGAATTTTCCAAGTACTCCTCTTGTTGTCTTACTTGTACTACGATCAATTAATGAACGTTCTACAAATTGACAATAAGAGGAGATTTTTCTATCTCACAAGTTGTGTTAGAATTAGTTTTCGCGTAATTGGTGGGTGGAAGGGCCGTGGCTAGGGTGGGTCTCCATGCGCAGTAACCTCCACGTGGTGAGACCCGGGCAATCAATTATTTATCGTATAATTATTAAACGTTTAAGAGGCGTTTGATAATTATGTGGAAAATAATTCGAGCTAATTGACTGCGTATTGCACTTAGGATACAATGTACAATAATGGCCGCTTAATGTTCGTTTTTTCCCACAATTAATGTTCGCGGACTCATCCCTACCAATTTTTGGACCTGCTCCGATGTATCGAGGATGTAGGTTGCGTCCGAGTTATCTCCACTTGTCATCAGCAATGGCCCTTAACACGTTGAGTGCCACGCCGGTTTTGCCACGCTATCGATTTAGGCCACACGGCGCGACATGCGCGACGGCGATCCGCGGCGTAGCTTAAGACTGTGATACACCGACGCCTGAACGAAAAGTTTAGTGTCAGTCACCGGTGACTGACGCGGCCTGAACGGAAAGTTTAGAGTCAGTCACTGAACGGAAAGTTGATTGTCAGTCACCGGTGACTGACGCGGCCTGAACGGAAAGTTTAGAGTCAGTCACTGAACGGAAAGTTGATTGTCAGTCACCGGTGACTGACGCGGCCTGAACGGAAAGTTTAGAGTCAGTCACTGAACGGAAAGTTGATTGTCAGTCACCGGTGACTGACGCGGCCTGAACGGAAAGTTTAGAGTCAGTCACTGAACGGAAAGTTGATTGTCAGTCACCGGTGACTGACGCGGCCTGAACGGAAAGTTTAGAGTCAGTCACTGAACGGAAAGTTGATTGTCAGTCACCGGTGACTGACGCGGCCTGAACGGAAAGTTGATTGTCAGTCACCGGTGACTGACGCGGCCTGAACGGAAAGTTTAGAGTCAGTCACTGAACGGAAAGTTGATTGTCAGTCACCGGTGACTGACGCGGCCTGAACGGAAAGTTTAGAGTCAGTCACTGAACGGAAAGTTGATTGTCAGTCACCGGTGACTGACGCGGCCTGAACGGAAAGTTGATTGTCAGTCACCGGTGACTGACGCGGCCTGAACGGAAAGTTGATTGTCAGTCACCGGTGACTGACGCGGCCTGAACGGAAAGTTTAGAGCCAGTCACTGAACGGAAAGTTGATTGTCAGTCACCGGTGACTGACGCGGCCTGAACGGAAAGTTTAGAGTCAGTCACTGAACGGAAAGTTGATTGTCAGTCACCGGTGACTGACGCGGCCTGAACGGAAAGTTGATTGTCAGTCACCGCTGACTGACGCGGCCTGAACGGAAAGTTTAGAGTCAGTCACTGAACGGAAAGTTGATTGTCAGTCACCGGTGACTGACGCGGCCTGAACGGAAAGTTTAGAGTCAGTCACTGAACGGAAAGTTGATTGTCAGTCACCGGTGACTGACGCGGCCTGAACGGAAAGTTTAGAGTCAGTCACTGAACGGAAAGTTGATTGTCAGTCACCGGTGACTGACGCGGCCTGAACGGAAAGTTGATTGTCAGTCACCGCTGACTGACGCGGCCTGAACGGAAAGTTTAGAGTCAGTCACTGAACGGAAAGTTGATTGTCAGTCACCGGTGACTGACGCGGCCTGAACGGAAAGTTTAGAGTCAGTCACTGAACGGAAAGTTGATTGTCAGTCACCGGTGACTGACGCGGCCTGAACGGAAAGTTTAGAGTCAGTCACTGAACGGAAAGTTGATTGTCAGTCACCGGTGACTGACGCGGCCTGAACGGAAAGTTGATTGTCAGTCACCGGTGACTGACGCGGCCTGAACGGAAAGTTTAGAGCCAGTCACTGAACGGAAAGTTGATTGTCAGTCACCGGTGACTGACGCGGCCTGAACGGAAAGTTTAGAGTCAGTCACTGAACGGAAAGTTGATTGTCAGTCACCGGTGACTGACGCGGCCTGAACGGAAAGTTGATTGTCAGTCACCGCTGACTGACGCGGCCTGAACGGAAAGTTTAGAGTCAGTCACTGAACGGAAAGTTGATTGTCAGTCACCGGTGACTGACGCGGCCTGAACGGAAAGTTTAGAGTCAGTCACTGAACGGAAAGTTGATTGTCAGTCACCGGTGACTGACGCGGCCTGAACGGAAAGTTGATTGTCAGTCACCGGTGACTGACGCGGCCTGAACGGAAAGTTTAGAGTCAGTCACTGAACGGAAAGTTGATTGTCAGTCACCGGTGACTGACGCGGCCTGAACGGAAAGTTTAGAGTCAGTCACTGAACGGAAAGTTGATTGTCAGTCACCGGTGACTGACGCGGCCTGAACGGAAAGTTTAGAGTCAGTCACTGAACGGAAAGTTGATTGTCAGTCACCGGTGACTGACGCGGCCTAAACGGAAAGTTGATTGTCAGTCACCGGTGACTGACGCGGCCTGAACGGAAAGTTTAGAGTCAGTCACTGAACGGAAAGTTGATTATCAGTCACCGGTGACTGACGCGGCCTGAACGGAAAGTTGATTGTCAGTCACCGGTGACTGACGCGGCCTGAACGGAAAGTTTAGAGTCAGTCACTGAACGGAAAGTTGATTGTCAGTCACCGGTGACTGACGCGGCCTGAACGGAAAGTTTAGAGTCAGTCACTGAACGGAAAGTTGATTGTCAGTCACCGGTGACTGACGCGGCCTGAACGGAAAGTTTAGAGTCAGTCACTGAACGGAAAGTTGATTGTCAGTCACCGGTGACTGACGCGGCCTGAACGGAAAGTTTAGAGTCAGTCACTGAACGGAAAGTTGATTGTCAGTCACCGGTGACTGACGCGGCCTGAACGGAAAGTTTAGAGTCAGTCACTGAACGGAAAGTTGATTGTCAGTCACCGGTGACTGACGCGGCCTGAACGGAAAGTTTAGAGTCAGTCACTGAACGGAAAGTTGATTGTCAGTCACCGGTGACTGACGCGGCCTGAACGGAAAGTTTAGAGTCTGTCACTGAACGGAAAGTTGATTGTCAGTCACCGGTGACTGACGCGGCCTGAACGGAAAGTTTAGAGTCAGTCACTGATCGGAAAGTTGATTGTCAGTCACCGGTGACTGACGCGGCCTGAACGGAAAGTTTAGAGTCAGTCACTGAACGGAAAGTTGATTGTCAGTCACCGGTGACTGACGCGGCCTGAACGGAAAGTTTAGAGTCAGTCACTGAACGGAAAGTTGATTGTCAGTCACCGGTGACTGACGCGGCCTGAACGGAAAGTTTAGAGTCAGTCACTGAACGGAAAGTTGATTGTCAGTCACCGGTGACTGACGCGGCCTGAACGGAAAGTTTAGAGTCAGTCACTGAACGGAAAGTTGATTGTCAGTCACCGGTGACTGACGCGGCCTGAACGGAAAGTTTAGAGTCTGTCACTGAACGGAAAGTTGATTGTCAGTCACCGATGACTGACGCGGCCTGAACTGAAAGTTTAGTGTCAGACACCGATGCCTGACGTGCACTCAACGTGTTAAATATATCTCACGCTGGTTCTCAGTACATCTCAATCCACTCCCAACACAGCCTAAACCGAGCGTGCCGAAAAGTGATAAGCATGAACAATTCCTTATAAATCACATCCCTGGATAGTGTTCGCTAGGCAGCTTCGAAGCAGCGAACATTAAGTGGGCATTACTGTCCACTGTAGTTATTTGAGCGGAGAGAATCTTAAGTTCTTATTGCAATTACTTTTGAGTTCTTGTTTCTATCGTTGTATCTATCTGCAGCTGTAAATATTGTGTATTATTTATTGCCCTGCTTCTTATGTAGACCCTTCTGTTTTCTGACGCTTGCGAGATAATTCGTTAGTGACATAAATCATATATGTTTCGCCTAGAGAATTACATTTTCTTATTTCTCAAGAAGCCTTCTTTTTTATAATTGAAATACCCGTGTATATATCTTTTAATTCATAAATTAATCAATATGTGCAAAGATATACTTGAATCTACGCGGGTCTCTGCCATATCTACAGTGCCTGCTATGGTTTCGCCATCTATACAGGACTCCTTGAAACCACTCGCGCTTGCTATGGTAGTTCCATCTATACAGAACGCCTTGAAACTACTCATACCCCTTACTTACCATAAGTGTGGTTATGGCAGAGGCCCGAGTAGTTTTAGTCACATCTGTATAGATGGCGATACTAATGACTCTAGATAAAGCAGACATATATACAGTTTCCAGCAGTTCTGTATAGATGGCGAAATTGAAGCCCATTTTGAGTGTAGGTAAGACAGGGATGCGAGTGGTACGTAAATTCAAGCACTTGTTTATAAGTAGCGGTGCGATAATGTTTATAAAATTTGGTTATTTATGTCTTCATTCATCCAATTAAGTTAATAATCCTCGAAAACCGTTTCGTACACTCATTTACATATCAATAAAGTGTCAGCAAACACGGTATTACAATCTACATCAAAGTTAATATGTGCAGTAACATTGTCAGTTCCACTGTTCACTTTATTCTACAACAATCAAGCTCATTAGCACAGGTAAATGCATTTGTGAATATTTTTCCCTTTAAATAATTTTAAATAATTTTCCAGCATGTGATAAATACATACTAGTAGCGGTATTATTCTTTATTTCGGTCTCGCAGCAATGAAAGTTTGGTTAGTGTACATATAACCTATCTTTGCAATACTATATGAACTCTTCCACTCTGATCTTCTGTTTCGCTCTTCCTTTTCATACCTTCTCCACCTTATGCATCGCACTATTTCTTGTCTCTTTATCGCACGTCTATTACACATCTTTTCATTTCCTCTCTGTTTCATTACAAATTCCTAAGTCATTTCTGCGCTATTAATTGCTGACTCTTTCCTGTTCCCTCTTTACTTTGGTACTGACGTATTGCTCCCATTTTAATACATTTAAACCTTTCATTATATCTTGCTTCTTGTATTTTTCTTTGAAGGCTCTCCGTTAGATCCTTTAGTACCGTTCTTATCAAATTTAGTATTCTCGCAATCGTTCCATTCGTTCTAAAAGACCCTTTCTCTTATGCTTCTAGTTTGGCCCGCCCTACTTTCTTTTTCGACTAAATATCCTTTAACAATCTTTCTATGTCCTGTTATATACTTACTAATATAGTGTTTGTGTGCATAGGTTTCATAGGCAAAGGATAAGGAGCATTGATCGTCAATTCTCATTGTGCATATAAAGAAGGAAGAAGAAAGAATAACTCTAGCCATATACATACTTCAGTTATATTAAATTGGTTTTGTGGGATTGGAAGGTGTATGCAACGAAGGCTGATGTAAGTGTAATACGTGTCTAAATATCTTTTTCTTTCATTAAATCTTCCTGCGTGTAATAATTACATACTAACAATAGTTATTCCTTTTTATATCGGCCTCGCAGCTATGAAATTTCGACTTAGTGTACATATAACTTATGCATTCTTCTCCTTCACTCTTTCTTGCAAACCTTCTCTACTTTACACATTATCCCATTACTTATACCCTTATTTCATTTCGATTATACATTTAGTCTTTAAGGCTCCCCATCACTTTCTTTACTTCTCTTCTCATCAAATTCATTCGTGTTTGATGATTCATTTCATTCCTTTTTAAATAATCCTCCCTTTTTCTTATACTTATAGTGTGGTCTTTCCCCATTTCGTTTTCTTCTAACTATCCCTTAACAATGTTTCTTTCACCTGTTACTTACTTACTAATATATTTTTTGTGTGTGTGCAGGTTTCGCATCCAAAGAGTAAGGAACATTGACCGGTGCATCTCATCATGCATAAGAGCAAGAAAGAAGAAAGAATAACCCTTGCCACATACTTTAGTTATCCTTTAGTTATAGTAAATTGGTTTATAAAAATAGTTTGTAACTATTAGCGCATAAGATTAATTTAGAACACGTGTGTAATTAACTGTTATGTGTATCTATTATATATTTTATTTTATATTCAGTTTATTCGGTAGATCTTATATGAACTTTAATATTACTTATATCACTATTACAAGTTCTACTGAATGTGCTGAATGTAAAATGAAAGATATAATAAATAATTGACATATTCACAAGTTACACTAGTTTCACAATTGCTGTAATTTAAATTTTATATGCTTCTACATATGAAGTACGTAAATTTTAGTGTATGATTTATCTGTAAGATATATTGTAAATTAACTTCAAAGAATAGTTTATAAGTATTAGATTATTTATGTTTATAGTGTTAGTTATCTTACATAAATGTTGGTTTAGAATTGATACAAGATTTAGTTGTACGATGTAATGTAAATACATATAAAAGAATAGTTAATAAGTATCTGTTTGTAAATTTAATTACAACTTTTTGTAACTTGTATATTCATTGATTAATTTAAATAAATTTGCAATGAAAAGAATTCCAGTGCTCTTTTTACTTTCATACCTTACCAATCCTTGAAAGAACCTAATTCCGATTCCTTATACAAGAAGTACCGTGGACGAACTTTAAATGCAAAGTCCTAAAGCGGGAAACTTGTCAAAATGGCCCTATACGTTATTAAAATAAGCGCTGAGAAATTCCTGGAACGTGACGTCATTTCCAAGAACTGATGCTATGAAAGACCTCCTCGCATATCATATTCTCCTGATACAAATCCACGATTTTCAGCGACATATTTTTGCCAAGAACTCGGAAATTTAAGCGCTCGAATATTCCTGGAACGTGACGTCATTTCCAAGAATTTCTGCGATGAAAGACCTCCTCGCATATCATATTCTCCTAATACAAATCCACGATTTTCAGCGAGATATTTTTGGCAGAAACTCGGAAATTTCAGCTCAACGAATACCTCCTTGCATATCATATTCTCCTGATACAAATCCAAGATTTTCAGCGAGATATTTTTGGCAGAAACTCGGCAATTTCAGCTCAACGAATACCTCCTTGCATATCATATTCTCCTGATACAAATCCAAGATTTTCAGCGAGATATTTTTGGCAGAAACTCGGAAATTTCAGCTCAACGAATACCTCCTTGCATATCATATTCTCCTGATACAAATCCAAGATTTTCGGCACTTAAATTTCTACTGAAAATCGTGGATTTGTATCAGGAGAATATGATATGCAAGGAGGTATTCGTTGAGCTGAAATTTCCGAGTTTCTGCCAACAATATCTCGCTGAAAATCGTGGATTTGTATCAGGAGAATATGATATGCGAGGAGGTCTTTCATAGCATCAGTTCTTGGAAATGACGTCACGTTCCAGGAATTTCTCAGCGCTTATTTTAATAACGTATAGGGCCATTTTGACAAGTTTCCCGCTTTAGGACTTTGCATTTAAAGTTCGTCCACGGTACTTCTTGTATAAGGAATCGGAATTAGGTTCTTTCAAGGATTGGTAAGGTATGAAAGTAAAAAGAGCACTGGAATTCTTTTCATTGCAAATTTATTTAAATTAATCAATGAATATACAAGTTACAAAAAGTTGTAATTAAATTTACAAACAGATACTTATTAACTATTCTTTTATATCTATTTACATTACATCGTACAACTAAATCTTGTATCAATTCTAAACCAACATTTATGTAATATAACTAACACTATAAACATAAATAATCTAATACTTATAAACTATTCTTTGAAGTTAATTTACAATATATCTTACAGATAAATCATACACTAAAATTTACGTACTTCATATGTAGAAGCATATAAAATTTAAATTACAGCAATTGTGAAACTAGTGTAACTTGTGAATATGTCAATTATTTATTATATCTTTCATTTTACATTCAGCACATTCAGTAGAACTTGTAATAGTGATATAAGTAATATTAAAGTTCATATAAGATCTACCGAATAAACTGAATATAAAATAAAATATATAATAGATACACATAACAGTTAATTACACACGTGTTCTAAATTAATCTTATGCGCTAATAGTTACAAACTATTTTTATAAACCAATTTACTATAACTAAAGGATAACTAAAGTATGTGGCAAGGGTTATTCTTTCTTCTTTCTTGCTCTTATGCATGATGAGATGCACCGGTCAATGTTCCTTACTCTTTGGATGCGAAACCTGCACACACACAAAAAATATATTAGTAAGTAAGTAACAGGTGAAAGAAACATTGTTAAGGGATAGTTAGAAGAAAACGAAATGGGGAAAGACCACACTATAAGTATAAGAAAAAGGGAGGATTATTTAAAAAGGAATGAAATGAATCATCAAACACGAATGAATTTGATGAGAAGAGAAGTAAAGAAAGTGATGGGGAGCCTTAAAGACTAAATGTATAATCGAAATGAAATAAGGGTATAAGTAATGGGATAATGTGTAAAGTAGAGAAGGTTTGCAAGAAAGAGTGAAGGAGAAGAATGCATAAGTTATATGTACACTAAGTCGAAATTTCATAGCTGCGAGGCCGATATAAAAAGGAATAACTATTGTTAGTATGTAATTATTACACGCAGGAAGATTTAATGAAAGAAAAAGATATTTAGGCACGTATTACACTTACATCAGCCTTCGTTGCATACACCTTCCAATCCCACAAAACCAATTTAATATAACTGAAGTATGTATATGGCTAGAGTTATTCTTTCTTCTTCCTTCTTTATATGCACAATGAGAATTGACGATCAATGCTCCTTATCCTTTGCCTATGAAACCTATGCACACAAACACTATATTAGTAAGTATATAACAGGACATAGAAAGATTGTTAAAGGATATTTAGTCGAAAAAGAAAGTAGGGCGGGCCAAACTAGAAGCATAAGAGAAAGGGTCTTTTAGAACGAATGGAACGATTGCGAGAATACTAAATTTGATAAGAACGGTACTAAAGGATCTAACGGAGAGCCTTCAAAGAAAAATACAAGAAGCAAGATATAATGAAAGGTTTAAATGTATTAAAATGGGAGCAATACGTCAGTACCAAAGTAAAGAGGGAACAGGAAAGAGTCAGCAATTAATAGCGCAGAAATGACTTAGGAATTTGTAATGAAACAGAGAGGAAATGAAAAGATGTGTAATAGACGTGCGATAAAGAGACAAGAAATAGTGCGATGCATAAGGTGGAGAAGGTATGAAAAGGAAGAGCGAAACAGAAGATCAGAGTGGAAGAGTTCATATAGTATTGCAAAGATAGGTTATATGTACACTAACCAAACTTTCATTGCTGCGAGACCGAAATAAAGAATAATACCGCTACTAGTATGTATTTATCACATGCTGGAAAATTATTTAAAATTATTTAAAGGGAAAAATATTCACAAATGCATTTACCTGTGCTAATGAGCTTGATTGTTGTAGAATAAAGTGAACAGTGGAACTGACAATGTTACTGCACATATTAACTTTGATGTAGATTGTAATACCGTGTTTGCTGACACTTTATTGATATGTAAATGAGTGTACGAAACGGTTTTCGAGGATTATTAACTTAATTGGATGAATGAAGACATAAATAACCAAATTTTATAAACATTATCGCACCGCTACTTATAAACAAGTGCTTGAATTTACGTACCACTCGCATCCCTGTCTTACCTACACTCAAAATGGGCTTCAATTTCGCCATCTATACAGAACTGCTGGAAACTGTATATATGTCTGCTTTATCTAGAGTCATTAGTATCGCCATCTATACAGATGTGACTAAAACTACTCGGGCCTCTGCCATAACCACACTTATGGTAAGTAAGGGGTATGAGTAGTTTCAAGGCGTTCTGTATAGATGGAACTACCATAGCAAGCGCGAGTGGTTTCAAGGAGTCCTGTATAGATGGCGAAACCATAGCAGGCACTGTAGATATGGCAGAGACCCGCGTAGATTCAAGTATATCTTTGCACATATTGATTAATTTATGAATTAAAAGATATATACACGGGTATTTCAATTATAAAAAAGAAGGCTTCTTGAGAAATAAGAAAATGTAATTCTCTAGGCGAAACATATATGATTTATGTCACTAACGAATTATCTCGCAAGCGTCAGAAAACAGAAGGGTCTACATAAGAAGCAGGGCAATAAATAATACACAATATTTACAGCTGCAGATAGATACAACGATAGAAACAAGAACTCAAAAGTAATTGCAATAAGAACTTAAGATTCTCTCCGCTCAAATAACTACAGTGGACAGTAATGCCCACTTAATGTTCGCTGCTTCGAAGCTGCCTAGCGAACACTATCCAGGGATGTGATTTATAAGGAATTGTTCATGCTTATCACTTTTCGGCACGCTCGGTTTAGGCTGTGTTGGGAGTGGATTGAGATGTACTGAGAACCAGCGTGAGATATATTTAACACGTTGAGTGCACGTCAGGCATCGGTGTCTGACACTAAACTTTCAGTTCAGGCCGCGTCAGTCATCGGTGACTGACAATCAACTTTCCGTTCAGTGACAGACTCTAAACTTTCCGTTCAGGCCGCGTCAGTCACCGGTGACTGACAATCAACTTTCCGTTCAGTGACTGACTCTAAACTTTCCGTTCAGGCCGCGTCAGTCACCGGTGACTGACAATCAACTTTCCGTTCAGTGACAGACTCTAAACTTTCCGTTCAGGCCGCGTCAGTCACCGGTGACTGACAATCAACTTTCCGTTCAGTGACTGACTCTAAACTTTCCGTTCAGGCCGCGTCAGTCACCGGTGACTGACAATCAACTTTCCGTTCAGTGACTGACTCTAAACTTTCCGTTCAGGCCGCGTCAGTCACCGGTGACTGACAATCAACTTTCCGTTCAGTGACTGACTCTAAACTTTCCGTTCAGGCCGCGTCAGTCACCGGTGACTGACAATCAACTTTCCGTTCAGTGACTGACTCTAAACTTTCCGTTCAGGCCGCGTCAGTCACCGGTGACTGACAATCAACTTTCCGTTCAGTGACTGACTCTAAACTTTCCGTTCAGGCCGCGTCAGTCACCGGTGACTGACAATCAACTTTCCGTTCAGTGACTGACTCTAAACTTTCCGTTCAGGCCGCGTCAGTCACCGGTGACTGACACTAAACTTTTCGTTCAGGCGTCGGTGTATCACAGTCTTAAGCTACGCCGCGGATCGCCGTCGCGCATGTCGCGCCGTGTGGCCTAAATCGATAGCGTGGCAAAACCGGCGTGGCACTCAACGTGTTAAGGGCCATTGCTGATGACAAGTGGAGATAACTCGGACGCAACCTACATCCTCGATACATCGGAGCAGGTCCAAAAATTGGTAGGGATGAGTCCGCGAACATTAATTGTGGGAAAAAACGAACATTAAGCGGCCATTATTGTACATTGTATCCTAAGTGCAATACGCAGTCAATTAGCTCGAATTATTTTCCACATAATTATCAAACGCCTCTTAAACGTTTAATAATTATACGATAAATAATTGATTGCCCGGGTCTCACCACGTGGAGGTTACTGCGCATGGAGACCCACCCTAGCCACGGCCCTTCCACCCACCAATTACGCGAAAACTAATTCTAACACAACTTGTGAGATAGAAAAATCTCCTCTTATTGTCAATTTGTAGAACGTTCATTAATTGATCGTAGTACAAGTAAGACAACAAGAGGAGTACTTGGAAAATTCACGACCGAAAGCTAAATGGAATATCAGAAGCAAACCTGAAAGAAAATCAAGACGAGAATTCAATTTCCTGAAATAAAACATTCTTAAAAATATATCCTATAATCATAAAAACAAGACAACGAAATATTATCACAGCAGTGTACACTGCTGTCTTAAAAACCAAGACACAGCTTAAAAATAAATCATCCCTTCTTAAATACTAGATTATATTCAAATGCACCCTGCCTGACTAAAGATCAAACTTAAAACTAGAATCACCCTACCTAATATAATATCTAAGAGTTCAATTACAAGAATAAGTTCAATAATATCCTACCTAAATAGGAATGTAACAGATACTTTATCATATTATTGTAGGTACAAGTATGCATATACTTAATTCCTCTCCAATTAGTCCATATAAATTTTGTGGTCCATGCCTTCCTAGAACAGACAACTGGCAACTGGGCAGGGGCAGGGCACGGGCAGGGGCAGGGGCAGGGGCAGGGGCAGGGGCAGGGTGAGAGTGTGGTCATATGAAACATATTTCAAACAATCCTCTTCTTCGGCTGAGTCCTTTCAATCCTTCTGAAACAAAGACAAATTGGAAGTAATTAGTAAAGCATTATGAAAATCTTAATCTCATAAATGGGATCAAATGGGAGGCAAGTAACGAAAGTGCCTGCTACCGAGCAGCCCGCGAGCCCTCGGCCCAGAGTCTGGACAGTAAAACGACTTACAATCGACACCTGTTTCGATACCGAGCCACAGCAATCATTGAGGCACGGATATGCAAGACCGCAACCACGATTCCAGATTATGTCCCATATACCTTCTGCCACCCCAGCACCCAAGATGCTTGACGTGGTCTAACGAGCAGGAATTTCCTACTTCGGCGGGTCACCTGTCCAGAACCACAGTCACAGCCTCACACACCGCTCGTCGCTGAAAGTGTAACCCAAATATCGCCACAGGTGTCAACAGCGCCTTACCATCGGTCCTCTGAGCCCAGAACGGATAAGGGAATGAAGCTAAAAAGGGATGAGAGGGGAAAGTGCAATGCGCAGTCAATTCGCTCGAATTATTTTCCACATAATTATCAAACGCCTCTTAAACGTTTAATAATTATACGATAAATAATTGATTGCCCGGGTCTCACCACGTGGAGGTTACTGCGCATGGAGACCCACCCTAGCCACGGCCCTTCCACCCTCCAATTACGCGAAAACTAATTCTAATATAACATGTGAGAAAGAAAAATCTCCTATTATTGTCAATTTGTAGAACGTTCATTAATTGATCGTAGTACAAGTAAGACAACAAGAGGAGTACTTGGAAAATTCACGACCGAAAGCTAAATTGAATATCAGAAGGAAACCTGAAAGAAAATCTGCAAGAGAATTCACGTTCCTGAAATAAAACTTTCTTAAAAATATATCATATGATCTTAAAAACTAGACAACGAAATATTATTGCAGTGGTGAACACTGCGGGCTTAAAAGCTAAGACATAACTTAAAACTAAACCCTACTTTCTTAAATTTTAGATTAGATTCGAATACATCCTGCCTGACTAAAGAGCTAATTTAAGACTAGAATCACCCTACCTAGTATAACATCTAAGAGTTCAATTAAAAGAATAATTTCAATAATATCCTACCTACATAGGAATGTAAAAGATACTTTACCAAACTCATATAGGTATAAGTACGTATATGTTTAATTCCTCTTCAATTCGTCCATATTAATCATGTGGTCCATGGTGTCCTAGAACAGACTGAAACACACACCAAAAAATTGCAGCACCTGCCAACAAGTTTTGGTTTTCTAAACCCTGCCTAGTTAAAAGTCTAATATTTTGAATTCGTGTAAAACCTGCCTGTATAAAGTTCTAAGATTGTGTGTTCGAACAACTCCTGCCTACATAAAGAGCTAAACGTAGATCGTTGATCGATCTTAATTGGGCCTACCTAATTAATTATCTAATAAATGTAGTGAGTTAAAAGGGCTGGGGTAGGGGCTGGGATGTGGTCATATTATACGTATGTATCATCATGAATCTTCTTCTTTAGCTGATTATTTTCAATGCTTCTGAAACAAACACTGACACGAAATAATTAATAGAGTATTATAAAAATGAATTATTAAGCTCAGAAATTGAATCGACGAGGCTGGCTCTTTAATTTTACAGTTTCCAATCGTGCCTTTGATAGTACTTCTGGATCTGTATTGTATATATTCCACTTTTGAGCCTCTGACGTACTTCCATTTGTTTAATATATCATATTTGGGTTCATCTCTGAATCTGTAACAATCTCAAGCATTGGATTAGTGACGTCCCCAAGCCTCCCCATTTTATACTGAAATACAGTTGCTTTTAATTCGAGGTAACTGAATTTTAGGGAAGTTAATAAATCAGAATTGATATGAAAAATGCAGCTATTTTTTAATAATAATAGGTAATTGGATTTCGGCCAAAGTGATATATTCTTTTCTACGTTCTACATCAAACTGAATGGTGGTATCACGTTCATTAAAAACTCAAAAATGAACTAATCACATTTCACTACAATTGATCCTATTTTGCTTCTACAAAGAAGCGACAAACGATTATTCGGAAGCAAAATATCAAACTTCCACTATCACCATGCCGAGCCACAACTACGGCCAAGAACATTTTTCGTGCAAGGACTTTTCTTTACACATTTAGGGATATCGCGAGTGAATTTCAATTTCTATGAAGCAAGCTCGAAAAGTTATAAAAATTATCTCTACTAAACAAAGTAAAAATACAATTGCAACGATTAGGGGAAAATATTTAAGAGTTAAACTCCAATAATGAACAGTTACTAGTACTGTCTCTAATTGAAATCTACTATCTAGAATTATTATAAATTTATCAAAGATGCTACAAATTATTTCTTTTAATTATATAATTATATTTCTTTTAATAATTTATTTTAATTTTTGTTTAAACATTTACGGATATCGCGAGTGAATTTCAATTTCTACAAAGCAAGCTCGAAAAATTATAAAAATTGGCTCTACTAAAAAAAAGGTTAAGATAGAATTGCAACAATTAAGAGGAAATATTTAAGAGTTAAACTCCAATAATGAACAGTCACTAGTATTAACTCTAATTTAAATCTACTATGTAGAATTATTATAAATTTATCAAAGATTCTGCAAATTATATCTGTTTTTTACTTTGCTCTTTTTCTTTTCTTCTTCTTTCTTTTCTTTTCTTTTCTTTTCTTTGTTCTTTTTCTTTTCTTTTCTTTTCTTTTCTTTTTTCTTTCCTTTCTCTTTCATTTATTTTCTTTTTCATTTCTTTTCTTTTTCATTTCTTTTCATTTCGTTCACACAGTAATTTACTAATATGTATGCAAATTTTTAGCAGTACTTCCATCAACAGACATTCCAGGCAGTATAATTATTAAGAAAAATAAAATAAAAAGAAAGGCAAATATAAAACGCTGGAAAGAAAAAGTTCCTGGTTCAGGAACAGGCTTCCAATTGGAAGCAGATGGGGACTAGTAGTCGCAACTCTACTTAAAAACGCGATCTTTAATCAACGCAACGCTAACTGGAACTCGCGATACAATCATTTCGCAACACTATTTATTAAGACTAATAGAAAGCAAACAGTAAATTATATGTACTATCCAAAATTAAGCAAATTGAAGATCCTCTGAAAAATGAACTGAAAGTTCCAATACGCGAAAACAATTTCCGCAACACTAGAAGCTCAAATGTAAAGTGTATTATAAAATACTAAAGTGTATTATAAAGTGTATTATAAAATACTACAATTTAACTAGCAATAAGAATAGCAATAAGTGGCATTCAACGCAACTCCAACTCGACCCGTTCGCAAGTTTTTCGCAACTCTAAAGCAACGCGATATTTTTGGGAGGGCTGTATCGTTGGGCCGGAATGTGCATCGGCCAAGTACAAATAAAAATTCTACAAATGAAAATGCAAGCACAGTGACAAAGTAGTAACACAGAATGATTCCCCATTCTTAAAAAGAATGGGGAGCCATTAGTAGTTGCCCTCTTGAGTGACAGTTTGTCGGGCCTCTTCGGCATATAGCCTCTCCATTTCGTCGGACCCAAGGGTCAGCTGAAACTTAAACTAGGCTCGAGACTCTAATCGGAAACCAAGGAAAAACTTATAAAGGTGAAATAAAGGGTTTGAATCGCGGAGCTAAATGGAACACACGTGGCCGAATGGCGATCAAATAAAATCGTAAAATTGTGATTACGGAAAATCACATAGATTACGATTAAAATTGTAATCGTTCTTCGTTCACACGTGCAGCCTCGAGCATAATGTAACGCGTTTCGTTTCGGAGCCTAAATCGCGACCACGACCGCGAAGGATTCGAAAAATCGATAGGCAAAGCCAGAGGCGAACGCATTTTCGTTCGCGCCACAGCTTCACCGTCGACTTTTCAAATCAGATTTCCTGAAACAGGTTGAACACGCGAAATAGTGCCTACCCGATCGGAGACTGTGTCAACCTGCCCGGCCCTACCTACTTATGTCTATCAATCACACCAGAAAGTATGCTACCTATCCTACCTGGACCTATATTTAAAAAATGGCAAACAAACACACCAACACACGACACTCCACGGTTCTCAGTCAAACACTTGGGCGCAAAAGCCTACACTAGGGAGGCGTCCCGGGACACCCCCGACACCCAAGTGCTGTCACACAACTTGCACACTCTAATGTACGTACCATTTTTCTGAAATCGACTGACAGTGGCTGGGATCTCTGCGTTCACGTGGAAAAAACCACGTCGCGGTTGAGATATTTAATAGATATTTAATAAAATAATTAAATAGCACCGATACAAGAGGTACTTGATAGCAATTGATAAGTATATTCAATTCTTTTTGGCATTTGGCCTCTGTCATCTTAAATGACAAAAACTTCGTGCCCAAGTATAGTAGGAATTATTGAAGCAAATAATACTAAAAATGATGTCTCTGTTTTAAATTGATGGACATCTTATCTTGGTCATAATAGCTACATTTTAATACGGAACGACGCAAATCCACACCCTAACCACACACACAATGCGGATATTACGTCGTGCACGATACACCAACGCACTGTCAGTCGCCAATAATAAATCATTTTATGGCTTATAAACTAAAAAATATCATCGTGCTCTACCACCGTTTTCCCACCCAAGTAGCACCGGGGCACGTGAGTGGGATCCGGGCAGTGAACACGGAAAGGGTTAAACCTGAAAATCCTCGTCTAAAAAGATGATAAGGACATACTGATTTTCTAACGGGCTAAAATACATATATATGTACAACAGATCTATATATGATTCTATTTTATTGAAGAGAAAATTAAATGACTCTACTTTATTAGAAAAATTGTGCAATGACTCTACTATATTAGAAAAATTATGCAGTGACTCTACTTTATTAGAAAAATTATTCAAAGACTCTACGTTAATAGAGAAATTATTCAACGACTCTACTTTAATATACTTTGAATTAAATTGAAACATCCTCGGGCGTTCCCGTTATCAAAGCATTGATTCTAAAACGCAAGATTGCTTTAAATGTTGA
Organism: Nomada ferruginata; assembly: GCA_963583965.1. Lineage (NCBI taxonomy): Eukaryota > Metazoa > Arthropoda > Insecta > Hymenoptera > Apidae > Nomada > Nomada ferruginata. The sequence goes on along the minus strand of OY757225.1, from coordinate 7,972,604 downwards.
TTGCCTTGATTTCGAAAACTACCCGTTCGCGTATTGTCTTCTTGTACATTCAGGTTTAATTAACATTTTGTACGGAAACAATGAACGTATCGATATCTTTAAACGCTAAAGACTAATATGGATATCGAATAATAAAATTATTCGATAGTTCCAACAAATTGATAAGGTAAATGAGTACCTTCACTTTATATATTATCAAAGTAGAAAAAGATGAAATACTACACTCTTACTAACAGCAATAATTATGCAATTTATTCTAACTGTGCAGTCATTGCAATTGACAAGTAAACGAAGTCGAATGGTATTCGACTTCTCCACTACAAACTAATGCACGTAGAATAATGGACGTTACTTTATATTCATTCAATAATTAATAACTATTTAAATATCGTTTCATAGGTATTCAATTAAATACTCTATTATAAAAAGATATATAGTGATATATTTTGTACTAAATATGATCTGTTTTAAAATTATCAAGCTATTTAAAAACGCGTTGTACAAGAAGACCTATCCTCACATAATATAAAGCAGTAAAGAAGTTACTACTCATGAGTATATTTCCATATACCCATGGTCACAGTGCTTGCCAGAAAAATCTACGTAATTACAACCAGTCACCCGTGTCGGTTCGGACCTTTCGTCCTGCGACATGATTGAGTGACCAGAGGAACTTTAAAGCATGCCACTCACCGGTTGCAGACTCACCAGGTGTGCGGTCAAGCTCGTCGCCATCGAAGCCATGGAAGCTGCTGAAACATTCAAAAAGAGCAAACAACATTAAAATCTATGTATTTTCAGTACTTTTGGAATGTGTTAATTATCAATGATTATTGCAATACAAGATTAAAGAACGAAGGAGATACTTACTCGTCAAATTGATTGCTGAAAGCCCGAACTCGCTGAACAGGACACTGACTCTAATGGAACACTTATGATTGACGAACAAAGTGATTCTAATTTCGCGACAGTATTTCTACTGTTTTTGTGACTGCTACCGAGCAGCCCGCGAGTCCTCGGCTCAGAGTCTGGACAGTAAAACGACTTAGCATCGAGACCAGTTTCGATTCCGAGCCACAGAAATCATTAAGGCACGGATATGCAAAACCACAACCACGATTCTAGATTATGACCCGTATGCCTTCTGCCACCCCAAGGTGTGCTTGGCGTGGTCTAACACATAGGAATTTCCTACTAGGCGGGCCAAAGTGTCCAGAAAAGCAATCACAGCCCCACACACCGCCCCCCGATGACACTGCAACCCGGATATTGCAAGAACCGCGACCACGATTCCAGAATGGTGGATAACCTACCCATGTTAGAGAATAACGTAGTCTAACCGAGGGCCTCGTGACCAGGGTCCAGAACCACAATCACGCCCCCGCACATCGTAACTCGCTGACACTAAGTCCCTAACCATCAGTCCTCCGAGCCGAGAACGGAAAAGGAAACGGAATAATTGTGATCGACGAACAAAGTGACTCTATTTTTCGCGAGAGTATTATTTCGGAGCAAACACTGACTCTAATTTCGCGTCTCTTTACTGTTATTTATGTTGAATTATTATTAAGAGCGGCTGCGCTCAAAAAATAATAAAAAGAACTTTGACGGAACAAGCACTGACTCTACCAACCGCATTGCGCGCGGCCAACAATATCGTTATGGTGATACAATTGAGCCCATGGCAGCTTCTGAAACATTCAAAAGAACAGACAACATTGAAATCTTTGCGTTTTGAGTACTTTTCGATCATGATAATTATCAAAGACCATTGTAAAATAAGATTAAAGAAATACAGAGATACTTACTCTTCGAGTTGATGGATGAGTGCCCGAACTCGCCGAACTGCATCGGTGCTGACTCTAATACCGGAATACTTATTGCGAAAGAAAAAAAAATAAAATAAAAGACTACTATCGCGCACGTCAATTGTGATCGACGAACAAAGTGACTCTAATTTCGCGAGAGCAATATTTCGAAGCAAACACTGACTCTACTTTCGCGTATCTTTACTGTTATTTATATTTAGTTATAATTATTATGAGCGGTTTCGCTCTAAAAACAATAAAAAGAACTTTGACGGAGCAAGCACTGACTCTACTGACCGCATTGCGCGCGGTCATCAAAATTTTCTGAAAGAGAATCTGTACAAGTTAGTAAATAGGGTGAGGAGGTAGAAATTGAAGCAATACACATTTGATTTTATTTATCTCTTTCTTATTTCTTCATCCTGTCAAACGTCTGTTGAGGAAATACTGCTTTGTTTTAATAAAGTACTACCGTATTACTATTCTGATTTAATTACTGTTAATTGTCTATTCAAGATATATTATTATAGATTAATATAAATGATTTATCAAAAGCGTACTGTGACTGTTCTATGTCAGAGTTTTAAAAGTGATCATGACCCTAGTTAGTAAGCAATATCGCGCATTTATAAATTCTCGTAGCTGCTTGTAGAAATCAAGACTCGAAACTATTTATCATGCTTCAAGGGCATGGCAACAAATACGTAAGTACGCGGGCAATCCTGCATCGAAAATTCAATTTGACCGTACTTGTGCCAAGTCACAGAGATAATAAAAGTGGCAACAAGAACACTAGTGAAGCTATAATAGAAATCGCGAGCGATATGCAGCGAAACATGAACGTCGTTCAATTTTTCGTTTAGAATTAATGAAATTTACTGACTCTAGTTTCAATCGCGAATGATATATTGTAAATTCTATTTGAAATGTTCTCATTATTTAATGAACATGGATATACGAATAGAGAGAAGTATTGAAATCTATTTACAATAATGAAAGTGTTCAATAACTTTCAATCGAAATCCAATCGCCAGATAACAAGAAATATACGTAAACCGTTGGGATAATAAGTTAAATGTTACCAATCCTTCATCATACGTCATCGGACTGATTGTTATGCATCGCAGTAATTGTATCTCAATACTCCATTCTTGCAGCTTCAATATATAATTCTTTACCAAACAATCATCCATTGTACCTGCAACAAAAAGAAAAGCAACGTGATAAACCTGTGCTAAAATCAGAATGGAATGCAAAGTTGCAAAAGGACATATGTAACTGGGTATGTAAGTGACATTGCAAAGAAAATAAACGCAACCTTAACACCGCATCGAATCCGAGTAATCGTTAATAAAATATAATAATGATTCGAAAACCCGTTCAAACTAATGAATTAGTTAATCGGATATTTTAATAAACGACTAGTTACCGCGTATCAAAGAATCGATGGTACCGGATGACCGGTCAAGCGTCCAGCAAAAGAGACTCGATAAAGACTTTAATGTACATCCGCGATAGTCAAATGATTGTTAAATAAACGCGTATTAATTAATAGAAGCTAATGGACAAGCGTATGCGGTGGTAAAGTAAACCCCGAGATGCTATTGTATTGTAAGGTGATGTATGTCGCTAACCTTCGACAGCATAGACGACCCGTACGGTACGACGCTTGAACTGATAGTGACACCGCGTGCGCCGCGCACCGTCATCCCCACTCCGCGGTCGCGCTCGGAGGTATTCGCAATTTCCGAACTCTTCGAAGGTCTCCGACCGCGGTCGTGGGTACTACTGTACTAAGGTCATACGTACTGAACTGTTGGGCCTTCCGATCAATTTTTAGCCGAACCTACGATCCTACGGTTATACTTACTGAACTTTTACGTTTTCTGACCAAGTTGTAGCCGGACCTACGACTCCAGGGTCGTATCTACTGTACTTCTTTGGGTTCTGACCGACCTATAGTTGAACCTACGATCCTAGGGTTATTCCTACTGAACTTCTACGTTTTCTGACCAACTTTTAGCCGGACCAACGATTCTAGGGTCGTTCCTACCGGACTTTCGCGGCTTCTGAACAACTTTTAGCTGAACCCACGATCCTAGGGTTATACCTACTGGGCTTTTACGTTTTCTGATCAACTTTTAGTCGGACCTACGACTCTAGGGTCGTGCCTATTGAACTTCTGCGGGTTCTGATTAAGTTTTAGCTGGACCTACGATCCTCGTTAAAGAATTATTTCGTTCTTTGCCGCGCAATGAAAGCGGGACAGCACAGGCGGGACGCTTGACGTGACACTGTCAATTTCATCGCCCCGATGCATCGCGATGTGGTTTCGACTCAACTCGAGCCGAGCCAAAGTGCATCGCGCGACCAGGCACCGTAGCTCAATTTTTCTACCGAAACGTTGCTCGAGAAATAGCTGTCCTAATCCCCACAAAGCATTTACATATATTCACACAATCGTATGTGACCTGCCCCAACATTACTTCAGTAAATAATAGTTCTTGAAGTGATCACTGTTCATGAGCAGGGGACGCTCAAATCAGTGTCGGGTCACAGACGAGATATAGGAAGAGACAAGCCATGCAATGTATTTCTTCGGCCACGATTTCTGGGACCCGGGGCACAGACGAGATATATGATTCCTATATCTCGTCGGTGCTAGTACCTCATTACCATTCCCATGTCGCACACAACGTTATCGAGAAATTTAAAAAAAATTGTTATCTCGGTTCCTGGTAGTTATATTTCAATCTATGAGGTGTCAAGTGAAAGGGAAAGATAAATGAATGGAAGCAATTTAAATAATAATTACGGGATTGGCTAAAAATAATAACAACTGGATTGTCGCGTACAAAAGAGGTTCAGCCTCAGTAACTTAATTCCCAAGTTTTAATCTTACATAATTTATTATATTAACTACCTGCGGCTGGTATATCTACGGCTGACGGTAACAGAGCTTTGACGTAGGGTAAAACAAATCTTCAGGCCTCGTCGCAGGTAAAGCAGGTGAGTAGACCTGCTACAGTGTGGCTTCAGAAATTATTGCAGCTGTGCACCGAAATGCACGAAATAACAAAATACTTTTGACACTTCGTTTTTCAAATTGCATAGCAATTAATTCTGCAGTTTTTGAACAATTCAGCGGCCAATGAAAGTTTTCTCGGCAATAATACATTTCTTTCGCACTGGTCGCTGAAAAGCATGAGTGCCCATGCCAAATTCTTTCACTCGGATTGCGGAATGCAATCTAAGAGAGCTCGATATCCGGACAGGGATCTTCGAAGTTTCTAGACAGCCGATTGCCGGTCGTATCAGGCCGCGTCGTGCTCGCGAGTCGAAACGCGGGACAGTCTCTCGCGATAACAAACGCCGGTATTGTTCATGCGAACCTCAGCTATCAGGAAGTCGATCGACCAGTCCTGATAGAACGTACAAGAGGTACAAGGCACGAGACAACGCGCGGAATTGTAATATTATCTGGTTTGCTTGGTAAATTGTCGACAGTGTACCATAATCTCCAACGTTTCCCCGAATGATCCCCGTCAACTGGTACACTGTTAACACAATTGGCAATATATTCTCCGTCACTGTGTCAGGGTAACAAGCGAGCGCGAAGCGTCAATTTCGATTTCTACAAATCGGGCCAGCCGAACGAGAAACGGAGTCGTCGTTCCCTTCGGCAGGAGCATCGCGTTTCGACGGTGTAACGAGCAAGCGAACAACATGGAAGGGAAACTTAATTACGGCCACGTCCTTTCTTAATTAAGAGAAAATGTTTGGCGTATCGTAGCGAGATTACCGTGTACGAGTCAAGCTTCCGTTTGCGCTACCTGCTTCGCCCGCTCTCTCACGATCGAAAGCCCGATCCAAAACTAATTCCTCCATTCTTTCCACGCGAACGAGCGTGTCCGCCTTCATCCCCGTGTCTCTGTTCCTTTTCACCGGCCCTATCTATGTATCGAAACCCGCGTTCACGCTGCTCTACCCCCGATACTTCTGTTCGCGCCACGGGATTGAGAGATTACACGGCCGCTATCGTGTATCGATTCGCCCGTGTACAAGCTCGTTCCATTCCTATTTACTCTTCCGTTCCTCGTCGCGGAAAACGTTTGAACGGCTCTACCGGTCGAAAAGAACCCGCGCACCTGTTCCGTTCTCCCCCCCCTAGCCTCCCACTGGGCCGTGAAACCGAAATTTCTCAATCAACCGCAGCGTTGTCGCATCGTCGTCGTTCGCCAAGCACCCGGCAAGTGTTCTACGCTATCACTCCTCTCGCAGGTGAGACGCGTGAAAACGCGAGGTGGACGGTTCTTCGCAGACCCCGGCTAGCATACAGCCCGAGGCCGGTAAACACGGTGGCATTATCGTTGCACCGTCGGGTTGACATTGTTTGAAGAAGTCGATGCCACCGACCGGATTAGTGGTCGTCTTCTTCGTTGTCGTCGTCGCGTCGGGAAAGGTTCACGAGGTAGGGAAGCTTTCACGAAGAAGGGGAATAAGGCGTCGGAGGGTCGGGGGAGGCAATTCCGCGGCACGGAGGTTGAAGGAAGCAGAACGAAGAGGACACGAGAAACACGGGGCAAGGAGGAAGGGAGAGACCGAGAAAAGGAGTGGAAAAGAAGGGGTAGAGGGTGGTAGGGGGCAGTGTGGCGGGTTCGACGGCCGGCTGGTGGCCCAGTGACCGGGACCGGTTCCCTCCGCGGTTCCTCCTTCCGCCTTCCTTGCAAACGCACAACTGCATCATCTCGACTCACCTCCCTGTAACCACCCCCCTCACCGCCATTCCGCCCCCTTCTCTAGCCGGCAACCGCTTTCCGTAGCCTTCCTTCACCAGTCTCTTCCTCCGCATGTTCCTTCACGCTCGTTCCACAGCCACGGCGCAGTCTCTATCGTATCGGATCCCGCCGTTCTCCTCTTCTGCTTCTTCATCTTCGGTTTCTTTATCGGAGGGCTGCCCTTCTTGTCGTTTATTGTTGTCGCCGCTTCGCCCCGGCATATGGGTGCCTCGTCGGCTCTGTCCACGGACTCAACGAAACACGCGTCGAAGCAGTGATTCGGGATCTCTTCTTCTTCGAGGATTTTAAGGGCGGCCCTGTCCTCCTTCCTCCTCTTCTTCTTCCGGTTCTCCCCGGCTGATTTCTCGTTTCTTCTCGGCCGTTCCTCTCCGTTCATCCCTCGTCCTCGCTAGTCCAGCGCGGCACGCTCCGCGCAGACCGCGCCGCTCCTTTACCGCGCGAAGAGGTCACGCATGCCCTCTTTCGTTCTCTTCCACCGTGCCCTGTCCTTCTCCGAGTCCCGTCGCGGCTCGTTCAGTGATCGAGCGGCAATAGCCACGGCTGGACGCGACTATTTATCCCACGCGTCGAGATGCAGCGGAACATAACGAGCCGCGCGAGGACGGAATGGGAATTGCATCGAGGAGGCATCCCCGTGATCCGTGATGGGCATGGTCGGGTACCCTCAGTCAAGGGCCTGAAAGGAAAAGTAGTTCTATGTCAGAGGGAGAGGAGAAGCGTGCAGCGCGCAAGGGGGGGGGGAGGAGCGTGCACCGCGGGGCGAAGGTGAGAAAGAGGCGGAAGAAAGAATGAAAGAGGGAGAGGAGATCGAGGGGGAAAGGAAGTGAAAGTACAGGAGGCCTGCGTTACACCGGCGCATCCGAGATTTCGTGCTGCCTTTTCGTCCTCTTCCGTCTGCTTATATTCGCGCGTTCGCGGCCACGGCTCGTGTGCAGCCAGCGCCGATAATTTGTCGGTGCGCGAGTAACGAGCTGAGAAACCAGGAAGAGGAGCCGCGCCACGAGGTGGAAGGAAAGAGGAACCGGTGCACGCGCGGCCGCGCACCTAGAAACGTATTAATGCACGCCGCGTGTGTACGTACACGCAGCGTGCACGTATACGCGAAGGAAAGTGATTTTCTTTGAAGCACGCTGACCTCAAGACAACGACAAGAGAGGATTGAAATCGAGATTATGCAACGAACCACGAACGTTTCTTCTCCTCTCTTCGCTCGCTTCCTCGTTGCAGCGGCCTGACCCTGATGCGATGGTCAGCCGCTTCTTGCAACATCCACCGTTTCAATTATCGCTTATTCATCGGTCGCGAAAGCGGAATGGAGATCCCGCCGTGTATTGTGAAACACACGAGTTCACCGACTGCGCGGGCACCTTTCTATGAATTTTTATAGCGGAATACCTTAACCCCGTGTAACCAGAACCATTTTTCCCCGCGGGAAAAAGAATTTTGTTGCCCGACGCGCAGGTACGGATGCATCGATGTCACGACTGCGTGTACTTGTACATCGTCGCGGCGAATTGTTTAATTGGAAACGAAGAACTTCTCTGTTTAACAGCAAATTAGAATCGAGTGGCACAACAGCTCGATTACGATAGGGCCGCACGGCATTAAGATGTTACGGTATGTACATCGGATAGTAAAAGAATGGAGCGTGACTTGAAAAATACAGACACGTTACCAGCGTATGTGACTTTACAATTACACGGCATTATAGATGATTAAGGGGTTACGTTCACCCGGAGAACCAACAGACACACCTATGTGTCTTTCTGGTATTTTTTTTTTTTCGTTTCTTTTCTTTAATGAAAGTGTACACGCTCATTTCTACTCTGAAAAGCTACCGGCGGGTGTGCGCTTCGATTCACTCCTTCCAAAATAACAGAGTATGAATAGCGGAACGTTCAAGTACTGAATTGAAATTCTGCCCGTGTTGCCGGGATCCCGAGTTCCCCGTAATAAATTGTCACGGTTGGAGTTGCTCGCGGCAAAAGTGAATCGGGGAATATCGTACGCGGCCGAGCTGATGAATAAACCCGGCCCCATTGTGCCAGAAGAGAGATCCTCTTCCCAGCCGCTTATGAGTAATACTATTACTTTTCAAAGTACGCGTAACGAATTCAAATATACTTCCTCGGGCTTCCCTCCTGTTTCCAGGTTCACATGGAGGGTACGTATAGACTTGTATCCTGCCAGGCTCTTGGTCCCAACCCCAAACAGGCATTACCCACGACTGAATTATCATACGAAACGATAAAATAATTGTATCATCAAAATGAATCCTATTCCGCGGGAAAGAAAAACGACCTCCTAAATTATTCTGCTCGAATCGACCCGGCGAGATGAGAATTTGATTTGAGAAACATCTCACTCTGCAATCGCCACGGAAAGAGGAAAAGGAAAAAAACGAATCGTGAGTCGATCTCGGAAAGTGTGCATTCCGTCGAACTTGCCCCTAAACACTCGATGATTCACCCTTCCGAGGAACCGAGAACGACCCGGGCGTTCGTTCGCCAAATCGGTCGGCGAAGGGGGGAAGGAACAGCGAAACCGAGAATCGGAATAGCGGTCAGCCGAAACAGCCTGGTAATCCCAAGGAAAAAAGAAAAAGAAGAGGCCCACCGGTGGACCAATGACGGGGCTGTAAACAGCAACGCGGCCCCTCGATGTAGGTGAGCAGCGGGCCCGGTGAAGAAAAAAATCGGGCCCGCCGGATCGCCGCGAACTATTCGTGAGCGACTCGCTAACGGTAAATCCTCTGCTGAATGTGGTAGCGCTCTCGAATTTATTTTCGGCCTCGGCCGCCTCGTTGAATTTCGTTAGGAGGTCAGCATTGGCGCTTCCTGGAACGCGTCTAGCTTTTGTTACGAACAGTCTAGCCGCGATCGTGTCCATTCGGCGAATATTCTCCTGGACGTAGGCGGACGCGACAGGAATGTCCAGCGGCCCGCGATGATAATCGACGATGGTCGACGACGGCAGAGGAAACGGAAGAAAATGAAAGGGCAATAGCATGCAGCGCGAGGGAGATTGACCGTGGTGACCGAATTCGAGGGACCGATGTAATATCGGTACGCAGTCGGGTGAAAATGTAAATCGATGGGTCTCGGTGAATCGGTTGAAAGTCTGGGGCGGGGGAACTTGGTGAGTTGTTCGTTTATTTATGAGCTTGGATCCTCTGTAAAAGTGAAAATATATAGCACGTGACCGGCGAGTGTTCGATACACGTAAATGTATCTCACGACGATCCACCGATTCGGAATGAAGAAAAGCTTTGCACGCATCGACCTGCCGAAAACAAGTGTGCATTGTACATACGTAGAGACTGATGCGCTATCAAATTGAACGCGTCGCTGGAAGACGTCATTGAGAAGCTCGGTCGATGCAAGAGATCAAGTGTTACCTGTACTTCGCAGTCCAGCTCAGGTAGTTGGAGAGTTCGTTTCGAGCGCAGGGAGAGATCGAGATCTCGCGCGACCCGGGAAGATCGATCGAGCGGCCGAGTCATTAATCCGTCGCGAGGGTTGGCAATTATTTTCCGGGCTGTACCCGGCCGCAGAATTCGATGATCCAATATAATTCAGCCGCTTTTATCGCCGCTCACTTCTCACTGGCTGCTCGCGCGAGTCCGCTCACCGCTCGGCTCTTGTATTTTCCGTCCGCTTATCTACGAATCTCTCCCACTTGGCTTTCCCCGGGAGCCGCGCGCATCGTTGGATTCCATTCTCATAAATATTTGAAATTCGCAGTGGGCTTATTAATCGCGCGACCAATTAATGCTCTTGCGCGTATGGGGGCCACGATACAATTAATAACAGGGTGAAGTTGGTTCAGCGATATTTAACAGGGAGCCTCCATTAGGCGTTCAAAGGGTACCCACGTTGTTCAACCTTCGTGCACAAGTGTGCATACGTGTATGTAACAATTTCTTTCCTCTGTTCCTTTTCTGTCGTTCCTTGGCAACGGCCATGGCGGAGCGCCGAACGAGAACGAAATCTAATCGCTCGAAAAGCTGAATCCAACTTGCGAATGCGCTCGCTTAGATGACTTGTTCCCTGTGCACGGTGTTGGAGCTACGTGCTATTGACCTTTACGCTCAATGATTCGCCATAGGCTCGCGTCAGTTCTGAAGTAATTGGCGGAATAAATTATTGCGAATACCGCGGGTTGCCGGCGTATCACGCGAGATCGCCGCGGCCGTGTCTTTCTCGCTATTGCATCCACCGCAGCCGCGTCTAATTAAGTGGCGATCGCCGTTCGGTAAACCGACACGATTATTCGGTGACCATTCTTCGCGAGCCCGAACCGTCTCGATCGCCAGCCACGGTGAGAACCTGGGCGGGTGCGCGAGAAGCACGTCGATCGATCATGCGATCACCTGCGCCGTAGCGGTCGGGAACGAAAAGAAAGAGGAACGATCGATGCATGTGTATAATGATGCGGCACGAAAACAAATACCGCTTCATTATGTATGCCCGATGTGGAGACTAGTGGAGACGGTGTACGCGGGGTGACTGGTGGGCACGGGTATCTCGATTAGTCGAAATCGATCGAAATGTTAAACGCGCGGGATCTGAGTGGATCGTCCAATGGATTCCTCCGGCGCGAGGCGTACGGGCTGCATAGGCGATTTACATTCGACTAGACGCCTCGGTAATTTATTTATTCCCCGAGAGGCTGCGGTGCAGCAGCGTTAGGCGGGGCGTTCATTATCGACTTTCTTCGAATTCGCTCACGATCCGGCCGATCCATGCAACGATGGAGGGACGCAACGAACAGGGGGATTACATAAGAAGCCATCTCGATAATCGAGGGACGGGAAACGGACGCAACAGTTCCGAACAGAGAACCGACAAACTGAAAGAACGTAATCTATTAGTCTCGGTCGACGAGTACCGAAGCGAAGCGCAGTCATAGCGATCGTGGAAGATCGCGGAACCGGTCGAGCCTGAGAATGCTCGAAGATTAACGAGAAGAAAGGGAAAAGCATCGCGAGCTCCCCATCTGGTTGCAGTTTTCATCGCCGTCCGTAGAATCGGCATCGCGAATCATTCTCGTCTCTGTTGCTTAAAAAGAGGAGCAAAAAAAAGAGGCCCAATGAACTTGGGCGCACCCTTCCCCTAGAAAACGAGATTCTCAAGGCTGGTCTCCGTGTCAGCGTCGAATCCGGGCTGGCCAGCAGGTCTGGGTTAGGCAGTCGCGGTGGACAAAGGCTAGGTGGCAGAGATCCTCGAAGAAGCTGGGAAGGATCCGTTTCCGAGGGAACGGCTTCTCGCTTCGAGCACCCAGTATACACATTGCGAGGCGAGGAATCAGGGAACACGCTGTTCATCTCTCTCCCTTCATTATGCTTCCTCTTTCTCTCCCTCGTTTCCCTCCGATGCCGCGCTCCTGCTTCCTCCCGTCCCACAATCAGCGAGGTCTCTGTCAGCCGCTCGATCCATCTTCGTTCCTCCCCTCGTTCGAACCTCCTTCTCGCTCGCGCTGTGCAAAGTAAAGAGGAGCTCTGCCTTGGGTCGTTGGCCGCAACTCGCCGTGACCCAGTGCGAGCGCTAGGACATTGACTCTGCCATCGCCATCGCCATCCGCGATACCAACTTCCCTCCGTCTCTGGCCCCTCGTGCCCCAACTGGCGTCCTCCCTTCCCGTCCCCACACCCAGACAACCACCTCCTCGCCCTCCCTACCTCGCACGCTCGACCTCCCCCGCTCCCGTATCGCCTACCAATTCCTCTATACCTCGTTCGGTTTGCACCGACAACTTGTGTGCCTCCTTCTTCTCTTTTCTCGTCGTCATCCCCCTCTTTCTTCTTCTTCTTCTTCTTCTTCTTCGTCGCCTTCTTCGTACTCTCCTTCTACATACACCTCTTCTCCTTCCTTCTGCCGCTTCTTCTTCCTCTTCCACCGCGGTCCCTGCCTTCGTTCTCTGCGTTCGCCTCTTCCCGGTTCGCTCTTTCTCGATCGCTCGCTTCCTCCCTGCACTCTGTCCCATGCCGGTGGCCCGATCGATTCGCACGATTTCGCGGTGCGCGGACGCGAAACTTCGGCGCAGGTTCACGGTGTCAGGGGTGAGGAGACTCGTTTGGTTAATCTTGCGACGCTTTTTAATTGCGATGACAATTAGGGTCGAGACCACGCGACGAACCGATCGAAAAATGGAGCCGATGAGGGCATAAGAGAAAAGCAGGGAGGATGCGTTCGGTGAATTCGGCTCTGTTTGCGGAAGAGATCGCAAAGGCTGAGAATTGGCGACGGGCTGCAAGTTCCTCGCGAGAAGTAGCGCGCTGTGATTTCTCTCGGTTTATGAACCGCGGCCGTGGTAACGATCGGCTTCTCTCCGTATTCTGGTCGGAGATTGCTGTAGCTTCCTTCGTTTAATCGGCCACTGGTTCGGGATCGACAAAGCGGATAGGATATTTGGACACGGGGCCGCGAAATTGATCTTCGTAGGGACACAGAAGTTGATGTCTGCGAGGGACAAAGGAGCGAAGAAAGGAGGAGGGAGGTTGACCCGTGGGCAACACTCGAAGTCAGCTGACTCTGGTCGCCTCTCAGCTGAGACGATGCGCCAACGTGCTCTGGCAAGAAAAGACCACCGAGTGTTACCTGCGCTCCCCGGTGCAAATATTTGAATAATTGCCGACGAGACAAAGTACTCGCATCGTTACTGGAACGAGCAACTACAGCATTACAAATTTTCCTACCCTTATTCCGTATTTCTGCATCGAATTTTCGAATCATTCCGCCACCCCGTATCGTCACTCGCCTTCAATCAGAATCGACGAACCCTTCCGCCGGATCAGGCCGAGACGCAGCCACGAGGATGAGCAGAGGAACGCAGACGGAGTTGAACCACGACCAATGGGGGATTCGCGAGACAATACTCCCGATTCTATCGTCGTGTCTGGAGCGTCGTCCCCGGCGAGGAGGTTTCGAAGGCTCGTCTTCGAAACCTGATTTTCTCCGTTTCACTTTCACGGATGCGCAGCGAACGCAGGCGGTGCCAGGCCGCAGCCGGTCGGCGTTAAACTTCCTCGTCGATGTGGCCGACCAGGGAAGGTCGAGAGGGAGAGAAAGGAAAAAGCGAGACGGAGCGACAAATGATTAACAGAAGAAGAACAAAGAGCGGCGCGAGGAAGTCGGGGGTAAGGAATACATGGAAGAAAGAACGAAAAGAACAGGCGATTCTAAGCCGCTTCACGAAAGTCGAATCGTACCAGGAAGAGAGCCGTCCAATTAGGCACCGCCAACAACGGAAGCCTGGCCAACTTCCCGATCGTAAAATATATCCATCCTGATAAGCGGCACAGAGGTCCTGCTGGCTCTCTTGCCCCGTGTCCTAATGAGATGCACGGAAAAGGCCTCGGCTTTCGCGTCACGTTTCCTCGTGCCCAACGACCAGGCCTCGTCCCTGCATATAACACCGAAACCGTGCTTGTGCTCCCTCAGCTCGAATTCTGGATACACGCGGGACATTACGTCCTTTTTACCTAACACTCTCCCTCGACTTCCCTTCGGGGGAGGGGCGGGGGGAGGCTGCAGTGCACGGGACTGCTGCGCCACCCCTGTCACGTGTTCCGGCTTGATTGATGGAAGGAAATGTGGCTCTGTGCGTGAGCTTTTTTTCTGCTCGCACTGCTGCCCGCTGTAGTTGCCTTTTTGACAGTTCTCTTTCTACCTTCCTTGCTCTCTTTCTTCTTTGGTAAACACAGCAGAATACCGGCCACGTCCCGTGTAATACAGTTTCTTTAATTCGCTGTTCCTTAGCCAGTGAATTGCATCGACAGGTAGGAATAATTACAGCCGTTGCTCACGTAACACCTATACTTATCGCCAACAAATCTACCCGATTTCCAGAGGAGCATCCCTCCGACCGTCCTCGTGTAAGCCTGGCCACCGTCGCCTGTTCCGAAGGGGACGTTGATTTAAGACTTCGATGAACCCGCCGTTTCGATGATGCCGCGCACGTTCCCCTGGTTTTCGGGTTGCTGGCCCCGCGCATCCCGTTATGCATTTTTCCACCGGGGAAAAGAGCGGGAGATGGAAAGGTGGGCGCATGCGATGCCCGGGTCTGCGCGGCGGCGAAACAAAAAAGGAAGGAGAGAAAAAAATGCTGATGGGCAAAAAATCGACGCATCCTGTGAGCGTGGCCTGACCTCTTCTGAAGAAGTGGCATTCGGGTGATGCGGATACCGTCCGAACTACTGGCCAGTCCGAATACTCACCTACGTACATCCTATCCGTTCCAATTTTTTTGCCTTCCCTTTTCTTTCCTTTTTTTTACCTCGTGTCGCCACCCTCTCTTCTCTCGTGCGCCGTGGGCCCCTTTGTGCGCCCGCTCTCTCGCGTATTCGATTACGAGAATCTCGTGTTACGCGACCGGCGCGTGCAACCTCTCCATCGAGCTGCATCCCTCGAAATTGCCCTGTCGCCGAGACACGCCAGTCCGGGCGATTTCAATTCCGCGTTTTGCTTCCAGACAGGAGCGGTCACGAGTAATGCCATGAGTAATGCCATGGCAGTAATCCAAGTATCATAGAGGGAACGTCTGAGAGTGGAGCGTGGTAGTATTTTTAATACATAGAGGGTGGAAGTGTAAATTTTGCAATTGGAACGAATCAAGTAATCGTAGCCACGGTGGGTGCTCGAATTTGTTGAACATTCATTTAAAGCAACGTCCTCCATTGCACGGTCTAACGATATGATGCACGAATTGGAACATACGATTCCTGGATGGGTGGACGTCCGTCGAGCAAAAGAGTTTCAGTGGACACGCCAGGTCCTCGTAAAAGACTTTTATGAGTTTGCGTACTTCCAAAAATAGCGACACAATCGAAACCGGTTTCAGCATTAATCCTCGCCGATTTCTGTAGTCCTCTAATTCCAATAGGTAAACATCCTGTCGCCCAATCGCCTCGGTGTATCCAGAAATTTTTAGCGGCACCCATTCACCGTGCGATCGAACGATTTGAGAGTGATAAGCATACCGAGGGACCGCGTCACCGCCTCCGCCATAAATTAGCACCTCCGAAATTCGCCACTCGTAACATTCCCCGACTTTCTTGCTTAACCCTGAAACGACAACGAGAGTAAACGAAAGGAAGAATCAGAAACAGGAATACAAACCATCGTGCCCCTAAAACAAAGAGCGGTAAACACAGCCTGACCAGAGATCTACGCTACGTTAGAAGCATACGAATCGCCTAATAAGATGCCTACACCGAACCGTCCACCGGGGAACGTTTGCCGGCATGCAAATTCCAATCGACGCGAAGTCGAACAACCGGGGGGGACTGCTCTGCACTGCAGCGTGTAGAAGGGTTAAGTGCGCAGGTGAAACTGCCAAAAATTCTCGAGTAACGGTTACGACGAGGAGTGCGAGCGGGGTGAAACGCGGGCGAAACGCGATAGGAGGCAAGAGAAAAGAGAAGCAGGAAGTGCTGACGCGAATCAAATTCCCGGTAGGGTCACCAGCGATCCCATGATGCCTCGGTGGTGGTGGCGGTACCGGAGTATAGGCGATCACCGGTTACGGTCAAGGACTCGCTGACGTCAGCTTCGCCGGTCGTTAAAGAATTTAGGTCAAAAAGTCACTGTTGTGTGTTCGCCATTCATCGCGGAACTTGGCGAACGAACATCCGTGTCCGATTTTACCTGGAACAAGCGTATCGTCCGTCTGGATGAGCATCGCGCGTAAATAAGAGGAGAGACAACGAGAAGAAGATTGGTTACAGGTTGCTCGATTGTTTTTTTTCTTCTTTTCTTTCTTTCTTTTTTTTTGTCGCGGTCGCTAATTATTTGAATTGCAAATTCGCGACCAACGTGAGGAGAAGAGGAGTCATCCCGTTACTGGGGCATTAGGCTCGGTCGTGTCTCAAAAATCCTCGATTCGCGCGGCCATGATAATTGGGAACACGGTTCGTTAGTGAGTCGCCGGGGAACGTTTCGTCGCCTGCTAATTTTTCGTGGTACCTGGGACTTGTGGGAGTTCTTCCGTTTCGGGGAATTTCGACAGGACGCGTGGGAGCATCCTTTGTTACCGATTCTGAGTTACAGTCGACGGCCCCCTTTTGGAATATTTTTGCCATTACCGGGGACGACGTAATCCTTTGAACATTCGAAATAATATGAAAACGGTCAGGGAAATGGACTTCTTGCATGACGCGAACCAAATACGCATGAAAATGTAACGAGAACGACTGCATTGAAACGTCGCGACGTTCGTGCAACGGGGCATCTAGGATGGAAAGAGTTTCGCGTGCTGAGTGAGTTACGGCGTTCGGTAAGCGTCGACAACGTCCGATAATGGAAGGAAAAGCGGACGGTGAAAATAATGAAACGCGGAAACGGGCATCGCGTACCTAGGATGAAAACCGGCGGTAATTAGAATTCCTCTGGCCACGTAACATCTGCGCCTAATACAGGAAATATCGCGTGGGTATAATCGGGGACAAGAATCGCGCAAAACTTATTTCGTTCCGGCGTTACGGAAGAACCTTCGCTCTGCCGAGTGTTCCGCTGCGAAAAGGTGGAATCAATTTGCCGGCCTGACGTAAGAGAAGGATGCAATATAAAAGGATACGCGAGCGGGCGTGCGTTCATTGTATTCCCGTGGCAGAAATTTATCAATGACATTCGTGCGGTGGGCGTCGATTATCGAGGAGCAAAATAATTCCACGACGGTATTTCCCATTTTCCTCTGCGAGCGATGTTCCCGTTAAAAGCAGCCGGTCTAAAGGTTAATTCCCCAAGTGCGCCGCACGTCGAAAGCTCGTTCTCGCGGACCTCTGCTCGCCGCTTGGCGTAATTAACCTTTTCCCTGACACGAATCCATCGAGTGGATGAAAGAGCCCGAACGGAGGACAATGAATAGCCATTCACGGCTGACATCCTAGCCGAGGTCGCGTTGATCGTTTCCACTTGCACGATGACGGACGGAATGACGGACTGCCATTCGAAGAGGCTGGAGACAGTCGCGACGAAAGGCCAGGAGAGAAAGGAAAAAGAGGAAAAACACGAGGCGCACGTGGGCAGACCGGCACCTATTTTCTGCGCATGCAGGGGTCACCGTGCCCTCTCTCCTCCACGCTCCTCGTCCACTCTCTTCGTCCTTTTCCTCGCTCTTTCTCTTTCCCTCGCACCGCGATGGTTTGCAACCCCCCTCGACCAGGAACGCGTCGGCTCGCGTACCGCGAAGCGCAGGTTACATAATTATTCCGGTCGTGCCTCGGGAGCGTTTCTTGGCCAATGGGATTGTGGTTCTATGGGACAGTGGACGGTGTCCCCATAGAAGCCACGCCTCGTGACCCAGACTCCCACATAACTGTTCTCGAAACATCATCGGCAGTCCGAATGAATCGACGCTGGCCGAGGAAAGAAAGTAGCGAACGAGCGGCAGAGAGAGACGGGGTCGCGGAACAGAGGGAGGGAATTGGAGAACGGCGGCGTACAGGAGGACGAGGAAGACGGGCACCGGGTATTATCGATTCCCTATGACGCCTCGCCGGAGTCGCGCAAGTGTTCGAAATTAGACTTCGCCATAGCCACCGTCGCGTCGCCTCGCCGTGTTTATATTGGCGGCGATCGACTCGAGTTAATATCGACGTGCATCGCCGCGGTTATTCCCGACGGCTTGGGCCCCTCTTCGTCCGCGGGCATTCTTTCGGTCGCGTCTCACGCGACTTTCAGGTAGCCGCGATAGAATTTGGAACCGTCGACGATTATCATTTTATTGCGCACAGTATCGGGGAGCCTGGCGGATATTAGTATTTAAGTAGTACTCGCTTGATTCCGCATTCCACCGTCTCCGTGAGATCAAACGGCCTGGTAAATAAGCATCGGTTGCTACTTTCACCGAAACAGTAGGATTCGTACGACAGGGAAGCGATATCGCGGGATTCCTGCCGTGGCAATCGATTTATCAGTCGGCCACGACAATGGCGACGTCGCATTAGCTGAGGGGCAGCGGTAGGTAATGGTTGGTACGTCTTGCTTCTCTTTCGCAGCCGGAACGCAGGCGGTCAGCCGTACGTTTCGAGAATGAGAGGAACGTCGCGTAATCGTAGAACGCATAGATCAGCCGGGGTAAAATGTGCGATGTATGCGCCAGGTAGGCGCACCGAGTGGCCGGTGCCAAGTGGCTGCGTAATGGCAACACGGAGGTGTGCCGGCCGCAATTCAAGGTCCGTGATATGCTGCCTCGATTCTGTTATCGCTTCCTAACCAGCGCTCCTTCCCATTGTTCGTTCGACTATATTTCTCCAAGTCCCGGCGAGATATCGTTTTTCCGGGACCGCGTCTTTTCTCTGTTCGCGCGTGGGTGACACGCTCCTGGAAGCTTCTGCTTATTTCCCTGTCCTTCCTTTCGCTTCGGTTTCGGAAACATTTCAAAGTTCCACCCAGTTCATCGAAAATTATATAATATTTGTTGATTCGCTAGATTTCGATTAACTATTCGCTGGACATAGATACAGTACAAGTATGTATATACTTGTACATATTTCGATGTTCCGAGTGCCGAGCTTTTGGGAAAGTGGCAAACGTGAATAAAATAGAACGGCGGCGTGTAAAACACGGTGGCAGAAAGGCCGCCGCCTTTGAATACACCCTCCCGTGGCTATCTGCGCCTCTGGGGCACATTATACTCGTCGAACGTAGGAGGCACGCCGGCCACACGCCCGTCTGTCAAATTAGAGAATGAAAAATGTGCAGGGTCCACCGTCCACTTCATGCCGGCCACACTCGCCGTGTCCTTTCTTCTTTTTTCGCCACCTCGCGTGGCCACTCGCCGGAAAATGGTGAAAACGCGTGTCCCAGGGATTAACGCAGAATACCCTCCATTCTGTGCGGTCTTTTTAGTTGACCGATCTATTGAGACTGGACAAGGGACAGTCGAGGGCTGCCACGTTTCTCCGATGAAAGATCACCCGCGGTCCCATGACAGATGCGAAAGGGTCGACGACGCGACTAATTGCCAATTAAAAAGACATTTTTCGTGACCAGAGGCCGGCTGACCGTTTTTCCACGTCGCCGCGATGCCCAATGGACATCTGCATACCGATTCTTCGGGACGGCTGACCGGTCGATCGTGGGGCTTGTTCGTCGATCATTCTTTCGTCAACGAGGCCACGGGGGTGAATTGTTGGAAGAGACGCTCTTTAAAATCATGGAAACGCTTGCAAACGATTGAATGGACCGTAGGAATGGAAATGACGACAGAATGGATAGACCTTCTATCGTGTGCAACATTGTAGATTGTCAAGGCCTACGAGTCGACAGATCGTAGATTCTCGACTGGACGGTGGCAGGGGCGGCGGGGAAAGGCGACATTCTTGGATTACTCCGTCGCGATCTCGTAGAGTAGAAGGAAGAGACGATAGCAGCGTTCCTTTCCCGAGCGACTGCAGGTCGATGAAAGGAGCTGTGTCGATCGAATATCGCCGACGATTATTCCGCCTTCGGGCACGACGCGGTGCGACGCGACGCGACGTCCCCGCGGCGAGAGAGGCGCGGGTCGCGTGGGCCGCGGGGCCACGCCATCGACTTCCGGGTTTGGAACGGGCCTGTCGATCTCGTAGATCAAATTCGAACGTTTCCAGGAAGAAATCGATCCCGCGGACGACGTCTCGAGGCGTGGATGGCGTGCCATATGGACAACAAAGCCGATCGTTTTTTTTTGTCTTCTTTCGTTCTTCCTTTACTGCCTTTTCCTTTTCCTTCACTTTCATCCGCCCCCTCCAAGCCACGCGGCCACTTTCCCCCCCCCTGGAGAGAACCAGTTCGATGCAATACGAGATACACAGGATCCAGGAAGGAGACCTTCTCTGTCTACCGCGACGGCACGGCCTGTGAAAGGGTTCACGAGAAAGCGGCCGAAACAGCTGCTGCGCCCCTTTCTCACCGCAGGAAGACGCTGCGAAGGAAAGGGGTGAGAACGCGAAGCAGCCAAGAAGAGCCCGCCTGGATGTGCCTTTCTCTCGGCTGTGCGCTTCCTGATTCTTTGAGGCGGATCGCGGAGACCTCGGCAGTCACGTGTCGCGTGCCGTGGCACGTGATCCTCCTGCTCCTTGCTCACGGTGATTCTCGTTTATCGAGATGCGATCGAAGGATCAAGAGGAGCCTTGTTATATGAGTTCATTCACGGAGTGAATAGGCCGACTCTTCTTCGTGGAACTAAGCGAGTTTATGTTACTGCGTTCGAGCACACACGGTACCCACTGTATTTCGTTGCAGTGGCGAAACTCAGCCCTGTTGCAATACCTGAGAGCCTTGCCTCATAAGACAATCGTATTCTCTCGCATTGATCTCGAAGGTGACAGGATTTGAATAATTTACAGAAACGACCGACACGCTCGTCCAATGTCAAGTGCACGGTCCCAATATCGGCCCCAACAGTAAGCATAATCGTCGGACAGAGACCTCGAGCAACTACCAGCCTGCAGGAGACGGCGAACGCGGAAGAGCTCACGAAGACGTAACGAAGAAACGTTACGTTCGTGGCCCCTCTCCCGGTAAGAGTGGGTTAAGGCCCAAGGCTCTGCTGTCGTCTCGAAGGCGATCCCCGGATGCGAAGGATATACAGAGTCGATCCGTGCGTCCCGCGGCTTCGACCTACAGAGTGGAGCCCGGTGGTCACCTTCTACCTAACTGTATATACCTACACTCGCGTTGCGAGCAATGCGTGTGCAGCACGGCGTAGAAGCTCGCGGGCCGAGAGCACACGCTGCAGCCCATGAACGACACCGCGGTCCCGGTCCTACCTTCGGCTGCTCGTGCTTCTTCCCTCTATGCCATTCTCGTCGCCCGCTGTTCTTTTTCATTGCTCCCGCGAACGCTCTTCGGCCACCTGGCCGCATCCGTGCGGCCGCGAATCGGTGGCGTTTGGTGCAGCGGTAAGACGCTCGCGTCCATGCGTGCTTACGCACGTCCACGGGGACCGCGGGGGCCCGGTTGCGCGCGTCAGACCACCTTTTACGTAGGTAGCTGCACGGTCAAAGCGACGAAGAGCGAGGCATCGAGATATGGCCCGTTACTTCAGGGTGTCGCGCGCGATGTAGCCAGTTACCGTGTTACCGCAATTCAGGCCACAAAGTCAAAATACAGTTAGCCGTGGCCGCGTACGAGTGTGCGCGGGTCTCCTGCACGAGAAAAGAATTCCGGCTTCGCCCCGTCTCCTGTTCTGTCCCCGTCCTGTCCTGCCCTGTCCTGCCTTCTCTTGTCCGCTCCGTTTCGCGTGTATACGCGCAGCCGCGACCTCGCACCGCCGCTGCATCCGGCTGTAAGCCCAGTCACACGCACCGGGGGTACATCCTCGCGAGAGGGATCGCGCCGCAGCGCGCCGGGCCGTTCGCTCGCCTCTGGCTTATCCGCCGATTGACCGATCGTGAGAAACACGTCGGAAAGGAACCGGCTACGCTCACCGATACAATGAGTTACCGTTGCCCGCCACCTCCTGATGCTCCGCGAGATTTTAGAGGAGCCTCGGTACACCGCCTCCGCTCTGGCCGTTCTCCCACTCGGTCAAACGTTCGCGCGATTTGCATATGTATCTGTGGAGCATCGTTGTACCGCTATCGCGGTGCTCCCGCCTCGGTTTGCCATTCAACGTTATTGAGCCATGTACCGCTGTGTCGATGATCGATGACGCCGAAAGGGCGCTGAACCGTTGCGTTGGAAAGGCGTCGTGCCTGGCTTTCGCAACGGAATCTCCCAGCGAGCCCTTGAACTTTGCTTGCCAATGGACTTGGTGTGTCGGTATTTCGACGGTGCCCTAACGGGAAAGATGAAAAAGAGTCAAGGAAACCCTGGCCCGATATAGAGTAGGCTTGTGCGTTGTCGAGTAGGTATCGGGACCAGGCGGAACACGTAACGAATAACGGACACCGGTGTTTGTGTGTAGCCGTGGAAGGTACGATTTTCAAGAAAGTAGGCCGGACGGTTGAACGGTCGGCCCGCAAACTCTAATGGAGCGATCAGTCGTGGCGGCCGCGGACCCGGACACCGTAGATCAGCGCGAACGAGTTAGCGCACGTTACCACGGACAGCTGAGCTCGTCTCGCGTGACGTTTCTACTATGTACCGCGGCGCCTCCGAGCACGCTGCAAACTACCGTCCTGTCTGAGAAACGCAGTCGTAAATTTCAGTCGCGAAACCGTTCTCGGACCTACTGCGCTTCGAAGATACCGCAGAGTGATCGTTCGCGCAGGCCCTGGAACCGGGGGGTGTTTCAGGAACAGCGGCGCAACCTGGAACGAGGTACGATCGTGCACCAGAAGGTCAAACGAACCTGCGGTTCACGCGGTACAGTACTTTTAGACGAGCAATTGCAACCGAATTGTTTAACCACAGAAAACGGCAAAAATTGAATCGATCCGCGGTAATATTGAAACAGTTCCATCGTGGAAAGTAACATTTAAGAATGAAGAAAGAAAAATGTGTAAAAATTGTAACTGCCTCCTTATCGCTGCGTACCCCTCAATTCCTGTCTGGGAACGTATGGGTTACCCTATGTAACCCTGCCAGTCACGGCCGTTTCCAAAGAACCTCTCAGCTGTTAATCAACACCGTGCCGCGTTACATAATACCATCCTCGTAATACTTTAAATATGTACGGTTCCAGTTAGATGCATAGTTCACGCGTCACAGTCACGGCCACGTCCATACCGGTTGTCCAAAAGCTCTCAGCCACCCACCACCGTTCGTTCGCCGTGAGAATTCCTCTTGGGGCCCGTAGGAGATCGGTGAGGAAAGGGGGGAGAGGCATAGGAGAAGCATGGGCAGCGCGTGATTGCAACACTCCCATCCGACCATTCGAGGCATCCACGTGTATACCTTGGATTTTCAGAGGAGTACATACATATAATACGAGCGTGCACACGCGATATGCTCGCGACCGTGTACCTCTGCCCCCCGGCCCTCTGTGCATGTCGAAGCTCTCGTGTAAAGGCGCCCTTCTCCTCGTGGCACCGCAGTTTCGGCAGCCTGCCGTGTGGTCGAGATGGAGCCCACCGTGGTCCATCCGAGAAGGTGGGAAGAAATAGGTTTTCTCGTGTAGTCCCACGTGGCACTGTACGCGCGCTCGTCGCTCGACCCGATGCTCGCTCAGGAGGGAACAGGCGGAGGCCAACGCCCAATTCGCAACCTACGGGACGCGCCAACGGATATGAAATAGTCCCTGGGGAGTGGGCGTCCTCCTCGCGAGCGGCTAATCCTAGAGCGGACAATTGTTTCCCCACTGGCACGGATTGAGAACCGCGCGGGAGGTTAACGACACCCGGCCTGTCGAAACACTCGGCTGAATATGATTTCGTGGCACTGCGGGATCGCGTTCAACAACGCCCGACTCCTCCGGCCGTGTCCTTCGAAGTCCATTTCCTATGGAAGTTGGGCAAACTTGTCCCCGACCGGGGGTATTTAATTTTTCTTTGGGCGCTGGAATGGTGAAATATTGACACGATAACGGTGACGTGGAACGGTACCGACGATGTAACCTTGCGTCGCGAATCTAGGTCTCGAAGGGCCGGGAAAGGCTAACGGGCTGTCTACGTGGCATCGCCCGGTATAAATACATGTAATCCTCTGTACGAATGACACACCGGCAACGGTGGACAGAACGTCTCGGCGATTGTACACGGAAGAATTCGATTTTCGAGGACGTTACGTGACTGCGTTACGAACCGTGCACGCATCCATCGGTATATTTGGATATGAATTTTTTAGCAGTTTACCAACGATAATTGACGTGGCTTGTCCGCACGGTGCAATGTCCCCTTGTCTCTGGACTTTGCTCCATCTTTTTTTAGATTCACTTTTTTTTTCATCTTTTCTTCCCATCTGGAAGACACCGCCGTTCATCCTCCGTCCGTATGCTACAATCATCATTACGCTCCTCTAAATCTTTCAAATCATCCGTTACGTCATTGCACCTCCGTCATCTCCTGGACCGTCTTAACCGGAGGAATATTCTGTGGCATCCATGGCCACGTCCACGCCCGGTCGAAAGTATTACAAAACGAAAGTAGAAGAGTGCATCGGGCTCGAAAGCCGGACGAACGTAAATGCGTATGCACATATGTGCATCTGTATTATATCGGGGAAGGGCGTCGCCAGGCTTTTCATTTCCACGGAAAATCCGTGTTCGACTCGTTTGCTTCGATTTGCCTTTCACCCCGGATACCGCGACGATATCTCGGCCGTGTTTACGAGAAATAGTGGCACATAATCGCAGCAAGTCGGCCGCGAAAGAAGAAAGCCCCGTGAAAGTCCGGCCATTCGCGTGCACACAGTTTCGCACCGGTGAAACGAGGAAGGAGGAAGGGTTCAGCACGACGCGTCCCCCTACTCCAGCTTACCTTTGCCCCCCTCTTCTGCCCGTGTGCCGGGCAAATGTGCCCGCGAGGCACCTTGACACTGTGCCAGTTTCGCTAGACTGGACGGCGATCTCCTTGTGCACCTCCGTTTCGTGGTGTTCATTTTTCTTTCTCACCACGCTTGCCAGAAACCGAAGCACTTTCCTCTGTTTTCCTTTGTACCAACGAGACGCGCGCAATTCGACGCGCTTCCCTGTTGCCACCCCCGGACGAAAAAAGGACGATCAGTTTCTTCGATTTGCTTCGCAGTAGACTGCACTTCGCAGCAGTATGAAATCAATCTGAAAATCGGTATTGCTGTATTTACGTAATTTCAGGCATTTATAGCTTCACTTTGCGCGGCAAATTGCCCGCTATGTTGTTCGCGCACATATATGCAGGATCTTGAAAAACCTGTTGCTGCTACGTACGCAGGTAGTCAGCGGGAAATTCAAAACTGCGTACCATGTACGACGAAATGTTCCTGTCGAACAATCATAAAATATCTACCCGGTACTAAACCAAAAATTGACCCAACATGCTCATTATTTTTCCCATTTTCATTTTAGAGGCGCCAGGGTGTAGATGGTTGCAATGCCAAAACCCTGGCTCGCGAAAGTACGTCTAGAGCCCTCGAGTCTCAGCCAAACGGCAGACAACTCCAGAAACATTCAGCGAATCCTCTTAATGACCCTAGTTCTATGCGGATCGCGCGCCACCCGGGACAAAACGGACTCTCGATTCTTTCACTCTCGCATAATGGCGATCGTTAGCGGCGCGGATCGTTCGACCCTGTTTCGTGGTCGCGTCCAGGCTAGCTGTCCGCTCGCGTAGCGAGGTGCACGCGCATCGACCGATCGAGATTCGACTCGCGTGCCGATCACGCGTTCGAGCCGATCGAGCCGGGTGCACGCACACACTGCACGATGCGATTCGCGCGTCGTTGCACGCGACCGGCCACGTTTGCCCGCGTGTACGAGCTGCCCCTCGCGCGCGCGCGAGCTCCGGGGATGCAAATGCGCGCTGAATTCTGCACAACAGTTTTTGCAGTGCGTGACAGGCGTTCGCATGCGACCGGCCCAAAGGGGTGACGCTCCTTGACATCCTGCGCGGCCAGGCCACCCCTCTGTTCCCTTCAACGAAATCGGTGCCGTCTACTTTGTTTGGCCGACTTCCTTGATGGAACTGCTGATTACGTTTGACACGAATTAAGTGCCCCTGAATTGTACAGCACTGGACAGGTACGAGCGAGCGTATGCAGACGGAGGACGTTGGCGGATCGGCAATCTTTTTTTCGCGAAAGCTTTTCGAATGGATAGATGATTTATGATAATGTTTTCGCACCAAGTTTCGTACGGTTCGACCATGTCACTCTCGTGGGTAAGGTTCGCGATTCATTTCGAGAAAGCGAGTTGGAGAGTTAATGACGTTTTCTTTCGCGCGTTGCAAAGTCCCAGTTACTTTCTTTTACGGGAGAAAGGTGCAAGGTATAGATATGCACAGCCGTGAGCTCGCACGACGGTGAGATAAACGGTTCGAGCAAGTAGGATCGGAACGCTTTTACGTAGTACGCACAGCGGATTATTGATGTGCGTTTGTGACGAGCGTCACGTATATAGAGGCTTCTTGTCCGCAGATACCACGGTGCTTAAGCATCGGTAATAAAGCGACGGGGCAAACTATTAAGTCGAACTTGAACTGTAACCGTGACTCTGCGTTTCCCTTAATTCCAGATCAGAATCTAGTGAAACGATCGTGAATAGCAATACACGTATCCCTATCTGTACTAATCGAAGTTTCACCGATCTTTGAATGCGAAAACAGTCAGGTCGGTGTAACACCTATCGCGTTGCTGCACTTTTTTACACGCTTTCTATCGAACGTTCGCTCGAAAGTGCACGTACAACGAGGGGGCCACGCGTTTCTCGCGAATAAGCCGCGCGCCTCTCGCGGCTTTCTCTAACCTTTTTGCTCGCACGGGGCACGCAGGTAAATTAGCGCGTTCCATTATTAATGGTAGCATTGGCCGGGCCCGATTTACGCGACAGGTAAGAGCAGCGGCGAACAAGGTGAGCACGCGTGCACCAGTGCAAGCCGAGCGATTTCACTTTCCCCGACAGGGAAGCTGCCTCTCCCTCTATTCCATCTCTTTCTTTCATTTTTTTTTTCTGCGCAGGGAAAGTAATAAAGGAGAGCCGTGAGTGACGGAAAGAGAGAGCTCCGCGAAGGTGCGAAAAATCGCCCAGCAGGAATACCACCGGCGACCTCCCTCGAGGAATCGCGTTTCCCTAAGTCGTTTCCGCAGAGATTTCTCGAGAAGCTTCGCTCCCATTCTTGTGGCATCGATGTATAAATAACGGATTGATCGCCGATACAAACGGGATTGCAAATAAACGAAATGCAATCCACGGTAAAGGACAAGGGTAGTAAAAATGAAATACATCTATTGCGATATTTGGTAACAGGGATTGTTGTACATCGGCCGTCGATTAATTAAGGATTGCACAGTATAGTTCATCGGGACGCTCAATTTATCTTGCCACGTGTATAATAATTCGAAGCCGCACGTGCCGTAGCAACGACGGGCCCAATAAAGACTCTTTCGATTGCACATCGAAAACGTTATCCACACCAACTATTTCCACATTCGCCTGCCTCCAATCGCGTCGAGCCTACGAAACGTGTGTCTCTGCTCGGTCTCTGGTGTCACATAAAATCGATACAAGGTCCCCTCCATCCATCCGAGCTCCGATGTGCAACAGGAAAGTCATCGAAATTAGCGTGCTCCGCGCCCTTCGGGCCAGGAACCGTTTGGCGGGAAAAATTCATCCCCGATCGATACTACCCTATCGCGGAGTCGATCTGCGATCGAGACGCGTGCCGGCCGCGGCGATCGGTGGCCTCGATCGTGACACGATGACCGTATCCCCCGTGGAGTTGGGTCGAGCGTGCAAACGACAGCCGAAAGGCGGCGGAGTTCAACGATCTTTGTTCGGTTTTCGGCTCGAGCGATCAGCCGCGGAAGGAGGATCGCGAACTTGACGTGTTGGCAACCCCTTCCTCCACCAATCCCGCTATCTTGTTCTATCGTTATCCGACTATACCGCTGTCTCCCTTCGTCGTGCTCTCCCCACGCTCTCTCTGTCTATCTGTCTCTAGCTGAACAGTGAACACGCCAGGCGGGTCAACGCACCTAGCCTAACGAGCGACCAGCCAGCCAACCTATCCATTCTGCCTACCTACCTACCCATCTACCTACTTATCGTCACTTATTCACCAGTTCTCTTTTCAAACACGCTGCGGCCGTGTAATCCTGAATTGGTGAATCGAGCTGAACCACGCTGCGCCGCGTCCCCTGCCGCCGTTCTGCCGTCTTGGGCCAAGGAAAAGTACGTAGACGTAGACTAGTTGGTCGCTAGGTGAGAGAACAGCTGACACGGCAAAAAAAAGAAGGAACGAGGCGGTACGCGCTAGAGGGAGAGAGAGAAGGAGCAAGTGGAAGGAGAAAGGACGAGCGATGATAATTCGTGTGCCCGTATCGATGGAACACGGGATGGCGCCCCTCTTCAGGTCACTGATCCAGCTGAATCGATTCGCATGAGATGGGCTCCGGACGATCGGCCGCGGGGCACGGGGGCGGTGGACCGACACGGGGGTGGGGGGAAGGTATCACACGGTCAGCACAGTTTTTTTCCCTCGAGAAAGAGTATCGGGCTGACGGACGTCGATTAACAGCGAGCGGGTCAGTCCGTGGTCTCTTTGGACAGGTTTCTTCCCCTGGTTCCATTCGGCTCGTTCTCGAAGATGCTACGTTCGATACTACGCCAGTCCAAGCCTGTGTATACATACATAGTTGTGAGAGGTTATAGCTCGTTGTCGAATGATTTTCGGTGCCGGTGGAAGGGGGTCACGAGGGGGATGTCTGGTACCTGCGGCGGACCAGGTACGAGGGAATCGATTATTTACGTGGAAATTGTGGTATCTCGGAACTCGGTTACCATGGGCGCCATCCATTCTCAGGGAAAGTGTTGAATATGTGTCCAGATTTGTTCGATCATCCGATTTCGATGATTTATCCCGTGCAACGTGCACGAGCACTAATGACTGTTGGAGGTCGCGAATAGTCGGAGATCATTTTTTTTTGTCGCCAACCCAAGTGGCCTCCCTAAGTCATCCGGCGGGGAGAAAAATTTCGTGATTCTCCGCGAGAAATCGAAAAGGAGGATCAAGCGAACGCGAGCGAAACTCTAATTAGGAAGTAGAGACCGCGACGAAATGCTCGACCGCGGTGTTCCATGACGGGAGAGCGTTTCTCAACGGCGATGATTCAGGCTTTTCGCGTTTATCCGGGAACCCATCGGCCGCGAAACTCTCTGCGGCCAAGAGAATTCCCCTGGACGTTCCCGTCGTGTCTCGACGATGAAGCATCGCCACGAACGATCAACCACGAGCGTCGACGTTCTTCATTACCGTCGAATCGATCGATGAGGAATAAAAAGCGCGTCGAACCGACACGATTCACTGGAATCCGATCGACGAGGTAGCCTGTTCGATTCCATCTCGTTCTTAGTGTCCTTCTCCCTTCCCCTTTCTCTCTCACTCTCTCTCTCTCCCTCTTTTTCCATAGCTCGAACCGTTTTTTCCCAGCAGCTTTTCCCGGAAACGCGTTTCCCGGTGAGCAGCAGCTGCGATTCGCGGCTGCTCGCGGCGATCAGCGAAATTCGATCGAGTTTCAGCATTCTCGGCCGCGAGTCTCAGCGATCGTCTCGGGACAGGGTGAACGGCCGACCTAGAGGCAGCTCGCTGCGTCTTGCTGAGAGCGGCTGAGTGCGGCTGTGAGAGCGGCTGAGAGCGGCTGAGAGCGGCAGTTTCGTGGCGGGTACCGGGGGACGGTAGGTCCCTTCTACTACACGTCGATCGAAGGTCTTCCTCCCGTAGGGCCCTCGTAACACGTTTAAGTACTACGTAACATCCAGTTAGGCAATCCGTAGCAGCGGCGTGTCAGCATAACTATTACACGAGGGACGTATTACCGTGGTCCCATTTAGGAGTGTTCTCTAAGCTTGCACGCGTTACCCCAGTGCGTTACCCAGATTCTGATTTTAGTATTCGCCAGACGATGTTCAGGAAACGGCTGACCAGTTCGCCTGTGGTGGCACGCTCGAGAGATCAGCCGAGTAGAGAGAGGCGGAGTGGTTAGGTCAGGGAGAGCCCGGCGCAAAACTTTGCCACGCACATCGGCACAATCGCCTCGACAACTCGAGCGAATGACTCTCCTTCTCTCCCTTCTAACAATCTATCGCTCGTTCACTCTGCAGCCCTCCTGCTCATTCTCTCTCTCTCTCTCTCTTCGTTACCTCTTTGGTTCCATTACCCCAGCTCTGTTGCTCTTTTGCGTTCACTTCGTTTCCTCCTGTCCTCCCTCGCCTTCGCACCTTTCCACCGACGTCACCCTCTCCGCGTCGTCTTCTCTTCCTCGTTCCCTCTCTGTTACACCTGGCCGTTCGTCCACGTCGCGCGCCTCCACGCCGCGGCCTCTTTCTTTCGCATCCTCCTCTCATAGTGTCTTTCACTTTTTCGCGGCCGCCAGTGGAGCAAGCCATCGTGGTGTTAACGCGCGACTCGACTTCCGAGTCCTTCGACCGACCTAGGATTAACATCTTCTTCCCCTACAGCGGTGTTCGCTCCTTTATTTTTCTTTCCTTTCTTTTCTTTTCGCCCACGCGACACCCCGTAAATTCTCCACCGCCGCGGAGTCGTTTAGCCACTTGCCGGAAGAATCGCAAAGGTGGCACGCGATCTACCGAGTGCAGCATGTCACGCGGCTAACCCGAACGCATTCACGGAAAAGGAATACAGGGATGAATGGGCTACGCGCCAGCCGCTGTTTACATCCTACCCGTTACATAATGCAATTACAAAATATATTCTCTCCCTCTGCCCCTTCCATACGATCGTCGAAAAGCCTAGTACAACGTTTACGTCACCGTGCGATGCAGCGCGCATACAAAAGATTCGAGGATGATCTAAAGGCGTTCCGTCCACAATGTGGAGCAATGCCCCGTGTAAAAGGTCGCCGGTGCCACGTGCATCGGGTCGGTGCATCTAAAAGCTCATCCACGTATCGTGCTGTTGGATTCCTGCAGCATAATTAGAGGCTGACCAATCGGAGGACGGTGTTTGGTCGCACGCTGCACGGAGCGCTGCATTCTCGAGACGGACGATCCACGCTGGAACGTCTTTTCGAAACTGGCTGTTACGCAAACGGTGCGGCTAAGTAGGTAGGCTATACGTTTCTTGCACAATCGGCCGCGTGTCGTATGGTTACGGCATTGACTCGCAGCGCGGAGGAGAACGACGTCTGAATGGCTGCAAGGGACGCCGTTACCTTGATCATGGCACGAAGGGCGTCGCTTTGGCCGCCGAGCTATGCAGCCCGAAAGATGTTTCGACACCGCTCGCTGCACCGGCAGTAAAACTCGTAATTGCCTGCCTGTTGTCCGTGGCCCTGAATTCTGTCCGATGCATTTCTGGGTGGAAGTCGGAGAGAATTAAAAGCGACCGAGATTCTCGAACCGAGCCGGGCAGGATTTAAAACTGCTCGGCAGAATTGAAATTCCTCGCGTGCATAACGCACAGTATCACCGATTCTCCACGAATTATCGCGCGTCGGCCAACGGAACGCGTTACACGTTCCTTCATCGATGCGGCGTACAAAAAAAAAACCCGGGAAATGTCTCTTAGGAAATTAGACTAAATTTCCTAATAGCTCACGAGTAGAAATTTTTTATCTTCAGGAGTTGAGCAAACAGTGAAGTCTAAAGACGCTGGCCAAGCACGTGCTTCCGTTTACGAAGGTTCATTGGCGGCGTGTTTAAATACCCTTTGGCGTACGTTACGTCACAGGCTTCGAGCTCCGTTGCGGAATTGGGTTTATGAAACCGTCACGGCCTCGTAAAAGGTATCTCGAAACACCGCGCCGGTGGTGTACTCTCCGGAGGCAATCAGAAGTCGTCTGTCGGATCGGTGCCCCGTTGGGGATACTCGCGCTTATCGTTATTATCGCTTGCATGCCCACGCGAGGCCAGGTCGACACCGAGATTTCTATTTCCTTAGAAAAATCGTTTTAACGACAGCGTGGCGGCGCAGCGAGAAGGTGCACGCAGTCGGCGAATCGAACCTTGAGGATGATCAAGTAATTTATGATCCCCCCCTTCCCTACCCTGGCTACCACTTCGTCTCTCTTCCTCTTTCTTCCTTTCTGTATACTTCCCCTGCCTCGCCACGCTCCGCTACTGTCCCTCTTTCTTTCACCTTCCGTCCCGGTGTGCATCTCTTGCTTAGACTTCGCAGAAGGACGCTACCCCTCCAAACGTCGAGCGGGATGCTGCTGGTGGGACGGAGCAAAGCGAGTACCAGCGAGTCGTTCACCTTTTATCCCAGTAACACGAAGTCGTAGCCGCGAGCGACGACGGGCGACAAACTACAAACTGCACGTTCTCGCGGTATATCTACACGACCGATGGCAGGGCTGTGCTTTATTTGTATCGGCCGATCAGATGCCGGCGTGTACCAAGCGCGTACCCGTCCTCCGCCACCGGTGTGCCCCTCTTTTTCCTTCTCGCTTCGCCGCCTGCTTCGTCGTGGTGGCTTCTTCTTCTTCCTCTTCGTGTCTTTGGCCCGTTAGGGTCGTCTCGTTTCTTCTCCCTCTTCTATCTGTTTCCTCGTCGCCGTTGTCCAAAGATCGAGGACAACGACAGCTACGGGGATTTTTCGCGGCACGCGGCTCGTAAAATTCGCTCGACGGATCCGCGGGCCTGGCCTACCGAGTCAAATTGATGTCCCTGCCGGCCTGGAACGAGACCTTTGTCTCGGGCCGAGGGGTCGAAACGGAGGTGATTTACGACGGGGACGCGTTCGCCTCAGTGTAAATTAATAACGCTCCGCCGTTGTTAATACTTCGACCGTCCCATCTGCGAGGGTCGTCAATGGTCATTTCTTCGCCTCCCATTCAACGAAACGGAAGTAGCGCGCGATTCGACACGGACAATGAGGTTAATAAAAATATTTCCGAACTGCATGCTTTATTAGCGGCCGGGGCCGTAAAGTCGTGAGTGGAATTTCCGTTTTTGGGGAAACCGCCGGGGCGGGAATGAAGGCGATCGTGAACGTTCGGAGATGCTACGTGGTTCAGTAATTCCTGATCCGATATGGATGCGCGGGAGGTGGGACACGGCCGAGGTAGACCGTCTGGAGCCACCGGTCATTGTCTCCCGTGCAAACGAGGAGCCACGGCATCGCCTGTTGTTGTCTTAATGGGGCCAGAACGGTAACTGCGGTGGGCCACACCCTTAATCCGCGGCCGCACTTAAGAATAGTTGCGATGCGCAATAAACGCTTCGGCCGTCCGCAGACCGCGATCCTTCTACGTATTAGAATAGAACACCCGTGGAACGTGGTGTACCTGAACGAAGTTGTAAGTGGAAAGATAGCGTGCCTGTACGTGGAAGTCGGGTGTCCCGATCGAAATACCCTTTGGCTGTGGCACGTTTACGACGCCCGAACGTTAATGTGACGTTCAGTAGGGATTAAACGGAAAGGGTTGGTTCGCGGAAGGCCCGTGTTTCACGTGGCGAACGCGTAACCATCCGGAATATATTGGTTATAGGTAGTCGTTCCAGTTACATAGTTCCTCCCGTGAAATTTGCCGCGCAGGAAAGATTCGTCCGGCGGGTGAATTTCGATGGCGGGCGAATTTTACCGTCTTCACGACATTTCTAACAGGTTACGTAAGCGTCCAGCCGGGTACACTGATGCGAGATATACAAGGCTATTAGCTAACGAGCTTGCTTATCGGGCGGATTAGGGCTGGGACGAAGGGAAGTAGCTGAATTCCAGTTCGTAGGACGAACGTAGGATGAGTCGTGCGCGGCACGAACCGGGCGCGCGGCGTTCGCGATGATTTAATGCACGCTCGAGTTTATTTTTGCGGAGTTGACTCGCCTGTGCTCGCACTCGCATCAGGTTCGTGCAGTGAAATCGCAATCTCGTTTTTGCTACCGTCTGGTGGCAGGGAAATGTGTCGATTGAAATACGCGTTTATAAACGGACGGGGGAAAAAAAGATTGGTAAAAGGAGCTTCCTGCGCGCAATACGAATACGTTCTCCGTCCTTACACTTTCTAGAGCGCAACGAGACGTTCGATTAAAAGCACCCTGCGTAGAACCGGGCGTATTTAATAAGGGACAGCACGCGCATCGAATCGCCAGTGGCAAAAGCGACAATGGTGGATTGCGATTATCGAGTTGGCGCTGATAACGACCCTTTGCGCGGGGCTGCGCACGCCGCTCGATACCGCGATAGCGACGTATCGATTTTTCACGAGGTCAATGTATCCGCTTTTCCGCCGGCGCCGCGGAAATTGGCTCAAGCTGCCGCCCCTCCGGCAGCGTTTCCATCGAACGAAAATTCGTCACCGGCATATGTATATCGACGTTCCAGCTTTTCATCCGGGACACCTGGAAGCATACTCTGCTGAACGTCCCGCGAACTTTTTGCCCTCTCGGCGCAGCGAGCAGCGCAGCAGCGCGCGAGAGACCACCACGGTGCAGGCAAGTGGAACGAAACGTAAACGCGGTTGCACCACCCGAGCGATAAACGTCATTCTGATCGGTCGTCAACTACCTCGAAATTCCATTCCGAAACGAACGTCAGTGAATCATAGAAATGTGCACGGACGCACCTAATAGTTTACGCGTCGTCTGCGCGTGAACGGTCCCGGTTGTTCCGCTTCGCCCTGAAAACCCTAGGGAACTCTGAGTACCCGGATAAACCTCTCGAGGAAAAGTCAACTGCAGAGTATCTTATCACCTGCAACTCGGCTTTTCATCGAATCGATCGTGAGGATAATCGACTGGAACCCCAGGAGGAGTATTCGTCGTTCGGAAGTGTCTCCCTTCCTCGAGTGACCAACGTATCCCACTTTCCTCCCCACGTAGTGGGTTCCCGGATCGGTAACTCGTGGGGGTTGGGCCCGTCCGGACGATATATCGGGGGAAATTTTCCGAAAGCTTGATCCGAGTGCCGATTGCCGGTGTAGCCGGTGGCGTCAACCAATGAGCGTTGCCCCCGGTCGAGCAAGTGGGGGCCAGCCGAGACTTAAGCGAGGCCACTCGCCGTGGAGCTGTCAGAGCTCTGTGGGGCACGGTCACGCACACAAGAGTTGGTCTTTTTTTTTCGGTGTTTCCACAAATTTTCTTGTTTTCATATCAGTTTTCCCCGTTCGCACGTTTCTCGCTAGTCCGCCGAACGGAGATCCGACTTTGTGACTCGTCGGAATTAACGCGCGCACAACCGCACCGCATCGACACGTACAAACTTTCTGTGCACTCTGCCGCTGAAAGTGCCGCAGTTTCGCTGAATTCGTCGCCACGCGGAGTGTAGCCCGAGACGTACGCACGCACCGAGTAGTTGAACGCAGAGTTGTTCTACGTGATTTCTGGAAAGAAAGATATGGCTCGTCTGCTAGACCCAACGGGGCAGTACTGAAGAGAGCGCATCGACCTTCGAAAAGTTCGCCAGCCGCAGAAGTCACTTCTGCCGCTTCGTTTCCTATCTCGCGACCATTGGTACCGTCGTTGACATCATGGCAGCTGGATTGGACCCCACCGGTCTCTACTGAACACAGAGAAGCGAGGAGACTTGGCAGAACCTGCTCTCTGCCGAGGAGAAGCTAGTGAAGATAAATCGACGCAGCCCGTGGAGAGTTTCCGTGTCGGGTTGTATTATTTATTTACGCACGTTGTCAATCGTGACGCCGCTTGCAACATGGCTGGGCTTGATCCGACCGGTCAGTACTGAAGGAAGTGGAGGTAGGTCGAGGAGAGTATTCCGGAAGGGACAAGGAAGTAATGGGGAGTCGAGATACCTCAAGGTCGCGACATGGCTGCCAGCGCGGGTCTCGATCCTACCGGCCAGTACTGAAGCTGCCTCGCGTTCTCCAGTTCAACCGCGAGGACAGACGAAGACGAACGCGAGATTCGTGAATCGACGATGGAACGCGTGAGGGGACGGGAAGAAACCTCGACCTCGAACCTGAGGAGACCGGAATGGAGCATTCACATACGAAAGGGAAGACATCGTCGGTCGTTCTCGTTCGATGAGGCTCATCAATGAAGCGCATGGAGGACTGTCACTGCCCAACGCCTAACAGGTAGGTTCGCCAAATTCTTCGCACATCTACATCAATCTTCTCTCCTTTCCCCTGGTTGCCCCCTTCTGATCGAACCCGGATTCATCTATTTATATACGCGTACATATAGGCGAGCTAATCCTGAACCAACTCGAACGGTCGTCACGTTTTTCTTGCCATCGATAGATGCGCCTCGCCGATACGAACAGGATCACATGTGCACGCTCCTTCTCTTACATAATTCGCTGCAGCACTTCGACATATGGTAGCGGTATTATTCTCTTCGGGGTGAGGGCGGAGGGGGGTGGTAGGGGCGAGCAACGACCGCGAATTCTTTCATACGAACAAAGTTACGCGTACGAACGATTCGATCGTACGTCTGTCGCGGAACGTTTTTAATTTGCCAGTTTGCCTTATCACTCTGCGCTGTGCTATCCACGCAAGTGCCGCGATCGAATTGCGGCCACTTGAACTTCTCTTTCGGCGGTCAACCCTCCCACTTTGTTCATCTCCCTCTCGAGCCACCTTCGCCGCGTCTACCATGCCCGGCGTAGCCGCGGCTCGCGTTCAGCTTGAAAAAGAAGGGAGGATTCCTCTCCTCAAAGATTCGCTGACCCGCGCGTGACCGGCGATTCAAAAAAGAGAGGAGAGGGAGGCGGTGAAAAAGAAAAAGAACAAGTGAGAGGAGAGAGCAGGGGACAGCTGTCTGATTTCTTCGCGTTACGTCACACTGTTCGAATCCAGCGGCGTGGTTCTGCTGTTTGGCAGCGCGACAACCCGGACGGCCGAGCCGCTCGATGGTCCGAGTGTCATCGATCAATGACGTAGCCGAAATTTTCTTCCCCAGCGATTCGCGGTTTTCTTGTCGCGGTTACGGGCAGGTGCCAAGCTCTCGCCGGTCGGTTAAAACTCTCTCGATCAGTTGCGCCCCCTTCGGGAATGCAGTCGATTGAGTCACTGCGGGCGTAATTGGAGAAACGGAAGATCCGCGCGACGTAACTTTTCGAACTTCCACGATTCCGCCAGGGCGCTTTTACTTTCGTCCGTTCGAATGGTTCGCCCTTGAATTCTTCGCGTCTATTCAGTCCGCCGTTCTCCAAAAATAGTCGATCCAGAAAAGCCGCGTCTAAGGGAAGCTTATGGAGTGCACTTCCTCGTCGCCGGGGGCTTTCGCAAAGTCACGAAATTAGTCTCGGTTCCATGGGAAAGACAAGACCTCGATAGTGAGTGTAAGCCGTGGGGGCCTCGTCCGACTCCTCACATGGCCGAGTTCATTGACACCAGCTGAGTTTTGGGCATTCACCGTCCCGGTCGTGCGCACGCTCCGACGATCGTGCTCTCCTCGTCAGGAATAAGCGATCGCTGGTTCGTTTTGTACGCGCTCGGCCGACTCGCTCTTCGCCGCCGTCTGCACGTACGCTCATCGCGCTCCAGAACGATCGTTTTCGATTCGATCGCCCGCCAATTTCGTTGGTCGCTCGCGCGGTCGTTCGAATTTCTAGGCAAACTTTTCCAAAGAAACGGGGAGGGAGAAAGGAAGCAGGAAGAGACGTCCGAGAGAAATTTCCCATTATAGTCGCGACGATTTCACTCTCTCCCTGTACCGGCGATCGCGCGATAATTTTGATCGTCGCGTTCTCGCGCGTCTGCCGTTCGCAGCTGCTAATCGATATTCACCAGGCGTGTCAAGTAAAAGCCAACGAACGCGGCAGAAATCCCATAGAAATCTGCGGCCGCGCGTAAATCACTTGATCCGCCACGGAGCGAGACATCCCGGAACATTTTTACCTGCATACAGATCTTATTAAGAAAATGATGGAAAGACGAATGCCATGAGAGGGGGAGAGAGGGAGAGAACGATGCATCCTGCGCGTACCATTCGCGATACGAGAGGACAAGGGAGAGCCTCGGTCACAGAGAAAGAGAGAGACAGAGAGAGAGAGAGTGGGATTACGCGTGACCTAGGACAACATACCGCCGCGACCTGCATGCCAATCGCTTCTCTCTTGCTCTCGCGCGTATATTCGCACATTCCATCCTCCCTTCTTCTTTTCCAAGCGTTAACTCTTTCTCCGTTTTCTCCTCGTTACATTACGCGTACCCGTCCATTGCCTCCTCCTCTTATTCCTCGCCCGCTCTTCCGTGTCCCCCTCGTTAATCGGACAGCCGAAAAGTATTCGTCACGTGCCCCAACGAAAAATCTTCCGAGCAACGTGTCCGTAATGAGATTCGTGTCTTATAATAGTCCAGTCGTGGTGATATCAATAGTCCCGTGACGCATCGCGGCCGTTCGTTTCAGAGCGAGGCGCCGCGATGCTATCGAACCCAACGCTCGCAGATTTTGGCAGCCAGCTATCTGAACTGGTCGATGCAGCTCGCATAACAATGGCGTCCTCGGATTTGAATTTGGTTACGTGCTCGGACACCGACCGATTCCGAGCCTCCTCCTGATCCTCCTACTCCTCCGCCGCGGCCTACGTAGCGTTCACGCACACAGAGCGACGCAACGATGACGAAAAACTAAGGCTTGACTTTATTTGGCCGGGCCCAGTAACCGAGCGATCCTTGTACACGCTTCCTCGATGCTCTCGGCCCTTTTCAGGGACACCTGGAGCTGTTCATATTTGTCTAATCTTCGAGCCCGTGAGGGGCGTCGTGGCCCCCTTCGGCGGAGGAGCAAGTAAAACTAATTACAGTTGAGGTTTTCTCCCTTCAGACGCTTGGTCAATGTATAGATTGTTCACGGGTCCGTCCGGTTTACGTTTATCTAGCTGGACAATAATCTGTTTAGATTGTGCCCCGTTTTTTCTTATATTTTTTACATCCCCTGCCCTTCCGCCCCGCCCCGTGGTATCGCGACGCGGGTTATGATTTATCGACGGACAGGTATTCGCGAGGACACGAAACGGTGAACACGTAGGAGTTTACGTAAGCGGTAAACGGTCGGTCCGTACGTCGCCCCGTTTCTTCCGCCGATATCGCAAGAGCGGGTGCGCTCACGTGCACCGTATTCCCTCGATCGCGGCGGCGAAGGAGAAGGAGGACGGGAAAAAAAGAAGGAAATTGTTTCGCCAGCCTTGAACGACCATCGTCTTGGCTCTCGACCTTGCGGCAACTATTTTCGAGAAAAAAAGAAAACTGCACGTTCCCCGCGCCGCGATATCGTCAACAACGTAGCGCGCGATAAAATCCTTCGATTAAATATCACAAGGCAGGATCGTTCGATCGTGATAATCACAGACGAACCGCCGTTCTTCGCTTTACTCCATTCTCGCTGCAAGTCGAATCGTTCAGGACAGCCGTCCCCTGTGGCTCTTCATCTGTCGCCGCCTGGTCCGCTCTTTTTTCAACGCGTCTACTACTTTTTTCCCCCTTGCCGCCACAATCGTCCTCGTCGCTCGTACAGGAGATTCGGAGGTTCGTTCACCTCTCCCCCGACCGCAGGTTGCCTGGTACTCCTATAGGAGCCCGCTGCACGATCCTGTTGCTTTGTACAGGCCGTGTCTAGCCCGGGCTGGAATAGCGCTGCCCTATCGTGCCCGTCCAGCCGGACTTTAATTCAACATTCCACGGTTCCCTCCACGCGACCGCATGTTCCCTTGCACTTGGTCCACAGGTTGAAAAAATTCTCCCCGGCTGCCAACGAGCGTGTTCCACGTTGCACGCTCGTCTCGCACCGGCTGTCCTTGTACGACAACGATTCCATTTGCCTACGATTATGATCCGATTACGTCGAAACGGGCATGAACACGCTGGCACTCGTAAACGAAAGGCATCGCGAATTCTGCGGACGAATCGTTTCCCCTTCGCTCGAACCGTGGCTGTTCTCGGGCGATGAAAATTCGTGGAAGCTTCGCGACGAACGATGGAATCCTCGGATCGCGTCGACCTTTCGCGGCGTCGCGTAGGTGGCGGGAAAAAAAGGCATTCTACGTAGAGAGGGAGGACGGAAAATCGTTGGAGGGAGGTTGAAAAGGCCAATATCGGCGCTGGTGGTAGGTATATCTGGTGACTCTGGCAGAGGTAAATGGGCCAGGGCCGTCCTCGTGGTTGCCGTCGTGTGGTCGGCTCGTGCAACACGAAATCCCCTCGGAGCAAACCATCTCCTCTCGAATATACCGTAGACGAAAGATATCACGATTATAGCAGCCAGGCAATCATCATCGGGATGTGTTCGATGTGCATCGAAGGTCTGGCCAGGCAAGCGGCATAATGCCAACCAGTGGCATTTACGCCGGCAAGACCACCTTTGCCTCGACTCTCCTTCTCTCTCTCTCTCATTCGCTTTGCCTCTTTCCCTGTCGGTCGCTCTACCCTTCTCTCTATTCCACCTGTCTGGGGTCTCTGTTCATCGAACGGTGCTCTTCCATTCCATCCCTCTCCTCTTTCCATTTCCACTCGCGCCATAGTCATCCACACGATCTTTATCCTTCTTTCTCTCTGTTTCGAGCGGCAGCTTCTTCAGCGTTTCATTACCAGCATTCTATGGAATGCATCGGTCTCTCACAGCTCCTACGAGCCGGGGCTCACGGAATAAGTGACTCGAGCTGCAGCTTTGATACCGTTTTCGAGTGACTTCTTCGTAGGCTTCCCTGCTCCCTTGTATGCCTGTTCTTTAATCCAGGTCGTGTATTTTTCCCCGTTCGAGCGAGGCGTGTTTACCTCACCACGTGGCCAAGATTTTCCCCCGACCGGCCGTAAAATGCACCTCTCCTCGATCGTTCCGTGACTCATTTCGACCCCTCGGGGGTGTCTCTAATGAAATCGGCGTCCACGTGGACCGGTACCGGCGCGGCGGGGAAAATTTCGCAGGGTGCCCGTCCTTCGAAGGAGCCGTACGAATCCTTTCTCCGCCAACGGGGGACGACTGTGCGAAGTGACAGCGCGCGGTGCTGCTGACCTATGATGGCAAGGAGAAGTAGCGGTGTGTCGCGTAGAACGGTGCCGGAGTGTGGTGGTGAGCGGCTCGCCTTGACGAGAAAATCACGTGGCCGCGGGAAATGACTTGTTATATAAACTAATGATTATCCCGGTACTTGTGCATTCGCCGTGTCTGAGCCAGTGAGTTCGACGCAGGTTGACCAGCCCGCCCTATACGCACGTATGCGTGTATGCACTCGCGTACACGATAGTCCTGTAATGTAATCTCTCTGCCCGCGACAGACCGCGTGCACCGCTCATTATCGCGCCGCGGCGGCTCGTTTACCATACGAGCAAAAGATAACACGGCGGATAACGGATAACGCCCCCGAGATGCCGACGTCGCGCCGCGCCGTTCCAATAATAATATACGAGGCGAACTCGATGTCGCGGCCGCCACGGTGCATACTCCTCTAGCAGGAAATTCAGCCGCGGATAAGGCCCAAGGAGATCGAGATGTCACGTTGGAACGCGAGCTTCGACGACGAACTCGTTGCATACTTCCTCGCGCCTTGAATATTCAAACAGGCGGCGCTACCAAGAAAACCCATTCCGACACGGGAAGCCGATGCTTCGGCGATTCCGAAACGCTGTTTGGAAAT
The DNA here is from genome assembly GCA_963583965.1 of Nomada ferruginata. Lineage (NCBI taxonomy): Eukaryota > Metazoa > Arthropoda > Insecta > Hymenoptera > Apidae > Nomada > Nomada ferruginata. Next base: position 7,930,944 of record OY757225.1, on the reverse strand, counting down.
CATCCGGTCCGTAGGCCTTGATACGTAACCTTCGGATGTGAGATTGAGAGACCTTGACACGGGTCTTACGCTCGAAATTCTAGGTTCCGTGTTCGTTGGATTCCAATTGGACAGTGATTAAATTCGATTCGTTAATAGTGACATATTTAAGTGGCTTTTCATTTAGGTGCCACGCGATTGTTCCCTTTCCGTTCATGGCCATCCTCTGTCTAACTCTGATGAAAGTATTGACGAAATCATTGGGTACACAGGATTCGGGTCGGTGAAATTGAAAGTCGACCGGAGACGATGGGCGTAACATCTCGGCCCGGTTATAGGGAAATCGGTTCTCTGTGATCTGGTATGGAGCAGTCGCGATATCGGGTAGGCCACGGAAGTGGGTCAACGTCGCGTGGGCAACAAGACGGCGAACCAAGTTCAGGGGCGAACTGCAACGCGAGCCAAGGAGTACACGGGTTCTCCCGGTGGCTTAGGTTGGGTCTTCTTATTCGTTCTTTCTTCAACGTGCATACCTCGCCCCGCTGAAACGAAACGTGCAGAATACAGACAGAGACGGCGAAGGCGGTCTAACGGACTCCTCTGGTCTGCCTAGTCTTATTTTTCCCCTGGACCCGGAGCGTGTGGCCATTCGTTCTGTTCCTCCCTTTTTCTCCCGTTCTCCTCCCGTGTTCTCCTTCACACACTTCCACGTACGCTACACGTGTGCTGCATCAAGAAGGGAGAGTGTGATCATCGTCCCACGACCGCCACGTGTTTTCTCTTTCTTGTCCTAGGCAACGGACGCAGCTTTCTCCGGCGCAAGCGCGTAACCTTTTTTCCGTTGAACTTGGCCCACAAATTGGCCCTGGTAGAAAGTGCAAGTGGAACCCTTTCTCTCTAAGGGAACCTCCTTTCTTTGGTTCTTCCGGGTCGACCTACTCTGCCTTCCCATAAATACATTCCATTTCACTTCCCGGTCGCCTCGAATCGTCTTACCTTTAGGTCGTATCGGCCGCGTTGGCGTGTCACCGACGATCGTTCGATGCCACGAATTATGCGCGGCGCAATGTACATACCAGTGCACCGCGTACCAGCAACGGTGCTGGCTAAGCGACCTCGGCGAAATCATCGCGAAGGCCGTTCGACACGGTTCGCTCGCGACCGGCCGCCAGAAGATATATTATATCGATTAGCGATAAAGCGCGCGCAGCTCGCGAATGGACCGAGGCAGACAACTGGGTTGCTGGGTAGGTGGGTGAAGTAGGTAGATCGTGGGTAGCTGGCTACCATTGTCACTCGCCTGCCTGCATCCGGAGTGTTAATGTATGCATTACGAAATTAGTACAAAAATATTCGCCGATATCTCCGTCGAACGGGCTGGCTCGTTGCATAGTCCCGACGACGGATGTGCAGTATATTATGTAACAGATATTTGTGACGAAACACGACTTTTGGATATCGTGGACGGTTGTCGATTCCACGTGGAAATCGCTCGTCCCTGAAGGATACGCGATCGCGGTTCTAGCCGGGGCGTGGTTCCCTATGCAGTTTTTGTCCGCCTAGAATGCACCAGACGGCCTTCGCTAGGATCAGGATATTCCGCTGCCGTACCTCGTTCTCTCTCGTCCCTGTTCTGCCGGTTCACCTCACCCACCGCACCCTCTTGACATCCCGCGACCACTCTCACCGCGTTCCCAATTTTACGATCCCGCCTCGTCTATCCGTTTCCCCTTCGTTCGGCTGATAAACGTCTCGATAAATTAATGTCGAACAGACCTATCGAGTTTCACGAAATATAGCGCGAACTCCCGTCGCACGATGACACCCAGAAATAACGTTGGTGTTCCTTTTATTTTGCAGACAGACCAGCAACATTGCCACTGCCGTCCGAGGAATCCGGATCGTTGCTTCGATCGAAGCAAGCTCGTGATCGCGATCCACGCCCCTCGAGGAGCAAGGAGCAGAAGAATGGAGGCTTCGCACTGCCGTGAACATCAGACACCTAGTCGCTGCTGTTCATCGTTCGTCGAACGTCAGAGGAAATGGAGTGCGGACTGGATGCGTCGAATCTCGTCGTTGTACCCGACGTTCTTGCATGGGTTTTCCGTTTCGACGCGCGTTCGTCGCACACTTCCCGCCCCATAGATCGGGCTGGAGGAAACTCGAGATGTTACTATTTTTTGTATTACTATTATTATTTAAATCGTAGTATTAAGGGGGCACCGTTATAAACATGTAAAACAAAAAGGGGGAAAAAAAAACGATCCTAAAAATGTTGACCGCGGAATTCCGCGCCCCGTGTCTCTGCTATTGCTGGAAAATTGTTGTCATTGTTCTACGATAGTTACTTGTTCAGCTGGAGAGAGGTAGAAACCACCACGATACATATACATAAACGGAAACGATGTACAAATGTCTACCAGTGCGAGAGCTTTGGATATTTACTAAACGATTCCCAGCGTGCTGGTTGTGTAACCTGTATCTAAATAGTTTCGTTGTTCGTGCGTGATTTAAATGCAGACCAGAATGTGGCCGGGTACGTTTAAAGCCGATATACGGCCGCCTGGTTGCACCGCAATTATCCGCCACCATGCTGCTGCCGATAGACCTGTTACGAGGCGCGAGCATGGTCATCGGGCAAGCACACGCACTTATCCGTATATTCCGTGGTGTGCAGCCACATTTTAGGATCGCTTGTGTCCTGGCCCCGTCAATCGATCACCGTGTAAACTTCGACACCGGGGAACAGAAAACGGCAACGGAACGTGGTCTGTTCTCTACGGCCGTTACACAACGAAACTGTTCTATTCTATCCCCTCTAGAATATATTTATTTTGAACCAAAAATCAATCGACAGTGTCTCGTCTACTTTTCTTCCCTACCCAAAGCAACTGTAACGTCCAACGACCGACCTCGATCACCGGCGGCTCAAAAACGCTGAACGGAAGCGAAATGGGATGTCGTTCGATTCTCTGTTATCGTGGCCCAAGACAGGCGCTTCCGTTCAACCGCTATCGCGCTACGTGTATACGAGTCGCGGGCGAGCGAAAATGCGCTTCAAAGCAAGACGATCGGCGAGCAGGAGCGCGTTTTCCTCTCAGCGACGATTCTCCTTCGCCTTTTCCCCGCCTTTTCCCACCCGTTCCTTCGTCTCTTCTTTCCGTCCCATTCGTCGCTCGCCAGGAAGCGGCTACCGTGCCGCGTTGTTACACATAACTTCGTTCCATCGTCGGCGCTGTAACGCGCGCGATCCTCGCGCTTTCAGCCACGAGCGCGCCGCGCGTGCTTTGCATTCCTCGCGTAGACTCGGCGGTTTTTCGCTACCCCGCAAGCACGATCCCGCTCGTTACCGCGGGATGGAACTCTCGCCCAGTTTATCGTGCTCCCCCTCTGTCTCGACTACGACGTTTAGTTACCGTGATCGTCCGCGAGGACAGCGGCTGGCTGAAGAGAAACTGCTGGTGGAATTGGAGCAATTTTTCTTGTCGAATAATTCAAGCGTGGGCGGGATGGACCGCTTAACCCGTTCCCCGTTGCATCGGTCGCCCTCGACTTTCCACTGGGATCGCGTGAAGTTTTGTAAGAAATTCGATGTTGGGAAATGTAGGATGTTTCAAAAGTAGGTAAGGTGGAATGTTGTTTCAGAAATAATTCTGGGTTTCAATTTTAATTGGGGCTTTGTCCCATTGGACGTGTACACTTTCGTTTTTTCTGTTACGCTCCGTCCCGGTTAAACAGTTTCTACTTTTATTTTGAAACAGCCCGTAGACACACAGGGCTGTAAATTGATTATTAAATTATTAAATAGCGGACGGGAGTCCACGTTCTGTTTCACCAAATTAATTTCTTACGAGTTTCTTTCTCTTTTGCCAGCCTCGTCCATCGTCAAACCATTAACGTGTATCCACTTTAATTGTATCCATACGCAACGATGTTGTTCATTATTATTACTATTAATGTTATTATTACATACGAATCATATAAATGATTAACATTACTGTAGGATCCTTCTTCTGTCCTCTTTCTGCTTTGTTCGTCTTGATTGCGATTGCAGAACTGAGAAGCGCGGCGAAAAGGAGCAGCAAACGGGGAGAGAAAAAGATCGAAAGTTTACGTCGTGTATGTGTGTGCATGAGTTGCAGCGATAGAAAGAAGAGGAAGCCGAGTTCATCGGAAGCGTGAGAGCTAGAGAGAGTGAGACAGATTCGCAGATTCAAAATTTTATACCTGTACACACGTGCGTATAAACAGAGTTTTATATATACAATATAAATAAATAAAAATATATTTTCATATTTGTCTCTTCGAAATGGCGTAAAAACTAATGGAACGGAAGTGCTCGAAGTCTCGTCAGGCAGCGTTGCAATAGCTTCACACTTCCATCCACGAATTTTCCAATCTTTCCCCCCCCCCCTCTTCAATACTAGGACGAACAGGAAGTAGTCGCATACGATTACTAAACGCGTGGGTTCGGTGTTACACGTGTAACACGTGACACAACAAACGATTATCAGATTTCGTAAGGGCAACACAAAGTTTGAGGTAAGAGTTAGGAGAAAGGAAAGCAGCAAGGCTTTCTATATTTAGCATTGTCACTGACCCCATAAATTAATTCCGTTTGCCCGCGTGAAATCGACGAACATTCTCGTTTCTGGCGCGCAGCACGAGCGCATCCAGCGCGCGTGAACGCGTGCCAGCGTGTATCCCTTCTCGTCGTGATCCTCGTGACCTTTCTACGGAACGCGAAGATCGATGACCAGATAAGTTTCTTACCGGTGATTACGCCAGGCGGATTGTTAATATCGAATCTATCCTTCGGGTTAATTAGCAAACAGCCGTCGCGCCATCCCAGATTCGCCCCTAAATAATTCTTCGAGCACGATAATCGTGATTAGCGGCGACGCGCCGTCCCCCTCCAGCAGTGCAACAAAGAAGAACAGGCAACGCGTCGATTAGATCGACATCTCGTCCCTCTCCTCATCCATTCTGCCGCTTTTTTCACCGCGTGGCCGCTTCCTGCGCGCCACTTCCTTGGCCTTCGGCATAGAAATATTTTCGCCGCCCCGCGCTCTCTCACGATTGAGTCATTTCCACGCAGGCCGCATTTCTCTTCTCTTCCCCCTTTCAACCTCTTTCAACGAACGGGGAACGTTCGAATTTCGGCAACCGGCGTTACAAAAGTATCAATAAAAACCTGCCTATAAAAGTTTTACGCGCCACCCGTGGTTCCCGGAAACGCTGGCCGCACGCGCGAGCCGACGAAGATGCCGAAGGCGCGCCCGAAGTGGCGGAAAGCCGGGCCTATCGGCGAGAAGGATCGCGAAATCTCGTGCGCGTGGCAGGTAGGGCGCCGTGGGCCACCCTCGTCGCCTGATAAAATCGAGGGGGGGTAATTTTTGCGGGCACCGCGACTAATCGCGAGGGATCGCCGATCGGCGGAGCACCGGGGCACGTGGCACGCACTCTTCTCTCTTTTGTTTTTGCAGACCTCCAGGCGACTCGGCACTAGGTTACTGGGTTCTCTTCTCGGGTTGCCTCCTTCCCCTTCGTCCTGCTGCCCCCACCAAGTCGCCATCCCGACCAACTCCCGGTTCTCTCTCCCTCGACCCCCGACGCCGCGGACGGGGCGAACCGTGGTACCGGATGTGCGGGATGCACCTTTGCCCGCGCTGACATAACGTATCGGGTTAGTACTGAACCTGATACCCGGCAGATGCCCGTGATAACCCTTTTGTTTCGAAGGTGCTCCCATTCGATTGCCACCGGGATTTAAGGGAAGGCGCGTTTCATGTCCGATGGAGCGGATTTGTTTCTTGCTTCCGACGACGTGTAATGTCATTGAGAAATACAATCACGGTATACATTTGGTATTGTACAGCGTTGTAAACATTCATTTTTTCTTATCTGTAGAACGTGTCCCCGTTGATTGCAGTAGAATGCTCAAGAGCCTTGCGCCAATCGAGCATTTTATTTTACCGATGCACGATAAGAAACGAAGCTGCGTTCTAACGAGCAAAGTCGAGGCCCCGGCCTTGACTTCCGGGCAAGAAACGACCGTCTTTCTTGTTTTTTCCTTTTCTATGCAGCGATCCAAGAAGCGGCGTTTCTCTTGAAATTTTTCATGCCGCCGTGTTCACGCCGGCGACACACAGCGTGAAGAAAAATCGAGCAACGCTCGCGAGGCCGTCCTTTCATAGTCAATGTCGATCGTACGATTCTTGTTCAAAAGCTTCGGTCCTCGGTACAGTGAACGTTCCCGTTTCACGCTCCTTTCGGGCGTCCGCTTTGCTCGCGTCTCGAGAAAGGAAAGGAAGAGGAAACGGTGCGCAGAGGCGTTATTTTTAACGGTCTCAGGTAGGATCGAATTTTTCGCGATCCCGTTATGGGTCGGTGTTCGTCGGTGTTCGAGAAAAAAGAGGAGAAGAAAAAAAGAGACGAAATTCGGTGACCTCGAGGGACGCAGCGAGGTGCGCCGTAAACGCATAAATACGGAAGAGAAAAGACGAAGGAAATTTGCAAACGGCGCCAGAATTACGGTTCGCGACCTTGCGTGCTAGATTTTTCTATCTTCTTTCTCACCTCTCCCCCTTCGAAAGGCCTTTCCTCCGAAAAGGGAACACCTTACACGCTCAGGCACGCGTTTGTCCCTTTTCCGTCCTCTTCTTTACTTTCCCGCACTGAATTCCCCGATATCGACCTTCCACGCTTAACTACATATTCCGGTTCTTCCCGTTTAACATCGGAACGAAATGGTAATCCGGAAAAAGAGAATCGTAACGACCGCGTTTATATTCGGGACTTTGCACCTCCTCGATCCCAAATCTTTGTTCGAAATAAAGATGCCTTTTGTACATGCCCAGTGTTTCCCTGTGGAAAGGGAGGTGGGAATAAACAAATTTGTAGCAAGTAATCGCCCCCTGACTGGATCGTAAATCTGCCGGGGTGTAACAGCGGGGTGCAATTAAACCTAACCCTGATACACGACTTATGACGGAAAGATTTTCCATCCAATTTGCAGGCCTCTTTAAACGCAGCCTGTAGCGGCTTAAATGGCTACCATTTAAGCCGTCGAGCAATTGATGAGAAAGGTGCGGGGCGACAAGTCTATCGAAGGAAAGAAAAAGGTTCCAACGTGAACCGTGACGGTGGTCGAATCTGTCCACAATGTAATGACTTTATAGTTGCTTCGTTTAATTATTTTTGCCGTCCTTTGTTTCCCTCAGCCCTTGCCGGAGAGCGGTCGTGAAGTGGCGACTTTAATAAAAGCTTTCGCCGGAAATAATCGAGCCCACGGTGGAGGGCATTGTTCGGCGAGTAGCGTCGGCAACTCCGATAATCGTAAAAACGCAAACGTCGATCACAACCTCGTAGCTTTTACACTGATTAATTTAACGACAGTGTCGTAAAGCGACGTGACGGGTCTCGTGTGTTACAGCTTTTTGGCACAGTGTCTCGGGGACAATAGCCTTTACACGATGCACCGCAGGGGGTAGATTTTCGTTTGGTTTATGGACACGTATTTCCTCTGCGACATTGGACATTTAGGGTAACGGGGAGGGGCTGCCGTGCGTAAAAATGGTCATCGTGGAGCGAAATATAGAGGAACCATTTTTTCGCGATGAGCGTTTTATTATAATTACGTGTAATAGAATTTTATTGCTCTCTTTTTTTTCCTTCTTTTCTCCAGGCACTTCCGACGATCATGAAGTTTAGCTTATTTTATAACGCGCCAGGCAGTAAAATCGTCGAAAATGTAACTTGCAATAGAACGGGCCTTTATTCTGTTATCCTATTATACGCCCATTTTCCCTCGTTCTGTTTTCCTTTTAAATGGCAAATAGCGTGTTAAAATTAATTCTCGAAAAAACCAGGTCCACTCGAGTAAACTGTGAGCCAGAAGGTTTCTCGTGCGGGGCACTCGTGAGAAAGCAGGCCAACCCTCGAAACGCGGAAGCTGCGCGTGGATTACATGGATCACAGTTAGACGAGGGTTTCAAGGAAGAAGCGTAAGGAGGGTTGTAAAAAAAAAGGAGAAATAAGGGGGGAGAAACGCAGCAAATGCACGACCACCACCCACTTCAGGGGCAGCATGCTGACGAGATGACCTAACGGGATAACCGTAACCGCCCCTGCCCAGAGAGTAGGGGATACAAAAATTCGAGACGAAGAAAGAGTCCAGGTTGGCCTCAACCCTTCCGCATACCACTGGAGAGCAGCCGTTTCGAAAGTAGAAAGATTTCACCCATACACTGCTAACCCCGTCCTTCTTCCCCTTCGCGCTTCTTCCTTCCAACAGATTTCGTGGCTTCCTCCCTCGTCTTTCTCCGGGTTTTTTCTTCTATTTCTTATGCTCGGTCCTTCAGATCACGGAACAGCTACTACTGCGTTCGAGCTTCTTGGCCAGGTGCTTGGAAATTTGCCATCTGTTTCCTACGCCGCCTCAAATTGTCAATAGGGAGGTTTAAGGATACTTTCCGGAAGACCGGCGGTTCGTTATTAACAACGGTTCATTAATTTCGGGGTTGAATCGCTCTGGCCGTTCGGCTGCGTGAAAATTATTTATTCAGAGCCACGGAGATTTGCTCTCTGCGCGGTGCGAAAAGATACATTAGCGGTGTGCTAAACTCAGCCGCGCATTTAATTGATTGAATTCTTCATGCTTTAGGAAATCATTGATTTGTTTCGCACGATACGTATGTACGATACGATTCAGGGCATATCGAGTGTTTCATTGCACCATATTTTCCAGCGCGAAATCACGCGGCAAGAATTCTCATTCTCAAGATTGACCGAAGGTCTCCTTGCGCGTCACTGCAGCGTTGCATGAAGCAAAAACGCGGTATCAAAGAAATCGACGACCTAGAGAGCCTGCAAAGCAGAGCGACCTTAAACGAAACGCCTTCTGCGGATCACAGAAACAACGATCGCGTTTGACTGAACGAAATGTATCGAGAAATGCAACATAAAAGCCACGGATTAATTCCCAACGGAGCGGCGTCGATTTCGTTCAGGATCTCGCGCCCGTCCAACCATTTGCACCTGTTTCCCCGTGACCCGCTATCTTCTTCATCGAGCCTCGTGCTGGCTCTTCATACAGGTGCACTCGCCGTTCAGAAAACGTCACGGACCTTTTACGCGCCGTTTCTGCCTCCGTTCTTTCGTTTTCCAGAGCGCCGGCACGGTAGAGCGGTGTCGTGCAATCGTGGATACGCTCGCCCGTCTTTTCCCGGCGTCCTCTTCGTATCACTTTCGATTTTAAGGAAGCCTCCTGCGGCGTTCGCGCAGGAATGCATGAAATCCGTGACGGCACCACGAAGGAATCTCCCTTTCGAATCGTCGAGGACGTGGACGCCCGGTTCGCAGCTTCCCTCTTCTCCTTCGCGCTGATAAGAATACCCTCCAGCGTCGAAATACGATCGTCCATCTATGAATGGTCATCGCTGGACACTATTTCCTCCCTGCTTATCCCCTTTTAAACGTTTGCACAAGGTCCACCGTTTCTCTCGCGACGTCGATTACATAACAATGTCGAATATATGAAAAAAGCTGTTGATTCAGGTTGGAAAGGAAATACTTGCATCTCGTACGGTACTTTTATTGCTCATTCGTTCCTCGTTCCTTATAAAAAGAACAATTCAATTCTTCGTCAAAATTCTACGCACCATTTAACAATCGCCACCGTATCGAAGCGATTCAATGCTTATAAATGGGACAGGTGGGCGCGTTATTCAAATTGTACGCGATTTTCACCCCCACCGTAAATCAGTTCCGCGAGGGGGACAATAGAATGCAACGAGATATATGCAAGCGAGGCAACTCGCTGACCCTTGAAAATATGCGGATAAGCGAAGGAATTCTGCGGTATTCGATGCACCACAACATTTCGTGACGCATCGATGCTCGAGCGCGGCGAGCCCGATAGTATAGAGGCTGCATCGCTGGCGAACTGTGGAACCAGCTTTAACACCGGCGCCTTAATTACACGCTGTCCTGTTCGAGCGCTAATCGCCGCCACTTACCTGCGCTGTCGAAACAAGTCCCGCGGACGGGGCTGCCGGGACGTGTATTAACCGGCCTCGCGGGACGGTTTCGACGGGGAAAAGTCGAGAAGATGTTTGCTCAGACGCATAAAGTGGCTGCCATCGAGGTTCAAGCGTGCGCGCTTTCCACTTTAACCCCTTCCTTCTAGCGGGCCATCAACCGCGCGAATTATGTCTCAATTAATCGAGACGCAACGCGTGCACATCTCGTGGTGGTAAAAGTCTCTTGAAAATTTGACGATTTGTCGGGGAGAGGTCGATCTACAAGTGAATCAATTATGGGTATCGTTATTTGGTGCTTGTCAAGGGGAGAATCGGTTTTTTCCCGCTGCTGGGAGAAATCGTATAGTGGCATCGCTGCAGGTGGTCATGCAGACTGTAATTTCGCTTAGCGAACACGAAGACCATTGATCGAGCCTTCGGCGATCGCTAATCGCCCGTGTCGATTCGTCTAGACGCCTCCGACAAGAGTGAACTCATCCACCGTGCTCAAGCAGCCGATGAATGAGCCACGTATTTCGAGCTGAATGACTCCGCTTTTAGCTCGAATCGATAGAATCGCCGGAATATCGAACGGAAAAGAGCGGAAAAGTTGTACGCAATTCTTATCGACGATTGTTCGACTGTTTGCAACGATCATTCGAACCGTAAAAAAGACCTCAGCCTTGCCCACCGTCCGCCTTGCCCGACGAGGACTTCGATAAATTCCGGCGCCGACGCGGGCCCGTCGCTTTTTTTTCTCTTATTCATTAAAAGCGATCGAGGGGCACGCGGCGTGGCGCGGGGGCAATCAATTAAAATCATAAATTCCAATAATTGCGCGTTATCGGGCGACGTGTATCAATCTTGGTCCATTAACGGGGCACGATATACTATTGGAATGTTCGCGCGGCGCGATCGATTGCGCAAGCGTGCGAGCTGCCCTCGCCACGAAATATTCGACGCGGAATGCAATCGGCGTGGATCGCGACGAGGAGAACGGTGGACGGGGTTGCTCGATCGAGGGAGAAAATACGAAAAGAAACAAAAGAAAGAAACGAAAAAGAGAAGTCGAAAGGTCGATCACAATGGAAAGTTCGAAGAAAGGAAAAAGTTCGCCCCGTTTCTTCGCCCTTGCAGGTCTTTACCTCTGTAGGAGATGAAAATACATTGTTCTATCTATAGAACTCGCTTTGCAAAGCAAACAGCATTATTCTATCGCGGTGCGGATCCCGGGCGAGGTCGTTACTTACATCAGGAACCAAATAAATTCGTGTCCTTCCGCAACGACGGGAGGTGTCGATGCCAATCGGTGACGGTAAGAATTGCGGGCGAAAGATGGCCCTAGAACAATATAAGTAACTTCTCATTTCATCCTCGTCGAGAGGACACATCGAGAGGCACGATCTCCGACGAAGATAATGACCTCGTCCGATCGCCTTTTCGCCCTTTGTCTCACGGCGTGTTTCGAGGAAGCTGCGGATTATCTTGTTACTGTCCGCCGATTTGTAATGTGAAGAGAGAACTCGAGTTCTCTCGGCTCGTTCGCAAGGTTTACGAGCAACCCTTCGACGAAGGCCGTAGAACAGAGTCCTTAGCGGCTGTCAAACCGCGGAGATCTTGCGTCATTTCACTTTTACCTGTGTCGTGTCTCCGTGAAAGGCGCATCTTCCTTCCACCTTCTCCCTTTTCTCTCTTCTTTCCTCGTACCTTTTACTATTACTGACGTGTAAGTTTGCCCTTTTACCTTTTCTTCCGCCGGCCATTCTTTTCCTTTTTTGTCCTGCGCCTGCCCTCCATCGGCTACTTTCTTTGCCCGGCTTTCCAAAGGTCGTTATCGACCGTATCGCATCTCGAAACAATCGACCATCGAACACTTCACCCGCACCTGTTCCCGCTACCGACCTGTCGGCCGACAGCGGAGCGCTCGTGGCGTGTTCGACGCGCGTTCGTTAATTGCCTCCCTTTTACTTTCCGCAGATACGTTTAAAATTCAGTGCGGGCGATCGTTCGAAAGTTCTTCGGATATTGTACTCACAAATTTTCAATCCTCCGCAATCCTGCGCTTCACCCGACGGCCAGCAGATGCATACACGTGCTGTACCATGGCCGTTCGCTGGCAGCGATCGTCGTTCCAGCCTCCATTCGCAAATGTCAACCGCGGCTGGAGGGAAAACGTAGGCCGGCTGGGAGGGAAAAAAATACGACAAAGAGACGGTTGTACGAAGACGATTTTGCAAGGGATTCGGTAGAAGCCGCGGGGAAACTGGACGCGTCAAATGTCACGTATCGCGGCTCGATTAAATGTCGCCGATCCGCGGTGCTCGTGCTACCCGATACGCGGGGCCCTTGCCCGAATGGAATTGGTGGGCCTTCTGTAACGTTGGGAGAAATCAGCGAAATTACGCAATACACCGCGAGGTGCACCGGCCAAGCGTGCATTATATCTCGCTGTCCCGGTACGTGTCGTTGCAACGAAGACCGATTTCTCGTTACGCAATCGTCCGCGGATGGGAGGCCAGAAAGAAAGTGCATGCTTGCGAGCGCAAACGAGTCAGGAACTTGCATGCATCGAACCAGACACGCGACGGTGCTTCCTCTCTCTAAAGAAGCCTCGACGGGGAGACAGGTTCTTGGGTGAATTTTTGTAGATCGAAACGCGATAGGGTGGAAGGAGTGTGGAAAGAAAGTTTCGCCGAAAGGAAATTAATCATTTCCCGCGGGGATTAATTGGAGGCTCTACGGTTGCGCTGTTGAAGACAAGAAAACATAATGATAGTAATAATCATGATTGCTGCTTTATCATCAGTTACAGTTCAGTGGAGGAAGCTCGTTCGCAAGCCTATTGCACAATAAAATCTGGCTGCTTAGAAATATCGATCGTTCACAGAATCCAACGAACCGGGGAAAACGTAAAAACAATATTCTGCTATTTTTGCGCCGAATTTTTGTCCCAAATATCCTCCCCGAATTACGGGGAGTATCCTCCGCTCACGATATCAACGCGTAACCGAAAATGACGGGACACAAACGGGGATGAATTTCCCGTCATAAAAGAGACATCAATACAAAGACTATTCCATTCATCGGTCGTGCAAACAGCGGCAGATGCGTAAAACGACAGAAGGACGAGGAAGGAATTACGCAAGCGACTCCCGACGAAGCGGCACTTTTTTGTCCGCGCACCTTTGCACGCGCTCGATCATCGGGAGAGGAGGAAGCGTACCAGAATCCTTGTGTTACAGATTCTCTTCCGGTTGTGCAACAGCCGCCCGCGCGCGTTGCGTTTTCCCCAACAATGGATCCGCAGTTTTCCGACGAGCGTTTTTTAATAGGATCATATTGGGCCCCGGGGTGTGGGGGGTAGAGGAGAAAGAGAAAAAAAATGGGACCGTACGAACCGGTGCAGCGGTTGCGTCGGACAAACACCGACAGTTTTTCGGTCCCTGGAGTGTCCATACACGAGCGGGAGGGAATACAAATGCAGGAAGTTACGCATCCTGTGCGATCGATCTATACGCAGGATCGTGCCTTTATTCGAACGAATTTGGACGCTCGAGACGCTAACGCAAGCAGATCATTCGCTGCTGCTTTTGTTTATTCATTACTCCAATTCTCCAATTTCGCAGGGTGTTCTGTTTTTATTTTAATCCCCGGGCATTGTTCCTTCTTTCACCCGACGCTTTCGCATCGTTCACTTTAACGCGCTTGTACCAGGGGATTCCCGACAATGATAATAATAATAATTGTAGCACCGTTGTCCTAAGTTGTATAAGTCACTGCGAGGCGGTCGGTAAATTTTGTTCGGCGGATTAACTGCACTGAATTTATTGCCAACAATGGTTCTGTCGTAGTGGTTTCCATTTGAGGTACCGAGCAGCCTACCGATCATTCTTCGGAACAGCAGATACCAATCGTGCTTCGCGGGGATCATTAGACAATCTCAGCCGTGAGAGATAACGTTAATAAGGCACCAAGGTATTTAGAAACGCTTTGTTAGCAAGCTGCACAATACAGAAGACGAATTTCTTCAGCGGGGTGAAAGAAATACATTGCATTAGGTCTCTACGTTAATGACAATGATTCAGAGATTTAGACTTGACCATTTTGCCTGGGTCAGGCTTGTACTTTTTCCGGAAGTTATTAAACCAACCGAGGCTATGCAAAAATCCGAGAAGAAGGAAGACGCCGCAATCTCGTTAAGAGAAGTCTGGCATACCTTGATGGATTTAACGATGTATTCGCTGAAACTTCGCGCGACGAATACGCCTGTCCTTCCAATGTAGTCTCCGACTTTTATTTACGGTCGATATACAGCTATCGAAAATCGAAAGCAAACAGAAATGTTCTTAATACGGTGATTTTATTGACACGTTCGCTGATAGACGGACCACCCATAAATAACAATATTATAATAACAAAACTCGACCGAAGAAACGTTCCCGAATTGTATAGTGCAAGTTAGGCACTATTATCCAAGAATAAAGGAAACCACAATCCTTTTGTTTATTATTGAAAGAATAAGGCGTCAAAACATCCATTGAGCCAAGAAACCCAGGAGTTCTACCGAAAATCCGTCAGCCCTTTCCCATTAATTACCCTTTCGTCGATGCAACGTCACGTCAAACAATCCTTCCGTTGTCGCCAACAGGTAAGAATATCCTTGCGGTCAACTGGTCAAAAGGGCCAAAGCTCAAAGCGGATTATACAGATTCCACTGTTAGAAGACAAAGTGAGAAAGGCTTACGCAGCTACTCGCGGGTGCCCACCGTGGCAAAACCCTTTTCGTGTCCGTTTCGATACTCGAGAGAGGAAATTACCTGGCCCACCTTTCGCCAAGTCGTAAACTTTTACTGCGATTTCTGGTTAGTGCGGTTTTTTCGTGCCGTTCACGGGAAGAAAGCCGAAAGGGTTGCCGTTGTTAAAGACACACGACGAAAGGGTTGAAACGCGTTTTAGGAAAGGGTTCGTAAAGCCGGTATCTGAAAGATTACCGTGGCCCTTTTGTGATTATGGAGGTTCTGGCAGATATTTTATGACACGTCATATCGAGTCTCATCCCTGAAGAGACTTTAAATTTCAATGGGCTTCCGTGTGTACGATTTTTTTTGATATGTCGAATAAATCTGTATTGCACTCGCGTTACTGTTCCGTTTGCTTTTTTCCCGAAATTGATTGTGCGAAACAAATAATAGTACTTGAATATGTTTAATAATTACAATAGGGTACAGTACACGGCCACCTGTTCAGTTTAATACCTGCAGATACCGCATGGAATTTCTGAAAAGTGAGGCAACTGCCATCTTTAGGAGGTGTCCTGAAGCTTGTCGAGGTTGTTCAAAGCAGTCTTTATACAGTTACCGACTATGGGACTGGTTAGTTACCTGAGGATTGTCTTTACCTGTGGTCACCGACGATGCATTCTTTCGGCCCGAATTCCCGGGGTATTGTACCATTTCCATGTCACTCCACCTCCAAGTCACAACGTTACCAACAGATTATACAAAATCTTCTGCGGGTACTGGCCAACTTTTCCAAAAGGGGAGAGAGATTTTTTCGAAGCGTTCCTTGAGCTCGTTGGCAATCGTTCGTCCATCATATTCTTCTATCAAATACTTCGTTCAAGAAGGTTGAATTACTTGGAAATGTTTCTCCACGAAATTTTCAGACCTTCGATAGGTAATTTGAATGAGAGTTTGTGCTTAAACATATTGTTTTCCCTTCACGTTTATCGTGAGCGTGGCATTGTCGATTCGGAGGAAGCTAGGTGGTCCCCGGAGATAGCTCGAAGCGAACGAACGGACATTAACTTCATCAGGGTACAAAAATTGTTCTATGGGAGAACGCCACGGGCAGTCTGGCCGCCGTACAGGCGTTGAATTAACGATCGCCACAGAAATCGAAATATTAATATTTTTTTTTTCAGCGGGCAGGAGTTGATTATTTTTAATAGAATGCACATTGTGGACACTTTACAGAAATGTGCCTGCATAGTTCTATCGCACAGGGGAGATCGCGCTGATTACTTTGCTTTTTTTTCGAACTCGCTCCGATAATTCTGAGCCGAGATACAGCCGTCCAAAGTTTCGTCAAATATGAATGAAGATTGTCTCATTGCCACACACAAATTCCTAGAAATGCGTACGCCGCTATTACTACTGCTGAGTAAGCGATACGCGTGGGAACGTCCTTGCAAGGCTGCGAAGACGCATTGTCGTAATGCCAAAATAAACTCGATTTCCTCATTAATTCTTCAGTTTTCCATTGGCGTAACTACTAACTTCTTTAAATTTTCATTTCACTTAATTCGGCTTTAAGTTTCTTCTATTTTCGTGTACAATAGCATTTTGTAGCATGCAAGTAGCTTTTCCCTTCCATTTCACACTTCATTTATTGAAAAATAACCACAGGGAACCGCGATAAAAATTATTACACGACTATAAACGATTTACGAATGCTCCTTGCGATGTGTATTTTTTATAAACAATTACGGTATATGTTTGAGTATTTCACAGTAACTATACACTCGGGCTGTACTGAAATTTAAATGGATTGTTCCTTGCACCAAGAGCTTCGATTTAAGATGTTGTTGATTAAAATCCTTCCAGTAGAAGGCGAGGTAATTGCATTTTTTTTTATATAAATGCCATTATTTCGACTTCTTGGCAAGGTACATAGAACAATATTCATCGGCTACCATCTCCAATAGACGTGAACATTATACCATGCAAAGTTCATTTGTTACAATCCATTAAGTAATTAAAATTGTTATTACGGCCAACTGCACACAGTTACAGTAACGGGGTATTTTTTATCGCGTAGCTTATTCGTTTCTCTTTCATTTGACACCTCATTTATTAAAGAACAACCACCAGGAGCCGAGATGACAATTTTTAAAAATTTTATCTTTAACGTTGCGTGTAATATGGGAATGGTAATGAGGTACACTCAGTACACGTTAAAAAATACCTACTAGAAGCCGAGAAAAACGCAATTGTTTAAATTAACGATGTAATCCAGAAATTTGGTTTCGACGGCGCGGCAAACTGCGAAAAAGGCCGCAAACGCGAGATGGCTCTACATGTACGATTATCGACAGCCTGTGGGGCACTAGTACCTCATTACCATTCCTATATCACACGCAACGTTAAAGATAAAATTTTTAAAAATTGTTATCTCGGCTCCTGGTGGATGTTTTTTAATAAATGGGGTGTCAAACGAAAGAGAAACGAATAAGCTACACGATAAAAAATACCCTGTTGCTGTAACTATATGCAGTTGGCCGTAATAACAATTTTAATTGCTTAATGAATTGTAACAAATGTACTTCACATGGAATAACGTTCCCACCTATTGGGAATGGTAGTATATACTTCTGGCTTTAATCTATGTTCTCTGATCATTGATGTAGCTTACCGGCAAGTCGAGGTAATCGCATTTGTTTATAATTTATTTATACAAATTCAAATATCTCGCGTTCTACTCGGCCGATTTTAATCAACGACGTCTCAAATTAAAGCTCTCGCTTCAAGGAACAATCTCTTTCTAGTTTAGAAGAGTCCGCGTGTATAGTTACTACGTATTTCTCAAACGAATACTTAAATTGTATGTAAAAAATAAATAAGGGAAGTAGCATTCTTAAATCGTATATTGAAATAGTACATTGGCTGATTTGTCTATTCTTATATCTTATTGCTGTTGCCACCTTACATTTCAATGCCCTTCCTTTCTTCCTATTAACAAACCACAAACCCACCCTGTATGAACCCCAATATCCATACAGTTGTATGTAGTACATACGAATGTAAACGAAAAGCAATTTACAATACAATAGTGCGAGATCTTTATTAAATAAAAGTTTTCTATAAAGAGAAATAATTTTCAACCACATGGCCCTTTTGGTACATTGGGCCTGCAAACAGGTTCGACCATGGTCACCGTTTCTCCACAGGGTTGACAGGGGGCTGGGCAAGGTGGTTGGGGACAGCAAGGATCGCAGGGATGTGGACACGGAGGACAACAACCGCAAGTCCCAGGAGGACAAGATATTTTCGTCTCGCAACAGGGTGGACAAGGGCCGCAGGGTTGGCAGGGTTGAAGGCACACGGGCTTACAGTCCGCCTCGCACACGTATTGCATCTCGAAAGGCAGATCGTTTCGCACGGTGAGACACTTTCCTTGGATCAGGTAGCAATAGGACAAAGCCAGGACAGGGTTACCCGTGTAGGGTAGGTCGTGAGGATCGGGCACGTGTGCGAACATGTCGATGTGCGTGTATTTTAAGGGGGCACAGCTACAAGCTCCGTGCTGCAATCGATACGAGGGGGTTGAGAAAGGGTGGCGAAGGGTTGGAGGTGTAGGGGAGGAGGCCGGCTAAATGAGGCTTTAAACGTCATTGTAATGGAAAAGCTTTTTAATCTGCCATTAATGCTTCCTCGCGGTACTTATGTTAAGCTGATCGCCCATAAAAAATTCATCTGGTCTTCCCGAGGAGAGACGATTACTCTGCTGCGTGTAGTAAACTACGAAAGGTGGCTTTTATGGTTGCGTGAGGAGTAGATACTGATCACGTCGGTGGACGGACAGGCCCGGAAATCTGGATTAGCCTGGTGAATTATTTATTTCCATTCGATTGGAAATCTGGTTTCCCAGTATGGAATGACGAGGAACGAAAAGATATTAGTTTGGCGAGCGGCGAGCGATCGGCTCGTCCGGGCGCTTGGAAACCTGGGTATAGATATAAAATCTGATTAGCTGCTTTCTTCCACGCTGGGAAAAGGAATCCTCTCGGCCGGAGCCAGAATTGAAGCACCTGTTGGAGGATCGGGAAAATCGCCAGAGCTCGCGGCTATGTTTAACAGTATTTCAAAGGCATCTTCGATTGAGTGCCTGGCTAAAAGTTATCCAGTTCTTCGTAGCGGAGAAACGAGCCACGGCTTAAAAGGATCGGGAGCATGATATACCTTGTCGAGGCCCGAGGCCATGATGAGGAACGCCGATGGGCCTTGATGTCCCCTAAATGTATTTGCGCTTCTTTTGTTCAGTGAGGTATAGACGTCGTCGCCTTCTGTTCGGCCTTCGTGAAACTGAAAGTCCTCCCTTCGTATCCTCGATATTTCGAATGGATCTCCCAAAGTCTCTCCGGATGCTTGAAGCTTTTCCGCGTTGCTGACTAATCTCGCCACCGCGTTGTCCATTACGATCTGACACGCGATTAATATTAAATTCTTGAGAAATTTTCGCGCAATATTTAGATGCGATAAATGAATGCTTCGCTTGCCAAATCGATTAATTCCACTTTCCGAATTTTATTAAATTCGAGTGTCAAAACACTTTATTCACTCCTAACTGTATAATTTCTCATTTTTCTCAACATTTTGTTTTATGAAGTTAATCGATTTGGCAAGCGAAGCATTCAAATATTGCTGGATCTAAATATCGTTATCGCCCCTGTTAAAATTAGCATGGACTGTGTCAGAAGTGTTTGTTCAAAGAGACTTTACCGAATATCCTCGACCGACGGTGAGCACTGCGTGGTTGGTTAGCGTCGCGACGGTGAAAATGTGCGGATTAACCGAGCACAGGGCCATTTCTTTGATGTGACAGAGGGCATCGGCCATCGCCAACCGACCCTCCGCGTCCGTATTCCCGACACGTACTCTGACCCCGGATTTCGCAGTGATCACCTCGTCGGAGACGTAGCTATTTTCACCAATGCTGTTCCGTACAACGCACAGAGCCGCCACCGCCTTCACCGTCGGTGGCTGCAGCAAATTCACCACCTGGGACCACGATATTTTTCCCTTGATTGTCTCGAAAATGAACGAAACGAATCACAATAGCGCAGTATCGAGCGGAGAATAATCCCCTCGAATTCTCCAAATTAAACAATAACAGTAATTATATTATCGCAGCTGTGTCAACAGTGTTCACAATCTCATTAAACAATCAGCCAGGTTAATCGTTGCAAAATGAAACATTCTACGTTAAAGCCCGTACAGTGTATCGTTCATAGGCCACCGGGCAATTTCTATAATTTTCAACGAAATGCTTGCTGCCGTAGGCTTTCGGCATTAGTTTGTTCCCCTGTAATCACCAGACCCAGAGAATATCGGGGAGAATATTATGCGCACAATATCAGCTGTAAAACGTAATAATTATTATTCACGATGACCTGCTCCTCAACTAGTCCGTAACAAATTTTATTTCCCATCATGAACACACGCTAATGAACAATGCTTGTAATTCACGTATGAATGCCCACCCGAAGCTGTTTAATTTTTTAATCCAACCGCGCAAAGTAAACGTCTAATACACCGCGCGCTGATCCCTTAACGGGAGGGAAGACAACCCCAAAACCGCATCGAAATGAAACAAATGAAAAAGAATGGCCGTCGTAAAGCGTTTCATTTACAAGATATCTATTTATTACGAGAAAGCACCTGCATGAATCCAGCACAGGCAGCCGCCCCGCACTTGTCCCTCGACATGCCGAACATCTCGCCCTCGATCTTGAGATCTACGCCGCCGGTGTCGTAAGTGAGACCTTTCCCCACGAGCATCACCGTTTCTAGGATACAGGCGGGATTAGGTGGCTCGTAGGTCAGGAAGATAATCCTGCCCGCGTGCCTCGGGATCATCGAGGCGGCCCTGTTCACACACGCGAACAGAGGGTACTCTTGAAGCAGAGTTTCTTGATCGGATACCACTTGCATTGTCACGTTCGTACCGCAGAAGAGCTCGGCCAAGTACTCCTCCACCCTCGGTGGCGCCATTCTTTCAGGATCTGCACCGCCTGCAGGGATATTGCTTCGAATTAGTATAGGGAACGAGATTTCGGGGACGCTATTTTCGGGGTGAATCGCGATGGCGTTACTGAAGCCGTTTACTGTGGCAGTGATTATCATATTATGTTGTGCGGCGTGTTGGAATACCATTTTCTTTTCTTCTTCGTTCTTTTTTTTTCCAATTTCCGATACGAAGAACGTACGGTTGCACGTTGGCGTTGTTATTACGCACACTCGTGGGTCGAGCTAATAATTTTGCGGAAAGTTCAAAGTTCTGCTATAACACGGAGTGGTTCGCTGAGTTGTCGGCGGTGTACGGTATCCGCCCTTAAATTTCACCCGAGATTTACGCCGGCGTTTTCAATTTACTGGGAACGGACCGTTTTATAGGGTTAACGCTACAGAGTGGCGAAGGTGCATTGGATTGAGAAAAGGACGCGCTGTAAAATAGAAGCGTACTTCACGCTTGGAAACTTCGCCAATGAACCGCGTACATTCTTAACCGGATCCCACGATTCGGCGGAGTAAGAAAAATGCTAATACCGCGTGACCAGGCAGGGTTTAATGGACCACGAGATTTCCACGTAAATTTAAATCTACAAAGTGCTGCGTGACTGCGTGATACCATTTTCAATTTTGTTAACCGGAAAATGATGTTAAGTTGCTCCAAGAGGATGCGTCTGTGAAGCCGTAGATTCCGCTTAATTTGAGGAATAATTCGCTCGTTTTAGATTAGAGGGAAATATATTGTCCGACCGCGCACGGCATTTTCCCCTTAGTACGTTACACGCTCCGCGAGCGTATTACTTAGATTGAAGGTAATACTCCCTTTTAAGTTAAGGGAAATGCGAAAGAGGTGGATAGGAATTTCGCGAAATCTTCTCATCTCCCATTGTGTCCAGCTGTGATATCTTTTCATCCTCGACTTTCAGTAACAGAAATTAAGCGAATTTATCTAGCTTAATAGAGGAAACTCCGACCGTACGATTAAAATAGAATAAAAATAATTGTTCGCCGAGTATCGCGGTTAAAGAGTACGGTCTGGAATTTGAAAAACAGAGAAAAGCACATCCGTGTCCCGACGTAACGTCGCGGGGACCGTATATACGTAACTTTTTCTCGCTTAATTAAACGCCGGACATTCTTGAGGGAAACGTGCAAATGGAACGGCCTGAAATTTACATTCCCCTGGCCGCGAGGAACGCGAAGGAAAACGTCGAACCGCCAAGTCGACGTCGTAGAAAAAAGAGAAAAAAAGAAGTCGTACGACAACCTCTGGAAAATGGTCCAGTTTGAAATTCCGCAGAACTTGAGGATTCACGTTGGCCACAATAGAACAAGAATTCCTTTGTGAATCTGTGCCGGTATGCCTCCGAAAGGAACAAAAAACAGAAAAATAAAAAAAAAATAGAAGGGAGAAGCTGGTCAATGGCTATATTTTTGGAATATTAAAAACGCGGTTAGAGGAGTGGTTGGATGGACAAAGGGCAGACGCGAACGTTCACGCTCGAACAGTTACGAGTCCAAACGAGCCGGGAGCGATTTTTCCTTCTCCTCGTTCTACTTCTCCCAGGGAAGTCCACGGAACGGAAGTTGAAGCCATTCTTCGGCGGGTCCGCTCGATAAAGCAGCGGGAATCTCGACCCGTGGAACGACTTACCGATGTCCCTAGCGACGTATCTTCCGCTTTCGAGTGCCGATGCCAGCTTCACGATACCCTGAAGCTTCTTACTGCAGATCGGACTCCACACCGCTAGTTGGCACGCCTTGTAACACCGATCCGGGCACACTTCTCGCACCTCTAACGGCTGCATGGAATCGGAAGTTGAACTTGCGGTTGCAGAATATATTATAATTGTGTTATAATCAGCGCTGTTCAAATCGTACTTTAACACGAGGCTAATGTAAGGTAAATAAAATAATTTAATTAGTTGGACAGTTGGAAACTTGTATGCCTATCTTTGTATATTTTTATATCGAGGCGCCGGGGAAGTGGTCGCGCGTTGTCTTTGTCTGTTCATATATCTCGTCGCTGGAACGGTTAATGTTGAAAGCTCGAGATAATAATAATGATAATTCTATTGCGGTAGTAAGAAGGGTCGTGAAATGAAACGTGGCTTTCTGCTATCGTCAGCGAGATGAAGGATGTATTCTTGAAAGGCCAGTGTCTTGAACTGATCGATAGTCGATTGGAACATTGCGTGATCCAAGCAGGCCGACATTAAAATTAGTATAATACGGATACGTTCTAGAGAAGAGAGGAAGCAGGTCGCGAGGATCCACGATCGTGCATATGGTAACCCCGTAAAAAGGCTCCGTTGAACTCTCGATTTCCGATTCGCGTCTGTTACACGAGTCTATAGATGCCTCCTACGTGCAGCTATTCTTCCAATTAAGTCAGGAGAAACAGTCTGCTCGCTACTCCAACAAACGCATGAAAACAGAAGCTCCAAAGGATGGCTGTCTGTGGTGAAAAATCGATATGGAATTAACCCCCAGAGAGAGAGAGAGAGAGAGAGAGTGAGAGAGAGTAGAGAGGTTCGAAAGCTACAGAGTCCTCGTGTAAATGAAGAAAAAAATACGACTAGAAGTATAATGGTTACTGTAAAGTCTGCCACGAGCGTCATTTGTCTTTCCCCATCTGTATTATATTTTTATCCGAGGCTCGATTGTACGAGATAGTTGAGTCTCCCATTACGAGTACTCCTGTCAAAGAAATGACAGAAGAAAGGTCGCGACGCAGCTCGGGGAGGGTGGACGAAGACTGCAGCTTCCGGCGGAATATTTCACGAGCCGGAGGGAACAAGTTTTGCGGTGTATACACGCCGGCCGTGTCCGGTTTCTAGCGCAGCTTCTTAGTCGTCTTTGTTCCCCGGCACGGAAAATATTAAAGCGAATAATCCTCTTACTAGTGGATCTCCGGTTCATAAACGTCCAGTTCGCGAAAGACGTATGTTTTATTCGAAGGTCCTCGAATTAATCCCCTTAGCGTTTAACTCCTCGGCCCACAGCGATCCCCCTTTCACCGCCTCTTCTATTTTGCACGATTGTTCTTCATCACGAACCGTGTTTCGCAAAGTTTTTTTCCCTTTAACAGGAGGGTTCCTTGTTTCGTTACCCCAACGGCAGGAATAGTTTCATGTTAACGGAATATATGTATATTCGCTGCTCGCATCGGCCCTGCGTGTCTGCTTTTCCGATAGCTATTAGTTCGAAATAGATGAATAGTTCACGTGCACGTACACGTTACTGATATTCTAGGAGGGCTCATCACCCGGGGAACGCGTAACAATTTATAACGATAACAGACTACCTACGATGTCAACCGAAAATACACGCCCGGTAATCTTACTTCCGTTTCAAGTTTCATTATCCAATATCAACGTCTCCCGTTCAGGACTGTTACCCTGGCCCTTCTATCAAACAACGCCGAAATTCCGAATCGTTAAAAGATCCAAGCCTGGGAATTTCAATCGAAGCTCCTAAAATTCCTCCAGCGTCGAAATCCTCGTAATATTCGAACCCAGGCAAACCAACCCCCAAGGCGAATCCACCCCTTTACCTTTCCCGCCCCAACAACCCGCCGTGGCACTATCAAACTTCTCCTTAAGAGGAGGAAAAACATAATACCGAAACGGCGAACAATAGAGACAAAGAGAAAGGGAAAAATAAAGAAGAAGTCAGCGAAAAAAGCGAAAATATTTCCCCGCGTGGGGCTAAGAAGAAAAGGGGCGACAACACAGGAGGATAGGGATGAAAACGGAAGCTCCCCGGGGAATGGAAGCGACGAAACGAAGGGGCGACGTTCACAACGGCGCGCGGCGGCGCGGCGGCGTTCCGATTACGCGGCGTCGGAATTCCGAGGGCGTTCTCCGGTATTTGGAAAACGATGCCCCGTATTCGCGAGGCCCATCCCGGAGGGTGGCTAAACGACGGAGGAAGTGCGGGCCGACGAAAGAAGGAACGAGCTGCACGTCGATGGCTCAGACACACAGAGACGGGGTCTCGAGTATTTCGCTAATTAGGTCGACCCGCCGGCCGTCAGGATTTAGGAACGCCAGGCATCCGCTACTCTTGGCAAGACGTCGCCCCCCTACACCGCCATCCACTTCTGCCGTGTTCTCCAACCTCGTGGAAGAGGCACGTGGTGCTCTTTCCACCCTCTGAGACCGATTCTCCGAGTGGAGGGCTTAAAGTTGCAGCGACGAAGCACGCGGACGAGATAAGATGGTAAAGTCCCGGGGAATGTTATACTCGAATTATAGGATTGTATAGTTAACAGCCTTCGAACCGTACACCATTCACAGGATCCCGATCAGGTGGGCACGAAATGTTGTTTTTTCAAGCGACTGAGATAAGGTAACAATTTTAAGATCTGCTTTAACACTATTCCTGCCAAGAGGTGTCAAAAGACACTTTTCCAATTCTATCATTAAATTATTCTCTAGGTATAATCATTTGTCCGCAGCTAATTCGATGACTTTTAGTACAATAGCAGTTAAATTAATTCAGCGATATAATTTTCCTCCAGCTCATCCTGGATTTAAAAATATGCGCATGGTATACCTATTTCTACCATGAGGTGTCCTTAACAAATTAAGATGTTATAACAGATTCTAATTTTAAACCCTTTTACATATAAATATCAACACCATTGTACTGCAGCATATCAATTATAATCAGTTTAGAGAATCCCGATTTCTGTTGTAACGGGAAATACAGGCGTTGCTGCATAACTTTGATATTCGCTTGATTTCCGCCATGTTGCATATTAGTGCAGATCATTGCAGTGACAGATTCCACGATTTGCAACCTAATTAAAATAATCTCTAATAATCTGCTCAAACTATAATATGAAATCCCGACGGTTTTGTCGATTATTTGCATCCAAACGCAAAGGCGTCAAAAGACACCTCTTGGTCGAAACAGGTACACACAAAATCGTGGCTGACATAGCGATAAGCAGCAGCGAATAATGCAATAGTAGTATCAATGACAAGTGTGAATTGCACGGGCTTATCTTCGGCTTGGCGTAGAAACATTTTAATTATCATGCACGGAACGGTTGCAGCCGCCACAAAGACAGTCGGACACTGTTAACCTAGTTCCTTACGCGCGTCGGGCACGCTATCAGCATTCCCCGCTAATTAATCGTGTCTCCGTGCGGTATTATCGATAATTTCGCAGGCAAGATAGCACGCCGATACGACTGACCAGCGTCAAACGGCCAATCCCGCTGAACAACAGGGCCAGTTTCCGGTGGTAATTCCGATTGTCAGCGATCACGATCTTCCAGAAAGGCCGCTGAAATTGATCGGCCACGCAGCTGGGAAGACGTCGATGAACAATAGGGACTCGCAAGACATACTTATCCATCAGCGGCAGGTCGAACTCGACGCTGCGGCTGACGGGTGCTGTTTAACAGCACTGTTGACCGCGCGTTTCGCTGCTGATACCTGTCACGCGCCGCTGTTTACTCAAAATGTCGTCGAACCAGAAATGCCTGGGATTTTATTCGCCCTAATAAACAGCACTCCGCCGCGGGAGCGTGGTCGTTGCCGCTGGGATCGATAGGCAAAAGTTCTACGATCAAACGGTCGAAACGCGTCGCAGAATCATGGAATGGGGGATGGGGAGGCGACCTTGACCGGTCAATTGATTTTCCGCGGTCTGTAGTCGGGCCGTAAATAAATCAGAGACGAAACTTTTCAGCGGGATTGCTTTCCGCTGAGCAATTAACGTCTCCACCGTCGAGGGGATAACGAGGGTATCTGGAGCGTTCACTTAGCCGGTTTGCTCAGCCAAGGCCGAACGTTTCCCCGCGAACAGCGAGAGCTTCCTAATCAAGTGTTTACGAAGCATTACTGTTACAAGAGACGGTGCAAGGTGTCTCGTTGGTCGTGGATTAAGATTCCGGCAGGTCGGCGTCGATTGCGACTCTCTTGGATCTAGGTCGGTTTAGCGGGAACGATATCCCACGGGGCAATCAGATCGGGATTGGCACGAAACACGAGGGGCTGAATTCCTTTTAAACACAGGCCACGAAGCCCCCTATTCTACTAAACGTAGTCCGCGCGTCACCGATCCGCGTTCTCTCTGTTCGATCGGTTTAAATGGCGCGGCAGCGACCACAATTCGACCGACTATCTGGGAAACGCTTTAACCAGCCGTGTTGTCTACAATTGAGCGGCTCGCGTTTATCAGCAACGTTGACGTTGCTAATCTTCGACTGTTCTACTTTGCCGCCGGATCAGTTCGATCTGTCGACGTCCAGTTAGCCTTTAGTCGTTCTTGCTCTGTCTGCCACTTTGCCTCGCATCGATGCAATTTGTTGCAAGGTTTCTTTATTCCTCTCGCTTATAGGAAATTAGGGACGCAATCGTTTCGATAGACTTGTTCCTTTATCTGTGCAGCTCGCCCGTTTACCTGCTCCATCTATTTGTAGACGAGGAATAATTTATTTAACGAGGACTCACTACGTAGAGGCCCTCTAGAGCACCGAGAAGGGTAACCAGCTCCACGTTCTCGAAACGGATGTCCGGGAGGAGCGCCAGCAACGGACATCTGACGCCAGCCTTCAGCGCTCTGTTGAAACAGAAATTCTCGGTTAATAGCCGGCAGATTGGGAAACTCCAGAGAATACGGAAGACCGCACGACCGGTTAAGCGTGAAATTAACTCGATTCCATTGTTCTATGGACGAAGAAAAATACAGTACATCAATGCCAATCTTGGCGGCGAAATGAGAAAATCACGATCAATCTCCATGGGCATCAATCCATCGGCGAAATCGATTTCGTGGACTCGATGCAATTCGGGTTAACCCCTGAATTATTAACCTTCAATCTGTCTTACTGGTAAATTCAAATAAAAAAGAACATTGTAGAAAGTATTTCGTCGAAAGCGCGGCAAGCTTCGATCGGAAGAAAATATTATTTTAATCTGCCGCTCCTGCAAATACGTTCCTTTCGTACTTTTAATATCACGTTACAAACGCAAGGGGGATGACAAACATATTATTCAGCTCAATACCATTATCAATATTATTTTTGTCATTAAATATCTTCCGCGCCAGGCCAACAACCAATATGCGCCTCTCGTCAAAATACGACAAGCATATCCAATATTTCATCCCCCACGAGGCCAACCCTCCCCAAAAACGTATCCTTTGTTCGACTCGTTTAAACGGTGCAACAATACCGCCTCTCGGAATCGAGGAATCGCCGGCAATATCGTAGGCAAGCCGAAATTTCTTCCTCCCTCTTCATTTCACCCCGATACTCCAAGTGTCACGTCCCCGCGAGTGTCGTCGACGTACACGCGGAATTCCACGCGAACCATTCTCGCGGAATTTCAATCTTCAATCGAACTTCCAGACAGTCGGACGCGCGACACGCGTGGAATTTCACTTCGCGAGAGTGTCAGTCGCTATTTTCGTCGCGAAGATCGAACGGGAAGTGAGCGTTCCTCCTTACGGGCTCTGTGCATGATTAATCGCTTCCGATTGCAAAGGGAGCACAGAGGGAATCGGCACGTTTCCTCTCGATAATGGATAGATCTAAGTAAGCGTCACCGTTCTCGTCCGAAATTGCACTGTTTTTGCTACAAAAATCGTCTGTTATCTTAAACTGCCCGTATATTTTTCTCTCGCGCTATCCAGCAGCGTTTACATCCACCGGCGGGGCCTGTCCCACCCCTTTGGTTGGCCGTTTAATCGACACTGTTCGACAAACGAACCGAATACCCCATTTCCGCCTCGAAAAGCTCTGTGTTATCGCACGGAATCTATCGACGCTCACGGAACAACAGAGGATCTCAATGTTTATTCTAATTGCGGCGCATTAAGCGAGACGGTAAAAGACAGGCCAGGCAGAAACGATCTCCGGTGAAACAGAATGTTGGTCCATGAATATTTACTCCCTCTCCGCCCATCCCCGCCGATCAGCTTCATTCCGTATTTATTAAACGAGAGGATCTGGACGGATCGAGCGAGCCTCCCTCGCGATCGCGCCGATGCCATAAATAGGCATGGTCGATCCTCCGTTAAAAACTGATAGCTTCGATGAATCATTCAGTCCACAGTGCACGGTCAACCCTTCCGCGGCCCCGGGGTTAACTATTCCGTGGCATATTCTTATAAATATTCAACGGCTCCATTTATCTGTTCTACCCAAGGGTATCGATCATACGTGAAACGGGGAGCCTCCGAATCGGCTGGAACAGCGGGAAGATAACGCGTTTTCGTTAGTATCTAAGGGAGGTCCGCGAGGTTAATATATCACGGAGTTGCAGTTGATTCAGCTGCACGAGTTCCGTGGGAAATCTTTGAATAATTGTAGTACCTAATAAAATAGGGTAGAGGCTGTACAACTTCGACCCGAATGGAATTGCATACATAAAACTTTCCTCGCGTGTATATGGCGGAACGGGTGTGTAATAAGAGAATTCACGCGGCTCGTTAGCCGACGGTTCGTCGATGAATTCGATTGCATGTGTACCCTCGACGATGCTCGGACCCTTTTCGCGGGGCCAAACATTTCAGCTCGATCGGACGGCCAACGTCCACAGGAAGACGAAGTTAACCGCGTTATCCGCGCAAAATCTCCTTCGTTATTCGACAAACGGGTAATCCGAGTTCGTCTAATGAACCTGCACTTTGATCACCCGCGCCAATTAAGCCGCGCAATTAACAAGTAATTATGCGGCGAGCGCGTCTGGCTGGCCTGTTCGTTCGTCTTTCTTTCATGTATTGTTATTACGCTACCTAACCAATTTTTCTTGATGAAAAATAAATGCGTTGAATAAACACGCTGGGTGCGTGTGGTTCGAAATTAATTGAAAAAAATACGAATAAAATACGCAGCGTCAGCCAGAATTCTTTCGCATCTGTGAATTTCTACGATTATTCCCTTTCGCAAAGTAGAGGTATGCTTCCCGACACGCGAGATTAAAAATCAGCGAATTGGTCGAAATTGCGTAATGAAAGAATGCCAGTATAAATTGCAGCAGTAGTTTAAGCGCCGAAAACGGGCAGATTAAATAATCCATTGAGCAAGCCCGCCGACAAAGTCCATCTAAATAAGCATCACCGAAATAACAAATTTTCCTTGAACGAAAATTTAATGAAAAACTTCAATTGAATCTAAATGAATACTACACTTCACATCATATAATAATAATGATTATTACATTCATTCCTACCCTTAATAAATTATAATCCGCTAGTGCCTCTATTAATATACATAGCTTGCGTAATAAAGTTACACGATGCTAAGAATAATGATCGGAATGATTGGAATGATGAAAACTGCGTAACGAAATACCCCAATAATAATAATTATTATGGTCATTATGAACACACGATTCTATGGTACCTCTCGACACCTTTGGTGGCCGCCTCGGCGAAGCTTCGCACATCGTGGTAATCCATGTTGAGCGGCCCGGTCGGACTGTAAATGAGCCTCTTCGCGGGCAAATTGATGGGCAAAACCGCACCGATCACGCCCATGGCGGAATCGATCTGGGCAGCGCTGAACAGAACCGTTTTGAACGGCTCCGGCTCGTCGAAGCCCGGCGCGCAGCCTGAAATCAAGATTATGCCGTCGTAGTCGCAGCTGCAGATGTTCGGCTCGATTTTCAGCTGACACGGCATCCATCTGAAACGAATCATTATCATCCTCGTTAGCCCGGTCCACACAGTTAATTGTCGCGAATCCAGTGGCCGGAATAATCATTCGCTGCGACAACTGCCGCAGCATGACCCGTCGTAATTCATAAACACTATCGACTGTTCGCGTGGACTTTGGAGATTTTACGACGGCTCGGTTAAATCGATAGGGGAGCTGGCACTCGGTGGTTCCGAGTCTCCAAAGGGAGCAGTAGGTAGATAAAATCTACACGGGATGGCGGATTTACGTGGGTCGAATTAATTTGGTAGGTTATATCCGGCGCTCCCGTGGCCGCCCGGTGAATCTTTGGTATTTTAGTTGCGATATGCCTAAGGAGTCAGGTATTCCGAGCATTATATCGAAGAACGAGGGTCTATCTGTGTCCCGAATTTCTCGATACCCGTGGAACAATCGTACGTTAGTTCGTTGCGCGAACTCTGAAGCAGCTGCTCCCTTGGAATTAATGATCTTCCGGGTCAAGATTCTCTTGATTCGAGATTGATCGTCGAATTGCTGACCGAAATAGGGCGTCGCGTTATTTAGAATTGAAGTATTCGGGGGTATCTGTCTTACAGTTATGAGCGTTTTATTGAGATGGAGTAAATAGTAATCGCGTTCGGGGTAAATTAAAAATTGAAAGAACAAGAAGATTTACGTTCTCAGAGATTTTTGTATAACTTTATGACAACACCGTTAAAAGTTATCCTAATTAAGGTTTGCTCTTCTAAAGGAACGCTTAATTAATTGTTTAAGAACGAAACTCCAATATCGATACTTTCCTCCTATAATACTATCTACCTTCTCTTACCTCGATTCCACAGCCATGATGCACGCTCTATTAATCTTCTTAGGAAGCTCGTTGCTGATTTTCTACATCTACTTGGAGATCTTTAAATCAGGCGCTGGGCCTCGACGATTTCGCGTGGTGGCGATCGAAAAAAAAATTCGCGCAGAAAGAAACGTGACATTTCCTCCACGTTGTCACGAGGCACTCAAAGGTCAAGGAAAAAAGAGCACCGACTAATCGACTGTCGTCTTTTGCTACCTGCTTCACGCCGAATCGATCCCCGGTACTCCCTTCAATTATTCTATTTCTGTCCTCGATGATTGCAATTTCTTCGATCAGCATCTTGATTTTCGTGAATAATCGAAATGCACACCGCTGTCGGCACAGCTCTGCAATCGTCACAATTCTGTTTGCTTCAACGGGAAAGTTCAATGGAAAATAATGCGACGATAACGAATCCCAGTTGCGGGAGAGTAAAGTAGACAGTTTTCAACGCAACACTTATAAAACGTGATATATTTGTATTAAAAAAAAACAAAAAAAAAGTACCAACAAAATAAATATTCATAGTACCTCGCACAGATCTGTCCGCTATATCATATATGTATATCATTACAAAAATAACGCGTAATCTATGTGATATAAAACTTAAATATCGTAGAGACGAAACACCGATCGGAGAGATGGTCCCCGCTCGAACCTAGTTTACATGACCGTTCGCAACGCCTATTTCATTCGCGTAGTGAATCGCTCGTCGTAGCGAGAAACTCTGACATTAAGAATCTGAACCTTGTGCAACGGATGCATTAACACCCGCCCGATTCCCCGCAATATTATCACGATTCAATACTTTCGTTACAAACTAACGCACGGGCGGAACAGGATACACGTGTGCAGCAAATGTCAAACGCGTAATAACGATACGAACAAGATCTTTTCCTAATAATAAATCGCAAATAATTGAATCAACGTTAATTGCTGGCACGGCACCTTTCCCCACTAGACGCAATGAGTATTACTGCACCTATAACGTACATTATCCGTATGGCATAGTTCGCGAAAGCCCGACGGCTTCGCAAATGACTGGATTTGGTTTTTCATCGAACTTCTCCGAGACGACGTTATCCTTCAACTGCCCCGCGTACGAAATTCGCCGAAGCGAGGGCCTGCCAGTCTCGTCGTGCGCGGATAAAGTTAGAGAAAAGGGAGGAACTGTCGAAAAAGGAAATCGTGTCGGCAGGGTAGATGCAGAGCAGCGCGATGCAGTTTTGTGTGCCCCAATAAATGCCACCGTTTGTGCTCTGCAGCTACCGATGCGACCTCGAAGGAAATTCTTGGAAAAGAATCGACCCAGACGTGCACGTGAACGCACCGTCCTTCCTGGAACCTCTGTTTAACATAACTGCCCTCTTTAAGTATACGAGCACGCACATACATAGCCAGTGTAGTCATCGTTTGCCATGCTCGAAGCCTCTCGTCCAAGCCTATATCTTTGTACAAGCTAACTACCCTGTAAAGTTGCGTCTCTAAAAAAAAGGAAAGAAAGAACTATCCGCTACTCTGTCGATGCGCTCATACAACTATTTCTAACAAGACTAAGTCGAAATTCGCACACATTCTACGATCATCGTACCTCTACGTTATTACCAAACGATCGCTGGCGTTCAGGCCAAGAAGAATAATATCGCTCACTCGATAGGGCTCGTCGATGCGACCGCATCGACTTGCCGAGAATTCATAATCTCCTGCTAGGAAACGTATCACCGTTGCTTCCCTGTCACCTGTCACAAGCATAATCAACTACATCATCGATACGTGTATAGTTCTCTTTCTGTCTTTCAAAGTCAACAGCAACTCGTTTTCACAGCCGTGTTCCCTTGCTGACCTCGTTGGTCACGTCCAGCGAGACGCTTTTAAGTGCATTGAGCTTGTCCATGTAACCGACGTCGACGTGAAGCTTCCCATTATCATCGACAATTCCCTGAAGGGTGGCAGTCTTTTCCGCGCCATTACCAATCGAGGTCATCGACGACGAAGACGTCGCCCCGTTGTGCTCGTTCTGTAGCCGCGTGCTGCTCGCGTACAGTCTTCGCCTTCCGGGGAAGAATCGCGAGATCTTCACCGCAAGCGGATGCAGCAGGTGCTCCTCGTACATGTCACCTTGAGGATCAGCAGTCAACAGGCTCACTATGATTCCGACGATCACCGTCGACATGCTGCCTATGAACGCGTAGTACATGTACGTGATGCTGTACATGTATTCCATGGGGTTCGCGGCAGACGTGTCCCCAGTTCCGTTGCTCATTAATGGCAGGCTTGGATATTGGGTGGTCGTGACGTTTGGCGTGGTGAACACTATGCCTCCTGGATTGGCAATCCACGGAGAGAACGTGTCGTTATGGCAATGTTCTGTGGACAAAGGCAGCGTTTCCACAGTATTGCCGACAGTCAGATGCCCAAAAGTGATCCACAGAGTGGTGACGTGGCTGAAGATCATCCCCGCTGCAGCGCCCTTCCAATTGGCGCATGGTACCAGCATGGCCAGCAGAAAGACGCCGAGCAGGGGACCCGAAGTCGCCGATGTCATTAACATGGAAGACTCGATCACGCCCGATAGCATCGCCACGAGAAAGCTCACGCCTATTATCAGTACACCGTAGATAACGCTAATTATCTTGATGAAGTGCAGCTGTTCCTTATCTTTCAAGTCCCTCAGTGAAGGTATCTGACCGAGGAAGTCCTCGAACGTGACCGTGGCCAGGGAATTCAGGTTCGACACCGCTAGAGTGAGGGCACTGTTGAACAGAGTAGCCATGACTAGACCCAAGAGTCCTGGGAAGTTGAGGAACTTGTCTTCCACGTAGAACGGCACGATCTCGTCGAACTTAGAGATATATCCCAGTGTCAGGGGATCGCAGTCAGCGTAGTTGGCGAAGATCACCATTCCAACTACCCATGAGAGGGAGAACAGTACGAAGATAATTGGTATGTTGGCCATCATGGTTCTGGAATGAAATATAGAGCACGATTACAACGACACGAAACAATATCGTGTCTGGTGATATTCATAAACAGTCATATTACCCTTCATCCCGAAACTATTCGAGCAAATCCATTTTTATGTTACGTATCTTCTTCTTTAATAAACTATTACGTTCTATTATTGATTCTCTATTGCCCAATAGATTGGATACAGCAGCCGAGCTATATTACGTTCAATTTATTCATAGTCTGGCACAAATATTCCTATAAATGCAAGTCGACCAGGAGTGTCTTATAACAGGAGTAGATCTTACAGCGGGGAGCGTATGTCGTTCTTGTGTTCATACACGGTCAAACCGATACTGTTGACCCTAGCCAGGGGCTTAGTATCCACTACTAAAAGTTTGGCCGGCTGCCATTTAACCCCGTCCCCGGTACCACGGCGAAGACCTCATTGATTATGTGGTAACGGGAAGTGCGGACAGAATTTCGCGAATCAGAAGGCGCTCGTGCCAGAGGCGGACCGCATAAAAATCCATTGGACCACAAGGAGGAATCTTATTCTACGTGAAACGTGACCGTGTCCGACGGGAGATCGAGGCTCTACGACTTGGCGACAGATTCGCCCAAATTGTAACGATAGAATTAGCCAGTAGCAAAAAAAAAAAATGGTCTCCAAACGATTGCGTTGCGGCACTGAAACTGCGGCATAGAAACATTATCAGCGTATTTAGCGAGGGCGTAATAAAGAGACGAATCACTGACTGTTCCGCGGCGTGCATTTCCGCGGTTATGCGCTAATGAAAGTTCATTCGGGATAAAAACGTTATTGCCGCGAGCCAACGTGGCCACGATTATATTCTAATAAATGTCTGTTTCTGCGTGACTTTTTATCGCGGCAAACCGAGAACCCGTAGTGCCTTGGATTTATGCCGTAATAAAACGTCCGCGAGCGTCGAATACCTCCGCGCGTCCACGTCGACGTTTCGTTGGAAATGGACAAGATAAATTGCCTGAGGTACCGGCCGTTCGTTTGTTGAATTTCTTTCGGGGCCATCGACGTACATACGAGAGAGTACACTTATGTCCCTTATAGAGGAAATTATCATGCGAATTCGTTCGCACTTGTGACCCGTTCGCATTTTATTATTGCAACACTTTAGACCAGTGTTTCCCAACGTGGTAAGTTTATCGTTAACGGGGGCAATACATAATTACTAATAATTAGAATAACATAGAAAAATCTTTCATTAAAATGATTTCGTACTTGAATTTCAGTTCTCCATTATATGTTTAGAATATTGACTTACTGTGTTTCCTCAACAATTTCCTACTGATTTCTTCCTAAAGCCTATCAATTAAGTTTCGTCGGTGAACAGTTCAATTCTTGAATTTCGAAAACTGTGCATACGTTACATAGGGGGCATAAGAATTTTAGAAAGGCTTAGG
Organism: Nomada ferruginata; assembly: GCA_963583965.1. Taxonomy (NCBI): domain Eukaryota; kingdom Metazoa; phylum Arthropoda; class Insecta; order Hymenoptera; family Apidae; genus Nomada; species Nomada ferruginata. Next base: position 7,895,274 of record OY757225.1, on the reverse strand, counting down.
TGGGGCATGGCACAAAAGAGGTTGGGGAACACTGCTTTAGACCAACGCGTTTACAAGTGAGCAAAATACTTGTCATCTTTTGGGACAAATGCAATTCAACGAAGCCAGACTCAGTGATGAATTAACCAGCGACAAAAGAGTTCTATATAATATTTTAACGACACTCCGCAAAATGCATACGCCATCGGGGAGCGAATAAATTGATTACCCAGCGTTAATATACGTTAGTATGCATATATGCGCGTCATTTGATTTCGAGTGTATTACAGTTAGGTTCCATTTTGCGCAAGGATGAAAGGAAGTTCTCAAATTACTTTCGACGAGTGCACTCCTTTTCATCGCGGGTGTTCGTCGATGAAAAACGGAGTCGTTATTGCGGCAGTGGATGAAAAGGACCGGCGTGAATCCCCGCGTGGCAAATAGGGAACGCCTCGGCCTTTTTCAAATTATTTAACGCTTCCAAGTCAGTGAATTATAATGCAAGCGCAGTGGAAAATAGTGTCTCGAACAGTTTCACGAAAAATTGGCGTAACCACTGTTCAACACCACTGACAACTGCATCCCCGATACACTTTGCATCGATCGTAAAAGAAAAATCGGAAGGAAATCGCGAGCGTCACCATTGTTTGTCTCGTGACTTTGATAAACCCGAGAAACGGGGCGATTAACCGGCAAACATAAGTGAAAATAATGGTCAGATAAGTGTGACAATTTGCATAATGCGAAGTGACCAGTTATCATGCACTGTCACGCGACGCATGCCAGTGCAGCATAATAATAACCGATAAGATAACCGATAGCAGGCAAAAATTGCGTCTCTGGCAGCGTGACGGTGACTCACTTCATCATTTGTGACTGCCGTTTCAGACCGGAATGTGGCCATCCTGCTACTTTGATCGATAGTACACTTAGTAAACGATAGTAGAAATAGAATGGAGAGACAAAAGTACAGCAGAAAGAAGAATTCGATACGATTGTATCCCACGGAGATCGTACCCGGAAGAATTTGTCTGCCCGAGGGAGCACTGTCGATTCTGTAAACATGTCGACTAAGTGATCTGCAAACTTTCGGTGAACGTCGGAACGATGCATAATACGAATCCGTTCTTTCTAGGACCAATTTATGCGGTTGTTAGATCGTAGGTAGGGGACAAATGGGACGAGAGAAATGACGGCGGTTGAACTTGACAAAATATTTCCCATCCGCTGTCTAAAACGGTTTTCTTCCATTCTGTGTTAGTTTTAAATAACAAGAGCCAAGAACCCGACAGCACAATTGGAAGAGTATTCGCAAATATTCGAGGCACTCACTTGACGACCTTCCGTTGACTAGTCATGCTGCAGTACCTCTGCACGAAGTTCTGCTGGCAACCAAAGATGGACAGGCTCATGAATAATTGGCCCAGAGTCGCTGACACAGTCGTCACACGAAGGGTGGGATCCATATTCATGCTGAAATTAAACAAGGAATCGTTCAGCTTCGCGAAAAGTTCGCCCCTCCTTTCTGGCACAGACGGGAGAGGAAAGAAAAAATGTCGACTAGTTATCCATTGAAAAAGTTTCGCAGGAAATGCGGAAACTCGGTGTAATCCGAAGATGGCCCATTCACTCCCGTGGCCGTAAATCGTGGTTACTTTGTCCCTGCTCCTTTTGCGTCGTTTCGCGACGGCTACTTTGAATTTGCAGCGACGCGATGAATGTCGGGCGATTTCATTGCAACCTTCGACCGCGGACAACGTACCAGCGTTAAGACAATAAAGAAACCAACACGAAGTAACCTGATTTAAGCGCCGTTAAGTATTCCTATTTGGTATCAATTAATTCCCCGATACGAATCGAAATATTAATTGGAAAAGGAAACCATGAACGATTGATCGGCCGATGTATAACTAAATGACGCGCGTAAGGTAATCCGATTTTTCGATTTCGGTAACTAGACAATCAGTCAATATTTACACTCACTTGAAGAAATCTAATCGGCCACGTTCGGACGTCACGTTTAGAATTTTATCCGGCCCGATATCAGCCGCCCCGCGGATGATTATCACTAGGGAGACGCCGATCATTGTCAGGCCCTGTATAACGTCAGAGAGGATGGCTGCCTTTAGTCCTCCCTGTAAATAAAAAAGGGAAAGGATAGAAAGAATGAACATGCAATTCAAGATTAATGCCCGTACGCGTAATGCAAGTTAATTTCTCAATTATCGGTAAAACATAAAATCGAGCTTTCGAAGCAGAAAGCGATGCAACGCGTGCGTGACGAAATAAAGAGAGACGTTTCCACGTGGCTCACTTGCCCCCGTTGTTCATGAGAGTTTTACGATCGCGCCTATCGTATTTACGATCCTTTCGCCCGGAAATGCGCCCCGAACTGGCAGGAACAGCGTGCTCCCTCGGATCGTGAATAATTGATGCGACGAAAATGCAACGGGCATCGTGAGGACGATTTAAAAGTTTCAGCCCGCGAGCGGAAATCATTGACCATGGCGGGCCATTCTTTTCGTGTCACCACGTTGACGCAAACTTATGATACTCGATGAATGTTCGTATTATTTCATCGTATCGTACGCTTGAAACGTTCTTGCACTATTATTATTATTATTATTATTATTATCATCATGTTCTATTATTCTATTGCATCAGGTAAAGGACGAGTACGGAAAGTTTGCCTCTGTATTAAATTGTTAAGCGGCCACCGAAACGTCTTTTCTTTACTTTAAGCAAATTTTCTGACAAATCTGGCAGAGTCATTTCATCTCGATGGTTCTTCGAAATGTTATTCAAGTTCTCTGTGAAAAATAGTACACTTACCATGATGCTGAAAATAACGGAAATCGTGGTGATCCCTATGATGCTGGCCCAGTATGGGAAGCCAATCACAGCCTTCAAAGCAACGCAAGGCGTGAATATCGTGACGGCCAAGTTCAACAGGCTGCGTATCACGTAAGAGAAACTGGCGATACATCGGACTAGCTTCGACTTGAACCTGGCGAGATCAGTATAATTACAGGAGGTCCGTTGCCAGTTAATGGCGAACATAAATTCAAGGTTCACGGGGGAAGGCAAAGTTCAAAATGTACGGAGCAACGGTGCACTAATTTTTAATGAAGATTCAAGGAATCCCTTGGAAGAAGTTTCGATGCGGAAAATAACGTGGCCGCAGGTTTATGCCGGGGTTGCTAGGAAAATTGAAATTGTAAAGCAGCGTTGTTTCGACGAAGCAAACGACGATATCGAGCCACTCGAGCATCGTGTTCGTGGTGAATTAAAATTTTTGCTCGTGATCCGTTACGTGTCCGCGTTATTTAAAAAGATGCAACGTTCGTTTGATATTCCAGCTAGGAAACGAAACCCATTAACCTCCCGCCTCCCTCATTTTTTTGCCGTGCTTCCAAATATACAATTTGCATAAAATATCATTCGTGCACGTCTATGAAAAGAAGCACTCTGCTATCCCTTTTTTTCTCTTTTTTCAAAAAAGAAAGTAATTGTACATTGTTTCCGTGGACCAAATAAATTTCCTGCCGCGTTTTCAATCTGTTTGCAATACGCAATTAAAACTGCAGAATGTACACAGAACGACGTTCTGTCGGAAAAATACCTTCTAACTTTTAAAAACAGTGAGCCCCCGTGAACCAAGAACGACAACCTTGATTTTCTAGGATGATTACCTCATGTCCAGGTACTGATAAACGGACGTGATGCCGAGGCTGTAGTAAACTGGGACAAAGACGTAGCAAACGATGGGGTACGCCAGCAGCATGCCATAGATTGTCTCCCACATGGCGCTGCCTCTGTAATACAATTCCGACGGGTATCCAAGGAAAGATCTGACACCGAGGGTCCCCCTTGCGATGGACAGCATCATGGCGCCCATAGAAACGGTCCCGGTGGCGAACACATAGTCCGCTTTGGTTGTCTCCTTTCGTCGTCCCCGAAATTTGCCCCACAATGGTATAACGAACGCTGCGACGATGCATCCGACGAATACCAGGTAGTCCGTCACCATGGACGACGCGCTGATCGTCATCCTGGACTCTCCTGGGCCGTCTCTTCCTTTATTCTCGAGCCCTTCGTGGTACCGGAAAGCAATAGTGTGTCGATTTTAGAAGCGTCGCTGGCACCACTCGTGTATGACCTCGTGGTTGAATCTACCCGCGTGACAGTCTCGGGGGGAGCTTCGAGAGTTCGTTAAAGCGATTCGCGTTCGATTTCCTTCGATTCGGAAGTCGGTGGAAGTCGCTGAACGCTTTCGAAACGATGCCGGTATAATGCACTTGGTAGAACTCGGATGCTTATATATCGTAGATAACGTGGACTCAAGAATGGAGTACTTGAAAAGTGTGCGTATTGTTTGCGGATCTACGCACGTGTTCGCGTGTGTACGTGTGAGAGAGTGCGTAGGTTTGTATCGTTGTGTAATTTTTCGCGGTTCCGCGCGACTCTCGATACGATCGATGCGATCGTAACGACGGCGAGTACTCTGACTGAACGCAGCCCGTAAACCACTTCACGTTATTATGCTCGAGACATGGGGCGAGATAGAGCTATTGGCGAGAACGATGGGACAGAGACAGACACGAGATTATCTTCCGACAAGTGGAGGGACAGGGATGAGAGTGGAAGGGGACGGAGCTGCTAAGACACGGGATGTCGAGCTTTTCATATTTTCTATCGCTTCTATTGTTTATCAGCGTTAGCGCGTTAAGCGTGTTTGTATAATCGCTTTATTTGCATGCCAACGACTGCCGCCTCTTTACGATTTAATAACCTACTCGTAATTACATATGTCTAAGCGAGCGTTCAGCGTGGATGTAAATCAACCGGCGCGGCTCTACAGCACCTGTCGCGGCCACGTGAGTGCACTATGGGGGAAGAATTCTTTATGCGACTGGGATAACTTTTTGTTGCTCGCTTGCCTGCGGCTTCTTAGAATTTGACATACGAAAGATATCGTTGCACGTTCTGAGAAAGATCGTTGCGTGTATTTACTCCGAATGCTGAGACTCATACACAGAGATTGCTCATTAGAAATACATATTCCTCTTCCGGTTGTTTCCTGCAAATATTTTCCTTGGCACCGTAGTTACTCCGAAAAATTGGATAGAACCGAGTCCTTATCGATAATTCCGCGACGCGAGGGTAATTTAATTTATTGATTGAAATGGCATTGCCGAAAAGATTATGCTGCAATGAAAAAGCTCGATTCTTGCTGAACAAAGTTGAACTTTCCCCTTTGACGCGATTACACTCCCGCCGATTTTAGACTTTGGCTTTCGTGTCGTCGACCTCTGAATCCATTGGATCGTGGCCGAAAATTGGAAGATTTTTCCACTGTCTGCTCCGTTCCGTGGAAGTCTGCCTACGAGCACAGGAGAATATTCTCGAGCCGTGTACCTCGTTCCCACTATTACGATGCGAAATCAATTGTCGGCTATTTACCATAGTGCGTTTAACCCATTTCGCTCGAGCAACCGAACGTTTCGAACCGGGCTCCCCACGAGACTATTTCGTATGCGAGGCAGGAATTCTTTGACCGGCTCGGTTTCTTCATTCGGGGCGAACGAGACCGTACCTGTTTCCTCGTAGGGCTGCTCGTTTTCAGAGACCCTAAGGACGGAAATTATTCGCGGAAATTCCATCTCTAAATAAATTGTTATATGATTTTCTATGGATCAACGAAATTTCTGTTGCACTTTTTTTTCACTTTTGTGCGATAATGTTATAGATAGTAATAAAAATGAGATTCTTCTATATTTAAACTTTATTACCATTTTGTTACTATTATTTTTATTTAATTCTTGTAACAACTAGAGAAGGATGTAATTATTAGAATTAATTTTTTGGACACACTGTTTGACCGCGATTACTCATAAATTCAACGACAGATTTCCATCAATATTTCGAGATTCCTAGTTCGCCGATTCTGCAACCCCCACGGCTTCTCGCAGCGAAGCTTGTCGAAACGTTACGAATTATGTAAACAACGATAAAATCATGCATATATCGTAACCGGATTCATCTGCTCCAGTTCAGCTGATACGTTGGCCTCGGTGTCATAAATAAGGCAATAAATATGGGTGCTGGCATATGACACACGAGCCACTTGTTTTCTGCGTGCCTATCGAAACTCATTCTCTCGTGACAATTAATCCACGCTGTGCTCGCCGATTCATCGATGTTTAGCTGTTCACCCGAAAGCCGAAAGCCGAAAGCCGAAAGAAGGGGACCGAAAGGAACCGTGAATTCCACGAACCCTAGACACCTCTTCATACAAATCAATGATATATAAAACACAGAGCTACGTCCAAAGGTTTGTCCCATTCTTTCAATTAAATCTTACCAAAAAATAAGATCCACCTGAACCAAGGGTGTCTAGGAAAAAATGTTGACACCCAAAGTACACTCGCTAATAGAGTAAAAAATGTTGTCACCCCAAGGACTCTTTCCAAGAAATCGGCCCTGCGGCAATCAGGTCACAGTAGAAAATTGTATTACTCTGGGGATGTGAATTTGGAAATAATTTTGGGAACCATTGCGACACGCTATGCGCGATCCTGATTCATCCAGACTTTCGTCGCCGTCGTTTCTCGCCTCGAAGGAAAAGCTTTCTTAGGTTTAATCGCTTCAGCCTGAAACCGCGACGCGGCTCGTCGTGGCGACGCGTTCCCGTGCAATCACAGGGGGTGGAACGAACTACTTGTGCAGCCTAGCCGAGAGACGCTTGCAACGTGAAACGCACGGCGCCGTAGTCAATTTCGTTCGTTCGTCCTCGACGTCTGCGAGTATGTATCAAGAAGCTGGCGTCTCGACGGTGCGAAGACGACTGCGCCTTTTACTTAGCAACGTGACACAAGCCACGCGACGCCTATTCGTGGAAATTTCCCTGAAAAACACTAATCCGCTGGCGTCTGACAAGCCCCCACCCCGGACTCTCTTCCAGGTGGAGAAGCGGGAAGGAAGGTGTGAAAGAGATCAGACGAAGCCGTACACAGGTACGAGCCATCGAAATTGAAGTCGAAGGAATAATCAGTTTGATAAAGAAAAGGGAAGAAAAGTCTCAATACCTTCACCGATTTATTACTGCAAGTGTTAACATTTACCCGCGTAACTACTCCGAACGTAAGTTGACGTAACCTGTGCGTCGAATACGTTGAAGAACTGCGGCGAATTATAATTGCATAACTCGCCGGCAGAATTGATCGAGTCTATCAATAGTTTTTTGCCAGCGTGAATACCCGCGCGTTAATTAAAGCCAGCGGCCGGTGTTCAACGATTCGTAACGAGAGTATGAATAACTTAATTATCTAACGCGTCGTCGGACGTAGCAGCGAGTTTGCCCTCGGCCACCTTCTATCTGTGCGATTTAATTCTATGCAGAAAACAGGCAGAATCTCCCATTTTATAGTTTTTAGAGAGAAACGAAGTGCGTCACGGTGTGAAACTGCACGCGACTATGCATTCCGTTTTCCCGACCTTTTATCTTTCTTATCTTTACTTCAACCTTCCCACACGTTACGTTTACGCGCGGGCAGGGACAATGCGGGCCACACAATGCGCTCGTAACGGAAAATGTTTGCGGAACATTCGGTGACGGGCGTGTTTAGCCAGGGCAGGACCAATGGTGGCGTAAACGCGGCGAAAGATACACTGCGACGCGCACATCGAAACAATGACTGCGTGGCTTTCTTTTTCCTTTCCGTTTTTTTATAACCCACGCATCTGTACCTTCCGCAATTTCGACGCCTCCCCTGTGTACAATTTCTCCCAGACCCTTTATTCAGGTACAACAAATGTCCCTTACTTTGAAAGCAGAATTCACAGAACTGTATACTTCCTCTGACAGAGGGGTCTTGTCTAAAGAGTCAAACCATGTGCACATTTATTATATGTGCCCCCCCCCCGCAAAATTGACAGTTCTATTTTATAATGCGCTGCTTCTATAATCAGCCTAAAACACATACGAAATCGAGGAACCTTAAATCTTTCAACGAAATTGCTATCTAGAAGGCACGGCTTTTAGCAGCGGATTCTAGGTCGTTTCTCCTGTATGGGAATCAGATTTTAAGGTATAGACGGGCAGTCCAGCACGCTATCGAAGGTACGTGTGCAAGGTAGTTGGATCAAACGGCAGCCAAACGGACCGTGAAGACTCTGACTGAACGTTCTGGGGAACTGATCCTCGAGGGCCCGTCTGACAACGTAGCCCATTCTACTGAAACTCGTGTTCGCGAGTATTCCACAATTTTCGCCTCGGGCCGAGAAGGCGTCTGAAAATTCTCAGATCGATCGCGAATTATAATATACTTCTCTACTAATTATAATGCTAACTCTGGTGTCTTTATTTTCCGAAGCGATTCAGGGATTGACGTCGTTTTTGCAGAATCGAGATGCCAACGAGGGGAAACAACATCAATTTTTATATACCACGAACCGACTGTGTTACGTGGAACATCTTTTCAATTATTTGCCTTCCTTGAACCAAAATGACGGACTGGTAACAAGGTTTCCCCTGAAAGAGAAGGGTGTGAAAACACGACAGGCAACGAGGTCGTCGGTAGTTTCGCAACGCATGATTAACTGAAAAACTCACGAGGCACCATACAATTTATCAGCAGGGACGATAAAAGCGTACTCTGACGAGAAGAATCTTGTGACAAGATTCTTGTCCCTCGGGCCGCATCTCAATACGAGATTCGTGGTTCGTCGACGACTTCGTTTAATCTATGGACACCCTAATTTCATTATTTTAGATAAGAACATTGTAAGCGGTAACCTTCCATTATGTTTTTATCAACGATGTCAGGGGTCAGAGGAAAGGTTTGTACATCCAAGTTTTACATGTTTTCAATGGCTGCTCGATGATCATAAAATAGTCATCGTAATAAAGAAGAAAAGAAGAGGAACTTCCTACTTCCAACATGCTTGAAAAACAGCAGCGTATGTACCTAGTTAACGATCACAGTTTAGTCGATTGCTCGTTATCGCGCGGCGTTCGCTCGCTCGCAATTAATTCGACAACGTTAGAAGCACGTGGTTCGAGTTCACGGAAGTTGATCGATCACGAGAACGGTAGTCACCAGACAAACAATTGGCAGGCCGCAAATTAAATCGATGACTCCATGCAACAGTCGACATTCCCCGGCGGCGGATGGCTGTTTCATTGCGATCCATTGCCAGTCGGAGCCTGGGGAGTAGCAAATATATTTGCACCGCGTGATTTCGATCAAGTTGGAATCGATACAATTTTTATCCGCGCGGTCGTGAGGCCCTGCAGGATCGGTTTAGTTTCTATGAAACGCTGGTTTCATATATACGCTGGTATAACCGGAGATCTGCTTTCTCTTCTTTTTTTCAAGCTAAACCGATCGTCTTTTTTTGTCGTTGTCACTGATCAAGGTATATTTTACTTTCCTTAATAACCTGGTCGACCGAGAGTCGCTTAAAGCTTAACGTCTTTGTTCCCCAGCATTTTTCACGGGAAGATTGCTTTTTCCAATGATGATCGACGCTTCTGACGCGATAGCGAAGACTGCACCTCCGCGGATATCGATACGCTTGCACGAAACACCTATACGCCTTACAACCCTTTTTCATCTTTTACTTCGGGCTACACTCGCCTGTGTAACAAGGAGAACGCTTCCACTTTGGTGAGAAGTAATTGTGCGGTGAACTGAGCTTCTTGGCGCAAGCTGGGAAACTTGCAAAAAGTCATCCGTGCAACGTAGGGGAGAAACATTCTGTTGCGTGTTCTGTCATTGAAGGACTGCTAAGTATTAATGATTGGACAGAATTTCGTTCATTTAAGTGCTACAAAAAAAACACACCCTGAAACGGTACACGGTACAGCCAACCGTAAACTTCTAAGGACGGAAGCGGAATCCATTTAACAATGGATGGAATTGCCGCGTCTACAACAATTCGCTTTTAAACATTCATTTTTTTTCACCTTTTCGCCATCACGGTAGGCCAGACATTGCGGTTCCGACACAAATGGCAATCGCGTGCTTTAATTGAAGCTTTTACCCGGCATCCCGTTTCAAATCATTGTATCCCGACAATACAACATTCGTAGAACATCCGGCGAAATCGAAAAACCATAGAGGCGAAACTACGTTGCGGATAACTTACCGCTGTACGAACGATTCGATTCGAGTCTAAGGGAGCTGTACCCAACGAGACGAATATAACGGACTGTGACATCGCGAAATAACGTTGCCAAAGGGGGAATCTTCAGGACGCTCGTTCAGTCTCTTTTATCCCAGCCGCCGTGTGCAGGAATAACTACAGACATTCAACATTCAAGAAACTACAGACGTACGACGAGCCGCGATACAAATTCGTGTCTCATGAAACTTTCATTACGGATCGAGCCCCCCGTCGTCGATTTACAAATCGCGGATTAATATCCGCCGCAGCTCGAAGGTGTCGCTTTCATTTCTCGTAGAAACAGAGATTTCTACGTTCAGCAACGATTTCCCAGACGCCTAATCGTTTCTCCATCATTTGAAATAGATTGGCGCTGAAAATCTGTTCGGAACGATACTTCCGGAATATCCGAGCAGCTTCGAGATGATTCTGCGGGATTTCATAGAAAAATCTTTATACGATGGGGCCAGCGATAACGGTAATTGGCTGGCAGAGATTAACGATAAAGCCTCGGCCGGCATGGATTTTATGCATACTGCATGAGCTATGGCCTTTTATTCTATACACTTTTGCTATTTTTAACGCGGAGCCCGCGCGAGTCCGAGGCGTGCTCTGAAATAAAGGCTTCTGGAGTTGAAAATAATTTGTCAAAGGTTAATGGGAAGTACTATTATTACGATGATAATGTATATTGGTTATCTTTGGTAAGAGAACAAGTAGTTCGAGTTTGTTCAATGTGAAATCTATAATTGAACGCAGCCAACTGGAATTGCTACTTTTCCACAAATAAACGGAACAGCAGAAGAAAGGTTTGAGTAATAATTCTTCGCCTCTGGTGCTTGAACATTTCTTTAAAACGACAGGAATTTTACCGAATTACTTACCTCGCCAAAAAAAATTGCTCTACATCCTCGAGGTCTACTAAACGTTCCTAATTCATCGACGGAATTTCCTCACAGTTCCCGAACATTTTCCCCGCGGTGGGTCGTTACCAGGAAAGTTTACAGCGCACGACGCCGAACGAAAACATTTTGCACGAGTACGAAACGTGGCTTCGAGCGCCGAGATTTTTCTCGCGTTTCACGCTCCCGAAGACGCTGTGCTCTGTTTCGTTGCGTCACGAGACTTTTGGATCGGCCCCAAATCGCGGACGCACGAGCCGCGAAGTTGCGCTTGTCGCCGCGATTCGGAGGCCCCCCTTCGAAGAATTTCAACACGATTTGGATCCACGCTCTTCTTTCTGAGGTTTCGGGCCACGCGATTGAATGGTCGTTTGCTTCTATTGTTTAGGGCAACGATGCTGGGTGAAGCGTTTGGGATTCGGTTCCGAAATTCATGAACACATTACAGAAATTACTTTGTTCAATTCCTTAAATTTGTGAATAAATGGTATGGTAATAATTGTACGTAACCTGCTTCTCCCAAGGTTTGTAATCTATTTTTATAATTCGCGATAAGAAACGATAATACATAAAGGAGGATTCTCCCGATTTAGATTAAAGTGCACGCCGCCCGGGGGAATTGGATCGTCAATTTTATTACGTGTTTCACAGCAATGCGAATCGATTCGTTACGATTTAGAGATTGCGGAAGAAATGCCCGAACGAGAACAACGTTACTTATGCCCGCAATGATTGAGCTTCGCAATATTTACGGCCTTCCCAAGTACGCGTGCAAGAAAGACGGACTGTCTCGATCGACGGTAGATTATAGAGAAAGAGAGAGGCGCTGCGCGGTTGCGTAAACCATTGTGTAATGTTTAATGTTTGAACATGTGCTCAAGTTTACGCGTTAATATGATACATTGGTCTTAAATCATTTTATGTACACACAGACGACGCGGTAGCTCCGTATTACCGCATCCAGGGCTATCGCAATTATCCGATGGTCTTTAACAAAAATTATCCTACTAATCGGGAAAAGGGAAATATCGGGAGAGGTAAATTCACGATAATCTTATTTAACCACGGAAGTTGCTCGCGTGAACAGGTGAATTTCTAACACGATTCTACACAGTTTCGAACGAGGGACAAATATTTGTCGAAAATGTAAAATTGTAATATTTATTTCATTCAGCTTATGGGGCTTAAGGAATGTAAATTAAATAATGATGATACTTAACGCGGAAAGAGACATTAAATGTAATTCATGTATAAATACAATCCTCTTTTATGGAGGACAAATAAACCGGTCCCGGCAAACAAACATCGGTTTTAATTTCTTAATGATTTCATTAGTGACGATAGGAATACCATTATCCGAGAGACGGAGCATCATCCGTGGCAGATCGAAGATCTCTTGCGTCATTGTCGCCACTATCTGTCACGAGACTCGAGTTCTCGTTTACAGAGGAGAAACAAATCAGACCACCATATAACACGAATCATCCAATTAGCAATACTCTCCGTATTCAACGATTAGAAGACTTATCGTTGTCCTCGTGCAAATACCATAAGTATTTTTCACGTACGCCAATGTAATGTTTCCTCAGAGATTGCGAAACGTTGGATCGTTGTAGCATGGCCAATCTCTTGCTTTAAATTAATTCGTTGACGAATCGCAGAGAAAGGTGCACTATTCTACACACAAAAAAAAAAAGAACAGAAGAATAGATGATTTTGTCACGAATGTGCAGAGCAGTGATGAATTATCGAGGATGCGTGCAGTGTCAGTTGCCAGACTGCAGGGTTTATTTTTGTCGGTTGAGCAACTCGGGTGCAATAATAGTCATTTCTCGCTTGACAAAATATTCCCGATGATGTACGATCGCCAAACCTTCCTACAGTTCAAACTGAATAACAATAACTACTGTGCCATTCAACACTTTGCAACCAGTTTGCAATTTATTCCTTCGTATCCCTGTCCGCTCGTTAAATATATGCACAAGCTCTCTCACCCCACCGATATATAAATGGCAAAGTTTGATCTTTTCCTGATTCGCACGGCCCGCGAAGGGGAAACGGTGGCCGCTTTTTACACGATAAAGCACTTTCACTGATACGTGAATACCAAAGTTTAATCAGTTCCCTACTCAAAACGAATTACACTTCGAAAGGCCGTTGTATGCCGTCATAGACAGTCGCGAAACAGTCGAATGGTTATTTGTCCGCCGGGCAATGAATTGCACGAATTAAAGCGCAATTACGTTGCACATTAATTTCACGTTCAAGTGTTTTCCGTCATTTACAAACGAGAGAATGTAATAGCCCCGTGGGAGAATTCGATTATACTTGGAAAATTGCCTCGCCTGTTTGCGTACAACGTTGCATTCATGAAATCAAAACATCCGGAAAATTCGACGCAATCAAGGCAGCCTCCGACTAATTAATAAAAGCCTTAGTAAGAAAAATTAATCTGAATTCATTCAATGTACGATCGGGGAGGGAATGAGCTAAAAGTAGGTTAATATTTTTTTAAACAAAAAGTGGAAATAAACTGTCCAAATTGGCGTCGTTGAGGGCACATTTTTTTTGAATCCAAGACGTTACTTCTCGTGGTGCACCAGGGCACGTCAATGCGCATCGCTGCGCCACGTTGCACTTGGCTCTCCTCCAGATGCACCAGGGACCGATGGCGACAGTCGAGGGCCAGGGAAGTTCGGGTTCAAGTCACGATGTGAATTAAATTTTCGTCGAACTCGATCGAAACCCGCCCGGCGAAAATTCAGAGAGTCTACCACCGGTTCGGATATTTCGTTTCCACTCGCGTTGCCTGTCTGATTAGAGACTGCATAATCTACTGTCGTCCACGTGCAAAGTACTCCCAACAACTGTTTTTGTTTAATAGCTTCGCGGATTATGCCCGACATCTTTTTGCCGGCGCTAATTTGTCATCGAACGAAACAGCTGCCGATTATTCGCGTTGGCGAATTTATCTACAAGGGTGTGCTGCTTCGCTGCGTTTCTGATCGATCCCTGTGACGATGCTACCGTCTATAGGTAGCCGGCGAGATTTAATTACCCATCGTTATGGAATTTAATGAAGAACAGTAACCGTGTCTATTATAAGCTATAGAAGGTTAATTAAACGATATTCTTTATCCAACACGGTCGCTGGCGATTAAACGTCACTTAAATGCCGAGTTCAAATTATCACGATTTAAGTGCGATACAGATTCTGGCTAACAGCCGGCGAAACCTTAATGCACCTTTAAGCTGAGTTTCAACGAATTTCCGGCCCAAGTTAGAGCGGGGTTAGCCCTTAGTTAGCCGCGGTTTAACATCGAGTTATATTCGGACCAAACTTCAACCAAGTCCAACGTGTTACACAACGTTACATCTCGGTTAAACTCAAGACACAGAGATCTTGACCACGACTTTTGCTCTCTGCTCATAATATAGTTCCATAGAATTTCATGCAGATATTTCACGCAATGCCTGCGTGCGCCGTCGAAAATTTCTCGTGGGTCAATTGTACGTGCTGATGGAGTCGTCGATGCAAACACATGACGCCCGGCGACAGTTGCGTCCACAGTGATCAATCGATCAACGAACGATCGTCGACCGTACATGAACTCGTCTGAATGCATAACGCGCCGTCACTCGTCGAGTTTTCCGTCTGGTGACTCGAACGATTACGACTGAATCCGCTGTTTTTACCCAACGCTGCGATAATTGCTTGGAAGATTGCCGGTATGAATCGTGTTTGATAATCTCGCCCGTATCTTTCGCTTCAAATGGCGTTACTTCCTCCCGTTTTTGTTATTTGCCAAGGCTGATAAATATGCCAGCTTGAGGCAAAATTGTTACTCTTTCTTGCCGTGGAGTAGTACAACAGCATTATGCAGGAATTGACTTTGCATAATACGTAATATCGTTTAAACTCCTGATATTCTTATCTCACTTTCGATTTTCTTCATTCGATGAATATATTTGGGAGTATTCTTTTCCGTGCATTAAGAATTTATTTTTCTTCCCTTCGATTGCATAACAGCACGTTGATTGAACACGTTGCAAACAGAGAGTCAATATTTGCATAACATAATTATAATAATATTAATATTAATACCAGTACTACTACTACTAATCGTAATAATAAAGTTAAAGAGCTCAACGGTACGTAAATGGGTCATACATTTTTCTGCCATCTTTGTGACCCAGGAACAAGAATATTAATGTACCAAGGAATTTGCACAGCCGTCGCTGGTACTGTGTACCGTGTCGAATAATTAAAATCACAGCCCCGATATAAAATCAACTCTGTACAGTTATAACCGGGACAGTTCTCGAATCGCTTCCTGGGCAAATACTTGTCCACGAAAGGTTTGGCCGACGCAGAACAGACGTTCCTTCGCGACGGCCACGAGGCAAATTTTCCGTCACGAGTTAGGGTGATCAAATGTTTCAGTTATCCGGGACTTCTTTTCCACGTGCTTGTTCGAAATTCATTACGAACAAGCCCGTTGCAGTTCAAAAAGATCGTTCTCACTTGGCTACATTAAAATGCTAATTTCAAAATCGTGAGTCAGTCTGGAAATATGATTTCTTATCGGATTGAAAAAACTGGAAGGAATATCTGCCAAAGTTCAGATAAGATATCATGGATAATCTTCGTGCATATTTTGCAGTGAAAATAATCAATTGAAACATGAGTAGGTAAGGCCGAAAATACGCGATTACACGAATCCCTCTTCCATACATTTGACGCTTACAATTAGCTGCAATAAAAAATAACGATGAAAGGGGAAACGACAGCCAGTGGAAAGTTCCCGCATCGTTCAGACCAACCGCATTAGCGGTTTAATATTATGCAAGCTTGACATACTATGCTAGACTGCTGATTATACTGTTTAACCGATTTATTCATGAGCAAACGGGCGTACGTTGATTCATGATACCGTCAACAATTAGTTCTCACAGGCGGCAATAAATTTCCCCTGTACTAGCAAATAGACGAGGTAGCAAACGAAGTCAAATAAAACGTCTACTGAGCGGCAGAACTTTCTCTCTCTATCTCTGTTTCTGCACACGTTTCGCGTGCGCAAATAGAAGTGGAAAGTGGAAACTAGCTTGCAAAGAAACAGCGGGTTTCCACACGAGAATAATAATAATAATAATAATTTCTTTTAAGTATGTAGTCTGTTTGCTAATACTTTTGGACACGATGCATTCCCTTCGTTCGGCGATGACGCAGGGGACTCGATGTCACTTTACGATACTGTGGATGTAAAACTTTCTTCTTCAAACCCTCCCTTTTTTTGGCTTTCATTTTTACATTTGTTTTTGTCCTTTTTCATTCGCGGTCGAAAGTAGATTTATTCGAAAGCAGCGAGGCATCGTTTCACCGGTTCGTTGGAAATCCTTCTTCCGTTTATCGCTTCAAAGGGAATTCGCATTGCACTCCACGGCTGAACTTCTTCAAGTGTAATTTTCTTTAAACTTTCAGTCCCCGTGAAACGGTAATACAGTCGCAGTCCTTATCCCCTCGAAGCGCAAGAGAAGGAATAATTTCATTAAGAGAGTTCTCTCCCCCCATCAAAAAGACACGAAAATTCATGGTACCTCGACTCTTTTATTCTATGTTGCTTCGTCTTTGCCTCCGAAACTTCGTTTACCTCCTACTTCGATTTAAACGACGCAGGACACTTGTATCGAATCCAGCAGACACGAAAACCATCCAGAATTCATTCAGTTTTGCGTGTCGAACCTCCCTCGAACGACAGGGTAATAAACGACACGCGCCTCCGATAGGGAGATCGGCGAAAATGTTCGCGTAAGAGAGTAAGAGACGATCGAATTCCGCTGATACGAAGTTTTCAAAGTAAATTAGGAAGCAACCGCAGGGCTAATGAGTGGTTCGCTATAACTTCCAGACGCGACGACGTACGTGGAAGTTCGCTGCGATGTAATCATCGACGCTCATCGTATCGGTGCCATTAAATCTTGCTGCCGGCACAGTCGCAGAATTATCTTAATTACACCGTGAATTTCAGCGTGGGTAGGAAACGAATTGGAATTTCCACGCGCATGAATTTTGCCGGCTGGCCAAAACAGCGAGGTGAAAAATGAAGAAAGCTCGCCCCCGCAATCCTCAGACACGTCGTTCGATAAAATTCACGAAGGAGTTTCAGTGGCCCGCGAAACGAAACGAATGGCCACGGAATCCGTCGCAATTTCCGCGGGATTCTCGTCAGAGGAGCTGCTGCTCGTTACTTTTCTCGAGATGGAGACAATAAAGGAGACAGGGGCAAGGAGGGAAGGGAAGTCGATGGATATTCGAGCGAAGCGTTTCAACGCGATCCTCTCTGCGATACGCGAGATCCTCGCGGCAGGCATTTTTCTGCATTACAGTTATTTCAAGAGTAAATCGTCCGGATTGATAAAAATGGGCCGCAGCGTGTACACGCCGAGTGCTTTCGCGTAGGAATATAAAGGACCGGAACGAAATTGGACGTTGATGTACGCGTTCCCGCCGCTAACAACGACCGCTGCTGATTTACGCTCGTTTCGCAACGCGGCTTGACGAACCAACGTGTCGTTAGTGGAAACTTTGTCTTCTTAATGTTGCTTCGCTTTCTTGAAACATATCGTAGCTCGGCTAGGTGGTCCGCAACGGAGTCGTTTTGTGCACTGCACGCGGGATGACCTGGTTTCGTTGATGAACTTACGGTGTTAGGAGGAGGTGGCGAGGAAAGGATAATCGTAGATGAAGGTGTGATGGCTCACTTTTTTTATCATTTTTCGTCGAATGCCTTATTCATTGGTTTCGCTCTGGTTGGCATTTCAAAGAAGGATAACAATATCGCTTTTAGTCAAAGAATATGGCACCGGGAGAAATATTTATCTTGTTATTATTATTACTACTACTATTTAGTTTAATTTCCAGCCAGAATGTAAGATTCTGACGACGATCGGCGTGTTTCGTGCCTCTTACCCAGGGGATTTCATAATTGAGCCCTGCCCAGTCAAAAGTTTCCAGGCTTTCATTTAACGTGCTAATTCCGGCTCGGGTTTATTTGGACGGGTTCGTGTCTTTAGTCAGACGATCCATCTGCATTCCAAACCCTCCTGGGACACACCTGGTCGAATATTCAACTCGGATATTCTATTCAACAATATTTTCACCTGCCAAACAGTCGCGGGGCTTTCGAGCAATAGGCGATCCAAGAAAATTATTTGAAGTTGCAACGACTCTACAGAAGTAACGATCTCACCGGCAAAGGATCATCTGCCAAATCCGTCAAGGGATAGAAAATCGGTCAAGGAAAGAACCCAATCTTCCGTCCGAGAACAACCTTCTACATCATTTCTGCGAACCGAAAGATCTAGCAATCCAGCGAATAGTTTGCTCGGGCGATTACAAGCTTTCGTCGGACGATAAAAATAAATCGGATGATTCACTATCGTCCGAAGGATGACGTGCGCGCCGCGTTTAAAAGCCGCCTTGCAGAAGATAAGCGGTCATGGGTTTCCAGAGTAGTCGCCTTTGAAACGAGTGTTTAAGCAAGCCTCAGGTACAAAAGCTCACTAACTCCATTCTGGATCGAAAAGGGTCGTTGCACGCGGCATTAACTTCGAAATTAGCGAGTTCCTCGTGAAATAGCCAACGCCGCGGCGAGATCTAATCAGACCCGGGCCGAGTAGTCTCGTGCGCCACGCTGTAATTTGCGGAGAAACGTGAGATAAGTCGGGGCCACGCCGTTATCGTTGGGGAATCGGCTGCGGCCTCTTCAAAATTTAGCTGGAGCCCCTGTAGGAAGGAGGGGCGATCGATTCTCTCGGTTCCACCATAGCTTTTTACTTTCTGGTCCCCGTCACTTCGCTGATTCAACGTTTTCGGAAAACTTGTTTCGATAAAAATGATGACGATGACAGGTTGCACGTATGAAGGAAACATGAGTATTACGAAACGAAACGGAGCGGTTATCCACCCGAGAAATCTCAGGCTATGAAAGCTTGCACTGTTTAAGCGTTGTAACAAAAAGTTCTTTAATGGATAACGCGGCACTTGGAAACACTTGCGCAGTAACCAATGACAAGCTGGATTTCCTTGTGCTTTATTTATTTATGCCCACAATTTGTTAACTACCACAACCCGGTGCAGCGTCTCAGCTTCTCATCCGCCGCGATTCGGAGATCAATATCTAGCCGGCACTGTACCGTGGCGAGCAACCGCAGCCAATAAAGGCGAGAAAGGAAAGGAAAGAAATCGAACGTGAAGAAGTAGCGAGAACCCAGAAACTGCATCAATTGAATTGCCGGGTGGGACACGTTTAAATGGAACAGCGTGACAGATATTGTTGGCAGTGTTACAAATTCCAGCTACGGGGTCGGAATTAATCAAATCCGTTCTGCAAAGTCGAACACGGAGGAAACGTTAAAACGCTCGAGCCAATTAACTACGAACGCGTGGCCGTTGCTCAATATTCATTCTACGATTTAATCTTCCGGAGATTAAATCCCGGAATTAACGAGCACGTACGTCGAAAAGTTTCGCAGCGAAAGTACGGTGCACGGCAGTCCCTTCGATGAACTCCGAAATTTCATCGGATCGATAATTACCATCGCGATCTCCAACGAGTCCAATCGTTTCGTCCGTTCGAATTAATTAATCGCGACCCAAATCGCTTGCTTATAGTACACGGAATTAAATAGTTATAATTATATTTTGCCACGGAAATACTTATGCTGCCAGCGTCATGTAACTTGCACTGCGCCACGAAGCACATCAGACACGCTTGTAAAATGTACTCTCTTAGGAGAGTTAAACCTTGTTAGGTGCACTCGTTAGTCTCTATTCAAGAACGAATGCTGCGCCTAGTTCCCTTTCGAGAAGTGTTTCACTCGGTTGTATCAGAATCTTCTCCGTATCGAGATCATGGAACCACTTCTGATCGACGGCGAAACAAGCCCGTGATTCCGGGTCTTAATACGAATCGAGGTGTCTGATTATCGGGGGGTGATCGCCGGCATCTTGTTCAAAGTTGTTTCGAGGGGACTGTATTCGTTAAGGTTCGTACGAAATAAATGGTCAAATGAAGCGTGCATGCATACTGTGCGATTATTGTTAACGATTTATATACGACGAGGAGGAATAAAGTTCGTGGGATATTGCGGCGATGGATTATCAGTATTACAAGCCGTCGATAAAAAAGAATACATCGAAAATCGATGACAAAGTTTCGCCGACCTACAAATTTCACAATTCTTTCCCACTAGTGTCTACCTTTCATGCACGTCCACGTCTATCCCACAATTTTTTCTTCTATTCTGTGAAAATCCAAAGCTGCTATTCACTGAAAAACAGACGAAACGCAATATTGTCCGACAGAAGAAAATATTTTCCGCAAACTCGATGCAAACAAAAGCGCCAAAGTAGTAACAGGTAAAACAAACCAAGGGAACAGGTGCGAAACTAATCACGTTGCAATCACGCGAGCGGAAGCGGAAACAGAAGAGAGGACAGCAAAGGCGCGAATTGCGCAACCGCTCACGATTAAATTCTCTCGTCTCGTGTGGTGTTAAGAGTGTCGTTGCAAGTTTTTTTTCTTTTTTTTTTTCGATGCAAGGTTAGCATTGTTCCTTCCTTTCCTGTCCACCTGCGTCATCGATCCCAACATCGACCTATCGTCCAACTAGGAACAGGTTGATGCGTGTTCCACGAAATTGTTGGAAAGACAAACGTTATACAGAATTGTGTGCTCAGCATGGATAACTAGAGCAGACTATTTACAATGACGCGATATTAATAGTGACAGAGCCAATTAGCATATCGCTAGAAAGTTACTAACGAATTATTGAAATTAGAAAAAATTTGTTATTTGTCTTCGCATAATGGTTGGCACGTGCCAATTCACGGTACGAATATTCTCGTGATATGAAGCGGCGAATGTCGAACTTTGAATGCAGATAAGTATCGCAGGGTCGATTAGCAACTTATAGTATTATCGCAAAAAAATTTGTAAGTCAGCTTAATTAGTAGATAAGTAGAGAAAGGACGGAGGCCCCGCACGGAGTGCTTTCTAAAATTGTCGAAAATGCGCTGCTTGTCTTGCAGTGTTTGTGTTCCGAATGTAATTTGAAGTGGTCGCCATGCAGGGAAACCTGGAAACACGGGGAACGCAGATAACTTTGGCTGTCCAGCTGGGGCGTAATGTTGACGGAGAAATTTAGGAGTAAATTACAGCGGAGGAACGTAGACTTCTCGTGTTCGTCCACGATATGACGAGGGCGTTAATTAACCTGCGGCACGACGAGTCAGATCGCTGTCGGATAACATGTAAATAGGCTTAAATTGTTCGATCGGGAAGAAATGTTGATTCAATTCGGGAACGGAAGGCGAGGGCCGCCCTAGTGCAACACAATTAAATAGGAAACCGAGTAGATATGGGGCGGAAAATGGAACGGGAATTTGCCCTCTGTAGAACTTAATTAAACTTCTTAATGGTGTTATAAGTTCTTCGACGTGTTTGGAATTTTCATTTAATTCGCATCTATTCTGGTTCGCCCGATTAAACGCATACATTCGACGAAAAGCGAATCGCGGGAGCAGTGCGGAACAGGCATCGAAAATTTCCGTCGAGCCCGATGATTTTCGTTCGCGATGAACAGTATCGTTGAATAAAAAGGATCGGACAGTCCTGACCGTTCCATGCATATTCATGCGTGTTACCTTCCCAGTTGTTTCGTTTACATTTCTATTTTCGTGCGCGCCATAGCTGAACTAAAAGGCGACGCTCATTCACCGCTCGTCCCTGCGTTATTTTTAACTGTACCGTATTTCCGTTTGCGTAACCCACTGTTTGCCGTTACGGTTGTTCATTCTTCGCAACGCGAATACTGGAAGTCAAGAACAAGAGAGAAATCTTCGGCCCCGCCACGGTTTACGTGTTGACGCAGATGCAAGTCTCTTGAACCGAGAATCTCGAAGCCATATCAAAAGGGAAACAGTACATGCCGAGGAGCGTAAGAAAAGAATTCTTCAAGAACTTCTACGCCACTTCGTTTCGATGGGATTGAACTTTTTAATCGATATCCCAACGACTTCGCTATTCACTGGCTCGACCAACGTGCAAACAGCCGATCGCGAAGGAAGAAGTTAGCAGTTTCTGTAATTTCCTTTGTCCGCCACAGGCGGTTCGCGAGTCACGGCACGTACACTCGACTTGCGATTTCGATATCCCGTTACAAGTGCAAATATTTGCCTGTAAACGCTGTCCCGCCGGCTCCGCTCTGTTGTTTCAGCTTTGTGCTCGTGCTCGCTACATTTCAAACGCGAGATTTGTTGACCCGCTTACCCTCCTAGCCAGCCGTAGGATTCTTTTCGTCGGGTGTGCTTGCTCGCGAAGGGCTGGGAGCTTAGTTCGATAACTTCTCGCCCCCTCTGAATGAATTGGTCAGACCGGAAGCGATCGTCTATAACTTGTACGCGTTTAATTTATTTCGAACCACGATTCGAGCGTGTACGACAAATGTCCAAATGTACTAAAACCGAAAGTCATACGAATGGTCTCGCAGCAATGTTTTTGCAACCAGTCGCCGTCACGAGTAACCCGACGCGAGTTTGAACAAGCCACGTCCATGTTTTTCTAACCGCGGCATAGCTACGAGTCACCTGAAAACGCGTTTTCCAACGAACAAACGTTTCGCAGCCCCCATGCCTCAGGCAGCAAAAGTTAAGAACGCGCGCCCTTTTCAATGAGGACAAGAAACGGTCCGGGCTTCTTCGTCGCGTTCCAATTAAGGTGCTAAGAAACGCTTTGGCAACTAGGGAATATCATACGAAGCAAGGGAACGCGGCGTAGCGAGAATTAAGTAAGTACCAGCCGGGCTCGAGCGATTAATCACCATCGTCGTGAAAGAGCCAACGAAATTCCAGTCAAAGTGACTCGTTCCTTTCATAAATGATTCGTGGTACGTAACACGAAAGAAACTAACGTAAGCTGATCGAGGCGTCTCCGTGCAAGCAAATCGCTATCTCACGATCGTGTAATCTCCCAAGTCCTCCCGTGAATCCGCTTCCATTCACTTCGGGGGACTACGTAACAGGACGCGCAAAGATTGGCGGAAAATTGCGGAAGACGTCAACGTAGAGAAACTCGAGGGCGTTCTATCGCGAACGAATGATTTGTTCCCGTGGACTGTGGTCAATTTCCCTGGCTGCGCGAAGTCGTTGGAATTCGGATAATGCAAAACTGGACACAACACGTGTACATGTAGGTCGGCCGGGTAGATCTTGCTTCCTCATCGAAAAGGAAACGGAGAAAAGGATGGGGAGGCTGGCAACGGCCGTAGCGCATTAGGGACTTTTGATGGCGTCAGATGCTCGTTGCTGCCCGTTTTTATAGACGATTATTGCGGAAAGTTTCGGCGGTGGGTGTTCAGCTTGCGGGAACCACGAGGAAAAAAACGCTTCTGAAAGTATGGATATTAAGGCGGCTGTTTCTCGGGAAAGAAATCAGACCCGGAAGTTTCTGTAACCTTTATGGGCGCAATCTTCTGCGCAGGGAAGAAGCTTAATTTGGAAAACTTTGTGCAATCTACGGACCCCCCCGCACCCACCTATCTGTAGAGTTGTTTGAAAAGTAGTGTGATCAACATTATTAGTCACCACATTCGTGCTACGTTATTTCGTATTGGATACGACGAGTCCACGAGAATTCGTGTATTCAACTATTTCCCAATTTATTTCCCGAAATCTCGACGACGAGTTTCCTTCGCGACGTTTACAAGCGAATCGGCAAGTTTCGCGAGGAGGACAGGCCAATTCGTCCCACGGGACCACCAGAAGAGATCTGCGGGAAGTTTCGTCTGCTCGCAAACCTGTTCTCCGATAGAGCCGGTAAACAAGCGAGTTGAGGACCTCTGTTTCGCTATATCGATAACTATTTTTACTCTCGGCACGCGGGCCTGCTTGGCGTCGATCTTGAACTCCGACTGTTTGGTTTTGCAAGACATCGTCTCGTTTGTGACACAGAACTCTCTCTCTCTGTCGTTCTATCTCGTTCTCATTCGTTGCACTTTGATTTCCGCAGGGGAAAAATATTTGCAAGCTCACCCTGTCTCACTTTTAATCTAAGCGTACGTACAATTATTTGTAGCATTTCATTCTTTCACTTTGGCAAGCTTCAAACAGAATTTTCTCGACCTATATATCTTTATGCAAGTATAGTTTCTATTTAAGGCTCGGGTAGTTAGATAATTGACGCGTAATTCGTATAACGTTTTTCTAACTATTCAGAAGATGGCTTATTTAGCATCGAGTCTTCTTTCCCGCGTTAAAGCAAACGTCGCTTTTTAATGAACAAGTATGCGAGTTTGTACATTTCGCCCGTATCCGTTAATCTAAACATAAGCGCATCGCGATAAGGGTGTGTATCCAGGATCGAGGGTGGATTTGCAAAGACAAATGCGATATTGTATCAACGTGCATATCGCGATAGTGTAATAGAAAATCACGCGATGGTAATAATCGGTGTGGCCTCAAATCGTTCGCTAATGGTTAATATCCGAGCGTTTCCTCACACAATTCGTGCCTGCCAATCGAACGAATCTGCGAGTATAATGAGATCCGTGGATTCGGTTGCTCTATCTCAAGAACTCGAGGACAATGTGTGCGAGCAACATTCCTGATCGCCGTGTGTCGAAAAAATTTCGCGAAAAAACCGTCGAATATTCCACGACGCGAAAGAAGCAGAAAAGCGAGGAATAATACGGCAAACAATGATAGATTTGTTAAATTCGTACAAGAAATAAAGAGGCTCACCACACAAGTCCTCTGATAGCAAGTTTACGTAAAGTTCCACACTTCAGATCCTCTCATTCCTGATGAAGTGTAATATCAACTTAACTCTCTGGCTCTCGTCGAGTCACGAACACTGCTGGGAACTTCACGGAAACAGTGTCCTCCGGCGGTCACCAGGCTTCTACACTCTACACGGTAACAGAAAGACAAAAACAATCCGTGACGTGTCTATCGATCGCCAGTATCAATTCACTTGTACCACGCTGTTTCAATGCGCGGCACGATAACCTCAGCAATCATCGGGGCAAACGTCACATTATCTACCGCGGAATTAGCGTGACCAATAATCAGCAAACAGAATTCCCTGCGCGGCGAAATTTCTATTTAAATGGTGGCTACCGGTGTTCGCGGAACTTCGACCGTCTGCTAGAAACATTTAGGCGGGCTCGGTCGCGTTCAATCGGCGCAGATTCGGATTGTGCCCGTGCGTGGGCGAACGGAACGGAGATCGTAGCGAAGAACGAATCGGACAAGACGTAGAGGCTGACGGCGAGTGCAACGCACGAGGAGATACTGAAACGAAACAAATAAAGTGAAGAACGAGGGGATCAGCCGCGGTCGGAGTAGAAGAAGAAGGCAGGTGCTGGACTCGTTCTCGTTAATTCATTCAGACACGCTAGACTGGTTCGTTAGCGCGGTCTGCACGTTTGACCGCTGGTTATTTTCCAATTGCAGCAAAGAGCCCTTTCAGCCAGAGGGTGGAAAAATCCGATTTCGGCTCGCGCGATGATAAATAAGGCGGCGAAACGTCGCGAAAACGTTCGGCGAATCCGTGAGCCCACGGCAACCGTGTAAACTTCGATGTAAACCGTTCAATTCTCATTAAGCTAATGCTAACCACGATCTGCTATTTCGAGTCGGCGAATTTCTTGATCGAAGAAAAGTCAGTGGAAAAGCGGAGGCCGGCTGAAGCTGATCGAGAACACTGAATCGCTCGAGCGGATTCGATCTGCCCCGGAGTTCCCGACTTCTTTTCTACTTTGTGCGCGTGTCCGGAAGTGGACGTCCAGTTATAGAGTCCTTCGACATTCATTCGAAATCCCGCCCGTTCGCGGAAGTTCTCTAGCGATACATAAGCATTAGTCGTCGGCGTGGAATTCACTTGGTCTGTGGAAAAGGATCCATTATCGATCGCGTGGAATTTACGATGGCGATAAAACGCCTCGCTCCTATCGCTGCCAACACTCTCGATAGCTGACACGATCGCTGGCGCTGCCAGAAACCGCGATCTTATCGAGGACTCGACGTGGTTCCGCGATCCCTGTGCGAACTTCGAGGCCGTGCTCCGATCGCTGGCGCGCGAATTTACGTGCCGTCGAAATGTACAACGAGCCCGCGTCTTCGGGATATTTTCGCAGCTGCTTCATTCGAACGATGGTCGAAGTCCATAGGGACACGATTCACGCCCCGATTCGATCGTCGTCGATTAGAACGAAAGCTTAGGTAACTAACATCCTTACTTATTCCATCGTCATAAACGTTCGAGGCATTCCGAACGACCGTACGTACCCGCGGCGATTCAATATTAGCAAGAGAAGAAGCTTGAGCCGGTAACGCGCAAATGAAGCTCGATCGATAGACAAATCGTGGCCCGGTTGCGACCCGACACGATATACGTATACTTTCGAGACGTGCGACGTGGTCAGTCGACGACGTAATACTGGGAAGCCGAGTGACTTCGTCTGGTATATTTAAAAAGCAGAAACGCAGTGTGGCGTTCGTGGCCAAACGACTGACAGGCTGGCTCACGCGGTGCAATACTATTGGCATCGATCGCAACGAGCCAGTGCTACCCACGCGACGCGCGTACTCTTTTCACGAGAGCGAGTGAAAGATAATAGGTTTTTGTACAGCGTAGATCGGGGTAAGAAGAAGGATAATAACGGCAGCAACGTTTTCGTCACACTTTCGATAAATATACATTTGTAAATAGAATGATGTGAATTAATGGGAAGGCTGGCGGGAAAGAAATGTATAGAAGGAAGGAAAGATTGTCGGGTGGGCCGAATGGTAAATGATTCGATGGTCCATTTAGATGAGAGATAGGGAAGTAGGGTACAAATCGCAAAGTGAACGAAATCGTGGCGGGAAAGGGAAGTGTGAGAGCAAAGGGACCTTAAATTTGATGGAACCGTGTAAACATTGATAGCAAAGATATAAGTGAAAATGCAATAGAGATTCTATAAGGGAGGATGAGCACGGAATGAACGTATCGATTAGTCATATGGGAGAAAATTTCTGTCACGCCCGATCGGTAGTTATACCGAGTTGCGTAACAATAGATTAGGTGTACGCGTGTACAAAACGAGACCGGCCAGATCGTGTGTCTAACACGGGGACATGCGAGTATGTAACTCTCGTGACACGCGTATGACCACTCTCACTAAAGTTAGAAGTCACGGAGTTAAAAGGAGAAACCAGTGGAACACGAGACGCGAATGATATCACGATTCCATCATCCTTGTCTTCCCTGATGGACCGTGCCTGTCTCTCTCCCTCGTGAAATCGAGAACAAGAATAGATAACGGTAAGAACATAATAAGGTGGGGCATTAGAGTGAGTATGTTCGCGCAAGGTATAAATCAAATAAGATCACGTGTCTTTCACGTGACAACGATGCTTGAACAGTCGAAGTTCACACCTGTCCATCGGTACACCAGCTGAGGAACATACAAAGTAGGAAACCTGAATGTTTCCTATGCTCTACGAAACTTTTAATGTCGAGAAGTTTCGAGGAACAGGGTGGCGACGATATTGGAGAGTGCTGCTATTCGATCTCTGACCGTGACCTGTTACACGTTGATTTTATTGTCGGTGCAATTAGCCGCGCATATCTCATTGCATCGAGTCACAAGGAAACCGTAGGAATTGTTGGTACGACAAATACCTGCTTGATATCAGGATAGTAAACCGATCGTTTCTACCGCGGAGAATTTAAAATGGACCTCGGAGGATTAATCGAGGACCCCCTGCCTCTACAGATGCTGAAATTTTGTTGTCAAAAAAATAGAGCGAAAAATAAACGAGAAAAAGACGACGCGCTTCGCGTGTTTTCAGTGAAAAATCGATGGAAGAACGAGGAGAAAAAGACGAATTTCCCTTGGAACGACCGAGCTTGCCATCCATTATCGTTGCTCGACTAATTAGTTCGGACACGCGACACCGGGGCGACGCGGTGATTCTACACAGAAATTTGCCGGCGATTTCATTCTCGACGCTTCGATTCGCATTAACGCGTCTCCACCCTGGTTCTGCCCTACGTGAAATTCGAAATTCCAAGTGGAACGGTCGAAACGTTCCGATCGAATGAAATTAACGAGAACGTCGAATTCGTTATATTCCAATCTTCCTCTTGATCCTCGATTTGCTAGGGAACCGTGGCGTTACGCGTTACGTTTGCGAATTAAATTAAATTCGATTAAACGTTCCGTTTCCTGGCTTTCAAAAAAGTGTGCACACGTTGATTGCATTTGGGGATTCGTGTTCTAGTCAGGGAGCATCGATTTAATTAATAAATCCTCTAGGCCATTTTTCGGTATAAAAATGATTTTTATATAAAACACCGAAATAAACGGTTAAAACCAAACAGTGATACTATATGGCAGTAATAAATAAAAGCAATAATAAACCTTGAGTCTTCCCCTGCAAGCGCAAAAAACGGATGATCATTAGGAGAGTTCTGTCTAAATTCGGAGAAAAACTAACAGGAGATTTCTTTTACCCCTTCACGCGATCAGAAACACGAAGGTTCGGCTCAATTAATAGATGAAAGGACGTCATTAGCCTGATTCTAGGATCGTTCACCAAGCCACCCCCGACATCGATCACCCTGGTGAAGGCTAGAGGGATCAATGGGGGTACGTCTGAGGCGGTTGATCTTTCGTAACTTGCTCGCGGCCGCCACCTCGAGGGGTTGCGTTTCCTCGTGGGGACGATTCGTCAGGATGACGTCTTGGCTCGAGCCGTTTGCTGTGCTCCAGTGGTAGATGCCCCGCAAGCGACACAATCGTTGCGTTTGCATGCGCCATCGATTCATCGACCAACATTTCCGCGATAACATGATGGGTTGCTTAAGTCGATTGGTTGAATTGATGGCAGCGTTCGCAGAGAGCTACAACCGTCGCCGCGAAGAGGAGCATCAAATCTTCCCAGAAGAATCAGTATCGCTGAAGCGTTGATTTCGTAGAATTATACACACGTTCGTTTCTATTGCCAGTTTAGAGCGCCAAGAATCTGGTCAATTGGGATAATTTGAATTCAAGAGAAGAGCCCAGTCATCCCGATCGCGTTCAAATCATTTCCAAGTGACGACGCTCCAAATGTCACGTACGCGTGTTCCCGCAGTACGATTATATAATCACGTGGGCCTCCACTTCGAGCCTCGATTTGCGAATTTCGATACGCGTGCACGCACAGTGAATCACCTTAGCTTCGCTGATAACGAGCTAACTAACAAGCAATCATTTTAGTGTCGCCCAGATTTTCTTAGTCGTCTTACACAATCGGTGATTATACATCGCAAACTTGCCGATTGCCTGATTGCACAGTGGGAAATGAAAAAAGGAGCCCGACAAAGTATCTACACATTTATTATATTTTTGTTTGCCTCCCAAGATTAAACGATTCTTCTAAGACACTAATGACACCGCGTGCTGTCATCATTCGGAATGCGAGTCGGGGGAATGAAACGTGACGATCACGGCGACTGGTTAAACAGTATAATATTTGATCAAATCGTGCTACGTTGACTGGCAATACCCCGATATAAATCAGCCGCCTCTAAGCTCGTCGTTTACCCTTTCCCGAATTTTTGCTTCTTTTTTTAGAACTTGCGCGACAAACGGAGAAGTTGATCGCGCTTAAGACGTTTGACGTCAAGCTGTCACAGGGACCGCCAGTGGTAGTGCGCGATGAGTTATTGTACATCCGAGGAGACACCATCGAACTCAGTATCATCGAGCACGCGCGCTGGGCATAATCATCCGCAGGTGCTACGAGCTGGAGAACGATAAATTATGGGCACGTATACGGTGGTGTTTCGTAATTCGACGAGATACGAGGAGATAATCGTTCCGCCTTCTTCCGACTCTCTCGCCGTTTCCCGTTCCCCAAGGTCTGCGGAATAATACCCGGTTTGGGTGTACGCGAAATATTTATGAGGCGTTCCGATATTGATGGCCCTCCTGGTTCTGGTTAATTTGTTAATGGTTGGGTATTTCGGAGGAGAGATTAATGTAGAAAAATATATGAGCGGAAGAAGCTATTCTGCTATTACCGTTCTGAAATAGTCCAGCAGGATATATCCGGATGATACAGGTAGAGCTCCTTTATTCGCGTGGCAATCAGCTTATATACAGGGTGTCATGTAACCGGTGGTACAACCGGACCGGGGCTGATTCCACGTCAAAATGTAACTATTTAGCGAACGTGTACGTAAACGTGTCCGCCACAGCGTAGCATTATTTTCATTGCTGTTTACACGAAGCGTGCTTCAATTAATATAGCGTTCCGGTTCAAGCAAAAGTAAAATATTTGACAAGAACGTTGCAAAGAGGATGGTTAAATACCTACGTTTAAAATGCTTGTAAACGTTTTCGCCCGTATTTAATTCATTTTATACACGCCGAGCAACACTGCAGGGAGTCCTTTAAACAGTAACTTTTTAAGAAACAATAAACAGTAAACGTGGTTAGAACAAGAGAAGCTCGGCGAAAAAGAGAGCCGGGGAATGGAGTGGCCGTCGAGGGAACACGCGAAACGGAGCACTTGAAACGAACAAGCGAGCAGGCCGCTGCTGCGAAGAGGCAGACACTTTCCCCGACAGAGCCACGGTGGGGCTGCTGTACACGAACTTACGCCGCGTATACATTTGCATTTCATTCAAACATACGCGCCCATGCATGCCTCTAAATTCCATTGTTCCTCGCACGCCGCCAGAACTTCGATGTTTCTCTCCAATTGTCACCGTTTGCGATTCCTCCCATCCCTCTCGTTTCCCATTTCCGGCTCAGGCAACGATTAGTTCCTGGCGCAGATCTCGCGCTCGTCTCAACCCAAGCCCAGAACGAAATTATACCTAAACGTCGTCGAATGTATGCACGCGTCGGCGACAATTTCTCTAGATTTACACTCGTTCGATCTTAATGCCTCGGGTTCAGCGATGTTTGATAAAGTTTCGTCCGATGTAAAGTTGCCTTCGTGTCCTTTCACAGGGTTCAGAACGAATATTGCTGAGAGAAGAATCAGATATTTGTGACATTATGTTATAATTGGTAACTCCGCGACTTAGGAATCACCGTGTATACCATCCCGGCGAATGTATCGAGTAGTTTCTGTTACAGACATAATTTACAATCCCACAAATCTCCCCTAACACGTGCTGCGCGAGGACGACACACCATCCATCCCAGGACTCTCCCCATCCTGCCATCATGCTCCTGATTCTGTGTTACTACTCACACCATGCCATTTTCACCGCCGCGCACGCGTTGCCGCATTTTTAATTTTTCACCGTCAATCTGGCTGCCTTATTGTCACATTTTTATTCATTGCTCTTCCCCTCCTGGCTCCTGGACTCGCATATTCTTGCCCCTATTCTATTACTTCTATCCATTCATTTTCCATTTCTCTCGTTTCGTCCCATTTCCCCCGGCTACATTTCTTTCCAGATCTTATTCTTCGCTCCTCATTCTTCCTCATTTCTCTGCACTTTACATTCTTACGTCTCTTCATTCTCCTTCACTTTCCCCCTTTCTTCCTTGTCACATTTTCTCACCCCTTCATTTAAATCCCACCCTATCGGGGCATCCCGGTTCTTGTTACTCCATGACACTTTAGATTCCAGGCCCGATCATGAATCAATTACAGACGCTCCTTACCTCGAATCGATTCCCGCCGCACACCCCGCTGTAGAAAGTTCCGAGACTCAAGATAGTTGAAGTTGTTCGTTGAACTAGCCGAAGCTATTGTCGAACGACCGCTAATCCGTGTTTCACTGTAATAATTGTAGCACTTGGAAGTCTCGTTCGCACAGTTTCTCCAGGGCGGTGATACGTTAAGCGTCCCTATTACCAGCCCGAAATCCCGATTTCCAAAGGAAATTCCAAATGGAAAGTCAGACCCACCCCGTTCGTATACCGCTCCCCCTAACCAATTAACCACCCCCGCTCTATCTAACAGTATAAAAGCTTCTCTGCCGGAAAAACTGCCGAACGGAATACATGGAATAAACTATGTTTCAAAGGTTTCCGGAACAGGCACTGAACGATTTCTCATAATTTTCTTTTTCTATTCATACACTCGCTTGAGTACAGCAGCCACCCTCGACCCCAAAGCCGTAAATCCCTCAAACCAAATACTATAGAGAATCGTTCGTTCGGAATCCAGCTTGAGAATACGTGGACGAAAGATCGAAATTGCATCGTCACAGTCGGTCCGGTCTTCCGGTTAATCCGGATCTCACGATCAATTTTCGTCAGTGGTCAGTCTTCAATCATTCGGTCGCAACAGACGGGGGGCGGCGGGGTGGATGGGGAGGGGAAAAAACGTCCCCTGGCACACGTTAGGGCACGCAAACGGAGAAACGAAGAAACGGGAAAACGAGGCGCAACTTTTTCAAACGCAAACGACGAATGGCCGTGACGCGCGGGTTAAACGAGCAATTCGGAGTGTCCGCGTGGCTGATTTACTGCACACGCGGAATACGAGCGACGGTTCCAATAGGAACCGGGGATACTTTATTGCAAACGGGTCCCCCGCGCCCGGTAAAGATTAACACGTAACGCGTGCAAAAATAGGATTACATCGTAATTTTCCGGTCCTGCATGTATGCACGCGCGAAAAGAGGATTACGCCGGGGGTCCACCGCGTGTTCGAGGGAACGTTCGCGTCGTCCACGGGGCGGAAAGCGCTTAGTTATTGGCCGGTGCGACTGGAACACGTCGAACGGTGATTCAATTGTCCTCTGTGCGTCGAAATGAAACGAAAAAAGGACAGAAGACTTTGATGGAAATCATTCGCGAGGGCGACGAATCATCTTTCGTCGCGGTGCTCGCCTCGTTCGATTCGGCACCTTTGCAAATCAAATATTTAACGCGAAGCTTTCACTTGACGGTCCCCCAATTCCTACATCTTACGGATTTTATGGCGAAAATTGGTGCGCCGCGTTGGCGAGGAAAACGCAACGCAACGTAAAGATGGATTCATTGTCTGCGACCCGACAGGATTTCTCTGAATCTCCGGCGAACGCTGAAAGCGGCCAGGAAGGCAGGGAACGACACGTTTAACGATGACGAAAAGCAAGTCAACCCAGTTTCACCCGTGCGCGTGCACACTTGGACGGAAAGCTGATTTATTACGATCGCACCCCTTCACCCCGTCCGTTGATGGTACATTAAACTTCCCTCAAATTTATGGCGCATTATTTCGAACGAATATATCTTCTTCGCCGGCTACTTGCATGAACTTCGAGCCGTCGCCCATTTGCTTGGATGGGGCGAAGGGAATGGGCGAAGAAAAAACGAAGAAAGGAGAAAGGAGGGGGCGGGGGTCGCTGGGAATAAAAGGTACAAACGAATACCAACGCGCGGTGAACGGATCGAGTAACCGATTCCTACCGCCGAGGAAAAAGAAGGACAGCGAAATTCGCTTGCCTGATTTATGGATGGCAATCTCTTATTGTTAGAGATGATCGAAATATCACGCGCAGAAGCCGACGTTCTCTCCTTTCGGCCAATGATGCGCCAAACAGGGTTCTCCGATTCGCATTCGGACAGAAAATTGGCACCCATTCGGCCCGGTCGTTCGTTCGTATAATAAACGTCTGTGTCCGACACTGGTGATGCCCGCAGGAAACCGATGGATGCCCGTGCGTTCTTCGATCAAAGAACGAGCGCATGAAAGAGGATGGAACAGCACCGTATAATACTTGGTGAAATTTCGGAATGGTACACGAATTTGCTCGAATTGTTTGGAAATTTATCGGAGAACTGGTGATCAATTACGACTCCGGAGAATTCATTTTGTATCGTTCATAATTTCGATGGATATTCCAAATTCATATGAGGGGCATTCAAAATGTTCCGTTCATAAAGCAACACCGGGCGAAACGATTTTGTCGAACGATCGAAGGTATTGCAATGCAAGGCCCGACATTATCAGGAAATAATAATAAGAAGTTTGAAAGAAATGAACGTGATCCCCAATGCTATTGATGGTCACGGCAGCAGCTGATGATACAGGTGAATTGATTTACTTGGGATTATTGTAGTATCTTCTTGGTGAAGTACTGACATTGAAATCATACATGCACCTGCGTGCGTCATTGCGCACGCAGTGCAGTGGGATTTATGGCGTGCTGAATCAGGTCAATGCATCCGTGCATCATTAGACGCATGGAGTCGTCGAAAGGTTCCAGAGTATCGTATGAATTTAAGCAAATTGCATTGATAACCCGATCACCGTCTAGGTTTCCAACGATTGGGGGACGATAGGGGTTGATCCGGCGGTTCGAATATCTGCCTTAGTTAAATCATCCCCGAATTGCAAAGTCTCGATTACGAGGGTATTACAAACAGTCTAATTGTGCTTCTTTTGTTCACGTTCCAAACATATTATAGGCTTTGTTGAAAATTTGTTGGGTCTGGAACACAATTTCATGAGTGGAAAATTGTAGTCGACCGAATTGGAGTAGTAAATAATATTTCAAAACAAGAAGACAATTGGAAACTGCCGGGAATCGAACTCGAGTTTACAGCGCAGAAGCCACGAATCTAGTCGACTCGGTCATCGTGCTCTTGATTTTAGTTCCTGTTTCCTTATCAAATATAATGAAAGTAGATCAATCCCAACGTGTACGTTTTTCCTTATTTCAGTGTTTGTAAATTTGTATTCCAATACCAGGCTTGTTTAATTGCATCCCTTTCAGAAATAATTCTTGGGAATATTTTTTTCACATCTGCAGCACAGTCTTCTCGAGTAAACTATACTC
Organism: Nomada ferruginata; assembly: GCA_963583965.1. Lineage (NCBI taxonomy): Eukaryota > Metazoa > Arthropoda > Insecta > Hymenoptera > Apidae > Nomada > Nomada ferruginata. Next base: position 7,860,395 of record OY757225.1, on the reverse strand, counting down.
ATTCCCCCTGCGAGATTTTAAAACTTACGAAGAATTTATTTAGAAATTAACCCTGACAGTGCCCTTCCAAAATGTTCGTTCAGGACAAATCATACTTATCTTTCGATACAATTCCACGCGAGCTTACTGAAATTTTCCTGTCGAGAGAAGACTTCCGATTTCGCACTCTTAAATTTTTGCATTTCGTAATTGAGCGTAGGTTTCGCATACGACGTGCTCCCGCAAGTAGGCGAGAAGAGTTTTTTCTAAAATTGAAAACCGGGACGAGAGGAGCCTCGAGTGCTGCTTATGATGGGTGAGCAAGCATGATCGATGGATAAACTTTACGGATAATTAGGTAGCGACGTTCTCTCTATTTACAGGCATTCCAGCGTGGACGGTGCGCGAAGCACTGGCGTTAATTTTCATGAGAAAGGAGTGGAAACAGTTCTCTAACCGTATAGCCTCTCCTCGTTCCCATCGAAGGACATTTTTGCTCAGCGTACGAGGACCGCCAAATATCAGTTGTTTGTTTCGCGATACCCACAATCGCGTAAAAATCTCGTAAAATGTCCGACGATATCAAGAAATTTCGCAGAGGATAGAAGCCTCACGAATCCATAAACATTTTATGGAATCTTTTCGGAAAATTTCCTTCGCTGCTGCTCGTTCCTTTTATATTCCCATTTATTTCCCAGCGCCGTACATAAACGTGGAAAAGCCGATCCGTTATCGCGTTCGGTCGACGGAAACCTGCGGACAGTTTCAATTTTACATGACCAACAGCCGGGGAGAATAATTGCTCGAATTAGCAATTCAATTCCTTGCGCCCGGGCCGATAAACCTGTGCGAGCAACGTCGATCTCGTTCGACGATATATTATACCCATCGTTGTTAACTTCGAGGTCTTAAATGATGTACAGAAAATCGTTGTAACCTCGGGACGCGTGTATCAGTAACGTTTCTAACGTAAACATCAGCCACACCCCGCTGAATTATACTGAAAACAAGTTCCGGTGAAGAGAAAGAGGTTCACCAATTCGGCTCACCCGAAATTTCTTACTCGTCACTCATCCTGACAGGCAATTTCTTTTGTATCTGCGCGCCAGAATCTCCGACGGGTCGATCGATTCCAGGGGCCGACGATGGCTGTCAAACGGCCGAACAATCTCTAACAATTCCCTGTTGATTCTTCGCCGTTGTACATCATGAATATCCAGACGAGATACATAGTAGGCAGGCCAGAAAAAGCGAATAGAGGACGCAAAACGACCCACGGGGACGTTGTCAGTCAGCTGGTTTCCGGTCGGCTTGAAATATCGGCAAGCTTCTTACTGGCGGTGTAACACGAGTCTCATTTCCAGCGGAGGTAATTTCCCGTTGAATTTCCAGCCGCGTCTATTGGCCGCGTTTCTTTTTTTTCTCTCTTTTTTTTTACTGGCTGTCAGTAACCCGAACGACGGAGAACAGACGGAGGAAAAAAAGAACCGCGGACAGACGTGATTCAGGAGGAAAGAAGCTAATCGAGGAACGCTAACCCAGCCTCGGCGCGCACGTCGAGCGCGACGTCGAGCGCGACGTCGAGCGACGACGAGCGACGTCGTTGCTGGTCCACGTGCGTCACCGCCGCGAATCGATCTCGCGAGATCGCGAGGCTTCTCTACGTGCCAACTCGAGATCTGCCCTCTCGTTTTTTTCAACGGTTTTTAGACTTTTAAAATGTCACTCTTAAACCACCTTTTTCTACTCCAATAAATTCGTGGTTCGCGGACTTACCGAATTCTTTGTCAGGATAGGTTTAAAAATAGCATTTATAATGACAATGAGCCTCCACGATTCTTTCCTTCCTTTCCGTCCCCTCCTATCGTTCCCATCTTTTTAATTTCCGCAATTTTTCTGCGCTGTTGCGAGGCCTTCAATTTGGGTCAGCCTGTGGGAGTTTTGACGAAAACACGTCCGTGCTCTCCACGGTTAAATAGAATTAACGTTGATCGAAAAGCTTCCGGGCTCAATCAGACCCGAGCGATATAAACATTCTCACAGCGATTCCATTCATCGTCTCTATTTGTTATCAATCGTCGAAGCGAACGTTTGTACTATGCCGGATGGATCAGTGGTCCTCTAATTATAGCCGATCGACAGACGCAATAATAAACGTCGCGATCTATCAGTTTGCTCCATTTGTGTAAATTCGAGGCAGAGCGGAAAGGAACCGAAATTCATTTACACTAAGGGAAATACATTCGCGAGAGTACATTTCCTCTGGCACTTTGAAACCGTGATGCTCCAGAAGGAAAAGGTCGCACCGGAGAAGCTCCCGCCTAGAAAGAATTAAATTACTGCGACGCAAGCCAGCCATGCCAGTTAAATAAAATGGCAACCATCGTCGGAGTCTTCCAGCTCGAAAATAATGCTGCCTGTCCGCGACGTCTCTAGCCAATTAACCGTGAAATAACGATTACGAACAATTACATTCACTGCTGGTGATATATACATGTATATAAATTACATCACCGCAGATGCACGTGTCACGTAGAACTCTGTTCACGGTGTAACTGATCAAGTAATTGCTATTCAATTTATATCGCCCAACATGTGATCGTGATATTTTTCTGCCAACGGCAAAAATTGTCTGTACCCAAATATTTGCGCGACAATGACCGCCGTTGTCGTTGTTGGCCGGTGACGTTAGTCACGTTGCATCCGTTGACCAGAGTAGGCCGGTGGTGAAATAATCAAAGAACGATTGAGAAATCTCCGATTCGCCATGGTGCTCCGCGATAAGAGTAGGCGAAACCGGATGCACGATCGTAAATCGATTCGACGATCGAGAATCGCGTCAGCAGATGCCGCAGATACAGCCACATCAATATGACTGCTGGGTCTGCTGTGTGTATGGGTGTGTGCGTCGGCCTACTCTGCGAACTTCAACCCCTTCCCCTCGCACCCCTTTCTCCCTTTCTTTCGCGTATCCATGACGTCACTACACCCCTACTATCGTTTCACCATTGCCACGATACCAGTATCCCCCTTTCTGCCCCGCTTACGGTTAGGACAGAATCTGGTAGGGGTCGATACACCCTCCGCGCACCCTCTCTTCCGTTCAACTGGCCTTCTTACTTCTTCCCGCGCAAGCGAACGTACTTCTTCTATTTCCTTGCATCGCGTGCTCTCTCGTTCTCTTACCCATTTGTCTCCGCCGTCGTTCCATCTTTCTACCACACCGTCATTTTTGCTATTTTTCCTCTTCACCCCTCCCCTAGACAATGCATACATGCCGTTGCTTGTACGTGACACCGAGGCCCTGACGAGCGAAACAATGGATAAATGATGTTGGTTCAATGGCGTCGAGTAGTATGGGGGCGAGAGTGCGAAGACGAAGGGAAAGCGAGAGAATAAGGGCTGCCCGTGACGTAGTTGGAAACATTCTAGGGAGACGAAGGTGTTACCCGAGACTCCTTGGAACGAGGAAATGATAAATAGCGATCGTTGGTAAGAGGCTAAAACGGTCGTCCATCAAACCGATTCACCTACATCATTATTACGTTATCAACAAACTGGCACTCTTCCGCCACGGACGTGTGGCTTCGTACTATTCAATCAGTAACCAGAAAAATATCGGCAGCCTTGCCCCGACGCTGCATTGTTGTTACGTGCATACGTCGATGTACAATTGGCCCTGCGCTACTTTCACGGGCGGCCGTCCATTAGGTTGATGAAGCCTGAAGCTTAACCATGAATTTCGAACAAATCGAGGCGTGGAGAGGAAAGCATTAGGACGCTTAAAGGAGGCAGAGCACAGCGAAGATAAATCCCCTGTACATTCGTCAAAGCGTGGACACCACGGAGACATAGAAATTCTGACAGGAGGGAAAGGGTGGCGCAGACGGGCAAAAAATGTGGCGGCAAAAAAAGACAGGGAACCCGAAGAAAATAGTGGAAGAAAAGCGCGGCGGGGAAAGGTCGTGGAAAAAAGTCGACAGCAGAAATCAAGTTGAACTAAAGGGTGGTGAGCGTACGACGCGTGTCGTGCACGCAATCCACGCGAGCGTGCGTGCATTCTACGTGATCACGCACACGCAAGCGCACCTGGCTATGACGTCACAAGGGCGGGGTCCTCGTTAGCGGTGCTTTAGCAGTGCACCGGGACGAAGTGGCGAGCAACACGTGGAAAAGGGATCGCGTTGAACGACCGATGCGCGTCCATCGCTACGTAACCGGCACCCTCTCTGGCCAACTTGCCCTCGCAGCGCTTAAAAAGCACCTCGACTTCCCTACCCTTGTCTCACGAAACATCTTCCCTCGGAACTGTTCCGTACGCCAACCCCCATAGGTCAACCAGGAAATTGGGTAAACGTAACAACGCATTCGACTTTCAACACGAAGCCCCACGTTCATCCCTTCGTGTGGCGATTCCTTTTCTTAGGTATCCTGGCGCAAATACATGTATAGCATAGTTGTAGGAAAGGGAATAATAGTTGATAGAACGATAGTAATTCTTTGAAGGAGCTTGCAGGGAAGTTGATGATGCTATCGGTTTAAAGCATTATTTCCGGTTCTTCCGCGATTGGGAATACCGTCACTTCCGTTGGCAGAGCGGTAAGGTTGGGAGGAAATTTTACAATACCCCCGCGACACGATAAATAATGGATGGGATGATAAAAAGAGATTTTCGTGCAGGAGTGTCGGAAGGGATATTTTTAGCGTGGAGTTCTTGGCGAGATAATACGCTGTAAAGTATCCGCCAGTAGGTCACAGTGGTTTCTGTGATTATACGACGAGAGAATAAGAGACAATTAGCAAAAGTTTCATTGATGTAATGAGGAACCTGCTCGAAAACTGCCCCGGTGGCTCGAGTCCACGTCCAGACAATTTTTCACCCTCCAAGAATTCATGGAAAATCTGCCCAATACCGGCAGATTATACGAAAATCGCCCCTTTCTCGTACGTGGAATCGGCTTTATACAGCACAGAAAAATAATACGTCCATAAAATTCCAGAATCAGCAGTTGTGCACCAAGATGGAAATGAATTTCGTGCTGCCTGGTGGGAGAATTTCCTACGTTATCGTGGGCGGAATTCCAGCACGTGGAAACTCGAGGGAAAGGCACACTTGAGTGCGGTTCGTCTGTCGCTCGACCAGCAAATTTGGATGCAGAGGGAAATCTTTGAAACTGGCCGCTATAAACCATTCTACATGTTCGCATAAGGGGGGATCGATTTAGACGGTTAGTAAACGATTCAGAGTAGATAGTTCTGCAAAAGTAGCAAAAGTATGTCACGACTGGTGTCAAAATAGACTGCTGGAACTCTAGTTGCCGGCAGTGTGCTGCAAGTATTTGCAGTTCATACGGAACCGAATGTCGCTGTAAATCTATTTCCTGAACACAATGTGCTCTGTTCTTTCTACTTCGGTATACCGCGCTGCGAGCGAATTTCTCGACGAAGGAATCACCGAGACTCTCTGGAAATTTATTCCACGCCCTTCTGTTTGTTTGCCGGCTCTGCGCTTATTCGTACCTTTGGATATTCTTTATGTTAAAACGCGGTAATTTAGTTCGTTTACAAACAGAGAAAGACTTCCAGCAAACAGAAAATTAACGAACAGTCAACGCAGTTGATTCCTCTGAGCATATTATAAATAATTGTTCACGTTGTTGGGAATGCGACTAGTTGAGTGAAGTCGCAGGAAAAATTCATGTAGACAAACTTGCCGTTTCTTATCTTGATGCCTGTATCGTGCTGAGCATTAACCAGCGGAACGTGATTCGCGTTTCACGAGCCACCAATAATGTTCGTAGCGCACGAATGTTTAAGGCGATATTTTTCATATCTTTTTCCCCCGATACACATATGCGGTTATTTCGTGTCATAAGAGGGCCACAATTAATTCTATTTGACAAATACTGCGCGTGCATCGTATGCAAGATGAGAACAGACAGCAAACGAACCGGAAGCTGAAGGATTATGAACTAGAGAGGATTGACAGACGATCGCTAGTCGTGAGAATTCAACGAGCCTGCTCATCGGGGACGCTCGATGCGAATTACGTGTCGTCTTCCTGTCCTTATCACCGCCTACGCTGCTGTTATCGCACCGATACGCAGCGCAGCGAGACGTGTCTCGCGGGAACCGACGTCATTTCGACGCGTCACGCTTCCTAATAGTGCCACGACTACGCTTTACCGCATTAGTCATTTGTCTTTATTGAATGGCTAAATTAATGATCCCGAAGAAGCACGATAATTCGCCGGTACTTAGTCTATCCGTCGCAGCGTCGTCGTGGAAAATTTTCAGTGACGGAAACCGTGCGCATAGATAACACGTTGCTTACGTAAATCGGGATGAATTCGTTTGAATTCAGATACGTGGGAATTTATATGGCACGGTTTTTCCTGTTTAGCCGGCTACACTTCACGAATTACCATATCAATCTTTAACCGGGTGGAACTCGTTTAACGAAACGAGGATTTCGTAGCAAAACGGAAAATATTGAAAGGGGCAACCTTTAAAAGAGCATAATCGAATATGTGCCGTTCCACACCGCGGTCAGAAACATGTCGCGAAATTCGTTCAACCTTTCAGCTAACGCAGTTACACGGGGGATGACGTGAACTAATTTAGAACGTTCGGTACTGGAGTACTGGATCATTGTTCTTTCTACGCGCGGAACCCTTGCACTCGAGTTCATCGACCCTCTTTAAAAATAGTTTTTACGCCCTCCATTTATCCACGTCCCCGCGCCGTGATTCGCCCAGCGAATTTGAACCGTATCAGCTGGTTAATTTCAATGGTTAATTTTACAGTGGACTGCGTCGTAAAAAAGACCAGTAAACGACAAAAATTTATCGCGACCGAGGCACGAGATCTTTCTTCTCACTTCTTTTTCTTTTTTACGTCGCGTCAATAAATAATGCGAATCCGTGGCCCCTTAGAAATCACTCTCCGGCAGACCTCGTAAACGGAGCTTTATCGGTCGAGCTATTTCGCCCCGAGAAGTACCCGGTTTCTAGCAGAGGGGAATTTCCCTTTGTCGGCCGGTGGAAACATTTGCATCCAGCGCGTTAACCGGAATGGCGGTGAATTCGCGGATGGCAAAGGGGGTTAGCATCGATTAAATCCCCCAATTGCATAACCGCGTTCTGGAAATCGTGAGCGTTTCGAACTGCCGTACCGGTCTACTCGGAAACACGCGGTGGCGATGAGATTTACGATAGAATACGTATGGTTCTTTATCCGAAGTCGTTGGCGTTTTCGGGGCACACAGCTCCAGCGACGAGACATCTCTGCGAGGAGTACCGACGATGTTAAGGAAGCATCGAAACGTCGGATCCAATACGGGACGCTCGAAATCTACCGCAAGGAAGATTCTTCGAAGTTTGGTTATCGCTCTATACACCCGCGTCTTATAATCCCCAACGTTTACACAGTGCCCTCCTTCGAAGTTTTCGCACCACCGTCGACTGCCATTCAACTTTCCAGATACAACCGTTCTTCCATTCAAGATTTCCACCCGTTATCTATTCCATTCGGACTATCCGTTTCTCAGCGCAAGGTGTTACCGTGATACGTCAAGCGATCCATACGGTTAATTCAGCGATGTATAATCATATCGATCACCACTCGGCCCCGTTGATAGAGAACGCCCGTTGAATTTAGTGGTCGTCGCGACGCTGGCCCGTATCTCAGGGCCAGGACGCTGGCCGAAACGAAGGAGTTCGTAACTAGTTTCTCCGTGTATGTTCTCCGTACGGGAACAATGCCGATGCGCGTACATACGGTGCACCAATACGTGTAGAGAGGTGAGAGAGAGAGAGAGAGAAGAGAGGGGTTGCGCTTGCACGTCGGAGTTGCGACAATATCCCAAACTTACCGACGGTAAACTTTCGGCAAAGAGACAGACGGAGAGAATGAGAACAGCTAGAAAGGGTGGCCGGGGGTGGTGGCGTTGACGCGGCGCCATCAAAGGAACAGAGGACGTCTGCCTTATGGATACACAGAGAGAAAGGGAGAGAGAGAGAGGGCGGGGGAGAGAGTGAGTGAGTCGCGGCCGCGGGCGTTCGAAGGATGGCCACGATAGCCACCGTTGGAAATTTCGAGCTCGAGATTTCTCCTCTCGTGTCGTGTCCTCTTGCTATCCTGTCCGCTACGCGTGACACAGTTTTCTATTCCGTGGAGCAGGACGCATTGTGAACGCCCGCGGTGGCCAATTTTTTTTCGAAGTTGAGAACGTTCACAGGAGACGTGGGTGATTTTATTGATGTTAAGCGTCAGCAACAAGTAGATTCTTCGTTATTTGAAATTGTTCAATTTGACAGTAGCACCAATTATTAAAGACCAAATCCTGCCGTAAAATGAATTCCGCCCGGGGCCAGGGTAATATATTTGAAATTGAATTATTTTCTACGGCGACCGCCTGGCTACTGTCTTTGCGTTCCAATTATTTGGAATTATTCGTTGCTTCGACGGAAATTGCTCCCGTGCCACTTTCAATTACGCGTTTACCTATGCCCGACCCGTGTACGAAGTTCCGTTTCCCCCTCGAAGCCATCGCGGAATTTTTGTTTTCCCCGCTCCGCCGGCCGCGGATCGTCGAGTTATCGAACTCGACGATTTCAAACGATTGCAATTTCCAGCGTCGAACTTCAAACGACGTATTCGCTACGGTAATGCCGCGTTCCTGTTTCTCGCAGAAGTTCCACGGTCGTTTATAAGGTTGTGGAGTCGCCGAACCAGCGTATAATTTCTCAACTACCCTCCCCCGACCGGAAAAGCGACCTCTTGAACCTATTAGCTCGTAACACGCGAAACGTTCCCTCGTAAAATGCCCGTGAATGGAGGCTGGGGATTTACAAAAGTGGAATTCGTTTCATTATCCTGCTGCGGTTCATTGATGAAATTGTTTTTGCCGGTGAGCTGGAAGTGCAGATCGACGAAGTTCCAATTTTGATATGTACCGCGAAATGGCACCGAGTATTTTTTTTTTATCCGGTCGACTCTATTCCCGTGCGAAGAATTTACACGCAAGAAAATCCAAAATATTTGTCAATCAATCATCCACGTTTGACGTTTGGAAGAGAAATTCGTAATGGTGAAATATGAAACTTCCGATAATGTTCCTGTATAAGTCTCTTCACCTCCAGCTGGTAGTTTCACAGACACGGAATATCTGTACCGGAAGTTCGGCGAAAATTTAATAAAGCATCGCAAAAGTATGGCGGTTGGGGATATTCCATAGCGTTTAATAAAATTTGTTTTGCTGTACCGTGACTGACGGTATCCTTAAACGTCGGGCCGGTTTATGAATAAGACTGAAAGATTCGCTCGTAAAACTTTTCCTCGGCTCACGGCGCACTCTCAAAGGCCCGATCCCATAGACACCGGATCGGAGCCGAATATCGAACGACGGTTTTCAATGAACATTCTGTGCGCTCTGTAGTTCTCGTTTCGCATATAAGCCTCGCGAGGGGAAAAACAATCAAAAGACATTTGCGTGGCCAGTTTCAAACGAGACAACCCTGGGTTGGTTGGCCCATTCCCGAGCTCGCAACTACGCCTTTAAAACTGCGAGTGGCGAGGGAAACGGGAACGAATCGAACAGAACCGATCGTTGACGTCGGCCATCAACGATCCCAATCAACCGATTAACGGCTTGCTACGCGCGATGTCGGCGTCGTTATCAACGTCGAGATCGTCGTACCTGTGACGGCAGCCGGTCCCGGCGTCGCTGATCATCGAGGTCTTCATCGTCTCATTGCGGTTGCCGCGCGTTCGTGAATGTACCCCCGGGCTGGTAACGACCAGGCAGCAACATAATATATTCCCGATCCGGTGGCTCGATGTTCTAAAGGCGACTATCAAGCTGTGGTCGCCTAATTTACGATCCCGGCAAATGGACACCGCCTTTAGTGGACGCGGCTTCGATCCCACGCTTCTAACCGCCTCACCCGCCACCCTCGCCGCGCGCTTCATCTTCGCTCGCACGCGGATGGTCCAGCCATTCTCCCTTGGCAGTTTGTTGTCGCAACGCCGCGTGAACTTTGCGATTCGACGAGCAACGCGTACAATTCAACGGCGCCGCAGCTAGGACAGCCACGGGGGTTGAATATTTCGAGCACTAACAATAAGCTCGACGGGGGTGGAAGGACACGCGAGCCATTTGCTCGCCAGCATACTCGTGCAAATCTGGGCCGAAATTTCTACCAGCTCGGTTGGTTTACTACGGCACTGGGAAATCTTCGTCCCCCGTATATTCGAGACAGCTGCGCGAGTTTCCGACTTAACTTCGTTGATTCGCCTCGACCGGGCTCAATCCGTGTCGCTCGCGAACGAGTAGCTTAATAGGATCATTCGGCTACACGCGATATCAAATGGGAAATATAGAACGGTATAAACAATCAATTTAGAGACAGGATAGCTGTACAGTTTCGTGGCATAGTGAGCACTGGGACATTTCCCAATGACCCGGATGGTCCGGTTGGTCAGATCTATCTAATCCCTAGATTCGGCCCGCTCGATCCGTCGAACAAAAGGTAGGCCAGCTAGCAGCCGTTTAAATTACTGTGTCGATTGAAACGGGGGATCTACCTTCCGTGGAACCTCCTTCCGAGTCCTCGGATCAAAACTCGAGCTCCTTATTAAATTTCGACGACTCCAATGCCGCCTCGAGAAGGTAATGATTCCTACGCGGAGAATAAAAACGGAAGACTTTATCCTGGAGCGGACCGATCGGTCGATGGTCCAAAGTCGACTGTCAGGCAGTGGCGGTCGGGTGCTGGCGGCGTCCCGACGCTTGCGCGGCAGCTTTTGCTACTCCGTCAGACGGCGCCCCGACGCTGGCACCGCCGGACGGACCGCTCGGTCGGGCCACCAGTCAGCCTCCAGTTGAGCCAGCAGCTCTCTTTCTCCATCCCTCCCGCCCTCTCCCACTTTCTCTCTCACCCTCACACCCCCTTTTGCTCGCTCTCTCGCGTGTAGGAAGGGAAGCGCGCGCGTCCTCTCACCTACGGCGACGTGCACACGCGCGTTCACACACAATCGGAACCCGTGGATTCACGGGCACGCGAGCCAACGTTGGTGTCGATAGAGTTACACGCGCACATGCACAACGTCCATCGTTCTTTCTCGCTCCCTCCGCAGCCCGTCGACTTTCTTCGTCGTACAGCCGACTCGATCCTGCGAGGAGAGTCTCTATCCAGCGAACGACACGAGAGGGAGTCCGAGTTCCTGGCTCGTCCCTCGCGGCTGCAGTGCGTTCCCAAACACCCGCGAGACAACCTCGAGGACTCTGCACGCACGCACGCAACGGACGTACGGGCGCCACGAGGAGGTAGGGTCCCTGTAGATCCCCGAGGATTCCTGGATCGACCGTGTCAAAGACGCGGTCGCGGACTGTCGCTGAGGATTTCGGATGCCGTGACCGCAGGCCAAGCTAATTCGTCCTTTCCACGGACCAGCTTCTCTGCCGTCTCCAACAAGTGGTGTCTCGTGTCGAAAGCGGAGCTTTCTTGTATCGTTCCGAGCCCCAGTTTCCCGCGAGTGTTCGATGTGTTCCCGCTGGGAGGAACGTGCGTGCGATTCAGAACTCGCGGCGGGTCGTCGGAGACCGAAGACGTGATTTCTTTCTGCCCCTCGTGAGAATTTCGCTCGAAGGAACGAGCATCGGAACGAGTCGGGCTCTAATGGGGACCGAGGAAATGACACTGCTCTGAGGCAGAGGATAGGAAGGATTCTAGAGTAACGATCGGTGATCGTCGAGAGGCGCTTCTCATGGAAAATGAGCGGAAGGAGAACGCGTGGTTGTTGTCAAGCTCGATGGAGAAGCTAGCAGCGTGACGGGGAAAGAAAGGCCGTGATCTTTGCCGCAGACTCACGAAATTACGGAGGAAGCTGAAAGTGGGAACAACGAACAGGGGGAACAACAGGCAGAACTTTTCCGTGTGTGGGAAACTTTGCTCGCTGTGTGATCAGCTGACGTGTCGAGTTAGTGGAACGGTTGGTGCGAGGGCTGCAATTCGGAACGAACGGTCGTGCGGGTATAAATCCTGTTGATTCTGTATGTGAAGCAGAAAAGGGTTGAAAGACGGGCCGAGGAAGGGGCGTGCATCGGCGAACCTCGAGCGTGTAAATAGATGTACAGAAAGGTGTTCCTTTTTCCTATACCTTCCTTATCGTTTCCATTCTTCGCGAATTGTCTACCTGCTAGGATTACAAATAGGAACGCATAAGGACGATAATTCGTACGGACCAGCAATTCTGTTACATCGGAGATAGACGAGGAAGGTGAAAAGAGAAAATCAAGCCCACGTAGTGGCGATCGAACGGATTCTAATTAGAAACGAACGAATCTAAGTGTAAATGTATGTATAGAATTTTACCACTAAGCGAACCATTTCGGATGCATCTCGTCGCGTTTGTCTGCGCGTGCGTAGATTAAATAAATAAACAGTCTGTCTGTCGCGATTTTCATTTCTTGCCCCGTGGTGGTGACGCGTTCGATTCTGTTCGATTCTAACGGACGAGTGCATACGAGTAATCGTACGATTCGCAAATGTCGCAAGTCGGAGCAGTACGGGTATCCAGCGCTTAGCCTTTTTAGCTGTGGCGCGATAATTAATTAGCTCGCGGGCGTCGTTCGTCCAAGGGGAGGAACGTCGAGCCGCGTGTAGAGGAACCGCGGGGAGGGAAAGATTCGAGTGTCGGGCATCGTGTCGCGAAGACACGACGCTGCTCGGTTCATTCGAAGATCCCGGAGAAGGCGTCCGGGCTTTAATCTAAGAGGACGGTAAAAAAGGGGGGACCAATTTTTCACGCTCATTCTCAATCTTTATCCCTTTCCTCATTTCCATCTCTCGCCCGCCTTTCTTTCTCCGTTTCTCTATCTCCCGCTTTCCCTGGCCGCCTTTATCTCCTTAATCCAACCAGCCAGCGGACTATCCATAAATCTCTCTGTACGCTCTTTCCGTATTAACTCCGTCATCGTGAGACCGGGAATACGAAGGAGTCGCAATTCACGCAAGCAATAAATCAAGGGCCAACTTTCCGCCGTGACAGCGGGGAACAGGAAGCTGGTACGTAGCGGTCACCAGTCGAAAACACCGGGAATCAAATTCCAGGAGATTTCGGTCCAATGAACGAGTGAACCCTTCGGGGAAGCTCCCGTGCTCGAGAATAGCCGGGATATTATTTTCTTAGTAGTCGATAATACGACGTTGGATAGCGTTTAGAAATATAGTTGCTACTCTTATTTCCGTCGGCGCGAGGAGAAGCGTCCAGGGGATAGGAAACTGTCCAACAACCGACATTGTCCGTTTAATGACGATGGCATCATCCTGAAACGGGCATGACGCCTCTGGCCTCGAGATGCGACGAGACCACTACCATCCTGCTGCTGCTGCTACTCGAGCTGGCACCCGGTGCACGCTGCTACTCGCGCCCGGTCGCCACGTCCACCTCGACTTTGTCGAGATAGCATCAGCAGTCGACGGCGAGGGTGCGAGTGATGCCGCTCCTCGGCAGCGTTATGACCATCGACGTCGCCGGTAGTCCGACTACGGCGTCCACCAGCGTCTTCGACGAGAACATGACGTGGTCTCGACAAACCGGTGGCTCGTCTACGTCTTCCACTAACGAGGCCCGCTCCACTGATCGGGTGATCCTGACCGACGAACAGCAGCTGCGCCGCCTTCTACGTCTGGCTACCGGTGATCGTGGAACTAGCCGAATTCCTGGCGGCCAAGGACCAAACAAAGTCACAGGGAACAACACTGAGACTTCGTCGGAGGAAGCGGAGACTGGGGGTTGCCATTGTTTTCAAACGAATTTGGCCACCGTGTCGGCAACTGGACTGTCCTTTCTCGTTACCGAAGAAACGTCTGAAGTGGACACTGGCGAGGGGAACACGGTCGGCTTGGAGAACGCTACTGGAATTAGTGCCGACAAGGAAGACGTCGAAGGACTGAGAGAGCTGGAACTGTTGTTCGGCTTGGGTGGCATGATGGAGGATTTCAGTGGGCCGTTCAACGACTCTTTCAACGAGACCCTCCTGTTTCCGTGTAACGGTAGCCTGTGCAACGAAACGTCGTATATTATATATGGAGAGGGCTTGTATCCGTCTGGATATACTCTGCCGCATATTATTTTGGCGTCCGTCCTGGCGACACTATTGATGATCGTCATCGTCGTGGGTAACATGCTGGTGATCATCGCTATTGCTACCGAGAAGGCGTTGAAGAACATACAGAACTGGTTCATAGCTAGTCTGGCTGTCGCTGATTTCTTTTTGGGTCTGGTGATCATGCCCTTCTCACTGGCCAATGAAATTATGGGGTACTGGATTTTTGGTTATTGGTGGTGCGACATTTACTCGGCCATGGACGTGTTGCTGTGCACCGCCAGTATCATGAACCTGTGCCTGATAAGCCTGGACAGGTTCTGGAGCATCACGCAGGCGGTGGATTATTTGAAAAAGAGAACACCAGCCAGGGCTGCCCTGATGATCGCTCTGGTGTGGCTACTGTCTGCCCTCGTTTGCATCCCTCCATTGCTGGGCTGGAAGAGACCTACACCTGCCGAAGAGTATCCCAAGTGCAAGGTAAGAACGAACAAATTCTATCGCGTTTGCCGCGAAACTTTTCTACTTCGTGAAGCGGAGAGTAAAAATGTTGGTTCCCCATGCAAAGTAGAACTGGTACTTTCGAGTTCCAGCGGGCCGGTTAATGTTTAAAACGCAATTTACTTGATCGCACTGAGAGCGACCAAGGAGTTTATTAATTATTTCCTCGACACTGGTTGGTAGGTCGAGTCGTCGTTACAGGTAACAAGTTAGTTTTACCGCATCTCACCTTTTAAGCGAGAAATTAAATTGGCCGGGAAATTGAAATGAAAATAAATAAACCAATGGGAAAGCTGTGAAGAAATTCCGTACCGTTTCTGAAATAACTAATCACGTTATTATTCAATCCTATAATTCCTCCACTTATCACAGAGAAATCCTGATAGGCCGCTTAATTACTTCCAGCTGGTCGAACTCATTGTTCGAACGTTCAACACGACGGAGTCGGAATTCAAATTTATCGAATCGACTCGAGTTTCTTTCGCGATAGTGTAAGGTTAACGGGTTGTACTGTAGACCCCCTTGAAACCCTAGCGGCCTTTCGACGTCGAGGTTCTCTTCTCGTTATGCACGATGCTATGCTGGCCTGTCTGTCACGCAAATACAGTTTTATGCAATGCTAAATGCGCGTCAACATCGACGAGTTTGAAAGCTGCGAGTTATTTTAAATAAACATTACTGGCTACGATTAGCGACTAAAACTATCAAAGCAAAGTTTTATTAAGTAACGCCAAATATCTCTCCCTCCGCGCGAAGAGAAAAAGAAAAATACTGGGATTCCACGCGACCCGCTTATTTTTACGACCCTTTATTGCCAGTGCGTCTACAGAAAACTTGTACAATAGCCTAAAAGGCTGAAGCTTTCTGTGCAGTCAATTTCCAGCCGAAGTATTCCCACAATCCATCCTGTATCGGTCATCAGAAAAGGTTGAGGAACAAGATGAGAAAAAAGGGGGAAAAGTATCGGACTTTGTCCTTTTATGTCGCAGTGAAACTCACCCTTATCCGCAAGCAACCCCTCGAATTCGGCTTACGCTGGCCTCTGCAAAATGTCGTGCAAGATTCGACCACTATGCCCGACACTTTGCTTCGCTTAGCTGACTCGCAGAGCTCCGTCTCCCTTTCCTTCTTTCCATGCCAACCCCATTCCCTCTTGCCCATTTCGATTCCCCACAAATTTCGGCGCGCAAGACGGAAGAACCGTTTTCGTTCCACTCGATACGTCCGAGGTCTATCGTTTCCGTTGATCACGTTGTTTGCCGCTAATTGGACAGTGCCCCTGCTCTCGGCTTGATTAAACTACCCGCGCACGCGAACGGAACGTGAATTTCTCCGCGACTAATTTTTATTGCCGGCCAACGAACGCGACTCGAAATCAGTCGACTGTTATTAATACGAGCAATCGAGGCTCGCGAAGCTACCTGTTGTCGAACAACTGGCCTGGCACAGCTGCGCGATGCTAATAACCTTCGGGGTGGATTTTAACGACGGGAAAAAGTTTCGTGTTTCCGTCGTTAACCGTATCCAAGGCAGCGCCCGCCCTTTATCGCTTTAACGTAAATTTCCAGAGAATCCCGTCAGCCATCCTTTCAACTGTGTCATTAGACTGAAAGACTTGTTGCTGGATCCTTCGAGCAGATATTGCACGGCAGCGCAATAATAATTCTCGCCCACGGCGTCGGCGGATTATTAGGCGCACGCGACTCGCACGATCGTGTTCGGTTCGAATGAAACGTAATTGTTGCGAACGCGCGGTTGGCGCGACGAAGCAAGCAGATGAGAATAGGATGACAGGGACAGAACGTCGGGGAATCCAGGACTAAGCTTATCGGGTTAAGCCGCGCGTGTTGACTGAAGTCGGCATTAAGTTCTCGCGATATCGCCGAGTCGCTCTCGTGTAAAATCCGGCAGGGCTCCGTTAACCGACCGCCACGGATACGTGTAATACAAGAACAAGAGGCCGTGTCGCGGATCTTGTTTTATTAAGACGCTTGGCATTCACGTTGCACCTATTAGCCCCTCTAATGGACGGGAAAATAATTTTCTTACGCGTGCAGGTATTTACATTAGGACAGAGTGATACGATTGACACCATTCCTCGTAGACAACCTCTGGAATTATTTTCTTACGATTCACAATTCGTTGCTGGCAAAAAAACACATACGACTCTTTAAAAGAACTAGTGGCAGTGTAAACTGTCAACGGCAGCCTATTTTTAAATCTTAACCAGCGACGAGTGCTTAACGAAATGGCAAATGGCAAAACGGGATTAGCCGAGTACAAAGGCGAAAGAACGGAAAACGTCGTCCTTGTCCGCTGGATTTTTTTCCCCCGCCCGGGCACCGGCAAGCTAATTGTGTTATAAGATTGAAGTGCTGGCCCGTCTTCCGACGTCTGATTCTATCAGCGGGTATTTGTCGCTCTTCATCTGTCGCCGCTCGGAGAAAATCAACGATGGGTGCCCGACGCTGGGCGTCCTACGGGCTGCCGCGAGATTGTCAGCGCTGTAATAGCGGTTCTGTCGCGGGGCTGCGGTGAATTACGTTCGAGAAAAATAGCGGAGGAGTCTTAAGAAAGATTCATTTCCGTCGCCTACTTTCCTGGACCCTAGCGAACGCAAAATTAGCGTGCCACGGTTGCGCGAATTTCGTTCAGCTGCGTACTATCACGAGGTGCCGCCTCGAAATGAGAATTATTGTCTGGTGTAGGGTATGTACAGACACGTAGGTGCCTCGGTAGTTTTGGTGTAAGTGAGAAGCGACTGATTCTCTGTGAAATCGGAGAATAATTAATAGTTGTGCACCGTATGCACCGCATGCTCGACAGTTCTGCTTTTCTTTCTTCATTTTTGCGAAAAAGAATCTACGAATCATCCTAGACCAGCAAGTGTACTCGCGACGAAGTTCAGTCAGGTTGCCAAACAGCGTGGCAGGACAGAATTCCGGGTGAAATGCTTTTTAAAAGTGAACGTCATCGTCTAATGGGGTTACTAGATCGGTATTTCCCTCTGTCGAAAGAGGAGATCCGGTAAAGACGTAGAATTTACTGTTTACCGGGATTCTCCAGGAGACCCGTGACAAAAGGGGTAGATCGGTGTAAAACGTTTCAGCGAACTCGGAAAGGGAGTCCAGCGGACACTTTTAAAAGGGTGGCGGGCCTCCTTCGCTCCACGGAATTTGTCCTCGATTAAAGTGTTTCGAACATAAAAGCACGACTCATCCGTGAAGTCCCTTAACTATCAACTTTTCAAGGAGTGGAAATAAAGTTGAAAGCACCGCTCTACCTCACCCGGTTACACCGTTCATTAGGCTGTAATTAACGGACTCTTTATCGGCAAAGAGTGGAGCGTGCCTCTGAAACATTTACAGAATTTATAATGGCCCGAGATGGCTTCTTTCGTCGGGTGCGCCGAAAGAAACAGGGAAGCGTAATTGCGATGCAATCGATAGTGTCTTCTTTGAAGGCAACGTTTTCCTTATGCTTGATAAAATATTGACGTACAAAGATATAATGAATTTGATAATGAAATGATAAACTCCTTGTTTATATGGGCAATGATGATGAATCGTGAATTTGATATATTTATTGCACTGTGAATTTCATTATTATTATTTAACCCCTTCGTCGAAATCGTAATTCCTTTTCCTAACTCTCAACCAGCTCCCCAGACAAGCATGAATACTGTATATTCAGCGCTCCATTATTTTCCAAAGAGCGAGCCACTTCTCCACAGTTCATCTACAAACGACATCCCGTTTCCGGGGGCTGTCGAGGAGGCCTTCGAACGATCTCATTTCGAGGTAGCAGTGAATAATCGCTACGTCGTACAATGCGAACGGTTTGTTAAGCAACTTGAATAAATAGAGGAGCAGCCATTTGTTTAAGTTTCGCAGCACCCTCCCGGGTATGGACGTGCTTCAATCTCCTAATGCGATTAAGTTCACACTCAACGTACAGAACGTTCTCGGGTGGGAAGGGAAGTTGCATCTCTGGGGTGCATTATCCGTTACAACTTCTAATAAATTTCGAGTCGCTCTCTTCCTTCACCCCGCCTCGACAGGAAGTCGACCTTATTCGACGAATTCCACCCAGATCTTCGAATTAACCTGACCGAAGCTTCTCTCGGTAATGAAATGGAAATCCTTCCGCGGCCCTTACCGAATCCCCGAGAATGGAAATGTTGATCAAAGCTCGCGAGAGTTTTTCTTTTTCTTCCTTACGAGCAAAAGTTCCACGGGCGGGTAAACGTCAAGTTGAAAATCGAGGAAATCCAAGAATCCTAGCCTTTGATAGACGGTCGAAATTAAAGGCGATGCCCGAGAAAGTGTGAACGATTTGCAATTGAATTTGCATGCGCGCTTGGATAGATAGTTCGATTGTGTTCCGAGACGGAACAAGGAAGTTCGAGGGCGTTGAAGCGAAAAACGCGGGGAATTCGAAGCTTCTGATGCTGCTGCTTCTTCTCTACGAGAACACTGGAGATTGTATTTTCCTTTGAATATAGCCGAACGGAATCACCATGGAACGAGTTTTGTGTTGCGTCGCTGATAAAAAGAACGAAAGAAGGAAAAAAACACTGGCTGCAGTGGTGCAATTATCTAAATTACAACGCCGTATGGAAACAACTATCGCCGTTGCGTTTTCGCTCGTCCAACTGCTCTAACTCCTAGAGCAATCGACTGCACTCGCAGGAGAAGGAAGGGGCTTTAATTGACCTTAAAACGAGAGGCAAGAACTCAATTTCCCTTCGAACAGCCAGAAGAAATGAAAAAAAAAGAGGGAAAAGGAAGTAACTGTAACGCCGACGTAAAACGACCGGGGCAATTTCTATTGGCGTTGCAATCACAACGCTATCACACGTGCCTCGTAAGATCTTAGAAGATCTCTGTCTGTGCTTGCGAGAAATGTTGCTAACTATAAAAAACTTTCCCCTGCCGGTACTTCATCACCGCGAAGAGATTACACCATCAGAGACTTTAACGAAGAAGCTTGCGTCGATTTCCTCTTCGTTTTACGATTTTCCAACTCTGGCGACCTATCGAAAACCGTATCTTGCGGATCGATTTTTGATTCCCGAATTTCGGCGAGAAGCTGCACGACCGAGTCCGAAACTAGGCTTCCGGAATCAACGAAATGAAATTTGCGAGTCGCTTGGATAACTCAATTTCCCTGGCACGTTGTCGAGATTCAGCCGATACCTCGCAAGGCTTACCGACATTGGTGATCGGTTCTACTGTCGAAATGGTATCCCTGGCAGGCTGGCAGTATGGAAACGGAGGAGAAATGGGAAAGACGATAGGTGGTGCTCGATGAGAAGGAGGCCGTACGTACGAGTTGCTGTGTGTGCGATTTCTTCAGACCGTTCGGTTCTACCGATAACTCGCGTATTTTTGCCTGTACGTTTCGCCGAGTGCCGAGGTTCAACTTTATCGTTTCGAACGGCGATAGATTTTTGGAGCGTCGAATTGCTCGTTCCTTAGACCGGTGTAGATCGTTGGACTAGAGTGGCGAATCTGATTTGCCAAAAAGGAGCCGCGTTTCTTTTTAAACTTAATTTTATTTCCTCGAACGAATTTAATGCGATTCGAAGGTTCCCGTGAGTAACGTTTTTGGAAGCCTTCGGAGGACTTAGAAGTTGCCTTTGCAATAGTTGGAGAATTTCTTGAACAATAAGTGGGTAGAGTCTGATTGTTCAGAAAAATATTACAATCGGCTTTCGATAACGCGCTCGGGGGGAGCAACGTCTTCGATTTTGCGCAGCAAGTTTCTTCGTTCCGTTCGCGAAATGCGAAACGCTGGGATTGGAGTGCAAAACTTACCCCCATTGCGACGACAAATCGCTCCTACAAAGTTCTTACAATATTCCAAGGCGATTACAATTCGTTGCAATTGAATCATCGCCCGCGTGTTATCGCGGACGCGTTTCCTTAAAGATACGTTTAAATCGTCTGGGTCTCCGGATATAACGGAGCTCCTTCGATTATCCTTTAACCGGCCTATGAAATTCATCGCCCTTAACTAGAGTGAACGGTGTGAAATGAGAATTCAACCGGTTCGCAAAAACTTAACGAGAATGAATATCGCGCACATGGTGCGGGAAATATCGCGTCTTGCGGTGGAATCTCATAACGTTGAAACCCGTGGCGGACTTTTTTGCACGCTTCTATAAAACGCCGCGCTGATGCGCTATTATCGCAATTACGATAATGAAGGAACCGGATGAAAATGGAAGGCTCTGGGCTTTCGAGATGCGAATTTTTTCGTTCGAACGCGCAGTGACCGGTCGTGCTTAGAAAAATGCGTCTTCCTGATTTCTTCCTTACAATTGCCCCCCTCCACCCACGCTTATGGAAACAGCGGCCACGTTTCAACAGCAACGACATCAATTAGCAACCGCGGGCGCCGACTGTCTAGTTTGTTTGTGGCCCGAGAATTTATTACCATTATTCTTCTCTACGCTGGGAAAAATGGCCTGGTCGTTGCGTCGGAATTATAATTACTATGCTCAGGCCACGTGGACAGAAATATATGGTTGTTCGAGGTTTTGTAAATGGCTTTGTCGTTACGAAGATTAGAATGGCGAGGGAACGGTGAGTTTGATAAAGTATTCATAAATTCCCTTTGGTGGCTACGAAAGTAGATGCATGTTCCCTACGGGGTCTCACAGACGAATAAAGCCCGTTCGGGTCGCCAGTTGTATGCATGTGGATGCGTCGTTGGAGGAACGTCGCCGCGGTTCGCTCGAAATTCACACAAAGTAAACTGCCGGCCACTGTTGACAGGGATCGGTGAAAAAGCGAGTGTCGCGATCAGGGACATCGATTAACGAGCGTCGTGGCTACGCGACGATTGCTCTGCAGCCGTGGCTGCGGCTACCCGATTAGGCACGATAAATCCGACAGTGCCTTGTGTGCCTTGGTGAACCGTAGACCGCACTCGGTCTCCGGTAATAAAGCCGGCTGGATTAATTAGACGTCCAACTGCGAATGCCTCCTTGCGCGCGAACGATCGCTCTACGAATTCCGAGGTGAAAAATTTTGATTAATTTAGGTTTAGACGATAGCAGGCGAACGTTAAGATGCTGCGATAAATACCTCGTGGTTTGCGAAATGTTTTTCATCGATTCTGAAACATTAATTTCTTGCAGATAAAATCTTGGGAAATAGAACAGATTGGATTGGAAAAAATTTGTTCTTCATTAATTGACAAATATGCAGATGCTATTTGATAGAAAGTTCCAGTAGAATTCCATTCCAACCGAAATAATTTAATTCCACCTAATATTGAATTCTATTTCCACCGAATCGATGATTATATTGTGGGAGTTCGTAGCGCCCAACGGCTGGGTACCGGACGTTTACGACCGGGCTACCTGGGACACAGATGGTCTGCAGGCGAGCAGCAATGGCCTGCAGAACCGTGTCCCCTGTTTTCTAGCTTTTAAGGATACCAATGACAGAGTAGAGTCGAGAGCGGAAGTGTGTGGATCGTGTGGATTGAGCAGCGTAGAGTAGAACGGTGTAGAATAGCGGAGATCGAGTAGTACAGCGTAGAAGAAACAGCGTAGAGTGTAGAGTAACGTAGTGTAGAATAGTGTAGTAGCTCAGTAATAAATATATATAATCCTCTTTAATATTATATTACACTTGCACCGGCTTAATTTCTTTAAAACTTCCAATCCCGCAGTATGATTAATCTTGACTTAATATACGGTTAATTAAGAAATGCATTTTAACTCAGGTAATTCTATGCGTATCCTTGCTTGTGTATTATAATAACTGTGATGCAAACGATAATGTTTTAAATAATTGACACGAGAAATGATATTCTAAGTAGAAATCTTCATTTTTAAGTAAGAAACTAGTAGTACGAGTCAACGATATTACCACCGATAGAGACATTGTCCCTGTAGAACCCGATCTAACGCTACAGTTAAACGACCCTTGAATCCGCACTCAAATGTAGTACCTTCTACTTCAGTTTGAATAGTATCGTATGCACCCCAGAGTAAACATTATCCTTCAAAAGCATCAACATAGAACGTAACCAAATCGGAGCGCGTTAGAGCTGTGACGCAAGTACCAACGTGAATGTTTTCACCACAAAAGTGATTCGCCTGATCGGTCGTCAACCGAATAAACAAAGAAGCGGAGAATTTTCACGGAACCTGGTACGATAGGCAAACGTCGCAAGCAGACGAGCAGACGGACCGCGGCCGAGCAAACTCATTTCGCTATGACAAGCCGGTTCGTTTATCCGCAAACGACTCGTCCTCGTTGAAGTTGGCGACAGACCTCTCCTTCGTCTCTACGATGTTCCAACTTCCGGCTGAGACCATTGATACATTTCATTTTATAGAACTAACGCCATTCCTGATTTAAATCGTACGGGAGTGTTCGGGAATTAAAGGAGTCCGATTGATTTTTCGGGGAGGTAAAAAACGGCAGGTTTCGATCTTGAAATCGGTTTGCACAATTACGCGAAATATTTGAACAGGATGCGCATCGCCCAGAGACTCTAGTTTCTAACACAGTGGTCTATTAGATCTACCGTAACACGAAGCGAGTTAGCGTAAACTGGTCGGAAAAGTTCTGGTGGCGTAGAACGTTCTTTTAATAAACTTCGAAGTGGTGGAAAAATCGCCGATGTAAAAAAAACCGTAGATCTCGTTTAACGAGTGACATCTGTATGTGTTTCCAGCTGAAATTGGAACTGATACGGAGCAACAAGACGTTCCTCTCGCGCTGAATTTTAAATCCAACATCCGGGTGAACCTCTGAATTTCATGAATTTCGGACAGACTCGTGGAAAGACAGTTCCGCGCAGCTGCCACCGCCCTGTATTTATTTTATCTCACGGCTGATCATAGAGAAATCTAGCTCTCTTTTCCGCTTCGATTTTTCAAACCCACCTCGGTCTAAAATTAGAATTCCTTCTACGCTTCGACCTGTCGTTTGTAATAAAAAAAATGTGTGCCTGACTTTTTCGACCCAGAGTACATTATATGATAGACGTACATTTCCACTCTCTTCTACGTTGTCCATTTAATTTTTTGTTCACCTCTTACCGACTCTGAAATTTTTTATTACAACTATTCTGTCCGCAAAGCATTGCTCAGTTGTCGTGCCTGAACTGAATAAAATATTTCTAATATAATATAATAATTGTAGATGCAAAATATATTTATTTTATTGTACAGGAATCGTAATATTTATCGATTATAATCGACAAATAATAATTCCGATTTCTGTATAATAAAATAAATTTGTTTTGTATCCAGAATTGTACAATTTTACGTATATCCCTACACAACCCTGCTAGCCGCAATAAATCGATAGTCATCGAAGCTTTCGAAGCGTCGTCTAATAAGATGGAATTTCGAAAAGCTCCGGAGGGAACGTCGTCGGGGCTCTTCTGTAGCCGTGGATGCTAGCAAGGGGTAAATAATTTCGCGCGTAATACTGCTTGAGATGTATACTTACGCGGGATCAACGAGAATAGGGGAACTTGGGAGTTTGCTGCCCGGGATTCAAGCCTTGATTTACTCTGATATGAACGAACATGGCTGCTCCCTGTTGATACTTCGATTTGGTTTACTGCTTTTCCTATATAGTTGTTGTGCATTCATATATATTAGATCCCATAAGACTGCCACTTATGCTCGACGTAATGAATAACCATGCCACGTGATGCTTCCGTAAGCAACGTCCATCGGAGGGGAAGGGAAATGTGTTCGATCCGGCGAATACGTGTGAATTCAATGATTTTATAATAAACCAAATAAATTCGAGTAGCTGACGTGTTCGAAAATTGATAGCGTAATTTACTATTTGTTCCTCGACGGCTACTGCATTGTACAGATATTATTCCCTACACCCGACACAAACATTCGTCATTTTATTGGCACAGCTTTCGAGCAAGGGCGCACTCGTTACTTTGAAAGGCTCGTTAATCTCGAGGAGCTCTTCTCGACGGCCGTTTGACCGGCGGTTCCACATGCAAAACCACGGATTCATTTTAATCGCCGTCTAATTGAAACGAATGGGTCGAAGGACAGGGACAAGGTTCGCGTGGGTGAATTAATTTTGCCGCCGAGCGTGACGGGCTACAAAAATCACAGACGCCGACCAAGAAAGAGTTTATTAACTCAAGTGTGGGGATTGGCTTTGCGGCGACAAAAGGGTCGGCTGGTGGAAATTTCAAACGCCAGCACTTTCACCTGGTTCTCTGGATAACCGTGTAAAGGTTATCCAATTTAATGAGAAGCTCCCGGAATATGCAGTAGCCCTCTGTTGCAGCTGTCCCATTACGAATTCTTTTGTTCGCCGCCGTTCGGCGCACCCCATTCGTTCGGTCCAAGTGCGAAATGAAAGTTCCGTCGATGTTGTCAAAGCCTGCGCGAAAATATTTGCTTTTCCCCTCGCCGAGCGTAGAAAAATTACTCCTTTGCATCGAACTACTTCAACAGTGGCATGCCTCGGCTCTTCGTCTTATTGTTTGCCAAAATGTCATTGTTCTATCCATAGACAGGAGATATATTGGATCGCGGTGAACAGAATGGCGTTTCCTTTCATTTCACACCATTATGTTTTCTGGGAGGGCAGAACTTTAATCGAACATTCGTGCCCGTTTTCATCCACGACGATTCATCCTATGGCCGATTAATTTCCTACAAATAAACTACACCCCTGAAACAAATGGCACCGTAAGTGGGCCCCATTAATCGCGCCACTTTAGAACGACGCTGCGCGACGCGGCGCCTCGTCTCGCGGACGCGTCTTGCCTCGGCAAATTGCCGCCAAGCAGACCTGTTTGTCTCAATTTAACCATCCACCTTATTTGTCTTGATTCAGTTTTCTCCGATCAATTAGTCCGCGAGGCGGCGCGCGTCTCAAATTCAACCTCTGAGAAGGATCCCACCTCTGTTCGTCCGGGGTAAATGTTTGCCTGACGTCGACGAACGGAACGAGGAGCGTAGGAGGAAACCGGTGTCGGAAGATCGTGTTTCTCCTCTTGTTAAATAAACTCAGATTAACATGTTATCTCTTCTGCGTCATTGTAAAGGAAACTTCGGCGAGGCTATTCGTTGGTCAAGGCTCCGGGTAGATTTATACACGAGGCAATAAATATTTCCAATGGTATGTTTGCGTTTTCATTGTCAGCCTGTTGGGAATTTCGACGAGTCTCCGTTGGGAAATGTTAGCATTCGCCTCTTTTCCGGCCCACAGATTCGTTTAATGATCGCGCAAATTCATCCCTGGGCCTTCCATTCATAGAGAGACGACCCTTTGTGATCCTCGCCGTTCTCGAAAAATGTAGCCCACTTCCTGAAAAGCGGGAAGCTATGGCGGAGCGTAAGAACAAACGCGGGAGGAATAATTCATTAATCTTGCGGTAGACAGAACAGTTTTGACGGTCATAATTTCGGGAGGGTCGAACAATACTCGTATTAATATAATAGAAGCGTGCTCGATGTAAATATGTGTTACGTTTGATCGTCGCGGGCAATAGTTATCTAAGAAACGCCAGTGAATATTATTCACACTCTCGGCCCACCAGGAGTAGGCTACCACCGATAGAAACAGTAGCGATAATTCCACCGAGTGTCTTACACAATGGGCACAATAAATCGTTGCGTTTCGCACCGAAATCTTCTCGCCATCCGGGTGCAATAAAACGGTATCGCGTGTGCCATTCAATTTTCTCAGACCTCGGTGTTCTTCGCAGCTCTTTGTTGTCATAATCCGCGGGTAAGCCACAACGCGTTATTGTATCCGTCGAGTAAACTTGAATGCGGCCAAATACGCTCGCCCGAATGAAGGACAGAAGCTCCTTCATTGCGTTTTGTAGTATCAACGGCGACGAGAATGTCAAGAATCCTTTAGAAAATGTTTTGCGCGCGAGGCGAAGTAGCTCGTGCCCGATTTGTGCGTTCCGCTGACGTCAACGGTGCTCTGGCGTCACACGAAAATTCGTGGCCGGGAAAGAAATCAGAGACTTCCCCGGTTTATTTTGCCTTGGCCAAGCTGGAAGCGACCGGGACAATCGACGTGGCCGGGTCAGAAATTAAATCGATACGCACCCGCATTAAGTCATTCGAGTGAGCCAAGTGCTAGCAGTCGGATCGAGGTCGAGTCAGCCGAGGAGGTTCGCGCGGACAAACACCTTTGTCAGTGTCGCGACTGCCTATCAAAAGGCTAATACACGGTGACAGAGGTTGGCCAGTTTGATAAAAGACACGATCTTCAAACCAGCGGGAGGGAGTGTGCAAGGGAACGGAAACGTAGGAAACGAAAGAGCGGCGTGGAATTTAATGGATCCGACAAACGTGTCTTTCCCTTCATCTTCGTGTCTCGTTCAGTCTCTTTCTCCTTTTAGCCGGTCCGAGAATCGCGGCAACACTATTTCGACGCGAGCTCGGTGTTCGCGAACGCAATCAGAACAATTCTTAATGCTGGTGTCTCATTTTTGTGCCCTCTCCCACGTTACTCTATTCGGAAAGGGTGTGAAAGTTCGTGTTAACACGTTGAATCGCTCACTGTACACGGCCTGTTTCAACGGCCTATTACCTCTATTTAGAGAGAAAACCGACCGACCGGCAAATATCGCTGGCGAAGCGTCAAATTGAATCTGCCAACCTCGGTGGAGTTTTAAGGTCCATGGGAATTCACGAAGGACAATCTAAACCTCTAAGGTGTCTTATGAGGCGCGTTTAAGGAGGAAATTGTCGACTACCGACCGGAAGGAAACGTGGCCGAGTGCGACGAGCACAGGAAGCTGCGTCCGAAATCAACAAAGTTCTCGCGGAATGGTTTCCCCGACGGAAGCGGAACGTTTTCTTTCGCGTGCACCTAATTCCATTGAAGCCGAACATTGCTTCTTCGCGTTGCAGCGAAACAAGAGCTACGCTTCCGTTTTGACAGCGAACTTGCAGCCATCGTTCGAAACCTTCGTTAACTATTGTAAGATGGGATTTACAAGCGGCCGGATCAGAAGCAGGGTAAACTGAGACAAATTATGAACTGCTAACTCCGTTTATTATAAGCTTAAAGAAGTACGGCTATTATACACGTCTCGGAAACTACTTCGCTCTCTCACGTCTCTAAACCTCGCTAATTTGTCTCTGTTTCAACTCCCTCTCAATTCTGACTCGACTCTACATACTTCGATTCTATTTCGCCTCTAATTCAACTCTGACTCGCGCACGCATCATCCATTCAATATATTCTTTTTCTCTTAGTTTTCCCCTCATTCTATCCGTCGTTCGTTCTCACTCGTTAGGGCACAAACCGACACGCACACCCTTGCCACGTGTCACAGGTCGACCACGGGCCGCCATGCACTCCAGCCTCCACGTGCATTCTC
The DNA here is from genome assembly GCA_963583965.1 of Nomada ferruginata. Classification (NCBI taxonomy): domain Eukaryota; kingdom Metazoa; phylum Arthropoda; class Insecta; order Hymenoptera; family Apidae; genus Nomada; species Nomada ferruginata. Next base: position 7,832,437 of record OY757225.1, on the reverse strand, counting down.
CGAAATCGTTCGCTCTTTCTTATAGATAAACATGCACTCGATCCACATTCGACATTTCCACTAACACTCTCCATACAAAGCTCTCACTCACGACTCCTACGAATTCTCGCGTCCCACACTATCTTCGTTCGATTTACAATTTCTTCCCGCAACAAAAATCATGGAAAAATGTGCGTTTGTTTCGTCACTTGTACCTTGGCCGGCGTAGCCAGTCTTTCGGTGTTTAAACTGGAGTTTTTAAATTACAAAAGGATGGATCCATTCCCCACGGAGGCAGGGGAGTGCGGCACGTATCGTGGCGGATAAGGAGCAAATTGCGAAAACACGACGTACGAGCCACGCTAAACTGCGAACGTGCGCCACGTGAAATTCACGCTCGCTTCACTGGGCGATAGTATCGCAGTGGCGTAGGTAAATAATGTGGCGGCCTCGAATCGCTGTTTCCGGGTCGCGGTATCGGCGACCCGTTCGCACAGCTTTTGCTCCGGACGACAGTAATCGGGTGAACGCGTGAAAAACAATTGAACCGGCGTCTACGTCAGCGTGGGTGGTTGCAAACCGTGCCATTAGAGCCATTAATCGTCCAGCCACTGGTGGCGCGATTATATTTTTCCCTTTGCTAGACGCAATCCCTTTCTGAACTGTTAAACAACGATTTCCTGTAACGCAATGTCTTTTGCCTCTCGTTTTTCATTCTGGTACGTTGTTCAACGTCGGTCTGGTTTTTCTTCGTGTTCGAATATACATTTAACGAAGTTGGGGATTGTTTAAATGATCGCCAGATACGCGAGAGAAACGGCTGGGGGCACTGGTCTAATGTAAATCAATTACAACTTCACGGCTGCCTCGTAATTATTCGCATACGAAACGTAATCGAGAGGTGAGGGCAGACTAACAAAACTGGCCGCGTATTCTACCGTATGAATATATTCTATTTATTGTGAGACTAAAATAATATTATCTCGAAGCCGGAATACAATCCTAGCTTGCTGCATTAGTTTTGTCCTATCGCAAAATCTGCTCTTTTCAAACAACTTTTACCTTCGCCAAACTATACTAATATTAAACTGATTTGAACGTTTCGTTCAAGCGAAGAATATTTCAAGCGAAGAATATTTTTCAACGAAACAAGAAAGGCACACAGTTTCAACTATCCTTGGGAATTTGCACAAGCATATCGAGCAATGAGGACATTGAAATTTGTTATGTAAACGCCACGCAGAATGACCTGGCTCAAAAGTAACAAAAAGAAATGGCAGGAAAATGGCAGGAGGGGTCAGTTGCTCATCGCGGCGCCCAGTAAAGCTTCTGAAGCTCACGTTCGATTAGGCTGCTCGCCCAAAGATCGAAGCCAATGCAGCCAAAGCCTCGAAGGAAGCTGTGTGGTCCAATCACGTCGGCTCTCGGTGCTCATTACAGGTTTGCCCGCTTGCACCCCCGTTTTTCTATACCTGCTGGCCGAACGTTCGTTCGTTTGTTTTTCTCGTGGCGTCCTCTTGCCCCGGTAACTACCGGCCGCACCTAAGCATCGCGTATTTTTCTTTTCCGCTCGACGAGCTTGCAGCCAGCCTTGGATAAGCCGCAATTCCCGGGCTTTTTCTCTGCGCGAACAGCTCTGTGCGGAATTGCCGGCAGCATTCGCGCTTCTTCTTCCACCATTTCCCGCGAACGTATCACTCACTGGGACGTCATTATTTGTACGGATTATTATTTTATTTATTTCGCGCGCACGATTCAGGGGGCCGTGTAACGAGTGCGCACTTTCAGGGAGATTACTCTGGAGACAAATTGAACTGGTTCGCCGGCGAAGTGTTTCTTCCTTCAGCAATTACGAATTAAAGTGACCGAGGCGGTAGGTGCGACGCTGGGATACCGATTTTTCTCGACTTTCCCATTTGGCGGAATTTTATCAGCGTGGATAATTCGAGAATATCCAGGGGTAAACTGTTTTACGAATTTGCCCGATATCAACGGGTCTCAGAGTGAAATTATCACATATTTCTTCCATCCAGAGAGCAGACTGACATTTTTCCCCCGTCACGGGCAAAATTATGCAAACTTGGGGATGTTTGCGCTGCAGCATTTATTGTCGCATGGCAGAAACGTGGCCCACTGGTTTCAAAGTTGCAGCGGGACGGGTGGGGCGGCTTTACTCGCGGTTTCGGGACGACGAACAATAATTTCCACTCCGAGAAAGCGGCGTTAAGTGAACGGGTTGTTAACCAGGACAAATACTCTGAGCCTTGGTAACGCGGCCGTGTACGTTTAATGCTAATTATCATATCGAGAATGGGCCAACCCGGCCCGGAACACCGACGCGATTTATGTTACAACATTTAGGCCGCGTTCGTGCTCTGATACACTCGGGGCTATTGCAGTCTGAATTACAATAATTTCGTGAGCCTGCCTCGGAATCGTTCCCTGGCGGTGACCGCGAATTAATCGTGCCACGTCGTTATCTCTGTCGTGATATCTAATAGCTGTCGAGATGCGTGGGTTCATTGGCGAACGCGGATTTACCAGAGGCTGAGAATTTTATAATCGGATAAAAATTGCAGAAAAAAAGTGCAGACCTTCGTGTCAATTTTGATATTGTTTCAGCGAGAACTTTGCTGCAGATTATCATTGAAGGATATCGCCAAGGCAACGTGACGAAAAGTGGAGAGTATATTAATCGGAATCTCGTTCCCGTGTTTTTCGACGCTCCCGCTCATTTTCATTACAAGTGCTTGACAGGACTGACTAGATTCCAAGGGCCCTCGAATATTGTCGAGTAAAGTGTAATCGTGCTTGAGAGGCCGTTTTGATTAAGTGGGCAAACTTCTTAGACATCTTACTTTCCCTGATTTCGCGGCATGGAACTCGAATTCGCCTTTTCTCAGAACCACATAATCGGTAAGAGGGGCATCGATATTCTCGAATCACGAGGCTGCAGATCTCGCGAGGAAAAACGATCGACGCAATAAAATGTCCATCGCCGGCTGTTGAAAAAGGCTCTGGAAAATGATTTAATGCGAATTGCCAGCGAAACAATTTCACACCTGGATGGGACAAATGAAGCTGTTTGCGGTTAGGATGAATTTTCCATCAGCACAGAATAATTGGCAGGCCACAACAGCGGTGTACACGCGCTCACGGCCATAACTTCGGAGAAACGTCGGGCAATTTCTCACGAGGAGTGCGTTATACGCCAGCCGAGTGAATCATTTTTCGTCGAGCCGTGAATTTTACGACGGCGTCAGTTTACCCGAGAACGGTCGAAGACGATCGATACCGCGAACAAGACGACGACAGAAATTCCTTTTCGCCCTCGTCGTTTCGTTTCGTTCAACCCCCTCGCCCCTTCTGAAGTTCGTTTTAAAATGGATCGCGATCTTCCGCGAGTCGGGACTTGATTAAACGGGTAGCGTGTTTCCGCGATGAAAATACGTCGGTTCGGACGAAAATTGGGAAAGTTCCGCGCGAAATATTAAAGCGCCCGGCTAAATATAAGACCGGGGATGCCGAAAGGAGCAGAGATACCTGGAATTGGTTGCGTCCTCGATATCGACCGCGGTACAATGAAAGCGAAAACTCTTTGAAAATTCAGAAGCATCTTCTCTCGGCTTTTCTTTTTCTTAAATAACACCCGTCTGACTAAATATAACCGAGCGGTGCGATACAAAATGCAACACATTAGTCATCTGATTGGAAGAAGAACAGAAACAATATTTTAGAACACACTATTTGTAGCGACATTAAAAAAGGATCACGCGAGTAAAATAGCAAACGAACGGTACGGAAGAAATACATTTCGAATCCTCCACCAAAATAAATCAAACGGTGGGGAGAATTTTCGCCCGTTGTAAAAGCATCACGCGCGTGGGGCGTACACGTTTTTACGACCCCTCGCACAGATATTATTCGGCGCGTTCTAAATGATGGGGAAGAAAATTGAAACGCGACAAAAAACAATCACAATTACCCGACTGCATAATTGAGACCACTCGGACGAATCTCTCGCGAGCTCGATAAGCTAATAACTGCAACCTGTGGACGTGAAATCCCCGACGCGATGACTAATGAAAAATTGTAGCCCGTTCACGCGCACGTCCGACGTAGTAAACAGAAAGCACATATACGAAAGGCCGTTGGAAGAACGGAGAACGAAATCTGTAATCGTCCAGACGGACAATAACGGTGGCAATATTCGTTACGACACCGAGACCCATCCAAGAATTGCGGAACCGGACGCGGGCGACGTTGCTCCGATGGGGGCTTGGCATTTTCCGTCGGGACGGAACGATCCTCTGGCAATTCCGCGCGGAGGCGCACGTACCGGCTCGTACGTGAACACGGGTCGACGCCGGGCGTCGCGGTGCGCTTTATTAGAACGTGTCAAACGCGTGGCATTCGGCCCGTTTTACTGGTTGCTCGAGCACGCTCCGCGGATCAACATTTATGATGCTCGCGGCACGGAATTTGGTATGTAGATAAGAACTGATGGGGTTGGGGATGAATATGCGTTGATTGGAAATAACGGCGATAGGGGTGAATTGGGGGCGTGGGGTGAGATAGAAAATCGTACCGAAATCACTTTTCACGGTATCTTCGAGTTTCCCTGTTACATTCGACAAACAAGTAGAGGCGAGGAATTTCCTGCGGAAGGTAGAGCCGGCTTATTTGCTCCGTCGATTGGAATGGACTAGAAATTTATTGCGTGCGAGAAGTGTTATAGTAATTCCGCTGCAGCTCTGAATACGATCCTTTCGTTTCACGGCCGTCAACGAGGGAAGAAAGGCGGGTCGAATGATCGAGAGATTACCAATGAACACTATCGAGATTCGTCCCGTTTCATGAATCCACGATCTTCATATCGAATTCCAGGTCTGGCGCGGATTACCATAATTTATGCGTTTTTAGCCTGTAACCTCGTCATCTCGAGAAGCGGCTACGTGGAATTGTTCGCCGGAAACTCCGCCAGGGAATCCCTCGACGAGCGATTTTCGCCACCGAATGTCTTCCGCGGACTTCGGAATGATTTTCTACGACGATACGATTTCACTGCTGCGAACTGTGCTTCCCGGAATAAGTTATAAGCTTCCACTTCTCGGCGGCCCGCTTCTCAGCCCCGCATTTCCCTGTCACGACGTCTCATTGGAATCGGCCCGTGCCGAGTGCCGCTTGTTTTCAGCCGCTTCCCGACCCAGTGACTTTTAACTCGATATTATGAACCAGGGAATGAAACGGGGAACCACGTATATTTGCACGACTTCTGTGCCGTATATAGATCTTTGTTGTACGAACGGGAGTGAATTTAAAACGTCATCGAAGAAATGAAGGTATCTTTCCCACAATACTTGGCCGTTAGGAATAAAAGGACCTCTGTTATTCGTGTCTTGAATAAAAAATCCGAGTGCATAGACTTCGACATTTCTTTGGGGGCAAATATTTAGTTGAAAGAAGCGCAGATCGATGGCCTCGGCAGATTCACATTCTGCAAAGGGAGGTACGAATTTTCTTAACGAGAAGAAAAGTCGGTTTGTAAAATTGTTTTAATAAGACCAGCAATGTTTCCTCTTATCTTGCTGCCTTCAATTACCGTGAAAGAACATGGTAAACTTTGGATCCCGTTCTAGCCCAGTTTTATCTCTCGAGACTTAATGTCTTCGATCAAAAGAAAGAGAAAATTCAAAGAAGTATTCCGGGCTTCTGGAAGAAATACAAAGAATCGAAGACCGAGCTCTGCTTCCAGAATTGATTCATCTCTCTGCAACGACTTGGTCTCGAAATTCCTCGCAAACTTTCACACCTTCTGAATATATCTCTAACAAGCAATTAGAAATCGTCCGCCGGTGAATCATTTATCCGACTAGAGATTGGTTATTCAATATACTTATTAAAATTAAGCTTCACCCCTCCAGGGAAAGATAGCGCGAAGGAAGTTCGGCGTGTTTAATTTCCTCGAAATATTCTTGGATACCTGCCGGCGGCGAGACTATTGTAACTTAATTTTACCGAATTTGTTGCACCTTCGCGCCACTGGACTTCGTCTCGCGAAACACCCCTCATACGGAAGAGCCAATCCAAACATTCAAGCCTCAACGTCCACGTTGGAAAACATCAATAACGTTACGTCGAAATTCCGATCATATTATTTTACCAAGTGACGCGGTAAAAAAGAATAATGTTCACTGTCAAAGAGCGTCGTCAATTTCTACGTGCGTACTCAATTTCCGTTGGCAGCCGCCTACACCATTGACGAATGATCGTGACGCATCGTTTAGTCACCCAGCGAGGGCACCATCTCGGTTCGTCTGAACGCCCCTCCGGGAGAATGTTTCTCCCCATCATCTTGTTGTTCCACAGGGCCCATCGTTTCAAAGTTTCAACATTTCCCCGCGTTTCCTCGCAAGCAACCGCGGTACGGTATTTTCCGGATCCCCGTTATCGATACGCTTAACGGAGGTCGCAGACGAAGATCGGAAGGCAGCCAAGAAGCATGAGCAAGAAGCGATAAGAAATTCGAGCCGAGCCATTGAAACCTCTGAACCGGTATGTCGACCAATCTTTCGGTTACCTGCACCCCACTTTATCAACCCTTGTATCCATGTTTCGTCGACCGGGAAAATATATCGCGATCAACCCGATTTCTTCCCCTCGTTCGCCTGGGAGACTCTACATCAATGAAATCGATGGAATGGAAATTTTCCGGACATGCCAGACGCGTAGTACAAAGACACGGCCGTCGGTTCGAAACTTGTATCGCGTGGAAATTGACGGAACAGCGTTTTCTAATTATTATCCAACTATAGGATACAATAATTGCAGCCGCTCAATAACATCAACAGAGGATTAAACTCTCGATTCGCTCCGTCGAATATCGTGCTCTCCCGATCACCATGACAAATGGAAAGCCAAATGCTTTGCGCGAAGCGTGTTATTTAAAAAGCGATCAACCATAGTCTTCATGTGTTACGTGGCGAGAATATTTCGCAGGGGGGCGAATCGCGAACTCATCTAGCCTCGCTTTACGATTCCACGCGATGCTACGAATGTCACGCGTCAGCCATACGATTCCATCGTCGCTGATTTCTACGGTCAGTGGCTAGTTCCTCTCTCGGCTTCCATTTGGCCCCTGCCGCGACTTTCGGTTCCAAGTGGAACTATCGATGGAAGTCGTCCAATCTGTGAAGCCCCCTTTTCCTTCGACAATCGGATCTCGTTTCGCCCGGCTGGCCAGCCTTGATTTTCCTGGAAATTTAGGCAATGGGAACGGTGGGCTACGAACTGGATCGTAATCCTCTGTGGTGACGTTAGTGTGTCAGTTCCACTGTGGGTGATTTCGACGTTGATGTCGTTCGAGGAGATGGAGTTTCTTCGGCGGCGGTTCGAGTTATTCCAATTGGGGTCACTCGATGTCGGTGCAAAAGCAGACGGCAGGGCAAACGTTGTTAGATGATTAGTTGTTGTTTTTTTTTGTTTTTTACGGTCTGCAGACGGCACCGTGGATGTTTGTCAGAGTTGGCGTGGCTTGGTACACGTGAAATTTAAAAGGGCTGCAGCAGAGGGGCATGGAGCTTGCGTCAGCAGCTCTTAGTTTACGTCACAAATTCGTCAAATCGATTCGACCTTTGAACTTTGCTGTAGTCCGCGGTATAGCAAGATACTGTGGGTGAAATGTGTTTCATTGCGACGGTGCGGGTCGATCTCCAGGTGTGCTCGCCGCTTACACTTTCCTCTGCCAGTTGAGGCCAGTTGAGAGTAATAGTGCGTATTTGAATGATGCACGCTGAACGGAGATCGCTTCCCAAAAATTTCTTTTCGTTAGTTTTAACAGAATGCGGCGAAAATAATTTTCTCAGAATAGGCGAATCCGTTCGAAGTGACCCGGGTTACGTCGAAGTATGTTGGCGATTTGATTGCTTCCCCGTTGAAAAAATTGTGTCTAACCGACGCTCTTCCAGAAAACGTGACGAACAAGGAGCGACGGTAATAACGAGCAGAGAATGTTCGAAGAACTTCCAGATCGGGAAGCTTTCAGTGGCTGTATGGAAATATTTGCGACCGTGGTTCGCGCAGAGAAAGGAAATCTCGCGATTCGACGGCGTAAACTAAAGTCGCCGGTATTCCCAAGAATTCTCGAGATGAATTCGACTGGGCCGCCGGGCGGATGGCAGAAGGACGAGGCGAGTGAAATTGTAAGAGACATCGGTAGACAAGGAGGGAGCAGAGACGAGGCGAGACGGCGTAGATACAAACGTCGGCCAAAAGTTTGGCTACACGTGTTGAGCACGGGGAAACGTGAACGCAATACGTCTCCTCCGCGAAGCAGCCGCGACGTGCCAGCAAATTTAAAACTAAGGAAGATGAAACGGCGGCGCAAGTTTACCAGAACGAGATTTCCTCCTCGAAGGGAAATTCGAATAGAATATCATCGAATTACATCGGCACCGGAATACTCTATGCGTTATATCTGTACCGCGTGCTCTATAAACAAGAGGCACGTTCAAACTGTGAATATTTTCATAGCCGATATAGGCGAGAAAACAGCGGTAATCTTCGTTTCCGGTCCTTTCCCTTCCTGGGCAAAGGACTGCTTCGAAACGATCGATGTCACGAAGAGAACAAAACCCTGTAATCGCTCCCTACCCCTTTCCTCGTCCCTATCCCCTTTCTCCTTCGCCCAGAAACTGTTCCCATGAGCAGCAGCTCGTGATGCCGAGCCCAAGGCTGTAGGGTTCCTCGTATCTTATCGAGACCGAGGATCGATATATACAATTCCAGTGTTTCCGCCTTATCTGCGAACATACAGGCGCCGCCGCTCTTGTGGTTCAGAATCTCTGAAGAGAGGAACTGTAGAACATGGTTGTGCGAAAGGGTAGCTGGTGACCTTCGTACACGTGCCACCGAACGTGATCGACGAGTTTCATTAGCCAGCCTGACGACGATCAACGGTGAGGAGGGTTTTTAACGGGGCACAGCTTGTGTTTAACCTGTTCTGTCTTACCGTGCCGGTGGTGCGAGGAGACTGATGAACACCAGGAATAGGTTTCTTGCTGTTCATTTGTCATCGAGCGAGGGATTAGAGGATGAACTGGCCGATGCGGGGCCATGTTTCCCGAATTAATGTATCGGCTTAGAACTCTCAAGACTTTCTGGACGGTCTTTCGTGAATAGTACAGGCGGCGAGGAGGAACCCTGCCGTATAGAATGGAGGTTGGCTTAGGGTAGAGCTCAATGTTTATCGAGCGCTAATGAGAATGGAAAAGAAGTCTTGGCGGATATCGGGCCGCGGCTGTTCCAAGGGCATCCTACCGGAATCCGTTCCTCAATCTTTTCTCGCGTTCAAACAAATCCAATTTGCCCAGACGCCGCTGCTCGCCACCCTCGAAATTACTCGCCCCCGTAAGACCCAGAAACGAATGATAAAAGCTAACGATACAATAAATACAATGGTCCTTGTAATATAAGAGCATCCCACGGAGAGGGATCGAGAACATAAATTCTTAAGTGAAGTCCTCGAGGGAGTACTCGAGTGTTGCAAATACTTAATCAATTCAATTGCCGGCCATCAACGTAGATGCTCCGAGGTCCTTGTTTTTGATCGAAGCTCGTGGATTTAATTACCGTTCGAAGTAGCCCAAGAGAAATATAAACGGCCAGCTGCCACAACTTCCACCGCTGTTTCTCGGTCAACGGATATTATTTTGGGTGGGATCGGCGCGTGTAAATATAATTCGGCGTATCATTACTCAAACCAATAAAATTTTCACGAACAAACATTTAAATACCCGAAAAATCGTGAAGAGTAAATTTTACAAATTCGCAGCGTTAAATGAAATTTGCATCGCAGGCCCGGTAACGCACCAATTATACGACACTCTAGTGGTTTCCACTTGCTTCTCTATTCCGTATCTTGTACTCTGTCCTATCAAAGATTACTATCAAAGCAATTCAGCCCACCTCTTGGGCAGCAATTATCCTTCCACACGCGTTAACGTCGCGTTACTGCGAGTGTTTGCAATCGGGCAGCCGCGCAGACGACGTGCAATATTATCGAAAGCACCTTCGATACAGACGTCGTATTGTGCGTTAATCGAACGGACGTGCTTCTGCTGGCAAGTGTGACTAATGAGTTTCATTAAGTTTGAGAGCAGCAATCCACTGGATTGTCACCTGACAGCATCGCAGACCCGCGGACTGTATGATCGATGCTCGTACCAAAACGGGCTGCAGCCCGGAAACAACGACCGATATGCGACCCCGAGGCAGAATATTACATAAATACGAGGGCCGAGATAAACATTTGCCTCTGTTAAATGAGTGCTACTCTGCTGGTCGTGATTAATTGATTTCATCAAGCAATTGGTCAACGACTGTCTTGACCGGCGAACTCGATGGATGACTCTTACGTTAATAGCCACTGCGTTCGTTTTATGGCATAGAATGGTTTTCGGTTGTAGCTCGTTTGGGTATCTTAGACGTTCACCTAGGCTAAGTTTTGGAAAACCAGCTCCATTTACGCGAATTCTCTGATGCATCCATTAGGCTAGGTGGGTGTAGCTCAGTCTCCCAGGCATTAATATTCGGGGACTCGATAACAGTCGGATACCTAATAAACTGTAAATCGTGGATGAAGTTCCTGGAGCTACGGAAGACTGAAGTTCCGTGAAGTTTCGATGCCGAGATGGTTGCCGGGCTTAACGATGTGTCGGCCCGCTCTAATTTCAATTCCAAGCTGCTTCTCTTCTAAGAAAAAAAAAAAACACGACCCACCATTAAGAATTAACCACCTGTCTGTTAATTAATTTCATCGAAATAGAACGATACAACGCTGTTTGAGTTCATTACTGGAGCTCATAGAATTCTCCTAAGGCAAGCACGCGCATTGCAATCACAGAAGGACAGAAAGAAATATGAAACAATGGATGATGAACGATAAGAATACCTCGAGCAATTAATTTCATTGGTTCCATGGGGGATTACATGGGTGGGGCGAAGGGCAAGCTATCGTGCACACACGTGCGCGTATTCTCATTATCCTCGTTTATTCGTTCGTTAGTGAGCCACGTCCCGCAGGTTGGGCACGTAAACCTTCGAGTATGCCTGCTAAACGTTCGCTCCATTTCCTTTCGACTGCGGGACTAATTAATTTCATTTGGCCTTTGTGCGGAACGGTCGAAATTCGCAGGCGTGTGTACGGTGCGCGTCGAGGCGCTGCCACCTAATATCTGCCGGAAATCGACACCCCCCCCCCCCCCTTCCGGGGGTACAGAATGCGCATTTTTCTTTTTACGGACGGTTGCGCTCGAATCATCCCGGAACGCCAATAAGTATCGACGGGTCGATTAAATATTTGCACCGGCCTCGTTGCGAACGCTAAATAAAGTTCATTAATTTCGACGGTTGTCCGACCGTGAACATTTCTTCTCCCTCGGCCGGAGGGAATCGATAGCGGGGGAATTTTTTCACGCGGCCGTTTTTTTCGTCAATGATAGAGGCATGATCGGCGATTCCCCCGCCAGAACGAGGGGGGAAATTGAAACGAAACGCGGCACACCGCGCCCGATTAAGCCTCTTCGCGGGAAAACCGTATCAACTCGTTCCGATGGTTGAAAAAGTCCAGAGAGAGAGAGAGAGGGAGAGAGAGATCGGCCGCTTATTGTACGAGGTTGAAAAAGCACAGCACCTGCTGCGGAAGAGACATCGCAGAAAAAAAAAATGGTACGCGGCCGCATTGTTCGAAAAGACATTGTCCGGCCAACTTTGTGTTTAGTGAAAAAAAGAAGAAGAGAAAAGCCTGGTCGACAGGAACGTTAGCCTCCCAGGGTACAAAGGGCCACTATTTTATGACTTATGTGTTTCGTGATAGGCTTACGGCCTTATTCTTCGTCTTCGCGAGAAGGTCTGCCAATAATCAGCGCTGGTGATCCTTTATGGACGCGTGATTAATTTGTACCTTCGTTGAATATTTATTTAATTTCGATGCTCTGTCCACTAGTTGCATATGGAGCAATTTGTGCTTCTCCTTCGATTGGTTTCGTTCGCTGAATACATAAGGGAACTGATAGAAGCGAAGGTGTCTCCCTTGTCTGACCAGAGCCGGGCTTGTACTACTGAATGTTTCAAGGCGCCACGCGAACTGCACGTTCGGAGCGATTCTTTATTTAAGCGGCCACTCTTCGGGATGGACAAGCTGGGAAATAAACGCGCGGAGGACTGAAATCGTCGAAAAGGCAGAGTTTGTTTTACTCGGGCTCGATTAACTAATTATTGATAATACTCCAATCGTTCGTAACCGAGCAATATAGTGTATCGCTATTATTTTTCATACGCTATCGGCGACCATTATTGATGCCTCCGGCCGTTTCGTATGGTCATATATTTCGCAGCAAAGGAAAGAGAAGATGAACGCGTGAGAGAACGTAAGTAATTTAGCGGGCCACCACACGTCCTCTTCGATTCGAGATTCTGTGGATGAATAAGTGCACCAGAGGTGCCGGTGGATGGTTCGAGAATGCATAAACAAGAGTGTCCCGGCGAAAAACCAGTCGCGAACCGTCTGCCAATACGAAATGCATTTGGGGGTGTATGACGAACAGCCCGAAGCCTTGAGGCTTGCTATTGACCGGCCTTGTATTAACGAAAACTGGGTACCGTGTACAGAGCAGAAGGGAAAAGAGGGAGAGAGAAATAGAGGAACGAGGAACAGGGAGAAACAGAGACAGGGGGATAGAGAGAGAGAGAGAGAGAAAAGTCGATGGAAGGGGGAACATCGATCTGCAGCAACTTCCCCATCCTTTCACCCCTATCCCATTTACCGCTTTCCTTTCACGCAATATCGTTTCTCCATGGCGTCTCTTTTTCCCCGCGCCCTTCAACCCCTTTTCTCTCCACGTCTCTGTCTTGTTTTGCAGTTGCCTTGTGTTTCTAAATGCTATCCGAAATGTTGCCTGCCGGGCAAGAAGGAGAAACAGCTCGGTGTGATTCGCCGGGCAACGGATCATTTAATTATTTCCAACCATCGATCCACGCGATGAGATATGCATGCAGCCTCGCAAAACGGCCACGCAAATGATCAAGCATTATGCGTTAATATGGAATCAACTGTGAATCGAATGATGATGGTCGCAATAATTAACACGCTTTGAATGTTAAACTCGTTAAACAATCGGTTCTGACGATTAAGCCAATTCAATTTTTGATTATTACGGGGTAATGGATTTGTGACAATTTCCGGGTAGTGAGCCCGATTATTTCGCCATCAGCGGGGCGGATGGAGGCACGGGGACACGGTAAATATATTTCCAAGAGAAATGTACGCTCGGTTCGCCCAGTGGAAAGTACCCACAGCGGACCATCAGAAAAGGAAACGCTGGCACCCCGTGGCGTTTCATTGCCTCTCGAAGCTTCGTTTGTGCGTGCGACACGGGAAAGTCGATTGGAACAGCAATCCGCCGATATATCGGAGTCGTTGAAACGCAGGAGGTGGCGAATGACGTCTGGGGCGAAGTAGGAGAGCGGGAAAAGTGGAAACGGAAATACCTGCGGCCAGAATGGCGCGGGGAGCAACGGAATGATAGCCGGAAGGGGAAGCGACCCGAGCGTAGGTGCGCCAGTGATTTCTTTCTCTCGAGAGATAGGTCCACGCTTCGGGACATACGTGACTTTTCTGCATATCACTTGAATGCGAAGCGACCGTGTTGCAAATGTTCCCGGGAAGACCGTGGAGAAGTTTGGTGAGGGTCGAATTCGGTCTTCTTTTAAAGTTTCGAGCAGAGAGGCGAGGGTTTTGTTCCTGCAAGATATGCAGACTTTATCCAAGTAATTCGAAACGTCGTTCGACCGTAACGAGGTTTGCCGAGAATTGATCAAGTCTGTCGGTTCTTCGCCGTTACAAATTTGCACCTCGACGAATCAGTCCCTTCGAACTAACGGGAGCAAAGGTGCGCGCGGTTTTTCCGATAATTATTGAATTTTCTACACTCATCGTGCATCATTTCGTTGCGTGTTATCTAAGTTGAATTTCTTTCCGTGACGCTGAAGCATCTCCGAGTTGTACATATTTCGAGGCCACCGGTTCAACGGAAACACGGCCCCTGTTGTGACATAAACGGAATACACGTCAAACAATGACGGAGTTTAAGTGGCTCCGTGACGTGTATTTCCAGAAGTTTGCTCCCGTCCCGGAACTCGCGGACGCATCTTTTAGAATTCTCTACGTGCACTCGTGGATGCTGAAAGAAATTTCAAACGGGTATCAAGCATTCTTCTCCTCTTATTTATAGATATCTATTGTGGGTTTGCTTATTCATCTATCAATAGGAATGAACACAATAAATGAATTTCTTTACAACTCGGCCATCGTTGGGAAAATTTGTCGGAACAATTCTTCAAATTTGCAACGATATTTTAAGCCATACTGTGACCATTGTTCAAGCTTGTACACTAATTGCACATAAGCCCCTTTTCGCCGATGCATGCTCAACTTTCTGACAACGCGAACCTTTAACGAGGTGACCGATGCGTGGCCCATCGATCGCCCCTGTAAAATTTAAACCCGTTTACTCACCCCCCGACCGAATCTACGCGTATTCAGCGAAATTACACGCGTCGCAATAAAATTGGTGATCCACTCAGACCGTTGGTTAGTGTCAGCCAACGTTTTTCCACGTTACATTTCTATATCAAATTTCTGCACCGACAGCGCGTAAAATTCGATCGCTGTTGTTAATCACATGTTCGAGACATGACAGCACGAGGTCCAGTTGCGATCTAACGAGTACATAATTTCGATACATTTTGCCGGGGAAATCAGATGTCCTTCTATTTTATTTCATTCAATCATTACGACAACCGGAAATCATTCGGCCTGATTTAAGCCAAGCAATTTTGACCGTGGATTGTGTCGAATGGGTTTCGTTAAGTAAGAAGGAAACGCGTTAAGAAGTTCGAGCATCTTCCTTATCGTTCAGCAAGCCAATTTCCCCCTCGATAGCCGCCTCTTTCCGCTAGCTGAGCTATCGCTTATCATTTTTATTAGCGTTCTAAACACGCAATCGGCTTATCGACCAGCGTCCCACGCCGGGGAGCAACGGCATCCCTAAGCCAGTCGATCGATCAGGAACTACAACGCTTCGTATCCCACGCTTTTTTCCCTCTCGTTCCTTACCAGCCGTGTGAAAACTTCCGCCTTTCCTTTTTTTTTTACCGCAAATTACGGCAAGCTCGTCTCCTGCAAAATTACGCTCACCCGAATTTCTTCCACCCTTCTTTGTAATTAACTTGACAGAAAATTGGGGTAAGGCGAACGGTCAAGAGGTCGATTATCTTCAACCCCTGTATAGGTGGGAAAAACCAGAAGGCTTTGCAAGTAAAACAAAAGAAGTAGAAAATATATGGAAAATTCTCTCTGGCATACAGCTCGAGGAAAACAGCAATCAATATACCTACAAGCTGGTGGAAATCGAAGAAGAAAAAAATCAAACATTTCTTTCAGCGGGCCGCGAATTTCTTCGCGCAAAATGTTTCACAGTTTCCTACCGCCGTCGAAACTCATTTCAACCCTCGTACAGGTGGATTTTCAGTCCGGCCCCCTCAGCTGCTGGCGCTCCAAGTGACGTTTCGTTCTTTTCTCGTTCGAACAATAACTCACATCGGCCGTGGAAGCGCGAGTGATTTGTGCAGGTTGCTCGAAACGAAATATACGCACCTCGGGGAAATACGCGCGCGTTTGTACGCGTCGTTTCGACGGAGTGGAAGAGAGCTATCGACGAGCTACAACGCCGGTACGAAGGTACGGCGCGAGGGTTTGGCGGAAAAACTGGGCTGAACAGAAACGAGAATAACAACGGGGCCTACTATTATTGAGGCTAATGAAACGGGGGAAAGTGACGAAATAATTAGCGACGGATTTCGAATCACGCTGACGTCGGCGGCGAATCGAGTTAATCCACTTGGGCCAAGTATTTCATCCCCCCCTTTACGCGACGGTGAAATGTACGAGTAATCGATAACGTGGCGCACCGATGCGATTCGTTGTGAAATAAAAGGGCCACTTACGGAATTCGAAGGCACCGTACCCGAGGCGACGCGTCGTTTTAACGTATCCCGATGTCGATAGACGTGGAACGTTTAATTTTCGGAGCTCGTAGGCGAATCAAATCTTCGCACATCATTTGCCGGGCACAATAAATATCGGCTGATAGGAACGTCGTCGGAGCGGTTTAAACAAATACTTTAATACTGTAATGGTGGAAAATTTCGATGAGAATATCCCGGGATAATCAGACGATTGTTGAAATTGTTGTCAACATGCGAGATGGTGGAATAACATTATTAAAGGTCATTTGTAAAAAAAGAACAAAGTACGACGTAGATAAATATCAGTGCAACATTGGTGTGATAAAAATAAAAATGGACTTCAATTGCAGTTCTAAATAATTCACAATAGGACGAAAGTTCAACATTACCATTTCCCAACATTACGTATTTCAAATTATCATTGTATTAGGTCCATCGTAGGAATATTGGCAAGACCCAACGCGGAAGGGATCAGCCTCGAGACCACAGAAATGTCCATGCGTCCGATATTTCACACACGTATAATCCTACAATGCATAAGTCAGCTGTATTTGTGTTCCATGCAAAATCTCTGATAATCTCCCACCATTAAAATCCTATGAAATTTCACGACCCAGAAAGTCCGCCCTTACGAAAATCATAACCGAGGAATTTTCGGGATACCCGCTTTCTTCGTCGTCGGGCGCATCACCAGGAGTGCACTCGCGATCGAAAGCGTATGTTAGCGAAAGGGGAGCATCGCAGCTGAGTCGTGAGACGGCGCACCGGAGGGAAAAAGACAGCTGGTGGATTTTGCTTGCCGGATTCCTGGCTGCGATGGCGGATACCGCGTTATTGGCGACCGGGCAGAAAAATCGATGAGAGTGGCATCCACTTTTGGTTCAGAGACGCCCGTCGCATTTTCTCGCCCCGCGACGCTTATAAACTGGCGAGTTGTTGCGGCTGGAGATCCTAACTTTAAAACAGTGCCACGATTGGGAGAAACTGCGAACAATCCTTTTGAAAAGAAAAATCGGTGGAATTTAATCTGTTCCCCGTGTCAGAATATAATTATATTTTGCTGCATAATTAATGAGAAACGAAAAGGTTTGCAGACGTTAAGATACAGGATTATCCTTCTGGTCGACGCGTCCAGATTGGGCGTTCTATTTGTTTATGAATCAACGGATTCCTATGAATTGTTTGCCGTGCTATGATAATCATTTGCCTTGCACTTTGCCCGTCTACCATGGACGTACAAGCTTATCGCGTTATCGTAAACTGGCCAGATAAACCGAAGCAACGACGCGTGTTATTCGAAAAGAGAATCCCAAATTAGCCTCCCGGTGCATTCGGTATACAGTGTACACGGAAATTCTTGGTCGAAACTTTGGACGTCAGCGGTCCATGTCAGGGTAAACGAAAACGTCATGCTGGCCGTTTAGGAGAATCCAGTTCTCAGATTGCACGAAAGCTCTTCCTTTCGGTCTCCGTAACGCTGTTTGCCTGACTTTCGTGAGCTAGCATTTTTTTGTTCGCTGTTAATTTGGAATAATTGTAATAAAAAGGGAGAACAAAATAAACGGGAACGTTTATAGCTCGGGGGAAAATTGGAACTCCTCGCTCGGCGTATTGTACTCACAAATATGGAACGGCAATAGCAATACAAAGTAGTGAATGCCTGCTCTTTGCGATTGAAAGGCACTCGCAGCCCTTTCTCAATAAGTACCGTGGCAAATTTTTTGAATCAACTTCCCCCATATACACGTACACAATGGAATATCTAAACTTTTCCAATAGCAGCAGAGCTGAAAGTGCTTCGATGTTTTACGAATAAATATTAACTAAGCACCTATGGCGTTACCGCCGCCTGAATTTCATGGAACATTCGACGGCTATAGGTAAATATACTGTACCAATTGTAGTAACAACAAGAGAAAACAAAACAAAATGAAGAACATACAGAGTGTCGCATATGAAATGGGTTTTACACTCTGAATACTCTGTATTTATACTCTGTATACTCTGGAACGCGAATTTCGCAGCGAATCGCGGAACCGCAGAAGCACCTAGAATCGGAGTGCTTGTAACGCTGGTGGCCTGCAACCCGTTGAGAATCGTCGTCGAGAGCGCGCCGCTCGTAAACAGTCGGTTGTTCCTCCCGGAAACAGCCCGGGAGTGGGTGGCAAAGTCTATGCTGGACATTAATATCCCATTTGAAGTTGCAAGTTGTGCGGTTGCCACGCGGACGAACCGTCGTTGCGGTTCTCCCAATATCGTAGACGAAAGACCACTTAACGCCCCAATTGGAAAACGCCTTTCCTTCTCCATTCCAGATGTCGTCGTTAGAGTCTGACAAATGATTCTGCCGGAATTCACGCCCGCATGGTTTGCAAAGTGTGCCCCGCTGTTTCTGTGCTGTTGTGGCAGGCGATTCGGGCAATCAATTTGGACCAGAACGGATGGAAGCAAAAGAGGTTTACGAAATTGTGCAGGAGTCACGTGTTCAAGGGGAATGGATGCGAGAGTCGTGCGAAAATTTGGCGAACAAAAGACAGAAGGGCGATGCGCATCGTCGTAGGGATGCATCGCTGTTCGATACGATTCATATAAAACTGATTTCGGAAAATTCGTACTTCGACCGCGCGGCGAGACCGTGTCTTCTTCCTTTTTCATTATTCATTCCTGCCATGGAAATGTTCGGCGTGGAAACGATCGAAGTTTCAACGAACGGGAAGACGGGAGAGTGCATTGTTGCATCTCGGCTCCGTCCACTTCACTTCACGAGCAGAGCGGAACATATTCCCTTCGTGGAGGCTTGGAAGAAAGCCACGCGAGGGTGAAGGTTCCTCGACGTGGCGGG
Organism: Nomada ferruginata; assembly: GCA_963583965.1. NCBI lineage: Eukaryota > Metazoa > Arthropoda > Insecta > Hymenoptera > Apidae > Nomada > Nomada ferruginata. The sequence goes on along the minus strand of OY757225.1, from coordinate 7,813,530 downwards.
TGCGAGCCTCTTATCCGATTGAATACTTAGCGGCGCTCGATGTCGAGCCCCGACGCGGTAAGTAGTCGGACTAACAAGAGAGGTAGGGCAAGGTGGAGCGAATGGCTGGCTAGAAGAGGCTTGACGGGAGCCCGCCATTTGTCGGAATTATGGATACGAGCCTGTGGTGGATAGACGCGTGGATCTCGTTAATTTGCGGCCCCCGACTTTCGGTGAAATTCGACGCGTGTCCCAGGGCGCGGCTAATTGAATCGTCGTCTGCCAGGTGCTCGCGATTTGTTCTCCATTCGAGCAAGATCCAGATAAACGTCGAATTTCGGATGTAAATTCCGAAGTTTCATTATTTCCTTAAAATCTTGGAGGGAATTGCTACCCAGCTGAATAGTTTGTAAATATACATATAAGCTAATAGATTTCATCTGTTTAATTCGTCCCATTTATTTTTCCGCTCCTTTCTTTTCATCGTCGCAAATGAAAAAGTGGCGAATGAAAAAGTCGTTCCTCTGAATAATTCCACTTTTAAATAGTGAATACTTAAACGGAATTTATGCGAATTTCTTTTACGATTGCAGCGAAACAATTCTCCGGACGGGCGATAAAACGTGGAAACCGCGCGACCCTCGGTCGCGGCGTTGTTATCTTCGTAACGGGCACACAATTTAATATTCGCTCATGCCAGCCATGTATACACATCAGGCATTTCACAGTTGGAATCACGTAGATTCCAACGAGGAGAACAGCAACGTGCTTGGCGCGGTAGAAAAAGTGTGAGCGTGTCGATGAGAAGCATGCTTATCGTCGCGCCCAGCAAAACCGCCCCAGCGATCTCAAAACCTGCATAATATATAAGGTAACTAAATTTACTCGCCTGGACGGAACGTAAAAGAAGGTTTGACCAAGTAAACGGTGGACTCTTCGAAACAACGGGCGAAGGGGCTGAACGAAGGACAAAGCTGACAATAGTTCTGGCACGCAAGAGCCGCGGTATGTTCCGTGGTATTTTAATATCTGGCATTCCTGAAACGACCGATCATCTACCCAGCGTCTAGCTGCTTCTGTCTGCAAAGCGTTTGCATCCGACCGCCCCAAGATACCACTTTCACGACGTTACTATTATCGCTGGCATCAGCGTTCACAGCGGGTTATCGCTTAGAATGGCCGCCGCTGTCGATGATACGCTGCGCTGGCAGGATCGACGGAATGACCATTAGCAGACAACCGGCGAAACATTCATTTCGCGCACAGTCGTCGCTGACATTTCACCGGCGATTACAAGCTACCAAATGGCGGGTTCCTAACGGCATCTACGGGCAACCGTTGCGCCGCGGTATCTGTTTATTTATTCAGGAAATTCTTGCCCCGGGAATTTCGAGGGTACGACGCGACAAACTAAACCGTGACGAGCAGAAGAGGAGGAAGGTTCCCGCACGCCCCTATTTCATTCTCCGTTGCAGTCGAGAAATTCGAACCGAGTGAAGCAACGAAAGTCTGTAGAAATTGCAGCGAGGACTTTCTGGGCGAAGATTTTCGAAGAGTTCGCTGGTATCGAACCACGAGATCGGAACATTTCTCGATCCAACGGATAAACAGTTGGATGAAGAGATTCCAAAAGCAGGCAGCACGGTTGGCCATGTTCTTGGGTGTGAACGAAAAGCTCCTGACTCGTCTGTTTCGAGAGAGGAGCTTGGTTTTCAGTGAAGCATCGAGCTGGTCTCTTCGACCCTCGACATCCCCTGAATTTTTGACCCGCATCGCCCCCTTGGCAATATCCCTCTGCCTCCTCCATGTTCTTCTGGACGGTCAAGCATTCCCCGGATCGGGAAAGGAACGAGGGTTAAAATGGCTGGAAGTTCGACTGACACGGATTCTGTTTACACGTGTCCGGAAATTGAAACTTCGTGTTGTTTGAAGCTGCCTCCCCTGGGATGTTTCGCTTGCTTCATAAATTGATAGACACTTTATACGGTGCACGAACTATCAATCATTGATTTGACTAGTAAGATATATTGAGCTTTCCCCAAAAGGAAAGGGGGAACGCTCGCGGAGAGTCAGACATTCTATTAAATGGAATCCAGTGCGATTCAAAGGGGAGTCCGACAACGAGGACGCCGCAGACGGAGTAAAGGATAATTGGAAGTGGAAAATATGAAAAACATACGCAAAGGAATCTCGATCCAATGCAGGAATAATCATTAGAGCCAGCCTGCACGCAATCCAATCGAACGCAGCTACTTGACCCAGCGACCAAATTCCAATGAACCACCCCTAAATCCCCCCCCCCCCCCTCTACCGACACACATTGCCACCACTTCGAAACGAACCTATCTCGAGGAGATTAGCGCTACTCCCGGGGACATGTTCCTCGTGTTTGCATTGGGGAAACTACCCCGTGATTACCGTAGACAACGATCTTAACAGATCTCTTGATTACATGGTGTATGAAAGTCATAAAGGAATCTCTTTTCACGGTACCCTAAATCTCAACCGTATCCCGACAATTTCTGTGGTTATTATAGACCCGTACTGGTATTTCGGACGTATTAAAAAGGCCGGGGCACGCTATTTCTGTGTACCAGCAGAACATCGAGGGACGAATCTGAAGCATAAAAGCAATGTTTGATCTGTTGCACGAATCTTAATTAGAATCTTTCGATTAAAATATCGCAGAGATGGCACGTCAAGATTGTACGGATCGTTTATCGAATGCATGACCTGTTCAAGAAAATTCAGCTCGACTAATGAAACCTGGGCGAGGCTCTTGGAAAATTCATGAATGACGATGGCGCGACATATGCCGCGCACAGGGGCGCGGGAGTCGCGAAGTTTATTTCGCCGGATACGATGCTCTGGCGTGCACGCCTCGGGCACCCGAAATTTTTATTATCCCGACGATCTTGCACAGAGAAGTCGGATAAATTTACAACGGCGTAGAGCGACGCAGGCAAACGTTCTTCTTTTTTTTTTGTACGCGTTTCTCTTGCATCGCGTTAATTACACACGCCTCTCCCCTCGTTTCCTTTCTACGCGCCCTCGATAGAGTTTGAGTTTCACAGATTTGCGCCAAAAAAATGAAACTCTCGTTCATGAGTCTCCGATGACTTTCATTCGCGAAGCGTACAGAGCGAAACGTTCAGAAAGTTGAAACAATTTTCGTAACGAATTGTTTTTCGGTGGATCATATTGTTCGTCTAATTGGACGAATGCCATTTTTGCAGCAGGGCCCATTCTCTATACGCAGAAATTGTTATCCCGTTGTGAAATAAAATTGCATGCGATTCCAAGGGACGCCGATGTTTCCGCGTGGAAGTTACACGATATTCCAGTTTCCAGCAACTATTCAACAATTTTCTAATTACGAGAAGTTTGACATTTGTTTATTAAATCAATTCTTATTATTAATTAATCCCTCGCATTAGTTATCAGGGAGAGCTAATTTCCATCGGTGACGTCTATTAATTAAGTTTTATCGTATCGTCGATTCAGATCGACGGTGGACGCGACATGCGTCTATTAGGCTGCTGTATATTAATCAGGTTTCCACCGCATAGATACAACGCACGCGCCTCACCCTCTAATCAGCATCCACATCTCGCCAATTGCGCTACCTGTGTCAAATTGACAACGAAAAGGTCGTGCAACTTTAACATATTTAATCTAGCAATTCGAGAGAGAGAGAGAGAGAGAGAGAGAGAGAGAGAGAGAGAGGCAAACTTAAAGATCAATATTATGGCTTTTCTGTTTTTCGTACATACTATTCTGTATATGTATAATACAGCTACGTTGCTCGATTGTTCTTTCTGTGCGCGTTTCAAAAGGTTTAGCCCATAAATAAATAACTAACATAGATCCTGCTTTTTTTTTTACTTTTTCGTTCCCGTTCCAACATTAAGCATTCTCTTCCCAACAAAAAGAGAATTATAAATTTCGATATGTTCCCCCAGCTATCTATCATCGGCAAACTCTCGCAAACCAGTATATATGTATATAAAATTCGCCTCACGCACCCAATGATTCCCAACGGCACCCCAGCCCGTATTAATACGACCGTACGCTAGCTCGCACAGTGCCGGTATTTCCACCCCCCATCGATATCCAAGGGATTCGTTGTGGGGGGGCCACCTTAAGGAATTGCAATTTTATTGCAGTGGAATACTTACTTCGTCTGCGACCGGACGGTCGATCCGTCGATCTCGTCAGGTGAAATCAAACGACTCGCAAGGAATCTTTTCCCTGACAGTCGTCCCATGAATCCACCCCCACGGCCGTCGCAATATCCTGGAAGGGTTTGCGCCCCGTATGGCCCACTTCCGTCGACATTTCGAACCGCCAAGCAGATTGGAACTTGTCTAACACTCCGTTTCCTTTATCCGCGAAATTTCTGATGCTCGATCGCGCTGTTTACAAATGGCCACCGTGCTCCAGCTGTGGGACTGTGGTTATCGTTGGTCGCTGTATTCCCGAGCCGCGGCCGCGACAGCGAGAAATATCGAGGGAAGGGGTCGTTCTGATAGGTCGTGGTCTCGCCGCCTCTCGGGGACATTAGTTCCAGCTGTATGCCGCGTTCTCCTATTTTCCATACGGCTGTGCAGATAAATGGAATAGCGTTTGCGCCGTTGAAAGGCCAGTGATTTCGACACCGTCCAGGGAAATTTTCGTCGTTTGTCACGATTCGCGTCGGGGATGACTGAACCCTTTGGAGCACGATGGGGCGATTGTCCTTCTTTCGATCGGGATACGTGTTAAACGGAAATTCGAAGGAACCAGTTTAAGTGGTATGTAAAAGGCATTCAGTTTGAACACTTCTCATATTTCCATTCTGTCGTCGTGGCAGCCTGTAATGGCAGCTTCGGTAATAAAAGTTGAACTATCGTTCGACGTGTCAGAGGAAATGATCGAGTTGATACATCGAAATTCGTGGCATGCTCATCCATTGCTGTCAGACAAAAGCAGGCGCTAATGAAGTTTCATTGCAAGTAAAGTTGCAAAGTAGATCGCATATACGGTCAATACGGGGAAGAAGAATGGGTCAGTTGCGTCACGTGCATTGTGCTTTCTCGTTCGATCGACGTCAGTACTCGAGAATTCCCCGAGAAACTTCATAATTGCTAATTAATCAATTCTCGAGGAATTACAATATGTCTAGAGAACCTCAAGTTCAAAAAAACTATTTGAAACTCTCATTTACAGTAATTGGTAATAGTTGGACGGAACCCGCAGCAGACCAGTACTATGATTCATGGATCGTAGGTTCAGGTCGATGTTGGTCAGAACTTGCAGAACTCCATAAGTCAGGCCTACTGGACTTTTGCGCCTTCTGGCGTTTATTTCTCGACAATTGGAGAATTCTTGAAAAATACAATCTGATTTCTCATTTCTCGAGAAACGACAAATATTACCGATGGGCCGACCTAAATAAATTGATTTCCCTTCAATGAGCCTCCATTGGGGAATCGACTACGTGACGAACCTGCTGTCAGGTTCAACGTATTCTCGTTTGTTACAAGATTAAGTTAATCTCGTTCTCCCTTGAAGCCCGCGATATCCTTATTTCCCATATCTTCCTACAAATGAGCAGCGTTTAAATGGAAAGGAAAATTTCTATTGCAAACCATACCGGTGGGAAACATTTTTTTCCGCGTTCCAAATCGGTAAACATTAACCACAAACGCGGAGGCTCTACGTTTCCCTTCTATCCAAGCCAGGCCAACTTGATAAGTGCAATTAATCTCGCGAGTGTGGCATTAATAGCGGTTCGAGGCTCGAGACACGGATTAAAAATTCCCGATACCCCAACTGGCACGATGAACTCGTCCAGTTCCCCAGAGGGGTGGATTGATTAATCGCCAGGACTTTGTTTCCAAGTGAATCTATCGCGCGGTCGTTCGTGTGGCAAGATAACGCACCCCTTTCTCTAACAATCGATGGTCGCCCATTTTAGTTTCCCTCTGTCGTTCGCGTGTGTTCCGTTTCCCACAATGATTCAGTTTCGTTTCGTGAGATCCATGCCGGAACTTATTCTTGCACGACCGATTCCTCAATCACCAGTGCCACCATTAATTCCAAGCTTTCGTATCCTACACCAGCGGAGTAATTAAATTTTCCGCCTGTCCTGCTCTGCCTCCTTTTCTAAACAGAACCCGAACAAAGTTCCACGCAATGTTCTCGTGGAAATTAAAGGAGATAAACGACATGCATTAGGTGTAATGGTATTTCGTATACAAGAGGCGTGCGCGGGGCCAGAAGTCAGGATTAATTAATGAAAGCAACGACGACACTGGGCGCAGGCAAATAACTCTGGCCCTTTATGAAATTACGATCCTTAAAAGGGCTTTGGTGAAACGGTTTTAGTCTAAACGAAGTCTACAATATTCGCCAACGATGGAAGCATCGTCAAAGTCGTTTGGGGTGTGGAAAAGCTTCGAGTAATCTAAAGTGGCAATAAGTACAGTTAGCGAAATACGTTATACGAGATTGAACGATTCGCCAACGTTAAATTCCCGTTCCGGTGCATATAATATTCGGGCAGAACAACGAAACGATAGGAACGAAAGAAACACATCGTCCGCAAACATGCTGCGATAAATCAAACGGAAATCGAACGCGAAATGGGAGCCATTAAAATACAAGGCTCGCGCCATTCGTTCTGCCCTGTCATTTTCGTGCCAATCGTTCGGGTCCGTGCAAACATTCCGAAACGATTGCGTTTCGGTTTCGAGGTGGGTGTTAACCCGCTACGACTCGAATTAAAGACAGACACGACATTTCGTACAGCTTGACAAATATTTAATACAAAGAATTATTGTAACAAAATGTATATCCCGACGGTGTCCCGTATTGAAAGTAACCAATAATTTTAGATTCCGAATATGCCTCGGATAAAATGCCAAATCGCTATTATTTAATTTTACCATCTTGCATTTCTCATTCAACATTTGTTGCAAAATACTACAGAGGTTCATAGAACAATTACAACTTTTTCTACGTAGAATTACAAGGGGTTCCTTGTAAAACAATCCGTGGCCGGTTAAAAATGTATGCCATTGCTGGCAAAGGCTGAGCGCCGCGCGGTCTGATCGCTCGCTGACTTATACTACTGCCGGCGGCTTCGTGCCAGGTCGTGAACACGAACAAGTAGTATTGTTGCGTCACGGTCCAGACTAGGCTCTCATGTTTCTCGTCTGTGGATAATACCACGTTCCTCTTTAATAACAACGTGTTCACAATTAACTTCTAACCTGATAAAGTACAGTTTAATGTATATCTGAAGGAAACTTGTTCTTTAAATAGTGTTAATAAATGCGTATATATGTCATTTAGTTTGGAGAATAGATTCACTGCCGTGCAAGAGTAAGGGTCGGCTTCTTATCCAGTGCCAGGATAAAACGAGGCTCTGATTCGTGTCGTAAATTTTTCACAACGGCCGGACGCAAAATATTAATCTGGCATTGCAACGAGCGAACAGGCGGACCAATGGATGCACAGCAGTTGCACGCTTGTTCGCGCACCGAACCAGATTGGAAAATATGAACTTCTTCATGACCAGCATTTCATCGGGGATTAGGTCTCGCTGCTGGTCATCCGATGTACATCCATTCTCGTTATCCCTTCGCCTGGCCTATAGAAGGGCCAGGAAATCGACTGCCTCGATGCCCTAATCTCTGCACCACGGTTCGAGGCATGACAGCTGGAAAATTGAAGAACCACTGCCAACGAGGGAGCAAATGTATTTATTTGGATTTAGACACCGTGAATCAGAAACGCCAGATATATGATATATTTCATGCGACCTCGTTGATATTTTCACTCCGAGATCTTCTTAATATTTAGTCCCTTATGCCTTATGCGATTAATGGCGAACCTTTTTCGCAAGCCAAAGATATCGGAATATCTTCTTGAATCACTCAGAGAACAGGTGTAACAGATGTTTTTGATACGGCGCCGTTAAAGAATCAAAAGATCCGTCGAGTGAGAAGTATGGTTCGTCGTCTGGCAAATAGAATAGAAAAATCTGAAGACACGAATCGAAGATTCCGCGTTCCAGAGATTAAACGAAGCCGAAACGGAACGACGATGGTCGGCGACGCCGAAATTCTTGCCAACTTGATTCTCTCCCATGCAATGTGATAATCCTAGCGGAAGAGACAAGGGGGGCGTGGGGGACAAAAAGTTTCGCGGCATTGTTTCGAAGTCGACAATGCTTGTCGCGGAGATAGCGAGGTGGTGGCAGCGTCAGAATCTCTGCGCATAAAAGTTGGTAAAACTGCCGGGCGACGAATAAACCTTATAATATAATGAAATTCCATGAAATTGTAGCGCAGTTTGCAAATTACTCTACAGAACGGGATAATTAGAAGATTGGCCATCTGACGTAATTCCCTAATTAGCTAACGACGACGTTTTAACGAAATCAACAGATCTCTCGGGACTTCAGCTTTCACGTAATCGTCAGAATTGACCGAATTCGTGAAGCGCCCCCCCCCCCCCGGAAACGGTATTTGGACAAAAGTGCAAGCTTCGCTATGGAAGCAGTTACCTCAAGAAAAACAAGTTAATTGAATTTAGTTGAGGCAATGGATAGCTGGGCAACGGAAGTGCAGGCAAAAGTGGAAAGAACAATAAAAGCTGAAGCGTCCATGAGAAACCCGACACAAGGTCAAGGCTGGGCCCCTCGGCGCCGAACGACGCTGATTGCGTTACACACACTGTCAAATATCCTTGGCAATCGGTGTAATTAGTCGTAATTGCTTTTCTACCATGCTGGTCGAAGCGAAGACGAAGCTGTAGCGAAAATTAGCGAGACCAGAAGAAGCCCTTTAGCCAGGTCAGTTTAACATCGACGTGAAATTTCGAATGACCATAACCAGGGTGAGAAAATGATTTATTAACACCTACACGACTTCAGGAATACACCGTTAACCGCGTTTTTCTCCGCGGGAGCTTACGAAAGAAAGTTTCGAGCAGGCTGTGCGTTTTCAGTGTTCACCATCTTCTCGATCGATCCCGAATGGCTTTTCGATGTAGCCACTCAGCAAGCATAACATTCCTGCTGGTGTCACAAGCCAGAAAACACCGTTCTGTGTCGCAATAAATTGGTTACCTCGGTATCTCCTTGAATTTCGATAGCGTAACGTCTGGAGAAAGACGGATGCCTCGTGCTATATTTTATTTCAGTGCCTTAAGAAGGAGATGCGATCGATTCTATCGCGAAGGCTTTGGGCCACTTTCGATTTGGAACGCTTCGATTTTCCGCGGAAGGGCTCGCTCTTCAAGTGGCTGTACCCAAACGGGAGACGTTGGCACTTAAAGCGGATGGATTCCGAAGCTATTCGAATCGCTCCGGGGAATTATACACGTTCTTGGAGCGACTCGATTTTACGGCTGCAGTAGAATTTTAATGGCTCGCCGTTCGAACCGGAAGGAACGGAAATTCGTAAAAAGAGTTTGTTTCTAGCCCGACGTTCTCATTGTAAACGTGGAGAAACTAATGTACCTCTCGCCGTTTCGACGCCCGTTCAACCGAACGTATAAAATCGTACACTCCCGTGCGTGAACAATGAAGTCAAAATAAACTGTCTTTAACGCATAGACGAAGGCACGTTGATCGTCTTCTCGTTCTCTTTGCTCAGGCGAGGAACGAAATCCGCTTGGAATTTAACAAATTGAAACTTTGAATTAACTTTCCGTGTTACGGTTCGGGGTACAATTGAAATTCATTTTCGACATAATTCGTAAAGCGTGTCGTAACGTTTTCAACAATGACGAGTGCACTGAAAGCATCGGCTCGCGACACACACACGCACGGGCGGCAAATTAATTTTCTATGTCGATCGTCGCGACAGTCGGCACTCGAAATTTGTACGAAACCGGGCAGCTCATTATTTTCGCTGCATCGATACCGACGCGTGCTGCGATTGATAATCCACCGATCACCCGTAATTGGTGGTACATTGTGTATTAATGAGCTACCAAAGGACAAGCGGGCTGATTAAACGCGTTAACGCGAGCAATCGTATGTATCGTTATAGAAATAAGCTATCGTTTCGATATCATGAACTGCCTTGCAGCGAGGAATAGTTCACCTAGTGTCCATCCGCTTGGATTACATCGTTCGGTGAAATAGAGCGATGGATACATGGTAGGAACCAAGCAAAACCGCCTATCAAAATACCGGCGGTAATTTTCTCTATTTATATTTCACGGGCCGTTCATCCCCTATAAATAGTGGCGATGGATAACGGCGAGCAAAATGTGCATACTCGCCATGGAGCTATGCACCCGCGTGCAACACGCTGCTCGAGTTCCGCTCACGTATTCGAGCGGAAACGTCGGTCAAAGACGGCGAGTCACGCCAACCTGTGGGTCCTCGGCTGATACGCGGTTTGGTAACTATGTACTTGCCCACACACGTACGTTCAACCCTTTTCCTTGGTAGGGGGGTTTCGTGAGCAAATTTATGCCTCTGGGTAGAACTGTGATTACCTTGTACGAAAGCTTTTCGATGGTTGATGGCGAAATTCAACGATTTGGATTACAGTTTCTGCGTGGCTGAATTTATGAAGTTTATAATTTGCATTGATATTTTACAAATAACTATATAACCGGGATCGTACTTAACAGCGACACGGCTAGTGCGCACGAAGATTCTATTTGCCCAGGTTTCTTGACAGTCAATTCGAGCTCCGCGTAAGTGGATACGGTCGTTCGTGATCAGACTCGCGAGTACAGTTGCATGCTCCACGATAGGGGACTATCAAATCGTGATAAGAATATTTGGCCACGAGGCGTGACTGTTCCCGTCGTGCTGTACAATCAAGCGTTCCGAATAATGTAAAAACACCTACTAACCCGGCGGCAATAAGTGGAATCATCCCCTTCGACACAATCACCAAAGGTATTTAAAACGGGTCTGCAACAATCGGTCAGCGTTGCAATGGTATTAGAGCGGCGCAACAGCTTGTTGTTAACGAGGAGAGGAAAAAAAGCAGAACCACTTGCCCCGGACGCTCGTTTGAGAGGTGCTGCCCTATTGTGAATACCTGGCAGGCTCGTAAACCTTGGCAGGCTTGAGTGCACACAGTCGGCCGTTTCGTGCTTGCAGCTGCCTCGAATTTTTTAAGGGACGTCCAAGAGAAAAGGAAGCAGCTTTTCTTTACCCGCCGTGTAACAAAGAACCGCGGCAACGCGCGGCGTGGCCCATTGCCAGGGTCCCTCCCAAAGGAACTTCCAACAAGCCACTTCAGCATCGCGACGAATAACGCTTTAACCTCGCCACAACCGTTCTCCCCATGAAAATTGGACGCGAATATTGTTACGGAGGTCGTGATCATTTCTGCATGACCGTCGATAAGCCTAAACTGCAATTGGTACGCGAGCATCAGGGAGTCGTCGTCTCCTTTTCAGCGCAGTTGTAAAAATGATAATTTAATGAATCAAATTTGGACTCTTTCACGCGGAGTTGAATCAACTAATTTCGCCTGGCAATCGAACGGAAACGAACAGAAAGCTATGTAGTTGTCAACTTGTGCTGGGCATCGACGACCAGAATGAAGGTTCAAATAGACAGCGATTGCATCGTTAAAAACCATCATGCTGTCGAAACGGCAACAAGTTTCCCTGGTTCGTTCGTGGAAATGGAAAACTATGTTGCACTCCCACGTATGCGCATATATGGCTAATCGAGTATCATCGCTCGCCGCGGTTTCGCCTCAAGCACTACAAGAGCAATCGTACCTTCCGGCTGCCGTTCAATAATTCATAATGGTGTTCTAGGTAAACATACACGTGACCCTTCGATAAATGAAACCTTTACCAACACACACTAATAACCCCTTCGCAACGCTTTAACTTTCCCTGCCGAGGTTAATACAAAACGTTAATCGTTCATCGACGTTCATTAATTTCCCAACAATTTTCAATCCTGTTACGCTTATCCACGCGAACCGTGTTTCGACAAGAAGGTAGATTGCGAGGGGGAATATCGGACTATCGCGTGTCTCGATTCACGTTCGAATGGAAGCAACGTCGGTGAACGAGATCACGCGAGCCGCGTGTTTCCTTCTGCGTCTGTGCGTGCAACACGGTGCATTTCTGCCTACCTGCGATATACCCCTAGCCAGCACGTGCATATGGATGCGCATAATTACGGACGCTGATGTCGGCCAGGGGGATTCTCGATCCAGGTTACGTAAAGACGTGCATACGTGTTTTCGCGTAACCGAGGGTACAACGACCAGAACGGTCCTTGATATGCAATGTTTAATGAATGGCACTTCGCTCGCAGCTGGTAGACAGAGTTAGGAAGCGAGGGAGGTTGACATCCGTGAACGTACAGCGTGAAACTTGGAATTATTCATGTAACGATTATTTTCAACCGTGGATAGAAATTAACGGCGGCTCCATGAATAGATAAACGACGACGGGCCAAGGCGAATCGCTGTGGCCAATTAAAATTAAAACTTTATATTTGCGCTTTCCTTTCGTTCCTCTTGCTGCGTGCTTTTTTTACGTTCGTTAACAGCTGCTCGTGTGATCCGAGTAGGCGCGTGGCAAGCGTCTGTTTGTAATTGGAAGATAATACGAAGCGAGATGGAAGATTTTATCGAATTTTTATAAGGTGCGCCGGGCTCCAAGGGAATTACTTGTATGTGTGCATGATTCACAGTCACGAAAGTAGGTCCTACGCCCTCACGTGTGTCGCCGACACGTAGGCTTGAAGTGTCACTCGATCGTGGAAAGTTTGAAATTTGCATCCGAGTCCGCAATGCACGGAAGTGTAAAGTAATTTACAGCCGACCTGGCTTATACCATAAAACTCACTATTTCCCCGGTGCCCTAAAAGCGCGTCACTTTAAAAGTTCGTAATCACCCAGGAGCAACGGTGACAAGCAAGATTAACGTTTAATAGCCATTCATCGCTGCACCGGCGAGAAAGTCTGGAAAAAAACTTCTGACATGTCTCTCCTTAGGAACTTTAAAAGGGAACAATTATAAATCTCTATAATTAAACCGTAATACTGGTTCAACCCTTTTTAGTACCTCGTGCTACTTCGAAGTGGCGTACTTCCGTATCCGTACTTTTCTTGTTCCGTCTCGTCGTCGTGCGATAAAGCACTAAAAATCGAAACAGAAATTATTTCTAATCGGTATCCGGCAGTCAGTGTTTACTATTTACACGTTGCCCAATCTGTTTGTCGACCTGAGAAGAATTTAGATTTTAGAGGGTCGAATTGGAACCAGTTCGATTGCCCTTGCAAATGCTCCAGAATAGAAAATAAAATCTACAAAGCTCTTCCCGTCCTCCCCCCCAATTTGACGCGATTGCGGCTTTCACGTTCTCGATACATCGGGAACGGAATCAGCCTCTATCTCCAGTGCTGGCTGACTTTCGAGCACGTTCCACGTTGATCAAGGGAAAAAAGGAAAAGACGTGCGATTCGCCAACGACTCCTTTGACCCGGTGGACTATCAGTAGCTCAGTATCGTTTGATCCGTTCACTGCGGCCACTCCCGCGGGAGTTGCTTTCATAAATGGCTGAGGGAAAGTTTCCCTGAGCGGGTAACTTTTAATTTCCAGTTGACGTTCACCGGTGCTATCCGAGCCAAGAAGAAGACTGGTTTAATAACCCGCGGTCGCTAAACTATAACTTTAAGAGACGACCAAACGAAATTTCCACGCCGGCGAGCCTCCAGTTTGCCGCGTGATTTTCAGCCCAGACTGATTTCCGCTTTGTCAGACGCTGCGCAAGCTGATCCTTGTGTTGGCAATGAGTTACGTTTAATCGGTCCCATTTGCCTTATCAAGGCCCGGCAGGCCAACTATATTTTTTTCTTCTTTGTAATAAGAACATTCGATTAACTTTTGTGCATTCTTTAAGTGGGGATTCACAATGGCTTTGCTTTCTTCCTTTCTTTCCGAGAAGAAAGGCTTACGCTGTATTGTCAAAGTTTCGTCAATTTTCTGCACGATAAAGTAACGCGCAAGAAACTATCTAATCTGTCGATACAGAACCAGGGTCCACAGTTGGAGAAGTAATAGAATTCGTTGGATGTCATAGAAGTAATAGAAAGTTTGTGGAACGGGTGGATAGAATAGATTAACTGACTTTCATTACAAATAATGGGTCTATCGAGTTCGATATTGCCACAGGAGGTCGGGGGATATTTCAACCTGATTTACGTCTCCATGATTTTTAATGAAACTGCCACTATCCGCTTTATTGAAACGATCCTATTGCCTGCATCCGCGTTAACGATCAATTCCTCCAGCTCACGAGAGCATTATTCAAACACCGGCGGAATTTCACGCGACAGCTCGAAAAACAAACAGCCAATTAATTGTCCTGATAAACTAGGATCACCATTCGCCGAGCCCCCGGCAAATTAAGCTTCCACCTTTGTAGTCGTTTCGCCAATTAATTTTCCATTGACCTACCCAAAGAGTAAGGGCGACGCCGCCCAGCGAAATCCCCAGGGAGCGCGTTTCAAAGCGCCCGAAAAGAGCCCCCAGGTGTAACGCAATTTGCTCGCAACGATATCTCGATCGTGCGTCCACCTGACCTCCTTGAATATTCGTCAAAGCGACGCGTACGTCCAGGGTACAGCGGCTTTCCACGTCGGAAGACGACGGCCTCTCAAACAGACTTAATCGTTGCAAGCAGAGCGACCTGTGCGGATAATATACATCAGAAATTCACAGTACATCCAGTCGTTCCATTTTCGACCAGGCGAAAGCCGCTTCTGCTTCATTTTCCCTCCCCAACAGCCGCGTCGCCACGTTGCAGCATTTTCTGCGCTCATCCGCCAAGGGAAACCCTTCGTCACGTTCGCCGTGGAGCACACCTTTCCTCGTTATGCACAAAGACAAGAGGATGAAACGTGGCGTTACCTCGCTCGCTCATCGAGTCCCTTTGTGTGCTGGTGCGCATTAACTGGACACTGCGGTTACGTCATCGTATATCGCAACCTTTACGCTGGCTAGAACTATCCTCTTTCTCGTCTGGATGTTTTCCCCGGCCTCTACAATTATCTAAGCAATTATCCCCCGCCGCTTCTCGCGCGCTGCTGCTGCTCCCGGCAAGACTACGTTAACGAGCAAACGATACACCGCTGCACCGCGAGGGCCATTGTGTTGCACAAACGATGATATATTACGTGTCAGTGCTAGTCTTCCACGGTTATCAACCAAATGCCAGATCCGCCCTGTTGCGTGCGGATACTTTCTCTCTGATTCCGTAGCGCCCGAAGATTTATTGTCCCGTCCTGTATTTTTCGAGCACCGGTCGTTCGCGGGATGCTAAATATGCAGAGGAACGGTCAGGGGAGAAAAATTAAACTAGCGCCAGGTCCTTCGAGGAGCACGACAAGCTGAAATATGTATACAACAGAGCGGGCCTTCCCGGACGAAGTTGATTCGAACTTCTGCGCCGGATTTGAATTGCAAATGCTACACGCCGGGCTGCAGTATTTCTTGGCAGCGTCGAAGGGAAATATTTATGATATCCACGCGGTCCCCCGTCTTTTTTTTTTGTGTTGTCTTATTCCTTCAGCCGCCCCTGTCAGCGTCGGTGCGCGCACCCGTTCATTGATTTCATGCCGCTAATTGAAAAGCGACCGCACGCCGAAACGAGAGTCGATGTTATCGTCGACACGATCCTGCATTAACGAATGAAAGACATCTGCTAATGCAACGAAATTCTGAGGAAGAAAAAAATAGAAACAATTCCACCTATCAATACACAACTGACACGTGATACCTGGAAGTATATGCCTGACCGCATCGTCGACCTGTACCACTGCTATTCTACCGAACGGTGTAACACGAAGAAAGAACGTATGTATGCACGGATAGAGCAAACGTGGTGTTAATAGGAAGTCGATCACGGCTTGGAGTTCGAAACGAACACAGCACCTGTTCCTTCAACTCTTTGGTACCACCCCGTCTCGTGTCCTTTTGAGTGCTCGCCACGGGCAACTGGCCAGCAGCTATTAAAAGCGGAAACTGCAAACGGAACCGGATACGGAAGTAGAGAACCGGGCCGGAAGCGAGCCGCTACCGCCTGGACGAAACCGACGTCGCTCACTTCCTGACCGGACAGGCGACCCTTGCAGCGTTAACGCGTCTCTGGATCCTCCCACTCGAAAATGCGAGCCCGGTCTGAGCTACTAGATCTTACGATGATTGATAGCTTCGGGGATAATCTGAGAACAACGAGGCCGAGTTTACAGACGGAATCCATGGGTTTCGTGATGATGAAACTCTGGACGTCCGAATGGGGAAGTTCCCGACGATGAAGGATTACTCGTGTCCGAATATTATGGTGGAATGTGCGATATTTCTTTTTTTCTTCTTTAGTCTTGCACGGAAATTTAATGTACCAACATTCTTCCATAAAAATATTCGTTCAATCTTCGTATGTTACCTTCCGAGTAACGTCTGCTCGTGTTTCTTAACAAATTTTAAGCTAAGTCGAACAACCTGTCTTCCACTATTGCCTTGTCGTCGTACTCTTATTATGCTGCGTTCGCGGTAACTGTGTAACGTACGATGAAACAAGCGTTGCTATCACCTCTTACGTATTTCTCGTTGATTTTCGCAAAAGTATACTTTTTATTCCGAAACTGTGCAGCAGCTTTTTTCGGAGGTTCGAAGAAACCTGTATAATTTCACGGAAACCTCCTGTCGCAGCTGTGTAATGTCAGCCACGAAATATCTTTCCGCGATTTATTCCGGGGACCCCGGTGCATCTATTTTGGCGAACAAAATGCGATCGGACAGCGACATCGGGAATTCAAGCAACGGCCGTTGCTCCGCGTCCTCTCCAATCTGCATATTCCGTGGAATCAGTTGAGGCATCTTTTACTGCAGGAACGAAACGAAGTTTCGACTCTTCCCCGTAAAACGATTCTAAAGTCGAACAATCGCGATATCTGCTTGTCGAGAATATTCCAATACAGCATCGTACAAATGCAAATTGCATAAGCAGAGCGGCATCGAAGTTTCTCATCTTCGAGCTTCGGTTACGAACGCCTCGATTATTCCCCTTTTATTTGCGCGCGACAAAATTTTTCTTATTTTTTAATCACAGATAAATCATTGCTTTCGCGCGTACCTCCGTTCCAACGCCTTCCATCCATGCATCGATACGGGGAGCCTTGGTTATTAACCTTCCACCCCTTCGTGAGGAATATCGCTACCCCTCGGCGATGAAGATCACCGCTCCCTTCCGGTGCCACGAACAAGGGAAGAAGGATAAAGAGGAAAATGGAAACGGATTACGGTGCAACCAGTCGATCAATCGGGGGGATGAATGGCACTTTAACGGTAATCGGAAACCGCGGAAGGAGGCACGGGCTGCAGCAACGAGACACGAGAAACGTTCTCTAACAGGAACGAGAGAGAAACTTTGGAGAGCAAACGGAGTGAGACGCGTACGCACAGAACTTGCCAAGAGGCAGAGAGTAGAGAGGTGAGACGCGGATCGATGGAGAAGTTAATTTGATCGCTGCTTTACGGAAAAGGCAGAGATAAAGAGAGAGAGCGAGGGAAATGGTGATAGGCGAAGGGGAACGGGGGAAGTAAAAGAAAAGACCAACACTCAGAGGTGAGGCTGATTTACCGGGGCCGAGAAGTCTATCTCTTTTGCGGCGAATTGTTCCTCGGCCACTTCTCGTGCATGGTGGAACGTCTTTCAGCCGCCTCCGTGAAGCGTACTTCGCTCGATGAAGAAACTGCCCTCGCGACTACGTTTGCGCGGGAGCAATTGCTTACCTCTATTCATTCACCTTATTGTCCGGCAATTCTGTCGCGTCGAATAGAAGCACGCAACGCGAATTAACGTTTCACTGGGCGAAAGAAGGGGGAGATGCACTGTGGGTTAAAAAATTAATAGGAAACGTCGTACGAGCAGAGTGTTGACCGTGGGAGCTCGAAACGATCGTCACGGTAAATACCATAGACTACTTATTTCCTCCTGTTTCCCTCCCGTTTCAATCTCGCTACTTGCGCATTGAGGTGATACCAGTTAATATGAACCGGTCGAGGAACTCTTCGCGCACACGCCACTACGTACCCAGCTCCGCTTTTGCCCCGGGAACACTCCAGCCGCAGCCCTGTTTTGTTCGACCGCCGCGTACAACGTTTCTTTCCCTCCTCTTTTGATATTAAACTCGGCTAATTAGAGTAACCGAAGAACGAATAAACGTGTTCGTTGTTCTGCGAGAGCTCACGCGGCAGCCAAACCGCACTGTAACGCTACCACTGCCGGCTATTACAGAATTGCCAGTCTCCCCGTTACAATTCAATTTCATGCATTTTCGTGGCGGTGAAACGTACACGGTCTGGTCATTAGATTAACATCCAGGTAATAGATATACGCGTGGCATGTGCCGTGCGCTTCGCAAAGTGGCCCGAGAAAATAATTTTCATGGTTATCCCCTTGAACGATTAACGCGAAAGGTTGCTACATCTTTCGATAAAATTAGAAGATGACAATTAGTGTAATAAAAAAAACAAACAGACCTCGAGAATAAATAATTTCGAAGAATATAAGGGAGAAATAGAAAGGTGAAATTAGGCCCTCCGTATTTGCGTAATATTTTGAAAAATATTTTCATGCGAGCAATGTTGGACGAAGTGGATTCAGTGGAAGAGCTGTTTCAGAATTTACCGTTGCGTTGCACATGTTCACATTTACAATGTGCATCGGGAAAATGAATAAAAGACGATTCAAGGTTGACCGCGTGCACTTCCATCGGTATGACTTTGGCAAGAATCAAAGAACTTCCGGAATACAAATCGCGGGAAATCCGGCGGGCAGGTGGTGCTCACGGCTGACCGGCAATTTCCTTTTTCTTTCGCTCCCGCGTTTTTTTCGTATTTGTTCTATGCAGATGTATGAAAATTTTCCGCAGTTCAACTTGAAATTATCCGACTGCGCTGTTTCTCCATTTGCATTCGTCCTTCCGCGATAACAATTCGCTCGGACGGGCAATAATCACAATGGGAACGCTGTGACACCCACGCCCCGCGTGCGTGCTACGTGTACGCGAATAATTCATCTTGCCGGGAAATTTATAAGAACGGGGTTCATCGTGCACGATGACTGTCATGAATATCAATCCTCGCCGCACGCCGTGCTGATTCGCGACAACGTTCCTGAAAAAGTGTCGCGATAACGAAATTTATAACCTCCCCGTTACCGTAGATAAGGATTCAAAACCAATTCCGTATTCCATTCACATGAAAACATTATTATTATCATTGCTTCGTTATTCGATTTATTTGCAATGAATATTAAAGTACTTCATCGTAATATCGTAGGTAATAGTGCGCGTGGTGAATAATATCGTAGAATAAAAAACGACTTTCCCTCTGTGTCCGTACAGACTACAGGAAAATCGAGAGGTGGCTCCAATCAAATTTCACATTTGCAACAAGAAAGCTAATGTTTGCCCGCGATATTTTCAACGTGAAGATAGGAGAATCAGACGGGACGTGGAAACAAGAACGAACACGTGGGGCAGAGGTGGAAGGGATTAAAATTGACGTGCGCGGCAGCTATTCAATTCGCCCGTAAAATAAATCATCGACAGTGAAAAGATTGAACGAGCCCGACTGCCGCGAACTAAAAATAACCCCGATGAACTACTTCTTGGTGATTCCCTTCGCCTCGATTGCCCGTGCCTTTGTTGACGGTGCACTCCCTACGACAAGGAAGGACCATTTCGTTTCATCCTCGGTCCGATTTTACGAACGCATCGATTCACCGACATTCATAAACAACTCGAGGCGGGCAGACCAAAGAAACATCCTTCCGCGGATGAATCGCGTCGTGTCGTCGATGATCGAAGCAACCGCGTTCAAACGGCACGACGGCGGATAACCGGCAATTTTTCCGGTCACGATTTAAAAGTTCGCATTCTAGCGTTCCGTTATTCATGGCGGAATTATTGGCCGCATTACCATTTAACATGGTTAAGGATTCCGGAGGTAGAATCGTTTCCGAGTGGTCGCAGCCACAGTGAATCGATTCATCCTCCGTAGTGGCCAACCTCTTTTCTTCCTGTCCCGAGCATACACAACCTTAGTCCACCCCCTTATCTCGAGACCGCGATCGTTCCAGTCCGCCTTTCTTACCCTGCCCCTCTTTTTTCATCGTGCTTTTTCCTACCGCTCCCGTTCCGTCCCACCCTTCTATTTTCATTCTCCGCTGTCCGTTCGGGCATTTTTCCGCGAGTATTTTAAGCGACATACCTCAAGCGCCACCTTCGATAAACCACACTCGGTTACTTCGCAGAATCGTGTATTTCGTGGACGGTATTTTCCGCCTTATCTGCCTGGCTTCATTTATGGCGACAGAAACGCTATAACTTCTCTCAAGACGCTTAATTTCATTTCACGCTGGGAAGCCACTATTAAACGCCCCCCCCCCCCCCAGGTGGCTTCTTTTCTAGTTAGGATTTTGGGGAAGATGGGCTTCGCAGCGCTTGTATGCACTGGAATCGGGCGGCTGATAATATCGCGGAGTGAGGGGGACGTTAAGCCTGGCGAAATTAATCATATCGGGGGGGGGGGGGGGGAGGACAAGAGGAGGGGCCGCCTTATAACGTATTCTGTGCAGGAGGATTAATAGTACGCCAGCGACATTTTTAATTTCGCAATCCATTTCGTAAATATTTGCGCCGCCTATCATTTGCCGGCACGACAAGTTTGGCGTGTTTTGTAAAGTACGAACATCAAAGAAACAATTTGCGCGGCGTATTTCCCGGATAAACAAAGGGAAACCGAATGAATGACTCGTCGGGGAGCAGCTTTCACGCAGAATTCGTCGTATCGCGTGGGATGCAGTAAGGGAGAAGTACGCGACGGTAGTTGGGAGGGACGCGCCTCTGGAATAAAAGAAAGGTGGAGAAAGTTGGACAAAGGTTCGTGGAAGTCGCGGGGCGATCCTTCTCCCGAATGGAATATCTCGCGTTTTAGACAATCCACGCCATCAAAGAGTAGTGCCGTAACCAGCGAGTAATTGCATGACGGGTACTCCCATACCTTTACTCCGGTACGATTCGATCGGGATAATTCGGAATAACTTTGTTCCTCCGAACTGCGTGCCGGTAACGCTCTCATTTGCGATCGTGCGCGAATTAAATAGGGCTATTCTTGAATCAATATTTTTCTATTCAAAGCGAGTTATATGATGCGTCTCCCGGGAATTTTGAAGGTAACGTCGCCTGTTATTAAAAGTGATGAGAAAGAAATGCAGACGGAAGCTCGACCCGATTAATAAGAAAATTATCTTGAAAAATACACAGCTAAAGTTCAGGTCGCCGACCAGCCACCGAAAGTAATTAAAAGTAACAGCCAAGTCCTGACAGTTGAAATCAAATGGCAGAACTTCCATCAGCCACAAAATTCAGCCACGCGAAACTAGGAAAATGGTGGAACTTTCGTTGAAGCATCGCTTCTCGGAAGCTCGTCAAACCTACTTTCGGTTCCTGTACCAAGAAGAATAACTTCTTTCGCCAAATTTCGATGCCTCCGAAGCTTTCCGCTCTTATTCATGAGCGTTGCAACGGGGTCCACCGTGGATTATGGTACTTCCAGGCTCTTCTGTTTTCTACTTCGTTCTGGCGATGGAACTTTACGACTCAAAGCGTTAGTCAACTGCTGAATAATTCCTATTTACGTCAAAGCGCAACAGCATCTTTACCACGACTTCTTTGTCGTCAACGGCCCGACAGTGTACTAAGGTCGTGTATCGTCGTAAAAACCGACGCTTCTTCTTTTAATGAAACGTCTACTTTTAACGAGGACGCCGTTGAAATACCTCGATCGTTTTTATTCTGGCGGCAGTAACAAAGTTAAGTAATCTCTACATACACAGTGGGCCAGAAAAGTATTCACACAGTGCATTAGTTTCACATCTCATTCGGAAGCATCTGCATGAATACTTTTTTGGCCCACTGTATGTGGATGTAGGTTATGTTCGCCAAGGTGGCTTTTCATTCTTGCTTTAGCTATAAGAGCAAAGGCGAAACGCGTTTCACAATTCCCGTGGAAGCATTTAAGGGGATTAATAACGAAGAATCAAGATCCACAGTTAAATCGTCCACGTGATCTACTTTGGTCGAACATTTGATACTCCGCAGAAAACTGCAGCCTGGGTAAATTGATTTCGTATTAAACGACGCGAATTGAGGAGTACATAAAAGGTGTTTCAATCCCGCCGAAAATCTCAGCTAAATCCCTCCCAGTCCCCGCAAGCTTTCTCAGACTCGCACGAACGATTTCTCGCAAGGAACTTCTATTTGCCTCTCGCCATTCACGCGAACAAAGCTGCTTCTTTAATTGTGGCCTCGAATAAAGCATGTTTGTGGGCGGTCGGCGCTTTTCACGCTCCCAATCGACCTAAATCGAATGGGAACGCTTCCCATTTGTTCCCGCGACGCGGCCACGCCACGAAACGGTTTCTCCCGGTCTGTTTCGGAAATACGTCTGACCACGCGGCGCCGATTCCCCTGGCGAACATCGCGAAACCCCGACCATTGACAGACATGAGAATTTATGGCGACTCGCTGCGGAAATTCCCGACGAAATTGAATCGCCTTTCTGAAACTAATATTTCCGGGACAGTGTACAGGGGCACGCTTGTCGTGGATTTTCAAAATCACGCGATACCGTTTTATAGAACGGGAGCTAACAATGTATCACCTAGCGAAGACACCACTCGCCCCGGTCTATAACGGCTTCCTGGGCACAGCGTGCGATTCCTTCTATCCAAATGTGCCGGAGAGTGCGCTGAGAAATATTCCGAGAAGGACGCAGTCTATAAAAATAACGTTCGAACGAAAAACCATAAGCTGCAACGAAGCCAAGATATAAAATCAAATGAGCGAAGCTCGGTCGGGGTTTTAGATAATGTTTAGAAGGTTGGATCGCAGCCCAAATGGGATGTCCAGGAATGAATTGCACCAGGAATTCGTGATTCCTTGGTCAGGTCGTAAGGAGGACACTTCTATTATGTATATTACATATTATAAGCCCTGCTTAAGAAACCTTCCGCAATATCGCGGTATATACTGAAAACTCCTGCCCCATAAACATGCCCGTGACAGACGATTTGCATATTTGGCAGGAGCACGGTGCCATTATCAAAAATATCGTACTTCCCATTACACCGTGCCTCTGGGACGGGCTGCACAAAGCGGACCGTGATCTCTATTTTCTTTAAACCGCTATTCATGGCTCGTAGCCTGCGATGATTGCTCGCCGTGTATCAGGGAATCGAACGGACGGATTACCATTGCCTGATCCATTGAATTCCCTTCGACGATTTCTGTAGCGTTCGCCGTCGAAGGCAAACTGTTGAAACTAGTGAACTGTTGGTGAAAGAGAGCCTTAGATACGCCGGGAAAACATTCCAACGACCGACCACTTTACGTGGCCCGTCTACAACCTACTTTTCGATTGCGCATAAGGAGAGCCGGCCTTATTCGTGCGAGTCTATTTCGCAGTCCAGTGGCGAAACATGCATTTGGATAAGTGGCCCGTGAATGCCAAGGAAACTCGCGATACAACGTCGCGAGATGAGCGCGCTTGCAGACGTGGAAAATCGCCTGCGACGACTGAAAGACACGGCTACAGAGGAGGCGTATCAGAAATCGTGGAGCCGTCAGTGTCCGCGGCAACTTGCATTAAACTGAGGTGCACACTCGACAAAAATTGCGCTATGATTAACCGAAACGTTTCCCGGCGAGGGAGATAAAATTGCACACGTAACGCTGAATCCGACAGATACTTCGTGCTCCTTGCGAAACGCGGTTAAATCCATTTTAATAGCCCGTCGAGCTTTCGCGGTTCGGCTATTGCCGCGCAGCAACTGTTCTTCCCTGTTTCTTCTGTTCATGCAACGACGAGGCTCTGTAAACGTATACGAGATTTATTCCCCGCGTTTCTGTTACCATTTTATTTCTTCACTTGTTTATTGCTTAAATGTTTCGGTTCTAGCAGTCGTTTTAGTTTGCGGCAAAATGCTTCGGCACCCTTTTACGTTCGTATAAAGTTTCATCGATTGTTACCGTTCGTCAGTTGTGTCAGCATTGTGCGGCAAAGTGCTAAATGGGTTTACGATTCAGACGTACCAACCACGGGCGATACATTTCGTGCTGTCGATTCAACTCGTTTCACGAATCGCCACTTTCGAAACTGCGCTGTTTTATTTCCACTGCAATGCGCCTATAGTTGCTAACAATAGAATGCCAGCAATAGTCTCGTTCTATTGCCGAAGCTATATAATTAGAATTATGAAACGCGATAAAACGCCGATATTCCTCCGCAAGTTTTGCAATTCGCAGAAGCTTGACTGCGACAATAAAGAGGCAAACGGAACCATGAAACGGGATCGCAACTCAGCGCATGGCGTCGAACAACTTGCCCGGCGAACGCGTTTCGTTTTCGAGGATCCACTCGCGGTTTCAAGGGA
Organism: Nomada ferruginata; assembly: GCA_963583965.1. Lineage (NCBI taxonomy): Eukaryota > Metazoa > Arthropoda > Insecta > Hymenoptera > Apidae > Nomada > Nomada ferruginata. The sequence continues at coordinate 7,789,054 of OY757225.1, read as the reverse complement.
CGTTCGAGATTAAATCGGCATTGCTCGTGCTCACGTGTTTCCGGTTTTCCGCAAAGGCTCTATGTACCGAAAGATTACGGAACATTGAACGCATCCGAATTTCGAGGGGGGACTAAGGTCGCCGGAGGAGCTTTTAAACACAGCTCGGCGAAGATATCGAGCAACACATCCTCGAAAAGAATGTACGTCGACGGCGGAAAAAAGAAGACTGATCTTTTCGTATCCTCGCATCGAATAGCTTGAACCAGTTCCCGCTGTGAAATCTTCGCTGAAGGAAATAATATTGAGAAAAAAGCTCCAATCTACGAGATTGAGTTCGATATCTCTCGGAATTCCGTCAAGGTTCCAAGGACAATTTTCTTCCACCAGAAATCTGTCGCCTGCGCCGGTGGATTCGATTTTTATGTCGGGAGCCTTAACGCGGATAAATAAGAGCCTTCACTTCGTTATTTACATGAAACGCGTGCAAAGAGTACGCTGGTACGAGAATTCGGTTTGGAATACTTTCTCCACGTTAAACGGAAGATCTTTCGGCAGCAGCGAGAGAGATACTCGCGAAGGAAAAGCAAGGGAACTTTCGAACGAATTAAATCGCGCTATCTACATATCTTGGACAAGATTCGCTGACCAGTAACATTGTACAGGACTCAAACCACAGTTTATTACGATCCCGATAAAAAGAAGATGATGTCCAACAGTAAACAACGGCCACCTTGGATAGCACCGCCAAAAAACGGAGCATAGAAAGGAGGCCATACATCTTCTGTCCCCCTGAAGCCTCGATTGTAAAAGAAAACATAAATTTTCTGCCAAGATAACAGAAGACAGAAGAAGGAGAATTTCGCCCATCGTCGATCGAATCCAACGTCGTCCCCGAAACAATTCCGATACGAATCCGATTGTGAGCTAATCAGATGAATTCAGAGGGCCACCCACTTCCTATATCCCTTTGTGCAGGCGGATAGGAGATGCTTAGATGTGTAGGAATTCGAGGAGAAAGCAACGCGGCGCGGAACTGAGCGCCCAACGGAGAGGCAGCTGGTCTCCTAACGTTTAGAGGTGCGCAGCTCCCGGCAACTCCTTCGTCAGCGTTCAATCTTAGGGTTCAAGGCTCCGGGGTGGCCACCTTTGCATGCAGCCAGTGGTGCACGCGAGCTCATAATTGAATCTCGTTGCACCCGGGGCTACCGCCTGCCATTGTCGGCTTGTTGTGCGTTCGTTGCTTTCGATTCGTTTGCCGGCCGGAATCCCTTTCGTCGCGCGACCGATGCACGCGGACTGGCGCGGCTGGTAACGAGGAGAAATGACGCGGTGACGAGTCTATTGAGAGTAACGAGGTCGATCGCAGGTTTTCATTCACCGTCAAAGAGGGTGAGGCTGACGAGCGTGGCGAGACAATCGGGGGGTTAGATGCACCCTCTTAATTCTATGCGCGAAGTTTTAGAACAGGTGGGGACTTTTGGATGAAATTGATAATTGGTTGTTGGCGTCGACGTTTACCGCGTTATTTAATAGATATCGTTGTACTCGGGTTGCGTCGGTTGAATTGCATCGGACCATGTTTTGTTAACGAGACAGGGGATAGGAGGTGGGAAAAATGTTCGTCGGGTGCATAATTTATGCCACCAGAAAGAATGAAGTAAGCTTGTATTGTTAAGTATATCTATTGTAGTATCACGGAGAGCAAAGAAATTTTGTTGGCATCGAATTCGGCGAACGTAATATTCTTTTGCTTATTCGTAGTGATAAATTATAAATACGGATAAATTGAAGGTTCAATTGTTTGAAAATGAAACAAATAATTATACTCGAATCTATCGTTTTCAAAGGTGGAAATGGATATGCTCTTCAATTTCGGGGGAACGAAATTCCCAGTGGACGTTTTTGCCAAAAATTCTCAACGATCAATAACATTCAATCTTCTACCTATTAATGGATTTCGTAACTGTAGAAACGAGTGGTGCTCCACGGGTGCTACATTGGAAAATATGAAGTGCACCCGGTATCAGTTCCAGCTACCAGTACAGAGCACCATGGGATATGAGCGATTCGGAATAGTCGTTACTCCATTCGGGCTTTCTATAATCGTTCACCGTGACGGATTTAAATTTTACTTTTTCCCTCGAGAATTCCTTATAGATTACACTCTTCGTATACTATGATCAAATCAAGCGATCGTCGTCATTGTTTCCATCGCCACTAAATAATTTTAAATCGGTGCCTTTCAAAGTCAGAACAAATTCTATGGAAGTAATGAGAATCCTTGAAAAATAGCATCGAAAAATTCCGATACGTTTATCTTTAAGGAACATGAACACCGCGAACGTAGAAAATTTGGTGTGCCCGATGTTAAACCCTAGGTGCGCCAATTGCAAGCGGCAAGAGGTGTCATAAACTTCATCTCCGCACTTTGCCAAGGTTTATACGGCAAGTGCGCGATAAAAGCAGTCGGTGCACGTTGGAACAGTAGCCGCGGGCAGTTACAGCATGCGACGGATCGGGTCCGCGTCGATTTTCATATTACTCGAAAGATTGATGAGCGGTTTCGGTGTGCAATAATCGTAGGTGAGCTGTCGCGTAACGTGCAGCGCCAGGTAACGGCATAATAGGGATAATTGAATAGACCGTGCGCACATAATTATTCGCACAGTACACTGGGCCGCGATTACGAAGCAAAACGTGCATTATGCGGTGTACCGTATAGAAACGTACGCTCAGTCGGTTATGCTCCCCTCTCTACCTGTCTGTGTGCCTCGTACTTTGATGCCGGGGCATGGCCGAGCCGCGTAATTTATCAACCGACCCATTTCCCGAAGTCCCGCCAAAAGATCGAAATACTCTGCGAGAGCGTTTCGACTGTTTCAGCTGTCTAGCTCGCGTACCTCGGATTCCCGGCGAATTATTACGCATTCCGCGACCACCGTCGTTTGATTCACCCTTGACCACCCACATTACTCCCGTTTCTATCTGGGCACAGCGGGAAACTCGTTATTTTCCTCTACCTGCCGCCGAGACCAATGAAACGATTCCGTTTATTCGACGAAACAATAATATCCCGTATAGGCGGGCCACCATGTCCGATCGAATCAGCACGGTTCGTCGCTGCTTTTCGAGGTGTTCTTTGAACGGATTGCGGATATAGAATGGCGCGTGGAACGCACGTTGGATATAATATGCGAATTTCTCGTTGCGCGAATGAAACGCGTGGAAGCAAATGAAAATGCATGCCTTGCCCAAGCCAATCAATCTTTGCAATTCAGCCCCGTTTCACTGTCGGGGGAGTGATGTTTTTTGTGAAGAAAATTCCCTTGCAAAATCGATGGAAAAAACGTTGTTCCCTTCTTCGACGTTAATCACCAGGATAATTAGCGCAATCCTTTCTCTGGCGATGGTAACTCGAAGCTAAAGCCACTGTCCGATAAAAGAACGGGGATCAAAGGCAGAGCTGAACACGAAGGCATCGGGGCCTCGTTAATCGGTATTTAAAAAGTAACGAGGCAGCCGAGCGCGCGAGGATCTGGTTTCGAAGCGTCGATCCATCGCGGCCCTGAAATTGAACGAAACACGAGTTGACGGTCTCGAGTTATCGGCGAAAGGCTTGTTAATTCCCGTAGAAATACGTGGCTCTGCGCTCTGGCCATTATGGTGGTCGGTATCAAACGTGCAGCCCAGCACAGTTTTTCTCTTGTTACTTCTTCTTCGAATGTTCCCTTCGTAGATACATTTAATCGGAACGCCGCTGCACCCCGATGATAATAATTGCAGCAGTGATTCAATTTTGTTAAATTCTACTTGGTAAAATCGCCAACAACCGCCCGACATGTCCGTGAATTTTTCTCGCAACTATCAGTGCCAAATATAAATCATGACTTGTCAGCTTCGCCATTACAATCGATTCGAAGTAACACGAGACGTGGCTACGAGGGCGCGCATTTTTCACCGTTCCGCTACCTTTGCACAATTAATCATCAGATGGACAACAACACGGAAACACGCCGCGCAAATACAGCTGTTGGTTAGTCGTTGTCCAATTATACGCGCGTAGCTCGCTCATTCCTGGGCAACGACGAAGCATGGTGTCGAGCAAACGAAACATAGCATTTATGCACAATTATACCCCCGAAACGGGCATTTATTTCCGCGAATAACACGCGTTTGTTCAACATAAACGTTATTCGCATTCGAGCTACGCATTGCATAAAACTCATTTGAAACAATGTTGGATGGCCGGTCCTTGCAGAATACGAAGCACCAACTCGTCTGGCTAAAATCACGGATTATCCTTGTTACTGGTAAAATCATCCAGAAGAAGCTTATTTTATTGTAAGCTCCTTTTATGTCGGGCTACAGTGTTATCCGTGGTTAATGGTGAAGCTTTTAAATGCTCCGAAATTGTTTCATTTACATAGGAATGAATTTCGTTTGTAGAACAGCATGCTTTAACCAGATAAAGCACTTCGTTAAGCGAATAGTATAAGGGATAATAGGATACGAAATGCATTTACTGTTTGGAAACGAAAGTAAATTATAAGTCAGAAGCACGCTGGCCCCGGGGTGAATGCAGCAAACGTTGGAAGTAAGAATAATGTTACGAGTGCGTTGCGTTTCGAAATCGGACATTACGGCCAATACTACAGCCGAGTTATTGTTATTATCGCAGTGCACGTCGACAATAGCGGCCGCTGCACGTTCTGTTCGCCATTTTATTAACGCGAGGTGTTCAGTTAATTAATTCACTGCCCTTGGTGGCGTTGCCTCGCGCGAATTCAACGAAACCTGTAAATAAATTCGTGATAGGTCCGCAATCCGCAGAAACGCTCGACGATTTAATGGGAATCTGTACGCTTCGTTTCACAGTCATAGATTATTAACCACGTCCATACAGCACTCGAGATCGGTCACCGTGTCTGATGGTTACGACTCGATTCCCTTGTGCCACAGTCACGAACCCCGGGGAAGCCAAACCTAATGAAACTGCAAACATCGTTGCGCTATTCTTATAAGAAAATCATATAAATTGTTCCACGGGGAATTTCGATGAAATACGAAGGGACATAATATCTGGTTCTCGAACGACGCCACCCCGCGGAATATTTGATTTAAATCACTATTATATACGCAACTGAAATACATATAATATCGAACAGCATCAATTTAAAATTGCTCCCAACGGAGTATAATGATCGGTGCAGAGGCACACTAAAATCAGGCATTTCATTTATATTTTCGATAATAAAATCTCGTCCCATTTTGTCTCAGAATAATTGCTTTTACGCACAGCCATACAAGCACTCTGCTACTATATCCATACATATAATATAACTGCTATTTCCTATATACATGGAAAATGTCAGACAGATCGTCCATTCGGAACAAACGCACTATTCACGATACACGCAAACCCTTTCAATTACACCCAATTAAAACAAATGACCCAATTTTTGTTTCCGCCCGTTATAGGTACTTGTTGGAAACTTTAAAATTCGACAATCACGAAGTTATCCGCCGATCAATCGCTCGAGGCAAACCGGGTGGCCAGGCAGGAAGCCCAATTTACTGTGTTGCCCGGCAATAAATTAATTTTCCTAGGCGTCGGGACCTTCGTGGTGTCTGTACGCCTAATTTGCGGCGGAACAAAGTTCGCGAACCGTTTCCCGAAGCTGCAAGCTTGAGGAGGACGAAAGCGGTCAGGGGTGGCATTAGGTTGGCCCCGCGTCACCGCGACGCGTAATGGGGTCAATAACGCACGAACAATGTTCAGGCTTCCTCGAACGTGTGGAGAACGGTACAACGACGACAGTTAACGTCGGTGAAAACAATGTGTTGGTGGCGTCACGTCGGGATGCTGGTGCACCGCGGCGTCACCGACGAGTAGCCGCAACCTCCAACCGGAATTCGCGTTTCGCTTGTACACGCGATAACAGTAAACTCGTTCGCCCGGAATTCCGCTCGGTTTACTCGTTCAACTGTTTCGATGGGATCACTAGTTTATCCAGGTAAAAAATCGATGGGCGAAACAGCGAATGGAGTCGCGTTCGGTCTTTGCAGAAAAGGGGCGCGTCGTTCAACGGAAAAGTTTCGACACTGTTATTGCGGGGGGCAAGGATTACCATACGTTTGTATTTCGACTGTGTTTGCACAATTCCAGCGAGCCGAAGGAGCTGGAACGGGGAACGTTTTAATTCAATCGTGACGCAGTTGCTTCGATTAGGGTCGTAAGACTTGGAGATTAATCGAAAACTCGACGGCCCTTTCGCGACCGCCGCCTATTTGCCATTCCACACTCTGAACGATTTGAATTTTTGATCGATGCATCCCGGGACAGCGCAGCGAAGGACTGCAATCAAGTGCCCCCTTAAAAATTCAACGATCAGCGGGGGCACGATTTTTATGCGCGTAGAAATGAGGCATCCAGTGCAGTTCACGTTCGTGTCCATATGGGCGCCGTACTTTTCTCAGAGCCCGTTCCTCCGGAAAAGAATCATCGATGCCAACATGCATGCAGCCCGTCGGCGAGCGTTTCATTAATAATCGAACAACTGTTGATGGCAACAGTTGAATGGAACGATAAAGACCGATCGAACAGCTAAGCTACCATCCGTCGTCGTCGTCGGTTCGCCGATGCGCCAAAAGCGATCTAAATATTTTTCTATTCGTGTTTCCAGCGGGATGAACAGGCGAAATTCCGCCACTCGCGGAAATTTATTCCCGCACGTTCGCACAACTAGATCGCCGGGATCTTATGCAGATGTATGCGACGAGCGTATGGCACGCGGTGCGGCGTGCAAACGATGGAATGAACAGCTCGAAATAAAAACGCTTCTTCGAAAGCAAGGGTCGACGAGGAAGTAAGTCGTGTCGAGAGTGTGGCTGCATTAAGGTCGCAAAATTGAAAAATACGCCTTTTCCACGGTACGCGTCCCGTGTTTCATCGTGTCTGGCGTTTTCATTCCCCGAGATGCAAAAATTGTCTCTTGTCTGAACGGTGGTTACTTCGTCGTCGTCGTCCTCGTCTTTGCTTTTTTCCTTCTCCCCCCGAACGTTTCCCCTTTTCTTTCCATCGTTCGTGTCCGCCGCGCGGCCACGACGTGACTTTAAAATTTCTATCAACGCCCGTTTGTTCCCTCGACGTCGCTCTTTCCGCGAGCCCGTATGAAACATTTGCACGCGCGGTCTGAATAGTTTATAAATATTGATCAGAACCGGAGCGCCGGGCTGCTGTGCTAAACGTTGAACAGCATGATAAATTCATTTGCCAAGAGTGAACGATTTCTTGTCACTTCGTATCCAGCTTCCTGGTTAACCGTGGCGACAGACAGGCCTCTAAAGAACGAATTAAAAGTGCTATTCCACATTCATGCATTCCACCCTCTGATAGGGTGGGGCGAAAATATATATTACACCGACGATATATTTTCCAATCGTTTGGTAAAACGTATATCTGCATGGATCATCGATGTATCAAATTTTCAATCAATTTGCGCGCACTTGCTTTCTGCGTAAGAGACACAGACTCACCTGAGTACACCCGAATACTTCCCCAAACTATTGTATATATGCATATCCCAAGAAAATCGTGCAGAAAACGAGCGATCGAAATTGCGCTCAGGGACTCCGAAAGCATAATATAAAGGCAATCGGTCGAATCCAGCGATTCGAACCAATTCGTTTGCAGATGGGAGAAAAGGTGGTGACCCGTGTGGGTCGGTAAACAATTCGTTTTTAAAATTCATGCAAATCCCCCTTTACATTCCGCTGATATGACTTTGCTTCTGGACGGTGCGGCGAGAGCCGGAGATCGATCAAAAAAGACCCTTCCTGTGCTTGTAACAGCGGTCTGGCTGGATCAGGGTGGAATCGAACGAGGTGGATGGTGGTCGAGTCAAGATGAAAACGGGAAAACAATGCCTAGCCGAAGATGAATCTACAGATCCGCTAGGATTCTTTCTCTATTGTTTGTTCTCTATTTTGTTCCCACGAAAGGAAAAGAAGAAAGAAAAAAGGAACGAACTGCTCGGGAACCTTGGAGCGGGGGCGAGAAAACAGAGCTGTCTGAAAGGCAGGAGTTGACAAAGCGTAAAGTGGAAACTGTGACTCTGCGAAGGCAACGGGTTGAAAGGGAGATGTGTACAGAATGGGGAGAGAAAAATGAGAGGCGGTCGTGCTGGTTGGAAAAGGGGGATGGAGGTCGGATTTAAAGGTGGACAGCGGTCGAAGAGCGGCCCCGAAATGATTCTGGGAAGCCGTCGACGTATTTCGAGTGCCACGCTCGATGAAAGGACGAGAATGGACCAGGGGAAAAGGCACTCGATTCGGATTGTGTAGAACGAAGGGGAAGAGAGTAGCAGCGTATCCTCGTTCGTTGAAGTGCGGTGGTATCGAATCGAAAAATTGAAGCTAGGAAAAGAGAAGGAATAATACAGCGTGAAAATTTGTCAGTGTTCGCAGAAGCTATAACAATATCGTGAGAGCGTGAGAAAGGAAAGGAGAAATATTTACTACACCTATTATAGGGGAAGTGAAACTTATTTATTGTACCATCACCCCTTTACGGTAAATAGTAGACGCTGGCAAAAATATTTGCTGTGCGATACACTGATTCGCGTATACATGTACGCGACTGTCTGACTTTCCTCCTAAAAAAAAATACCAAGTTTAATCGCGTAGGCGAACGGATGGATTGATGTTTGTGCTGTAGATAAGTCGAAAGGGGAATTGATATTCGTGGTAGATCCCGACAAAAGATCACCAAGTTTCAGCCGCAAAAAGCAGTTGAAATGAGTTTGCCATAGGTTTCGCATCCCCATGGTGTTCGCGATAAGCATGGGAATCTTTTTTTAGGACCGACGTTGAAGCCCTGAATGTAGCGAATGGTGGAAACCCTCGGCTCACTCCCACGTAAAATAAAGTTCGGCCTGCGCGCACGTAGAGATGAAAGGAACGCGTGAAAAAGCAGGTGAAAGGGTAAAATATTTGTGTCTGTTCTGTGTCGACAGCCACCCCTTTGCCTATTATCGTAGAAGGAATTGGTTAAGAAGCACGATTGTGGCTTTTCATTGGACCTGAAGATCAAAAGAATTCCAGAGAGTCGATTTTCAAAGAGCAATATTTTTAATAACTCCTTTGTGACGCAAGAGAATTCGGCCCGTCATTCCGTTCTATCGACGGTTCTGCATCGAATTATGTACATGCGCTTGATAAGCAACGTTCACGTAGATGTTTTCTATGTCGACATCGATCGTCTAACGCGAGCATCTAAAATAATTAATATCAAACTACGAACGGCTTAAACTATGCATACGTGTACACTTTATGCAACGTGAGTTTCGTAGAAAAAGTTGGCAAGGGTACGAGAGATAAGCGTTTTTTAAAAGGTATTTCCAGCTAGAAAACGCTGCCGATGAAACGGAAGATAGTTAACTATCGTTCCCTAAACTCCCCCATGAAGAACATGAAACTACGGTGTACTTAACGTGGCATAATCCTTCGTCCTTTACGGGGTCGTACGAAATTTCGTGCGAGTTCTCCGAACGGAAAGTTCATGGTGCTTTTAACCTGTGAATATACCGTGCCACGTACACATCGTCGCCGTAGTAATCCTCCCTATGCCGGCACTGCGAAAGTGTATCGTTGAAAAACGTTATCCCCCCTCGTTTTACATACGCGGCGCGTGTTCACGAAAAGAGAACGGGCAACGTATAGGGATGAAGGGAGTGTAACGGGAACACACTAGAGTAATGTTAAACAAAGGCTGTAAAATTATCTATAAAGGCCGGGCTAAAAGAGAGCGCGGCGCTGCTTAAAATGCAAAAAAGGACACGAAAAAGATAGGATACCCTGCAAGGGTATTGTTTGCAGTTCGTAAAGTGCATCCTCTGGGAATGAAATTCCCTCGGCATTAGGCGAGAATTTAAACAAGAACGCGCTCGTTCGTTCGCTGTGCTTTAACAGTTTACTTGAAGCCAGGTGGAATCGCGGTCTGGCGAGAGAGGTGTGCCCCTCTTTGAAAGAAACGAAATTGCAGCTTTTGGCACGATCTACCTGAACGCCAATTCAACATCGTACGTATAATTCATCCGTATCTGGGTTGAAAAATGGTTTTTCACTCGCATCGAAACACCAACCACTCGTTGGTTGGAGATCCGAGCCTAGATGGTGAGATTTTCGCGTGAAAAAAAAAACCAATTCACGATAGCTCTGCGCGTTGCAAAACCTTCAAGCATAACCAGGACCGTAAGCGTAGATAAAAGCTGGGGGACTGGGCTTAATAGAAATTAAGCTTCGAGTTTTGAAGGTCGAGAATCAATAGAGTAAGGAAATGTACGGCGCGTCTGACTAGCGCGGGGGCAATACTACTTGCGCCATGGTTAAATACGAATGATGCATCATAAGTCAGGCAGTGCGACACGCCTGTTCCACTTGATTTTAAAGAATCGCACACCTTTCAGTCCCCTGCCTTCAGAACTTCTATATATGAAAATACACAAAAGGTATCCGTTCTCTGTTCTCTTAAACCTTGTACGCTCGTGCCCGTGCCAGTCAACGGTTTGCCTTTTTCCCCGGTGCACACACGAGATTTTCCACGCCATGCACGTCTGTGCGGCGTCTCTTTCTCGCCCGGGCTCTTTCACGTTTCCCCGACGCTTTGGCTCTCGGCGCCAGGCGGATGTACTTGGTATTCCCAGCGCTCGCGAAAGAACGCTCAGGTAGCCCTTTCGAGCTCGCCCCATAATCTTATACAGTCTGCTCGATTGAAATTAAATCGACAAGAAAATAATTCAAAGCGATCGGTCCCGTTTCGAAATCGGATTCCATCGAATAAGCGCTCCCGTTCGAGACGTACGCCGCACGCGTGCTGAAATTCCTCCAAGACTCGTCGGATGCTCTCGTATCGTGCGAAGGATTTTCCCACCTTATCTTCGTTGAACTGTATTCAACCCGTTTCACCGAATGAAAGAATCGTCGGGGAAGGGACCTTCGTTGAACTACGGTCCCGCGAGCACTTTAATAAAACGCTCGGGGTTGCATTAAGCGGAGCCGGCGCTGTGAATAAACGTGTAACTTGGCTGCTCGCGAGCTGTACCATTCGCGGAAGTGGAGCAATTCATACCGTTTCAACCCAAGTCGACCGGTTACATCGATCTGGTTGAAGTTAGCCGAACAATTTGCGAACATTCCGCGAAGGCAACGCTATATTTTAGCGTTCGTGTGCAGGATTCGGTCGGCGATTCACGCGACACGCGCGTTTACAAGCGGTACACGTGTTCTGCGTTCTGCGCCCGCTCGGTTCGCTCCATGAAACATTTCAGCGGCGCAAACAATGCACGGTAACGAAGCGATGCTCATTGTATCACCGGTTGCACGCGCGTTTTCATAGAACATTTGGTTTACTTATTGCGTTGCCCGTGCGCCGCGCCGGCTCGAACAATTATTTACCACGTTGACTGAGCATCGTGTCCAACGTTTTCTTCCTCTTCCTTTTCTCTATTTTTCTCGGCACCTAACTTTCCTTTTTTGTTGTTGCTGTGGTGTCACAACTTGTTTTCATCGAGTCAATAGGAGGCGTATAATCGACGGGGGAGAATAAATTCCTTGGCGCAATCTTCGTTTCAGTCTAATTAAGAAGAAGAAAAAGGATTGAATGGAGAAGTGGGGAAATAGAGCGAGGTAAATCGCGCCCGCTTTATTATAATTATCCGCGAACGCAGCGGACGTAAATGAAACAGGAAAAATGTTTGATCAGGACGGTTTAAATTCACAGCCGCGTGTGTCAACGATGCATTAAATCCACCGGTCCCTTTTGTGCAGCGTGCACGTCGATCCAATAATTGAACTTTGCACGATTCATATTTTATTCATAATTATGCAATCGAAGTGCGGGTGGAGAGAGAAAGAAAGAGAGAGAGAGAGACTACACTGTGGTCCCTTTTGAACGTTAATGAAAATGCAGTTTTCAACGACAATACGAATTTCATATCAAGCGAAATATTTTCAATCAGATTTTTAAATTAATAACGACATAAATGTACTGTCGATGTAAATCAATCTTACGATGATTTAACGAGTATGGCAGAACATTGTTTCATAGCTACTGGAAGACGTCTCGTTGGCCCTCGTGCTTTTTCCTGGCTGTTTCTCTTCGTTTTTCATTTTTTACCTAACATTGGGGCTACGCGTAAGAGGCATACCGCGGCGTTTAAAGCGGACCAATTTTATGCAACCAACGGATACGAAACATCCGGTAATGTTACGACTAACAGGATTGCAAATGAAATTGGATGTTTCCCTCTGGCTCGATGGGACGGAGAGGAAAAGTATTAATTCGAGGCAGATGCGCGAGTCGGATATACGTAGAGAGGAAGGGTTGGGTTGCGTTGCGCGTATCCGACGCGTGGTGAACGAAGATGACAATTTAATTACATCCACTGAAAAACGAAGAGCAAAGCGACCTCCACTGATACGGGAGGCAACGTTCCCTTTTAAAAGCAGCGCCTCGGATATACCGGCTGCTTTGAAAAATAGTTTGTCCTGTTTCGTGTTTGGTTAAAATTTTTGTAACATCGCAGCTGCCTCGAAGAATTGATTGATAATTGTAATAGACGGACAACAATTTTTTTTAACGCCGTTGGAAAGTTGGATAAATAATATCGCAGTATTGATGCCTCTGCTAAATCTGAATTCAGAAGTTAATAAATGTAACGAAGATACAATTACCCCTCTCCCTTTTACACGAGCCTGCAAATTAAAAATAACATACATCTTGCACGAATTAGCGTTGCTTTGACTAATTTAAACAAAATATAGCAGACGAATTAATTCAACGGTAACCACTATACTCAGAACCATCTGATCATTAAATTCTTTTACTCGCTCGCTAGACCCACATTGCAGCTAATTTTATAAACGACGGAAAGCTCATTCCGTATATAGATCGTGAATAGAACCATTCTGCGTTCCTTGGTCGCGCAGACCACGATTAGGCTCGAAATTGCGTTCCAGCTTGGAACTCGAGCGAAACTCGCGACGAGATGAATTATTTTTGAATAAGATGCAAATTCGTGGAATTTCGTGACGTTAAGAGATTACATTTCTTGAGCTCGCATCTCTGACTCGCAATTATTAATATCTCTCTGCTTTCTACGAGGATCCATCCGGCACATTTTCTTTGAGGCGACATCGTCGGAAAATACCGACGCATTCATTTATTTATTTTAAAGGAGCAGCGAATTGTAGCAACGTTGGACAAGCAATTGATAAAAAATAAAACGACCGTCTAGCCGTTTATGGAAAATATCTAATCCAAGCAGAAAGGACCCGATGCAATGGAAACGAGATTCACACTTCGACGTATTTCGTCCATAAATTCTATCCACAGGGGTAGCATTACCCCACTCCTCGTAAGATAAACCTCGTATCCAAGGGTGCGTCCAGCATATTACTTCCCTCTACAGGCGTTACATGTTATTCCGGCACGTCATAACATACCGATCCGTATTTGAAAGGCGCACAAAAGAGAGAAAAAAATTGGGCGTAGAGAGGGGAAATAAAAAAGAGCATCCGGTGGAACAGCTCCATACATCTTTTTATACGAAGCGGTGAAACGAGAAAAGCGGGAAAGGAAAGAGGGGAAAAAAGAGCACGAATCCAGGCCATACTAGGCTGTACATGGATTTGTTTCGAGTATTCCACAGCCTCCGTTTTCTGTCTGAAACCGTCTTTTTCATCCCCATAGCGACTTCAGTGTCAAACACTTTTCATCTAAGCTCGACAGATTCGTCGAATGCGCTGCGGATCGTGCATTTCCTTTCGGTTCCCTCTTCGCTCTCTCTCTCTCTCTCTCTCTGCCCAAATCTCCCTGCACGAGAGAACGTCAATGAACAATCGTATGATTGCCAATTGAACACTTTGCACGCCCAGGTGTGTCCACCGTGGACGTACATCTGCCAATCGCAGCTCCTCGAAAAGGAACCAACAGGTTCACACCGGGTAATATTTCAAAGCACACACCGGCCGAAGAAGAGGATTTTAATAGCGCAATTTCCACGGCAAATACAATACGCCGCTCTGTTAATATTCGCTTAACGTCGTCCAAAGCGATATACATATATATATTGTAGTTAATGTGAACACGGTAAGCATTGTTTTATCCGGCAGCAGTTCGTGGTCACGTACGTTCGTTTCCCTTACGCCAGTCAAATATTAACACAATTGAGGCGAAGAACTTTTGGTGCTGACCAAGAAACGTGTGACTGGCAGTCTCTCTCTCTCGAATAAGTAATAACAGGTATAAAGACTGCAAGTGCTCCCTTTTCCAGACCACGGTGCCCGGCGAGAAGGGGTAGGAAGAAATTCATTTCTTCGCGTTTCTATTTCAAGTCGAGCAAACCCACTCATAAAAGCAACAGCACAATGGCCGCAGGGACAAAGGACGGTATCAATCGTAGCGTCAAAGGAGGCAGGCCTGTAAAATGCGCACTTCCGTTGTGCCGCCCGGGAACCGTCATGATGAATTTCTAATCCTTGGAGACCAATCACGGGAACGGGAACGGAAAACGTCGGTGTATATACTTACTCGTGAAAAGGGTGACACGTCCTTATTGAAAAGAATCCGTGAGCCCTGGATAGGGGGGTTGGGGGTGGGTTTCGGTAACCAATAGCTTGGATTTCCCTCTTCCACGGGAATAATCCCAGCATCGATTCCCTCTTTCTTGCCAATCTTTTACCCTATTTCAACCTTCCAAGGATTTTTCTCTCCTTCGGGGCGTTGGAATTGTTATAATATAATGGCGGATCGCAAGTTAAATACGCACAGTGTTTAAGCTCGATCAAGGGCACGGGACAAGCAAAAAGGTGAAGAATATTCGTGGTAATATTTCCAGGATGGAGAGAGGGGGAGGAAGAGGCCGAGAGAAAGAGAGAACGATAGTTACCGAGGAATCCAACTGTTTGTCGTTTAATCACGGACGTGCAATTCAATTAAGGACATTCTGAAAAATGTAATTTTTTCCCAGAGGCATGTTCACGAAAGAGGATCAGACAAGCCAGCCCCGCTGGAATGCAATTATTCAGGGGGGGGGGGGCACAAGATATAATCGTTTTCTCGGCTTTACGCTGACGCCGCGCTTAAAGAGCACATGATTTGTCCGAATCTAGATGAAAAGAAGCAACGGGACCGCGCCGCCAGAAAGAAATTTAATTGGGTCGGACAGAATGTGGCCACGGGCATTTCTGTACACAGCCAGCCGGTCTGCGTTTGCCTTTTTCGGCTCCGTTGAACTTAATTGGAACAGTTTCCCACGAATCCCACCGCACACTCGATGCGCCCCGCGATACAAAGGTACAACGCTGCGGTACCTCTCACCTGTCGAACGTTATCCCGCTACCTAGATGCACGTCTTGCAAACAAGATCATCGATTTAGTTACTCGTGATAGAATTTCCTAATCGAGGGAGGGCCAAACAAAAATCGAATGCGATAATGTACGTCGCTTCTAATTCTGCCGAGATAATTAATCGCTTTGCAGAGTTACAAGGAAGAACAAAATTTGTTTCGAGCACCAGAGCGGATTTTTCCTTTCCCCCCCTTTTAAATCCCTGGAATACAATCACGCAGACATTAGCCAGCGTCCAGTTCTTTATGGAAAGCAAATTTGTTAAAATAGCCGTATCGAATGGGATCGTTACGCCGTAGAGAGTGGCGATTCCCTTGGAACGACTGAATATTTATCTCCCACGGTGCTCGTAATTCGCGAAACGAGCGCCATTGCCTTAATTTACCGCGGGATTCGTGAATTTTTCAATGAGTTGGACACAGGGTGGACGGGTCGCTTCCGACTCGGTTCATTTCATACGGACCGTTTCTTCCAGCCGGCTGGCAAGCGTAACGCTGCACTCGCACAGACGTTATTATTCATGATTTCATGAATTTCCATTCTCGCTGTTGCTCGAGATTGCTCGTTGCTTCCCGCGGTGAATGCTTCCCAGTGGCTGTCGGAAACCTACCTTGTCCTCCTCGTCGGGGAGAGAAACCGGACGAATTTTCGCGTTAAGAAGGCCACGAGTGTAAACATGCGGCCCGAGGGAGAGAAATATTCCGCAGCCGTGAACTGTGAAATTCGTCGCGGAAAGGAAGTCGGGACGGGATGACGGTGGCCGTTTAACGTTTGACGTCACCACGACCCTTGCGCCGCCCCTCCCGTCTTTTTCAATCTACTGGCGAGAACGGATGCAACGTGACCAGGTGACCGAGAATAATGCACGTTTCAAGGATACGGAAAAATTGACCCCATCTTTCCATTAACTAATCGTCGGGCGAGTTTCCACGGTGGAGTTAATTTCGCGAACGTTGCAAGCATCGTCTGAGAAAAGAAACCTAAGCGAAAATATATGGTAGAAAGGTTGCGCGAGAGTTCGGTACGGGAACTCCTTTTGATTATTCCACCTGTTTGAGAGGTAACACCGCCCAGCTTTTCAATCTTCTTACCTCCAGCCGGGATAGAAAAAGCGGTCCGACCGCCTGGCTGTCACATTTATGAGACCGCCTGAGCCGTAATGGCGTTATGAAAGGCGAGGAAAACGGCCAACGCCCGCGAAAAGAAGAGATTAAACGTCTAGCGTTGAGAGATTAAATTTTATACGGGCTAACCGCTCTGCGGGAAACATCAGGGGGAAAGTACAAGTAGCGTTGCTCGAATGTGAATTATAAATCTGAATCGTGTATTAAAATTCTCCACGATTCGCTGTTCACAATTACGCGGTAAAGGCAAATCATGTTCTAATCTAGCTACTGTAGGGGATTTTACGTAGACATATGGTCTCGCTCGGGCCATGATGGTTCACGTTAGGGCGTGAGATAGTCGTGTCTATGTATACGGCGACGGTTCCTATCGGGCGCCAGCTAACGTAAACCATTTCAGGGGCTGTGCGTCGCCGTTACGTAGGGACGATCGGTTGAGACGATCGTCGAGGAGAGAAGGAAGACATTCGTATACATTGGTAGTCGTCGGTAGACATTCGTTGATTGGCAGTCGTTCATCATACACCGTTAATAGTCCTGACATTATTGAATAAAGTATTGTTATATCGTTTTATATATATATCGCTCATTGTGTTTTAATCGTTCCTCCCAGCAGTCTTTTCTCTTCCCCTCGCTACGAAACAACAAATGGAGATACAATAGAGTGCACCCTACGAAAGAATAAATGAATGGAAATAACTGTCGTCTGTTCCGCGACGCGAATGCAAATCGAATACAAAAGGAGTTATTACACGGTATCAAACGACCTGTGCTCAGGAGCGACTGCCATTTTGTACCCGCGAGTTTCGACGAGACGGTGTCGTAAAGTAAATTGAATTAAACTCTAACACGCGTGTAACACGCACGCTTGCATCTCTCGCGTTCTCGTCCGGTCACTTTTATGCGGAGCCCAACTTAATACCGCCGTTGTCATTGTACGGGCGCTTATGTATGCACGCGAGGACAGCGTAACCCAGTTCCCCGTGTCTCGTCCGTATTCACGGATAACCATAAAGTATTATATGGAAACGACGCAGCTAGCCCTCCAGCCACCCCTAACGGGATCGAAAGTTTCATGGGATATGGAAATTGCGTTGATTCGCGAATCGGTCTCGCTGGGTGATCCGCTGCGCGAACCGCAAAGAAACGCATGAAAAATCGAGCGTACTGACCGCGTCGTACCATATTTTCTTAAATTGAATGAGCAACCGTTTTCTTCGGTCGGCGGCGAATTTCGTTTCCGTCGAGGTGGCAGGAAGGAATTCCTCGACGCGCGCCGCCGAAACGATATACTCGTCCCAATCACGCCAGCCACGGCAACCTTCTGATATTTTCTGACGGGAATCGTCGTTCCTCCCAATAATTGCAATGAATTGAACGCGCTCTGTATGGCGATCTTAACTGGCGAAACATACCGCTTGAAATTCCGTCGTTCCGCCGCGAAGAAACAATGGCGGGAACGGTGACAAAGGGACCATTCAATTTCCATCCGTTTCTGTTGCAGCTTTCAGAGGACATCGGCTACGTCCTTTACTCCGCCCTCGGCAGCTTCTACATACCCTCGTGCATCATGGTGTTCGTGTACATACGCATTTACTTCGCGGCGAAGGCTCGCGCCAGACGCGGTATACGGAAACAGCCGCGTCCTCGGGCAGCGGTGCCACCCGGATCGCCGGACGTGAGGCAGACCAGTTTCACGCAAAGCACTGCTATCACCGAGGCAAGGAAAACGCCCGGCTCTGTCATGGAGAATGTGGCCACGATCGAGAACCAGCCGGTGCAAATTCCTATCGTCACGTGCGATTTCGCTAGCGACGTTAGCACATCCGAGGCGGATCCTGGAGGGGGGAGCAGCATACCCATGGAGGAGAAGGATACATTGAAGGTTCATACGTAACTCGAAGCACTCTAATACCTCCTTCTTCTCTGTCGAATTCGGTCCATTCTGTCTGGACGTACCTGACGCTCGTTTTAAAAGTGCGCGCGCCACTTGCACATGAGTAAGCCAAGACTGGGGACATTGTTTTTTTCCGAAAGTATCACCCTCCATCCGGGACTCGGGCAAGTCGGTGCGCTCTCTATGCTCGTCAATTGTTGTTCTCTCGCACGATTCCCCGCGAGTCCAAGTCATCTATCACGCTCGAGTTACGGGCACGCATTTCAAATTCTGCGCATGCTTTAATGCATACGCTCGAACTCCGTGCAGACCGAGGCATTGCCCTCCGTTTCCCTCGAATACGAGGAGAGCCTGTGCTACTCCTGCTTGTTCAGACATTTCCGACTATCTCAGCACTCGTCTCCTATTTCCACGTGAATTTTCCTTACTCACTCGGAAACAGAACGTCAAACCCCCCGCCTCTGCTCTTTTTGTACGTCTTCGTTCTAAGTGTTGCGGAGATCCTCTGTTCCTGAACAGCTAAACATACGAGAGACACCTGTCTCCGCGCCGCACCGCCGCCGACTCGAATGCACTTACTCAATAACTTCAGTTTCGTGGCTGGGATCTGAATACATCCCGTTTGGCAGTGTACGGTATCGCAGGGCCTCGGCGCGGCGCATAAAAGTGGAACTAGTAAATCTTCGGGAGCAGAAATTCGCTATTGGATTTCAGTTCCTCCGTTGTCGTACAAATGGAATCGAATAAAGGTTCCTGTGGATCGGAGGCACAATGCCCGCCACCGTATTGCTGGAGCATCGAGATTGAATCGATCATAGGCGCGCATAACGCGCCCCTAGAATTGCTACTTTCGATTGCAGTTCGTAAACCACGTTGGACGACTCTTGTAACCTAATACGAATATTAGACGGTCTACGGTGCTATCGGTACTGTTACATTCTCAAAGTAATACCGCAAGTTGTATCGATATATCGATGCACAGTATCGACAGGCCTGAATTGCGATGCCGACCATGCGTCGTCGGTATTAACAAACTTTCTCCCCGTCGAATGGTATTATATAGTAAGACATGCATTTAATATTTCTGGCCAGTATTATCGAAATTGTGCAGCTAGGCGGGCGAGCTATTAATATGTGAAAATAGTCCCAGGAGGAAAATTGTCGATCCTCGAAGTACTGTAACTTCGTCATAAAAAATTTGCACATCAGTCTAACCAAACCGCAAGGGAAAGAAAAGAAAATAATTATTCCATTATCCTCCGCTTCAGGTGACGATCCCAATGCCAATGCAAAAGACCAGTCTCAAGGCGACGCTGTCGGTGAACGGTGACGGACAATCGAGCGTGCCGTCCCGAAGCAGGGCGCCCAGCGTCGGCATCGACGTCGACATGGTTTCCGAATTCGACCCTTCCTCGTCGGACAGTGGCGTAGTATCAAGGTGCGCCGTGGTGAAACCTCTAAAGCTACGGCTCTGTCAACCGATCTTTGGCCGTAGAAACCTAGTCAAACTGAGGAGGGATCACGGAGACGCGGGACGTTCCTTGGGCAAAGACGACTCGGTCATCGAAGTGAAATCGTCGAAACCGCGGGACCCCGAGAGAGAGAAGAGGAGACTGGCGAGGAAGAAGGAGAAACGGGCGACCCTGATTCTTGGTTTCATCATGGGCAGCTTCATCGCCTGCTGGCTACCATTCTTCGTCCTCTACATAGCGAAACCACTGTTCCCCGGCGTGGAAATACCCACGCAGGCGTTCGTCATCGCGTTCTGGTTAGGCTACATGAACTCTGCCCTCAACCCCTTCATCTACACGGTTTTCAACAAGGACTTCCGGCGCGCGTTCCGCAGGATACTGTTCAAATGAGCGTCGCCCCTAAGCGAACGCCTCCGTATGGATTCTGTGCATCGCGGCGGGAAGATCGATCGGTGTGCAGATCGTTCTCGTGGGTGGAAACGGGGTTGGCTGTCGGTGGAAGGATCGATTACGATGGCACGCTGAGACGTCTAGAGCAGAACGAGTTAATGCATTTGACTGCTGAAAGATTTCGAGATATCCCTCTTTAAGGGGTAAACTACTCGGGGCGGATACGCGGGGAGAGTTCCTCGCTAGAGGTATGCAATTGGCGGACACGGGATCTAAAAAGAATGAGGGCACTCTATCGAACGAACCCTAGCGAATCACGAACGTCAACAAGTTCCATAGACCGTTTTGCCGGCGACAGTCATGAATTCCCTATGAGACATCCTAGGCTACCGATGCGTTTCAGCAACAGCTGCCGTTTCTCTCTCGATCGGATACAAGTTCCCGATGGTTGTCGATTCAACGTGACACCGTCGAAGACAGATAGAAGCCCGCGGTGTGGGCGGCCCAGCGAAATCGTGGACGCGAGGACAGTGATTCGAACTAATTGCAACGTCGACTGAAGGGAACGACAGAGATTGTCCGACACGTTTCTGATTCCGATTCTATCCTAGCAAATACGAGTCGCAAATTCGCGACACGCACACGAGATTCGTGGCCACGCTCTCGTCCCTGGAAAATTTCGGAAATCTTTCCATCGAAGCCGCCCCGCCATCGTTTTCCCACGAAGAAGAGAAACGAATTTACGGGGAGCACCAGCGGCGATCCTCCTTCTCCGAGTTCCTTGGACAGTTGTCACATGGTCCGGTTGTAAATTAAAATTTCGCGACAATCCATTACTATCGATGTGCTACGTGAATGTAGATATGTATAGCTACGTGTATGTGTGTATATAATATGTACCGCCGTGAGCGGCACGTAGGGAAAGTTTCTGTCCACCGAATGGTTGGTCAGGAAGGAACAAGTCTTCATTGACTTTGCGTTTGGTCGATTTCACCGTGGAACTACCTGCCGTTCGATACGCGAGCTGCAACGGGGGAAGAAGTTTCGCGAAATTTTTGAAGCACGAGGTACGACATCGGACACGAAGTTTTCCTCGCCAGCGGAAAATCTCTGCGAAGCGAGGATTGAAATCGAAAACGAGCGGGATCAGAATACGTCGGGGGTGGCAGCCACGGGGGGGTTCCGAAGTTTCGTTGTTCTGTTTCGCGCGACGAGGAGCACAAGCTTTCGATACGGTTCGCATTTGTCGCGCGTGTAATAAGAATTGTACGATGTTATATACGCACATTGAGACGCGATCGCGAGAAGGACGAGAATTTCAGTAGCGAATGATTCGACGTCAGTGGAATGAGTCGAGCATGTTTCCTATTAACCTAGGCGTACACCTTTTAATCCTGTAATCGTTTAATCACGAGAGATTTTCCAATTCAACGACATTAAGTGAAGCGCGGCGAGAACGTAGCGTACATTCATACGCATTAATATCAAACGTAGAGGTTTTCTTCCAATTTAATGAATCTAAGTGTGAGAGCGAGGGGTGGAAATTTGGAAGCGATCGATTGTCACGGCAACATTAAAAAACGTTCGAGACACCGAACTCGCAGATTTTCAGCATCGAACACCGCTTGGACGGGAACGCGTTTCAAAGATGAACGAGCAGCTTTGTCTGTTTACTACCACCGCCACGAAACCGGCACAGAGGACCGGCTGCGGTTTTAATTATTACGCGGCATTACGCAATGTTTGCACGCGGGGGTGCCAATTCGCGATCGGCTGCTTTATAATTTAACGCCTTGCCAAAGGAGGCGAAATCGATCGAACCCGCTCGAAACTTGCCCGCATGCCGCCTCTTTGGCTAGCGCGTTCAGGTTTACCCAATCGATTATCGCGTGCGGTACACACACATATACGTGTTCCCTTCCACCACTCGACAGAGATCGGCAAGCTGTTTTCCTTCTTTGAACCGGGACGAAGTTTCTTTGTAATTTATTTTTTTAAATTGTAACGCTACAAATATTGGTGACAAGGTTTGGTGAAGAAATCGTTTACTCGATTTAATGTTTCCTTATTACAGAGGCCAATTATTACGCGAGTCTCCCATTGAAGCACTATCGTTGTACGCGAAATTGAAAGCATGCAATTTGTTTTTAAATGCCGTGCGACGTGCGACGCTACAATTTTATAACTTTAAGAAGCAATGGCGTTTAAGTCTGCTCGCAAAAGACTAAAACAGATGGAACGAATGGGCATGTTCAAATTTTTTAACGGGCTTAGCTTTTCGCGCCACGATCGAGCTAAATGAAAGATCGACCAAATGTAACTCGTAAATCCACCGGAATGAATTTCCAAAAACCATCAACCCGATATTTTTTCACCAACAACGCATTTAAATCTGGCCCATCTATTTTGCAGATTGCGCATCGTCCGTGCGGTCAGACCGCGTGGCGGTCGAATAAAAAATTACTTTCTGAATTTTTATACAGGGTCCGAAGCGAAATCCGAATACTTTCGCTCGCGGATTAAGGGCTAAGGGCCATTGTATGTTTCACTCGCCTAATACACGTACACCATTGTCTCCCCCGTTGGCTATGCGATAGCCTCCGGGATAATACATGTGCTCGAAGGTGGGAAATACGTTTCAGAAATGATACCACTTATATTCCTGAATCGATAAGAGATCGCAGAATTTCCAGAATATTTTAAGAAATATTTTTACACGTTCCCTAACTACCGGGTACAATAAGTCCTGCATCATTTGAACCATATCAATGGATGTTCGAAGAAATGTTTTCGTGTTCACCAGTCACCCGGTATAGCGAAGCAGTTAATGTTATTTGAAAGATAAACGAACGAAAAATTATAATGTTGAATATAACGTTAGTTTGACGAATGAGTTGCACGAAACATTAACAAACTATATTTTCCATGAAAGTTTCCATCAGGGACCCGTGAGCGAAACTAATTTCTAAATTGCCACCAACCCCTTTGCGGCCAGCTTTACATACATACATCACGCGTGCACGCAGCTACATACGTGGCACGCAACGCTCTACAACGATAAATCAATAAAGCTTTCATACACGCGTGTGTCTGGCTTTCTCCTCGCATTACCTTCGTCTCTCTCCAACCGTGGTCGATGCGTTTGTCAGCGAACTGGGGCAAAGTGTCGAGGGAATGAACGGACTAGACTAGACGGTTCTTACAATATACGGAACCAATATGCGAGTCTCGCTGATGAGATTGTGGCTTATTAGCATAACCGAGATCGACAGTACGTGCACCTTACGGGTATAAAACCTCCTGACGTGTTTCATTGTTTCTCTCTTTAGTCAAACCTTCGCCTTGAAACGACGCGAACCGACGATTTCGTCGGATCGATCGGGCGAAAACGACAGGGTTGATGCACCCTTGATGATTATTTGAACCGGCCGCAACGGGGTGCAAACGCAACGTTTGCGCGGTTAACCGGCGAGCGGTTTGCATGGAAAATTGCGGATAAAAGCGGGCAAGACTTTTCAACGAGGCTGCTCCGTGAAAATTGATTTCGGCTGCCTGGAAAAACGTGACGCGCATTTGTTATCGATGGCCCTGTGGCCACCCATGGTTGGTATTAACTCTCGGATGTGAAATTAAGAGAAATCCGGCGGCGGGGGGTTGGTTGAACGGCGGAATTTACCACGATATTCATCCCCCCGACTCGTTTCCTCTATCGGTCTTCGATTAAATATGGTTACAAACCCGTGCTCGTCTAGGCAAAAATATTTGTAAACTTATATACTTCGCTTGTATTACAAAATACTCATGTTCCACGGTAAACAGAATTTATCCGTGGAATGTATCCTGCACAAAATGAAAAGACTCGAGACGCTGGAGTAAGATATTATGTTCCGAAATGCGTAAACGGATGCTGAGGGCCGCTGTATATGTAACAGAGTGGAATTTACATTCTAACCGTGAAGCCGGGTGCATGATAATATCAAACAAACAAACAAGCATCAATATCGCGGTTCCTTGGTACTTTCTATTTCTTCTCCTCCCCGTCGTATCGCCGACGTTGATATCCCAACATTGTCATCGTTTTATCCCGATCTATAGATATTGCCGATCACGGTTCGCGTCATTCTTATTCGCGATATAAAAATAGTGCCGGAGAGAGACACAGGGGAAAGTCTCGAGGGATTCTACCTTTCCTTTTTCTGCTCCCGGATAATTTAGCTCTATTCAATTCCGCGGATATTCCCGTCGAACGAACGCTGTGTTCCCGGGAAGGGGAAGAAGATCGATCGAAGATCATTTAAACGATTCTAAGTCGTTGAGGCGAAGAATCGACACACACATACAAATGCATTACGCACGCAGCAATAGAATGGGATAAAACGGTCGTCGAACGTTTTTCCCCTCGTTGTTAGTTCCAGGCATAAAAATTAGATTCATGTGAGCGAGGTGCAAATGTAATATCGGCAGCGAGAGTCGGTTTTCTCTTCTGTAAACGAGTTACTTGTAACATATACTAAGATTAAGCGATTCGAAAGGAGGGCAAAAAGGCATAGAATCTGGCGGACGTGGTGTCAAGTTGACGATCGTTAAATAATAATAAAAGAAAGGGGGGGAAATACCATAAATCCGTAAAATACAACGTACTAAATAATTACCGTAACGTACTGTCGTTTACCATTAATACTGTTAAGGAAACTACATGTGCGCGGCGATCTCGCCTTAGGCGGTCGTCCGGATTTTTGCAAACCAAATTTTTCGGTGAATCTCTCTGTGTGTCAGTACTTAATTACCTTATCCTACGTACACAGGATGTTAACGTAAGCATAAGAAATTATTCGGCGAAATCACGAAGCGAAATATGAAATCGTGCAGAGATTTAATGAAGCGGGCGACGGGGAACGATTTCGAAGGACCGCTTTAACAAAAGGAAAACAATTAAATAAAGAAGGGTATTGGAAGGTAATGTTTAAAAAAAACGATCATTCTAATTAATATTACGCTCGTGCCGTCTCTGAACTTGATTGACACGCGAACACGTTGTTCACGACAGTAACTAATGAATTAACGAAGACACGATACTTTGTATTTATACACATTGTACACAGATATGTACATTACTATTGTTACTAATATTATTCTTATTATTAACAGATTACCATTATTCTTATTATCGCCGTTGTCATTTCTTATTACCATCGATCATTCTTATATATTAAATAATCCAACGTCGCTGTAGGGATCCAACGATCAACTTTAATTATTATTTCCACTCGTCGAGCGGCACCACCTCTTTGTCTGATCGAGACTACTGGGGAGGCACGAGATCGTCCATTGTGCCCATCGTTCGCCAAGAACGATTGTATTCAATTGCAATCAAACCCATTCGGAATATTCTCCAGATTATGAAAGCAGCGGAAACCATTGATCGCATTCGCTAGATTTGTACAGCCATGGACAGGCACCACTATGGTTCGCCTCGAATTGTTTTTCCGCGTTCAATATTAACCAGACTCGCGAGAATCGGATTACCTTTCATTAATAATGCAAGACTCGGAAATGATGTAAACTAAAGGGGCAATAGAAATTATACATAATTATTACGCTCGTTCCCAGTAATACAAATATAGGCGTGTACAGCTGACAATTAATTTAATCCCTCTTCGTTTGCGCGCGCCTTTTTAAAATTCATACGCTCAATTATCACTCGCCTGTGCTTCCGGGCTGTTTAAACGGAAAGCGAAATGTTTACTGCTCGACATTTGCGGCCGTGTAAAAACAGTTTCGATTCGATTCCGTTCCGTGACGCAACGCCAGCAGCGGGAATCGAATTTAACAGAATCATTTAATCTATTGATCATACGCGGCGAAATTACTAGAAAATTGAAATCCTCTCAGAATTCGCACGCGCTATCTCAAGGGCATAAAGTCACGACGATCTCGCGCCGTACGTCGCGACACGATCTCTATCGATAATATTGGAGCAATGAAATCACTGTGATATCACTAAAACGCTTTCAAGGTGTGTGTTGGAAACGACTATTATTGCTGCGCCCGCGGGGCAGGGCGTGGTCAAGTTTCCAATAAACGAATAACAGAAATGGAACTAGCTATTGGGGGGTGAGGGTGAGAGAAAGAGGAAATAATGATATATGGTATCGATTATCGTAAATTATTATACATCATATTATATTGTATATACATATACATACTTATACATATACATTATGAACTTGTACTATTAATCGGAGAATCTAAATATACATATATATATTATATATACATATACACATAGAGTACCGATATTATGGATAAATATTAATATCACTAAAGACTACTGTCGTCATATTACTACCGTCTTCGTTAGCAGATACTATTATCGATGCAGAAAATCCTAATGTCTAAATAGCGTTCATCGTTTGTCACTGAGAGAGACCGAGAGAGAGAGAGAGTGTTCGTGTGCCCGTGTGTAACTAATATTATGCAGGATCAAAATCGAACGTGAAACTAAATATAATGGCAAACGAAACGTTTGCGAGCGACGTTTTACTGTACATAATACGAACACGACGATCGGAAACGATCTCGTTCGCCAGTTGCATTGTTCATCGGGAACGCGACCAAAGGACGATCGTTTCCGGCTCGTCCGGACATCCTTTCGGCTAGTAGCGTTCTAGAATGTAAGCGAGAACATGGTTTTATCCGACTTGCCATCGATCATCTCAAAGAAAAGGAAAGCAAACAAAAAAAAATCAATAATAATAATAATAATAATAATCAAACTGGAGAAACGCTAAGAAAACGTTCTCCATAGTCTAATAAAAGCTGAGAATTCTATCTAGAGACAATAGCGAACGCGCGATGAACTAAGTGCGCACCTGTCAGCGGCCGAGATCACCGAAGAGAAGCGATCATTACGAAGGGGAGCAACCTGGACGATATTAAACTCCGTTCACAACACCCGGCATGGCTCGTTCCGCGCGATACTCCTAATGAAATTTAACGAGACGATCTGCCCGCGTTTCCACCTCTGCGCGCAGCGTGCGTTCTGTCACCGTTCGAACACACCCCGGGGCAATCGAAAAACAATTTCACCCCTCTGCGTCGTTCAACGTTCTCGGGACGATCACGTCGGACGCGTGACAACGAACGAGTTCACCGTTCTATTCTGTTCCGTGAACAGACCATCGCGCGACGGGCCCTCGATTCGAGAATGAACGTGGAATTCAATCGAAGGTGGATTATGTTGCGGCGAAGGAATAATTGATAATTTGGCCGAGCGGAGATAACGAATTCTTTAACGAAACACAATTACCCGATGGTTAATATTCATTACATTTAATCGCCTCCCCGCGCCATTCGTTGTGATCGGGCCTGCAAATCGGCAACATTATGGAATTAATGATGACCTTATTTTCGGATCGGGGATATTACGTATTCGGGATTTGGTATAGCGTTCGTGAATTTTACTCGATTATCGATAGTAAGCTCGCCGGCGCTGAAAGATCATCGAGGGATTTATCGTCGGCAGAGAAGCACGGTGTACCTAGCGATTAATCAAAAAATGCTTGAACAATCAAAGAAAGATTTCGATTCCACGTCGCGAATCGAAGAGCGTTCGTATCGCGGGTCTCTCGTCCTCCCCTAAACCCACCTAAAACTGCTCTAAACTAATTGCGATTTCATACGGAAATTCGACGGAGAATACGGATTTCCAACTACCCCTGTCAGTCTGATGAGACGTCTCGATTGTTCTATCGTCATCGAGCAAGCATGATTAAATTTTTATTTTTGATCTACTATTTACAAACGATTGCGGACAGCGATTCGTCTCCGTAGTAACGCGCAGCTTAACGCGACGACTAATCGATTGCAATACTCGTTGTTAGCCACTAACTGTAACGTTTTAAAATAAATCTACGAAGGAAAACTTGCGATCCACTTTACGGTAGGGACAAAAGAAACAGGCCGCACCGACTGAACCGATTTTGTACATTCCTTTTCATTCCATCTCGTTTCCCTTGAAACGCGTGTACACGCGACGACAAGCAACAATAAACGCCAGCCTACTTGGTAAACGCTCGTTCCATAAGGACAGACCAAAAGCAGAAGATTCATACCGAGAAGCGTGTGCATACACCTGCGAGCCTGTAAAACGTAGCTACGTATCTTCCGTTAGAGCGACCCGTTTTGTCACTTTGCTAGTAAGAATCCGTGACGACGATGCCGGATAAAGTTTGGAGAATGGCTCGCGAGCAACGCTCGAGGACATTTCAGTTCCTAATTAGAGGACTTGCCATTCGTATTCGACGATCTGCAACTTTACCCAAACATTCTCCGCCGTGCACGCTGCTCACGGATTCCTGCCTATACATACATAAATCGTATACCCACGCAGCATGTGCACACTAATAAGATACAGTATACACTGGCAGAGCACCGACAAAAAAAGAAAATTAACCGAAGAACACAGACGCAGTCTCGATGGGCGCAGAATTCGTTTTACGTCAAGTTTAATCTATAAAAGTCTTCCATTCCTTCCTCAACGTGTATAATTCGTCTACGTATTCGGCTGATTGGTTACGGGGGTGCACGGGCGTGAAGCACAGCCAAGCGTAATTTTGACGAAAAACGTGAAAGGCGGGCAACGGACAGGATCGCCGGTTCTCGACGACGATTTCTCACGAGGCGACTCCGCGCGGGAAACGATGAATTTCGCTGCAACGATATTCCAACGATCGCGTGTCTCGTACGCAACAAACGTTCGCCGGTCTTAATTCAGCGAATCATCGGGGCACAGCGATACACGGCGAAACTTTCGAACGGCACGCTTGAAACGGTACTGTTCTACGCGAGACACGCGGTCAACAGTTTACAGTTTCAACGCGTTAATTGCATCTCGACGGTTAAATATTTTCGTTTGGTCGCAAATGTACACGCGGACCGAGCGAAAGTCTGTATAGAGAACAGAGTAAACGGGAAACAACGAGAGAATCTGTCGCGCTATCGAAAAATTCGCTGGATCGCTTTGAAAGGAAAAAAGAAACAGCAACCGAAAAAAAAGAGCAAAAGAAAGAAGGAAAAACGCTCGTCGGAGAAACTCATTCCCGGCTGGCTTGTAATCGAATCGCCGTAAGTCGGTTACGGTGATTCAGAGGACCAGTTTTCAATTGCGATTCCCTCGACGACAGACAATAACACACCGAAGAATATAATGAATTTTATACGGGACCATCCACCAAGCCCCGGCTGCCTCAACTTGTTTGCCGTGGCCGGGAGCAGCGGACTGGGATCCTGGTTTATTCGTTAAGGAAGTTCGTTCTTATACAACGAAGTTGTAATTCGCGTCGACGTGAAATTCACGCGATATCCTAGGGCGACGCTTTCGTCGATTCCGATAATAAATTGTTTCAGCGAAAACTTTCGAACGTCTCGGACAAACTTTCCCTTTACGTTGCTGTACCTGTTCGGCGGAATCGTTCGCGATTCCGCTGAAAATTCACCAGCCGGGACGCGTGTGACTCCGATCGTTTCGATAAGCGACGCGATTATACTCTGTCCAACTACCGTTCCCGTTCGCGTGGAAAAATAAAACAACGACAGGTGTGGAAGGAGTTTGGTGCATTTTTTTTTTAAGAACGATGACTACTTGTTGCGTCGCGGACGGGCAATAATATTCCCGTTGAAGATTTAACGGAGACTCGTCGGTAATTTCGCAAAACGTTCTCGCAATTCCCGCGAATACACGGGCGAAGTATCGTTCACGATGAAACTGTCGATACAGCGAGTTGTATCTCTGGAGTGGAGGAGCACGAACGCCCGAGATTATCGCGTCGCAAACCGGTAATTCTGTCACGATTCCGGTGCCAGAGCTCGGCCGACGTTGTTTCTCGGATAAAGCTGGGCGTCCGTTTGGAAGACGGGCGAACGCGGCGGAAGAGAAAACGCAAAGGTGAGCAACTCGCCGCTCGGCTCTGGAGCTTGGCAATTTTTGCTGGCCCCCTTCGTCTGGCTTGGAAAATACTTGGATATCGTGGAAATTCATGAGGCGCGGGTCTCTCTCGGGCGCGTGGTTGGTCGATCGGGACGCGTTACGGGGAATAAAAGGACGGATACTGAAAGGCGGCGTGTCGAAAGGAGGCAATAATGTTGGCTACGTTTTCTTTTTTCGCCGTGAAACCGAACCAAGTTTCTGTACAGTTGTAATCATTTTATGGTTGATTATGTGATAATCGTTGCATTGTACATAACGTATCGAGTGTAATCTGATTTCGTATCTGAACGAACATTGTACAGATTTCTGTAAACTTTGTCTAAATGGAAATTCGACGATCTTGTTGAGATTTATTTAATGTATATCGAGATGTTACGGCGATTCTATATATATATATAAACGTATATTGTCATAATTTCGTTGAGATACTCCGAGAGCGAAGGGGATGTTGTGTAGAGGAAATAATGGAGAGTGTGTGGTCTGATGGAGCCAACGAAATGCGAAAGACAAAGACCCGTTCTCCAAACTAGCCCGAGAAAACAGGTACTTCTTAGAGCACGAAGGTATGTACTCCCTCTCGCTGGTATTTCGAACGAAAAAGAGACGAGCTTACGCGAGAGAGATGGAAAGAAAGGGTAAAAAGAGAGAGGGAGGAACAGAGAGAAAGAACGAAAGACAGTAGGGGAGAGAATTAATTGAACGAAGTACGAAACAAACGGAAGTAGCCAAGCAGCTTTTACTGGTCCATGCTCGCAGTACCGTTGTGCTCGAATTGCCTGTTTTTCCACCATCCTTGGGGGTTCGATCTTTCGAACGAGATCTATACAGATCTAATGGATCAGCTCGAACGATCGATCGTCGACCTGCGAAACCGTTAAGATGATCAAGGAATACGAGTACCACGATGTATACTGACATTAAACCAAAGGAACTATCAGTACATTACGACTTTGTTTTATAAAAGAAAGAGAAAAAAAAACGAAACCACCGTGTTGTCTTTTCTGGTCCCTTTCACCCTTTTCTTCCTCTTTATTTAATCGTAATCAGCCCCGCTCAGCTTCCCGCTTCTAGTATCCACGTGCGACATTACCTGCCGATAATTAAATTCCTTTTGCACCGGTTGGTTCGGCTTCTACTCTACGCGTACAACTCCACGGGACGTCGTGAAGCCGAGGAGCATCGAAACAGGTAAGTACTGTTACTTATTAGAGTACAGTTGACCCCCTCAACCAACTTTCCCCGGGCTTGATGCAAATACGAAATTTAATACCCGTAGAAAAGCTTGCACAAAGCAGCTTAGAGTAAATAACTTGTAACAGAGTTCGAGGCCAGCTGAACTTTGCAAGCCCGATAATTTCGGCGCAACGAAATTCCCCCGAAGTTCTTAGAGGTATCGGGCCCGAGTTTTAAACAATAGTTATACTAAGAAGTTGTTAATGGCAGTTTTAGATAAGCTATCGTTCCTTACCTGCAGTAGTAATGATTTAATCACATTCAGCAACTATATCGTAATAGAAAGAAGAAAAAAGAAATAGGAATCCCAAGATCATCGGCATGCCTATACATCTCTCGGAATTTGCCTAAAGTCAATAAAACGTCCTTACGAAACTTCATTTTAATTTCATCAAAAAAAAAAATTCAACGAGACTGCTGTTCATTATTTTCAAGTCTTCGAAATCCCCCATCGTTTTTCTCTTCGAATAGGGGCGAACAATTTTTCCCGTATAACAACACCAGCGAACAAATCGAGGCGAGCATTCGTGGTCTTGAGCACAAAAAGGGGATCACCGTGATAGCTCGACTGAGGATATAATAAATATATGGTAAAATGGCGAGCGCACTGGCTGCCGTGCGCCATATATAAGGATCAGAAAATTGGTAAGGCAAAGATACTCCGATAGCTCCCGCGAATCCACTCTCGAATAGAATTCAATTCCACACTTCGATTTTCCTCGACCCATTGTGATGATAGTGGCTCAGACCGATTTCCATGGGTGTAAGAGAGCATCGATCTGAGTGGCCGCCGAGTGAATTTCGTCTTAACCCGTTTATCGTGGTATCTGTACCCGCGATACGACGATCAGAGATGCCCCGCGCACATATTCCTTAATCTTTGGAGCAAATGAAACGCGCGGACAGTTCCATTTTTTTAAATACACCTCTTTAGAATGGACATAGATCAGACGGACTATTAAACCATTTGGAATATTACCTGGGCAATAATAATTTGAACGGCGTATTCTGTCTCTCGCGTTGATCCGTCGTTTCGATTCACGTGTGCCGTAAACGAGAACACGTACGCATGTGCCTGCATACGTCTCAACTTACAATTAACGGCGGAATCGATACGTCGCCATTAACAAAGATCGCCGTAGAGTACAGTATTGATCGTGAACGATTTGATCTGCGGTGGGCTAGAATCGCAATCCCGGTTGGAGGAGTCGAAACGATCCTCTATCTATCACTTTAATTAAATCCAATGATACCGATGCAGATAGTAACGGAAGACGGAACAAAAGGAATTCCATTCATTCCCGTGAAATGACCAGCGCGTTTCGCTCAGAGAAACAGTTTCGTTTTGATGTCGGGGATCGTTGAAACGCGTATTCCCGATCGAAGCGTTTGCAAACGAGTACCTTACAATTAATTTTCGCCACGGTGTCCGCACCCGAGAGGGGGACTCTAATTTCTTCTTCTTCTTTTCCCCCCGTCGTTGGTGCTGGTCGGCGGGGGAAGCGTCGGAATACTAAACGGCGAAGAACGCGGCACGGAATGTCGGATGAACGCGAATTCCTATGTGCAAATGAGACACGTCGTCGCGGAGCAAACGTGTTATTGAAAAAGATTCTAACGACGGGGGCGAAGGATTCCTATTCAACGATCGACAAGCCATGGAACAGCGACAGAGACGGGGAACAAAGTAACAAAAAAGCCACTGTTGAAACGAGACGAGTAAACCGTAATGGCGAGGAGAATCTCTTAAGAGAACGGAAGCGGCTGGACAAAGAACACGTCGATTCGTTTCAGCGAAGACCGCAGAGAGTTATACGTGGAAAGGGGTGAAAGGATAGGGAAGGCGAGCCAAACGAAATCAACGCAACGCTAATTATCGAGGACGAAGTCCCGACACGGACATTGAAGGGCAAATGAAATTTGCCGAGGAAATCCGTAGAATGCCCGATCGCGTTACACGGCGAGATTGAAATTGAACATCGACTGGTTCGACTTTCCAGAAAGATGAATCGGGAAATCGGGAAACTCGATCTTAATCCATCGTAATAGAATTGCGACATTGAGTTCTGCCAAGTTTTAGTCGCCCAACATTATCGACAGCTCGTTCCTTGAGTGCTACAATTTTCCGGTGGCGCTTTTCGTTCGTGATTGGGCACCTTCGAAAAAGCATTTGGAAAAACAGATAATAAGCACGTGGAAGGGAAACAATAAAACGGAAGAATCTGAAAGGAAAGGTGGATGGACGAACTATCATCGCGGCGAAGGATGTGGAATATTTGCAAAGTAAATTTGGCCGGGCGCGAAAGAAGAGGAGAACTCGATTTCGAGTTTTAATGCAATCCTTTGGTCCCCCGGGCACTCTAACCCGTATCCTTCGTCCCGATCGTTTCTTGTTATCACGCGACAACTTTCCTTATTCGGGGATCCTCTCCACCTTCTTCGTTTCCTGTCTTGTAAGAAAACGTAACCACCACAGTCCCTACAGCTACTATAACTCCTCATACTTCTTGCGCCAGCAAACACACTTACGCGAGTGCTGGAACAACGCCATGAATATCAACAGACGCATTCAACAAATATTTCAGAGCAGAGTTGCAAAGAAGAAGAACAGTGTGAAGTGCGCGATATGAGCATATTCCTCGGCACTGAGTGTCTGAGCTGAAGAAAAATGATAAACAAACGTCGCCGAGCAATTGTGAAAAGTAGAGGCTCACGAGTGGTAAAAAAAACAATCATTTTGACAAAATTCGTTAAGAAACATGATCGAACGCGTATGAGAAATATCTAAGTGCTCGTTTGAATGAAGCAGGAAGAGGATGTACGAATGTACTTACGTATATAATACGAATGAGAGAAGGAATGTCGGTGTCTCGTTAACGATATGAAAAATCCAGACACCATAACTGTTATAATCAAAATTAAAAAAGTTACGATATAACAGTCAACATCTTACTTGAAATGATTTTGGTTACGAATAATCGTTATTGGGCGACAGAAGTCTCTTTGATTGCGAACAATCATCACTGAAGACAAACAATGTTTGTTGCTTGCGAATAGTCATTTCAGATGACGGACATTTTTCTTTGGTCAGGGATAACCATTACCGATAGCGGGAATTCTTTTGCGGTTACGACTGACCAACATCGATGCCGGCAGTTTCGTTTTGATTACCCCAGATCTAAAATTTTATCTATTAGTTATCTATAATATCTATTAGTTTCCGCGATATACATTGAAAGCTGTATACAGATTCACGATGATACTTCAGCTTGAGCCCACCCATAATAATTATCATTGCTGATAAGTAATAACCGAGGGGGAAGGCAAACAGGAAAACACCTGGATTGCCACAAATTCGAGTTCTTTACACGTTTGGAATTTTTTTTCGACCCAACCATGATCGTATTATAACTAATTGTAAATAGTGTTCGCAGTGTAGGTAATAATTGCATGGCTCGCGAGATCGTAATAAATATTGGACACTGTTAAGTATTAATTAAGTCGGTTAATGGAATCCTATGATACACTGGCACCAAAAAAATATAGTATCTGTACGTCACCTACCTTTTCATACGGTCCGTATGATAATACATATATGAAATATTGCTTGAAATATATACGTGATAAAAGACATTGCATGCATATGTATAAAAGTTAGAAATATGGCTGAGGATGATAGCGTACCGAGTCTGAGCATCGGTTTTGAATGCACTCGACAAGCATTCGAATATTTAAGAGAGCCATTCTCTCCTCGGGCGATTCCTTTTCCAGTGTGCTTTATTTACTAAGGCGTCAGGCCCCATTCTAGTCATAGCTATTTTTGGTGTCTTAATGTTGTTGTTTATTTATCAAACGAGAAGCTTGACACCGTGCATATATGCGCTTCATAAGATACTGCGGCTTTTTGAATGAAAACCAGATAACAGCTGTGAAATAGTATTCGTTCGTTGTATATGCAATTTCAATCGCGTTTCTTTCAAACGAAACGTCGGTTAATCGAAATCTGCTCTTTGTACCGCGACAACCTGTACGATGACTGCGTGCATCAAGACGAATGACCAATACGATGGAAAATATACGTACCCGCCGTGTCAACTAATGGAATATGTAACGTATAATAAGAATCATTATTAATGTAATAATAAGCGAGCTGATTACTGCGAATATCGAGATTTTCTTTGAATGCGACAACATTTCGAACAGTGGAGCGACTGGTTCTATTACAGAATAAGAAAAGAAATTCGAGAGGTTGTGGTCAAGCAGATTTGTATTAATTAAAAATGGAGTTCGACTCTATCGCGTGAGTGAATACAAGCATTAAGCGGAAAAGGTACCTGCTAATTTCCTTTTGTTCTTAATCGAAAGGTCTGATGAGCTTTTGCCGAGGGCCTCACTAAATTTACTGATTTAGATTTTTGGTGTCTATGATTCTTACTAATTTACATATTTTGTGATAAAATAATCTGTAGTTCTAAATTTTCGTCGTTCTAATGGATAGTGCATTAATTTCCATACTATGAAGTAGTTGCCAATAGGGGATGCAAACAAAGATTATCATGAGCATAGTGCTTGTTTGCAAGCGGACTGTACATATGTATTGTGGTCAAGTATGCTTTACAACGTGTCAATTCTTTTTCATTCGCACTAAAATACTAGAACTTGCAGTTATTATCATTACCGCCTGCAATCGTCAATTTTCCTTGCGCAAACCTTTTTTCGCGTGCGAGTGTAATTTATAAAAAAAAAGCTCTGCGCAATTACAATAGGGTTTTGACAATTGCATGAGGTATATAATAATTGGAAGTTCTCGTATAAATAAAAAAATTGGCATGAAGCGAACCTGGGCACAAAATGTATAGCTCGCTTTAAGAAGCAACCTCTTCACTCGTTAAACAGTTCCTATTCGCAAATTTTTTATGGTACAAGAATTAATGCTATCTCTAATTTTTAATGCAAACTAATTTGATGTAAAAGTACTGTTATCTAAATAATTTAATTCAAATTTATAGTCATAGGCCACCACTATAAATATGTTTCCCTTGTACCAATAGCCGGTACTGTCTAATGAACTAACAATAAGTGACGTACAATAACAAGCATTAGCAACAAAATTTGCTGGTGACTGAAAACATCAAGAGCTTCTTTTAAAGGGGCAAGATTTCAAACAGTAGAGCAACCGGTTCCATCACAAAATAATAATAAAACGTCGTAAAGACATATAAAACGAAGAACTGAGCGACTAGAAAATAGAGTTTGTCTCTATCACGTGATGAAATAAAACCACTAGAACGAAAAGATTCCTACTAATTTCTCCCTCCGTGTAATGAGTTTTTGCAGGGTGGTAAATACTGTCGTACTAAATTTACTGACATATGTTTTAGGTGTCCACGATTATTGGTAATTTGCATGATATTTTTTAATAAACGAAGTTGCGGATCTAAACTTCCGTCGTACTAATGAACGGTTCATTAATTGCCATATTATAAAATAGTTGCCAATAGGGGACTGCAGAAAAAGATTGAAACATGCAGAAAAGGATTGAAACATGCAGCAAAAGCTTGAAACATGCAGAAGCATGAGCATAGTGCTTGTTTTCCAGTGCGCTATACATACATATGTATTATGTTCAAGTACGCGTTTTAGCATATCAATTTCTTTTTAATTGGCACGCAAATAGCCGAACTTGCCATTATTATCATTACCATGTGCAATCGTCAGTTTCCTTTGCGCAAAACTTTCTTCACATGCGAGCGTAAGGTATCGAAGAAAGCTTTGCGCCATTACAATAGGATATACTGTTGCAAATCGTATATAATAATTAGCAGTCCATGTATAAATAAAAAAATTGTCACGTTGGTATGAAGCAAACCTGGGCAGAAAATGTATAGCTCGTTTTAAAAAGCAAGCACTTTACTCGTTAAGCAGCAGATCCTATTCGCAAATATGTTTATTGTACAACAATTAATGCATGGCTCTAATTCTTAGGGAAAATTAATTTAATGTCTACTAAGTAAATAATTTAATTTAGACAAATAACTATAGGCACCCAATATAATGAAATTCAGTAGGGTAGTATTTCCCATCCGACAGAAACTCATTACCCAGAAGGAGTAAATAGTAGGAACCTCTCTTTGTAAATTCAGTACACAAGTTACGAAACGATCCCAACGGGCTAGGAAAAAGATCAATTGATTGAAAAATACATTGTAGAATATAATAGTAGATGGAAATTGTAGTCAAGTTGAATAAATACAATATCTGTTTGCATAGATTCCAATAGGTATTTTGAGAAAAAATTACTATCTTTGCATGACAGAAAGCGTTTCGATTTCGCAAAATCCCTTTCCCAATATGAGGTATTAATATTAAGCGTCACGAAGTTCAACCGAAATTTACTAATTTGTAGCTAAACTTCTTCGATGCTACTAATACTGCTTGCGTCGTTGTTAAACAATGCTATAAAAACTAGGGACCTAAATTATTCGAAAATTTTGCCCAATTTTTGCAAGGCCTTCAAACAGTTGCAGACCACCTTGTCTATTCAAACTGGCAATCAAGTGATTTTCTACAAAAGAAACTCGTTTGCAGGAAATAAAAATAATCTGACTGGAGTATATTGAAATCACGCTTAGCGTCTCGAAGGATTCGTTAGAGGAATATCTGCATATATAAATCACGTATTATTAATTTTTTCCGGAAACTGCATAATTATTCGACACGACGGGACGTAGGAAATCAATTATCGGTTGAGCAATCTATCTACAAGCCCTGACAATGGCACGCGAAGAGAAAGACTCTTTCCGCGGTTAGTTCAAACGAAGGAAGAGATCAACCCAGCCATAAATATCTTGTAGGGTGAATAACCCTTGGAGGACCTTGAAACTTTGACCATTTTAATAAACTTAAAAGAGAGCGGGCTCTATGATTAGTGTACCTGTTGGCGGATGCAATCGACAATGCGCGTATATTCCGTTGATGCTCAGTTCGGTACGCGTGCACATCACAGGGTTCCCGGAAATGATTGTAAATTGTAAATTGTAACGAGAGCCGTGGGTACGCAGACCGAATAGAAAATTAAACGAGAACGCGAGGAATGTAATTTTTAACGATACCGTGCGTTTTTCAATCTAATAATCCCGATCGCGAGAAATAAATTGCGAAATATATTAATAATTCGAAAAATTTTCCAACTGAATATTCGTATTAATGATATTATGAATATCGCGAGAAAAACGCGCTTGCAAATTGTTTCGAACGTTTATAGTCAATACTACTGATTTCATATCCTATTAGTTTTTTATTTCGCGTATCGAACTTGTACTTTCGGACGAAATCCCCTTGTGTGTGCGATAATATTGTAAAAATATTTCGACGCTGGATGCGTGTACGAAATGAAAAAAGCTTGTTCACATATCTTATGACTCACCGTTCGCTGACGAAGACACCTTGCAAGGAACACCAAGAAGACGCCTGATCAAGATGGAGGTCCGATTGTAATCCATGTAACTTTTGCGTAGAACAGTATCCATTGTTAGCTATCCATTGCTGTGTATCCATTATTACGTATCCATTGCTAGTTATCCATGGCACTTTGAACTATTATCACAAACACAGACACTCGCGATACTCACGACGAAGTCAAAGGGCTACATACCACGTGCATCATGGCGTCCGGCCTGTACGTTCTAGAAAACGGAAAGCCCGTTCGACTTTTACTCGCGTACCGTTTTGCTTCTACCGTTTACGCTTGCGAACACAAGAAACCCGTCGCGGCAATATTGACTTGAAATCCGAAGTACTTAAATATGACCAGCTTGCGATAAATACTCATTAAAATCAATACCTTCGTTGTCTCGTTAGACGAACTTCGATCAACGGCACTTGTCACTA
This sequence comes from Nomada ferruginata, assembly GCA_963583965.1. Taxonomy (NCBI): domain Eukaryota; kingdom Metazoa; phylum Arthropoda; class Insecta; order Hymenoptera; family Apidae; genus Nomada; species Nomada ferruginata. The sequence continues at coordinate 7,749,669 of OY757225.1, read as the reverse complement.
CACTTCTACTTCTTCAACGCCATCCCTTCTTCTTAGTTTTAAAAAGTACGTTCAAAATCTGATTCGCTCATTGGTCCACCTAACCAACAATGCCACCAATCATGCATTTCCTTCTGTTAACTTTATATTTAATCTTCTAATAATACATTTTTATTGTCATTGGCGTTCTTAAGACGTGCACTTTAACATGTGTCAACTTTGTTATACATAATTTATTTATTTTATAGCGAAAAAACTTTTGTACACCTCGATCCTTTTTCGCGCGGAATTAGACGATGACAACCAACAAGGCGAAGTGATCAGTCGTAACCAGTCAGTGCATACTAATGACGCGCAACACTGTTTCTATATTCTGATTTTTGGTACATTGTTGCGTTGGCCACCCTGCTCCCTAACTGCGTCTTTAAATGTCCCGTAGCAAAAGAAAAAGATGGATCGTAGATCATACTTCGACAACGACTGCGTTTTATTGAGCTTTTATCGTAATGCACATTCATGATTAAAAAATGTTCACGAGGTACGACAGCATTATAAATCGCTAGATAGAGAACGTACAGGACTCGGTGTTTACAAACAAACTTTCTCTCGACAGTCGACGCAGCCGCCACCTCAGCGAAGACGGTTGTGTTAGTAATATCTGGCCACGCAGCTTTCAATGTATAGCACCGAAAGTCTTTTTATCAATATCTTAGAAACTAATAAGTACGCGAAGCTAAAATTTAAGATCCGATGTAACCAAAACGAAACTCCGGGTATCGATATTGGTCACTCGTAACCAAAAAAAAAATCCGGAAAATTCGTTACCGGAGAAGTTAAAAATGAAAATTTTTGAGTCGTATGATTTTTCAAAAGTTTCTTGAAGATCGAATCATAAGTCCCCTCCGTTAGGATAAAAACCAACTTTTTATCAATTACTTTTACCTAAATTTTTTTTAAAAAGCTTACTTTTTATGTCTGGAAAAATCGCCTGGATAGCGGCCAAAGCTTTATGCCTCTAACAATAGTCGAGGGTAAAAATATTTCGCCGGGGGTAATAATAAATTGGCACTCGTAAGGACGTTCCTTCATCCGTCCTTCATTCGGAACACGCAAGTCATAGAAACCATTTGGAAAGGAATTCTTCGCAGGTGCTCGTAAAGAAGGGGTTCGATAAAACGGTTTACAAACGATTAGGTAAAAGGGAGGAATTATTCATGACGGTTTGACGGGCTATTTCTGAAAATGACGTATTTCGTTATCAACCCGACGCAGGTCGTAGAGGTGTGAAAATGGACCGAGCGGAGAGCGGATATTTATACGGGGGTAAAATAAATCAACCGGTTGATCCGAAGTTTGATTACACTGCTCGTCCACGCACAGCTTTAACTTTCCATTGATCGAATGCCGTTAACACGATAATTTTTCATTCGGGTAATCGACTATATAATATGCCATGAAATATTACCTACATGAGGTGTATATTTTTAATCCAGAGTCTTCTACAGGGCTTCGCGCAAAATTAACGGAATTCCAGCGGGCGACGAAGATAAATTTACATCCTGCTGATACATATTCTGGCTCGTTTTATTCGTTAAGTACCAGCTCAGCATCCGCGACAGGCTATAATAAGTAACGCCACTGTACAACCGGACGCAGTGTCAACGAGGTGATTTAATTGGAATCGTATTTCCTCTCTTGGTTTGGTTTAACCTGCGCTACAACGAGTCATGTATGAAGCGCAACTTTAACGTCGAAATTATTGCACTGGTCACACGCGAATTTATACGTAATTGAATGAAAGGGAGCCATGAAGTTCACATTCGTTTCGGTTTTATTCTATTGCTTGCAACTCTCCTCTATTCGTCATTTTATTATGGACCTTTATCAAACGAGATAGTTCAGTTATGATGTTTAATTAGTGCCAATTTTCGGTCAGGTCTCCGAGGATTCGGACTCTCCTAACTACCTATCGTGCCGACATAGTATTAAACCTGATAATTTTCATACTAAATTAGTGATTACCCGAATTGCCAATCTACGAGAATTTCTGTATCTCTAATGAACGATAAATTGGATGCAGTATCATTAATGATTGACTGAATCCCTATACGCAGTACACTTGGCGAGACAATTAAAGGATCGCTAAGTTTTGATCCAGAAATTGTCGATCTTTAAACTGCTCTAACTTCGTGGGAAAAAATGGTGCAATTTTTCGGTCGAAATTTGTGATAAAAAAGAAATAGATTCTGAAAATTCTTGGGATCCATCGCTGACCCTTTTTAATCACCTCATGCGTAATTCAATATTTCAACGCCACAAACACAGGGAGCGTATAATTGTTACGGATTTCAATCTATCACAATTTCCATTGGAAATCATGCAGATCTAATTACAGATTGCTCGAAGAAATCCGAGCCAGACTGCAGGATAGCGAGGGATCTTTACGACGTTGGCTCAGCGTTTCTTACCTTCCCATAAAATTAAATCCGTAAATTGTGGCGGCGTGACCCGAGCGTAAATTGTATTTATATCGAATCGGATACCAGCACGATGAGCAACTCAATGTTTCAGCAAAAAACTTCAAATCCAAGACGAATTAGTTAGGAAAGGCGCGGGGCGACGTACGGAATCATACGCGAATTATCGCGGCAAGCAGAGGCGCCAGATCGATGCACTGTGACTAGTGCTGTGAATGTAATCCGCGTGGTAATTGATTTTCAAGTAGCTCGTGTGTATAATAAGCCTTCGACAACACGGGGCGAAAATTGCTTGGAACGTCGGATTCGAATACACCGAGCTGCACTCGGATCAATGCTTGTTTCGCGAGCCTGACAAATATCCTGCATAGTGGGCAACGCAAAAAGTAGCACTTCGTGTAATATAAAATTATTTGTCTTGCGCGTGTGCAATATGCTCGTCGCATTGTGAAACAGGTGAAATTTATACCACACAGCGTAGCTTGTTTCGAGAAGTTTCGCTCGTGAATGGCAACAAAGATATTCCACGCACGAGCCACGAACAAAACGGTTTGTATATCGCCACTTATTGGATTATGATAAATTCCACGCGCGTGCTACGGCCAGCATTATTTGGTAAATCGGAGCTGGAGAAACTCTCCTCGATAAATATTACGATGCGTGTATCAGAAAATTTGTTTGCGAAGCGCCGCGTTTGCTGTCAAAATAGACACAGTAAAATGAACACTTCTTTGATAGTGGAGGTTTCAATCTTTAATGCTTCTTCGATCGATGTACATTTATATGCGTATTGCCGATTTAATTCGCGAAGCAGGACGATGCCACGAGGCAAATTTTATTAAAACGATATTTTTATTTCCGCATATCATTCGTTACGTCGAAGGGGGGGGATCTTTTAAATTAAATTGCAGGTCTTTATCTGTAGCGAGAATGTTTGCCCTTATCTCAAAATTCATTTCGCCGTGAACGGAGCGTTTGCCACTCGGAAAATTATAATATCGACCTGTTGGCGGTCGAGCAACGGCCAACTTAAAATCGTCCACAAAGTTGGAGCGAGTTTCAAGAAAATCTAGCCACGGGGAACGCTGGCAGTTTGCTCCGTAATCGCGTTGCTAATTGCACAAAACAGATCGTTATGCGCGTTTCATTCGCTGTTCTCCCTGCATCTGCTGGTTCACCCCCTAATCCATCCACTGCGGAATTTCAGTTTAATTTAAGGGGATAGGAGTTTCTAGCCATTCTTCGCCGATACCGGCCCGTCTGCTCTTCGAGGAGAGGGTGAATTAAGCTTGAAGGATGACGTTACTGGATCGCAGATATCTTCCATCGCGATCAAATGTCCGCGGATTCGTCGTTAGTTCACGCGCATGCCCTTATCGGCGATGATGGCATCGAACATAACGTCCCGGAGGAGAAGCAATCTCCGTTCACGACTTCTTCGACCGATACATTAACGAAAACTTTACGAGTTCACTCCGTGCAAGATTGATTGAAAAATCCCTGGGTGGAATTGAGAATCGTTCGAGGAAAGTTGATTTCCGGGCACATCCACTGCATCCGGTGTGCTTAGGGTCCTCGGCGGGAAGGAAGGATCAAAATCACTCGGCAAATCAGCTTTCGATCGTGGCGTTTTACCGACAACCAGTGACGCACATAGTGCCGAACTCGAACCGATTTAAGATAACCTTTGTAACGCTAACGACCGTCATAACTGTAACAAGCTGGATCGACGGAAAGCCGCGATTCGCTTCGATTTCAATTCACTCGTCCACGATGCTCTCTCCTCTTCTATCTTGTCGTTATCCTGTTTCCGTCTGGCTTATCGTTTATTGCTCATCTCGCCTCATTCTGTGGCCGCTGTATGCAGCGACAGGCCCCCGATTCTATTCGCCGCGGAACGTTTACCCTGATTCCGTATCGTTGCCATGTTCGTACATCCCTGTGAATGCTATTCTATTAACGTAAAACATTCCCGTGGAAGCGAATGAAAGCGCCGTTGCTCCGCTGCAAGGAACGGTCCGTTTAAGACTAATGTCGGTTTGGGGAGCGACCCCTCCGAAGTAGAAAGATTAAGTTGAACGGGGGATGCAATTTTCGTTAGTGCATAAAGGAAACGCGAAGCAAAGAGGACGGGGATGGTAATCCTCGAACTCTCGTTCGAAGATATTCTCGGTATATTTTTCTTCTTTTTTTCCCCAAGGATTCGAGCTCCATAGAATTCACGACAAATGAATCTATAATTTATTGTCGGCGATAAAGAACTTAAATGCGACTTGTTCGCGTCATTTGGACGGACGTAGGACTTTCTGGCTCCCGATGCAAATGCAAGATTTTAAGCAGCGAACTTTATTTTAAACGAAAAACTCGTTCTTCCTTTTTCGTTCTTTCCTTTTTCTCCCATGGATAGGTCGTCGCCGTATCGGACACATTGATTAGTCTGCTTTTCCGTGTCCGGTTTCAAAGTTTCCCAAAGTGTTCAGCTGTCCCGTTCGCCGCTGTTTAGCGCACCGAGACGTCGAACGAGGTAATTGGATAGCTGGAACATAAATCCATCCGGTGTCCTTATTTTTAATTCAAACCGAAGCAAACTGGCGTTTGTCTACAGTGATGCATGCGCCTCACGGTCTCCCGTTTATCGCCTCTAAAAAGCTTCGAAAGTTCGGAGCGTGCTGTTCAGCACAGTCGACTCAAAACTTCGTCGTGCATCGCCAACTGCACACGGAGAAATGCCGCGGTAACTTCCACATAATATTATCCGGGGTGGCAAAATAAAAGCGGTGACGCTCGTAAACCGTGTGGTCGGACGGGAGAATTGTGAAAAAAAAGACGGAAAAGGAAACGAATAGAATTTTCGTTCGCAGCACAGGCCGTGAATCACAATAGAACCCTACGTCTCGTTCCTCGAAATTAAGACGACTGTCCTTCCAGCATAATGCGGCCGTGCTAGTCTTATTACACAAGGGCCAAAATATCCGGGACGGCTATGACCGGTGCTAGTTTATTGCGCGAAAGAAACCCCAAAGTTTCTAGCTTCCCCCGAGATAACACGGTTGCACCCCGGGCTACATCGGGATTACGATGTTTTACGCGCCGTGAAGCTACTCTTATTCCGGCGACTATACCGAACAGTGTGTACTAGCCGGTCGTTGCGACGTTTATTTGGGTCGTGGGGCAGCTTCTCCTTCTTAACGGCGCCTCAGCTTTCCCGCCGTGCTGTTCGACTTTTTAATAGAGGCTGTCTGGCCCTTCTTGTTACGTGCTCGAAACGGACGGTACAGATTGCGGCTTTACAGTCGGCGTTGTATAAGGCAGATGGTCTGAACCCGCGGAGGGACGAAGGAGAACGCCAAATAGGCGGTGGGACCCGATTACGGGCTTCCCCGCTGTCTGATTTCACGAGCAGCCACTGCACGGGTTTATGAAAGTTTCATTAAGGAAACCATGGCTGCGTGAAAGAATACAGGGGGGCCACAGGTATTGTCGAGCTATATCTCAATAACAGAAAGGTGTCTTGATTACGGATAGAATGCTCGTTCCCTGGTGCACCATATTCGAAATCGCTTTACTTAGTATCGACAAAGCATTGTTCTCCGTTTGCTTGAAATTACACTTCGCTTATCTTGCAGATACAAGATACAACGACGGAGTTGAATACGGGGACGGGTTTTAATTCAACGCTCCCCTTTGTGCTTGTTTATTCTTCGTCTTTGCCATACTGAACCTCATTACTTTATAACCGACGGGCGATTATTTTCACGGTATTAATTTCGACGGAAAAATCGCACGTCGGTCCGCGGCCATTCTCTGCCCGTACCGACAACAATTCCATTGAAATTCATCGCATTGAATGTTAACGGGTAGCGAGCTTGCGGCGGAAATTTGTTTGAAATTACACAAAATATTGGAAATGAATTTCCAACGAGAAAACATTGTTTCCCATAATGGTTGCATAAATAGAAATGAAAAATTCAACGCACGCTCGTTGCACGGTTCATGTGGTACGGAAATTCTCGGCTCTTTTTATCGCGGACATTTATTGCATATCGCGCCTCACAGAATTCCTTTCACCGGGTGCTCAGTACATAATCATCAATTTCCTGGCAGGATTGATGGATAGACCTCGACGTCCTTTATGAGAGCTGTCGAAAAAAAAAAAAAAAGGGCTGAGAAGAATTATGGCTGGTACCTCGGGGTTCACGCCAGCAACAATGGTGGTACTTGTATTCTCGAATTCTATTCGAAAATAACTAGCACGATGTACATTGGCCCGATAAGTCTGTTCCTTCGCGAGCCGTACACTTCAAGTTTTGTCTGTCAGACGCAGGACGTCCATTCAATTACTCGGTACACGATTTTACGAGAGCAGGTAACCGTTCGTCTCAACAATACCTCTTTCTTATCTCTTGGAAATGAAACGACTTATTGCTTTGCTTGACGTAATATGTACTACTCGTAGACAGATAAATGGATCCCTTATTTTATTCACTCGTGATATATTGTGAATGTACAAAGGATGCTCGACAAATATGATTTCATAAAGAGGTTATCTTATCCGGCACAGTTACGTTTCTATCTGCCCCGGGGATTTATCGCTTTATTTTCAGCAACGATTCCGTCATTTCGATACGATCACGTTCGGTCCGCATCCACTTTGTTCGCAATCTTGCCCGCTCTTCAAGCAATCACCAGGAATTCCAGCCACGTGAACAACCCGCACGAACGCTCCTCCGGATCTCAAGTGGGAGAGGGCAAGACAAGATTGCAAACATAATTTGCAATTACCCAATTTTTCTTCTCCGTTCAGTCGAGACGTCGACGACGCAATTGCCCTCCCTTTCAGGGCGGCTGCTTAACCGAAAATCGCACGGCTACGTCCGTTGCATTTCGATATTGAACTTTCCCGGCTGATTGTGCGTCGATTCTTAGTTCGTGTGGAAACACTGCAAGGCAGATTCGTTTATCTTCGAGGCCCATTAACAAGCACGATTATGATACAGTGTTGTTATTCGCGTTCTGGAATTGTGTCTTAATGCGGTGAGTAAAGTTCTGTTAACAAACCGTGTAAATCCTAGCGCGGAATGGTGACTGAATGAAGCTGGCAAGGGTGCCGCGAGGCCAGATGATAAAGTTTTCCTCTATTCCGTTGCAGCCCGTCCAGTTTCCCATTAAATATTTCTTTGACAGACGCTAGGGAAACTTCCTATGGGACGGCCGGAATATTTCATGATCGTTCCCCGTTGTCAGCGCAACTGCAACTCGTAATTGTTATGTTCAAATTCTGCCCCTATCTGAATGTTACTCGCTTGAAATCCATATCATGCCTAAACGAGCTACGTGGCTGCGGATTACCTTTGCGCGTACACCTGCGATCGACGTGATCTCAATTCAATCGTAATTTCGTCGCATTTTTTTCTTAACCGAGTTAGAGAAATATAAAAGATCCATCGTGTCGGGCTATGTTCGTGTACACGTCTGTACGTACGGAGGGGAAGGGATTGTACGTTACGAATAAAATTGGCGAATAAACAGAAGGGAAGAATATTTAAAGCTTCTTGCACGGATGACGGTAGTAATTTGAGCGGTTCGGTTGAACTATTTCCGCGGAAATGTGTTTTGCGAACGAAGGGACAGCCGCGGCGGCATGCGCCCCCACGACTTACCTCTCGGGGAGAAAATTGTGCCAAGCGTCGAAGATTTATGGTTGCTTTGTTTGGCCCATTCAGGAAATGCATGCATTTAACTTAACTGCGTACACCTCCATTCACAGATATAAATTATGTTTTCAAGTACGCTGGTAATAACGTTTATCATTGTGCTGCTTCTAAGGTACAAACATAGTTCAGTTCATTTGTACGCGGGACAAGCGTAGCATATTGATGCATTGCGCAGGCGGAAGGGAAGCGCTCCAAAGACCGAAGGTTGGTAATGGTGAAAGTTAAATTTAAAGGACAGAATTCTGGCTCGCGTCCATCGGTTTACACGGAGGATCATTTAAGAGTACCATACTTTTAATACAACATTTAGGCTACATTTAGGTTGCGCAAACCGCGTCTTGGCCCGATTTTCTCTCGACATACCGCTTTATTAAAGAACAGTCGACGTTTCGTCGTTAAAACGAAATAGATGGTTCGAGACAGCCCGCCCTATAAATCGTCCATCCGTAGAGAAAACGAGTGCGTCGTTCAAGCTTTGTCCATTAGGGTGTATAAAAGTGAAATTGAAGCAAGAACGTCAGCGGGGCGGATCAATAATCGAGATGATCCGCGGGGCGAAACGGCGGCTGGAAAACTGTTCGACAAGCTCCGCGAACGTTTCCAACAATTCGAATTACTTGAACGCACAAACGTCCTCCTCCGGCCCGGGCCAAATCCAATTGCAAATCGCTTGCGCATAATAGCCCAGCTGGCAAAGTCGGTGTCGCGGCGGTGGTCTATCGATTAGCATCGGTTTACAGTCACCATTGGATTCGATTACGCAGTTCTACGGACGAGTCACAGCCATTTGTAGCACCAGTGGCCGGTACGAAGCGCCTCGCCGTTTCGTCGATGTGTGGGTGTTCTATCCTCCTAATTAGCCGGCACCGCAGCCTCGACCATTCGATGTATGCTAATGTCCCACGTGCACTCCACTTTTCTCCTGTGCTATTTCGCACCCTCGAAAATTCCCATGCGCGCGTTCCCCGGCAAATGATCTTCCAATGGGTTCAGCTGACCCTCGTGTCGCGTGGACGAAGCTGCGAGTGATGATCGAATGATTGACGATTCTTTGTCGCGTCTGTTGGACCGATTCTATGTAGGGGTGGGACGGTGCTGAGCGCATGGACTTCCTTAGCCAACGGGGGCAAAGAGCGTTAAATTATCGAATAACGAAGCAATTCATTTCCCTGTACCCTATTTCATTAACACTATCTTGCTACGTCGGAGCGATTCGTACGAGTTCGATATCGTTTTAATACCTCCTCACCGCCTCTCCCAAGCGAGTGGATCGTTTTGCCGCAACGGCATCCGGGACCTGTCGAACTCGCATTACGCGACGATAGTTCGACGAGTATAGAAACGACGCGAACAGCAGTTACGCCGTCACGAATCGTGTAAACGCTTCGTCGTGTCGAATAGCGGCCCGGTTACCTTGCGACACCCCTCTAATGTGGTGGATCGCAAACAGCAACTGTTCCAACGAAATAGTTCCCACGAAAAATATAGAAATCGTCGCGCAGCGTACGACCAGAAAACCCAGGCACATTTTAATTTCGCCCTCGTGCATGTCGTGGCTAACGAAGAGGGACGTCAACGAATTTCCAGATAACCTGTGTATTACGCTAAACAGAAACGTCGAACAGCATCGAATGCCTGCCGTGTATTTACAGAGCGACGAGCTTTTGATTTATTCGGCGACGATTAAAAGTGACGCATCGCGTGACCCACATTCGCCGCGGCCTATATGTATATCGGTGCCCGCCAATTCCGCCGTACACGTTTCATTGTGGAGGCCCTCAGAGACTCGTCGAACCGCCGAGACTTCGGCGTCGGGCCCGTCGATGACACTGGCAGGAAAATCGACCCGTCCCCCTGAAGGCGATTGATCTGCCGACTGCAGGGGGTGGCGGTGGTGGACGCGTCGAAAGGGTGAGCCGAGAGAGATACCAGGACGCACCCCCGGGAACGGCTTCGAATAGAGCAGGTCGCGTCGGCCAGCTTTTGTTCCCGTTGCCTATCGTTCCTTAAAACGCGGCGGGATTATCGGAGGCAAAGAAACGAGAGCGAGCCACCCCTATGCCAATTAATGTCGCCCCTGCGTTCAAGGTGGAGGTCGGGCAACTTTTGCTGCGACCCTTTGAGCGCCGATTCAGAGCAACTTTCGTGAAGTCGCCCGAGCTTTGTGACCTCTGCAATTGGAACTTTGTTCCGCTTTTCGTTCATTAACGACCGGTGGAAAATTAAAGGACGCCGGGTGCGAAATTTTCCAGTGTTCCTTATTTTTCTTTCTTTATTTTGCGCGTTAGAACATTGGCCGGGCGATTAAGGGTCACTGTATATAATAGAATGAGAATCTGCTGCGGCTGTAAGGGATGAAGTCGCACGAGTTCATAGCAAAGTGGCGGCCGTAAATCTGACAGCAAACAAGCGATGTGTAAAGTATGCAAATCCTTAATAGGAAGTGCTCGCGGCAGGCCGAGGGTTACATAACATTCCAGCAGCGGCTAGAAAAACATTTTCCTTCGTGCAACCGGACATTTGAATACATGGAACTGAATAATTTCATGTTAATTCAGAAACAGTCGACGTTCTGGCCGTCCCCTCCGCCTGTACATTCGTCGCTCTTAAATTACGACGGGCTGAAAATTGTGGCGCAGAGATGATCGAGACAGGTGTGCCGGTTGAATAGAATCGCGTATCGTTTACCTTGTTCGGTTCCATTAATCGTCAGGTACACACTTCGGAGCAGAAGACACAGTAAATGTTTAAAACCGTCTGCGAGAACAGGCAGCATCGATTGCAATCGTTCGTTAATTAATGTAGGTACCACCCCCCTACTTGTTTGTCGCGATTCAAATTACTTCCGTGCGAGGTAAATGTCTATAATTGAAAGGACGTTAAATACCAGGCCGGTAAATACCGATTTACCGGGGCGGCGGGATAGGGGACTGTTCTAATTAAAAATTTCGAGAATCGTTCGAGGGTGCCGATTTCTTGAACGGGTCTGGCAACATCGTTAATTAATTTTCATCGATCCCACTTAACCCGTTCGTCGACCCTTTAATTGAAATTCCGCTATTTTCTTCTTGCGTGAAATTCACAATCTCTCAAGGCAGCCCTCTGTCCATTCAGCCACGAGTTCTGTCGCTAATCGATGCACGAAGTAAGAGTCGGGCGCCTAGTTCGGTGCGTGGTGAAATTAATTGGTTGGACCTCGATTAGCCCCCGTAGATTAACAACGTGGCCTCGCCGATGGTGAGCCTCAGTTGGGCGGTGTCCTCGGCATAACCAGATCCGTTCCCCTCCTAATTTGCAGCTATAAAATTTAGATCTGCGAAAATTGCTACTCCAACGGCCTTCATAAATTAACCAACATTAATCGCTATTGATATCGGGACATGAAAACATTTCTGCTTCTCCAATACCATCGTTCCTGCCAGCGCAAAAGTTTCGCGGAAAAAATACTTCCGTCGCGTGACAACCGGCCGCGTACTTCCTACGGGACGTTTATATTTTCGGTCAAAATTCCAACCGGAAATACCGGCGACCTCGCAACTCGTCCATTCGGAACTCCACTACATTTTCGCGGTGATATTATGACGAGAACGCATGTGCGACCGCGCCTTTCATACCTACGAAAAATTCACGGGGTTAAGAAGGAAGTGGAATGTTCCACGGTGAAATGCTCGTTATTTTCGTGGCTTCAATTGCACCAGTGTTTTCTCATAACGCGCGTAATCCCGTCGACAAACGATCCCCCGTAAAGCTTCGTTCCGTAGTCAGGGTATGCCGTAAGGAAAAAAGAAGGCGAGGTTACCATCTCGAAAATGATCGTCCGAATTTATGGCACGGTGCACACTTTGCACGCGAACCTCACGTTCTCGTTTCTTTCCCTTTGTTCGATATTTTTATACACTTTGTATATCTTTTTCACGGACGGCAGCCATTCGAATTTCTCGAAAACGTTAGCGTTGTTTGTCATGCGAAACACAGAACCGCAATGGAAGCAACCAGTGCGCGAATTAACGTTTTGGAAATGTAGTTCCCTGTTCGCTGGTATCGCGCGGTAGTCAACGGGATATCGAAAGTTTTCCTGCTGTCTCCCCCCTTTCTCTCTCGCCCTTGTCACTGCGTGCCCTGCGTGCTCGCGCTCGTGAATTACAGATTATAATAATACGCGACGGTTTAGCTCCGACAACAATTGTGCAGAACGTACGAAAGAAATGAATGCGAGAGCATCTGCAAATTATATTCAAACGGGGAATCCGCTTTGAACTGGTTTCGGTTAGTCAACGTAACGCGTGCAGTTGCAAATAACGTAGCATTTAAATGATTATCTCTCTGTAGTTCTACAAAGTATTTCAACCGTTTACAAATTTAATAAAAATGTGTAATTGCACGATTGCGACATGTACACGTTCTGCGACGCCACTGAAATTCGAACGGACAAAAGGGCTGTCGGGGAATGGACGCGTAGGGAAAACGGTATAAACAATAGAGAGAAAGAAAAGGGGATCGGGGACAGAATCGCGAGAAGAAAAAAATCGTACAGACGTTCCGCACAGTTCACTCGTTAAGGGACCTCGAGCCAAAGTGGATCCGGTAAAGCAACAAGGGAAGCACGTATCCTGACCTCATCGTCGTACACAGAGTAGCAACGCCGATAAAATAACGAGAGAATGGCTAAATTCAATTCCTGGAAACCCAACCAGCCCCAATCTACTTCGCGTCCCCGGACGTCTCCACTAACAGTTGCAACGTCGATCCTTATATATTACTCCCTGTCGAAACGTGGATTGCATGCGGCAAACTGTTTTCCAAGATCTTCTCGGCGGGAATAAAAAAAAACAAACAAGAGTCCCCCCCTCATCTCGCCAAACGAATCTTGGTTACTTTCGTTCAGACCCTCCAGGCATAATCAAACGGAAGGGAACGAGAGGGACATCCCCGTGACCTGATTCTCTTCCACCCTTCGAGTCACTTAGCCAAGGTGTAGCGAAGGAGATGCATCGCGCCAGGCTGTTCTAAGTACAACAGGGAAACGTATCGAAGCGGAAAGGAGCAGACGGTGCATAAATAAAAATCCCTTTCGCCTGGGGCGATCGTGTAAAAGCACAGCATGGATAAATAAGGAAAGCCCAAGGACGGAGACGCGAAATTAGTCGAGTGAAAGATGGCCGGGCTGCCCTTTCGACGGGAGACCCTGGTGCAACCTTTCCTTTGCTGCGTCTCGATGATTCGTCGGCCACGTCCGCCGCAAGATATATCCCCATGCTACATCTATCGACTGGACAGTAGTCAAGGTTCACCTGTAGCAGCCCGACAAAACCGCGTCGCTTCCTGCCACCTCGTGCATCCCAATTACACCGCGCTACACGCGTACAATATTCCATCCGCAACCGATCGTCGCCCGACCCAATTACAAATTCCGTCAGCGTTATTTTCGATAACAATTCTCTAACATCCGTGTCTGTCCACGGCGACACCGATGTCCGCCAAATGTCGCGCCGCGAACTATGCCCGGAATTACGCGAAACGTCGTAATCGATGCCACAGCACGAATTGCTTCTCTAACTATGCTGGAACGTTGTAGGTGCGGCGCACGGCTTGGCTGCTTAATTTCACCGATTAAGCAGCGAACCGGGGATTCAATTTGTTTGAATAACATACGATCGAACCGGGGCGAACTGGCCGCACGTGTACGCCGAGGGAAACGTTCTGGTTACAAACGTGCGCGATTTTCCCCGACGAACATGATGAACACGATAACCCCGGACGGTCCAATGTCCATAATGCGGGATGCACGAGGATTCTGCAGATTAGTCTTGGTCTCGATTCGTTCAGGTACGGCTTGAACTGCGACGGGGCAGGGACAGGAGGCCGTTGGTTATGAATCGCTAATCCGGCGTACATTTGGTTTACGTTGGAGCGACGGCATGCAATTTCGTACGATCTGTACCTATACACAGGTGTACGGGACATGGCGGCAAATCGAATGCCGGTAGGAGCAGTTCGGCGGCCGATATCGATGGCAAAATTATCCTCCAACAGGAATTGGCGATACCCGAACGTCTACTACATCCGACCCGTGACCAACACTGATCACCAGGATTACCACTGCAAGGTGGTTTAAGGATACCCCGGATGAAAAATTTTGTCAGTCGTCCTAACAATTTTGCCCTTATCTTAAAGGTGTGCAAGGAATGTTATTGGAGCGAGCGCCTGGTTAGATTCGGTTAACACCTCGTATTTATTTAACGCAACCGGTGTGTTGCGCCGCAAGTAGCCACGTAACTATATGTATAGCCGCAGCTCGGGTGTATACCCGTTTCTTGTAGCTGTCTCGGGGTAGAAGCAAAAAGGAACGAAGGGGAAGACTTATTTTGTTGCCGGGGCTTTGGTAATTCAGTTCATCTTCGAGTTTCTAATGGCCCCGCCGGCCCAAGGAATATTCTACGGTGAAGCTTCCGACGGTCGAAGTTTCGAGATGGATAGCTTAAATAAAGAACGAGAAGATAGGGGCTTATCGTCGTCGCGTGTGGCTGAAATTCGTGCAGGGGAATCCGATTTGTGTAGTAACAGCGTCGTCGACGACGAAGAGCGATTATTTCACGCGATCGCCGGCCAGAAGGGCCCGGCTTCCTTTTCTTCGTTTTGCCCTCGGTTCCATTTTTCTCCGGCCTCGCTGGCGTTACTCTTTCCACCGGCTCGGCGGCCGCGGAAATTGCATCGGCTAACCGTTGAATCGAGCCAGCCGCACGCCACCTTCCCGACGATAAAGCTCGCCCCGGAGAAATACCGCTGGAGTTAGGAGAGAAGCAGGAATCACGCTGACCTCTTTCACCCACTTCTTCGTCTTCCTCTTCTTCGCCTCCATTTTCTTCCTCTTCTTCTTCAATCGTATTCCCCGAAGTGTCGACGCGCTGATGAGGAAACGAAGCAGCGCCACGATTTATTTTCGGGGAGCACGTTTCACCCGCGGTGAATTTCACGGGACGAAGAAGGCAGAACATCTGTTACTTCTGGCTGCTGGATTTTCTAGTAACGAAGCGTAGAATTATGTCGATCCGCGAAACGATGGGGAACGGAATTCTCGTAGCTTCAAAGTTTCTTCGAATTTTACCGCACTTCGGCTAGGTGTCTCTGAAGTTGATTCGAGCAGCGATCTAAACGTGAACTAATTGCCGGAAAACGTCTAGCATCCCGGATCCGGAATAACGATAAACAGACACGTGCCGGGGATAGCTGCCGCTTGAAACTCTCAGCAAACTGTGTATGTATAGGCCATTCGAAAATGAATTCGCCAGCACGTTGACTCGGCGTAACATTTTGCAGAGGGAAGGGAAGTTCGCGAAAGTTTCTCGACAATGATCATTTCATTGCTGCGAGAATTCGGTGGCTTGAGGTTTGGTCGAGGTGTTGTTCTGAATTGCAAGCATTGTTCTATTAGGTTTTCAGAGAAAGTTTCCCCCAAAACGACGATAGTACGCCATCCATGCGTGGAGGAGGTTTAATATATGCAAGATTGCAGTTTCCGAAGAAGTTGTGATGCTGTGGGCGATGATAAAATGCGACCAATTGTACGAAATTATAATATTCCAAGGATTTCACGACGTCATTTGGTCGAAAATATATCCGCGGCGCGTTCTATTCGCAAGAAACACATCGCTGCAGATTGATGTTCGTTTAGCGTTTCGCTGGCCCGTGAATCGTGAATTACGACTGAGCGGGCGTACCTGTCGATTCAATCCTGATGCGGAACAGCAACGAAATCCATTCTGTCGGCTTGTACGTGAACCTCTATCAGCTTATCGCGTGGAACATTATATGTGCTCGTTCATTCGAGACGAGCCGCAATCGCCGTTACTATTTACAAGGTACCAGGTACAGAATTTCATCCTGAAGGTATAGCCTACGGGGAAATATTTCACGACGATTAATAATTTCTGTCGTCAGCACGCGCCTTTGCTAACCATTTTTCTTCATTACCTGCGCGATACTCGAGAACAGGGGATCCAACACACGGGCGAAACCGGCCCGCGTTTTCGTGCAATTTCGTTCGACCGTGTCCCATGAGTATCATGTTAACGAATCAGAATCGTCGACTTCCGTCATTCGTCTTGATTTAGCCGGTCCTGTCGCTTGAACGTTCCCGACAGGCGTTGGAAATATTATATACAAGTCGACGATGAAGTCTGTCTCAGTTTTATAACGTTCGCGTAAGCCCCGTTGAAAAGCCGATAAAGAATCGACGAGCCTAAATCTTGTTGTCTATTGACAAATTTTGGAAAAAAGGACAATTCGGAAACAGAGTTTTCTGTATAGCGATGTAAATATCATTCGACTTTCAACGCGTTCCAGATTTTCGAGAACTCCGAAGAAATGTGTGTGAAAGATTTCCCCGTCTGCATCGCGATACAGAATCTTCCTGAAATAACGTCCGAACTGTACCTAGTATTTCACGGGGCGCAAAAATACGATAGCCCGGCTAGATATTGAAAACGTCAGGCGGTGATGGACTGGCATTATCATCTGATATTACAAACAGGAATAAGCTCCCACTTAATAGCACGTGCAGGTAAACGTTCACTCTCGTCGAGATATCCAAAAATACATGCAGCCAGATCGCGACTGCGCGATAATCGGCACGAATCGTTCATCAGGCGTCCAAACGTGTAATCGTGCAGTGTAATATGAGTGTTTCGCTGTGGGCTGGAATCGCGGAAGGTGCAGCGTGCAATCGAATCGCGCGATAAAAGGAAGAACTAGCCTGAAGAGGGTGAGTGCAAAAAGAGGGAAAGGGGCGGGATTAAAAGGTAGATAAACCGTAAAACGGGAGATGGATGGACGAGGGAAGGAAAAGGAGCCGCGAGCAGAGGTGGGAAAAATAGAGAATACGGATTAAACGGGTCGGAGGAAGATCTTCAGCCGAGGTAACGGGCAGCAGACGGACAAGAAGAAGTCGTAGAAAAGAAGTCCGCGAAACGGAGACTGTGTAAAGGAAAGACCAGTCAGAACGGATCGCCTGCAAGCCATTTTCGCAGTTATCGCCTATCAAACTGGAGGTATCAACTTGTCCGAGTGCTCGGCGTGCCACGCAGGCAAGACACGTGTCTTTAAAAACTCCAATACCCTAATGGGGCATTCGGCGTATTTATGCAAGCAGAGGCGCGAAGGAAAGTTACAGTGTTCCATCCAGCAGGCGCTCTGGTATGCAACGTACGCTAGACGCGTAACTCCTCTGGAAAAATTGAATTATTGGAAAACGTGACGCGTTTCCGTACGCTCGCGGAACTCCGCCCGAGAAACGATAGGGTAGTTCGCGACTGGCTGAAACTTATGTCACCGACTAGCACCGGCCAATTTATACTCGTCGGTTTGCTGGTATCTACGAGTGCATTAGGTACATAGGTGGTCGATCGAGCCGGCTAAATTAATTTACGCCCCTGTCTCCCCTGAACGTGTGCACGCGTAATCGATACCGCCGTCTAAATGCGCACGGTGTACGCCGCGTAATAGACACATAGACAAGACTCGATCTTCGCGACGATGAAACGTTTCCAAAGAAATAATGTTTTCGATCTGCATGACTCCGTGCGCGGAACTCGATTGTGCACTTGGACCGCTTTGATCCGCAGCCGAATCGGGGTGAAACCGGGCGATTTCCCCTCTCTACGCGTGCAGAATTGCTCCGGCGATGAACGTTGATCGATTCGAAGCTCGACAGCGGGCGATATAAGCCGTCGAAGGATTGTAATTCCGGGGACTCTACGTGCATCTACGCTGCATCAATTGCGACGGCACGAAATTCACGTGCCCCGGCCATTTGCGAGATTGCCAGACGGGAATTCCTCTCTATCTTCCGGAATGCCCGCGGATAACTCTTCGTCGAGTTTTCTCTTGTGTACTTAGGTAGAAGGTTAGGGACGTGCCGCGGCCGACTGCGCGAACAATAGATTTTTCCAGCTGCATTATTCATTCTGCACTCCGGCCGTGCTGGCCAACGTTCTGGTGTAGCTGAACTCGTAGCAATTTAGAGTGAGCTTCGTCGCCGATTACGCTTCCTTTGTGTCATCAAGAGGATCCCCCGCGCCCCGCCCGCGTTCTATTTTTCGTCCTGACCGCAGCGTACTCGTACCCATTTCTCTGCTGCGCCGACAAGCCCATCGATTATGAGGAATATTTTCGTGCAATTACCTCCGTGAAATATTATACTTCTATGTCCCCTGTAAATAACAATTCGGGCCGAAAATTCACGTGCAACGTTTTCGACTCATTTATGCGTCCTACTTCGAACGGTAACGCGCTCGACTAACGTATGCATTTCGCTTTTAATTTTTCATTTCGCCCAACCAACAAGATTTCACCGATAAAAATGAATATTGAAAACTCGCGGCAGCTTTTTCGATCAACGAAAATCGCTGCTATTTTCGCGGGCAAACAGAAAAATAAGAGCGCGCGCCTCCGTGTTGTATGCGCGACAGCAATAACCACCGATGTATGATTAAATCAGCATTTTCCAGCCGGTTATTGTGCGCGTTTACAGTGGTAAATTGGTTTTCTTTTTTTTTCTTTCGCCGCGTTCCAGCTGGCCGCATCGCGGCGCGAAATGTTCGCGAGCCGAACTTATCCAACTTAACAGCAACAGAACGACGCAACGTGCTCCCAATGTGTAGAGGAGAAATCGTGCTGCTTTAAAACATAAAACATACCATATACTGGCTAAGGATAAGTTATCTCTCTGGCAGTGAAAATGCAACAAGGGAAGTGCATTTTTCGGCGTACATTATTCACCCTTAAACCCGTTCGCCTGAGAAGCGGTGTTACCTTCTTGACTGAATTTTACAGAAAATTTTTCTGTCCAAGACCAAGGCAGAAGGGTTGAAAAATATTTGAGGGAAAGATAAAACGATTGGCTCATTGGCGAGATGAAAGAAATGAACGATCTTCGACTTCGATGAAACCCAATCAGAAAGGGGACGAAAAGTGGAACGATATTGGCTAAAAGAATCCTCGTCGTTCCGTTAAGCGTCCTAATCCTTTACCAGGGAAACGGTTTTCTCGTTTTTTCCAGCGCACTGCAACGATGTACAGCTCGAACGATAATAACTGTATTACTCCTCGCGAGAACGTTCTTCGTGATAAAAAACAACGACCATCATTCTTCGTCGTGGTGCGTTAAAAAAACATTAACCGCGATAGAAATTTGTTCGAGCGTTCGCTTCCCTTTAATCCAGAGACAGCATTTTAACGACGCTTGCCGCATTCGCAGGGAGAATCTAAGCAAACCTTTTGTAATTACGGTACGGTCCAATGCGACTGGGAACAAAAATCCGTTGATTCATGAACGAATTAATTTTCTAATTGTAAATATCATACTTATAGTCCGATCATTTTTTATTCAAGATCTAACCAAGATTTAACCGCCGTGTGTAGCCCGTCAGGTTAGCTTTACGAGCGAGGGGTTGAATTTAACGAGAACGTGTAATCGTGCCTTATGACAGCCCATTCCTTGGGATAGAGAAGTCCGGACAAGAGCAGCTTAATTACTGGAGCCCGCCTTATCGTCGTATCTTTAAACACGACCGTCAGGTGCCAAGTGTAATATCTCGAGATTAAACCAGAATTGAAACGGTAACGTACGCCTTTTAGAGAGTCATTCTCTAATCAGCTTCTAATTAACATTGAAATTAAGAGCATCCTATTTTCCTCTGCACTCACAATCAACCTTTTCCCCACCTCTCCACCCTCTTCTTCCTCTTGTTCTTTCTATCTTTCCTAATTTATAAAATCCGCCCACACGCCCACGTCTACCGTAGTCTAGACTCTGAATAAGATCGATTCCCAAACACAAGTTCACAGGAACTTTTACGACGGGATTGGTGCAGCGAATTCATAGAGAAAGTTCCGAGGAAGGCCCTCGGTGGCATCCTGCATCGGATTATCGATCGACCGGCGCAAGTACACACGATACTTCCGTAGCGTCATTAGCAGTATCGACGTTACTAGTCATCTCCGATAATGTACAATGACGGTGATATCTACACTGACAACCGGAGCTCAGGATTATCTTCGTGTCACGATTAAACCTGTCTCTCGTTCTGGCCTTATCCTTTGATACCTCGGACAGCGTCGCGCGAGTATCGTGATGGATGTAGAATTGATTGGCCCCGATGCGAGAACTAATTACCAGTTAATTACAAATTCTGACTGACTCGAGCGGGCTGAAAGTAGAAAGCGACCGTCGATGCTGAATGGGGGGCTGCGTCAGTTTCACGGCTGTCGACGCGGCCGCTCAAAAGTATGAATCCTCTTTTCTATACGTTTCCCCATTCTCAAAGGCGTTCGATCGTCGCGTTAGAAACGAGCCGGCTCTCCCTTTAACTCGTTGATCTCCACCTTCGCGCAAAATGTTCGGAACGTGTAGGGAGATATTAAATCGCGGCAACGCGAAACGCCACGCCTGGAAATAGAATTTCACCTGGACAGTATAAAATCCTTTTCTTTTTACCACGCGTGAAAGAAACTTTCACTTGCTGTACAAATTGATGGCTGAGAGTTTTTCTTTTTACCCGTACGCGTTTCAGAGTGCGCAGGGGTACGTACTTAGAAGTAGACACACTCGAAATAAATTTAATCCGCGTGCATAAATGTTCGGCAGAGAGATCACGTTCGAACGACATATATCTCGGAAGTTATTTAATGTGTATCCACGTGTATCCCAGTTGTCGATTTATTTAAACGTTTGCGTGGTTAATGGCTTTACGGAGAGGTGCCTATATTAGAAAAGTTGGTAGCCGTTTGGAAAACGTTTCCTATCGGTCGCGGCTCATGAATCCGCGAACCGTGGCTGTTCGAGGACCATTCACGTTCCGGCACTCGAGGCCGTTAGAAACCACGAAGCGGGGAACATGGCTATTCGATGCACCCTCGAGGCTCGAGGGGTGGAAGTTGCCTCAAAAACCGGGCCAAGCAAAACGAACAGGATGCTCGACTTCGATTCCCTAAATCTCCTTAAGTTGTACATAAGCGTTCCGGCGCATCTGCACGATTCCGAACTTTCTTAAACTTCGAAATCTTGCATGGAAAAGTTTTTCCATAAAGCCGATCAGTCGCCGTTTTTTTTGTCCACGAGATCTCTTTGGCGAACGGAAGAACTGTGCAGAGATAAAAAAGAAAAATAGACCGCGACCGAGAGAAAATCTTCGAGAGTCCGACACGACAATCTGATCAGACAGTAATTCGATTGTTCGTTTTTGTGTATTCCACCTTGCTTCCCCTTTTATTTTTTTTTTATTTAGTTTCTGTTCGAAATTTTTATCATCGCTTCATACTGTCCGGCGTCACGACGGACGACTGTGAATTATTGCCGAATCGTCGCGTCGCATCGACGAATCCGCCACGGCGGAAAACGAAATTGTTATCTCCATTTAATGCACGTCGGCGTGCCGTGTTAATCGAGCCGCGCACGGTTTACATAACGGGCCAATACCCGCTTTTAATTATTGTTTACCGCGCGAGGTGATGCTGGCGCGATGTATTTCATTATTTGCTGTTGCGTGCACATCAAGAAGAAAGTATTGGAGGATTATCTCTTTGGAATTGTCTCTATACGATGCACGAATCATGATGATGTAAACGCGGATAGACTTCCCCGTTCGTTAATCTCTGTTCGATCATTTATTAGAAAAAGCGTCCGGCCGCGGGTTTAACGATGATCGAGATACAAGCATTATCGTGCGTAATCTCACGAAGGAGATAAACGTTGGGCCATAATTTATAACGCCAGCATCGCTACCGACCGAATAATCGATTTTACATAATAATAAAGCACCGCGGCCGCTCGTATATATCATAGGAGTTGTCGACCGGTTAGACTAGGATATCCTATAGATCACCGGCTCGTCGACGGGCATAAATTGCACGCAGAAACAACGATCGATCCTTCGAATTCGATCCCGCACTGTCTTGGATAAAGGAAATCCTGCACATAATAATTTCCTTCGAACGATTCGAATAATTGTACCGCCCCACAGATCGCCGACACATGTTCAATGCGGCAGTAAATCGAGGTTAGTCAACACGATACGCCAGCTTTTAATAAATAAACGCAGCCCTAATGAGCTGCGAGCGATGATGAACAAGGGACGCGACATTAAATGAATAACCGCAGCGTGGGGTGCACTAAATGATGCACGAATTACAGAACCGCACAGGTGGCCGGTACTCGCATGTTTACACATAATTGTCCCAAATTTAATTAGTATTTCCGTCGAGGAGGATTCGAGGTTTGCCCAGGGCAGCGTTAATGCATTGCGTGTAGCGTGGACACGAAACTTTCGGCTGGGATTTCGAGGCTGGCCGGGATCGTAAACCATCGAAATCTGATTAACAGTTCGGTCACGGGGAAAGGAAACACCGGAGGGTAGGCAGGTGACGCGAAAATAAAACGCCCCTAATAGTGTGGCTGACAGTTTGGCCGATGGACACGCAATGTCTCGATACTCTACGACAAAATCGACAATACAGAGAAACAAACGTCGTTGCAATTGCGCCTCTGGTGACTACGTGTATTTTTTTTCATTCATTTTCGTTCTCCACAAGCTTTTTTCCTAATCAAGGAAAACCTTTCCATCGAAGTACCGCCGGATAAAGAATTACGTTGGAACGAAACGCGTTGCGCGACGGAAATATGTTCCCTGGAAGAAGAAAATGAAAATACGCCTGGGTTCCATGGAAACTGCTGTATTATTGTATTATTCTTTCATAACTCTCCTGACGGCGTCCAGGCCACGGAATGCAATAACCGAACGTAGTTCGATAAGAAACGTGCTCGAACATATTCCTGGCGTACTTGTTTCCAGCCTTTGCCCCCGTGTATCGGATTAATGTTTCTACTTTTCTCATCGTTGTAACGTGCACGTCCGTTGGCCGCAATAAAACTGAGAAATCACCCCTTTAACTTCTCGTTTCGCGCGGCTTTCGTCTCACCGTCAATTAATCCGTGCATTCAAGTATCGCTGTGTAACGTTGTTTGCCACTGGAGAATTTTAATGCACCCTTTAAGCCATCTAAATTGATGGACAGCGTTAAGAAGAAATGTTTAGCGCACAATTGCATAGAGATATAATAGCGTTCGTTCTAATACCTGGGGCGTCTGACTAGGCGCCGGTTTATACTACTTGCAGCTACTACGCCAAAGCGAGACGCGTAATTTACGCTTCCTTATTCTTTCCCACCTGGGAAATATAGTTATTTGTACGTACAAAAAGGCACGTGCATAATATGTACCTAAAACTTTAATACCATTTATAAACTACATAATAATAAATTCTACGGAATTTTAAACAAATTCTACTTGTGCTCAGTGCACTCTCTATTATAATTCAATTATATCGCATTCTTTTTAATTGATTCCCCGTCGAACTCTGGTCCACACAGAACTAAAGGTATTGAATAGCAATATCCCGCGAAAATATAATAATAAATTGCCTTGGCCACGCGTAGTCTAGGAATCGAAGCGTAAACCCTTTGATATACATAATATACATCGATCCTAAATTACACACGGAGATTCCACCCACGAAATCAGCGTTCGATTTACTTTCTCTGTTCCCGGAAGCCTGCAAATGTTTAATATCATGCTGCACGGTCAAGCCGACCGCTTAATTAACCTTTTTCCGTGACGCGACATTAAAAGTCCTCTCTCGGTTCGCGGTAATTGAAATCTCTCGAGCGAATTTCGATTTCCCACGCTAACGTTCCGCCCCTGCTTCGAAAATTTCGCCCGGTCCGTTCAATTTATCGCGACCAGGGGTGGACGCGCGCCGGCACTTGTTATATTAATGGGGGTAACGTTTAATTGCGTGATATGTTTTGCGGCCGCCGCTTAATTAACATCTCGCCCCGTGGTCGTCGAAACTGGCCATTAACTCGTGAAATTTTCCCAGCTGGGTTTCGCATGGCATCCGAAGTTTTTAGCCGTGTCACGAGCTGCTTATTCTTTCAAGACGTTACCGCTGGGACGACGCTGAAGTTCGTTCGATGAGTGCCAGTTTCGAGTAACCGAGGATACCGTTCGCGAAATACCTGTGCAGATAAAAGTCGACGAAATGTACGATATCCCAGCCTCGACATGAAAATTCAAAAGCAGCGTTGGCCTACGACCATACGATTCGACGTTCGTATGTACACGCTGTGGCGTGTGCATTTATTGGATGAAGCTGTGCAATTTCTTCACGCCACTGAATCGATTTATTAGTATTCCTTGGAAGCCCGCGACGACCTGTCCGTGGCATACGCTTCTATTTATGTAGGAGTAAAAGGTTGGTAGAAATTCCGCAAGATATCTGAAAGGTTTTGCTAATTGAACAATGAGAGGTCTATCAGTCACGAACATTCGAAACACGTAGATAACATATTTACAACGATGTCCTGCTTGGGAATATAAATAATGATCATAAGTAGCGTGCAATCTCGCGTGGTAATATGTGTTCTCTACGATACCGCCACGCTATACGTGAAATTAAACAACAAATTAAACGTAGCGATTAGCACGGCTCTGTAATTTATCTGGAGTCAATGGCCTCATTTGCGGGGGGTAGAAAATTCGAAAGCGTGGGTGTGCCACCCTGGGTGCGCCACCCTAGGTGTACAACTTTCGAGGGAATTCGTTAGTTACCTGGTGAGGGGGGTGGGGTTGCACCGAAGTCCTGGA
Source organism: Nomada ferruginata (assembly GCA_963583965.1). Lineage (NCBI taxonomy): Eukaryota > Metazoa > Arthropoda > Insecta > Hymenoptera > Apidae > Nomada > Nomada ferruginata. The sequence continues at coordinate 7,724,800 of OY757225.1, read as the reverse complement.
TCGTTAAGTTCCATGTGTTGATTATTTATCACGCCTTCCTTGTACAATGTGCGAAATAACACGCTAAATCTAGGACAACGCTTTCAGGTAAGTAGCGTGCCACAGTTGGACGCACCTGTGTTGGTGCACTTGGGTCGGGGCCTAAAGTCGTTTGTCTTTGGACTAAAGGAACTTCGTTGGGAAACGAGAAATCGATTGCAACTGCATCATCTGTTGCATTGAGAAAAAAGTAAAAGGAGGCCTCTTGCTTTGGAGGAATATCGTTTGTCTCTTGCGAACAACCGTTGCTAAGCATACAGTGAGTTAGTGTGTAACTTTAAATGTTAGTTAAGGTAGGCAGTTTGGATGAATTATTCTATTAAAGGTATGTATAACTCGCGGGGGTCGATTTAGTTATGGAACTTCTACCGCAATGGATGTGACACATTTATGGGATCTTTGTCTGTCCGTTTTATGTGAGTATCTTGTATGCACATCATTACCGTGATATATTCGTGGTATTAAACTAGTGCCGTGACAGAAATTGTTTCTACGTTGGAAAGAACGGAGGTACGGAATTACATCGTGTCCAGCATCATTAGCGTGACATGGGCGAAGGGGAAAATTAATTCCATAACTGTTGCAATTAACGTAAGTAGAATAGTCCACGTTCTGGCGTTTCTAACGCATTCGTTTCTCAACAGATTGGACCGATCAATCCTTCGCAAAGTACTGCATAACATTGCCGCAATAATTATGAGAGATCCGATACCGTTCCTAATAAGCTGTCCTACATTGCTACAAATGTCTGTTGAGATGCTGCCAGATTCCCAGAGTAATACTCGCCCTAGCAATAATGTCAGAAGACGCACTGAAATTTCATTGAAGTGTGCAACAATGTTCAAAAAATGTCTCTGGGAATCAATTTGAACTTCACGCATCTACATCTCAACGATGTCACAAATGGTGGACAAATTTCTAAGACAAATTGCAATGTAGTCGCACATTTCCACCTGGCCTCCGTAATATTGGCATCAATGTACAGTCACAAATTAACTCTTACAAATATCAACAAGACTAAGTATACTTTTTGTTTGTAACAGCCTCCCACGATATTCTGAAGTTCACAACAATGCAGCAAAGTGATGCATCCTCAAAGAGTCACCCCAGCACTCCACCGGTTATCGCCTCATGCTACAAAGTACTCGTACGACCACTCGTAGTCACCCCTTGCTACACCACTACCACTGCGCTCCAGACTTTCAGCGTTGCGCCGAAGCGATGAAAATTGAACAATCTCCCGTGCATCCCTTCACGTCGATTGCACAGCTTCGCACATTGCCTCGCACTCTACCATGCCCGTGAAATGCGCGACGCTATTCCCGCTCGAGCCTCAACTTCTAAGCGTGTATCGGCTTTGCGAATCCACCTCTTCCCGCCAAAGAAGCTTTCGCAGCTTTTCGTACATGCACAAGCCCCGATGAATGCCCGAACATCTGTGCGGCCAGCGCAGCGTGTTGCCCGCTCGACTAGCTTCCACCTGTTATAAATTTAATTCACCGTATTACGCGATGTGGTTGCATGTAGGTCGTGGTTCCTTTCTCGTCGATTGCATGCCAACCACGTGGCTTTACGAGGGGAAAAAATGCGTACACATCCTCGATGCTGTTCGACGAGCGGGAATATGAAAAAGACAAGCTCCCTCGCATCGCCACGCTCTGAAGAGAGCTGCGCCGTTTGTTCGTTTAATTGGCGCCACCGCGAGGCAGCTTAATTTAATGGCGAAGGACAGAATGGCAATTGGGTGATAATGCATTCGCTGCTTGAATGAATTCACGTTCAACGAGCCTCTCTATTTGCAAACTTTCGCCTGCCCGATATTGTCTTTGTTGCAACGCGATTCCGTTTTACACGCCTTCGTTTTACTTCAACTCGGACTTTTACAGCGCCAATTGAATTCCAGTTTATTAGCGCGCGTCGTTTGACGGGCATGACAGAAATCGCCGTGAATTATAGGGCCGCGATATTCTCGATTGGCAAGAAACGCAACCGTTCGTGTCAGGCCAATAGCGCGGGATAGACGTACTGGGAAAGCTTTCGACAGCTTTCAAGCCTGTACAAATAACGTACACCCGTTTCCCGCCCCTCGTATCATGAACGTTGTTATTGCGACCGCGAATATCCAGGCTATGTGCCGGGTGCACGCACCGCGAGTGTACGTTACTGCCTCTTATTTGTCAATGATATCGAGTTTCGTCCGAATGATAACAACGGCGAGACGAGCCGCATAGCTCGTTGCTCGTAGCGATGCGCCTGTAAACTTCAATGGCGTTTCGTAGTTATGTCTGCGCGGAGTGAGAACATGCACAGCACTTTGAGTCTCTAGTTTCCGCGGGTCTTTGTTATTGTTTCACAACCTGCCATTCTCACTTGTCGATGCATATTTACCTTGCAGCGGAAACAATAAAACGATCGTTCCCCCAGTTCTTTTACGTTTCTTCCTTAGAACGAAGGGAATTTCCACTTGTCAAGCAATTTCTTCGCCCGTCCCGCCAGCCCTGCCAATTACACAATTTGCATGCTTCGCATCTTCGAGACGTTCGGTCTGACTCGTCAGCCAGGCCATTTCAATTAGCGTCGGGACAGATTAACAAGGGACGGACGGTGTGCTGCACGACGATATAATCAAGCTTACAGCATTATACTATTTAACGCGGACCGCGTTCTCCTGCACCGGGTTGCAGCAAACAATCCATCGCGCTTCCTCGGCCAGGATTTTGGAGCGAGACGAATATGCCGGTTGAAAATATCCTGCGAATTTGCAGGGCTTCCTTGGGGGGGAACCGGAGGCGGACGAAATGTACGAGCTTTTAATCCCCGAAATTTTCTTCGTGAAATATTTACGACGCGCGAGAAGCAGATCGTTGCAGAAATTGAACGAGCTTAACACTTTCCTGCGGTGTCCCCGTAAGAACCCTTTTCACCTTTGCGCTGTACTTTTGGGCGTCTGCCAGGCAACGCGTTCGCCAGCACGGTGCCAAATTAACCAGCGAAATTGACCCCACGCGCTCCGATCCACCCCCGCCAGGATAATCTAGATACTCTGGTAGAGGCAAATTAAGCGCCGCTGTCCAAGTAACTGACCGTACGCGTTTGCTTCTCGTAGCGAGGAATTAGTAAACGTGTTTATCGGTCAAAAATCAATTTGGTTATATCGGGTCAAAGGGATGGCAAGGTTCGATCAAACGTCGGGCACTCGAATTCATTCGCTGTTCTGATATTTGCAATAATGTTGTCAATCTTCATACGCCGTTTAAAATATTTGCAAGAATATTTAAGGTTTTCTAATTATCGATTTCGGTCGCTTCTTTGTGCGTGATTTGCATTGTACAATTATTCCCTCGGGTATTATCGAACAATTAGTTACGATCGGAGACGTCGTTGGTTTAATGGTAACGAAATAACGCGCAACCGCACGGCTGTAACTTAATCGAATCGAAATTTAATGAATGAGTACAATTCCAGCACAGAGGGATCCTTTAACAAGGCAAACAGAAGCACGGTTCATTCGCCACTGCTTTACCGTTTATAGCTGCCCGTTAGTTCCCACTTCGATTTAGAGTTTAACCAATGTTCGACGTGAAATATAGCTGTGTCGGTGATTATCGCGAAAGCTAAACCCATTCTAATTCGAATGAAACTTATGGATTCAAATTATAATTGCAACACGCATGAAACATTGGGAGTAAAATCTTTTACGGTGACCTATGGTTTCTCGTTAAAAGCAACGAAATCTTTAGTACCTGCTCATTTCGTAACAATTCTCTGATAATTTAAGTAATAGTGCAACCGTGAGAGAGAAAAGAAAATATAACGATCCGATGATCGGAGGTAATTATGCCTGTACATCGTCTAATGCCACCCTTCTTCTGACGTAATTCCTTCCTCTGTTATTCTCCTTTCTGCCCTCCGGCAAGGCCAGCTCGTCGTCGACGTACTAAAACTGTATTCCAACTGCCACTCAGCCCGAGCTTCTTCCCCAAAGTGGGTCGGCTAATTAGTTGGATACTCGAGTCATTCGCGTGTTACATTTGGCGCGAAGAAGCCTGTCCTCCTTGGAGAACCATCTATTCGTTCGACGTCACTGTCGCGATAATAAGCATGTCAATTCGTCAAATGACGAATACGAAACGAATTGAAAACATCTATATCCGATTCGAATTTTCTTCTCCTTTTAAGGGACCGAGCGCTTAAACATTGGAGCCTGTGATTCAAAGAAACACTCAGTTCCATGCAGTCCTTTATCTTGCAATTATTGACGTTCGACGCGCAAGGCCTTCGTGTTTGCCTAAACAGTTTACAAAGCAAACAACGCTTCCAACCGAAGATGAAGCTGCAGACAAACGTCTTGCTAGGGAGAATTCACCCGTCACTCGTGAAGGAATAGAAGCATTGTTCGATAATGCTTGCCTACGTCCTGTCGCGTCAATAAATCAAAATGGTTGGCAAAATCGTACGCGCGCAGCCGGATATTGTATCCACGAGAACAAAGATAAATGTATGCAACTGTGCTACAAAATTTCGGTACTTCTTTAAAAGCAGACTGCTTAAGTGCACGGCATTGTCTTCGGTATCTGTCAATGGTTTCGACTAACAACCAACGTTTTATCGTGTCTGAGAGCTCTGTTAAAACGAGGGGGAAGAACAACGGCCGTTTTTCTCTGCAAGTCTGAGAACGACAAGTTCTTTATCGATATTTCTTTCCTTCCCTCTGCGACGAAAAAAGCTGCAAGAGATGAGGTTCAATTTAATAAAGCCGATCTACCCGACGATTTTTCCCCGACATTTATGCAAGGGAAATCCTCTTCGAAAAGCATTACCGTAGTCGCGATATCAGCATGGCAAACAGATTTCGCCGTGGAGACCATAAATTTCTTCCCCGGGCTCTCCATAAATCGTTAAGACGTTCGGCCAACGTGGGCCATCAATTTTTAACTTACCCCTCGGTACCAGACATTGTCTCAAGAACGAGAGCGTCAGGGCGATGAAAAGTAGGCCCTCTTATATTCAGCGGAGCCTCGCCCGTGCGATAATTAATATCTATTTCTGCTTCAAAACATGAAGCAGCCCGTCTCACCTTTTAACACCGGCGTGAAAAACTATCCCAAGCGTTGGATAACCGTTTAAATTGTCTTCCGAGGTGCAGAGTTGTCAAAAGAGCCGCCCCTCGCCAGATTCCACCGGCGTCGAACACAATCGCGGCCGCTTTTGTGCCATTAAACTCCTAACGTTTAATTAAAATCTCGTTTCCGCTCGGCGCGCAGGTAACGCGGCATTCCTACGTGGTCCAATTTTCGCCGGTGAAAAAAAAAGGGCGTCGCCGTGAAAGGGGATCCGAGTGAAAGAGGCCGGCGTGAAGGGGCGCGAGGAATTACTTAAACCGTGGCCGGGAACGGCGCCAGATTTTTTAATTCGTCGATCAAAGGGCTACGCGACACGTATTGCAGCGGACGCGGCCAAAAACTGCTTGGCCCTGTAACTCCCCGTGGCCGTTGCAATTATTGATTTATCGGAACGCCGCCGTGTCGTTATTCCATTAGTGGTAATACACGTTCGATCTCGTGCGTGGGCTATTACACGGAATTCGTTGTACCGGATACTTGGCGCGGATTCCACACCGCGACATTGATAAATCGGCGTGGTTACGAGGGTATGTGTGCCTGCGTGTAGCTGGCACCATTGATATCGCAGCCTGGTATCTTCGTTATTAGTTGCTGGAATAATTGTACTTTTCCCGTCCGTCGCGATAGGCATTCGATTCGATCGAATACCAATAGAAGTAACACGTTGGGTTTAAGGAAACATTCGGTGCTGTATTTTTAGTAACAATTGAAAATGATACAGAGTTAAATACGAGATGTTAAATTAACGAAGGCACCGCCCATGCCGACCGGCTATTTATATTATACCATGGTATCAGTCGTACAATTTCGTGATCCCTCTTAATCGAATGTACAAAATCGCCAAGCGTAGAGATGACACATCAGACATCATTGCCGATCCTTTATTTATACAAGTATTTCAAATAACATTACACGCGACCGTAAGGAACGGCGATCGTCGAAAACAAATTATTCCTAAAACGAATAATGTTCGATTCGTTCGACCATACCGTCCCACGCAGTCGCGCTTCAATTGAGCACTGGCACGCACTCGAAACTCCATGTTCTTCGAGTGCATCGTTCGTCCAATAAATTCTCGTCGTTCTGTACAGCTATGACTATCAACTGACGTCGTTCGAACCGCGTCTTCTACTATAGGTATACCCTTCGCAATCGTTCCTGTTCTTGGATAGCAGAAGGAGAACGACGCGTTATTGGCACGATCAGGAGCACGAATAAATACGCTTCGCCGTCGATAAGCTCCGTCCCTCATTCAACGTTGTCTCACGAGGCAAAGGGTCGATTACCGAGTTTGTGCTAAACGCGTTCGTTGCTCGTCCAACAGCAATGAAGCCTCCCCCATAATTTTCGCGCCGGTTCGGACCAAGAATAGCAATTGGTATTCGTCCGTGACAGTTAGGGGTGCCCTGGTCCTCACCAACGCATGAAGGACGTTCGCCCTCTCGAGATCCAACCATCTTTGGAGGGTGATCTCCCTTTCGCGTGGCCCGCCAAGAGTCACGTCCGCAGGACCCCACAAAGAAAATTCCAGGACGGATTTCACCTACACCCAAGAACACAGTACACTTTCTTTTGTTGGCTCTTTGAATTCTTCTATGGTATCCGTCGAGATACTTTCATCCCGCGAAAATATATACGGTTCGTTGTCATCTTTCATCCTATTGTTACCTGAGACAGGGTGACTGCTTTCTCCCTCATCAGCAGCTCCCGAATCAACGGCAATCTACTGGCCAAGTTCAGCTGTTCAAGTGCCACCAGGGCGCACTGACACAGGGATACTCTCTGTTCCTCGCGTTCCTCGTTCGTTTCCACGTTCAATCTGTCAAACGTAATCGAACAATGAGCAAACCAATTTCGTAGAGGTATCGAGCAGGCTTCACCCGATACGGTTTACTCACCCCTGAAGAACGTACAGCCTGTAATAGGCGTCTTTGTCCTCCCTACAAAGAACCACGTTGTTCAAACTGTGGGCAGATTCCTCGATGCCCCGTGCTTGGAGACTCTTTAACGCCGTGACAAATTGGAGAAGCACGAAGGAAGCTTCTCTGATGGTCCCTTCGTCGTGCAAGTCTTTTGTCGCGCTACCAAATGATTGCATCGTGCTCACTTGTAGACGCGGCAGAACCGTGATGGTCGCTGAAGATGGGATGCAATTTGTTTGCGAACGACATCGACGGCGGGAGATAAACGCCGAAAAGAATGTACGTGTAATGCATACCTTCGAGCTGCTTGTTTCCGGCAATACACGCCTTCTCCGTAATCTCCTTCGGCGGGCTGTCTATAAACTCGATTATAGGTGCCAAATAAAATTCCTTCCGCGACACGTGTCTGGCCGACTCGAAGGCGACGCATAAGGTGACGTTCAGCTCGTTCCATGTCGCCGTGCAAAATATTCTTCTGCCGACGGTGATCGACGTATTGGCATCGACGCTGAAGTGGCTTATACGCGGATTCGTATTTTTCAACGCCCGTAGCCCAGTTGGTGCTTGAGGTGTTTGGTTCAGCTGCAACCGATGGAACAGGAAATGTATTTCGCATACGTAAATTCCACTTCGATGGCGTTGTATAATCAGTTAGATAAACCTGGTTTGTTCAACCTGGGTTCCGTTTTGCCCAACCTCGGCGGAATACAGTTATGGACAATTTTCTTTTCATGAAACACTAATTTGCGCCTCAGCATTACGTGGCAATAAAGAAAAATTAAAGTGGAGGCCATTAGGTATGCTTCTATGAATCGAACGGTGGGGCAAAAAAGAGTCTAGGGTCATGTTCTTCGGGGAAGACACGGGACGAGAAAGTGCATACCTGGTCGAGAAATTGCGCGAGTGCTTCGTGATTCGCGACTACCACGGCACCGTAATTATCCTCGAGGCTCCGATGAACGATACTGCGACCTCTCCGTTGCCTCAATCGGCTTATCCTTAATTCGTCGTCCTTATTCTTCCAGTCCTGATCCTCCTCCGGGCCCTGAATGTTCAAAATTCAGCATTCAAACGGAACTGCATGCACTGGAGTGCACAGGAATTTTCGAACACGAGTAAGTGGTAAGTCGAGAATATGTACTAGAATCTATGAAAAGTTATTCGTACCACGTATTACTTTTGTACCCGTTGTATATTATTATTCTACTCCTGGATTTTCGTCAATTTTTTATTTTAATATCGTTTCATCTTAGCGATCGCTGCAATTTTCAAACCAGCGCGATCCTCGTAAGCGTAAGCTTTTCGAACAGGTCGATACTTGGTGCAACCATCATTCATTCTCAGAAATGTCAAAAGATTGTACCTCATCGCCGGTGTAAAAACCATACGGAGCGTACAGCTCGCTCTCGGTCTCGCTGCCGCAGTACGGAAGCGAAGTCGACCTGACGAACGTCTGGTGTTGAAATTTGAATTCAGCTGCGGGCTCCATCGCGTTGCTGTCGGATTTCCTCTTGCAGGTGAGGTGAGATACACCTCTGTGTCGGAGCTCGAGATTCGAATCGCACTCCGGCGAGCTAGAGAGGCACTCGTAAACATGACTGTCGCTATACGTCTGGAAATGTTGGGAAAAGTCAGCTTGAATTAACTGCTCGACGAAAAGCGCAATTTCTTTCGCACGGACATGGAAAATGTGCAAAGGTAAATGTTAAAATGACAATGAGTTTGAGAATCAAACAATGACAGATACACGCGGTAACTGGATCGAAGGTGTATTAGTTTACGAACGGGTATTTTATTTTCCTGCGTTGCCGGTACAGCATTCGGTGTGACAGTTTCGATAATATTGCTTTCAAATCGTACGAAATTAATTTCTATTTGCAAGAATAAAGTCCCAATTAATGTAATCCTGTAGTTTCATATAATACCATATTAACGAACACGACAATATATTTCGTGTCGTGTTTCCAACAGGAATTTCTCAACGAATCAATTTATTAATCAAGCATGTCCAAACCGTGTGTCTATGCCAAACGGTGGTATTTCTATAAATAATTTTATATCGAATTGGTTAAAAAATTTATTAACTCCCGTTACCCCTCGTACATTCTGTGCGGGTCGAATAAATCCCTGGAATTTTTGTTATCAACGAACGGATCAGGTGTTGCAGTGTTCCTTCAATTTTTGAACACCTTTCGTGTACTACCGTGGATACCCATAAAAAATGGTTAAAAGCCCATTAATAGTAGCATTACCAGAGAATCGGACGTGGGTGGCGCAGTAACCGCGACAGACTCGTAATCCTGATTAAGAGCCGGACTGGAAGAGCCGTGTTTCTTCAAGATCGGCTGCGAGGTCGCTTGATCCCTCATACTGGCTGTTCTTTGCGGTTTCGAGGGTGCCAACGAGCTGCGCACCTCACCTGTAACATCCTCCGCTGCTGCAGGCACGTCCGCCATCGTCAAGCGCCACGGGTTAGTACCACAAGACACAAGGCATATCACAAAACAGGCTAGCTACCGTACTAGCGTGCTAGGAGGACAGAATTTCGTTCCGGCTAAAACACTAGAGTCGTGCTAGCACGTATGTACTACGTACCTATACGCAGAGCGGGTAGTTCTTGCGATTGGGCGTGGGCAAAGCGAAAAAAAATAAATAGTATGCACTCTCAGTGACTTGACGTTCATCGATCGTAAATCGACACGATGGATCGTTGTTCTCTCGTCGAGGATTCTTTATTTATTTACTTTTTTCGTAGGTTCGTAGTACGAAAATATGATTTCGATAATAATTTACTGTCGGTCAATGAAACTATAGTCAACCGTTTAACTTCTATGTATGAATATATAATGATTTAATAAATTAGAGAAAATATTTGGAAGCTATCTCGATTACAATTTGCAACGGTGTAACCGGTTGCATTCGAAAGTTAAAGGGTTGAGTAGAGCTACCAGTTAAAGGGTTGAATAGAGTTGTACAAATTCCGAAGGAAACACGGTGAATTAAGTGGCATTCGGAGAGTTCCTGCACAATCATTGGGAATCCTGGCATTGGCAGGCATTCGTTATCAAGATTCGACTAAAGGAGAACACGATGCTAATATGCAATCAATACATGCGACGTTAGTTGCACCCAGGGACGGTTAAGGATACCTTTCGCAACAATCCTGCCACCGTAGACACATCGTGCAGATGTGTTTAGTATTTACAGCGGACTAGGAATGAGAAGAGCACCTCTCTACCCATTAGCTGTCGGTTCACGTAGGCAAAGCAATATCGATTCACCCTACATCGGGCATAGAATGTGTTGGACGGATCGTTGCGTGATCTGCGATCTTCTTGAACGATTAAAATGAGCCGAAATGTATGAATGAGAAATGAAAGGGACAATGGCGTAAGAATGACGGATGGAAGATATGAATTGTTGCACATGTGTTTGCGTTTCAATCAAATAAAATGCGGACAACGATATATTTTCAGCCGAGTTTCAGTTTCTTATCTGCGCACAATTTTAATTCCATGCAAATAGTTCGAGGCAAAAATGTCCGTTTGGCCTTGTTTGCAAAAAGAAAAAATGAGTAATTTTCATTTGAACGTTTGCAGGGATTGCCACTTTTAATGCCGATGTTTTTTTACAGATCTTCTGGTTTCTCGCCAATTAGAAGAATGCAAATACCTGTGCAACCACCATACATGTGAATTTCGGGTATTCTTTGAACGCAGTCTCATGCGGTTAACGATGAAGCAGCCCCAAAACGAACCACGCAAATATCAAACGGCCGCAATCCAATAACAATTATCAAAGGAAATCGATCGAGGTTCTTTTTTCGCTTCGTCGTTTCGCATGGTCGAGGCCTCCGTTCGTTCGTCGTGAAAAAGAAAAAAAAAAAGAAAAGGAACACACGCGCGCGGGATAGAGAGATACTAAACTTCGTTGGTCTGACGCGCGACGGGTGCAACGAACAAGAACCAGAAAGAAGAAAACCAAAAACAACAAAAAAATGCAGCAAGAAAACAAGGCTCTCTGGTTTTTCAGACAACAAACGTTTATTTCAGACACAGAAATTCGGGGTTACAGAATCGTCGTACACCAATCTATCATTCTATTTACAAAAATCAATTCATACAGCACAATTGGTGTCGCACTTCTTTTTTTTCTTTCCCACTTGTTCCCTTTCTTTCCTACAGCCAGCCATTCTCAAACTTCTGATCGCTATTATTGCCCGTTCAGTACAGATATTTGAATAGGAAAGAAAAAGGTGGTGTATAAAATAATGTAACACGGTAATGAGATTTATCACAGAGAATCGTGAATCTTCTTATCATATCTCTAATAGAGCAGTTAGTCAAGAAACGATACACGTTTATAGAATATATAATCTTCCGAGGGATTAGTCATAAGAGTACAACAAAAAAAAAAAGGAAAAAGAAAATCACGTATGGCATATAGTAATGTTTAAAAGAAACGCTTCGAGAATATATATAATATTGTATATAATCCGACTGTCTCGCGTGCTTCGTTAATCACCCGAAGTCTACGTTCGTATTCCATAGATCGATGAATATTAACAAAATTGAAACACATAGATGACGCAAAGTCGTCAGTTTCATTACGATTGTACGTCGACCCGGCGAAACGAGGAACGATGAACGGATCTAGAGGGGAGGTCAGAGTTAACCACCGTTATCCAGCGTTGCAGGATTATCATTCCCGACCTTACGCACTCGCAAGTGGAAGTAAATTCGTCCAAAAAGATACAAAAAAGCAGCTGGCGCGAGGATTCGTGTGAGTATGGCTGTTACAACATCGAGACTTCCCGTGGTAATCATTAGTTACATTGGATGGGCCTGAACTTACCCAGATTCGCGTAAATCGAGTCTGAGGTGGACGAAGCCACTGGCTGCCAGGATGACGTAGACGACGACGACGAGGAGGACGATGAGGTGGACGATGATTTCGAGGATGACTTGTCGCTTCTTGGCGGCAGTTGTTTCGTCTCGACACGTGGCGGCGGTGGTCTGACCGGTTTGCTCGCTGGATCCAGCCTCGTCCAATCCTCCAGGGACTGGTTTCTGGGTGGTGGTGGTGGTTTTCCGGGTCTCGCTGTAACACAGCGTGGAATATTGCAGTCGTTTGAAGATCGGGTAATTTTAACGCGACGTCCTTAAAATAAAAAGCTACAGGCGGTCGAGACCGCGTTGGTCCCTGTTTGGAAAATTAAGACTGCTCCTCGGGAGACCCTGCTCGTCGGGTGCAATATAATTGATATAACATAGAAAACGTCAGGATTGCGTATGATACTTGAAGATAATAATCTGTGGAATGCGTCGTCTTTCGTGCTCAAGTGATATTAAAGAAAGGATTAAGGTACTTCGCCAACGAATTCGAAGAGTTTCGGAAGAGTAAGAAGATCAAATAATTGTGAGTAAAAAGAATGATAAGCAAAATCTCGAAAGCTCCCACCTCGATAATATTCGGAGATAAAGCTCTATCGTGTGAAGCGATCCAGTGTCAAAGGGAAACTCACCAGAAGTATGCGATGCAGCGGACAATGGCGATCGGGTTGCTCGTCCGGCGTCGTTTCTGGGGGCACAGGTATCAGGTTGATCCTCGCTTACCCTGCTGATGCGATCGTTCCCCACCACTTCCACAGCAGCGCCGTCGAGTTCCAGCGGGTGGATAATTTCCAGCCTGGGCTTCGGTTGAGGCGTCGACGGGATCTCGTCGATTTTCGAGTTGGACGCGTGTCCACTTATCATGTCCACGTCTTTCCTCGAGCCCATCCTGAGGAATCTCTTCAGAGAGAACCGCGGTCTGCCCCTCTTTTTCTCCTCTCTAACTTCTGACCCACTCGTTAGGCTATCCTGCGACAGTGATATCGTCCTTCTGGACGCTGGATCCGAAGGTTGCGTGCTGGTAGGATCTGGAAGTTCTGACACGGCCTTCCTGAACTTCGGACTACAGGAAGAGGCTCTTTCCCTTTTTTCTTTTTCCCTAACCACTGGAGAGTCCGATTTAAAATTCGCTCCAGGATTCCTGGCGAACAAGGACGAACCGGCCGCCAATTCTTCCACCGAATCCGCCGCAGGTGGCTTGGGTGCCATTCTCCTTTTGTTCGGCGACCGTATCGACTCAGCTGTCGGGCACTGGGTATCTTGCACCTCCTCGTCGACTTCTCCATTTTCTGCGTTATCTACGCGATCTGCGGCCTGACTTCTGGCCAAGCTCGAACTTATCTTCGACTTCACTCCTGAGGACATTTTTGACGCCGTGGTTTGGACAGCCTGACACGCCGGCCTCGAGGAGTTCTGAACACGAGAAGCTTGATTCTCCCGCGGTACAGTATCTTTCGAAGCGATCTCGGTAGAAGTTCTGCGATTTTGCCCCACCGATGCGACAAGGATTGACTCGTCAGGCTTGTCTTTGCCGGCGATCGTACCTGAGAATCATTTGCAAGAGGAGGCTTTGTTAATTGAGCACAGTGTATTTTAATTACAAGGTAAAATAGCGACAGTGCTATTTTACACTGCGTTTCATTGTTTAAAAAAAAAAAGGAGATCTTCATTAGCAAAAAAAGAACACGAGTTTCTCACCTGTACTTTGAGAAGGCCTGCCAGCAGCGTTCTGGATCGAAGGAGGCGGCAACACGTAACCCTTCTTCCCGATTCCATCAGCGGTCCCAACAGGATTACTCTTTGCTAAGAAATTGACAGGCTTCTGAGGCACCATAGGTTTCACCTTCAATTCCGAGTGAACCGCGCCATGCAGAAAGGATGGTCGCGGTTCCGTGGCAACAATTTGGGCCTTATTTGCTTCACCTTGAAGAGGCGACGTTACCTCTGTAGGCAGTGGACTTTTCGGAAGTTCTGGCGGTTCCATCACCACCTCTTCGTCCGCTTTTCCGTCAGGCTCTCCAGCCAGTTCTCTACTGTTCTCGAAACTGAATTTGCCCGCCCCTGAAATGGCCTCGCCGTCCACTTTACGCCCTTCAGATATCGGCGTGTCCTCGTTAACAGTTTTTCTGCCCTCGGTGACAGGGCGAAGGGTTTTGCTAATCTCTTTTCCTCGAACTGTCATGGATCTGTCACTTTCAGCCGCATCTTGGGCCCCGTTATTCAAGGGTGCCAGTGTCAGCTCAACACTTTCTGTTCTAGATACCTCTGACGCCTTTTTCATGATTTTCCCAGTGAAGTCGTGCTCGATCTTGGCACCATTTTGCGAACACTGAACTGGAATCTTCAGCTTTCCGTTGTCCGTCTTCTTGATCGCCGGACTGCGCGAAATATTGCCGCTCTTCTTTCCGGATTTGCTTGTCTCCAAACACCTCTCGTTGCTGACTATGTTAGATTCGGCCGTTTTGTCGTTGGTGTCGTCAGAATCCACGGAGTCGTTCCGCCGGATGGCGGATATTAAATTGGCGGACGTGATCAGTGGCAAATCCACGATCTTCTCCATCGGCGACAGGTACTTCTGCTCCTTCTTCTCTTCCCCCTTCGCGTCGAAGTCAATTCTTTTGGCACTCTTCAACGTTACCTATGGGATATTAAAAAAAGAAGAAGCGTACAGACATTTAAATTAACACAGTCCTCAACGTATTTCAAATTTATTACAAATTTACGACAGTTGTTAATTAATTCTCTTTTCAATTTTACCGCTGCATTTCATTCACAATATGTGCCCACGTAAAGTCCTAAAGAAATACCATAGAAATCGCGTATTATTAAAATGAGATATATCCTGCATAGAAAGGTATCATTATCAATGTATTACAAACCTCCGACTTGTCAGTGTTCTCTGTCGACTTGCACCTGGTGAGGTTCGCAAACCCATTCACGAACCCGTTCATCTTCTTATCGGCAGGCCTCTTAGCTGTTGGCAGCGACTCATCTCCGCCAAACGGAGTGACGGAAACTAACAGCGTAGTCTTCTTGCCATCCGAGTCCTTCTGCATCCTTCCAAGCATCAGGGATGCGAAGGATCTCGTCGCAGACGACTTGTTCGTCTCGTTCGTCGAGACGACGTCCGTCAGGTTGGCAGTGATCGTGTTGAAATTGGTGTTGACGCGCGTCAAGTTGCCCAAAGCTCGTTCCTCCTCGCTGTCTGGCAACGTGTCGTCGTCGCCGTTGAACGACTCGACGAAGTCCTGCTCGTCCTCATCCTCGTCTTCCGAGAAGAAGTCATCGCCACCGTAGCCGATTATCTCCGTCAGATGCTCCGTGAACGCGACGGTCTTCTTTGTCTGATCTTTCTGGCAGACCGCTCTGCCTCGTAGGATACTCTGCGAACGATAGGGGACGATGAATATGCGATAAAATATCGATTCACTCTTTCGCTGAAAGTTTCAGAGAAATATAACAGGGAGTATTAACACGTACAATGATAGAAATAATAGTTATCCTGCAACAGTTGCATCCGAGCGAAAATCTTATTGCGCGCGATAAACAGTGCAAGGGAAATGAAGACCACTGTAAGAGGGGGAACAATTGTAGTGGTAAAATCTCAAAGTAAAGGGACAAATTGGTGGAGATGCATTACCACGATTCTCGCTGTAACAGACATGAATCGGCCACCGCTTCACCACTTTCGAGTTACAATTCCCAGACTTGAGAATTAAATATTATTGTTGGACAGCGCCGCGAGTTCAACGGGTAGAAGTAACACAATCCTGGGAGCCGGCTTAAGCGAGTTATAATCGTTCGAGCCACTCTATCCCTGGTAATCCCGTTGATAATTCGCCCGCGTCCCCCCGAAGAAGTTCCATTCGGGACCCGGTTAGGGGGTCCCCTGTGCCTTATCACAGTCTGCCAGGAAATGAAAATTCGCCGCTTAAGTTGCGCCCACGGCGGCGCCGTTGCATCCAGTGCGAAGAGCGTATTTTTAGTCCGCGAAACTTTCGGACGGTCAGCTGGCGTTAATGAAAGCTTCGATGAATAATTCAACGGGGCACGAGCTTTCGGAAACGTCTAACCGTTTCGACGACGAACTATCGATTAGCTGGAACGTCCGTCGCGGATTCGTCGACGTCGTTCGTATTTCATAACACCAGTCAGCGAATGAACGCGGAATAGTGGTGGGATCATCGAAGCGACTCTGCGGATTCTTTTGAAAAAAATCACCGATTCGACAAACTGCACTACGTCGCAAGGTCTTACTCATTTTCTTCCTCAAATTTCACCCTCCTCTCCCACCCCCTGGCTCCCTTCGCCGGGCATTATCGACGTAGTTGAATATTCTCGAGGAGGATCGTTATTTTCCATCTCGACGAGCACGAAAAAGGTTGCAGGGTCGAGCTACCATAGAGAAAGTAGTAATTGAAATTATAATGCCGTCCAGATTTCTCGTTCCTCCAGGTATTTCGCCTTGTATTTCTTATTCGATTTCTTCTGCGCGACCGGATACAAGCAGGGTGGCATTAAAAATGTCGCACGCGTGGGTGCGACGGCGATTGCGTTCGAAAGAGCGTACCCACGCGTGTGACATTAAACCCTCATAGAATAACGCCTACCCTCCTGATCGTGGACACCGTGTCTCGCGATCAAGCGTTCACCCTAGTCACCGTGCGACGCTGACGTATGTGGCAGGTAAATTTAGAATTCCTTGACAATGAGACCGCCTTGCTGTGATCCAGCTGGTGTAACCGAATGGAATTTCAATGGTGGTCGAGGGGCAGTTTCGTGGTGCGCCACGTTGAAAAGATTCTTCTCCCGGAGAAATAAACGAGCGCACTGTTCGAGCTTGAACAGGTTGCTTCGTTGAAACTGACGTTCGAAGGGATATTTCAAATTTCGCTACGACCAGCTACAAATAGGTTGCTGACACCAGGGGGAAACTATAATACTGAATGCGTCAAAGATAGATATGTACAGCCGCTAAGGGTACGATAAAAAAAAAAACCGATAAAACGTTTCAGGGACAGCGAAAAAAAATTCCTGATACTCCGAAGACAGCAGAGAGTCAGCAGATACCTATTCTCCAACACACCTTAATCGTATTTCGACCTCGATTATAACCAGAATCGGAATTTAGCATTCCTGCGCATTTCCTCCTGTTAAGAAAACAGAAACGATCGAAACTGAGCAACACGAGTTGCCCGATTGCAATCGGGGACTAAAAAGAAGAAAACGCGTCGGCCATCGTGACGCATTACGGTGCCAGTGATTACACATAAATTCCATCTTCTTACCAGCGGAGGGCAAGAATTGTCGACGAACCAGCGTGCACGCGGCTCCGTTGCTCGAACGACCCAGTTTTACAAAACTCCACGTCACGGAACTGCAATACCGGAACTACGTAACAATTTTCCAGCGACCAACAGCCACCTTGGCCCAGTCGTATTCCGCGCGCGCTAAACGATAGCGTAAACAATCTGGTTACTTCACGCAGATTTCGTAGCCAGCTAGCAATCTGTATCGGGAATGCAAATGCAACGAGTCCACCGTCCCTCGATATTGTTGAAATTGCGATCAACCCAATTTCCAAGCTGGTTTCCCGGTGTATTTCGGAGTTCATTACCAATTAGTGGTCCCACTGCTTCTCGGTCGTTCCGGTAATTCGATTAAAGCCAACGGGCAAGAATGTCGCTGCGAAACGATCCCGCGTTTTTCCGGTTAGACTGCAACCGAGGTGGTCTCGATCGAGGCCAGAAAATTAGCGACACTTTCGAACACGTTCGTGCGAGTAACGTTTAAGCAACGTTTAATGAAAAGTTGAATAATTGTACACGCAAACTCCACTATTTTCGTCGATTGCGAAAATCGTTCTGGTAATGGTACGGAAATCTAAAGTCAATCGGATGGTTCATTGTAGCGCTGCACAATACCTGTATCTTAAGCTTATCAGTCTTCGCATGGTTCAGAGCCTTGCCGATATTCAACTTGAACGTCTCATCCGGCTGCGTGTGCTCCTCCCGTGGCTTGAAGCAATTCGAACAGAGTTCCTTCTTCCAGGCGTTCTGCACGAAGCGGTTGCATTGTGTGGACATCGTTGCTTCGGTGCAGCGACAGCGAAAGCCCCGTTACATCATCACCCTGAAAGGAAAGAGGAGAAATAGTAATGATTCGATTCACAGCCGATGAACGGTGAGTTTGGTGTCGCACGTGTGCAACACATAGCACGAGAGGTACCGCATCTCCTGCAATACGCGGTCCTACGGGGGGACATTACTCTAGATATACACGGCGACTCCGTTGGAGGACTAAATCGAGTGCGGCTAAGCTTCGTTTCGAGAACGAAGGTGGAAGCTGAACTTGCTCCAGTCGGTTTAATTAGCGAACTAACCTTTGCAAGAATCAGAGAACAAGAGTGGATAGTTTGTAAACTGCGGTGGGTTAATTCTGGGGGTTAATATACGATTTGTGTGTCCTTTTTCTTGTTCTGCTAGCTAATGGATAATTGTAGCAATTAATTGTACGCGAGGTAGTATACAATGTGACGCAGCTACACAATTTTCGAGTGCACGGTTGAAGCGGAATTTCGCGATGCATCTCGGGGCTGGGACAAAAAAGATAATTAAACGCCTCGTTCTTTTTGCCGCATACGCTGGCGAAAAGAAACGTTCCTCCTCGGCGCAGTTTAATGAAGGACCCAGCAGTAAATTGCCCGGGGATGCGATACTTTATTGTTTACGCCGCCCCGTTGTAACAAACTTTGATCAGGGAACTAGTTGAATAAATTATCCGGTCCTCGCGAACGAATTTATATTCTGAATATTCCGCGTGGCTTCTTACACAAGACGCTTTCATTTTGCGAAAGATATAGTCTTTCACCCTCGTTAAGCGCCCGCTCTTTTTTACAGCCCTCGTTTTCTCCATGGGGTCAAATTGAAACGAGACATTCCGCCGGAAGTTGTTCCGTTTAAAATATCAGACGGCTCAAATGTCACGAGTTCCTTAACGAAGGGAACGGTATCGTTAGAATCTCAAGAGGAATAAATCCTTCATTAACATCGGATAGTTGATCGAGCTCGAAGAGGGGGCCCCCATTAAGAGCGGCGAAACGATGGGAAGTTCGCGTGGAAAGTAATTTACAGTTTCCACGAGAAAAATGTATTCGCTTGCGGTTTAGGTTTTGGAAAATTTCCCTGGCGATGGTCACGTCCTGGAATTTCCTACCTCAACCTTCGTGCCGATGGAAACGCTTGAAATTCACGGGATCTCCAGTAACTTCCTCGCGATTTTTATTCTCGCGCGCGAACTTCAACTAAAAGCCGAGAACTTTTTCACCGCGCCAAGGAGAACTTCTTTTCCCGCGGGAGATGTAAGAAAAATGAAAACCCATCGCCGTAGACGTTCACTTGATAAACTTTCAGCCCTTGTGTGGATGATATTTTTATTTCAGAACGATGTAATATAACTTTAAAGGATCCTTGGGCAAATCAATATTTCCCGTACCGATGCACATGCACCGATAAATTGAAAATATTTATAATATCGATTATGATCAAACTATTTAATTGAAACGATACCATACGTGGGAGACAATAGCATCGCCATTAATCCAAGCGAGAGTATGCTTTCCTGTCGACAACGGCCACCGTGAACGCAATCAGGACAATTGACCCGAGCTGCCCGCTCGACTGAATAATTGCCCCGCTTCCGGTCCCGCTTTTATCCGCTGCTATCGTATTGCCCGACCCTCGACATTAGCCAACGATACCCCTCGACTCTTGCGATCGTGACGAGCGATCGCCTGGGAAGATGTTCTCGAGACCAGGTCGCCTGTCGTTTCACACCAAGGGATCGCGCCGAAGTATATCGAAGAAACTGTCTGTATTCGATTCACGCAGGCGACGTTGGAAACAAAGATGACCGTGTTTCGATGCGAGGAAAATAAGAAACGACCGGGATACCAGGCGGGACATCAGCGAGGAAAATTCCGAATCGGTGAACGCTCGTTTAACTGGTAACGATGGGATATCTCGCGTGAGATTGGAGTTGTCCGGAAAGCAAAGTTTGCATTCGCGTTTACATTTTTATCCGCCGCACGTTCCTACGGCCGATCACAATTCCAATTATATCCCATCGCGTGGCCTGTCCCGTTGGGTTCGCGCGACAAAAACGTTAATAGTAAGTTTTTCACGCGATATCGTAATAAGTCGCAGCAAAGTGGCATTGAAGGAAACAGGAACTGCGTCCAAGGTTTGCCGCAACCTCGAAGGCTATCTCGAACGTTTCGCAGCTCGTTTCCACGCCACTCTAACCTCCATCGGTCCGAAAGCAAGCAGCCCTGCTACTGCCGAGTGCCACTCTAATGGCTGTAGTTCAGTAGGGACGACCGCGGTACCAGAAAAAGAGAAACCAAGGACGGCTTCTTCGGCTGGCCGGTTGCGTCACTGGTTCCGTGGAAGCGCGCGTTACAGCGGACGAGTTCCCCGCGTGGAATTCGCAGACGATTCCGCAAACTGGTTCCCACGACGGGTCTAATCCCGAAGGATGCACCAAGTGGCGTGGGGCAAACGCGTGAACTGGATTCGTCAGGGACAAAGAACCGTAGTGACACCGCGGTGGCGCATTAACATGCACGAGGAGCTGCAAGCACACAGCCGGCCAGGAATAAAGTACCGTTTCCAATCTCGATGATCCGTTACATCCCCTGCGTTCCACGGATGGAACGGCGAGAGAGGGGCATCGGCGCGGCTGAACATCTTCGTTCGAATTGTTCCATAATGGATCCTCGCGGCCGCGAGTGCGTGCCCTTTAACCCGTTGCCGTATTGTCACGGGTCTGGCTCGTGATAACAATTTTCGAGCAAACATGAATATCACGAGTGCGGCTCGCGGTACAAATTCGGGCCAGATCGTAGTGATTATCTTCTGTAAACCCTGCGTGAATTCGCCGAGTAAGTGGTACGGCAAGGGGTTAATGAAACGATGATAAAACAGAAATGGCGACGTTTAAAATTCCAAAGCGGAATAGTAGAATGTATATACGGCTGCCCAAACCAACGACAACAATTTATCCCCGGAATGTTCGAGCACGGCGGTTCTCGTTCGAAAGGCCGCAGCAGCCGCGCTTAATCAGCTTGAAGGAAGCTTTTGCTCCATTTATCTGCCGCGGTCGCTTCTGCGGAGAATACGAAGAAAAATTGAAGCTGACTGGGACAGGTTACGCGTTCCTGGCCGCGCGACAGGATTATCTTCCCGTCGAACGATCAGCCAGAACGGATCTGTTGCCGTTGCACGTCTGTCAATTGCAGCGAATTAACGACGCGTGCACGAGCCTGCATCCGAGTGCGTTCCTCTCAAGATCACGTTCAAGATCGTGCCGCATTAATGCTGTCCCAACAACGCTGCCGGATGCAGCCACCGGCAATCCGGTCACGTGAACCCACGTGCGCTCATTGCTGACGCGATTTACCTTTTTCCCGTTTAGCGAAATGCCGATCCTTCTGACGGTACTCCGCGTAACATCGTGCCGCGGTCGCGTGTAATTCGCTTTTGCTTTGGGCACGGAATTGCGTTCCGCTGCGAATCAACGGTCGCGAATAGAGTTGAGCCGTTCGCTGTTATTTGTCAGTGACGGTAGTATTATTAATATCCGATCGGGGATCAGTGTTTTAGAGGGGAATTCCATTGAGATTCATTAATTATTATCACTGTACCGTGCTCCGTGCAAGAACCCATAAATTAATCTTTCCAATTTCTATGTTTGGCTCCCCCAATGAAAGGGCGACGCGTAACATCGAAATCGAAAAAAGTCGAATTACGAACGACGACGAATAAGAGAAAGTAGAGATGAACGGGACTACCGGTTACAATTGTAAGATGACGGAATCCAAAGGAACTTTTTACAGAGCCCACATAACGAGGCATCTACAGAGTGGCCAGTAAACAGGTTCGTGAGGAGATCGATTCACGAACTCTATCCCCGGAGCACGCGGGTCGTCGACCCGCTACAGCCAAAATCATTTCAAATTCCTTGCGCGCTACTTGCGCCTGGATGAACCGCGGTCTCGTTCATCGCCACGCTGCCATGTTTAGAACAAAGAAGACGCTGAAATTCGCGAGCAACAACCCGGTACGTTGCGAATGAGGATTGCCGAATTCCTATAGGCAGAGATCGCAATTGATCTTTCTTTCGAAAGCGATCGAATTATTCGGTAAACACCCGACTGATTGCATCGAGCGCACGCGAATAAGCAGAACAGCTATCTATCGTTCGTGAGACGCTTCCGTACTTTGACCAACCATGATTTACAAAGCAGTCCCTCGCCTCGATGTCGAGGAACGACGCTTCGCTCCGTCCACGCCTCTGAGCCACGCTGCCTCTCTTTTCTTCGCCGTAGGTGCAAAGTCAGAGAGGCAGACCTTGCCAGGGCATTCCATAAAGGTGACGCGGCCAGAGAGCAGCCAAGAAAACGATCCCGATCGACGCCGTCGAGTCGTATTGTCTCGAACAATCACCTGGCCGCACTTTGCCCAGTCACAGAGTAAGCCACAATTTGTTATTGGTTCTGTGGTTGATTTAACGAAATTTTCAAGGTGCACCGTGGCGAACGTGGGAGTAAACACTTTGCTAGAAATTTAAGATCCGACTGAAATAATTGTATTTTCGCTTTTGTTGTTTATTATACCTGTTCGATTAAAAGGCAGCTTGCGTTTGACTATTAACAGGGGCGCTGAAATTTGCCAGAATAATTTTTGCGACTGACCAAATACAGGCGTCGAATATCGTCCGCCGTGGGAGTCACGCGCAAACAGTATTCCCCTTCTCACGACAATAAGGGAACACAGGGCGGCACATCGAGACAAAACGAATTATTGTTCGCGATCTACACACTTGACCAGGCCCTATCGTGACAATGGAGACTGCTCACTTCTGTGAGACGTAAAAAATATCTGCGCTTGAATTGTCCACAAGTGGGTCGGGCAACTGTGACACTATTATGGAGCCGCGAGCCACGCCAAGTGTTAACTGGAAGGTGTTGAATCTGGCCCAAGGTGTTTTACGAGCTTGAATATCTGCTTGCCAGAGTTCAGCCACTGACCCAAATGGAATACGTTATTTGGAATAAAAAGGAGCATACGACGTCTTGCAATCGTCAGACGCGAAAGGGTTATTTGAAGGTATAAGCTGTAACATTGTAGGCGCAATTACCGTGCCAGTCAACCGTAGAGAGACGATGCATTAGTTATTACAGCGAATCGGGTAAAAATTCAAGAAAATCCACCGCATCACAATTATTACCAGCTTACCAGCTGGTTATGATCGCTTAACGTTCCCGCGCCTCAATCAACGTCCAACCATATCGATGGACAAAATCGTAAACCATACAAGAGCAACGTGTTTCATTCATTCCACGCAAGTGACGTGCTCCGGAGAAAAACGACCACTGACTCGCCTGAGCCTAATTAACAGTCACATTCGTCCATTACGTTACTCGGAACGGATGACTCGCCAACTACCATTCGCATTACGCCGAGGAACAATTTTTCCAAGCTTCCATGCAACTTTCCACCGACGTTACGCCTCAAGCGGAAGTTCAATGATCTCCGAAATTCCACGGACGGCCGCGGCAATCCCTTTTTGCCCGCGACAATTATTGCCAGTCCGCCGGTCGCACGCGGGAATTAAAATCGTCAGGGTATAACGGCACAGCGTCTGGGAATTCGGAGCGGGGCAACAGGAAACGCGCGCAGGGCGGAGATTATTCTGCGAGAGAAACGAGACGGAATGGTCGTGGATGTGCTGCCTGATTTAAAGAGCGAGATAGCACGTTCCACGGCGAACAAGTCCCCGCTTGGAAACTTATTAGCCATTTGGAATTCGCCGCGGTTCCACAAGATCGCCCGGTGATCTTCACCGGCCTGGACGGATTTATCGCGCGGCCGCGGCGCCGCTCCCGCGGGAACAAGAACCGACGAGGATTTATTCGGCCGGTCCCTGGACCGAGAGAAAAAAGAATTCCTGTTTCGAGCGTTCCACGAATCGAGCCGAACTCGCATTCTCCCTTGTGAATCGTCGAACGTTAATTCCCCGCTCCGATCGAGGACGCTCGATCGCGATACGCTTTTAGCGTCTCCACTGAAATCCCTGAATGAAACCGCGAGTCCTTGGCACAGCTGAACGGTCGATTAATCTGCGGAGTTAAATGTTATTTTACAGTTTATCGACGAATCGTCGAGTAATTTCGTCGAGCGAGGGACAATGATCTCCCATTGTTTACCGGCGTTTTTCGTTGCAAATTCATCGAAATTTTGCAAGCCACGAAACAACGAAGAGCCCCAGGGGGGGGGCTTGTATGCAAATGGAGAAATTATATGGACGATCAATTGGTTTTCATCTATTCAAGCCCCGTTTCCGATGAAATTAAAATACAAATGAACGGAACTTTCGGTCCGGCTGAATTGATTGCGCGTGATTAATTACCGATTCGTGCCGCGGTGATCGCAGTTAAAAAAAACACGCATCGCGACGAGAATGGAAAAGCGGATCAACGCGCCGCGCCGCGAGAAAATTCTCTTCCATCGTAACCAATTAACGAGCGCCGCTACCCTTATCGAGCTGTCGAACGCTTCTACGTTCAAACAAAGGGACTTCAATGTGCGTCTCGTTTAATCATGCAATTATCGACACGCGTTTGTTACTATTTGCACGCAAAGATCTACAATAATTGGATCGGAGCGCGGATCTCCAATAACAAAGTAAGCCACGCCTGTTTCTAACAACGCTGCAGGCGACGATCCAAGTTCGATCAAAAACGAAGAAGCATACGAGCGAGCAGCCGTTTCGTGGATCGAAAGCGGCCTTTGTTGGCTTTCAGACTTTCAGCAGCCTGCGAACGAGCGTGCTGCACACGTTCTGCAGCCGCCACGGTTCGAAGGAGAACGCTGCAGCATCGCGATACACGATTCCGCTGGCAGATAAGTAGTCGCACGCGCGTAAGAGGATTCGCCGCGCGGAATTCGCTGCTCCGTGTCGCTGTTTGCGTTCAACTTTCGTTAGCTGTACGCAATATCGTTGCCGCATGAACAAATACAGGATTCGCCAAGCTGTGTCCTTCGCGATGTGACAGTGGAACTTCACATCCGAAAAGAGTGCCGTGGAGCATAATCGATTCAGTTTGCCAGGTTTTCTACCCGAACCGCGCAGCCACAACTGTCTTTTTTTTTCTTTCGTTTCTTGCACGCGGTCGCAAGCATAACGCAATTGTTTTCCCAATTATTCGGGACCGCGCGGCGCGGCCGGCTGATATTGTCATTCGTAATTACGCCGACACGGTCTGCTCGTTGTTCGCGACACCACAGACGCCCCTAATTCGACACAACAATTAAGCAATAACGCGGCGATTTGCAATTTGTAGCGAGCGCCCTGACGCAATTCATTCGTCGCGGGCGTGATCAGTGTCGGCGCCTCTGGCCGCGGTTCGTCAACCGTGCATCACGAAATGATTTCCCGCGTCGTCTTTGCAACGATACCAAGCGACCGTGCGATAGCTAACGACGTTGCTTTCTAATTGCCGCAATTTCGGGGATAAAAGACGCTCCGAGATGGAACGGAGCAATAGCCCGAGCGTTGCACAACAGTTTGAAACGCTGGCACGCTTAGCGGCTGGTTCTATTCCGTTTAGCAGACAGCAATCTGCGAAATTAAAAGGCTGTGACTGGCGCTTGCACGGATCTTCACGAGCAATTCGATCTATCTTTATTCAAATCCGACCGGCCTCAATTAGCTAATTAAAATATGGCGACCATTAGCTGTTTCTCTAAAGCAACTGAAATTAATTGGCCACAAAGCTCGCACACTCGCCGGTTACTGAATAATCAACTTTTCGACTCGAACGACCATACCAAAATCATCAGCTGGCTTTCTGGAAGGTGTTCGTAAAAATGACGTATCGCACCTGGCCGCAATCGTTCCATACTTGTCGATCGCGAGGAACCTCGCAGCAAAGCGCTTGCCAGAGTATAATACGGCGGCCAGCACCGGCGCCAAGTACAGTTTCAGCTGCACATTTTGCATCGCATACAATTGAAGCTCCTAAGGTCATGTCGCGGTCTGCGACCGGCTAAATTCCTCCGTGACGCTTCAAGGTGACGCGTTTGGTATGCTGACGTGGTTACCGATGCATTTATTTGAAAGCATTAGCGAACGAATGGCGTCGACTCTGGCCGTTGCAATTGAGAAGAAGGAATTCGTTCGGTCGCTGTGCCGACAGATTTTGTTGCGATTGAACGGGAACTTTGTGTCTCGCGGCAGCAGGAAAATCCACTTACGATTAATAAATATATTAATGATAAATATGTAAGAACTATTCACAAGAGACGCGATACTGGCGCTCGAAATGAACCGACGTTTGAATTCACCGTAGGTACGATAGAAACATTCATCTCTGAATTACTCACGCTTGCCTCGTGAACGATATGCATCGAAATCAAGAATTCGATATGCTATCGGGGTAATTTTGTGGACCGCAGAAATCATACGAAATATTCTGCTCATTCGTCAGAAACATCGAACGGCGCAGGATTATTTGATCCGTTTCATTTCCACCGTTTCCCCTTTTAGTAAGTTTAGCTTTATTCGTTTACTCATCGTCATAATACTGTGCACAGGTACCCTATTGTGCGCGCAATGATACGGGCGAACAGAAATTGAAACAGCCGTCAGAAAAAGGAGATAGCATTTGCCAAACCCTGGTAGAAACTCGACGTCATACGACTGTGCCGGAGAATCGCGGTGCAATTTCCTGCTATGCAAATGATTACCTAGAACTGCTCCAAATGTCAGTCAATCGGGCATCGAAGGTCGACGCGTTCCCGGGCAAGGTGGCATGAATGAAAGCGGTCGCTTTTCCATCCTCCTGGCTACGTTTTCCCAAAGGAAACAAACTCTTTCGATCTCCGCTCAATATTTTCCAAACTTTTCAACTATTACCCTGACAATGACTTATTCTTGTTTAATTTTATTCATGTATATGATATAGTAGTACAAAAAAAAATATATTGCAAACAAAATAAGACCTAATGTCCAAGCTAAATATTTGTCAAAAATACTGCGTAGGCAGGCAACTTTTTTCTCGCGTTACATATTATCGGGAAAGAATTGCTCGCGACGCACTACGTCCGCGATTTAAAGGGCTGTACCCGCGTTTCGAGGGTGTTCCTCGCGACATTAATTCTCCCGCTACGAGCGCCGTAGAGACGTTCGTATTTTCTAATATAAGGTTGAAACAAGCCAAGACAGCCGCGAGTCGATTTGTTGCCGTACGTGCGCCGGCACGGCCGTGTATTCGTGTTATGCCTTTACCAGTCCTAAACGAGGTCGACCAGCTTCGACCATAACCGCACCTCCTTTTACTAGAGCCCAGACTCCGTGGCCGTGTATTTTATCCGGCGATGTCGGACGCGAGATTCGACGGTAGATACACCGTCCGACAAAAGCATCCTTCGGTATCCACGCTGGACGTTCAACGAAAAGCAAACGACCCAGCCCCACCAGGTACACTCAACCCGCCTCTGATTTACATAACACGGTGAACTGATCCTTGCAGCGTACGCTTACTAGACTCGTGATAGAATTCCAGGAGGTACGCGACGGGTCTGTTTTAATCGAACTTGTTCCAGAGGCGGGGGTGAACGTTGCAAAGAATTGCGCGAGCTTTGATGCCTCGTTCGAAATGCCACGCAGTGAGATCACCTGGGGAAAGCTGTTCCATTCGAGATACACGCTTTGCTCTTTCTTCAATGGTTATTCTAATCTATTCGTCGTTGTACACATTTTGCCTTCTTTCTATTATTTTGGTGGGCGAGTGTTCGTCGCGCGGGGCAAAGTAGAACGGCGGGGCACAGGTAGACGAACGAGGGAAGGAAATAAGCAAAGAGAGAGTGTGAAGCATTAATTATTGGAGGGCACGGATGACTTGTCAGACGTTGCATCTTCAAGTGCAATTCATTTTCCTCCATTTATTTCTGTTTATTCCTCGTCGAAAAGGTGTGCCCGTGCTTGTATCTACGTAATACCTCGCGGAACTTTCAATTGTCGGCAGCGGCGTCAATTTCTTTTTATACCTCGGGGGAAAAGAAAATCTCGCAGCCGGGGAACCAAGTCACGAACAGTATCTGGGAATGCGGTTTTTAAACGTTTGCCGCATCGCGAGAGGAGCACTTTTTATTATTCAACGGTTCGATCGGTGGTATCGAAATGAAAACTGTTCCGCGGTAGATCCGTGATACGACTACGCTCGACCGCCTCGACGGCCAGGAAGAGTTACATAATTTCACGGCGAGGCTGTGACCGTTCCCCAAGCTGTATCTCGTAATCCGGCAACAGCAGAAATTCCCGGTCGATTGCTCAAGTTCTGCGAAATAGAGAACATTTGGCGCGACGAAATTTATTCGACCCTCCATGCAGCGCGTCGCATCGTTTTAAAACGGAAACTTCGTCCAACGACCGGCCGTCGTCGGACCGCCTGATGGATTTCTATTCTCCGGCGTACACATACGTAGTAAACGGCAGACGAAACGGTGGTCGAATCGTAAAACGGGTGGAAGCACATGGGAGACGCTGGATGATAACCGTGGATCGTAAAGCCCTGGAATTACGAACGTGTCAATAGCTCCTTCGATGAAGTGTCAAACTTTAAGGACTGTTGTACGCGTTGCGGTGTGGCCCTTCGGGTCGTAAACAGTGCCTCGCATGCGAATAATTGCATCGTAAAAAATTGGAAAGCACAGCAAACGGATAATGGCAACTGATGGACGAGCATATTGAATCGTAAAATCATAGATTATTCAACGATCGCGAAGTTCGAATCGCGGAAGTTGCCAGCGACTTTCGTCCATAAATCGTATCGATATCAATCATACGCAACGAACGGAAGTACGCCGTCAAATGAAATATGCGGGCTGTACATTAAAAGTTCGTATTTCGCTGGAATGCGCGCGATGGTCCTGAAATTCCTCGTTTCTTATTACGAATTTTTCTTGTTAACCGAGGAGGAGCGGCGCGCCGCCAGGGTCCGAGGCGTTTCTTCAACTCCGTTCTGGAATTAATGCGATAACTTGGCAGGAAGTTTTTCAAGAATGAAAACTGCGCTCCCGGAGTACAGCCCGCCCTCCAACAGTTCAAATAAACTTAAAGCCCAGAGTACATATCTCGTTGGGGCTGTTTGCATCGCGCGTAAATCTTTCTGCGCGATGCCGTGGAGAATCGGAAGTGTCTGTTGCTTAATAAAACAATGGAACGCGCAACTCGCGGTAGACTTTCAATGAGTATCGACGTTTTGTAGTTTCAACTGCGATGCGCAATTTAAACAATTCACGTTTCTTTCACTTTGAGAGCCAGATTGCGCGAATACGAGCACGTATGTACATAGGTGATGCGTGCCAGGTACTTTCCCTCGTAACCCTGCGATCTTACGTGTCTGGTCCCGTTCCACGCTATGACCATCATTATAAGAGCGATCAACGCCAGAGAACGAGCAAATTAGCGCCTTTCCCTATCGAGAACACCGCAGGAAGGGGCGTCACATTATCCAGAACGAAAGCAGATTCAGCTAGATAAAAAAGAGGGAAACGATCGGTCAACGGTGAAATGAATTATTGATACGGCCATTCTCACGTGGGCAAGCGATTCGTGTCACCTGCTTCTCTAATTATTACCCGCGATCATCGTTTTATTCGGTGTTACACGCATCGCTTGCCTCGGTGGGCGTACAAGGCAGCTCTCTATTTCTCAATCGCTGCTTGTCAGGTCGAATCTTTTATTGAACGATCGATGGAAATATCTTCTTCTTCATTTTTGTTCTTTTTTGTTGGAAAGATCTCGGCGAGATAGTCGAAGAAAGAACTCGTTCCGTGAATACGGCGTGTGTGTATTTGGAAAGCGGTTCTTTCACCCAGCCACGAGCTTTTCAAGTATCACCTCGAGGTATACGAAGACTGCCGCAAATAAAGAAACTCTCGTGTCGGCAGCCGTAAAAATGTGAAACGCGTGCCTCCTTCGAGCCTATTATTTTTATACACTCTTTTAGCAGAAGATATTAACGCGCCTGCCAATTTTTACGTGTTTAGCCCGTGGCATTCAGAGCCTTCTACCAAAGCCGGCAGGAAAATCGAGAAAATAAGGCGGCATATTATTCCCATAGACCGTTTCAAATAATATGTCATCCAAGTGTCGAAGCGCAAATATTTCATTTAATTTCGGGATCGCGCGCACGCTATTCAGAACCGTGTCAAGATATTTCTGAACGCTCTAAGAACTACACGGACCTAATTAAACTTGTTATTATACTAAGCGGAGGAAAAAGAAAAACGCGAGAAATACAGCTGAGAAGAGCGTGGCCGCGAAACAAAGCGGCCGACACTACGCGAGACAATAGAGAAGCGTTAGGCGCGCACAATACATTTTTATTTCCTTTCCCGTGGCATCGGAACCGCAGTCTACATGTACACGTCGCCGGCCAATCGCAGAAACGTCAGGTAAAAAAGCGTTTCTCGGGCCAGAAACCGCGGCATCCCGGATGCCCCGGGTGTTCTTTAAACCGGCGACTCTTTAAGTGGGACTCGAGAGATCTGCTTCGCCCCTGGCCGCTTAACAGTAGCGACGCAAAATAATATTCGAGCCACGTGTTCGTTGCGCGTTCTCCAAAATGGTCGAGCGTTCTCCAAACGCGAACGCAAACGCAAGCCGTTATCGTTTTCTTCCCCCATCGACTTCCGGCAAGTTCGTACGTACTTTATGCCCGGGTAAACGAAATCGGCGTTTAATAAAACGGCCGGTTGAACTCGCGTTTCCAACAGAAACTTGCCCGCACGTTCCCAACGACGCGTCCCGAATACGTATCTGCTCGCGTAAAGACAAACCGCGGGCGAAAGTTGGCTCGACGGAATTAATTGCACGCTGCCCACCGTCGACCGTCTTCCATTATCTAGCGTAAACGATGACTACGCGCGACTCGACGCGAAATAACAGCGTACGGGTTCTTTAAGCAAAACAGCAGATAGTCAATTCTCGTTTATCTGACAATTGCTCGCCGTTGTTGTTACATTTCGCGGGTCGCTACGCGCACGCCTACCGTCGATGACGAACGACAACTATTTTCGTTCCGTTCATATTTGTCTCGTCCATCGGAGACACCACGTTTCCCTTCAAAAATCGTCGGCCTTGATTCTTTTCGATTCGTTGCCGGCATCCAACGAAATTCCGCAGCAGTCGGGTAAACAATTCGATGGATGAAGTTCTGAGCGGAATCTCTACGATGCAACATGCATCGGGCGATATCGAGGCAGCCGGGTGACGTCAAGCTTTTCTGTGTACGTACGTGCATACTTGCGTACACAGTTGGACAGGAAGAGAACGATGACCGCGATAGATCTCGCGGGCATTGTGCGACGAGACTTTGCAAGGATGGATTTTCGAGGAATTAGAATGAAACGTTTCGCGCGAACTCGTTGCACTTGGAAAAAGTCGCTGCAGGGAAATCGTTCCTACAGCAGAATATTTCTCGTCCTTCCTGCAAACTTTTCGAAATAGTCACGATTTTCTCGCTGTTATTATCAGCAGCGTCTAGCAAACGCGCTCACAACTAGCTGAAGAATAAAACAAAAGAAAAAGGCTAGCCTATCCGCCACGTCCGCTTATATCCTCGCTCCGTAGATTCGTAAACGGAGCTCTCAATAATTCATGAGCAGTACGAGTTAACGATTGAGCCTCGATCCGATGGATCTCCTGAATTTTTTTAGAAGCTCCGCAGGTTTCACCGGCGTTAGCGCGAGGTAATTGCCGCTGGTGTGGTTCCATTATCAAAATCATCGCGTGAACGCTTGTTATTGCCTTCACGGCGATTTCTTTCTTGTTTCAGAGACTCGGGGGAAGATTTCGCGCGGGTTCGCCGAGAAGAAATCGCCCAACGAGCAGAGAGGTTCTGAAAAAGCCGATTTCTAATTGCCCGAAGACGATCCACGCGTGCCTACGCGCGTTGTCCTCGATCTAGAGATCTCGCTGATCCTCGTCGAACAGCCGGAACAACAGCCTCGTTCGTTCGCGTACACGGCGATCCCGGAAACGGCGTTCACCAGGATGGGCTTGGCTCGTCCACCGCGCCAATTCCGCAGCCGACGATCAGGTTCTGCTTGAGGGTCGCGAAAAAACTGGACCCCGTTACTGTGCCATCCGCTTCTGAAATCGTCACCGTCGATCCGCTTTCCGACACGCGGTCGCCGCTTTTGTTCTTGTTCCGTCCAGACTCCAAATGGTCGCCGAATCTTTTTGCGTCACGTGTGCGCCATGTTCGAGGCGGGACTTTTTGCTCGTCGATGAATAATTTCAAGAACGGTTTAAGGATTTGCTGGATCCGCCACTTAGGCAGATCACTCTAACTCGTTGTAAGCCAAATTTTGTTGCGCTCGGAGGAAAGTACACAACGTTCGAAGGTAAAGAGACGTTGCGTCTTGCCAGCAATTAAAGGAAAATCAAATTTGTGACTGCTAATAATAATAATAGTAATAGTGATAGGTTACCGGTGTTCCCCTTGCGCGCTTTGCAAATTTCGCTGGTACCCGCTGGTACCCGCTCGGGTCGGGTCAGGGAAACCCGTGTTCGCGGATGGAGCATTGGCAGAAAGAAAGGAAGGATGTCAGGATCGTCTGGTGAAAAAAAAACCAGGCCCGAACGGCGTGTCAGGGTTTCTAGGATCGTCGAAACTCTCTCTCTCGGTGTTGTAGAAACGCGTGATGCTCGTGTTCCGGAGTCGATCCGTTGTGGCAATGAGCACAAGGTCTCCGGACCCGGTTTCCTTCTTCTTTTTTTTCCTCTCTTTCTCGCCTGTCTCTCGCCTCTCTTTCTCCAGGCTATCGGCGAGCGGCGTCGCCGTCGCGTCGCTTCTAGGCCGACCTGGAACACCTCGACCCGTTCTAGGACGACCTAACGAGGCGCGATACAATTAATGCAAAGCCCTACTTCGCGACCGATGCACCCGCGGCCAGAGTTTTTCCTTTCCTTCGCGTGTTTAATTACCTGCTAGAAGAAACGGCCACCTAATGAGGTCGTTCTCGATTCTGCGTTGCCGCACGGCCAACTAGTTCCGATATCCGCGAAATGCCCGCCAACTTTTCCCCAACTTCCGATCGGTCGCGTTAATTAACGCGCAGCTGCTTCGAACGCCGTTGTTTATTTTTTGCGCGCGTGATAGGGTTAACCCCTTGATTCACGATTTTTCGTATAACGTGGGTTGTCAATGGAGCTTCTGGTCGGTCGCGTTGATCTTGGTCGTTATGGGAATCGAAGGGCAGCGTCGTGGATCGCAAGGGACGCGAAAAAGTACTATACATGTAGTAGAGTAACGAGGAAGGAAAATAGTATGTGCAATTTTGTTTATTGAATGGGCCATTTGTGTTCAAATTATTGGACAAAAATTTGTATAATTATAGCTACTTATGCGTAATAAATTTCAACAATCGCACCGTGTCGCGATACAGTGCAAGATAAGACAAGAGTCTCTCATGTGTTCACTGCGGAAGGATTAATAGTGGAATACTTAGTGCAAAGTAAAACACTTTCACGTTCGTATTTTCCAGGTTTGGTCCTTGACACGACTGAATCTCGTTAATTGTACAGTGGCTTGTAATCCTCATTTGGGGTGGCAAGAGAGCTGCAGCAAACGTGTAAAGATTTTCTGTTTCCTGCTGTTTCCATTGCTCGCCGGAATATTAGTAGGATTTACAAGCCGGGTCGAAGATCGTGGGAAGGAATTCCGAGTGGGAGAAAGTGTTCTCGCAATCGTGAGTTTAATAACTAGAAACTGGCTTCACGAGCCAACAGCTTCTCAATTAAGCGTTTCACGGAATCCCTAAAGTTTGTTCCGAAGCTCGTAAAAAGATAGAGCGAAATAATTAGAGATAATAGCCTCTGAGGATTGCGAACGATCTCCATAGCGATGACGAAAGAAAACGAGCTGCCGATTCGAAAGGTTACAATATCCCTGACCAACGTTAAACCACGTCTGTCGGTTCTATCCGTGCGCAAAACCTCTGTGTGTAACCTTTCCCTCTCGAACTTTCAAGGCGATTCAGCCGTTGCAGGCTTGATTATGAAGCTTTGAGAGCAGAGGCAGATCCGCGTAAAATAAATTATCGTCCATAAACGTTCCGTTCTGGATGCGTGCTCTAAATTTAGAAAATCTATCGATGAACGAGATGAAAAGTGACACGTCAACTTCGACGTATTCTAAACAGACTGTACGATTACGGGATTGTTGCGAAGTTTATTTATAAATATTTAAGATAGGGGCTAAAAATGTCTACCTCGTGAATTCCTCTAAAGGTGATAAAACACAGAAGAGATGGCACCTCTAAAATAGGAGGTAAAAAAGTTCCTCGCGATAGTGTTATAAATTTCGTCCCCCTACACGGTGGAGATAAATAAACGTCAGCTTTATATTTCTCGTAATCTCTTAATCGTTCGGACCGTGCAGAAAATCCCGTGCGAAAAATATATAAAATAAGAAGAATTTACATAAAATTGAAATCGCAAAGGAGATGCGTCGCCTTGTAACTTTGCGAAAGTTTCTTTCATTTAACTTTCTTCCGTCGCAAATTCGTTTCATCCATCTTACATATTCCGTCCGATTCCATTAAAATTTTCTAGCCGGTACAAAGTGTACGCCCAAAAGGACGTACTCCGAAGAAAGTTCTCAAACTCATTGTCGATCCATCTGCACGCGTGTCACTGGCGCACGAGTCGCCAAAGGGGTCAATGGCTTTGCTCGTTCTCGTTCATTCCGATACACACAGTCGAACAGGCTGGCAGCAGCGTTTCCTCCTCGCATTCAAACGTTTCCGCACTTCCGCTGTCGCCGCGAAAACGAATTGAACCCATCGCCACGAATTTATATTCTTATCCGAAACACCTTCGGCATCCTTGGACCCGCGCGCGATCGATACACCGTGAAATCGCCCGTGCACACGCTCACGCATCATTCCACGAACTTTCGTTCGCGTGCCCGCTGATATGGGGCACAGAATGATCGTTTCGAACCGTGACCTGTGTTAACGCGAGTGACTCCTGGGATTCTTCCCATTTTACGGGACATTGTTCTGCGCCCGACGTATAATAGAAATGTGTGGGTGTATATTTGACGATATATAGCAATAACGGCGCGAACCATTTCTCAATGGAACTGTCAAGCTGCTAGAAACTGCGATTTCCAGTGACTGGCAGATTATACGTACGATTATCAAACGCGTATCGGTTAATGTGGTAATGATTGCGCGTAAATGGAAGACTATCTAATTTGCAGTGGATAGAACGTTCGACGCGATGCAGGTATAACTGAAACGAGTGAGAGTACGCTGCTAGCGAAAAGCCAGGGCCAGCTGGTGGACGGTAAACGCGTGAAAATCGACCTGAGAGGTGCGGTCGCGAGTCT
Source organism: Nomada ferruginata (assembly GCA_963583965.1). Lineage (NCBI taxonomy): Eukaryota > Metazoa > Arthropoda > Insecta > Hymenoptera > Apidae > Nomada > Nomada ferruginata. Next base: position 7,689,354 of record OY757225.1, on the reverse strand, counting down.
CGTGAGAATCTCGTAAGCTCGTAAACGAAGTCTTTCACAATAGCACGCAGGCGTGCAGAAGTATTCTACAATATTTATCAGCCGTTCGAGGTGTTCTATATAAATTGCGTATCGTACACCGAAAACCTTCCACCGCCGAGTGAGGACGAGCTAATGCTCTCCACCGGCCAGATAAAGTCCAAACATTCCAGGTAACCGAAAAGCTTTTCAAGAGCCTGCTGTACGAGGTTCCCTTACTCTCGTCGATCCTCCTTCGAGGTTTTCCTTTAATTTCGACCAAGGTTCAAAGCGATCGTCCTGCACACGCGATGGCAGACACTCCGGGCGAGGATCCCGCGCAAGGGGACCAAATGCGGGGCAAAGTTCCGCTACGTTCCTGCACGTTCGCCATCGGTTGCCGAAGAAACGCATAACTCTGCGAGGAACGTATATACATAAACCACGGGAAACGCTCCATTCGTTTCGATAAAGCGTCCGGCCTGAAAGCGTGCCCGTGCCTGTGCCCGTTCCAGTGGACTGAGAACACTTCTCAGATCGTCGTCACGGGATTTTAACGCGAGTCAATATTCATTCCATCAGCTGGTTGGTTAATAACGCATCCTCGATCGACACGGCTTATTACGCGGTTTTGTTACGCTAAGAAGCAGGTATTGTAAACGACCAAGACCAGAGGTTCAGTTTCTTTTTACGTACAAAAATTGCTCGATCTGACAGCAGTTGATGCGCAATGCGAATGAACGGAAATTGATTGTCGTTATGTAAAAGTAAGACCGCCGATTAAAATGCAAATGTTTCGAGGAAAGTTATTTTATGACTTGGCAAAAAAATAGTTTCTCTCGCCGCGATACGGGATGCCTAGGTTCGACGCTATCAACCCGTTAATTATGTACTCCTGGTACTTGGAATGTTAAATACGACTGAACCTGTAAAATTGCGCGCATCAAAGTGAAACTAGAATTGCTGGTGCAACAAATATACCGGCGTGAATAGGCACCTGTTCCATTGCGGGTGATTAAATGTCATCGATTAAAATTTCACGCTCCTGGATCGAACACTTTGTCAAACGGCAATCGCGTAATTGCCCCAAGCTGCAGAAGGAGCAATTTCAGCCGGCGATAGAGTGAGGGTTGAGCGATCGAGAACAGGGTGGAAGGAGAAGTAGAAGAGGACGTAACAGGTTGTTACTCGTTAATAAATCCAGCCGCTTTACAACTCTATGAACTACGTATCGCGTTACCAGAAAGCGACAATGCTAAACCTTAAATCCATCTGCCCCTCTGCTTGCACCCGCTCGCGAAATCCTCGTGAAATTGTACAGTCGACGGAATAAATATTAATGCCGCGGCTGTCCGTGCTCCTATCTAGATTCGCCAATAGAACTTAACGAACACGAAGCATAGTACCGTTGCTGGACGGCTGGTCGGTGAATCTGTGCCGAACACTCCACGCTTTCCTAACTTCCGTTTCGTCGAACTTTCCTTGGAAACCGGCGTTCCTGTTTGCCCCTGCGCATCCTCCAGCCCGCGGCTTCCTTCTTAATTGTATCTAATTAGCGAACGAACGATACCTGTTCGATGGTGGAAAATGTCGAAACGAAAATTGAAGAGTTCACGTTAGCCTTTCGCGCTATTAATTGCAGCGGGGGCGAGAATTGCAGCGATAAACGCGCGTAAGACGATCAAGTGCGTTTCCATCAATCCATCCGACGAGTCGCTTTCGAAATTTCGCAACGAGGTGCATCGAAACTAGGTTCCAGCTTCAATACCGTCATTAAGTTCACCACCGAGTGCAAAGGGGCTCTAATCATCAACGGTAATTCGAGCGTTGGCCGCGTGCGCGCCTTAATTACTCAGGGAAAGAAAAAGAGGCAACGGCTGCGTGAATTAGCTCGTAATAAGTGAAAGTCCCGGTCCGTCTTTTGTGATAGAAGGCAAGGTCTCGCTTTTGCGTGCACGGCATTGGCAGTGGAGTTATATATGTATATGTACATGGACGTGTGTACACAGCCAATCGCGTATCCGTCCGCGAAATGGATTATTTGCTCGCGTGTCGATCCCTTATCTTCGGAAGAATCATCGCGTTTATCAGAGGCCACTGGGAAAAATTGCTTTCACTAGCTCTCCCTATAGTTTGGCCTCCTCTCTTTGCTGCGAAGCCTCGAGAACATGTACAACGGGATGACTTCACTTCGTTGCTCCACTTAAGGGTACTTAGAGTAACTTCTCGAGAAAGCAATTTTGTTGTTCTAAAGAAATTGCTGGGATAAAAGAAAATTTATTTACCTCTTCGTTGGTACAAGTTACAGCTTCGAGTTAGCGATGGTGCCTATATATGTATGTACTGATAGATCCATCAACGCTGCTCTAGGCTTTTGCTTATTGTTAAGGAAATAATAATGGCGATTGGAAATTGGCGGCATTTTATTAAACAGTATTACGTATTACAAGGATTATGGTGGCGTTGATAATTTTAAAAGACCCGTATTAAATATACGTATGAAGAAAGAGGCATTGAATTATAGTTATCACCAATAGCACAAAATCTTGACAAATTACTATTATCGAACGCTGCAGCTGCAATTACCGTAAGCATACCAATACTGAATCTACTTTGCGAGTATTACCAAAACTGAGCAACACGAGCAACCTCATTGAACATCCAAAGTGTCAACAAGGGAGCATGAAATCCAGCAAGAAAGAAAAACGTCCGCGGACAAAATCTGCAATCGGATCTCGTCGAATAACTGGTTCTCATCGGATGCACCCATGGATAACAGATATCTAATATCTTGGCGGTGAAAACGCTCGATACAGATCGACCAGTTCGTCGCGGAATATCGGGATGATAGAAGACTTTCCTGCAACCGACGTGCGTTTTCCTTTTTCGTCCGTCCCACCGTGTTTCCGCCCTGCATACCTTTTCCCCGCTTTTTCTCGCCTCAGCAATTGGCACCCCACACGCCGCATGCTAATCCGCGTCGACACACGCCCACTTTCGAAGCACGGACGCGCTTGGAAAGTGCGAACACACTCGCTGGAAAATCCCGCGGATTCCGCGATTCCTTTCACGAGGTTTGCTCGTCATTGCTGGCCGACCGTCTTACACGAGCTGGACACTTTCTAACCCTCTCTATTTATTGATGGTTAAAACGTGAACATACATGCTCATTTACCTAGCCCGTCATATGGATCGAGGACAGGTGACTGGTTGGAAATTCGATCCACAGATCGCCGGACCAACGATACTGGTAATTTGCATCCTCGGCATATCTAATGGAGGATATTCGCCGCGTTTGCGTAATCTTATTTGCCAGATTAAAACCGTGCCGGAAACACGGCTGCGTTCTTCCAGCTTTTGGACAAAAGTTAAACAGAATTATTGCACAGCACTTTTCAGAGATCAAAGACATCGTGCAGATACAGCTTTATGCGTTCCCAGCTGCAGTCGCAGACTCCCCGTGCCCATTTCAATCCAGTGACACTTTTAGTTCACCTCTGATAGAAATTGCACGGAATGGCCCTGCGATTTTGCCCGCTGAGTTCGCAGTCCCCGGGAACGGTATCACGGAGTTCGAAAAGCAATCGAATCCGCAGTCTCAAAGCAGCTCCGGGTAACCATGAATAATCGGCCGCGAGAAAGATGTGTCTGCCAGGACACGTATACCTAGATAGATTTCATGCATGCATTTGGCCAACTTATTCGTTCAACGAATCCCTTCGGTTTTATATGACGAATATACCAGGGAGCCCTCCGAAAATTGGAACAAACCATTCCTCCAGATCTTTTGAGGATAGACAAAAAATGTAACAGTACGGATGATACTTTCGGCGCCATCAGCGAAACGATTCGCCGCGAATTTTTCTCAGGGAAAAGGGTTAACGATGTCGCGCCCAAAGTTCCCCGATGCCTTTCACCGTCGTTCATGAAGCCGAGGCCGTCGTTTGACGCGTCAAAGCGTCGACCGGCGTAACGAGGACTCGCCGTCGAAACTGAATCCACTATGTCCAAAAGGAAGTCCCGTCTTTTCTCGGGACCGTATTACGTTTCTTTCCACTGTTATAGAAATTGGAAACAAACAGTAGCATCTAACTTCTCGCCCCTGCCAATTCCATACCCCCGCCCTTACCCCCACAATGCCGTTGACCCCCGAGACAGATGTACCTGGTGCATTTGGTACCCAAGGTTCTTCTCTCGAGAATCCACGCATAACTTCGTTAACCATACACGAAACACCGCATACCTGTACCCGACGGGCGAACTTATACTCCGTATTTGATTCTCTTCGTTGTACACCCAAGTTTAGATGTTACCACAAAGTTCCGCGGAGCAGCGGCGTCTTTCGTGCGTCGCTGACGTGGTTACAGTTGCAATTAAACTTCCCGCGTGTCAGGACCAAGAATTGCTCGAACGAATCAACGTATCCCGAATTCTATCCGGTCCTCCTCTCAATTAAACTGTTCGGGGCGTTCCAAACTTCCCCCGTCCCGATCATTTCGTAGTTGAAAATGATGACCGCCGATGCGTTTCACCGATCAGCCATGAAATGCCGGAGTCACGATGGAAATCGAATTCTACGTGATAGAAATAGCGTATTGCGAAATTTGTAGCGAGGCTTCCGAGGCACGTCGGGACTCTGATTAGAAGCGAGACAATGGGCGGAGTGAATGTCGGTCGATCGACGTGACCTTTGAGTCGTTGACATTTTAACCCCGTGAAGAAGAGGGAGCCGTGAGGAACTGCGCCGGACGGCTCGTGACGTACGGTCGGAGAAATCGAATCGGAGTACATGTCCACGGGCTTGCAGATTGATCGATCTCTCCACCGAAAGCCCCCGTTTCGTAGAAACGTTCTTACACTTCGTTCCACGAAAATCGCTGGCGTTCGCGAGCAAACAAGATCTATCGCCGGTAAATGTCGCTCATATGAATTTATCGAGCTGACAGAGGATTCACTGGAAATTCAAATTCACCTGAATTTCGCAAGATTATCGAGCTGGCTTATAAGATTCGGTGACAGTTCGGAGTTCAGTCTTGCCATCGAATTAATTGGATTACAAAATTAGCACGAAAGTCGAGCAGACGATTGCATTAATATAAAATAGGAAATACCGCATTGTTTCATTCAAAGTGCCACAAAATGGTGAAAAAAAGAAGGAAAATGAGCTCAGCTGCGTTAAAGCTTTAAAATAATCCCAGCTGGACTGTTGTAAAAAAATTGTCTCCAAATTGACGGTTTACAGTTCGACAATCGTTCGGTGAAAATTTAATTTCGTAGAAGAGTGTCCGTGCACCCTATGCATACCGCTCCAACATTTTTATCCAGCTCCCTCGCAGAACCGCGCAAACGACATTCGAACTTGAAGCAATTGCCAGCTCCACTGAACGCCACAAACAAACTACCGAATCGTGTACATCCACCGAAAGCAATAGCATCCGGCCGCGTAACTCGCGCGTGCACGCGACTAATCCGAAGAAGCAGACGCCAGTGTTAACTGTCGATCTCTCGATTTCCCCAACGCGAACTGTGTAATACAAAGTTATCGCAGCTGGCCAAGCCTCGCTCGTTAATCTTGCTCGTTGTGGATTCACGTCCGGGGGTTATTTCGAGCGGAAGTGCATCGGGACTTAGCCGGCGCGCACGCTAAGCCCCTCCGTTCGCTTCTTCTACACCGAGACAGAAACTCGTCTACGAAAGAAGATGCGCACACCTCTAAATTTAGATTTACGCGCGGTCGTCTGTGCTCTCGGTCTGTTAAAAGGGGCGCGCTTAGGCAAAACAACGGTAAAGCACTCAAAAGCGGCTTAATGGAGACGCATCGAAGGACGCGATCGGCACGCGTCGCCGCGTAAATTTAGCCCGGAGGATTCGAGACATCGTGGAGATTATACGCTATGCCTCATCTTCACTTCCGAGTTATTTACGACTTTTCCTGTTTGCCCGAGGAACGCGCGGCGAGGGGTGTCAAATTAGGGACAGCGCGGCGAATTGACTCGGGCAGAGTGAAAAGTTTCTGTGTGCTGTCGGTGTTCGCGGAAAATAAAATTTCTTTCCATTTCTTCATTTCTCCTACAGGAGTTCGTTACATTTCAGAGTGCCAAGTAGCTACTTGTAAAAGAAAAACCGTATAACTCCTTGGTCGAAGAATTTGGCGCGGCCAATATTCCGGTTAATCACCAGGTCATTCAACGATCCGAAAATGAACGTTCGTGTTTCACGTTGAGCATACAGCTCTCGCCTCAGCCAATTGATTGCTGTTGCAATATTTAACAATAGACTGAACGGGCTTTAATTACACGGGTGAAAATAATTTTCTCGGCGCACCGACATGTTACGCCCTCGATGCTCCTTCAACTATTAAATTCCGAAGGAAATAAAAGCGACGCTGCCCCGGCGCTGCGCGCCGTTCTAAATCATCGGCATATTGGATCACACGATGAGTAACGCGATTTTCCCTCGAACCGCGTGCAATAAACTAGTCGTCGTCGAACGGGAGACGAACACTACCGGGAATGCTGATTTATCATCGTTCTTACGTAAAATTGGTGACGAATGCCGATCGATCGTTGGAACAACTTTTATGCAATCATCGAACATCGAGGACTTTGGGCGCCACCCGTTACACGTGAACATCGAGGCAACAGTTCGCCGACAATTTTCGAGCGCATCTCAAGAATCATAGGATTTCCTTCAAGGAGGAAAATCCCCACTACAATAATCCTTCGCTGCGAACCCACTTCCCGACCCGGCGAAACCGCGAGGAGGTACGAATTAAAGTTGCGCACTGCCTCGTTGGAGCGTCATAAATCATATTCCCGTTCGCTGCACGATTGAAACAGATGCGTTGCCCCTTTCGTTTCGAAAGATCCGATGCTCTACGCTTCGTTGCTCCCTACATACGTGGATCGTCTATTCCAGGCCGATCGCCAAGACGATCCCGAAATTTCGACACTCGTGGAGTCTATTCCACAACGGCCGGTATTGGCCAATCGAATAGGAAATGTTCACGAAATACACGGAAGAATCCCCTTTCTATTGTTTTTCCTTCTCCTCTTTCCCCGTCGTATCGAAGCGAGGCCAATTAGCCAGGGGTAGCTTTCACAATTAATCCAGGTGTCTGTGCACGCCCGCGTGCTCTCCACTCGGTGATAAGTTTCAATTTGAAAAGCTAATCGAGGCAAGAAAAAATGCGGCCGAATCACGCGCAGCTCTACGCGCGGTTTAATATCGCTTTAATAAATCTGCCAGTGCACCAGGATACCGATCGACGTTCCGACTGTTTATGCTCCGTTTCGCCTAATTGCGCCTGCGAAACCGGGATACCGTTACCGCCGCTGGTATACACGTAATCACGACGGGACCAGAGGAGTGGAGGACAAATGAAACAGTTTTACAGCACGCGAAGGACATGCACTGCAGCTGAACGATTTTCCGTTCGCTAGTCCATCGACGTTTTTCCATGCGGATGCCTTCATTATTGTGAAATTAATTGAAACAGGTGCGCGTTTATTAGCGGCCGTCGATGATATTATTTGTCAACCGGGATAATAATGTTTATTATACTATTATTATTATTAATAATGTCAACGATCTTTGTCTGAATTTTTTTAAACGCTTTCAATGTTCCGTTGCTGTTACTATTGTTTTCGACGGCGATGTTCAAGCATGTATATATACAATGTACCTGGCTATTTTAAAACCCAGCCCTAAGAGAGTAGGCGTGTAAGTAGGGCGGAAGTCAGGAAGAGTAGCGTGCGATGAGGGATTTGACGGCAGGGTTTAAAGAAGAGTGATTTGGAGACTACGATCACCGGGCGACAGACAGTTAACGTAAAAGAATAAAGTGCACGAGAAAGTGCACCTATCTAAAAACTCCGAACATTAGGAAATAAGGACCGGAACAAATCGTTGCGACCAAGTAGAATGCCAAGCTATGCCCACTCGTACTATTCCAAGCGAACGAACTATATAAATTCACATACATTCATCTCTGCGGCACGTTTATACACAATACCCACGAAAATAAATGAACGATCGTTCCCTTTAAAGCCGCATTTCCATAAGGAGCAACTTACCCGAACGATTGGGATCGTTCGGTCGATGCCCGTGAAACGGCGCCGATAAAACGACTCTCGTTCATTTTGAACAGCTCGGCCAAGTTCCTCGCATTCCGTTCACCGTTAAACGCCGCGAAACAGGTGCATCGGTGTCGGCCGGTCCGCTCCAGGGGCACCGTTCCCCGTGCCGTTATCGGCGACCGCGGAATAAACGCGTCGAAAACGAGCGGACGGCGGGAGAGTGTTGCGGCCGCCACGCGTTTCCACCTTTAGAGCGAGTCGTAAAGTTTTACGAGGCCTTCCCTCTTTGGTATCGTGCGCAACGCGCGTCCTCTTGAAATAGCGATCGTGGAAAATGAACGCGTACGCCAGACGGCCACTTCCTTCCCAGTGATCCATTCTTCCGACCGGATGTCGTGTAGTCCACGAACCATTCATTCCTATTGTAGGAATGGAACCGTTCCCCCCGCGAATCTTCGTGCACGTGTCTATGCCCGGGTCCGTCACGCGTCTCGCATACGTATGCAACATCGTAATCGCCGCGAGTCGCAGAGGAAGGAAGTGTTGCGCCGGGCTGATCTTCCGCTCGCGGTACGATTAGGTTCGCTTTCGCGGAAGTGGACAGGGAATTTGCTGGGACGCGAATTTGGCCCCGGCGCACTGCTTCTCGACAGGTGTTTCTGTCTAGAGTTAATGATAATAATAATATTGTGATAGGAGTGATGATTTTACGACGTCGTTATACTAAGTTGCGAATAGTTAATGATGTTATACAGCGCGGCCCTAAAATTTCAGCAGTACGACGTCACGGGGAATTGAATAATTTCATTGGACGGCAATTGCGGGGAAAAAATCGGACGGTGTTCTCGGGTGAAATAGAAATAGCCGTAACGGAGATAGAGGAGGGCAATTTTTTAAAAGCTCCGCTGAACGGCGACGGGTAACTCCCTTTTGGTATATCATTTTTAATTTCGACGAAGATCTGCTTCTGTTCTCTCTCGCGACCCTTTTGTTATACTGCCACTTTCATGGTTTACTGTACTTCTTTTAAGACCATCGTTCCAGGTTGACTCGCCAATTCGAATTTATTGCTTTGAATTCTTTAATACGTACCAACTGCAGTACGATTTCTTTCTTTTCGCGAGTGGCGACGCGGGACGGAAAGTGCAGTTTTTCCAATAAGTTAGGAGGACAAAGGGGAGAAATTTCAAGAGCCTTTTCACGCCATGCTTCCGGGGTTACAGCTCATGGGGGAGTTTCGAGTGTTCTCGCCGAGAACGGCGAAGTTTTACGGTTCGCGAAGGGCAATAATAGCTTAATAACACGTTGACAAAATAAAAGAAACAGAAGGTAAAAGAAAAAAGGAAGAAAGGGACTATATATTTCTACCGTCGACTCGGAAAATACGAAATTTATCCATAGGAGGCGAAAGTTTAACCATCGCGAGTTTAACGCGCCCTTTGATCGAGTTTTATCGTTAGCGAAATTTTATTTTCCTCCGTGCTTTCCACCCGACGCGGAAAATAAAAGGTGGCAGAAGTGCTCGGAACTTTTTTTTACCGTCTGTTTGGCCCGGGTTAGAGGGTGACCAAGGGAGAAGGAGAATTTTCTTCTAAATTTCGTTTCGCCCCACTCGCCTCGACCCTTCTCGCGCACGAATCCGGAGTAAAAGTAATTAAGAGCGCACAGTATTTTCACGCGACTGCTAGCGCGCTATTGTTGAAATAAAGAACGCCACCGAGTAACAGTTTTATCGCGGTAACGGCCGAGAAGGCAACGGATTTCAACAGCACCGGGGATAGGGAAAACGAGAACAGGAAAAAAAAGGAGAAGAGTTCCGAAATAAAGTAACCTTGTTCGCGAAGATAAAAGATATCTAAATACCACGGCTTCTGCTGTGCATACAACCATTCTCTGCGCGATTTCGAGCAACTGGGCAACAGAGAAAAATGACAGAAGCTTCAGAAGGGTTCTCTGCCCCAGCATTTCCACTCGCAGCTTGCCACTCCCGAATCGTGCCTATTTAACTTCCTGATTCCACAAGATTTTCACATTTTCATTCATAAATTCCGCAGATTAAATAATATTTCAAAGTGCACGGGGGTATGCAAAACGCGCGTATAAATTAGAACGGCGAGCGATCTCCACCGTGGAAGAGGAGCGGCAAATTCTAATCGCATTCTCTGCGACGCCTGAACACAAGAAATCACGAGGAACGTTTCTCCATCGAGTGACACGAGAGCTTCCGCTTTCGAGGCGAGCTTCTTCGACCGATTATTCTTATCTGCCACCGTAAATCTTTTTCCCGCCGCGTGGTTCTATTTATCGTCGGGAAAGTAGCAACCAGTGGCCTTGATTCCACCGCGAAATCTAAGGAATCGAAGTATTTAAATTTCGATCCACGAACGAATCGTTGATTCTGCCCCGTACTATCTGAAATACTGCGAGGAATATGAAGCGCTCGAACACGGCCGCTAGGAATACATATCTTGCAGAATGGAGCACCAGCGCATTACAGTTTATACCGTTGAAGATTTTCTGCAATTGCTGTCGTCAATCTTATGAAAAGACCTCTGTCGTTAGGGCGAGACGATAAGGATCAACGACAAAGTGGAATCTGAAATCGTGCAGCGTCTGTCGCGGTTTAATTGGCGATACATTAACGTGATCATAAACTGGCATTACTATTCCCAGCATTATCTGGTTAAGTAGGTAACGTCGCAAAACGACCAGCCAGACGTGTAACCTCGCGGTTTTCAGAGTAGGTAATGTCCCCGTAACACGATCCCCGTGTCGGTCGAGATCGACGTCTAAAGACTAGACTTTCTCCGAATGCGTTCTCCGCTGTACACCGCTCGAAACTATCCGACCCACCGAACCAATTCCTTCCACTATTCACTGAGAAATCCGTGTCGCAAATGAATAGTAATCGTATGCAGAACCGCGAGAGCCGTCCGAGGAGCGGCATTTTCACCCTCGAAACGTGAATTTTCATCAACGATCGTCAAACAAATTTCTAATTAAAACGATGGTAAAGATAACAGACCTGCCCGTGGTCATGGATATGGGTCGCTTCCGCTGATTATGCAGCACGGTAACAAAGGGACACGTACAGCACGGAAAAGTTTAGAAATTCTCCTTCCTGTTGGTGGCCAGATAAATCGGCAAGATATCCTTGAAAAAACGTAAACGTACGAGCACGCGGCCTATTATCTTGATGCGCGTTAACGTCGTCATTGTGGCTGCTTTCATCGCGGCTGATGTTCTCCAGTTAAGAACGAATCCGCCGAACTTCGTCGAGCCATTCAATTTATTACTTTCCATCGACTTTCACGCCACAAATCGTACACGTACATGCGCGTGTGCGCGTCCGCGGACAAATTAAACCCACGGGAATTCAGCGTCTTCTTCGTGCTGCATGCTGCTCCGTTATCAGACGGCACTGATAGCAGAGGCGTCTCGAAACAGAGGCTAGAGAGGAAGTCTGTTTCAAGAAATTATCGGTTCTTTGCCGCGGTTCGCGCTTCATGCTCAAGGAAACCAAGTTTGCATCTCATTGCCACGAAAATTCCTGGCGAAATTCGCTTCTGTACGCGCGCACGAGCTGGACTCGGGCGTCCAAATTGGAGCGCGCGTGAAAATTTCAAGAACGTTTACCGCGCCGGACGTTTGGATGAGACGATTTGGATCAGCGAAATTAATTCCGCTGCAGTTTACTATAGAGTCCGTTCTTAGAGCCAGGAAAATCGAGCCACCGTCGAAATGGGGTCAAAAATCGGCTTTCCTTGAAAGAGATTAGGAGCCGAATGTTTCGTTAAACATATTGCATTGCTTTACCTTGTCGACCTGGTCGAGTTTAATATTCGAAAATGCCTAATACGGACGGACCTTTGCGGCATTGCTATCGATTTCGTCGAAAAGACTTCCCTCGAATTCCAAATACTCGATCCCTCGTTTTTGTCCCTTTGAAGGAACGGATTTCCTGTGCCAGGATTAAGCTGAGCAGAATGTATGCTGCGGGTTCGTATCAGATTCTTACCAATTCAAATTAGCCACAATATTTTGTACAAGTCAGTTGAAGAGCAGAAGTCTTTCTCCAAGTAACAGTGATAAGAAACATTGAAAGAAGAATGAATCTTATTTCTCCGGGGATCTCCAGGAAGAAGTTTCTTTCGAAACGGTAAGGATATATTCCAATGTTTGCATAATACATTTTTGTCGTCGAAATAAATGGAACGTGTCCCATTCCAGTGGATACCTTGCACTACGAGCAGCATGCATTAATCGCGGTGGTAGGTTAAACGTAATTGGATTCATCCCCTGTGTCAATTAATCAAGTTTCGCCGTCTCTTCGCTCCGATATCGGTGGAGACTTCTAACCTTTGATAATTGAATGGAGTGGGGGAGGTGGAAAGTCAGTGTCTCCGGCGGCATTGCCTGTACATAAAACGTTCGCTGGATCGTTGCTCCCTGAACGGTGAATAACTGCGTAAATAATACACCTTGCCTCGTACGTACTTACGTACCTATATACATTTCATTCGTTTCCTTTTACGGGACGGATACGCGCGGATTCGTGACTCTACGTTATCGTTCGACTTCAAGAGACCTTTCATTTTTAGTACTCCAGATGCGCGGATGTAAAACCGTTCTCGTCACTCCCCTCAGTTTGCGAGCAGTAGATTAAATAGGGGGAAAAAAGGAAAAAAGGTGGAATACCTTCGCAGGTGGAATCATCGTTGCGAACCCAAGGAGAAACATCAGGAATACCTTTTGGTAATTTTGGTAAAGATTGCTTGCTATTGTTCGTTTTACGACCCGTTCACACTGACTCGTGTACCGCTCGCTACATCACTGTACCCCGTTTACGGCTGTACAAACATTGTTACCAGCAATAATGTTCGCGTTCTGCGGAGTTCATGGCGAAATGCCGGTTACCAGAGATTCGCGTTTGGTGCACTATCGATTACGCTGAGTACACAGTTACTCAAACATTGTTCGCTAATTATTCGATAACATTATTCGCGGCCCACATCAACGAGTACTGTAATTCGCTGGCCGCATTCAATCGAGAGTGGCCAGCTTTCGCAAACTTCTCGCCCCCCAGCCCCCACCCCTCCTTCGATGCTGACCACAGCATTTCTTCAAAGTCGAAACAGGCTTTATACTGTTAAGTCGATAAACTGGTCAACAATGAGAGAAATATTTTCTGGACGAAACGCTGTTTACCGCTTCGATCACGAAGTGCTACGCGCGATGTTGTTCAAGGTAAATCTTATTAATCACCCGCAACGAGAATCGTCGCGTATACAAAAGGAGACCAGGCTCGACGTTGGCCGAGGCATCGGATTTCGTGCACAGAAATTCAAGATTTTCTTCGCATCGGCGCGGCCACGTAACAAGAGATTTCACATCCTGCCCCGCTGGACTAGCCCACGTTCCTTCGCTCGTCCCGATACTCACAAACGGAGAAGAAGAATGGGCAAAGAATAGTATGAGTCACTCTTTCCGATCGATCAATCGCAATCTAAATCGTAAAATTCCTTCGGAGCGTCACCACACCGTGTTAGATAAGGCAATCGTTACCGGGATTAGTACTGGCCGAATCGCTCATTCATCGATCGTTCCGCGCATAAAAATTTCAACGCACCGAACAAAATCTGCTCCAGCAACGAGGAAAAAGCCCTGCCAATTAAACAATCCAGCGGTAACGACGTGCGCAGAAAAAAAAGAAGCATTAAGCGGTGTAACGGGGTGCTCCGAAAAGCAAGAACAATTGGCGTGAAGGGTCGACGATGGAAAACGGAATTTCGCGCGTGAGCAATTCGTACGGCTAGATTTAATAATTGCCTGGCGGCGGTCCCGATCGAGATCCTCGTTACGACAACGTCCCCATTGACGGTGTAACAGGGATATCGGGCTGGAAACTGGAACTAAACCGTGCGACGCGAAAGAATAAACCGAGCCACGGGCTTTTTCACGTGTTCATGCTCGCGCAAGAAACAACATGCGTACGAGCGTTGGCGGTAAAACGCAGATTAGAGCCTGTTGCGTTCCAATTCATGGCCGGCGAATCGCTCGTACGCGAATTGCGCTTTCGCTGTGTGTCGTGCGTGGTCTTTTCGAACGCTTGAACGTTCAGAGCGATACAGATACACGTGGGTCCGTTCTAGATTGTAGACGAAAATTGATTTGCTCGACAGCGACGTATAAGGAAGCATATTTATGCTGCTGCCGGATTATTTGCGTATGCAACTCTGCATTTCTTCCGTGGAAAAAGAATTGATAACATTGTTGGCATTCGAATCTTATCCGGTTGCGTGAAAACGAGCGGGTGTTGCAATTTGTCGTAATTCAAGCGGCTGGCACGTTCGATATCGAGGAAGGAACTCGCGACGTGTATCTCGCCTGCGGATCGGCGTTAACGAACTCGTCAAATAATTAAAAGCAATTAACGCGCGTTCAATTTGTTTTGGCAGACAGCCGCAGAACGAACGGAACGGTATTCCGTAACCGTTAGAATTAGATTATATATCCTCTCCTCGATTTCGCAAGCGTACTTTCACGTGTCAGACTTTTTCTCCTTTAAAACGTGCGCGTGCACCGTCCGCCCGCTGAAACGCCGTCACTCTGTTATACACCGTGCACCATAATAAAGGCCACTTGAAATGGAGAAAATGATCGGCGACGGAGCACTCCGCAGTAACGAAACTAGACAACGATAGTGCGATGAATGAGCTGTGCTTGATAAATCTCGATTTGGACTTTGCTCCTTCTATGGAATTCCTCGAATCGATGACTTGGATGGAGGACGATTAGCCGGAAGAATGCCGCATATGCGTGCGCAGAGATACAAAAGTCAGAGCTTTAAATGCATAACAATTTGTTGCCCTCGGTGATCGTCAAATGGGACAGTTGAAAATACTGACGCGATCAAAGATTGCGCCCGATCATTAACGAGAATCAATGCGTCGGAGTGGCGGGCGACGTCACGACGCCGTTCATTCTTCTAAAAATAGCGTTTAACCGGCGAGTCACCGACGATCACGGGTTTCGTCGCACGCTCCAGAGATACGCCTCCGTGTCCCCGGGTTCGCCTCTCGTCGCCGCGAAAGGAGAAATCCCTCTTACGAACGATAACGCGGTCGTTTCGCGAACGGTGCTCCTTTTGTCCCGTTAATTGCATCGATTCCGTCGGGACACAGCCGCGGAAACCGATTGTATCGGAGCATGTATACACAAAGGAGCGGACGTGGACGGCCACTTTGCGGCCGTGTATCGCGATTATCGTGGGCCCTCGACGAGGAATGACACTTCGAAATCGAACAGCATTATCTCATGTTTGCGTTGGCTCATGAACGACGTTCCTATGGGCTCGTTAGCGCACAGGAAAAAGGAAATGACACGTGCTTATACTCAAAGGACGCGAGATCGAATACGATTCGATCGTTGAAAAAGGAAAATCACTGCTGGGGGGGGGGGGGGAGCAATTAAGCAAAACCAAACAGGACCAATCGGGTGGAAAACGACGACTCAGAGTGGACAGGGAAATTCGAAGGTTTTTTTTTATCCATCCGGCTTGCGGTTTCGTGCGTTATCGCGTTCACTCCGCGATCCAATAGAAACGGGACCAGTCAACTTTCCCGGTGGTTGTTCGCGGAGTGATGTCACAGCGGTACACCAGGCCACGGATTTACCAAGAGAGGATTTGCCTCTGTCCCTCGACGTCGCTGAATTTTATACCCGGTCACTATCGATCCATCGATCGTTGACGCTTAACGGGACATGAAAATAATTCAGCCTGTCCGCGTCGTGCTGGGTTCGTGCGTAAACGCGCGCTCGACGGCTGAGGCGAAGATCAAACGACTCTGCTCCTTTCTCTTCCTATCGTTCACGCGTCCTCAAAGTGATAGCAAAAAGGAAATTAACTCACCTGTTCGATGTTCAGAATTGATCATTCCGACTGAAAATATCGACGGGCCAGATAATCCGACGAGGCACACTGACACAAGGGTTCCCAGTAATTGTCGATTCTTAAGTTCGGGCGATTCGGCCAGCCTTATCAAGGGAAACTGGAGCCAGGGAAACAGGTCGAACCGAATCGAATGGTCCACGTACCACTCGACAGAAAATTCCAAGCGACGGCGTGTCGAGACGTGTGTAAGTATCGTATGCGTGCGTACGTTTACGTATACAGAAGGAAGAAAAATCCACGCGATCGTACGTCGCGGCCGGTGCCGAGCCGACTGACTGACTGACTGACTGACTCCGCCAGTCAGCACGTACAGTCACCGCACTTGCATCAACACACACCGGCTGGTATCCACTTCCCCGGCAGCCTCTCGTTTCCAGCTCCATTCCAACCGAGGCCTCTCGCCGTGCAACCCGTCGGGGGCCTGTTTCGTTACCTGCATCTTCGTGGGCCGCACTCCAGCTGCGCGCATTCTACGGTCCGTCACGTTCCCGTGTATACCTGTTACCCGATTGGAGTATCTTTCCCCTGATCCTTGAATGCGTGGAATTTCATGGAGATTTTTGGCCGACGTTAAAAACGTTGCTTTTCCTTACTTCTTGCCGGCTTATTTACCCAGCATGAATTCACGTTGATTTATATACGCTGCCCCGACTCGAGTTCGCATCGCTGTTGCCACAGGTATCGCTTAGAATGTAATTGAAAATTCGATCGATAATGGCAATAGGTGCCCGTGTGGTCATGTCGAAAGATTAAATTCTTCTGATATCGATAAAATTTCTGGTATTCAATGCGGCCATTCGTGCAATTGGCACGCAAACTTAATATACACAGCGCTCCACCGATGTAACAATATTTACGGATTAATCACGAAGGCCAGGAGGTTGTAATATAATAGATTATTTGTAAACGTTCGAGTGAAATTAATTGTTCCTAGCGGCTTGGTTTATCGTAATGAACGATAAACTGGGAAACAAGGCCGCGCGGAACGTATTGCGATACACGGTGCATGCAAGAAGCTGAATACCAAAGATTCCTGGAATCACTGCGACCGGGCGATAAAGCGTTTACACCTGAATCGATAAGCATCTTTCATTAAAATTGATGGAGAATCGATACTAATCCACCTACGAGCACGCGTGCATTTGGCACGCAAGCGAACACACTAATTAACCGAGGTATCTGTATCTGACCGAGATGTATCGGTGCATCGGTTTTGATTTTCCATGCGTGCAAGCGTTGCGCACTATTCAATACCTAGCATTCAATGGTTTACCGACTAATATCGCAATAAGAAACACCTGGTACGTATCTGAAACACGAACCACTTTACCTGGCCCTGTTTTACCTACCGCGTGTGCCACCTTGCAAGGTATTTTTCAAAAGGTGTCTCCTTGCATTCAACATCGACCGGTGGTCAACATTTCGACTAAATAATTAAAATAAAACAAATACATTATCGTTCGAGTCGTTACACGAAAACTGTGCTTGCTTTATTATGATATTAGATGACGTACAAAATGTTATATATATAAACATATATTATTCTTATTTCCATATACAGTTAATCTTTTAAAATTCATTACGCGAAAGAATTATTAATTTTCCACCAGTTTTCCATCAGCTCTGAGCGTAATAAGACAAAGCTTTTAAAAGCGCGCCAATATTTTCGAATGGCAAGTTGTCCTCCGAGATCACTTTCGATATATCGATAGTCGCGTCCCCGCCGCCATTACGTTTTTTAAAATCGTTCCTCGCGTGCACCAGTTCGTTTAAAACGCTCATGAAGAGTGGCTAAAAAGAATGTGTAAGTGAAGTGTTTTGTGACCTTTTTTTGATGCGAAATCAAGGTTTATTGTGTGCTTACTTCGGTTCCACTGTAATTCGCGATGCCGATGCATCCAACGAATCCTTTTCCGTGAGTATAATATCCTAACTTCCGCCTCCGTAAACCAAAGCAGAAAACTATGCTGTGTCTCTTGCACGTGTCGATTAATTTATTAATTTCATCGTCCAATCCATCTAAAATTACAAAATTGTATACACGTATATATGTATTTTAATTTGAATAGACATGCGCTTGGTTCGTTTGTATCGTCAACTTTTTCTTTACCTTTGAGTTCGACCTTTTCAATATCGGGAGCAATGATCACGAATTTAAGCTTCTTCAAGTCAGCATGCTTACGAACTTCTTTCAATCCGGAATAGTAGCGACGTTTATATTTCGATTTGTTCGGATTTTTCTGATGGTATCTTGTCTGCAGCCTCGTGATTTCCTGCAGAAATTTCTCGAGGGTACCATTTAAGCACGGTGTCAATACATTGGTACAGTACCTGCAACATAAGTTTCCTAACGTAATTTAATACGAACGGGAGTCAATTTTAAGAAAAGAGAATATCAAGAAGTTAGGACTTTGGAAAGGGTCTATAATTTCGGTAAAACATTTTAGTAGAATATATGTTATTTATTGCGTATAAAAATGATTATTCAAGAATCATTTGTACAAATAGATTTATCATGATATCAGCAAATAATATTTCAGTACTATTCGATGTAGGAAAGTCTCCATTGTCAATTGCTATATACAAGTCGTAGTACTTACTCTCGAAAATTGCGAGAAAATTTAACAAAGTCTTTATTATCTACTTCCGTGCTGTCTCGTACTTCTTGCTTAATGTCCTCTTTTATTTGAAGGGAGAGAGTTTGTTCAATAATATCGTTCTCGATCGTCTCAGTTTTCAATTGAGGGCAACTCGTACTATTACTGCTCCCGTTGGTCAGTTGCCTTCCTTTTATCTTAAGATTATTTATTTTCTCAATAATGTCTAGTCTGTGAGACAAAGTATCATCGAAAATATTTAACTGGCTGGTATTTCTGTAACTTTTATCGTACAATGACATTGTGCACAAACTTCTAACATAATCTATATCTATCTCTGGATCTGCTGTTATCTTTAATGCGTTAAAATTGATAGCATCGACATCTCTGCAAACAGCCTCCATCTTTGCCTGTTCAAATGCCTCTCTCTTTTGTATATTAATCTGTGCCCTCATGTCACGATTCACTAAAATAATCTTCTTCAATCTCGAAGGTTTCTTCTCTTTCGAAATACATATCCTGACCTTCCTAAAATCGGGCTGCCTGTTTTTCTCCATTGTATTTGGCACTGTAATGCCAAGATTTCTACTGTATATATTGATCCTCAATTTAGGGACCTCCTTATTGGTCGTTTTATTAATGCATCTAGTATTCTGTGAAGGAAAATTATATTAACGATTCTATATGCCCTTAGAGAAATACATACATAAACATAAGATTACGGTAAATACCTCCAATGCTTCCTGAAGATTAATACAGATTCTATCCGATCTCTTATACCTCTTCAAAGACTTTGATTTATTCGGTTCCATGCTTGTCTGAACGGGTACTAAGATCTGTACACTAGGACTCGACAAAAAATGTCCTCTTGGTACGAGAGATTTATTTTTAACAGGAGTATTGCAACTAAGTTCAGGATACTCAAAATTGTCCAGAATTAATGTTGTACGATTGTCGTCAATGTTTACGAAATCTCTTTTACGCGCAGAATGTTTTGCTTGACTGTTTTGGCAGAGCTCTGGCCACAAGTTGGTATAATTAGCATTTCCATTCGTGCTAAAAAATGTAATAGTTGTGTTGTTATTTAGTTTTGTAACTTTTCGCGTGCAAAGCATTTGGTAAACGTAAAGCAACGATTGCGCGTAATACTCACTGAAATGACCACGTCGAATTATCAATCCGCGATCCCCGCATTCTAGTTCACTTGCGTTCAATTGCCGTGGCTTTTCTTGCCGCACGATCGTTCACTGCTAAAAGTTGAATGGCGTTAGCATTTGAAAAAGAAATAGTGTTCATAATTGCTACGGATGCCCTTCACTAATCGTCAAATACGCAAAATCTACGTCACTTCCTACGCATGTGAAGAAAATTATGCATGTGTGCATCATACTTGCGCTGCATGAGTTTGTAAATATTGACAGAGAAAAGACCCTAGATAAAAGTCACGTAATTACAATAATAAGCATAATACAATTGTATTTCAGGAATAAACTATATTGCCTTCCACTATCAAAGCCAAATTAATTAAATTTACCGATCTTTGCAAGACTGCAACGAAAACGGGGGCTACAATACGTTTAGGTTATGTTTGGCAAAAATACTGGTAACCATAGTATAGTCACAGACGAGATATAGGAATAGACAGGACATCTTATGGACTTTCGTGGCCCAACGTGACGGCCATACCGACTCAGAAATCCGACACTGATTTGAGCGTCCCCCTGCTCATGAACAGTGATAACACTTGCAATAAAAAATATTCAGTTCGATATGATATTCAAAAACACCCGCCGTAAGGAAAGAACATCACCCCCTTCGCCCAATCAGCTACCAGCCAATCAGCGCAATCTATTTCAAAGCTCTCCTTCTTTCGACCAAGGGATCTCGTAGTGATTAGACGTGTTCAGAGTGCCCGTCGAATTACGGTATGTCACATAGTCTAATATACTCTTGAAGACAGGAAATGATATACATTGTTTTCGTTTCCCTGTCTTTCAAGTTTTCTGTGCTTTCTTTCTTAATATTAATGAATATTTTGCAAGAAATTAAGTAAATATTGTGCAGTGAACGGAACCACACCGCGTGGCGTGCATTTTCTAATCGACTCCAGTATGCATATACGTATTATCTTTGACGTATGCGTATGCGTATACGTATTTCACTTCTGAATTCCATTATCTTGCAATATATTCTGCAGTTTTTAGCAATATTACCATGATATTGGTGATTCTTAATACATTTATCTCTGATTTCAGTTAGATTCTGTTCCATGGCGTCTCTTTCGCTAGCTTTGAATCAGAAATGGCGCGAACGCGACACTTTCAAACGGGAATGCGCAGGAGCAGAGTGATGCGGCGCCATATTGTTAAATCAACTTCTCGCCTACAGGTAAGCATTCCTCAAATTTCTTGTGGAAATAAGTAGAATTTTAGTAATATGTCTCCATTAAATTATAATTCGTACCACGCATAAAACTTGTATGATATACAGTCGCGTTGTAGATAAGTAGTAACATAATAGAAGCCATTATTTGCGGCTATATCTTGTTTCTGCTTGTGGTCGGGAAGCTTGTTTTTCGTGGAAAATATCAATAATATATCGCGAAACAAAAAAAGCCACTTATCAAGTAACGCGTGCGTTGAAATATTTCTAGGAAACACAAGCGATCGTAAAGAAAAATGGTGTTTGGTTTTAGTCGGATGTCGAACATAGCCGAACAGCAAAGGGCGATGGCGAAGGTCGTCATTCTACTACTTGACGCCGAGCTGACAAAACGTATGGTAGACATCTCAGTAAGGTAAGTATCGAGGTGTGTATAATTTGTGACTGGTACTAAGATGAAACAACAATAGTTAAAATACTTACAATAACAAATAGATATCTATATTTGATAACAAATACTCGGTAGGATGAACATGTTCTATTTCAGAAAATTATGTGACCGCGCGCAATGCGGTCAGTAGAGTCAGTGGTTTCTCCGCAGTTTTCTAGTATTTCCAGAGCAAGTGGCTCTGCTAAAATTTTCGTTTACAGTTTACCTACACGCGATTGTAGAGTCAGTGTTTTTCGCCTAGTAGTTATTAATTCGATTATCGGAGCACCGGTGCTCCTCTTCAATTATTTCAATCGCGAAAGTAGCATCTTAATTTGTTCGCCGATATAATTTTCCGTTGCGTGCATAGTCTTTTATTTTTATTTTTGTCTTGTATTCGCTATCGGAAGTAGAGTCAGTGCATCACTGAAGGGGATGCTTTTTGCGACACTGATACAGTGAAAAATGTAAGTATCTTTTAAACAATTCTCGGTTTTCTATGAAGAATTAAATTATGTAGATTTAAAAGTATATTTTAATGTTCTTTTCGTTGTTGTTTAGTTGCAGTTTTAACACTTACTGATGGTTGAGTTCAATTGAGCAGTCTCGGTGAGGTTCCTGGTGTCTTCCACGAGTACTTCGTCTACTTTTGCAATCAACGAGTTGGTGAGTCGCATGTGTTTTGGTTCCTCCGGTCCCCAATCATGCCGTAGGACGATTGGTCCGAAGCGGCACGGGTGACTGGTTGTATTTTTTAGTAGTTTTGCGAGCATAGTGACTACGGGAATAATTTTTATACCCGTTAGTTGTGACGTTATTTTCATGTGTATTATTTCTTATACGAGGTTAGATCTGCCTTCTTGTACTCCGCGTTTTTTAATATAAAAAGATTAAGGACCATAGAAATATTTCTTACTCAAATAAATATTTGATCAAAGAAGCACTGATCCTGTAGGTTCCTCTATTTCGATAAAAATATATGATGACAGTAACAAAGACATTGCACAAATGTACATATATTGAGGACATTGCATATTAAATTTGTAATTGCATTTATAATCAGTTGAAATTTGTTTTCACTGTTCAGCAGTGCAGAAGTCGGATGCCCCCCGACTTCGTTACTGCAAGTGCTACATGATTATAACAATCATGTATTAAAGTAAATAAATATAACGACACGTTTATTGAAATCAGCATTGAATATGCATAGCCAATGATAGCATTTAATATTAATTTTCATATGCTATAGTCGAGTCCATTTCGAATGAAATTTATTACACATTATGTACAAGAAGGCACTTTGTATACGGGTAGATTTTCAAATCGGAGTAACTATCTTGAACACGTTACTTCGATTACGGAATCACCTGAGGCTTATTTAATATCTTGTCTATTTTCCAAGTAAATATTTAATTGCATTACTTATTCTAGTAAAATCAGTTTCAATGACAGTCATTTCCCTTAATAAATAAATTATTTATCAGTAATTTTTGAGTCTTTATTGATATTTCATATATTACAAAGTCGACTCATGTTTAAAGAGATTGAAAATACAATATATTATTAGCTGTTGCAATTTTACGTGTACTAATCATCTTTTTAGATCAGGATTTTCAGGTTTAATCCCTTCCGTGTTGATTGCCACGAACTCACTCACGTGCCCAGGTGCTACTTGGGTGAGTGAGAGGCAATGGGCACGATGATCATATGGTTTTTAAATTTCTAACAATGTTTGGCGGCTGACATTTGCTAGTACACCGTGCACGACGTATTTTCCACACCGTGTGTGTGTGTGGGTTAGGCCGTGGAATTGCGTCGGCTCGGGAATTTCATAACAAATTATAATACTATGATTTCATAAATAGCAATATGTTTTACAATTGCAAATACACATAGAATGCCGTAACGAATTATGAAAATATGGCAACGAATAGAGTACTATACAAACCAAGCGTACATAGTAGAAAGAAAATGTACAATATACATATTTGAGCAATCAATATTTCATACGAAAGTAATGCATAAGCATATACGTTTGCGCAAATTTACGCAATGGTCGCTAGCCTTTGTCAGCCGATTTCAGGAACTGGTACGTACCCTTAGAGTGTGAATGATTGTATGCCAAGCTCGGGTGTCGGAGGCGTCCCGGGACGTCTCTCTAGTGTAGGTT
This sequence comes from Nomada ferruginata, assembly GCA_963583965.1. NCBI lineage: Eukaryota > Metazoa > Arthropoda > Insecta > Hymenoptera > Apidae > Nomada > Nomada ferruginata. The sequence goes on along the minus strand of OY757225.1, from coordinate 7,665,746 downwards.
CATGCGCCCGAGTGTTTGATTGAGAAACGTTGAATGATGTGTGTTTGTGTGAATGCTTTGCCATTTTTTAAATATAGGTCTAGGTAGGATAGGTAGTATACCTTCTGGTGTGCCTGATAGATATAAGTAGGTAGGGCCGGGCAGGTTGACACAGTCTCTGATCGGGTAGGCAATATTTCGCGTGTTCAACCTGTTTCAGGAAATCTGATTTGAAAAGTCGACGGCGAAACTGTGGCGCGAACGAGAATGCGTTCGCCTCTGGCTTTGCCTATCGATTTTTCGAATTTTTCGCGGTCGCGATCGCGATTTGGTCTCGAAACGAACGTGTCACATTATGCTCGAGGCTGCACGTGTAGGCGATAATCGATTACAATTTTAATCGCAATCTTTACGATTTTCTGTAATCGCAAATTTTACGATTTTATTTGGTCGTGATTCGTCCACGTGTGTTCCGTTTAGCTGCGCGATTTAGCTTTTTATTTAGTTTTGTTTGTTTGCGAATAGAGTCTCGAGCCTAGACTAAGTTTCAGCGAGCATTGCGCCCGAAGAAAAGAAGAGGCTAAAAGCCGAAGAGGCCCGACAAACTGTCTCTCAAGAGGGCAACTATCAATGGCTCTGCATCCTTCGGATGGAGAGTCATTCTTTGTTACTATTTTGTCACTATGCTCGCTTTTGTATGCCGTAGTTGTAGTTTATTGTTTGGCCGGCAGTATTGCCTGGCCCACCGTCATCGCATTGGGCAAATCGCGATTTTTATTAGCGTCGCGTACGATTGAATACGGTTTGCATTAGAGTTGCGAATAAAATCACATCGCGATTGCAACTAGAGTTACGGATAGACCCAGGTCGCGGCATTTTTTTTACAGGTGCGATTAAATATATCGTGGTTTGAATTAGAGTTGCGAATTAATACAGATTGCGGCTTGAATTAGAGTTGCTTTTGTATTAAATTGTACTTGCGATACGTACTTGCTTTTAGCGTTGCGACAATAATTTTCGCGTTCCTTTCCTACACAGGTTTTAATTAGCTTAATTAGCTTAATTAGCAGTGCTGCGATATCTTTCTATCGCGAATATTTTTCTTAGATTTTCATATAGTGTTGCGATGATAAATGGTCGCGATTTTTAAGTAGCGTTGCGACCACAATGAAATGCCCAGCGTGGTTCCTGAGTCACGAAAGGCAGCTACTAAAGCTGCATAAGGTGATTGCTGCAATCGTAGTCTTGGATGCGACTACCATGACTCGTTCGTTATTAGTGTTGCGAGTTAAAAATGATGGGTGCAGTGAATTATTTTTTCCTATCTTTTTTAATATATCCGAAATACTATATTAGAGATAACGAAGCACCATACGCGATTGACTTTGCAAGTAATGCAGTTAATTAGGGTTGCGAAAGAACGAGATAATCCACTTACGGGTTTCAATCGGGTTTATAATAAGTGGACGATAATTAATAGTAAAGTGCCCCTCTGGCTATTGAGTTTGTTCAATGTTCTAATTTATTATTCTTCTTCGCCTCTCCCCTTTTTATTAACATTAAAACGAGTTGTTTCATCTTAGTACCTATCCAAGTAAATGTTTGTATTTGTATTTGTAATTGACAATTATTATTCAGCATATTTGCATTTTAGAAGAACATGCTCCCTTTGTACTACTGCACTATTTTGTCACAATTACTATTCTCATAAAAAAGTCTGTTACAGAATTGTTAAGTTAAAGGAGATGTCAAAGGAATAGAATATTGCCTCAAGTACATTAAATAACATACATTGCAATATGTAAGTAATCAGAGGCTCAAAAGTGATGTTGTATGGATCAAATAAATCGAAGGAAATCATATGATACCTAAGAAATATCACTAAATTCTTATGAACTTTGATCTGTTTCAGGTTACGCGATCACAATTTTAGCGAAAGAAGATTCATCATGAAATATCCCTATCCTTTCAGATTTTCAATTAGATAGGATATTTCCAAATTGAATTAGCTTTTTAGTCAGGTAGGATGTTTTAAGTTAAGATTTAATTTACCTTAATTAAAGGTAGAATGTATTTGAATTACGTGCATGCTAATCTATAATATATTATAATGCTTATTCTTTGGTTTTAGTCAGGTCTAACAGAATTTTTATTTTCAGCTTTCCCCATAATGAATAATTTTAATATATCCTATTTACTTAAACTACCTATAAGCTAATGTGTATTATAATCTTTATTTTTTACTTCAAAAGGTTTAACAGAATTTTTATTTTCAGCCTTCGTTAGAGTTATTTATTTTAATACATTTTACTTACTCAAATAATGTATAAGCTAATTTATATTATAATGTTGATTTTTTAGTTGATTTAGGTTTAACAGAATTTTTATTTTCAGCTTTCGTTAGAATTATTTATTTTAATACATTTTACTTACTCAAACAATGTATAAGCTAATTTATATTATAATGTTGATTTTTTAGTTGATTTAGGTTTAACAGAATTTTTATTTTCAGCTTTCGTTAGAATTATTTATGTTAATATATTTTACTTACTCAAACAATGTATAAGCTAATTTATATTATAATGTTGATTTTTTAGTTGATTTAGGTTTAACAGAATTTTTATATCCAGTTTGCATATCAACCGCGCTGCAAATATACATCAGAAGGAAGCAGCGTTTGATTTGTAAATAATAATTTTTGTAAATTAATGGTGATAGGGGCGCGGCTGCGGCTGCGGCCGCGCGGGTCTCCATTCGCAGCAACCTCCACGTGGTGAGACCTGGGCAATCGATTTCATTTACCATACAGTTACCAATTTTAACACTAATACTTTTGTGATTTAATTGTTAATTATATGGTAAAAATGTCGAGCTAATTGGCTGCGATTTTTTAAATTTCTCCTGCTCCTAACATTAAAATTAATTGCCTTCTTGAGTTCCTCCCATATCACCGCGGTTGACCGCGGAGGTTTATTTCAGGTCAACGTTTTCACAAAGTGCTAAACTGTATTGCATTGTATGCCCATTGTATTGTAAGATACCCATGATTATTGTAGTATGCTTTTATGTTTTTAAAGAATCAGGCCATTAAAGAACCAGGTGGTCAAAAGCGTTTCTCCACGGCTCGGAGGGATCGAAAAGCGTTTCGCCTCGGCTAGGAGCGATCGTTCGAAAGCGTTTCATGCTCGGTCGTTCTTTTGTTCTGCAAATTTTATTACGATACTGTTAACGTTTGTATGTTTAAAATGAGACAACACGATCATATTTGCTTCATATTGCAACCCGTTTTTGTAATTTATCAATGCAAATATGATCCAAATTATATCGCGTTTGGTGTTATTTTAAACACAACAGCGTCAGCAATATTGTAATAAAATTTGCAGAACGAAGTAGCTAACAAAAAGAAGTTTTATAGTTGCATTAGTGTTGTCTCACCGATACGTAGGTATCTGACCTTTCTTTCACTCTCTGTCCCTTTCAGTGGACGATGAGAGTGGGGAAAGCGCAAAAATTTGTGAATTTACTTTTAGGGGCTACTTTATGACAAGTTCGAAAGCCTTTCGTTATCGTATATTTCGTATATTATCGTATATTTCGTTAAAAGATTTTTAATTAACATTAAATGTTTCATATCCTTTGTTGCCATTCATTACGGCAACGAACAAGAGAATTCTTTAAAATTATTTAATTTTGGCATTGTTTTCTATAATCTGTGGGTAACGTTGCGGGTGACACGGAAATGGTAATGGGACTCGGGGTCCCAGAAATCGTGACCGAAAAAATACATTGCGTGTCTTGTCTATTCCTATATCTCGTCTGTGGTATAGTATAGTAAAGGTTGCCAGTCATGATGACCCAGATTTTTGAATGAAATAATTCCTGTGTGTATCCGACAGAGGGCACACCTGTCATAAGAATTTCATTGAAGAATTATTGAAATTACGCGAAAGGGTCTTTCATATGAGATAAGGAAACTTATTAATGACATTTTTTGTCAATATTTGTGCGAAATATTTAGACTATCTATAGAAATTGTTTTCAACAAATTTCAACTTCACAGTCCGTTTTAATTAAACTTCGTAAACATATTTCGATTCATCCTGGGGTCTTTACCCTTGATGGTATCTCTTGTTCGAAAAATGTCTTCATTATGGAGTGCAATCTAAAATGGAATGCACGTACAGTTTAGTCGTCAAAAATTCTATGCCTGTACACTTATGGCAATGAATATTAATGAATGAAAATTAAATTTCTACATGCTCGTAACGAGCATAATATATTCTGCCTTAGCAGTATTACATTTTCCATTGTTAAAGTATATTTTCCAGAGGACACATCTACTTCAAACGCACCTTCCCAAATTCATTCCCGACCCTTGCATATTTCATTCGCCATTTGAAACACGATTCAAGCACCATTTTCTCGACCATAATATCCCATAACGAAACCATTCGCGGGACCAACACTTTCCCCATTAATCGTTCCTTTGCCGAACAAAACCGGCAATACCTAAACCCCCCCCCCCCCCCCCGAAACACTCGATTCTGCAATTATTTATCGCCTCCTATAAAATCTCTCGCCGCAACGACGCGTCGTCGTCAGCGTACAGAAAACGATCCCGCCGCGCCGGGGCGGCTGTTTCTTTGCAAAGTATTTTTTTCGCTGGTGGGGTCGTCGGTGGTGCTCGTGCGCCGTCAACAAGGACCTGCGCACGTGCACCGGCCTGGCGAAGCAAGGTAAATCAATAAATTTCAGGGTATAAAAGATCCTGTTTCCGTAACGTGGCCACCTCTTGAGTTCCGGTGAACGGTGTGTCGCGCACCTCGGTCTCGAACGTGTTAGTGGTTTCTCCGTTTCCGATATCTCAGTTCCATCGAAGAGGTATACAAGCAGGTAGTCGATTAAGTGAATTAGCGATTAAGGTACACGCACCGGCATCCATGGTACGCCGGTGCTTAGCAATTAAGTTTCTTATCCCGTGGTTACACGGACGATTTCGGTGTTTCCCTAATTGAATAATTCCATCGAGACCGCCTATGTCAGTGTCGTTGGACTTAATCCACGTGATTATTCATGTTTTCCTTTCGAGATTGCCGATTGTCTCATCTCGATGAACGCCCCGCGTCACCGCGATCCATCGAATACCGATAAACGATCCGGGAACCGAAACGAAACGAAGATGTTGGTGAGCCGATCAAACGAATCTGATCCGTTTAATCGGTCCACACCGATTCGCGCGACACGGTGCACGATAGAAAGTGCAGCTGCACGTGGCAAGTAATCGAACGCCGGCAGGAAAAATGCGCGACCGAAGTTGATGTGTTTTACGTTGAAATACTTTCACCTCGTAAATGGGGCTAGCCGCGCGATCGGTATTCATTGGCCACCAGGAGGGTATGTATTACCGCCGAAACCGTTCGTGCAACTGTAACTGATAAATATTAAGTCTTCGAAATCAGAAAGATGAACTTCTTACGAGATTTGCATACATCCACGAGACTGATGGCTTAAGGATTACTATTACGTACACTTCTCTTCTCGATCTTGTCTATGTTTTATTTATGAATTTTTTTTTCCCTTCTATAATCTCTCATTCTATCGTTTGTCCCACACGAAAATATCGTGTGGCATGGTGTAGGCCTCCTGGGGATTCCCGCCATGTAAAAAAATGGGAACGCGTTCCGGCACAGTACCCCTTTGGGTGACGAGGAAAGCTGTGCCATTTTATGTTCGTTAACGATAAGTTTACCGAATACCCAGCTTTCCTTGTTTCCCACCCTCGCCTATCTTCCGTTACTGTGCACAGTTCATGTTAATTTACGGAGCGCACCCCGACTTCCTTTGTCGATTTGTAAATTGCTGGACTCGGGACATTAGAGAGCTGCAAGCTCGAATGGCGCGGGTACACAAAGCGGTTAAAGTATTGTTTCAAGACTGAAGATCTTTCAGTCGGCCCTCGTCTCGAGCGAGGTAAACCGCTTTCATACCGTGCCACCTCGCATCAAATTCCCTTCAACTTTCCCCATTCTACGGCCCTTCGTTAATACAGACGTCGTTTCCGTTTTAAATGAATTCTTTGCACACCGCTCTCGTCCCACTTCGATTCAACCGGGCAAATGGGTTTCAAAACTGTGAATTATTAAACGATGCCCGTGCAGCGCACGCACAGGAACAATCACTTCCCTCGGCGATTAAACAATGAACGCGTATCGATTGTGCGCGGCAAATTGATTGGAATTTCACTTTAATGGGAGAAATTTGTACCTGTTAACCGTAAAACCGTTCTCGGCCCATTTCTCCATCTCGAGCCGAACACTCCGATGCCTTCCCACCCCGATAACCATCAGATTCGTTCGAAAGTTTAATTAAAACCGTGCTCTTCCACGGGAATGAATCATTGTTCTTGGAACAGGCTAATCGGCTTCGCGCCGCGAACAGGTGCATAACACGAGGAAATGCTGTGATACAGCGAAAATCGGGTGAAACGTTTCATTGTCCTAGGTCCTAGGCGTTAACACCCATGACAGTAAAGGCCTGCGAATCTTGCGTACTTTTATTGTGCACGCTGTGCGCGTTCAACGCAATGGAACAACGTCGCTTTTGTTGAGGAGAGAAACGTCGACTCCAAAATATTCGCCGGCTGGTGCGATATTCAACATGTCCGTCCCTTTCCACTTGCACGGGGGGGAAAATCGATCGAACAGCCACAGTTTCTACTTTAATCTCCCAGCTTTGCACTTTGGATATTGGATTCCCATTTGTTTGCCCTTCTAATAGAACGTCCCATCCTCGAAATCTGTTCACGAGTGCACGCTGCAAACTGTGTGTGCTTCTCTATCGCCAAGATACACCCAAGCTACACTGGTCGTTACGAATAAACGGTTTTATAATCTTCGTTTTATTAATACCAGTATCATCGTGGGGAAATCGTGAACGGTTTATGGATCGTTCGCCTCAATCTAGAAACCGATGGAATTGAGGAAGACATTAGGTCGCGGCTCGATCACGGGCTTACCGATTCTCGCGGTGCAATCTGGCCGCCGCATCAAATTTCATCCTCGTGGCCAATTTGTAAGGTCCGCGAGGCGTGAGAAGGCGAAACCGCAGCGGCGCGCATTAGTCCGCGGAAAAAAAACCTATTGATTATAATAAAACGACCAGGTAATATCTCTCGCTGCCTACTTACCTACTTACCCGCCGCCGTTGTGTTTAGACGGTGCACGGGTAAAAAAAAAACCAAAAACGAATTATATCTAACGCCCCTCGCGATCGATGGATTTCGCGTGCTTCCGGGCACGTTCAGGTTCGCGACCATCATCGTGCCATTTCGTTGGCGGCCGTTCGCTAATTACGGCTGTTCCCCATTATGGGCAGAACGTATGTTTCGAAGATTCGACCGCGATATTTTCGCGGAAAACGGAAACGTGCACAGGCCAAGAAATGCAATTTTAACGAGCCTCGTATCGAGAAAGTTGACGTGGAAAGTATTATGATGCTCTTCTTGGGAGAAGGTGAGGTCAAATTAGACTTCGATGAGGTCAGCTGGTTTGCTCGCTTCTTTTCTGATTCATATTTGTGGGAACTCGGATCGGACGTGTCGGATAGAGTATTTGTACGCTGACATTCAGTGGAAGGCGAAGTGTAATTAACCTTAGAGTTAATTATAGCCGAGTGGTTGCAGTTATTGTGTTAGGGGAGATACAGATGCCTATGGGCTTCTCCATTTAGCCACCGTTCCTTCTGGCATGCAATGTCGACGGATGAAAGCTCGCAACGTATTCAGTTTACTTAGATTGCGACCAGAGCACTCCAATCCAATGTCCATCGACTAAATAAGCGAAAGGAACGCAAGTTTTATACCCGCCCGTAATTATTTCTTATCCCCCGTTAGCCTACGAAATATTATATTATCCTACCATTTTCCTTCAACTTAACACAATTAGGTTTATTACCCATTGTAGTGTGTTACACGATACCTATTACCAACCTGCTCCTGCCTACCTCGAACCACCAATTAATTAACCAGATACACGATTTTGAAGTAGCCTGTACGCAATATCGAGGGAGTAGCAGTTTCGAGCCGGCATTGTCGATTATATGGAACAGTTCGAGTACGAGTCCTTCATCCTCGTAACACAGAGATTACGACAACGGTACACGCGACACACGTTTCCTCTTTAATCTGCACGTCGATCGCCTATTATTAGAGAAATCCATTGTCCCGAGAGAGCGCGTGGCTGTTTAATCGGGAAGCTCGCAGCTAATGGAACCGGAGAACGCCTGCGAAATCGAAACCGTCCAACAAATTTCAACGTGAACGGAGAAGACGACATCGTGGATGCAGAGTCGCGAACGCATCACGGTAATTGATTGTCTGCCGAGGGAAACGCAACGTCACGCGACGCTTATGACCAAACTGGTACGCGTCTCGCGACTAGGGAACACGGTATTGTCGAGTATTGAGTATATCGAGCATGTTACAATCTAACGAGAGGAATTCGTCCAGCGTCCCTTATGTGCCACTGCAAAGTGTCGCGCACTGGCAGGCTGTTTGAACGCTCCCGAAGAGAGATCGAGTGGGTTGTCGCATAGCTGGAGGATATTTTTTCCGGGGATGATTGGATTTTGTTCAGGTGTCGTGGCACAATATTCCCTCGCCGCAGTATGGGATTCAAGGGAAAGGGAAGCCTGGAATTTTTGTCCAATCGATATTCGTTATTGCTTCTCGACCATCGAATATGTCGATCAACGTTTTATACGTCTATAACGCTATACAGCTTTTATTACCAATTTCGTCGGACGATCTCGACGCAAACGATGGCAAACAATTTTCCACGATCGTGAAAAATGAATGCACGACAACGTTCACGGGACTTCAACCACGATCCGCGGAGTCGTGCAGCACTTTTTCCGCAGTACGCAACGTTCCCAGAATATACGAGGCGCGGCCTCCCGAGGCATGTGCAGCTTGGCAAGTCGCGCGGAACGCATTATTTTCCTTTGGCAGCCTTAAAATATGTTGCTACTTGCGAGCGTAGAAACGCGGAAATAGAGAGAAATAGAGAGGAAGCGTAACATTTCGAACCCCGCGTACCACGAAATCAGGAAACGAGAACGAAACGAGACCTCGCCGTCGAGCGTGCCTCGAAATTAACAAACCCCGGCAATGCAATCCTGTGCCATCATGCTGCTACCTTCGCGGGATATCTTCTTCTATATCCATCGTGTTGGACCAATTATGCATCGCCCCTTTTTGTTTGCATTAAAAAAGAAATATACCGCGTTTTCACTTTTAGAACACGACGCACGCTCGTTCGAGCTTCCATCGTCCTCTCGGGCCAGAAATTTTACGTGTATCCACCGTGAAAGCCTTCGATCCATCACGACTCGAGGCAAACTTGCAATTACTCTTCGCGGCACGCGATTCGAAACGTATCGTTATATCGAGTAATTGCTTTCTTAATGGGCGTCGATTTCGAGGCCGTGCTAACTTTCTCGTACGGCAGCCGTAAAGTCAATTTGACGACAGTTAAGTAAATTTGGGTTTCTTGGACAATCTTGAGGTGACGATGTAATTCGTGTCAAGCGATCTGACCGTGCACCTCGTGATCTTGCAGTTTCACCCGAGTCGGAAATTCTCACAATAAACGTAGCCGTGGCTGTTAGCTTATATAGAACCCCGGCTCCCTTGATAATTCAACTGGACTTTAATTCTCTCAACGATAACTCTGTCGAATTTACGAAGACGATGGTCGAATCGTGAAAAGTCTCCAGCTAATTAACCGCGAACAAGAGTATCGATTCGAAAGCTCCGATAACGAGCATCAGAGTTGTCGAACAATGTGCACCGTGCCACAGCTTGTTCCGTTATTTTTTCATATTTACAGCTACGCCCAAGACCCTCCTGTTACGCAACTTTCTTAACTGTATATCGCGAACCGAGTCACGGGATCAACGAAGAAATATACCTGGCTTCGAGGGCGAGCTTTCGGGGAGGACTTACGATCCTCCTGGCAATACACAGGAGTCGTCCTCTGGGGTCGATAAATCGCCGCTTTAAGAGGCCAGAGATCGTGATATACTACGGTTTTGATATTATTATTATTTATTTCCTAACGGGACAGAGTCCAATGTATACAAACAACGCGCAATGGCACAAACAATGAAAAATGGCACGCGAAATTACATAAATCGTTTCCGCGGCTTTATGTAAATCATTTTCAAATGATTGAAAAAAGAGAAGGTTGAAGGATTTCCCCAGACACATTTCCACCAACCCCCGCAGCCTAATTGAATTTATCCAGACAGTCTAGCGAATCACAATTGCTTCAGCTTCGTCCCTTAGAGTAGAATTCTGTCGATCGTGGCTCGTGGCCGGATTAATTGGATCTCGGCGAGCCTGACGTCGCGAACAGACAAGTGTCTGGTGAAATTTCGCGACCGTCACTGCGGAAATGAGATTTCATCGAGTCGCAAACGAGGAAGCTGTAGAATGCTCGTACACGTGAGTATCGCGACGACTCCCGTACACTGATTAAACCGGGGCTACTTGACAATTCGCTTTGCGCGGATAGTTTGCATAGAAATTGCCTCGATTCAATTTGCAAAGCTCGCCCAAAGATATGCAGGTAATACACCGTCCCTAATTTCCGTGCGATGTAAATGTAGCAGGGTGTTACGCGTGAATCGATTGCGCCTCAATTGAAGATTTGCATAAAGTAGTCCACCTTGTGTTGGCGAAGGTGAAATTTCTGGAGGAATGCGCAAAAGCAGAAGGCGGGCGTAAACGTTGGCTGGCAACTGTTTCAAGAAAATTTCCATTACTTCCAATTCGCGAAATTCATGCCTGGCAACGTTCCCTCGGAGGAAACGCAGCTAGACGAAAGATTTTTGTTCTCAGCTCGCATCCACGAGACGAATACCTCTGCACCTCGTCTGCGTGCACAAACTTTCACCAGTGTGCATTGTGCCCATCGTTATGCTGGCTCGCACGCACCGTCGTAGAAGCATGAAAGCTTTCGTTTCGCCAGTGACAGTCGTTCATTCAGAAATGTCACACTAATGAACACGTAACTCCTCTGCGTTTACCGCGCGGCAGAAACAAATTGAACGATGATTTCTTTCGTTTATGTCGTTTCTTTTCGCGTGGCTGGCCGACGTTTAAAAATGTTATTATTCAAGCTGTGTTATAAAGTCGTTTGATGGTTCTCAACGGGGGGGTTGAGACGCAGTTTGGCCGTTCAGTTTCCGGGGAAACGCGCGAATCATCGGGACACTTTGCATTTTGAATTTCTAGAGAAAGGAAGACGCGGACGATCGGAGAGAGTAGTTCGTTCGACTTCACGCGTCACCTGTATCCAACCTCGTTTCTCACACGTAAGCGGGGAACAATTTGCGAGAGAACGGCTAATCGTTCACCTCGGGGCCACGGTCTTTTTCCAAGCGGACCCACTTGTCGCTGTCACTCCCGAAATTGCATTGTCGCACGCGAACGAACGGACTCCGTTTTAAGAAACAAAACAATCCCCCGTCCTCGTAAGCCTCGTACGGGACGCTTGTCTTTGCATGCCCCGTCTCGATTGCAAGAACGATCCCCTTAAAAAAGTTCGCCGTCCCGTACAATGGCCCGTCTCTTTTCGCCGACACATTTTAACGAATTGCAAACACGTGCGCGACGATTCTTCCGAGCCCACCTGCGCGATATCATAAAACTCTGCGCGGCGATTTGTTGGCAGTAAATCATCGGGCAGAAGCAATGTTTCGTCGTCCCGAGGGACCTCGACAATGCAGCACGGACTCCATTATACGAAGCCATTGGGGACGACGTGACGTCGAATAAATGAAACGTTTGACAAAGCATCAAAGTTTGTACCAGCACGCCCCCTTTAATCAGAGTTTTCATCGAGACGACGATGTCCGGGTCCGATTAAGCTTTATCTTAATAAATGCACGTGGAAAGAGAGCAGGATGAATCGGTGTCTGGTATTTTTCCGTGGTTGCCTCGGTGAAAGGGCGGCTTTAAGCTGGGGCCTCGATTATCGGGGGCTATTGAGGGCGAAACGATCTCGGGCGAGCAGCTTCGCCAAAGAATAAAGAGGAACTCTGGTCAATCAGCTTCCAACTGCGACAAACTTTCACCGGTATTTCCTCGAAATGAAACCCCGCACCGCCACGATTTTAGTAAAAAGCTTGTTCATCCGGGCTGATCTTCGTCGATCGAAACGTTGAATCTTTTATGCCTTCTGTAAAGTTGAGACGCTTGTCTCGCAACTACGGAATTGGCTATAGAACTCGACTCTTAATTTCCACGACGAATAGAGGATCGAAGAGTATTGCGGAAGATCCTAGGATCGTCCAGTTTCCAATTGCGAAAGCCTGCCTTCGATGTTTCGTTGAAACGAAACCGTTCTACGAACCCTCTTACTAGAAAAGCCTCTTACCTTGCCATCTTGATTAATATGTTCTGCTTCGGCAATACGTGTACGTGTATGTACGTTGTTTCTTCACGTTAACAGTTTATCCATGGTCCAGAACGCTTGTTTCACAACTGGCGGAACTTGTAACTTTAGATTAAATGACGAATGCTAGCAACTTCTTATAACAAAATAACGAGCGACGAAATCCCCCGAATGCTCTTGTCAAGATAACCACGAGCTTCTAGAACAAGCAGTCACGGTGATTGTTTCAACGTTCTGCGAAACTGGCACGCGCGTGTACACGCACGCAAAACGTTGAGATCGTTTCCAGTGACAAACAATAGACACCACCCACGACTCTACTCTTCTCTGGTCTTTGTTTTTTCTACGCTTCCTCCTCCCATTCCCATATTACAAAACCGCGTGTCCCGCCGACCGGAGCTTTCATCCTTCCCGCCTCTTGACTCTTCCTATTTTTCGCGATCTCTATATCGCGCCTACGATCGCGTAACTCCAGAAATCACACGCGTTACATAACAAGCTATTGTTGCGAGCAGCAACCTATGCCGAGGACGCAATTTTAACTATGTATTACCTGGCTGACACCTTGCAGCCCAAACTCCAATTCGCTAACTAATAAACGAAGTACAGTATATTATAATATATTTTCGAAATCGACTCCCAGACAGAGATCCAGTTGAGAAAAGCCTCGAACTTTAACAGGATGTATAGTTATATTTTCCCCTAAATCCTTGCCTCCCTTTGATCTTCTCGTGATTAAATGCAGAGCTGATTCTGTGTCGATCATACGCGATAGATAAATTCGTTATTAATAATAGACACCCAAATTCTTCTTAACAAGCTTGCTTTCGCAACCTTACTTAATTCAATGAATGCACGAGCGGCAAACAGGAAACCTGGTCGTACTATGTCAAGTCCCAAGTCGTGTTGCAACGCTGGCCACTTCTCGGAAACCTCTCCTTTTTAAGACTGTCAAAATATTACCAACATTCCAGCGGTATTCATCGGGCAGTATACAAAACAGAATCGGACGAGAAAAAGAATGTCGAGCCCAGCCAGAACTCCCCTGAAACATCGTATATCTCATTGTCGGCCGAACGTTCAGGCTTATACTCGCGCGTGTATCGGGGCTGTGGCTCGTTCCAAAGACTTGCCACGGACAGCTCCGGTGGATCGAGATAAATCGAGGGATTCGAGTGCACCAGAGGCGGGAGAGACAGTGCCACGGAAGGAATGGCGATTTTACAGCCGAATGTTGCGCGGAGATCCTTACTGGGCCATTGCGGCTTTACAGAACGGAACGGACGTTCTCTCGTTTCCAACTTTTTAATTGGCCCCGCGATGATACATCCGACCGCGCTCGTTTTAATTGCAGCCGACCGGTGACACAGTAGATCCGTGTCGGTAATTTCGACGGACTTCAGAGAGCCATTACTAACGCAGATATGCGGGCGTTTTTCTATCCTCGAAATAAAGGAAAACGTGCCGGAATATCATACGTTTCCGGCACACTTACACTTTACACAAGTGCTGATCTTATAATAGATCCGTCACTCAAAACTATCTCTAGGAATATATCTGTCTTTAACGATTAATATCAGACCAATTATTTGGCGTTCGCAGTTTCTCCATTCGAAGAGAATTTTTGCTATCCAATTATTCCTTTCGGAACAATAGTGACGTGGCACGGAAGCTTCATATCACATCCGAGTAATATTTTTCTTTCTCATAACGCTGGCCTTTATTATAAGATTGTTATCCTCGATCTACCGTGCTCCATCCTATAATAAACCCACTGCACTCTTTATATCCCGAGGAAATTCTCCAGCCTAGAGACCAATGCAAAAACATGACGAACCTCTGTTTTAATACCGCCTTATTACTAACACCGTCTCTTGCCAGACGCCACAGAACAAATTAATATCCCCGCTGGGAAATGTTCCTCGTCGTATTTATTATCAGTCACCCCCCCCCCCCCCATCCCCACCCTTTGGTGGACAGAGGCTAGCTTGAAGCGGGGTCAGAAAATGCCGCTAGAAAATGTGTATTGCGACCCAGTGACACGACGAAGATCCCGGCAACCGTTATCGCGTGCTGCCGCCGCTTTTTCTCCGCGTTTCTGCGACACGTTTCAGGAATGCGAAGACGTTATCGATGCTGGATAGTAGTAGTTCTTGATCTCGTCCATAGCCACTCGACATGCTAGCCACGGGAACGTGCTCGAACGTTTTCCGCCAACGTATTTATTTCCCCCGAAAAGTCGAGTTTCTTCACCCTTTCTCAATCAGGGTAGTATCCGTTCGACTGTCGTTGTTGTTCGAAACGGAACGATTGTTGTACTGTTGTACTGTCTGCGAGATTTCTTTGTGATACCAGGAGCCTTTAATACCAAGGGCTGGCGTTTCAAGGAAACGATGGCCGATCTTCGCGTCTGCGGTTAACTGTATTTTAATTGTATTAAAAGACACGCCGCGAGGCCGGCCATCGTTCGTATCGGGCGAGTTAATTAAAATTTATTGCCTACTCGGGCACGCGTGTCAGCGTGTGCGTTTGCCCGAGCTTAATGGAAATCCCTTGGTCCGGTCGAGTGGCAGCGATTGTAGGGAAACAAATTTGAGGCCGCGATTCGATTGTTGAACGTCGATAGAGAAATGTGCGAAACAGCAGCAGAATGAAAATCGATTTTAAGAAGGGAACGATGTACCGGGTCCGTTCTCCGGATGTATCATTTGCTCCTCGACTTCCGTCGTTTCTCTGTCCTTGAACAGCAATTAAACGCAAGTGCGTTCCCGTGAAGGGGCCACGACGAGAACGGGAATACTGTTGGCGACGCGGTCGATAATTAAGAAGAGAGAGTCGATCCTCTGAGAGTATTATGCCCGCTTCACACTGGAGCCAGGGGTGTGCGGGTTCTCGATATTTCGGGTTCGGGTCGGGACGAGAAAAGTCGGGCGAGATCGGGCGGGCTCTCGGAAATGTGATACTCTTCGAGATTCTCGAAAGTATCCCAACGCTTCGAGATCCCGAACGTTTCGAGATCCCGAACGCATCGAGAGCCCGAAAGGCGTATCGAGACCCGAAAGGCGTATCGAGAAATGGAGATCCCGAAACTGATTATACGATGCAATGTCTCGGGATCCCAATAGAGCCGTCTCTTATAGTATTTACTATTTACTACTATCTTTTAGCGTGCAGAACATATGGTTTTTACAATTATTTTGTGCTTTTACAGTAATATGTAGTTGTAGTTATTCAAGTTACTCTTGGTACGAATTGATTCTGTGGAATTTTTACAAATAAAATTAACATAATAATAACATACGAATTAGAATCATTATTCAGCAGTTCGGGGATCTTACTATTGTTACTACTTGATGCGGATGATGCACTCGGGTTGTTATTATGATTATCTAGATTAATTAATTGTTCCAATTTTTATTTAACGAGATTGCGTCCATTGTCCGTTATAAAAAGACTGATCTATTGAAACTAACTAAGCCACCAAACTGTTAATAAATCCGTTAATAAATAAATTCGTGAGATTTGTACGAATCTTTCTGAAGCGTTAAAGGTAATTTTAATTACTTAATTTAAGTTTAATCTCACAGAGAGGAACAATAGAATAAATGTATTTATTTATAGGATCGTTTTGAATCTTCTGGGGCCCTTTGGGGCACTGGGGCTCTTTGGGGCACTGGGGCTCCTTGGGGCACCGGGGTCCTTTGGGGCACCGGGGTCCTTTGGGGCACCGGGGTCCTTTGGGGCACCGGGGTCCTTTGGGGCACTGGGGCTCCTTGGGGCACTGGGGTCCCTTGGGGCACTGGGGTCCTTTGGGGTCCCTTGGGGCACTGGGGCTCTTTGGGGCACTGGGGCTCCTTGGGGCACCGGGGTCCTTTGGGGTCCCTTGGGGCACCGGGGTCCTTTGGGGCACTGGGGTCCTTTGGGGTCCCTTGGGGCACTGGGGTCCTTTGGGGCACCGGGGTCCTTTGGGGCACTGGGGCTCCTTGGGGCACTGGGGCTCCTTGGGGCACTGGGGTCCTTTGGGGCACTGGGGCTCCTTGGGGCACTGGGGTCCTTTGGGGTCCCTTGGGGCACTGGGGTCCTTTGGGGCACCGGGGTCCTTTGGGGCACCGGGGTCCTTTGGGGCACGAATTGATTCTGTGGAATTTTTACAAATAAAATTAACATAATAATAACATACGAATTAGAATCATTATTCAGCAGTTCGGGGATCTTACTATTGTTACTACTTGATGCGGATGATGCACTCGGGTTGTTATTATGATTATCTAGATTAATTAATTGTTCCAATTTTTATTTAACGAGATTGCGTCCATTGTCCGTTATAAAAAGACTGATCTATTGAAACTAACTAAGCCACCAAACTGTTAATAAATCCGTTAATAAATAAATTCGTGAGATTTGTACGAATCTTTCTGAAGCGTTAAAGGTAATTTTAATTACTTAATTTAAGTTTAATCTCACAGAGAGGAACAATAGAATAAATGTATTTATTTATAGGATCGTTTTGAATCTTCTGGGGCCCTTTGGGGCACTGGGGCTCTTTGGGGCACTGGGGCTCCTTGGGGCACCGGGGTCCTTTGGGGCACCGGGGTCCTTTGGGGCACCGGGGTCCTTTGGGGCACCGGGGTCCTTTGGGGTCCTTTGGGGCACCGGGGTCCTTTGGGGCACCGGGGCCCTTTGGGGCACCGGGGTCCTTTGGGGCACCGGGGTCCTTTGGGGTCCTTTGGGGCACTGGGGTCCTTTGGGGCACCGGGGTCCTTTGGGGTCCTTTGGGGCACCGGGGTCCTTTGGGGTCCTTTGGGGCACCGGGGTCCTTTGGGGTCCCTTGGGGCACCGGGGTCCTTTGGGGCACTGGGGTCCTTTGGGGTCCCTTGGGGCACTGGGGTCCTTTGGGGCACCGGGGTCCTTTGGGGTCCCTTGGGGCACCGGGGTCCTTTGGGGCACTGGGGTCCTTTGGGGCACTGGGGTCCTTTGGGGTCCCTTGGGGCACTGAGGTCCTTTGGGGCACTGGGGTCCTTTGGGGCACTGGGGCTCCTTGGGGCACTGGGGTCCTTTGGGGCACCGGGGTCCTTTGGGGTCCCTTGGGGCACTGGGGTCCTTTGGGGCACCGGGGTCCTTTGGGGTCCCTTGGGGCACTGGGGTCCCTTGGGGCACTGGGGTCCTTTGGGGTCCCTTGGGGCACTGGGGTCCTTTGGGGCACCGGGGTCCTTTGGGGTCCCTTGGGGCACTGAGGTCCTTTGGGGCACTGGGGTACTTTGGGGCACCGGGGTCCTTTGGGGTCCCTTGGGGCACTGGGGTCCTTTGGGGCACTGGGGTCCTTTGGGGTCCCTTGGGGCACTGGGGTCCTTTGGGGCACCGGGGTCCTTTGGGGCACTGGGGCTCCTTGGGGCACTGGGGTCCTTTGGGGCACTGGGGCTCCTTGGGGCACTGGGGTCCTTTGGGGTCCCTTGGGGCACTGGGGTCCTTTGGGGCACCGGGGTCCTTTGGGGCACCGGGGTCCTTTGGGGCACGAATTGATTCTGTGGAATTTTTACAAATAAAATTAACATAATAATAACATACGAATTAGAATCATTATTCAGCAGTTCGGGGATCTTACTATTGTTACTACTTGATGCGGATGATGCACTCGGGTTGTTATTATGATTATCTAGATTAATTAATTGTTCCAATTTTTATTTAACGAGATTGCGTCCATTGTCCGTTATAAAAAGACTGATCTATTGAAACTAACTAAGCCACCAAACTGTTAATAAATCCGTTAATAAATAAATTCGTGAGATTTGTACGAATCTTTCTGAAGCGTTAAAGGTAATTTTAATTACTTAATTTAAGTTTAATCTCACAGAGAGGAACAATAGAATAAATGTATTTATTTATAGGATCGTTTTGAATCTTCTGGGGCCCTTTGGGGCACTGGGGCTCTTTGGGGCACTGGGGCTCCTTGGGGCACCGGGGTCCTTTGGGGCACCGGGGTCCTTTGGGGCACCGGGGTCCTTTGGGGCACCGGGGCCTTTTGGGGCACCGGGGTCCTTTGGGGCACCGGGGTCCTTTGGGGTCCTTTGGGGCACTGGGGTCCTTTGGGGCACCGGGGTCCTTTGGGGTCCTTTGGGGCACCGGGGTCCTTTGGGGTCCTTTGGGGCACAGGGGTCCTTTGGGGTCCCTTGGGGCACCGGGGTCCTTTGGGGCACTGGGGTCCTTTGGGGTCCCTTGGGGCACTGGGGTCCTTTGGGGCACCGGGGTCCTTTGGGGCACTGGGGTCCTTTGGGGTCCCTTGGGGCACTGAGGTCCTTTGGGGCACTGGGGTCCTTTGGGGCACTGGGGCTCCTTGGGGCACTGGGGTCCTTTGGGGCACCGGGGTCCTTTGGGGTCCCTTGGGGCACTGGGGTCCTTTGGGGCACCGGGGTCCTTTGGGGTCCCTTGGGGCACTGGGGTCCTTTGGGGTCCCTTGGGGCACTGGGGTCCTTTGGGGCACCGGGGTCCTTTGGGGTCCCTTGGGGCACTGAGGTCCTTTGGGGCACTGGGGTACTTTGGGGCACCGGGGTCCTTTGGGGTCCCTTGGGGCACTGGGGTCCTTTGGGGCACTGGGGTCCTTTGGGGTCCCTTGGGGCACTGGGGTCCTTTGGGGCACCGGGGTCCTTTGGGGCACTGGGGCTCCTTGGGGCACTGGGGTCCTTTGGGGCACTGGGGCTCCTTGGGGCACTGGGGTCCTTTGGGGTCCCTTGGGGCACTGGGGTCCTTTGGGGCACCGGGGTCCTTTGGGGCACCGGGGTCCTTTGGGGCACGAATTGATTCTGTGGAATTTTTACAAATAAAATTAACATAATAATAACATACGAATTAGAATCATTATTCAGCAGTTCGGGGATCTTACTATTGTTACTACTTGATGCGGATGATGCACTCGGGTTGTTATTATGATTATCTAGATTAATTCTCAATTCCACAGAGAGGAACAATAGAATAAATGTATTTATTTATAGGATCGTTTTGAATCTTCTGGGGCCCTTTGGGGCACTGGGGCTCTTTGGGGCACTGGGGCTCCTTGGGGCACCGGGGTCCTTTGGGGCACCGGGGTCCTTTGGGGCACCGGGGTCCTTTGGGGCACCGGGGTCCTTTGGGGCACCGGGGTCCTTTGGGGTCCTTTGGGGCACCGGGGCCTTTTGGGGCACCGGGGTCCTTTGGGGCACCGGGGTCCTTTGGGGTCCTTTGGGGCACTGGGGTCCTTTGGGGCACCGGGGTCCTTTGGGGTCCATTGGGGCACCGGGGTCCTTTGGGGTCCTTTGGGGCACCGGGGTCCTTTGGGGTCCCTTGGGGCACCGGGGTCCTTTGGGGCACTGGGGTCCTTTGGGGCACCGGGGTCCTTTGGGGCACCGGGGTCCTTTGGGGCACCGGGGTCCTTTGGGGCACCGGGGTCCTTTGGGGCACTGGGGCTCCTTGGGGCACTGGGGTCCCTTGGGGCACTGGGGTCCTTTGGGGCACCGGGGTCCTTTGGGGCACCGGGGTCCTTTGGGGCACCGGGGTCCCTTGGGGCACTGGGGTCCTTTGGGGTCCCTTGGGGCACTGGGGTCCTTTGGGGCACCGGGGTCCTTTGGGGTCCCTTGGGGCACTGAGGTCCTTTGGGGCACTGGGGTCCTTTGGGGCACTGGGGTCCTTTGGGGTCCCTTGGGGCACTGAGGTCCTTTGGGGCACTGGGGTCCTTTGGGGCACTGGGGCTCCTTGGGGCACTGGGGTCCTTTGGGGCACCGGGGTCCTTTGGGGTCCCTTGGGGCACTGGGGTCCTTTGGGGCACCGGGGTCCTTTGGGGTCCCTTGGGGCACCGGGGTCCTTTGGGGCACTGGGGTCCTTTGGGGTCCCTTGGGGCACTGGGGTCCTTTGGGGCACCGGGGTCCTTTGGGGCACTGGGGCTCCTTGGGGCACTGGGGTCCTTTGGGGCACTGGGGCTCCTTGGGGCACTGGGGTCCTTTGGGGTCCCTTGGGGCACTGGGGTCCTTTGGGGCACTGGGGTCCTTTGGGGCACTGGGGTCCTTTGGGGCACTGGGGTCCTTTGGGGCACCGGGGTCCTTTGGGGCACCGGGGTCCTTTGGGGCACCGGGGTCCTTGGGGCACCGGGGTCCTTTGGGGCACCGGGGTCCTTTGGGGCACTGGGGTCCTTTGGGGCACTGGGGTCCTTTGGGGCACCGGGGTCCTTGGGGCACCGGGGTCCTTTGGGGCACCGGGGTCCCTTGGGGCACCGGGGTCCTTTGGGGCACTGGGGTCCCTTGGGGCACCGGGGTCTTTTGGGGCACCGGGGTCCTTTGGGGCACCGGGGTCCTTTGGGGCACTGGGGTCCTTTGGGGCACCGGGGTCCTTTGGGGCTCCTTGGGGCACTGGGGTCCTTTGGGGTCCCTTGGGGCACTGGGGTCCTTTGGGGCACTGGGGTCCCTTGGGGCACTGGGGTCCTTTGGGGTCCCTTGGGGCACTGGGGTCCTTTGGGGCACTGGGGTCCCTTGGGGCACTGGGGTCCCTTGGGGCACTGGGGTCCTTTGGGGCACTGGGGTCCTTTGGGGCACTGGGGTCCTTTGGGGCACCGGGGTCCTTTGGGGCACTGGGGTCCTTTGGGGCACCGGGGTCCTTGGGGCACTGGGGTCCCTTGGGGCACCGGGGTCCTTTGGGGCACCGGGGTCCCTTGGGGCACCGGGGCACTGGGGCCCTTTGGGGCACTGGGGCTTCTTCGTTTTTTTTTGAAGATTCAAAACGTTCCTATAAATAAATACATTTATTCTATTGTTCCTCTCTGTGAGATTAAACTTAAATTAAGTAATTAAAATTACCTTTAACGCCTCAGAAAGATTCGTACAAATCTCACGAATTTATTTATTAACGGATTTCTTAACAGTTTGGGGGCTTAGTTAGTTTCAATAGATCAGTTTTTTTATAACGGACAATGGACGCAATCTCGTCAAATAAAAATTGGAACAACTAATTAATCTAGATAATCATAATAACAACCCGAGTGCATCATCCGCATCAAGTAGTAACAATAGTAAGATCCCCGAACTGCTGAATAATGATTCTAATTCGTATGTTATTATTATGTTAATTTTATTTGTAAAAATTCCACAGAATCAATTCGTACCAAGAGTAACTTGAATAACTACAACTACATATTACTGTAAAAGCACAAAATAATTGTAAAAACCATATGTTCTGCACGCTAAAAGATAGTAGTAAATAGTAAATACTATAAGAGACGGCTCTATTGGGATCCCGAGACATTGCATCGTATAATCAGTTTCGGGATCTCCATTTCTCGATACGCCTTTCGGGCTCTCGATGCGTTCAGGATCTCGAAACGTTCGGGATCTCGAAGCGTTGGGATACTTTCGAGAATCTCGAAGAGTATCACATTTCCGAGAGCCCGCCCGTTCTCGCCCGAGTTGTCCCGACCCGACTTTCGGCTCGGGAATCTCGTCAATTCGAGAACCCGCACACCCCTGACTGGAGCACATTCATCACCGTCGCGCCGTGTGTTACCTAACAGCGTTACGAATGCTTTTCCTGGCGGCCTTTCAAAGTAACAGATTCATTGAATAATATAATTCGCCCGTCCAAATTGCCGGTGTGCAAAGGCGAATATGTTGAATGGAACGGCCGATAGCTGTGAATGGCACGGTCCCGTGGACATTATTGTGCGGTTACGGAAGTGTTACGAGCGACGCGTAAATTCAAGGGAGACCTGCGTGTTCAGCCATCCTCTCTGTTCTATATGAAGTGATTCGTGCATCGTTGCACTCGCGTTGCTCCTCGTTCAACGGTCCACTGTTTCGTTCGGCTTCTTTATTTAGCGCGACGTGAAACGTGCTTTACGTGGACCATGCCTTCATCTGCGTTACGAATGCGCGCATGTACGCGTGCAATTCGTTATCGAAATGAGCCGTTGTCTCTTCGAACGGGTGTCCCACTTGTTGTTACCATCGGGCGCGGAGAGACGCGCGATTCAAATTATACGGAGCGATTGCAAAAGTATATCGCAGGAAGTACAAAGGGAACCAGGCTCGATTGCCAACCCCTTTGGATCCCCTTGCTACGCAACGGAACTCTCTGGAGTAACGACACCAAAGAGAAACGTCGGTTGTTGAACGAAGGAAGACAGCGAGACAAGATGGCTCGATCGATACCGAACTCAATTACCCGGGCTGCATTGAGCGACGCAAATAAATTCAATTCACTGTTGCGTCGAGCCGTTGTCTCTGCGGTCGGTCGTGGTCCAAGTGACCCACTTCCGTCGAAGATACGCGGGTACGAAGAAGTGGCAGGACCACAGGGTAAACGAAAACGCGACGAGGAGGAAGGCGCGAGCGAAGGGAAGACGAGGAAGGCGTTTTCGTGGCAGGGATTGGAATCGTGCGTAGCCAGAGGAACCTTTTAACCGCGCCTCCACCAATAAACCTGACCGTTTCGCCATGAAAATCTCTTTTTAGACAGTCGTAAAGCTGCCGTTGCGTCAATTAGGGACGTACACATGCCACGAAAATTCGGGACGGAACGGTGAAAGGAAATAATACAGCTCGATGGTACGAAATGGTGTCAGTATACTCGGTGCACTAACATCTGTCTGAAAAAGCTTACGAAAATGGGAAATATTCGTTGATGGAATAAGAGAGAGAGAAAGAGAAAGAGAGGGGTAGATTACCCTGCAAGTTTTTACGCACAGGGAGCAAGAAAGGCGAGCTTAATTAAAATTTCACCTAACACGCAACGTAACGAGGCAGCAGGCCCCGAAGAGCGGCCACTTATATATTTTTTTTTCAACGAAATACAGCGGGACCACCGTGGAACACGCGTGCCGTTGTCGGCGAAACAACGAACAGTGCATCTTGCCAAGTACATACGTGCCCTTTTATTTTTATATTCCACGGGGCAACCCTTATAACGAGCCGCAATTAACGAGGCCAAGCCCAGGCAGCAATTTCGAACATTCGTGTAACGTTCATGGGTAACAAGATGGAGAAAGGGGGGACTGCTTCTAAGTCATCCCATCCGCCGGTGTGGTAAATTCCGGTTCGGCTAATCGGGCCGGCTGCGTGCATCCTGTGGCTGGGCGCATTCGAAATGAGCCGGTCTCCTGCAGCGAATGCTCTGTGTATTTTAAGCGTATGCAAAGCCGAGATTGCCTGCGCGATTTATGCTTTAATATTAAGACCGGACTCCATGTGATGCAATTACCATCGCGCCGATATTGCGCGCCGCTGGCTGGAAATTAGGGTCGATGGGATTGAGATAGATCTCTCGAATCGCTACCAGGGACGGGGAGGTGCCCTTGTCGGGACAATTGATTTTAATGCGCGGAGGAGTTTCGAGGATTTTATGCTGAGCGATATTTTTTAGGTTCCTAGAATTTAGCAACTATGGGAGATCTTGCAAATTTCTTAATACCGATGCTATGGAATTTGGGGATTGATTGCCTCTTGGCATTATTCTTCATTCTGATTACGGCCTTGCGAGACATTCGTCCTATGGTAACTAATTGATTGTCAATTATTTAGAAACTGCAGCGGTCCATCACGGATTTTTCCCGGTCGATCAATCGCCCTTTTGGTATTTCTTATTGCCGGATTTAGTATTTTGTATCGTCCCGTCTTCCCCACTGCGTCCTATATTTCTTCTTTCAATTTTACATCGCCCAATAAGGGCGTCACAAAATTATTGTAATCCTACGACCCTCGTCGGCGCCTTTACTGTCAACCCGACAGGCTTTCCGATGTAAGCTCCCTCTCAGCGTGTCAATGCTCGAACAACCCTGTCCTAATCCGACACATCTAGCCCGGTCAGATAATTTCACGATAAAACAGCGCGGGGCACGTACGTACGCGATGCATCTTCTTGCATCGATCCAGCCACGGTCAGAAAAAGAGGGAAGAAAGAAAAAAGAAAGCGATTGTCGAGGAGAAATCCCTTTTTCAACGGAGTCCTGTCCGACTGGAAACAATGGAGTCAACAACGGCCGCGATGCACACGGCGCAAGTGTACCGTGAAAAGAAAATGCAACAGCTTTTGCTATCTTGCCTTCCCATTAGCAAGAGAAATGTTACAATTTTGTAGAGCAAAAACTGAAAGGTCCAAGCGAAATCGGGATAAAGGAGAAAAAAAACGAAGATGCATATCGATCCTCCATAGATCGTTCCATCGTGATCGCGCGATTAAAAGCAGGGAAACGATCGAAACTTCCTTGCGGTGGAGATGACGCGGCCACTGAATGAAGTATAATGGTGCAGTTTTGCGGAAGATTGATATTGAAGTCACGTCGGGTTTCTATTACAGCCAGATAATAATAGAAGATTACAAGTGAAACTTGCCGGGGAGGTTACGAGTCGAGGCGGTTGGAACGACGAAGCGGAACAGAGAGCTGAAAAGGGGTTAATTAATCGTGTCAATTACCCATTTACCACCTGAAGGAAAAAAAATCTCGGTTTCATTAGGCGTTTACCCAGCATTTCCAGTCTGAATCGCCGGGGATTTTTTCTTCTTATTTTCATACGCGGCCAGGCCGTCCTATAAGCCTCCTCTAATGCCCCTTTCCTTCTCTCTCTGACTTTGGTATCTAGCTCACAGCAATATATCTTGGCCTACGCGTTCGCAATTAGTGGACGCGTTTAATACAAAGCAGCGGCTTAATTAATGCTACGATTTTCACCGGGTCGCCGAGTTATCAGCGAGCAAAACCGGCGCGTTGTTTTCCAGGATAAAATCGAACCTCGTGCCGTGACGAAACGTGTGCCACCGCGACCCCTGCGTGTTAACCAACGTGACCGTGTACAAAATGAAACAGCAACGAGCAATCCAGCTAACGACTTCTTACCCGGCGAACAGTCCCCGAATCGAGATTCCGTCCCGTTAATCTGCCTGCGATAAATCATTTCTTGGGGAGAGAGAGAAAAATTGATCGAACGATCGTTTGATACATTCAACGCGAGGAGCGTGCCAAATCTTTCTCACTGAACGATCGAAGGTTTCAACAGCTCCTAATTATCCTCACACGAATTGCCGCGGCGATTCTAATTCCCTTGGACCAACGAAGTTGGGATAAAAAAGTTTCTCCTGCGCCAGATAACCAACAAGGAACTTTGGTAACAATGTGGAGAACGTGTATGTAGAATTGGCCATTATTTCCGTGGCATACGCACCAGTTACGAACCGAGAATGGAAATGCATTTCGCGGCAGAGCTTCCGGCTGCGCCCGATACACACTATGCATTATCTGACTGCGGTGTCCTTAACGCCACATCTGTGTGTCACTGTATCACGAGGGCTTTCTTCATTGTGTAACCTCAGTGCTTGTCAAGTTGCCAGGTGTTTACAACGTCAGTCCTCGCCCGTTTTCTCGATCCACCTTGTTAAACTTGCTTGCGCAGATAAACATCGAAATTCAATGGTACTCATATTCATCGATCTGACGATCGTGTATTCGTTCTGTTAACATTAATGGTTCCGCAAGAAATATTATAGAACGAGAATAGAGACTGTAGGAAGCTGCCAAGTAAAGAACTCGAAATCTTTCTACTTCCCCGGCGCTATTTCGACGAATAAGTGGCGATAATTAAATTGCCCGAGCTGAACGAGTAATTTCGGGGAAAGTAACTATTCAAATGCTGTTATCTCGAAACAGCAGGCAAACCATAGGCGGTGCTACAATTTCGTATTCGCTGAATAATCAAGTGGCACTCGCCCGATTTGCATTCCATCTTGTTCTCTTCCCGTGCCATTTATTATCAAACTGCGATCGGTTCGAGCAACCAATTTGTGCAATGAATGAAACGACGAATTCGTAAACCTGCGGAGGGTAGGTGTAGGCGAGGGGGCGAACAATTAAACGGGAGCGCAGAGAATTTTTGTTCTCTCGACGCTTCGCGGAAGACGGCGCTCGTTAAGCCGGCTAACTGGAGCGAAAACTTCAAAAACTGGCGAGAGTGGGTTCGAGTGAAGCAGCCCGGCGTTTCTGTTTGCCCGCGACGATATCTCAATAGGAAACCACCGTGTAGAAATCAGCCGGCCCGCGAATATTAATAATCCTTGCCGCAGAGAGGCGCGGTTTCGTTTTCCTATCCTTTCCATCTCCTTTTCCTCGCCCGGCATCGTCACGTTTCTACGCTTCATGCTCCCTTTACCTCACTCGATTTCACAATACGAATACCTGGCCACAGTGGCATTGTTGCTCTACTAATTCTATATAATTGGTACAAATCGCGCGGTCAATTATTTGTCCAAGCAAAATGATGGTAATTGGTGGTGGTAATCTTTTGTTACAATCTGGTAACGAATACAGTGGACGAGGTATAAGATAGAGGATGCGCAGGACGGTAGAGCACAAGGGGGAGAAGTAAAACGCGATCCTATCGCATTTAATCATAAGAGTTAAATACTATTATCATCATTACTGCGATTATTATCATTGTGCCACGAAGATGGGTACAATTCATAACATTGTTACTTTCCGTATGGTATATGGTGTACTTCGGCCGAACTCGGTGTCTATTTTATTCATACATAATAATAATACCTTGCTAATGCGCACAGAATTAACAGAACGATTACAATAAGGCAGACACTAATTACACTCCGAATTATTACAATTTCTAATAAAGATAATGATCCCAGAGGCTTCGCCATGGGCTTGATTAAACGAAGATCGCTGTCTGATTGTGAGATGTCCACAGAGGGAGGAGACACAGGACTAGACTGAGGACGAGGTAGGCAGAGCGAGAGGAGGCCGTCGGCCTCGACTGTTCTCCAAGAGGTCGACCCACTTCGCCCAAAGGCGAGGGGGACCGTGCTGGTAAGCAGTTACGTACATATACGTACACCTTCCATACGTAAATATATCTACGATCTTCTCTTTATGTCGTATAACGGCCCCCTGCCTCACCCTTTCACCGCCTCTCCCTTCCACGTTCACAGTTTTGTCTCTGGTCGTATCTCGATACGACGAAAAAGCATTTCGAACACCCGGCTCCGATATAAAGTAATGTCATTCGGGTTTCTTATCATTCATCCTGTCATACCGCGGTAAACGACGAACGGCTCCTCGATCGCAGGATGCTGTTGTCAAACACCGACACATCACGCGCCATATATGCATATTCGTTGTCGTCGTTTTGCATCGCGTGTCTATCAGCTGTTTCACGCTCCTCCTCGTGTGTCCTCGATGTGGTGCCGGCCTCGAGGTGAATCCTGCCCGAGGTTATCGAAACTCAGTGCTCAGGTAACCACCGTGGCGTGGACGTCGCGAGTGTCTCTGCCGTGTTCGTCGACTCTCATAATTTATATAATTGCAACTGATTCCCGGGATATTTCGTTAGACCGTGCACGGGGGCCTTTCGAACGGTGCGTCCGCGAAGGAAAAAGGAAAAGGGAAAAGGAAGAACTTCGCAACGTGTTATTGTTTGACCGGAGACAATAGGCCCCCGAAAAAATCCAGCACGAGAGATAGCCCACTTAAAAGACGCAAACGACATTGGTCCGCGTGAAATCACCGCGGGTATTCCTGGCGGGAGACGACACGTGGTTTCTGCTGCAGGCACGCGGCTCCCTACTCTCCACCGCGAGTTCCTCGTCCACGCTGGACGCAATCAGCCGATTCTCAAAGCGCGACCGGTAGTCGAACCGCGTGCACGTGGAGCCCGACGTGGCCTCTACCTCCGTGGATCGCGATCAACAGAACGATATCGATAGAATCCATTCAGACGAAGGATCTGGTCGTTGAACGTGACTGCGATCCACCGTGGATGATCGAGCCATTAACTTTTGCACTAAGGGAGCGGGGATCGATCGCGATCGTTTCTAATTGAACACCGTTGGAGAACAGTAGTCGAAACGTGTATCACCCTCCGCCTCTGAATCGCGGTCGGTGAATCAATTTCCGTTGAAAAACCAGCCGGTGAATCATCGGGAGGCCTAGTCATCCTGCCCAGACTGGATTTCACCTTTAGGTTCAAGAGGATTCCAACGGGGTGGTTCCTTGGAGTTCAGTGGCACATGTGATCGTGATCGGGAGCTGGTCGAGTGTTTTTGTCCACGGTGTATCCTGGATCCAGGGAATGAGTGGTCAAGAATGAAGATAGGGTGAACGGTCCCTGGGTGGAACGAGAGTTGCTTCAGATCGGTGAGTCGATCTTTCCTTTCGATTTGTCGAATGTTCGATCAACTGTTTGAATTCGCTCGTGACGATAAAATGGTAAACCAATGTAAATGATATATTTCATGTTTGCAAATGTTCGATCAAATGTTCCAATCAGTTCGTGATAATAAACAGAGAAACAAATGTGAACGATATGTTTCATCCTCGAAAATGTTCGATCTAATGATTGTAAATCGTTCGGGAGAAAAACCGGCTGACTAATCCGTGAAATACTACGGATAGTATTGTAAACCAGGTTACACGTTTTCGTTTTGATCTGAAATCTGATTGAAACATCTGTCGGTACTTTTTTCATTCGGTGGCGATTTCTTCGACACTTTCTTGCTTGCGCAAAAGGTAATAATCGAGAGATATCGACGATTGTCGCGGCGAACTAGGTTACCGATTTTTTCGCCGGGAAAATTTGCTTCGCGGTTAGCAGCTGTTCTGGCTGACTTTCAGGCTCATTGACTTTCAGACTGTTGCGAGAGAACCGCAAAAAAGTTGTCAACGACGTTGTCGAGATGTTTCCGCGAGAAGTGTGTTTGTTGTCTTCTCGATCAGAAACAGAGCGGTACGAGAGAAATGAAAAAGAGAACAGTGGGCCTCGTAAATGTTTTTCTGCGAAATATATTAGCGGTCGTAATTTTCGCAGAGTAATTAGCAAAAATTTGGATCACCATTGTAAAACGAGTTACATAGCTTCGGCAAAATCGCCCTTGCCATTCCGTTTAGTCGGATCGAAACGAAAGTGACTCGATTTCTGTGTGCCGGACCTGCCTGTGGAATACTTCTCTAAATACTTTGCCCTTTTTATTCGATACATTGAATTCGCATTGAAGAGTACATTTTAATCAATTTCAATCAAAGTGAGGAACAGAAAGAAAGCGTATTTTATAAATCGCCACTGCCTACGCCGCATCCTCGTTACGGAGCGTAATGTATTGTTGCACAAACCGGTCGGCGACTAGATCGGAAACGCAAATAAATTTATCACGATAAAATCGAGCCGCGTAATCGACGCGGGCTCGGATCGTTCCTCGAATGTATCACCGGAAGTAATCAGGAGTCCATAAAGCGACGTCCCCGCGAGACGTACGGCGCCAATAAACTGCTTTGACGATGATTCGTGGAACGATAAAATTTCACGTTGCTCACGACGTCGACGAGGACGAGGGTCTTGAGAACGGGGCAAAGAACGACCCTGGACAGAAAAGTGTCGCGGTGCAGGGTAGTAAATCGTTAGAGATCGTGTACTACCCGCCTATCTGACGCGCACAATGAATATCTATTGTCCGTTTTACTTTCTCCCGCCGGCGAACACCGTGTCTCTGTGTCTCGTAAACAGGAGCCACGTGTACGTGGATACACCTGTCTTCCATCGTTCGATCGATGAAACCGCGCGCGACATTAGAAAATTCAATGACGCTCGTCGATGGGAAGATCTTTCAGTTCGTCGAAAAGAAATCACGTATTGGAAGGTGTATGCGAAATTGTTCGAAGTCATACAAAAACGATTTGTTACGATGGAGAACAGAAGGGGGTACAATTGAGAAAACCGAGGTTTCAATTATTAGATGCTACGTACCATTTCTATGGCATAAGACAGCTTACAGAGAAATAACATTCGGAAGGGGTGACAGGGGTGTTTCGCAAGATGATGGATCGATGAATTCGATTTCGGCTTCCTGCAAATTGATTTCTTGGGATGAATATGTTAGCTGCTGTTACGAATCGGTCGAATGTTTGAAAGAAATTTTGTAAGAAGGCACAGAGGCTTCTTCTGCGCACGGTTGAATTTTCATTATTTATATCTCTATTACGGCGTGTCTAATTCGAACAGAAGTGCTTCTACGTTCCTTCGATTGGACTAGACACGAGAAGAACCTGTCTAGACTAGTTTTTTCGTATCGCTCGAACGTTTGAAGCGGCTGAGACTACATAATAAAGTATCTTCCTCGTGTAAGGATGGAACACGATTCGAAAACGAACATCGAAACCTATTATTCACAAGCAACTCGCGGAATCCTGAACTATTGTTCATTTTCCATGACCCTTGGTTTTTTTAGTAAAGCAAACCCCAATACACGTCTACCGAAATACGTCGAGCGACGAAATGGTGATACCGTCGCGATTAACTATAAAAGCTGTCGGCTCGTTGGTCAAACGGCGTGAAGAAGCAAGGATGCGTTTGAACAGTAGCGTAGCTAATCAGTGAAAGTGCCACACGACCAAGTGGCCGCGCTCCTTCTGAAAATCGAATCGACCCACTTCTACTTGCACTTACATCGCCACCTCGACGAAGGAATAATCTCGCGTTAAATAACGTCAACGGTGTCGCGGTTTTGAAACAGGCACGGCGTCGTTTTCGTTCCTTCGTTTCTTCTCGAGTCATGGTTTCCTTAAGTGGGTTAACCGTCTTTCGTCTCGTTCCAGTCGCCTACTTGTCCGACGATAGTTCCGCGCGCTACGATAACGCAACGGACGTACCGCGTAGACGGACAAATTGTCGTTCCACGGATTAAAACTATTATTTAGAGATTTAATGGCCGTTCTATTTTCTAATTGTCTCGTCCTGCCGTGCCGACTTTTCACGGAGCTTCCACTTTCACTCCGGTAAAATTAGGGAAATTCGTCGAGCCAAGCCTAGCCTTCGGATTCAACAGTTTTCAGTCATGGGTCAGCCGACGGATGTTATCTCCGTGGCTAACGCGTAGAACTGTAAAGTCATGTGGAGTTATGAGGTTTCCAAGCCTCACAGATATCGATCAATCCTTCTCGCTACGTTTCACCGAGAAATCCTTTTGTTCCACTCGACGGAAGGAGAACGGAGCTTCGAAAGCATAGGAACGCCAGTGAAAATGAAACAGTGATCCGCGTTTCTCTCATTACGAACGATGCAGTTCGCCGCGAATGCATTGTAAAATCATGCAGTTACCAAATTTACGATTCCCTGGCCGGGCACGAACGAAAATTCAGCAAGCTGTTTCCAAACGGGGCAACCATTCGATGTACGGCGCTCTCGTGGATGCAGTAGTTCACTGAGAAATTCCTTTTGTTACTAGCTGAAGAGAAAGAGCAGAGTCAACGTTTCGTTGATGGCAGCAAAAACGAAT
Organism: Nomada ferruginata; assembly: GCA_963583965.1. Taxonomy (NCBI): domain Eukaryota; kingdom Metazoa; phylum Arthropoda; class Insecta; order Hymenoptera; family Apidae; genus Nomada; species Nomada ferruginata. Next base: position 7,634,034 of record OY757225.1, on the reverse strand, counting down.
GGACGATCGAGATTTATCCAGGTGTCCTGATTAAATCTGTACGCCAGCCTTGATATCGCGCTCGAGCAATTCGAGTTCGCTCTCATCGAAAGTTGCAGGTGTTAATTTCATCCCAGTATGTTATGTAGATCGAGTGGAATATCGAATTCAGGACTCGGGGAAATGTATACTTTAATTGCTGAGTATGTACCTATTAATTTTCGAAGAAAAAATCTTTCAACCATAGACTTTGTCGAATGTCAGTTAAAAATGATTAGGGATTCAAAGTGGCATTTAAAATATTTCTCGACTTCTCTCTGGAATTTTTTACCGGTCAGCAGACCATCGCCATTCCGCTCCAGTTTCGGGCAGTTCTCCAGCAAGCAGACGTGCCGATTCGGAACAAATTAGAGGCGCTTTTGTTCACGACGAATTCGTGAGAGATTTTCTGTTTCTCCGCCGTTTCTATCGGCCCCTTTCTCTTCTTCAATTTGTGGATCCTTTCTTCAACGTGGTTACAACGAGACCATTAGACCGTTCTCCCGTCACGGTCTCTGGACCACAAAAGACTTGTCCTCCATAATGTTGCCTGGGTAACTAACAGAATTAACCGAAAATCGATTGGCAGACCGATCCAGAATTCTCTACACCCTGCCAGTTGAACGTGGTTAATTCGCGCGTGCACTTCCCCGGGGCTCGATCAGCGTTTCGCTGTAAACGTGGAGTGAACAATTAGTCTTTGCGTTGGGAATGAGCGACGGCTCATTAATAATGCATAGAATTGTATCGTCTATGATACAGAGTCAGCTGAACACTGGAGAATAGTTCTATGAACTTTGAGTCGAGTTCATGACCGGGTTACGATTAGTGTTCCTGAGTTCTCGATATTTTTCGTCTCTCGAGAAATGAGAAATCAAAATTAAACAAAAAGATGGAACTTTACTTGCGTACAATGCACAAAATAATTTTCGTAACAAAATAATTCGTCGTTAGAAGAGAAGGAAATAGGTCTGCAACAAGTGGAAATCTCTACTCGTCCCTGGTCTTCTATTATCGAGGTAGCGATTAACGTATCAGGGAAGCAAACAGGATTGAAACAAGTGACGATGGAAGCGAGAATGTAGACGGGGGAAGCTTGTCACGTATCGATGGAATTCTCGTGGGATACATGGGGTTGTCAATTACGGCAAACAGCGAAACGATCCGCGGGGAATCGAGTGAAATTGCAGACGGCGGCGATTCGATTGGCCGATCGGAAATGACGAGGATACGGGTTCTTGTGGAAACATCCGGCGAGAGATTGAGATCGATATATTACGAGCTACGACGGAAGCCCGCATTCCTCCCTTCGATCCCGTCTACTATTAACTCTTTCGCCGTGATTTACCTGACCCAGTTCGTTTTTGTACGATTCTCCTATGGTGCCAGCGAAGAGTAATAATAATAAATTATTGTTAAAAGAGCAACACGCTACAATAAGAATACAAGAAATTGCTATTATTATTACATTATTATTATCATCTCTATTATTAATAACCGCTGCAGCATGTTTTTCTCCATCCAACGCCATTTATCACGAGATCTTAATGCAAATGTCAAGCGCAAAATCATCAATCGCGGATTATCAGAGGCGCGCGGCAGCATCGGGAAATTTCGAGTTAAAATGTATCTTCTAATTAGAACGCGTGGACGGGCGCTAGTGCATTGCAGCTCCGCCCTTAAATTCGTACTCGAGTCACGTGTATCGACTTTTCTGTCACCATAGAATTGGAATAAGCGATCTCCGATACGGCCATTAACGATCGTGACCCTATTTCCCGTGGCAATTGGAGAACGTGCTGAAATTTATCGAACCGTTCGCTGGCAAAACTACGAGCGTTGCTTCGACGTTCATGATAAATAGCATCGAGGATAATATTTCCGGATCTGATCCACGCAGTCAGGCACACCGAACGCGTTCATTTCGCCACGCGAAATGCGAGAAATAATCGGCGAAGTTACGTCAGTAGAATCCGAAAATAAGTTAATCTGAATGATGGAATGCAATAATTAACTCTATTTCTTTTTACGGCGATATCACTAAATATTTCGACTCTCAATTAATCACCTTATCGCACGGGCATTAATAATGGGACTTCTTCTTCTTCTTCTCCCCCTATGATACGATAATAATGCTTGGGATTAATTAATCTTAAATAACTCGTAGCCACCTTAAACGAATCCAATTAGCAGGCACGATTCACGAAACGATCACACCGCGAACGGTACACAGCTAAATGGGAGCTTCAAAAGAGTCAGGCGACGCGACGCAAACGAAGGTACACACGCGTATACACGCCAAAGTAGCATACGACTGTAGTAACCCTGTTTTACGGTACACGATGCACCAGGACTGGCTTTTATTTACAGTGCAACCAACCGGTGGCCCGGCAAGGGACCGCAAAGGGTCAACGGTTGCAGCCCGTTAAAACCGGCGTGCCAATGAATCGAGTATGCGGATTTCGTTGCATAAAAACTGGCGATTTCAATTGAATCTGTTCGCTCAATATCCCGCGACAAATTGCGCCACAGTTGTCAACTTCAAAGTCTCTGGACCCACGATGGAACAGGAATAATTAATTACCTTCGTGCCGGCGCCTCCGACCCGACCATTCAATCATAATTACAATATTAATCCCATGCTCCTCCATCAAGTGTTCTACCGAATGGGAAAAACTGATGGCGAAATGAGAAGAGGAACGGTGTCCCGCAGTGGCTACCGTGGAGCGAGACTTTCGAAAAGGCTAGAGGGTTGAGGAAATAGGCCGTTTCCCATGGAACGGATATAACACGCGGTCCAAAGCCCGCGGGCCCGTTCCGCCGGGAGGCTAATAGCACATGCATCATCGTGAATAATTAACATCTCGTCTACCTGGGCTGCCACGAAGCTGTTGCTCGTGCCAAGTGAAACGGGAGACATCGCGCTCGTGGGAAGGCACGGCCGAACGAGCCTCGCATTTCCACCTGCTCTCTACTATGTCCCTTCGCGATCGTGAATCGAACCTGAATCGTTGATCGCCCGTTGATTGGCGTTTCCGCGAATCTCGCTGCGCAACTGCCGTTGCATATTGAGACCGGAGACTTTCCAGAACTGTATGTGAAACTCGATTGTCCGCGGAGGATTGAAAAGCCAAGCTTTTCGCCAGGTGTCAGGGGTGTAGAAATGAAGCTTCTAATATGCACGCGCTCGCGATAAATATAAATATTGAGGAAATGTTCCGTACACCCTGCGACTTCGTCCACTTGCGAAGGAGGAACATTCTGCAACCCTAGCCCCATACCAGCGCATCGTTTAATTAGAGAAGCGCAGGTAACCTCGGCTGCCCGGGCGCTCGATTAAGGAAAAAATCGATTCCGGCGAACCGGTTAAACCCCGCGGATTCGATCGCTACAGATGCAACGAATGTGTGCCGACAATTGTGCACGCAGCCTCCATCCCGTAAAGCGGTTTCGAGGTGGTCCGTTTTGGGCGAGTAGTTGATTCCGTTCGTTGGAATCCTCCGCTATAAACCACCGTGCCGAAGTAGAAACGATTATCGGCGGTCGGACCTGAACCAAAACGAGGAGGGAGAAAAAAAGAAATTGCAATCCCCTGCTCGTTAATTCGATGCCGCGTCGCGTAAAATATCGGCAATTAATCGGCAACGGCGCGGAATTTTTCGCGAACGGTTCTTTCTACTCGAAATCGCGGGATCCACGGTTTTCAGGAGATGGTGCGCCGCGATAATGCCCCGTGGCCGGCAGAGAATCGGCGATCTTGCGCTAAGGAGTACGCGTCCCGACGCAACATAAATTTCGCGGCGGACAGTTCGCGGAAAACAATTAGCGGGGAGCATGGTCGAATGGTCGAACGAGTGACGACGCCGGGATGGTACGAGCGGGCGAATGTGTGTCAATCGAAAGCCGGTTTCTAGGTGGCGTCGAGCATCAACGGCCAAACGATTTTGAGCGTAGAATTAATGGGGATCATTAATATCGGCGGTGTAATTATGTGTTTTATGCAGCCGGTCATCCTGCGTTAATGCTTGTTATTAATGCGACCGCGTAATAACGGGCCGTGCTGCGGGGTGACTATTGATTCATCGAGCCGCGTCGCCGATCGTAATGTCCGGTGAAAATCCCGATTACCGCCGGGGTTAAATTAATATTTACTCCTCGTGGAGTAAGAAGACGAATCGCTGCGACATTCCCGTAAATATATCCGACGATGCCTGTTAATGAACGCGCGTGCATACTTTTACTTTATGGGCGTATGGTAAAAGGAAGCGGAGAGGTACCAACGATACATAGTAGTCGTGATAATAAATTTAAATTTTATTTTCCGCTGCTTTGCTTCTGTTTTCCAAATGTCGTGTCTCTTTCCATCCGGTCACCGAACGATGGGGAACCGGGAAAATGATGGCGGGGTCACCGACGATTGCCTAGGCGGATTTACGCAAGAACCTTCGAGCGTGTGCACGATCACCCCGTAAAAATGGATGTTATGCGCGCATGCTGGCACGCCGCTCTCGTGTACCTGGAGAAGTGGGTCACTTTTACCCCCTGTAGCAAGCTGAATCGCGATCGGGATCGAAGATCGACTTGTATGATGCGAGCGATCATGGTGTTGCGTGTCATTGGTCGTGTACCGCCTCGTCACGAGCGTTGCCACGTGCGAATACAGGACGTTTCAGAATAGAAACAAATCCGTTTATTAATACGTTATTTAATACGCTTCTATTAGCATAGCGCATCGACTCCGGCCGTGAGAGGATATTTAAACCGTTGATGAAATATAACGAAAATTTACTATTTCCATCATACTTCGGGCAGATCCATTCGCTCCTGTACGGATGCCAGCTAGGAATTTATTAATTAAATTAAATTATCCAATATATTTCCGTGAACGTTCCAGGAGAAAGTAGCAATGCATAAAGTAACGAGCAATGTTGCAACAATATCACATCTATTTCATCTATTCGTAACATCTGCCCGTTTGGGTAACATTCTTGCGACTAGAAACGACCAGGAAGCGATCCCAACGTTTCTCCCATGTTACCACCTCCTCCAACTAATACCGACAGCAATTTCTATTCGAGAAACCGTAGAAACTCGTTGCATCTTTCAAACGCGAGCTGCCAGCCTCGTATAGGATCGAGAGAGATTAATTCGGCCGAATGGAAGTCTCGGTGGGCGACGACGAATCAGTGCAGCAAAGTGTTCGCGATCCGCGTGAAAACGCACCACTGTACATGTATACACAGATCTCAGTGGCGTAACAGCCGACTGGTCGGGCCTGTCGTCATTAAAATGCATCGTCCGTCGTGGAAACACCCTTTCTAACAGTTGCACACCGCCCGCCATAAATTTTACCGTGACGAGCAGCCTGCTTTAAATGGCGACGCGAGATTTCTACCGGTCGACAAAACGATCGCCACTTAGAATCTAGCCTTGCCAATCATCGATTCAAATACAAATATCTCCGCGCTTAGACACCGACGCGCTCCCATTTCTTCTTGTTTCTGGCGATTGCCGGTGATCCTTTAACACGGGGATCGATACTTTTCTCCGCTGCTCCTTCTGTGGCTTCGATCGATTTTTTTTCTTCCCCTCGCCGTTTCGTTCCACTCATTGATAGCAGTGGCACTGGAGTTTGGCTCGGCGACCTTCTTAAGAGAGATCCGTCGTCCTCGATCTCCGACATCTTACGGGGATCAGAGATCGACACGAATTTATACTGAGATACGACGGCGAGCTTGTTACAATAAACGATAGATACAATTGTCACCTGTCAATGCCAATTCCGTTTCATTCTCTCATCGTCGTCTATGTCGTTTCCGAATCTTCGTCGCTGCTCGCCCCGCATCATTCTCGTATATTTCCCACTCGTCGCTGACTGAAATACGATTACAAGCTATCAGACTGCCAGCCGTTTCCCACACGAAAACGATTTCTCCCGGGCTAATCAACGGTAATTATCTCCGCAGAACGCGTTCGGGAAGAGTTAGTGGGCGTGCGTGCAAGTGCGCTGCCAGCTGTGGTATCTATAGGAGGAGGAGGAGGAAGGCAGAGACGAGTAGAATGAGCGATTCGCGATAAATGTCCACTCTCCAATGCTCCGCCAGAGATCATAGGTCACAATCGAGGCGTTATCTCCCGCTTCTCTCGGGCTGGAAACGGGAGTGGCGTACTCGGAACTGCTGCGCGAGGATTTTCTTTTCCCTTATAAGCGAGCCGGTTCACGGGGATCCATAAAAAGAGGCGCGCGTTTTCTCCCGCAACGCAGGAACTTCCGCTTGAAAATGTTTCACGGCGGAGCCGTTTGAAATTTTCTGCTCGTCGGCCCATTTTCTTCGGACGAATTCCGCGCCCGATGCTGACCAATTACACTTCGGTCCCCTTTCTTTCCTTTTCTTTATTCCGCCGTTCCTCCTCTCGCGGCGTAACGAAGCAAATGCATTATTAATAAACAGCGGGGAGGCCGGGCCGGGCAACGTTTTATCGCGTTTTCTCATCGGATCGCGCATGCCTAAGCGTGCACGCGAAATATCATCGTACAGAAGCGGAAAAATGCTGCCGAGGTAGCAGACACGCGAGCTTTCACGAGGCAGCGCAACAAAATCGTCGCTTCGTGTCTGTCTGCGATAGCCGTCGAGGGACGCGTCGCTTGGAAAAGGAGAAATCGCGAGACGTTGGTTGCCTGCCTCCTACAATTAAACTGAAACGTACTTCATTTGGGTAACGACGTGCAGGTACCCGGACCGCTACAAACTTCGACAGCGACGTCGAACCGTCGGCTTGTGTCGTTAGATAAATTGCACGTGGTGACAGCGACGATGATGCGCGGAGGTAAATTGCGATCGATAATAATAATGTATAATATAAATGGTATCTGGGGAACGCGGAAATATTTTTCTCCGTTTACGAGCAAAAAGTGTAATAATCCTAAATGAGTACCTCGTACTCCACAGTCGTCTGGGCGTTACGAACGACAGAATTATTATTGCCATCTGGCCGTCGTTTATTTATATCCAGCAGCACGGAAAAATGCTATCAGCAAACACCTATCCCTGGGTCTATATTAATTTACATTGGTCGCGACGCGACATGCATCAGCGAGGCCGCGTGAAATTAACAGGAGACGGGATAGTCGAAACTGATGTAATCGCGAAGCGGTGTCGCCCCGGAAACAGTCATACTTTCACTGAGGCCACGAACATCCGAGCCGCGAGAAGCGAACGCTTGTTCGGCTCGAGCACGCGTGGGCGGAAGTTACATATTAAAGTTACGTCGATGCGGGACGGACAGGTGCACCGGTACACGCATTCTCTTTGCATTGTTCGTCGCGACCCGGTGCATCTCTCGAACGGCATCTTCGCGAAGCTGGAACGGGTATGCCCACGCTTTATGCAAATCGAAGGACCGTGTACGATCCTTGCCGCGTACCGGCTAACTGTGCACCACTGTTTCGCGGACACGATGCGACGTGTCCTCCCAAAGAATGTAAAACCAGTCGAATATTTCCGAAAGGGGTACAGAAATAAATTCTACCGTGAACTTAACAGAATACTGTTTACCTTCTGAGTGAGACAGACTGTTAGGCACACAGAGTGCTCCATGCGATTGGTAAAAATATTACAGGGGACAATGTGAAGAATATTTCCTGCACAATCATACATATATGCAATATACTCGTTGAATTCTCTGGACTCTCGCGAACCCTGTTGCCGTAAACGCATCCGTCGTCCACGATTCGTTAATTTACCCCATTCGTCGAGCTGCAGGCAGGAATTAACGAACAGCCGCGAAATAAACGGGGTAGCTGTGTCGTTGTCGTCTCTTTCGTTTACCGCCGGTGCCGGGTTAAAGTTATTAATCTTTCGCGCGGCGCCTAATTGTTTGGCCGAAGAATTTATCATGACACGGCGGGCAACCGTGGCAGATTTAATTGCACCACCTCTGGTGGACTAATTAAAGAAAGGCAAGAGAGCCCTCTCCTTGCCAGTCTGTGTACGTGTACGTGATAGCATCGTCTAAACGGAACTAACGAGCGTGTTGCTCTTAATACGCGAACGAGGGAACGAGCCGACTCTCTGCCATTTCGACGACGCAGAATGGGATATCCCTCGTGAGATTCGCATAGAAAGCATCGCGGTTATCAAGTCAGCGCCGATAATCGCTGTTATGCTTCCAACTTTCTCCAAATTAGTGGCAGAGCACCGCGCTACGCCGGCCTCCTCGCATTAGATAGGGTTGCCACCATCGTTTCCCTTTTACTTTCGTGCCTATTGTTGGATGCGACGATCCATCTTCGTGGAAATTGTGCCCGCGTGTCTGGGAACTTGTCCGGGAAAATTGCTCCGGAAAGTAAGGCATCTTCGTCATTGATATTGCTGAGGAATTATGGAAGTGTGGTGATTCGAGTTTCTTTCTTTGCGAACCCCCATGTGAAATTGCAGCAATTATTTGAGGACGTAATCAGGAATCGACAGTGCCCACCTGAACGTACACCTGGTAATTCTTGCTCGCGCGATTCGTTACGTACAGTCGTCTGCTATTCCTATCGCCTACCGTCGCGAACACGAATTCTCTAATGGGGCACATCTGGTATAATAATTCGCCCGATCTGTTTCACGCATCGTTCTCCAAAACGCTACAACTCAAGCGGCAAGGTAACGCGAACGTCTTCGACGTAAACGACGGCAAACAAATCGGTCCTCGGCAAGAAGGTGCGAAACGCATTTCGCATCTCGCCGCCACCGAGTCGCCCAGGGAGCTTCCGCTTAATGGCATCTCTGCCGTATTATTACGCGTAATTTCGCGGCTCATCGACTGTCCAAATCGGTCGTGTACACGGTCCTACGCCACCCGTTCCAATCGTTTCGCCGTCAGAGAGTCGAATCTTCGCCAAACCCTCGCGACCCCTCTTCCCGTTCACGCGAAACGATTTTCGGCCGGAAAGGATCGCCCTTTGGTGATCGTAATCGTCGAAGAATTCGTAACGACGTTGCGTTTCTAGCGGCAATAAAAATTTCGGGGCAAGGGCAACGTCTCGGCCGATGGCCGCGACCGTGAACAAGAACCGTGGCGGGCATTCAGACGATCACGTAATTAAAAGCTCGACAGGGAAGCGGCCTGCACGAAGTCTCGTCGTTGAACTCTGCCTCGAACCTGATCATTTAAACGCGAGTCGTTAGCACGAAATCGCGGCGTTTCCGAGCGTGAAGGACGGGAGACGCCTTGCACCCCGGTGCTGAGGCGACCCTTTCGTTGCCGGCTGAATTATTGCCGACTCTGCGAGCTCGGATTTCGGGGGAAGTCGCGCAATTTCAGCTGATAATTCGTTAAGAAGGAATAGAGAAGGGCGAAGCCTCGGCTGAGAAATCATGCAGAACTCGTCGATTGTCCTGCTGAAAAAGAAAACACGGGAAGTTTTTTGCGCACCGAAGTCCTGTCGTGGGAAGTTAAATTAAAAATTACGAGAACGAATCCCGGAGTAGAAAATTTCGTTTCCCCTATTCGAGCGTGCCGAGAATGATCGCGCGTTGCAAAGGCCGGCCGGAGGATCCAGAAAACCTCGATGAAAAGCAATTATCGATCTGCTCTATGCAGGGACCACGGTTGCCTCTTAAACCGTGAGTTATTAACTTGATGGCAAAGGACGGGAGCCCCGGTAATTGCCCGCTCGGCGCAGAGTTTATCTACCTCTGGCTCGCGCACGGCACGTCCTGGACTTTCGTTGAGGATTAGTAAGAGTAAAACGTAACACTCGGAGACATCGATTAACGGTAACGGTAAACGACTTACTCCTCCGGTATTCCTGCGGTGCACGCTTTCGAAGGCTGCTCGCCTTGGGTATCGATTTTCAGCGACGCGCCCCGTTTAATTATCAAGATCCGTGCATGTTCGCCGGTCGATTAATTAAAATCGATCTTGCGAAACGAACACGTTGCAATCTATTACATTGTTGTAAAAAGTAGGAAGGTGCAATGGAACGTCGCATGGGATTATTTTTATCGTCATTTTTTTATTTCCTTGTATTAGTGTCTTTAGGATAGACCGATTGAGACGAATATGGAGAAGAGCAGCTCGAAGGGGGTGAACAAATATGAAAGTAAGAGTGATTAAAGAATGAAATCCATCAGCAGAGAAATCACTCGACGGGATTAGCCTCGAGTGCAGTGATTCAATGAGAAAGCCTTGCTTAATCTCATGTAAAGGAAGAGAGTGTAATAAATCGGCCTTTTGTAGGGGAATCGTGCACTTTCTACGATTCATCGATGATAATTTTTCCTGGCTTCCTATTTCGTTCCATTGCCCCGCAGAAATATTTCCGATCGCGGCATTGAATTATCGGTTCCACTGGGTAATCGTTAAAAATTCGCGACACACCCAATTTCAATGGAGGAATTTCAATTTTTTTGTTCTTCTTCTGTTCCCTCTCTTTTTATTATTATCGATGCTGATCCCAATGGCGATCGTTCATGCGGGTCTCGAGCGCGGCTTAAACGTGGATCGCGTCACGATATATCATAGAAACAGTGATAGAGGCTGAAGTATGCTTTCGACTGCGCGTATCACTTGCTCCGCAATTAAAGCTGCTGGCCACTCGCTCGATAGAGGCACTGATAACCCGTCGATGACTGTCGATACAAATTAAACGTTTTCCAGCTGCTGCAGCGCGGCGCAAATTTTCCCACGAAACGCTGAACTCTGTTAACCGAGAAATAGAAATACGCGCCGGATGGAAATTTATAGAATTCTCTGGAAAACCCGGGGCGAACGTTTCTCCCTGGCATCTTGATCTTTATTAATTCATTTGCATCGATCAGCGCCGCGATATTTTCCCCGAAGAATCGCGTGGCAAAAATTTGAGAGGGGAACCACTGCGGTGCTCGCGTATAAATTGCCTCGGACATATTTACCGTGGAATCATGCAAATCATGCGCCGGACAGCACTATCATCATTTCGTCGGCGTGGTCGAAAAAATTAATCGAAAACTAATTTTTGACGGCGTTCTCGTTACTTGCCACTTTCACTCGATTAGACCTGAGTGCCCTCGAAAAAAATATCGATGTCCATCGGGTGGGCACAGGGGAGGTGTGTGTGCGTGTGTGTGTGTAGACTTTGCAGGAAAAACAGGGGCCCCCGAAACTGGCCCATCCTTTGCAGGTCGTTTCAGAATAAGATTTAATTCGCGATAGGGACGGCCTTTCGCTACCAACACCATAATCACTCTCGGGCACGCTGATGTATCGTGCGCCCGGGACCCAACTCGTGTGCGCTGCTTTAATTACGGGCCTGTGTCGAAATTGCCTATATCAACTCATTGAAATTTGGTCCAGATTCCGCCGTTCGAAAGTAAAATTGGAATTTTGCTCCTCGTTTCGCGATTCACGTGGCCATTCACGTATTACTGCTACTCTACTGAGTTTTAGTTTCGTTCATCCTTTCTTCTTCTTTTCCCTTTTCTTTCTACGTAACGTCTAATATTTATTTTTGGCATTTCAACTTGCAATGTTCGGGTGGCGAGAAGATTAAGCCTTCCCACGCGTTCGATATTCTCACCTGCACTAAATACTTTTAAGCGCCTCTAAAATCTCTCTCCATTCTCTTATTTGCTAATGAAATCCATCAGGATCATCGTGCCCAAGCGAATTATCCTTCATCGGACTGTTCATTCGTCCGAATAGACTCGAGGGCAAGAGATCGATCCGTTCGCCGCGATATAATTGAATATCGACGGCTGGCCGCGGCCAAGTAACCTCGAAATTCGATGCTGGATCGTCGAAACGAATATTCGCATCGGATGTCCGATGGGTAACAGATACGGGCTCTCAGATGCAGAATGTAAGACGACCGGTTAATCTGAAGCATCTCTTGTTAAGGGGACTAAGCGATTCTAGCAATTAGTCGTGAATCCTAACGATGCCACGGCCAGATCAAACCACGCCTAGGCCTCCCGAGCAGATTCTTCGATAGATCTGTGAAGGCTATCGTGCACGATAGAGATCCATTTTAATTTATCTGGGTACCAGCCAGTATCTCCTAGATTATAATCGCCGATCGTTGTCTCCGTATCTAACTCGATGGTTAGCCTCGGATACACCAGATACAAAACGAATAATCCAGACAACGATTCAAGAAGAAAGTCTTACGATCGACCTTATTTCAATCGAACCGTTATGGGACTTCTATTAAATCATTCGTTGATAATTAATATAACCATCACAGTATGGAATCCGAAGCGTTGCTCGTGGAACTAGTTCCACGACATAAATCGGATCGACGATAGGGAAACAGAAGGTGGAGCGGAGAAGATCTCCGATCGATCTGACCATCGAAAACGATCGAGACGAGATTAGAGGGGGATTCGACGGAGAATAGGATGCGATCGTCGGAAGCTCCAGACGAGTTAGCAGGGACGCGAGAAGGTGGAAAAGATAGACGGTGCCGTGTCATTAGTGAGTGCTAGGTATACTCGCCGGTCGATAGAGGGATCGCATTCCTGCTTCTGTCGATAGATCGATCATCGCATCGTTCTGTCCTCCATCCTCCGCTGTCTCGCCTATATATCATCTCCTCTTCTTTCGCTTACTTTTTCTTACCTGCCAGCTCATCTCTCCCGTGTTTCGAAGTATTCCTCTGGAGTAACGGCCGCTCGTTGCGGCCACTCGTCACCCGGCTCCGTTCGATCGGCCTCCGCGCGAACGTCAGACGTTTTTCACCGTTTTCCACCGGCACGTCGATTGTTCCATCCTGGTGATCGATCGGAAATTGGAGGGGAACGAACCGCGTGCGTGAGAGATGACCAACTTAAAGGAAACGACAGTTTTTGCCGCCTCCAGCCTCTGGGGATCCTCGGGATACCACGAATGGTATCCTCGAGGAAAAGAAGCAACGCTGCACGCTGGTCAAGCGAGCTTACCTCGCACATTTCAAGTATTATTCGCGTGGTACGAAAAGTTTATTTACGAATTTAATTAAAATTAAATCTCTCCGAGATACAGCTGCGCGTAACTAATTGGCCGGCGGTCATATACACGTGCGATATTACACCCTCCGGTAAACAAAACTTGACCACTCGCTTTCCCGTCAGTCTCCTCGTCCCGTTCCTTCCGATTGCTCCATTTTGATCGTGGCATTTCAAAGTCACGCGTCGATGCGCATCGAATTAATTAATATAGCCTTTATCGTTCGAGCGGCAAGAAACGAAATAGCTCTGTTGCTTCTTTTCTGCTTTTTCCTTCGTTTTTCGTTTATTCTTTTTTTTTTCTACAAAAAACAAACAGCTCCAGTGCCACGGCCACCACTCTCATTATGCGAGTCGTCTTACCGAACGATAACTTTCTCGACAGCCTCCGCCCGTGCAGCTTCTTTCTCGTCTTCTGCGCTCCTCCTTCGCAGCCGTTTTTCTCCATTTCTACGTGTCGCCCCCTTTTCTTTCGACGTCGATAAGTATAAGCAGACGACCAGGCGTGTCCGACTAGGAAACTCGCGTGCAAGCTGGCCTTTATTTCAATGGGCCGCGACTCTGCCGTTACCGCTAATCTGCACTCGCGCTCTGCTGGTGTTGCCGTCGCGTTTACAACAGACGAGAATGGTCTGCGTCTAATGCGAATAACCGTGAATTAATTTTCTCGATATCCGTCGAACATTCGCTCTTGTTAATTGTTTCCAAACAAAATCTGCTTGGCGATGAATCGACGCTTTTGAACTTTTCTCAACAACTATTTGTTATTTCTAACGATTCTAATATTTCCCCTGCAAGAAATCGATATACCCATTCGTCGAGACCAGGACAACACTGCTATCGGTAAGAATAGAAAGGTTCAATTGCAATCCGGGAGGAAAAAACGTTCTAAACAAGGTGTTACACCTTTGTTGCCCGTTCGCGAGCTTTCCACGGCACACTTCGGTGCACACCTCGCATCCAGATTCCAGGCTGGCGAGGGCAAAAAAAAAGTTTCGCATCGTACGGTTCGCGAAACGTGCTCGGCGTGCCGAGCCCTGCGCCGGGTTTCCTCGCAATTAGTGGAAATAATTTCGTCGTTAATTGCGTCACGGCCTCTGGCGGCCGCGTGTTTTCTCCGTTCCGCGTCTTCTTGCTTTCCCCGCGAAAGAATCGACCTGGCGGACGTGTCGCGAAAGGTGTCGCGAAAGGTGCCGCGCGCCGTATCGTTTCGCGTGGACACCGCTGCGACTTGGCCTCGTTTATCGAGTCCGATCTCGCGTCAGGAGCATCCCCGACGCGGGAAGCAGCCGTGATTTTGATGGATGACGGCGCGAATAATTCGCGCGCAGCAAATGCAAATGCGTTTCACACTCCCCCTGAGAGATGCGCATCGGGCACAATGAGAAGCGGACGGCCTAGTTCGCTGCTCGATGCCCGCCACTCCGGCTGGCAGATGTACGTAGACAGTTTCACGCGTGTACACTCGCGTGAAACGTTTTTTCAGGACGCCGCGCCGGCGGAATTCGCGGAGAGAAGACCACTTCGATATGTCACGTTGCCGGGCACGAGTGGCCTGGTGAGGATAACACCGGGACGCGTTTATCCGCCGGGACATCTGTTAAATTTCTACCGTTGCCTTTTACCTAGCTGCGATGTCAGCGGCTGCTTGCTCGTTGCCACTTCCTGCGTGAAGAAAGAGAGATAAATAAATTATTCCGGTTGATGAGAAAAACAAGTGCAAAACCCTTTTGCTTTGTTACTATATATATGTATATAGGATTTATATAGAATTGCAGCTGAATTGAACTATCTCAATTGCACCACGAGGAAATTCAAATTAAAAAGTAAAAATTCACAAAATTCTGCCATAGCCAGCTGGACAAGCGGGGGCGCGTGGCAGCTCGATTCTGACATATTTCCCAGGATGACCTTGAATAGCCGAAGACGCCGCCGCGGATCCGCGCTGGAAGAAGGACGAGTGACGGTGGCGATAGTAGTTAGCGGTAGAAAAGAAGAGGGTGTACGAGGGAGAAGGAGGAGGAAAGGAAAGAGGGCCGAGAGTGTGAGAAAGAGGCAGCCAGCCAGGAGGTACGAGACGAAGAGAGTCGATGATGGTTGCGATGGTGATGGTCAGTGGTTGTATACCGGTTAAGCCGTTCAGTGCCAGGCCGGCGTCCGTCACGGTTAAACATCGACCACTCGGCCGTTCGACTCCTCGCAGACCTATCGAATCCTCCGGGACACGCTGTCCCACCGCCTGGATATCATCCGCCTGGAAACGATGCGCCGGATGCAACTGTTCGATCCGGCGCGTCAGTTTTATTCGACGACGCTGCCACTATTTCCATTAAACCAGTGATACTAGTTGCTAGGCTCAACGGTGATTCGCTACCTAGTTCAGTGGACAGAGGACCCGCCATTAATGAAACAGATTCGCCGCCGAAAGCTCGCAATGCGTGTGACGGCTATCGCGTGAGGGATCCCTTGGGATCCGTGCGCACAAAGATCGAAGGCAAGAGGAATCGCACGTTCGTACCCCCCGGAAATTAGATACAACGGTTCGCCTGCGTGGATCTCGACTTCTGTCCGCCTGAATCATAGTCCTCCCTACGAAGAGGAAGCGATCCTCGCTGGCGCATTAATCACTGACGATACAGCGGTCGGGCCTGAACCTTCCGGCGTACGTCGGCGAGTCGCGTGTAGAGCACCGCGTATTACACCCGACTTTGCACCGCGCCCCCTCTGCCGAGAGATTTGCCACGCTGCCCCCGAGATGAACGAGTGAGTGATCAAGTAAGGGACAAATCGAGCATCCGTGACGGGGTGGAAATTTCGTGGGGAATCAGAATGGCGACTGACACGCGATACGCAGGTCGTCGGACAGCGGGAATCGAAGCAACCAGCCAGCAGGATACCAGGATTCGGAGCGAGCGCGGATGAAGTAATTACGAGGACTGACCATTCAAGGACCAGTCTGATCCCAAGGGAGATCCAGGTACTCCTTCCGCGTGTCTCTCATTCTTCCGTGCTTCCTTCGGGAAATCGTGCTCGTTCCTCGCGGTCTGATCGCAGCTGGATACACTCGGGCGCGCGAGCGATCCCCGTTTCTCGCCGCGGTACAACTTCATCCGCGGCGAGGACGGGACACGCTCCGAGCCGCCCGGAATTCGATGAATCGACCGTGATACCTCTGCGTTCGCTACCGTTGCCGCGCTTTCGGAGTCGTTAACCTCTCTGGCTCTGCCAATAGTTACGAAGGCAAAATTTCCCCCTCGGCTGGAACTAAATTCGGCCAGCAAAGCGTTTTCCTCTGTTTCTTCCTTTCTTTCGATTGAAAAATCAGGTTCCCGGAGTACCGTATCCTGACCGTCGCCACCGGACCAAAGAGGCAAGGGGGGAAGAAAAAGAACGAAACTGATGCGTTTTCTTAGCGAGTTAATAAGGGACGGGAGTGACGAAGTATCTCGTAAAAGTAAAAGCGGGATGGGACCTGGCGAAGGTTACTTCGGGGCTAGACGTTCGTCCTTTACGGCGCAATCTTCTCGTTCGTGAAAGCGGGGGGAAAGGAGAGAAGGAGAGATTTTATCCGCGGGGGCAATCGCGCGACGTGCTGGCGCGATAAAACCCGACAATTCCGCTACCAGTTACGAGGCCTTGATGGCCAATGCTACGATTTCTACGTTACCCGTGGCCACTCGAATACCGTAACGACACCGAACGTGACTCCGATTGAAAAGCCGCCGCGATACGTCCCGTGCCGTCGACGCTCGTTTCCAGTTATCTATTACCGTTGTCATACTTCCGTAATACTTCTTCATTGGCCGTTAATCGTGCCTGCCTTATGCCTGGTCCACGCTGGCTATACAGGAACTGTTCGACTATATATTATAATATGCGGGGGGTCGTTAGAGTTTGTCGTGGAAGAAATTTGCACGGCGGCAGGGATCAAAGAATGTAACAGGTTTGTCCTTCTGCGTTCACCACTTTCGTCTCCCGTGTTTAAAGGGAACGACGGTGTATATCAAGCATCTTTATCCGAAATTATACTTTCTGTAGTTTACGGTAGTACTGGGTCCTGATTTGACTGATTTAAATACCGGAGATATCCCGGAACTAGGTGAGAATGGAAGCCTCGATTTCAATATCGACGAAAGCAGAAGGCATAGGAAAAGTGATGCCCCTGGAGGACGCGTAAGATTATCCAGTAGTTGCCAACTAAGCAGGAAAGTTATTGCCCGTTGTCGTTCGACAAATTGTTCATCAACTTTCGTGCTAATTGCATCCGGTAACAGGAGTAACCGTTGCTTCCGTTCGGCGTGAAACCGGCATTAATCTCGAAAGTCGGCACGGGATGGAGAGAGACGAGCGTGTATAGATGCATGCCCACGTTTATAGATAATGTAGGTGCACGGTAAATTTGCTTCTGTCTCGAAGCAAACTATCAGTTTCAATTGGCGTGTCGTGCCGTGACCCGGGATTTCTCCCGTTCGTTCCAGTAGCCGGGTATTGTTATCATCAACCTGTTCGATGTACCGTAGCCCGCTACCGCGAATAAAATGTGCGCTATTGGCCGAATTATGTGTATTAAACGATTGTTTCGTCGTTGAAAGATGCGTTACACTGACCGATGACGTGCAATCTGAGTCGCTGGACACTTTGCATAGATTTCGCAGAAGTTCAAAGAGAAGGACAGAAAACAGCAACAAAAATTTAAAAAAAAGGCCATCGACAATCTCTACATTTTAGCGCGCGCACGCCCCGCGGCGACTCTTAAGAGATAACTCGTCGAAGAGGAAAAAACATCGGCGCCGAAAAATTCGTTAAAAAATAGAAGGAAAAATATACGAACGTCGAAGGATCTTGTCGACGCAACGGAGCGAGTTCTAGCGACTCGCGTGTGAGCATTTCCGAAGACAGGCCCCGGTCCTCGTTTTCACGGGCCGTCGTGCTCGATCATTTCTCAGACGAGCGAGCGACAGAGGGGCGCGTGGTCGATCGCTTGCCGCGTTATAGGAAGTCACCGGGGCGTTATCTCGCGAAGAATTCGCGTCAGGTTCTTCCTTTTTGCCCCCGCGCGTGCAACGGGATACCGACGGCTTGATTTCGCGCCAACCGCGGCAAAAACGTCGCGTTATCGGGCCCCGCACCGTTCCACCCGCGAGGGGCAGAGGGATGGCGCGGCCTTCTATCAGCTGGAGGAATTTAATGACCGATAAAGCGTCCGCGCTCAACTTCGTTAATGAACGCTATTTCCCGGTGTGCCCTGAAATTTCAGCGCAACCCGTGCGATCCTCCATTGTGAGCGGACGAACGCACGCGTGTGTCTATTTTCTCTTCCCGCTTTTTTCCTTTCTTTTTGTTGAAGTTTAATAACTGGTTCTGCTCCGGGATAATTATATTAGTCTGCGCGTAACGGAAACGAGATCGAACTAGAGAAGATCTATTTTGGTTTTTATTGGAGCGCGGTGTTCTTAGAGATGAGTATTGGATCGATTCGATCGGCCCTTCGAGGACGATAGACGGATACATATATTGGATGAATGCGAAGTATGATTAATTTTGCAAGCAATTGAATTAGCTTCCGAAGGAATGAAAGCAAGGAAATAATTTCGCGAATTCGATTAAACTTACTAGCAATAATCAGAGTGCCGATAGTATTAGGATAATACGTAATTCTCTTCTGATGCAATTATCCCGGCAAAGGATCAGAAGCAAGAACGTTGTCCCTCAGTTCCCATACCTTTGGTAATAAAAATATCAGAAGCTCGGTATTCTCTACATAGCATTCGACAACCTCAAGAGCAATCCACCACTTCCATCTACCAAAACTCCCCGTTCCTCCATCGAGTCGCTTAACGGCTAGGGTCTATCCGGCAGACAGAGATTGCGAAACAGTTTATTCGCCGGTCGTGCTATCTAGTATCAGCTTGGCAAGCACCGATACTCGGTTGTCGCGAGCTTAATGCCCGCGTGGCGTGTTTGTGTGCAGCCAGATCGGGGCGAGTTTGCACGAGGAAACTGGTCGCGCCGCGGTTCTCTATGCATAGAATTAATGGACAGTGATTCTACGGTTAATCGATGCCAACTAGAAGGGCCATACGGGACTGTGAATGACGAGCCGAGATGCCCGATATCGTAACACCGCAAGAATTTTAATTGTTGCTGGTAAACGAACACGCCGAGATCCACCGCCGTGAATCGAATTAGCGGCGACGGCCGCTGGCGGCTCGTCTTCGATAATCGACGATTTATCGGCGGGCCCGCCGTCGATCGTTGGCGTCGCCGTCTTCGCCAAGATGAACCGCGCGCGAGTCGCCGTCGTCGATGCTAGAGAAACACGCGTCGATCCTCTCTACTCTTCGTTTCACCTGCTGTTTACCGGCGCGGCGGTTACCTTTTCTCGATGAGTAACTGTACATCATCGGCAACGTCTACGCCGTGCTCGCTTCCCGAAACGAGCCGCGGCAAAAAGCGGTCTCGAGGCCGCTTTGGGAATAGCACGGCAAGTGTATATGAATACGCGGGGCTTAAGTTTATTAGGAGACATAAATTGCGCAAAAACCAGTAGGCAATTACGATCCGCTCCAATTCGCTCGGCGTTCGCACCCTGCGAGTCGATTAACAGTAGTTCCAGCGATCCCTCTGCATGCTTCTCCTCGAGCTAATCAAGTAGGATACCCTATGTATGGGACTCGCGAATATGTACCGGGCGCGTTGAATTTCGTATAACTATCGTGCCTGGATTCGGGGCAATTCTTTTCGATAGCAAGGAAACAAGAACGGAGATGTTTCTGACATTCTGGGGATTTTCTTCTCCGGTTAATTTCGCTGTCAGAAGGCCAGTGTCGTTGGGCTAATACTGCAACTATCGATTCTATGAAAAGAATTGACGGCTGAAGCGCGGCCGAGGGTGTCAGAGAATTGGAACTTTACTGTCGGAACGCGTTACCAAATGAGTGGTAGAGGGAATTCCATTGGCGTGAGAATGATACGCGGGATAATAACGAGAAATAATTAGTCGCGGTGCAGTCGAAAGCGAGTAACCTTTCCCATGGCAGCGGTAGCAACCAAATTCCAGGCTGACGAACACGCCGCTTCTTCTGCTCCCCTTAATCATCGTCCATTTCCTGCAAAGCTCTGCTACGCCCGCTTGTTAAAACGGCGCAACGTCTGTCGGTCGATGCGTGAACACTCCAGGAAAGACATAAATTAAATTACCGCGGAATCAAGCGGCCGTCTATAGGTGGAATCATTTACCAACTCGGAAACCGACGATTTCGCCAAGCATCGCGGTAAAACCTAATGAACTCGAACGATCTTAGAAGTGGCGTATATCTGTCGGTGTTTCGACGTATTAGAATTGGCCAAAGAAATTCGAGGAGAAAGGGAAAGCGTTTGGGTGGAAGGAAAAAAACATGTGACGCAGATCCGTCGCGAAAATCAGCCGTCCCATCGCGGGCTAATTAATTTGACGAGCGTGTCATGAGATACGTAAGCGATTCGCGCTGTGTCAGGCATCGCTAATTGCAGTCCATCACGGATTATTAGCCGCCGCATAACGACGGTGCATGGCGCCTTCTCGCTAACGACAATTTACTTCTTCATGTCCGTGTTGCAACTTATATGCCAATTATCCATTAGCACTTTTTCATCCGCCTGCTATTACTTTGAACGGAGTGCGACAATTTCGCGTGACAGTTTGCAGAGAATTCTAATGCCAGTCTTTCGCTCGTACGACGACGACTTTATCGCGAACAAAGATTAATCTAACCGCGATGCTGTGATCGCTGTACCCGTAGTATGTCACGACTGTCTTCGTTAACCGGTCGTATCTACAATTACAGGAATCGATACGCTGACTGTTGATTCATTTGATCATTGGCTGTACTTTGAAAAAGAAATTCATTGAAACCGTGCTGGTCCTCGCGAATCGACATTATCCCCGTTACGCACGGGGCCAAGTTAATTGTCGGTTAGTGGGTTAATTGGCGCGTTCTTTTCTCTTAATCAACCGAGTATCACCGCGAGAGGTATAACGAGGTTAAATTGCGGTTTGGCTTCTTCGTCAAATCTGACCTCGAAACACAATAGAGGATCGCGTTTAATCTGCAGATACGACAGAGACGTTTCTATGTACGATCGCGAGAGGCCTCTCTACGATTCCGCGTTGCGAACGTCGTGCAGAAATATTCGCGGCCGGACGATTAGAGGCTGAAATGAGAACGAGTCGCTATGATAACCGCTACTCGTTACGGAACATTTCTTTGCGGGGTGACGCGCCGCCACGGGAACACGGTTATCGTGCAGGATCTCGAGGAAATTATAAGTAATGCCCGTCTAATGAATTAACAGCGTGCACGTGAGGTGTCGTGAAACACGACGGGATATTTGTGAGTACGTTGAACCTGACGACGTCGTCCAAGGAACGTTCAGATAAATTATGAATTCCTTTAAATGGGTGTTCTCACATTTTTGAACCGCGTATTCGAGGACGAGGGCCGTGCACCGATCTACGAACTCGTTGTTCTCCGGGACAGTATAATAGAGCGTGGGCCGTGCTACAAGTTTCGTAGGATACCAGAAGATTCATGACCAACAGCGTTGCATTATTGTGCGCAATGGTACAGTTCTGTGGCATCTGTGTCCTGCAACGTAGCACATAGTGTATTCTATTAATATTCGAACGTCCCGGCGCTGTGGACGCCGAACACTTCAAGCAAACGCGGCACATACTTCAGCTCGCTGGAAAAGGCGCAGTGAACTTGTTGTCTCGATTATGATGAAATATACGGGGCAGGATTGTCTAAAGCGCCGTGTCGTTCAAATGTGTGATGCAGAAATGTCTCCGCTGTTCCTTCGCAACCCTACCATTATTATTCGATAAGGGTTCCTCTGTTTAGGTTTATTTACGCCCACGTAGAGCAGACCGAAAATGCGCGAGCATAAATTTTAATACGTTTACCGGGGCCTTCCCCATGTCGCGCTCACGAAAGCCCGTCACGTAGAGATCCAGGCACGTGTTTAGGAAGTCGCTAGAGAGCCACGAGCATTATGAAACCTCGTCGCGACTATGAATGTTAATGGCGGCTTAGCCGTGCCGACGTTTACTATCGTCGTTGCAGAAAGTATAAACACAACGACGAGTGCATCCACGCCTCGATTTCTCCACTGTCTTGTCCCGATGACTTTAGAAGCGTTTCAGGAATTCCATCAGCGTCCCGAGAATTTCCACGAACGATCCTTAAAATCTATCGCTCCACGTTGGCCGTCGATGCCGGACGCTTTTCATCTCGGGAAAAAAGTTCAAGCTGCCTTGCGCGTTAAATCATACAGGGGGATTGTCGATGGAAAATAATTCACATAAATTCCAGCGGGTTACGTTCGAGTCAGATAAATCTGTCGGATCAGTAGGTCGTGTTGCGCGTGTACTTTTTGCCGCAAGCATTCTCGCAGTGTCTGGTCACCAGGAAACACCAGTCAGCGACAGTTTTATACTCTTTGCTTCTTGACCTTGCCCCAGAGAGGCCACCGATCGGAACACTATTCGAAGCATGTAGGGTAGAGCAGTAGTTTCTTTCCTCGCCGCTGGACGCTTAACGGTCCAAGCCGATCGAATCGCCTCGCAGCGTATCCTTAAAGTATCTTGCAGTGAACAGGCCGAGGGCGATCAACCTGCTGGCCGAAGTATATCCTTAACCCCTTCGACGCGAAAGGTGAGCATGTGCTCCCTTAGAAGTTAAACGTTCGCCACGTCCGACGCGCATGCCGCTCACCATTTGTTGTTCAATCGTTTAAGACCTTCTTTATAAAAATTCTGTTTTATACGGCCGGCGGTATTTTCGATTACCATTTATACTGCTTACAGTATGTTCAGAAAAATTTCTCGAAGTTCACCGATCACTTGTAACATTATTGCTATTCGAGATTACTTTGGAGTAATGCTTAGCGATGGTGACAGAAGTGAAAATGAAAGGACGAATATCGTTACGAAAGAAAAAAAAAGAAGTTCTGGCAAACAATTTTCCTAGATACAGGTAACGGAAGGGTGATCGTAGCGCGGGATAATTCCAAGATCGGCGGAATCGACCGTGAAAATCGTCTGCCGGATATGCTCCGCGTGCCCGCGGTCAGTCGAGTTCTCGTTGCCCTGAAATATGTGTCACTTTTTGCGGACGCTCGTGTGCGCCATGCAGGAGACGAGTAACACGAGACCACGGCCCACTTCCTCGCAACCTCGAGGGACACACGCACTCTATACCTCAGGTGCTCCTCTTCCTCGTAGCTTCGCCTGTTCGGTTTGCTTTCCTCTTTTCGCCACGAGCATTCTGCACGCCTCTTCCCTGTCACGATAGTCTTGTGTGCGTTAGAAACGCAAAAAGTTCGCGAAAGATATAAGTGTTTTTAGATGGAATTCATCTTTCAGGAGAGAATCGATCTCCTTCGATTGAATCGCAACAGATTTTTCCAACTGCTGCATTCGGAGACATTTCCGAATAGCTTCGGGAACAAGTTTCATTTCCATCTACGTGCTCGATCTCGCTGGATGTTCCCTATAAAAATTCAAATTTCGTTCCATATCTCGAGCAGGTTGCACAAGGGGATCGTACGAAGCGAGCGTCACAAAACTTTCGTTTTCGATTGATAAGCACTGGGGGGAAAAAATAGAAATGAAAATTGGATAGCGGATCGACCGGCGAGGGGAATAAAGTTTTCTGTGGCAGGAACAGGTGAAAGGGAAGAAATAGATCATTTCAAAGGTTAACACTGCAGGCAGTGCCTTCAGGAAACGAGAACAATATTCCAAGACTTTCGTCCTGTTTCCACTAGCTGAAATATTTTATGCGTAAACATTTTCTTATGATCTATAGTGGTCTCTTTAAATTATCCTTTCTTCTTTTTTAATCAATTGTTACTAAAGAAGAATGCCTTTTTTTAGCAGGACCCCTAAATATTTTAATACTTATAATCTATTTACTTACTGTGTTAATAAAAAATAGGAAAAGCTCCCAAGAAGAGCACGTCAAATACAAAGATTCTCAAGTAGAATTCGCGTGACCGTACTTACACCGAGACGTTACCTACCGTGGATCTGAATACGACTCTACTTCTTTTGCACTTCTTTGCTCCGTATTTACACCAATTTTCAGTATTACTAGTATCTTCTATTTCGTGACAAAGTTCAATTATTATTGCGATTCGTTAAAAAAACACCTTCAACATATAATTACATCGATTGATAAATTTAGATTGGCGTGAGAAAAATCAATTTAATGGAACGTCTCGCAAAAAGTCTACACTCGTGGCAACGATCACCGAGTAGGAGCTTTCGCGGCCGATGATCTCTTAAAACGGCAACGTAAATTAAACAGGAATCGAGCCAGATGAACAAGCTTTCTTCGAAAGCGTAGCCAACAATCGAACGGCGACCGTTGATTTATGTGCCGTGAAATGTGTTGACGTTTCTTCGCGCGACGATCCTGAATGCGAATCAATGTTTTCAGACTAAACGATACGCCGCGAGCAAAAGTACGTTTACCCCGTTGTGCTCGCGATCGGGAGCGTGATTCGCTTGAAATGATAATGAGCAACAGCCGTGCCGTAAAATATCACTTGTGATACTTGTGACCGTTCGAGCAAGGCCCCTTTGCATTCGTCTGTTTCACATTGGAGCTGCTCCAAAACGATCGAGTTTCGTGACGCTTTTATATGGGGCTGCTCAATGTTCACCCCTCCGCGAGCCACATATAATTGCGAGGGCATAAAATGCTGATGAACCGAAAATTATAACTGATTCGTGTAACGAGTTTACTGTATCTCACCTACGCGAAACATAATTATTGTCAAGAATAAAAGGCAAGGAAAAGAAAAACATTGCCCCCGAGAAGGTTACAGAGCTTGTTCCCTCGATAAGAGATACAAAAGGCGTTTCCACTGTGACGATATTTCTTTCCCCCCTTTTTTTTATCGAGCATCGATTTTGCTCGCTGCCAATTGGAACGGGCGTCCACTCTGTCTGGCTTGTGTCGACGCTGAAATACGGGCCCCGATAAAACGGCATCGTCCGTAGGAACAAAAAGCATCGGACGCCGTGGTCGAAACCCCCTTCGCTGGGGAATCGGTGTCAACGAGACAAATTGCTCGAAAAAACGATTGAAAAAGTCCGAAAGTCAGGCCGATGACCCGGTACGCGAAACGAGAATTCGGTAACAAGCCGCCTGCAGCTCCATTTCTTCCTTTTTGCCAGCAATCATCGCGTTTTTCTCCTATCGACCGACTGCACCTGCTACTGATTCAATTACGCGTGCACGGTATACCTGCGCGTTAGCAGCATTTGCGGTTCCTGTGGATGCTCGAAGGGGAAATTTGTTTCCGCGCGATCGTTTGTTAAGAGAAGAGCATTCGAATGATGGAACGCGCGACAACGTAATCTGCAACGTTTTCTGCCGTTTCTGTTTCACGCGTGGAGAATTTGTAACAAAAAAAAAGAACAGCGACGGCGTGCCTTTAATATCGAAGAGTTTCATGGCTCTAGAATGATCACAACTTTGATTACACTACAGACGGTTAACAAAAGGAAAGATATTAACAGAAAGCTACAGTTCCCACAAGAATCGGCGTAATTTTCGAGCGGAGTATTTGCCTGAGACGCGCAGTCGTATTCCGCGGAGATTTGCTTCAGAGTGGAAATCCTGTTAAATCAATACCCTAATTGACCGAGTCGGCTCGCGTATAAACGCACGTGAACGCGTATGCACGCGTACACTCGCTAGTCATTTCGCGTAATGTTAAAGCATCTCCATCGTGGAAACGTGGCCAGGTGGCCGCGATCGAGCGTTACGCCATATCTCGCGGTTTTACTACCGCGATGTTTCATTTATTTGCATAATAGTCGCTGATGATCCGTCGTAAAGGCGTACACGATCCTCGAGCTCTTTCGTTTCCTATTTGCCCGATTCTTCCGTTCCAGTGTTACTGTGCCTCTCGCCTACATTTCTTTCCTTTTCTTTTTTCCCCATGCAACCATGCATCTCTTAGCGAGATCGGAACAGGGAAAATCAACGACCACCGTTTCTTATGTACACCTGGTGACCGCGCAATTTTCCCGATCATTTGTTAACTGAGGGTTAATTGAATCTCGCCAAGATCCACCTACCGCGAGACAAGAGACCGTGGGCGAACCATTGATTTTCCTCGCGGAAACAGACTGGATACTGACCTCCCCGGTGTAATACCCCGCCACGTTGAATTCAGGTTACCACGCTGGGGAGACTCATAAGACACGGGCGCAAAAATTATGAATCCCGTGAAAGGTTTCTAGTACAAAGGCACGGCTGAACGGTCCAGTGCAATCGCACATTTCATTAAACCGTTACAGTGTGACGAGTTCTTTCGCCTGATATCGTGCAAAGGCGCGTGCCGTTCCACGATTGTTCCGCCATTCCATTTCATTCCAGTGACATAACTTTGGGAGCGGTCAGAGTGATACGCTGCTAAGATATGGTAATTAAAAATCCTTATCCGTCGACGGCCCTTTTTAATTCCGCTCGGCAAAAACCCAAATTCCGCGCGATTCAGGAAGGAAAGTGAAAACGAAAGTGAGCTTCGAATCACGCTCTAATAATCATAATAATTATTTGATATTCCTTTATGCGCCGCCCAGTCTAAACTTCAATCTCGCAGAGAAAAGAAATTCGTGAAAGAATCAATCGCAACTTTACTAGGGCAATTCAATTTATCGGGACGCCCTTATAAAAGTAATATCCGAGTCGTTCTGAAACAATCGAAGATCTCTCAGGTGATTTCGCTTAATTTCTCCCGCCGTCGAGAGCGAAAATGTGACCTCGGAGTCGTACTTTGGCACGGGGCCAAGGCACGCAAGGAACGTGCGGCATTAGGCATGCTTATTAGTAACAGAAACCGAGGGAAAAGACAGGGAGAAGCGTGTAAACGTATCTGCACGCGCGTAACTGTGTGCAGCGGCGCATCGGAAATCGCCGTGGCCCTGGAACAGGCAATAACGCCAGTTATACAGGTGTACCCGGCTGGATGAACAACTGGACGAACACGTGCCTGCACCCCGTTGGGATTAAAGCAGTTTTGTAACCGTAGCACCGGTGACTGCTTGCCCGGTGCAATTTGCCAAGATTGTTCGAGATGAATCTTGCACGTGCAAAAATTACCGCGGCCTCCTATTTCAACAAAATTAAACAAAGATTGCGCACAAATATAATCATATTTTACTCGTCACGTATATTTATTCTACAGATCTGTTCTACCTGCGCGTGGCAATTTTCAATCGTCTGTTCGGGCGGCATTTTGTAACTCTGTATATTAAATTGTGGCGTGATCCACTTTTGGTGAACATTTGTAATAAATGAAATAGGCTTAAGCGTTGCCTGTTTCTGATTTCAGGGATCAGGATGCGGTGGATCGGTTACGTGGCCACAATTCTCTGGTGGTCGGGCATCGCCAGGTCCCTCAGCACGCTGAATCGAGGTCACAGTCAGTAATACTCCTTTTGGTGGTTTAAACGCGAGTATTCCAGTAACCAGCTGCGTTCCTTTCCTCTTTCTCGGCTGGACCACTTCTTCGCCGTAGAATGATGCGTGATCTTAAACCTGAATCGGTCATGAATCGTGCTCCACAGCTATCGATATAAGAGTCCAGCCTTAGTTAAATCATATTCTGGAAAATTGCACATCAGTCTCAAATAGATACTTGTCGTTTCTGTGAGTAGTAGTGGCCAGTTCTGGTTGACCCCTTCCGTAAACTTTCTCCCCTTTCCTGATTTTTCTCCCTACCTCCACCTGTTCGAGCGTTTCTCTTTCTTCCCCAAGGTTCCCCGGAAATGTGTAACGCCTAATTGGACGAGGAACTCGGTCAAGGTGCTGTCGACCATTTGCTCGAGCGTGGGAAAGAAAAGTCAACACAGAAGCGACTTTCTTCCTCATCTGAACTTGGAAAAGCTTCTCTTTTCCGCGTTAACCACGCCATACCCCGAAAAAATTCACCCGCTATTCGCATCAACGATAATTGCTTTGGGATATCGATCTACTATTTACTGCGCTGCTCGGCATGCCCATATCACGCTGCAACATTCATCGCAAATCCATATGATCTATGATGCACACTCGCAATGCAAAACTGAATCCCCTGTTCCGTTCACCTCGCAACGAATGCAACGTGTAATTGGCCCCCCGGCTTCATTACGTTAATCCATTTTTAAGCACGCCTTAATTACTTCCCGAGGCGATACGGAAAATCGTCGCGAAACAGCGATCCCGTATTAAAAGGTCTCGCGTAACACAGGCCAACGTTGCATTCAATATTTTTCCACGAAGATAGAAGAGGCACGTTTCTAACCCCCTTTGTGACTCCACAAAAGACGCCACGAGCACAGCTCAAAGGCTCCTCCGTCGCTGTCGGCCATTGTTCCTCTGCGAAGACGAACGAACGTCGAGCACCGATAAAGTTTTTCTTTAATTAACGCCAGTCGCGAGCCGCTAACAGATACGTACTCGTAACGAAGAAAGCGAGACGGCGAAGGTAGAGAACTGCGAACCGCGTCAATTTACTTGGGCTCACGCGTTTCTGCTGTCTGGTTTAACGACCTGGCCCAGGTCTGCGTAATTTTATTTTATTCTAATGTATTATTTATACGTTAGACCAGGTCTGATGTATTTTATTTAATTTGTTGGGGCTTTTCGTGCGTGTAATATGCCGCTCGAATGTTACACGAAGATCGTGCAATTATATCGACGAGGTTTCGAATTGGCCATTCATTTAAAGTGCAAAGGGGAAGTTCGAGTGCAACGAAGTATCGATCGAAAGTTTGCGTGAAAAACGATTATTCTTTGAACGAGGCGACCTCGCCGGTCCCAGGTTGCCTTTTGTTAATTACAAAGTCACGTCGATACTCTTAAACAGTGACTTATCACGCACGTAGATGTGGGTCAGCTTGGGAATAATCGCTGGAAGCTCGGTTTTACTGCGTTAGAATGAAGGAACTAGAATCGATTGGATTGGCGAACCCATTCTCGCTGCTATCGGGATCGTTACGGAACGTTTGTATCGATCCTAATCTAAATGTAAATACTGCCATTAAGAGAGCAGCTTAATTGTATGTTCACTGGCACACTTCTGGCGACTTGTATCTGATACGTGTGTTATTGCCTGAATGCGAGCTAAGACATGTTATTATAGCGTGTCTATACAAAAATTACTGCAACTTTTTTTATTGTTCTCGGCTATCGCTGATGTTGGTCAAACTTAGCTTCGGTAATTTCTAATTTTCGTCAAGGTGTTGGTGATGACAATATGGTTTGCATAGCAAATGTAGTTGACGAGCGCATAAATGTTGAAGCCTTCTGCAGCTCGCTTCGATCCTTTCAATCGTCCCCCTGGAAGAAAGAACAATCCGAAACGTCGCTATCTATTCCCGCAGGCTACAAAATCACCCCGAAGCCCTGTCGAATCCCAGGCCCAGAGACCAAGGAGGGCACGTGTATGTTCGTGTGGGAGTGCATTAAATCAGAGGGCACACACGTGGGCGTGTGCGTGGACACGTTCATGTTTGGCAGCTGCTGCATGCATAACTCTACGACAAACTCGATCACCGGTCCGCATAATCATGGATCATCGTCGGATGCATTGAGGCCAACCTTGGCAGAGGCTCTGGGCAACGAGTCGACCAGGCCCACATTGACGTCCCTCTCCAGCTTCCTCGTCACGGATTCGAGCACCGCCAGGCCCAGTCACCATCCATCCGAGACGTTCGAGACTTCCGGAGGGTCCAGCAGACCGCACAAACCGCTGCCGGCCGGTTCCGCTAGGCCCCTGCAAAAAAGACCGCACGCGAAACCCACATCCGATCACAAGGACAGAATCCAGACTTCAGCGGTGCCCGGCTCGCCGAATTTCTGGGAGAAAGGGTCTCAGAACACGAAGAGACCAACTGTGTCTGATTCTTGGGACAAGGGCTCTCAGAACACCAAGAGACCTGGATCGCCTGAGATCTGGGAGAAAGGGTCTCAGAGTACTAGGAGACCAGGATCATCTGCTGACCTTTGGGAGAAAGGATCCCCGAATACTAAGAGACCTGGTTCACATAGTACGAAGAGACCCGTCTATCATGAGACGCAGAACCTTCAGAAGACGAGGCCGGACAATAGTAACCAGCATACAGGTATCAAGGAGAAAGATACGACCCACGCTGGCTTCCAAGGGCATTATCAGGGGTTCAAGGATAAAATAGATACGGGACACAATGCAGTGGTGATCAGGCTACCGGGCAAGGAACACGCGTCTGGCGAGGACAAGGAAATCAGGCCGAACAGGCCGAACAACCAAAGACCGTTCGAGTCGAGACCAGACGATGGCAAGACTGAGGATACAGACCTGGCTGTGCAGGAATCGGTGCACAGACCCAACGTTAATCCATTTGTCGAAAGTGTGAGCATTTTATTGTATAATAAGTTAACAGGGTTGTCGAGGGATCTTCCTATTGTCGTATAAATTGCACTTCATATTTTTCAATATCGTACTCTGTCAGTTCCCAAGAGACTGTTTCCAAAACAAGGTTTAGAAATCCCTAAACTTGCCACCAGGAAACCGCCAAGGAACCTCACCCTAGTCTAAACTTCATCCACACGGAGCGTCCGCAGTGGGCTACCAAGCCAGTGTCCCCCAAACCAACGACAGACTTCTCTAAGCCGTACTTTTCAATCAAGACGACCACGTATCGACCGATCACTGGGAACGAGCAGCACGACACCAGGCTGAACTTCACCTCGAAACCCAATAGTTCAAGCACGACGACGAGGACCTCGATAACCACGAGACCGTCGCACTTCAGCGACCAATCCACCACCAGGTATTCGACTATGTACCTTACGTTCTATATTACTGACGGTCACAAATCAATCTCTCGCCGGTGTTTGAAACGAGAATCGAATGTTACTGCTCCGATGAATTTTCTGCATAATTAATGAAACTGTTGCTGAACGTTTCTGAACGACAGCTTCAAGCTTTTCTTTCATTCTAGCGCAGCCGGATCCTTGCCACAGACCTCTCACTGGCAAGTAACCACAGAGCCAGCGTTCGTCACGAAACATAGACCATCGTCGTCCACGAGGCCGATCGGTTCCCTAGAGACAACTAAACCGTTGGTCAGCACCTCGCATTTCTGGTCAGAGAACAGCTGGACACCACCCAGGCCGTCCTTGAAACCGCACTGGACCGACAACCCCAGCCTCCTTCAGAACGGCCCAGAATCCTTTCCCCCGCGACCGAGTTTCAAGCCGACAGAACCGCAAGAAGTACGTACAGTTTATACTTCTTCTTCTCCTTCTTCTCGACCGTCAAGTTAAACGTAGTTTGTCTATCTCTGTTAAAAATGCCCGTTCTGTTTTCGGAATTGTTTAAGAACTGCTTTGCGAATGGTTTTCACGTTCAGCCATCTCCTTTTAAGAAAAGGATGTTTAAGATACGACTGTGAAAGTAAACATGAACGGTGTAGTTAAATTAATTTTTACAAGAAACCGAGTACCATTTACGATGTACCATGTTTCAACGAATCGGATCCTGCATAGGAAATTGAAACCGCGGAGATTTCATTCTATTCGGTTTAAATGCCCCCAATTAAATACTTGCCGTAATATTCCGCGCGTCTGCGATGCAGAGTAATTCTCAAATAACTTTACGATGCTCTCCACGCGCCGCTGGCCATAAATGCGTTCAGTTCTTCCCTATTTGAGAGATGAAACGCCATGACCTCTTATCTAAAGAATCGGTTCCCCACGGTGGAACAGCTTCATCGCTTTATATCCTCTATCACGTGTACCCTGTGTACATCGCCGCGCCATTAGATTCTATCTTTACGCGAGGAAGCAAAAAGCAAGTGTTCCGAAGGAAAACGGTCAGGTTGAATTTCTTGCCCCGAATTACTGTTAATCGCGACAAAAGAACTGGCGCAACTACTCGATTACACAGTCCATTGAGCAGCCTGTTACAAAACAGGGGGAACGGATCATCGTTTGAGAGAATTCATAAATTCATAGCTCGTACGCGTACACTCGGATAACCAATGCAGCCTGTGCGTTTCTTTCTCGTACCATAGAGCACTGGTTTCCACAAGCCCCTCGGATCGGCACACTACATCACCACGTCCCATTTCGAGACGTCTGCGAGACCCAGACCCACGAAGAGACCCGCCGCGTCTACGACAAGCACAACCAGCACCACCACTAGTACGAGTACCACTACGAGTACAACCACGACAACAACTACGACCACCACGACGACAACGCCAAGACCGGACACGACAGTGTCCACATCGGAGGCCACTCCAAAAACAGGATCGGTATTGACAGTATCTGCCGCGGCTGAGAGTAAAGGTATGCAGTGTGGAGTACCGCCGCTGTTTCCCCGACCGGAAACGAGAATCGTCGGAGGCAAGGACGCGCCGTTTGGCCGATGGCCATGGCAGGTGTCCGTCAGACGTACGTCGTTTTTCGGCTTCTCCAGTACGCATCGTTGCGGCGGTGCTGTGCTCAACGAAAATTGGATCGCCACCGCAGGACACTGCGTAGACGAGTGAGTAAAATAACCTTCGATGCAAATGTTACGTCTTGAGTCCTTGTGCACCGAATGAAACACTCTATGATTTTATCCGCAGTAATAATTTTGTTGGAAAAAAAATTCTAATAAATATGTCCGGATAGTGGAAAGGACCGGCAGATTTTTAATGAACCATTTCGTTTCAGCCTGCTGACCTCCCAGATTCGTATCAGAGTGGGCGAGTATGATTTCGCGTCGGTGCAAGAACGGCTGCCCTACGTGGAGCGGGGTGTAGCAAAGAAAGTGGTGCACCCGAAGTACAATTTCTTCACCTACGAGTACGATCTGGCGTTGGTTCGATTGGAAAGCTCGTTGACGTTCGCCCCACACATTTCTCCCATCTGTCTGCCAGCCACAGACGACTTGTTGATCGGGGAGAACGCGACGGTCACTGGCTGGGGTAGACTGAGCGAGGGTGGCACTTTGCCCTCGGTTCTGCAGGAGGTAAATTTGTAATAAGGATATTACGGAGATTCTAGAACCAATTGGCTGCGATTCATTGTTCCGATATTGGATATATTATAGCTCTTTGCGAATTGGCGTGCTATGAACAAGGGTAGAATGGTTGTAAGAGTGTTGTTTGTTTGTGTCGCAGGTTTCCGTGCCCATAGTGAGTAACGATAGATGTAAGTCAATGTTCCTGAACGCTGGAAGACACGAGTTTATTCCGGATATCTTCCTGTGCGCCGGATACGAGAGTGGCGGCCAGGATTCCTGCCAGGTATTCTTTACGACATTCATTTTTAATGACAAATCTCAGTTTACCCATGTGAAAGTAGAGGCTTCGCCCTTCGAAATGCGGCCAGGTCGACTGTTCTGCGATTTTTCCCCCCGAAGTTACAGCACTCCAAAGAACGATAATGCTTGGGCCGAAATTTAGCGATCCCTTCATCTTGTTGCCAAGTGTAAATTAAAAATCGATCAAATTGTAACGACTTGTCCATGAAAACAATTACGAATAGAATTGCCGTGTGTTGTTGCTCGTTAAACAGATCTTTCGCACAAAAATTTCAGGGCGACTCGGGTGGGCCGCTTCAAGTGAGAGGCAAAGATGGACGATACTTCCTGGCTGGGATCATCTCTTGGGGGATCGGTTGTGCAGAAGCCAATCTCCCCGGAGTGTGCACGAGGATCTCCAAGTTCGTCCCGTGGATCCTGAAGAACGTCACCTGACCCGCTTTCGTATTCAATCGTTTGTCACAGCGCCCTGTCGACACCTTCACGAATCGACTCTCTAGAGTCTGAGCGTTTCGCAAAACGTTACACTGCACGTTTCCTCGGTGGTTCCCTTATCGAAGGGTCGCAAAGAAGATCGCACGAGTCACTGCCAAATACGTAAGACTTGTCGAACGAAACCGAGCGACTAAAAAGGAACGTTCCTCGTTCGTCTTCGTATAAAATGAACGAAACGGGTGGTTACATTGGACAGAAGTTTGAGAAACTTCCGTCCGCAAGACTGTCGCCCTGAAAGCGAAGCCAATCAAACGCAGATCGCGCGAGACTGCGCGAGATCGTTGTCGAACGATAGTATAACTCGCGCAAGCTGGACTGTATTTATACATATATATATATAAATATACATATAAATATAAGTAAGATAATAATATATTTCGAACGAGCTATCGGCCCTTGTCGGCCTCTGCCCAGCCTGTACATGAATATAAGAATGAGCTGTTACATCGGCTTGAGGTTGGAAAGGCCTTGGAAGGAATGATTAAAAG
The DNA here is from genome assembly GCA_963583965.1 of Nomada ferruginata. NCBI lineage: Eukaryota > Metazoa > Arthropoda > Insecta > Hymenoptera > Apidae > Nomada > Nomada ferruginata. The sequence goes on along the minus strand of OY757225.1, from coordinate 7,599,743 downwards.
AAGAAATTATTAAGGCAGTTTCAGCAGCAAGCCTACGATACACGTAATCTTATCTACCAGTTGTATAGCGACTCCTGTAAAATGCTATGTTCTTGCCCATCGCCCTTAGTCATTTTTTTTTCTTTTTTTTTATTAATCGATCAGCTAAATTAAACTTCACCCTATCCCTTCGTCTCTCTCTTTCCGTCCTTTATTTACAACATACGGATTTTTGTACAGACATACATCGTGTACTTAAAGGTAGGTGTGTGCGAGCTAGGAAAAATCTAATAAATATAAATATATATATATATAATTGTTTATAGTTATATAACGATATTTATAAGTATGTCAAATAAACGTATGTTTATTACTATCCGCCATTCATCCGTTCTGTTCTCATATAGTAGAATCGTATTGGATTTATAGTATTCGCGAATTTAGAGGATCGTTGACTCGTCCGGAGATCAAAGCCACCGAGGTTTCAGCGTCGACGATGAAATAAAGGAACGGATGGACAACCGTGAACGGCACAGGCCCAGCCCTCTCGAATAATCCATTACCTGTAAAAAGAAACGACTGTGTAACATCTGTTGCAACCGATCTGACAGACCTTAACACGTTGACCGATATTTCTTTTAATTTCAGTCAATCGTTAAGGGTACAACGATACATTATGTTCTACGAATTATCTACGTGCAAATGGTACGGAGATTTGACGGAACTAAGTCAGGCAATAAGAACACGAGAGCTAGATCCGATTGGAAATACGTCAAATGAAAATGTTTACGAGCTGGAATTTCTCGTAACGATTCGGAAATACTTGGGAACCATAACGGGGAAGAACCGCAAGGTCATTTTATTTATTTCCCTCGGTGAGTCAGGCACGGGATATCAGCGATTAAATCCAGCCAACTTTATAACAATACTGAGAATATTCCCGATCTTAGCCAGCGTCAATCGCAATTAGCCGGAAACGACGGGTCTTCGACGAGCAAACAACGAATTAGCAAAGCTTCGGCATTTGTCGATCGCAGGGAAAGAAAGCTTGCTCGAACCTTTGCGTAATTGGTCACCAAATGCCAAGCGGCTTTGTCATAAAACAAAACGAGCCATTGTCCGGGCAATTCCTTCTCAATAGGAAAAAAATTAACTGACGATAAACTCCCACGATTGGCATCGATGAAATTGCGAATGTTAAAATTCGCAACGTGAAACCCCGCGAATGAGTTAATCGAATTCGGTGGGACTTGGCCTTCAAAGAGATTTCTAATCTATCCTGTGTCATTAAAGAAGGAACGGCTGGCACAATGACACACTTAACAATATTAACAAGAATAAAGTTGGTACAAAAATTCCTATAATATTAAGACTACTCGAAATTAATTAATCACGCCGAAACGGTGTCAATGAAGTTATAAACTCGTAAACTTATAAACTGTGGAGACAGTAAAAGGGAAGAGGAGAATGTTAAGACGCGCACCAGTAGTAACAGCCTACCATTGCCAGACACTTTCCCACCGCGCGTACAAACATACTTCCATCGTTCGTAAACGGCCTGCACGTCGTATTGCAATTTCGCCAGACCGTCACGACGATTGCGTCAGTACGATTTACCGATCGGACCTTCTGCCGATAGCCCGTCGTTTCCATCCTTTACGATAATTCACAGGAACTCTCTCTCTGTTATTATATATTGGGACAAAAAGAAAAAAAACATTCGCGATTCTTCAAATTCTCCAAATTTTCTGTTTCAGTGGAACGTCTCGTTATCCTGTCGAGTCGCAAAACTTTTCACACGAGATTCGACGCCGTAGGAAAGGTGGAGGGAGAGGTGCAGTAGATGTAAAAAGCACAGAATAGAAACCTGGGTGATAGAATCGGTAATAACTCCGACGAGGTAGAACGATCAAGGGGAGGGCGATATTGGACGACTCACGAGAGTGTGTTCTGTCGGGTTTCATGTAGTTCCTGATGTTCACTCCAATACTCTGTTGCACGTCCCTAGCGTACACACCGAGATCCGGCGTCATCGGTGACAAGTCGGCTGTCCTGGGCTCGAACACGTCCAGAATCCCCAGCTGCGAATAAAACCGAGAATGGCAATCCTCTGAACGACAAACAAGTATCGCACGATCAACTTTGTTAACAGGGATGAAGGTATTGCTGAAATGGCTGCACTCTGTTATATTAAATTGCACGGTAAAACGGAAGGCGCGGGCTTGAAGGTTGCGGCACCTCGACTTAGAACGGCGGCAAAAACAACGATTGAACGTTCAAGTGGCAACAGAGTCGTTCATAAAACTAGGAGGACTCTACCTGTCCCTGAATTACGTCCATTAAACAATCAGCAGTTTTCGCCAATCGGTCTGTTTCGAGTTGTCCACAATTATGTGTCGCGAAGGAGGCCACGTGCGCCGATAGACCTCGCTCAGGCTTCACGGAAGTCAGCCGTGACGGGAAGCGGAAAGTGCACTCGAGATCTCAACTAACGCGAATTAAGTAATTAGCGGCTTAACGCCCGAGACTAATGGCAAAGTATCGGGCCGAGAGACGCAATTTGGCCGCCTACAAAAACGACCAGTCTCGACAGTCCGTTATTCTGTTCTGCCTTTTTCTTCTCTCAAAAAAAAACTCTATTTTCTAACAGAAACGGTGTCGTACCCTCTGCAAGAAGGACGTCAAGGTGACAAAACCGCGCAACATGAAGGAGGGAATGGTGGCCCTGACCCAAGTGGCCTGCAACTGCTGGCGCAGAAGTCTCAACGATTTTCCGCCGAGATCTCTGGCTAGTTTATGCGTGTCCCTCCTGTCCGTGGCCATCATGAGCAGAATGTTATACCTGGGGTCCTGAAAACGGAAATCAGAAAATGTTACGCCGCCGCCGAAGTGCGATGGACAATTGGAAGAAATGATTTCTCGGTTATTTCTCATCTCGTTGAACCTTAACGTCACTTACGTCGAGAGGGAATTCAAGGGCGATCGCGTGCAGCGATGGAAAGTAAGCAAAGGGAAGAACGGCGAAATATCTGGAGGCCGTGACGGAGGAAACGTCGCAGCCGTTCACCAGAAACGATATCTCTGTTGAATCTCTAACGGTCGCCTCGTTCAGGCTGATGGAATAAGGCTTCCAGATGCCAAGCTCCTGCATCCAGATTCCCTCGTCTGAAAAGAAAATGAAACAGCTTCGTAAATAATTATAATGATCCTGTCAAAATCAAACACCAATTTGCACCTTTCGTCGATCAGTGGCATTCTGTTTCATTTCCAGCCGGCGGTCAATCACCGCGATTCAGACGGCAAAGGAGTTAAAATGAAAAGAAAAAGAACAGCCATACCTGGATAACTAAAGAAGAATCCCCTCGGGCTTCTCACGCTACGTTTCCTTCTATTCATCACGCCACTCACAGCCGTGGATTCAGTGGCCGGCTGTCCAGTTGACCCCGATTCCCCGCTGGCGATAGTCGTGATTGGCAAATCGGTAGATCCTATCTCACTAGGGATAGACTGATTGTTCATCGAGTCCGTTGAAACGGTATTCTCATCCGCAGGTGGTCCGTTCGCGGATTCAGTAGACGCCTCGTTCACCTGCGTAGAGATCGTCGAACTCGCGGAGGCTTCCGTGACGTTAACTGGCGAAGTTGTGGTGATAATTGAGGCGTCTGTGATCGTCGGCTTTGAGACGGGTTCAGTCACACCTGATGCTACAGTAGATTCAGCCGTCTGATTAGCAGAGGCTGATGATCCTGAGCCTGCCTCCATTGGAGTGCTTGTCGGTGGATCGGAAATGGTGGACGTTGGGGGAGGAATGGTACTTGTTGGGGTCGACAGAGTGCTCGAAGTAGTTGCAGTACCTTCGATACTTGACGATTGAATGGTCGATGCTGTGACTGTCGCAGTTGGCGCAAACGACTGTGATTCTTCGACAGTAGAAGCTGCGGTCGTGGTAGTTATCGAGGGAGTAGAAATCGTTTGAGTGGACGAAACTGTAGGTGAACTGGGCATGTCAGTAGGTGCAGCTATGGTAGTATCCATTAAAATTGTAGTGGCAGGGGTAGTGATTTTACCCTCCTCATCTTCCGTATTCAAGGTCGTCCCAAGTATCTCTCTCATAGGCGTAGTCGTCGTTGGAACTTCGGTGGTGGACTCAGAGCCCTGGATCGACGGGGCAGTAGCAGTTTGCGTGGTAATTTCTTCGTGGACTTCTGTCGTGGGTTGTTCGGTGACCACGTACGGCACGTGCGTTGTCTCGTTCGTCTCCTCTGCGGGAATCGACAAATCGAAACCGTAGAACCTCAATATATCCTCGTACTCTGGCCTGAGCTTTGTGCTCTCCTGATTGAGCGTCAGACCACCGAGAAGCCCATCCGCGTTCAGATACGTCTTGAATCAGAAAAATGTATCACTCTGGACCGGTGACGCGTCGTCGACAATTCCCCGATTAGAAACTTCGTCTCGAGGGAAGCGATCGACCGAGAGAGAAACCGCCACTTAAACGAAAGAAATTGCGCGTTCAGGCTTCAAACGAACCGTCGCGATCGTGGCCAATTTTCCGTGTCCCTTTTCCGTTCGATCGCTCTAGCACAGCGTGTTACGAAACGAAAGATTCAACGACACCGGACGCAAAGTGGAACAACTGTTACCCTCAATCTGCGATGGATATCCCTGAAACCGATCCTGCTGATATCTCTGTCCCGCGGTAAACCGAGGGCGTCGGCTATCTGCTGTCTCCCTCTGCCAGCTGATCCCTCGTAGAGTGCGGCCAGGACGAAACCAACCCCTGTGGGCGAGAATGCAACATTCCCATGGGCCGTGTACTGCTGCAGAATCCGCACGCCCAGATCGTTAATAACGTCCGTGATGATGTCGACTGGCTGATGCGGAACCGGTTGATACCAGCCGTCGAACCCCACGTTGTCGTAGCCGCGAACGAACACGGACGACACTGCTGGAATATTTTCATTTAAGAACGACGAAAGCGCCGGGCAAGTTGCCTCGATTAAATTAATTCAATGACGACTGGGTTAATATATCGGTCGGATATCCTTCTGGGGACGGCGTAATGTAAATGCGAGACTTGCGATAAAGAAAAATTCAACCCGCAGCCACCTGTGGCGATTAAATGACAATCGAACCGAGATGGTTAACTCCGCTGGCAAGAAAAGAATGTGTTACTTCGTTTAATTATATCGAGGCAGGTATTCGCTACGAGAGCATCGGTATACGTACGCTGCAGAAGAATAAGCCAGGACACCCACGCGTCCATGTTAATCGCGACTGGTTGCTGGATCACTGGCAAAGGAACAGTAATTGATCGGCGATAAGCATGGACGAGGTGGATTCGTGTGAATTTCACGAAGGAAACGCGACACGCTGGCGCGGACACGGCTGGCAAGCGGCTCTATCACGATTAGTCTTAGTCGCCCGCTCTCTACGTCGGAACTGGCTCGCGGATGGTGCACGCCGCCGGCTCGAGCCTCTGCCGGCCGCTCTGAGATTTTTTTAACGGCAAGGTCGTCAGGTAGATAAACCCGTGTCTATGTACGCCGTCATATCGGGCGCTCGCTCTTCCCTTTCCTTCTCGGGGAACGGAGAGCTGAGGCTCCAGCTTCCCTCGAGGATTGTGAATTGGAGGACAAAGAGAATTGTTCGGAGAGTCGTGAAAATTCAAAAACCCTTTAGGAGCTTTAGAATTGGCACGAATTTTGAGAGAGGTTGGATGTAATTTGAAGTGGACCGTGAATCTGGTATGCACGAAAAATAGTGTGTCCGTAGTTGAAAGTGTCGTGATTTCTTTGCAATAATTTGTTGCACAAATCTTTATTCGAAAAGCAGATGTGGTAATCGTAAAAGTTTCCAAAGAGTGAAGATCCACGGGAATTTCAACAAATCTCAACGGTGGCGTAATAAATTTGAAACGTTATATAGAGAAATGGGTACCAATTGTCAGATTAATCACCCAAGGGTTAAATTAATTTGCGTAAAATGTGCTGTTTCCAATTTTATAATTACGTTGGATAGAGGATTGGAAAAAACGCCTCTGGGAGCTCGCCGTAAACTTGAAACGCGGAGCAGGTCCTTTATTCACACCTTGGGATCGCGCATTTGTAATTTCTATTCTTCCTCCGCTGTGGTCTTAATAAAAGTAACAAGTTGTGGCAACTTCCAGCGCAGCGTAACAAGGGACCAACTGAATCATACGAGTTATAAGCGTTGCCCAATGTTCGCGTTCGCTCTTTTTCACAATGGAATAAATCTTATTAGACATGGAATCTCCCGGCGGAGTTAACGACTTAGCAAAACAATGAGGTTCTCCGCGAGGCACCTGTCCACGGGACATCTTAATTTTGAAAGAGGAACATCCGTTCTTCAATTGAGCCTAAGAGCTTGAAAAAATATACATGTAACATCGAGTCATCGCTAGACTCAATATAATGTTATAACCATTCTAAACAAATTTTTTATTGCTCACACAGTACACAGTGATACACAGCGTTAATTGAACGATATGAAAATTAGCTCCACATCCACGGTTACTCATACTGCCTAAGAAATTTAGGATAGATTGCCACGGTTCTGGTAGCACTAACGATACAAAGGATGCCTCGGACACTTGTCGTGGCAAGGTTCGAACGTTTGAGACGTTGCGTGAATGAACACGCAATATCCGGTACCATCCGTTCACCGCAAATTAGACGTTCGTGATGGTAATTGTAATGCGGTGTAAAACGTCTGCCGGCTATCGGTCGTTGTTTCGTTGGTGAGAATCATTTCACGCCTGCCTGCTGGAGGCAATTACTGGTAGAAATGGACGAACGATTTCTGGTTTCTCGTATTATCACACCCATTCACCGTTCACGATTCATCTGGCACTATACAAACGGAGGAAAGGTTCGTGGAGATCACGAATCGCTCGGATTGAGCAATGGATTTTAAGTCTTGGTACCAAGTACAATTCTTTGTCAATTGAATGGGGGAAAGGACAGGAAATAATAATTGATGTGGAAGCAAAAATAAGAACTATGAATTCGTGAGAGGAGATAAAAAATTTGCGAGCGACGGAATGTTGCGTGGGTACTGATTCCTTTGTTCCAGGAGAAATCGTGATTCGCCAATATTCAGACGTTTGGGAACATTTATATTTATGAAACGAAGGGGCGAATTAATTTGCGTTCCTTGGTTATCTTACGCCTGTGCAAGTAAAATTCGCAGAGCAGAAAACAGACGCCAAGTGTGATGCCTGAAATAAAAAGGAAACAGTTGATTTAGAATTTTTGTAAATATTTCCCAAGACCAGAGAAAGGAATAATTACCCATAAACAATACGAAAAATATTCCCTGCATATCAGCCACGTTCACTTTTCTATTATTCACCGCTTGATTATTACCCGGAATTTCCCAGCATTTATCTTTCATCGGCATCCTCTCCGAGATCCATTTGTTCATCAGTCCAGACTCGTGCATCCTATGCAATCTTCGCCACCGAGGGTCAAACAATTTTCCAAAAGTTTCAATTCGAGAACGAAAAATCTACGTCAACTCACTCTGCGTCAATGATCGGCAAGTATGGGCTACCCTGAGGAATAACCATCGCGATAGACTCGTCCAGGAACTCGTCCGTGCTCAAAGACAAATGACAACCACCGGATAGAAGCAGGTCCTTCCTCATCAAGAACCTATTTCGTCTGCCCGTTAGTCTCCACGGAATTCAACATGAATTCGATTCTTGTATTACCTGAGGGAACTCCTCCAATCGATCAGAGCGTGTTTCCCTGCCTTCACACGTTCCACTACTTCCTCAGCTTCTGTATCGTTGTGTCTCTCCGCGCGAGACAGTAGAACTTGGTACTTCGACTCATCAGCGTTCCCTAGGAACATCTCGAGAACACTATCGTTAGGAAAACCCCAGGTAATTCTGTCCTTTCGCGCAAGGAGATCCTCCACAGACAGAATGGGCGCATCCATTCGTGGAAAAGTGAGAAAGGCAACCAGACTTCCGGAATACGTAGCTATAAGGACCATCGCGACCAGCCACCAAATACCGATCAGTATGCGAGCACTATCAGACTGCGGCAGATACATCCCTCCTGGAATTGTTTATAGTCCATCAAATTAAAGCTAGGAGACAAAGCTACAACCCCCATTGGGTTATAACAATATTTCATGCGCCGTTGATTTGTCATGAATAATTAGATACTTTAAATAACAGTTAGGAGAAAGTGGATCCAGTTACGGTAACGAGATATTTACAGGTGAGTAGCTTATTTGTTTCCCTTTAATTTGGTACCCCATTCATTCAAAAACAACCACCAGGAACCGAGATTAAAATTTTTTAAAAATTATCGGTAACGGTGTGTGTGACATGAAAATGGTACTGGGGCTCTAGTGCCCAACAGGCAGTCGATAATTGACATGTGACGCCATCTCGCGTTTGCGGCCTTTTTCGCAGTTTGCCGCGCCTTCAAAACCAAATTACTGAATTGCATAGTTAATTTATACAATTGCGTTTTCCTCGGCTTCTAGTGCATATTTTTTAACCGGACTTGTCTTAAATTAAAGCTACGGAACATAGCTATCTCCTCCAACAGTTGCAACAATATGGCAATCGTGATTTAAAAGTTATTAACAATTGAAGAATCGGTACAAATGCACTCCGGGTCACTGCAATTAACTCGGCTGCCGATTTTTCAATCGTTAATAACTTTTGAACCACAATTGCCATATTGTTGAAACTGTTGGAGGAGATAGCTATGGTTCGTAGCATTAATTTAAGACCAGTGCGGTTAAAACATGCGCACTAGAAGCCGAGAAAAACGCACGTGTTTAAATTAACGATGTAATCCAGGAATTTGGTTTTGAAGACGCGGCAAACTGCGAAAAAGGTCGCAAACGCGAGATGGCGCCACATGCCTGATTATCGACTATTTGTGAGGCACTAGAGCACCAGTACCATTTCCAGGTCACACGCAATGTTACCGATACATTTTTAAACAATTATTATCTCGGCTCTTGGTGGTTATTTTTCAATAAATCGGGTGTCAAATTAAAGGGAAAAATATAAGCTACTCACCTGTAATTATCCCGATCCTATAACTTTATCCAGTTTCACGTAATTGTTATTTAAAGTGTTTAATTATTTGGAATAAATCAACGGCGCATGGAATATGTTCAAGACCTATTGGGGATAGTAGCTTAGGGTTCTGGCTTTAATTTAAGCCCTTGATCAATGCTCTAGCTTGCCTGACAATCGAAATAATTGCATTGATTTATAATGTCCTTAAATAAATTCAATTATCTCGCCTAAGTTTTTAAACAAATCTTTCGTTGGACAGCACTCATCTGAAGGTAGTCTTATGAGGTATCGTTGTCATTGCAAATAATGTGTTTTGACATGGTTACTGCTTAAATTTACCTGACAATTTGTATTTCCAATTTGATTAAATTGCGCACGCAATTATAGTCGTTGAGCATGTTGTAATTTAATTTCGCCAAATGTAAATCAAATAGACGCGGTTAATGGCAATAAACTGGCATTGAAACATTAAAGCCAGTCATACGAATTTTATTTGCGTGAATAGAATGAAGGCTCGTTAGTGTTTATAATAAAATCGTACCTTGTTGAAGAAGAGCACCGTACACATACCATACACACTGCCAGGATGAGTTCAGTCCCGATGCCTTGGTGCTGTACGGGCTCCACTTGTGAACCAGGTACAAAATCGGACCCATTATGATAATGGCGACGGCCAAACAGGCCCACGTCTAAAAGGCAGTCAAAACGTTGAAGGAATTTCAGGACAAAACGTACCAAACCGGACGACAGTGTTTATAGTTTCGTCATTATGTGCTATTACGCGTTGGAATGCCGAAACCATTATGAAAGCTCTTAAAACAGAGTGGCGAGTGATTTGACCCAATAATAAAAAAGAATCGTGACGCCTTTACCTGTATGAAAATTAAAGCTCCGCATATACTTACCTCTTTGGTGAACGGCGAAGCGAATAACAAAGCCCTGGACAATTGCCTGGGTTTAGAAGTTAAAAAACTGTAGGTCTGAACGAAAATGGGAACAGTGAAATTGATCGAACCCTTGTCGAATTCGTTCACAGTGTAGGCGCATGCTGCAAAAAGTACCCTCTTTTCGCGCACAAAATCGATCACCTCTCGCGGCACCTTTCTGGTATTCGACATCGTCATGCCTTCGACTTTCTATGAAGAGGAACGATTAATCAAGAAGGAAGATAAGGGGCAGCGCGTAATGCATGCGTGAAAATTCTTACCCTGCCAAGCTTTGGGAAGCGTGAAGTATTCCAAGACTTTGAGTCTCCGCTAACTTGCGGCATAATTACGGTATAAGTGAAGTTTAACTTCTTGCTGAGGTACTTGACCACGTCAAAAACCAAACCGTCGTACGACCTTTCGCCTGTATTACTCACCGACACTATCTGCCACGGTGGATTCTGGATAACATATTTTAAAATTGAATTAAGCACGAAAGCTCACGAGAAGAGCTGCTCAAGTGTTTAGCCACACTTTTAACGAGATTTTGATAATTTCTAGAAACACTTCAATAAAACTACGTAGTACGGAAAGAAAATATTTTAAAAATGTTAATAAGTTTCAATAATACATAAGGCATTAATATAAGTATAGTCATGGTGAAGTAACAATAAAATAGAAATAAAAGTTTAGAAATTTCCAAAACAAAAAAGTGAACGATACATAAAAGAATTCAAATAATAATTGGGCAAATAATTTCCCCCGTTATTTGCACTAAAATGCTGGTAGACTGTACGAACATGTACGCAATGGTTTCTATCTTTAGTTTACCCACATGATACGTAGTGACTGGTATATTAACGCCCCTGAATCCATGAGCAATATGCGGATAGATAACGTCCGTCAAATTAATGCCGACACTTGCCGACCATGTGCCTATATCCAACAGGTGCGCAACGTTTCTATCATGGTAAAAGAAATTTCCCCAAGTTATGGATGAGGAGAACTTCCATATCAAGCATCGCCCACAGACACCGTCTGAAGCAAACGTGTTTTGGGAAAGGTGTATCTGACGGAAACACAGTTTCGACTTTAGTCCTGCTAAATCGAGTTTCGTCATTGGCTCGTATACAAATTACTGACTCTGATGTTCCTCAGGATATCCTGCCTCCTCTCGCGTTTCGTCATTCTGATCACGTCGAACTCGTCCTCCTCCAGTCTCCTAAGTAAATTGATCTCATTCGCCAGGGAATACTCGAAAGCTTTGGCCAGCCCTTGAATCAACTCCTTCACGTAACAGGACAGCCTAGCCTGAAGTGAAAGTCTTTCAACAATTATTTTGAAAGATTACTTTGTACAGAGATTTCTTAATTTTTGTTTCCCTTAAAAGTTACCTCGGCCTGCTACAACAAATAATACACTTTACACACTTAGATCTAAAATATAATCGAATCATCCTCGGATGATAATTATCTGAGAATAATCGATCGTTACTTTACAGAAGCCGTCGAATATAGTCGCGTTGTATATAAACGCCACATTTCCACCTTCTGCCAGCAAATCAACGAAAGCCGTCATGTTTGTCATATTCTGCATTGCACTGTCCGTGATCACGTACAACCATTGACTACCTGGGTGGACCATTTTCAGAGACCTTGCCTTTTAAAACAAACAATCCCTGTGCTAGATATCGTTCCCAAGAATTCGCATGAAATTTAGCGTCTCCAGTAATTCCTCGATAGATATCTCACCACGCTCATGACATCGGCGACCATGTCGACAGTGGCAATTACCAAGAAACAATTTCCCAATTGTTCCACGTGAAAATCTTGCAGCATCTTTTTCACTAACCTTTTCCTACCCATTTCCGTGTCGTCGTGTTTCAACGTGAAAATGGACCTGGAGATCAGGTCCATCTTCCTGTTCGGAAGTCTGTCCGAGATAGCCTTCATTACTCTGCCGATCGTGTCCCTATCTGAAACAGGCCGTGAACACGAAATGTATTAGATAAAAGGATCGTGGCCTTATCATTGCTGCTTTTATCATTAGCCTTATCACCGAACGTATCGTCGTGAAGGATGTTGATGACGTTCCAGGGGAGGCCGTCCATCATCCTCAGGTCGAGGAAGATCTGGGACAGCTCTTCTCCTGGCACGACGAAAGGCACGCTTAATCCATCTTTGTCTGGAACTCTTGGACAATCTGGATCTTGGAAGCAACGATAATGCGTGTGAGATTTTAATTATTTCAATGGAACAAATGAACAGATAACTGCGTGCATACCTGTTATAGCCAGGTGTATGAGGTCCTCTTTTCGCGCAGCGTCGTGGAGCCGCCAGGTTGTATGGCAAGTTGCGACGGAAAGAAGAATGGTGTAGTCTGAGGAAACACGAACGAATGGATAAGGATAATATTAATGAATAATTGAAATAATCATCGATGATCACCTTGTTGCAGATTAATGTTCGTGTCGCGAAATATACGCACGGCTATTCCACCTAGGCGCATCTCTTTTATCAGGGTGTTCGTGATTAAATCTTGCAGCACCCCCAAGGCGTTTCGATGCTCCTCTTTGTTGCCAAAGAAACTCTTATCGATAACCACCGCTATTTAAACAACGTTTTATTTTCAGTCAATGTATTTTTCAACCTCGCTAATTTCTTATGTTTATCTCTGAGAACAATGTGTACACGATTTTATGATTTTTTTGTTCCCGGGGACGGTGGAAATGAATCGTACCCATCGTAGCGTTCGCGGTAATCAAAGATGGAAAGTGGTTGAAGCTGTTCCCATAGTTGACGCTCCAGAGTAGCAACAGGACCGATATCATTTCTATTGATAAACGAAGTAACCGCGCGTTCAATATAACGGATATATAACCGTGGACACCTGTGAATAATGTATCACTTCATTAGTTTCGTCGACCCGTTATTATAAGCTGATCTGATCGTGATCACGAGCGATGCGCTCGACAGGCCTAATGCAACTCGATGCCCCGCGAATCGCAGGAAAGGTCAGTTCTTTAATAACTAACTACAAAGCGATCGAATCCCCGTGGAATTGAAACGGGACATTGTTTAGCCCAGTTGCGTGTGCTACCAGGCTGATTGTGAAGTTCAGCCTAAAGCTTTTTAATATTCCAACATGTGGCTCCGGGGAAAATCGAGATTTCCTTTTTCGTACCACGATATTGGGAAGGAATCTTGTTTGAACTATAACTAAAATGAATGACAAATTTCGGGGATAAATTTACTAATCGGCGAATGTAAAATTGTGGGCGATGGGTTCATAGGTAATTTAATTTGGAATATTTCTTGAAAGAATGTTTCTAATCTGACTACATGGATGCAAGACATCGACGAGGAATGTTATTGCGCTCGTACGCGTACGCGTTTGTCACTGGCATGAGACAATTCTATTGTTTCATATCGGTTGGTGTGCCACTTCCTTGTAGCGAAACCAGCGATAAAGTATAGTGGCGTCGGTTGCAATAATGCGACCTACGCGTTGTCGACGTTAATAAGAAAAATCAGCCGTCGTTCCGCAATTTTATTCTCCATCGCAGAAGCGTTTAAGATTCCTCTCTTTCGCACCGCGATCTTTGTTCCACCTTCTAATCGAAGACTGCAGTGTCACTGCGCTTAAACTGTATGTGACCAAGAAAATAATCATAGGCTTGCATGTACTTTAACAATCCTTTATTTCCAACGATATCATTTATCTTTTACAATACATCTGCAATTATTTGTAATTCAAATTACAAAAGAAATTATTGAAAGAAACAAAAAAAACAAAACGGGAGTCGCTGTGTCGCAATGCTTATCTACATCTAAATCCCCCGCGTATCGAAAGGAAGCGAACGATCGCGATTTAAATCACCTCGGCCGACCCAGGTAGCATCGATTATACATCGAAATTCGATACATCGGACGAAGGTGCTATTAGGAATGCTACACGATAAATGTTCGATGGAAACAAAGTTAGAAGTTGACGAGTTAAAATAACAGGACGAGGAGGCGCGCAAGAATTATCTCGGGAAAGACCGCGCTTCTACGTTCCCGTTCGTGACAGTTCGGGCCACATCGTTGCGACCGGAGGAAGTGCATGCATGCCTCTATTTTACACGACAGTCGGCCCCGAATGTGTCGGGAACTGTGCGAGGAATTTCACGTATTGTGCACGTCTATATTGTACGTCGTACACGATGTCTCGTATCGCGCAGCACCCATGTACACGTAGGGCTTGAACAATTTTCCTCACAGAAATCTTATCGACGTTAACGTCGGGCCCAAAGTTATTGTGAGATGACAAACACCGCTGTACATTATGATGGGTTGAATGTCTTCGGGAAAACTAATGTCAGGCTAATCATAAACGACAGAGCACTACTCGAAAGCAGAGGCGAGCCAGTGAGAGGAATTACACGGATGGGAAATAGTGGGAGTGAAAGTGGAAAAATTCTACTTTTCGAAATTACACGAGGAGCGAAGGCACGCTTCTAGTGATACGTAAGGTTGCTGATGTCGCGCGGAAATTATGGAGCCCGAGGAGCCTCTTTTGCAAGGGATCCTGCTGTTACCACCGCAGGGAATGTTGGGCCAGCTCAAGGTTGGTGGTTAATGCCAGGCGCGGGTAACATTTCTGCGTTTCGTATTCTCCGCGATCCAATGAGCTAAGTCGATTGATTAAAGTGTTCGTTTATTTTCAATGCTCATCGACGAGGAGTAACCTAGAAAGTTCGCACGATAATTTGCACAGATGCATTTCGAAACCGCGTGCAGCTCGAGACGCTATTCGAGCTTGGCGCACGTATTCCTTGATTCGTATGTACGCGAGTTTTGAAGTGACAAGATTGGCATCTCTTCTTTTGCAGAAATCTTGGCACAAAAGGTTTTGTCAGCTGTTCAGGACAAGTAACTATGGGATCAAACGTGTTGAAATTTATGACAACCAAGAGGAAGCTATACTGCAATTGCACACACCTCGCATCATCACTTTAGATGCGTGTATCAAAATTGCGCCTAGCAATCAGTCGCACGTGTTTACCGTAAGTTGACATTTAATAAGGACTGTAAAGGCCGATGCGAATATTCATTTTCCTTCTTGGTTTATATTGGATGCAGGTCGTGACTAAGTCAGGAATCCACTACTTCGGATGTTATTCCGAATCTGATATGAGTCATTGGATTACCGCGTTTCAGTTAGTTGCATTTAAAGATAGTGTATCTAATCAAACGATAGAAGAAAACAACGATCTATACTGTACCAGCGGGGAAGGTGTGTTTTCTGTTAAAGTTGCGGAAACGGATGCGTCGAAGCGATGCGGCTTGGAGAATAGAAACTATACGCTTGTGGTGGCTGCGGTCGACATGAAACTAATGGAGGGAGACGTAGTGCTGTTCACTTGGCCGTATCGGTATATCAGGAGATACGGTTACAAAGATGGAAAGTTTATTTTCGAAGCTGGAAGGAAATGTGAATCCGGAGAAGGTTCGTTTCGCTTGGAGCACGGCAGTCAACAAGAGATCTTCCGTTGCATGTACTCCAAGATGAGATCGATGAAGAAATTAATGAATGAAGAAGGTAATCCGAACATTGACTGCAATGATGCTCAATACCATGCAGCTCTGTCTATGGAGGCCGGATCTAGAGCAGCATTGCCTCCATCCCCGAACAGTTCTGCTAATTTAATCGATATCGATTTTTCCCCTCAAAACTCTCAGAAACAGTCGAGCACTTCGTCAAACGTGGATAGTAGTCTGTCTTCGAAAACGTCTTCGTCGTTGCTTAAAACGAAACCAGCGAAGCCTCCACGAAAATACGTTTTCACAAGCATGCTGGATAAAAAGAACGTAGATGCTGAATTATCAGACACTCCTGCGTGCGACGAATATAGAGCGGTAAATCGTGATAATTCACCTGAGATGTCGCAGAAGGCATTAGGAAATTGTGTACTCGACGATGAGAAACATTCTTATGACGTAGTGGAAGTAAGAAATGATGCTTGGAAAACGCACGGTATTGATAATATACATCACACAGAGAGAGTAAACTCCTTGCTGCATAACGAGAAAGATAAAGAAAACGAGGATGACTTTCCGTACGAAACAATGATGCCCGTTATGTCGTCCCAATGCTCGTCAAAGAGTAAGTCTAGTATTACAGATAGCCCAGTAAATTCATCGACGGTGCATCATACACCTTGCAAATCCAATGACGAATCTGATTACGATAAGTTGGAGCATTTCGGCTCTGTGACGAAAATTAATCAGAAGACCGCGTACAAGTTCGTGAATTTCAGTAGCGCATCGCAAAATACACATTCCAATGTTTCTCTAAATGCTACTGCAACTGATGCGAATACTGCGTGGTCTAATTACGATATCGTAGAAGATATGTCTGCCGTTAGATTGGCCGATGACAGTCACCTCGGGTATGGTGTTATTAGGAAAAAGACAAATCATTCTGATACTGCGTCTACCAGCAGCAATATGGGTCCAAAGCATAAAGTCTTTAATAATAGTGAATACGCAATTGTATCGAAACCAAAAAGGGTATAAGAGATACAAAGAAGATACATTTAATAGTAATCAGTCACTCCATGAATATATTAGTTATTTCTACTCCAGAGATTCTTAATGCTCCGAAATGATAAGAAAATACTAGTCTACGTTATGACTAGGGTAAGTTGATTTTTATTACTCTGAGTAATTTAAAAGAAGAAAAAAATGAACAATGATATTTTATAATTACATTACGAGAGCACAGAAATAATGTACCGCTTGTTCTGGGCAAAAATTAGTTTAAGGAATGCTAGTCTTCATAATCACTGTCAATTGCGTAGGAGTAATTATCTTAAAGACAAAATGATTTAATTATATTGATAATTTTTAACAAATACTAGATATGAATCTGTTAATGCAATAGCTTCGAAAAAATTATCTGCTTTAATATTTTAAAACGAATCAAAATGACTGACTGCAGTGGACAGATATAGTGCCTTATATTTGCAAATACAGTGAAAATAGGGAAAATAGAGGAATCACTGCGGAGTCTGAAAATTAAATTTGTGTGGCAAACCAATATCTGGTGTACTTAGAGATCTTTAAGATTATTATTATAATAATTCATAGTCCTTCATTATAATACTGTTGTTAATTCAGCAGATGTTGTGCCTTCAAAGATGTTTAAAGATTATGATAATACGAATTTTCCAGATTCTACAAATTTTATTGCGCATGATAAGGAAAAAGCAATAAGTCATTCCTTCTGTTTCTATTACTATATATTTTATATACATACATACGTATTATGTATACACATTTATAAGAGATTTACCAATGTTCCATGTATCTTTATTGTTAAAAGAACATTTTTATAAAAAAATTATTATGTATATTTATATATATTAATTGATATTTGTGCAAGTATTCAACACTTTTTGAATCAAAACTTGCCATATTACTCCTTCATGTGCCAAGATCTGTTCCAATTTATGAATCAAGTCAAATTGATTGATATTATACTTTATCGTAGAATCCAGATTTTAGCACGCAAAGTTAAATGAATATTTTATACATTCAATAAAGGGTCTTATAGAATATATCTAAGATCTGAGAAACTTTATTCATGGCATATATACGTTTCTTACTAAATTGTATATATTAGGAGTGCTATTTACATTAAATGCACACAACAGAAGCAAAGTTATTACATTTAATGATTACAATTTGAAGAATCAAAAAGCAAACATTAAGTCTTTCGATATCTACCAAACAGTTAGATATCATTTTTTTTCTTTCTCGCGTATACTTATAAGTTTAATATAAAATAAAGATCACGCATATTCTAGAATAAATTTTGAAATATTTACACTTGCCTAAATAATATTTCGACCTAATATTCGAACTAAAGTATTTTCCCTTTAAATTAGTCTTCCTACGTCTTCTCTGAAGTTCCAACCTTTTTATATAGAGCACGCAGCTCCTCCTTCTCTTTGATTAAATTCTGTTGCCTTGCCCTATTATGTTGTATCACATCAAGTTCTGCTTTCTCAACAGCCTCGATGTATCCATCGACATCATTCAACACCTTTCGGACCGTCTCTCCCTTTGCCTCCAATATTTTCTCGATATTATTCTTGTATTTCAATTCCGAGAACCATCCAAGATTGTCAGCCATCAAATGATTATTTCTACATCCGTCACAACGAATTATAATCACACCCTTCTCGTACGCCAATTTTGATATTATTTTGCTGTTTCGATAATTGCACTGTTTACACGTGAACATCAGTTTCAGTTTCCCTTCGATCTTGCCAAGCACCGTTCCCTTTGCTTCTTCCTCCTTTTCCTCTTGTGGTGATTCAGAGAAATTTGTTTTCGTCCGAATAAAAGTTCTTTCACGGAAACTGACATCGAATTTGTTCGTGCAAGTTAACAGGACAGGATGCAAATTTGTAGGCTCTCTTACAAGGGTCAGACGTGTTCCGGCACGGAGTATCTGTCGCAGTGAAAACATTTCTTTTGCTTACGGTAAATGTTTCAATCTTCGAATATCATTTGATTAAAAATGACTGCGTTAAGTATTGCCAAGTTTCATCACTGTTAATGAACATGTTCCGAAAATTACACCGTAGTTCTACGTGTCACGTGGATACCTCCATTGTATGGACTACAAGACTATAGATGCGTGGTTTTAAGGCGCGTTCACATGTACACATTTCGATACTTGTTATTCTGTTCATATCGCAAGAAAAAAAATGCATGCGTATAAGTACTCAGGTACATATGCGACGAGAAACAAATTTTGTTTATCTTAAATTAATATTTTATTTCTATGAAAATTATCTCCGTACATTGGTTTTAATACATCTGATTAAATCGATTGCGGACAAACATTTTAGTCCTTTATGTATTACGTGAAGTACAAATATAAGCGAATCACCTGACATATACACCTTTTGCATCAATGGCATTTCTTTTATAAATACATTATAACAGGAATTTTGTGTCATGACGAATGAAACTGATTAATATCTTGGGATAAATTCTTTCCAATCCTAGACTAATTTCTTTGCTTCGAAGAAGCTCTTCAAGTGTCTCATTTGCCATGCGCCCATAACTAACAGAATCACAGATTGAGCCAGGGACCACCAGAATACACGGCGGTGTGTGCTCTCCGATGTCTGCCTGAAACGTTCTTCCCGATACTGTAAAACAACGATACATAGAACCATTACACGATGAACTTATACAAGCAGCTATATATACAATTACATACCCTTTGGTAATTTTGCTCCTTCGTTATCTGTTCCACATGATCAATGAGCTGACGTAGCCTCAACTGTAGCTCCGACAGCTTTTCGCTCTGAACTACATTAGCGTAAACGATAGCATGTTCGCCAACTTCAATGTTCAGATGCACTCTCTATGCAAGAAGACGAATGTGTTTCAATTAAATGCTGCAAGCAATTATTAATTCGGGAGGCTCGAGATCATACCAATTGACTGCCGCTGAACCAAGAACTACTGTTAGAATACAAGCAAATAATATGTTCGCCGGGAGTGTGGGAAGTGAAAGAGATTCTGCCTTCTGAACTGTACACCCTGGATAGAATCATTTTGTCGTCCGGATCCCGAACTTCCACGTGCATTCCCATTCCAGGACTGCTCGGCGCGAAACCACCAGTTCTCGGGTCGTACAACTCAACTTTATAATTCACTACAAGGAGGAGGCGAATTTTTTAATTAATATCATAGCAACGATTATTTAATTGACAGCGCCTCGATGTGATTCGATATGTACATATTTTTACGTACCCATAACACTTGTTTCGTCTGGGATCTCCTCGATGAAACACTTTCTCTCTGTCTCGGCGATGTGAAAATAAAGTCCCGTGCTGTATTCGAGTATGCACAGGAGCACGAGAAATATACTGCTGTATTTTAACATGATTACTGAGACACACTGTGCTGTTAATATTCACGGAAAAAGCTCGAATATGTGACAAATTTTACGCGGAGCCGCACACAGCACACGTCACCTTCGAAAACAATCGGTGTGGTTCACGTTTGTGGCGCTGCTGCGCATTATCGATACTAATGTTCTCGACACTCGATACCCAGCGATTGCACGAATAGAAAACAAAACATGGACGTGACGTTGTTGATTTCATTTGCTGCTTTAATTATTGCACTGATTATTGGCTCTACGGTGTTCTTGGGCCGAAGATCCGGTATGTCTTCGCCTGTGCATAATTTCTTAAATGTCCGCCAGTCAAGATATCCTTTTCATTGCATATCTAAATAAATTCGTAACCTATAAATTTCTTATCGGAACAGCTGTTCTGTCTGTTTTCATACGGAATTAAAATCTATTCCTGTATTTGACGGAGACCAATGCTACGCATGCGAAATATAATTTACCTAAAACTATTCAACATTTAACAATTGAGAAAAGTATCAAAAAGCTTCTTGTTACGACTGTGTTATAGCCGCACGGAAAAGACAATCGAATGTAGCCGAAAGAGTCGCTCAAGGTAGACCAGTAAGGCGAGCAGCGGGTCAAAGAATTACTAGACGTCGTATGCAGGAAGCTGCCGCGCCGCAAGTGGACGATAATGACAGCGGATCTGGAAATGAAGCGAACGACGAAGCTGACGAGAAGCCCACTATATCTGATCAGAAGATGGGGGCAAAGAAGAGGGCAAAATTGGCAGCCAAAGCGGAGAAGAAGGTCCAGAGAGAAGTGGCAGAGAGAGAAAGGGAGGAACGTAAGAAAAAGGAACTACTCATTCAAGAGGAAAGAGATAAACAGTCTGAAAAAGAGCGGGAGGAGGAATTGAAGCAAGAGGAAGCAGAAAGGAAGGCTAGAGAGGAGAAGGAAAGGAGGGAGTATGAAGAATATTTGAGAATGAAAGAGGCGTTTAGCGTAGAGGAGGAAGGATATGATCAGGAGGAAAAGGAGGACGAGGAGAATTTATTGCAAGAATTTGTTCAATATATTAAACGAAATAAAATAGTAGTTCTGGAAGACCTAGCTGCGCACTTTAGCTTAAGAACGGCAAGCGTTGTAGAAAGGATCCAGGACCTACAAGCATGTGGAACTTTGACTGGGGTTATCGATGACAGAGGGAAATTCATTTATATCTCTCAGGTGGAGCTGGAGGCTGTTGCAAAGTTTGTCAGACAGCGGGGTAGAGTTAGTATCACTGAACTAGCAGAAAGTTCGAATTGTTTAATCAATTTAAACCCAGGCAAACAAAGCAGCATTGTAGAAGCTAGATGAATGTACAGTGATTGTACAGTGATTGTAAAATAAGAATATAATAAATTTATACACTGTTTCATAGAAACGCGATGTGTACGACCAGCTAACAAGAAAATTCTATTTATATCTGATACATTGTATATTTTGTTTTATTGTAAATAACAGTATTTTACTATACAGAATTTATTTTCGTTGTATGTGTATCCATTGATTAAGCAAGTGGTGTACTATATGTATTATCGAAACTGAATGCTACAGAAAGGAATCTCTAAAATTCGCGAAAGCGAAACTCCCTTCGCCAAATCTACATACATATTAGAAAGGCATTCGGCTGCTTAAAGCATATACATTTGCTTTAAAACATTATCTGAAATATTAGGGTGAAAATCACTGTCAATGATTAAATCATTCCAAGATACAGAAATCTTGCAAGTCTTTTCTCGTTAGTATGTTTTATGACAAATTTCGGGTTATTTCTAAACATTCTGATGATACCACGAATCGATGTTGCATCAGATTCTAGTTTTCATTTAGATGCATGTTACGTGCGTTATTTTTTCTATTTTCCCCTGAATGTATAATTTATTGCGCTGGGTTGGTCGCTGTGGAACTGTTTTGTCGCCAATCTGTTCAATGATTGCGAAACAAATGGGCTTAGAATTATATGTCGTAAATAAACTTAATCCTAATGGCGGGGACAGCTTTCGTGAAAGATCAACGATCGTCTTAAACATATTGATGTACTGTTGATTTATGGTAAAGGCGATGTACGACCCTTTACGACCATTAGGTGTCCCATTTTTCACCCTAAAGTTAGTTCAGCAGTCACGGGGGCTCGTCCCGAAGTTTTTCCACGCCCAAGAAAAACGCGGAGTTTGTTTTGGGACGAATGATAATAGTTTTCGTCCAGATACTCCTCGATTTCTCAGGGAAAAAAGAATTATAGGCATGATACTCTATATCTGACATTCATCGGTCGGCATCTTAAAAGAGCATTTATTTGTATTCTTTCATTATAATTAGAAAGAAGATCTTTCCCCCTTATTGTATTGGAATATTTTCCATGTTACAGAAATAGTGTGCAAAAAGTGGTAGACCGTAACACGCTCCTCCATAAATTAAACCAGTTTATAGTACTATTTTTCCTCCATGAATAATACTTATGTCTGCAGGAACTTTTGCACATCATTAAACCGCGTATTAAACATTTATTAAACGATTCGTTAAGAATTCTGCCGTATGTTTGTTCGAAGAAATCGAGATCGGTCCCCACTCGATACCGGTATTTAATTCGCGAAGAAGGGGACACGCAGAGACTATGTAAGAGCCCATGGAATGGCCAGGGACTCTGCAGTCTTCTTGGCGACTCCGTGTCAACGTTTCTCTGAATATTGTCTGATAATCTGGGCAATCGAGAAGTGAGCAATCGGTTCGATTCGACCGAAAAGAAAGGAGAGTCCCAGTCGAATAGACGCGCAATAATATTCCATCGTAATAGAGAAGATTTATGTGTCGATGAGGTGCAAAGTCTTGGATTGTCAAGGCAACTCCCCGACATTCTTAGCCAGTGTTAGGTAAGTACAAAACACCGAGAACTGGTTTCCTATTCGGTCGCGATGCGTTGATTTCCGTGAGAAAAAGAGGTATGAATCAATTAAGATCAATCTATTTCGGTTGGCCGATAACGTGGAATAGTACTACGCGAAGATCTAAGGAAGAGACCTTGGAACCTGTTTGCATTCTCCTTGTACGTTCGTAAATAATTCTGTCCGCGTCGACGTAAAATGTCGGAATACTATACCTGTGTATTCTGAAAGTTTGCCGAACTGATTTGTATTTATTGGCGGAACAATGGTAAAAGAGATCTTAAACTGTTTGAATGTTAGGTATTAATAGTTTCCGATGTTTCTTTATGTGCAGGCTCGCTAAAAACCTTCGGACTCGCAAGGGAAGTCGACGCGGTAACTCTGCAAATCGTTTAGAATTGCTAGTCCTGGTTCATTTGCATCACGTACCATAGGGTGAGTAGCTCATATAATTGCACGAACTGGTGAAATAAGAAAAAAAAGAAATGTAAGTGGAAGTCATAACGATGGAATAATCGATGCTTTCGAAGGTAATAAAAAGGAAGGACATTCTACATTGACGATAAATACAGTGCTTGATAGCGACAGAGACTAAACTCTGAAAAATTGGCCAGCGCGTCGGTGCAAATTGGTTGAAACCAAGGAGAGAAAGATATACAAAGGCGTGAGATATCAAAATGGGGCACACCAACATCGGTAACAGTGGCATCAAGGGACCCTACAAGGATGTGAGGTATGCTTCTATTTATTTATTTATTTATTTTGCCTAATTTTTAATTTAAATATGTTTCCTTCGTGGCATTCAATTTTTATCATTTTTACAATTTCAACGTTGCTACTCTGTAACCACATTGTTTTACCACTTCTTCTGCATAGGAAGGACAAAAATGTGCATGCTCCATCAGAACAGCAGCAGCAGACGACGAACAGAAACAACAAGTACGGTTCGTGGGGACCGGTGTACAAAACCAAGCAGAATTTCATTGACATGCACACTTGCTAGCCCTCAGTATCGTATCCTCAAAGAATCACATTAAAATCACGAAAATCTTTTCCCGGCAAGCGTCCAAAATTTTGGCAACCGTATTCAAACAAATAAAAAAACAGTCCCTTGTCGCTTTCATCGCCATGCCATCTTACTTGCAACGCCAAAGATTTTCTTCTGTGCTCAATCAACGTATCAGTGAAGTAAACATTAATTACAATAGTTAAACGGAGACAATTGTATTTTTAGCCATCGTTAATTTACTTCAGATTAGTTAATGCTTGTTTTTTTCCCTTTCCCGTTTCAAACGATTTCTTTGTGAAGGGGCAAGAATGCTAAGTCGAGGCTCAACGACAGACGAAACTGAAAAAAGTGCGCCGCTAGTTCCGGCGGATATGCTAGCCCCGGGGAGACAAAGTCGAAGAACTCGGAAAAAATAGCTGATGGTATTCGTCGGTCTGTATGGGGGCTTGGCGCGTGCCACACAGCGTCGCCTCGTTTTTATCTTCCACCCCCCCCCCATCATTAATAAGCAGACTGATTAATATCATTAACAAAGTCTGCACGCTTCAGCGAAACGTGCACTCGACGTCATTGCTGGAGCGTTTAAGTGAATACTTCCTTCATGGTCAGACAAGACTCCATCAATTCCGATGCAGATCAACAGCTCCCAGCAAGCCCGCATTTATCAAATAAAATATATTCAAGCGTCAAAATCATATTAGGAAAACAAGCATCGCCGAGTAACGTTCTAGATTTATTTATTTATTCTCCAAATTCATTAGACGTTCGAGTGCCTAAAAAACGGCAGGAAATCAGTGAAACATTCTCGAACGACCGACGCGACACTCAGAAAAATCACAAAGGGAGCTGCAGCGAAATTTCGTCGGCGTCTTCTACCCCGGGCTCGAGGGAATAGTAGGGGAAAGCCCGGATTGGCTGGTGGGGAAAGCAGCATAGGAAAAAAAAGCTCCTGGACAAACGAGGGCTTTGCTCGTAGCTCGGAGCGAAGCAGAGCAACGTGGTGCAGTCGTTGAAAGTGCGTCGTCTGGTTCAGAGTTCCTCTGAATGGAGGGTTGGGGGTTGATCAGCGTTCAGATCAACGCTCCGCCGCGTTTATTCGTTTAATTTATACTTCTAATTTATTTATTTATTTAAACCTACCGTAACACGGTGACCGTTTGATCCTCGATCAGTAAGGACGTCAGAGATACATAGGCGTATACATATAATTGTTCTTAAATTACGCGACAATATTTCGCGAGGATCGTGCGCAAAGAAGAGGACGAAGACGGCGACGAAGAAGAAGAAAAAGTGTCGTTGATCCGTGGAACGCGAGTTAGCCGAGAGTCGACGTCCCGATGCTGCTATTTCGAGGCTGAAACACACCGGTGAGCTTTTGTCCAATCGTCTCTACATTCGGCCAGCTTCTTTTCGCTGACGAATTTAAGGTGCATATCTGGCGAGCTTTCGATCGACGGTCCCGCACGGAAAAAGGGGAACCATTTTAAAGTCCTTTTTTCGAGATTTCAAAGTGGACCGCATTTCTCGCATGCCTGCGAACGACAACTCGTTTCTTTCTATCGTCGAAAATTTCTTGTCCCACCTTTTGCTCTTTACACCACCGCTACCCGCTGTCCTCCGTGTGCATCAACCTTTCTCCCTGCCTTCCATCCACCGCTGTTATACGTCAAAGATACAAGGACCATAGATCACTCCCGCGCTTTGTTTTCAATGGAAACACACGACGAGTAATCGCTATTCTCGGACCGAGTCGTGTCTCAAGGAAATCCACTTCTGATCAGCTGACTGCTCGATACTTTTCATTTGATTCCTTCCGTTCGTGTTATAGAGCGAACGTGATATCGAGCAGCGATCACGGATATAGACCGGAAATAGAGCTTCCTCTGCGTCGCGCGATGATCCCTCCCTCGAACGTGGAACAACGTCCCGTTTGCGTGGCGAAGGGCGACGCGACGTCTCCCTTCTTCCCTTGCACTGTCGATGGTAATGCTCGGTGCATCCGTAGGTACAGCGGCTCCGGGGGCTATTTTTGTCTTACGGGCAACATTTACTAGTAGACACCCTCCTGCGAGCAGCCGGAGACGGTGACTCGCATCCAATACCCTCGATTACTGCAGGCGCGTGCCCGACTCATTAGACATCCCTGTCCCCGCGTAAAAATGATAAATGGCTCGATAAGAATACATGGTCGGGAACGCGACGAAAAGCCACGGTGACGAATTAGAGGGTTCGCTATCTAGGGCAGCCGTAGTGGAGTAGGTACTAGGTCAGAAACTTAATGGCTCTAAACAGTTTCTTCTATTTGGAGAATAAACGGGATGGCCCGTGTAGAATTTTCACGTTAATTAATGATGGGCCAAATAGTCGGAGATTAGACGGCATGGAAAGCCAGGGGTGCAAGATGCGTTGGATAAATTAAATGTCTGCGTATGTACTTTATGTTATCATTTGTGCTTTTCATATTGTTGGCTTAATCTACAGGTGTATGAATGTATGATATAGTTGGGGCAGATTGGCGTGGGTGGGAATTTAAAAAAATTTACGCGGTCTTGCGAGGTAGCTTAAATATCCCCTGCGGTGAAAAATGGCAGAATAGCACGGAAGATAACGATAGGTTTAATTCGATTCGCCGACATCACACGTCTAATTACAGCCCAGATACTACAAGGTCTTTGACCTAAAGTTGCCTAAGTATTACCATTATAATACACCTAAATAGAAAAAGCCGGGGGCACGCGAGCGCTTCCGTTTTTCTATTCCAGCCGTAGGAAATGCATTCGTGAAGGATGTCTTTTTTGTCCAAGTTTTAAAGCCCTCGTACGCACAATTAGGAACGTAGCAGGCGTACGTCACGAGTTTGTTGACACTAGTTTGACAATTTCGTACAGTACCGCGCACGTGTTCGTCAAGCTGCAGCCACGCGTGCCCTGCATTATCCTGGAGCATCGTAGGGGAAGTCTTAAAAACAAGGAGGAGCGTCTACTCGAAGGGGGGCGAAAAAAGTGCGAAGAAAAAATTTAGAGGGTCCTCTGAAAATAGGGGACACCTGAAACCTGAATATCTATATTTGTTTCCTGAAAGTTGGGGTCGTCCTGAGTTCGATCTAAGGGTGGCAGGCAACGATTCGCGACAGTTCTAACGCAGACGAAATTAATGATGGTTCATCGCGAACCGTTCTGGTATGGTCCCAACAGGAAACATCGATACATCACGATGCTCTAAAATCCAAATATAACCAGGAAGTAATGTTGGTAGCAATTTACGTATGTTCTCATCACCTCCTGGGCTCAGCACGCGCATAAACCACGTGGTAACAGGGACTAAGCCCCCTGACAGAAGTTCCGACCGCGTTATTGCATTAGCCTGCAGGCACGTGCTTGCGTGGGTGCGAAGGGCAGGGAATTAGTGAGTGGCGTCTGAAGCGTCAAGGGTGTCGTTGAGGTCCATGCACGACAGGCTGGGCAAGTTCGTTCAACTCGAGTGGGTCGTGAACTGCCAGCTGATATCTATACATATATTACAGAAGTTTATCGGCCTTTGTTCAAACAGAACTTGGAAGACCTGGCGGCACTTGGACAGGTCTGGAATAGTGAAAGGAAGCGGGTAAATTGTTTCACCGGTATTATTATTGATACAATTGTTGAGGGAAACAACTGTAAACGTGTCTCGTGAGAACTCATTGACAGGATCTGTAGTAAAACGGATGCAGGCACGCATCCTGTTATTAGCGTAGCCGGTTGCACATTAATTACACCAATCGCGTGCTATCGTTACGAATTATTATTTCGCTCCCCCGACCGAATCATTGCGTCGCCTGGTGTTTACACGTTGCGTATCAGACGACTCTAGTATCTCTCCGCCCCGAAGGAGGGTGAGCGACGTGTTGTAATTCCGATCGCTTCCGGTGTTTTAATTTTAGCGACGAATCTGTCGTAAACGTCCTATATTTACCATTGTTCTGGAAACAGGGCGGCCAGGAATTTCCGCGATGCGCCCTTTTCGCCACGGGAAATCGTCTCGTGTTTCTAAAGTCAATTTTTGACAATATCTCGTTTCACCGGAGGCGCCGGCCGGATAGTAAATCCAACGGGAGCAAAAACAGCGTGAAAGAGGAGGCTGTGGAAGAAAATAAAATCGACGATTTCCTCCCGCTTCGCCGCGGAACGGAAGGAGACGAAAGAACGTGCCTGTCCTGGGTGGGGAGAGTGTCACCTAAGAATAGAAGAATTCTTTTTCTTCCCTGTGTCCTTCTGTCGTGCAATTGTCGGGGGAGTCTCGAAGAAATCACCTGACGGCGAGAACAATCT
This sequence comes from Nomada ferruginata, assembly GCA_963583965.1. NCBI lineage: Eukaryota > Metazoa > Arthropoda > Insecta > Hymenoptera > Apidae > Nomada > Nomada ferruginata. The sequence continues at coordinate 7,571,592 of OY757225.1, read as the reverse complement.
CTCACGCCGGCCGACGAGACCGGGGCGAACATTTTCGCAGACGTTTCTGTGACGTCGGCGTCGGACGGTGCGCCCCATAAATGCATCTGTTTAAAAATATCGATTCCTGGAACGGCTCGCGAGAAATCGAGCAGCGCGATATTTAGTCCTCTCTTCCTTTTCTTTGTTCCATGTATACCGCGAGGCCAGACCCCCCGCGAACCTAAAGGCGTGGTTACAACCACCGCTCTGTGGCTGGTGTATACACGTGCATCCGCCGCTGCATGATACAAAGGCCGGGTGGAGGGGAAATTATGTGCCTGAATTAGATATCAAAAGGAAATAAAAATGAAAAAGAACGGATCGAAAATAATCTCACCCTGTTGCGTATCACCGAAGGACTTCCGGTTTATAAATTTAATGGGACGAAGGGGGGAAGTGAACTTACTTGCCGACGAGTATGTGCAATTAAAATGAGGGAAGTTGGTATTGCACGAAGAATGTCTGGGAGGTGCGATATTTGCATTTCGCAACGATTTAATGTTATTTGTAATGAAGTCATGCACCGACAGCTGGTACATTCTTAGGCATAACGATGCATTCGTTCTTACGGTGATCGCATCTCGGAAGAATGACGTCTACCGGTGCGACGAGACGACCGCCGCCGCGGTCGTCTTACCCGAAATAGACCCCGTATCTCGAACACGAAGACGCCTCGTGAGCATGGCCATGAGGAAACTGGTTGCTAGGGGAAAAACGAATCACTTGTTTCGATAGGTTTGTTAATGAAAAAAGTGCAGGGCGGTTGAATTACGATGGACAGTACATATATGATGCTCTTATCAGAAGCGAACTAGTCCTCTAGGTGAATTCGACCGACGTTATTACGCTATAAAGCTCAGACACAGTTTCATCGTCGAGTTATCGTTTATTTTTATAATTTGTTTAATCATAACAACGAAATATTTTCCTAGAAACTCGTCTAGTATTGTACATACACGAAACGTGAAACAGAAGTGGGCTTGTTGATTTAAATTGAGGAGGGGTTGCCATTTTTGGTACAAGGGCACACATGTCGGCTGATGGAACACACGAAAAGCATCTGGGACAACGGATAACGTTTGCACGTCGCTATCGAAGGGGCTGGGGAATAAATAAACTAGATCTTTATTGCCTGAAGAAATTTCCTAGTGAGACTTCGAATCTGTTGCGCTTCCGCCTTACCTATATTTTCCATTAAAAAATATACCGTACGCGTAGGTTTCGTCATGCACGAACAGCCACTGAAATAGTTTAAATTCTACAAATTTCGCCGGCCGTGCAAACGGCGAACAGCTAGACGTAATGTGAAATTCTCGTCGGTGAAATATTGTGACAGAAAACGACATTTTTCTCGTGGTAACGCAACGCTTAAACGCACCCATATTATATGGAATAACGGTATTAACGGGTTTCTGACACTTTATTTATACTTTCCATAAAACGGATAGCGGGCTTACAGTTGACACGAATTGTGTTCATTTTCAATTTCACCGTACTTTACTTGATCCATAAAGGGAATTATGCATAAGGGAATTGTTTTAATAAACCCGACCGAGGGATCTAGCGTACCATAATGGCGGCCAGACGCGCGCTGATATAGAAAGAATTTTCCTACAGGCCGCAGATTTGTCGATTTCGTTTGAAAATTGTGAGCCGCGAAGACGAGCGTAGGGAAGGATTTATTTTCGTCAAAAATGTAAAGAAATCCCAGCAAACACTATATTTGGCGTTCTGAGTCATAGCGTAGTTGAACAGCCGCCCGGCAAGCTTTGAATTCTACCGCGTAAGTGAACGCTCTCCTATTCTGTCTGTTCCCCATCAAATTCCTAGAACGTCTCCGTCCATTTATTTAGGAACGTAGTTTTAAATAATTAAAACACGCCCATACAGGACAATAAACCCACGACATTTACTACATAAATATATTCCGTTTCTGTTTCAGATCTTTTCTTTGCGAATGCGTCGCCAAAGCAAATCGATTTATAAACCAGCACAGCAATGAGAGCACGAGATTCGATCGTGTACACTCCGGTGTCCCTTGGACCGGATACGGATGACGAGGAAACATTAGTCAACGCGGAGGTGTACAACAATGGTGAGTTTCGATTCGAACAGCTTGCACGGATCAATTTCATAACGCCCTGGTTCAATTTTTGCATACGTATTTCGATAAACCGGAAGCCAATGTAAAATAACATTTTTCCCGCTTTACGGTAAGACTCATTCGCAAGATTATCTCGTAGAGTTTAAGTTTACTGGCCCTCTCGAAGCCGCCTCTACGGCAAATCTCATTGGCACCGATAACAGAATCGCGTCTTATCGCGATCCAATGTTTAATGTTGCTTAACGACGTTTAATATCATTCTACGAGCGATTTTCACTCATTCCGGGTCAGCATGCTCCACGGATCAATTGCTGACATTGAATCGTCGCGTATCTCCGCGAGCGAAGCTGGTTTATCGAGCGAGACAATTGTAAGTCGGATGTAAAAATCGTGGCAGTAAAATTTGTTGGAAATGGAACAGGAAACGACGCGACAGGGAGGGCCTCGGTCTCGGTTTAACGCCACGATATTTACGGCCTTTTTTCCCTGCCGACACTTTTTCCCATTCGAAACCAGCTACCGTGTGTAAAATGTGAGGCAAATACCTGAGCGTACCTGGACGCTGCTAACTAGACGGGACATTTTTCATTATTAAAATTCCACGCTCGACAAGCACGGATATTCCTGACCAAGTCAAGCCGGATACGATTGGAACCGAACGAACATACGAAACGAAGACTCGACGTTCCGTGAGTCAGAGCGCACCTACACGACTTCCGAATTCGAACTTCGCGTTTGTAATGCACGTAGGTTATACGGGGGCGTGTTGCATGTACGCAACACACCAGAGAACAAGCCTCGTCAGTCTCCGTTTTTGGCAATGATAATACGCTCACCTGAAACCGCATTGTTTAGTCATAAACTATTTATATTGCTCGAACTCCGGTGAAAACAAAATCGAGGTGACAGAAGTGCATTAAGCACCGGAGTGTTCCAAGGCGAAAAGGAGAGGACCACCTCGTCTATCTTTACTGTTCCTCTTTTTTCATTTATTTCGTTAGCGTCAACGGTCATTTATACAACGCCTACTGTAAAAAAAAATCCACCAAGCATTCTAGGTTTCTTGCTCCGAAGATATCACGACTTCGTCATAATCGGTGACACAGAGTTAAATTTAACGGAGATTAGTATCGGTAGGTGGAAAACGGGTATCTAGATTTATACACGCCTATTGTTGCCGGCTTACTAGAATACGTATCGTCTCGCGGGCGTCGATAATCGGTATTTGACCGACAAACGCGATAAGAGGCGTCACGGAGGAGGCGTAGAATCGGTGCGCACCCTAAGCAGTAAGGATCGTCCACGGGTTTCCAGTACTCTCGATAATAATTATCTGAAACCGGCGCCAGTCTGGTAATATTATTAATTATCCGACAGCGTCGTTCCTCTTTCATCCAACGAGGAAGTACAAATTGCCTCAGGTAGGCGAGAGTAACTGTCCACCGGCCAGACTTTACGATCGAGTTCCGGTACGTTGGTGAAAGTCAGCCGTTTCCCGGACAAATTGTCTAATTTAATAACAACGAGGCCAGACAGTTCTATCCGCGGTCATCCCTCTTCGCAGCGTCTCGTTTATCTCTTCGCGCGCGTCATAACGATCGTTTCATTGGTCGCGGAATCGTCGGACGTCGGGTAATCCGAATCTGCGAGGCATCCGGATGCAGATAACAAGTCGATAAACGTTCACCCAGCTTCTTGGATAATTCTAATTGGCTTACGACACTCGAAACGTTTCCTGCTTTTTTTCCCCTCCCCATTCAATCTCGTATCATCCTACTTGCCTCCTCGATTCGCTCGATGTACCTACGTGCAACGTATATCGAACATAATGCAAGACGCTCGCCTCGTTCCTTTCGTTACCGTGCGTACTGTCCCACACGGTCACTTTCCACATCCTGCATGGATCTCGTTGCGCAACGAGCACCGTACATACGGATCAGGGCCGCGTTACTCAATGAACGGGATCGCATACGCCGAAACGAGGGACGCACACGTGACAAGGGGCGCGGATTCATTTGCGAGCCGTGGATCCGCGGCAACGATTGCCCGTTCATCGCTGGCACTTGCATCGTTTTATGCCGGGCACGTAGTGGACGCATGCCACGTACTGTATCTGACCGCATAAAACGACTAGGCCGTGGCCCTCGGCGCCCTCGAGAGATCCATGATCTCGAGCACGTAGCGATCCCCCGGCGAAAGAACGCCTAGGAGCGGCTTTAGCGCGTGGAGACGTACCTGTATACATACCTGTACATGCGCACACGGCCTGGAAGATGGTAATCGGGTTGAACAGTGGTCGTTGTTGATGTCGGCCGTCGTGCAACGATCGTAACGAGCCGATCCCAGGGGTTTTTCTTCGTTCGTGGGAATAAGCAGCGATACCTTCCTGGCCTTCCACCTTGATCGTATACCTCGAGCGTCTGCGGCGAGCGGGATGAGCAGCCGGATGGAATAGTATTTTGCGGTTTTATAGAATTGCGATACGTTTCTCCGGGGGGTGAAGATTGGCCGCGGAGATTGATGCGGTCGAATGTGGGGTAAATTGGTGGCGAGATATCTCCGCTTCGTTAATTGGGTCGAGTGGCGAAAATCGTGAAAGTAAGCTTCCACTGTTTCATGGCGCACGGTATTTCTTGCGACGAAACCGACGGAATCCCGTGTCCAGTGTACGCGCACGCAGATTCGTTAGCGATGGACGGTGTACGTAAGCGTTCCTTTCTCGGTGTACGTGATCCAAAGTTCACTTCTTTATATACCAGTTCCTTTAGCGTTTCGCAGACGCGTGTTAGACGTTGCTGCACGAAGCCGAGAGGTTCGACGATGGTAAAATTTAATTAAGGAACGAGCGGTACGACGGTTTACGACGGGTGCCCCGGGGCAGCTAATTACGCGAAAATTATATAGCATTTCGACTGTTAATTCGCGTCAATGGTAATACTGTCTCGCCTCTCGCTTTTCTACGTGTTACCTTTAGCACCAATTGGTTGCACCAATCACGCCCAGGGCGATCCGTGCTGTTGCCCAACCTGTGCTGTCGGTGCATTTATCGGGGCCGGCACCTCGTCGCGCGATAAAACACCGTACACGTGTTGTAAAATGTAATCGGGGCCGTTATTGTTATAGATCGACGGCCGATATTTCACGGCGGGCAATTTGCTCGGCGTCGCGACACGATTGTGGATACTTTATAGGCGTCGTTGATCCGAATTTTCTCGTAACCCGCGATCGCCAATACCGTCGATCGCTTCTCGACACGAATCCAGACCTTATAACGACGCCGCGAGCACTGTATCCCGTGGCAGATCATATCTGCGGCGGGGAAGAAAAAAAGAATTTCGTAATTGCATCGAACAACCGGCCATTACAATTGTAGACGGAAGAGGATGGGAAAAGCATCATTGCCGAGGGAACGTGTAATCATAAGAATCATGAAACGAAACTAGATCAGTGGAGTAAAGCGGTAAAACGTATTCGCGGAATGGCCTGGAAATTTCATGCGGCGTTAATTAATTACACCGGATCCATTGCCCGTCTTAATTGTGCCGCAATTATCCCGGCTAATTTATGCGAGACGAATCCCCTTTCGCGGTTGCCCCGTGAGGATCGACCATCGAGACGTCTTTCGTACGATCGTGATACATTTCTATGATATTATCGTCGTTATCGTCATATCTTCTCGATAAAACGCGCGGTAGGGCACGCTTGTCCCGTTCACGTTAATACACGCGGCGGGATCGAAGTGTATCGGGTCTTGAATGAAAGAAGGATTCGAACGACTGAATGAACCGAGGCAGTGTCGCCGTGTGCGTGGAAGGGGCGAAGGCGTGTAGGAGCGAGCGTGGGCGAACGCACGCGTATCTACGAGCTGTTTCGCTTATATAAGTATGTATACACCGTAGGTATTCGTCGCCACGCGGGTGCACGCTTCTATCCGTTGCTCATTGCTCGTCAAGTACTGCCGTGCGAGCGCAAAATCTTGTGGAAAAACGTCCCGTCGCTTTCGGTGGTCCGCCCTCAAAATTGTATGCCCCGCTGCGCGCACTGTAATTAATTCGTGGGCACGGTTGTTAATTCAGCAACAGGCGGCTAGAGTACGTGAACGAGTTACGCAAGCGGTCGAGTGGAGTCAATCTGTCTCCGCTCGGCGAGGTAGGCGTATCTACGCTTGGAAACTGTATCGCCTATATAGCTGCATACAAATCAAAGATTCGATTTTTATGCACGGTTCTTTTTTACTCCGATTTCCTGGCAGGAAGTGCGCGCATGCGAACCGCACTCTTTGTCGACGCGGTCGATCGTTCGAATCGGACAGAGATCGCACATCAACCGGGGCCATTGAAAAGCGAAGCACACTTCCTCGTGCATTGTGTTGCAAATGAATCGCGGCGATAGAGCGGTCGTGAAAGTTGCGTTCTCCAAAACCGGTGAAACAGAACCGACCAGGTTGCTCCCGCGTGTGAAGCACGGGAAACGTGACATAAGATCGTCTGCGACGCGAGTTTGAGCCCGGCGAACGACGCTCCCGAGGATGGTTCCTCCTCGACTCCTCTCGATGGACGAGCGTGTATCGGCGCTCGCGCGATTACACCCACGTGACGCGGGTCATTCAGTGTAAATCGCGGATGGACACGTCTACTCCGTGTAGTTTTGCATGCTTACGCTCGGGGACAAGCTTAATTCGTGTTCGCGTGTGCACGTTCGTTCGTTCGTTCGTTCGTTCGTTCATTGGGTCTCATGAATGCAACCCGCTTGGAAAACCGGTGTCTCGTTTCCTTCTTCGTTCCCTTCGCCCCTTGCTTTCAACCGTGGACCACGGACGCGCGAAATTACGCTCACGCTCGTTCAGCCGATACGCCAGTGTACTTGTGCCACGTGGGCGGACTAGGTATCCGCGTTATTGGTCTGCCGATTCGTTGGTATGTATTTCACGAGGTCCGCACGATGGGTGATCGCGCACTCGCGCAGGTAGCCACCGTGTCTGATTGTGAGAGTAGAGTTGAACGAAAGTTCACGAGGACTCGTGAAAATTTCCGCTCGGCATTATTTTGTACGATCGTCGACTGTTCGCGCCTGTTTACGGTACAGATGCAACGGCCTTACCAAAATCGATATTGTAGCACGAAAACGGTTGTCTAATTCAATCCGGTGTACTAAGCATGGATGTCAGTCTTTCTCGAGGAAAGATAATACCAAGTCTCTCCTATCGCTCATTGAAAACAATATGCACACTCGCGTGTACCGCAGTGTCAACTATAATTTCAGCATATCTCATATTAGCGTTAATGGAATTCGTCACGGCTCGTGTTCGCCGGTCATTGTCAGCAATTATCGCCCCCATTCTTTCACGATTGCAAACGAAGCCAAGTCCCTCCTCCCGATACGTGAATACATTTTTTTTATCGAACGTGGCGAACGTTTAACGATCGTCGTTCGCGAAGGTCTATATAAATTTCACCGAGCACATCCGCCAAGGCGAGTATCCCGGTGTGGCTTCTCTTACGAGCTCGACCCAGCATCTTCTGGCACGCACCGAGTATAATTCAGACGGTGCACGTATCCTTTCGCGGACTGACGCGACGTTAAGAACGATGAGGTGTTATTTCTTCCTGAAACACGCGCGCACGAGCGTATAACGATCGGCCGGGCTCACGTTAGCCTCGTGCCTTACCTGTTTGGCAATCGTAATTAGTATCTTGCACGCCGAAGGAGGATATTAATGCGCAACACGTACAAACGATACGTTCCGCCAGATGCTGCCTCGTATTTTCGACTGGCTTTTCACGCCTTTTATATTCCGCAAAAGACCACTTATCTTTCCTACGCGTTCAGCCGAAAGACTGTTTGTCCGGGCTCGTTAAGAGCTTCCGCGTCGACGTCGAGTTCTGTGTACCTTTTCATCCCGCATCCTGAATATGTAGTTTCGTAATTCGTGGTTTAGAAAAGGATTGCGAAAATGTTTCGCGAGCACCGTTAAGGTGGCGGGAAAATTCGTTCGCATCGAGCAAAGATGTTGCACACACAATCTCGCTTGGCTGAAGAATTATTTCCGACAAAATCTCGAACGATTCAGATCAGTTTTCGGTTTCCCACGACGACGTCACAGTGCCGGGAACGTGGATATTATTTCGGGACACGAATTTACAGAAATTTACGACCGGTTCCTATCCCTCCCCACTCTATCTTCCGAAATGAATCTCCGCGTTGCAGCGCAGCGGTCCCCTGACCTTAAAGTTCGTGAAACCGATTCGATGAGCTCTGGTGGGGAGGACGCAAGGGCAAAAGGGGTTTCTATGCGCCATTGAGATTCCTCCGTGTCTACGATCTTTCTCAGGGCAACTACCTGCCGAACGACGTGGACCAGCCGCATTTTTTCGCTCCCCTTTCCTCGTCGTTAACCCTCTCGTCTCGGTCGAATAGAGTTTGAATTCTTTCGCGACTCTGCGGAATCCGCTTCTTTTCTTCTTTCACGCCCGGGCAACTGGAATTCTTCCCGTCGCGGAATTCGCGCTTTTATCCCCAAATTGCCACGTCGAGGGTTAAAGGCACAGAGGAAATGGCATGCCGGTTCTGCAGACGCGACGTTCGACTTTCACGTTTATTAACAGCTCCTCCGCGGTGGAAAAAAAGGGAAAGAAACAGAAGGAGGATGTTCTTGCTCCAAAGAGAAATCCTCGCACCGCGGATCACCTAAGACGTTTCGTTTATGAGTGAGCCGTTAAAGCTCGTCGATTTAAATCCACCTGTTCGTTTCGTTGTTGCCGCGATTCACGCGAAATACTTTTGCAACGTTGCGCGCATATTAAACCCAGAACATTTCTATTTTCTCCTTTACCTTTTCACCCTGGCGATTGCGTGCATACAAGATCGATTGCCCCCGGCCATTGATACAGACGCACGCTACGCGCAATTCGAAGACCATTTAATTCCAGTGGCCCGGGATTTTAGTAGCTGGTCCTGAATGAAGCACACTGGATCGGTGCCGCAGGAAATTCGTACGTGGGCGAGCAATCTCGTCGCATCGTACTCCTATCGTGACGAACGATTTAACGTTTAACATTGCCCACGCACCCAATTGTACCTAATGCGTCGGTAGAGCTTGAAGTAACGCGAATAATTTCCTCTCATCGGCCCTTCGGCATGCCGTTCGACATCACGCCAGCCACGCTATAAATAGTTTTGACACATTTGAACAGATTAATCGAAAGTTTAATAACACCAGCGTGAACCCTATCCCCGTCGTTTAACGAGACACATCTCAAAGATTTTCTTTTCCCCCGAAATCAATTGTCCTTTAAGCGAACAGCAATTGTGTTACAATCATCCTCGTGGATTTACGCTTGATCGAAAAACTGTGCACACATTGTGCGTTGCACGGTTACAAAAGTGGAATGGTAAAAGTAGCAAACGTGAAACTAAAGAGCGAAGCGGACGGGTCGTTACGCGAAACTTACGTACAGGCATAAAGGTGTGTGTATTGCACCTTTCCACGTAGGCCAGCGTGGCGGATGCGGGTGGGCGGACCGGGATCGGGTCTGCGGCAGTGCAACGAAGCCTGGCCCACGCTGAAACGAGCATCGGTAATTAAACGAGCACCTCGTTCGCGACGTAACCGTCCTCTCCAACGGCGGATCGTTCTGCTCGATGGCGAGCCCGCCCTGCCGAATAGAGGTTACACCGAGATGTAGGGTTGAAACACTTGGAATCGATGCCGATTTATTCTATCCAGTGTTAAAGTGTTTTGGTAATAAATAGTGGATGCCCGACAGGTTCCCCAGGCTTCGATATGTTAATCATTGACGGGTGAGAATCGCGTGCACGATAACTCGAAGAAATTGGAAACTACGAGTGCGCAGGCAGTTATTGTGACCCATCGGTGGTGATTAATGGCCGCGAGACACCTTCAATCAACTTGTTCTCTATCAGATGCAAAGGGGGCTGTAATAAGAAAGCGAGGCCCTGGAATTATATGGGTCATCGTCGCTCGATTGCAGCCTATCCACTCTCATCCAGTAATCAATTCGTCTGTCGTTCAGAAGTCGGATATCCCAGCAATTACCCCTATACTTTTCCTGGTTCAGCCTCCACGTTCGTGTCTTCAGCTTGCCATTTGCGTCTCGCGAATTTGCCACGACGCCTAGAGTATTCAATCAAAGGGATGCCAATTTTCGTTAAATAGTTTTACGCCGGGCTGTAATCTGTCTGGAGTACTTATCGAAGAAGATGCATTCGTCTACGTTCAGAGAAACGATCGACTATCCAGCCGTGCACAGTCCCGCGAGGTTTATTTGAACGGAAACATATTTCGTCGATACCATATACCTTCGTGTGTACTGCGAAGGACCGCCGAAAGCATTCTGCGGACTGTACCTCGCCACTGTAAGGGTTGTTCTTGCTCCTCGAAGAAACCAACCTCGTGTCGAGACCCGTATAAGGTCCGACTTGCACTGTACGACACAGAGTTCTCGGCCCCCTGTCTCCGGTACACACGATCCGCCATACTCGAGTACCGATAGCGGCTATCTCATCGCAGGATCACGCGTAGTTAATTTGTCGTGGTTCCCTCTCCAGCAGCCGACCGATTTTTTCCCTCCGCTGCCTGCAGACGTGTATATTATATACACATACATATACAAATACGAACTGCCCACCAGACAACGGCAGGTATATGGACCTTTCCCTTTTCAAAACCCAATCCCCTTTTCGAGACCTAAGTCTGTCAACTCCTGCCAGGCCATTTAAACAAATCATCCTGTGGTCACAAACGCGCATCTGGCGGTGTCACGAACTTTTCCTCCGATTTCCAAGATCACCGAAAACCCTTGCACTGTGGCCTTTTCCACCGTTTTTCTTCTCCGCTGGCACGGCAAAAGGTTGCATGCGACTGGAACCTGTTACATACGCGCACACAGGAGCCGTGGGGTCTTTGAAACGACGCGTAATAATACGGCTGCTAGCTCAGAGAGGCTGGAGCTACTTTAACCTGTTCATCGTGGTGCTCGAGATCGGGTCACCCCGAAGGGGGGCATCGAACGAGAAGCGGCACGCGAGAAAGGATCAGCTTGGTCTCTCGCGAGTAGAGCAGGGATAGAGAGGTGGTCTGAATGCTGTCGAGGATTCGTTTCCTGGAAGAACCTCCTCTTCCCTTGCCACTCTAGCTCTGTGCAAGTTCTTGCGCAGCCCTTAGCCGAGGCGAATGCGATATCCGCGCGCAATACGCGGATGTCGCGTACATATATGCATACATCGAACTGGCGTGAAAGTAGAAAGTGATGGAGTAGACGGGGGCTACGTAAGCAGAATCCTAGAAGAGCTACACCTGTTTCGTGAATCGATGTGCAGCTTGTCTATTCTGAATTTATGCGCACGGAATCGTGGCCTCGATTTCCGATCGACGGCGCATAGAGGTATTCCTTGGTTCTGGCTTCAATTCCGACGCAGTGGACCATTTTAGTTTCCTGTCGAAAAAGATTCGGCCACGCGAGACGGCGAGTATTCGTCTAGGAATTTGCGTAACCGGCGTACATACGTCGTACAACTCAAGTGTGATTCCATGCTTTGACTTGTGGGCGTACGCGCGGTGTGTTTGCGTCTTGAGCAGATATATGTACTGAAAACACGTTCTCTCAATGCTATATACTTGCAACATTAAAACCACGGTATACGTAAAATCGTAGTAGAACTTTCTGGTGGGCGAGGAAGAGTACCCGCGATTACGTGATCAGCTATCGTCCTTTCCCTCGGTCTGAAGTCCGTCCAATACATTTCTATACCTTATGAAATATTATACAAAAGCTACGTTCCTAGTCGTTCGAGGGGAAGTGAATCCGAGGCCGACAGTTCCGAGCAACAGTCGGAAGGGAAACGGTGGATTAAACCGAGGCAAGGCTAGAAATAACAGCGGCTTACTCGTGAATGTGCACAAGATTATTACGTAGCCTTTAGGTGTCCTGCTTTCCTCGGCGTGCCGTGCAAGGACTTCGAGGGACTTACCATGGCACGTGCTTTACACTGCGAGTGCGTTCACGCCTGCTGGATAAACGAGCGGCCCTGTCAACTTCTCGGCATTGGACAGCTGAACAACAGTAGCATTCCCCCGGAGCGCGCTATTACCGCCTGATACTAGCCGTAACTTTGTTTTATTAAATAAGCCAGCGGCGATTGCGCAATCGATCTTTCTGCGTCGCACTTTTCACCTTTTTGGCGGGGCAAATAATAATGCGATCGCGCAAATCGCAAATATACCGGCATCGGGCAGAACGGCTTACCGTACACGTAACGCGCCCCTCTCAATCGAAAAATAAACACCTGTATCACCCGAGATTCGACTGGTCCTCACCAAAAGGAGTACAGCCTGCTTTGGGTCGACCTCTATATTTGGCGGCACAATTAAAATTCCCTATGAATAAAAAAGGGCCCGTTCCCCAAAGGGGAATCGGTCGCCGCTCCTCTTTTCGAGCAGAAGACTCAATAGAATCGAGAAGATGCGCATGCGTCGAGGCGACCAGACAGAAGAGCGGCTGGAAGAACGACCGTGAGGATCGGAACGAAGTCGCCGGGTAACCAGCATCTATCCAGTCAAGCCGGTCGACCGGTCGGCCAATCAGCCAATCAGGCGTCATGCGAGCCGACCGGTGTCGAGGTGGAGTGCTCGTCTTGTAGTCAGTCCTCGGGCAGCGTTCCTCGAGCGCGTACCCGCTTGTGAGTTAGTGACGCTCGTCGTCCCGGAGCGAACCCGTATACATACATAGTTCGTCGGTATTTAGCAACATTGGAAAAGCAAAATGACAGGTTCGCGTGAAGGGAACCTACCCCGTGTGTGCTTCCCGGTCGACCACGGGTTCCAGGCCGAGCCCTGAACGAAAGAATCGTTGGCGACGATACTATCAAATTTCGGCAGATACGAGTTCCACAGTGTCGTCGAACGAACTGAATTGTCCGATCCGCGTTATCGCGACAGTGGCTGTGATCGTGCGATGAAAGAAACGAGTCCGCCAGTGGATTAAGGCGTCCGACACCCCCTAGAAGCTGCGCCATGGCGCCCCCAGACAGGCACAGATCACCGAGACCAGGCTCAGGACTCAGCCTCTCCGTGCTCGGTGAGTTTGCACGCGAAATTTCAGCCTCGACTTTGATTTACTCGCGAATCCGCTCCCAGACGCCGCGGGCACGCCGCGGCTTCGTGAACCACCGCGAGCAACCTTTCACGGAGGTGTCGGGCCTGTGTTTCATGATCGATTCGATCCAAAGCCCTGGGAACGAGGACTTTTAATCGGCGATGCATAGAAAAGGTTGGCGTCGAGAGTGGTAGGAGCTTTTGTTCAATGGAACAACTGTCTAACGATGTTTCACGAGAGACTGGCTCTGTACTACTCTGTAGTGATCGCTGAAGTATAACCGATGCGATCTAGAAACCATCGCATTTGCCGATGAACTCTCATTCAGTCGCCGGTTCCCACAAGGGATTAGGGATTCCAGAAATAGGGCAGGATTAGGGTCGACGGTCTTTTTTCTCTTGAAACTTGGACGGGATAATCTTTCGAGCACGTAATAAGTATCTTCAAGTAAAACTCGTCATTTATGTAGGTCGTTTTGGAGCGGTGCAATTTTAGTATTTGTCTTAGCGTTAACGAGTGGAGCAGGTGCGAGATTCTCTGCCTCTCCAAGGTACGCGTATTCTTATCTCCGGTTCGATCCAGGTCTGCCGGCTACGCGAAATTAACCATCGAACCGCGGCACGAGCTTTTCGGTGTTGGTGATCCTTCCCTTCTAAGTGCTCCGCGGCACCAGCATTTCTTTCGTTCATGCGTTGAACAGTTTTAATTAACGAAGAATGCAGATTCGAGACGCTCCAGTGGAATGTAGCATGTTGGAGCTGAATGGCGCTTAGATTGCGCGCCGGCTCTTATCAGCGTGCACGCGATTACGGTCACCGCGAGTTTCTTTAAATCGCCCGCTACATGGCTGCTATTGGCGCGTCCCTTGTTCGCGATAATGTTCCGTTATTATTTAAACAACATCTTTTTTTCAAGGCGCTCGTATCGAGTTAACTACCGGGACAGAGGATGGGGAGGGTTCGAAATTCGCGCGGTCTAGCCGCTTCTAATAAAGGGTTGCCTTCGAACGGCTCAAGAACCACTGTAATTTTTCCGTCTGTGAATTGGGGCCCGCGTCGAATCTCCTCAGTTTCCTTTTGCGAACCGTGCAACCTCGAGCCTCCGTCGCTGGCCATTCTGCTCCGTTTTTTGAAAGGGGAAACGTACATCAGAATGGTTGGGATTTGAATTTAAATCGACGAAAGAGCTCCGCCATTTTCTGCCTCGCGTATTAATCACCGTGTTCTCTTCCCCGAACTAATAATTGGCATTAAACGTCGCTTCATTATGTCACGGTGTACCGTTCTAACATCTTATCGCGTGTATATCGCGATAAGTGACGCCACATGTCGCCAGGAAGACGTTACCATTGCCCCTGGACGCCGCGTATCCGCAGGCGAGTGGAAAACTGGTCGCGCAGAAGACTACGACGGAGTTGGCGCTTCTGCAACGAAGTGGAACTCGCCGTTTCCGTTTTCGGTATCCGTGTCCGACAGGTTCCCAGGGAACTTATTATTTCGAAAAAGGGGCAGCCGTCGTGAGCACGGTCAGCGGCCACCTGTTGCACCCAATTAAATGGCGTAATTGACGCTTGCTTTTTGGAGCATGACAGACCGCCCGCGGATAGCCTGTCATTATTTTCGTTAGCGATTTCACACTTTTCGTACTCCTTTCCCTGCGCTTTTTCCACGTTTCTTATTAATCTCGTCCCTCCTTCGCACCCGACCCACCCAGGGAACTCTCTCGTCCGGCCAAAACGGAGTAGCCGTTCTTGCCGATTTTCCATTAAGCAGCCTCTGTCTCTTTCGATCTCTCGCAAGCCCGATTATTTTATTTTCAACTAAAACGATCGATTATTCCGCGCTTTACGAGCCCTTCACCGCTGTATTTTGCCTTGATTCGTAGGCGATTAAGAAGTTTCGTGTCTCTTCGTCACCGAACGCCGGCGAAACGAAAGAGTTACGTCTTCGGCTTTCATTCGACGGACAGGCGCCGACTTGTCGATTGACAACTGACCTGCACCCAGTCGCGTTTGCAATGGACGCGTTTGCGGCGCGCGTCATCGACAGGAACTACCAGCTTCATTGAAAATACAGTGTACGGTACTGGTCGGTTCGGTGCCAGTCGATGAATCGGGAATCACGCGACACCGATCGTCTCTCTGTCGATCGAAAATGAATTCCATCGCGTGCGCGTGAAATTCCCACACGCAGCACCGCGGAGCAATAAATTCTTGGCCCCCTACAATTATGTACTTTACATTCGTCTGCGCTGGAACACTTGGCTTGGGAGTGCGCGAAGATGAGTAGACGGCCGGGAAACATAAAGGAGCTACTGGGTGACTAAGGGAAAGAGAGGAGGATAGAGGTGGAGGGAGAAGGAAGTTAGGAATAAATAAAGTATTATTATTATTACATTCGTCTGCCCATGGGAAGGTTCCCAATTTTCTTCACGGTGCATCGAGACCAGCCTTGTATCTTCGTCGGCATAACTTTTTTTCGTCGAGGAGCATGCCAACTCTGTATCGGAATTCATTAAGCAACCCATGGTGTACGATCGAGCTAAACGTTTTCCCCGCGGGATTAATGTCGCAATCCATGGAACGAGACAGATTGCGAGCCAGGCCATGAACGAGTCACACAAATTAAATCGTTCACTCCATTCTATCCGCAGTCAGCTTGTCCTTTAGCCCTGCCATTCCTGTCGCCATTCTTTCGGCGAACGTTGCGGCCGCTTAACCGCGGACAAGATCCAGTTTACCGCGACTTCCTGCTCGACATTTTCTTTCCCATTTCTCCGACGCGATATTCGTTATCTAATTGGCCACGGGGATCATGAATGGACGGCGGAGATTAGCGAAACGTGGAAACCGCGGGCCGTTTCGCAAGCCTTTCGTCGTAAAATCGTCAGCTGACGCGCGCAGGCACGTTCGACGTGTTTCAGAAAGAATTACGTAAGTCTACGGCACCGAGTGTTTGGAGGTTCGATTCAGACCGGCGATTACGGGGTCCCACGCGATTTCCGCCGCGATACCCGTACTTCGCGCCCGTTATTATAGGTCACCGTTTATCTTTCTATGAATCTCGATACGTTGCACCCGATAACGACGGTCCGTCGGTTGCCAGCGAATCGCCCCGAAACGATAACTCCAGCCGAGCCGTTTCGAGGTGCCTCCGCTTTCCACGTTTTGTACACGCGCAATACCATTTTTGTTTCGTCGCTTCTCAAACGAACCAACGACGCGGGAAAACTTAGAGGCGCGCTCGCTTCAAAGAGATACAGCCTTCTCTCCTTTTCTCTCTTTTAATAAATCACCGAACGGGCAGAACAATTTCGACAATTAAACTGTGTAAGCTCGAAATCGCCGGGCGAGTAAAAACTGAACGGCAAAGGGGCCAGATGTACCGGCAGATAAGTTAAAATTAAGAGTCCGTGCGCGTGAAACTGTGAGCCGGTCGAGTGGTAAAAAAAAAGAAAAACTGGCTCGATCGCGTGTAGCCCAGAAATGGTTCCAGGAGGGAATTAGGGAGGTTGCACGATTCACCGAGCTTGTCTGGCGACCGAGCAGGGAGGCCAACGGACTTCCTACTCGGCCACATCGGCTATTAACTTGGCAGGTTTCTGAGAATGGATGTCCCAGACGCGACTGGTAGGACTGGTGTATCCGCTCCCGACCCTACGCCTCTATTCTTGCACGCTCGGACACGAGCTCGCGAGTATGTCCTGCACCTTCGAACAGGTCAAGGGAAGGTTGTAAAACATGCAGAAGGTTGACACTTTCGAACGGTGTCCGCTATTGTTGGCAGGTATATATTCGGGACAACGTGACGTCGAATGCGCCAGACGTTCGAACAACGGGGCCTAGGAGTACCTGCTTGTCGCAGTGAATCAAGTAGGGTGCAACAAGCTGTTAAGTCATTACAAGAGACCAGACACCTGGGTAGGTGGAAGACTCTTTCCGGGACTGGCGTGGAACGATTTTCCATCGATGGAAAAAAGTTCCACAGCAGATGCACCTTCTGTGTGCATGCGCACGTGAGCGGATGATTTCCCAAGTTTGTGTAACAATACGAAAGTCTCGCGGCGGATCGTCGTCACTGCCCTGAACGTGAAACGTGCGTCACCGGCTTCGTTCCCGAGTCACTTTCATATTCAGAAATCTTTCACAGACGGCTGCCTACGCACCAAGGCCGCAAACAGGTCAATACGATCGAGATCGGTAACAAGCGTGCGACAACGGTGAAGAATCGCGCAGAAGGACCGTGACGAAAAATTCTCGATTTCTGCCGCTTCTCCTTTGGATTCTGACGGCATACGCGCGTGGGGTCGCCGTGGAATCAAATTCTCATTAATTCGAATGAACGGTGGTTTTCGATCGGGCGCGAAAAAGTGAGCCACAGCTGACGTTGTGAGATACGCGTCTTCGGACATTTCTTTCTCGCCTCCGATTTGCTTTCGCGTGCTCCAGGCCTCGATGGTTTTGCTCCGAAAACCACGGGTTGCGCAGCTTCGTCGCTTTCCGCGAGATTGCTTCTGGTGCAGGATGAGAGCGCTTACGGTCACGCACCTGAACGCGCACAGGTGTTCGCGTTTCGCAATAACACGATAGTTAGTTAGATAATATCCCGGCCATTTTTTTCAATTTCAGGTTTAAGCAACGATGATAGTCGGCCGGTCCGGAAAAATTCGTACATTTCGACGATTGCTCGCGGATTCGTAATATTATATGAACGAGGTTCAGCACGAATCTATGTATATGCGTCGAACAGTGCTAATTAAAGAGCAATACCGCTTGTTACGTCTCTGCGGGAGATAGATGGTTGCTTCTAAAGGGGGGCACGCGAAAAAATCCCGACGAAATCGAAAGAAGTTCCACTGCGAGTAGTCTTTTCTTAGTTCCACACCACGGTTAATTCCGTCCGCTGATAGAACACGCTCTTATCAACTGACTGACGACTGGTCCGTCTGTGTGGTCCAGCTAATCGATTACGCGCTACAAAACGTGGAGCTTGCTATCGAATAATTCTTTGCCGACTACAAAATTCACCGACTATTTTTTAGAAGAAACTACAAGTAGCGTACGGACAATACTCTTTGCAATTAAAGTATACTACACCCAGTTTTTTAACAAAAAGTATTAAAAATATGAAAGTATTTTATATAAATTACAAACATTGTATTTAAAATTCGAAATAAATCTCTGCGATCCCCGTTCTTCGAACAATTAAATTCCGTCATTGGCAAGCTCCTCGTGTATCCAAGCCTGAAATTACTTACGATGATCGTCGCTAAAACGAATACTGTAACGCTCGCTCAGTTACGCGCGATTGAATCAAACTCTCGCAGCTTCCACGCATCAGCCTCTTTCTATATCTCTCTCTCTCTCACCGACTCTCTACCATAGAATGGTAAACGGTACAAGCGATTTCCATGTACGCACCGGAATAAAAAGTAAGAAAAGAGTCACGATCGCGATTAACCAGACAGCCTCTGTACGCACAGGTTTAATTAAACGCGCGCCTTTTCAGCAGCGTAATTTTCTCAACGATCCCAGGGAGGTGGTCGACCGACATAAACCCGGCCTGTTTTTAGATTTTAATCCGGGAAACGTTCCGCCAACGATAAACGCCAGATAACCCGTGGACTAGAACTTTTCACCGCTCGTCTACGATTTAATCTGTCGAGGTAGCTCGGCGCTTATCTATCGGTCGTTATCGCACGGGCCATAGTCGAGGGTTATCTCGTGGAAACGGACAGGTAAGCTGCATTCTGGCGTCGTTCCCTCGCGGTTCGCAGGCTGCAGCCAGGTTTCTTGCGAGTAGATGCTCGTTGAAACGCGTGCCAATGTTTCGTCGTAGGATCGCACGGTCGCGCAATTAAGCCCGTTCGAACGGAGAGGGGACACCGTAATCATTTCCCACACAATGCCATCCTCGATTAACATACCTAATAGCGTCGCGGTTTCGACACGAAGCTCCGTCGACCGCGGAGCAACGACACTTTGGATTATTAATCGCGCTAGGGCCGCTGCACCGAGAAGACGTTTCATGCGCGTTGCAGAGAAATTATCGAGGTCTCGTGAGCGGACAGGGCCACGCTTGTGTGCACCAGGATCGAACCTTTCTTTCATGGAAGAAAGACGCAGCTGAGAATGTTGTCTGCGTTTCGTTTAATGGAGCAGAGATAAGGGGACGCAGAGATAATCTGGTGGCTTCAGGATCGACTGTGGGAAACGCGAGTACTATTATGGTAGATTCGCGCTTTCTACACGGCAAAGAAATGTGCATCGGTGCGGGTAATACAGCGGCAGTCGACAGTCGATAGATTTCTAGATAAATAATAGCCCTCGAATCGACGCCGATTCGTATTCGTCCACTTCGTTAGGCCGACCTAACGATGCGAACCCCACTTTCCCGGTTTTCCAAGTTCAAACTCATTCCGAGCGTGCTTCTTTTCACTCCACATTCCCCGCCATACGGGTGGGGTATTCGAGCAATCCCGTTCGGCATTTAGTTCGAATTCTCTCGAGAAAGTCGAGGTTCTTTAACGACCATTTTACCTGATTTATTCTTCCCCTCCTCTTCAACGGTGCATCAGAATTTTGTGCACGCGTGTGCTCGCAGTCGAGATCGCGGCGAAGTTTCGTCGCCCCGGCGGTGTACAGCAAAAGGCGGCGATTTAAATACGACAGCCGTAGGCGAGGCTCTGTAAAGGTAACTTTCTCTCGCTCTTCAGGGCACCGAATAACGATTATTACGCGTGACTCGTCCAAGTCAAAATGGTCACCGGATGGCCGACAATCTCCATTCGCCGGACGTCTATACTTTGCACGCCTTTCCCCCCTTTTCTGCATCCTCCTCTCCTGCTCCTTTTTTCGATCGCGAACGAGCATTACACGCGGTCGTTTCCTCCCGAGCTATATGCAGCCGCGGCCATCGTTAAAATTTAATTCAAACTGCGAAACGTCTTGCAAATAAATACAGAGTGCTTCCCGCTAGCAATGGCGCGGGCACGATTGGACAGTTTCTTGCTCGCTTGCGTTTCGCACAAATTTATCCCGCGATCTCGTTGGAACCCTCCTCGGCAACCACCGTCGGCAAAACGACCGAAACGGCCCGCGCGAGAACAGCTCGGGAAAATATCGCGGGCGATTCCATCTCGTCGAACAGCATATTAATGAAAAAAATCGAACGCCCGCGTCGAAACGAGAACGAAAGCGGCGCAAATGAAAAACGGTGTTTCCCCGGCCGGGATCGACGATTCGGGTCAGACAGTCGGCGGCGTGGTACCGATTCACGGGGACGCAGCGGCGTGGCCCAGGTGCGAGAGAGCGCGCGGAGAACGGAAACAACGACGGGCAGACCAGGACAGGTGGACCCCGTGTAGACGTCGTTCTGCTCCGTTCCCTCGGCTCGTGAACGGGCTTTAATCGCTGCCGTTCTCCCTCCGTTGCACGGCCACGGCGTGCTTTATCGCTGTCTTGCCGACTTTACTGGAGGCAGGCAACGGTTCAGGGAGAAAGAGAGAGGCTTATCGTTGGTTCACGGCTAGGGTAGAGGTAAAAGGAGAAGGGCTTTCGCGATACCGAGGATGAACTTAAACATCATGGAAAATTTCATCCTGCATCGGAGCGTCCACGTCTGTTTATCGTAGAACGTTCGACTTCTCGTTTGGAATTTCGGGTGACCGGATGGACAGGCGGTATTGTACGATAGAGTACAATGAAGAGGCTCCTTGGACCGCTCGTTCACGGTCTGACGAGCCGTTCCTGTTTTGCATAGAGAAGTTTCTGCGGTACCGCGGCACCGTGAAACGTTTCTTTTACTCGTTTTCCTGGCGGTGGACGCTAAACTGCGCCCAGTTTACACGCGTAGGTTCGCCGAGGGGTGAGGAATGCGGAACCGAATGGGTCCGCTGGTGTCCGAACGTCAATGGCGGGCCGCGCAATCGGGGCCTGATATTATAAATATCGACAAATCGAATGGAATAAAGAGTCTGCAATTAACGGCCGAATAATGGTGATTGGTTGCCTCGTTGTAGATAAAGAAGCAGGTGACTTTCCACGAAAGTGCCGACGAACCGCCGCTCGGTTCCCGCGTTCGTGGAGTAATTAGAGAAAGCTGAAAAATCGGGGAATCTGTGCCCTATAATCCCGCGGGGGGAAGGAAAACGAACGCCGGTAAAGAATAGCTGAAAGCAAAGAACTCCCACTCGATCGCGAACCTTTGATGTTACGAATCGTCACGGTCTAGGAAACGTGGGAATAATGGATGCTGGATTTACACGGTTCGCGGCGCACCGACTTCTCTTCGAGGGGCCCGTCGATGCTAGTTCTCACCTTGTTAGATCGTACTCCATCGAGAAGGGAAGGGAAGGCGAAAAAGAAGAACGACATGCTGAAGAAGACCATTAAATTACAATGCAAAATGCCAGCGAGTGAAACGTGTCTAGATCGTGACTATCGTCGTTGTTGGAAAAAACGTCTTAATATACATAGCCGAGCCGAGCGTTCTGGTTTCCTCCGACACCAACGCGAACCGCCGTCTACTCCTTGGCTCGCGTTAGTGCCCGCGATAAAGGGAAAAAGTATAAATTATTAAACGTTCCCGTGTTTTCGCCCCGGTTTCGCTAATCGAAGAGTCCCACTCGCGGGGAAAGTTTCTCTCTCGCCGATGTTGTGTAACGCACATATTGCTTAGACAGTGGATGCAATTAAGAAGACGGTAGATCACCGTTAATTAGATATACGCAGACAGAGCGAAAGAACCTGCCCGTCGAGAGGAAGGAAAAAGTGTACACGTTATGGACGTTTCCTCGACCTTCGACTTCTTCGGCGCCGGGCTTCTCTCGATCCATAAATCTCGAGGGAACTGCCGATGCGGAGAAGATGGAAACTGGATACACACGGCGGAAACGCGTGAGTCAGTGATGCCTCCGGAGAAAACGACATCGTTGTACGAGTTTACCGTGCAACCGCGGTCTCTGTACGTCTCTCTGGGTGCGTTGACCCAGCTTACGGTAACCCAGGCTCGACTGTTGCACCTGCCAGCGCTGCAAACTTATCGGGACAAAGGGCCGCCGCGACCCAAATTACTTTCTGTTTTTTTGGATTTCTGCGATCACAAATTTCAATCGCGCAGTCGACATACAATTACGCCCCCAGCTCACCATTCCGCGCTGCGTCTTGGCCGAGACGACAGTATCGCCGTTTTAGAATTTCGGGGGTACCGTATCCCCGCAGATTATCTAGAGTGCCTTTTAACGTCCCCAGTCTCGTCACATCCTCGCTGTATACCGTTCAATTGCGCAAAGCGAGGGTTCCAGTACCGCCCACGTCTTAACTGCCTCAACTGGCCTCCCTTGATCGGATTAATCTACAATTTGCATAGCTCACCCTATTCTATGTTCCTTCCTCTCGTCGAGCGTTGAACCATTTCTAAATAGGCTGTATCCCTGGCCGCGTGTCGATAGGAGTGCATATAATACAAGCTTCCATGACGACACAATTTCCCAACCGTGGAGAGGATCCTGGAGGCATCGGGGCATCGATGCCGCCATAAATTTCCTGGAGATGACGAACGGTAAAAGGAACAGCGCGCATAGGCAATGCTAGAATCGATCGGGCATCGCGAGGATCAGAAGTGGAAGCGCCGGCAGGTTCCTCGTTCGAAGTTCGATGCAGAGAAGGACGAACGAGGGGAGGCACGTGAAGAGGTCTCCTCTTGACCTCACTTTCTAGAATCCTTTAAGTATATGGCGCCTTCGACCACAGCTCGTTTATCCATTATCGATGAACGAATGCCGTTTCCCTGACACACGACGCGTCTCTACTAACCGAGATACCGGGGTACCGTACAGATTATTCGTGACAGATGGTTCCGCTGTCGAACTCGCGAACTCGCGACTGGTTAAACTGGAACGTCGTCGTTTCTTGAGGAATAAACGTAAAATCAGATCTGAACTTTCTGTGGCAATATTGGCGGTTTCCAGGCTTGCGTATAACAATCGAACTGACGTCGTTGATATTCTTTTTACAGATCTGGCCCAGATCAGAGCACTGGTGGAGTCCACGGGCATGCTAGGTGGCTCGACGTGCCCATCTTGCGAGATGCCGTTCGATAAAGGGAAGAAACGTCGATTGATCGACTCTTGCGGCCACGAGCGCTGCTATTCCTGCCTGTTTCGCAGCGAGGCCTGTCCGCTGTGCCTTCGAGCCGATTTCAACGACGAGGA
Source organism: Nomada ferruginata (assembly GCA_963583965.1). Taxonomy (NCBI): domain Eukaryota; kingdom Metazoa; phylum Arthropoda; class Insecta; order Hymenoptera; family Apidae; genus Nomada; species Nomada ferruginata. The sequence goes on along the minus strand of OY757225.1, from coordinate 7,548,141 downwards.
CGGCCTGGAGGGACCCTTCAGGGAGGGGTTCACCGGCTCTTCTGGGCCCCTGTCCATCCTCGCGCCCACGGATGGCTGGATCGATGAGTCATCAACGGTGAACTCTCTCTGCGGCAGCCCCAGACCGCGCACAAAAGTCACCACAAGAGCCAATCTTCCGTCACGAGTCATGCACGTAAGCATCATCATCGTCCTCGTAGTCGTTGTCGCCGTCGAGTAACACTTTCCTACACGGATCCTCGACGGCACTTTAGCCGGCGGCCTCTCGATCGCCGGGAATGCCTAGAACACTCGGGGACCATTGTTCGCTGAGAATACTGTTGCACTTCTACAGTCGACTGCGTCTTAGTAAACAGTCGCGGAGAATGGCGATTAGAATGTTTAGAAACTGTTTTCTGCAACTATTCGTCGGCCTTTAGCTGCTGATTCTCTCGTACCTAATTCTTTATTATCCTAGTCGAGTACTTAGAATATTTTCTTTCGTTTTCATTAGCAACGAGAGACGGCAGCGGACGATTGTCTGCCTTCCACGGCTATGGCCAAGGGTCTGAGGAACAAACCGCCAGCGCTACCCGAGTCCTCGTCGTCTCAGGGTAGGCAACGACTCCAGATAATGACGCAGAGTACGTAAATTATTGGTGCACACCCCCATCGAGCCGCAATGAAAGCGTAGGATCATAGTTCACCAGAGAATTTGTATTACAGGCTGTCCCACTCCACCGAACCAAAGGAAAAGGTTTTTCCTCAACCCCAAAGTGCTCAGGAGCTCGTTCGTTCCTCACAGATCGTCGAGGCGAGGAGCGTCGTCGCCAGAGCCGACCGTGAACGACAACCCTTCCGCCTTGTCAGGTGAGGACCGAATTTTCATTTATTTACGCCGGCTTACGCGAAAGAGATTGGCAATGTAATGGTATAGGGAGCTTGGTTCCACTGATTAATAATCGTGAAACACACGCGTGTAGCTTGGATGGCGTCGTCTTGGGAAGGGAAGTCAAGATGGCCGGGTGTAGTACTGGGGAAAATCAAATCGTTATGGAGCAACAGTCAAGGGACGGCAAACGATGGGCTGAACCAGCTTATTGACTCGAGGAGCAAAGTTCAAGGCAGGGAGACTTTTTAAAATCGAGTGTACACCCCCGTGTGTTTGTCGCATATATGTATAGGTTGCTCGAACAAACACCTTCTTCTACCTTTCGCTGTCCAGTAATTTCTTGTTTGCTCCACTGGCGCTCTCCCTCGTCCTCCACACTTCCCTTGCAGCATTATCCACGTTTGAAGCATGCTTTTCGTTGATTAAAAGGATAATTTTGGTGTGTGTTTGCAAGCACGAATTTCCACTTTTCAGCCAGGTGATTTGCGTAGAAAGGTGACAGGATCTTTCTGATCTTGCCGGAAACAAAGAATATCATTATTTAATGGACCCTGCATCTTGGAAATATAATTACATGCGTTTCTGTGTAGTTTTCGTTTCATGCATCGTTCTTTGCGTGCACCTGCCTCTCGCTCTGTCTAACATAAAAACGTCCTTCTTTATACAGATGACGAAGGTGGTTGCGTGAAGCCTTTGTCCTCGAAAACGAGAAAGTCCTCGCAATCGGACCTGCACATGAGGCTAGGTCTTCTTCTAGGCTCTAACCATGCTCGAGCAAACAGCGGCGTGGATACCACGGACCTACCTGGTGTGTCAGGACGTTCCAGTGCAGGTGCATGCCAATCCAGGGTACCCATTCAGGGTCACGACTGCTCTGCAGCTTCGTTTAGCAGTTTAACCAGCTTCGAGACGCAAACTTTAGCCTCGACGAATACCAGTCCGGTCTCCACGTTAACCGGAACGTCCAGCGAAGCGGAAGCTGCGGCAGCTCTGAGATGTCCGATCAAACCCAAAATGAAAATAAAGGGAAAGAGCAAATCGAGGGACTGTGACAGCGCAGGCAGTTTGGCATCCATCTCTACTTCGGTGTCCGCCTCCACGTCCATGTCTATGTCCATGTCCGTGTCCGTGTCTGGTTTGTCAAACGGCAGCTCGAGCCCTCTCACGCCTAGAAGACATTCCGTGAACGCCTCGCAGCCTGGCCAGACTGACGAGGCGTGCCAGTTCAAGAACAGACGGTCCTGTGCCCGAAGATCAGCCAGGTCTGGAAACGTTAAAGGAGCTCTGGAAACGAAATGTAAATTTTTGTTCGATTTATTTTCGATCACCTTCAACCTCAAGCGAGTTGTTCGTTTATTCGGTCCAACCCTTCTCTTGTATCTTCAGTGCGTTTCATACAGCATCATGCAGCGCAACTGACTCTGAAGCCCTTGTTCTTCGAGGTGCCTCTCTTAGAAGCGGATCCACTGTTCACCGGTCGCCAATGGTTGCTTCAAGAATTGGATTCAGTGGTAAAAGGTTCCAGTCCCGGAGTTCTGATCTCTGGGTCCCCTGGGACAGGGAAGACCGCGCTGGTTTTGCAGCTAGTTGAGCACAGTTGTTTCGGAAGGAGACGGGAACAGCCGCTTCCTTCTGAGATCAGTGAGGAGGCTGAAGAGATTGAGAAAATTGCTTGCTCGCCCGCGTTGCATGCCAGCATTCGTTATACGAACGAAAAGGTACGCAATTATTCAATACATTCATCCCTGAAACAGTTAAATGCCTACCTATGGGACGTAATGGAAAACTCTCCTTAATTATAATTTGCAGGTTCGAGAGTTAGCGTCGCACGTAGTGGCGTACCATTTCTGCCAAGCAGACAATAATAGTACCTGCTTAGTACCAGACCTGATACACTCGTTGGCCGCTCAATTGTGCCAAGCACCTCAGCTGATCTCCTACAGAGAGTATCTTCTCTCGGAACCCCATATTCAAGGCTCTCTGTCGCAAAGAGAGTGCACCGTTGATCCAGATCTAGCACTATCGAGAGGCATCATCGAACCCCTCTGTACATTAAAGAAAACGAACAGACTGCCTGACCGCAGCATGGTACGAAAATGGACCTTTTGCTAAACATTTGAATTACACGTCGATACCTAATAACATAATGCAATATAAAGTTTAATTTTCTATAATCAGGTGATACTGATCGATGCCGTCTGCGAGGCAGAATACCACAGACCAGACAGAGGCGATACAATAGCATCTTTCTTAACAAGGCATGCGCCTAATTTCCCCAGTTGGCTGAAAATCGTCTGCACAGTCAGGTCACAATTGTTGGAGTGCGCCAAACAATTACCCTACACCAGAGTCTGCCTGGACAAAGCCCCGAACGATTGCAGCGGAAGCAACGTGACCAAGGATTTGTCCGACTACATTGGCTACAGGCTAGCCCAGAGTCCGGCTATTCAAACGAACGTTACTGCATCGGTGAACGGAAAGGCGGAATCGTCGTGCAGCGCGAACCAAACGAGATTCGCCTCTCATCTGCTCACGTTGGCCAGAGGCAGCTTTCTCTTTGCCAAGCTGACGCTCGATCTTATCGAGAGCGGGCACTTGGTTGCTAAATCTGCGAGCTACAAGGTGAGCATTCCCCTATCTTTCGGTGTATCTCCCGTTAACGGCAGACAATGCGATAAAATAATTTTCATCTGACTTTCCGAAGCGGAGAATATTTATTTCGTTTAATACTTTAATGCGATCCGTTTTGTTTTACGTTATAGGTGCTGCCAGTTTCCCTCGCGCAGATCTTCCAGTTGCACTTCAACCTCAGATTCCCAACCGGAACGTCGTTCGATAAAGTTCAACCCTTGTTAGGTGTCTGCCTGGCTGCACTGTACCCCCTCACTTTACCAGAGATATTCTACTCGGTGAACTCACTGTACACGGACCAGTTCGTTTCATGGGAGGATTTTCTGCAGAGATTCAAGGTAAGTGTTTTATAGTCAACGCCTGAAGGATCTATTTAGTCCCTGTAATTTCTTTCTTTCTTCCCGTCGCTGCCCTCGAATGGATCAAGTAAGTTTCACTCTGCCTCTCTCTCTTTCTACTCTCGATCCTTTTTTTTATTGTAATTTCTCTTGCAATTTAAGCGTAATCGTTGTATAATAGCGTTTCCATCTCTCGTTCTCAGATGCTCTCTGGATTCCTCGTGAAACGTCTGGACAACACTTACATGTTCTTCCATCCGTCATTCAGGGAATGGTTGATGAGAAGGGATGAGGGCGAATCGACGAAATTTCTCTGCGATCTGAGGCTAGGTCATGCTGCGATCGCGTACAGGCTTTCTCGACTTCAGGCACCGTTAGACGGCGATAAGGCTCTCGAACTGGGTCATCACATATTGAAGGCACACGTCTACAGAGGCGTTGCCCCGTGTTGGCCTTCGCGAGATCTGCAGGTGAGCACCTGTTCCTCATTTATACACCAACCGTGAATGTCTGTGACAATAGAAATCGATGACATTGCAAAACGTATTTGCCCTCTATCTTCAACAGGCCATCTGGTTAACGTCGTCCACGGAATGCGTGTCTTCAGCGTTGTGCACACTTCGGAATATCTATAGCCCAAACGTGAAGGTGTCGAGGTTGCTCTTGCTGGCAGGAGCATCTCCAAACCATATCACCGAGTACTTGGGCAATGCCCCGGCACTTTGCATGTACGCTCACGAAGGTTCCGTAGAGATGGTGTCGTTGTTACTGGAGTTTGGGGCGGACGTCGAACTGACGAACAGCCAGGGATGCACCGCGCTATCTTTGGCAGCAGCTCGCGGCCACTGTGACGTTGTGAGAAGGTAAACGAGACTTTGGTTAAATTATACGGTATTTTTCTTCTCAATTTACTTCGTCGCCTGGAACGCTACTCCTTTTCACTCTTCCATTATTCTTATTGCTATTACAACCGCACAAGTTCCTACTGTAACGTAACAAAAATTTAGACTGGCCGCTGCTGGAGCATCCTTGGGCCACACAGACATGGCTGGGCAATGTCCCCTGGTTCACGCTGCGAGGCACGGAAGACTATCGGTAGTCGGTTACCTGTTAGCCTGCGACTGGCTTGTTCCAATGAACGAAAATCAAACGGATGGCTCTCGGGAAATACGCAGAGAAGAGGCAGCCCAGCAAGCTGTGGTCGCTGCAGCCGCTCAGGGTCACGAATCCATCGTCGAGTATCTGCTGGACATGGCTGAAGTGATCGTCGATAGTCCTGACACTCTCATAGGAGAGACTGCGCTAACTATTGCCGCTGCAAATGGTTCCACAGCTACAGTCTCAGCTTTGCTGGCACGCGGTGCCAGTCCAACGGCTGTAAACGCTAAAGGACTGTCCCCTCTGATGCTTGCCGCCAAGGAGGGACACTGGGGAACTGCTGAGAGGCTCTTGCAAGGTTTGTGCCAAGTTGTATCACGAATAAAAGATAATTACAAGTTCTGTTTCACGATAATCACATAATACAATTGCTTCAGGAACCCTCTCCAGTAGTACAGACACTATTTTGGACGACGCAGCATCTCTCCTGGACCAACGAGACAATGCCGGACGCACTGCCTTAATGTTGGCTGCCTCAGAAGGTCATACAAACCTGATAGAATTATTCTTAGATAAAGGATCCGTATTGGAAGGCAAAGACAAGGAAGGGCTGACTGCTCTGTGTTGGGCCTGCGTCAGAGGAAGATTAGCTGCTGTGCAGAATCTCATCGACCGTGGAGCTGACGTCAATGCCAACGATAACACTGGAAGAACTCCTTTAGATCTAGCTGCGTTCCAGGTATAATCTCCGATAACCATTTACCAATAATACTAGATAAATAGTGAGCAGTCATTTGAGTTTTGCGCGCTTTGAAATGTTTTAACAACGTCGACATTTTTTCTCAGGGCAATCCAAAGCTGGTGCAATTGTTGCTCGAGAAAGGAGCAGCGGTGGAGCACGTCGATCTACACGGGATGAGACCTTTGGATCGAGCAATTGGATGTCGAAACATACCGGTGGTCCAGTGTTTCCTGCGCCGTGGTGCGAAACTAGGCCCGGCCACCTGGGCGATGGCAACTGGGAAGCCGGACGTTCTTCTGATTTTGTTAAACAAATTATTGGAAGACGGAAACGTGCTGTACAGGAAGAACAGGCTAAAGGAGGCGTCGCATAGATACGCGTACGCGCTACGAAAGTTCCCTGCGTCGCCGGAAGAAGACTGCCAGGGTCAGGAGCAGGGCCACGTGTTGTTGCAATTGCAGACGTTCGCGCAACTCCGGCTGAACTTCTTGCTCAATCTCAGTCGATGCAAGCGCAAGATGAATGTAAGTGTTTGTTCGTTTTATTACAATTACAATTGCTTCAGTCGATTCTCCGAGTATAGATCTGCGGTGAATTCGATTTGAAATTGAATTTATAAGATGAATTCAATATTTCTTAATAATTCAAGTCGGTATAATTAGAGAACGGTTATTTAGAAAACTCTAGTCTTACGACTTTCAATTCTAAATATTAATCAATCGAATCTAATCGTTGATTTGTACTACTTGTTGGTACAGGAATGTGCGGAAGCAATCGAGCTCGCTGATGAGGCTCTAAAGGTTCGTCCAGTATCGTACGAGGCATTCTACGCGAGAGCAAAGGCACGAGCGGACTCAAACCACCTGGAAGGTGCTCTGTCGGACATTCAGGAGGCGTTGCAAATTGCACCACCTCAGAACCGCCAAGATCGACGCGTTCTCGTTGGTCTGAGGGAGGAAATCATTTCTCGAATGGAAGGAGCGGGGACCAGCAAGGGTTCCGGCGAATTCACAAGTAGAACACGACTTCGAGCATCGGTCGACACACTCACAGAATTGTAAAATCGCTCCTTTTCTTACAAAAGGGCTCTTGAACCGTTTAAAACGCGCCCCTTTCGTGAGGGGCGCGACCACGACGAAAGCACAAGAAGCTTTCCTCGCGTATTCAAGCCTGTCAGTTAATGTTTATTGAACTGAACCGAACTCGCGATTCCTCGAAAATTGTTCGAATAGAAAAAAGAATGGCTGGCCTTCGCTGAGCAGCTGCTTTCGAAACGATCGAAAGCGAATTGGAAGTATTTTCTTTTCTTTCTTTTCTTATTTAACGATTCGAGTTACGTATGGGTTGTACGTGCTCGTAGAAATATTCCTCCTCCTTGCGTTTCCGGCCCCCCCCCTCGGGAAGCAAGGATCTATAAGTTTTTATTTTCCTTTCCGTGCAATCGGATTGCATGATAGTGTTATAGAGTTTCCTTTTGTACGATGTTCAATTCGATTTCGAATGGAATTCAGAGTTTAATATATATATATATACATTTTACTAAATATACATAGTAAAAATATATATAAATATTTGTATTATATTACGCGTAAAAATTGGTTTCTAGTGTCGTTGTAATTATTTAAATGAAATTTATTTAATTGTTTCTATTCTATCTCTATCTATCCGCATTTTTCAGTATTCTTTTCCTCTTTTTTTTTTTTAACGTACGTCGGACACAAGATCCGTGGATACGTGAACGAATAAGACAAAAAAAGAAATGTGCACGAGGAGAATGCGCCGGTTAAAACAGAAGTTTCGATATTCCAGCATCGCAGAAATTGTTCAGCCGTTAAATAAATAAATATAATATGGCTGTCGTTTTCCACATGCGCAATACGCCGCACACGACGATCTCGTTGATATATTTATAATGCACTCGCTTGCCAAGCATTTAACTACTCCTATACATCTGTAACCCGTTGCGATTCCGTCGAATTCTCGATCGAGTCTGAATTTTTATGCTAGATAAAGCCTGCATCGAACGTGCACGGACCTTGGTTACAGTTGCAATGTTATTTGTCTCAGCCATTGAGCACAGATGTTCGAAATAAACGAATTTTTTAATGAAACGATTAGTAGCCCTTCGTTTAATTGTAAGTCTAGGAGAGTACAACAGTGACTGCGAATTAGATTTCATTCAACTCGTCTTTATTGTTTCATATGATCGCGTATCTCCTTCCTGAATTAGGAGAACGTCGATCGAGGTACGTTGTCCCTTAAATAAGTGTACATCGATTAGAAAGGATTCGTAAAGTGCGTTATGAACATCGTTTGGGCACGCCTGTAAAAGTAAACTATATTGTTCAAATTATAAACAGAAGGAAATACAATCAATTGCAAATAGTACATGTAACTAAAACATGAGTATGGAAACTGATATTTCTATTAATGTAAAACAGGCGTAAAAGCATATTTACATTCGATTCTTTTTTCTGTCTCTTTTCGATAAAGGAACCATTTAATTTTGCCTTTCGCAAGCGTGCCCGAAATTGAAGACGGCCGAGTTTCACGTTGAACTTCGCCTGAATATCTCCAAGAGTTAGTACCAAGAATTACAGATTTTGGTCTGACCGCCAGCGCGCATTGGCGATCATCTTTAAGTACACTTTTAAATCGGTTAATATATAATATACGCAAATATCATCGGGATTACCATGAATGTCTCGAAATTCGCATGATCGCGATTCCTCGTATACCACCACGTTCACGATTGTATGTACATCGCCTCATCAACGGAAGTAGGCAAGTATACATATATACCTTCGCACCAAAGAACCTTCGAAGAGAGCTATAAAATCTTTTACTTATCGAATAAAGTGAAATCGTCTGCTCTGCAGCTTCGACTTCGTCGTTTATGTAACTCGTTACCACGAAGCGACGACGAACTCTGATTTTACTCTGACCAGCATCCGTGCTACACGGCAATTTTCCTCTTACTACAAGTTGCAACAAAATTTCGATGGTTGAGTATCGGTTCTGAATGCCCTCAACGGTAGCTGCGCTTCAAAAATCTAGACTGGACGATCGGTCAACGGTTTACGGACATTTGTCGAAGAGAGAGAAGAGATACTGTTTGTACACGCAACCCTGTCGAACTGGTTGTACAGCATATTAATCAAACTGAAAATCACACGAGATACAGCTTGAATTGCTCAAGCACACCATCGTCGATTCTCGTGCGGTTCCAATTTAATAATCAATTGGAATAATCAATAATGATAATTAACACAGTCGGACGACCGAAGAAGGAGCAAACGATTTCTTCGGCCTTGTTCAAACTGCGGCGTATCTGTTGCCCCAGTAAAAAGCGGAGAAGCCCCGATTATCGTACAGGATGACGTGGGATGAAGTATAAAAGAAATAGAACACGCGGCGTTAGACGATCTCTAGAGTGCCAGAAATTGAAACAGAGTGGTCTATAAATATATCCTAGCGTACAAGTTTCATTCGGAATAATCGTATTTCCGGGGACCACAGTAGCAATCGTTCAAGAAAGACCGTGCCATATCCACTGACCCGAATTCTATCATCTCGGACCGCGTTTTGCCTGCTCAGAATCAGCCGTGAAGGGTCCTTCTTTCATTGTTTTTCCCCAATGAATCGCCGGGGGGTGGATCATCGAGGACAATTTTCAACGCGCCCGTCGAACTGTATCGTTCCCTCTATCGATTGTCAAGGGTTGTCGTTCAGCAAGCTGAAAGGAACACAACGGCGCGTGGCATTTCGTGTGAGGTGCGTGGACGGGACAACAGAGTGTCGAAGACATCACAGAAGCGCGCGATTGCAGGCTAGTGGCCTTTGTTGTAGGTGTCTTTGTTCTGGTAGCCTTGCACGTAGCCGGATTGATCGGGCAGATCTTTTCGACCAGCGATACCTTTGCCCTTTCCAGCTTCGTCGAAGCGTTGCCTGTGGGAACCGGTGTATTTGGTGACGTCTGTTAATCTGCCCACCGTGGAGGCAGCTTTTCCACCCTGAAAAATCGACGAAATACCAAGGTGGCCCTGTAGATCTCATTACCGATATTAATGTGGAAGAATATATAATAAACCGTGTTCTCTTTGGAAAATTAATTTAAGCGTTCCCTCGAAAATTCGGTATCGTTGCAAACCACGAAGGGACCTCGAAGAAACACTTAATTATCGTTTTATTATATGTATGCGACAGTGCAGCATTGCCAGGATTAATACCGTGCGCTAGAGTCTCCGGGAACGTTTAAGATAAGTCGATCTGATTAACGCGAAGGCTGCATTATCGTAACGTAGGCGGCAATGTAAGACTCGTTACTCGAATTACGACCATAGGTCAGTTCTGGCGACGTCGTATATCTCGAGCGTCGATACCGTGACAGGCAAGGTCGGAAAATTAAATGGGCGAACTACTTGCGCTTTTTTAAGTCGACACGTGAAATCGTGGGAGTAACTTATGGCGATCGATCGTATGGATAACTAACTACGACCATGTCCCCTATTTTGTTGCTACTTTGCTGATACACTATGGAGCGGTGAAATCGATAGTGAACTTTTTTGAAGGAACACACGACAAAGTACTCACTGACGCAGAGCCACTGGTAACCCCGGGTGGCCCACAATTCGCCATTTTCTTCTTCATCTCCGTCAAATTCACCTTCTTGCTCTTAGCCAATTCTTCCAGGAATGCTTTGTACTGTTCTATGCCCAATTTCGTGGATCTGTAAAGAACGGACAATTTATAATTCAATTTGAACGACTCGTTCGAAGTGTACGTATTATCTTGTAATCCATAAAAATTCTATACTTGTGTTTCTTGAAGTAAATCCCCGTATCGGTGGTAGCGATCTTCCTTCCGTCGATCACTTTCGCCTGTTTCATCCATTTGTCGCTCTGACTCAGAGTAATCAGCTTCCCGTCGCTTTTCGGGTCACCGAATTTCGAGAACGCCTTAAAGCTGGACAAAAAGCTGCCTGGCTGCGTGGCGCCAGGACTACTCGGCGTCGAACCTCCGCTCTCATCTTCGATTTTCAGATTCGCAGTTTTATTTGTCACAGCCTCGTCGGCCGATTCTTTCCCAGCTTCCGTCGCCTCCGGTTTCGCCGTGCTTCTCTCAGCTTCTGTATTATTCTTTTCGGCCTGAGCGTCGTTTTTCTCGGGCTCGTTGTCGGTCTTCTCGGCTTGCATGCTTAACACTGCAATATAGTGATCGCTATATTTATAAGAACACAAGCAGCTTTCGATGCGCGGTTAAGCATATGTAGTACAACCGCATCGGGCTCAAGTTTGTGTGGAAAATCTGCAAGGTGCCACGCGGTGAACGTCCGGTGGACATTGCGACGACGTTTTGAGGCCAAGTAACGTGAGCTATCGATTTAACATAATTTCCGTAGGCGGCTCCGTGATATTGACACTTACGTGTTAACGAGGGATCGAATGGTCCTTTTTTTCAATCGATTGCAGATTACACGGTTACGTAAACGCGCCAACTCGAGTAAACATAATCTGACCAGGTAATTTAATTAATCAATACTCGACTGATTGCTGTGTAGAATATTTCGAATGTTAACGTCCATTGGAAACGTCCCGGCATAATCTTTGGGCAATTCAGTCGTTCGGTTAATTCAGGTAATCAATATCAGCGACGAAATACAGCGGGATTGTCTGACTATTGGAAATGGTTGGATTCTTCTGTATCGGTTTGTTTATTCTGTGGACGGTATTGTGTCTGGTTTGGCCATTATCGTGAACGGAGGATCGGGCACTGTAGAGTAAAACGATGGCAACACTCTTTCAGCTTTCTGTGCTGTGAGGGAATGGGGGAATGTTCCATTATTCGATTCACCTATTTTCTCGCAGGTTCCAGTCATTCGTGAAATGGCATTCTGATTCTATATTCGTACGATTATTAATTGCAATCCTATTGTATCATAGCATATGCTGTCAAAAATATTTATTTCTGTCGGAATGATTTACGCGAATCTTTATTTCCATCCGCAATTGGCCGAAATGTAATGCAATCGCTTGTTCGCACGAGTCGGCGCCCACAATAATTCTACCTTGCAATTTAACGAAAAAGGAAAAAAGAAATAGCGAAAGTGATAATGTATTGACGATAATGGTATATTTTCCGCTCCACCAAGGACAGAAACTTATGACTTCACGTCCGTGAATGTAGTATCTCGTGAAAACCTAGCTTCCAATCGAATCAGGTCAGGCATTGTATCATCTTACGTGTACGGCGACGTTGACATCTCGCAAGATCGAGAATGCATTAATGCAGATTGTGCGTTAATGAAACAGGATTGATTTCGACGCGATTATCTCTCGCAAGTTGATCGAATATATATCCTGATCGGGACGAATCGCTACGAATCGCGGACAGCCGTTCGCTGGAGATACGGTGTTGTTTCATGACTATAAATAGAGATTACGATGTAGCCACGTTAGCGCAATTAACGGGGAACAGGAAGCGAGGAATTATTGAGTAATAGCGATCAGGTGTCACACGAGAATGGTGCACGTCGAAATCAAAGTATACGTGCATTTTCACGACACTGACCTTTGATTCGTTTAATCTGTGCTACACGCAAACAAATTATCTTGATAAAAACAAGCATTCTGCGTTATAAAAAAAGAACTGTTCGCAGTATTTTTTAACACGCGAAGCAAAGGTGTAACTAAGTTCTGCATATACTAAAAAATACATTGCGCGTTGTTACGGATCATTGTGAAACTCGGCGATTAAACCAATTCTATCACAGTAGAGGTTCCAACAGGTACATCTTTGCAATTAATTATAAATAAATTTACACGCGAAAATATATATCAAATATTCGTAATTACACTGTCAACTCACCGCGTCGGGTGTTCCGAAAGAGAAGTAAAAGCTGTCGAGCCTAATTGCGCGTACCGGCTTCGATTAAAAATAAGAAACGTGCAATCACTGCTGCATCGTACTGCGGTTCAAGCAGTTCGCCACAATCAATGGAACTTATTTGCTGCGCAAAATTTATCACACCAGTCGATAGACGACAGAAGCGAAACTGAGAGCACTGGGCCGCCGTTTGTGTACAAGTTGAAAAGCAGTTGAACGCGCGTTTCAACGAAGAATCTGTGCCGCAGCGCGCATGTGTTGTATCGATCTCCCCGTTCACGGACCAACCAGTCACCCTCTCAATATATCTTTGAAACAGCGTTTCACCCCTGGCTGCAGCCAAAATGAGAACTGCAGGGGTCCGTTCTAGCAAACGAACCCGACGCACGATCAACCAAACTATTCGAAACCATGATCATGACACTGTGCGCGTGTAAAATTAGTCCGTAAAGGGGTACTCCGTTTAACGTCATTTCATGGAGCCAGACTATTCTAATTATCGGTTAATTAAAGTTAACGCAATGGAGTTCAGAATTTTTTCGGTAGCTTCGACTTTATATAAGAAGATTAAACGAGTCCGCAACATTTTCGTAACTGTACTTGAATATTTTCTGGGACAGAATTATTATTTGGGATCAATTTGACAGCGTACCGCCCCAATTCCGTGTGAAAATTCTTGGCAAGACAATTTCACGTGTGACCGCATCGTTATATTTGATAACAGATCGCGCACGCGATTTATTGCGTACATCGAAACAACATCGTTGCTTCTTATCTCCAGCCAGTGAACGCTCGTTTTCACTGTCTCTGTTCGCGTTTCGCAAAAGTCATCCGTACATTATCCCCATCGGGATTGTACATCTATCCCGTTTTATATTTGGTTATTACGTCAACGATATTACGTCCCGCATAGAAATAGCCGAGTTTCGTTATTCAGTCTTGACTGAATGAAAACGCGTTGATATTAATAATAACGGACGTTGACGTCTCGCGGCTGAACGATTTGGTGAAAAAGTGGCTGATAAAGACACGCCTCTATACATGACGAAATCTTGCAGCTATTTGATCAGAGAATTTTCTGCAAATAGTTGCATACATGCAGTTTCTTTTTTCTTTTATTATCAACGGCCAACGAAATCGTGTTAAGATTTCGTAGACGTTGTACAAAAAAAGTTGGATTAAACGTGACTAATCACCTTTTCAGCTAATTTATCGCCGCACACCACTGCAGTTCCCTGTGATTGCTCACACACTATTATTGATTTTTTAAGTTCGTCGAATGAAATAGGTGCCTCAGTGTATTTCGCCCACGAACATCACCGCGATTCCAGCCTGGATGAGACTGAGAACGAAACTGAACTTCCTTTACCACCACCGCCAACAGCATCCCCACCTAGTGCAACAACACCTTCAGCTGTGCACAGTGTTCTAGCTATTACCTACTTTAATCTCCTACGCGTGATAATCGTTATTATTATAGATGCGGCGACGATCTTTTTTATACAAATTATATTTCATTGGGGATAAACGATAAAGGTAGCACCGCGTGCAATACGATTGCAATAGAAACGTGTAATTCCGACGGTCATTAATATTGGACTGTCATGGACGTTTTATCTTTTAGCAAATCTGGATTCTTTGGTCGAATTGAAGAGGAAAATCGTTGCGGTGTCGCGGGTGGAAAAGCTTGCAAGTAAAAGCGTTCATGTGTATAGAGAATCGAGTACCGAGGATATCCTTGATCCCGTTTCTATGAATGCCAGAAGAGGCTAAAGGTGACTTTTCTACACCCAAGTAGTATGACTCAACAATATATCGTACCAGTTACAAGTGGCTGCCCTCACCTCCCATTCCATTGCACTGAATGCGCAGGTACTACGCGAGCCGCGTGAATATTTGATAGTGTAATGACAGGTTCATTAACTCGTTTATAAAATAAAAGCTCAGGGTGCCCTCAAAAAAAGTTTTCATTGCCGTTTTACACATTGGACAAAGTTATGCGAATCACTAGTCATTTAAATGTAGAATGTAAATTAGCTTGCCTGGGCATAAATAAATATTACACAACTCGTAAAGCCGATAGTAAATGTATGAGAGTAATTGCAGTAAAACCACTCTAAGCAATTTTTTAAATGTTACACCCAGGAATAATTGTGAAAAAGTGACAGTCATCAATTTTAAAATAAATATCGCATGTAAAAAGCAATATTGGTGTATGAAGCTTTTGATGAGTGAAATTCGTGGCAAAGTATGCCGTAACTATAGTCGATTCGTATTGAAGGACTTGTTGCATGGTGCATATAAATGGCATAGCTTGTTACTTCATTGTCTATCTTCATTATCTATTCAACTTGCAGGGTTACGCAGGATGGGTATAAAAAATGTCAATAACGACAGGAGAGATTTACCAATAGGTAGGAACATTATTCCATGTGAGGTTCATTTGTTATAAACAATTAAACAATTGAAATAATTATTACGGCCAACTGCGTATAGTTCTAGCAATGGGGTATTTTTTGTCGTTTAGCTTATTCATTTTCCTTTCATTTGACACCACATTTATTAAAAAATAACCACCAGCAGCCGAGATAACAATTTTTTAAAATTTTATCGGTAACATTGTGTGTGACATGGAAATTGTACTGGGGTACTAGCACCGACCAGATACAAGATTCATACTAGTATGTGCTAGGCTGTGCTAGTACCACCGACGAGATATAGGAATAGACAGGACATCTTATGGACTTTCGTGGCCCACCGTGACGGCCATACCGAATCAGAAATCCGACACTGATTTGAGCGTCCCCTGCTCATGAACAGTGATCACTTCAAGAACTATTATTTACTGAAGTAGTGTTGGGGCAGGTCTCATACGATTGTGTGAATATATGTAAATGCTAAAAGTTGGTCAGAAATAGTAGAAGTCCAGTAGGCACGACCCTAGAGTCGCAGGTCCAGCTAAAAGTTGGTCAGAAATAGTAGAAGTCCAATAGACACGACCCTAGAGTCGTAGAACCGGCTAAAAGTTGGTCAGAAACATTGGAAGTCCAGTAGGTCTGACCCTGGGATAGTAGTCCGCACGGAAATAACGAATACCTACGAGCGCAGCCGACGCGCCGGCGCGGTGTGTCGCAGAGTGTGGAGGCTTGCGGAGTGGGGTGACGCGCGCTCCGTCAGTTTCAATTGAAGCGTCGCAGCGTAAGGTTGTCTATGCTGTTGAAGGTTAGCGACATATGTACCCACTCTAGAATACAATAGCACCTCGGGCTTTACTTTACCATCGTGTACGCTTGATTATTAGCAATTATTTATCGTATAATTATTAAACGTTTAAGAGACGTTTGGTAATTATGTGGAAAATAATTCGAGCTAATTGACTGCGTATTGCACTTAGGATACAATGAATGATGGATGGTGATTGTCAGTCACCGATGACTGACGCGGCCTGAACGGAAAGCTGAGTGTCAGTTACTGAACGGAAAGTTGATTGTCAGTCACCGATGATTGACGCGGCCTGAACGGAAAGCTGAGTGTCAGTTACTGAACGGAAAGTTGATTGTCAGTCACCGATGACTGACGCGGCCTGGACGGTAAGTTTAGTGTCTGTCACTGAACGGAAAGTTGATTGTCAGTCACCGATGACTGACGCGGCCTGAACGTAATGTTTAGTATCAGTCACTGAACGGAAAGTTAATTGTCAGTCATCGATGACTGACGCGGCCTGGACGGTAAGTTTAGTGTCTGTCACTGAACGGAAAGTTGATTGTCAGTCACCGATGACTGACGCGGCCTGAACGTAATGTTTAGTATCAGTCACTGAACGGAAAGATGATTGTCAGTCACCGATGACTGACGCGGCCTGAACGTGTTAAATATATCTTACGGTGGTTCTCAGTACATCTTAATCCACTCCCAACACAGCCTAAACCGAGCGTGCCGAAAAGTGATAAGCATGAACATATCCTTATAAATCACATCCCTGGATAGTGTTCGCTAGGCAGCTTCGAAGCAGCGAACATTAAGTGGACATTACTGTCCACTGTAGTTATTTGAGCGGTTATTTGTATCTATCTGCAGCTGTAAATATTGTGTATTATTTATTGCCCTGCTTCTTATGTAGACCATTCTGTTTTCTGACGCTTTTGAGATAATTCATTAGTAACATAATTCATATATGTTTCGCCTAGAGAATTACATTTTCTTATTTCTCAAGAAGCCTTCTTTTTTATAATTGAAATACCCGTGTATATATCTTTTAATTCATAAATTAATTAATATCTGCAAAGATATACTTGAATCTACGCGGGTCTCTGCTATATCTACAGTGCCTGCTATGGTTTCGCCATCTATACAGAACTCCTTGAAACCACTCGCGCTTGCTATGGTAGTTCCATCTATACGGAATGCCTTGAAACTACTCACACCCCTTACTTACCATAAGTGTAGATATGGCAGAGGCCCGAATAGTTTTAGTCGCATCTGTATAGATGGCGATAGTAATGACTCTAGATAAAGCAGACATATATACAGTTTCGAGCAGTTCTGTATAGATGGCGAAATTAAAGCCCACTTTGAGTGTAGGTAAGACAGGGATGCGAGTGGTACGCAAATTCAAGCACCTGTTTATAAATAGCGGCGCGATAAAGTTCATAAAATTTGGCTATTTATGTTTTCATTTATAAAATTAAGTTGATAATGCTCGAAAATCGTTTTGTACTCTCATTTACATATCAATAAAGTGTTAGCAAACGCAGTGTTACAATCTCCATTGAAATGTACGGTAACATTGTAAGTTCCATTGTTCATTTTATTCTACAACAATCGAGCTCTTTAGCAAAGTTAAATACATTTGTGAGTATTTTTTCTTTAAACAAATTTTCAGCAGGCAATAAATGCATACTAATAGCAATATTATTCTTTATTTCGGTCTCACAGCAATGAAAGCTGGGCTTAGTGTACATATAACCTATCTTTACAATACTATCTTAAGTCTTGCTCTCTCATCTTCAGTTTTGCTCTTCGTTTTCATACCTTCTCTGCCATACGTATTACACTATTTTGTATCTCTTTATCGCACATCTATAACACATCTTTCCTTTTACACCCTGTTTCAGTTCAAACTCCTAAGTTATTTTTATATCCTATTATTTCTATCTCCGTACATTCTGCTAACAGGTCCTAACCTCCCAAATTTTTGTCTGCACGGGTCACTTCTTTTGTTCGTCTCCTTCTGCCAATATCTATTTCGTCCTTTAATGCTTTCGCATCTATCACCCGCACTGCCGATCCTGCCAGGTTCCGTTCTTACTTAGGTACTTTAGTAATGTTGATGTTATTATATATTTAAACAATTTCATTATATCTTGAATCTTCTATTTTTCTGTTTCATTCCTGCTGTTGTATTTCATAGTCGCTTCTTTTAATGCTATGCAACAATTCCTTTTATTCCGATCTCATCAAATTCTCTTTTACGAGATTCATTCCATTCCCTTTTAAATAATCCTATCCTTCTCTTATGCTTCCGTTTTGGCCCTCCCTTCTTTCTTCTCCCTCCTGTTACATACTTACTAATATATTTTGTGTGTGCGCAGGTTTCGAGGGCAAAGAGTATGGACCATTGCCTGGCCCTTCTCATCGTGCATAAATGCAAGAAAGAAGATAGAAGAACTTGTGCAACATACTTTAGTTATCCTTCAGTTATAGTACATTGATTTATAAAAATAGTTTGTAACTGTTAGCGCATAAGCTTAATTTAGAACAATTGTGTAGTTAACTGTTCTGTATAATATCTATTATATACTTTATTTTACATTTAGTTTATTCGGTAGATCTTATATGAACTTTAATATTACTTATATAACTATTACAAGTTCTACTGAATGTGCTAAATGTAAAATGAAAGATATAATAAATAATTGACATATTCACAAGTTACACAATTGCTGTAATTTAAATTTTATATGCTTCTACATATGAAGTACGTAAATTTTAGTATATGATTTATCTGTAAGATATATTGTATATTAACTTCAAAGAATAGCTTATAAGTATTAGATTATTTATGTTTATACTATTTTTAGTCACCTATGACTGACGCGGCCTGAACGGAAAGTTGAGTGTCAGACACTGAACGGAAAGTTGATTGTCAGTCACCTATGACTGACGCGGCCTGAACGGAAAGTTTAGTGTCAGACACTGAACGGAAAGTTGATTGTCAGTCACCTATGACTGACGCGGCCTGAACGGAAAGTTTAGTGTCAGACACTGAACGGAAAGTTGATTGTCAGTCACCGATGACTGACGCGGCCTGAACGTGTTAAATATATCTCACGGTGGTTCTCAGTACATCTCAATCCACTCCCAACACAGCCTAAACCGAGCGTGCCGAAAAGTGATAAGCATGAACATATCCTTATAAATCACATCCCTGGATAGTGTTCGCTAGGCAGCTTCGAAGCAGCGAACATTAAGTGGACATTACTGTCCACTGTAGTTATTTGAGCGGAGAGAATCTTAAGTTCTTATTGCAATTACTTTTGAGTTCTCGTTTCTATCGTTTTATCTATCTGCAGCTGTAAATATTGTGTATTATTTATTGCCCTGCTTCTTATGTAGACCCTTCTGTTTTCTGACGCTTGCGAGATAATTCGTTAGTGACATAAATCATATATGTTTCGCCTAGAGAATTACATTTTCTTATTTCTCAAGAAGCCTTCTTTTTTATAATTGAAATACCCGTGTATATATCTTTTAATTCATAAATTAATCAATATGTGCAAAGATATACTTGAATCTACGCGGGTCTCTGCCATATCTACAGTGTCAGCTATGGTTCCGCCATCTATACAGAACTTCTTGAAACCACTCGCGCTTGCTATGGTAGTTCCATCTGTACGGAACGCCTTGAAACTACTCACACCCCTTACTTACCATAAGTGTAGATATGGCAGAGGCCCGAATAGTTTTAGTCATATCTGTATAGATGGCGATACTAATGACTCGAGATAAAGCAGACATATATACAGTTTCGAGCAGTTCTGTATAGATGGCGAAATTAAAGCCCACTTTGAGTGTAGGTAAGACAGGGATGCGAGTGGTACGTAAATTCAAGCACTTGTTTATAAGTAGCGGTGCGATAATGTTCATAAAATTTGGTAATTTATGTCTTCATTCATCCAATTAAGTTAATAATCCTCGAAAACCGTTTCGTACACTCTTTTACATATCAATAAAGTGTCAGCAAACACAGTGTTTCAATCTACATAAATATTAATATGTACGGTAACATTGCATGTTCCATTGATCATTATATTCTACAACAATCGAGCACTCCTTGTGAATATTTTTTCCTTTAAATAAATTTTCCAGGACTGAATAAATACATACTAATAGTGGTATTATTCTTTATTTCGGTCTCACTGGAATGAAAGTTTGGTTAGTGTACATATAACCTATCTTTACAATACTATCTCTTGCACTCTCATCTTCCGTTCCGCTCTTCCTTTTCATACCTTCTCTGCCTTACGTATTACACTATTTCTTATCTCTTTATCGCACATCTATTATAAAACTTTTCCGTTCCTTCCTGTTTAATTACAAGTTCCTAAGTTATTTTTATGTCTTATTGTATCTATTTCTGTACATTTTGTTAGCAGGTGCTCTTACGTTCCAAATTTTTGTATGCACAGGTCTGATCTTTTATCCTTTTTCTTCTCCCAATATTTATTTCATCCTTTAATGCTTTTGGATCTCGCACCTGCATTGTTAATTGTCAATTGCGCCCTCGTCCGTTTTTACTTAAGTACCATAGTAGCGTTGATGTTCTAATATCTTTAAACGTATCATTGTATCTTGCTTTCCCTATTTTTCTGCCTTGTTCCTGCTGTTGCATTTGATTGACTCTACTTTTGAGGATCTCCGTCAATGCCTTTACTTCCGCTTTTGTCAAAGTCACTCATACTTGACCCATTCCATTCCTTTTCAAATAATCCTCTCCTTTTTATGCTTCTGGCTTGCCCCTCCTTTCTTACTTCTTCCTCTAAATATCTCTTAATAATCTTTCTCCTGTTACATACTTATTAATGTATTTTTTCTGTGTGCAGGTCTCGCAGGCAAAGAGTAAGCAATGCTGCTTGGCACTTCTCATCGTGTATAAATGCAAGAAAGAAGGTAGAAGAACTTGTGCAACATACTTTAGTTATCCTTTAGTTATAGTAAATTGGTTTATAAAAATAGTTTGTATCTATTAGCCTGTAAGTTTATTTTAGGACAATTGTGTAATTAACTGTTATGTTATCTATTATATGCTTTATTTTATATTCAGTTTATTCGGTAGATCTTATATGAACTTTAATATTACTTATATAACTATTACAAGTTCTACTGAATGTGCTAAATGTAAAATGAAAGATATAATAAATAATTGACATATTCACAAGTTTCACAAGTTACATTTATTTGCTGTAATTTAAATTTTATATGCTTCTACATATGAAGTACGTAAATTTTAGTGTATGATTTATCTGTAAGATATATTGTAAATTAACTTCAAAGAATAGTTTATAAGTATTAGATTATTTATGTTTATAGTGTTAGTTATCTTACATAAATGTTGGTTTAGAATTGATACAAGATTTAGTTGTACGATGTAATGTAAATAGATATAAAAGAATAGTTAATAAGTATCTGTTTGTAAATTTAATTACAACATTTTTGTAAATTGTACATTCATTGATTAATTTAAATAAATTTGCAATGAAAAGAATTCCAGTGCTCTTTTTACTTTCATACCTTACCAATCCTTGAAAGAACCTAATTCCGATTCCTTATACAAGAAGTACCGTGGACGAACTTTAAATGCAAAGTCCTAAAGCGGGAAACTTGTCAAAATGGCCCTATACGTTATTAAAATAAGCGCTGAGAAATTCCTGGAACGTGACGTCATTTCCAAGAACTGATGCTATGAAAGACCTCCTCGCATATCATATTCTCCTGATACAAATCCACGATTTTCAGCGAAATATTTTTACCAAAAACCCAGAAATTTGACGCTCGGAAATTCCTGGAACGTGACGTCATTTCCAAGAATTGCTGCGATGAAAGACCTCCTTGCACATCATATTCTCCTGATACAAATCCACGATTTTCAGCGAGATATTTTTGGCAGAAACTCGGAAATTTCAGCTCAACGAATACCTCCTTGCATATCATATTCTCCTGATACAAATCCAAGATTTTCAGCGAGATATTTTTGGCAGAAACTCGGAAATTTCAGCTCAACGAATACCTCCTTGCATATCATATTCTCCTGA
The DNA here is from genome assembly GCA_963583965.1 of Nomada ferruginata. NCBI lineage: Eukaryota > Metazoa > Arthropoda > Insecta > Hymenoptera > Apidae > Nomada > Nomada ferruginata. The sequence goes on along the minus strand of OY757225.1, from coordinate 7,526,265 downwards.
TACAAATCCAAGATTTTCGGCACTTAAATTTCTACTGAAAATCTTGGATTTGTATCAGGAGAATATGATATGCAAGGAGGTATTCGTTGAGCTGAAATTTCCGAGTTTCTGCCAAAAATATCTCGCTGAAAATCGTGGATTTGTATCAGGAGAATATGATATGCGAGGAGGTCTTTCATAGTAGAAATTCTTGGAAATGACGTCACGTTCCAGGAATTTCCGAGCGCAAAATTTCTGAGATTCTGGTAAAAATATCTCGCTGAAAATCGTGGATTTGTATCAGGAGAATATGATATGCGAGGAGGTCTTTCATCGCAGCAGTTCTTGGAAATGACGTCAAATTCCAGGAATTTCCGAGCGTTTAATTACCAACCAATTTTGCAACAAGTGAAGACTTTGAACATGATGGTATTTCCAAGAATTTCCTTCTGCCAACATTTAATAACGTATAGGGCCATTTTGACAAGTTTCTCGCTTTAGAACTTTCCATTTAAAGTTCGTCCACGGTACTTCTTGTATAAGGAATTGGAATTAGGTTCTTTCAAGGATTGGTAAGGCGTGAAAGTAAAAAGAGTAGTGGTATTTTTTTCATTGAATATTTATTTAAAGTAATTAATGAAGATACAAGTTACAATAATGTTCTAATTAAACTTACAAGCAGATACTTATTAACTATTCTTTTATATCTATTTACATTACATCGTACAACTAAATCTTGTATGAATTCTAAACCAACATTTATGTAATATAACTAACACTATAAACATAAATAATCTAATACTTATAAACTATTCTTTGAAGTTAATTTACAATATATCTTACAGATAAATCATACACTAAAATTTACGTACTTCATATGTAGAAGCATATAAAATTTAAATTACAGCAATTGTGTAACTTGTGAATATGTCAATTATTTATTATATCTTTCATTTTACATTTAGCACATTCAGTAGAACTTGTAATAGTTATATAAGTAATATTAAAGTTCATATAAGATCTACCGAATAAACTGAATGTAAAATAAAGTATATAATAGATATTATACAGAACAGTTAACTACACAATTGTTCTAAATTAAGCTTATGCGCTAACAGTTACAAACTATTTTTATAAATCAATGTACTATAACTGAAGGATAACTAAAGTATGTTGCACAAGTTCTTCTATCTACTTTCTTGCATTTATGCACGATGAGAAGGGCCAGGCAATGGTCCATACTCTTTGCCCTCGAAACCTGCGCACACACAAAATATATTAGTAAGTATGTAACAGGAGGGAGAAGAAAGAAGGGAGGGCCAAAACGGAAGCATAAGAGAAGGATAGGATTATTTAAAAGGGAATGGAATGAATCTCGTAAAAGAGAATTTGATGAGATCGGAATAAAAGGAATTGTCGCATAGCATTAAAAGAAGCGACTATGAAATACAACAGCAGGAATGAAACAGAAAAATAGAAGATTCAAGATATAATGAAATTGTTTAAATATATAATAACATCAACATTACTAAAGTACCTAAGTAAGAACGGAACCTGGCAGGATCGGCAGTGCGGGTGATAGATGCGAAAGCATTAAAGGACGAAATAGATATTGGCAGAAGGAGACGAACAAAAGAAGTGACCCGTGCAGACAAAAATTTGGGAGGTTAGGACCTGTTAGCAGAATGTACGGAGATAGAAATAATAGGATATAAAAATAACTTAGGAGTTTGAACTGAAACAGGGTGTAAAAGGAAAGATGTGTAATAGATGTGCGATAAAGAGATACAAAATAGTGTAATACGTATGGCAGAGAAGGTATGAAAACGAAGAGCAAAACTGAAGATGAGGGAGCAAGACTTAAGATAGTATTGTAAAGATAGGTTATATGTACACTAAGCCCAGCTTCCATTGCTGTGAGACCGAAATAAAGAATAATATTGCTATTAGTATGCATTTATTGCCTGCTGAAAATTTGTTTAAAGAAAAAATACTCACAAATGTATTTAACTTTGCTAAAGAGCTCGATTGTTGTAGAATAAAATGAACAATGGAACTTACAATGTTACCGTACATATCAATGGAGATTGTAACACTGCGTTTGCTAACACTTTATTGATATGTAAATGAGAGTACAAAACGATTTTCGAGCATTATCAACTTAATTTTATAAATGAAAACATGAATAGCCAAATTTTATGAACTTTATCGCGCCGCTATTTATAAACAGGTGCTAGAATTTGCGTATCACTCGCATCCCTGTCTTACCTACACTCAAAGTGGGCTTTAATTTCGCCATCTATACAGAACTGCTCGAAACTGTATATATGTCTGCTTTATCTAGAGTCATTACTATCGCCATCTATACAGATGCGACTAAAACTATTCGGGCCTCTGCCATATCTACACTTATGGTAAGTAAGGGGTGTGAGTAGTTTCAAGGCATTCCGTATAGATGGAACTACCATAGCAAGCGCGAGTGGTTTCAAGGAGTTCTGTATAGATGGCGAAACCATAGCAGGCACTGTAGATATAGCAGAGACCCGCGTAGATTCAAGTATATCATTGCAGATATTAATTAATTTATGAATTAAAAGATATATACACGGGTATTTCAATTATGAAAAAGAAGGCTTCTTGAGAAATAAGAAAATGTAATTCTCTAGGCGAAACATATATGAATTATGTTACTAATGAATTATCTCAAAAGCGTCAGAAAACAGAAGGGTCTACATAAGAAGCAGGGCAATAAATAATACACAATATTTACAGCTGCAGATAGATACAAACATAGAAACGAGAACTCAAAAGTAATTGCAATAAGAACTTAAGATTCTCTCCGCTCAAATAACTACAGTGGACAGTAATGTCCACTTAATGTTCGCTGCTTCGAAGCTGCCTAGCGAACACTATCCAGGGATGTGATTTATAAGGATATGTTCATGCTTATCACTTTTCGGCACGCTCGGTTTAGGCTGTGTTGGGAGTGGATTGAGATGTACTGAGAACCACCGTGAGATATATTTAACACGTTCAGGCCGCGTCAGTCATCGGTGACTGACAATCAACTTTCCGTTCAGTGACAGACACTAAACTTTCCGTTCAGGCCGCGTCAGTCATCGGTGACTGACAATCAACTTTCCGTTCAGTGACTGATACTAAACTTTCCGTTCAGGCCGCGTCAGTCATCGGTGACTGACAATTAACTTTCCGTTCAGTGACTGATACTAAACATTACGTTCAGGCCGCGTCAGTCATTGGTGACTGACAATTACCATCCATCATTCATTGTATCCTAAGTGCAATACGCAGTCAATTAGCTCGAATTATTTTCCACATAATTACCAAACGTCTCTTAAACGTTTAATAATTATACGATAAATAATTGCTAATAATCAAGCGTACACGATGGTAAAGTAAAGCCCGAGGTGCTATTGTATTGTAGAGTGGGTACATATGTCGCTAACCTTCAACAGCATAGACAACCTCACGCTGCGACGCTTCAATTGAAACTGACGGAGCGCGCGTCACCCCACTCCGCAAGCCTCCACAGTCTGCGACACACCGCGCCGGCTGCGCTCGTAGGTATTCGTTATTTCCGTGCGGTCTCCTATCCCAGGGTCATACCTACCGGACATCTAATGTTTCTGACCAAGTTTTAGCCGGACCTACGACTCTAGGATCGTGCCTATTGGACTTCTACTATTTCTGACCAACTTTTAGCCGGACCTGCGACCTTAGAGTCGTGCCTACTGGACTTCTACTATTTCTGACCAACTTTTAGCATTTACATATATTCACACAATCGCATGAATCCTGTCCCCAACACTACTTCAGTAAATAATAGTTCTTCAAGTGTTCATGTGCAGAGGACGCTCGGATCAGCGTGAGATTTCTGTGTCGGTATGTCAGTCACGTTGGGCTACGAAAGTCCATAAGATGTCTTGTCTATTCTTATATCTCGTCGGCGCCCCAGCCGTCTTTGTAGGTAATATCTTTATAGGTAGCAGCACTATAGACGAAATATTTCCGTAGTATTCTAACCTTATATCAAAAACATTTGAAAAATATAATTAAAAGTAAGATGTGTTTTAAATACTTTCAGTTGCAATCTTCGAGCGGAGGTACGCAAGAATGCGTTATGATATCGTTTCGTAATGGACTGATTGTCTATTGACAAAATACGGTTCGGATGTTCTCCCTGACTGAAAGGTTTCACTAATTTAAGAGAAACACATCTGTCTTAAAATGGCATATCGATTAAGCAAGAAAGAAAAATTAAAATCGCTCATAAAAGTTACCAGCACTGCCACTATGTTATATGGTGGTATTTGCATTTATCAAAGCAATGAGAACTTTTATAATAAATTTATCGTGCCGCTTGCACAGTTGCTGGATCCCGAAATCGCACATAATGCTGCAGTAAAGATTTTAAAATGGGACCTCTTAGCAAAACAAAATGTAAAAGACCCATCATCTCTTGCCGTTAATGTTTGGGGACTGCAGTTTAAAAACCCAATCGGAATGGCAGCTGGTTTTGATAAACAAGGCGAAGCTGTAGAGGGGCTGCACAACATAGGTTTTAGTTTTGTAGAAATAGGTAAGCGGGTTTTAATGATTTAATATTATTGGATGTTACATTAGAATTTCTTTTATAGGATCAGTTACGCCTAAGCCTCAGCCCGGTAATCCAAAACCCAGAGTGTTTCGGTTGCTAGAGGACAATGCGATTGTTAATCGATATGGCTTTAACAGCGAAGGCCACGACACTGTGTTGGAACGCGTACGAGAACTCAAGAACAATCGGAACTTTAATGGTATTGTTGGGATTAATTTGGGTAAAAACAAAGCGTCCGAGGATGCAGCACAAGACTATGCAGAAGGCATTAAAAAATTCTCAGATGTGGCAGACTATTTTGTAATTAATATATCCAGTCCCAACACTCCTGGACTGAGAATGCTTCAACATAAAAAAGATTTGGAACGATTGTTAACTAAAGTAAACGAAGTCAGGCATTCGATACAGACCAAGCAACCGTTACTATTGAAACTTGCTCCAGATTTATCTGACACGGAAAAGCAAGACATCGCGGACGTAATACTTAAACAGAAAACGACAGTAGATGGTCTAATACTGTGCAACACTACGATTTCTCGTAACAATTTAACCAGCCCTCTTAAAGAGGAGGATGGAGGACTCAGTGGAGCGCCACTTTCTGATATTTCGACAGCGATGATCTCGGATATGTACAAACGAACGCGAGGAACCATTCCCATTATCGGGGTCGGTGGAATTTTTACCGGAGCGGACGCTTACAATAAAATAAAAGCCGGCGCTTCTTTGGTACAAGTTTACACAGCGTTTACATATCTGGGACCACCGGTGGTAGGAAAAATTAAGCGAGAACTGGAAGACATGCTCAAACGAGATGGTCTGGCATCGATCAAGGATGCAATTGGAAAAGATATCAACGCTAGATAAGCGATTTTATAGTTACCTATCGTTGTTATAATTTTAAAGTGTAATTTATTTAAATGACTTTTTATGTATATTTCGAATTCCTGGTATCTATAATAAATTGTTATTTATGATACAGAACATTTCATACAATTTCTCGTAATTTTACCTTTACGTAACATTTATTTCAGTAACTGGATTATATAAATTATTCATATCAATTTGTACTTCTGCACGCGTGTAAATAATATTAGTACAACTATCTAAAAGCGTCGGCAAATATTCGTGGTACCTGTTACATTAAAGACTAATACCATTATCTTCCCTTTTTATTTCTGCGATCTTTCACACGATCGCATAAATATACCTTATGATTAATACTCATTGGTAATGTCTTCTCCGCACGGCATATTTGCTACAATTCGATAATGTCCAGGGGCACATGGACAGAACAGTTTTATATTATACTACAGCATTTTCGTGTCAGTTTACGTTAGAATCAAAGCAAATAGCTGCAAATGTGTTAAAAAGACGTTAAAATTCCTACGATTAGTCCCCTATTACACGCTTCTCTTCTAACAATTATTTCTTATAATCAATTTTTGGTACCATTACGTCTGACAATTTAACTCTAAACTCTGCAACGCGATGACGATCAGCACAAATAAATAGCTGCGGACCCATCTCGCAGGTCCACTAAGAATAAAATGAAATCAACGCGAGCACAAGCGCTGGTAAATCGAAAGTAACGTAAGATCGGTAAAGAATAGATCGTTGTCAGGTCGATGCGCAATCCTTCTAAGAGTTACATCTTCAGGTACACAGTTACGATAACGTTGCTCCAGCTGCAGCGTTAAACGTTAATGCAGACCAATATTTCCTCCCAGGCCTTGCTCTTTCCTCCACTGAGCTAATCGAATACCGTACCAGGCCTGAAAAATGGAAACAAGCATGATTCGTTAATCCCGATTCTCTTCGGCTGATAGCAACAACGGACGTGTCCGTTTTCCAATCCGAATACAAAACTATAAAAACCTCGACGTCTGCCTCGGACAGCCCCGTTTCGGCTGCCAATAGGACGACATCCGCTGTGTGAGGTGCCCTCGGCCATCTGTTAAACTGTTCCTGGAGAACAGCTTCCTGATCTACCGTCAGACGAATCACCCGAGCATCGGACCCTCTGATGGGATACTGCGGTGAAGCGGATCTCAACATTTTGCCTGCGAATAGAAAAACGCTGTCCATGTTCTTTATTTGTTCTCCTTTTAGCGCAAGGCTTTCGAGGTGACGCGACATCGCGAAGGGATAGATCACGACAATTATCGCGACAACAGACGCATGAATCAGCCGGACGCGTCGCGAATATAGGTCTCGTATATTCCCTTTTACGGGGAACAAACGCGTCTGTACGCACCGTAAAGGTGTTAGAACCGTCCATCCAATAAATTGTCTTCGGTTACATAAACGAGAGTCGCAAGTCATTTTACGGAGGCGCCGCAATCGTAATAGTTGTATAATAACGCCGGTATTACGTAAAACGTCCGAGACGTTGTTTTGCGTTTGTGGTACTATTATGACGCGAGATTAACGAGCCATTCCCATAACTGGAACGGTCTCGCGTTGGCCGGGGAAAACTTTCAAAACAAGTCCCTCGTTAAATCTGGCTAGTTGTTCAAGTTTCAGCGACGGATATGAATTCCGCGTCCTCGATCAGCGAAACGAGCCACGAAAATAACGCGACATTGACCCGACGTCAGGGCCTCCGCAATTTTGGATACATCTCAAGCACGCGAGAAACGCAGAAACGAGAATAACAGAAACTAATTCCCGCGCCGCCTTTCCAGAGTCGACGAAAATATCGCGAAGCAAATGGTTCGCTGGAAAGGGAGGAAGGGATGCAGCGGATGACAGCTTAATTAATAAAGAAAGATGTCTTAATTTCCCCGCAGCGTGCACTTACTCGGCTCAATGAATCTCACTCTTTGCGTTGGTCTTTTCGCCGCATTGTGATCCAAGTAAACGGTGCGGCGCTCGCACAAGTAACACTTTCTCTCGTAGAAGTACGACAGTGATCTGCTCATATTTCAGGAATTATCGACAATGTCGTCCCGGCCGATCGGAAATCGATTGATAAACGCGCCTGTGCGTGGTTCACGCGCGACTGATTCCCACCTGGTTTCGTCGTAATTGCTTTTGCGCACGCAATAATATAAAAATGTAAATTGATGCATTCACGTGGGAGAGGATCAGCCTTGATGGGATGCACCAGGCTAATGAGACGAGATTCCCCGGCCAAGTTCCTTGCCAAAATGTTAATAGTTGCGACCCTTCTTCCTGCTCTGAGTCACCGGTCGATTAAGTCGTAAAGCATTTGGCGGCTTTCCTGTGCCATGTAACCGATAAGACACGCGGATATTTTTTATTTAAATATCTGTTTCGCCAGGTGGTAACACGGTAGCACAGTGTGCAAGGGTGCACAGGTATTTTCCTATCGTCTCCCGCGTGCAAAATGTCACGGTGCACTCAGAATTCTAAGTCGCAAATGTGCTTTCTCTTCGACGCCGGGTCACCCTAGGAAGCTGGAGATCTGGGTCCTGATAAAGAGGAGAGGTAGTTCCGCGTTTCGCAACAGGGCACCGTGGCATTTCTGTGACGTGTGTTTGCTGCTGCTGAATGATGCGTGGGCGGTGGGCAAACGCTGCCTTGAGCGGTTGTTTATGGAACAACTTGGCGGAGTGTTAAACTTGACCCAGAGATCGGATCGCATGCCAAGTAAGCAGGCATGGTCGCGGTGATCGAGGACGGTTTTTCGATCGGGAACTCGTCCTGAAAATCAGAAACGTCTGCTCGTCGGGCCGTAACGAGATCGTCTCGCGGCGCGCTTGTGGTTTTCGTTGACGTCGTGCGCTCTGATAATGGTGCCTGCACGCGCAAACGTGCACGGAAGAAGAAAATGATGGAAAGGCAGGCGAGTAAGGGTCCGGAATCGTTTATTTCGCGTTTGATTGTTCGAGAAAGCGTGAAATAGAAATTGCTGGCACCAAGATCGGTGGCTCGGTTAGACATCGGTATAGAGGGGACTGTCCTCGATGTCGGCGTATAATTCACGCAACTTTCCAGGCGTGCAGTACACGGGCAAGTCCTCCTCGCAGAACTCTAGGAAGTTCATCAGATTCTCCTCGAGTTCCTGCTGGTACACAGAACCGGCGTATCTCGCTTGGATGCTGCGACGCTCGCTCTCTCCCAGCTAACAGGACATCGTAGCTCAACGTTTGATCGGTTTCGAGCAAGAGATTTATTTGAATGGTGCCACTCACCGTATGCCACTTCAGTCCTGCAAGAGCACGCACGCAATCGTCGGTCAAAGAATGACCGGGTATCACTGTTTTCGACAGCAATGTGGCTCGATTCTCCACTCGCAGACAGTCGAATCTGTCGTAGAGGATCGCCATAGCCCATGGCTCTCGGAAGTACGCGTACAAATCCACGATAAGCGATTTCTGTCGGGACCAAGTTACTCGTTACAATTTCAACCCGAATATCACCGAAGAGGGCTTACTTCGAAGCGCGCCTTCAACTCGTTGAGCAAGCTTTCGTGCTTTCCGTGCAACAGGATCATCTGACGGACCTCAAAGTCCTGAAACGCTAGCTAGCATGAGCGCCAGGTGTTCTCGTTTAAATAAAGGAGAAAAAGAGAACCTCGTACCTTTTTACTAAAGCACGTTAGGGACTCGACGGTATCGAAGCGATTTAATCGTATGCGGAAGTAACCGATATCCGATGTGCACGAGCCGGTCGCCAGGACTTGGCCCTAAACGCAATAGTTGAACCGTAATTCCCCATACGACGTGGCCAAATTCGTTGCGAAAACTCACGTAAAGATTGTAGCGAATTGCGAGATGACGTTTCACAGGTTTCCCGGGCTTGCATACATGAAGGTACTTGTAACCACCAGGCAAGAGACAGGCCACAACTTTTGGCGAACGAAACACGGGTATGTCTAAGTATTTCTTGCTATTGAACGGCTCGAAAGGCGCCTCGTTTCCTCCGTGATGTTCATTTATGAAGGTGCGAAGAATCTTGGCAATCTGGCCAAGCCGCCAAAAATTAGTGGGTCTCCTAAGGTTTCGCTAGATTGGGAAAATACTCTACTAACTCTCTCGCCGATCTCTACTTGATTGTACAGGTCGTGCTGCCAGGCATCCGCGTGAAATTTCCTGCAATACTTGGTTAAGGTGCCGGCAGCAAAGACCGCAGAATCGTTCGTCCTGAAATCTGGATCAACGACCAGGTGGCCGTCGTATACCAGGCCGGATCTACAAATCGCTGAAACGGGGGAGTCGAAATCGTGATTCGAGGCCGATCGTTACTTGTACTAGTTCGATTATGTCGAATGCTGGCAGTCACCCAAGAATATCTTCATGCTGATAGTCTTCTCGTGAAAAGATACAAGGGCGTCGCAGTCTATCGTTCTAGTTAGGCCCTTTAATCTGATCACGAGAGATTCTATTATTTTCTCCTCTGTCGTGCCTCTCAGATTCCAGCCGATTAACTCCCATCCGGCGAGTATCTCGATATCATGCCTTGTAATCGCGTTCATCAGTTCCGCGTATATCTTAAATATACCAATAATTGTCGCTCGAGTAATTCGGGGAAAGTGGGCCTAATTGGCATATTTTAGTTTTCATATACTTCGCACTGGTCGAAGAAAATGGTCTCGCGACTGTCGCATTGGGGTAACGGGGGTTGTATGAGGGTGATCCAGGAACCCTGTATTCCGAATTCGAGCAATCCTTGCAGAGCGCAATAACAGTCGACGTTGTGTCCGTAAAGTACAATCCTCTCTGAGGGAAAGTGGATTTTTCAACGATTCCATCGAAACCTACAGAAACTGCACGAACTAACTTTCATCCTTCAAACCGTTCGTCAACGCTTGCAGCTTCTCCAAGCAAGTGGCCGCTTCGAAATCGTCGTTGATCGTCAAACAGTTCCAAGGTATTTCGTCCACCTCTCTGTTGGAAGAAGCGTTTATGACCGACTTGGCTCGATAGATTCATTCTCGTGCACGGTCGCTTACCCCTTCTTTTGAAACGCATGCTGAAACTGAGGCCTCTGGTACTGCAGTCCACATGTCAGAATCAAATAGTCGTACGCGATGTTGCCCCGATTCATCACCGCCACGTACTTCTCCTTTCTGTTAATTACGCGAAATTCATCGAACGCCTATGATTTTATCGCCGTGTCTCCCACCTTTGTATCGATATCACCATGCCGTACACGATGTTGATCCAAGCACGCACGCTAACCACCTGACGATATTCTCGAGAGTATTTACCTCTAAAGGGTATCATACGCGCAGCTATCGAATCGCAATCGTCCTCGAACGGCAAGCCATTAGGCGAAATTAGGGTGAGATTCGCGAAACGCACGAAGCTTTGTCTAAATGCAAGGGAAACGCCATATCCATAAAAGATGTTGCCCACTTTTTTTTCCATCGCTAATCATTTACCCGTAGACAAGACTCTCGAGGAATCCTACGCCGCAATCAGAGGCACCCACCACGACGATCTTCGATTCGATGATCGTATACGGCATCAGCGTCAATCTCGGTGTAGTCATGTACAGGGAAAAGCGTTCAGCTTCGTTTTCAGGTTCGTCGGTCTCCGCGAGGCCATGGTACTTGTACGCGATTCTAACACGCGGATTCACGGGGACCATGGCGTCTAAGCAGACCGTGAGAGGTTGCATACGCGTCTTGGGGGGAACGTATGTCGTTCTTAGAATAAATGACTGCATGGAAGTCGAATTTAATTGCCACGATGAATTGTTACCAGGGCGCTTAACGCATCCTCCGTAATCTTATAGTAAAGGACGATCAGGCCGCTGAAGCGCATAATCTCGCAGAAGAAATACTGCAGATGAATGGAAAAGATCGGCATCAGAACAAAGTGTAGAATACGACCGTACGCGTCCCCAGGTATGTGTTGAACCGCGATGTAGTCCTCCACGTGGTAACGTCGCTGAATGTACGTAACTTCTGTTTCGATGCTGAGCGGAGATCATGCTTTGTAAGTAATACCAAAGGATCGCCGCAGATAATGGAAATTCTTGAAAGATTACCAAATGATTGCCACCCCGACGATCGTGTCGTTCCACTGGCAAACGTAACAGTACAGGTCCGTCCGTTCTTCCTTCACCGCCTCGTCGAAGTCGGCCAAAATTTTCTCCAGTTTTGGTATTCTCTGCACGAGTTCCTGTACCTCGTCTCGATCGGACGGTTTACCATCGCGCAGCTTTGTTTGACCAAGAAGAGCAACGCGATGCGTTACGTACAGAGTCATCGGATAATCCCTGTTGCATCTCAGTGGTACACGCTGAGCCGTCGGAGAAAAAGAAAATACTAAAGCAGCTCGATTTTCTGCCAGACAGACCCCGATCGCTCGAAAATCCAGCGTACCACGAAGTGCTCGAGAAACGGAAGAAAAGGGTGGGCGAACGGAAGCAGGATCGCGCAATAGTCCAAGGCAGGAAAGCACTCGAACGCGGCCTCTACGAAGTTTTTGGTCCAGCGTCGCTTTATATGGTCCTGCGTCGCGAAAATCTCCAAAACGAAAGCGTTTGGATCGCCGTAATAAAAAGGCTGCGAAGGAACCTTCAGCTCTTCGAAGGATAGAGACTCGGTGCTCCCCGTTTGACTAGCCGTACGTTTCCCTTCGTCGCAGAAAGACCGCGCTCGCTTATCCCTTTCCTTTTAAATGGTCCAAGGACGGCTGATGACAAAACTCACGCATGATTTCCAGCATGGAGTCTAGGAAGTCGCCGGTCATCATGTTCGACTGGTAAGAGGCGCCAGCATAGTCGAAGAACGATGGTGGCACAGTGGTGGATGATCTCTGCGACTGGTCCGTGGACGGCAGCTGTTTCAACGACCGACCATCCATGGACATCGTGGAAACTCCGAACCCCTCTCTATCCTCGAAACCTTCCATGCTTTCGTCCAGCAAGACTTTCGAGACGATTCTAGCATGATTGTGGGCGTTACGAAAAATATCTCTCTTATTTGTACTAGACGGAGTAACGTTCGGGTGTTCTTTTTTGTTACCGAGGTTTCTTCGAGAAAAATTCAAAGAACGTTTCGCTGGCCGGATCCATGTATCCCGGTGGGAATTGGTCATTTTCGTGTGGTTTCCTCAGACCATTGTATGGTCCCAGCTCGAAATTCTCGTTGAGCATGTCTACGTCTACCGTGCTGTTCAGAAACATTACACCTGTGGCCATTCCATCGTCATCTTCGGAGACGATCAGTTGTCGGGATTTGTCCGGATGGCGAACCATCTCGCTGACATAATATTCACCGTAAAATTCTTTCAAAAGGCCGGTCTCAGCGTGGATGATCGGTATCACGTCGTCGTTATCTTCTTCCCTGTCGCATTTAAGGCGCTTTAGAAAATTTGTCCCTCCGCAAATCATTTGCGTCACTCTGCCGTGCCACGGATTATAGACCAATCGACCGATGTTAATTAATTCTATATATCTCTCACACGACGCGACGAATTCTGAGCCTGGAGTTCTGCTGTAGCTTTGTCATGAAGATTGACTGTATCGAGGGCCTGTGCACCAAGCACCTGGGCGGAATCCTGATCATCTGTCCCTCGAACACGTCCGCTGGAAATTACACCGGTGCCCAGCACTTTAGCGACGAAGAAGATGGGAAGATCGACCCTTTGGCTCACCCATAACGATCCGAGGAGGAAGCACGAAGAGTACGTGTTGCAGATGCGACGCAACGTCGAACAATCCGGACAGGAGGTTGTTGAAAAAGTATCCAGTGTATCGTTTGTCCCACACGAGGAAGTGCAGGAACATCGTGTTCCTCTCCGTCACGTGTTCCACCCTTTTTTAAACGGAGCATCGATGAGCTTTTTCGCCTTTCTCTTATAGCAAAGTCGTATCGGAGCGAACGAAACGCTGCTCATTTACTTGTACAGTGCGTACAACCAAGACAACCAGTCCGCGGGTGCGACCGACGGCACGTTTGGATAATTGCAAAGGCACATGCCAGAAACGACATCGTTCTCCCTGGTGCACTGCACCACCGACAGACAGCTAGTCTCGCTGGAAACGCAACGTTTCCTATCGTTTCCTGTCTCACTTTTAAGTCGGACATACGGCCAGCTTTATGAAATTGTAATAATACTAGATGCGCCCGATGTCCACATCTCCGAAAATTGCGTGGGTCTCCGATCGTATCAATCGCTCCAGGCAGGGTAGATCAGCATGCTGCATGCGCCTAACGCCGAGGACCTGTGTAGCAGGATTCAGGTCCTTCCTCCCCGAGAAAGACGTCACTGGATCACCAAGCCATATATTCATCATGTTGGAGAACTGTTTCAGTAATTCTACGAACCGAAACTATCGCCTGGTACGCGATTTTCAATCGAATTTTCCCTCGCGCCGCTCTGCGGCTATTTTCATCGTTCGAGCAAGAGGGGTAGCAGGAAACTTCCGCCGAGGATCGATGCAAATAGTCGACGAGGAACAATGATCGATCGAATCATCGGACCCGGAGTGACCGTGGGAAGAGCGAGGCTGGCTATGCGAACTCGATAAGACGACCGACTTTGCTGGCCGCAAAAACGATAATAACGAAACTCCTCGAACGATTTAAACGGGGGGGGCAAAGTAATTGCTTTGCGTTCTCGTTACTCGCTCCCCTCTCGGGCGTTTCTGGGCCCGCATCGATTTCTTCAGGAGCTTCCCGCGTTAGGCGGCGTCCACAGCGGCATCGATATTTTTCAGAATCAACAAATAGGAGTTTATCGCGATAACCGGAATCGAGCTCGTCACCGTTTCCACCGTTTTTCCCTAGCGGTCAGCCACAAGCACGCATCGCAGGAGCTACTGGCGTCGCACTTGGTGCGTGCACCGCGTCTGGCACGTGCTCACTCCCCGATATAGACGAGACCAATACTCTTACGCCACATTGCGTTTTTCTCTGACATTGTCATAATCGTCGGACAAAAGACCCCCGCCTCGTTCCGTGAATTAAATTTGTAAGCGAATTTCAGGCTTACCAAGAACGCGCTGCATTTCGCAGAATCTCGCTAACAAGCCGCGTCATGCAACTTCGTATCGCGATGTGCATCGCGAAAACGCGAGCTTGGCAGACGGGGGTTTTGGCAGCTCGCGAAAAGATTGGTCTTCTGTTCTTGATTGCGACCACCGTAATCGTAATTCATCCAGACGCGTTCTTTGGGGCCACGTTTGAACGACCGCCATTGTCGAATCGGCCGAGCGTTCGTTCAAAGCAATTGAAGGTAATTAAGCGAGACTCGAGTGGGAGAAATTGGAGACCAAAACGCTCGGACACGCGACCAAGAATCCGGTACCATTCCCAGAGGTGGAGGAGTTTCTTTCGCGGTTCGGAGTCCTGACAAAGACCACTTCCCCGCAGGTTTCTAATTAACTAGAAGATCCGTCTACCGATTACAGGTTGCAAGATCGTCGTATCGCGGAAGAGGCACGAACTCGCGTTAGCCTCGCCGTCCCACGGCGAACTAGCTTTTATTAATAACAGCAAGAAACGCGGAAGTCCTCCGCTCGAGATTGCAATATTTTCTTCAATTACGTTGATGTTCACGGCCCTGACGTACGTCCGATTTCCCCTAATCTATGCGCAGAAAAATCTAAAGCGTTCCAGACGATACGATCTGCGTAACCCTTTGAAGTCTACCGCGCAGTATGCACGATTTAACGCACAACGATCCGCGTAACAAGTTACGTCAGTTCAAGCGCTATACGAATTTCCGATTTGCGAAACGCGGCACGCTGTTCCTTTAGTTTTACTTTTACCGGAGTTCTCACAGTTCTACGGGAGCGCGTGACTCGCGAGCCGACGCGTTTAAAACTAAACGCCGAGCGAAGAGGGAAAGGCTTTCTTTGTCGCGGAAAAGAATGATTCGCAAGGTGATTCTCTGCTGCTGCGATATATGGAGATCGTCGACTGATCTCGCAAGATGCGATTAACGGAAAACCACGTTGTGAATCATTGTCATCGCTATTCCCGCGTCGAACGACACGAAATAGCCGCGCGTCAACAAAAAAACGCGACCGCTCGTCTTGGTCCTTCTAACCGACTGCTACCCTTCGATTTCACTTGAACGATTTCAGGATAAAAATGCTCGCATCGATAGTTACAATTGTGAGAGAGCTTTGCTTCGTTTTTCAACCACCTTGCTCTGGTTCTAACGATACGTAGCAAAGCGCAAAATCGTTGCGTCATTAGTCGGCTTATCTATGGTCAGGTATCGTAAGTTAATTAACGCGACCGAGGTGCTCGACTCCAATGCTAACGATTTACGTACGAATTTCATTTGCACGCTCTTCGCTAACTAAACGAATTGTTTGGTTTAATTGTAAGCAGGGGGGCACGGCGTCCCTCGCCACGACGTGACCGCTTGACTCTCGTTTACTTGTTACTGGTACAGCGGGGGACTCGATACGCTTTACAAGAATCGTTAGTACCTTCGATTAAAGAATGCAAACGAATGAATGTGTGCCGTCGTTTAGATATCGAAGGTGAATTGATCGAGCTTACTTGTTGCGTGTCGGCTGTCGATCTGTTGCGTCGGGAAACGCGTCGGAGAACGAACGACACCCTCACTGAACAGCGGTGCGCACTAGACTGAGCAGATCAGGCGGTTGACTTTCGGAGATCGAGCCGAGGGCCGCAACTGCAATGTGAAAGAGAGCTCTAGAAGGGAGTGGGGAACGGGCTGGGAAAGTACCTGACACAGAGTCCAGTCATTATTGAAAATAGGATTTTTCAAACAAACATTCTCTTCTCTTGATATCTTCGTATCATTTACCATGGCTTCATTCGTCTCGTCCAATTTTTGTCCTCTGCCTGGCTAAAATATATTTTTATCTCTGAACGCCAGCGTTATCGATAATATTCTCCGGAATCGTGGTGCTCTACCTATTTCGAATAGAACACCTTACAATGTTCGATCTATTGCACGACCTTTTTTTCATATATGTAATTGAAATTGTTTAATCAGCGATTATGTTAAACCTGGGATCAACGAAACCATATCAACGCTAAAAATTCGACACGCGTTTCGTGACTACGTATGATAACGCGGCCTTCACCTACTTCCGCCGGTCGCGTTGGAATTGCTCTAATTTTACGAAGTCACGGCGAATAGGCCGCAAGGTAAATTGCCGTAAATTTCTCCTACCTCGATATTTCCCGTGGTACGATACCGTACACGCGATCGGGTCATCTGAAGAACAACAACGCTCTAAAAATATAACATTTATTGGACATGCTCTGATTTTACAAATAAAATATAGTACGGTCATTATTAAAACATATAGTAAGCAAATAGTGCTTGGCTGCAATAAACTAGAAAACTTATACTTTTCACTGTTACCTAACTATCACAGAGGCTTGTGGATTCCACTTGAAATAACAGAGAAAGTGATCGAAGTTGAAAGAAAGAAAAATCCTATATCGATTAAGAATGTGAATTTTCTGAATGTAATAAAATACGCGCGTTCTAGAAAAATCGCATACAACTTATATACTGAATATAAATTTGTTACAACAGCAGATTTTTGCGGTCGGCACGATTCTAGAAAATGTACAGTCGTGTTGCTTCTCTCTATCGATTTCGGAGAGCAGCTAAAAATCCGAAATAGGATAGTAAGCAGCATCGCTTGTATGCAACTTATACTCGCCATCTCGTGTACTCGATACACATCTAGGATGATTCTATTATCAAATTGTCTTTTCCGCTTTATTTTTTTTTTTCGACAATCTCTATTAGAAAACTGCTTTGTAAGAAGTGATAAACAATAAATCTTGGCCGTTTACTAGAGAAACGCCGAAACTTATGTTACTCTATTGCAGTCTTTTGAAGGCTTAAACGTAAGATATTTCACGAGCCTGATATTTTCGCTTGAATCGACGCTCTATCGCGACGGATTGGAACGACATTAAATGGAAGAATGAGCATAACGTGCGCATGGAAGCTTGGAGTGTCGTTTATACTCGAGAAATACAAAGGCAAGTCGCATACGCGCGGGCGTTCGTCATTGTGAATCGGAAACTTTTGGCATCGCAAGAAAATGCTTAAAAAGCTAAATGTAAAATGGTAACGAAAGAGTACTCGTAAATTATCAGATTGGAGCTCTTCACGCGGTAAAATTTGTTTGTTCTTTCAACCAACCAACTTGTCGCGTAACGTGGACTTGGTCCTGCTTACAGTACATCGTATCGTAGCACTGAGAATTTGAGCGACTTACGAAAAACGAAACTTTTCAGGCAAGATTCTTGGAGATCGGTGCCTTACGGTTATTAGATTTGAAGTCCATAACAATTTGTCGGCGTGAGATATTTATATATCACAATAGAACTATGCGTCTTTTCACCTGTCTTCGTTCACTTGCTGTTGGAAGACATTGCCCTCGGCGTTCGGTTGCGCTACTTGTTCAGTCGCAATAGCCTCGTTATCCTTACCGTTCTGCGTGTTCTCCACTTTATACAATACGTCGTGGCAAAGCGGACAACGGTCCTGCACGTACAGCCATTTTCGCAAGCAAACACTATGGAAGTAGTGTTTGCAACGCGTGATCCTCGCGCTCCTCATCTCTTGGTAGCAAATAGCACATACATCGTCCAGCATCCGTAACTGTTCCGTCTTTGCTTCCGGTAAAGAATTGATCTTGTTAACCGCCGATCGACGTTTCATGAATACGCTCCATCCGTATTTCGCCTCGCACCATATATTGAAGTAGGCATGAATGCACATCATGATCGCACGAATCGCTCCACCCGATTCGAACACTAGGATCCAAAAACCATTGAAGAACAAGATGATGCCGAATGCAAATTCGACGGTGTTGCCGAACGATCGTATGATGTAGACACAGTCATCCAACTGTTCCCAAAACACGCCGCAGTAAGCGTCGATGAGAAACAGCGAATAGATCGCGAGCGAGACCAACACTTTTACTATCACCTCGATACTGAACACCGATACCGCCAAAAGCCACGTGCTCACGGTATAGTGCGACCAAAGGAACGCCAGCAACGATACTGGGAACAATATTAGAAACACGCAAACTGCTAGAGCGCGGAGGTGACGATGAAGTGCCGGATTGTGAGATGCACTGAGCGACATCAACAGGGGGTTCACGATGTTGTGTACAAAGTGCAGAATTGCCGTGAATAGTAAGCAGAAGTTACGGCATAGCTTGACCAAACGTTTCTCTCTGTCTAAACTGGTCAGGCCAGTTTGAAGTGCTAGAACGTAGAACAGAATCGCCGACACCGTACCGATGCTTCGCTCGTCTGTCTCCTCTGTGAGCAACACCCATTGGAAAAAGCAACCGATGTTATGGCATATAAACGAAATTATGCTGGTCATTCCTAAGACAGCCGTCAAGGTCTCACAGCCATTGACCAACAGAGTTCTAATCATTACGTAGTACGTGAACGTCTCTTCGCCGTAATGATTTCCTAGTATCTGAATTACTTGTCCTCCCACGCGTAGCATCCAAAACATGCGTAGCACGCAGGGAACGTTCAATCGCATCCACTCGGTTTCGGCGAGAGCAGATAGACCGTAGTTACTTATAAAGTTCCGTGCGTGTTGATAACCCATATAAATCGTCTTGAGCATGGTGATGCCGTTATACCAAAGAACAAACTGGCAAGTGACCAGCGGTAGGAGCGCACCGAATACCGGCATGTGGTAGAGAACTTGTGTCTGAAAATATATGTACATTCAATAGTGTGAGCACGAATTTCCGCGTACCTGCAGCCTACATCTATTTGTCTTTCGCACGTTGTTTAATTTAAACACGAATCTAGACTAATACATTATTGAGCTGTGCAAGAAATTTCGAAAGCGTATAAAGTTACTCTGTACGGGCGCGAATATTGCGTTCTATTATGGGTAAATTAATGATATCGAACGTGCAAATGTTTTAAATTGATGCAACACATATAAGGTCGGACTTACCGGGAGCGGGCAGATGCCCATGATCGACGGTGCTACGAAACTTAGCACGAGAAGTTTCTGTACAATCGGGTGTCTTGGTGCAAGATGGATATAACAAAAAATACTAGCTAATAAGCATTGTAATATGTAATTTTGAATTACCAGGAACCCAGGTCCCTCGTTTAAAACATATTTTAAATTAAGACATAAAAGATCATCGAGTATGCTAGTTGTGGATTCGTGTGTGCCCACGTACGCAATAATAGCTTTCATTGTACTAACATTGGACCAATACGATATAAATATTGCCCCTACCGATATTAAGTATAGATATACAATTATCAGGTGTTTTGTCCATAACATAAATGTACATATTGCGGCAATACATCCTGAAAAAGTAAATATATTCTATCAAATATGGCTTCTTGTACTAGAATTCTATTTAAATCTCGGAATTTTTAAAGGCCAGAATGAAAATATTGATTTAACTTTGTATATCAATCATTAATGTCTCATGAATACTTTGTCCATTGTACAACAGGCTTGCACCTCTTTAAACATACAGTGACCCAAATGAATTAACCCTACTGCTGCGAATATCAAACTATTGCAAACATTCTGTGTCTCTGTTGATATTTCTAGAGTGGACGCTACCTTTCTATTTGTACTTTATTTGCAAATTTTTTTGCAAAAGACGAACAACAAAATTACAAAACTGCCTTACAAAAACAATGCAGAGCATAACATCTATAGAACTAATCTACACTCTTAGCTATGTAGGAATTCAAACTTTTGTAAAATGTTTTACTGCTAAGTAACTTTTAAGGTATAGCCTCAAGAAGTACACACAGAAATAAGGATTAAAAGTATTAGTAATTACGTACATACAGTATATAAAATTAAAGATCTTACCTAACCAACAGCATAGACATTTCAGTACAATTGTGAAATGCACCTTATAGGCAAAATACTCCAAGTCAAACGGATCTAATAACGAATTGGGTGACATTGAATACACAATGCTGTCTGAAACTTTTGACATTTTAAATTGACCATGCTCTGTGCTATCTAGTACCACATTATCACTCGTCAACCCTCGTTCAATTCTGAGTAGTTCATCTATGATAAATAAAAGTGGAACCCTAATTATAACATCGGCGAAGGTAAGAAATCTCTCACGCATAGATGTATCCATTTTTCTTTCCAGCTCGTCCTTGTGTAATACAAATTTCCAGGACGACACTGTGCTTTTAAGGAGTACACAATGTAATTTAATTTATCTCACACCTAAATCGAAAGTGTCTCAATTTAGAATGTAAATAATTTGTAACCGACAATGCCGTGCAACGTTTGATATGCAATAAAAGCCAAAGAACTCGTACTACGTCAAGCGTACACTTACCTTTGAAATTGCAAAGCATTTGGATATCATATTCTCGTATTACGTTTGCCTGTGCGAACGAATATTATGATTCTTGTCAACAAAAATCGGTTAAAACGAAACGTCCTGAGAATCGTGAATTGTAATCATCGAATGATCTAGGTTACTAAGGATACAGCAGCAACTCGAAATTTTATGGGATCAACGTATCGAATCTTGATCCTGTTACAATACAACCGAGTAAAGATTTCATGGATAATAAATCGTCGACTATTATATTTCTTGGTGTTTTTTTTTTGCTTACAAGGCAGAGTGAACGGTTTCACAATCTCGTGAAAAAGATTTCACCCTTGCGCGAGAATGTTGCGACAACAGGTAGGACACCAGGCAAATTTTTCGGCCTTCTGTCAATTGTGTTTCCTTGTAATTCGTTGGAAATCGAACTCTAATTACTGATGCTTATTAATCACTCACGATAAAAATTATTGAAACACGTGAACGTGACAGGGACGAGATTCAGACTAAACTATGTTTTTAAAATACACGAAATTTTTTCCCGATGAAAAACGCTGTCGCGTATACTTTAGAGGTTACGGAGGGAGACACATACACGAAGAATTTGAACGATTTGATCAGATGGCGCTGTGCCACTTCAATGCTATCTGACTTACATGATTATAACATATGCATATGCATGATTTTAACATGATTCGAAAATAATGTGATAAAAATAAATGAACACTGCTACATACACAGATATTACTAAAATTTATATTAGGTAACTGAGAAATTGTTATCGCGAATGATCATACTATCAGTTTAACGTAAAGAAAGCATAGTCATTTGAATCTAAATTGCAAAGTAAAAAATAACGAGATATCTTCTTTTTTTTTACGAAATCATAATGTAGCGTTCATCGATAACATAATGCACATTCACAAAATATATTCTAGAATGAATGACGTGTAACAACGCGTGCAAGGCTACTATCGTTTATTCAAAAGTTTGTCGAGTGAAACGTGTCATATGTAGATAGGGCGAAGCACCTAACTTGATCACCTCGAATAACTTCTTTATGCGTCTAATACACAAGTTGCAGGGTATCGAGGGGTACATCATGTTTTGTGCACGGGCTTTTGCATAATTTGTTAATATCTCGTTAATTATTAGCTTTAAGACGAGCAATGTTTGACACTTTTTTACTTGCAAATTAATGCTCTTTCGAAATAGAGCATTCCACTTAAAAAAGCAAAGGTGACCATCAAATCTCCTAAACGCCTCCAACTTATAAAACAAAGTTATGTATACCACATGATGCACCCCTTGGTACCCTGCAACTATTGTATAAACACATTAATTAGATGTTCTTCGTGGTGATCAAGATAGGTGTTTCACTCTGAATGCAGATTATGCATGCATAGAAAAAAAGTATATACATGTTTATAATTTTAGATCCAATATCGGTAATTTTATTATGCAAATTCATAATTTTATTTGTTAATGGTATCATGTACTCTTTAGCGTTCGCTCGCAGAAATAAAAAGGGGTGAGGGTAACGACGTTACAATGATGGTGAAATTAAGGGAGGAATGGGAATAAGAAGATTAAAATAAAGTTTTAATTGATTCTGGAAGCATACGTGGAAACGCATTCCTTGCAACATCGAATATGTTTCTTCTAGGCTTGCACTATTTTTTCTCGTGTAAAAATTCATTTAGAATAAAAATTCGTAAGACTGTAAATAGCTCCGCAAAAAATGACTAAAAAGAATTGCATCGTAACAATATTAATGCCTGGTATATTCGACGTTTAAATGCGTATATCATTTCATCCGAAAACAAGGCAATAAATAAATGATTATATCATTGGCCTCCCTCTGTCTCTTGCAAGCATGCAACGACACAGACGTGCAGAATACAGAATATTCATACTGTCATTCGTTCAGAACTAGCTACCATGTACCTTATCTATATCTCGACGCAGTGAACATTCGTTTCTCTGAATATTCGAAACTTAATGCGCTTACATACGCTACCATAATGCTACATTATAATACAAGTGTCTTTTCGTTTGCGATTTCATGTATGAATTTGCACCACCACCGCCCCTCTTTTTCTCTGACACCGTTCTAATCATTTACGACAAATTTTATCAATAATGTTTGCACTCGCAGTGTTTCGTTCGGTACTAGTTTTATTGTTGCTTTCTTTTTCTTCTTGCAAACATATCAATCGCTATCATCAACGTTAAACGCCTTTCGGTTTTGGTAACGCTGGCATCTTTTGAAGCATATTATGCGGTAGTAATGAACCTGTCGACCCCGATGATAATAACGATCAGGTTGAATGCTAGAGTCAAAGACATGGGTGAAAATTGTTACTCGGCTGCTATTAAAATTAGCCAGTTTTGCTCATTACTCTCATTTACACTTTAAATCATTCTTCTCGCTATCTCATGTGTGCCTTACCTATTTTTCAATTACACCAGTTGCGCGATGACTAAGAAATTATTATCATGTGTGGTGTTATACAGTTTTGTAGCATAAATTTCGCACAAAAACAAATTTGTACCATGCGAATAGATGAACACAATTCTGAATCCCGAAGAAAAACTCGACCCTTTCTTACGAATTTCGTTTTTTCCACTACAAAGATGATGAAAACTACAATGTAAAATAAAGATTAAAAATTACAGTACTTTTACGCATTACGCTTTATGGCACAAGTCTTAATTTGACAACGGATATTATAATCGTTCTTTCTACCTAAATGCGTGTGTATCAGCGAGAAGAAATGAATTATAGAACAATAATCGAGAAAAATTGGTATCGCACGATGGGTATGTCTCGCTATTGCAATTCTGTTCCATTGTATCTCACGCAAGACAGGTAAAAAGACTCTTACGTACTTGCTATAAAAACGCTAAGTATGGACTAATAATACGTGGTACCTTAATAAAAATAGAGCTCCAAAATTCGGCTAGTAATACAATGACGTTTATTATATCACAACGAGACAGGTCCTGCGTGCCAAAATTCTACTCTGCTCGGCGTTCTTTTTACTTCTTTTAAGTCAACTCGGATTGTCCGATGCACGAATGCAGCGATGATACGACCAGTCGTAAGGCATTTTTCAACAGCTGAAATGTCTTTCAAGGGGTCCATACAATTCATCCCTTCGTTACACATTATCGTATCAAATAGGTGGACACAAATTGTGTTTTATTTTTCGAATTGATTTTATATCTAAGCTAGATTCAATCAATGGGATCCATCGTTCTCGGTAGTTTATCTGATTTTTTTGTAATCTCATATTCATCGATCTTGTCAGCATTGAACTTTACTAATATTAAGGAAAGATTTAACAGAGCCTCGCGCTCTTCGTTGCATATTTCGAGCGAGTCCGTATTTAGTGGTTTCCGTAAAAGGTTAAACTGTGCGAACAATTATCGTCTTATTCCGGCCACTTAACACGATTAATAAACTTCCAATCAATTATATCATCGACATCATGCTATCTAACTTACCGAACGTATTAAATCGTCATTAGCGCGACTAAACCTGTACAGCAGTTAACAGAACAAACAAGTAACGCAGACTACCTACAATAATAATAATATTATTACTTAATTGTAAAAATAAATCTACATTTTGTTCGAGCACAGAACGAATTTCGCGGTTTCTTCGCGCATAATATCCATTTGGAAACGAATTATGTATACGGCTTTTATCGATTATGATTTTCCATTTTTATTCGTGCGTCTTTTCACCTCCTTTCTCCGTGAGTATACAATTGCCTAAATATCGCGTCACAAAGATACTGAGTAATAATCCTGGGTTAATACATAATTATTACGTTTCATGCATTGCGCTGCAGAAGATTAAAAGCCGGTTCTCCCCCTCTTCGTTAAAGATTTCACGAGTACGCCGAAGTAACGATTAGATTTGCTAAGCGATACTATATCTGAAGTTTATTTTCATAAATAAAGCAGAATTGTACGAAAGTTCCATTGCAAAGAACGTAATAACATGTGAAAAACTACTTTTTTTTTTTAAATTAAAGTGGACTTTAAAATCCATCGCATAAAATATCTAATTAATTATTTCCAATACCTAAAACTTAATCCTTAAATATTACATCGTTTGAATAAGAATGTAATTCATTGCAACCATTCGAGGCGCATAATTTAAAACAGCATTTTCATATCACGTGAATCTATTTTTGGCCATACAAGCAGATCTTTCAGAAACTAATTTGAAATTAAAGGCGATTCATGAGTTTAAGTGAATCAACTACAATTGTGTTAACATAGCGACCATATAATTTTTTCGTTTATATAAAACTATATGATTGCTTATATCGTTAGGAAACCTCGAAAGTCGTTTGCTAGCCTATGTCTCGAGAATTCATATTTGTACATGTGAAAATTATATGTTCTAATTCTCGATCATGTACAATTTAAGTCACGGATGTAAGGTATGTGTCATTAAGACAATTTTCGCTACTGATTTTCATCGATAAAAAATTCAATTTTATTCACCTTGATCGCAATCGATTATCCGCGCGTATGTTCCGGTAGTGTATTGTTACGTTCGAATTTTGTCCCTATAGAGTTCATGAATGTGTAGTTACATTTCGCTAGCTAATGTATAAGTTACTCAGCACATATTTAATTTACATAAACTCTGCAAGCCCAGCTTACCATCGTCAAATGCACTTTTCAATTTTACTTTTACCAGTGTGCGAAATCGCTGCTTATATGTGTAAGTGTATAAGTGTTTAACACGTTATCAATACGAAATATTAGAAAATCTGTATTTCACTTACAATTACCACCACAACTTCTGTATATCTCGATCATGTTTTATTTTATTACAAAGCGGCAATCGACGAATGGTGCTTTGCACCCATGCTCTTTATTGCTTAATGTATGCAATGCACTGATCTTATTTTTTCCCCCGCGAGATTGTAGTAGAATATGACATTTATCTCGTCTCTCGGTTCTATGACTCGTATCGGCGAATATTTATTTTGAACATGCCATGGAAAGTGTAGTTGATAACACATTTTGTTCGGGAAGTAAAGACACGAGAATATAGGCCTACGGTTTAATATTATTTTTTACTAATGACAGACAGACTGACTGAGAAAAGAAAGACTGGCTTTCCACATAATGGTAACTGTTGATGTACTTTATATGCTACCTATTAATAGTTATGGAGACATTTTTAATCTAAAGGCACCAACCAATTCCATAAACACAGGATACAATTTTCGATGCGAAGAAGTATAATTTTGAGTCAACTATCTACTGAAAACACAAAATTGTACTATACGAGAACTTATACGAGAAACAATACTGAGTTCAGAATAAAATAATGATAAGCTATGGGTTAATCTCGTTGGCACATATAATTCCTACTTTTAATTTTGCACTCCTTAGGCATTTTACTTTGCAAGTAATTTGTTAAGCAAATATACGTACTGCGCACATGTACTGACAATACACTTATCGCATCTAGCGACTTTTACCTCTACGCATTTGATCTTACTGATGCATTTGTTTTACAGATACCATTTTATACGTAAAAAAAATCAACTATGTTAAAAAACGTTTGAAATTGTACTGTATCAAAACCTTTACGATTCGAGCAAACTGAACATACTAATCTTTCATTAAAAAAAAAAAGAAAAGTTAAATAATAACCGCCAACACGAGTCTATTGATTGGTTTGAACTGTACATTCTGTTTCTTTTTCAATGGACAATGATTCCACGTGCATCTTATTCGAACTAGCGGATTTCAATAGTTTGGAGAGCTACGCATATGTCTCTGCTTGCATGCATTTATATACACATATACGCGCGACAAGGTGTTACGTGCAATTCTGTATGTCTGTGTATACATAGTGTATATGAATATGTGAGCTGTGTGGACGGCGCTACGTACACCACTTTTTCGGTCAGTCAACCATTGACACGTTAATAGTCAACTTTCGTCAGTGTAATTCAGGCACCCCTTGTTCCACTGGGACTTTTCAGTTGAACGTGCCTTGCTCACGTCAATATATACCGCTGAATGATCTGAACAAATGGAAAGCAAGCATTTATTAAGCGATTGGCTCATAGATTTTTCCACGAACCTTGGCAGAATGTTAAAGAAACATACTTGCATACAAATGTGCTAAAGTTTGTCTTGAAACAGGAAGAGATTATTCGTGGCAGCAACAGCCGCAACATTTTCAGATGGATGCCAAGCAGTATGTAATATCTTTTTATTAAAATCCAGGCAGTCGACGCTAATTTCATCTTTCTTACGTTTACCACCGGTACAGACCTTTGAGAGGAAGAAACAAGAATTAATTATATTATCAGCAATACGATTAATCGTTTTGCATATATTTAAGAAACGTATACCCACCTTACGTGGTTTTAGAAGAGTTTTTGGTTTGGCAATGTCGCGAGCCGCTTCCAATGTGAGATCACGCTTAGTTGTACGATCGAATACTCTGAAGAAATTATTATACGAACCCGTCATAATAGCGGTATCATTGCCATTCCAACAACATTCAAATTTGTCAAAGATACAATCATTTTCATACAACGAACATAACTTTGACCTTAAGTATTCATGTACCTGGAATAATATGTTGAATAAATACTATCGTTCGACGAATGAAAATTACTAGTGAATTCTTTATTACATACAGGGTAACATTCAATGGGTTTTGTTTCCATTTGCAAATCCCACACTTTCACACTGAGGTAGTCCCTACTGATCATATATCTCCCCGAATTACTAAGTTTTACATCGCTTATACTCGAAATTATTTCGGAAAAGAAACTTCTATTTGTTGGATCTTCTGGCTCCTCAAAGAGCTTACTATGTTGGTCGCAAAGCGCT
Organism: Nomada ferruginata; assembly: GCA_963583965.1. Taxonomy (NCBI): domain Eukaryota; kingdom Metazoa; phylum Arthropoda; class Insecta; order Hymenoptera; family Apidae; genus Nomada; species Nomada ferruginata. The sequence continues at coordinate 7,498,535 of OY757225.1, read as the reverse complement.
GCAGATCTCATGTCACAGAGTCTAATTGTTCCTTTGCTACTACTATATACCAAGACATTACATTCCGCTGGGTGAAATTCCGCGGCGGTAATGACTTCTGTTAGCTCCTCCATATTAGTTGGTTTAATGTCTACTATATCTGTATATCTCATTTAGGAAAATTATACATGTCTTATTGGCAAAGGATTTATATTCCAATGTATAAGTACAGCAGGAATTAAAGAAGAAGAAAAAACAGATGCCAAATTATATAGAAGAAGGATACTAAAACTCTGGTCCGTGATCTCGAGGTGCCAAAGATTAATTCTAAGATCATCAGCACTGAGGTATGTTTCCTGATCACTGTTAACGCTTATACTGTTTATGTGATAGGTGTGCGCATTAGCAAATATTCTTCTTGGGGATGCTTCTACCATCAACTCCATGGGTTTTATGGTTGGTACCTATGTCAAAACAAATAAGCAGATATTCAATATATGATATATTCTAATACCAAAGTTTTGCAATATTCTGTGCACATTTTGTCAACGCATGATCTTCATACGATTATTGTATTCTAAATCATTTGTTAGATTACGCTTCTAAAAATCCCTACATATATTGCACTGCATAATAATTCAGACAAGACTTTATGCGATACTCACCCTTAAGGAAGTGATACAAGCAGGATCTCGAGCTGTACCATTATCTTCTCTTGTATTATACCCTTCTATCCTGATATCTCTTTCACTAACCTTCCACAATTTAATTGTTTTGTCGTTTGTGGAAAGTAGAAAATGCGCAGGATTTTTTCTTTTTAACCATCTAATTTTGTTTATTTTTTCTTCTATTTCTAGTGATTTCAGGTAATCGAATTCAGGTTCATGACTTTGGAAGGTGCTGTATACATTGTATTCACCTCTTCGAGGTATACTGTTTTTACTCTATACAAATATTATTAGTGTTAATAATTATTTAGTGTTAATACTTAGATATTAAAGATATATTAATGAATAATTTTTCCTCTATTTCAATATTCTAAATGTAATTGAGAAATTGGTCATGCATGAATTAAAAGTACTTGAGATATCTATAGTGACAAATTTTCAAATGTCATTTTTTAAACAGAATATTTTTAAAACTCAGAAATTTTATCAGAAATATAAAAAATTAATTTTGACTTACAATGGGGTCTCTTTGAAAAATAACAACCCGTCCACCTTTATCCCCTGTTGCCAGCAGATCGCCATCGTGGTTAAATTCAACACACGAGATTATATCGGCTAGAGTATAACACATTACTGATAAACCATTGTAACCTAGGGTACAATGCTTAAAAGAATATATATTTAAAAAAGAACGAGGGGAGCAAAATAAAATGCGTAGAGACACTTTATTTCGAAATAAACGATCATGCTTATGACAATAGAATAAGAATTATAGATTTAACTTACCTTCAGTGACATCGTCCTCCAATGTTCCTTTCACCTGCGAGAAACACCACTGTATGTCACCATTGCCTGAAACAAACAGGTAAAAATTTCATATACTAATTATTAGAAACTAGACAGCAATGTGCAACACGTTAAGAAATAAAATACTATTTATGATCTTGTTATGAGATCTTCAATTGCTGTTGCATGTATGCATTGTTGAGTCGAGTTATTAACGTACTTATAGAAAAATGTCATATCGTAAAATAGATCAACAACCGATATTGCTTATCGTTTGAATTACATCACGCGTCTTACACACGAAACAGGTAGATGTACAATGGAAAAAGACGCGCAAGAAATTACTCCGAAATCGTAGGAGCTTCTTGTTTTAAACGAACTGTACGAATGGAATACACGTCATCGAATAAAAAACAAATACAAATCGATAAGAACGATAAGGAGAAAGGAACAGGACTAAACATTGAAAATTACGCAAAGCATAAAATATAAACGTGGGCTGCCTAGAAACACAATACCTAGGTCCCGAATAAAGACAAAGCAGTTTGAGGAAAAGCAAATCGATGAACAAAGATTCATCTGTAAAATAAAGGAAGGCACAAAAAGAAATCGGAAGAAGTATTAGGAGAATAAAGGAAAAGCAAGCCCACTTGAGGTTCCGGTGTAATCCATCGTGCTCCTAGGCCGTAGCTGCCGCTGTCGTCGCCGTCGCCGGCGACGAGTGCATTTGCACCGTGCACGATAAGAATCTAAAGTGTGGGTACGAGTTATTATATTTGAGGATGCGGAATTGACGAAGAAGAACTTTGCGTGCACTGCGAGCGCTGCGGATATACCCGTGAACCCGTGATTAGTATCTGGGTCAAGGTTCAGGTTGCCGCGGCGCGGCGCGACGAGGCGGCCAGCAGGAGCAACGCACTGTTGAGTTTACGACGTGAAGTAGGAATACATGGTAGCAATGCGGATTATATCTGTCACTCCCGGCGTTTACTTACCGGCCATCTCGCATACGAGACACTACGCAACCAGTGAGATTCGCACAAGAGCTTAAACCCGGTGCGAGCTCCAATACCGTGTACTAGTCCAGAGATACACGCGCGCGGCGCGCCACGCCGGCGACCAGGAACCAGGATACCTTCACGATTATTAACCACACTTCGCGTAATTCTCTATCATGTCACATATTCGTCCATCTAGTCCACCACTGTTACCTGAACGCGATCACCAACTTTCAATGGCGGAATTCACGAACGCATAACCGCACAACACTACTATGCCGTGACGTCACACCGCAGCCAGGTTTCGCTACTTCCACGGTAATCGCCATTTTGTATGCGAAAACCGATTGCACACGACGTGCAACGGAAAGTTCCGAGCACGACCGACTAAGCGGCGCCAGCTATGCCGCGCAAAATTCAAATCGAAATGTAAAACCGACAAACATTTGTTCGAAATGCAATTAACTTTATAATTGGAATTTAAAATAAATCGCGTGTTCAACTTGAATTTTGAAATACAGGTATAAAAGAAAGCTGCTTTAGTAATGATTTGATATAAATAAGTACCAGATAATGTTAGTTGAAAGCTAATTTAAAAGTTAATTCATACTAATTATACTATTAAGTTAGGAAAATTTACCGAAAAGTTCTGTCAGCTTCCCGTGCAGCTTCTCCAAAGAGGGAAACATAGATATGCCGCTAGATAAGTGTGTAAAATTCTTGGCTGAGCGAAAGTTTGTCATCGACCGGTTCATTTTTAGCAAAGCTTAGAGTGGCTTGGATACAAAAATATCTCTTTGCGATTTCTCTATTTGAACGGTGAAAGCTTAATGAAAGTGAAAATTACGAGCTATCCAAGCTGTAATACATCACGCGCTTCTGGTGCACTCGAAAGCATGGAAGTCATTTGGATTTGCTTTAATAGATCTCGTCGATGCATTCTCAATATGATCCCGACATCCGGCCTGCATTGCATATCAATACACCTTTACCTTACTGCAGAGCGATCTTCAGTCACTTTAAGTTCAATAATTTACGTTGAAGGAAAAATAGAAGAGAGCTGTCTCATCGCTTATTAACTTTAAATTAATTATTATAGTTAAGAAATTATCAATCACAGATGTGTCGATACATAGTTTGTAATTACTTTAATTTCCGCAAACTTTCCATCTTAAAACTGAGTAAGAATTAATGATTTATAGAGAAACTGCATACAAGAATCGTTCACTTCTACACTGTATGAACCGGTCGATTTCTATGTTATTCATTCAGCTGAACAATTAACTGACACTCGAGTACATTAAACAAATAAGCAAGACAAACGTTGTTTTTTACGGTACAAAGGTTCGCGAATGAAACGACTGTCTCGTACTGGTACGAAAGTGCATGAGCACATAAGACACACGAAACTCTCGTTGTCGAACATTGTTAGATAGAAGGTGTTAACGAGTTTGTTCTAACTACTATATAGAGCTGGTACAGCGTTTACATGGGCACGATATTTGCTACGAGTCAAGTGCAAGTGTTTAACAAAAATAAAATCCAAACGGAAAACAAAACAGGCATCACGTGTTTCCTTCGGTAAGAGATTTCTCGGGAACGTTATGCGATCTAATTGTCGAATTACCAGAGATTCACATTCTTGTTCAGTCTACACCCGCGATAACAGATTTCCCACAGCGAGATTGTGTACTCTTAAAGTCACGTGCATCGAATTTTGCCCCGATCCGTGAAAAATTGATGGAACTGATCGCGTAGTCGGCATCGCCGATGTTTCCTGCCCTCTTTTATATTTTTCGTAACTGAACTCTACTTCGGTCAAAGTGTCGTCGATTTCAAAAACCTACCTGTACCTCGCACGAAGTTTTTCTACTTACAATCGTAATGCCCGTGATTGTTGCCGTTCGAGTTTATCTCGCTGTTTAACTTCTTTTCTTGACCGACGTCCTTGCCGTAACTAATGACGGATTTTCTGGTCCTGTTATGATTTCGTGAATTCATCCTCGATGACGATCCTCGTGAACCTTTTTGTTGAACTATATCGGTTACAATCACGACGGCATACTGTTATTGCTAGATGACATCGTGTCTCGTCGGGTTTACCCATCGACCGCTAAATGTAAACGATACTCGAATTGGTACGTAACGATGTATTTATGTGCGAAGAACGTTCGCGTCGGTAAAAACATTTCTTGCAAAGCTTTCACGGCATATCATAAGTTGAGGACTTTTTGAAACGAATACAAATGCCCGCCGATAGATTTCCGGTACCCGAAGTATCAAATGGTAGGTGCAACGGGATGGTTCAATGCACGGTTCAAGTATGCATGCGAGTGCATTCCTCCTACAGGTAAATCTGTCCAACGATATCCCATCCGTTGATTTTCTCGGGGATAAAACATTGTCCCGGGTCGTCAAGCCGTCATTTTGGGATAGGGGGAGGAGGTTTGATAAAGCCCGGCAGAAGGGATGAAGCGAAAGAAAGGAATAGCAAGTGAGGTAAAAGGGAAACAAAAAGATAGAACTCACCGACTCTCTTGTTCACGGCAGTATTGATCATGGAACCAAGCTTGGTGAGGCTAGACTGCCTCATGATGTTGGAGGGGCTCTTCATCCGTTTGGACGGTGGTACCGGAAGCGGGGCGGTCTTGGACCTTGCCAGGATGGCACCGTTCTGGCAGCTTCCGTTTGGGCTGGAGCCGGGGGGCCGCTGGGGCGGAGCCCCCCATAGACCCACAACACCTGCGTGACGCGTGGTGATACTTTGCGAGCTTCAACCCCTTTCCACCTCTTAATCTTGCTCCTATATCTAATCGGAACCTCCCCTGTGCATCAACGTCACTGAAACAGTACAATGAACGTGTGTACGATTATTTCTCTATACACATTCTGAAGTATTGGTAATCCACGTTCCAAACTTTTGGCGACAATTCAGTATTTGCACCTGTTGGACCGTTCGATTCACCTTGTCACGGAGATCGTGTTTCTCGATGCTGCGTAGCATCTCAAGGGGCGGAAAGGTGTTTCACGAGCTCTCGCATCGAACTTTAATCTCAATTCAAGTGCGATATCGCGTATGTAAGCATCAGTTTGCGGATACGCGAACACGTTCAATTGAAAGCGACGTGCGAGATCGCGGTCTTTCTTGCGGTGTATATGAGCCGTAAAGAGGCTGCTGCTCTCACTTGCGAATGTATAAATATTATCAGGGGATCGAAGAAAAGAAAGAAAAGGAGGCAACAGGTAGCGAAACGTGGGTAAAGTCATCCATGCGATGCGAGGAAGGGATGCGCGTGTATGAACGCGCAGGTGTAGAAAGAGTTCAGGGGTACCGATCGTTTTTTCTACGTTTTCTTTACAATCGTGTCGACTGTGACATTATTATTGACGCCAGACACAAGTGTCAAGTAGGCAAACAGAGAATGCGTGTGAGCGGGCGTGTAACTTGCGCAAAGATCTGTAATGCAAATGCAACCTTGCCCGAAAGAACACGAGCGCAGGTGCACGGGGAGATGACACAGTGTACAGATACGCGAAACCGAAGGCAATGTGTGCAACTAATTAGCTGGCCTCGGATAAGTGACGCGCCACTACTAATCTCCGCGTTATGTCGTTGAGATTACTATTAGACCGGCCTCCTGTGTCAATCTTCTACGCCACGCAGCCTATTAATCCGACGAAATCGGCAAACAGCCTCTCCTATCGTCCTGGGGCTCGTGGAAACTGAAATTTACAGCCACCGACAAATTCGCGGCCAATTTACACCGGCCCTTAGGTAGCTTCGTACACCTGAACACCCCTTTGGCACTTGTTACTTCGGGCAAAAGAAGTGTAAGGATTGCGCTTGGCATCGAAGAAAGCACAAGTGTCGCATAAACTGGGACACGATCGGATTATATTCTATAGAGCTGATACGTGCGGCTAGTGATCGCATCGTTTGTACCTGCGTGCATATTTACTATGCGTCAAGTTTGCACGATGATTTTACTCACGTGGTTGCAGCATTTAAGGCGCGGTAAAACAGTTTAGCAGCGATGACGTACGCGTGTGCGCAGCATGGAATGTAATACCTTTGTTATCCACTAATGAGTTTTCCGTTAATAAGGCAACCAGTACCACGTGCAGTTAAACAATCAAGGCAATTTTGCGTCGCCTCTATGACCTGTTAAGCTTCGTTCGAATTCGTGAATTCTTTAGCGCAAAAATTGACACGGTCCGATATTACGCATTTGATCCAGAGGTACTGTCTGTGTACCGGGGCGAACGCAGCAGAATTGATGTGCCTTCAGGAATGGAGCAAGGTTAAATCTTTACCGCTAATCGCTACTGCCGGTTAATCTTGCAATTTAAATGCACTTAAGGTCATCGGCTAATCTACGAGTGGATCAAATTCTCATACTAAACGATCTTCCCCTCACTTTTCTAGGATAGTTGTTGCAACGTTGACATTTATCCCGATGAAAAAAATGGACTTAATTTCATTTGAAAGGACAACTCACTTTCAAACTCACTTAAAAAAGAGACGATTTTGTGCGAGAGAGTAACGACTTTCCTTTGCCATGTCTAGAAGGGTGTTTCGCAACTATGGATTTTGCGAGGACGAGCAAGAAGGGTGGCCGTAGACGGACAGCAGTTTGTTAAAATGGTGGACTGTACATTCCACTGGCGGAAGGTCCCTGGCGTTCAGCCAGCGAATTTTCCGGCTGCTTCTTAAGTTCGAAATTCATTCCTGTTTGCAAAAGAAACACGCAGCATCCCTCGGTTCGACGTACCTGCTTACAGTGTGTACCAGACAAATAACGATCGATGCCCGACGCTTTACCAGAACTCGCTGCACAGATTTCAATGTCCAAATATTTAATTGCGATTCCTTGAATACATTCGACTCGTGTTCTATGAATGAGAATGTAATTCGCGAGACAGAAGCTAATTAATAATACAATGTTTATGAACCAATGAAATTCCGGGGCTATCCTTTGATCTGAATTTTAAACAGCCGTCATTAATGCAGTGTCGTGACTTTTACCTGCGCAATTGTATGGAACACCAAATTGTCACAGAACAATGGGGGTACCTTCCACGTTGGGTGGTCTCCGATTTCAAGGAAATTACCATGCCGGTATAAACGAGATTACCACATAGGCATTATTATTCTCGTCGGGTTAAACGTATACGCCCCTCGTCCTTCCAAAAGGAGCAACCCTGAGAAAGTGGAGGTTACTAGATAGACGATTTTTTACACGTCGCGCGTACGGCTCGCTAACAATTTTCATTTGCACATCGAATTGTCGCGCGGAATACCGGGATTCGTAATCTTTTATGCGTTCACGCGATTCCGCGAACGATTCGCTGATATTTCGTTTCATTTTCAATGGCATTTAATATCCGAACACTAGACAGAACGCGGCGAACATGTTGCACCGCGAAGAAACACGCATGTATTAAAAAATAACGAGGATGGCGAGGGAACCCCGAGGCCAGCAGACATGAACGTCCTTCTAAAATAGTGGGTCAACGCTCAATGTTAAAGGGATCATATAAGCGTTCCAGTAGGCCATCCTGATGAATCCGTACAAGATAGGTGTGCGTTTTTGTAGGTTTTCAACGGGCAAGCACGATCGTACGCGTCTTCCGGAAGTTGCTGGCTACAGTTTCGCAGGAGATATAATTTAGATTAATTAACGTTAAGTACGCTTGAGGAGCAATGTCGACGAGATAAAAATTAATTCGTTACCACAAACATTAATTACGTTTCCACTACGGTAATCGCTTAACTATAGTCACGATATCAGACGTGTTTCCATATCTGTTCGGGTGAAAGTTTCCGTGTTTCTCACTCGTTAGCCCTCCGGTTCTCGGAACAGTTCGTAACAGCCTCTTGGTACACGGCGAAGTTGAGTTGAGAATGGAGAAGTGTACGCGTATGACAGGGATGAAGCGAGTTATTCAATTGACGGAAATTCGCGACAGGATTGCGAATATAATCCTATCTTTATGAATAAAAGCTTTTAGAGTGTGTACACCGTCGTTGCTAACGATGACATTTATCCGTTAATCCCGTTTCATAATTGACATCAATTAGTGATTGAAAGAGTTGTCTCCTCTTTTTATATAGAGCCCGAAAAAAGGGGAAAAAAGATAGAGGGCCAAGGTAGCCGTTAGGAAAAGTAAACTGATGATTCTACAGTTACCTGTCGACACTAATTTGCGGCGGGATGTAAATTTATCCCGAAGGTTTGCCGGTTAATAAACGCCTATCGGAGAACGAGTCCATCTTCGGGTAACCTGATTTCAGCATTGTCGTTCCAAAGGAAAAGGGCCAGCAAAGAAGACTCGTGAGTTCGAGAGATGATCGCGAAACCACCGGGACGTCTGTATGGGTGGCTTTTATTTTTCGGCTGACGCTTGTAAGTGTTTATAGCTAACGCTTATATATTACACACAGGGATGAGCTTCAGCGCTGTCAGCGAAGTAAGAGGCCCGACGCTTCTGCCGGTTTCTCTACAAGCCGGTGGCCTAGATAATTCGAGTGGTAGGTCTTGTTCTACTGTACTTAAGTACCGTCTACGTTTCTGCAACCATGGTATAAATACTCCGTAAAGGATTCCACAAATTTTCGTTACAATTGGCGATCTTTGCTGCGAGTCGACGGTTGCTACGAAATAGTTTGGATGTGGCCCGATATGTATTTCGAAAATTCGTACTGTATAGTTGGACGTAATCATCGAATTTCCTTTACTATGAATTCAATTGAAATTCGAAGCGACCTTTTCCTCCGCAAGCTCGTTGTACACGTGTACTTCGAAGGGCAGTGAAATATTTAGGACTATTGATATTCGTGTCTTTATGTATGCATAGAGACTCCGAGTGAACCGTGCGGTGTTTGCCTTGATTAAAAAGTTCCTCGATTTGTGATACACCAGAGCTAGTACTTAGTTAGCTAAATAGATGCAATTCCGCTCTACAGATTAATTGTCTGTCGAATGATTTTCGAGACATTACTCCACTTAAAGTAGAATATCCTGAAATTTCTCCTAGTACCATAGAATACAAGTTTCCGATACCTCTAAAAGGGAAATTGAACGCGTAGGTGTCATTGTGCACCAGACACTGATGCTGTCAACGAACTAATTGTAAGCGAATTAGTCTGCTGCCAATTACCACGCAAGCTCCTGACCCAGATATTCCGAGTGGTGTACGCAGGTACGCGACACGTATCGCACAAAGCGCATTAAATAAGTAAAAAAAAAGAGAAAAAGAAAAGCTTCCGTGCATGTATAGTAAACTAAAAGTGCTTAGTAATTTCGAAAAATTCTGAATTCTCGAGTGCAACTACTACTTACAGACGCTGCGCCACGAATCTCTTAATTAACGTCACTTTGCAAAGTGAAAGGGACTTACTGTGCCGCCTTTTTATCAATGCAAAATTGACGAAGAAGCTTTCGTTCCTGCAATTTTGAGGCGTTGCATAGGCGACACTAAGGAAGGGCTGAAGGATGATCATTTTTCCAGATCGAAAGGAACATATAATATGTACTGCTTCGTTGGAAGAGTCGCTATGAACGATGAGCGGCTGCAGGTATATCGACTGGAAAAAAAGAGTACGGGCGAATAGAAAAGAGAATAACAGGTGGGTCGTGAGTAGGACTATGGAGGCTAAAACATCTGTCCGCTTGGTAACCAAGCGATTAACGTGCAGCTCGACGACGAAGGCAATAGTTCGTTGTCAGCAGCTGACGTTACAGTCGATGACACAGGTAAGAGTGAGTCTCGAGATCGAGGGTTGATAGAACTTTTGCGAGCTTTCCAGAGATTTCTAGTGGCCATCCGTCTGAAGATGTGTCTGTCTATCTTCAGCTCACCGTATTACACGCCAACTCGCCTTCGACATCGAGATAGGAACAGCTCAGACAGGAAGGGAGAGAAAGAGAGAGAGGAGACCTTTCGGATCAATAGGTCGTGGCTTTATTGACTCGCGAAAGCGCGTGCCAAAGAAACGCAACGCCGCTTTGCAGTGGTTAATACACGTCCCCAGCAATTATCTAGCACCCCGAGCAAACAACACTCTTCTCCCTTTCGTTTAATCTAGTCGCAACAAAATTGCATGTAGTAAAGCTATGCCCATTGTTAAATGCTCCCACCGTCACACCGAGTTGAGTCGCGTTAATTGCTGGACTGTTTGCGAGAATATAATGAACAATGCAAAGTAGAAACTGGGAGAATTTCGATGAGGACTTTCACATTTTCCGAGCCCCACCTTCATTAGAGAACATCTACATTCTTTACTATGACAAATCCCATTTCATAAAGAACCCATGGCTTAATTTAAATTTCACAAGCTTCGCTGTTCCCATTTAGCTCAGCCTTTCAGACTGGTTCGCTCATGAGACACCAGCAATAGAAAACAATAGTTTACAATAGACGTTTCTCAGGCGGGGAATAAAGATACGGCGCCAACAATGGCAACGTGCTAAACGGAACAAAGATATTTCAATTCTTCCTGGTGTATTAAACTTGGCAGGCTGCAATAAGTTAGAAAACCACCGTGTCACGTCTGCTCGTTTTTATTTCTACGAGCTGCGACGTGTACCTGCTGTGCACAGTCACGCGAAATTTTAATATTAAGCCCTTCCGCGTGTTAAGATCGTGATAAACGCTTATGAATGTCGGCCGAGGGAGAATACCGCCGTCTCTATAAGGTGCACCTAGGACCGTGAAATGATTCCTTTAGAAACGAGCGTGGAAGCTTTACCGCTTGCAAAGAGAACGTTCGCCGTCTTCCGTCGATTTGTCCCAGTCCTGATCATCTTTGATAGGCGGTTGAAACTGGCTTTCAATGATTCCACTAAAAGGCTGAGCAAATTGTGCAATTGCCCTATTACGCAACCCTCGAACGCCACGCGAAACCGAACACGTATGTACATACATGTGAGATATCAACTACCATTGACTGAACTGTGACAAATTTATAAGTATCTTTCTCGAAGCTCGGTCTATTGACAGAACAATGAAGTTTACCCGTGACGAACAGCTGGAAGCACTTTATGCTTCTAACTTTGCCGGCGAAATCAAACTAAACGCGCAAACATCGTTAAAACGTGGTAACTAATTACCAAGGGGACGTACGCGTCATTTATGCATGAATATGGCAATCAGACCACGCAGACTACGTTTTGGAAAGACAAATTTCAATGTCCGTAATATACCATCCGCACCCCATTTCCCAATCCTGCCCTTATCGCCGCACCGTTACGGTGCCTTTTGGAGCATCGATTTCTGTGCGTCGAAAGTTTTGCAATCGGGTCGCCTTTGAGGCGATTCGTCGCCTTCATCACGAAAAGTGCGTTCGACGAGGGTAAACTATCTGAAAGTGTGCACGGATATCGAAATCGACCACGACTCGACCAGTGGGTCAAGGAGAGCATCGAATACATTCGGAATTCAATTCGAATCCGCGAGCTAGGCATGCGTATAGCCTACACGGAGGAGCAAAAATGTGCGACGCTGGTCACGACAATAATTACGATTTACTATCCGATACTTTGCCCGATGTTCCATGGACTCTCTGCGTTTGTCAATTGAAGTGAACAACCGATTGCCCGTGAGGAGTTTCTGGAATCGATATGCCCGTCGAGCACGCGTTTGCAACCCAGTTCGCAGTCGTGGAACGAGTCGAAAACGGAAACAACGACATTGAGAATATTTTCATTCAAAAAGAGTAGCTCGTATAAAACGGTGCGCGTGCCGGCGCATAAATTTCGACGATCGACGATCACGTTTCTACGCGATGCCGGCCGTTTCGCCAGCTTACTCCTCCATCGTTGCGCAATCATTTTCTAAAAGTTACATCCACGCTGTGTAATTCGTATTTAGAGCTTATTACGAAACTTTGTGCGAAGTTATCGGAAACCGGTGCTTTCTCTCGGCCCGGCCCGTATTTACCGCGAACAGAGTGGTTCATTTGCAGCCTCGTTGCAAAATCAATCGCAGGCATGTGCGTGCAATGAAGACAGGATATCGTGTTTAGATTATCGAAGCTCGAAATTGAAAACACGTGGCCTTAAGCGTAAGGTAAACGGGCCTCGTCGGCGAGGACGCGATAAAGAGACTAAGTAAGTAAGACCTGTTCCTACCGTTTCCTATCATTGCAATTGCTAATACGTAAGCAGCGCGTGCTATGATTCTATTGTTATGGATAATGAAGGATTCGAAAAATCGATCGCAAAGGCTGACGACACGTAGATTTAGTAGTGACACAATTGGAATTTGCATGAAGCAATTGGTACCAAGGTCCTCTTTGCCTCCGGAGCTAACAAACTGTTTAGAAGAGTTTATCGGCCACTCAGATAATCGAAAAGTTTGTATTCCGCCGCACGAGCTGCGATAATGTTTCGCGAATGTACGACATTTGCATACAGCTCGCAAAACGCAAGCGAAATAGGGATAACAAACGAACGCGTCGTAAAACTTTAAAAATGCACCACTCTCCTCCTTGTTCTTCCCGGTGAATAGATTGAATTGTTCCTATTTATTCAGTGAAGTGGCGTTATTTTTTATTCCACGCGCAATATCGCACGGAAGGGCGAGAGGGTACTGAACGGTGTTTGCGTTCCTTCTTCACTGACGTTATTTCCGACCGCCGTTTTACACAGGCATTTAATTAGACAATTGAAGAAGGAACGCGATGCTGGTGCATAATATATCCAATCCGGGACGCTTCTTCGCGTTGCCTCTCGTTGAACGAAATATGTACTGGGATCATAAACAAGCAGGCATGTTCAACACGAAAATCGTACAAAAGCCGGAGACAACGCGTACGTTTCGTAGGAACTCGATGAAACGCAGACTCTACGTTTTCGTATCTAGGTGCAACTGTTGTACCGGGGTATCGCAAAAAGAAGAAAAAGAACGTTCCTCCCCGCACTCTTGTTATACTTTACAAACGAAGGCTTTTACGCCTAATACCCTGCTTCTTCTTCTTTTTCCCCCCGTATCTCTTTTCGTGTAGCCCTTCTGTACCTCCCTTCTCCGTCGAAACTAGCGAATCCGAACATACATCGCATTTCCACGATTCCTCTCTCACTTCGTTCGTCCGCTTCAAAACCGATCGATAATCCTTTATCGTGGAAAGGAAGAAACGGCATGGCTGATGAAAGCAGCTTCTTCGTATTTCGCGTATGAATTGCACGGCTACTTACGGGATAGCTGCAACGTAAGACGAGTAACGTGCAGCACGTTTTACGCTCAATTCGCTGTATGTACAATAGTTGGCGCGAGAGGTAATGAGGTACGATAAAATACTGCTTTTCGAAACGAGCCAGTAACTCTGGCCGTCGGTTTCTATTTACAAATTCGCGTCTTGGATATCTTCCCCGGCTTGCATCATTGAAAATTCCCTGGTTCATTCATGAAACCACTCGCAGAGGTAAAAGGAGTTGCCTCCATAGTCTGAATTTTGATTATTTTTAACGCGCACTTTCAACCAGACAGCTCACCGCGTTTTTATTGCCCCGGTATTTTAAAGCTGTCATCGAGCCCGTGCTCCGGAATGGCGTTAGAAAATAAAATAAAATAGTAATGGCAGGGAAATAGAAAACTGAGAGGAGCAACGAGACCCATTCTGACGAAGACTTACGATTCACTATTGCGTGCCTCGTAAATTCGCAACTGTCCTGCTAAATTTAAAACTCTTTTGGCGAGCTGGCGAAACGATTTAAACCGCGCTACCATCTGACCACTTGTTGTCGTAATCAATCTTGTTTTTTAAACGCTACATTCATTCTCTTCGTGCTTTCTTTCCACGAGTGGACCGCCCTTGACTTGAAATACACTTGGCCGGTACAAAGGGGGGAAAGGCTCATGATATCTTCGCGTTCCGTATTGTAATACGATCGAGATAATCCTCGTTGTTCATTTTCCAACTGGTCATTATAATGACATCGTTACGTAAAACAGAAGAACAATTGAAATGGAAGTAATCGAGGGAAATACGAGGGCGTGCTCGCTTTTCGGAATCGCCCGATCGAATTCCATCATCAATTGATTTTCGCATTAACGTCCATGTCTCCCATATTCCTTTCACGAAGGACCCAACGCGGCATTTATTCCCTCCTCCCCGTCCCGTCTGGTCCTGTCTCGTGGAAATGGATCGAAGCGCCTTGGCGCCGGCAACCGGTGCCACACCACGGCGAAAAATAACGTGAAAATTTCGCGCGTCTCCGAGTTCCAACGACCCGTAAATTCGTTTCATTGTGACGGCCCTTATCGCGAGAATTATGCCGACGGCGCAAGCATTGTTCGGGACCTGCCTTCAGCCTTTATATTCCCCATTTTCGCTGCGATAATTACCACCACTGCCAGGGTGATCTAAACGCTAGAAGCTTTGCAGTCGATACGGCGCGTTGAAATTTCAATTCTTCGCCCGCTGAATTGCACCGAAACTAATTAGCACTCGGACGGTGTGCACTGAGAGATTAAGAATACTCTGCGACGGAGCAAACGGTGTTGTTATATTTGTTGAAAAGCAACGTGTGCGCACGCCAACGTGGCATAGCTTCTTGTCAACTGAGATATGCATTAGGGCAAAGCGTGTTCGTAGACTGACCAAGTGGTTTGCCCGAAAATAGAGGACGCCCGTTTATTTCGGTCCTAGTTGTTTGAAGGTGAAAGGCCGTGACCACAAGAATTCCTTGCTCTCTTTCTTGGAGAGCACATACACTTGGGCTCGTCTCGTCTTGCTCGCACCCTCGACTTTTGTCAATGAGCAAATAAATGAAAAGAAGTACATCGTGATTCTTCCTTTTTCTTGTCTGGCTTTCGTTGATGTAATCGGCTGTAGAATACGACACGCAGATATATATTTAAGCTTCTTCGTGCCCATGTTGTTTAAAGAGCGCACAGCTGATTCCAACGTCAATTAGCGTAATTGCACTTTTTATTCCCCTTCTGTTATCTCCTGTTCGAATCGATATATATAGTCATTCCATTCTTTCATTTCTATTCGCGAACACGATTCTATCGCGTTATCGTAGACGCAGAGCTAATTGCGACGAAAGAACGACAGATCGATTAAAGTAGGTGTTTCACGAAAGAGTCCAATGCCGCGGAGAAAGTGAACGCTGCACAGGTGTGATAAATTACACGTAGATATAAATTGATGCCGCGGTTCATAATCAGCGAGCAAAGGGTGCAGCTATACAGACGGCCCTTTCGTAAACGAGAAATGTTGAAATCAGGAAAATGAAAGGGGTTGCGGGCAAGGGTCTTGGTCGCTGGGCGACGCAATACTTTATCCTGACGGAGGGAAAACTGATATCAGCGTCGACCCGGATCGAATTCCATTAACATTGTAATCCGTTAATGGCACCGAGGGGCATCGTATAAATTTATGAAAGTTCAGAGGTACACAGTTAACGAGGATTCGATTATTGCCACGTTCATTATGTTTCAGTGATTATTTTCCTCGGGGGGTGGCAATTGTCGAATAAAAGATCGTCTAATTTGCAGGAATATTGGATTTCCAATAACAGACGAAAAAAAATAATGAACGGGTTGGACAGAAATGTATTCGTCGTTAGAGGGTTAATTGAATAGGCGTTAACGCAATTAGAAGCACCCGTGCAAACATAGCCGAGTATAGGACACATTTGCGAGAGGAACTCCGACGTTGTGTCGCGGTCAAGAAGTAGAGGAGGCACATTTATCGTCCATAGAAAGCGATTCCCATTCTCCAACTTCCCATATGCTGGCCCATTTACCGCCAGCTGAATGGAGAATCGTTCGAACAAATTCTACGTCGGAGGATGTGCACGAGGGTGAGCTGTGAGACCGCGGTACGATTAGCAAACCCTTCGATTCACCTGAACCGTAGGCGCACAAGCGAAAAACGAGTTGCCTCGAAAATGATGAAAAACGATTTCCATTGCTTTAACTGCAGAATTCCGGTGTCCCCTCGCTCCACAGCATCGATGTTTTCTCACTGTGTCACGAAGACAATGTGCCGTCCAACCGTAGGTGAAACAATTGTTCTACGAGACGAAGCTACGTTCTCAGAGCAGTAACGAAGGAGGAGTTATTTTCTTTCAGAAAGAAGAACTCCTCGCGATAAGGTTTGTGGAACGAAAAGAGTGGACCACGTTCTGTCGCGTCCCGCTATTCCATTGGCGAGACGAAACTGAAAGGTTTCGCATGAAATGTGGAACGTATCGTGGTGCATTGAAAAAATGCAGTTGGAAGAAAAAACTTTCTGCTTAAAAAGTTGGCCCGCAGCCATTCCGAGACTGGCAACTCCGAGCCGTAAATATTTGAACGTCATTGAACTTCTCGCTGCATGAGCCTGGCCAGATCGCGTCGAAGAATTCCACAGTAGCCAGTTAACGCTCGATCCTTCGTTTTCCGGACTACGAGTTCAGAATCGATTAAAATGCGCTTCCTGGCATAGCTTTATCGAGGCATCGGAGAAATTCGAAAGCTCTCGTGCTACCGAGTCGGCCTTTGCTACTAAAATCGAGGCTTTCCCGCGATTTCTAAATATTTCCAAGGTACATATCTGTTTCCATTAGCCGTGCTTTCGAAGAGACGTTCGATCGATCGACTGAAGCATACGGTCGAGAACCGAGAACCTCTACGGAGTAGGTCAAATGCAATTGCGGGGAAACTAAGATGCGAGCAACCTATCTCGCAAAATGCACCGAAAGGGTAATGAGAAGATGCGGAAGATTTAACCAGTCATATCGGACCGTCTACGGATTATTATACGGTTTATATTAATCTCCAAGAAGTGCGGCTAGTTGGCAAGCTGCATTCTTTTTAGCGCCGAGCGCACAGATAATTCTTTTGCCACTCGTAGATGAGCACGTGCGTTTAGAGTTCGAGGCGAAGCAATCGGTCGCGCGGTTTTCATTTAAAATCTACGTGTTCGGTCGAAGATTGTCTGCACGTCGTCCCGCGTGACGATATCTCTGGCGAACAAACGACCAAGGCGTGAACGAAAAAGGTGGCTTGTCAGCTGGTAACAAAACGCCGATAACAGCATTAACAGGTATAAGCATACCGCTGTAACAAGATACAAAAGATGCTGAAACGCGCGCCGAAACGTGATTGCCGACTGTCATGCTGCTGCAATTTATAGCGCTGTCGGATTGTTTATTTCCTAAACGCGCAGAAAATTTCCAAAGTGGCCGGGGAGGGGACTAAATATAAAACGCGTACACGCACCAGTGCAAGTGCAAACCCGATGGCGCGGAGAGGCCCCGCAATGTAGATCGCCTTAACAATGTGTAATCGATGATATGCGTTACGACGAGGCAAGAGATTCGCCTGGCGAACACTCGAAGAAAGGAACGGTACGTTGAACCATTCAACGCGTCGTTACACGGGGAACAGTTCCCCTTGCCAGAAAATCGATGCGAATTATAGGTTGCGTAAAAGCCACTGAAATTAAAAATAAAGTTCCTTTTGTGCGTAGACCTTTGAATCGATCGGCTGTCACGCCCGGAAAGAGAAAAAAAATGATCAGTGGACCGGCGGGGAAATAATTTTGTTCCCGTTTTCTAAATTCGATGGTTTCGTCATTCCGATAGAGAATCTCGTGAGAGCTGTAGGGCACTATAAAAATCTGCAGATAGTAGCGGTGGGCTTTGTGCTTTTCAGCGCGAGGCTTCTATGCATTTATCTGATAGATGAAAAAGTTCCTCATTACGTTCTATCATCTGTATACCTCTCGTGAGCCTCGGCAGAATTAATAAACGCTGGAGGAAGAATATCGCCCCTTTAAAATGAAACGCGAGTAATACATTTGGAACAGAAATGGAAGAATTATTGTAATGGGTATGCCTAGAATTCGGTCAATGCCGTTTCGGGCAAAAGAATGTTACTATACTCGGATTCACAGAAAGCATCAACCCTTTCGTACAATTTATCGTTCGCAGCTGCAAGCTGCATTCATGTGCGCCAGGCGTGGACGCTTTCTTATCTAGCTAAAATCTCATTTCTCCCGTGTGCCTAAAGAATTGGCAATCTGCGAAGATAACGCGATGATGACCTTACGTGCGCGTAGGAGGACCATTGAAATCCCAACATAATTTTCATGCAACGATGACAATGATAAAACGATGCACTGCGGACGGTGAACCGCAATTGCGACCGTATTTCGTTCCCACAAAATACATACGCATTAAATGCGTACGGCAGGTGTACATAGGTGCAAGGTGTAACGAAACCATCTGTCGAATCATGCCGACATTACTTGCTAAAATAGATGTAATACTATCAAGAAGATCGATGCATTCGACGCGTAGTAACGGCGACACTAATTTAAAGTCCGCAAAAAGAGCAACGTCGTAAATAACGCGTACACCTTTCACTCCAAAAACAAAAAATTAAAAAAAGAGTCGCGACTCCGAAAATCAGAGCGGACAATTCTTTTCTCATTTTAACGCGATTTTTACTCTGCGTTTGGAAAATTTGGTCTCCACTTACAATTGACAGCAAGTTGCGCCGATAAGGCTACCAAGCAGCTCGCTGAACGATACCAAGTCCCGAAAGAGAGCAGGTGCGATGTTAAGCGAATATGCAAAAGTGCTAACGTAGTGCACTTTCGATAAGCGTAGTGGGCAATGCCAGGAGTAACAACGCGTCGTCACGACCACTCTCTAAAGCACGAGGGCAAGTAGTCTTCCGTACGCCGCGTACGCACGCAGGCACGCACGCATGTACGAATATACTCGTGCAGAGGACTCCTTAAGAAATCAACTTACACAGATATGCGGTGAACGCGACACACCACCGCTTGATCGTATACACACCACGTATCGTGGTTCCGACTGTCGAACGGTGACAGCCATCCGGCACTGTCTTACGCCAACTGATGTTTACCACTGATGCGCACAGTCGCGTCGTCCCTCGAAGCCGACAGCTTGGGACAAGCAGCACACCGGGAACCAGCGAGCCTCCCGAGTGCAACAGTTGCTTGACCGGGGCGCCGCACAATGTCGACTCCGGCTATTAACGCTATCCCATACTTCTGAACGCGGTCGATAAACAGAAATGAAGATATTTTTAGCAAACGGCAAGGGAAAGCATGAGGGCATTATGAATATTATGGAATAATATACGAAAAATGAATACTTTGTTCTCTGATGTGTTAATAAAAAAAAAAAGAAGGACATTATGTGCTGGGCATATCTGAACACTGACCTTTAGAATAATGCATCGATATGTAGTTCTCGTGCAAATAATTTGCAGCTGTATTTTCAATAAAAAAATGTTATGTCGCAGTAACATATATCACAGAGTTTTTCACCATTTATTTACGATGAAGTTTAATCGATTTTTGGATATCGGATTGATATTGTCGCGGTTGTCGCGACTGGGGCTGCTGCTAGGCGTTAAAGTTTGCGAGTGATAAGCTTCTATTAAGCACACTTCTTCGTACAAATCTTCCGCAGACATTTCCACGATAAGCGCGCACTCGTTTAGTAGCCAACGAAAAGTTCTTGGTAACGCTCTCTCAAATACTGCGAAATTCGATGATTTTACGCGACTAAAGATGCAGTGGTACATCCAATAGTCTTTGTAGGGTCTAAAAAATTGATGCCCCTCGGTGGTTGTACCACTTTTCCCATTTTCTTCAGGTACAAGAGTGTCATTGAATTCGTGAAGAAATGAAATATCGCTCGTATTAAGATATTCGTCTAAATCCAGAAAACCATTTTTTACATACGTATCATCAAAGTCAATGTCGCTAATATTTATATCATCATTCTCGAATATTTCTTTTCCTGCTATATTTTCAACATCGATATGTGCTTCACTTATCGTACTTGTTTGAGTACTTGTTTGACAATTTATTATATTCTCCTTTGCGGCAAGGCGATCATGATGACTCTTAATAATTTGTATTGGTGTAGCGTTTACTCCCTTAATAAATTGGCCCTTACTATTACGTCTGAGTTGTACTTTCGCCTTCTTAAACTGTATATTTTCCGTTGGGTCCGTTTTATAAATAGATTCTCTTTCTGCGAGCGATAAGCGTAAGTTGTATTTATCGCAGAATTTATTTCCCAGCATTATGGTTCCTTTCTTATCATTAGTGATAAAGTCTGAATTTTCCCCGCCACTTTCGGTATCACTATCCATAGGAATTGCTAATCTTCCGTTCGGCGTAGTTTCAGTAAATGTAAAATCTTCTACTATACTGTTGGCTTCTAAATTTTTCGCTTTGCTTTGAATATCATCGTAATGCTCTTTTTTAGCGATATCGAGCTTAACGAAACATGGTAGCGTAGAATGCAAATATTCATTTAAGCTTACATTTTCATTTACGTTCTGAGCCTTTGAATCACTTTGCACATCGACGGGCTCTTTTAATTCTTCAACACTTGGCATTCTAGGTCGTTCAAATGGAAGTACATTTTTTTCAAGAAAATGTAAACTCGAATCAAACGTTTCTAATACGATGTTGCATTGCATTGCAAGTTCTACGAGACTAAAAACAATATTAAAACGTTTCACTTGAGTCCGATAAAAAACAAAATTGTGATTTGTGCAATTACTTACGAGTCTGGTTTTGTCATGTATCCAACTTTGGTGCGGAGAAAATCGTATTTCGCTATTCTAGGAATGTCACAGAGTGGATGATTTAATAAGTGTTCGAAATACGAATGTAGCGGCGTTAGAGACGGTGGAAATATATCCATCGCGTTTGATGAAACATCATCGATATTTAAGTCATTTACGTGCCTTGCCATAGCATTCGCAAGTTCCTCTGGCAAATAATTTTTCGAATTCTTCCCGTCAGATTCGCATCTACTTGACTTTGATGTTACAAATTCGACGAATTTGATGTACAAATCATCGATCCCATCTGACTCCGGACTGTATTTCATTTTTGTTGGAAAATGTGCATGCACTAAAATTGTCTTTCTACATTCGATGTATCTTTGCCATTCGCGGAAACTGAAAAGCTTTTCGTTCAGTAGCCTGCGATCAATAGCTACGCTGAAATAACAAAAACATAAAAGAAATTATTATAATAAAATAATGGCAGAAAATTAGCACAGTTCATCCGGTATTAAAATTACAATTTGGAACGGGCATCTGCATTTATAATTATTCCTTTTATCGTTGTTATACGGTTCCCTCTTTTCTTCGTTTAATCTTGCTCCGTATGTGATCAAATCATTCTCAATTACAGCGTACGGCATTTTATTGGAAGTGAAATACGTTGCCCAACGACCATTCGATTGAAGGACAATACCCCCACCAACTTGTTCATATTTTTTTAGCATATAATCAAAGTGCTTGTGTAAAGCTTCCTCGCTCGCAATATTGCGTTCAATATCTTCTACTATTTCGCGTGCTAATCCTAGTTTTATTATAGACTCGCCATGCCCTGTTAAAGAGCAACCTACACGCTTATTAGCATAGGTTCCACAACCCAAAATAGGAGTATCTCCTACCCTCCCTACCAATTTTTTATTTAAACCACCTGTCGTTGTTCCAGCAGCTATACTATATCCATCGTACGCTACACAGCCGACAGTGCCAAAACTATCTATAAAAAATAATTGCATGAATGAAAAGATATTTATTTTTTAATGCGATCCAAAGTGTAATTTAAATTACTGCTTAATATATCGAAGTCCGATAAACTGCCATCGTCGACGCTCGTTTCTAACGATCCCTTTTCTTCTCTACTGAATGCTACACGCGCAGCGGGTGCAACCATATTTCCCTCTGATAACAAACTTATATTCGCATGTTCTGCCAAACTTTTTGCGCCATTGCCCACGAAGATTGAATTTGGGAAATTATTCATGACATACTTTGCAAGTGTTATAGGATGTTCTACGTCTGAAAGTGCTGCTACCGATCCACATTTAAACGATATTCCGTCCATTATACTTGCATCCATCTGTACCTTTGCTAAGTTTAGAATACCACTATATTCATATAAAATGTAATCTTTTATGTTTTTTCTATTTTATTCACGATTTCGAAAATGTATGAGAGATACCTATCTCATTTAACACGGATCCGTAACCAGAATTAAAGAATTCATCACACTCTAGCCACCAAAGGGCACTCTCTACAGCATCCACTGAAGTTTCGCCGCTTATTAATTTTTTGTAGCCATTTATTGCTGCTTTTTTGCAAGCTGTCATTTTTTCTATAACTATAGACTCGCTAAAGTTTCCCGCCCCACCATGCACAATTATACATGGGACATTGCTTTCGTAACATTTGCATTCTCCTACCCCAATTTCTTTTGGTCTTTTAGTTACCATATCACCGCCGCAGATAGTATGTTCATTATCCATTTTTCGTAGTTACAGTAAATTACACTTGTAGATTTTGAGGTTCAAAACATAAAATACTATGTATGCTAGATATTCATTTCTTTTCACATACCTGTTAATTTTCTCTGCAACCCTACTAATTTGATATTCAGTTATACCATCCAAGCCAAGCAAAATTTTCAGCACTACGATAATAAACGATATTGCTCGTCCTTCATAGTTTGGCACACATGATTTTGTTCTATCAAATGACATTTTAGGAGGTGATAAGGCTATTAATCTTTCTGTGTATAATTGAATGCCTCCTAAAAATATATAGAACATGTGTAAAATAAAGTGTATTAATACACGATTAAACTGCGATAAATATGCGTACTTGGTAGTCCCAGTTCTTGAGAATATCGACTGATTAGGGATAAAAAATCTGGACAGATTATATTCCAGACCCCAAGAAACTTTGCCATACTCGCGATAATCTGTCTCATTCCCTTGTGCGTTATTTCAACGTTTTGCGTTAAGAATTTCCTTTCCCTTGGAGTTAAACTCACTTCGGGCGGTAACAAGTGATCCAATTTATAGTACGATAAGTGTCCTTCTCTTCCGTATCTTAACATATCTCCTAACTGTATGGGATGATTATGAATCCGCAGAGCTAGATATATAATCGCCCATAGTCTCATAGGTGTAATTACATGAGGACTTATTTTATATTGAGTACTCGTATGCTTTGCTCTGTAGTTCACCCTTTTAGATCTATGCACATTCTTAGATAGTTTTTTAATTTTTCTTGCTTCTTCTTTAGCATGGGAACTAAATCGTACTCTAGACAAAGTAAGACTTATGAAAGATATGTTTTATGTGGTTAAGCTTAAAAAAACACGGCTACTTACCTTCCTTCATTATCAGACGATTGTATAGAGCTAGATTGAATACTGTACATACTTTGGCTAAAGGAACTAAGGGCGTCACCCTCTGAACTACCTTGCGACTGTAGATATCTATCGTAGTCTGCAGTTATCAAGAGCCTCTGAAAAAATTTGGTAGATACAATATATTTCTTACAAAATTGTACTTCTTAATCGGACAAGTGTCATCAAAGATACCTTATTTTTATTTAAATCTCTTATAGAGCTACCATTGCTTGGACCACCCGATACAACAGAAGTATTTGTGCTACTTGTTGCTCTCTTGCGTTTTCTATACTTTTGCCGCGATTGAGCTTTGCCATAAATAATTTCAGCATCCCTGCACAAGTTAGAATTTATTTCGTTATAAATTGAATAACTCATAAAAAGATGTTAATTCGCATATATACCTTTGCTTAAATCTTCTGGCCAATTTTGGCAGACACTTTTTTCTAGTCGAAATAAATGCTACTTCAATTTTTCCTAAATAGGTTGCCCATAATTGTAGTACGGTCAACTTTATCTCAGATGGAACTCCAAGTTCTACGAGTTCGTTCGTCAAACCAATTAAAACAAAATTATATAATTCCCACGAAGTCCATCCAAGTTCTGCGCCTAACAATTCAAACAAAGCCGTGAACAGTGTGAAAACTGGAGATCTTAAAAACTATAGGATAGCAGACACATTTGAACACATACCTGGTCTATCAGGCCTTAATTGCCTGATTTTCGTTTTCCTTAATCTTGTCGTACTATCAACTCGCAATTCGAGAACTTCTTCTCTGATATCCTACACAGGTGACAATGTTAGTGAACCGTTCCCTTCAGGGTAAATAAAATAAATTTCCGTACCTCATCCTGAGTTTGACACGTTTGACAGAAAAAGTAGCCAGCTTCTTTATAAAAATCCGAACCGCCGCAAACTCTGCACTTCTGCATTTTGTCCGAATACTCCGAATGGATGTATTATGTTCCACTGGTTGCTGCATTTATGTTAAGAGGTTATACAGTACGCGAGCACGTTAGCACATTTAAATTTTGCCTCGTGGTTCCTGTTTCATAGTCAGTTCTCAATTGTACGGCGAATACTCACGTGAACGATCACGTTTCAATTCGGCATTGCGATTGGTGCAGCCCGTCCGAAGCATGCATCGGCAACACGAATAAACTGCACTCTAGCACGAGCACATACAGTGCATAATGTTCACCGTTAATTTACTCTCGAGTTTTTTGGGGAAATGTAAACAATAATCGGAGTTTCGTTAATATTGAAAAACTACGCGAGACATACGTAGTGCGCCAAATAACGCAATAATAATTACTGACATGGTATAGCACTCGAGTTGTGTCGAAGGCAAAAACTGTTGGATTTAAAAAACTACGTGGGTACTGCAAGCAAGTTTGTTTAAATTGGCGTCATAACCTCTGTCTGGCATCGCACTCCTCGTAGAGATTTTACTTTCGTAAATAGCGAAGTATGGCCAATTTCTTAAATGTTTTCCAACAATTTCCTTCGAGGAAAAAGTTTGTCATCGAAATGTGACAGTGCATTAGACTCTGAATGAAAGATGACGAGGGACGTATAGTTCGTGATTATGGAGTATGATTCTGCGTCAAACTGTGACGGCCGGCTGATAGATTTTGAAGCTTCGGAAGATCCACCTCGTTTAAGGGAAATACAGAAAGGAAACTGCTATAATTACGCCTCAAATTCTACAACATGTCATTCGCTACAAACTGCTGCGCCTCAAGTAAAATTCAAACTGGGTACAACGAACAAAAGTCTTTCCTCTCAGGTGATGGAGTATTACCACATGTATTCTCAAAATGCAAACTTGGATCAATATTTTTCATTGCCTACAACTAGTACATCACCAGAAGCGATTAAATGTTATTGTAGCGTATACGAGGCAAATTCTAAGGTAGAGAGTAACAGGCAGGACTGTGTAGGAGAGGATTATAGCTTGCGACCTTATGTGCCTAGAGAAAGAAGAAGATGGGCGAGACCACCTCTTATTGGCCAATCTTCCAACACGGAATCGTCGCCTAGACACATTCAATCAATGTCCAATTCTGAATCTCCCATCCCCGATCTGAAACGTATTACACCGGAGACAATTTTAGAGGAGAAAAACGAAAGCCAGGACATATCAACGGAGACCGCAGAAAGAAAAATATCTTCTCCGACATCTAGCATTGCTTCTCACAAGCCACTCGAATGGGATAGCGGGGCTGATGTTGGCTACTTTAATATATTACCTAGCAGCAAACAAAACGACAAAAGATTAAGTACAATAGAACGTATGGCTTTAGCCAGAGGTTGTTCCGCTGCTTTAAGATTGGATCCCGAAGGCACTACAGAGTCCGGAATTTCTGGCAAATTTGCGGGGGCACGACAGAATTCAAATCCTTCTGTGACTCCGGACGCGAATTCTACTCCTCTATTGGGAAATGCCTCAGGGTCCGAAAGCGAAATCGAAATTACTCCGATCGTGAAGAATCACTTGCCGGGCATATTAGCGGGAAATAGTATAAAGTCTAATGAAAGACCTCTGCCTAAAGATCTTATGCAGCAAGGTAGTATTGCGCCGTATTCAAAAAAGGAGCACAATCATGACACACCTAAATCCACGCTCGCGCCTAAGGTATGTTTTACGAAACACGTTGCAGAGGTAAGAAAGGTATCGTCTAAGCAGAATTCCAACAAAGAAAGCATGTGCCCTCCTACATCGCCCTTAAAGAAGAGCACATCAATGAATATATTAGCTATACCGACTTGTGAGTTCACTTTGAAGCGAAGTCAAAGCGAGTTAAATTTGCACGGTACAGATAAGGGTAAGGCTGCGTTGCCCCTAATTTTTAATTCTTCCTCGTCGATCGCTACTATTGTAAATAAACCTGCTACTTGCGATAAAGTGATACAAACGAGTCTGTACGCTTGCTCTCAAGAATCTGTTGGCGTTCAAGTCTCGGTTCCCGAGGATGAGAAGCCGCCGTTACCAAAGAGAGGAGCCAGTTTACACAAGGGCTCGGCATTAATTTTAAAAAATCCAAAACACACGTACAAAATTCAGAATTCGAGAAAGCAGGGACCTGGCGAAACGCGGAACACCATAGCGAGCGAACGGAACAGAGAAGCCAAATGGCATCACACTCATTCCGAGCCGTCGCAAAATGGTTCAGCGTCGCAAACACCTCAGCCTGCGGACGATCTCGAGAATATCACTGGCAGGGCGAACAGTTTTGAGTATTTCCCTGGTCACGTATACGAGAACGTTCCAAATGTAAGCGGCAGCCACGTCTCGTCTTCAGAGACCGCGAGGTCGCATTCTACGCTCCCGAATACCAGCTCCAGTATTAACGAGAAATTATGGGGAGATTCGGATAGTCTTGTAAAGGACTTAGAACGAAGCGTGAATATCTTGAAGAGCCTTGTCGATGCCAATAAATGCGACAAGGAAGTTAAAAAAAGACTGATACACCACGTAGTGAAGAGATTAATTACCGCCAAATATACGGACGATAAAATTGAGCATAATTTAGAGGACAATATTCCGTGGAATCCGGATGACGCGAGAAGTAAAGTCTACGAGCGAGAAATACTTCAGGCTTTAACGAAGAAGCACAATATCAGCGATTCTTCGGGCGACTGGAATTCAAGGAAGGAGATCGCCCAAGGAAAGTCCGTCAGAAGCGGCAGGGGCATTATGAAAGGCATTGCCTCGGAGACTAGTAGCGATAAGGTAGACAAGCACACAGACAGAACGGAAACCGATGGTCGAAAGGCAAGGATGGGCCTCAGATCGGACGACTGTCCACGGAGCAGCAACACTACGACTGATCCGGAGAAAAGCGAGAGTTCGGAGTGCTTCTTTCCTCAAAGAGGCCGCAAAGGCAACAAAATGCAGGACATATTCTGCGCGAAAGAACGGTGCAAGATCTCCCAAGGGGATTCGACGACAACTAACAGCACTCCGCCCGATCATAATAGAATGTTGCTGGACGCCGTTGTTAACAGCAGAAGAACGGCTGTTCGTTCGAGCAACAGCGAGGAGCAGGCCGATTGGAGGCTCTTGACTACGTTCTCCGAGAGGCAGTTCGAATTGAAGAAGTGCGGCAATTCCGATTCCGGAGATTCGAAGCTGGTTAGCTACGCTGAAATGGAGAAGAGGAATCAACTCATTTGGATCACCAACGAGATTAGCCACTTGTGCAATTTAAAGAAGCTGCTAGAGGAACCGAGAAGACCGGACAGGCAGCGGGCGTCACCGAAGAAATCAAGACCAGGGAACTTCAAGGCAAAAGCAATGGGATCGTTGGCGCATTTGCAAGCATTGTCCAAAGAGGGTGAGGAATATTTCTTGCGAAATGGATTGCGCTCGCGGGCGAATTCGACGGAGGATCCGTGGTCGTCTCATTGCAATTTGGCAGCGTGTCAGCTTTCCAGCAGATCTAACAGCATTATTCAACGCATAAAGAAGCGTAACAGCTGTGCGCAAACGGCGACCAACGTCACTGGCGCACACTCGAAGACCGGCGGTGAAATTGTGACCGCTTCGAATATGCACAATTCTACGGTGAAGTTGGTCAGCACCGGGGTGCAAACTGTTCCCCAGGAAACGTCCACGATACCCGCCCTGATACAATCGGAAATCGTGCATTACGTCAAATGTCCGGCGCACAATGCTATGCAGTTCCAGAACAGCTGCAAATGCAACGAGCAAGCCAAACAATGCTTGAAACACCAAGCCGTTCAGAACGTCGTGACTACTTGCATACAATGCTTGCAGGAACAGAAGGATCAATCGAGTAGGGTTCAAAAGGCGCACGCAAACGCAGAGAACATAAGGGAGGAGAGCCCGATCGACAGGCAAACGCCCTCGGACCTGACGAATGGAAACAGCATTAGTTCGTCCGAAGTAATTTATCATTGTGCGAGCAAGGAAGTTCAGACAAGCCCATTCCGGCAAAAGGACGCAAAAAATCAAATAAACGCATCGAAATCGAGGACTTGCGATTGCAAAGGTAGCCACGGTTGCCAATGCGTGAGCGACTGTAAATGCGATAACAAGAACACGTTGCCCAAAGGATTTCAGCCGTGTATCGCGCATGGAATTCCCATCGAAAATAGCACCACCTCGAAGTGTGAGGAATGCCAGAGGAAGATGCTTCATGTTCACGATAGGGACACCGAAAATACGAAAGAATGTAGCTGCACGAACGTGTGCGAATGCGACAACGGGAAACCGAAGAAAGGAGGACGGGCACCGATGAAATATAGTTCAAAATATTATCAGAATGGCAACGGATACGTATCGAGCTCTAATCAAAACGGCCGTATCAAGCTGTGCGAGTGTTCGAGCGATTGTTCCTGCGAGAACAGTCGCGAGCCGGAAGTTCACAACGCGAAAGGGTACTGCAGTTACCATTCCAATGCTAAAACTCATTGCAACGAGGTTCGCCATTATGGTCACTTCGTGGAACCGGAAGAGCGACTGACCCAAACGCGGCCTTACTGCGTGACCAATGGACAAGCCAGCGAAACTTCACAGTACAAAATACAGAACGGTTTAAAATGCGATTGCGAGAATGATTGCTTTTGTAATAAGAGAGCAAAAAACGGCGAGGAAATGTTGCACGCGAGAAGTTGGAGTAGCGGCAAACCAAATTACGTGGACGAAGCGAACCAAACATGCGATTCAGATAGAAACTGTAAATATTGTCGTCGCTGCGGTGCAGCTTATCAAAACGTGAAAAAGTGTAGCTGCTCTCAAACGTATCCGAAAGCCATTGCGTACGAACTCTCGTTCGCGAAAGGAAACGGCAGGAAGGATGACAATTTCGATGCATTGCAAAAAGTGCCATTATCAAGTCGTCCTGTTAAAGACGGCAAAACCGATGGCTGTGTTTGTAACACGATTAAAAGAGTTAGCTCGAGAAAAGTCTTGGGGCAGAAAAATACTTTACAGGTAAGCAAATACGACGGTACCGCAGTTCATATACAAAATAATTGGTAATAGCGATGCCGAGTCGAACCATTAATATTTTAATCTGTTTTAGGATTACTTGTCCAAGAATAAAGCGGAATTCGTAAATAACGCTGAGACGCGCCGGCAATACATGTCGGAAATATCTCAACTGCGACAATTGCGAAAGCAGAAACGAATACAGTTGTTGGCGATGGCTAGTACGTCGAACGTTGTGAAATCGGCGAAAGCTTCTAAAGTAACAGGTACGGATTTTGTATTGTTTAAAAGACAGCATATTGTGTGTTTGCAATTGTATCGTTACTAATTATTGAATGCAGTTTATACGCAGAAGAAGGTGAGCGACGAAGAAATGAGGGAGAGACTGCGGAAACGGTACCTTCGTTTGAACGAGGTACGACAGAAAAGAAGGCAACAAGAAAAGCAAGAAGAGGCACGACGTAACAAGCTTATGGTGAAAATATTTTGTAAGAAATTGCAGCAGAAGGTATTGAGAGGCCAAGTAGATCTGTCTCAAAGCGTTAGCGTTATATCCAACATGTAATCTTACACAAATGTCAGCGCGGTTTGTAGCCTAAATGACAATTAATTAGTAGTCTGACGATTGTACAGACGATAGTGGAGAACGTACAAAGCATTTTACCCTTCGGTCTGAAAGGATCATTAAAGAGTTTCGATTATCGAATCTAATTCTTTAGCCTTATTTTTCTTTGCGATACAGCATAATACGTACTAACATTGCGTTAATGTTTACACTTTAATTTAAGATATGTGTTGGAAAACTAATAACCAGAATATTAGTTAAATGCTCGCGTGTATCAACGAAGAGGCGCGACAAAATAGATACTTAGATGATGCATGAATTTCTATATATCTAAACATTAAAGTATCAGTATGCGTTTTCTTCAGCCGCGTGCCTAGAGTCCATGATATTTATATAGAATATAAGAAATTATGTCTTGCCAAGATATTTTCATACTGAGAATATATTTAGAATACGACGCACCAACGTTAGATCTGATTCAATGATCAATTAAGAAATTTTCATTCTCGCGTAAACCGATAGTGAACGCCATGGAGTTGAAGCTTTATATTTTACCGGTGAAGTGTTGTCGAAGAGGAAAATTGTCACGCGGAGGAAGCGTTCGATCGAGAGAAACTGAAATGCTTTAAGACGATGAAAGTAGTTGTTAGTACCTGAATCACAGTACACAATCTTTTGTTACTCGTAAGACTTAGAGAACATAGTCCTTTGAACTTTTCTAATATTTTACCTTTTTGTATTACGATTATACTCATTTGGTTAATAAAAATAAAGTAAAACGATACAACGAACTGTCCTCTGCTCATTTATCCTTAAACGCTACACGCGCTTTACTGGCGCCGGAAAAAGGTCTTTTTACATCCGACCTACCTCTGTAACACGACTGATTTCACCTGAAACAATCTAGTTTTTATCGGTCGTTCAGCGTCCTTGGTCGCTAAGCCGAAACCATGCGAAATAACGGAACGCAGATCAGAAATACACTTGTTTCTCTTCGTTCAAAGAATTTTACGCTCGTGTAATTAGTCTAATTAAATAATATTTTACGTCGTTTGTTAAATTATCGGCGTTCCACGCCGGAGAACAAATGCTCGTTCGGGAAGAGCGATCGGCAGAAAGAAAAAAAAGGCCGAGAAGAATTGGTAGCAACCTTGTTCCACTGAAGTAACGCTGAAACAAAAACCCTTCAGCAACATTAGCTCGTTTGTCCCACTACTAGTTGCTCTATATAAGAAGATACAGAAAGTTTCGAAGCAGTCTGTTTTCTATTCGAACTGGAAACGTATCTCACGCGAATTTAATTGTTGAGTGCGAATGCCACGGTACTCGTTTATGTACGCAAAATCGGTCCTTGCGTCCCTAATCAACGATCATTACAAATAAAAAATTCTGGCCTATCGTTTTTTATATCATAAAGAAGTCAGATAAAATATAGAAACAAAAAGCGTATAAAAGGTGGAGTAGTTTAACTTTGGGTCAGAGAATTTTTCCCCAACTGTTCTGACATGCAACGCTTTAAAAGAATGGCTTTCCCAATCGAAACCGATCAAGATTTGGATCAAATTTTGAGAGACGAATTTATAAGCGAGTTCCGCAAAGGATACACTACCGTGCAAGGTGTTTGCCTACCGGACAGGTATGAAGAATTCGCAGAGGCAATCGACAATTTCGAAGTCAGGGACGACGATATTTGGATTTGCAGTTTTCCTAAAACCGGTAGATATTTCATACGGAAATCTTATTTCGCGGAGAAACGATGTGTTATAACTCGAGTGCTAATCTAAACGACATATTCAGGAACAACATGGTCTCAGGAAATGATTTGGTGTATCGCAAAGGATTTAGACTTTGATGCAGCAAAAGTTCGCTTGTCCGAAAGGTTTCCTTTCTTAGAGTGAGTGACAATTTTGTGACAATCAATGTCCCTCAGAAACTTGCAACAATAAAAATCATACGTTCAAACAGGTACACCGTGCTTTTTGATTACACCGATTTAATGTCAAGGGATCCGGAAATTAAGCTTCCTCAATTAGTTTTGGATAGCGTGACTCACATAAAGAATGAGTCGAGTCCAAGATTCATTAAGACTCATTTGCCTTTTGACTTACTTCCACGAGAGATTCGCACGGGCAAGAAGAAGCCGAAAATCATTTACGCGGCTAGAAATCCAAAAGACACCTGCGTCTCGTATTATTATCATTGTAGATTGATGGAGGGCTATCGTGGCGATTTTAATAATTTCTGTCGCCTCTTTTTGGGCGATAAATGTAGGTATACGCGCGACAAGAATAAGCACAACATTTCAACGCGGATACACAATTTTATTCTATTACAGTGAGCTTTGCCCCATACTGGGATCATGTCCTCGACTTCTGGAATAGAAGAGGCGAGACCAATATTTTATTCTTAAAATACGAGGACATGAAGTCTGTAAGTAGTACAAATATTCTCGGGCCTTTTCAAAACTAAACAATCACTCCTTCTCGCGTATAGGACCTATCTGCGGTAATAGAAAAAACGACCGCATTTTTAAACAAAACTCTATCCGACGATCAAATGAGAGCACTGATGAAACATCTGAGTTTTGCAAATATGAAATCCAATCCCGCTGTGAATTACGAAGATCACATCAAGATGATCAAGCAGATGAAAACGACGGACGTTGACGGTGAATTTATGCGAAGCGGTAAAGTTAATCAGTGGAAAGAAGAAATGTCCAAGAGTGTGATCGAACAATTTGACAAATTGATGAACGAAAAGTTTTCTTCGCAGAATCTTCTATTCTAAACTACAATGTACAATGCGCTATATATATTTATTTATACATCGTAATGTTCTTTCTTTCGGTTCAAGGCATCGAAGAACATTTGGCATAGCAGTTCTACAAAGTTCTCCGATCGATGCTTTGGTTAAAGGTGTAACAACATTCATGTCGCTTCCGCTCTCGATTAACATGATCGCCGCGTCCCTTTTTCTGCACAAAATTGCTAACTGAAGGGCTGTGAATCCTGCATCATCTCGTGCATTGATGTCAGCCCCGTGATTCAACAGAATCGAAAGTATCTCCAAATTCGATCGATATGCTGGACGAAAAATTGCTTATGAAAATTCAACTGGGCTACGTTTTAAACTGCTATACCTGATATCATTAGCGGTGTTCGCCCCCGTAAATCTTTTTGATTTACCAAATCGTCCAATTTTAAAAGATATGCTACGTTCTTCGGTCGTTCTCCTACGATAGCGTACTGGAGACAAGTCCACCCCCTGCTGGAACAGTATTTCTTTGAAATAAAGGTGCGCTTAAATCGTTATTTCAATTGTGCAGCTTACATGTCTACTTTGCGGGCGTCTGCGCCCTTTTTTAGAAGAATTTGTAACATTTCCGGATTTCTCGAAACGGAAGAGGCATACATAAGGGCGGTTCTTGCCCAGGGTTGAGTAATTGTGTCATTTAAAGTTGCTGCATTCTTTTCTAATAAAAATGACAAGATTTGTGGGTCACCACGATCGATAGCCGACGTTAGAGGCGTTCTCAAATTTGGCGTAGGATAATTTAAATCTATGGATGGACTGAAATGGCAACAGTAAATGCGAGTGTCAAGATCAGCGATGAAACAGAGATCGAGGAACTTACATCTTTGATAAGAAGGCTTTGATTTGTTTAACTTTGGCGAATCTAAGAATCCACATGAACTGTTCCTCGACCGAGCCTATGAAATATAATTTGCTATCATTTTAATAACCAATAACCACGATAATTTTACCATTTTCTTTGGAATCAAATTTAGCGTCCAACATCGGCGCTGTAATAAAACCACTGAGCTCACGACGGTGAAACTGAATGCATGGCAGCGTTCGTTGCTTATGCGCCAGTCCCAAATCGATCAAACATTCCACAGTTATTGTACGAACGTTTATATGCAATTGTATAGAGATTTGATTAAAAAAGCAATTCAGTCTGTTAATAATTGTGCAATACTTTAAACGCCTCTCCGTTTCCCATTCCAACGATCTGTCATCGAACAGACATTCGGAAGTACCGGTCTCAGCAACAGATGCTCATTAGCTATCACCCGTTACCTTTTCTTTTCTCTGACGTGCATTCTACATATTTTACTGTGCCCCGGAAGGACGAGAGTCCGGCGACACTGTCCCCCTATCTTGGCCAGAGAACTGGTAAGCTGTCCGTAGACATCGAACCGCGTTCGAGGTGTACATACATACATGCATACCTCCAGAACAAGTATACTTTCTCTTCCAGTCGTGAACACGTGCCAAGGTGGCTGGAGACCGATATACTAACCGTTCGAGCAGTCAAAGTCTACTTTCTAGACGCGAAACAACTCGGACTCCCGTCCATTGCGGTGGCCGCGTACCTGTTAGTCTTTTTTCGACACTGTCGCTTGATTTGCGACGTTTCTCATTCTTTTCGTATACCTCGACAGTGACAAAACTGATCCGAAATCGTACGACCACGATTCCTGAAGCATTCGCGTCAACTTAAGGAACATGAAGTGATGGCAGATGTTAAGAGGAGACGGACAACGCGTGCACTTGTGACAGTTTTGACATGCTTGCTTTTTCCTGCATATGGTACGTGTTCTCAGACAAAACGATTGCACGAGGAGAGCTTGTATTCTCTGGTTGGGACGAACGATAATAACTTGAAGTACAGTAGAATCTTGGCGAACGACGTTTCCTTACCCAGCATTGGAATCCCCGCGCGCCGTAATATAGTTTACAGTAACGTCTTCGGAATAGTCGCGGCATCGAAATATTGGTATCATGAATAGTTGGCAAGTCAATAGGGCGGCAAGCTTCTGATCAGGAAAGTAGAAATGTTGATCTGAATTGCGACACTTCACTCTACCACGTTTTCTCTTGTGACCGATATTTCGAACAAAGAGAAGTCTCGAGCGATCTGTCATTTTTTTTCCATCTAAGCGTGATTCACGATAAAATGAAATGAACAGGACTCGCCCAGGCGGATGACGAAGAATACAAGGGCAACCACCTTGGGAAACTGAACGCGTATCATCATCAAGTCTCTGGCGACGTGTACGTCGTCGACGAGTACACGTTGCTCCTAACGTCCTTCAGCTACGATGGCAATGGGGCTGACACCTTTTTCTGGGCCGGTGCATCGAATCGGCCAGGCCCGCAAGGTTTCATCGTGCCAGATGAATGGGGCAAGTCAGTCTTTTTTCGATTAAATGGAAACTGCCCGAAAGCTTCGTGATTAGGAGATGTGCGCTATCTGTTTTAGAACGAACGTCCTCGATCGATACTTTAACAAGGATTTCACCCTGACCCTGCCAGATAATAAGAAGATAACAGACATAAAATGGTTCGCCGTGTACGATCTCGGAAGCCAGGTAGCGAACGACAGTGGTGGAAATCATTCGAATACGCGATTCAGCTAATTACAAGTGGCTACTTTATTTAGAACACGTTCGGCGACGTTTACATTCCCGAAGAGTTTGATCCGCCAGCGCCACAAAAGATCTCGCAATTGACGAAACGATCTCACGGAGTGTCGTCGGAGTCCATAATCATCATTGACTCGAAAACGATAAACATACCAGGATTCACGTACGAGGGGCACGGGAACGACACGTATTTCTGGGTAGGAATTGGTCCGCAACCTTCCAGCAAGGGATCGAAAGTTCCCGACGAGTACGGCTAGTAAGTGTTCGACAGAAATTTCTTGGGGAACACTCTTACTCACAATTAACATACTTTTCATGCTCCGATAGTCTCGACCCACTTCGTGCGTACAAAGGCGAGGATATAATTATTCAACTACCCGGGGATATGACAGTTTTCAACATCGACTGGTTGAGCATTTTCGACGTGAAGTCCAAATCCAACTACGGTTCTGTTATTATCCCGGATGGGCTAAACGTGCCACCGTCTCTAGTAAAAGTAATCGATTCTTTCAATCTTTCATTGCTCGTGCGAAATGAATTAAAAATACCACTGAACGATCTATCAAAGTACAGGTGATCAAGCAGACGCAGGCACTACCAAATTGTATTCAACTTCATAAGCGGTTCAAAGTTAGCTGGGAAATTTTTGGCCCGCAAATTACTCTTGAGTTAGCTGGCCAAGTCGGTGAGTAGGACGGAATTTAACAGCCGATTGTATTTTACTTGTAATGTTCATTTTCTCTAGCCGAGGACGATTACATGGCGTTCGGTTTGTCCGGTTCCGAAACATCGAGCCAAATGGAAGGAGCAGATGTTGTGGTTGCTTATATGGATGGTACCAGAGGATACGCGGCCGATTACAACGTTACCGCGAAAGCACCGGTGCGTAAAGATAAACTAATTCGCAGATATTTAAAGTTTTTATGAATCTTTTTCCCCCTTTTATATCGCGAACAGTGCGGCAAGGTTCTTGGACAATACAGAG
Source organism: Nomada ferruginata (assembly GCA_963583965.1). NCBI lineage: Eukaryota > Metazoa > Arthropoda > Insecta > Hymenoptera > Apidae > Nomada > Nomada ferruginata. The sequence continues at coordinate 7,461,954 of OY757225.1, read as the reverse complement.
GCGTTTGCAGGGATGAGTTATTGGGCGGTTTGGATAACTACCAATTGTACACCGCGGTTCGAAAGGATGAAATTAATATTATCACGTTCAGGCGTACACTTAATTCATGTATGTGAACGCTTAAGAACGACGAAGGGAAAATGTAAGAAAAATGAAATACATTTGAGATTTGAATTTTCAGCTGATCCAGGAGACAAGGAATATCCAACAAATCGACCAGTTTACGTGATATGGGCGCTAGGAAAATTGGACGAAAATAAAGAGCCAACATTCCACGGCATATATCCTAAGAGCGATTTAAAATTGGAGTTGGCCAGGCAAGAACCCGAGAACACGTGTATGGACTTTACGGAAAATAACGCGAAACTAATGTAAGCAACGAATTGAACTGTAACATCATGCAAATGTCTCTAACTGCAATTGCTATCCCACGCAGAGAACCTTGGGAGAGAGCGGAAATATTTGATAGAAGTATTCGAACGTTCAGAGCCACGATTGGCCCGTCGGGAGGCAAAAAGGGTTATCAAGGGATCACAGGTGTGGTGGAAACATTTGTTACATTGACATTCAATTCGAAACAATATACTAAATTGCATGATTTGCAGGGCAAACGTCAACAGGCTTAGCATGGTACATCGAGGGCCAATTGGTACCTGAATTGTACCTACGTCGTGGATTGACATACAACTTTCGTGTGCATGGAGGAAATAATCCTCACAGTCCGAACTTGTACCATCCACTGATTATAACTAATGAACCACATGGTGGATACGATAGACTTAGCGACGCGGCGCAAAGTGAAATTAGAGTTCTGGCTGGAGTTGAGTTCACTAGGAGGGGCCAACCAAGACCAACCGCCGGTTCGTAAAATATTTCTAATTAATATTATTTACCTAAAAAGAAAAAGAAGTAATTTTCCGGCGATTAATGTTTCTTTTTTAGTTGGCCCACTTTGCTTGAGTAAACATAATGGTCGAGATAGAAGACTGGACGATGACTTTGCCACATTCAGGCAATTCAATAGATCGTTAATGAGTACATGCGAACCAGGTAAGGGAATTATAATGAAATTGTTGTATTTGTTTTTCAATTGGTTAGAGAGCATTTAATCGATAATTCAATTGCAATTTTTCGTTCGCAGGAGAGGGCAGTGTTTTGGAAGTTACCCCCAATTCCACGTGGCCAGATATCGTTTACTATAATTCATTTACTCATGCAAATATGGGCTGGAAAATACACATAGTCGATGCTTACGCAAAGAGCATCTCTGTTACACGGAAATTATCGATGCTCGCAGCAATAATGGCTGTACTTTTTCGTTTGCTATAAAAGTAGGTACAAGTTGCTAAAATTACTTGCACCTTCTTGTTATGTAAATATAAACCGACTGACCTAGATAAATAAATCGTAAAAGAATTTGACGGTGATAAACGAAGAATGGTATGTTTATAGTCCGTATGAAAGAAATAAATCGAGGTCCGAAAAAAAAAATGAATTCTTATCGTTAGTTAAGCTAAATTATAATTTCTTTTGTCCGTAAGTAATATTTTAAATGCATGAACGTTCGAAAATCTTTTGCAGTTCTCGAGACAATCTCATGTATCCTTGAATATTTATTATAAGGTAACTTTCGAAAAATATTATAATATAAGTATATACATATTTATAGTAATTATTGGTGCGTCTCTTATGGAATTTAGTTTTCTAAGTAATGTAAAGAAGAATGTACATTGATCACTTACTATTCATTACACTCTATGAGATTCCAAAAATCGGTGAAGTGTAACAGGCAGGTCTACGTCTATTCTACACGGAATGCCGTACTTGAAAATAGCTTGAGCAGCGTAACAGCGAAGACTAATATACTTTACAAGATTCACATTATTCATTGGGTTTGAAGATATCAATTTTATTGGAGTCTCGCCCGCTTTGTCCGGTGTGTCTAAATGCGCACCGTTATCCAGCAGCAATTTTATTAACTGTATCAAACAACGAAATAGTTAAACTTTATGCTATCCGTGAATGAATGATCAATAAATTTCTAATACTTACAGAATTATCAAAATTGTATAGTTCACTTGCTGTGTGTAACGGTGTTGCTCCCTGCTCGTTTCTCGCATTAACATTTGCACCGCATTCCAAAAGCAATCGGATAACTGCGATATGTGGGAACATTCTCTGCGAACCGAATTCACATTTTATACACGCCCCACCATTTACACGTAGAAGAAAACTAGGTTACTATAAGTACTATTAGATGCACGTATAAGCACTATTAGTAGCAGTAAAATAAGTAAAACTTACAGTGTTAATTCTCGAAATGCAAAGATGTAGCAAAGTGTCTTCCGTATATGAACTTGTGGGATTTTGTTTGACTAAATTGCAAATCGATATTCTAGTTAGTAATTTTTCATCGTCCGACGTTCCCGTTTCCACTAATAAGCAGATAAGATTTCCTACGCATTTCAGAATCCGTTCGTAATTATCTCGCTGTCCTTTATGCACAGGTCGTTCCTGTAATGAAATAATGCTATCTGTAGGAAAGAGGTGATATGAATGTTACAAATGAACTGGTCCCTATCTTACTTTTAATAATTCTTTAGCTTCTTTTAGCTGACTGGATAACAATTTAAATACCGCCACTACATCGCAAAACCTTGGTTGTCCTTTATCGGGATTATCTACTGCGCCCATCGTTTTCTCGTTTAATTTAATCATTAGGTTCACTATAGCTTCAGCGGTGTAGCACGTACCAGCATATAAAATCTGTAAGTTCAATGTAAAAAAAAAAAATAAAAAATATATATAAACAAAAGCCGATTTCAGCGTTATCAAAAACTCGATTCAGTTACCGAATATTTTTCTACCCGAATTTCCAGCGCTCTATGCCATACATGTATACAATTTTGATATCTACATAAAGAAAGTACAAATTTAATAAAACGCTGTTTGCCCTTTTAAAAAAATTTCAAACAAATGTAATTACCTAAAGGCGTCTGTGTATGATGCTCCATTGAACATTAAACGGAACAAAGTATCTTTATGGTGTGGTCCCAGGACTCTTTCGCATATTAGTAAAGATTGTATCCTCAACGCATCCAAATCAAGTTCAATCGCATTAAGTTCTTGTACAGTTGTAAATTCAATAGAGTTTCTGTATACAGTACGCTTAGGTAACACAGGCCTCTTTGGTAAAGGAACACCATTAACTCCTGCAGAATTTCTAATATCTATCGCATGGCGCCAGTATTTTAGCGCTAGTTGAGTATTATTATTTTTATCAAAACACGTGGACCCCATTAAATCGTGAGCATCTGCTAATCTCTCAGCAGAATAAGGTACATTTTCCACTGGATCACAATGAACAGTGTTACAATGGATGTTAAATAGTTATTCAAATGTCTTTTAACGGTCTGATTTCCATTACCTAAATATTCAAAAATTTCAAAAGCTGCTTTTAAACAGGCAGTTTGCAGGGCATCGTCATTATTTCGAGATCTAATGTATGGATTTGCATTGTATTCAAGGAGCAATTTGGTAGTTTCAAAATTATGCTCCTGGACAGCATAATGCAATGCAGTTTTGCATTGAACATCTGCCGCATTCACATCGGCGCCAAGTTGTAAAAGAAACCTACATAAGTTCATACTTTGTACAGAATTTATCAAGCATGTACCACCACTATAATTGGCTTTGTGTATATCAGCACCATTTTCAACCAGGCACACCACGATACCTACAAATAAAATCAATCAAATTAGACGGATAGTTTTATTTATGGCGTGTTATAAAACACGCTGTTAAAAAATAACATCTGTTGTGTATAGATCTTGGCAAATAAACCATTGACCTAGACCTACCTAGAGCTTTATTTTTAATACATATAATTTGCTTACACGCATACACACGTGTGTACATATATATAGCGTATTAAGCGTATTCTAAAGTTATTGCACATTTAACATTATTTAAATGTTATTTAATGTTTGATAAAGATTTTCTAGAGATTCATTACCTAGGTGATTCATGAAACAAGCTGATCTTACAGGAGTTGAACCCAAACCAGAAACTGCATCAACTTCAGCTCCATAGAATATTAGAGATTTAACTACCGGAAGATGACCACAAACTGCCGCACACCACAACGATGTAACACAATGCACAGGTAGATCGTTAGGCGCTTGATATCTTCCTCTCTGTTCAATATCAGCATTGCACACATTTATAAGGTAATTCACAATTGCTACATTCCCCTTTCGACATGCAATAAATAAAGGAGCACAGCCGTCTTCGGTTTTAGATACAATTTCCCTTCTTATTTCTCGGTTACATCTTTCCAGAATATTTCTTATGTTATTAGATAAATGTGCATTCGGTGGGGCGTATTTGCATTCTTGGATTAGAGCACAAGAGAGCTCGTTCATCTTTGTTTGATATTCGTATGTTCCTTGCATTTTTTCTCTAATAAACTGGAAAAACAAATCAATCATGATCATTAAAATTGCTTCGAACATTAAATAAGCGACCAGCGGTTGGACAATGATAAAGCTGCGTTTAAAATTAGACCGAATATTATCAATTGATTCTGTGCCACATAATTCATGTGGGTAGTTAAGTAACAGCTCCAATGTGTGCGAAATTAACATAAAGCAGCAGAGCGGAGCAGTTTTTAGTTTACATAAATGATTGAAAACACCAGAGAGCAAAAACTATGGAAATAATTCATTGGAGCAAAGTAAATGGAGAAGAACAAATGAACTGTATATCTAGCTTAATGCTGAAGATTAACATTCGTAATATGGTGAATGCATATTACAGCAATACGAATTGATAATTTCGCAACAGTAACGCCGTATACACAAAATAAGTTAAAGAGAAAGGCGCCTGTGTTCTTTTACTAGAACTCTACATAAATACTTGTTATCACTTTTCGGAGTTTGAATGAAATGTTTCGTCTAATGTGAACATGTAAGAAAAGTTGTGGAAAGAAATGTATAGAAATTAGATAGAACGTTCAATTGCTGTGCGCTTCGACTGAAAACAATCTAACTTACCTGTAATCTTATTGACGGCCAAACATCAAGTAAAACGATGGAAATGCATTACTAAATTTCTGTACATCCCGACTGACAGTTAGCAATCGATAGTCACGTGGTCAGAATTCTACCCACGTGATGAAAATTGCGTGTGCGCGAAAGAAATTTGATACAATTTCAAATAGAGTTTATTTCATGAATTTGATTTCTTTATCGATATCTTAGATTTCAGATAGAAGTTGAAGGGATATTTTTAATCTGTTTACCCTGAAATTGGTTAATTTCTTTTATTAAACATTTATTCAATCTATTTTATAAAGGAAAAATTAGCGAAAATATTAAGTGGCGTTAACATCGCTTTCAACAGCGACGAGATATAGGAATAGACAAATCAGCCAATTACAGATGAATACCTTATGTCTTTCCCTTTCATTTGACACCTCGTAGATTAAAAAATAACCACCAGGAGCCAAGATAACAATTTTTTCAATATTTATCGGTAACGTTGTGTGTAACATGGAAATGGTAATGGGGCTCTAGTCACTGACGAGATATAGGAATAGACAAGTCATCCAATGTATTTTTTCGGCCACGATTTCTGGGACGCCGCGTCACCGACGAGATATAGGAATTAAAACATCCTACCTGACTAAAAAGCTAATTCAACTTTGAAGTATCCTATCTAATTGAAAATCTGATTATTTCTGAAAATTCTGTTAAACCTTTTGAAATAAAAAATAAGGATTGTAATACACATTAACTTATAGTTAGTTTAAGTAAATAGGAGGTATAATATTAAAATTATTCATTATGGGGAAAGCTGAAAATAAAAATTCTGTTAGACCTGACTAAAACCAAAGAATAAGCATTATAATATATTATAGATTAGCATGCACGTAATTCAAATACATTCTACCTTTAATTAAGGTAAATTAAATCTTAACTTAAAACATCCTACCTGACTAAAAAGCTAATTCAATTTGGAAATATCCTATCTAATTGAAAATCTGAAAGGATAGGGATATTTCATGATGAATCTTCTTTCGCTAAAATTGTGATCGCGTAACCTGAAACAGATCAAAGTTCATAAGAATTTAGTGATATTTCTTAGGTATCATATGATTTCCTTCGATTTATTTGATCCATACAACATCACTTTTGAGCCTCTGATTACTTACATATTGCAATGTATGTTATTTAATGTACTTGACGCAATATTCTATTCCTTTGACATCTCCTTTAACTTAACAATTCTGTAACAGACTTTTTTATGAGAATAGTAATTGTGAAAATATAATACAGTAGTACAAAGGGAGCATGTTCTTCCAAAATGCAAATATGCTGAATAATAATTGTCAATTACAAATACAAACATTTACTTGGATACTAAGATGAAACAACTCGTTTTAATGTTAATAAAAAGGGGAGAGGCGAAGAAGAATAATAAATTAGAACATTGAACAAACTCAATAGCCAGAGGGGCACTCTACTATTAATTATCGTCCACTTATTATAAACCCGATTGAAACCCGTAAGTGGATTATCTCTTTCTTTCGCAACCCTAATTTACTGCATTACTTGCAAAGTCAATCGCGTATGGTGCTTCGTTATCTCTAATATAGTATTTCGTATATATTAAAAAAGATAGGAAAAAATAATTCACTGCACCCATCATTTTTAATTCGCAACACTAATAACGAACGAGTCATGGTAGTCGCATCCAAGACTACGATTGCAGCAATCACCTTATGCAGCCTTCGTAGCTGCCTTTCGTGACTCAGGAAAGACTCAGGTGGGCATTTCATTGTGGTCGCAACGCTGCTTAAAAATCGCGACCATTTATCATCGCAACACTATATGAAAATCTAAGAAAAATATTTGCGATAGAAAGATATCGCAGCACTGTGAGTGCTAATTAAAACCTGTGTAGGAAAGGAACGCGAAAATTATTGTCGCAACGCTAAAAGCAAGTACGTATCGCAAGTACAATTTAATACAAAAGCAACTCTAATTCAAGCCGCAATCTGTATTAATTCGCAACTCTAATTCAAGCCACGATATATTTAATCGCACCTAGTTGCAACACTCTAGTTGCAACCGCGGTGTGATTTTATTCGCAACTCTAATGCAAACCGTATTCAATCGTACGCGACGCTAATAAAAATCGCGATTTGCCCAATGCGATGACGGTGGGCCAGGCAATACTGCCGGCCAAACAATAAACTACAACTACGGCATACAAAAGCGAGCATAGTGACAAAATAGTATCAAAGAATGACTCTCCATCCGAAGGATGCAGAGCCATTGATAGTTGCCCTCTTGAGCGACAGTTTGTCGGGCCTCTTCGGCTTTTAGCCTCTTCTTTTCTTCGGGCGCAATGCTCGCTGAAACTTAGTCTAGGCTCGAGACTCTATTCGCAATCAAACAAAACTAAATAAAAAGCTAAATCGCGCAGCTAAACGGAACACACGTGGACGAATCACGACCAAATAAAATCGTAAAATTTGCGATTACAGAAAATCGTAAAGATTGCGATTAAAATTGTAATCGATCATCGCCTACACGTGCAGCCTCGAGCATAATGCGACACGTTCGTTTCGAGACCAAATCGCGATCGCGACCGCGAAAAATTCGAAAAATCGATAGGCAAAGCCAGAGGCGAACGCATTCTCGTTCGCGCCACAGTTTCGCCGTCGACTTTTCAAATCAGATTTCCTGAAACAGGTTGAACACGCGAAATATTGCCTACCCGATCAGAGACTGTGTCAACCTGCCCGGCCCTACCTACTTATATCTATCAGGCACACCAGAAGGTATACTACCTATCCTACCTAGACCTATATTTAAAAAATGGCAAAGCATTCACACAAACACACATCATTCAACGTTTCTCAATCAAACACTCGGGCGCAAGAGCCTACACTAGAGAGACGTCCCGGGACGCCTCCGACACCCGAGCTTGGCATACAATCATTCACACTCTAAGGGTACGTACCAGTTCCTGAAATCGGCTGACAAAGGCTAGCGACCATTGCGTAAATTTGCGCAAACGTATATGCTTATGCATTACTTTCGTATGAAATATTGATTGCTCAAATATGTATATTGTACATTTTCTTTCTACTATGTACGCTTGGTTTGTATAGTACTCTATTCGTTGCCATATTTTCATAATTCGTTAGGGCATTCAATGTGTATTTGCAATTGTAAAACATATTGCTATTTATGAAATCATAGTATTATAATTTGTTATGAAATTCCCGAGCCGACGCAATTCCACGGCCTAACCCACACACACACACACGGTATGGAAAATACGTCGTGCACGGTGCACTAGCAAATGTCAGCCGCCAAACATTGTTAGAAATTTAAAAACCATATGATCATCGTGCCCATTGCCTCTCACTCACCCAAGTAGCACCTGGGCACGTGAGTGAGTTCCTGGCAATCAACACGGAAGGGATTAAACCTGAAAATCCTGATCTAAAAAGATGATTAGTACACGTAAAATTGCAACAGCTAATAATATATTTTATTTTCAATCTCTTTAAACAAGACTCGACTTTGTAATATATGAAATATCAATAAAGACTCAAAAATTACTGATAAATAATTTATTTATTAAGGGAAATGACTGTCATTGAAACTGATTTTACTAGAATAAGTAATGCAATTAAATATTTACTTGGAAAATAGACAAGATATTAAATAAGCCTCAGGTGATTCCTTAATCGAAGTAACGTGTTCAAGCGAGTTACTCCGATTTGAAAATCTACCCGTATACAAAGTGCCTTCTTGTACATAATGTGTAATAAATTTCATTCGAAATGGACTCGACTATAGCATATGAAAATTAATATTAAATGCTATCATTAGCTATGCATATTCAATGCTGATTTCAATAAACGTATCGTTATATTTATTTACTTTAATACCTGATTGCTATAATCATGTAGCACTTGCAGTAACGAAGTCGGGGGGCATCCGACTTCTGCACTGCTGAACAGCGAAAACAAATTTCAACTGATTATAAATGCAATGTCCTCAATATATGTACATTTGTGCAATGTATTTGTTACTGTCACTTGTTACTGTCATATATTTTTATCGAAATAGAGGAACCTACAGGATCAGTGCTTCTTCGATCAAATATTTATTTGAGTAAGAAATATTTCTATGGTCCTTAATCTTTTTATATTAAAAAACGCGGAGTACAAGAAGGCAGATCTAACCTCGTATAAGAAATAATACACATGAAAATAACGTCACAACTAACGGGTATAAAAATTATTCCCGTAGTCACTATGCTCGCAAAACTACTAAAAAATACAACCAGTCACCCGTGCCGCTTCGGACCAATCGTCCTACGGCATGATTGGGGACCGGAGGAACCAAAACACATGCGACTCACCAACTCGTTGATTGCAAAAGGAGAGCAAGTACTCGTGGAAGACATCAGGAACATCACCGGGGCAGCTCAATTGGACTCAATCGTCAGGAAGTATGCAAACTGTAACTAAACAGCAAAGCAAAAAACATTAAAATCTACTGCTAAATCTACAGAATTTAACTCTTCATAGAAAACTGAGATTTGTTTTAAAAATACTTACATTTCTCGCTTCATCAGTGTCGCATAAAACATCCCCCTCAGTGATGCACTGACTCTGCTTCCGATAGCGAATATAAGAGAAAAATCAAAATAAAAGACTATGTACGCGACCGCAAATTACATCGGCGAACAAATTAAGATGCTACTTTCGCGATTGAAATAATTGAAGAGGAGCACCGGTGCTCCGATAAATGAATTAATAACTACTAGGCGAAAAACACTGACTCTACAATCGCGTGTAGGTAAACTGTAAACGAAAATTTAAGCAGAGCCACTTGCTCTGGAAATACTAGAAAACTGCGGAGAAACCACTGACTCTACTGACCGCATTGCGCGCGGTCACAAAATTTTCTGATTTTCTGAAATAGAACATGTTCATCCTATCGAGTGTTTGTTATCAAATATAGATATCTATTTGTTTTTGTAAGTATTTTAACTGTTGTTGTTTCATCTTAGTAACAGTCACAAATTATACACACCTCGATACTTACCTCACTGAGATGTCTACCATACGTTTTGTCAGCTGGGCGTCAAGTAGTAGAATGACGACCTTCGCCATCGCCCTTTGCTGTTCGGCTATGTTCGACATCCGACTAAAACCAAACACCATTTTTGTTTACGATCGCTTGTGTTTCCTAGAAATATTTCAACGCACGCGTTACTTGATAAGTGGCTTTTTTTGTTTCGCGATATATTGTTGATATTTTCCACGAAAAACAAGCTTCCCGACCACAGGCAGAAACAAGATATAACCGCAAATAATGGCTTCTATTATGTTACTACTTATCTACAACGCGACTGTATATCATACAAGTTTTATGCGTGGTACGAATTATAATTTAATAGAGACATATTACTAAAATTCTACTTATTTCCATAAGAAATTTGAGGAACGCTTACCTGTCAGTGGGAACTTGATTTAACAATATGGCGCCGCGTCACTCTGCTCCTGCGCATTCCCGTTTGAAAGTGTCGCGTTCGCGCCATTTCTGATTCAAAGCAAGCGAAAGAGACGCCATGAAACAGACTCCAACTGAAATTAGAGACAAATGTATTGAGAATCACCAATATTATAATACTATTGCTAGAAACTGCAGAATATATTGCAAGATAATGGAATTCAGAAGTGAAATACGTATACGCATACGTGAAAGATAATACGTATGTATATGCATACTGGAGTCGATTAGAGTATTTACTTAATTTCTTGCAAAATATTCATTAATATTAACAAAGAAAGCACAGAAACCTTGAAAGACAGGGAAACGAAAACAATGTATGTCATTTCCTGTCTTCAAGAATATATTAGACTTTGTGATATACCTTAATTTGACGGGCACTCTGAACACGTCTAATCACTACGAGATCGCTGGGGCGAAAGATGGAGAGTTTTGAAATAGATTGCGCTGATTGGCTGGTAGCTGATTGGGCGGTGGGGGTGCTGTTCTTTCCTTACGGCGCGTGTTTTTTGAATATCATATCGAACTGAATATTTTTTATTGCAAGTGTTACAGTATGGATATTAGTCGAATAGTAGGATGCAAATATATTTATTAGTAATAACAAACGCATCTGTGTAATCAAATGTTTGTAATGTTTGTTGCACTATAGAATAAGTAAACTATTTCCGTCAAACTAATATTTGTTTTTCTTTAACTTTATTTAAATTACAATTCCTACCGTTGTGAGCGTTCAGATAGTTTTCTAGCATCTTTTCACACAGACGAGATATGAGAGGTCATTTCACTGACGAGATATAGGAATTAATATATCTCGTCTGTGACAGTAGCTCAATTTTCCTACCGAAACGTTGACCGATAACTACATTTGTTTAAAGGAGTAATAAACAAATGCCATTATTTCGACTTGCTGGCGAGCTAATTCAATGATCAGAGGACATAAAGTAAAGCTAGAAGTTCAAGCCGCAATCTCCAATAGGTGTCCAAAATGCATTCTGGGTCACTGCAATTATCTTGGCTACCTATACAAATATGTAATAAAACAATTTTCTCATCTCTTATATTTTTCAAGATATTTAACTGTTCTCACTTAAACCGGACACACTGTATAATACGTTCATCAAAGCGACTGCATTCTTTTTTAGAATGCGCCCACTTTCTCCGTGAGTGAAATCTCTCGCTTACGAGAAAGTTGACAATATCGGAAATATTCCATTTGCAAAGAATTCATTCTTCTGCCATGACTTGTGACACCATTAAGTAAAATCATTTTAATCATTTAACATTGTAATTTCTTCACCATCTCCGCTTCACATATAATGGGATTTACTACCAATTTTTGTTTTAAGTGTAACCGATACATATTGCAATGATGGATGCTGCCGAAATAATGTTTCATTAATTATCATCTATATACAAACTTTCTTTTTTATTGTTTCCCTGAAATAAAGGATATACCGTTCCATGTAGACAGCATTTTGATTAAAATTGTACGCGCTCAATTATAAGGTAGTGTCCGAGAATTGAAAGTTGTTTTAAGTATAAAAAGACGAAAAAGTGGATGCAGAGTGTAGAGAGGAGATGCCAACAAACTCGTCCACATTCTCATTTCGTTCGAGCCTGTAGACGCATTAGCATCACGGCCAGTGTTGGAAAAAATATTTACAGACGACCCTTAAACAAAAGTGCGTACCAAGTTCGTGTTCGTCCGATTAAATAACCGTAGATTAATTACTTCGCGACTGTTTTATTTCATCAAATGTAATGTTTGTAGTGGCGGAAAAATCTATTAACTTTACCACGATCGAGGGAGACGTTGGGCAAAGGATGGACAAAATGTTTGGCGTGAAATCCAGTTTCCTGAGAGTGGAACCTGGTCACTGCTTACTGCCACCCCAGTTTGTATTTTACGGGACGAAGATACGAGATATGGAAATCTATGAGGATGATGTATGGCTGGTGTCCTATCCACGGACTGGTAATTTTCAATGAAGACCTTCCTTTTTTTGTTACAAACTTTTAATCCCTACTCTGCTCTTTTTTTTTAATAATCTGCAGGTAGTCACTGGGCGCAGGAAATGGCATGGTGCATTGGAAATGATTTTGACTACAAGAATGCTCAAACTTTGTTTGTCATACGTAATCCATTGCTCGAGTAAGTTCTAGTGTGTATAAAGACGCAGACAAAATCTGTAGTAAAAATTATCTTTGGAATGCATAAATTATTATTACTCGTTTAGAGCCTCCTCGTTAATGGTCACAGGAAATTACGTCGAGTGGTTCGCAAAGTTGGGAGATTCCGTGGAAAATGTAAAGAGTATGCCACGAACTAGATATATAAAATCGCATCTACCTTTGGAATTGTTGCCGCAACAAATACATCAAACGAAACCAAAAGTAGATAATCAAATTTCAGCGATAAGTCGTAGCGGAGTAACAACTAATAGAAACAAGTGGTATTTCATTGATATGTCGGTCTTTTTAGATTATATACGTCGCACGAAATCCGAAAGATACATGCGTCAGCTTTTATCATTACTGTAGGAAATTTCACAATATAACCGGGAGCTTCGTAGAATTCGCTGACTTGTTTTTGGAAGATAGTGGTATGTATCGGGTTTTTACTCGAAATATTTTACCATGTATACATATTTCTCAAAGGATATCGTTCCTATTTAAGCACCGATGGGGCCATTTTGGAATCACGTTCTAAAATTCTGGGCGATGAGAGACCAAGAGAATGTACTGTTTCTAACTTACGAGGAGATGCAGAAGGTAAAGTACCAGTACATTTATGGATCACGAGGTATTATTTTAAACAATCACCCCCTTAGGATCAAGGAGCAGCGATAAAGAGAACCGCGAAATTTTTGGGGAAGAGGGTAACAGATGAACAGATCGCTGAACTTAGCGAGCACTTGAACTTCTCGAAAATGGCAGCTAATCCGGCCGTGAATCTGGAACATATTTTACCACGAAAAGATGTCCCACAAGACGATAAATTTATCAGGAAAGGTAAAGTCGGCGATTGGAGAAACTACATGTCCGAGGAATTGTCTGAAAGATTCGATGAATGGACTGAAAAACATTTACGCGGAAGTGGCCTCGATTTCGACAGGGAAGTGATCTCGTACGATGAGAAATGAAAGCTGCCTACTAAAATGTGTATATTCTAAGTGTAGATCTATTGAAGGACAAATTACGAAATAATTACAGTCCTAATTGTTGTACAATAATTTTCGTCTAAAGGTACGCGAGCCTATGTTCATATGGGACTATGTGCATATTTTTTTTAAATAAAAGTTTTAAAACAATTAGATATTATTATTATATGTGTATGTGTTTAGTATATATTTCGTACTCGTAAATGGATATTATTTACGTGGTAATTGCAATACTTGCCATATTTGTACCTGAACGGAAACCGGTTTCTTATTAAAGGGTACAAACTTGGTTTTCTATGCTTGCCCGCATTTCTAATTTCGCTCGATTTAACGTGGATATGGAGGAAGCTGAGAATGACGAATTTTCTACAAAATAATGTATTCGTCCCTGTAGTTTACTTATAGATAAGTACGCGCGTCGTGAATCTTGTTTGTGCCTCGCGCCGAAGTTTTCGTCGGTTCACAACGTGCGACGTTGTACGTCAAAGCAAAGATGGCGTTGATTTTTGTTGTGTCAGGTGTTTAAAGTTTCTTTAAATTCCATCGAAGTTTGACATTGCACTCTGTTGTGATACTTTATTCAGTATTTATGGCATTCTTGGTTCTCACAAGGATTATCAAGTGAAAAAAAAAGCGGATGCGCCTGTCAAAAGTCACGTGTAACATTGTCCGCTAGTGATACTCGCACTTAACCTTAACCTTCCTCTGTGTTCTGCGAACGTCTTCGAATTTCGGGAAAATTTCGGAAAATCCGGCACGATGCTGTTTCTTTTGTCAAAGAGAAAATGAACGATTGTTATAGATTTATTTTAAGACCGCATCAAGAACGATCGTTCGTATTTTAAAATAAAAAGAAGGATCGAAACTTTCCCGTGAATTTCAAATTGGAATTCCACGCATTGACGTTCCCCTTTCCGAACTACCAGATCTTTTCTAAGTCAACGAATATACTTGGTTGAATGCTGGTAAAACTGACCCCTGGCTGAAATGCCTAAAATAAAAACTAAGCAAGCGAATAGCCTCTGGTTAAGGCAACGCGAATTGGGAATAAAATTCCCTTTAGGTCATGCCGACCGTTTTCATAAGACCCTTTACTCCTCTGTACAACCCGTAACTTCTTGGGATCACACGCTATCGGTTGCTGCTCATGGAGGGGTGTTTAATCTGGAGTATTCTCCGGATGGGTTAGTACGAATATGCGATGGTATTTGTGATATTTGTCCAAGCATACTTCGCATTATGCCAATTGGTTTTCTGTTTCATGACAGTTCTCTCCTGTTGGCAGCGTGTGAGAAAAAAAGCATTTTAATGTTCGATCCTTTGAGAAGAAGATTGATCCATGCTATTCATAATGCTCACAACGATTGTGTCAATTGTGTTAGGTACGTATGGACCTTGCATCAATTGGTACTGAGTCCACATATTCGTATAATAATCATAGTAATAATAGCGACATTAATTTTCCATAGGTTTTTGGACCAACGTATGTTTGCTACCTGTTCGGATGATAGCACGGTAGCTCTTTGGGATGCTAGGAATTTAAAGCAAAGAATAAGGACGCTCCAGGGCCATTCAAATTGGGTCAAGAATATAGAATATAGCCCCAA
Source organism: Nomada ferruginata (assembly GCA_963583965.1). NCBI lineage: Eukaryota > Metazoa > Arthropoda > Insecta > Hymenoptera > Apidae > Nomada > Nomada ferruginata. The sequence continues at coordinate 7,446,579 of OY757225.1, read as the reverse complement.
AGATAGTTTACTATTAACCAGCGGATTCGATGGCAGCATATATACTTGGGACATTAATAGCTTTACGGAGAATAGTATTTTATATACTCGTGTGTTCCATACAAATGGACTGATGCGCACTAGGCTTAGTCCAGATGCCAGTAAAATGTTAATTAGTACCACTTCTGGATACCTCATTATTATACACAATCTTAAGTTAAGCACATTAACTCAAGACTTGGCCGGATTTAGAGTACGATCGATTTTCATTCATGATACATTTGCGTACCGAGAATGTTTATCTAGCCCGAGTTAACGGTCGATTTTTATTCCAGCCGAATATGTATCGATTAATGCAGTCCTCTCAAACTACGATACCAAACGTGGCAAGTTTCACGCATCTCTTTTCCCATTCCCGTACGCATAACAGAGTAGAGTTTCTGACGGACTTTCCTGTTGGAGACGATGCCGAAATAATATCGAGCTTGCAAGTACACCCTCAAGGATGGTGCGCTTTATCTCGAAACGTCAGCAATGGAGAGAAATCTGAGGTTGATATTGAAGTTGAATATAATACGATTCTGCTTCTCCCTTCTTTTTTCATTGCTTATATTTTCGTTGTATTGTGATTTCGTTTTCGTTTCAGTGGACTTGCATTCACGATATACAAGAGCGGGACGTATCCAGTACGGCGGAGCAAACAAAAGAAGGAGAGGAAGCGGCGCCGCAGTTCAACGAAGTAACTGTGGAAGTGTTTGAGGATTTCCAACAGCCTCAACCATCGCGATCTGGTATAACATCTTCCTTTTTAATCGGCGGAAACCCGAACAATCGTGTCAGAGTAGTTCATACTTCATCCGACACGAGATCGAATTCTGTCGGGTCGTCGGATAACGTGCAATCGGTTAGATCTTCGAGGACTAGCTGGCTACCAACGCCTCGTAGATCTTCGCGGTCGCAATCGAGAAACGTGCGTTTAGATAGAAACGCAATGAGGGCGAATTTCGGGGCGATCGAAGTTAGCTCTAGTTCAAGCTCGTCCGAATCGCCGGTTAGCGCGGACAGAGACGATAGGCAAGAGGACAGGTATATATACGCGGCTGACAATAACGAGAGCATGCAGGAAGATGGTCCAGGTGATCAGGATACAGAATCGGGACTCGGTTACAGGCCGCCTAGCTCCAATTCTCACCTTAACTATTTAAGACCGCGCAATATGATGGACAATTTTTCCACCGGTAATATAGAATTACACGTAAGTACAACCGATGTGTGGGAGGCGCACGTAGCTATAAGGGAAGCTAGGCTTAGGAGAGAAAGGGACTGGCTCTCCAGATCGAGTAACAATACCGTTGTCATAATTGGCGATAGGATCAGAGTTCAGAATCGGAATAGGCAAGGCCAACAAACTATGTACGCCATACCGAGAAATCGTATGATTCACCAAAATACGCCTAGGCTAACGCATTATATAGAGGAGCCAAATGTTGGTTCCGGTTATATCAAAGAATTATGTTTCTCTGCGGATGGTCGGCTAATATGCTCGCCGTTCGGCTACGGCGTTCGATTGTTAGCATTTTCCAACGATTGCTCAGAATTGTCTAACTGTGTTCCTCCATATAACGAATCTGTACAGTTACACGAATTAGCGACAAACGTTAGTCATTCTGGCATCGTGGTCAGTACAAAATTTTCTCCGAGGCATTGTCTGTTGGTGTCTGGTTGTCTTAGCGGAAAAATCGTTTGGCATCAACCAGTGGTTTAGTAAAATCAATTCGACTTTTCACTGTAAAATTTGTATTTTAGGTGCCGTCTTAAAGACCTATATACTATTTGTTGACTTTTCTTCTTTTCTTTCTTCTTCCAGTTTACCCGTTTCTTCTCTTCTTTTTTTTTTTAATGAAGTCGATAGCGTGTCGTCCGAGTTTTTTTTTTTCGAGGTATACATTTTTTGATAAATCATTTTTTAGCGTGTCTTGTAAAAAATATGGTTCTCTGCGAATCCGATATTTTAGATCAGGCTAAATATTTTGGAGGAACGTTAGGTATTGTATACATAATTATTTTTCAATAATGATTTAAAAGAAAAAAAAAATGAAACAATCATGACGCCGTTTTAAGTACCACGTTAATGCAATGGATTATTTCATTTTGTACAATTAGATAATTGAATACAAAGGTATAGTATTATTACTAACCGTAGAGGTACATATTTCTTCAATGAAGAACTTTTCAATAAGTTCACGGCAGAGTACTTTTCTTTTGTATCGTTTTAAAACACGCGGAAAGAATAGCTCATGTTAACTGTATCTCAGAAACATTCCGCCGACAGAATTGTAAATACCTCCGTGGAGAAATTGCGAACGTGTTGCCATTTGTAAAATCAAGATCACAGTACACTTTGTACATCTGTCTGAGGTAATGCGCAGTGATGAGCTATACTTACACTTCGACTGATCGTACAATTTCCACCTGTACGTATTTTCTTTCTTTCTTCTTTTGGTACAGACCGAACCAACTGCCAAGGTTCTTGACCAGCCTCTTAAACGTTGATTTAAAACATAGTGTAACAGCAGATAAAATACTCTCTATCCGTATGTATCATTTGCAACTATCATCAGTTAGAACGTAAAGGGGTTCAGAGATCATCTCACAATCGAATCTTAGTGCAAAAAAAAAAGAAAGGGAAATCAATTCAACCGAAAAAACGTTTTTCCAGCGTTATCGTTAGCATTCGATTCCTTACCTACGTTATTCACTATTATCAATAAACGTACGAAACTGGAAATAGTTATGGAACACTTGTTCCACTATAATCAACTCGTGTTTGCGGCTCAATGAAGAACGTGGCCTATGAACGTGCAATTCAATTCTGTTCTAGCGCAGCACTCGATCAGTTTTGTGGTTGAGTAATAAAAAATGTTACCGCGCTCACACTTTATGCAAACGGAAATAATGGACGCAATGAACAATCGTTGTTACTGCGTGCCTGAATCGTGCTTCGTCGATTGTGCGATTCAAGCGATCATACGAGAAAAGAGTGAGCGTCTGTTTGTTTGTAGAGCTGAATGTTCTGCGGAACACGTTATATTCGCCGAAAGCAAATTTGTATCGTTGGATAGGAATGAAAACGTGTAACATATGTAAATACATCGTCAACGTAGATATGTAATAACAGTTAAAAAAAAAAAAAAATGTAATAATATTCGCGTTCGTAAGCGTCCTGCTAGTTTTAAGAGAGGAGCGAGTTAAAGTATGGCTGGATGAAGTAGTCTGTGTATCATCGAAATTACGGTGTTCGTCAATGTTAAGAAGCGTTGTTTCACTGGCAAGTGATTACGATAAAAGACTTTAAACACCTTTTGTGCGCAAACAATTAAACAATTCAGTAGAGAGCAGCCGCGTCGCGTGCCATTAGTGGTTACTTAAAGGCATCGGGTTGCGGGAATTTTTAATGGCACGCCGACTGCGTGTGCAGGTGCAGATTTGTCAGCAGCTTCTTGTTTCACCGAAAATGGTGCGAATGTACGCGGGCATACAGCAAGCAAGCGCATTCTTGCTCAACCGCGTTCCACTTGACAGTTATTTTCGATGCAATTTGTTACCGACTGATCGCATGTACGCTCTTTATAATATAAACCATACGATCATGTACAGTAGCTAGTGCGCTGATTGTTTTCTAAGATTTGTTCGTTTTCTTTTTCTATACAATAAAATATTGCTTAATGTCTGTCGGCCTTTCTGGATTAAACACCTTGCCTTTGGCTAGAATAAGTCAGCGTCTAGTATTCCATGGAGATCAGGGGGGATGATTTTAATCCATTATACAATGTTTATTAACATTTAATTTAACTTATGTACAGGTATATGAAATTCTAGAATTCAACAAACTGCTGTCATAACACGTAGAATAATAAGATCATTTCATTATTTCCTCTTGCACCTTGGAGCTTAAAGCATCGCGAAACCTAAAGTATTGACTCTCGATTCTTTCTTTTTGGAGATCCTGAGAGCCGTATCCATTATCGCGCTGATTTCTTCCACGATTAACGCACACATTAGAGACATTTCGCTTGTACAGTAAGAGACAATAATCAGTTAATAAATAGCTGAATAAATAATCATTATTTCATGGTTAATTATATTCCTCCCCCATGTTATCGCGTCGATTACATCGTCTATTATTTTCAAAGTCACGTACATTTCGCGCATCCAATTTGCAACTATTCCAATGTTATCAGAATGCGTTAAACGCTGGCGTTAAATTGGGCATGATTCAATTAACTAACCGATGCAAATTGTTTGCAAGTCTATTTCAACAAGTTCAACTAGTATCCTTTTTACTCTGCTCCCAATGAATTTCGAACTTTATTAAATGGCATGATAAAAGACCACGGCCAATAGGACGTATCCTAAATTGGCAACGATGGCTTGACCGGCGCTGACCAACATTGGCATGTGTCCATAATGCTCTTGCTTATCCTGGTGATCATCGCGATGTTCGTGACGACTCGTCTCGTGGTTGTCTCCTCGAGGATCTGTAATATGCACGTCTCCTTCGTGCGGAGATCTCTTCGATCGTTCAACGAGCGTCAGCCTTGTATTCTTCATCGTTCGTACATCAGGCGTCGAGATATTCGTCGGCTGTAAACGACGTTTCTCCGGTTGGGAACGACTCGATCGAACATCCCCCGGGATCGGAGGTGGTAGTTCCCCTTTAAATCGTCCAAACTGTGGCGTTCTGCTGAGAATGTCCGAGGACAGTTTACTCTTGATGTGCTCCTCGATCCCTGAAATCGATCTGGCCAAGCTGGAGTCCTGCAATCGTTTGCCATCGAACGTGATTAACACCTCGGATGACGACGAAGGTGACGGCGAATCCTTCGAGTACGCGCTACGAAGCGGCGGGAGATAGTAAACGTTCGTGCTATCAGCAGCCATCTCCATGTCGTCTATTTCGTCTGGACGAACTTTCGTGTTCGCGATCTTCCTTCTCGATTTTTTGAGCGTGTCGATTGTCGGGACGGGCGGCGAGGGTATGAAGACTGGTTCAAAATTGTCAGCCGGCTTGTAGCTCATGGTTCCCTGGACCCGAACGTCCTCTTCCTGTTTCGTTTGCTCGGAAATTCTCTTCTGCGCTACGATTGTCGATTCGTCGTGATTTCTGATGATAGGTTTGAAGCCACTCTCGATCACTATCGAGTCTGGATTGAAGCCTGTGTTCCTGGCTGGTTTCATAGGTGCGCCGAAAATATTGGAAATGTCCAAGTTCGACACCTTGGCCTCCAGCTTGTTTCGTTGCTTCGAATCGATTTTCGCAAGCTTCGGGACCTGTGGACCGTCGTTCCCCGTGGGAAGTTTTTCCGGGGTGCTTCTCGCATAATTCGAAGGGATCGGTCTGTAGACAGCCTTCTTTCGTTCCATGAACGCCGGCCTAGGCTGCAGGGGCACGGTTGTCTGCGGCATCGCGTGGGCGGTCTGCAACATCGGACGACGTGTCAGCACCGGTCTCTTGATGATCATCAGTTGAGCCCTCTGGTCCGGTTGATGGTAATGATAATGCGGGGAAAACGGTAGGTGATAAGGGTGGTTGTAATTGGTCGCGTAATGATGAGACACCGGCCTGGGATATAGGATCTGAGTGCTGGCGGTTGCCGGGTATGTGTATTTCATCCCATGGTTCAGTGGCCGTGGATTATCTGCAACGAGGTTAGACAATTGCTGATTAGAGGCTTGCCGAATGAGTTCCGGCTCGATCTCCGTGATTTGCTGCCGGCCAGGGTAGGAAGAGGTCAGTCTGGTTGCCTCCATCGATTGATCGCGATAAATCGGCGCGAGCTGGTGATGACGATGATGATGATGATGATGATGATGATAGTTGTGGCTCGGCTGCAAGTGATCCTCGTCGATATGCGCGTGATGCGATTGCTTCACGCGAACCTCGTGACGATGGGGCACACCGGCGAGGCCTGGCGATGCGCTGTACGAAGGTTTCGAGGCGAATGGCTCCTCGTACGGTGACGATGATTTCAAGCGCACGTAATTGTTGTTATTAGCGATCGTTAGTAGCGGCGTGCGCGATGTGCTTAGCTTGCCGGGGTTAGTCGCTGGATGATAAGAATATCGAAGCCCTGCTTCACCATGGGGATGATGTAGATGTTGCTGTAGGAACTCCGCCGTTGGCGTTACCTTGCTCGACACTCGGATGCTGTGGCTACTCTGTAGATCGCCGCCTGCCAGTTGACTCTTCGGATCGATGTAAACCTCGTGGTTCTCGCTGGCGGCAGTCTCGCTGGCATTGCAGCTGTCGTGGACGTTTATCTTCCAACCCAGGTAGCGATGCGTGTAGCACTGAACATTCGTCGATAATCATGAGCACACGATACGATCCTTCCGCGTTCAAATATTTGCATCAACCTACCTGATAGTACACCGTATCGGGCGTGCTTTCGTTCGGTGTCCATTCCACGATACCTGGGTCACCGTGATCGCATTCGAGGGTCAACGTGCGTTGATAACCGCCGAACGACGCGAAATCATCCGCGGGGGGTTGATTCTGATCCGGTACCCAATTGCAGAGCCGTCCAACACCCGTTGGTCGATACACGCCACGCTGACGTTGGGCGCCCGCGAATATTTTCACTTTCTGTTTACGGGGAAATGATTTTACGTTCGTACCGTTTGGACGGGCCTGAAGAATATCGACTTACGGCTTTTTCCTCGGGTGTCTTGTGCTGATATCCGCCGATAGGATCATCGGTGATATAGAAGGGATGATAACGAGCTGCTGCATCTGGATTTTCCCCACCCTCTACGTAAAATGTGTATTTCCTTCCGCGAACGACGTTAACCTCCGGAATTAGCAGGCCATTTATATACCAGGAGATACCCCAGCCGACATGACCTGGGGAAAGTGGATCGTGTTGGTTTCGTTAAATGCTTGCCTCTTTCTGGTAGCAATTTATCGTCGAACTCTGTTACGTACCGGTGATAGCGGGATAGCCATGCTTTCCTCCGGTAGGTCCCATCTGAGCGTAGAGCACCCCATCTTCGGCTTCGTCGCACTGAATGGGTGGAATATCCCAAGCATCGGTTTTAGGTGCCGGCGCGGGGGTCACCGGGACTCGTTGAAGTCTCCTCGTAGTTACACTCAATTCCTGTTTCATTGGATTGTCTTAATGTTACCAGGGGAATCGTGATTAAACCCGTACTTTAGTAACAGAGACTCCTTCGCATCTCAAGCATGGATTACTGTCACAGAAATTGTTTAACGCTCTACGAAATACCTGACTGATACTGGGCTTCTCGTTACTGTCCCCGAATATCTGGGCTTGTTCGTTATCTGGAACGGGACAATTCCAAACCGGTGGTCTACCAAAATCGATGAAGCGGTCGGTTTTCAGATAGTCCGAGTGAAAGCTGACCTCTTGCCTCTCGTTCAAAGGCCCGATGGCCCAGATGATCGCTTGCGAGCCGTTTGTCAGGATTTGATGGTCTAGTTCGTCGTTCGTCTTCAGCGGTCTTTGATACGTGACAATGCTGTAGCCGTCCACTAGGGCCGCGTTCAACAACCGAATGGAATTTGTGTTCTCCTGCAAGAGCGTCGATTTTGTCGTGGGAATTCAATGTACATTGCCGTTCGAGACTCGCCAACGGCAGACGATTGGAAAACTACTGAGAACTAACTTGTATACGATTATCCGGACAGCTTCCCCGACCGCCGGAACATTGGGATTTTGCATCCAAGAAGTAATCGACGGCGTAGCCCTGAAGAGTTTGCTTATCGACCCATGCGACCACCGTGTCTCCGCCAACCATTATGCTTCTTTCAGGGTTCGCGGATAATCCAAACGACATGTACTGGCCGTTGTCTGTAGACGGTGCATAACAGGTCAGCAATCGTTGAAGAATTAAGGCGTTAAGAAAATCACGGTTCCACGAGCTCGATATTAAGCGAACCATATTAATTTCGACGAGGTGCCGAAGCGAAACTTGCTCCCCGCAAATACAACGAGGGAACCGTTCGGTAGAGAGGCTACTAATTTAACGAGCTGCCCGTTTCACGCCCGATTAGACAATAATTAGAGCGTGAGACGCAATTCTTCTTGGTCTCTTTTTCCGCAGGAACGATCCGATCCGACGAAGGGCGCAAATAGGGCGCAGGTTTTGTGGTACACGTTTCCGAGCGTATTTGAAAAACTTGCATTGCATTAATCTCGTTCTCGTTTCCGATGAACGCAATTGTCGTGCACAGGCGAACACCCGGCGCAGCTCGGATACGTATACTCGCTACTCACCAAGTTTTCCGACGAGTTGGGCGACTATGCTGTCTCCGGCCACGGCCCAGCGCACCTCAAAATCCAAATTGCCCTCCAGAACTTCGCAGTTCAATTTCGACTGAAATCAAACGACAAACCTTTCACCATCGTTTACAGCAGCACCTCGATTTCGTTGCTCGATTCTTTCCGACGCGACGCTTCGCGCGTGCCAACTCGAATCGATTGCGCCTGCCTTGGATTAGATAGAAAATCACGAGGTAAGGCTAAGAATCCGTTTGGAATTGAAGAGAGAAATACGTTTATTCGTATTGATCCGAAGTAGAAACGTACAAAAGTTGGTAGAGGGAGAACAAAGAATTAGTGTAATCGGTGCGAGTAACATTGATCTACATCTGGTAAATACGAATATTAAGTATAGGCGAAGCTTCTGCATTTAGAAGAGAGAAGAACTGGCCTTAGGTCGTAAGGGGATTTCCTCAGCTTTCTTATCCGAGCGATAAGTTCTTCGTTGCTTGGAGTAACGCGCGTCTCCTCTCGGGCCGCGAAGATAACAATAATTAACCCTCTTATCACAGTCGAAAAGGCATTGCTGCCCGTCCTTATACACTCGATTTTACAAGACTAACGCCTCCCCTTTCTTACACTTACACTTTAAACCAACGGTACTCTAAACTCAAAAGCCACAGCGATCAGATTTACAATTGCACGCCATTCGTTCGCGGGCTTGTACCTTATCGGTGACACTTTTTCCCCGGATTTCGAAACAGGTGGAAGAAAGAAAAATAAAAAATACAATAGCCAGGCCTTCGATCTCACGTATAACGTATAAAAGGGTTACGATTCGCTGTCTGGTCACGTTCGGAGCCTCGTCGATAGCCAATTTTCTTCCGGTGGTACTCGCATATCCGCGTGTATCCCTGTAGAGCACGCAGATGAACCGAAAGACAAGCCAATATTCAAGCGTCATTAATATCGACACACGTTTCATGCAAACACAGAGTGACGGCGAAGCGTGAATTATGGCGACTCGTATTGTTCGAGGAGAACGCGACGCATCCAATTCCACAGTGCACTGCAGGCAGTGGCGAGATTCTACGCCCTTCAGGATTGAATTCTAGAGGGGACTGCGAGAGATTAAAGGGCTGCTCCGTAGGTATGCATTCGGCGGGGTGGCGTACTGAGCCTGCATAGATTGCGTTTTCTTCGCAGCAGGTATTCCGATACGAGTCCGAATTGATTTTCGAAATCTCGATCCACGGGCAGTGGAGCAACGTTAAAATAGCACGACGCTACCGTTTGAAACTGTTCTTAAGGCAGACATCAATACGTGTTACTAGAATCGCGACAAACTCCATCCTCTGCCACCGATCAAAATCCAACCGATTGCGCTACGAAACGGTTCACCCTGTATAAGAAGTTTCCCTCCGTGTGTGCAAGTGTCGTGCACGCTCGCGCACATCTACGAACAGCTGTGGCTGTAAATCGATGTTCAGGGATTCCCCGTATAATAGATAGCTGGCGCCCGGTGTTAAATAAATAAAGAGAAAGCCGTAGTCGTCGTCTCGCGTATCTCCTCCTGCGCCCGCCCGCTGCGGAACTTTCCAAAGTGGCTGCACGCGACCGTGGAGCTTTACGAACGAGCCCCCGGCTAATATTATCGCAGCTGTGCCACCTGAATTTCCCGCGGCGGATTGAAACGAATGATGTTCGTTTGTTAAGCGCGACGGCCGGCTTACAGAACTTCTCGCCAGCTCGGCGAGGCGCGAGTTTGACCGAATTCGACGGAAAACCGCTGGTTGATTTACGGCAAGATGCCATCCGAAGTGCGCGATCCATTTGCCGGCGCGGGCCGATCGAAGGAATTTTGCGGACCTGACCTCTTTCGTGTAACGACTAATCGACTAAAGAAGCGAAGACAGATCGAGGATTTCTATTGCTGAGTCCGGAGCTCATCCCTGCTCGAGGAACAACGCCCGGGAGTCCCTGGCGTCGGCTCGAGTCGTCCAAGAACGGCGGACGTCGCTGAAGAAAGTGAAACCGGCTCCCTATCAATAACGAACGAAGGAGTCTAGCCTTCTGTCGCCCTGGAAACGCAATAGCCTCGAGTAAGAATTTGGCTGCGGCACGCTAGTTAGCCGGCTTGCCGCTCTGGATCGTTCTGTTGGCTGAGCCGTCGCCGCCTCGAGTGAGGACGGGTCGGCGCTAGATCTAAATTGCCCTTGATACGTGGCGTCTAAGCCCGGGACGACGTCGTCGTCGTCGTCGTATTGGGCGATCGCAGCCGATCTTTCGGACTGCGCCGGATAAACGGCCGGCTGGTGCCGATGAAGCTGCTGAGCGAGAGGTTCCTGGGTCTGCGGGCTCTTTGGTATTCGATAGTCGATCGCCTGAACCACTTGGACCTGATCTTCTCGACGGAGGATCGGTCGGTAGGTTGTCGGACGTTGACGGTGTTGCTGAGTTAGCAACGCGCTCGCGAACGAAGGAGACGGAGACGAAGAAGATGTCGACGACGAGGATGAGGTAGACAGCTCGTAGAGATTTGCCGAATCGAGCGTCTGTCCCTGCCCTCCGCGATGCACGTTCTGCAACACAAGGACAGAGACAGGGTGTTATGCATAGGCCTTGCAAGCTAACAAATTCTCGTTCCTCTGGGCGGCAGTGGAGCCTCGACGATTCTCGTTCTCCGTGGTCTGTCTTGAATTATCGAGGCACCGCTGAACACCGGAGTTGCTACGCAGGACGCGCCAGGGCTTCCTTTTTTGTTATCTTTCTACAACAGCGAGGATTCTTTTCAAGCCGAAGGGATCGCGAAATACGGGACAGAGCGTGAGCCGTCGTTGACGTAGGTCGAGGGCGTGCGCTCGGGAAATCCGTAAATCGGTGAATGCATTGTCGTCCGAACGACGTCCGCCGACAGTCAGATATCTACTCAAATATTGACAGAGACAAATTCGTCGTGGAACAATACCGAGTCTGTATTGAGTGTTCCCGTGAAAGGCTCGTTTGTTTCTGTACATTCGAGTCTGTTTGCACGATCGACTACGCGGCAAACGCTCGTCGTCCCGGCGTTGGCGAAACAGTTGCTCCCCGTTGCCGAGGGAAAATCGCGGAAAACAGTAGCAGACGCAACGAGGCGGGCGTTTCGCCAATGATTTTCAACGTTTCTTCTTGATCCAAGGAGAAGAAGTTTTTGTTGCAAACTGGGACAGATTATCCTGGATGAACTGTGTGCGTGAAACGAGGGCAAAGGCGCGACCGATTGCGAAACATTCGGGCGTAATCGGTTCGCGAAATGTCGACGGAATATCAACGTGTCTGGAAGTTGGTTTCGACCTAGGGGAACTTATGGGACGTGACACAAAAGCATCGAGACGGCTAAGGACGATGTAAATCGTTCGTGAATACGGCGAACACCCTGTTCGATTCCCTCTCCTCTTGCCACTTTGAACGTGTTTGGCATGGAGATTGTGCAGTTTTCTGCGATGCCGTTTTAGTGACAGCCTCGAGAGCGAGACGGCGAATCGCACCGGTGAGATCGAAAACAGGGGGTAAATCAAAAAGTACTCCGTTGCCTTTATAAAGTTGGTGTATGTTTTAATTAACTCGCAACTCGATCGCAAAGTTCGTGGCAAGTTGATCGGATTAACCAAGGGGCATCGCGTTTAAAAGATCCAAGCCGGCGTCTCTTCTTGCAGCGAGCCGCTGACTACAAGAAGCCTTTCCAGCTTACCTGCGGCGAGACTCCGAGCATCTTTAGGGACGGTGGCACGTTAAGATTCTGCGGAATTTGTACATGGCCGAAGTCCACGGTGAACGCCTCGCACCAGACGCCAAAGTGGCCGATCTGGTGGATCGTTAGATCCCCGGGCAACGTCAGCACGATGGCTTTGCGATCGTATCGACGCAGAGGCTGCTCCTTCCCGTTCTCGTCAGGTACGCGAATACCTTGCGGCGACGGCGATGGTCCGGCTCCCACCCAAAACTTCGCGTCTGCGAAAAGATTGAATTGTGCAGCAGCGATTGAGCAACGGCGAACGAATGTGTGCGCTGCACGCGAAGGACAGTCGAAACTTACCAGGTGCTTCGCCGTCGTAGCTGAAGTTGGGTATCAGGAGAGTTTGTGCGTCGACTATGACGATCGGTTCGGAACTGACTGCGTGCACTCCGTTAAGGGCCGCCAATTTTTGTGGCTTGGGGTAATTGAATCCTCGTGGTATCCTGACGTCACCGAAGTTCACCTAGGAACGATTAATTCAGGCCCATGGTTAATGAAAATTCATCGTCAGTCTTTTACTTCGAAGTGATCGAGTTCGATTTTGCATAGGGGATCTGTTTTTGTTCGTATGCCTCTGAGCCAGCTGAGACAATTACTTTCTATCCGTTGGCAGCGCAGGTATGCGTTGCAACGAACGACGTGCGTGAAAGTTGCGCGACAAGGAAACGGTACCGGTTTCAGTACCGAGCAAGTGGAATTAAAGCGCCATCGAAGGTCACGAGCATTATACGTTTCTTACTCACAGCGTATTCGTCGCACCACACGGAGAACCACTTGATATTGTTCAAAGTCTTGCCATCGGGTAATGCGAGCGTGATATCCTTTCTTCGATACCGTTTCAGCGTGTCCGATCTATCGGAGAGCAACAACAAAAAAAGAAGAAAAAAAGGTTTCTGGTCTGCCGCAAGATATTTGACTCGTCCATCAAAGCTACAGAAAATACTCACGATCCACGCTCATCTCGAAGCCTGATTCCGTTTCCATTAGGACTCTTGGTAGTGCCGACGTAAAAGTAGGCGGCTGAAAGGGGACAAATATAGTTGCTACTTTCACCGATCCTAGCGTATTATTGCTCGCTACTTTATCGAACTCCGTCGATTAGCCGGCCCTAGTGAATCTCTCGCCGCGAAAATGCCTTCGAGCAAGGATTGCCTGAGAAAAATCTCCGTACGCGAACGCTTTCGATTTTATCGCGCTGCAGCGTGTGGGAAAGTGAGAGTAGCGACCGAGCAGGAAAGAACAAGTAGGAGAACCTTTTACGATCGTGATTAATTTAACTGCACGTTCGCGTTCCACGGGGAACAGCGTTAGGAAAAGTCTTTTAATTTCCATCGCGGGATACTTCTGAATGGACGGGAATTGAGTCGACCGCCGTGCGATATTTACCGTGAGGGGCGCAAGTGAATTTACCGTGGACCACGATACGTAGCGAGGCAGGTGAACGAAGAACGATTGGGAAATGTACAAAAGACGTTCGCGGAGCATTTGCCAACCCTCTCGATCGTCGATGCTTGGATGTAAAACAAGCAGACGATTCCAGACCCAAGCATCGTCTACGGTTTGAAATAGAGATGATTGCGAACGATAGTGAAGCTTCGGGTAGGAATCGTGAAATGCCAGGAGTCGTTTTTCGTGGAAAACTAGGAAGCCGGCTGATCGACCGGCGCACTGAAGTTGGAAAGTTCCGTGCTAGTCGTAGCTTATACGAGCTTCTTGGCTACGAACTTGGTGCTTCGCCGTCGTACGTGAAGTCCTTGACGAACAGAGTTCGTCCGTCCACCGCGTAAACTTCACCGCTGACGCCGTGATGAAATTCTGACAGCTTGCCGATAAGCTTGCCGTAATAGGCGCCGCTGCATACCTCTGTAAACAAAGTCGTATTTAATTAATTAGCTGGGATTAATGGCGAGTCGGGGCTCGAAGCCGCTCGGGCACCGGCCGGAATATTTAAAAAGGAAGCGCAAACTTTTTAATCTGTTATAGACGACTATCGCGGAGTAGCCCGGCCGTCAATTTGTTTTCTCGAATAATTAAGCGACCCGAGGCGTTTCTCGAAGACGATAAAGAACCGGTCGTGCGCATAAATAATCGAATGGGAGAATCGGGCTAGTTCGAATAGGAAGTTTCACTCGATTGCGTATCGCGTTAACGGTGGTCGATACGTAATCAAAGGTTGATCCAACCATGAGTGGAACGGGGCTGATCGTTGGAAATCGGGAGGGCACGTAAAAGCGAGTTTCTCGGATGCTTGGTGGGCCTTTGGTGCGTCGAGGCACGTAGGGCAGGTCGTGTCGCCCGACATCGTGGAATGTTAGTCGTCTATACGGATATCGTGCTTCCAACCAGCCCGGGATAATACGCTACCTGAGGGCGTAATTCGTGCAAAATACCACTCGGTCGGGGGATCGATCATTTTCACGGCACTCGCGTTCGTCTCGTGGAAGGTGGTTGACATCGGCCGATGGATGGCAGCCCAGTTTAAACATTTTCAGCAACTTTTACGCGACGGTGAACTGCGGGCATGAGTAATCAGCGGGGCAGGAAGTTCGCGTAGCAACGTTCGGAGAGAACGAACCAGGTGGATACCAGGGTTAGTACTCGTCTAAATATGCGATTGCGGTGCATCGAACATCAAGGCCAATCCCCGTGGCGTGGATCGTTCGTTAGATGCTAACGAATCCGGGAACCGGTCGACGATCGATCTCGCATCTAACCCTTTGATCGAGCACGTACCGTTACCGCTCTCTCGTCCGAACAGGATATCGTCCATTCGATGAGATTGACGCATGCCCGAGCATAAATCCTAAATCGCGACGTTCACGGTCTCGCGTAAACGATGCTGTTCGACGCTCGTGGACACGAGCGAATCGAAAACACGGGAAATATCGACGCGAACCGAGGAAAATTAGATACGTCTCCGGAATGATCCGTGTGCGACGTTTCGCGATGCCGTTAACTGTCGCTGATAATCGGTGATGTAACGTATGGGACGGCAAAGCGGTCCGCGTGTACCACTTTGTTCTACTGCCTGGTATTTGATAATTGGACAAAAATGCGCCGCTGCGCTCCACGACCGGATCGTTCGCGGGTTCGTTTATGTATCTGGATAAGGTAGGCACGATGACGCCGTTCGTCTCGGAGGATCTTTTATTTCTATTTGCGAGCGGTCGAACGTCGAGCGATTAGAAAAGATGGTGATGTTGATTAGACGAAGGAGAGCCTCGAATATCGTCCCGTTCTGATCTGCCAGTCGGAGATCGATGCTTCGCGTATCATCCCGCGGATCCGTAACTCTCGCAACGTCGGGGAAAATTCGCTTTTCACCAAGGTGCAAGCACTGCGGATCATTAAGTCGTAACGTGTAATCTTGCGGCGAAGTCTTGTCATTGATCGAGGGGGCCGATCTGACGGCGCGGCGTAAACACGCGTAATGAGAATTACACGCGTAGTCCGCTGATACTTGGAGAACGCGGTTATTCCAGCTCCTCTAATCAGGCTGCAGCTTGATCGATCGACGTCTCTCTACTGCCCTTTCCCCTTTCGCGATTATTATTTGCCCTTGTGCACCTCCTATACAACTTCTGTGCACCGCTTGATTCCTCAACGCGCACTTGCCTCGTCGTTCGTGCTTCAAAGCGGGTAGGAACGCCACATTCCTAGCGGAACATCCAAGGTTACTGTCAGAAATCTCTGCGTCGACGACGATTCTATACACCCCGACTGCCTCGGGGAGAGACCAGTGGGTAGTATAAAGCCCCGACGCAGGTGGCAAGCTCATCGACTCCGAATCTAGGACAGTGTCGCCGGGACTTTGTAATCAATCGCTAATGAGGAGGAGAAGCGTCAAAGCAGCGTCGGTTTCAAGCTTCCAGAGAATACATTACGTCGTTCTGGTCGCGAGCCATTAGTGCGTAATTATTGTCGCGGTAACGACAGCGTGAAACGTGATTAAATTGTTGCAGGCGTGGCACGGGGATTCGCTGGAGCCGGTGGAACGATAAAAGGTGGGCGAACAGCGGTCAGAGGCGAGGGAAAACGACTATAAGATTACTGTGGATCAAAGCGCGGGGCACATAGTGTGCCTAATCGACGACGAGCTACGAATTTGGGTCAATGAGGCTGGGGCATAAGATGAGAGGGAAAAAAAAAAAAAACGGTGGAAAGAGAATGAGTAGAGCTAGAGACACATGTCGGACCTTTGACATTTTCATACGAAAGAGAAAGCAGAAGGCGGACAAGCGTAATTGCCTGCCTCTACATAATACCACTCTCGAGGTAATGTCGCAACGCCTGTGGATTCCGGTAGATTCGCGGCAATAGAGAGGAGTAAGCTGATTTGGAAACGAAGCAAAATCCTGATCGTCACGATATTTTCTTCCTTTCATTCGACGCCGCCCTGCCAATTGGAAATATCGAGTTCCGCATCGTCCTCCCCTATAATCCTACCTTCATCGGAGCATAAGAGTGCATCTGTTTTCTATAAATCCTATTCATTACATCCAGCTCCTCGAGATTTCGCCCGGCTGAAATGATACAGAAAGGCGGCGTGTTTCCCTGAGAAGAAGAAGGCCCTCGAGAAGTTTGCGCGGACGATATTTTTGAATCGAGATTTTCGGTAATCGCAAACGTTGAAGAAATTCGACGACGCCGTTTGCAATAGAAGGAAATCTTATTTTCTTCCGCGTAGAGTTACATTGACGGCGACGTGTTCCCTGTAAACATTTCGTTTCCCCGTTTGCACGGGCACCCAATTAACTCTTACGAATCGCACCATTTCTTCGCGTCTGGCACTCGTAGTCGCTGGACCGGAATGCACACAGACGGAGAAGGAATAGATTTTTCCAATGACGTTTCAACGCCGCGCCAGCTCCACGACCAGCTGTCTATGTAGACGATACAGCTGCTGTACAGAATTTTCCAAAGTGTTGCCGTTCGTTACACAAATGTTAGCGAGTCGCTCGGTGCTCGCGCTTCCCCGGCGAAAATAGATTTCCCGGCGTGTCCGATAAATCTATACGAGCGATTGAAACAGAGCGAAATAAGTTATGCGATCGCAGTTCACTTGCTCCATGTATCCGTGGCACTTTCGAAAGCCGGCAACGCGAAATCTTCAGCAGAAAGCGGCCAGTATCATTTTTTTCTCTCTACTTCGCCGCGAATCTCTTTCTCCTCTCGGCTAGATGAACGCCGGAGGAAAAGCGTGGAACGCGAAAGTCACGCCGCGCTGCGAAACAGACCGGCAAATCGGGACGCATACATCGAACGAGCCTGCAGAATGTCTTGTTAATCAACTTTGCCGATTGCCGCAACTATGTAGGCATCGTTCGGTCAGCCGATGCAGTGGAAAGATTCGTGGCGACAGGAATTTCCGTCGGAACGTCGACGTAGCGTAAACCGTGTTGCACGGTCCGCGATCGCGTATTATTCAGGACTTCGTTCTCTGTTAAATATTCCGACGTCGGAAACTTTGGCGCAATTCGCCATTGACGAGCGCGAGTATTGCACATTCGGCACGGCGCACTTTGTTCAGTGCCTGTAATCACGGGCGGCACTTCGCGTGCTTTGCTTCGGCTGAATGAGAAGTCTCGCAGGGTACATACGTCGGCGAAGAGTGAATTGGGGAAGCGCTGCCCTACTGACTTCGCAGGGCGCTGTGGATTACGACGGCGGGGGTTTTCAGACTCCTTCGAACGAGAACGAAGGGGCCGGTTGTTTGCTACGCTGCGATATGGGCGCGAATGTCATAAATACCCTCCCCTCTACACAGCTCGAGCTGCAAACTTTGGCAATAACGCGTCGCGTTGCAAGCGCATGGAGCACGATTCGCATTTTTATACAGATTACGGAACAAGAAGCCTTCAGGCTGTCGGGCTGGTTCACTTCGCGCCGAATTGTTTGGCAAAAATCCTCGGCGGCGTGGCTCGGAAATCGGATGTGAACGATAATTGAGTAAACTCACGTGTTGCCAGGAGAAGATAAACCGCTGCGACTAGACCAATACCGTAGATCCGAGTCGAGGATGATGTGGGTGATTGTGTCGTCATGGCGTCTTCGTGGTTACTGCCGTCGAAAGTGGCCGTCGTAGATCCAGGTAGCTTTGTCGATCCCACTACGATCACCGGCTCGCCTTGCTTCACCTCGGTCTCTCTTTCTCTTCACTCCGCTCCCTTCTGCTCTGTTTGCTCCTTTGAATCTGTCATTCCACCCTTCGATGTCTTTTTTTTCCCCCCCTTTCCTAGATCACTCGCAACTCCTCTGCTCCGGTCCTTTCTAGACTTCGCGTGGAACCGGGCAAAGGAAGGAGGCGAAACTTTATCATCCCGACATTCATTTCCTTTGTTTTCCTAGCCGCCGGCATCCTTGATCGTCCGAGTGGTCACCGCGAGACCAATGCCTACTCGTATCCGAAGACGTCGCGCGTTCTTTCGAACGAGGAGGGAAATGTAATTTAACGCGAGGGAAATAAAGGAGCCCGTTTAGTTCCACTGTCTTTTCTCTGTTCCTCCCATCGTCCTTGCTCGAGTTGTTGCGTTTTTCGGTGCTTTCGCGGCAGCGCGAATAGGAACGAGGTGGATCAGGATGGAGGTGAAAGAACGCAGTTGCAGTGTTACACCGCGAGATCGTGACCGCGATCCGACCTGGATGCTGGTTGGATAAAGCAAGAACCGAGTAATAGTTAACACCCATCTGGTTTGTCGTGGCGCGACAGCCATCCAAGGACCATCCAAACGAATTGTGCCACCTCGTTTCACTTTGTCTTCGTTAGCTGTTTGCTACCGTGGACGCGAAGATTACAGTTATTCGTTGGAAAGCGAGACGTTGAGCAGAATGTATACGTCGTGAAGTTGTTTTCAACATTCTGCCACGAAGAGATAACGAAACCATCGAAACGGAAAACGGAACGTTTCTGAAAATAACCGTGACAGACGGTATAAAAAGTTGAACCTTGTTCGTAGGCATGCGTACTCGTTTTTTTTTGAATAACCGAGCACGCGGGTAAATTGTCTACTCGGATATTTAGGATCACCGCGCTGGTTGATCGAGCGTGCAAGACGTGTAATGCTCGTCTGCGAGTAATTGAATTTTCGCGGAGTCCTAATCGTTTAGCTGGTGCCGACAGGAGGGACCGGAAGCAGAAAATTGTATCGACGTTGTAGTACACAGTGTTCCCGCTGGCAGGTAGTAAAATAATCATTGACACGAGAAGCTACAAGCTTTCGGTGGGCGGGAAGACCTCGTAGCTTCATCGGGATGAGCTTGCGGGGAGATACGAAATGTCCTTTCTTCCCCTTTTATAGCCCCGTGTGAACAGCGAAAAGCGCTTAAAGAAGCACGCGAGGAACTCGGGGCGTGCACCAGTCACGGCCGTGTTCCCTCGAAAAGCTTCCTCGACCGCGTGAAAACTTTCACATGCCCGGGCCCGTGCCGCCGCGTATTCACGCGCGAGGAATTTTAATTTCGTCTGATACTTGCTGGACGACCATTCAGATTAAAATTCCTTTCAAAGGCGCGAGGCGCAATTGAAATTTTTCCCAAACCGCTGTACACAACGGCGGTAATATCCAGCGAATTACAGAAACGGGGGGACTTCGTGAATAGCCTGGGAGTCAGGAAATGCCGTGTACACGAACCTTTCGTCGCGTGCTTGTCGAAAGTGCGAGCAAAAACCGGGCGACAATTGTCTCTTCTCGTGACTATCGTACGAATATACGTGGAAACGATTGCACGCGTCAATTGGTCATTGTCTTTTGCCACAATGGATGGTTACATTCGTTTAGGATGCCCTGAGAGAACCTGACGATGAAATATAATAGGTTGCACGTGCCGCCTGCCAGAAGGATCATTCTTCCTCGTCACGCAGGCCAGGAAGGAGCCTGCGATTAAATTTAATCTCGCTCGCATTGCGAGCAATAATTATGGAATAATTACGAGAACGGTCTACGGAACCGCGGCGTCGCGTCGCGTCGCGTCGGCATCCTTACAGTTGAGAAAAGAACGTTTATTACGGAACTGCTTACACCGATTATGAAGGAAACGCGGTTTAATGTCGATCCAGAATATTTGCGTTAGCAACGCCGCGTTAACTCAGCCAGGCAGGAATTTATAGGAGGCCCGAGACGAGAATCTAGTCTGCCGCGATTTCTTCGATTGCGAATTTGGTCGAAAATATTGCCAATACGAAGTGCCTTGCCCTGGTTGCAATATTGCACTATCGAGTGTCACTTAGGTATGTGCTTGCACAGTATGGCAGAATATTCGTATGGGAACGTGACTCTGGTTTCTGATCCTTGTTAGAAAGCTTCTCTATAACTGGACGCTAGTTGATTCGCAGGATTTCGTGGCATCGACTGCTCTCTATTCTTTCATGGCTGGACTGGTATGCGGGTTGTATTCCTACAGAAACCAAGAGGTTTCTGTTCAACCTAGAAACCGCCTTCCGCGGTCCGTCAACGGGAGGAGAAAAGAGTGGCTGGTAATTAGGTATGATTATTACTCACGCACAGATCTTGATCATCAACTTTTTATGCTTTGCCTGTATTTATCTTTAACGGCCCGCAATCTACTGATACAGATGATTAATGGTTTGATTGGAGCGCGGCAATTATACCTCCGAAGACATGCCTGCACCCATACGTGTATCTCGTTTGCAAAATTAGAACACTGTTCTATCCATTGCAGTGCAGCTGAAGAAAGAGGTTGCTTCAATCGAGTAGAGTCTTGCTTACGAATTAATCGAAGGCTCGTTGAATGGGCGACGAAACGGCGACCAGCCACATACGCGGGTGTTGAAAGTGAAATCAGTATTGCGGAAAGTACGTTGCGCGTAATGAACAATTGAAGACACCAGGTAGAGCTGCGCTATTTCTTGGATGCTTTACGCACTCTGCGTCGCTCTTTCCCCTCCAGCTGTTTTCTTTTTTAATAAATTGAAGCCCCGGTTACGCTTTCAGGTAACGTAAGCATTCAACGACTTCATTGGTAAAGCATGGCTAATTAAAGCGACAGCAATGCTCGCACTTGCACTTGGTCGCGCTTATTAACGGAACGCAATGAATCCAGTCGATGAGTTAACGGGGGAAAATTGTTTCGACGACCGTGCTCTAACTTCCGCCGAATGTAATTGATTTCTGAAGTGATAAAAGTTGCGCAACGCGATTACGTAAATCGGGAAAGGCAGAGATCATCGCGGAACAGAAACGAGGAGAAATGCTTGAATCAGGGCTGCACATTTCGCATGCCCGCGCGTTGCGAAACGACGAAATGGAATTCGATGCTCCGTTCATTCCGCGTTAAAAACGACCACTCTTAATAATAATAATAATAATAATAATAATAAGACTGGAGTTAATAACCCGATGTTCGTCCCGTTTCAACCGTGCGGTTAATCGTGCGATGGTAATATTATTGCGTGTTCCGTGCACACGGGTTCCGCGACACATAATGCGAAAGTGATCGAGAGATAGCGGGGTAGGAAGAGGGGCCACCGGCCGTAAATGGAAAACTTTCTCCGGCGAAGATGCCGCGGACGCTCAGGGTTAACGTATGCCTCGAACATTCGGGCATTGAGAATTACGCCAGACAGAGAGGCTACCTCGAAATCTTTGCCGGCTGAATTTCGAAAACATCGGGCTAAAACATCGCTGGTGCTCGGCCAGCTGATCGATACCGCGTTGAAGTTCTTTTAAGGGTGAACTTTAATAACGTCTCGGCCCGAAAGAGCAAGCTGTCCCAGTTTTAGGGTAGTTTAAAGTTTTAGTGCCAACCCGGTGGTTTCGCCTAGCCGTTTCATGGAGGCTGTAACGCTTCCTAGCCGGATGGACTTGGCCGCGATTGACAGTTCGGCAGGAAAGTTGGATCTTGAAATTGCCCGATAATGAAACTCCCGCGTCTCTGTTCATTGTCCCGCACTTTTCTCCAGCAAGAGCATAAGCTGGAAGGGTCGTTATAAATCGCATGCACGCGCCGTTGACTAGCACGTTCGATTCAGATTCTTCTGCATCTCGAGTGTCAATCGAGTGGAAAGGTTTCTTCACTGGTCATCATTGTTGCGTCCGCAATGGTTCGCTCGGTGCGCGAAACACATTCAACCGCTCGACCATCCAGCTCGACCATTGGATTATCTCCGCTTATACGAGACAGGCTTGCCTGTCTCGTTGCATAAAGGACGCTTAAGTATGCTAAGAATCAACCGCATGGAACGATAACACGACGGAGCCGTGAAGTAATGGGAAAGATTATTTATGGATTGTGATATCTGTATATCTTCAGCTGAATTACAACGATCTTGGAGACGTTCCCGTGGAAGCGCCTGCCTGACACAGATTTCCCTTGAAAATCCATGAATTTTAATTGCTCATAAGTTGCGAAAAATGCCGAGCATCCAAAACGGCTGATCACTTTTCTATGCTTCGCCGGCGTAGCCTTCCCCGCGGAAATCCTGTCCGGGTCGCGATACATCGCCGAACGTCGTGGCAGCAGTTTTATCCGAATGACAAATCGCCCGGTGGATCAGCTTGTCTGTAAAGGAGAGCAATTAAAAATCTGTGGAGGGAAAAAAAATTTCCTGCCTGAGCCGGCGTACGGTGAATGGTTAATTATACCAGGCCGTAATCAAGTATCGGTCGTGGGACATTCCGGCAGATTACGAGGTTGACGAGATCTGAGACCACCCGAACGGCAGAACAAAGGACCCGAGTGGTGTTTTTAAGATGCGCCTTCTCTGACGCGCGCAATTTTGGCGAAATAGAGTGGAAAATGTTGAGCAGGTCGTGTAGCCGTCTGCGAAGCGTTGCAAAAACCACTTGTCGTTGCGCAATCGAGTCCCTTCCTTTGCTGCAACAAGGAGAAACGACGTGAGAACGAGGTACCCTATGAGACACCCTATCGTTCCGATACACGCGCACTGGAGCCTGCGACATCTCCAAGAAAAGTGCTTCGAATTCTTGCCAATTGTTCCAACGAAGGGTTACAATGCTTTTAAAAAAAAAACTTCCGCCACGGAAACTTTAATACCCGTTCCAATACTTCCGAGAAGTTCGCTCACCGGCGTTGAACGAATCTCCGAATCAGTCACGCGGACGCCGCGGAGTTTAACGAAGTTCATCGGCGAGATCGGTCGCATTTTCGTGAAGTCGGAGGCACGGGAACTCGTTAAGAACGCCCGAAGCGTATCATCATCTCGGAACGACGCGGCTGGCGCGAGAAACGAACGTCCGCTTTGTAGAAGATCTACCCAGTGGTTGCTGATATTTAATACTTTCACTGGAACTCCTTGACCCGCGCACAATTGCACGTGGGTACGTGTGCAAGCAACAGGCTCTACGAACGTGCAGCCGTGGTTGCATGCACGGTTCGCGTACAGGAAACGCGGCTGCCAATTAATAAAGCCACTTCCAGGTCTGTCGGCACCGTGACTGATCGAACCTGACATTAATTTGTCCTTTTTTCGTTTCTTCGCGAGACCGTCGACACGCAGGAAAGCTTCGTTCGGCTTACGCGGCACGAAATTGCGAGCAGAACGCAGCGGACAGCCGAATGAAGAAGGAACGCGCATCTTTCGCATAGTCACGCAATCGCGTTTACGATTAACGCGAAGCAAGTGCTTTCGAATGCACGGTAAAACGAAAGCGCGTAACTGCCGGCGTACATGTCGCAACTGGATGCACGCAGAGATGATTGATACGGGGTTGGGTCACGTTGGTTTGCGCAA
This sequence comes from Nomada ferruginata, assembly GCA_963583965.1. NCBI lineage: Eukaryota > Metazoa > Arthropoda > Insecta > Hymenoptera > Apidae > Nomada > Nomada ferruginata. The sequence goes on along the minus strand of OY757225.1, from coordinate 7,422,833 downwards.
CGAACTCTGAAATGAAAGAACGGACCCGGAGGGACGATCCTCCTTGGGAACATCGCAGCTGCTGTAAAGCATTTTCTGATGCTCGAAAAATGATATTTTTTTTATCCCGCGGTCCGCTGCTCGGACGGCTCGGTGCCATCGGTGTGGCCGAGGAGAAAAAAGTTCGCCGTAATGTATCGCGGGTTAGACAGCGTTTGCGCCGTTTCGTATATTACGTCAATAAAACGCTTTTATTGCTCCCCGCCCGGGGCAACTCATTTTACGACTTTCCGCGCTTCTGCCGGCCTTCTTAATTACGCGCAAACCTGACTGCTCGTGAACGGAACGCTCGTAACCGAAGGCTAACGTAGTCTAGATACACCGAATCAAGGTTATTCTTACGGTAGAGCCAACGTACCGTACAATTTCGCGGCAATAATAGTAAAATTACGGCCGGCACGATAGAATTTCCCGCCACTCTTCCTCTTTTTCATCAACTGTCCATCATTGCCGCCGCGTTGTTTCACGAGGAAAGAAAAGCGTCGGCTTGTTTCATCGCTGGAGGAGATCATACAAGTTCGTGCACCCCAATCGTCTAGGTGCTAAACGAACAGATATTTTTTCGTTCTTGCTTTTGTCCAGCAACGGGACGGACGTGCTCGATCGTTCCCTTAATTAACTACTATTCGGATCGACGAGACACGGAAATTTCACCGGTTATATAAATTACCAGTGCCTGAAAGATATCGGAATAGCAGGAAATTGCAGCGGGTACTGACCAGGTTACGGTTTCGTTTATGAATGACTCGCCGACAGGAAACGAGCGGCAATTCCCTGGAAAATATTACAAATAGGTGCACGCGGTAGTTCCGTGAATACGTAAAGTCTCTTTCTCCTGATTGTTTCATCGCGGGCAAGCGTTTCTATCTCTTCGATACGAGGTTACCGACTTTTTCGACGGGCACGGCTCGACGTTATTGTCCGAAAAGTGGAACGCGGGGCACCTCTGAAGATTATTATTCCATAGCGCGGACGGCTCAGTACCACGGCAAACTAGGAAGGAGGACGACGATGCTTTCGGCCAGCATACGATTAAAAGAATGTATCCTTGGACGTGCATACGTCGGCTGCGATTGTTCGTTGCTTTACGCGAAAGACCAGCTCGCCTTCGGTGCAACATCAACGCGCGTCCATCTGTTTGCATTGCGAGGACTGGAAATGGCCGGCGGAGATGAATTTGCACGGCTCGTTTCCTCCGTGCTCTACTAAGTACATGGAATCTTCGCGGTGCAAACGGAGTAGCACGCGATGACGCTACGATTACGGAAACTTTAGGCCGGCTGATGCGACGAACAAGCGGAAAGAAAGTTGACATCGAGGCACGCTTGCTCGAATTCTTCGTCGCGTATTCTCTTGATCGAGTAGGACGACAACCCTATCTCTGTCGTCAGTAAAGTGAACGATGCCCGTGCGTCGACAGACCTCATAGAAGACAGTCCAAGGTTTGACGGCAATTTAAGCGATTACGTCGTCACCGGCTAATGGCAACGTCTTCTAACCCACCTTCCGTAAAACGCGGATTACAAAAGTGACGAATCGTGAGCGCGTCGAGGTTTCTGCGACCGAAAAATTTCGCAAGGATAACTCCGGCTCGCGAAAATAATTTCGCCGGTTAGCGACGAAAATTCGCACGGTAGCATCCTAGGAAGGGCCGGCGAACGCTCGAAGGGTGAAGTCGTTTGTCATTGGAAGAAAATGCAATTAGCACTTTTGCGGTAGGGAATTGGATTCGGGACGTCCTGCGAGCTCGAATCTAATATTCTACGCACTGATTACCGCTGTTTTGATATCGCTGTATCAGCGACCCAATAATCCTGCAGCCTTCGTCTATCGCCCTGGTAAATTACTCCGGCAGATTGCCGTGGATAAATTCGATTTTGGACATCGGCCTGCGGTATCGTTTAGATAAAATTGATTCCATGGAAATGGATGAGCGCGAACGCTGTGGCAGTGGCTGGCCAAGCGTGCCCGTTTCGTGAATCGCAACGGGAAAGAAACGGAGAGCGCGTAACGCGGTATCGGAAATCGAATCGGGAAAGGACATCGCGACGACTATGCGTACTGACAGCGAGCTCGTTTATGCACTGATTAAGAACCCCCGTGGCGATATTACGGTGCAATTTGGCACGATGAAATCTACGGTACGATGCGCAGATGAGCTCGTAACACGGGACCGGCCAATTTACAAAAGGCTACGGTAATGGACCTGTTCGAGAAACAGAAGAACTGGAAATTTTCGAATTGAACAACCCGTGGCCGGGCGGGACGAGTGTGAAATAGTCGAAAGAAGGGGGAAGCTGTTCCAAATTTATGTTGGATACCTACCGACCGTTCGTTTGTCCCTCTGCTGCGTGAAGCACTCGATGCTAGCCATTCCAAATAATTTATAGAGTGTCCGGCACAAAAGGTAATCGCGCCGGATAAAAAACTTGCTCGATGCCTCGTGGTACGTGTAAGCCATAATTCACGTTCTGTTCGAGGTCTGCCGAAAGGAATCGCGGAATTTCTTTCTGGTAGACGTAAACGGGTGGTCGGCGACGTGTAATCAATAGCGGACTCTGATGAGTGCGGAATTATAATTTAGCAGTTCTGCATAATCTTCAACATCCTTCGAAAGAACCGTTCTCCAGGCACTCTGTAAAAAAGCAAGTAGGCTACCGTTCGAACGGAACTGAACGAAGGTAAGTGTTGGGTGTCGGGACAGCTATCTTTCCGGTTCGATCGGCGGCGAAGAAAAGTAGCCATGACCGGACAAATTTCGTTTGACAGCGAAAGTTTCGCGTATGATCGAGATTGGTGGTAGGGCAATGTACTACGGCGGGGAGTTCCTTTCTCTCACCTCGGCTACTTGATTCGCGATTGATAATCCAGGTGTCTGCTGTCTCGAATTAACAGGCGCAAAAGCACGGCTACTTGTACCGTGAGACCGACGATTCGCTTTGCCGTTCTGCAGATTCTATTTTCGAAATAGCCGCCATATCGGAGAGAGGACGGTCTACGGTGAAGTAGCGTGCACCGCATGCAATGAGAATTATGATAAGGTTGTGGTTACGACGTACTTCTCATTCATTCGTGCCATTTCACGACGGGATTGGTCAACAGTGCGATCGTCGCCGCAGCTTTTTCGTCCTTGCCGATGTAAAAATCGGGCACGGGGAATGAGGTGATTCAATGGAAAGATGGGAAGACGATCGTCCTTGACGGATTCAAGAATTCCCTCTCACTCGATGCGAATCGCTAGTCCAGGAAGTAACCGGTCTCATGCATGCGCACGTGTTGCAGCGACAATTGTGTACCCTTTCCTCAGAATTACGGAAATCGCCGATGTTCAAAAAGTAACGCAGACCTTCTTACCTTGGCCGATAACGATATGCATCGCTGCGCCTAAATAGTGCATCTTTCATTCGAACTGCGTGTCGACACGAATGCCGATCGGACGAAATTGTTTGCCGAAGTGAAACTGTGAGCGTCAAGATGTTAGGTGTTTTTTTTTTCTCTTTTTTTTGCCACTTTCTCCAATTTATTTTTATGTCAAATTAATACACCGATTCTGGTCCGGTGTATTAACCCTTCCTGCCAGTCACCGTTCGGTTTCGTCACGATCTTGCGTCACCTTGCTCACACGCGAGACCCCGTATCTGCCAGTGACTTTACGTTTCTAGTTTCATTTTGCACGCGTTTACTTTCCACTTGGCGGCCTTGTAAAGTAAATGCCTGTTTATATATGTATATATATTTTTTTCGACCATACCGTATTTTATTTATACGTTTTCCCCGGCTAGAACATTTGTTGGTGCACATATTGATTGCCCATTCGGCGAGCTGCAAATATCGGGCCATTTCATAAATAAACAATCGTCCATATCGTGTTCAGGTTTCCTACGGTTTAGAAAAAATCATATGCTCTGGCGTATTCTGTATGTAATTTTTAAAAAGCCAACACAGCTACAGGTGCAGCGGTCAGTTTCATTTCCATTACGATTGTGAATTGCACTTAACTCACTTTTACTTACATTAAGGCTGCGCATTCTAGCGCCCTACAGTGACCCCACTGCGATCGATTGCAGTCTTTGCGTATCGCGCACTTTGCATCCTTGATGATTCTGTCGACACTGTCGTAATATTTCATGCGGAATGTACTATGGAATCGTGAAATTAAAAAAAAAAATTCAACCGGGAACATTGCACTCTCTTATTCGTATTCGCTTGTCCCTTTGCACCTGCAATACTTTTTTCTGCGCGCGTGCACGATCGAATGTCTGGTAACACGATTGGAAAATGTTCGATCGACCCCATTTTAACTAATACCCGAGTTTCGAAATTAAATTTATATCGGGGGAACCTGGCGAACAGGTGACAACAGGGCTCTCACTTATCAACTCCATTCTCTTCAGTTATCCATTCCTCTGGCGGAGGACGCCGTGGCCAAACTGCATTCGAGTCACCGGCTTTCAGGTGAATCGCATTTAATTCGTCGAAAATAAGAAATTCAACTGATTATCGCGAGGACATTCTATCGCGCCGCGTTATTCGAGCTGCACCGTCGCAACAAATATCCATCCTCGCGATCCACGGTGCATAAGATAGGCGGTAATTAAAACCGACGAAGCCTACTGTTGAACGGCGAACGCGGTGCATAGAAACGGAGGACGAGTTCGAAATTGACGCGCATTCTGGTCGCGCGCACGTTTTGTTCTTCGGCCAAAATGGATACTCGCAACTAAAATAGCATCCCCCGAGGGAATTCCCGATTGATACTTTACAGCGAGCCTCGCCGTCGCGCGCAATTAAATTGCTGGCCCCTCTCAGACCCCTTTTAACGGGCGATTTTACGGCGAACGACAGTCCGAATTGTTTTGAAAGTCGTAGCGGGCCACGATCAACAAGTTCATTCCCCGCAGCACGTCGCAGTTCGTAGTTGAGAAATGCGATCGCAGATGCATTGAAGTAATTAAAGTTTAATTAAGCCACTGGCGCACGCGGCCCAGCCATCCGCGGTGAATGCCGTTAATGCCCTTTACGGTAGCTGCGTAAACGCGAACACTGAAATCTAATATTCGCGATCGATGCCTTTCAGCATAGCCTAACGCGTCTTTTATTAAACGACCGGGCGACAAAGAATGCGGTTATTGCTTCTATTCGGAGCAATTTTTCATCATGAAGGTATATTAGGCCGGGCCGCGGGTCCGTTCGCATTTTTCGAAATACCATTACCGTTCGTTTCGCACGCTCGCCAATATCTTTCCTTCCGGCGCTACCGATAATTCCCTTCTAAATCGCCCTCTCAGGAGAGTGCTAGGAAATTCGGGACTGGCCTCGCGCCGTTTGCACGTTTAATTGCTGATCTGTCTGCGCAGATTTTCAATCTCGTTCAATCTCGAGCGCAAGAAAATTCGGCGTGCTCGTCGGGCAAACGTGAAACAACGTCACGGGTAAATCGTTGATGAATTCAAACGCGAGCGGAAGCAGTGCAATTTTCCAGCTTGCCGAGCATCCTCGTACCCGCGGCTCGGACACACGGAGTGGAATTTCGTTCCATGCACGTCATAGTCAAAGGCTGTTTACAGTTTACTTACGTCCGTTTGCAGGCTGTCGTTGATGCGACTAAGAACCTAGAAACGGGCCAACGCGGGTACCGTGCAGACTGTCCTCGCAAACCGGCGTGAAATTCCTTGCGCGCCGATTGTGTCCCCTGCAGTCGATGCATCCGCCAAAGAATCACAATATCCCATGCGCGGAAACGTCGGAACGGTCGAATTCGAAAATGGGAAAGCTGGAGCAAAGAGAATGGCGCTCACCTCTTTGTTACGTGAACCTTCGCTTAATCTCTGAAAGCGGATTGAACACGCCGCGTGGATCAATAAATTACCGCTCACTTTGAACTATGTTTAAAGGGGATATCTTTAGTACACACGCGTATATTGAGAATTGCACGGCGAGAAATACAGCACCTACTCGATCGCGGTTCTATCGCCGCCAACGAGCTCGTTTTATTCGCATGGACGTTGCTTTCCTTCGCAACTATGCATATGTGCCTTCTTCTTTTTTTTTTGCGAACAATGAAATTGCGCATTCCACGTTGGGGATAATTGGGGAATAACTTTTGGCTTTTCACAGCTACGCTCCGAACCGAGAGTCAGTCGGCAAAGGTAGATCAGCGGCCTTCGCTCTTACCCGATACTCAAGACGGTTTATTAAAGCAACGCTTGACGCGAAAAGTATAAATGAAACGACACAATGCTGCGTAGAATGCTCTAAAGATAATCGTGTTTTCTCGCTTTTCGGCATGCTTATCACGGTCCACATAATTCCGAGACTTATAGCGGAGCATTATACCACCAACATGGATTTGCACTTCGCCAGTCTCGGGACGTGATTCTAGTAGCATCTCGTGGAACCAAAGTCTGGCGAGTATCCGAGGTACATCCAGAATCCGTGCACACATCTAAACGCGCCATGCCCCTTATCCGTTATCATTTTTTCCACCGATAGTCAAGGTACATCCCTTGACGTTTCTACCCTCGTCGATTCTATTCAATTAGCTTTTCCATCAGCATTTAAAACGACAAAGAGAGAAAAGAATAACTTTCCAGGAGATAATTGCAAAAGGGCTTCATTCCATTGTGCTTTCCTCGATAGAGACACACATTCTTCTTTATACATACATCGTGGATTCCATTTCTCGCGATTTCTTTCCGCTTCTCACTGTCAATGGGTTCCTTTCCTCCGCGGAAAGGACAAAGGTTCGAAACGAGAGAAAGGAGAACGCTGCACGACGCGCGTAGACCAATACCGTTCGGGAAAGAAGCATTTTCAGTTCCTTCCTTTGCACGGTATCTTGTAATTATTGATTCGATTAGGGGGCCGATATTCCGTGGCAGTGGCGTGTCTCGTTTAAAGCGTTCAACTCCTCGCAGAATGTAAGGAAATTACATAATTTCCGGCTTTCCTGTTACGACGCGGCCCTCGTTTCATGGTTTTGCGTAAGGATTTCTGCCGTTTCCAAGATGCATCCGACGTATGCCTCTCCAGTTGTTTGCGCTGCTGCTGACACGTTTAATTTTACCTCGGTCACTTTACCCTCGAACAACTATCCCGTACGACGGGCCCGGCCGCGGGCAATTAGACCGATCGCACGTACCTTTCATCGTGCCGCACAATTGCAATTAGAATCACGATAGGTATTATGCGGGGCAAGCAATCTACTTAGTGCTCCGACTTTGCTGCGTTCGGCACCGTCACGAATCGTCTATTTGCTCGTGTTTGCTGATGAATTTCTGTTCCGGAGTATCACGTTTGCCTCAGCTTTGAGAGTCATCGATTTATCATCGCGTTGCCCGTGATTCATCCGACAGCGCGAGATAAAGCTGAAGTATGTCAAGCCGTTGCATCTACGGGACCAATGCGTAGGTTCTACTACCCATTCTGAACTGTCGGCGATATTTTAATGGCAACGTCACGAATGTAGGTTGGATGTATGAATGAACGAATACTACTCCAGTTTGCCACCTTTATTTTGTATTTAAATAAGAAGCGGGAACGGCTGTCCCATTCGTCTAGCGACATTTGTGTTCTTATACGGCACACTCGCCCGTAACAACTGCACTTTTAGGTCGGTCTTAAAAAAATATCACGCCAGCATCGCAACCTATACACGTTTTCATTTCTCTGTCAGTTTCCTATTCAGAATAACGTTGACCCAGATTTACGCTTTTCCACAAAACGCTCTCAGCTAAAAACGTTTGCATGTATACGACAGCTCGTAGAGAAGTTGCGTTTACTTAATGGATCCCAAGGCGATATATGTGAACGCCTTTTATTGTCGCTGCCTACCGGGGAGCTTCGATCGCGCGAACTGTAAACGAAGCGTCCTTCCGCATTAGGCACCGGGCCAGATGAGCGAAGCAACCACGGTCGACATGCATTTTTTTATCGCTTCATAAAAGACGCAAACTACACACACAAGGCGTATTCGACACGAGGCATAACAGGAACGACCATCGCTATATTTACGTCGAACGGTTTATGCTTCGCCTTAAGCTTAACACGTTTACGATAACAGCGAAATTTCTCTTCCGAACCTTGACAAGCCGAGGATGCAAAGCGGTATCTAAATTCTCATCATCCTTCGACCTGCATTCCCCTTGTTTGCAGTTTCGCGCGAGAAAAGTTTCCCCGGTGCTATTTAATAGGAGGCACCGACGTGCGCCCGTCTCTACGATGCCAGACACAGCGAGAGATCGAAGCAACGGAGGAAAAATCGTTATCGCAGCGGAATGCGAGGATCGAGAACAGGGGGAAGAGATGAATATAAACAAGCTCAAGGGTAGCCGGAAGATTAAGGGCACAAAAACGGCGATACACGGTCCAGTGCACCGCAGAAGCGAAGAAAGGGGTAAGAAATTAATCGGGTACGCAGGGTATTCGAGAGGCGTGGGTAGAAAATATTAAGATACAGGCAAACATAGAAATAGTGCACGTGCACGATGGAGGAGAGAGAGAGCGGTAAGTAAAGAATAAAGGAGAATGCGCGCAAAGGGGTGAGGGTGGACGAGAGGGAGAAGGATAGATAGCGCGGAGGGAGGAAGAAAAAGGCATATGTATACACATAGAGATAGGAACGCACGCCCCGCCCTCTACCCAACTCGACTCGTCCCTCTCCCTCTCCCTTTTCCTCTCGAACACCCGACGGTAGGGTTCCGTTGGTCGTGCACCCTCTTCAACCCTCCGTCGGTGCGCCAGCCCTTCTCCCCGGTCTCCTCTTCCCGCTCGTTCGTGTGCTACCCTCATACCATTTTCGATGGATCGATGGTGATTCAGCAACCCCACGCCGTGCGGCGCCAGCGTCGTCGCTACAGCAACTCAGTCGCTCAGTCGGAACTCGGGTTCACTCAGTCTACAACCGTTTGCCACGAGACTTCGATTTCATCGGTCTTTCCCTGTCTTTCTCTTCCTCGCCGCCCTTCTTTTTCCCGCTTGGGGAGCAGAAGCAACGACCACCGCCGTTTCCACCGCCACTACCACCACCACTGCCCACCACCGACGCTGACGCCGACGCCGACGCCGTCAACGTCGCCGCCGTCGCCGCCACTACCGCCACCGCCACCACCGCTGTCATCGCCACCGACGACCGGGTAGATGCACGTAGTCTAAACGCGAGACTCGTACGGACATTGTCGTCGTTCCTCGCCGGTTGTCCTCGTACACTGTTTTTTTTTCGAGCCACAGCTCTCCCGGTTGTACCTCGGCTTCCTCGTTCAACGCGGAGTTACCAGCGACGCAAGGTGAGTCAACATACCAATATCATCTTATCCAACAGAATTTCAACCGATATTGTTACCGAAACAGCGTCCTTAGTGCTGCTTTTCGTACGTTCGCTGCGTCGCGCATCGCCGTGTAATTCTACCCCTCCACCTTTGCCTCGCTCTTTCGTGCAACGGTGGTGTGCTGTGCGCGCTGCTGTTTTATTTCCCCTTTCCTTCCGCCACCCCCCGATACAATCGCACGCGAGATTCAGCGGATGCGTATCGTTCCCTAGAATAATTTAGATAATTACGTGGCGACATTTTTGTCGCTGCAAGTATGTGGTGCGTCGTGGCGAGGGTCACGAATCGGACGGGGGATATCGCCGGTACGCACATATTTGGAATACATCGACGTGTCGGCGCCGAGGGGAGAGCAGACAAACACAGGCGGCACCGTGTCTACGTATTTTTCTGCTCCCTCGTTTTTGCGGCCGCCGACTGCGAAAGGTACCTGTGCCACGGTTCGATAAAACGCAAGGGTTAGGCCGTTGCAGGTCCCCCAACATCGATCTCAAACGCAGCTTGCTTTTCCCGGCCGCAAAATCGCCGACGCTCGTGGCGATTCGAGCCCGTGTGTGCGGCGCACCCGTCGTCAAAGTCTCCTTGCACCACGCGATTTTCCGCAACTCCTGGACGATTTCCACGCGCAGCGATCCCCCGCACACTCGATATATCCCGCTTGCTTTGCGTTTAGTTTCTAAGCGGCAGAGAAAATATTGCACGCGTAGCGCCGAGCTGCGAACGTTCCATGGAAGCGAGATGGAATGTAAACAGTTATCCGCCGCAGACATTTCTTTTTTTACATTGGGAAACACTGGTGGAATAATATCCGGATGATATTTCCTTCCGTTCCAATGTATTGCCGCAACGTTTTTGCCGGGGAAATTGCTGTCGAAATTGCATTCCGTTGCGTTATATTAAATAAACCAACTTCATCGAGAAAATTTACGTAGCTTTGGAGGGTCTTAAAAGGGAGAACGAGCTAGCTTCTCTATCGAACGTGTATCGTCTGTTGGCCAGAACGAACGTGTTCTCGAGGATAATCCATTTAGATCGATGTCTAATTCAAGAACCATCCCCGCCTGTATTTGCGTTGCTTTGAGGGGCATGAACGAATTTTGTTTGGTCGTGTTGGTTGGCAGGGCCTCGAAGCGGGAACGAATGCGCAAAGGGATGCGGAGAGACTTCTCGTTCTCGGGGTTAGGGTGGTTCGACGAGGATAGAAAAAGGTTACCGAACTCGTCGTTTCTTTTATTGCCCTTCGTCGCCGCGGCAGACTCTCCTTACGATATTTCAGCATTTTCTCGTTGCATTCGCAGAGAAAAGCTCCGCGGAGACTTGAAACTAATTATTCAAAGGCTCGGCTTATCCGCGTTCTCGTAGCATATCAAGCAGCCCTTCGTTTACCTTGTATCGAGCGGAATTCCTAAGAAAATATAGCCTTCCGCGATACTGCATCGTCCCGGGGGAAGGTTTCCATCGTTCTTGCCGGAGCAGCCGGTATGCAGATACGAATTCTCCAAGTTTAATTGATATTTGAAACTCAAAGGTGGTCGCGCAAATTATTCGTGAATCTATTTCTTCGCCGGCGATCGTCGATTCCCGGCAAACGCAACAAGAATCCCGTGTTTCTTCGGTGGAAAAGTTTCTGAACAGCGACGATGTGATCGCCAACGCGAAGCATGTAATTGGGTATCGTGGAACTTAGTTTACCTCGAAATTAATATCCCCCCACCCCCCTGTGGAGAGGCGGCACCATTTCGGATGCTTTACTTAGCAGTTCGCATCGTTCGATTCGCCGTTGACACAATCATTTGCCAACTGCTGTCTGCTTACTCAATCTCTGCATCCCCCCAACTATTTAGCTTGATAAATGTGTGCCGCGCGTCTCGTAATTAATGGCAGAGGTGATACGTCCGTGTTTGATTATGCGAACGGGCTTACCTCCGCTGCAATGAATCACGGTCCTCTATCGCGATATGTCCCTTACATCTCGCGTTCGTCAAACGTATTTCAAAGCACTAATGGCCGGCTGTTCTTGGTTGTTTAGTCATGGATTTATGAGTCACGCGTGTATCTAGTATTTCAGCGATAGAAAATTCCGCGGGGAATCTCTCGCCGTTTCCCGGGGATCATTCGTGTTCCATGTTTACGCGAGAGGCGGAGAAACTCGTGTCTTCAAACATGGGGCGATTCAAAGGGATAGGATAATTCAGAGCCGAGGAAGGGAGGGCGTAGTTTGTTTAGATAGCATCTTGGATTGTTATTCGGGATGAAATACTCGAGGCAAGGAGTTAGGCTTACCCCTCAATCAGCGTGAAATAGTTCTTCCAGTCCAGTTCTTTTAACTGCGTGATTTAGACGCGCACATGTCGCAGTTCCTTTTCCTACTCTTGAGAAAATTCTGCTTGCTTGTATAGAGTGGTCACGTTCCGCGTTCCTACAGTACGTAGCATGGAAATTGAGACGTCCTTCCTGGCAAGGGGCTTGCCGCTTTATCCGGCCGCATTACCATTTTTCGGCAATCGAATCGAATCAATAGCCCGCTGCTCTGGCGCCGTTCCTCGGCATCGGGGAAACGTTACATTGACCCCGTTGGATCGTTCCTATAAATCGCATGTAACGCGACATTTTTTCCCCCCGTTTCGTTCGAATGCTATCTTAGCGCAAGTAATTTAGTCTAACGTCAAGGAGGCGCTGATTTCAGATAACGCAAGCCAAGATTCATTACTTTCTTCGGGGTGTTCTGGCATACGGCGGCGAGTTTCGACGTTAATAAAGCGGATTTCAGCGGCGCCAGTTTCTTTTAATCGCTTGGCAATTATACACGGCAGAAATACGAATTGGTGCGGTACATATTCTTTTTTAAAACGTTGACCCAGTTGTTGCCGAGCACCGATCGTATTTTAAATATTCGCGAGTGTCTACGTTCGAAATAGAAATCCACGGTCATACTTTCTATAACAGTCACAGTCGAATTGGTTTGTCGATAGAATGATTCTTTAAACGGCGTCCTCTTAACCCGGCCAGCGTGGAGCGAAACGTATGTCCCGTTTCGTAAAAACCTCGCCGTCTGACCGGGCACGGTTCGATACTACTAGCCCCGAACTTTAGGAATATTTTTCCAGCAGAAAGGGACAGCACCGCCTTCGTTACCATGCCGCAATTGTAGGAACGATACCTATTTGCTGGTGTGGCGATACTTTGATGAAACCGAGGGGATAGGGGTGGATGTTAATCGGCGAATGAGGGAAAGTGCTGGCTCGAAGGACGGGCTTGCAAAGTGAGGGTAAAGAGGAAGCGACAGTTTCCTCCTAACGAATTGAGAAGCGTGCATACCGAATGCGAGAGGGCTTTCGCGGAAACTAATTTAGAGTAGTCTGGACTTATGGGTCCGTGAGTTTGTAAGTAATTTTGGGAAGGCTTTGAGAGGTCGACGGGCGCGATGATAATTCGACCGGTGCCGCGCGTCGGGCTCGGATGAAATAAGCGCCGGTCGTGGCGCGCCGCCCTGGAACGGTGAATGAAAGAAAAGGGGTGAAACCGAGCGAGAAAGGGACGAAAACTTGGAACGTATCTTAGAAGTCTCGTAATTTGGTTCTTTTAACTCGATATTGATCGGTCGCGATAGAAAACGGCGAACGATTTAAAGGCAGTCGAAATGAAAGGTCTTGCTACCTCGTTTTTTTTCTTTCTTTTCGTCAGTTTTCCCGTTTTATTCGTTCATTAGTTTTCCTTTGTTTGGCTTTTGTATTTTGCCTCGCCTCTTCACCTTCGCCGCACTACCGACCCTTTGATCGGGCATGCAAACAAATTTCAATTGAAATCCGGCAAGTGCAGAGTTTCAGTCTCTTAATTAAGTCACTTCGATTGCGCTTTTCCGCGTTGCTGTATTCCAAATTCATATGCTCGCCCTTCGCCCCGATTCCCGTTGAAGTGTTTTGCTCGTGACGTGGGTACTGTGTTCATGATCGATAATTTGTTATTTTGCCAGTTTAGTACAAATTGGTTTACTGCGCCGCCCGTCTATGAACACGTTTTCTTCTATTCCGCTGTCCCCCGAGAATTCGTAGGGTGCAGGTAGGGTGCTTTCTTGCGACTCGATATCCAAGATCTACTTGTTTCGCCTGACCGAGAGTTTTTGTAGGCACGATCGGAATCTGGTCAGAGCCATTTAGTAGAATCAATGGTGGAGCAAGGAGGTTGCTGTTTCGCCGAGTTCTCGTTAGCCTGTCCATTGCGGGAAAGTGCATTAGCGCTGCCAGATGTCAGGGCACGATTAGAGTGGCAAGTATCAGAGTTGAAACATCTTTTTAGACAACCCCTGAATAGGGACGTTTGGGTGTAGAAAAAGCCCAGAGGCGAATAAAAGACTTTCATGAAAGTCGAGGACAAGCACCCAATGGGAAGTGAACTAGTTTCGACATAAAAGTTCTGTGTATCCTAATTGAATGCTCGACGCGAATTAACCGAGGTCGAGGGTCGTGTCATACTGAAAAGGGATGCCCTTGCCTCGAACGGCGCCAAAGTTTCGATTCCTTCTGGTTAGCAAAGTTTCAATTACGATACGCCGTTTGTTCGAGCTCGTATATTTAACCCGCGCTGCGACGAGTTGGCGTTCGCGAAAACGTAAAATGAAAGCGTCCAAAAGCGTAGGGCGTATCTGGTGCATCCACACACTGGACAATCTATTTGGGGAGGAATACAATTAAATTTTTACTCGGCAGCTGCGCGGCCGTATCTGGAGCAGGGTATTTCCGTTGGAATGCAAACAAGGAACGAGTGCATTCGGTCGTCGATTTCGAGGTGCGAACTACAGACGGCCCGCTTTTTCTTTCTCACCCAGTTTCCGTGTTCGTTGGCCGGCCTTGTCCTCGCGTTGGGCCACCCCTGTTTTCCGTGCACTCTGTCTCGCCTCCCCCCTCGCATTCGTTCCTTCCCTTTATCTCGTTCGCATCGCCAGCTTTCCTTTTAAAGCGGCGAAAGAGGAGAAATGGCCGACCGCCCTAATTTCCTTCTTTCAACGGGACTGTGGTCGCGTTTCGCGGACGAGGCCGTTACGTGTCCCGTCATTTCGGATAATTTCGTCGTGTCGACGCGATTGCACACGCGATGGGTCGCTTTCGAGCCAAGCCCCTTGATAATCCAACGGTCACGGCTTATCGACGATTATCAGTTCGGAATATAGCCGTGGTATCCATTGCCACGTATATCGGCTATCGCCTCGTGTACACCACCGTCAGCTCGATTATGCTTATATCTCGATGATTGGCCCCGAGCGGAAGATCCAACCTCTTGACGTGACAAAATTCATCGGGGCATTCGTGTTCAATTTTACCGAATTCAATTCTGCGCGGCGACTTTCCGATCGGCTAGTTCGTAATCGCTACAGATTGTAGCGAAATTATTCCTGGCACGCTGATATGTATTTTTAGAATTCTCTTATCTTTCGGCGCGCAATATTCTTTCACGCCATTCCCGATATCTTCTGCGTTTATAAAAGGGGTAGATTCGGGACGGCTGAAAGCGGCGGCGAACGATCGATTCGACCAAGTTTTGCCTATTTGCTGGCCCTTCCATATTTATCGACACGCGTGTCATCTGCTTGCCGCGCGGGCGCTATATTTTGTTACTATTTAAATAAAAAGCGTATCGATTATGGGACTCCTTCCCGTGCGTCAGATATTTATAGAAGCACGTCCGAATTGGTTGGAACTTTCAGATTTTATCAAATGCACAGCAACACCCAGGAGATGGGATTCGCGTCGAATTCCAAGGTGCATCTTCACTGGTCGAATCTCCTGTATCTTCACGTGTCTACGCGATAAACCCATGGCCTATATAGTTTTCAAGAGCACCGCCAGTGGAAAGCTGCAAATGCTTTCATAATGTACTTTGTCTGTTCTACAGACCACCGAGATACCGCCTCGAGTCTATCGGTGGCGTCGCAAGGACGCCATTTGTCAGGAAAAGCCGTGACCTTTCGTGGTATCGCTTGCCGATAGACCATGTTCTCTCGCCATTTCCTTCCCTCTCTATTCTCTTCGACCGTTTCTCCCTGTCGTGGATCTCCAGCAAACGCGCTCCTTTAGTTACACCTCCGGAAATTAAACTTGTCAGGCATTTAAAAAAAAAACCGTCCCGCGAGTCTCTAAAGGGAAAAATTGCCACGGTTGAAATTGTCGCGAAATTATTGCAACTTCTTCACCCGAGTAAGCTTTTAGCTGGCTGTTTCATTGGAGCGACTTCGAGGGGGATGCTGTCGACTAAATGGGAAGGCAGACTTTTGACAGAAATAAACCTTTAACCGAATAGATATAACTCGGCTGGCCTACATCGCTAATCTGGTAAGTGCGATCTGGGTCGATTGAAACGGCAACAAAATATTTGCGGCTGCTACGATAGGACAGTACCTTCGATGGAAATATCGCGCTATGTACATACATACTTGGAAGTTGAACCGCCGTTTGTATTTCGGAAGCAACGCGCCCGTATGAATTACGATTTACCATGCGCTGTTTCAATAAAGGAAACAGCTAGCAAAATATTTCAGTTGACCCAGATCGCAGCGGTATCCGCGATATGTTATTAACATGCGTTCGTTATAATTGACAGCATTCGAAATTCAGTGCAATTTATTTTACCTGGATACCCTCTGCCGGCAGAAAAATATTTGCCGCGCCAGTAAAACTTCGGGCTGCATGATATTAATAGGAAAAAAAATGAACAAAATCGAGATGGGATTTAGGATGTTCCAATTACGAAGAATAGCGCACTGCACAGAAAAATGATAAGTTCAACGAGTATAATGATAATTTATTATTCGTAACGCGTTCTGGATATTTGGTAATTGACGTGGAAAGAGTTATCATCAACGTTAGGCAAAGTCTTTCGCATCCGACCTACATTATAAGCTATGGATTAACATCGACCGCGACTGAAAATCCTATTACGCGGTAATTTTCGTTCCATCCCGGGTACGGGTGTACGAAAAACTGGCTTGATGCCGCATACGGTGGTTATTCGACTTCGTAATTTCGCCAGCGTAAAGCTGCAGATGGTACATTTCGGTAATAAATCGACGGGAGAAGGTTTTTTCCCTTTCTGCTATGGCAGCCGGGCGCGTTCGGAATTTCCTGCGAATCCGGGAACTGAAATTTTGCAGGGCCACCTCGCTGTCATACGGAGGTAATTAAATTACGCGTCCTTTCTATGCCCATTATGGCGGCGTAATGATAGTAATAAAATTATATTAAATTACGAACTTTCATATAATACATTGCTCCATGCATTTACATACATTAGCGTATTGATATGCTGAATTCGATTAAATTACCGTGGCTATTGTTACCCAATATTTTAGTGTCCCGCCCGCCCTCCCAAGTATGTTAATCACTGGAATATTCCCCGCTAGAATTCCCCGTGCACCCTTTTGACCGATATATCGTGCGAGCGCCGAGACACGTTCAAACTTCCCTTACTGCTACGGGCATAAATCATAGTGTCGTAACTCGTATGCGTAACAGTGCGTGATGTACGGCTGCTGGATTCGTCGCGAGACACCTTTGAGCTTGAAAATGGCGTTATTTTTCACAAGCTCTTGCCCGTCTTTTTGTCGCTTCACTTAGACCCGGCCGTATATATTCCATTTGGGCGTTATTTTTCTTAAAACCGTGCCCGCCAGCGTCGCTTTAGTTGAACCGCGATGCATATTTCGCGATGAATTTATTCTACTGTGCCACTTAAATGCTTCTGCGCGATTTCGAGTCACGCTGTTCCGTATCGGAACGTAAACAGAGGAAGGGAATACACGCAGGTGTCTCCACAGTTACGACGGTAACATGTGCATCCGACTGAGCTTCCGAGTCGAGACTCATTCGCGGGATAGCAAATTACCAGTTGGATTAATCTGCTGGGTGGCAAGTTTCACATACTTAAGATGCATACCGCTGCTGCATATAGATAGCTGGCAGACGCGGGGCGACGCATTGTCTTCTTGTACAATGCACCTGTGCGCCGTCTGATCAAATCGTTATCTGCTTTGCGCTACACGGCATCCAGCAGTCCCGTTTCAGCACGCAGCCGTAGGTATTACAGCAATTATAATCTTATCGATCCCCCTTTTTTATTGGACAACTCGTTCCATACATTTTTCACGCGCACCTAGCTCCGTGGAGCTGGTTTAAATTTAAGCAGCGCGTTCTGATCCCAAGGAAAATTTATGTTGGAAAATCACGCGAAACTGTAAGGAAGCCTGGCCCGCCGCAAGAAATACGGTCCAGACAGGAGTCCGTGCAAGGATTAAATTGTACCGTTAGCTAGATACGGGGACATTACAGTATCTCACGAGTATAGAGGACCCGAGTAAATCTGTACGTCAGGATTCGTTGGCGGTAAAGCACTGGCTGCTATACTTTATCCCGCTGTGCCTGACCCGACACAAAATGCACCCTTCCAAGGACCCGGGCTAGGTTGTCGTTGCATAATGTACCTGAAGTTGTGGCCAACTTTTTGCGAGTGTCTCGCCCGTGAAGCTCGCTGCTCTGCTACTGAAATACTCGTTCTCTCACCCTTCACCCCTGCCTGCCTCCCCTAGCCGCCCTTCATTTTCAATCAGTACTCTTCATTCCTCACCGCCTTCTCCGCTTACATTTTTCCGCGACACTCTCTTTACGCGGCAATGCGAAATATTCTTCGCCTCTCTCGTTCGTCGACAGCGCGGTGCGTTTAATCGCGCACCCCTGCCACTTTTGTCACGGCGCGGCTTGCTTCTTCGCAATGTCGCCCGCTCGTATTAAAGTATGGCATCGAACGGCGCGACATCTTCATCGACGGTTCACCGCAGCCGATACACTCGAGGTCCTCTCTCTTCTACAGGGGTGGTTTATTCAGCAGACGACGGGGAGGCACAGATGTGTATGCATGTCTCGACGCGAGCAGGTGTGGCGATTGAATTTTATGGCACAGTTATGCGCCAGCTTCCAACTTCGTCGGATGAACCTTTATGGCTGGCCGACGTGTTCCTTAACTCGCTGTTGGGGGATATTTTTGTTTTATCTTCGCTGGATGATCAAGCGATACTTGGGGACAATTCCGAAATCGCGGCACGAATTAATTCAGCAAGTTTCGAGCTGACGTACATATTTAATCGAGCATGACATTTATCGGGCAGAGTCGAGCAGGAATTTCTTCACGAGTTTTCTTTTTATCCTGTAAGGCAAATTACTCTTGGTGAAAATACCGTCCATTCCCATTGGGGGTTCTATGTTTTCGAATGAAAGCTACTATCATTCTCTGTTATTGCGGGGAAAAAAGATGAGAAAGTGGACCAATTATTTCTCGTGAAGTGGCTGCGGCGAGCGGGCCGGTTTTCTTTCTCTTATCCTTCGATTAAGGACCTCCCTCGATGGGTTTGGACGAAAGCGGCGGTGGAGTTCATATTGTTCTTATTTCCAGTTAATAAACTCCCCTCCTGATGAGTTCATTAACCATCGAATATTCTTGCTACACGAAGCCTATTCGTTTGCCAATATCTTGCACGATATTCGTCTCGAACCTTGTAGATTGCCATGGAATTGCTTTCCCCGTGCTGGAACCCCTAACGGCCGTTTGGTCTCGCTTCGTGCAAAGTTCTCGTTTTAATAGAAGCGATGAAAGCTTGGAAAATATTTTCGGACGCCCCTTCTTCCCGTGTCTGTTGTTGTTCCTCTCGTTTAGTTCATCCGGTGGCTCCAGTAGTCTGGCCCGTTTTGCCCCATTAAGAAGGGAACGAATCGTGTACCCATCGGTTTCATTCAGCCGCGTGATTTATTACGATCGCCTATCGTTTTTGTTGGGTCGACGGTCATCTTCTAATCAATCAGAGTCCAGCAAGATCATGACATTCGCTAGATATCCCCTTGATGCGATTGGTCTGGAATTATTCTTTCACCGCGGTGAACCAAATACAGGAATGCCCGATCTTGTCTAAATGCGAGCAACTAAATTAGTTGCAATTTATTGCGAAGCGGACGGTGCTCTGAATTATTATACATTTCTGTGCGTTTGATTTAATTTCTCGCGGACAAGTGGACGGAAAAGTAGCTAGTTCGAGAATTAATTGATCGATTCGGGGGTGGTCCGAGGGTATCATGGGACGTTCGTTTTGATTCTGTTCGACCTAATACTTGCAATTATCCGGGTATCGTTGAGGCATCGAGGAAAGGGAGTTCAAAGCGGATCACGTATCGTCGTGATCGATCATGTGGAGTCGAGCCAAGTTCCTATAAAGTCAGATCAACGATAGAAACGACGCCCTGAATTCCGAGGCACGATTTATGGAACAAAACGAAAGCTTTCACGGTGACAGGATCGAATCAAAGAAAATGGAAATTTTCTCGATCACGCGTGTCGAGTTCGGTGCTCGATCTTTGTCTATCAATTTTCCACTCGTTCAAACGTGACCATGACGCGACGGGAACTTTGACACATCGAGGATTCTTTCTATTTTTTCCAAACGTATTCCTCTTGATATTCTCTTGCTCTGAGTACACTGTCGGGCAAAGGCAAAAACCCTTCTGAAAATACATATTTAGCACAGAAATTAACCTGAAACCCTCGGAGAGCTCTGGGCCCGCGTGTTTGTTATTCTCGTTTCTCTTCCACCGTTTCCCCATTATCTGTTTTCCGCCCACGGTTTTTATTCCGTTGTCGAGTGTACCGCGTTGGCCGAATATGTCCAAATTGAAACGGGCGGGACACTAGGATCTCAGAGACTCGTTTTTGGCGAGATTTTATAGTAGAATCGGACCGACAATGGTTCGCAGCCTTTTTCCGTTGCAGTAAAATTTGTTAAATCCCGTGAAAAGTCTTTCGTAATCGAGGCTTTTACAATCGAGGAGAGTAAATACTATTTTGAAGAATTACGTGAAATGTTTACGTCCTTTCCGATCTACTGGGCCAGCAGGGTCTTAAGTAACATGAAAATTCGAGAAAGGTAGATAATAGGTTTGTCAGATACAGTCCGACATCGAATGAATAGCTAACTGATAAGTTAACGATTTATCGTTTTCCCGCTCGGATGGAGCGATAAATTTTCCATTAAAACACGAAATGGGCGAACACATGCCGTTCGCGTGTACGATCGTCCCTGGTTATTAGTCTTTCAGCGATAAATGACTGCCCTCTAGATGACGCTATCCCATTTTAATGAAATCTTGCAACGTTAATGAAGATTCTCTTCTGTCTAGAATATGCCTCGTCGAAGGATCGCGTAACTATTAGCAAATGCATTTAGTGTCTATTAGTGGCGCGTTTCCGCGTCATACTATGGACGGTTAATAATCTTTGTCGGTGTTCACGCAAAAAGGGGCGATAGCCTGCGTTGAAAGGCGTGAAGCATCTCGTAAAAGCATGGAAAATTGTGTTACGAGTGCACAGAGGGCTTTAATGGACATTTTGATGTTCAATTACCGCGACCATTTCGCTTATAAATTAATTTGTCACGAGCCACGCTGCGCCAGTCTCGCGACGCGTACCTGGCAGATGGATAGACACCTTTTGATTTCCATTTTGCCGGGACAGTCGGACGATTGAATTATTTAAGAACGTCTGAAAGACGACATTTGCAAGTGGAACATCTTGAACGGGCTTTCGCTCGAATGGGGACATTCATCGCGAGACTGAGCTTACGCGGCGGTAATTTGGTTATTTGGATAGCTTGGCTTTCGACGATTTTTTTCCCGCCGGAGGGATGCTTATTTATTTATTGTCCGCGGTTGGATCGAATATAAGCAGAGAAAGAGAGTTTCAACTTCGACGCGGCAAATAGAAGGTTGGAAAATTGTGTAGTGCGGAAATTCTAGTAAGTGAAAAATTGATCGAAGATTCGGCGGTGTTGGTGGTCGTCCCCCGGGACCATTCACCCTTTCTTTACTTTTTCTTCGTTTGCCATTCTACATCGTCCCCTTGTTCGGGCACGCTTGCGAGCATTGGCGGTCGCGGCAAAGAAGTAGGAATGCAGGGAACAAAGCAAAAAGATAGATATCCAACCACTTTCTTCTGTCCGCGTAGTCTTTGACTCGTACTACTTGCGCGCTATGCTGGTAGTAAAACGTAACAGGGGATGTACCCAGCGCAGCTTTTCTTTTTCCTCTACAAATCTTCTGACAAATATATTACCTTCCCATTTGCATGTACAAACAGTCTCGCGACTGCGCTGAAGTAAATGCGGTACATGTTAATTTCCATATAGCCTTACACTTTTTGTTTCCAGTTTCATTGTAACGGCCATCCTCATAAGCGAATACGCAGAGCTGCAAGTGAGAAGGTAGCAAAATTGTGCAAGCTGGAAGACGTGGTTAATTAAATGTCTCTACTTTTGACCATGCACGGTAGTCCTTTGATGAAACTTCATTGCGTTCCTCATTTCGCGATGTCACGGTTCCCGTGATAATTTCGCCTCCTGATTCTGGCAAAGAATTTGCATCTTTCGTTGGAACATCGTTCTTTGGCGATGCGCATCGCGTGGCATTTATGCTGATTTATTAAAAGCTCGGCGAATTTGACGATCCGAACGTTTCTGCCCCTTTCTTCTTTCGCCTCTTAACAATCCTTTCGTTATTTCATTAGCTTTTATCCTCCTTGTGGTAGTAATTTCACAGGCGCTCCTTCGTCCTGTCAAAAGGCATCAGACTTTTCGCGCGAATATCTCGAGGTTATACGCACACTCGTTGCCGCTGGAAAGTTTTAATTAACGAAAGTGGTAACACTTAGCGTCTCCGGTCTGCTGATGCTCGCTAAATATTTTACGGCGCCCGAGAAAGAATGCAATATAGTCATTTTCATTTTCATCAACGACAATTTCTTTCTCGTTCTAGTTTCTACATTTTCGCCCGATCAAACTTCCCACTTTTCTCTGCATTTTTTCCCGAATTCCTTTCTGTCGTTTGGAACTGGATGCTTAAACGCAACCCCGTATACCTATACTCGATGGAAATAGAGCAGTCAATGTAGCCAGGCACATTTCCCGTTGAAACCGGAATATCAGGAACGCGAATTCCATTCTTTGTTTTCGCGCATCACGATTTCACTCCATTTTCTACATTCAAGTGCACATCCAATAACAAACGTTTCTCCCGCGATTCCATTACCCCCGCTAATAACATCCCCTCCCCCTTCTAACTAATTTTCTCCCCCTGTGTGATTCCAATGTTGACCGTTCACCTGAGACCCATAGACAGATTTTTCGAAAAGATTTCCTTCTCATCCCGCTTCAGTTTCATCGCAACGTTCTTTTCTCTCTAGCACGCCGCTATATCCTTCTTTCGTGTACAGCCACCCCCCTCGTTGTCCCCACCACGTTGCTGTTCTCGCCCCCGCGTTGTCACTCGCACGTAGCAACTTTGTTATCTCCCTCAATGTCCGTCAACCCCGTCAAACGTTTCCGACGCTTTGTACGGCGAGTTTCGCCCGCGTCAAGTTCGGCATGATCGGCGACGCCGGCGTGGTGAGTCGACGTCGACGACGCCGTCCCGACGGCTTATCCGTTTAATTAACGAGACAATGCCGAGGCTGGAGATTGTACGCGGCAGGCCCGTAGGGATTGAAAGCGAACAATATCGTTATTGTTTACTCCGCTCGCGTAACCCGCGTCAGCTTCTACTCGCCGCAGCCAACGCGAGGGTAGTTTCTGCCGTTCTGAAATGTGCAATAACTGAGCGGCTAAATGACCCAGGCTGTTGGTAAATTCGCGCGCTGTCCCAGTGTCGATTCTCTTCGGGCTGGCCGGCGGTACAAGAGCGAGAGTATCTTGTCGATTTGCCGCGCGAACGCACACGGGCTCGTCGTTGCATAAATAAAACGGCAGGTTGGGCCATTGCGTGTTCGCGAACCGCGTATAAGCTTTCCTTCTAAACGTGCGAATAATACGAAACATGGAATTCAAAGGTTTGCTACCCCGCCCGGAATACGTATCGCTGGAACAACGATCTCTGAATTTATGGAACAGATAACAGAAGTCTGAAGACATTTCGCGACGAGCTCCAGCCCCTCTTCCCTCCACTGGATATAACCCCTTACTTCGACGAACAGCCGTACGCGAATGTGTTACAAATTTGTGTACCCTTCTCCGCTTTCTCCCGACGAACCTTGTTCCCGTGTCAGATAGTTAAAGTACAGGCGACACCCCTTCGCCTTTAATTTGTATGTATTACAAAAAAGGAAGCTTGCAGGGGAACGTATGGGTATGCTTTTGCGAATATCTTTTTCAGAGCGCATTCAGTGTCGCCGTTACAGCCGTCGTGTAATAATATTCGGTCGTGTGAACGCTTTGAAATATGTCGCAGCTGGCTAACAAACGGATCGCTATCCGGTGGCTGGGAAATTGGGATTAATTACCGGGAGAAGCTGTCCATAAGCACAGCAGACTCTGGCTTCCACGCTAATGCCAACATGGCCAACTTATTAAGAGAGTCACGCGCGGTATCAGCTGATACATTTCAAAGGTGAAGCAGAGACGCAATCTGATTTTCAATTCGCTAGTTGCGTATGAAATATTTGATCTCTGGTAGCATCAATTTTCCCGACCGTTTGCTACGTTATCGCACGATCGCGCTAGGAATATGGCCCTTTTCATCGTCGACAGGAATTTCATAATTCACAAAATCCGGAAGACCAGGGCGCGGGGGCGTAATCGCTCGACGAAAGAATTTTAATTAGCGGAATCCGATTAAACCGTCTAACGAAGTTTCCACCGTTTGTTACAAAATTAGCTCGCAACGATGGAACAGGCAGGGAAATTTTTGCTCGAACGCTGGCGGGTGGTTCACGGAAGAAAGTTCCATGATGTTTGCCAAGTACTTCTTCCGCGAATTCGTGATTCACGTTTCATTCGTGATTTCAGAAAAGTGCACGCGCCAGCGAGATCGGTAATGTAATATGTACAATGGGTTAACCGCAACTGCGTATGCGACGTCCATCAGTGGGAGCTGTTTTTATGGATTTTTCCAATATAGTACCTGCAGCAACGCTGAGATGAAGCAATCGCGTTGGTGCTCGTCCATGCGCAATAGCGAGCAGGTGAAACAAAAAATATATGTATTTATGAAGTCATTATCACAGCGTGGATCAATTCGCGAGGCGTGCTCGATATCCGTTTCTCCTCGATACGTTGCCGATTAATAGCAGTACAATTTCCGTTTCAGCAGAATTATTTGATTCCCGAACACACCGGCCGCCAGCGATTAAAATTTTACTTATCCGATCCTTCCATCGCGCGGAAGAATTTTTTTGCGGTAAATACTGCGTCAGAGAGATTTCAATTTAATTATGAGCCAGCAGATGGGCTATTAATCCTGTTCCATTATTTTTATTTCAGTATCGGAATATTTGTCTCTAAATTAGCGCGAGGATTGCATCCGTATCGCGTATCGTTTGCGTTCGCGTCTAATTTCTTATTCGTTATAAACTCGCAATCCTATTTGCTGCTTTCGCTCGAACTAAGTTATTAATCGTCGCGGGACAACTGCATTTATTGTTATCAGCGACGTTCGACGAACAAATGCCGGCCTAACTGCCGCTGAAAATACGTGCTTCCAGCGCGGGTACGACTGAGGTATTTCATTTATGCCGACTGATATATTCCACAGGGACCGAGCAAAAGTAGGATAGCCCGTAAGTAATGGCATAACGTGACTGATGAACAGGCCAATATTCCAGCTCTCTATCTTTCACGTGGATCCTTTAAAAGAAATAATAGTCTGGAATAGTCGTGCATTTTCTTTCCACTGTAGGGGTTTACCACTGTAGTGCGCACTAGAGACATCGATATGCCAATAATTCATAGAATCTTCGGATATTTTTCTATTTGTTTCTAGAGGACATCCTTGCAGGGGCCCTCACGAAACGATTGCATATCCTCTTCAGACGTTTGTCGGTATTGTCTGCACTGTTCCGTGTCGAGGAGCCTCGTCACAAGGCGTCTCGACGCGTTGCCTCGTACCTGGTCTCGTCCCGTCTCTCGTCGTCTACTCGTTTCCCCTTACTCGGGGTGCTTTCCTTCACCAAGTCCAAGAGATTTTAATTAATTTTTACGGCGCTCGGAAAATCTTCTTACCGTTGCAGCACCTTCGAGCATATTTTCATATATTTCTCGCGAGGATATCATTGAATCTTTTTTAGTGTATTTTCTTAGCTGCAAGGCGACTTTCTTGCGAACCAGAAATGGCTTCTTTTTTCATAAATGATCGACGTTTATCGTTCTATAAATACCGAGAGCACGTTATTTAAGTTGAAGCTTGACTTGCACCGTTATGCAACGTTACCACGAAAAGCGTTCAGTCGCCTTTCAACTACGATTTAACAGCGATCTGCGTGCTGTTCGGCCAGTTTCTGCAGTTTCGTCTGCCTGAGCAACTTTTGCAACTTAAAGTGCCCACCTCAGGGTTCGTGATTCGCTTATGATGCCGAAGGCGCGTTCCCAAGCGAGTTTTTGTCGGAAGCTCTTTCTACCGACACGGTGCTTTGTCATCGTTCAGTCTTCGCGAAGAATCTGTTAACATTCTTGCGATCCGTCCAGCTGTGCAACGTAAATCCCGAACTTTCCCCGGATTGATCGAAATTTAAACAGCTTGGAAAGTACAAATTATTCGTCGCTGCTCGCCCGCTTTTGGGGCACGTGCCGCAGCAGCGTTCCCTGGCTCCGCCAACGAAATCGACTGCAAGCGAATATTTCCAAATTGCAAACGCCAATATCGATGGAAGGATACGGCGGGCACGTGTAACGAGACCTGTTCCATTAGAAACGAATTTGCCCCTTTTATCAACGATCCTTTGTTCAGATTTCACGTGAACTGTAAGCGGAATAGGAATCGGCATGCGTGACGCTCGCTCAAATACACACGGCGAAAACCTTCTCCCCGAATTTCTCTGGTCGGGTTGCCGGTGGCGTGGCTTTAATTACATCGATTCGTGAATCGTATCGTGTGCCATTGGCAAAGCGGCCAGCATGCAAAGCACACCCATTATTGGCGGCAGCGTTGTAACGCATGGTCTACGTATACATCGTGTTTCACAATGCGCCGGGCCGCGATAGAACGAAACACAAGGGTTGAGGGTTATAGCTGGAATCGCGTATATGCAGCTTTGCGAGGGCGAGGCATCCGGCACTGCGTCATCTCTCTCCGGGAATTCGCGTCGAAAACAAGGCGGAGGAATTCGTTTGTTGGCCCGAAGAATGTTGGCGCCGCTCCGAGGGCCGGACTTTCAATGAGCAAAACTGCGATTATTTGCGAAATTTAATTTGTTCCTTCGCCGAGCAGCGGTGCACAGTGGAGTGTGTTACTTTGGCAGGGAGGAAGCATCCGGTAGGATTCAAAGATCGCGAGGCGATTTTCGTTCCTTTGTGGACACTTTTTTCTGTACCTCCTTGCGGAGAACAATCGAGGCGCGTATTAAAGCCTGTCGTGTTATCTTCAAAGGCCAATGGAAAATTCGCCAGACTTTCTGCGTCGGGCGTTCCCTCCTTTCGCGTTCTCAGCTTCTGTAATCGAGCTCTCATTGCAGAATGGGTCTACTCACATTTTCCCTTTATCCCGAATACTTTTATACGTCGGATGCTCCCGGTGCGTCACGGACGCTTTTATTTCGCAAAGATATTTCGACGTACCACGGGGTCACGTACCATGGCGCAATTACGGGGCAAACGTCGTCAAGCAGTTTCGCCTTATTCCGTGTGTTACCGAGGGACGATCGA
This sequence comes from Nomada ferruginata, assembly GCA_963583965.1. Taxonomy (NCBI): domain Eukaryota; kingdom Metazoa; phylum Arthropoda; class Insecta; order Hymenoptera; family Apidae; genus Nomada; species Nomada ferruginata. The sequence continues at coordinate 7,395,758 of OY757225.1, read as the reverse complement.
ATGCAGGTGCCTTATCTTCTATCCTTTCTCGTCATTCGCAAGACAGTGGAGTTCAGCTGGAACTTATAAGCGGGTCACGTTCCGAATAGAAATTATGTTTCAAAGCGAACAGATTGGTGATCGGGACGCCGGGGCGAAATAAAATTGGAAACCTATTTTAAAGCGTGGAACGTCGATCTCATTTTGGTATTCCTTGTGTAATGTGCCTACATCCAATCGGATTGTTCCTTCCCATCGAAGAATTATTTAATATTAGTTCGCCATGAAATTCTAGCAACAATTGATTCACGGGTAAGACGTTTCAACGAGACACCCCTTGCGATGGATTAAATTGGTAAGCTCGTTTTAATGGAGAGTTTCAGTGTAATCCACCTTGTAACATTACACGAAAAGGCAATATGTACGTATCGCTCGAGCACCGGCCATCGATTCCTGAAACATACATATTTTATAATGTCCGACAGATGTTCCACGTTTTCTGCTACAGTGGCGATCCTCGGTGACCACCCCCTTTTGTCCCGACTTTTATATTTATTCTGCGACATTTTCCCACCTGTACATATATATTAATTCTTAACGTTTTTGGGGGAAACGTTGACAGCTGGCGTGTCTTTTCAGCTTTTCAGTACCGATAATTCGGGCCGTTTACTTCGTACAGCTATAATTAATAACAGGCACGTGTACGAGCCAGTTTATGCTTTTTCGCGTTACAGCCACGACACTTTGTTGTTTCATGTGGGCACGGTGGAAAGGGTGGCGCACAAGTGGGTTAGACGTTCTCGCTTTAAACGGAAAATTTGTTTCACGGCGAAAAAGAACCCCGGTAAATACAGGCGACACTATCGCGAATAACGGGCCACGAATATAGACGTCGTTATCTATGCGACAACCGTGATTTTCGAGAATGGGGTAATACTTTTTTGTCAACTATTTTATCGCAGAGCGCACTCCCGCGTTTGCGTTTTACGACGGCAACGTTGCCGCAAAGTTTTGCTAATTTTCCTCGCGTACAAATCCTCGCGTGCACAGATGAAAAATACAGTTACAGATGAAAAATAGAACCGAATAGGCTACTGCAGTTCGCGATGCTTATTGAGTCTGTCCCCAAACGTGATCTGCCTTCGAGGCACTCCGCGCCCATTTCCAATGTTTTCTCCCCAACGTGCAATCTTCGTCTCATGTCCCTGGAATTTTTTCACGACCGAGCACAGGCCATCCCGAGTAACCTCTCCGTATTCTCAAACGCGAAGCTTCCTTTCGTTTCGTGGCAGCACGCTCGGCAAGAGTTGATAATGGCGCCGCGGATAAGACACTATATTATCAAACAATTGAGTAAGCGGATAATATTGTACAATCATCTATAGAGCAGCGAAGGAAATGGACGGTCACGAATATCCGCCCCTGTCGGATCACAGGCACAAAATCTCCCCGCTAATTAGAGGACTACCGACCTAGTTCCATACTGAATTTAAACCGAAAAGCAAAAGCCTTCTGCTACTGTTCCGTCCAGACATCTGAGGGATCGACTTCGTTTCGTGCGGCCAACAAACGGCGACGATCATGCATTAAACATCGAGCCAGATCGAAGGGATTTAATAATGCAAAACCGTCGGGGCAGTTCCGGGCCAGTCGATTATATAGATTCTCGCGACTAAACACGGCGACGTTACAGGCGGCTCGACGACACGGTCCCTTTCGACGCATAAATTCTAGCGCAGTTGACGACGGTGCGCCGACGAAGGGGTGGCAAACAGCCGTGGACGAAAAGGAGAAGAAAATGGGGTCGACGGAAAAAGGACAGAGCGGATGGTCTAAATCCTCGCGTTACTGTTTGCCGTGGCACATGGGGCAAAACATAGAGGACACCAGATATACAGGGTGGTCCGTTTAACTGGAAACGGGGGAGATATCTGACGAGAGCCTAAAGCGATCAAAGGACCCAGCGTAGAATATCCAACGAGATGTTCCGTCGTTTCCAGTTAAATGGAACACCCCGTGGACGCGTGTAGAGACTAGAGCCCTTCCGCTTCGCGCACCGGAAATCTTTCACGAGGCCCTCAATATTTCAGAAACTTTTTCACCCGGCAGCCCGCTCCAAGTTCCCGCGTCGACAAACGCTTAGACTCGTTTAGCCCCGCTTATCCTTGCTCAACGTTTTATCGGCGACCATGAAGACAAGCGCTCCTCCCTTTCTTGGTTTTTGTCATGCATGAGAAATGACGCTATCAGAATGTCCGCGACACTTGCGTCCCCACGGCATTACCGCGTTATTATGCGATTCCTGCGTTGTTGCGCAATAACTCGCTGAACATAGGGTGTAGGGTGTAGGGTGTTTCACGTAGGCGACAATAGGTCAACGATCGATACGCTCACACCAGATACATCGGTCGAGCTGTTATACTTTATAGCGCCATATGTTTACAGCGCTGCGAGTAACAAGAACATAAACGATTCCCGTACGACAACGATCGGGTGCTTCGAGTTCTCCTCGGGCCACTCTATTTAGGTGCGCTGTTTCTCGCGCAGCGACGAGCAAAAATTTCTAAAACTTGCGGGGGAGAAACTTTTATAAGCCACCTGGTTCTCCCGTTTACTTTGCCCCGTGAAATTTAGGGCCATCGACGGACGGGCTTAGCATTTGCCGCACAGACTATCACGATACGTGTGTCACGAGTGCCGTCGACATAACTGGGGCACTAACATATCGATCCTGTTCTTCGGCCACGCTTCGTTTTTTCGTGCGTCGCTCAAGGTTCATATTTACAGCGTTTCGGAGGCGGGCGCAATACCAGAAATACTTCGGCCCACGAATTTATGGTTACTGAAACTCGAGTGAGCGCTACGTCTATGCCCCTTTTTCGCAAAGTATTTTTTTCCACATTTATGTATGCATCCCCTGGGCGGGAATCGAATTTCCCAGGGAACGTTTCGAGCATTGTTCAAAAAGTTCTCGGCAAAGTTTAATTAAACTTATCAGGCTGGATGGCCGCGTCTTTATCCCATTCGTAATATATATTAACCGCTGGCTCGTTCTCGGTGCATCCATAGAGGAGTCGGCCCATTCTTTATTTGCCCGTCTCCAAGTTGCTTGAAAGCTCGTTTCAGAAGCCCGGCTGAAACCTTGTTCTTCGTTTGCCGCGAGGTCAAACAAAGATGTTCCAACCGTTGTCTGCCCGCGCACAGAGAGCTCTCATTACGTACTGACTTTGCATTTAAATGAAAAAGTAGTTTTCGAGTGGTGCATCCTTCCGACCGATAGACCGTATCTTGATCTCCGGCACTTGGCGTAGCACCTTAATTAAAATTACGAATTCTGCCGGCGAGTTTTCACGCTGCTTCTTCGGGGGATCCCAGGAATTCGGTCCGCTTTATCGTCTCGCCAAATTCTCTATCCTGGCGGTCCGTTCTCCGGCAAATTGAAAAAGGAGAAACCCCTACGCGGAGCTTCACTCGTTCGCAGCGAAAATATTGCAAGGAAGGTTTACTGCAAATTGTCCACGAGAGTACGGGACAACTCGTAATTTTCTCTTCCTGTTTCAAGTGGCAGCGGTGTTAACCCTGCAACGCGGTATATTCGTAAGAACAGCAATAGTTAGCGATGCTTGGGGGGAATCGTGTCTGATCGAAAACGCCGTCAAAGGAAACCGACGCTATTCTATGTGGGTCACAGTGGGTAGGTGGTTCGTTTACATAGTTCGGTGTTCCAGTGAGTTACGTGCGAACTTCGTACGGATTTATGACGGTAATGAGATTTGCATATTAAATTATCTGCGCGAGATAGTCGTAGGCTACAATTCTCATGCGTATAATGAGTTTCCACGCGCCTAATTAAAAGCAAGTACCCCTCCCCCGTCTGCGTTACGTATGTACGTACACGCGTCGAGCTGTAAAATGGGAGATGCTCGGGGACGTCTGGGTCGAAGAAATCCTGCGCGATGCAAAATGTCTACCACGATGTTTATTAATTATGCGAAGATTGAACGGAGCGATCGAACAGCAACGATAGCTTTGACGGCGCCGAGTGCAAAGCTCCGCAAACTTCGTTACAGAAATCGCTCCTTTGCTCCGAAGTTTTGCGTTCACCGAGTCTGACGTTTTAACAGTTTCTATAGAAACTGAGGCGGCAACTCGACTATCGTTAAGCTCTCGGGCGCATCCTTAACGAGGTCTACAGGACTCGCGTCTGCTCCGTTCATCTTTTGTAGAAGACGCTCTTGATTCGCGCACCCTAATATTCTGCCAGGTTGCGGCTGCATCGGGATAAGTTAGAGGAGACGCGAGAGAACTTGGCTGACAGGGTGTACAATAGTCACGAGACCGATAGTCTAGTGCACTGGTGCACTGGTACGAGATGTAAGTGTACACGTGGACTCGCGAGGGTCGTTCGTACGATGAACCGTGCTTAATTCGCGCGATAATCGTCGTCTCTCGGTTTTCTCCGTCTCGGGGCATTGTACAAATTGGCGGTTCATCAAAGAACACGGAACTCGTAGGTGTGTGTCTCGTGGGTGATCCCGAGGGACTCGTACTGGCCTGCTTGTTCGTTACCCGCCACGAATTATTATTTCATCCCCCGACGCTGCATGTAACGGTGAACGAGTTCTGTGTGCGTCAGATTGATTATCATTTTCCTGGTCTGCTAGACGCGTATCAGAAAAAAACGAGTCCCTCCTTAATGCACGATGGAACGCCGCATCGGGTGAATCGCGAGAGACACCCTTAAAAACCTGGGATGCCATAAAGAGCCACGACCTACATGTTAAAGCGCACTGCCAGTGACACCTAGGCGTGGCGAACGCGCGTTTGTCGACACTGGATACCTTCTCCTGTAGCCGACAATTAAGTCTAATTTTCGCTAGACCAACCCTAACAGCCCTTCTTCCAGCAGCGCACGACACGGTGGCTGAATTGCACCGTTTCGGTCGCCGTGCCCTTTCTTCCCGTTTGACTCTCACCACTTCGCCTCTCCTGGGGCGAGGAACGGAATGCACCTTCTGTAACAATTACCATGATACACTCCTAGCTCGGTGATTCGATCAGAACTACTCGGCAAGTTCTGTTCCGCCACGGTGTGGAAATTAGAAACTGCCCTAGTGCAGTCCTGAGCTACTGATCTTTCCTACTGTACAAGAATTGCAGAGGTTTCTTGCCGCGGTTGTTGCAAAAAGTTCATGGGTCCGCCGTAACGGCGGGTGTTAATAAATAAGAAACAACGAAGGAGAGAAGTTAGACAGGGATGATTGCCTTCTTTCAATAGAGCTGTCGGAGAACTTTTCTCCGCTATGAATGTTTTATTTGAAAGTTAGACGAGTGGGAGGAATTTCAGCCCAGCGTGTCCAATTTGTGTGATGCGCTGAATTATGAGCTGTCGCGGACTATAATGCCGCCAATAATGGAAATACGTCGCGAACGTCGTTGGACGTTTTAGCTGGCAACATTTGTCACCTATAGCGTTTATAGCACAGCTCGGGTTTCTTATCAAATCTAATAACTTGCAACACATACTAGGTTTCTGTCTATTGATTTTACAATTACTGGAACCGTTTGCTGCATAGGAAATGTTTCTTGTGGGCGTTCGAAACTTTCACTGGAAAAAGTTCTACTGTCGCGAGTTGCAACAAATTAGCTGCACGATCGTCACGGCTGTGAAATCGTGTCGATTATTTTTGCTTCTCCATTTTTTTTTCCTTCGACGAGGAGCCGTTCGCACGGGGCAATCAATTTTCCATTTGATCCGCCTCGGGGATGGATTCGGCCGGAGAGGGGCTAAGACGAGGGACGAAAACAAAGGGAATCGAACCGTGGTGGTCAGACCGTGGGTCAGAAAGACAACAGGACGAATCCATTATGGAGGAAAAGGTTTCTCGTTGGGATATTCGCTTTACCAGACAAATGCATTGGCTTCGCCAGTACGAAGAGTCTACTCATACATAAATACGACGACTGAAAGGGGTTAATAGAGACGGGTATCTTTTGAATCTTCTCGTCCGAATGGTTCTCAGGGAATCATGCAGCTCAGGGGAACTTTTATTATCTTGGCAAACACAATCGGCAACGAAACGAAAGGATCGCTAGATTTTAACTGAAAAATTGCTGATTTTTCAAGGGCTGTAATTTTCTAGAAATAAATCGTACAACAGTCCGAGTTGAATTTTCCGTAAACTATTTTATATCAGACAACGGAGTGGAAATTTAGCGATTGTTCTAAATCAGACGTCTCAGCTAAATGAATGTAGAGGGGCTTTACCAAGAGCCGCGGTATTTTGGGACAACGAAAGGGTTTCTCTTGGTGGATTTTGCGCATCGCTTCCAGGAAATCGAAAATTTCCATTATGGTTACTAACCGGCTGATAAATGATCGTATTAATGTTGTTCCTTCGATATTCGAGCATTTATCTGAAATAAAGTTATGTTACAAAATCGATTCGGAGCTCCAGCTTGGCGCTAAGAAGTTATCCGAACTTCATGCAGGCAGCAGGCGGTGCACCTTCGCTGAAAGCTGTAAGAAGCTTCGACCGAAGAGAAATTTCCGGTTTCAAGGCTGCCCGAAACTTTGACGGTCCTGATAAATTTTAACCGATCTTGGTATGGCTCGTGCGCTGAAATTTCCCTTCGGCAAGCGTTAATAGGAAGGGACTTATTAGGTTGCTTCTCATTTTCTGGGCCGATCGATTGTCGATTGTTGAAGCTCGTAGGAGGAACACGCGCGAAACTTGTAGGCATATTTTTTTTACGTCCGACATTACTGTTTCCCCAAAAGAAACGACCGGTCGACCCCTGGGCGATTTTTAATGCGGAACTTTCCTCCATTCTTTCTTGTTCTTCTTCGTCCCTCGTATTCGCTTACATTTACCTCCTTCTTTCCTCGAGTAGACGGTTCCCCGTGTTGAGCAAAAGTTTGTCGACGCCCTCGAGACGGCAGGCGGACTTTTCGCCTCTCAGGGAAAGAACGGGACTTGGAGTTCGAGTCAACTTCGATCCCATTACTTTAACGCTAACAGTGACCTTTCCGTGTATTCGATTCTCAGGTGGTGCGTTGCGTGTAATTTCTAGACCCTCCGAATCGCCCGACGGCCTCCTATCTCCCAAGCAGGTGCTCCGTGTTACAGCAATGCACGATCAAACGCGTTATCGTACGTCTTGAGATAATCGAGGCGCACAGGGCGTCCAGTCGGGCAAATGAAAACGTCCTAGCCTAGAACTCGAATTGCTGGCCGTGGGACGGCGATTGTTCCCGCTACATCTGATAAATGTTACTGCCATACTTGTTCCCCCAATGTGTTGTGTATAATCCAGTTTAATCCGGGATTAGACGCATAAGCTATGGCTTAATCCAATGCACCGAGAACGTGTTGGTCATTTGCATACGCAGCCCCGTCTTTGGCCGAACAATATCCGTGAAGATGTTGCCTACCCTGCAGCCAAAGGCTAAATCCTCTCGCCTTCGTTGCATTAATTGTCGGGGAAACAATATTTTCGAGAAATGCTAAACGCGCGTGAGTAAAATACTGGGCGAAGGCGTCACAGTGGTATGCGTTTCTATAGGAACATCGGCGCGGTTACCGAGGAAAAGCGAAGCTCGCGGTTACGTACGGCGTAATTCATGGTAGATTTACTTGAAGAACGTGAGTTCCGTGTTGGAGCAGGTACCAGCAATGATTCACCGGCGTATCCAAGCCGAATGTTAATCCCTCCTAGCTGTCGCAGCTTTCGAAAAAATTCCGCCAAAAGCGGGGACAGCGTTCGCGGTCTTTCACGGCTTTATATTCTCTACTTTTCTACAATCAGGGCGAAACGCCGCAGTAACTGTCTTCAATATACTCCTATTAACGTTCCCGCATTAACCTGACCGCCGCGAAACATGAATCACGTGCTACGCGTTGATGACGAAAAAATGTAAAACACGGCGAGAGTAATGGCAGCGCGTTATGCGGGGGAGAAAAAGGAACCCTTGTAGCGGAAGGAAGATAAAATTCTTACAATATATATCGCCGGGCGCATTTCGCGGAACGAGCCCGCGGTAAAAGTTAATTTGACTCTGCGACGCGTTTTACTTCGCCAAGAATTTCTCAGTTCGCCGGCTATTAAAGCGTGACGTGCAGATAATCGGCAGTAGTCGGCCGGTAAAACCAGCTGTGATTACAATGAGTCGACCCGGGGGACCGAGATGAACGATATCGGGGATCGAGAGGGAAACCTTTCGCGTAGATGAGCAACACCTGCTTTGCACTCGCAATCAGTGTTAACCACGACTGGCGGCGTTTAAAGTGAAATATCGAAACGGTTTCTATAATAGGGCTGGAATAAAACGTCCAGCGGTAGACGAACGGAATGATTCCATGCCCGTTCGGGAACAAGTCGGCCGAACGACTGGGCATTCTCTTTCGCAAATTGTTCGCAGAGCCATTAAGGGCGTGCTTTCCTTCCCGTGGCAAACTCCTGGCCAAACTTTGATCTTCCAAACGTCCGTTCAGCGATCGCTGGAAGTTTTTAATGAATTTTGAAGCATTTTGTGTGCTTTGCACTGCGAAGGAGGGGGCAAGAATCCCCCGCGGGAATCGCAATTTACCATCAAACCGGGACCGTGGCAAGAATATCGTTCCTATCTGAGAAGCTAGGCGTCTGAATATCTCAACGCTCTACCCGGGGAGATAAAAAATGTAATGTCTTTTTGGGTCAGCCCGACGGAGAGGTTTAAAAATCCATGGAACTATTTCTCGCTTGATGGGCCATTAAGGTGATAAACGTTTAATGAAGTTCTGGAGAGGATAGTTCCAGATTAGCGATGGGATTTTCGTCGTAGCTTATGCGCGTAGAGGGGACCACGATTATAAATACTCGCATCGTAATACACAAAATCTTAAATGGACATATATATCTCCCTTTCTCCTCTCATGCATCAACTTGCACGCTCCATCAAGGGCCGTAAGGTTGTCCCGTATTTTCCTACCGCGCAGGTACTTTACCAGGTTCATTTCCTCTCACCCCATTAACGGAATATGCGACACCGCAAACAGCTATTGCTCCAAACTTGATTATTTAAATACCACAGTTAACTCTTTCGAGACAGCAGCACATAAGGCACTGTGAATATTAATATCAAATAAATAAATAAATAATTACGCATATGTATGTGGAAGTTGCTGGCTGTCCTTTCAAATTTCACTCGCCCTATATGTATCGTGGTTTATGCACACCTCCAAGCATTCACTGTTAACCATTCCCACGCCGTATCTCTCGAAATTTCGCCCGCAATTTTTCTATTAAGGATATTCGTTCCTAGAAAGTCTCAATCCGCGCTGGATGGTCGTTCGAAGACGGTCCTCGCCGATAAGGGCGGTTCGTAAATTTTACCGCTTCTCCAAGTTTCCGGGAAGATAGCCGCGCTTGCATAGAGACAATATAGAAGCGGTAAAATTGAAGACCGTTCTATACGTGCCACGTCCACATCGATAAGCCGAAGTAGCCGCGGGCTGAGTTCCGTAAGCCGATCAAACTGTAGCGAGTTTATATCGACGCGACGGCGAGGTGCACCGGTTGCTTGGGGTATCTTCCTTCAATCTCACTCTGATAACTTGTTAGCGGTGTTAACTGCTTCGTAAAATTGGTATCGGAAAGTACTTGGGGGTTATCGGAGGCCCGAAGATGCTAATGTCCGCCGGTGTGTTGTACCATCCAACGCGCTGTAACCGGTGCCGATTATCGATCCGTTTGACTTCGACGTCTCGCCGTTGTTCGCGATCCGCTTGAGCTTGTTAAACGCGCCGTTGCTTGTACAAACTCTGCCTCGATATACTTTCACGATGCGCCGTTTATCTTTGCACGTAGACCCGACTACGTTGCGCTTTAAATTAAATTACGTTCTCTATCTTCTGTTGCAGGTACGGTACAGTTCATCGAGGTGCACGACATTGGTGAGCCATTATACAATTTATGAGTATCGCGTACCATCGAATTCGCTCGCTAGCGTTTATATCCTCCTTCCACTTAGGACCGCGTACATTTTTCATTGCATTCAGGAGGAATACGTTACGCGGGCCGTTTAATTCGAAGCTTTCGTGGATCGGCAAATAATCTGGCGCTTTGCGAGGGGTATATTTTGTTCGCCCTCGAAGAGAACGCTTGTGAAAAGCTTTCCACAAAGCGGTATTATTTTGATTACCCAGAACTTCGAACGATTATTAATCGGGAAAGGAACGCCGCGCGCCTGCGCTTTCAAAACTATCCAGTATAGCTTGGTATCATTAATTTACGACCCCCTGAATCGAACTTCGATTCTTCCTTTCCACCTTCGTGGTTTTCCGCGCGGCTGCACACGGATCCTATAAAATATTTACGAAACCCGTGGACGCTGCACAGAGAGAGTTTTGAAATTTTTACGACTGCGCCAGACAAAATCGAAACTATGCAGAGGAGGGATCGCGACGGGTGGTCGCTTTCGGAGGCCGGCGCAAAAAATTCTCATTAAACGTGCTCGAACAGACCAAAAAGCTCGATTACTCGGAAAGCTAATGACTTCGTGCCGTAACGAGGCAGCATGATGCGCATCGAAACAGTGTATCGGCCACTGGCATACGTTGCTGCGTTGCCTCGTTAACGCGTATGATTTTCCACGTGCGCGATAAGGAATTTATGATCGACGAAGATATTATGGATCGCTTTTGCGGCACGGTCCCGCTGGAAAAACTGGATGCATGGATTACCGTAGAATGTCTTTTTGCCGCGGCAAGATAAATGGGCTGTCTTCTTCCAACCGACTGCAGTCACGAACCTATGAAAAATGGATGCTCTTGGCGGTCGCCTTAAATGAATTAGGCACGCGCGAGAAGCGGGCCCCACGTGCGTGCGCCACGATGAATTGTGAGAATTGCGCGGCGAGATCTCTTCGTAATTTGTGCAGCGTTCCGAACTTCGTCCTATCCCGTGGCGATTAATCTGCAGAGACTTGCCCATCAATAATCTCGCTCGATGCTATCAGAACTTTTCGAAAAAAGGAGGAAAAAAAAGATGTTAATTCGACGTAATCGACTGTCGTTCATCATTCCCGTTTGACGGCCATCGCGCAAAGCGGCGCAAATTGAAGCGCACCGTTTTCCTTCCTTTCACTTAAAAGAACACTTAACCGACACGCTGGCGGCGTTATTAACGCTCCGGCATTGACAGAGAAGGAACAGCATCCTTTCGTACCTGGCCATCGTTTGTTCCGTCCGCGTTTTTACCTGCATCGTTGGCGCCATTAGTGCGATAAGATTTGCACGCCCGCTACTTCGACTGGCCATTGATTTTCATTCACGAAAAAAACGACGGCGGACACGGGACGTCGGACTTTTACGCTAATGAAAATCGCGTGGCTCTCTGGCGCGGAAGCTGGACTTTTCATCTCACGTTGCTAGGTACACGGTTCTAGGAAAATCAATCGGATTAAGTAATTAGATTTGCTCTGTGTTTTTGTTGCCGCTTCCTTGCGAGCAACTGCATTTTATATACCGTAAGGCCAAACAGCAGATCGATGCGATACTTTTCATCGACGTAGACAAGGCACGAAAAGTTCGCAATTACCTGGCAGAATTGGCCCTTCGATATTCATTAGTCGGCCATCATTGGCCAATCGATTCCGATAGAGAGCCCGAATGCTCTCCCCGCGGCTAACTTTTTAACTCCACGACCGCGAAGAAATCTATGGCCCCGCGCAAGATGTGGAGCATGGGACCAGAAACTTCCTTCCCAGTTCGAGTTCCTCTCTTCCCCTCTTTTTTTTTGTTGATTAATTCGGCTCGAGGCTGAGACGATTAAAAAATAATCCCGTATTCTAAGAGTTCATCTTCGCCTTTCTTATGGCTCGACTTCTCCGTCTCCGGTCGACGCTTGTCAAAGCCACAAGGAGCGCCGCGATTCGTTCGATAAGAGGCTCGCAAACTCGTCCGGAAAGTCAGGAGAGGAAAAAATTGCGAGCTCATTACAGAAACTTAAAGTTACTTCGTTTTGCGGTCGAACTTCTTAAAGTGCTCGTCTCTCGGAGGCAACCACTTAAGCATTTATGCAAATTCTTTCCCCCATAGTTCGAGTTTCGGTCCGTCTCGTTCTTCTCGTCTGTTTCAAAGGGTGACCCATATTTTTCTCCACCCGACCGACACTCTGGCGATTAATTTTTTCCGCGGCGCCAGCGGCCCTGCACTACCGTCCAACGGAGTACCGGTGAAAGGAATTCTTCGAGCAACTGATGCGTGGTAATCGTATATTCTTTGGCGAAGTGCATTCGCCATGAACATCCGGCGGTTCACGAAAAGGGAGAATCAGCTGGCTCTTTGTTCTCCGACGAGTTTTTAGGGGCAATGCCCGGCCAGTTATATCGTCTTCCATTTTCTCTAATGGCCCGAAACTCGTTACTTATTGTCGGCGGTTAAAGTGGCAAGCGACTGCGAGAACTTTTCAAGAGCGTTCCCTTTAATTGCACGGAGTTCCGAGGGCGATTCTCGCACGATCGCCCTCGGTATTAGAAATTTTGATCTTCTTCCAGTCTTCTGCACGCGCCGCCCGTGACTAATTTCCCCAACCGCTTTGAAACGATTCTTGTCGCTGGATTCCTGTACTTTGACGCGCGAGTAACTTTCGGCTGGTTAAAGATTCACCAAGTTCCGCCGCGACGAGTTTCCCAATTATCTCCACGAAAATTCCTGGAATGTTCGGCTAGCGGCGGCGCTTCTAACAGGATATTGGAGGTGAATCTTGTGTTTATTGGTTGGCTTATTAAATTTTCGCCGTGGTATCCCGGCCCGGAATGCCCGTCGCGATCTTTTCATCGGGCGTTCAAGATCTATCCCAATTGATTTTCAAGTGCATGTTACAAGCGCATTGGGCAGCGGGGCTTATGAATATAAATGCGTTAAACTTCTTGCATAATGGAGAAACCATTCAAACGTTTCTCTCGACCTGAACGATCATTAGCGTTGCAAACGTCCGAGTGGAAACTCGATTAACTGTGGAATCTCGACTCGGCGAATTAATTGAAAGAATCCTTTCTGCTGGCCTAGTTCCCTGCTTCGTCTGCAACTTTTTTCCTCCTCGTTCTTTCCCCTCGCCGAGAGTTTCCTTCAAAAAATATCAACGACACTGTTCCCCCTCTGGTCGTGGCTCGGTGCTCCAGACTACTTGAATGCTTTCGAAAAGCAAAAACACAATGATTCGACGACTACGCTGATAGATTAATGATCTTCTTTGCGAAGCGCCCTCCTTAATGGCTGCAGGCGCTCTTGAAAATTAAGCTGATTACTTTGTTCGCCATAGTCACGTCGGACGACCGGGGTCGAAAAATTTGTAAGGCTTTCCGCTTCACGATGGAACCATCCGGACGGGTGCATCCGTTCGAATGGCACGACGAGGCTCCGAGTAGTTCAAGTGGAACAGAAAGTTTCGAAAGGTAAAGCAAATCCCGTTACGACATCTCGGAATCGCACTCGGAACGCCAGAGGAATTAAGCTAATCATTGTTGGCCGGCAAATATTTGGCAAACAGTCCATCCCGTTTCTATCCAGCATCTGTAATTTGTCTTCCCCTCGAGCCTCTGTAATTGAGGGATAGTCTGACTAATTAGTAGCCAAGCGATGCTACCCGCGATCAGCATGTTAGCCCGTGAGCGACCCTCGACTCCAACGAACTGCAAACTCTATTTCGGAAACAATGATGCTCCCGATTGTTTGCCCTCCTTCAAGACGAATACCTGAACTCTTTCGAGCACGCATCCACGAGTCGTACGTACATCCAGCGTGTACAGTGTGCATCCCACGGAACCCAGCCACTTCTGCGAAAAGTTCAAACACCGCTCTTGACTCTCGCTGGGAAAATTCGGTTTTCCGGAAGCTTCTTCGAATGCTACTTGTAGATTGTGCTCTCAATCGAAAGTTTACCCATCGTGTTGATGTTCCGTGAAAATTTTCTCCACTTTTCTCTCCTCCTAATCCGCGCGGTGTCTACAGACAGCGAATTTTCTCTGCAAGTCTCCCGTTGCCGTGCATTCATCGACTGAAATAACAAATACTTGGGCGCTATTCTCTAAACGGAGCACGCCGCCGAGAACGTCATGCGTTTCCGCGGCAAAGCGGGATTATCGGCCAGTTATTTATGCACGAGCGTACCTCCCCGACAAGATTATTCGTTTATTGTAGCGGGCTGGCAGGGATATCGCCTCGTTACTCTTCGCCCGCGAAACGTTGCATTCGCATGACAAAGGGAACGGCAAGCATTCCTGTCCCACGTAGCAGCTTGCGAAACTGACGTAAACATTCATCGACATTTTCCCTCGTTTCCGCGTCCCATCCGTTTCCCGTTCTCCTTCCGTCTCTCTCCGCCTTGTTCTTCCCTGTAGCCATCGTATTTTTCTTGCCGCAAATTGCGACTGTCTCCCGTCGGCTTTGCTTCGGCATAAAGCTTTATTTATGTATTTATCCTCGGCCTGCCGGCGCTCCCAGCAAGACAGAGATGGTGCTGATACTAAAACGGTGAATGGCACGGAGAAGAAATTAAAAAGCGGTGAACGATGGAGCATTCAGGCTGGCTTGTCGTTGTCCGGTGGCTAGCGTGTGCGCGACATTGTGCTTTCGCGAACGCTTCGCATTGCCGCCCGTAGATCTATTCAGAAACGTTGCTTACGTGGACACAACTGTCCACCCGTGTTTCGGTAAAATCGGGCGAGAGAGACGGGGGTGCGATACCGTCGTGACGCTCTCGACGACGGGCTGGTGAATTTTGGAGTTTGATCGGACGGATTTTCGGCCAGGTTATCAGCAGGATAAATGTAATATATTGTACATGACCGCGCGCGATTTGATGGAGCGAAAAAAAGTTTTCACGTTCGATCGGGGTGAAAAATTGCTCGGTCGACGTTATTCGCGGCGACCAGCGACCCGAAATAAATTCGGCAAGAGGAAATCGATGGTAGAAACGGAGAGTGCGCTGCGGCCGCGGCAAATGTTGACTCTGTGCCTCAACTTTTCTAATAAAACGCCGTTTCATCAAGCCCTTTTTTTCTCCCACCGTACTTTCCCCTCCGCCATCCCCGCAGTGTCAAACAGTTTCGGATATTTTTTACGTTCAATTAATCCCGCGCCCGTGAAATTGACGGCAGTTTCGAAGAACGAGTTCCGACCAAATTTTCCTCGTCAACGTCAATTTTTGTCACGCGTTCAAATAACTTCCGATCTTTATGACGTTTCGTCCCCATAAGGCTCATGGCGCGGTTTATCCATCGCGGCCGCAAAGCAATCGCAATGATCGACGCGTTAATTTCAGCCGGTATTTCCTATCTGCTGTCCAGCGCGACTCAGAGAATACGTCGCTCGGATTGAAAGCGATAATCATCGCGCTTGTCGACGCGACGACCTCTGGAAAAATAGTCCTGCGCATCAATTAGCCCTGCGTTGATTCGCGCGGACGGCCTTTGCAATCGAACGACAGATATTTATCGAATTAGCAAACGTCCGGTGCTTTCGCGTTCTTTAATTACAGTCACGGTGACGTTTATTCAACGCAAGCTCTGCCCCGGAAGGTTGCTACACCCCCCACAATTTGTGGCCGCGTGGAAACGCAATTTCTCCGGAATTTCCCATTCTGACGCTCCGTCCCGTTGTTTGTTTTCGGTCGGGATATACCACGATGGCGACGGCTGGCGGTTTGTATGCTTATGCGCGTGAAACAGGAGCGGCAAAGCGAGTCATCTCGAAGGAGGTCCTACAGTGTTAAGGCCCAAGTCTGTCGGATTCCGCTCGGTTTTAGATTACAGTCCCGAGGATGAGACACGGCGCGACACCGTTGTCTCGGTCCCCTGCTACTGCAATGAAAGCAAGTAGCGTCGCTTGCGTTACCGCCACGAGCAAACAGCATTTGCCAAATTATAAACAATTGTCGCCGGCTGCATCTGACGGGCGACAAATAATTGCTGGTCGCACGTGGGACGTCGGATTTAGTAGCGATAGAGAGAAGGATGGGAACGCGGCACGATGGAAATGAACCTTTTAATTATGAATGTATAGACTCGCGCGGTGCGACGCGTTAAGTACGATAATTATTTGGAAATGAATTTTAGCTGGTGAAGGGGAACGAAAGAGAAAACGACAGACTGCCTGAGAATCCGTTCGAAACTGCTTAGTGGAAATTGGGCAATCCGGCGGTGTTCTATCGACTCTGTGCACTTTCGCGATTCTATGTAGGTTAACAGGGAGTTTGGAAAACGAGCGCCCGGTAATAGAGTCTCGAAGATTCCAGCAGTTTTTTTTTCCCGCGTGTCAAGGGAGCACTGTTTATGGCGAGAAGCCCGGAAAGCTCACGCGAACCGAAATCCGTGGAAAGGGGATTTAAAGGATCGCGGCGGGAAGATCGTGCAAAGGATTCGTGCACTCGATTGAACTCGCAGTGGCCCCTTCATCTTCCCGACGCATACTCTTCCTCCGCCTCCTCCTCCACTATTTATCTACTTTTTACCTCCTTCTTTTGCATTCGCAGACCTTGTTATCCGTTTGGAATGCCTCGGTGTATAGAGCTGCTTGATATTCCGCGTCAGTTCATACTGCAGCGATTGCTTTTGACTCGTCTAAATCTGCCCTGAAATATTTCTTTATCTTGCTCGCGTTTCAACGTGTTCTCTCCGCCGAGTCTACTTCTAAGATTGACCCCCCTCGTAATACGGTGTATCCTGCAGAGTGTGTGTATGCAGTCCGGATTCGACAAGGGAAGGGACGTGTTCCGAGGGATAGTAAGATCGCCGGGGTCCGTGCGCCGTGGTTCAGATAGCGGGAAATTGAATTTTCAACCCTGACGCTTTGGCAGACCGCTCGAAGGTGACCCAGCAAAGTCTTGAGCACCTCCATCCCTTATCGCAGAGATGGCTCTCGGTGCTCCTTTCGACGAACCTGTCCAGGATATTCGTCCAGGATCGAGATGGACGGAACCTCGTTCTAAGATTTCCGCTTCCCGGATGATTTCCGAGGAAGGCCGCTATGGATATTTGATTAGGGGATACCGGATATTTTAGGCTTCCACGTCGAACCGTAGGATCGATTTTCATTTTCCAGTCACGTCCCCGATATTTTGCCACTTTTGTAAGGGGCTCTAGATGGAACGAAGTAGAGAAGGAAATTCCCGTGGCTGTATCGCGTGGAATTGTTGGTGAAATTCCAGCGAACCTTCTATCCGTGTCGTTTAGTCGAACAACGCGCCCCTCCGCGAGGCGATGGCACTTTACTTAATGCAATTAATGACTCACTTAAACGTCTTGCTCCGACACGGGTCCGTCGTTTCCCTTTAAATTGTACATTTCCTCGTCCCTCCCCACTCGACCCCCGAATTTCCGTCTGAATCGATAAGTCCCGGCGGTCCTTTAGTTTCGTTGCTAACGAGAGTCTGCGGAGTAATTAGTAATTCATGAATTGCAAAACCGAGTGCTTTCTGGCCTGCACTTCGTCTTTCGTCCGCTGTCCTCGTGCCGGCGATATAGCACTCCCGAGAATCGGCGGGTCGATGAGAAGCAACGCGGGGAACGATTTCTTCATTCGACCGTAGCGAATATTTGAAAGAAAGCGTCCCTCGATAGTCGTCTCGGAAAGGATTCAGCCTCGATGCTTTTCTCCAGTTAGGGGTCTCGCTCGTTGTCGCGCGGTGAATTTTCTTGCGGCCCTTCGAGGAAGACGGGACGCATGATATTGCAGCGACAAGAAGCTGCTTGTCGAGAACTTTGGCGCATTTCAAACGGCGACAGAACTCCCGTCTTCCATCGCTTAATCCCTCGTCCGCTTCCCCCGATGCTTCTCAAATCCCACAAGCGCTGTATCCTAAATTATTTAACTTCCACGAGGGCATCAGATGTTCAGCGTCCCGCCCCTTCGGTCCTCGAGCGGTGATACCCGTGTCTTTACTGCAGCAATCGTTCGCGGTGTCGGTGTTCAATCTGTCGAGGCATCGGCCCGTCTAAACTATTAATCGAACTAGTGTCTGATGACTATCGATCATCAAATTGAGATCAATCGACGGTAGTTAATCCCGGATAAGATTCTAATAGCGTTATCAGCGCCGTCTTCGTCGTTGCAACGTTAACCGGTCGCGACTCGCCGGTCGATTTCTCGTGTCTAGTTCGCCTAGACAGAACGGGGCTGGCTTACAGAGGTCGGATGGCGGGACGGTTGCAACGTATTCCGCAAGCTTTCCACATCCGACAGCACTTGGGCCCATCTTTGTTCCCATTTCCATACCTATTCCATTACCGAGTTGGTCTCAGCCGGTCTTGTAATCTAATAACTAATCTTGCTGGGACGCGATGCCCGGGCTGAGCCCCGTATTTCGGGGCAACTTGTGCAACGCTGCTACAGCGAGAGTGATAGGAAGGGGCTTGAGCACATGGAACCGACGGTGTCAAATAAGCAGACAGGATATAATTGACTGCATCTGCATAAACGAAATTCTCACTGCCGCTTTCGTTGCCCGCCTGCGCGGGGCTTTGCGAGATCACCGACACGATTAAACGCCCGCAAAAAGACGAAGAATAATATTTCTCTCGCGATTCGTGTAACCCCGTGGCGCAATTTCCATAACTCTCGAGTAACCCGGAATTACGCGGCCCGCGTTTTCTCGCGGCTCTAAACAGATTCTTCTGCCAGCGGAAAACCGAGCCACCGAGTTTGCCTTCAGTATTTTCCTAGTACGATCGAGAGATTGAAATAGAAAAAGAGGCAACTTTAGATGCAGGTAGATCGACGAAAAGGCGGGAGACTACAGTATCGCGGCAGCATATTCATTGTCGGTATACTCGGACAGAGTTCGGTTCCCGTAAGTTATAAGAAATCCGAGGAATCTGGCTGGACAAGTTGTCAAAGTGTGTCAGGGATCTTTGAGGTAACGGCGCGAAGTTTTGCAAAAGTTGCTAAGGTACATCTGGTGGCGGAGTGGCCGCGGGCAAAATCGTTGAAATTTATATCGCGAGCAGAGCCTTGGGTTTCGCGCAATAAATTATTCAAATAACGATTTGGAACAATGAAATGGTAATCGGGGCTCGATGCTGCTAGGAACGCCGACCGCGTTGCTAGATTTGTCTTGCTTTATCGCCGTCTATAAATAGCAGCGGAGAAGGTTTACCGGGAACCGGTATCCAAAGGTAGACCGATTTATCAAAAATCATCGACGGCATGCACAGTTACGATCGATCGGCGAATACCTCGAAGGATGTTGAGCGGCGAAACGAGTGTTTCGAGTTACACAGGACAGACGCATCTGTAGGGAAAGAGATTGCGCAGAAGTTTGGCTAGGTTTTTAAATTCTCGTTGCAAGCCGACTGCCTGCCTTTCATCGCACTCCCCCGGGCTCTCGTGGAATCGTGATTTTCTTGCACTGTCAGCAGGAAACTTCCCCAACGCGATATGCTCAATTTGCAGGGACCTGTATAAATATGATTGTTTCGAATATCTTGATATCCTTCGACGCGCCAGCGACAGCAGCGAGTCTTCGCTTTTAATTCTTCTTGCTTGCTCCACTTTCGAGACGAAGGATCGATGCGACAGACAGAATAAATACAGACTCGGGAACTTTGCCTCTTGCATAACACTGGCTAGCGCTTCATTTTCGTATTCGTGCTTAAAATTCAGCGAAGTATCGACGAAAAGTCCACTCGAGCGAAACGCAATTATCGTAGGGGATGTTTTAAACAATGGTACAACGACCACGCAATCGACTCGCGAGCCGGAAGACCGAACTCTCGCATTTTCCAGAATCGTGGGACGAATACTTCTTTTCCAAATAATGGCGACATTGCAGTCGTTCTCAAAGGAGTACCTCGAGCACGATTCTTTTCCACCCGGCAAAAAAAAAATAAAAATAAAAGCATCGCTGGGAACCGGGCAAGCAGGAAGAAGGAGCCGGGTCGCGGTAGGCCTAGATACGTCTCTGCATTTTTGCCGTGCCACGGATGCTCGAAAAACTAGGTCGAATATCCGTGGCTAGGTTCTCTAAAGCCAGCGTGCCGAGGCGTTTCGACCCGGGCCACTCGGTGGAAAAGAACTTGGAGCACTAATTAAAGGGGCTGTCTCGCTACGAGGGGAAGCTTATCTCCCGTAATCTTTCATTGTGACACGTCGTACACATTTGAATTTTGTACCGCGACGCCGATGCCACTGCGTGTCGATTATAGTTCCCCAAAAAGCTGCCACTTCCCTTTCCCCGTTTCGAACGGCCCGGCCTTTATCCGTCGTCGTTAGAGCCGGCGGGGATCGGAGTCAGGTGTCGTGGGCTCTTGTGAAATTTAATTCCGTGAAAAATTAATAAGACCCGGCAAGATTCGTTATCGCGGTACTTTATGCTAAACCGTGTGAGCAGGTAGATCCAGGTACACGTCACCACGCCCTCGTTGTCCTCGTTCCGTAGCAGCTGGGGCACCTGCTCTTGCTCGTCGATTTTACTCTCTTCCCGCCTTCAACCCCTCGACCCACGCGTCGAGCCTTTTTTTTTCTCTCGCGTAACGCGACACTCCGCTGGCCTTGGTTGAATCGCAAACCACTCCCTCGAAACACACCTGCTACTGTCACGTAGGATATCGAAGAAGCACCGCCGCGACAAACGCGCTGCCGCCTCTGAAACTTCTCGTAAATATTTTCCACGATCGTATTCACCGACCGACGGAATCTCGGATTTTCGAAAAAATATTTTCCCCCGCCGCAAGTTCCGCTCGCTTTGGTGTAATGGCATTGCATCGCTACGTCGCCAGGCGAATCCTGTTTCCCGCGAACGCGAGAAGGACGTTCCTGCAAACGAGATTCCCTCGATCCCTTCTCGCCTTATACGCCGTTGAACCCTATTAAACCGAGTCGAGGCCATCTTGCCTCAGCTGGGGTGAGCCGTCTTCCCCGATGCGACGGAGTTTCGTCTTTCCACCCCCGTTCTATCTAGGGCTATTAATTACCTAGCTGTTAGTCGTGTTGTCGGTATTATCCACGGATCGGCGTGTTTGCCTCTCGAGACACAAAAGGGTGGCGATGTACCAGAGAGTGGCACGAAGAAGAGAATCGGTCAGAGTCCGGAGTGGCAAAGATAAATAGGGAAATACAGAGGCAAACGGTTGAGCGGGCAGATAAATGTATAGATCGTGTGTAGAGAGTAGTGGCAGGGGGGCGAAGGGGACGAAGGGGACGAAGGGGACGAAGGAGAAAACCGGGTTGGGAAATAGGCCTGGTCGATTCCAACTGTAATTGGGGGAATCGATTTGTTGCGATGTCGAGCGTCGCTCTAGATTCCCGCGTGCCTTCTAATGAATTTTCACTGCAACACTGCCCGGCCTCGGATTGTGCCGTTCGTATTTCATATTGGAACCCAGGGGCTCCGTCGTTGTCCCCGTCGAAAATAGAGAAGCGCTTCGAATAACGCGGTACACCGTGCACCCTTTCCCCTGGAACTTGTCGACGGAGTTTAATCGTCGACTGCTTCATTTCCCTCTCGTTAAAATTGTTCTCCAATTTTTTTTCTACACGAAATTCAGTTCTCCCGCGGTAGATTGTATTTCTGCCGCTCGCGCAACTCCTAGGCGTTCCACCGATTCTTCGACTTCGACGGTCAGCGGTGCCGTTAACGTCCCGTCAGATTTGTGGCCGGGAAAATAGAGGAATAGCGAAGATGAAGAGATACTTGTGTTACCGTTCCCCTTTAAGAAGCCAGGTATCCTCCGGCACGCCACGGAGACCTCGTATTTCTTACGTCTTTCCCGAACTTGCCCCTTTTACAGCAATCTCTTCGAGGGGCCGTAAATTCTCATAAACTCTCTCTTTACGAGCTGATTGAGCATAGTCTGCCCCGTGTTTTCCCTCCGCCGCGTCCACCGCTGCTTTTCGTCGTCGACGAGAGGCATATGTGACCAGCATTAAACGCAGCTACGATCGTTTGCAGCGTACGTTGCGTGTGCATTGCACGGGGGCAAGACGGAGCGGTATACGAGCCATAGACGTGTCAGCGTTCAGGCCACTCGCGACAAAGTGTTGGCAACGCCAAGGCAGCGTTACGATTGTCAACGTGCAGCGGTTTCCGATCGTCGCGTTGGCTCGATAACCCGTGAATGGATCAACCGGCAGTCGCGTCCGGCTGCGCTTAAGTGCGTCGAATCGAGTCGCGTAGTTGGAAACTCGATTAGCGACGGTAGGTCGCGGCTCCGGAATAATTGCTAATTAGCCACGTGCCGCGACGAGCCTCGACGCTCGGAACTTGAACGCGGTAAATCCCTCTTACGCTTCTGGCGCACCGGCTAGCCGCAGGTGGAGCAAACCGTTGCCCGTAGAGCTTGGCCACTTTGATCTTCCGAATAAATTCGAATGGGCGGAGCTTTGGCAAAAGAACGTCCGTCTGGTGTAATTCGAAATATCGAGCAGCTCGCGGCGAGCGACAGGGGCGTGATGCATTACGAGCGAAAGAAATTTCCAACGGAACCACAGAGAGGCCACGATTCCCCATCTCCCGTCGTTATAGTTGCAAAGTTTCGCCGCCTGCATGCACATCGCGTAACGAAGTTTCAGATACGAGTGCACTCTGGCCGCGAGAACAAATATTCGGCAAATGGCAGGTGTTGCATTGTTCCCAAACAGACGCGCCCCTGCTTGCTAAAGAGCTTGCGGTCAACGTCGACCGGACCGCACTCGAGTGCCCCCCGTGAGAGATAGTTAGGCTTATATTCTGCGTTTGTCGCGTCGTTGCTAATCGAACGGCAGGTAGTTGTTGAAAATTGGCCGGAGAATTCCACGATTTAGATCGTGTCTCCTTGGAACCGAGCGAATGTACCCTGCGTACACTCTACCAGTGTTCAATCGTTCGTTTAACCACCCCCCGTGTCGTAAAACTTCCCGACATCTTCGGAAACATTGACCAAGTCCAAACAATCGACCGATTTTATGGTTTGCTGTAGAATCAATTTCGATCTGAATAGCTCCCGCGAAACTTTCCGCCCGTATACAAAACCCTCTAGGAAGGGACTGCGCCGCGTTCCTATTCGCCCCCAAGTGGCGGGATCATAAAAAACAGCCAGCCGAATGTTGTCGACGTTATTGCAGATTTTCCAGCGGGACCTACGGGGAAATCGTTCAGAGGAATGATCGAGTAGCCCGTAAAGTTTCAACTGTGTTTCGTGCTTGTTTGATGTACTTTCTGCCCGTGTTTTTCCGATACGATTCCCACATAGAACGGGCCAAAGGGCAGGGCGAAAGCGGACGTCCCTTATCTTTTGACGCTGCCACTGACCTGCAATCCAATCAGAGCAAACGAGTGGCGTGCGCAGACTGTAGAAACAAGGGATTTGGACCCTTTTCCGCAATGAGTTTAAAGCACGGCAAATTTCACCGAGTACCAACGAATTTTTCGTAGATCGTGTTCCTGTATTTTTTCTTTTTTTTTCAACCCCCACGATCAAGCCGTTTGGTTTCGGAGTTAGAGCTTTTTCTCTCAACCGCGAATGACGTTAATCAGATCGAGTCACGGAACCGGCGAAACAATTATGCTCGCACGCGATCGCTAATGGCGATAATAAACGGCGGTGAAAAGGGCTGGACCGTAAAACGAATTATCAAGTCGGAGGAATGGACGTATCATGTGGGCGTCAAAGGTTAACGGGCAATCCGGGTCGCAGTTCCGGCACGCGTTCGTTAGCGCTATTGAAAAATTGCTAGCCATTGGTCTGGAGAAACGTGGCAACGAAAAATGAAAAATCTGCTTCGGAAATTGTTTCAACAGAGACCTCGGCAGGATCTGTATAATTAATCAAGATTCAGGAAGATCGGTATCGAGTTTTTCCCCCCCAATATCGTATCCCATTAGACGACCGTGATCGTAATTTTCCGAAGGACCATCGACCAGTCCGATGGATGATTTTATCGCGCTTTATTCGTCGACGGTCGTGGGTCGTTTGTCAAATCACTGCCGCGCTTCCCTTTGCGTCTCGTGCCGATCTCGCGTTTTACAGTAGCCACTCTGACGTTGTACACGCAGTGGAAGACGCGAATTTTAGGCAAATGTAGATTCGCCGAGAATTTCGGCGGATGCACGCGTTTCAGTGTTCAGTCCCCAAAGTTTAAGCCATCTTGCTCGGGTCTCCAGTGCTCGAAGATTCTGGCCATAATTTAAGATTGTCCCTTGCGCACGGGTGTGGTGCTTTCCTGACACAATGAAACGTCCGACCGCAATAATTCCGGGACGATACGGTAAATGTATTCCACGGTACGAAGACGGACGGTTTCAGGAGTGGGCTAGTAGTGCGCCTCAACCATTAGTCGGCCAGAGGCAACCGCGTTCGTCCAAGTCGATCTACCGTTCCTCCTGTTCTACGGTCGGCTTATCGTCGTTCCTTGACCTCCACAATGGCATACATCAGCCAGCTGGGTATCCGCAATCTCGGCCACGTAGCCCAGAACACACAGGCCTTCGAGTGTGAATTCTCACCGCAGAGGCGAGGCTGCTTGATTAGAAATCGATAAGATGCCCGAGGACGCGTCAAATTGGCCGCGAGCTTGAAACTTTTCCTCGTAAAGCGGAGAACTTTATTGGCGCCCCTTTATCGTCCCCTTTCTTCGCGCGATACACAGTGGGCTATCGATGGAATTGTTGGCGAAATAACGTTCCCCGTTATTCCCGCGTCTGAGGCTTCAATTTTATGCGCTGTAAACGTTTACTCGCGTCGCTTTAAACAGCTTTCCTCTTTCTTTTTTTATCAGCCCTTACGACCAATCGAATTACTGCCGGAGAATTGGCCCGATGAAAGTCTTTGAATCGACGCTCGTATCCGTGTAACACCGTTTACTCGGGCTACCTTTGCCTAAACGCGACGGCTGATGCCGCGAAGGGAAAACCATTCCGACATTCGTTCGGCAGCAAGTGAAACGCGAAATATTTGACGAGAGCCGAGGTGCCTTTCGCTTGACGTAGGCATTTTTCATCCTCCCTTGATTCCCACCGTACCGACTTTCCGATCTTCGAACGGAACAAGCTCAACGTTTCGTCCCTCCTCTCGATCGCCAAGTAGCCTGTATCCGACTTGAACGCTCCTTTCAATTTTTTCCATCTGCTCCCGTGACGATCCCCTTTTTTTCGCCAGCTGAAATGGAAATTCGAACGTCCGTGCTTTCACCGTTCGACGATCGATTCGGCGATGTCGACGGCGCGAACTTTTTCATACGGTCAGATGGGCTCCGATATTGACTTCGTTCCCTGCGAGTCATTCAAAATTAAAAAAAAAACCTGCTCCACTTATCGGCCAAAAGTGATCTACAGGGCAAACAGAATCGACACGGACCTCGGCTCGCACACAGTTTCGCTTCGAAGTCGCCAGTTCGTTTTCTCCTTCCAATTTTTTTTTATTGCGATCGACCATCGAAAATATCGAGCAAACCTGCTCGGAGAATATTAAGGGAAAACAAAGGCGTTCGCGGAGCTTTTCGCCCCGTTTCCACGTCGTTGAGGGCTGGCCCGGGGTGGAACTATTCCAATTATTAAGAGCCATTCAGCCGCGCAAATGTCCCGGCAACTGTGATTGCCAACCTTGGGCTCCAGCGTTTCCCAGCGCGGGAAAAGTGCCCTCGAAGCGTCCGCGAAAATAGAAAGTTTCGACGGGGGAAATTTTCGACTCTGTTTATTCGGTCGCGGCTGAAATCGGCTTCCCCTCGGCTCGCCTGCTCCGATTTTTTCCCCAGGTCCGCGCGGGCTTTTGTTGAATTTATCGCGAATCCGTTTCACCGAGTATCTTTCTCGTCGCTGATACGCTCCCTATCACCGACGAGATTTCATTCGGTATTAGTGACTTTATCGCGACTCAGCGCGCGCACTCTCACGTAGCTGTTTCGATCGTCGCAAGAAAAATAGTTCCAGGGCGAAATTCGCCCGAACAGTTCGCCTAATAAATTGGAAATAATTCATGGGCTCGCCATAATTGGATGAACGAGCGGGCGTCAGCTTGAGGCGCGCCATTGGGTGCCACTCAATTTGAATTTTATGCGGGGTGGGCTGATAAAATTGGAAAATAATGTCGATCGCTCGTAATTTATATCCCCGGAGTGTCACGCGATAATTAGTTAACACTGCTCCCGGCCCGATAATGGCCGACGGTATACTTTCGCCGTTATAAAGTGTACCCAACAGAAAGCTCCCGTTGGCTTCAGCGTTACGCGATTTCGAATACCGTTCCAGACGGAAGGATTAGAAAGTTTCCCGCAGCCAAGCCTGTTATATTCGCCGATCCTGTTACAGGGATGCCCAGCGTTGCAAATATAATATATCATCGACTTGATCCCCCCCAGCGAAATCCTTCTCACCTTTTAACGTACGGTTACACGCGGCACTGGTAATTGGAAATATTACAAGCCGCTTCGTATTCGCAGATCAAAGCGAAAGAATTATCTATTGGACGAAACCGCGACGTAGTCAAGGCCGATTTTCATTAGCTTCGATCGCAAATAGTCGCTTATCCTGGCCGTATAGCGTCAGCGGGGATCGCGAGGCAATTAAAACACAGAAACGCCGATAAGGATACATTCGACGAAATTATCGGTCGTTCCGGCGACTCGGGGAAAATACTTTCAGCTCCGATACGCGGGTCCGAGAATATCTTGCGGGGAAGTTTCCGGGCAGCCTTAATGACTTCGTAACGAGGAGATCGCGACGTGTCGCTTTACGATTCGGGTCAACTCGTGCCCGGGGCAATATTAAACTGCGACTGCTTAATTGAAAGGCTAGTCTTCGATCGACGGTAATATCGCCGACCCGATAAAACTTTAAGCCGTAATCGCAGCCGATGATAATGACACCATTAACGATCCCCGTCGTCCTGGCGGTGCTGGAGATTCAATGGGACCCCGTGTCACGCGTGCGGTTCTTCGTTTACGGGTAGAACGTTCGCCGCGCCGATAATGTCCAGGCTGGCACGTCGACGGGCTTAATCTCGGGGCGCAGCGAAGAAACGCAAGGTGGTCTGAGCACGAAAGCCGAGCGCGAGCGAAACAGGGCGAAACAGAAATAATCGACGTCCTAAGCGTCGGATCTCCTGGAAGCAAAGCTGAATTTTCCCGGGGGAGCTTTAACGATCACGAGCGTTCTCCCGGTAATAACTGTAAACAAAGAGGCTGCGGAAAAGCAGCTCCATTTACCAAGTGCCCCGGCAACGTGTCCGTGCCGAGCTACTCTGAATTCGTGGCACGCGAGCCGCCTCTCTTCCTTCTCCCTCCGCCTCCTCCCCAGGGTGGAAAGGAGAAGAGACTCGCCGGCGAAAGAAATCCCGTAGGTAATTCATAAACAGAGGTGCCCGGCGAGGTCGGCTGGCTCGTCGCGTCGCGGCGAATTAAAGCGCCGTCGAGAATGATAATTCGCCCTCCCCGCCCCCGTCTTCGGAACCCTGTGGACTTCGAAATTCTCTACGGAGGGTGAGAAGGAGGACTCGTTACGTCCAGCTGAACCGCCCAGTTCATTGTTAGCGGGGAGCCTTTCTTTCTCGGGACCGCGAATTATTATGTCCGGATAGTAGAGCTCGCCGACGTACCATCGTTTTCGGCCAACCTTTTGCTCTGCCCGTCGGGCTCCTCCTTCGAGAATTTATCGCTCGCGTCTTACCGTCGAACTTTTTCACCGGCCTAGCTTCTGACGAACGACCACGAGCCCCACGACTCATTTGAACATCGCCTATCGGCCCTCCAATCTCCCAGCCTGCGCCAAATCATTCCGCGACAATTTTAATCGCCACTATCGGCAGAACACTTGGATTCCCGCTGCGAACGGAACTTTAATTCTCCAAAGCCCTCTTGATCCTCGTCGGCAATTTTTTACGGCTCTTCTTCTGCCCGTCTCCTTCCCACGGGAGAACGATTAATCCTCGGCTACGCCTGATTATCCGCTGCGACACGAGTTCTTCCAGCGTTCGATGCGGGCTAATTGAACTTTAACGTTTGCCGCCACGTCCCCTGGGGATGTTCCTGTCTCCCGATGACGCGGTGGCCTCGAAAAGAGTCCGGAAATTCTGGCGTTCCTCCGTTTGTCCGAAGGAGCGACGCTTAACGTGGCTGGAAGCTCGCGCAAGTTGGTCGACGCGTTAACGATTGTTCGATTGCGAAACTGTTAGTTTAATAGCTACAGCAAATTGCAAGGAATTGCTTCTGGATTGAGACCGACTAGTAGTTCGAGCGTTCGCAGGTCATCGCAGAAGTCCGCCTCGAATTCTCCCTCGAAATCGGCGGTTCTTTCACCGATTAATAGAACGGACCTATACGTAATCACTAAATAATTAGAAGTTGCAATTCCTTCGTTAATTGAAATAGTTGTTTGTTCCGTTAAATAATTCTCGGCTGGAAAGGAAAGATTTTTGCTCCATTCGGATGCCTGGTTGTTCCGTGCGCATTTAAAGGAGCATGCTTTTTTTTTTATCGCCTCGCAGATGGAGAAGATCTCGCGACTTGGAGATCTCGATGCAACGTCATTATAGCACTCATTCTTTATATACGCACCATGCTTCCTGTTTCTTCGGGAACGCTTTTTACTTTACCTCGTTCCTCGTTTCGGATCCGTTCTCTTGGAACATACATATTCCATCGATTTCCTGCACTCGTTCTTCGACTGCTTGCTTTTTTCCCGCGACCGTATCGGCACACCCTTCTCGGGGTGAATTTTAAAAGTATCTCCGAGGAGGAAAGCAGGAGTTTCCTTAACTACCAGGAAATGTAAAAAGAAGATCATATCCGTTTGATCGGTGCTCCACTGAAACGTGATGCAAGTCTGTTCGAACATGAGGAGTCCCGTTTTTCTTCCACGAAATCGCACGATGGAAAGCGTTCGTTGCTGGCTACGACGCGGCGAAACTTGGAGAGAAGCTTGAAAGTGTTTTCTTTCGACCGCAGCAGTACGATTGCGTTCCTTTTTAATGCTACCCTTGGAATTCCGTCGCCGAATCGTTCATAGACAACTTCTTCTCTCCCCCTTCGGTAGGATTTTTTGTTATGCCCCACGATGAAACGCGATGATACTCAAATCCCGTTGAACCCGAGAATCGAGGGGAAAATTGTGACGAGGATTTTCGCAGCTCGTCGAGTACATCTGGGCAGCCCATCGATTTTCATTTTTCTTCGAGCCTTAGTTGGACGAGCGAGGGTGCGTTTTATGACAGAATTTCGAGCAAGACATTCTACTTCACGTGACAAATGCAAAACTTTACGGAATCGTTGCTTATGCAGGCGAATCCCGTTCGGAGCATTAGCTTAGGGGAAACGGAACGTACCGAGGAGTCTTTCCTACACATGGGGTAGAATTTCTAGCCCTTATCCCGCCTTCGTCATCGCCGTGGCCCTGATTCCCATAGGGTTCGTGCTTGGTCATCCCTTTCAGCGGATTGCTTTTTCTGTGCACCGAGTGCCCCCGTTTCGAAACACGAAACGGATCTTATCGACACGGGCGTTACTAGAATTCGGCCACACTCGCGATTCCCTTCGCCCGTTATGTTTTATATGGAAATCAAATTCAGTTAATGGTATCCTGAATTGGCCTAAGCCGCGCAGAAAGGCAGCGCTTAAAATTCGAGGGATCCCTTCCACGGAATTGCGGCGAGTCTGTTGTGCACACAGCGTTTTACGATTATGATGCAAGGATTTGCATACAGGGTGCATAGTTTGCGGTATTACGTGCCACCTGGAACATTATGCTAATGCCTCATCGGCGGAAAACCACGGCCGAGTTTCAATTTCTTGGGCGCATTAACGAAACGACGTTCCCGATGACTACATACTTGGGGAATGGCACGGATAAGGATTATTAAATGGACGCGAAGAGGCACCGAAGTGGCTCGTCTAAGTCTATTGTCCAAATCTACGCCGGTTCACCAATGCCAGTGGGGTATCAATGGTTCATTTGTTGAACCGGACACGACCGCCGCGGGGTTAATTGTAACGCTACGCCGTAATTGTAATTTCCGATACGCCGTGTCGCGTGAGCCCTGATTACATAATTAGATCGCAGTCTATAGTAATTGGTTGCAACTGTTGAAGCACGTTGGTATTCCTTGCGCCACCGATCTTCGCTACCGTGCTCGTTCCAATAAACTGTCGCGCCAATTAAAGAGATCTAATAAAAGTTTTTGCACGCCTCCAAAGGAAAAGCTCAATTATCACGCTCACATTTCCCGACCGACCGCAAACGCGGGGGATTTAAGGCGGGCCAAAATCGGCCGACGGTACCGTGCCCGGAACTTGGCCGCAGTTTTAGAATTTTACGACCGGAAGACCGATGAAATTTATCAGCGCTACCTGGAACCACCATCTACGATCGCCATCTGCCTCGGCTGTAAAGCTTTCGACGGTGCACCGTCGTCGTTGCAACGCGTGGCCCCTTACCTAAAGCCGCGAAGAGAATTAATATCGAGGCCGGTCGCCGCGTCTGGATCGCTAATTGCACGTTCGATAAATAGAGGCCGGTTGACCGTAATTGTAAGACGGAGAAGAATTTCGCCGGGACGGTCGTTAATGAAGGCCAATTAACTTTGGCTTAACTTCCCGTTCGATCTTCCTTCGTTAAAAACGGGAGGAATTTTTTTTCTCCCCCGAGTATTTCTAGGCAAACGCGACGGAGCAAACATCGGAGTGCTCGATCAACTTTATCCGGAAAGACAGGCCCGTAAAGTCTGACGTTGATTTCCAAGCTCGAAGCTCCTAGTGAATTGTCAATCGCGATCAAACGTGAGCCGTTAAACCTGCGGACGACATGTTCCTGCAAGGATCACGAATCGCTCCCAGTCGTCGGACGTTTCATCTGTCTGGGATTAAACTTTTTTTTTCATTCCCCGCTCGGAATACCTCTCCGTCCTGGTCTCGTGGATGCGGTGGCCGTTCCACGCGAGATTAGTCGAAGATACGAGCCATAAAGTTGAACACGCGACTAGGCAAGAGACCGTCCTCGAAATTCTGGACCGCCGTTCGGCTGCAGCTGAGAAGTACTCGCAAAGTCGCTCGGTCGTTTAGTCGCGACCCGGCTCGTTTATCACGATCGCGTGGAAACAGAACACCGGAGGAAACTTTCGTATTTAAACCTACTTTCGAAAAATATTATCTACGTCGGACCAGCATCCGGGTCGCCGCGGTTTCCTGTGTTTCCGGTGTTTCACGACGAGTCCGACGTGCCTCTGAAAATTCCAGGGACGCGAGAAGCTTCAGCGACGCGGACCACGCGGAAATAGGAATTCCTGCCCCTTAACATTGTTAAAAAGTTTGGGATGATCCGGTACAATGTAAAGCCTGTCTACCCGCAGTGCAAAACGAAATTCGGCTAACTCGATTCCACGGTAAACACGACGCTGCATTTAGCTATCGCAATTTTCTCGAGACTGTTGCTTGTTTTAATGGTAGTCGGGTCGGAAATGTATACACATCTGAGAGCTTCGACCGTCGATTCGCTGCAGCACGTATTTGTCGCCCCAGCTTTCTCCATTCGGAGATCTACTCAGGGGCTAAATTGCTGGCGAGAAAAAGGGGAGAAGAATGTCTGTGGTCAGCTAGCTTTGAATATTTCAACGCGTCGCGTGGCCCGCTTATTAGTTGTTGCCTCTTAAAGGCCTGTCTCGTTCCACTGTCAGAAATCCACCGCGCCTGTGACTGTCAATTTATCCGATATGCGATCAAAAGCCTCTCATTCGATCGCCGTGACAGACGAAATAATTCCGGCACGAATGAATTTAACATTGCTGCCCGTCCGGTGGATATGATTCTACGTGGCCAGTAGTATAAGTAAATAACATGTCAGACGCTCGGTTCAGGGAGAAATAAACGCTGGAATGATCGATCGTAAAGTGTTCCCCAGCTAAAGAGGATCTCCAATGGTTAATTCGGGATGGATTCACGGGTCGATAGGGCAGTTGGGTGTACCTGGATCGAAGCGGAACTATAGTCGTGCTAGTTGAACAGAGGCGGGCAGCCAGGCGAAGAGGGATGAAGAGAGATGCCGTGACTTGGCCTAGCACCGCGTATCGATCCCCTCTATTATTAGTTCGTTGACGACCGCCATTAGAATCGTCAGAAACGCCGCTCATAACTCTTTTCAGACTTCGTTATCGGACGTTTAACAGGGGATAACGCGTTTGACGCGACCGTCGCCAATGTTCTATCGTCCATTGTCTACGGATTTGCTTGCGCCGCAATTCATGGATCCTGAGAAGCGCATTGTCTATTGCATATATATTGCTCCGCTGAACTACAGCAAGAGATACGCGAGCCAGAATAATCAAACTTCAATTTAGTCTGCTTGACGCGAGTTTCGTCGTACTTACAGCGTAGCATACGGGAGGCAAGGCTCGACTGTTTGGCAGTAAATATAAGCTGGCGTCTGTGCCGACGACGGTCGCTTTTTCCGAGCTTTGTACAACCCTCTTACAAACCGCAAACGGTTTTGTTGAAAGGTATAAAGGGGAGAAGATGAACAACAGGGTTCAATAATGTAAAAGAGCTCCAAGAGGAATGGATAGAGTCGTTGCTACGTGATCTCATTTTTCTTTATTTTCTTTTTTCAGCGATTTGGTCTAAGGAAAATATTGCGATCGATGTGGAAGGCATTCGTGCTCTCGAGAGAAGATCTTCGTATCGAGCACTGCTCGAATCGATCCGTTTCGGTGGGGCGACGTGGTTGTTAGAAAAATGGTTTCGACTATCGCGTAGAGTGTGCACGTAGGAAACGTCAGAGAAACTAAAGCAGTATCGACCGATTCGTACGTGCGCTTCCGTATTCGGTTTAGCCGCGTCAGGGCGCTGAATCAGTGCATCCTAGTGCATCGTGGGCGATATGAGTACACCGTAGGGGAGTCGACAACAAAGTATCCGACGAATCGATAACCGTGCGACATGGGCGATAACATTCGACGACGGATAGAGAAACGAACGCTCGTCTCAAATATTCCATCGCGACCTCTCTCGACGCTAATTCGCAAGAATTGAAATTGCGAGTATGAAGGAATATTTTCCCAGGATATTTTGCCCTCCTTTGATTCACAAGTTTCGCGTTGCCGCGCAGGGGTTAGTCGTATAACGGAGAGCTTGACAAAAAAATCAGAGCTGGAAATGCAATCAAAGATGCCTCGAATACGAGGATCCGGGGTTGGTGCAGCGACGAGACGCTTCAGACGAGACGGAACGCTCGTCGAATGCGTCGAACGACGCCGGAATTTAAATATCGGGCTGGAAACGGGGCGGACGGTGCAGCGGGGTTACTTTATTTCCGTCGAGTAACACCACTCCGCAGCCATCCGTAATTTGTCGTGCTGCTTCAGAGTTGCTGCACTTTTCACCGCAGTGCACGTGCCCCGCGGAGCCACGAGGCCGAGAATTCTCCAGCGGCTGAGAATTTTCATTCGCTGAAACGACACACGCCGCGTCGAGCGCACAAGCATTGCGAATATCGTGGCGGACCCGAAGAACTTGAGCATCGCGGGCGCTTGATCGACAAGGAACTCGCGTCTTTGCCCCGAAATATAATGCAGTCGAGTGCCGCTCCCCTTCGCGGAGCAACAACTTCTCGACGATACCGGGTGCAATTAAAAAGTTTGATCGCGACGCCTCCGTGCCGCGTGTTCGACGGGGAGAAAAAACAAACGCGGAATTACGCGGAATTGCGACGACTGGGCGATGGTTGAGCGACGGGGCAGAAGAAAAAGTACAAAAGAATAGTTCGCTACGCGTATATTCATCCACGCGTTCCTTTTTGTTATTTTGCATTTTTTTAAGCCTGGCTTCCCTAAGCGGCTGAGAAGTTTTTGTTATCGAGCTGCTTGTTACGACGTTGTCCCGCGAGACGACCGGTAGACTCCCCCTTGCTCCCCCTATGCAAAGCCAGTCTTTTGTACGCAATCGCGTTACGAAACTATACAGGAGTGAATTGAGCTCTCAACGCTACGTGGCTACTTCCACAAAGGTTCGTCGTTTTGGGAAAGTGTAATGAGAAGCGCAGCGATGTTCGGTGTCGTGGAAAGGGGCAAAGGGGCGTTTGCGTGCTGTAACGAGCGGAGCCAGGATTTTCGTGCTCGAACGAGAATGCATTCCACTCGATTCTACCGCGAAATCGAGATCCCTGTAATGGCCCTCCTTTCCCTTCCTTCTCTATTCCTAACGTTTTCCCTCGGCAAGGAGTAGGAAAAGCTTCTCCGTCGGACGACGGTCAGAGCGGAGTGCAGAGAGGCTGCTGTGCTGATCTAGACGAAAGGAAAGAGGAAAATCCCACGTGACAAGAGAAACGAGCTGGTCGTTTCGGGGAAATACGAATACCGAGGAACTAACGGAAGGAGCGTTTGTCGGGACGTTTCATTGGAACAAATCGGGGCCGATCTCCCGCAGGAACTTTAATATCGGGAGTGCAACCGTTAATATTTCTCCGTTCCACGGTGTTCCGCTTCGGTTCAGCTTCTTTATCGGTCGTCCCGCCTTCTGTTCGTTGCTGGTAAAACCGTCTGCGAGGCAACGGCCACGATGCGTCTTTCCCGTCTGTTCCCGTTTCTCTCACTATTCTTTGTCTCCCCGTGGAAATTTGTCTTCGTACGTTTCCTTCTTGCGATAAATGCAGGAAGACGCGTCTCTGTCGATCCGGTTCCTTACGCGTCGCGAGATTTCTGTGACTGATACCGCCCCCTGTGTGTCGCGGTATCGTATCCACGCTCTGGTATTTATCCTGATAAATATTCCAGTGGCCGCGTAGCTATAAACGAACATTTACCTATCGACGAGAGTCGGAACACCGGAAAAACTATTACGCCTGCCGATCTACCAGCCCGCTTAAAGCTATAGCATAAACGGAATTTATTGCGAACCGAACCTATCCTCGACCCGTATAAAATCGACGGGGGTATTGCATTAGGGGTGGTGCACAGTCGGCGATAAACAACGGCGGATCGACGCTCGTGAGTAACGAGAACAGCGAGTTCTCCCAGGTCGCGGGAATCAGTATCCGCCGGTGTATCTTGCCGCTGCCTCCCGCGAGCTTTGAGTTATTACATTTTCCAGCAGGGCTGCGGGCGAACGGACGGACAAAAGGATGTGTAAAAGTAACGCCTGGAAATATGGTGTACGGTATGTGTATCGGAAATTCTAGCACGTGTTATGACACGAATCCAACACGCTTAAATAAAAATTGGTCCGATCTGAGAGATCCCGGGCAGCGTTATAAAGGGCTCTACGAGAATCCTAGAATTTTTGTTAACCGTGATATCGCGATACGGGATCAGATTCTGGCGATAGAACGGTGTAACAGAATATTACGATTAATTTGTGACGAGTGAATCGATAATTGAATTTTGCCTGAATAAATCGAGCGGGCTCCTTTTTGTTCAAATCGAACGCTGCTACGAAATCGTTCTTCCTCCTTCGGGAAGGGTATTCACGCGGTGGATTCCAAGAGAATCGTCATCGATTTGCCTGGAACGGGGCAGAGGAAGCATAATCTCCCGAATAGAGGCTCCGCAATATCGACGCGCGTGTTCCGGGGAACGGGGGAAAAAAACACGGTCGAGCGATAAATTAAAAAAAAATGCCTTTGTGCACCCAAGCACTGTTCCCATTTTTTTTTCTTTTTTTTTTATCGAAACGGAGAATATAACGGAGTTTGCCTCCTGTCCTCGAAGCCAGTTTCCGGCGAGTGCCCTTCCAAATGGAAATATTAGTGCTCGCCGACGTTCCCTAGGTCTCTGGATTCAGCATAAAATTGCTGTGCTTTATTAAAACACTCGGAAATAACCGAACACCGCCGTCTACGGAATTCCGAAGAAGACTATACGGCGCGAGAATTTAGTTGCTCCTGAGCTTGTGTCACGGCAGACCTTAATTGACCGCGTCTTAATTAACTTTGATATTGAATCGCTCCTTCGAGTGTTTTCTCGGTTGCCGTACGAAGCTTCTCCGGAATTTCTAGTTTACTTCTCACTCGAACGATGAACTATACTGTCCAGCGACGGTTGCACGGTAATTTTAGAGGCGCGCAAGTTACGTGGCTCCCGGTGCATAATTTCACGGAAAGTCAGAATACATATTGCAGCAGTCCGAGGACGGAACACGGAGCTTGCTGTTCGAGCCATTAACCCGTCCGATAATTTACGATCTGTTACATTACCCGTGGAAAAATTGCACCCCGTTCGCAGCGAAACTCCCCGGACAGATCGATGGAAATTTTCGAAAGAAATATATAGGCCGGCCAGTTTTTAGAGTGCAGGACCGAAAGATCACGGACGAAATGATTAATGAAAGAGATGGCACGTATCGCGAACCCTGACGTTTCGTGACAACGTTGGACGACCCGGGGCGGATCGGTTTTGATGGATCGACTGATCGCATTGATGGATCGAGGCATTACACGACTTCTTACTTATCTTCACGGTCGCTCCAAGGGTTCCTAAACTGCACGATCGCCCGCGAATTTATGCCGGAGCTGGATGGAGCACCGAAGAAGCCGCGAGCATTGTGTGCGATGGAAATTGCTCCAAATAAGTAATAACAGTAGATGCGTTCGTCGAATTTTCGAGCGCCAGCTGCGTGGTCGCTCGGCAATCCGCGTTTATTTTCAATCTCTCTGAACTGGCCAGGTGATCGTGCAGACGACCATGATATATACATATATGTATAGATATTTTTACGATACCGGCAAATGTAGAACGGGGCGAAATTTGAAACGTCATTGGATATTCATGATCTGGCTAACGATATCAGCAGATCAGCGTGTCGAATGATGGATGCCTCGTAGTTAATCTATATCTAGGATGATCGGTGGACGGGGAATGAGTCGAGTAACGCCCTAATCAAATCAATTCGCCAGAGAATACTTGAACACGTCGGTGGGGTTCAATCGGGAACGATTTTTCAGCGTAGAGAAAAATTCGAAATGTACAAACTTACTCGTCTGGGGGCGGGTCGCGTAATTAAATCGCAGGGGTGAACGTTGAACGCGACAGAAACGTGTATATGCGAGGAAGGAGCGGATGAAACGGAGCATGAGCGACGAAGGGAAAAGAATGGAACTGTAGTATTCTCTGGCAATCAGCTCGAATGCCGATACAAGATATCCAATCATTCACGAAGCCGTCGAACGGATGAACGAGGAGAAATTTTTCTTTCGCTTTCCACTTTGCACAGGTGAACAACGATATCGTAAATAAACGCAGAAATTATTGTGGCGACTGCCTATTTTTAATCTTGATCGTCTCCTCGTTAATGGTACGGGCAAATCGATTCGGGTCCGAAGTTCGATAAATTAATACGATGTTTATTTGGCCTAAATTTCGTCCAACATAGTCCACGGCATATTCCGTGGAAACTTTCCGAAAGGCATCATTTTCATTCGAAGGAACGTGATTAAAATGACAGAAATTGCGGCCAGTTAAACGTCACATTAACTCTCCCCCTTCGCATAAAAGTCCCCTTCGTTTGTCTTTCACTTCGTTTCAACGCAAACAGGGGACGGCGATTAAAAGGTCTACATTCGTCTAGCAGTTTCTTATTTCCTTCGTGCTTCGTCGAATTTGCTATCTGTTTTTCCATAGCTCAAAGTAAACACGCCGCCGCCCCAAATGTTTGTCGGGGGGAGCAGAGAAACTCGAACGAGCAGCGGGCATAAAGCGATTCGATGTATCGGCCGAGTCGGTGATATTATTTCCGTCGTCGCGTGGACTTTCAACCCTGTTACAAATCTGCAGAAGTTATATCGATCGTGCGGGTTTGATTGAATCGTGCCCCGGTAGAATAACTCGCCAGTATAATAGGATTCGGAAACGTGGTTAACAGGAAATCAACGGAACGCACGAGGAAAGAAAGCCAAAGGGAATCGTGTGTAACCGGAGCCCCACTCGAGGCATCCAACTTCTCCATTAACGGTGCCTTTGTTTCCCGACAAATCTTGTGCCTCTTTCGACGCCCGGCAGTGAACGCTTCGAGAATCGCAAGCACGTGGGAAGGTGGTCCTATACCGGAAGCGCTGTTTCGTCTGGGTCCGGCGTAAGAATCCGTCGACGACACGCAAAGGTTCTCGGTCAGCTCGCTGCCCGCGGCGAGGAAGAGTGCACTACGAACGTGTACGACATTCGCACCTCGTTTCGCCGACCCTCGAACGGCGCAGGCTTCGTTAATTCGCGGACAACCAGTACCAAGGAACGTCACGTTCGACCTCGTTTCACGAGCAGCCGCGATCGTGCAGCGTGGACCGCAAGCAGAAAAGAGAAGCCGGAAGGGCAGTAACACCAGTGACACGCGAGTCGACGAGGCTAATCAGAATCATGCTCGTCCTTCTTGCAGTAATCGAGTTTACGACCGCCTCGACGAATTTGCAGCATCGTTAATTCGACCGCGTTCCGACTAATGGAATTCTTTTCCGCGTGTTCAAGACAATTCTGTTTAGGGCACGGCGTGCACCGGTGTTTCGCTTTTATGCTCCTATCGCTATATACTTAGAGCAGAAGAAAGAAACGGGCGACAAGGTACAGCGCTATAAAGCAGCCGTTGAAACTTGAAGTTTCAAGCCTCGCGATTTTCTGAAACGAGAGGATCGGAGTTCTGGAATAATTCTCGCAGTAACGCACGCTGCAAAGGGCCACGGTGTTTCCGCGCAAGGGAAAGTCGCGTTCGAAGAAAACTTTCGTAAGGGAGAGAGAGAGATTCGTGTTCGTTTGGTCGCGACGTAACGAGATTCGAAGGGGCTGTTCCGGAGAAGGACAGTCGCGAATTTCCATGGAGAACGCGCGGCTCGAAGACTCGTGTACGCGCCAACGGGGAGAAGAAATAGGAGAAGAAAAATCGCTGGAAGGCTGGGAATTTGCCGTAATTAACCTCGACCAACTAAGCGGGGATGCAGAGATTGGCGTTCGAACCCTTTTTTTCTTGCACTCGCGGACACTTGGCAAGTTCGAAGGCGAGATTTTTGCCGCAGTCGAACGCCGAATTCGCCGTCTGCCGTCTATTTAATTAGTGCACGGGTTCGAGGAACGGCGATGCCCCGAGGTGGTCGCTGTCCTAACGAGGCGGCCGTTCTCCCTTCCGAAGAGTCCTTCAGAGTCTCTCCGGCCGACGCGAATCTTCTCTCCGTCGCGAACGTCGGAATTGCTCGCCGACGTTCCTCGAACGGTGAAACGAACGGCTTTGCCAGCCGTCTTTCCCTCTCGTCTTGCTCCACCGGCTCTGGAATAATTTCCGGAATTCGTTAATTGTAGTGTTCCGGGAACACCGCTCGCCAAGTGGATTCACCATTGTCTGGATTCTCTATCCTTCGTTTCCCTCCCTGCTTTTCTTTCCCTTTCGAGCTTTCGAGCTTTCGTTCTTTCCGCGCGATTATCAGTTAGTCGCGGCGATCGATCTTGCGAGGCAAGTAGCGGTTAAAAATCTTCTAAATCGTTAACGCCGTCAGGGTAGCTGTTTGTCCAGGAACACCACCGCGGAAAGAACGCGGCCTCATGTCGCGCCAGTGTCTCTTCGGGGCTGTTTCGCCTCGATTTCCTACCACCGTAGTGTAGCTGTAAGCTCGTTTTACCTAGGGATAGAGTTTCCCCGTCACAACGATTCCATTGTTCCCGCGGACCTTACGACGACTTCCCCGCAACTCGATAACCCCTCATCCTATCGTCGTCGTTTCTCCTCTAATGAGATTACCCTGTCGCGTAAATTCGTCCGCAAAATATACTAAAATTTTCAGTGCACGCTTCCGTAAAACCTGGCCCCCGAAAGTTGTTGTCGATCGTCGAAAGCGAAGTCGATGGGCACTCGCTTAATCGTTGTCTGAGCAAACAAAAACAGGCCGCTGCTTCCGTATGGATGAACGGCGGCGAGTTTAAGCCGCGGATTAGGGGTGTCGAACGAAAAACTCGGCGAGGAACTTCCGGTTCGAAGCGGGTTCTGACGGTGGCAGGAAAAACACGTGATATCCCGGCGAGGCGAGGCTCATTTTGTTCATTGTCGCGGGGATAAAGTTGTCGCGGGTTGTTGGAAAATCACGGTGGTCGGGACGCGAATGGGGGAGAGGCGCCGAGACGTCTCGACGCCGGTTTACCGCTGCTTTATCGGCGTCGTCCTCTCGCAGCCGCGCCGCGCCGACCCGTTTCTCGTCGCCAACGACGGTCCCTCTCTCGTTTTCTCCCACCGTGATCGTTGTTTCTCGTTTTCCACGCTCCCTCGCCCCATCGCCGTGCTCTCCTATTTCTCTATCGATCCTCTCTACGCCCCCCGTCTTCGACCGGCCAACTGCGATAGACTCCAGATAAACGACGCCGATGGACCTGGCGTCGCAAACGTAAGCCCGCTTTTCCCCGCGAAAATGCCCAGGCATTTATTTGGCATCGAAAAATAGAGACGCAAGATGTGTTTGCCCGAGCCGCGGCAATTTCCTTGGACCAGCGGGGAATGTTTCGTGGGGCTCGTTTCCACGTAGAATGCGAAACGATTCTATATTTCCTGCGCGCCGTAGCGAGGCCATTAATGCACATCGTAGTTATGAGAATAGAATTTGTCAAAAATTTATACATTATAGAATTCGCCGGCAAGCACGATGCGAAACTATTTTACAACATTAATTCAACGTCGCGTCGCGTTAACGCCACTCCCTTGTGCATTTCTTTCTAAAGGACAACTGGGTATAACACATACTTATGTGTTCCGAGAAACAAAGGGAAATGGCTCGCGCATAAAAGGACCTCGACGCGATGAACAAACAAAAAAAATCCTTAACCCAGACCTAGCGTGGACTATAATCCTTCACTGTCAGAAGCTTCTTGACATCCCGACGTCGCTGGCAAGGCCACGGAAAAGCGTAGATCTCAGCCCGATGACCTTAGAGCTTCGCGTTAAATTATTCAGCGCGCTGATGCGGCGTTTTCTACCCCGATGAGCATCATCCCCTACCTGACTCTCCGCTGCGTTTTCGCCACGAATTTCGCGCCGCTTTCTTTCCCCTATCCGAGGCATCGCGACGCTCGCGCGACGCGTGAACGCGCCGCGAGATTAAAGTACTTTTCATCGTGGCCGAATCGAGGACGACGTCGACACGCTCGTCCCTCGAGATTCGTATTTCATTTCCGTGCCGAATCGTCGGGGAAAAGAGACTCGGCGAAGGTCGACAGACGACTAGAGGAGAAAATGAAACGTTCACCGAAGGGAGGCAGAACGGACGCGCGGGAGCAAAATGCTTCAAGCAAAGGTTCCCCCTCGACGACGATTAGTCGAATGATCGTCTGAATTCGGAATGCTTGAATTATATATTAATAGAGGAAGCGGTCTTTATTTCGAGCAAAATGGTAATGAGAGGTCTCGTCGTTGTGCGACGGGAAGCGTGTTCCATCTTCTTTTTTTTTACAGTGCTCGTGCCAAAGACTGCAAGGATTGAGGAATTGGCTTCTCTGAATTAGAAATTATTGCGAACATTGCGTGGTATTTTCTTTTTATTTGCGTCCAGCGTCGAGTGATAAATGCGCCTTCGTTCGGTTTAGCTTGGGATATTTTTAACGATATATTCGAGCATTCCGTCGAATCGTTTTATCGCGAAGCCGATTTCCTTCCTATCGCCCTGGCGAACTACGGCGAGTTCTCGCGGATGCGCGCGGCAAAGGGCACTATTTTGCAGGAAAAATCGTTTCCCGACTATCGTATACGGCCGTCGGCCGCTTCGGATAACTTCAAATCGGATCGAACGCGATATTACTGTTCATGACGTGATAAAAAGAATTTACGAGCTGAAAACCATATAATGTTATTACCCGGAATGGTTATTTCTTTGGCCAAAGGGATTTCGCCGTGTATACATATAAACGCAGCGCAACGCTAACAGTCCCGTATAGTTTTTTAACAGACATAAATGTCCGGCCAACAAATTTCCCTCTTTATTTGCCCCGTTTCTCCCGATCACACAGAATTACTTTATCGAGATGCGATCGATATTAAAATAATCGTTGATTTCAGGTTTCCTCACCCCGTTGTGATAAGCGGCCAGCACCAAAATGGCAGCGTTCGTGGCGAAGCAGATGGTTGGAAACAAGCTGAACGCGGTTAAAGGTGAGTGTCTTGAATGAAAAATTATCTGGAAATTATTCTTGCACCACCGGACGCGTAAGCACAGACGAGATATAGGAATAGACAAGACATGCAATGTATTTTTTCGGCCACGATTTCTGGGAGCCCGGGTCCCATTACCATTTCCGTGTCACTCCAAACAGTTTCATATCTGTTTGAATTGGATGTAGATGCTCGATGCATACAGTAACTGTTTGGTCGCAAAAACCGAACATATCGACGGCCTTCGATACCTGGCAAGCTGTTTTATGATCGGATCTTTTTGACTCGGGGTCCGTGTCGACCAGATAACGAAAGGCTTTCGAACTTGTCATAAAGTAGCCCCTAAAAGTAAATTCACAAATTTTTGCGCTTTCCCCACTCTCATCGTCCACTGAAAGGGACAGAGAGTGAAAGAAAGGTCAGATACCTACATGTATGTATCGGTGAGACAACACTAATGCAACCATAAAACATCTTTTTGTTAGCTACTTCGTTCTGCAAATTTTATTAAAATATTGCTGACGCTGTTGTGTTTAAAATAACACCAAACGCGATATAATTTGGATCATATTTGCATTGATAAATTACAAAAACGGGTTGCAATATGAAGCAAATATGATCGTGTTGTCTGATTTTAAGCATACAAACGTTAACAATATCGTAATAAAATTTGCAGAACAAAAGAACGACCGAGCATGAAACGCTTTCGAACGATCGCTCCGAGCCGAGGCGAAACGCTTTTCGATCCCTCCGAGCCGTGGAGAAACGCTTTTGACCACCTGGTTCTTTAATGGCCTGATTCTTTAAAAACATAAAAGCATACTACAATAATCATGGGTATCTTACAATACAATGGGCATACAATGCAATACAGTTAAGCACTTTGTGAAAACGTTGACCTGAAATAAACCTCCGCGGTCAACCGCGGTGATATGGGAGGAACTCAAGAAGGCAATTAATTTTAATGTTAGGAGCAGGAGAAATTTACAAAATCGCAGCCAATTAGCTCGACATTTTTACCATATAATTAACAATTAAATCACAAAAGTATTAGTGTTAAAATTGGTAACTGTATGGTAAATGAAATCGATTGCCCAGGTCTCACCACGTGGAGGTTGCTGCGAATGGAGACCCGCGCGGCCGCAGCCGCAGCCGCGCCCCTATCAACATTAATTTACAAAAATTATTATTTACAAATCAAACGCTGCTTCCTTCTGATGTATATTTGCAGCGCGGTTGATATGCAAACTGGATATAAAAATTCTGTTAAACCTAAATCAACTAAAAAATCAACATTATAATATAAATTAGCTTATACATTGTTTGAGTAAGTAAAATGTATTAAAATAAATAATTGTAACGAAAGCTGAAGATAAAAATTCTGTTAAACCTTTTGAAATAAAAAATAAGGATTGTAATACACATTAACTTATAGTTAGTTTAAGTAAATAGGAGGTATTAACATTATTCATTATGGGGAAAGCTGAAAATAAAAATTCTGTTAGACCTGACTAAAACCAAAGAATAAGCATTATAATATAAATTAGCATGCACGTAATTCAAATACATTCTACCTTTAATTAAGGTAAATTAAATCTTAACTTAAAACATCCTACCTGACTAAAAAGCTAATTCAATTTAGAAGTATCCTATGTAATTGATAATCTGATTATTTCTGAAAATTCTGATAAACCTTTTGAAGTAAAATATAAGGATTATAATAAACATTAACTTATAGTTAGTTTAAGTAAATAGGATGCATTAAAATTATTCATTATGGGGAAAGCTGAAAATAACAATTCTGTTAGACCTGAATTAAACCAAAGAATAAGCATTATAATATAAATTAGCGTGCACGTAATTCAAATACATGGTACCTTTAATTAAGGTAAATAAAATCTTAACTTAAAACATCCTACCTGACTAAAAAGCTAATTCAATTTGGAAATATCATATCTAATTGAAAATCTGAAAGGACAGGGATGGGGGGGGCAAGGGATATTTCATGATGAATCTTCTTTCGCTAAAATTGTGATCGCGTAACCTGAAACAGATCAAAGTTCATAAGAATGTAGTGATATTTCTTAGGTATCATATGATTTCCTTCGATTTATTTGATCCATACAATATCACTTTTGAGCCTCTGATTACTTACATATTGCAATGTATGTTATTTAATGTACTTGAAGCAATATTCTGTTCCTTTGACATCTCCTTTAACTTAACAATTCTGTAACAGACTTTTTTATGAGAATAGTAATTGTGAAAAAATAGTACAGTAGTACAAAGGGAGCATGTTCTTCCAAAATGCAAATATGCTGAATAATAATTGTCAATTACAAATACAAACATTTACTTGGATACTAAGATGAAACAACTCGTTTTAATGTTAATAAAAAGGGGAGAGGCGAAGAAGAATAATAAATTAGAACATTGAACAAACTGAATAGCCAGAGGGGCATCCTACTATTAATTATCGTCCACTTATTATAAACCCGATTGAAACCCGTAAGTGGATTATCTCTTTCTTTCGCAACCCTAATTAACTGCATTACTTGCCAAGTCAATCGCGTATGGTGCTTCGTTATCTCTAATATAGTATTTCGGATATATTAAACAAGATAGGAAAAAATAATTCACTGCACCCATCATTTTTAACTCGCAACACTAATAACGAACGAGTCATGGTAGTCGCATCCAAGACTACGATTGCAGCAATCACCTTATGCAG
This sequence comes from Nomada ferruginata, assembly GCA_963583965.1. Classification (NCBI taxonomy): domain Eukaryota; kingdom Metazoa; phylum Arthropoda; class Insecta; order Hymenoptera; family Apidae; genus Nomada; species Nomada ferruginata. Next base: position 7,351,016 of record OY757225.1, on the reverse strand, counting down.
CTTTAGTAGCTGCCTTTCGTGACTCAGGAACCACGCTGGGCATTTCATTGTGGTCGCAACGCTACTTAAAAATCGCGACCATTTATCATCGCAACACTATATGAAAATCTAAGAAAAATATTCGCGATAGAAAGATATCGCAGCACTGCTAATTAAGCTAATTAAAACCTGTGTAGGGAAGGAACGCGAAAATTATTGTCGCAACGCAAGTACAATTTAATACAAAAGCAACTCTAATTCAAGCCGCAATCTGTATTAATTCGCAACTCTAAATCAAACCACGATATATTTAATCGCTCCTGTAAAAAAAATGCCGCGACCTGGGTTTATCCGTAACTCTAGTTGCAATCGCGATGTGATTTTATTCGCAACTCTAATGCAAACCGTATTCAATCGTACGCGACGCTAATAAAAATCGCGATTTGCCCAATGCGATGACGGTGGGCCAGGCAATACTGCCGGCCAAACAATAAACTACAACTACGGCATACAAAAGCGAGCATAGTGACAAAATAGTAACAAAGAATGACTCTCCATCCGAAGGATGCAGAGCCATTGATAGTTGCCCTCTTGAGCGACAGTTTGTCGGGCCTCTTCGGCTTTTAGCCTCTTCTTTTCTTCGGGCGCAATGCTCGCTGAAACTTAGTCTAGGCTCGAGACTCTATTCGCAAACAAACAAAACTAAATAAAAGGCTAAATCGCGTAGCTAAACGGAACACACGTGGACGAATCACGACCAAACAAAATCGTAAAATTTGCGATTACAGAAAATCGTACAGATTGCGATTAAAATTGTAATCGATCATCGCCTACACGTGCAGCCTCGAGCATAATGCGACACGTTCGTTTCGAGACCAAATCGCGATCGCGACCGCGAAAAATTCGAAAAATCGATAGGCAAAGCCAGAGGCGAACGCATTCTCGTTCGCGCCACAGTTTCGCCGTCGAGTTTTCAAATCAGATTTCCTGAAACAGGTTGAACACGCGAAATATTGCCTACCCGATCAGAGACTGTGTCAACCTGCCCGGCCCTACCTACTTATATCTATCAGGCACACCAGAAGGTATACTACCTATCCTACCTAGACCTATATTTAAAAAATGGCAAAGCATTCACACAAACACACATCATTCAATGTTTCTCAATCAAACACTCGGGCGCATGAACCTACACTAGAGAGACGTCCCGGGACGCCTCCGACACCCGAGCTTGGCATACAATCATTCACACTCTAAGGGTACGTACCAGTTCCTGAAATCGGCTGACAAAGGCTAGCGACCATTGCGTAAATTTGCGCAAACGTATATGCTTATGCATTACTTTCGTATGAAATATTGATTGCCCAAATATGTATATTGTACATTTTCTTTCTACTATGTACGCTTGGTTTGTATAGTACTCTATTCGTTGCCATATTTTCATAATTCGTTACGGCATTCTATGTGTATTTGCAATTGTAAAACATATTGCTATTTATGAAATCATAGTATTATAATTTGTTATGAAATTCCCGAGCCGACGCAATTCCACGGCCTAACCCACACACACACACGGTGTGGAAAATACGTCGTGCACGGTGTACTAGCAAATGTCAGCCGCCAAACATTGTTAGAAATTTAAAAACCATATGATCATCGTGCCCATTGCCTCTCACTCACCCAAGTAGCACCTGGGCACGTGAGTGAGTTCCTGGCAATCAACACGGAAGGGATTAAACCTGAAAATCCTGATCTAAAAAGATGATTAGTACACGTAAAATTGCAACAGCTAATAGTATATTTTATTTTCAATCTCTTTAAACATGACTCGACTTTGTAATATATGAAATATCAATAGAGACTCAAAAATTACTGATAAATAATTTATTCATTAAGGGAAATGACTGTCATTGAAACTGATTTTACTAGAATAAGTAATGCAATTAAATATTTACTTGGAAAATAGACAAGATATTAAATAAGCCTCAGGTGATTCCTTAATCGAAGTAAATTGTTCAAGATAGTTACTCCGATTTGAAAATCTACCCGTATACAAAGTGCCTTCTTGTACATAATGTGTAATAAATTTCATTCGAAATGGACTCGACTATAGCATATGAAAATTAATATTAAATGCTATCATTGGCTATGCATATTCAATGCTGATTTCAATAAACGTGTCGTTATATTTATTTACTTTAATACATGATTGTTATAATCATGTAGCACTTGCAGTAACGAAGTCGGGGGGCATCCGACTTCTGCACTGCTGAACAGTGAAAACAAATTTCAACTGATTATAAATGCAATTACAAATTTAATATGCAATTTCCTCAATATATGTACATTTGTGCAATGTATTTGTTACTGTCATCATATATTTTTATCAAAATAGAGGAACCTACAGGATCAGTGCTTCTTCGATCAAATATTTATTTGAGTAAGAAATATTTCTATGGTCCTTAATCTTTTTATATTAAAAAACGCGGAGTACAAGAAGGCAGATCTAACCTGGTATAAGAAATAATACACATGAAAATAACGTCACAACTAACGGGTATAAAAATTATTCCCGTAGTCACTATGCTCGCAAAACTACTAAAAAATACAACCAGTCACCCGTGCCGCTTCGGACCAATCGTCCTACGGCATGATTGGGGACCGGAGGAACCAAAACACATGCGACTCACCAACTCGTTGATTGCAAAAGTAGAGCAAGTACTCGTGGAAGACATCAGGAACATCACCGGGGCAGCTCAATTGGACTCAATCGTCAGGAAGTATGCAAACTGTAACTAAACAGCAAAGCAAAAAACATTAAAATCTACTGCTAAATCTACAGAATTTAACTCTTCATAGAAAACTGAGATTTGTTTTAAAAATACTTACATTTCTCGCTTCATCAGTGTCGCATAAAACATCCCCCTCAGTGATGCACTGACTCTGCTTCCGATAGCGAATATAAGACAAAAATAAAAATAAAAGACTATGTACGCGACCGCAAATTACATCGGCGAACAAATTAAGATGCTACTTTCGCGATTGAAATAATTGAAGAGGAGCACCGGTGCTCCGATAATTATCGAATTAATAACTACTAGGCGAAAAACACTGACTCTACAATCGCGTGTAGGTAAACTGTAAACGAAAATTTAAGCAGAGCCACTTGCTCTGGAAATACTAGAAAACTGCGGAGAAACCACTGACTCTACTGACCGCATTGCGCGCGGTCACATAATTTTCTGAAATAGAACATGTTTATCCTATCGAGTGTTTGTTATCAAATATAGATATCTATTTGTTTTTGTAACAATTTTAACTGTTGTTGTTTCATCTTAGTACCAGTCACAAATTATACACACCTCGATACTTACCTCACTGAGATGTCTACCATACGTTTTGTTAGCTGGGCGTCAAGTAGTAGAATGACGACCTTCGCCATCGCCCTTTGCTGTTCGGCTATGTTCGACATCCGACTAAAACCAAACACCATTTTTCTTTACGATCGCTTGTGTTTCCTAGAAATATTTCAACGCACACGTTACTTGATAAGTGGCTTTTTTTGTTTCGCGATATATTGTTGATATTTTCCACGAAAAACAAGCTTCCCGACCACAAGCAGAAACAATATATAGCCGCAAATAATGGCTTCTATTATGTTACTACTTATCTACAACGCGACTGTATATCATACAAGTTTTATGCGTGGTACGAATTATAATTTAATACAGACATATTACTAAAATTCTACTTATTTCCACAAGAAATTTGAGGAACGCTTACCTGTAGGCGAGAAGTTGATTTAACAATATGGCGCCGCGTCACTCTGCTCCTGCGCATTCCCGTCTGAAAGTGTCGCGTTCGCGCCATTTCTGATCCAAAGCTAGCGAAAGAGACGCCATGAAACAGAATCTAACTGAAATCAGAGATAAATGTATTAAGAATCACCAATATCATGGTAATATTGCTAGAAACTGCAGAATATATTGCAAGATAATGGAATTCAGAAGTGAAATACGTATACGCATACGCATACGTCAAAGATAATACGTATATGCATACTGGAGTCGATTAGAAAATGCACGCCACGCGGTGTGATTCCGTTCACTGCACAATATTTACTTAATTTCTTGCAAAATATTCATTAATATTAAGAAAGAAAGCACAGAAAACTTGAAAGACAGGGAAACGAAAACAATGTATATCATTTCCTGTCTTCAAGAATATATTAGACTATGTGACATACCGTAATTCGACGGGCACTCTGGACACGTCTAATCGCTACGAGATCCCTTGGTCGAAAGAAGGAGAGCTTTGAAATAGATTGCGCTGATTGGCTGGTAGCTGATTGGGCGATGGGGGTCATGTTCTTTCCTTACGGCGGGTGTTTTTGAATATCATATCGAACTGAATATTTTTATTGCAAGTGTTAAGTATGGATATTAGTCGAATAGTAGGATGCAAATATATTGATTAGTAATAACAAACGCATCTGTGTAATCAAATGTTTGTTGCACTATAGAATAAGTAAACTATTTCCGTCCAACTAATATTTGTTTTTCTTTAACTTTATTTAAATTACAATTCCTACCATTGTGAGCGTTCAGATAGTTTTCTAACATCTTTTCACACTGACGAGATATGGGAATTCATATATCTCGTCGGTGACAGTAGCTCAATTTTCCTACCGAAACGTTGACCGAGAAATAGGTATCCTGATTTCCCCCAAAGCATTCACATATACATATTCACACAATCGTATGAGTCCTGCCCCACTACTTCATCAAATAATAGTTCTTCAAATAAGATGTCCTGTCTATTCCTATATCTCGTCTGTGGCGTAAGCTTCGCCAATAAATGGGGAGTGAATGGGTACAGAAGATCGACGAAAGGAGGAGAAATTTCTGTACAACTCCACTCGATATAATTAAGTTCGATGGATTGAGTGGCGATGATCGTGATGCTTGTATCGCCGACCGACGGAGTTAAATATCTTGCGAGAACTGTATGAAATTCCAATGATGCTGAGATTCTCCGCGCAGCTGTGGTGAATTAATTACGGGATCGAGAAACGCCATTTCATTGCAGCCGGAACGATATTGGCCGAAAAGAACTGTTTCATCGTGTATTAATATATTTCTTTCGACGTGAACATCAGACTTCCGGGCGAATATTTAGCACGCGAATTAAGATTGATTGCCCGGACGAATCGGAAAGGTAGACAACGTCGGAGCAGATATACGAGGCATCTCCGAATTTTCGTGACCATGGAGAATATTATTTAACTTCCCTAATAGCGATCTTCTATTTTTATCCAATCAATTCCGGCTGAAAGAATTTTTCGCCGCACTCGAAATAGTATCTCATCGTAGGAATTTCCGGGCGACGGACGAAGAATTGAAGTCACAGACTCGCGATCGGGGGCCGTCAGAGTCCTAATTCTGGATCCTCCAGTATTCCAATAGCAGTAAATTATATAATTCACGGCTAACTCTACCGGCCCGGTTGATTAATAATCGCGGGCTAGGGGCGACGAATGAAATTGCAGCTAAACCAAATCAATACCTACGCGCAATTAATCCAGCTTGAAATTAATCGTCCGAACGGGATTCATTATCGACCGCCTTTCTCCAACTTCGTTTCCTCCTCGAATTGTATAATATTGCCAATCCAATTATATGGAATATGAGATTCGAAACTGGCGGCGGCTTTCTAATTTTCCGCGGATTTTATACCCCTCGAATTTCGCGCGCGGGGAAAATGTCAGTTGGCGAACGGGACACTTAATCATTGTTATTCAAGTTACAACTACAAGTTGGCCAGTTAGAGTGGGAATTGAAGAGGAGCGACCACGAGGCCGAGGGTCCACGCGTCGCCGGCTGGCTTGCCGGCTTACTGGCAGCTTGAACGATGGCCCGCAATAAAACTTGTGTCATTAAGGGAAAGTTTCAGCCCCCGCGAACGCCACGACCTCGGGAGCCAACCGTATCGCGGAGAATTCGTAATGGGAAACGGGGACCTTCGTCAAGCCCCGATCTCGAATCTTTCTTCGGGCAAACCTTAACTCACTTGGACACAATCAATCCATCCTCCTTCCCTTCTTAGCTTTCCGAATCCCCAGCTCGATGTCGCGAGTTCCTCCACGTCTATTCGCTCGTTCGTTCTACTGATGTCCACCATTATGTACATTGACCGAGAAGTAGTCGATGCCTCTCTAACTCGGCCGTTCCCCGTCTTCACTTTAGACCAGTTACAGGCTAGTACCGCGTTCTGGATGCAATATTATATGTATATGTCGCCGGATTTTTCATGGCTTTTCACTGGGTGAAATGGTACGTGCCGGAGTCGTTCGCCTATTCTGTCATTTATAATACTTTCAGGCGCGGAAGGGGGGGAGCAGAAATGTACGGCATAAATTCTAGATTAAGGGTTGAACTCCGTCGTTTCGCATCAATGTTTCATAAAATGTAAGGTGGAGTATCGAGGAGTATCTTCCATGGAAGAAAATTAATTCGCTAGTAAATAGAGCGCCGAACTATATAAAATTATCTACGCGTCACTAAAATTCAATTCTAATCGTTGCCCGAGCAATTTATCACAGTTTGTCCCCCCGCGATGTAAAGCAATCGTGAAAATGGAGGAGGAGAAGTTTCGGAAATTCCGAGGTCGGAAACCAGCGGTCTGTTCGAGGGTTGTGGGTGGGTGGAAATGGCGGGGTTTAGCGGGAAATGCGGTAAGAAACTTTCACCAAGCTCGAAGAGTAAACGAATCGAATGGCAATTAGTTTCGGATGACCTAAATGCGATGCAGGGAGCCCGGAAAAGTGGGAGGGAACGGAAGAGGAAAATGGTAATGTGTTTAAACAGCGAAGGGGACAATAGAAAGGGAAAGTGTAGAGAGTCGAGGGGCACGAAAATGGAGAAAGATGCAAGCTAAAGATAAATACGGAAAGGGGGAAAAGGAAAATAGACCAGAAGGGTTGGCAGGGAAGCTAGGGATTAAAAAAGCTGACAGTGAAAACATCCACGGTTAACGAGACCCCGTAGAGATTTTCTATCCAAGGTGCACGCGTAACTGCAGATTCGTCAATCTTTCACCCTGGTATTATCCAAAGGTATTGGAATCGCAGCAGCAGGTTTTACCTCGGACAACCGATTAATTGAAATCCCGTGGATCGATTGACCACGACCTACGCCGCGGCGCGGTCGCTTGCTGGAAGTCAAACCGATACCATTGGTCTTCGACGATGTATCGAACATATCGATGCAACTCGCAATTCCCATGCGGATTCCTGGGAATACATTGCGCGTTGCGAGAACGACAAAAGTCGCGCGATAAAATCGGCAAAACGACGCGACGGTGGAAACAGATCGCTGGAAATATCGCGGGTTGTGCTACTTTCTCCACGAGTATTTGTCATTGGAAAATCCGCCATTTACCCCGGGAAATCTACCTATTTCACGGTATTCATTGTCTTCATAGATTCAACGGGATTCGCCGCTCGGAGGAGCTCGATCCTATTCGCGGTGGATTTGTTTTGCCGCTGAATGATACGATTCCACTTGAAACCGTCGATATGCAAACGGTGAGCGCCTATCAACCATTAACCGCTATTTATGTCGGCCCCGAAGCCGCCGAGACGCATCTCGACCGGCAGCAAAAAGAAATGAACGATGCGGCTCGCGCGAATTACGGTCGATCGCGTGAAACTGGAACGGCGTCGAATGCGTTTCGACAACTTTGAAAATTAGAGGCGAAAGGCAGCCGATAAAACTTGAAACACGCAGAATTAATGCGAGAGGCAGCACGCAAGATATGCTGTACATAAATAATGAAATGATTATTGTAAGAGGTTGTGCAGGGCGGTGGTAATGCGTACGCGAATGACGATATTTATAGAGGCAGAACAGAAAGATAATTATCTTTCGAATTATAAATTGTGCAAATGGTATGCAAATGTCGCGGCATTGCATCGACTCGCGCAACGAATGTGCACAGCAGTCGTCATTCTTGGTGGTTTATGCGTCCCGTTAATATTGTGTACAGAACACCAGCTACCTTGATTTTCGGGGATTTCCGGCCATCCGAAATTTTTTCGAAAATTGTCGCAAATCTCGGGCGACTTTTCGCCAGCATCAAGTCAATCGAGAGGGTTGCTCAAAAAACGAGGGCCAAGGATTAAATAATGTTCACGTTCATGTGCAGACCGGTTGTTGCACGTGTGTTTGACGAAGTTGGCTCTGGCCACGAAGTCGCTAATGGGGCTCAAAGGATTTGCGGCGGATTAAACCGAGCACCGCGGTGAAGTTTCCTCGAGCCCAAACACAACAAACTTCTTTCGATGTACTCTCTCTCTCTCTTCCTCTGTCCATGGCTGAAATCCTAAAAATTAGAACACTCTCGGCTTCCCGAAACTTTTCCCCGACAACGAGAGTAAATCAGCCACGATCCAAGAGCGGAGGGAAAACTAATTAGCGTGCCGATAAACTAGCCGATTGTCGCGCGTTCCATTTGGCCGAGTCCGGCGTCCTTGCATCAATTATCTCGCTGGATCCGGGATCGCAACTGGGTCGAGAATAGAGGCTGCCCTATGGTGGATCCAGGATGCGGTCAGAATTGGCCAGAGAGTAGCTGCGATGCTGGTCGACCGATGCGTTCCGCGTGGTTCGTGGGAAACTCGGTAGAACGATCGTCGTGCAATTCAAATGAACTCCCACGTGAACCCCATTTACGATGCGCCGGGGCTCTACGTTTTTCGCGGGCAGTTCCCCGGGAACGAAGAAATAATTCCGGCGGTGGCAAACTTTTTCGCAACTTACTCCATTCCGAAGTGAATTATTTTTAGACGTTCCGCCCTTGCGCTGCTATCCTTATTCAACAATGGATTCGCATGGAAGAAAGGGGAATATCTCGGTGCAATTTAAAGATACGTAACACGAGATATCTACTTTTACGGTCGTGGATCGTGGTATGAACGAGACGAGAGGGTGGGCGTTCACGCGCTCCATCGTACATTGTTTTCGAAAGTGCATTCGTGTCAACAGCAGGTAGACAGCTGCGCCGTCATGGCTTGTTGAAACGCCTAGACCGGCTCTCAAATAAATCACGAGGGGCATAATTAATTGGGACGATTGTTTGTCGCGCGGCGATATCGATGAACAGGCTGCATCCTCGGTACCTGCTGAGCCCTCCGTTGATATGCAATCCCGATATACGAGATCCGGTCTCGGGCTGAAATCAGACCGGAACATTTTGCTAGCTCGTTGCCAGTCCGACAAACGGTGGACCATTGTTTTCTATGAGAAGGGCGAAAAAAATATCGCCCGCCCCCAATTGTACGAGCGAATTTAACCCTGATTTGGTCCGTCCCCAGAAAAATAAGGGTGACTTCCGTGGCTCGCCCTTTTGTCGTACTTTTTTATAGTCACCTCGCGACGAGCAATTATTGCTCTAATAAAAACGGCCTCGCTCCGTCGGCGGATGTCAATTTCGAAATTAGTTCCGAGAGAGCGATCGATGGGCTCGAGCGCGTGGCGCGTGGCATCGGGCACGAACAATCCGCAGCGGGTTATTAAATTGACCGCTGATGGGTACGCAAAACGAACTGGTACAATTAAACGTCACACGGCGGTGTCGGGAAATCATCGGGCAAATATAAAACAAACGTAACCGAAGCTCCAATAATGCGAACGCGAATCGACCACTGTTCGACCACGATGATACAGTCGGGCCCGTTCCCCATCACCGTTGCCTCGTTTTGTTGCATTAAAACGACAATTATAATTTGCCGTTGAAATGTTGCTCGCTTGGTGCACACACCCCCCATCCCCCTTTCTTTCTTTTCTTTTCTTTTTTTGCGCAAGACCGTCGTCTCGGTGCTCCAGTCGAGCTTCGTCGCGAGGAGGAACGGCGAGAAGTTGGAAGCTGGGTGAAATAATTCTCGGCGCCGCGCATTGTGCACCCGTGACCCTTATCTCGGGATTGTGCCGCGTTAAATAAGAACAAAAGCTGAGCTTTTGTGCCTCGCCCGCTTTATGCCGGAGCACGCCGTTCTCGAGAGTTCTGAATTAATCACGCGGATACTCCATTTGCGTGGTTTCTCGTCGCTAAGAATTCCCGAGGATCTTCGAGACGAGCTTCTTCTTCGTTCCACTCCCCTCCCGTCGGGCAATTAGACGGGTTTTCGTTCAATTACGAGCACTGTCGCGCGAAAACGAACCCCGGCTTTGCTCTTCCGATCGTTTGCTTGGCAATTAGAACGACGCTTGTTATCCAACTCGAAACTTCTTAATTCGGCCGCTGCTTTATCCAATGCTCCCGTTTCTTTTTTGTTTTTTTGCTCGACGCTTCCGAGGAGTTGCGGCTCGACGTTCGTCGGGTTGCACGGGAGCCCCGTGAATTCTGCAATTGTCGAGGAAAACGTGGCTGAAGCCGGGCTTAACAAAAATCGACCGATATTTCGATGCCGAGTCGTCGGGCAAGACGACCCGCCGGCTAAACGCGTGTAACCAGCCGTTTTCAGCGGGCGATTTTTTCCCTTCTTTTTGCGTAATTCGCCCAAGCAATTGCGCGTCTCTGAACAAAAGCGCGGGTCCTTCTCGTGCAAATTCCGTCATGTATTTCTCCGTCAGCCAAGGTAGATTCCTGGAATTCGTGCTTTTTAGACGACGCAGACGCCTTTTTATTCCTGACACAATTCCCCTGTCTATGCGACAGTGAGCATTACACGACGATGCTGATACTTGGCCCGAGCAATTACTCGAGGGAGATCTGGAGAATTACGGCTACCTTCGGACCATATACGACCTGATTAATTCTTTCGCTTGACCCGTAACGGGATCGTGAATTTCGTAGCGGCTGTCATATACGAGCGCGAGAAAATTTAGCCGATGAATTACGGTACAATCGATGACGATCCTGATACGTCGCTATAATGAACGTTGGATTAGCGTAATCTGAAATCGACGCTCTCGGGAATTATTAATTAATGGTGTACGTAGCGACCGTGCAGCGATTTTACCGTTGTTAATTTATCTCGAATTAATTTCATGCCGATAATTAATCGAGACTTCCGCTGCCCCGGGCGTCGCGAAATCGCGCCGCGTTATCGGTCGACGATAAGGGTGCATCTACATCGAGGGGAGAAACGAATTTTCAATCGCCCCGGAATCTTCTTCGCTCGCAATTTCATCGAACGTCCAACGGCCAAGAGTCCTGCAACTCTTCCCGAGAATTCGGCGAAATTTCATTCTGTCCGACGGACTTCGAGAATCCCCCTTCCAAAGCTGCGGACCAGCCGAGGGACTGCCCGGAAGGATATCCTTTACGCGCGCAGAAAATTCCTTTTTTCGCCGTTTCGTAAACGCCGCTCGTTTATCTTGCAACTTTAATTTCGGAGAAACGCGACGCGGCCGCTGCGGATATTGCTGTCGCGAAGACGAAAGGGGAGAATAAAATGGAACGGCTCCCGTTTATAAAATCCGCGTGACGCTTTGGAACGATCGGTCACGAGGGCTCCCGACAACCGGGTCGCCAGATTCCCGTGGTGCCATCCATACAGCCATCCACATAAACAGCGCCGCGAAACAAAGAGCGATTTTAAACAATGGCCCGAGAGACGGATAGTGCGCTGGCTCGAAAAATAGTTTCCATTCGTTTTCGTCGCAGAAAGGGCGTCGCGTTACGATCACAGAAGTAGATACGTCTTCCAAGCTTGCCCGCGGAACGAACGAATCGTCGATTAGATAAGCGACGCGACAGCGAGATAACTGTCCGGCCAGGGGAGTACATATTACAGGGAGGGCGTGTTTCGCGATATTTAATTAAATCCCCAGTTCGTGGACGGAAAGTTCTATCGATAGTTGGAAACAGTTGGAAACCGCGTTTACCGTCGGCCATCGGACATTTCGCGGACACGTACAATCCACGTGGCTGTTTCCTAGCATTGGAACGCCGCAATGTTCCGCGAACCAATTCCATTGGCCGATACTATTAACCGATTGATTTTCCCGGCCGCGTTCGTGCCGAGGGAAAATTAATGTTTCCTCGAGAGGCGGCTTCGCTACTGACGTCCCGTCTTCGCGAGCACGTCACCGTGCATCGGGAAGCCGATTTACGTCGCGTCTCTGTTTCCAGCGAGCCGGAGGAAAAGCCGCTTCTGCCTCGTTACGATTGCAACGGGTACTTGCAGAATTCAGGAGGGGTTCACGGCGATTTCGCGGAGCTGAAGTTTTCACGGGTTTCCTTTTAGGGGTGCGCGCGATAATTTAGCCGTGTCGATCGGGGAATATCTCGAATGTTTATAAACGGTAAAACATTAATTGGAATCGTTCGCGAAATTGGGTCGGCGCTGCTATCGAAGACAGGGGACCCGATGTATCCGTCCTTTCCTACGTTCACCGACACATTTCCTCTTGCTGGCCAGTTGGTGAATTCTCATTGGCCGACCTTTCCCCCGTTTCCTCCATTTTCCATACGAAAAATCTACCAAAGCTGGAAGAGCACCAGACGCGCTTAGCGAACTAAACTCTCCTCGGCGGACTAAAGTTGGAGCGAAAGCCGCACAGGAGAACCCCGGCGAGGATGTCGAAGATGAAAGGCTCGGTGTCGAAAGCTCCTACCCAGCAGTTAGAGCCTCTCGTTCCACGGGGAATCGGGATTTCCGTGGATCGGTAGGCTGCCTCCATTCTCTGGACACCGTGCCGATCGATACGAGACACGCAAGTGGCCGAAGCATTTCGCTTTTCGCGAATGAAACTAGCGAGGAAATCTTCTCGCCAGTTCGATTAATTAAACGCGTCGGAACCTTTCAAACTGTCGCGACGATATGCCGGACGAGTTTCACGCGAAATCCAACGGCAACTAATAAAACCTGGTCGCTGAAATGCCACGGCGATTTTGTCGGTACATTTGCCGATGCGAAAACTATAGCAAATGCTTCGATCTTGACCAAGCGGAAGCCAATAAACCAGGATGAGCATAGCGAATCGCAGTGTTAATCCCATTAACGATCGGCGAGGATTTCGCTGGACATTTTGTACACCGCAGCATCCGGTTAATTATTTTTCACGCGAATCGACGTTTTTCAATTCGAGTTGAGTCAATGGCGAACAGAATTCCATGTGCGATCGCCAGCGCTGTGTTTGTGCAAGCACGCGGGTGTGCGGTAATTGTGCTAATTGTTTTAACTGCAATCAATCGCTGGCTATAATCGATAACCGGTGTAAGCGCAACTCCGACCAGTTACCCCTGTCTATTAGAGAAAATTAGTCCGCCGGCCGATTGTCCGAAATATTTGAACAATCTAATTGCGCAAAGCGTAGACATCGACGAGGTGTGAATTCTTTTTTTCTCACAGGAACGCCCCAGTGGAATTTAAAGAGCTCGTCGCGAGACGCATTCACATAAACGAGAAATAATCGTGCACCAGTTTCTTTCTGTAAACGTTCTAATATTTAATTGCCAGTCGGCCACAATTTATGATACGCCGCCGCATTAATGCCCCTTATTTTATTTAATCGCCGACGACAATTGCAGACCGCCCAGGATAAATATTAAAATTGTTTCCTCGCCGCGGCATCAATATCGCACTCGCAATAATGTAATGCATTGCACCGCATAATAGAACAGATGCTAAATATGCGGGGGAAAGGTGGAACCCACTCGTGACGTAGCGCTTTATCAAAGTAATGGATACCATAATCTCGCGAGATGAAATTGGGCCGCGATCACCGGGGGGAGAACAACCACTTTCCTTCAAATTTTTCACCGGCGAACGTGACGCGGGTAAAAAATGACCCGCCCCTGGAAATTAGCTGTTCGCGGAACGCCATCGGAAACGCGTTCACTGGCGGCGAATCGATAGTGGCTGCTGATCGAAGGTGGCTTTCCACTTCTCGTCTGCCGGTGACTTCTTTGTTCCGACAACCGCGACCGTGTGGCGTCGACGATCTCTGATCAATGATCATTCCGGTAGCCGGGAGATAACGAGGTCACGGCTTCACGCAAACGAAAATGTCGATCATCCTGTTCTCCCTACCTCTCTGCCACCCTCGCCCTCTCCTTGTCACTCTTAGTGCACGATGCTCCGTCTCTCTGACGGGCACACCGACCGGCCCTCCGCCGCGATTATGCTAATTGCTGCAGCTGCAATCACTCTGCACGGCCGTGCTCTCTCGCTGCTCGTGGCGATCGATCGACAAGGATCTGCAGATGCAACGCACGTTGCGAGCACCGGGAACACCAACGCTAATTAATCGGTCGTTGCTAATTCGACCGGATCATTTGCATGGGGATATAATTGCAGACGCGAGACCGCGGGACCTCCGCGACGTAACGAAATATAGAGTCGAACCGATGCGACGCGAATAAGCACCGCGTGCTGGAACGCTGGTGAAAGCGATTCCTAGAGGGGCGATAACGATTCGATGGCGCGATTTGCTCGGGAGGGATCGAACGTTTCGGCCGGTGCGAACCGCGCTACAACGTCTGCTCGAAGCAAACGAAGGAACGAAGCGGACGAACGAGAAAGGGGGTGGCAATTTTCCTCCCTTCAGCCTTGTTGAAGAAAACGACGCGCAATCTGTTCTGAAATTATTCACCAGAGAAATCACGTCGGATGGAAAATGGGTCACTATTTCGTGCATCAATGTAATTGCCTGGCGCCAGCCGATCGATGCGTCGTTGCATTGTCTGCGTGGCGATTATCGCTATCATTCGGCGAGGTTTCCTTGCGGAGCGAAGGCTGTCCGCGACGGTGCTTCCGGTTCGCGAGACATTTCCGCCAACGCGAACCGCGGCCTTACACGGATACACGGGAAAACGGCGAGCAACGACGCGGAATCGGGGCTCCCTCGATCGATCGAAACAAATTGCTCGAGTGTATTAGCCACGAAGGCACAGACCCGATCCACGAGTCAACCGGAACTTCCTTTCTGCGTTCACGGATCAGGGGTAGAGCCGAGCATCCGCCTGTACATGCATAATTCGAATTTCCAGCCGAGGTCCCGATCTAACGACATGATTAATGGGGCCATTGTCTCCAAGTGGAACACTGCGTCAAAGTAGTACCGCCTAAATGGGTTGGAAGATATTCTCGGGTACCGGAGCCTAGGAGATTCGTTGAACGAGAATCTATTCGAAATCGATAAAACGTTCACGGACATCCCTCGTAGGAGCCCTTATTGCACCCAAAGGTGTGTGTAGTTGCTCGATAAAGAAGAGCGAGAGAGGGTGAGCGGGGGAGAGTGCCCGTCGCACCGACGACGTTCCATTCCCGATGCCTATTTACCCGGCCGAGGTTATATCGTGCTCAGGACGTAATTTTCACGGCGGCGAGATATCGTCCCTTTCGCGTGCCATTCCCACCCTTCGCCCCGTCCAAGCTTTCCCCTTTCGACAGACTATATTAAGGATTCCAGGGGGATGCTGCCGCATCCAGGGCGGCCTTCCGAACCCCCTCATACCCGCAGCCATTCGAGCCACGCTCGCGACACGGATGGCTGTGGCTTACGGCCGGAGGTGCAGGCGCGTCGCGATGCTAAATGAGCATTCACCGCATTCAATTCCTTCTTCGCCTTGGCGGCGTCGCAGAAAAATGCCAGCCGGTGTGCATGACGCTTTATTAAGTTTGAATTGGACGCAGAATAGAATTTCTGCGCGGCGGCCGCCCGATGGAATTAAAGTGTCCTCGAAGGATCCGTGGAATCTCCGTGGCAAAGGCAACCGATCTCGTGTCAGAACGGGAAAAGAAAGGAAGACACCGACCGGCTCCGCGCGGCCATTCAAACCTCGCCCTCCCGCAAATTGCTTCGCAGCTTCAGCGTCGCGGGTCTATCTCGCCCGAAGAACAATCGCCGACAACGCCTACGCTTTAAGGTCGAAAGTGATCTCGAGCGGTTCGAAGGTCGTTCTTTCTCCCTTCTTCTCTTCCCTTCGCTTTCTCGTCGCGACTGTGCTCCGCGGGGGAATAATTGCGGCCTCTTCAAATTACCGCGGGGAGAATAAATAGCCGGCAAGGCGGACAATTCCGGAGAAGACTCGATTCGATGTAAATTAGATCCGTGAAGCGACGCCTCCCGGGCGGCGACTGGATGGTAGTTTCCTCTTGTTCCTCGAAGGGAACCAGGTCATCGCGATCGAGAGGCGGCGGCCGCGGAAAACTTGCACGTGCTCCTCGAAAATGGAAATCCATTCGTCAACATGGTAATTCTTTCCGACGACGGAGCGTAATAGAAAATCGTTTGTCCAACGACCACCCTCCGCAGCTCTGCCCATTTCCCCGTGATTCTCCCGTCCGTTTTTAACTCATTACCGCCGCCTCTAATTAGAACTACCGACGGCTAATTCCGCGGATCCTTTCCTTCCCGTCGCCGCGCCCGGAAAATTAAAGCGCCCGGAATTCCACGGACGGTTGTGCGTTGCGTATTTTAATGGAGACCCACGGTCGTGCATGCGGCCCAAACAGAGCAGCATGTCGCCGCATAACCTCGCGTTAAGAACAAAAGTGTAGCGAGCATGGGTGGCGTCGAGGGGCGAGGTTCTAAATCTTTTCAAACTCGTTCTTTTGCACGCTGCGGAGATTCCTGGAACAATGAAGGCTCGTTCCCCGTCAGCGAAGAAATCTCTCCCCGCTAATTCATTCCTTCGTTCGTCGGGTAAAAGCATTAACGTTGAATGATACGTATCCGCGAAACTGCGACAGTCCAGTAACAATTCTGTGGCCACAAATTGATCCGACAGTTAAGAATTTAAGCGGTGTCACTCGGCGAGAAGTGCTCCGTTCCATTTGCAGCCGTTTTTTCCCCCGCGGCAGAAACGGCGGCGGCTCTATTTCGCGGCGTCATCGAAATAAAACGCGAGGCTTTAAACGCGCGCCGCGGAAGAAATGGGATTGTTTCTTTCCGCGGGTTTCCCGCGGACATTTGCATAAGACGCGAGCAGAATAGCGGGGACAACTTAACGAGATTTTAACGACCATCCAACGCGTCGTTAATGCCCGACGAGTCCGCGATCGTCGTGTTTTCCGGGCGTTTCGTCGAATGTGCCGCGAAATCATTATTTTGGGGCCGCGGTTTACGGCCAGGTAACCATATTAAGCTTTGCGTCGAACCCTGCCGATTTGAAGTACGTAAGGACGCACTGGCGAGAAACTTTTCCCTCCCACCCCCAGCATCGACGCGACGCAAGCACGAAAATCAATTGAAATTTGTTCCCTTTCTATCACCGCCTCGTACTTTTCAATTAGATTATTGTACAAGGAATTCGAGGAACGTCCAATCCGTATCGATTCACCCACGGCGGCTAGACAAGGAACTTTTTTTCAATTTCCCAGCGGAGATCGGGAGGCGAGAGTTAGAAGTTAATTCGAAGTTCCGCGGATATACTTGGCGGCGGTCTGTTGAATTCGAAATCAAGGGGAATAGGTTGGAAATTTGCATTCGGTTTAGCCTCGTCGTCTCGGCTCAACCACGGCCAAGATTAGCGCGTAATTTAGGCGTTCCTGCAATTCTGCCGCACGATCGTGCCCCTTTGTTCCATTCTCCCTCATTTCTGTCGTTAAACGAGGCCCGATTCCTGCGCTCGCGAGATCGCGGCGAGGGCCAGATGCTCGGTTCACCAGCCGAGAAATAAAACTTCCTTAAGATCTATATTATAAACGAACGGGCGCAAAGTTTCCCTTCGACCTCTTAATGCCGGCGCGAGCGTATTTCCGCTTGGGGACGGGGTCGTCAAGTGCGACGCGAAAAAACGCCATAAACCTCTTTTCCGGGAAAGTTTCGCGGGGGAACGAGGCGTCGCGACGCAAGAAACGAGCCTGATTATTTTATCCTGACGAACGAGTTTCGCAAAGTGGACGGGGTGAAATTTTTACCGTCGACCCGCTGAGCTTTTGGCTCGTTGTTGCATTATTAATGCATCGGATCGACTCCGTTCCCGTCGCGATACTTGTCAGTCATTCTCTGAATGTTTCAGCGTCCCGCAAAACTTTCCGCCCGAGGAACAATGGGTGACACGCCAGTTCTATTACCCTGTATTATGAATCACGTCACGGAGACCCGATTCCACCGCAGCTCTTCTGCAATTTAACGATGTTAATATAGCACGCGAAAGTTGCCCGCCTCTTCCTCTCCGACATCTAGACGATTTCTGAAAAACCTCCAACAGCTGGTCGCCTCGACGCCGGGATGTTGTTACGCTCGTTAACGGTATCAGTTAATGTTTCTCGATACACGAGGACGGAACACCTGTCTGCGATACTGGACTGGAAGGGGATTGAATTCGCGGCCTTCGTTATCGGAAAAATCGGTGGCTGGTAGCCTCTGTGCGCCATCGGCTGAACTTCTCGGCGAGCGATTTTCATGAAATTCCTGGCGCAACGTTCCGCGCGAGCATTTTTCAAATTCCGCCGTTATTAAATGTCCGATATCGGCACGCCAGCGGTGATATAGTATCGAGCGATAAGCGTGCGCGTCTACCTTGCAGCGCTGCGTTAAAAATCCCGGTGAACAATTTTTTGTTGCCGCACAACGTTTTGGCCGGCGCTGCTAATACCGAAAGTGCACGCCGCGAATTCCCCCGACGGTCGAATTCGTCCCGCTTCTACTGCGAAACGTAGATCCGCAGTCGCCCGTTGTCGACGTCGTAAACGACGGTGGCGAAGATTTTGTTACGCGGTCTCCGGCCGTGGAATGTAAATTACGATCGGGCCTGCACGTAATCGTGTCGACCTTATCGTAGCTATCGGCGGGAACAATGAGTGGAACTGGTGTACGGGCCGGAGCATAAATTCCGAGGTCGAAGTCGTCCTGCAACCGCACCGGGAAATCCATGTAATGCCCAGAAAATCTGATCGTTTGGCTGCGGAATTACGTAAACGGTGATTCGAGGAAGCAGCGTCGTTCACGGGAATTCCTGTGTCAGCTGTTCAACCAGTTTTCAGGACAGTCGTTCGTATTCTTGCGCCCCACGGAGATAACCCGGACCCAGCGAGTTTTCATTAGCAATAACAGGAATTGCCTGTCTCTACTTAATACTGCCTCGTGTTTTCTCAATTCGGTGGGAATTGAATGCCCCCAGGGCAACCCGCTGGTATTGTTCCCTATTGAACGCGAGAGCATTGCGAAACCAGAAGCGAGGGTAACGAGGGACGATAAATTACGCGACGACGAGGAACATATAAATTGATCGTAAAGATGCAATCGAAGCTGCGGTCCGCAGCTGGTCGGGGTCATAATAGCCGAATAATGCGTCACGCGCGATGCAGGGGCTGTCGCTAAGACACGGAAATTATAATGTCCCCGAGGATCCGACCCTGGTTGATAGCAGATAACTGGAATACAGCTGGAAGAGGGACAGCTTGGTCCCATCCGCGAACTGCATGGCAGGCTCTATCACCTCGATCGAACGGAGACGGAGAAATATACATCTAGATTTATACGGAATGTAGAATCAGCGGTGTAGATAGGAGAAGCAGCAGACCGCAATCTATCGATTTTGGATCGAATCCGGGGCTAGTGGCTTTTGTGCCGACAAGATTATAACGCGAGCCAACCCCTGGACCCGGTCCATCCTGGCCGTGCTATCGGCGAAGTGTCGGATCCCCGACCGGAGAAGAGTGGTTATCGAAGCGTTTACAGATTCCCCGCGCAACGGTGTAATATCTCTTGGGCAAACTGTAATTCCCATTACAGTCGACTTGATTGCGCGTGCACTTACGTGTGCAACTCTGCTGCATTCTACTCTGCAATCGTCCCGGGGAAACTTTCTAATATTTCCTCCCACGGGACTGCTGCCAAACTTTGCCTCGTACAGGTAACTATCACGGTGATACGTGGTGCTTGAAGGTGCACAAATGTGAAACCCAACTCGACAAAAGTCACGTATCAAACGTCCGCAGCGGGGAAGTTTGAGAAACGCTAGCCAGCAATCTCTCATTCCGCGCTGCCAGCGGCCCGAGGAATCTGTTCGCCAGTTAGACTTGCCTCTAACCTTTGACACTCGGAGGCCCGTATCTGCGTTTCGACTTCCGTCCAAGGACTCCACCGCGGAGATATAGCCGTTAGCGTTTCTTCCACCCTTTTTGTTCGTCAAGATTCTCGTGCAGAATTATCACTTTCTCGGAACACTTTCCGCTTGGGGCCTCTCTGTTTTTCCCTTGGTGCGACCAGATCGGGACGGGCCCGAAAGAAAGGCGAGGCGGCAGACTTCCGACTGCGTCAGAGCTGCTGTTCTGAATAAGAGCCTCGCGTATGCGAGGTTTGAACGCAACGCTCCCACGGACGACACAATGGGGAAAGCAGGAACAATGGTTGGCGTTATACGCTGCTACGCTGTATTGAAAATGGATCCTGCGGAATAACTTTAACTGCACTGGCTGCGCGGTAATTGGGGATAACGGGCTGAATGCGAAATAAGGATCCGCCGTGGGGATTCTGGGATACTTGGTTCACCTGAGTCGCGGCTGCCTGCGAGTCGCACCAAATGAATTTTCGCCGCCTCGAACGTAGATGTTTGTCGTTTGGTCGCCGCGGTGGCCTCTTCGTTTCTACGATAAAATGGGCCAGCGAGTTTGCGAAGTGATTCCGAGCCTTCTGGTGAAGTCGTGCGTTATTAACATCCCCGCCGTAACTTTGGAACTCGCGGTTCAACGTAAACTTAGAGCCCAGGACGCACCCCGTGGCGAAATTTCGCGTTGACCTCCTCCTTTACGAGCTAATCCCGAGGAAGGCTGCGCGGTTTAACGCTGATGTTAACGGGATGTCCGGCCATCCGCTCGGCTGTCGTCTCGCGGTGGAACTGGAATACGTTATGGACTTTATTGGCCGGCACTTTATCGCCAGAGAGATATGGCTCGCTCTCCTGAAAGAGCAGAATCTATTTGGCCAGCCATTACTGGATTTCGTGCTGGAAAAGAGGAGCATCTATTCTCGTCTTTGAGAGTCGAGAGTTTCCTCATTTCTCAGAGATAAAACACTCGACGCGGAACACGAGCGGGAATTCCAAGAATACGGCTGCACGGTCGAAACCGGGAGTAAATTTTTAACGCTGCCTCGAAAGTCCATTCGCTGCACCGTTTCGCTGCTCGTTAAACACGCGTTTACGCGAGATAGTCCCTTTAACGAGTGTCAACAAGGACAGGGGAAAAGGGGGAACAATGGTACGAGCCTGCAGCAGTGGCAGAAATCACTGCGACGTAATCGACGCTCGAAAAATACGACTTAGGGTGGCTGTTTTCGCGCCGACCCGAGTTTCGCTGGATCCAGATCCCTGCGTTCGGTCGGCTCGTGCGGCACGACACGAAATAAATAAACAGGCTGGGCAAACACGTGCCGATTCTCCAGGAGTCGGTGCAAGGGAAGGTCCAGAGCAAACAGCGGGTGCCCACTTGTCGTATCCGTAGCTTGCTGATGTCGCGCGGTCTTGCCAACTCGTCGCCCCGGCCCTTTCGTAACCGCGATATTAACAAATGGCAAAAAGAGCCGAGCTCCTGAAATATTTAAAATAATCCTGGTAATCCGGCGGGACGCGATTCATATTACGAACGTCTAGCGCGGGCTGCTCGTGCCAGAACACCGGTGGCCGCGATTGAGTTATTGGCTCCATGTATTTTGCATCGCGAATTAGATTGCGATCGATCGGCCGCTCGTGGTTTCTTTTTCGGGAAGCCACGGGGAGAACTTGGAGTAACGGCAGACGATTGGTCGATCGAATCGGCCAGAAGGATACGCTGATTATTAAATAACATTAACGGGGATGCCCGTGCATCCATTGGAAATATTCGTTCGTTATTTCCCTTGAAAACCGCGGGCCAAGAGGAAGATTGGAAAATATTCGAAGCGATTTAAAGAGAATCAAAGAATTTGGTGGTCTGCCAGCGGCTCGAGGCTCCGCTCCGCCTCGTCAGCTGTCCTCGTTCGATAGTTCGCCGATTTTCCATTAGAACTTCTACAGAGGAGAATCGTCTAGGGGCCGTTCCTTGTTTCGGGGATTAATTGCGCGACCGGCGGGATGCCGTTGGTCGAAGTAACGCGGAGTCGCTGAAAGTCGAGCGGAGAACAAAAATTGGAGAGCAATTCCCTGCGATGGCCAGCCCATCGGGCCCATGGTTTCCAGTTTTTCTGTCGGCGAGACCATCCGAGATTCTCCATCGGAAACCAAAAATCCAATTATAGCGCGGCGGAAGTGGAATTTCATTTCCGTGGGCGCCGCGTATATCTTGCCGGTCGCGTGTATCGTGCCGCGACTGCCGACCGAGAATTTCTATTGGATAAATAACGCAGTCGAAGTGAAAGCAATTGTAAACGTTTGCTGGCCAGTCTATTCACATCTCGTTCTATTTCCTACCTGACGTTCGAAACAGACCTGAAACGCATACAGAAGCTCGAAGAAAAATCCTCGTCCATCGAGGATTATCGACCGCA
Organism: Nomada ferruginata; assembly: GCA_963583965.1. Classification (NCBI taxonomy): domain Eukaryota; kingdom Metazoa; phylum Arthropoda; class Insecta; order Hymenoptera; family Apidae; genus Nomada; species Nomada ferruginata. Next base: position 7,328,616 of record OY757225.1, on the reverse strand, counting down.
CTATTATCGAGCAGCTTATATATTGATAATTTCTAATGGCAGATGCCCAACCTCGATCGTCGTGCTTTTGCTGATTTGAACGGCATTCCACGAAGACGCAAACGGGATCCAGGTGTCTCTACGCGGTTCCAGGTAACCTCGTTGCGGACCTATATACGCTTTGACCAAATTAACCAAGTCTTATCTGGTCCGTGCATGCAACATAGGCTGAAACATCTTGTCCCTCTGTGTATAACGTGCCTCCTCTATTCACGCGACCCCTATGCATCCATAAGCGACGTTCCATTTGATACTGGAATTAGGACATTATGCCAAACCCGTCCCGACAAACGCGGCACCAACTATTTGCGTACACGGGGGACGCTTGTAATTGCACAGATTCCGGATCGAATGGAGTTAGGACATTTTTACGAACCCGGTGAGTCGAGAAAGAAACTGTTCGTTGAGGACAGTAAATTCTCAACGGGGTTACGAAATCCGTATTGAAGGAGAATCGACGAAAAAGCAGTAGAGTCGCGGAGAAACAGTGAAACGACCAGTCCGCGTAAGAATGATTTCTGCAGTCGCGATTCCTCTGAAGGAACCTTAGGAAAAAGCAAACAGACCTCTCCGTTGCCCCGACGGTCGATCCATCGTCCTCGGCCTCAAATAACTCGACGACATTTCCCCCACACTATGCCCGGCCTTTCGGTTTGTCTCATTTTTTCAATTCGCGAATTAAAATTCTGCGACGGTATCGCGGACGAAATCGTGCGTGCATAAACAACCGTCAAGCAGCGAAACACCAGGGAAAGTTCATCGCTCTCCCAATGGACTGCTGGCTTCGCGTTAATTTCCATGCGGAAACACTGCGTGGCCGTAAACACTGGCCGCAGAAAAAGCGGCGCGTTCCCCAGGGAAAGCGAGAGGATTATCCTGGATGCGATCGCGGTCTGACCAACTTTTGGCGCCGAGAACTGGTGCAACTTTGCCGTGCGTGACGCGGTAGGTACAGATCGAGCCGACGTTGAACCGATAAATCGTCAGAAAACGAGAGGCGACAAACGACGAGCGCACTGATTTGAGACAGGTTCAAATTGATGCGCGCGACGAAAGTGCTACTCGAACCACGGCAGCTAGAAATAAAAGCAGCGACAATATTGTGGAGAAAAATGTCAAGTATAAAGCAAAGGGGCCGACGTGCGACGCGTTAATCAGACTTCTATTAACGTGTCTCTGCGCACGGCCTGTGCACAGGCATCCGATGGCGGCGCAAAGAGAAAAATCTTTATGGTTGCCTCGGTCGGGAGCCGAGATTTATCGCTGGCCCTTGTATCTAGCCGTGCCTGCACGTGACAGGTACTCGATAAAATACTCGTGTAATAAACAGGGTAAACGCAAATTTATATGGAACGGCCTGGCCTCGCCAGCGGCCCTGCACGCCGCATTAACCTCTGTCCGCTCGATCACTTATCGTTAGCGAAGGCATATTTTCATCGGGCCACCCAATTGTAGCTTGCTGCGATACCGTATCGGTGTTACGCCCGCGATATTTCACGGCTGCCACGCTTTTCTTTTCAATCCTCGCCGTTTGGATTGCGTCTGCACGAAACACACCTTTCCGGATCCGGCAGTAACGTTGCCGCGAACGAATGCCAAGGAAATTCTGCTGGATGATTTAACGCGGGGTGAATTCTTCAAATTACACGTGGACAATTGTAACGTGGCAGGGGGGTCGTTAAAAGTTCCTGCGCCCCGATCTATTCGTCCTCCTTATCGCAGCGGTTTAACGATGCTCAGTTGTCGAACGATAGATCATCAATACGGCCAGAAAAGTCGCAAGGCACGCACAGTGCCATGAAAAAAGGAGCACTTGGGTTGCAAGCTATGCGCATCGTGATATTCTCCCAACGATCGGCATTATCTTTGAGCAAGAGTCGTGCTGAGAACTCTACCCTGCCACTTTTCCTCATTTGCCAACGATCTCTCCCCTTTGCCATCGTCCGACCTTTCATTTTCCTTGCGATTTTCCTCCGGCGGTCCGCGAAACGTCTGCTCGGAAAACGGAGATTCCTCTCGTCGAGGGAAACGTTTGGCAAAAATTTGCCGTGCAAAAATTAACAGTGATGCTAGACCGGAAATGTTCCGGATGGCAGGTATTTTTCTGCGAAAGTTCATTTCGCAGGGAAAATATTTCGCGACGTCTCGTCGAAGGTTCCGCGCCCTATCGGTTTCTCGGAAATTCGAATTTCCCGTGGAACTGCCGCGAGAGAAGCTCCAGGCAGCATACCAAACTCGAAACGATTTCCTGCAGAACATAGTATAGTGATACGTTCCTGTCTGCAAAGTTTCTTAGGCGTGAGTTTTGGTAACCGCCGGCAGGTCCGCGCCCTTTTCACCACCTTTTCACTGCTGCACACGGTCGTTCGTGGATTCCGCTTTTAATCTCCCCTCTATCCGCCGAGGGATGGTCCTGTTACTTTTATGCACCGGCGATACGGGATGGAAGTTTGATACGCTATTTGTATATTTTTATTGTTCCCTCTATGCCGGCTTGCGCGATATCGCGAGGAGGAACAAAGCAAACCCCCAAAGTCGTTCGAATCCCTTGAAACATTTGGGGGGTGGATTTCATCCTCGATTGTATTGCTCGTTCCCAATCGACGTTGGCTCGTCGCCAGTCGCCTGTATACGCGATCATACGAATCCATTGAATCCGATCTTGTCGTACGAAGCTGATATAGGGCGCATATTAAATTTACAAGCTATTTCGTTTAATCGCTCGCAGCTTCGTTCCGCTTTCAGAGTACTATCCCGAAAAGCTTCTTCGCAGTTCCGTTTCGCCCTCGACTTCGGCGATCGTCGACGGCCAAGCGTTGTAGCTGAGTATTTTCAATCTTGCTGTCTCGCGATCGCTAAATTCCAATACTTTTCTCCATAAGTTTCGCCAGCAGAGATACTGGCGGGAAAAAAGGAGGGGCGCGGTCCCGTGAACGTCGTCAGGTCTCCTGTTATCGGTGTTTCCAGCGCGTAAAAGGGTTACAGCGGCGTATAGGACTTCCCTGGTCGGTGTATAAGAAAACGTGTAAAATCCTTGCTTTAGTGGAATCGCTTTCTATGCGGTTTGCCACGTCCTACCCGGCACGTACGTTCGCGCTGGGCTCGTGTAACACGTGAGACGTCGAACGCAGAGCTTAGTGCCAGAATGTTTGAATAAAAACAGCGATGGATCGTATCGGAAAACGCTGGTGAAACGAGTGACTGCGAGATGCGAACGGCGATAGAATCTGTGTCGCGAACGCGCGTAGATCGCGGAAAAGATCGGGGCGCGAAGACGAGCAGATGGCTGGAATCCAATCTCGGCCTTTGTCGCGAACAGACGCGAGGCAGACGATAATAGTCTGCTGCGATACGGTACCGAAATGGAAGCGACCCTGGAATCGGATTGCGTCCCTGGAAAGAACATACTTGCTGTTATGAAATCGCATTAAGATCGCCGTTTGCAGCGAAACGTCCAACGATGTTTTTCCTGCGGAATTCTTCTGCTCGATCGTTAAGGGTTGCCCTAATAGTTTCGCGCGGAGGCCCGATTCGATTCGCCAATTTCTCTCTCTCTCTCTCTCTCCCTTACGAAACGAGGCGATGCCTGTAATTAGCCGGTCGTCGCGTCGAAGCATTCCCTCGGATTGCCAGGAGAAATCGGCAGTTGCGGAACGAGCTTTGTCGCGGGCGTCGGTGTTCCAATTACGAGTGCATCGTTGCCCTGCTCGTCGCGATTGTCGAATTCGGCCACCTGGTTCACCTGTGCGCGAGCTTCCACAAATTTTAACAGCTATTCTCTATTGCGACGAGCACGGGAGCCAGTTATAAGCGAAGCACCACTATTAGGGTTGGCGCAGCGATTTTTCTCGCGACTTTCGAAATCGCCGAGCTCTCGCAAAACAGTCGACCAAGTTTCCATGGATTTAGTGGAAATCGAAATTGACTTTAGAGAAGCTCCTCGGTGGCTGCCCGTCGTTAGCCCAATTACCGAGATATCGAGTACTGCTTCCCCGTAATCGGTGACGCTGAGTACGCCTAGTGTCCTTTGAACACGTCAGATCCCATGCGGGCTAATAGAAGTGACTGTCGCAGTTGTTACTACGTCAGAATAATCCAATCCCCCGAAGCTCGCCGAATTCCAGTTAGCTACTCCGCAAATGGTCACGGGAAATCGTCTTGCTGACAAATGTATGGAAGACTCACTTTTGCGTTTTATTGCTTCCGAAAAATCCACCGAACTTTTATTCGCAACGTCATTGCGATCAGAATGGATATCGATCGAATATCAATTAGCGGTTCGAAAATTTTAAAACGGTCGCTTCTCGTCGACGGAACTTTTAAACCGCTATCTTTATAAGCAGAGTGGATCTGTGGGCTGCCAAAAAATATGATACACCCTGACAACGACAATCGAACTCGGTAACTGCGGGGTGGGAAACGAGCACTCTATCCCACTGAGGCAACGCGACCTGAATTACGTCTCCTCCCCTTTCTCGACATTGTGTTGCGGCGATGCGCCTCGCTTTCGTGAAAAAGATTTCTGACACAGCACGAGTGTACTCCCGGCTCCATCGCGCGGCAGCGATCCTTTGCTGGACGAAATTGGATAAAAATCGGTGAACTCGCGCAAACGATTCTCTCCTAGAATTTTGTTAACGCCTCGCTCGATCGTTCGTTCGTTCATTGAATAACAAATGCCGATCGGTGTTACTATCAATTCGTGGACAATCTTGAATGTCTCGATCGATGGCGATTTTCCGGAACAATAAGCGAGCAACACATCGCACGGCTGTTCCCGTGTAATCAAACGTTGCAACTCAAACGAAAGGCTTCGCGGCAATATAGTTGGCGAACGTCCGAAACACAAGGCTCGCCGTGCACGAGAAATATATATCCGACCACGCTGCATCCAGAAGCTGCCGTACACGGATTTTCGCCGCCCTATAGTCCGCGATGGAGCTGTTGCGGGCAGAAAGTTTCGTACCAGATGCCACATACGAGCGCAATAATTCCGACCCGAACCTATTATTTTCTTAACGCCCGACGAATCGAAGATACCGAGAAATCTTCGACTTGTATCCCGCAACACGTTGCACCCGACCTATCCTTCACACTTTGCGCCGCAGATTTCACCTCGTTTCCATTGATAATTTAATAGTCATCTCGGGTTTTCTTTTTCGCCGGACGAGGGATCGTTAAACAGATTTGAATAAAAAGGTTCCTTGTTCGCGCGGGCACCGTGGAACTCCGTGGAGTTCGGTGCGAAACCGAGCGCGACCCTGTCGAATTTCATGAATAATGAATGGAAGGAGGCACTGGCCTCGAGAGCCCGGCTACGAACGAGCCGTGAATGTTTTTCTCCGGTGTTAGTTTTCGCGGGATCGTGTTAAAGTCTATAAATGAGAGCAACCCTTGTCGAAATAACGTCCGCAAACATCGGGAAGACGAAGGGGCCCGTGGATCTAATTAGAACTTTCGTCTGGCCGAGTGGAAAGGTTAGTGGAACGAATTAAAAATAAGGAGAGGAGCCGGGACGAGACAGGACGATTACCGGAAGACACGAGGGTGCTTGGAGGGTAGCGCCTTTAACTTTCGATCCAACAGGAAAAAGAAAGCAATTAGTCGTTCGTTTTCGAACACGGAAGCCGCCGGTGGTTCCACGCTCCTCTCCTGGTCTATCGGAAAACACTCGACACCGTCCTTTCTTTTCATTTCGTTCGCCTAGTGTTTGCGTTACGCTCTCCGACGCCGGTTGCTCCTCCGCTAAATCGAGAACCGGCTGGAAAACATTATTCGAACCCTTCCTACACACACGACGCCCGAAGAGATTGCGAGTTTTGTCGGCGGGTGATTAAATTTACCGACGTTCTTCCAACAGAACCTTCCTGCAGCCTCTCTACTCCGCGGTAGAATATTTCATCGGCGTTTGCTCTATCGTGTCATAACGAGCGCGAAAATCTTGAAAGCTCGAACCGCTCGTGAAAGCAAGAAAAGAAAAAAGACAAGGAAAAAAGCAGAGCGCGCTGGTATAAGCGGTCGCATCAAAAACAGGAATGCCTCGTCGCGTATCCCTGGCGAGCATTCGATAATCGTTGACCTCGATCGGCGAACGGCGGACAAATCGGGTCACGAGGAACGCGTGTAAGAGATGCTCGTTAGGTCGATTTGATCGTCGATTAATGCCGTTGATCGGACGGTGTGATGGAGCACCCTGGATTGAATTTTCGCACAGCGAACGCTGCCGGTGACAGCGGGTCGGAACGAGCGGACGTCATAAGCCATCGCGAGTGGCGATCTTCGGTTTTACGAGATACGTACATAGGTGCACAGAGGTAGAGATAGATAGACAGGTAGATAGATAGAGAGGGAGGGTGTCGCATCTGCGCGACGCGACGTCCTGTCGTTCTTGAGAGACGTCGAGGAGCGAGCGTGCATGGCTTCGCCGTAAATTTATCGAGTGTCATATCGAGTGCTGTCAACCCTCGCGGACCGATCGCGTCCATCCCTCGACTCACGACCGTCCGCCAAAGTGGGCCAAGATAATCGTTTAGATAAACCACCGACCCCGACAGCAGTGTACACCCTTTTCGTTTATCTATGCCTCTCTTCCAAACTGCCCTGTCCACCGATCACTCCCTTTCCAATCCCGGGCTCCTCCCGCTTTTCCGCGCGCTTGCACATCGTTCTCTCGCTCGTGCGTCGATTCTCGAAGGGAACAAGTTTATCGGAAAGGACGAAATCGGCGGGTGTTCCGTGGATGAACGATGCCCCGTTCGTGGAAACGAGCGGATCGCGTTAGATCTATTTCGACGGCTGGCAGCGAAATCAATTTCCACCGCCGAGGTGATTCGTTTATTTATAAGCGGGAGAGTATCCGTTGAATCCGTGCTAACTACACCACCGGAATGGCCGTTTAATTCAGCACGGTGAGTAGGAAATGGCAGCTGCTCGGCGGCGATAGATTCATAAAACGACGAAAAGTTCGCACGGCTATCGGGGTCGTGCTCCTCGCTCGCGCTCTACCACTTCCGCGATAGTTAATTGAATTCCAGACCATGTCAGAAAATTTATATCCCCGTTTTCCCAGCGCAATAAAGAAGGACATTACTCCGGGGCCGACTAGTTAGCATTTTAAGAGCGTCGAGCCCCCATCGAATTCGTCGCGCCTCGTTGAATGGGGATGGATACCGAAAGTGGACGTGACGTAACCGACTCGTAAACACCTTCGGAAGGGGCTAATGGCGTCGATAATCTGATTAGCGTGTAACGTCGCGTGTTCGTTACACGGAGCCTCCCATTGATGAGACTCTGTCCCCTTTCGTCGGGACTTTCGAATGTTTCTATCGGGGAGAAACCGGACGCTCGGTTGACGGTAAACTGATCCAGTTTGTTCGTTGAAAAGAAAAAATTCATAAAACGGAGCGCACGTTGAAAAACGTCGCGAGGTACGCGTTGTTAGGTAAGTTTGTAGCGGGACAGATTTCAGTTTCCACTTTGCTACCTTCTACCAACACGACTCTATAAATCTCTTAGCAAGTTTAACGAGCATATTGCAGAACGAGCCGGCGCGGCAGTTCAAGTTCTCGTATAATTGTCATCCCATTACACGAGAACTCTGTGAAATCGTTCCGGGGGGAACTTCTAGTATTCACCTTATTCAGCGCTCTGCAGCTTTCAGTCTTGTCTTCGTTCTATTAGTCATTGTGCTGCTTGGGACTGGTGTACCGTATTCGCCAGTATCCCGCAGCAGAAAGTGTCCCTTATCGATCGTTCTTTCTCCCGTTAACCTTGATATTTCGCTTGGGCGACGGACGAAACGCCGAGGTACGTAGAGTTAATGGATAGAACCAAAGAGATGTACGCGAGAGGGCTGGGATTAAGAGAAATGGACGTCGACGGGGGCGACAGGGCGACAGGAAGATCCGTAATAAAATCCTGGTATTATTTATCGTCCGGCCGGTCGCTTGCAATGTTAATTATCCCGTTTTATTTTTCGCGACTGCGTAATTAATATCGGCCCGCTGTCCACTCGTCAACGTGCTATAACTGTACGTCATCTCTATCGAACGGGCGAAGCAGTTTCGCAAGAGCTTATATTCAGCCGCGGTGCTGTTCGCCTTTTCATCGTTTCTCACGGGCGATGCCGGGCGTGGAAAATAAACGAGATTGGCCACCGGCCTGGGAATTACCGTTCAAATTCCCCGGGCTCGTGCAGCTCGACTAATTACCGTCTCGCGGATACAGCGGCCAGATTTTTCCCCATAATAGTTGCGATCCGATGCGCGATGTAACGGAGCAGTCTGCCACAAAATTGCACGAAATTTACCATGTCCGCGTGGTTAGTCTCTCGCGTTGCAAACATTTTGTTGCCCGCGTTTCGATCAACGTTACCTGGATTTCGGCGCAGCCGGCCGCGATAGAACGCGAGATCTAATCTCTGAAATGACAACGGCGGATGCGGGTGCCGATTACGGTCCGCGGAACGAAAGTCAATGAAAATTCGCCGGGGCTCGAATAGCCGCGTCCCGTTTCTTCCCGCGATAATATCCGTGACATATGAGTGAGAGGTTTCCCGAAATTTCCAACAAAGCGTCGCACGTGCGTGCGGGGCAAAGGGCGGAAGCTCGAATTAGAGTTTCATCGGTTAACCCTGGTCGCGAGTTGGGTGCATTTGGCCTCGTGCCAACCGGAGGCCAGCATGGCGACCGGATCGAAACGGCAGCAACGTCGGAATGGCTGAAATCTATGAAACCCTGGCCGAATTTTACGATCCCGACTTCTCTATTCCCCTTGCTCTACCGCCCCTCGGTCCCTCTCCATTTGATTCCTGGCTGCGGGGGAAAAATCTCCGGCAGCGATCCTCCAGGGAAGCTCGCGCAATCTTTACGCGTTCGTTACGCCGCGGATTCTGCTTTGCTGAAATCCGGACGCCAACGAGGCCTCGGGGATTCGATCTTACAAGGGGTGGAGACGAACAGCTACGTCCGACCTTCGATTCTAAGCAGGGACCAGTCTCCTGCTTGCACTTTTGCGCTCGAGCAGCGCGAGAATACCTTGGCAAGGCCCTCGCGAGTATCGTAGAAAGTTTCGACGGCGCAGAGTTCTCAGACGCGATATCGAAACGTTCTTTCGTGAACGCGTTTCTGCAGCTTTAATGCGCATTCGGAACGTTTCTGAGGGCGCGCTGAATTATCGGGGTGAAAAGGGTTTCGGTCGCCGTCGTTCTACTCCTTGTCACGAAATTCCCGGCAAATGTTAATCTCCTAGCGGCGCAGATGTTCCCGCGCGTATATCGAAACCCTTGGCAGCCCCGTGAAGCGGGTTTCTTATCCGTGAATTATGCACAACTTATACCTAGACACTGGTATCGCACAGCTTGCGCAAATCCGTAGCGATGGGACGTAGCCGGCTGTCAAGGAAATAGAATAACGAGTCGGGGCACGTTCCCGATCTGCCAGTGTGTCAACATTTCATCCGAGCGGAGAGAGAAATAGCGAGCGGCGTGTCGCTCGAAATCAATAGTTCCGAAAGAATTTCTCTTTGCCACCGCGTTTCCCCGGTGCCCGATAGAAGGATTCTCTGCGAGGCTGCGAGGAAGAGACGCGTGTTCTCGGGGCGTGATTCCGTGCACGCAGAAGCCGTGCTTGGAGAAGTCGTGGGGCAGTTGTTGAAGTCGCGAATAAACTGTTGAAAAGTGGATAGAAAAAAGTTGCAATCGCGTTGACAATTTCAGAGATTGAATTAGGCAACGGATTGGGTATCTGTGAAAAGAGATTCCAGTGGCGATACAGCTTTCGGATGGAATACGATTTTCCAGGGGGAAAAATCTAGATATAATTTATGTCGACGGCGGACGGATTAAGTCTTTGTCCGCTATCAAGCCGATATGGAACGGGAGTAAACTACGATACACAGGCTACGATAAGCTGATTCATCCGTACGTGGCAAAATTTTGCCAATGAACGATATTACGGCGCAGCCGACCATGTCGTTCGTGATAATTTGGATTCGGGAGTAAAAAATGATTTATCGTCGATGGCTTTCCGATTCGACATCGCGATCGAACCGAGTCATACACGCTCTCGAGAGCCTGACCGCCAGGAAAGAGTAACCGTTCGCGGCTGTTGAAAAAATGAATGACAAACGTTCATCGTGAACGGTTCAATTGATCGCGCTGGAAAGTAATTAGTTACCGTCGGTGGAAAAATGTCTCGATTGTTTTCACGGCGGAAGGAGGAAAGAAACGGGCTTTCGATCATTGTCGACGCGGTAATTTCCCCTCGGGAAAGCTCCGGAGGGAAGCGCTTCATTAAATTCGAGAGCGCCTAAATATTCCCGGCTATATCGACGTGTCAACGAGATGGAGCTCGGCCAAGAGATTAACCCAGAATGTCGAGGTCGCGGCGGCGAGATCTGGAGCATCGATAGGCCGTCGACATTCGCCACTGCCCGCAGCTTTTTTCCACCGGGAAGCTTGCAGCCGCACGTATCTCGCGTATCGGCAAGTCTGCCCACGTAGAAATTACGTTTGCGACAAAATTTCTCGTTACGAAGGGCTGACCTTTGCATGGATATCGAATTCACTCCCCCGTTTCGCGGTTTTCCATTTCGCAAAACGTTCTTCGGCGTCTGAAAAGTCCTCCACTTCCCCCGCAACTTTAACCGAAGAAAGGGAAGGGTGTTTTCTGCCCGATGCCGACATACGCAGGGGTAAGTCGGTCCTATCGTCCGGCCGAGCCGCGAATCGGCAATTCGAGCGTGAATTTCCCAGGACGATGCTGGAAAATCCGCAAGCCTGTACCGAGCCACGGATCTAATGGCAGCGCACGAGAACTCGACGAGGGCAGAGGTTAAATTTCGAAACAAGCAACGCTAATAACCTGCATTCCTTCGTCCCGGCGCAGCACGGCCGCAGAGAAATACAATAAAAACCGACCTACCCCGTTCCGTTGTTCCCGGCGGATAAAAAATGCCCGGGTAGAAGCCGACAGAAGCCTCCGGGTGGCGGTGTTACACGGCGGCCGTAAATCAGGCACGGGGAGGTACAGAGGCACGCGTATGTACAGGTACACGTAGCTGGTGCGTAAACCAAGTTAACGGATGTCGACAAGCGGGCGAACAAAAAGGAAGGCACCGCGACAGTTCTACCAGACGCAGAAATTGCTCCTTCTTCTTCGCGGTTCATATTTACATACCAGTTAGTCCGTAGTAAAACGCACCCTCGTTTCTACCCTCGGGTCGCCCGTTGCCTGGGTCCGCGAACCTCGAGAATTTCTATCTCGTCGCGAGTGTATCGCTAGTTTCATATTGTCGTGGAAAACGTGCGCAGAAGCAACGTCGGGGGAGAATAATTTAATAGACGAGACCGAGATAATACATTTGACGGCGGGTAATAAGAAATCCATGGTGTTTCGTCCGTGCATCTATCCCGGCACTGCGATTACGTTTGTTTAGCTATTCTTGTCTAATCTCGGACTGGAGGAACCAGGTAGACGTATCGACAAGGGAGCACGACAGTCGATGGAAATACCTTTCAGGATCGAAGCTCCGTTTCAGACGAAGGAGGCGGAACATTGGAATGAAACACAACGGACCGATAAATCTAAGCCGCAGCGTTCGTATTTTGTGCATTCGGTTGGCCAGCGTCAATAAATTGCGCCGGTATCCTGTGTCTTCGCGCAGCCCCTAGAGAACGGGCGACAGGGATGCGCGTTTACGATGCTTCCTTTTATCGTCGCCGAGTTCGTCCGTGGAAAGGGGCGCACAAATAATTCCAAAATCGCGTTCAAGCCGGCTGTGTAACATTCGTTTAAGAAATTGCTCCGGCCAGGAGAGATGCGTCTGCCTGAGATTCATCGGTAGGAAGGAAGGTATTAAATCTCGTTGCCCTAACAAGGACACGGCGCTGTTAGAGGAAGCGCAACTTTGCCTCCGCGACGCATTAATAATTCGTCACTGTTTACCGACTTCTTTCTCCGTGCCACTCGTCGTTTCGTTTCAGCCGTCTAAGGCGATGTAAAAACGTCGTCTTAAGCCGGCGTTGTCGCGATTCTCCTTTGTTCCAGTCGGCTAAACTGCGTCGCGAGCCCCCTTCCATTTGCACGCCCCCGAGAAGGAAAAACTCTCACGGCGAACACGTGGCGCGAAATTCGCGATCTGTTTTTTTATCGAACGCGACACGATTGTTCGTCGCCTCGTTATCGCGACGGCTCACATTGGCCTGGACGCGTCGCATTGTTTCGTCCAGCGGCGACACGAACTTGTAGAAAGAAATTAACGCCGCGATAAACGTACGGTTCGCCGGAGGAGGAAAATCGCGGCGCAAGGTCCCGCGCTGGTTTCCCGCCACCAGGTCCCGTAACTTTGTTCATTATTCTCGTTCGTTTCGCTTTTCCTCTGTTCCGTCGCAATTACGCCAAATTTCGAATCCAATTGGATCGTAACGAGAGCACCGCGGGGAAGATCGAGAGTCGCGCGGGCACGCAAAGAAACAGGGGGAAGAAGTGTGCTTAATAACGAAATGGAACTCGAAGGGGCAGCGGCGTCGTTGAACGAATTCTTCGCGTGGTCCATCGTCTCGGGTTAATTGTTTTCATCCAATTAAGGGGCGCTGCCGGGCGAGAACGTTTCATTATTTTAAAAGCGACGCCGTCTCTCCTCCGGCGACTTATCGAACAGGCGCGACCTCCATCGGATCGTTTATATCGGCGCCATTTTCCGAGTCGTTTAATCCCGGTAATGCGAGGGGCTAGGGTCGCGAGAGAGCACAGGGCTGTGTTTCCCGTATTCGCGCGTGCTGTTTTACGGTGTCGCCGTTTCGATTTCGATAGATGGAGTGGCCCATCGGGGCCCGGCGCCCAAGGAATTGCATTTGAAATTGTAATGCTGCCCTTTCCGTTCTACCCGTGTCCCTCTTCTAAGAATCCTATCCCTTCCTCGGTTTTATGTATACACTCAAAGATAGGAGATTCTTCCCTCCTATCGCGGCGAAGTTACTCCGGTTACGCGCAACCGTTTCCCGAGATTTTCTTCCAAAGTCCGACGTGCCTAACTCTTAGGACGCGATATCGCGACTAGTTTCACCGATTCGCCCATTACCCTGTCACGTACCGCCTCCGTTCCTTTCGGGATTTATAACCTTCTTTTTCCTTCCACGGTGATCCAGGGAATTAGATTCGTTAGCCTTTCCCTGCTTCTCCGGCTTTCCCCGGCGACCCAAAGACGCGGAGACACCGACGAAGGCAATAGCCGAACGTGAATGTTCCAAGCAGTCACGGTCCCGGAATTTTAATGGCACGGAATATTGCTTCGCGTGAAAAACGAGCAGAGACGTTGATTCAGCAGCCGAGTATCCGCCCGGAGCTTTCCAAGTGCGGGGAAACTGGGATCTTAGAGAACCGCGGACGGAATTTACGTGGAATAAAGCTGGCCGGCTTGTCGCGTGGTCGTTGCTTAATCGTCCTTCTAATCTGTCGTGATCGTACCTGCTGATCGGTCGCCGCGCGAATTAGTCGGGAAGATTAATCGATCTGCAGCTTCGACAGCCTGCAGCGTAACGAGATCATTCGGAACTTTAACGCGAGCTTTCCTTCGAATTTACGGTATTCTTCCACGTTCGTGCAGCGGAAAGAAAGATCATTTTTCTTTTCATATTTTCATATCTCCCGGCTCTTGGAGGATTTGTTGTTGAGGGCTCCGTGATGGTTTTCTTGTCAGGTGCAGGTGAGGCGAACAGTCGATCACGAACCTCTTAATTATTCGTAACGCTGTACAACGATTGCATTGGGGGATGGCTCATGAAACCATCCGGAGAACGACGACGAAAATCACGACTGGTGCTTCAGCCCAGTTTTATGTTGACTTTAAACTTTGAACTGCTCTTTCAGCGTTACATTTTTTGTTGCTGTTCAACTAAATTTTATTAGCTCGTCGAATGAACGTGGACCCCTCCCTTTGATTCGAAATCGACTAAAGCTGATGTAAAGTATACAGGGCAATCTTTTATCGTAGCGACCTTAAAAAAAATATTCGTTCATTCAAACATAAATTCATCGTTGGCCGATTATTTCTATTGAACGAGCAACCTCGCCAAGCCGACTTTTCTCCCTGTTCGGCTATTAATATTCATTCCTCCAATCCGACTTAAAGAGCAGCTCTTTCTAACTTTCGGTGCTTCGGCCAAGGCCGATTCATCGCCACGGTAGAAACGCTCCTCCTATTCGTTCACTGTCTACCCTATTGTCCTGGTGCAATGAGAACGCTACCGAAATGATCGACCATTGACGAAGCAAAACGTCGGCCGACAATACCATTCCAGCTGGCTGGCTGGAGAATTACACTGCTTTGAAAAATGTATTCGACGTTGAAAAATATTACGCGATAAAGATGAAAACTGCGTTTTCACAACCAAAACAATGCGAACATCGAGAGCCAACGTATTATAATTTTTCAATTGCCGCGAAATTTCCGCAAAGAACGAACGTGTGCAGAGGCGCGCTATTCGAAAGGGTGGACCTCCGTTTAAAACGGGCCGAACACGTTCTCGAAAGTTGACACTTCGTTCTGGAAACACCTTGTGTACCAAAGGAAGTTGGTCGGCGGAAGATGCCCGCCGAGCAAAGAATACCGAAAGACCTCTGCGAATCCTTTCGAAAACTAAATTACCGCAATGCGGAGGGCACCCTTCCTTTGTCCTCTTTACGGCTCAAACGTGCCGCACATAATCTTCGTGCCCGCCAACCCCTAGAAGCGCTGTCTCGTAATTAGGCGTAGCCCACTTTCGTGAATTATCCCGTCGTTTAGTTCGAACCGAGATTTAGATGTCCCCGCTGTCCCGTTCCATACTGAAACGTGCGTGAAATTACTATTACGGAGCACAGATTATCGTGCACGCGCATCGGAAAGAGGAAGGTTCCTGCTTCCTATTACAACGCCTGAAACAACTAGCTGAATAACTCGGGCTCGCAACAGATTCATTCGAGTTCGATTGTAGCGTTCAATGAAAAAGCAGTGGTTCGGGTGAAATATCTATTCCTCCCAGTTAAGTGACTCTATCTCGTCGAATCAAGGAGCACGTATTTGAATCACGGGGACAACTTGCCCATGCATAATACGGTTGTGGGGTTTTTTAACCGAATATACGATAACTGGCAGCCAGATAACCCAGAAACGTGCTCATCTTTCGGAAGCAGCTGTATGTTCTCCGGTGGCCATGCCGCGCGACCTGTTTGGCTTAAATCATCTCCGCAGACGCGACGCGCCGCGACCCTGGAAGAATTCAAATAAGCCGCGTAAGTGGATGCGTGCTCCAGGTTTTTCGTAAAACCGCGGCTGGCGCCGTTTTGGGGGAATAATTGAAAAATTGAGCGCAGGAATAATTGGAAAAGTATTCGATCCTTTGGAGCAGAGGAAAGTAGAATTTTTGCGCCGCCCGTACGCGTCGGGCGTTCGGTGATCGATTAGCATGCATCTCTAATTGCAGAATAATTATCGAGAAGCGGCAAATTAACCGAACACATCGGACAAACACTTGGCCGCGATCGTGAAAAGCTACGCGATTCTGCGAATAATTTCCCTGATTTCCCAATGGCTTCGCAGCCTGGTGGATGCACGGACGCGTATCGAGTTACTATAATTTACATCCGTTCCGGAATATTCGCCGCTTTTAATCGGCGGTCACAAATTAACTGAAAATTTATATCGCGAACCGGCGAGCAACTAAATAGCTCTATACGTTCGAACGCAATCAAATCATCGTGCATAGCAAAATTCTCTATTTTTTACCCCCGCCCCCCCTATTATATATTATAAATTCATCTGCGATCACTGTGGGCAAACCTCGAATAATATAACGGCTCGCTGATCAGCAATTGCAGCGCGGAGCATTCACATTCGACAAAAGATAATATTTTGCCTAATTCTCTGTATCTCTATTGCAACGCCCAGCCGGCTGCAGCGGCAGAATAATAAATAGAACGTGGAAAGTTTATATAAGCTAGCAACAATCGAATCACGCGTTCCATTATATGTCTATTATTACATTTAGGATCCGTTCAAACGGCCACCGGCGGATTTATTATTCGCTGAATGTAACGCGTCAAAGAGTTCCTCTGTGACGTATTTAATACTCGGATGCAATTTTTCATAAACCCAGCAGCGACAGAAAGTGCGCGCGTATCGACGTGCTCGTCGTATTTTCCAAAATCGCGTTTCGCATTGGAGAACGTGAAAATTCATGTTCCCCTACCCCATTCGTCGCGCTTCCCTTTATCATTCGCCTACGACAACGTTGCTAATCTAGTCGGGCAAGATTTCACTGCGATCCCCGAAGAATCGATCACCCCGTTCCTCGAGAGGCTTAGATTTTTTTCTTCAAACTTCTCGCGTATGCACGAGGGCCGCTCGAGTTACGTGGCTCGTGGACGAACAGGACCTCGCATTTACGGCCGTCGCCGCGTCGATGACAAATTGCTTGCGGTGGAATTACGAGCCCACGATAACGAAGAGTCGCCACAAAATTCTTCTCCATAATTTTTTCTCCGCCCTCGTTGCTTCCATTTTCATCGAATTTTCCGTCCTCGCGCCATTCACTTTTCCTCGCGAATCACCGATACCTCTCCTTCGTATGATTAAAGCATCGGCGAGCAATTTTCCATAGAAACGATTAAAGCACGGTCGTCGAGTCGAACGGAAACCACGACCATCCGTCGATCTTGACAACTAATCCGTATATTCGCTGGCCGACAGGGACAGGGGCGCATGCTGCCGATGCGGATAGTGTTCGCGATTATGGAACACGAGGACGCAGGTGAAACGTGCGAAACTTCCGGTACGTGCGGTCGGAAATAGCCATTGGGCGATCCGCGTCCATGTTCAGACACCCAAGCCGATAGAACATTACGAGATCGAAGCTTCACAGATAGCTCGTTGCATCTAACGACTAGATAAACTACGTATCCATTGCCATTGATTAGAAATCGCGTGCCATGCATGCGTGCATTTTAATTGCGCGAACCAACCGAATTGCCTTGCGCTCGCGTTAGCGATTATCATTCTGTTTAATCGTGTCACGATTATCAACGGCTGATTGTCCCGACGTTTTCGTTTCTCTGTTGGAATCTATCTGTAGCGACGTTCGACTTTCAGCCGGACGGAAAATGATGCGATCAAGCGTCCACCGTGTATTGGACATTTTCATCAATCGCGAAACGAACAATTATAGCTGTAACCTTTCGAACGATCGCGATTGCTTCATAGAACCGCTGGTCGGGGACAAAGCGAAAACGCCGGCCAACAACTTCGTTACGATATTCATTCTCCCTTTTTTTCTCTCCTTTATTTTGCGTCCGGCGCAATCGAACGGACGAGTACATCGGTAGTTAAACCGGTGTCGGCATAAACACCGAGCATCGGCCGCAGGCTTTGCCATTCTCCTCGGGCTTTTAATTTCACGTGCGGCGGTGTTGTTAAATAAATTCGCGCTGCGAGTAATTTCATCGGGCATGGGTCCCGGAGCTTTTCCACGCTTTTCCGCGTGCCGACCTTTCGCCGGGCAAGCCTCAGCAAAGGAACGCCTATAAACTGTTCCATTTCGAAGCGCGACAGTTCGTAGAGTTTCCACCAATTTTCCCCCGGTGTATAATCTCGTCCGGGTGGCGCGAAACGATTACAATTTTCCAGAGCGACACGATCAGCGGGCGAACGAAGCCGCTTGAAATATAGAGGCACGATTAATCCTCCGCCGTTCTTCCGTGGGTTCCTTCCGGTCGAGCTGCAGGATTTACGAGGATCATATGGAAATGCAAAATCACGCGAACGTGAAATTCACCGGACGTATCTCGGCGTCGCAAGCAAGCTGCGCGCGGCGGAGCTCGTACGGGCGGACACGTATAAACCTGGACGGAAGGTGCACGTGGGTTACACTTAATCTACCTTGCGTCTGGTAGACCATGAAAATCAGGCCACTGCCCAATCGCCGCGAACGCGGAAGAGGCCCGCGGGATCGGGACTTTTTCTGCCTCGTTTCTCCGTCGAGTTGCCGGTATCAGCTGGCCGGGAAGACCTCGCCCTTTCCCCCGCAGTTCTATTCGGGTCGAGAGGTCGGTGGTATCTGGTGGAAACTCGGAGACGAGCGATGAATCATTGGAGAATGTGCAACGTACAAAATTGTGCACAGATAAGTTCTCAAGCATCGGCGGTGCGTTGAAAAACGAAATCCAGTGATGGTGAACTGTACCCTTTATGCGCCGAGTCACGTTCGTCGACGCGGCTCCCCAGAGATCAAGACGTAACGAAGGCTTTATATTGCTGATAAGATGAGCGGCCGACGGCCTGCGAATTCTACGTCGCGTTAATTCCCGGGAAATTGCCTGGGAAGCCGGAACGTCGTATGACGAGGAGCCGCGGAAAAATGAGCGTCGATGGTATTTACAGGATAGCCGTGCCGCGTGACAGCATTTTTAATAGTGCCGGGGCTGGTATTGCGATTTTATGGGGGCCGTGCTCCGGCGGACAAACGCGATCGAACGAGATCGACGGAAGGAAAATTAATTTTAATGACGGCCAGATTTCCCGTGGCTGCGACGAATTTTATTGTCAGGCGGCGTGCAACAAAGGGGAGCGAAGAAGAACAATTTTATTAGGGCCACCGAGCACGGTTGCATCGGGTCGAACAACGATGCAGACAGAAATATCGACGTCGTCATTAGCCACGTGAAAATTTTGCAACGATATCGTTCTGTTGCGGGAATGAAAAAGAGACACGAGTACAATACGTTTAGCCGCAAAAAATTGATAATGTACGTGTTCGATGGCAAATAAAATATTCCCATATCCCCCAAAGCTTCGCCATGCTCGTGAAAAAAGCTGTACAAAGTTGAAGCCGTTTCGAACACTGCGAATGTTTTTTGATGGTAAAAAAAAACCTGCTGACGTATCTAGGATGCCTAGCAGTTGGCGATGTTCAGTCGAAATTGTACAGCGCGCCGATCGCGGGAAATTGTGTTCCTTTGAATCGGCCGGCCAGCCGACCGAATAAAACCAGCCGGCTTTTCACAAATTTTCCATCCTAATTTCCAACGAGTTTTCGTTAATTTTCACCGCGCTCCGCGAATTTCCAATGGATTTCCGCTTTGCAACAAACAGGCCGGCGCAGGCTGCCACGCCGTTATTCCCCGGGTGAACCGGTTGAATCGCGGCCACGTTCACCTCGATACGGATTCTATTAAATTTCGATTTGCAAGTAGATCCCGCGGCATTTCATCAACCGCGTAACAAGGTACTGGAGACTGCAGCAGCTGGCCGGCGTTACGGATCGTTCGAGCCAACGTCTGTGTATCTGGTCGTTCATCTGTCTGATTGAATCTTCCTTGAAAGGGTCAATGACCAAACGAACGGAACCAATCTCCGCGACAGAAGAAGAGTCTGTACGGGACGTAACGTAAATTGACTCGTTTTCACGGTATTTTCCATTATCGCAGAGGATCCACGTGGCTCGAGTGCACCGGCGAGATTATACCAGCTGTGTCTCGAACAGGCCACTCGAATCGTCAGACGAGAGTCCTCGCAAGGATCCACCTTCTTTCCGCGTCTTTTTTTTCTCTTTTTTCAGACCTCTCGTTTCCCAGGCTACGAATGAATTCGATTGCACAGAGATCCACGAAATAGACGAGGCTCTGTATCCCCATTCACTCGACACCCTCTACACTCGTAACCGTTTCGAGAATCCTCGTTACCGAATGGGCGTCTCTCATTTCCGTTCGGAGGAATTAAGGACAGGTATCGTGGAAACGCGCTCGAACGTTCTGGGCGACGTCCGAACGAATTTGCGATGCCGCCAGAGCTTTGAAAGTGTCGAAACTCTTTTCACCCGTCACGGACCTGCCTCGGAACAATTCAAGGGTACAAATTGCTCGCGAAACGCGGTTCATTCTCTCGCGTTCGCGAGATCGATGCCCGTTAGCTGTGGCCTTCTGCCTTGGCCCGATATATCGCTACTATATTTCACGTCCCCGGCAACGTTGTTTGCCGGTGTTTAACCGATCGAAGGGTCGTCTGAAAAATGCGCATACCCGATCAACGTATGCATTAGCCGTCAATAGAGTCGCGCGCTCGTGGCGTGCTTCACTAAATAGAAATAGAGACGTCCGTCTCTCGGTTGCGCCGCGAGCGACGTAATAAAAATCAATTGAGCTCGACGAACAACGCAACGTCGCGCTGGGACGCGCGCTTCGGCCGAAGCTTCTCGCGCTTTCTCCCCCTCGAAAGTCGCCGCGAACTTCCAAGATAAAGACAGATAGTCCGGGTAGGTCTTCCCGTCAGAGATTATAGCTTGGCTGCATCGTAAGAGCATTACGCGGGGCTTCCTTGCACGCGTCCCGTTTCGCGTCTCCGCTCCGTGCTCGAAAAATGCTGTCGCCATCCGTACACAGCGGTGGAATCGTTCCGGCACATCCGATCGTGGCGTACGCGGATCGTTTCGAAACGGAACGGGCGAAAAACCAACAGGGCTGCGTCGATTCGAACGACCGCGAGTCTCCGCTTGGACAGAGATTTCTTCGCAAATTTTACAGCTGCACAAAGCCGCGGTGGCTTTGATACGACAAAAAGCCGGGCGAACGGATCGGAAAAATCCATCGAGGACATTCGAAATCCAATAGCGCTGGTACACTTTTCAATGCCTGTCGAGTAGCCCGGTCGCTAGACGTCGCGGCGCGTCGCGTCGGTGCTTTGATACCACCGAAATTTTCGTGGGCCTGTGGCGGATAGAAACTGGATCACCGGCAGACGAATACGCGCGCAGATAAACGAAAGCGTAGAAGGGGGATGGAGAACGTGCGGACCAGCAGGTTGAGTCAGCGAGTCGTTAAAAGTGCTCGTCGTGCTTTGGGCGGATAGTTTCGAGGGCAGCAACCACTCGGCAACCGGGCAAACCCGGCATCGCGTATTCGTGTACAAAGTCGGATCGATGTTTGCGCGAGACGAAGATTAATGACCGTTGAGAGTGGCGTCCGACGTTTCCGATATCGTCCCGTGGCCGAAATGCTAACCAAGCAGCCCTTGTTCCTTTATTCCCTCCTTGCGCTTTCTCCCCGATGAATAGGACGGCGGCCGAAAATCGTTTTCGAATTGGAAATTAAATTCGAGGGTTCGCCGTACACGTACAGACAGGTATTATCGCGCTTCGGTAAATATATTTTAACGAAGACGCGTCCGTTAACAAGCCGCCTAATTAAACGGCCGAGCCCGGTCGATTAATTAGGAAAGACCCAAAAAGTTCACGATTCTCTCGTTCCCGCCCGATCAAAGAGGCAAAATTAATTGGACGTGAAATGAAACACGCGTTTGCTTGCGTTAATAAGCTATCGCCCGCGAACAATGATTATTGCCGAGGCAGATAACGCATAAGAAATTTACCCGCGCGAACCAGTAGCAGGTATTATCGGCGGACGTTGAGCCGCGGGCGACGCACGTACGAGATTTACGACGGATCTATGGATCCATCGGGGAAGCTGTGATCGCGACGAACGAGGACACGGGTACACGCGCGATTGCATTTGTCACAGCGAGGAAAACGACTCCAGTTACACATCCTTCCGCCGTTGCATTTCCTTTTCATTCCCCGGGGAATAAATTTCGTTCGAAATTGCGAAACAGGTAGGATATACGTTCGCGAACATCAAAGGGATCCTTGCAGCACCCCCGGATATGTTCGGTATTCTCTTTACTGGCCTGCATAAATGACCCTTGTCTCCCCATTTTTTTTTCCATCCCCTACCACTGCTGCCAGCTTTCCCCGTTTTCCCGGTCCGCCACCGTACACCTCTAATTTCCCATTCTATGGCGCCACGAGCAATTCCCCGGTCACGAACGATGTTTGCTCCCTCATCTAGCCGTGTCCGCCACGATACGGTTTACTCTATACATTATTGCCCTCGCATTCTCCGTACTTTCCGCCATGCGCTCTTCATTCCCGTAATCGCGGGACAATTGTATGGCAATGAAAACGTTTGATAAAATTTTATATAATACGCACAGACGACTGCGTTTAAATGCTGATACTGATTTAATATCGCTCTGCCGGGAATGCCCTTTGTTCATCGCGAATGCACCTGCTGATTTAATATTCACGATTCACAGGAGTCTCTAAAATCCGACGCGAGCTCCACACGACTCCCAGCAAAACTTTACTGCCCTTTTACTACCACGTCGCAATTTCACTCGTCTGTTATGACACGCGTCTAGCATAAGCAGGCTCTGCGATGCACCGCAACGTTTCCACTCTCCGGACACGTATCGAGAGGGTGTAGAGACTTCTACCGTGCACAGGCGTAGTGGATCGATTTCTTTTTTTCCTTGCACCTTGTGCACGGGAAAAACAACAAGCAGCAACGATGACATCTTTTCATGCAGGCTGCCGCAACGGCGCACACCGTCCAGAGGCGTTTGCGGGGAACAAAAAAAAAACGAGAAAGTTTGGGTGAAACGCGTGACAGCCGTGCACGAGTAGACTGCGCGAAATTAATCCGTCGTGCAAAGAGATGAAGCTCGCGGTCCTGAGGGCGCGGCAAAGCGGATGAAACGCGCCGGGACCGCTTTATCCTTGGTGTAAAATCAATTCACCCTGACGCATGAAACGGATGGTCACCGGCAAGGGAAATGTTAGCGCGTCAGCGGCATTTCGGAGATGCGTCGCGTTTATGCACGGGCGACCGAATTGCGGAACGAAGGGAACCTCTGTGAACGAAACTGTGGATAATCTTTCGAAGATTCACAATTCTTCGTTCCGCGATAAAATGGAAAATAGAACTAGAAGAAACGCCTCGACTCGCAACGAAGAATTTGAGACGGAACACGTTCGGAAGGCATCGATGGCGTAACCCTACAAGCGCGGCGATTATTTTCGCGAGAATTTTTTCAGCGTCTGGAAAGGGTAACGAGTAACGATAGCGAGAAATAGGTCAGCCAAAAAACAACGTACCACCGGCGGAGTCTGCGATATATACGAAACGATGCAGAATTTATTCCGCCTACCTGAAATACGAACCAACGGCCACACCCCTCCGGCAAATTTATAATCGCGCTATCTAGCCCCGTATATCCTTGTTTTCTCCCCCTTAGGGGAAATGGGTCGAAAAACAAGCGAGCACCGTACAAGTGTTGGAGCGCGTTAGCTGGCAGTTAGGGGACACCAGGTCCAATCCGGCGACTGGTTCCCCCTTTAAAGTTTGGCAATTACGCTGCCCGTAGGGGTTGCCGCGAAGGAAAAGGGAAAATAGAGCCGAGAAGGAAAGGAATTTAAAAATATATTTTATTTCCAACATAAAGATGGAGAACGAGGACACAGGGAAGAAGGCGTCGAGGCGCGGACCTTGCACGCTTTCACGGGGACGAGGAAGAAATGCGTCCACGGAAAGGGCGCAAACGAAACCACGGGTTAGAGCGTGGAACGAGCGTACGAGCCGGGGATGAAAAAGAGGGTGCAGGAGCGGATATTGCACGAGATAAAAATCAAATTAACCCCGTGTCCCGTGGCACGGACAACCCCGAGAGAATTTCACGAGCTTTCTAACGGCCAGCTAAAGAAAACCAGCCGTTTGCATCGGACCTCTGACCCCCTTTTTGCATCCCTCGCTGAACCATCAACAGCTGTCATTCCGACGTTTCCGTGGCAGCATTTAAATCACCCTAGCCGTAATGTTTTTCTAAAAGTTCCCCCGGTCAGCAGCGACTCCATCGCCGCACGAAAGAACGAAAAAAGACAAAGTCGCCCATTCGCCGCGATCCCAGCTCACGTGCGCAATATTTTAAGCTTCGCCATCGACCCTGTAATCCCCTTTCTACCCGGCGAAGCCCCAAGACGTACCGAAAAATCTCACGAAGCGTTTTCGTTGGTCTGTTTCAGGTGAGAGATCTCGACATGTGCATTACCGTGGCTCGAGGGCAGCGCAAGTAGTAAGTAGAAAACAGCAGAAGGCTCCGCGGGGCCCGGAAAAAGGATATAAATCGGCGGTTTAACGGAGGGAGGAAAGTAGGCTAAGCCCCGGAATTTCAGATCGACACTTAGAGCACTTTGCGGCCGGCCACGGAATAACGCGGCCGTTAGACCCCCATCGCTGCGTACCCGGGGATAGATGGAGACTCCGAATGCAGATTAAGTAATCTGCTAATGAAATCTCGGGACAGGCGCGCACCATCGACCCTTCGTTTACACGCCGCTCACTTTCCGCCTTCGAAAGCCTTTAATCATCCCCAATGAATGACTCCGATCGGGCACCTTTTGCAGGCAAACAAATTTGCGGGATCCCCCGTTGCCGTGGCTCGCCACCTCCATCCGTTAACCCGACCTCGCGATCGACAGCCAAGGAAGCTGGCCGACGAACGAGGTCCCTAGCTTTCGCACGGCGCACACACACGAAGCCGTCGCGATAGTAGGAGGGTTAGACGAAACGGATAAACGTCGGCGCGAAGAATTTAAAATGGGCAGATATCGAGGCGATTTTCTGGATCGGTAAACAAGATAAGGAAGATAGAGCGGAACGTGTCGTAAATATTCCGTTTTCATCGAGCAGTGAGACAAGGAAAATCGGGTTCAGCTTTGCTCACGACCACGCCGAATAAAGTAGCCAACCTTACCCCCTTCTCGATCGACCCTTGCAACAACCGTCGGGAATGTAGCCGGCCGGCTCCGGGTAAACTCGCCGACGTGCGCGTTCCTTTGAAAAATCGAGCTACATCTCCAGACAAAGTAGACCCAGCGAGCTCGCAAATTAGCGTGACATCGACTCCCGCTGCGAGCCTATTTCAGGGGCTTCTCGAAGCCCTCGCCCCACGTACCGGCAGCCTGGGTGTAAACGTAATTTCGACTAACCTGCCTCGCCATAATTCACCGTCGTATAGCGGCGCAATTAACGACGACTCGCGGAGTAAATCCAGTCGCGGCGCAAAATAATTCCGGTACTCGTTTCCGATGCATTACTGTACGCGGCGCGGACTTGATTAGCGGGGAAAGTAACGAGCACCGTTTCTGCTATCGATCGATCGCCGCTTCTTCTCGCAAGCAATTCATCAATTTCGAGTGCACACGCGTTTGCCGGAAACGAAAGGGAGCCTATCACGCGGTTGAATTCCTGAAACGTCTGACCAACGCCGGGCTATTCTACTTGCGCGTGATGGGGGGCACAAATCAGATTGTAGCTGATTTATTTAGCAGGGCGTGACTATTCAGCGGATCGTGCATTTTCAGTCAGCTCTGTCGTTCATCATTCTCTATTATATCGGCGTGCTGAATATACAAAAAGGGGAAGGGCGCTAATGCGATTTCAAAAACGATTGAACGAATGAAGCGGCAGCCCCAGCGATGCCCGGCCGCGTTGCTTGGCAGATCGGTTTACACCGACATTTGCATCGTCTTGTCGAAAGAAATATACATAGAACTTGTTAGACGATAGCGGGCTGGACTGCTCGAACGTGTTCACCACGGAGCACGCGATAAATCACTCGGAGAATAACGTCGTAATTAACGATGACTTATGGACTGGCACTCGCGTCGACCGTACATATAATACACGGGCAATTATCGCCAAGGTGCCCACTTCGTGCTTCTCCTTCGCGACGTGCGACGTCTATCTCGAAGCTGCCCTCGAAGGGGACGAGATTTAAAGCCGGCACGTTTTTCGCTGTGCTCTTCGTTTCGCTCACCAACGGTATGTGCATCACGATGCACCGATGCATGAAGTAATTGAACGGTGCAGCCGGGGGAATCGTGCGTCTGGTTTAATCTGAATATTAAAATCTGTGCCTCGCGTGACCTCGCGGTCGATTCAACGACGTTACGCGTGCACCGAAGTAAAGAAGAATTTTCATTCACCCGGCAGACGTGGCTGGTGCTCCAGAGAATATCGATGATTATGTTACGCGCGGACAAGTTGCACAACGTTCCACGTACCTTCCCGCACCCCTCGGTATTGCGAAAGAATTTTTGTAGAAAGGCTCGCGCTACTTAAAACCCAGCCGTCCGGTGTTTCTAGGGGTCCCTTTTTCCACGATATTTTTCAGCCAACCGCCGAGTCCATCAACGCCGGCAATCCCTTCATTTCCCTTAACCCGACACCAAATTAATTATTAGCGCCAGCGGGGCCGGTATTACGGTAATGGCTCCCGATAAAACATCAAACACAGAAACGGTGGACGTAAAATGAATAATGAAAAACAGCTCTCCATTCCTCACTCCGGCGGGTACCCTTCGATTAACCGCTGAATAATTCAAACTCAGCCAAAGCCAGAAAAGAAAGACTCACGCGAAAACGTCCACGAGTCGTTCGCGTCGTTTAATTTTCACGTTAGGTCCGTGCCCGTCATCGGGATGAAATGCTCGATTTTCGACAGAGGATCGTATTTATACGACGAGGCATTTACATACTGTCACCATTACCGTTTATCCCTTCACCTATGCACCGCAGCGGCGCATCCCAATGCAAATTGCAATTTAATCTGACGTAATTCGACCCTCCCAGTTTTTGTTTTCTCTCGTCTTTATAGGCATTCCGTTTTACGTTGCCTCAACTCGGAAGAACGGTTCGCGCCAACTGTCGCGTCCGGATCGTTTGAAAGATAAGTTTCCTCGCAAGGCTGATCGCGGCCATAGTTTTCCACGTCGTAGAAAACTGGGCCAAATCGGAACTTCTCGTCTTCGTTCCCTTTTCGGTGTGGTTTTCCGCGACGCGAGAACAAAAGCCGACCCGGCGGAGTAACGGGTAGATAAAGGGGGGAGATCCAGAAATGGAAAGGAGGAAGTTGGAAGGGCGGCGTCGAGGGGAAGCCCGGTGGCTGGCGCCCATCCAAAGATCCTTTGCCCCTTGGAAACTGTGTGAAACGGTAACGTTATTTATTTCTATGCCCATTCGATCTACGAACGAAGAAAGGGAAGAGGGAAAAATAGTTTCGTTAACCCTCGTTGAAAGCAATTTCGGATCTCTCCGCGATATTTTCCCTTTTTCCCCTCGCTCTCGATTTCTGCCCCTCCCGATTCCAGGGCTAGAGGCACCCCGGGAACACGGAGGAAAGCGCACTGCTAATTTTAATAACAGCGTGCATGCGAGAGGCGCGGCGGGAGGAAAGGAAAAAAAGAAGAATATGTAGAAATTGAGGCCAGGAATTTCGCGGAAGCGAAATGACAGAGTGTGCGGAAGCATGAGAAGCAATGGTAAAAAGTGGCAAGCGTTTGGCCAGCGTCCAGCAGCCGTTCGCAATAGGAAAATTACTCGGGATCGCGTTGAGATTCATTCGTCGCAAGAAAAATCGCGGCGCGTTAAAAGCCCCGGACGGTTATTAATTCGAGGGAAATGTCGTGCTCGCGTGCAGGGCTCGAACGGGAACCGACAGACACGAGGGACGGGCCCTGGCCATTTTCGAGGGACACACCCGTAGATATCTACGCGACGTTTCATATTATTTTTCGTGCGCACACGCGTCGATAGTAACGTCGCCGTAACGGCGCAGTAAAACTTTTACGACGGTGCGTACGTCCTATAATTATTTACAACACCACGATACGTTCCAGCTATCTGGGCCAATTGCGGATAATCCTTCATATCGACGCCCGGGCGGCAGCTATAATTCACCCGGATGGTCCGTTCACCCCCGACATTATTTCTAAATCCACCGACTGTACTCCCGAACGATCTCTTTCCACGCCATGCGAGTTACGATCAATGATGCATCGCCGCTTTTCTTTTTTTCCTTCTGCCAAATAAAACGAGACGTCCAACAGTGCCGCGCATGCATGTACGTCGCTGTTTCACGGGGGTACAACGACGGAATAACATCGGGAAGCGATAGCAATTACACGAGCGACGTGCTTGCCGCGAGATGAAATTTATACGCGTCCCGACGATAACTGTGCACGTCTCGCGGAAGCGATAAACGCGTTCATCAAGCGCTAGACCCGAGAGATGTTCCGATCGAGCTTAAATACGCCAGCCCTGTTATTAATTCGGATTACACATTAGCGAGCTTGTTCAGCTGTTGGATCGTGCGCGCGCGATCTCACGACCTAGACCTTAATCCGCTTTAAAGAGCGCGTACCGTCCCGCGATCGATGCTCGTCCCTCTTCCCTCTGCCGCTCGCGATCGCGTTCGCCTTCCCGTTTCCAATCGTCGGAACGCACTTCCGACGCTCGAACCTGGACGAAGATTCGCAAAAACCGTGGGACATTTATGGGACAAGAGCGGGGCCCGTTTCTGGTTACCCGAGCGGAGAATCTCGGGCAAAGCGGCGAAACGTAATGAGTTTGGTTTAATCCGTGGGACGAGCGCGTTCCAATAAAGCGCGCACCCCCCGTCGAGAATTAATTTCCCGAATAATAATCGGATGAACTTGCCCGCCTAGGCCGTCGGCTTCGTAGGATGTCGAGGGGAAGTTCAGGTGCAAGGGAGAGCTGGTGGTCGAAGTTTCCGCGGTGCGAGTCTCCTTCTACGTAGCCCGACCGGAAGTTCTCTAATCCACGCGGATGCAATTTGAGCGCGTCTCGAACTTGCTAAGCGGCCTGCCAACTTGACCGAGACAGGTTCCTTGCCGATTTCGCTTTGCTACGAACTCCCCCGCTGCCGTCCCTCAAGATGTGCAAGTTTTCCCCGGATTACGCTGGAGGGTGAAAAAATACGCCCGGAATCTGCGACGGTACGATGCCATTCTTCACAGCCTCGAAGCTGTCCGGTGGGCAATTTGCCGCAGACGGTGTTCGAGAGTCGAAGGACAGAATGTCCAGCGACTTGGCGCGGACAGGCTGCTTTTTCACGGAGCCAGACGGTCCGACGAGAGATTCCTTGCCGTGTATTATACGTAGAACACGGGTGTACTATTCTACCAACAAGGCGCCTTTGCTTATTTTAACTGCGGGATCGAACGGCCCGCCGCTGCAAAGCGTTTTAGCGAACGCTGGCGCGAATGTCGAGCGTTAAGGGATTAATTCCCTAAACGGTGAACGTAATCGTCGCGGCTGCAACCGCTGTCCGAACTCTCGCACGGTGAAACGAAGCAAAGTTGACCGAAAGGTTAGTGGGCTGCCGATATCCTGGCCGAGACAAACTGCAGTTCGGCTTTATCGCTTCGCCTAACTCGCATTACAGCACCTCATTCGTCTTCCTTCTCTGGCTTCTTTATTCGCCAAGTTTCGCCAACGATCGATAGGCACGTCGGCGTTCCCAACAGCTGTTCCCACTTTCCGCTAATCCTTGAAAAAGTTTCGCGGTTCACGCGAAGGTGCTCATTAAAGTGAGTCCCATCGATCGCGTTGTCAAGTTTCGCGCCGTTTGAAACAGAAGGAACACGATACCGATATTCCGCCGTCGGCCAATAATTTGCCAATAATCTTCAATCGCGCTGTGCCCCGCTTCAGGCTCGTATTTCGCGTCCGTCTAATTGAACGACAAGAGAATAATGTATGCCCTGTGACAACGAAACGGATATAATATCTTGTGGCGGCGGAGTAAATCAGGGCAGCGGGTGCACGCATCATGCTTTATCACTGCACAAGCGACGCGCATAAATTATAAATGACCGGGGAATGACTGTGGAACCGCGGCGAAATATCTCGGGCGAAATTCCGTATCCACGGTAGCGGAATTTGTTGCATGGGTAAGAAGAAAAGGGGCGCCGGTATCTCCGACCGTGAAAAATAGCGGGAAACGCGATAAGCGTTTCTTCGTTGGAAAAATTGCCCCCGTCTCTGCCCGGAAATTTGCATCGTTCGCCGTTCTCTCTCGACTGGTGATTCGACCCTCGAACTTTGCCAAACGTTCCCTGCGAACGGCTAGAAAACATTCCGCACTTTTTGCGCCCGTGATTCAAGAAAGAAGACGCGGAGTTGCGTCCAAGGGTCAACCGACCCGAATAGATATTCCTTCTTTTAATTACGATCCCCGCTTTGGTTAATATTCAACGAGGCGCATCGCGAATTTAACGCGTGAACGACGACCCGTAAGATATTGTTAGGAAAGTTGCTAAATCTCGTTCCCGGTGTTCCAGCTTCGAGTCGCTAATTCATTGTAAATTTATACAATTAACTCGGCCAACCTGGTTTCCTAGTGCACGATACTACGCGCCACCTACGTGTTTTCACGGGCCTGTCAGCCTCGATTTACTTGCACCCGCCAGCTCTTTCGACCCCTTGCACACCCCCCGCGAGCTAGCCCTGACCCAAGTTTGCTCCAACTCCTTGGATCGCTGATGAACGAACCGTGATTTCGCTTGCAGCATTTGGCCCCGGCTCGCAATGTGTCTCGCGAATTGAATTTACGAAGGGGGCACCGAGTCCCGTAGCCGTTAAACGACGCGTGTATTTCGTGTCGCACAGAATCCGGAGAAATTGCTGCCACCCTCTCGGCTAGGAACCGGCGCGATACGGAAATCAACGTAGAGCGACAAAATTATTTCGCGGACGGATCGTGCGAGCAGCCGTCCTCCGGGTATCGTTTGATAGATGACGAGGAGCAAGAATCGCGAGCGGCAATTTACTAAATTCGACGCGAAACTTATCGGCGGAAGTTGGAATTGAATTAGAAACTTGCCCCGATAGTGAAATGGTTTCAGCCCCCGTGTATTGTAGGGTTCGACCTCTGAACTTAAATCGATTACAAACGGACTCGCCGCAGAGCTACGGTATTGTGCATCGTAACGAAAACTAAGGCGGCGCATCTGCGCGTGCACGCAGGCTGCAGCGAGCATAGTTTTACGATTCCATAAATCGTGTCCCCGCTGGTAATTGTTGATGCTGGCGATACTGTTGCGCGTAAATAGAAGCGAACGGAGTAGACGACAGAGCGAGACTCGAAGATCTGCCTCGGATGTAATTAAATTGGCCAGACCTCGCCCCCGTCGGCCTTAACTTTCGACAGTTTCGCAGAAACCGAACGGCAGAGTCTGGAAAGTGGAGACCGGTCGTAATTGGTAGCAGCCCGTTTCGCGACATCGAATGAAAACCGGAGACGTTTTGTTCGTGATTGAGCGACTGCCGCCTTCGTGTTCGTTCATTGTGCATAATTTCTCGCGCATTGCCGCCCATCAGGGAACATTGTCTCCTGGCCGACAACTACGGCCGCGATTGCTTTGTAGTCGGGAGCGGCAATCGGGAATATAGCAGGCCACCCTTCGTTCCCGTGCTTCGGATAAAGTGGCCCGATTGTTGCTTTGTGCCCGTGTTGATAATTGCCCCCTTTCACTTCCAGTTGATTGCCGCGGAAGATCGACAATTTCAGAAGCGATACTAGACGCTGGACCGTCGAACAATCACCGAGCTTCATTTTTGCTTCTTCGCCGCGTTGCAAAGTTGGAGCACACACTTCCCGTGACGCGGGTCTCCAATGCGAATAAAAAAAATCGAGTAGAATTATCATAGATGGAAAGATACCGCACGACGTGGGAAGATTCGAATGCGCGAATGGTTGCGTGATGCTAACTACGTTTCCGGTTAGCACCGAGTTTTGCAACCACTGAATAGCTCCTGCAGAATTTACTAACTTGGGATCCTGCGGTTAACAATAGGAACGCGGACGTACAGTTGCTTATCCGCCGCTGCGGATCATTTTAGTTGAAACTCACGGCTAGCTCTGCTCGCCCAAGATAGCTATTCAGAATGGATTTCTGCTAAACAAAAATTCCCTGAAATTATCGCTGCTCATCCGCCCCTTTCTACGCGATTTCTATAGAGAATTGAAATAATCGGAGGCCATTTAGCGTCCCACTTTTCTCGCTGGGTCTCGAGTTTTCTGTTTGCAGGAACGTAAAATAATACGTCCAGAGGGCCGAGGATCGAATTTTCCAATTTTCTGCCGAGCTTGAAACCGATGATATAAAACCTGATGATCCAACCTTAGCGACGTGTGCATTCGTCGGCCTGTCCCGTGTTATAGAGAGAAACAATCTTTGCCGAGGAATTCTACGAACATTCGTTCGGTTGCATCGATCGAGAAACAGAGAAAATGGAAAAATGGGGACACCTGGGCACAGTCATTACACGTTCCGCAGTCTACCGAAGAATTCGTTCCGCGATTCAATTCCTCCCTGCGCCAATCTCCCCGTTGTTCGCCTTCGAGAGGACTTCGCCCCTGTTCGATTTCTATTCCACGCGATCAATCGACGCTTCGCTTTAGCGGAATTATAGCCGAGGAGTCAACCTTACAATGGGCCCACGCGATTATCCACCGTGGAAGAAACGAGCTGTGATTTCAGCGAAAACGAGATGCTTAAAGTAACGGGCGGAAACGTCGCGGCTGATGCTGCAACGATTCAGTCCACTTAGACTCCGTCGTGGTAGTTTCCGTTGTTCTCGCTACGTTGCCCGTTCGAACGATCGAACCTGAGTGCATTTCACGACTTTCGATTCCTCGTTCTCATATCCGTCGACCGACCTAGCTGTGCAATATATTACAGGAATATACGTGGAACGTTCTAAACAGATCCCCATTGCTTTCCTTTCGAAGAAATTCTAAGAAATACAAAAAAACTACCAGAAACGCAGCGAATCATTCGACGGAGACCTATCATTCGTATCGTTAGTTGCACAGAAAAATCGACCTGGCGATATCTCACGGTAAGCCCTGGCAGGTGTAACGGGGGAAAATATCGAATTTTCTTGGAGCGGCCAAGCGGTGCGTGCAAACGCCTGCACCGTGGCTGCGGCGCGGTTAGATCTACGGCCTATCGCGTTTCCACAGGAATGAACGAAACCTTAACGCGACCATAACGAAATGTCGCACGCGCGAACACGCCGGCAGATACGCTCGAGACATATTTACCATAGCTACGGGTGATACGTTTTAAGCGGCCTCGACGGGAGTAAATGTAGCGGCGGGACGAGGGTGCCGCCATGATCAGCCCCCGTTAAATGCTCCACGGGATTGTATCGGTTCGAGTGTGAAGGATTCGTTATTATGTCCTCGAGTCTGGTGTCGCGAAGATAAGGAACGCTCCCGCGGACATTCACGGCTGGGTGCTCGGCAGGAGGCGCCCGTGCAAGTGACTCGAAAAATTGGAAACGAAGGAAGCGTCTTGGAAGCTGGTCGAACGTCAGGCGAACGTAGATAGAAACAGTGTCTGGAACTTGGTGGAAGCTCGAAGATCGTTCGATTCCTGTTCGTCCAGTATCTGACACGAGTCGAGTGCTCGGGTCGAAAGACCGAGCAACGATACGATTACCATTAGCGCTTAATCAACGCTGCCGTGCGGAGAATAAACAGGTACAGGGAGGAGCCGATATTGAAACTTTCAACGAGGGAAGTCCTGACGGTAACAATGCCTGTCGGAAAGTGGGTCGAAGGGAAGCAGAATTTTTTTTCCCGGTGGTTCCATCGAGCAGATATCTCCCAGAGAAAGGGAGGTTGCGGGCGTCGATGCGCGATAGCGATAGCTGGGTCAAACCGGCTCGGCTACGTTTCGGAAAGAGAGCCAGTCGCGAAACGGCTCGATTACCGTGGCTCACTTTGTAGCACCACGAAACATGCAAATCAGCTCGCCTTGTCATGGAAATTCCAGCGATGCACAACACCCCTCGCGAAATCGTTATTCCGTCCTTGGGCTGGAAACTTCTCTGCGATCGCGTACATTTCTGCCGCTGTAAGGCGAACGATTCTTCGCGGGGAATATTAATTCGATAAGATTTGATGAGATGAGGATGCTTTCCAGCGAGTTCGAAACCTCCTTTCTCGCGCGTCGTTCCTATATTTCCTCCACCTTTTTTGTACCACCGGAGACCATTTTTCAGCGGGGCTCCGTAAAGAAGTGATGGGGGGGGAAACTTTGCTGACAGGCCGAGGGAAAGAAAGGGTCATATGAAATACGATAAGGGGATGAGAAATGTGGCGCGGCGATCAAAAAATTTATTTATAAATCCAACTTTGAGAAAGCAGGAGAATTCGGGAAGAAGTATTCGTGCTTCTTCCGTTTACGATTCGTCCAAGGAACGATAGGAACCATTCTGATTTTGACTATCGCTTTTGCATTCTAATTTCACCGAAAGCGTTTTCTCCTTGGCCCGTATTTAATGGCGTAGCTGGATTAAGCGTATCCTGTCGGGTCCTTGTATTTGAGTAATTAGCTAGATTGCACCGCAACCGGGCTGCACAGAGCATCGTTTGTTAAGAGAAGCACGCAACTATGTTAACCCACACAATACCTAGTATTGTATACGCAACGATCCTTGTACACCAGAGAATGTTCATCAATGTCTGCTCCTATTTGGGGGTTGACGTCAATCGAATGCTCCAGATATATAAATTTCAGCCACCTGAACTTCCGACTAGAGAGGAAACTCCGACTGTTACACCTACGAAGACCCGCGGAGATGGAATCGTCGAGGACGCGGCTCCTATTTGGGTAGCCTTCGTCGTAAAGGGAAACAAATGCACCCGATAAACACGGAATCCCGACGAAGCCTCGAACCGTGTCCAGGTCCCCGAATTCCGGAGGCACCGCGAAATGTCTCCGCAGTAGGGTGAAAAGTTCAGTAGGTCAGAGAAACGGCGGCACCCTCAACGAGCCGTACAACGAACGCGGAATTCGCAAACCGAACTGGAATCGTGGATTGTCACCGAGAACACACGCAGGAGGAGCGTATCAGCAATTAACGGTCGCGCAGAGCAAGTGAAAGCGTTGCTGGTCGTCGATCGAGCCGCAAGTAAAGCGTGGCTTTGAGTCTCGGTCGGGGAGCCACGGATCCCCGTGGGGCTCGTAGAAAACGGGGTAAAAAATACGACGATCGCTTGGCGTCACATATTTCTCAGGGGAATACGTTTCAGGGGATCGAGGCGCGCAGTGGCGGAGCGTTGCGTTGGCGCGGCGTCGGACCTGGACAAAAGTTATGCCCGCCATCGATTCGAGCGGTAATTCTATGAACGTGAAATTGAAAAGGTTGTGAAAAGGCCGGGGAAAGGGTTCGCGCGTGTGCGCGCACGTGTGTGTGTACACCAGGAATAATTGGGTCGGTGGTTAATTGCTTCTCGTTTGTGATAAAGTTGTTCCTATGGAGATTAAAATGACTGGCAATGGTCTGAGCGCGGATAAACATGAGAAGCACCAATAATTCGCAGAGGCCGGGCTTCATAACCCCGAAAGGGTAATGTCGTTCGCGATTTCGTTGCAAGTTTAACGGTCACGCGTTGCACGATCAGTAGTAATCGCGCACACTCGAGCGTACCATCGCGGTGTAACGTGGCGTCAAAAATTATTAAGGCACGCTGGTCAAAAGTGGACGAGCCACGCCCAATGTAACCTTTGTTCACGCGAACCGAGCGAAACGATCCGAGAGATTGGCAGAACGGAGAATCGTCCCCGGTTTCTCCCACGAACAGGTCGGAATTGGCTGCTACCGGTGATTGTTCGATTCGCCGCGTTCGAAATAAAATATAATCTTTTTGAAAGGGGGAATGCGGGTAGCGCGCGTGTTTATAGCTTCATCTCCATGGGTTTCGCGCGTACTACTGGCTCCGCCGATGGAACGAAGCCCCACCAAATCCTGCTCATGTCACCATCGACATCCGCAGTGCCGTAGCTGGCATCCGGCCAAAATCCAGCACATGCAACGCCTCCGCGACCCGGTCTGCTGCTTAGTAAATCGGGGTTACCCGGGCTTCTAGCTGCGCGTCTTTATCGCGGGGATTTTCGACCGTTCGTCCATTGGGGAGCCGGAGCACCGATGATTATTGGACGGGGATTCTCTTAAAGCGCTCGTGATATCAGGGAATTTCCCCTTGGTGGTTCACAAAGAGACGAAGCGAAGCCGAAGGAACATTTTGTAGCGAAATGCGGAACAGTTTGCGCTTTCAGTATTGTCTCGTGCCGGTCTCCAACAATTTACGGTTCAAAGATCAGCGGAGTCTTGCAATTGGAAACGATTGAAATAAATGTGATCCGGAATAAATCCAGCGTCCATTAAACCGAATCAATTGTCACGGGAATGCGGAAGAATAACGACGAGAAATCGTCCGAAGATCGGGGGTTATATAGCCGGCGATTCGATTCGCCGGACAGATCAAAGCTTCCCTTTCCGACTTTTTGTCTAATTCGAGGAGATTCGATAGAATTAGGGATCAATCCCCCTCCCCCGGTTGCATCAAGGGCTACCCTCCTTCGCGAGGATAGATCTTCCCGAAGATTTACGATGCAGTTCGATGGAAACTATTTATCTTGCAACGCCCGGCCACGATAACTTCCCGAGGAGAGGCATTTACGTCTAGATGCCGATAGCCTTCCGTCAATTTTATCTTTATCACTGACACTTTTTTCCCGCCATTCTATGGTCTCAATGGAGGAGAAAAATTGCCTTGTTCGCGAGGAAGCGCAAGAAACGGACCGCCGCTATGCCGTTTCGCCTTAAAAATATTCCAGCTACATTATTTGCATTTTTCTCTTCTTCAACGTCGATCGATCGCGGTGGCAAGTGAACCTCGCGATCAAGGGAACCTGCGTGGAAAGGGAGGACGCGGTCCCGCTTCTCTTGGCCTGAAATTACTTCGGTAATTGGTGCCACGTGCACGCGGTAACGTGGACACGAAAGCACCCAAACAACGACGGCGATAATACGAAAGGGAGGAAAAGGAGAGCCGAGTAAATTGAATATTTCTTACAGCTTTGGCGAAACGGGCGCAGCCAGCAGAATTTTCCTAACGAAATTAGCGTTCTGCGTTTTCTCGCACACCCTCGCCACCGGCTTCCCGACCAACTCGAAAGCTATTACAACCTCTTGGCATAAATACATTTGCGAATAATAATTTCTTCGCGGGGAAACGTGTTCCGCTGGCGCGGCTGCACACCATGGAGTGAACGCTACTTCTCGCGTTGTCTCCGAAATTCGAGTGCCGAGGGCACACATGTTCCCCTTCTCATATTTCCTGTTCGCCACACTGTTATCGTAAGAGCGCCTGCAAAGCTACAGGATCGGCCACCGTTATCGCGCTTCCCAAACAACCCCTTTTACAAATTTTCTTGCCACTTCCTTCCCGCTGTCACGCCATTTCCATATCTTTTCGGGTCATCTTGGGTATTCGCGTTGTCTTTCCCTGTCCGTCCCTGTATGGACACCGGCAATCTGTTGTCACTCTTGCCCCTCGGGTTCGACAAATATTTTTACACACTTTCCGCGCTTCCTCGTTCCCGTCGACGGAATCTATAGGCGAGCAAAAATTTCACAGCAGACCTAGTTCCATTCCTTTAAAGTAGCCAGCAGGCCAGGCGCCAATTAGACCTTTCTAATCTGGATCAATGCGCCCTTTAACGTATTCTGCCTAAGCTTGTACAGCCCTCGGAGCGGTCCCTTCTAATCCCGGTTATCGTGTTAGACCGACAAATCCTTCCGCGGGGAAGTCATATGGAAATTCACGATAAAGCTGGGAAATTGATCTCGTTAAACTTGCGCAACGGTCATCCCTTGCATTTATTTGGAAATTCTGGCTCGATTCGATGAACTGGAAATCGTCCGCCGGATGCGTTTCCTTCTTCTGCGCAGAGGAATAAATAATCTAACGGACTTTTCTTGCCGCGCGAGTAGCGTGCGCAGGCAGGGCAATTATTTAAAATCGCCCCCCGCAAAGTCGTGGGCACCGCCAATCTTGCGGTCCGCTTCACGAACGCAATTATAAATTTATACACCGACCAATTCGTTCGCGGATAATTACTTGCTGCCGGACACGAGCCGTCATAATTTCTTCCGCAGAGGGACGGCCTCGCATTTCTTCCTCTGGCATTGATCACGATAGCCCTTCTGTACGTTATGCTCGACATTTCCCCGGCATTTTTCATTCCACCGCGGGCCACTTAAGGTTTATCGCGAAATCTGGCGTTTCGATGTATCGCGCCCCATTACATTATTCCCCGCTGTTTCGCGTTTCCTTATTTGCACTCCAATCAACGCGAAACAGCCCTAAGCCCGGTTCTTTTTTCAACAGCTGCGTTGATTCATCGCCATCGATTCACCGTCTCTCCATCGCCGCGACTCCAAGACCGAGTTGCACGAATCGTGAAAGTAACTCGGAATCTCGTATTCGCCTGGCGTCAATCGTGACGGACGGTTCGAAACGATAAGATGCCCGCGAGTTTCTCGTCGTCGTAAACTTTATCTGCCACGGAAAGCAAACGAGACAGCGTGCGGTAGAACCGCGAGCGCGACAACTTGCGGCGAAGAAATTTAAGGGGAATGCGCCGCGTGCTGGTCAGCCGCCGCGCCGCTGCGAGGCAACTCTTCCTCGATCATTCTTCTCGGTCGTCGATCGAAAAATCGCGGCCCACACGGTTCGTTGGAATTTTCGTCGGGGTCTCGTGCGCAGCCATAAACCAACCGAGCCAGTCTGCTCTGGTTCCAGCGGAGAAACGTTTTAGCGAATTCTAACATATGGCGTAGCATTTAAGGCCATTTCCGTTGAACTTGCGGGTGACCACCTTTTTGACGATATATTGCCAGAGGAAAGAGCTCCTGAAGTTGAATGATCGGGGGCTGGATGGAAGGATATAACTGGCATAGACCAATGGAGAGACGAGTGGAAAAACGCGGGACGTGGGGATACGCGTGCTTTATGATCTGCGGATATATTCCACTTTCGTCTTCGGCCACTTTATCGGCCTCGTGGAAGGCTGGCTAAGTACGTTTGATTGTAAGCTGCTCCGGCTGGTTTAAGGCTGATTTACAGTAAAATGGTGATGGCGTGGTTCACGCGCACGTGAGTGGACTTGCAGGATTCTATTGGAGAGCGTTAAGCTGCTGTTAGTTCCGCGGCAACTTCCCTTTATTCCTCTCCCCCGCCCGTTCTCCTGCTTCATTTTTACCCCAGGTTTATCCGTCTTCGCTCAGGACGGGAAGCGGACGTCTTTCCAGCTTCTCTAAATATCCGCGAGCTTTATCTCTTCCACCCTCGTTGCTTCCTCGGTCCGGTGATTCTTCTTTTTCGTCCATTCAGACCCGTTGCGCACGCTTGCTCGAAATTTTCCTTCTCCCTTCCACGGGTATACAATTTCTCCGCGCCGACTTCTCCCTGTTTACTTTTCCACCTTGATTCCTCCGCCTGTTCCTTTTCCTCCCTGCACACGCCTCTTAAACACTCCCTTTGTCCGTCATCCCTCGCCGCAACTCCCCCCTTCGATTCCTCGATAAAAGAGTTCCCATCGGGTATGTAAGCGCTAGGAAACCGACTTCCTTCTCCGTTTCTACGCTTTTTCTCGCTGTCAGCTTCTCGTTTTTTTTCCGCGTCCCCGATTCAGCCGCACCGCCGCTAAATCGATCCGGAGCAAGGAGTGACAGGCCGCGAGATGGAAAAAGGCGAGAAGAGAGAAGTCAAAAGGAGTGGACGTCGACGCGAGTGGGAGAAGGAAGGCGCGGATAAAGAAAAGGAGAAGCCGTGGCAATTAGGCGGACGATTCAGCCCTCCTTAAGGGGATCATCCCGGTACAATGTAGTCGTAGAACCGTTCGATCAGTCGTTCGTTGTAAAATTAAATGACCGCCTCTATTTAAACGGGCGCAGAAGAAATTGCTTCCACCGTAAACTTTAGGACATCCGTCTGACAGGCGTGCCGGTCGATGAGCGATTGGATTATACGATACCCCACGCGATCTGTGTGCTCACCTGTGTGCTCTGCTCGTCCAGCATTTCTGACAGATGCTAAAATTATACAAATTTCTCCCCGCGATCCATAGAGTCGTAGGAAGCTGGAGGAGTGTTGAACTTGAATTGAATTCATTCCACTGGAATCACGAGGAACTGCAGGCGATCAGACGAAATGGTCGGACGCATCAAGGCTCAATTTAAAGGGAATACAAACTAATGGGACCTTTTCGCGAAGACAGGTATATCTTTATAGCAGCGTTCGTAGTCCCCTA
The DNA here is from genome assembly GCA_963583965.1 of Nomada ferruginata. Lineage (NCBI taxonomy): Eukaryota > Metazoa > Arthropoda > Insecta > Hymenoptera > Apidae > Nomada > Nomada ferruginata. The sequence continues at coordinate 7,288,736 of OY757225.1, read as the reverse complement.
ACTGAATTGCCGGATATACGTTCTCATAGAATTTCTCCGAGCCTTGACGGTGCACAATAGCAAGCGCGACGACACCTTATCTAGCACCATACATCCGAGTTAAGCTCTCCTCGACCGTTGTCGCGTGGATCGTCGTTCGAAGTTAATTCGCCAATATTATTGCCACTAACCATGCAACTTTACGGCACACGGGGCAGGGGCGGGCGAGCGCCGCTTAAACACTTAAAATGAAAGAATCAGCTGTTTCCTCGCCGACGAGCACACTGATTCGCCGTTTGCGTTTATTCCGTCAACCTTCGCCGAGCAACGAATACAGACGTGGGATTCGTGAAAATCACCCTGAACCCTCCAGTGCAAAAGCAAATGGCAAACCGGCAGCGCGATAAATTTCCCTCTGGTTGAATCAATTTTGCCTCTCCTAAATCACACGTCCCTATTAAACTGCACCCCACGTGTCGCCGAATGCCCTCTATATTGCTGCGAAAAATCAAGAATTCAGAATAGTCGGGCGATCGTACGGTTCGAGGCAAATCGAATGGCAAAATAGCGCGCGGAGAAGCAGAGAGAGAGAGAGAGTAGAGAGTGGAGATGAAAAGAGCATCCCGATCGTCTCAATTCAGCCGTGTCCGCTGCTATAAAGTTGTTCTTAAAGTATTCCCATATCACCGACCATCGGTATGCCAATATACTGGTCTCAGGCTTTGTCGCCCCTTCTCATTCCTCGAGCCACGTAGTATTCCCTCATCGACCCGATCCTGGTAGACTATCTCCCAGGAAGCTCTCGCATACCCGGTTTCGCACGTGGTGGTATGTCTGCATACCATCGAGATAATGATTGGCAGCGGGACTGCTCGGAGTCCGACCAGGAGGACGACGGCAATCCCCGACGATTCGTGCCGGCCCGGTCGGCCCCCCAGCCTTCAAACGATATTAAACCGAATTACTGGGGTAGTCGTCGAGGCCCAGTGATTCCCCGTGATCCAACAGATATTGCAGCCGAGCAAAAATGCGATTAACTAGGCCGCGTTCGATCGTTTTTCAGATGCAATTAATCCCGGAACAGAGCTGAAGTATTCGCAATTAATTCTCGACGGCTGCGAGCAATCGCACCGTTTTGTTTAAGATCGATACAAACTCTGAATTATATTCTCTGAACGCCTGGTATTTTTTTCTCCTTTTTTAAGACGGTTACCAGTACTCGCGAATTTCCGAACTTGATGCAAAAAGACCGAACTAGTGTTTCTTGGATTACTGTGCAGTAGCCACGCGGAGAAGCTGCTGTGTTCGAGACGTTTCCAGCGCAGGCAAGCAGGCGCGTCTATAACGTGCCCGAGTTTGCACAGTCACGCGGATCCTAATAGTTGAGCCAACACTAATTAGAGGCAATTGCTTCGGTAATTGGAACGATCGAAATCTCGAAACAAGCGTCCTCGGTATTTTTGCAAATAGACGTTCCCCGGGCCGGTCGAAATTCATGTGCAATCCCGCGTCCAGTCGTCTTGCGTTGATTGCGACAGAGTGTTTGCACGAGTTCATCACGGTATCTGTAGCGCTTAGTACACCGAAACACGGATTACCAGTGTGTTGGGTCAACACGTCTATCGTTATTAACGTCCGCAATCACTAAAACGGCTTAATATCACTGACCACGCGAAATCCGCAACAGCGTGAAATATTCGTACGACCCTTCCAAACTATTTTACCACCCCCCGACCGAAAAGCAGCGAGAAAGGAAGGAACACGCGTACGATTATTCAAACAGATAAATTCGGACAAAGTGGAACGGTGCACTCGTTTCGTGGACTCTTTGACAACGCGGTCCAATCAATCGAACAGAATTGAACGCCGAAGCGGCGCTGTACAAGAACCGTGCAGCTACAATCCACGAAACGCAATCGAAACCGATATGTCTCGCGTGATCGTAGCTGTACTCGAACGTTTTAACGAGTCCATCTGCAGCGGGCGGATCGCGATCGAGACAGAGAAGATTTTAAGGAGCCATTCAGTCCGATCGGCTCGCTCGTCGAATGATTTCGATGTGCGTATGCTATTCGATAACGAAACGAACGGATCAATAAACAAATGGAGAGATCGGACCCTCGTATTTCTGCCGTGCCGAGAAATTGTACCCTATAATCGCCTTCGAATCCAGCTGTATTAATATTCATGACGGGCACATATTTTTTTTTAATCACTTTTTCGTATTCATTGCGCGCCCGCAGCTATCGCATTTTTCAGCCAATTATCTCTCGCTTGAACGGATCGATAATTTTGTCCAAGCCACGTCGCTCTTTGCCTGTCCTCCATCTACAACATTTTCAGGGATTCCACAGAGGGCCTGTGTCGCGCTAGATTTTTTAAATATTCAATCCGCCCAAAGCGCTCGCATCGATCAACCATAGTGCAGTTGTTTGAACGAGTAATTGAAAGGCTCGGCGCTTTTAACGCGCCCGCCGAAAAATATTCCTCCGACATGTGCACGCCTCGTCGTTCGCCGCCGAAAGAATACATAGCTCGTTCGACCACCGCGCCAGTTACAGTCGAGCGAACCACGGATCCAAGAGGTTCAAACCCACGCGTCGCGTCGATTTTCAGAGGCAAAGTGTCTTCGTTCGCGCCCCCGACGTATCGGGCTGGTGAAACGCGCCCGGGGGGTTTGGAAAGTTGACTGACGACAAGTCAAACGGACAGGAGCAGAGGATTTAGGCGAATCAGTATCCAGTCGGTGCTAGGCCACGGTGTTAAGTTACTTGTTTACTCCCGAGTGCCGGAACGGCCGATGCATTATTCAACGAACGCTTGTATTTATCAAGCCGATAGCCTGCCCGAGACTCGTGCACACAGGGAGGGAACACGCGCGAGCACGTCAGCACGAGCGGTCGCGTAAACAGGTGAGAGATCGCCCCGGGTTCTCTCGATCCTCGTCTCGGAATAGTGGATTGCCGATGTTTATGGATCCGGCTGGCTTCCCCATTTCTCCGCGGCGTTTCCAGTTGCCCGCCTTGCGCGCCATAAGTCAGCAACGCTTCGTTGCTTTATCGCGAGTGTCCGGCCCCGAGATTTTTCGCTAAGCGACTGAGCCCGTTCAATTCTGTTACGAGGTATCGGTCGCGACCACTCGTCCTCCGTCGCAAGGGAATTGCGTCCCCGGAACCCTGAAACTATTTACAACTGGTTATCGTGAAACCCAACGCGAGTGTTGCTTTGCCTCGCCCAGGCGCTTCTCCGGAAAGTGTACACTTTCTGCCAAGCGTATTGTTAGACGATAGAAAGAAGAGCGAGGATACTTCTGATGGACGAGCGAAAATTCCGAGAAATCGTCGGAACGCCGATACACGGAAGACGAAGACGGGTACGTATGCCCCTCGGTGTCTATCAAGCTCCCATCCTATGCAGAATGCATAGAGAAGTTATATGTGGGATAGTGGGTAGTTGGGGCAGAAGTGTAATAGGCAGAGGGAAGAGATATACGAGTGGTACAAGCTGCGATAGAGGCGGACAATGAACGAGAAGCCAGACAATGAGCGAGTGAGCCGAGCCGAGACGAGACGAGAAGACAAGAATGGCACGGTAAAGGCTGGCAAAGGATAAGTTCGGCGGGGGGTTGGGGGGCAGAGGGCCCGATAAAGCTAGTCGAAATAGCAGAGGAGCCAGACCGCTCCGTTGATAGTCCCCTCGGCCAGAGGTGTGGTGGCATCTTACCTTCTACCTGCTGCCATTAACGACGCGGAGGAGGTCGTAGATCCTATTAACTGCATACAAACCGCAACTAGACCGGCTCCTAAGTAGGGCCAATAAATTATATCGCTCATTAAGCGAGGCTTGCGCGCTGGAATATTCCTTAATGGCATCCCGGTGCAACGCGGGAATGCGTGCGCTCGGAGACACTTTCGCGTTTGCTAATTGCAATCTCGCTTGAGTGCAAGAAACCTGCCCGCCCGGCAGAGTCGATCGCGCGCAACAAATTTTCACCCGGACCCCTCTCGGTTTCCCATTTCCCTTGCATGAGGGAAACACTAGCCGGAATTGAGGGGTCCCGAGCGAATTATTATCATTGACCGTGCGCACTTCCCCGGTGCCTGCTTTTCAAACATTGGACCCAGCCAGATTGGATGGGCTTCCCGTGAAAAGCGATCGATAAGAATAAAATTCTTCTCCCTGGCCGTTAACGCGGTCGTATTAACATTCCTCGCGGCCGGAGGGGCAGATCTCTCGAAGCGGCCATAGCCGGATCGGTATTCGACACCCTAATGGAATTAAACGATCAGATACGAACAACAGGAGAACGGTCGTCGCCGCCGAGGGCAACGTTATCCCGAATTGTCCAGCAATTTTTTCCGACCCCAAGACATCGTCGATTTATCCGAAAGATGATCAGCGGGCGCGGCTCGATCGGAGTTGCCGCGTGCAGCGAATTACTGCCATCCCTGCGGATGGATCCTCGGATGCGTGGGCCGGTCCACCCGAAAGGGGGCCGACAGGCCGTCGTCTCAGGAAAGACCCGCACAAATATCGTACGTGGATTGCGAGCCAGCTTTCTGTGCGGGGCGAAAGAGCTGGCGGAACGCGAAAAGGGGTTAGAGGAGCGTTGCGGAGGAGAGAGAGCAACATTTTTCTACCCCTCTCTGTCCGCGAAACCCCTTCCGACTATCGTAGAAGCACGCCCACCAGAGGGTGTTGGTGGGGAACACGGTTCTTGATAGGGGACGCCGACGATGCTGGTGGTGGCTGTGGTGGTGGTGGCAGTGGTGGTGGTCGACGTCGGTTCTGCCAAGTGAAGTCTGACCGAAACGGCGCCAGTACTACTGTCGCCAGCATCACGAGCGCAGCCACGAGGCCGGGACATGGACATACTGGGTATGTCCGCTAGAAAGCCAAGCATGCACTACTTAGCATCTTCACTTGCTCTTGTTGATTCCTTGCGGCCGCACCGAACGCCACGAATCGCGCGGGCCACCACCCTCTTTCACTTGCCGGTACATCGTATATCGGTTCTCATCGATCATAGTAACATCGAGAGTAAAACGAATCTGGAGCCTGTCCCTCCGCGTGCATTCTGCTCTTCGTCACCAGATCGTTCGCTCGTTATTATTTGTATCACCTTGCATCGCGAGCTACGTGTGAGAAAAAAAGGCATCGTTGCCGCTGCAACGGGACTGGCTCCAGGGTGGCGCGCAACGAAGCACCTCGTTACACCTGGCCGTAGCAGCGAACGGAATCAGGTATTGTTCACCAAGTATATCTCTCCTTCTCTCTGTCTGACATCCTGTTTCTCGTCGCGCGTATCGGACAATCAACCTGGATTCGGTTCGCTCGCGGGCTGCTTCGAATTTCCTTCGGGGTCTCGATTAATTTTTTTCTCGCCGGATTTGTGCGCTCGATGAATTCTGTATATTGCGCCGAACAAACGCTTGCGTTGCTTCGGTGTGCGGTGAATTTTTGTTAGCGTGAAACCTGTGCAAACACTTTTTGGGCGCGATACGTATCTGCGCGTAACGCAGCTTTTATGCCAGACGCAATCTGCACTGCAGATGCTCGATTTTCAAAAGGAAACTATGTGTCGTCTGACCAGGACCAATTAGTGCCATGCTCTAATTGAACTAACGCTCCAACGCGGCACTGTTCGCTATATTAAATTTAACACTTTCCGCTCGATACTTTTCGAATAGTCGAGCAGCGGACCCTTCCGAATTCCAGAGATCGTAACCTGTCTAGTTTCCGCAGCCACTCCTCGACAGTGTTCTTAAAATGAAATTTAAAACGCTGTCTCCTTCCCCTCTTATAGAAGTGGAAAAAAGCTAAGTGCGGCTGAACGGAAAACAGGAGACTTCTAAAGCATCCCAGTTACGAAACTTTGCAAGTTATCGCCATCGGAACCTTCGTAAAATCCACTCAAATTCCATCGAGTATCTTCGAAATCCGCAGGGCTCGTATAAAAGGTCCACAGCGCTGTTTCGAGAGTTCCTATAAGTTTCTCTGCTACGAATTCGAGCCGCGGCTGGCCCCTTTATCTCTGCGGAATTAAAAAAGATAGGTGTGCCGTGACGTGTACACTTCCCCCCCTACTGCGGTTTCCCGTCAAAGCAAAGATCGAGGGGAGGAAAGCGTCTTTGAGCTCTCGTCGTTCGAACGAACGAAATCCAAAAGCGTGTTGAAACGGATTCTCTGAAGCCGAACATCCTGCACGCCAAATAAATTCAAAGGCTGTGACCTAAAATTCTCGTTTCATCGTTCGAGATCGTTTCGATTACTCGATACTGGCCCCGAGAGTATTCCATGTTTACGCGTGCAATTGCTCGTGACAGCTCGACGTCGTCGTCTCCTTCTTCTCCTCTGGTGCAATGTTTTCGTGCTCGTCGTTTCCGTTTGCTTGGAAACTCTCGTGCCACTCCCATTTTCGTACTTTCCTTGTGTTTCGCAAATATAAGTGCTCTCCAACATGTCCGCCTGCATGCGACGTTCGTGCACGACACCGATGCCGCATCGGGCTACGCTTGTCTCTTGTTATGCTTTGGGAGATCGACAATTTCCTTCCCGCGGAAAGAAACTTTCTCTACCGAAGGTACGGTGTATTTACTTTCTTACTTAATTCATACCTCTTTTATCTATTAGAGACGCGTATTAGAGACCGCGTTTCGAATTCCCTCTGTAGCATCGAAATACTAACGATTCCATCAGTGGCCCAACCCGCGGGAATCAATACATTACAACGAGTCGTAAATAAAGCGATGCTCCTGGCCACGTTTAATCTGGTAGCGCAACCGTTCGCTGGCCATCTAGCTCTGATAAATTATTGCTGGCCTTCGCTCGCCTCTAGAACCTGTTCGCGCTTTTCGGAACACCGTGTCGCGATTTATATATCGACGTTCCATAGCCAGAAGTGTATTAATACAATCGACGCGACAGGAGAATCTCCCATTGGCAGAATTAGAAACCGAGCACGAAAATGCTTGCACAAAGGGTTGCAAAATTTTCGCTTGTTCGACGAGGCGGGTCACGTAACGAGTGCGAATATATGCGCGGCGGAACGCGCGAAATCGATTGTCTGTGTTGTGTGCGAAGAGTGTGCGAAAAACGTGACCGCCGTAAACGAAGACTGTTTGCTGGGGAAATTATTTTTAGAGGCACCTGCTCGAGGGGGTGGCTTGAAACGCCCTTCGACGAAATCAGCTTGTACTCATTACCCACAGTACAGTAGGTTCGGGCTTAGGTAACGATGTTTACCGAACACGTGCAGCTCCAAATTTACAAATCGACATTGAAATTCAATTCTCGGGCTGGACTGCCCGACGCCTGTTCCACGTAAGCTACCAGAGACTTAGGCACTCTTACCTGTGTCTATCGCGTGCAGCGAGCAATGTTATCCGTTGTGAATTTAATTGGGATCGCGCTGAACATCGCGCAGTTACTACCTACTATCTTGCACTGCCCTACATCTCGTATTCTTCGAATTTCACCAATTGATTCACATTTATTCCGAAAAATGAAACGACCGCGGCAATGTTCAATACGAAAATATTGACGGGACGAGTATTACTTAATTAAACGATTCACGCGTACTCTGTAATAAAGAGAACGCGTTCGGTGTTTCATTGTTGAATTTATCGAGATTTCGCAGCCGGGATTTTACGGCATGCGTATTGATAAACGAGAATTACAAAAATGTTCGGGCCGAACAGCCGGATCGTGCCGAGCGCGTATAATTTAATTGATTTAACGAACACCCACGCAACGAGACATTGAATATACGATTCAGTTTATTCGCTGCGATCCAATTACAAACAGTGCCGCAAAATTACTCGATAAACATTGTATGCCTATTCCTTCGATTTCTTTGCTCGCGTGCCGATCGTCCAGCTTGCTTAAATAAAACCTCGTAGACGCCGATTGCGTCGAACAAATTTTGATCTATAATATTAACGAGGACTCTGACGGGAGCTAGTCAACGTCGGGTGTACGAAATTTCACAAATCCCGGAGCTAATGTCACTCGCGTATGCGTGATCACAAATGTGATAATTACAAGCTGCCTACCTATTATCAAATTTTAATACACATATTATTACGCCGGGTAGGTATTTTTCGACTTGCACGGTAAAACGATGCGCTGTGCAATCGGTTTTCCAAACATTTTTCAAGCCGAGAATTTTATCGCTTCCCCGCGTCAAGCGCGACGGCGAAGCCCTTTTATTTCTTCGGAAGAACAATCATGGAACAATGGGTGGATGCTAATTAGCAGGTTCTGGGGAACGTTGTCGCGTCGCGAGTGTGCCGACGCGACGGTCGCTGAATTTCGTGATAATTAATGACCGTGCCGCGTGACGCGCAAAAAAGACGAACGTTATCGACGACTGCTGGAGCCTCGCCGACTCTGAATCTGAATTAATATAACGTCACCGACCATAAGAGCTAATTACAAGCGAAATAGTCGACGTCACCGCGACAGGCCACGATGAATCGTTCTAATCGAATCGGATGTATAGTTTATTAACGAAGCCACGGCGGGCGTGCGTACTTTTAAACGGCGGAACTGACGAGCGGGAAAGATCGCGGGTCAATAAATACGCGAGCACGAGTTCAAATCATCCATGAAATTTGCAATTAGCTTCTCGGTCGGAGGAGCGCGTCGATCGTAAACGGGGCGATAAAATTCGCAAAAGCGATTTCTGTTTAGAGCAGCTCACAATTAGGTGGTTCGCCGAACTTGCCCGACTCGCAAAGGAATGCCAGTCGGTCACGTGCGTGCCAGAACTTGCAATTAGAATTGGCTAATCGTTAGATCGAAGCGACCCGATAGCGTTCACGCGATAGAACTCGGAGCTATACAATTAATCCTTGAACGTGAGGATTATCCTTATCCCAGCGTGGCAATTATTCTTCTTGCATTTTGCACGGACCTGGCCTACCAGCGCGCTTATCGTCCTTCGACCGTCCAACTTAGTCGGAAATAATTTAAAAAGATTATCTGCTCGAAACTGCTTGGCCTTCTGGCCAAAATTTTATCCGTCTCCGGAACGCTCCCACGGAATATTAATATCTTCCTATCGATATACGCCAACCTTTGCGCGATACGGGGTCCTGGCCGTAGCTGGTGGGCTGAAACGCCAGCGGGATTTGGTTAATTCGTATTCAAGGATCGACGGCCGATCGGTTAGCATGCGATCCCAACGTCACGTGTCAGATCTCGCAGAATTGCTGAGGTTTCCCTCCGGCCAACCTCGACGGTTATGCGTCACAAAAAATAGAGACTTTACGTGCACAAGCTGGCCTACTTCTCCCTCCAAACGGTTGAACCTTCGAGCGTTCATCGCGGCTCGGAAAAGAGACCCTCTACGTCAGCGGTTCCCATGTCGATGTTTGGGTCGCTGAGGAAAAAACGCAGGAATACTTTTCCAGGTCTCGATTAAAGCTGTAGCGAATGAAAGAAGGCGTTCTTTTTCAAATTCTTCTTCCCGAACTTTCGCAGTCTGCACCCTGCGAACGCCCGAAACATCCGCAGAATGATAATAGAACTCCCTGAACCTCCGCTTCGTTGCTCTGTCCGTAGTTAAATTCAAGTTAACTTCAGACTAAGCTCTTTACCGATAAGTTTATTAGCTGTCGCTAATAAAACATTCAACTTGGTTCGTTCTCGCCTATCCCGAGGAATAAGAGGGAACGCGGAGTCTCGTAATTGCCGTTTGCACAGTTCATTGGTTCCTTGTTAATCAAGAATCTGATAAATAAATTAAAGGAAACGGCTGCATCGTCGGCCCGGCCAAACGTAGTCATTAAGTTAAACCCTGTTCGAGCTGCTTCCATTGGAAAAATCGATGCGGGATCAAGGCGTATTTTCCACAAAAGCTCCTTTCTAAGCCCTCGTTATATTTGTAATTTAAATACAGAGTAGTGGCAGATCAGCGATGGTGTCTTCCAAGAATGGCGGACAAAAGTTGCATTTCGCATGGAAACCCCGGGGAATACTATCTTCGTTCCCTTTAACTCTAAACTGCTTCGCCGGCAGTCTCGTTTACATTGACGTTTGGAAAACAGACGAACGACGAAGAATAGTTTCGTCGGTGAACGCTGAGAGTCGGGCCCCTTCTTGTAGCGCATTCTTTACGCTGGTCAGCCCGATGCTTGACCTACTCGGGCTTTGAGCTTGCACACTCAAGCTTTATTGGTGACAAGGTCGTGAAACGTGTCGACATCTCTTTCACGATAGCGACCACGATTTAAGTATACCGCGGTCTCGTGCGCCGTCTCTCCTCGTAGCCTCGCACTTTATCGCGTGCAACTCCTTCGAATACCCTTATCTGCCAAGTCCGGCGAAAGTGACACGAAAACGATAAACGCTGACTAACGTTTCCACAGAAACGTTTAAAACGCTGGATGCATGAGAGGCGAAATTCCCTTTCTTATGCATCTAGGTTATTGCCCAACCTAGTTTCGCCGGCATTCTGCGAGCTCTGTCCGTTTCGCGGACGAGAAGGATCTATAATATTTCAAAGAATCGCTAGACCAGCCGGTGGCGCACGGAATTCTCCATGGTTGACGCGTATATTGGCAACGATTGGTAGCAGATCTCGGTTAATTTGTTCGAAACGATCCGTCGTGTGAAAAGCCCACGTCGCGAGTTGGCAATTTCGCGAAAGTCCAGGCAACTCGGAACAAGTTGTTCGACTACGCGAGAGAGCCAACTACGACCGCGGGAGAGAGCCGAAGAAGGGGGAGGCAGAAATAGAGGAAGAGAAATTACCCCGCTATTGTGGCAGGCAAAGCGAGGCTACAGTCGCTTCTGTCGAGACAAGGATCATCCCGTGTTTCCGTCTCAACGAAGTTATCACCGAGCTGTTGGACAGAGGCGGACGAATAGGCAGAGGGTGCCAGAGAGGGAGGGAGAGAGAGGGAGAGAGAGAGAAGACTAGGAATCAATAGGGCTAATTCTACGACATGTTCTGAATACGACGGTACCAACTTCGGGACACTTCTATTTTCTACTCCGTTTCTACGGCTAATTACGAGGTGCCCGCGGGATTTTCGCAGCATCCGGAACCGGGACGGGGTTGTGTAATTGGACGAGGATGTATCGCGGTAGCAGGAGTAAACTTTCGAGATGCTCACAGCCGCGATAGAGTTGCCACGTGTTTACGCGGCGGGCCGAAATAGGGCGAGGCGTCTTGTTCTTAATGAGAATGGAAATGACTGGGTGTTTCGCGAAGGGAAATTTTGCACGGAACACGATGCCGAGAAACAGTCGGCTGTTTCTCGAAGCCCGCGTCTAGCGTGTAACCCGCGCACATTTACATCCTTGCGTAACCACTTTGCCGACTAACGAAAGCCATAGTAAATTCTACGATGGAAAGGGAAGTCCCTATGTTCTGGGTAACGCTTTGAGGATGAATTGATTTCTAACTTCTCGGCGATGCAACGAGCACTCGACCTATCGAACGGCGTGCTCGGTAAAGTATGCAATCGACTGCGGAATTCGTTCGAACTCGGCAACCAAGTTCTTGCATAACCGGAACTATAAATACCTTCGTTGATTACGGTGCATGTACATACGTAGTAAATTGTGTCTTCTGTAGAGCCTGCGCGCCATGGTTACAAATAACGATACCGTACGTGAAATATATTCCAAATTCGCGACCATGCGAGTTCTTGTATATCGATTCTATTTTTAAAGCGTCGCGTGCACCGTTTGCCCTGCGATGTTCAGAAGCACATACATACTCTGAATCGACAATAAATGCAACGCGGCGGAAACTTTGCCCGATTTCTTTGGAATCCACCACCCCCCGTGTTCGTGTCTGTTTCACCTCCCTCGTGAATCGATCGTACCTATAAAATGTCTTACGTGTACAATCTCCACCAGCTGCGTTTCCCTTTCTCATCTAGAGAGATTGAAAAATATTTCCTTCGCGGCGTATGGAGGAAAATAAAAGAAATTAAAGGTCCGATAATTCGTTGGGTTGGCTCGAAAATTGAATCTCGCTGACGCAGCGACATTTTGCGCATTTTAACTGTGACCAATGAGAACTTCGATATTAGGGCTCGAGTCGTCGACTTCGAAGGTTCTTGGATTTGCCCACTTATGTCGGACACCGGTGAAATTTACATACTGCACGACCGGAACAATCAATTTTCCGTCTGGAGGATCCCTCGTTGCCCTTCCTATCACTTCCGCGAGCAGAACATCTGATACACCCCTCTCGATCTTTCCGCAGGAAATGAATAAGCGGGAACCGCCCCTCCGGGATTTGGCGATGACGTTATTTTAGGCCTACTCACCGAATGGACGAGGGCAAGCGCTTCGCTAGAAAACAATTTCTGCCGTTCCCTCGAATTTTGTACAGGACTATACAAACACGATCCACAAGCGTTACAATAATTCTACAGTAATTCGGAATGTCCTGTTCGTGTGAAAAATTAACCAGAGACGAGAATTCCATTACGTGGACATTCGCGAGCCATCCGTGGGGAACTCGCAATCGGATCGAACGTGACTGTATCGATCGGGCCGAGAGCAAATTCTCGAGATGTGGTTAATTATGTCAGAATGGCTTAATCAAGACTACTTGACTCGAGAGCTTATAGCAACCATACGCTTGTTAGTCGGACGTAACCGTGTAAACGTATCATGCGAATGTTAGATTATTCGCTTTGGTCAATTATCGGTTATCGATTGTGGTCTGGTCATTTAAAACAACGGGGTAACGATACGCCTTGATTGTCTGTCGCATCGCTACCGCGTCCATAATTCGAGCCGCGAATCCGAGAAGACCGCGCGGAGGCAAATTCGATATCTCTTTGCGTTGGCGTTGAACAGAAAAAATTTGTTCTCCTAGAGAGAACGATGGATCCTCTTCGACGCGAGTTTCGCCCTTCTTTCATTCCCCCCCGCGATTTGATTTCTTATCAGCAGCCGTGGGAAGCAACACAGAGGGGGCGCATCGATGTCGCACGACCGACGCATTAAGATTGTGGATGAACGTAATTCCGCGAGAAGCAGAACTTGGACCGTGGGGGGGTTCGTCCGATTCCGTTCGCCACGAAATCCGATTTCGATGCAAATCTGCCTCTTCCAGGCACAGTTTTCGACGATCCTTCCGGGATTATGCGCGTTCGCCGCGCAAGATAAAAACCAGCCCCGTGTTGATCGAAAACCGATCGGCGCGGGGAAAAAAGCATAATAGAGCACGGTTTTCGTTGGCGTGGTCGCGTGGGTAAAACTAACGAGCTCGAATTAATAAAAGCCCGAATGGAAGTTCGTCGAGGTCCGTTGTCGATTCGATGCAGTCTCCGATCAATTCTCGCCAACTCCGAGAGAAATGTCCTTGCGGCATTCGCGTTAGATGCAACTGACGCGAAGCGATATCAATTTATTTCGCGAATAAAAGAGTCGCTTGGAGAATTCAAGCGATATTTATAGACACTATCTGCGCCACCACCGTCAAATTAAAACGATAATCCGACGGAAGATCCAGCTCTGTCATTGCTTCCCGGCTGAATTCGAAATGATCGCCTCGCAGATCTTGCCTTCGTTTCGTTTCTTGCCCCGAACGAACCACCAAGTTCCGTCTGAACACTTGGTGACCTGAACGAGTGGCAGACCTAGCCCAGTTTCGACCCGTGTCGCGCGCTCGTTCGGAACACGACGGGTTGGTTGTTGACGGAAGTCGTGGAAACGGGGCAAGTATAAATCTGGTTCGGTGAAAACCCTGTTTCGATTTCGAGCGGGTGGAAATCGTTGCCGGGCGCATTAATCGGATCTGCATTTTAACTGGATTTTACAAGACCCAACTGCGCCATACCGGCACGGGATGCGAACGAATTATAAAAAGGGACGAACAGGCGCACAGAATAAGGAAGGATACAACCGATGAGAATCTCGTTTCAAACGGCGAACGATATGCCATCCAATCATCGGACTACAGATGCTGCACCTGACGCCAAAACAAGTTTACACCGATTTCAAAGGAATCGCAGGCACCGGTGCAAGGCGGCTCACGATACTCTCCGCCTCTCTTTTCCCATTCCTGTTTCGACTGGATTAAGGGTTAGCTAGGAAAGCCGACCAGACCGAGAAAACGAGAGGATTATTCGCTCGCAAGTGAATTTTCCAGCGAACAGTCGGCGCCAAGGAGAAGAGGAGAACGAAGAGAGGGGCGACTTATCTACGGATTGATGCGAAACTACGATCGCAAATTTGATTCCCGCCTGCACGGATCCGTCTTGTTCGCAATTCCAAGCGGCCCCGATAAATTGTCATCGTAGACGGAAACAAGCTCCTGTTCCGTCTGCCGGGATACGCTTTGAAGTGTCTCCGATAAAGAACAAAAATTCAATCAATCGACACTGTTGGGTTAATCGTACTACGGAATACCTTGGCGAGTGCGCGTGAAACGGAAATTCTCGTTTGTCCAAGGGAGAACAGGAACTTGCAACCGCTTGATTCTTAAGCAGACGACGAGGTGATATTATTTCATTACTTTATTCATCCGAAGTGATATATTCCGACTAGATATCTTCGACTTTGCTTCCGGTGTAACACGAAGGTTTTATAGTTGGCATCGATCAAACGTCCAGGGCAGCTCGAAGATAATATAATTTAACATCTTTCAGAGGAACGAATTTCCTCCAGGACGACTCAAACACTGTGCCCCACTTTTATGCGGATAATACTGGATGAATCGTAAAGATGATACAGAGATCTCGGTGGATCTGCTGGCCGTGAAAATGGCCAGAAAATGGAACGACACTTGGATTATTCCAACTTGGAAACAAGAACAAGATGTGGGTTAATGCTGGCCCGCATATATATCCATTAAAGCAGTGATATCTGCTCGGAACCTGTATAATATAATTTAGCACGTACCGCACCAAAACTACCCAATATTCGCAACCTCATTAGCATGTAGCTCTCGTGTATTTACCCTAATCATTGGTAACCAGCAAAATTGGTTGCTCCTCGAAATCTAAACCTCTAACCTTATCCTATTTCTCTCGTATCCCTTTTCACCCAACTAGTTTCGTGACTGGCGACGATGAATTGTTCCGCAACCTAGTAATTTACTTCTGCGCTCCCGACGAGCTCTGTTCTTTTACCCTGCTGTCGAGATTGATAATTTTCTACGTGCACATATGAAACATTCCCGTTCCGCACGATGATATCCTATCGATTGATGATAAGACACCATACAGAAAGGTTGAACATATTTCAATTCAACTTTCCATCGAAATATAGAAATGCTGGGTTTTAGAGAACGAGTGTGTTATCCTGTTAGCCTCATAAAATAATCGAAATCGAGTTTCGCGCGCCCATCTATCCATAACGTTATTTAGCATCGATTAGCCAGACCTCTAAATTAACTGCACTTCAATGAGGGAAATTCTGGCAAATGCGACGTATAAAAGGCAAACAGGCGGAATCGATCGAGCGAGATTTATTAATTCTACGACCACGATTAATTGGATACACAGAATTGCCGTGCAATAAATGTTATCACCATACTGACTAACGGAATACCCGTTTCTCCTTTGCACAGAATATTCCATGTTACACGGCCGCGTAATTAAAATCGCCGATATCATATTTGTAGAACGTATTTCCTTTCCCAACTATAACACGCGTTCGCGATTGTATTTCTTTCTCGTTCAAATAGCGATCTACTTTTTCCCTGGCTCGCGTATACTACGTTATAGCACGTACGCCGAATATCCTGCTAGTCAGCATTCTCGTCGATTGTACGATGTCCGTTCTTTCCTTTCGGTTTAGACCCATGAAATTCTCGGACGATTGCGGGAGAATTTCATTTTATCGGACAAAAGTGTTCAAACTCGCATACCTAACCCCTTTCATTTCTGCCGTGTCGCCGGGCAGAAAGAATGCGCTTTGGTCGTAAAAGTTGAAAACAAAAAATCCGAAACTCGTGCGCACTTTTTACGATGCCAGAATGCTCCTAAAAGTATTTAATCTCTTTGGCGCACTTCGATAACAGTTAAAGAACGCCCGTTCCCGAGATGCACGGAACATACTCGACGTGTTCGAAGATTTGACAGGGGGGGTAATTTAAACAACGGAGAAGCCGAGCTCGAATTAGCCCTCGCTTAGCAACATTTACGTCGCAGCACGCGACTCTGCGTGAATGTTGGCTTGCACGTAATAACTTTTCCAGCCGGCGGAAATTTCGCGCAACGGCAGAGTTTTTTCACACTCGGTGAATTCAACGTTCCACTGTGTCGAATGAAAAAAAAAGCGGCGCTTGAAAACAGAGCGATTCGACCAGCTGCAGCCCTTTTTCCGCTACCAACTATGCAGATTGCAAGGTATTTTTCATTTTGCGACGTTCGGTAGAAGTTTTTTCAGCGCACGATTTCTACTCCGAATGATCCCACCCTTTATCAGAGATAAAATGGCAAAGGTTCGACCTGATATTTCGCATCTCCCTTTATCTCACCGGTCACCGTTCCACCTTAATTGTCAGAGAACGTTTCCGCGTAACCGTGTCTGAATATACAGGGACGATATTCCTAGCCGCGCCCCCCAACTATTCCCCTCGAAGAATATCAGATGGGTAAATTGTAAAGTGTCGGCAAACATTTGTTCGAACACTCTCGTAAACCAGATTGCACGGCTGATTAGTAAGCTCGCGTACCTGGGAATCGCGAGGATCGATGACGAACGGAATTTCAGTCGAACGGAAATCGACGAGCGGAAAGAAAGAGGGAAAGTAGAAGCACCACGTTCGAGATTGCGTTTGGCTGGTTTCATTTTGCCGGCATGTGGGTGATTACCGATGTCTATCGAGGCCGTTGTTGCTTTCTTTGCCTTGCACCCTTTATACTCCGCCCTTTCACCGGGTTTCAGCCGCTTCCAACGGAAACACCGCCGAGTTTGTCCCGACTTTCCATATTGTCGTCGTCGTTTGGATGGCAGAGAAAAAACAATGACGATTTTGTAGCGTATCGCGGCCAGGCTTTCCTATTTTCCATGTCGGAACTCCTTATTCTCGAAACCTTACGTGCATGCCCCTTTATTTATATTCCCGGTGTCGGAAAAACTGGGTCATTTTTTTCGAATTACCCAGCGTAATTCAGGGCGGCGCGTTTCTTTCCTCGTTTGAATATTCGAACTGTGAATACTTTCCGGCCCTTACAAATAATGTTGTATTTCACGCTCCTAGTACGGTGACTCGAGAACGCCTCGGTAATTCGGTAATAAATAAATGAACGTTAATTGGGGAAAACGTGCAGCACGGCTGGGCAGGAATATTTTAATTATCAGAAGTACCGCGCACGGCAGCGAAAGCCAACACTTTAAAGCGGCGCCTAATCCTTAAGAATACGGGGAGGGAAAAAAAATATTTCTCAAAAACTGGATTCAGCGACTGCGTCGCGTCGCGGCGCGTAATGATCCACACATCACGGATTCGCCGGAACAAAAAGGTGGCCGCGACGGACCCTTGGCCTACATGCGAAGACGCGAGGAAAAGAAATACCCGTTCCTCCTTCGTTGAAACGTCGACTAGAAACCGCGGATACCTCCATCGTGGTGGTTTTAATTGATCGATCTTCCAATTCACGCGGCGGATATTAATGTTATTTTCGTACAATTCGCACGATGACAAATGCAAACATTTTACAAGACTCGTGCTACGTCCAGGTGTAAAAATGTGCGTTCCATGTGAAGCTATTAATCAGTATCTTTCGAAACCTCTGTCAAGAAGATTAACGAGCGCCCGATCCTTCCGCGGGGAATGAAATTTCACGATCGATGATGCCGTTGAAAGTGTAGATCGTTCCGAGCTACGCCCCCGATCTCTATGATCGTCACGCGAAACGAGAAACGGCACGGATCCGCGAAAATGTCGTCGCAAATGACAATGTCCCTCCTTCATCGCTCCATTTGCACCGGGACAATTGTCCCCGTTCTCTATTATGGCCGTTCGTGTTGTACGATTGCACCCAGGAGATGATGTTCCAGCGCGTAGATGAGCTGCATCGTTCGTAAATCGAGGCAAATAAACGATGGCGGCGAGAGCCTTTATTTCTGTTCCCCGAATTTATGGTGGCGTAACATTCGCCGGGCGAATGTAATGGAAGAAACGCGGCGTTATTCGGGGTTAATAGCTGAAAACGATGAATGCCGCGGGGGACATTTGCAAGGCAAAGGGATGAAATTGATCGATGGTCTGAAGTAGCCTACATTCGACGAGCAAAAATAGAAGCTCGATTGCGAGCCACCGCGAACTTTCATCGTCTTCGTTTCATCCCTCTGCTCCGTTCGGCCGTGTGTTTGACAGGGCGAAGTAGGCCAGATCAAGTCCGGTGTCGGGCGAAATAGGTAAATTTAATTAAAACCGGGTATGATTGACGAACGAACGAGCGTACGCCGGGGTGGACGAAGCGGCGAGTGAATTTTCGTTTCTTCCCTGGAACGAATGTTTCGAGAGCTCTTGTTCCGTTGCCACGTGAGCGACGAGTCAGATATGATAGACCGTAAGACGTGTAAGACGTGTAAATGCATAAACGACGAGATAATGAAACTTGACGTGCACTCGCTAAGCGGAAGAGAATTAATTAATTGAGCGGTGCGCCGAGCAGAACTTCCATTCCATTCGACGACTGAACAATATAGAAGTTATTACCGCGATGATTGCTAGCCAATTAACAAATTTTCAAACACGTGGCCGATTCTTCGTAACGACGGATACTCGTGAAACAGTTTAAATTGCGACGGATTATTGTACCTAAAATTCGAAGCTGCTTTACGAAAAGCAGGGGAAAAAGCACAGCTATTTCGGACGGACGGGTCGCAGAATAAAAGCAATGGAAGAGAAAGAGGGACGGAATGAACGTCATCTCTGGCTCGGACTTCAAAGTACCTTTCCAGCTCGCGGAAACCAGTGCTGCGGGAAACAGTGCAAACAGAAGGGACGAGATAGCACGTAAAGAAAGGGAAAATGGTAGACGGCGCCGTGACAGAAGTAGTATTAATTTCCTCGAGCCCGGAGGTCCTGGCACATCATTCTCCGGCAGACAGCAGGAAAGACGAATCCCTTTTCCCTTCCCCTCAACCGAGTTCGTCTGCCCTCTCGATATTGCCAACATTATACACGCCGCGATTCTCGACTCGGTTGGCTCCAAGCCTACCAGTTTCGCGTGCCAACGAGCTTGCACGAAATATCTACGAGAATCCGTCCCAATCGAGCAACTCTCGCCTCGTTACCTTCTTCCTTCTCTTTTTTTTCTATCAGTCCCGTTCGTGAAAAAAAAAAAAAATATCGAGCCACCCTCGCTCGTGAAAGTCCTGTCACGCGAGCCTCTCACTCGACGGCGGCCTGTCACGACTCGACTAAAGTGGCTCGGTGTTAAGCATGACGGACATGTAAACGAATAATAACACTGGTTGACACGGCGCGGGCTGCACACCTCTTGAAATTCGACGAGTCGATCAACATTTTCACATCGCGGTCCCGCGAACGAAAGTCGCAGATTTATCGGGAATTCGCGTGTCCCGCGAATTCTCGTTCGTCTTCGTCACGATCGATTCGCCCTGACGATCGAATCGCGTCAACGAGCCACCCTTTTTTCTTCGCGAACGCACACACCGGCCTGTATTTGCGCAAGAAAAAGGGGGATTACGAAAGACAAATTTCCCTTTGTCCGCCATTAATTCTCTGTCAGCCGTGGCGAGAGCGAACGAGGAGAAAGTTAAGAGTAGCTGGCCGGCTAACAGATTGGCAAACAGCCTTCTTATTTTTATGTGCACCGAAGAGCACCGGGGTATCGCGTTCCCAGGGCAAACGAATGGCCAATTGTGTTTCCGCTGTAAACAAGATTTTTACCGAAACATGCTCGCAGAGGATTCCGTTCGCCGGCCGGGTAATAGGCAGGGGACTCTCTGCGAATCCGCTTAATCTTTCTGTAAACTAATAAAACTTCGCTAAGACCGTCGGAAGCTCAGGTATTTTCATCGCGCGCTTCGCAATTCAACGCTTCGTTCGTTCCTCCCTTCGCGCGTTAGTTATCAAGTCGAAGGTGTATTCGATCATAAATTTCTGGCAAATGCAGTCAAACTAGGGGCTAATTAGAATTGATCGAGAACGGGGACGAAAAATGTACTTTTCACCTGAGTGCTTCCGTTAGGATGAATAATACGCAACAGCGTGATAGATTACTAGAGCAACAGAAAGTCTCTCCCAACAGATGATGCCCCTCGCATGGTCCGCTAGGTACACTAGTTCCAAAGAAACTTTCCTATCTGTGATAGCGATCGATGCGGGGAGTCTCCTGTAGCGAAATAATTTTCTGCGGAAACTTGACGTACCGCCGCATTGCTGTATAAACTCGAAGGGAATAGTATCACAGCTATCAGGCTGATTTACAATGTTTGCTCCCGTGGGTAAACCGTTAGTTTCCCGTCGTCTATTATCCCGATGGTTTGTACATCGAGTATAACTTAAGTGGCGCGAAGCGAACTAACTGCGGCGCAAACACCAGGTACTTTTTACCGCCCGGGGAGCTTTAATCTTCCCCGTGCCATCAATTGCCGCTTGGACTAATCAAGCAAGAGAGTATATGAAAAAGAAAAGTAGAGGTGCGGTGATTTTATACGCATTGTCCGTTTTGTTCGCAGGAGCCGTTGGTGGCGAAGGCGGAGACGAAGATGACAAGGAGAAGGAAGAGGAGGCCGAAAGGGAAAGGCAAGAAGCCATCAGGGAGGCTGAGGAGCGAAGGAAGGAGAAGCATCGCAAAATGGAAGAGGAACGGGAGAAGATGCGACAGGAAATCAGGGACAAGGTAGGAGACAATACTGTTCCCCCTTTCTTCCGCTCGCGAGGTGCTTCAATGCGGAGCGCGTGAGACGAACAATCACTTTCGAACAATTATACGTACATCGAGTCAGCGTTAATTCCATTACGCTTTGCAAATTCGAAGCCGCCCTAAGACAAGCCGGCCTCGGAGGAGAGAGCAAGACTAATTGCGAGATCTCGATTTTCCTGCACAATGCAATAAACAAGAGTTGCGCCGATTTTAGTTCGCCCTCCTGTGAAACTCCAAGTTGCAACGGCAACTTAGTTTCAGCGACTCCCGGTAGCGTGCTCGTTCGAAGTTTTAATTCGGTCCGATTATGAAACTAATCCCGTACGCTAAAGAGAACCAAATTTCTCCTCCCAGGGATCTGTTAAAATGTTATGCCGCGAACCGAAACGACGTATGAATCATAAAACGCGCCTAATCGAAAGGTTCCGCGATCCTTTAAAATAGTGCGCGTCCATTCGCCCGGTATTCTAAAGTCTAAAGTCCAGGGGTACTTAAGGGGCTAGCGAAACGCTGGAAAATTTGAAAGGTTCGCCGGGCACCGTTTAAAAATAAGCGGGGTTAAAGGGGATATTCTTCGAGAGCGTCTGCGATACACCATCGGGGAATGGCTCGAGAAAGATCGGAGTTTACGGGCCTCCCGTGAGCCTCGAACGAGTAATTTCGGCGAGATCATTTCGAAACTTTCAGAATCATCGTAAAGGAAATTGACCACGTTTCTGTCTGTTCCCGGTAACTAGAAATTTTCAATTACGTAGTTTCATTTTCCTTCGATTCTCGCGGGGCCGCGCCCGCGAATCCTTCCCTGCGGGGTACGTACCACGCGTATTCTTCGAGGACAAAGGATTCTCGCTTTTCGCGACGAGCTACACGGGATATCTTTAGGACGTCTTTTCATGCCTCCCGGAATAGGAACACCTGGCTTCGTTTGCTGATGGATTCGCCGGATGTCTGCGTGCTTCCGCCGTCGCTGTTGAAACCTACCGCAGCCTCCATTTGCCGGAACGAATTTCATCCTCCTCCTACGAGTATTAGCAAGCCTCTTCTATTCCACGATCACCGCTAAGAATACCTTTCTGCGGATGAAAAATTCCCATCGATTCTCCGGCGGTGTCGTCGATTTCTTAATACTCCAGGCGAGCAGGCGGCGGCAAAATTAATTCCACCCCCATCTGTTTACGCTAGTATTCCTGGAGTACACTTTGAAGGGTGGTTGCCGCGTTACATCGACGCTAGGAAATCGAACGTCGCGAGATCATACCGCGTAATCGTAATGGCTCCTGTCGGTTGCGACAAATCTCGTCGTTGCTTTTCCCAGTATATACCTCTGTCTCGACGCGTTCGCCACCAGCACGATGAAAAATGGGCCCCAGCTGACTGACACTCGCCCGGCTCATAGCGAGCTTATTATCGCGACCGAGCATCAATTTCCTTTTCCTCCGACTTTCAACCGTCCACGTAGGGAACATGCTCGGTGACCATTAATTACAGCCTCGTGCCGCGTTCTACGCGGCGGTCGTACATTTTAATTTCAGCCACGATCTTGAACCATTGAGTTATTATTGCGCTGTACGCCAAGGTATGCGCGGGTCGCCGTGCCGATCGATAAATTTAATAACGGATCGTAAACGCGCACGTTGGTGCACGCTTTACAAAGTACACGAGCCAACGAGATCGAAGTGTTCGTTGGCAGGGGGCTGTTTAAAAGAAATCACCGGCGGTCTATTAAAGCTAAATGTACTAGGTCGAATGCTGAACAAGATGTGCCTCCTTGCCGCGCCTCTGTCACTCCCGGCGTCAATTGGGAACAAAGCAATTATCTAACAAAGCTGATTTCATAATTCAAACGATTCGATAGTTTGCCAGCATTTTACCGGCTACAATCGCGGTAATTACTTGTAACATTGTTCGGCGCTTCGCACGCGGCTTCGTAATCGGTTCCCGTTAACGACAGTAACGAATTATCCTCGACACCTGATTATTTTCACACCGATCTGCCGCGCATGGTTCCACGAACCTTCAGAAGTGCCCGAGATAATTTCGTTCGGGAACAATGCACGATAATGGCGGTCCATTGCGCGGTACTATCGCCAACGCGAAAAATAGCGTTCATTTGACTGTTCAGTCACAGCGTGCCGCCATTTCCAAAGCCCATTAGCGATTAACTCGTTTATTTCGCTAAACGTTTCGTCGAGCACTTTTCATCAGCAGAAAGAAATACATTGCAGATATTTAACATCAAGTGGAAACGCCGAGTGAAATCAGGTCCTTTAGCGCCACGTTTCTCTATTAAATATAAACCTGAATCGAAAAGGTCGGAACGCGAAACCGCCAGCTTTTCAGAAAACCAGGACGACCGCGGATAATAATTACCGTGGAGGGTAATTTTGTCGATTAACGCGAACCGAGTATCGGCTGTATTCAATTGGCCATTTCGCATGTTTCAATTTTTTCTTTACAATGGGAGCATATAGTATTGGTGTGCCTGAATGGACGTTAATGAATGTGGAGATTAATTATAGAAGTTATCCGCATGGTCACTGTTAATTAGTTCTGTTACAAATAATCTCCACAAGTATGTAACTATCGAACGGAAGTATTGCAAGTACGCTGTTCGATGTATTCACACGGGATGAATAGAAATCTAGCAAAGCCTCGCGGCTATTAGCATGATATTATTTATAACGTGATACGATAATTACGGAACAGTGACCCATGAATTATTAATCTCCAAGGGAAACTTCCTGATTACCGTGCGAATAAGCTGTGCTAAATGTAGTCGCAGACGGATGTATAATTATTCGCCCGACAAGAAGACGTTAATTCGAAAACGTATATTGGCCAATAGGATGAGTGTCATGGTGGATGCATACTCGTTTGCACGCGTTATATGCAATGTACGTGTGCCTTCCGGCAAGAACGGTCCGCCTTAAAATGCAAATTTGATTACGAAGCTGCACCGTAAGTGCTTCAAACGATCCCTCGCGTTTGCGTCCCGTTCGTCTACGTCTAAATATTGTATGTCCCTGCGTGCAAGTACATACGCGTACCTGTCGAGTATCACCTGGACGAATGCTGCGCGCTGTACATCATAATGCCGTATAAACTGCACCAGGCTAGATACAATTTTCGTCCACGTTGCTCCGAACTGCGCCAGCTGCAGGGTCTCAGATTAATGCACACCCCGACCAATTACGTACTTGTAATTATTTTCTGTTAGCTGAATGTAATGAAACAGAATTGTTCATCGCAGGCCATGCGACAAAGCTGATCATTGTTCGCAAATCCTGCTGCACGAGCCGTATAATTTCCTCGTTGCCGCTGGACAGAAAGTGAGCAGCGCCTTGCAGTCGCATGGATTAGGCATTGAATTTTACTGATATTCGTTCGCATCGAAAATGTAAGACCGCGCGGTACAGTTTGAAATACTGCATAAAGTCGCGACAGAAAGAAGAGCGACGTATCGCGGCGACAGATAATTTCTCCGCTGCATTCGCGAAAAACCGCGACACAATGAACCCCGTGTTCGAGAAGTTCTCGAACGCGACTGATTTATCGTGAGACAAACGGCAGAACGAACAAGGGTTGAACAAAGAACGATGAGATAGAAAAGGAAAGCACACATGTCGCGCGGAATCGTACTATTGTCAATCCTGATGTATTGTCCTGTCAGGATGTAGTCAGCGGCGTTGACATGACCCAGATGGGATCGAGAGCTCTTACAAATAATCGAGAAAAATATGTCCCGGAATGCATTGTACGTTTTATTAAATGGATAACTCTCGAATCGCGAGCGTGACGTCGCGCAATTAAATCGTTCAGCGTCGCATTCATACGCCAAGTGGTGGTAAAATTACCAGCGATCAACGCGTTTTCAAGGATAGCACCACTTTGACAACGAGCTTTAAATTCAATAACCAATTGTCCCAAAACAATCGGGAATTAATAGAACGTTGCTTTTGACGTTCGGGCGAAAAACGTCCGACCGAAAGAAAAATTTGAAAGTATAATGGTGGCCGCATAATTGGGAATTCTGCTCGGAAAATTCGGGGATTAATGTCCAATTAACTGATCCATTAAACCGAAAGATGCAGCACGATATGAAAATTGCTACGTTCGCAGAAGTTTACCGCAAAGTACTCGTTACGAATATTGAAGCCACTATGCGTCCATATTGCAGGTAAGCGAGGAGCGCCGCCGTCGCATTTCTGAAATACCACGCCAACGTTAATCGAAATAAAACTCCATCCTCGTATCTCGTTACCAGAATTGAGTTGCCGCTGATTTTCAGGCCACCTTCTCCGCTCTTCTGTCTAGTTGCCTAGCCGCGCAAACTTCAATTACACCGAGACTTTTCAATCTCGACGATAAATAATCCGGATCGCATTTTGCCGAAGCTTCCGCGACGAGAAATAGAAAGCTGGAAACGTTATCCACGGTCCCATAGCTTCGCTTTCGAGCAGACTAAAGTTCTATACCGTGTTGAGGATCGTTCAGCAAGAATTAATAAAGATTGATACTTCATTAGGCGGGATATCGTGATCCTCTGCCAAAGTCTTTTCGCGATACCTTCAGCGAACCTCTATTCCGCGTCTCTCGGCAACAACGGGCAGAAAGCTCAAGATATAATATCATTGGCGATCCTCTTGGGAATAAAGATGTATTCTTAAGCGGAAGCTATTCTGCAAGTAGCTTTCCATCGGTAATCGCGCCGGCACCACAGGCACAGGGTTAAAGAAAATCCGATTACGACCCCATGACTAATGATCATCAAGAGGAGATTTCGCGATACGGTACTTAACAAATTTCCGTCTCGAGACCAATTTCTCAATCTCTGGCCATACCTTGCGTAGGATAACGTGAAGTACTGGAGCGTCGTTTTTAATTAAATCGTCGGCTTCTCGATAATTCCGTAGCAACGCAGAATTAATTCATCCGATGAAGAAAAATCGGAAATATATCTCCTCTTTATCAGGTGCATCCCTTTCGCAATGTCCCCATTGCACGCGTCGCTTTTAATAGTTAAGATAATTTAGTATTAATAAGTAAAAATAAGTTATTATTTTTAATGATTAGAATTAAAAGTCGTTTGAGAAACGAGCATTTCTTATACGCCCCAAAGAAGGTCGCCACGTTTTACATTTCCCTTTTGTCTTTCAATTAACTGGGAAATTAATTAATAATCCTCCAGACTCTGGGCGATACAGCAGCATCCGTTTGCCACGACAACTCGATCGCGACGCGATGGCATTGGATGGCATTGCACAACTCTGATAAATTTCCCACGCTATTTTTAGTCTGGCCAATTTTAGATTAAGAATATACTGCTATAATTTGCACAAGATTCGGAGAAATCTGGTTAACTTTCAGGGCAAGCTATTCAATACGTTCTGTAACAATGACGCAAGCAACGTTACGTAACCATCTCGATGTCTGTATTCGAAGGTAGCTGCTGATGTTCAACAATTGCAGTGCTATTACACAAACAATACATTCAGAATGATCTGCTGCATTAGCATGGCTATGGCGAGATCGTATTTTGCAGTATACGTATGTATACGCGCGTACGTATATAAATTACCATCGGCGTTTAACGTGTCCATCTAAATACAGCTGATACAGGCCTCAACTGCTTTGTGTAGCCACCAGAAGTAATACAACTGTTTCATTTCAATTACGCGGTGATAAAGGCGTGCAATTCCCCGTGGAAATAGTTTTAAACAGGAAGAACCGTTGTAACTGGAAGTCTTGCGAAGGAAGTTACGGAAATGGAGGGTCCCTGTCAGTAAGGTAAAGGGTCGAAACTGAACGAACATAAATTCAGCTAGGAACGGACAGCATGAAATAGGTATGCCCATATGGAACAGGGATTCTAATATGATACGCTGGGATTTATCGTCTTGGATACCAGACAGTATTTCAAAATCTTCCGGCGTTATCGAAGCAAAAAAATAAATAAAATGCTGACCCGACGCCCGCATAAATGTTCCAATAGCGAATAATTAAATATTCGCATAGAATGCTCGTTCTGATATTTTTTTTTAATGCATCTTGTATATGGCAACTTCTCGGGCGAATTCACAACAAAGATCGAACTTCGGAAACGTTCAGTGAAATAAATCTCGGCAATTTTCCTTCGTCGATCTGACGTCCCCTGCTTTTCGACTTCAGAGAAAATGTTGCCGTGCCATCTCCGGCACTTTGTTCCGTCGCGGGGGGAGCTTCCTGCTCTTCCCGCGAAATTGCCGGAGAAACGACATTATTGCACGTTGTCGTGACCAATCCCCATCGACGTCGTCGTTGTAGCATCGCTGCATTTTATTATCTACTTTATCGAATCTCTCGTGCCAGCTGTTTCTTCTGTTCGAAATCGATGTTCGAAGGAACGACTTGCTCCCGCTACACGATCGCCCCCTTAACCGTTCTGTTTAACGTATGTATGAAATGTTCCCGCCATGCCGTTATTGTCTCCGTTCGCGAGACATGCGACCAAGGGAACAGAAGAAACGAAGCAAGGAGGAAAATGAACGTGGTAAAATTGCACGAGTTTATTAGGAGCTAGGCTGCGGAAGAAATTGTATCGCTAAACAGGACCGTCCAAAAATAGTAATAGATTCTTTTAATTCGTGTCACGAACAGCTTTGACACGTTGCTTGAACGTT
Source organism: Nomada ferruginata (assembly GCA_963583965.1). Taxonomy (NCBI): domain Eukaryota; kingdom Metazoa; phylum Arthropoda; class Insecta; order Hymenoptera; family Apidae; genus Nomada; species Nomada ferruginata. The sequence goes on along the minus strand of OY757225.1, from coordinate 7,261,270 downwards.
GCGCCAAGAATAGAAGATTCTGAATCGCGAGCCGGCGAGATAGGAGCTGTTTTGTTTTTTTTTAACTCTCGATAGGACCGTAATCGGTGAAACTGGTTTAACGTTCACAACACGCGAACACGCGATTGCTGTGCAGTCACGAGCAAAAGAGCTGACTATTGCACATTGCTGGCAATTGCTGGAAGGAATTTCAATCGCAGCCTACGCGGTCCCTTTTGTACAACCTTCAAAAGACAGTTCTAGCCACGACCGCCGACGAGGCGATATTATAATTCGATGATTAAGCGCGACATGTGAACGCGACCGATAATACGAGTCGCGTGCGCGACAGGTATAAAAAGTAAATTTGATAGAGCTTGAGGTTCGCCAGCGAAGGTGCGATGAGACGAACCCGCTAAGCTATGGTTGCATAAATATTTCCAGCAGGTGCATGGGAACAATATTATCTATGCAAATAGATTTGCGAGGGTGGCGCGCGGGTGTACCTCTTAAATTTTGCTGAATTTCATAAGGGTTTTATTGTGAAACGCTGCCGGTGGATTTACGGCGCCGTAACCCGTGGTTAACAGAAAATGTAGCACGGCGAGAAAACAGAGAAGTTAAATATATCGTTACAACGTTCGTGTAACAAATATTGGTCCAATTCTATCATAAGTAGGGAAAGGAAGTTAACGAACAGAGATCGGGAATAGGGGCAATCGGCACATGAAGCCAACTTGAACAAATGAATATCAATGAGGGACCTTATTTAACACGATTCTCCCTTCCGTACCCCATTCCTCGCCAGATTGTAATATATTGCTCGCAAGTCGCTCATTTGCATATCAAATAAACCGAGAACTTGTGGCACGGACGGGAGATACATTTAAATTGGTTTGTCAGCGTCGCGCGTCTGTGTAAAAGAAATAATAACTCTGGAATATCGCTGCGCAGACTGTCAACCTTCTCGATTCTCGATGGCTAGTTATCATTCTCAGCGGAGATGCCGAATCGGGAATGTGTGCAAGTAAGGGAATGTAACGGGCAGAGGATAGAAGGAGCGAAACGGGGAAAGTGCAAAACAGAGAGGAGAGAAACAGACAGCTTTCCAATTTTACAAACTCATGGCCCACGGATTCTCCGTCTGTGTCTCGTCCGCAGACTGACTGGTGTCGATAAAATGGCATGGAAATACATGAGAAACGGAGCGGGGGTGGCTACGTATCAAACTGACAAAAAGTCAGGTGTAACTCCGTTTTAAATCAGCCGCCGGGCGTGTTCGCTTGCGTACTCGACATACACGACTCGCGTCTCTCTTCCATCGTTGCACGCATTCTATACCCTTCTGATTCGTATTGCCACACCGTTAAAGGAACAATGCGAGTCCCCGAGAATTAAGCCTGAGACATTCGAAATTAGATTTGGGATTTATGCCTGTTTCTCCCCTTATCAAGGGACACACCCGCTGCGTTATCGGTGGCACAATAATTGTCATATAACTCATCGATCACCGTGCGCCGTTAAATCATAAGCTAGGTTGTACTTAAATATCACTCAGTAGCATGAACAGAGGCTCAATCAAACGGGACACGAGCTACGTGTCAAGCTAATTAGGTTTCGACGGGATAATTAAAATCCAGCGTCTGATCGATATCGTGTTTAGCACGAATACCCTGGTGGGCGTCAAAGGTGACGCTGACGAAGAGGAACGAGATGAAGAAGAAGCTGTGCAAGAAAAAAAGAACGATGCGGAGGACAGGCAGCAACGTAAGGAACAGGGTGTTGCAACGCGGCGAGGCGGGCAGAAAGGAACGAAGGGGCAGCCACGACGACGTGAAAAGAGAAGAGGGAAGATTGAACTTAACTGGGGTCAAATTGACTCTAGTAGGGAGTCCCTGCATTCAATATGGCGACTTCCTAATAGAGTCAGGCTGACTCCTTTTAAGACGTTCACCGGGCCATCGCAAAAGTACTTAAGGATGCGCGCGTCCAGCCGAATTGCGGCTGCTTGTGTTAAAAATTGTCGCTCGATACGATGAAGCGTCGAGAAAGAGACTACTATTCACGCGTTACTTTTTTCGAGCGTTGAAATGCAATTGAATAAGGAAATGTTTAAATTGTATTATAGAGCGGGCGATTTAACAGCGATACATTGTGATTGGAGTGCAGTGAGCGTTTGTAAAATCCCTTCCGATCTCTGTCCAGTGAACGCAGTTCGCACTTGTAAATTCGCGCTTGATAGAAAACTCGTCGCGACACTGCAGGTTTTAATACAGCCGTAGCCGTGCGACACGCACGCACAATTGGGAAATTAATTTACGCAATTGGTGCATCGAGTTTAATTAAATTTCAATAATTGCAACGAACTGATTAATGAAATATTGTAAGCGAGGTGGCATGCGCGTGTCGTTGACGATTCGAAATCATTTCCCAGCCGCGCTCGATGAAAAATGAAAGGCGAACTTTCGCCTAAAACGATGGGAGGAACGGTGTCGCGCGAACGATATTGGCCAACCATTGCTCTTCTATCTTTTTCCCTTTTTCAATTTCCGCGCAACAAGGCGGTGCGGCGAAAATATTCGCTGATCGTTAAAAATAATTACGATTCGGCAGAAATTGAAATTGAACACGCACCGGCGTATCGCGAAGTTACAAAAGTTGGTGAGAAAAAAAGGGAAAAAATAAAGAACACGTCGTTGCGCTCCAAATTCTTCTAGAAATGAAATCATGTCACATGTAACGTTGCCCGACAAAGGGAATGCAATTTCGTGTAATTTCATTGCTCGAAACAGATTCGAACGGCAAACATGAGGAGCGTTTTTCTCGTCCACCTGCCGTGATTCGAATACGCGTGGAAACGGCCATCGTTTCCCACCTCTCCCTCCTGGGACCGAGTAACGAACAATTTACAAATAGCTGTGTTTGCTTCGTAAACTGTAATGCCTGCACACCGTCACGTGACAATTAAACCGATTGTGAGAGACGGGAACGACGCGAATACTAACGCCGTAACAAGATAGCTAGGAGAGGCAATATTAACAGTAGTTGCGACACGCAAACAGTAAGTAATACTTGCAAAATTACTGTCGAATTCTGCTCGACCGGGGCGAACGAACCGTTCCACGAGCATCGATTTCTAACGGGCTCGGTTAGAATTGAACTTGGCCGCCTATGTTTTTGTGCGAGATGCCCCAGGTAAAAGCAGCTCGCTTAAAAGAGCGCCGGTGCAAATGTCGCATTGCGACGTGGCTTGCGAATACGACGCGACCAGGGCCCACGTGCACATGCAGAATGTACGCCCGCAAAGTCGGAGGACGTACTCGTTGGCGAAAGAGCGTTTGAAGATTTCTGCGTGCGATTCGCGGGAGCACGTCGTGCTCAATTTCCGCGGCGGAACAACGAGCGGACGACGGGAGCCGGTGCGCGGGTGACGGGGCTGATAATTAAAAGACGCGGGGTACATTCGTACGCGCAAACGCGGCGGCACGATTTCGAGCGGGCAGAGCGAAGCGTTGCGCGCGTCGAGGGGCATTAATTAACGTCAGGATCAGTGCATCACATTTGACATCTTTGTGAAGTATGAGCGCCGTTTATCCTCGCGCCATCCGTCTCTTTCATCGTGCGCCCATTGCGAATTTCCGCGCCGCTCGATGCCACGGAACGGTTGTAAAAACGAAGAGGGACCGATTCGTCTAATTAAACGAAGTCAATCACCCGGCCCGTCCTAAATATTTCCCAGCCTTTGGGTATTTCGGCTATATCCCTGTATTTTGGATATATCCTGCGGACAAAATCGCCCGATCGAGCCGGGACTTCGAGTCGATGATTTGTTTTTTTCTCTGACAATCCGTCGTAGCAACGCTAGCGAATAGACGGCGGAGAATGGAGGGTGCGTCTGCCCGCATGGCGGCCGAACAAAGGGGTGATATCAGAGTTGCAACAAAACGCGAATGGCCGTCGCGAAATGGGGAACAAATGTCGGGCAACGAAACATAGCGGGTTCGGGTCGAAGAACAGAAGAGTTTATAGTGTTTGTAGATATAGCCGCAATACGCGTATCCCGTAGTCGGTTACAATGCCGCGATGGAAGCAGCACTCGTGCAGCCGATCACGTACCCAGCTTGTACCGCAATCGGGCTCATTGTCTGGCAACAAGAGTGTCTAGGGTACAAAGCTTCGGAGCTGTTCGCTGCACGAAGCCAGCTGGTAGGCGCGTGCAGCCAGCGAACGTTATTGCGATTCGATGCGAGTAGACAATCTAGCGTAAATGGGGAATGGCGGTGCGTGTACGGCACGCTGTTACCTGCCGATCTCGAATTTCAGATCGTGCGAATCATGAAGCGTGTTCGATGACACGAGCCGAGATAGAAATTGCCAAGCTGATAGCGTTACGATGGTGCGCCTGAGTCGTTGCTGAATGCAATAGACGAACGGGGGGGGAAAACGATTCTCCGCGTGAGAGTCTAGGTGGCCAGAGGTTGTACCTTTTAGAAGGGGTGAGGAGTGTGAAGTTTTATTCGACAATGGATAGATGGCTCGTTCTTTCTCATTTCGGCCGGAGACACGAGTGGATAACGTCACGGTAAAGCCCGACAGAAAGGTTGTCGCTCTCGGTTACTTTGTCACGTTGAGAGTTTCTTGTTAGCAAAGTTTGGAAATAGTGTCGTCGAGTATCCTCAACGTTGCCACGTAGCGGTGCGCCAACTTCCATCGAGAAAACTTCGCGACCGAGCTTCGGTACTTTAACGAAAGATATCGGGCTGTCGAGCAACCCGCGCCGTCCCGTGGAATTGACCCGGAATTCTCGTTAACGCCGAGAGCCGCCCCTAAATATTTCGACGGCGAGATCGTGAAGCTTAACGAACGTTCGTTGCGTGTAAAGATGATCCGTCGTAAATTTGCCCCGCGTACGTTTCATTCGGCTAAGCTGGCGAAGGAGATCCAGAGTCGTGGAATAGGATTAGCGTAGATTTGTGGGCCGATATCTCGTCGGGATGTCAAGCGAAACTGTTTGCAACGTCGATCGTAAAACGCGTCGACTCCGTGGAATACAGATTAAGTTGGCTATCTGTGCAACCCCGTTTGTCGTTCGATGAACTGGAAACTCCGGGGCAGAATTGCCCCTTAAGTTCTCTCTAAAGGATCTTTTTTATTCGGTGCCGTTAACGTGTTCCGTGTTGTTTCGTTGCAGTATAACATAAAGAAACGGGAGGAGGTACAGGAACTGACCCAGGAAGAGCCTAATCCTTTGATGCGCAAGAAAAAAACGCCAGAGGAATTGGCAGCGGAAGCCGAAGCGGAAGAGGAGGACGAGATTACAAGTACGTATCCACAATTAGTAGCTCTCAAGCATCACACTGGATACAGAACACTTCCGAAGGGGTTGGGGCGGCGAATCGTAGAACGAAGTTAAGGGTAGAGGGTTGCAACGCCTGGCACGAGTTAAGGTAGTAGCTGCCTGACGAATTAATACGTCGGCGTTCAGATACGGTAGACGAGGATCGATAGGAGGTTGGATAACGAGCCGTGGCTAGAAATCAAACAACGCCAGCCCTCGATTCGGCATCCGGGTAAATGAAACGCGTGCCATTGCATGTCGCGATCCCTCGCCAAATTCCGTGGCGAAATTCGTGTTACGTAATTCAAATCGTTGGGTGACAAAGAAAAACTGCGCAGTAATGTCTGCCAATACTCGCTGATTTTTTTTCTCCATTGTTTCGTAACTAAACCGGGACACTGTGCACGCACGCACACACACACACACACGGGCAATTCACCGAAACGCAACAAACACCTAACCATTCTGCAGATATAGGCACATGCGCTCGTTTGTTTCAGAATTCAAGAACGTGTTAGATACGCATATACAAGAGATCAAAGCGCAAGTAATGGAAGGTAAATGCGACCTCCAATAAGCCTACCTACACCCTCGAAGCGGTCGGTAAGGAGGGTGGCTCATCATGCGTCACCAGGGCCGCATTCACCTATCAGCCCCTACGACACCGCGAAGAAGGGAACGAGCAGGATCTGACGTGTTGTTGAAGAAGCAAAAGAAAAAGAACGATTAGAGAAGCCACCAACGTCCTCGTCGTCGTCGTCGTAGCTGTCATAGTCGTCGTCGTCATACTGTTCGAGTGTAGATCGATTCGTGATTCGAATTGGCTGCTTGTCGCTTAGAGCGTGTCAAGGGAAACGACAAGCACTCGAGTCACCGTAAGAAACACCCCTCGTCCACGCGGGATCCGGATGACCGTGCAACCCGATCTCGAGGATTTCCCACGGTACATCGAGGACAGGGGGCAAAAAAACGCATCGACCAAACAGTATAGTCGCGAGCTTAAGTTAACATTAGCGACTACAGGAATCGAAGGGAGAGAAGCCTGCACTGCATTGCCGAAGGGAACGTGTCATTGGTGTTTTTAATATCGGGAACGACTCGGCTGGTCGAGCGCGATTAGAAAAATCTGTCGTGCACAGTGCGGCTAATTGGCAGGGTTGATCCGCGGTTAGAAGGTATGTCGATCGACGACCGACGATGAACGAAAGCGACAACAGAACCAATCCAATCTGGCGAGGTGGGCGAGAGACATTGCGTATGAAAATTCATGGGCGAAACGAAGGGAACGGAGACGATGGAGAACGAAGTGATGACGGAATGACACCAAATATGAAACTGTGGCGGGCGCGAAAACATAGAAAGTATGCGATCGGCGAGAACTCGTTTACGTCTTACGATTCGTACAGATAAGAGAGACGAGACGATCGAAGATAATGGCAGGAAAAACGAAACTCGAGGCTATCGTACACGTCAGTGTAATGTGGGTTACAAAGTAGAAAGAAAAAGAAAGGGAAGGCAGTAAAACCGGAATTCGATCGATCTGAATCTTTTCGGATGTCGCATGAATATCATGGCGTAGACGAGACGTGAGCAGTCGAAGGGCGCGTGCATATAAATATACCAATACATATAAATATAAATAAAGAAAAAAATATATATATATACAAGTAAGAAAAAATGAAAAAAGCAAAAAAAGACGTAAAAACTAGTACCTAAGTTTTTAGCGAATTTTCGAATAGTGGTAACAAAGAAACTACCGGTAGCAGAGTTACGTAGTCACTAGTTCGTTCGACGGCTGTTCAATAACAAGGAGATCAGAAAGGAGGGAGTCATTCTTATTATTCGAGTTATTAATTATTCTCATAGTTTATTACCGCGGCCATTGTTCTTATTATTGTTATCATTAAATGTTTATATTTAGAAACAAGTTAAGACAAGGATCGAGGGCCACGAGAAACTAGTGTCAAGAGACCAAGAGCTAACCCCAAACGGAGAAGGACTGTTGAGAGAGGAAAAAAAAAGATGAGTAACGCGAGACGAGAGTAACCGGCGGCCCTTGCTCTCCCTTCCGTCCAAAATTCGAATTTTTCCGATTACCTCTCAGCAATATAGCTCGATCGCGATCGATCCGTAGTGAGACGCGTAACACCTGAGCGATTCTTAGGGACATTCACTTAGGGCAGATTACCAAAAAGAGAAAAAAAAAAGAGAAAAATAAAAAACAATGTGATTAAGCCAAAAAAAAAACTAAACGAAAAAACGACGGAGCTGAAACGTTACTGCGCCCGTCTTACCTCGACGAATCGCGCAGCACTGACTGCCGCATTTCGATGGCAGGGGAAAGGAATGAATTGAAAAAAATAAAAAAGAAGAAATGCCTTCCTTTCATATTTATACGGTGCGTTTCTATCGAGTGTAATGATATAGTAGGTTAATTGTTAAAGGGTGGAGCAGCGCGAAACGGATTTATATGCCCGCTTGTGAACGATTTTGAAGAGAATAAGGCCTACAGGTGTGTCGCGATTCAACGATCGAAACTGTTCTTAGCAAGGTGTTTCAGGTGTTACCGCCGGAAACGTTCGAGCAACCTAGCCATTACTTCATCCTTTCTCGAAGCAGTTCACCGATCTTCCATCGTTCTATTCGTCGTAACAAACAGGATCGTTGCACGAACGACGGGTGAACGACGGTGGACGGGATGGACAGAGCATCGACTGCCGGCAAATAACGCGAGCCTTATACATATACAGAATTAGCAAGGGTTAACATATGCTCGTACACGATGCCATTATTCGGAAAAGAGGGAAAAGTATTTCGCTGAACACGTTTCTTGCTCCTTCGATCGGAGGTCTACATCGAAGAGACTGACAATGAGAATAACTCTGTTTAAATTAAAATGCACCTTGTAACATAGATTTTCGCGAATGTCGCGATATTGTGAGTTGGTATATGTATAAGGGCGGATGTGATTAAAAAAAAAAAAAAGAAGAAAAAAACGCTGCTACGGAAAAGAAAGCGCGAAGGAGGAGAGGAGCACGCGCGATAAGGCGCGAAATTGTTTTTGTACGAATAGTGGGAAGGCGATACGAAAGTACTTTTTTATGTTCAATATCGTTCCTCGTTCTGATAACTACTGATCTATTCTCATATCTTCTTCTTAACCATCGAAACCTCACAAATCTTCTTAATTCATTCTGACTCTAAAGCAACGGCTATCCTCTGATTTCTTTGCGAACTCGAGATTCTCCTAACACGCGCTCTACCACACTCGACCATTCGGACTCGGTGGAAACATCTAACGACGATGTGCCGCGCACGCGACTTCATCGAGCACCGATTCTTCAAAATTCCAACTGCTCCGACGAACAATAATAAACGAGTAGCAAGATCGACGGGGAACAATAAAAAAAACAAAAAGATTGAAAAAGCTTTCCGCGTCGCTTCGAATCATGTGTGTTACATATTTAGGACCGCGTCTCAGTTAACAGAGCAACTTCAACGTCAGTCGAAAGTGAGAAGTCGGAAGGCCTTCCATCCAAACGTTTCGCTGTATATACAAACGGACGCATGTCAGCTTTCTCTGTGTGCAATTTTATTGTTTCTCGATGTGTAAACTTACGCACCTGTTAGCCGATAACGTCGACGGTTCTCCGTCGTTCCAGAGCACGTTCGCGTAACTCCGCAACGAGAATTCGTCTATCAGTGGGCCTCGCTGCGATCTGAAACTCCGGCGAGAAAGTTTGTTGCAAACTCAATAACACGTCGATACTTTATTCCAACTTCAACCTCTACGTAATTGGACGGGGAGAACACTTTACGATATTAAAAATTCTCCAACTTTTAACGACGTACTATTTTTTCCGCCGGTATATTAGCCGGAGAAGTGTATAATTATTTGCGAACGAAGAATGATGCAGATCATTGGAGCGGCGCCTCGTTATCGAGGCCTCCCGAGCCAAGCGTTTTTTCAACCACCGGATTTTCCAAACGAGCCCGAGGGAACTAACTTTTCGTTGCGGCAAGAAATCCAACGAACAGCTTCCACCTCGTTTTTTCGAACTTTTCGAAAAACCGTCCCAGACTCCGCCTTTCACCCCTTTCACTCGTTCCAAGCCCAATACCGTAAAATACCTCTTGGCAGCTGTTTGTCGGCGGAAAACAAACCGAGAAGTTTTTCAACGTCTCTCGTGCTCGACTTTATATCCCTTTCGACCACCTGGATTGCCCGGGAAGTTTCGGGAACTTTGGGCAACCGACGTGGAAACCCTAGAAGCTATTTGATGTCCCTCGATTCCAATTGTTTTCCACCTTAATTGTTCCAGCGGGGCACAGCGGGCTGCGTCCGTAAAATTATGTTGCTCTCGCGTTTCGTGAGGAGTTGCGCGAATTTTTATCGCCGAATTTTATCGTCGCGATGGTGCGAAACAATTAACTGGATGTGCTTCGTATCTGAATCTATTCGACGTAGTCTCTCTCTCGTATCTCAACGTAACATGCTACATATCTTTCGCTTGTCGATGTCGATGTCATTGGTTGGACCTTCTCTTATCACACGTGCGATCTTCGAATATCACTCGGCCGAAAGTTATAGTGTCCAAAAAGTAGATCGTGTATTTTGCTACTCGATTCGCGAGAAACAAAGAAAGTACAGGGAGAGTAGAGTGATGATTTTCGAAGATTCACAGTCTCGTATTGTTTCTCTCTACGCGACCGATCTCTAGATGGAAACGCTTTAAAGAATACCATAGTCCTCGCCCTTATCCTTAAAATTTGCCCTCTCCCACCGTCCGGTATCCCGAACCAAGCGAATCCAAACTTATCTCACAAACTCAGATCCTCCTATGCGATCCACTCGATATACACTTGAAGTCAATTACTCAATTATTAATCCACAAAAATATATATATATATATCTATATTGATTCTAGAGAGAATATGCTCATGTGTTTTACTTGCGAATTTTTCCATACGAATGTAAAGAAGTTGTTTGACAAGCTACCGGTTAATGGAGAGCCCGAACTTGCTCGGACGATTCAAGAGGAGCTAGGAAAAGTTTCAGTGTAACTCGAAAGACCGTTCTTATTATCATCACTAAAGCAGAGGAAAAGTAATTAATTGAACATCAAGGTACTCCGGCAACTTCGAACGACAGCTTAACTATAACACAGGCAGCGATGCATAGTTCATAGACTGTTTTCCTATCAATTACGCTCTCTTTATCTCTTTCACTGTCCCTCACTCTTTCTCTTGCTCATCTCTCTCATCTATTGAACGTTGCTACTTTCTCTCTCTCTCTCTCTCTCTCTCTCTCTCTCTCTCTCTGTCTGTCGTCTTTCTCTATATCCCTTGCTCGATGTATACCTACGCTCGTCTGTTCTCTTTAAACTCACGACTACTTAATGCACGTGTCGCTAACAAGTGAATGAATAAAATGGACGAAAACGGAAGCAAAAACAAGAACGGTGTCTTATTATTATCGCTACTGTTACTGCTGATTAATGTCGTGTGTCGTTGTTGTTTCTCGATGTGATCAGCATGAATGTTGTTCGTCGCACTATCTATTCAATGTTAGTACTATAAACTAACTAGTTCGACTTTCTCCTCGTTCTTATTCGTCGTGTTATGTATTGTTAAAACTCTACATGTAAGTTTCAATGAATTGATTAAAAGCTTTGTGTGCCTTTAGTTCGTCTACTTTAATTTAAACGTAAGCTTTTATTAACACAGCGTAACCAAAGATTCTGTCCTATGAGCTCCTCACAAAGATTTTACTGTTATTCGGAATGTTACTTTTGCGACGAATTCTCGCGCATGCTTAAACTTGATAAACCGTAGAATTTGGGTGAACAGGCCGTTTACCGACGAGTTTTCACCGCCGTCAATGCAAAATATAGTTTTACTCACCAAGTGTCACGTGTACGCGTGCGAGATTCATGAAAAATCGCGCGCAGTAACCTGCCCAAGCGAGAAAATCCAACCCACCGAACAAAACAAGAAAAGAAAAGTGCTCGACGACGTACAAAAAATACAGGAAGAATGATAATCCTGCAAAACGACAGAGATAAGACAAAGTCTATGCGTGATGATCATCTACGATCGTCCGTGTCAAACAATGATAAATGCGCGGTCCAAAGGAAAATTTAAATAGTTTGAAATGAATTTTCTCTCCGCTCAAGCTGAACAAGAATAAGGAACGAACTACCAAATATTTGCTGCCATTTTCAGACTAATCAGAGTTAAATCAAATTCATTTGGCCAGGCACCAATCGCGCGAATGCTCTCGAGACTTTCTCTTGTTCTCTGATTGCCTTTATTCTTTCCAGCGTTCCGACAAACTGTCTGCACTCGATCTCCTCGATTTCTTTCACGAAAAATTTCCAACCTAAACTTCACCAAACTTTACACATGCGCGTCAAACGAAACGATTCTAGGATCCTATTGTTCTATCCTTCGCATCCTTTCCCTGAAGCCACCCTAAGCCTATACGCGGCACGTGGCAAGTGATATAAACATATATACTTAAAACTATTTGATTCACGTTTCATAGACTGTAATCGTGAAGAAGAAAAAGGAGCAAAAAATTGAGCAAAAAAGAAAAAAAAAATCGTGACGCGTGTCTGATTCCGACGTATTGTCTCTACAGTAGTCTACCAATGATTTAGAATAAAGTTGAAAGAGCCAATGAATGTTCCTAACGAATAGAGATAGCATCGGTGAATAGGACTGCAATTACTGAATAACGTGGCAAAGTACAACTGATACGTCGAAACGAGACACGAGTCGAAATAACCTGTAAGAGACTTAGCCACATAAGTATCCGCCAAGTATTTAGGTGAATAGAGAAGCGACAAAAAAAGAAGATAAACGTGTTAGGTACGATATGCGCCGAAACGTTAATTTTACGACAGATGTAACACTTTTTTTTCTTTTTTTTTTTCACCATGTACATAATCACGCGTATAACCCAGACCTGCGTATAGCATAAACGGAAGTTTTCGTTCAAGCGAAAGGGATGAACGGCTTTTCGTAATTGTCCTTCCCCGAATTTCGGGACACATCGACCCCTCGATGAATGGTTAGCAAACGTTCGATTTTGTTCTCGAACGACGTTTAAAAAGACATGTACCGTTCGTGAACACGAGCGAATAAACTGGGACAGAGTGGCCCGAAATTCCGGAAAGAAGAGATTATACCGGCGTGACTCGTAAAGAACCGACTTGACTTATTCAAAGACAACGACACAACGCATTATAAAGTAATAATGATAATTTAACGTTAAATCGACGTACTATTGTTACGATGTCTTACACTACCGACGGCGATCCCGGGGGAGTATCGTCGTACAATGTAAACGGGTTCGCACGTGTGTTTCTCGATGCGTTCAGAAAATGCGGTAAATGTTAAGCGATAAGCGACCGAGCGTCGTTTAAGCACACAAATCTTAACAAGAATAAAAACCGGAAGGTGAAAAAAATTAAGCTGCAAGAACCATGATGTTATGTAAGTAGTCGTTAGTTTTGTATACAAGGGAATGTCGATAAAAAGGAATGACGACGTTAAGGGGAAGAGAAAGGGAGAGGTCAGATAATTGGCGAGTTCCGTGGCGAAGGGATACACGAAAAACGGTTCTTTCCAGCAGCTGCCATACGACGAGTGATTCGTGTACCACCATCTTCGATAGAACTTGTGCGATTTTTTGGATAAGAGTTCCGCGAATACGATGCCTCGCTGTCATTCGATAGACGAAAACGTTGATCGCCCTGTGCGTTAATTACAGAGAGGGAAACCCTTGCGAGACGCGGGAAACCGTATTTTCTCGGACGGTGAACTCAATTTACTTTTCACTGGATCTTTAAATTCTCCCTGGTGAAACGAATTCCAAGTTGCTTCGAGTTACCAGTCAAGAAGAACCTCTGAATAATTTATTCGGAGTGATCCCCAGTTGATATGCACGCATAGTTTCCTTGGGACGCACGGGAGCCATGGTTGTTTCACATGTATACGGAAATTGAATTAAAAATGTGAATCGACGTACATTTGAAGCAACAACGGCATGGGGATTCGAATGACAGTATTCCATCGTGTTGCAACGCTGCAAGATACGTAGATCACGCTTGTACCGTGCCCGGTGTCTTCGTAAATTCGTTGAACCGAGAAGCAATACTACAGATGCCTATAATCACATTATACGTGTCTTATACAGCAAAGGAAGGAAAATAAATTGCGAACGCGCATCAGACGCTATATCTATTTAAGAACAAAACGTGTGTCACACACAGAAGCACGAAACTCACGAAGGAACGAGACATCGACACTATAAATTTCAGGCGTTCCTTCCCACGATCACTCAAAATTGAACCACGAAAAAGATCAATACCACTCTTACTTCGAACTCGATGCTATGTAATTGCGACTCGTACGTTCACATCGATCTCTGTGTAATTTTATACTTCAACGTTCGAAGATGCGAAACGTTTTTAGCTGCGTGCAACGACCAATAATAATTGTAATCGTTAATCGTTTAGGGTTGCACGGCAATTGTAGAGAAAGGGTGGACCCTGATACGGGGGGCCAGATGTCGAATAAAAATGAATGAAAAGGAGATTTAAACGAAGAAGAAGGGCACACAGGGACATCTCTTGACTGCCCAAAAATCGCACCAAGCTTGCTCGCCAAGAATAAAGAAAGTAAATTCTTAGGAAACGTGAAACGAATGACACCAAACGAAAGAGAAATATTAAAACATCTCTTGCGTGAAATCTAGTGTGCATAGTGGCTGAATCACTGGAACACGAGTGAATTGATTGTTGAACGTAAAATATTAAGTAACATTTGAAGAAGAAAACAAGTAATGCCGGATAGAAGGATGATGATAATATTATATTGTTGTTAGATTATGTATATTATATATATATATATAAACATTGATATAAAGGTGAAGTAATCTAGACGTTAAGCGATCACTCGTTCACACCTACACAAACATAGACACGTACATACACGCGTATTCACACAAAACTTAACCCTTTATTTAACGAGAAGGAAGCAACAACGACAGGAGAGAGCAACTTCAGAAAATTGTTTACTTATAGAAAAATAGACATCCGCGTTGCATTCGGTGTAACATTCGAGCTACTTTTTATTCGACAATCGAGATTCCTTCCACGCAAACCAAAATATTCAAAGCAATTCAAAAGCATGAAATTAAGATGACCGAAACGTTTGCTCGTGCCAAATAGAAGGTTAATGAAGGTGTGAATGCAAGTCACAAGTACTATTCATACACGCAGAAATGCGAAACACGACACGACACGACAAGACACGATTTCGTAGCTGTACCCGTGAGTAGAGGGGCAGCATCCCCTGGCAAACCTACCCCTGGTCATGTTCTCGGCTCTTGATTACGCGTAAAAAATGCATAGAGTCCTACTTCCTCTGTTCATTCCTTCCCCCTTGACCCTTGAAACGTCAGCAGCAAAAAATGCGAGGAGGGACAAGGAAACACGAGCCCCCAGCCGTGTTACCTGTCGTCTTCATTGATAAAAAGGAAAAAAGGTGGTGCAAAGATCTCGTAGTATCGAGGAGAGTTTCAAGTGTCAAGCGGGAGGCGATAACTACGAACCGGAGCCTGAAGCTCGGACGAAACGATAATGAAGCGGGAATGAAATCAAAAGGAAAGAAAAAGTGACGGATAAACGAGCTTTCCTCTTCCTACGTTGCACGGAAAATTCGCGATGTTTCTTTTGGCTTTCGCGACGGACGGGAAAGAATACAAAATGTACGAGAACAAAAAGAGAATGTGAACGAGCAAGAAAGGCAAAGCATGAAGACAATTTTTAGGGGCGCGCCTCGTCGTTATAGCTCTTAATACGATAGTAACATTACGCATAATAAGAATAATAATATAAATAATAATAAACAAAAGTGAATTAACCAGAATATGCGTTTATGTTATTTAGTTCTAAAAAAATGGACAAAAAAAAAATGTAATAAAAATCAATCGTGTTACCAACTTGATCGCCTATTCATTCACCTATATCTAATAGCTAATTGAAAATGATAGCTTGTATTTATCCACGGTGAACCGGGAATTTCGACGATTCAACTCGCGCATTCCGCTGTGCGTGCAAAATCTTTTGCTTCCACTTTTTGCGCAATCTGCCGATACAATGATTTCGAAACCAACTGAAATGCCTTGTACTACTTGTCAACTGCTGTCGCATATTATTTTTTCGATCAACCGTCCATCAGTACAAATAAATACGTTCCCGCGAAAGGTTTCGCGAGCCGCGACTTTTTACCGTCAATTCACCGTGAAATGGGTAGTTCTCTGTGCCTATTCGAGAGCAAGTAAATCAACGGAAAAATGAAGCGCCCCGATCGATGTATTTTATTATTACTTGTTCTACATGTTCTCGCGATTCGTTGTTTAGCGAAGGATTTAACGTTGAGCGTCAACTTGAGAAAGCCCATTGCCGTGACCGATGAAAAATTCCTTAGCCTCACAATCGATCCCGTAGTTCTATTGTCCGGAAGTGCGCTAAGGTACGTAAGCCGAATTTATAACGCCTGTGTGCGATAGGCAACCTCGTTTCATGATGAGTGCAGCGCGGCTGCAATTTAAAAGCAATCAATAGAATGCAAGGCTTCGATAACTTGCACGGGAAAGCTGGCGAACAACTCCGCGTGTGTAATCACTGAACGAAACAGAATTCAATCTAGCTCCAACGTAGTAAAACGCGACGGTTTTTTAATTTAAATTTCAACTACCGCCCCGTTTCGCCAGCTGTTCCTATCGGTTGTTCGCCGAAAATATTCCCAACTGGTAGGAGAACTTTGAAAAGGAATAAAGAAAAATGTTGCGAAACTTTTCAACGATATATCGCCCTAGCGCCGGGTCAATCGGCGTGATTTCGTATTTAATATAAGAATCGTGGTTGCTGCTATTTCAGCACGGATTTCGAGAGAAGCATAAATTTGGCAAAAGCGTTGACTCCCGCGTACATACGATTCGGAGGGCCAGGTAGCTCTATTCGTTGCTTTAGCAGCCAGAATTCTCAGGACGCCGAGAAGAGCAAACAAAGCGTACTATCCGGTAAGTCTCAAAAATCGTCTCCTCAGTTGCGCAATTAAAAATTACACCGCCTATCTGTCTCGGTTCGTTGTTTGGCTGATAATTCTCGTCCGATATATTCGGCTGGTTTGACCGCAAAGCAGTCAATCCCTCGTCCATTATCACGGTTAATTTAGGCGGCAGTGTAGCGGATGGTGGCCTACAAAGGATCTACGTGCATCCGTTCACAGCAAAGTTACGTTAACGCTGAAACGCATACTACACATCTTCCTCGGGTAATTTCGTGGCCGATGCAGCATCGTGGCCAGTCAGTTACAGGAGCTGCCCGAATTAACCTGAACAATGCTTCGTGGACAAATGCTCGCTCATGCACGTAGCAGACGAGAGGTGTTCCACGATGAGAAACGAGAAAGTTTATTTGGCAAACGCGAAATGCAGACACGATCCCATTTCGTTCGCGGATCCAGTACCTCGCGCTACTCCAACCATTCTCGCTAATTACAAGCAAACCTTTACGCGCACGGTACAAGGTGCAAACGCTATGCAGCTTAGCAATTTAACATTCGTTGCGTTTTCCGTACGACGGAATCCGGTACTCTCCCAACAGAATCCTATTCCGTTTTCCTCGGGAACATTTGCGGAACAAATGAATAGTTTACTCTGAGATGTTGCTTGTAACCGTAGTTCGATCGATTCTGTTAGAAATTCTGTCGGGAATTCTGCTCCCTGTTTTATTAAACACCTTTCGTTATGGCAGAGACCGATTTTGTACGGTCCCATCAATGGGCGGAAAAAGCCGGGCTGGACGTGATCGCTTGCATCTCGCCAGACGATCCACAGGAGTCTGAAGAGTCCGAAGCTGCTAGGGGGATCATTTCATTCGCCGATCATGTGCGTCTTAATACGAATTGGCAGCTGGGATACGGTAAACTAATTGACCGACGTTTCGCTCGAAAATCGAGAAGAAAGATGTACTGTACGGTCGACCATTTTTAGAATGTCAAAGCGGATGCAACTTAACAGCCGATGATTTTGCGAAGCAGACACTGAATCTGAGGGAAATATTAAACGAATTTCCGAGATACTCGAATAGCATTATTACCGGGCCCGATATCGTTGCTTATGCGAACGAGGAGCAACAGGATTACCTTCGAGAATACTTGGGGATCGCTGGCCCCGCACTTTCGGCAATCACGTGGCACCCGTAAATTTCTAATTAATATTTATTTCGATGAAAAGAATATTCTGTATATAATGGCGCCGCAAAATTATTCCAGCGACTTGACGAGCATTACTCTGGCCAGCGACGGTGTCTATATACGCCCGGATAATTTGGAGACGGACAAAGAGGAATTGTACAAAGTTATAGGTCGCTTCATAGAAAATCAACCGCTGTGGATAGGTACGAAATATTAGGCGCGACAATTGCTAATTGCGTGTGTAATTTTTTTTTCTCCGGTTCACAGCCGAATCCGGGCACGAAGTGTACAAGGATTCGTACATAGGTGCTTTAGTTTTAACCAGGAGGCTCGGGAACGCTGCGAAATTGAACATAAACGTGATCATGAGACAACCTACTGATCTAGCTCAGCCAACTCCGGTAAGTTGCAGAATCTCGCGGTGAAAATTGACAAAGATTGACATGTTATTTCCTGCGTAGGATTATTGGGTATCGTTGCTCTACAAAACTCTTGTTGGACAAGTAGTGTTCGATGCACAAGTCCGTAGTATCGATGAAAATCACATTCATCTTTTCTGCCAATGCACCAACCCCTCGACCAGGTACAATAAAGGGTCCATCACGATATTCGGTGTGAATTTAAGTCCCGAGGATGCCGAGATTAATTTGAAGGGAAGCAAAATCACCACGGTTCATCGATACGTTCTTTTACCAGACGCGGATACACCTAACAGGATGTTTGCCGAGTAAGTTTTTTAATCACTGAGAAATTTTGGAAACGTTTTATCACTGTTTCACTCGTAGGGCTGTTCTTCTGAATAATCGATCGTTGGGTTTGATCAACAACACGATCCCCGACATAGTCCCGGACATCTTGAATGATCCAAATGGACTGAACCTCGTTCTACCTTCAGCTGCCATTGGTTTCTGGGTGTTTCCTAACTTGAAGGTACTAACAAATGCTTCCAATGTTCCGTTCTTCCATCCACGCGATACAATTAACCACGTCATTTTTACAGATCAAATCTTGCATGGAAAGTGACGTCGCGTCGGGGAAAGAAATATTTGCAGGAATTCGAGATCTGCGAGATCTAAGCGAAACCAAACATACAAAATCACGCGCTGCTAGATCCGCGGAGGATCGAACGAGCAGGCGCAGTGCCAAAGCGAGGCAGAGAAGTATCGACAAGATGGCCAGGAGGTTGAACTTGAAGTCAGAAACCAAAAGATTCAGGAACTTTCTGAAGAAGATATTGGACGATTACGAAAGCAGATTATTATTGGAAGTCAGAGGGCTGTCCGATTCTGGCGAGGAGAAGAACACGGAAACTATGCAACGATTTCGAAACGATGTAGCAACCGAATTGGAAGAATTCAGGGAGTACTTTTCACAAGTCAGACAATTACTGGACGAAGGGGAGCCTACGTTCGTCAAAGACTCCATCGCGAACTACGTCGAGAACGTGAACAATTTAATATCGCATGTACAGAGCACTCTGAGCAACACCAACCAGGAAACCGGACATAAGAGAAGAACGAACGTGGCGAATTACTTAAGAGCTCTGTACAATCTGTTAAGCGACGAGTCACAGTTAGAAAAGTCGGTCGACATCGAGGTGGGAAAGGTGGGGCGGAAATCGAACAGGTTCAAACGAGGTTTCTTCGAAGAGGTCGCAGATCCTGCGAATTCAGAAGAGGATAGAAAGCGGGACTGGAACAGCGGGTCGCAAGAAAGTAGAGTGGATCAAAAGATAAAGCAGAAGGCGCATATTAGGAAAAGGGTGCAGCCGAAGTTCATTGGACAGGCAGAAGGTGATAGCCAGGAAGACAATTTTTACGGATTCTTCCGGATAGAACCGTCGAAACGCTTGCCGGAGGAAGATGTACTTTTTCCTGCCGGAAACCCTCCTCTAAGTGGCGATTACTATTACGCAGATGACGATGAATATCGTCAGACGAAACCTCCAGCGCTCGACTACGACGATGACGATTACGCTCAATCGGAAGAGCGAAACGATTATCCGTTTTACAAAAGCAACAAATTTATTCATAGACCGTGGACGTTGAATGATCGAGCCGGAAAAAGTTCTTGTGGTTCTGAGCTGTGGAAGGTAATCTATGGATCTGGAAAGAATGATAGATTTGGTAACAAGAAAGTCCAGAACGATGAGAGTCTATGGGAGAGTTCAGGCGACTACTACGTGGCTAGTGGTTTTCCGAACAATCACAGAAATTCTCCTGCCCCGCCGAAATCTAAGCTTGAAAGAATACTGTATGCAAATCGGCCAACATCGGGCCTAAGGCGTCCGGAAATAAAATCGGGTGTTGAAAAAACGATAATGCCCGAACGCGGCTACGGCTCTGATCTTAAAGGACTGGATTTCTCAATCGCCGGCGATTCCACTGAAGCTGGAAGGTTTAAAAGGGGGGGCAAGAATTTCCATGACTTCCTTGACCAAGAAATGATCGACGAGGACGACGCGAATTTGAAAGATTGCAATTGCAGGGTCCTTCGACACTCGAAAGTTTGCGCTCATCGCGCGAAAAGAAATATCGTTGGTTCAGCGATGCCTGAAGATTACATGAAATCAATTCCCAGAGAAGGAATGCCCGACGGTTTCAACACGCATGTGAACCACGCGAATTTGCACGAGGGCGTGCAAATTTTCTCCCACGTCGGTAATCCGTATATGCAGCGGCAGAACGTTCAAGTTCAAGCGTCCATGCCGAGCTTCGAACAGAAACCATTGGAAACTTTCCAAACTGATTCGTACATGCAAGAATTCCCAAAGACTCCAGTTGAGAGCAAAATAATTCGAACATTCGATGACACGAATATTCCCGTTTTAGACACCCCTCTTGAATATTCTAAGGACCCCAGAGATGTTCAGCCTGAAGTGACTCCAAGTTCTTTCCCAAGTTCAACTACCGATAGAAACAATAACGAGGATCCGTCCACGAAGAAACCAGCCGGTCGCAAGAGGAGCAAGCTTTTTCACGACCGATCGAAAACGAAAGAAGCGGAGGAGCAGGCGACGATTAAGGCTGAAACTTACAATTCGACGTCTGATGAAGAAAATTCGCAGGCCATCGTCAATCAGAAAGTTGCGAAGAGGACTGGCAAAACTGTGACGACTAAACGGATGAGAACTAAAAATTCAGACACGACATCGCGGACATCCACTTTATCTGATGCAACTATTGTCGAAGAATCAAAGAACAATTACAAGAACGACGGAGTAAATATAAAACGAGACTTGGCGAATCAACAAGTGATCTCTGAAGTACCTGTAAACGTTGCGACTACGAATCCTCAGTTGTCGACCGATGAAGACAAAAATGGTAGGGGAAAGAAGAGCGTCGCGCAAAAGAAATCGAAGGCTGCTAGATCTAAGGAATCAAGGGGGTCAAAGAAAATAAAAACGCTGAGGGCATTGAGAAGTATGCTCCGCGAATATAGAGAGAAAATGTCCGCGACACCAAATCCGAAATTAAGATCAATCACGAAGATTGAAAGGAATCCCACCAAACGTTCGAAACAGGCATCCAAATTAAAAGGGAAGTTGCGCGAGGGGGGGCAAATAAATCCGCGGCAATATGAAAAAGGGATTCATGACTCCACGGAAAATGTGAAAGCCAACGAGAAGAAATATATAAAGAAGAGGGAGGTTTCGCTGGAGATGAAAGACACTGATGATGACAAAGACATGACTGATCACGAAAAATCGGCTCACGTTCTGTCGCCAGCGGGCTATGATTCGGAAATCGAAGAGAGTAATAGCAGTGAGTCGATCGAGAAAATAGAAGCACCAGTGACCAAAATTGTCAGACCTCGCAACATAAGAAAAAGCACTCTCGGTGTTAAAAATCAGCGCAAGTCGTGCAGTTCAAAATCGAGGAAGGCGAAGAAAAAAATGTTAAAGTTATCCAACCTGTATAATAACAAGATTGAAAAGAAGCTTGATAAAGACGACAAGGGAAAGAATAGGACGTACTATGCACTGGTGGAAGATTTGGAAAGCCCACGGGTATTCTATTATCAGGAGGTGCCAGAAAATGAAGGGCAGGAATCCGAAGAGGTAATTAGTTTCCGTACCATTTCTTTTAATTAAACATTTCTTCGCTCTTGAATTTAATTAATTCGTTCCACAGATATCATCGCGTGACGCATCATATTACGGTACGGAATACATGCAGAATAAATATCGACAGAAGCCTACGCATCCTTGCTCAAAATCCGTCCAATATTCGGTCGACAGAGATCTCGAAGATTCGGATGAATTTACTGAGAGCAGAAAAATATACGTTATCGATCCGTCTGAGTACAGAGGCGGTGATCCTCGTTTGCAATTATACAAAGCCCCGTCGAGATCGGGAAGCAATTCAAAGATGATCCCGGAGAATGCTTACGAAATCATTTGGGAGCCCTTAATCTACAATGCTTTCAAGTGTCGTCAAAAGGAGCAGCATAAACGCGACGAAAAAATTGCCAGTGAAGATTATGGGGACCTTCCAAGAAGCGCTGACGATCTTTTAGAAATTCTGATCAACGATCTTCATTCCCAGACTACCAAGGATCTTTTGGGGCGGTATGATATGGATGATAACATATCCGGGCGAATTCTTAAGCATTCCATTGGCAAGGAAATGGAAGAAGAACAATCGGAGGAACACGCTGCGGAGGCTGACGATGGCGAAACGGTGGAGCAAATTTCTGAAAGCAAGGAAATCTCTGAAGAGAAAGCGAACTCTGAAAGTAACGAATCTTTGGAGCTAATTTTTGTGCAAAACGTCAGGGAACAGAGGGAGAGCCCGCATCCAGATGCTTCGATAGAAGAAGAAACGCAAACTGAAAAAAATAGTACAACTTTTGAGGCACAGATTGCTCCAGAATCGGCCTCGAATGATGATTCTCAGGAGGAAGTTCCATACCAAGATGAAGCAGAAAAAGAAGAAGAAGTGGAAGCAGAAGAAGAAGCACAGGAACAAGAAAACGGCGAGGAACAAGAGCAAGAGCAAGAACAAGGAGAAGAAGTAGAACATCTTCGGGAACGGAGAGACACAGGTGCTTGGTCAGAGGAAGATCATGCTAAGTGGTCATCGCCGTTACTGATACGCAAAGCACCACGCGCAATTCAAAAGACTGCACAGAACAATCATTTATATTTACAGAAAAATCCAGAACACATTCCGAACGCAGATTTGTCTAAACTTATTCAGATCTTAAGGGGAAGCGATTTTTATCAAGCAGTTCCTGTTAAAAAAGTCTATACTTTGCCATCGTCGGGTGCAACAATAAATCATCGAAATTTTCCTATACACTTGAGAATTGTGCTCCCCTCGAATTCAGATGAAAAATACCCACCGATCGAAACTTCAACTATCGCCGATACGGAATATCCAGATAGAGAATTGTCCGAGGACAACAAGAGGTACGAAGAAAAAGAATTGGAAATAGAGAATGGCGAAGAAAATTCGGACGATGCCTCGTCAGACTACAGAGAGGGGAATGTATCCAACGCGTCGGAAATTTCCAACACATACGAGGAAGATATACAGAGGGGTGAAGAAAGCAACGAAGGTGCAAATTTGAAAGAGCACTCCGATAAACCGGAGTTTCTAATGCCGTTGCCATTGGATCAAACTCACGGCAGGTATCGAAGGGAAGCAGTAAATCCAGAAACGAAGACAGAAGACAGCAATACCGCGAAAGT
Source organism: Nomada ferruginata (assembly GCA_963583965.1). NCBI lineage: Eukaryota > Metazoa > Arthropoda > Insecta > Hymenoptera > Apidae > Nomada > Nomada ferruginata. Next base: position 7,237,985 of record OY757225.1, on the reverse strand, counting down.
AAGTTAGAATAATGGCCATTTTATCTTACTTATAAAGATTTACGTAGAATAACATTTTTTCTTTAAGATACAACCACTGGAACTACAGCTTCTAGATGAATCTTTGACGCCAAGCATTCCAACGCTTGCTCCGATCGACGATATAGAAAAATCTCTTGCCCAGAAGATACCGCTGGAAAAATACACAAAGAAAGAGAATATTAATAAAAAGAAAAATATCAGGAAGAACAAGAAGACCAACCAAGATAGTTTATCATCGCTTGTAGCAGCAGGCGTTCCAAAATTAGAAAACGTTGTTGTCGATAGTTTAAAGAAGGCACAAAATATCACAGGCTCCGTAGAAGAATTAATTGAGAATCTGGATGACAAATATAACAATACATTGTATTCCGAGCAACAAAATAACTCGACCGATACTGAAACGAACGGTGTTTCTCAGTACATTTTTGATAATGCAATAATGAATGTAAAAAAATTTTTCATACTGCTTAGTGGAATTAATCATCTTATTCGACCATAATGTATCATCTATATTTCTGTTCATTAAAATGTGTAATTTATATTAGATGCGTTGTACAAAACACCCAACTCCGATATCGTACACATGTAGTGTTTAATTGTATTTTTTGTATTTTGTAATCAAATAAAAGCTAATCTGCAATTCATGTGTCTGCGTTCGATGAATATTGAAATAAATTCCGACCCCAGTTCCAAATGCAAAATGTATTCATTTGCAACTCTTCCATAAACCATTAGAAATATTGGAAAATTTTTTGCAAGAATTATTCGCAATTCGCCAAGTGTAATGCATCTCTGTAGAAATGTCCCAGGCACAGTGCGCGAGGAATACGTTATTTGCAATCCCGTTGTTTACTTTCATCGTTTGTTGATGTTCTACATAACGTAAGATACGTAACAATATTGGCAGGTGCACATTGCAACATGCAACTGTCTGACGTAATAAATATTGCAACACGTGACCGTCAAAACATGCATGTAATTTTTGTCAAATATATGCATCCAACGCCAGGTCGTACAGTTATCCATTGATTTCGGTACAGTTCAGTTCGGCGTAAGATATCGATGTTAAATAAGTTAAGCGTGCCGCGATTCACCAGTGACCGCGAATAATTTATCGTTACAATTATGTACCACTCCATTTTAATTTGTTCGATATTTTTCACGATCGTTGTGACAACATTCGCTAGTGGCATCGAACTCGGGAGCGATAAGGACGATCAAACCACCGACAGGTAACTTTAATTTTTACATTAAAAAGAAATACGGTGCAATCGATGTCGCCAAGGGTCTACTATACGCCAAACTTCATTATTCGAACGCAGCTGAATGCGCCTCCCGTATTTAGATAATTCACGAAATTATTCTCCAGAATATATTTCAGCACCGCATACTGAAGGATCCGCCACTCCCTCATAAATTTCCCTTATCCTGTACCATTTATCTAGCTCTCCACCAAGTACATTGGAACATTCTTTCGATTTTTCAAACGAGCTTTCCCATGGCCGAATTCCGGATTACAGAACAGCCTGCTGGATTGCAGATGCAAAAGTATGTTAGTCGCTCAAAAACGACGCTGGCGAAACTGTTAGTGTCAGCGACGATTAAATTGCATATCCTCGACCCGCTTACCGAATACAACTTCGAATACGCAAAAATGCGACGAACTGACGTAACTTATACTCGTGTATAAATAAAGAGAATATCGAAAGTATAAACATTAACAGTATACATTTTTTTCAGAATAACCACCATTTCTCAGGACCTCCCATTTTTTCACAAGGAACCAGAACCTAGTGGAAAGCTTCATGAAGAAACGGACTTGGTAACTGCGGTACCAACGATCGACGACCAGGATGAGTCAGAACTCAGCAGCCCAAAATCGAAACGGTGCAAGCTGTCGACGCGTTCGGAAATAGTTTCGAAAAACAACCGTCAAGCAATTCTCAGATCAAAAAGTACAGGGAATCTTCGAAATACTAAAAGTCGCGTTGAAAATTCTCTTTTATCGAAACGACCCACACAGAACACTGATGCTATAAGACGACCAAAAGACGTCTCCTTCCACGACAATGATCTTTTTAAATTGCTTCGATTGTACCTGGCACAAAAATATTCTAACGCCGGCGCTACGGCCGAAACTTTGATGCCGGATGTACGCGTAATGGAGAATGATAATTTCGTTTGCTATTGCCTACCGAAAAAACCGCATTCCACAAAGCACACCTGTCAAAATACTGACTCGTACCCGCAATTGTCGATGAGGCGATACAACGTAGCAAAGAACAGCCAGAACAAGAATCCAATCGTGAGCAGTAGACAATTTGAAAACCCTCGAGAAATTCCAAATCAATTTTATTCACACGTTCCACAGCAATCGCCAAACTATTATACCAATAACTTGCACTCTGCCTTACTGCCTAGCAGGCAACATTCGATGCCATACATTCCATACATTTATGGTGCGGATCGTAGATATCCAAAGCTGTCCACCGCATTTCCAGGAAAATTGCCACAACAATCGAGCATTCCATTTAATTCGTTTCACAGAATACCCGATTCGATCGTCGGTGCGCCAACTGTGCGAAAAGAAAGTTGCAACAAGAACAAGCCACCTAAGAAACGCCCAACCGTAGTGCCAAATGAAATAATCGTAGCAGAAACTACCCCGAGTGAAAGTTATTCGAACTCGACTAAAGACAAATCAATCACGGAGTTCGCAAACGAGGTCGCAAATAAATTGAAAACGACGGGCCGTAAAATTTTGGACTATTTAGATATGAAAAATGTTAAATCACACTTCACATCGAAACCACACAGCGATGAAATTGGGCGTGGTTCCAGCGATTTCGATGAACCAGGGGACAATGGTCGCGATAATATCAATCTGCAAAGTCGATTAAACATCCGTACAGAAGATTCGATGGCGCCTCGGGAAACTGAGTGCAACGTAAACGATGCGGTGGACGAAAGCGATCTGTACGTGAATCCACGCAAATTCGCGGCCGACGATTTCAATAGGGACGTTGGATCTATCGTTGGCAATGCGCGCGAAAGCAAGGGCAATCGTCCGTTTAAAGAAGCTGGTCTCGCAAAGGAAACAACCAAACCAATGATCCCAGACGAATCTATTCCATCTGCAGAGATCGAGGACGAAGATCCTCAATTGGGCAGGCCATTCTCTGCGGAGGATGACGCGATTGAATCACCAAACACAGAGGAGAATGCCAGCTTTTTAGAAGATTACGAATTTGATCCGTCTGAACAAGGTGTCGACAGCGAGGAGGAGGAAGAAAGAGCAATTATGGAGGATTTCGTAAATACGAACACACAAAGCGCCGCGGCGAAACAAAGAACGACGATTCAGATTGAAAATGAAAACGACGCGTCCATCGTCGGGTCCACGAGAAAATCATTCGTGTCCCATGACACCGTGGGCGGGAGCAACCCTTCCGACCAGTCGATGCCTTTCTGCGACAACACGCTGCTCCAGAAGTCGATAAAAGCGGTAATTAATAACTTTGCCACTGGTGAACCTGTGGTGGACGAGGAAACAGTGGGCTCCCCGATGGGTGAAGATTTGCTGCCGGAAATTGTGAAAGTGCCAAACCTGAAGGGCATTTTGTCCATACCGCCGATAGAGCTAACGATTCTCGACAAGGTAAAGAACTTGCTGTCGTCGATAACAGGTGTCCAAAGAGACAATTTCGACAACGACTGGCCCACGAATGTGATCAGAAACACTTTGCATCACACGTTCTCTGCCGCGCCTATAGACGACACAGACCTTTCACCGATAATGTACGAAGAGCGGCAGTTCAAAGATGGACAGTGGATAACAGGTATGGCTACGCTGCCGCCAGCGGCAATTAAGGAATGGCGTGATTTGTCGGACATGGAAAAATTGCGAGTCAGTCTGAGGAATATTCTGCGTGATCCAAGCATCGATATGAACGCGGCCAAAAATCCTGTTGTACAGAACATGATTGTTCAGAGTATTCAAAATTTCCTCAGGCCAGAGAATACACCCGGCAAGAAATGTTTCGATCGTTATGTCATTAGGAATACTTTGAACAATGAATTGAGCAACGTGGAAATGGAGAATGCGCATGCTGCAACGTCAGAATACGGACACGAAACAACTGCCTTTGATACGTCGAATAGCAATACAGCCACGCTTTTAAATATTGCCAAAATGGAACCGGGTGTAAGTATTAAGAATAAAGGTACCACGCAGTCCTTGTATTACGATTCAGTAAAAGCATCAAGGGATCATGCGTATTCGGGAACATCGAAGGCTCCAACAAAAGTGGGCATCCAAAAATTGAAGCTAACAACCTCAAGCATCGGTGGACCTTGGAATGCAGGAAAATATGTACCAGTTCTTACCGAATCTCCAAAGATTGGAGCCGCTGTTGCAAGAAATCAACTCGAAACTCTCCCCGCTGAAATTACGGATTACGAATACCCAGAGCATATTCCTATAGAAAGTACGCGTACAACGAGTGCAGATAAAGTTGAAAGTACGGGAGAACTCGTAAGAATGGGAAATGCGGATTTGAAAAGGAAACCTTACGCGTATGACGCTTTCGGCAATGATGATTTCGCGTACTTAGGTAGAATCTCTATAAAAAATAAGGACAACACGGATAACTTGCAAAACCTTAGAAATTCCGAACTGTTTTATATCGGCGACGGTGTACAACTACCATTGGAGATAAGAAAGCTACGGGATGGAACATACATTTTATCAATTTCCAGGAAAATTTGTGAGCACCTATTAAACAAGGAGTGCCCCTGTTGCGTGCCCGAAAACGGTAAAATTGTTCGTACTGTGAAAAATCATTCGGAAACGAGGAATTCCGATAGGGCAATCAAAGCGAAAAGAATTTCCAAACGCGAATTGCCAGAATCAATTTTGCCGAATGAACGAGCGGAACGTGATTTAGCTGACGACAACGTAAAGGTTCTTTCGATGCCTGTGGAAAGTTTCGCGAAAAGGTACAATCTGTCCCTGAGCTTGGGAAAAATGCAAACGCCGTCGAATTTGGAGGAGGGAAATATTAATGGGCATACGAAGGAACAGCAAACAAGTGACAAACATAAAGAAGAAAATAACAGTGGTGCTGACCTTCTTTATAATGCACCGGTGCACCCAATTTGGAGAAACATTAAAAGAAGGACACCCGTTACGAAAAAGACATTGACATACAATAACGATGAGGAAACAAATTATAAATACCAAGAACAAAAGCAAAGAAACCTTGAGACATTTCGGTATCAACGTAACATCGACAAAACTACGAGCACGCGATCTGCAATAGCAAAAAATATCTTGAACTTAATAAGAGACATAATGTTAAATATACGCGATGGACGATAAATACAATACTTTATTATAGCATTAATAAATTTTGTATAGCTCTCGCTTACCTATATTTTGTTACCTTTTTACTTTCTATTACATTTATGTACATTTTTTAATTTGCCTACATATGTAATGTAAGGATAGACTAAATACATCATGATACAAATACTTAAATATACAGTCATTCCCGATTATTTAGAAATGCCAGTAATTATTTAACACAAGTCGCTGTAACTTTATCCAGTTTCCCGTAATTATTATTATTGCAACGTAAAAATAAAACAGAATGCTATTGTATACAACAATATGATAGAAGAAACTTCCAAGAGAATTAAATGAAATTAAATGAATAAAATTGATAGCTACGCCAATGGGAAATTGAAGAATTTATGAGGAAATCGAGATTAATTTGGTACTACGACAATGCATCTACGCAGCCTTGCAAGGACGTTCCCACGCGTATTGTATAATCGGCAGTAGTAATAGCGTACGCATTTCTAGGAATTTGTACAAGCGCTGACGGACCATTTTCATTCATAAGTACCAAAGTTTAAACGGCTTTAACTCGGCTCAGAATTATCGGATCAAGTTCGAACAAAAAGCAAATTGATCAGCGCGATCTCCTCTATGCGATAGGACTACTATTGTACTATTAATTCTGCAAAGTGTCTATAATATACTGTCTAAAAAAAATATTAAGACATTCCCGACCGCCGCGCTGTTGTCGAACGGGACGCGTAGCTGGATACGCGATTAGCAAACGCAATAATTACGTGATACTGGATAAAGTTATAGCAACGAAGTAATTACAGGTGAGTTGCTTATTATTTTCCCTTTCGTTTGACACCCAATTTATTACAAAATAATCACCAGGAGCCGTGATAACCATTTTTAAAAATTTTATCGGTATCGATATGTCGGAAACCGGGCATGTGGCGCCATCTCGCGTTTGCGGCCTTTTTCGCAGTTTTCGGCACTGCCAAAACCGAACTACTGTCACAGACGAGATATATGAATTCCTATATCTCGTCAGTGAAATGACCTCTTATATCTCGTCTGTGTGAAAAGATGCTAGAAAACTATTTGAACGCTCACAACGGTAGGAATTGTAATTTAAATAAAGTTAAAGAAAAACAAATATTAGTTTGACGGAAATAGTTTACTTATTCTATAGTGCGACAAACATTACAAACATTTGATTACACAGATGCGTTTGTTATTACTAATAAATATATTTGCATCCTACTATTCGACTAATATCCATACTGTAACACTTGCAATAAAAAATATTCAGTTCGATATGATATTCAAAAACACGCGCCGTAAGGAAAGAACAGCACCCCCACCACCCAATCAGCTACCAGCCAATCAGCGCAATCTATTTCAAAACTCTCCATCTTTCGCCCAAGCGATCTCGTAGTGATTAGACGTGTTCAGAGTGCCCGTCGAATTAAGGTATATCACATAGTCTAATATATTCTTGAAGACAGGAAATGACATACATTGTTTTCGTTTCCCTGTCTTTCAAGGTTTCTGTGCTTTCTTTGTTAATATTAATGAATATTTTGCAAGAAATTAAGTAAATATTCTAATCGACTCCAGTATGCATATACATACGTATTATCTTTCACGTATGCGTATACGTATTTCACTTCTGAATTCCATTATCTTGCAATATATTCTGCAGTTTCTAGCAATAGTATTATAATATTGGTGATTCTCAAAACATTTGTCTCTAATTTCAGTTGGAGTCTGTTTCATGGCGTCTCTTTCGCTTGCTTTGAATCAGAAATGGCGCGAACGCGACACTTTCAAACGGGAATGCGCAGGATCAGAGTGACGCGGCGCCATATTGTTAAATCAAGTTCCCCCTGACAGGTAAGCGTTCCTCAAATTTCTTATGGAAATAAGTAGAATTTTAGTAATATGTCTCTATTAAATTATAATTCGTACCACGCATAAAACTTGTATGATATACAGTCGCGTTGTAGATAAGTAGTAACATAATAGAAGCCATTATTTGCGGATATATCTTGTTTCTGCCTGTGGTCGGGAAGCTTGTTTTTCGTGGAAAATATCAACAATATATAGCGAAACAAAAAAAGCCACTTATCAAGTAACGCGTGCGTTGAAATATTTCTAGGAAACACAAACGATCGTAAACAAAAATGGTGTTTGGTTTTAGTCGGATGTCGAACACAGCCGAACAGCAAAGGGCGATGGCGAAGGTCGTCATTCTACTACTTGACGCCGAGCTGGCAAAACGTATGGTAGACATCTCAGTGAGGTAAGTATCGAGGTGTGTATAATTTGTGACTGGTACTAAGATGAAACAACAACAGTTAAAATACTTACAAAAACAAATAGATATCTATATTTGATAACAAACACTCGATAGGATGAACATGTTCTATTTCAGAAAATCAGAAAATTTTGTGACCGCGCGCAATGCGGTCAGTAGAGTCAGTGGTTTCTCCGCAGTTTTCTAGTATTTCCAGAGCAAGTGGCTCTGCTTAAATTTTCGTTTACAATTTACCTACACGCGATTGTAGAGTCAGTGTTTTTCGCCCAGTAGTTATTAATTCGATTATCGGAGCACCGGTGCTCCTCTTCAATTATTTCAATCGCGAAAGTAGCATCTTAATTTGTTCGCCGATGTAATTTGCGGTCGCGTACATAGTCTTTTATTTTGATTTTTCTCTTATATTCGCTATCGGAAGCAGAGCCAGTGCATCACTGAAGGGGATGTTTTATGCGACACCGATGAAGTGAGAAATGTAAGTATTTTTAAAACAAATCTCAGTTTTCTATGAAGAGTTAAAGTCTGCACATTTAGCAGTAGATTTTAATGTTTTTTTCTTTGCTGTTTAGTTACAGTTTGCATACTTCCTGACGATTGAGCTCAATTGAGCTGCCCCGGTGATGTTCCTGATGTCTTCCACGAGTACTTGCTCTACTTTTGCAATCAACGAGTTGGTGAGTCGCATGTGTTTTGGTTCCTCCGGTCCCCAATCATGCCGTAGGACGATTGGTCCGAAGCGGCACGGGTGACTGGTTGTATTTTTTAGTAGTTTTGCGAGCATAGTGACTACGGGAATAATTTTTATACCCGTTAGTTGTGACGTTATTTTCATGTGTATTATTTCTTATACGAGGTTAGATCTGCCTTCTTGTACTCCGCGTTTTTTAATATAAAAAGATTAAGGACCATAGAAATATTTCTTACTCAAATAAATATTTGATCGAAGAAGCACTGATCCTGTAGGTTCCTCTATTTCGATAAAAATATATGACAGTAACAAGTGACAGTAACGAATACATTGCACAAATGTACATATATTGAGGACATTGCATTTATAATCAGTTGAAATTTGTTTTCGCTGTTCAGCAGTGCAGAAGTCGGATGCCCCCCGACTTCGTTACTGCAAGTGCTACATGATTATAGCAATCAGGTATTAAAGTAAATAAATATAACGATACGTTTATTGAAATCAGCATTGAATATGCATAGCCAATGATAGCATTTAATATTAATTTTCATATGCTATAGTCGAGTCCATTTCGAATGAAATTTATTACACATTATGTACAAGAAGGCACTTTGTATACAGGTAGATTTTCAAATCGGAGTAACTCGCTTGAACACGTTACTTCGATTAAGGAATCACCTGAGGCTTATTTAATATCTTGTCTATTTTCCAAGTAAATATTTAATTGCATTACTTATTCTAGTAAAATCAGTTTCAATGACAGTCATTTCCCTTAATAAATAAATTATTTATCAGTAATTTTTGAGTCTTTATTGATATTTCATATATTACAAAGTCGAGTCATGTTTAAAGAGATTGAAAATAAAATATACTATTAGCTGTTGCAATTTTACGTGTACTAATCATCTTTTTAGATCAGGATTTTCAGGTTTAATCCCTTCCGTGTTGATTGCCAGGAACTCACTCACGTGCCCAGGTGCTACTTGGGTGAGTGAGAGGCAATGGGCACGATGATCATATGGTTTTTAAATTTCTAACAATGTTTGGCGGCTGACATTTGCTAGTGCACCGTGCACGACGTATTTTCCATACCGTGTGTGTGTGTGTGGGTTAGGCCGTGGAATTGCGTCGGCTCGGGAATTTCATAACAAATTATAATACTATGATTTCATAAATAGCAATATGTTATACAATTGCAAATACACATTGAATGCCGTAACGAATTATGAAAATATGGCAACGAATAGAGTACTATACAAACCAAGCGTACATAGTAGAAAGAAAATGTACAATATACATATTTGAGCAATCAATATTTCATACGAAAGTAATGCATAAGCATATACGTTTGCGCAAGTTTACGCAATGGTCGCCAGCCTTTGTCAGCCGATTTCAGGAACTGGTACGTACCCTTAGAGTGTGAATGATTGTATGCCAAGCTCGGGTGTCGGAGGCGTCCCGGGACGTCTCTCTAGTGTAGGTTCATGCGCCCGAGTGTTTGATTGAGAAACGTTGAATGATGTGTGTTTGTGTGAATGCTTTGCCATTTTTTAAATATAGGTCTAGGTAGGATAGGTAGTATACCTTCTGGTGTGCCTGATAGATATAAGTAGGTAGGGCCGGGCAGGTTGACACAGTCTCTGATCGGGTAGGCAATATTTCGCGTGTTCAACCTGTTTCAGGAAATCTGATTTGAAAAGTCGACGGCGAAACTGTGGCGCGAACGAGAATGCGTTCGCCTCTGGCTTTGCCTATCGATTTTTCGAATTTTTCGCGGTCGCGATCGCGATTTGGTCTCGAAACGAACGTGTCGCATTATGCTCGAGGCTGCACGTGTAGGCGATGATCGATTACAATTTTAATCGCAATCTTTACGATTTTCTGTAATCGCAAATTTTACGATTTTATTTGGTCGTGATTCGTCCACGTGTGTTCCGTTTAGCTACGCGATTTAGCCTTTTATTTAGTTTTGTTTGTTTGCGAATAGAGTCTCGAGCCTAGACTAAGTTTCAGCGAGCATTGCGCCCGAAGAAAAGAAGAGGCTAAAAGCTGAAGAGGCCCGACAAACTGTCGCTCAAGAGGGCAACTATCAATGGCTCTGCATCCTTCGGATGGAGAGTCATTCTATTTTGTCACTATGCTCGCTTTTGTATGCCGTAGTTGTAGTTTATTGTTTGGCCGGCAGTATTGCCTGGCCCACCGTCATCGCATTGGGCAAATCGCGATTTTTATTAGCGTCGCGTACGATTGAATACGGTTTGCATTAGAGTTGCGAATAAAATCACACCGCGATTGCAACTAGAGTTACGGATAGACCCAGGTCGCGGCATTTTTTTTACAGGTGCGATTAAATATATCGTGATTTGAATTAGAGTTGCGAATTAATACAGATTGCGGCTTGAATTAGAGTTGCTTTTGTATTAAATTGTACTTGCGATACGTACTTGCTTTTAGCGTTGCGACAATAATTTTCGCGTTCCTTTCCGACACAGGTTTTAATTAGCACTTACAGTGCTGCGATATCTTTCTATCGCGAATATTTTTTTCTTAGATTTTCATATAGTGTTGCGATGATAAATGGTCGCGATTTTTAAGTAGCGTTGCGACCACAATGAAATGCCCAACGTGGTTCCTGAGTCACGAAAGGCAGCTACCAAAGCTGCATAAGGTGATTGCTGCAATCGTAGTCTTGGATGCGACTACCATGACTCGTTCGTTATTAGTTATTAGTGTTGCGAATTAAAAATGATAGGTGCAGTGAATTATTTTTTCCTATCTTTTTTAATATATCCGAAATACTATATTAGAGATAACGAAGCACCATACGCGATTGACTTTGCAAGTAATGCAGTAAATTAGGGTTGCGAAAGAAAGAGATAATCCACTTACGGGTTTCAATCGGGTTTATAGTAAGTGGACGATAATTAATAGTAGAATGTCCCTCTGGCTATTGAGTTTGTGTTCAATGTTCTAATTTATTATTCTTCTTCGCCTCTCCCCTTTTTATTAACATTAAAACGAGTTGTTTCATCTTAGTATCCAAGTAAATGTTTGTATTTGTAATTGACAATTATTATTCAGCATATTTGCATTTTGGAAGAACATGCTCCCTTTGTACTACTGTATTATATTTTCACAATTACTATTCTCATAAAAAAGTCTGTTACAGAATTGTTAAGTTAAAGGAGATGTCAAAGGAATAGAATATTGCTTCAAGTACATTAAATAACATACATTGCAATATGTAAGTAATCAGAGGCTCAAAAGTGATGTTGTATGGATCAAATAAATCGAAGGAAATCATATGATACCTAAGAAATATCACTAAACTCTTATGAACTTTGATCTGTTTCAGGTTACGCGATCACAATTTTAGCGAAAGAAGATTCATCATAAAATATCCCTATCCTTTCAGATTTTCAATTAGATAGGATATTTCCAAATTGAATTAGCTTTTTTGTCAGGTAGGATGTTTTAAGTTAAGATTTAATTTACCTTAATTAAAGGTAGAATGTATTTGAATTACGTGCATGCTAATTTATATTATAATGCTTATTCTTTGGTTTTAGTCAGGTCTAACAGAATTTTTATTTTCAGCTTTCCCCATAATGAATAATTTTAATACCCCCTATTTACTTGACCTATTTATATGCAGTTGGCCGTAATAACAATTTGAATTGTTTAAATGTTTATAATAAATGAACTGCACATGGAATAATGTTCACACCTATTGGATATGGTAACTGATATAGCTAGCTTTAATTTCTTTCATCTGAACCGGTTAAAAAATACGCTCTAGAAGCCGAGAAAAACGCAATTGTTCAAATTAACGATGTAATCCAGAAATTTGATTTTGAAAGCGCGGCAAATTGCGAAAAAGGCCGCAAGCGCGAGATGGCGCTACATGTCTGATTATCGACTGCCTGCGGGGCAGTAGAGCGCGCTCGAGCGCCAGTCACAGTTCCATGTCACGCACAATGTTACCGACACCTTATAAAAATAAATGCTAATTGTAAATTTTATACTTCGGCTCCTGATGGTTATTTTTTAATCTATTCATTACGTTTCAGTTACAATTAATTGCAAAAATGAATGGAGTACAAAAAGTTTAATAAGAAAAATGTGCGGGTAATCGAGTTAAATATCCCGCCACCTTTCGTTGCGCTCTCTTTATCTACCAGCGAAACAGAAGTGCATGACGCAACGATAGATGGCGGGACAATCCAAACTATGGCCTGAAAATATCAATATTTCTGAGACATTTCTACAACTGTAACCTATACTGAAAGCGTAACAAACTATTAACAAGACATCCTTTTACTTCTTAAAAATCATCTGCATAATATGTTAGGGAACATTCTTCGAATTCTTATAGCTGAGTGCTATATCATTTCTTTTTATAAAGACAGTGTTGTTATTACACCGGAAGTGATTGAAATTGAGAGGGAAAACGATATACTTTTAGGGAAAGTTCGTAATATTCTCGATTCTTGTGTGCAAAATTTAAATCATCACGCGAAATAATTGCATGAATTTACCGTAATATTGTATATCGATAAAAAAAGATTCATCATAATAGAATATTCGAGGTAATTGACGACAATGAATTAGGTACTGTTAATGAATCTGCGAAAAATAATACCGCCATTCTAAAGCGTTCAAATACCCGTGGCGGCATTACGTTCCTACGTGTCATCGGTAAATATATTTTTTAGATACAAATAAAAGAAGTTATACACGATGAACGTTCCAAAAAATTGTTGAATTTATTTTGATGGACATTCCAAAATAAATTTATATAGAATTTTATCGAGAAATTCGAGCTGCAAGGGCAAGCCAGATTGGCTACAGTCAGTCCTAAAAATATTTGCGTCGAAGCTGTAGTAACGTCCAGCTAGATGTGTTAGTAGTTAGATGATATAGCCGACTAAGGCGCATGCTAATAAATATTTTCCTCGTAAAAAATAGATGCTATTTTGTAAATACAACATTCTTTTCCGATCAAGGCTTAAAAAGTTATGAATTTTCTAAGGTCATTTGTTGCATCCTTACGAATGCATTAACCGTAACTGTACCATTGAGGCGAGAAAGACAAGGAGTAGTCGCGTTTGACAGTCGCAGCCTATTAAAATATCTCACTAATTGAATGCGATTGCAAATGAATGTATCAATTTTTATATACGATAGATACATATTTGTTACAGAAACACATGCTGGTGTGCAAGCAAATACAGATTAGTTTATATCAGTATATGCCCCGGCAAGTAAAATTCCTTGTTCCATACGCAGAATTCCAGAATTGTTATAGATAGAGATAATGAAGTTCCTGTTATAGATGATACGATATAGATGCAGTGCTAAATGCATTTTCAACAGTAAAGGGAGTAATACTCTGAATGCGTTGTTTCGCATAACGAAACTGGAAACGCGACTGATATTCAATAAAGTAGTAGTAGTTTTTTTGGCATATCTGTAGAATGTATACTGATTGTCATATGATGCGACTATATGCCCGACGCTACGAATCCCGGAGTGGTCGGTTTGTACAGTCCGTTTCGATCAACTTTCCGCAAGGATCGTGAAAAATAATATTTCAGACTGTTAAATCACAATATGGCACTTGGGGCGTTATAAGAAACTTGTAGAGAAAAAAAAATTGACCCGATTTGGTGTATATAATATCCCTCTTAAATGTCGGGGAACAATGTTATGGATTATTGAAGATATATTTTCTGGAAGAAACAGCATTAAGTATACGAATCGACTGTACCGTAGACGCCACCGGCAGCCACGAGCGGTCGCTTGAAGTACAATTACAACCAAAATCTTTGCATAAACCTATTGGCGGAATGACAAAATAGGACTATTCGATCGCAAAATTACGAGTGGGGGGTCATGAGAAACTTATAGCTTGTAAAAAACTAACACGATTTGGTGTATATAGTATTTGATTTTAGCGTACCCATGCCGAGTTATCTGCTTCCGAAGTTTCATAAAACCATCGTATAACGGTGCACTTTTCGGGGTGACTGTACCAACGGACGCTACGGGAGTCCGCAGCCGGCATAGGTTCAGTTGGCAGCAGTACGCACAGCGAGAAACACGACCATGGCTGATCTTTCGAACGAAGAACTTCGTAAAGAAATCACCGGTAAGTGGCAATATCCATTGATTTACCGAACTCCGACTTTCGATTATCATAAAACTAAGTTTGTAATCAATCGTGCCGCAGTTTATCCATACGTTCGCGAGCCGGAATACGTAAGAAATCGGGCTCTTTACTCTTGCGACGTGACGACTTTAGCGCGCACGTATGCGACGAAGTGGCGTGCCCCACGCCGGCCATTACAACCGCGATTACAGTATTTCCACCTATGTGCAGCCTTATTCGAGAATCGTATCGCCAAACCGTTTCGTGTAATCGGCGTGAACATTTTTTCCAAAATTCTTCGATGTCTTGGAAAAATTTCGATTTTCCTCCGGTTCTCTGCAAACGAACGCTTTCTCCGTCCTTGTCCTATAGTATGCTGCATGACGCGTCTGGCCGTGGTGGCGCGTGCCTGAAGCCATCGCATGCTTCGTATCTCGCTCTTTCTCTTCTGTTCAACGTCTTTTGCCCCGTGAAAAGCGATCTTAGCATGGACTGCCCTCATTTCCTACAATATTTTCATGAATTTCGCGTTTATTTTATATATCTCAGTGGCCCGAACATAGCCTCGTCCCTCGAATATAACTCGCTTGTTGGTAGACGAAGTTACGCCGTAATTCCGTGCGCGATTATTCGCTAGTTTACGTTCTTTCCCGCCGTCTCGAACGTTCATGATACCACCATACCTATTAATGGTATTTTTTCCTTGTCTTCTTAATGCGCATTTTTAACCAGATATCGACCTGCATTTTTTTTACAAATCATCACGAACCACGCTACCGATCTCTCTCCTCGAAACTCGACCGTTTATACGCGAGCTATTTTTCCCGTTCCATAATTCAAAGTATTCTACGATCGATCGGTTGATGCAAAGGAAGCAGTTATACAAATACAATCAACTTATTACGTTCATTACCCGCGCTTTATTATCAGACTTTTTTTTCCTCTATTGTGCAGAGATTCGGTAACCGGCACAACGTACAGCGGCCATTTGCGTTCAATATTTACTAGTCCCCTAACGCGGGAAACTACGTTACCGCAACTTTCATCCAATCGTTTGTGCTCTGAATTTTTATTGCCCCCAAATAATTTACGACTTTACTCGGGGTATTGAACTTTAGATATTTCCTTTCCGGATATTTTCGAAAAATTTTAAATGCCACTTAGCTGTACGAAATTTACATTCTTATACATTTAAGGCGGTACCGCTTCCCAATGTCACCCGTGCGTAAATATTGAATTATTTCTATTTTCAGCTATCCTTAAGGATGCGGACCTTACCACTATGTCTGCTAAGAAAGTCAGGCTACAGATAGAAGGAAAGCTGGACGTAGATCTCACTGAAAGGTAAGAATTTGCGTTAATCCAAAATGGGACTTCAAAAAATTCAAAGCAGAATTTTGTACGTTTGGAAACTGCAGACACTCAAGGAGTTAAAACAACTCCCCGAGTGAGCTCATTTGTGTCCTAGATCAAAAGAAGGATTTCTGTGTGAAACTGTTATCTAAAGTATTCACCTCGTTCCTCCTTCAATATTACCTCTCTAACATTGAACTTATTATTTGTCCCCCCCCCCCCCGCAATATGAATTTCACTCGAAAATTATTTCGCAGGAAAAAGGAAGTAGACACCTTAGTCATGGAGTGTTTACAAGAGAAACAAGAAGGAGGAAAGAAAAAGAAGAAGACCGCTAGCGAAGAATCCGAGGATGGAGAGGAAGAGGAGGAGGAAGGATCCGAGGAGGAGGAGGAGGAGGAAGAGAAAAAGCCTGCCAAAAGGAGCCCTGCAAAGAAAGCAATGAACAAACGTAAGAAGGGATCGTCTGACGACGAAGAGAGTGCGAGCGATGACGACGCCAGCGATGAAGAGTACAGCCCCAAAAAACAAAAAACCACACCTAAGAAAAGTAAGCAATACACGTAACGAACTTTTTTTTCTATATGTTAACATCAAATATTCGGGCACCGCTCTAAATTCATACGTGTGTTCGCCTGCGTAGGTAAACCTGGCAAGAAAGGAAAGAAGAAGGGTAGCGACAGCGACAGTGACGAAGACTGGGGGAAAAACAAGAAAGCTCAAGGCGGCGGACCGAAAAAGGGCGGAGGAAAAGGTAAGGGTGGCTATACACGTGCCATCACGTTGTCTCCAGAACTTGCGGCCGTTGTTGGTGCCGACCAAATGGCTCGGCATGAAGTCGTGAAGAAGGTCTGGAGTATTATCAAAGAAAGGAATCTTTATGTGAGTATTGGAACGTTTGCGTTCTCGTGTTTTCCAGGCGGAATACTTAATAAGTTTTTCTTTGCCTTTTTTACAGGATCCCAAGAATAAACAGTTCGCAATTTGCGATGACGAATTAATGAAAGTAATAGGAGTAAAACGTTTCAGAACTTTCGGTATGATGAAGTACCTTAAAAACCACTTTGTAGATTAAATCATCCCTGAACCACGATCTCTGACAGGTTATAAACATTGTATAACATATTCCATGGTGCAAAAAGCATCTCCATCTTTTTCACACGATACATACATAAGTATACATACATACACACACAGAGACAGACCAACCCACGTACACAAACATGTTTCCTTGCGACTACAGCCATGTTTATACCATTCCGATGAAACTCCGTTGTCCATGGTAGCTGCTTCGTCCTGCTAAATGTTCGCGAAGTAGCATCTTAATTTATGGGCATTATTAAAATAGTGGCTCGTTTAACGTTGTTAAAGGCTGCCCACATTGTATGCGTAAATGATGACCCACAAGTAGGAATCCATGTAGATTCGATTAATCTCGGAACGATATAAATAGGAAGGGCCGATACCATGGACACGCGGACGCTTGCGAAATGTGGAAAACATTAAAATGGCCGACAGTCAATAATCTGGTTTTAAGTCAGTGTATTCAGAATTAATGTTATATCGTTTTGCCTGGTGATTAAACAGCCCTTTTCACAAAGAATGAAAATACGGTGTGCCATTGTGGCAGTAAAGCTAAGACCTCGAGATAAATTCTTTTAAATATTCTTTTATTTTTATTACATGACATTAATTTGAACTTAACGATTGGCGGAAAGTTAAACGCATATGATCCCGATAGTAATTGTCACGATTACACTTACATTTTCTTTTTTGTGAATCGTTTACTGCCGCCTACGTATCACACGATATTTCCATCCTTTTATTTTTAACATTAGTTACTTTTCGATAATGGATGTAACAAGGAGAGAAATAATTTTGTCAGCAAAGGAAAAAAGAACAAGAAAGAGAGGATATGATGTGCTACAGGTAAAGAAAAAATGAAAAGTGCGGTCGAAATAAAGAGAAAAATGAGAAAAAATTAACATCCTGTACCTCTTCTGTATAATAGTTACATTACACACTGAAAATATTACTAAGCGAAATTTAATTGTATTATCGTGTAATTACTAATTATTGTCGTAATATAGGTTTCTTGGTGTAAAAAATTGACCTAACTCTTAAGATTTAATGGTAAAGCGATATATTCAGTGAAGATACGATGTATGCATATTAAAAGTCAGTATGTGCAGCACTTACGCAATGTTGAAATGTAGAAAATAAGATATGTTCATGATGCGAGGTGCGGAGTTAATTCTGCTGTGTATCGAATACCTCGACGTATCGAAAGGTTTGTGTATTTTGACTATAAATTAATGAGTGCTGGCCTAAATCGATTTGAAGCGACGGAGAAATTACAATTTCAAACATTCGACGATAATGAAAGAAAACATTACAGTAAACGTGTATACACGGATTGAGAAATTCTAATACCTATTGATTTCTAAACTGAGAGAAGTGCGAATGTGCCCTGGTGTTCCGTGAATGTACTTGAAACGTCATTAAAACATATTGCTTTCATTTTTTTTTTAAGAGTGTTCTTTGTAGCTTCACATTCCTGTCCGGTTTGTCCCCCGATACTTTGAGATAATTCATACAATTAAACGTTTACAAGTGTTCGAGTTCATCCTCTAAGAAAGATAGAACATGTTGATTATCATCGTATCTTCCCCGCAGACCGAAGATATAAGTTAGTAGTTTTTTTGTATTCATATAGTTATCTTTCCTTGTTTGAACCTCTTTGTCTCGAGGCGGAGCTACTTGCACGTAAATACCATATCGGAAGTTGGACTTGTACGTTTGCGTGCTTCGTGTTGCACATCGACATATACTCGCCTAGGCGGATGAAGGAACCATCACTTTCATTTATATTTTTTTTTTACACATTATGCAATATTACTTACTAAATGTAACGCTCTGTTCCTCAATTCCCAAACATTTGAACTATAATTCTTATCGATAAAGGACGGCAGTATATGCACATCTGTTTGAACTGTTTGATTGGCACAGGTCTTCAAATGAGGTCCTTCGTCCGATAATCTTGTTTGTTTGAATTTATTACATTCGTGATTAAGAAAATCTATTGCACTTACTTTTAAGCATTAAACACTTACACCTCTTGTTTTTGGAGAGCTTGAATATCGTCGTGGACTTGAAAGAAGTACACGTATTCCAAATGGTTGCGCATGAAATCAAGGGCCTCGTAAACGTACCTGTAGGAAAGCGACATTTCGAAGTGTATTTATATTTTCCTATTCTTATAAAAATACCTGTCGGGATCTTTTCCAAACTCCATAGCAGCCCCTTTCGAACTGAAAACGTAATACTTTCCTCTCCATTTAGCGACACCGTTATTCGGATTTCCCGGGATCAGCGCCCCATCTTCATGAATGTATTTCCACGCGCAAAATCCTAAAAACTAATGAGGGATTTATAAAATCTCCCGACTTTACGTGTTATTGGCATCATAAACCCCTGTACTCTATTTAATCTTCGATTGCAATTTGTGCACTGCCATACCTCCAGATTTATGTTTTCGAAATCCTTCGTTTCATTAGGATAATATATACTGCAGTCACCGCATTTAGCTGTAAGGTAAATTGTATCTTAACTTGTAGACAACAAAAAATTGGACTCTTCGTGATTTATATTATTACTTATTAGTTTCCCCATTGATAGTTCTAATCTGTCACCATCCGTAAGAATATCCTCAGCGGACAGCGTAGCGAATAATATCGTTTCGTTGTACAGGTTCGAGTTCTATGTGTAATAAGATTGAATATTTAACCCGTTGATCGTATGCTTGCTTAATTACGTACAGTGATTACCTTTGCACTCAGTGTTTCTAGTTCCCAAAGAAAATTGTTGATGGCGCTTAATATTATGACTTCATCTTGGAGTCCCATCCATATGTCGGTTAAATCGATAAATTGTGGCTAAGCATGGAGGAATATCGCAATGAAATGATTTCCATAAGATGATTCATTGAGGAATAGATGCGAAAGAAAATGCATACGTATACTTGAACAGTGGGTATAGCAGTCCTATATCTTACGGTGTCGTGAATTTTAAACAGACGAGCCTGTAGACGCTCCATAAGACACTTTGTTTCTTTTTCGCAACGCTCTGTATCGCTTAGCAGTTTCCTACGAGGATGTGTATAACGATTAATCTTATGGGACGACATGAAATTACGGCTACTGAACTGCAGGTAAAACAACCTGATATAAACTTCGTGTTGTCGCCACGTTGTTAACATTTCAGTCGCCCAAATTACATTCCCTAGGCTGTAAATACCAAATGGTATTATATCTTTTACTATTGATGCCTTAACTAGAAATGCAGTGATCTTATAGATTTTCGTCATCAGACGTTCAAGGAATTCTATAATGGATGCATGGGTCTTTTTAATAGCTTTCGGCAAAATTGCTGGCACTACGAAAATATTGTTCATCGATGATTCGCAGTTTCATAATGTGTACACGTATACTACTATTACCCTCCGTTATGATAATCATCAATGACTCACGATCGTCAATGCCTTCTCCGCCGCGTTGGCAATCTCTATTGAACAACCGTATACCAGCGACAATGCACATTAATTCCATTAGTTGTTCCTCCTTCTCGCGTTTAGACATTTCCACGTATTGTTCTAATTCGGAGGCTTGAAAAACACTTTGCAGTGCTACTGACATTTCTCTGAAAGAGCACGAACATTTTCATTTAGTCGTTATTCACTATCGTGACAAATCGTTGCATACCGTCACCTGAGTACAGAGGGTACCGTTGGATTTCCAAGACCGCTCAAGAAAGTAATGACCACCAATATCTTTTGATACAATTTCTCCGATTCTTGGTTGCTAGAAATTTTTACATTTTCACAAATTTCTGCCACCATCGGCCCAGTTTTCTGATGCAGACGTAGCCTATGTCGCTTAACAATTTCGCCTAGAGAAATGAATTTTCCTTCAATGCGCTGCGCATTATTCGTTTCGATTATTTCAAATTCACTTTCACCTCTATCCTGATGGTGTTTCGCAAAATAAAGTTGACTTTTCAGTGCCATTAAGCTTGGCTTATCCTGAGCACATATTTTCTCTGCAACTGCCTCAATAATTTCTTCATTATTTTCCTCGTCATCCAATTTCATTTCGTACACAGGATTCAATTGAAACAAACCTAGCTGCAGTGATCAGGTGAAAGGATAATTGTTACATGAGAAGAAATTGCGCTAACAATTGCCTAGGTTATTTAAAACCATATCTATCTATGAAATACATACTAGAAAAGAGGTAAAATCTTTACTCGCGTCGATATTTCGTTCTTTACACGCTATCACTATCCTTTTTATTATTTCCCTTCGCAAGTTATCCATAGTTCACTTTTAAATGCAGTCAGCGATACAGCTTTTAATATTTTACCTTGTCCTCGATGGGCTAGGCCAGGTTTTGGCTTGCAGTTTGATCGATATCCAGGAAACTAGCATTAGCGCCAAGAGCCCTTCGAACACTTAAAATATAATTTGGTATACTATTTCTTTAACCGTGGAAATATTAGCTTGACTTGTATCTATTAGAATATAAAACACTTGGACAGGGATATACTTTATTTATTTATATTTTTCTGCAATAACAGTACACCGTGCAAAACGATTCTTCTCTTAATGATATTTTTCTCGCTTTATTTTAACTCAACATTTTTTCTGTTCGTTGCGTTAATAGTAACTGATAAACCGCTCGTGTTTTACAGAGGTCAAGGCAACGATGTCGACGTGATGCTGACAATTATCAGCGGAGAAAAAAAAGAGCTAAAGCGAAATGTAATGTGAAACACATGAAAGGGAGGCTCAATTCACGATTCAAACGTCGATCGATTCGCCGCGCTGCTGTCTCGGGTAAGTTCGTGTACATTCGCCAGCTTCGATGGCTCGATACATCGGTCAGGTGGGGGTTGTAGTTCCGTCAGTGGTGTCGCAACAGTTCAGACCGACGGAGCAGTCGGGAAAGGTGGCTGGTACGGTGTGGTGTGCGCGTTACGAAACTAGATAGAGCACGGAACGCAAAAACGTGAAAACTCGTTGTCATGACGTTCGCGTAAACCTTGTGCATTGCGAATCGTCACCCGAGAAACATGCCGAGTGATATCTGGTGCTCGATTTCGCGATGCACCGTCGGTGATGTGACGGTGCGGTGCAAATTGGTGCTGGTTTTGGTGCTACTCACGATCCTGCCAGCCGTGTACACCGAGATCCACGGTAAATTATGGTTCTCTCATTACTTGTAACGTAGAACGATCAATTGGAGTAGACGGTCGCGTGTGTACGTACGACGCTACTCTGTGGCGCGGCAATTCCAACCTTTTGCTAGCTTTGTTTGCTCGGACCAGTTGACGTTCGACATTCAGGCGCATGGACGTGATGACTAATTCTCATTGTTAATGTAATTCTTAAGCAAGGACTCTCTAACCTATCTTAATAGTAGCTTATCGTATCGTGTGCTCCGCTTGACTGCTTCACATCTTGTTTATGTACGTAGACGTAGTGTGGGTACTTCACGTATGCGTTAATTTTACGTTTATACGGTATCGATACAGACGATTGTTTGTTGTCGTTGGCATTCTCCAGACGGAGGCTGTCGGCGTTAAAAAGAAACATGTACCAGGATATTAGATGGAATGCTATTTCGTTGGCTAAAAGGTGACGTTTATTATTTAAAGGAAATCGAGGGATAGTGTGCGTGCATACACTGTATGCGCATTGTGTAGCGCGCGAGATCCAGACTTTCGAGTAGCCGGGCAACACGAGAAATATATTAAAACGAATACATACAGTCAAATGATATTTTATGTGCATGGGTACATTAACGCGAACCCCTGCTAACTCTCGATTTTTCTTCACAAGAGACGACTGGTTCTTTTGGTTCTTTATCTATGCTGGCTTTATCGGGGTGAATAATTGCCATTAAACAAAGAGACGTGGAGAATTATAGCGGTCAAAGGAACCATTCGAGAAATTGATATACATATCTCTATCGTATTTCGGATGCCTATTGAAAGACGAACCGTCGCACAGATCGATAATGATTTACTAGGAAACGATACATGTAATAACATATACCTGCGAACGTATCTGTCCCGATTTATCAGACAGCGATGTGTAAAACGAGAACAACGAGAATAAGACGCGCCCTATTCGAAATGGAGCACAATTGCGATACATTAATTCGCCGAAATGAATGTATCATTTTTTTCTTTACTAAAAATTAAAGTTACGGACCTGAAAACATTCTGCTCCAATAAAGTAGTCTTTTGAGAGGTATTTCACGTTCCGTTGAATTTGGAGCAAAGAAAAAAAATGTGTGGGGGCGCGTATACGTATGCATTAGAAAGAGTGAAATAGATGGAAAGAGATAGATAGAGAGAGAGAGAGAGAGAGAGAAAGCTATCGGGTAAACTACGAAGACATCTCGCGTTGTGAGAGTTGCAGGTTTGTTGCATTCGCGAAAAAATACAATATTCTCCAAGAACCCCGTACTGATTTTCTGGTAAAACATATTTCTGCGTTGCATCTCCTAAATGCGAACTACGTACACAGAGCGTTACAGTCTTTACGGCGAGAAAGCAACAGCAGCAACGACTTCATTCGTTATTTCCTCTCGTCCTTCTTGGAACGCTCATCAGTCCATGAAGTACTTGCACGTCGAAGGCTCTTGAAAATGTTCGTAGATTCAAATATTTATTCGCGAATCGACACCTCCAACTAACCACGGAAACCGATGGTCGTTTTGCATCCGATAACATCGATAGTCTTGTCTCCACTTCGCTACGCGATGCTGTCCACGCAATATTTGCTCCGATATTAAAACAGGTACATGCACGGGTACACTTTTGCCGCGAACAAGACTCATGATAGTTAAGCATATTGATCTATATTCTATATAATTGCTTCTGTAAAGCGTAGACGTTCGTGGACGGGATGTCTAGAAGGACGGAAATCCTTGCGCCACGTGCCCTTTCTACGTAGTTACACTCATAATTGCGCTTTAATCTAGGCTAATTAGCGGAGCACCGTGGATAAAGGCGGCGTTTTATCAAGTTTGTATTTTAAATCGACAAGCAGGGGAACAGCTGCGACAGGAAATTTAAAGCCGAATGCTGCGAGCAGTCCAACGAATGTTGACTGAAAAGAAAAGTCAATAGAGAAAGCGAAAGAGATACGCAGACGGTTCGTAAGTAACGTCCGAGTGTCCACAACGTCGGCGACGTTCATATGATTCATTGAGACGAGACAACCTTGAGTAGGTGTATTTAGAACGAAGTCGACCGATCGGTTTAAGAGTAAGAAACTTTTTCAAGTTGACGAGGTGGACACGCCGGACTTCGTTACCTCCGTTCACCGTTGACTGCGATACTCCGCATTCGAAGCACAATCAGTGAAGCACGGCTTACGTCAATACTATTACCCGTTTATTCGCTGCAATGGCTCGGCTATCG
Source organism: Nomada ferruginata (assembly GCA_963583965.1). Taxonomy (NCBI): domain Eukaryota; kingdom Metazoa; phylum Arthropoda; class Insecta; order Hymenoptera; family Apidae; genus Nomada; species Nomada ferruginata. Next base: position 7,213,615 of record OY757225.1, on the reverse strand, counting down.
AGTACAAACAATGCGTGACGTATTGCACTGTGCTTTCCTGGCATCCGGCCTACCATTTTTCAATTGATCGTTTAGCTCTCCTCGGGGCTTCCGCTCTTCCTTTAGATTCTCTGCAGACGTCAAGCAAAACGATTGAAGCGAACGCATAGACGATTCGTGGATAGCACCGTTCTGCGTCACGTTTTTCTCCGAACGAGTTAAATGACTTTCATCGTCAACGATCGGCACATCCCTCGCTGAGCGACGCGACGTTCATTACATATAAGTGGCTGGTCATAATTATAAGCGGCGTCTAACGGGGAAGGTCGATTCACCAGCACTTCCGCTTATCGGTGACTCGGCTGGCTCTCCAGCCGGTCGATTTATAGCTGCCTCCTGTGCTCCACGTGTATAATCGTGTGGCCGAGGCGCGTTAATCTTAATCTGAAACGTTTTTCGTATGCCGATCGCGCATTTCCTGTCCCCAACGATCGATCTTGGGATCCGTACCGTTTCACGGGTATCGGAAAATCAGCGTCGGCATACCTAACTGTAATCCGTGGAACGCACGTTTCCTCGTTACGTCGAGGTACCTATCGCGCACGTGTTCCAGAACGAATGCATACTTGGATACACACGATCGCGTAAATCCTAAACGGCTTTCGTCGCCACGTAGCCGTTGTTTTCCTGCTCCAACTTCCTTCAATAGGCACGCGTGCCCCAGAGAATCAGTCCCCTATTGAAATCGTCGGTGATTAGGAAGCCTTATCTCGATTGGGACAGCAGCGTTCATTGAAGCGGAGCGCCATGCTCTATACAATGCGCGTTCCCTTTAAAGAAAGAATCCTTGGGACATCTGGAGTACGACTCCGATACGGGTTCCTCCTTCCCGTAAATCGATTAGCATTTGACATCGATCAACTCTCCATATATCGAAATAGGAACTGGAATTTTTGCGGTCCATTGTTCATCATTTCGAATAGTTTATTTCCTTGGGCGCGCAGATCGATGCATCAGCGAATGCTAAAACCGTGGGTAAATCGGAAAACCATGACGAATCCCTGCGGGGACGGTCATTAATAAATTATTATAACCGGTTATCCGGTTCGAATGAAATGAATATCTCGCCCCGTCTCGCTGAATCGCCTCGCGTAACAAAATTTCTGGTACATCACGTAGCGATGCAAATTCGATATATCTGGATTGCGCGATTCGGGATGCATTGCCGTGAAAAAGAAATAAACGATCAGGATCGCATCGATGAGGTGGAATCTCTGGCTGTCCCAGTCAGTACATCGCTCGATAGTTGTCTAATTAATCGGTGCAATTGCAGCTAGTCTATTGGTAGCTTGGCAGCGTGCCTCCTTGTGCACACTTACTTCGAGCCTCGTCGCGCAAATCGAAGTTGCAGGCGGCGTCTGGAGTGTCGAACGATCAGCGAGGATGAGTAGAGTGAAATGCTCTCGGTCGATTGATTAGACTGGTGATCAACGATTTCCATTTGCGATTTAAACTGGCGCGTCTGTGACGGAAGAACAATGCGGCTGCGAGAAAGGCAATGCAACTTGGCCGTGCCACTTTGCATTCTTCCTCGTTGTCTGCCTGTTAAAACACGCCGCGTCGAGATCAAGGAAAGAACTGTCGCGGTAGCTCCGACCAGGGTGCGGCACCCTTACGTTGCTCCAGTAAGTGATGCGCCTTCACAACGAACGCACGGCGTGGACGCTGAAATTTTCGAAACGCCGCGAACAAGAGTATATGCATGTATATACACTCTCCAATATTTCCCTCCTGGTTGTCGCCCAAGAGTTTCAAATTATGTATCCGCAGAACTCGCTTCGCGACCTGAGTGGACGGGAACTTTTTAGCTCTTCTACAGGGGAATTCGTTCCGATAGTCGATGTTACGTGGCAGCGAAAATTCGGTTAATTGGCTCCGGCTGGGATCATCCAGAGGTTGTACAAAGTTTTCTGAAGGATCGGGAACTCGCGACAAAGTTCCCCGGTGCACCGTGGTTGAGATAATTACCCGATCACGGCGTGACAAGACTGGTCTACCCTGCACTTCTATTCAACGGACTGAGGACAAAAAGTGTCTCGCCTGGAGCAGCTTTGCCTCGATCATCAGAAGTTGGGTGTCGCGCGTCATCGATAATGCGACGCTCTGTTCTCGTGTAATGGGTCTACTAAAAACAGGCCTCGCTTTACGGCGGCTCGTCGAGGGCATAAAGGCGGTTGCCGCGATGATTTCCCCTATAAACGTCTCGTTAATCGCGCAGTAAACGCTGCCTGTACGGAGGGATAAGTCAATTGTATTTAAATGGTGACACGATTTCGTATCGAGATGTCGCGTCGATGTTCGGGGTGTCGAAAGAAATAAAGAAGACGGCACGAGACGGTCGGTCGTAGGAAATCTCAATTGTCGGACGGGGATTTAAAGTAGCAGCACGGGCGTAGGAATGGCAGCTTCAGCAGCGGGTCAAGAGCGTTAAGCTCAATGAGCACGACGATCGAGGCGACGAAGAGGCTCGTGCCATGTGTGGGCAGAATTTTATAAACGATACGTGGTGCCAGCCGTGGGCGAGCCGTACCAGCCGACGCATCGGTCGCAACATCCGCAAATTACTGCGATTTCCATCGTTCGCAAAACCTTTTGCTCCTCTTTCGATCGTCATCGTTTCGTTTCGTTTCTTCGATCGAACTGTCTCTAATTTGCAGAGGACCACGAGAGGTACCGATTTTAAATCCGCGCTCGAGATTGCGTCACGTTCTGCTCGGTTCACGGGTAATGAAAGTTTCATCAATCGGCCTTCGATTCTCCAGCAATGGTCAGTCCTAGATACTTTCGTAGGTGTTCAATGTCGGAATGCATTTTGAATCGGACGGCCGTGAAGGATAACAGGATCCGGTCTGAACGAAACATAGGAGCGAGTTTAGTGTCTGTTCGACACGTTCGTTCTTAATCTCGCTTCATGAAAGCACGTCCCGCGTGTAAGCGTTTACTGCAAGAGACTGATCGTAAAGCTTTCCGCTCGAGAGCTGCGCGCTGACGAGCTAAAATAAAAATCCAGCTGTGGCATATGGGCGCCACGATCTCGCTCTAAATTACTATCAGTTTACTCGTCCACCCTTTCCCCGTGGCCAGCGTTCACGGGCCCGCCCGTTGCTTTCCCCGAGATCACCCTTGCATGCTGCTGGTAGGGTAGCAGACCCGGGTCGGCTCGACGCGTTGAAGTTGTCACGACACGCATATTTCAAGTTCGAAACGTGTTTCGCGGACGTTCGAAGGTGCACGGCCGAGGACGACGTTCCCTTCAATTACATTATTTATCCAACCGCGTGACAAGCGATACGTAGTACATACGTATTTCGTTAAACTCGTCCCCATTGCCGGCTGGTCCCAAAAATAAGCACACTCGCTTCGACTGTTGAAAATGTTGCACCGTTATTTCGGCGATAGTAGGTCGCAGTTGGTACACGGTGATCGTGGTCCCCTCCTCGGCGTCGGTCCCGTTTACGCACCGAGCCCGGTTCCACGCGAGGGTAAACTCAGAGCAGAGAAAAGCGAACAAAGTAAATCGCGATTAAGAGTCGAGCGAAAGCAACCGACCGAGACACGGCGTAGCAACGTGGGCAGGCGACAATCATTGAATCCCCCCGGCGAGTTGCGTTCATTGTACTTCCAACTCTTATTAAAACCGGCTATTTCCGTCGAGACTTTCCAAACACGCCGTCCATTGGAACGAAATTATACGACGCGTGCCGGTGGTCACCATATGCACTCGAATTAAGCGCGGCCGCCTGCGAACCCGTGGTTCGACCCCGTGAAAGCACAGGAAACCAACCCTCCCCCCGTTTCACCTCGAGGATAATTGCACAAGAAGACAATGGCCGGTTCACCACCTCGTCGTTTCGTTTCGAGTTTCGAGTCGGTTTACGAGGCGACTGCTTAATCGCCCTCCTCTCCGCCGATTCGAGTCGATGTCACGTAGAGTTACAGATGTTGTCGTCGTCGACACGTGTCCAGGTCCTTCGAAGGCACGTCATTTCACGCTCGTTGTTACATACTTGTTGCTCGCCGGATAACCGTGACTCGGAGCGAAACAAAGATATCTCCGAAACGTGGATTTGTTCTCGTCCCCCTTCCCATTTGTTGGCTGACGCGTCAACTTTAATCCGTGTTTTTCTTCACGAAAAAGAAACATTTGCTACTCCGAAACGACGATAAATTTCGTTTCGTGCGAGGCTCGTGGGCCCTCCGCATTTAAAGATGCAGCCAGATTGCGGCAGGCGTTGATAGTCGCGTTTCATAACGCCTCGCCCGTTGCGATGTTAAATAATTGCACCTTGTTGCGCAATTATTCGGTCGATTCGTGCCGACTTCCATTTCGCGATGACGCTTCTTCTCCTCATTTCCGTTCGACCCATTGGGCTCGGTCCGTCCAAGCCTTCCATCGGTTGTTTGCGAGCGATGCATCCTTTTCAACGGTCGAATCGGACCAGGTCGCCGGAACGCGTGCAATCTCGCCCAATTATGCAAATCCCCGCCGCCGCCGTTAAATTGCATCCGCCAAGCGCGACATTGTCGTCGAAATTTCCATCGGGAACGCGAAAATTATAGGAACAACGTCGCGTTACCTCTCTGACCGATTTCTTCGGACGTCCTTCGGCGTTCGTGCTCTGGCCGAGGAAAAAGAAAATCGCCGACTCCGTTTTCGGCCGATCTTGTCCCGAAAAGCACGCGTGCACTTCGGGACTCAATGAAAATGGAAACGATTCGCGATCGGTAGTGGGAAACCGCAAGGGTCAGCCAGCGCGAGTGCTCTTTGTATTTTTACGAGAACCTCTTACTCACCGTTCAAGCTTTACGAGTCAGACGTCGCCGTTGAGATTCCAGGAATCTTTCTACTCACCCGGGTTCTTTGCTTTTTTTATTCCGCTTTTATCGTCCTCGTAAAATCGAACTACCGCGGTACAAGTGGCCGATGCACTTGTTTCGGATAGGATTGCGGCACTCGGATGAAAGTCTCGCCTGGCGATCAATCTCTCTACAACAGTTGCGGTATATGTGTTCGGATTCTCCGTGGTGTGTACGTCGATTCTGGTGACCCGTGTCTCTTCTCGGCAAAGAACACAGGACCTACGTACACCTCGCTACCGTCGAGCATTAATCGGAAACATGCATCTCCTGGCCGCAAGTTCCCGTCGCGGATATCCAATGCCTGTAGAAGTTCCTGGAACGATTCGAAATTACATATTCCTCTTCCTTTCTCCATCGCACGTTTCTTTTCATTACGCGTGACTAAAGGTACAATAAGCGTCACGTTGGATGAATCATCGCGCAAGAGGCGACGCTTCTTTCTTCCAAGAATCATTTTACGGCTCGAGTGCATCGTCCGTCATGGAAAAAAGCAACGGAGGCACGCATGGGAAACGAAGCCCGCCACGATCGGGCACGATTATGTTCAAGACGCATAGAAACTAGAAACCCGTTTCCCGGGCGGTCCCTGATGCACGCCACGGTTTAATTAAATCGATTCCAGTTCGATAGCGCCGCTCGAACCTTGCCTCGAGATCTCTGACCTCGCAGGTGACAACGCAATTTCCTGTCGAGCCAGGCTTTCATTCGCATAGCACCAGATAAAAGCGGGCCCCGCTACCGAGAACGTCTAAATCCTCCTGTCTTCTGTGCATGCCCCGGTTCGATGCAGCACGATAGTTTTTGTAATTCCGCCGCGATGCGCATCCAATTGTTGCCCGGTTATTTTTCACGAAACCACAATATCACGGCGGCACAATGCAGGAGGGTGGAGCCGGGCCCGATTGCGAGCGAGAGTCTGGCGTCGTCGCGAGATTTAAATCTATTCTCGGGCTTAACAATGGGCTACAGTTTTAACGCGACGGCCAGACCAGACCGTATTTTACAGACTCCGACCAAAACCAAAATGTCCACGTAAGCCGACTTCAATGTACTTCGCCGCATGGGTGTAGTTTTTCGTTCAGTCGTGTTTCAATTTCCCAGCGCGAGCGGAAAAACGATTTCGCGGCTCGACCCGAAGCAACCCCCGTACACGCGTGTTAACTTTGCAACTCGATGGGATGATTTTTCGTTATGGAATTCGTTAACGAGCGACAGATACGCTAGGTCGGACACGGCCCTCAACAGCTTGCTCCAATTTTATACTTTGCACGTTCTCGGCGATAAGCGAACCGATGCATTCGAGCATCAGCGTAGATGTCCATCGTAAGAATAGTAAGTGGACCATCGAGCTGGAATGGAGGTCGACTCGTCGCGCATAAGGGAGTTTCCACGGCTCCATTGCTAGAGTTTCCTCGCATTTGTTTCTGCGGATCCTACAGTTCCGAAGTTCGTTCCTTCCTGATGCCGATCAGCCGCATTTCTCGCGGGGCCCGCCGTCTAAAAATGGAACCAGTCACAGAATGCCTCCTAATCCGACGACACTCGTTCTCGATCCTCCCTTTCGGAGTATTCGTCTTACGCTGACGTTGGCGCGAGCTTCGTGTCATTTACTAGCTTTCCTCGACGAATTCGGTCCTGCCTGGCTGTAGCGTTTCTCTCGGATTGCTTGTTCTAAAAATACGCCCCTTGGGCGCTTACAGAATCCACCCTTAACGGGGATATTTGTGTTTTGAACTTTGTGAAAAATCGGTGTTTCTTTTTCTTGCAGCCTCGTAAAGTACGTGTCTTCGAAAATATCTGTGCCAAAGGATATACCGGAATTCGTAAAGATAACGGAGTCGACGCGTCTTTCTCCAGAATGATGTTTTCAGACCTGGCCGACACGATATCTAAAGATTTCGTTTTCGATCGCGCTGGATCCATTCTGGATCCATGCTGCGTTTTCGAATGTTTCCTTACGTTCGGAGAAAGAGCCACCCTAGCAGTTCCATACTTCTGCACCTGGACTTTTCTGCCTCGGTTGAATAGGCCGTGTTACCTGAAGCACGCGCGAGCTTCGGACACTCGTAGACCATCTGCCGATTTTAATCGGCCTTCACGTTGGGAGACACGGTTCTCAACTTCTTGCCTCTTAATTCTGATCGAACAAATGTGGATCTTTTTTTAATATCGTCCCCTTCCTGAGCCACGTGGCAGGAGCTCGATAATCGCGGAATAAATTCAGTTGCTATACGTTGTTGTGTTTTTTCAAACGACAAAGGCGAAGGCGCGGCTAAGGGTTTCTGTTCTCCGCTATCTCGTCGGGGCACACCTAAAACCGGCTGAAATAATAGGCGAAGGTCGTGGCGCTTGGTAAAATAGGAAAACGGAAGCGCAGCGAGCTGGAATTTTCGTTCGAACGGTCTGAACTAATTCCCCTTTCCGGGAGGACATAAATTCGACGAATCTCCACGATTGTCCGCATCGTTTCAAAGGTTTGATCGAGGCTTGCTCGTTAATCTTGTTTCCCAATCGATCTCCACTATTTTTTACATTCCGGAAATGAAGGTTTCGTAGCTTCGAGCGGGGCTGGACGAAACTCGCTGGCAAGAGCGAGCCAATTTGCTCGAAATTAACAACGCCACGATGGATGTAATGGGAGAAAGACGAGCCGCGAACAGTTGAACTTTTTTTTAACTATTGCTGACTCTTCTCCCTTTAACTCGCCCCAACGTTCGCCGCTTCCGCTATCCGTTTTCCTCCCATTCGCTCTAGGGAATTCTAAATAAAACTCCATTGCTCCCCGTTGCCCGCTTTGTTAACAGCCGGTGCACGAGTGCCCTTCCAATCGAATTCCGCGGTGAATTACTTTGCTTCTTTTATTTTTCTAATTGCCAAGTGCACGCGAATCGCCCGGTACCGGATCTCCGGACGAAATTCGTGCAAACGTTTGGCCCGTTCGCCGGGCGTACAAATGAGTGGTCGATTTAGCGAGCGCCCGGTTAGGCGCGGGTCGAAGATGACTCACGTTCCAGGTTCGTTGGCTTCCCCGACGGTTTATCGACTTTCCATCGTCTGCTGAACGTGCACGCAGCCTGCGCACGGTTTGTTGTTATACAGGTAATACGGAGGCACGTCTTGGAACGAGAGGTTCAAGTCGGTGGCTGGCCAGGGCTAGGTCCGCCGGGGACATCGATTTCTCCAGCTCCTACTAACGGCACACGATCGCAATAAAACACGAGGGAACGACTCGAGTCATCCTACGTATCGAGCGTGACTTGTAGATCCGAGGTTGCAACAGCGAAGCCGAGAACCCCCGAATCTAATTGCAAGGTACACACGGCAATTGCTCGAGCACGCTCCAATCGCGTTACACCTACCGGGAGCTTGCATCCTGCGATCTGGACTGCGATATTAACGAGGAAGCTCGACGAAATAGACTCCGACCGGTAGAATTTGTAATCGCGCAATGTTGGCGGGCACCGACATCGAAGATCCCTTTATCGAACATGAATACGGGCGCCGTAAGTCGAAGGGCTTCGCGTTTCTTAGTCGCCCGTTGTCTGGTCGGCTTACGTGTTCGCGTTACCGCCGTCGCGAGGGTGCTTTTGCTTGACCTCTCCGACACACGACTCCGCGACTTCCCGTTAACCCCGGCCGATCGTCGTCGCGAGCTTTCGAGCGATACCTTCCACCCGACTTCCCACCGCGATACTCGCCACGGACAAATCTGAACGAGCGAGCACACGCGTTCGAGTTAAGACGTTCACTTCCGCCGAGAACAAGGCAACCTCTGAAAGGAAACGTAATCTCGGTTGAACGATGACGCGCGAGTACGCGTGTCTCGTATTTTCCACAGCGTTATAGAAGCCCGCGACAAAGGGCGCCTGCAACGCGGGCCGGACTACGTGATCGGACGTTCCCGGACCGAGCAGCAGGGACATCCTCCCGGACGAGCCGCCAGGAAGCTCAGCCGAGGACGAGACGTGCGATAAATTATGTATAAGGCACGTGGTCGACCGAACGAAATTCGAAAAGCGGGAAAGCTTCGGGGGCGAGGTGCATCTGAGGGCATTGTCGCGCCGACCCGTCCTCGAAGAATTCTCTTTGGGAGTCGATCCACGAGTGGCGTCGACAATAGCCTCGTCTATGCGAACGGGAAAGTACCCGGGTCGAAGTTGACGAAGGGACACCTGTCCGAACAAAGGAGGCGCAACATCACTGCGAGGCTCTCCATGCGACTCTCGAAAATCACAGCGATCCAGCCCGAGTCTAGGTAGCGTGGTAATCCGGTTAACATAGCCAACTACCTGTTATCCCATTATCATGCAAATGTCGCGAGGTATGTATTCTTGCTGGGGAGCGGCGGCAGCGGGGCGGCAGTAATTACGCCCTGCGTCGTCATTACGGGACACTCGCAAGAGACACGGTTTAATTAAAGTCGTTGCAAATAAGCGAGGTCGTGGACCCGCGACAGTGTCTCGCAGACGCGTCCGCTCGAATTCGCGACTTTCTTCGAGTAACGTATAAATAACGCGTCCCGACGAGCCGCGTTAATTATTACGTTCGGGCAAAAGTTTCAACTTGGCCGCATCACGAAGGAGCGCGGAATCCTGGAATGTGGAATGGAGTCCTCCGCGGCGTCGATCGATGGAAGGGTCAAGTTTGCACGCGATAAAACATCCTGCACGCAGAGGAACGTGCATCCAGTGGAATCGGACTAGGAGATAGCGATCCCCTCTGCCGTTCAGGGATTCGAGTAAGCGGAAAGCACGGCGAGATATTTTGAATAGCCGGCTACGGAGGGCGGAAGCGAATTGAATCGTACTACGTGTGTCAATTTCGCGGCCGTTTCTCCGCGAGATCTTCGCGGGTCGTTAATGAAATTCAAACGCGATGAAACATTGCTCCTTCTATTATATTCCGTCCGCTTCGCCGCTGGTGTACAGTCGCGGGGAAAGGAGCGTCGTTTGTTTAATTAACCGAACGTAAAAAGACACGCCAGTACTCGGGGTAATGGCGCGATGAGTCAGGCAAGCCCCTCGCGGGAGCTTTTGGCCGATCGATGGTCGTGGATGGAGAAAAGTTACGAGAGGGAACGGACACTGTGTCCCCGCGATTCTCCGCGCTACGTAGTCGGGGGCGCTCAGTCTGACCGGGGGTTAAATGGAAGGTAAAACTGCTCGTGACTTTTCACTGGCGAATAGTAGAAAAGGTGGACACCTTTCTTGAGCAGAGAAGTTTGCCTGGTGCACGTGCAATTTTATGCTTTCGATGGACTATCCGTGCTCGTCCGCGTTTCGGTGGCCCCCAGTTTTCTCGACGGAGGATCGAAAGACACGGGGCGAAGGAAATGCTGAGAAATGACCCTCGCAGAAAGGCGGGTGGTCTGAGGGGAATTCTATTCGGTGTAGCGTGGCGAGAGATCGATACGAGTGGCGTTCCGGCCGATTCGCATCCCCAAAATTGTCGGCGGCCCGGCGCCGTTCCCCATTCGGTATCCTCGAGCTTCCACGAATTGTAACGCATTCCGTGCATCGACACGCAGAAAAAGAGGACCGTATCAGGGTCGAAAGCAGGAGGGAGCGAAACGGAGGTATCACGGCCGATGCGTGGGTGTGCGTGAAAGTGCGTACTTGCACTTACACCAGCCCGTTTTATATTGGGCGTGTGTCATCGCCCCGCGCCGCCAGCTACTACGCGTCCTGAACGCATAAGAGCACTTTCAAGAATCCTGAAGCACTTTCCTTCGAGCACCGCTACGCTTTTCCCTTCGTTTTTGCTAATTAGCTTTTTTAGCGTCCTTGCGTCGTCCGGGAACTGCTCCTCGGTTTCGTATAAACGGCGTTCCGGGGGACGCTTTAACCCTTCGCCAGGCAGGGCTATTCCCCAAGGAGCATCCCTCTTTTGTTTCGCCACTTTCGTTCTATTTTCGAGTGATTTTCCCAAACGTTGCTCGCATTTCAATTGAACGAAAAAATCGTGGCCCGCGTTGTTTCAACGTGATTAAAAGCGGGCACGTCGGGTCGGTTGTTTAAACGAAATACGCGCGGCTACCTCGGTGGCTGAAAAATAACACGAAAACTAAATATTTATCGAGTTGCCCGGTATGAAATGATCAGTATCGGACCGGTCATTCGTTCGTTTCGGCGCAATCGCATCGTTTCCCCGTTTCGTCAGGGTTTGTTCACAGCGATATCAGGGATCCTTTGCTGAAAAAGGATACGTACCGTGTACCACACGCTCGTTCAATTGTGCTCTGTTCCCGCTGTCGAACGCGTTATCAAAGTGCTCGCTCACCTGGCGAAACGGGACGAGATCACGCGGCTGTGCGATCGCTCGGACGAAATCGAAAATAATTGCACCGCGGCCAGCGGCGGCCGTCGCACTTCCCTCGTTATCGAAAATCCATTACTCGGTCGGAGGATTCGCGTTTCGCGTTCGTTATTATCCCGCTAATGGTCGGCATCCGTATCCTCGTAACTTTGCAGTTCCGTTGCCGTGTAGTGTCGCCGTTCATCAGTCTGGCGACTCAACGAGGCGGCGCTCAATTACCGTTTCGATTAATCAGCCTCGATTACTAGTTATCGTCTGACGTCTGCGCGAATAGTTCCCTAACGAAGCAGCGGGTCGCTCTTGGGGACCGGTGCAGCCGACGGAGACCGTTTTCTGGTAACTCGATGGAAGCACTGCCTTCGGGCAGGAAACGTCCCTCGGTCGGCGCACAAACGGATACGGCAATAACGAAGATACGTTATCCGAGGTAGCGAAGATAACGTAGACGCGGGGAGAAGATAGCGCCGAGAACGGACTGCCCACGTTTTTCCTCAATGCACGCGAATCGCACGAACTTGAATCCAATTCCCGCGCCATTCCATTATTGTCAAGGGTGGTCGCCAATTTCCCGTGCAAACTGATTCATTTGCGGCGGTTGATCGTCACGGGCCTGTAACAAGCGTGGCCAGGAATTATTATCCTCCGCCGTCAATTGAAACGTAACTCGATTAAAAGCGGAGTCCTCCCGTTCGAGCAGCTAGCGCTTTAGTTAGATTTTCTTATTATATCGTTCGTCTCATTAAGAAATTCGTCCCGCTCGGCGTCGTTAGATAGAAAGTGAGAATTAACGGGGACCAGAAACGGGCACGGAAATAAGAAAGGAAAGACGGAGAGAAAGAAAGGAGAGAGCGAGAAAAGAGAGACGCGACGTTATTTCTGGAATCGGAAAACACAGAGACCTCGTCTGCCCTGCTCCCGTCGAGCGTCAGAAATATCGGCCACAGCCTTTTCCCTCGTCTGCCAGCAGGACTCGGTTCGACTATTTGTCGAAAGGCTTCCCACGTCCGCTCTATGGACGTAGACGCCGCGCAAACATTATCGATAATGATCATTACCGCCTCGCTGCGATTTATCCTCTGCGAAAGCCAGATGGAAGCAGCAGCTCGTCGTTCTCTCGTAGCAGACTGAACGATCGAGGTGAAAAGAGGGAACGGTATGGTCGACGTTAATCCAAGACGCGAAACCACCACCACTTGACGCCTATTTACGGCAATTAACCCGGACCGCGTTGACGAACTTGAACTCCCTGGTTAATTGGATGCGCCGCAGACGTCCGACCATCTCGTTCTTTTTCTCCCTTCGACGAGAGAAATTTATTCGCCCGACCTGTCTCTTCAACCTGAATTCACACCGGAGAACGAAACGCGTTCACCTGGCCGACCGAAGCGAGCAACTTTTAAGCGGCGGTCCTTGCTCGAATCGGTTGCATTTTATGAAAGTTTTCCGAGTTCGTTGCCCATTGGCAATGTCAATGGCTGGCAAAAAGCCCGAAGGATTTTACGGTAACCAACCCCCACTTTGGAGGGCCGATACCTTTAATACGTCAAGCCCGTATGAATAAACTGACAGAGCTTGCTGTCGTTATCGCGAAAAGCAGCCACGTCGAATTTAACGGGGGGGGGGGGGGGACAATGCCCTCTTATCGCGTTCAATATCAGCTGGCGCAAATAATGAACGAACGAGCCGAATGCGAATTTAATTTTCCCTTACTCGGAGGAGGCTAGCCTGATGAAGGGACGCGGGGACGCGAACGTCACCATTAACCCGGACGTGTCGGATATTTGCCTAGGCAAAATATCGAATAGTTTCGCAACATCCGCCGTGAGTCATGCCCCAGATGCCCTCGCCAGACCCGCCGAACCTCCGTACGAGCTATAATTACGAAGTTTAATTGACTAACGAGCACTGGCGGGGATCGGCGAAGCAGTGCAGAAATGGAGCTCTGATTGGTCCATTCACTAAAGCCTGACTTCGTTCATTCACGTTACAATTAATTCGAAAACGTCTGGCTGCGGGAGTGCCGTGGCTTTAATGTTCCTCAGCCCCGTGGTACTTCTACCCCTCGAGAGTGGATAACGTTCTCGATGTATCGATGCCGACTGCAACGCGGTCCACCAACGATATTCGATACCTCGTTCACTGTACGTAGCCTGGCAATCATTGAGAACAAGGGTCGCGCAAGTTCCGATAAAGAAGTTCCACGAAAGTGGGCGAATCGATTACCGATCTACGTTAGAGGATCTTCTAACCCGCGGTACACGTAAATACGCGTGTCATCTATAGCAGCCACGTTCCAGCGACTTACAATTAGTCCACGGCTCACCTTCGCGAGCAGCGCATCGTTCCTCGAGACCTCGTCCTTCCCTCACTTCCATCGTCGTGCGCGATTCGCTCGCCGGCTGCTAATCCCAGCCATGATAACGTTAACAATTGGCCCAGCAGGTCGTTGAACGAACCGGCTGCCAAGCCCGGTCGAATCTTCTCAGGCTGGGGCGACGGTTTCCCTTGCCCGCGGCCATCCGATGTCACGGGAGGGACACATGTGTAATCGGGATAGCCAGCATGGGAACACGAAATGCAGATCCGCCTTCGCATATGCTCGGACGCAGGCACGTATGTGCGCCGTGCACCGAATTAACGCCGACCTAATTGACCGTCGCTAATACCCTCGTCCCCGACCCCGACCCCCCCGTCGCGGCACATATAATACGTGCGTTCTCGCCATTTAAGACGGGCATCGTTAACGCCGCCAGTTTCTACCAAACTTTCTTCTAGTCTTCTTGCGGCAAGGATCTTTCCTTGTCTCTGGTTGCATCGCGTACTTTCTCGTATCTTTTCTCAATTCTGTTCGCGCGAGACCTTCGTCGTTAACCCGAATTCCGCTTGGGAGCCACGATCCGCCGTCCACGACGAAGCGTGAATCGTTAGCGACAAAGTTTCACGTTCACATGCTTCGATGCTCGTTAAACCTTGCGAGAGTATCGTTTATCGTTGATATTATCGTGCAATAATAAGAAGTATAACGAGCGTGCTGCGAGGAGCAGCGCTGCACCGACGCTGCCCTAACACCGAGGCGATTCATCCGGGCGATTATCCGCCCGCGAATATCCAGGATAGGCTCGTCAGGCGTCGCTCGAAGAGCAACACTCCGACTGGTTTTGATTTCCTGGTGAAACGGCAATGGGAAATTAATGACGAATCGAGTGCCACAATGGCCTGGCCTGGCGCGGATAGCTTCGAATCCGTTAGGCAGCCGGGATGCAATTATGGTCTGGATTTACGCGGCGTCGACCTAATTACCTCGCGTCGAATTAAACGCGTTTTCGGATCGATTCGCAATCGACTGTGAAATTCACGGGTGAACGGGACGAACGGGGCGGAAGAACGTAATCGCGAAAGTAGAAACGGCCCCGATTGAAACGTAACGAAATTACGTTGATTCGCGGGCGATCATTTGGAATCGCTCGGTTGGAAAGCGTACCGTTGCCCGGTATTAGCAGAATGTTATGACGTGCACGCGAATATGTAACAGAAACTGTCGGTTCGCATCGTGCCGCAATCCATGTTATTCGAATTTAATTACGGTCGCGAGGAGCAGCGGCGGCACGAAATATTTGCGACCCAGCTGTGCCAGAATTTCACATTTGCCGCGAACCGATGCGCTCGCATGGACGTTCGCACACGTGCACGCGTATAATTATCGTCAACGCGAAAACGTTTATTACGGTACTCGAATCCATCTCCGTTTTGCCGGATTATTAATCGTCTCTGGCGAACGTTCGTCACCGTTTCGCTTTACGGCAACTTCCGGCTGAAAAAAGTCACCCCGAAATGGAACGGAACTGGACGGGCGCGCATTAACGATGAAATTCATAAAAACGGTCGAAAGCTCGGAGTTCTTGGAGTTCCGCTTGCGTCAAGAGATGAAGCACGGCGCTTGGCCCATCGAAGGGACTCCCGTTTACGCGTACATTTGGCCGATCTTTTTGCGAACCGCACTTTTTCCCTTGGTCACCCTTGACGTCAATCGCGTTCCCATAAACAGCACACATGTGCTCGCGTTTCGATGGTTCCGTTCACGGCATCGCTACGACGGTGTGCGATTTTAACGGCAAACGAAATTTCACCGATAACCTACTTCTTCGCCGATCAATGACAAACCCAATTGGCGATTCGAGCTGCCCTTTCGTTTTATTTCCTACGGGAGAGAGTACCGCGATCGACGCGTTCAATCATTTACAGTTCGGCGATCTTAAAATATTTCATCTCGGGAAAGTCTGTTTAAGTTAAGTTCGTCCTGGTTCCCGAGTACGTAACAGAATTCTTTCGGTAGCTGGGGCAATTCTATCAGCATTCGCCCGGGCAGAGATGTGCAAATTACGGTTGCCGGGTCAAATACGAGATAACTGAATCCCTTGATAAATTCCAAACTTTGTTGGCCGTAGAATTCCGAGTTATTTGAGCACGGCGAGATTCAAAGGGGGACGACTTTTGCCGACGATCAAAGAGCAAACGAATCACGAAAAATTATGATTCGAGTGATATTTTTCTGCGTCCCGTTCATCTCGCCTTTCCGAGCGTCAAACGGATGCGCGAGGTAAAGCCCAGTGCGTGAAACGGGCAAAAGCATGGACAATGATTACAGTTCATTAAATACCAACACCAGTGCGGCCCACGCTCGAACGCGGTGTACACGACGGAACAACGAATCACGTGCCAAGCCCACACTTATCTCGAATGGAGCGTTGCTCGCTTTGAAACGTGCTGCACATACCATTTTTACGACCCTTCCGCAAGAGAACGAGATCCGATCGAGACCTATCGAGTGCAGGCTGGCTCGAAACGGGTCGAATGTTTTCCGCTTAATTACGGCTCCTCCCAATGGACGAATATCTACAGTGTTTTTATTTAGACCGCAGTCCTATGCACGGGTTTCGCGATTACGTTTGAAAACGGGAAGTCTACTTCTAATTTCATTTTCTCATTGCAATGAATTTGCATTCTTTCGTTGCATGGCGACAGTGTGCGTTCGTTGTCGACAGCTACAGGCAACAATAAGAACAACGCTCTTTCTGCATTGTATCCGAAAAGTTTGCCGAGTGTAAGGATGAACGGGGGTGGAACGGTAGATAGTAGTAGGGAAAACGGAAGCGAAGTTGGCCACGTTCGGGAAAATTGAGCAAGAGAGGCCCTCGAGTCAGCAAAGCTTGCTCTTTGTACGACTCGATGTCAAGGGTTTCTCTCCCCCTTCTATCTCTCTCTCTCTCTCTATGTACATACCTATGTATCTGTCCATCCATCTATCTCTATCTATCTCGACGCGTTTAGCATCCAAACGCGGGAGAATGGAAAACGCGGCTCGCTGTTTGCCGAACGAGTTTCCCGTGCGCAAATTTCGGGACAAAGGCGATCCCACGGGACTCTTGGCAGTTAGCGAAATCCCCTGTCCACCGCGTACAGGGGGCGATTTTCCCTTCGAACGCCGCTTGCTCGTTAAAATATGCACAAACTTCGGACAAAGGGGAGAATATTTCTGTAACGATTTCCACTGGTTGACTCTGTTCCAGGACCGTCCCCGGATTTCGGCAGGCACACGCTGGTCAGGCCACGAATCTACCACGGCAGGACCAAACGGCAGATCACGTCGACCAAGGAAAATGTGAGTAGACTTTTCTAGCGCGATTCTATTCCGATAAGAAGCGGAACGGTGCGCTTCGTTTGCCGCGGCTCGCGTTTCACCTGGCGGAAACTTTCGCGCGATATAGAAATTTGCACCGATTCGCGGGGAAAACTTCACGGAAAGCATTCCGCGTATTTAGTCGGGCGAGGTGGAAATTGGCAGACGCCACGAGAAGCTCGAAGATATTTACGCTCACGCAACGAACTCAGAATGCGAAACGGTCGACGACTGCAACAGTTTCGATGCAAATGTTGCTCCGCCCTGCGAATACGAAATCCTGTATAGCCGCATTTAAGGGGATATTTGTGTTTTGAACTTTGTAAAAAATCGATTGTTTTTCCCGCTGCATTTTCTTCAGGCACGTGTCTTCGAAAATATCTGTGCCAAAGGATATACCGGAATTCGGAAAAATAACGGAGGCAACGCGTTTTTCACCAAAATTATGTTTTGATTGACTTGAAATTTGAAGAGATTCTATCGCAGACCTTGTCACCGTGGCAGGCATTAAAATCTTTAAGCAATCTTAATTTTTTCTGATTTTGTATTATGCCAAAAGGAGAAAAGCAAAAATACCAGAATATCAAATTGAACTTTGAGGTGCCGCCATTTGTTTCAGCAATAAGATATTTTATACCTTTTAGTAGGGGCTATAGCCACTTTCATGCTGAGGAAAATGGCACCTCGTTTTTTTACCTCGGTCCGCTACAAAGGCCGGAATCGTGTCAGCCATCAGGACATGTTTTTGTACGTTTATTTCGCCGATAATGTCCAGGCCTTAGGCTCCAGGACATTTCGTCTGGGTCGGCGATTTCGTTGCGAAACTCCGTCACGGCCGTCGTTCACGCACGGTACACGGGCGAAAAAGCAGATGCTTCGAAGAAGTGTTTTGTGTCGGGATATTTTTAAATCGATGAATCCTCTTGACTCGAGACGCGGCAAAGAGAATAAAAACGAAAGGCTGTCGTGGTATTTCTTTCGCGGGCAAATTGGGAGATAGATTGTGACTAAACCGATGCAGCAGCGTATATCTATTCCGGATGAGGCAGCCTTTCATTTGCCGTGCGCTTAATAGAAAAAAGGAGCTGACAGAAAGAGTTGAAGCAAGAATTGTTAAATTGAAAAGTGTACCGCGCGAGGTAGCCAGGAGCGGTACGGATATACATAATCCGTTTCCCCAAATCCAGGCGAATTAGCGCAAAGTCGTTTCACTCCGTAGTCCAAATTAAGAGATGTTGGCGAGGGAGCGTTTCCCTCCCTTCCTGGTCCGCGAAAATGGAAAAAAAGGAAAACGATGGTGGAAGAACGGGTGGAGTGCCAGAGGCATTAAAAGAAACGTTCCGTTGCTTACTGCCCCGAAGCCTAACTAGCGCGGGCAGTCGCGTCGGCGTCAACGAGGTAAAGCAATTGACCTCGTTCCTCGTTATCACGAGGAAGAACGAACGCTATCAGTTCGTCTGTCCGTGGCGATGAATCTAATTTCCAGCCGCGTAGGGTCGCTTACCGTGCGTCCCATGTCGCAGCTGATCGCGAGTGCCTGTCTCGCGACACCCTTCGATTTCTCAGAGGAAATGCCGATTTATTTTTACGAATGATCCGACCATCCGTACGATTCGAATCGTCGAGGCGAGGGATTGTCTTCGTTAAACCGGGAGTACAGGCCGTCGGTTTATCTTGCGCCAAAGGCGAGGTGCACGACGATGGTCCCGCTGGTGGTTGTAACGTGGCAGCACGAATGGGTTAACAAGAGGAACACGAAGGTAAAGGGATATCACGTAGATTCCCTTTATTCATCCACTCGCAAGTTCCCGACCACAAAGGGAAATGGAGTGTTCCTCTATCGTAATATACATAATACATATTGCCTGGAACGCTTCTCGCCTGGGATGTTCATCGATAGGAAAGACTGCCGTCAAAGTCCGCGGTTGCTCGAAATTCAATTTCACCGCGCGGCGAATATGCGAGGCAAATTTTGGAGGATCTTTCCCGACGGTTGATTGGTAGCCGTAGCGCGGCCAGAGGAACAGGTTCGTCGGGAACGGAAGTGACATGACGTTGTAAAGCTTGAGGCTGCGATAAAGAGGAGATTACAGAGTCGTCGGTTAAAAAGCCAAGAGCGGTCGCCGCGTACAATGGAAGTTTCCGTGTAGATTACGTTAATCATTTCCAGAAGCAGCGGCCCCTTTGCTCGTATCGGAGGGCCCTAGAACACGAGTAGGAAACGGCAGTTCCTACTTCCTACGCGTTCTTCTAGCGTCGACCTAGTCGTCGAGACGAGATTAAAAGATGCCTTTCATCCTATGCAGCACCCACAAAGAGTCCCTCTGTACGTTTCATACATTGTGCTCCGTTCACCACTAGCTCGTTAACCACAGGAATTACCAAGAAGCCTGTCAGTTTCGATAATCAACGCCTCTTTCACGTGGCTCGCCTCCTAAAAGTTTTCGCGTGGCTTTCGTCGATCATTCTTTCCTTTCTGGTATCCCCTCGCCATTCGAACCGAACCGAACAAACAAAGATGACACTGAGCGGGCAGGATCGTTCTTCCATCTCTGTAATACCGCTAATCAAGTTTCAAATGAAACTGGAGTGAAACACTGTTGAACGGCGAGCGAACCGTGGTACACTTCTATCGATAACCAGAGAACTATTTGCCTCTCTATGACGAAAACTCTACCGCGTGTTCTGCAACTCTCAGACGCAGGGGTATCCGGGGAGTTGATTAAACAAGCGAAACCGCGCGAAGCAAGCACAGTAGCGGTAAACACGATCGGAGTATTCGTCAAACTTCTTTGGTAATTGATTGCTTGAAAATGGATCGTCTGGACGTGAGTGGCGTGGAAAAACCTTGACCATTATATCTCGGTGCATTAGTTCCCCGATACCGGCGTAGAACGGGCGCAGGTCATGGCGGGATGGCGGCTAGAATATCGGAAAACATTTCCCGGATTGGCAACCGGCCAGGTATGGATTGCTAACTGTGTCCGACGACGATGATAAAATCCACGGCGAGAGAGTTCCGTGGATCCATCCATTGTGGATCCTGCAGACGTGCCCGGAGTATCCGAAATCTATGACCTGCGAATAGATTTTTCAGCGTGCCGCAGAGGTTTCAGACTTTGTTCGCCAAAGGGGGGCAAAATGAATTGGAGCCTCTTTTTGTCGCGGCTCGTTGGTGTCCGTCGGCGTCCATTGTTGCATTCGTAGAAAATTGCGACTATTTCTGTTCCCTCCAGCAGTTTCCCGTTCGGGGCGAAGCCAGCCATGGCTGTGTATCCCCTATGAATTAAACATGGGGTGGATTCGAGCGAGGGAGGGCGACCAACGAGATTCGTAAATTCATTTGGGCGCCCGGCACGCGCGTATGTTCATTGAAAAAATTCGACGAGTCGGCCCGAATCGGTGCCCGAATCATGGCTGGAGAGAGTAACAATTTCCGAACGGCCGACTTTTCGACCGAGCCAGGAAAATCGAGATGCGTGCACCCGGCTTTCCGTGCTCGTTATTAAATTCCATCGCCCGCCCAGGCGAGCTTTAGAGAGCCAAGAGATGTATTGTAGCTGCGTGCTGACGAGTCGAACAAGCGTTAGGAAAATCGCGACGCCTTTCTTCCTTTATCTTGATCCGCGGAACTCCCGAGGGTAACCGCGGCGCGCAACAGGTGCACGATATCGAGATTCGAAACGATTAGAATTGCATTCAAACGGCGATTCGGCGGACCTTTACCTGGTGCACGGTAGGGAACGCGCAGGTACGCGATAAGGAACCCGCGTTGCACCGCGTCGTTATCGTCAGCTGGGGAATTTTTCACTTCGCCGCAGCCCGCTAAATCGTTGTCGGCTTTCTGCTTTCAGGATATCGAGCACACGGACCTGCTGACGGTGGGCTTCGACCTCGACGGGATAAAACGCGTGCTGGACCTAAGGTTGAATACCGAACTAATTCCAGTCGGTTATCAGCAGCGTCATCAGCACGCTGGCTCGTACAAGGTGCACACCCCGTCGAAAGTAGTGAGTATACTAGCTTTCCAACTTTCTAGGCGGTTGGCAATTTCTGCTCGCTAATCGCCGCACGTTGCACTGATAATTATACATATGTTCGGTGCCTTCTTAACGTATCATAGAGAGTACGATAGAAGAAACTCGCCGTTCGGATTTAACGTCCAAGCGTTACCGCTCGAACCGAAATCATTGATCACAGGCACACAGGTGTAAAGAACGACGGCGGAGTCGATAACGGTGACTCACTGCTAGGCATGTACAGAACGAGCAGGTATAAGTCGAACATGAAGGTTTCAAGAGAGTATCGATCACGCTTAAATAACGTTGACGAGCACCGTGCACTCCATGAGGGTGGTCGAGTTTCGGTGATGCTTCCCTTTCCTTCAGCCACTCCCTACTTCAACCATACTTTCCTATCGAAAAGGATTTACGGCTTGCCGCGTAGACGGCCACAAACATAAAATGCCCCATCGTTCTGTAGCAGTTTTTCCGTCAGGTTGCACGAAACTGGAAAACGCGAGAGCTCCAAACGACATGCACCGCGCGGCAAGGAAGAGTAATGACTGTTGGCCTCTTTTTTTTCCCGCGATTCGGACGCCCAGCATTGAATATAAATTTTTCGCGAGACTCGTTATTTATAGTTAGTGGACAAGCGTGAAGCAACGGTTGGACGTGGTTCATGGCGCGGCGAGTTCGTTGCGCTCTGTTGTCGTCGGTTCCACATTTTACGCAATTGAATAAATGAATTGGCACGTCCAGTTGCCATCTCTGTCCCTTGCGGTTTATTTAGTCCCGCTGTCGCGGACAAACGGACGAGCTAATTTCGGTCGTTTAAATGGGAGAAATTCTGCGAATCTAACTAGTTAAAATGCTCTTCAGAGGTTTCCAGCTTGGAACGCCAGCAATTGTGGTCCTTTGTTCTCGCACCCTTCCGCCCTCCTCGTCCCTTCGAGCCAAAGGAAACTTTCGTCGAATAAAATTCTCGCGAGTTAAAATCCTGTCGCTTTTTTTTTTGGCCGTATCTGGAGTAGGCGCGCGAGAAACTTTCTTCCCCGTTGGAAGGGTGCACGCCGCCCGTTATCCGAACGATAAATCAGCTTTCGCGATGACGGCTGCGCTTCAAATCGCCGGGTCCTTGTTCGAATGGAAGGAACAAATGGAGGAGGAACGAATGGCCAGCCCAGGGGAATCTGTGCCAGCTATATTTGTACCAGCAGAATGCACGGCTGAGCATTGCGGGTCCGAGAATCCGGGATAAGCGGAGGAAAATTCATTTCCGAGTTGCGTTCGAGCCAGCGACGAGATCCTCCTTAACCAATGACCCAACTTTTCCCTCAAATTTATTTCTTGCGCCGTCGGAACGTTGGAGCACCTGCGCCGACCTTTTGGCCTTTCCTTACCTCCCCCAGCTGTCCTCCCGTTCTTGTGCCGTTGACGGGATTTCGTTTGAAACGTGACGGAAATGAACGAACGGGAAGATTAACGATTACAATCGTTCCATTGAAATTTGCAGGAGCTCTGTCACTATCAAGGCAGCGTCCGAGACGTCCCTGGTTCCTGGGTAGCGCTGTCTACTTGCAGAGGTCTGCGTGGCGTTATTTTCGATGGCGAGAACTTGCACCACATTCATCCGGAAGGGGAGTCCCTGGAGTCGAGGCATTACGTCTATAGGCACGGCGATCTTGTCGCCAATCACACCTGCGGTAACTATCCCCGCTTCGTTACCAGATAGAAATCCCGAACAATGATTCGGAAACTTCCACTCGGTTTTACGAATTTTCCCTGAAAAACGTCATCCACAACCGGCATCCTTTCGAGCTCACGGTCCTTTCCAGCCAGATAGGGAATACAGTGGATGGAATCGACACGGTTCTAAGACTGTTACCCTTGTTCGTTGTGGGGCACACGCTCCTTTCCTGGACTGGAAGACCTGTCTCGCGAAGGTTGGTCTCTCCTTAACGGTCTTAACGAATGTGGGAGCAAGATTCCACTGTCCTCCGCTTCTTCCTCCTCCCTTTGTCGTTAAGTTTACCGAGAATCCAGACGAGGCAATGATCTTGGTTTCTTGTTCGGCACAGGTTACGAAGGAACGCCGCATCACGTTCTCGGCCACGAGCATCGCGGGATCGTCAACAGAGCTGCAAGGGTGCGTAGAAAAAGCTGAATCTTTTTACTATCGTTTGCCTGGAAGGTCGATCGGATTTTTTTCGAACACGCGAAACAGCAATTGGAAGTGGAGTTTTTCCTTGCAGCACAAGAGAGCAACCGAGGTGATACGAGGGCCCTACAACGCGAACAGACATTCCCGATACGTAGAATTGGTCTTGGTGATCGACAAAAAGGAGTACATAGCCCTCGACGAGAATCTGGACAAAGTGCACCAGCACTGCAAAGACATCGCCAATATCATTAACGCGGTTAGTGTATTTTCGTGGATAAAGAATGGTGTCTGAACGCGTTGGCAGATTGTGCAAGGGAAATTCGCCTCTGTTTCAGTTGTACATGCCACTGAACATATTCATCGCGCTGGTCGGCGTGCAGGTTTGGTCGGACACGGACGAAATAACCCTGTCTCCAAACGGGGACACTACCCTCTCGAATTTTCTTCGCTACAGAAGGGAGAAATTGGTCCAAGACATGCCGAACGATAATGCTCAGCTGTTGACGTAAGCAGGAAACGAATATATTTTCCAACGCGCTATGGGGGCCACGAGCGAGAATATTTGACACTTGCAGGCGAATCACCTTCGAAGGAGGAGTTGTGGGAAAGGCGCTCAAGGGACCAATATGTACGTACGAGTTCTCCGGCGGTGTATCAATGGATCACTCGAATGTCGTGGGATTAGTGGCGGCCACTGTGGCTCACGAAATGGGTCACAATTTCGGCATGGAGCACGATACTGCTGATTGCGAATGCCCCGAAGAAAAGTGAGTTTCTCTTTCTCGTCCTGTCCCTCTTTTTGTATAAATTAAACACCGATCAGATCGTAATGCCGATTCCTCTGGACAACAGCATGCTGCCCTACGGTCTCACGCTCTTGTGTGAAACAGGGCTAGCAATTTGTACACGAAGCAGAGCGTCACTGCAATTACTCATCATTCGATATGATTATAGATGCATCATGGCCTCGTCAAGTGGCTCGTCCGGACCCACGCATTGGTCTACCTGCTCCCTGGAACATCTGGCTCTGGCCTTCGAGCACGGCATGGATTATTGTTTGAGGAACAAGCCGCAGAAGGTGTTCGATAGCCCGATTTGCGGTAACGGTTTCGTGGAGCCGGGTGAACAGTGCGATTGTGGCTTGAAGGAGAACTGCGACAATCCCTGTTGCAACGTAACCACCTGCATGCTGCACAGCAACGCGAGCTGCGCCACCGGCGCGTGTTGCGACCTAAAGACGTGTCGTCCGAAGAGCGCAGGCACCGAGTGCAGAAGCGCCGAGCACGAGTGCGACTTGCCAGAATATTGTACTGGACAGAGCGAGTACTGCCCGGTGGACGTGTTCAAGATGGATGGGGAATCGTGCAGCCTGGGAAAGGCCTTTTGTTACCAGGGCTCCTGCAGAACTCACAACGATCAATGCAAGCTGCTCTGGGGCCCCACGGGTTCGTCTTCCGACGCGCAGTGCTACGATATGAACAACAAAGGCACGAAGAACGGCAACTGCGGCTACAATCGGGTCGAGTCCAGCTATGTCAAATGCGACGACGAGTAAGAGCTATCTATCATTATTTGTCGGTGCTGGGCGACTGGCGAAATTCTTGACCGAAGAGGTTTTTCCTTCCACTTAGAAATCTTTTGTGCGGTATGCTTCACTGCAAGCACTTGAACGAGAGGCTGGAATTCGGCATGGAGTCTGTGGCGATTCTGAGTCACGCGTTCATCAACAACGGTGGCAAAATTATACCGTGTCGCACGGCCATCGTGGATCTGGGATTGAACGAGGTGGACCCCGGTCTCGCGCCGGACGGTGCAAAGTGTGCACCCGGCAAGGTAATACACGGATTGTTTCTAAAAGTCGGGCGAAATGTTTGTCACGTCGCGAACGTGCTTGGTAAACTTGTGGTCACTTTAGATGTGCGTGAATCAAAAGTGCATGCCGGTGGCCGATTTGCGTGCTTCCGTATCCGGAGGGAAAGCGTGTCCCAGTAATTGCGGCGGCAACGGTGTGTGCAACAGTCTCGGCCATTGTCATTGCAATCGTGGTTTCCGACCACCTGACTGCACTCAACCTGGCGTGGGTGGTTCCGAGGATAGCGGGCCCGCGGAGGATCCGAACGGTGAATGGACAATTTATTGAATTTGTTGCCATCGAGCGTGGTGTCAACGAGAGACTATCTTAGACCTTGCCAATCCATCGATACTAATTTACGATGCTCTTTTTCTATTTGTCGCAGCGAGGAACGACTTCATAATGGCCCTGTACATTATCTTCTTGGGCATCGTGCCGATGGTCGGTCTGTCCTCGTTCGGTGTTTGGTACATAAGAAATCCCGATCAGCACTGGAAGAAGGGCATGATGTCAACGTACGTATCTAATCCCGACCGTGTTACAGAGAGTCGCAAACCGCATGCTTTTTCGTCGCATGGTGCTCGTAGGATGAGCTCGAGTCACACGCTCGGCAAAAACTTTTACGAGCGGGTAGTCATATTCTTTTCCACGCAGCAAGGGAGCTCGCATAACGCGAACCAAATATTCACGATCAGCAATAATCTTCCGCCGAAAGAGAAGCTTCAGATAACTAAAACCGATCTGATATCGACCACTAACCCTGACGTAATTAACTGCAGCAGCGATATCGAGTACAGAAAATCGATGCTGCTCAGCAGTATGGATCAGAGTGTTAGCAGCAAAAGATCTGAGAGCACCGAGTCCGATCGGTCGGCTGCACCTCCTCCCGTAGAATATCAAACGAGAAAAAATTCCCTCAGGTCGGAATTAGGCTCGAAAATAGCGGAGCGTATTCAGCAAATGCAGAAAAAGCCCTCGAAGAATATTAAAGGTCTCAGCCTTAAAACCGAAGTTAAGTTCGAGCATTTAAATGATAGTCCGGGTAGTAGTAGTGGCATTGCGCCAAGAACAGGTGATCCCTTGTTGCCCGATGAGAAACCATGCCCGAAGGTACCTCTCTTTTATAACAAAAAGGCACCACCTCCACCAGCCCCAGCCCAAAACTTGAAGCCAAAGATCTGATACGTCCTCGTTTCGCGGATTCCCGTTGGAAACTTTTCTTCTTAAATATCCTTACAGCGTCGCATACCGTACATTTATTGCTTTTCTTCACATTAACGTCCTCTCTGTCACTCTCTCTCCCTCTCTCTTTCTTCCGTGCTCAATTTAGAAGACCTTCTTCTAGTGCAAGGGTCGTAGGAAACCCTTACTGGTTTGCGCCACGACCTTTGCATTCCGACCTACAGGGTTGGCAATAAGGGTGGCGGTGTTATTTTAATCTGATCCTTATTGTTGCCAAAACGATCTGTCGTATACGCTGTGATTTTTAATTTATGTTAGTCGAAGTAACGAATACCCCAAAGCATAGTAGCTTGTTTTTAAGGAAAGCAGAAACTGTGTATTGAAACTTGCTTTTTGACATGCAAATTGAATCTCCAAGCCTAATCGTGCAATCCGGTAGCAAGTGATTCTGTAGTGCACGTTTTGAATCACGCTGATTATATTTCTATTATTATACGAAGGGAAACAAGTGAAATATAATTTTATATTTGTAACTTAAATATTCAAACGAAAATCTCGCGCATAGATTATTATATATTTTATTGTAGACTTATTTATTCATCTACTATTATCCCATGCTCAAATAGCGACAAATACATATATATGACGTAATTTAATCGTACAATTAGAATATTATATACGAGAATGATAGTGAAATTGACGTTTTACGTCGTAGGATGGTATTGCCAAGGAAAGGGGTGATAACGAAAGTGGAAAACCAGCGGTTCTTCGCTGTCACCGACAGAAACGTGAAAGTAAACTCAACATTGCGATACTTGTGGGGGGCAATAATTTATAGACATATATGTATTTCAATTCATGGGAGCACGTTTCACGGCGAAGCTGAGAACCGTAAATATATAGAGCATGCATAGATATTGATGTGATACGAGCATGAGCATGTGTGCGTTTCTTTTCGACGGCTTTTGCATTTTGCGATTACTGATCGTCCCACTTGGAATTGGAACGGAGCCGATCGGGCAGTATTAACGATAACTGAATACTCTTAATAATAATAATTCTCAGTTTAAATATATACCGCACGGACGATCGGCATTCGATTAATTTTAACGAGCAATCGTCCCAATTTTTCAGGTTCATTTCCCTTTATATTTTATATCGGACTTGCTCATAGTTTAACGGACAAATTGTATAAATGTACTGAATAAAAGTAGTGTTCCATACAATGTGTACGCACAGTTTACTTATGTGATCAAAAATTACCTACTTCCATAGAGCTTGCTACTAACACTTTAATCTTTGACTAACATTCCCCTGCAAGATTGCCTCGCGTCTGCATGCGTTTCCGTGGTTCGCCCGAAATCATTCCTGTGTACGCGAAAAACGGCTGCATTCGCTGCACACCAGTTGATCCCTTTATTGAAAATGCATGCCGATTGCATTTCACAAACGGGACACGAATCTCCTCATGGATCACCGTGTCCACGAGGTAGACATTGTTACGTTGGTGTAGCGTGCTTCGAACACCTCGATTCCCCTCAGCTTACAGTTGTGCTTGAAATTTCAGGACCGATCGTGGCCACAACAGACCGTCCATCAAAACGATCGATCGTTCCAGTCCCTTGCCTCGTAACATCGAAACGATCGATTCTAGTCTCAGTCAGGATCCAGCGTGCGCGAGTTTGTTGCCGAAAGCGGATAACGACGAGCGTTACAACAATAATTTGTTCGGCCACTTCAAAGGTTTCACGATCACCCCGATAAAGAGTCAACCGAAGAGCCCCGCCGAGCCGATCAAGTCGGCCCCACCTCCGCCCACGATCCCAACCGTAGCTATTAAGACTAATATCAAGACGCTTCCGAGGAACAATCCAGCCCGCAGTTCGCTGCTCAATTCGTCGTCGAGCTTCAACGAGGTGTCCGCCGCGCCGATTTTGCCACCGCTGAATCCAGGGTGCACGGCGCGCCCTTTGATAAGCAGCCCCGTGTTGGCCGCGACCACCTGCACCTCTGTGGAGCTGGTCGCGCCAAAAGTATCCGCCAAGGCGGTCGTCGACGGACCTACGAGACCGGCGCCGGCGCCGCCGATCTCCGTCGACATACAGAAGCCGCAGAGGCCGAACAGTACGCCTCTGGCGAACGTGATGCCTCCGGAACACGAGAGGAAGACGGAGAAAGTCGGCACCCTGAACAGAATCGCCTCGATGCTTCGTCCCAATTCTGGTATCATGAAGGGAGGCCTGCATCTGTCGCAGAAGGACGAGAAAAGTACGAACTCGTTGCCCAGAACGCATCATCACAAGGCGAATAAAGTAATCGACAAGGAGATCCTGAGGAACTTGGAGATTTCCAATCCCATCCCACAGAAGGAGATCGAGATTTCGATTCCCGCGATACCAGTGATCTCTGCAGCGGACGCGGAGAAGAAGAACGTGGTCCTGCGTGCACAGTCTATGAGGGACAGCAAGATTACACCGAGGCCGGCCATCCAAACGTTCGGTTCGATGCGGCAAACCACACAGGTGAAACGGCCTACAAGTATCCCCGCGAGCACGAGGCCCACGGGACCACCGCCTGGACCGCCGACGTCTGCGACGACCGCGGATAAGATGAACGGAACCGGCAAGATTCCTGGACTACCGGGCTATCAGACGCCCCAAGTGAAAAGCGTGCAGAGGGCGGTGGACAACGCCTACGACGACTGCATGAATCTCGTCGCGGAATCGTCGTTGACGAAGATAAACGAGGAATCGCCTACTGGCGACAATATTTACGCTGTCATAGAAGAGA
Organism: Nomada ferruginata; assembly: GCA_963583965.1. Classification (NCBI taxonomy): domain Eukaryota; kingdom Metazoa; phylum Arthropoda; class Insecta; order Hymenoptera; family Apidae; genus Nomada; species Nomada ferruginata. The sequence continues at coordinate 7,184,738 of OY757225.1, read as the reverse complement.
CGCTTCCGGAGAAGATGAGGAAAAACGCGCAGCTGGACAAGCAGATCGACAACGAGTACAAATTGCCGAAACGCGTGGAGGCCACGGCCAATCCCGGTGGCGCAGAGTCGACTGGTCTGCTGTCGGAGATCGTGTCGGAAATATCGAACAGGAACTTCGACTCGATTTACTCGACCGCGACCTTGTCAAAGAAAACGAAAGAAGGCGAGGAGGCTTCGAAGAACATCGAGGACCTGGGTTCCAATAGCTCGCTGGGTGCCTACGTGAACTCGAGTCATTACAAATCGCCGGGCAGCATTTACTCGAACTCCGCTTCTGGGAAATTCAATTCGTCCAGCTCCACGACGAGCTCGGGCTACTTGAATCCATCTGCGTTGAACGTGCCACGGCAAGAGCCCGATAAAATTGTCGCGGACAAGAAGCCCCTGGGCAAAGGCAAGACGCTGTCACTGAGTTCGACGAATCCGAACATAAACGACGAAATATCGAAGGAATTGGGCATGAAACCCACGGAGGACGTCGCGTCCCGTAAAACGGCGGCTTCGTTGAAAACACGACCGGTCTTGCGGGCCACAGGCAATTCCAAAAGCGAGGTGGACACCACGGACAATAAAGAGCCGGTGAAACCGCCCCTCGGGAGAACGAAAACTCCTCCAAACATAACGAAAAGTGTGATCACGAAGGAGGCGGGCGACGCTAAAACTGCCACCAGACAGGCTCTGGATAACGCGTTAAGGTCTAAACAGTATTCTGACGGTAGCTTAAAGGGATGCAAGCAAGAATCGAGCGCGACTGCGAACACAGTCGGGCACGATTCCAATGTAAAAAGCAGCGTATCGAATCGTTCGAGCGATAACTTAGACAAACAGGATTCTCATACGAATGTTAACAAATTATCTCTGAAAACTGTGCCTTGTAGTCCTAGGGATAACGGGGGGAAGTTCAACAGTCCGGACTTAGTGTCCAGCTGTTCGAATTCTAATCAAAACAGTACAAAATCGCCGGACGTTTTGGGAAACAATCCAAAGTTTAGCTTTCAGCCGAAGAACGTTCAAAAAACGCCCACGCTGTCACGGGGTAGCGCAGCCAAGACACCCACAACTCCGACGAAGCCGTTGAGCAGTATCACGTCCAAAGGAACTAGTCCGGCCGACAAGAAAAAATCACCGACTGGAAGCGTAAATGTGACTAAATCGTTATCGATGTCTGCTAAGGAGCCCGCTACGAAGGGCTCGCAGTCAAAGTTGGGCTCGAAAACGGAAACGAAAACGAATCCGGTTCAGAGAGCGGCAAGCAGCAAGTCCAACGTGGCCTCCCTTCAGCAAAAGTTCGAGGCGAACAAGATCGTGAACGCGTCGAGAACGATACCGGGCGTGCATAAAAAGACGGCGGGAAAAGCAGCTGAAGCAACGGGTATTAAGAAATAGTCGAGATCGCGGTGGAACTAGAAGCGGGGCGGGTAATGTCTACTTGAAATATTCTAGTCTATCCATCGTTCGGATGAGAACGTGTGAACCTACGAGAGATATGCGTTCGAACGATATTTCGACGATTTTATATCATTCGACGATCAGCTACAGGAAAGTGGAATCATAATAGTACAATGGTCAACTCTTCTCGTTCGAGGGATCGAACGGACAGGATTAGTTGATCGAAACCCAAACTTGTAATTTACTGTCAGAATACTGGAGTTAGGTTGTATCGGTCGCGAAGCACGCGACACTATATTAACGCTGTAAATAGTAGTTACTTAAAAATTTTCATATTTTTGGTAGAAATGATTAATTACCGTCACGTTCGGGTCTACGTAATGCATTAACGATCGTCAGATTACTTACCTTAAGAACATTTTGCAAATGAGGTAAACAGAATAAGCAACAATTTATTTTCAAAAGTTTCACTCGACGTTACGCAAGAGAAACGTGTAAGAAATTATTGAACTCTGTGATATACGTGTAACGAAAGGTAATAACAGAAACATCGTACCGTACGTTATTATAAGTAGCAGATTATAGATGCGACCAAATCTATCATTTTATACATCGTATCACGTGGAAAACATTACGAAACTGCAGCAATTTCAAGAGGAGATATTAACTTCGAAAGGGAAACCATATCCAAGGAAAATGAAGACTCGATGGAACAATAGCACTTTCCAAAGACTACCTAAGCGTTTAAAGCCCATTGTCGTGGATGCGATCGCACCTTTCAGATCCCTCCGTGGATCAACGTTCAGACTTGTTTAATTGAGAGAGGTGAAAACGGTAGCGTGTCTGCTATAGTTCTATGCTATATTCGAAATCAACACAGAATTTCGTCTACGATTAAGTGTACACTAGAGTACAATGATAGAAATATTTTCGTTCAAAGTCACCGCGATCATCACGGTCGTACTTTTACTTCCGCACGATTCTTCGCATACGACAAGTCACGAATTTCGAGAACGTCGACTATCCGACCGCTATGTATTTAGCAACGTTAGGCACGCAAAGACTAAGAGAAATATTTATTTGACTGATCGATGTAAATATGTTTATAACGTAATAGGTGTAAGTAACATTTTTTACGATGTACCTTCGTGCTCGCTAAGTTATAATTCGCGGACTTACCTTTAAACGCATACACGCGACTTCAGCATTTAGCTTCTTCACGGTGTCTCGTTCAAGCTGTTGTTCAGCGTAGAGAATTCGCCTGTACCAAAAGGGACGAATGCAGAAGGAAAGGTTTTATTGAACGGTACAGTTGTAGCGTATTTGTGCATTTATTATTTTCAACGGGGCGATACGCATTTGCTTTGTATGTTTCTCGTGTATAGGATTGTTCGCTTGTAAGTACGTTGCTCGCGATGGTTTCATTTATACAGTTCCTATGTACAGACGTCTCGATGTGTTGAAACGTTTTAGAGACCGCAACTTAAGTTCAATAAAGCTTTTTGACAATTAATCATTTTTCGCGTATCGTTCATCGCCGTTCTCCGCCTTTCTCTTTCTTTTCCGCGCAATGCCGTCGCATGTACGACACCGGTATAAAGACAATCAGACCTTTTAAACGGCATACGACTATACGAGATAAACGAATATTCCCCACGGAAAAGAAGCCCTGTCCATAATCGACGAATAAAATCATAGTTTTTAGGGGTATCAGTGGTTCGTTCTTTCGTACATGTTCGTCAAGTTGAATTTGTTGCATGAAATTGTTCGCCGAAGACGATTCGCAGCCTATCGTTGATAGCAGGCATAATTTTATTACACGCTTAATACCAAAGATGAGTTGCGTTCTACGAGTTAAAGGGTCAAGTTGTGCGCTACCGTAACTAAATAATTAATCGCTATCTCATAACTTGTATATTTCCAAATGCATAGTACGTTATAATAAATTCTCTATTCCATGCATCCTTTTTGTATAGATCATTAACGACGAGGTTACCAAGAGGTAGGTGATTAAATTGCAATTGTACCATATATTATAACATTATCAATCCAGCGAATCCATCGAGCAATCGATGCTGATAGTATTGTACAAAATGTTGAGGTCAAGATACTTAACATTGCCAGTCTAATATAAGTCCGTTTACATTTTATATGCATAGTTAAAGGAAAAGCTTGAATTGATAATAATAAAATTTCCGGCACCATTTAGAGTGCGAAGCAACAGTTATTGCCTGAGTTTAAGACTTTCGATTAATACTTCTTTACCAAGCCATAATAGTTTGCAAGAAAAGAATTTCAAAAAGAGTAGAGCACCAGGAAGTCAATCGAAGTATGTATATTTATGTCGAGTGGAAAACAATTTCCCCTCGTGTCGTTCCCATCCAATGGCATTCATTTGAGCAAAGTATAGTCTATGAAGAATGAATTTGACGATACGTTTCGTATTATAGTACATATTGTAAACATCATTGTCTTGGGGATATTCGAGCGTGCCATTTTCTTTGTTACCGCGCTCGTTCGTGCGTACCATCTTCTTTTTTTGTTTTGCGTACATAAAACAAAGTTCGTAATCCGTAAAAAGAAAGAATTGAGTGTTTGTGCATTCTATATGCTTCCCGGCGAAATATTTCATTTAAAATGAACATAAATTCTCTACTAGCGGGCGTATTGTACTATACGTTTATTGATTTCAATCAGTGACAATAATTCAAAGGTCTTCTATCGTTGGTAAATGTTGCTGAGCCACCCCAAACACTATGTATCTACCTAATGTTGCAGGGCAGAGTTGCGATTTGTCAAACAACCGATAACCTAACAACAATATCGAATATTAGGGAAAAGTCGCATAGATATTCATAAATGTGCATATGATACCATAAGGGCCATTAATAACATTCAACAGTTTATTCGAGCGTCTTCACTGTTACACAATAAAATGCACATGTATGTCGCGAAATATTATGACACGAATTCTATCGAATTTGTAAACGCTATAAACTGTAATTCGTATTACAGGATATTGCAATTTTATATTTTTATATTGTGAAAATGGCCCGTGCTCCGTTACCACAGCTTATTTGTAAATCGATAAATACATCTAATTGCAAGATGTGCCCCACGGATTTCACCACTACCTTGCCTGACGTGAGTTTGACGTTTGATATATTATATTCGTTTATTTTCTTATGCTTTACTATATTTTATTCGTAGGTATTGCAATCGGACCCAGTAAAACGGTTGCTTAGTCAGCCAAATATTTTTATTAAAACCATTCCTTTAAAAATAAACATAAGTTCTGCCTTAAATGATAATACTCCTATGAGCAAATTAAGTAATACAGACTCAGATTATAGTAAATCAATGCAGTCAGAATTGTCTGTGATTCCTTTACAGACGAATCACGAAGATCTAAATGTAGACGATGTAAATTTATTACCTTCTAAGAGGCAAGGTAAATCGGAGATTGCTTTAGTGCCTATTAAAATAGAGAAAAAGCCTTGCGGTCATTATGAACCTTGCGAGAATATTATATGCGATGTGGCCGTACAGCAGTACGTGGATCGTGACGGATCGTCGCCTATGTTAGCCATAAACATAGAAGAGAATGAGATATGTGCGTCTGTTTCGAAGCATTGTGCAAATGCGAAGTGCGACGCGTTAAGTATTGACCACGATCGTTGCCGCAGAGTTGCAATAAAGCTGAATAGATGTAATCATTCGACGGCTTGCGATATTTGTGGTATTGCATTGAAGACGCAGAGATCTCGTGTTTATCACAAAGGCTGTACCAGAGAGAACGAATATAGGCATAACGAGACGAGCAGCGTGCAAATATTGAAGGAGAGAATGAGGGAGAGGGAAATTCAAATGATTCATGCTTCTAAAATAAAGAAGAACGATTATACAGATCCTGTTACAGGCAACAATTTAGCAATGGAAACATTGAGAAACAATAAAGAATTAATAATTATTCCAAAGTCGGTTTCTGTACTACAACAGCAACGACAATTAGCAAGTACTATGACTTCTGGGTCCGTAACTAAACTCACTCAGCAAATTGATAATATAAATAATGTTCTCGGCAAACTTCTACCTAGCATACCAATTGTATTACCGCAAAGTATAATTCTTAACAAAGCTCACTGTTCTAACGAGGATAGCGTAACTACTCCCGTTCATGTGGCTTTCCCTGATACTTTAAACAGACCATTCATAACGACAAACAGTACAGTTCCTTTGCCTCAGAATCAGTATATTACATTTACAACGCAAACTAATACTCATCCGATACCACTAAACGATTTGCTCTTGTCGCAGTCGCAGATCGTGACAACACCCATTCAGCCTAAACCGTTGTTAACACCTATACGCGTTGTGCCTATAACTAATTTAATCACTCAACCATCGTTGTTACACCAAACACAGGGTGTACCAAAATTTTGTATCATGCCAGACAATACAATACCACCATTAGTACCTATAACAAATCCACAACCTGCTCGTCAGCCAGCGTCTGTATCTAAATCATCGAGCGCGGACACTGCGAGTGACTCGAAAGCAATACCACAGAGGAAGAAGAAATACACGATTAGAAGGAAACGGAAGCTTAAAAGGAAGGATTTCAAATGCAACTATTGCTTTAAAAGTTTCAGTACAGATTGGTATTTCAAAATGCATGTTGCTATGCATACGGGTGAAAAACGATTCTCGTGCAAGATATGCATACAGCGGTTTAGTAACAAAAATGATCTAAAGAGGCACGTGTCGAATAATCATGAGAACCCAAGTATAGATTTTGATACGTGTGATCGCCAGCAGTCTGCAGAAGAATCACGTAAGTCTTTGAATCGTAATATCATGGATACGTCTGTCGATTGCTTAAGCCTTAAGCAATTATAGCCAAGAGTGTCACGAAGATAGAGAACGAGATAAAGCAGAAGTTTGTTTGAATTTTTATAGAAACGGACATCAACAACCATGACTTACAACAGGAACTAAAGAGAGAGGATAACAAAATAAATGGGTATATCCGTATACCCAATCAGGATATTTTGAAAAGCATTAAAACAGAACTGTGTCACGAAGTGTAAATCATTCCACTTTGAAAGTGAATTAAATATAGAAGTTAGAGAACAGTTGTCTAGATTGAAAGTACATTTGCTTTGCACAACATGAACGAGTTAATTATGTTTGTAGACAATGTATCTTATGGTTAATTGAATATGAAAACCTTGGTAGAAAATTTGATGGTGAAACATACGAACATAGATTTATCAATACCTCTTTAATAGTAACATTACCTTATCCTGTATTTCAATTTTGAAGCAAATATTTCAAAATATGTACGTGAAATTTTAGAATGAACGCGAAGAGAAAAAGGAAGCATTTTACCATGCATTTACTTACAATTTATTTGAACTGTGCGACAGAAATATTTAGCTACTATCACAAATGGTATAGAAGTGTATGTTATACCATTCGAACAAAAATTGTATTTTCTAATCAAATAATATGACAAAAAGTTAGGTATACGTTATTGTATACTATTGGAATTTTTCACACTGTGATATGTGGCCATCTATCTTTTCCACTACTACAATTTTTCGTATGGTATGAAAATTCGCTATTCTCAATCATAACTTGTACGTTTAAATGTAGCCGCGATTATGTATGCGAGCGGAAAGACACCCACATATCTCAAAACGCACAAGGATAATTTAAATGGAAATTATGTATCATATATATTTTAGGACCAGAAAATTTTGTTATTAAACGTAAGAGTATTTTGTATGCAAGGAGAGTTAAATGCCATTTTCGTTGTATAAATGAATGTAAGGTATATCGTGTTCCTTTTATTTTCAAGTAAGAAGCAACTTACTATTAGTCGGATTCGTTCACTCATACTTAGTCTACTATGAATGTTTATGTATTTTTTTTTGCTATAGAATTGTTTTCCTTCACTTTCAGACGTTTCTTACAATTAGACGAAAACTGCGATGACTATAACTAGAAATGTTTCTTCTTGCCATATAACATTGATCGCATGAATACTTTCTCGAATATCACATATAATTGTTGTTCGGGTAGTATTTCAGTGAAGTGATAACTCGAAGAGAATTTGGTATATGATAATTGTAAAATGTTATATCAGTCTCACAATTCACATCGAGTTTTTGCAAAATATTGACAAAGAAACAACACATTGGAAAATCTCCAAAGATACAGAAAAAGTTCCTTGGGAAAAAATAAATAAATATTATGTGCCTTCTAAACGTTAATGTTCCTCAACTGAATAAGTTCGCTGCTAATTCAGGAAAAATTAAATGTTTGTCGATGCAACTTTAGTACAATAACATGGTTGGCAAATTTTTTTTATTCAACAATAAGTTTAACAATGAAGACTATAGATGCATTTAACAGTAACATAACTCACAATACGTGCACAAAACTGGATACAATGATGAATAGAATGCTAAATTAGATGTGTTTGATATTATAAAGAAACAAATTATTTTTGAAATCATACAAAAGAATGCCAAGCTTATATTCGAAGCAAGGCATGTCATAAATGTTATTTGTTAATGTATTTATATAGAAAAGGTTTAAAAATAAATAATTATTTAATACCACGATCGTTTATTCAAGAACAGCCTTTATTTTCATTGAGTGTTTATCATAAATGACATTTAATTCCATTTACAGTAGAACATGTTAATTGTTTAGGAATATAAATTACAGTTTTGCAAAGGTAGATAGTTGAGATCATATCCTGTCTAGGGCCTCTAACATTATAACGCTATTTCCACGTATTACCTAGGAAGATAAGATGCATTAATTAATAATCTTATACTAAACAGTCAGTGGAAGTATTTTATATGCAAGCTTACCACCATTCCAATGTTGTTTTTGGTGCCATCTTTACATTCTTCAATACTTTCATCTATAACCATGTTCATAAATGGATCAAAGCCACGTAAAATCCCAACAACGTGCCTTCCGCCGTTCAGCTTTACTATGGATATAGTGGGAAAGTTAACGTTATTATATATAAGCATTACACATATAAGCTAGTTTAAAGCTTTACTTTAATTGCATAGAACATAGAGCTCAAATATAATTCTATAACCGACAAAGTTTAACCTATATACGCTTACGCTTGTGCACTGTCTCAATCAGTTGAACACAATTGACAACATTTAAATAGCGCTATTGTGACAAATGAAAAAGATGTCAGTGTTAATATAGTAGTAAACAATACAAATATTGATTATTGAAACAATTTCAACAAATACTATTAACCAAGACATTTTGTACTTACGTGATAATTTCTTATCCATGTATCTAAAATGTAAAGGAAACAATTTTGTAATGCATTTTCTTGTAGTTATAAAACAAAAGAATATAAAATATGTATAATCTTTATTACATATCACGCAGGAAAGAGAGCAATCTAACGCACTTACTTTTTAAGTTCTGGAGGATGTGCCTTACTCATTGTTAAGTTTTCTTTGTCCTGAGTGGAACCTCCTTAATAAACTGGTTAATACTTTACGTAAAAATAGTAGCTACTTAATGGTTTTGATGCTTTTGAAAACTCCAGGCCACGATACACACTTGTGGAAATGCCGAATGATCAATTATTCCGCGTGAACCAATGCCGGCAACACGACGTGGTGGGATATACTACCTCCATCTATAAACAAATGCTTGAAACTATTCGATCCTGTGCCACTGACGAGATATAGGAATAGAGAGAATATCTTATGGACTTTCGTGGCCCACCGTGACGGCCATACCGACTCAGAAATCCGACACTGATTTGATCGCCCCCTGCTCATGAACAGTGATCAATTCAAGAACTATTATTTACTGAAGTAGTGTTGGGGCAGGACTCATACGATTGTGTGAATATATGTAAATGCTTTGGGGGGATCAGGACAGCTATTTCTCGAGCAACGCTTCGGTAGAAAAATTGAGCTACGGTCACATACGAGATATAAGAATAGACAAGACATCTTATGGACTTTCGTGGCCCAACGTGACTGTCATACCGACTCAGAAATCCCACGCTGATTTGAGCGTCCTCTGCTCATGGGCAGTGATCACTTGAAGAACTATTATTTACTAAAGTAGTGGGGACGGGATTCATGCGATTGTGTGAATATATGTAAATGCTTTGAGGGGATCAGGCCAGCTTTTTCTCGAGCAACGTTTCGGTAGAAAAATTGAGCTACGGTGCCTGGTCGCGCGATGTACTTCGGCTCGGCTCGAGTTGAGTCGAAACCACATCGCGATGCATCGGGGCAATGAAATTGACAGTGTCACGTCAAGCGTCCCGCCTGTGCTGTCCCGCTTTCATTGCGCAGCAAATAACAAAAGAATTCTTTAACGAGGATCGTAGGTCCAGCTAAAACTTAATCAGAACCCGCAGAAGTTCAATAGGCACGACCCTAGAGTCGTAGGTCCGGCTAAAAGTTGGTCAGAAAACGTAAAAGTCCAGTAGGTACAACTCTGGGATCGTAGGTTCAGCTATAAGTCGGTTAGAACCCGAAGAAGTACAATAGACACGATCCTAGAGCCGTCGGTCCGGCTAAAAGTTGGTCAGAAAACGTAAAAGTCCAGTAGGTATAACCCTAGGATCGTAGGTTCAGCTAAAAGTTGTTCAGAAGCCGGTAAAGTCCAGTAGGGACGACCCTAGAGTCGTAGGTCCGGCTAAAAGTTGGTCAGAAAACGTAAAACTCCAGTAGGTACAACCCTAGGATCGTAGATTCAGCTAAAAGTTGGTCAGAACCCGAAGAAGTACACAGTAGACATGACCCTAGAGTCGTAGGTCCGGCTAAAAGATGGTCAGAAAACGTAAAAGTCCAGTAGGTACAACCCTAGGATCGTAGGTTTAGCTAAAAATTGGTCAGAAGTCGAAAAGGTTCAGTACGTATGACCTTAGTACAGTAGTACGCACGACCGCGATCGGAGACCTTCGAAGAGTTCGAAAATTGCGAATACCACCGAGCGCAACCGAGCGTTACCGACGCGCGGGCGCATCGCGGAGTGGGGATGCCGGTGCGCGGCGCACGCGGTGTCACTATCAGTTCAAGCGTCGTACCGTACGGGTCGTCTATGCTGTCGAAGGTTAGCGACATATGTACATCAGCTTACAACACAATAGCATCTCGGGGTTTACTTTATCACCGCATACGCTTGTCTATTACCTTCTATTAATTAATACACGCTTATTTAACAATCGTTTGACTATCGTGGATATCCATTAAACTCTTTCTCGAGTCTCTTTTGCTGGACGCTTGACCGGTCATCCGGTACCACCGATTTTTTGATTCGCGATAACTAGTCGTTTATTAAAATATCGGGTTAATTAATTTATTAGTTTAAACGGTTCTTTGAATATTTATTATATTTTATTACACGATTATTCGGATTCGATGCGGTGTTAAGGTTGCGTTTATTTTCTTTGCAATGTCACTTACATACTCAGTTACATATGTCCTTTCGCAACTTTGAATTCGATTCTGATTTTAGCACAGGTTTATCACGTTGCTTTTCTTTTTGTTGCAGGTACAATGGGTGATTGGTTGGTGGAGGATAATATATTGAGGCTGCAGGAATGGAGCATTGAGATACAATTACTGCGATGCATAACAATCAGTCCGATGACCTATGATGAAGGATTGGTAACATTTAACTTATTATCCCAACGGTTTACGTATATTTCTTGTTATCTGGCGATTGGATTTTGGCTCAAGTTCTTTTCTTTCGGTTGAAAGTTATTGAGCAATTTAAACATTTTAAATAGAACTTACAATATGCCACTCGCGATTGAAACTAGAGTCTGTAAATTTCATTAATTCTAAACGAAAAATTGAAATACTTTCATGTTTCGCTGCATATCGGTCGCGATTTCTGTTATAGCTTCACTAGTATTTATTAAAAACTTTTAATATCTCTGTGACTTTGCACAAGTACGGTCAAATTGTATTTTCGATGCAGGATTGTCCGCGTACTTACGTACTGGTTGCCATGCACTTGAAGCATGATAAATAGTTTCGAGTCTTCATTTCTACAAGCAGCTACGAAAACTTATAAATGCGCGAAATTGCTTACTAACTAAGATCATGATCACCTTTAAAACTCGGACAAAGAACAGTCACAGTATGCTTTTGATAAATCATTTATATTAATCTATAATAGTATATCTTGAATAGACAATTAACAGTAATTAAATCAGAATAATAATACGGTAGTACTTTATTAAAACAAAGCAGTATTTCCTCAACAGACGTTTGACAGGATGAAGAAATAAGAAAGAGATAAATAAAATCAAATGTGTATTGCTTCAATTTCTACCTCCTCACCCTATTTACTAACTTGTACAGATTCTCTTTCAGAAAATTTTGATGACCGCGCGCAATGCGGTCAGTAGAGTCAGTGCTTGCTCCGTCAAAGTTCTTTTTATTGTTTTTAGAGCGAAACGGCTCATAATAATTATAACTAAATATAAATAACAGTAAAGATACGCGAAAGTAGAGTCAGTGTTTGCTTCGAAATATTGCTCTCGCGAAATTAGAGTCACTTTGTTCGTCGATCACAATTGACGTGCGCGATAGTAGTCTTTTATTTTATTTTTTTTTCTTTCGCAATAAGTATTCCGGTATTAGAGTCAGCACCGATGCAGTTCGGCGAGTTCGGGCACTCATCCATCAACTCGAAGAGTAAGTATCTCTGTATTTCTTTAATCTTATTTTACAATGGTCTTTGATAATTATCATGATCGAAAAGTACTCAAAACGCAAAGATTTCAATGTTGTCTGTTCTTTTGAATGTTTCAGAAGCTGCCATGGGCTCAATTGTATCACCATAACGATATTGTTGGCCGCGCGCAATGCGGTTGGTAGAGTCAGTGCTTGTTCCGTCAAAGTTCTTTTTATTATTTTTTGAGCGCAGCCGCTCTTAATAATAATTCAACATAAATAACAGTAAAGAGACGCGAAATTAGAGTCAGTGTTTGCTCCGAAATAATACTCTCGCGAAAAATAGAGTCACTTTGTTCGTCGATCACAACTATTCCGTTTCCTTTTCCGTTCTCGGCTCGGAGGACTGATGGTTAGGGACTTAGTGTCAGCGAGTTACGATGTGTGGGGGCGTGATTGTGGTTCTGGACCCTGGTCACGAGGCCCTCTGTTAGACCACATATAATCTCTAATTTGGGTAGGTCATCCACCATTCTGGAATCGTGGTCGCGGTTCTTGCAATATCCGGGTTGCAGTGTCATCGGGGGGCGGTGTGTGGGGCTGTGATTGCTTTTCTGGACACTTTGGCCCGCCTAGTAGGAAATTCCTATGTGTTAGACCACGCCAAGCACACCTTGGGGTGGCAGAAGGCATACGGGTCATAATCTAGAATCGTGGTTGTGGTTTTGCATATCCGTGCCTTAATGATTTCTGTGGCTCGGAATCGAAACTGGTCTCGATGCTAAGTCGTTTTACTGTCCAGACTCTGAGCCGAGGGCACGCGGGCTGCTCGGTAGCAGTCACAAAAACAGTAGAAATACTGTCGCGAAATTAGAATCACTTTGTTCGTCAATCATAAGTGTTCCATTAGAGTCAGTGTCCTGTTCGGCGAGTTCGGGCTTTCAGCCATCAATTTGACGAGTAAGTATCTCATTATTTCTTTAATCTTGTATTGCAATAATCATTGATAATTAACACATTCCAAAAGTACTGAAAATACATAGATTTTAATGTTGTTTGCTCTTTTTGAATGTTTCAGCAGCTTCCATGGCTTCGATGGCGACGAGCTTGACCGCACACCTGGTGAGTCTGCAACCGGTGAGTGGCATGCTTTAAAGTTCCTCTGGTCACTCAATCATGTCGCAGGACGAAAGGTCCGAACCGACACGGGTGACTGGTTGTAATTACGTAGATTTTTCTGGCAAGCACTGTGACCATGGGTATATGGAAATATACTCATGAGTAGTAACTTCTTTACTGCTTTATATTATGTGAGGATAGGTCTTCTTGTACAACGCGTTTTTAAATAGCTTGATAATTTTAAAACAGATCATATTTAGTACAAAATATATCACTATATATCTTTTTATAATAGAGTATTTAATTGAATATCTATGAAACGATATTTAAATAGTTATTAATTATTGAATGAATATAAAGTAACGTCCAGTATTCTACGTGCATTAGTTTGTAGTCGAGAAGTCGAATACCATTCGACTTCGTTTACTTGTCAATTGCAATGACTGCACAGTTAGAATAAATTGCATAATTATTGCTGTTAGTAAGAGTGTAGTATTTCATCTTTTTCTACTTTGATAATATATAAAGTGAAGGTACTCATGTACCTTATCAATTTGTTGGAACTATCGAATAATTTTATTATTCGATATCCATATTAGTCTTTAGCGTTTAAAGATATCGATACGTTCATTGTTTCCGTACAAAATGTTAATTAAACCTGAATGTACAAGAAGACAATACGCGAACGGGTAGTTTTCGAAATCGAGGCAATCAACTTTTAAAGCAATCTTGCGTTTTAGAATCAATGCTTTGATAACGGGAACGCCCGAGGATGTTTCAATTTAATTCAAAGTATATTAAAGTAGAGTCGTTGAATAATTTCTCTATTAACGTAGAGTCTTTGAATAAGTTTTCTAATAAAGTAGAGTCACTGCATAATTTTTCTAATATAGTAGAGTCATTGCACAATTTTTCTAATAAAGTAGAGTCATTTAATTTTCTATTCAATAAAATAGAATCATATATAGATCTGTTGTACATATATATGTATTTTAGCCCGTTAGAAAATCAGTATGTCCTTATCATCTTTTTAGACGAGGATTTTCAGGTTTAACCCTTTCCGTGTTCACTGCCCGGATCCCACTCACGTGCCCCGGTGCTACTTGGGTGGGAAAACGGTGGTAGAGCACGATGATATTTTTTAGTTTATAAGCCATAAAATGATTTATTGTTGGCGACTGACAGTGCGTTGGTGTATCGTGCACGACGTAATATCCGCATTGTGTGTGTGGTTAGGCTGTGGATTTGCGTCGTTCCGTATTAAAATGTAGCTATTATGACCAAGATAAGATGTCCATCAATTTAAAACAGAGACATCATTTTTAGTATTATTTGCTTCAATAATTCCTACTATACTTGGGCACGAAGTTTTTGTCATTTAAGATGACAGAGGCCAAATGCCAAAAAGAATTGAATATACTTATCAATTGCTATCAAGTACCTCTTGTATCGGTGCCATTTAATTATTTTATTAAATATCTATTAAATATCTCAACCGCGACGTGGTTTTTTCCACGTGAACGCAGAGATCCCAGCCACTGTCAGTCGATTTCAGAAAAGTGGTACGTACATTAGAGTGTGCAAGTTGTGTGACAGCACTTGGGTGTCGGGGGTGTCCCGGGACGCCTCCCTAGTGTAGGCTTTTGCGCCCAAGTGTTTGACTGAGAACCGTGGAGTGTCGTGTGTTGGTGTGTTTGTTTGCCATTTTTTAAATATAGGTCCAGGTAGGATAGGTAGCATACTTTCTGGTGTGATTGATAGACATAAGTAGGTAGGGCCGGGCAGGTTGACACAGTCTCCGATCGGGTAGGCACTATTTCGCGTGTTCAACCTGTTTCAGGAAATCTGATTTGAAAAGTCGACGGTGAAGCTGTGGCGCGAACGAAAATGCGTTCGCCTCTGGCTTTGCCTATCGATTTTTCGAATCCTTCGCGGTCGTGGTCGCGATTTAGGCTCCGAAACGAAACGCGTTACATTATGCTCGAGGCTGCACGTGTGAACGAAGAACGATTACAATTTTAATCGTAATCTATGTGATTTTCCGTAATCACAATTTTACGATTTTATTTGATCGCCATTCGGCCACGTGTGTTCCATTTAGCTCCGCGATTCAAACTCTTTATTTCACCGTTATAAGTTTTTCCTTGGTTTCCGATTAGAGTCTCGAGCCTAGTTTAAGTTTCAGCTGACCCTTGGGTCCGACGAAATGGAGAGGCTATATGCCGAAGAGGCCCGACAAACTGTCACTCAAGAGGGCAACTACTAATGGCTCCCCATTCTTTTTAAGAACGGGGAATCATTCTGTGTTACTACTTTGTCACTGTGCTTGCATTTTCATTTGTAGAATTTTTACTTGTACTTGGCCGATGCACATTCCGGCCCAACGATACAGCCCTCCGAAAAATATCGCGTTGCTTTAGAGTTGCGAAAAACTTGAGAACGGGTCGAATTAGAGTTGCGTTAAATGCCACGCGGTTTTTCAAGTAAAGTCGCGAAAAGGAAAACGAGTCTCGCGTATTCTTGGAGTTGCGAAGTGAATCGCGGTTTTTAATTAGAGTTACGAGCAAATGAAAATCGTGATTGATTTAGCGTAGCGCAATGGTATCGCGATTGTTCTTGAAATTTTGCTGTTCTTATTGTTAGTTAAATTGTAGTATTTTATAATATATTTTACACATGAGAAAGTGTCTAGCGTTGCGGACATTATTTTCGCGTCTTGAGCCTTCAGCTAACTTTTCAGAGGATCTTCAGTTACATTGCTTTTTAATATTCCAAATACTGATAATTTACTGTTTACTTTCTATCAGCCTTAATAAATAGTGTTGCGAAATGATTGCATCGCGAGATCCACTTAGCGTTGCGTCGATTAAAGATCGCGTTTTTAATTAGAGTTGCGAATACCAGTCCCCATCCTGGAGCCACCCTGGAGGGTGGCACATCATCGTCAGCCAAAGATCATGGCTGACCAATTCTTTGGCAATTCTTGTTCTATATGGTGTCATTTTTCTTTTCCGTGTTTTATATTTGTCTTTCTTATTATTTTATTTCTTAATAATTATACTACCTGGAATGTCTGTTGATGGAAATACTGCCAAAAATTTGCATACATAATAGTAAATTACTGTGTGAACGAAATTAAAGAAAGAAAAAAAAGATAAGAAAAGAATAAAGAGAAATAATTAATAGAAATAATTTGTAGAATCTTTGATAAACTTATGATAACTGGAGATAGTAGATTTCAATTAGAGACAATACTAGTGACTGTTCATTATTGGAGTTAAACTCTTAAATATCTTCTCTTAATCGTTGCAATTTTATTTTCACCTTTTTTTTAGTAGAGCCAATTTTTATAACTTTTCGGGCTTGCTTTGTAGAAATTGAAATTCACTCGCGATATCCGTAAATATTTGAACAAAAATCCTTGCACGAAAAATGTTCTTGGCTGTAGTTGGACCTCGGCATGGTGATAGTGGAAGAGTGATATTTTGTTTCCGAATAATCGTTTGTCGCTTCTTTGTAGAAGCAAAATAGAATCAATTGTAGTGAAATGTGACTACTTCATTTTGGAGTTTTTAATGAAAGTGATACCACCATTCAGTTTGATCTAGAACGTAGAAAAGAATATATCACTTTGGCCGAAATCCAATTACCTGTTGTTATTAAAAAATAGCTGCATTTTTCATATCAATTCTGATTCATTAACTTCGCTAAAATTCAGTTATTACGAATTAAAAGCAGCTGTATTTCAGTATAAAATGGGGAGGCTTGGGGACGTCACTAATCCAATGCTTGAGATTGTTACAGATTCACAGATGAACCCAAATATGATATATTAAACAAATGGAAGTACGTCAGAGGCTCAACATTGGAATATATACAATACTGATCCAGCAATACTATCAAAGGTACGATAGGAAACTATAAAATTAAAGAGCCAGCCTCGTCGATTCAATTTCTGAGTTTAAGAATTCATTTTTATAATACTTTATTAATTATTTCGTGTCTGTGTTTGTTTCAGAAGCATTGAAAATAATCAACTAAAGAAGAAGATTCATGATAATACATACGTATAATATGACCACATCTCCGCCCTGCCCCTGCCCCTGCCCCTACCCCAGCCCTTTTAACTCACTACATTTATTATTATTATTATTACACTACATTTACAATCTTAGAACTTTATACAGGCAGGTTTTACACGAATTGAAAATATTAGACTTTTAACTAGGCAAGGTTTAGAAAACCAAAAATTGTTGGCAGGTGCGGCAATTTTTTGGTGTGTGTTTCAGTCTATTCTAGGACACCATGGACCACATGATTAATATGGACGAATTGAAGAGGAATTAAACATATACGTACTTATACCTAAATGAGTTTGGTAAAGTATCTTTTACATTCCTATGTAGGTAGGATATTATTGAAATTATTCTTTTAATTGAACTGTTAGATGTTATATTAGGTAGGGTGATTCTAGTTTTAAGTTAGATCTTTAGTCAGGCAGGATGTATTCGAATCTAATCTAAAATTTAAGAAAGTAGGGTTTATTTTTAAGTTATGTCTTAGCTTTTAAGCCCGCAGTGTTCACCACTGCAAATAATATTTCGTTGTCTAGTTTTTAAGATCATATGATATATTTTTAAGAAAGTTCTATTTCAGGAAATTGAATTCTCTTGCAGATTTTCTTTCAGGTTTCCTTCTGTGATATTCAATTTAGTTTTCGGTCGTGAATTTTCCAAATACTCCTCTTGTTGTCTTATTTGTACTACGATCAATTAATGAACGTTCTACAAATTGACAATAACAGGAGATTTTTCTTTCTCACATGTTATATTAGAATTAGTTTTCGCATAATTGGAGGGTGGAAGGGCCGTGGCTAGGGTGGGTCTCCATGCGCAGTAACCTCCACGTGGTGAGACCCGGGCAATCAATTATTTATCGTATAATTATTAAACGTTTAAGAGGCGTTTGATAATTATGTGGAAAATAATTCGAGCGAATTGACTGCGCATTGCACTTTCCCTTCTCCTTCCCTTTTTCGCTTCATTCCCTTTTTTGCTTCATTCCCTTTTCCATTCTCGGCTCAGAGGACCGATGGTAAGGCGCTGTTGCACCTGTTGCGATATTTGGGTTGCACTTTCAGCGACGAGCGGTGTGTGAGGCTGTGACTGTGGTTCTGGACAGGTGACTCGCCGACGTAGGAAATTCCTGCTCGTTAGACCACGCCAAGCACACCTTGGGGTGGCAGAAGGTAGATGGGACATAATCTGGATTCGCGGTTGCGGTCTTGCATGTCCGTTCCTCAATGATTGCTGTGGCTCGGTATCGAAACAGGTGTTGATTGTAAGTCGTGTTACTGTCCAGACTCTGGGCCGAGGGCTCGCGGGCTGCTCGGTAGCAGTCACTTTCGTTACTTGCCTCCCATTTGATCCCATTTCTGAGTGTAAGACTTTCATAATGCTTTACTAATTACTTCCAATTTGTCTTTGTTTCAGAAGGATTGAAAGGACTCAGCTAAAGAAGAGGAATGCTTAAAATATGTATAATATGACCACACTCTGCCCCTGCCCCTGCCCCTGCCCCTGCCCCTGCCCCTGCCCAGCCCTTGCCCGTGACCCTGCCGCTGCCCTTTTATACAGGCAGGTTTTACACCAATTTAAATTACTAGACTTTTAATTAGGCAGGGTTTATGAAACCAAAAATTGTTGCCAGTTGTCTGTTCTAGGAAGGCATGGACCAAGAAATTAATATGGACTAATTGAAGAGGAATTAAATATATGCATACTTATACCTATATGACTTTAGGAAAGTATCCAGTACAGTCCTGTGTAGCTAATATATTATTGAAATTGTTCTTTTATTTTGAATCTTAGAAGTTATATTAGGTAGGGTGGTTCTAGTTGTAAGTTAGATCTTTAGTCAGGCAGGGCGCATTTGAATCTGATCTAGTATTTAAGAAGGGAGGATTTATGTTTAAGCTGTGTCTTAGTTTTTAAGACAGCAGTGTACACTGCTGTAATAATATTTCGTTGTCTAGTTTTTAAGATCATGGGATATATTTTTAAGAAAGTTTTATTTCAGGAAATTGAATTAACTTGCAGATTTTCTTTCAGGTTTCCTTCAGCTATTCAATTTAGCTCTCGGTCGTGAATTTTCCAAGTACTCCTCTTGTTGTCTTACTTGTACTACGATCAATTAATGAACGTTCTACAAATTGACAATAATAGGAGATTTTTCTTTCTCACATGTTATATTAGAATTAGTTTTCGCGTAATTGGAGGGTGGAAGGGCCGTGGCTAGGGTGGGTCTCCATGCGCAGTAACCTCCACGTGGTGAGACCCGGGCAATCAATTATTTATCGTATAATTATTAAACGTTTAAGAGGCGTTTGATAATTATCTGGAAAATAATTCGAGCGAATTGACTGCGCATTGCACTTTCCCTTCTCCTTCCCTTTTTCGCTTCATTCCCTTTTTTGCTTCATTCCCTTTTCCATTCTCGGCTCAGAGGACCGATGGTAAGGCGCTGTTGCACCTGTTGCGATATTTGGGTTGCACTTTCAGCGACGAGCGGTGTGTGAGGCTGTGACTGTGGTTCTGGACAGGTGACTCGCCGACGTAGGAAATTCCTGCTCGTTAGACCACGCCAAGCACACCTTGGGGTGGCAGAAGGTATATGGGACATAATCTGGATTCGCGGTTGCGGTCTTGCATGTCCGTTCCTCAATGATTGCTGTGGCTCGGTATCGAAACAGGTGTTGATTGTAAGTCGTGTTACTGTCCAGACTCTGGGCCGAGGGCTCGCGGGCTGCTCGGTAGCAGTCACTTTCGTTACTTGCCTCCCATTTGATCCCATTTCTGAGTGTAAGACTTTCATAATGCTTTACTAATTACTTCCAATTTGTCTTTGTTTCAGAAGGATTGAAAGGACTCAGCTAAAGAAGAGGAATGCTTAAAATATGTATAATATGACCACACTCTGCCCCTGCCCCTGCCCCTGCCCCTGCCCCTGCCCAGCCCTTGCCCGTGACCCTGCCGCTGCCCTTTTATACAGGCAGGTTTTACACCAATTTAAATTACTAGACTTTTAATTAGGCAGGGTTTATGAAACCAAAAATTGTTGCCAGTTGTCTGTTCTAGGAAGGCATGGACCAAGAAATTAATATGGACTAATTGAAGAGGAATTAAATATATGCATACTTATACCTATATGACTTTAGGAAAGTATCCAGTACAGTCCTGTGTAGCTAATATATTATTGAAATTGTTCTTTTATTTTGAATCTTAGAAGTTATATTAGGTAGGGTGGTTCTAGTTGTAAGTTAGATCTTTAGTCAGGCAGGGCGCATTTGAATCTGATCTAGTATTTAAGAAGGGAGGATTTATGTTTAAGCTGTGTCTTAGTTTTTAAGACAGCAGTGTACACTGCTGTAATAATATTTCGTTGTCTAGTTTTTAAGATCATGGGATATATTTTTAAGAAAGTTTTATTTCAGGAAATTGAATTAACTTGCAGATTTTCTTTCAGGTTTCCTTCAGCTATTCAATTTAGCTCTCGGTCGTGAATTTTCCAAGTACTCCTCTTGTTGTCTTACTTGTACTACGATCAATTAATGAACGTTCTACAAATTGACAATAATAGGAGATTTTTCTTTCTCACATGTTATATTAGAATTAGTTTTCGCGTAATTGGAGGGTGGAAGGGCCGTGGCTAGGGTGGGTCTCCATGCGCAGTAACCTCCACGTGGTGAGACCCGGGCAATCAATTATTTATCGTATAATTATTAAACGTTTAAGAGGCGTTTGATAATTATCTGGAAAATAATTCGAGCGAATTGACTGCGCATTGCACTTTCCCTTCTCCTTCCCTTTTTCGCTTCATTCCCTTTTTTGCTTCATTCCCTTTTCCATTCTCGGCTCAGAGGACCGATGGTAAGGCGCTGTTGCACCTGTTGCGATATTTGGGTTGCACTTTCAGCGACGAGCGGTGTGTGAGGCTGTGACTGTGGTTCTGGACAGGTGACTCGCCGACGTAGGAAATTCCTGCTCGTTAGACCACGCCAAGCACACCTTGGGGTGGCAGAAGGTATATGGGACATAATCTGGATTCGCGGTTGCGGTCTTGCATGTCCGTTCCTCAATGATTGCTGTGGCTCGGTATCGAAACAGGTGTTGATTGTAAGTCGTGTTACTGTCCAGACTCTGGGCCGAGGGCTCGCGGGCTGCTCGGTAGCAGTCACTTTCGTTACTTGCCTCCCATTTGATCCCATTTCTGAGTGTAAGACTTTCATAATGCTTTACTAATTACTTCCAATTTGTCTTTGTTTCAGAAGGATTGAAAGGACTCAGCTAAAGAAGAGGAATGCTTAAAATATGTATAATATGACCACACTCTGCCCCTGCCCCTGCCCCTGCCCCTGCCCCTGCCCCTGCCCAGCCCTTGCCCGTGACCCTGCCGCTGCCCTTTTATACAGGCAGGTTTTACACCAATTTAAATTACTAGACTTTTAATTAGGCAGGGTTTATGAAACCAAAAATTGTTGCCAGTTGTCTGTTCTAGGAAGGCATGGACCAAGAAATTAATATGGACTAATTGAAGAGGAATTAAATATATGCATACTTATACCTATATGACTTTAGGAAAGTATCCAGTACAGTCCTGTGTAGCTAATATATTATTGAAATTGTTCTTTTATTTTGAATCTTAGAAGTTATATTAGGTAGGGTGGTTCTAGTTGTAAGTTAGATCTTTAGTCAGGCAGGGCGCATTTGAATCTGATCTAGTATTTAAGAAGGGAGGATTTATGTTTAAGCTGTGTCTTAGTTTTTAAGACAGCAGTGTACACTGCTGTAATAATATTTCGTTGTCTAGTTTTTAAGATCATGGGATATATTTTTAAGAAAGTTTTATTTCAGGAAATTGAATTAACTTGCAGATTTTCTTTCAGGTTTCCTTCAGCTATTCAATTTAGCTCTCGGTCGTGAATTTTCCAAGTACTCCTCTTGTTGTCTTACTTGTACTACGATCAATTAATGAACGTTCTACAAATTGACAATAATAGGAGATTTTTCTTTCTCACATGTTATATTAGAATTAGTTTTCGCGTAATTGGAGGGTGGAAGGGCCGTGGCTAGGGTGGGTCTCCATGCGCAGTAACCTCCACGTGGTGAGACCCGGGCAATCAATTATTTATCGTATAATTATTAAACGTTTAAGAGGCGTTTGATAATTATCTGGAAAATAATTCGAGCGAATTGACTGCGCATTGCACTTTCCCTTCTCCTTCCCTTTTTCGCTTCATTCCCTTTTTTGCTTCATTCCCTTTTCCATTCTCGGCTCAGAGGACCGATGGTAAGGCGCTGTTGCACCTGTTGCGATATTTGGGTTGCACTTTCAGCGACGAGCGGTGTGTGAGGCTGTGACTGTGGTTCTGGACAGGTGACTCGCCGACGTAGGAAATTCCTGCTCGTTAGACCACGCCAAGCACACCTTGGGGTGGCAGAAGGTATATGGGACATAATCTGGATTCGCGGTTGCGGTCTTGCATGTCCGTTCCTCAATGATTGCTGTGGCTCGGTATCGAAACAGGTGTTGATTGTAAGTCGTGTTACTGTCCAGACTCTGGGCCGAGGGCTCGCGGGCTGCTCGGTAGCAGTCACTTTCGTTACTTGCCTCCCATTTGATCCCATTTCTGAGTGTAAGACTTTCATAATGCTTTACTAATTACTTCCAATTTGTCTTTGTTTCAGAAGGATTGAAAGGACTCAGCTAAAGAAGAGGAATGCTTAAAATATGTATAATATGACCACACTCTGCCCCTGCCCCTGCCCCTGCCCCTGCCCCTGCCCAGCCCTTGCCCGTGACCCTGCCGCTGCCCTTTTATACAGGCAGGTTTTACACCAATTTAAATTACTAGACTTTTAATTAGGCAGGGTTTATGAAACCAAAAATTGTTGCCAGTTGTCTGTTCTAGGAAGGCATGGACCAAGAAATTAATATGGACTAATTGAAGAGGAATTAAATATATGCATACTTATACCTATATGACTTTAGGAAAGTATCCAGTACAGTCCTGTGTAGCTAATATATTATTGAAATTGTTCTTTTATTTTGAATCTTAGAAGTTATATTAGGTAGGGTGGTTCTAGTTGTAAGTTAGATCTTTAGTCAGGCAGGGCGCATTTGAATCTGATCTAGTATTTAAGAAGGGAGGATTTATGTTTAAGCTGTGTCTTAGTTTTTAAGACAGCAGTGTACACTGCTGTAATAATATTTCGTTGTCTAGTTTTTAAGATCATGGGATATATTTTTAAGAAAGTTTTATTTCAGGAAATTGAATTAACTTGCAGATTTTCTTTCAGGTTTCCTTCAGCTATTCAATTTAGCTCTCGGTCGTGAATTTTCCAAGTACTCCTCTTGTTGTCTTACTTGTACTACGATCAATTAATGAACGTTCTACAAATTGACAATAATAGGAGATTTTTCTTTCTCACATGTTATATTAGAATTAGTTTTCGCGTAATTGGAGGGTGGAAGGGCCGTGGCTAGGGTGGGTCTCCATGCGCAGTAACCTCCACGTGGTGAGACCCGGGCAATCAATTATTTATCGTATAATTATTAAACGTTTAAGAGGCGTTTGATAATTATCTGGAAAATAATTCGAGCGAATTGACTGCGCATTGCACTTTCCCTTCTCCTTCCCTTTTTCGCTTCATTCCCTTTTTTGCTTCATTCCCTTTTCCATTCTCGGCTCAGAGGACCGATGGTAAGGCGCTGTTGCACCTGTTGCGATATTTGGGTTGCACTTTCAGCGACGAGCGGTGTGTGAGGCTGTGACTGTGGTTCTGGACAGGTGACTCGCCGACGTAGGAAATTCCTGCTCGTTAGACCACGCCAAGCACACCTTGGGGTGGCAGAAGGTATATGGGACATAATCTGGATTCGCGGTTGCGGTCTTGCATGTCCGTTCCTCAATGATTGCTGTGGCTCGGTATCGAAACAGGTGTTGATTGTAAGTCGTGTTACTGTCCAGACTCTGGGCCGAGGGCTCGCGGGCTGCTCGGTAGCAGTCACTTTCGTTACTTGCCTCCCATTTGATCCCATTTCTGAGTGTAAGACTTTCATAATGCTTTACTAATTACTTCCAATTTGTCTTTGTTTCAGAAGGATTGAAAGGACTCAGCTAAAGAAGAGGAATGCTTAAAATATGTATAATATGACCACACTCTGCCCCTGCCCCTGCCCCTGCCCCTGCCCAGCCCTTGCCCGTGACCCTGCCGCTGCCCTTTTATACAGGCAGGTTTTACACCAATTTAAATTACTAGACTTTTAATTAGGCAGGGTTTATGAAACCAAAAATTGTTGCCAGTTGTCTGTTCTAGGAAGGCATGGACCAAGAAATTAATATGGACTAATTGAAGAGGAATTAAATATATGCATACTTATACCTATATGACTTTAGGAAAGTATCCAGTACAGTCCTGTGTAGCTAATATATTATTGAAATTGTTCTTTTATTTTGAATCTTAGAAGTTATATTAGGTAGGGTGGTTCTAGTTGTAAGTTAGATCTTTAGTCAGGCAGGGCGCATTTGAATCTGATCTAGTATTTAAGAAGGGAGGATTTATGTTTAAGCTGTGTCTTAGTTTTTAAGACAGCAGTGTACACTGCTGTAATAATATTTCGTTGTCTAGTTTTTAAGATCATGGGATATATTTTTAAGAAAGTTTTATTTCAGGAAATTGAATTAACTTGCAGATTTTCTTTCAGGTTTCCTTCAGCTATTCAATTTAGCTCTCGGTCGTGAATTTTCCAAGTACTCCTCTTGTTGTCTTACTTGTACTACGATCAATTAATGAACGTTCTACAAATTGACAATAATAGGAGATTTTTCTTTCTCACATGTTATATTAGAATTAGTTTTCGCGTAATTGGAGGGTGGAAGGGCCGTGGCTAGGGTGGGTCTCCATGCGCAGTAACCTCCACGTGGTGAGACCCGGGCAATCAATTATTTATCGTATAATTATTAAACGTTTAAGAGGCGTTTGATAATTATCTGGAAAATAATTCGAGCGAATTGACTGCGCATTGCACTTTCCCTTCTCCTTCCCTTTTTCGCTTCATTCCCTTTTTTGCTTCATTCCCTTTTCCATTCTCGGCTCAGAGGACCGATGGTAAGGCGCTGTTGCACCTGTTGCGATATTTGGGTTGCACTTTCAGCGACGAGCGGTGTGTGAGGCTGTGACTGTGGTTCTGGACAGGTGACTCGCCGACGTAGGAAATTCCTGCTCGTTAGACCACGCCAAGCACACCTTGGGGTGGCAGAAGGTATATGGGACATAATCTGGATTCGCGGTTGCGGTCTTGCATGTCCGTTCCTCAATGATTGCTGTGGCTCGGTATCGAAACAGGTGTTGATTGTAAGTCGTGTTACTGTCCAGACTCTGGGCCGAGGGCTCGCGGGCTGCTCGGTAGCAGTCACTTTCGTTACTTGCCTCCCATTTGATCCCATTTCTGAGTGTAAGACTTTCATAATGCTTTACTAATTACTTCCAATTTGTCTTTGTTTCAGAAGGATTGAAAGGACTCAGCTAAAGAAGAGGAATGCTTAAAATATGTATAATATGACCACACTCTGCCCCTGCCCCTGCCCCTGCCCCTGCCCAGCCCTTGCCCGTGACCCTGCCGCTGCCCTTTTATACAGGCAGGTTTTACACCAATTTAAATTACTAGACTTTTAATTAGGCAGGGTTTATGAAACCAAAAATTGTTGCCAGTTGTCTGTTCTAGGAAGGCATGGACCAAGAAATTAATATGGACTAATTGAAGAGGAATTAAATATATGCATACTTATACCTATATGACTTTAGGAAAGTATCCAGTACAGTCCTGTGTAGCTAATATATTATTGAAATTGTTCTTTTATTTTGAATCTTAGAAGTTATATTAGGTAGGGTGGTTCTAGTTGTAAGTTAGATCTTTAGTCAGGCAGGGCGCATTTGAATCTGATCTAGTATTTAAGAAGGGAGGATTTATGTTTAAGCTGTGTCTTAGTTTTTAAGACAGCAGTGTACACTGCTGTAATAATATTTCGTTGTCTAGTTTTTAAGATCATGGGATATATTTTTAAGAAAGTTTTATTTCAGGAAATTGAATTAACTTGCAGATTTTCTTTCAGGTTTCCTTCAGCTATTCAATTTAGCTCTCGGTCGTGAATTTTCCAAGTACTCCTCTTGTTGTCTTACTTGTACTACGATCAATTAATGAACGTTCTACAAATTGACAATAATAGGAGATTTTTCTTTCTCACATGTTATATTAGAATTAGTTTTCGCGTAATTGGAGGGTGGAAGGGCCGTGGCTAGGGTGGGTCTCCATGCGCAGTAACCTCCACGTGGTGAGACCCGGGCAATCAATTATTTATCGCATAATTATTAAACGTTTAAGAGACGTTTGGTAATTATGTGGAAAATAATTCGAGCTAATTGACTGCGTATTGCACTTAGGATACAATGTACAATAATGGCCGCTTAATGTTCGTTTTTTTCCACAATTAATGTTCGCGGACTCATCCCTACCGATTTTTGGACCTGCTCCGATGTATCGAGGATGAAGGTTGCGTCCGAGTTATCTCCACTTGTCATCAGCAATGGCCTTTAACACGTTGAGTGCCACGCCGGTTTTGCCTCGCTTTCCGTTTAGGCCACACGGCGCGACATGCGCGACGGCGCGCCGCGGCGTAGCTTAACACTGTGATACACAGACACCAGAACGAAAAGTTTAGTGTCAGTCACCGATGACTGACGCGGCCTGAACGTAAAGTTTAGTGTCAGTCACTGAACGGAAAGTTGATTGTCAGTCACCGATGACTGACGCGGCCTGAACGTGTTAAATATATCTCACGGTGGTTCTCAGTACATCTCAATCCACTCCCAACACAGCTTAAACCGAGCGTGCCGAAAAGTGATAAGCATGAACAATTCCTTATAAATCACATCCCTGGATAGTGTTCGCTAGGCAGCTTCGAAGCAGCGAACATTAAGTGGACATTACTGCCCACTGTAGTTATTTGAGCGGAGAGAATCTTAAGTTCTTATTGCAATTACTTTTGAGTTCTCGTTTCTATGTTGTATCTATCTGCAGCTGTAAATAATGTGTATTATTTATTGCCCTGCTTCTTATGTAGACTCTTTTGTTTTCTGACGCTTTCGAGATAATTCATTAGTAACATAAATCATATATGTTTCGCCTAGAGAATTACATTTTCTTATTTCTCAAGGATCCTTCTTGTTTATAATTGAAATACCCGTGTATATATCTTTTAATTCATAAATTAATTAATATCTGCAAAGAGATACTTGAACCTACGCGGGTCTCTGCCATATCTACAGTGCCTGCTATGGTTTCGCCATCTATACAGAACTCCTTGAAACCACTCGCGCTTGCTATGGTAGTTCCATCTATACAGAACGCATTGAAACTACTCACACCCCTTACTTACCATAAGTGTAGATATGGCAGAGGCCCGAGTAGTTTTAGTCAGATCTGTATAGATGGCGATACTAATGACTCTAGATAAAGCAGACATATATACAGTTTCGAGCAGTTCTGCATAGATGGCGAAATTAAAGCCCATTTTGAGTGTTGGTAAGACAGGGATGCGAGTGGTACGTAAATTCAAGCACTTGTTTATAAGCAGCGCTGCGATAATGCTCATAAAATTTGGTTATTTATGTCTTCATTCATCCAATTAAGTTAATAATCCTCGAAAACCGTTTCGTAGAGTCATTTACATATCAATAAAGTGTCAGCAAACACAGTGTTTCAATCTACATAAAAATTAATATGTACGGTAACATTGCAAGTTCTATTGTTCATTATATTCTACAACAATCAAGCACTCTTTAGCACGGGTAAATGTATTTGTGAATATTTTTTCCTTTAAATAAATTTTCCAGGACTTAATGAATACATACTAATAGTAGTATTATTCTTTATTTCGGTCTCACAGGAATGAAAGTTTGGTTAGTGTACATATAACCTATCTTTACAATACTATCTCTTGCACTTTCATCTTCCGTTCCGCTCTTCCTTTTCATACCTTCTCTGCCTTACGTATTGCACTATTTCTTATCTCTTTATCGCACATCTATTATAAATCTTTTCCGTTCCTTCCTGTTTAATTACAAATTCCTAAGTCATTTCTGCGCTATTAATTGGTGACTCTTTCCTGTTCCCTCTTTACTTTGGTACTGACTTATTGCTCCCATTTTAATACATTTAAACCTTTCATTATATCTTGCTTCTTGTATTTTTCTTTGAAGGCTCTCCGTTAGATCCTTTAGTACCGTTCTTATCAAATTTAGTATTCTCGCAATCGTTCCATTCGTTCTAAAAGACCCTTTCTCTTATGCTTCTAGTTTGGCCCGCCCTACTTTCTTTTTCGACTAAATATCCTTTAACAATCTTTCTATCTCCTGTTATATACTTACTAATATAGTGTTTGTGTGCATAGGTTTCATAGGCAAAGGATAAGGAGCATTGATCGTCAATTCTCATTGTGCATATAAGGAAGGAAGAAGAAAGAATAACTCTAGCCATATACATACTTCAGTTATATTAAATTGGTTTTGTGGGATTGGAAGGTGTATGCAACAAAGGCTGATGTAAGTGTAATACGTGTCTAAATATCTTTTTCTTTCATTAAATCTTCCTGCGTGTAATAATTACATACTAACAATAGTTATTCCTTTTTATATCGGCCTCGCAGCTATGAAATTTCGACTTA
The DNA here is from genome assembly GCA_963583965.1 of Nomada ferruginata. Lineage (NCBI taxonomy): Eukaryota > Metazoa > Arthropoda > Insecta > Hymenoptera > Apidae > Nomada > Nomada ferruginata. The sequence continues at coordinate 7,155,702 of OY757225.1, read as the reverse complement.
GTGTACATATAACTTATGCATTCTTCTCCTTCACTCTTTCTTGCAAACCTTCTCTACTTTACACATTATCCCATTACTTATACCCTTATTTCATTTCGATTATACATTTAGTCTTTAAGGCTCCCCATCACTTTCTTTACTTCTCTTCTCATCAAATTCATTCGTGTTTGATTCATTTCATTCCTTTTTAAATAATCCTCCCTTTTTCTGATACTTATAGTGTGGTCTTTCCCCATTTCGTTTTCTTCTAACTATCCCTTAACAATGTTTCTTTCACCTGTTACTTACTTACTAATATATTTTTTGTGTGTGTGCAGGTTTCGCATCCAAAGAGTAAGGAACATTGACCGGTGCATCTCATCATGCATAAGAGCAAGAAAGAAGAAAGAATAACCCTTGCCACATACTTTAGTTATCCTTTAGTTATAGTAAATTGGTTTATAAAAATAGTTTGTAACTATTAGCGCATAAGATTAATTTAGAACACGTGTGTAATTAACTGTTATGTGTATCTATTATATATTTTATTTTATATTCAGTTTATTCGGTAGATCTTATATGAACTTTAATATTACTTATATAACTATTACAAGTTCTACTGAATGTGCTAAATGTAAAATGAAAGATATAATAAATAATTGACATATTCACAAGTTTCACAAGTTACATTTATTTGCTGTAATTTAAATTTTATATGCTTCTATATATGAAGTACGTAAATTTTAGTGTATGATTTATCTGTTAGATATATTGTAAATTAACTTCAAAGAATAGTTTATAAGTATTAGATTATTTATGTTTATAGTGTTAGTTATATTACATAAATGTTGGTTTAGAATTGATACAAGATTTAGTTGTACGATGTAATGTAAATAGATATAAAAGAATAGTTAATAAGTATCTGTTTGTAAATTTAATTACAACATTTTTGTAACTTGTATATTCATTGATTAATTTAAATAAATTTGCAATGAAAAGAATTCCAGTGCTCTTTTTACTTTCATACCTTACCAATCCTTGAAAGAACCTAATTCCGATTCCTTATACAAGAAGTACCGTGGACGAACTTTAAATGCAAAGTCCTAAAGCGGGAAACTTGTCAAAATGGCCCTATACGTTATTAAAATAAGCGCTGAGAAATTCCTGGAACGTGACGTCATTTCCAAGAACTGATGCTATGAAAGACCTCCTCGCATATCATATTCTCCTGATACAAATCCACGATTTTCAGCGAGATATTGTTGGCAGAAACTTGGAAATTTCAGCTCAACGAATACCTCCTTGCATATCATATTCTCCTGATACAAATCCACGATTTTCAGTAGAAATTTAAGTGCCGAAAATCTTGGATTTGTATCAGGAGAATATGATATGCAAGGAGGTATTCGTTGAGCTGAAATTTCCGAGTTTCTGCCAAAAATATCTCGCTGAAAATCTTGGATTTGTATCAGGAGAATATGATATGCAAGGAGGTATTCGTTGAGCTGAAATTTCCGAGTTTCTGCCAAAAATATCTCGCTGAAAATCTTGGATTTGTATCAGGAGAATATGATATGCAAGGAGGTATTTGTTGAGCTGAAATTTCCGAGTTTCTGCCAAAAATATCTCGCTGAAAATCTTGGATTTGTATCAGGAGAATATGATATGCAAGGAGGTATTCGTTGAGCTGAAATTTCCGAGTTTCTGCCAAAAATATCTCGCTGAAAATCGTGGATTTGTATCAGGAGAATATGATATGCGAGGAGGTCTTTCATAGTAGAAATTCTTGGAAATGACGTCACGTTCCAGGAATTTCCGAGCGCAAAATTTCTGAGATTCTGGTAAAAATATCTCGCTGAAAATCGTGGATTTGTATCAGGAGAATATGATATGCGAGGAGGTCTTTCATCGCAGCAGTTCTTGGAAATGACGTCAAATTCCAGGAATTTCCGAGCGTTTAATTACCAACCAATTTTGCAACAAGTGAAGACTTTGAAGATGATGGTATTTCCAAGAATTTCCTTCTGCCAACATTTAATAACGTATAGGGCCATTTTGACAAGTTTCTCGCTTTAGAACTTTCCATTTAAAGTTCGTCCACGGTACTTCTCGTATAAGGAATTGGAATTAGGTTCTTTCAAGGATTGGTAAGGCGTGAAAGTAAAAAGAGTAGTGGTATTTTTTTCATTGAATATTTATTTAAAGTAATTAATGAAGATACAAGTTACAATAATGTTCTAATTAAACTTACAAGCAGATACTTATTAACTATTCTTTTATATCTATTTACATTACATCGTACAACTAAATCTTGTATGAATTCTAAACCAACATTTATGTAATATAACTAACACTATAAACATAAATAATCTAATACTTATAAACTATTCTTTGAAGTTAATTAACAATATATCTTACAGATAAATCATATACTAAAATTTCCGTACTTCATATGTAGAAGCATATAAAATTTAAATTACAGCAATTGTCTAACTTGTGCATATGTCAATTATTTATTATATCTTTCATTTTACATTCAGCACATTCAGTAGAACTTGTAATAGTGATATAAGTAATATTAAAGTTTATATAAGATCTACCGAATAAACTGAATATAAAATAAAGCATATAATAGATAACATAACGGTTAATTACACAATTGTCCTAAAATAAACTTATGGGCTAATAGTTATAAACTATTTTTAGAAACCAATTTACTATAACTAAAGTTTGTTGCACAAGTTCTTCTATCTTCTTTCTTGCATTTATGCATGATGAGAAGTGCCAGGCAATGCTCCTTACTCTTGCCTGCGAGACCTGCACACAGAAAAAATACATTAATAAGTATGTAACAGGAGAAAGATTATTAAGAGATATTTAGAGGAAGAAGAAAGAAAGGAGGGGCAAGCCAGAAGCATAAAAAAGAGAGGATTATTTGAAAAGGAATGGAATGCGTCAAGTATGAGTGACTTTGACAAAAGCGGAAGTAAAGGAATTGACGCAGATCCTCAAAAGTAGAGTCAATCAAATGCAACAGCATTAACAAGGCAGAAAAATAGGGAAAGCAAGATACAATGATACGTTTAAATATATTAGAACATCAACGCTACTATGGTACTTAAGTAAAAACGGACGAGGGCGCAATTGACAATTAACAACGCAGGTGCGAGATGCAAAAGCATTAAAGGATGAAATAAATATTGTGAGAAGAAAAAGGATAAAAGATGTGACCTGTGCATACAAAAATTTGGAACGTAAGAGCACCTGCTAACAAAATGTACGGAAAAAGATACAATAAGACATAAAAATAACTTAGGCATTTGTAATTAAACAGGAAGGAACGGAAAAGATTTATAATAGATGTGCGATAAAGAGATAAGAAATAGTGCAATACGTAAGGCAGAGAAGGTATGAAAAGGAAGAGCGGAACGGAAGATGAAAGTGCAAGAGATAGTATTGTAAAGATAGGTTATATGTACACTAACCAAACTTTCATTCCTGTGAGACCGAAATAAAGAATAATACTACTATTAGTATGTATTCATTAAGTCCTGGAAAATTTATTTAAAGGAAAAAATATTCACAAATACATTTACCCGTGCTAAAGAGTGCTTGATTGTTGTAGAATATAATGAACAATAGAACTTGCAATGTTACCGTACATATTAATTTTTATGTAGATTGAAACACTGTGTTTGCTGACACTTTATTGATATGTAAATGACTCTACGAAACGGTTTTCGAGGATTATTAACTTAATTGGATGAATGAAGACATAAATAACCAAATTTTATGAGCATTATCGCAGCGCTGCTTATAAACAAGTGCTTGAATTTACGTACCACTCGCATCCCTGTCTTACCAACACTCAAAATGGGCTTTAATTTCGCCATCTATGCAGAACTGCTCGAAACTGTATATATGTCTGCTTTATCTAGAGTCATTAGTATCGCCATCTATACAGATCTGACTAAAACTACTCGGGCCTCTGTCATATCTACACTTATGGTAAGTAAGGGGTGTGAGTAGTTTCAATGCGTTCCGTATAGATGGAACTACCATAGCAAGCGCGAGTGGTTTCAAGGAGTTCTGTATAGATGGCGAAACCATAGCAGGCACTGTAGATATGGCAGAGACCCGCGTAGGTTCAAGTATCTCTTTGCAGATATTAATTAATTTATGAATTAAAAGATATATACACGGGTATTTCAATTATAAACAAGAAGGATCCTTGAGAAATAAGAAAATGTAATTCTCTAGGCGAAACATATATGATTTATGTTACTAATGAATTATCTCGAAAGCGTCAGAAAACAAAAGAGTCTACATAAGAAGCAGGGCAATAAATAATACACATTATTTACAGCTGCAGATAGATACAACATAGAAACGAGAACTCAAAAGTAATTGCAATAAGAACTTAAGATTCTCTCCGCTCAAATAACTACAGTGGGCAGTAATGTCCACTTAATGTTCGCTGCTTCGAAGCTGCCTAGCGAACACTATCCAGGGATGTGATTTATAAGGAATTGTTCATGCTTATCACTTTTCGGCACGCTCGGTTTAAGCTGTGTTGGGAGTGGATTGAGATGTACTGAGAACCACCGTGAGATATATTTAACACGTTCAGGCCGCGTCAGTCATCGGTGACTGACAATCAACTTTCCGTTCAGTGACTGACACTAAACTTTACGTTCAGGCCGCGTCAGTCATCGGTGACTGACACTAAACTTTTCGTTCTGGTGTCTGTGTATCACAGTGTTAAGCTACGCCGCGGCGCGCCGTCGCGCATGTCGCGCCGTGTGGCCTAAACGGAAAGCGAGGCAAAACCGGCGTGGCACTCAACGTGTTAAAGGCCATTGCTGATGACAAGTGGAGATAACTCGGACGCAACCTTCATCCTCGATAGATCGGAGCAGGTCCAAAAATCGGTAAGGATGAGTCCGCGAACATTAATTGTGGAAAAAAACGAACATTAAGCGGCCATTATTGTACATTGTATCCTAAGTGCAATACGCAGTCAATTAGCTCGAATTATTTTCCACATAATTACCAAACGTCTCTTAAACGTTTAATAATTATGCGATAAATAATTGATTGCCCGGGTCTCACCACGTGGAGGTTACTGCGCATGGAGACCCACCCTAGCCACGGCCCTTCCACCCTCCAATTACGCGAAAACTAATTCTAATATAACATGTGAGAAAGAAAAATCTCCTATTATTGTCAATTTGTAGAACGTTCATTAATTGATCGTAGTACAAGTAAGACAACAAGAGGAGTACTTGGAAAATTCACGACCGAGAGCTAAATTGAATAGCTGAAGGAAACCTGAAAGAAAATCTGCAAGTTAATTCAATTTCCTGAAATAAAACTTTCTTAAAAATATATCCCATGATCTTAAAAACTAGACAACGAAATATTATTACAGCAGTGTACACTGCTGTCTTAAAAACTAAGACACAGCTTAAACATAAATCCTCCCTTCTTAAATACTAGATCAGATTCAAATGCGCCCTGCCTGACTAAAGATCTAACTTACAACTAGAACCACCCTACCTAATATAACTTCTAAGATTCAAAATAAAAGAACAATTTCAATAATATATTAGCTACACAGGACTGTACTGGATACTTTCCTAAAGTCATATAGGTATAAGTATGCATATATTTAATTCCTCTTCAATTAGTCCATATTAATTTCTTGGTCCATGCCTTCCTAGAACAGACAACTGGCAACAATTTTTGGTTTCATAAACCCTGCCTAATTAAAAGTCTAGTAATTTAAATTGGTGTAAAACCTGCCTGTATAAAAGGGCAGCGGCAGGGTCACGGGCAAGGGCTGGGCAGGGGCAGGGGCAGGGGCAGGGGCAGGGGCAGGGGCAGGGGCAGAGTGTGGTCATATTATACATATTTTAAGCATTCCTCTTCTTTAGCTGAGTCCTTTCAATCCTTCTGAAACAAAGACAAATTGGAAGTAATTAGTAAAGCATTATGAAAGTCTTACACTCAGAAATGGGATCAAATGGGAGGCAAGTAACGAAAGTGACTGCTACCGAGCAGCCCGCGAGCCCTCGGCCCAGAGTCTGGACAGTAACACGACTTACAATCAACACCTGTTTCGATACCGAGCCACAGCAATCATTGAGGAACGGACATGCAAGACCGCAACCGCGAATCCAGATTATGTCCCATATACCTTCTGCCACCCCAAGGTGTGCTTGGCGTGGTCTAACGAGCAGGAATTTCCTACGTCGGCGAGTCACCTGTCCAGAACCACAGTCACAGCCTCACACACCGCTCGTCGCTGAAAGTGCAACCCAAATATCGCAACAGGTGCAACAGCGCCTTACCATCGGTCCTCTGAGCCGAGAATGGAAAAGGGAATGAAGCAAAAAAGGGAATGAAGCGAAAAAGGGAAGGAGAAGGGAAAGTGCAATGCGCAGTCAATTCGCTCGAATTATTTTCCAGATAATTATCAAACGCCTCTTAAACGTTTAATAATTATACGATAAATAATTGATTGCCCGGGTCTCACCACGTGGAGGTTACTGCGCATGGAGACCCACCCTAGCCACGGCCCTTCCACCCTCCAATTACGCGAAAACTAATTCTAATATAACATGTGAGAAAGAAAAATCTCCTATTATTGTCAATTTGTAGAACGTTCATTAATTGATCGTAGTACAAGTAAGACAACAAGAGGAGTACTTGGAAAATTCACGACCGAGAGCTAAATTGAATAGCTGAAGGAAACCTGAAAGAAAATCTGCAAGTTAATTCAATTTCCTGAAATAAAACTTTCTTAAAAATATATCCCATGATCTTAAAAACTAGACAACGAAATATTATTACAGCAGTGTACACTGCTGTCTTAAAAACTAAGACACAGCTTAAACATAAATCCTCCCTTCTTAAATACTAGATCAGATTCAAATGCGCCCTGCCTGACTAAAGATCTAACTTACAACTAGAACCACCCTACCTAATATAACTTCTAAGATTCAAAATAAAAGAACAATTTCAATAATATATTAGCTACACAGGACTGTACTGGATACTTTCCTAAAGTCATATAGGTATAAGTATGCATATATTTAATTCCTCTTCAATTAGTCCATATTAATTTCTTGGTCCATGCCTTCCTAGAACAGACAACTGGCAACAATTTTTGGTTTCATAAACCCTGCCTAATTAAAAGTCTAGTAATTTAAATTGGTGTAAAACCTGCCTGTATAAAAGGGCAGCGGCAGGGTCACGGGCAAGGGCTGGGCAGGGGCAGGGGCAGGGGCAGGGGCAGGGGCAGAGTGTGGTCATATTATACATATTTTAAGCATTCCTCTTCTTTAGCTGAGTCCTTTCAATCCTTCTGAAACAAAGACAAATTGGAAGTAATTAGTAAAGCATTATGAAAGTCTTACACTCAGAAATGGGATCAAATGGGAGGCAAGTAACGAAAGTGACTGCTACCGAGCAGCCCGCGAGCCCTCGGCCCAGAGTCTGGACAGTAACACGACTTACAATCAACACCTGTTTCGATACCGAGCCACAGCAATCATTGAGGAACGGACATGCAAGACCGCAACCGCGAATCCAGATTATGTCCCATATACCTTCTGCCACCCCAAGGTGTGCTTGGCGTGGTCTAACGAGCAGGAATTTCCTACGTCGGCGAGTCACCTGTCCAGAACCACAGTCACAGCCTCACACACCGCTCGTCGCTGAAAGTGCAACCCAAATATCGCAACAGGTGCAACAGCGCCTTACCATCGGTCCTCTGAGCCGAGAATGGAAAAGGGAATGAAGCAAAAAAGGGAATGAAGCGAAAAAGGGAAGGAGAAGGGAAAGTGCAATGCGCAGTCAATTCGCTCGAATTATTTTCCAGATAATTATCAAACGCCTCTTAAACGTTTAATAATTATACGATAAATAATTGATTGCCCGGGTCTCACCACGTGGAGGTTACTGCGCATGGAGACCCACCCTAGCCACGGCCCTTCCACCCTCCAATTACGCGAAAACTAATTCTAATATAACATGTGAGAAAGAAAAATCTCCTATTATTGTCAATTTGTAGAACGTTCATTAATTGATCGTAGTACAAGTAAGACAACAAGAGGAGTACTTGGAAAATTCACGACCGAGAGCTAAATTGAATAGCTGAAGGAAACCTGAAAGAAAATCTGCAAGTTAATTCAATTTCCTGAAATAAAACTTTCTTAAAAATATATCCCATGATCTTAAAAACTAGACAACGAAATATTATTACAGCAGTGTACACTGCTGTCTTAAAAACTAAGACACAGCTTAAACATAAATCCTCCCTTCTTAAATACTAGATCAGATTCAAATGCGCCCTGCCTGACTAAAGATCTAACTTACAACTAGAACCACCCTACCTAATATAACTTCTAAGATTCAAAATAAAAGAACAATTTCAATAATATATTAGCTACACAGGACTGTACTGGATACTTTCCTAAAGTCATATAGGTATAAGTATGCATATATTTAATTCCTCTTCAATTAGTCCATATTAATTTCTTGGTCCATGCCTTCCTAGAACAGACAACTGGCAACAATTTTTGGTTTCATAAACCCTGCCTAATTAAAAGTCTAGTAATTTAAATTGGTGTAAAACCTGCCTGTATAAAAGGGCAGCGGCAGGGTCACGGGCAAGGGCTGGGCAGGGGCAGGGGCAGGGGCAGGGGCAGGGGCAGGGGCAGAGTGTGGTCATATTATACATATTTTAAGCATTCCTCTTCTTTAGCTGAGTCCTTTCAATCCTTCTGAAACAAAGACAAATTGGAAGTAATTAGTAAAGCATTATGAAAGTCTTACACTCAGAAATGGGATCAAATGGGAGGCAAGTAACGAAAGTGACTGCTACCGAGCAGCCCGCGAGCCCTCGGCCCAGAGTCTGGACAGTAACACGACTTACAATCAACACCTGTTTCGATACCGAGCCACAGCAATCATTGAGGAACGGACATGCAAGACCGCAACCGCGAATCCAGATTATGTCCCATATACCTTCTGCCACCCCAAGGTGTGCTTGGCGTGGTCTAACGAGCAGGAATTTCCTACGTCGGCGAGTCACCTGTCCAGAACCACAGTCACAGCCTCACACACCGCTCGTCGCTGAAAGTGCAACCCAAATATCGCAACAGGTGCAACAGCGCCTTACCATCGGTCCTCTGAGCCGAGAATGGAAAAGGGAATGAAGCAAAAAAGGGAATGAAGCGAAAAAGGGAAGGAGAAGGGAAAGTGCAATGCGCAGTCAATTCGCTCGAATTATTTTCCAGATAATTATCAAACGCCTCTTAAACGTTTAATAATTATACGATAAATAATTGATTGCCCGGGTCTCACCACGTGGAGGTTACTGCGCATGGAGACCCACCCTAGCCACGGCCCTTCCACCCTCCAATTACGCGAAAACTAATTCTAATATAACATGTGAGAAAGAAAAATCTCCTATTATTGTCAATTTGTAGAACGTTCATTAATTGATCGTAGTACAAGTAAGACAACAAGAGGAGTACTTGGAAAATTCACGACCGAGAGCTAAATTGAATAGCTGAAGGAAACCTGAAAGAAAATCTGCAAGTTAATTCAATTTCCTGAAATAAAACTTTCTTAAAAATATATCCCATGATCTTAAAAACTAGACAACGAAATATTATTACAGCAGTGTACACTGCTGTCTTAAAAACTAAGACACAGCTTAAACATAAATCCTCCCTTCTTAAATACTAGATCAGATTCAAATGCGCCCTGCCTGACTAAAGATCTAACTTACAACTAGAACCACCCTACCTAATATAACTTCTAAGATTCAAAATAAAAGAACAATTTCAATAATATATTAGCTACACAGGACTGTACTGGATACTTTCCTAAAGTCATATAGGTATAAGTATGCATATATTTAATTCCTCTTCAATTAGTCCATATTAATTTCTTGGTCCATGCCTTCCTAGAACAGACAACTGGCAACAATTTTTGGTTTCATAAACCCTGCCTAATTAAAAGTCTAGTAATTTAAATTGGTGTAAAACCTGCCTGTATAAAAGGGCAGCGGCAGGGTCACGGGCAAGGGCTGGGCAGGGGCAGGGGCAGGGGCAGGGGCAGGGGCAGAGTGTGGTCATATTATACATATTTTAAGCATTCCTCTTCTTTAGCTGAGTCCTTTCAATCCTTCTGAAACAAAGACAAATTGGAAGTAATTAGTAAAGCATTATGAAAGTCTTACACTCAGAAATGGGATCAAATGGGAGGCAAGTAACGAAAGTGACTGCTACCGAGCAGCCCGCGAGCCCTCGGCCCAGAGTCTGGACAGTAACACGACTTACAATCAACACCTGTTTCGATACCGAGCCACAGCAATCATTGAGGAACGGACATGCAAGACCGCAACCGCGAATCCAGATTATGTCCCATATACCTTCTGCCACCCCAAGGTGTGCTTGGCGTGGTCTAACGAGCAGGAATTTCCTACGTCGGCGAGTCACCTGTCCAGAACCACAGTCACAGCCTCACACACCGCTCGTCGCTGAAAGTGCAACCCAAATATCGCAACAGGTGCAACAGCGCCTTACCATCGGTCCTCTGAGCCGAGAATGGAAAAGGGAATGAAGCAAAAAAGGGAATGAAGCGAAAAAGGGAAGGAGAAGGGAAAGTGCAATGCGCAGTCAATTCGCTCGAATTATTTTCCAGATAATTATCAAACGCCTCTTAAACGTTTAATAATTATACGATAAATAATTGATTGCCCGGGTCTCACCACGTGGAGGTTACTGCGCATGGAGACCCACCCTAGCCACGGCCCTTCCACCCTCCAATTACGCGAAAACTAATTCTAATATAACATGTGAGAAAGAAAAATCTCCTATTATTGTCAATTTGTAGAACGTTCATTAATTGATCGTAGTACAAGTAAGACAACAAGAGGAGTACTTGGAAAATTCACGACCGAGAGCTAAATTGAATAGCTGAAGGAAACCTGAAAGAAAATCTGCAAGTTAATTCAATTTCCTGAAATAAAACTTTCTTAAAAATATATCCCATGATCTTAAAAACTAGACAACGAAATATTATTACAGCAGTGTACACTGCTGTCTTAAAAACTAAGACACAGCTTAAACATAAATCCTCCCTTCTTAAATACTAGATCAGATTCAAATGCGCCCTGCCTGACTAAAGATCTAACTTACAACTAGAACCACCCTACCTAATATAACTTCTAAGATTCAAAATAAAAGAACAATTTCAATAATATATTAGCTACACAGGACTGTACTGGATACTTTCCTAAAGTCATATAGGTATAAGTATGCATATATTTAATTCCTCTTCAATTAGTCCATATTAATTTCTTGGTCCATGCCTTCCTAGAACAGACAACTGGCAACAATTTTTGGTTTCATAAACCCTGCCTAATTAAAAGTCTAGTAATTTAAATTGGTGTAAAACCTGCCTGTATAAAAGGGCAGCGGCAGGGTCACGGGCAAGGGCTGGGCAGGGGCAGGGGCAGGGGCAGGGGCAGGGGCAGGGGCAGAGTGTGGTCATATTATACATATTTTAAGCATTCCTCTTCTTTAGCTGAGTCCTTTCAATCCTTCTGAAACAAAGACAAATTGGAAGTAATTAGTAAAGCATTATGAAAGTCTTACACTCAGAAATGGGATCAAATGGGAGGCAAGTAACGAAAGTGACTGCTACCGAGCAGCCCGCGAGCCCTCGGCCCAGAGTCTGGACAGTAACACGACTTACAATCAACACCTGTTTCGATACCGAGCCACAGCAATCATTGAGGAACGGACATGCAAGACCGCAACCGCGAATCCAGATTATGTCCCATCTACCTTCTGCCACCCCAAGGTGTGCTTGGCGTGGTCTAACGAGCAGGAATTTCCTACGTCGGCGAGTCACCTGTCCAGAACCACAGTCACAGCCTCACACACCGCTCGTCGCTGAAAGTGCAACCCAAATATCGCAACAGGTGCAACAGCGCCTTACCATCGGTCCTCTGAGCCGAGAATGGAAAAGGGAATGAAGCAAAAAAGGGAATGAAGCGAAAAAGGGAAGGAGAAGGGAAAGTGCAATGCGCAGTCAATTCGCTCGAATTATTTTCCACATAATTATCAAACGCCTCTTAAACGTTTAATAATTATACGATAAATAATTGATTGCCCGGGTCTCACCACGTGGAGGTTACTGCGCATGGAGACCCACCCTAGCCACGGCCCTTCCACCCTCCAATTATGCGAAAACTAATTCTAATATAACATGTGAGAAAGAAAAATCTCCTGTTATTGTCAATTTGTAGAACGTTCATTAATTGATCGTAGTACAAATAAGACAACAAGAGGAGTATTTGGAAAATTCACGACCGAAAACTAAATTGAATATCACAGAAGGAAACCTGAAAGAAAATCTGCAAGAGAATTCAATTTCCTGAAATAGAACTTTCTTAAAAATATATCATATGATCTTAAAAACTAGACAACGAAATATTATTTGCAGTGGTGAACACTGCGGGCTTAAAAGCTAAGACATAACTTAAAAATAAACCCTACTTTCTTAAATTTTAGATTAGATTCGAATACATCCTGCCTGACTAAAGATCTAACTTAAAACTAGAATCACCCTACCTAATATAACATCTAACAGTTCAATTAAAAGAATAATTTCAATAATATCCTACCTACATAGGAATGTAAAAGATACTTTACCAAACTCATTTAGGTATAAGTACGTATATGTTTAATTCCTCTTCAATTCGTCCATATTAATCATGTGGTCCATGGTGTCCTAGAATAGACTGAAACACACACCAAAAAATTGCCGCACCTGCCAACAATTTTTGGTTTTCTAAACCTTGCCTAGTTAAAAGTCTAATATTTTCAATTCGTGTAAAACCTGCCTGTATAAAGTTCTAAGATTGTAAATGTAGTGTAATAATAATAATAATAAATGTAGTGAGTTAAAAGGGCTGGGGTAGGGGCAGGGGCAGGGGCAGGGCGGAGATGTGGTCATATTATACGTATGTATTATCATGAATCTTCTTCTTTAGTTGATTATTTTCAATGCTTCTGAAACAAACACAGACACGAAATAATTAATAAAGTATTATAAAAATGAATTCTTAAACTCAGAAATTGAATCGACGAGGCTGGCTCTTTAATTTTATAGTTTCCTATCGTACCTTTGATAGTATTGCTGGATCAGTATTGTATATATTCCAATGTTGAGCCTCTGACGTACTTCCATTTGTTTAATATATCATATTTGGGTTCATCTGTGAATCTGTAACAATCTCAAGCATTGGATTAGTGACGTCCCCAAGCCTCCCCATTTTATACTGAAATACAGCTGCTTTTAATTCGTAATAACTGAATTTTAGCGAAGTTAATGAATCAGAATTGATATGAAAAATGCAGCTATTTTTTAATAACAACAGGTAATTGGATTTCGGCCAAAGTGATATATTCTTTTCTACGTTCTAGATCAAACTGAATGGTGGTATCACTTTCATTAAAAACTCCAAAATGAAGTAGTCACATTTCACTACAATTGATTCTATTTTGCTTCTACAAAGAAGCGACAAACGATTATTCGGAAACAAAATATCACTCTTCCACTATCACCATGCCGAGGTCCAACTACAGCCAAGAACATTTTTCGTGCAAGGATTTTTGTTCAAATATTTACGGATATCGCGAGTGAATTTCAATTTCTACAAAGCAAGCCCGAAAAGTTATAAAAATTGGCTCTACTAAAAAAAAGGTGAAAATAAAATTGCAACGATTAAGAGAAGATATTTAAGAGTTTAACTCCAATAATGAACAGTCACTAGTATTGTCTCTAATTGAAATCTACTATCTCCAGTTATCATAAGTTTATCAAAGATTCTACAAATTATTTCTATTAATTATTTCTCTTTATTCTTTTCTTATCTTTTTTTTCTTTCTTTAATTTCGTTCACACAGTAATTTACTATTATGTATGCAAATTTTTGGCAGTATTTCCATCAACAGACATTCCAGGTAGTATAATTATTAAGAAATAAAATAATAAGAAAGACAAATATAAAACACGGAAAAGAAAAATGACACCATATAGAACAAGAATTGCCAAAGAATTGGTCAGCCATGATCTTTGGCTGACGATGATGTGCCACCCTCCAGGGTGGCTCCAGGATGGGGACTGGTATTCGCAACTCTAATTAAAAACGCGATCTTTAATCGACGCAACGCTAAGTGGATCTCGCGATGCAATCATTTCGCAACACTATTTATTAAGGCTGATAGAAAGTAAACAGTAAATTATCAGTATTTGGAATATTAAAAAGCAATGTAACTGAAGATCCTCTGAAAAGTTAGCTGAAGGCTCAAGACGCGAAAATAATGTCCGCAACGCTAGACACTTTCTCATGTGTAAAATATATTATAAAATACTACAATTTAACTAACAATAAGAACAGCAAAATTTCAAGAACAATCGCGATACCATTGCGCTACGCTAAATCAATCACGATTTTCATTTGCTCGTAACTCTAATTAAAAACCGCGATTCACTTCGCAACTCCAAGAATACGCGAGACTCGTTTTCCTTTTCGCGACTTTACTTGAAAAACCGCGTGGCATTTAACGCAACTCTAATTCGACCCGTTCTCAAGTTTTTCGCAACTCTAAAGCAACGCGATATTTTTCGGAGGGCTGTATCGTTGGGCCGGAATGTGCATCGGCCAAGTACAAGTAAAAATTCTACAAATGAAAATGCAAGCACAGTGACAAAGTAGTAACACAGAATGATTCCCCGTTCTTAAAAAGAATGGGGAGCCATTAGTAGTTGCCCTCTTGAGTGACAGTTTGTCGGGCCTCTTCGGCATATAGCCTCTCCATTTCGTCGGACCCAAGGGTCAGCTGAAACTTAAACTAGGCTCGAGACTCTAATCGGAAACCAAGGAAAAACTTATAACGGTGAAATAAAGAGTTTGAATCGCGGAGCTAAATGGAACACACGTGGCCGAATGGCGATCAAATAAAATCGTAAAATTGTGATTACGGAAAATCACATAGATTACGATTAAAATTGTAATCGTTCTTCGTTCACACGTGCAGCCTCGAGCATAATGTAACGCGTTTCGTTTCGGAGCCTAAATCGCGACCACGACCGCGAAGGATTCGAAAAATCGATAGGCAAAGCCAGAGGCGAACGCATTTTCGTTCGCGCCACAGCTTCACCGTCGACTTTTCAAATCAGATTTCCTGAAACAGGTTGAACACGCGAAATAGTGCCTACCCGATCGGAGACTGTGTCAACCTGCCCGGCCCTACCTACTTATGTCTATCAATCACACCAGAAAGTATGCTACCTATCCTACCTGGACCTATATTTAAAAAATGGCAAACAAACACACCAACACACGACACTCCACGGTTCTCAGTCAAACACTTGGGCGCAAAAGCCTACACTAGGGAGGCGTCCCGGGACACCCCCGACACCCAAGTGCTGTCACACAACTTGCACACTCTAATGTACGTACCACTTTTCTGAAATCGACTGACAGTGGCTGGGATCTCTGCGTTCACGTGGAAAAAACCACGTCGCGGTTGAGATATTTAATAGATATTTAATAAAATAATTAAATGGCACCGATACAAGAGGTACTTGATAGCAATTGATAAGTATATTCAATTCTTTTTGGCATTTGGCCTCTGTCATCTTAAATGACAAAAACTTCGTGCCCAAGTATAGTAGGAATTATTGAAGCAAATAATACTAAAAATGATGTCTCTGTTTTAAATTGATGGACATCTTATCTTGGTCATAATAGCTACATTTTAATACGGAACGACGCAAATCCACAGCCTAACCACACACACAATGCGGATATTACGTCGTGCACGATACACCAACGCACTGTCAGTCGCCAACAATAAATCATTTTATGGCTTATAAACTAAAAAATATCATCGTGCTCTACCACCGTTTTCCCACCCAAGTAGCACCGGGGCACGTGAGTGGGATCCGGGCAGTGAACACGGAAAGGGTTAAACCTGAAAATCCTCGTCTAAAAAGATGATAAGGACATACTGATTTTCTAACGGGCTAAAATACATATATATGTACAACAGATCTATATATGATTCTATTTTATTGAATAGAAAATTAAATGACTCTACTTTATTAGAAAAATTGTGCAATGACTCTACTATATTAGAAAAATTATGCAGTGACTCTACTTTATTAGAAAACTTATTCAAAGACTCTACGTTAATAGAGAAATTATTCAACGACTCTACTTTAATATACTTTGAATTAAATTGAAACATCCTCGGGCGTTCCCGTTATCAAAGCATTGATTCTAAAACGCAAGATTGCTTTAAAAGTTGATTGCCTCGATTTCGAAAACTACCCGTTCGCGTATTGTCTTCTTGTACATTCAGGTTTAATTAACATTTTGTACGGAAACAATGAACGTATCGATATCTTTAAACGCTAAAGACTAATATGGATATCGAATAATAAAATTATTCGATAGTTCCAACAAATTGATAAGGTACATGAGTACCTTCACTTTATATATTATCAAAGTAGAAAAAGATGAAATACTACACTCTTACTAACAGCAATAATTATGCAATTTATTCTAACTGTGCAGTCATTGCAATTGACAAGTAAACGAAGTCGAATGGTATTCGACTTCTCGACTACAAACTAATGCACGTAGAATACTGGACGTTACTTTATATTCATTCAATAATTAATAACTATTTAAATATCGTTTCATAGATATTCAATTAAATACTCTATTATAAAAAGATATATAGTGATATATTTTGTACTAAATATGATCTGTTTTAAAATTATCAAGCTATTTAAAAACGCGTTGTACAAGAAGACCTATCCTCACATAATATAAAGCAGTAAAGAAGTTACTACTCATGAGTATATTTCCATATACCCATGGTCACAGTGCTTGCCAGAAAAATCTACGTAATTACAACCAGTCACCCGTGTCGGTTCGGACCTTTCGTCCTGCGACATGATTGAGTGACCAGAGGAACTTTAAAGCATGCCACTCACCGGTTGCAGACTCACCAGGTGTGCGGTCAAGCTCGTCGCCATCGAAGCCATGGAAGCTGCTGAAACATTCAAAAAGAGCAAACAACATTAAAATCTATGTATTTTCAGTACTTTTGGAATGTGTTAATTATCAATGATTATTGCAATACAAGATTAAAGAAATAATGAGATACTTACTCGTCAAATTGATGGCTGAAAGCCCGAACTCGCCGAACAGGACACTGACTCTAATGGAACACTTATGATTGACGAACAAAGTGATTCTAATTTCGCGACAGTATTTCTACTGTTTTTGTGACTGCTACCGAGCAGCCCGCGTGCCCTCGGCTCAGAGTCTGGACAGTAAAACGACTTAGCATCGAGACCAGTTTCGATTCCGAGCCACAGAAATCATTAAGGCACGGATATGCAAAACCACAACCACGATTCTAGATTATGACCCGTATGCCTTCTGCCACCCCAAGGTGTGCTTGGCGTGGTCTAACACATAGGAATTTCCTACTAGGCGGGCCAAAGTGTCCAGAAAAGCAATCACAGCCCCACACACCGCCCCCCGATGACACTGCAACCCGGATATTGCAAGAACCGCGACCACGATTCCAGAATGGTGGATGACCTACCCAAATTAGAGATTATATGTGGTCTAACAGAGGGCCTCGTGACCAGGGTCCAGAACCACAATCACGCCCCCACACATCGTAACTCGCTGACACTAAGTCCCTAACCATCAGTCCTCCGAGCCGAGAACGGAAAAGGAAACGGAATAGTTGTGATCGACGAACAAAGTGACTCTATTTTTCGCGAGAGTATTATTTCGGAGCAAACACTGACTCTAATTTCGCGTCTCTTTACTGTTATTTATGTTGAATTATTATTAAGAGCGGCTGCGCTCAAAAAATAATAAAAAGAACTTTGACGGAACAAGCACTGACTCTACCAACCGCATTGCGCGCGGCCAACAATATCGTTATGGTGATACAATTGAGCCCATGGCAGCTTCTGAAACATTCAAAAGAACAGACAACATTGAAATCTTTGCGTTTTGAGTACTTTTCGATCATGATAATTATCAAAGACCATTGTAAAATAAGATTAAAGAAATACAGAGATACTTACTCTTCGAGTTGATGGATGAGTGCCCGAACTCGCCGAACTGCATCGGTGCTGACTCTAATACCGGAATACTTATTGCGAAAGAAAAAAAAATAAAATAAAAGACTACTATCGCGCACGTCAATTGTGATCGACGAACAAAGTGACTCTAATTTCGCGAGAGCAATATTTCGAAGCAATCACTGACTCTACTTTCGCGTATCTTTACTGTTATTTATATTTAGTTATAATTATTATGAGCGGTTTCGCTCTAAAAACAATAAAAAGAACTTTGACGGAGCAAGCACTGACTCTACTGACCGCATTGCGCGCGGTCATCAAAATTTTCTGAAAGAGAATCTGTACAAGTTAGTAAATAGGGTGAGGAGGTAGAAATTGAAGCAATACACATTTGATTTTATTTATCTCTTTCTTATTTCTTCATCCTGTCAAACGTCTGTTGTGGAAATACTGCTTTGTTTTAATAAAGTACTACCGTATTATTATTCTGATTTAATTACTGTTAATTGTCTATTCAAGATATACTATTATAGATTAATATAAATGATTTATCAAAAGCATACTGTGACTGTTCTTTGTCCGAGTTTTAAATGTGATCATGATCTTAGTTAGTAAGCAATTTCGCGCATTTATAAGTTTTCGTAGCTGCTTGTAGAAATGAAGACTCGAAACTATTTATCATGCTTCAAGTGCATGGCAACCAGTACGTAAGTACGCGGACAATCCTGCATCGAAAATACAATTTGACCGTACTTGTGCCAAGTCACAGAGATAATAAAAGTTTTTAATAAATACTAGTGAAGCTATAATAGAAATCGCGACCGATATGCAGCGAAACATGAAAGTATTTTAATTTTTCGTTTAGAATTAATGAAATTTACTGACTCTAGTTTCAATCGCGAATGGCATATTGTAAGTCCTACTTAAAATGTTTAAACTGCTCAATAACTTTCAACCGAAAGATAGGAACTTGAGCCAAAATCCAATCGCCAGATAACAAGAAATATACGTAAACCGTTGGGATAATAAGTTAAATGTTACCAATCCTTCATCATCGGCCATCGGACTGATTGTTATGCATCGCAGTAATTGTATCTTAATACTCTATTCAACGAATCATCCGGTATACCTGCAACAAAAAGAATAGACCTATGATAGACCTATTCTAAAATCAGAATCGAATTCGAAGTCGCAAAAGCAGTATGTAAGTGACTGAATAAAATATAATAAACATTCGAAGAACCGTTCAAACTAATGAATTAGTTAACGCGATGTTACAACAAACGACTAGTTTCTTTCATATTAAAAAAATTTCGATGCCGGACGAAGACGCGACCATCCTCAATTGAATGATGGGTCATTCGTCCAGCAAAGGAGACTCAAGAAAGATTTTAATCATTAAAGTTTAATATACTGTTGCGATAGTAAAACGATTGTTAGTTAAACGCGTATTAATTAATAGAAGCTAATAATCAAGCGTATACGATGGTAAAGTAAAGCCCGAGGTGCTATTGTATTGTAGAGTGAGGTACATATGTCGCTAACCTTCAACAGCATAGACAACCTTACGCTGCGACGCTTCAATTGAAACTGACGGAGCGCGCGTCACACCACTCCGCAAGCCTCCCCACTCTGCGACACACCGCGCCGGCGCGTCGGCTGCGCTCGTAGGTATTCGTTATTTCCGTGCGGACTACTATCCCAGGGTCATACCTAGTGGACTTCTAATGTTTCTGACCAACTTTTAGCCGGACCTACGACTCTAGGGTCGTGCCTATTGGACTTCTACTTTTTCAGACCAACTTTTAGCCGGACCTGCGACTCTAGGGTCGTGCCTGCTGGACTTTCGCGGCTTCTGACCAACCTTTAGCCGGACCTACGGCTCTATCATCGTGTCTATTGGACTTCTACTATTTCTGACCAACTTTTAGCTGGACCTGCGACTCTAGGGTCGTGCCTACTGGACTTCTACTATTTCTGACCAACTTTTAGCCGGACCTGCGACTCTAGGGTCGTGCCTATTGGACTTCTACTTTTTCAGACCAACTTTTAGCCGGACCTGCGACTCTAGGGTTGTGCCTGCTGGACTTTCGCGGCTTCTGAACAACTTTTAGCCGGACCTACGGCTCTAGGATCGTGTCTATTGTACTTCTTCGGGTTCTGACCGACTAATAGCTGAACCTACGATCCCAGAGTTGTACCTACTGGACTTTTACGTTTTCTGACCAACTTTTAGCCGGACCTACGACTCTAGGGTCGTGCCTGTTGGATATGGTTGCTTACACTTCTAGCTTTAATTTACGTCTACAGGTCATTGATGTATCTAACCAGGAAGTGGCAGTAATGGCATCGTTTTATAATTTCTCTAAAAAAATGCAATCTAATGCTATGGTCCAGCACGCGTTTTTTTTTGTAAAACCAATGCTTCCAGGTCACTGTCCACTACAAAAACCTGGACAATAAACAATGCGAATGTTTCTGTAGTCGACGCGATTCGTTATTATAGAGCTCTCAAATATTACCGGGCTTATCTATAATTTAATTTAATCTTATAGTACAAAGACGATTTGCAACTGCAGTCATTTACTGGATTTAAATGATCTGCTGGGGATAGGGGGATATGGTGGCAAGGAATAGTCGTATAAATGTAAAATGTATGCTTTATTTAGTTTTTTTACAATGTTTTGTTTTCTTCTTCATTGACATTAACATAACACAAGAAGATACACAATCAGATTCCTTTTTATTTATAATATTTTTAAAACACTCGCCGCGTTCTAGACATTTGGGGAAAAGAGAGAGTGGTGGTCTGAAGCAATGTTCAGGCGATTGGTCAGTATCATGCTGAATAAAACTAAATAATATAAGAATCTCAACTTAAATGTACAGCTTAAAATTGACTGCACGAATAAAAAGATAATAAAAGACAAAGTGAAATAAAAAGAACAAAATAACGGAACACTACGGCACATAAAACCCAAAGGCAACTTGGTGATTGTGTGATATCCAAGCAATACTTTATACATAGAACATATAGATTCTTGGTGAAACGAGACGTTTTATTACGTTAGCTAAATAAAATCGGAACGGACACGAAGAATCTAACGTAGACGAAATTAATCTCAGATGCACGATGTTGATAGGTCACCACATTTTTGGATCGATAGAAAAAATATAATCTTCGATTTCTTTTTGTTTCTTCCTCACTAACATTATGTACAAGTGATAAAGTAGTGTGCATCGCGTCACAGTGACGCAGGTCTGGATTAAGATAGGTACTTTGACGATGCTGATTCTGCGAACGTTCGAATTTTCTTCACCCAATCGAAGAATTTGTTCGTGCCACGGATACTACGTTTATCACAAAAAGTGCAGCGGGTCGCACAATTACACAACAATAATAATAATAGTAATAATAGAATACGATCTTAATCCAGACGGCGCAAAAACGAATAAGCTTAAGCATATGTAGTAGAGTTCTCACGGGGACAAATGATGAACGGAAACGTACTTTTCTTCTTTTTTTTTTTCTTTTTTAATCGTAATGCACCTCTTGTACGGGCAAGCGACGTCTTCGTCAACTAGATACTAGAACTTGGCCCCATTCCACGCTCGTCTTAGGCTTCTCTTTTCTACGCCACTAAAATTTTCATTCCCCTTCTTTGATCATTTGTTCAGTCGTTTGAAACCGCTTTTATGGCAGTGAAATGGAAGCAAAGATAATTATGAACGATATTTAAATGTCGATCAACTTCTCTAAAAGAGTAACATCTGTTATCTACACCGCTATTACTGTTTACATGGCAGTCGATACTTAGGTTTTCCTGACAAATGTAATAACGCCGTAACAAGACAATAAAACAATCGTTCCGCGCGTAAAATGTCCAGCAAGATCGGAATAATCGTTCTCCCATCGTAGCAGGTTCGAAACCATTTGTCCGCATGGCGTTAATACTAATTACGAATAAACTTCATGAAGAGCGTTACAGCGATATATCGTTTATATGCTTCCGAGAGAACATTGCTCGCCTTGATCGCTACGCGTTACTACGAATGGCAGTAAATTGCACTCATGGGATTACCCACGAATTACCCATTGTCGAATCGTACATAGAAAGAAGAAAATCGTACAACAATCGGACGAGCGATTACGAATGGGACCAAACGGAATCCCGTTTGCATCTACATGCAAGAAACTTCAAAACTCCTTAAATAATCTACATCGAGCGATCCATTTACCGGTTTACGCTGGATCGTCGTTCGAAAGTCACCACCTTAAAAACCTAAGGGCTCGATTACACGCACTTACAGGCATTCGTTCGTCATCCTTATAACTTCTGTCCCGATTACAAAATACAGAATAATATTTCGCTATAATACAGATTTGATATAAAAACAAGTATTTTTTTTTTTATATATTCGCTTTACCATTCGTTATGGTTATATAATTATCGTTTATGTATATTTATATATATATAATATCAATATATGTACACAGTTTAACACTCTCTCTTTTTTTATTCTTGCACGCCCATCCTCTATCTCCGTGCCTATCCCTTCACCCCCACGCTTCCAACCCCTCTTTCTCTCGTCTCTCACATAAGCTTTTTCATGATCCACGATTTATAATCACATTGCGACTATTGTACATCTCCACACCATCCGCAAACTCGTATTTTTTCTCTGCGATTTTTTGGCAGATACACCCCCCCCCCTTATTTCTTCATCCCTGCAAACTATCCGTCCGTCTGCGCACCACCATAGATTTGAAAGGGTTCAAAAATTTTCGGGACATCATCTAAATGAAATCTATGTCAATATAATTATGTAAAATTAGCTGTCACGAACGGTGAACACTATGCAATGGTATTTTTTATGAAACGTGGAACGAACGAAAAAAAATATATATATGTACAAGATACGTTCAAGTCTAAAGAAAGAATTAGCAGGCTTAACGGTGTCGTAAAGAGCAAGGAAGGAAAATAATCCAGTCTTCTTCGAATTCTCGACACAGTGTCGGTAATGTTGAATGATAAAAGAAATTTTCGTTCGCGGTTATTCCCTTTGAACACAATATATGCGTATGGACAGTAATATTGAACGAAATTTGCGCAACAAGTTTCGACGGGGGACGCGTAAAAATAATTCGGTCGATCGGACAGTAAGGTTTTGCCGATTCGCGAAAGGAAGTGTATATATCGCTTATGAATTTCGTACAGTTGAACGTCAGACACGTAGGGATGTACGTGGCTACGCGATATACGAGTGTGCAGCTGTGTATGAACATGCTGCTTGAGCCCACGTATATTAAAACATGTTTTATATGTATATGTAGAGGAGGGCTCGTCTTTGGTCCGCCATCCGCATCTTTGAGGCGCGTTTACGGTACAGCCCCCGATAATTGCAAGTTAAAAACCATATTTAAATATAACTTATAACATTCGCGATAGCGGAGATAAATTATCATTTGCAAGAGATAACTAATTAATAATAGTAATAGTTATAGTAATAATAGTAATAGTAATAATAATAATAGTACTAATATTAATAAATGAATAATTAGCATAATTATAATAGAACCGATATCGTTCCATATCATTTTCATTTTGAATAATATTTAATGAAATATCGCTATAAAAAATTCCTTCCACTTTACTTCCCTCCCGTGTTCCATAGTCTCAATAACGTTGCTCGTTTCAATTGGCTAATACAAATTAGTATAAGAATATTACGTATCATTAATTATTATGCTACAATGGTAGGAGATCAAGTGAATGACCTGCAACAGTTTGGTAATGGTAGGCGTGATTTTTCGCTCTGGAAAGTGATGGTGTTAATCGAAAGCTTGAAAATTTCAATGAAATACTTATACAAACTATATAGCTTACGTAAGAAATATTTTGGCATGATCTGTTCGTTACGTTTGAACGTTATATACAGTACTTAGACAGTGGTACAGTTAAAAGAATAGCTTCGAATGGAAAGTATATAAATCTGAAAAGCATCTGGAAGAACGTTCGAATTAAAAAGAAGAAAAAAAGTTTGCCCTTTAAAAATTCCGATAAAAATGAGTATAACACGCATGACCATCGTGTACGTATAAGAGTTAAAAGGTATAAGGTGCGTTCAGTGGGAGCTTTTCAAAAATTAGGTTTATCATTCTAACACTTATCCCAAATATATATTGTCGTCTCCGTCCTCCCATTGAACTTCCCTTCTTCTTCTAACTAACAGTCTCGCGTATAAAAAGTCCCTTTCGTTTCCGGAGCGAAACACACGCGGTTTCGACTTCACCAAGAAATCGAGGCGTAAACGCTACTATGCAAACCTTGGCCATAAATGCTCTTACATCGGACGACACAAAAATACGTCGCGTTCAATGTTACCGTAACATTTGTTTGCTGTGCGAAACCAGCTTTGTTCACGAGAAATTAAAAGAAAACCACCGGCGATTTTGTTCGTCGCGCACGCATGCCCGAACAATTTCGTCGGGGTAGCGTGTGACAATTTTCTTTCCTTCCTTTTTCGTTTCTTTTGATGAGGACGCGCAAATACTTAAATGGTAATATACGGTGGAATCTGCAGGAGACACACACTTAAACGACGAATTTACAATAAAATCGTACCCGCTAACATTAGTCTTTTTCTTTCAACAAATTTGTCGGTTCACGGTCTATCACGTCCAACGTTTTCGTCGTTTTACCCCGCGACGTCGATGTCCTCTGTGCTTCGCTGTTCAAAATCAGCTCTATAAAAAAAGAACCCCCCCCCCAACGTCAAACGAGAAAAATGGATAATATCACCGTTCGATTACATAGCACACTTCACCAATATACAATTCCGAACGAGTCCCGTTTGCGCGGTTTGGCGTGTTACTCGAAATGAACAAAAAGAAGAGAAGAGGAAACGGTAGATCGGCGATCATCGGTACTTTAAAAAAATTGCACACGATCACGCTGGTCAATCTATTCCATTCTTCTATCCATTCACGAGAATACGAAAGATAATAATTATCGTGCCGAGTTGGTGGTTCGGCTCGTTTCACAGTTTGGCATTAAACAGGTGTATATAATTTATGATGCGACGTCGAGACTATCCCTCGTTGTCCGTGATAGCCCTCGAAGATCGTCACACCTTGTTGTGATGCCTCATCTCGTAGGCTGCAGCCCTCCCGCCTCCCCCGGAGCCCGAATAGGCGCCGGCATATAATTCTGGGTGGTTGGACCGGCCGTAATTGGGTGCTGCGCTGCCGCTGCTGCTGGGTGGCGCACTAGCTGTGGGAACCGAGCGATAGCCTGCTTAAGGTTTAGAAAGGTATTCAACTATGAAAAGAAATATTGAAGGAAATGAAACAATGAATGTGACCGAGGCAGTAGGTTCGTACACTGCTGACACACTGAATTTTAAACGTAAAACAAAGAGAGTCTGTATACGGTCCAACTATGTAACTATGCTCTCAGCATGCACTTGTCTCTTGCAAGTACCATCGAAATACGTCTACCGTGTTTCACTGGTCATTCCAAAAGCCAATGCGACGTATGTATGTGTGCGTGTGTACGTTTAATAGAAATACTCGAAACGAATGCGAAACTACCAATGCGAATGATGCAAAAGCGGAACATATAGTAATCGCTAGTCCGGCGTTAATGTGATTGAATGATAAAAGTCCTAACGACAGCTAGAAGTCGTCGGGATGGTTATGAAAAGAGAACTAGGAGCAAATACAAGAACTTGCAGCCAGGTGATTGCATACGACTCGTTTATAATAAAGAAAGGTCGAAGACTTCGGAGGAGAAGTCCGCTGGAGCCTGCTGATCATATTATGTATATCTTTTGTCCCCGTGAACGTCACAATAACTTTGTAATTCGTGAATTTGCTCCTGTCATAGGGTATAGAGTATAGGCCCCAGCTCACCTCTGTAAGGTCATAGAACGATAGTATCAGGTAGTGATGCGCGTCAATCAATGCGGGGGAGATGCAAACAGGAAGAAAACATTGATGTAGTTGCGGATCACACAGGGGCATGTACACGACAGCAAGCATCTTGGCTCGAGTTTAATCCCTCGCCTTACTAGCTAATATACAAATGTTCCGTATGTATTTTAACGAGCAACGTTTACTGGGATCAAACTCCAGCAACGATAGCTGCATGAGAAAAGAAAAGAAGCGTGCAGGTTGTCAACGCGAACCTACCTTTCGGATAATACTGAGCACCTCTACCCTCTCCGTAACCATGAGAGGGTCCCCGGGTACCACCACCACCACCTCCTCCTTGACCTTGCCTAGGCGGTATACTCCTGGGACCAGCACCACCTCCACCGTGTGGATGTCGCTATGAAATATAAGCATATTATTATTTCGGGACGATCGGCATGCTCGAATCGATTTTTCTACTCAAAATGATTAATAGTAACGCTGGATATCTAGAAAGGTCTTTTTTCTTTAGAACCTCATTTCTGGGCATTCCGCGCATTGAATGCGCCATTATAAAAATACGCTTAGAAATCTAAAAATCATTTCACTTGAGATACATACCATTCTTCTCAGAGTATTCATCGGTCTTCTCAGAGTGTCGCTGATACGTCTCGCTGGTGGTTTCTTAGGATTACTGGAAGGAGTATGAACAGCACAGCACTTGATGAACAAGCCCATGAAAATAATAAAGGCTATTCCCATTAACAGCACAGCCCACCAAAATTCCTGAAAGTAGACGGATATTCGATGTTAAATCGACTGTTGCTTCTTTCAAACGCACGAAGATCGAGCAGTGGATTCAAGTCGAACTTACAGTCACCCACTGTGCCACTGTGAGCAGTGTCTCCTTATTAAATAATAGATTTTTCAGTCTAGCTAACGGCCCTTCTGCATCGACTGCTCTACACTTCAAAAATACATCACAGTATCCCTGTAAAACAAAAGGTCCTTTTAACTAACCATCGATATCAACGCGGCGCGAACCCGTCGAACAAAATATCGAAGGCAATTTCTTACTTGAAAGTTATCACACGGTGATCCAGGTCGGAGACTAATTCCACCATCGGGTAACCCGACGGCGTGAGCAAATTCGCTGGTGCTACGACAGCTCGATGGATCGGTTCCATTTTGGCAAGCTAATTCGCACAATTTACGCTTGTCGATGTTCGGAATCACGTTGCTCGTCAAAAAGCACTCGGTCAGATTCCATTCCAGGCAAATCGATCCTGTACACTCGCCGTTGATGCACAACTGTTGGATAAATTTTTGGCGAAATTAAGAAATTAAAAGCAAAAAAAGCACACAAGCGAAATCAGAATGTCAAAAAGAGGAATTCACGGGCGATTTTACGGGCCACAGGTTGTACATTTAAGTACAAACTGGCGAAATAAGAGACGCTCTTCTCACCTGAGTTCCCTCGTTGCACCTCGTTTTATTAGCTCTTGGTAACGGCACAGGACACTCCGAGGATCGCCCGTTACACGTCGAATTGTAACTACAATCCGACTCAGTCTTGCATTGAACGCTTCTCGACAGAGGCACGAACTGACACGACTCGCTCGAACAGCATGGCCCTTGACTGGGACTGTGAAAATAGAAAAAGGAAATAGGATCGATCATCTCCACGATTGTGCACATGCACAATAGAACGGTGTGGCTCTTGTATTAAATCTATACCTGCATTGCGTGCCGAATTTTCTGCTACAACCCTTCGCCGTTTCGTTCTTTATTTTGTCCAGGACGGACACCTGTCTAGGATAGCAACATTTATCTACACACTCGTCGTCGTCGTATCCACAATCACATTCTTCGCCGGCCTCGACGATCTTGTTGCCGCAGAACGCCCCGGCAGAAGCTGTGTAACGAGCATGTCAATCAATTACATAATTTACCTTCCCTTTTCCAGAAGGTGCTTTTTTTTGCACATTCATTAATATAGCACGTACCAGTGAAACAATTTCTCTTCTTGTTATCCTCTATAGCGTCGAGAACGTTGCTGATATTTCCAATACTGCATTTCGAAAATTTACTATTGTTCGGCCGATCCCCGCTCGTTGCCGAGGCGAACATGATATAATTGCCGTGTAATCCGCCAGGTCTACATTCGGGTGGAAAATCGTGCTGCAAGTCGAACGTAAAGTAAAGTTAAGCAATACAACAATTCAGTCCCCTCGGTGAAATTTCACCCCCTTTCATTCTGTCCTATCGCAGAAATAGAGAACACGGCTGCTCAACAAGTCGTGCAACGAAAACAACTTTCAACCTCGATTCATTAGGAAAAAACGAAAAAGCAGAGGACCACTTTTCTGTGAACACTCACGGGCGATCCAAAATTGTGTCCTATTTCGTGGGCCAACGTCAGCTGCGACACTTTCGGCGGCACTCTGCTGTTGTAATTAACGAAAGTAATGATCCCAGTGTTCAAAGACCTCTTTGTAGACTGATACATCCCGCCCACCGTTTCCGTGTACGTTTTATATTTTTCGCAGATGCCGCCGGATGCGCCGGACGCGGATGCCACCCATGCAAGCCCAAGGGTGCCGCCGGTGAAGTCTCTGTTAACAATACAGATCGGCATTGAATTCGTATTCCACCCGCCGTTTGACATACATATTTTACCGCGTTACAACCCTTTCCGTACCTGTACGTGAACACATAGGCGAGGCAGAAGTCCTCGTGGTTACCCAGGGAATGCAAATTTAAAAAGTTGCTCACATCAATATTCTCCAGGCAGAAGGGATTCGGCTCGCCGTACGTTTCCTGGGGTATGCACGCCGTGTCGTCGTCGATCTATTGTTAAAGGACGGTGGTATTAAAGTCAACGACGTTCATGTATCGCGCGGAACGGGCTCGATATTAACGCGCGGAGTAATTGAGCATCACCTTTATCCGCTGCACCTCGAACTTAATGTTTCGGTGCTTGATTCTGCCGTCGAATCTGGTGTCCCTGTAGATGTAGTTCACGGCGGTAACGTGATGCGCGATCAAAGATAGAATCTCCTCCTTAGTTTTCTCCGCGTCGTGGTGTAACTGGATTGGGGAAAGTCGAGATGCACGTTTGTTCAATACGCTCGTCACGTGGCACGGCGAACGAGGAATTCACGGTTAAAGGGATTTATCATAACGCCGGGGAAAAGGGGAATCGCTCGGGCGAAAAGAATGCAGAGATGGAAATATTTCTTCCGAGCGAAGGACACCGGAATGCAAGGACGTCCAGTTTAGGGGGAAATGCGAAATGAAATTACAGTAGCCCCTATCGCCGTGGAAAAATCGTACGAATGTGACTGCATGGACGGGTGCGCCGGGTATTCAGTGCATTCGGCGATTGTGCAACGAGTTATTACGTTTTCCAGTCGCATTTGTATAGAGGAAAAAGAAATAGGTCAATTATCGCATTGGTCGAAAGGGAACGGCAGGATTATATTCCGGTCAAGGGACGGGTACGTTTCTTCGGGAATTTTAACGACTTACCTGCTCCGATATATGTCTCCATATGAGTGGATCCGTTTGAATAAAAAGGGAGCAAGTGTTTTTGTTATCCTCTTTTGGCCTGGTCGCCCTCCTCGTTCTACGATGACTAGGTTCGTTAGCTTCCCGGGTGTATTTGTGTCCGGGTGATTCCGAATTGTCGTTCCATGGTTTCACCTGTGCTTTCTTGTCGTTCACCGGGGCAGGAGCATCCGGCTCGCCAGAATTCTGAATTTTCTCCATCCACTCCACCACGTCATCCGTGACCCCGCAGCCGCCGGATGGACCTTGTCGAATAATGAGACGTGAGTGCGAAATGATGCAAAGCTCGCTACTTGTTGATAGGTTGTATATATTGTCCACTTTTCATGCGTAGTTTAAATAATATATTATGATCAACTATTAATATGCGTTGTATACTTCAGTGAAACATTGGGTAGCTGTTTATTCAATTGTTATTTCATTTTATTTTATGACTTTTATGATCTCCCTGTATCTATTTACCCGATTCGCGACATATACATTCTTCGATTCAGTATTACCCTATTCATTCGCGTAACAAGTATTTAGAACTATTAATTTCCCATAAAATCGTGTGCATATCCAATTGTAACTTTCACTCTTACGATAATAGTAACGTTGCCCGACATTTAACTCGGATGATATTTCCAGTCGGTTTGCAAAAATTTCCAACCGACGTCCGTCCATTTAATTTCTCTTTCCAATTAATTTTCCATTTAATTTCTCACGGACGGTGGCCCAAGTAAGTCCTGCCAAAGTATGACACAGCGCGGTCTCGAAAATATGAAAAGTTAAACACTCTGTTGGTTTCCATCGATCTCCCCCAGAACCTCGAAAGCATGAGAATTTCCCGGGCGGCCCTGGCATCTCGATACTGAAACTCTCGTCCCTGCCAAGAACCATTAGGTCTAGCGAGGTCCGGCTGAAAATTCGAAACGTCCGTGGTCCGAGACAAAATTCGAATTTCATATCGGCAGGCGTTTTCGATACATAAGCACGAGGGGAAACCCGATCCCGCTTTGGAACGAGGGTTGCACGAGGGCACCACCCTTGGCGAAACACGAATTTTCTTCCCGGCAAGAACCGAAAGGGGTACGTGAACCCACACGGTGGGTTGCGACACGAAAACGGCTTCGAGCATGGGTCCGAAACATTTCCAAAGTGCAGCCGGGAAAATTTACAATGCCGTCGCAGCGGAAACGCCGATGAACAGTTTAATTATTCGCGTAATTTCGAAATGCCGGGGAGCTGTGTCCGTGTAAAGCGGATGCACGGACATAATGCGCCACGTAATGACAAACTTAACCGCTTCCCCTTGGGTGTCGTATCGTCCGTAACGACGACGCTATTATTTTGAGGACGTGGTCAGCCATGTATGCACGCATGGGTGTGAAATCACACTTCCTCTTTCGCTGTACAGCGGCCAACGATGGCAGCCAGCTACGTCTGTATGCGTGTATGCGTGCACGTTTGCGGCGGGGCGGCTGGTAAAGTAAGCAAGTGAACGGATGAAACAAACGAGCACGTGACGCGGCATCATTTTTTACGAAATGAGATTCGAGGGGGTGGTTATTATTAATGTTTCGTCCGTGGTGTAGAACGCGATTACATTGGTTTAAAAATTCGGCTTTAAACGTGCGTCCGCGGCGATTCATTCGCCATTTATCTTGTTCATTGTCTGATCGTGAGTTGGATGTGCGATGGTTGTTGCCTGTCGGTGGGCTTTGAAATTCGAAACGATTGAAGGTTGTAAATGTAGCGAAGGTAATAGAATCTCGTGGGTGAAAGAGGTGTAGGAGTTTCACGGTTTAGTTTTAGAATGGATTTAATATTAGTGACTTTTATTCCGAGGCCCTTTGCCATTTGGAGCTGTATTTAGATTTTTAACTAAGCAAGTTTTGCGTAAAGTAATTTTGCGTCATTATTCCGTTGATCTTAATTGCGTCGATATGAAAGATTATAAAAGGAAAAGATGCTTTGACTACATTTGCAACTCGTTTCACAGTAATACAGAAAGCTGGAGGTACAGTTTTGTTTAAAGAATTGCAAGATGAATTATCTTTTATATCAGGATGCGTAACAATACCATCGTGCCTGTTGAAAATGAAATTTTCTTTTTATCAGTCCTAATGAACCACAATGAACCACAATGAACCACAGACAAAGTGAAAAGTGAACGTATCAAAGGGCGTTACACTAACCCTATCGCATTACGCAAATAATAAGACACTTCCTATTTTGTCCATAATCAACGATCCTTTTACATCGCCTCGTAGTATTACGGTACACGCTGCGCTGCATGGTTAGCCGTTAAAATTTATTCGTTATGCAGAAGACAAAAACCTCATTACATAAATTGCACCAGCATCGATAAGTTTCTACTAATGCCATTGCTAACGAGAGGGTGGACATTCGTGGCGAAGGGGGATGAAAGCGTGGCACCGAGTCGTTCGAAGTATTTATAGCTGGCTAACCCCCATAACGATAACCGATTATGAAACACCATCGCATTCCTCCGCGTAAATTCTCTTTTATGCTCCTCGCAGTCGAGGCATAGGGTGGGCGTCGCGACGCGAGCAAGAACAATCCAATATCGTTGGTCCGGATATCCAAGATAATTGCGGCCAGTCAGGTCACCGCTGGTTTCATTGCCGGGTTAACCGTGAACCACGAGCTTTAATGACTTGGCGTTTCGGCGTGACGATATTGGCTGTCTTTATCGATGCTACGTACACGATAACGTTAATACGGATTACCGTTGTACGATGCAGGTAAGTGACAAATGTTCGTCCACCTTCAAAGAGAGCTGTTACCATTTCGCTGCCAAACGAAACTTGACGAGGTGTATTGTGATCTATATCGACGTGGCATGAAGCGAGCGGTGTTTGAACGAGTGGAAGGTGCAATTCAGTTAAAGGTTGGACTGTTTTGCAGACGGGGTAAAATTTCATAGAAGTTCATGTAATGATAGTGTGTGTATAGGTGTGCGCTGGGGGGAAAGGGTATAGAATTAGGATTTAATATAAAATAGTTACTAGTGCACTCTATGGATGAGCAATATGCAAATTGGAGAGTGCTTAATTAGTTTTTTAATTTTAATGCGCTCCATGTATCGATGGCACGATTTGTTGAAACTTGGATCGAATTGGGTCGCCCGTTTACTATGCATGGAGAATATTGGAGACTGTTTATTGTTGGGTGAATAAAAGGTTCGATGTTGTGAATAAAAGGTACAGAGGTTTTATTCAGCTGCCTGGGTGCGGACATTTTTGGAAGTGTTTGACATTCTTATAAATTTCTCGCATTTTTTTAATTATTCCCGATTTGTTCTTATATTCTTTTTTATTGATTTAACGTCAAGTATTCGGGACAGCTTGAATTTCTGTACAATTAACGTAAAAAATTAACATTGATGGTGAAAAATAATTACACTCTCGATACACAGAAAAATATAAAATGATCGTTTGCTAATCTGACTTCATATCCTGTCCTGGGATACCCAACGAAATTGTACCAGTCTCGCGGAACATTAATGTTGCACATTCATAACGGCACGGATATATCCAAGTTGCAAACAGGCCAGATGGCAAGAGTTTGTCCGCGAAGCGCAATATGGATCAAAACGCACAATAAATAATATACGCGATGCGGCGCCTGTTTATTTAAGCGCCGGTTATATTTGCACAAATGCTGTAAGCAAGCTGGGGGTTGTCGGACCAGAGTGAAATCCGCAAACGCATCTATCAATGATATCACGAATAGCATGAAGAATCCGCAATATTAGCCTGACTACCAAAGACCGCACCTTTCCATTCAAAGTACTTACACTGTTCAAAACAATTAGGATCAAGATTATTCAGAAGATAAAAAAGAAAGCTAGCATTAAGGGTTACACTTCTTAGTTTTATGTAGAAACTAGATAAGCTGATTTTTTTAACGGAAAAAATTACGATAGTACTATTTTTTCTACATCGGGAAATATTTGGAGGTTGACGAATTAAATAGTAAAACTGAAATGCGATATTTACTTATAATACAACAGATGCCTTGCACGCTGCAGTACGATATTAAAAAAACGAATGCATTTTTATCAATTTAATAGAAATTTCACCTGTGTCGAATTCTGTGGTGTACCACAACGGCAAGCAATAATGAACTATGCACGAAGTATGCAATAATGAAATTCCGAAATCAAAAGGAATCAAATATTGAATGAAAAAATGCTATAAAACGTGCACGGGATATCTGCATCCGGTGGCCAACAATATATTGGTATTTACGTTCCCGTCACCAATAAATTTCATTCAAACATCGTGCGGCTAATTAATCTTGTACCAGAAACAATAGTGAACGCAGGGCAGTTAAACAAAAGTCTTTGGAAAACCTGTCAGAAACATGGAAACAAGTTGCAAATAATATCGAGTCATAAGCAATTACAATTTTATCAGCTGTTTGGCTAAACAAAAATTATTCCGCGATACCTTGATTCAATTAATCACCGGGCCAAGCCTATTATCATCGACCAATGAATTGTTACAAAATGCACCCGACAAAAATACTGTTCCACGGTTAGGACAAACCACACGAACTCATCGGACAACCTGTACAGAGCAGTGGCGCACGGTCTACAGAAAGCAACTTCTGCGCTGTGCACCATAAAGACAGTTCCTTATACGATGTTCATTTCCATAAAAGTAGTTCACCGGTCACCGAGAGAGTGTAATCGAAAGAATGTAGAAACGTGGCGGGGTGAGAGCGAGGCAATGGCTCGGCGCAAAAGTGTTCAACAAAGGACAACTCGGATGGTGGGCAGAAACGCGTACACGCAATGTCGCGGACACTTCTTTTTCCCTTGGGCAAATGGACCGGAAGGCGCAATGTTCCGCGCATGAATCAGACTGCACGCGCGTCGTTAGGCATTCCTCTAACTAGCAAGAGTTCTCCAAGCTCAACCTTCTAGCCATTCTACCTGTTTGAGCTTGACTCCGGTCAGCATACCTGCGCGACACGCGTCTGTGTGCGAACGCCCACTTCTACTTACGAGCGCGTTGCATGCTCTATACTCTATGCAACGCGCTCGTAAGTAGAAGTGGGCGTTCGCACACAGACGCGTTAGGCAGACCAGCTTGTGTCGTTAAGGTGATTCGTTTAAAAATCGTACACGGCTGGACGCTCCTTTAAGGATACTTCGCAACGCTAGCTGAACTGTCGTTCGAAGGCTCGAGGAAGGGAGGAACGTGTAAAGGGGTGTCTGTCCGAGTGTGCAAAGGGTCGTTGCGAAGACTGCGTGGACGTGATGCGTGAAATTACAATTAAATGAACACGGGGAGGGCTGCAGTTGGCAGTATGTTGAAGAAAATCGTGGAAAACTTGCGGAGCGTTTTTTCCGATGAATTGAGAAAATACAGATTCCTGAATTTTTCAGAGTCGCAAATAAAAATTGGGACCACGAGAAAATGTTCATAATACATTTCCCTTAATGTGCTAGTTAAATATGAATGGAGAGTATATTTGCATAGATTGTATAAGTCACATGACGATGGCTACTGTAAATGAAGTTGACCATTAAGAATTACAAAAATAGTCACCATTGTAACAACTTTCTCCAAATCAGCCATATCAGTTAACACATTCGGCTTTTCGCATTTTATGAACTTTTTACTTTTATTGTAATTTGTTATTTTTAATCGTATTATTACGCTCGTAGAGAATTAACACGGGCAGGAATTCAATGTATTTTATTTGTCGATTGCTGGAACGAAAGCATTTTACGAATCGATCATATCGATGTGGAATGTTAGAGCATTGTGTGCATTTGTGCGACGATGCAGAGTATTATTCGACTAATGTGTCACACTTGCATTGTTCCGTTCTGCAGATACAATTGCTCCGATATTCAGTTACATGGCCTGCACATGATCAACGGTATTATCGATCCAATTGTCACGGATGCTACAATTATACTTTTAATTTTTCTTTCGACATTGCTTGCCTGTTTTCGCGAATGTTTAATTGGTTTAACGCGTCGATTGATTATTGAGTTCCCTTAGCTGCATTTTAATTATTTTTCTTGCTATCGTTCTGCAGTTTTGGTATTTAGTATTTAATATTTATGCAGTTATATGCATTAAAATTGATATGCAGTTAAAATTAACTACAGTTATTAAAGATCAGTTTCAAAATTTACAAGTATTTATTATTATTATTATTACTATTATTATTAATGTATTATATGTATATTACGTGTTACAAATTTGTTTGCACCGAATAGCTTTCATAACATTACTATTTCAGGCAACAGTGAAGTAAAGTAGACGATTTTGCATACCTTTTCGAAGATGAGCGTACGGGTCGCCGACGTCATTTTCGTGATAAATCACAGAGTGTAACGTGTCATTTATTGCGTGTGGCGGAAAGTAATAGTGCGCTTTTTCCACGTACCACGCGCCACCGCGAGGCGAAATGATTTTCCCGTAGAAAACACCGTCGCTAATGCTGCCAAACACGTGACTGCCAGGCTCACCTACAAATGAAAAGGATTGTATTTAGAGATGATTGACAGTAGATGGATTTACAAACAGCAGCTGTTAATGAACAAACATATGGGCATTCTCTTATTACTTATATCGTTGGTATACACTTGCGATTCTTTTACAAATTCAATCGTTTCCACGAATAAAAAGCAATTTCACTAAGCCAAGCAATATTTTCTTCGTCTTCGGTTACTTTATTCCATTACTTCCACGACAGTATACGTCAAACGAAATTCCATTAAATACATTAAAATACAAACCAAGGAGTCGACACAATTTATTAATGGCCGTACTAAGCTAATTGTAAGTCGAGAAGAGAGAAAATTATATTTCCCCGCACAATTGGATGGAAATAGACGAGGATAAGAAATATAATGGACATTGTAGAATTCCCACAACTGTAATTCCACGTTATCTTCAATTTCCTTCTGAATTGTACCTTTACAGAAGAGTATAAATCTTAGATGACTGCACAGGGAGTTGGATATGACGTGGCATATGCGAGGATGATACAAGACTACAGTTTCATTCGGGGAATGGAATAAAGAAATTAACCATACCACCGTGCACGTCGAATACATACGAAAGTAGATGTCAGAATGCGTTGATTGTTTATTCATGGAGAGAACGCTATTGCAGGAGGAATTCAAATAGCTGCCATGTCAGGTACGCTTTATTTTCAAGAAACAAACGCGGAAGGGAAAAATGTGTCACAATTTCGCTGCAATATTATTCACCTTCATGATGTTTGCAGTTGTGGAAATGTTATTCTAACTGGGGAAAAAAGAGTTCTCCACTACGAGCTGGAACGTCGTTGTCCCGGCAACTTTTCCTGTTACGCGTGCTTCAATTTGTCCACAAATGGAATACAAAAGCGACGAATTCTCTTTTCACCGATGCGGTGTTGATTAAATTTGCAGAGAAAGTCTACTGTAAAAACTTCCTGGGCATGCATGCATGCTGTGCGTAGATGGATCTGAATAATTTCCCGAGTGGCGAATGCAATTTTATTGTTAAACAAGTCTTAAAAGTTCAATTTCAAAGTCTATTTAATCGAATTAATTTTTCACCACGAATTTCGTCTCCACCAGTTTCCACAAACAAGCAACATGAAATTTTACCAAAAATTTCACGTCTTATCTACTTTCGCGAGGTGAAAGAAAATCAGGGTTACATGTCGTTCAGTGGCAGCACCTCTTGAAGTGCATACACCCTTTTCCCTCGGCTTAAGGATCAAACTAAGAGATCGATCTCTTTCCTTCCGGTTCGCGAGGAACACGAAACCAGGTCGTTGGCGCACCGCGACAGTCGCGAGCATAAAAGTGAAAGATAAACCATTCCAACAAGCAGGCGAGTCAATCGATCATTTAAAACGCCCTTCTGTGTGCGAACTCCCGTGAATTATTAGACTGGTAATAAAGGTTCCACCCGGTATCTACTGTGACACGCACTTTTGCGTGCCACACCTGGATATCGCGGCGAACGTAGGAGTAGGTATAACGCGCGGACTATACAGTGAAACGGTACTGCCTCGTTTCAGGATAGTGTTTAGCGCATTTGCTGCAGGACGAAGTTTTAAGGATTTTCTGTTTGCATCGCGTGAGACGCAGACGACCCATATCATAAAGGCCAACGTCGTTCTTTTCCATTTGGAAAATATTGATCATAACGTTTGCGGTACCTACTGTAAAAATGATTACGAAGGAAGAGATAAGAGGGGTGGAAGATTTGTGAAGTTAAAATGTTCAGGTGTAGAATCGGATAATATATCATATACAGATAATATACAGATCGGTCCACGTTTATTGAAATATTCAGAACAATGGCTTTTCCTCCGACAACGTAACAGTAAAGAATGTTTCTATAGGCAATTGGTACCGCTTCGATTTCTATAACTCGAAGACACTTGTTACAACCACGTTCTTACGGAAACTCACGTGTGCAGAGTGTACACGCCTGAACGCAGAGCATTACTGTTTCATATTATAATGAAATCCATTAACTTTAAGTAAACGTCTATTACTAAACTTGAACTTTGACAAAATTATCCTTCCGCTAGATTGTAAAGGCACATGCAAAAAAGCTGATCAAAGCACAACTCACCGACTAAGTGTCCCTGGTAAATATGTGAGGTATCTAGGTCTTCCGTTTGGCCGGAAGGGCCCTCAATGATTAAGTTATTGCTAAAGGTGGCTAGA
Source organism: Nomada ferruginata (assembly GCA_963583965.1). Taxonomy (NCBI): domain Eukaryota; kingdom Metazoa; phylum Arthropoda; class Insecta; order Hymenoptera; family Apidae; genus Nomada; species Nomada ferruginata. The sequence continues at coordinate 7,117,318 of OY757225.1, read as the reverse complement.
TCCCGCTTCAGTCGAATGTGGAAGTCCCTTCCGTGTGAACGAAACTTCAGAGTCACGGAATTGTCGCGGGTAACCGACCTCTTGGCTCTCAGGTGACCTCGATGGACCTCTTCGGTGGGATAAGAGAGAGGTTCGTAGTGGCGAATATATTCGTTCAATCGACGAGCTGTAAAATAAAAAGAAACGGGCATTGTTAACGTGGTATTCAATCATATCCGCAAAAGGTATACATAATTTATAAAGGAGAGGATCAATAGGAGCTGTTATTTAAAATAACTCAGTTATCGTTGGCTTTATCAAAGAAGGTTTTATACGAAATATATTGTGTTCGTCGAGGATACTCATTGAATGCATGCATTTTTATCTTTCGCGACATCAGTGTACCTTGAGTTCTTTCGTAAATGGAAATATATTTTGTATTTAGAACAGGGTAATATTGAATTCGTCACACCGATTTCAGAAATTTGATTAAAAGAAACAAATATTGGTAAATATTCCAAGTATTATCAAGAATAGAATTTGGAAAATCCAGATGCAAATATTCTATCGTACAGTGGAATAGAAAGAATGCAGCCATACAAGACTTAGCTGACTTGAGGGAAACAACTTTTTGCACAAATTTCCATCGATTGGAGTTTCGGTTGAAAATTTGCAGCGGAAAAGGCTGTCGGCTGTAGAATGTACGACGCTCAGTTTCACGAAGTACATTCTCCATGGATTTTATTCCCCCCCCCCCCCGCCCTCATTTAGAACTTTCTTCATTACGTAATGATTACAGTCGTCACTGACTCGAAGTTCTTGTAACTTGTTAGTGCATCAACATACCCTCTGCCGTTCATAACTATATACATATATTTTCTTCCAGCGACTTCGCGAAAGTTATGCATTTATTGCAGCAAAACTCGAACGGTACGCGATTTCGTTATCGAGCTTCCTATTCCTTCATTATAACCGCAGACCTCGTTGACAACGGTGATTCGCCGCGTTCTTTCTGGCCTCCACGCAAAACGGGGAAACACAAATCGTAAATCAAGATTCAAAAGAAAGAAAGCAGAAGGCAATCGTCTGTTCCTGCTTTGGGAACAAAGGTAAAACAAACGTAGTCGCGTGCGACTGGAAATAATTTTCCAAGGCGAACGCACTGGGAATTTTTGTTCGAATTATTTTCCCGCTTGTCACTGGACTCAGTGTCACGTTAACGAGACAAAGTATCCCACGGATAGCGAGCTGGCAGCGGTTTCCTCGGCTTCGTATCGCTAGTAATTTTCGAGGGTACAACATGAATTCACATTAGGTTGCTTTTCTTCGCGATTCCAGCGGCGGCCGTGCGTGATAAAAGAAAGAGTCGGTGGTTCACCGTACAGTAGATACCATCGTATTTTCCAATTTATGTGTCTACCGGGAGTTGCGCAAAAAAAATATATATATATATCGCCACTCTGTTCGGAAATTTGTTAATCGCCAAACCGCGGCGTTGCTGTTATCGTTCCGCGGAAGGAGCAATTATGATCATTCTTATTGCAAGATAAAAATCGCCATGCCAATTTATTCTGACAACATAGATAGGTACGTACATTTGCACGCTAATGTAATTGCAAATGCGAAAATACTGTGAACCGTGCAGGATATTTCGTATATACTGGCACGCGTACGTAACAGTATTACCTTAAGGTGAAAAGAGAATAAAGTTATTCGTATGAAGGATACTGTATTTGATATTTGCATTTGGTTATTGCTCGCAGAATGTTGAATGAAGATTAGAATTTTCTTTTTAATCTGCGCATATGCCTTTATTACGTCCTCCACATACTGCTAGATGATGTTATATCCATAGAGTACTTATTTTATACCATTATGATGACACTAATATGCATCTTATAACAATGTCTACTTACACACGCGCGTAACACACTCTGTATCGGTTACAGACGCGAACTCGTTGCGATATCGTAAAATATCATCAGTGCAATATCAAAGTTCGATCCGTCTAGGTCAGGTCATAAATCGGAGAGTTCTGTTCCTCGATGAGCTCTTATTCCATCGCGTCGAACGTAACTATCGTCTCTGCAGTAACTTTATGAAAATCGTGGGAAATTTACGGACGTTAAAATCAGCGGCGTGTACAGGAAGAAAAGGAGAAAAGTTCGCCGAAGGGAAAACGGAAGTCGGCTACGCGAATAACATTTTTCTATTAATATTACGAGCTTTGCCCTACTTGCTGCTCTTATCCATTGCAAAGGAGATTACGGCGAATTAACTTTTCAAACGGAGAACTTCTTTATCAAAAGCGCACCATGCGCGTGCAATTAAACATGAGAAACAGCGAACGGGTTGCTTTTAAGTCGGGATAAAATTAAACTTGGATTTAATGGATTCTACGTAGGCCTTTACGGGAGTTACACGTCATACGAACAGTGCCGATTAATTATTATTTTATTGATGGAACAAGGATCGTTCATATTTCACGCGTAAAATGTTATGTAGCACTTGGCAGAATTTGATCTAATTACGAAACCCAGCGATTTGTTCCACTTCTTTGCTCAACAGGCGCAAGGATGATTGTTAATCAGTGCGGAGAAGCAAACTGAAGCGAAAGTGTACGATACATAAATCTATGTATAAGTGCGCGTTCTAGTTTTTATTGTTACATCGAATGGGGGAATGAAAATATGAGCGACATCACCAAAAAACAAAAAAAGGAACTCAGTCTATTAATGCAATGCTAAAATTAGTAATCGTATAAAATAAGCTTAGTATGTACAGTGAACATTTATTCGGCTAAAGTTAGCATGTTTATTCGTTCGCAAAATATCATTTCGGTTTCACTGAACGGACGAAAAAATATGTAAATTAGACGTGTGCATTTGTTTAAAAAATTTGGCAAAGTAGGCATGGTGAATAGGAGAACATAGCTTGATGTATATTTTTCATATTAAAATTCTGGAGCGAAATTATGTAGTTAAAATGAAACGAGATTTCCATCGTCCGACTCATTTGGTAAAGTGAATTACTTGTTGCACAGTTAGCTCTGCAGCGTACTTTACTTTAGCTATTGCAGGACGCACAATTGGGTTCAATGCATTTACAGTAAATGTTCAATCAAAGTGTGGTAAAATTATAAATTGTACGCCACTGTGAAGAACTATTGCCGAGCGATAAATGGGCTTTATTATTTTCTAGATTGAGTTTCCCTTTGCCTCATTCAGAATTCAGAGTTCAATGAAAGATTTGAAGCATGCCGTTGATAAAACGTAGTCACAGAATAATCGAGGATTTTAATTTTCTAGATAATGCGTTTTCATTCTATACGCGGTTCACAAATTTTTAAAAGATAAAACATTCAAGAACGGAAGGATTTCTGTTGAGATATTAAATATCATTAAGATTTGCATGCGAAAACGTTAAATTACAAGGAACAGCTATACCAGCAACGCGATATTTTTCCAAACCAGTTTAAACGTTTCCCCTCCCGTTTCTTAAACACCTCGTCGAAACCTATCGTTTCAACTATGACTCAACGAGAAGAACGTGTTTCAATTGCTCTTCCTTCCCGTATGCTCGAGCGTATGATACACAAGTTCAAACTACCTTCCTATGACACCAATTGCTGTCGAATTAATCCTTACAACTTCAACGAAGGAGGTTCACTTTGGAAAAATTTATATCAAATCGAGTTTCCGATTAAATTAAATATTACTATGTTCGTTTGCATCCGATATAAATAATTTTTGCCCAAGTGTTCTTTGTAAATCGGAAGTGTGCCACCGCCGTTTGCAATAGGTCGCAGTTGAATACTGAAAATGAAAAATAAACGCGAATGCTTCATGCGAAAACAATATTTCAGTTTAAAAATACGCAGATGTAGTTACGTGAAAAAAGTATTGAGACGGTGGCTTCTGCGAAATATTTTCGCATCAGTATTTTCGCTTCGAGGTATATATCTCCTGTTAAAATAAAACTGTCTGGCGAGCTTCATAATTTAAGGTTTCACAGTGGCAACCCTTTATTCTCTTTCGCCTAGTTTGCCAGTGTGTGCTTCTACCCGTGTGAAATTTTCGAAAGTAACACGAACCGAAGTATTCTCGTGTCTGCTATTTCACGTCCATTGCCAGTACCAGGAATCGAGCACAATGGGCGCTATTTTTCAGTCAATCAAGGGTAAAAGTTCTATAGAAAAGGTAGGGATCTCGGGATAAATTCTGAGAACTTGAAGAGTCAGCAACCGGTCAGAAGGATATAATGTAAGTTTCTTTATTATCCTTCCCTCCGATTTTCGGTTACACGATTCGTGTGATAGGTACAGGTGCACGAACAAACGTCGAAAATAAAACAGTCGACGTGACATCATTCGACGCCAATTATCCTTTCGACGTGAAGACTACGATTTATACTGGAATAAATGGCTGCGAAGATTGTACACCTCTTTGAGCCGATAACTATTTTATTTCGAATCCCCGCGCAATGTTATTTTACACAAGAGACAACCATTTTAAGTGCGGGATTGGAGCGTACGCGTGCTTTTTCTTGTCACGGCTGCCTGGGTTTCAAGTAATCCTATATAAACAAGCACGAAAAAGAGCTTAACAGTCCATTAAATTGTGCAAATCCGCACCATTTTTCTACAGCCGAAGAGTTCGAGTTTTAATCTGAATGCAGCAAATACGTCAGCGTGTATACAGTAACGCAGAACGGATGGCTGCGACAATGGGGTGAAAATAGACGAGAGCAATATTCTGAGAGCACAGAGCAACGCAGAACGATGGAATTGAGAAACATGAAATGGCCGTCGCGCCTTCCAATTTTCCGACCAACGTTTTCTCCCCTTGAACGACGGTTCTCTAAAGAGAGAAAAAAGAGAGGAGAAAAATGCGCGTTAAAATACGTGTAACATGGCGGATGAACAAGGGGGAGCGGGGGAAAGGTATCAAGAAAAAGTATACAAAGTATAAAATAATTCGTTGCAAATGTCTGAAACGATACGCAAATTACAGACCACGGAGATTACACAAGATTATTTTATACGCGACGGTGAACTATACAAAACGCAATTCTCCTCGTGCTCCAATGCCAAATACAGTGGAACAAGAAACCCACCGATTGTCCTCGACTTACATAAAGAAATCTATGGATAACGAATCTCGTCCGACGGGAAGTGAGAGCCGTAAGATAGTTTAAAATTACGGTCATATCGGTTGCGAAATAGAATTCGCACTCAAGGTGACGAAAGAATTGAGGCAAGTGGGTCAGCACTCATGGCACTGTGTTCGATGCATGGTGGGCGTAAATAGGCCGACGCGACGGGGATGTTACCTTTAAATTAGCGCGAGCGTGTAATCCGTGCAGGGAAATTTCGCTTTCCCGTAATTCTGCCGTAGCCCAAGCACTTTCAACAGCTTGTACACTGTTACGGAGAAGATACGCGAAAAACGTTCTATGGAATTTTCGGAGGATCCGAATTACAGTTCGAAGAGCCACCGTCGGCAGAGATCGGGCCTTCCAATTCTGCCGGCGTTTTGTCGAATCTTTTTCTGCGAAACGACAGAAAAAGTATTATCCCTTTCTCCCTCGGACCCGGTACGATCAGCTTGATCTGATGTTTCAGCCAGTTTTTGAAGGATCTCGTTTCTAGACGTAACCCCCTCCTCCAAGAATAGTATATCATCTGGCACGGGAAGTACATACTGGCGATCTGGAAAATCTGGATGGGAAATTGCTCCCTTCAAACGCTGTGAAACATTGGCATTCTTGGACGCGAATCAACGTCTGCGGTTCCCTGCTTAAGAGAAGCATCATTAAACGGAAACCGAATGATTATCTGGATCGCTTTCCAATAGAAATCGTCGTTACCACTTCTTCAATTTTCTAAGCGAAGGAATGCGGAAACGCTCTGCTCGTGCCTGATAAATATTTTGCCGCCTGTGCCGGTAACTTTGCAGGTAATTGCTGGCTGCATCCAGACGATTAAATCGTTATAATTAAATTAATGATAACTCCCAATCGAAATTTCCCAACGTCCCGAACAAGGTGTCGTGTAAAAATCGCAGTTCGATAAACCTGAAATCCGAACAACACCTACGCGCAACCTAATTTGCTCTTCTTCTCTTAATACACAACATTTCGCAACGAAATATTACAACAGAGATATCATTCGGGGACAAGATCGAAGCGAAACTGAACAATTCTGCGCTGTCGACATGTCCGAAAAATCTAAGCCGCCCAGCGCAGGGGGATTAATCGTTTCCGGCATGCGAATCGCGCAACGATCCCGTCGAGAAATACCTGGACGATTCCATTGGCGTGCCGGTGCGAGCGAACCGTGTCGCGTGGCGTGAATTATTCCGTGTCTTCCTCCTTCGTTATCGAATGCAGAGGAGGATCGTATAAAATTCAATGAGCCCGAGCTATACATGCACCGTTCACGGTAGTCGCTCAAATTGCGTTTGGTATCGATCTATTATTGACTCGGGCTTGTGCCCCCTTCTGCACGGAGAGGAGGCTACCTAGCCGGTTTCCGGTAGCTGGTTCTATCCGCAGGAAACATCGCTGTCGCGAGGGGCGTACCTGGTCACGGACCGATGGATCCCTCATTGTATGGTTTATGAGCACATACGATGGGACACATTGTATGTTCGCGATCAATCTCACCTGCACGCATGCGTTTCGCATGCGTAGCAATAAAAAACATACGCGTGCATATATGTACATATGTGTATGTACATTAAAGAAAGAGGGGGCAGAGACACTGCGAGATGGGGAGGGAAGGAAGATTATGAAAAAGCGAACCGGAAACGGGAGTTATCGAGAGAACAAAACAGCCGGACGCAACGAGAGTAACGTAGGTGATCGGGGTTGCATGAATTGCGCCTTTGCATTTATTACACTTTTGTGTCAGAGTTTGGTGGCCTCGTTTATTATTTGAGAGCAGCGATCCGCAGTACCGCCGAGGAATTAAAGGATTTATTGGAGAGAATTGTCAATATTCTTGACGCAACAAATCGGTTTATTTAGAAGTCCTGCGTATGTCCGATGCACATTTGCATTTGTTATAGAGCAAATTTGGCTCTATCCATCGTTAACTTTGTTCTGGCAAGTATCATATCCTTCGGGATCTTGCCACAGACTTTCTGAAATATCCTGCACTTTTTAACACGTTTGATTCGTACAATGGAAATGTCTCTAATAATATGCACAGCAAAGCTACGATCGACGTGGTCCCGGCGAATCTAGTGGAATTATTATTAGGTGTAAATGAAAATGTTACCTGCAAACGGATATACCGAAACCTGAATCACGACAATTTACTGGCGAGCTTTTAATAAGGCCAAAATTAATTTTCACGTCGAAAAGCTTCGTATATGAAGTGCTCTTGAAAGACATTTTGCATAGAGTACCATCGAATGCAAATATAATATTCGCTACGTTACCTGAAAGGATTAAGGAAATAGCATTGCGTTCTAGCAACGCGGCAGGCACCAAGAGCAAGGTTGTCAAAGATCAAGTTCGCGTAATGCAGGTACGAGGCTTTCAAAAGCGACGCGGATACAGTGAACGTTGTTTTAAAGTCGTTACAGATATATCATGCTCGCGATATTCCGCTGAATGTACGTGCAGGATTCGCTCTTCCCCGAAGTGTTTTGCATTTGAAACATTATTCGACGGCGCTGAAGTTCAATAAAGTTAAAAACATCCGTGCACAGTGAGATCTGTCACGATGCAGCGTGTTATTCTCCCTGCAATGGTGACTTAAAATAGTAAGTTAATAATGGCATGTATTATCTTCCAGTCGCGCGGTATGCACACATTCACATAGAAAATATTATAGTAACATTAGGAACACATCACAGTTTTCCAAATGTAGTATAAAATTAATTGCCAGCATGGAAGATTCGGAAAATTTCCTGCAGTTTGTTGAAACAATCTACCCAAACAATTTGTTGCAAAGTTATTGCTGCCACTAAACCAGGCACGAAGTAGCGAACTGTGTTTCTATCGTCTGATTCTCGTTGCACAGCAGCTCGTAAATGGATTTATTATTCGAGAATAATAATGCCTTTAAATGTACCAAAGTAAACAGCTAAGCGAATGATTAACGAGTCGGCTGGTCAGAGATTGCCAGCGGCAGCTGATAAGTGGAATAACCCGCATTAGTTATCAGCGGTACGTTCGTTTGAGGCTTTTTATTACGGCGGCCATCTCGGAGGCGATTAATTACGCAAAAAAGGTAATTTACCAGAGTCAGCTGGCCGAAACATTAATTAGCACGCTAATGTTAATTCGGTGCTCCCGAAGTAATTTAATTAAAGCAGCTCACTGCATTCCACACGTCGCGCCTAATGCAACGTCCTTTCCTCCGCGTAGCCCTTGGCTTTTGCTTATTTTCTATAACGAACTGCCCCGAACATATTCCCCCAAACCTGAAATACTAAAAACCGGACCACCCATCCTGATACAATTTTTTACTTGCGCGCTATGATCTCTGTTAATTGATTTTCAGAGTGCGATGAGAAACGGGCGAAGCGAGGTAACAGAAATTAAACGCAGGCTATCTGGTTTCGCTAGTGCGAAGACACATTATTCTCTTGAGCACAGGCGAAGGGAATGTGTGAGTGGTCGCCTAAATAGTTCAATTAGATAATGGTGGTGGCCCAGCAGGCAGGACTGGCACATGGAATTGGGTCAATTGATTCCTCCTCCACCGTTTCTATCGTCTCCTGGCCGGCCAGCGCTGCCCGACGAATCGATAATAATAATTCGTCGATGAACGGCGATGGCATTTAAAAGGCACACTCGAGAACGCGCGACTGAGGGCGTAAAAAAAGTGCGTTTAACAGCGCTATTACTCGGTAAATGCATCCAATTTGCTGCACTCGTTTATCGGCACGAGTCGACATTTCTACCGTGGACGTCTTCCTGACGCACGTACTTACATAAGTGCAACGTAGTGTTTTCCAGGTCTGTGCGTTTAAAGCACATCCCACGGATTGTTTACATGCCTCTGGCTTGCCCGCCAGACCTTTTTATCCGGCCATGGCCGAGCCAAGTTTTTTAACGACCCCGATCCCAACAAGCGCATGAAACGTCTTCCAGTTTATTTAGCCAAAATCCTCGATCGCTACGAATCGCCGCGTAGATCAGGGGTCACGTCAGACGCGGTGTGTAAAGAGGAAAGACGCTCGAGCCCCTTCCCACGGGACTGTACGAGCGTGCACCGAGCCAACCCTGTTTTCACCCTCGAATCTTTCCCGTGGTAAACCCACGCTTCTCTTGCGCGAGCTTCGGTAAACACCGATGTCAACTCTGCACAAAGAGAAAGGAAGGCAGATTTAACCGGCGGCCGAGAAATATAGGGCATCGCTTTTAAATAGTAGCATTCCTGCCGACTTTTTATATAATTTAAGAACACCTTTTTACATTTCGTTTTCTTTAATTAAATTTGCAGTCACAAACATCTGATCGTGCCAATCTGGTGTCGGAAGATTCCGACACCAACAGGGGCTACTTGTACGAGACGATCGTATTATTGTTAATCCACGACGTGATCTAGATCGCGGATAATCGCGACCCGATTAACCGACATCCTACTGAAACTGATAATAAGTACTGTACATATGACAAGGTTTTCGATTCGTGCCACATACCACACTACTCTATATTTACTCGTGGTGTGTTAAATGATTGTTTAGCCGTCGGGTAATAAACGTTTGGTCTATATGCATTATTAGTAAGCAGCATTATTAGAAATGAATTAGTAAGACTCATTTAATAAATCATGATAATAGTATCGTTTCCTATTAAGAGAAATAATCTGTCGGAAACGCCCGCGTGGTAACCAACGGCGTGATAACTATTGCATTTCTCTTGCGCTTCTTTCGCCTCAGCTTCTGATTAGAAATCGTGAAATCTCGACGTGCTGTGTCCTGTATCCGTGCCTACACATATATCTATACACGACAGAATCTCAACAATGCGAGCTGCACGTAAGATATATCGTTCTTCACTGACGTTTCCTACAAATGGCCATTCCCCCTTGATCCCCCACGTGCCACATAAATCACCAGTCGGGGTTGACGTAATTTTAATATCACCCGCAAATGTCACCACCGCCATTAATAAATTCGCTTTGCACTCGTGCGCCATCGTTTGATCCATGCAAGAACGTCGTTCGCATTTAAATTTCCTTGGCAAATAAAATTCTGATAGAACGAGGGACATTAGTATCGTAGTTGGAAAATAAATTAGCAACAAAGGAAAGAGGTACGAAGGTAAAATGCATGGATATATATTTTTGAAGAGTGATCAATTTTGATAATAACGAGGAGCAATGATATTCAATGAGACTGGAAGAAAGTGAAAGAAAGAAGGGCGGAAATAAAATGTCTTTGCGCGTGTTACCATGAACACCCTGTGAGCACCCTTAACGTCTCTGACAGGATTTACGCGTTCGCTGCAAGCATCGCGAACATTTAAGCTGCTAATCGTATGGTTGGAGGCACGAACGCGGGCTAAAGACTCTTCGATCTCTTTCCCTCTAGTCGCATCTAGAACAGACAGCCAGGGTGTCTGAGCGTGGAAGACCTAAGAGAATTTCTGAGGACTAATGAGATTTAGAGTAGCTCGGCGCGCCGGGAAGAAACGCATAGAGCGTAAACACGTAAAGGATCAAATTTGCAGATTATGCGAGAAAATGCGTTGGCTTTAGAGGCGCAGCTGCGAAGTGATTAGAGCGAAGAGAGAGGGAAAAAAGGAAAATGGGAAAACGCAATGCAATATTGTTTCGCGTGTATCGCAGTGTTGTTAACGAACAGTTTCTGCAGCATTGGTAATAATGGTAGAAGGGTTATTCTGCTTACGAATTACACGTGCGCTGTTACTGTAAGCAGACATTAATTAATTATACGCCGATTTGGAAACGCTGAACAGTGCAAAGAGAAATTTGCGAAGGAATTGGTAATTTTTCATTGAAAATTGACAATCGCTTTGAAATTTAAATATAATATCGAGATGTAATAAATCCATGGTAATATTTGCAACATTAATTTCGAGTTACTGACGGATAACTAGTAGATTCAATATTTGAAAAACTGAGGAAGTGACGGCTAATGCAGCGCATATCATAATTTAATTACTGCTTAATTAATGTACAGTGGTCAGCTAACATTGATTCGAATAATTTATTATTTCATCCACCCTTGTAACATCGAACTACCTTAAATAATGTTCTGAGTTACTTCAAATAAGTATGCACCTGTGAAACTGTCATTTCGCATTACAAATACAGATACACAAATCTACTGATTGTCAATTTAGTGTCTTGTTACCATCATTCACTTCTAAATAAATGTATAATGAAGTCGTAGTTAGCCCATTAATTAGTTTTTCAAATAAAATATATTTATATAACGTAAACCAATTGTATAATCAAATTAATAAACCTCAGCACGAAATGGTGGCATTTCGATCGCAATGTATATCCGAGTGCTGAAGGGTTGAAGCACGAACAGGGTCTCTTGAATCGGGCAACAGAAACGTTAGGGAATGCCTAAAGGGTTTTGCTCGTGAGATGCTCTGAACGTTCGACGGAAACTGTCACAATAGCGCATTTTCAATGTGGGATTATCGTTGTATCTTCCCTAATCGAACCGAGCTATGACTTTGATCTGACGAAGAGGCTTGCAGGATGGCTTAACGGATTTCAGCACGTGTCGACATAGCGACGATCGATAACCCACATCCGGGAAAATGGAGAAACTGATGTTCAGATCCTGCACCGACGCATAACGTTTATATCATTGCGTACGCATTACCGATTTCAATGTTAGTAATTGAAGTTGTATTGCATCTTTTTAGGAACACTTCAATTAGTATGTTTAAGAAAAACGGATGGGACACGTTGAAATAAAACCTCTGAAGCCCTTCTTTAAATGAAACAAATATAAAAAACTCTGGTAGATTTATAAAATTATTTCTCCACATTTTCTTTTCAGCACAGAATTTGCAATTGATACTATTTTATTGTCGCTAAAAAAATCACGCGTTTAATGGTTTAAAATAGAAACTTGTTTATTCTCCTACTAAAATTAACGAAAGCCTTATCTCAAACTTAAAAGCTTTAACAATCTTCTTTAATTCAATTCATGTGGACATTACATACATACGTACTTGCTTCGTTCAATTCGATTCCACCAAGTTGAGTTTATGAGATAAATAAGGCGACACACGTGGTGCATTTCTGTAGCCAACCTATCTTAAAATATACACGGCGTAAAGTATATTTGAAAGGCGTTTCGAAAAGTTTCGCCAGTTGCATGTTTTATTACGAGATTTTAGTCATAGATAAAACATAGCGTCGTGGGAGTGCCTGTGGTTGGAGCTCGAAGCTGTTTCCGGTGACCGGTGTTTTCTGGTAAACACTCTGACCATTCTGTCAATTAAATTAATTAAAGTCCAACGACCGCGAAAGTTTCCCAATTGCGAGAAAATTCGCGAAGCGTTCCACTTCCCACCCTGGTTCGTCCTCCACTCGTACAAACGCAACCGGTCCCTTCCGGCACTTCAAACTTCCTGCGCCTTATGAATGCAGCTTTAACGTAGCTCGTAGAAAAAGTACTTAAAAGTTTTACGTTTCGCCGACCTCTTCCAACGACAGTAATTGAAAAGCCTAACGGAATGGCCGGTGGTCACATTTGGAAATTAAAATGCCGTCTGTATCGAGCGAGTAGATATTTCTCGTGATCGTTGGCGAATGATATTCAAATAAATTATCAGTGCAATTGATGGTCTTTTAAAGAGTAAAGATAGCTGTAAGCATAGCGCAAGGAGAACGTATCCGTGTCCTTACAGCCTTGGTAGTAGCAATACTTGTTGAAAGAATGGTTATTGCTTCCAAAATTTTCATCATTTCATTTCGGCCCAGATGTATTTTAACGCCGTGGATAACAAAATTATTCGTGGTACTTTTTCTTATTACCGAGCAACGCAGTTGCATTAAGGTTACAATATCAAGTTATGTAGCGTAAACTTCCATTTTCACCGAATCGACACAGTAACGCAGTAACGCGGAATTTTATAAAAAATGAAGTTGGGCAATATCCTTTGCGCATAACGTTGATTGCCATTTAACGCACAGTGGGATAAAAATAGTTATTTCACTGCCACTTTAAAAAACAAATTTCTCTAACACAGTCAAAAGAATTGACTTTTCGTCAGATCGACCAAAAAGTACAATATTAGAATTTTAGTAACCAGTGTATCCGTTCACGTTCAATCGTTGCTCGATTGCTTAGAACCTATTGTCGTCGATCGTCGTACATCCCCCGGCAAACAAATTGATCATCGAAAGTGTTTAATCGCATTGCAGCACGGAGATTTCGAAAAATGGGTGTAAAATGGCTTCGCTCTAAACAACGAACGGGGCAGAATTTCATTTCACTAGGAGCAAGAGGTGTGTCGACTGTTTATTTACGTGGTCTGGCGCAATGCGCCGGTCGTTTCGGGAAACGTGAGCAAAATTATTATAGGATATTCATAAATAAAAATACGCCGGCGGTGCTGCACCATATCCAAGACAAGACAAGGCAAGACAGGGCAAGACAAGACGCGAGCCTTTACGACAGTTCTGTTGAAATACGACGAGATGGAAGACAAAGAGCGGGGAGATCGAGGAAGCAGGGACGGCAACATTTCATTCAGCCATGCGAGACCGGGGCATCGCGAGAAAACGAGGCGGACAACAAATTTTCCACATCTTTCTTCGTTTTTCCGCTCTACTTCGTCATCGATAAATATCGCCCGTCTCGTGCCCCTACCGTTTCGCACGGCGATGGTAAACTGAGACAGAAATTCCGAATACTTTGTTGGTGTGCAATTGTAGCGCCAATTATTGACTTCGCACTGAACAAGTTGGACGGCGAGCATCGAAAGGTGTGCACGTCTGGCAAAAATGCGAAATCGAATAATCGCGGCGACATCCCCCCAAACCAATTTCCTTCGGGGTGTAATTCACTGTGAACCGAATTTTTCGCAGAATTTTTTCATTGAACTGTATTTAGAAATATGAACACGGACTTGAAGTTAGTTCAATGAAAAGTTACGATACAGACTCGGCGTGATAGTCAAGATAGTCCTTTCGAAAAGTCTTGGATCTACGATATTAATGTTCGTTGTATCGACAACGGGGCAAAGTCGAGTTTATTAAACCGAGCGGCGGAGAAGCTTGATTTTTCCGTGGAAAATAAATGTTCGTGAGAGTGGAGGCTAGGACGACTTATATATCTAGTAAATAAGACTCGGTTTACTAAACCCAAAGAAATTGCATTGTTCAGAGCGGAGTCGTGAAGCTGGAGAAGATTCCTCGAGAGGTGGAGAAGTGGCTGAACTTCCGGAAATTCTCGGCGCGGCGTCACGCGACAGAAAGGATAGACAGGATATCAAGGCAGCCCGATGAAGGAGTAGCGTCGTTTAAGAGTCTTGTCTATCGACTTGAACACATCCACAGACTCGAGGGCATGGACAAACCCGTGCACAAAAGTATATTACCAGGAATAAAGTAGAGTGGAGGTGAACATTTCAACGAGTTACGCGCGCCAAAGAGGGAAACAACATTCCTTTGACAATTTTATTATTTACTGCCGACACTTTCGGAAGATAGTAATATATTATTGGTAAAATTCTGTTCGCGTTGAATTCTAGAATTCTCGAGGCACGCCTTAATTTTCGCACACCGATCCGGCGTAATTAAAAATGTGTAGAACAAAGGACACACGAGCGGTTGTTACACGCCGCGACATCTTCGAGGAAGGATACTTTATTTCTGCCTGGTATCGTCCGATGACAAATTGAAAATCGCTGGAGGGCACAGTTCTATATCGCCTTTAATTATCTCCGACAGACGGCCGCGCCAGCGCACATAGACAATGGGAATAATGGTGAAAGAATGAACGATCGCTTCTTTCTTTTTTCCCTTCGTTTTCTTTTCTAATTGAAGCCCGGTATCCATGGCCACTTTCGGACAGCGCCGCTATTATTACATTTCCGAGTTCGACTTCCAGCGAAGCTAACGCAACAAAGGCTACAAAGATGGGAAAGGTACAATGGGCATATGAGCACGAGGGAAATCGGCGGGGCGTGTGAAAGGGTTGAGAAACGAAAGGAGAGGGAAAGAGACAAAGGACGCGAATGCTGTCAGATTGATAAGGAAGATCGATGCAACGGCCATAGATTAATCGGGCTTTGTTTTTCGAGAGAACCGACCATCGGATATAAATGAAAATAAACGAGTGACGGAAACAAAAACCGGAGGACAGGGAACGCAGGAGGAAAGGACAGAAATTGGAGCGAGTGTTACCGAAGAAGATCGGTATCTATCCGCGTTCGAAGCGCCACTGCAATCGTCGGGGGTTGAGTTTTAATTTCGAACTCGGACTCGTCTTCGTTCTCTGAACTGTCGACGGGTTTGATAAACGATGCTCGGATGCGATCGTAGCGCAAAAACAACGAACTTAACGAACTCGAATTAGCGTCGTGCTAATGAAACAAATGGGACGCCGCAGTGAACGATATAAAAGATTGTCGATACAGATTTCGTCGCGTGCCATTCCGTTTTCAAAGTTCGCAAAATTTCAGCGATCCCGTCACTCCGATTCTGATTTTCAATTCTAGAAAATCTTTGCCTTCCTTCCTCTGAGACCGCTTCTACTTTTCTACGCGTACACACCTTGTAACATAGGGATCGTAATGTCCATGGAAATTTTCTCGATCAAACTAAACGAAATGAAATACCTGGATGCAAAAGTGCCACCAGTGGTACTTCTTCAAATACCACTTCTACAAATATAAGGAGCGAAAGGGTTAAGATGGAAAACCGTCTCTATAATATCGCATAAACCAACGCATTTTCCATCGAGGCTCATTAAAGCCGCCAATGTAATTGGCGGTAATTTCACTCGCGCCTTTAAGGAGAACGGAGAAGTTCAGGACGTAAAAGCTCCTGTGTGTATTCACGTATCGAGGCAACGTCCATAAGCGAAAGTTAGCCAGCCGGTTGGACTACACGGGGGTTGCTAGTGGGTCGTAAAGAATTTTATCGCACCACGCAGATTGTCAGTGCATTTACGGTCGCCCTTGCCCGTCCTGTCGTTCGCCACGTTCCGATCCGGTTAGGGTATTAAAATATATATAAAAAAAACAACAGAACAGGAACGACCGGTATGATCCGCGGTGTTTACTGGAAGGTGGCTTGCTGCTACCCGGTGAAATATCACCGCGAGTGGTCGGGCATTTATTGCGCACGAAACGACGTTCGAGTTTCACTCCCATAAATTGTAACCGGAGCGAAAGCCCGGTTTCTTATTTACCATCGCAGAATATCGCTTTAACAGAATCAGATTTGCGCTGCAATCTCATCCCCTGGCGCCGTGTCATAAGAGATCGACGCCGGAGGTGAAAGGGGAGCTTGGCAGAGGGGTTGAAAGTGGAGAAGCTCGGTAAAGACAGCGGCGATATATTTGAAGGAAAGAAGCGGCACGGAAGGGTTGCAACAGTGGGAAGCGCGGCCGATGATAATTTAAGTGAGACGGTAATGCATTCGCGTTAAATGTGGAGTACCGGGAGAGTACGGGAGAGGGCAGAAGAGGAGACGGAAGGGAAGAGAGCTAAAGGGTGAACGCTTCCGCGCATTGGAGTGTACTATGAAGGTGAGCACGTAGAGAGGGGCACGGCAAAGGGAGAAGGGAAATCTACCATGGCACGAATGGCGACAAGGGGGTGAAAGGATCGACGTGGATGAGACGACTGAGCAGGAGAAAAACAAGATTATTTTCTTCATCGACTTCACCGACAATCGGGAGTGCACGGTTTAAGGCGGGCATCGGTTTGCTGCTTTTCTATATTTCGCGCCACTGTTGCGAATTCAAATTTGATACTCAGCTTACTTTTTTACTGTGTGTGTCCATCTGACCGGCACTTTTCTACAATTATGAAATTACTCGCTGCGCGTATTTTCAATTGCGAATTACTTTTCGCTGCAATACAGTTTGATAAGGGCGAGACGATCTAGTTTAGAGAGCTATAGATTGTAACATGTCAATACTTCAGCCGTTGCATTGCGCGACGCGACGAACAAAAATAGATAGTTCAGAGTACAATACCCTGTAACAATTTAGCTTCTAGATGGGCTTCCCAGGACTTGTCAGATTTAGAGAAAACGATAAGATGAACTGATTGTGCGATCCTATTCTTCGCGTATCGGCAGGTCGCATTCAGTTTCACTTGCAATTAGTCAGACGCGGCTGTACGTGCGCTCCTAATCTACTGAATATTCAAACTACTTACTTGATGGGCCAACTTTAATACTTCTCCGCAATTTTACGCGGTTAAACGACAAAGGCATTGGACGCCACCAGTCAGAATCGACTTCTGAATAATTCATTTCACGGATGGTATAATTCCTTTTTAATTGAACCGGATTGAATACCGACGCAGCATCTGCGATAATTTCGTGTGGCGTAATTTACATTAAAATCGCCACTAAAATATTCATTTGCCTATACGTAGCAGGATCGCTGGATCATCGAATATTAACTCGGCCGTCGATCATTCGACGGTCCACCGCGTATAAACGTGATACACCTGAGAGTCTGTTGCGCTCGCAATTACCCTCGAATAGAATAGTTGATACCTTTATTATATTATCAACTGTGGAGTTAGAAGAGGCGATCGTGCAATTATTCTCGCTAAATTTAACGCCACGAATTATCGGGGCCGCAATTAATTGGGATTCGGTTAATCGAGACTTCGGCGAACCTTCGTTCCTAATATAACCGACGTAGTCGAATGTTGTTGAAGCGAAATTACACATTGCTCGCCGGACTATTCTTGGCACGAAAATGGCGACACGAGGGTGGGTTAGTATTTGCTCGCTTGGTTGTATTTAATACCGCGGAGCTAACTGGGTTAGTTTGCCATGGTTCTGCGGCAGAGAGGAGTGCATCGACGGGGACCATAAACTTCCTTAATGATTTGACCTGATCAGCCGTCACCTATCGATCCAGTAATTTACGCGAATAAATATTTGAACACTTATCACGGGGAACGGTTTAACGCGGGTCTGCGCAAAGACGACAGACGTACGGTGCTCTTCGATATTGCTGGGGAAATGAAACGTCGACATTCGCGGACATTGCAGTTGCAAATAATTATACGTCACTGCCACCGGGAATATTCGTGTAATACCTGGCGAATCGTTTTGCATCAGCTACGATTGATACGCGTGTCAGATAAAACTCGGGTGATATTTTATTATGCGTGTTGGAATAAAAGCAATTGGAGGTTGTATTATTATTGCGCAGCAATGGGCTGAATAAATATGCGAATAATATTCATTCGGTGTGGTCCAGGTTCTAGGCACTGCGTTTACTATTGTTCGATATGTCGCTGACATCTGACAGTGTACGGGTGACGTTGATACGCGCATGTCCAACGTTGAGTAATTATTACATTTGTCAACGACGTGCCTGCTTCGAGTGCTTGCTTCAAATAATTATCCCATGGAATTATATTTTTTACTCTCCTGTTCTTATTTCGCAAAGGAGCAACTAGTTTACACTTGTCTGGTAAATCACGTAATATATGATTTAGTAATATCTATGCATGTATTGTTATAACACAGTTCTGAAACTGCAGTTCTCTGTACAATGATAAATTGATAATAACGAATCAACAATTCATTTTTCATTACGCAAAACATACATCAGCAACAAAATGGCCAACAGATCAATTGGCTACTTCACATTCTGTAAATCCCTCGCGTTTACAAGGCCAGCGTAATCAGATTAGCTGAACAAATCTCTTTGTTCACGGTGCAACAAGATTAGTAATATTCATTTTTACCATTCCCTTCGTCTTCGAAAGGCTTGGTTTCCCGTAACGACGAGGGGCAGTTTTGCCAGCCACGCTTCAAATCGCAAAAAAACGTCGACAAGAAAAAAAGAGGGGAGAACAGAAAAAGTTTGCGAGTCGTTTATTTATTTGTAAATGTCCCTTTATACGTGTTCACGTGAAATAGAGGCAGCTCGGCGGAATCGCGACGAGAATTTCGCTGGAAAGACCGCCGTTGAAGAGGACAGAGGGCGAGAGTTTACGATGTAAGGGGGTGAAGGGGGGGATGAAAAGCGTACGGAAATCCCATGATGCAAGATGTAAGGCCGGGGTAAACTCGCGGACGTGTCAGGAGTCGCGGCGTTAAAGCACGTTCGCCATGAAACGATTCTCGTTGCGTATACGTATAACATCTATCCTCATTTATGCGGCTGCGTTTCTACCGTGCGCGCCGTCCGATAAAAAGCTGCACTCCAGCATTTGCCTACACAAGTAACATATACAATGCCGCGAAAGCACGATAAAGGGTTGCACTCGTTGCGAGAGAACTTGCCCGCAGCGTTATAATTATTACAAAACTCCTCGTAGAAAAATGTTTATCGTTTCACATGCATGTATACATTGAGGTTGAAAGTTTGGGGCACACCAATCGTGTTTTCCAATCTACATTTCAAACAGAAACACCCGGGGCCTGATATTTCGTTGTACTTGAATCTTTGCGCCCCTTCTTGAAGCGCAAAAATGTGCACTGAATTTTTTGGAATGATTGACAATTTTAGGTTGAAAATTTGAGGGGCTAAAATATGTCGAGGCAATGTGAATATGCCTGTATAATATTTATCTCGAATCGATGATTCGTTAGTAGAACCATTTAACATTTGTACAACTAAGAAAATAGTATCGAACTTCTGGACGGCGGTGTATGTGGAATTTATTGCAATATACGTATATATAATGAACGATATTTGTACATATAAATGAAGTATAAATGCTAGGAATGCATGTTCATTAGTATAATTGAAGGCAGTATACGAATGATATTTAATGCATAGAATTTCAATGTAAAGCGATAATTTTGGGACAGAAATATGTTCAAACTTGAAATTAGTTATTCATGCATAAGCTCTATGAATGACCAACAGGGAGGCAGAGAGATTGCGTGATTATGGCATCAAATACAAATTTACCAACACGTCAAGTGGAAACGGATGCAAACGCTATCATGTTTTCTAGGAAATAGGAATATTAAAGGATTCCACGTCTGTGCACACTGAAATATAGCTAGATGTTCACATTTATATGCGACATGAACAGCGTATACCTATTTTGCATCACAGATTTTTAATTAAACGCATAAGCGTGCAATGGGGAAATACGTTTGACGATGAAATATATTTGAAATATTAATACTGGCGGGCCCGGGCTCTGCATATGCATGCGTGTATCGGGCGGGTTCGACAAACGTGCTACGCGTATTTCCCATACCGATTCAGGTGCAGAAACGATTATCCATAACATTGATAAACTTTCCCTACCTGCGAACGAAAAGGTGCGTTTCCACAAATATGCTTCGCGAGTATTCTTTCGCGGAAATAACTGAAGCGCAATCACAGCAATACGTACCGATGCAACCTTCCAATATTTTACATTTTCATTCCCTTCGATTCTTCCGAAATAAAAACCCAAAAACGGCAACACTCGATTCGACCAATAAAAGACAATCAAATCAGTTTTCTGCCTCGTCGATCTACGGTTTCAACGTTTTTTAATGGAAAAAAATATCTGCAAAAAATAAATAATACCAGCGAACCAATATTATCACGTATCTATTTTATTCTCATGATTTCGGCGGAATACATTGCTGAACATACATTTACAGCGGTGCAATAGATTGGGCGGTAAAAACAACCTTATTACGAAATGCTTTTTTGTTCTCCACTATGCCTACACACAGTCGTGTATGCAAAACTGCCATGCAGATTGTTCTGCTTGAAGAAAACTTTGGCTGTAAAACATTCGCGTTGTCGTGCTCGTAATACGTAATACGGTACTATGTAAACAGTTTGCCAACAGAGACACGATATGAAACAAACGATGCGATTAAAAGTGCCCTGTCGGATCGCATGGGGCGTGTATGCTAGAAATAATGAACATGGCGGAGCCTATATGAAGGGAATAACCGGATAAAGTTTAATAGACAAAATGGCTCCACCCTGTAGTATATTCCTCTAGTTTACCCGTTACCTGGATATATGTATATATCTCGGGCAACATTCGATTTAAATTTTGAGGAAAGTTCGAACCAATTTTCGCTCGTTTGCAAAGTTTACGGATAGATTACCGATATCAGTATACAGTGGATCCGTTGTTCTAGTAACAGTGGGTATTAAAAGTATCAAATATGTAAAAGCAAAGCCGGCTACACTTTAGCGAAAGCGTAGAGCTTGCGCGGAAAGTAAGTAATTGCGTTTATATGTGTGTTGTGTGTTATACGCGAGCAGGTTTGCTAGCTTTTGTGTCAAAAATATTTTGCATCCGATATTTTAGTATCTTGTTACTTTCAATCTTTTCAATGCAGAAATTAATTGTGTTTCGGGGCAATTCTGCACTTTATCGACAGGCTTGTGGGCGAGTTAGTTCGTTTTAAGGGAAGAATGCTATCCATTATTATATTTTATTCGTTCGCGTGGTATAATGTCGTTTATTACGCTTAGGGGGAACGGGAGGTTCTCACTGAGTAGGGAAATATGGAAAAAGAAAAGTGTTACATGTTACGTCGGCAAAGAATAAGGGTAGAATAATTGTTCCTCAAGCACCTGGGCAAGGTGAGTCACTGTACACGTGTGCACATACACGTGGCGTACAAGGGAAAGTTGATAATTGATATATTCGCGGGTATCAGTATGCGGAGGCGCTCATTTGCTCTGCGGTATTCTGTGGAAAAACTATATTGATTTTACGGTCACTGTCTACCTTTTAAATTTTCGTCTGCCCGTCACTGTATACAGATGTTCAGTTCTCCTTAAGAATTCAGGCGCCTCTTCCTCAACGATCCAATACTTTGAAAAATTACTACGGTCCGCGTATGTACGCTGCATCTGAACAACCGACGCTCAATTTCACAGGTGTCGCAGGAGTTCAAAGGGCTCTTTCGGCGTAGCCTAAGCGATCGCTGCCCAGAGAGATCAGCTGGGATCGCGTCTCAGAACAGGGCTGGCCTCGAATTTCGGCCGTCCAGGAATCTCGATAACTGGCCCGACTGCAGCCTGCCCGCTTTGATTAGGGATTGATCTGTGCCAATCGATACCACGGCCGCGGAAAACGTTCGTGCAACGTCACCGAATGCCTGTGCAACGAGGGTTTAACACAGGTTATTCCAAACGCGTATTGGAATCTGTGTGAAGGGAACTCGTCGTTGCTTGCTCCGTTCGCTGTGCGCCGCACGCGATACATAAATCGTCGCGTCTGCCATTTGATGGCGGGCTGTGAGCTGATAGAATATTTTAAATCTCCAACGGTGCACCCTAGCGTGTACGTGTGTGCCTGCGCCCGGGTAGCCGGCTGCACCATTTATGAAATTGCACGGGAATTTAAGACGCGCCAGCGACGCGCTTGTCGAGTGTTGAAAGCATTCTCTGGCGATTTTCGCTAGCCTCGGCGGAAAAAGCTATTCAGGGGAAACGAGGGGCGCCGGGCGAGAAGAATGAGAAAAGAAACGAGGACAGTCGAGGAAGCCGGGGAAGGTGAGGGGAAAAATGGGTAGAATGGAAGACCAGTTGACGGGTACATAGTAATCAAATGCATAATGGCGACAACTAGGCCCGAACAAAAGCTTTGGAAACATAGTTGGAAGAATGGAGACGCGGGGGTGTAAAAGGATGGAAAGCACCGACGTAACTATGCGAATGACGTAAAAGAAAAGAAAGTATCGGCGACATACCCGTAACAGTTACACCGAATCGAATATAATAATTCCGTAAGAATAAGATAGAGCAGTGGCGGAATATTGCAAACGTATTCTTAATATTCACTTTGCCCGCTTAAGAAATGAATGAATGCCACGCGTGGAGCACCGTTCATTATTCAATTTATCTCGCCCATATCGCATTTGGGCGCAAACGGGAATAACGAGCATTTTTTCGACTACGAGCGCGCGGCAGACGACATTATCCGATTATTCGTATTAGATTTTCTTTGTGCCGCGTCCGAGGGAATCTCGTTTAATTTCTCTACTTAAAAAAGACAAGAAAAAAAAGAAGCCAACGAAGTAAAAAGCTTCATCCCTCGCCACTGTGCTACGGGATTTTTATCCGCGTGGAATGTCGACGTAATCGAAGGTAGACGAGGAAGTTAATGGCGCCAAACGGTTCGAGAGGCTCGTAAAGGAATTTATCGTAGCGTCGAATGTACGTCACGTGCAGGGACAGGATCGATTTTTCAGCGAAAAAAAAAAGGAACGATCGAAACAGAAGGATGAAAAAAGTAGAAGGGGCCAGGGCAAGAAGGGCGATACTAATCGAATGGTAATGGAACTACGAGGAATGGAAAAAGGAACGGTCACGTCCAGGCACTTGCACCGCATGCAATAGGATAAGCGTGTCTTTGGAATCCAGGTGGGCGCATGAACCTGTTTGCGGTAACTACGCGTATTGTCACAGGTAGCAGTCCACAACAGCATCCCATCGATTCAATCGGACATTATTCTTGCCCGCTCTGATACGAGACAACGCTACCAATCGCACCGAACTGATTCACGTCAACGCAGGTGATCTCTATTTGCGTTCGAGATCGCTGTACGGAGGACAGGTGACACGATTCCGAAACAAGTTGCACAGGTGCACCATAGTTGATTCGCAGTGGAATCGGTGAAATCGGATACGGTGTGGCAAGGAGTGTATATTTTCTAAAATAATAAATGAAGATCTCCTCTTTCTCGTCATACGCTGGACATTTATATTTTAAAATAATTTTGTTTCACTTCTCAGCTCCCCGCCTCTACCATCCAAAGTTTCCATCTCTCGTCGTGCAATTACCATCGAGTTCGCGATCTACCCAATCTACGTAGATTCATACGAACAGTACAGATTTCAGCAGACCGATGGATACGTATCTACAAACTGTTCTTTGAGGATTTTATTTTTATCGAACGAAGTTTCGGCCCTCCCTGTGTTCGTTGCTCGTCTGCATTCGAACGACGGCTTGTTTCTCTTGGAAATTTCCCTTCTGCGACCCTTCTGGCCGGATCGTACGCCCACGTACAAGTTCAATATACTTTTATTGGCCTGGCCGTGGGTGTCCCGGCAATGTAGTCTATAAGCCACACACAATGCACCGTGTACCAACTATGTACGCCACGTTTTTCGATAACTCGATTTTCGATGTTCACCGATGCCTTGTATCCAGAGGCGTTTCCATGTTCCGATCGTTCAGCTGGCAACAACTTGCCTGCAGCTTGCCTATGGCTAAATTCAGCGGGCAAGAACGGTTAAATATACTGGACAACGAAACGAGCACTATTCGTCTGGATCACAGTAGGCGAAATTATTTTATTCGTTCGCTTAGGCAGAGTGCTATTTTCATAATTAAAACATCCACGAATGCTTGAAAGGGAATTAATTTTATAATAGTTCGGGTGGATTAAATTATACATATTCGGTGAGTGCCGAGTAATCAGCGTTATTTAACGAATCAATGGCTCGGCTCGTCTGCCCCATTATTTTATAATATTTTATTCCGACGTTTATTATACTTTTGCGCTGTGGAATCCATGCCCGTAAAATCTGCAGCTAGTTTACCAATTGACTAGAATCCAATTTAGAAAGTCGTACCTGCGAAAATTTCGCAGCAATTTCAACCAGGGTTCATATTTGTCACGAAGAACGCGCGACGACTTTTGTTAATCACCGTTACAAATAAATACCGTAGATTAATTCCCGCGTAATAAATACTTCTACCCAAGCGTAGATCAGCGCGAAATAAGAAACTGACTAACTCGGGAACTCGGTTGCGCAAAATATTCGACTTCTGCTCCCAGCGGGGTCGGTCAAACAAATGGTCCACGACCCTCGAGAAACATTAATCGAGATAAAGGCCAAGCGGACCCGATCGCCGAAAATTTGCCCCGGTGTCTCCGCGTAAGTTTGCGCTCGTCGCCGCGAAAATTCGTACCTCGCGAGCGTGCACCCCAGAAGTTAGTTGGACACGGTAAAGATAGAAGGGTCGCCGGTTCCACGGCACCGGCTAAGTCGAAAATGATGCTTGGATCTCGAGGAGGCCGGAGAGCATTAAGACGCGGTCGTTGCACGACGCCGTAGCGACGCCCTGATAAATGAGAGATGTTATCAGGAGGGGTTCGAAGGAGAGGAGGCGATGCAACCGCTTCTTAGACGGGGGCCAGAGTGGCTGTAACGATTGTGCCCTAAGCTGGTGCACGTCGCCGGCCTAGACACCGAGCACCATGCAAACGACCCAACAACCTAGCGCACCCACGCGAGATCGCACGACAATATTCGATCGATGGAAATGGCCACGGAGGCGCGATATTTCGCTGGTTAAATCGTCCCTCAAATCATTTCGTTAATTCGCCGCGCGACAATCCCCCAACTGGGATTTATCGTTAATGGCTGAACGATAAAAAAGATAAAAGAAGGAAAGAACTCCGCGGCCGGTTATTGTATGCATTCTCCGAGCACGTGGCGGAATATCGAGCCTCCCCGTGGGGTGTTTCGTAAAATACACCATCGATTTTAACGATGGTTAAATACGCTCGTCGGACTCCCCGGGAAGTATAGCCCGATCGCAGCCAATCCATTTTCGTTCCCGACGATGACCATCGGCTTCGACATAAGTCCGGCGCACCGAGGCCGATTTTCATTTCGACATTTTCGGTCGAGTAATTGGAGGAACGGCAAGGCGAGCACATAAATCTCTCATTGGCGCGGCCTCGTTCGCAGTTACCGTTCGCGCCAAGTGCCGGACCTTTCAGAGAAATATGATTCGCGTGTTTCCCAGGTAGACTGCGCAACCGACGACGTGGAATCGAGGGTTCGATGGAGCGAGGAGGCAGGATTACAGGGCGAACAGAAACGCGCCGCCCTCAGCGAAAGAAATACATACCGGGGAGGCTCTAAAACCCCGCCGCTAATTAAACGTTCCGCCTTTCTTGCCGCGAAACTCTTACATTTAAATCGCTGCCCGGTTCCAAGGGGGCGCGGAGAAAAGGAACGGACCCTTGAATATTGCGCAACGCGGAAGTACCATTTTCCTCTCGTTTTTCGTTTATTATCAAATATGCTCTTCGTCTAACGAGGGGAGGGCAAAGGGAGAAAATAAACCATGCACACACAGAGAGACAGACAGGCGGGCAGAAGGGTTGAGAACGGGGAGCGCGGTTGAAGCATTACGTTGAAAACAACGATGATCGTCTGCACGACCGCAGCACACAGTGTTCGGGCTATCGGCTGAAGCAGACTGTCTATTTCCCTCTGCCTTGTGCCTCTCCAACTTCGTAATTATACATCCCCGGAGCTCCAACACGCGCAGGACCCCGGCGATAGGAGCCGCTCGAACTTACACAGGCACACCTCGGCCATGCTCGTACCTGTGCCCAAGTATGCGCCCGCGAATCTATGTATTTGCGTAGCGTTCGAGTATGTATCGTGACCAGCACTCGATTCCCCAAAGGTAGCTCCGGGTATTTTGCCGATCCACCGATGTCGGCTTTGATGTTCGCGAAACATCCGGGCGCGGTTCGCCGCACTTAACAATAATTGTCGTGCGTCTGCCGACGGATTCGTCCCGATGCCGAACGGTTAAACGTGATTTTGGTAAACGGTTTTAAACGGATCGTCGATGGAACGTTTGCCGCGATTGAGGAGCCAAGAATTGAAGGCAGGTCGCGCGAGGAAATTTGATTCCGTTCATTTCAGCTCAGGCGAAGTGATTGCACGATTCGCTTAAGTAACGTATGCAAACGGCGTGCGTCATTTTATTGGACAGATTAATGAGTTTCAATTGTGTGCGATATAAATCATTGAACAGTATTTATCGGACCGAGTAGCATTTGTGCGATGCAATTTGCAATGATTTTGTAATTTCTGTAGGAAGCTCGAAGCCGAGCCGATGTGCGTACCTTCTCCTATTCAGTGGAATGCGATCAATATATTAATAATATCGTACATTCGTAATGCTACTTGCGACCGCTTCCCTAATACTCCGTAAATCATTTGACAGTCTGCGCATAATTTTCCGTTCATTTCACGTCTGGCAGAATAAAACGATTCCCGAATGCGCTGGAAAAACGATAACAAAGAATAATATAAACTAGTTGTACAAATTTCGTATGACATCTTCCGGCGACAAATATCGAAATACTAAATTATCCGATATTAAAATACCTGGACGGAACTTTTTAACCGACCGGCGCGCAACGTTCCCCAAGCCTGCAGCTTCTTCAAAAAGTATTCCCAGGCGCAAGCGACTTATCAGGACGGCAGCTACAATGCTGATATTTAAACAGAAACGAAAGTCCACACTGTGCAAGTAATTCGCGGGACATGAAAAGATTCTTCAAGGCAAGATAGAACGGGCCACGTTCCATTTCCCAACCAACGATGCCTCGTTCGCTAACGGACAATGACTTCCACCATTTCGATGAAACTTTTTATGAAGCTTCCCCTGCTCTTCGCTTCCCTGTCTCGTTCATCTCCATCCCCCTCGTTCCATCCCGTTCCAACTTCCCCAGATCTTTGCCTCGTCCAACGAGCCGTTCCCGGTGAAACTTTCATCCGCCCTGCTCCCGATTTATTGGCTTATCAAGTTGACCCGATGAACTTGCTCGACGCCTACAAGCGTTCGCCAGGCCGGGGTGCTACAAATATCGCTCGTCGATTCCTTAAGCCGTCTTTGCGTAAGATGCAGAAGACGAGAGGGTTGTTCGTGAATAGAAACTCCATTCCAGGTGGTACACATCGCCTCCGCGTAAGCTGATTGGCAGACGATGTGGGCCCTTGACGATTGAACGGCAATCGGCTTACGTCTGCGAAGAAACTCCCTCGTGTCTTCATCCAGAACGGAATATCGATACTTCATCGGTAGTGGTTCGAGTAAAACACTGTCTTATCTATCGCTCTGGTCGTACTGTAACGAGTAATTGACACCGGTGGTTCGTTGGTAATAATCGCAGATGATCATCGGGAATGGTAACGAGGCTGCCTCTCTTTGGAAAATTCGGGACGCGTCCGCAAGATTTTTAAAAGGGCGCGTCTCGCGAAGTTCCGAGAGCGGCATTGATTAAAATACTTTGTTTCCCTTTGATATTCTCTCCCCCTCTTCTTTTCCTGAGTTACGCGGCCGGAAGAATCTCAATAAAGCAGCTTTGCGCAATTCGCTCTAACAAAGAGGCTGCGGGAATTGTTCGATACATACATCTGGAAATGTTGAAATTGCTTGCCCCTGCGTTCATTCACGTCGTTTGGGACATAATTACACGGGCGGAGAATTTTTCAATGGCGAGTCGAATAAATGTCGGGGAATTGTAAATGCGTCTCATCTTTGTAATCTGGTGGACTTCGATGCAATATTATCATTAGAAATGAACTACCTCTTTGTTTGTAAAGTGAATTGCGTGGCTTTTGTTACGTTGCAGGTGCGACATTTTAGGTTTGGCAATAGATAAGTCATGGAGGAGGACGTTGAACAGTTCAATGCTACCCAATCTCTTGTAATAATTAAAAACGGCAGTTATATTTTTTAATACGGGCTGTGCATCTTGAGTGCATTCTTCACTGCGTTATCTTGTTCCACCTGTTATCAGTTTACTGTACGCATCTAGTGTCACGTATGAAACGATAAGTTCGCCGCTTACTGATAGTTCGAACGTGTTCAGCAATTTCATGTATTTTCATGCGAACTTAAGTACTGTGTGCCCGTATGGCCGAATTTAAGAACAGGGTTTAGCACGTTTGAGGAACCGCAACCTGGCTTGATATCGGAAATTTCTCACGGCATTTCGTCACGGTGTCGTGAAATCGCCGTGTAACTGCCTCGTCAACAACCGCAACCGAAGCGTAAAGTCGATTTTCGACTCGTTTAAGCGTAAAGCATATTTGCATTATCTATTGTATCGTGTGCACTTAATCAATAGAGTGTCTTTAAATGTGCTGCAAATTGGAAGTACAAGTTCACGGTACTATCAAAAAAAAGAAGATAAATCGATTTCGAAATCTCGACAACTAATAAATTTAGCAATAAAAAAATTAAGTTCTCTATTAGGACTGTCTGTTAACCCTTTATGGTCATCGTTGGTGAAATTTCACATTTATATAAAAAAACTTTGTATATTTTCGACAATGGCGAAATATTCTACTGAAAATAAATACTTAAACGAAGACTGTTTTAAAGTCCCCAGTTTATTGGATGACCTAATAAATAAATTAAGGCGTGGAGGGTTAAAGTTACATATATACTACCTTTGCTACGGTGTTTATTGAGTTTCTCTTTCGAAACCTTTTTCAACTTAACAGTTACCTCCAGATTCCCCGAGAACGGCCGTGTCCCTTGGGTTACCTGGTACGTCTCGTGAGAACTTCACGGGATTAATACACGTTCGTGCTTTATAAGTGGCGTTCTTTAGCCTAGGCGCTTTGTGCACGGCGTGAAAAAACGAAGGACGAATAATGGACGTTCGCGAACAAATCCGTGCAAACACTTGGGCAAAAGTGTCTCTTTCATACGAGAACAGTAAAACTTCCTTCATCTTGATGCGCATTATAAATTTCAGGACGACTCGCAGAGTTCGTAGCAAGTTTTCACGAAATCAGCAGTTCTCTACGGAATAAACGAAAACTAAACTCGGCTACCAAAGAAAGTTTCAGGAGAACGTTTAACAAACGCAATAGAAACGCTCAACTATCTTTTAGTTTAATTAAGTTGCCAAATTTTTTGCGGACTGTGACCGTGGCGTTTCAACTTTCTCAATTATTTTAAAATGATATAACGCTTAGGCTTGCCCCATTGATTGAAGGGAATGCTCGTGTAAAATTTTGTAATATAATATTACTTGACGTTAATTTTTATCCGCCGCTAATAGAATATCTTCGAGGAACAGAATTCTTCTCACTGCTATTACAGAATAGCTTCGCGGGGTAGAGATTAGTACTAACTTCGCAAGCTATGCCAGCATAACAGTTCAATATTACTCGCACAAGACGTACAGATATCAAATAGTCGAACGACCGTGACTTTTGAACAATCCAATCCGATCCGATCAAGTATAATTAGACAGCAATGGCTTGAGCATACTCGATCCATTGTATTCCAAGCGATTGGGAATCTCCCGGCGAACAAACCACAAGCTTAAATTGGAAACGAACGACTCTAAAGGAGGTCAATTTAACGTGGCACGTATTAACAACACCGCGAACAGGTGAGCGAAAGGGAGTCCAATTTAAAGAGACGCAGTTTAATTAACAGAATTATGAACCGGCAATCAAAGACCCGCACACGACCAGATAACGATAGGACGGCCGATATCGTCAGGAAATTGTTGCTACTTTTGCCCCGTTGCTGTTTACGAACCCATCGTTCGTGAACGTTTCCATCTAGCGAACGTTCGTGTTCTTGAAATTCCCTGGAAACACTATTCGCACACGGAGATGAGACGGCCGCACGAAATGGTGTGACTTGAACGTATCTCTCCTATATACTCTGCAAACAGAATGCAGAACACCTCCTGCACATCTGACTTGTTAGATATTATTCACTTTAGTGCACTTCCGGAGTCGCATCGCGTTAAATTAATCACGATATTAACAGACTATCCTGACAAGTACAGGTTCGAAGCAACGCCGAAGCCGAAAGGCTAGCCGCGGTTTACCGAGAAGAATTGTGCGAGGGTTACATTTTACATTATCATAGAGTGAACACCGCGAGCTGTTAATGTATAAATCACAGCGCCGAAGAAATTAAGCGGTATATTGGAAGTACGTAAATTAGAAATTGAATTTTCGTTTATATTAACGGTAATTCAGAGGAAATAGATCGATAATAGATCATTTAATGCTCGGCGGAAATATCAAACTTCCCATATCTCGCGCTGAAATATAGAATTATTAAGGCAATTCATGCCTGAGGACAGTTATTGAAATTATTAATCAATTTCGCTAAATATAACATATTTGCTTTCACACTGACAGCAGAATATAAGTATGCGTATTCCACAAATCATCCATGATATGATTTTTATTAATCGTTCATATTTCATAGCGAAACCTCGCTAAATGATAATAAGCGTGCTAATACTTCGCAGCGAGAATAAGATGTACCTATTTACGAAGCAAAATATACAGCACAGATATTCCCCTGGATTTACTTTTTCCTTTTCTCATCCATCCCGCAATAATATCAAAGAATTTTTCCCCTCGCTTCAATACCGATATGGCAGACCCGCGCCCACTCGCTGTACAGACGTCAAACTTTTAATTAGAAACGTGATCCTCGGGCGGTCACGATTATACAGTCTCGAGGATATATATTTTCTTCTTTTTCTTTTCGTTATCCTCAGAATTTCTCTCGTCTCATTGAGCCCAATCGACTCTGCTCCTCTCGCGGCCCACCGATCTAATTTAACTTGAAATAAGAAATGTTTAATTCGCGATGTCGTGGCATATCCTTATTAACGTTGGACGGGGGTAGCACGGCGGGAAATCCGCTGGCGTAATTAATGATTTGCTTCCCGATTCCCCGACGGATTCTTCTTTTCGTCTTTTCTATCTCGCGGTTCGATCGCATTATTTTAAACACAGCTTACGACCGAGTAGAAGGAGCAACGATCGGCCCGTGGCTTTTCCCCAACGAGGCCGTCTCTCTGAGCCGCCGTTAATTGGGAAATGCCCGTGCGAACCACGAGTAATTAGGGATTTTCAAGGATCACGATGTCCCTTATTTAAGCCATAACAATGGCGAACGAGGTGGAACCGTTCCATGTGGCTCGCGAATGTTCTCGCTCGATAACCATGCATTTCCCATTTTTCTTCGTCTCTTCTTGCGCCTATTCATCCTCCTCTTTTATCCGGGGCTTCCACCATCGTGCTATTCTCGTACGCGGTTCTTCGCCCTTCCACGGGACTTTCGTTCGTGCTTTCTTTGTTCCCTTGCTCGTCGTTAACACCCGGTTTCGTTCCATTACGACTTCGAGAACCACGACGACGCGACGTCACGGTTGGCAGTAATGGGTCTTGTTCTTTGGTCATACTAGGGCGAGAAGAGCGAAGGTTCACGATCTTTGTCACGAAACTTTCTAAAGGTGTCTGACGATGCGTTTTGGCCTTGACGGGCCTGGATATATTATTGATTCGCTTGAAACGCGATGGCACGTCAACGATGATCGATGATCGATCGGCAGGAGAAAATAATGAGCATCCCGTGATACGTGTGGCATATTCTTGTGTTAAGAATATGTATTATTATCATTGAAAGTTTTATCGTAGGGATTCTAATCACGTTTCAAGATATTCATTTTTAAATGGGCTCCGAGAAATGAATCGTTCACTTTTTTCTCGATTGTTCGACTAGCCGCTTGAACAATTAACGAGATACCCGGTTTCATTTTAACGAAACTGAAGTGCAATCGCAACGTTAAGTAAGCGGTCATTCCTTGCAATAATCCTCTTCCAAATGAACGAAGCATAGAAATGGAAAGAAGGGCACTTGTTAGTGGAAGTAAATTAGCTTGTTATGTGGTCTGTTGTTAAGCGAGCTGCATTAAAATTCAAGATGACTACCTGCAGTGGTTTGCAATAAGAATAAAGTGAGCCAGCAAGAATGGATATTTATTAACGATTCGTTATCGGAACTGATATTAAAGTATTGAACGAAAATTCTGTTTTGTACAGAGTGGTCCCTCTGAATTCCGACGGTGCTACTTCGAACCTAATTTTCTCGAAACCCGAAGCTCGAACAAACGAAAAGATGCATTTCCACGAGAAAACGAAGAAAGGAAGGAAAGAAAAAACTGTGCTCTTAGTTCTTTCACCACCCTGTTATATCAAGTTAAGTACCACGAAGGGGTTGCAACGAACCTGGCAAGATCTGCAAGCTTCCATCGCCTTTAATACCCCGGCAACGTCTAATTCCGTGAATATTAACTCCGCCAGAACAGTTCTGAATATGAGCTTTCAAGTTCTGCCGGTGGGTATACCAGCCTGATTCTTCAGGCTGCTGCGTTAACCGGAAACTTTAACTGCACCGTGATCGCGCTACGAAGTTCATATAAAGCCGGCGAAACGGTTCATAATGGAAGTGTGTCAAATGTATCTTCGAAAACGGGTCGCATTCCTGTACTATTTCAATATTTAACTCTCTCTGTCTATCTCTACCAAACTGTCTCCGTGCGCACGTATATACATACACGCACCCTCTTCATACTCGTAAGTCACTCCATGAGCCTTCCGCGATCGATCATCCTGAACTTCCTTCCTGTTTGAACCTCTAGCCTCTCTCCCAGTATATTGAGTAGTTTATTGCAGGTTGAAAGTTCGCAGCAGCGTAGCTATAAATATACCGGACAATTTCCATTGCGACTTGATTGCGGGAAATACGGTCGAATTTGCCTTTGGCGTTTCACGTTTCGACAGAAAGCAAAGAAAAAAAGAAAAGGGGGAAAAGAAAGGAAGAACGAAAAAACAATATTTCACCGGTGGAAATGTTTCGAGTAGATAACTTTCGGGACGAGAGATCCCTTTCCGAATTTCGTTCACCCGTTCAAAATTTTCCATTTGCGAGGGGTAACGCGCGACGCTTTATTATCTCGTGGATTTGCTTTCCC
Organism: Nomada ferruginata; assembly: GCA_963583965.1. Lineage (NCBI taxonomy): Eukaryota > Metazoa > Arthropoda > Insecta > Hymenoptera > Apidae > Nomada > Nomada ferruginata. The sequence continues at coordinate 7,083,621 of OY757225.1, read as the reverse complement.
GGCGAATTTTAATTAATCTAATTTGACAGGGCATTCGACCGTTCGCGTTCGTTTGTAACTATCGTACACAGTCGGCCGTATGTATGCACGTGGCCAGGAAATTAAACGCGCGCACCTGAAGTGGCTTTTCGAAATTTCTATGCAATTTTCCAATACTTACGACGGATGCATAACGTGCCCCTGTTCAAACGCACGCACGTATGAAACTGTTTCTGAAATAAATATAGGCCCGCTAAAATTGGTGCCTGCCAGAATTTAATTCGGACAGGAAATTTACTATGCTGCTCTTTAATTGCTCGGTAGGTTTATCTATGTTTTAATTCTGGTACGCTGTACTCGTATTCATTTCGCGCGGGTGGCAAAATGTTTGAGCAAATAAATAGTGTACGCGAAATAAAATTCGCGCTGCTAAGAATAACACGAAACAACATTTCGTAAATATTCATGCTTTGTAGATGCGACCATTCAGCGAAATGTCTAGTGAATGCGCAAGTACAGTAAATTCTTGTCATTTATATGCTTTCTATAGAATCGATGATAAAATGGATGCTTTTGTGCAGTAAGCGAACATGACGTTGAAATTATCCGAATTATACGTCAGCTGTGTATAAATTATATTTTCGTCGTATAAAACGAAACGAGATAATTTCAAAAGGGTTATTCTCTTGGGAATGGCAGGATTACCCTTCAAAGGGTTAACCCATATATGTATGTCGTACGAGATCATCTTTACTCGCATATCTGCGATAGAAATTCTATTTCCGATCTAACCTATGCGTCTTATACCATCAATAGAGATCTTTTCCACGTTTTTGAGATAGAAGTTGCACGGAAAATCGCCGAAGAAGACCGCTTTAAGCGAAGGACGACCCGAAAGATAAGTGGCTATTCCACGGCCGTGATATCATTCCAGACTCCATTATGAATACCATGCGGTTATCTATGGGTACTACGGGGATTTTTAAGAATTTTATCATGAACCGAAAATGGGAATATTTTTGCCATGAAATATAGGATATATCGTGTAACTATTAAACGACATTAATTAGATGGTCAATAATAATTTTTAAATATTTTTATAACGGAGATATCAATTTTCTGAATAAATATTATTCGCAAAGAAATTGTGGCAGATTATTTCGCAGACACTGCAATTCCTTGCACGGTATTGTATCTATTATTTAATATCTACTACTATTTCTTTCACTTTCTATTTAGCATCGTGCAAACTTAAGATTTCAATTGTTTCGCGAGAGTGTGATTCGGAAAAATAAGAACCGTTTAAGCTATTCTTCATTCATTTCGCTGCAAGTCAGTTGTTACTTCGTTCATTGTACAGTTAATGAATTATGACGGTTGCTGATAGAATTCGAAACACAAATCATCTTAAAATTAAGCAAATTATAACTCGCGTGAATGCTTTTCAGACGAAGGCAAGCTTAAAATGCAAAAACAGTCGAACAAAAACATTTTGTATCAAACAATCTTAAAACGCTGGAAGTCGAAAGTGGGCAAATTCAAACAATTTTAAAATAATGCCAGCAGTACATCGATGAGTGTTTTGAACTTTCAACCGAGTGACCCAGATTCGTGTTCCGCAAGGAGAAACACTTTACTGTACGATACAGCATTGTGAATTTTGTACTCTTCAAATCGTTTATGCACAAGCATTGTTTGCACGTACTGTCAATTACTTTCTTGCAATCACTAGAACATCGAGAGTTAAAAAATGTCATACTTTCTATGCTACTCGTTAGTATTCCTCCCTTCGAATGTTATCACAGTTTTTTTATCCATTAACAAAATTGTACCGATATATCAGATTAATCGAAAGCTTCCGTACTATCAATGTTTGTGATAACGTGTTGCACTTCTACTCAAGTTGCGCGCTACATAGAGGAAAGAGACTGAATCACGCGAGAATAGACATGGAAGACAAACGTGTACTGTTCCAATTAAATGCGATAGAATAAAATGATAGGAAACGATCGAAAGAAAAACTGCGCACCAAAAATAAAAGAGGACGGGGAAACGTAAGCATCGAATAAACGATGCAGGCGAACACATATAATATCCGTATGCAGATTTTCACGCCCAAGGGATGTCAGCGATAAAGGGGTAAAAATTGCGCGTCTCGGGGGGGGAAAGGAGGAAAAGAAAAGCGAGGCCTCGGGCAGCGTGGCGAGCAACGAAACAGCGCGATTTCACAGACCGCTGCCAGAGACCGAGATTCGTCTGGATGCGATAACGAGTGCGAAAGGCTTGAAACGCTTGAGGAATTCGACGGGTCCCGAGTTCAATTTATTTGGCATTCAGGCCACCTTGTGCTTCTCAACGACGCGTTTGCCGCGCTGTGTTTCAATCGAACTCTGGGAACAGTCGTGAACTCCCGCTTTAAAAAAAAGTAACGAAAAAAAAACGAAACAGAAAGACGGTAGCCACGTGTACCGTTTTATTTTATGCTCCACTCGCCCTTCGCCATTTACTCTCTTCTTTATTTTAATTACGGTCACCGTAAGAGAGCCGTGCGTCACGACCCCAGGCCAGGGGGGTGAAAAGTAACGAAAGCGTGCAAAGGAAATCGTGAAGATCGAGCTTTGATTAAATCTTCTCTCAATGGACTCACAGTGTTGACGGAAATGCTTACTGCAAATAGTGTTTCGTTCAACGCTGGGTATGGCACGATAGTGCTCGAGCAAATTATTAGGCAACAATGTTTATTAGTTTTGTGATTTATAAGTATAGAGTCGTGCACGATTAATTGTCTATTCTGAATAATTATAATCCTTTTGCTTCAATCTGAACGAAAATGTGAATGTACATATCGTGTAATTTAAATGCGGTATTAACACAAGTATCATAGTTGTTATTACCTGGAAACAATTAAGGTCGGTGATAGATTGAACTGGCAGCGAATCGAAACGACGATGGATTCTGTCGTCGTCTTTTGATTCACGCCCGATCGATCATACTTTTGCATGTTTATTCATGATCGTTCCAGTGCAAATCCTAACGAGAGAGCTCGCCAATAGACGTACAAGCTCCATACCGGTATTTAAGTAATTGATTCCCATCCTTTGTTTCATTTTAGTATTAAAATAAAATGCAAATCCTTCGTCTACGCTCTAAAAATAAAGACGTAACTCTACTGTGGCGTTCGCAATTGCATAAGTTATAGCTTGCTTCGTTCTATGCTTAAAAAGGTCTATTCTAGTTACACGACTGCGAGAATCGAAGTTAAATTATAAAGTCGATGTACAATTGTAGGTAATGGTGTTCTAACGCAACATCAATACGAAGTACTCGTTAATTATTCACTATTCAAGAACGATCTGCCATCTCGTCCCTTTAAACTTCTCTTGCATTTCTGCTATACTGAAAACGTCGAAGCTCGCCCGTCGTTTTCCAATAAAGTAAATTGGCATCGATCTTTTCTCAGCAGCATCAGTTAATCTATATATGCATATAAAATTCGTCGAAAAATAATTCCTCCAAACACTGATCCTAGATCGAATTCAATTACTATAACGAACAAAGCGTTGCAATACTTCAATCTTGCAAACCGTTTTAAGGGACAAACAAGGAAAACAACCTTCGGTGTTGGGACGAGCAGAGAAATGTGCAGATGTCGCATAGAGAAGAAGGCAAAGGCCATGGCTGACGCGAAACCTAGTTCTTACCCGAGTTCAGGCTGGCTCTAGGCCAACCAGGACTACTAGCGCAGCAAAGTGGTGAGATCCATTTTGTCCAACAGTAAAGATTTGTTACGCATTCTTAATTACACGCTCACGAATCCATTGCACTCGTGACGCGTTAAAGACGGTATTCTGCATATTCTGCGGTATTCTACACAGCTACTTTACAACAATTTATGTGCACAAATTTCCTAGAGTCACGCTAGATTCCACTCCGCCGTCGTTTAATTAACTATCCCAATAACCTACGACAATCTCCGACCAACGTTCCTGATACTTTCCAAACGAATCTCGAAACCGCCAGGGAAGTACAAGCGAACCGAATCCTTCCATCGATTGTCTGTGTAAGGGCAAGGGTAGCGTCAGAGCCCAGCGTAATGCGATCGAGTTGAAAGCCGTAATTATACATCGCCTGGCCTTTCCGCCTATCCAGCAGCGGCGTGTATTAAACTAACGAGCAGATTTTCGAAACAAGCGATCGAATTTTCCCGTCGCGAGCAAGCGGCATCCCCGCGAGGTATTACGACGAGGCGAGCGGCGAATGCAATCACGATCCGGAGGGTGCTTGCGCGAATCAGTCAGTCGCGCATTAACTCAGGAAATTAAACAGGCTTGCCAGCAGGAAACGCTGCCGGCTGAGCACGACGATGTCAGCCGCGACTCTTCGATTCCGCAGCTTGTATAAGCGGACCACGGGATTAGTGCGTGAAGGCACGCGCAAGACGATGTACGAAGACGTTCGCGATGAAGATGTTCGTCAAATAGCGGGGAAATTCGCGGCGGTTTCGAGGGACGGTGTTGAATTCGATCAGCGAATAAAAGTAACGAAACCGTTCCGTCGACGGAATGAGTAATAATGAACGCTGACACGCCCGCGGTGTTTCGCGGTGTTTCCGCAGAAGCTGGTGAATTCCTGATGAAGTTCGAACGGCGGGAAAGGATATAACGGAAGGGTAATAGATTAAAGCAAGAGAGATTTGTCTTGAGGCTAAACGGAAGCTCTAACGCGAGTTTGAACAGTTCCGCATCGAGACGGGGGATCGTTTCTCTCTGCGCGCGAAACGACGGATCTTCTGTTTCATCCACTCGCGTTAGAAAGTTCTTACTCCGCGGCAATGAATAACTATACTGCCGGTGACGCTTTTTAAGCACCCCCCATGCATCATACTGCGAGAAAGAATTGTACTTTTAGCATTAATTAAGAATGCAAACTACGGCCCGCGCACAAGTGCTCCAGGTATTAAAGCACGAGTAGGAATAACTGAATAATTCACATAATTTGCAATTATTCAACGCGAATGCATTATAGAGCGGAAGCGTTGCGAAATTATGCCGGGGATTTCGATGGAATTACGCGTGATCCGGATAGTCGAAGAAATTGTCCAAATAATTTCTCAACGGTGCATGCGAAACGCCGGGGAAATGCAACTTGACACGCGATGCACGCACATGTGCGCATTTATCTGGAATCGAGAAGCGTTTGATCGACGAACGGGGAATGCGCGTCTCGAAAATGTGAAGGAGTTGCGAGGCGACGTGTGTTCGTTGGAAACCACCGAGCAACCTCACGTTCGAGAAGAATAAACGTGCAGATAACCAATGACATTCGAGGAGAAATACCTGACGCGTCGCAATGAAAAATCCTGTCTGACGTCGGTGCAATGTCGCGTCTTGCAGGTGAAACGTACAACATTTTCGTCCGTCTTTTAAAAACGTTAAATCTTCACTCGTTTCTCCGACGGTACGAATAGACATCTATTGAATTATAGCCGTAGGTTTATGCGTTCGCTTGTCGAGTCGCATATCGATCATTCATTTCGCCATTAAGCATACAAGACCCATAATGCTGTGCCATAACTGACCGCGTCGAACGTCGAAGGAAATAGTTTATAGCTTATAAACCCGCTCGCCTCGGGCCTCCGACAAAATCACAAATCTGTACACGTTTTTCATAACCGATCATTGAATAATTGCTCCACTGTCTCGCGAAGCGAATGTTTCTCGCGAGCTCTGTTACAAAAAGAATCGTGGATTACGATGCGTTTAGTGTCGATTCTCGGTGAGATTGTTCTCACACAATTGTAGGTACATGTTCCGGTACAAAAATGTCTAGTTCTAGTATGCTGCTGTTAAGATCGCGTTAAACCAAGTACAAACGCAAGATATTTCTGCCATATATTTCCCTGCCAAACCGTGAACACCGTATCTGCTTTATCACAAGGCAGCAGAGATCATGAACGAAACTAATCCAAAGACGAATCAGGATTGTCTATTTCGATGAACCTCTGGCACCAGGCGGCTGATATCCGTTCCCTGAATTATGCACCCGTCGAGTTGGCACGGCGCAGCCACGAGGCTCGCATCAATAAATCCGTAGCTGCAGGACACGCGGGCGCGTCTCATTGATGCGTGATCCACCACACACGACCCACCTCTATTCACCCGTCCGGTCCCTGTCCGCGTCCTTGTTTTCCCACGGGGAACACGCGAACGCGAGAACGGAAGGTCTCGAAGCGTGGCCGCCTAAAGGCGAAAACGAATTCGGGTCGAAATGGCGGCTGCGCGGTCCAGTTTCGTTGCAAAGAAATTCCGCGCACGCCGGGAAATTGGGGCGACCCTGGCGGCACAAGGGTAAGCGGATTCAGCACCGTTACAGGACGTCATCAAAATCCAAGTCACATGGGGAACGGCGAAAGTATCGCTGGATCTTTGGCTGGGCCAGGGTCCACGGGGTGACGCGACACCGCCGTGGCACGCTTCCCGGTGTCCGTAATAGGCGCTTAAAAACATCCCCTTCAGCGGCAACCCTGTTTCCTTTCCACGTCTGCAGGGGTAGCGAGGCATGCAGGATCCGGTGGCGCGAGACGGCGCTGGCGTTCTGCCAATGCGACGGCTGGGACGTCGCTGAGCTAGGTGACCCGGCCGTGTAATATCGAGGAAGATCAAGGCGAACCGAAACCCCCGTGCCTGACACTCTTGTGTCCCTCCTCGGATCGAGTGTGTTATAGGTCGGGCGGGATATGTGTGCGTGTGTGTCACGGACGGGAAGAGAAAAAACGTTTAACAGACCAACAGACTGGCGCAACGGCGGGGATAGAGAGATAGCGAAGGGCGAAGGTGCAGAAGAGGGATCTGGAGGCAGCTAAAGCATTCTCGCCGCTTTGAAGACTCCCAAGGGGAGCGTTGGACGAAGCCTGTGAACATCGCGGGGAAGAGAGATAGAAGCACCCGAGAATGCTCTGGGAGACGCCTCGTGTGACACAGAAGCGCAGAGAAAGAGATAGCGAGAGGGTAGGGGAGAGGGGGAACGAGAAAGGGGCGCGAAGAATGAGCTATCATCGGGAGCTAGGAACAAGGTGGCGAATTCCCCTTCAATGCGCGGAGTAGGAAATGCCAGGGCTGAAATTTCCCAGCTGCATTAGGTACACCGAATTCGTTGCATGCGCCCAGGCAACCGTTGGCCTTATTTCTTCGACGAGGTACGAGGCGAACAACAATTGGGCGTGAACGTGGCGGGAAAAGGTGACGAAGAATTGCACCGCGGGAATTTCAGCGTATTGAAGCCGGGCGAGCTCTTACGCGTGTGAGAAATGTCGTGGAACATCGTTCTCTATACCGTCGGGATGGCGAACACCGTTTCGTCGTGGCTGGTTACCGATTAAATATTGGGCTGGTCGAAACGTTTTCTCGTTTCTTGCTCAATATTCTGTAGTCGTATTAGGACAGGGCGGCAAATTTACCTGGTCCGCATCAAACAATATGGGAGATTGCTGCCACACTTGACACACGGGAAGGAGAATGCAAACCATTTGCACCGTTTACCTACGCAAATTGCTACGGTGTTTGGTAACCGGATCCGATGGAATAATCCTTGCTTGGGATGTATCTCTAGCAGCGTGTGCCCATATTTAATTAATGCAAAAGGATTTATAAACGAACGCTGAGAAACGAAGGGAAGCAGATTGGTTTTAGCAATTCCGTACACCGAACATTATAGATTCAGTAGCGTAATTGACCATTAATCAGCCCAGAGCTCAATCTCCAGTTGGGAAGACTGTGCAGTGTTTAGTGGGGGATTGGGAGGGTGTCTGATGGTATGAACTACTGCTATCCAATCGGAAGCTTAATTTAGATAAATGTTTCTTGCATCCAAGTAAATTGAAGATTTCAGTTGGAGACACGTGTCTATAATTATCAGCACAGAGAGCATCGTGCTTTTTTTCGATCTCCAAAGAAACTTTTTAGAAACCTTTTCGATTCGAAAATAATAACATAGTCTGTCGCATGAAATACACTGTGCAGCAATTTTAAACCACTATATGCAGCAAAATTTAATGAAACCTGTAATTCTATATCGAGGTATCAAGCGAGCAATAAACTACAGTTTACTGTTATCTGAGGTATAACATCGTCTTAAACTAAGCCAAGACAATGACCTTAAATGGACCTACAATACAGGGATATCAGGCAGCCGATAACCCTACGCTAGAAACCGAACGCAGAAATCTAGCTGCAAGTGATCGTAGGGGGGGAGTGTCGGTAAATTATGCCAGTGGCTAATGCCTGCCATTGCACGACAGTAAATCGACCCTAAGTTATGCAACCATAGGGAAGGTGGGTAGGCCCAAGAATTCGACGGTTCGATTAGACGAAATAGAATGGCTTATCGAGATGATATGCGGGATTAAAGATATTGCTCGCCCACAGGGTTGCTCGCAGTAAAGGAAAACTGTCCGGGGTTATCAGATTACATTTCAATATTAATATATCCCTTCATCAGTTATCAGAAGCATGAAATTCTTTCGATCTATTCAATGATTTATAAAAAGAACGAGGTTGAATTGAAATAACAATTGAATATGAAAAATATATAAGTTATTATTTCTTAAAGAATTGTAACACGAATGTATATAATAAATTTATACACACCCAATCTCGTTCATTTCACCAAGCATTAAATGAACATTATTAACATTATTAACAACACTCGTACATCATTCCATCTTATTCCCCCAAATAATGCGCAACCGTACGAGAAGAATAAAAACTGTTCGAACGATGTGAAAATTCAAGGCATGACGTCGCAATTAAGTAACACTCTTTGAAGGAAGCACTATGTGGGCACTACCCTTATCACAGTAGCGTAACTATAACGATACCTCGCCTTAACTTCAACGTTAGCTCGAACGACCAAAGATATTAGGGACAATCACGGAGTGTCTAAGGTCCTCGTCTTCAAGTATCCGACAGGGGGAGGGGGCGGGCGAAGAGGGAACAGGCTTGTCACTGACATGATTAATATCTGCCCAGAGACACAGAGTTCGTCACTTGAAGCGTGTTCCCACTGATGAATCCAACCAATGTCTGTAATTTAGCTAGTTGATCCTGGTACTCCGTTTGGAAGGACAGCCACTCACGATTTGCTGGCGAACAGAGGGTTGCGAGCTGTGGTTATGCCACGCATACATATTCATGTTGCCTCTGAGGCACGTGCTACGTGGGACGGTTGTTTGGGATTAATACGAACGTATAAGATCGTAAGCCACGTTAAGCCACGAAGGACTTACCGAGCCTGGATAACCGTGTTCGACAAGCATCAATTCTGATTCAGTATTAATATGTAACATTTTCTATCCGCCTGTGAAAAACGACGAAAAAAAAATACAGAATATTTTACTTCATTTTTGCTGCAAAAGAGATGCCTAAATTCTACACAGACAGAGGAGAAATTTACATCCTCGAATCACTGCGCTGTTACCGGATACAAATCTTCATTTATGAAAACGTATTGAAACGCCCGCAGTAAGCTTTGATAAAAATTCTTGAACCCTCAGAATGGTCGATTTTTAGAGCCGATGGAAGATACAAGCGATTGTATTCATGGCATACTTAGACTGTACGCCCAGCAGAGCGACATGCGAGTGTAGTTCTTTTGCGCTATCCAAGAATTGAGTGGACTTTATCAAGATCTGGTCCTGCTATTTGATCTCTAATAAACCATGGCACCGCCGTCGTTTCATCCACGGCGGATCAGAGGTCACGGGGGAATTTTGGAAAAGGAATCGAGGAGGGTCAGAATGAGAAGATGAAGAAGAAGCCTGAACGGGGTATTAAGGTAGTCCCCACTCGAACGGACAGAAAGCCGACGTACTTGTATACGGCAAGAATATCATTCTACGGGGGCTCAAGATTCATAAAAACGCAATAAATCCTCCCCACCCTGGTTCGCCATCTTGCGCGAACGGTGCATTCATCCTGTGCACCCTCTATTGTCTATGTTCACCTTTGCTAACTGTGTTCGAAATTTCGCTTTTCACTGTACATACATACTTATTTATATCGTGCACCACTGCTGCGTGGCGCCAGCCGAGTTATATACATTAAATCACGAAATTGTTCTGGTTTTGCTGTGAACTCTGAATACAGGATACTGCGTCACCGTTCGTACAATATAAACGGTATGCTATTGATTACACGGGAGGCAATAAACGTCGAATAGGAATGGTGGAACGTTTAAACACTTTATTTTCGAGTGGAAATAATTACGTAATTATTTTGAATACTGCGCACTTATATCCTTTTATTTACTTTTCAAATTATTAGGGGACCTAAATACATCTCCAATTTGCACTTATGACAAACACTGTGCACACTGCAGAAATCTGCAGAATCGCAGTTAACTGCACGTTTACAAGCGGGAGGAGTTTTCGTGTAACTGGTGACCAGCAACTAGTTGACCTTTTAATCTTGGAAGTGCTCTTGTCATAGTCCGAGTATGGCAACCGTACGTCATATTTGGTGGCATGGCATTAGTTAACTTCATGTTCGACGCATAGCCCACACAATGCGTACGCCATCGATCGTCACATTTACTACTCTCTCGAGAGCTCTAAACTCGACGATTCGAGTTCGCTGTAACAACTATGTGCAAGCCACCCTCCATACGTCCAAGTCGCTGATGGACGTCTGGGACATGATTATATCCGCGTTCGTATTAATGCCTTTGCACTCTGACAAAGCGTATAACATTACGTGCAATTACGGCCGCGGATCGATCATGCGAAACCGTACGGTCATTGTGTAATTTGCACTTATTAAGTGTGATCAAACAACAAGGATCAGATATTACGATTAGCTATACTGTTGCAGGTATGTAGCATACCTTCATCGAGGAAATTACTTTTCATAAATCACCAGTGCTTTGCGGTACAAACACGCGTCTCGTATTCAGACGTATACCAATGATTTTCTGCATACTATCGTTTCATCATTTTTTTTCCTAATACGTTGACATACGATGCCCGAGATCGATAGCGGAAATAATTATCTGCGTTCGTTATTTGCATGGTAGAAATATTGATTTATATTTGTAATAGCAGGTGGCCGATTGTGAAAGCGTCGAAGAAAAAAACTGAATAGCGAAAGACAGTTATCGATTCTAAGCATGTACGTGACATGGGGAACTTTCGATCAGATTATACTGTTATCTGCAACGCCAACAGAAATTGGAAATTACCACGGTATCGTCTTACACGGTTGTCACTAAACGACCCTAGTATAGATCTTCCAGCCCCTATTATTGAATCAGCAACTACACCCTTTAGCCAATATTCACACCCCTCCGTTCTCCATCAATCTGATATTACTTTGTAATTCGGGGGCGATTTTTAATTGAAAGACGGCGAAGCAAGGGGACATCTTCCAAACTAATGATAATATTAAAAGGAATACAGTTGACAAAATAACTGTTGAATAATGGAATGCAACTGCAATATGGACGCCTCACTTGCCAAATCGATTAACTCCACTTTCTGAATTTTATTAAATTTTAATGTCAAAACACTTTATTAGTGTTTATTAGTGTTTTGACATTTTAATAAAATTCAGAAAGTGGAGTTAATCGATTTGGCAATTGAGGCGTCCATATAATTAGCAATTATTTATATTTCCAAGGCTTTACATAAATATTGCTAAAAAAAAATGAAAAAATTGTTCCTTTTTACTCCGAAAAAATCCAGTTTCGTTTTCATTCACCAAGTTAAGATGTCCACTGTTCACCAACCCCCTTTTCTATCCTCGTGCCAATTACCTTGTACGAATTCTCGTCTGGTACAACCCGGACACACGTTCGTGCTTTCTTCTACGTTCTCAAGAGAAGCACACGCCCACGCAGGACACCCTGTATATATACATACACACATATACAGCACGTCTATCTTACGGAACATTGTCGTTGGAGACCGCGACACGTAGGCGAACGTAAGTGGCCAAGTAAATACTGTTTTTAAAAGTTCGGTCGACTCAATTGCACACAACGCTCGTGAAAGTGTTTCCTCAAACACATTAGGGATTCGAGTTGGTAAACAAGATAAAAGTTGGAGAGTTTAAAACAAAGAGAAATTGATTACTTCCACGCACATTTGTAATATAATAATCAAATTTGTCAAAACGTACCGCCCGGTTCATATAATTGGATTTTAATTCAAATCAATATGCACTTCGTATTCCCGTGCAACGATTTACCACGTTGTTTTCCGAATTTCACTGGGCAATCACCTTTAGGCGAATCCTTTCTATGGTAATGAATGTACAATAGAATCTCATGACGTTCTAGAGAGAATGTACAGACGCTGTCGTTTCCGTTGTTGATTTTCCATTTACAAAGGCATGTCGAACGGGACACGTATTAGATTTAACAACATTCCCTCGTAGATTTTACGCACGAATGATTTTGTACGCGTTAATAAAATTAACCAATTCGTGTATAAGCGGAAAGAGAAATAACACGAGCGATGAGTCTATCGGTTATACAGTGATTCTTGATATCAGAGATTGAAGATGGCGCACATCACCAGAATTTCCCCTATATTCACATACTTGATATTTCACATACGATAACAACTTGATTTCCATTCGAATCATGGAATTGTTTCATTTATTCTGTCGGTCGGAACAGGGGATGAGGAGAGCAAGAGAGAAGACAAAAATACCATAATTTCCATCGTTAGTTAAGTCGAATACTGTTATTAACAATTACCTGCCCGGCGTCTTATCATTAACTGTTTGCTACAGAAACGCGCGAGATTGTATTTAAAATGTTGTCGCAATTTCCTCGCTGTAGTACACGCGACCAAATTAAAGTCAATTGAAAACAAAGGGACAATGGAACTGGCTGACCGTGCAATTACGAAGAAGCACACGCGTGAGAAGAAGTTATTAACTTTCGTTCCACGCTCGAACCTGTTTTCACGGGGGCGAACCGTTGAGGGGTGCACAAGGGACACTCGTGCATTAAGTCTAATGTTGCGTCACGAGATAACCGGTTGGACGATTATTCAGTTACCCCTCCCTCTGTTTCCCCCCCTTTCCCCAATAATACAATCTATTCCGTTATCATCGCGAAAGCGGACTTGATATACATTGCTGCGAAAAGTATGAACAGGCCAGTGACAGATGTTCGTAAAGCACGGTCCGATAAGGGAGAATAAATTTGCAGGTGCAACCCCGCTCCAGGAGGGAATATTAAAACAGTTTGTCTGGAATGTTGCAATTTGCTGCGAGCTTCGCGCTGATATGCACAATTTTATGTAAAAATTTGAGTTTGCAGAACGATTTACTTTGCAGCGATAGTGTAGACCGAAGTGCAGCTTCTACCATTACAGCTAGCGTGCGTTTGGAACATCGAATTATCGATGCTTGTACAGATACGTGTATAATTTTTGGTATTTTCTCTCTTTCTTTGCAACTTTCAGAATTTTCACGATTCGCTTCCGTGCCACGCGAAGAAATGGGGGACGGGGGGAATGTTTATAGAACATTTTAGGCGTCCTGTTTCGTGTAACAATGGAATAACCGATAGAAAGTATAAATTTTTTCGTGTCGCGAAACAGTTAACTGAAAATATCCAGGGAGACGTGGAGTATTGATTAGATACCTGTGACATAAATAAAACTGTATACCTGAAAACGACCGGCGGAGTTATCTAATGCGATGGCATCAATAATTTTGGTCAGTTTTCCCCATCGTGAAACTGGTAAGAGAATGAAATAAAAAATAGTATCATTTCGAAGATTTCAACATTCTGTAACTTCGTCGGCTGTAACGAACATCAACAGAAGTGTCCGGTAATTTTTTTTCCCCCGTTACTTTTTCATTCTTCAGGGTGAAACCGTCCCTTAAAAGTTAACGCGTGTTTCCCCAGATACCTGCGCAACTTCAATACCAGTTTTCTAAAAAATAAAATGTTAAAAAAAGAATAGCTCTCATGCTCCATAAAACTGTTCACTGAAATTATCGAGAATTTATGGTTTTACATAAAACATTCGCTACTTTCATTCTGAACAATGTTTATGTTGGTACGAGGTTGAAAAATACGCTGCAAAATTACATCCGGAAAGGTGTTCCATGCGCGCAGGGAAATAGGAAAACGAACGTTCGCGTTGAAAAAAGATTTTTATCCCCAAGATGGAAGAAGTAGCAAAGAAAACAATTTAGGTTTTCCACAAATCCAACAGGAAGTTGGAAAAATCATGGAAATGTTTTCGTTCATCAAAGTTCTTTAATAAATGGACCAATAAGCGATGCTGCACAGAGGTTTTGCGAAAGTTTCGCGACGTATTGACAGCGGCGCGAATATAAATTTCTGTTCAAGCTTCTGCGCCCGTGGTTGTTGGGCGGGCGAACATTTTAAGCCGCGAGATGGGTCGGTTTTACTGCCAGTAAATCCGTGTAACCGTTAATAAAGTTCTGTCTGGGACGTCGTGCCCGACTAGCCAGGGTGTACCAGTAATGCGAAATTCATTACACCGTATATGGAAGAAGCACGAGGCAACGATAAAGTTAATGCTACGAGAAGCTGCAAGAAATCCCGCTGTTGTTATACCCGTACACCTGTTTACACTGGCGTCGTTTAATAATTAATATCTAACGATCCAAGGCGACGTCTATGCCCTGTCTGGACCTACTTCGATCGTTCACTTTGGCCTCATTCATGATATCGCGATCGGCGTTTGCCCACTGATACGTGGATAAATGTAACGGCAGGTATATACGTACTTACGAGACCGGCTGTCGAAATATTTTGATATCGATATCCAGATGCATTTGTCACTTACCTGTAACAACAAAGAAGACTCGTTAAACAGACATGCAAGAAATTAAGTCGGAGAGGAAAATGAAAATAAGATCAGATTTTCAAGTAACAAAGCATGTGAAATTAATCACTACTCTGGAATAATTATAAATGTTCCTTTTGGTTAATTGTAAATTTATCGGACAGTCGAGGACATATACAGAGTGAACACAATCCCATTTACCAACGGTGACGTTCCAGGGGGAAAGAAGAGCTTGAATTTGACGCGAGTAGAAAGGTATTCATCGAGCATCGTAATTACCATGATAATGACCAAGATTATGCCGCTTTGCGAAATTCAAACGAAACAAACGTGCGTAGATGCACGTTTATTCCCCGTGCAATGGCATTCGCAACGCAGATTTCGACCGTGCCGATGTTTATTCATTAAAGCAATATCATCACCATTTCATCTTGCCGGTTGAGTACGAACGAATGAACGGGCATCGTTGGTGAAATGTTAATTCGGCGTGTCGCTCGGTGCACGGCTGTTACGTATACGACGGTAGCAGGAAGGAAAGGAAAGGGAGACGGGAGGAAACAGGAAACAGAGCAGAAATTTTTCAGCAAACACAATTTTAATGCCGAATGAAAAAAATTGTGAACATTGTTAGGTGTTCCTGTTCTTTTCGAAAGGAAAACGTGTTCGCAATGGCATTGGCATTTAGAAGATAGAGTTTGTATGACAAACTCTTTGTTTGTCGTACAAAGTGAAAACTGTTACTAGAAAGTCGACTACATTGCGACAAACGTTGACTCGTAATATTTAATTCCACACGGTGATTCATAACGCTTTTCACGTCGTGCACCTGAGGAAAAGATTGCGGTTATCGAATCACGATAAAACCTAGACATCGAGACGAATGATTTATGTCGCACAAGATGGATCTAATATAATAGTATTACGTACACTCCAGCTCACCTGGGCTTCCAATCAAGAAGCCATCGGCTGCTTAACTACAGTGTGACGCGTAATCTAGCCGAACAAGGAATTCTAGTCTAAAAGAAACTATGATCCTGGAAGGGAACCGTAGATATATCGCAAGTTCTATCCTTATGGGATATCCTTTTGTCAATAAGTACATACAAGCTTCGATATTTATTTGCCCCGACTGCTCCATCGAAAATAAATGCGAAATATAAATACAGTCGAACTGCGGAAAGGAAAACAGAATTGCTCAGTTCCTTCCTTCTTGCGCATTCAAATATGTGTTAGAAAAATACTGTTGAATTTATTTTTAATACAGCAATACGGTTTGAAGAAGCTAGTTTTCGCAGAGTTTTCCAGGCAGCCTGAGTTTGACTTGCACTTTAAATTCTCATTTGAAGAACTTTTATAACACACATGCTGCAAGCTCTTCTAAGTTGCTCTGTTCTTTTAAACTGCTTTCCTTCACGTTTCATAGAAAAGTCTTGTGCGCCACGACGCGAAGACGATTTCGCCCACCGTGGGCAGTTAGAATTGGCAACGAGGATTACGTTAATTAAGCAGCGCTAATTATCTAGGTGGAAGGCGGGGTACAAGGAAAAATCGAATGGAGACGTGCGCTGAGGTAGGAAACCGATAAGGAATTGTTAAAGTAATTGCAAGACAGATTCCATATTTACCACCCAACGGTGATATAATAAGTGAGAGGAGTAAATGTAATTGAAAATTTTTTAGGAAGTAGAAGAGGATTAATGCAAATTTTAAAATTCAATTCTGCGAAGTATTATATACTAATATAATACTCGATTTCGTGCTATCTTATGTTGAAATATAATCAAATTAAATCAAATCGATAATAAAATCTCGTAGACAAAATTGAAATAATTAAGGAACACAAGCAGTACGAAACGTAGATCCTTACATTAATAAATGGAAATTTTATTTTCTAAAGTACGAGTAACGTTCTCTAATGCAAGCTGCGCTTGTTTACTGACGAAGCCTTACGACCAACAGTACATACGGAATTCTACAAAACGACTGAGCACCCAGGGAGTTTTCACGATGCAAATACGAGGGTAGGGGAAATTAAGCTTGATGGAACCACGACGGCATGCAGAATTAAAAGGAAACACCTGGTTTCGCATTTCTACGAAGCATGCCTGCGCTGTGGGAGAGTTTGGCGAAACTTAGCATAGCAAAATTATAGTTAAGACAGATTTTCTTGTCTCGTTGAAAGGCATTCACATTGTTCACATTTGATATAATTTCTACTTAAATTGCACAATTGATTATTTACTTATAGCTTTATATTATTAGCTTTTTATGCGCGATTAGTGTAAACAGCTCTTGGAAGAATTTCGTCGTGATTTTCATATTCATAAAATTGTTACCACATTTCGATGATCCCACTGATCTTCTGGATTAAATCAATGCCCGGTTGATAGGGCCTTTACATATAATACCATTTGTGTATGAGAATGTGTAATTAAAAGAATAGGGACAGCTTCAGAGTTCAACTATTAACACCACAATCGTTTTACCTTTTTGCACACAGCGTGTTAGTCTCGTGTGCTTTCCAACTTGGTTAACTCGTATTCGTTGAACGCAAGACGCATATTTTCACGTCTCTTTCAAGCACGACCTCCTACACCTTGTCGCGAGCGTCTTTCTTTTACCTGCGTATACGTCCCTGTTCGTTTGTATGCATTGTACGAACAAACAACAAACTTGAAATTCTCACACTCGACATACGCCGTGAACATATATAATTAATTGTAAAATATACGGGAAAAATTCGCTAGTAAATTCGAAGGGACGATAATGTGTAAGATACACATTTTTGTATAATGTATTCATAAACGACATTATTTTTAACCAATTCTGAATAAAAATATTGAATGTTTGCTATGAAAATTAGTCGAGTTCTACTATTACCATTTATACATTAGGCTAATGTGCGACAGGCTTTAAAAGTTATTACGAATGCAACAGCAATTTGGCAAATCGTGTTTGTAGATCCGAAAGGCCGTAATTAGTCGGAGTTAAGTAGAAAAGCTTTATCCCTACCGGCACGACGGATTAAAGGCCAAGCCAGAAGCCAGACATTCGAATTTTCACTACAATTTCCTCCTAGAAAAACCCATTTTACACCAACCTTCATTCCTCTTTTTCTGCATTAATTACCATCGATTATCTTCCTTCCCGTCCCTCCTTGCGAAAATCATGCGACCCTTCTGTGCCACAAAAATCCATGGACTTAAATACTACTGTCTGTGGGAAAGTTTCCACCCGGTGAAACTTGCAACGGTGCAACGACTAAATGCACTATCCTGTGATACTACGATTAATTCTATGAACTATCGAATGTAAATAAACATCTGACAAAACCTGCGATTATTTATTAAAACTGCTAGCCTACGAAATTTGACAACTCCATGGGGTTGATACATAGAATAATATTCGTTCTTTAAAGATTCCTTAAACGAATTTGACAATACTACTACCGAGGTTGATCCTTCGATGCCAATGATTCAATAAAGTTAATTGTGTATACATAGTTTCATAATTAACACCAATCAGTGTTACTCTCGTCGCGCGTATGATACAATCTCGTTAATCGGCCTGTTCGGCCTGTCGAAGTACTTGTTGGTAGTCTAAATCGAGGCACAAATTAGTGTTCGTCACTGGACGCGAATGTTAAATTGAATTTAGTATAGCTAACTATATAACATTCGTAACGATCACCAAGCCAGTGCATTTGTCGTTCGAAATATATACGAAATACGAGCAAGATCTTTGTAACAATATTTTCTGTTTTTTCTTCTTTTTTTTCACTTCACTGTTTCACTTCCGATAAATAATCTTAATGGTACAGCAAGGATTAGAACCAACGAGCGATACCGTGATTAAAGGCTAAAAAAGAGCGATGATTTACCAGCAAGTGTCGGGTATTAACAGCGATAATCCTACGTACGGTCTCGCCGGATGTGTGGGAGACTAGCCATGGAAAAAGGGACCGGTCGTTGGCTCTTCGATAATTCCCATACAAGGCGACTCTGTTACAAGTATAAAATATTCTGCAATTACGTTTGTTTCTCCTATTTTTTCAGTACTATCGTTCATTTTGATCCATGTGATGTAACGTTCTCGGATAATAAATCAGGAACACAGGAACGTATTCATCAATCGCGGTATAATTGTCAAAGTTTATACAAAAATATTACATTACGATTCATTATAATTTTCTGCCGGTCGCGTTTCAAAGAATCGCAAAGAGAACCATTTAATTAATGGCGCGCTTCGATTTCAGAAAAGCAAATTAAATAATCCATCGGCAAAGAACATCTTTTCCCGTGTTTACTAAAAACTGTAAATAATAACAACCATAACAACAATAATAATAATCGAGTAGATACAAGAACTAAGTTGGACACAAAAATGTGATATTACACGTACAATAATAGGAAAACACTGTAATACGTAAAATTTCGATCAATTATCCAATTCGAAGGAAGAGCGAAGGAAGCGAAAGCACCCTCCCCCCATCCCTCTGGTCCCATACCGTGAAGCCAAAGAACACCCTGCTGAAATGGACGATCGAGAAAAGGTACGACGACCGTGCATTGTGTTGTAAATGCGACGTGACTTCGTCTGCGACTGTGGCTCAATTTGAATGTTCCATTCAGGGACTTCGACTGTCAAGCTCGGATCGTTGCCATAGCAGAAAGAGGGAAAAAGACAGAGAGAGGGCAAGAGGGAAGTTATTGGCTACATTCTCGTAAAACTCGCGCACGTGGACGGATAGTGGAACGATAATTCGAATTCATATGCAAATACACGTCAGACAGAAAGAAACGAACGACCATTGAGGGGGTGGAAGCACAGGGGTTGAAAACGGAAGGAGACCGATCGCGTGTCAAATATTTGCCGGACGAAAAATCCGCAGTCGCTGTTACCACCACGGCCATTCAGAGATTCGTTCATCGGCGAAACGATTATCGAAATGGAATATTACAGGGAATGCAGACGTTCGCTTAAACAGCAATCGTATGTTTAACGCAAACTATGCTAACAATGATTTGTTGTTTTCGTACATACGAGCTTCACGATTATACGCAATCAATTGTTGATGAACGTTTCACTTTCTTTTGGGGCAGTGTAATTGATAAATCTCCTTTATTTCGTGGCTACAGTTTTTACTGTTTGCGGACATTTCGCGTGATTTGCATTTGTTTATTTAACCATTGACTCGATGCACTCATTCGTGAAAGCAATCTAGATAATTCAGCTCCGTTGCAAAAATATCCGCAGTGGACGATAACTCCGTAAAATTTTATCCATGCTGCGTAATATACAAATAAATCCGTCGAATCGTCGGGATTCCATTCAGTATAAATTCGATATTGAACGATTAAATCGCATTGCCGTGTAATAATTCACTTAGTTAATTCTGTATGACATGGTACAGTCACGAGTTATCGCAGAAAAGATTTCTTTCTACCGATCTACGAGTAACTGCACTCGCAACAGAATACGACGTGGCTTAGGTTTGCTAATTAGTCCGTTTATTCGAATCCGCGAATTCATTTGAAGTACACACGTAGTTACCTACCGCGATTCAGTCGCCCGTCGTACGAACTGCCATTGTATTTCGGAGTCAAGTTAAAAATGAAACAATATGTACGAACTGCAACGTATTCGAGGGGACCAATTAAGTTGAACTGATAAATTTTAATTGCAACCAAAGCATCGATCAACGGCATCAATTAATTGAAAAATCGTTTATGCGTGTAACAATACGTACAAATATATATAAAATATGCACACAACGGTAGCGTAGCGAATTAAAATTCATTAAACGAATTGCATTTTTATGGAACCATTGTTTTAATCTTGCATTATCGATTCGTCGATACATGACACAGAAGCAGCCGGTTCCAGTCGAGATCGTGAATACCATTATTTATTTATTTCTGTTTTTTCTCTGTTAACCCTGCGCTTTTTATTGCGTTGAAAGATAAACGACGGTAAAAATGAATCGCAAACGTGGATGCTTGTCGTGGTATTTTCCTTTCTACTCGGTGAAACTTTTTGCACGTATGTATGTATGCACGCATGTATGTATTTCGATGAGCTGCACAGCACAGAACGCGTACAGCAGAGGTGTATATACCTACTACGGGCCATGGAATTGGGCAGGTGTACACTGTGTTTGGACACGAAACGTTCTCATGTGTGCGCTGCGAGTACTGTGCGGTTGTGTGCGTGAACAGTTGTGTACGAGGCCCGATTACATATTTACGCACACTGAACAAATTGACTCTGGGAGCAAGCGCCGTACTGTTTGCTACCATGAATCGAGCCAATCGCGCACAAAAAATCACGTTCAATCTATTTGTATGCCCCGTTCACTTGTACACTACGTACGTAATCATTCATTGCTACATACGTGGACTGTCGTAAGTCAAACACATCGAGCCACGCGCAGAAGATACGCAAGATACTACAGGGATATCCAAATTGAGTGTCACATATTTCCAATTGAAACAGAACAGAAATTACGATGCTCGAGATAATTAAGATGCGCCGCTTGCTTTGGATAATCTTACTAATATATATACGTATACATAAATTGCGATAGAGCCCAAGAAAAAGTGATTGCTGAGATAAAAATGAGTGGAAAACATAGAATAAAATTTCCTTCATACGGAGCATCTTTAATACGCGAAAAATGACACTTCCATCTACATTATTTTATCATCCCATCTATTTTCTGTACCATAGTAAAAATAGAATTTTATTCTAGAATGCTGTATCACAGTTTCCCAATAAAACGCCACCAAACATTGAACCAAACGCGTTGCAAAATATTCAAGCAACATATAAACCACCGTTCACTGACACACTAACCTATTAAACGGCAATTCGATCCACGGGAACATAGTCGAATGCTGAACTGAACTGCACTCGGTTAATCTGCAAGCCCTATCCCCGCAGTATGCAAAATGAAAATGCTTCTGCGGTATCTCCCCGGGTATTCACTCTCAGTCGTCGAAACGAAGTTGTTTCTTTGTGCCTGATTCTGGACTGACGATCAAAGGGTCGCGATAAACGACCGGGGTATGAAACCAAATTCGACGAAGCCACTTTTGACGGTAGACGTTCCGTGGGCACGAGAACCGTTGAATATTCACCATTCTTCGTGGCAGCCATGGCAGTGCACGCTGATAAGCACGTGTGTGACAAATCGAGTCGAAACTGACCCATTCGAACGGACTGTCGTTAAAAGTTTCATTGGGTGAACCCGGCGAATTAAGGTCGACAAGCAAATTCATAAACGTCCTGGTTTCGACGGCGCCGTTAAAAAAAATAGGATAAAAAAAGGGTTCAGCGCATTGCAATTGCAGTCGTCGATCCGTAAACGCCTGGCAATTCAGACGATATCGAATCTGAAAACGGTGGAAAACTTTTTCCCCGGTAAACAACATTTTTTCCTCGCCTTACGCTTGCTTCGCGTGCACGCGTGTCATCGTCAAGAAAAATGATCCGCCGTTTGTCCAAACGGTTCTGCGCGACATTCGACTTGATGGTTTTGGGGGTGTGTTAAAATCCTGAACGCATACAGATTTTTCGGTTGGTTTTCAATGAATCTTGCGCGGGGGCGTTACCAAATAAATAGAATTTATCGTGCCACGTCCGACCGAAACCGGGCAGAATGAAAAACTACGGAATATGGTCGAATTTGGTCGAATTTGATCGGAAAATCGAAATGAATTACTAATGGAGCGACGTTGCCGGCGATTAAATCTTTCGCGAAATTAAATAACGTTCGAGGGAAAATGAAACTCGTCATTGGAGGCGCGTGTTTGTCCATATACATAACGCTCGACAATATTACGTTCAAGCTATTTTCTAAATGATTGAATAATTCTTTTGTAACGTTCCGTGCTCGCGAAAGGTTCAAACGATAGCACAACTAGCCTTGAAAAGAAACGAATAAATAGAAGCAGTTATGGAAACGTAAAATTGGGCGGTTAACAAATCACGGTAACGGAGCGTGAAACATATTCCTTTGTGAAGGGAATTTATTTGCATGTTCCTTGCAGAAATTATGTCGGGTCATCGAGCGTAAAAATGCCATAAGGAGGAAATAAGGAATGTGGAAACAAAATGAAATGAAATGGAGAAAGCGGAAACAGCAACGGGTCTGGCGGGTTTAAATCAGGATAATCAACAATGCTCATCATATCCCCCCTCTTTAGATGCCGTGTCTTTTGTTCTCGTTAAAATATAACACCGTTTCACTGTCACGATCCACTATAGTACTTGTAACAGCGATTGCCACGTTTTATGTATATATTTAACGCCACGTATAATTTCTAATATCAAAATATTGAAAAAAAAAGTAACGCATCCGATGGCCTGAAAAAGCATAAACGAGTACTTTGCGCTTTAAAGTTATACAGATGCAACGTTAATTATAGAATGATCCAATATTCTGCTCTCTATATTTGCACAAGTAACATCTTTCAGGATCACCTCTGTACACATCGAACATTCTACCGCGTCGATGCTTATGGGTGTAGGTGCGGCCAGAAGACTAGGCCCAATGCAACGTGCCGGTGCATCCAGAGAAATAGGCAATACACCTGAGAAGTTGTGCTCGCTCCGGTATCTAGAGCTTGAAGCACCGGGAACGAGTTTCCTCGTAGACGAAAGTAAACGCTGGAAACTGGAACGGCGGAGGACGAGAAAAACGGAAAGGGTGGTTGAGGAAAGCATGGTCAGAGATTGCTGACTATGATTACGCAGTTACATCCGCCACTGCCATCCCCGTTAACTCGCAACATAGAACGAGACGTGAAGTTTGAAAATTGCCTTTGCTATACCCTCCCTCTATGTTCCATTTTCTTTTCGGCTGCTAACTCATTCAAAACGTTCCACCCTTTCGTCATTCCTTCGACTGTACCGAACTCTATGCATCGATCGTCTTGCTTTTTTCGCCGAGATATCAACGAAATCGCAACGAAATTACCCGCGCAGGTGGCGAAATAGAATTCTCGTCTTCGAGTGCCCGTCGATCTTATCTGGCCGCGTTAATCAGATTCGTCAACGAAAAATCCGTTCGGAGAGATGAAATGAACGTTCCCCGTAGATAGAGCGTCTCTGCTCCAGCTGGATACCTTAATCCAGGTTAAATGCGGGATTAAATCTTCCGCCTTCATTCTTCGTGACGAGCATTCAGTATGAAATAAGTAAATCGCTATCCACCGACCTGATCAATGGGAACGGTTTTCACCGCATAGGCGGTGGTTCTTGCGATGGTGTTTTCGAGATTAGACGAAGTGGAATCGGTTTTTCAATCTGTTGGTCGACTGTTTGGAATTTTCTAACGTCACTGCTTCACGACGCGTACACAACTCTCGCCTGTTCGCAGCTGTTTCGAATTGTACAATGATCATCTATTGTCAGAACTGCGATATTATTTGAATCTTTATTTAAACCCTCTCTTTCTTTCAACGCGGAAATCCCAAAGACGTATACAACACGCTTGTTCCCTAGATCGCAGCTGTTGCTCCAACGATTGACCAACTAACCGCGTGTTATTTGAAAAAAAAAAGATTCCCTCGCATATAAAACCATATTTCTGCATTCCAACTATGCTACAACGCACTGGCAAATAAAACGTTCCGCTAAAATATACATTTACTGTTACCGCGCGTCCAGTTTTTCGCGTGACCCGTTCCATTCCGACATTCCTCTACAGCTGTATATCGAATAGAATTTTATAAACGTGCATCGCCCCCCCCCCGCCCCCTCGCACGGAAGGATTTTCACCGATGAATATAAAATATCGTTCCGCGAGACCGGCATCGGTTTATATTTCTACGCGCGTTAAGCATTATGTACCCACTATCCGAGGGAGAACCTTAAGCATCATTAACTACAAAAGAAATCTCAATAACGCGGCTTGGATTTGCTCGAGCGACCCGAATGCCAGTTGCATCGTGTATTGCATAAACCAGATCTCGCTGTGAGTTTCGTTCTGTTTTCTTGCGAGCGACGCACACTCGCCGTGCTATCTGTGTACATGTACGATCGTACATTCGGCCCTTCTGCTATGAGCGTTGCCAGTACGAGATGTAACTTCCCAGTTTCCTATCTCGTATAACTTCCCGTGGGGCAAAAGCCTTTGGATGAAGTTCCTCGGTGCCGTGGCCACCCTTTTTGTCGGCACTCTTGGCTGTGCTTTTGTATAAGATAGAGCCGACCCTTGCAGAGCGAACCACGAGAAAGACTGGCGCAGCAAGCGCGCTTTGTACGTGATGTAACGTTGCAAAAATTCCTTTTGAATTCCATTAGACGGGTTAGTGTGCTCGCCAACGCTGCTTCCTACCTTCGGCTCCATTTGCGCCGTGCATTAATTGTGCGCCGCGTTCGAAATGTGAATACGGGCAAAAAAAATTGCACATATATGGATATAATGGGGGAAGAAGTGAAACAGAGGGCTGCGTCGACGGCGGGGGAAACAATATTATTGTATGCGTTAACGTGGAATTTGTTAAGCGAGAATTGATCGTGCTCGTCACTGTGTATGCAGTTATGAGGGCTGAAATTATGATACTGATTTTGTGTACCGCGCGACGGGGAGGTTTAGAATTAAGAAATACAGAATTCAGCTAAGATTCGATTTCTGTGGAAAGTACGAGTATGATCGTGGGTGGATGCAAAAGGGGATGTAAAAATTAAATGATTCTACTGCGATTTCTCTCGAACGTTGCACTGATTTAAGTAATTCTCCGGTGGTCCGATGGAATATTAATTATAATTACAGTTTCTGTAAATTGTATTATTTTGTACCGCTTATAAGTTTTCCTATTTAGTTACTCGCTCTGCACGTGTATCGTTTACACTATAAATAAAATTTTTAATCGTAATATGTACTTTCAAATGTTAAATTGCTAAAAAAAAAAAAATGGGAAAACGGTATTGCCTATCTAGCCACTGCATACATCTTTCGAAAACCATGACACTGCATGACGTCGTTGTTCCTTTTCTCTTTTTTTTTAACCGCGTATCAATCATTCCAAGTTGGAATTTCCAACCTTAAGCACAGACGAGACACTTCGCGTTGAAGCTATTTCTAGCGCCGAGTAGAGAAACATTGCCGCTTATGGGGCTTTTGAAACGTGTATATCCACCATCGTAAAGTGGCATGGTGTCACGGTTGTGTCTCGGTGGATTATCATAGCGATGCACTGGTTTAAATGTGAACTTTCTCACGAGACACGCGAGTGGCAACACAAAGTGCCCCGTATACAGTGGGTCCACTATTTGGTGTCATTTATATTCCACGCGTTTACCAGGATGCCATAAACATTGAATTTTCATACAGCGAGGAAGAAATGTATTCGTGCAGCAAGGATATGGAAATAAACCGAGCTATAGTTTCTATAAAATACACATTTTTGTACATTGTTGTACATTGTTATATAATATTGAATGAACTGAAAATACATATGATGCTACCTGCTGTTGTTGTTGTTGTCAGTGATTGGCTGGACGTGAGCCATCTGTCTACCGGAAGAAAGAAAATATCTTGCGCGAGCAACCCAATACGGCTGAAAGAAATTTAAGAAGACAAGAGCTGAACCAAAGAAGCAACAAGACGCCTTCCGCCAGTACAGTGGCTCTATTTTCTGTTGCAACCACGAATTTCCTGTAATTACATAGTCCGCAATTCGATCAGCTGGCCTCTAACATCTTTCACTGACGTACAGTTCAGATTCCAATCGATTTCGTGAATTCAATATCGATAGCAAAACATCAGCCATAATTCAACCCAGATGTACGTCATACGTAATACTTCCCCATTGCGTATATACTTGCGAGTAACTGGACAAAACTTTCAGAGGAAAGGACAAAAGTATAGAACTTTCGTGGCGAGGGCACAATGTTGCTGACTAACCGAGTACCTTTGCGATATTGACGACTCGAAAGGAAAAGATTTCTTTATAAGCAACGAACAGCTGCATGCGTGTATGTTTTATGGCTTCCCAGCTGTACCGTAACAATTTTTCTACGGCGTAATCGCTTCCCTCGTTACGCCTTGCGAAAAGAAACAGCGGTGCAAAGAAATCCGACAGCGAAAACATTACTTTAACGCGAACTTTATTCAACCACCAATTTCTCAATTTCATTGTTTGGTTTCGCGCGCATAGTTGTAAGATACAGGTGTACTTAGCAATCTCTATTTTTTTACCAGGCGATACAGTTGAATAAAATTGAGAACGGTGCTATTCTTTTAAAAATTTCGCGTTTTGGAGAACTTCCTTGTATAAACAGCACCGCAAATCTACCTGTTTAACACCGTTCTGTCGTTCGGTATTGTGCGTTCGAGAACTCAATTTACGATCTCGCCCCCCCCCCCCCCCATCAATTCTGCCAAGAATAGGTAGTTTTTGTCGCTGACCGGTGTCCGTGATGACTCGCGATTAGATTTCTCTTGTATCGAGCTGCAATCGTATGTCTACGGAGGTAGGGACTGCTATCCAGCAAATTGGGTTTCCAAACGGACCTAGAGGGGTTGCCACGGGATGCGAATGAAGCAGCAGCCTGTACACCGAGATTGGATGCCGACGAAATCGTCCCGTGGGAAAACTGCTGCCCTACCTAAAGCTCGGTTGCATACTTTCGTCTAATGCCTCTACCCAATTGCCAACTTTGCTCCAGGGATATCGGAAGGCGATACATTTTCGAAGAACGTTTCCAACCGGTCAGCCCACTACCGGATTAAATTTTTATTGGGGGATCAGCAATGCCATTAACGTGCTCGAGGTGCACTATGTTCGATACAATGCTTATTATAAGAAAGCATTGTAAGAAAGTGTACTTTTGCTAACTATGTATAAGAAAAGGCAAAGCGAATTAATTAAGTATAATAGAATAGTAATTAACCGGATCGCGATTATTCACATCTTGAAGTTATTAATGAACTTACCGTTGCGAATTTTTTCGGCGACAAATTAGTCATAAATATGTATCGTCGAATTACAAAATCCAACGGCGAAGCGGAATAATTCAGTCTCATTAACTTCCAACACCTTCCTCGAATGAAGTATCTGATTGGAAACTAACCGGGTTAACAGGTTAACGAGGCAAACAATTTGTGGAGAACAGACTTCTGAGATGCAAGTGAATCCGCTGACGTAACTAGGGAGAAGAACGAGAGAGCTGCGGGACCGAATTTGACAACTTTATTGGACCGAGTCCAAGGAACGTTTTCTTTCTCCCGTTCTTAATTATTCCAGGCAGATACCTTGTATCGTAGAACCAACACCTTAAATCTTTACCGAAGTATTGACAAATATTTGGCCAAACTTCGGGCAGCCGTAACTCGTTGAAATTTTATCAACAATACGTCTCACTGTCGTACAAAAGGCCTCGAACCTGCTTACAAAGTTTCAATCCAATAGCGACGGGGTGACTAATCATCGAAACGTGACTAGTTAATAAATCGTGAACAACAGACTGGATAATTATCAAAGTACAACCACGCTGCGGGCTCTCATCGTGTAATTAATAATAGCTAACGATAATTACCAACGCGTCCTGGGGGTCCTTATCCCAGGTCGCAGAATGTTTCCTAACGATGTAACCCTATGAGATAGTAGTTTCCACGCCGCGTTCTGCTGGAAGACGTCACGTTGGAGGCTAAATTACGTAATCAGTTCGGTCCCTCGTTCGCATCTTTCATTACAATCGTCACGAAACCGGCGAACGCATCAGAAATTCGGCATCTCACTTTTCCTTTTCATTTAACAATCTTACGCGAACTGCCAACAGCCGCAATAACAATGGGCAGGTGTCCAGTCGCGACTAACCTCTTTGCCCGTGGAGAACGATATCCATTAGAATCCTAGAAGTTACACTCCAGTCGAAGAACGATGTCCACACTTTCGCGAGATTGCTTGTCCCAAGACGTACCATACACCTTGTTCAACGAGCGTTCATCGATGCGTATGGTGCAGGCAGCGAATGAATACCGTGGGAAGAATCGAGCAGCCAAGGTCCGAGAAGGAAGTAACGCGAGGAGACGATGAAAGAGTTCGAGGAGAGTGCACTGAGGTAAGGCAAGGAGGGTTTGAAAAGTGTAGGCCAAGGATGAGGAAGCTCGAGGAACAGTGAAATGGGCGACGATGAACACGAATGAATGTACATTCTCCTTGTTCCCTCGCTGCTATCGAGTATTCAGGGCTGACTGTAATATTGATGAACTCTCTTGTTTAACCCCCCCGATTCCCCCTTAACATCCCCAAACCTATTCTCGGTTTACACTTGGTGAACTGGAGCGTCGATTCTACGAGACGACAAACAGTATCCTGCTAGTGGCGCCGGGTTCAACGGTCTGGATAAATTTCTTTCGAGTCTCTCCTTGACCGATGTTTAAGATCTTTCTCCCGTTGCCATTGATCCGTTCAGGGTACTTTTGTTCGCCGGGGGAAAGGGCGGGATCCCTTTCCTGTGGAATCGGGAGAAGAATCGCGACAAAAAAGGATCGGGCTTACCCTCGTCGGTCGGACCTTCGCTGGAGAACGAAAAAAGAAGGGAAAAAGCTGACCTATGTAAGCCTCCCTGACAACGCTATCTACTCGGGCCTGTAATCGTAACACCTTTCCCTTTGTATAGAACGGCGTGAAAATTGGCCTTATCGAGCGTTCGAAAGCTCATCGATTTGCTGCAAGGTCCGTTAGGAGTGCATCGCCTTTAATTTTTAAAGACGCGGCAGATTCTCGTCGCTGTCTTTATAGTGTATCGTTGAAAAAATCGGTCAGTAGCTTTCGCCATTATCTATCGCGACTTGAGGCGATCCACGAAATTTAAAGGCCAAGCCATCAATGTTGTACAGAAATGTAAGATAATTGTCAAACGCGATCACGTTTTATTGACAAAAGAAAACAAAAAACAATTAGATGTGTATACTTGATTCGTTTAATGTTAAGTGCCTAGCGATTCTGGCGTTTTTCAATTCTTGTCGAGGACTGTTTGTTCCGCGAAACTTTTCGATCGAACTCTCTGAGGATTTCAGGGAAGCTTTGCGCAATAAATAATACGTTTCGAATAATTTTTTGAAACGATTCGCTATGTTTCGTTTACGAGCGTAAGAAATTCTATCGTGGACCCATAAACCAAGTAAATGGACGAGAATTCAATTAGACTGCTGGTTCATAGAAAATTGAAACCGTAGCATGTCTACAATTCGGCGGTGAGAGGACTTGGTACTTTGTACATTTTTTAAAGGAAGCGCGAAGAAAGGTGTTGACAGCACTTTCGTTGCCGTGTCCCTTGGGAAATTATGTAGCTTCTTTCGGTGGACTGTATCGTTAATTAAAATTGTTCGTATAGTTTCGTCACTCCAGACGAATAAGAAATTATTGAAATGCCTGTCGCGTGCGGGGCATGCTCGAAACTGATTCCTGGGTAAGTCTGGCGACAATAAACATAGTATGTACCAGTGTTCAATTTTCACAGAACAACAGAACCACTATTCCATAATCCGATAATACTGAATCATTGAAGCACACCTATCGTCTGGTATCGAGTGAGATATCGTATTCGCCCGATTGTTCCTCGTTTCGTCCACGTTTCAACGATACTGCATAAAAATACCTCAAACACAGTAGAAAGTGGCGTAAATTTCGCTGCAAGGCATCACGAATATCGTTCCTATCTATCCAATATTAAATTGAAATCCATTTTACTCGGCGGAGTGAAAATGTCGAAAATGTGGTCGCACGAAGATCGTGGCCAGCGGGGTGCAAAGGAAGGATGCAAGAACACATGCATACAAATAGTTTTTATCGAATGCGTACCGTTAGATTGGATGATTGGATTAGTACATGATTGGAGCGGCAATTGGAGAGCTGGACGAAATAGGGGCATTCGGAGAGCGAATTTATTGATTCAATTTCATCGTAACCCTGCTGCACACCCTTCTATTTTAACCGCCGACAGATGGCACGTTGATGCTGTCAAGTTTCCCAGTTTAGTCTCGCCACAATTTAGCATAATCGGCGAACGCGAGAAAAACGTTCGTTAATCGGCGGCCGTAAATACGACCGACCGTGTATCAGTTGTCGTTAAAAAACGAGCGTCGCGTTATATGGTTCAAGTGCCTGTCGTATCAGGAATGTATCAAGACTTACGACCGAGTCCGGGAACTAAAGTACTCGGTAACAGAAAGAAAAATGATCGTCCAGGGGATTCAGATTGAAAAAAATGATCGCGCTGATATTATATACGATGGCGCAGGGGAATTGTCTGGGGCGTAGGGGCTGTTTTGGGCCGCAGTGGAGGTGAAAACTGTACTATACAATAGAACGGTTACTTATGGGGCTATTTAGGAAAAACATGTGAAAGTCTTCGGTGTGAAACATACTGCGATACAGGAAAACTGCAACCCGTGGACATTCCGACAGACAGGAGTCGTCAAGTATCGAGGCGTGAATTAGTAAGAAATCGGGCACTTCTAATTGCCGCAACGAGAAGTGCCACAGGCGGAAAAGTCAATTAACAGAGACGAACCTTTTCATCCAACTGACGTGACTTAATTTAACACCCACCTCAACTTCTATCTCCGTTGCCCCGAACTTCTTATTCCGGATTCCCTGCTTCAATTCTCGCGTAATCCAATTCTTGTTCAGAAGTATCGTCGTACAACGCGCAACGAACGATACTTTTTCTTTTTTATCTCGCTGTTCGCTGTAAATTTATTCGGCTTCGTTTTCCATCCCTTTTGCCCCATCGTTTTACTTTCGAAGCCATTTATTCTAGCTTCTGAACCGGCTTATCAGTTTCTTGTTAACTGCCTTCAGCCATTTGCAGTTATGCCAGTTTCGTCTTGTACGCAATTTCACGGAAAAGCGTGACACACGTTCAATAATAATATTTAAAAGACAAAGGAGAGTGTAAAAGTATAAAAGAAGGTAGGTGACACGACCATAAAAATTGTTTTAACGTCGTTGACCTGTTTTCTGCGATCTTGAGCCCCGAAATTAATTTCTCCGCGAATAATAATTCAAACGCAATTTATAAAATTGTAAATTGCGTTCCAGTAAGGAGAATGCGGACCACAACTTGTTCAACCCTTCGCGACTTCGCAACCCTTATTTACTGTACACGTAATGTGCCCATTAAAAATTTCCTCGCACTAAGAAAGCTGGTGTTTTGTTCAAAGAAAAATTCATTATTCTTAGAAGCTTGCGAAACATTGGCCACTGCGAGATTGAAACTCTTTTGTCTATCAATTGGAGCTTGTTCTTATGGTAAACAAGTTAAGATACAAGAAAGAAAAAGAATCACCGTCTAAAAATACCAAGATCATGATCATCACGATCACGTTATGAAATCAGTCATGCATTTATCTTGTTAAGACTCGTTGACGTAGCGTGAAAATGAACGCGCATTGACAATGATTTTCCACGAGGAGGAAGGGAAACTCATCTCTTCGCAGGCACACGGATGCTGTGTTATTGATTTTCCGTAGGCGCGTGCGGTTTTCCACGCTCACAGGCCTCGCTTTCAAATGGCACGCAATCACAAAGTGTTTCGATGGTTCGCCGTACGCGATATCGATTGCCGTGACATTAACTCGTACTAAAATATTGCATTCACCGATGGAACGATCGTTAAATCATAGCACGGATCGAAACACGATAAAAAAATAAACGAAACAAAATGGCAAACAGGTCCCGTGGAGATTTACGATGACAAAGCAGACCAATAAAAGTAGTATCGATCGTTCTTCATAACAAACGGAGTGCAACTGTTTCGACCGACAACACATTTTGTTTTTGTTTTATTTTAGTAGGAATACCTACTTCGAAACCGTTTCACAATTCTTTATTACGGGGGGGGGGGGGGGGCAAGTAATGATAATTGACGCGAGACAAATTGAGTTTCACGACTTTAATGGAGCAATATTCCGTAGTCGGGGGGACTCGAGTTACCTCACCTTGACTGTACGAGAATTGTACAGGTAGAAAATTAGAAGTGCATGCAATTAAACGCTGTCGTCACACTTGCCAAGATTTAGCATACTTCCTGCATAACACGCGACAAGATTCGCAGACGAGTAGCTGTTTAGTTAATAGCGGCATTAAACCAAAGTTTCAACGAATTCACCTGAACTCTAATCTATCAAGCATAACAAGAGAAAGCTCTCCGCTCGATCTTCAATATGTAACTGGTAATTAACTGGTAAACTATAAGCAGAGGAGCATAGAAGTAAATAAATTTAACAAAATTGCCCGCAAGAAATTACTAATTGCTCGGAAATTAGCAAAAAAAAATCAGACACCCCGTTATAAGTTTGAAGTAAGTACAGAGACGCCAAACAAAGTGCGCTCCAACTGTTTCGTGCGCGCATCACAACCCTCAGGCACTGCATGTACTACGGGATGAACCGAAATAAAAAACCCCAAAAAAAAGAAAGAAAAGGGGAGACGAATCGAACAAGCAGCGGGAAAATATAAATTTAATTAAATGCGCACTGTCCGTGGCACACAGACCAATCGCTGCCCGTTGAAATGGAATCACTAATCCGTCTCGATCACCTGGCCGCCTGCATCGATCCCCAATGTTTTTCAGCAATTCGAAAAATCGTTTTATCCGCGTGGTACATACATGGATTCGATTCGTACCGATTCGGTTCATCGTGATACCAAAGAAGTGGAAATAACCACGAACGGAACGACGGGTATAATCCGATATGTTTTATTCGATCTATCGTGGATGGCGATAATAAACTGCAGTGCCAGTGACACATATTTCATTGAGATGCAAAGAAAGATCGCACGAAGGAGATTAAACTACCATTAAACGGGCACAAAAGATCCAGCCCGAATTGATTGGACGAGCGTTACCAGCTTGGGAACAAACGCCGAATGTCTTATGTGCGAGAGATAGCGAGAAAAGATAGGAGGATGGACCTCAATTACGTAGACAAAGGGGACACGTATCCTTTGTCGGTGAATCGTGTTATCGAACCACAAGCGACTTGGGGCATTCGCGGCTTGCAATTCAAAGCGGGACACTCAAGACCGATCAGTGGGAATATCTAAAATTGGATAATTGGAAATCCGACAATTGTACGTGGAACCCTTTTAAATGGCGACACGGCGTTTAAGACACGGCACCACGGTAGCGGAATAGAAAAAGGCGATCACGGTTCGCGAATGATAATTATGAAATTCCGATTGTGGATAATTGAATTTGTGTCGTTCAATTGGAACATTGAAAGAGTAGTGTTTTTCTCGTTTATTAATGTAGGTGCGTGTACTATTTCTAATCCCTCGATACACATTACACACGTTTATAACACACATCCAAAACCACGATACATATTCGTTAATTTGACTCTGATAAAAGTCTGCTAAAATATTTTGTGTGCCTCGTAACAGTATTTTATTGTAACAATGCATTGTCGCTATATATATTGCATTAATGCATTATATCTATATTAATCTACTAGACAACCTTTTGTTACGTCTGCTTATTTAGATAGGTAACATCCAAAATCACGAGAAACATCCCCCAAATCCAAACATATTTTCTGGCTTTATCTCGTGCGGCCGCTGCGTAGACAGGTAGAAAACGAACGTGGAACGGTAGGTAAGCCGAGATTTTATAGCCCTTGGTACCACACTGCGATACGAATCGCAATTTTTGCCTCAACATACGCCATGGTTAATGATTCCACGGGAAATAACGTTTCGCGTTTTCACTTATCAGGATAATCGGACAAAAACGTTCCAGCAATTCTTTCTTCCCTATGCTCCCTGTTTTTTCGTTCATTGTATTAATGGCAACAAAGTTTTTGTGTGCGCGAAACTTGGACAGTTCATTCGACGTAATGGAAAAAGTACGTTTCATGTTAAGTTGACGAATCAGCACAATGGTATGTATAATGGAAACGCGGGGCAACGGCGTAAGTTAAAAAGAAAAAGAGGTACAAAAAAAAGGAGAGATTGAAATTGGAATAAATCATACGATTCTCCGGACTGGAAAATACCATTTCAACTTTCAGGACTCCGATACAAGAAAGATAGATTGTACGCATCGCGTCGAAGCCAGGTAACATCTACTTCGGCGTGATAATAGACTGACAATGACGGATCTGCTCGTGCCGGGTCATCTGTCTTTTTTATTTAACAGTATAATATTGTTATCTACGAGATGAACATGTTACGTTTTACGCGAGGATCCAGTGACATTCGTAGCAGATATCTTGAACTTTCGCAATTTGTGATTGAAAGAAGATCATAATATCTTTAGAATTCTGCTGAATTTATGATGAAATAAGTATCGCAGCAATGAAATTTTGCAAAAGCATCGAGGTTGAACATTTGGAAAATACCGTTCTCAATAAAATATTGAAATCGCTTTGTACTCTTTGAACAGTCCGAATAGCATTAACTCGTTGCGCAGAATTATACGCAGAAACGAAGCAATAAATACCTATCAGGACATGATCTAACGAATATAAATTCAATTAAATCGTTTAACTAGAAATTCCAAAATATTTCTAAATACCGAACGTAAATTTCCGCTTTCATTGCATTAAATTAATTCACGCTTACTGTTCGTTATGAAAACGGAATGATATCAGGCGAATGAAAATAATGAAAGAAGGAAAAAGTCATTATGACATCGCCACGTTATATGTGCTATGAATATTACACATTTATTAACCACATAAATAAACGAACATTACGTGTCCATTACAGGTGAATATTATATGGCTCGCGGTTATGTCGCACACGCTATACACCTGCCAGTCTATGCGATCTATCGATAATAATCACTCGCGTTCAATTGTTTCATCGTGCGACCATTCCTTATGGATATCCAATTGAAAATGAAACGAACTTCGAGTCACATCGTATATGTAGAATGGAGGCAATGTCCTGATAAATAGAAATACAATAATGCAGTATTTCTGGATAAATAAGATACCACGTGTAAAATGTTTACTATTAGTGAAGCAACCCGAACGAAGAGTTAATTTATCTTTTCGCGGTTAACAAGTGAATGAAGAGACTCGAGAAGATATCTTTAGTAGTGAACGACAAGCCTTTAAATTCTTCTTTCCCGTCTTTTTTTTACGACTGGGAAGCAAATGTCCGTTTAAAGAAAATCGTTAACATAATGTCAGAAGAAGTAGCAGGTAATGGTCGTTGAAAAAAAAGATTCAGGGTACGTATATGCTAATAGGATGGAACGTCAATCTTAAGATTTTCCTATTCTTGTACGATTAAAGGTGATAAGTGCGAACTGCGGTTCACTTTCTAACAAGAAAATACAAATTATATTACTGTTCTTTTTATTTAATGGACAGGGGATTGGAATCAATGCACACCTGTCTTATCTGACCGATAAAAACAATCCAAAGCCCCCGTTAGAAAAAGGAAAAAAAGATTTGTGCCTGACGGCACCGATGTTAATAGTTAACAAAAGTTCCCTTCTTAACGCTGCCAGGGGAAACACCGTTCCAATAATAATTTTCGGTAAAATATCCGCAGCCCCGGTTGCCGTTCTCGAAATTAACGAGTCAGACATTTTCGGAACAATACTCGTCTCGCGTACCGACCCTCAAGAGAGAGAGAAAGAGAGACTGCATTTATCTCGCACGCAGAACTTCCCACATTAATTTCGGCCCTTTCAAATTTCTTCCCGACTTTTGTCAGCTTTCGTATAGCCGCCTCCTTTGTCAGGCGCATTAACGAAAATGCAAGTTATAACGACTCCGTAATAAGGGCGGTCAGATTTCGTTTCCGGCGAACGACTTGAGCTGAGAGAAAGGGAAGGAAAAGTAGGGTGAGGCAATTTATCGTGGCTCTGAACCGCGAAGAGGAGCAAGTTGAGAAAGAGAATGTATAATAGGTGGGAGAGGGCGAGGTATATATGGCGGTAAAGAAATCGAGGAACAGGAAGAGCGGACTGGAAGAACAAGGGGGGGGGGGGGGGTGAAAGAAATGTGGAAAGATATGAAAAATTGGCCACGAGTTACGACGCGATAGTGAAGTTGAGTGC
Source organism: Nomada ferruginata (assembly GCA_963583965.1). Classification (NCBI taxonomy): domain Eukaryota; kingdom Metazoa; phylum Arthropoda; class Insecta; order Hymenoptera; family Apidae; genus Nomada; species Nomada ferruginata. Next base: position 7,046,774 of record OY757225.1, on the reverse strand, counting down.
GCCGATATTATTCCGCCCGAACGACACGTCACCCTGGACAAGACAAGTAAAGAGGAACGGGAAGCAACGCTTGTTCCGCCTGTGCAACACGTACCGGAAGTTTACAATGCCCCTGTGACTATGCCCATGACACCGCAACACCTTTGACGACGTCGCTGGACGTCGATATCTCCTGGTGCGATGTGCGGCGATCGCTATATGGGCACGGAGAATTAACTTGTACCGATCAGCCATCCCTGACAACGTGTTTCCCTGCTTTTCGCATTCACTGGCCATGATTCCAGGCTACGCTAATGACGATTCATCGAATGTTCGATCCTAGAACGGTGTTTCGCATGGATTGTATTAGGCGTCGAAACGAAATCGGTGCTTTAATATGCATTAAATTGATCATAACTCTGGTTTCCCTCCTCGGCTTCACGCCCCACTTGAACGTAACACCCTGTATAGATCCAGATTTTAATTACTCCATAAAACCCGAGAAGGTTTTCAAAAGTTCGACAATCATCGCATGATTGTCTCGAGTGATACCAGTATCCATAAGATCACTGTAATAAATATTTTGTATAATATATACGCTGCGCCTTTTAAAGTCTAACGCGAACTTTAAATCGTTCCGTGAAACCGTATATACCAACGACAAACAACGGGAATAAATGTGCACAGATGTATCTGCATGTTTCAATGGGCTCTAGAAAATCTGAATCGATGAAACTCCGTTTTCTTACTCTCTAATGACTCTGGCTCCTTCAAGCAGAATACCGTTGCACTCTAAACGTACATATGTACATAAAGCGTTCGTAACATCCCTCTCGGGTCCGGTCCTCCTGGGAACTCCAGAAGCAGGGGATTCTCGGTTACACTCAAGGATTTAAGTCGAGAACAAAGGATCTCCTCCAGGGGAGGAGAGTGCCGCCGGCACGGATTTCGATTACGAGATAGACAGGATTTACATCGCCCAGATAGTCCACGAACGGGCGAAGAACTTTTCAGCATTATCCTCGGACCATTAAACGTACAGTCCAACTGTTATAATGTTAAAGGAAAGGAAAATTCCACTCGTTTCACTCGGGAAATGGTTGTTCACGATAAACAAAATCGGACAAGAATATGTATCTTGCCAACCTCGATTCTATCCGTAGCAGTTACGTCATAGCAATACCCTCTCATTTATATAACAATTAATCGATGACAGCCACAAAAGATCGACCGGAAGTAACGCGACTTTGTGAAGAGGTAAAATCACCTGAGAGAACGATACCGTTCGTCGATTTGCAATCGGTGGCGCAATATTACTATTATTATTATTTTATATTATTTAACGTCGCATTGGCTTCCTAGGTATTATCGTGCAGAATGGAATGGTATATTACATAGATATATTTTACACTATTGGATGTTGCTACAATGGGAGAGAACATAATGACTAATTAACCTACTTTGCAAATACTTTCGAGTATTATTTTAGAGAAATGGCTGGCATTAATTAAAAAGTTCTTAATATATAAGTGGAACCCTGGACGTTTGTATGGTTCTATATTAATTTAATTTCTTACTTAATTCCAATTTAAATAGCCTCAAGTCTTGTAATGTATTATTTTATCAATGCATTTATGGTCCTAAAGACATTGTTTGATATTTCCCGGTATATTATATATTTCTTTCATTCGAATTTCGTAATTGAAAGCTCATAATACATTACCACGCTTAAGGATACTTTATCGAAATATTACGTTCAACCAATCACGGATCTTTAAGCGAACATTATCGCTGCGCCACTGAGAAACGCACGTACCGAGTAATGTCCTCGAAGTATGTAGAAGGAAATTCCAAGTACTCCTTGATAATTACGATGCGACTCGCTCAATGGCTGGTCGTTAAAATTTATTACCAAATGAGTCACAGCAATTTGGTCGCACTTAGAATGAACTGCTAAACGGCTTTTCGTTCTCTGCATACTCTACACCCTCCCATATGAATTGAACACAATTATTTTTATTTCCTTATTAAACATATTACCCAGTCTCTATACTGTTCTCAATCGATTCAGATTAACACGAGTATCAGTGACGCTGTATGCAGCGAATATCTTTGCGTCCCCAAAGAAACGGAACCAGCAACACAAGGGCTGTTCTCCCGAGGAATTCAATATTACCGTGTCGCGATATAATCATCACGAATGAGAATATGTACTTTTTCGTCGCGTTCGCCTCGACGAGCAAATCCACCGTCACACTTTCGATACCGAAGTACCTACGTACGTACATACGTACATACACACTTGTACCTTCGCAAACGCGTAAAGTACGAGCGACTAGAGCGACGAAAGCCATCAGGAGATTTTTAATATCTAGCGAGTGTTCCTCGCGTGTAGTTACACTGCCTTATACTGTGCCCTTTGAATGGACGTGATGCAGGTATGCGTGCAATTAGATCGACGTCTAGCGAGCATAATCGCAAAAGGAGGCGTCGATATACTTGCATGGTTATACGAGTACACGTATATATGTATATATAGACTCTCAGTGCAAGATGCATTGGGCATTCAACCGCGAAGGACGGAAACATTTCTCACTGCTGTTATCGGTTTTTCCCTTACCCTATATTTCTGGTCGTATCACGCAGCAAAAATAATCTATGCGAAACACGAGGAACATGTTGCAAGGGACTATGCAACGTGACAAAGAGAAATGGGTGATGCTGTGCGAAAGAAGGTGGTCAAAGATTCGCGAGTGCAAGTAAGCGCGACGCAAAGTTTTCATCGCCCCGTTGCTGAATATATTTGATCTTCGAGCGAAGTATTTGTGCCCACTTTCAGTGTACTCGTATGGTTGAAACTTGTTTTACAAGAGCCCATTATATAGAGCACATAATTGTCTACCTGGGTATCATCGTTCTGTGATACAAAATTGAGGCAACTTCATATTGCTTGTTTATCGATGCACAGATTTTCGTGTGCAACGCGCGAATTCTACGTAACCGTAGGTATACACGATGTATATCTTTCCATGAAACTTCCTCGCGTTCTCCGTTTCAAAGGCTTCGCAGTGGAGGATAATATTGCTACTAATGGCAGGCGAGGTATACATTATATTCAAACGAGGAAACTTTCCTCCCTGCTGCACAAGTTTTATCCGAAAGCAGGGGTGAAAAAGGGGGTAGGCAGTAAGAAAAAGGAGTGAAGCCTGAGCCAGCAGATATTCGGAGTAAGCGTAACGTCCGTAGCAGAAGAAGGCAATTTCCTTGAAAACAAGTGAATAATAAAAACCAAGTTTCAGATCAACTGGCCCATTCGTTTGCTATGTATTTAGTTCGCCACGAGGCTAAAGTAAAACGAACGCCCGTGGCGACGTGTTTTCGTGAAACCTCGTTGAGTTCACCCCGATGGACGATAAATCAGCCGTTGATTAACGAGCCACGGATAACTTGGCGTGTCCCGATGTCGAATTCGTCCGAGTCAAGAATTTGGCGCGATTCCAGAAGCTTTCCAATCGCGATCATCTTGAACGTCTAGGCCGGACGATCGCCAATCGCCGCGTGATAACGAAATCGTTACGAAACGGAAGCGGGACTGCAAGGATTCGTCCTTGGTCGTTGCTATCTTACTTTTTTTGCGACATTTCCGTCCACGATTCACGAGGGACCGAGGGAAGGATAGGAACGTTCATCTGAATGCAGTTGGGTTTTTCCTAATTGAAAGTCCGTGCAAAATAAAATTATAATAGCTTATTGTTGACTGGCTACTTTGATTTGCATTCTATACCTATTGTTAGCGCACACAGTAGAACCTTGATTATTCTTGGCATCGAATTAATCAATAATATATTTACAATTGTATCTTCGTAATACGAAATCATTTATAAAAAGCTGGCACTGTTTCCAATCAACGTTTTCAATGTTTGGAAGAAAATTTGCTTCTCATCAAGAAAACTGTCGACGCAGTCAGCTGTACCTTCACCGTGGAAGTGAACCCTTGAAGTGGCCCTTGTCGCGACGGAATTAAGCGTGATTCTGTACCGCGAGATTTGTGCAGACATGTCCAGGAGGAAGGGTTTGGAAATCTCGAAAGGACCATACGATCTGCCGTCCCGGTGAACTATCGCACGCGTTTGCATATCCTTGGGTAAACCCTCTTGCTCCTTGAGCCACGGCGAATAGCGCGGTTGTGCCAGGAATGTCGAGTAGAAAGTTTCAGGGCGACCACCTATATCCCCTGAACACGGAATACCTTAGAGATAAGATCCCCTTGATTCGAGAATTCTGAATTCTCGGGGATCCTTCCATACCCCTGTCCCGAAATTCCTACTAAAGTTCATCTTACTAAACATTCTGGACAAAGACGATCTATTCGGCCTCTTTGAGGCGATGCTCTAATTGTGCGCTTGGAAACGAAAGCATCCGCAGAATTCTGCTGTGTTAATAAGTAGACCGGGGTGAAATGTTTCGCCGAAAGATTCGAGCAAGATTGTTTTAGCCCGTAGTGCATCCGCGAAAGAAGTTATCTCGCGAGCCGATTTCCGCTGGTTTGATTCTTTGAACCGAGACGATATCTCGCGACTGGATGTCTCGCATTTTCGTTGTCGAGAGGCAAAGGCTTGTGTAAAAAAATTGCTACTTCGTTTCGGGCTTTCGTTGCCCTCCAGTGAAAATACCTCGCATAATTAAAGAATCGGGAACCGCAAAGGAAATTTCGAGCTGTAAAATATTTTTTAGAGATTACTGTGCCCTATATTTATAATCAAATGCACGCCAAATGACGACATCGAGCCATGAGATATCGCAAGGAAAAAAGTCAGAATGGGTAAAAATGAGTGCACGATGATATCACGCCTATAAATCGGAAAGGGTTACGAAAGAGATAAGTGGCGATTGTGTATATAGAAATAAGCAGACTGCTTCTGCTAAACTACTCTTTGGCATGTTAATCCTTTTGTGGGCAACCGGCTGCCCATTTCTATGTTTCCTTTAATAATATTTTTATATGCATAAAAATATCTCGCAAAATCGACCCGGATCCCTATTCTTTCCTCACATTTACGTCGATTCACGTTTTGTGAGAAGGAATTCCTACAAAATATTTTAAATAACTTAGCTTTAGACATTTTGGTTGCCCCGATAAAGATTAAAAGAAATCGTAGTATACTACATATATACAGTAGTTCCGGAAGCTTTCTGCTCGATTTACCCATTATGCATTAGGCATAGGTTAGTGCTACCTAAAGTGTCCATAAGCCTATACATATATGTATGTATGTAGATCCCATAACCCAAAGAACATCTGTTTGGTTCTGGGAACATGTGGATGGGAATGTGTGGGACTCTGTTCGTGTAAAGGGTGAGTGACAGTACCCACTTAGGAAAAAGGGTCTAGCCAGAAGCGATTGTGAACCATCTGTTTAAAAATCTGAGGACTGATCTATGAGTTGTACGCGGTCACATGTGTATGGCAACTGCGAGTGACAGTTTCACTCTCATTGTTATCTTATCATTGATTTCCCGCCAACGACGTGGTTCTGAAATTAATGACGAATTCCGAGCATTTCGTTGCTAATAAATAAAAGAAGAGTAAAATTAAGTAATAGATATCTTTAATACCTACTGCCCAATTATTATGTGTACTGTACAAGAATAGAACTTACTTTTCGTTAAGCAAGATTGGCAGAAATATAATAGTAATGTAATTATCATTTGTGCAAAAAAATTGCATACCTTATAAGTGCGATAAAGTGATATTAGAAGTAGTTTATGTACGACAGAGTAAAGATAATAACAATAAAGTGGTTATACTGCTAACAAAAAGATACATTTTTAACGCCACAGCCACGAGAGCCACGGAAAATTGGAAACGACACTCGACCACGTTCATGAGTTTAATTGCAACGAGATACCTCATAATTACAGCCAACAGTTTACACTGTATCGTGACATCTTCCACGAAATTTCTCCAGCAGTGATATTTCATTAAAATATCGCGCATAAACCAGCCCGAGATTTCTAGCGCATTTAAATTGCACAAACTGTCATGAACTCCACAATCGGTCTAAAGAAGAAAGTTCTGCTTTAATCGGCTTGTCGGAGTAACCGTATTAAGTGACACTAACAAACAAAAAAACAACTATCTGTCGCTAAACGCGATGCAGGAACAAGTTCGCAACTCGCAGGGGGAACGAGCTATAGCTGTTATAGGACTTTCATTTCTCCGCATATGTCCTGGATGATGAAGCAGCAGCACGCGGTCCGAAAGGAACAAGTCCGACGAGGTAAAAGTGATGCAACAACTGGATAACAACTGTTTCGTCACGTTTCCGTCGCGAATCCGTCCGCTGTTGAGAGAGCAGTGTTCACGGCCGTGTCTATCGGATCTAGAGCCCGCAAGAAAGCGTTGACCTCATTGATCGACCGAGTTTCCCGATATTTTTCACCGATCCGTCGATTTTCACCTGCATTTCGGTTTATCACGTGGCTGCCAATTACGAAATCAAACGCAATAGGAGAACCTGAGTAAAATACTGCGTATACATATGTATATGCGACTTACTCACAACGGTGGATCGAGTGCAAGGTAATAAACGATAATGGAAAAATAACACGAAATTTCTTGAACCATTTTTCACTTGTTTATTAAACTAAAAAACCGAGTAATTTTAGTATCAATTGGTTTGGGACATTTCTATGAATGAAAATTAAAATTACGACGTTATATTCAATTGGTAAAAATTCAAGGATCGCTTACTTGCCACAAAATAATAATTTAATTGCCGCTACTTCGAAATTTCATAAATTGAAATAAATGTGCTCGTTATGACGGAGTAATAAAAAAGTAACTCCAATTAAGCCCGGGTAGGGCAACCGCGGTTTAATAGTTGGTTAATTACCCCAGAAATCTGGAGCTGAAACTAACTAACTAACTGAATCCACTATTGAACTTATGTTGTAAACTTGCTTTACGAACAGCCGTAGTACGAATATCAGATCAATCTACCGGTTGCCAGCCCACCGGAACCACCAACTTTCCTAAACGAAGCGAATTATTGGACAAAAAGTTCGTGTACACAGTCCCTCGGTTGCACACGATTTAATCAAGTGGACGGTACAAAAAATTAATTGCAACAATTCCGGGCAAACCGTAAAATACATAAAACTGCAACGATAATATACTATGTTCGGAATTACGTTGATATACTTCACTTGCCTCTGCTTAACACTGATATCTGTAGGTACTACTTGAACTTCTGAAATTTTCTATCAATAATAGTATTTATATCAACCGTGAAATCTTTTTAAATCTTCGCCGAACTTAATGCCTAACTATAACTGGAAAACCTGTCGGGAAAAACAGGTTATTCAGCTCTCGACTGCACATTTTCCAAGGACCAAGGCAGTTTCGCGAATGAAATGTATGAAGATGGCCGCAACGTGCTGCGCCTGAAAATTTGCCCAAGTTTCTACTAGCGAACGAAAGAGAGATTCGTCGAAGAATTGAAAACTTCGTAGAGGAAAAATCGATCCTTTGTCCTTGAGATATTGCCCCGAGGTACGAGGAACCACCTACCTATCACAGTTACCTGCATTTTTGTATTCAAGGTGCATTGCACGCTACGCGACGACCTTTTTGCTCTTATCGGACTTCCACCTTTCATTGTGAATACGAGTTTCTAGAAAAATATACGTATGCACTATGTTTGCGATAGCTCGAGTCCTTTTGCTCAGCGAAGAATGCATTCGAGAATTGGCCATTCAATAGCGTCGAAACGAGAGTGGGCGAGCGGTTCTTTGATATTTTATTGAACGGGTTGTTTAAAATTTGTCCAACCTGTTCCAACCGTTTGGAGCTTCACGCGAGAATTCGCGAAGAAATTAGACACACATGCGGCACCCGTTTTCTTATCTTGTGTGTGCCAAGTTCTAACAGGTATTATTTACTTCTGGTTATTTCGACAAGCTCGACTTTTTATCTACTTGAAAATTCATTAAATTAAAGATTTCTAAATACTATTATTTCTATGCTTGTTGAAATTATTTTCAAGCATCCTGTCCATTGATCGTGATATCAGACCTGTTGTGTCATCTTCGAACAGTAAGATACGTTAGAAATACGCGCCTATAAATGATATAAGCAATCGTTTCCGTAAACTTCCGAGACCTTTTACCGAGATCGAAATAAAACTCGATATTGGGTCCTCGCTAGATTTTCTTTTCACGACATGTTTCCCTAGGTTATTGTCATTGCGATCACAATAATACATACGTACGGCAACTTTGAAGAAGATAAACGTGAAAACCAATTTCTTAGCAAACTGTTCTCACGAAATTACTATCGTCGCAACCTTGTAGTCCGCAAACAAAAATCTGTTGTGGACCAAGTGGATTGCACCAATACGTGATATTATTAGAATAATATTTGCGTGCCTTTCATTCTCGTCCGCTGTTACCTTTAAATAGATAACATAGTGGTACACTCGCGAGTACACATATATGTAACTATCACCTACATTAGCCACTGGTCCCTAATTGGGACTTCCGGTGGAGGTAATTTGACGCTTTACACTCCGGAGAAGACTATGCATCTCTCTTGCTGGATCAAACACAGAAATTCTCCGTCGATCTGGATCGAAAACGCATGAACGAAAGTTCCTTACTAAATTCAGAACTCCAGACCGGAGCAATAATTAAACTATGCAGACGATTCGTCAAAATATTGAGTCACTCCATGGTTACTATAGTTTCCTCGGTGCATACATTAGACGAAAATAAGCGATTACTCGCCAGTAATTACGAATGAGTGAAATTCAACTTTCGTCCAAATTCAGCAACCTCTTTTTTGATTTTTGTGCAACGGTATAACACGTAAAATGTTTTCATCTAACTCCTAGCTATCTCCTTCATTAGTAGCAGCATTTCGCCTTTATTGCCATTAGAAACTGTGCAGTAGTGATGATTATTCTCTCTCTCACTCGGACTCTAACTCATTCATTCGGTGTCAGTGAATATTGTAGTAAGAATTGTACTATGAACGGGATACGATGCACAGGAAGCACAATCCCGCATCGGATTTCGCGAATCCGAAAGTTTCGGGGTCTATATGGCACTAAGAAAATATGAATGATATATCGAGATCGTGAAGTCGACGAAGTGTTAAAATACACATGTTTCGAGTTGTATATATGTAGAGGGAAATCTGATAATGTTCGAGGGGGAAATTGGGGGTCGAGTCTCATTCAGACAATACGATGTTCATTCAAGAATTCTCTGTTTTAAGAATGAGATGGATTAATACACGTCACAAGCAGCTTGAGCGATTGAAACGGATCGTAAAATTAGTGGCATTAACTTATGCAATTGTATATGTATCGAATATTGAAACTGAAATTTGTGTACTTTTGCGATGCTCGTGAGAATTTTCATTATTTTAAATTCAACTTTCGATAAAAATTTCGTTACCTTGTGAGATAATTTACGTATATAATAAATCAAGATTTCATGTTGTATTTTATGCAATAGCAGTATTGATTTTCATTTAATTCCACCGTCTAGCCATTCTACTTTTAAACACTATCATCGAAGAAGTTGCACAGTTTTATTTAAACCTGAATTAAATTTTTACAATCTCGGATCACTCATCCTCTGCGCAAAAATTATTAAACGAATCGTTGCAGACACTCAAACAAGGATCGCAGTATCAAAGGGAAAATCTACGATAAAAACGTTCGATAAAAAGAAAACTGTGTCATATATTTACAAAGAAATATGATTTGGAATTTTGACGAAACGCGTGACTCATTTAATTCACCCACCCAACTCTTTCTTTCCTTTCTCGGAAACGAAAACTCATACTTCCTCAAAATATGAAATATTTGAAGAACGACAGTGTATATACTTTATTGTATGTATTGTGTTTGTATTGTTGTGTGTATAATTTTCATTAAAGAAGCAAAACTAAATAGAACACTGCACAGCTGCTGTCGTGATACGAGAACAGAGTAACACAGCATCGCAGGCTCGACAATATCCTTTTAATGTCGAATAAAAAACAAAAAAAACAAGACAAATATCCAAAAGGCAGTGCACTTGCGCCTCGTTTCAAAAGCACCGCAGAGAAATGCGCGAAGCACGATCCTCATGAAAGGATGATTCATGAGTCGCATAGACGGACGTGCACGCACACACGTACGTACGTACACATGTATGCTATATGTATATTCAGAGTTAGTAAGTATGCATATGAAATCGAGCCAAGAACACATTACACGATCCAAACGATGGACAACATAGAAACGTGCACTGCCCTATGGTACACAGATCCCTTCGATAAACTATTAACGATTTAACCTGACGCGATTCGCCAGGAACGAAAAGCCACGAATGAAATGCGCTAGGAAAGAAAATTGGCACAAACTTACCGCTCTCGATGTAAGGGACCAGCAACAGCAACAGCAGAAAGAGAACATATCCGCACGTATCACTGATCATTGTAACCATATTCTCTCCCCACAGTAAGCAGCCGCTACTCAAATATTGCCACCACCTCGCGACTATCCGCGAGCAACAGTAAACAAAAGGAAAACAACAACACGACAACGCGAATATATAGCGGTTTCAAGAAGACTGAGTCACTGAAAGAAAGAAAACGGAGCAGTCGCGACAAGGGTCACAGGCACACCACAGGGGAAAGAAGCGCGACGCAACGACAATAACGTTGCCGTGCATATACGTATATCCGAGAGCTTCGTTGATCAGCGTCGATCGAAGTCGAACCCCGATTTATTACGCGAAGTATATATTCACCACTCCAGCCTGCGTAGCAACTAGATAGCACAGCACACACTCGATGGTGTTTTCACTGACGTTACGGTGTAAACGCGTCTCCGCCGTTGTTCGCGCGCGCCAACTTTTCGGAGCAGCCGAGTCATACACGCATTCGTTATGGATATCAATAGAAAATGACGGACGGCCACGGTAACAGAACACACGGCGCCGCTCTCCGCTCTCGTTCGACGAGCTTACGCCATCGTTTCCCACCGATATTATCACTTGCACGCGGACGGTCCTTACCACCGACGATCCGCCCCTCGTAACCTTTTTTTCTTCTTTCCCCTCCGTCTCAAAGCTGCAACTCGTTCTCCCTTGCACCTCGTTACTCTATCCACCGCTATTCACTTTTCTGCCACTCGTTTGACCGCGCTGTCTCGCTAGCGTCGCTAACAGCTGACCGCCTCTTTTTCTCACACTCTTTTACGAGACGACTCCAGATTTATCAGACGCATCGCAGCAGCAACAGAATACACACACGACGTCGGCCAGTCGCCACCGTCGCCACTGACAGTCCTGCCACCGCTGGAGCCTCGACTTCCCTGTGATGCTGATGGTACGTTACTGGAGTGGTACGGTGTACGGCCACCGGGGGGCGATAGCTGACGTCCAGCTGCTAGGATGTTGCTATCCTGTAATGGCTGCGTGTAACGCGTGACGTCATTCAGCGCCGCCATACGAGCTCCAATGTGACAGACAAAGACACAATTGCCTGTGTTATTTTATTGGATGGAAATTATGCATGAATGTATGTCGTCCTATGTACGCTGATGTCCATTCAGGAATTTCTTCATTATACGTATCGTCAACTTTATGACATAAAGTTTATGTGATAACGTTTAAATACCAGTAAAATATTGTCGCGGTTGAATCTTGAAGAAATAGTAACTGGAAGTATTGATTATTTATAGTTGACATTAACATCCACCTATATTAGATTTATCCGCTTTTTATTGTTACTTATTTATAAATACTTCGGAGTAATTATTTCATGTAAAGCAAAGAGAAGAATGATTACGTTTAAAGATTACGCGGAACAAATTGCACTGCCGTTTTGTTAATACATTGTAATGTATAATTTAAAACCTGATCTTTACCAGAATGAAGAAAACAATTATATTCGTATCTCACAGGCGAAATGTCAGTGCAGGAAATTTTATGATTGCACGGTTGGTTACCCTGACGGCTGTCTCCGCCCGGGAAATTTTAAAATCTAATATGGATTCATTTGTGGCATTATAGTATTCCATTGCCAGTGTATGGCACAAAGTTGATAAATCGAAAGTTCGGTTTAAACATGTATATTCAATAATATTATCTATCTAGAAATAAACGTATCATTAAATTGATGAGCGTACAAAGCAGAGCCTAACCTATCCCTAATAATGAATCTCAGTTTTGATTATAAAAAGTAAGATATAAGCACATGCGTAATTTAATAGAGATGAGAATACGTATTTTATTATGATCAGATGCCGATTAAAATTTATGCCATTTAACCATTTACGGACAACGCTATCTCCCGAGGATGAAATCTAACTTAAATAACATTAATCTCGCTCGCAACATGCCTGTTATCCGCGATTCACTGGATATTATGTCGGACAAACAATTTTCAAACATAAACCAGCCTCCGAAACATATCGCACAGAAGAACGAACGTAGAAATAATAGTTCCCAGCCCGCGCAAACATTCGTGCAGCATTCAACTGCGCCTAGTTCAAGTAAATCGATAATAAAAGATTACAATAATTCTTTTTTCCAATTAGTATTGATTTTGCTTGATAACAGCGCAGCGAGCATCCAAACCGGACAACAATGTTCAGGTAAGGAGCCCCAGAAGGGGAGGCGTGCGAAAAGACGGTGCAGAGAATCGAACCACCGTTCCTACCACCCCTGTGAATCCTAAAAGCAAACAAACATCTGATAACGCCGCGGCGAGGGTTTATCAATGGTTTGCTCAATGCTGCAGAAAGAAAAAGGAAAAGCTGGGCCAGCAACGCAAGAAGAAAAGAAATTGCTTCAAACGTTGGAGAGAGAAATACAGGAAGCGCAAGGGTAAGAAGAAAACTTCGTTTAAAAGGGAAACCAGTATCATTCCGACGACGGAGGATGCCCCGATAGAAGTAGTCCCGCAAAAAAGGCATAGGAAAAATGGGAAGGTCGATAAAATTGAACGGACGAAGGCACGTGGGAAAAGCAGCGAAAGTGAGACGGGAGCTATTCCCGTTCGTACGTTTCAGAGAGAATCGGGCGAAGAATTGGTCAAACCAGAAATAGATTTCACGAAGAGCTGTTGCTATCTATGCGCTCAGAATACGATGGCGATCGCGGCGGGACTCTCTAGCAACGTCGAAAAATTGCATATATCCACACAAGCTTCCACGAAAGAAACTTTCACGTCTGACAAAAGTTGTAGCCCGTCGATAAACGTTAGAAACGTGAAATCGTCTGTTAAGGTGAAAACCCGCGACATGAGCACTTCGTCCCCGGATGAAAAGAAAAGTAAGAGGCCGAAGCTGAAGCTGAAGAAGCTGAATATTCTGCCGAAGTTAAAGTTAGCCGTATCGCCGAAGCAGCGAACAGTTGGTTGCGAGACAGATAAATCGGTGAGGTGCAAAAATATGGCGAAAGGGCAATGTAAGGCCAACCGTGATTTTGCCTGCGTAAAGGACGCTGATGTAGAAAAGAAGATGGATGGAAAATAATGTATTGTTCTAACTTGACAATGAATGAAATAAAGGCAATTGTTTGCTGCATTTTTGAGCACTCGAGTTCATGTGCTGTTACGTTTAATCTTCGATTGTATTGAGTTGGAATGATGGATTCCGGTTTTACTTGTCGACGAACGTTTTTGGGAACTGTTTAAGCTTGTCTTAAAAAACCGTACCAAAGGATATTCAGCCAACCACTACCTTACTATTTAAAGCTTCAATACATTCATGTAACAGTACTTAACATCTAAATAATGAATAAGACTCACAAATATTTTTCCTTGATTTATTACGTTTATATGTATAATCAGGGCAATATTCGATTAAATAATATTTGAAGGAAATCTGAATTTTCGTACATAAAATAAATAAATATAATTGTTAAGTGTATTCTTATTGCAGTTCCAAATTGACTTGTCTTTAAGATTCCACTTCTACCTTCTTCTATATAATTTACAATGCGTAGTTCAAAATCTACTACAGAAACAACGTTTAAAAGTACAAGTAAAGTATACTTATTTGGAAAAAAAGTGAATCCAGAAATACATATTCAATATAACATCTACGCTCACTGAGCTCGAATATGGCATCATAAATTTTATGTGTATCGCACTTTCCCTCATTACCAAATATATAGTGTCCTACACCTATAATACAAATAAATTAATTCCTATAGATTCTTGCAGCCCGTACTTTCCTAATCCCCTTTCCTCCCTTCATTTGCCATCCACTAGTATCGAACACCCATGAGACAAGAGTGACCATCTTTTACATTTCTATTTATCATAGCCGCAAATTATGTACATAAAGTTTTACTTCAGAAATTGTTCGCAACTTAGATTTACATTTCACAGCTGCCAATCTAACGTGAATAATTAAGGTAAATGTATGCGATACTTTGATTATATCTCTGTAGGGAAACCATCGTTTGGTATCGAAGTGAGGACCTACTCTGAATTTCGGTCTCCATTGCACCTTTTCCCTGCGCAAGTAATCGGCCAAGTAGTTCGAATCGATATTCGTTCAGACGGTATCCGGCGATGATACAACAGGTCGTGATGCTATCGTTCCCGCGATAATGTTGGCGTCATCTGACGAAGGTGTTCCAAACATAATGGGTGTAGCATAGTATGGCAACAAGGGGTACTGTGCCGGGGGAAAATACGTGGGTGGAAACAGCCCTTGCCTCTGCGCGATTTTTAATCTAGAGGTGAGTTGCTTCTTCCACTTTGTACGACGATTTTGAAACCACGTTTTTATCTGTACCTCTGTTAAATTCAGAGTCTTGGACAGCTCCATCCGTTTGCTCACACTCAGATATTTATCGATCTGGAAAAAAATGAAATGCATTTGTGATTAACGCTGACAATAGAATTAATATGTTACTTGTTGCGCCGAATTGGTCGGCGCTTGTTTAAATAATAGATCTGTGCTGCTCAGTAAATCCTCAGCATTAAAAATTGTTTAGCGGAACGAAATTTTACGCGATGTTTCCAATTTATGAATCATGCACATGTTTTAACGTGCCACTGAATATTGTGTAAATAATCGAACCCACCTTAAATTCCGCTTCGAGCCTTTCCAATTGTTTCGCGCTGTACGCTTGACGTGGCTTCCGATCGATCCCCGGCTTTCTAGATCTCCTTCCGCTCAGCTTCGGCGCTGCACAAACAAATGAATATTTCATAGAATTGGAAAGAATCGAACATTTCTCGCGCAACCACCAGAATTTCAACGATGTTAAATATTAATTGGCCAGCCCGTTTGAAGAATTGACAGTTGACCGCGACAGACCTTCCCAGAGATTTATTGCTGTGATAATAAAAATTTAACATTATAATCATGCCCCTTAATTGTTCGACTAACTTTGTCAGCTTGTACTCAATTACCACTTTCCTCGTCCCAGTCAGCCCATTGGGCCACGACTAGAGTTACCAAGCGTGTCTAAAACATGTGGGATTGTTTGAGGAACGTGTGACATCTTACTGTCAATACGGGGCAGAATGTGGCAAAGAGGTGGGCAAACAGTTTATACCGAAGAACGTTTGGATGCGATTATCATTATGGTGCAAAGAAGTTGCACACATTTCCGTTCAAGGGGTTATATGAGGTATTATACCGTTGTTAGACGCATTTAGAGAACATGACATCGTGTTACATGTCGCATAAAAACTAGACAAGGGAAACGTAATTTGAATTCAAATCTGTAGAGTCTCAGGCTTCAACTGTTTCTTCTGTTACAATAATAATATGCTCGCGCAATACTTTGATGGTGATTAATTACTTTCATACTTCTCCGTATTGAAAAGAACTTTTTGATTCATTGCTGAATTAATTGGGAACAAATATTAGATTCCAGATATATTCATGTATTTTTCTTGCAGCTTTTTAAATAAAATTCGATGGGTAGGAACAAGAATTTCCTCACTCGCGGTCACATCTATTTAAAGTGGGTGAGAGAATAGTATAATTAACGTCTCCTTTGGTAAAATGGGCATCGTCGAGTTCTGAAAAT
The DNA here is from genome assembly GCA_963583965.1 of Nomada ferruginata. NCBI lineage: Eukaryota > Metazoa > Arthropoda > Insecta > Hymenoptera > Apidae > Nomada > Nomada ferruginata. The sequence goes on along the minus strand of OY757225.1, from coordinate 7,030,736 downwards.
CGCGACGATTTCACGTAGAAGTAGGGTTTCTTCCTTTTTTCCCTTGTTTAACATTCAGTTAGCTACTCGACCCTTACGCTTTAGACCAACTAATAGATGTCGCCGTGTTTGCCCAAGACCTTTGTGGTTTTTTTTTATCTTTTCGTAAATCTCTTGAGCACACCCGAGCCTTCTACAAACGAGAATGCTTCGCTTCTTAACATTCTTTTGTATACAAGCTGCCTCTTCTTATACTGCAGTAATACTTTGTAAACATATTTCTAACTAAAACAACAATTCTAAATATGCAGATAAAGACAGAGAAACGGGAAGCACAATCATATTATCTGCAACAGTATGTTTGTAACAGCGGGGTAGAAAGGGTAACAACATTTTTTCGACTGCTTCAACGATCTTAATTCCGTGCAGACTATGCTGCACGCTAATGAAATTTTACCTAATTCAAGATTTGTCCTATTATTATTTACTTTCAATGAAGCAGAACGGGTTTATCTTGCAAATCGATCCCATTTCCTAGAAGAGCACAGACTATTGGCCAAGAAGGGAATGCAGCGACGAAGAAAACTGGTGGATCAAAGATTTATGAGTATGCGGAGACATTTAGCACCTATCCGGAAGGTGGTTAGAGTAACGTCGCTGATAAATGGGCAGCTAACAGCATGGCGGATAGTAGCGGATGGAGAGAAACAACGATGGCGGATTGAAGTCTCCGTTGATTATTATTCACAGCCGACGATCTTTCGTTCTAGGCGAGTGAATGAAAACGTTTCGCCCGAGAAACACACCGCGAAAACCGAAATCAATACGAACATTAAACAAAATGTTAAGTAGTAGAACGTTACGAAGGAAAAAAAAGGACAAATGATAAAAGTTTAACATCCATGGGGCTATAATACATATTTTACATCTGGTCGGTAACACACGAAACTGAAGGGTGGGTATATAACACCCCAGCTGTTAATGCGATGTTCGCGTGTTCGGAAGCTGTTACCGTAGACGCCTCGAATAATGCCCAATATTCCCCGAGGAACCAAAAAAGGAACACGTTGATTCGCTTTTCACGGTATTGTTCGCGAAAACGGAACTATGCCGATAAGTTATGACGAGCGGATAATTATGGTCCTTTGTCGTCGTCGAACGAAACATCCCCGTTCGTTGATACTTTGAAAGAAAACGCGCGAGATTCCGATTTTAGATTGAGAACAGAAGGAGCATGATGGAAAAGGGTGTGTCTATAATTCAGTTTTCCATCGAATTTTGATACATCGTATTCCGGGGTTCGAGTAACGATTGTTTAATGTACGATAAAGAAATAAACTCACCTTGCAGTCCGAACAGTTGTCCTGGTTTTGTTTGAGCGAACCAACTATTGTATAAAAGGGATGTGGAGGCAAGGGATGTCGCTGAATATCCAGATGGATCCGGAAGTGTGACTTCAGAATACGACAATCCTGCTGGCCCGTATAGTCCCGCATTCATGTCTGTAAAACGTTAACGCTAATAATTTCTTTCGATAACCGTGGCAAGTAAATATTGATGCTTGAAATTCTTTCCTACAGTTTCACAAATCGGTTGATTTTTGTGCGAACATTATCTATATTCAGTGGAGAATTTTTCCACTAAAGGACAGGATAATGCGAATAAAATTTCATAGCGAGGAAACCGGTATTAATTATATGATCAGCAATAAAAGTAAAAATATTTGGTTAACTTCTAAAACATGAATATTAAATATAATTGTATACATTTAATGAATACAGGTATTGCAGTCTATTCTTTTAATTGAAGAAGATAAATCAATTAATAAATTGTTACCAAGGATTTTACCCGAATGCGTAGCCGAGATCGCGGTTGATCTAATAAACTGACTTTCATCCATTCTTTCATCTTTCTCTTCCCGGTCCTCTTTATCTGTAGAATCGTTCATAGAAGATATTTCGTTATCTTTCTTCTCGCGTCTGCCAAGAATATTGTCAATCGTGAATGCACTGGACGCAGTGGCCAAAGACGAACTTTTCCTTTCTATTTGCTTCCTGTGAATCTCTTTGTAACTTTCGCTGCTCGAATCTGACGCGTATTCCATCGCGTCCTGATGACTGGCAGGCGATTTCGCGGATCGCTCGCTATCTTCTCCGATTCGTTCGCACGCCTTATCAACGATACGAATTTTCTTAACGTCCTGTTGCGAGGGGGCACAGCGTAGATCGTAAGTGTCGTCGTTCACTGTACTGTGATGCTGATAAAACTCCATCGTTGGCAATGTCATCGAACTGTCCTAAAGCTTATCGTTTCCAGGTGTCACCGAATCTACACGCATCACACTTTCGGCACGTCTTGCTTGAACATAGGATTGTCGCAGCGTATTAGTAGTAATTCTAGTACATAAGTAGTTCGCAAATTAGTTGCACATCACAGTCTCAGTATAATGTTGCATTTCACTAATCTTTTGCACGCTGAACAGTGTTTCCAACTTCGTCTCCTAATTCAGCAATCTACTCGTTGAAAATAGTACAAAGTAATCACAGTTTTATAGTTTTGTTGCACCGATGCGTTTTACTAAATCGAATGAAAAGTTCACGAAGCTTATCTCCAGTTAATCTCGAGGTCGCACACAGTTTCCACGACTAATCTCCCTCTGAACCTTTCGAAAGCAAGTACCTCTAAATGTATGACAGGTGGCACGTGTCTGCGGTCCAGAAGAACCTCCCAACCTCCCCACTACCAGCTCCTGAGGGAAGGTCATCCTGCGATGCTGGAAGAACATCTCTCGCGATGAACCCCCACTCGTTCCTGTTACCTGATCGGAGTAGGGGTCAAAAGCTTATTCATGCTGGTTTAACGTTGCTTTACTATCATACACCGCGATAAATCGATAGAGTGCTCCTACTCTTCTGCTTAATGCTCGCGAAGACGCTCCGTTTCTTTGGCGATTTACTCTTTAACAGCATCCAACAAGGTGCATTGTTCTTCTGTGATCGTAGATTCGATGGCTTGGATAGCGATAGAACAATAACACCCTCCATTGCGTTTTCGTGTGGTATTGATTTTCTAAATTGAAACTAAGTGCTGCAAGAAGATACAGGTAAAATACAACGATTCGATTATATTTCTGTTACAGAAACTTGGTTTCATTCTTTCTGCGTTGAAATAAGGAAACATTGCGTTTTGACTAGGAATGACAATGTTTGTAATGTTCCCTTTAGAATTATAGGAAGATCGTTATTATCCATACCGAGTGAAATTAAACAATATTTTACACATCTGGCTATATTTCGATAAAAATAAATTTGCATTGCTTTAGAACTGGTTGCTGCTACTGGTCGGTCAGCGTTGAATTAAATTTTCATGTACCATCACTGTTTAGTAATTCAGTGTTGCCCCGTTTCCATTGCCACTTTCGTACGTATTAAGGAAATCGCAGGGAATATGTTAGTTTAACAGCACGATATGCGCAGTAGCAAGCTTCATCTTTCGAAAAAAAGAGTTCATCAGGGATTAGAAAACTGAACCCCGATTGGCCAGGAAGGCGCATGCTCTTCTGCAGCGTCCGCCTTCTTCGACCCCTCTATTTCAGGGCTTTATGTCAGCAAACTAATGGTTCCTTCTTTATCCCATATACACACCCGCAATGGATAAACGCTTCTGCCATACGAAGAACGCCGTGAAAAAGTACCGCAAAACACTTCTTCACGCGTTTACTAAACTCTGTGCAGTGGCTCTCACCGGCGGATCTCAGGGCTTTTCTTAGAAATTTTATTCCAACGCAAAAATACTTTACATTTTTGGTGATTGCGTTAATAGAATTTCGATATATTTTTGGCAATTATCGCGCCGAATTTCGACGGATCGTTTTGCTAATATAGATGAGGGTGAATAATGCTATGGAAACCTCAAGGATACAATTTCTTTCAGGGGCGATTATAGAATTTTATTTCAGCTTTACGCATGCGACAAATTGTACGTTACTGTCCTATTGAACTTATTAGAATTTAGCAACGCCTGTTATTGGTGTGAAATTCAGAAGGAAACTCGCTATTCTGTTAATAATAATTAGGAAATCGTTTTTTGTTTTTTTTAATTAAACTGTAACGTCTCTTCCAAGACAATGACAACTTGCAACTTGTAAGTTGTCACTTACGAATGTGTATAAAAATTGGGCAATTGGGTTGCAAAACCGCGGAACTTGAGATTCGCGGGCCTCTATCTACCTGAGCCACTTTATCGAATCGTATCGAGCTATTTCTGTTTACAGGCTTGAAATGCCGAGCATTTTCAGAGGAAGTGGTACCATTAGTTTCCAGCCGGGTCGGGCCAATCTCAATGTTCATCCTTACACGCCGTAAATCTATTGAGTTTCACACTGCAACTGCTAAAGGACCAATGGCGATTGTGAGTGCTTTCTATCGTAGACTGGCATCATCAATTCTTTTTTCGATCAACGTCCAGTTGCTTTATTCTCCAACAAAGGACTAAAATTATTTTACGATTCCTCATAGAAACTTACCCATTCAAGTATTACAAAAAAAAGAAAGAAGAAGAAACGTGGAGGAAATAGAAAATCTCTTATTTGAGAAAAATAATTGCCATAAATTCATTTCGCAGCGCTGTAAGTGTGCTTATCAGAATCTTACAAGGATGACGGAACATTTTTATTAAAATGATCGATGAAAGAGCAATTGCGTCTCCGCGAAAAATATCACACTCTTCGCGCGCTGTTTATGAGCCGACTTAAAAAGCTTAAGCATGCAAGTGACGAAAGTAAATATTGAGTCTCGGTTACATGAAACGAAATCGCCGTGCATCGTCTTTTCGTTAGGTGTGAAAGGAGGAAGTAACGACACGGTTGGCGCACACGGAATTTCACGGGCAAGTGTACAGTACTTCCAGGAAGCCATCGCAGACCCTTAAAGCGTCTTTCGAAATATTTGAGAAAAAAGGATTACGTTTTCGTTCGACTTTAACGGCGAGTTATATCGATTCGCGTCTCCGCGAAAGCAAATAAACTGACCGTCCAAAGTGCAATCAAACGCGTAACAAGCGCTTGACGAAGGACAGTTTCATCGACAACAAAAACCACGACGAAACAAACAGGATCATCCTATTGGCACGAACTTTACTTCTGCGTTTGATGCACGCTGCGCCACGTAATTGAAACGATCAATCAAACACCTGAGAAAAGGGGGGTGTACTTACGTGCGAACAAATTACCGTGGAACGCTTTCACACACGTTGAGTTTATTGATGCCACACCCTCAAGAACCGTTTGCAAGAGCCGTTCACGGTATTTCGTTAAATGTATTTTCGTTAAAGCCTCCAGCAATTCGCTATTAATTTTCTTCTTTTACCGAATATCATCGATTGATCTTTACTCGACACAATTGCCAGCTAATTACTATTAGCCGAACAAAAAGCCGGCGAACCTACGAAATCGAAGGTGCTGCGAGGATTTCTTTGAAAGCTGTACAATTAATTTTCAGCACGCCCCGTGTATAACTGGCTGATATTGGTATGGGTGCAGATATAGCCACTCTCGCGAGATATTAGGCAGGTGAGCGAGTTCCCAGGGGAACAAAGCCCCCATTACCTCATCTCGCCGACCCATCCAAGCCATCCCGCAAACCCTCCGTTCCTAAAACATTCATAAGAGCAATATAAATGGTTTTTAATAAAGGTATTTAATCATAGGTGTCCGATTACGTGTATAATCGGCTGGTAGTGTCGTCGAACATTGTGGGATTAACCATGTGTCCAAACACGTGACCGAATAATCCATTATGTTTGCATGTGGGATATTTACATCGACCACTTAGGGGCGAGTAACTATGAATTATAAATTGTAGACGAATCACGTGTTTAATCATAATTGTATATTGTTATGTGGTGTTCCTTAAAACGGGTTTCGTTTAACATCTGGTGTTTCACTGTACTTATTTGGCACGACGAAGATATGCATTGAACTACATTAATTTAATTGAATTTACTTGAAAGTAAGAATTCTGTATCATCTCTAATGATCGTCGAGGTAAAATATCAATATAATATTTGTATAACATTTATGCAATCGAGATGTTCATTAATCGGCAGGGCTAACTGTTATTTCAAAAACTGAACTCTGTCACCGCCACTTAAACACGCGTACGGTTAAAGCAATTATTTCTAGCTGTTGAACAGCTTGTCTCCAACAGCGTGTCTCCGTTTTGTCAGTCGTATTCGAGCCGCCGTTAGTTCTAACGATAATTCCATTCGCGCAGATGCGCGTTCCCATGTCGAAGAATGAATTTGTTTAATGAAATTCGTGTCGTTGTGGCCCTCGTGTGGATTTTATCGCGAATTCATTGTTACTCTGCCCAGCAATGTTTCGACGACGGCAACGAGTTCTGCATCGACGAGAACGATATACTCTCCGTTGATCTGTTGCCTGGATCCTTTCTGTTCGCCGTTGAACAACCGGTTAACAATGCGACGACAAACCTCAGCAACGACGTGGCAGATGGATCTATACATAATGCGCTAAATGAAATGGAGTACCATAGGTAAGTCTGTGAACAATCGCTGTTTACGTATTCCGTCGAATTTCAATTTCCATTTTATTATTATACTTTAATCCATTTCATTGGAGTTTATTGAATGCTACTTTCGTCGTGTAACAAAACTATGACAGGAGGAGGATGAATGAATACTTGTGCCATGGTTACATGGCGGAGGAGATAGTGAATATGATGAGCACGCCCAGAACGAAAAGACGGCTCAGCATGGCAGAGAAGAACGATTTGCACGACTCAATCGACGTCGATAATGTTACTATCCACGATAAATTATTGGCGGACGAGGGAAGTTCGAAGTACAAGAACTGGTTGCAGCGGTAAGTATCGAAAGGTCTAATTGCAAAACGTTGTAATGTGCATAGCGATTTTGCGTGCCTTGGTGTGACACAACGTTGTCGAATATAGCAGCTGAGATTTTTTATAAAATACTGGGTGAACTTCAATCATTCCTGTAGTGTTTAAAGTGCATTACAATAGTTGGCACGAGAAACCATATAATAGGGCTCGGTGTAATTTAATTTCAAAGTCATGGAAAATATAATCTTTATACAGGAGGACAACTTTAGACGACGTGTATCGACATTATAATCCGCGGAAGAAATTGAATAAAAAGCACGACAGCCACAACGAACATTTCCAAGAATTCGATGGCGAAGTCACGGGCTACGCGATGCAAGCACCTCTGCCTTCTGGTAAAGTTGGCGTTTACGAAGAACAGAGTGAAGATAAAGGTAATTCGCGAGTGAAATTTTTCTTCGCAATTGTAGCAACCCTTCGTACTCCGATTTATTTTCATGCTTGTATCTTGTTTTGAATATAACAGTTTATTATAAAAGAGAAATTCATTGCCCAGTATTTATATTGGTTTCAATGGAATAGTACAGCTGCATAATACTTGGATAATCTATTACAAAAAAACGGGGTAAAATTTTAAGAAAAGCTACACAGGTGTACACAGGGTTGAATTAACATCAACGGATAATCACTTGAAAGAGAGATATATTTTTGTTGAATAGACCATATGCTGACATCCTCAACTGGACACAATTTTTTTTACGGCCACCCCTACCTTCACGGTGGTGAACAGTTTGTTCACCATACTGAGACGTTCCCCGCCATACACGAGGAACACTATTACCCAGCACCGATCTATCAGGACCACGAGGAGGATGATAGCAAGGCGCAGTACAAAGGAAAGGGAAATGAACTTACGATCAAAGATTTTTTCGAAATTGCCCTCACAGCCCTGGCGTTTCTAGCTTTTGGATTATTTATTATACAATTGCTGATGAATGCCACGGTAAGATGTTCCAAACCAATGATGTCTCCAGCAGCGTGCATGGTGAACCTTTAATTTACCATCGTTCTTTATTTTCACCGTTTATGGATATAGACGAATATGAACACCACCATGGCCACAATGGCGACCACAGGCAAACGTTTCAAAAGGAATGCCGACGGCTTGCCCTTCTCGTACGGGAGTAACGAGGCATTGAACGAACTCTCTTACCATGTTTTGAGAAGCATCGAGGCTGCTCTTGTTGCCGATATTGACAGGGGAAATTGTTTGCGCAGAACTCTTTGCGAGAATAATCGACAGTCCACGGAATCGAAAGACGGACGGAAAATTTGGGTACCTGTTTGGAGGTAAAGTATTGATAATAAATACTGTATATTGTACACAGGCGTTAAGAATTATACGTTCGATAAACGTGGTTATCAACCTTTTCAGTTTAGGAATGAGCTGGATATCCGGCAGGGTAGCAAGGGGAACACCGTGGTCGGCAATGCTGGATTCTATAAAAGCTTCTATTCTCGGACTCGGGGGGGTGGATTGTGCGGTTTTGTATCCTGATTGCGATCTCAGAAAGGAAAGGGTTAAAAGACGCAGAAGACGTAGAAAATAGTTTTCTCAGTCTCCCTCCGTTGTTATACATTCGTGCCGCTCTGGATAGTGTATGAACAGATCAATTGTGTTAAATGTATTGCACATGTCCTGTTTGTGGAATTCGGTGTTAATATTTTCCAAGTGCATACGTTGGCCGTCAGTTTTTATACGAGCGGTGCAATGATGTTAACAAATTTTACGCAGCGGAAACATTTGGCGAGTTGATCGATTCATTTATTTGTTGGTTGCTCAGGACCCGCGGAATCGGTAAAAGCGAAGCGTACAACGAACCCGATGGACAAACGTGAAACATGCTTCTTTCCTTTCCTTTCAGCGAGCGTATATTTGATAGTATAGGCGCGCCTCTTTCGTCCGTTAAATTGCGAAATTCTGCAATCTTAGGAAATCGAGTTTTACGCTAAAGTCGAATGTATTTAAAACGATAATCATATTCTGTAGAATGTTCTATATACGAGTGCAGTGAGAGAAACAATTCCATATTTCCCACAAAAGAGTATTAAAAAGAATTTGTAATAAATTCTATATTATTCACCTGCCCAAAGGAAACGCCGATTGGTTCTCTGCAGATTGTCCAAAGAATCGTGCGCAAGTTATTTATTGTTATCACCGAGCCCCAATATAGGAAGTAGTCTTCCGTGAACGGGTTTAAAATGTTTGTTAACTTTGATGGAACTATACGAACCGAGGAGTGCGCTGCACGAATAGCAGGCAAGTGTTTCACAATTTCTTGCATAAACTGATTTGGATCATTCTGCAACTAAGAAACGTATAATTCTATTTTATTACACGTTATGCGATCAACGATATGCCTAGGTGGGTTTTTATTTACAGATATTTGAGATATTTGAATACGTCACCTTGAAAAAATATACTAAAATAGTAACACCGTCAGGTCGTCGGAGTGCCGATTCTAACGTATCGTAGTCCTTTTTGAAATGTACAGCGTGGAGTTCCATAGGAAGCCTTTAAAATATATTTATCACATATTATCTTTCACGATCAAATAATTCGTTGACGCGTAAGTTTAAAATTAGTACTCTAATAATCGGGGGTAAAATATAATGTACATATTAGCTAAATTTAAGTTTAAATTAGTTGTAACGAGTAACACAATTTTTATACTGTTAACTATGGTGACTTCTTAATGAAAAAATGAATAAAAATTAATTTGCCAATCTAGTACACAAAATTGAATAATTTTTTCAGATCTGCATTTATAAAAAATATATTAGCAATGCCAGTATTATCAGACATGAATTATATCTTTTGCCATGTCACAAGAAACCTCGAAATATTTGTTGATTCAACGAATAACAATACGATATAACGCTAATCAATTAACCTTTTCTCAAATGCTCAATATTGTTACTACAATTTCGTATCTTTGCATTTATAATGCGGCTTATATCATAAGTAAGAATATTAATATACAATGAACTGAGACGAAGAAGTTAGAGACCTTGAACCATCAACCGTATGTTCACTGCCGTTCATATCATTCTCCCCCCAATGAAAGTGAATTTGCGTGAATACGTAATTTCCTCTGAGTGGCCCGCCAGAAAGGTAAGGACGTTCCTGCATCCAACTTGCACTGAGATTTACTGTCAGGATAATCAGATAAATATGACGAATGCCCGCAATCAATTGGAAACTGTACCTTTAAGAATAAATTACCTGTAGATCCAGTGTTGGTAATTTTCAATTTCCTAGGTGCTACATCAAAGCCTGTCCATTCCAGTGGTGCTAATTCAATATCTTTCATGCCATTAATATCCAAATTAATTGGGGACTCCAACATACCGTCACTATGAGTTAACTCATGGATCGCCGTAACATTCTGCGCGATAATTTCGAGCCTCTCTGATCAAGCCAGGTGCGAATCGTCAGAAAATTAACGAGAATAAATTTCATTTAAATAGAAACCCATTTACATAGATACATGTTATCAATATTTCTTACCTGTTGAGCTCATTTCCGATTTACACGAAGCTAACACTAAACGATTTATCACCGACTTCCCCACAATCGATACAAGATATAGAAATTTCTACGAACTTCGGGTAACACAATGTTTCAAGCACAGAGCGTACAGACACCTGCGTCAAAGCAGTAGTCCCCCTCAAGTATGGATTTCGCTCGGAACATTGGCAATTCGAAGGAGCCACGAAATTGGAAGAAAACCACCGTGCCACGCCTGTTCCTCAACGACGGACTGATTACGCCGGAGCAATCGTTTCCCGAAGATCGTCGTTTGGTGAATTGGAAGAAATGGTTGGACAGGAGGAAGAAGCAGTGCGAGAGCATCGAGTCAGCGACTGGCCGTCGTCCGCACGACCAAGTTCTAAACTCCTGCGAAACCGTGAGGGAACAAATCGAAATGAGAAACGTAATGGATTACGCTGCTGTGCCCGTGCCAATAATTCCGGACAAATACAGAGGGGGCCCAGAATTCTGGAGGACACCGCGAACCTTGCCCAACCGTGGCGATCCATGTTCACCTGGAATCGCATTTGCGCAAAGCAAAAAGGAGCTGAATATTGTCCCCGAATTAACGCACGTCGGTTTGCCCCAGCTGATCGTAAAGGAGAAACACCTGGCCGGCCTGCGATCGAGGGAACCGTTGTGGAAGCGCAGCCAGTATTTAGCGAGGAGGAGGAAACAATTGTCGAATGAAATAGGTTTGCTCGTGCCGAAGGAACCGGACATGAACGATTTGGCGATAAAAAATCGCGTCGAGCCAACCGTAGAAGCGCAACCAAGAATTCCGCCGATAACGGTCTCCGACACAGAGCAAAGTGAAACAGAAGAGGAATGCGGCGGCAGAGATCACACCGACCAAACGATCGTTTTGAAGATACAAGATCGCGAGATTGTCTGTCAGAGGTTTCCCGATAAGGCCGACCAAGAGCAATCGGAATCGTTGACATGGAGTTTGGTGTTTTCTAGCAGAGTTAACAAACGAACGGAGAAGGAGATCGTTCTCGAGAACAAGGGGAACCGCGTCATAGTTTACCAATGGCGAGACGGGTCTGCTCAGGGTAGCGTGCTACCGTTGCGCAAACAAATAAGCCCGTTCTTCTTTAATAAAACGAAGGGGGTGATTCTGCCCGGGCAAATTGTGAAATTGAAGATCTGGTACCGTCCACGAAGCTCAGCCGTCTCCACGGAGTTTTGGAGATTGGTGACCAGTCCGGTGTTACTTTCTTCGCCGTTGACGTTTCGATTTTGGGGCCGCGCCGAAGCGACGGCCCTTGAAACGATAAAGCTCAGTACAATTTACGTAATCGATGGATACTTAGATCGACGCGTGCGCGACGCCACGGTGCGTGAGATGATTGATATTATTATGGAAAATGTCGCAACCGCGAGGCATCCGCAGCCTGCTTACGGCAGTTTGTTCTTGGAGTCAGAAGTGTTCACTATCAAAAATCCACTGTGCCACTATCATCCAGGCGTTTTGATGGAATTGCACAAGATTTATCGGGACGCGAGATGCGAGGGGGATTGTCGTTGGAACATGTCGATGGAGGATCTTCACGAGGTCCTGTTGCACGTGGAGCAACCAGAGCGCAGGAATGTTATGCTGTCCGAGTTTGGCAAACTTTACAAGGAATGCTTGGAGCCGACTTTGTACGATTTCCTTCGGCTCGAGAAGCGGGAGGTGGTGTACAACTTGCTCTGCGCGTTTTTCAATCTGTTCGAAACTGAAAGCATGCTCGCGAAGGGTATTTGTCCCGCCGAATATGATTGCGGGAAAAGTTACGGCAAGATTTCCGGTGTAAATCACGCGAGATCTGAATTGTCCACTCGAAGCACCGAATCGCTGGGAAAGCGTAGGAAGAAATCTAGGAACAGTTCGCAAGGTGGTGACGATTATGAGATTAGCGCAATGCCCGTTCCTACTGTGGGCGGTTGTCCTTATAAGGAGATGTTTTTTATTCGTACGTACGAACTTCTGGGAGAGACCCTCGTCAGAGTATTTGCATCGATCGAGTCGTTTAATAATTTGAATGAAAGAGATAAGTGAATGAATTGGGTCGCGTGTAAATAGAGGCAGAGATTGTACGAATTTTCATTCAAGTTTAAATAAAATTCCTAAGCTTCTTCGATAATGCTATACTAATGATTTATGAAATATAGTGAAACGAAATATTTATTTCATCTACCTTTATCCAATTTTGATCTGCAATCGTTTTTATTTGAATTAATAGCGTTGAATATATAATTTATATTTTATTATTCAACAGAGTTATAGGTTCGTTAATTTCGATTAATTATTATTCTACAGTCGGATAGAGATGTTTCAATTTGTATGTTGTATATTTGTGTTAATTTGATTTTCGAACGTGCTCCGTCTTCCTCGTATAAAAGAATACTCTTCTATGGAAGATCTAAGGGTTGATAGTGAAATGAAAATATAATCGCTTAATGTTAATGAAAACTCACGATGTCTTTTGGTTCCACTGTATATTCTGTCAAATATGTAACTGTACATTAACAAAAAACGTTACTTGCAAATTTTATGTCGAGGGTAATGTAATTTAAGGAACTGCTAAATAAATCTGTCTGCATTTCAATAATTGTATTTCTCGGCAGTTCCCCTGTATGATTTGCCCGTCCTTGTTTCTCAGTTTGCGAAACTCCTGAATCTACGAATCGGTGGTAATTAGCTCGAATTATACTTTAATGGCATTGCTCCAACGTACTTCACTGGCGTTGATGGGTATAACTACGGGAAATACAATCCAAGTGGCACATTCCGGATACTCAGCGATATTGTACGATCCTGAGTAAGTGTAGTATCTACTGCAAAGTGTTGCCCAGCGCATCCAAGCCAAGCAATCTAGAATCAGCGTGAAAATAATGTCCCATTTTCTTCCGACCGTTCACGTGTATAAAAGTTGAACAATATTCACAACAATAATGGTGCAATCGAAAGTTGCACAATTACTATCCCGAACTATTTACAATCGTCGCTTACTAGCTGGCAGTGACGTTTCCATGTCTGCAATTTCGATATTCTTCAAATATTCTGTCACCCTTTCCAACTGCGGGTGAAGACAACTACAACAACCTGCTTGCACCTTTCGTTCGATCAGATAAAAATTGGAACTTTTTGTCACAGGTATACCTAACGATATCGAATAAGATACGTACTAAAAATAAATATGCCAAAACGCATATACCATCCTTATGCCTGTAACATTCCTCCATAGTCATATATTTTCGATTCCAATGTACCACATGGCTCTCCATTGAGTACCTACAATTTTTTGGCATTACTAAACGCTTTGCGGCAAGGGCAGGTATGATTATGGAATTCGTATTATTTGCCAAGTGTCGTTTATCGTGTGCTCGGCGCCCCTGCAATTGTCCTCGCCCCAGTGGAAATGTGCGTGCGAAAATTCGTATACATCGTCCGCAAGTGGTCCACCGCATACCGTAGATGGAATTCTGTCGCCGCTCAAAAATATCTTGGCTGAATAGATACAGAACTTTGTTAAAGAGCAGAAATGCCAGGATGGGATTGATTTCATTTAAACTTGAAATACTTCGAACGAAGGAAACCCTTTAATATTATACTGAACTTATTACTACCTTCGATTTATAATTGATTTGCTCAATTAAAAAGATATTGCATTGTATCACCTGTATTACCGCTATTGAACATGCGTGCTTCTCCGTCGTTTAACCAGTGACCGTTCAAAACGAGGGAGGGATATGTGCGTTCTCGTAGAAAACGATCATCCAAATTAATTGGAGACTGGCCCCTTGTTGTTAAGCCTGAAAAAGCAGTGCAAAGTGTGTAGATTTTTATTAATAATAGAATTTACAGCGCATTTATGTGTGCGTGGTATGTAACCTAAGGAATTATTGAATGCTTAGTTTGTCTCCATACCGATTAAACCTGTATACTCGGACATTGCTACGAGGTATGAGGTGAGTGAAAGTTCGGCAGTATTACGGTATTATAATTTCGGGCATATTGAAAAGTCTATTTTTTTATGGATGGCATTGTGGATAGGATTTTTCGTGCCGTGTACTCGATGGTTATTGTCTGCGTGACATGGCGCTAAACAAGCAAAGGTTGACGTTTTTGGAATACCGCCTTGAGCATTTTTCAAAACACTGCTAGAAGCGTAGAAATAAAAAAAGGGGTAATGGTACATTGCGGTACGAATTACGACATAAAATGATATTTTTGTTTAATCATATTGTTAAATCTTAAATCTTTTTCTTTATGATTTCGATCTTTGGTTTCCACTTATATGGTAATATAAACCCTTTACTGATTATACAATGAAATCATAGATCAGTTTGTTAGGATACTATTTATTAATCCATAAATTTAATTATATAATCGTTAGTACATCGTTATGAGAACAGTTTCGTACAGAAATTGAGAAAATATTTCGTTGCTTTCTAAATAAATTCTTTACTCTACAGCGTCTTCCGATGCAAACCAAATTCTTCTTCTATGCAGATGTTGCTGTTGCCTGCAGTTTCCCAATATATTATTCCATTTACCGTCGTAAATACTTCTGAACGCGTCAATCTGTTGCAACCATGAAAGAGAATTGGTTATTTTATATTACACAAGACGGCAAATATAATTTGAAATACCTGACGAACAGATATCCTTGTTACAGTAGATGGAATGATCCACGTAACGCATTCACTGTATGGATGAACGGTAAGGGAGCCCTGATAAGTGTAATATCCACGACCATTGCACGCATCCATCATCCAAAACAGACATTCTATGAAAGATTAAGTTTGCAAGTTTTGTTACAAATATGAATTTATCATTGATAATGAGATTACAAAAATAATGATCTTTCTAGCCGATCGGGTTAATATTAAATTATAGGCAAGTGAGTTTTATTAAACGATTTTTCTCGAAAATATCTACAGGATCTATAAACGTGATAAAAGTCGACTTCCATGCCAAAAATAGATTGAGACAAACGAAAACGCAAACTAATATCTTATACAAGCGAAACACATAATAAAAATTACCCGAGCACGGAAGAGGCAAATTAAATAATTAATTAGAAAAAGACGGGCCATTTTCAATGGCAGCCCATTACCAGGTGGAATTTCAGCGGTGCTTCCCATTCGCTTTATGCTCGGCAAATGCTTGGTAATTGGCGCAAACGATGGGTTATCAATGATTCCGGGACAGCCAACTACCTATTCGAAGTACGTGTTACGCATAAATCGATCAGATTAATTGTTACATGTATTCCTACTTGCATGAGGTACGAGAGCACCGCGATTCCATCTGGCTTGTCGAAACATTTATCTATCGATCCGTAACGAGTATTCCAGTGCATTATCTGCGCCTCCATGGAGTACCTGCAGCGAATGGTTTACATAGAACATGCATGAGGAGCGACGACTTTAAAGAGACAGCACTGACCAGTCGCCATTAATGGAATGTTCTGCACCCACAGAATTCTCTGGACCCCAACGGAATTGCACGTTCATGAATTGAAAATCGTCTTTGTTCAAAGGACCACCTCGGATAGAAGGCAGTGCTCTATCGGCCAATTCTATGATGACTGATTGTGAGAAAAATATCGCTTTGATTATCCTTTTAGCGCATTTACTACTCGACGTACAGTGGGAAACCGCGCATAATTTTCAAAAGAATGCTAAACTAGAAGCCTCGATATGTTTTAAAAATATTCCCTTCGCGGTTGATTTGTTTTAAATAAATAAACAATTAGAATTACTTATTGGGGGCAATTGAATAACGTTACAGGATCGGGATATTTTTTTCTGTGTAGCTTGTTCGTTTCCCTTTAATTTGATACCCCATTTATTATAAAATAACCACCGGGGGCAGAGATAAAAATTATTTAAAAATTGATCGGTAACGCTGCGGGTGATTAGAAAATGCTAATGGTTGCAGCACCCCGCGAGCAGTGCAAAATGGGACATGTGGCGCCATCTAGCGTTTGCGGCCTTTTTCACAGTTTCCCGCGCCGTCAAAACCAAGTTCCTGGATTACATCGTTAATTTAAACAATTACGTTTTTCTCGACTTCCAGTGGGTATTTTTTAACCGGACTGGTCTCATATTAAAGCTACGAGCCACAGCTATCTTCTCCAACGGTTTGAACAATATGGCATTTGTGGTTTAAAAGTTATAAACAAATAAAGAATGGACGAAAATGCACTTCGGGTCGTTTCAATTATCTCGACTTCTGGAGGCGCTAGATTAATGATCGGGTGCTTAAAATGAAGGTAAAGGATGCTGCTACACGACAATAAACGATTTACAAATGCTCCATGTGTCGTTTATTTTTTATAAACAGTTTAGGAATTCATTTGATAATTCCAAAATAACTATATATGAGGGTGGATGTCTAATAGGTAAAGATCGTCCCTTGAACTGAAAGCTTTAATTTAAGACGTCGTTGATTAAAATCGGTCCAGTAGAACGCGAGATAATTGAGTTTGTTTAAAGAAATTATAAACAATTGCAATTATCTCGGTTTGCAGGCCAGCTACAACAATGATCAAACGACATAAATTAAAGCTAGAAGTATCAGCTACTATCTCCAATAGGTGCGGACATTATTCCATGCGCAGTTCATTTGTTATAAACAATTAAACAATTAAAATTGTTATTACGGCCCACTGCATATAGGTACAGGAACGGGGTATTTTTTCTCGTGTAGCTTATTCTTTTCCCTTGCATTTGAGACCTCGTTGATTGAAAAACAACCACCAGGAGCCGAGATAATTGCAATGACCCGTGGTGCATTTTCGCCGATTATTTAATTGTTTATAACTTTTAAACCACAAATGCCATATTGTTCAAACGGTTGGTGAAGGTAGCTATGGCTCGTAGCTTTAATTTGAGACCAGTCCGGTTAAAAACTACCCACTGGAAGTCGGGAAAAACGTAATTGTTTAAATTAACGATGTAATCCAGGAATTTGGTTTTGACGGCGCGGAAAACTGTGAAAAAGGCCGCAAACGCGAGATGGCGCCACATGTCCCATTTTGTACTGCTCGCGGGGTGCTAGAGCACATTAGCATTTCCATATAACTCGCAGCGTTACCGATCAATTTTTAAACAATTTTTATCTCGGCTCCTGGTGGAAATTTTTTAATAAACTAGGTGTCAAATTAAGGGGAAAAGAATAAGCTATTCACCTGTAATTATTCCGTTGCTGTAACTTTATTCAGTTTCACGCGATTATTATTGAAATTGTTCAACTATTTACAACATATCACCTGCGCTTACAATATTGTTAAAACCTATTGTACCTTAGCATTATTTTGCAAATTTCGAAGGTAGAATCGAAGGCGATACAAAATTATATACGTCATCAATGTATGCATACATGAAGTGCATGAAAATCACCTGTTTTACCAGTATTCGTCATCGTAGCTGTACCATCGCCTGACCAATAGTTTGTCAAATACAGAGGTGGGAATTTTTTGCTCCAGGTAGCTACCTTGGATAAATCAATCGGTGACTGTCGCCATTTGGGTAATGCGGATGATGATGTTGATACAATAGCTGTACTCTTTTGCACTTGAGAAATGAATTAGTTTAAGAATTATTAAATGTTCTATGTAAGTCAATATAATTTGTACTTACAGTGTTTCCTTTCTTTTTTTAATGGCATTTCTTTTGCTATAAATAATTTCACAATAGTTTTCTACAGAACATTGCGGAAACTTTTATCTACATAGCCGAATATATTGTTATCCATTGGAAATAAAAAATAATTATGTTATTAACCACATGTTTCAATCCTTGCAATGAAGTTGTTGCATATCGCGTAGTTCCTGCAACCAACTCCACTTCATTATTTTTTAAAATATCTGTAATAATACATTCTACAATGTATATATGTATCAATATATATTTTATAAGAAATTTTAAGGACAATGTATATAACTTTAATTACTTCTCTTTACTTATACAATTCAATAATGAAACAAATTCATTCATGTAGTTTCTATATTTTCAATACAAGCCTACTGCACATTAAATTTCCAATAAACATGGGCACTTGACATATTACTATTTCAACGGAAAAACACATCCAGGACAGAAATGTGAATTAGTAAATTAATTGGCATAATACACTATTCGACCGTTTAATTTCTGAACTTCTCGATAGTTTTCTTTTATACAAATGCCAGACTTGTCGCGCAACATTCGAAACAATTGTGCTTGGTTCTCGGAAATTCTGACTGGCTCTGGGAAAACGATCCAGGTGACACACTCTTGAAATGGAAAGGTTGTGGTCGACCCTAGGTAGGTGTAATAACCAGGTGTTTCACAGGCTTGTCTCATCCAGTACAAACTGTCTGGAATATAATCGACGAATTACAAATAAATAATTTGCAGAATTATATAGGGCGTTTGGCAACAGGTCAGTGATTCTTCACTGGGTATTATTTAATCAATATTAATAAACAGAATAATGAAATTTGTTTGGACGTACTTGCGGATAACTTCGCGAATGAATCTGACTGCGTGATTTTATACAAATCGTCCGTGATCCTCGAGAAATATGGATGCTCGTCCCACGTTGGCACCTGATAAACCTGTAGAAAGTACGCGCACACCGCCAGCCCGTCATTCTTATCCATACAATTCTCAATTTTCTCGTATCTTTTGTTGAAATGTATCGCCTGCGCCTCCATTGTGAACCAAGTGCCGTTCAACGTGTGCTCTGCACCCTTGCAATTCGAGGAACCCCATCGAAACACCACTTCTGACAGTTCGTACACGTCGTTCGCCAGCGGACCACCGCGAATCGTTGCCGGAGTTCTATTTCCTTCCAGTGTGATTCGTACTGGGACACAATTTTGTACATATATAATTCTCTGGCGAGGCGAATAAAAGAAAATAGCAATGTTTCCAGATCTATTGGGGGGACAAGCCTATGTGCGAGTGCACAGAATGTAAAACATAATGATTTGAAATCGAATGGTCCACTGTTTCATGGAGAACTATGTACTTTCAAGAGCGGTATATTTTTATGAGAAAGAGTTATTTCGATTTTTATGAGACACAGTTATAAAGGATGATAAATATTTGTAGGTGTATAAAGATTTTCCAATGGTATCAAATCACCTGTCTTGCCAGTGTTACGCATTTTGGCTTTACCATCTTGATTCCAATGTCCACTCATGATTAATGCAGGGAACATTATCTTGGTGGTACTGCTCTCGTCGATATCTACTGGGGATTGGCCCCATTTTCTGGCATCACCTTGAGAAACAATATTAAACTAATGATTCGACGTGCCACCTTGATCAAGTACCTAAATAAAATTCGAAAGACTAATTCCCACCTGCGCACAGCATTTTATTTCCTATTATAAATCCTTTTATCTGGCACAATTTACTGAGTTAAACAAATCGCGCAATAAATTCTGCATCTTTCAAACGCATTGGAATTTAGCTTGGCCAAACGTCAAATGGAAATAACACAGCATCGATCGGCCTGCACGAATGTTCGGGCGATTAAAACGCGGCTTCACGTTGAATAATTGAAGTTGCATTCGAATAAAACGTAATCGAACATCCATTGCTCATTATTTATTATTGCCATCAGCTTGATGTAATTGGTCTGCAGGGTTCCCAAAAAATTTACAAGTGAAATTCTTGTTCGCGTGCATCGATTGGCACATGATTGATCGCAACATTTCCGCGGCTGATATCCTGTAGAAAATTACGTGCAACGATCAGGGAAAATGATAAACATATCAGTGTCAGAATTTATGATCGTATGTAGCAGCGTGCTTCTTATTTGTAAGTTGACATTAGAAAACACGTCGGTAAATTTATTCTATTGGTTTACGCGCGTCGTCAAATTATTCCGGGGCAATAATCGAAACGCTGCCCGAAATTTTATTACATCCGTCATTTCTCGACGTATCGCGCATTTCCATATATTACCTCATAAACGACGTCACTATAGTTTTGCTGCTGACCGAAGTTCTCGATTGGACACAACTATTCTCGTGGGTGGAAAACGAATGCAATTTTCCACCGTTCACGTTTGGTTACGCGGACCGCAATGGACCTCACATGTGGAAAGTGTTGTATCCTGATAGTAATGGGAGCAATCAATCGCCAATCAACATTACAACCGGTCTGGCCGTTGTGGTACAACCATCGGAGCCACTCCGATGGAGTGGCTACAATAAGGGACCGCTATCGATGACTATAGTGAACAATGGAAATAACGGTGAATTTGATCAAATTTATCAAATTTCTTTCATCACGATCAGTGCTTTACTTTCAGCTATTTCTCACCCCTACAGGTTGCACCCCAAAATACTATATTAAATATTAATCACTGTCGTTGCATCATAATTTGTACGAAATATTATGTACAAAATAATTGCGCATTTATTCTTCCCTTATCATCCTGTGAAAATGAATTTTTAGTGATAATGAATACAATATGGAGCAGCTTCAACCGTCCCTACATCGAAGGCGGTTGTTTGGATGGTACCTACGATCTGTGCTCGATTATGTTCCACTGGGGTCAATCGAACGATGAGGGCAGCGAGCATACTTTAGATTATACTCGGTACCCGATGGAGCTGCAAGTGTGGCACATCAAACGTGGCTTTGGCTCACTGGTGGACGCAATGGCTGCTAAAGAAACCGATAGTGTACTGATTGTCTCCTTCTTCTTTCAGGTTCAATATTAATATCATTCCTAATCCATTGATTTATGCAATATAATTAAAATATGTCAGGCGTTTGAAGATATAATCAAAGAACTCTTTGTAAAGAGACTTTTAAAAATATCATTAAAACAGCTTATATCGTGGAACACTCGTTACACAATTGCAGATTACAAATGCAGACAATCCTTACTTGGATCACGTCGTGACGAATCTGTGGCGAGTCGTTCAGCCGGGAACGAAAGTGCATGTACCACCCTTCCCATTGGTGTGGATATTTCCATCTTTCCAGAAGAATTATTACACGTACAGCGGATCCCTTACTCAGCCACCGTGCAGTGAAATTGTCACATGGATAGTGCAACCTGAGCCAATCGCCATATCGTCGTCTCAGGTAGAGTGTCACTTTTCCCGCGACTCTTGATTCCATCATTTTATTTCGCGTATCTGATTTTCAATACAGGCGGCGAATTTTCGAAAAGTCTGCTCATCGACCGGACCAGTTCTCTCAAACTGCAGGCCCGTTCAACGAGTGAACGAACGAAGCGTATACTTTTACGCATAATTATTTTCTTCGGTTATTTATAGCTATTCATATCACTTTCTACTCGGTTTGTGTAAATCCCATGAACCATTATATGCACGTTTATTTCGTAATTCAACTTGTAGCTTGTATAATATTATACTTTTCAATAAATCTAACCACGAAACAATATGTTCTGCCAATTGTGTGCGTCTCGATGCTAAAATAATATCGGGAAAATATTCGTGCAAGTGACAAAGAATTTTCGTCAACTCACGTACGCTACACCCCGTAATGTGATATGCTGTTTAAAAAAAATTCTAATAGTCCCTTGAAATAACTATACACCCTTCTGATCGTCCAAAAGCAGACTTTTCAATTCGAACTTAGTTTCCGCAAATATTTAAATTCCATTTACAGAATGAAATTGATCATTACGTGCTACCCTCTGTCATTTTGTAATTACTAATTCAAATGCTTCGGCTTGTTCCTTCGCCCCCTGCCGATAGCCCGCCTATTAACATGCGGGCCAGTACCGTACGATTACGTTACCGGGGCTGATATTGACCAGGCAAGGGTTGAATGCATTATGCGCGCCGTGCATTAGCTCGAATACAATAATTCCCTTAATATCGTACAACGCTGTCTCGACAATGGAATGATTACATTTGCCAAAGCGTTTGGAAATGAGTAAACGTAAAGGCGCCCGCTGCCAATAAGAAAAAAGAAAGTACGTCTGTTCTCTATTTTTACGAAACACGACTCAGTACGAAATAACTCAATCATATACAGAGATCAATAGCTTTATTTCCTTCCTTGCCCCCTCTTACTATATTTTACGAGCACGCCAAATATGTTTCCAACAAATTTCATTAGAAAATAAAGGTATAACAAAGTTTAAATTCGCTCGTCGTAAGTTAGTATCATCTATTTGGCACCAGTTATTGTAATAGATTTGTTGTTCCGTTCCATGCTTCCTTGCGAGATTACTCATGAACATAAAAAACACTTTCTTACTAACGTCCCACAACAATACGCTGGATAATTGCACGCACTATTCGTCTTCTTTTTTTTTTTCATTTTTTGTCTCGTTAGACGGATATAGATCCGTGTTTATTTCTCAAGCGGCTGGTACGCGATCTATGAATATCTACGACACACGTGTACATCGTTATTGCATACATGGTTACATTTCGACGGCATTGTTCTCAGTAAGAAATCGCAAGATCGGTTTGAACATATACGTTTTGGCGATATCTAAATTACGGGGTCGCCGGAATCACGTCGCGTCGTGTGTCAAGTGTGTCACGCAACGAAAGTACTTTGGCCAGGGCGGTTTGAAAAGTTCGCAGGTGAAAAATTAGGAAGGTAAAATTCCGTTAGCCTTTCATTTCCTCAGCATAGTTCCCTTTTACATAGTTTCCAAATTTACGTTCGTACGCGTTTGTAATGGTAAAAGGAAAGGGGGTAGGTGAAGACAAATACAGATCGTTTATCTGGGTAAATTGCCTTGGCCTTTGGCCGAGAAACGAATAAAAAGGTAACAGAGCCGCGAAGCTTCTTACAAGAATGCACAACTCATCGCGTATTGTAAATTACTTGCTGTAAAATTCACGACCACGGTCCTTTATACTTATTGTTAGACCACGGAACTCTTCAAACGACCCTCGTATATAAAAAAGATAAATCTGGTCTGTCGGTTCCGTTAAGTTCACGATCTCTTTTTACACCACGGTCTCGTCGTTGTCGCGTATACGTATCGACAGATCGCACTTGGAATTCAAGCTGCACGATTACGGTGTTGTGCCTGCAACAGGAGTATTGCCATGATGGTATTCAGATACGACGAAACGTTCGTACTTTCAGTGAACGTGAAGAGGGTAACGTTGTGACAACGCGTGAACCGCACTTTATCTTATTTAGAATATAGTCAGAGGAAGCCGATTGTAGTGCGATTATAAAACGTTTCAGGAATCATAATTAATAATGTCGAATGACTTCAGAAGAAATATGGAGTTCATGTCTCATTCAGAGCCGTGCGATGTTGAATGGAAAATCTCAGATATTTTAAGGCCGAGACGTGCAAGTTGCAAATAATATTATTCGAGACGTTTCCACAATAGACAACACCGCCATACGGATTTGCATAATTGCATACCGTGTGGCATTCACGGATATTGTCACTTAGGGGTTGAATTTATGACTGCACTATATGGGTTCCATTGACTATACCAACAGATCTGCTTTAACCCTTTCGATACGGTGGCCGTGCATACATATACATACGTTCTCGGATATTCAGGATCCATTTGCTAAAAATGTATTGTACATAAACGATTACTGCAGCGATGCATCGTTTTTGTAATTATTTACATAAATTATGCCGTAGTTATTTAAACAGAGTATCTAAATGTTTATACATACATATAGCTCGTCGAAATTAACAAGAGCTGTACTGCTTTGCGCGTCGAGTACATTTTTCTTATATCGAGGCTGTCGTAACGAAAGGGTTAATAACCGAACCTGTGGAGTCTGTCACTTAGAGAGATATCGATGAGCTCGACCGAAGGGAATAGTTCCTGGGGAAATGTATTGGACAAACTTAGTTTTCCCACGAAATGAAAATATATAAAATTCGAGGCTGCATCGCATTGACGGCTCGTGTTTAACCCGTCCTCACGTTTACTAGGAATCGATTCAGTGCGTTCATAAAGTCTGCGAAACGATGATAAACACAGATTTCAATAATTATACTATCTTTTATTAAAATACTTTGCAATTATTACCATATTTAATAATGTTAAATAATATATATATATATTATATTAAAATTTTCTTAGAACATTACATTAAAAAGAAACACGATTTTATTTAGTCAATTACTTTCAGCTGGCGGTCTGCCCACTTCTTCACTTCTTAATCAGTGACGCACTTACTTCTAGCATTCCTCTAAATTACAAGTGTAATTAAACCAAATTATATTTACCGAGAGTATTCGATATCTAGCTATTTCTAATCCAGAGGATTGAAAGGGCAAAAAGAAATACCAACCCGAGACTGTATTTCTCCAATACTATAATTCCTTTTAAATCAATACGTATGAAATGAAATAAAATATAATATTAATATACAGATTGGTAACATGGAAACAGAATTTTTCGTAAAATAAGGAATGAAAAAGAATGTCTGTCGTCTAAATATCTATGGTCCGTAATTAACATAGAAACATTCAAATGAGAAGATTGATTCGCTGCAACAAATTTTCAATACAACTCTGTGTCCCTAAAAATCTTGCGGACTTTTGTTTTGGAGCACGACGAGAGACAAAAGTTTAAGAGAAACTTTAACTATTAACAATATAATGATCAATATGTCGCTGCATCAATCGCCATTACAGAATTTAATTTATGACCGCACTAGATTGGTTCCTCGGGCTATATTGTTCCTCGATTGTAAAAGCCTATCCGTAATAAAATCGTTACTAATTCGACACGAGTGTTGGAGTGGAATACACCTATTCCACATCGTAACAACGTTTTATGTACAGAATAGTTGATACCATTCACTCTCTCGCGTTCGACACGATATTCCACGGTGAAATACACATTTTGGGACGGGAATGATTCAGAAGGTTTCGAACAAGCACAGCTTTCTATCTTAGGGCAAATTTTCCGACCTTCCGGATGACTTTTTCTTTCTTTCTGTTAAATAAAAGGGATCCCCTTCTCCCAGCGATTCGACAACGCTCGAATTTTCCTGCGAGATTCCTTGGAAATTGTCCAGTTATTATCGCGCGCATCGTTGTTCTCCCGATCGCATATTTCCCTGTCCAAGTCGTCGGAAATGAGCGGATGAAACGTCAAAATAATGCGTTCGATTTCCTCGCAAATCCAACGGATACGTGAAATTGCTTTTCATCCCGCTTTGTGCCTTGGGCACGGTTCTTTCAATCCACTTGCATGTCCCTTATCTTTCGGCAGAGGAACGCCGAAGTTATAATACCGAATGTCTGAAACACACATACGTGATGAAATTCCAAAGATCTAAAGGCCTTAACGGTGTGTGTAAAACGTACTTGTATACCAGCCATCGCCATGCCCAGGAATACTAAAGTGAAGCTCTCACACTGTAACCAACTTGTGACTTTACCGAGACATCCCTATAAACATTTTGTAATGCAATTTCAGCTGTGCGAAGAAAAGGATTGAGTAATTTTTTCAAACATTCCGTTGCATCCCTTTGACAAATTATACGATGGTACTGACGATTATAATTATGAAAGTTACACAATAAAATTGTTATTATCAGCAGGGAAGGCGTGTATTAATATTCTGTTTACGAATGCCATAGTACATGTAGATAGGTATAGGTATCTATATGCATACTGAATAAATAGTTATTGCTCTAATGATATGTCATTAGCGAAGAGAAATATAGTTATACGGGAAACACGATCGAACAGTTGAAAAATATAATAAAACCTGTAACCGGCATTCGCACTGTATAACGTATAATAAACGTATGGCGTGTGGGTGTTTTATTTTACACAAAATTAAACAACGTTCCCTTTGTGCAATAATTCAGCAAATGAAATGATGTAAATGAAATTTTACCTCTTTATGCCGAAATCCGTCGTGGCCCTCTTTGTCTTCCACTTGACACGCTGTTTCGTCCTGTGGTTTCGGATTTAACCACGGTTTCTCGGTCTTTCGTGATTAATAAATATTCAGTGGACGCAAAACGAACGAGTTCGAACATTAAATAAATCACTTACATGTTTGTGAAAAACTCTTGACACGACGCTCATCGGGCTTCCCGTGTTTTTCACCTGCAATGCAATACAAATATTGTACATATACATCTGTACACCATGTTCAGATAATTTAAATGCTTGAAACAGATATTAGCAGGAGTAATTTTGCTTGTCGTGTCGAAGCATTGACTTATCACTCAATCGCTTTGAAACGCTCGAATTTCAATATTGATATAAGACTTTATCCCCTCGAAAATTAAATTCTGCCTTTCTATTTTCGTTTCAATCTCCTCCCAATTTCATTAGACGATTGAAATTGACCATATAACGGATTACTTTCTATTAATAACTCCGCCGAGAGCCATGGAAAACCGATGAAAATTCGCTGGAAAAATCCCGCCGCTCAACTATCAATTTTCTATGAAGTTAATCAAATCCGCTAAACTCGCAAATATAACCATGAGGGGGAAAAAGCGACGACAGGAATAACAGAAATTTATTTCCATAAAAAATATATTAAAATCCCATATGCAAGTCAATTAACCCTCTTATCGTTAACCCTTTAAATACCATTCCATTCACACCTGTCTTCCAGATGAAGATTTTACGGAAAATATGAAGTTCTGTTGAGAAAGAGACTGCACACGATGTACGACCTACACGAACATGCCACAATCTCTCCTCGAAATGCATACCTCGGTATTTTTTAAAACGCAGCAAGTCAGAGGGACCTGCCTCCTGTTTCCCGAAATCTGCGCGTCCCTCCACCAGGCCGTGCCATTGTAGTCCCCGTGGCCGTGTATTCCACAGCAATTAAACTGAAATGGAATCACTCGTGTGCATTTCGTGCCATCGTATTATCACTGGATGGACGGTGTTCGCGCCATGCATTAGACGCCGTTCGGGCGCGAGATAAAATTTGCATTGCACGGTTCTCGATCTCTCGACGCATGTCGCGGGTACGATCATGCGGATTGCCCATTGAAATTGAACGGATGAATTTCCACGCGGGCATCCGCTTCGTATGACCGCGTGGAAAACATCGCGACAAATGCCCTTCGATAATAGACCGAACGATTTCTAACTCATACGTATACACGCGCGGGGCTATTCAAATTGACCGGCGAATCTGTAAAATTGAAATGGAGCAGAAATGAGTTCAGATCGCTTCGTGTATCTCCATTCTAACGCAATGTCGCCCCGTTGGAGGAGACACGAGGTGGCTGAAACGATACCCGCCCCATTTCACCTCTTGAGTTAACTCAATTAATACCTGCAATAATTGACCATAGTACCTTATATTGCGCGAAGTCGAGGCTGTGGCTGAAAGGGATGTCGCTGGTCGGCTCGTGGCCGTAGTCGTCGGCCAATTTGCTAATTAACCGCTCCTCTAATCCGGAAAGTATTCGAAATGTCATCAGTCCGCCAACAGCCGCGGTGACCAGCTCCGTGACGATCAGTGCCACGAGCATGCTCATATACTGGACAGGTAAAAATATATGATAGACCTTGACCGTGCGCGTCGCGTTATGTGTATAACGATTCGCGGGGAATAAGGTATCGATAGCTTACCGTGGCGAGAATGCATTGGTTTCCGTGGAGGGCAGCCCGGCACCCGAAGAAACCAACCGTCAGGACCGTGAGACCGAGGCCGAGCAAACTGTAAGCTATTAGGTTAATAGTTTCGTGTGGCGTGGCGTCGGCTACGAAAAGATTTAATAGATGCCCTTTGCTTGGCTCACACAGCAACCATACTCCTATCACCAGCACTGTACACCCGGCCAACTATCGAATAATATTTTTCAAAGAATTATCCTTTCGGGTGCGTGGCACGAAGTTACTTAGACCTGTTCTAATTAAGACCGTCGGATCAAGGGATGTATTTTGTTGATAGACAGTAGTGGAAAGATAATGATAATTAAGCAGAACTGTGCGAGACACAGGGTTCCTCCGTTGTTTAGTTCTATTGGATACGTCAACTTTGTCAAGTATATTTTATAGTATTAATTGGAACGAAGGGGAAATTTTATTCGGCCGTGAACTTTTTGTCGATACTTTTTTATTAGAAATTTCGTTGCAGGCAGCTCGTTATTGTAATTAGCGGTAAAGTTATATTTGCGACAACAATTGTAATTGTTGCGTGAAATTTAATATTGATCACTGAAATTTCGATATCTCTTATTCGAGCTTGTGCAGCTGCAATTTTTTACCTTTACCTTTGCCCGTTGAAATCGATACTTGCGGAAAAACGGTAAAAGTGCAGTGATCGCAAATTTGCATTTGCGAAATGTAATATATTTTTGTTCGTGTACAATGCAATATTTGTTCTAGATTTAAAAGCATTGCTGCATTATTGCTATTTAAATATTATATCTGTTGGAAATATGCCAGAATTTTAAAACTTGATTCGATATTACACTTGTAAATCAGAATTCGTTTAAACAATACTGAATCCGTACACCATTGCATATTAACAAACTTACTATACGGATTAATCCACACTGAATAGGCGAATGAATTTTTTACAAGGAAAAAACGATTTACAATAGAACTGTAATGCATAAGTGTATACTTCTGTATGGCAGAAGAGTGCAGAAAAAAAAATGAAGGGAGATACTCTAAAAGAATTCGACTTATTTTACTACATCCTTGCGTTTCTATATTCTATATGTTTTAAAGCTGCGTTATTACATACAATCAAACACATGAGTTTACATACGGGACTTGTATTCATGTATTTAACAATATTGTAAGCAGCGACGAAGTTTATCGTATTCGATTTCAACAAACGTTCGGTAGTCCGGTATTTTTTTAGCAGCATTAAGTAATTAGAGGGTCGTATGCATACGCATGCTACTGATTGTACATAGCGTGCAATCGCATAGTGCACCCTGTATTATTCAGCTAGGGCATATTTAATTAACAACGTTTAGTCTCTAAACAGTTATCAGTGTAATAGATTTGTTTACTATTCAGACCTAACTAACGAAGAAATGAACGGCACTAATTGTCAAAATCATTTTCTGGAACTTTCAACATTTCCTAAGCCACGTAAAGTCTTCTTCATAAAGGTCCTCGGATTTCACTCTACAAAAGTCTCGTACAATGCGTACTGCTCTGGGCGATCAATATTGTCTGTCATTTTAAATACTCTCACGATCCCTACCAAATAACTGATAAAAGTCAGATTTATGAAATTTCACGAAGATTCTCTGCTGGGATTTCCCGCGAGATTGAATATGACATTGGATAACAAAAATTCTTCGGACAGATAAAGAACGTTTCGTTTTTTATTTAATAAAGAAATCATCAGAGCGCAATAATATTGTTCGACTGCATTGAGATGAGTTAAAATTGATTTAGAAGTTGAAATTAATTTTTGCAACGAGGAAATTTATTAAAAATGAAACATGCATTAATGCCAATTTAATATACTTTTTCCCATTTTTTATTCCAGCACGCACAGTATCATTGTATTTAGAGTTACTGAACTATCTGGGTGATTAACTTCGCTGGTTTATTAGCAGCGTGTTATTGATATAATTAGATACAATGCCCGTTTATCCGTTGTTTACGCTACCATCAGAAGATCCTGGAGTGTTTTATAAGCTATCGGTTTACGAACACTTTTTATACGGGAAAATTTCTGAATTCTTCTTTTGGTTTCGATATAAACTTGTAGTGCTTATTTTATACGGAGCTTCGCTATTTGTAGTTAAATTGATTTAGCCTGTAATAATGTGTTTAATACTTTACCCATATTAATAGGTTGAACGTGAACAGAATGACTTTCAAGTATTTCATGCCGATCGATTTCAAGATATCAAAGAGTCATCAATCTGTAAACATAATGTCACTACTGTGAATTATTTTCTGACTTAGACGCAATTATGCAATTCATTTTAATTATACAAACGTGCACATTATTGCCATTGCATTGGCGTCATTAATATTAACCCTCGTGCACTGCTCGGATCAATTTGACCCGAAATCGAACTCTGGAATTAAACAGCGTTCAAAGTGTCTGATTCGTATGAATTTTTCCGGCCTGCAGTCAACGTTACTTGTGGAATATATTAGTCAAAGCGAAATACGTTTGATGTTATTTTGTACGAGACACATTCCTGCCAAAAATTTGGCTTATATTTATTCTACTTAGTTTTAGACAAATACCTTGATTCAGATTAATTTACCTAGAAACTAATAATATTTAAGAATTTCTAGCATAAAAGCAGAGCAACAAAACCGTAATGTAAAGGAATCATTTGGTTCTCATATAAGCAGAGAAGGGATGTTTTATCTAATTACTCGTTTTATATTGCTATGAATGGGGATCGAATCTATTTAAGTATTACACTATTTCTTTCGACGCGGGTCAATTTGACCCGAAGAGCTTTCGGTTCTTTTATGAGCATGCAGCGATAATAAATATTTTCAATGCAATGATAGAATTCTGTGAAAAAAAATAAACCGTGATAACAAAGACATTGAAATTAGTGAAACAAACATGAGAGCCATGAATTATCCATGGTTTCGCTGAATTCACCGAGAAAAATGAAGATCCGTCGCGTCTCGGAAGAATGTACGCATATAAATAAACGCCACCGTCTTCAAAGGATTAAAAGCTTATTAGAGAAGAAAAAACGGGGATGAATAAACGATAAACCGTTACGATGCAGTACCATGATTGAATAATAAATACTACTAATCGTACAGCAAAGAAAATTTATAATCCCAGAGGAGAAATGAACAGTTTGGTTCGTGATTTCGATCAGGTTGCCATAGATGTGAATTGAACAAAGGGACCGCCTGTAGAATCGCCATTTCACTCGGGAGGTGCAATTATAACTCGGATTGCAGACAGTGAACAGTTTGAAAGGGAATCAAAAATTTGCTGACAGACATTTCGTGTCACATTAATACCACTGTGACTCTCCCTTGCTTTGATTAATACACGAACAATGCATGAAGAATATTGAGACACCATTAAATATATCGAAATATAATTGCAATTAGAAGGCACAGGAAACTCGCAGAATAATAAATTGAGAACTGGATACGAGTGGGCTGCGGATGGCACATAGCTAAATAAATTCTTTCTATAATATTTCGTAAATTCGTAAGATTCTCAAACAATAGAGTAGGAATATTGATATGCTATATAAACTACTGTGGCACGTACAAAAAGTAAGTTTTATTATATTTCGTTCATAACCAAGTAACCAGGAAATTCGTTCCCACGAATCTTTATTCTCAATCTTGAATCAACGTACATCTCCGTGGCTGCATTAATGTCACGGAAAAGGATGGCCACGATTAAATGGCACTACACGCGTGAAAATTAATTAAACTCGTTTCCAACCGTACATCACTAATTAGAAGCTAGCTTGACGAGTGCATTCGTCCCGTCGCATAATATCACACCCAGTTTCATATATTACACCGTGCAACAGAAGAATCAATTTCAACGTCGCACAACGCCCGGCGGAAGATCGAAAAGCAAATTATGCCACGTTAAAGTTTATCACGAAAATGCATACCCACGTATATACCATCGTCACGCAAGTCTTAGCAAATGACGCGCGCACACGAAAATTCATCACTCCGATCTAATTAGCAAAGGTGCATGCCCGGATACCAAAACCGGAATCCATCACAAATATTCATATCTACACGTTCGCTACGTTACTTGCCATATTACCAGTATTATTCGCTCATGCAGGCTCTCCCACAAAACGACAGTCGGCCGCCAGTCCTGCCGACTTCCGCTACTGAATTCGCTGGACGAATGGCCAAGAGCGGGAAAACAAAGCGCAAAAGCTCTAACAACGTAGCCAAACCCAGACGCCGCGGGGAACAGAAAATGAGAGAAAAAAAGGAAAAAAAAAAAGAAAAAGAAGGGAAACTCAGTCACAACTCGAACCAAACAGTATCCCTTGCGTCACCGATTAGTCCTCTCTGCCAAATTCGCTCACAGGTGGTTCACGGTTATTTGCATTCGTCCGTTCAATTTGCTCTCCAGCTTCTCGCCCTGCAGTCTCACGAAGGATCAAACTCCCAAGCACATACGCAGCTACGAGGGACACTCGTAGCAGCGAGACCGGGTCGAAGTCGGGACGCGCGATGTCCGGGGAAATTTCGCCGTGGCGATGGTGCGAACGATCGTTTGAACCGAGGAAAAAAAAAAAACGAGTCAACCAATCTGACGTGACGACACTCCGAGTGGTTTACTGCGCGGGTGGCTCTACCTCGACGGATCTCAACCCCTTGACGCTCTAAACGGAGGAACCGGGACGCGTACGCTCGCGACGATGCCGTCGAGGGGTGAATGCTGACAGCTTCATCTGCTTCGGGAGCGGCACGCACTCTGCGTCCCTCCGCCAGCTCACCTTCCGCCCTTACGTCGCGACGTCCAGAGGCTGGTCCAGATGCGGCTGCGTCGTATCGACGCGGCGCCGACGCTCTCCCGCCCCAGTCGATCTTTGCTCGTTAGTCCAGACGTCTCTTCACTCGGCCAACTTCCGTCTCGTCGATGACGGATATCCACTGTCCGACCCGGTGGCCGGCCAATTGACCGGACTTTGCACTAGTTGACGGGGTTCGAGTGCTAATTGCGACGTTGCATCAACTGGTCGGACAACGGAGCACCATCGGCGTACCATGCTCGTGAGTTTGCTGAGGCCGCGCTTGCTCTCGGTGCCTGGCGGCGGCTGAACGTTGCGGGAGTTCCACGGAAAATTCGCTGCTCGTTGCTTCGAGGTAGCTAAATTGTCCGCGGGTTGTACCGTTTTCATTTGGGCTTCTGTTTTATTTAACGTCGGCTACGGAGGGAATCGTTGCCCGGATCATCTGTGTTGGAGGGCTGACGTGGAATGGGGAGGGTGGATTCGAGGGTGTTTATACGGTTTTTACAATTGAAGCGGCAACCGAAAGCGCTATGAGTTTCGTTTGCATTTGCGTGTATTGTTTGTTCGATGACTAACGTTTTACTTTAACTGTGTTTATTATCGTCTTATTGTTGCACGATTGAAGCGGATAGATATTTTGAATATACAGGAATCAATTTTATATTGTTCTGTTACTCAAAATTTACAAATGTTCTCGTCGTCTTACCCGATCTTTGGGTAACACAGCGGTCATACTCTGGCGAGTTGGTTATATCGATTTAGCAAATACAATCCTGATATTTGAATAATCCAGCTCCTCGGTAGTGGGCGCAAGACTCGTGCCACGATTTTTGGCATTTGCAACACTGTACCCAGTCCTCTAAAGGACACAAACCGACTATTTATTTCTCTTTTAACACTTTTTCAGTTCTACTTTGAACATTCGTCTCTTCTTTCGTTTTAGCATTTTATTGTTTTAGTTAATGCACCACCACTTCACCACGCCGAACTTTAGTGCTGAACCGAACCGCTGAAATGGTGTAGCGATGAAAATTGGCATGATTAGCAGAAGAAGCAAAAAATAACATTCTCCATCTTACCCCGGCCTCCCCTACATTTTAATGAAGCACGTTCATTAGTAATGCAGTAGCAATGAAAATATGTGCGTTTCGAATAATTTTCTTGGATCAAGGCGAGGCAGCCACGTTAAGCATTCAATTATAATAATATTTCATACGAAAATATGCGACGCGATGGAAATTTGCATAAAGCGTCGCGAAAATATTGTTTCTGCTTCGCGGAACGTAGCATCGTTAAAGCGTGCTCGTGTATTGCTAAAAGGAGAAGAAGGTTTCAAGCTACAAATGTCCCCGCGGTTATGTAAATATAATAGATTTATTAGGTATTAACAATTTTTACAGCATTCATGGTTCGTTTAATTCAAACAGCGCACAACTATAAGTAAAAGATGTTAACGCTCTAGTCAACGGATCGGCGATGCAGATAATATTTTCAAGTACCTCCCGAAATATAATGCGAACAGTGAAAGGGCAGATCCGCAACGGTATATTCGGGATGTTCGCCATACGACTAGAGATTTAATCGATTAAGTCTCGCAATTTCCGCGTTCCAATTCCGTCGTTCGTCGCCGCGCTCCTTACAACATACCGCGTGTAAATAAACAATTTTAACACGCATCCTCGCATACGATAGACAAGATAAGTGTAACATTCGATTGTCGCGTTAAGTACAATATTTTTGAACTAATTACTTCCGGTGCCTTCGTCGCATGTTTTACATAATAAGAAGAAAAATTCGCACGATTCAGCTTTCGTTTCGTAAAAATTTATACAGATTGAAACCTGTAAAATCGCATTGTCATTTGGCACAGCAACCAGCTGACGGTTGCGATAGCTTTCGAAAATCGCGGGAGGACATAAAAGATGCAATAAAGAAAGGACACGGGGTAAAAATATTACACGGAAGAAACATAGGGAAATAGGCCGCGCGTAATATCGGAGTATAAATTTCATATCGACAAATCGTACTTTTATAATATATATATATATATATAACAACGTTGTCTACCATTGGTTGAATATCGTTAAAACTAAACAAAATAATATATGAGCAAACACGCAATTATAAATAGAAAGATCTCATTGTACAATGGTTTCACGTGCTTTCCTCGTACATGTACATATCCATTCACACAGAACACCCGCTCGTTCACATCCGCACAATCACCTTTTACGCTTCAATCCATTTTATTCATCCTTACTGCTACGTTGGACGGTACGCTGACTCGTAATTTCAATAACTTCTCGCGTTTCTCTTCGACCAAAGTCGCGCATCTATCATTCCGCGATGCGCGCGAGATCCCGCTGAACGGCGCGGCGCGAAAAGAAAAGAGGCAAAAGAAAAATGCAACGAGTCTGCGCCGGAAGATATTATCCCAAGAGACAATGAACCGTTACGCTGCACGGGTACTGCAATCCACGCGACTTTTCGACCAAGCATCGCGATCGGCAACGTGAATAATAGCCGCGATGCGTTTGTGGAGCACGGTCGTACGTAATAGAAAAAAAAAACGAAGTGGGCATAAATCGCATCGAAGTCGTTGCGTCGCAAAATCGATGGCAATTTCGTTGCAGGATCGTGCCAAACGCTCGCGCGCGGTATAAATAAAATTGTGAAAACGATGGTACGCTGTGTGCGCCACGCAACGCCGCGACGCGCCGCGCCGTATCGATTCTGAACGGCACAGAATTACCATGGAACAGCGAACGTTTTTCTGCGCGCTCGCGAGTAAAGGAGACGAGCCGTGCTTCGCACGCCACTTGACGCGAATATTCGCGACCCTTGCTCCGACGCGTCTGTACCGTTGCCTATCCATAGCGACAATTCGATTCGAAGCTCGTCACGCGAAACGAACCTTGCATGCGCTTGTACAGAAATGCATCGGCTGTCTGCTTTCCAGTTCAGTCGTGGTGCCTGCGAAGCGAGCCGTTGCTCGTCCCGGGGGACGCGGTACATAATTTCCAAGCGTAGGAATAATCTCAAGGAGGGGAAAGGGGTAGCAGAGAAGAAAACAAAAGAGGAAAGGGGAAGGGTGGAAATATGTTGGTCGCTTTCAGCGGCAAGCGACGAGAGCCGCGTGCTGCACGTTTCGCGATTGAAAACAACGTACAAATTCACGATTTATCGCCGACAACCCATCCTTTCGCACAACGACGCCGCGAATGAATTACGTCACCAGACACCAATAAGGTCCCTCGTTATCGCGCGACACGCGACACGCTGCAACAAATTCACCAAGTGTCCCGAGTTCAGCATATTCAAGCAGCAGCTTTAAGTCCCGCGCCGCGACCTCGTTTACAATTCTGTGGTCGTCTCCACCGGGCTCTGCTCGCCCAGGTACGTGAATCCTAGATGAGAGTAGTCCTTCCTCTCTCTGAACGTCACATTATCGTTCGAGGGACTGGGGCTGAGTAGATCGTTGCCGTGGCTGTAGAGCGGATTCAGGACTGGCGTCGTGTCGTGGTTGGTCAACGTGTTCGCGTTGCTGTTGCCGTGATTCTTTCTGCCGAGGGTGGACCGTCGCAGCGAGTGGATGTTCGCTTCGCCGTGGGTCCCTACTATGCTGGAGGCGCGGGCCGTGGTCGCCGCCTCGGAGCTCACGGGACTCTGTTGACCTGGGCGGATGATAAACGGTTTCGTCAATTCTCATTCGCTTCACTAGCTGATTATGAAATTTCGCGAGCTTCGAAGCTTCCAGCGGTACGAGTCGACGTTGGTTTCGGGTAGCGTCGCCGGGAAGCTGAGGAGCTTAGGAGCCGGTGAAAATTGTCGCCGGTAATGGATCGTTAGGATTGGAACGGACGCGAAACGATGAAAGCCATAGTAAATCGCGCCCGCAAGATTGAAACTGAAAAAGGGTAAAGGCAAGACTTGCGTCAATAATTACCAGTACTTTCTCCGTGATCTTTGGTAATATAGCTGACGTTGTCCAAGCTGAACGCGTGGTTCTTGTTGCTGAAATCAAGCTGCAGATCGTTGTAGCTATCATTGTCGTCGACCGGCACGCTCATTTGAAGCACCTGCGTCTCGTACTCCTTCAAATTTGGCTCCACGTACACGGGATCGTAACGCGGCACAACGTACATTCGTTGCATCCGCTCTTTGTACGCCTTGTACCTGTGCGAACGAGAAAATGGAATGTTCACGTGGTGAGCAACGTCCGCGATATTCGACCTCCAACGTCGCGCGATAACCGAAGGAAACGGCGCGCCGTGTCTGACGTATGTGCATACGTATCGCGGTGGTGCTAAATGTTTTAAGAGGCAGACACGCCGGAAAGCGTAATTAATTCTAATGGAAGTAATAAAGGGAACGATGAGTTTGCATGGCACGCGGCCACGTCCAATGAATATTCATGTCGAAACACGAAAACGCTTCTTTCACACGATATTAACGGGGACAAGCGTTGTTGCTGCACACCAATTCTCCTGGAAATTGTTCGAATCACTTCGCCAGTGAACCCGAGGCAGGTCGATTAAATCTGCTACGATCGTCGTTAAATACCTGCTGGATCTATGAAGACCCGAGGGACGCGCATGGCAGCGGTTCAACTTAATTTTACCGACACCCCTCGCGCGAGGGCTAAACGAAACCGAGAAACTTACCTAGACCAAGAGACGCAGATATAGATGATCCCAGCTATGCCAAGGATTAGTATGATGCAGGCGATGATTATCAAAGCGTACGGGAATACTTCGCCGCTGAAGGCAATGGCTGTTTGGGTCCGCACTGACTCGGCTGGCATCACTGGCGCGTGGATGTCTATCGCGTTCGCGCGAACCAACGTGGACACGTCGAACGTGATATTGGACATCGCTGACTTTTCAATGATCGACCTGCAAGGAAACCACGTACATAGTTGTGAACACCGTCTGTCCAGCACCTTTGGAATCCACGGCGCACGGGAGGTAGGAGAAACTCAAGGCGAATTGTTGAATCACAGTTACGTAGCGACGCAAAATTGTTATGCTCTCGTACAATGACTGTACGATCTGCCTACGCCTTTGCAATTTATTTGAAATATACGCGGCTGTTATGCCCGCTGGCTGCATTTGCGCGTTCGTATAGAAAACATTTCGTTTGTTTTATTTGAAGAATTGGAAATCACGAATACGTTGGATCGTAAACTCCAGTATCGTGCTGGTTGAAAAAGATAATTAATGTCTTTCAATGTCTCGGAACAGTTTCCATTATCTGTCGAATACTATTGACAAAACTTTCGACGCTGTTACTGTATAGATCGCATGCGATATACTGCGCCGAAAGAACTTCCTTTTTTCCTTAATATTAATGGCGTAATGCATCGCATTAGACGATCAATATTTCACCCCCAGCGCAGCGGGCGAAACGTACGAAACTCATTCTTGCGTTCAACGTATTAATTAGACGCCACGAAATTCGCGTACGGTTTCTTCAAAGAGAATTCCTTGCGGGTTAAATTAAATTAAATTAAATTAAATTATACCAGGCCCGCATTGATTTCCCGGGAAAATATTCACGACAGCCTTCCCGTTTCAAAGAAATAATTCACCGCCGACGCAACAAGTACCAATTTAAACATAAAAAATATAACCACCCTACCTCTGTATTCTAGAGCTGTTTCTGTCCAAAACAGCTTCCGTATCCGGATCGACTGCGTAGAACCACACGTCGGAGTCCTGGGGATACATTTCGACGGTTCCGTTCTTCGTCAAGTTTTTCCTCACAGCTATCCTATCGATGCCGATCAAAAGCTCGCTCCTCTCCTCGATGATGCCAGCGATCTTCGTCGAGTCCTTCTGCAGCACGTCAGGCGCCGCGTCCTGGACCACCAGGATCATCAGATTCTTCTCCTCGATCAGATTCACGATGACCGGAGCGACTATCGAGTTAAAGTTGTCGGTGGAGTTAGGGTTATCGCGAACTCTAACGTCGAACTTGAACGGAAGCTCGGCCAGATCGACGTTGTCGAAGGTCGCCGTCGTTCTAATTATTCCGGAGGAGCTGTCCATGGCGAAATAGTCGGACCCACGGCCGCCAAGTATCTTGTACTCGAGTTTCCCGTACTTCCCGTTGTCCTTGTCGTGCGCCCTCACTTGTATAACAGTCGACGCGAATTTCGCCGACCGTGGAATCGCGGCGAAGTAACGTCCCCTGGACAACCTTTGATTGCCCTCGGGAAACGCGAACTCGGGCTTATTGTCGTTCACGTCGAGCACCTGGATCTTCACCTGGAATTCGAGTGGAAAAATCGTGCGTCGGGCCGGGTTAAAATATGAATTGGCCGAAGGTGCATTGCAACATGTATAAAAGGGGACTACAACATTTGTTTTTCATAATACATACCATTGTGGTGTTTCTGCCGGAATTCAAGAGCCCCGACAACGACTCCAATTTTATCTTCACCTGATAGGACTCCGTCGTTTCGTAATCCAGGGATCCTTTCCTCAGTCGAAGCGCGCAATTCCGTTCCTCGGTGACGTTCGCCTCGAATAAACCGCCCTCGTTGCCGCTGTAGATCTCGCACCTCAGCGGAGTGGTGTCGTGCGCGTGGCTGTTAATGATCGTGAGTATTTTGATAAGCGTATTATCGGCCGCGTCCTCGGGCACCTCGACGTTGTAGGAGTTTTCCGCGAAGCCTAGACCGATTTCCGGCGGCACCGTGGCGACGTGTCGCACGTATACAGGCACTGTCGTTACCGAGGACAATTGTGGTTCGCCCATGTCGTACGCTCGCACGTCCACCTGCGATGCGAATGTGTAAATCGTTATTACGAATACAGGGATTGTTATTCCTGCGTTAAATTGAAGGAAGAAAAAAAGTACAGCGACAAACTTACGAAGGGAGTGAATGGAATGCAATAAAGTTATGTACAATATTGAATATCATTATAGCGAAATGTAAAAGAGGGGTAATTGAAAGTATGCCATGGTTGCGTACCCCCTGCGATTAGAATTAAATGGCATATCGATGACTGAACAATGTAATTCCATTATTACGTGTTACGTAAGAAGTATATCTATTTTGAATTAATTTTCTACCATTTTATTAATACAGCCAACAATAAATTAATTACTCAATGTCAGATATATTTGCCGTACTGTCACTTCGACTGTGGGTCGACAAGTGTTACTTTCAATAGCAGTGCATGCACTTGCACATGGCATTATAAGATTGAAACGTTGGTTCCAATATACCTGATACTCAGTGTCCGATTCTTTACGTAAATCGTCCCGTATTCGGAGCACACCTGTGTCCGGATCGATCACGAAGTATTTGCTCGCCATTCCGCGGCCTATGATCTCGTATCTCACCTGCGAACGAAGGTACAGTAAGAGATGCAATTT
This sequence comes from Nomada ferruginata, assembly GCA_963583965.1. Lineage (NCBI taxonomy): Eukaryota > Metazoa > Arthropoda > Insecta > Hymenoptera > Apidae > Nomada > Nomada ferruginata. The sequence goes on along the minus strand of OY757225.1, from coordinate 6,990,534 downwards.
GAACCTCGGCCCCCGTGTCGTCGAATCGAAAATACTTACTTGATTTCCGGGTGCGGTGCCATCAGAATCTGTTGCTGTAAGATTAATGACCGTCGTGCCAATGGGGACGTCATCGTCTAGCGTAATCGGGCGGGGAACTGTCGTGAACACTGGCGGAATATCGTTAACGTCCTGGCGGATAAGAAGAAATAAGAGATACTGATTGCACGAATCATTATTTATGGCTAGATAGCAGATGCTCGTACAAATATTATCAGTGACAATTTTTACATAATTTGTCCGGCCAACATGCGAAAGTAAAGAATATCATCAGTGAAATTGCAGTACGATAAAAATAGTAGCTGGGAAAGTGAGAAAATTAGGGAAACGGTGCGTGTGAGATAATAATGCCCAAAGATCCTGTGCAAAAAAGTATTCGATTTCCCAGGAATGCATATTTTGAGGAATCAGTTTCTTCGGGTAACTAGGTTTCTGACGAATCCGCCACATTAAAATGAAACGGTAATTAATACTCTGCAGGCTGGAAAAGTTATGAGCATGTCGAGCAAAGTCTATTCTGAGACTTTAACAGCTGAGATAGTTGTAACAGCGCGACGAGATAAAAGTTTCTTGTTCTAAGAGGTTTAAGCTTGGTACGCGCCAACAGTTTTGTGCAGGGGACTAAAGTGTGAAGACGTGTTGTATAAATCTGGCTCTTTTCTTTCGTGCAATATATACGAGTATGTCTTTTTTATCTCTACTTAAAAAAAGGAGATCTCTACTACTGACAACACTCGAAGGGAAATAATAATTATCAGTACCTGAACGTTGACTACAACCCTTGTAGTGGAGCCAGGTAAATCGCTCGTGTTTTCAACGGTGCCGATTATAAGGATATGTTGGCTCTCCCTCTCGTAATCCAAACCGCGACTGGTTTTAATCACACCAGACTTTGGATCTATACCGAAGAGTTCGGTATCCCCTTGTTTAATCATGTATGTAATTTGCTTCTTCGTATCCGGATCATCGGCCTGGAATTAATCGCGTTTGCTTTAAGCACGAGAATGATGGTCATTCGTCCAGAATTTACTACGTTCCTTCCAGCGCAATGGTATAATGGCGAATCAACAATGCGAACCGTACTGTACCCGTACACAGGAGTTCATTTTTCTCACAAAACGTGTTCCTTCTTTTTTATTTTCTTTAAATAATGGTTATGCAGTTTATTTTGATACGAAGAAGGTTAGATGAATTTATTGTATAATCCGTTAATTACACACTGTCGAAATTAGCGTCCTTTGAGTGTATTTGTCGCGTCATTAAGCCTCAACTCACCGTTACTTGAAGCACTGTATAATCTGGTATGTTCTCTTTAACTCGAGCTTCGTAGCTGCTTTGATGGAAAACGGGAACCTCGTCTTCAACGTCTATAACTTTCACCGTAACGGTGGCAGTTGCTAAACGATAATCCGGAGCACCGTCTCTCGCAGTTACCACAAATTTATATTCCTGTGAAATTCAATCATTTTCATTTCCTAGCAATTCGCATTTCAAATTAATTTTACTGTATTTCGATATCGCGTTTCCATCAACGTCGCGAAGCGTTTTTTTCCCTTTATTTTTGCTTCCGGTATTGCGCGACTCTTTTCGACGATAATGCTTTTTACCTGCGGCGGTAGGTATACTATCAGTAGATACTACAATATATTATTAAATTTATATTATATTCTTATATCATATTTCTCCTTCAACATAATACATCGTGGCACAATACCTCGCATCTGTAAAGGAATAAACGAAGAATAAAGATACTCACGTCGTTCTGCTCATAATCCAGCACGATCTTCGTCAGAACGTCACCAGTTTCGGGGTCCACCGTGAATGGTATATCGTCCGGCGCGAAATACGTGATTTCAGCGTTAATACCTTCATCGGCGTCCTCGGCGTGTACACGGCCGATCAGTTTTCGCGCCTCACCTTCTTTCACGGTGAACTCGTAAGGAAGATCCACGAATTCTGGATTCTTGTCGTTGATGTCGGTGACCTTTATGTTGACTGTCGCCGTGCTGAACAGACCACCGGAATCCTCGGCCTTTATCAGCTATCGCGAAGAAATATAGTATCGTGGTCAGATAGGGTTTGCGAAATGGCACACGGGTGATACGAAAAACGGAAATTGCGTTGCCTTGTAGCGGGCAGGAACATCGGTGTTTATAGCGGTGCTTAGAGGACTCGCAGGCATAAACTCACCAGCTGATAACGAGTCAGGTCTTCTCTGTCCAGCTTCCTTATAACAGTAATCACGCCTGATCTGTCACCGATTGCGAATTGACGCAGATCGTTCCCCGAGACGATGAAGTACGACACTGGATCGTTTTCCGGATCGGTTGCCTATTCAGTGGCGTGCAACGTGCATGTTTAATAGATAGGAGAGATTATTACATGTGAAACATAAATTAAATTAATGACGGCATCGATATTGAAATAATATTAATATTAGCTGGAACAGGTTTTAATATGTAGATATTTAATAAAAGCAATCTATGAACACCACTGGTAATAGAAGTTAATGATTTTATGGGGGAATCGTATACGTTAGTTGCGTAAAATGTGTGGGTCTATACGTTGCCGCTGTTGAACCAGTCTTGATTCAATAACTGTTTTCTGTTGATTGGATATTTAGTTCTGGTAGGCTCATAATCGTAATGATAAATACAAATATGGCCGATATAATGTTTCAATGTTTCATGTATTACGCGATGTTAATATGTATATAAAGTGGGAATGAAAAATTGCAATATATTTAACTAGTCGTTTCTGTTATTATTGCATTCATTATATTATAAAATGAAACGGAAATAATTCGCGCCACTTTACACGGCAATAACTTCTCGATCATTTTCTGCTTTTCAATATGTAGAATTTACCTGCAATCTCTGTCGAACTTTTCCACGTAATAGCTAATTTAATGCAATGCTGTTCTTCACTCTAACCACATCCAATCTTTCGATGCTCAAGATAATTAAAATTTGTGCTCAACGAACTTAAAAATAACATGAAGTTTAATTACTGCACTTTTAACAGCATTTACTTGAACAATCTGCTGCATGCAGATGTCGATAAATTGCATTTAAAATTATTCCTGTATCGTTAATAACATTTTCAAGTATAATTCCTCTTAGAAACTTATACGAACTGCGGGCATGGATGGTTCGAGAAACGAGGCGTGTACCACTCTTACTAAATAAATAGCCCAACTAGTTATTACACTTTTCCATAATTTAGTTCCTATCTCTCGAAACTTTCATGCTCTCAAGCCTTCCGTCTACTTGCCAGAGACTTCAACTTTAGACCAATCAAAGTCGTAATTTATTTTGCCATATCTTATTCGTTATTACACCCCTCGGCACATTTGTTGCATCTATCAAAATTGCATCTATCAATAATAACACAGATACACTTTAGCAAACACGACGTCAACAATATTGCAAGAAGAGTGCAACGATAATTCGCAAACTTCACAGTTTCTTTCCTTACCCTTTGAAACATGAAATTGAGCGAAACAGAGGATATAGTTATACCCATACATTCCTTACCATTTATATCCCTGACAGACTGTGGAAATATAATAATTGCACCGTGCCCAGAATTTTACCGTCTATATACCAATATGATTTCAAGGAAAGCAACATGGAAAATGTTCCTTGTCAACCGTATTAACGATCTCGTTTCTCATTTTTATTAATTGAATGTCTTATTGCCCTTTATTATTCTTACCCGCGCACCTACAGCTTCGTACACTTAAGCCTTCCAATATACACTCACTTCCCAGGCACCGTTCGCAGGTTAGTACCCGGCGTAGATAATCATTAAAAGTAATTATGGACACTTACGGTAATTGTCGCGACCGTGGAATTAATCGACGCTCCCTCGCTGACCTGGACCTCGTACACAGATTGTTGAAAGACCGGGCTCTTTGTATTGGGGCCTGGAATCACGTTCACCTCGACGATCGTCTGCGAATATTTTCCACCCCTGTCCGTCGCTTGGACGGTAATGCTGAACTGTTCACCGGCGTTCAATTTCCTCACGGTCTCGATCACGCCGGTTTTCGGATCGATCTTAAATTTGTGCAGCCCGTTGTTCGACACGTGATAGATGCTGTACGTTATATCAGCGTTTTCCCCTTCGTCGTTGTCCGTCGCTTCGACCTGGATTTAAGTAGAATTATTAATAGGTATACGATATTGCACGACCTTAACGCGAAGAGAATGGCGACAAGCATAACGATCTGTGCAGCTCAGAGTTTTCGCGGGGAACGTATTTTATTTGTCGACTGGTAATTTCGCTTTTATGAAAGTCAATTTCTTATCAAGGTTTAATAACAGAGGGGTGATTTCACGAAACTTCGCCCCGTCGTCAACGTGTCAAGTGAAACGTATCGTTGTACGTAGTATCTTCGATTGCAATTTGACAAGATCAGTGGTAATCCTTATTATTCGCAAAACTAAATGTTTATCTATCTTGTAATATTTGTGTCGCAAGAATTAGCGTAACAGTGAATGTTTCTCCCACCTTTGTCACCACCTTCTTTGTTTCCCCGGCTTGGACGGTGATGGGTGCTATCATTGGAAGCATAGGAGCATTATCATTAACGTCGTTCAATGCCACAACGAAGGATAATGGTGCAGAAGCAGCGACGCCGGTTTTTTCTCTTGCGACCACTTGAAACCGGAAGCGTCCCGGACTCGGCGGATCTCGATCTAAATTCTCTTCGTTCACGGCTAGCATTCCAGAAGCATCGATTGCGAAGAAATTCGTAGTCAATTCGAAGGTGTACGTTGGCTTTGGATCTTCCGGGCCCTAGGATTTATTTCAACAATTTAGCGATGTTCAATCGGTTTCGATTATTATGTTTTTCGTATCATTTATCTCGCGTCGAGAAACGAGTTTGCTGTAAATCATTTTTCTCCTGATTGACGAGCAAGCTGTATCACATTTTTTAAATAAATTCTTGCTAAGAAGAGCGTGAAATGTTTATTTATTTTTGAGAACGATGAGACCACGGAAAATTCTACTCAATTTTTAGTAATATGTTATCGCAATGAAATTCGGCAGCGTGAAACGTGGTACGTGTAACAAGTAAAACGGAACATTGGGAGAAAACGATTCCTGGTGCGCATTATTTAATTATCGATCGAGAGACCATACTTAATTAACGAGTACAACAGTTATCATTTTCCGATGCGAAACGTAGATATTCAATTGGCTTATAAATTCTGCAATGCTAGCAGCAGAGTAAGCACACCAATTAGATGGCCATATTGCATCGTATTTGCCTGTCCATACATACGTACATACATGTACATAATCGATCAACAGAATTCGACACGTTTCATACATGCTATTACATTGTACAATAGTAGGAGGTTCTGATTTCCAAATTACCAGATGAAATACAGAGACGAAACGCAGAAACTATTCGTGGATGTAATATGAATCGTACATAGCAAATACATAGTAAATCAAATGTCAAGCGATATTTATCGATAGCATATAATTTGATAGACCAGTAGCAGTGAAACGTAAACTGATAACCGGTGCGTCGAAGGAATAACACTGACGTCAAAGAAATTGAGACAGAAAAAAAAACTGGCGACGAACTTAGTTATAATGTACGGTTTAATTATTAGAGCTTTACTCATTCTGTGTTACCAGAAATATTTCGTCTCAATTTTCGAGCGTCGCTAAGATCTTTCAAAGTTTATTCGTTTGTTATGTTGGGTACGACGTCTTTAATCAATGCTATTCGAAAAATCAGCTTGGAACGTAAAGGAAACTAATAAACATCGACAACAAAACGCTACCAAGTGTTATCAGATTAACGTGTCCTTCCATTTTATCGATGCCTAAACGATTTTGCAAATGAGCGCGTGGACAGTGGTGCAACGCGCGTACAGCCGCTGTGCAATAAAGTTCCTGAAAACGTATCCATTAAACGGGCGACCAAGCCACGGGAATTTCGCCGCAACGTAGCCGAATCTACCATATACAATTCAGACCCCGCAATTTCCGTCGGGCGGTCGATGTTTGGCGAAATTCTACGTATCGCGTGTTTGTTTAATTCGGTCACAGATATTGGAAATTTTCGTGAAAACAGGAGGCCACGTCGCGTAGCGTCGTGCGGTGTCGTTTGTCAGAAACTTTACGTCCGCCCTGAATAGTTTGGTCATCTCTGCGAAGGTTCAAGACTAACAATTTTATTCTGCGAATATTCAGACCCAACGAGAATTACCTTGGACCTCGCACTTTTAAATATCTTTTAACTCTTTGTTAAGATAATTGTAGCCAGCTGGAGACAGAGAAAATTGATTTTCGTCGACGATAAAGTAGTTTATTTTAATTCCCTTAGAACGTTATTAATGAGTTCTAAGTTAATTGCTACGCGTTTTGTCCTATAAATATTTCAGAAATATCAGCGTTATTGGCAAACTTTATGGCAAAGAAGAATCAATACCTCCATTAAATTACGCGCCAGAAGAAGGTAAAAAAAAAGTGTCTGGAAAATATAACGATTATTACTGACAATGTGCTGCTACATGAAATTATTCTGAAAATAGCGAGTCCCTAATTGCCACCTAATTACCATCTAATTACCGACTCCATCGATCGTTTGTGTGGATCCGAAGGAAAAGAAGATGCGGAACATTCGTATCAGTTTTTATTGCTCAATCCACTCCACTGCTCTCACCGATTTTTCTTCCTTTTTTTCCACAACTACCGATGCAACGGATAAACGGAAACAATGCCGGGTATTAAACGGTCGATTCACCCGTTGTTCACGGCTCGATAAACGAGACCAGATCAAGTTCAAAGATATTAGACTTACCAAATCGGCGTCCGAAACAGTGAGAGCTATGGGATCCCCATTTTTATCGATAACCTTTGTGCCGATCGGTGCGTTTTCATCAACGAACCCTTCCACGTTCGACGCCGTTATAATTGGCGGATTGCTGTCGACCGGCTTCACGGTAATAGTCAATTTAGCTGTGGTTGACCGGTTCGCCTCAGATACTTCGACAGCCTTTGTGAAATGGTACAAATCGTATTTGCAAATTAGACAAATTAGATGTTTCCATGGATTTCCATGGAGAAATAAAAATATTCGAGAATATTTTTCGCGTGTATTTCGTTACTGTTTGCTACTGTTATAAGGGAATAATCAATAGGTAGTAGTTGAAACATTGGATCCATGCAGTTATATGGATATTGGATGATAATCATCCCCGGTGTCAAATGCTGTTAGTGTTTATCAGATCATTACTATACAGTGGTACGTACATTAACCAGACTGTTAGTAACCACGAACTGATTATTCATGGTCCAGAATCCACTGATAACATACTGGCAATCGTATTTTGTAATATTAACTGCTATACCAATTATAGAGAAAATTTTCAATCAAAACATTTTTGCTGTTTGGAAAAAATGTGCTCTCGAAATTTATTAATTATATATTAAAACATAATATCCGGACCCTATTCAGAACAATATTACTTCAATAATGTAACAAGAGTTCTTAAGCCACTGAGCAATAAGAGCTGTGTATTAAACGGGAAGAAACGTCAAGGAACTATCGCGTCGTCGATAATAATCATTTCTATCGGAACTCACCTTAATTATAATATCGAACTTCTTCGTGACCGTTGTGTCTACTGCCTTGATTTGCTTCACGGCGCCAGTGTTCAGGTTTATTTCGAAAAAGTCTCGATAATTCGATGGATTGCCACTGAGGAACGAGTAATGTATAGGTGCGTTTATGCTGTCCATATCAACGGCCTGTATTTTCTCCGGCGATATATTGAGTATCCCGGATAACACACCGCTCGATACCTGACGGGGAAAAAAGTCACAATGCAATAGAACCGGTTCGTCGACGGCTTAGAACGGTGTCGCACGAGATTTCAGAGCAAAGAAATTGGTTGCATATTAAGATCGGGGGGGTTGAACGTAGTCTTTCACTCATTGCACAAAACACTTTCCTCCTAAATGTTTAAATTTTCATATTAAAGCCTGTACTGTATACTATCGCCTTTCAATGTTTTGCGCTTTCGTGTGCACGCTCGTCTCGAATATATTTCTATGCCGTTATTGTAACACAAATGCAAGGAACAATGCAATCGATTGTGTACTCATATTACAGAGTATGGAGGATAGAAAATGACACGTGCAATAACTTTTATGCCCGAGAGAAAGTTTTAATTGGGTGTCCTATAATTTTCTGCGCTGCTTTATGATTGACTTGTTCTACTTGTCTCGTTACGGGTCGCACTGAAGCGCTAGTATTTCCCTATTCAAATGTGATGTAATTAAGTAGTTCTAGCTCGAGTATTCGTACGATATATGAACAGTTCAATTACTACTATTGCGCATCAAAAACGAAGTCCTCGAATTGTATAAAGAAAACAGAATTCCTCACTCTAATTCATTATTAACAGTGTTAGTAAAACGTAAGTGAATTAGCTCAGGTAAAACCGCAATGTATCTTTCAGTGTAATGATTTCAAGTGGGTCTAGTTATACGAAATAAGATAAAGTTGCATACGGATGCTGAATATTCTGGATTAATGCAGGCGCCATCCAAAAGCATGCAGCCCTGGTAGATGAAGGAGGGATCTTGATCATCGTCATCCCTAATGTTTACTGTTAAAGTGGTGGTGGATGTAAATCTTTCAGATACACTCCTTGCTCGGTCCTGCGAACAAATAATTTATAACTGCAATGTATATTTCTTACTTCATTATTTTGTGCTGGAAAATAATTACTAATTACTAAAGTGAATTATCGAATGTTTGTTAAATCGTGTTGGAATTATTAATTATATATTAACAAGGTATCGTATATTATATAATATATTATTAATGTATATATTTATTCGACAAATCAAAGTTACGAAAAGCGAACAGACTAGAACTCTATCGAACTCTAACTCAAAGTTTGAAATTATTGATGTCGGTCTAGTTCGTCCTGTTTATTTCGCTTGCTATTTTATTCCCTGTGCGAATTTAAGCGTCGGATAGTTCTCGATCTAGTTACCGTCACGCAACAAATGAATGAACAAATATTTGATCAGCTCATCAAAATTCAAATAACATTACTAAGTTTAATTGCTTATGAGTAATGTGTTTTTTTAATCCATCACCTTATCTCAGTTGACAAATAAACGACAATTTCTCGAATTCCCATCCCTCAACTACATGCAATCCCTCCAACTTCTGCTTTTCATTTTGCCACCGTGAAATTAAATTAACTATGTATATAAATATAAATTCATCGATATAATCACGACACGAAAGACCCGGCAGAGTCCTGAATTCCCTTTAACTCAATTAACACAATTCCATAATGTCTTGCCCAGTGAAATAAAATCGCACGTAGAATTAATAAATACTTTAAGTAGATTGTGCATCGCTGATATTTCAATGCGAAACCGTGCATCGCATCTACCACGCCATTACCAGCAACAATCTCTCCACACATTGTACACCTTTATCCGTTTCCTGCACTTCGTTTCATACCTCGTTTCGCCGTGAGCTTTTTACATACACCCCGGATTCGATGGCACCGACAAAACCATTTCATCGGCCGGCCGATTCGACGCGACTCGACCGCAACAAGTAACGCAATTGCTATCCATCGTATAATCCCGCCGTGTACATCATTACCATCGGATAATGCGACGGCTGGAAATGAAGCGATGACGAACAACGTCGACCCGGGAACGACGGCGAGCTATCGGCGAGGTATCGACGATGCGTAGCTTCGAAAGGATTGCACATGAAATCGTGCGTCCATCAGTGGCGATAATGCCGTGCAATTTCGTGCCGGCACGGCGATCTAAAATTATTAGGTAACTCGGTCAAGCTCGCTCGGGACGCGAAATAAAACGCAAAAGGTCCTTCCAAGGATCGCCACGAATGCCCTGCAGTTCCCCGCCGCCATGCACGATATTGAAGATGCCAGACAGGCACATAAATTTCGTCCGGCCTTCTGTTCCATCGGGAATATTGAGAGATCAGCTGGGCCGCGTTTTCGAATCGGGTAAACTCACGCGGATAAAACGGTGGAGAGTCGTTCCACGGTTTCCAGTGGACCGGCGGAACGGCTAAGCCGATTACACCCCATGACAATGGGGCAACGTGCGGTTCGAAATCGCATTTCGATGCAAAAAGGCAAACCGTGAGAGTGCAGCGTTTTTGACGTGGTCACGAGTGGAACTCAAAGCCACAGTGACCTAGTAAAGGCTTCGTTACGTGTGTGTGTGTGTGCCACTCTCTTTCACTCTGCGTTTTCTTCTTTCTCCTGTGTCGTAACAACGGGCGTGGCTCGTTTATCGTTACTTCTGTTTGATACAGTTTCGTCTGTTGCGATAGAAACTCTCGTGGTTGATCTATTCTTATTTATTTGGTGTGGCAATAAGACACGTGGCCACTGTTTCTTAATCAATTCTCGTGGTGTATTATATGTTACGCGCCACGTTGTTAATAAGCCATGAAAGCGACGAAGAAATAAAATTATTCGTCGTGGAATATACAAATTATTGTTTTCGTAATTATCGAGATCGAATTCTGCGTATCGGTTGAATTCTCGTTTACGATTTGCCTTTCCGCAAGTATAGACGTTTCTCTTTTATTTCGGGATCATGGAAGAGCGGACATCTTCCTCGAAGATCGATCGTTCCCGGTAAATTGGCGATTCTATGGGACGATCCGTTTAGGAAAGTAAGAATGTGCAACAATTGCCAGCATGTATGTTGCGTGGCTGGCGCATGAACCGTCTGGAATTGTATCCGGCCTGAACTTGGAGAGCAACATCTGTGGATCCTATTATCGCGTGTCTGCTTCGACTGAAGCCCCAGCGTTGAAACTTCGCGGAACGAACGACAATGCCATCGAAGAAGTTCGACGCAATCTATACATTAATTAAAATGGTCGAATGCTATCGACGAACGTGAATAAGCGACAGGGCGACGGTTAAAAAATCGATTGCTCGGGCTTCGTTCTCTCTTTGAATAGTCTGAAATTGTTTCAATCCAGATAACGTTGAAGTTCTCAGCAATTTTACAAAACGATACATCGAAGATAGTGTAATATTAAATATTTAATTGTCGCTGCACCTTAAATTGAAATGAAGAGCATCGCAAATATTTCGGAAACTCTGTCCCAGAGGCAGTGAAAAAAATGGTATCGCACGGATACGCTACAATTTCTATCGGTGAACTGTATCGGCAATTAGAGTGCCAATAGATTGCAGAGAACGAGTTAACGCGAAGCAGTGATTTATATTTAAAAAACGAAACGCTTATTTCAAAGTTTCCACCTCGTTTCAATCGTAAAAACCGCTCGATTATTGCGGTCCGTTTGATAGGGACGTTAATGGAAGCTTGTTTAATGCACAACCAGGATTCCGGTTCATGAATCCAATAACGCAGCTCGTTCGTTACGTGCGCTGTACGATGTCAATATCGTAATTAAAGGACGCCGTCGCGCATAGTCTCTACACGATCAGCATACCTAGTGGTCACTCACCATTGAAACGGCGGCTATATCATCGACTTCTGGTTGCAAGAGCAAGAAGAGCAGCAACACTTTCGCCGGATTAAGCGGCTCCATTGTCGACTTCGTTGCTGTATCTTAATCAGTTCTATCTGTTCTCCATTTCTTTCTTTTAACCTTGTGCATTATTTGAAGCATCGCAAATTGCAGGCCGTGAATTTTACGAATACCTATATTTGTACAGGTGAACGTTTAACGTCGACAGAATGAAAAGTATTAATATAAATATATGTCACAGAATTCGTAACTTTTCAATCAATTAAAAACAATATTCGCAACAAAAAAAAGAAAATTAAAGAATACACGTGTACAATGTTATCAATTATTATCAAGGAATCGAGTCGAACTGAATCTGTTCCATGCTCTCTTCACTAACGCTAAATAAGCTGGCCACCAATTACCGAATTAATTGCTCGAACTATAAACACCTTTACCAATCCGAGCAATCCATCCGTCCAAATTTTTACCAACACCATCGTTGCACGTATATCCCGCGGCCGTATTCACTCTCGGTATTTACCACCGACCTCGTCCACAGGCGAATAAAACGAGAAAAGAACGTATTCCCGATACAGCTTATGGCGAAAGGATATCGCCGCGATTCCTCGCCAGGTATTCTGAAATATCACACGCTTCGCACAACGCTGCGATACGGTTACATTATTGTAATTTCAGAATAACTCGCGCGATTCTATACCGCGGTGCATCGCGGCACACCTGTACATCGCGTGCCGACTTGCATGCAGACATAATGCATACACACACAAACACACACACAGGCGGGCCAGTGCAACGAGGAATCGAATCTCGGCCGTAGTCGCATTCCAAGTTTCCGTACGGTTCGACGATTTTATTGTCTTAACTCTGTGATTTCCCTCCGCGAGTGTTTGCTGGCGTTTCGTATTCGGCCTTTATACGTGGAAATCGATCATCCGTAGTCGAGCGGCGCGGATTCGCGGTGCACAGTTCGCAACGCCTTCGGGATACACAGCCGTGTCTCCGGAAACGTAATTTGTATATACGCCGGTGTCTTGCACAATCTGTACACATGTACCCGCCCCGCTTTTTCCACGCCTCGATAAGATCGTTTGCCTTCGAATCGAGATTGCCGTGCAATTTCGCGCAGTCAACGTCTACCTGGCGGAGAGACGTCGCGCCCCGTGCTCGCACGAGTTCACCCTCATTGTTTTATTGGAGGTCTCGGGGCCAGTCACGCCGTTATCTATCTAAATATTGCTGCCTGTTCAACGCGGAAGGAACTGCTCCACGATTCCGTAATCACCGTTTCGCGAGCTACGCCCCGTGGCGTGTAAACGACACGTTCGTTGCGAAAGGGGTTCGAGAGACGTAGACGACGCGTTACAGTTCCTTGGCATTCGTTGTATCGTGTAACGTCTTCGATGCTGGTTTCATTTACTCGGACAAGTTGAGGCAATGGTTTCATTTGGTTGCAAGCTCGGGGTAAAGTTCTAGTATTTATTCCTGTTCGCTTGCGAACATACATTTCGGTTACCGATGCGGGCAAATTGTAATTTGATGAAAATTAAGGTGATACATTGACGATATTTAGTTCACTATCCCGCTTGAAAGTCGCTCATCTCGGCGGGGTTGATCAGTAATCAAAATCGTCTATATTCTATTGATATTAGTTTATTTATTCTCTGTGAAAATTCCTTGGGAAATCTCCTTCGTATAGGACAGTTGCTTACTAGCAATTTATTTATCCAGTTGAATCATTTGTCTCCATAACGCGAAGTGTTTTATTGATATTTTATTAAGAGGCCATTAATAAAGCTGCCTGCAGGAAATCTAGATTTCCGGCTTCTATTCCGAAAGTTTTGCCTCCCTGCAGAAACGATGCTACGTGTACCCGATCGTTTTACAAATTGCTTTGTCAGGAGTTTAGTATCAAAGGGGGCATCGATACGATGTCGGTGTCCCCACAAGTTCCTAATGAAGCAGGTTAAGACTTCGTTCTATGGACTGAAGAGCAAAGGACATGGCTTGCGCGAGAGAAAAAGTGACACCCGGAAGCCTTGGAGAATATGGGGATCTATAGATATTACAGTGCGGCATAGTCATTAAACGAAGCTGTTACACAAACCTATCGAACCGTATGCCAGCTTTTCATAAAACCTTTCAGGTACATAGATGCCCTGCATAATTCTACGGATAACACGTGAAATCCCTTCTACTCTTCCTGAAATACGTATTTGTCTACTGATTTATCTCGTTTGGTAACCGCAATATCGCGATAAATTTTCCAGCAAAAACTTTCCAGCTCCAAAAATGTGTCATTCGCGTTAACCCCTCGCACACCAATTTACTTTCACGCTCCGAATGATTTCCAATAGCGTATTATAAGAAAAGACGTTGCACCACCTAATTCACGACGAACAGATTAATCGCGATGGAATGGTAGAACTAATTGTCGAACAATGTATTACGAAATTTATGAAACATCGATGTTAAAATAGTTGGATAATCTTTCATCGGAAATCGATGACGGGTACGAATCGTAATTCGTTAAAAAAAGTTTGCAATACCGTCAGCAAATTGAGAATCCACAGATTCGGCGTTGGTTTACGCGTGAAACGATCACCGATAGCCTCACCTACGCCAGGGTGCAAGCACTTGCTACATACGAGGGGAACTGTGCGGTTTGCTGTGGCCACGTTGCAGAAACCGTTCGTTTCGCGTACACCCACGTATCCATCTAATGTCCACCATTAATCTCCGCAGCCGAACGTTCGCGCCGATTTGATGTTGATGGACCGTTTCGCGCATTGCCCGAGTGTTGCGTTACTCAGTCTGGCCATTCACAATTACGCCCGCCAGCCTCGAGAAAGTCGGAACTTTGAACTTCGTTCCGTTTTTTCTTTTCCCTCCTCTGTTCATTCGTAGATATCCAGTCATCTCGCAACGGTGCTTCTGGCGTTTCCCGATTCAACTAGAGACGAACCTCGACACGCAGATTTGTCGTTTTAAGTTTCGGACTCATTTGAGGATTTTTTTATATAATTGTTGCGGTATACGAATAAAAAGTTCGACAGGGTTTCGAAACTATAGGGAACGCTGTTTGTAATATGTATTCGCGGGAAATTTGCATGGGAGCAAGGCCATTCTTCGATTAGGAATGACGGTATTATACTTTTTCATAGCTGAATTACCATATATATTGTTCTGAAAATATGCGCCGTTCGCGTGGATAAGTTTTATCAGCCGTGAGATTCATTTCGCGCCGCTGCGCAATTTTTCAAATGAGGATTATTCGTATCTATTATTTCGAAGAAAGAAGCAACAGTTCTTGCACCCATAATATGACACTATATTGGAAACGTCGTTCTCCTTAAATGGCTTTAAATAATACACCGACAAAACGATTCGTTTCTTCTCTATCAATACTGACATTAACTCAAGAGAACTAACATCCTACACGATTCCCATTCAGTCATTCATTCTGGACATGTACGTACACTCGCCAACAAAAGCGAGGAGACAAAATAATTCTTATCGCTCTCCAATCCACGAAGTATCAATTTATCAATTCAACAACGAATATTCTCACCGCACCCCCAACCAAATCTCTCTCCCTCTCAACTATCGTCGACGAGTGTATTACGTTCGAAAACCTTCATCCCGTCCGCCGCGACTATTATCACGGGCTACGAGTGCTATCGAGCAAGAGGCAAGCAACACGCCTCGGTTTCACTTTCGTCGACACTTGGGCCGGGTTCGTGCTCGACTCCAACCCGGTCGAGTACCCGATCGCCGTTTCACCGAGCCTCGCCAGGTTTCTCGCAGTGCTACACGCGATCGCGTTTCCCGCGGGGGACACGCAGGAATAAATCCAGCTTATCACAGAACGCGACAGGTATTCGCCGTCGCGGATGGCGCACGGAACGAAAATGAAACTTCCGTCCGCGTTAGTTCGCCGCGGGTCGAACGGTGACTAATGCCGCGAGCCGACTGTCCCACTTTAACAGTTGCATGTGCTGGTGCATGCAAAGGTGCATATAAGTCGTGCCATATTCGCTGCCCACTGCACGCTATCCAGCGTATGCACTCGAGGATGGCTGGTTTGCAGCGCGAGTTTCTTTGTCCGCCTAGCCCACGGTTCGCGACCGCTGACATTTGCGCGACAGCCGTCGATCGGCACTCGTTACGCACCCTGTCGATTTTAATCGCCGCACATGCGATTGACATCGTCGAGCTAATTGCGAGCGAACGGCACGCAACGGCATGAGATACATAGTTCTGGGCCGCAGCGTTTCCAAAGGGTGGACGGGGGGTGGGTGTAATTGAGACGAAGGGAGGCCACGTTTCAATTGCACGGAGTTAAAACAAAGGTGGGGGACGAGACGAGGTACTACGTATTGCTGTTGAATTATTGTCGGCGTCGTTCTTATCGTGCGTTTCGCCGCTTATCTATGTTACGGTTGTTTCGTTCAACCTTGCGCAAGTGGGTGATCATTCGTTGAATAACACGTGTACGTATATGGCATACGTTTTATGTAAGACACGGTCGTTTGCATTTGAATTTGGGTGTAGTATGTGTGTCGTCGGTACATAGTTGCGTGGAATATTTGAATGCTGTAAGGGATTGTTCTGTATTAAGGTATTTGAGTGTGCTGCGGAATATGTGTCACAGGTGGTCTATGCATGGTGATTAATTTAATAGCGATGTATTTGTTGGGTGAATGAAAGTATTTTGTATATCGCAGTTTTGTTCAACACTGTCCTACGTTAGAATTACACATTCGAGCGTGGTGTTCAATTTGTAACTATTATTGTCAATTATTGTCAATCAACGTGTGTTTAAATTTAATGTTCACTTAAATCTTCGGGCGTACACAGAAATTCGCAAAGATAATGCTAAAAGGTGCTAAACTATGTGCCAAAGCGTGAGGATTAAAAGTACTAAAATAGTACGATTTAAATTTTAAAAACATTTACAATTAACAAGTAATTAATGATTACATGAAAATAAAGTTCCAACCGATTTAGGCCAGGCTGCTCGCACTAATAAACACAAGCTCCTCTCGATCTCTGCCAACAGCGAGATAAGATTTTACAAAGAGTCTGGTAACGCCTGAATCGCGTTAATAAATTAGCGCCAGGCCAGCAGCGATGCTACGGCACAGGAATTTACGAATCGGTATTCACGGTAGCGTATTTAGACGCAGAATTAACAATGTTGAGCGCCGACGAGGCGATATGCAAATATCTACAAGAGCTCACTCTAATCGGTACGTTCTAATCTTGCCAAGCGTGCCGAAGCTGTACATCCAGCTGACACGATACGACAAAGCCTATACATATACGCGCTGCGTAAATACCTTGCTCAATGACTGTGTTTTTCTCCCCTAAAGCGTTAACAATTTTGTTCCCGTGGATCATTTGGTTCCCCGTTCGTTTCAGAGCGACGAGAAGTAATTGTATAAAATTATTAACGAATAAATCAAATTGTATCGACCGATCTACTTTGATCCTACGGAGGGAAGCTCCAAATAGCACGATTAACCCAGATATGTCTGAATTTTCGGTTTCTCTGTACTTTTGCAAAATAATATGTACGTTCCTTTCTTAAAACTTTCGTTCTAAACAGACTTTTTGTGTATTATCGCCGTCGTTAGTCCACTTTTCCCTTTCGTTTTACTTGAACGGCCCAAGGCCCTTCCGAAGAAAATCCATTGCCTAATAAACAGCACTTGGCCAACCGGTCGATCATTAACGAATGGTCATAAATGTTACAGGAACTGAAGAAAACGGGGAAAAAGTTAATGCACCCCTTTTTCTTGCAGCAAGCAGGGAGTGCAGCAACGACCAGCGGCTACGCACGCACGTAGCACAGAGAACCGATATGCTAATACGAATATAGTTTCAGGATCAGTGACTCGTCCCGATGACTCATCCGATCCTTTCTTGCTCCTTTCGTCCTACACTAACTGACGCTCACGTATTATGCACTTGGGCATCCCTTGATCTGCTATTAAAATACGGAAACGCGGGAGATTTTTGAATAATTATCTTAATGGAAACCGCCTCGGCGATTTAATTAAAAAGTAACTGCTCGAAAGCTATCGGACGTGAGTGCACGACTTTGCCTTTTATGACGTCCCTTAACGACACCACGCGATCAAATATACGGAATTCTCGATTGTTCGTCCAATTCCGTGAATGTACTTTATTTTTATTGAAAAAACGCACACTTAAAACGGTAGGCCTGCATCGACGGAGCGTAATGGTTTGACGCAATTAATTGGAGGATGAAAGTAAACGTTTGCAGCTGTGATCGAGGTGTGGTGCCTGTTTGTTTCAATTAAATGGAGAAAATATCGCATTAAATATTATAGGTAGGTGCGGGTATATTTTTGTTATTTGCACTGTATATTCATTCGCAGCAAGGTGGGCTAGGAAATTGAGATGTGTAATTGAAATGTTACATTGAATCCATGCTGACGGGATAATCTTGACAGCAGGATGGTATTAGTGATTTATTGATGAGTTGATGCCGCATTGTGAAAATATAACATCATACTTGTTCATTAGAATTTCTGGAGATCTGAGTTATTGAGCAATTTGAATAATGGTTGTTCTAATTTAACAGCATATATAGCTTGTCTAGTATACGCATATATAAAATTTATTTTCTCATTTTGATATTTATATTAGCAATTTTATTTCAAGAGAACAGACGACGGAGAAAGATTGAAGAATATTGCAGTTCTAACTGCATTTATATTTCAATAGGGATATCTGCGTAAAACTGATATCGAATCGAGAATAAAATACGCGCGGTGCTAAGGGAATAATTAAAGTAATTAAACCCACTGCGATTTGGGTCACATTGATTTCGTCGTGTCTGTACATTTTATTCGAAATTCTCCAGGGAGATTCTAATTTCGGGGTCGAATTTTGTTCATAAGCCGAGGGGAACATTGAAACGAGGACGTTTTGTAGTTCAGCGAGATCGTTCGAGAGGCATGTGTTGCAATAATCTGCTGCAATCATTTTTTCTCTTCTACAAATTACACCTACCGTACATGGTGCCCCATTAAAATCGATCCATGCGAATATCTTCGTAGCTATCCGTGCTATAAAAAAATATTTCAGGCAAGTATTGCATAGCTTCGATTGCAAAGTTTCGAAATAATAATACTTCAATAAAATCACATTTAACGAAAGGAACGATTTTTTAATTTTTTATCATCCTTTGAAATAAAAGTGTTTAAAACGCTATGCGTGCGTGGCCGAGATACGCACCTAAATATATTACTATGTCGAGACGGAAACGTCCGCACTTTTCCATTCGATGATGTTGAAAAATGCTATAATTGATTACTCGTAAAACCATTGTGCGCTGCCACAAGTATTACAACGATAGAACGCATGTAATGGTGGATTAGGTAAGATCATGCAAATTTCCGAGAGCTTAGCCCCTGAGGGTTGCCGATAGACGGGACTATTTACTGTCAGCTAGGTTGTTCGTTTCAAGATTTCAGGCAGACCACGATACGACTGTGTGTGCTCCATGCGTTCAGATCATCGTGAGAAACTTTGTAAGGGTTAAGACAGTGCAAGTGTGCTTAATTGCCAAATGGATGTTAAAAACTTTGATTGTGCCTCAACTGTAAAATTTACATTTTTAATACCGTCTCTTTTTATCATTACAACGCTGCATGACTATCATAATATCGTAATCATAATTTCTACAGCATTGTTCGCAGTAATGGATCCAAATGTGCAATAAAATATTAAACGTTAGGTATGTAAAAAACGTGCAATTATACGGCGATATAACCGGAACTGAGTGGTAAAACATAATTAGTTGGCAACGTGTCGACAATTAGCGACAATTAGCAACAATTAGATATAGGCAAAGGCGACAATTATATTTCGCCGTTCTGGCTGTGTAATAAAACATGCAATATGTGACATCAAATAATATTAGCCCGATATAAACCCCGGGCACAGTACAAATGAACAAATTCTGAATATCCAGAACGATGGAACAAACATTCCCGATACTGTACATTCGGGTGCGCCAGATTTTGTCGATTTCGCATTACATAGAGGTCCCTGTAGGCTGGCAAGTGTTATTTTCGATTACCGACGTTAGTAACTGGTGTAACTATTGCAGACGTTGCACCCATATATAACGTGCAAGCCAAGGGAAATGGGGCCGGCAATTTACGAACCGATTGGATAACGTCGGCCAGATTTCCATAGACAAATGGTATCTAATGTAAAAAGGGGAAATACGACCTGGCAAAGCTGCAGCACGCGGCAGCCATTCTTATCCAAATCGGACGACGTATTTGCATATAATGTAAGTAAGTGCTCGAGATAGCAGGATACTTTTACGAGACTTAATAGAATCCACGCTCGAAATCCTGTCCCTGAAAGCTTAACGGTATTGCATCGAGAATGGTTGAAACTTAAACGCAAAGTATAATAAACGGGATCGAGTTCAGAGGACGATAGAAAATGATGAGCCGCCGGAGATCGATATTCGCATCGTTGCGCATCGTTATCCGTAATCTGTGTCGCGATATTCGATAAATTATAGGGTTAACGTAATAATCAACGTTAGAATCTTGCGTCAGGTACTATATTTCTAGTGTCGAATACCCGTTTAATTTTAAAGACATTTCTTGCGACTACTTTAAGTATTACGTGGATACGTAAGTTTAAATATCGTGCATAACAAATATAAATGATTAAAACAATAGAACTTAGTGAGAATGTTATTTCAGAATTATGGATTTGCTGTGGAAAATATTTCACGGTTCAAAATTATGCTGTATCAATTGACAATTTTCTTTATTCATTTCCTTTATTCTATGATGCGGAAAGTATTCGGGAAATAATGAACACTTACCGAAGCCAAAATCGTGACCAGGTATCGTTGCGTTTTTTCGAAGTCGAGCGTACGGTTAACAGTAACTTGGCCCTGATGTGGTAAATTGATGCTGAAATAACCGTATCCATCGGCCGTTGTGATTCGATTCCGACCGACTCCGTCATTGTTACCAATTCCAGTACCGTCTCCAGGAGCAATTGAGTACTCGACGATGCCATTGACACCGGCATCGGCGTCCACGGCCACGACGTTTTTGAAAATCGTCGAGCCAACTGGTGTTAACTGCAACAAATCGAATAAAAAGTTGTTCATTCCTTGCGTTTCGGCGCACCACGACATTTATGATATTTGACATCGGACAAATGACATTTATTGGCATTTCCAATTTAATGAGATTTCCAATGACGATATCATTGGGAACAAACGTATCCATCTATGGATGGCACACTAATTACGATACATGCCCCGAGGCAACAATTCACCACGGGTTTCCTTGGAACCATCATATTTCTTAGAGATTTTTGGAGAAAGAAATTTTAAACATTTAGACGATAACGTATTGGATTTTAATTAGTGAAAAAGCTATTTTAGTCGACTAATACTGAAACAATCTTGAAATAACGAAAGAGGTTCCGTATATAAATTCTAGTATTATATTTATATTGTAATGTGACATAATTATACTATAAGATAATAGCATTATATGCAAAATTTCGACAGCAACAGCAGTGAAGATTCGTTTTATCAATCTATTATATTAAAGCGCCTCGGTTTTATTTCACCTTTTCCCATCGATACCTCCACCGTGTATATTTTTCCCACCTGGCAATATTTTATTCCAGTTAGGCAACCATATTTTAAGGTAGTTTAATCTCGCGAACAAAATCTCGACAACTAATATCGCTTCAAGATTTCACCTAAACTTTTACGTTGGAAGTATCAGTTAAATATATGATACCGGTGGAAAGTTTCCGCATTAAACGTAAGACAGTTCCCCCCCTGTAAGTCTACGAGCTCGATGAAATTGTTCGACGAAACAACCAATTTATCGATTCCTGACCCTCTTTAACCAATATTTCTTACTTTCCTACTTTATCATCCTCTTTTCACCCGCCGTTCATTTCATTTCCCAACTTTATTACAATCACGCGGCCAATTAAACACAGCAACGATGTTACGACTATTTGCCAACTCCTCCTAATCTCCTGTGATCCTTATTTATAGAACAGGGGTACTTTAAATAAAGCTCAGCGTGCAGGGTGTAATAGCAATAGATAAATGAGTAAAGTGTAAAAGTATTACGTAAATAGAATGGATAATTTTTGATATAAAATATAGTTGTCAACAACTTTCATTTTTTTGCACAATGTACACGTAAACGTAACGTGTAAATGTAAAATGATGCACGTCACAGATTCTATAGCATTACGATTCGGTTACTCTAGTGAACAATACCCGGCTGCTCGTATTCAGCACAGTCGAGCGATAATTAAGGGCCGCAAGGTCGAAGACACCTGTATGTCAGAATTAATAATTTAGCGAAGTGCAGCGATGAGAACGGCACGTTTCTGGTTTCGAGCGTATCGCAGACCTGAATTACAATTGGACTTGCGTCAGTATTTGGATTAAAAGACCGCATATGACTCAGTGGGGTATAATGTAAATGATCGGAAGCACTGTACTCGAAATTTTGCAACATTACTGGAGCCGGTGTGATTGTCACGGGGGGCGTGATTTTTAAAGTACTGTGCCACAGAAAGATCGTTGATACAGCTTATAGAAAGTCTTAAACAATAGAAGTAAATATCTGCAATCGAGGACAATGAAACGAATGAATTTGTTTGCCCGACGAATGGGGAAAGAATTTTCTAAAGAACTGTGCGATATTCTCTATAAATTCCACTGGAACTTGTGGAAAGTGGTGGTATGAAGCGCTGGTTCATATGAGGGTCGCCTATTGTATATTAAGCCGTGTTATATCAGAACTGTGTTATAGGATACTTTTAAAGAACTTTTGTACTCTGTTATATTGAAACCGTGTTCCCAGAATAGCGCATTGTCTGAGGGTATTGCACAATTTTCGCATCGTTTTATGTGGAAACAGTGTCTCGAGGGATGCCGCGTTATAAAAGAGTTGACAGTGATTGTGGATGTCGATAATAATTGTAATTATTTAAATGAAACTGCACGTTACTTATATCTTCTCTCCTACATCAGAAACTTCCGCGGCCATTTTTCTGTTTCCAATAATCCGACAAATAAATGCATACATACATACACGCTTCTAATAAACTTTCGCGCCAGGCTACGATCACGTTAACATCGCGGGCAGATAAGTTACAAAATTATTCGCGCGGAGAAATCGTAGCTTTTCGATAAATCTCGCGATAAATCAGGCTACCGTGGCGCGAACCTCGCGAGCCCACTTTCATGATGCTTGCCCGATTGGTTTCGAGGTTTGCAAGTAGAATATACCGTGATGCGAACTTACGAGCAAATATCTCTCAGCAGTGCAGACGATTTTTAATGCGCAACGACAGATTATCGCGAAGGATAATCGAGCCTCCTCCGTTCCTCTTGTGCGAAACCAGTTGACCAGCTAACGTGCCGGTGATTAATTTCAGTTCGACCAAGAGTTCACGAACAATAGTATCGATGATGCTAAAAGTTTTTTTAACGCTGCTATCAAATTTTCTCGAAAGCGTTTGATTTAGATGTAACTAACTGCGCCTATCACACTTTGCGAGAGTCAGCTACCGTTCTGCTAACTCGTGTCCCTCGAAGTTGTATCTCGTACAAATATTTGTGTAGTTTCAGGTAAAATATTGGTATTAATTATGAAAGGTGTTCAATATTGCAATAACAGCAGCAACGATTCCACTATTTTCTTTGTATCTGTATTTTGATTTTATATGCCGGGGAAATATCACGTTCACTCTAAAGAACCAAGTTGTCAGTTTGCTTCTCATTAGTTTCGCAAATATTTATTCATTTAATGTTATATAAATCAGCCATTCAATACTTCTCGAAAAAACCTGTTCGGGGACGGCAACAGGCAACATGTGAACTAATCTAGACAAATCGTAAAAGACCTGTAAATCATATCCACAAAGAATATCGATAATAAAAGCCCATTTAATTATTTTACATTCTACAGTTTTACCTCGCGCAGTATCTCTCTAGACTATCTAATCCCGCATTCTAATTCGCATTCGCACAACGGTCACATAAATTACCTCACCGTTAACAATCAATTACGTTTAACGCATTCAGCTCAACTTCGCCGATATCACGAATATTGACTGCCTGCCCAAAAAGGCAAAAAAACGCTGGGAATAAATAATCGCACCCTCACGCACGAGAGCAACATTCGCCCACCTCGTTCGTAAGAACGTTGTCAAGTATGCCCGCCGGGCCTATCGCTGTTAAAAACAACGAGTGTAACGCGCAAACTCCTGTTACACGAACCTATAAAATCCCCCGCCCGTAAAAGCGTCCATTTAAAATCGTTTAACGAACATCTAGCGCGCTGCACCCCGGCAAGAACCCGCTTCAACGATAAAACAGTCTATTTAAACGAACGAGAATTATTCCGTGACGGCTACCAAACAGAAAGAAACCTGTCCACGCCGATTCTTTGTTCGTTAAGGTGCTCGTAAATACCATTTGTTGTAACAACATATCCCCTCCGTCTTGTCCTGACCAGCGCGATGTTCCGTGCGTGCCATTTAACGGCCAAACGACCGATGGACGTTTGCAGATACATTCGCCGATTCGCACAGATAACGCGCCTGTTCGCCATAATCGAATTCAGGATCATTGAAGCACGCGTTAACGCGAAATCGAAGGTAGGAGAGGCGACGAAACGCGAGGCAGGCTGGTCCGTCTTTGCGGCGTCTGGCCGGATTAACCGGTATCTACTTGGAAGACGCGCGCCATGTCTATTATAACGGTCCAGCAAGGTGGAAAAGAAGAGGAATTCACGCGACCATCATTCGCGTCCACGTCGACATCACGGTACTTCCGAGGGTATTGTGGTATTGGTGGATTTTAGGATATGTACATATATTAGCGGATAGGGCCAGGTTTGTTGGCGCCTTTGCTTTATACTAGGGTCTCGAGGTTTGTCGAGGCAGTTATAAGATAAGCATGGGGTGAATGAAGAGTGTTAGTAGAAATGTCGAACGTGGATCGAGTGAATGTTTAGCTCGAGGAAAGAGTGAATGGTGTCGGGGAATGCACGTGGAGTGTTTGGTGCATGGTGACCCGTGGTCGAACTGCGACACGTGGCAAGGGTGTGTGTGTCGGTGTGGGTCCTAACTGAGTGAGAGCAAATGAGAGATAGAATGAAAGGGTAACTGTGAGTGAAAGAATATATGGCGTGGCTGATGCGTGCGCGAGGCAGAATCGAAGTAGAGTCGAAGTAGAATAGTTTGGGATACGAAAGAGAATAGAAGTGCTTGCGAAGCCGAAGAGATTATCGTGCGACGATACTTTATATTAATAAAATAGTTAGAAATACAAGGAAATAGAAGTCTCATTACCCTGAACTGCGTTTTGCTTTTATTGGTAAAGAAGTTTACTAAAAATAACTTCTACAGTATGCATCTAGAATAATTAACACCTGCGCGATTAAAGGTGCCTCGCGACCGCCCGACAGATCCTACCATTCATGGCGTTCGGACGATTGGTACACGCGCTGAGAAATCGATCCTGGAAATTATCAGCGAGATATTGGATAACTCGTAGACAACTTGGATAGCTTAATTGGTTCCTGTTGTACTGCGAATGGCGAAAGATTCCCAGGTGGAAGTTTAGCGTTGCTTGTCTGGCGGCTCTTTGATAGGTTCGAAAATGGGATTGTTCCTGGGTTTGGTAAACTTGTCTCTGGCTGGTTTAGTGCGGTTGTAGGGTATGCAGGATGTAAAGTTCGCGGAGGAACTAGTTTGGGGGGTATGTGGTTCGGGAATACAGTGTTTAGAGCGGAATGGTTGAAGGGGAAGCTTTGAATTGGATAATTGAATATTCGTTTCTTTCTGTCATCTTTATGCTATATGGTACAGTGAACATTTGACAACGGGGGAAATATTCTATCAGTTTCGTCGAGTTTTATGCAATCACAGAATTTTAACGCCCCCTGTGGCGATGCTTATCCATTCAAAATGGTGGCTTCGTTATAATTCAGCCAGTCTGTAGAATGGGATTATGTATTCTCTGCTGTATGCAAAGTTCAGGCTTAATAATTAGACAGGTTAATGGAAAGACACGACGATAATCCAGTCCGTGAATCATTAATGGGGAATATAAAGGATTGAAGAGTCTCTGAATCGCTCTGTGACATTTAAGATTCTCTGTTTATTCAACAATTCTTCCATATTTTATTTCCTTCGTTTGGGATTATGTGGCAAATTTTTCCCCACCGTGAATTGTAATAATGCGTATTGTATTTACAAATAGGAAATTCATTAAATAGTCGCGAAATGAATAATTGACGCCACTTAATGAAGCAGTTGCTATTATTCTTAGAATAACATTGCCGCTATCCACGTAATATTCATTTGCTGCGAGTACAGTAGGTAGGTACATTTCATTGGGAATTTCATCAGGAAGCTGTTTCGTCGAGTCTGAGAGGCTTGGAATTTTAATAGCATCGAACCACCGGTCATGGCTGTGCAGCGTAACGTTTTAAGATTAGTTCAGTTACTCCGTTACTATTTACAGTTCGTTAATTTTAAGTTAAAGACAAAGTAAGTAGTTGTACTTTATTCATTGATTCCCGGGTAGTAGCTTGAAACGTAGTGAATTTTTATATTTATTATTACTATTATTCTTATCATTATTACTACTATTTAGTAAATGGTACTCTGATCTTACCGAAATACAGCAAATAAAATTATTAAACGTGGGACATATCCATGTGATATGTTATTTATTTTTGTGTTATTGAAGGGACTGTAAAAATGTTTAATGGAAATTCGAATCGTTGATTTCGAGTAAAATTACGGCATTCAGTTACCAGTTTCTTCTACTCGAGAAAATATATAGGGTAGTTTATGGTGGCTTACCTCTGGCACCGTAGTCTCGTACGGGGTGTTGATGAATTTTGGCGCATTATCGTTAATATCCGACACTCTCACGATCACTGGTATCGTTCGTTTCTTGTTCGTCTGTTTCACTGTGCAGCTTAGCTGAAAAGAGAATATAAAATATTCGTAAATATATGTATATAAGATATACGCATAAAATACGTGTGCTGCCAGAGATGTTTTCTAAGCTTATCTTCAAGATAAACTGAACAGGTCGGAGGATTATATTCTTTTATGCTAAGAAACTAGGATAGTATTTTCACTTATTACATCTTGAATATTTACTAGCATATTAATTTTGCTTTTTTGTAACAGTGCCATTATGTTAAATAGCTTTGAAAGTAATTGCAGTGCGTCGAAGAAACGTTAAACGCACTTTGACAAATGTTACAGGCAACACAATGAACTATTCGCAGCATTAAAAAAATGTTTACTTTGAAAATATTTATACTTTAATATTACTAACGCGAAGTGAATATAGCGAGCTGCAAGTTATGTGCTTTTCATTGGATTATAAATCTCGTTTATGAACAGTTTTAACGGTACACGCGTTCCATATGATACCCCTCGTCGAATTTATGCCAGAATATGATTTACAGAGAAAATGTACACGTATAATCAAACAAGTAATTGTGTATGTAACGTGCGACGGATTTTGTAAAAACTGAGAACAAAACTGCGAGGCCTATGTATTTTGCGGCGACATACGATTATCAATTAGTCGCGTCATGAAGCTACATACGCAAGAGAATGCTAATTATAAGATAAAGAGTACGAGTAACTGTACCTCATGATCTCCGCAATTAACAGGTACGTTACGAAGTACAGAATAATGTAAGATACCAGGGAAAAAGTACATGACTTGGTCTTTAAAAAAATTTATATAAATATACTCTTAGGAGGATTAATAACGTCCGCATTAATTTAACTTTTTCCCATTCGTCGTTTCCACAGTCGTAACATTAATAAACATTTTTAGAACTCTCCAAAATTAGATAACATTTTCAAGCAAAGATGTTTAATATTAAATTCACTTTTATGATAAGTTTCCCACCGAGGAAATGCTCATTATCTTGCGTAACAACGGTCTGACAGGTTCACGAAGAATTTTTTCTCGTCGCAAGTGCACACAATAGTGTGACATACACGTAACCGAGAAATCTTATGGAAAATGTACGTGACCGTTCCAGAGTAGCACTCGCAGATTGTGATCTAACCATGTCGCGATTCTCTACACCCGTGATTTACGCCATCGCAATAATTGCTATATAAGATACCAAGGAGTACGAATCAATCTTCCCTACTCCACACGTTCGCCCAAACAAAGCGTCGTGCACAGGATTTTCCAGCAATTGGACATTATCCGGTCAATTTGCGAAAACGGCAAACACGGGCAATCTCTTACGGTACCAGCAACACTGCTCTAGACCTTTCACATTCCTTGCTCCGCAGTGTCATAAGAGACAACGCGCATTCTTGGGTGCCGATATGGCCGCATAGAACGGTATCCTATGGCATGAACCATCGTAATTACCAACTGCGAACGGTTTCGTTACGAATTCAATTGAATTACAATTTCCCATTGACGTTTGCTTCCAATGATTCATTCGAAACCAGTTTTTCCACAGGGGACAGTGAAATATTAATTAGTAAAGGAAAAGAACACCTGTTTCCTGATTTTATACGGAACGGTGGCACAGTGTTTCTTCTACGCGATTGAACAATTTTTTATTAATTCTGAATCGTGGTTAGATAATGGATAATTGGTTTGATTCGCTTCGAGAGTTCTCGCTCTAAAGAAGATACAGAATTTTATATAACTTCGTGTAGGAAAGGGTCGATTCTTTTTCTTAATGGGCCCTTTTATCTTTTCTAATGGCAAGGCCACCCGCAGTGATTTCTTTGAGGAATGCCTGCATGATAACTGAAAGCAATTTCACTAAAATAAGAAGGATCGTGCGATAAAGATGAAAATTATAGATGCTTTCCAGCGATCGAAATTCCACCTTTCCAATCCCTACTCGAAACGTTGAGAGTGATATATTAATAACCCGGCAACGCGAACAGCGCAACAAGCTTTTAACATCGCTCTGCGAGCTCATTTAACTTTCATTGAATTCCACGCAGAAAAACATCAAAGGGAATATCGCCCGGAAACGACGCGTTTGTCAGTTCAATTTCAAGATCCAGACGCGATCCATAAAAGCAGATGATCACCGTTAAGTAAGCGTTCAGCATGTCACTGAAGAACGCCAATAAAGACAGAGCTCGATGAAATTCTACCAGAGCGATGCGTTCGCGGTCCTGTCGCAAAGTTTGTCGCTTCCGGTTCTGTCGCGGCAGCTATAAGCTCATTTGCCGCAAGGGAGGGCAAAACCTCCCGGGACGAGTAACGAGATTCCTTTCCAAGAATCAAAGAGTGCTTCTTGTACTCTGCAGAAAATGCAACGGGTTGGCGGGGTACCGAGCGCAGAATCGGTCACAGTATCCGTCTCGTCTTGGGTACGTTTCCGTGAGAAGAAGAAGAAAAAAAGGGGAATGAAACGGGTTGGCTCGCTGATCACCGACAATCATTTCGCGAACAATGTTTTTATCGACACCGTCTCAACGATACCGATTTCGCCAACAATACTTTTCATTATCTATCTGCACCTATCTGTCGGCAAAATTGCCATGCTTCCATTACGTAATGAAAGCTATTCTTTGCTTCTCATTTCTAAAATAAATAAGTCGATGTTGGTCGAACGAGTGTCGACGAAACCATTGTCGATTGATTGATTGCAAGTGATCGCAAGAAACTGCAAGAACTACGAAAACAGCAAAAACAGGTGAAACGAGAGCACGTTTGGAAAAGAGAAACGTCGAGACGAGAGGAGTGGTAAGACGTATTTTTTCTTCCGATAGGAATCGCTGTTATTTGCTACAACGAGGATTCCATCGTACCTAAACTATCGATCGACGGACAATCGGGCATTCAATCACAGTCATTAGCGATTGTCAGGTTAAAGAGCTTATCGTGCATTTTAGATGGAGCTCTATTCGATCGAGTCACGACACTTGAAAGAGTAGCAGGTAGAATAGAAGAAGCGGATTCCAAAGGCATCGAGCTCCTCGTTATGAAGTGCACGAGGCATTCGTTCTAACGGTGTCCGTTAGTTTTTCTTCTTTCGTTTTTCGTTTTTTTAAATGACACAGGATGGCTCGCTAATTTAATGGAGAGCGATCAGGGGTGAAATTAGTCAGCTTTTTACAACGAGACGCAACGCCGGAGCGTTGCAAACGCATAGACTTCTACGGAGGAATAGAAAAAGGAGATTACTTTGATGTTGTCTGGAATAATACGACGGCGCGGCCCTGTTCAGGTGGAACGTTCCGCGCTGCTATAAATTAATGACGGCGAAGGTTTTCCTAAACACCTAGGAATGAGCAAAAGAGATATATCTCTCTTTTTCTTAACACGGCAGAAATGTGCGTGGAAGAGGGAAAATTCCTCCTCGAGTATCTGTAGCAGGTGGAATGTTTCGATTGGACGAGCTACAAATTGCAGGTGCCATTGTGGGGAAAAAAGGATTTCGTTTATTCACAAGTTTATTCGTGTTGATTCTAAGCAATCAATTTTTAGTGCGACCGTGAAATCGGGCGAATCCCGAGATTATAATGATGGTCACTGTAACGACTAAGTTGTTTCAGAATAAACCGATACGATATGATAAAATTGGCGAAGATACAGCGTTTCGCGAATTCCAATAACACAAGTGAAATGGCGCTCACCTGAAACACAACGTGCGACAAATTTTCATCGTCCCTGTCCAACGGGTCCAGCAGCTGCAGTTTCTTGCCGTTCAGCCTAAAACGAGGCTGGCTTCCAGGAAAGATCAGTTCCAGCGTGGTCTCGTTATGCGGATCGCCAGATACCGGAAGATCCTCGGGCACGGTCCTCTGATCGATCGCTGAAAAGTGGAAACCCGTGAAATAAATTTATACGTCCTATTTGAAGGTTGTGCGTTATCAAAAATTATTCGCGTTCTATTATTTGCATCGTACGGCAGATTGTTTTTAATTCACGTTCGTCGAAAGCGTGGGAATTATTTAGTATCATAATACATAAATCTGACTAAAAACGAATCGATATTATGTCAGCAGGAGCTTTAAAAGTCCCTCCTACTCACAAGAGATCCATAATATGGGAAAGATTGCAGATTAATTAAAGAGGAGTCCAAAAAGAAAGCGAAAGTCCAGGTGAAAAGGGCAAAAACAAAGAGAGGGACGGAGAAGTAATAACGCAAGGGAATATGATTTAAAAGTTAATTCGCCCGACGTTAATCTCGACAACGTTTCGTTCAATAACTGTGCATCAAGGCGAATAAAATAGGAAAAACCGCTCAACGCTTCGAATTACCGTTAATTTAATAATTAACGTTCGGAAATGCAATCGTGTGAAAGTTCGAGCACCGTTGTTCAGCGAAATCGATCACTGTTCTAAAAAAAGCAACAATTGCAATTACAGAAGCTAATCGAGCGCAACAAAAGTCCATCAGAGATAGCTCCGCGTCTCGTTAAAATGGATAACGATGAATCCATCTCGCATTATTGGCTATTCCATAATAGTTGCCCGCGAATCGTATCGCATAGCTTAAGAAGCTGGATCGTCCAACAGGGTGAAGAAAGCCAAGGCTGACTCCATTAGATTCAGCAAGAGTCTGTGAAATGATTTCACGATGCTTGGCCTGCTGTCCACGCTCTGGATAATTAATGTTACCTTTGTAAACCAGACGCGATCCCGAGCAATATCTCATTAGTGACATCCAACGTTTCCTAATTACATCGGGACGATCTTCCTCCCATGTTTCCGCATAATTCTCTCGTGGACTCGTTGAACTATTTTCTCGCGTGAATTTAACGGAGCGTTAATCTTCCACGTAACTACTCCGGTATGTAGGGTATAATATGAATCGAGTGATTACCTGCTCGATAAGATGTGCGAGGATGATGTACGATCGAAAGAAGTATGGTCTATTTATTGCCCAATGAAATGTACTGCATTGTATTTTCGATCGGGATTATTGTAGACTTCGAAGACACTTTCTTCCAATGGCTGTTGCTTATTTATTTCCTTAGTTACTCGGAGACGCGGCAATTGTACCTGAACGCGATTCTACCTACACGCGAGTCGACGCAGCACTATCGATTCTAAGTGCACAAATACGAATTTCTATCCAATCAGTTCACTTCCTGGTGGCGATAATTGACTACCAATCACTCCGCATCGGATAAGATGCCGCTTCCACTGCTCGAACAGCTAACGAGAAATCGAATCGTGTTAGAAAAGGTGTACGGACTAGGACGTGTCACGTGGACATCGTACACACGACCAGACGAGAGAAGGAAGAGCAAAACAGCTGGTCGTTAATCATGCTCGTAAATGGCTGTTCGCGAATACCGGCCGAGTTATCTCGTGAGCCAACAGCATGATTTGGATAGTTATCGGGCAGCCTTTTAAAGAGTGCAAAGGTTTTACGAGCTTCGATGAAGAAGCGGGGAAGAAGAAATGGAGCAGCGCTTACGACGATCGCTGCCACGAAAGTACTTGGACATTGGATCTTGTTCAAGAATATATTAATAAATTAAACTTGAAATGAAGATTATCGATGGTCTTAAAAGCCTCGTTCGTACACCTCCTCATTTATATACAGACGTATGTGCGATTTCCATAAAAATATTATCAATTTCCTCGATTTCCTACACTGCTTGCATATAAGAAAAGCAAATTATGCTTAAAAACAGGGAGCAGATGAAATTAATGAAAATGCGTTGACAAATCTGCGATGAAACGATAGTGTATCCGCACCTTCTGTTTAATTGGTCGTGCGAAGCGTCACTGAGAGGAAGTACTAATAGATGCGTAACATAAAATAAGCAGGGCTATCCATTGAGTCTAGGTACTTAGGCGTTAATTGAGTGGATTAACCGCCGTATACCTTGCTTGTTTGGGGCGTTAATTGAATTAAAACGTGGACTTACCATCTCCTCTGCTCTCCTCGATATCGAGAATAATGTTGGAATGACCTGACTCCACCTCGCATAAGCCTGAAACAAATTAACAAAAGCCACGTATCAAGTTAATGCCCTCGATAAATTGTACCTTAATATCGTTGCGCTAATCTATGGCACCGTTTACATTTTATAATTGCACAGTATTATACAACTTGTGCAAAGCCCTTCGCAGAGAACTGTTATCTCAGTATTGGTAAGAGGAAGACTGTGGAAATAAAGAGCAAACTGTATTCTCTGCATCATTAAATATATTTGCATGCACATACGTATGTTAATTATGTTGTTTTATCTGCGTGACACCTGTACAAAATCGGAACTCTGAATTTTTATAAACTATGATTTTATAATAGTTTACTATCCGACATACGTTGAAGCAAAAAAGGTCTTGCACATTTTATTTGACGTACAATTGTTACTCGCCCCAATTAATCGAGCAGCAAAGTAGTCCACGATGGTTAGACATTTTTCTGTTTCAAGAACGTTATCGTTCTTTTACTTTCAGTGCACGTCCACAGCAATCGACATCAATTCGCGTCGTATTTATAAAGGCAAACGATGAATCGCTGGGAAATGATTTTACGTCCCATTCATAGGGTACAAAGGTTTCGTTATTGAATTGTTCCGAGCATAGAGTTAATGGAGGACCGATTTGATTAACGACCCCAATTGTGATAAGAAATGATATTGGTGAATGTAAAATCGACGTTCCATTACTTTCGCATGGAAATGTTTGTTTCCGATCGATTATTTCACACCGTCATAAATATTTCAGTGTGTAAATGGCTTCGATTATTGCAATTCTATTTCCCGGCACTGCTTGCAAGCTTGCGCATGCCTGCAATAAAATTAAAAACAGAAAGAAAAAGGATAGACCGGCCGTAGATTCGCATAATCCAATCATCATTGCAGGCTTTTCGATTTAAAATTCGTTAAGATCCTGCGCATCCTTTTGCTCGAGCAGGTGCAAGAAATCTGTCTGGCCGGAAACGTGACTCAGCGACGCAAAACGTCCACTTTGGAGAAAAAGATTACGGGATTACTGCAGCCGTGGCTGTACGAACGACAGCTTACACCAAACGTCAGCTGTTGAAACGCTCGGCCGGCACGGCATTATTTTATTTTTATCACAATCCAACGATCGGGCAAATTAATCGACGTGCACATGCGCAACGACGATCCAAACGCAATGATCTTCTCTTTGAAGCCGTTTAAGGGAATTTCAAATGCGCTGTATTAAAACTGGTTTTACCATTTTTCTTCTATTAATTGTGCACAAATACGCGCTTCAACAATATTATCAATCAGCCACGGCCACTACGTAATATTATTTTCCTTGGAATCGTCACCGTTTAAATGATTGCTACACTGAAGACGTTCGAATAATACTATAATATTTAAATACACTTGATCCCCGTTCATAAATGATTTAGTATTTACAAAAATCGTTAATTCCATTGTTCCAAATGTTTCAACTGCTAAACCAATATTAAACATACCCAGCAACTCTACTTCGATCATTTGATACATTGCATTTCCAACATTCGTCCAAAACTGGCAAGTGTTAATAAAAAACAAACTTGACCAAGTGCATCAGCCACCCCTTTATTCGTCGTAGAGTGTTCCCTTAACAATAATTCGCCGCGGCGTACACAGGCTGCAGAGAGCAACCTTGCGCGTTACCGGTGTTCTCACCTGACACCAAAGGGTCACGCCAGGTCTCGAAACGTGGCGAGCACAAAAGGCACGTCGCTTCGCCTACGAACGAACGCGTGCCTCCCTGCCGCGATCTTTCTCCGGAAAGGTTAACGTCGATCATTAATGGCCGTGTTGAACGAAGATGCTCCTCCGCGAAGAAACTCATTCTCTATAGACGCTGGATGACATTTGCCTTCTCCCGTGTACGATTTACCTACTTACCTCGAGCCGGCACCGGTATCCGGACCGCGTCTTTAATGGCCAATCCTTAATGGAGGGGGCCAAAAGGAAAACGACGCGCACGGTTTTACAAAACATAATGTGTTCACCGTTTCCGTTGCGACACTGATTCTAGCTCCACAGGTGAGCATGTGATACCGTGAACGAACGATTCACGTTGAACGCGGGGAAGCAGAGTATCGACTGATCGAAGAACATTTAAACTATGCCAACTTTCCCCTATCTGTCTTGCCCGGCTGCACGAGACACGGTGTTTTTTTTCGGGGAAATTATAGCGTTTCGTCGCGTATCGACGGTGGCTGGTTGCGAGGATCGTTTATCCTAGGAAATTTCACTTCTTCGCGGTGAATTTTTTCACGACTCGCCGGCCGCACGAGCGTTCTTTCGAATGATTTACATAGAGTTTAATCGTGAGCGTATCCTGGTCGCGAAATAGGCATTGCAAAGTGCGACCCGCTTTTCGATTATTTGAGGCATTATAATATAAAAATCTTTATCGCGAGCCATCAATTTCCAGGGAAAAAAGAGATTAAAAAGATTGCCGGATCTCATTTTTCCCAAAATAACAAAGAAGTAGTAGAAAAATAGGCGGGACAAGTTCCGAACCTCGGAATTGTCAATTAAACGCCAGTCAAAACTATATATTAATTACCACAACAAACCCGGCAAATGAAACAGAAACCTTCCTCCAGGACAGCGGGTAGCCAAAGCTCGAGAAATTCTCTGCGGAAGAAAGGTTGAGCTACCATCGGGGCCCAGGTATTTCTTGGAAAGCCGTTGCATTAGAAAGTTGCATACCGAATGAGTAGACGCGTCGATCGGGGCCCGTATCTCTCAGCTGGCCCCAGTGCCGAACAATGTATCGCGTGGCTTATGAACCACAAATGGAGGCATCCAGATAAGAAACGTTGTCGTGGCCCCTTGTCGCGCGACGCGACACCGTATCGTTAAGGGTGAAGTCGAATTTACGAACAGGCCTATGTTTGAAAGGGAAACGGCACGACGACCGCCAAACTGCTACTATACTCCCTTTGTTCCAGTCCAACAGTCCGGGCGAAGGGAAAAGAGATATTCTCTTTGGTTGTTCATAATCTTCGGTGATTTACCGTACGGACTTTCCCGGTAGGCGCTCTTACTTTTACGACTGTCTATCGATTTTATATGCCACGCACACCGGGGACTGGCGTCGATGTTCGCGAAGGCTGGGGACTAGTATCAGGTTGGCCACGGGTATGTACATAGGTGCTCGTAGGAGCGGGCAGGGAACTGCGATGAACGAGTATGTGCAGTCAGGTACAAAGTACGCGCGAGGGACTGGCGTATAGATGGCTTCTTAAGACGGATAAAACGTACACTCCGTCGCAATAATTTCACCTGGATGGACAGGAGGTACGGTCGGATTCGACGACACCGGGCTGCTGAACAAACGCGAGGACGATCGCCGATATACTGGACGACGTCGATAATAAAATCCGGGGGAACTAGTTCGGCTTGCGGTTCGAACAGTTTGATGAAAAGCGGCGAACAACCGGGCGAAGTTTATCGAAGTCTGTTTGGCCGCGGACGAGCCGTTTGGTTCAAAGGCTTCGGAGGTCGACGTTTCAACGCGTTAGGCAGTGGCTTACTGGAGTACGTGTCGATGAAAGTGTAATTATCGATTCGATTTGCAACGATTTAGTAGAGTAAGTTGCGAATGGGTGTGTTCGATCTTTAAACGTGGTCCTCTTTTTTTTGGAAACGAACAAACGTTTTGCGACAGCGATATTTCCTAATACTTTTAAGCAGGAAATATAGATAAAGAACCATCTCGAAGACCGTTCACGCAATGATCTTTCTTCGTAATACATCATCTTCCACGCTCAAACGTACGAGTTTGTGCAAACAGAAGGCATAAATTTCGAAGCTAACAGTAACGAATGGAGCACCGATTCGCGCATTAAAGTAGCGAAATGAGACCCCAGACAATATCTATTGTCAATATTTCGGTACGTGTATATTCTCGATAATCTTGAAACATTTGACAATCGTACGCCGACCGTCCTAGCTCCCCGTAAGAACGAGATGCACACCCTTCCGCTTCCAAAAAAACGAAGCGTCGTCTAAAAAAAGTGCCGAGGCACTGCGTGGAGCACGGATTCGTGCCACTGAGAACCTCTCATTGAAACTAAATTACACCGCGAGTACGAGCCACCAGGCGATATGGCCGCGCTACACAGTTTAATCATAGCGCGGCGATATTATTGAATCGGCGTATGTTATTTACCGAAACGACACTGGTAATCAGAGTTGGCCGAAGAGTTGCGGATCCGAGTTCGTATCGGGGGCGATTACATTAGGGAAATGGATGTAATTTCCAGCGATTGCGCTGCGGCCACGGTAATTGCGAACGGCGGAACATTAAACGCGGTCGAGTCTCACTGCACTTCTCTCGGTGGACGGTATTAGATCGTTATTTGTGCTTCGAGTTTCGACACCCCGTTCGACGAGTGCGTGTACACGGCGGGTGCCTAGAGAATACCGGAAGCACCGGCTACCAAAACGGTTTTCCACGGCCGGCGAATTTCGTCGCGGAAAGCGGCTAAACGTTGGCCGCCTCCGCTTGTTACCTTTTCAACCTACGATTCCCACGATATCCAGCTTTACCATTTAGAGAGAGCTATGCGCCCGGCTGCAACAGTTGTCGACCCACGGTCAGATTGCTGTATTCCCTCTTTCTGTTTCTCCAATTAGACTGCGAAATTCGTATGCTTCTCCCGTCCGAAACAAACGGCCGCCGGCTACCCCCGCGGACTCTCGCCCTAACGCTTATCTATTATCTTAGCCCGTCTAAATGCTACCTTCCGCGTACCGCCGCGGCGCGGAACTACTGGATTTATGTTTAAGGCTAATAATAGCGCGACCGGGGCAATTACTTCGACCGATTGCGTGCACGACGGTTGACTGGCGAAATATCGTCCTTAACACCTCGAAACGATCGTGAACGCGAGGTTCAATCGATACGTATTATCGCATTCGAGTGGGGAATATTGAAACGCGATGGGTGGAGATTTCATTTTTTCTTTTTGGTCGTGACGGCAGTGCGCGATGGAATTTGACAGAGTTGCTGGATATGCTAGTAAAGTGGATGTTTGTCATTATTTGATCATTAGGCAGGGTGCAGGTGTGCGACAAAATTAGAATTTAAGAATCAATTCTTTAGATTGCCGAAGCATTAGAAATTCTACCAAGTAATAGTAATAGCAGCGGGAGATATTTAGGCGGCCTCGTTTAGCCGAGACCCCTGTGTAATCAGAAGGAGCATTTATTTAGCACTGTTTTTGGAAAGAAATTTGGAAAGAAATACTCAATTGAGCAATTACTTTTCACTGTACAGTGAATTTAATTTTTCTTTAATACGAGGCACCTCGTCTCATTATACTATGCTATACGTACTTGTTTCTGGTTACCTCCGTTAATACAATCCCCCACTTCTGAGCACTCGATTAATTTATTGAATTTATGCCCTTACGTACCTGGCACCGTGTACTAAGAAGGTATTAACCTGATCCCTTGCAAATTAATGAGGCCCGCACGTCCTTATAGTGTGTTCCTGGCAAGTTCACGGTGCTGCGTGCTCGCAACAAGAGACGTAGCCAGCAATTAACGATTAAAGGGTTAAGTTAGCATGCCAGATAACGTTGAGTAGGGGAGAAGCTTGTTATACAATCTGTCATTGTGTAAGATCGAGCAGAATGTTGGTACGTGAGACGCGTGTGTCGCCGATGCTGGCATTCGACGATAAACAACGAATAAACATCCACCTGACGTAATTGGCAATCAGGTAAGATAGATTTATGCACGGGAGAAATGCGCTGACCTCCGTAGCATTTGTCTTCGGGGGACACTCTTCCTGTATTCTTCTATCTAAATTACTTAACCACGAAATCGAAAGGAAAATTCCTTATCGATTGTGCAATATGACTCTAATGAAAGGGAAGACGTTTTTCTTAAGATGGTAATCGTAATTTTCCAGTCGGGAAGACAAGTACCTGTGCAATTTATTTTCTTGCCTTTCCGTGGAATGAAATTGGTCGTTTTAATTCTATGTTCTTCGGTGGAAATGACGTACGACGTTAACATTTTTTCGAAGGGTCATCAGGTTTCGGTACAGGAAGTTGTAAGAAGAGCGTAAAAACGATTCGATGCTCTGTATATCTTCGCTCTAATTTTTTGGGGATTTTTTAATCTCCGCTTGTGTGCCAGGGAATATCGATTTCACAAGGAAAATAGTTTTCATGAAAGTAGGTTCACAGGCTTCGTGCAAGAATAGGTCATTTTACAGACGGTTTACTCAAAGGGGCGTGCAAGATTAGATTTTCGAGGATGCACTGAAACTTTATCACGATATTTCTTTCGCCTGCAGTTTTCTCTGGTTACAGAATTTTCGAACGAAAGCAGAATATAGTTATGTGTCTAACATAAATTAATGTAAATCAATATAGCGGATGAAGATTGAATCGTATCTAAAGTATCAAAAAAAAAATATAAAGCGTAATTTAAAACAATTCTTTTCTCGTTAATTCGAACGGGATAAAAATAAAACCAATTAAACAATGCATGTTTATATTACTCACCAGCTCTCGAAGCGACGCCACCAAGGCACAAAGCCACGCACAGTAAGCGGAGCCACGCTGCTTTTGCCTGGAAAAAACAATGGATCTCTATATAAAATCGTTCATTAAAATCAGCTTGGGCAAATCTTTCATATTTGCGGTAGCAGTACAGTGCAATCGAGCCATGAATCGTTCGATCCCTAAATTGTTTCGTTTATAATAGCGTTATGCGTACACTATTTAATTGCGCGTTTGCGATAACAAAACGGAAATATTCCACTGGATATATTATCCACGTTCACGATTCTGACTGAAACAAAATTCCAGAACAAAAGGGAACTGAAATTCTCATTGCCATAAATAAAATAAAAAATCATTATCAAATAAATATTAGCAAATAAAAATCATTCGCGTACAAAGGGAAACGTCGTACCGGTCTCGATATCGGCAGCGAAAATACTAATCGGCGCTTACGAGGGCGGTGTTCGCGAGGAATTACAGTAAAGTTATGATACTAAGCGAGCTCCACGTCGCGTCGGTTTAATACTATCGCAGAACTGATCACGGGACTATTCGTGGGGGATTCCAAGTGCCATAAATCTCGGGTTATTTTCTAGGGCCGGGCGCTTGAACTTACCTGAAACTCTCTAGGACGAAAGGCGAGGACGAGCAAAAAGCAGCCGCAGTTACAAGATAAACGTAGACAAGAGGGTGGTAATTAAATTCCCCGCGGAAGGGCGTCCCGGGGAACGTTATCGTCAAACGTGTATTATTATCCGACTGGGGCAAAAAACAGAGGAATTTCAAAGGGAGAGAAACGGGCGGCTGGTGGCCATTGTAATTGCAGCCTCGCCCACGAATTATTCGCATCGTGGCCCTCATAACTAGAGTCATAGGTAGGAAAAGCCGTGCAAGTGTTTTCGCGGGTGCCTTTGACGAGTGCATGTACAGGGTGTTCTGCGATTCGATCGGCAAACTTCGTCAGGCTGTTTGACAAGTTGCCTTAAAGAAGCATAAAATGATATCAATTGTGGATTAGCAAATAAATTTCCTTTAAAGAGACAAACTTTCATTGGTAATAGGTGCACAAACAAAGTCTACGAATCAACCTACGATAACGTATATAACATTCTTCGTGCGTCATAATAATTTATCCACGCCATTGAATATAATCGGTTCAATCGTGGAATACCCTGTAGATTGTCAAGTGCAGCAGGCACGGTATACGTACGATGACTGTGGATACTAAATATAATATAACAACGAGCACGTAACGACAGGCACATCCTATCTCCCCGATTTTCAGAAGAATTTCATAAGATGCACCGTCAATAGCGAACCAGCGCCCGGCCTATGTGGGGTCTATGCTAATGCAGTGTCGATGCACGGTATGTAATAAGACTGTGTTCGCAGCCCGAATAAAAGTGCATGGACGAAGGGAAACAATGTTATCGGCGTCGTGTGATCTTCGCCGGCTTATATTCGGTCCCGAGGCGTTTCTCACCTGGACGCGCGCGGTTCTCATCAGCGTACACGCCGCAATACCTTCTCCGCGCTTCGGCTATTGATAATGTCCAACACTTTGCGGCCTGCCCGTCGCCTCTCGTTCTTCTTGTTCCGTACATTTTTATTTGCCGTCGCTTGGGACCGCGTTATCGTACCGCGTTAGGGTCGTGTCCCCTGGCACGATTTAAATACCGTCCGCGGGACTATCAAGTCGCTGCACGTCCAGGTAATCGGCGTTGAAAAATTAATACACCTTGCGGACCGATTGGATCGGGTGCCGGTATTATAAGGTGCGCGAACGATTGAAAAGGTATCTCGTTTGTACGCTTGTTTATCGTGGCTCTGGATATGGGAGGAAAGACAGAGGTGTTTTACGCTCGCGTGAACGAGAGTCGATTGTTTGCGTGAAACGTGTGGATCTTTGCATTCGCATTCGTCGATTGACGAACGAGTTGAAATGGGAGGAAAGTTTTCTTGTTTCCCACTGAATCTTGCGAGTGGGTAGACGTTAAACATTATTCGAAAGTATGTCTGGATTAATGTAATAACTTATTCATTTTAATTTTGTTAATTAATATTAGATAGTAGTCGATGTACGTGTGTATATTTTTATCAGCCTTTCAGTCGTATCAACTAAAATGAATAATTCATAATCTTATGCCAAACTAAATTATTACCATTCGATTACCATTCTATCATCTATAATGTATCATAAAATCTATTTACGCGATTCTATTATAAAATCACGAAGAGCACCTCGAACATTAGAAACCCAAAGCATTCGTCCATAATACTGTCGACGAAACAGAACCACAAGTATACGTATAATATATCAGAATGCGAGATGCCCTTCTGAGGGTACGGATGGCAATTGAATAGGGCATACGCGTCCCCCGACCCCATAATTCTGCAAGACGTGGTAATTGACGTAACGAGCAGCAGCAGGTCCGTTCAACGATTAAGATAAGTAG
Source organism: Nomada ferruginata (assembly GCA_963583965.1). Lineage (NCBI taxonomy): Eukaryota > Metazoa > Arthropoda > Insecta > Hymenoptera > Apidae > Nomada > Nomada ferruginata. Next base: position 6,948,931 of record OY757225.1, on the reverse strand, counting down.
AAGCATGAATATATTGCAACATTATACACGTTCGTACTTTACAGCGGTGTTTATAGGGAAGCTTCTTCGATAATTTGGCGCCCTTCCTTTGTTTTACCGAGCTCCACGGGGACGAATAATGCCCAGTTAACTTACAATACCCCCCGCATTTTCTACTCGGTGCACATCCAATCGTCTGACACGGAATGGAAACACCGTGGATGCGCCGTAATTTCCAAGAATCGCGTCGTTAAAATCGCTGAAGATGCTACATAGGGAAGGATTGATGAACGAGCCGGGCTATGATTTAGTAGCGCATAAACATTACCGCGGGCATGTTATTAACATCGCGAGAATACGTGTACGAACAGGATGCAAGTATTTCGTGAAGCGTGATAGAAAGTTAAGAGGGGTATTTGCTCCAAGGGGTACAAATATAGATCACGTTGTTCCCGTATTCCACTTTGTGCCCGATAGGGAATGTATCACGCGTTTTGCAATTTTGTTGCCTCTGTTTCGATCGAGCATTCAGTCTTTCCGTGTTTCAGATTTTTGAGGAAAATTTGACACTGATCGTGAACGCTTTGGTAAACTACTATTGTCGCAAAGGTTGCGTTTCCATTATCTTTCATGGTTCTTTCTTTAATATTCGATTAAAAGTAGGGATAATTGGAATAATACCGAGGGCATTGATAGTTCAGATCATGCTTGCACGTAAGAAGTTGCAAAAGGTCCGTCTTCGTGTTATAACAGGAAAGGCTGTACGCTTGATTAATTTCTACTTAACTTGTTTAAATGTATGTTTTGTCGGTTGGGCGACACGAAGTTCTGCATCGCGAGGAATTGAAGGAACACTCTTGCGTAGAGTTATATCGAAGAAATTCGTGCGCGAAAAAAAGTTCGAGGATGATAAGAAGATAAGTAGACTGCCAAGTGCCAAGTCGCGTGAAATTCAGAAGAAAGTTTCTATAGATATCAAAGTTTCTGGTCCGTTTATACTTTTCACTTCTTTCTTCGTGCTTCTTTACAAGGATTTCGAGTACGATATCGAATATAGAATTTAGGTATAACTTGCGGGGATGATTTTATTTTGCACCGCTCGAGCCGTCGCGATTGTGTAGGCGGAGATTCGGTGTTTGAAATACGCCCGCGTTGAAATCTTGACACCGAAATAACGAAATAACTCTCAAAACTATATATCTAATAATATCAAACTACTAAAATCATATTAGTCGTAAGGAGTCCAATTTGATTACACTTTTAATCTCCTCGGACACTCTGCCCCGAACTTTCGCAATATTGCATCGCAATCTATTGCAAGTCGCACGACTAACTACGTTAATAACAGTTGTGCAACATTAAATAAAAAAGATAAAGAAATGAACAAAGTACATACACGATCTCTCACGGTGCCGTGAGCTGACTGAGAATTAAAAGACACGCTTTTCAAGCGTCTGTCTCAGGTGGAAATACAATTATTTATTCCTCCGTTTGTCCAGTACGGTTATCTCGAAAATGATACAAAGATGCGAGATTCGGTTATCAAAAGAATTGTGATAAATTTCAGATAAGCACGCGTTTCACATTCATAGTCGTTGGCTTTATGCCGTCTCCCGTTCGTTCAACTGCTTTAGCGCTATCAGCTTCATCGGATCCTCCCTATTAAAGGGTACATAAGTGTGTGAAGCCAGTTTCGTAGCCACTTCCGCGCGTGGGCGACGAGTTATTGCCGTTCTGCACGGCTGACGTGGAAACGCAGTCGTCCGTCCTCTGTCATTTTAATAGGCGGAGAAAAATGTCGTACTTTAGTTCAACGGAGAAGTCTACAGAAATAATCGAAGCCGAAAAATAAAATGATGGAGGAACATTTGTGATAACTTTTGTTGCAAATGCAACTTGCATTAAATCCACAGGACTGTGTATCAATATAAAATAATCACAAACATATTTGTAAATACGCGGTTGCATTACGCAATAATTACATATTCTAATGATCGCGAAGTTAATCATTCCACGTAGTCTGTCAACGTCAAATCTTGTCGTTAGTTCGATACGCCAACATCGCCGTGTCTATCGACTAATATTGCATACTAGAAGCTACTGCCGTACTAATTACGTCAAAGTGCATCGCTGTGGACGTACATATATATAACGTAATACGCGTGAGTATGCATACGTAATTATAAAATTAGATGCAAGCGTTTATAGAGGAAATGGGATCGTGAATTTTCCAATAAATTTTTATCGCGGACTTGGACAAATTCAAACTGCCCATTAAAATCTGTTAGCCAGAGGAAAAACAAGGCGAACCATTCATTTGACAGCTGCGACTCGATAAACGTTTCGTGTCGACGATATTAGAGGAACGATCGAACACCAATGATCTAACTAACCCGTTCCAGTTCTGTCGTTTTTCCTTTCCTTTTTTCTTTTTCTTGCTCGTAGTAAAAGTCACGAATGTCTGGTTACACGGGCGAACGCTACTCAAAGGTAGCACGACGACTTCCATTCACAACACGTTTCCAGAACGGCTGAATCTACTTCACTTTCTACTATCTGCCTTATTAATCGCGAAAGTATGGTCGTGTCTCGGGCCACGCTATCTAAGTCGGAAGTAAATCAGGCATTCTGCACGCGGTAGGCCGTGGTAAAGGCCAGTGAACAACTTTTAATAAGTCCTCCCACGTTTTTCTCCGCGATGCATCACTTCGCACGTACTTTATCAGAAATCAGAGAGGCTGAGGTTTTATTCACTTTCGGATGGTTATCAGGTTAATCATTTATTTGTTGGGTAAGTGTTTCGTGATCGAGAGAAACGAAACGATCAGTCCTGTAATATTTAAATATCATTGACTGGCATATATATATAACGTGTGACATCACTCGAATATTCAATGGGCGTCATAGACTTTACTTCACGAATTCTATTGTCTCCATTTCTTGGCGAAAATCGATCGGATCGCTTTGTCAATCGTGAATGCAAATATCTGCGCAGTGTGCAGCATGGCGCAATAAGAAATAGCGGCGACTCGAAATCAGTCAACTCGAATCAAACGTAAACGAAAAAAGGTTCAGCGATGACTCGAAACGTCGGACAGCAGAAATCTCACGCAAAACCAGCGTACACAGAATTCCGTTACAACCTTCGTCCTTCCATACTTTCTCTCGAAAGCCCAAGACCCTAGCCCTACAGTTCCCCCAGTTTTTTCACCTCCACGTGCCACTTATCTTATACCACACTGTTTCTACGTCCAAGGGAATCGCCTGTACCGAACCCAAGCCCCGCAGCGTTAAACAATAATTGTGCAACGTTACGTCGGTCGACGTCGTGGAAGCCAAGTGCAACGCGTTTTACGAGGCTGCGATTATCGAACGTGACTGCACAAAGCGGTGTAACGCGCACACGGGCCAGGCCCCGCATCCTTCTCTATGGGTATCGGTCTGTGTAACTTACTGCCGGACGAGTGGCGTGTAATATGCATATGCGAGTTACCTGTTACACCGTACGAACGAGGATGCACCTGCCCCCTCGACGCGAGCTGCCCGCTCGGCGCAGTCCCGCCAGACGAAACCCTTTTCTTCCGTTTCGAATAACATTTGTGTGAGTAACGATTGGCGAGCGACTCGTACCGATGTATGCAACGTGTATGCACATACCGGGTTGGAAGGGTGCGCTGGTGGTTCTGGATTAAGGCAGAAACTGTGCGTGGAACGAGTCAGCCTTTAGTTATCGCTTGACGTAGGTTACTGCACGGTATATATGCGTATACATACGTCGTACGTAACGCACCCTTCGAGCCCTTGTTCGCTGGGGACGTCACTTTGCACCGCTATTAAAAGCAGTCCAGAGTTAATAAAGTACACGCGGCCGGGGATAACTTTGTCGTGCTCCTCGCGACCCCCTGTCTGCCCTCTGTCAAGATCCTTTCGGGAGCCTGTTCTTCGCGATAGTCTCTATGCACTTTTGTCTTTCGCTTTCAAAGTGTCGGCTGACCGCGTGGTTTTTGCTTTTATCCATTTACTTCGCTGCGTCACTGGTTCGTTCGGTGTTACCGAATTTTCCATCTCGTGTGCGCGTTTCACATAGCTGTGATTGCACTTTTTCCGCCTCTGTCATTATGCTCAGCTTTGTTTCACTGTCGTCGGCCCGACAACGAGTAACATCCCCGTCGATGCTGCCCGAGGGAACGCAGCGTACCGGCTACTTCACATTAACGTCCGCAGTGTACACCGTACGGTACATCGATCCCAATTACAAGATAGATCGAAGTTGCGTGCGATCTCCGTCGATTTTATCGGAGGTTCGCGCCCCGCAGACATCGTCGCTTCCGACGACTGTCTCGGGGAACTGTTCGTAGAGGATGCATTACCAGGAAGACGTTCATACAGCGGAGGGGAACAAGGGGAGAGGGTGGAAGTCACCGGTGATTATTTATTGCTCATTATAATGCGGCCAGAGATGGCCTGCGAGCAGCCGAAGCTGGTCCCGAGGAATCGGCAGTCGCGATCGAGATACGGATAAGATCATGGCCACCGCCTACGATTTATTAAGACCCGCCTTGCCGAGCACCGCCGTCCTGTTTAAAAGCCCCGGGCAGTACGTGATCTTGTGCATGTATGCATGCATGTACGCGTGTATGCACGTACGTAGATAAGTGGAGGGAGCTGCCGCGCAAATCTAGAGGTAATGACGACTTTCGCGATCCCGAAAGCGAAATCTCGCGCCGCCGATCACTCACGCCTCGCGGTTCGATCGCGTGTACGCGACGAGCGTTCTTGGAAATCCTAGAACGAATGAACTGGGATCGGTTCGACTGGGATTATGGATAAACCGAGGAGATTTCGTGCGGCTCGCGTTCGACTCGCACACCTTTTCATTGATTTTAATTGGCGTACCGTATAGGAGCGTTCGACGCAATCGGTTGGTTTCTTTTTTTAATTATGGAACGTCTCGTTGGAATTTTGTTTTTTAAGGGAGAGAAACAAGGACGATTTGCACCACTTTGTATAATTATAGTTATTTGGTATTTGCTGTTCAACTAGGTATTCAGCTAGGTTCAATCAGCGATATCTTATTTCGGGAAGTTCTATTTTCAGGGTTGTCTGATTATATTTTATAGTCGACCGCGCGATCCTGGCAAACCGTGAACAATCATTTTATCAGGCCAAGTATCGCAGTGAAATTAATCGATTGCGCGACACCGCAGAAAAAGAAAAGCGGTCGTTCGTGCCCCCGCTGGCCAGAGGCACGTGCAACGAGCGACGAGACAAAAAAAGGGCAGCTAAGTTCAGCAACGAATCGCTTAATTTCGCGCGGCCAGGTTTGGCGAGACCAAACGTTTCTGTTTCATTGCCCGTACGGAACCGTAATGAATCGCGGTGGTTACCTCGCGGCTCGAAATTGCGACAGGCAATTTATCAATGCTCGCTAAAATCGGGTCGGCGTTCGAAAGTTTCTCGAACGGCGGCCCGTTCCTCGTACGAACGTGGAATATCTGGCAGCAAGTTTATAATTGGTCCGGCTCGTTTCATACGATCAGCGCGTGATGTCTCTTGCGAAATGAATCATAAAGAGAGGAGGGTAAAAGGATCGGCGAAACGAAAGCGTCGACAAATCAATCTGCAGTCATCGGCGCGATCTTTCTTCCATTATTCGTACTGGAACCTCTGTGTTCTTTTACTTTTCGTTTCTCGCTTTCTTTTTGCCTTCTTGTTGGTCGACGGCGAGGGGCAATTAAATCAACAATAACGTTTCATGGGTCCGGCATTGGAGACGTTGAAAATACCAGGACAACGTCAATTAACATCCACCACCTCGATTCATCGCCGCGCAAGCAACGGAGAGCAATCTTACATCGTGATAGTAATAGCCGTTTGCCGGAAATTGGTTCAACAGTTGCTTCATTTCCATCGTACAGAGTAAGCTATTTGTTGGTGCGAAATGTTTGACGATATTATTACATGGGACAGGCGAGCTCTGCACTGGCATTCGGTGATCGGAGCAAAGTGAAACGATTTAAAGTGAAAGTCCGCCGTGGAAAACGAGAGCTTAATTTCATGATTCGATTACGAGACGTCGAAGTGACTTTTCAATTTATTAAATGACAGGTTCGGGGGACGTTTACGTAAGATGTTTCACTGGCTACGGACAATTTATCCGTCGCAGTCTGCCGTATTATAGTATCGCGTTACGATACATTACAATATTTCCATGATACCGAATGGAAAAATTAACCGTCATTTAATTGCTACGCGTACCGCCGATCAACTGAAATAAATTATCCTCCCAGAGTTCATTGGCAACGCGACAGATTCGTGTGACAAATTGGCGAAGAACGATAAACGGCAGTGCATCTCCGGCGATGATTGTCAGATTGCTTAGCGCAGCGTGGAACACGCGGGAGCAACAACGCGATACAACCCCGTGAACTTACTGTTATTCCGTTGGTTTATGAGACCAACAACTGAATCTGAATATGATTTACTGAGCTGACTCTGGCAACCGGCGCGTTGCACAAGAGGCAGAAACCCGACAGGTGAGCGAGGGGTGCAGGGGGAGAGTCCTTACGGTGCATCCGCATGTTCGGCGTGCAGGCACGTTGCACAGTTGATCGCAATAATACAGACTATGTACATTTCTGCTTAGTCCACTACCGTATTGCCAGCTGTTTCCGCTCTATCGTCACGATTATACAACCGCCACGGGACAGAAAACGCTTGTCATAAAATTAAATACTGCCGCGCAGACACCGGGGGCGTCTGAAAGCTGGACAAGTCGAAGGAGTTGCGCGTGTCTCAGAAAGGGGAGTTTTAGCCGAGAAATTTGTGCGTCGAAGATATTTCTACGCGGCAATTATATATGGAATAATTAGAGAAAGGGACATGAAAGAACCCGGCATTCCTTCCGGACAATGGATACTGTTTGCATGATCGCGAACGGAGCACGTTTCGAATTAAGTTCCTGTTAAGCACCCGCAGATCTTTTATAATCGAACGAAACGGTGTTGAAAAGAAACCTTGCAAACGTTGCAACAATTCGAACGGAGAATAAAGCGATCCACTGTGCAGAACGACAAAACTTCCTATTGCACAATATAATCCTTTCACGAGAATCCCGTGTCTTCTGCGGGTCGTTCGGTCACGGTTACGTAAAAGGATGATATCGTTGCTCGTTGTGTTAACAACAGTAACAACGATGACAAGAACCGCAGAACGACGTGGCCCAGTCGTTGATCTCAGCTGTACGTGACCGTACAAACGAGCGTACACAGCCTCGCGGTAGCTGCGATGAATTTTTACCAAGTCGCTTAACCCTTTGACGATCGCCAGCGTGTAACGAAAAACCTACTCCGATGCCGCTTGAAAATCGATGGCCCGTCGTAGCCAACAGTGGCCGAGAAACATTGATTTACTTTCTTCCAAATGTTTAATAGCCCTGCCGTTTCCTGCGCTATCTGCCGATACGTTTTTCCAACAAATTATCGCGGACAAAATTGTTCAACAATTGCCTTCAACAGTCGCGCGAAGGGTTAAATGGGTTACAAAGTACAAAGCAAAGGAAAACTCTCGCCGAGCGACGCTACTCATGATCGTCGAAACGAGACGATAGTTCTCTCTGGCGAGCAGTGTCACGTTCTTGCCCCAGAGCAGTTCCGTGCAGAAAGAAAAAACAAGAGAGAAAAGAAAAAACCCCGGAGAAATACTCGTAATTTCGTGGCTGGATCGTCAGGGATATCGTTGCAGCCGGGTTCACGGCGATTCGCGTGAATAAACCATGGGCGATCGTTCGTGAACGAACTGCGTCGGTCAATGTCGGGCGAGCAAGCAGAAAGCGAGATAGAGGGAAAGACGGACGAGCCGGGGACTTCGTGGTAAAAAGCGGATTTGGAATTCCCTTTGGATTATCGGGAAGAAGACCGTGGCGGCAAGACGTGATCTTATGCTTCACGGAACACTGCCCGAAAGAACTTCTATCCCGAAGGCGAGTGCCCCGACGAATAACGGAATTGCGGCTTGGCGAATGTTCCGTGGCCGGCAGTAATGAGCGAGACAAATACTTTCATCGCTCAGACGGACTGTCGCACGCTCGTGGCTTGGTTTTGCCACGGACTTGCGGGATACATGCACGTCAGAAGTGCGCGTTACGGTTCGTGATAAAAGTGAAATTACGAACGGGTCGAACCGTGCCGTGTGATACGACGAACATTTATATCCACAGATTATACAGACCCCTTGGCGCTTAGCTTGCCTCGTGGTCCACGAAAAGTGAATTGCCCGGGTATTACTGATTTTTTCAACGAGCCAACGCGAAGCATAGTATAATGTACTCTAGACGACACGTTAGAAACAGTTTGGGAAGCTGGACGGTGGAATCAGGTTGCAAAGATTGATAGTTTTAAGGGATGGCGGACGAGAGGGGGTTTAAAAGGTGGGCAAAGGTGCGGAGAAGCGGTAAAGGGTATGCGACAAGGTGAAGGGATACTTCGGAATAAACGAGTGCCACCAACGCGATACGAAATGTCCATTGTGGAAGTCACTGTCACTCGTGTACAGGAATACCAATGTACAACTGTTCTTCTACTACCTCTTTTGCAGCGAGTAAAAAATTATATGGAATATCGCAGGCAAAGATATAAAAATGTGCTACTTAAGCGGAAGGTGCGATTGCATTTCTCAGATACGCCGATGCACAAAAATGTTCCCCTTCACCTAATTGATAACGGTCTGCAGCGCAAAGTGGCACACGGCGGCGTCTTTCTTTCGCAGCAAACATTGCGAGCAGCTTGTCACAATGCGTAACAGTACATCTGTGTAACAGCGCGACGATGGGAAGAAAGAAATTACGCAGAAGTAAAAGACGAGAAATTGAAATACTAATGGCTGATTAATTTTTTTTTTACATGAAATTAGACTGTACGTGCATTCGGTGATTCGTGGCGTTCTTTATTTACCCCTTCTTTCTGCGTTTGCCTGTCGTTGATTTCGTATAGGGACGCGGTGATTCGCGATAGCGTGCGACTGAGAGAGTCCTGTCCTCCCGGGGATCACCCTTGTTTCTTGGAACAATAGCTCGTGCCCGATTACGTCGAGCGAACTCGAGCGTACTTTCTCGTGTACTCAGATATCGCGTAACAGCTATGCACTTACGTGAGTCACCTGGATTCATCGGTGATCCGAATAAAGCTAGTTTTTATTGTCCGCGGTCCCGTACGCGGTGACAATGGAAGGAAACGACGGGAAACCTAATTTCTGCTGTTTCTTTTTCAGTCCATTTGTTGAGAAAATTACATACACTTGTTTACTGCGCCCACGGAATTGTGCAATCATCTTATTCGATAAAATCATTATTAATTTGATAACTTGAGTTAAATATTAGTAATCGATCGCCATTAGCTCTTATTACTATTACTATTGCTAAGTATTAATAGTTGATCATTTATCTTAACTCGCGATTCGGTTATCAATTTATTTATTTAACGCAAAATTACGTTTTAACACGTATAATGTTTACCTTAGGACGAGACGCTTATGCTTTCAACGCTGCGTGTCCGAAGTATTTAGGGATAGTTAACATTAATCTGCATATGGTAATTATAGGTAAACGGCCGTGGCACTAATTATCGATAGCAAATATGATATAATAATTTACCTACTTCTGCGAATAATTGTTCTAGCCTAGTGCCTTCTCGCGTCCCGAAATGAATTCATCGACACGATTATACAAAATAAATAAATTCCCCACTGTCGCTGTATTACGATAAAACATGAAACATTTGCCTATTGTTAACTGCAACAGGTGGCATATAAGCGAGCATTCCATTTAAAAGAAATATACACTTTCTGTATACGGTATCAGAGGAACAGACGCTCCAACTATCATTCAATATCTTCCAACAATCCCCAGCACGACTTATTCAGACGAAAACCTCAATCCAGTTAAACGGTACAATTTAAGCAAGACAGGATTCCGTCCACGCTAATAGGCACAGGTAAACGGCGCGAGGGAAACCTGTCGTTAAGTGGGTATTTCCTGCGGAAATGTTCCTCGATGCAATTCAGTCTCTGTGAGTGCGGATAAGTAATCGAATTCGTGGAATTCTCGTCAGAAAAAAGGATAGGGTTTTCGTGTAAATCGTTATCCAGTTAAAAATCACGAGGCGGTGACAAGTTTTCAAGTTCTATGCCTTCTTTACTCGCCCGCCCTCCTCACCCCTTCGAGCAAAATCTGTGCAGACAGTTCCTCAAACGAAGTGCAAAGCAAAAGGAAAGAATAGTATCGTAGAAACGTTTTGCGTTCCTCGAAAGGAACGTGCCCGACGATACCGATTATCCTAAGTAGATGTTGTCCCTGCGTAGAGAATAGATAAGGTGGTCGCTTACAGCGTGCTTCCATGTTCGCCTGTCTATGGGAAACGTCCATCCTACATGTAATTACTGCGTTTAAGGTCGGTCGCATTGATGCCCATCGTCGATTCTCGTGGAAATGGAATTAATGGTAGCGGTCTTAGTTGCTTCCTTGGTATTACGGTAAAAGGAAAGAAAATATCCGGACGAATGAAACATAAATATGTATTGTCTGCGGCGTATGCGGTCTGTAACGTTGCATGTTTTTCTTTCAGAAGGAAAGTTCAGTTTGTTGAAACTTTTTTGATACATGCGGAAATGAACGAAATTGGAATAACGAATATTGAATATTCTTGCTAATAAAACAGCTTATGATGCATGAATGATAAATTGAAGATTTTACATTAAAACAACTTTCTGTATTTAACAGCCTCTTGGTGTTGAACAATTTCAAGCGTCGCGCAGGAAATTCTCAATCAAATTGAAAGTATTAGATGGGTAATGGACACAGAGAAAATTTAAACTTCCAACTTCGGTTTTTAAGAGATTTGATTAACACTTAGACTTAGAGTATGATAATGAACTTTTCGTATGAAGTGAGCTCGAGAGTCAGGGAACCTTGGGTTTTTAAAGGGTGGTGGAAAGGATGTAGTAGGGATGGTGAGGGCGAATTCCAAAGGACTGCGGATGGGTAGGGATTGTAGGCAGTATCACTAGTTGTTTTGGAAGCGGTAATGTGATAAGGTTCCATGATGAGTATTTGTGATGCCGGAACTTATAATATATAATTGTATGTATGAATCCTTAAGTGACTAGTAGATAATGAGTAATACAGAAGTAAAGAGATAAAGAGTAATACAGAAATATATATCATAAGACTAATATAGATATTTGGGGGTGAATACATTACAGATGAAAGAGTTAATCCAAGACCAGGATCAGATCAGACAGCAACAGTTGTATCTGATTGACGGAACATTTGTCGAGCGAGTAAAACTGTGCAACAGACAGTTAACCAATTACCAACGCAGTGCACGCAGTGCAATCAAAATACAAACGAAGACAAGTCAGTCAGCGACGGTGCAGGGATCGCATTATCTCGCTCTTTTCTCCCGTTTCTACCACGATAAAATATGGAAGAAGGCTGCACATTACGTTTCGTCTGAGAACTCAATAGCACTCGTTAAATCTCGCGTCACGAAAGTCGAGAAGCACGATGACCATTACGTGCGAGCAAGCACGGGGCACAGGTGTCTGTGCACCGTGCAAGACCGTAGCGGTGCGCCGCAACAGGAAAGATGAAAGCAAGGGGAGTCGACAGTGTGCGGGATGAAAAAGATAGCGGGTGAAAGCGGCCGCGTATAGCGCATTCAAACGTGTATCTTCACGCGAATATAACCCGCAAACGTAGCGTTTCCATTTGGACGAGTTTCGCCTTGTCAGCCGTGTCTTTAGTTACGTACGTCCGCCACTCCATAAGTTTTATCTTCCTTCACATCGGCCAACAGGTGGGACCACCGAAACTGGGCTGGGCGCCGAGTATGCACCATTTCTCCCATGAATGATTCAACGTCCTTTATGTCTGCCTTGCGAGCCGATCATATTAATTATATCCTGCAGTGTAGGAAAATAGAATCGCGTGAATAGAAATGCGTTTCGAAGGGGTACTCGGATGGCGGATTTTTTAGAATAATATTGTACGATTATATTGTACGTTTGTGATAAGGAGAATGATCATCTCAATGGCATTAAATCTGTTAAAACTCTCACATTCAACTGTGAATTTCTATGGATTTATGGTATTGATTTGAGGGGAACGATTCCAATTAATTCTGATGCTTTATCGTACACCTGAATGTTCAACATGTCACTCTCTACTTTTCTATCATTTGGATGCTGCATTTTATACAAAAATCGGCTAAATTCAATGAAGAATTAGATTTGGAATATTCTATTAACTCAAATGAGGACGAATACGTGTCATTTCATCCTCGTTAAACATTAATACTGCTACACGGCGTAAGTCACGTACGTACGTAACGGGCACAAAAAGCATAAATTTTTTGCTATCGCAGGCAGAGAAAAATATAAATAAGAATCTCAAGTTTAAAGAGATTTAATTCTCCGCAGCCTTACTTTTTCACGATCACGATCCCGTTCTACGTACGTACTGCGAATGCACGTACAAATGTTCTGTTTGCGTTCCACTTTAGCGGGACTCCTAACTCCGTATTAAATTAAAAGCGAAGCGGTAACGCACGCGGGTAAATAAGCTTTCCTCGTCGCCATGAACGTTCGACAGGAAAACATAAAAAACAAGCACTCCTCTTGGTGCAAAGAATTGACCAAAAAATTAAATAAATAAATCTATATCGAGCCATTCGATATTCGCCCAACTAACAATGTGTTCGCACACCTTCAGCCGGCGATCTATACCTATCTATATAAGCCAATCCATTACAAACTTCCCAATAAACCGGCAATTAGCTCCACCTAACTTTTCCACGTCACGCCGGACACCATGGACCCCAGAACCCCCATGTGCGATGTGTACACATCGATTCACAGGCCGCGATGCAAAATACATACCACGTATCCGAGCAATAATTCATCGCCAAGACGTTCCACGCACACCTATCGCATCGTATCGTATCGCGACGTTGCCCGTTCACGTTCATCATGTCGTTCGCCATACTCTCGCCAGTGCAAACACGTACAGGTAAACGTAGGGGCGCGTTGGTCACGATGCACGAGGTTAGAGAGTCAGTGGGGCACCTATACGCTCACGCGTGTGCTCGACACACACGCCCACACACAAGACACACACACACTCGTATTTTCCATAGGATACTCGTGATGCACAACGGCCGCTATCTCCTTACACGGGCGTAATGGTGTGTGCGCGCGCGAGAAACACCGTGCACCTTCAATTTAGCCGCAGGTAACCTTAGCCAAGCCGGGTACACCCTCGTGTCGCGGAATGTTCCTGCCGGGCGGCTGTTTAACGTCCTGCATTACGTTCTCATCCGCTGAGGTTATTGCCGCGAAACGTAAGTACAAGCCATCGTTCGCTCTTAACATGCGAGCATGGTTGCGAGCACGGTTATAAGGGTAATGCCCATCAGAGCTGCTCTAAGGTGGTATTTATGACGATCGCGGTGCTCCATGATCGAGCTTTAATACACGCGGGACGGATCACCTTTCGTGGATGGTTAGAATTGGAAAATCGAGCGGAATTTTCTTTTGTTACTCCTACTCGAGGCGCACGCTTCTGTGCTTGATTCTTTCGGCAAATGAGAAGGGGTTGTGGGGGTTGATATGCGTGTTGCAATTACGTATCGAATTTGTTAGTCGTCTCTTGTGAATCGGAATGTTGTGCGTTATGCACAGGGGAATATTCAAAGTGTAATGGCGTTACGTGCAGGTATTGTTGCACCTTTATCTCGGTGGAGATAAATTTTATTGTTGATTCGGAAAATAATATGGTTCTCTGTAATGTCTTTTTTATGCGTGGTTTACTTCTTCATTCGCCACGATGTAGTTTCGTTCGGCAATTAATTAATTCGTTGACTCGTCCTCTTTCGAATCTCGGTTCATTCGTGTTCGTTTTACAGTCGCGCGACTTGCCATGTTCTTTAAATCTGGTTCGTCCAATTAACGCAGCTTCGCCATTTAAATAATTCTGCCTGACCGATTTAAACCAGAAGTCGAACCAGAGATGCAAAGGTAAACAGCTCTTACGCGTATCAAAACTGGATAGGAAATAACATTCGACAAACTCAGGTAGTTTGTAGCTCGAAAGTAAGCCTGGGAAAGCTAGAATTCGTATCAGTTCGACCTCCTTGAGGGAACTTTGCAACTTTAAGCATTAGTATTTTTTTTGCCCCGTTTTTTTTAGAACCGTAATGGGAACGATTCCAGTTTACTCCAGTTTTATGCAACAACGTTACGTTCAAACTTTTCGACCAAGTTTATGCTTCGCTCGATATTAGTGCAAATGGCCCGACGTGGAATTTCATCGATGAAATGCATTTACAGCGAAACTTCACCCCCTCTTCTAGTACGAGTTGCAAATAGTTGCAAACAGCCAGGTTAAATTAAGAATAAATCTTCTGATTCTGAAAATCGCGAATTCGCCATGAGAGGCCCGCGCAAAAAAACACCAACAATAAATCTAATTTACCTGTTCAACTAAAATACCAATATAATACATCCGCAGGCGCGATCGCCGCGATTAAAACGGATCATAAGAATGCCGGGGGCCTCGCGTGCTAAATATTTCGAATGCTGATTTCTTTGGATTCCGCCAGCGTGCCGCAGTTACCAATAATAGATGGACCGATTACTGCGGGAACGTTCGCGACATCCGCGATACGGCGGCCAACCTCGATCCAACGCGGCGCAACTTCGCGAGAATCTACCGAGTGGTTATTTATGCGATGTCGTTATATGAATGAAAGAAAAATAAGGGAGCCGCCTGGTTCTGCGCGACCTGTTCCGCGCCGATAAAAATGGCCAAAGTCGGTACTCGCAGCTTACTCCGCCGGAATACCACGGTCCGTTTGGAATTTACATTGAGACCGAGCCACCGGTTGTACCGAGGGGAACGAACGTGCTGTAATATTCGCAACCGTTCTGTATATAACGCGGGTTTGTTTCCACGGGCCGCGGCCATCGCCAGCAGAATCACGACCGGATTCTCCGTTGTGTTGGAAAGCCGTGGAAATTCGCGACACGTACCGTGTCAGCGTTACAGAAAATTGCACCTTTTCATTTCCTTCGGACTGAGCGTAACTGAAATGTCAAATGGAATTAGTTTTTACGGTGAGGCCGGAGGAAGATTGCGTTCGCTTTATTCGCGCATTATCGCGTTCAATCGTGTACGTAGTCTCTGAACGTGCGAAGTGGAAAATGATTGGGGTAAGTGCTTGTTGGAAATTATTCGGCATGCTCCATGCAGCTGGGACAAATTTACATTCGCTACAAATGTTATGGGGAAGTGCTTGGACGAATCGAAATATGTCGCGACAGACATTTTTTCTCGAGCGCGTGAATATAATAGGCGGGGAATTATTTTCGGATCGATCTGACAATTGCACCAGAATTAGAACGTTTCTTTGCGTTTCATCGCCGCAATAATTTCCAAACTATATTCCGCAAGAATGCATTACTGTTATTATTATTATTATACGGCTGAAACTTTCACTCTTACAATTGCCAGCCGAAATGAATCGAGCATCGAGAACCGAAAGCGAAATCCTGAATCACCATGATTCGAGGCACCGTCGTTATTAACGGCGAACTGAATTTTATTTTTACCTGCTTCCACGCAGGCGATTATCCCGTAGCCTTTAAAACGTCCAACGTCTCGGCGCGAGAATAAGCACACTTACAGAGGATTAAAAGTGGTTCTTAGTCAGGCTGCGTCACCTTGGCAGCATTGAAATTCCAATATCCGTAGCTCATCCTCGTTGACAACTTTAGTCACTTGGACGTCCTGCGACTACTATAGAGCCACAAAGAGCCACGTTCGCTCCTGACCGACAGGTTTCCGTGAATACGTTGATTCCATTCAGACATTTGCACTCTCGTATCCAACGACATGTATATGTCTGTCAAGACCGATTCCAAGAAACCTATGGGGATTTTATACGAGCCAGCCGTATCATGGGACCTACACGAGATCCAGATGGATCGCCGACTTTCCCTTGCATACCGCCCATCGTATCGATTGGAACGCACGGAAAACAACTTGTCTCCCGCCATATACAAGATCGATACATCTGATAAATGAGAATTTACTACTGTCAGGATAGGGCTGAATCGTGCGTAAGGTATCGAGGGATGTTTCTTGCGTCGGATGTTAAACGATAAAGTCTTGGTAGTTTCGCTTATAAAGAAGATTATTTAGTATGGAAGACGTGGGGGGATGGTTAATGTTTCGACGAATCTTCCAGATGCAAATGGGTTTGGCGGACTTGTGTGTACTTTTTCAATGAATAATGGGTTGTCTAGTGAAATTGAAGTCTGGAATTTCACTAGGAAGAAGTGTTTAAAGTATGCGAGAAAAGTTCGATTCTGATCTCCAGAGTTACCCCGTGAACCAGCTGTTCTGTATTATATTTTTATAGTTTAATCTTTAATTCATTTAAACTAGGGACGATAAGAGTATTGCTGCTATTCAGAAAAGGTGATAGACATTAATGATACGAATTAATTGCAAAACAATATCTCGCAGATAAACCGATTTCGAAAACAAAAATTTAAAACGTCGCACATTCCCCCCTTTGCTCTTTAAATGCATTGCACAATCAGCTCGGGGAATTACATTTTGTAGTCCTCCCTTTCATTAGAATCTCCGATAATTAAACGCTCATTGCGCAACAACAGCACGGTCGCAGATATTAAACGAAGAGTGCCCGGAGGTTAGTAAAACAAATTGTGAATCTGGAAAGAGGTACCGGCTATAGCCACGAATTCTCGTACGGTCATATTAGCTCTATCGCGCAGCAATTATCGTAATTAACGTAAACCTAACGAGCGACGGCTATCGTTAACCCATTTCCAGAGTCTCATTCACTTCTTGAAACGCGGGTAAACTCGAGTAGAATGCGAGTTAAACGCTCGTCCGAGCATTTAGCTATTTCAATGTGTTACGAAACCGTGAACGTTTTCGTCAACGAGTGTCGTGCGTCACTCTAATTCTTTGCCGCGTTTCGAGTACCGTGGGAGCGCTGCTCGGCTCGTGCCCTTAATCGGAGTGCATCCAAACAAGGCGAAATCGAGGGAAAAAGCGGTCCAACTTTCGGACCCGGCTAAACGGATCGATCGAAACAAGAGAAACTGCATGCTACAATGGATAGTATCTTCTTTCTCTGTCGAGTAATCGAAGTCGATGCTAATCCCCTTGACCGGGAAAACGATAATGCGCGCAACCTTAACAGCTTTGGATTGGAACGATCGCTATGATAGTTAATAATTTTACGGTGAAAATTGTAGCGAACACTTGCTGGCGGAGAGATATTCAAATGGGACGAACGATTGTTGCGTTGACAAGTTAAAGGAAGTTATTTTTTTATTTTTTATTTTGTTATGTCGACAAGTAGTATTTGTTTGATTCAAGGTACGGGTAATATTGCGTTCCGCTTTTACCTTTGTAAAAACTTTCGATATGGAATACGAATGTTTGTTCCCCGTTGCACAGGTACACTCCTACTCATCTTATGCAGCACACCTGTTGTGTGCGTTGTGCAACAAACGTTGTACACACTTCGCGCTGAAACTCCCACAGACTTGCTCCAGCCTTTGCTACTGTTTAGAAAATCCTTCCCCATTTCTCCGTTTTTCCGTTTTGCTTGTTTTATTCCTTGTTTGTCGGCGCAATTTAATTCGTTGAGTTGCAGTGGCCATTTAAACTGCAAGCAAACATCCAAGTTTGCAGTTCTTGATCTGGTGTACATAGTCGATACGGTGAATGAAAGCGTTGCGCAAGCGGAAGTACTGCTTAGAATGAGAGGAAGTTTTCCAAGTTGTTGATCGTGAGATACAAGTCACGTTGGTGGAGAGGAGAACAAATTTATCGTTCCAAGATGTTTGCGGATCCAATATAAATTTACCAAATTCTGTGCAAATTGTACATTGCAACAATTACAATCGAAGCAACAGTTTCTTGACGGTCATAAATAATGCCAAGTGCGATCCACTGAATTAAGTAAATAAATATCGTCTTCCTTCACAGGCGTAATTATAATACATTCCAATAGTAAAACTGTTTTCCTTATTAGCCTCGTTTTGCACGAATTTTTTCGAAACGCAAATGCAGCAGTTCAATAACGCAATTCTTTGAAGCAATCCCTAATTAAGATATGGAACAATAGCATGATTTTTCCCCCCATATAAATTAGTTACCCATAATTACATAGGTATTCATTATACCTGCGTTTAAATTTTCTCGAACCGCACCCTCGAACGAGTAATAGCCTATCATCGTGCACTTTTACCTTACGTGATTTAAACTACAGCTCTCAGGTAAGGAATTTTAAGTACCTCATTCTTCTGTAAGGAAAAGTGTTCGTGGCATTAGTTTCACATTAGTGAAATTTATTTAGGTTTAAAGAAAAGCGACTGTGCGTGACTTATGAGCGGTTTAATTGTATGCATTTAGAAGAAAGGTCAGCTGTATGTGAACTCTATGCGAAAGAAGGATAGAAAAAGAGAGAAAGTTTGCGAAACTGAATCGAAGAACCGGTCGCGCAGATTGTGAACAGGAAGATCTTGCACGATATAGCCTAATTGCGATTGTTTCTTATTGCATACAAAGTACCCCATTTTTAATACGCTAGATATGATTAACGCCTATAACACTCGTCAAAATAAAATTCGGAATGACCCAACAGAAATGAGAAGAATTTCAGGTGTCTCGTATGTAATATATCAGAACTAAGATGTAACAGAAGAAATGCAATTTCACTCCATTTTTTTACCCATTTATCACCTGATATCACCTATCAATTTTCATCGAATATCTTCTAGGAGGACGTTTTTAAATAACTGCGCAGGAAAAACATTTGACAAGAATGTACAACAAACTTTCACCTTTCTTTCACGATTATTTTCCTTTCCTTTAAATAAAAACAAATGCCAGACTTTATAATACCGTGACGCTGTTGATGCACTCTTTCACTTCCGTTTCATTACTTGAACCACATCCATTAACAAGAAGAAACTTTTTACCAACCACACTTATTTATTCCTACATTCCGAACCCCACGCCCACATTGGTCACCCGATCGACGAATAAATCCCAAGTATGTACACTCCATATCTCCTACATTTCCCAACCGAGATAAGCAAACGAAGTTCCAGTTGCTGAGCAACGAAGACGGAAGGAGCACGGTTGAACGATCGTGTAAGTGTCCCACGCGCTATTGGCGACCGTGCCTTGCACCTGCGCGAATTGAGCAATGCTCGTCGCCCACAGTTTCATACAGCATTAGCCTTCGAAGTTCATTGCGATCTGTTACCGTACGGTAGTATCTCATTCAGGTATCGTTTCCGTGATGAGGCCAAGGGCGTTCGTCGCTAAAAACACGAGGAAGACGATTCCCGTGACGAATACCAACGCCAACGTTGCTCGATCGTATCTCAATTGTTAATTGCAATATGCCTGAGACTCTGTATCGGTAACGGGGTGCAAAATGAACGTACGTGGTATAGAGTGGACGTAATTCTTTGGGCAGAAATGAATAAGATGTTTCTAGTTTAATCGAAGATTTAATAGATTACGAGGAAATTGATTTTTCCAAAGGGGTGGACCGTGCTATAATTTTGTTTTGTTTTCTACACGACGCTGGCACGATTTTTATGCGAGAAATTGGATTCGACAAGGCGGAGAATAAATTTTGTAAGGCAGATGCGGCAGATTATTATCGATCGATGTTTCAAATGTTAATAATCGAAAATAAATTGAAATTACTTTCGTGAAATTTCTCGCCAACCTTCGCGAAACTATTCGAAACCCTGGCCTTTCGAGACAAATATTTAGAATGCAGGTAGTGCACGAGACATTTTTGCGGCTAACTCGCAACTACCCACACTCGACACACCGATGTGTACATTCATATATATCACCGCCAATAAATCAAACACCGATCGACGAACGGCTCGCCTTTCCGCGAGATTTCCACCGTGTATGAATCACTGTACACTGATCATCTCGGTATTTAGAAACCACCGGGCTGCCTGCGTGCATGTGATTCTGACAGCGGCAAAACTTCAATATACGCGAGTATATGTATGCATGTACATACATATGGACACAAGCCTCTTTTCCTCGCCGCCCGCTCGCGGAATTGATTTCTATCCCTCTCGCGGAAGATCGACGCCGGGATATATCCCGCGGTACCGTCCACGATTTATGCACTACGCCCCAGCGAAATAGGTACACCTATATCCGCATTATTTATGTGAACTTTGCCTCGTAAATAAGTGTAACGAAGCGTACATACAATTCATTTAAGTACAACGGCGGTGCCGCGCGGCTTTCCGCTGGGCGCGACTATTATACCTGTGTCTTCCTGCGGGACATCTTGGCTATCCTCGTCGGCCGTTCAGAGAACACTCGGGGTACGTCTTTGTCGGTGGAACGAGAAGCATCTTAGCACGCGATGCGTCCTAGAGCACTAAGCGTATATACGTCGTTAATTTATCGTCAGATGGTCGGAACATTTAGCACGAGCATAGAAACGGTCGTATATACAACAACCCGCTCGCGGAATCCAGGTGAGATTTGTACTCGTCTGATTATTCGCCGCGGCGATCGTCGATTCGAGCGGCAGAAATTTTCTGAGGGTTCTGAAACGTGGACGCGTTTCATGTGTATATCACTTGCTTGGGTTCAGGGGTAGTTTCTGTGGGGTGCGTGTCGCGAAATACTTATGTACGACGGGGGTCGTTTGTGCGAGGGGAAAGAACGGGTGTACGTATATCATGGAATGGCGTGCAAGAAGTGTGCTGGTCGAGTTGTTCGAAGTATGTGCTGTTATAGAGGTGTGAATTAGTTATTTCGTAGCGGGTTAATCTGTTCGATGTTAAAGCCGTGGATACCGAATTCAAATTGCTTCATGTCCGTACAGAATGTGTACAGATGATTGAGAAATGCTGTGAATAGGGTGGGTGAATATTAAAAATCGACTGACTTAAATGAATTATATTAAATGGTTCGAAATGCATGGACTGCAATTATTTCTGTTGAACGTTGTACGTGTTCAATTAATTAGGCGCCTCACAGGTGTGCCGAAGTTATAGAAAATAAATATTTATTGTAACAAAGGGTTTTACAAATTCCTTTAACGCAATTTCTTACGTCTTACAATATTTTGCCACGTTATATTTTTAATGGAACTCGAAGAAAACTTCAAACTGCGCAACTTCTTGATGCAAGTTGAAGAATAACATTTTTTTCTGAAAATGACAGCATGTACATATAGATCTTTGGTGCAAAGTTCAGCTCGAGAAGGTATTAAAACTCGAAGAACTGAGTCACGATGCGGCCCGGCGGCGCCGTTACTGTCACCGAATTGCTATTTTGCCCGACAGAGATACAAATATCCAGAGCTCTGTCGCATTAACAGTCAAAACGGAATACATAGTATTACTATTAAATTTTTTACCAGAGACTTGATAGCGGTAATAAAAATTTGAAACTTGGACCACCATTTTCCCAATTCTTCCACTTGTCTAACCACGCGAACAGTTAATTGCTAATGAAACAAATCACTGCTCGATAAAAATAAATTGCGAAATATCGACTATTAACCTCGCCTAACTTGCACGCCTAATATTTGTATAACGTACTCGACCATCTAAATTCCCCAATTATGGTCAGCATATTGTAATCAAGGAAGTCCAGAATAATTGCACGATTCAGCTGCATAGAACTCCCCTTAAATTGCCGAAGTTGCGCGATAAAAAGGGGAAAAGTCGGAATCCACCCTCCGCTGATAAACTGACCCAGAAAAATACTTCAGCGTGCAAAGATAAGGGAACAGGGGAAAGATTGAAGGAAATATACGACATGGCACCAACGTTGACTCACCGGGGCTCTTCGTTCGACGTGCAATATCGATTCAAAGGTGCATGCAAAATTTCTCTTCCGAAGGCTCAAAGAACCAGGGGAGACTCGGCGGTGAGTCGTAAAGGTTCGATTTTAGTACTCGAAGAAACCATCGAGATAGGTCCGACGATTTCTGTGCCGAGTTCAAATTGTTCCTCCAGTATCCATTCGCAGAAGGTTCGTTCTGGTCGAGGAAAGTACGAAATCGCGTTTCAATGGAGGGGAAAAAAGGAACATCAGGAAAGGAGCTTTCTAGATATTTGGATCTCTATCATCCGTGCTTTGAAAATTTATCTTTCATGATCTTACTTTCATGTCTTTGTACTTCTTCCTGCAGTCTTTGCTTACCTTCAAGAAGTGGCCCTTTCAAAGATAGTTCGCGTAAACATTTACCAATGGAAAATTATATTTATAATTTATCATCGTAATTCTTGGCTGCACAGTTTTTGATGTGGAGACCATTCGTCCTGTTATTTTGTCGACCGAAACCTGTTCGCCTTTGTTTATCACAACTCCCCGATCCAAACCGCAACTCGTTCTCCGGAGTTTCTTTGGAATCAATTTAGAAGCGAAGAAACAGCTTCTCTTAAATATGTGACACCCCTAAGCGTTTTGTGTCCTCGGATTATACAGCAGGCGTTTCACAATATTTCAGCTGCAATAGAAACTTTGTTTCTGGGGAAGATTCTGCATAGATGTTGCATTGATATTAAGTACATTCTCGTATAAAATATTCAGGGACTACGGGATAAAGTTTCGGCGGAAGGATAATAATCGAGATGTAAACAATTATTCCAAGAGTTTCCAGAACGGCGAAGATTTGTTCTTAATGAGTTTCGCAGAGTGAAAATATTTGGATGCTTGAATCGCATCTCACTTATCTCTGGCAGGAAGCCTGAAGCGCTGTCTGCTCGCCAAGTTTCTCCTTAATGGGCATAAAAGTGTACTTTACTGCCGGTCGTATAGGGATGCCTATAATTTTATTATTTCTTTTATGTATCCCACGGGAATTGCGGTTATAGAAACGGTCAGTGTTTTCTACCAACACGATATATGTTTTACGCCTTGCCGTTCGTGTACATGTGCGTGTTTCGTAAGCCCCATCGGCTTGGATTCCCCAAAAATATTTCAGTTTCGGTCGTTTGAGGGAATATCTTGTCTAACTTCTAAATTACTTCGACTGGTGTCGCATTAATATAAAGCCATGGAAAATCTTTTTCTATTGCAATAGTAAATAGTACATTTTTTTGGTCCTTTCCACTTTTCTACTATGTAGAAATCAGATGGTAATATTACAGTTACACTAGTTTCCTTTAAGGAAGTTTGAAGTATTTTTAAGACGAAACTTTTCAGCAGAAAAATCTGAAGAAGCTGAACCGGCTGTATGGTAAACACACAAATGTAGCTTCTAAACTACAATGCAAATACGAGCTGGCTAGCCTTGAATACGCACGCCATCATCGCCAGTCTTTTAGAGAGACATACAGGTTCCCACTAGAATCCATGTACATTCGATAAAAATACCGAGGTCAGCGAACCGCATGGGAAACCATGGGATGGAAACCCGAATTTGAAATTCATAGGGTGTATGAATAAAAATTATCGTCGCTTTAAAACACGTTTACATTCGATAAAAATATATAAATAATAATCTCTACGATATTCTATAATCTATAATCTCTACTTCTAAAAAATTATATGGAAATATTTCGTGCCATAGATATGACTCGTCGAATGACCAACAATAAGTAAACTCGTCATCGACGTTTTCTCAAAACTTTCGCAGTCATCCATTCCTGACGTTTGAAACATAATTAGTCACAGGTAATAAATACAAAAAAAAAAGTTAGAAGCTGGACGGTTTACTTGGAAGTTGAGTAACAATGACTAAACGGCTTTTGAGAAGTAACGTGAAACACGATTGTAACAATTACCACCGTATCAAACACTTGCTTCCTTATTAAAAAGTTGATTGTGAAGCAAAGAATTTGTTAGCGTCAGGCATTGAAATGAATTATCAGATTACTTCGAAAAAATAAAAGTATGCGAAGGACAGCGCCATCGACAGCTCACACGTGAAAAGTAATTTAGCAGCACTCCCCTCGTGCACAATTTACCTTGCTCTTAAATATAAACCTCGTGCAGCAAGTTCGTCAACAGCTTCCATCGGATAGGACATAAATATGGTCGCAGTAAAATGTTAATGCATTTAGCGGCGAGTACGTTCAAATGACCAGTCAACGTTCCAACTGGCGGCGTGAATAGTTTGCCCTGTGAAATCTATGAACACGGCCAAAGTTTCTTGAATAACATTTGACCCAGCGATATTCCATAAGCGAAGAAAGTATCGATACGTGTGATTTGTGTCGCAACGGTATATGTGTGTTGCAGCAACACACCCAAATGAATGATGTATTTAACCTTTGATTGCAGGTGTACGTAATATGTGATAAACCACGTTGTAACTGGGTACGCACTACGTAAATTCCTAGTGTCGTTGGGAAATTATTCAATGGTCGTATTACGACAACAGAATGTAAGACTATAATAATAATATACAACGCGAGACTGCTATGCATTAATTTCTTTCTGTAAAATATGAGTACAGATTTTCGAATGAGAAATGTTACTCTACCGTTATAATTAGTATTGCCATCGATATTGAATTGTATTAAAATAAAAGATTACAGTCCGTATCAGGATCCACCGGGCATTCTTGTATCACTGACCGACAAGCAAACCATTCCTGTCGATACACTTCGTAGAAACGGCACCACCGGCCTTCTTTATTTCTACAACTTCCGAGGCAGCAAGATGGATTGTCTGAAACAAAGCTGCTGGAGAAGATTTCTGAAAACCTAGCGCGATGCCCTGCACCGTTCAATCGACAAAGAGGAATTTGCATTCAATGCAATAACTTATCAAACGCTGAAAAGCGTGGCAACGAACAGCCGTTCGATGTATCTTGATTAATAACTAGGAAGCTACGTGTACAGCCTCAATACTCTATTCCCATGCCACGAGAACGCGATAAATTATGGTATTCGATGCGGAACGTGTACAGCCAGATCGCAATGAAATCCTTTTCGACAGGGCAGCGTTTCCTATCATTTGGACGTCCACACACGAGTGGACACCATGCTCCGGCCCGATTTCTGTGAATCTTTGCATTCCTGGAAATGATAAGACAAGTGACAAATACGACCGGGCGATCCTGAAATTTATGAGCCGCACGTGTGTTGTTTAACTTTAAAATTGCGTAGTGCGGATGAACCACTCGTTGGATCACTGGAGTGTGAAACATTCGTCAGTTTCCTTGGAAGAATATAAAAAGGCAAGATGGATTGATAACATTATTCGTTTATTAAAATTTCAAAATATTTCATTGCTTTTGGAGGAATCGTGCATAAAAGCTTCTTTACAGTTAAAGCGAAAGATAAAGCTTGGTTTCTTGAAATGGCTGTTGAAAAAATTTGTAAAATTTCCTGTATATTCTTCCCCATAGTTTATCCATCTCTCAATTTACTAAAATAACTTTAGCCTCATGATTTTTTTTAAATTTATTCCCGAAGCGCCCGATTGGCTCCTAACATTTTATATCTAAAACAAGTTTGCTTATTTTTATTTTATACAGTTAACCGATTCAAGTGACCAACTTCTAAGCCCTCCTATTCCGACGCACAGTGACTTTCGACAATATGATCGATCTGATCGTGCACACCAGATATTGCTCCGTGCACGTTACCTAGCCACCGTAGGCGTTGCAACAATCCACGGCGCATAGTCCAGTTTCGCTGAAACTTCTTATCCTCCTGCCAAGAGGGATCTGCGAGATAGCATCGATCAATGGTTCCGCGTTCGTTTGATTTATCGATCGGATCATTAACGGCGAGGAGCGACCGGATGAGGTGGAAGTTTAGCATGAAAGTCGGCGTTATAATAAGTCGTCTGTACACCACGGCGGAGATCGTGGCTCGGGCACGTCCCGTTGGAATTCGTTTTTGCCAGCATTTAATAAACTCGCAATTAATGGTGGCCACTTAATGGCCCGGCAATAAAGTATATACCGGCGCGTATTGCCGGTCGTGAAAGGGTTGCCCCGGTGAAAAGTTCAAGCCGTAACGATCGACCGTGGGCAGGATTGTGGAATGAGCGAAACGTAATGCAGGCTCGTGCACGTGTCGACATTTTCCGCCGCGTAACTGATAATTATGTTATAAAGACGCGCTCGGGGGATGCCATAAAGGAACGGACGGGGCTGTAAAAGTGTCGCGGGTAAAGGTGCGCCTAATTTCTCTTTCAGCCGGCTGGCGGAGAAGTCGGGCAATCGGAGGATTTCTGTTCGAACGAATGTCGCGGCTCGATTGATATTTCTACTTTTTTGCGAGAACAAAAAAGGTTTGGACTGCTTCGGGTGATGTAAAGTTCGTACAAAAATTAAACAATTTTCAAAGCGTGCTGAGATACAATTTTTGGGACAGCACCCTTAAAAATCCTTACGGAAGGTGTTACAGAAAAACGACGGAATTATTAATTGCATTCCAGCGTTCAGGCTGTCGTGAAACGAAATGTGAAACGGCAGACGAGACGAAGGGCCGCCTCGAGAACTATTTGCATCGAAACGTATCTCGAACAGTCACAGTTCTCGCAATCGTCGCTTAATTATCCGTACTGTTCTCCCTGCCGAGAAACTTGTTAGCATAAACACGGTGCTCGGGACGCTTGTGCAGCCAAGTGGTCGTAGAGCAAAATAATTATTAATTAACTATATATAAGTTTCGCCGTGGTAGCGTATAATGAGTACAAGGTTCGTGCCATTAGCCGTCATAAATAATCATTGAGCGCCTGGTAACTCGAATACACGGAAACAGAAAAGAGGAAGCTTAAAGGCGAGACGATTATTAACGACCAATTTTCCAAACCACCCCCTTCCTCCACCCTTGCCGCCCCCCGTGAAACTTCGTTCCGCGACAATAAAAACATTTCAACGAGCTCAACGTTCAAGCGACGTGGCTCGGCTGATCAAACGAATTCTAATCATCGCATTGCGACAAACGTTTCCCCAGTAAATTGCAATACAAATATACATACGTACATACATGCACAGTGGCCGTTCCACTTGGTCGCGTGGACGAGCCCGCCGTACTTTACGTCCGCGTGCAAACGGGGAATGAAAAAATCGACGGAAAGAAACGGGGGAAACGGTGAAAAGAAATGTATGCATGTAGATTCTTCCGTGGTTTATACGAAACGCTTCGATTCCAGGCTTTCGCCAATGGGAAACGTTATGGTCCATAAACCTTGGCAAACGTTCACGCATTATCCTGCCGCATGATATAAACGCCAGCTTGTTTCCCCGCTACCTTCGGTGCATCGAACGTATACGCATAGGAGAGTCCAACCGCGATCATCGGGGTAAATATATAGGATCGTCCCGCGGTGTTCGCGGCGTAACAATCTCTGGCAACGACAAAAACGAAAGACAGCCGAGTGGCGTCGTCGCACGCCGGATAGAAAAGGTTTCCCCCTCGGTGCACATGGAATTCCTTTAGGCTGGCCTATCGACGAAACCGACACAGCGAATTCACCGATGGTATTTCGATCGGGCGTGTGCAGCGTGCGCACCGTTTCTCGGCGAGGAAACTAGTTCTTTCGATCTTTCTTTTCCCGTCACCCATTTTTTTCCTGCCGGTTTTGTACGGCACGCCGCGCGATCGCATACCTCTATCCGCTGCTGGAATGAGGGTTGACCGGGCGTGTTACGGGATGATACGTAGAAAATGTCAGAGTACGGCGGTGTGCATCTGTCTTTAGGACGGGGCGCGTGGGTGTCTTAAGGCACGTTTCTCCTCGTCGAACAGACTAAATTCTGAAATGCCGTTCCGTACGGTTAACTCGGAGGAACGAAGATAAAGCTTTCATGGTAGTTGGAGTAAAAGTTCGCTACGTAAAGAATGTGTTTTCGAAGCGGCCAGAGTACCTACTTTCTTACAGTATACTATAATGCTTTTTAACTAGGTTGCGGTATACGGAATCGGCCGTCGTAGATGGGGATACATGTTGGTTTAGAAGATGAGGTGGACGGAGGAAGGGTGACGTGGGAATATGAAGATCTTTTAAATAAGGGTGATATAGAATCGAGGGCTGTGCAACTTGCACTCCTTGTTTGATTACAATGGTACGCGGGACGTGCGAGGTGTCCCGCTAGAAACCCTCAAGAAAACCCTAAACCCTCAAGGAAAATAAGTTGCGATTGTAGGGCAAGGGTTTGAAATAAAACTCCACTTTGTGTGGTCGATTTTCAATTACTTGTTGCCCGTAAATTCAGACCAATTAAATCGCAAAGTATTGAAGGAAGGATGTCATCCAACAAAAGAAGACAAAAGTGCAACACGTACTTCGTCGTCCATTGATGACACTTCAGCAAAGTTAATATCGCAAAGACTTGGAAAATGTTTACCACGATTGAACCGCAGATGCTCGGATGCACCAACGCCGTGTCTGATACACGACCACGAGCTGGTAATAGTTTAATGCCACGGGTAACCCGTAGCCACGATCACCCGGCTTTGTACAGTTTCTATTTTAAAGTATCGAGCTCTCGCACAGTGGTGGCGGATTGGAGCACGGCGATCTTCGATGAATGAATGGTTGGCCGTCTTCGACACACGGATACACCGGGACTGTAGGCGGCAAAGGATTCATCGTACGTAGGCGTGCATCGGTTTCCCGATCGCGCATCGTTCTGCCTAACATCGACGGATTATTTGATGGTTAAGGGATAGGATAATAGCCTCGATATATATTCGCGGATGAAACCGGTATAAATTGTGGCTGGCTGCTTGTGCGCGTATCGACTTCGAGCTAGCGTTTCAGCATGCATGCTGCGTGTGCACCCTTGAATAACCGTGCAATTATTCCACGCTGGAAGTTGTCCGTCAATGAGCTCGTGATGCTGGCGGTAATGTATGCGTTACTCAA
Source organism: Nomada ferruginata (assembly GCA_963583965.1). Lineage (NCBI taxonomy): Eukaryota > Metazoa > Arthropoda > Insecta > Hymenoptera > Apidae > Nomada > Nomada ferruginata. Next base: position 6,920,013 of record OY757225.1, on the reverse strand, counting down.
TGGCAATTGATTAATCTCGCTCGTATATCTTTCCTGGGCCGAGGAAAATACAGTCAGCCGGCGATGTGACGGGTGCCGGCTTATCGTGCGTACGGCTATCAAGAACAATTCATAGAACGTAATGCGCGCATCAATTTTCTCGACGACGCCGGCCGATTTGCTAGATCACTTTGGGGCGGGGGGTGACGTTTCAAATGTAGTAATTTTATGTTGGTTTAATTGAAACGCGAGATCACACATTGAGGCATTTATTTATGGCAGATACGGATACCAATTTGTGTACCCTGCCACGCGGCCACGCGGCAAACCGACCACCAAACCGTTCCCCCAGATTTCCACGAATAGAATAATAATAATAATAATAATAATATATTTCATTAATCAACGGGCTAGGGAACCCTTTAGTATACAGGGGATTGTGTCAACATAGAGAATAATAGTATCATATACAACATAAAGTAAAAACAGAATTACAGAGAAGAATAACAAATGAAATAGGATAAAATAATAATAGAGTAAAACAGAATTTCAGAAAAGAATAACAATTGAGACAATTGAAATAAAGTAAGATACAATCAGATAAAGTATAATGTAATAAGATAACATAAAATGAAATAAAGTAAAGTAAAATAAAATAAAATAAAATAAAATGAAGTGAAATGGGATACAGTGAGAAGATAGTTATTGATTCCTAAAAACGGAAAAACTATTTACGATTTACAATTTACCGCGATTAAAACGGATTGCTTGAACGATACGAAGGAAGTCCCGAAAAAATTGAGACAATTGCAAAATTTGTTCGCGTTGGTGCATAAGCGATTGAAGCAATTAAATTTCCCATAGAGAGTCCGGTGAGTGTTCGTGTAGAAGAAAGTATGCATCCTAGATTGAAAGGTGGGAACGTGGAATTATAGTTCAGAAAGAATGTCGGGGCAGGAAATCATCTGATTCGTAAGTTTGTAAATAAATAATAGATCAGCTGTAAGACGTCGTTTCTGAAGGGTTAATAACCTGAAACGAGACAGATAAGGTTCGTAATTATGGCAGAGAGGAGACATTGGTATTTCGATATAAATTTCGATGGTATTGCCACAGACGAGATATAGGAATAGACAGGACATCTTATGGACTTTCGTGGCCCAACGTGACGGCCATACCGACTCAGAAATCCGACACTGATTTGAGCGTCCCCTGCTCATGAACAGTGATCACTTGAAGAACTATTATTTGCTGAAGTAGGTGGGGCAGGACTCATACGATTGTGTGAATATATGTGAATGCTTTGGGGGAAATCAGGATAGCTATTTCTCGGTCAACGTTTCGGTAGGAAAATTGAGCTACGGTCACAGACGAGATATATGAATTTCTATATCTCGTCAGTGAAATGATCTCTTATATCTCGTCTGTGTGAAAAGATGCTAGGAAATTATCTGAACGCTCAAAATGGTAGGAATTGTAATTTAAATAAAGTTAAAGAAAAACAAATATTAGTTGGACGGAAATAGTTTACTTATTCTATAGTGCAACAAACATTTGATTACACAGATGCGTTTGTTATTACTAGACTGCGGAAGTTTATGCAAATGCATATTTTGGGGAAATGGATTAAACAAATGGGACTTCGACAGAAACACGTTTCAGCATTAAACGTTTTCAAAAATAATTTTTTTTATTTTGCATATTTTGCATATTGCATATACATTGCATATGCTGCATATATGTTGCATATTCTGTATATACGTTGCATATAACATGCACACCTCAAATAACTTTTAAATTATACATCTGATAAAAAATTGTTTGGGGCACTAGGACCCCATTCGGGGCACTGGAAGGGGGCCCTTTCTGGGGCACCGGGGCCTTTTGTGGGTCACCGGGGCCCTTTCTGGGGCACCGCGGCCCTTTCTGGGGCACCGCGGCCCTTTCTGGGGTACCGGGGCCTTTTGTGGGGCACTGGGGCTTCTTGGGGCACTGGGGCTTCTTGGGGCACTGGGGCTCTTTGGGGCACTGGGGCTCCTTGGGGCACTGGGGCTTCTTGGGGCACCGGGGTCCTTTGGGGCACCGGGGTCCTTTGGGGCCTTTTGGGGCACCGGGGTCCTTTGGGGCACCGGGGTCCTTTGGGGCACCGGGGTCCTTTGGGGCACCGGGGTCCCTTGGGGCACCGGGGTCCCTTGGGGCACCGGGGTCCCTTGGGGCACCGGGGTCCTTTGGGGCACCGGGGTCCTTTGGGGCACCGGGGTCCCTTGGGGCACCGGGGTCCTTTGGGGCACCGGGGTCCTTTGGGGCACCGGGGTCGTTTGGGGCACTGGGGTCCTTTGGGGCCCTTTGGGGCACTGGGGTCCTTTGGGGCCCTTTGGGGCACCGGGGTCCTTTGGGGCCCTTTGGGGCACCGGGGTCCTTTGGGGCCCTTTGGGGCACCGGGGTCCTTTGGGGCCTTTTGGGGCACCGGGGCCTTTTGGGGCACCGGGGTCCTTTGGGGCACCGGGGTCCTTTGGGGCACCGGGGTCCTTTGGGGCACTGGGGTCCTTTGGGGCACCGGGGTCCTTTGGGGTCCTTTGGGGCACCGGGGTCCTTTGGGGCACCGGGGTCCCTTGGGGCACCGGGGTCCTTTGGGGCACCGGGATCCTTTGGGGCACCGGGGTCCCTTGGGGCACTGGGGTCCTTTGGGGCACCGGGGTCCTTTGGGGCACCGGGGTCCCTTGGGGCACCGGGGTCCTTTGGGGCACCGGGGTCCTTTGGGGCACCGGGGTCCTTTGGGGCCCTTTGGGGCACCGGGGTCCTTTGGGGCACCGGGGTCCTTTGGGGCACCGGGGTCCTTTGGGGCACCGGGGTCCTTTGGGGCACCGGGGTCCTTTGGGGCACCGGGGTCCTTTGGGGCACCGGGGTCCTTTGGGGCACCGGGGTCCCTTGGGGCACCGGGGTCCCTTGGGGCACCGGGGTCCCTTGGGGCACCGGGGTCCCTTGGGGCACCGGGGTCCCTTGGGGCACCGGGGTCCCTTGGGGCACCGGGGTCCCTTGGGGCACCGGGGTCCTTTGGGGCACCGGGGTCCTTTGGGGCACCGGGGTCCTTTGGGGCACCGGGGTCCTTTGGGGCCCTTTGGGGCACCGGGGTCCTTTGGGGCACCGGGGTCCTTTGGGGCACCGGGGTCCTTTGGGGCACTGGGGTCCTTTGGGGCACCGGGGTCCTTTGGGGCCCTTTGGGGCACCGGGGTCCTTTGGGGCCCCTTGGGGCACTGGGGCACTTTGTGGGGCACCGGGGCCCTTTCTGGGGCACCGGGGTCCTTTGGGGCACCGGGGTCCTTTGGGGCACTGGGGTCCTTTGGGGCACCGGGGTCCTTTGGGGCCCTTTGGGGCACCGGGGTCCTTTGGGGCACCGGGGTCCTTTGGGGCACCGGGGTCCTTTGGGGCACCGGGGTCCTTTGGGGCACTGGGGTCCTTTGGGGCACCGGGGTCCTTTGGGGCCCTTTGGGGCACCGGGGTCCTTTGGGGCACTGGGGTCCCTTGGGGCACCGGGGTCCTTTGGGGCACCGGGGTCCTTTGGGGCACCGGGGTCCTTTGGGGCACTGGGGTCCTTTGGGGCACTGGGGTCCTTTGGGGCACCGGGGTCCTTTGGGGCCCTTTGGGGCACCGGGGTCCTTTGGGGCCCCTTGGGGCACTGGGGCACTTTGTGGGGCACCGGGGCCCTTTCTGGGGCATCGGGGCCCTTTCTGGGGCATCGGGGCCCTTTCTGGGGCACCGGGGCCCTTTTTGGGGCACTGGGGCCCCTTTTCAATCAATTATTTATCGTATTAGGTAAGACAGGGATGTGAGTGGTACCTACATTCAGACACCTGTTTATAAGTAGCGGTGCTATAATTTGGTTCAACAAATTATGTTAATTATCCTCGAAAACCGTTTCGTACACTCATTTACATATCAATAAAGTGTTAGGAAACACAGTGCTACAATGTACATAAAAATTAATATTTACGGTAACATTGCAAGTTCCATTGTTCATTTTATTCCACAACAATCAAGCTCATTAGCACAGGTAAATGCATTTGTGAATATTTTTTCCTTTAAATAATTTTCCAGCATGTGATAAATACATACTAGCAGCGGTATTATTCTTTATTTCGGTCTCGCAGCAATGAAAGTTTGGTTAGTGTACATATAAACCTATCTTTGCAATACTATATGAACTCTTCCACTCTCATCTTCTGTTTCTGTTTCTTCTCTTCCTTTTCATACCTTCTCCACCTTATGCATCGCACTATTTCTTGTCTCTTTATCGCACGTCTATTACACATCCTTTCATTTCCTCTCTGTTTCATTACAAATTCCTAAGTCATTTCTGCGCTATTAATTGCTGACTCTTTCCTGTTCCCTCTTTACTTTGGTACTGATGCATTGCTCCCGTTTTAATACATTTAGACCTTCCATTATCCCATACTTACTTATATACTTACACATTATCCCCATTACTTATCCCCTTATTTCATTTCGATTATACATTTAGTCTTTAAGACTTCCCCATCACTTTCTTTACTTCTCTTCTCATCAATTCTGTTTTTGAAAGCTAGACTAACATACAGTGTTACATATTTGACAAATTAATTGTTAATTCCACTCTAGATCGCCTTTGTACAGATTGAATTAAATATATTTTGCACCGGTGCTAGTACGTAATGAAAAATACAACAGGTCAATAATTGTAAGAATACGTAGCTGAAAAGAATAAAATTAAGAATAAAAATGGTGTCTTTCATTAACAAAAAAATTGCCCCAATGAAAAAGATAATTAAAGAATTTGTATAGTAACTATATAAGTAATAATTGTAGTATACAAGATCGTCACAAGTTTTTCATTGCGGCAATTTTATTGTTTGGGTGTTAAAAAAATATACGACTCTTAGCTCGATTGTAAGTAGTTCTATATCATTTATTGTCATTTACCAGAAAATAATGTAAAGTATAACTTTCAAAATTATTTCATTTATTAATACTACAATTGAAATAAGAAAACGTGTTGTAATGTTTTTTTAATATTTTTAATTAACATTAATTGTTTGCTATGCTTTGCCGCCTTTCATTGCTACAAAGAACAAAAGAATTCTTTAAAATTATTTAATTTTCGCATTGTTTTCTATAATCTGTTGGTAACGTTGTGAGTGACTTGGAAATGGTATGGGTCCCTCAGGCACCCAGAAATTCGGGCCGAAAAAATACATTGGATGTCTTGTCTATTCCTATATCTCGTCGGTGGTATAGTTTCCGAAATTTCAAAGTCAACTTCCTTTTTTTAAATGAAAGGATATATTTTTCTCACCGCAGTTCGAAAGAACATTAAATTGTAAGTAGAAAAGTATAAACCTATGTTGATCCTAAACCTAATGGTTAACGATATATTTTAAGATAAATCGGCCGGGGGTGCAGGCCGCGTCGTATCGTCAGGGAAGTAGTTATATTTTAATAAACAGAAAAATGTCCCCTTTCATTCCCATTTACATTTTGTGTTAAAAATGCTGCCCATTAACATATATACAGTCCGAAGAAGGAAAGAGCGTCCTTTTGCCTTGATCATTTACAGTACAGATTTCACCCTGTGGGGTTGTCAAAATGGCATTATCTTTTTTATTTACGGATCAAGTGTGTGAAAGTTTAATATTTATGTTACATAGTGTTTTGTATGTTTAGAAGTTTAATATTCATGTTATATTGTGTTTTGATGGTACACGCTGTATAATATAATTATTTTTTATAACAGTTTGTGTAATGCCCATATATTGTGAAATACAGTAATTAATGATTAAACATAATTGTCCAAAATTTTCTAGTCTATATGCAAGTGTATATTTATCGAATTTACCCTGCATGTACATTGCATATATCTTGCATATACTTTGCATACATCATGCATATACTCTGCATATTCACTGCATATCGTAATTGCATGAACTTCCGCAGTCTAGTTATTATTAATAAATATATTTGCATCCTACTATTCGACTAATATCCATACTGTAACACTTGCAATAAAAAATATTCAGTTCGATATGATATTCAAAAACACCCGCCGTAAGGAAAGAACATGACCCCCATCGCCCAATCAGCTACCAGCCAATCAGCGCAATCTATTTCAAAGCTCTCCTTCTTTCGGCCAAGGGATCTCGTAGCGATTAGACGTGTCCAGAGTGCCCGTCGAATTACGGTATGTCACATAGTCTAATATATTCTTGAAGACAGGAAATGATATACATTGTTTTCGTTTCCCTGTCTTTCAAGTTTTCTGTGGTTTCTTTCTTAATATTAATGAATATTTTGCAAGAAATTAAGTAAATATTGTGCAGTGAACGGAATCACACCACGCGGCGTGCATTTTCTAATCGACTCCAGTATGCATATACATACGTATTATCTTTCACTATCTGAATTCCATTATCTTGCAATATATTCTGCAGTTTTTAGCAATATTACCATGATATTGGTGATTCTTAATACATTTATCTCTGATTTCAGTTAGATTCTGTTCCATGGCGTCTCTTTCGCTAGCTTTGGATCAGAAATGGCGCGAACGCGACACTTTCAAACGGGAATGCGCAGGAGCAGAGTGACGCGGCGCCATATTGTTAAATCAACTTCTCGCCTACAGGTAAGCATTCCCCAAATTTCTTGTGGAAATAAGTAGAATTTTAGTAATATGTCTCTATTGAATTATAATTCGTACCACGCATAAAACTTGTATGATATACAGTCGCGTTGTAGATGAGTAGTAACATAATAGAAGTCATTATTTGCGGCTATATCTTGTTTCTGCTTGTGGTCGGGAAGCTTGTATTTCGTGGAAAATATCAACAATATATCGCGAAACAAAAAAAGCCACTTACCGAGTAACGCGTGCGTTGAAATATTTCTAGGAAACACAAGCGATCGTAAACAAAAATGGTGTTTGGTTTTAGTCGGATGTCGAACATAGCCGAACAGCAAAGGGCGATGGCGAAGGTCGTCATTCTACTACTTGACGCCGAGCTGACAAAACGTATGGTAGACATCTCAGTGAGGTAAGTATCGAGGTGTGTATAATTTGTGACTGGTACTAAGATGAAACAGCAACAGTTAAAATACTTACAAAAACAAATAGATATCTATATTTGATAACAAACACTCGATAGGATGAACATGTTCTATTTCAGAAAATTATGTGACCGCGCGCAATGCGGTCAGTAGAGTCAGTGGTTTCTCCGCAGTTTTCTAGTATTTCCAGAGCACAAGTGGCTCTGCTTAAATTTTCGTTTACAGTTTACCTACACGCGATTGTAGAGTCAGTGTTTTTCGCCTAGTAGTTATTAATTCGATTATCGGAGCACCGGTGCTCCTCTTCAATTATTTCAATCGCGAAAGTAGCATCTTAATTTGTTCGCCGATGTAATTTGCGGTCGCGTACATAGTCTTTTATTTTTATTTTTGTCTTATATTCGCTATCGGAAGCACAGTCAGTGCATCACTGAGGGGGGTGTTTTATGCGACACTGATGAAGCGAGAAATGTAAGTATTTTTAAAACAAATCTCAGTTTTCTATGAAGAGTTAAATTCTGTAGATTTGGCAGTAGATTTTAATGTTTTTTGCTTTGCTGTTTAGTTACAGTTTGCATACTTCTTGGCGATTGAGTCCAATTGAGCTGCCCCGGTGATGTTCCTGATGTCTTCCACGAGTACTTGCTCTCCTTTTGCAATCAACGAGTTGGTGAGTCGCATGTGTTTTGGTTCCTCCGGTCCCCAATCATGCCGTAGGACGATTGGTCCGAAGCGGCACGGGTGACTGGTTGTATTTTTTAGTAGTTTTGCGAGCATAGTGACTACGGGAATAATTTTTATACCCGTTAGTTGTGACGTTATTTTCATGTGTATTATTTCTTATACGAGGTTAGATCTGCCTTCTTGTACTCCGCGTTTTTTAATATAAAAAGATTAAGGACCATGGAAATATTTCTTACTCAAATAAATATTTGATCAAAGAAGCACTGATCCTGTAGGTTCCTCTATTTCGATAAAAATATATGATGACAGTAACAAATACATTGCACAAATGTACATATATTGAGGAAATTGCATATTAAATTTGTAATTGCATTTATAATCAGTTGAAATTTGTTTTCACTGTTAAGCAGTGCAGAAGTCGGATGCCCCCCAACTTCGTTACTGCAAGTGCTACATGATTATAACAATCATGTATTAAAGTAAATAAATATAACGATACGTTTATTGAAATCAGCATTGAGTATGCATAGCCAATGCATTTAATATTAATTTTCATATGCTATAGTCGAGTCCATTTCGAATGAAATTTATTACACATTATGTACAAGAAGGCACTTTGTATACGGGTAGATTTTCAAATCGGAGTAACTATCTTGAACAATTTACTTCGATTAAGGAATCACCCGAGGCTTATTTAATATCTTGTCTATTTTCCAAGTAAATTTAATTGCATTACTCATTCTAGTAAAATCAGTTTCAATGACAGTCATTTCCCTTAATAAATAAATTATTTATCAGTAATTTTTGAGTCTTTATTGATATTTCATATATTACAAAGTCGAGTCATGTTTAAAGAGATTGAAAATAAAATATATTATTAGCTGTTGCAATTTTACGTGTACTAATCATCTTTTTAGATCAGGATTTTCAGGTTTAATCCCTTCCGTGTTGATTGCCAGGAACTCACTCACGTGCCCAGGTGCTACTTGGGTGAGTGAGAGGCAATGGGCACGATGATCATATGGTTTTTAAATTTCTAACAATGTTTGGCGGCTGACATTTGCTAGTGCACCGTGCACGACGTATTTTCCATACCGTGTGTGTGTGTGGGTTAGGCCGTGGAATTGCGTCGGCTCGGGAATTTCATAACAAATTATAATACTATGATTTCATAAATAGCAATATGTTTTACAATTGCAAATACACATTGAATGCCGTAACGAATTATGAAAATATGGCAACGAATAGAGTACTATACAAACCAAGCGTACATAGTAGAAAGAAAATGTACAATATACATATTTGAGCAATCAATATTTCATACGAAAGTAATGCATAAGCATATACGTTTGCGCAAATTTACGCAATGGTCGCTAGCCTTTGTCAGCCGATTTCAGGAACTGGTACGTACCCTTAGAGTGTGAATGATTGTATGCCAAGCTCGGGTGTCGGAGGCGTCCCGGGACGTCTCTCTAGTGTAGGTTCATGCGCCCGAGTGTTTGATTGAGAAACGTTGAATGATGTGTGTTTGTGTGAATGCTTTGCCATTTTTTAAATATAGGTCTAGGTAGGATAGGTAGTATACCTTCTGGTGTGCCTGATAGATATAAGTAGGTAGGGCCGGGCAGGTTGACACAGTCTCTGATCGGGTAGGCAATCGTTCGCGTGTTCAACCTGTTTCAGGAAATCTGATTTGAAAAGTCGACGGCGAAACTGTGGCGCGAACGAGAATGCGTTCGCCTCTGGCTTTGCCTATCGATTTTTCGAATTTTTCGCGGTCGCGATCGTGATTTGGTCTCGAAACGAACGTGTCACATTATGCTCGAGGCTGCACGTGTAGGCGATGATCGATTACAATTTTAATCGCAATCTTTACGATTTTCTGTAATCGCAAATTTTACGATTTTATTTGGTCGTGATTCGTCCACGTGTGTTCCGTTTAGCTACGCGATTTAGCCTTTTATTTAGTTTTGTTTGTTTGCGAATAGAGTCTCGAGCCTAGACTAAGTTTCAGCGAGCATTGCGCCCGAAGAAAAGAAGAGGCTAAAAGCCGAAGAGGCCCGACAAACTGTCGCTCAAGAGGGCAACTATCAATGGCTCTGCATCCTTCGGATGGAGAGTCATTCTTTGTTACTATTTTGTCACTATGCTCGCTTTTGTATGCCGTAGTTGTAGTTTATTGTTTGGCCGGCAGTATTGCCTGGCCCACCGTCATCGCATTGGGCAAATCGCGATTTTTATTAGCGTCGCGTACGATTGAATACGGTTTGCATTAGAGTTGCGAATAAAATCACACCGCGATTGCAACTAGAGTTACGGATAGACCCAGGTCGCGGCATTTTTCTTACAGGTGCGATTAAATATATCGTGGTTTGAATTAGAGTTGCGAATTAATACAGATTGCGGCTTGAATTAGAGTTGCTTTTGTATTAAATTGTACTTGCGATACGTACTTGCTTTTAGCGTTGCGACAATAATTTTCGCGTTCCTTTCCCACACAGGTTTTAATTAGCACTTACAGTGCTGCGATATCTTTCTATCGAGAATATTTTTCTTAGATTTTCATATAGTGTTGCGATGATAAATGGTCGCGATTTTTAAGTAGCGTTGCGGTCACAATGAAATGGCCACCGTGGTTCCTGAGTCACGAAAGGCAGCTACGAAGGCTGCATAAGGTGATTCCTGCAATCGTAGTCTTGGATGCGACTACCATGACTCGTTCTTTATTAGTGTTGCGAATTAAAAATGATGGGTGCAGTGAATTATTTTTTCCTATCTTTTTTAATATATCAGAAATACTATATTAGAGATAACGAAGCACCATACGCGATTTACTTTGCAAGTAATGCAGTAAATTAGGGTTGCGAAAGAAAGAGATAAACCACTTACGGGTTTCAATCGGGTTTATAATAAGTGGACGATAATTAATAGTAGAATGCCCCTCTAGCTATTGAGTTTGTTCAATGATCTAATTTATTATTCTTCTTCGCCTCTCCCCTTTTTATTAACATTAAAACGAGTTGTTTCATCTTAGTACCTATCCAAGTAAATTGTATGTATTTGTTTGTATTTGTATTTGTAATTGACAATTATTATTCAGCATATTTGCATTTTAGAAGAACATGCTCCCTTTGTACTACTGTACTATTTTTTCACCATTACTGTTCTCATAAAAAAGTCTGTTACAGAATTGTTAAGTTAAAGGAGATGTCAAAGGAATAGAATATTGCCTCAAGTACATTAAATAACATACATTGCAATATGTAAGATGTAAGTAATCAGAGGCTCAAAAGTGATGTTGTATGGATCAAATAAATCGAAGGAAATCATATGATACCTAAGAAATATTACTAAATTCTTATGAACTTCGATCTGTTTCAGGTTACGCGATCACAATTTTAGCGAAAGAAGATTCATCATGAAATATCCCTTGCCACCCCCCCCCCCCCTGTCCTTTCAGATTTTCAATTAGATAGGATATTTCCAAATTGAATTAGCTTTTTAGTCAGGTAGGATGTTTTAAGTTAAGATTTAATTTACCTTAATTAAAGGTAGAATGTATTTGAATTACGTGCATGCTAATCTATAATATATTATAATGTTTATTCTTTGATTTTAGTCAGGTCTAACAGAATTTTTATTTTCAGCTTTCCCCATAATGAATAATTTTAATACCTCCTATTTACTTAAACTAACTATAAGTTAATGTGTATTACAATCCTTATTTTTTACTTCAAAAGGTTTAACAGAATTTTTATTTTCAGCTTTCGTTACAATTATTTATTTTAATACATTTTACTTACTCAAACAATGTATAAGCTAATTTATATTATAATGTTGATTTTTTAGTTGATTTAGGTTTAACAGAATTTTTATATCCAGTTTGCATATCAACCGCGCTGCAAATATACATCAGAAGGAAGTAGCGTTTAATTTGTAAATAATAATTTTTGTAAATTAATGGTGATAGGTGCGCGGCTGCGGCTGCGGCCGCGCGGGTCTCCATTCGCAGCAACCTCCACGTGGTGAGACCTGGGCAATCGATTTTATTTACCATACAGTTACCAATTTTAACACTAATACTTTTGTGATTTAATTGTTAATTATATGGTACAAATGTCGAGCTAATTGGCTGCGATTTTTTAAATTTCTCCTATCCCTAACATTACACTTAATTGCCTTCTTGAGTTCCTCCCATATCACCGCGGTTGACCGCGGAGGTTTATTTCAGGTCAACGTTTTCACAGAGTGCTAAACTGTATTGTATTGTAAGATACCCATGATTATTGTAGTATGCTTTTATGTTTATTTATGATCAAAGAATCAGGCAATTAAAGAACCAGGTGGTCAAAAGCGTTTCTCCACGGCTCGGAGTGATCGAAAAGCGTTTCGCCTCGGCTCGGAGCGATCGTTCGGAAGCGTTTCATGCTCGGTCGTTCTTTTGTTCTGCAAATTTTATTACGATATTTTTAACGTTTGTATGCTTAAAATGAGACAACACGATCATATTTGCTTCATATTGCAACCCGGTTTTGTAATTTATCAACGCAAATATGATCCAAATTATATCGCGTTTGGTGTTATTTTAAACACAACAGCGTCAGCAATATTTTAATAAAATTTGTAGAACGAAGTAGCTAACAAAAAGATGTTTTATAGTTGCATTAGTGTTGTGTCACCGATACATAGGTATCTGACCTTTCTTTCACTCTCTGTCCCTTTCAGTGGACGATGAGAGTGGGGAAAGCGCAAAAATTGGTGAATTTACTTTTAGGGGCTACTTTATGACAAGTTCGAAAGCCTTTCGTTATCTGGTCGACACGGACCCCGAGTCAAAAAGATCCGACCATAAAACAGCTTGCCAGGTATCGAAGGCCGTCGATATGTTCGGTTTTTGCGACCAAACAGTTACTGTATGCATCGAGCATCTATGTACATCGAATTCAAACAGATATGAAACTGTTTGGAGAATGAGATAAGAATGCATTTGTTTCTAGGCATAAAATAAATTAATATGAAAGAAATGTGTCGGGACAAAAAAACAAAAAAGAATTGACCGGAAGAAAAAACCGCGTATAACCGAAACGCGTTGTTCGAATAGTATAATTATTGGAGTTGGTAATAATATATAATTGACTTGGTACAATATTGTATGAGACACATCATTTATTTATAGTACAATTGACATAAGAAAACTTGTTATCATGTGTTTCTTTAATCAAAAGATTTTTAATTAACATTAAATGTTTCATATCCTTTGTTGCCTTTCATTACGGCAAAGAACAAAGGAATTCTTTAAAATTATTTAATTTTCGCATCGTTTTCTCTAATCTGTGGGTAACGTTGCGAGTGATACGGAAATGGTAATGGGACCCCGGCTCCCAAAAATCGTGGCCGAAAAAATACATTGCATGTCTTGTCTATTCTTATATCTCGTCGGTGGTATTGCTATAAAATAGAAGAAGGGTGAAGGAAATCGACGACAGCGTTGCTCGAATGATCGGGCGAGCAAGCGCCGCGAGACACGTCGTCGTTTTAAACCCCGCATTACAATTTGTAAGACAGGCGAGGATTTCAGACGGAAGATGTATGCCGGCGAGTCGTTAGTCGCTACCGCGGTCACGACTTCCGCGTTTCCAGCAGGCCAATTCGTGTTCGACCGATCGAGCCGCTTTCGCGATTCATTCAAGCCACCTCGCCGACATCGATCGTCCTCCCCGTGGCTGCGGATAGGCGTATAACGGTCGCTATACTTCTTCGCACAGAGACGGAAGGGTAGGAGGAGGCGCGGGCACGAGAGGGTGGGTTAGTAAAATGCTCGTCCCGGCGGGAGTGCAATTAAATGATCGATTTATGGTTCCCGCCAATCGTTACACACCGGATATCTCCTGGGTCAGCTCACTAATGACGTACCAGCGGCGCATACTTACGATCCGTGGCCACTCTCATTGAATAGATACCCGCCAGGTACCAACTGCGTGCCATGCACGTCCGTCGAGATGTACGACTGAACTTGTACACCTGCGCCGAACGCGAGTCCGTACCGATGAGCAGCAGGTAACTCGACGTATTCCGCTCGTCGTGGGATACTTTCTTTTTTTTACAGCGAGCACAATTTATGTACGTATGTATATTCTTATCGCGTTCGCTGCGTTTGTTATCGTATGCATTCGAGTGCTATGCAAACTAGGGCAGGGCTCAATATTTCGCCTTTGATCGATATGGACTCTTGATGTGGGGGTAATAAACTTTTCGCTTGGTCTTCCAGGCTTGACTTCTGCGAATACTGTGGAAAAGGAGCGCTCCTTTATGTTCAGTTAGGCAAAATGAGTTTGAAGAATGCAAGAATTACGTCGAATATTGAGCTCGCTTACTTCGATTGATAAAGAAGGGAATGTTTAATAAAACTGGCTTATTACGTTTTGGTCTTTTCGAATTCAAACACGGCGATGCGTTTTCACGACAAATGTGAACGTGTGTCCGTAGGACAATGAATTTCTGAATAACCGGATAGCTTGTCGGAAAGTTATCAACGCAGATGACTAGTTAACTCGTCTGCCTCAATGAACGGGTTAAGAAAGCGGGAAGGTATTTCAACTGCAACAAATTATTTTTGGTATGTAAACCGAGAATAATAAACTATTCGCGTTGCGTCGATAATAACGAATCTGACAAACCATTTCGCGCTCCACTATTTGTACCGAAACTTTTCACAAACGAGTGTATGCGCATACATAACACGTACATCCTTATGAGTGTGTCGCGTGTTTTGTACCTGCATGCATCGCGATGCGTCGCGGCCACGCGAATAATCAATGTCGTCTCATTGTGCACCGATAAGTCCCAGGAATATATTTACATAATACGGATGCTGTGTAAATGATGTGTACCCGGCGATCGTTCGCATGCCTGTCCTGGCGGCAATAGAAATGGACGCGCACAGTGGACGTGTAAAACGACGCTACCACTCCGACTCCTTGGCAACGAAATCGTCGAACCGGCGAGGCACGCTCGCGATATTTCTTAGGAGTGGTCAAATCGTTACGGGATTCCGCGGGTAATTTGTTGGGTGCGTCTGGGCAACGCGGGGAACGCTGCCGCAGAGATTCTATGGATATTGGGGCAGGTTTTTCCATGGGATACAAATGACGAGACATTTCTGATACGTGCACACGAGAATGTGGAATTTTACGACTTCGGTGATGAGATTTGCGATAAGTCAGTAATTATGGTTAATTGCCATGGTGTTTGAATAAACTGATACTACTATTAATTGCCGAGGCGGCTTTTGGTGATGGTGTCGGTAAGATACGTGTACGAAATGCTCTTTGATTCGCTTCAAGTTTTGCAATAGTGTACGGGAATATAAGAGTTTTTTTCTTCTAATTAATAAGGGTAGTAGTAATGGTATATCAATGACAGAGAAATACATTTTTCGTCAAACATTTTTCGCAAGTCTTTCTTCTACGTTCTGATAACACTCCTTATCGATCGTTCTACTCCGTTTACTGAGCGTGCAATACGTGTGTGGAAGGCATGCTAGAGGAAATATGCAGTCTAGATGGCAAAGGGAATGCAGGAGACACGAAAAGTAAAACATTCTGGCGCTGTGCACGTTTGCAAAAGGTTTGCATGCACGAACTAATTTTCCTTTGACTGCGAAACCTTGGAAATGCTTCTATTGTTTGCGAAATAAATTTGTTATGGTATTTATTAAATTTAACCATTAAAGAATAGTTTATATTTGCGACAAATATGTAAATATACATACACCAGCAAACAACCATGTGTTTAGCATAAATATTTCATTCTCTGTTTAATATGGGATTTAAAACAAACTAGAAGGAATTACAAAATTAAGCATGATAAATTTGTTCGCAATTCGACGGAGTTCCAAATTTTTATTCAATTTTCAAATTACCTTTAATCCCTCGTCATTAACGGCTGTGCATACACGCTGTGCGCGCAATACAATCCCACAAATAACTGCACCTGGTGCACGTATATATGTGTGCGCGTAAATACGTGTACACGCTTATTGATAGGCACTAGCGATTCAAGACGCGTAGCTTATGTCATGAAAACCGGATTCGAAGGTTCCACAACCGCGCTCTACTAATGAGAAGTTTCCTTTGCAAAGTGCTTCATACATTCAAAATCCCCAGAGTGTAACAGCAAAATAATAAAAAGAAACCTACATTTATTCGTAGAAACAATCTCTGGAAATATTTCAGCGTTAAGAGAACCCTTTACCAACCCTTTGGTCACTACAAATAGAAAAAGAGAGAATAAACGTGAAACCACATAAAGTATATTTTATATCTACATACATTATCTATATATTTATTTATTTATACGTTTTTATAGTAATATTCAAGTAACCACACAGGAAATTAATATATTTTTCTCCTTTTGTTGCTTCTTATAAATTCTCACTCAGCATCACTCAGCTCGAGTTCCAATCTACATTATTATAAATAATTCGTAAACTCTGAATACGACAACTTTCTACCTACTTTAATAATTGCACAATGTATCAGCACGTCGATCCGTCTGTTAAATCGTTGCCATTTAATTCGTCCAACGCGTTTGTTCCATTAAATGTTCCAGCGATATCATCGCCATACTAAAGCGAATCAATGCTTCCCTCGGACTAAAATAATCTCCAATTCTCCGCGAGAAAAACCGAACCAACGGAACAGGATAGTATCCAATCAATTACACCTACGAGGTAACGATTTCACGGTGCCCCGATAATAATCCACGACGACAATCGAGAGCCACTTCGTTAGCTGCAACTCGCGCAGTCGATACCGCAGAAGGCACAGACCGGCGCGTATGTCCTGTCCGTGGAAATCGGTGCTCGGGTCCTGCCTATGCCCGTGCGACGAAGAACGTTTCAATCGGCGTTAAATGGACGGCCGTCAGTCACCGACGTATAATTGGTATCGAGCAAACCGTTACGGCGACCGCGAGCAACGACCGGGCCGGACAGTCGGGGCAATTAATTACCGTGCATCCCTTTGCTATCGATACGTCGAAAGTTTCAACGATTCAGCCTTATACGGGGACCGGCGACGGATCTCCTCTGCGAGTTCTCTTAACGCGGGCACGGCCGCGAGCCACAGCCCGCAGGAAGATGGAAGCGTGCTCGTCGAGCACGACCCACCTTCCGATTTTCTCCGGAGACACCGTTCCACGCTTCCCTCCCATGGCCAGGTGAAACCAGTTCCAAGCGTGTGCATACGATGCCCGGCCTCTCGGCGCAAACCACTCGAGTGCCATCCTATCCTCGCCGCGGTCCGAATCGAGTCGCCTCGCGTCCCCTCTTCTGTTCCTCGCTGGAGGAACATTGGGGTTGGCACGAGTACGCGCCGACTGGTTCCCCTGCTTGAAATCCTTGCCTTCGCCGAACGGACGAACCCCGGTTATCTTGGGGAGAAATGGATTGGGAAAGAAGGGAAGGGTTGGACGATTGTGACGGAGGAGAGCAAGATAGCTCTGGGGATGATGAATGATTTCGAGATACGAAGATAATTCGTAAACCTTTCGGGCGCGACGAGTGAGTGAAGAGAGCGTAGATATTTAAGGCGCTGGGAGGTATGTATATGGACTGTTCTTGTTACGATTGATTGTAGTTGGGTGTTGCTTGGTCGCCATGGGCGAGATCACAGAAAGACGGCAATAGTTGTCGATGATACTGCCGTAAATCGAAATGATGATTTCGCGTGACGCTAAATCGTGTGGTTCAATTTGCCTATTCATCTTTCATCGCGATCTCCATGATAAAACAATTCGATCCGTGTCTGCCGAGCGGCAGGGCACTTTGGAATGGACAGGTATCACATTCGACAGCTGCGAAAGCAATGTTTAAATCTCGAACCGCGGACAGCGGTGTTTCCATAATGATATTTCTGGCGTTCCTTCTGGCCCAGGGAAGATAATCTATGTATGAATGCAAGTAGGTTTCCTGTGGAATAAGTAGGTGGAAATTTGGAATTGAATCTGTCTGGGTTTCGACGTAAATAATAATCTTAAAGTACTGCAATTTACTGGGGATGAATTAAATTACCGTAGCATGCGTGTGAAACATTCTCGATAGAAAAATATCAATAAATAAACGATTATCTTCCGTGACGTAATATTAAGTATGAGAGAAGTGAGAGAGTAAAGGGACGCTTTAATTTTGCAAGCCATTGCATTAAACTGCTAACAGCATTTTAATTATCTGCCATCTAATAATTAAAATCCGTACCTTTTTGAAACTTCAGAGAAAACAAAATTAGCACAGATTTCCCGTGAAACGTTAAATAAGCAGAATAAAATTTAAACAGCGTCAAAGGTTTGTCGATAATATGATCCTGGTCAAAGGACAATTCTCGCATAGCTGCGTAATTATTAGACATAGCTCACTTGCATGAATTCCGAGAAAGATCACATGCAAGCACACGTCAACGACGCAAAGTTAAATTAAAATGAAACAAACTGTCCGTTCCATAGGACAGTTACACAGTAAATTATCGTTGCATCAAAAACACAGGATTACTCTTTCTTACTAGATTCTCTTGAGATGAACAGAAGATTAACAAAAATATTGGCAGAAATATGGATTATAAAGCTGCAAATAATGGCCCGCTTAATTTCTTACAAAGTGTTCTCCGTTTAAAACGGCGGGGAAAAAAACGGCGCCGTTGGAACGAAAGTTGTGCAATGAAACTTACAGGTAATCGAAATCCCCTACCGAATGGCTGTACCGCGATCGTTGCATCTGCATCGGCCAATTTGCTAGTGAAATAAAGCCCGTACGCCCGTATTGTCTCCTGCAATTCTCACAGAATTGCGTGACTGACCTAGATTCGCGTAAGCAGTGATGAAACTCACCGTAATAAGACCACAATATCATGGTGGTCCACTCTGCGGACGCCACTCTGCAATCTGCGCAGGATGCACTCAACTGTCTTCGTTGCTCTATACCGTAAACTTAAGCAGCGACATAATAATTTGAAAACAAAAAAAGATTATCTTTACAGCCCTTTCGCAACTTCAGGTACACAAGTGTTTCGATCAAATTATAATATACAAGAGATGCATGTCTGATACGAAATTTGTTTGCTGCTACACGCTATTAACTACATTAAATAGCTTCTGTTACCTGCGATTGAAAAGAAATATACTTGTACGTATATTCTTGTAGAATTACATAGTTTCGCTAATTATTTTCTTAATCTCTATTTCGAGAAAAGAAAACTCGTTGATCCGTGATACGCGAGTTGCTTCGTGTGTATATTTCTACGGCGCATTCTATGAATAGACATGCGAAAACGAACTTGCAACATTTATAACATTGTTTGGCTCTGTCTGAATATTTCTATTCCTATGAAGGAATTTCGCTTTATGAAGAGTTACGAGAACATAAAGTGTACTTATGTACATACGAGAAATATTTTCCGTTTAATGTACCTACTCCTTTTCTATATCGAGTCTGAATTTTATGCAGAATATCGCGAGGTTTCAGCTTGAACAGAATGCGACGGTTAATTTCGAAATTTACCGCCGCGGATAAGATAATGACATTTCGATGAAATTCCATAAGCTCTCGCGCGAAACGATACGCAATTCTATTTTCCATGCGAAATTAATTACATCGGAATAAATGAAAAGTAGATATAAAATTCAACCGACTCGATAGACCGTACGCCGTTGAAATTACCTGGCGGCCGGCAATTTATAAACTTAATCGAAATAATACGTTGAAAAATAAAATTCGTAACTTTACAGATGCTACAGCACAATCGGCGAAAAGCGGCGACGCATTTAAACTTTTAAGATTTCAACGATTTCAATTTATGCCGATGCAATTATGTTTCATCCAGCCACTGTTTTCATCAACCATAAGCACAAGCCGAACGTATCTGCGCTGCCCGCACATTTGTCCGTTCATGCAGAATTTTATCCGAAAAATAAGCGACCTGAACAAACTGCAGCTGCGTTCAACCTTCTTTCCCCTTTGATACCAGGCCAGACGAAGGTATCATAAAAATTTCACTACCCTCACAGAGGATGCGTTTGTCCGCATGGAAATAGTTGGTACTATGAAAACGTTTTCAAAGTGAAAAATATATGTGGGTACATCACAGAATGTACGCAGGTGTACTGTACGCCGTTTCTGTGAAAAGCGAAAGGAAAATTCGTAAACCGAATAAAACTTTCACAATTCATTTCACTGGATCGTGAAAACAATTTGATAAGAAATTCCAATGCTGTTGAAACCATGTGCGCAAGGATTTTCTAAACTTTCCCTCGTCAAAAGTCAAATTAGAAAAACAATAGCAATTTCTCCTGGCGGATCGTTGCCGCTGGTTAGTGAAGTCTTTTTTCCTTTTATCACGGATGGAAGGAATGCGTACCGATTCGATTCGCTTGTCACCTGTTTTCTTGGTAGCAGCCCCGCATTTTTTTCATTGATAAAAGTCTCACGAATCGTGCAATAGTATTCCAAGTTATTTTACTCATAAATTATTCGAGTAAAATCACTGCGCAACCTCGATTAGAAATGTCTAACATAGTACAAAACAGAACTTTAAATTCATCATATTCGCGTATTTCCAGAAAATTCCTTTAGTATACGATCATACCAACAATATTAATTGAAAGAAAAATTCCGTTGCCTCTGACGAATCTTATTTAGGATTCGTGGGTTGCCTCCACGCCGAATCGAGACATTTTTCTTTTCCGAATTCAACAACCGGCATCTTCGCCCGAGGGATTTCCCTGGGCGACGGGAAATCTGCCCGCGAACGTTGCAATCTGACGGATTTCACGTCGGGCGGTTCCTCCGTTGAAAAAAATCTTGGCGAAATCTTTTGTGACAAACGGGCTCGGTCGATAAACATCGGGCGACACAATGGGAAAAGTGATTCAATTTTTGTCCTACGGACCACGAAACCACACCGCCGATGTTTCTTCAACGCGGCTCCATTGTGATCTCTGTAAATCGCCGCGGGTTTCCACGATCGTAAAGCCTTTGTGCTCCACACTGAGAACGACCAGCGACTCGCGTTACGGTTTTGAAGAATGAACGAAGCCAACAACGTTCACGCGCAATTGTGGTCGCGCTTTCAACGATCGTGTAAAAAATGAAAAGAAAAGAAGACGCGACGCGATGCCGGGACGCACAATTGCATAATCACGTGCATTGTCCAGCCCGCAGAAATGCCAACAATGCTGAACAATCGGAAACGTTTTCGAATCATTTTCCATGATAATCTCGGTGAATTATACGGTATGGGGTAACGCGAAATTATTTGGCAAGCCCAAGGCTCGATTCCTTTAGGTCTAGACTGCGGTATACGTATGCGACCTTGAACACCTTCAATTAATTAACGATATATATGAAAAGAAACACGCAGAAGAATTATCGTCGATTCGGCGGAAATAATCGAAAACAATTATATCCATCGTTGGTGCAACGCGACTAATTAAAACCTGGCCGTTCGTGAAAATTGATGGTAGCCGGAAATTGCTCGGGGAACTCACAATTATTCTGGCCGTTTTCTTTTCTATTCATCCGTCAGACAATCATAACGACATCCGTTCGATTTTGCCCACGCACGTGTAATTATCGCCGCGCATAGTTTAACGTGGGCATCTGCTCCGCTTGGAGATGAGAGCGAGCCACGCGATATACGACTTTGATCCCTTGACAAGATAAGAAGACGCATCCTTCTCTTCGGGGTACCGTAAGTACGTTCCTCATGATGTACGCGTTTCGCCGACGGCTGCCTCCAAGTGTTTTACGGTAATGCCGCGGCAGCGAAAGAAAGCAACGAGAGAACTCGGGGCTATCGGCGGAAGAATGGAAGGTCTTTATTAAGATTGGAATAATAGCTGGCTGGCCGGATGAACGCTTATCGTATCGGGTCCAGTGGTTGGATTAAAGGAAAACGAAAAATTGCCGAGCCAGACGAACGTGAAAGTGAACGAGTTGTATCTGGACAAGTTTTCCTCAGTTTTTATTACCCACGATTGCGCAACGAATGATAAGTATGTCTCGCGTTGGCCGCGATTAAAAAGTACGCAAAAAATGAAACGAGACAATGTCGCAACGGTTCTTCATACGCGTGCGAACGTGAAGAGAAAATCGGTTCAAGCTTCGCCTCGATTGTCTTCGCCGATTAGTTATTATGGCTCTGCGAATCGTCACCGTTTGCGCTGCAATTACGTTTACATTTTAATGCGCACGCCGCATACGTAATTAGTACACTCGTTGGGGGTAAATGCAATTAAGTGCGCGTACAAATGAAAGACCAACGCTGCACCGGGATTTTTCAACGCCGGTTACTGTTAGGTCTCTTGTGAAAAATACGACGGTTCGAGGAGAAACGCTCGTTAGTAATCGTGCCGCTTTCCTTGGATAGCATTGATTAATTTCCTACATATTTTAACCCGCACGAGTATATTATAACGCTATCCGTCTGCGGCAGTCTCTGACTGTATGTAAATTAACACTCGCAGTGGGTATCAATTCTGGGATGTACATTATAATGATAGGGACTAGAACGCGATAACAGGTAGAGAAAGTAAGGTAATGTGTTTCTACGGGTAACGTAAGGTAATTGCTAGTGAAATTTCTTTGGGAATCAGTTTCGATTAATTTGGGAATATATAATACTTATCGTGTTATCGTTACAATAAAATCGCGATGCCGCAAATTCATTCATGAGTAATACCACAGTAAAAGGCAATAATAATTTGCTCACTCTTCGTTTAATCGAATTCAATTTAAAATAATACAATCTTACAGAACACTAAACAATACCGCAATTCCATCGAATAATAATCGCAGGAAATAAAAGAACATCGACAGTCTGCGACGTCGCTTCGTCATAAAAATTCACATTGGATAACGCCAATATTCCCCGAATCCGTAGCGACAATTGAAGCCAGAGAATAAAGGAGAACTTGAAGAAACCGTTGCAGGGAACTCGCGCCAGCTTGTAGTTCTTCTCACGAAGACAGAATGCCGATAGAATTTTATGACGTGAAATTTCTACCGTCCTTGCTTTCCCATCACAATTTGCACAACATTCACACGCACAGAAACATACTTTCCGTACGACTGCTGGGTAATTTCTGTCTAGCTGCTGTCTCACTTACAGTACCGCCCATTGGGAGTAGTAAAAAATACTCGCGATGTTAGGGATAACGAGTGGAAACGAAATTCTAGGGGACACTTGGCATTCCAATCTAGTCGCCACGTCATAGAATAACATTGACAATGAGAGAAAGATTGCGGGAACAATGCGTATTAATGCAGCAAATAAGAATGGAGCTGCGTGTAACAATGTCGCTGCCTTTCTCTTTGTTAACGAAGTGCATTTAAGTCATATTTTTACGTGTGTAGGACGATTATTAAATTCTTCGCGGAAGTACTCGAATAGTAGATGATTTGCGTAACGGATTGCAGAATTGGAATTAATTGCGGGTGATTTAATCTGGAGCACAAGTATTATGTTGAGAAGTTGATTACACGTTTGTCGGTCAGGTACTGTTCTAATAGAGATAAGAGTAAAAGATTGTATCCTATAGTTGGATAGCTTGAATGAAGCACGCAGGTATCGCCTGGTAGATTCGCAATTTTATGCAATTCAAAATAAGTTGGTCAGGAGACTCGAATATAATGAAAAAGATAGTTCAGATAAAACTACTCCAAGTATGTCAAAAATATAGTTACGAATATTAAAGTTTTCGATAAATGCAGAGCATACATGTACAAAGCATCTAATCATTTGTTGCCAACTGCTTGGTTCGACGAGGACACAGATATGTAGCCAAATAGAAGAAGATTAAATTGCAGTTTAATAACGACGTATGCACTTGATCAAAAAACCGATCCTTCAAGTGTAATCAGCAACGAAAGTAGGTAAACCTTTATGGGCATTCGGAACATATCGATAGACTAGCCATTCATTTTTTAATGAAAGCAGAGCATACGTAATACTCGAGTACGTCCACTTCGTTTGATCAATCTTGTACGTACACGTGTTTGCATAATACATATACAGAACCATCTGCAAATATAAAAGGGAGCTACTATTCAACAACGCGGAATCCTGAAAAGTTATATCGTACTATCATTACTGGAAAGTTTCCTCCTGATGCAATATTAAACGTCCGGGTATTAATGCAATACATTTGATTCCTTATACAATCAATTGCAAATTTCATATTCTGATGCACCCTGACGCGAACACTTGGTGAACCGTAAAATTCCCTCGAAACTCACTGGAACATTTATAATACGAATAACTCAAATTTCACACGTAACATAAGATATCGCATTAGTTCGTACCGAATGCCACTAAACTAATCTAACAATTAGCACCGATGTACCTGCTGATTCAATTTATAGCACGCGTTTCCCCATAAACATTCGGACAACGAATCCAGAGAGAATTATACACGCCTGCTAATTATCCACAACGTGTTACACGAAGTTCACATCTACAAATCAAGAGAAGAAGTGTCTCACGACGCGTGGAATGGCGCACGCTTAAATCTGGACGAGTCGCGACGACCTGACGCGGTCCATCGAACCGGAAGGTAACAACTCGCCACGAAAGAATCGTGAGAGATCTTAGCTGGGCAGAGTTTCGAGAAGGTTATACTTATGAAACGGTACACACGGCGAAGGTGTATTTTGCCGCCGCTTCAACCCCATTCCCGCGCGGACAGAGACAAACCAGCAGAACGCGGAGAAGAAAGGGACAAGCATCGAGACAGAAACTAAATCTGACTGCGCCTGTTCCATTGCGTCCAACGTCTAACCGCGAGCACCGCAGTGCTCACCATACCGCAATCTCCAAGAAAAAGACTCTCACCGTCCGGCCGGGAGAGCCGTCATTAAGTCCTTGGTAAGAAATTTCATTATGCAAAAGCAACGCTTCCAGCCGAGGGTTTTCCACGTTTGTTGCGCCTCCCGTTGTTCAAATGAAATCAACGATGCGCGAGGTGTGTCTCGTGTAGAATTTCGAAAGGCTTGAACAACTCCGCTCCTCTCTTCTGCTCGTATCGGACTTTAAATTATGATGATGCTCGTCTGAACCTTCGGGGCGCGTGTAATACCTGGTATGTACCGAGCAGTGAACACCGGGGAAACCAAGTTCTGGGATATAATCGTTAGAAAGCCTTAAACGGACGCAACGGGCACGATAATTCGTAGACCAGGAATAATAAACGGGAAGGGGAAGTAGAAATGAATCTCTGCTCGGAGTCCCGGTGAAAGTTTAGAGGGATAGTCTGACGAACGCCACTGGTTTGTCTCTAATGGTTACCTGGGAACAACGTTCGCTACATAAGTCATTGGACAATTTCGATTCGCAGTGGGTCATACGTGATTGAAACGAAATAAGCGATTTCGGGGAATTCATTCTGTCGGCTCAGACGATAAGCTCGAAGAAACGTTGATGTGCAATTAACGACGAAAGGTGAGAAAGAAACTAGTGTGTGATAAAAATTATTCCCAGGTACACTATGTTCGTAAACACATGTCGCTTAGTTTCCTTGTAACAGCTTCGTTCCCCAATTTTTGTCGCCAAGCATGCACCCGGCTGTTCGAAGTAACTCTTGAAAAACTTAAGTTACCAAGTCGTGCCTCTACCGTGCACCTCGCCGTGACTAATGAACTCGTTAGAAACTCGCCCTGGCTGAAACGAATTTCTCGAAAACTGTACATAAATCGTTGCCGGGCAATGCTAACGATCCATCGAAAGCTTCGCTCGCCCTGGGGGAACTTGGCTCGCAGTCGCCTGTCTGTCGAAAAAAAACAAAGAGCAAAATCAAAAAGCCCCCCGTCAACTTCATCGAGCAATTTATCCACGCCACGGGGCTGTCACGCGGTTTCCAATATTCCCAACGAAAAAAAAGGGGAAAAGAAAATACGAAAATAAACCTGGCAAACGCCGCGTAACATTTGTTCGCTTATCAAGGATCCCCGATCGATTGTCCCAAGAAAGGAACAGTCAGCCGGTGGCAATTTATAACGGAAGATAGGCGAGCATCAGGGAAATTCATGCAGAGGATTTCCGATATCCGTGCAGCTTTTAGTATATTGGAAGAAACGACGGCGGGGTCTCGCGACGCCCGTTCTCGTGTCCCGTTAAGCAGCTACAGGAAGCACGTGTGTCCTGAGGAATGGCGATTTTAAATTCCGCGCGATTATGTGTACGAACGTGCGTTTCGTATAATGAAGGAGCAAGTTCAGCCATCGTATCGTGGCGGATGACGGCCGTTACATCATTTATCTCGCGGAAATCGTGGACTTCCATCGAAATAACGCGTTACCTGCGCCACGAGGCTCGTCCCGTAGGTGCACACTATATACAGTCAGTCACAGTGAAAATCGTAAGGAGCATTGATCATTGTGGCATTGTTTCTTTCTTTAACCAAAGAATAACGACGATTGTTTTATTTTTACCTACCTGCAACGATCGGGCATTGAGCTACAAATCGGACGTTACTTTTCGAAAGTCTTCCTTATCTTATAATTGCACCGAGTCGATGCTTCTTACGATACGACCGTGCGATTTTCGCTGCGAGTGACTGTATACGTATTATGTATCATACTTCCTGCGCGTGGTCGAGGGCGTACGAGCGATCTCCTGCGAGGAGCATCCTCGTGACTGTGGGGAACGGAAAGGGTTGCGGTATTGCATAAGAATATATACAACTAGATGGGCGTAAATACGCGCGAATAAAGTGTTCCAGAAACACAAGCCGCAACGGCGGGATCGTGTTTCCGCGAAACTCTTGAACGAGCAGAAGTTCTCCAAGGGGGCTTAATCCTTGGACGTAATTACGAGGGGTAAATTACGAGTGAAACGGGTAGCGTATATAGGTTGGTCGTTTTAAATGTAAAATTATTTGGAAGTGGCGTTGTCGCTGTGTTCTTTCGGGGGGTACAAGGTGGATTTGCGGAGGTATGTTAGACTTGACAGAGTTTATATGTATCTATGTTAAAGTCGAGCGAAAATGTTGGGAATGAATTTTTTTTTTGTGAGTCAGCGAAGTAAAGAAGATTGGACAAGGCTCTTTTCGTTGGGAAAACTGGGAAAAGTAATAGGAAGAAGATTTGTAAAAAGAGTATTGATACTTCGTACGAAGAATGGTTGTCAGAGTGCGTGCAATTATAGAAAAAATTATTTATGCACAATTTAGTGCAGCTTTTGTTAAAGATCTCGCGTTAAACCAATTTGTCTTTCGCATGGAATTCAATACCTAACAAAGGTGCAACTTCTAGCCTTACTATGAACGTACATACCCATGTAAATTCAATACATCAAACATACATATACGTCCTGGCGTAAAACAAGAAAGTCAATCACCTTTTTTATATGCAGATCGCAAGGACGACGCGTGGACAGCCTAATTGAAATTCCAACGACAATTACCCGTTCAACTTTTCTGCCATTCCCTATCACAGGACGATGCATCGAGATTCCCATCCGATCTAATCATGTTAATAATAGACGTAAATCGGGGACTACGTCTTTGTCATGCACGCGTTGCCAGATAACGTGCAGGTGATTCTGCTCTTAAACGATCCACCTTTCGCATGCAAGTGGGCGTATTACCTAGACACCGTTCCAACTCTTTAGCTCTTCGTCTGGATTAACGAGCACCTACCATTGAAGGGTAAAGATTCCGATTTTATGCAGACAGGCCCGATTCGCCCACTGTGCTATCGTGAGTCGGTGTACCTGCAGTGTGATAACCGTTTCCTGTTCACCGACTCGTATTAGCACATCAATGTAATCCAATATGACAGGGATGATGTTCGTAAGTGTACGGTTCGCATGACTCCCCTTATACAGGTGATAATATGACCGTGGTTCGCCGGCCGTGGCTGATCAACAACGCCGTTCGTTCGTTCGTTCGTACAGTGGAACGAACGTGCCCGTAGTTATGTAAATAAATGTAACTGGAGAACGTCGTTAACAAAAATCAGGGGGTGATTTATAATGCGCCGCGCCAGCCAAACGCGATACGTGTTAACGATCCTGGGTGTGGTGCGGCCGAGTGAATTCTATAGAGGTTCTAATACCTGGATGTACCTGGTTGGTAAGAATCGGAGGGTCGGTCATGATCGGTAGAATGAGGTGACGATGATTAGGTATGCCCACCGCGGTGGCTTTGGATGGAACTTACCTGGAACAGAAAAAAGAAACAATTAGGAAACGGTTGACACACAGGTACTATATATATGATTTTTTTTTTAGATGGTTTTGGGGGACGATAAAGAGTACCTTTATTAGATCTTTGTTTGTGTTAAGTCGTCCCATAAGTAATGAGATTTTTTGGTACATGTGTCGGGTGGAAATAAATGATTATCTGTCAGTAATTAAGAATGGGTCGAAATCAATCCGTTGTGTGTTAACATTATGGCACAACAAAAAAATAGCAGCTGAATTTTCTATTACTTTGGAAGATCAGTGTGGTATCGAAACGTTCTTTGTTGTTTTCATTAATTTCGTCTGCTTTAATCGCTTCTGCGTGAGCACCGTGTTTAAAGCATGAAAGTAAAGGAAACTGAATGGTCTATTATTCTAGCGGTATGAGCCTTTTTATTCCGCATGGGAAATGGCTCAAACCGGATCGATTTTATCTATATGCCCGGAATAAAGATCCATTATGATCGAAGATAAGAGGTAATCTATCAGGAGAGGATGAAAAACTTGACCCTTTCATTATATTAACATTTTCGAAAGAATTGCAGTAATATTCGCAGCTTCAGCTTTGAAGTAAAATACGATAATAGCATTGAGGGGAATTATGTTCTACCTAAAGTACATAATCCATTTTATATTTTATTCTTTACACATCATACCACGAACAATAAAATTATCCTTCTTTATAATAATTTAGCTCGACATACTTTCGTCACTTTCTATTGCTTAACTCTCAAGACGTTTAAGAGAAAAACCAATTCGTTGTTTTACATGTGTATCCTGTAAGCGTTATATTCGTACGAGTGTATTACTGTTGTTCTATTTATAGTATTGGAATTAAAGATAACACCGAATCGCTGCCATAAACGAGTAGCAGAGGACAGCGTTAAATCATACTGCTGCTACCGGAAATGTGATATCGATACCGCTATTCAGTCAGGTTTAACGGGTTACTGTATTGACACATACTGTGACCCGAAATCACGACCAGTCAGGATGTTCGGAAGTGATAGTATCCATCAAGTAACGAGCGATAAAAGAGAAAAATAGTTAATACGCATGGGAACGTGCAAATATCATAGAGAAGAACGTGCGAAAGATAAGGGAAAAGAATGGGGGGAACGGAAGCGCGGTTTGAGTATTCAGTAAATCAGCCAAGTGGAAATAACGAAGCTACTGAACTCGATAATAAGATTTCTCTCAAGATTTTCCTACTTGCGCCAAAGGTATCACGATAATGTGTTAGAAAAATGAATTACGTAACGCGGGCAGAAAGTGGTACAAAGTGGTAGAGTGCATTTTGTAGTATAAATGAAAAAGAGGATAAGATCATTGATATCTCAGTCATATTGGCGCAAACAGTGCTCAATATTTTACACAACACGAGCAATTAAGTGTAATGTTATTCATTTAAAAATACCTTTCGATTTCTAATTAATATTTACAACGAAATTGAAATTCAAATTGAACCTTTTAATTGGCACAAAAACCTGTCTACGCTTTCATTGACTGTAAAATATTTGCAACTTGCAATAAAGAAGACTACTCCTGCATGAATCGACTGCGCTAAAATATTACCAACTTATTCGCAAAATTATTCTTTGCCTTCCAGCCATTATTTATCATCCTTTCGTTGTCATTTACTATTTGCTATGTAACGCACATATAGTAACAATTTTATACCCACTAGAAAATATTTAAAAACACCGCTGCGGAAGATCAATACACATATAGATCTGACGGTAGCGCCAGAACCAATCCAACCAGCCCGAGGAATAATCCCAGCAGTCGCTCCGCTATGTTCATTTTGTGATTCAAAAATGTGTGTCATCAGTATTCTCCGCGGCCAAGCGACCATACATACGTAAAAGGTAATTGGGAGGCTTCTGACGTATAGTAAGAGCAATTCAAAACGTGAATTCCGACGTGCGAAGATCACGCATCGTGCCGCACGCATTTCTTCGTGCCTCAAAGTACTGTGCGCATGCGACGAAAGGTGAGTAACAGCGCTTCGATTACGAAACTAATGAGAAAGACCGCGTTACTTCGAAGAAGCGTAGAAAAATTGCAAGTCTTTAGCGATATCCATTCATTCGCTACGATATATCGGGCGGCGTTCATTTCTTTTGATGATGATTTCTCCAATTATTTTAAATTAATATGAAGAAAAATGACGAGTTGATTTCATTTTACGTGACTGGGTTAATCAGCGATTAACAAGCAAGCTTATTATTAAACATTTGAATCATTCAAGCTGACATTTAAATTGAAACGGGAGTAACTCAATACTTGGTATTTAGTAACGAGCCTCACTTGGTTAACATTTTTAACACGCAAGCATCTATGTACCTGCGTATGTAGCGCGTGCACAGGTTGAGTTTAATAAGTCGCAAGTCCATAATCATACAAAGCAATATACTACAATATTCCGATTTCCCTGATCAGCATTAACCTGTAACAGGATTACTAATGCACTTTTCGACCGATAATGTAAATTAATAAACCAATGGAAAAGCAGTACCAAAAACGTTCAGGCGTGGCAAAGTGAGACGCTGTAGAAAAAGCATTATGCAAAGTGTTCCGCTAAAATTGACTAAATCGCTACCAGCTATCAGTTACTGAATAAATATCAGTGCCAGTCGCTCTGCTGGCGTAATCAATTGCAATTCATCGTATTTTCACGGTTCGTTCTCTCGCGTTCACGAACCGAAACCGACTTCTCCGTAACGATCCTCCGTTAGCCGATCAAATTGATCCTCGTTAACCTTGACATTTTGTCCGGCACTCGGTACGGGTTTATTTTAGAAAGGTAGAATACATGTACAACACGCCGCGAGAAACTCGCGAACCGAGCGAGCCCCATTGCCTTCAGTCTTGCACGTTCGCCACACACTGTAAGTCCATTGCCATCGTTTGAACAACCAACTGCGACACGTACATATGCAGGTAATGTGGCACAGTTGCCCAGAATGCAGGTGCACGTATCTCTTATCTACAAGCACACTTTCAACCAATTCTATGGTCACTGACCAAGAGTTCATCGAAAAAGATCGATCCCGGGTTAATCCGATAATTGCGAGGCACTTTCACGTAGAAATAAGCATCTCATTGTCGGTAACGATCGTCGATCGATGGAAATTTTTGCCATTCATTGATTGATGAAATTAGTTGCCAATTAACGATTGTAAGTATTAATCGTTTTTATCGTTTCGATTTTTCTTTTACATATCTGCTGTGTAGAGTTAAACAGTACTGTGCCAAGTTGTGCAGAGAAGTGTATATTATCAGAATTGAATGATTCCTTCGTCATTTTAGAGAATTTCAACGGCCATTCGTTAACGAAATTGACGATTAAATAGCTGATTCGTGCATCGCTTAAATTGACGATGAAATACTCCAATCGTCAATTACGGTCACTTGAATTAATTAGATTTCGCCCAACGCTATCTCCACTAAACAGACAGAAGGGAATGAAACCCGTTCCGAAGATTCGATCGATTAAAGGGCTGAGTAAACACCGATCTACCGAATGATCCTGAAAGCGTTGCTCGCTCGCAGGACGCCGTCCTCCTGTCCATATGGTACCTGGCTGAAGAGTGCTTCCAAGAAAGCCAAGCCGTTAGCGTCCGAGGTAAGTTTCGTAGTCGCTTCTGCATCGAGTTTCTTTCCCCGTCGATCGATCCGGCCAAACCAGCAATCGCGTTGCCAACGTGCCACATACGTTTCCACGTCGCGCAAAACTGACCCGCGCTTCCAAGAATTTCCGTTCCCATTAAATTACAATCGACCGTGAGAATTCTCCCCGGGTCCTCCGAGGATCCACTGGTTCTCGCGCGACTAACTTCAACGTGACTTCGCCCAATCTTCACCTGGCTTCACGGTAATCTTAATTATAATTACCGACGCCCCTCGTCTTTTCGTTCGACGCTTTCATATCGATTGGCACCTCGATTGAACGGAATCTTCGCGTGCACGGTAACCAAGACGACACCCTCGACGGTGTGCATATACATGTGCATGTAACGGTAGCGATAATGATGCCGTCCCTGTGGCTGTGAACGATCGACGAAAGGTGTACTCGGCAGACAGATGGACGAAAGGATATACAAAGTGACTCGGTGTCATTACGGTACAAACAGGTCTTAACGAGCTACCTGCTGCAAGCGAACGAGCCACCGTGGACGTCGTATTTCGTGAAGTATGCCAGCGTCGTGAACGATCAAAGAGGGATGTCCCACTTCAATTGGCCGGCAGGCAGCAGCAATTACCACGTACTTAGGACTGGTTGCTTTCCGTACATCAAATATCACTGCACGAGGAGACCGCGGCGGGACCTCGGCGGCGAGGACAAATTCTTCAAGGCGATCAAGCTTCTAAACCTTGGTATTCAGGCGTTCGCTGACCATTTACACCTGAAAGGGGAACGGGCACGCCGTGTACTGATACGCCGTTGTCCTTCTGCGATTAAAGTGTATTTCGTTTCGTTGATACTTATTTCGTCTGCTTAATGAATGGTTCGGTCGTGGTGTATGTATGTGCATATTTCCATTCCAATCTGTGCTGGCTAATTTCCTTTCGTGTTTGAATGATCTTTTTACAATTTCTTGTTAATATCGTAGCAAGCATCGAGGTCCGTGATGGACATTAAATTCAGATAAATTTAAGTGGGCATAAGTGGGCATTTGTAAAGATGGTGAACGGGATGTAACTTCTGCC
The DNA here is from genome assembly GCA_963583965.1 of Nomada ferruginata. Lineage (NCBI taxonomy): Eukaryota > Metazoa > Arthropoda > Insecta > Hymenoptera > Apidae > Nomada > Nomada ferruginata. The sequence goes on along the minus strand of OY757225.1, from coordinate 6,887,335 downwards.
ACGCGCTGATATCTGATAACGGAGCCGCGAGGCACCCCGTATATTTGCCACGCGTGCATCGAGTCTTCTTTAATTTTTTTAAATCCGTCTCGCCCGCGACAGACGCGGCCCGATAAGGTCTTCTTAATATTTCGCTTGCGACAGTAAACGTATTAAGAGGCGGTGCAGAGTTTCAGCAGCGCGGCGTGTCGCCCCTGATTATAATTGATCACTCGTTCACTTTATGTTCCTTATCCGCCCCATCAGGTATACCCACGTTAATGTACGGATTGGCAGCAACTTTATTGATCAGACACCAGGAGATCGTGAGGACGGCCAAAGGGGACGTGGTCATCTACTTCTTGTTACCCGAGGAAAAGGGTTCGATGCATTGATATACGCGCAGGCTAACGATATTCTGTTCCTTGCGTGACGCAACTTCGTCTTTCAAATGTAGATCAAGGAGGTAATAAAGGGAGTGTAAAGTTCGAATTGCCTTTTCGTACGATGGCATACAGAGAAATAAAGATATGCCGCTGTAGTGCGGATGCTTTAAATTAAATTATTTTCGAAATAAACGAAACGCAAAGTCGACCGCGCATCATTTTCCCCAATTTGGTTGCTCGTTCGGAATATGTATGTTACAAATGAAAGTAAAAGATATTCCAGAGAGAACGATACACTCGCGACACGGAATAAAGTTTATGCATATCGAGGGGGAAAAGTTAATAAAAAAAAGTTTAACTTAAACGTAACGCGTGAGTTCAAAAACAGGCCGCGTCGTAAAGAAAACAACTCCCCCTCAACTTTTCTATATTGTATTTAATGTTGCTTCGCAAGAGAGTTGATTGTAACTTTTCCCTATCCACTCTCCGTAACTCAACGGGCTCTCTCTCTCTCTTTCTCCCTTTCCAAATTCCGTGTATACATCACCGAGCACGCGGAGTCTTGACCACTTTTGGGTGGTCAAACGCATTCCCCTTAGGGTATTCCGTTCATGGAAAACGATGCGCCTCCAAGGAACGAAAGTTTCGCCACGCGTGCCTGGATTATTGTACAATTCTATCCCATTCCACCGATCCGTGATCCAATCGATCACTGGGCTATACAATTCACGTATTTTCCACTTCAGTTTTTACAATAATTATTAATTCGAATATGCAGGGTCGCGTGCCCAAGTGATTCGATTACCGGACGATTTTAAACGGAACGAAAGACGGCTGGCGCTTGCTGGCCGTTTCTACTGGCCGTTCCTACTGGCCGTTTCTACTGGCAGTTCACGACAGACATCGGCGTCTTCGGCCGAATAAAAGCAACAGTGCAACGTGATTGCCAGCAAGAAGTACCGACAAATGGGTGCTTCCATACCTAATGATGCAACGATAATTGATTGAGAGACAATAAAGCGTGAAACCCGTGATTTACGCTCGGCTCGCGTTTGACACAGCGAAGCGGTCGAGTTCTAGGCCTGCGATGACTAATGTTCCTTTTATAACATGCGCATAAAGAGGAATACAATGGGAGAAAAATTACAGTGCGCCCGGTAGGTACGTGACAGGTTCCGCTTGATCGCATTAATAATTCATTCGATAAATAAGCAACTCTCGGTTACAGGGCAACCGTTTAGTGGCATGCACGATCCAAGGAATTTTCTAACGACATTTAAATAAGACTTAGGTGAACGGATATGTACTAATTGTCTTCTTTCCCCCTATTATTCTTCATTGCCGGTGAGCAATATTTGAAGAAAATCGGGGTAATTGTAGGTAGAGGAAGTTTCGTGGCTGTGGCTGTAATAAATCTGGGAGTATTATGTCATGCAGTAAGAGTACTCTGGATCGCATCTTTTTAGGATAACCGCGATCCCGCCCACGTGTTCCGAGTGCAAGTGAGTTTGCCCAATACCACGCAAATAAAAATTTTCAATTAGCCGGTGGCTTTCACTTGACCGATGTCAACGCATCGGAACACCAAAGTACTTTCACCGACCGATGCCAATGTAACTTTCGTACGTGACGCCTGTGATCTTCGGCCTTCTCAGCATTCCGGCTTCGCTGCATAATACCAAGCGGTGCCGGCAGCTATCGCGATATCTGGAATCGTGGTATCAAGCAGAAGATACACGAAAGCATTGTGCTCGAGCCGCGGGGAGAGACATCACCCTTTGAAACCGTTGCGAAATGTCCATGATTGGACGTGCTTGGTGCCTCCATTCGACGTGAAATACGACTTGTCATAAACATTCAAATATAACTGCGTTCAGTTCTATTATATGCCCGGTAAATCTAACATATTTTATTGGCTCCTTGATGTTAACGCTGTTGCAGATCTGTGGCCTCCACCTTCGAACAGGTATAAAGGGAGCTGCGAATCTCTTCTTAATATCATTCGCGTGTTTTTCCTCTTCTTAAATTCTTTAAATTTAAAAATTCTTAAATTCTTTTTCTTAAATTTCATAAATCTTAAATTTTAACAAATTTCTGAAAACTATAAAGAACTTGGTGTACAGCTGATTGATAATTATATTTGTAATCATCTTTTGCAAGAACCCTGCAAGAAATGGAATGAATAAATTATCAATCATTCCTCCCATCTCGCGTTATCGAATACAACGGTTTGCAAATTATTATTGCGAAAATTGTGGCTTTCTGGCAATAAATTCAACGATTTGAACAACTTCCTCTATGGAAAAGCGAGCAAAAACTTTAACGAATCCTCCGTAAAATATGATGACATTCCTTGGACGATACAAACGATACTTTAACACACTTGCGGATGTATCTCATAAATTACCAACTGAACCACATGCATCAATCTCAATTCTTGCAATTCTTCCACCCTTGTCACTTCGGCGTACCCGACTGTATTATATACCGATATTTACGTAATAATTTTGCAAAAGTTTTTATTGCAGCCGTACCACTCTATTCAGCCCATTGTAAATTAAGGGCGACAAGTCTTTCTATTTACAATCAATTGTTCCAAATCAATTGTTCCAAATCATTTTAAGCGTGAAAATGAATCGAAGCATAAAGGGTTAATGACATCTCGCCTATGCACAGTGCGTTTCGAGCAAACGAATTTGAACAGAGACGTATTAAACTGGATTTTCAAGTTCACACGGACATGTTGGGTACAGAAAGCTCCTTTAGAAGATCGCTATCGGAAATCCTGGCATCTCGAACAAGTATCCCTTCGAGCGTTGTTATGCAGGGGAGAGAACAGTGTAGCTTTGAAAAGATAATGGAAGCATCGCATAATAGAGTCTGCCGTGCAGCATTTTGCATCCTGTTTGCCGCCTGACTATCGCCTGCTAATGTATAAAATAAGAAAAGCCGGCGTGTACGTATACCTATTACCTGTGCATACGTATACGTGTGCGCGATCATACGACTATGCTCACCTGTCCGTGAGACTTTTAGTTCCGTGCTCCAGGCTTGATTAATTATATACGAAGCTGCAACAGATATCGCGGATATTTTTATTCGCAATAATAGCTCCCTTGGAGAGTAGTGAAAGAGGTGAAGACTTTTAATTAACGAATTTATTGTTAGCGTGGGTAAAAATCATTCGTGAAAGTGTTCGATCAATACATAGCAGTTTAGAAATGTTCTCTGCTAAATGTTCAATTTATATTCCTATCGAGAATAAAGGTAATGGTGCACGAAATGTAACGCCTAGTGCTTGCCTATGCCTTACATACAGCAGAAATCAAAGGGAAATATTCAGTTGCATATAAAATTCTGAGATATAAAAGCATTCATTGCAATTGAACATATACCCACCTCAAATCTCTCCTAGAAACAACAAAAATATACGTATGTACATTAATCTGAAATACTACCGCGAGAGGATTAATTTTCCAACGCGCACAGGTATGTACCTGCGTATAGTAAGTACTCTCGGTGATTACTACAATGGGCAACAAAGTTTTACGCCCGTTTTCCAACAATGCGTGTCGTTTCCCTCGCGGAAGGTCCGCCGGTTCGAATCGGGCCTTACCTGGCTCGTGCGCGAATCACGCGAGCCGATCGCACACCTTGCGACCACGCGATGGACCCGTCTCCATTCTACACACGTGTTAACACGCGTCCGCGTGGACGCAGGGCCCGATCGTCAGATGAGCTCGCCGCAGAGCAGAGAGAGGTCCGGAGTCGCGTCACGCGCAATTAATTTCACACGAGTTCCGCGGCCGCTGCATTTGCATGTCCGATTGGCCGTAACGCTGAATTAGAGATGGTATCTATGCAGCCCTCAGACCTATTACAATATTAAATGCTTCGGCGGCAGTGAATGGCCGGGCCGTGGCATCCGCGAGAAAAATTCGCGTGCTTCAGATACCAGATTGCGCTTCCTGGCACCGGAGGCGTGCACCTTGGTGCGAGGCGAAGCTCTCCTGAGCAGGGAACACCTTTCGCGATAGCGGTACTATTGCCAGACGTTTATTATGTATCTGATATTTACCCTTTTCTTCCTTTCTTTCTTCCTTTTTTCTCATTTCTTTTCCATCGGACAGAGGCTATCGGAGGCAGTGTCACTCGGGAACGAACGAGATAGTTACCCCTGTGCATATACGATTCACGGCCGCGAGCCTCGGTTTAATATTTCTGCTTGCACCTTTCTCGTTGTGAACGGCTTCGCCTTGTATCGTTCGCCTTCGGGTATTTGCACGGAGTGAGTTGTAGTTCGTAGTGAAAGCGAGGCGGTGATTATGTTTTCGCCTAATTGCCGACTGTTTGGGGAATTTGACTTTCTCCCGAATAATGTTTAAGTAAGAGTGCAGTATTGTACGAGGTTGGGGAACGTTAGGATTAGTTGGGAATTTTTGTGTTCAATGGAAGATTGTTAAGGCCGATCGGTATTCTGTTTATAGAGTAGCTTGTGCAAGAGCGATCTATTTTATTTGAAATATCGTGAGATTTAATTTCGCCAACCAAGCTCCAAACTTTCATCGTGATATCTGATATCTTAATTACCTACATACGCGAAATGTTAATAAATCAATGAACTCGTACAGCTGTTACAAACGATACACGTTGTACAACTTTATAACAAGCAAGCAGCCGGCAGGCGAAAATCAGTGCTCTTCATCGTCATGTGCTGCAGAATATGTACTAACGAGGCCAATGAATAATCATATTCCGTTAATCCACTTAGTTAGTGCACATTTACGAATGCATTTACCAGGACAAGAGTAATTATTAGCAGCCGCGTTACATTTGCCGACGATGATTGCTATTTAAGGAGCAATCCGTAATAACAAATGTAAAGATATTTGTTTAATATCTACGGGCTCGTGCGATTGGCCCGTGAAACACAACGAAGAATTATATTCATTCGGAACTTTCGATATTAATTCGACCCGTTCAGAGCACAAATTAATTATTTGCGCCTGAAATACATTAAATAAAAACACGAAATCAGTAAGCTGCAGGTGAATTATTCGTTTAATGCTATCTGGATATCTTCTGTCCCGTCGCGGCGCTGTGCCCGACTGGAAATAATTTACCCACGTAGAATAAATAAATTATTGCCAATCAAGCAATTGAATTATCACCTTAGCCGCGCTAAGGTGATAATAAAATTTCCCCACGCCGTCTCTTCACCGTCGAGATAGCGCCCTTTCACAGACTTCCAGGAATTATACATTTAAATTTAACCCATAGCCTATCAAGCATCAGCACGAATGCTCGCAGATACGAACGCACTCGAACTAGCCACGCTTAAACGAGTTATCTTTCGAACCACCTGCGCCTAATTTTGTTCTTCGGCGCAGGCAAACCAGACAACATCGCAGTCAGCAAGACGCACGGATAAAGCCGACGTGGCTGAGCTAAAAGTGTACCCGGCAAAATTTCAGGCACTCAGCGTGTGCAAGAGCACGCTGTCGACTGAAACGAACCGACCAATTGTTTCGACCACCGTTTATTATCCAACGTAATAAGCAATACATAATTAATTAAAATAATTCATTAGCCAAAGTTCTCGTCATACTGACAGCCTTCGACGTGCGATTTGTAAGTTTTAATTTCACTCGGAGGGCCAGGTGTTTGTATTCGAAGGAGGACAAATGCAGAAAACTAAATAAAGTATGGAGAGGCGCTCGATCATTATATAATCACGAAACCCGTTCACCCGTGTACAGTACATAACATTCGCAAGTTTTCTACAAACTTTATCACCTCGTGAAAATAGACGAACTCCGCCCCTTTAAATTCTTTATCCAGTTACAATCAAGTCGTCTAATATAATTCCTTTAATCGCGAAGAACCTTGAATCTCCCTCCCACCCCCCGCCGCTCCTCCACCATAAAGGTAAAAGAGTTGGCAATAAATTGTAATGGTTCTGGTGATTCCGTCGAGTGTAATGTCTGGTGTAATGAACGTGCGCATTAAAATCGAGCACGTCCAAAGCATCTTATTCGACGGCGGTATGTTTTATGATACCGGAAGTGAAGTGAATGGAAAATTGAATCTTTATAAAGCCGTGGCTTGACGGTGCCGACCTCCTGGCTCGCACTGTTATTCCCGCTGTTGCAATCTACTTTTCAATGGTATCTATACGTTTCATGCTTTTAATCATCCCCGTGCTGCTCGAGCAATCTTCGTTCTCTGACGCACCACCGTCAGCTAAGTAGTTCCTTTCATTTCTGTAATTGTTTCGCGAGAATTTCACGATTGGTAGTCAATGACTCAAACGAAACGATTCTGCTTTTTCTGAAGCTTCGTAAGACGCGCACCTGAATTTCCCGACAGATCCCCAAGGTGATTTCACTTAATTGGAACGCAGTTTGGTTTCTTTGAATGCGAGCGTGCAGTTGCAGAGCGGAATTGTAGTATTTTTATCCATTTTTCTTCGAGATACATTAATTGTCCTCGAATAAATACTTTGTTGGGCGGTGGATATTGTTTTGAGAAAACCGCATAGGTATGCAGGGTATTTGGAGTATCTTGGTAAATTAGCATTTAGTATTTAGTACAGTACTATCTGTGTCGTTGCATGGTTTATTTAAGGGATCAATAGTTTATTTATTATATAGCAAATTAGTGCAACACCAGGGTAAATCCTTTTTATAACTTCGTGCGAAATCGGTGTTCATGAATTTGTTAATTTGGTGAACGCATAGTATTCAGGCTGCTCTAAGTTATTAAGAAATAGAAATTAGATTAGAATAGAAATGAGGACTTAATTAGGCAAAGGAATAGATAGTTTAATTGTGTTGTAATATATCTGGGAATCTAAGGAAGTGGAACAGAAACTTCTGAAAGAAAATTTGCCTTGTGCGCGCCATTCTACACACACAGTGCGACAGAAATTCAAAAATAAGACCGCGTTTATTTCTTTTAATTACGTACACGCTTGCGTTATCGTATAACGAAGGCTGCTAATGCAATTCTACTTTCCATCGCGTTAAAAAATGCTAAACTATTCTGCTGGCATAAAAAGATAGTGAAAATAACTAATTACAGAAAATGTACTGCATTTATCAAGTTTTACATTCATCTCAATGCAGTTTCAACGGACAGTGACGGCAAGAAAGCACATGCCTCGTATGAAACATTAATCGTCCCATTTCAGCGAGCCAAACACAATAACACACTACCTTATTTATAATTAATCGACGCAATAAAGCTCACAACTACCAAACGATTTCGCAGCGAGCAAAGAAAAGACGAATGCAACTTACGCAAACTATATAATTCGAGGACACAAAAGTACCATTTGTGCGGGAGAAAAAAATCCTCAACGACGAACGCAAGTTGACTGGAAAATCGACTTCCTGTCCATATTAATCGACCACCGAGGATTCCCCGAGCGACAACGGAAAATCGGATGCGTCGCGAGGACGTTCCGCGTGAAACCGTGAAGGCCGACGAAAAGTGGCTGCCGAACCAAAGCGGTTGCCTTTTCCTCTCCTTACCGTCGGCAGGCCGACGCGGGGATGAATTATCGCGCGGTTAGATTTCCCGACGAGATGATTTATCGTGGCCAACGTTTCTGCGTCGAAACGTAAATGCGCAACGATAAAACTGTGCACAGCGATGCTGTAATTGCTGCGTAAGCAGAGACGACCGTGCAGGTACAATGCGGAGGTCCCGCCAGGTGGAAGATCACGAGATTCCAGGAGCAATTCTCGGTGCTTCCTCGTTCGGGCTGCATCGGCACAGTTGTCGCCTACAATAAATCCGAGAAATCTCTAGTCCACCGTTTATACGGCTATACGCGCGTACATCCGCCGTGCCTAGCTCTCGTCCACGGCTCGGTATGTTCCTTGTCGCGTTTACTTTCGCCCGAAGATTTACCTACGTTCGACATCCATATCTCACCGGGAAGTCTGGAATAGAATTACGCGCGTACCCGCGACAACGTCGGACAAAGGCGTCCGTGAGAAGATTGAATTAATGGGGAGGACAATTTTTGTGGCAAGCTTGGAGAGTGGAACTTAATTACGAAGCGAGACTTTGTTCGACGCGGGGCGAGATTGAGTCGAATCGATGTTACGGTGAGGGGGTTCTTTGTGAGCGAGGTAATAAGAATGGCTTCGGTGGAAGATTCTTGCGAGGAGACGGGAGGTGGAAGCGTGAATCTGCTTCAAGTTATCCACGAAGGCTTTCCGAATAATGGAGGGGAGAATTTCGGGTTAAATCTGAAGTAGATGAATTATGAGCTTGAATCGTATTTATAGTTAAAGTACTTTAAATAACGAGACGCTCCGAGTAATAATAATTTACTTGGACATTTTTCAAATATCCCCAAAAAGCTCTCGGCACCTCAGAAAATGAGGAGAGCCGAGGAAAATAAAACAGGAGTGAGATCAGGTTAAATGGATGAATGGATGTAGGGATGGAGTTGAGAGTGAATGTGGAAAAAGTACAAGCCAAAGAGTAGGAGTAAGAACTAGCAATAAGTTAAAAATAAGCGTTAATTGGTAAAAAAATATGAAAGCGGATTCCAAACAAATAGTCTATAACCCGTGAGAGGGTATTTTGTTGCCGGCAGGCAAAGAATTACGAATAAGTAATAAAATAATAACCTCTTCGCACCTCCAAATTGTGTACGCCAGTGATCGCAATTGTCGATCATCGTCCGCAGTGATCTCAGCCTTCGCTCGGCCACGTTGCCCGACAGCGAGGCCCGATAAACAATCAATCGTGCAGCGCATCGTTACGCCGATACGTGCCGAGGGAATTAAAAACGAAGAAGAAAAGGGGAACCGATATAACAGAAACGTTCCCGTCCGGGATACATTTCGTATCTTGTTCCGCAACGAAGAATAAGTCATCGTCGAACCTGCTTATTGTTCCCCGAGCATAAACAACGATATCCTCAGACACCCTCGGCGCCTATCGTGTAATCTCGCAGCATATCCATCCCGCGTTTCTCCGCGGGTACAATGGTGCGCATCCCCGCTCGAACGCAGAAATAATGGCATTGTCCGTGCGCGAGAAACTGTAATAGCGGCAGTCTTGTGGTGCTGCGTGCACGCGTCCGCGTACGCAAACGTCGATTCCGGATAATCGGAGTGCGACATCCCAGTGAAACGAACCGAAGAACCGGAAGTGAACTGGGACGAGGTTCGCCTTGGGACATCCATGGCGACGTCGAAGCAGACACGGTCGTACTTATGGACACTGTGAATGCGGTAGATGGAGTGGAGATAGAGGCGCACATTGGGTGCAATTGAACACGCTGAGTAGGGAATTGAAGACCCTGATGCAAAAACCAAGCGGGGGTACTTTTTAGTAAACTTGTACCTGCTGAAGTGTTAGGTATTTTCTGAAACGTTGAACTCAAGTTTTGCATCCTAATGGACAATGGTGGAGATAGGCCAATTTTCGACCCATCTGGTTCTGGATTTGACCAAAATTCTGTTTGAAATATTCAAATAAGAATTACCATAAGTTAAATCTGAAATTTCATCCGCGTCGCCCTACGTGGCTTCGGCCGATCCAAACCGCCCCGTCACCCCCCGTGGTACTTGTTCTTCCCTTCACCCTAAAGTTCCCCGAAACAATTATTAGAAATCGTTCGCGGCCTCGTGACGCAATCTGTCGAACGAAGCCGTTCCCGTGCGAACGAACGAAATATCCTTTCAAGAGTGTCGAACTGCCAAAGCAAGGGCAAGGGGGGCAGTCAATTAACTGGCAAACCTCGTTTCACATTGACTCGACTTTGCGACGCACGGTTTCGTTATTATAAATCACCGCCGTGAGATCGACAGGGCGACGCGACTTGATTACAAGCTGCTCCTCGTATCGTGGGTAATTAAAACGGGGATCATAAACACGCGCGTGGAAACCGGCCGGTATTCGCCTCTGTACGAAGTGCACCGGTTAAATTTCATCGAGGTGATCGAGACGAGCGATTTTCTCCCTTTGATCGCGCCCCTCTGCGCGTTCGCACGGTTGCGCCAACGTTCTCCTGCTCCTTGCGAGTTCGATGTTCCTCTTAATTAACGCGGCCCCGCTTTAATAACGCGTCAAGCTTTCCTTCTGCGATCGGTTACGCCAATTAATTGGATTAGGTTCGTTTTAGGGACGACGCGAAGGTGCGAAACGCGGACGGCGAAGGTGTACAGTTGAGCATGTGGCGGCTGCTGCTGCATTCCACGGGGATCGACCGATTTCTGCGAAAGGCATCACAGTTTCCAACGATTAGGAGGCGGATCGATTGAGATCCGACGACTGGGTGTCGTTCAAAAAGCTTTGCGAAACGTTGACACAGACGACCCTGCCCACGTCTGTTCAGCAGCTGAATAATTATCGCGACAAGAAATGCATTACGTTAATAAGAGTGTAACGTTATGATAACGAGACATATATAATCTAGATCCGTGCACTGTACGGAACAATAGGATCAAGCATCTTACGAGACACGTGGCAAAGGGGAAATAGAGAGGGAGAGGGAGAGACAGACTTTCTGCCAGAGTTTACAAGTACGAAGAAGCACAGCTCAGAAGAGAATTACCACTCGCTCACGCGTACGAGAGCCGGGATACGTATGTATGTGGCCGATGACACAGATAAGACGAGAACCACCGATTCAATTTTGCATCGCAAAGAGGAACATTCAGTGTGAGCCGCTGATTCCCAACCGAGTTACAGTTTCAATTAAGGGGAACCCGTGGGACGAAAGAAAAGAGTAGAGCAATCACGTTGTCCATTATCGCGCCGTAGGTTTCGCTGATAACGTAGATTCCGTAGGATCCAGATCGAAAACGGAATTTTCACGCTGCCGTTTAGTGGGTCGTTGGTAAATCACTGGCGATACCGGTGTCAACATCGGATGCAATTTCGTCAATTTCGAAACTAGGACGTTACTGTACGCGTTCCAGCGCACTTGTGCGAAACAGGCAATAACGGAGCTGACGTGCCTGCGCCGACGGAACATCGGTTTACGTAATGGAAAAATTAGCCTGACGAGCGAAACTGAAGAAAAGAGAAAGGAATGCGATCCCACAGTACGTAGGAAATTGCTAAACGCTCGCGTTACCGCTTGCTACGCGGTTTGAATATCGCCTGTTCCGTGAAATCACGCGGAAACGAAAGAAAACAGGTATCGTCGTGCATGTATATTTATACTTACACGTGTGCGCGATGTGCTTTCATCGAGGAAGATATTAACCGCTATCTGATGTTCATATTCCCCGATTCATTTTTATGCGGTGACTCGGTATCAACGAGGATACGAGCAAGAGGCTTGGTAACACAATTCATTGCAATGATAGAAATAATTTTTGCCGATGGTTTCTACCTCCAGCAACTATATACTATATACAAACATATTAATAACGTGTTAAATTTACCCGTGCAGAAATGGAGGATCTCAAAAGAATTTATGTGCTGCATGCAATATTTAAGGACACAAATAATATGCGTGTTCGTGCAAATATTTTGCCAAGCAGTTGGATCAAAACGGTAGATACTATTTATTATACTTTTCTCTAAAATACTTGTTAAAAAGATTACTAATTCTGAGCGATTTCGAAACTCAGTCACTTCACATGGCGCAGTAAAAATTATTCCGAACACCCGCTGTACAATTGAACAAATCTAAAGTTACTCCATCAAGCCGGACACAGATCAACAGGAGCAACAAATTCTACAATTAAATCCATACAGTACTACCAACCAAAATTCCAACCGCCAAAACACTAATTGCAAGACTATTCGATCTCGCGATGAATCTAAGCGCCACCTAAACTCCGCCAACAAGATAAGCAAAAATGAAAGCTCGTTGCCCAGCCGTAAACTCCCACGGAATGCATCGGGAAGTTAAAAAGCATTCAGTGCACAGCTACTTGACATTTATCGCGGGCAGTCGCGAAGGAATTCCCGTTCACCCCGCGGTATTGACATCGTCGCGGCTCTGCCGGCCGTAAAAGCGATACGGGCGAACGTATAGAAAATGAAAGATGGCTCGGCGATGGCCGAAAGCTAATCGTACCCTCAGAGTAATTCGGTTGATGAATGCGCTGATCCGTAAGAAAGATATTTCGCCCTTGCCGCGCTCCCCAGGATATCCGTTGAAGCCTCGTTTGCCAAGAGCCATCGTTAAAACAACCGCCAAGCCCTCCACACGCGTGTACGTACTTACTTGGGCGGCTTTGAAAACCACCACCGATTTACTGTTTAACCTTCAGCCGTCCATAAAGCGTGGATGGTACACGCACGCTTGGACAATCGGCCGGCTAATTACAGGTACGCTCACAGGCAACCGATCGTAAAGGCGTTGCGCCGTAACAATGTTTCCATCTTTGTTTCCAGGGTGCCACGTTCGATGCCGCCGTTTCGCCTGTTATAATTACGCCGCGAATACCTCCGGCGCACCACCATAGGCAAGGCGATACTCCAAAAATAGCAGACGCCCCTGCAATTAACCGTACAGCCTGTACGAGCCTGTACACCGGCCCGAAGAAAATAATTGAAATTTTACGCGCGACTGTATTTTTCTTCCATCCGCCGCTTCTTCTTCCCTCCTCTTGGTCGTCGTCTTCTTTCGTTCCTTTTTAACCGTTTCGCTGCCAGACGCACGACGTTAAAAGGGATCCCGTAAGAAGTCCCATTGAGAAGATAATGGGCCGGCCGTGTGGACGACGAACGAGCAGCGCGGATCGAAAGGAAAGCGAAATTAATGACGACCAACTGTCATTTGCACAATCGGTCTTAACGAGACGTTTTAATTGCTCGGCTTGAGCCGGGAGCAAACGACGGCCGGTTGCGTCAGTTTTGCGTAAGGTGAAATCAATTAGCCGTAATGAGAAATCGGTGGATGTTCATTAAACGCGTAATGATTGATAGCGGCGTATTAATATGAATTTGAAGTTTAACGAATCGCGTAATGAACGGGACGGTTCTCTTCGTTGCTGTTGCGGCGATGGGGCGGCGGAAGGGGGTGAAAATTAAGCGAGGCATAATGAATGGGAAATATTTTGCTTTTCAAGCGAACGATGCTTGGGTAAACCGCTGATTATCAAATCTAACGGCTTGGCGTTAACAATTCTTACTTGAGCTAATTATTTAATCGCGTGATAAACATTTCTGGGTGCCCTCCGCCTTGCGATTGCAGTGACTTCTTCTCCACTTTTTTCCCCCTTTCCCAGACGAGCAGCCATTACAGTGCAGCAAGTCGGGGCGAACACTAGGAGCTCGCAACTGCTACGAGCCTTGTTTCTATTCTACCTGTATGTATATAGGAAACAGAGGTGACGAGAGTCAGGGACACCGTAACGCTGCAACGGGAATTCCCTCTTTCTCTCGACTTGGCCTCTTTCTTTGAAACACCGTGTACATCTAATAATTGCAACTCGATACACGTATGAGACATACGATATAAGGCATTTTTTTTACCTGTCCAATGACTGGACATATAGGTGATCGTGGTTGGAAATATGAGTCCGATGGCGACGGTGAACGCGGAACTGTTACAAGAATTGTGGCCCCCAGGAAGCCACAGCCGTGTAACCCTCTTATAAACGAAGCACCTCGGGAGATATTCATATAGAATTAATTAATGCTTACGTGGCAATTACGCTGATAAGTATTCTTTATAGTATATTAACAGCAGCATGGTGAAAAGATGCGAAACGGGGATACGTACGAAGCCATAAGATTATCGCGGATCGATGAATGACAAAATCATCGGCAATTCTTGTTAAAATCGTCGCCTCGTTTTACTTGATATTTTCTATAATCAATTTGAAGATCGCTATTATGATATTGCGAGCACTGTGCGAAAATAATAGCTAAGTCTGTTCGAAACGAGCAAAATTAGTGCTCGCACATTTGAACGTTATCACGGCTGCAGTATATTCGTTGTTTGAATTGAGCAAGCGATACTTTAGAACAAGTATTATCGGCTTGTCGTAAAAAATCTCACAAATTATCCGGACGTTTTTGTACAAATAGACGAAGCACACCTTCCCGCCTCGGCAACGAATACTGTTTACGACACTTGCCTCGAAAAATTTCCCCATTTCTCAACGGGGACTTCGTCGAAACCCATAAAAATCAAGCCTCGAGCGTAGGAGATTTTCAATGGGATCCTCCATGGGGTCATTCCCTTTCGATCATTGTGTATATACGTCGCGTCGGTCTAGCTGACTTTTTCTTCTCACGGGAATTTCGAACCCGACTTCTACTTCACGCATCTTTGCCCCCGCCTTCCTCTTTCTCCGCTCTGCGCTATATATCTAGTTCCTTCCCTCTTATCCTTACCCGTGTCCTGCACCTGGCTACCTGTTCCACGACCTGCGCCTCAGTGGGCACGGTCAGTAACCAGCAGCGCGGTGAAAAGTGCCGCGCCTTGAAGAAAAAGGCAAATAAATTGGTTACTTGCTCTGGTAAACATTCCGTATGCAGGAACGAGTTTTAATGTTGCGCGTGCAATCTTCGACCCGCGATTTCGCGATCCACGCAAAAGAGGTGCACCGAGATACATTTTACATTGCTCTTGTTTGGCCACGATTAATTGTAACAATTTTTGACCGAATTAATCGAATGTAGCGTCAGTATCCGAGTTCATATAATATAGAATATAATATACTATAACATAAAATATATATGCACTTATGCGTTTGGTAATTGAATGTACGGTTGCAACAAAATCGTTCGATAATTCAGGAAGTGTACGCTTACGTATCACCTTGTTGCTGCTATGCAAATTCCGGGCAAAAACGATAATTAAATGCGACGAAGCCGATACACTACGAGCACCGGACAGGTATGTACGAGGGAGGTTTGCGAGCATCGGGTGCGGTCATTTCTCAATTGTACATTTATGATTGTGATTAACGAGCATACCAGACGCGCGTAGCACAGGACGTTAACTATCAACGGGAGCGAGAGTTAACGTCAATACTCGACGGGAAAGGTGTTTGTAACGGGGGACTTCTTTATTCCGCTCGCGTGAATTTCAGGTAAATTAATCGCGACCAGTTCCGAGATGTTTTATGGAAAACGTGGGGAACGGTGTGCACACGTGTCCTTTAGAATTCTGTACGGGGAGAACTGTTGGCCAGCATCGAGACTCGACTGTTACACAAGATGGTAACGAGTTGAACAAGACTGTATAAATTGTCTCTGTCGGCGTGTAAAATGATAACCGTGTACCTACGAGTTAGTTACTGTAACGCAGGAAGTTGTAAACTAACGGGTGGTCTTGCAGAAAAACGTTCAGTCCAGGGGAAGCGAAATGATAATAGAACTTTCCCTTTTAACTGACCTAATGAATTCTACGTCACGACTCTGCATAATGCGATACAATTTTTGCACAATACATGCCGACGCCTCCTGTACACCGTTTAATTTTCACTAAGACCAGGTTTCTTAAGCGTCGTCACGTTCTTGTTGTCAGTGAACAGAATAATCTTCGAAGGCCACGTATTTCGTCACACGTACCACCCTTGCAAAAGCATCGGGACACTTGCTAATTCAGTGAAATAAAGTGAACCTGAAAAGTGATTCAGAAATTATTATTATCTGTTAGAATTATTACGAAGTTTATCATTCTGGATTACAAGGAATATATATATACATATTCCACGTTAGTAATTCAAAATGATTGTAACAACTTTCCGATGATTTTTCAGGTTCACTTTATTTTCTGTAAGTGTCCTGATAATTTTGCAGAGGAATGTACATTCAGCATAGATCGTTTATTATTTGGTATGCAGGCGTTGTGCTTGCATTGTTATTTACATAGCTCATAAATTTCGTCTAATTTGGACGACTTCGGAAATATAATGTTAATGAACTAGCAGCGAACACGTCATCGTGCTGCGTTACACGTAATCTTTTTCAAGGCAGATTTGATCGTTGAGCTTCGATGTTTTTATAACGCATGTCTAACTTGCAAAACGCAAACATGATCCAACTATATATTATTCTCTTGCATGTTCATTTAATTTAATTTAATTCGCAGACCAGATTCTACCTTCATTCAGTGCACAGGTACATATTATATTCGACAACGCGTGAAAGTGATGCAGAACGTGTCGAGTGTAATATTACTGTTCTAGTTTTGTTCCAGTTCATGCATGTAGATCATTCATTCATTCTTTAATACCGTGCATCGTATTTCATGGACGAACGATGCTTTTTAAATAGAACCCCTGTTAGATACAAAAATGTTTACCGATCAGCTTTTCATCAAGGAGCTATGTACATATTAATTCTACTTTCACAAGCTCGAACATTGTATAATCTTGTCGGTAAAGTCTTTTTTAAACCCATTGATAATATTATACACCGTTCTGCTTTCAAACAATTTTACTTGAAATTTATTTTTAATTTATCGCCAGAATTCAACTCATTCCGTGCCCAACCATTCGCGTATCAATTCCCTCGTTCGCGACAAAACAAACACAATAAAACATTAACATTCCCGCGGATAGTTAAAACTCGCGCCCGTCCAAATTTCCGAATAAAATTTGGAAAATTATAGTTCGCCGACATTTCACCCATTAATTATCCTCCGCCGCGTTATCTGCATCAGCGCGAACAACCACTCAATTCGATTATGTAAAAATTTAATCGAACGGAATGTGTATCGCGATCGTACACACGCGTGAACCGTGCAGCACCGCGTAAGAACGGTTCACCGGTAAGTTCGGTAAATCAAACGTCGGACAGGGATTCATTCTGATTAATTGAGTACAGATAAACGAAATCCCACTGCGTATATCATCCCGCGGTGTTTGCTCGTTATTATTACCTGCCCGTATAACGCCATGCATCATTTTTCGTTTGATCTCGATGAAAACGTGAAAATGACCACGTGAAACGGGAGAAAATCACGTAGGGGCGATCGCTGAAATAACTCGATGCACCGGAGGATACGAGGTACCCGTGCACGAACGGCAAGAGCACAGTTTCACGAAAGGCGAAGCCACGCTGAAATTAGAAGGCGAGCCGTGAAAAGGTGAACGGCCAGAGGGCTCTCGAGTGAAAATTTCATTGAATTTCTTTCCCTGGAACAATCGTGTTCCATGAAAAATCCACTACGAAGCATCGAACGAGGTCGTGGCAACGATCGGGCCACACGCGTATTACTCCCAACCATTGATGACCGTCGAATCTGAACAGGGCAATCTTCCATTATGTGCGAGGGGGTATCGGCCCTGTCTTCAGCGTATTGACTTTCAAATCATCACGACTGAACAAGAGACGCGGGACAGCCTTCGGTCACGAACCGTGGCTTCCCGCGGCGATATTAGCCACCGGGAATTTATCACAGCGACAAGTCGTTTTTGCTTATTTCGTTGTTCGACAGGAGGGGCACGAGCGAGTGAAAAGAAAAGAAAGGAAGAGAAAAGGGAAATAATCAAGACACGCCTCGCTTCGCACCTTCGAAGGACGGTTCTACGGGGGGGATATCTCGATATGGTGGAGAGGATACGTGTACGGTGTACCCATTTTATTTGTTCACCCACAAGGTCTCAGAATAGCTGCAAATAAAAAACTGGAAGGAATAGCTTTGGAGGATTTCACGGGGAAATGTGCTGTACAAATTATTATCAACTCGCTATTTTATTTCAAAGGCAATACTTAATTTCCAAACGTAGTCAAAGCTGTCTGTGCTGCGCGCAAATCAGCACCTTGCTATCCCCCATTTCTGCCCTCATCTTCAACCAAAAGAGAGTCCGGAAGACTGGAAAACAACGAGGACCAAGTGGCCCCAACTTTCAACAGCCCGATTCTCGTCCATTTTCACGTAATTCGCCGAGTTCCAGATACGAGATATAAAAAGTTCCCACGAACCGATAACAATCGCTACAAATTCGCGAAGTTTGCCCCCCGAAGAGCAGCAGCAAAATCCTCAAAACAATCCTCAAAAATGTCGAACACTCACTCGCTATCATCCACGGCGAAAACATTCCTTGGAACGGCACTCGTCGGATAGTTCACCGATTATTGCCCCCTAGCTCGTCTCGTAATTTCGCCTCGAACGTATTCTAACGCGACCATATTCGACCATGTTCGAGACATGGCACTCGATCGGGTTCACCGTTCAATGAGAAAATAGTTTCCGCGCCCGGCACCTTTCCTCTGTATCCACGTAACAACGATTTATCTTCGCTGCGGGAGGATTAACGCCGGCCTAATCTGTTCCACGAAACGTTCTTGTATACCTGTTGCACCGTAGCCTATAGACGCTGGCCACCTGCGTCAACCTGAACGGGGAAGGTGCAGAGGTCAAACGTAACGTCGAAACTTGCGGCACACGTGGTACCGAGTTACGGGGAACTAGTCGTAAATCGAGGTGAACCGAGGTGTTTCGCCGTAGGCGCCAATGTAACGGTGACGGTCAGGTAGTTCGTGGCCTCCTTTCTGCGTGAACGTCTCTGTCTCCCTCTGGCTTTAACCCTTTCGCCGCGTATCGTATCCCCCGATACCACTTCTTCGACATCGGCGATTCGTGTAACTGTACCTCGGTCCGTATAGCCCGCTTCTTTCTGCAGGACGAGGCGCGTGTAAGTGTTTACGCGGCTATTTGGCTGGCAACGGGCCCGATAAGGTCGCGAAAAATCATGGTACATAGCCTGGGTACGTTTCAGGTGGAACGAGACGGCTGTAGGTACCCTTGGGTACCGTTTGGAATAATACGATCGTTCCCCCAAACAATTTTACATAATTGATACCACTTTGAAGATCTTCCCAAATGCAATTATGCGATCACGTATACTTCGCCACCGCAAGTTACATAATGCCGAGTTTTGTTAAATTAGAGCAAGAGACGGCAATCGTTTTGTATAACACACTTGGCACGGCCGAGCTGTAAAGTGTGCACGCAGAGAGTGTACACTTTAAACAATGTCCAATTTTTACGCCCAGACATGTCGTGCGAGGGTGTATCGTGGCCCATCGTCTTCCTGTCGCTAATTAACGTTGATGAGAATGTGATGTACAATCTAAACAGAGCAAACTCCCGCGCTAAGCAGCGTCAGGTGAAACAACGCCCGGAGCCGAATGCAACGTTGCATCCGTTGCTATCTAGATCGTGTTCATATCCGATTCCGAGCAATTAGGGCCCGAAAAGAGATCGCGGGCGATGCATTCGATTCCTTTTCCAGGACTAATGCAACGGTAATACAAACTTATTTTACTCGACGTCGATTCATCGGGCCTCGTAGAATTTCCTTCTGCAAACCCGGCCCGGAGGTGTGCAATTACGCTACCTCGAAACAAAGAAACCAACCTGAGACTCCACTTCCATTACGGCAGGTGCTATGAAATTTTACACAACAATGACTCACGAAACTCATCGAGCACATTGTCAATCGACGTTGAAATGGTAATTGAATACGGAATATGTACCTGCATGGAACGTGATTGCGCGGGGAGGGCATTCCTCTCCCAAGGAAACACTATGCGATGATATTACGCCAACACGTTTCGCAATAAAATAATAGGGACAAATATTGTAATGATATTTACACGAACGCTTATTTGCACGCTGATCCTACGCGATTACCAATGTCGAGTTTGTTAAGGGGCAGAAAGAACGTGTTTATCGTGACGGCGCATCGGAGATTATGCGATCACTGTCGCGTATATTTTACCAGCACGCGAAAACAGTGTACTCCGGACGTTGGGAAGAAACGGTGCTCCTACAAAGTTAATCCAATCTCTATGAGAAATTCGTTCTTTTGTTAGAGCTGAGTTCTACGTGCTGCAGATGGAAGGAACTCCGATAATCTCGGACTCTTATCCCAACCTGCACAGCGTACACGAAGCCGCGCGACATCCCTGTAATTGGAACTATTTCCCCGACTCTGAATTCAATTATGTACCACCCTGATCGATACGATACAAAGTTCCAATTCTTTTTCAGGTTTCAAGTTTCTCGGCCCAGTTAACGTTTCATCGAGATTTGAGGGACGAGTATCGTCCCCAGCTATGTTAATTACAGTGGACGATCAAATTGTTAATGCCGGCTGTACAAATGGACGAGTTGAAATTAAGACGATTAATTTCGTACAATTACATAAGCCAGGTTCGCCTTTTTCTTCTTTCTTTTAACGCAATAACTAATAATTTGCCCGATCGCTCGCTGTAATGTATGGTTCGATTATCGCTTTTTTTCATTCCTAATCAGCCGCTCGATTTATCGTCAACATCGCGATCATCCACAATAGATCACGCTGGATGAAAAGTTATAATTTCCCCGGGGCTTAATTTCGATTTATTTCCCCGTGATTTATCCCAGCAACCCTGCCGATACATTATTTACGTGCACGCGAAGAAATAGCTTGCACGGGCAACGGTGTAATGCACGTTTTTACATCCTAGAATTTTACAATCGTCCCGCGTCAGACACGATTCGTGTATTCAATTTTCTAACGACACTTTTCCCCGCAAAACGAGCGTTTCATCGAAGTTGCGATACCAACAGAATGCTTGCCTTCCGGCTCTCGTGTTACCTAATTACCGGGCAGGTGTACGCGACTCGTGACATTTGATAAAATTCGACCGACTTGTTTCGGTGGCCACGTCGAATTTACATTCACCGATCGTAGTATTTATACATTCGTCGGTGATAACGGTCTTATGCAATAATCGTCCGGAATAAATATAAAAAGGTACCGGTGAAACTACTGCTTTCGCTTTCTCGTGTAAGATAGGCTGCTTTTTTCGTGAGATTGCGTGCAAGATTTTTATATATAATGAATGCTGTATATATTCTGATAGTCGTTATATGCTCATCTATGGAATCGATATTAATTCCGCTTGCAACTATTATTTGTCACATATAATTGTAAGTTTCGTTGGAATACGAATTTGCTAATATTTTTTTTTGTTAACATCTATTATTATAGAGTATTTTATAATTATGAAAACAGTCGATTTCTGATGAAGTAAATGAAGTAACGAAATACCCGCGAATTATTAATATTCATATACGTACCTAACTGCGTACATACTTATTAACGTAATTATTATTCTCTCTGGTTACTCTAGCAACGTTCAACGTTCACATTTTACTGCTTTATTTTACATTCCACGCAGGATGAATATTACAATAATACCTCAATATGAAACGTTTAAAGTTTAAAGTCTACGAATAGGTCTGCAATACGAACAGATGTACAGAACACTACGGAATAATTACTCTACGCCGAGTACACCGCGAATAGTTCAAATACGAGAATGATAACTACGCTGTGCGTCCAGGGCAGAGAACAAAATAATAATTCTATACTGAACACGCTAAGGATACCTGAACTGCAAAGGTAATAACTCCACCGTGACACCCTGTATGTAGGTGCAGGAGAACTTCAATGAGACTTTGCTTACCATCGTCACCCATTATATGTACGTGTCGCGCGGAGGAAGTTAGTAACAAGAAGAACCGGTCGACTAGTACAGTAACCGTTTCGTATCTGTCATTTTTCCCAAGCCGATACCTGCCCCCCGTCTCTGTTCCCTTTATCTCTTCCTCCACCTACCTTTCACCGCTTTCCACCACGAAAAATCGAAGGTATTTTTCAGGAACCGTAATAAGATGACCCGGCGTCAGCTCGCTTCGAAACCCATCTTCTCCCTTAATTCAATTCGAAGAGCTACACGCGAGACCACTTAGAAGTCGGCTACGAGAGAGAGAGTTCTAAAACTTATACCGGAGTGGATGGGCAGGTTTTCTACGTATGTCCGTCGATCGAAAGAAAAACTAGTCGCCGATCGACGTTAACCCTTTACACGTTTGTCCTTCTATCGGTTTAATGCTCCACCTTGCGCTATCCATCCATTTTTGTCTTTATTGTCGAACATTCGATTGGAGTTATATTGTAGCCTTTTTTCTTCTCCTTGCCCTAGTGTCCCAGTGCCTAACGACGATTTTTATCCGCCTAAGAACGTGTACAAGAGACCCCGGGGTTCATAACTGGGCCAGGTAACGGTAACGAAAGTACATCAGACAGATTTTTGTGTGGGTTTCCCATCACAGCCGGCTGTTCACGCGAGGATCAAGCCGACAGAAAATCGAATACAATAATTTCGTTCTGGATAATTATTGGATTACCTGCCTCGATTTCCGGCGAACGAAAGGAATACCGATTGGCCGAGTGTACGCGTTAAATGCGTAACAAGATAAATTATTGGAAACATCGACAGAGAGATTACAATCTCGATCTCACGAATGGAAAACCACAAATACGCTTTCTAATTAATTTTATATGCCGCGAAGGAAAAGTAGTTTTACACAAATCTCTGTATTTACCGTGTCCACGGACGGCCGTAGATTTTCAAGCGTTACGTAAAGCAGGTAACAAATAGGGGCGAGTGAAATGCTATCTGACCCGAGGGTAAGTACGGGAAGCTCCACTTAAATGCCTTTTAACAGTGGCTGCTCTTAGATTCTCAGAGATAAGGGATTTCCGATACCTCGCAGTCACTCCGGAAATTCGATAGATCTTGAAGGCAAAATGTGTTCGTAGCATCTCTTCACTGTAATTGTAAGCTATGCATATTGTTGTGAGTAGACTTCACTCTGTTCTCTTTGCATGCCCATAGTACTTGATGGAATGATACGCTATTAATAAAAATAGTCACATATAAGGTGCTCGAAGAGAACCCGAAGATCGCAAGCGAATTGAAACGAAACGCAATAACGATGGAACTAAAGGCACAAGTTGCAGGAAAGTGTAATAAGAATAATAACAGTGAAAACCGTCGCGACAGGTAGGTATATAGAAGAAGAGAGTTTACAAGTGTAATTACAACACCGTATACGCTGACAATATTGATTAGCAATTTCTTATGCGTTACACGGCCCATAGAATCAAGCGTATACACGTAGCCTGCACAGAATCCTTTCACGTTGCATACTTATTACAATGCAATTAGAGTACAGCCGCGTGTTGGTGGAGACAGGAAAAGGAAACGTCGGCGAAGCAGATATATGCAGCCCTAAAGGTATCATTTGCATTTTCTGCTGGATCCAGATTTTGCATGACCGGCAAAACAACTCGCCAGGTCAGGCGCATCTCTAACGATAGCTTTATAATATTAATAAAAAAAACAAGGAGCCTACCAGTGAACAGGGGCGATATCGATATCGATTCGTATCTCTTTAGAATCGTATTGTGCTCAAGGTGTAATAGAATTAATTGGAAATTAAATCCTCTCCGGTGTAAAAAAGAAGAGCAGCACATCAAAATATTATTGGATTTATACTTTTCGGCGCAAGCGCTTAATGTGATTTTAGAGAATCACGTTTTCTTGGCCCAGGTTTGATTTACGGAGAACTAAACAAGCTGAAACTTAATTACACGATTCGGTTATGTATTGCGATAGTGTAGACTAGTATGGTCGACTACTCCAATGTCTGCAAAAAAATTGTGGAGTTTGTTGTAAAGTTTGGCGATTGCTGAGGTTCGCGTAAACAATGTTTTGTACGGTGGATCGAGAACTTTGGAGCAGAGTTCTTTTCATTCTTCAATCCAAAGTTTCGAAAATAACTTTCTTGCTTGCTACTGTATTAGAATGGGCCTCGGCAAGATATCTGACTCGGCGATATAGATTAACATCATCGTTGCATTCTCCAAGCTAATTGTATCTACTCTAAGAAACGTCTGGCTTATTTAATTATCTTCCAAGAACATGGATTGCGAGTGTATCAGGCTTTAACTTTCTGCGATCAATTTCGTATTAGTATTTATTCTTTTCGCGTGCAACTATTTATTCATGCTGTGCGGTTAAAAAAAATCACCGAATCAAATAGCGAGCACACTCACGACTCTGTTATTAGCAGCAGCATGATTGAACGATTGTTGCTGCTGGTTCATTATAATTTATCTGTTCGTTGATAAGAATCTTGTTTCCGTAGGTATATAAAGTCTCATTGTTAATGTACGTACGTTTCACTACTTTTACGCGATGCACTCAAAGTCTGTGCACAAACAAAAGTCCTTCCAACACCCGCTTACTTTTTTTGTTTTATTACAAA
Source organism: Nomada ferruginata (assembly GCA_963583965.1). Classification (NCBI taxonomy): domain Eukaryota; kingdom Metazoa; phylum Arthropoda; class Insecta; order Hymenoptera; family Apidae; genus Nomada; species Nomada ferruginata. The sequence continues at coordinate 6,862,909 of OY757225.1, read as the reverse complement.
TTTGTAAGTTTGTAACCAACCTTTATTATGTTACTCAGCAAATGTGCTATGTTAGTTACTCTATGTTAGTAGAGCGTCCGAGAAGGTGTCATTAGTGATCATTCGTTTCCAAACCATTGAGTTCGACCTAATTTCATGGGTAATGAAATATAATACTTAAGCAAACACTTGTTGCACGCAGAGTAATATTCCCCAGGTAGGATTTAATAGATAATGTGTGCCAAAAATCCATCACCGTAAAAAACGATTATACATAGTTAATGTCAGCATTATTTAATGCCCATAATTTTAACTATCTCATCTATGAACAATGTAACAAAAATCATTTAACAGATGCGCAGTTTTTAAATGCATGACCAACAGGTACTGGGAATCTATATACGTATAGTACAGTAGGTGCCCGGTTAACCGGGTCACGATTATCCACCGTCTCGATCATCTGGAGCATCGGTTCTCCAAAGTCTTGATGAACCAATACCTGTACAATAAGCCGGCACTAGTGAACAATATACGATCGTCTTTTACGAGAAACCCTATTAATATTGAAAACTTTAAAGGGCGCCCGTTAATGCAGCAACTGCACTAGAGCATAATGAAGTGTGTACCTATATCACAATACGTAGATAATCGCTCGTATAAAGAGAGAATTCTGTATACAAAATGCACTTTCAATTATCAATTACCAGCTCCTCATTGGCTCAATCCATCCATCTCACGATTAAGTACATTAATCGAGGTCCTACTGCATAAATTATTCGATATTGGAGCAAACTGTGTTTGCGGGCCAAAGTGCACCACCATACCATTCACGAAACGCACACATTCTCGTACTTACCATGACGATTGCCGAGATACGTGTTCCGTGCGATTGTATGTGCTCCAATCTGTCACCTAATGCCACTGTCTCTTGTTGTTCAATCCTAGCATGTCTACAACGTAGTCGCCGGTGACAGCAATGTGTAGTCGACGAATTCGCTGCAATCCAAAATCAAAGGTAACTTCTTTGCGGATCCTCACACAGTCAACACAGATCACCATATGTAAACACACACGTACGTCCCCTGCGACACGCGTGGGCTCGCGCGTGCACCAGTGCGCGCACTCGCATACACTACTTTTCGGAGTTCGCACGTGAAAAACGAGATCTATATGACTACGTTGTTTTTCTTCCCTTTTTTTTCTTTTCCAGGCAAACTCAGAGGGAAACGCGAGACCGTCACCCGCTGTCCGTTCACCAGCCGTTTCGTATTGTTGAACGTTTTTAACGAGCGTTAATTAAGAAAGAGAATGATTGAATTTCACAAGCTGTATCACACTTCGTCGTGTTTCACATCGGCGTGCACAAACTTGCCGGACGCCGTTTCATAAAACTGTCCAAAGTCACGAGCAAAACACAGACAGGAGAAGTCACGGATTTTCAACCTGGCGGACACCGACTGAGCTCTCGACCGGCAGGTAGGTTAGCCGTTGCCCCTCCACCTTACTTACTCACCACCACGGCCGCTCACCATTCTCCATTCTCTTTGCCTTTGCTTCACTTGGCTTCGTCTCGTTCTTTCATTTTCCCCGCTCTTAGCCTTACAGTTATGCAGCCGGTGCATATGCATATATTGCAGATATATGTATATATGTTTTATTATATTACCCTAATATAAGCGCATAGCAAACCATAATAATAATTGTATTCGTGTTGATCACGCTCATTACAATAGACACTAATGCTGAAGCAATTTTTTACTTTGTTCATCCAGTGTTCCTGTTTAAACTGGAAATTTGTAGATATTTCGAAAAGTATGAGTAATACGAAAGAATGTTTTCAGATGAATATTGCGTAATGTTAGGAAGAAATATCATGCCGATAGTTATTTGACCTTATATTCACCTTGAGAGGATCTGCGGAGGTCACGTTTTTAATTTTGAAATCAGGACTATATGTTTCATTATTTATTACATATTCTTGTAGCTGAGATCGAGGCGCTTTTAAAACGCTCATATCTTGTGTATTTCGCACAAACCATTGTCGAGATATTAAGCTCCGAAGTTAAGTCTGAAGGGCGCTCTTTTTGGAGCCAGTTGTAAGTCCGAACGCGCAACTATTCCACAGTGTAACATCGGGAAACGGTAATGCTGATGAAGGCAACTTTGAAATTTAATTTCTATCAAAATACACGCAAGCTAGTAGTGTTTCGAAATTGTATCGATGTCGGAATATGCAATAAATATGTATAGTTCCCATTTAAAATTGCGAGGTAAAATAAATATCGGCACATGTCTCCCTTGACATGGAACACATTATCGAAATATTTACACGTCTCCAGATCAAGGGAACACTGTATATTTGTAAAAGATTGTTGTATAGGAAACGGTATACCTTTAGTGAATAATGAAAATAGTACGGAATGTTCAATATATTAATAGGATAGGTGAATGATAGGAAAAACAAATACTAAATTTTAAATCGCCTTTAAGCAACATTTTATTTGTTCATTAAAGAATTAAACTGTCGAGATTATTGCTATGTTGTCTCCTGCTTCTTCTTGCTCTTCTTTTTCTTCCGCACTTACTGGAAGGAATTCCTTGAAATCGACCACAAAAGCTTCATTCGATGGAGCACTGCTGATTTTAACTCTAAAACATGGCAATATATTAATGCAATAGATTTCACTGAGATCGCCGAATAATACAACGAAATACGAATATTTATTGACGCAAACATATCTACCTTTGAATAAAGAATTCTCCAGGCCTGGGCTTCACTTTTTCGACATCGTTTATTAGGACTGAAAAGTTTTTCTCCAACTGTTTCGCATCCATATCAAGCTAGAATCGAATAATAAACACAGTTTTGTAATATCTACCATATGAAATTCGCCAGAATTATAAACTCACCAAGCCAAAAATGGTATCAACTCGGCCGTAATCTTTGTGATCTGCGTGAGGTATCGCTGTGTAATGGATTCCGTGTTTGAATTTTGTAACAAGTTTACCTACATCGATGCTCAAAGTACCTAAAATATTAAAGCTAATAACATCGAAATTTAATAATTGTATGCAACATTTTCAATGAAACAAAAACATTTACTTACCTGCTTTTACATTTGGAAACTTCTTTTTCAGTAATCCTCTAATTAACAGCAATTCAGTTAAAATGTCTGCATGCGCTACAATATGATCGTACTCCTTAAAGGTAAATGTGCCGTTCTGAAATAATTGAACAGTAAAATATATCCTACATGTGGTTAAAGTTTTTCAATGCATACACCGATATTGTCTCACAATATTTTGCTTACTTGAATTTGTTTTACTAACTCAACGCCACCAACAAAGTCAGCTCCTGCATTTTTTGCTTTCTCCTGTTGCTCCAAATTCTTAGTTAGGGCTAATACTTTGTTTTGAACATTTTCATTTACAAATATGTAAGGCGTATCGATCACCTTTGTAAATTTTTCTACAAATCTAGTCTTCTTCTCACGCTGTTACAGAAGATTGAAATAAATACAGTTTTACAAGCCAGCACTAAATTATTTTAACATTTACTAGTATATAAATATTGTTTCCTGTTTTTTACCCTCATATTTAATTCTATACACGCAACGATAGGTGCGTTAGGTTGATTTAACATGGTTGGATGATGAGTTTCACGGTGGAATTCTATAACTTCTCTTAAACGGTAAACAGGGCTCTGATGATATTTTATTATCCAAACATCGTCGTCTGCTTTCTTCTTCCAACTATCGTTTATGTTCAGAAGCGGAGAATGTGCTAGCTTCGTCCTATTGTTAAATTAGAAAATTATTCAATGATTCTGTATACATATTATATTACCATTGCGTTAAATTTAACATCGCGAATGCACTTACACTTTATCACCTTTCTTGGGCGGGATAAAACCGACCTTTTCAACTGTAACTTTCACTTTCTTCTTCTTCGCCTTTTCTCTAGTCCCTTTTCTAGCTGCATAATCTCGTGTTTGCATAAATATGTAAGAACATGCATTATAACCGGGATTGTTCTTACACGTTGAACGAAAACTATTTGTTAACCATCCTGTGAATATCGAATTGAAATTAGAAGTCAAAGGCAGCAATTTTAATTTATGTTTGCGGGGAAAAGAAATTTCGCTGTAGGTTATAAACAAAGTTTTATACGCACATACATAGAATATTATTCAATAATTCGCAAGATATAATAAGCCCGACAATGCGGTCGCATTCTTCCAAAGCCGAATTTTTATAATTCATTGAATAAATATTAAAATCAACTTACCCGATATCATTGTTGCAATTTCGTATAAAATAAGTGGGGAACAGGTTAACAAGATTAGTTACCAAATTAAACACATGCTAGGGACATTGAATTTATGAAAACCGAACGAGTGGTAACGTAAGCAATTATTGTGCGAAGTAAATATTTCATTGATAATATTATTTCAATTATTACGTAAATCTTTTTTTACAACTATGATATAAATATTGTCGATCGAAGATTCTTTGTTTTTATTCAATTTTTCTACGTAACATTAAAGTGTCTTCATAACCTCTGCCATCTCCTTATATAGTAGACTAGTTTAAATACGTGTGAAAATAGAGTACGCGTGACACCAATCTGTTTACAGAGTTAAGGTATCAGGAGTGGAATAAAATTAGAAATTAAGTGGCCTTAAAATCCGCGCTTATGAAACAGCACAATTCAAACAATATGGCAGACGGAAGTAGACGTCATCAGTGCCAACTGCCAGCCAACTAGGCTCGATCTCAAGCTCTGTGCTTTCTATAAGGAGGAAAAGTACTTTTTCACGATCTCCTGCTTGCTACGTGTATTTTTTTTCGTGCACGGTACGTTAGTCCAGTGACAAAGAAATGTATCACGCGTAATTGTACAATGCGAACGCTTTTCTGACCTGCTCGCAATTTTTGCACTTTTGGTGGTGGTGAACGAAACATTATAAAAACTGTTTATTAGTAGGTGATATCTGGTAAGTCTGTCGCATTTCAATCGCAGTCGTCCACTGCTCTGTATGCTAAATTCCATTGCTCGCCTGTGGTGTGTAACGAACCGTACTAATTTCAACGTTCATTTATTCATCGCAATATCTTTCGTCGCATATATATAAATGTAATGTCATATTTTATCAAGACTGTGATACTCTAAAAAAAAAAAAGAAGAAGTGGTTTTTCTTGTACAATTACTTGCACACGATAATCTTGTCAATTCATCATTGTTGCAGGGTCATTCGGTAGTTAGTATACAGTGAACGCGACATCCATTCACCTCTACAAATATGTTCATTTGGGACTGGTTCGCAGGAGTTTTGAATTATCTCGGTGCGTATTGTCTCTATTACTTTAAAGATATACTTCTTTTTATGTGTATACATATATCGGAGATGCATGAAAATCAAGCGTACAAAACATTCAGATTTCAATCCGATATAAGATTAATCATTTGTAACGTTTATTCTCATTTCCAGGTCTTTGGAAAAAGAGTGGTAAACTCTTATTTCTTGGTTTAGATAATGCAGGAAAAACGACGTTACTTCACATGCTCAAGGACGACCGATTAGCACAACACGTACCTACATTGCACCCAAGTAATTAATCGTTCAAGTTATACGACTTTATGTGCTTAAAGATTCCGCTTACTTCGTTATAATTTTTTCATAATATATTTCTGTTTATACATATGTATATACGATTGCATATCGTTTTGTCGTATATGCCAATCAATAATTGTATCGAGTTTTTCTACATTTTATAACGATATTACATGCTCCTTTTTATGCTTCAGCATCGGAAGAACTTTCTATTGGAAATATGAGGTTCACAACGTTCGATCTCGGAGGACATCCCCAAGGTACGATCGATTGTTTCGTTAAAACATCAAGCCGCAGAGCTTAATTAAACGTTGGGATGTTACATTCATTAAAAATATTTCAGCTCGAAGAGTTTGGAAAGATTATTTTCCAGCGGTAGACGCAATAGTGTTTTTGGTCGATGCAAGCGATAGATCGCGGTTGCCGGAATCAAGGGCCGAGTTTGACGCACTTTTGACCGACGAACAACTCAGTGCGTGTCCAGTTTTAGTGCTAGGTAATAAGATTGATAAACCGGGTGCAGCGTCAGAGGATGAGCTCAGAAATTACTTTAATCTCTTTGGCCAGACAACAGGAAAGGTATATATATGTAGTAGACATATTCGTGCACACATTACATACCGTGTATTGTTTAAGTTTCGTAATAAACTGGAAATGTACAAATTTTAGGGAAAAATTTCTCGCACCGAGCTACCTGGACGCCCATTGGAATTATTTATGTGTTCAGTGCTGAAAAGACAAGGGTATGGGGAAGGCTTCCGCTGGCTCGCTCAGTACATTGACTGAATTGCATGTAATAATTTAAATACTCAGATTCTTGGCAGTTTATTACATTTCCCTTTCCTCTGATTCATATCGGATGTCGGTACAGAGGTGTATTATCCTTTATGTGAATTGCGCAGCGGGAAAGGAGTATCAATACGTGAACTGCAATAACAGATTTGAAACAGTGCAAATGGGGTAAAGGACAAACATCTATAAAGAATTACAAAGAAAAAAACAAAAAAAAACAATGTGACAAGCGAGGTAGGACTAATTTCTTTCATTTTAAAACATGAAGCCTACAGCAACTTTCTGTGTGAAATTTTTTAAATTCCATACGAGTTCTGTGAATTTCTGTCATTTTCCAAACCGTATTATGGAAGTACATACTTGACATGCTGAAAAATAATATAAACGTTTTGATAAATAAAAGAATAAACTATTTAAGAATTCCAAGTGTTTCTCGAAATTATTTTTTTTATAACACGAACGTCTTCACTCAATAGTTGAAAATGCTTTCACGGAGAACTTTTGGATATTTAAATCTAGAACGATGTTGAATAAAATTCGAGGGATCGTAGACTTATTTAATTTCATATACTTTTAATTCAAACGTCAAAATGTGATCGCAATCGTTAGTCAGGGCCGTTCGTTTAATACATTTTCTTTTCGCAATGATAAATCATTTTTTTATAACATAGTATCAGTACGATTTGTAAAAAGGGTAAACAAAAAATAATACACGTCATTACAAAATTGGAATTGTATTTATGGTGATATTATGGTAGCAAGTTTTTAATACAACAATAAACATCTTGTATATGGTTTTAAATCGTCCCTAATTATACAGAAAATTGTTATAAAAATCTGTTTATGTAAACTACGGTTTTAAGAAGATAACAAAATAAAAACTAGAAATGGATTTTTTTAATATGCAAGCATAGTAATTGATACTTTTACTATTTTTTGTTTAGCATTTCTCATTGATAAGATTGTTTAACATTATTTCCATTCGTTGCTCTTTTCCCTTAGGTGTTTTGATGCAACTTTATAGTTGCAATTCTTTTTCTTCCGTATGTCTTGCAAATAATTTATTCACATAATCATCTGTTACATCACTTAAGCGTTTCGGATTCCACTTTGGGGTTCGATCTTTATCAATTAAAAGTGCTCTAACACCTGCAGTAATAAGCCAGATTCATATTCATTTGAACAATAACAGAATTTCTTTACAAAAAATATGTTTCAGATGCCTGTAGATAATTTGCATATTAGAATAATATACCTTCGGAAAAGTCGCTCGTTCTGTTCAAAGCAGCACAAGCTAATCTATATTCCATTTTTAAGCAATCTGCAAGATTTAATGTGCTTCCTTTTTCAATAGCACGCATCGTAATCTTCAACGACGTGGGAGATGCATTCAATAACATATGCAATGCTATTCCAGACCATTTTGTATTGTCTTGCCTGAGTCTGTTTCGGAATTTATATATTATCGACCAAATGTCTTACGAATTATATTAAATAATATACCTGTCAATTATTTCCTCTACAGTGGACGCTGAGAAAATTTTATCAATTTTATTTGTACAAGAGGCTAAGCAAAACTGTTGACTCAAGTCTGCTGGTTGATACTTGTCCAAGATTTCTTTAACATCATGTTCTTCGGTTGCTAGTAAATCTTGCTTTAAATCTGACAACTTATCGGATCGAACAAAATGCGTTGCGATACCAGCGAATAGTACATTGATGCCTTTGAACATAATACAATACTATTATAAAATGTTTCTTTTCCGTTTTGGAGTACAAATGAAAAAAGCTTTCATTCATACCACTCAATCTATGCCCTGTTAATCCAAGATAAAGTCCTAATTTGCCCTTTAATCTAGGTAAGAAATATGATCCGCCGACATCAGGAAATAATCCAATTGCTGTTTCTGGCATTGCGAATAATGTTCTTTCTGTTGCTATTCGATATTTACCATGAACAGATAAACCGACACCACCTCCCATAGTTACACCATTCATCAGAGCTATGTATGGTATTTTATATGTGCCGATAAGATGATTCATACTGTAAATAATATACTTCTAAAGCAATATGATATAATATTAAGTAATTAATAACTTAACGTATAGTCTTTCTTAGAGCAGCTTACGTATATTCTTTCTTAAAGAATTCTTCGCCGTGGTTACTGTTGTTACTTTCCCTTAATGCGTTCACAATCAATTTCACATCACCGCCAGCACAAAATGCTTTGTCCCCCGCACCTTCTATTATTACCAATTTCTTTGTTGATTCCCATTGTTTAAGTACGGGATACATTTTCTCAATCATTGATAAATTTAAAGCATTCATAGCCTTTAGACGGTTCAACATTATGACACCTTTATTTCCGAACTTATTAAAACAAAGAGATTTTATTACGTTGCATATTTCGATAAAATACAATTTATTATCATAGTGAGTTATAAATTATAGGTATACATACTTCTTTAATTTGAACATCGTCTTCCGCGCACGTTTCCATGCCTCTCGCATTGATTGCATTTTTGTCAGGTACTGGAATTTCGAGAGGTGGCTTAGAATCGGATTGCGGTTGGGGTTGAGGTTGAGGTTGCGATTGAGGAAGGACAGGTTCAACAATGGGACCTACATTTTAAGGGCCAATATAGCGTCATAATTTAGTTGAAAGATACGTGTATGTATGTATATATAAGTATTACAGTACGATCGAAACAAATTCTGATTAATACCGAATCTTTATAATTTTGTAAAAAGGATAGTTTTTTAAAACCTGGTATTTCTACTACGGGGTTATAGGGCCTGTTTGGACTTGGGGCTGATGGTATTGTTTCAGGTGGCAGTACAATGGGTCTTGGATTTTGTTTATTAAGTTCAAAACCTGTATCCTTACCTGTACCTGCAGGTTGCGCCGACAAATACCTGACTGTAGTAAGCGAATTACCACTGACGTAATTTAGCTTCAAAGAACCTTTTTTTATCTAATGAAAAGAAAGGAATGTTAGTTGCGCTGTTGATACGGTGATTGTGCACAAAGAATAATTACCATTTTTGCCGTTTAATGCTACTATTATCTACAAATTGACGGCGAAGTTCAATACATTAGTAAAACTGCCGAAAAATATTACACCGAAAACGGTTCAGGTATGGTAAGACATTCAATATTATAGGTTATAGAGTATCATCAATTTACTATGCTGACACTCTTATTTTTTTGGGGGCAGTAAAGTACTGATAAGTACAATTTTGAAATACCCCCGCGAGATGTTACGCAATAAATGTAATCGGTAATATATCAAGCTTTTTATTTTCGTACAAAATTGTGGATAAATTAAAAAATATCGTCAGTATAATACAAAAGTATTTGTATTAGGTATCGCATAAAAGCGTATTCATATTTCTCGCAATATTTACAAAATACGAATAAATATCGCATTTATCATAACCCTTTTCTAATAAGAAAATGCAAAGTTAATTCATTTATAGTATGCATTTGTAAAATGAATTCATGTCGTAATTTCCCGCTAAAATTTTCCGCTGCGCAGCAGATTCTGCGTGTAGTACCAACATTTCTGTAGTGGATGTTGGAGTTTAACCTATGCATTATCTGTTTCAAGGTATTTCGAAACCTCTGCGGTCCAGTAGCCTGTTAAAATGTTTAGTTATTCTAATATAATAAGTAGATGTGTCAAGAACGCATGCAAGAACAGTGAACGTTCCATAAGTTTTCGGAGTATTTCAAAATTACTTTCTATTTACTTTCATCGATCAAGCAAGAGCTCAAAGCCGCCTTACGAACACATTTGTCAGATTGGTGACCCTGTTTTACGGAATAAAGCGTCACCAATAGATAAGAAAGTAATAGAAACGCTGGAATTTCAAAAGGTATGCGTTCCTCATTTCTTACAATTTCACTTTATCGCACTTGCTTTATTTTCAAGAATTAAAGAAGTTTACTCATTCGTTAATTTGTTAATTTTTGGAAGGAAATTATGTACGTAATGATCAAATATTATTTTTCCCATACGATATGAACATAAAATTTAATTATATTATGTTAATTAATATATATTATGTCTTGTAAGGAATTAAGTTTTGTAAACAATTTTCTTAACTCCTGTTTTTAGATACCAGACATTGTTATTAACAACATTTTGGAATGTGTTGCAGACACTTGAGCATTTGCATAAAGTAATGAAAAAATATGAAACAGTGGGATTAGCTGCGCCGCAAATTGGTTTTCCTTGGCAAGTATTTGCTATAGAAGTAACAGAAAAAACCTTAAAAGATATCTCTCCGCAAATGCGAAACCTTTTTCATATGCAAACTCAACCATTGACATTCTTCATTAATCCAAAGTTGGAGATAATAAATCCAACAGAATTGATATCTCATGAAATCTGTGGAAGTATCAGTTGTTACCAAGCAGAAGTGCCAAGGGCCAAAGAAGTTCAGATTACGGCATTGAATCGATTCGGCGAGCCATTCTGTTGGAAAGGAAAAGATTGGCTGGCAAGAATTGCCCAACATGAAATGGATCATTTACATGTAAGGCAGTTGTCACGTTATTTCACTTTATCGCGTGTTGTATTTAGCGATGGGCTTTCGAATCTAAATTTCGAAACAATTCGAAGTTCGTTCGTTCATTCGATTTCAGGACTAACAAGACTTTCGAGACTTGTAAAATATTCAATTCCCGAGATATAATATTTTATTATAAACGACCGATGAACGTTAGAATGGGGGTATTCCTAATTAATGCGAAATTGTTTGTTATTTCAGGGTATCTTGTATGTGGACAGAATGTTTCCACTTACATTTGAGTATTGTCACTGGGAAAACATAAATAAAAATGATGGGAAAGTTGTTTTAGATTAAATATATAGTGATTATAATGCTGATGTTCATGTATATTGGTAGATTAAAAATATATATTATTTATCTCTTTGTATAATTTACTATACAAAATGCCGGTAGTTAAAATAATTCAATAATATCCAGTGATGACAGTAATCGGCCGACTCGTTACTCGTAATAGTAGGATAATAAATAATAATTATGAAGAGGAATTGGGATATAAGAAAGGTATTTGGGATGCAATTTAATAGATATTTAGTAATGCGTGAAGTGAAATTATATTGATTTTTTGATTGTGCGTAACTTTTAAACCAAAAATATTATATTTTTGAAACCTGTTGAAAACCAAAGCTAAGATTTTCAGCGTTAATTTGGGAACAGCCCGGTTAAAAAATACGTACTGGAAGCCGAGAAAAACGCAATTGTAAAAATTAATAATCTAACCCAGAAAGTTGGTTTTGAAGCCCCTCGAGGTGCGACAAACGCGAGATGGCGCCACTTATTACTTTTCCCACTATTTGTGGAGCCCTAGAACTCCAGAACCATTTCCATGTCACTCACAACGTTAGCAACAGATTACAGAAAGCGATGTTATCACACATTTCATTACACTTATGCACTTCACAAATCTCTTATCGCGAAGAATAAAAGTATGCTTATCAAGTTAAGTGTACGTTGAAATACATGTTATCTACATGTACCGCGGTATTCTTAATTAACGCTATTGGGTCTTCATTCGCAGCAACCTCCTCGTGGTAAGACCCGGGCAATCGATGTTATTTGTCATACAATTACCAATTTTATTCTTTTTTTTAGTTGTATGACAAAAAATTTCGAGCAAATTGGCTGCGATTTTTTGTTCTCGAATTCGTAACGTATGAAAGTACAAGTACTTATAAGTACTTAAGGATATCTCGCGTAACAATATATTGTTACGCGAGATATCCTTAAGAGAAATCGAAAGAAAAATCTAGATCTGTTTATTCATCACGCTTGGAACAGTGAAAAACTACAGGGGTGAGAATGATAGTTCCTTTATTTTTGAAACATTTTTCTTAACAATAACACTATGTCTATTGATTATGCTCATAACACAATTCGTGCTAAACACTCGATGGCCGAAAATGTTTCACGAGGCGTATAAGTTACCGTATAAGTAACGTTCCCTTTAAAAGAAAGATTCGTTTGAATCATCTTGCATAGTATTTTCTTGATACCTCGTATCTTTGGTCAGACATTTTTGTTTTGCAAATAATTGAATAATCCAAAGTTAATCAAACCTATCGTAGGTATCTCAGTTTCTATTACATTAGGGTGTTTAAATTGATATACTTCATACAAAACGGATACAAACCACGTTGAATATTTCTTTTGTTGTCGCGTACTTTCTCTTGCTCCCCCTTATTTTTTTATAATAATTACTCATACTGGGAGTACAATTAAATTTGGGAAGCATACATCTTATGAAAAGAAGCTACTGTCTTTTCGATTTAATATTCACACATATTTGTACATATCAAACAGTATATTCGTCTCTTACCTTACCAGCAGACTTTTTCATTACATTCAATACACTCCACATTTACGTGTACACTTAATTAGTTGATTAAAAAGCGCTTGTTTTTCCCCGAGTTTTCTTGATCCGCATTAGGTTACAGCTGAAAACTTAAACAGAAGATAGTAGCAAATGTCTCATTCGTTTTCATTTAAATCCTTAAAAATGTTATTTAGATTCGATCGACTGTTTAATTTCGATATCTATAAAGCAAGAAATTTCATTTCACTTCTGTGTCGGACATATTTCCTTTTACATAGAAAATAATATAAGATGGTAAATTGACAATGGAATATTGTCAGTAATAAGCGTATAGGTATTCATTTTTTTTTTGTTCTTTTAACAAGAGGAATATAATTTCATACTAAAACATTACACCACTTGCCAGCTAAATTTGTATTTACACGAAAGCATTGTAACACAAGTCACTACATTTTGTGTTTGCATATAGAGCATTATGCATCGTTTACATTCCACGACATTTCTAACTAATTAGTTGTCAGGTAACATAGGTATCGTTAGAGCCTTAACAAATTGCAACAGAAAAAACAGTAAAATATATTCCTTATGAAATTATATAAATTGTACATTAAAAAACAGATTGGCATTTTATTTTTACAACATTGCAAGCTACAGAAGGAATGCTGCATTCCCTCTCTTTTCGTCAATATTTTCTATCCTTTCCAATGTAATCGTACTAAAGCAAAACTGTGCGTAGCAAAACTTCGTTAAGAATATAAGTCTCGTTCTTTAAATACATATCTGCATCCCTGAATGTCGATATTCATCTCTACATCATTTATCGCGGTTATCAATACACAATAGGAACACGGAGATTAATTAAGCACTTTATGCTTGAAAATACTATACATTAAGTCATTACATCGTAATCTATATGCTCTCGTTACAAACTTCTCATCGTGCCTCGCTTTTTCCTTTCCGCTCAAAGAAAGGGCGTCATCTTCACATACCATTACAGAAGATTGATCATTGGTCCTTTATTGTGTCCACGTGCAATGTCGTGTACTTAAAACTGCATAATTATTCAATGAGATTACCATGCCAGAACCGTTCTCTATTCTTTCACAATACGCAACGTTCGAAGCAGTACGATATAAAGCGTGTCTTCGAAATGAAATAAATCAATGAAGTACTCGAGCTACGTATTCTGTATGCGTGTAGGTATGGTGGAATATTCCCGTCACGTTTTAATGTTCGATGCAACGATAGTTCACACCAAGGCGAAACAAAACCATTGTTAAATATTTATCAGATAGACAATCTTTTCTTTTTTATCGAACAGAGTCAATAATGTTTGAGCTTTCGTTCTGGCCAGTAACGAGACTCTGTAGTAAAGGGGGCTCGACGTTTCAGCCCTCTGAAACTCCCTTGTTTCACTTGTGTCAGATGAATCTTGAAGAGGTCTGCCGCTTAGGATATGTACCCCTTATATCCAGGTATGTACTCGTTGTTGCTGAGGATTCTCCTCTTCCTGTCAGGATATATGGCCAGTGGCTTGCGAGGTTTTCCATTTCCTCCCCCGATGTTGGGCCAGGAACCGATCGTTCCCTCCTCTCGACGATTGCTGGTACAAAGGTATTCGCGCCGTGCCTATTGAAATTAGAAACAGGCCTTGGTTTTTTTTTTTGCATCGATACATCCCCTCTTGCGTATCGATTTCCACGGCATCCTAATTTAATCTAGCGACGGCGCGTCAAGTTTATTTCAGACGGGCAGGATTGTTATTCCTCGAGTTTTGTCGTCTTTGACTAAATAAATTGACAGCGTTCGTAACGGGACGCAAGAGTGAAATATTTTTATGGGACAGTGCGATTCGTTGGTTCGGTTTAAGCTTTAGTGCATACTTGGCGAGATGGCGAAGGGGGGGACATTCTTTTTTCTTGGAGGGGCATCTCACCAAGCAGTAAAATTCATTGCAAAATATTGGCCACGAAAAAGTTTATCACTCGTCCGCTTTATTCAATATATTTTTGGTACTGGAATCTGCCGTCTGAAACGAGCTTTGAATGCCTGTGGCTCTATGCGAAAGTCGATTTGTTAATAATATACGGGAGGTCGGAGTTGGAAGTAGCGATGAGCGTGTGCACAAAATAATTTGTAGTCGTTCAGATTTAGTCAACTTTTGCGTATCTTATTATTCTGCAATAAAATCAGATAAAGCGAGAAGGAAATGTTGGCGAGACGTTAGTTAAATGTTAGGTAATAATCAGTTAGTAAAATGTATCTTCAAATCGTAGATAGGATAATAATTATAGATTAAATTTCGTATCGTTTAACATTGCCCATTACTATCGTCACATTGTGATGTTAATGTTAATCATTATTCTCGTTCAATCGAATATCCACCCCATCTCATTCTACTAAATACACCTCAGACATTTTTCATTTCTATCGAAGCCAACTAAAATAACTTCAAGCTCCCACGTGTCTTTCCACGAATTGTTGTTATACAAATTAAAAGCAACGTTCGCTTCAATTAAACGATATGTAAACTTTTAGCTCCGAAGTGTGTCGAATCCTTTATATTATTCGGCAACATCGTACAACGTACCGGTTCAATATTAGCTCGTTCGTGAACATCTGACAGAACTAAAATCTACGCGTTACCTGTCGCAATGGCGTTCGCGAGAAAAGCAAAACGAACAGGCCCTTGTTCAATTATCGCTGTTTCGATTTCGCCCCTATGCGTCGCGTTTCACGTTGATGACGGCTAGGTCGTGCAAATCTATGTAAGAATTTCGTGTGTCCGTGTGGGCGTCGTCGTGGTCGAAGCGTGACCCGCTCGTGGGAGTCGTGGACGACGTGGTGCAAGGACGTTCCGAGGATGTGCAGGAGGACGTACCGTTCCGTGATATCCTGGTGTGCGTCTGAGGACTCCCGGTGCAGCTGTATCGGGACGTTAGCGCTTCTGATCGGGAGAACATGGGCTCTGGGGGAACGTGCACACCTGGGCACCAGGAAAAGAAATGGGCGAATCCTCGTCGAAATCTGTCGGGCAAAAGATATCTTGCTTTTTAACATTTAACACCGAAAGGTCTTCGGGACATTCTTGACCAGAAGTAAATAGGAAACAATTATTAAAAATAAAGCAGTGAAAGATATTACAAAAGGTAAAAGAATATGTTTCATATATTCGTAGTTCAGGCAGGAAATCAACCATAAGAATTTCCCATAATCAGATCTGTTTAAAGCCAAAGTTCTTAAGTGTAATATACGGTAGAATCGAGGACCGTGGCAGGGTTCAACTACTTGGCCTCCTATATGGAATCAGTTCGGATTTAATCTTGAGATTAAAAGGTTGGTAGGAAATTGAATTCGGTGCAGAAACGATTTCGCCTGGAATCATATTTCACGTGAAATATCATTGGCTGCATATTCCGGATGGACAGTATGAGTGGATATTATTTTTTTTTTAAAACACTAGAGTACGTTTCGCTTCTTTTTATTTCCTTTCGTATGTACATACGTATGTGCATTCGATGTGCCCCAGTGTTAGCGACGAGTACCATTGGCCTATTGTGAGAAAATTGTTCGTTATGCACCGCAGTTGTATTTCAGTTCGGTATGAAACGATGACACACCGGTAGGTAGGTGCACGGTAAATTGCACCGAAACAATTTCTGTGCATGACGTGTAAAGGTATTTCGGTAAATGGCTATTTTCAAATCAATCGCCCGGCACCCGTTTCATTCAGTTTGTGGGCGAAACAATGCTCTGGATTTGTCTTCCACAGTTTATGCGGTTCTTTGATATGCACGTACAGTGTGCCCTGCAGTGGAATTTATTCAATCAACATTCTACGTATGCATAATTTGTTACAGTAGAATGCTGATCATCTGGGAATTAATAATGCTTCCGATCGATCATCAGAGTTTGTCGACAGAGTTTCTTCGTACACGCTTTGATAGTGCACTTGTGCACCGCTTTATCTTAAACATTCGTCCAATTAATCGATATAATTGGTTGTCCAGTTTTTACGTACGTAAAATAGAGGGACTGTTTCAAGTGGGCGACGCTGCTCGTATCGAATAAAAAGTATATTTCTTTCACATTCGTGAAAAATATACAATTTCTCTAAAGTCACATTTTTACCTGGAATTCATCCAACAGTAGATTATTGGGTTGTACATGCTGTTGGACATCGCGAGCCAGTAGATGCCTAGGAAAACTTCTTGGATGTACGGTTTGTTCGTAATCTCAGGGAAATACGATGCTATGATGAAGTACACGTGGAAAGGTAACCAGCACACTGCAAATATTACCACCACCACTATCATCATTTTAACCACCTGAAACAAATACATGCAATTGAATAATACTGTGAAGTCTTAACACAAAGCCTTATTTTTCTTTCTTTTCTTTTTTTACCTAGCCACAACGTGTACGGCTCAGTTTAGTATTTTACTTAATTGTTCTACGTGCACGACAATTCGCACGGTTAAGGGGAAATAGCGGAATATTCGGAAAAGCTCATTTGAGACCGCACTGCGGATTTCTCGCATAACGCAAAACAATTATCAGATTCCGCTTTAACACGTCCCATACCGCACGATATTGAAGGCGGCGGATGATTAAAGCTAAATAAAAAGATATGTATGTCGGAATGGAAATGTTCGGTGTTTATGATTTTACATAATATCTTTATGATCCATTTTACTTTATTATTCTTCCCATTGCGTTATAATATTGAATGGAAGGATGCTTTGTGTTTTCGAAAACCTTTGCAGCTGTCCCCAAATATAATGGCTTTAAATATTTTAGTGAAGTAAACTTTTACATTGTTGCAACAGCAATGCAATCATCGTATTGCTTCTAAATTGTTTGCGAAACGCTTCTTGCACTTGCAAGACGTTTCAAGTTAAAGGGGAACTATTAACTCCGGCAAAAGATTTCACGTTTTGCTATATACTAATGTGACCGAAATTATGTGCAATCCACTTCTCTACGATATATTATCTTTATGTTGCAAGCTAAAATAAATAACTCTGCAGAGTTATTCTTTACAAAAATAAATTTATTATTAGAGATTAAATCTGTCAAAAAAAAATAATTGCGACAGAATGATACTTATAAATAACATTATACAACGTTTCGTATGAAATTCGTTCGCGCGTGAAAATTGCAATCAAGATTATGGAACTTCCCTCCGCCAACGGATGTTATCTTTCAATAATTGAAACCGAGAGATGTTACGAAAATATTTCCAATCTGACAGCCTGGTCGAGTGCAATAAGCATGGCGAATTTTTGCCCCATGTGGCTCGAGGTTGTGCTAGGTAACGACGAGGAAACGGAAGCGATAACAACTGATCATCCCCGTGGCACGGCTTCGTGCCTCGGTAGTCCACTTTAAAGTTCGTTGCGTGAAATTCGTACGCCGTTGTCTGGCCTCGGTTTGCGAAACCGCTCGTCTATGAAATTGTCTCATTGTCCTGTTATGTACACGCCTGCGGGCTGAACGTATTGCTTTCTAACATCTTCATATCGGGGCGCTTAGCTTGGTCGTCTGTTGTATTTATCCGTGTAACTAGACTTCCGGGGCTCATTCGCATTTAAAGGGTCGTCGATGCCCCTCGGGTCATTTCCACGCTGACGTCCTCAGTTTCTTAGTTTTCACTCCTGGGTATTCCCGTCAGGAATTGCCAAACCACCCCCATTGTCTCGCCACTTATTTTTGTGAAAGAAAATTGCCCAGCAAGCGACGTTCATAATTTCGTCGCTGCGTTGCGCACTCTCGGCGACGGGCAAAAGAGGTGTTTCAAATCGGTGTACGAAAAACTTTTTAATATTCATCTATTCCCGAGTATCCTTTTGGTCGATTCGACACAGGTGTTCTATAGTTTGGTTCATTTATCTATCCCTTTTGTTGCGACTTGAATTTTCTTTCGTTCAGCGTGCGGAGTTAATTAATATTATTATTAATCAATTGTCGAGCAACGTTTTGCCATTTGCCGGTATCGAACGCAGTTATCGGGACAATTGATTTTAAATATAAAGGGGTAAGCACCGATCGAGCAAGTACTTTGGTAATGCAATGTTGAACATATTGAGGGGGTGGAGTTAGCCACTGTGCCCTGTGTACGGTTATAAATTATGGTGTTTCTTTTCGTGTCATTACGTGCCGTACGTATGCATTAAATCGATACATATGCTACATTTGCCAGATAAAGAAATTCTTGTGGCATTTTCTCGGTACGTACCTTACCATGGACAATTCTCCCCGAATATAGGTTTACTTCCAAGGGCTAAGTCATGCTACGCTGACCATTAGAACATCGTGTTACTACATACGTGGCAAGATGGACCAGCGATTCCCCACATAAAGGGAAACGAGGGCTCTTTGTCGTTTAATCGAAATCCAATAGGATTACTTGGTCGCAGGGGAAGATTGTGAAGACGATTCCCTCGTAGCCGTGCATAGAATACTCTCTTAGCTTTTTCCAGTCGTCGCTTCCATTTAATTGAACGGCCGCTTCACTGATGTCATTTTTCTGTATCTTTTTTTCTTCCTCCATTTATACGAAGATCATTTTTGCCGGCGCAACATTCTCGAAGTCATCCCGTCGAGTTTTGCTCGATTATGTATTACGCGAAAGAAGGAAACGCGTTGCAAGATATATGGAGCACGGGGTTGAAAGTAATTTCAAAACTAATAGCAGATTCGTTTGCTTTTTATTGTGCGACTGTTTTTCAAATTTTAATGGAAGTTTAATGAGAGTTCTTAGGAATTGGCTTTTCTCGTTCTCTAATAGATTGGCACTCTCCTCTTTGGGTACGTGCAGAAGGTCGACCGCGAAGGATTTTTGGATTAGCGAGACGGCTCCTCTTCGGTAATATGTATTCTTTTAGTGATTTTGCTAGGTCAAGGAGACGCGTTCTCGTGGGTGGTGTGTGATACAGTCTGTTTTATAATTCGGTGCTTAAATATTCACGTTGCGCGTATAACTTGTCATTAAACATTGCGTTGCGAACGAAAAGTTGCTGCCGACCATTGAATCCGGGGTGTTTAATCATTGATATGAGCGAAATGAAACTGTGCAATGATTTATTTCTTGTTTTACTTTAGAAATGTTTAGAAGTTCCTGTAGTATTGTAATTGCGAACAAAAATGTCATAGCTTCGACTGTTCGTTCTATTTCCAAAATATTTCTAAAGTGAGTAACCGAACATAAGGTACTTACTATCGAATTTGTTGGATTTATAGACAAAAAGAAAAAGAAACTACGAGGAAGGCAACGTAACGTGGCATGATCGACCAGTTCGTGTAAATCGATAGATTTCTAATCGAGTTCTAATTACAATGGCTGGCCTTTCTTTTCCCACCCGCTTCTATAATACATTTGGGAACGTCGAATCTAGAACAAAGGCACCCACGACCTCGTTGGGACCACGATGAAGACGCAGAAAAAGGAGAGGAAAAAAAATTGTTGGATACGAAAGAAATGATAGAAGGCGTAAAAAATGATCGAAGGCGAAAAAAGGGAAAAACGAGGAAATAAGAAAAATAAACGACAACGGGGCGCTGTATCCCCTGGATGTAAGAGGAAGTAAAGTTTCGACGATCAAAGACGAATTAGGAGAAGCGTAGGTAAAAAAAAGTGACGAAGATAAAATACAGTTGTTTCGCGTCTGCGAACATTTGGGGGTTGAATGTCCGTGCTGAATGACCGAAAGTATCTGGAACACGGGAAGGAATGATACGAGGAATACGGCGAATCGTGACTGACCAGTGTGATTAAATCTGAAAATTGCGGCTACGTGCCTCAATATCCGGCCCTCCTTTTCTCATTATCCCTACATTATAGAATGGAATTGAGCGTGTTCAACGATGGGTCAAAAGTAATTCTGTATTAGCCCGGGAAGAGT
Organism: Nomada ferruginata; assembly: GCA_963583965.1. Classification (NCBI taxonomy): domain Eukaryota; kingdom Metazoa; phylum Arthropoda; class Insecta; order Hymenoptera; family Apidae; genus Nomada; species Nomada ferruginata. The sequence goes on along the minus strand of OY757225.1, from coordinate 6,842,231 downwards.
TAATTTCGCTCGACGTTTCGTGTTGTACGAGGGTTCACGAAATTTTGTAACTCTATTAACTCATTCGTAATACGTACTCGTTGTTGACTGAGAGATTAGTAATAGATGGAGTTCAAATCACCTATCTATTTATTATGACGTAAAATAATAATGTAGAATCATTTGAAATTATTAATCTAAAAACACGACACTTGTGTCCTGTTTTAAATGAACACTTTCGTACTATTTTTGCGATATCTGATATTCCCAGGGTACATTCAAATAATTATTAAGAATAGTAACAGGTTAATTCGTCATAATTTAGAATGGCCTCTCTGTATCACGCGAAACAACGATTGTTCAGTGCCATTTATATCCCGCATTATGCAAACGATACAGCAATGCGTAATGCATCTTTTACGTCGAGAATTACCCGCTTAAGAATAAAATTGCGGGTCTCGTCGTCGATGGCCCCATTGCAAGTACGTTATTTTGCGTCTAACGAGAGTTACGTACTTCCCCCTGCAACGCGTTTCTCCGTTTTTCTTTTCTTTTTTTCATCGGTTAAATGAAACAGTGGCGAACATCTAAAAATAAAATTATGCGCTTTTATGAACTGAAGGTTGGAAAAAACGTGGTGAAATTATTTCACATCTGAAGTATGTCTGTACGGTTTCGCTTCTACGTTTTATCGTTGTTAACAAATTGCCAATTGCGAGTCACGCAATTTAAGTAGTCTTCCAAATTTATTACAATCGGAGAGAATTACACGCTTGTAAGTAATTTGAGCGAAATATCACTGATGCCTTCTAGTTTCAACAACGTGAATCATGTTCTTGAGAATTTGCTACATTAAGCCAGGCTTCCTAATTGGAAATTATAACATAGCTTAACGTTTAATCGGTTAACTGGCGTTGAAGCTACGTGCGGATATACCGAAGTATTATTTCGCATGCCTGAGGTTCACACCCGGACGTTAAGATTGAACATCTTTGCAGCTCACGTTGAAAATTAATTGCCGAGGCTGCTGCACTGCCGGCAGCTCTGCAATCGATATTACTCCACAGGCCCATATGTTCCCTTCGGAAAAAGTATGAAAAGAATCGCTGGAAACTTGTGGAAATCCAGCACAATAGTATTAATACTGCTTTATTTCGTTGCTATAAAGCAGTGATCCTCTCTATCTATGTGACGATTGCATAACATACGTAATACAGTAAATTGTATTATGTATTTCTAACCCTTTTAGGGCTGTGGACCGATGAAGAATCTTAATTTCAATCTTAATATAGTTTATACAAATAGTTTCAATGTAAGTTACAATCGGGCATCTATCAAACTTGCGTAACGAATAATGAAATTGAAATAAGCTTAAAGTTTCATATTTGAGGTATTCGCTTCGAGAGTTCGTTAAGTACAATAATTTGCCTTATGTTTGCAATGAAAGCTTTCCCTTCCCTCTCCAGTTTTTGAACCAAGTGAGCTATTATTCTTTCTTCTATTATTTTTAATTTTTGTCACTTTGCGTGAAAGTATTGTGATTTACGGAAACGTTCGAATTCTTCGCCCACTGGAACGTTTGCCTCTTATAGTTCTACACATCGTAAAGCAAGGGCAAAGGTCCTTAATCATCGCTTAATATTATATAGTTATGTGTGCTATAAAATATGTAATCCTCGTGACCATAATTTGGCGAATGGAACAGTGGCAATTCATGGCATCATTTATGAAAGCAGCGAATAGCGAAATCGAACCACAATTAAGCCCACGTATATTAGGCTTGTCCCTTGGCTAGTTATGGGTTATAAAAAATTCTTACTCGAAATATCATCCAATGGTCATAAAATCATACGGATAACGATAAAACATTTATGAGAGCCCTTGTAATTTAAATAAAGAATACAATTCGGTATTTAGTATTCAATATATATTCAGGGTGACTATTACACTTTGCACTATTTATATAATTCTTTATTTTAGTCGAGAATAATAATAAGTAAAAAATAAATTGCAGTGCTGGCTAGCATAAGGTAAACAAAAGTTGCATTGATTCCCTTGTATCACAAATAACTTTCACGCAAAGGTCTTTATTTCATTGTCGTTTAATCCATAAAGATAATAACTCGCAACTAGGTATCTGAGGCAGATTTATTTTTCGCGAGAATAAATAGAAATTATTCGCTTGGGGACGGTGTAACACAAGAATGGTACGGCTCGCAAATTAAATTTTCGTTCTGCAAACACGATGATTCGAGAAGCAGCACGCACTTATCGAATTTCGTGTAGGCACTTCGCGTTCTGCGTCTGTTTTGCCACTTCCTAACAGACACAGCGCCGAGGGGCGCGAAGGAAAATTGCGCAAAGTTAATTAATTGAGATCGTTCATACAGTTTCGTCGTGGATTTCGTAAGTACAGCAAGGGGGTGTGTCTATTGTTTCACAATTCAGTTCCCCACAGAAATCGTATTGTATTTTCTTCGAAGCAGTATTATATTTCTCTTAGAATTCATGAATTCAACAAATAAAATTTTCTTGACGTTTATTGATCGTATCCCTATTATGCTGCACCATAAATCGCGTCGATTCAACATTCACACTGTGCTTCAAAGAGGTGTACATACCCTTCGTTTACTTCTTATACTCTCTAATTGTCCTGCTGTATTTTCGCCAATACTTTGCGAACCCCACAGCTCCAAGCCGATTCTGGCGTACGTGAACGTCATTGATCCGATGGGTAAAAAGTACGTCAGTACTGTAAAAATTACGTTGTACCTGTGAACAAAGTAGAAGGGTATTTACTAAATATAATAGTTAAACAATTCATCAGCAGTCTGATCGAAACAGAAATATGAGCGACGTTGTTAATAGTCGAAGCTTCGATGGAACGTTAAATACGACTCATTATTCTGTTGGTTAATTGCAACGACTCGTGGATGCAACAGGAAGTTTTCGTTCCCGGAGTGAGATATTAAAACGAACGTTATTTAGCTGAGAAATCTGAACGCAACCATGGTTGGAATCCTTAATTCGCTGAGTCTCATCATCTCGGCAGATAAATGAATTTAGCTACACAGAAGCACCCACGATTACGCGTTAATTAGATTTTCCGTAATCCTATTAAAATGCATATTGCGACGTTGCTATACACGAAGGAAAAGTTGTATTACATTATGACGTTACACTGGAGCCTGAGAAAAAGAATGATGAATAATATTCGAATTGAAAATTTTCATTCCCAACATCTGTGGATATTGCATTAATTTGCTGGCCAGAATTTTTGCAGTGAACAATCGTGAAGGGCTGCAAGAAGTAAATAACAGATTCGAGCGTGAGAACGATTCGCTAGTGATGAGTTTCGCGATTGTGTTGAAGAGATAGCTATTGCTTTGTACGGTATTGAAGTGGTAGTCTAAAGTAGTACACTTTTATCGGTGTTTGTTCGGTGCTGTTAAATCGAGGAAATTGGAAACTGCCTCTTTGCCTTTGAAAGCGTGCGCATGAAGATAATTGATAGGTATTTCTTATTTATCTCGATGGAATTTCATTTTTACGATCGTTTTTTGGAAAAGGTTTATACTGTTCTTCGCGATAAATTTGGTTTTGGATAAATGTTTAATGAATTTGCTCGTACCGTTTTTATTATTACAAAATAATGAATACAATTGGAGTGCCAAGGGCATCAAGGCAGAACAAAAGTAAAACGAATTTATTCTTGAAATAATGCTTGGAGGGTATTATTTGATTCCTGATATTATCTGCTTTACGAAAGCTGCGTGGAATATTCTTGAAGAGAATTCTGTGATTCTTCGCAAAGGCAAGTAGGATTAAATCAAAGAGTTAAGTAAACTAATGAATAAATGGTGTAATAAGCATGGATCAAGTGAAATAGCAAGGGAGTACAAGCTTTTCTTCGTTACAAAATAAAGAGTGTACTCCCTTTGATTAATCTTTCTACTTGTACAAGATTTAATAAAATAAAACACAAATCATAAATAGATAATTACAATTCACAACTCTTCCATCTCGTACACCTCGCGTTTAAACAAACGTTTTAGTTATACCACGGGCAGTTGCTTTCACGCTTTCGTGATCGTAATAACGAGCTCTCCCTTTTTAGTGCGCTGAAAGCCCCATCTTACCGTCATGCGGTTTGCTGGTGGCAGACTCGGTGATACGGGATTTATGGTAGACCTAGTGACCGACAATCTTGGTCGTTTATGTGTCCTAAACCATTCGCCAGATAATATTCGTGGCCGATGAGCGCGTGCAAGGGTTTGCCCTTTACGATTCTTCGAAATGTGCTTTACTCGGACGCTTGCTGTTAGTGTTATTCGATAATTGCAAAATTCGATGGGTGTAAAATAAATGGAAGATGTATGCAACGTACATGTATGTATATAATATAAAATATATGCTACACGAGTTTTATTTATTTTATAAATTGAAATACTATGATGATGAAATTAGTTGCAAGTTTAGTTTCGAACACCCACAATTGCAACCGCAAATATTCTATTTTATTATTTTACATTTATGCGTGTCGCGTGCATGCTTGCACCATTTGAAGTGCATTCATTGCTGTAAAGTTCACTCGTGTCCCCGAATGTCCATCGGCAGCACGAGCACCGTTGAATCGCGGAAAATCTTTTCAAATATTCTACAAGAGCAGACGGAAATGGCTTGGTAATGGTAGTTCGATGTAATTCAATCGAGAGCTAATCCATTCGTATTTCCGGCCACACGGCATGGTCAGTGCACAGTTACTGCAATGTGGTTCTCTTAAGTGAAATTGAATTTCGTCCTTAGTATGCTATTATTGTGGGGATCGAATATCTTTCCTACATCCGAGCGGTTTGCGCATAGAAATATTGCTGTGTTCATAATTTTTTTACTTTTACTTTTCACCTCACGTCTACGTAGTTTCTTGTGCAATACCGTTCATAAAAAAAACAAGTCACCGAGACAAACACTCTGCATGTGCAAAATTAATTCAATTCGACAATGCATAATGTGCTCGCTTCTTCAGAAATATACTTACCCCGTTCTTCATACGCATATTCGATACTTGACTAGTGGAGTACGAAAAGAATCGGCATGCGAAACGAAAATAAAACGACGTGCCTATATGCACTTCGAACTATAAAATAAGCTCACAGGTATTCGTCGTAGCTGAGACCGTTGTCATCTCTGTTGGGAAAATCGACGTAGCATATCACTCGTACCTCGCCGTTTGCGAAATTCTGTGTGAACGTTGTATAGAATAGTAACATCGGTAACGAAAGGATAGCACCCACGATCCAAATGATGATGGCTACGCACAGCGTTGCTCTTTTGCCCATGTGAGGCCTTAATGGATTCATGATGGCCATATATCTGGAACCAAGCAAGTATTAACAATTGAAAGTTGTTTTCAAAGTGGCAGGCATTGTTTAGAGACTTTAGAGGATAGAGGGAAACATGAATAAAGCAGAAGATTCAACGATGGGTCTGACAATGTGATTTCGCTTACACGGCTCGATGATTCACACTACTGAACATAAAGTATAGAGGCAATTAGGTTTTACAATTCCAATTGGCCACGATAATTCCAATTTCTGCTTGAAAGAATGACATGAAACGTTAAGTACCTACCTGCGTATGCATTTGTATGTTAACAGAATTACCAACTAATCGGGTGCATCGAAATGGACTGGGAACGGTTCGTTGAAGATAGATTTGAAAGGAATTGTAAAGAAACATTGGTCGATATAAATAATGCTTATATGTTATTGAGCATTTTATTGCCTCCTGCATTATTCTACGTCTGTCGTGCAATGCGTTTTGGGCGGGACAGAAATGCCAGTTTTACTGACATTTATGCGAAATGAACGTACTCTAAACTGAATTTTTCCATGCAAAATAAAACGATGGAACGAGCAAGCCTTGTGTCAGAAAAAGAAAAGAACGTTTTTCCACAAGTTTGTCTTTCTCCTTTTACGTTTTATTCCATGCTGCTTAATACATTTGCCACGACAATTACAGTGTCATGTGGCAAGTGAATTATTTGTTCGCACGAGGATAAAATAAATCGATGATTTATAAACGATTTATAATATCACATTAAATCGTAGCTTGTATCCAGGAAATTGAAAACCAGTCGCACGGGCGTTCCACGAAAAGCAGACGGCAATAAGATAGAGAAAACCATTTATCCTCGAGAAACGGCTGGATTTTCTGAAATGTTCCGCCTCCTAAAGCCGATAATACAATTTTCAAAAGTCCAACCACTTCCCTTTCTGAATTTTAAGATGCTCGCTCTTGCAGAGAGACCTTTACGTATATTTTTCTCCACACCAATATCTGTTTAACATCTTCCCTTAATTCCCGAAATTCCCTAATCTCTTATCATACAGTTCTGTTAAAATCCTTTCCGCGGCATAGTTTCTCGTTGGGTACTATCAAGATGGGATTCTACGCGAAGTAGATTTATTGTTAGTCGTAAATTCTCCAGCCGGTGATCGCGTTGCATCGAGACAATAAATCAGTTTCAAACGTGTCAACCACTTTCTTGTATAACAGAAATCTTATACCACGTGAATATAACGCAGTGCTGCCTGAGGCAATGCGAAACCCTTTGGCTTTAATCACACCTGTAAAATCGTCCACAAAAAGGTATTGTACCACACCTGCAATTCTGCTCGCCGAAATCCATTATAAACGAAAAGCTCTACAATTTGATACGGTATTTGTTAAGACAAAAATATTCGCGGCACCACTACGGCACCACATAGGAAATAATATTTCACTTTACTTCACCCCTTCCCTGTGTCACGCTTTCTATTATTCTATGTACATGTGCAGCTCGCATAGTGATATTAGCGATATTAGAAAACTTTTATAAAGGCAAAGTCGCAGTACATTGTCGACCGCGTGTTCGCGTCAATGGATCTTTCTATTATACGAAAAGTAGGAACTGACGTAGGACGGTGTAATATCGAACGGCCGAACGATAGAGTGAATCGTTTGTACTTTAATATCTATATGCCCACTCGATCTTGCTGGGGAACAGCAGCAAGAACTTGGTGTACACCTATACGTCTTTTCCTACGAAATAGTCGGACACCCTTTAAATTTGATCCAATACGGACCTGTCCCCGAATTCTTCACACCTGTCGACGAAATTCTTCACTGTTACTCGAATCGTAAAGCCTTTCGTCCAACTTGATCAAACGCGATTTACCAGCACGTTTTATATGAAACCTCGCGCGAGAAGCGTGATTTATTAAAACTGCCGCATCGATTTTCTCTCATTTCATATAAATATTACAGAAAAGTTATTATTTTATACGTTTCTTTCTTTTTGTTCGCCCTAATGCAAAGCGTTCATTTAAGGATATGAAAACCCGATAGTCACAGGTAGTAACGAATGAATAAAATGTAAATAACAACGTAGCTACAGAGAAAATTTAATAATCGTTTATTAGTGCCGATATTAACAACATTTATGATAAGGCGGAATTTCATAATGGTTGAAGTTTATGTACCATTTATGTCACTCAGGAACGAGTTAAATGGCAAGCTTTTTAATAATGAAATACTGCTGTTCCCTGTATCGGTATTTTACATACGTTTACGAAATCGATTTGCTTACTGCAAGTGAAGGTATTATTTATGTATATTATTCGTGGAATAATTACGCTTAAAATTACGGTGCAAATGTATCAACGAAAAAACTGTATATTCAGGGATGCAAAGGGGTATCACTATCGAATTTTGTTTCGCCTGTTCTGATAGAGTACAGCTTATCATAAAAAGTTTACAGTCAAACATTTTTGCTGGCTGAACGTAGGACATATTTTGAACACACGTGTCGTCGAATACACTTCTGTCGTTGAAATGAAATTGAAATTTCGAGAGCCAGAATATTTTCCTTTCGTAAATCGCAGTGAAGCTGAGGAATGGAAATGTTTGCAGCTATACATATTTACAGAGGAAAACAATGTCTACGTAAAACCGTGAAACGTGGCATTTAAATCAATTCGGTTCGATTAATTATGAAACGAGTATGAAACAAGCATTTCACAAGCCATATCGGACTTGTACTTCGTTCTATTATGTGGGTACGATACACTAGATACATATACCACATGGCATACAATTTACCGTCGTCTATAATTATACAGCAATTGCTGGATGCTGTTTGCTCCGCATTATATAGATCTTTAATGTGATTATAGTATTATGTATGTCGATTTAGGTGCATGTCGCATAAGCTGATGCATGTTAATGCGGTGTTGACGTGGGTACGTTAATTTCCTTGTAATGTGTATGGACATGGGAGGTTGAATCAAAGTTTAAGATTTTGCAAATGTAAGATCAGTAGAAGTCTACCATTTTATGTTCAAATATCAGAAGTTTTTTTTTATTGAATATATTTATGGGATTAGGTGAACAATGATAACATTTTGTTAATTTCAAAGGAGTTCCAAGCTAATTTTAACTTAAATAAGGTAATGCGAAACTGTAATAACCCTGTCAGATGCAGAAGAATGATTTAACCTTATTCTGTACTCTCGATGCACAGCAGGGCTGCAAGCTCCGAACAAGTAAAATTAATTAATCGCGACCCTTCGTTTTAATCGCGTATGTAGGTACTCCGTCGATATATACGCGTAAAGAATATGTACATTAGTGTTGCAGGGAATTGAGCACGCTATTTGTTCACGTCAAGCGCCGTATCAGTGTTGCAAATTTCAAACATTACAATTTAAAGTCACGTTCACTTTACCTCCTCATTCCCCTTTCTCTGAAGAATATTATTTGAAAACTATTCTGATCGTAGTCTACAGTTTAAAGTATGCAAAATTGTAATGAACTGCGTGCAGAGCAGTTGATTTCCTAAAAACAATTTAATTCATCAATTTTACCTCCACGCTACCCCAATACCTTCTATCTACCCAGTCAATTAATTCCGCCCACTATCCTTTCTTTCTCTTCGCTGCTCGTAACTTTATTAAGTGTGTGCCTGACACCGCATCCTATCAACACGCGAAAGTTTCAAGTGCGACCGCTGCTCGCAACTCGGATGCTCCACGCGGACCGTATCTTGACCTGAAATTTCTGCTAACTTCCTGATGCCTTCTGAGGCGCAATCGTGCGAGAAACTGCATATGTGCATGTTGCCACTGACGAACTGGAAACATTCCTCGTCCTAGAAACAACCGACTCGATCAATTCTGTCTAGCTGAATATACATTACGCGTATCGCCGTGCGTTTGATACCGTAACAATGATTCTGATTTACCAAAAACAAAAATCTTCTCAAACCATTGACTCTTTGTGATGAAGGTGCTCGAATGATTCTTTTGGTTTATCTCAACACGAGATTAACAGTCGCCGCTCCACCCCTCGGGACATATAAAACTTCAGAGCACTGTAACACCTCGAAATTCGCGGGGAGTCGTTTCCGTGACCTCACTCACAATTTGTTGCGACCCTCGTCTATAACTTATAATTACCGTTCAGGGGATTGGTCGCTATAGATTGATGGTGTGAACGTGAAAATAAAATGGGATATATGTAATGGGCGATAATTCAATGGGTTTCCATAAATAGCGTGACAATGAGCAGTAAGGAGGGAGAAAAAACCCGTTGTTTCGATATTAACGAAACGTGCAAACTAACTTTCATACTTAACTCGAATCATGCGCCGTTACTGCTGCTTTTATGTAATTCGTGTAACGTAGAAGTGAAACACACAATCAGACATTATTTTTCATTTCGCCCGACTGTTTCATTGAATTCTCGTTGAATTTTCATTGAAACTATTTCATATTCACGTGGATTTACGTGTCGATTTCGCGGTGCTGAATTATTCGCAATCGCGTATGTAATTATACGTATATTTTCACCTTTACATTATATGGTGCTTCGAAAAGAAAGAAATACCAAGACAAACTGTAGCAAGAAGTGATAGGTTCCGTATGAAACATTGCTTTACGAGTTTCGCTGATTGCTTGAAGCAAGAATGGTGATGTAGGAAAGTGAGTTATTGCTAACTGTCTCTGGAGTATGCGTGCACTCTAGAAGTTGATTGTAGTACCTGGAAAAATCCAATCAATGCGTGAAACAGTATTTATTCGTGTCCATCAGGCCTTTTTTTCCACAGTAATTCTCCATGTATCGTAGAAATATGTACATTGAACATCATATTAATAATGTAATGTACAGTAACATTAGATCTATTATCTTCTTTCGGCAATAGTTTTTGGCCTCCAGAGTTCATTCTGGTTGGCAAATATCGATCAGTGAGTGAAATTTAAGCTCGCCCCATGCAATTTATTAGAAGGGAATGAAATAATTCTTTTCACCATACAACCGCACGGAACTTTGTCTTATTATTACAATTGTCTCCTCGAATTTACATTACCTTATACCTCACGCGAAAGTCCCTTAGTCTTTTAAACTTTGTTTAAAGCTGCCGGTAAGGCGAATCCCAAAGTTTTTCGTAATAAAGTCTATTCTGCTTTTCCTAACAACGATGATCGTAAATACGGGTTGTAAAAATTGAAATGAAAATAGTATATCAGCCGACGAAATTCTATAATCTTCAAATCGACCATTAAAATAACCGATATTGAAAAACTTTCGAACAATTCGCATCGTGTCCGGATCCGGTAAAGTTTCGCCGCATCGCCAAGATTGTAGCTAACTGAATCTCCTGTTGATGGAAGATCCAGGAACGAGCAAGTGTTATGATTTTCAATGGAAATCTCTTTGTAATGATATTTTCTTCTAACGTAGAGTTATAATATACAACGATAGCATTTTTGAACTTTGCTTGCTTTCTTTTCAACAGCGAGGTGAAAGCTTCGATTTATATTTTACTAGGCAGTTGGAATAGGTGTCGCAGACCATGCAGTACTTTACATTACGTGGAACGGGCATACAAATGGTACATATATACATACATACAAAGGAAATTCCTTTTGAAGTTTATTGTGAGTTATGTTTGTCAGTAATCATGAAATTTTGCGGGCAAGAAAAAAAACTTGCATTATAGGTGTTATTCAGGCTCGTAAACGGGTTTTTCTTTATGGAAAAATGCATAAAAATTGTAACGAAGACGTGGGTTTATAGTGATTGGAATCACTATACAGTTGTTCCATGGTAAGGTATCCGGCAAAGTGTATGCATCTCACGGAGATAAAATCTGCAACGTGGTTCAGCGACGTTCGGTGTCGCAATTTTCTATTATAGTGAAAGTGTCAAAGAGATCTCATCTGCTGCGAAAGTAATTACTTCAAGATCGCACATAGTTTATATGTATAATGTTCTCTTTTCTTTAAAAAAGGAAAAGAAAATATCGAATACTTTTCCATCGCAAATATTTCGTTATATGTGTGTATATACGTATGTGTTGTGCACGTTGGATATCCTAGTCTAACATATAGTTCTTCTAGCAAGAAAGTGCAAGTTATATTACAGACCGGTGATTACGCTCTGTGTTATACTTCATGCTAACACTGCAATCAAGATTGCAAACACTCTTGTAACGGAAGCAGCGTAGATAACTAGACTAAATCTTGCAAGATTGAAATATAATACACTTCTAAAGCATTTAATTGGACACCCCTGTATGCTTACTTTGTTAGAGTCGGGGAATGTAATAGTACATACATTTTATCTTCATTTAACCCTTTCGTGCCTACCGGGAAACATGAATTCCTTCTGAGTGTTAAATAAAACTGATCTCAATTTAGCACCCATTACTGGCGCAGTGATCGATAGGAAAAGAAATTTATTAAAAATAATAATTTAGTCGTGAAAGGGTAAGTACAAGTATATGATAAAAGTCACTTGTCAAGTGACACTTGTTGAAGTCTCATTTCACGCTATTATAAGCATCGTTGTTATCTATATTCCACTTCAGTCAACGTTTACTATACTACCAATTATTTTAAATTATCACACCGAGACGTTGACAAAGTGATTGACGCACAATTTTCAACTGAGACTAAGATTCGCGCATTGCCCTTTCTTCAACAGCGGAGTGTTTTGGGCAATCGATTCGCCGGCCAGCACCGATAACGGTGTCGGAATTTTAATCGGTTTTCCAATTGTCAGGTAATAGTGCCATAGGCATTTTGATTAAAATTCGCGTTGCGGTTTATGTTCACGTTCGACTCACAATCCATGCGTGCCTTCATATTCTGTTGTTTATTTGTGCCCTAGTAGTGCAGGAATAAAAGTACTGAAATCATTTAATTAACGAAAAGAAAGATTACGGCCAAACATTGGGCAAATATTGTAGACGTACAAAAAAGACAAAAAAATAGAACAACTGATGCAAAACGATGGTGTTCAACATTTTCCACTACTACTGGTGTATTTGTAATTTTCATTCATTGCTATTACCTTGATTTCGACCAAGTACAATTGTTATTCATACTTTTCGTGAGGCCACAGTGCTGACCTACAGTGTCAATCTATGAATGTTCAATCATTATTGACAGGATTGCCTATGGTACAAGTGATATTTTGATTGACACGGTGTTTCACATTACGGCTTGTTCAAATTGCTCTTGACACTGTATCATGTCCCGATTGATTTACTTCAGTGATTTAGCTCCACCAGTGCGGACACCGTCGGAAGTTTTACTTCCGTTAGATTGTGTAACGCAAATGACGTTTACGAAGATAATACGTATCGTTAATCGATAGTTTAATATTATACGATAGCTCCAATAGTCAATATTTATACGTATCGAAATTTTTATTAAATTCCTTCCAGTAATTCTAATAATCTTTTATACAAATATAGTTCAAATGAAATACGAAAAGTATTCCTAAATTCATTAATTTTCTTTACTTTTTCTTCGATGGAATTACATTAAACCAGTTTGGCCTCTCATGGACTTATACTTGCTCACGATTCTACTCGCAATTAATAACGTCCCAAACATTATAAATTTTAGAAGTGAAGTTGCGAGACCAATAATTTAGTACTATGTATTTAGTCAATTAATTATAAAGTTAGCAGTTATTTGCTGTTGCTGGTAATGGGCGATTTGATGTTATTTCTCATAATCAGTTTGACCAGTAGTTGTAGATGTTCATATATGTAAATGGAATGAAGCTCGACAGTATTTCAGATAATAGGAGGTCAGCAAGAGTTTAGTAAAGCGGAAATTGACTAAAATTTAGTTCCAATCAATGGAATTCTCTACTATATGTGTAATGCTTCTTAAAAAATCGTTACTAACAAAGATCCAAAGTTTTTCCTTGCAGCAAATAGTACTGGGAATGATTTATTAATCACTTAAAGACGAGAACTTATTTCCAATTCTCTTTTTGCGATATTAACGAATGATAAAAGATTTTATCGAGAGATTGAATGGATCTCAGCGTATTAGTCTGAATTGTTCCGCTTCTCAATGAAAAGTTTCTGGCATTTAAGTGATTGAATTGCATAAATTTTCTCGAAGGCCAGATTTAATCAAAAGAAAGTGACATCACTCTATTAGACCATAGGTAGACCTGTTGCGACAAATTTCAGGATTATTTTAATTATTTGGGCTGCTCGTTGCACGGCAGGAAATATTCGCAGAAAAATCCCAAGAACTTCGAGCGTCACGCACTTTGTGCTTTAACTTTTTATAAATTTCAAGAATGACAGAGGGGGTGGCCCTTATTTCTGTCGCTCCCGAACGAAAATTTGTCGGGCAGGGGATAAAATTATTCTCACTACGCCCAGAATATTTTCTGTAGGATCATTTCGTAAAATATCCTTTGGCGCGTATAAAACGGCGATAACAATGGAAATCCCATCTCTCACACAATTTCTGTGTGCAATTTTATTTATTTTTTCCAACTTCTATTGCGCTTCGTAACGATAATAGGGAGATTTCATCCGTTTGTACTTCCTTTTAGGAAGAAAATAATTGAATCGCGTAGGTACATAGCATTCGAATCTTTTTTATTTTATAATTTGCAGAATGATTGAGTAAATCACGCGTCTCTCGTATATTTTTTTTTTTTGATCAAGTAACCCAGTTTGAAGCACTTTCACAATTTTCCATAATTGTTGAAACATCGATTGCTTAAATTAATTACACTCGGCAGGCAGTATTTGTACACCGATTTCTTCTTTATACTCGAAATTTTTCACGCAATCTCATACCATAGTAATAAGAGAAAGAAGAATTCTTTAAAAAAAAAAGCCAATTCTCATACCCCAAATTAATAGTACAGTTTCCCTTAAAATTTGCTACAAAACGTTCATTAAATATTCAATACAATCACGCCCCTCGTTCACACCGCGAGACAATGTTTCTCGACTTTCTACCCCTATCTGCAGAATAAGTGATCACAATTTCGCTCGCGACGTAAGAATGCCGAAGTGGCCTCGCCGTTGTTCAACAGCGAACGCGTCCAATTTAACGCGAAGCGTTCAAGAGTTTATCGTTTCTTTCCATTCGAGGGGGATTGAATAGGTTGACGCGTCGACAGGGAAAACGGCCGGGGTATTTCGTTGCTCCTGCAACGAAAGCACGGCTGGGGGATGAAAAATTACGAGCGGGGAAACCAGCTTGCCGGTTACTCCCGAGAGTTCTTGTCAACCGAATGCCAATATTTTCATCCCCGTGCGGGATCGCGGAAATCTCGACGGCGAGGCTCGAACGAAACGCGATTTAGACATTCCGGAATAATCGCCCTCGAGTTTCGTCCGCAGAACGGCTACTCGGCGACGCGACAATCTGCCAAGTGTCGCGATTTTCCGATTGCCTTTGTCCGGGCGAAATTCAATTTATCTGCGAAACAATTGTACAGGGTTTGCACTTAGGTCGTTCGCCATTCCCTTCGCCGTTGCGCCAAACGCTTCGTTGCACTTTAATGAGCTTCCAGCGTGCTCCGCCCCGAGAGAAACGACTTCCTTTTACTTGGGGCAAAAAGCCCGGGCAATTATTCAGTCGATGCTTTAACAGTTAATGCGACCTGTCAGCGATCCGATTGCTGCCGCGTATATCTTGCCGTGGATGGGCCTTCTATTTGCCATGCGGGATACGCGCGGTTACAGTAACCAATTTACATTCGTTATATCGCGGCGCGATCACGTCGAGCTGGGAGAAGTGGGTTGCTTTGCGCCCGTTAGGATTTTCTCGTTTTTTCTTGGTTGCTGAGTCGCGGTTTAGTTTTTCACGGTTGGCTTTCGGTTGGTTGTTACTTCTCTTCTTGTACGATCTTTTTGTAAGCGAGCTTTTGTATTCGAGGATGCCTGACGCGATTTATGTTTGGCCGGAAGGTTTGATTTACGTTTTAGTATCTACGAGGATAGAATGAAATGGAATTTCTGAATTATATTTGGCGATTGATACGGTCCAGAAATAATTTCTATTTTTATATCGAGCTGCTGTATGTTCTGAAGATTAAACTAAATTAGTTCGATAGAAATTCGATGATAATAATAACGCTAGTTTAACAATTCCTTAGACAAAAATATCTCCTCTTGTATTTCCGACTGCACCTCGAATTCAACGGCAACACGTGTTTATTTAGCTCGCTGCGAACACGCGTTGTACGTCGCGAATTGCGACGGACTCTTTCACGATTGAAACCATTCCGACAGATATTCTCCAGCCCGAGATTCCACTGCGGTTTCGATAACGCACATTATCATTTATCGGCAGCGAGACAGGCAAGTGAGCCTGACGTGCCATTCAGCTTCTCCTCGCCGAGCCGTTGAAGCATAATTCTTCGATACAGTCTTCGGACTATCGAGCCATTGAAAATCATCGGTTGATTTGATATTGTTCGTATGTGGTGTGTTGTTCGTGTTTCGCTCCGCTCGAACTAACTTATTGGATACGAATTTCGAAAATAAATCCTCGTTGATAGGAACGGACATTTCTGTAAATATCTCTGTTAAATAGATGGCGATTCGTTGAAATCTTCTGGTTTCACTTACGTTCGACTCTGGTTCATATTTGCCGAACTAATCTAATAGGATAAACTAGTGACCTGAATCGTTCTGGGCAACCGAATCCATAAATTTCTTATTCAATCATGTACTGGCGGGGCGAAAAATATATTATCCAAAGAAGAATAGAAAGATTGATTGAGTGGACGATTTTATCAGTGAAATTACTGCGCAGTGCTTTCGCGTAATATTTTGCCCAAGGCTTGTATGGAAACAGTTTATTCATTTATATGATAGGAATATTTTTAATAAGACTTTTACTTTGTCATTTTTTTTATCAGAATGTACCCAGTACAATTTCCGGGTCGGAAATCTACGTTTTAGAATAATTAATTCCATCCACAATAATTTTTCGTCCAATGCGAAAGAGAAATTATATTGCAAAGCTTTAAACGCGGAAAAGGCTTGCAGTCTCGAATTGCATTTCTTTGTACGTCTCCCGTGCCCGCGAACAGAACTGAGAAAACTGTCTAGCATGCTTTCGTACGTTCTCTTACTAGCCACAGAGGAATCTAGAAATTTCATGTTCGAGGTGGTCATTTGCGTCCCTTGTTTCGCGTCCGATTCCAGCTTTATTTATTTTCTAGAAGCGAATTGTCAAGCTGGCATTTCCTTTTGCGCTGCTGAAGTCGGCTAACCGTATATTCATTCAGCTTACAAATGCGCAACCATTCCAACGACGGTTTCCATTTCGCGTACGTCATCTTTCCAATTTGTTCCCATTATTTCTGGTAGCAATTATTCGTGCAAAGGTAAACAGGTATTAGGCTGAATGAAATGTCGTTCAACTATTAAGTAGTTTTGGAACACCCGTGCTTTCGATAGTAATCCTTAGTTGGGCAAGTTAATATCAACTTGTGGCTTGTAAACGCATTCTGCGATGTAATTTGTAGCAATATTATACTTGAATACCTGTCGAAATGTAGCAAATAATGCACACTTCAATTACGAATGCCATAGTGTAATTATCGTTTCATGAATTTCTTTTCTAGTGCAAATTTTATAGTAGTATTATTATTGGCATTTTATAGAAATATATTTCGCAATCTAGGAACATCGCACAATGCTTCGAATATTCCAAACTGCATCAGAATTTCATTTCTGTATGTACATGGTGCACAAGTATAGCAAATTTGTCGAATGGAATGCGCCAAGAATCGTACATCTCTTTCTGAAAGCAATTTTCTGCTTGCTAGGACAGAGTCAATGTTTTATGTAAATGCGTTGTTGACGTTAAATCCTCTTTGATTTTTGAACTTTAAAATTCTTTGGAGGGAATATCCGTATAAAGTAATTTGTCCATGGAACATCGAATAATTTACAATTTCTCGGCGAGAATAGGTAATGCCGAGAACATTATTTTATGCACTTCGAAAAATTTTTGCGCGTCGTTCATTTGAAATAGATACCATAAACGTCAAGGTATACGTACACGTAGGTTGCACAGCCCCTATCTGTGCTACAACCTGTTTTCTGCGAAACTAATACAGATAAAAATATGATTGTTCGTACGTTCTACTTCCTCTTAGGATATCAGTACCTAAGCCTTAGCACACGAGAGGTTTTCTCGTCTACTCTTTTTAAAGGTGCAGTGCGATGCGCGTTACCTACGTTGTCAATACTCTCATTGAAGTTTTTAAATAGACCGGAATTTATTGCAAATACTCCGTTGATGGATTATTAAAAGTTTATATCAAGGGAAGCTATTTACACCGGGAGAATAATAAGAAATATGTTACCGATCGATAACAACTGATTACAATTAAATAGGACTTTCACACATAACAAATAGAAATGAACGCATGCAATTAGTTACTCTGTGCAACCCTCACCTGTCGATGGAGATCGCCATTAAAGTGAAGACGCTCGCGCATATAGTGAGCACCGCGACAAATTGGCAGATCTTGCAGTAGAGTGTGCCAAATGGCCAATGGCTGTTCAACATGTAGACGTAATTGAACGTGACGTTCAACGTGGACACCATTGCGTCCGCGATACTCAAGTTCACCAAGAAATAATTGGTAACCGTACGCATCCTTTTATGCGCCAGCACGATCCAAATTACTATGAGGTTGCCGCCGGTGGCGACGATGATCATGCCGGTGAACAATAACGTCCAGATCATTTGCCTCCACCACGGTAGAATAAACTGATTTCTCAGCTGTAGGTCCGTGGTGGTCGTGTTGTTATAGTAACTATAATTGTCCGCCAGCAATGTGGCATTCCACGGATCAGCCGTGGAGTTGGCGAAAACCTCGAGGGCCTGCATTTTCCCACCGATCCACTGACCTTCGACACGGAATAATCGTTCAATTCTAGCAAATTAATTCGCACCCCGATATATTCATTTCTACGCGCGCAAGCACAATCAATAACAGCCGAGAACACCGTCCCATAGGAAACTGATCCGGTCAATACGACCCACGACAAGCGTGATACAGAAATGATTTCATTTAACGCTCCCTCTAATCACCATCGTCGGCCACGCTTGATATATTCACACTTCTGCGCCGACACAATTAAAAGTTTCATGCAACGCACGTTATCGCATGTTACATCCACGTTACCTCCAGCAATTGCTACATTTAAACAGACATAAGTCGTGTTCACTCCGTTCTCGCACACTGAAATTAATATCCGTCCACCGCGAGACGTTACTCGGTCTTGTCGCAAGGATAGCCGATTCCGGAATAGTATACACGAAAACGTTTCATTAGTTCCGTATCGATACCGATATAACGAAACCGACGACACTTGTCGCCATCCTGTGCAGATACTATTTGCGCGACATGGATAAGCGGACAACTGGCAAGGCTGATTCGCCGACGACGCTCACTTCCACTTCCGTTTCGTGCACGGACGTCTCCAACTGGCTTCCATCGGACCGACTGCTCAGCCGTTGACCCACTGGTACAGTTCGGATTTTCACGGGCTACCATCGGGGCGAATGAGACTTTTCTCGGGTATCAGGGCACCGGGTAGATTATTTTCAGTTTTCACCACGATTTCAATGATCTCCGTTCTCCACTTTTGTCAGACGATACTTGCTGTTTATTATAGTTCCACGTTTCGTCCATTTTGGTTTGCTATTTCAATTATTTGTATCGCTATCGAGTACTCTGTTATTGACTGTACACTTTTGTTGCCCTTATTTTGGAACGTTTATACCATTTTCCTCGTAACAGCGAATAACCAGCTAGCCCTATCTTCTTCTTCACTTCTTCTCTGCAAAATCGTATCACGTTTTCCCCCTAATGAAACCGGCATTGCCCCCCACGGCAACGTTTTACAAGTTCGAATTCCACGGATAATTACTTTTTACCGGGAAACGTTCGGTCAGTGTCGT
This sequence comes from Nomada ferruginata, assembly GCA_963583965.1. Taxonomy (NCBI): domain Eukaryota; kingdom Metazoa; phylum Arthropoda; class Insecta; order Hymenoptera; family Apidae; genus Nomada; species Nomada ferruginata. The sequence goes on along the minus strand of OY757225.1, from coordinate 6,822,948 downwards.
CGAAGAAATTCTGCACGGAATTCCCCGCGAATTACAGCCGGCCTTCCTCCGATCCGTCTGATCAGCAGGCATGACGACAAGGTGTGAAGTTCAGTTTGTGTCAGCCTGTTCTTACTGCTGCTTCGAGTGCATTCGAGGCATACTTAGAGAGGAATACTTGCAGGCCGGAATAGAGCCGTTGTCACGTCGAGCTTCTATTCTAGCGTTTCTCTTACTCTCTGCGCAGACGTTTCTTTGTGCCTCCATTCACTTCCTTTCCGCGCTTCCGTCTGTGCAGAACGTTAATACATATCCGCCGTGTTCTTCTCCCCCCGCGAAAGACGACAACGCAGTCGAAACTTGTTTCCCGCTGTACTAAAAGGAAGGAAATCTTCCCCGTAAAGATTCGCGAGTCGATTCCTATTGCGCGCAAGCATTTAAAGCAGTTTCCTTTACTGTCTGACCGCCGACACTTATTCCCCTGTATTCGCGATAAGGCTGACTACCTCGTCGAACCGTTCATCACATTGTGCCTTCAACGATCATCGCGTGAAATTGTACACGGGCAACTTTTTCGCACGATGTTCCAGGCGAATATCTCCGATGGGAATCTCCCTTTGTGCTCGCGTTACAAATGATCCTAAGGACGGCTCCGTGTCGCGTGAACGAAGGAACATCTCTGCGATCGTGAAGCTCGGACGATTGGCTTCCACGGGGAAAATAAAAGGGTTGAATTAATGCGGCACGGGGAATTCTGTGCCGGCGAGCGACGCTGCACGAAAAGCCATTTTCGCGAATGCCGGCGCGGTCGGGGACTGGGGTGAAAATTATTTCCAGATATTCGCCATCGGGATCGAGGACGAATGTGTTCGTAGTCACGGTTGTCCTCTCGTTGCTTTCGACAATCCTCGTTGGAACCGACGCGTCCCAGAATCGTATTATCTATTCCTACGGTATCGGTTGAAGTATATGTACAGCTTTCAGAACGTTTCGTCCAGCTCGTGAGGTCGTACACAGGTTGCTTTAAGGTCCTAGGAAACTGCCGGCTCTGGAACATAAATGATGAAATGGAAGGATAATTCTTGAAATTCTTGTCAATGTTTAACGATTCTCCACAGTAAGTCATTTATTTATTGATTTTACGAGGCAGTGGACAAATTTTCACGGTAATACTGGATAGTCTGCCTTGTTTTTCAATTTTGCGCGAACCCCTCGGAAAATAACTTAATAGACAAGCGGTATTTCAATAAAAACTTGAAACATCTAAGTGCGAACGGTGTTTGTTTGTTAACAAGCGTTCGAGCGCATCGAAACAACTCGTCCCGAGTTTCGCAATCAAAAACATCAAAGGGAAAGAAAAGTTGGAAGTTTAAAACTTCTGCGTCGTAATGTTTGAAAAGGTACAATTACTATTTTATGCGGTCGCCCCTTTCGAAACGTTTCTATAAATATTTTGCATGCGGCACAGCTTCTCTCTTGCAACGAACTGCATGGAGTGTTTTAAAGTGGCAAAATACGTAGTCAGAGGTACGGGGGATTAAAATAAATGCAAGTACATGTCCGAAATGAACAGCGGATCGCATAGTATTTGTCCCCAAAAGGGTTCATTCCGGCATGACACGTTCGGTCTACAAACTTGGCCTCGTTCCTTGCGTTACATACCGATGCGGATAACTCATGTGACGAGATCAATTATTCAAGCACTTAGGTACATGCCGTTCAGGGAATTAGATAATTTCGGTAAACGTGAACGCAAACATTGTTTCCATTTCTGTGCATTGGCATTGATTGTGGTCGGCGAATTATGTGCAAGTACTAAGTTCTTCGTATTGTCGTTCAGTCTGTATTATGGAGAAGTTTCATATACATATATAGATATAACAATACGGGGCTAGCTATTATTCACTTTGCACGGAGACCTATGGAAACTTTCACTTCAGTTCTCGTACACCGAGGACAGGAAATATAAAGGGGGTTGAAGCGTGCATTACTATATACGCAGAGCAGTTAAAGGGAATTTCGAGCTTTGATATACACGAAAGTCGGTTAAATCTACCTTTTTGTGAAAAGAATTTTATCACCGCTTATTTGTGCATAATATTTCTATTGTTAATACTTCTCTTTTTGTAACATTTTCGTTTCGGTAATAATGGAACGTGTCGCGTTCAGAACATTTCAAGAGGTACAAAGTATTTTTCTGTTTTTTCGGAGTAAAATACATTTAACACGCGACGCGCGGCAATAAAGTTTCGAGAACAGCGTTAAACCATTTATTTGGAAATAAAATAGATACGAGGCCATCAGCTTCAAAGTGGCCCCCTTCAGACTGTATACACGAATTTCAGCGTGGAATCCGTTGATCGTAATATTTCTGACGCTCACTTTTTGGTGTCTGTTTTTCATACCCGTGTTATACAACGTTGTATTTCAGGGACCGACTGAAAACGCGTTTCTTCCACGATCCCCTTTTCTCGGGGAAGCAAAAAAGAAGAGTCGCAAAGGTGACAAATCGAACGAATACGAGGGTGCGACGACGTTGTGATCGATTTTGAATTAAAATGGCCATTGCCATTACGTAAACTCCGCGACGATGCACTTTCAGGTGCGAACCAACTTGCACAATGACTGAAACAATACAATTTATTTACGGAATCTTTACAACCCTGTCAGATGCACACCAGTGTTCATCCCCTTTTGTTACCCGCTACCGAAAACATTTCAACAAGTCAGCTGCCGCGAGTATTGCATCGAAAGCTGCATTCGGGTATCCGCCTCTCGTGCATCCCCTTTCATTGAATTTTATACCTAAACCCCGCCGTACGTTTCACAACCCTGCCGCAGAGGTATATAGGTAGACGTGTATATATATTATATATATAGCGGCGCTTGTGGGCCACCCTCTATCTTATTCGAGAGATTTATGTTGTTGCTGGTGCTATCTCGTTTAGGCATCGAGCAGAATTCTTCCAGGAGTTCTGGATCGCCTGGATATGTTCATCTCGCGACACGCTATTATCTGTGGTGATATGTAGGCCGTCCTTCCTACGTTTGACAAGAAGTGGCCATTCAGGGATGATAAATAGCGCTTTTGTTCCTTCGGACCCTTCCAGAGATGCATTTCTTAAGATAGACGTTAAAGTGTAGGGTTCCTCGGTCGATTTATCAAATATCATAGTTTGTTACGATTTCTTGCACTTCTAATGTATGCTAATGCATTATATCAATTCGACGCGAAGGCTGAGACGGATGTATGGGGATCGTCGTGGCGATTTCAGCGGGAAGGTAAATGGATTTATGGTTTTTCTGGGCAGTGTTAGGAACAGGGGGATCTGCAGTGGAACAAATCAGTGATTCTCGTTGGGAATCTTGCACGGTTGATTCGATTTAGTAATTTGTGGAATAGCGCGAAGAAATTGTTGGTATTAAAATTGAATTAGGAACGACCATTAATTATTAATAATTAATCGATAGTATATTAGCGATTGTCCTTCGGTTCTTATTTAGCATTTTCTTAAAATATGATACGATTATTGCAATATCACAGTGGATAATGCGGAGCCATTTGTTGACCCGTACAATTTCTCACACGTATCAGTTATACCCTGCTATACTTATACCTCTTGCACCTGACAACCCTTACAAGATTTCTCTCTTCGATTCCACTCTCGTTCAACGCCCCTTTTCAGTTGTTGACCGTACACCTTCCTTATTGCTTCCATACAAGCTTTTCGATAGAGGAGACGCTATATCTTTCTTGAAGTACACCCAGGACAATAAACCTTAATAGAAATTTCGTGTTTTCGAGATTTATATCTCTTAATCCAGACCGATACTATATGTTGAACATTTCATTTCAAAACTCTCAGCCAGTACAACAGCGTGCGTTTGCAGGCGAAAAAGTTGGGGAAATTATTTTTATACAGTATAAAAAGTAATTGGCGAATTATTAAGTATACTGTACCGAAAATAGTAACGACGTAGTCTCTCTTTTTTTACGTCACTTAGATCAGCGACATACGATTTGCTCGAACTTTCAACTTATATTAAACGGCTTTTAACCCGTCCAGACAGAAGACGTTATTGACAACGCTGAAAATGGCCGTGAGGTCTGACCTATCTTTTATGCTGTCGCGTGCCTCGACACTGGCGTGTGAAATGTCCAACAACTAGAAATCAAACAGTTCTAACTTGATATTCCATTATTTCTGGCATCCAATCAAAATATGATCTTGCAACAGACTGACGATAATAAACGTAAGAATGAAATGGGTAAAGTGGAGATCAAAGACAATATTTCCATAGTATGTATTATAAAGTTCAATTGAAATCGATGGAATATTTAATAATCTTTCACCCTTTACGATGGATCGCTTAAAGCAATGAAAGCCTCGTGTAATTAAGAAAAATATATGATCTACGCAACATTGGTTGATTCGAGGAAGACTCGTCGCGACGCCAGGAAATTCGCAGATTTATGAAAAGTGGAGAAATAGAAATCAGGGCGAATTCGCCATACGAAAAGCAGTACGAAAAATCCGATAATTGTAATTTTCGTGAATGGAGTCGTTTTCCATACGAAGATTTTCCTTATGCCAGAGTTGCCGTGACGTAACGCGGTAGGGTAATACTGTTTGCTGTAGTCGTGCAACAGCACCCGTTTCGTTGTTTCCCATTTCATATACCTCTACTACTTCCACGCTGCTCTTCCTGCAACCCTGAAACTATTATACCGACGTTCTCTATTTTCATATATCTGTGCATATGTATGCACAGTATTTCGGGGTACACAGTTGTGGTCTACCCGGCGCACCGTTATCGCGTTTTCCATATTGCACGAGTATTAACAAATAAACATTTCTTACTATCTTGCATTTCATTTCCTGATTTGCAGAAATGCGCTGGTAATTAAACATTTGCAATTATTATCTCGGCATTACGAGTATCTGTTTAAAATTGATTACTGCAGGTACTAACAGTGACTTACTTCGTTTAATTATATTTAAATTTCTCGAAGCTTCCCAACGTTTATTTTAATAGGAATATTTAATTCGTAATTTCGGTGTAGCTTGCGAAATGCTCGGTAGGATATTTCATGATCGGCACTAATTTCCAAATTAAATTTGCAGGGAGCAACGATGATTGATAACACATTGATACGTTTAAGCTCACAAAAGCTTTCGAATGTTGAATTTAATTTCGCCGGGTCATTTGGAAACTGTGTTCATTGTAATGCACGCTGATTCCAAAGGTTTGGTCGCCGGTGTGTTTCATAATTCATTGCACTCTGTCACATTGCCAGGCATATAGAAAAATGGTAAGTCAATAGACAAAGTAGTTAATTGTATCCGTTGCTCATTATTCCATTGCGAATTGCATTTACTCTTAAATTATAATCTCTCTCTGGAATTGTTAATCCCTTTAATATCTCTGATCGAATATGGACTCATTTCATCGTAACGATAAATACATCGTTGAAAACAGGTAATTGCTTATTTCCTACGCGTAACACAAAATCATAATTCTACGTGATATATTATTTGATCTGCATCTGCACGAATTGCTGCAAAAGTTGAGATAATGTTAGTAACGATGATGGCTATTGATTGCTGTTTATTTAGATTTTTAATGTCATTTGTCCGATAATTACTAGAAAACAATTTTTTTATATTTTATTGGTGTTACGTACAAATTGTATTATTTACAAGTTCAAATGCATTTGAACGAATTTAATAAAACTTTTATTATTAATCCGTCTCAAACTGTGCATAGATCGAATTCTGCACAGTCCACGTCATCTAAACACACATATATGCATATTAGTTCGACGCATATCAATGAGAATTGTCTTATGTGCAATTGAGATTCAAATTTCGCACCTATGGATGTTGTCTATCCAATAATTTATCATACAAATTGAAATTCAGCTTTAGCGAAGCGACAGAAAACGCATCTAAAATGAGATCGATCGCCATCCCATATCCCTATTACTTCAGTTGCCCGATGCACGACGGTTTGTTGGAAATTTCAAATAAAAAAGTGTTAACAAATCGATGAACCACAACGTGGACGCATGGGCAACGTTCACGATTGTATATTCATACGTGCGTGCGTTAATGTAAACCAGGAAGCAACGGATGCTACACCCGCTAACACGGTTAGACTCTTGGTAATGGAGTACACCAAGACCTGCGCCTGACGCTAGACCCAGGCCTGATCGTGTTATCAAGACACTGTCAATACTTCCAGAAGCGTTCCCAAGTGCAGCGCGTGTAATATTTCAAAGAGAAGACGCCACTCCTCCTGTAGAATTGTGGCTAAGGTATTTGCTATGCTGTTGCGCGGACAACCATGACTTTTGTCCGTGTTACGAGGCAATTTGAAAGCCGTGTATGACCGTAATTTCTTCTACTCACCTCGCCTTCTAGCTTCTTTCTTAAAATTACAATTCTTCGCACGACCGTTGCCGCGGTTTCAAGTTTCGCCTAGGTGTATCGGGGTTTACAATTTTTCCCGGGCGTTGCAGTTAGGGTTCTTTGATGACATAAGATCTTGAAAGAGAATTCGAACGAAGTTGTACGTGGGAGAACTCCAAGAATATTCTCTAGAAATTTTCAATTATTTATATCTGTCCCTTTTGTTTTTGCTGTGACATGCTTGGGAAAGAAAAGTGTCGGATGTATACAGGTGAAATTAATTGCTCAGACATCGTTTAGAGGTTTAGAGAAACATGCACATGAATGTACAGAATAATTTTCGGCAAAGTGGCAGCGTTTAAAATTGCAATGTTTAATTTCCAAATTTGTTATTTATCTACTACATACATTTTAACAGACTATTACTCTCGTGACTGACACTCGTCTGCTGTACTTTCTCATCAGTCTTTCAGTCACGCCTCTCAAACGGCAATCGACGTATCGTAAACCCAGTCCCATAGACGGAAGGTATCAAAGGGGTAGAAATTTATAGGCCAGTTTCCTCAAACAAGAAGGAGCGGTAGCTCAACGTTCTGAAAGCAGGATGATATCTTAATTGAAGGCGTTGCATATCGAGGAAAGTGACCTGATTCATTTATTTGAGTTTTATCGGCCAAACTGCTACCATATAACTTTCCAAATTAACGCCGTGTAATGCAGTCTAAGTTGTGTAACAGTTGAGTTGCGGTGCTGTTCAGTTCAGCTCAGAGCGAGTGTAGTTGGACAGAATTTAGGTTGCAATCAGACAACATTTAGGTGGGTAGTCATGTACTTGGGAACTAGTAGTTAGATCACCTTTTAATGCTACCATTCGAGCAGCTCCAGTCTACAGTCAAGATTGCGTCTGATTATATCGATTATGATTACGAATATCCGTTGTCCAACTTTTGCGAGCTGTAGAAGACGATATTAAAGGTACTGGCACACCTGACAGTGTAAATCGAAGGTTTCACTGTATTGCAACTTGGAACTTTTATTTAAAATGGACTGGAAATTTTAATAGTAGGTATTACTAGGGTTTACTCGAATAATTGTGAAGTCGAATTTGTTCATCTCTGCAGTGGGATATAATTCGCAAAAGGGTCTTGCTGTGCTTGGTAGCATATCTTTGCGAAGAAAATGTGACGCGACACGGTTTCGTGTGATCGACTTTGTCGAACGATGCCACAACGTCAGTACAGGGGACGTTCGCGACGAAATTTTGCAACACACTATCTATGCCAGCAAGTAATTCTGGTCTGTGTACTGATTTGCATGTTTATAGATGCGCACTTCAAGTAACCTAGCGGTTGGCAACTGTGCACATACTCTCGAGCAACATTCCTCACAATTCCTGACATAGTAATACAAAGCTGTCGAATGTAAGTATGCTATCGATTTTCTCGATAACCGCATACATCTTCAGCGTTAGGTGATTTAATAATGCGTTAGAGTTCCGTGTGCTCATCTGTCAGTCGAGAGAACAATAATAAATAATTATACTGCAGCTAATTTTGTTTCTCTGCGATATAATATTTGACATAGAGAAAAATCGGACTCCTGTAATAAAACGCGAGTTCATAAGAGCAATAGAAACGCAATTAAACAAACGAATAAATCGACTGCGCATCTGTTTCATACATTCGAATAGCCGTACGATATAAACAAATTTTGTTAAACATATTTTGCTAGAAAGGTTTTGAAATTCAACGAAATGTTCTTCTATTTTCTACAACGACTTGGTACCTTATTTTAGATGCTTCTGTGTCGTTCAAGGTCTGCTTCAGCAACGAATTTGCAAGCAAAGAGCACAAGTCTGTGTAGCTTAAGGAACGCTAGGGAGAATTCTATTGTTCATACATACCATGCACTTCCGGTCACTGCTTTATGGTTTCCCCGATGGAACTAATGGCAAATTTTAGCCCGAGAAAAAATCCTTCGTCAGAATAATATTCCTATGTACTTCAGATTAGTTACCACTTCAGAGAGTTATTTCTAGCCTCATTTCGTTCAATATACCTTGACAATTTCTAGAAGTCGACTATTAATTAATTAACATTGACGTAATATCATATATAGTATAAACGGGGAATAATTAATATTACTGGGATAAATAATTTTTTCCTCGCCCCTTTTACATTCTTCATTTAATGACAATTAGAACAGAAATATTCGAGTACCACAGAATTCATTAATTTTATTTTGTCACTTACGATATGTAACACTGTGATAATTACATACAACGTAATAATCGTAATAAACGTTTGTGGTGTAAATAAAAAGGTTTGACTACCGTCAGGAAGATAAATATAAATCAACGAGAATGCATAAAGTTTCTTATGTACTCCATTACCTTTAACGTTACTAAACAATGGGCAATTAAGTTCTGTCTAAAAGGAAAAACAAGCGCACCAGGTAACGTTATCATTCATACTTGTTCAGCTGAAAATAAATAAAAGAGTGTGAATTTTCGTGCATCTCTCTGACGTTCACCGCGTTTTTTCTCCATTATAAGGTACCATTATACATTCAGCACGAAAGGTCTGGAATCACCATAATAAACAGGATTAATTAGCTGGCTCATAGTTTGAAAAAGTCCCAAAGTGCTTTTGCTGTTTCGTTCATTTCGTTTCGTTAATGACTCTTCCTACGAAATACTTTTTGTACATTTCTTTACGCACGCTCATTTAGCCATGCCCTTACAGAAATACGTAACGCACAGTAGCCTATATTGACATGATTTGCGATTATTGGTTGCTCGTACTTCAATCGATTCTATCATCTTAACCTGGGGACAAATGATTAATGATCAAAGTATAGCTTGAGGGAAACACCTGGTGTTAGAGCGATCTCTATGCAGCTGGTATCTTCTGATTCGAATTAATTACCCAGAAATTCTTGGTAGCAATCAAATATTTACAACGCCAAGAGCATTAAAAACCCGCGCTGATTTGGTAGTCTCAATTTTTCAAATATATTCCCCACCTTCTTCAAGCAGCATATTTTTTATGTAAACAATTATACACAACGCAGTACTTGAATCCATTTTGATTTAATATATTTATTCAAATATTTCAATTTTGTGTTACAAGACATCATGGCAACTCCTAGGGGGGCTTTTATAAGCTGTTTATAAACTTTCATAAGCTTTCTGAAGAGTTGTGTCGAGCAGTAAGAAGATACTTAAAATGCTGTTTCCTTTCGCTCGGTTAAGTAATGTAAATATTATATCAGTTTAATACGCGAAGGGAAAATCAGTTCTAACTGTTTATATTAATTAGCCAACAATTAGTTTTTTTAGTTTAAAAGCTGTTTTATAAATTGCCCGGCATAAAAGGCTTGTAATTTATTAAAAGGCACTTACTCTGTGCTCTTGGTTGGTACGTACGAAACAATTCAACAGCACAATTATTTATTCATAAAAATAAAAAATGCTGTTCACTATTCTACATTACTATAACGGAACAATTGAAATATAAGAAATAGATCAGAGAATAAGTTTACTAGTTTTGGTCGAAATCATCATTAATCTTTTCGATAAATATTTTTCCTGTAACACCCCGTACAATATTAACACCCTCGCAACCTTATTATGCTTCAGCCATCACATACATAATATTAATGTATATATATTGTATGTATATATATATTGCTAGCTTTACTTGCATCTATATGCGATTAGCACACAAGGGGAAGAAACAGTTTTGCTTCTGGCTATGCGGTTTTGTTGTTCGCAACAAGCCCTCGTGGAATTTGGTCAAACATTAACCACTTGCAACTTCTGTGTCAATATCGGAATTTGTTCCTGCGTTAATCTCACTAGACGACCATCGAGAATAACCGGAATACCGTACACCAACGGATATAGAAACGTCGAGTTCACAATTGGTATTTTTAACAAATTTTCTAGAATTACGAAGGAAACTTAAAACAGATAAAAATTAATTACGCTTCTCCACGTCTCTATATCTTGAGAAACTCTGAGGTTTGGGTAACAATTTAGCACCATATTGAATCAATGGTATTCAGATTATAAATTTTCTATTGAAAAGAAATTAAATCACTTGTAGGCATTTAAAATACAGTAGACTGTAATAGAATGGCATCTAAGCTGATAAAGGCGGAAGATTTTGATTACAAGAGTAACTCCAACGTTTACGTTTTCTTGGAAAAAGAGATGACCACGCGTTGCATAATGTATGAACAATTGCATAATGTATAAAACAATAGTATTAGACGTTTTCTTGGTAGATATGTTTACGCTAGACTATTCTCGACGACGAATCCCGCCGTCTGATATGAGTGCAAGGGAAAAGCTTTTTAGTCGGAAATTTGATAGTGCCCGGGAGCAAAGAAAATTTTATCGAGCCCCCGGCACTGAGGAATGTGATACTTCTCTCTGTCTGACATTAGAAACATTAAAAATAAATTTTCAGAAGCCAATGCGATTAATTCTATACGCTTATATAAATCACGTTTATTCGATTTTCCATTTGAAAGGGAACTTTGGTAATCAATGCGTACTATTCAATCACATTTCTCTACTTTTCGTTTTGTGGAGTTAACCGATTTGGCTAATGTGCGGCTCAATTTATAGTGATCTACATGATAACGGTGACCTGTCAACTGCCATTCTAAAGGCAGCCAACTAATCGCTTCCGAGATATTAATAACCAAACTCATAAATCTGTGCCAAACGAGAGTTTTGTTGTGACGATCCTTACATTTAATCGTTTCTAAAGAAATTGCTGTTCTATTTTCGTTAATGGTTTAGTGTCTTATTAATTAAACTTGCCCATTAACAACGATCATTTCTGAACTACAGACTGTCATAACAGCGTGGTTTGACATCTGCGAAAAATTTCAAATAGATTAATTGTGTAGTCATGTATTTCGGAAAAAAGAACTGTAGAATCTATACACCTGTTAAAATCTTTCATGCACGTTTTTCGATGTCTGTGAGATGGAAAGGGATAGACGGAAAGTATGACATTCAAATCTCCAAAAACTGTGATCATTGAATCGAAGCAACATTTTTCTGACACATCTTCTCGTGCCACCAAAAAGCGACAGATGTAAAGGCGGTCTAGATAAACGAAACACCCTACATCTGTACAGTGAAAGTAATGAAGTGTACACTATATCGAATGAATTCCAATATTTGAACTTAATCTATTCTATGCTTAATGTATGGGGGGGACTTTTTCTCGCGAGTAATTAAGCAAATTGATTCTTTGAACCTTAAACCTTGCAAATATAAATATCATAATTTTTTATAATAAAAATGTAGGTCAATAAGTGTATTATTCATTTATGAATTCATATTTTGATATTCATTAATTAATTCGTATATTGATCAAAACTGAACGTACTATAATGTGATGATAATTAGATGGAAATTATAAATAAATTGTTAATTTATTTATAATGGACATGTGTATATTCACAATACTGTACTATAAGTTCCACTTTATTAGCCGAATTTAATAATTATTCCGTTGAAATTTGATCAAGTAGATTAATGTTAATATAATATTATTACTTTCACACAATGTTGCAATATTTAAATTTAACAAACTCGACTTAATTGCATGCCGGCTTCAAATATTTGTTTGCCGTGCACTGTACGAAATCATGGGTACCATTTTATCGGCAACAATAAATGTTACACGTCACAGATCTTTGGTAGGTTTTTTGCAGCAAGAAGTAGGAAGGTAAAAAGGCCTGGATAGACCGAAGGAGAAAGATTTCCTTTCTCTAATAAAACGCTTCGTCGGTCGGGAATGGACAAGAAGTAGAAGAGCTAGGCAAGTCGATCGATCTTAAACTTCTAATCGCACAGGAGTTCGAAAGTAATGTTGTTTTTTTTACAATTACCTTTCATCCGTTCAATGCCTCAGGTTGCTCGAGAATTATCGGTAGCCCACGCTCTGTTGAAGCCCACACTTTTCATGCAACTTTACAGAAGCGATACTGAAAAAGAAATGAAGGAAATGTCAGCGGTGCAATTATTCTTCTGGGAATAAATTGAGTTTATTCTAACAGTGACAGAAGTGTGACGCGTGATATTCATTTTCTAGTCAATTAATTTGAGAAAGTGGACAATTTATAATTGCTTGGTTTTATCGTGAAAAATGTATGTTTCGCTTCACGAAATCCTCTAAACATTCACTATTCTACTAGACGTGAAAAGGTACAGAATGCCATTTAAACGAGCATAAAGAGGACCTTGAAATCACTGACAACCCTTTACGCCCCAAAATAATAAGAATATCACTGGAATGTCGCGATCCCCCTCGGCACCGTCGAACCATTGTAAAATAAAATAAAGAAGTTTCATCGTATCTGAAGAAACAACGCAGCCGTTCCTAGTGGTCAAAGCTATTGCTCCATTCTGTACATTATAACACTTAATACGAAATAGGAAAATCGTGTTACGCATAAAGTAGGGGCTGGCAAAATGATTAAATTATAATAGTATCGCATAAATGATAAAGGAAACACCGGTTAACATGTTTGACAGTTATCGCACTCGTGGTACGATCAAAGAATTTCTATTTACAGAGGCTGTTCGCGGCACTTATGAGTGTAATGATTGAAAAGTAATTGGACGCTTGGACGCCGGGTCAAACACGCATTAACGAAATTAATAATCCATTACGCTTTAGGATGACGTCCCAAAAAGCAAACAAAACGCGATATTTATTCTTAAAACTGACGCATGAAATGCTCGGGGGAAAATAATTCTTAGAGACGACGCTCAATTAATTTACGATTTAATCTTGTTAAGGACCTATACGTTTGACCCATTAATCCTTTGTTCGAGGCGAGTCGAATTTATGTCACTTAGTAATGATTTTCATCAGTCCTTTATTGTCCCTGTATTAGAGCGTTGGAACTTATACATAGTTATCGCGAGGTACGACGTTCTGTGTTCACTTGACAAGCTTCGTGCAACCAATGCGTTGGTCTTTATTGAACAAGTATAATTATCTCTTTATGTTGTACTGTATTGTATTACATGATTTTTCGGTGGGATCATGGTAGAATACTTTGCAAGATTTACCCTTCTGAGCAATTTAAAAATGAAAGAAATCCACCCTCAATGCTGAACAGTGTATCTACGAAGCAGATCTTGCCAATTCATGGACACTCATTACACCCTTTAACTTTTTCAACGTTTCTCTTTTCTCTCGTTTCCGTTACACTGCAATCAGACGAAAGTCCATCGACTAATCGCTTTATTCATGAAGTCTATCACGGGCAGAGAGGAAACAGGTCAAACAACAGTATTTAATCTTCCTTAGAATACATTGGAACCCTTTTCCACCGTGCTTGCGAAAGTTACGATCGACACTGTCACATCGTCCGATTGGAAACGTCGTCCACGAGATATGCGCTGCGTCATTCGTGTCGAAGCATTTTCAAAACCAAAAATTCACCGCATCTGGGTGATTCCAGCGGTAGACAGTGGTGGCCGCGACAGATTCACCGTTTCGTCGAGTTGCTCTTGGAAAATAGTGAAATTCACGGGAATCGCAGCTCCGTCGATTTCTGTGCACCTGTCTCTTTACCCGCAAGGAATCAAGGGCTTATGTCGCGGGTCAATTTTGCACGTCGTCGTATCGGACAATGCTTCAGCGTATCATAGAGATCGATAGCTGTTTGGCATTAGGGCGTTAATGGAACGATTTCGCTTATTATAAGAAACGCGGCTGAGCGGTGTATTCCGGGATATTGCATCCAATATACTGCCTATTTTATGGAAAACTGTGTTGATAAGCAGAATGTTGATAATAGGCGTGTTACAGGTTGATGCATTTCTGGGTGCATTTGATGTTATCGATAAATCGAGCGTTAATGCGCTTTTTGTTACCAAAACTACCATTCGCGGTAGTATAATATATATTACACAATTTATAATAAAAGGCAAGGCTTGCTTCATTAGTTTAGGCGTTGCTCAATTAGACAAATTTTTTTAATTATTTCTTCGAAGCCTTTCCCGATCTCTTAGTTTATTTTATTTAACTTGCTCTCTGTACAGCTTATATAGTTATAATACAGTTTGTAATACAGTTTGAACAAACACGTAGATACGTAGTCTGCATTCGCCTCTGAAAAGTACACCAAACTTGCATTCTGCAAATGCACAATTTCAGTCTTAAAGGGAGCGAGGTCACTAGTTAATAATCTTTATTGCACCATTTAGATATTAGCTCCAGCCATATTTTTCTATTTTTAATTGAACGACGTGCACGATTTGCTTCAATCGCGTGACTGGGTTAGTGCAATTTGAACGTTTATATTTACAGTGGTTATGGGATCAATTTGGGACAGAGCTCTTTAACCCTTGCAAGTTAAAATGTACAGTACAGACTTTTTTTCTTAGTTAAACAATATAAATACAGCACTGATAAACTTTACGTTTAAAGGGACTCCTCAAGCTTGTCATATAATACATTAGGTAAGCTGCAGTTCGGCTGTGTAACTAATTAAAAGTGCCTGATTCTTTAGGGAACGTTTGACTTATTCCCTTTATCTTCCTGCTTTTATCATGAGGGTGCTGCTCAAGTTGAGGTAGCTGAAATTGTGCCTCATTATTGTCGCCCTAAGAAAAGTCTACCGAAACTTTTGCGTCCGTCCGCTAGACTTGGCCATTAATAAGTTTTCAGTTCCATTTTTATTTCGCCGATCCAAAAGTTTCACATTTTGAACTTTTCGAAGAAATACCGTTCCGTTAATTTGAATAGGCGCTCCTTGCAAAAAAAAAACTTACTTCTGGTATAACAATATGGTATCCACCAGCAATTGCATTTGTAGATCATTGCATTACGGTATAATGCAATAATATATTGGTGTTCCTATAGCGGATAAAATTCACGTAGGTACATTGTACACTTGGGCAATGTGACAAGCGGGGACACCGAGAAAATTAATTGGTTCTCGCGGAATGGTCAATTGAACGCACGTTTGCTATCTTCCCTAGTTATATTGAAATTTATGTGGACGATTCGGTCTCATTCATAAATTTCTCATCACGTCGCACGTCAGCGGTGGAAATAAATTTATTGTAAATCAAGCCGCGAGGGAGATTATTTAAATCGTTCCTTTTTGTTAGAAGATGTCACGCCTATCGTTGATGCATTATGACGTTGTTTTATATCGTTCGCAAAGTTAAAGTCATTTTCAATTTATCTAAATATTCTTCGTTTCGAATTTCATTTCCTCTATACTCCATACGTATTTGAGAAGTTCATTCGAAGGTAACAAGGGTTCGAAAACTCTTTCTCATTCCCGACTGTATTGCCTTCGATCCCAGCAATACGATATTCCTTTCGTGCCACTATAACTTACAAGTTTTAGCATACCTGCCGGCGCTCGGGAGCTAATCACCGACAGGCAACAGTTCGTAAATTAACAGCCCGGGGCATTAAACTGCTGAAGGTATAAAGAATCTTACTCGTGAAGTACATCACTCAATATCATGTCACGTCGAGACATTTTAATGGAGTATTGTAATTGCGTTAGAATAAAGTCAAGATCTTTCTTCTAAAATTAAATATTTGCAGGTAATATCGGATTATTATTTAGAAATGCGAAACATTCCAGGCTGTTGCACTTAAAATATAAATAATTGACATCAATCTCTCGACAGGCTATGGAGGTAAAAGCTTCTAGTTTATAGTATACTTGTGAGGCAAATAACGCAGTTAAAGAACAATATCATTTCAGGCCTCCTTAAGACTGTCCTCTCAGTACCGTGAAAACCACGGTCCTGAACTATTAGAAAGAAAGTGTGTAGTATGACAAGATCTGTCACTGAATCGGAGCAATATTTGTGAAAAGGTAGACAAATCGTGATTGTTCTATCTAAATATACTACCCTTGTCAACCAAAGCCCCATAGCTTAGATAAATCGTACTCGTCAGTCAGGATTTAGGCTGATGTACGGGGAGTAAGATACTACAATCAGACTTAAAATTAGCCACAAAGCAAATAGACTGAAAAACTATGATTTTACATTATTCGTTAAAAAGTTCGGGGCTACGGATGGAATTAATTTCTACTAGTTCGATACCTCTATCGAAGTTCCTGTTTCGCACAACCTTAATACTTTTATCTTCGAAGTTAATTCGGCCTTACATTGTCGCATTTATTTATTTATTTTTCTATCTGTGAGAACCTTTTGTTACAACTTCACCGAACTTTATGTGTATTTCATCAGTATCTTGCGATGAATAATACATCCCCCTTTCAAAAATCTCAATTCTGGAAACATTTTCGACAACTTTTCGGTCCGGGATATACCCTCCATTTATCACATCATATCTTTTTATATCAGAGCAAGCATTAAAGTTTCGATCTTCATTCATATAGGGGAAGAAAATCAGACGCGTGCTTCGAGCAGATCTTAAATACCTACTAAAAATGATATTCATAAAAAAATAAATGAAATTCATAAGATCCTGCAATAATTATATTATGTAAATGTATATATTTGAGCAGGAGAAAATTCAGAGACACAAGAGAATTCGTTTAAAGATCAGCATTGCCAAAGCACTATCGAATTATCATTGGAATTTTCGTTAAACAGAATAAATATTATCTCTGCACAGAATTTGTAAATAAATGAACACATACCATTTATGTGCTGGAAAAGAAGATAGGATAAATGTTTGCGTGAAAATTAGCAATGCTATATTTCAAATTCCATTCGATCTCTCGCAATAAAAGTTAATAACACCTCGTAACGACATCCAAACAGAATTCTTAAATAATGTACTCCTTCCCCCGTATAGAACAGTTCGGATGGCACATTGATAAATGAGAGAAGAATATTCTTATCACGATTTGGGGTCAGATTGACCCAATTTCGGTATATAGGTTAAATGAAATACAGAAGTGCACAGAATCTTTTGTGTGCTTCGGATCATAATATCGCAGTAAAATCCAATACAAATGCACCGTTCTAAAATTGTCATGAACAATATCCTGATAGGATGGATTTTAAATCTCCCGAAAAATTTTCTCGCAGAAAATCTGTATTTTCAATTATGCCTTTCACTAGTTCTACATAAATTTTCTGAACGACTAAACTTCACGTGTGTCGGATATCTATTGATAAATGTGACTTACAGTTTCTCTATGTAATTCTTGCGTAAAAAAGAAATAAGCAAAGTCTGAGGGATTCACTTGACTAATGGTTCGGCGTTCCCCCCTATTTTTACGCTTCATTTCGGATTCTACACAAAGTCGGAATCCAAACTATTTTGTGCCGCTTTGGACTACCCTCCCTACGAATACCAACGCCAACGAATAGGCCCAGATTTGTATCGTTAGGTATGCTTGTGGGCTTACAACGTTAAACTTCTAGACAAGAAAGTGCAGGAGGTATAGAATTTTAGTGTCGAGTATTTCATAAAAGTTTAAATTAATACGAGCTTCACTCGACATGGTAACATTTTGCCTCCAAGCTGATAACAAAAGTAAATAATAAATTACATTAATTTTGTGCCTCGGAACATGCCTCGCAACACAGATTCGATATTCCATCGAAAGATTACAAATATATATATGTATGTGTATACCTCTATAAATAGAAGGTACGTTTCTTGACCATACTTTCCATTTTTATCGTTCTTTTATCCCACGTGATTCTATTGCGATTCACCTTACACCCTTCCCCCTTAAAACACAAACAAATCGTTGGCGTAACCCAGAATCTTTTACATCCCATCGCCCTGTAACTTCAAACGGTCTAAAGAAATTCTTAGAACCCCCGCTGAATTCTATTTCTACCAAAATCGACATTTTCACGCAAACGAAACAGCAACAACGATACACAATACTTTGTTATAAAAAGAATTGTTCTCGCTCTCCATTTCTTCTTTTCACAGTAAGAACCGAATGTTTTATTCGACCGCGAATATTTAAACGTGCAGGCCTTCGTGAAAAAAAAAGTTTCCCATTACGAAGTTACGTACCTACCAACCCAGCTCGAAATCTCTGAACGACACTCGAATGATCCGAGATCAAAGGAAGATGATAACAGTGGTGGCACGAGGGGTCGAGGATTTACACGAAACTGTCTGTCGGATGGCAGACTTACATTAAACGAAAGGGATCGTTTTCGTGGAAATTAGCCTTGGAAGATCGCGCGGCTAAAATAAGGGATCTTCTATTCCGGCAGATATTATCGCACGACTTCCACTCAAGTTTACGCACCATGCTTTTTCCCCCTTCGGCAGATCGGGATCCTGAAAAGCTCAGGGTCCAATTATATCAGCCACGAATGATGCCCTTAATAAGGGTCATCAACCGAGTGTCGTTACAAACGTGAAACGTTCGTAGGCCCCCCAATGTCGAAGCTTCTCTCGGGAGGAATTAAAGAAAATTCGGAGTCATGCCCGGCTGAGAATGTTGGCAAGTGAAATTAATTGGTTCGCCGTGGTTGCCGTGGCATTGAAGCACGAGGCGCGGGAGATAGCGGTTAACTGACGGTTTGCCGAATACTTTATGTGCGGTGCTGGTAAGAGATCTTTTAGAACTGTTATTAATGATTTTGATTCCAAGTTTGCCACTTGCAATTAGAAAGATATTTGGCTGGTAAAATTGAAGAAACATTTATGTACTCTTCGGTTTTTCGATTATAGCGCGAGATAAGTGGTAGCTTGAAGAGTTCAAAAATATGGGTAGAAAAATAGTAGGGTGACTCGACGAAAGCATATTTATGGATATCGCTAAGATGTTGAACATTTTTCTCTCTCTTTTTTTTTGTTACGCCCATAACCGTTTGCTCGTGGCAACACATAGAATTACAGGTTTCGCACAAACACTCTCTTAAAGTAACCGCTGTAAAGAGGTTGAAACGCCGCGAAGAACTTTATCGCCGCCATGCGAGCGTAAAAATCGAATGCGCGTCGAGATGCTGTGATTCTTCGTTCAGATGCGACAAATGAATGCGAAACGTCGCAATTTATCTTTCCGCGTTAGATCCGATTCAACAGTTTCCTCTCCGCGTTGCTTTTCGCGGACGATTTCGTCAACGTTTGCATCGCGTGCAATCTCTAAACACGACGACCGTGCACTTTGTCGCGCACAATAAAACCGGCAGAATTTTGGCAGACAACTCCCCGAACGATTTCTATTCGATTCACGCGTAATAGCTAATTTGTCAGGCGAAAAAAGTCCCCGAACTGTGCCGGGGAACACTTTGTCACACCAGGCGTATCGTTAGAACCATCTCGATCTTCGAACCAATTTGTCTAATTCGAAATAGCACCGTTAAAAATGCTTTCAAAGGGGGGGACCGTAAGAAAACCATTCACCCCTTTGCCGGCTATCGGCTGCTCGCGAATTATTCGTCGAATCTGCGAATGACATCTTCTCCAATCACCGATACGACTGTCAAGGGTAAATTCTGGCGATCCGCTCTCCCCGCTCGATCCAACCCGATATTTCAACCGTTCCGAAATTTGTGTGTGACAACTGAGTTATGGCTATTCCTGGGATTCACCCCCTTGCTAGCCCGATCGTTCAACTGTTATGTAACACAGATCGTTTCACGATGAATTTCTGGGGTTGTTATACGCGCGACGTGACGTTTCCGCAACCTACCTGAGAGGTTTGCCGGTATCGTTATCGGTACGCATCCAGTCACCTGTGTGCACGCAGGCTTTCGCGGTGGTCACGGTTACACACTTATTTCTATCCCTTTTCTAACACTGTTACCATAGTCATTTCGTTCGGACAAAAGACGAATTTCGCAGAGAAGCATCGGGGGAATCCAGTGTCTATTAATTTGTTGAAAAATCCATCTGGGAGGTGGAAATAGTTGGTTGAATCGAAAACGTCCATTCATTTTTGGCGAATTTTTCCGAACTTGCTATTTAAAACAGGAAACTGAAGCTTCGTATAATTCCGTTTCTCGATATTGTCAAGAAAACCACCGAGTCTGAAAACGATAACTTTTATCGTAACTCTTTCGCGTTTTAAACGTGAAACATATACCTTTTATAAATACTCTTCACGTTTATGAAGAAGTATTATAATGGCTCCAAAGAATTCGTCGTTTACTGGCGCTAACCTTTCTTTTCTTTCATTTTCAAGGCGGGAAGAAGAATGCGCTGATATCGTAGAAACTGGCCCCTCGGTTTCCCTGGAGATCGTTTGAAATTTTCGGTCGTTTCGTGTAACGAGACGATGCGTCGCGGCACATTTTGCGCGAGGTTCCAGGCGAGAACTATTCAATTTCGCTTGCATTTCTTCTTCTTTTTTTTATTTCGTACGTTTCCCGTATAACCAACGGATGAGCAAAGCAAGGAATATTTGCCGAAGTGAGAAGGGCACACGTTCAGCTAGCAACACAATTGTTTTTGAAGAAAAAAAATATGAAAGGATAGAGACCGTAAAAAGCAATTTATGTTTGTGTAACAGCTGGATGGCGATATAGAAGCTACGAGAAAGTTTGGATTATACTACTAGTTGCGTTGGCGTATTTATTGGCTGTTATTCCGCGGGCTTTTTCAACGATAAATATAATACTTTCATCCCGACGAGTATATAACGTCCGTGGCTGAATGCAATACTACACACATACATCTTCCGGTAATGTTGGTCTGCTAATAAAATCCCAAAGCTGTTCCGAGTTCTATTAATTATAGAATGCACTGTGCATTGGGTATTACTTACTTGAAATATATTTGTTTAATTCTATGCCACGCCTATACGCTTTGCATCGTGCAGAATATTTGAGGGGTTACTTTCGCATATTTTATTAAATATCTAACAAGCAGAATGGTGCGCAAACATAAGTAACTCATTGCCAATGGACAGTTGAAAGAGTGTACTCGATTTTATTCAGATGCACACAGCTTGCCATTACTGTCTCGATCACTCTTCTCTTATGTAAATTCAGCCTTGTACCAATAATACAGATTAATTTCATTCGTTGATATGTTCAACGGGCGACCGTGCAGTGTCCGATTGTGATTATGCGACTGATAATAAGACGAGTACGTATAAATGTGAACATATTTCTGATGTAATAAGGAAATCGTGCATTACTCTGATGAAAATTGTTCCTATTTTCAGCTCGTCTAACTTTCCTTCCTTTTTTCTTCATACATACACCCTTGGTGGAAATGAACTATCTAATTAGACAGTAACAAGTTATTGCGCAGAGAGTTTCGGAATAACGCGACGTTCCACTTAACCTGCTGTACGAAACGCACAAGATATATACATACATATGTATGTATAATGAGAAGTAATGAGTACCAGACAAGTACAGAAACGTACCAACATTCTGCGTATTCATTAGACTCGTTTTGTGGATGCACAAAGGCTACAGAATAGCAGGAACTTTTTAGTACCGCAATCTTAAACATTTGACTTCGTGCATCGCTGAAGAACAGTAGAAATTAAACGATGCTGATGTTTAATGAAACCGCAGATTTAGTATTTAATGTATAATACGTATAAATTCATTTTAAGCATCCATCAGGTAAAATTTCGAAACTCTTGAAAACGAAAGTATTGTTATCTTGAAAGTCAAGGCATCAAAGCGAGCGGAAAAAAGGAGGAGATATAGATGATGCATGAGTGGAGCATAAAAATGTATTCGTGCAAGATGTCAACCAAAGTGTGAATAGGAGTGTTAGAAAGGGTAATCCGACTGAAGTCTATCTTGCCAGGGGAGTAAAAAGTGCATCGTATCGCCCAAGGGGCTCAGGTCATAGAATATCAAAGAGATGCACAAGCTTTTATACTGGAAAGAATGATTTCTGTCGCCACTCTGTATGGCCAGCATCCTCGGGACATTTCTGCACACGGTGATTAAGTTGTTACGCAGTCGGTAAAATTTCAATTGCACCTCAGATTTTGAGACGCGACGCAATTTTGAAATGCATCATGCATTAATTAAATACACTGTGTTAAATTGAATTATATTAAAGCAAAGTATTTCGGTAATTATGTTTACGCAGTGACCAGAATGCTCAATTGACCGCTGGTCATCGGCAATAGGAGAAACGGCGAATTACAATTGCCAATTTCCTATACAATTATTGTGGTTTGCCAGAACTATCGATCAAGCTTACGTTCTGTAACGTAGACATCTGCATCAAAATGCCTCTAATAATTGATACGGTTTTTATTACCATTTTGTAGATTCTATTTATTTATCATACAGTTCATATAGTCGGACGTGGTTACCTTGGAACATGCACTTAAAATGTCCTATGTGGCGCCTGTTGAAAATTTCCGCTTCCTGTTATTAACAATCACGATGCAAATAGTAGTAATAATAGCGGTCAAATCGATATATCTTTCTACGAAAGTGTCGCAAATGACACGCAGTAATCCAAAATGTACAATTTTATCACTATGAACCGATTGTCCTTGTCCTACTTATTCATAAACCCCTTATAACAAAAAAACAGTAGGAACTTTCAAGAAGAAAATCTCTGCCTTAAAATTCGTGGAACGCGAGGTCTTAAAACTTTTCAAAGACATAAGGGTGCATAACTTTCTGCACGTAATAGCTAATATTATGACTGAAACATAGAATACAGCGGGGGCTGAAAGTATTTCTTCGCCTCGAAGTTTTCCAATCCATGTTCGGAAAATGATCTTTATTAAAATAAATAGATGACTATAAATTGCACAGTTCAACGAATTGCCATCCAGTTTTGCACCAACACTTGCCGCACCCTACTTGCACATCAATTATCTCAATGCCAGGAAAGATAACTCCGAAAAGATAAAAAGATAAGGCCAATGACCAGATTCATGTACTCTCGAATCGCCATTATCGAAGTGCCATTATGAATTCGAGCAAGAAGCCGGCATGCAAGAGGATTTTCGTGTCCCACGATCGGGGATCGTATCGAGGTTAAGGGAGGTGAATCGCCGAAGGGTGAGAAGACTGAGAAGGTATAATGCATAAGTATCCTAGCCGGGGGCCTGTCAGGACGCCTCGAAGCACGGAAGTTTGACGAAGGTTGAACGTCGGATGGTAATAAATTTTATTATTGTAGCGAAGCCCGGTTAATACGTCGCGTACTTTCGAGCAGCGAACATCGGACAACGACCAAGGAACATTTCTGCGCGACACGACCACGTATGTATATTTAAAGCATGCTGGCTATCACGTTGCATTGAATATGAATTCGGCGTCGTGGCGTTTGCATCTGCACGCGGTAAGCATGAATGTTAAACGATAGTTGCCTCCTCTCTGTACATTAAAACACTTTTCTGAAGTGATGGGACTTTCTAGCATGCGTCACGAGTGAAGGAACATGTCACTGGGATTGATTAAACGAAATGGCAAACGGGTAAAATAATTATTCGTTACTGTTAGTGCTCGGAATGATAACGATAAAGAAGTTGACGACTGAACGCTATAACGATTGTTGGAAATTTTATGCAGCGATCGTGTTAATATGGATTAATGTGGACAGCGATTCAAACCGTAGCGAAATTATCTGCGATCAAAACACCGGATGATTTTCTAGCCACGAAAAAGATATTATTTGCAAGCTGAAAGGTAACATTACCAAGGGAATAATGATAGAGCTATTATACGTAAAGTGCCATCGGTATCGTGATATCATTTGAGCATTCACGTCATTCTTCTAACTTATTGTAATACATTATGTTAAGCCACCCTTCCCATTGTCTCAGAACTCACGCAATCATTCTTTTCCTAATATCTCCTTAAGATATGAAGTTTTAAATCCGAGATGCCGCGAAGCAGGGTTCGTTTAAAGCGAACGTCGAAGACCTTTAAATGAAATCTTTTGAACTCCACGTGACACGTGATTGAACTCCGCTTAATATTAAGCGTGATTTTTCTATTTAAAGTGTTTATAAGGCAGCGAAAGAATCGAATGATCTTTGAACATTTAACCGTTCGTTTCCTTGTCCCTTGTGGCACGAAACAACCGTCTGTTTTCAATATCGTGCACGATCGATAGTGTACCATGCCAGAATGCTCGGTTCATCGGCGCTGCCCGATTGAGACTCTTGAACAATACTCAGTGAACCATTAGATTTGAACTGGATTTGATCAGAAACGTCTCTGATTCGCGATTCTCTGCTACAACACGCCTCGATAATGGCAATGATCGATGCTCTCGGGAGAATACCTTAACCATCCATGCGACTAACTGCATTGACTTCCTGATAAGAATACTGACACCGTGCCAAATGCATACTTAAGTGATCCATCGGGGCAATTAATGTAAATTTTTAACGAAACGACGCGTCGTCGCAAAATGTTCTCAGTTGGAATGTTTTCTATGGTGAAATTAATAAGTAGAAAATGTTCTGCTCTATTGAATAACAGAAAGAAATTGCTACATTTCGACAATAGTTTTCTTTTTAAATGGGAATACGAAGGTACTTGAAGAAAGCATGTTTCACTTGCCCTAAGTAATATAGTGTTCGCGTTAAATGGTCGACGATTCGAGGGGAAATGATCGCCGCTAATACCCGTTGCTACCCCTCTCGTCTCGCGTTCCTTGTCCGCGAACTTTCCACTCTGTTTTTACCGCTGAATCAATTTTGAATGGAACCGTGTACGGTCGCATCGATGAATATTCGCGATCGATCGATACGATCGCCTCGTTACTTATAGTTACAAAAGGATCGATGTCACCGTTCCAACTTGGCTAGGTGGGTAAAGGGGTTGTGTCAAGTGTCACGTGGAGTGTCATCCATCGATTATAGCCTGGCTCGAATTTCGTATTCTCGAAATGACACCGTCGATCGAGCTTCGATGTGCCGTTCTGCTGGAATTTTTTTTTACTGAACAGCATCAGATTCTGTAATAGTGTCGATGTTGTTCCGCGAGGGAATGTGCTCGATGAAAAAGGGGGCAAATAGGATGCGACAAAATGCAGGGAACGTATATCTTTGTCTGAGCTCCTTTTTGTGGCAAGAAACGAAACAGGTGTAAGGCGTGTGGAAGATAAGGGCCAGGAGGGATTTATTTTTTAGGGCTGGCTATCAGATAATGATAATGTTCTTCTGTTAGTGAGCTTGGTTATAATATACGTGGGGTATATATAGTTATTTTTTTAAGTGAATTACATTATTTTGCGAACAACAAGTAACGAGGGTTCATAGAGTTTTTAAAGATCTAGTGTTTGAACTATTTTGTACAATATTGTATTTGTTGGGTGGTTTACTCGTTTTGTAGTGAGGTATTATATTTAACATTTGCCATCAATCCAGAAATGTTTTAACTCCATAAATCCCTACGAACTTTTCCAACTTTGCAATAGCAACATTCTAAAATTATTATATGAAATTTCTCCGTTCATCTCGTAGTGTTTAATTGTTTTAATTGCTTGCAAAAATTTAATAACCGAGCGATTTTTTACCCGACACGAAAGGGTTGCGTCGCTCCATGCAGGATAATTCTGCCGAGCGAATTTTTGTTCAGAACAAGTTCCACGTCTAAAAGGGTTGATCGCGCAACGTAAAACCAATTTTTAACAGCGTCCCGTTATCTCCAGCGCCGCTTAAAGCAATCTCTGTTCTCGCATTTAAAGGGTCACACAGACCTGTATTTCATTTATACTTTAATCTGCCTTCCAATTATAATTTAGACAATATTATTGCACGTAAATTACATTGCGCAGGTATAACTGGTGCATCCAGTTTTACGTCACCATTATTACAGAAAAGCAATTAGACGGCGAAATGCTTTTTTAAGCAAAACTCCGAGCCAAATCGTCCGCAATCTCCCTTTCGAACGTTCGAAAAAGTTCGTTTCGAAACAGCAACGAACTCTGCTGTATCGCGGAAGTATCGCGGGCACTTAAAAATGTTTAAAAAGATTGCGAAACAAATGAAACGCCTCCGGAAAAAAGCTCCGCGATAGAAAGCAGCACGTTTTCCAATTTGCATCGCGAAATTGGGGGAAATTCCGCGGGCACATGAATTACCCGGGCACCGCCACGGTTCAACGCCATTTTTCACGCCAACTCACGACAATCCAGCGATACGAAATTGATTCCGACAAATGTGATTAAATCGCGCACCCCCGTGATTTACGCGCGGTCGTTTCGATTATCCCGCTGCAACAAACACCGTCCAGGTTAATAACGAAAATTTGTACCGTCGACGCACTGAACGGCATCGGGCGAGCAACAATAAAAAATCGTAAGGAGACCACGATAAAGTTCTCGAATGGACGGGCGGAGAATTTGGCGGAAAATGTACACAACGGTGAACCATCAAACATGGATGCCTAATATCATTACTGGATATACCTGCGAACGAAACGCGTGCTCTCTTTCTCTGCTCATAAATCGTCGTAATTACGAAATCGCGGGTGTAACCAGGAAAATTGACACTCCGTCGCGCCCTGTCAATTTTCATTACGGAATCGACGCGTATCCGGCTTTCCTCGAATGACAACGATTTCCATGCGCGTCCACGCACGTGCACAAAAGTGTTCCTACGCCGCGTATTTATCTCCATGGATTATCGAAAGGTCACGGAATACATCGGCCTGGGCCTACAGGTAGCCGTCGTTCGAAAAAGCAATTAATCGACGAACGAGGCGCACAGTTTCGTTCGAAAAAAAGGACAAAAAACGACAGGCAACGGGAACGCGATTTAATGACGGGGGAAACCGTTGGCAAATGCAGCCGTCGAGATCGCGAAACAGGCACTGCGCTTTGGTTTGATAAATTTCGAATGATTCGAACGTGGAAATCGTGCGATGCGATGGACGCCTCGATTATTCGGGCCTTGGTCATTCAGAGTCACGAGCTCACGGATGCAGGAACAGCGTATAGCGCTTTTAAAAGTAAGTGTTCAGAGGCGTGGAAAAAGTACTTGCCGGAAAAATAAAGGATTGTCTTGATAAGATATCTTTGGCGATGTAATAAATGGATGTATAAATTTGATTCGCCGATAGTGGCGGTATTATTGGTTCGCAATGTATCTGCTTTTATGACAAATGTTGCCCGTGCATTAATAATAAGCGATAATAAAAATGCTTAGAGTAATCTGTATTATCCTGTTTAGCAACGTTTTGTTGAACAGCGGAATCGAACCGGTTAATCGAGGTTCTACTTGCAACGGGGTGTCAGTAATGGAAATTAATACCAGGGACAACACCTGCCGCGATTGGCGATGGCAGAATTTCGAGCGACCCCTAAACACCATTGATCCAGATGCAATGGGATCCCATGGTCCGCTTAAAATGCGTTTCGTGCCACTAATTTTCGAAGCGTGTACTTGCTAGACGAGTTTATATAGATCGTCGATCGAACGTCAAGCTTCGCATCCATCACACCCATCGCGGATTCCACCCCTTCAAAGTTTCTCGATGGCTTCCCCGTTACTTTCGAGCGAGCTTGAATTCAAGTTTTTACCCTTCGGTTCGAACTGATGCGCGATAACGTAACAAGGAAAACTTCACGGGGTTACCGATATAACGACATAAATAAAATTGCGGAGACCAGCCGCGAGGTGTATCAACTTTGGATCATTGAACATTCGTCTAATGATCTATCGACCCCATTCACCTTCGCGACGTCGACGTGTTAACATGTTCAAGTCCGCCGAAGTGAATGCAAAAGTTAATTTTCTACGCTCCTCTACTTTTTACTCAAGAACCAATAATACATGCGCTAATGCACAATGCACGTAGATACATTTATTTACATGCGTCTATGTATGTATGTATATATATGTATCTGATCCCCCAAAACTAGGAACAGCTACGCGATTTTTCCTCGCATATTCGTGTTTCAATTTGACAATCGATTTACTTCGAGAGCAATTCAACAGCGCCGTTTATTTCGAGGCGTATTCGTTATCGTTCCGGTGATGTATCTCACGTCTCGTTCCGCTCAAATTTTTAAACAGGAAACACTCAGTCTGCATTTCGTTAATACGCGAACGATTTATCAAGCAGCAGCCAGAACGGGGCCGTGATTCAGCCGATACTTGAAAGATACGCACGTTCTACTTAACAAGCATGTGCCAAGTCGCTCTTAATCAAAATGTAAGGACTTACTTTTCTCGGTGAACACCTCCGTCGCGCTGTTTTTCACCCTGCTCCTCAATTCGGGCATTCCTGGTTACTCTTTAAATGCAATTCGTTCATTTCCCTGTAATTACCAAGCATACGCGAACTCACTGTTAATAAAAAGAACAGTAATGCCCGAGTTGCTTTCGTCAGTGAACACTTTCGCACGCCGTTATTTCACCATGTTCTTTCAATACGAACATTTCCTGTCGTTTCTTAAAAAATGTCATTCGTTCGTTTCCTTAGTTGCTCTTCGGACGGGGCAACATTTTTCTTATGGAGAAAAATGATGAAAACTGACCGGGATCCGAATCTCGTCGCGTTGCTGATCGGTTCGAAAATCAATTTCGCGTGTCGTCGACGATTGAACTTCGTTTCACACGAAAAATGTTTCACGAGACCCGAGGATTCCACGATCGGAACGGGACGCGCGCCTCCACGATACTGGCCGATGTCTAGCGTAGCCAGCGTCGCGACGCTCGAACGGAGAGCGCGTACTCGAGACGCCAACCTACCCTGGCCTATGCGTGAGCCAATGGTCTACATTTCGCCGTGGAAAACCATGGGCTACACGCAAGCACTTCTGTTTTCTCCAACCTCTGTCCTTTGTCGATCTTCGTTCTGTTTCATTTTCGCACCCTTGCCTCTTTGCGAAATCTTTTTCGGGTAATAATTGTTTTGTAAAAGGGAGGGTGTTAAATTGTTCGGTGACCATGGTAAAATTATTGTTTTATCTTTTGTATCTTTCTGTATTTCCTTTTCTGTATTTCCATAAATAGTTAGAGGTTTATTCATCGAAAGTAACGTTGAATTGTAAAACAATTGCAGTTTGTCTCCCAATTGTCACATAACTTTTCGTTTTCAATAATCGCCGGCGTGCTCGTAATATTATTATTCCTGTACTATTACTTAGGAAAAAATTGGAAGCGTCGAGAAGAAAAGACAAATTGTAAAGTTGCATTGTAAAATAAATGGCCGCGTAATTATATGATAGCCACAACGTGTAACGCAAACAGAAGACGTAAAATGAGAGCACAAAACGTGTCCAGGATTCCAGAACAGCCACAGATTCCGGATAAAATAGGAGGCACGTAAAAATAATGGGTGTCTTGGATAGTTTGATGTCTAGAGAGATTTCGTGCTGCCTGTGCCACGCAGTAAAGCGTGTCTACCGTATTTACTGATCTATTATCTAATAGAAATAATGGCAGCTGCAATATACGTATCACTGAATCTAATAGAGATTCGAGGCACATCTTCCTATTCAAGCAACAATATGTATGTAAGTAGTGTGCGCAAGTATGCGTTGAACAGTACTTAAAATTTCAGATAACCACAGTGTCCATAAAATAAATTAGTAACGATGGTTTATAGATAGCAAATAATTGTACCAGTTTAACATTTGACATTTTTGGGGTTTTTCCTTAGAATTGTTGCGAAAATCTCGCTAGCAATGCGTGCCCATGCCAACGGCCTTCTGTCTCGAAATAATTAACTTAATTGAAAGGCCGTACGTGACAGGAAAACTCGTTCGTAATGCTGAATCAACATGTGAATCTCTCTCGTCTTCGAACCGGATGGCACGATTATAACGATAACCGAATTGGCAAGAGGAAGCTCCAATCAGGAATTATCGAGCTTTTGACCGGTCGATACTGGCGTAATCGGAATATTTTCAATTACTTGTTCAGACACACACACACGCACAACGATATACACAGCTGCAATCATCACTCTGCATTTAATGGACGGTACCAACTTACTCTGGTAATATTGCAAAACTGTCAAGCTTGCTAAACAATGCAATCTGTTGCTTGAAATAAATTTAATATCAATAATTTGATATTGGATAACAACAAATACTTTTATTTTAGAATAAAAGGCATACCAAGAGTCACGAACAAATTTTTCCCCAATAAAATCTCTACGGTTCACTGTGACACGTGCCAATGTCTCTTGTATCGAACACATACGAAACAGAAGAAGAATCGTGGAAACCCGAAATTAATGGAATTCAGACTGATCTCCCCTACTCACTGGAGAAATCCTTTAAGAACACGAAGGATGCCGAGAAACTTCTTAGTATAATCCAAAGTAATACAACTACCAAGCCCATGTCCCAAATGACGTAGATGTCCGTACGATTCTAAATCGTTAGTGAAATAACAAATGAAATAAAAGGTGTGTCGATATTCATTTCTTCATACTGAATTTTATACGCAAGCTTTCGATATAGAATGCAGTTAAAGAACAGAACGCATCCCAACAGACATTTAATATTACAATCTTTATAAAACTTTCGACTGTATTCAATAACAGCATTATTTTCCCATCCTTTATATACTTGTTACACTGTTTTGATCTATTGTCCATTTTTACCTTTACTACTATTTTATATCCATCTCTGTATAATATCCGTTGTGTTGAGTTAATCCCTCCATCTCCACAGTTCCATTGCTGGTTCCATCAGCTGTACCAAATGTATTTTCAAATGACCAACAGTAAATCGGCATCACCCATTTCTACAGAGAATAATTCAAAGAAGATACATCGTGGCTACGAAAATGAGGAAGTTGGCGACACTCGCAAGTTTAAGTTTCAACGTTTTACACTCCAAGGTTCGACTTTCTGCACAGTGTTCAAGGAATTGGCGTTCCTCCAAAGTGGACTGTCCACGACAGCGGTGATAGTGGTTCGCCGATTTCACCGCTCTATCGCGGATCCTTGAGCCTTTCCTGGAGATCGTTCGTTCAAAAGAGGGCTATTTGTAAACTGGCCGAACTTCGTTTGCTACTGGTACCTTCCTTAATTTATGCAAAACCAGATGCCCGTGCGAAACTGTGCCAGCGCTACACGCGATTAACCGCTTGTCATTAATTTGCAAATCGCTCGATACTGGACTGTCGTTTCGTTGCGTATATCCTCGTGGAAGGTGCTATCAACTCTTGTGATGCAAAACGACTTAAATGCATTGTTTCGAATTTTTTAATTTTCGCGCTTTTATCGTTAAACGAAAGCTCTCCTCCTGTACACTCACTCTGAGCTGGGTACTTTATCATTTTTATTTAAATGAAAGTAAATAACACAAATTATTTGTAGGCTGTGCATTATAAAATAAACGATTAATAATTCTAATTGTCTTTTTCGAGGATACTTTCAAACTGATGTGTTCCACAGGGTGGTTGCGTTGGGGAACGAGTAAAAATGTAGGTGATATTCAGGAGATCGTGTTGGCATTTGCCCTCATAACTAGCGCCGCGGGTTCGATAAAATTGTCTTCATACCAAAGCATATATTAATATCCTTCAGCAACGAACGTGGCACGGCGATCCGACTGTCCACTAGTTGAATTTTCGTTATCCTCGAATGTTTCTCGAATTGTGCATCATCCCAATGCGTGATGTAAGTCCGCATGTATTATCGAAAAAAAAGATGAAAGGTTTAGGGATGAATGAGTTCTCATGTATATTTATTACATATTTTACATTTTATTTTATATTCATTTTGTTTAGTAGATCTTACTTAAATCTTATTACATATTGCCGACCCTAGAGTCGTAGGTCCGGCCAAAAGTTGGTCAGAAATAGTAGAAGTCCAGTAGGCACGACCCTAGAGTCGCAGGTCCAGCTAAAAGTTGGTCAGAAATAGTAGCAGTCCAATTGGCACGACTCTAAGGTCGCAGGTCCGGCTAAAAGTTGGTCAGAAATAGTAGAAGTCCAATAGGCACGACCCTAGAGTCGTAGGTCCGGCTAAAACTTGGTCAGAAACATTAGATGTCCGGTAGGTATGACCCTGGGATAACAGACCGCACGGAAATAACGAATGTACCTACGAGCGCAGCCGACGCGCCGGCGCGGTGTGTCGCAGAGTGGGGAGGCTTGCGGAGTGGGGTGACGCGCGCTCCGTCAGTTTCAATTGAAGCGTCGCAGCGTAAGGTTGTCTATGGTGTTGAAGGTTAGCGACATATGTACCCACTCTACAATACAATAGCGGCGTAGCTTAACACTGTGATACACAGACGCCAGAACGAAAAGTTTAGTGTCAGTCACCGATGTCTGACGCGGCCTGAACGGAAAGCTGAGTGTCAGTCACTGAACGGAAAATTGATTGTCAGTCACCGATGACTGACGCGGCCTGAACGGAAAGTTTAGAGCCAGTCAGTGAACGGAAAGTTGATTGTCAGTCACCGATGACTGACGCGGCCTGAACGGAAAGTTTAGAGCCAGTCAGTGAACGGAAAGTTGATTGTCAGTCACCGATGACTGACGCGGCCTGAACGGAAAGTTTAGTATCAGTCACTGAACGGAAAGTTGATTGTCAGTCACCGATGACTGACGCGGCCTGAACGTAATGTTTAGTATCAGTCACTGAACGGAAAGTTAATTGTCAGTCACCGATGACTGACGCGGCCTGAACGGAAAGTTTAGTATCAGTCACTGAACGGAAAGTTGATTGTCAGTCACCGATGACTGACGCGGCCTGAACGTAATGTTTAGTATCAGTCACTGAACGGAAAGTTGATTGTCAGTCACCGATGACTGACGCGGCCTGAACGGAAAGTTTAGTGTCTGTCACTGAACGGAAAGTTGATTGTCAGTCACCGATGACTGACGCGGCCTGAACGTGTTAAATATATCTCACGGTGGTTCTCAGTACATCTCAATCCACTCCCAACACAGCCTAAACCGAGCGTGCCGAAAAGTGATAAGCATGAACATATCCTTATAAATCACATCCCTGGATAGTGTTCGCTAGGCAGCTTCGAAGCAGCGAACATTAAGTGGACATTACTGTCCACTGTAGTTATTTGAGCGGAGAGAATCTTAAGTTCTTATTGCAATTACTTTTGAGTTCTCGTTTCTATCGTTGTATCTATCTGCAGCTGTAAATATTGTGTATTATTTATTGCCCTGCTTCTTATGTAGACCCTTCTGTTTTCTGACGCTTGCGAGATAATTCGTTAGTGACATAAATCATATATGTTTCGCCTAGAGAATTACATTTTCTTATTTCTCAAGAAGCCTTCTTTTTCATAATTGAAATACCCGTGTATATATCTTTTAATTCATAAATTAATTAATATCTGCAATGATATACTTGAATCTACGCGGGTCTCTGCTATATCTACAGTGCCTGCTATGGTTTCGCCATCTATACAGAACTCCTTGAAACCACTCGCGCTTGCTATGGTAGTTCCATCTATACGGAATGCCTTGAAACTACTCACACCCCTTACTTACCATAAGTGTAGATATGGCAGAGGCCCGAATAGTTTTAGTCGCATCTGTATAGATGGCGATAGTAATGACTCTAGATAAAGCAGACATATATACAGTTTCGAGCAGTTCTGTATAGATGGCGAAATTAAAGCCCACTTTGAGTGTAGGTAAGACAGGGATGCGAGTGATACGCAAATTCAAGCACCTGTTTATAAATAGCGGCGCGATAAAGTTCATAAAATTTGGCTATTTATGTTTTCATTTATAAAATTAAGTTGATAATGCTCGAAAATCGTTTTGTACTCTCATTTACATATCAATAAAGTGTTAGCAAACGCAGTGTTACAATCTCCATTGATATGTACGGTACACTTTGAAAGTTCCATTGTTCATTTTATTCTACAACAATCGAGCTCTTTAGCAAAGTTAAATACATTTGTGAGTATTTTTTCTTTAAACAAATTTTCAGCAGGCAATAAATGCATACTAATAGCAATATTATTCTTTATTTCGGTCTCACAGCAATGAAAGCTGGGCTTAGTGTACATATAACCTATCTTTACAATACTATCTTAAGTCTTGCTCCGTCATCTTCAGTTTTGCTCTTCGTTTTCATACCTTCTCTGCCATACGTATTACACTATTTTGTATCTCTTTATCGCACATCTATTACACATCTTTCCTTTTACACCCCGTTTCAGTTCAAACTCCTAAGTTATTTTTATATCCTATTATTACTATCTCCGTACATTCTGCTAACAGGTCCTAACCTCCCAAATTTTTGTCTGCACGGGTCACTTCTTTTGTTCGTCTCCTTCTGCCAATATCTATTTCGTCCTTTAATGCTTTCGCATCTATCACCCGCACTGCAGATCCTGCCAGGTTCCGTTCTTACTTAGGTACTTTAGTAATGTTGATGTTATTATATATTTAAACAATTTCATTATATCTTGAATCTTCTATTTTTCTGTTTCATTCCTGCTGTTGTATTTCATAGTCGCTTCTTTTAATGCTATGCGACAATTCCTTTTATTCCGATCTCATCAAATTCTCTTTTACGAGATTCATTCCATTACCTTTTAAATAATCCTATCCTTCTCTTATGCTTCCGTTTTGGCCCTCCCTTCTTTCTTCTCCCCCCTGTTACATACTTACTAATATATTTTGTGTGTGCGCAGGTTTCGAGGGCAAAGAGTATGGACCATTGCCTGGCCCTTCTCATCGTGCATAAATGCAAGGAAGAAGATAGAAGAACTTGTGCAACATACTTTAGTTATCCTTCAGTTATAGTACATTGATTTATAAAAATAGTTTGTAACTGTTAGCGCATAAGCTTAATTGAGAACAATTGTGTAGTTAACTGTTCTGTATAATATCTATTATATACTTTATTTTACATTCAGTTTATTCGGTAGATCTTATATGAACTTTAATATTACTTATATAACTATTACAAGTTCTACTGAATGTGCTAAATGTAAAATGAAAGATATAATAAATAATTGACATATTCACAAGTTACACAATTGCTGTAATTTAAATTTTATATGCTTCTACATATGAAGTACGTAAATTTTAGTATATGATTTATCTGTAAGATATATTGTATATTAACTTCAAAGAATAGCTTATAAGTATTAGATTATTTATGTTTATACTATTTTTAGTCACCTATGACTGACGCGGCCTGAACGGAAAGTTGAGTGTCAGACACTGAACGGAAAGTTGATTGTCAGTCACCTATGACTGACGCGGCCTGAACGGAAAGTTTAGTGTCAGACACTGAACGGAAAGTTGATTGTCAGTCACCTATGACTGACGAGGCCTGAACGGAAAGTTTAGTGTCAGACACTGAACGGAAAGTTGATTGTCAGTCACCGATGACTGACGCGGCCTGAACGGAAAGTTGATTGTCAGTCACCGGTGACTGACGCGGCCTGAACGGAAAGTTGATTGTCAGTCACCGGTGACTGACGCGGCCTGAACGGAAAGTTTAGAGTCAGTCACTGATCGGAAAGTTGATTGTCAGTCACCGGTGACTGACGCGGCCTGAACGGAAAGTTTAGAGTCAGTCACTGAACGGAAAGTTGATTGCTTATAAGCTTATAAGTATTAGATTATTTATGTTTATACTATTTTTAGTCACCTATGACTGACGCGGCCTGAACGGAAAGTTGAGTGTCAGACACTGAACGGAAAGTTGATTGTCAGTCACCTATGACTGACGCGGCCTGAACGGAAAGTTGAGTGTCAGACACTGAACGGAAAGTTGATTGTCAGTCACCTATGACTGACGCGGCCTGAACGGAAAGTTTAGTGTCAGACACTGAACGGAAAGTTGATTGTCAGTCACCTATGACTGACGCGGCCTGAACGGAAAGTTTAGTGTCAGACACTGAACGGAAAGTTGATTGTCAGTCACCTATGACTGACGAGGCCTGAACGGAAAGTTGATTGTCAGTCACCGGTGACTGACGCGGCCTGAACGGAAAGTTTAGTGTCAGACACCGATGCCTGACGTGCACTCAACGTGTTAAATATATCTCACGCTGGTTCTCAGTACATCTCAATCCACTCCCAACACAGCCTAAACCGAGCGTGCCGAAAAGTGATAAGCATGAACAATTCCTTATAAATCACATCCCTGGATAGTGTTCGCTAGGCAGCTTCGAAGCAGCGAACATTAAGTGGGCATTACTGTCCACTGTAGTTATTTGAGCGGAGAGAATCTTAAGTTCTTATTGCAATTACTTTTGAGTTCTCGTTTCTATCGTTGTATCTATCTGCAGCTGTAAATATTGTGTATTATTTATTGCCCTGCTTCTTATGTAGACCCTTCTGTTTTCTGACGCTTGCGAGATAATTCGTTAGTGACATAAATCATATATGTTTCGCCTAGAGAATTACATTTTCTTATTTCTCAAGAAGCCTTCTTTTTTATAATTGAAATACCCGTGTATATATCTTTTAATTCATAAATTAATCAATATGTGCAAAGATATACTTGAATCCACGCGGGTCTCTGCCATATCTACAGTGCCTGCTATGGTTTCGCCATCTATACAGGACTCCTTGAAACCACTCGCGCTTGCTATGGTAGTTCCATCTATACAGAACGCCTTGAAACTACTCATACCCCTTACTTACCATAAGTGTGGTTATGGCAGAGGCCCGAGTAGTTTTAGTCACATCTGTATAGATGGCGATACTAATGACTCGAGATAAAGCAGACATATATACAGTTTCGAGCAGTTCTGTATAGATGGCGAAATTAAAGCCCACTTTAAGTGTAGGTAAGTCAGGGATGCCAGTGGTACGTAAATTCTAACACCTGTTTATAAGTAGCGGCGCGATAAAGTTCATAAAACTTGGCCATTTATGTCTTCATTCATGAAATTAAGTTAATAATGCTCGAAAATTGTTTTGCAATCTTAGTTACATATCAATAAAGTGTTAGCAAACACGGTGACACAATCTACATTAAAGTTAATATGTATGGTAACATCGTAAGTTCCATTGTTCATTTTATTCAGGAACAATCAAGCTCTTTAGCAAAGGTAAAAATCATCTTTCAACACGTAATAAATACATACTAATAGTAGTATTATTCTTTATTTCGGTCTCACAGGAATGAAAGTTTGGTTAGTGTACATATAACCTATCTTTACAATACTATCTTAACTCTTGCACTCTCATCTTCCGTTTCGCTGTTCGTTTTCATACCTTCTCTGCCTTACGTATTACATTATTTCTTACCTCTTAATCGCGTATCTATTATAAATCTTTTCCATTCCTTCTTGTTCAATTACAAAATCCTATGTCATGTTTATACACCATTGTATCTTTTTCCATACATTCTGTTAAGAGGTGTTCTAACGTTCCAAATTTTTGTGTGCACAGGTCAGATCCTTTTTTCTTTTTCCCCTCCTAATATTTATTTAATCCTTTAATGCTTTTGCATCTTACCTGTGCTATTAACTGATGATTATGGCCTATTCCATTCTTGCTTTGGTATTCTATTAGCGTTGCTGTTCGAATATATTTACACCCTCCATTATATCTCGCTTATTTTATTTTTATGTTTCGTTCCTGATGTTGTATTTCATAGTCTATTCTTTTAATGGTCTGCTGCAATTCCTTTACTTCCGATCTAATTAAATTCTCTCTTAACCACTTGCGCTACGATTTAACTCACGGTTGCGCGTGCTGTGCACTACAATATAACACGCGGCAAGGTGTACTATTATTCTTCATTTTACAATATGGATTGAAATGATTAAAATCAAATAAATCTATTACTATGCGACGCCGTGCACTCTGGAACTATAGCTCAAGAAATAAACAATCTGGTTGTTAGGCGACGTGTGGACTACGTCATTTTCATTTTTGCGACAAACTCCTATCGACGTGGTGTACACGTCGCTCGTGGTTTTGGAACAAAAGCATCTCGACGTGCGTGGCACGTCTTTTTAGCGCAAGTGGTTAAGAGACTCATTCTAACTAGACTCATTCTAACAAATAATCCTCTCCTTCTTTAATGCTTCTGGTTTGGCCCTCCTTTCTTTCTTCGGTCTCCTTTTACATACTTACTAATATATGTTTTGTGTGTGCAGGTTGTGGAGGCAAAGAGTAATGAGCATTGACTGACACATCCCATCATGCATAGGAGCAAGAAAGAAAATAGAAGAACTTTTGCCACATACTTTACTTATCCTTTAATTATAGTAAATTGATTTATAAAAATAGTTTGCAACTGTTAGAACATAAGCTTAATTTAGAACAATTGTGTAGTTAACTGTTCTGTATAATGTCTATTATATACTTTATTTTATATTCAGATCATTCGGTAGATCTTATATAAACTTTGATATTACTTATATATTACTAAAACAAGTTCTACTGAATGTGCTAAATGTAAAATAAAAGATATAATAAATAATGTATGTATGCACAAGTTTACACAAATGCTGTAATTTAAATTTTATAAGCTTCTGCATATGAAGTACATAAGTTTTAGTATAAGCTTTATCTGTAAGGTACATATTGTAAATTAACTTTAAAGAATAGTTTATAACTATTAGATTATTTAAGTTTAATGTATTTTTTATATTACATAAATGTTAGTTTAGAATTAATACATACTTTAGTTTTACGATGTATTGTAAATAGATATAAAATAGTAGTCCATAAGTATTAGCTTGTAATTTGAACCTTTTTGTGACTTGTATCTTCATTAATTAGTTTAAATAAATGTTAAATTAAAAAAATTGCACTCTTCTTTTTATTTTCACACGTTAACAATCCTTGAAAGAACCTAATTCCAATTCCTTAAACAAGAAGTACCGTGGACGAACTTTAAATGCAAAGTCCTGAAGCGAGAAACTTGTAAAAATGGCCCTATACGTTATTAAATATAAAAGAAGGAAATTCGTGGAATCTGACGTCATTTCCAAGAACTGCTGATGTCGGATACCTCCTCGCATATCATATTCTCCTGATACAAATCCACGATTTTCTGCAAGATATTTTTGCTAAAATCTCAGAAATTTTGCGCTCGGAAATTCTTGGAACGTGACGTCATTTCCAAGAATTGCTTCGATGAAAGACCTCCTTGCACATCATATTCTCCTGATACAAATCCGCGATTTTCAGCAGAAATTTTAGTGCTGAAAATCGGGGATTTGTATCAGGAGAATATGATATGCAAGGAGGTCTTTCATCGAAGCAATTCTTGGAAATGACGTCACGTTCCAGCAATTTCCGAGCGCAAAATTTCTGAGATTCTGGCAAAAATATCTCGCTGAAAATCGTGGATTTGTATCAGGAGAATATGATATGCGAGGAGGTCTTTCAAAGCAGCAATTCTTGGAAATGACGTCACGTTCCAGGAATTTCCGAGCGCAAAATTTCTGAGATTCTGGCAAAAATATCTCGCTGAAAATCGTGGATTTGTATCAGGAGAATATGATATGCGAGGAGGTCTTTCATAGCAGCAATTCTTGGAAGTGACGTCACGTTCCAGGAATTTCCGAGCGCAAAATTTCTGAGATTCTGGCAAAAATATCTCGCTGAAAATCGTGGATTTGTATCAGGAGAATATGATATGCGAGGAGGTCTTTCAAAGCAGCAATTCGTGGAAATGACGTCACGTTCCAGGAATTTCCGAGCGCTTCAAAAAGAGGGGATTCCATCAAGATGTTGTATTAATTCCTGGATAATTAGCGCCAAGTTTAATAATGTTCAGGTCAATTTTGACAAGTTCTCCGCTTGGGAACTTTGCATTTAAAGTTCCTGCGCGTAGTACTTGTTTAAGGAATTGGAATTAGGTCTTTTCAAGGATTGCTAAGGTGTGAAAATAAAAAGAGCAGTGGAGTTTTTTTCATTTAAAATTTATTTAAACTAATCAATGAAGATACAAGTTACAAAATGTTCTAATTCAAATTTACAAGTTAGTACTTACGAACTATTCTTTATATCTATCTGCAATACATCTGACAACTAAATCCTTATCAGTTTTAAAATAACATGTCATATGAAAATTACAATAGACACAAATAAGATAAATTTACTATAACTAAACGATAACTAAAGTACGTGGCAAAGATTCTTCTATCTTCATTCTTGCTCTTATGCACAATGAGAAGTGCTAGTCAATGCTCCTTACTCTTTCCCTGCGAAACCTGCACATACAAAAAATATATTAATAGTAAGTATGTAACAGAAGAGAAAGAGAGGTTTTTATTTGAAAAGGAGTGGAATGAGGGGTGAAGAGTCGTTCTAAAATAGGAACAGATCATTCCCCGAATCGGGACCCTTAATTCAAGACGACGTTGATTAAAATCGGCTCGGTAGAACGCGAGATAATTGAATTTGTTTAAAGAAATTATAAACAAATGCCATTACTGCCACTTCCTGGTGAGATACATCAATGACCAGAGGACATAAATTGAAGCTAGAAGTATCAACTACCATCTCCAATAGGTGTGGACATTATTCCATGCGCAGTTTATTTGTTATAAACAATTAAACAATTAAAATTGTTATTATGTCCAACTGCATATAGTTACAGCAACGGGGTATTTTTTTCTATGTTGCTGATTCTCTTCCCTTTCTTTTGAGACGTCGTTGATTAAAATCGGCTCAGTAGAACGCGAGATAATTGAATTTGTTTAAAGAAATTATAAACAAATGCCATTACTGCCACTTCCTGGTGAGATACATAAATGACCAGAGGACATCAATTGAAGCTAGAAGTATCAGCTACCATCTCCAATAGGTGTGGACATTATTCCATGCGCAGTTTATTTGTTATAAACAATTAAACAATTAAAATTGTTATTATGTCCAACTGCATATAGTTACAGCAACGGGGTATTTTTTTCTATGTTGCTGATTCTCTTCCCTTTTATTTGAGACGTCGTTGATTAAAATCGGCTCAGTAGAACGCGAGATAATTGAATTTGTTTAAAGAAATTATAAACAAATGCCATTACTGCCACTTCCTGGTGAGATACATAAATGACCAGAGGACATCAATTGAAGCTAGAAGTATCAGCTACCATCTCCAATAGGTGTGGACATTATTCCATGCGCAGTTTATTTGTTATAAACAATTAAACAATTAAAATTGTTATTATGTCCAACTGCATATAGTTACAGCAACGGGGTATTTTTTTCTATGTTGCTGATTCTCTTCTCTTTCTTTTGAGACGTCGTTGATTAAAATCGGCTCAGTAGAACGCGAGATAATTGAATTTGTTTAAAGAAATTATAAACAAATGCCATTACTGCCACTTCCTGGTGAGATACATAAATGACCAGAGGACATCAATTGAAGCTAGAAGTATCAGCTACCATCTCCAATAGGTGTGGACATTATTCCATGCGCAGTTTATTTGTTATAAACAATTAAACAATTAAAATTGTTATTATGTCCAACTGCATATAGTTACAGCAACGGGGTATTTTTTTTCTATGTTGCTGATTCTCTTCCCTTTCTTTTGAGACGTCGTTGATTAAAATCGGCTCAGTAGAACGCGAGATAATTGAATTTGTTTAAAGAAATTATAAACAAATGCCATTACTGCCACTTCCTGGTGAGATACATAAATGACCAGAGGACATCAATTGAAGCTAGAAGTATCAGCTACCATCTCCAATAGGTGTGGACATTATTCCATGCGCAGTTTATTTGTTATAAACAATTAAACAATTAAAATTGTTATTATGTCCAACTGCATATAGTTACAGCAACGGGGTATTTTTTTCTATGTTGCTGCTTCTCTTCCCTTTCTTTTGAGACGTCGTTGATTAAAATCGGCTCAGTAGAACGCGAGATAATTGAATTTGTTTAAAGAAATTATAAACAAATGCCATTACTGCCACTTCCTGGTGAGATACATCAATGACCAGAGGACATAAATTGAAGCTAGAAGTATCAGCTACCATCTCCAATAGGTGTGGATATTATTCCATGCGCAGTTCATTTGTTATAAACAATTAAACAATTAAAATTGTTATTATGTCCAACTGCATATAGTTACAGCAACGGGGTATTTTTTTCTATGTTGCTGATTCTCTTCCCCTTCTTTTGAGACGTCGTTGATTAAAATCGGCTCAGTAGAACGCGAGATAATTGAATTTGTTTAAAGAAATTATAAACAAATGCCATTACTGCCACTTCCTGGTGAGATACATCAATGACCAAAGGACATAAATTGAAGCTAGAAGTATCAGCTACCATCTCCAATAGGTGTGGACATTATTCCATGCGCAGTTTATTTGTTATAAACAATTAAACAATTAAAATTGTTATTACGGCCAACTGCATATAGTTATAGCAAGGGGGTATTTTTTGTCGTGTAGCTTATTCGTTTCCCTTTCATTTGATACCCCATTTATTAAGAAACAACCTCCAGGAGCCGAGATAAAAATTGTTTAAAATTTTTGTCGGTAACGATATGTCGATAACCGGACATGTGGCGCCATCTCGCGTTTGGGTGCTTTTTCGCAGTTTTCCGTACCGCCAAAACCGAATTCCTGGATTACATCGTTAATATAAACAATTGCGTTTTTCTCCGCCCCTAGGGCGTATTTCTTAACCGGGCTTGTCTTAAATTACGGCTACGAGCCATAGCTATCTTCTCCAACAGTTGCAACAGTATGGCATTTGTGGTTTAAAAGTTATTAACAATTAAAGATCGGAGAAAGTGCATTCCGGGTCACTAATTTTAAAAAAATTTCATTTCGGTTCCTGGTGGTTGTTTTTTAATAAATGGGATGTCAAATGAAAGGGAAATGAATAAGCTACACGAGAAAAAATACCCCGTTTCTGTAACTATATGCAGTTGCCCGTAATAAGAATTTTAATTGTTTAATTGTTTATAACAAATTAACTGCACATGGAATAATATTTGCATCTGTTGGATATGGTAGCTTACACTTCTAGCTTTAATTTATGTCCTCTGATCGTTGCTGTAGCTCGCCGTAAAGTCGAAGTATTCGCATTTGTTTATAATTTCTTTAAAAAACTTCAATTATCTCGCGTTCTTCTGGGCTGATTTTAATCAACGACGTCTTAAATTAAAGCTTTCGATTCAAGGTACGATCTCTACC
Organism: Nomada ferruginata; assembly: GCA_963583965.1. NCBI lineage: Eukaryota > Metazoa > Arthropoda > Insecta > Hymenoptera > Apidae > Nomada > Nomada ferruginata. The sequence continues at coordinate 6,779,629 of OY757225.1, read as the reverse complement.
TATTTTAGAACGACCCTCCACCTCTCATTCAACTCCTTTTCAAATACACCTCTCTTTCTCTTATGCATCTTGTTTGGCCCTCCCTTCTTTCTTTTTCCTTTGTATATTCCTTAACAATCTTTCTCTCTTCTGTTACATACTTATTAATATATTTTTTATGTGTGCAGGTTTCGCAAGCAAACTGACGAAGAGCATTGACCGGCACTTCTTATTGCGCATAAGACCAAGAAAGAAGATGGAAGAACTTTTGCCACGTATTTTAGTTATCCTTCAGTTATAGTAAATTAATAAAGCTTCTACATACGAACTATGTAAATTTTTAGTATAAGTTTTATCTTATTTGTGTCTATTGCACTTTTCATATGACATAAATGTTATTTTAAAATTGATAAAGATTTAGTTGTCAGATGTATTGTAAATAGATATAACAGAATAGTTCGTAAGTATTAGCTTGTAAATTAGAATTGCAACATTTTTGTACCTTGTACCTTCACTGATTAGTTTAAATAAATCTTCAATGAAAAGAATTCTGCTGTTCTTTTTATTTTAACACCTTAACAATCCTTGAAAAGACCTAATTCCAATTCCTTAAACAAGTTCTACCGTGCAGGAACTTTAAATGCAAACTTCACAAGCGGAGAACTTGTAAAAATGGCCCCATACGTTATTAAAATTGGCAGCAGGAAATTCTTCGAAGCAAAATCATTTTCAAACTCTTCATTTCTTGCAAAATTTGTTGGCAGAAGTCCCGAAAATTATGTAAGTGCTCAGAAATTCCTGGAATACGACGTCAGTTCTTCGAGTTACTAAGGTTCGAATACCTCCTCGCATGTCATATTCTCCTGATACAAATCCACGATTTTCCGCCGAAATTTTTTCCACAAACCCAGGAATTTTTGCAACATTTTTGTGTTTTCCTGGAGTGCAAGCTGCATATTTGTTGCGGAACGAGATAATCGTTTTGCAACTTTGTTGCTCCCTAAAGTGGAAGTGGACTGCAGAATCATAGGAATTATTAATAATATGAAATAGTTAATTTCCTTCATCGAACAGTGATTGAAATTTTTTTATCAAATACAAATTACAAGTTACATAAAGTACAAATTACAAAGACTTCGCGTAATCTTTCTTTCTTGTAGCAACCATTGTATACTTTGAGTTAACAAATTATAGCATCTTTATAGAACCATATCAATGCTGTCTTTATTAAGTTATTTCGGAGAGAGAAAAGTTATGATGTAGTGGACAATAATTATTTTTAAGCACAGAGCGTATGTTCACTGATTATCAAAAGAGTTTCACACGTCCATCATTACCTTCAGTACAGACAAGTAAGAGGCAGAGGCCTTTAGTATCTCTTTGAAGGTGAACATATTCATATCGATGAATTTTCCAGCCGTAATATGGTATGGGGAGTTTCCTCGGCTGATGATTAACACGAGCTCCCTTGCTATGTGTCCTTCAGAATGATACCAGGGCGATTGGTAAGCAGCTTGCGCGATCGCTTCGGTGTGAGATTCGATGCTATCACCTGCATAGGCGTAAAGGTACAGCTGCATGAGCAGCGTCGCCATCAGGACGACACTTTTCAATGCTCCGGCGTTGTCCTTCGTATTCAGGCAGACCAGAAACATGAAACCTGGTTCCGAAGATTTTCTTTTCGCACATTTTTCTTTTTGCATTTTGCACACAACGCGCGGAACGACATCGACAAGTAATTACCATCGCGCGGCAATTAATTTCTGAGACAATTGTTCGAGATGAAACAAAGGGGAAGGCAAAAAGAAAGCTATCTTCAAACAGACGCACAAGTGCAGCAAGCTTCGATAAAGTCATTGTTACCTTCCACGCAAATTAGTGACGCGCTCATCAGTAGCTGAACTAGGATGATCATGCTGAAGCTCTGTTCCAGATCGTTTGTTAGTACTGCGAGTCGACAGTGTCGTTTCACGATCATACCGATCCTTCTTTTATGGGAAGATTGGTCATACTCGATTTCGCTGAGACTCATTTTAAGAAGCTCGAACTGGCCGCAGAGGTGCATCGTTAAGCTAAAGAATAACCCGTCGTTGCCGCAATGGGCGACAGCATTAACGAAGATATGCATCCCCTGCAATACCAGTACACACGTATGCTGCAAGAGGGGTAGCGAGCCAAAAACGCAATAAGTAGCCAGGAAGTAATTCAATTTCGTAGCACTGTTCGATTGTGTCGTTGAATTGGTTGTATCTTGTATGATCTAAAAATATGCAATACAGGTTGGCGAGTAGTACAATATTGTACGTTTAAAACTAACATTCTCAGACCTGGAACGGTAGAATAACGTGAAAGGGTAAAGCTTTTACGACGAAGGAGAGGCCAGAAGCGTAGCCCAGATATAGTATCATCAGTGAAACCATTCTCCCTTTCTTAAAGTACTCCGTCATAATGCGTTCGTGTCGACAGTCGGCGACGGTCGACCAATCGTTTGCGACTGAACTTATAAGGGCATATGTATGCTTCGAATTGAGCCGCAAAATTAACAACTTTGATAGACTAACGATAGAGGAGAGGTCCATAACAAAAGCGTCCATCGTGTCGTCGATATCGAGGCAATGGCGATATACTTCCATTGACAGGGTGTAGATAGTGGTGATCTAATTGCGGAAAGGATTCGTGGAAAGATCTAGCCGACCTGCGGCACGAGGCTGTCTTTTTATACGTTTAGAAACTTACTTGCGTTATCACGGCGAATATCCATCTACCCATGGAAGCGAAATCGTTGCCGCCAGTCGGCCAGATGCCGATTATTCGTAGCACCGTCTCTTGTATCATGGAATTTCGACCGATCTTCTTGCTCGGACGCTTTTCATTGTTCATTTCCAGGAAACAGACTAGTCTCTCAGGGAGGTCGATTCTCGAATGTACCCCACTGCTTTCGACGGGTACTGTTTGAAGTATAATTTGTCGCCTGACGCATGAAAAAGTCGTTCCCCGCAACGCTTGGCATAAGACGCCCACTTACGTGCAAGCCTTTCCCTCGCGTGTCTTTGATCTTTTATTCACGCGTACTCGTTTGATACATCAGAGGGCTGCGATAGGTCTGTATTTTCATACAGATAAAAATATGAAATTGCCGTAGACAGGACGAGACTACAGGAGCTGTGAGAGAAATGTTGTCGTGATTGCAGCTGTTGCCAGCTGTTTTTTCAACTATTAAAGAAACATCGAAGTAAATCACAGGACGGACCGATTGCTATCGAAGAATCAGAAATATGAATCGGAAATGGAGTCGGCAGACGTGGAAAAATATTCCGACTCAGTGAAACGCTCGCGTAGAGCATCGCCGCGAAATTCCAACGTTCCGCATCGAGTATCAAAGTTCATCGAGCAAAACGTGGATGAAAATAAGAAGTCTGATCCCGTAACGGTGTTTCTCGAGTCGAGTAGCACGCGTTGCGCGTGTATAGCTAAACGCGTTGGTATTTTTTTTAACGTTGCTGCTACCCGGGAAAAGCGGCCTCGTAGACACCTGCACGAACGATACAAGGATCCCCTAAACTCGGTCAAATGCTAGCGTGCACTGGTCATCGTACGCTTCGATCCTGACGTAGCCAGAGTTTCGACCCGATTCTGTGATCCTTCTTTGCGCCACGGATAATGGAGCCCCGTCCTTGGTGGTTCGAATTAAACGGGATGCCATAGCCTTGCGTTGACGCACGTTCCCCAATTCTTCTCGGGGTCAGCGACCGGTAGGCGGGGAGAGCCACCGAAAGTGGCGATCCTATGCACGGTTGTTAAAGCCGGTTTTTCGGACCATCGGCCAATCGGCTTCAATTCCATCGTTCGTATCCCAGGATAATCATTGATCCTTAGGAAATCACCTGAAATTCTTTGCCACCTGTACTCCAAAGAATGTAACTGCCACGTAACATTGGGGGGAGATTCGTATCCCTTTTTGTACCTGCTACGATACGCTTTAATTGATCATTCCGTTCGAGGACCCAACTTTCGTTTCCCCCTACAAAAGTGTTCGAATGGATCAAGTTCTGTCACCGTTTTCAAACTCTGTGCTAGGTACCTGTTGAAAGCAAGATAACGGTACATGAACGTGCAAGTCGATGATAGCCAAGGTGCATGCAAATCCGCAGTTTCATTCAGCGAGAAGGAAGACGCGGCACCCGGAAAATATTTCTGGATGCATCCGGGATCCAGGAGGCGTCGAGGTGCTGCAAGAAGTGCACTGTGTTATCGGCTTCCACGCTCGCAGCTGGGTATACTACCTGCTCAGGTAGGTAAGTACCGTTCTTCGGGCTACCTTCAACGGCAGTCACGCCACAACCTTCGCCGTGTCAGGTGCGCACGACTCTCCGAGACCAACGGGACTTTTCGGCTGCTCGTGAGTTTACTTATCGCCGGTGACCACTACTGCGGTCCTTCCTCCCTACGTTGCTGGTTACGCAGGTAATTGTTATCCATTTTCGTCCGCTTTTATCCGATCGTGCGCAACTCTTAAGATATATTGCAATGCCTAGTGCACTAGCTATTCGAGTACCTTTAATGCGTCCGCAAATTGCCGGCTAAAAAAATGGGAAATTTTCGGTTTCGTTTTGTCGTGCTGCGGCTTCACGATGCGTATCGAGTAGGGATGTGGGCATTATTCGAAGCTTCAGCGATCGTATCGAACACGCTCCAATTGATTGCAACTACCGTTGCCACGGCTGCACGAATTTCCGTAATTCATACCCCACGGGAAACTATATTTTCCGAGTACAGTATTTTTTAAGTGCTACAAAATTAGTCATCACCGTATCCTTCTGAAGTGGCTATTACGCTACTTTTTACCGCCACTGCAAGGTTCCTCGTTATCTGCCTTATTTATTTTCCGTTTGTTCCACAAATAGTTTACTGCGATTGTCAGAAATATCGTGCAATTTTTGTTCAACTGAAGCAAACAATCATTTTTCTTCGATCAAAAATAATTTTTCTACAACCATCTGCGATAAAATAATTGCTGCTCATATATTTGCTTGCAATTGCAATGGAATTTCGCGCGGTAGCAATATATTTTTCAAACAGAGAGTGCATTATCGAATGCATACGTGTCGTCTGCACTTTTCGATGTTCAGAACATTTGGAAATGTCTTTCTTATCGACTGGTTCACTAGAACGTTCACTAGAACCCGACGAGCGATATTTCATCGTTCAATTGAATCATAGGGGGTGGTGAATTGCGCTCGCTCAGTGTAGGGCGCTACTCTGAGCGCGTCTAACGAGCTTCTTTAATTACACAACAGAACGCCAATTACGTTTAAACCCCATGGATCTCTGAATGGCCTAATAGGTGTTCATACTGTTCCCTTTTTTTCCTGAACCGCGACTATCTTAATAAAGCTACGTCACCTATTCCAAAACGGTACACGTTGAACAAAATCATGAATAATACACGAATTGTACCGTTATCCTTTCGCTCCTCCCACGGTTCCATTGTCCGAGCGGAGAAAATTAGGAAAAGTACGGGGGTAAAAAGGATATTCATCATACTGATATCATGAGAGATATCGCGACCGCCAGAAGCAGGAAACGGTGTCGACGTCCTGCTGGCCTTGGGAATCGTCGACGATCCGAGAGTTCTCCTCGCTTTCCCTCTCGTCCACACGAGAAGGAACTGCATCTCGGACTTTCCGTATTTATCTGTGAAAACGATAAATAAACGTGCCTCGTTCGATACAAGTTCTCCGACCGTAGACGACGTCCACGAGAACAGACTTCGCCCCGTTATACTTTTTATTCCGTCGGTCTTCCACTACCTTAACCGATCCGCGAGTCCGAGATCCCGAGGGTGACTCGAACGATGGACAGGTTCATGAAGGAAACTCGATTTCAATGTCGACCATGAATCTCCCCGATCCCAAACGAATTCCTAGCTAGTCGATTGACACAAGTTTGGCGCGTCGGAGTAGCGATGACTAACAGTTTGTACCGTTAGCCCGAATCGTTCCTCCAACTGGAGAATGTCAATTTCATGCGGTTTACGGTACTGAAATTGCGCGTTAGGATACAGCGCTCCGATTGTTCGCTCCTTCTTTTCATTCACGACCGCTCTCCGGTGTCCCTCTTCGCGGTTTCGCAGCGGTAGCAGTTAATCCGAAGATCGATCATTGAGTCGATGGTCGTGCCGGCCAGCGAGACGTTTCAATGAGTCCTGCCAGACAGGAGCGACGAATTTTTCTGTCGATCGAACGAACAAATTTTCTATCGCGTACGATGCCGTACAGCCCTCAGCTGTCATCCGACGTTCAACGGTATTCGGATGACCACGAGCCGAAACGTTTCCTGTATATCACTTGCGCTTAAAATCCTGTCGCCGACCTGAAAGGAGTGGCGTCTTCCGAAAATAACTCGACCACGATCGAGATCCGGTTGAAGGTGAACGACTCGTGCCTGTTCGCTGTGCTTCAGAGCCGGGAATGATGGCCTCCTCGAGAACGCTTTGCGCGTAACAAAAGTATGCTCTACGCTTTCAGAATCGCGGAAGACGGACAGAAGAAGAAAAGAAGAGAAAGATGTGGCTGCCAAGGGCATGTATTTTGCTAGCACTGCTGACGCTAACGAGATGCGACACACACGAAGAAGGGGATGCATCCGCCGTTTTCCTGGAGGCGGCCAAATCGTTTTTCGCGAACAAAGAAAACCTTAATGGTCTTCAGGGTTTGGCCAGATCGTTCTTGCAGCCGGATGGCGGGAAAGAGGTAGGAGGATGATACGCGTAGACTTTTATTTCGATGTGCTTAACGCTCGTGGTTGATCATGACAGGCCAGCGGTATGTTCGAGGGAAAGTCTAATCTGGAAGGCGTCGGAAACCTCGTGTCAGGGATAGGAAGTTTGTTCTCCGGCGATGGGAACACTCCAGGACTCGATATCTCGATGATCGGATCGCTGCTCGACGGTGTCGTAAATTCTAATAAGAATGCCCAGAGATCTGCCAGAAAGGGCGACACTGAAGAGCAATCTGGATTTGATCTAGAAGGCATCCTAAATGTGGGAAGCATGCTGATGGGGCAGAGTGGAAACTCCGATTTGCTGATGGGTCTGATGCCGATGCTGTTGTCGAACCTCGGCGGTGAGAGTAACGAGGTCGACGATGCACCCCGAAAGATGCACGATCACTCGGGGCACTCTTGGTACATGCCGCCTGTCGTTGAAAATTTGCACGTGATGTGGGATCACTTCAGCAATTCGGAACTGGGCCAGACGTTGTGGAAGAAGAGCGGATTGGCGCAGTTCGTCGGTCAGATCTCCGATCCGGACGGGCACATACAGTACGAGAAACTGCTCGGCAGCTTCGAGAATCCAGCTCAACGTCGAAGATGGATCAGAACGTTGACGAATTATATCGGCGAATGGATTTCCCATATCTCCGACCCACAGATACAGCAACGATATTTGAACACAATTCAGTTCGTGGGGAACAGCTTCTTGAAGTCTCAGGGCTTTCCCAAGTCGGCCATGTTTGATTCGATGAGGCCGGTAGAAAGTCTCTCCAGGTATGCGCTTGTCGTGCTCCAAGTTTTTCTAACGTTTGACCATTCGTTTCGAAGGAGTCTGGTTCTACAATATTTTTCGGTAGATTGGTGAACGCAGTGGGCAAGCGACATTTGGGAATGAAGATCGATAGCTCGCAGTACATCAAGCCAGCGATCGCATACATTAAAGAGTTGATTGCCTTGGCATCCGAGAAAGGGTTCATCATGTCTCGAGTGAACGCCAGGGAGATTAGCAATAGACTCAGCGATTTGATCAACTACGACATCGTTAATCCTATATTGAAGGTAGGAAATCGGGGTGTTGAAATTGGCGCCATTAATGCGCCGCGGTATGTTTGACCAAATTGTTTATTAATTTCTAGTCTTATCGAGCGTACAAGTGGGCGATCAAGAGGCCACAATGCGCGAGTCAAATTTTATGTACCATTAATGAAAAGAACGAACAGGACGAGGAGCAGCCACGTTTACGAGCTGGTTTGTCAAAAGTGACTAGCTTCCCTGTTGCTTGGGCTGTCAGCAATAAGTTAGGAATCAATTTCTGGGGTCTCTACGGAGCCATCATGGAACACGACGGATGTATCGTAAGTTAAACGTTTGAAAAATATCTGCATTTACCAGTTAACTTGTTACGCATATTTACGGTACATCGGCATGCTTCTCTAAACTTTTAGCAAAAATACCCAGCTGATTGCACGGACTTCCACGAAGAGGAAATCCGAGTTACCACTGAAAATATTCACAGTGAACTTTGATCCTTTACTGAGTGTGCCCTGTGAGAGACATTCCCGATTTTGAAAGTCAATTTTGCAAGTACGAAGTTACAACGCGCGGCTGTTGTTTTATCTCTAGTTTGTAAGTTCTCTATTATGTATCGAAAAAAAACGAAGTAGAAGGAAAGAGTATTCGTGGTAAGTGTCGAAGAAATGAGGGGACATGACATTCATTGCTCCCTAGTTTCTGTACCTGTACATAAACGGAACAACCGTGAACGCAGTTCTCAAATAAGTAGGTTCTTAATTTCTGAGAATGTTGTATTTACCTTCAACCGCGTACCAGAAATATTTTGATTTGCGTGTAGATTTCGAAACTCTTTTAGTTTTATCATATTAAATATGTATATGCCGAAGAAGTGTCGTGAGATTACACAGATAGGGTCAAAGGTAAAAGCACCGAGTTCAATTATTTGTTCCTCCTTTTATTTCGTCGTTGTATTTGCTGTTTCTAATGGGATCTTTAACAAATTCGTCTTGTGAGAAGAGTACGGGTTAAAAGGCAAGTACGATGACAAAGAAACGTTCTTTGAAACATGGCAAGCCCGAGCTTGAGCGAAGCTCGCTTTATCAAGGATGGAAGTTTAACGTCTATAGTCTGTCCAACGAGACGAGAGAGTAGACGAACGAAGCTTCCACGTGCTAGCTAGCTGTGACTGCACTCGTCGACGTTCAAGGGTGAAGTGGTTACCGATGTTCTGTGGTTCATTATATTTATAGTATACGTGTTACGAACCGAGTCAGAGTTTTCTAATGCACCAGGATCTGTCATCTATTATTCGGCTCTGCCCTGCCCTCCGCTGTCTACTCTCTCGTCTCGTCGGACAGACTATGGACCATTTCGATCGCGCTCATGCGTTTGCGTTCAAGTTCTTAGCCAGCGTTGTCTGTAACAGCTGCTGTAAATATTAGGTAAAAGCCAAATAAAACGCATGTTGAATGTACAAGATAAATTGCGAGGCATTTAGCTTCTGCCATGGTTCCTACTCCATTATTACTTCCTCTTGATGTTCTTGCATGCCCATTCTAGACCCTCCTGAACAAACAAACAATCTCGGTGCATTCCTGATTCACGTAAACGCACCTGTCTCGAATTATCGACGTACCTTGACACCCTTTCCTTCGGTGGCGATGCACGACTGTATTTGCCAATCGCGATCTTTGATATTGTGCAATCCCAGACCCTCCGCGATTTCGGCGGCAGTAACAGCTTGTCCAAGATCTTGTTTATTCGCATACACCAGCAATGGAACGCCTTTCAACTTTTCTTCCATTAAAAGCTCGGACAATTCTTGACCGGTTTCTTCGAGTCTCTTTATGTCCGCGCTGTCTACGACGTATATCTGAAGAAAAAAAAAACAGAAAGCAAAAGTTAAGAGATTTCTAACACTTTTCGGTCATTGAATAATCGAAATAACTCACCAATACGTCGGTATTTTCAAAATAATTTCGCCAGTAGGGACGAATTTTTCGTGCACCTCCAATGTCCCAAACGTTCAATTTAAAACCTTCGCTTTGAACACTTTTTATGTTGAAACCTTGCGTTGGCGTTACCTTTAATACATATGAAATGATCGTATTCGGACGATGAACATATTTGTTGCTCGACATAATCGTAATACGCGTAATACCTGCGTAATATCTTCATTCGCCAGAGATTTTAAAATCGTTGTTTTGCCAGCATTGTCTAATCCCAGAAGGAGCAACCGTAATTCTTTATCTGGGTTTGAACGAAGTTTTCTCAAAATAGATAAAAGGCCCTGTTATCAGAATAAAATAAAATTGTGAGTGTTTCCATTCCGTTGAAAGAAATATTCATTCAAATTTCGCGGTTTGCGCGTTTACCAGACGAAATCAGTTTGACATCGCAGTGCTGTATTCGTGGAATAGATAACTATTATTCGTTAACAGTTACACTATCTTTTACCGATGTACAATTGTTTGCGGGCAAACAAATTGAAAATATCTAATACCGAGCTTTTCGATGCAACGAAAAGTGCACAGTATTGTAACTGATAATCTTTAAATGCTACGTGCAGTTTCTGTTAGGTTATGTCTCACTGTACTCGTGCAATAAGAAACGTGTGTGAAAATATAGGAAAAGGTGCATAACACAGTGGAGTGCATTTAGAATCAAGTTTCTTTACTTTATTACCATATTTCGTATTGTTTTTATTAACTAAACGGTGACAAAGAACGTGGTAAAAGTCGACCACGACACGACGAACGTTTGGTTATCGTTCCTCCAGTTTGTGTTGTTTCTTTCGTATCCAAGGAAACTGACGCTACCTGCAGCATTTGACCAATAATCTTTCGTTGCGTTTACGCAGAAACACCAGTCGACAGGTGCGATGTTTTTTAAAACGCTTTATCTTATTGTTAACCGCAACATGCAATAAAGAAAAGAACATAATATGTGTAAAAAAGTTAATTTTATTTTATAGAAACATGTCGATTTATTATGCTGGTTTCAACACCACCGAATTATTTTCCAGCAATGGGAATATTACTTTTAAAGTCGATTCATTTACCAAAGTATCATTTCCCGGAATTTCCGACATTCAAATAGGTTGGACTTATTTTCTCCTATGGAAAAAGGATGAATTATATATTACGAAAGTATCTAAGGAAAATGATAATAATACAGATTCGTTTACTCAGTCGATACAGATACCAGGAAAATCATTAAATAGGTACATCCTATAGATTGAAACATATTTAAATAAATATAGTTCACTATACCTTTATTATTTTGGTAGCTGTAAGCTAGCTGCGCCTGGAAGAGATAACATAGTAGTCTTATCTAAAGACAATGAGATATGGCAATACAAGTTGTACGAGAAATCTTGGAAAAAAGTTATCAATTTTATCGGTAGCAACAATTATACAGAAAACGAATATCCTGTTAAAATAGTACAAGGAGGATGTACAGTAGTTCTCACAAATTTAGGTATACACGTATCCAATTGATCAAATCACGATTACGATTTTCGTATATGTATATTAAAAGTATGATTTAGGTCGAGCCTACAATGTCCCCACCCTAGTCCATATGCCAAAGAGGGTTAAATTTATTGATATTTCTTGTGGATTTGATCATACCCTATTATTAGCAGGCGATGGTAATATTTATACCATGGGAATGGGAACGTACGTACTGCCTCGATCGTACAATTATTATATTTCGGATCAATACAATTTAATTGAAATCGGATGATTCGTACGAAACAGGCGCGGTCAATTAGGACACGGCGATCTAGAAGACTGCGATAATCCGAGACTCGTTGAAGCTTTGGCTGGTATTAAAGTGGTACAAATTTCGGCCTCGGGTTGGCACAGTGCTGCAGTGACCGACCAAGTAAATAAATATTCTCGCAAGCAATCAAACAGATTCGATCGATTAACATATTTTAATACGACCCTCCACAAACTGCAGGGTGACTTGTACACGTGGGGATGGAATACGCATGGGCAATTAGGGTTGCCTGATCACAGGGGCCACGTAGTGGCAGTACCCACGTTGGTAGATTTCATAGACGAACAAAACGAGGCAATAGAAATTTCCGTGAAGAAAGCTGAATGTGGAAGCAGCTTTACAGTTTGCATGACTGGTACGTTCCTAAAAGCAAGCCGTGTGAATACAATGAAATGAATGTATCTAGAAAATGTTATCTTTCGACAGACAATGGAGCGCTTTGGGGATGTGGATCTAACAAATACGGACAACTAGGACAGTTGCGGAAGAAAGTACGAAAGTCATCGGAATTTGTCAAAGTAGACGTACCCATGAACCATACAAATATTACGGACTTCAAGTGTAACGAGTGGGGTACTGTCCTGATAACGGACTAAGCTTTTAATCATCTTCAACCATTGTATATATGAGCAGAGAAAATAAAGAGAATATTTATTTTAATATTTATGTCTCCAGTTATTTCACGTCATATTTAATATCAGACCGTACGCGTTTCAAAAATGTCGATTGCCTCTTGCGCTTGTATCAGAGGAAGAATAAACATACGGTTGTACAACAACAATTTTTCATCGTCCATAGAATTCGGCGGGGTCGATGGTACAGTGAAATACTTAAACTTTTCTTTGCCTGTAACATAGAAATTTCCCCTCATTTTCGCTTCTGTAATATTCTCAAAGTTTGTACAAAAATGTGCTTACAGTACCTTTAGCTTTTCCAGTGGGTCCTTTAGATTTTGCCGTTCCTTCAACTTTTTGTAATTTCTTGCGCAATTTCACAGTCATGGGCGCAGCTTTGGGGGGCGCGAATTGAAGTGGACGCGGCATGCGCAATGTAAATGGTAAATTGTATACTTGTACTTCTACTCGTTCTACGAAGACTGCATAAATGAGTGCGTACCGGAAGTCACTGGCATACCTGTAAAATTAAAATTGATTATATGCTCGTATTCCAATATCGCTTTGTCTGATAATAAAATAATAAACTTACATATCGTATGTACATTCAATTACGATATCCAACACAGAAATCGGATCATCGCCATTTGACTTGATAGTGTCTTGAGAAATTGCATTCTGTGAACTTCTCGTAAATGCATGAATTTATATTTAAGTTAACAGTGGAAGATTGAGAAAAGTAGGCAAAATACCTCTCACGTGACGGATTTCGTGGGGAAAGGTTTCCCTCCATCTCTTCGGCATCGACGAACACAATTTCGTCCCAAAACAATAGCCGTTGTTTCTCAGATATTTTGTTAGCTGCGCCGATAAATATATCCTTCACTTCCGCGAAAAATTCCTCGCGAAGACATTTCCTATCTAATCGATCATGTAAGTTTCCAGAGGAAAGTATCGCGCATACAAACCAATAAACGAATGCATTTGTCCACCGCGTGTGTGTTACCTCGAATTAATTTAATTTCTCCAGTTAGCCAACTGATTAAAACGGTAGTATAATACTCGCCGAGATTCTTCTTGTGCCGTAGCACTTGATCGGCTAATGTGTCGAGAAACCAGAAAGATATCATATTTATCTGGTAATCCGTGATCCCGAGCATCCTTCCAAGCAATCTGCAGAAATAAAGAAAAACATTCCTTGCATTTTCGTTCCATATTGTTTCTAGTCATTCGCAACAACCTAACTCGATAATCTGTTGAGGTCGCTCGCTTTCGATGCTGATCGATTTTCCAAGCAGGCTCCCGAATGTGGGAGGTAGCGTAGGCAGAAAGTTTTTGGAGAACTCATGACAATCATCGAACCTATCGCCTGATTCCATTTCAGTGCGCTGCAATTCCATGAATAATTAAAATTTGGCGAATTCATAATTGAAACAAGTTTCCTCATTTCGGCAGACACATTGGATACGTACGACGAAATCGAAAGCAAAAACACGTTCATCGGAATTGATAAAATGATGTAATCTAAAAGGAACAACTTCGTACGATGCTCCTCCGTTCGCGATGGTGATAACTGTTTCAAAGTAGGATATTTTAAGTTTCGTTTATCCGGCAGTTCTTTCGAACCGAAGACACTGAAGTGCTAAGAGAATTAGATACCTACTTTTATTTGTTGAAATCGAATCGGATCGAGGTGGCGAGTCACAAGATATCGGGTAAACGGTAGTAAAAGAATCACAGTAGAACGGTTCGTTCGTTTTTTATTCATTGATTTTATTTTTTAATTTTTTTTTTCCATATTTTGTTCAATATTTTCAGAAAATAACACTCCAAAGCGAAAAAACCGTATATTCTCACCAATCCCAATATGTGTATAATATATATATATATGTATATATATATTATACTTTTCATATATGTGTATGTATATATATATATATGTATACATATATATATATTGTATACTCTTATACTTTATATATAATAATATTATGTAGAGTAGCGCACACTTTAGACTGTTATCGATAGCTTTTATAATTTTATCGATAAATTACAAATATTGAAAAACATGAAACAGACACAGTCGGCGGGGACACGGGGATTTGGGCGTCCTCGGACATCTTTTTGCAGAATCGTGAAAAAAGATTCTTCGTTTCTGCGACGTGCTCTGCCGCGGCTTCCGTTTCCCTTGATAGTTCTCGAATTGGATTGCCGGTATGATCAACGACCATTCTTGAGAATGAGATCGAAAGACGGGAAAACCGAGAGAAATGGGCGAGAAAAAATGAACGTTTCACGTGTCCCTGCCAGCTAGACGGGAGTCGAATATTCCTCGTGTTTTCCCTCGTCCCTTTCTCCTTTGCTTTTCTTTTTGAAAAAAAAGAAAGCAAGCAAAGAAGCCAGCAAACGGGAAACGCGACAAATTCGTACGACCCACGAGATACTACCACGAATACACCACTACTACGTGTATTATATTCGGTCGCTCAAAAATCCCCGGGTCCCGCTGCGACTGACATTTTTTTTTATTTATTTATATATTTTCACACCGAAGTCAGAAAGGCAATACGCAGTATGAACTTACTTAGTACATTTGTGTGTGTACGTGTGTACGCGTATGTGTGTGGCTTTTACAACTATTATCCTTTTTGTTTCTCTCTCTGTTTTCTTCTTTTTTTTCACATTGGTTGATGATCTTGCTGCTCTTATTGTGTCGTTACTCGTATTTGTTAATGTTCGTTCGTTTTCAGCATGCTTGCTTCCACGCGTTCGTCCTGCTTTTCCGTAATTCTAACAAATTTCTTCTTATATTCTTATGTTTTCACCTTAAATTTGGTCGTTTCGATCGCATCTTATACTTTTTGCTTCTACCGATCAATAATTCCCCCTTCACCTTTTTGCCTCTAACATTTTCGTTTCTATTCTTTTCACCTCCTATTTTTTGTTTCCATTTTTATAGTTATACATATATGCGTATAGTGTTGCATCAAACGTTCATTCCGTCTTCCCTCGTTCTTTCCGAGTCTTAACAAATATGCGAAGATACGCGAGAGTAAGAGGGAGACAGGAGAGATGATACAGAGAGGAGAGAAAGGAGCGTAAAGAGAGGGGAGGGGGTGCTTCGGGGTGGGTGGATGCGGATAGAAAATCGTATACAGGCGCAGCCAAATAATTTGAACTGAAGAAACAATAGAGAACAAACAGTAATCAACTCGATAGAAGCATGAAAGAAGAAAATTGTGGGATTTAAGTGGATATCTGTGATCCCAAGTCCTTCCTTCTGTCTTTCGATTAATTCAATTTTTATACCGGCCAACAAGGAAAAGCTCTTCGTCCTTTCGACGAGTTCTTCCACTTTACCTCAAAGACTATGCACACCCATGAATCTAATTCGTCTAATTCTACGCGCGTGAGTACAATTCTAAGACGCATTATCCGAAAGAAAGAAGAAATCACTTGCGGCAACCTAGAATTTCCGACAAACAAATAAAAATGAAACCGGTGAAATTAAATATTTTCAATCGATTTTATTGAAAATAATACAACAAAATATCTCATAATAATAATAATAATAATAAAAAATAATTAATAATTAATGCTACGTACTGCTCTATTCGACATCTAAATAATCATGTCTTAAAACGTCATTTAAATAATAATATTATCGTCGTCATTAGTCATCATAATAAAATAAAATACTAATTATGATAATAATAATAATAATAATAATAATAATAATAATAATAATTATATCATATAATAATGCATCAATAAACAAACTTAATAATCTAATTATTGGTTAATGATTCGTCATCGTCCTTGAACGCTATCAATGGATCTTTTTGTTTACCTAGTCATTAATAATGGACAATTAATTAATTCATTAATTAAATTACACGTTGCTTCGATATGCACATAGAGATATAAAGTCGTTTTTGGTCCCACCTAACTGCAAACGTTATATTCATACAATTTTTTTTTGTCGCATGGATGGCTTTACATGTATGCGTGTATGTAAGTGTTCCTGTGTGTTGTGTAGGTGTTCGATACGTGTGCCCATTTTGCGAAAAACTATTGTTTAACTATCGGTAAAGCTGTCGTTTCTCGAAAATTTGTAATCGCGTATACACATGACAATGTTCTGTCGCCTATTTTAAATCGCCTCCTGCTTTTTCCTTTCTTTTCTGTTATTTTTGTCTTTATTATCATATATTACCTTAGTTCTCTGTGTTTCCTGTTTTCACGAGACTTATCATCGTTCCCTTCGGGCGGTACGAAAAAAGTAGAAGAAAGAAACACGAAAAAACTGGTCGCACGTTTCGTCGCAAACGAATATTTCCTACTTTTGTCACCTATATAACATTTTTCAATTTTGTTACTCGTATCGCCAATTGACTTTCGTTTTCGTTTCCGACTTTCGTTTCACTGCCAATAGGCTCGTCGCGAGGGACGTGTTCTTCTTGATCGGACATTTCTTTCCGCACTTTCCTGACTATTATCCTTTTCATCCTTTAAAAGTAAAACTTCTTACAACTGGCATTTCGTTACGCTCTTTTAAAATACGCTTATGTTACCTAATAACATTACTCTCACTAGTTACATCACCGTGCAAAGACGAAACTACTTGACGACGTTCTCGAGATTCGATCTTTCTCGGGAAACTCGAGTAGGCGTTTTACCGTCGTGTTCACGGTCCATCTTTCATGAGAATATTTTACAGCCAATCGAGATAATTTTGACGCGGAACCACCATTCGCGGTACCGGTCCAATTAAACTTAATTTAATTACCTTTCTTATTAAAGCTAGGTTACGCGAATTTTATTTTACAATTTCTCGCTCAAATACTGGTTTAGATCAGTCACATATTTTTTATAAGTCTGGCCATTCGTTACAAAGACTCGACGACGTCTCACGCGCGTTTCTCACGCGGACACAAAGTGTCCCGTCTGAGCCGAATTTTACCACAAAATTTTGTTCTCGCACCTTCATGCGTTCGCCTTGCCCTTTTCTAAAATGAACAGAAAATTAACGCGAGCAGACGCCGTCGGTTTCTCATAAACAAGACGCAATTCGAACCAGACTTTACGCGGAATAATGCCAGTTGTACGCTCCCTCGGAGACGAATTTTGCAATTTCGAGGCAACACCTGCGCTTCCGTCAAAGAAATTTCATTTAGAAGGTAAATACAATTGTTCGACTTTTGCGTACGCTACTTACAAAAGTGTCTATCGGTAAATGCAATTCGTCTTGAAGTAGAAGGAATGTTTGTGTTACGAAAAGTGAGGTAAAATGTTAATTTCATTTCCAACGGAAGCACACGTTCTCCCATTCGTCTCCTCGTTCGCTATCCGACCAGACGACTGACGCGTCTTCGCGGAATGCTCTCAGATCTTCCATGGTCGCTGATGAAAACGATTAAGCTGTCCCGGGGAGTCGTGTCAATCGAATGATCGAACGTTCGCGTTGCATCGTTAACACATTTCAAATAGTATAACCTCACAACCATTTTGATAACAATCAACCTTCAACAAAAGAGCGTCCTACTTCAAAGAATCTTTAAAAATTGCGCCAGCCCGCGAATATACTTCCGGCTCTCCATTCCTCGTGGTGCTTCTCTTTCATTGCTACTCTCTCTTTTCCCTTTCAACCAGGCAACCGGAAGTAAAACCTGCCGGCTGACGTATCACATGTTTCAAAGCTGCGAACCACGTACTTGCAATTTGTTCGTCACTTGCTACTCTCATCCATTCGCAATTCGCTCGAACGCGACTCAAAAGAATGCCCAAAGTATGTCGTTCCCTTCATTCAAGCATCGATCTCAATCGTATACCGCGCTTACAGCCGTTTCCGTTCATCGTGACAAACGCAAATTTTATCGACGATCGATCGTGGCAAGTATCCCACCTTTGCCGCAGCTATCGAAACCGAATAGTAAAATGATCCAACCCGCGAATCGAGGCGATGCGCCTTCCGGCTTCTCCCTGAAATCGAATCGCGTCCCTATCAGCGACGAACGATCGACGATACATATCTGCCGGCTGCCGGCCAACTAATTAACAATTACCAGGTGGGCTCAGTGTAGCTGGTGCACGCGGTTCCCGATCCTTTGGGCAAATTCGGATCTGCCGGCTACGCTATATACGATCGTATCGACATATAACAAAACTCGTTGATCGTAGATCGCTGGCGCCCGGATCTTCCTTGCCCGTTGGTCTCGCAGAACCAATCGATCAACGAAAGTAATCTTACTAATTACACGATTTAAAACGATAACTCCCAATCGCGCTACGATTACATACGTCAAACT
This sequence comes from Nomada ferruginata, assembly GCA_963583965.1. Lineage (NCBI taxonomy): Eukaryota > Metazoa > Arthropoda > Insecta > Hymenoptera > Apidae > Nomada > Nomada ferruginata. The sequence goes on along the minus strand of OY757225.1, from coordinate 6,761,154 downwards.
CGATTCTTCGTACACGCGTCTCACGCGTGCAGCTTTCTCAAATGCGTACGCACGCGTTTCGTACGCGATACACTGCTCTGATCAGTTGCGTATACTACTCTTGCACATACTCATTCCATCGATTAGTGAATCAATTGTCTGCCGTGTACATGCATTGTGTATCTATGTTTGTGTTCTGTGTTTCCTGTAATGAAATTATAGATTTTTAGATGTCCCTTCTGTGTGATCGATCCCGCTTGCGTTCCTTCAACAACCTCTCACGCATCGTCCTCCGCGAAACGGGTGAAAAAAGAAAAGCCTGCGAAACGAAAGAAGGTACAAGCGACCGGCTTGAAAATAACATAGAGAATGGCTGTCCAAACATTTGGAAAAAGGGACCGGCTTTATCGCAAGCACTTGGACATAGGGCTACCGTGGACGAACTCAAAAGATCCCCCCCCCCAAAGTTATGATCGAACGCGACGCCGTTGCTCGATTGCTCCTAGCAGCTCGCGATATTAATAATCGTCAACGAGATAATAGCGATGGGTACATGGCGCGCGCGCCCGCGTGCATTCCATTTACTCAGCTCGCGTACGCGTGCGCGTCTTCGCGTTGCTTCGTACTTTATCTATGTACCTATATATATATATATATATATATATACACACACATATAAACGACAGCGCCTACCGCCATAAGAATGACCGATAATCGATATATAATTATCGCGGTGTAAACAATAAATGGCGACACGTATATCGAGAGGTCTCGAATTTTTATATATATATATATATATATATATATATATGTGTATATATATCTATGTAACGCTTTGGACGCGCCTTAAACTCCTCCCTTTCGATACGAAACGATAATATATAACTGTAAAATCCATGTGGAATATAAAAAATATTCTCTCGACGTTTCCTACCTAACTATATGAAACACTGCGCTAAGACTGTATACTTCGTCACGAAACGTATATGCGAGCGCGCGTTTGCGTGTGAACACGTGTGTTTGGATGTGTTTTACGTGCGTACGTACGCGTGTTCGATTGTCGTGTCCGACGTGTTAAGGTTTTCACGTGTAGCCTGTTTACCTTCGTGTTCATCATTGTCCATCTTCCAGTATATGCGTGTATGTGTATGTGTGTGCTCCATCGGCTATACGTACGATCTTTCTGCTCGAAAGTGTTACGTCTTAGAGGCGAGGGCGATCCGTGGTCCAGAATTCGACGTATATGTATTTAACCGTGGCGCTTCGATACTCGGGAATGCATCATCGGCTGCCCGTTTCGAAAAGAAAAAACTCACGTCCCCCTTTCTTCACGGGGAAATCTTGAATCAAGGGGAAATGCCGGACCTTCGGTGCTCCTCGTACGCGTGCAGGGATCACTTAACTCTATGAGATATGCCGCTTAACGAAATACAGTACTGAAACAGGGGGAGGTAGGGGCTAATGGGTAAGGGTAGAATGTAGAATCGCGAGCGGACTCGGCCTCGATCGCGAAAAGGTACGAAGGTTGTTACTTTTCAACGTTGTGTGAAAGTTTATGTGTTACATTTGCAATTGTACTTGACGAGCGATTACGCGAAAAAGAGATGAGATGAGAAAAAAAAGAAAGAGAGAGATACAGATAGATCGACAGATAGATTGAGATTTTGAGAGAGAGAGAGAAAGAGAGAATGAAACTTACTATCGTCTACGTTTTAGGGGGGTGTCGACGGTCGACCGTGAATCGATCGATCTGCGCGTCGGAAATACACCGTACATACGATACATTGGAAACTTAACGTCTCTATACACAGGACTATCTAAGAAATAAGCTTCCGGCAGGCGAAATTTCAACGATAACAGCTACCGTCTGAAACACACCTGCGCGAAAGCGTCCACGGTTTCTAACGCTTTGCTCCATTTACTTTACGAGACATTAAGACTGGCTCTGTTGCGATTAGACGAGTGTTCAACGAGTGTTTCGGAGCAGGGCGTCCTTATTTTTCTTCCTATCTTTTTAATCTTTTGCGTGCACTTTGTTCTCCTTTCCCTTTTCTTTTCCTTACTTGCATTCCTTGTTCTTCCAAAGGAAAGAGATACAGCTGAGAGACTGTTCCGTTCGTGTCGACGAACGTCGGGTGTGTGTTCTCGTCGAAGGACGACGCTCGGATTAACGTGTCTCGGCGTTCGCGAGACAAGCATCGGCCGAACGTTCGACGAAGGGATATTTCGTGAACGATCGTATTCGCGCGTTTTCACGGTTCTCCGTTGCGGATACCGTTTGGAAAATCGATGAAAGAAAAACAGTGTTACAGTTAGGTTAATTATCGTATTGTAATCGCAGCATTGTGGTGGTTTGATGTGTACGCGTGTTTCAGCTTACAGAAAGTGATTATACGTCTACGCGGTATTTACAAGGATAAGTTCTATCTGACCCTCCGCAAACACCGCCGCGGTGTTTGCTCACTTTATGCCCAAATTAGATGTACGAGTGATTAACAATGGTCTCGCGCCCTCGCCGTAGAAAAGCAGCGTGGAGAGATGCTCGCCCACCCTGAGAGTAAAAAGCTACCGGAACGAAAATTCTCGTGGAATGTTCATTTTCGCTTTTCGACGTGTTTCACTCGTTAAACTCCTCGCCACTGTGCAAGTCTAGACGATGCAAATGCCCTGATCGCGGTTAGTAAACCTTCATTTTACTATTCTCGGCGCAACGAAAGAGAAAATAAGGGAAAGAAACAAGATCCTCCCCCCCCCCCCATGATGCGCGGTATTTATCTTGTTTCGACTGTCTGTCTCTCTTCCGGCGATCGTCGTTACGCGTTCGATGATTCAGACGATTCACAAAACAACGACGATGGAATGATCGTGGAATGATTAAACTACCGGTAACAACGAACGGCCGAGCTATCGTTGGTCACCGTTTTTCTTTTTCTTTTTCTAGCTTTTCGTATCGTTGATTTTTGAAACGACGTACGCCAAGAAGCTTGCGGAGGTAAGTGAGAAGAATAGAAACACGCTCGCGGTGAGAAATTGACGAGAGTAACGCGAGGAAACTTACGCGCAGAGAATAACTAGAGGAAAGGTCGATGGCGAAAGCCCGGAATAATCGGTTCTGTTTGATACTTTCTTCTCCTCATCTATGCCCACGTGTCACTCGATCGTTTTTCCCTGCTCCCGAGGGATATAAGTACTTACTTTGACCGAAAAGAACGCCGCGCTTGAAACGAAGAAACTCGGAAAGAGCGGGAAGAAATCCTTGCCTTGGGAAGAAGAAATTAACGACGAACGGGAGGAGTTCGCGCCTCGGAGGCGTGATAAGAAACGCGAGTAGTCTACGACAAAGTCGAGTAACAAAAAACAAAAGTTTACGAATTGCACTTGGGTTCGTCACGGGCTCGCAGGCCCTGCGCTAATTAAACAGTATAAAAAGAATATGCTACGGTAAAAAATGTACGTATTTAAGAAATTGGTCGCCGTTCGCGCGTCTATACTTGAAACTAATCGATAATCTTAATAAGGACAATTATGTTAATAATAGTTGCAATGACGATGATCGCGCCGTTGATGAACACGATATCCATGATAGAACGAACCGCGATAATAATGAGAACGACAATGACAGCGATGATGATGATGATAATGATAAGTACTACATCTATTAACCTGTTAACAAATGCACGATTGTGTACGCGTTTACGTAACAGACACACGCGCATCTACATTACGTGGATATATTTTCGCCTCGGTATCTATACTTGCGAGATTTTTTAAAGGGCTGCGCGATAATTACACGTCCTAATATTTATAATGATAATCCCAGTACATACGTAAAGCTGTCTATGTACGCGCGTGTCTGCATTTCCTTGTAAATGCATGCCCGATCCAATTCATAAACGCACTCTGCTCTAAGAATGGTAATTGTGATGATGATAATAATAATAAGAAGAAGAATAATAATAATGCTTATGAGTAGCAGCTGTGGCAACAATAACTTGACTACTAATAGCTGTAATAAAAACAAGAATAATGTAACCAGTACTATTAATAAAGATATTAATTATAATCGTCTGGATATTAATAGTAGCGATAATAGTAATAATAGTAATAATAATGACAATCGTAACAGCAAGCTAATCAATTAAATCGACGAGTCTCACTGTTAGCACACACGGCTAAGAGCGAACAAACACTTCCTCGCGAGACGACAATCGTCGAAATTGGGAAAACTCGGAACGATTAAGTATAACCTATCACGATCGATCGTTGTCGAGCAACTACACGGAAATACGGCTCGCTTTCGCATCGACGTTTCTTCTCTCTTTTTTTTTTCTCAGCTGCTCGTCCACGACCTTTGAAATTCGATTGACGAAACAGGAGCGCGTTGCCACCCCCCAGCCCTTCGAGATTGTACCGCATAGAGAGCACTCGATTAATTAATTGTCGGAGAAATTGCACCGTACCTCATCTCGTATATCCCTTTCCTTATTTTCTCTTTGATCCGGATGGTCTTTCGTTTCAAGAGGATTGCCCGAAGGTTCCCGCGTGTTTCTCACAGCCTCGCTGCACGGTCTTGGTCAACGATTCGAAGAACGTTTTCCCTCCGCGCTGCTTTCGACGACCACCAACGACGATTATCGCAAAATCTCGCGTTCCCTCCATATTTTGTTTTAAGAGCATATAAAAAGTCGTGTGGCACATTGACGGTTGGAATGTTATCATTGTTTCATTAAATTTATAATAAGAATCGTAATAATTAATAATAGTAGTAATATAGTACTTCTTTGCGGTATTAATAATATTCTTTTATGTATGTTTAATCATTAATAATAATAATAATAATCATAATAATATATATATATAATATATATATAATATATACTTTTTTGTTTATTATAGTAGTTTGTTTTCTCTGCACTTATCGTTTATATTCTGTGCTGACTGCGGATTTTGATTTGAGGGGACTTTCACCCGTACCCGCTCGTTCGACGCCACGTTTTCGTCGATCATTCCTCAGAATGCACGAGCACGTGGCCGTTCAAATACGATACAGGATGCCGGGTGATCCTTCTTTCTTATTTTTCTTTTTTTTTTTGCTGCATTGCTCTTCGTGGCATCTGCGTTTGCGTTGATCACTGCTGGATTATATAAGATGTAGAGATATAGTAGCTGTACTTGTAACTCGGATGCACGGCGATCCTAACGTGCGTCGCGGTGCAACAGTCTCGTGATCGCGACGTGTCCGGTTCAGACAGAGAGAGAGATGTCTATTGTTGCTGTTGTGTGTTTCCGGTTGTATTGTTCTCGGTGCCCCGGGTGAGTATACAACCCGCGGCACATGCAGGGAAACGATCGGACGTTCGCGACGCCACCGATCGAGAGGAACCGATCTTTGTTCGTCGAGCTCGATACCACTTATGGCTCTCCGCCTTTATTTGCCCCCGTGGTGTTTATCGTTGCCCGCGAGAAAGAGTTCGCTGCAGTTGCGTCTGCTGACGGACTCGAATCCCGAAACGGGCGAAGCGGCGTCGAATTCGGGTGGCGTCCGTCGCGAACGTGCCCCGCTTAACTGTAAGGAGACGACTGGTATCGGGAGGCTGCAATATTGTTGTAGCTGTATGTAGAAAGCAGACTGCGTGTATTGTTATACTGCTGGTGTTCGTTTAGCGTGTCACTGAGTGTGCGTGTGTGGTCGGCAATGCGGGTGAATTTTCAAAGAGCTTTTGCATTGGTTGTCCGGAAGGGGTTGTTCATGTGGATGGTTGACGATCTGTTCGATGGGATTTGGGTGCGGAGGGATCGGAGCGTGGGGATTTTAGGTCCAGTTGGATTCTTAGTTTCTTCTTGTCCTTAATTACCTCTTTCGCCTTCGAACGGTTACTTTAAACTTTAAAAACTTTGTAGCGTATCGAAACACGCCTGGCCTCGCCGGGAGCTTCGGCGGGACGCGGGTGCTGATCGTCAAAGCGGGACTGCGACGTAGCGTGGCTCGAGGGTTGCACGAAAATCGCGAACGCGGCGAGCTTCTCGAAAATGGTTTCTCGTATACGTGACGCGTCGCTCGGACGTGTCTTTTTGATTAATTCACCGTCAGTTCAGCGTACTTGGTCCGTAACTAGTTGGTCGTACTTTGAATTTCCGGTGCGTATGACTTCAGAGTGATTTTGATACAGGCAGGTTTGATTGAAGCACTGTGAGATACTACCGTCGTTCCGACGTTCGGGTGTCCGCTGACGAACCGATTTCGCCAATCGTTTCGACGCGGCGCGAATGTTTCCAGGTAAATGCGATAATTGCACGGTGATACTATCGTTGCTTCTCGCCGCCGCAAAATCGTCGAGACGAAGTTGCGGCGGAAAAATTTCTCTCGATCGGCCTTCGTTCCCTCGAAGCCTCGGCCGAATGTTCCTTGCTGTGACGACGGTGCTGCGCGGCGAGGCCAGGCTTACACATTGACGATATACAGAAACGAATACGAAAAGAAACGAAACAACACGTTATACAAACAACTAAAGCGCCAAACTACGAGTACTACCGGTGCTAACTACGTAGTACCAGCGCCATTTACCTAATCCCTACTAGTCGAAAGGTCTGGGCATAATCAGTGTCAAGACCAATCGCCTCCGATTTGGCCCGCCACTTTTGCAGAAATGAGATCCGCGACCGACGTGGACGCATTGCTCTGGCCGCAAACAAGACCGACTCGGTACACCCCTTAAATCTCGAAATAGGAACATGAACGTAATTTCGACTCGTATATGGAACAAGAAGTAATTGTACTTTAAAGAATAGATCTCACCTTTTGATGGACGAATAATATCTTTGTTCAACGACCTTCGTTTTTCATCCGTTGACGCTCGTATGGACGCAGCAGCGATCGCGAGTGTTTTCCCCGTTTCTTTTTTACGGTTTTACCCTTCTTTTTTTTTTCGTTCTTTCGTTTTTCCGAAATTTCACACATGTTTCACGTTACGATGTCCCATAGCAAACGATCGATTGCGCGCCTCGAATTCACCAGCGTACCGATCAATTGTTCGCGCGGTCGGTCGATGTCGCTGAATCGCGCAACGATATAAAATATATTATAAAAGTTCAATGAAAACCTCGACAGCCTCGGAAGATTCAGCGAGCATCGGCCGACCGCAGCCGTTTGCCCGCGGGCGTCGAATCGAATAGCACCCATCGCTCGATCGGGAAGCGTACTAGATAAACCGTCGCTACAACGTGCACGGAGAGTGAAAAAAGACTTTTCGAGTGGCAGCGAGAACGGATGCTTTCGCGTACCTCGTTCATTCCCAGCTGTCGCGTGAGAGCTCTGCAAAGAAATCGCTGTCAGTCGCAATACGAGGAGGTTCCGCGATTTCGGGCTGATGTCGGAGGCGTGGTCGAGCACTGGCTTTTCCCGTCTTTGCCATTCTCGCGCTCGAGTCTTCCGATTTTTTTTCCTCGTATATCTATTTGCCTATCTATTTACCTCCCTTCTCTTGCGTGCACGCGGCGTACGCGCGTACGCTTCAGAAGATCTCGAATAATTATATCGGTATTCAGAGCCGGACGTCGAATCGGCGCGTTGTCGATTTGCTCGGCCAGTGAACGCGAATCGGCATGCTCGCCTGTCGCGTCGTTTGTGTCGTATACGAATTCAGCGGGGAAACGCCCCTACGTAGTCATTACATGACTAGACTCCACGAGTTACAAGCTTATTAAAGCCAATTAGAAAGGTACCAAATTTGCGGCTGTCCGTGGACGAAACCATCTCGATTTCCACGATCGTACGGGCGTTAATTTTTCTACTATCTGCCGGCCCCGTTCACCCTCGACCGATCGTGCCATTCTTCCATATACGTATACTTTCTTTTCTTTTTCTTTTTTTTCCTTTTTCTCTTTTATTAAATAAGTCAATTTCGGCAGACGTTTGAAAACAGATCAAGGTGGTATTAGATTATAGAACGAGTTCCCTGCGAAAAGATCTAGCAAATATCGAACTAGATCGAAGAAAGGCGCAAATGTTCGAGGATGGTCAAAACGATGCACCGTACTTTTTTCTTGTAGTCGAATCGACGTCGGCTGCTTTTTGTATCGTGTACGAGTGTGTGTAAATGTTTCTTGTTACGTGGTCGTCTGTTTGGATCCGAGTGTATCTGTACGTGTATACCTACGTGAACGACAGGCCAGCTCTTCGTTGATCACGAAAATCCCAACATTCGAGAATGCGTGAATTGGAAATAAAATTTAAATAACGGTAACCTAGCGCGTAACAGTTCGTTTTCATCGTGTTTCTTCGACGTTTGTTTAAGGTGTACGGGTGTTGAGCGCGGAATGTATGTAAGTATCGAGGTGTCTATGCGTTTCGCGTGGTGTGTCGGTAGGAGAGTGTGTTCTGCCGTGTGTGTGTAGTGTACGTGTACCTAATTGCACTTATTCGACAAAACGGAACGTAAAAATGAACGCAAGATGGCGGCCGGACGGCCCTGGAACGTATACGGAGGTAATATATTTTTAAAATTTAGCTTTAAAGTCGCCTATCTCTTGCTAACTCTGCCCCGTTCACCGCCTCCTGCCTCTGGAACAACCCCACCATCGAACTAAAGCTTCGGTTTTCTGCTACGATATTACATTCGTCGTTCGTTCTGTTGCGAGTCGTAAAAACGTAACGTCGAAACTTAGGCACAATTTGGAACTGTTTAGACCATTTCTACACGACCCCATCCCGCTGGCAGTTCGCGTGTTTGTCGTTCCAAGGAAGCGTTGGCCCCGATGGCGAATCGATACCTTCGAGTTTTTCTTCTGATCGCGACATGCCCGATAATCGGCACAACTTTCGAATCGCTAATAGAAATGAACATATCAATTGCCAGAAACGAAATCGAACAGACAAATTTACTGGATGACCACTGACCGAGTTTCTCCTCGCGACAGAAACACGCGAACTACCCCTACGCAAATCCATACCAAACGTGACGATACTCTGTGAGGTAGCTGTCATTGAGCCGTTTCAGGGCCAATCGGACCAAATCTTCCTGTTTTTGGAAATCCGACGAGCAGAAAGATACTTTCGCTGCTCGATGCTGCGATAAATACAGAGGGATGACGAATCGAACGGTACACCCGCAAAATTTTGTCTGCGCAACAGTTGCGTGAGATTTTCAGCGAAAGAGAAGGAGTCGGTGTCGGCGATCTATTCCGAATGTTCTGTTCATCGGTTACGGTACAAATGTGTGAAACGCGCGCGAGAAATTAGTGAGCGGCGAAAAAACGGGAATCATTGGGCCCGACTTTCCGTGCGATGCCCGCCATCTTGGTCCCGTCTGACCACCGGTGTGGATAAACGTAATCTCGCGATCTCGCTTCTCCCATATTTATTTCCATTTGGTTTCTTCGTTTGTTTTGTTGGCTTTCCATTTGCTCTCTCTTACTCGTCATTTTGTCTCCACACACCGTAATTACAATAGTATTTCTTTTTTTCTTCCTCTTTATATCCGTAATCTTACACATATACACTAGCTGGTTACGATAATTTGTGAAAAATATACATCAAAATTTTGTTACTTTTTACATCACAGATATTTTAATATAATATATCTTCTTTTAATTCTTAAAGATTTCTTTTCCTCCCCGTTTTCGACCAATCCGTCTCTCGCCGGATCCGTTTAGCGTATCGCCCGCGACATGGAAGGAGACGGCCGGGTATCTACGATTATGTTCCGGGGAAAACGAATTCTTCATATATTTTCCAGGAAGAAAAAAAAGCCACGCGATACGATGAAATTCAGTCTGCCAATTAGGAGAGGCCGATTTTTGCAACACTGGCTAGTGCTGTGCACCCTCCGATTTCCCTTCCAATGAATTGGGTTCCTCGTTTTTGTCCCACCGTCTCCCTCGATGAAAAACAACAAAAAAATTGAAAAAAACCCACGTAAATCGACGCTCTATCTACAGTCGCGTTGTCAACGATATCTGCCCTAGCCTACGCGACGTCGCCTTTTTTTCCCTTCAATATTTCTCATCAGTATACATATATGTATAACTTCTTTAGAAACGAATTTTAACTATCGAGAATTTTCCTACATCCTCTACGATAACCAATGTACCGATAATATTTAAAATCACAGAACGTTTAGTCCAATTACTCCTTACTTGAATATTTACACGCAAAAATATAGCAGTGTTTTTTTTTCTTTTTAGAAAACGTGCCTTTTTTCCCCGCACTGCATGCTATTTGTCTCTCACCCGGAACAACCCTCGTCGCCTGGTAGAACGCGAGGGAGAAGATCCGTCGGATTCCTTAAACCGGCATTGAAGCATTTCAATCTCGTTAATCGAAATCGCTGCGGCAGACACGTTGACGCGACTGTGTCACTGGGAAATCGTTACACGGCAGCTTCGCTAATTACGCTGTTAGCGCCGATCGTCCCAATTGTTGCGAGCCAATCGTCCCGTTCTGTTCGAACACGGACGAGACTCGTAGTTCTCGCGTATCTAATTTGTGCAGGAGTCGAGGCTGTCATCGCCGAACCAGAAATTTCCCCCTGCACATCCGCGATTCTCGCCCGTCGATTCTAGAAGACACAACCCCGTTAAAGCTTTGATTATCGTCGGTACAGCCGAATCCTGGATAGACAGATCACCGCGCGTTCCTATATCATCTAATCGAAAGTAAAACTTTTTTTCAATTTTTCAACGACGCGCAGAAAATTTTTGATTATTTCATTTTCACCTGGGGACGGGGTGCGAGCAGTGCTCGCCCGAATTCATCGTACAAAGATCGAGAAATCGCGAGCGGTAGAAATTTCCGGCGACAAGAAAGTCGTTGACCTCGCACAAGTAATTCGAATCTCAAAACATGGATCGACGACGATGGAAAATCGGCTCCTGATTAGAGAACGCGTGCAAAACATCGCGACGTATACTTTTGTAACTATAATTGAATTAACGACAATCATAATGTACGCGCGTCTTACAAACATCCGCGCGATAAATATTCATTTTTCACATCTAACGATAAATCTTTCGTAAAAGTACGACGGGAGTCTTTTTATCCCCGGCGTGTCGGTGAACTGGATTTTGCGGAGTAGAAAGGTGGCAAGGGCTCGGTTAACTAGGGACGTAGGAAAGAGAAAGAGATAGATATATATATATAGAGAGAGATAGAGAGAGAGAGAGTGTGTGAGAAAGAGAGACAGGGAGGGAGGTAGAGGTCATAAGTAAAGTGAGGGAAGCAGAAAGGAAGGACAGATGGGCAGAAAGGGGTGAAAGGAAGGGGAGGCAGGAAAAGAGGATGGTGATTCGAAGTAGTGTAAGAAATATCGTTCCCTTTCTTTTGGTGTAGTGCTTGGTGAATGTTTAGAAAAAGGTATCCGTTTTTCTTTCGAGGTATCGAGTAGTTAAGGTATCACACCGAACGATTTACACTTTGACGCGAAGCGGGTGGACGACTGGGTGAGTGATTAGAAAAGGGTGATTTAGTGGGCGAAGGGTGGGAGGAAGGTTTAAATTTACGTTTACACACAATCATGATTACTGTTGGTTTTCGCTTGTGTTTTCTGCTGTTCACCTTCGTATTCATTTCTTCATTTTTTTTTCATTTTTCTTTAACCCTAAGGAGACCTTAACGTTTACACTCAATAACTTGTTTTTTTGAATTTCCGACGCGCCTCCCTGCGTGGATGCGTGCCACCCATTCTTCCGTTTAAATGTTACTCCTTAATTCACGGTTTCTTGCTTTACGTTTAGGGTAAATTTTTAGTTTAGTTCCAAAAAACACCGAGAGAGTAGCCTTGCTTACATGATTTACTTTTTTTCGTAAGGTATAATTTTTTTTTTTTGTTGCGTTAATAAGGAATTTTCGCATTTTTTTAAAACACCGAACATACATGCCTTATACTTTATGTACAGCCTAGAGTCTTTCAGTCGTTACTTTACTTAAAGAGAGTCATGAGATGAGTGCGTGAATTATCCTTTCGTTTCTTCTGTCCTCGTCCTTTAAAAGCAGAACTGTGAATTCACCTTGGCACGCGAGAAAAAACGGAGAATCGTGGGCCGCATTAACCGGTCATTGAAAATCCCTGCCTTTCTCGCGTGATTCATTTCTACGCGTGTCCGACTAACGAATCATTCTGCATCAAATTCGCTGCTTTCGTCGATTTCGTCTTGGTCCAACGTCTTTCTCAGCTACTACAACTAGCGAAACGACGAAATCGCCACTTTTCAACGTCTTCTAAATAGTCAAGGATCTCCTGTCGAACGGAATTCTAATCGGAAATACGAGAAGATACCTCGATAGTCGCGCGCACGACGCTCATGGACAATCTGCGAAAAAAAATTAGTCGAAAGAGGTGGGACTGGCGTTCTTCGTGTCATCACTTCCTACGATCGAAACGATCGTGATAATTCTCCTTCCTATTCAACGATGCGACTGACCCGTGCAAATTAGACAACATTCTAGTAACACCCTAACACCGTAATCGTCGTCGTCAGAACGATCGATAAAAGCTTTAAAAATTCGTTTAATCCCTGAAAAAAGTACCGGGGAACTTTGCAACGTGTATTCATCGGTTGAAAATTTCTAAATTCCTTTAAAAACCACGGCGGCCGATTTTCGACTCGATCGTATTTCATCTAATTTTGCTAAGCTCTCTTCATCGCTAAAAGGAAAACACCGTCGAGATACAGTTTCTAAGTTCGTAGAAAAGTTAGACAGGAAGAAACTGACGCCGGATCGTACGAAACGTACCAGGCGCCGCTTCGGTTCCTTCCCGATTTGTCGTACGATTTCGAATACAGGTATTAGCCAAGCGAATCGACGAAAAATATTAGATTCGAAATAAAACCGATCCTCCCAGGAACAAGCGGATGTTTTCCTCGCGAGGATATTCTACGAACACCGCCGATGCAGCTACTTCATTTCCTCTACGCGGTAGAAAATTTGCATTCGTATCAAAATGTGGGCGTTCTCGCGCGTACGAAAAAATTTTGCAGTTCGGTAAAGGACAACCGAGTCGAGAGCAGGCAAGCGCCCATATATACATATAATAATTCTTTTCTTTGATATATCTTATATGTATATATACACAAACATCTACGTGTTTCCTTCTTGACGCACCAGTTCCATGGAACAGGACGATCCCCGCTGATGATAGGATCGATTAAGAAGCAATTCATTTCCTACGGCAATGTTTCGTCTGATTCTTTTTTCTAATTTTCATTCCACCCCGGATCAACGACCAATGATTCTTCGAATACACAACAGAATACAGTATCCTGCGAAACATTTGAAATAGGAAACATCGGAAGAATTTATAGTCATCGGCGAAGATCGACTCGCCCTTTGACTTTGTCAAGCATCGCAATCCTGCCTCTCTTCTTTCCTTTATCCCCGTTAGGTGCGACCCACTTGACAAGTGGGGTGCGTTTCTACCGAACGCCAGCCTCGAAATAACCGAGATTAGAGAAATATTGTCGTCTTATGAAAAAACGTCACCTATACGCGCGCCAACAAAAGTCTTGGCTCGTTCTCGTTTCGCATACGTCCGTAATGACCAAAAATATATGTATATATATATATAATATATCATTCCTTATATAATTATGTTGCTCCTTACGAGTTAAGTAATGTTAGTAGTAGGTAATAAGTTTGCATTAGGTAGTTTTACATCGATAGAGGAAAAAATACGTTGCGGCGTCGGTAAGTATTTGTTCGTGTTCTCTTTGTCGCGTTCAAAAGATCTCGCGGCCAACGTTTCCGGCGCACGTTTCGTCGGCCGCGCAACATAGCGAATTTTCATTGCGCGCTCCTACCCAACGCGTATTTTTCCTAGAGACGCGTGCACGCGCGGACTGTTTATATGCTGCTCATCTGTTCCCCGTTTGTATTTTCGTCAGGGTGTTGCATAGATCACCGGGTGCGCGATACCAGCGTAACGCACCCCGGCGCTTTTGCGTGCCCGACTGTGTCAAAGGCGTCTATGTTCGTGTCAAAGTGTGCTACCGGGCGAATGTGTATCATATCTGGCGTGGTTGTGTTCCTGTGTGCGTATGCACGCGCGCGCGCGCGCGCGCGGGTGTGTGTCTGTACGTGTGTTCATTTACGTGTTCGGTATAATAACATTGCATTTTGCGTCTTGTATCCGTTTCTTGCGTTTCCTTCGAATCGAAATATCGCCATAGTCGAAAGGGTTCCGGTACGACCTACCGTCAGTTGGACGGAGATCGAATGCCGGATACGCGTAACTGATGGAATCGCAATGGGTTCACGGGCGGTTGGCTAGCGTTTACGCGCTTTCGTTACCCGTATTTTCGTTACGTTTTGTTTCCTACATTCAAGTTGCCTCGCGACGATCAATGGGCTTCCGGATGGAGGAGACAGGGTCAGGCTGGGGCTACTACCGTCGTTTCGTGGCAAGTTTCGCGTCCCCCGTCCTATACACGTGCGAACCTACGAAGGAGGTGCACGCCTGCACGCCTCTCACGCCCTCCTTCTCCTCGGAAACAGTCGCATTCGCTTTCATAGCCGACTTGCGACGGGTCGTTCTCGATTTCCGCTTGCTTGTTCGTAGCCGCCATCGGCCACTGCCATTATTTTCCGATACCAATCGCGCGAGACACGAGACGATGGTCAAGTGGATCGAACGGCGAACTTTACCGAGCGAGAGGGGAAGAGAGAATAGAGAATGATAGATAGAGAGATAGAGAGAGAGAGAGAGAGAGAGAGAGAGAGAGAGAGAGAGAGAGAGAGAGAAAGAGAGGGAGAGAGCGCGCGCGAAGCGGCGAATCCCCCAACGTGGTATTTACGCGGCGCGTAAAATACAGCAGCATTGGGCGAGGATTTGCTTATCGTGTACACACGGATCGTTCACCGTATTCTCGTTACTCTATGCTCTACTGATCAACGATACCGACTTTCTTTTTTCTACTGCTCAACGGAGTCTTCCATACTGATCACGGGTCCGCGCTGCTCCGCCGCCGATTGCTGGCTGTTGGTCTGATCGCCGGACCTGCTGCTCCCGGTATTGTAGCCCCGCTGCAGTTGAACAACCAGTCCGCTCACAGCACCGTACTCCTTTTGTTGCTGCTGTGGTGGCGGCTGCTGCTGCTGTTGCTGCTGCTGTTGCTGCTGCTGTTGCTGCTGCTGTTGCTGCTGCTGCTGCTGCTGCTGCTGCTGCTGCTGCTGCTGAGTCTTCTGGCTCGAATGATCTACTATAAGCTTACTATCACAGGCACTTTTTTTGTCAGTTGACACGGCGTAGAGATTGTGTAAGTCCGGGTAGTGATTCTGCTGCTGTTGCGGCTGCTGAACGCTCAGGATCTTCCTATCGCGATCCTCCTGCCCACCGTTGTGAACCTCCCGCTCCCTGCTGCTACGATCGATTCTCGAGTCGCGGGTGCTGTCCTCGTCTCTGCTTCCGGCCCTCGAGATCGAGAGGGGCGTCGGCGGTGACGTGAGCCGATCGCTGCCGTCGTCGTTTCGACCCCGTTCAGACGGCGACGGACTGAGGTCTACGGTTGGCACGCGTTCCGGTCTCTCCGGGACTGGCCTACCGGCCGTGCTCGATGGTCCCCTGTAGCTCTCGTCCTCGCTGCTGTCCTGGGTCAACCTCGGCACAGGTGTTCTCCTCGAATTCCTGCACAGCTGGTCGATCAACGCTTTGCTTCTCATCGCTTCCGGGATTTGCTGCTGCGAGGAGGACTGCTGCTGATTCCTCGCCTCCGTAATCGCCCTCTGGTCCCTTGGAATTCCTGTCTCGAGGCTCGACCTGATCAAATTGTCCAAGAAACTACCGTTCGCACCCGAACCGTCGTACAAGGCCTCCGATACCTCCCGCGACGCTTTGCTCATCGGCGTGCCGCGTGAATTCGACGTGCCGGCCGATTCGGCGGTGGCCGCGGCAACGCCACTCCCGTCCCTGTCCCGTTGCTGATGTTGCTGCACCATCGCGGCGTTCCTCTGCTGTTCCTGCAAGCCACGAATCCTGCTGGTCGCGAAGTACTGTTCCGGTAGGATCGCCGGGACGTTCGGTGCACCCGCCATGAACGGCGACGGCATGAACGGCGGCGGACTCCAGAAGTTGAACGGCGTGAACGGTAAATGAGGCATGCCCTCCATGAACGGCGGCATCTTGATTCCGTTCGGCCCTGGAATACCGCCCGGAGGTATGAACGGCTTCTGCGGCTTTAATTGCGGCTTTTTGTCCGCCGTACCTGGTCGTATGCTCGTGGCGACCGACGCCGACGCTGCGGCCGTCGCCGCGGTCTCCTTCGTCTTGTCGTCGGACTGTTTCTGGTCCCTGGAAAAAGAAATATCGACGAGAAGATCGACGGAGCTCGAAAGATTCGAGACGGGTAAAAATCGTGCGCCGAAACGGCAGCAACGGATAGAGAGAGTTACTGTTGTGCGACGTACCTCTTCCTTGGCCTCATCAGGTGTCGTTCCTTCACTTTGTACTCGAGGGTGGAGTGCGGCACTCCGTAGTAGCTGCCCGCTCGATGCACGCTCATTTCACCTCGCTGAACCGCCCGCACTGCCTCGACCAGACTGTCCCTGTCGTAGTTCCTGTACTTGCCCCGTTTCGGTCTGGTTCCCTTGCCACCGGTAGCTGGCTTCTGTTTGCTCGCATCTTGGGTATGCGGTTTCGCCTGCGATTGGGACTGCTGCGTAGCCGGCTGAGGTGGCGTGTATCGGCCTCTCTTGAACGGACTAGAGTCCGTCATCATCGACTGCTGCGACTGCGCTACCCCGGCTTGGCATCCGGGCATTCCAGCCGTCGCAACCGACTGTCCCTCTTGGAATTTCACACTGATGCTCTTGGCTATCACGTCGCGGAAATTCACCGCCACCGTTTTTCCCACCAACGAATTCGTGGGGCTGCTGGTACCGGAGAACGCTGGACTCGCTCGTTCCAGAAGGCCAGGACTCGAGGCCGTGGCCGCGAATCCTTGCACGAAGGCCGCCGATGTTGGTTCGCCGTTCTTGCTCGAACATCCGGGGGTGCTCGCGGGTTTGTAGGACGGAATCTTGAGAATCGCTCTCCCTTGAGCGCTGTCGCTCGCCTCCTCCTCGATGCTGGGATTGAAGTCGTCGTTCGTTAACGGGCAGCGTTGCTGTTGCTGTTGCGCCTGCGAATGGATTTGCGCTTGCTGGTGCGATTGATGGTGATGAAGTTGCTGATGCGTCGGCTGTGACTGATCTCCGTTTACGCTCTTGTTTAGCCTCTTATCTTCGCACATCAGCCTTCTCATCACCTCTGGAATGCGATAATCTTGCGTCTCCAAACCTGCGACCATCGAGAAGCAACGGTTAATCGGTATATCGTTTATCGACTCGCGGGGGGCAGTTCGCGTTAAGAAGGGCGATTCCGTTCGTTCTTCGCGCGTGGTGCACATTTGTCTTAATCTCGGATTAGCCTTCGCGAACTGCTTAGGACATTTAAAAATGTTCCGCTCGGAAGGTGGAAAAAGTGTCGCCGACCTGTCGACCGAGGCCTGGCTTCAATCGATTTCCGAAGACCCACCGTCGCGTAATACACTTTCCGACTTTCGTCTCGGCCGGTCGGCGAACGAAACGGTCTAACGTTTATCGGGGCCCAGCGATTCTAGGGTTCGCGGATTCTCGCGGAAAAGTCTTCGGTTCTCACCTTTGAATGGCGCAGCCGCCGCGAGCATCTTTTGTATGTACGGACCGATGTTCGCGTGTTCAAGCCCTGGCCACTCAGCTCCCGTCTCGTGTCCTCGTTGCAGCAACGTTCTCAAGGAATCTCCGCCGCTTCCTTCGAGGGCGGAGAACCTGACGAGATCCTCCAGAGACAACAGTGGCTTTAACAAAGCCTTCTCCACTTCCTTCTCCTCTTCCGCTCCAGACAGTTCTTTGTCGTCCACCTGTTAAAAATATCACCCTCTAGCGTTTGCTGTACAACCTAGCCGCGGGAAGGAATTTAAATGCGAATTATCGATAGCAGTGTCCTCTCAGAGGAGACGCCCCTCCTGCGTTGGTCTCCGTCGAGAGGCGTTCTTCTATGTTTGTATATAAGTGTGTCTGTGTTGTAACAGTGTCGGTTGTCCATGTATGTACTCTTCTCAGTCAAATGCGGAATGACCAAGCGTCATGCAGGAATTGCTAGGAACAGTTGTTCGCCAAAAGCGTTATCACGCACAAAAGAATATTCGACAAAAAAATAAATACCGACACAGAAGTTATCCGCGACAAAAATCGTTCCTCCTCCGTCGACAGCGCTTTCCCGCGGGTAAAAAAGGAAGAGAAAGACAACGTCGAAAATTGAGAACCAGCGCGAAAATGTTTCGCTCAGTGAAACACAGCGATCGACGATTACCTCCGCTAAATTATTCATACAACATGCATCGGAACCAAAACATCTATCGCTAAGCTACCGAACTACCCGTGCTTCTCCTAACGACACCAGGCAGAATCTCGTTAAAGAGAAAATTAATGATAATGTCGGTTTCCGTGGGATACTAGTTTCCCAAATTTCTTCAGTCGACGGTCGGCTACTAGAACGCGACTCATCGACAATTCGGAACGCGTCTCGGCGTCTAAACGATCGTGCCGAAAAAGTTGCGCCACTTGCAAGCATGCTTCGCCGCTGCAGCGTCGCGTGAAAACGAAACCGGCGTACAACTAACAACAAGTAGCATTAGCTTGATTAAAAATGTTAATGCAACATCTTGTCGATCTGTTGGCCCGAAAAACGGCAACCAGCCATTGAAGCTCGGCCGTACAAGCACATCGAGGATGCACAGTGTCGAGGTCGAAAGAAAGCGTATACTCGTGACACAGGAATCCGAGGGCTCTAGGAGCCCGTCGCGATCGGTAGCTTACGTCCAAGAATAATTTCCCCCTCACTGTCAGGTCGAAAGGATCGTCCCGAAAACTTACCTCGATTCTTGCAACCCCGCCGAGACCAAGCGGCCGTGCGTCGCGCTACAAATAGTGAGATAAAAAAAAGTTAAACAGCCCATGCAAAAGATTCGACACTACCGAGCATCACGGCAACCGATATGAAATCGCGTGAACCAATACTCCATCCCGCGTCGGTTTCGTTCCCCTCTAACGCGTCGTCCGTTCCATCGTTCATCGGGCTAGAAAAATGAATACTTGAACGACAATGTTGCACAACAGGCAGACAAACGTTTCACTGCCCCCTCGCGTATTTAGACGCGATCGGCCCACGCGAATTCTACGATCACCGTGGCAGAGGTATGTTTTGGGGAAGCATCGTTCGTTCTTCCTAACCAAAACCACACTTATCGTTAGATACAAACGGGCGGTTTTAATTTCAATTGCATCTCTCTGTCGTCACCCGAGGGTCGCCGAAACGCGAAGATCGTGCCACCGGGGCCAGAAGAAGCGTGGTTTAGAAACGATCCCTACGCTTGTCCTAGCATTTATCGCACGGCCCTACGCGCCGTTTGCAGTTCGCACCCTGCAGTTCTACTGTTCTCGGTTCTCGTCTTTGCCAATTCTCAATTCTCTCTGGAACAAGTGTGCGGACAAGAGAGCGACCGGGTGTATCGTCGTGTCGTATATCGTATCGTCACGCTTGTTCTCTATTGCCTTCCTCCCAAACCTCCCTGTCTCTCCCTCTGCGTTTATTTTCCTCTTGTTCTGTCCCCAAAACCTACCTCGTCCACTTGCGGGGGCGGAGTGGTCGCGGAGGCGTTTTGGGTCGTATTTGGTGGTGTAGTAGTTGTAGTAGTAGTAGTGGTGGTGGTGGTGGTGGTGGTGGTGATGATGGTGGTGGTGGTGGCTGGGGCGCCGGGCTCGTGAGGGTGTGAGTGGGTGCTAGTCAGGGACGCGTCCCTTTCGCGCTCCATCGCAAGCTTGTAGACCTTGTTCCGCAGGGTGCTCCGCGGTATTCCGTAAATCACGGCCGCCCTTCGCGTGCCGAGCTTTCCACTCTGGATATCCCGGAGCGCTGCCTGCAGTTCCTCCTCGGTGTAGGCTCTCCGGCCACCCCCGGCACCCACCACGGGAACACCACCGACGCCTGCCGCAGCTGCTGCGGCCACGGCCGCCACTGGCCCGGTCATACGAGGTTTCGCGCGATAACAAGAACTGAAACATTCCACGTGTCGTATATCGCATTAAAAATTCCTCCGCTCCCCCCCCTCACCCCCTCTCTCTCTCTCTCTCTCTCTATCTCGCCCGTGGCGCCAGGATTACGACGATGCACCGACGAGAGACGTTGGACCGAATCGGGGAACCGAGGCACCGTAACGGGAGAGACCCCTATGGAAATTCGAATGGGATCGCCACGGAAATCCGGCACGGTAACGAAGTTGGATTATCGGCTACTGTAGGTATAGTTTGCCGGCGAACTTGCGCCACGGTTTATACTCGGCAACCACGTGGCCGGCGTAAAACGCGCACGTGTTGTGCACTGCTGGCGAATCGATCCACCAGTGCCTCGTTAACTCTTTGATCTCCGGCGTGCGGATGCGTTTGAACGAATTCGAGCAACGAAATTGGTGCATCGAGTAGCGCGAACTATCGCCAAGTGGTGTTGCGCAATTAAAACGTCTCAACGCTGTACGTCGTCTTGCCCAGTACAGTTCTATTCCCCTGTTCGTTGGCGTCCGTTGAATTAAGAATCCCTCGGTACCTGTCTTCCAGCGCCGTTCGAAGAATCGCGCGAGGCAAAGGGCGACGGATTGCAATCGGATCGGTACAGTTTGTCTCACTGTTTTACGATAAGATTAATCGCGAGAATTCATCGCGAAAGAACTCTGCAGAAGAACCGTGGCCCCCCCAGCCCCCCACTATGGGTTCGTCGACCTATTCACTGCCCGGCAGCAAAGTAAGCTGATAAAAGTGTGTTTCGACCGTTCTACCCCCTCTCGAGCTTCGCTACGTTGAAAGACGTTGCTCCCGAACGACGTATCTCCGTTGTCTCATTTTGTTGTCGTTTCTAATAAACGATCGCCGCTGCCTCTGTGCCAATTAACTAATTACCGATCCGAGCTGCGTCGCGTTCGTTCCGTAACTCCAAATGATCGAGCCGCGTCGCGACGCAATCGTAATTGCTCCTTACCTCGGTGCATCGTTTCTCCAGGATCGATCGAGATAAAAATACGATTGCGGAGGGTATCGAAGGGAACGATAAACGTTCGCGACCGATGCAGTGCTGCCCGACGAGATAGGTGCAACGTCCGACACTTTCTCGCGCTTGTGCATGAACGAGCAAGTACGTTTTGGAGAAAACTTTGTCAGCGCAACGCGGACGGGAATCCAGTTCGGTCGATCATTCGAGCTTCTAATTTCGACTTTACTCCCGTGGTTTCGACGGCGGGCTATCTTATCGGTAATTATGGTACGGCGCATGCGCCGGCGCGATCCGAGACCGCGATCCCGTCTCCGTTTCTCCAGAGTTCCTCTCTGCATTTTCGATCTTTCTTGCGCGGCGTACGACACACGCGAGGTACTTTGTGCATTCGATGCGTCGGGAGGTGCAGATTACGGAGGACTAATAATAGACGACGATAAAAATTTGACGCGCAAAATGTTCTGCGGGGAAAACAGCGAAAACACGAGGGCAACGTACGAACACGATTCGCGACTTTGACTCTCGGCGTTACTCGTTTTCCCTCCCGCCGATCGTTCGATCACCGTCAATTTTTTATCTTTCGCGAATCGCGTCGCCGTTCGAGAACGCCGTCTCCGAACGTTCCCCATTTCGCTTCGGGAAACGTTGAACTTGCCGAATCGCACATTTCTTTCGCGAAATATGTCCAACCAACCGCGCCGACTCTCCTTCGAATTTTCAGCAGGGCCCTTCCGATTTCTCTTCCGTTCATCTTCGATTGACTTTCCCGGCCGATTCGCCCGTGCGAAGTTTCTCCTCGCGATTTTTCGAGTTACCCTTTGGAACGGACGCGATGTTGAATCCGATAGCCGCGAGGCCTCGCGCCGAACGAAACGAAATCTTTATTCGACAAACGGATAAACGCTACCACAGTAGCGCGATAATTTTGCCGGCACGCGAATTCTATTGTAGAGATTATTGCGCGGATAACGTGCGCCGCGACTCGAACATTTCTAAACAACCCGGCAAAAAATGTTAGGGACTTTCGAGCAAATTTTCGTAATGAGTAGCTCGCGAACAATGGGATGCTACGAACGGCGGCGGAAAAAATGTCCGAATAAGCAAACAACGAGCGACGAACTTTTTAATTACCGGTTCGTACACGGCTACGGCAGACGCGGACGTGCCCCGCAGAATTCTGTTTAACGACCCAACTTCTGTCCACGGCAAAAGTACCCAAGATACGTTCGATCGACGAAATGCGATCAACACTTTGAATTGCTCGCGTGGAATGCAAATACCTATATCAGAGACAGCTTCGCCCCGCCGCGAGGTGTAAAACGAGCCGCGCGATAACGCTGGCGCGAATCGACGCGCCACTCGTTTCCTGTTACCGAGTGTCCCGGTCGAATTTGAACGGACCGGTCAGGGCAGGAGAATTTTCGGGCACCGCGGCGGAAACATCTCTCGTCCGTGCACCGCGGCTTCGCGGAGTCGATTTGGCGGAGGGAAATTACTCACTTAAAGATGCTCTTCGGATCGATACCTGCCGTCATCCTTAACGGTATTTTCTGTTGCTCCAGTAGGGATATGTTGTTGTCCTGCGACAGAAAGCGCACCCGTATCATCTTAACCGCCTCGGCACGGTTCCGTGTAATACAGTAGACATGTGTGTACGATGGAACGTGAACGTAAGCGTGTACAAAACGACAAGTGTTGGAAGACTCTCTGTTTGATGTTAATCCACGCAAGGAGAAGGAAGCGTTTCTACCCACGCCAGAAGGAGTACGTACCTGAGAATTTTTGGGTTTGGCCGAGAGGTCGAGCGGCTGGTCGGCAGGCGTTGCGCTATCCTGATGAGGCTGCACCCCAACGAGTGGCGCCTCCCTTGGTGGTAGACACCACTGGGGCAGTAAGGTGGGATACGTGCCGCTGAGAGCTGCGGCGACCACGGACGCCGCCATCGGGTCCACCTGGACCGACATCGGTGACTCGGCTGATCGCGAGCTGCTACTACTGTCGCTCTGCGGACTCTACAGGACGCGACATCGAACGTTATGTTCGTCCGACGCGTCATTGGTCGGGGAAACACACGGAAAGGAGCTGATTACCACCGGCGTGGGAGGGAAGAAACGATTGTGGAAAAAGGAGCGTCCTCGTCGACGAGAAGGACAAATCGAATCCTGATCAAATTCGCTTTTCGCGCAAGCCACGGCCGTAGCGGGCCAGCTTCGTGAAAGTTTTATAAGGGCGACGCGTCAAAGCGATCAAAGCCACGAGACGGTATACCGTGCGGAGGTGAGAAGTACTTTGCGCGAAATAATCAAAAATTGAACGTTTCCCAGTGTCCTGCGCGACACACTCGGAGAACCGATATCGCCGTCGCGCAACGTTGTCCTTTCCGCGCGATTAATTATGCGCTCCGAGGAATTCCGCTCTGGCTAATGCATTTTCGCGTGACGCGGCACGCGTACACGGCCGCGCACGAGTCACGGTGACGAGTGAATTATGCCTCGATTCAATTACTCGACGTTCGTTTTTCCAAGTACCGTCACCATGATGCGACGAACACTGTCCCGCGTCAACCATGCTACGAAACGCATACTTACAAGGGGTGGTTGATCATCGTGCGGCAGCTTGCCGTCCAGGCAAAAGTAACACTTGTCTAACGGCTTCCAGTCTTCCGGCGGCGGACTGGTGCGTCGGCCCCCGATAAAATATGGCGCTATCGTGTTCCTGGCGGCTGCCTCAACCTCCCGGCACGGCAACCCCGACCTGGTCCCGTCCGAATCCGACGCCGGTGTTGGCCCACCTCCGGAACTCGGCGCCTCCTGCAGCTCTTCCTCTTTCTTTACTCTCAGCAAGGCCTGCGTCACCGGCGTCCGTTCCAGCAGTCCGACATCCCCCGTTCGTTCCTGCAACAAAACGTTCTCCGCCGTTGTCATCGATGACTCGTGGTGCCGCGAGCGATACGCACAGGTCCGACGGGAACGTACCTTGGTCCCTTCCGTGTCGGCAGCGTTGGCGGCCGGGGGATGATCCCGAGTTCCTCGATCCTTTTCCCCTCTGAGGGGACTGACGGACCTGTCGGCATCTTCGTCGAGCTTCAGCCGTTTCTCCACCTCCGTATGACCCCTTCCCTCCTCCTCCTCCTCGTTTTCTTCGTCGTCCTCTCTGTCTCCGTCGGCTGCCTCCCCGTCGTTCTGTCGACGTTTGCGTCGTCGCCTCGTCGGGATCGTGGTGGTTCCCGTAGTCATGGTAGCCGCGACGATCGACGTCGCGATCGTGCCGGTCGCGGTAGGGCTGCTGGCGAGGATGCTCGTCGTCGACGTCGTCGTCGTCGCCGTAGCCGTCGTGGTCGTTGCTCCCGTTGCCGTGGACGCGTCCGCGGGCTCGGCAGCCGATTCGTCTCGGCCGACACCGTTCGCGAACTCGTTCTCGCCGACCTCGACTTTTATCTCGTCCGGCCTGAGGCGACGCTCCTCCTGTTGCTGTTGATAATTTCGATGGTGATCTTGTATCGAGGGGTGAAGGTGATGGTGCTTTTGCAGGTGATGCCTCTGCAGGCTCTCCTGCTTCACCAGGCCCGCCGTCGTCGTCGTCGTCGTCGTCGTCGTCGTCGCCGTCGTTGCCGCAGTCGCCGTCGTTACCGGCGACCCCGTCGTTGTCGTCGTTATCGTTGTAGGTAACGAGGCGGACGCAGGTTGAACCGGACGCGGGCCAATTTGTTCCAGGTTCCCAGGCACCGGGTCGCAGGACGACGAAAACGCCGTGTATAGCCGGTGGTGGGGCTGTGCCGCCAGTGATTCGCTGCTGCGAGTACCGCTGTACAGGGTGTCCTGATATTGCTTCCATCTCCTACGGCCCATTAACTCCTCCGCTACTCGTTCCAGACCTGCGACAGCACCGTAACTATATCAAACAATGATGAGCACAGCGTGCTCGCGGACCCTTCTGCATCCGTTCCTCCAACCACCGAGTCCGAGCTGATCCTCGGTTCGCCTTGTCGCCGCCGGTGGCTGCCCTCGTCGAGGCGATCGGATCGCGTTCTCGAAACCGGCGGGAGGCCACCGGTTAAACCGATCGCGTCGGGGAAAACGCGGCGCCGCGAGCTCGTGGAAAACGCGAGTTTCTCGCGCGAGTATAGGGAGAGAGAGAGAGATCCGTTGACCGCGATAACTGTCGCAACGCGTGTCGATGTCGGAATCACCAAAATCGTATGCTCGAGAAACCGGCCGGACGTGGTGGTTTTTCGAAGGACATGGCGGTAACACGCACGTCCTACTATTCGAGGGAATGTCGCAAGCAAGAAAATTGCAGCACGCCATATTGCCCGTGCAACGCGAACGCGTTTAGTAATCTTCCCCCTTTTTCGTGTTTCGCGAATCGTTTCATCGCGCGAGCTGTCGGCCAGACCTAACGATGCTTCGACGTCCCTCCTCGTATCTTTCAATGACCGCGCTCGTAGCATTTGCACCGCTCGTCCGGGTGGCTGACGATAGGCGCAACGATAACAGAATTTTTCCGGTTCCTTATCCAAGGACCGAATAGTCGAGCCTTATCGTAGCGGCGCGTGACGTGCCCCGCCGTCCATGGAAATTAGCCAGGAAAAGTTCTACGAGAGGCAGGAGTCGTAATCGCCTATAGATGTCGCGTCGCCCCGCACATTTTTTACGCCCCGTTTGCGAGCAATATTAATTCCAAAAATAAATATCCAGCGGATACGCGAAATATCGAGTTCCAATGTAAATTTACCTGTGTTTATTTTCCCTCTGCGATCGATATCCCGATGAAACTACCGACAATCCTATTTCGAGGCAACGGACAAAAACGCGCGGCGACGCAAAAACGCGGCGGGAGCGTGACGCGAGGACAAAAAGCTGCGGGATTTTCCTCAGGCACGGACGCGAGAGAATCGTCCGACGATACTTTGTCATTGTTCTGGCCGTTCAGTCGGCTATACCTGCTCGAATTGGGCCGCGGACGCGTCCCTTGCTAGAACTCCACGTTCGACGCGTCAATTGATTACAAGCAGACACCCGGTACGGTGGCACGCGTCCCGCAAATGCACCATAACTGTCACGCCATTTGGTCGTCGCATGTGCAGCGGGCACATGCCAACCGATGCACGTACGTAGACGTGTTTGCGTGTGTGCGCGCGAGAAGATCGAGCGGAGGAGGCGATTTTTCGTTGGCCGTCACCTTTGCTTCGCGTTCAATCGATTTTGCCGTTTAGCCGGCGCGAGACAGCTGCACCGATTCAACACTGATTCTCCTTTCCGAAAGAGAACGTTATGAAATTTCATCGGATTCGCTTCTCCTCGGACACCGCCTGCCCATTTCTGTAAGCGTTCGTGCTTCTTTTCGTGGACGATTAACTGTCGTCGACTGATATCGAATTCGTCGAACGAAACGGCCGAGCCACGCGGGGGACGGATAGAAAAGTAAGGCTGCCTGAAGCGTGCGAGTATTCCAGCCTTCAAGGGCGCGCGCGACAACAAAAATTACAGGAATATATATTTCGCTTGGTCAACATTGATCGGGAAGGCCTGAATTAACGCTCGCTAGCCTGCAAAAGGAGCGCGTGCAATGAAAAACATCTGAATAAATGATTACTGTTTGTCGAACGTTCGAACGAACAGCGAGGCCCCCACCGCGGTAGCCCATCGTCGTCTGCACGACCATTATTTAAACGCTCTAGTTCCACGCAGCTTATCAAATACAGGTATAACGCCAGTTTGCGGAAACGCGAACTGGATCTGCGCCGAGCGTCGCCGCTGCGACGTATATCTACAAGCACGCGGTGCTGTCAGAAAAACGTATGACAAGCATTACGGTCAGGGCTGAGTTTATGCAGGCAGACGTTAAATGGAGCTCCAGCGAAATGCATTACTTTTCAGCAATTAAGCCTGCGTCGTAATTGTTTTCGACGACCAGTAACCCGTTCGTGAATTTCAATAACGCGCTGCCGACTGTCGTGCAACCTATACGAATATACGCCGACGTTCACAGAATACGTGCGGCGCTTTACGCGAACACGACGATGGACCGTCGACCGTCCATCCGTCGACGGTCTGCCGAAAAGTGCGACCGATCTCCTGAATATTTTTCCCGCCGTCTCTTTTCCATTGCATCCGTGTCCCCTTCGCGAGCGTGTCGATAACGCGAGCGATATATTTTGCAACACCATTCGAGCTGCCCGTTGATTTTAATAATGCATCGATAAGGCGAGCGCAAATTGCACAAGTCAACGCAATAGTCGTAACTCACTAATCGACGTGTTAAGAAAACCTCGAACTTCTTCGTAATAGAGCCGAGCGTGCACCGAGACAACCGCAACAATTATACGAATCGTCATCTCGCGAGAACGTGCGGGCCTCAAGGCTGTACAGTGAGTCATAAAAATCTGTCCCGAATGAGGCGATCGTTGCACGAAATTTTTATCTTTCGACGTTAAATTTAGCCTCGTTGCACAATGACGTCAAATCTAATACATCCGCCGCCGCGACGGTACGAAAGAAAGCCAAGGCGAAGGCCAGGACGCAGAATGACTTTTTGCCACGAAACTGAAACGCCAAGAGGTTATTAACAACAACAACAAAAACCTACCAACGATAGAGTACAAAAGCTAGACGGTAGAATTGGGCAACGAGTATTTACAATTGAAACGATCCATTGAATTGCCTTGAAATTGATCATAGGCTCGACGATCGATGCACTTTCGATGCTGAATGCCAGTCAAGATTCCCCTTTCCTTCGAAAGGTCTGATTAACCTCGGCCGAGTGTACCTCTGTCCGTGTCTATCCGTTGGTCGCAGCATCGTCGACCTTGCATGTAATCAATGGGCTGCGAGAGAATAATCTAGCGGGAAAGGTAGCAATCGCGCTTTTTCCTCTCACCATCTTCTCCGCCGAGTGGGCGGCGAAACATGGGATCCGGATTTCCAAATGAATGAACGTATCCAGCGGGATGCAACGGTACAGGCAACGAAGTGAAGAAAGTGAAACGGCAGGAGACGGTGCGTCGTTTGCGACACATTCCCTAATGACGCGATCAGCGTTGAACCGAAATAGGAACGAATTTATCTCGTCGTTCGCGAATCGGAAAATGCCTCTCAAAATTCTCCAAACCAAAAACAAATATCAAGGGCATGGTAAATTCTTGCCAATACGTGACTCCGACATTTCCCTCAACCGCGCGTCGATGGATTGGAACGGTCTCGCGTTTCGTGGAGCATTCACGGTGGGCAAAGTACGAGTCCTTGATCGATTTCAGAAGTCATTAGACGGCCGGCGCGCCTTTGGATGAAATTCCAGGCAGGAGGTGCCGAACCAATCTTATCTCGCGTGCCATTTAAGAAGAGGAAGAAGTAGGGCAGATGACCACGCCCGGGATTAAGCCAATGATGACGCAGACTTGGCACCAGTAACTTTTCCAGCGTATAAAACGATTATCCCCGTTCCTCTTTTCAGCGCTCGCCGCGGTTATACGTTCTTGGGCGTCTTGGAATTTTTTCAGGTTCGACTCGAATTTAACAAGAATTTTCATTTCGCCCAGGTCGATGGAAAAAAGCAGCGACACTCTTCAGGGTTCGGGGATGTTAAAAAATGGCGCTTGAAGGAGAGGGGAGGAGCGGAAAGATAAATAATAAGAAATGGAATCGCGTCGGGGGAGCGGGCCCAACGATCGGCCGGACGGCCGTGCCGGTCGTTGTCTTGATAAATCGCGGATGAAAATGAGGAAGATTCGAGAACGAGGGGGAATTTACTTTCAACGGGCGTCCTCCGAGAGTCGAGGATATAGCGGCACCATTCTTCAATTCTAAATCGAATGGCCTCGGGGCCCGTCCAACCAATGGCGGAGCCGCAATTTTAGATCCAAGCGCGCGCGCTATATTTCCCACCACAGTCCTGCGTCTTGGTGCTATTCCCTTGGTCCCGTCACTAATCGTCGGCCCGTTTCGACCAATGGCAATCCGGTTTAGACGAGAGTAGAAGGTTAGGAAATGGGTGTTCGGGCATGGTGGGGCCGCAGCTGGCTCTCACGACGCACAAGGCTATCCTTTGTCCGAAACTCGCTTGCGATTCGCCTGCGCCGCTAAGCCTTCAGGACGATAATAACGAAATAATTGCGATAACGACCCCGCGTCAGACGCAACCTATGCTTCTGACGGAGGTCGACGAGTTCGTGCGACGAAATTTCGTAAACCTATTGTTCCGAATTCGGGTAGACGAAACGCGAATGCGAACGGAAAGAGGTAGGATAGAGGAGCGATAGAGAGAAAGGGGAGAGTGAGGGAGAGAGAAAATGGAACGCCGTGTAATGTCGATCGAGGAAAAGGCGATAGAGTATCGTACAATGCACCGTGGACGTGAACAACCGCAGGATCTACTTGCCGTTACGGTAAGTAGCTCGACAAATGCTCTCGCGAGTGCTCGTTGCGGTAATAAAGAGCATTCATAAAGAACGGTTACGTTTAATGCGATCCTGGTCGATAGCTTAATTGCAACGATTCGAGTGTCTTTCGCCGGCTCGAAGGCTCGCCCGTAACACTAGGCAAAAATATTCTCGGCCGCCTACTCGAGAGTTATCAGCGTCGCTTTGTTGCGC
The DNA here is from genome assembly GCA_963583965.1 of Nomada ferruginata. NCBI lineage: Eukaryota > Metazoa > Arthropoda > Insecta > Hymenoptera > Apidae > Nomada > Nomada ferruginata. Next base: position 6,731,535 of record OY757225.1, on the reverse strand, counting down.
GATCACGAGGTTCCCATTCACCGGCGAGAGATCGGTTAGTGGTTTTCGAGGCGAGCAAAGGACAGAAGGCAAGATGGATGTCGAAATCCTCGGAGCGTTACTTGTCTCTCAACAAGGCATGGTACCCAGCCGTGCCTCGTTAAGATCTTGAAACGATGCTTGCCAAAGATAGAGTGTCCGAAGGTTATTTGTTAATCTCCCCGAGATATTAACACCTGTAGATTTATCGGCGCGACGTTGGATCCACGGGTCTGGTGAACCCGTCCGTGCAGGATGCTACCAGCCGCGTTAGCGTATCTCTCCTAGGGGGACGAGAATTATCTGAACGATTGACTCGCGGGGCGAGCAGACATTGCTATTTATCGGGGAGGCCCCCGATCGTCCGTATCGCTAAAGTATCTGGGTGGAATCGAAGGGAACAGGAAATACAGCCGCCAAAGGCTGCTACAAAAGCATGGAAACGAACAATGTGCGAAGAAAGGCACACCCTTTTCAGTAATGCTCCAACTGCTGACTGGCTAACCAACATCACCAGCTGCCCCCGAAAATTTCTGCCTCTCGTTCTTTGTCCTCCAGCTTTAGCATTCTCCCGAGCCGTCATCTCGTCGTACCAACCGCTAGGCAGTCGATGTATTATCGAGCGAGTGCTTCTTTTTTTTCTTCAGCAATGTTCGTCAAGGTGTGCACGCGTCGGTACGTACACAGATCTACGTGAGAATATGTACTTACAAACGTGGGCTGACCTCGCGGACCATTCTTCTTCGCTCCTCCGTCTCTCTTTCTCTTTCGCCTTCTCTCCTTCTCCGTTCCACCTTTTCTTACGCGGCCTCTCGCTCCCTCCACCTCGCACTCTCTTTGTCTATTTACCTCTCCACCTCCGCGACTAGCCACTCGCTCTTTCTCGTCGATTCTCCGCTGGTATAATGACCTCAGGAATCACTGCTCTGGTCGAACTAATGGAGCGATATCGTGCAATGAAATAATATAGTGGAACAATGTGAAATTACAGCTCCGGTCGCTGCATTAGCTACTCGAACGGCAGAAATTTCAAGTCTCCCGGCTTTTCGACCTCTGCCCGAGCAATGTAAACAGAGATCTTTCGATATACCTTTTTCCTTTTTCCTCCTTTCATTTTTCATCTCCCTCTTTTCTTTTACTTGATTTTTATTAATCTCGATCGATACAGTTACCGTAAACCGGCGCGGTTGACATTGAAACTCATCCAAGAAACTCGTCCTACCACTTTGCAAGCGTTACGACATTAAACCGAGCGTTATCCAACCCTGGAACTCGATGATCGCCGTGTTCGCGTTCAATGTTGCTCGTATAAAACTAAGTAAGAGAATGCATATAGAGAGAGGCCGTGTATGGGAATACAGCATCGTTATCCGTGCACTTTTATTTCATTCTCGTTGCAGAAATAACGAAAGACAAATATCCACCTGCGTCATCAGTGGAACTTGTCCGGATCGGTTCGTACTTTCGTCGCATTTTAGCGTGCTAAGCAATGCAGGCGACAGTCGGACACGAGACGTGTCGTGCAGTCGTCTCCTGACCCATTTATCGTTCCCCCTTGTCTAATGTTACCTGCGAGAAGAATCGCGTCGCGCCACCGTCGTGCGGGCTACGTTAAATTTATGATTTTAACGCGACGATAAGGAAGTGGCATTGGCGAATCGGAATGCAACAGTGGGAACGGTGACGAGGCGGAAGCGCGAAGGACATCGTAGAATCGCGTTCGAGATATCACAACCTTAACATCCTTTTTCCGTAATTACTTTCGATAAAGGCCATTAATAACTCGAGCGATATTCGCCTCGAGAAATACCCTGTGTAGCTGTTCGAAATCGGTCAAATTCTTTTCTGGCCGTACTGTCATTTCTGTGCGAGCAGTTTCTTCCCTTCTCATTCTTCCAGTCGGTATTGGCACCAGGCGGCAAGTGAAAAGGAAAAGGAAGAAAAAACAGGACGACACCGAGAAAGAATGAGAATTATGAAGCGGGAAGAAAAGGCAAGAAGATTGATTGGAGGAAAAATGAGATAGAGATCGAAATTGAAAACCGAGAGTCACAAAGGCACGCCGCGAAACAAAAGAGAAAAATGCACCGAGACGTGAATCGGGAACGAAGGAAGCAAGCCAGAGGAAACGTATGTACATATATGCATGTTCCTGTTGTGCTTGCGTTTGCAATGAGACTGCGTACGCGAAGCCACGCGCACATTCGGTAACACCGTAAACGGGTGTGGACAACACGCCTGCACCGATTGATACTGGCGCGGCGTTTCGACGTCGCTGCGAAGCAAAGCTTTGCGGAGATGAAATTCGATGGGCGATTCGAAAAGGCAGTTCAAAGTACACCCGATTACAGTAGCCATCCGTTATCAGATTAACGCTTCGACCATTTTACCGCTGTACCTGTGCAGAAAGAAATGCGGCCGATTGCCGCCATACGCGATGCGCTGTGACAAACATAGTTTTCCAAATGTACGAGGAAAATGTGTCGCACGAAAGTGGGAGAGGACGGGGGGAGAAAGAGACAGAAGAAGAGGGAGGGAATTTAGCAAGTAGAAAGGGAACAGAATTACCGGTGCACGATACGAATTATACGACTGCAGCCGACTGCTCGCAGCGACACATCCGTTGCATTTTATAAGGCGAATGATCATTAATATCGTTCATTGATATTAATTTCTGTCAAGCTAGATGATCATCTGCCGGACCGTTCGATCATTTAATGGATCACTATGCACTTCTATCCGAGCGTTGACTGATTTACCGCGTTTTGCAGAACGGCCCGTACACGTCCGTTGGTAATTTTCCGAATTGTTTGTCCGCGTTTCCGGAACCCGTTTACATACCGCGGGAAATACCGTGCACAATAGGTGTAGGCAAAAAATTTGCACTCCGCGTTCGGCGCGAAACAAAATAGTCGTGACGCGATCTACGAAGGAAATCAGAAATGCCGTTCGGTCGTGCATCGATCGGATCGGAGTCAGACGTGTGGCACCAAACGGAATCGTCTCGAGCCTCACGAGGGTGGAAAAATCATAGCGCCTATCGCATCGCCAGAATCCCCAGATAAAGTACCATTCGGCCCAGCAGGGAACAGAAAATCGTGCCTCCGTCGGTTCTCTCTCGTCCGCGGTTCGCTACGTCTCGCCTTCGTGTACCGATGTCCCTTTGATGTTTTTCGGGAGGCGTTCCGAGGCGTTTCATCGGCAAGCGGCGGGAAGGTGGAGACAAAAAGAAGGTGTTGCGTCGTTTCGCGTCAATTTAACATCGCTCTCCCTTCCTGGCAGGCCACGCAGGAGATCGTTGAGGATTTCGCCTCCACCGAAACACCCAACTCGCCGCGTCCACCCCTGCGTGATACTCGCCCCCCACCCCTAATATTCGCCTGGTCTCGCTCCGTCTCGGCACCCCTCTACGGTTTGCTTCGCCTCGTCGAAGCGAGGTCAATCGACGGAGAGGGTTGAAGACGGTCCCCACCCTTCGTCACCGGCCTCCCTACCACGGCTACTCAATATCGTTTCATTACGCACCCTGCTCCACCGTACCTATCCACCACCGCCACCCCGTAACCGCGCTGCCCGCCACCCTCGATGCGCCTGCACCGACACCCGTCGCCGCTGCACCCTCCCATCTCCCTCGTCGTGATCACCCCTGACCCTTCCCTCCGCCATCTCCTTCGCATCCTCCACCTCCGCCTCTTCCTTCTTCTCCTCCTTCGCCTACGCCTTCTCCTCCCGCCGTTTCACCCCTTAAACGTCTCGTTCCTACCTCGGCGACGAAACACGAATGCCCACGAATTTTTATTGTTACTTCTCGCGCTGCTACCCCGCGCCACCCTCCCTCGCGACCTTTTTTTATGCGCCTTTTAACGATCAGCAGTAACTGCGCCCACCCGAACACTCCTCCATCCCTACGTTTTCATCCTCTAGCCTCTCGGTCCTCTTCTCCCCGGCACCTTAGACCGAGAGTGTTTTCGCGAAACGAGATACCTACGTGGTTGAACAATGGAGAAACGAACGGAACGGATCGAAAAATTCGACGGTCGACGAAAAATCAATTCATGGACGCATTTGTTTTCTCTTCTAATATATGTAGCCACACGCAGATCGGAGGATTTCCGAGGCCGATATTAATTTCAGCGGAATATCGCAACGGGAGTTTGCTAGGAGATATATTCACCCCCGGGTCGAAAGCGTCAGCAACAAGCGTCAACAAACGCATCCCGTGTAGCACACGTGGTATCTATCCGTTAAAGCGGCGGCCCTGTCCACCGAACAGAGTTTTCACTTTGTGCATGCATACGCGCACACGTACATACACACATACGTACTCTACACGTCGATCTTCTTGTTCCCAGCAATCTCCCGTATCGCGCGATCGTGCGACGTCCTCGTGACGATGCTCGGCCGTTCAATCCGCATCGTTCCCGTTCTTAATCGCGTCGTGTGAAATTTTCGCGGAAGGGTATCGCGATGGGCATCGATTCGAAATGTCGAACCGTCAATGGGAACAGACATCGCTGCATCGTGTTCAGCTCCGCGGGCTCGATTCGCACGGACCAATCCCGTGAATGACCGGCGATTAATCCTTGCGGTCGAAATTACGCGACGCAGAGGAACTCGCGTTACGATAACACACCGCACTCGAAATATCTCAGAAGCCCTCGGCGAACCCTGATCGATCGTCGCGCGTACTTCTTGTTTAAGCAACACGTGCAACGTAACAGGTCGCGACAGCAAACGGTCGCGCGAGATAGAACGATCCCGGTCGAATCACAAACGGACACACCGCACGCCGGAGTCTCGCTTTTCTTTTCGGGAGCACAAAACGGCGACACAGAACAAACGACCACTGCCACCATAAATTCCATCCGCTGTCCTCTTCTCGCGGAACACTTGCCGACACCTACACCGGCCACGTTGCACCCGGGATGTAAGAGGGACGGTCACTGTCACCGCGGTGGATCGCCGTTCGACGAGTCTCGTGCCCGTTGCTGCCTATCGTCACCCTTTTCCGAACGTGTACTGGTCGATCTCCGAAGATCATGGAAGTCTCGACAGGAGTACGCCGACAGAGGTCTAACGCCCACACACGCAGCTCTGCCGCGTACTTCTACACCCCGCGTTTCCGCTTTCGCTTCGTCCTTTTCACGGGAACGAGCCACTACCACCTTCCTTGTTAGAATCTTCGCAGGGTAGAGGGTGGGGTGGGGGCGGGGGGTGGGGGATGGGAAGAGAACCAATCGCGAAGAAAAAAAGTGGAAATAGAGGTTCGGGAAGAAATCGAAGGGCGGTGAGGTGGTCGCGAGGCGGAATGATAGAAGGGGTGGGAAGGACTCGCGAAAATATCTCGACCACCAGCGGCAGCTGCGTTCCGAAATGAGGAGAGACGCTGAACGAGAAAGTGGTAGGGACAGCGAAGCTAGGTTGATAGGGGGTCGAAGGTAGCGGAAGGGGCGCGTGGATGGCGAGGTGGTGGAAGAAGAGGAACGAAGGGTGAGGTTACGAAAGTGGAGGAAGAAGCGTAACGGCGAGTGCACGCAGCAGCAGCGCGCGTGGAAACGCGCCTTCTACGAGTAACAGAACTCTTCTCTTGACGGACTAACCCGAAGCTGAACGAAGGGGAGAGAAGGGGGAGCAGGAGGACAATGGTGGGGGCGTAAACGACGAGCGGGCGATAGAGGGATGCGGATCGGGAAGAGGGATGAGGGAAAGGGGAAGGAGGCGGAAGAAGGGAGGCAGTAAGAAGAAGAAAAGAAGGTTTCGGGCGGCGGCCGGGATCGCTCGGTTGTCTGTGGTCAAGGCACGCAGCTCGTGCAGTATTCTCTGTACGCCTTGCTCTCGCATGCACGACGCGACCGTAACGTCGGTTCAACGAAACGAAGCCCGACACGGCGAAAGGTGGTACACGGACTGGCTTCGTTGCCTACCATTTAACGCCGGACTAATTACGATCTGCGCCCTATTCGGGGAAACTTCTGGGAAACGGAAACGGAAACGTGATTCGGTATAACTAGGGATGCCTGTAAGGGTCGAACGACCCCTTCCGTCTTGGTTGCCTCGATATTTCGAGGAAATCCCGAAGGGGTTGGGCAACTCGAAGATCGTAGTTCACGAAGATCGCGAAGAGAGGCGAAGTATCGTGAAATTCGCCAACGCGCAGCGAGATGCACGTGCGAAATATCGGTGTGTTTCTCGACAACGTGCAACCACCCTGTTGAACGTACGGACACAAGTACGAGTCACGCCTGGCTCACAGTCAACCAGGATTCGGTGTTTCGGTTCGCAACAGGTCTCACCACCGGCGTTGCCCTCCCTCTCTCTCTCTCTCTCCCTCCTCTCTTTATCTTTCCCTCTTCCCCTCTTTGACCCCTATCACTCTCGATCCCACCCTCACCCTCTTGCCCTCTTCTCCTTCAACTCCAGGTACACCCCCGCCCGCTCGCTCACCCCCTATCTTTCTCCCCTCCTGGCACGTCACACAAGCACAGTCGCGTCTATACGTACCTTGGACGCGTTCGAAAATTCGACACGCATAACGCGAATAAGCCCGATCGCAGGAGCGACCACGAATTCGCGACGCGACTATTTTTCGACGACGCTAATCACCCTTGCTTAATTAAGCTCGAAGACATACCGTGGAACGCGTTCGTCGAATTCGTTCGGTCGATTTTAACGAGGACGTAATTTCACTCACCGACTACGAAGACCATATTCTTTGTCCATCGCAGCAGCTCCCGTCGGATATGTCTGCGTTCCTGTATGCAGCGGGCATAGGGGCAATCCGCCATTTTTGAAATCACATCTTAGAATAAATGTGTGTGCGTGCCGGCCGGGTGCGCCTGCCTCGAGTTCCCGCGTGGATGTCCACCCCCTCCGCCGCCGACCGTCCGCCGTCCTCGTCGTCGTCGCCGTTGTCGTTCTCGTCCTCGTCCCCGTCACCGTCCCCGTCCTCGTCCTCGTCCTCGTCCTCGTCCTTGTCCTCGTCTTCGTCCTCGTCCTGCTCCTCCGCTCGCCGTTCCTCCTGTTTCCCTCGCTTCTCTTTCGGCCCTCGGTTGACCGGCTTTCCCCAATAGTCTCTTTTGATTTCGCTCGTCGTACTTCTCCTTCGTCGTTGAACGCGCGCCACGAACGCGAGGCGTGCGCTAAAAGGAAGCGAGGGGGAAAGGAAGCGCGTATGCACACCGAAGCTTTAACGTGCGCGCCTCGTACGACGTCACGCGTAACGTACGGCAAGCCTGGAGCGGACAAAGCCTTGGAGCGCAGCGGGTTGAAGTTGGACAATCTTTCGCGCGTTTGCGGTCGCGTTCGCTATCGTCTTGGTCCGCGTCCTCGTTCTTGTCTTCCTTCTCCTTCTCCTGCTGGTCGTGGTGGTCGTCGTGGCCGTCGTGGTGGTCGTCGTGGTCGTCGTTGTCGTCGTCGTTGTCGTCGTCGTCGTCGTCGCTGGCGTCGTCGTCGTCGTCGTCGTCGCTGGCGTCGTTACGTCGGCTGTGGCGATGCTTCTTCGTAAAGGTCGGAGGGATGGCGAGCCGACGGCAGCGACGGTGACGGTGGCGGTGGCGGTGGCGGTGGCGGCGGTGATAGCAGTGGCGATTACGGTGGCGGCAACGACGGCGATGCTGGCGGAGGAGGGATGAGAAGGCCGAGGAACGACTATTCCCTCGTGCCGAGACAGGGTTAGGGCACGGAAACACACAACACACGTGCACGCTTGCGCCTTGAACGGTGCAAGAGTGCAGTCTGTCACTGGCGGCAGGGCCTGCCTCTCGCTTCCTCTTCCAGTTCTTCCCTTACGCTTCGGCCGATTTTGCCTTTAACGCTCACCCTACTGATCCACTCGTCGCGGCTCCTTTCGCGCGAATCACTTAACCGGCTTGTCACCTGGAACAGAACGAGAGGCACAGTTAGCATAGTTCTACGTGCGAGTCGAGATCGATTCTCGATCGTCGATCGCGCCGCTCCGATCGAATTGTGCGCGAGAAATTGCCCGAGCCCGAAACGGGTAGCGCGACGCTAGCCCGAAATGAAACATTGCCGGTAAGAAGAACGTCAACGCCGATGGTGCAGGTAGAAAGGTAGTAGGGGAGGCTCGCGCTCTCACGCGGTGACGCGATATGGGCAGGAAGGGTGGAAGGACGGGGAGCGAGGGGCAGTAGAAAGAGGAAGAGGAAGCGGAAGAGAAAAAGGAAGAGGAAGAGGCGCACAGGGTGGTCGGAGGATAGCTATAGGGGCGGATTCGCGCGCTCTACGCCAGCAATTGGGTGGGAGAGCACACCGCCGAGAGAGAGAGAGAGGAGGCAGAGTGCGCCTAATATGCAACAAGAGAAAAAGAATTGGCGATCAATAGGTAGTAGCTGGTAAGCGTCCTTTCATCCGCCCCCGCGGACACCCTCGTTCTTTCTACTTGCCCTATTCCCCTCTCGTCCGTCTTTCACCTCCTTGCTTCTCGGTTCCCTCGATCCTCGCGGCCCCCTGTCTCTCTCCTTCGGCGTTCCACCTTGCAGCCCCGTCATTCTCTTGCGTTCATCGCGAAACTCCTTCGCTCCGTCGCCTTTGTTGCCTAGATACCCGCCCTACTGACGCACCTAACTTTCTCTTTGCCACCGAAAATCAAACATCTCCTAATTGCCTCTCTATTTTATCCTCGCTCTGTCTCTCGCCGGTCCGACGCTCTCGCTCGTGTTTCCCATTCTCCTTCGTTCGTTCGTTTCTACCCGCAGAAACTTTCGAGTAACTCTCGACTGCACGTGCTAAGCGTGCAGCGAGATCTCGAGGCAGCAGAGAAAGGGAGAAACGCGACCCGAGTCTCCCAGCGCAAAGGTAAGGAAGATCTCGTCTAAATCTTAATGCTCCGAGCAAGGTTGCGCCGGTATGCAAGTGGTAGACGCTTTCCCTTTTAAGCGTTGCTCCCTTTTCGCGACTCGTCCGGCCCTGTAACTTGTCGCTGCGCCGAGGAGGACTCGCGATCGATGACGTCCTTCGATTAAGCGGAGCGTGATCATTTATCGAGGGGACGCAACTAGGCGGTAATTAGGACGGATTCGAGATCGATCTTCGTTTGCTCGGTACAGATGTGTAATCAAAATCGGAGCAACAGCGTCCGTGAAAAGCGTTCGATTCTCGGTGTTGATATTCCGTTGGCGCATGAACACCGCTCGGTGAATGGGAGTTAGCGGGGGCCAGCAAGGTGATACACCTGGCGCTGGGAGATCGATCGGATACTCGCCGTAGGTAAGCCTACACGAACAACATCGATGAAACGCACGGGGATCTCGGTTTTGCGGTTCTACTAGTGTTCCACATTTTCAGAGGGTCGCGTGCGAACGTGTCCAAGTTTTCGCAGGCGTCATTGAACTTTCGCGGATTCGCCGCTCGGAAGAAGATCCGGGGTTTCCTCGAGGAGTGTCTCGACGACGATAGGGGAATAATAATTATGGGATCGAGGAATTGCGCCGACGAGAAATTTATTACGAATTGTTGAAAAATTGGGGCAAAGGTTCCTACGAGTTCCACATTCTGTCCGCCGCTGTGCACGCGTACAGGTGCATCTACCGATGTCAATGAACCGTTACGAAGCGCGCTTGGCGAGGGAAAAGTGACTAAGAAAAGTGATTCTCGGTTCACAGCCAAGTGCTCGAGCCTTACCCTATTCACTATTTCTCCCTTCGAGTCTTTTGTCTCGAGCCTCGAATTCCGCAAATTTTTCATCCGATCGGATTAGACTCGATTCCAGACGCTCTCTTTTTTTACGAATCTTTTAATTCTTCAGATGTAGAGAGGCCAATTACTCTCACCGACGTACGTACTTGTACACCTTCGAACGGTCACCTTACTCGCTCGGTTCGTAATCGATTTTCCCATTACGCGAATCCGGGTAGTGCTTCGCACACACTCGTTTCGTTTTCCGTCGTTCCGTGTCCAACCTGCATTTCCGTCGACGAACAAACGGTCTCGATTCTCTTGTCCCACCTTCCCGCCCTACTCCCCACTCCCGTCTCCGTTTCTTTTTCTCTTCTCCGCGTGCATCTACACGGTCGTTTCCATCCATGTTTTCTTCTCTACTCGTTCGCGATGACCGTGCAAGTGTACAGTGCAAGACGCACTGACGTAATCGCGACATCGTGGAACTTTGTGAAAACCGATTGCCACAATACCGTCGTTCCCTTTGCCGCAAATGTGACGAATCGATGTTCAAGATGCGTCGTTCTATCGAGGTAAAGTCGATGCTCGATTAAAATTTCCTACAATTTCTTACCACTTTTCGAGCAATGAAATAATCGGCCGGAACATATTGTGTTCGTTGACCGAGTGGTGCGTACGAGAGTCACGAGAGCGCAGCGTTCCGTCAAATTGGAAGAAGCAGGTTGCATCGTATTCGATCGGTGGTCGCGGGCGCGTTGCCTCGAAGTCGGAGTATTTTTTTCGCGTGCGAGAGAGACGGGCGAAGGAAAAGATGAGGAGCGCGAAAGGAAGAGGAACGTCGGCGGCAGAGTAGGGATGATAGGGCTGCTTCAGGAAAAGCAGTCAGGGGTGGTCGAGAAGAAGGATGAAGACGAGGATGAGGATGAGGAGGTGGGAATGGAGATGGAGAAAGAGGAGGAGGAAGAGAAGTGGGGGAGATGGTGCATTCGGTTTTTTTCCCGGTCGGGGGGAGGCAATGGGCGCGAGGCAAGGGTGCGTTGGATTCGGTTACTTGGTCTCACCCCTTGGACCACCTCCACCGGCGGCAGCAACAGCGGCGACGGTGGCGGCGGCGGAGGCATGAGTGCCCTCTCTCTTTCTCTTTCTCCTCAACTGCTTCCCTCTCGCTTCCTCCTCTTTCGTCTTCCTTTCCCGCTCGCTCACGGTCTCTCCCTCTTGTCTACTAGCTCTCTCTCTCTCTCTCTCGCTCCCTCACTCACTCTCTCTTTCTCTCGCCCGTTCCATCCCTGTCTCTGTTCCACGCGCCTCAGTACGGTACTTGTCGTTTTTTTAACGAAGGATCCGCTCAATACCTCGGCTGTCATAACCTCCCGGCACCCTTCCAGGGTGGCCCGGCTGCCACAGCAAACCCACCCTCAACCCTCCGACTTGCGCCTCCACGGGGCCCACCGATCCCCCGACCGACGAGCCACCACCTAGCACCCCCGCGTTCTCATTCCTCTTCCCAGTTTTTAACGTTTCGTTCGACGTTTCCCCCCGGGCGAGTGCTAGGGACGGTGCAAAGGGGGAAGTGCATTTCGTCGTTACTTTGTTTTACGTTCCTCCTCGCCTCCTCCTCTTTCTTTCATGCCCTCTTTTGCTTTATCTCCCTCCCTCGTCGTCCTCTCTCTCTTTCTATTCCCTTGTCTCCATCGTCCTTTATCTCGGCTCACATTCGTGCACGCGTATACTCTCTCGCACATACTGGTCCGCGGCCTCTTTTACTTCTCTCCCTTGCCGACACCGCCCCTCTTGGCTTCTTTCCCCGTCCTCGGCACGTCTCGTCCCTTTTCTCCGGCCGGCGGTATCCTCTGACTCCGTGCCCACGTACGCTACCCTTCGTATCCCACATACGTATTAGGTGCAACGCGAGCCCGGTCCCTTCTGCCTCTCGTATCTCAATTTTTCGTGCGTAAAAAATTCTCCCCGCGAAAGAAACATTAGTGCGCGAACGAGATTCTGGTCCGGTTGTTTCAGAGGGGATGACACAGTTGGCCACGAAACCCTCGTCGCGCTCGACTTCTCCCGATCGAATCTGTGAGCGACGAACGGTCGAGCGCACCCCCAAAATTGTGCTTGGGTTCAGAGGGATACTAAAGTTCCACCGCAAAATAGTCCCGATGATATCGAATGCAACGTGTGCGAACAGAATTTAGATCCAAGAGGGCGGAATAAAAGTCGCGCATTATCGTTTCATCGTGCCTCGAGAGAAGGGACAGCTTTCGATTGATTACGAAAATGCTCGTCCGTATGCCGATACACTATGAACGCACAGAATTCTTGACCCAACTGTAGGGCATCGAACGAAAAATAAGAGAGCGCGAAGCAACAAAGAGCGGGCGCAGAATCGCGAAACGTTTCGAGGGAAACTGTATGGAATACTGGAAGCGATAGTCCTCGTGGCCGACGAGAACGCTTAAATCCTGTTTGGAAGCTCTCGAGAATCCTGTGTTAGAAGTACCAGCACGACATGGTTCTCAGGGAAGCAACAGTTCGTTCTGCTACCCCCCCGCCCCCGCCCTCTTTCGGCTTTCGTCGCTTCCACCTTCTGGTATCCTCCTTTCGCTACCCTAAACCGTTGCTACCAAAGCACAGAGTTAACCTACCCCGTTCTCCGTGCGCCTCTTCGCCAACGCGATGCTCCTCGTCGTTTCTCTTCGAGTTCGCTCGCTCTTTCCGTCTCCCCTCCTTGCACGGTTCTATGACTACACTTTGGGTATCTACTAAATTTAGGCTCCAGCTTCTCTCGCCAATCTCTCTCTCTCTCTCTCTCTCTCTCTCTCTCTCTCTCTCTCTCTCTCTCTCTGCTCGTTCTCTCGCTCTCCGCTGTGAACACACTTTGGACACCTTCGTCGACTGCTGCTACCTCGCGCGAACTTCAACGTAAAAGGGATACAGCCCTTAACACTTCAGACACCATTTTCTTCCCCGTATAAAACGATAGACGCGAGATTCAACCCGTATCTCTTGCGGCGACGTCACGCGAATCGCAATAAATATCCACACCTTCAACGGGAACGCTGACTTTTCCGCCGTTAATTACGATTTCCCTTACTACACGTCCGATGCCATTCCCGCCTGTCGGATATCCAAAGACATCCCTCTAGCATCGTAGATATCATCGGCGGTTAATAGTCGATAGAGAAGCGCGTTCCAACGTGTGGCGCATTCGAACAGCTGCGTAGAGGATTTGCGCGACACGTTGATAAGAGCTGATTGATATTTTTGTCGAGGACGAGCCGTCGCGCTGAGGCGTGTGTCACAGCGATTTAATTTTGTTCGGTAGATCGGATGCATTTAATAAGCGTACGGTATCGCCAAAAGGATAATCGCGATTTTCGACGCGATACAACCCCGCGATTACTATGATTTCCCGTTCGAAAACCAGGCACCGTGAAGCAGCATGAAAAATTTGTTCGACGAGTACAAGCGTGGAACCAACAGCGGCGGGGAAACGAGGAGAGCGAGAGGGGGTGTCTATGGGGGAGCGAGCGAGAGGGTTATTGAAAGGATGAAAACGTTGTAAAACAAAACGTTTCGCTGGACGCAATTTCCAGGTGGGATTCCGCGCTGCGAAATGCAATAAAAATCGTTTCGCTTTATCCGCGTGCTCTTCAGCGATGTTCGAAAAAACTGGAAAACGTGTGACTGCTCGCATTGCCAAGCTAAATACGCGTGCTCAAAGCTCGTGACGCGAATCGTATCGTTGCAAAACGTAGGATAAACTAATGTCATTAGAGGCGAAAGCAGAGTTGAAACGTCATAAAGTGACGAGCGCTTCGGAAAATTTATAAAGTAAATGATTAACGATTAATCTCGAGGAGCGGATTAAATTACCGCGGAGTTATTTCACGTTCCAGCGATCATTAATGAGCTATCGCGATCTAATTTTCTGCCACTTCCATACGTCATCGGATGAGCCAGCTCAGTTCGCTTTGTTTGTTCGATTGATCCTTATACGCCGACGAATGGGGTCAATGCGTCGGTATACTGAATTTAGGTCTAAATCTGTATCACGTTGCGACGCATTCGTATCGTATCATTTAATCGTTAACCGCTTCCGCCAATTTTCCCTGACGTTTCCACGGACAAGGTAATCGGAGGAAATTTTCCAAATGAAACTGCCCCGACAGTTGAAAGTTATTTTCTTGCCGGGTCGAAATTTCGCTCCACCACGGTTGCTCTCACGGACTCGTCTTTGCATGGCAATATTACATAATCTTGCTTTCCTTTGATGCGACCAATAACGTCGAGAAAGAAGCTCGGCCTCGTGGCATGCACTCGCCCATGGACTATAGCGTAGCGAAAAAATCGTCTGAACGATGGAAAATCTAGCTCGAGGTGAGCGTTTCTGGCGAATACAATTGAAATTAATTTAGTCGGTCGGCCCTTCGACAGCCGAGGGGTTGCGTTGGGGAAAGGGAGAGAAGGAGGGAGCTCGAAGCTGATATAACGGGGTAAAAGAGGCAGGGCACGGCGAAGTACGGCACGATTTAGTGCGACGAAGACGAAGACGCGGATGGGCCGCAAGAATTGCGAAAGAGCGACAGAGACAAAAAGGGCTTCGCCCTTGGCCAGAGGGAAAAGTTCTGGACGCTGCCCCCGCGTTCCTCTCCATCCCTCTTCCCTTCTCTTTCGCCCACTTTCTTTCGCCCCGCCGCCCTTCGCAGCGCGGTTCACATATGCCAACATTTCCACACGCATACCCGGCTCTCCTCCCCGTCTCTTCGCGCCGTGGCTCTCTTTCCTTCATTCTTCCCGCCTTTCTTTCACCTCGTCACTTTTCGTCTCCTTTCCCATCTATCTCTCTCCCTCTGTCGTTCGCTCTTCCGCGCACGCTCGAGTGTACGGCGAAATGCATCAAAGAATCCATCAAATTAAAAACGCAATTATAAAAAGCATCGTCGCCTCTTTGTCGAAAAGTAAGCCTGCCGGAGCGACCCTCCAGGCCCGCTCTCCCGCTTTCCCGGCGTCCACAATCGTACCTCCCACCCTCTGCCGGCTGTTCCCTCGTACGTACTCGCGACGTAGCTTCGTACATCAGTCCCTGCATGGATGTGTCACACGGTTCGAGCCCCTTCTCCTCGGCCACCTTTGCCACGTACGTCTGGGTTCCTACCCCGAAAAAAAAAAAAATGCTATCGATCTCCCGTCCTCCGGCGAGACCGCGCGCCTCCTTCGTCCCACCGCGGCCTCAATTATAAAACGCTTCGAAACATGGACCCCCGCTCTCACCCCCAACCGGTAAGCCGGGCGTAAAGACGATGACGGGGTGGTTGGTGGTATGAAAAGCGCGCGTTCGACATCGCTGCAGCCGCTGCAGTCGTTGCACCCGCACCGTTGCACCGCGAGACTCGTTCGTGTTTCGCGGGTTCGTTTTCCGGGGACCCTCGAGGGTTTCGTGCACGCTTCTACCGCTTTGACGCTTACTTTTATCTTCCCCCTTATTATGCATCGCGTTTTTGGTAAATGAAAATGCGTGGCTTCCGTGACGACGACGTTGACAGTTTGAAAGTGCCCGGCCTCGCCTCGCAACACCGTGATCCGCGTAACCAACCCCTTTGCGCGTCGCTATATCGACGATTCGCGTTTTCGATTGAACGCCGATAACGCGGTGCGAACGATTCTCCCGAGAAGTCAGAACCCTGAGAGTGTTGGTACACGAGCGCGTAAGATGCAGAGCGGAATCCGCGATATTCTCCCCTCCGTGTCCGTTCAACTGTTGCCGCTAACCTGGCGCTGGCATAGCTAGATCGCGAAAGGGTGGAAAATTGTTGCTGTCGTATTCACGGGGCTCCCCTAGACTGCGCGCACGATCGCGACGGAAAGTTTAGAAAAAAGCTAATACTTTCATGAGACGTTCGATGGTTGCCCGGCCGAGGGTCTAGGATAGCTTATACCGCGGCACCCGAGTAGCAAATTTTTAAAGAGCTCGCGAACACGCTATATCCTACTCGCGTCGTTGCGAGTTAGGGGAAAAGCGCAACGGTAAGAGCGGTGAAAAAGAAGGAAAGGTCGGCCGGTGGTGGAAGTAACTCCGCGTCGGGCAGAGGATCGACGCAGTATGCCTTATTTATATACGGAACAGGTAGCTGGCAATTAATCGAGGCATCGGTATCGGTGGGACGTTCTCGGAGGAAAAACGGATAAGTCTCGTCTCGAAGAGCGCGACGAATCGCGTGGACAGGGGGTGGCGGAGTTCCGGCAGCACCGATATCTCCCCACTAGGTTCGTTTTTTCCTGCGAGCAGCTACCTATTGATCCGATATTCAAAAATTTCAGAAACGACGAGATAGGAAGCCGGTAGAAGAAGCGGAGGAGACGGAGGAGAAATGGCACGAAAAGTGGAAGAGAAAGAGAAAGAAAGTAAGGGGGTGGGCTGGGTAGGGAAGTGCAGCGAAGTGGGGCGGCAGGGATGAGTTGTCGCGAGCGGACACCCCCGCAAGGGTGGGGGTTAACTAACACACCACTGCCAAAGACGCGAATTCCTTTTTGTTTTCGCGAGTCTTTTTTTGTTTCTTTCCCCTACGACCCCACCTGCCGAGCTGAAACTTCTCTGGCCGTCTCTACTCTCTTTCTCTCTTCCTCTCCCTCTTCGTCTCCCACACCTTCGGCCTCGCGCTCTCTCTCTCTCTCCCTCTCTTTCTTTCTTTCTCTGCCTCTCTACCGAGACGACCACCTATCTCTCCCTCGTCCATCTGAAATACGAGTTCGATATTACCCTTCAGCCGGCGACTGTTCGGTTCGTACGCTATCCGGGCACGTCCTTCGATCTGGCCCGGTCTAACCATTACCGATCTCTGCGCAATTTAATTACCAGCATTTTATAAAAGTATCGACAGCAGTCGTCTTGTTTACGACTTTGCAAATTAATGTCCCGTCCTGCAGCGAACTCCTCCTCGGTCCCGATTTGCCAATATCGTGAAAGCACGGCCGGGAAGGGGCGACAGAAAAAACCTTGAAATTAATATTTCCGCCATTGCTTCGTCGAAAGGCAAAGGGACGTTGACCCTTGCCGAGGGGTTGGAGTGGTATAGGAACACTCCGAAGCTATACTTGTCCTATACGGTGACCGCGCGAAACGACAATGCCGTCGCATCTACATACGTAGATATACGTGTATGCCTATACACGCGATTTTCGTCTCGTACACCTTCCCCCTTCGATTCGTAATTTTTCAACAGATATCCGCTTAGTTGTTCCACGGACGGGCGTGAAATAAAAAGGTTGAATAAATGGGACGCGTCCGTCTGGTTGCTAGACGACGCGGGGGATGATCTGGACACAAAATCAACAAAACGCACGATGAAACGTCAGGTGCAAGACGGCCAATAAAATCGAGTCGAATGTAATTGACTGGTAAATAAAAGGCGCGAGACGGGAATCGATAACGATGAGAGAAACAAAAATTGAAATGCGCTTTGAAAATCAACCGACCGACGAGAGGCCTTGACGCGACGCATCGACTCTGATCTAAATTGCTCGGTACTGCCACGATACATGACGTTTATTAATTATAGGAAGTGGGATTTAGTTGGGGGAAGGGGTGGTCCGGCTGAACAACTTGTTGACTCCGGCACGCTGTTGGTACACGTCATGCCGCTGAACGAAGGTGAAATCTGCCGTGCGTGTCGGTCGACGAATCTTTCGAGAACTGATTCGACGTCACTCTCCGTCCAGCGAAAAACGATTACATTTTTACAGCATCCGCGAAAACAATACGCTCGCCAAGGAGACGGCCGCCAGCGCGGTCTAGCGCTTCTTTTCGCCAAGGGGCTCGGGCGATAAGAGGCTTATTGTTGAATTTCACGTCGGCAGACAAAGTCTGCTCGCCGCGAAATATGATATAACTCGGTAATATCTCCCTTCGACGCTTTCGTAAACACTGTATCAACGAACGGAGGGTGCGGCGGACATTCTCCGAGGAGACCACGATAGCCCGCCTCGGTTCCTCTTGGTCGCGTCGACTGGTAGACGAAGAAAAAGCGGCGGATAGAACGGAGGTGTGGGAAAAGGTGGGCGAGAGGAGGCGCGCGTTGGAAATTTCTACGCTGCCGAAATCCCTTTGGAATTATCTGACGCGTTTCGATTTTTGGAAGTGCACTCCACGTTCGTGCTCTAATCTCTTTCGAGATAATCCCGTCCGATCTGATCCGATCCTATCCGGGAATTCCTGAAGCTCGATGCGACCCTACCCTTTCGTCGACTTTTCGATAGACGAAAATGCGCTTCTCCGGAGCGAAACGTTGCAACGATCTTCTCTTCCCGGTGTCTGGTCTAGCGTGCCCAAAGGGCGGTGAACGTTCGCGAAACGCAAGACGTTCCGTCGTGGCCGGTCGCTCCGCGTTCCAGAAATCGGGGCGATCGGTTCGCGACGTTGGACGAGAACTGGGCGTAGAACGAGGAAGACAATAGTCGCCATTGGTTAGCACCAAAATGTCAGCTGACAGGTTTCGCGCGGTTACGTAAACTTATAGCGATGTAGATAGTCGAAGTAGAATGGGGACGTTCCCGGCACGGCGGCGTCGCGACTCGTACGACGAAATGCACTTGCCCACGTTACTCTCCGCTGCAAAAACATAGGTCCTTCTCCCCTTCCCGTTTGCACCATCTTTCGCGTTACTCCATACGCTCGACGCCGCGCCGCGACGCGACCCGACGCGGACCCACACATCTACACAAGCGTGAACGAGCTGCTCGCGCGTTGCACCGCGAGTCGCGTCGTCGCGCGACATGCCACAATTCCGAATGGAACGCGTCGCAACGTGGCTATGACAATCGGGGATGTAATCCAGCCGACCGTCACTGTGAAAATGTTCCTACCTGACCGAATTAAAATGAAAATAAATCCAAACCACCGATTCTCCGATGCTCGACGAATTTTTTGCTCCATTTTCGAGGGAAAATCGTGCCCGAAACAGAGACGTATAAATGGGATGCGCTCGTGAAAAGGTGACACGCAACGGGATCGAAACGTTGACATTTTTTTCATTTTTTTTCACGCGTCCCGACCGCGGTGACGGAATCTCGAGGCAACGACAAGGTGGAAGGCTTAGGCCTCGGAAGAATCGATAAAAAAGCAGCTGCGACGTGCAGCTCGTATGGCGGTGCGAATGGAGCGCGGAATCGTAGGAAGGAAAATATGAGGGCGGCACTGCTTAGCCTCGCTTCGATCTGGAGAAGTGCCACCTATAATCGACTCGAGCTTACGATTGGCGAAAGTTCGTTTGGTCGTTCCCGATTTTTCCACTGGCACGTCTGGGACAATCGCGAAAAGTCACCGGCAAATAGCTTCGCCGCTATAGCCGAGAGATAATTTCGAAATAATTCCCTGGAGAAGATAATACAATTTTCGTGACGCACCGAGTGGACAAATAGAGTTCGTGTCTCGTTATGAAATCCTCTTTCCAACGAACGTTTATCCGTGCGGTGCAAATAACGTTATAACTCTTGCTCCATTCGAGGACGATAATAAAACGTCGATTATTGCTATGGTCACTAGCGTATCAGTTTAAAGGGGGGAAAAATCTCTCCCGCTTTTTAAGCCGAACCCGATTCGACTTGTCTTCCCGCTGTTCCCAACATCTGCAATCTCCTGTGCCAGCTAATTTCCACGATATTTCCTTGCCGATTTAGCAACTCGTGCATCATGCCCGGGGAGTATTTGATCGTCGAATTTTTTCAAAGCACGACAAACGAAATGCGCCACTTTCGAGGCTCTCTCGGTTTCTTCCAATATAGAAAACGTTCGACGGAACATCGTTCGTTTTCCCGGAACGAGTTACTTCGGATAATATGTCGATGTTCTAGTATCAAGCGCGTGTCAATGGCAGCTACGGTAATTAGTAAACGCTGCTTTACGGCTGAGGAACGTCCGTTCCTTTCAAAGCTTATGGAACGTGAGATGGAAAACGTAATTCCAGCGACGGATTAGAAATAAGTTACAAAAGCATCGATCGCTCTTTCTCGATTAAATCTCAAGTGTGAGCGTCGGCGAGGGCGAACCGGTACTACACGGCAGCGACAGTAACGCGCAGAAGCGAGTAATTTAATGCTGTAACGATTAATTTCAGGACGTCGATCTTCCTCGAAATTTTCCAGCATGGTTATAGTACAGCGACGCAATCGGGGCAAAAAGCAAGAAAATTGGTGGAATGGGCGAGTCCCGGAATACATACTACGTTTCAGTCCAATATTTACGTCACCGAAGATACCATCCTTATAAGTAAGTACTGCGAACAACGCGAACCGAGAGAGAGAGAGAGAAAGAGACGAGAATTATTTCTTTTTCGTTCAAAGAAGCGACGTGTAATCACAGACAGATATTCAGAAGTGGAACGAACGCGTCACGCAGACACTTTCAATTAGGTAAATCAGACGCGCGTTTAAAATGCATTTTCGAAATCGTATGTATCGGTGCATCCTTTCGAGCGGCTAATGCGTTAAACGGAGCTCGAGAATTGCCGAGCAACATTGTACCGTAGTGCCGATTAATCCGCACGTAGACGCTGTATCCTCGAACGCGACCAGTACCACGGTCGCTTATTGGCCTGATTTTCGCCATTATCAATATTGATAGTCTGGCTTCTGTAGCTGTTCTAAAGAGCAGCCTGCCCGGTGGCCCCGCACAGTATTATCGTGGACGAACGTCGTGCACATGTGCGTATATTTTTATTTCTATCTCCGACTCACGACTTCGAATGCGCGTAAAGCATCGAGCGGATCGCCCGTCCGTACCTTCCGGCGAGAATATCGGTCGAGTTTAACGAATTCGTAATCGCATTCGACGGCTGTCTCGTTATGCGCTTTCAGTGAAAGGACGGGGTTTGATGCTCGAATGAGTCATCCGCGTCCCATTAACGCGGGGCGCGACGAGTTCAGTTGTTCTCCAGGAATGGTCGAAACACTTATTTCTCCACTTCCTCTTTTCTGGACAGGGCCCATGAATAAATGCAGCACGATTCCAATAATAAGACGGCGCGATATGCGTTCACATCTGGATGCGCATCCTGCCGCATCTAATGGTCGCTTCCTATCGGCTTCGTCGTACTTTCTTCTGCTCTTACGATCGCAAGTTCTACGATGTCGCGGAGATGCAAGAAAGGAACCGCCAGCTCGGGCCATGTGTCCGCTTCGAATTATGCGTGGAACGCGGGTAGTCTTCGTCGCACAGCGCGGCGCTCGATGATCAAACCGCTTTGCATTTAACGCGCAAGTGATCCACACGTTTCCGGGACTAATTAACGTTTCGTATACCCAATACGACCTGTAAGTACGTGCGTAGCGCGGATAAAAATAACTCGAAGAAGACTTTCAGTCGAGGATACCTTGTCTAGGCGAGACACGTGCAGTTACGCAAGCTCTAATCTACCGATCATTCCTTTAATTCCGCTCCACCCTGCGCACTTTTCGCGTTACGGAGAGCATCGTAAGACGCGTTTAAAATTTCACTCGCGACGCGGACCAAGCCGCCACGGTGGAAAGGCAAGCCTTGCCGGAAGGGCAAGTCCAGATAAAATGAATGCCGATCGCGCGGAGTTACAGCGGTGCTTTTTCAGATCATTCGACGCAAGGTTTCGCGGAGCGGTGTACAACTACCAGTTACGTGTGAACGCTTTAAGCGAGCACATACTTCGGCTCGATTTGATCTCCCTTGGCAAATTTTACGCGACAGTGTCGTGCCTTCGGTCGAATCGATATCGCTAGAGCAACTCGCGTCGTGCAAGCCAAACACCGCGCCTGGGTTTTCCAGTTGATCCATGAATCGAAGCGACCAGTTCGCCGCAGTACAGTCTAAAGAACAAACAACGCACGGGGATCGCGTATGCATGTACACTATACGTATATACGTATACCGCTGCGTTGGCGCACAGAAAGAAAGACGCCTCGTGTCATGTTTGACACGTGAAGCCATTACGTAAGCCTTAATATGATGACCCTTGAAGCGACCCGTCGATCTAAATTCATTGTGCAGTCATTGCAAGTTGCCAGTTTTGCATTGGAAAAAAACAAATACGAGTAGACGAATGGTGGTCGCGCGGCACAGCGCCGGCCCGATTTCGCGTACGTAAAGTTTCGTTCCAGGAAAGCTGATGCCGTTGACAACGAATGGACGTCCATCGCACGGCCGGGTGTCGCGGCAGAGAAATAGCTGGGACCAAGTTACCGGACCGTGTTCGGCACATGCAGACGTTACGTAAGGCTAAATCTGCCGGCCATTTTACTAGCCCGAGCGTGAGCGCGAACGCGACTGTAGGTGTGCAGAAACGCATTTGCACGAGCATGGATGTGCGTGAGCCCCTCCGCTCCATCCAGCACCGACACCCTTCTTCTCTGTCGCGGTTTATCCATCCGTTCTGCCTATCCTACGCTCGCCGGCACAGTCTCTGGCCTAAGCACTTTCAATGTCCAGCGCAGTTAAACTGGCGTATCGTCGTTTCTGCGAGTGCGAATACACGTGCAGTCACGTGTTCGCCTGCGTGCCGGGCCTGTGGCTCGATTCAGCGTCGCGACGCCGCTGATTCTGCATGCGCGCCCGTTCGCTACTCTCTCCAACCCCGAGACGCCTTCGGGCCCATTTTTGTACAAGACTCGTCGCCCCCTGTCTGCCCCGCTCGCTCCGTTTCGTTGAGCCCGCTTTAACGCGCGGAGCTGAATCTTTTCGGTCGCGGTGGTGCAGCGAAATTCGAGAAGTGGGTCAGTTTCGTTGCAGGGTACGATAAATGCGCGAGTTCGGTCGTTTTTGGAGTGGGCCGGGGTTGATCGTTGCTCGAATCGGAGCACACGGGAGAATAAAAGCGGGCAGAGGTAGCGAGACGGAAAACACTGGGTTTCCCGCGAGCAACAAAGGGATTCGGTTTCTGACTGTAGTTGTCAGGCCAGGCGTAAGTAATAATCATTAAAGTCCTTGAGTGGCGTGCGTTGCAGGGAAAGGTGTACGGTTTTATTCCGAGCGTTCTTTCCAAATCGAAAGCTTGACGCGATTCGAATTCTTTCGCAAGCGTTTCAAGTAGGTACAGCGGGAAGTGCAGGAATTCGCAACTCGCGAAACAATGAAGAATAATTCTACGCAGAGCCGCATAAAGGGCCGGGGGGGGGGGAGAGCGGGAGAGAGAGAGAGAGAGAGAGAGAGAATTTTGAAAATATTCTGGAAAGCGTAATTTTCAAGTTGTCACAATGGCGCAACCTGTTGCTCTCGCCGGGCTTAGAAACTAAAGGTTTGCGCTTAAGCGTAACGGACACATTTCGTTTGCCCCCTTTTTACTTTTTTCCTTTGTTATTTTTGCACCACATCCAGCTGGGTTTTTTGCAAAGTAGAATGGATCCACGCGGTCACGCGCGAGCCCCTGCACCTCTGCAATATTTTCGGAATAAAGAATCGCGTTTCTCTAGCGGTCGCCGCGTAACCGAATTATCCCTCGGCTCCGTTTTGGCTTCCCTCTGTATTTCTCGTTCGTCCCAGCGAGAACGAAAATGATAAACGATTTCTCGAAATTACGATCATATCGGGGAATACTTACACGTTTTACAGGATATCGCGATTCCATTGTTGGAATTAAATGCCGGCAGTATCGCGGTTTTCTGGCGAATTTATGTGACGAAGCGTAACAGAATTAACTGTGGCGCGCGGCAAATTGGTTGTGTTAATTTTTCACGTGCATTTTCACGATCGCGTATTGTTCCATGGAATTTCGCGGGATGCAAATATCCGAGAGGATACTTCAGGCGTACATTTTGTTTTCACGAAACATTAAAATGAAAAAGGTCCATTACGATTCGCTCGAATTTAATTATCGTTATTTCAAACGGGCCACCAGTGTTTATTTTACATAAAAATGCTGACTTCGAATTTTATGCGACCCGCAAAATTTTGCTGCATTTAATATCTTTATTCGTTCGCGCGAACCTCGGAACGACGTGTCGATAGTCTATCGTTGTTTCATTTCCGATTGGACTTGCCTGGAAAAATCATTACTCGCGCGACAATTTTCCGCCATTCATACCACCACGATTGTGCTCCGACCACCCTTTCTTTTTCTTGCTCGTATATATTTTCGCGCACAAGCAACGATTTCCGCGTCAGTTTTCCACTTCGATCACAACTCTCGATGCGTGAAACCAGCGTGCAGTAGGTTTCCCAGAACGCCGTTCGATGCGTCGACTGCATCTTGTCGGTCTAGCCTGCCTTCTTTTAATCCTACGTTCGTAAATAACGCGCAACGAATGCTTCCCAAGCAACGTTTACTCCTGCGGTCCGTTCTCAGACGTCGGGACCGCGAAAATTTTCCCTCGGAATTTTCGAACGGACGCGAGTGGGAGAGCTCAGACCGAAGACACGATGGAAACCTCTCGCCGCTACTTAAGGACTTTGACACGCTATGTCTGTCGTTCTAAATCGAGGTCAAACCGAATTTTCTAGTTTAACCTACTAAATAAGGCAAATTTCTGCTTTCTAAAAGAAGACGCTACGCCGGTTGATCGTAACTTCACCGTGAACTACGAGGACTCAAAATTAGTCCCGGCGACTTGAGGGATTTCCAAACGACCTCGGCGGAATGGTACGCGGTGTACGTGCAAACTGTACACCCCGCACCTATTTGTACGAGAATATTGCTCGATATTGATTTTTGCCCAAGCTGTCTCGCACGCCCTTATCGAGCAATATACGGATGATCGTTTCACGATTTTCGATACCCGCGTTCATGTTAAACGCCGATTCTGGATGTCTGGCGAATCCAAAGGCATTTTCGATGCAAATAGGTTCATTTTGAAGTTTAAAGATGCTGCGCACGATCCCCTCGGCGTTTCCATGTAGCCCATGTGTCAACACGCAAAGCGAATTTCATATTGGATATTATCATACGAATATAGCAGGCCTAGAATAACAACGGATTACATGAATAATTGTCACGTGCACACCAAGCGCGATATGTAAATCCGCTATTATTTCATACAGTTGCGAAAATCGTTCGGACGATTCGACGTTGCACACGATCCCTCGTACACTCTTGACACGGAGGATGTGTCATTGTCTACAATTAATATCGATCTGTCGTTTACTTTCATGCCACAAATTCGTTGCGCTACTTCTTCGCGAGATCGATCGCGTTAATCGCAATACGCATTCCCCTGGCGACGCGTTCACATTGCAGCATTCGCTGTGCACCTCGTTGCAATTTCTCATGAAAATTCACAGATCTACGTATAAATACGGGTGCTGCCGGCGCGAAGCTGCAAGCGGAGACAGTCGGTCTCTGGGAAGGAGAGAAACAGAATTCGATAAGTTTGGAAATCGCGACACACATAGTTTCGCATACACGTAGCTATGTTTGTTATTTCTTGAAAAATATTGATCAGTGAATTTTTGCACGTCACTGTGCGATCTCACGCGACGCGGCGCGGCCTCGAAAACGGCAGGACTTTCTGGAAACGCAACTTCTATGAAATTGGCTGAATAATCGCGAGTTCTTGACGTATGGATTCTGTCCAAACTCGGTGCCGCACAGTTTCACAAGGTCGCGCGAAAACGAACAAAGGGAAAACTGCGGTGAAAACGCGAACAATTATCGCGACAGTTTGTTCGTAAACTTTCCGATCGAGTTTATCGCGCAATCGTTGAGCAATGCCAAAGCAATTACGCGTTTAATAATATTAATTTCGCTGGAAGCGACGAGGCTCGTCGACCTCCCCGTTCGTCGTGCTCTTTGCGGCAATACTCGAGCAGAATTCGCAACAACGAAAGCTCGTCGCATTTCCTCGAGCATTAGTAAGAAGAAAATGCCACTAAAAGTTCTAGCTCCTGCTACAGCCGGCTAAACTTGAACCTTCTATTTGCGCCTAATCCGAGCACCGTGCAACCTTCCGCCGGCAGGTGTTAATTTTACTAAGTTATCGCGTCAATACATGTCTACCTTAAACGCCTCGTGAAACGTTCGACTGACATAAATGCAGACGTCCGCTATTTCCGGAGGAGCGCTACGTCAACGTCGATTTATCAAGAAGCAACCAGCGAGCCTTATCGCTGCGAATTCGAGGCTAAGAATGAATCGACGTGACAACTGAATCACGTCGATGAATCCGTTTAACGTGCGCGTGATTTTTCTCGCTCCTGGCAATCGCCGGTGATACGACTCGAGGAACGCTTTCGCGGAAATTCGGACGTAGAATTGGAAGAAAAGGCGACGCTAGTCTTGCCGTACCTGTGCCGTACCTACGACACAGATCCGTGAGCAGCGCGAGTGGCGTTTCCAGCATCCACGTTCTAATTGCCTCGCGAAGCAAGCGTGCATCGCCCCATCGGCTGCAATGTAACCGATAGGTAGCAGGTAAACACCCGAGAACATGTTTACCTGCTCCAACGGGGTGTATCGTTATCGAAAGGAAATTTCATTCCAAGCTCACTGCCGTGCTGGCCGGTCTAGGGCTCGGAACTTTTACTCCCTTGACAAAGCCCGAACGATTCGCCGAAGAGTAAATCGATCGTGGCCGTATCGTGCACACGTTTCCCATTGATTCGGGTTTCGCACGTTTATCGGAGCGCAAGCACACCTGCGACTTTCGTGTTTCGGTTGCCCTTGGATGTTGAAAATGCACGCGTACCGGTCGTTACGTGTTCCGGAGCGACAGGTTCCCCGGCGAAACACGTGACACGTTGCGTACGCTTTCGCAATCGTTTACCCGTCTATCCCCTGCGCCAAGTATACCGCGGATTATTCAATTGATAACTTTTCGTTCGCGAGCGTTTATAAACCCGATACTGTCGAGCGTTCGAAAGCAAAGCGTGTTTCGGCTTAAAAGATAAAGGTCAGGGCAGAACGAGGGAAAGGAAAAGAGTGGGAGAAAAATGATACTGTACGTCTTGCTCTCGAAAAGCGGCGTCGGCGTGGTCGTTTCCCAGAAAAGAGACGTTCCTCGTCGCCGAGAGGCGCCGCGCGACATTTCGGAGCTCTTGCGGGACGCCTGGCAACCAGCGTTGGCCAGACATCGGAACCAGAAGAACCCCATAGGGAGAAACGTAACGGGCACGACATAAGACCGGGACAAGCGAACGTAACGAGGTCACTCGTTATACGAGAGGGACGGCTCACGATGACGGAAGGTAGACGATCGTAGACGAAACACAGATATCAGAGAACCGGCTGAGGAAGCGCATTAAACATTTCGATAGGCGGCTCCGATTCGTGGAACGTTCACTCCGCAGTGCATTTGCGATTCAGCGCAAAAATTTCGGAAGCAAAAAGTCCGTGCCCCGTCTATGCACGATCCGTGGTTGAGAAGGGGAGAAGAAACGGCGACAGGGCTCGCAGGAGACGCGCCGTCTTTTCGGCCATTTTGGTGTCTAAGAAGCTCTCTAGTTCGTCTTGCGGCCTCTCGATCTCCCTCCCTTCGATCTCTCCTTTCCGCGGCTCGACAGCTTCGTCATTCTTGCTCTCTCACGCGCGTAGATTCGTATGCGACACGTGCATACGCTCGTTCGATGCACACACGCGCGCGCGAGGGCACTCCTCTTTCCGTCTCTATCTTTCCCTCCGATTCGGTTCCCCTTTCCCTTGGAACCCCGGTTCACCAACTCGCTCACTCTCTCCCTCTCCCCCTCTGACGCTCTCTCTTTTCACGTTATCCCCCTCTCGTTCTACACCATCTATCTTACTTGCGCGTCCTCCCCCTCCGTTCGCCCCTTCCTTTCTTCCCTCTCGGTGTGTCAGGCTCGCGCGAGCGCGTTCACACGGACGGATATGCAGTATGCGCGTGTAGTACGCGACCGCGCGTACACACGTCGACGCAGAGCTTAATACTCTCTCGGAGGATTGCGCACGTACCTACATACGCGTGCACGCGTGCTAAAGCCGCGCGTTTCGTTCCGCGGGGCAGGTTCCCGATGACTCTCGCGAAACGGGGAACGAGAAAGGTGACAAGAACGCCGGTACTCACTGTCGCGACAGGAAGAATCACGGGGTTGCACTTCCGTCTTCACGCGCGACGATCGACGATGAGCTCCGGCCTCAGAATCCTTGGTAGCGGCTCGCCACTCTCGTGCCGAGCCGGTGGCCGCGCTTTACGACCATCTTCCTCGACATTTCTCTTCAAATTAGCCGATGTCTTCCCGCGTCGCTTATGCCTTCACGCACCGAGGAACAGAAACGAGACAGAGAACGAAACACAGGCGACCGCGAAACGAACGGCGGCCGCGAACCGACAAGGTCCTCGTGAAGGAACGTAGCTCGCTGGCAGACTGATAAGCGGACGAAAAAGGCGATCGAGCGCGAACTAACGAAATGGAATCAACGGGTTACCCCGAACTCTCCAGTTGTACCACCTCCCCTCCACCGTCTTCCTTCCGCGCTAGGGGCCTGTTGCTCTCCTCCGCTCGATCCTTCCGATCCTCTTGCGAGCACCGCTTACTCTCTTGCTCCTCTCTCCTTCCCTCTATCCCTCTTTCGATCCTTTTCCGTTTCCCGTTTCCTCCGCGACCAATTCGATTCGAGGACTCGAGCGACGGGAAATTGGAGGCGCGCGATTGCACCGACGCGACGGGCCCACGTTTTCCACCGATCAACGTTAAATCAGTCGACGATTACGCCTCTACGATCACCGCACCAGTTCTCTATTCTTTTCCTTCCCGATCTCGCCGCACAGATGCCTCCCCTTCCTGCCTTACCCGACGATCGCACTTTGCTTCATCGTTGATCGGTCGGGGTAGTTGGAGATCCGCCGATCGCTGTACTCGCCGGTGGTGGTTCCTCTCCGGCGCGTCGCAACCACGAGAACGAAACGGAGAACGCGAAAATTACGCGGCAAGGGCGTGAGCACGAAGCGTGGACAGCGGCGCGCGTGCACAACAATAACAGCAACAACAGCAGCAGCAGCAGCAGCGACGACGACGGCAAGGGTGGTTCGTCTGGATCGGCGGGGGAAAAACAACGATTCCTTGTATTTGTTGCACAGGTTGACAATCTGATTCGCGTTCCTTCTCACTGTTCGTCTCCCTCCCTCTCTCTGCCCTTTTGTTTCTTGAGGAGACGCGCGTACGCACCCTCTAGGAAAACACCACTTCTTATTTCGCTCGTTTCTTCGCGTATTTCTGCTTCGTACTTCAGTCTTATCCCGTCACTCCCCTTCGTTCTCTCGCGTGTTCCACGGACGCACAGGCGAGAGGGAGATGAAGCGACACACGCACACGCACCACTTGTCCAGGCCTCGACGTTTGATCCGGCTCCGGATATGCGACGTTCGTCGAGTTGCATTGAGTCGCGCTGCGCTCCCGTAACTGCATCCGCGTCGGACGGTGCGGCTTGCGCGCCAGGAGCGCCGCCATCCAACCACCCCACCATCTTCGTCCCACCACCACCGCCCGACGCACCACCACTATCCTCCTCGCCGCCAACTTGCACCACCACTATTGCGCACCACTACCTTTGTGTACCGTCCACGTTACCAACACACGCGATTTTCCTCTACTCAACCGCCACCACTACCATCCTCCTTTCCATTGTCCACCGTTGTCGTTGTCGTTGTCGTCGTCGTCATGTCGTTGCTGCTGTCGTCGACGTCGTCGTCGTCGTCCACGTCTTCCTAGTCGCGCTCTCTCATCGTCGGGTGGACGTTAGTCCGACCACTACCACCAGCATTACCTCCGTCACTGGCATAGCACTCGACGGTGACCGGCACGGTCACTCCGGCGTGCCACCGTTCTCTATGGACACGAGTTACGAGTGCTGGCTCGCACATGAACGGAATAGCGCACACCGCTCCCCTTTCGTACGAACAGTCGCCGAGAATCGCAAAACTCTGCACCATTGCGCCGTGAGCCTCTCCGTCGTCGCGACCGTCTCGACGTCGCGTAGTCTGCAGGTCTGCACCCTTGCTTGCCTGCGAGTCTTCGGGATAGCCGCGTACTCCAAACTGCGCGGCAAGTCAGTTTTCCAATCCGATCTAGCAGCGTTCGAAAATTCTTACTCCGGCCCGCTCGATCGAAAGTCAGCAAGAGCATCTCTTGCTCCGTTTCGTCGCTCTGGTCTGATTCAGTGGTCACGTGTTGCGTTACCCAAAGGCATCACCTGCTTATCCTTAGAACGCTTGCTCGTTTCGCGAAGCCGCGATACGTACAGCGACCCGTGCACATTCGCTTCACTGGAACCTGTTTCGCTCGCATTGCTTTGTCTTACGGTCATAGATCGTCTTAATACATTCTTGCACGCGAGTTTTATCGATTTCCCGGCCTCGCTGCTTTCCGACTTTTCTTCGTAGAACGCGATCCTCCTAGAATCCAATTTAAGAATACCCCGCCGGGTTCTTGGAACGCCGTTCAATCGAACCGGGAGCGTTTCCCGAAAACTGGAGCACCGATAATTATCGTCTGCTCGCCATTCGCGGCCTGACGATTCGGTGAAAGATATTAGCAACCCCGACGGATTCCGGCGACAAGACTTTTCATTGCCCGCGCACACCTTCCATATCGGAGCTAGTAGCGAGCGTGGTCGATTCGTGCGAGACTACGCACACGCGGACGTTCGGTAATCCGCTTGATTTCCCCGCTTCTCTGCGCATCATCGTGGCCATGACACTTTTAATAGGAGACAATTTGATGCAGTTGCTGCCGCGATTTGAAATTTAAAAGCTAATCGCTATGGCGCAGGGCCACAGCGGCCATTCGGCAGCGTTTCTGGAGATCGGCGGCCAATAAACGCGT
Source organism: Nomada ferruginata (assembly GCA_963583965.1). NCBI lineage: Eukaryota > Metazoa > Arthropoda > Insecta > Hymenoptera > Apidae > Nomada > Nomada ferruginata. The sequence continues at coordinate 6,701,153 of OY757225.1, read as the reverse complement.
CTGCGATCGCGACGCGCGCACGAAATCCTTGGGAAATTTATATTTGCAGGAGCTTCTGTTAATTTGTTAACTGAAAATGCAGCGTCCCGTTTCCCGCGCACAGTCGCGGTATCGTGGAATCTTGTTAAATTGACCGTGAAGTTTTCATTAATGGGTTCACCTACGATAAACGCGATTGTAACTTTTATCTGGTCGTATTTAATCCCCCCCCTGTTCCCTTTTTACCCGGTGTAATTACCAGATCTCGTGTACGCAACTGATTATACATCCTCCTTTCCCCCTTTATTGCACATCCGTACTAACAATAGCTCCAGAATTCATGGATGCAATTTCGCACGCGCGTTTCATCCGCGATACATCGCCGCGTATCGTGCCATAGCTGAACACCCGAACGGCGTCCTATCTATCCATTTATTGGTCTATCTTATCGCGGGCAGGCCTATCTTTTTCGCGCACCGTTTCGAACTTTACGCAAGACCATTCGGAATAGCTGTGAGATCCGTGAGAAGGGGCCTAAGGGACGCAGGAAAGGAAGCAGATAGAGAAGGGGGCAGCGACGGTATAGGAGGCGATCACGCTGGACCTTGAGGCGGACCGACGCGTTGGTTTAGAAATTCGTTAGATAATCCACGAGGCACGGCGTGCTTCGGGTTTCAAGATGGCAGTCGAAAGTGACTGATTAGATACGACGTCTCGTGTCGACGCCTTCTCTGCCTACCCGATCCCGAGGACGGAGCAGACCAAACGTTATGCAATCCGTCCGAGAATTGGTGCGTTTTCCGATGGTGGCTCCCGTGCCTTTTGCACGCGCGCAATCGTCGAAGAAACGAGAGCGGAGGGGACCAACATTGTCGCTCAATGCGGCAAATCCAATTCCCTGTATACTTGACATTAAATTTTCCACTGGCCTTCTAAGCAGCGCACCGTTACGCGAGTACCGAGCCCGTTCTACAGCCTTTCTCTTTGCAAACCAATGGTTGCTCCGCGTACCGAAAAATCATCGCCGACCGCCGCGTCGAGACGCGTCTCACGATTCGTGCGCCCATCGAGCCGCTTTTTCCAGCAGCTTCGTCAGCCTGACGATGGGGACGTGCACCGTCTTGGAATTAAGTTCGCCATACTTTCTCGACGCGACATTCATCTCGTTCAGAATCGATCGATAAAGCTGAAAATAGGTAGCTGAGACGGCGCGAATAGAAGCGCAATTCATAGCCCCTCGAGTAGGACAGGGCGACGGGTACTTTACGCGTAACTTCCTTTTCGTAGTCGTCGCTCCAAGTGCTCCAGCGGCGGCGGTGGTCGGATACGCGAGTACGTTCGTGTACGTGCGTGTGTACATCGATGCCATGTGACGTCTAAATTCAGTCGGCCATTTTGGAGCATGATTCATTTGTTTAGAATGGGTCGGATAGGAGTAGGAGGCGGAGCCACGCGCGCCAAATCTTCGCGAGCACAGCAAATTCGAGCCGGATGCGCCGCGGCCACGCCGAATTCTCGTCATTTCCGTTTTCCTTGGACGAACCGCGGCGGATCGTTCTCTTTCGTTCAGGCTCCTTCGAAGATGTTGCCTTCGGACTGAATTTCGCGCCCCCGAGTGATCCGTGGAGGCAGCAGTCGCGTTGTCTCATTCCGAGCCGGGATCAAGGAGCTCCACAAGGCTACGATGCATACGTTGTTCCCTCGAAAAGGTGCATGAATTATTTATCGGGCGCGAATAAAACGAGAGGAGAAGACGGCGAAGGCGCGGGACAACGACGATCGTATCGGTGCTACGCGTTATCCGCTGAAACGGACTCTCTTCGTTCCAAATCGTTCCGCCGACGTCCATTTCGAACGCCTCTCTCGCAATTTGTCCCCTCTCCGTTGTCGGCTGGTTCGCTCGACGATTGAGAGAAACGTTAAATTGAGAGAAACGCACTGTCGCTGGCCAGCAGCTTGTTCGGTAAGGCCGGTTGCCGAAAGTCGGAGCGATGCACTTGGGGCAGCTGTCGGTGCATGGTCGGACCCAAGGTCAGTGGCAGTGGGTCAGTCGGGCCAATTGTGCGCGGCCTCTCGGCCGAAGGCCGCGCCGAATTCGAAGAGCGCGCGAGAGGGGCCGCGAACGAAGCGAGCCGAATCTCTCGAGGACGGCCTTCCTGCGCCGTCGTTGGTCTCCTCTTTCCTTTTCGGCCGTGTTCCTCCTTGTTTTCCCGATCTTCGCGAACGTCATCCTCGCTGCGTCGCGTAGCGCGCGTTGGTGCAGCGAGGATGGAAGCGTGACGTTGCATCGCGAGTGCACGACAAGCGCGCGGTGATTCCGGTGGCGAGCCGGTACAGGAAAGAGAACGGATAGGCCGGTATCCAAGCCGGCCTTGACCGTATCTACGCTTATCACGGCGTTCGCGTTCCGCGCTCGCCATCGCGCGTCACAATGTCGACGCGAACGACACGGGAGCTATCCGACACGTCGCGAACGACGTCGACGTCGGTGTAATCGCCGGGGCGTCGCGGACGGGCCGATTGTCCCTGCAAACTTCTCGATACACCTCGAAGCGATCGGCGTCCCGTCGATCCCGTCGCGATAAGAAGAGGGACCGCCTCGTCGTTGGGCGTTGCGCGTTCCACCGCAGCCGGTATTAATTTAATTGGAACGCGGCGCAAACGAAATTGGTAATCGTTCGCAGAATGCCGCCCCATTAACTTTGCCGGCAGAAATTTCCGCGTCGGCAATTACATAAATTAATTTCGCGATAATTGCAACGATTATGCAAATTATATAATTCATTGCATTAGCCACAGATACGTATTGTCGTAGCGGGCCCGCGAAGCGTACGCGTCGACGCGCGCGTGCCAGTGCCGACTCGTCCGCGTGAATTTCCCTGGAAGACTGTCGCTAAATCGGTACGGAATCGTCGATGCACGCAGCCCGACACGGCGAACGATCGCGGGCGCGTAGAAGAAATTCTGAGCGCAAACGCTGAGGTACTCTGACGCACGGTAACGCGTGCACAGAGACCGGTAACGAGCCGGTGTTTACTCGCAAGTATCGTAGCCGCCGTAATTGGCATTACGCAAGCAAGTACTTGTACACCGCGGTGCTCTCGCGTGAGTAACTGTAGATCGCGGACGAATCGTCGCCTTTCCCCGGCGAGGCGCTCGAGCGATGCCAAACTCCGTTGCCGACGTTTTTCAGGGGTTAACGAAGATTAACGTTCCACTGGACGGGAGCGTCCGTTGACGTAACAAGGAGACCTTGACCGTTCTCCATCGGTCAATCGCCATCGCGTTGCTCCAGCGAAATTAATGAAATCTCGAACGACGATCGATCTTGCATTTCGGCGAGCGCATCTTGGGACGCCGCTCGATAGTTGCAGGATTTTCGCCCCTGGAAATTCGGAAGCGGTTAGTGGGATAGGTCGTGGAATAGGAAAGGCCACGGGAGATCTCGTCTCCTCTCGCGTCTCGTGCTCACCCCTTCGCCAGTAGTCTGGCCATATTTTGGCGATACCTACTTGTTGCGCGAGGAACGAGCCCCGCGTACATATGTACACCGAGACATCTACATAGCGTAGCAGGTGGAGACGATATCGGTGCAGGTTGCATTTGGCACAAGTGCGAGCAAAGTCAACGACCGAGACTCGAAATAATTTTGTCGCTCCTTCGAAACGCGACCACGTTGACGCGTCGATGGAGCAACGCAGCTCGAGCGATTCGATCGGTGCCGTTCTGCCGTGCCATCGAGCACCCCACGAACGCATTTAATTGACGTTTAATCGAGTAACGCGTTTAATCGGCGGGCCTGTCCGCGAAAAATCTCGGTTAACCGCGTTTCGTCGTTATTAACGGCTAATTTCCCGAAAATCATCGAGGGGCGCAGAGGCGGCCTTCGCCGCGCTCAATTCAGCGGAAATTCAATGCAACGTGAACCTGATTTTAGCTTTGACCAGTTTGCGCGATGGCATTTTATTCCCATGCCGATTTTAGTAACGCTCGTTCGCGTACCGCTATCTGCCCCTGCAGTAATCAGGCCTTTATGGTAATCGACCTAATAATAATTTCGTTGAACATTTTCGACATCGCGAATCGATGCTTCGTCGATGATTTATTCGATTATTCGTCGCGCGCGAGCCATGAAACCGAACGACATCGGGGAATGGAATAGCGCCAGGTATGGCAACGCGAAACCCACGTGAAAATTTGCGCCAGATTTTTCGCGCACGGCAAACTGTTGCCGCGCGACATTGGCCGATCGACGATGCGCGGCACGCGGTACATAAGAGAACGGGGGCAGTATATGCTAGCCTCCATGTATTTCGGGGGTGGCTCGGCTCTGCTCAACGGGTTATATACCCCCACTTTGTGCGCCTTGGAAAATTTGGGGGTAGCTGACCACACTTTAAACTCGCTTCTGCCGCGTCAGCTGCGACCGTGCTGCAGCTGACCTATATATTCGGTTACGTTATATACCCACACAGCTATATATAGGTACTAATACCCACTGTGCATCCGCTACGTAGCCAGCGGCGTCGATATAAACGCGGTTACTACTTGTTGCTCTAGTCCCAGAAACTAGCGTCCGACCGTTTTCGACAATTTCTCCTCTCCGTCGAACGTGGAGCAGCGGTCTTCAATTTTCCAAGCTCGAAAGTTTTCAGCGGTTGGCCCGAACGAGCGGTGCGCCGAAAGCGGTACGCGTCTGTCAGGGTTCCGCCCTACTTACCCCCGCTCGATCCCCTTGAATCGACACCGGGAGCAAGTAATCGTCGTCCATTTTCGACGGGTGTCGGCGAAATCGGCAAATGCTGCCCGCAGAAAACTCGAACGATTCGGAAGAGACGCGTCTCTCGTTCGGTCCCGATCCGATCTCGAATCCTGCCGCATCCGATACGCATGCAGACACCGAGACGCCTGCACAGCGTCGTCCGTGCTCTCGTATTCGGGCTGCATCCAACGCTCGTAAGGGTGTAGACAGGGAGCGCACGATAATGTTCGGTGCACACTCATACTTCTCTCCGTTAGTCGGTGTTCCCGTAAACGCGTTCGAAACTTGCCACGCGCTTGATCGTGTGGGTGCGCCATTTGCACGGCTGCGTATAGAAACACACGCGCAACGAGCAACGTATATACATACACACGTACGGCTCCGTGCAATGAGTTCGGTCGGTATTATGTACGTGGACGTGCACGTAGGAGCGCGCGCATGAACGCGCACAAATGGCTCGACCGTCTGCAACGGTGCATAGGTGTGCGAGTGCTTTTGCATGTACACGTGCATGTGCAGCCGGCTGCGCCGGCTTGTATCGCAGCGAAACGCGATGTGGAACACACTCGCTCTCGATGGGTCACTCTCACTCTCTCGTCCGAGAGGGAAATTTGGCAGCTGTTTTAAACCCGGCTAACTGGCGAAACTACCGACCCACCTCTGCCACGATCCTTCCATCTCCCACCTTCACCCCTTTCCCTGCCTTTCTCCCCATTTCACGGCCCCGTTAACCCCGGCTTTCTTTCTCTCTCGCTCGAGCTTCCGTCGCTTCTACTCTTCCTACCAGGCGCCGCACTTTGCAAGCTTTCGGCACTATGCCACTCTCGCCCGTTGGTTCTGCTTCGCTTCGCAATCCCCGGGCCGCTCGTTTCCACGAATTTCGCCCTCGACGAGATATCGGTCGCCGTTGCCTCGTCGAGCCGAAGGGAATGTCTCGCGGCACGAGTTCCCCGACCTTCCGCGCTGCTGTTCCGACCGATCGAAACTCGATCGAAACTCGATCGAATCCTACAAAAGAGTGGACGCACGAGCGTGCGTCGCATAGAGAACAGGCCGGTTCGGCAGCGGATGTGTCGTGCACGATTACTCGTGGCAAGCGTGCGTACAAGGGCGCTTACACCGGCGTCTGTGCGCGTGCATGGTGTACACCACGTACGTAGCTCGTACACGCACACGTCACCCCTGCTCCTTCCATTTCTCCCGCGACGGTCGCCCCTTCCCGCTTCGATGCACTCCGCCTGTACTGCAAACTCGCCGAACGTGTAGCTCTTTTACCACACTGACCTGGCTTAACTCGATGTACAGTGCCGAATAATAAAACCGACGAAACCACTGACCCCCTCTTTCCTGTGCGGTGCACGCACGCAAAAAGCAACGTATGCACGGGTTCGTTGTGTTCGAGTGCTCCGTGCACGCGCACACAGCGTGCGCTCCAAACCCCCCGAACCCGCCAAACCCACGCCGCCCACCAGCCAAATATAAATGCGGCGATGCCCGCTGGTGCATTGCACACGTACGCTGCTGCCTCCCGCTCGGTGTGAGTGAAATGCACCGAGTGGCACACAAACGATCCAGTCCCGAGGGCAGGGCCACGGTCACCCGAAAATACGGCTACTCCGAGCTCTCACTCTCGTTCGCGTTCATCCTCTTTCCCTCTCTCCTCCGCCCTCTTCGTCCACCGTTTTATCTCCTCCTCTTTTTATCCCTTTTAATTTTACCCTCTACTTCTCTCGCTTGCCTCGCTGCCTTTCAATGGCCCGCGCTCTTTGTATTCGTACATTGGGCGCGCTACCGGCTGTCCCACGAGAAGCGGTCCTCTCGATCATTCTCCTCTGCGCCTCACCATCTCGATCCGATTCCCTTGCGAGAGAGCGATCCGTCTAGGCGTGCGATGAAATTCGAAGCTTCGAAAGGAGCAGAAAATTCCGGATAGATTTTTATGCGACAAGTTTTATCGAACGGAGCGGAGAAGAGCGGAGCGGCGCGACGAACGGTGATTGCGCGAAGCACTCTTCGAACAAAGCGTTCTCTGTCTTACCGGACACGACGACCTATCCCAATGCGAGGATGGACGAGAGCAGAATCAGCCTCCGTGCTCTCGAATCGGGCCCGCCGCCTACCAAACGATGCGCACAAGTATGTACATGCGTGCACGATGGAGGCAGCCGCGCAAAGGCGTGCAAAAAACATCGTGGCAAAGGGAAAGACGGACGCGAAAGAGCGCAACGCTTCGAGGGCCGCTCGCGCGATGCACCGTCCAACGACAATTTGCAACTCGGCTCTGACTCACTCGCGACTGTCAGGTGAGTCAATACACCGCTTGCGCCGATAATAAGCCATCGGAGATACACGTGACGCCTACCGAATCTTGACGCGTAAAATCGAATTCACGCGAGGAGCTTAATCCGATTGTGTTTGCGCGCCGCGTCGCTCCAAAATCCACTTCTCTTTTCTGCGTCTCCGCGAACATCGCGGGCCAGGCATCTCTCCCCGTCGCCGATGTAGGACACGAATTCTTCGGGCGAGTCGATCGGTATTCGATACGAGACCTCGGCGCCTCGTTAATGCTCACGCTTTACGGTTACTAGAAAGAAACCCGCGGAGATTATTAGCCGTTTATCGCGAGTCGCTGCATCGCAGCGGAGACGAAGGAGTGGTCGATCGTTAAAGGCCCTGTTAACGAAGCAACGCTGCCGGGGCCGCAGCGATTCGTCGGGCCTGAGGTCGCCGAGCGAAATGTCAGTACCGCGATGCGCTCGGCGAAAAGGATTTTTTCCCATCGACTCGGTTTCACGGGGCTAACCAAGCGTAAATTTCGATGCCGAGATTCCTCGGCGCGAGCACGAGCGAGCGCCCTCGATCGTTCTCTTAATTGTCGTGCCTGGTTCCGGATCGATGGGAGGACTCTGGACGACCGCTTTTATTCGGACGCGGACGAGCCCCGAGTTCGGTGCGGCAGAAAAGTTTCAGAAACGTACTCACCGGTTGTATGCGCAGCTGCGAGCTCGGCCAAAAGGTATGAAAATTCCGCGTTTCCGCGATGCGCTGCGACGATTTCCTTTTCGTCGAGGCCCGTTTCGATTTCCCGCCAAGCACTACCGCCTGCGCGTCGCGAAAACTCGTTTGGAATTCACTGGATCGCGATAAAAATAATCCCTCGTCGATCGATACTCGCGCTGGCGTCCACGCTTAACGAGCGGACACAGAGACGAGCACGACGCGCAACGGCTTCTGAGATTCCTGCGGCGACTTGTTTTCGTTACACAAACTGCACAGAATGTATTGTTTTCAATGCAAAGGCTGATTTACGCGTCAGATACGTTTATCGGCTGCACTTGCTGCGTTTCTACACTGGTGCGCGAGACGGCGACGAACGAGTTTGCTACGGATTATTCACTTCACCAAAGATTGGGCCGAGAAAACAACGCGTTCCGCAGATCGCTGGCGAGTCGCCGCGATTCCGCTGGCAATTTTGCGCTGGGAATTCTCGACGAAGGAAACCAGAGGGGATCTCACTCGCGACGACCGATCCAGAAACTGCACTTGGACGAATATCGCACTTTAAGTACCATTCGATAAACGATAAGACCTAGCTGGTAAAAAGGGTTATCTCTGTCATCCGATAATTTTCACCGTGCTCGATATCGCGTCGATTGTTCGCGCGAAAGATGCGCCAAGCGTCGTCCACGGATATTGTACAAGTTTTCCTTATCGCCTCCTTGCAGAGGAAGCGTGCACCGCGTCGAAATCCGAGCAGGGAAATATAAATCGCTGCCAACCATTCAGAGAACGCGACGTTCCTGGCACACTCGCGGGCAGACACTTTTACTCGGCGATTCGATCGTTCGACGTCGCGACGTTTCCAGTTTTCGAGAAAATCGGGCCGCCTAGGGTCGTCGAGAAGTCAGCGTGGTTGAACTCGATATCGCGGGCACGCCAGCGAAGCTACACCACGTGCGTGGAAAGTGCATTTCCAGTGCCGCCCGCGGAGCTGTATTCGCCAGCTTTGCTTAAAGTGCCTCTGTTTCGCTGACTCGGACACGTAGTTCCGTACTGGCCGCTTGTGCGTTCCGTGCATCCAGATAACACCCGTCGATTCGCTAACCTACCTCACTCCTCCGCTACAGGATGGTCCAAAATCAACACGCTGCACCTCCTCCGCTGCGCTGCCGCGGTTACCTTGCGCGCCCGCCACTGCCCTCGTCCGATCGTGCTTCCGGGTTATTTTTTCTTTTTCATTCGGCGACGTTTAATTTCTTTTGCGCAAACGCTCCAACGACTCTTGCCCCACGTGTTCTCCCGGCTGCCTCGCGCTGGTCAGACATGATTTCCTAGGAGCGGTAATTGATTTCACTTTAGTTCGCTCTACGGATTTGGACGGCGAAGAATAATATTTGCGAAACGATCCGCGAACAACGGAAATTATCGCGCAATGTCGCAACGCGATTTCCCTACTCGTCGTTAACTGTGTCGCGCAGATTTAAAGACCCGATCTATCTGGACCGTCTTTGGTTGTTTCGCGAATCGCCCACGCCGCCGCCGCATTATCATTCTCGCGGTGCGACCCGCAACTTGGAAACGCTCGTAGATTTCGTTGCTTGTTTTCGACCGTTTATCAATAACTTCGTGATTTTGGCGAGTACAATCGGTATGCAACGGTAGTGGCGCGGGAATAAAGTCGACTTATTTGCGAGCGAGCGGTGCATTTCGCGCGTCAATGACACGATAAAAAAAATATATATCGATACTCGTGCGAGAGGTGTTATTCTCTGTTCTGTTTGGGACAGCGCAGCGGTGCAGTCTAGACGATAGCGATCCTAGATTGCGCGCGACGTAAAATACCCCGAAATACGATTAAAAGTTTGGCTTATCGTTAATGCTGCTGGAACGACACACACTATTTATTGGAGACGCGCGTCGCGATCGGCCGATAACGATTTCATCGGTGATGTTTTCGTTGCGGTCGCATTTCCCGAAATCGGGAAGAGCATTTTATCGGTGCGCATCGGTCTGGCAAAATACATTCATTATCTGGCAGCAGCGTACAGGTATCCCGATAAGATTGCATTACTTCGCCGAGACCGCGCGCGAATTAATTGCCCCGCAGAATAAAGACGGCCCCGTTGGCGTCTCGACCGGCGACGCATCCCGTTCGATCGTCGTAAGCCAGATTAATGGAATTCTATCGAGAACAGACGCGCGCGCGTCATTGGCCGCGCGTCCGAGAGACGACCTTATCGATACGCTATTTCGGCGGTGATAACGTCACTCGACGTGCACCCTGCACGCCGCGTCGTTACGTCGACCGTCAGCTGGCGATCGTCAACTCCGTTGCATCGCGATAAATTTGCTCGCGCGTATCGGCTCGCTTTCGTCTTCCTCGACCGGAGATCCGCCGATCGATTCTAGTCGATCCGCGTCCTCGCGTGACTCGCTCCAACGCAACGTTGCGGTACCTCAGTCAGCTTGTACCTTTTATTTGCGCCGGATCTTGTTACATTCGGCCTGCGTACGGGAATATGTACCTACATGCGTGGCCCTGGATTCACGTTGCGTCGCAGATTGAACGAGAGCTCGCCTATCTACACGCACCCGTGTACGCGTAGAAAACAAATGTCCAAAAGCGATCGATGATCCCCTACGCCTATCGGGTGTCCCGAGGGTGATTATGGACCTGTCCGAGTCACCCTCCAAATCTCTGGATTTACTCTTATTTCCTTCGCGAGACAGGTTTCCCTCGCGCGCAACTGCGAATCACTTCCCACGCGCTCCACCTCGCCGTTACTTCATCGTTCGGAGGAGCGTTTTTTCACGTTCACTTTGCACGATCCGAAAATAAATCGCCGCCCATTAAAACATCCAGATCCCGACGACTCCGCGACGACCGAAAGTCGGTCGAAATGTTGACGGCCGATAAAATTTCCAGTGTCGGAAAGAAACTGCACACTTCCGCCAGTCGACGCGCGTTGCGGAGAGCGTTACGAAATTCATAGCAGTTGCGCCCGAGAAATTCGGAGTGGCATCCCGAGCCGATCGCAAAATCTTTCCTCCATAGGCAATCGTATCCTCCGTCGATTCCGGCTCGACTAATTTATTCCCTCGGGAGAAAACAGAAAGGGGGTAGAAAAATTAGGGTAGGAGAAAAGTAATGGGAGCGAGAGCACCCAAAGCGTGTCCGACTATATCCGCCGAATGGAGCGGCGCATCTCTTTTAGCAATATCGACGCGCGAAATCGATCCGGCAAAAATGTTCGCCGATATTTATTAACACCCTGTATATCTGCGACGATCGTCTAGACGTCGGAGTTCTGTTTGTTCTCGAGAGGGTCCCCCATCGCACCTTAAATTCAGCTTTATCTCGTCACTCTCTCGGCTTTCCCTCTCTCTTGCTCCGCTGCTTTCTCGGCGTCTCTGTCGGTTCCCGTCGAATGTCGCGCATGAATCGACCGATAGCAGCTGGCCTCGCTCACACGTCTAAACGGGGTAAACGAACTCTTTGTACCGTTGAGTGGGGCACCGAATTGCGAGCCCAAAGTGCATCCGACGATAGCGCAGCCCGATATTACGCGCGTTTCGCAGTGACGAACGCGGATCTTTAAAAACGCTCCACTCTGCGCTTCGACCACGATTACGTCCGTCTTCTTTGTCCCTGCCTCCTCGACGTTTTAATAGAGAATACCCTTCCCTCCGATTCCGTTCCGCCTCCCTTTCTTTTCTATCGATAATTCGAGCGCCGCGGAGTACCCACGCAACGCGGAAATGGAAGCTCCGTCCGCGAGTTACCAAATTTTCATTGCTCGGCGCAACGACAGCTATCCGACCGAGCAGTCTGATACAATTTCGTGCGCAATCCACGCTTATTAGGAAGTACCATCTCAGAAGCATCGTATGCAAATTGGAGTGCGAGCCAGTCCGCAGCTCGCCGAGGCCTCCGCTCGTGAACCGTTCGGCTGCTCCGAAACGAGGAGAACAAAAATATATTCCGCAAGTATATTCCAAGGGCTTTTCAGCACGCTCTTTAAATCGTTGTCTCGGAATACAAATTGGTTGCTCGATTTCCAGACCCATCGGGATGTCGACCAAGTCCGAGACGATTGACACCTTTGCCAGACGACGAGGCGAGGCGAGGCGAGGCGCGACGAGACGAGCGGCGGGGTCGAGAGAATCGCGAGCGGTTTCGCAGGGAAATATATGCCTGTTAGACATCCGGCCGCTACTGTTTCACCGAGGATGAAACGCGCGCTAGAATCTCGCCAATTCGCATCCACCGGCTAATCCAACGATCGAATGGTTCGCTCGTTCGAGTTTTCAGCGCGCGCATACCGGTCATCCAGGTTAAGGTGTCGCGCGATGCCCCATTAGTTATCGGGTCTCGAAGTGGAGATCCCTTCTATTCGAGAGGCGAGCCTCGATTCCGCGCGCGAAATTTCTTCGAAAGCCAGCAGCGACGCGGCATCGGTCGGACGATTCGCCGGAAAACTGTTCCTCGAGAATTCCAGGATTATGGGGGGGATCGTTTCGCGGGAAACGACGAAAATCTCGACTTTTATGGTTTCGACGATGGTAACGGGAGTCGCGAACGAATCAGGAAAAGTGCGAGAAACAAAGAATGGATTCTCCTCCGCGTGGTCGTGTCGCGGAAGATAACTGGAAAGATAGCCCCGTTATCACGCGAAAGGGTCCGTCGAAGAATCCCTGGCCGAAGGATCGTCGCCATTCGAAACGGTTTCCGCGGGGTTCGACGGTAGTAGGAGGTCCTTTGCCTTCTCACGATGGCGACGCCAGTCTCTCCGTTCCCGCAAATGCAAGATAACCGGAATACAGGTTTCTGCGGATAGAGTTGTGCCGTGACGACGGCGCGAAATGGTAGGGGGTATACCGGTAGAGATGCTAATGTCGGCCTTGTGCCACATACCCGTGCTCCTGGTGCCCGTCTACGCGCACTCACACCGCACCGCGATCGTGCGCGAGTATCGACGAGCGAGAGCACGCGGTCATGCTCGCCTCTCCTGTATGCACACGCGTGCACACGTGCACACATGCCTACCCGCTTCCATGTACCCGCGATCGACTGCAACTGCAATCCGAACGCGGACCGGTACGCGAGCTACGCACCGAAACGCATCGCCGGTTTGTCCTCTCTTCTTTCGGCGCTGCTGCCTCTATATGGCGATGCGAGACCTCTATTCGCCTCTCGTTTCGAGAAACGTCCGTGTGGACGTTGGATCGGCGTTTGCACGCGCCTATCGCGTTACGGAGATGCGACTCGAGAACTGGAGACACGGGGGGATCGAAAATTCGCCGCTGTCCTTCGCGGAAGGTGGACCACCCTCGACCATCCAAGGTTCGCGGGAGGACCGAAGCTCGACCGACCGACGATTCGTCGCGGGACGAAGGAGACCGACGCGGATGTATCGTCGAGCATTTTCCCTCGGCTCGTCGCTCGATCGAGAAGCCTTGAATTACGTAAACGTCGATAGGATTCGAAGGGAAGACGGGGACAAACAGAGCGACGGGGCCCGTTCGATGAACGAGAAAAATTGTCTCGTTCCTCGGCGCATTCGTAAGAGGCCTGGCTGGCCGGCTGCTAGAAAGAAGGATAGGCCAGACCTCGGTGTAGGTTAGGCACGGAGCGCGTTGTATCGCGCGAAAATCGCGTGAAAAACTAGCTGTCCTAGAAACGAACTGGCCAGTCAGTGGCACAAACCGCTCCTGACGCGAGCGCGTTCGCCAGCCCGATCGCGCCTATCTTCCATCATCGGGACGCGCTCTCGTCGACTGTGCGCGTCGAATTATTGTTAAAAGGGAATCCTTCTTGTACCTGCACCTTGCAACTGGTGCTCGGCCTTCCTCGTTATCGCGATCTCCCTCGCGGTTTTCTTGCGCCGGGTGAACGAGCGTTTCGCAGACCACCGATGAAAATAATAATAATAATAATAATAATAATAATAATGCTGAACCGTTCCGTCTGTCGGTGGCGATATTGGATATCCGACGCGCGATTCACCGTTGCCCGGGACGATGGGTATAGATAGAAAAGGGTATAATTTGCGGCGGCAATTCTCCGCGTTACTATTCAACGCTTTCAAGTAGCGCAACGAACGGTCGCTGATTAAGGCTAGAATTAATAATAAAATATTAGCAAAGCTCGAGGGTAATTACGTCGTCGGATTCGCCAACGACTCCCGTCACCGGACGGGGGAAACAGAGCCGCGTAACTCGTTACGCCACCCTTTTTTTGCCTCGCCACGCGAAAGTACGTATCTCTATCGGCCGCTCGTAAAGCCGCAGAAAATAACCTTTGGAACGGCTGAGATTTTCCATCGTCCTGTGATCTTCTATACCTATGCCAATCTTCTCGGCAATCGCGTTACGAAACGGCCGCACCAATCCAATTTCTCGAGGCGCTTCGTGACACCGTGACTCGCCACTCGACCCAGTCTTCGATTCCACCGACAATTTTAAAACGGGCGCTTTCGATCCCCCAACGAGACAGCCGTTCCTTGCCGCCCCGATGTCCAGCGTTGGCGTCCCCCGCGATCCGCGGGTGCTCGTTACTAGGCCACCATTTTGGAAACCGCTTGCAGGCTCGGCATTAAACGCACATCACCGTCTCGTTACCGTCGCCCGTGGCTGTGAATTTTCCGGGTGGCGCGACTTCGCGTCAGCGCGAATCGATTACGCGTCCCCGGCGTTTTCGAGCGAAGACGTAGTCCTCGTTGCGCAATAGGTAAGTTTAGAAATACATACGCCTTCGCGATGCGTTTTACCCGGCGGACCGCGATCACCTTGCGCAACCGACGCGATCCTGCATCGCCAGTCTCCTCGCGGCTAATCCTTAATTCGAAGCGTTTTCGAGGTCGCCGTGGAAGAGAGTCGCCAAGTCGCGGAAGCAGCTCTCGTTAATCGCGGGGCCTAGTCCAGCGCGATGTGGAACGTTCGAGGGCATCCTCGGCGGATTCCTTCGCGGAATTGGATTTCGGGAAGGAGGAGAGCATAGGGACGATGGCAGGGGTCGCGGTGGATTTATTATGCGGATGCCCGAGGATCGCGCGGCCAGCTCGGCGCGAGTAATAATCTTCGAGTGTTCTCTAATGCGAGTTGGAACCGGGCGGCCTCCAGCAGCCTGAATTCGTCCCCCTTTCCCATCTGCCCCCGTGTCGACGGTTGCCCTCGGCCCCTCCTTTCGACAGAAGAGACGGCCATCTTGCTTAGACCGCGGCATGTGCACTGCCGAATGCCGCCATGCTAACGCGACAAAGAAACTTCTAACTCGAGTTGTCGTGGGTTGGCGGTATCGGGCAGAGGGGCTTACCGTCTCGTATCGCGGCTCGTTCGTACGCTCCCTCGATCGTTCCTTCGTTCATCGCGCCGTTTCTTTCTTACGTCCGCTCATCCGACCCTGCGTGCACCAAGAGGGAGGGAGAGAGAAAGAGAGAGAAAGGATGAGAGAGACATCGACCACTTCAAGGACGACGATCGTACCGATCGATCAAGCCGCCGGATCGCTGTGGTAACTACGACCAAACGACGCCTCTCCCTCTCTCTGGCTTTTCCGCTCTCCGTCCAGCTTCCTACCTATCTCCTTTACTCCAAAACCGATCCCTCTTTCTCCCGCGGAATCTCTCAAAGACCCACACCGCGTTAACGTTCCGAGACGCGATCGAGGTTTTTCCAATTTGCTCGTCGGAGCGCGAGAATCGTCGATCCGGGTCGATCGCAGAGCGAGCGAGATTCGCGATACGACCGACCGGCAGCTGATGGAGAAATTAAGCAAACTCGAACGTCATCTGCGCTTGCAAGTGCAGAGCGCAAGTTTGCGACACTCCAACGATGTCCACGATTCCGTTCCGCATTGTTGCTTGTTCGCGCGACCGTACCGAGAAAATCGGTGGCTCGCGTTACCTTGAATTCCCACGAATCATCCTGCGTCGTGACGCTCCAAGACGAGGAAGAAGAAAAGTGTGGGGGAGCTATCGATTCGTAGAAAGCGCATAGACGGATCGGAGTAAGGTGATTTCCCTTGAATGGACGAGCCGAAAAAGGGCGAAGCGACTGGACGATTCCGCGGAACGAGCCCGGCATTTAAACCGGCCGAATCGAACGGATCGAAACGGAGCGGGTAGGCGCGCGCGTACACGCGCGGCAGGACGAGCGGAAGAAGCGAGCCGCGGTGATGGTTCGCGGCCGTTCCATATAACGAAACGATCGACAAGCACGATTGTTGTTGGTTCACGCGACCGGCTATCGGAAAATAGCGGCTGGCTACTTTCGGAGTCGCGGCGGCAACGGCGTCGGCAGGAGGCGCGGTAACAAAGGCGGCTGCTCGACACTGGCTCGCCCGACGCCGGGGATCGACGGAAACTCGACGCGTGTCCCCTTTATTTTTAATCTTTGCTTTAAATCACCGAGCCGAGCACTCGCGACACGCGTCGATGCTGTATTCGCAAATATCGATTCTGAAAAGCGCCGAACAATGCCGCTTATTTTCTGTTTTCAATGCCCATTGTGTCGGGGCCGTTGCTGGACAGCAACCGCGTTCCTCTTCCTCTCTCTTTCCCTCTGGCCGCCGCTCCTCCCTGCACCGACCCGCTGCCACCCTGGTTTCGTTCAACTCCTTCTCCCTTTTTCGCCGCGTCCTCGCCCTGATCGCGTCGCTTTCAATGTTTCTCCCCGCAACCCCCGTCGCGTTTCCTCGCCGCTAATACGTTCGCGAAACTCTTTCGACCTGGGTCGCGACGCCCGTATCGCGAGCGTGTCCGATCTGCGACGCGTGCGGCGTCGCAAATATAGAACACGGGTACGAGACGCGTCGATCTTCGGCGAATCTGCCGACGAAATGAAATCGCCGATGAATTGGACACGATACAGGCTGCAACGAGCGCGTTAAGTTGCAAATGAACGCTCACTTACGGGCGGCGATATTACGAAAGCGATGCAGTAACCAGACGATGCTGGCGCGAGTAAAAATACATTGTATAGTCCCGGCCGTTTTCTTCCTTCGATGCAGGCGTAAACGCGTGTCCGCAACGGTTATGGCTGTCCATACTCGGTGACGCGTTTTAATTACGGGACGAGCAGTTGCGACAGCGCAACGCGCCTCGGCGACGGTAAATAGCTCGACGAGCTTCTAAAATTCTGGCCCGCCAGTTTACGAGATGTTGATTCGCGTTAATTCGTGTCCGTCGATACTCGATTCGGCGAATGGACGCAAGCGGAATGCGATTTGATGCGAATGCTTCTTTGGACATCGCGTCGCGTTTTTGTACTCTGGAGGCAAATTCAAAGGCGACCGCTTCGCGCCACCGACAGCGCGTCCGGTTCGTTTCGCTCTCGGTTAATTGATTTCGTTGCGCGTTACGCCCGCGTGCAACGCCGACCGTTCCATGGGGAAGGTTGCGTTGGTTCGAGTGTCGTTGCCCGGCCTTTGCGGTGTGTCGCGGGGCAATTTGCATGCGAATGCGTGCCACCGCTTACGTTATTCGCCGTTTACAAATAACGGCGGACGGCCCCGTTTATAAATCACGGGCGAAACTTTTGTGCTCCACCGGATCGCATATCTCGCGCGAGCGAGACGTCTCGACGTGAATCGAGGCCGCGCCGCTTTTGCGAACAAGATGTACCCTCGAGCGATAAGATCGCGCGTGCCGCGCGATAAAAGGAGGAGCGAAAATATGGAAAGAAATTGCGAAGAAATGGGAAGACGGAGATGGGTTATCGAAAACCGCTGGAGAACCGCGAGCGCTCGAGGTTGAAACGGAAAAGGCAGAGTCCGCGAAGCCGCGATCCGCCAATGCACGCGGCAGCGGAGGCAAAGTGAAAGTGCAGCGTGCAGCTCTCCGTGCGGAGCGGTTCTTGGTGTCTTGAAACCGGGGAGCGCAGAACCTTCTGACCTTGTCCCAAATACTGCGACTGACTCGCTCGTTCGTACCTGGACGACGACGACGGCGACGCCGCCGATGGTAGTGGTCGTGGTGATACACGCAGCGCCGTTCGTGCAACTTCTCTCGGTGCTGCGTGCACCGCTGGCCCTCTGCGCTTTGTCTCGGATCGTTTGCCGCGCCTCGTCGACTTCCTGTCAAGAGTCTGGTCTCGGGCTCGATGAAATTTCTGGCTACGCCCTGACCGGATATTCGATACCGTCTAACAACGAATGCTCGGCGAAGGAAAGGCCGCGTGAAAAATTGCCAAGATTTCGTCCGGACGAAACGTTGGGTGCACGAGTGGCAACGGTGAGACGGGCGCAGAGGGAAGACGCGATAGCTGGAAGATCGATGGATTCAATTTTTTTTTTACGACTCTCGGGCGCGAGCTGGTCGTGAAATTGTAACGGGCGCTCTCTGCAACGACGTCCTCCGCGGATTCCTCCCCGAGGATTCGGATCGCCCGGAATCACGTCCGTTTATTATAGATCCGTGTAGCGATGCACACGATTCGGACGACGATCCTTCCTCGCGAGGATTGCTCCGCGCATCGAGGAATTGGGTCGAACGGGGCAAGCTCCGTTCCTTGCCCGCGACAATTCCTGGACGCTCTCTTCGTTTCTGTATCGGTGCAGCCGATTCATGGTCGAACCGAAATCCGCTCGAGGCCTCCGTGACGAATTTTGGCTTCCCTGGGACTCGTTGCGGAACGTCCTTGCCTCGATGCGTATCGCGAATATGTAAATCGTGCTCGCAGTTGGGTATCGAGCTCAAGTACAAAAGGCAAGCGTTCGCTCCGGGAGAGCACGGGCGAAATCGTTCACGAGTGGGTATACCTACTTGCTACCTGTGTATCTCGGGCGCAACGAGACTGAGCGAAGAATACTCTCGTTTTCGCTGCCGGCACAGAGGCGAGTTCACTGCCGCGAAGAATACGGTGAAGGCAATTAACCGCGGCGGACGGTGCCGATCTTTGTCTTCTCTCGTAATCGCGTAGCAATTAAATCGGATATTTCAGCCGGTGCCGTTTATCGCGATTCCACGAAAAACGTTCCAGCGTCGACCGGTTGGCCGTAGTAAAAACCGGGCCCCAAGTTTCCCCCCCTCTGTCGATCGTTTTTCACGATGGATCCTCCCAGCTTCTTCCATTCCCCTAGACCTGCCCACTCGTCCTGCGAAGCTCTCTCCTTTTTCTTCGCTTTTCCTCCCCTTCCGCCGCCGTGTACTTATCGATCGTTTGAATCCTTGCGCCCGATATCGGTGCGACGTAATCGAAAACAAAACCGGTTTCGTATATATTATTATCCCGCCGTTGCAAATCACTCTCGTATGTCGAAACGATCCGCCGGCCGGAATATCCATTAGGCTAAAACGCCGCTACTTGCCCATGAATCGATGCTCGGTTATTATCATCCCTGTACCTTGTGCCCCGCGTCTCTGGACCGCGACCAGGGCGTACGCAGGGCGCGCGAGATGGACAAGAATTTTTTCGCCCCTACGCATGACGGCAGGATAATGATCGTCGCGACTTTCCCACCGAGACGAATTTCACGCGCAGTCACGACGAGACGCCTCGCTGACGGATCGCGACGGGATTCCCATAGGGCCCGGGGACGTCGAATTCCTTGCCGACTCGCGTCTGCCAGCTTCGAACGACGCGTAGTCCGCTTTCATCTGGACCGGCCGTCGAGTCCCGTTTGCTAGTCCCCCGAAGAGGTATGGGAGGGTACCCTTCGTGCGACTCGTGTGCCTCCAATTGCAACGACGATGCGCTTCTTCGGTAGCATCTCCAGTGAAAACATATTGACACCGAGCGCTCTTTGCGCTTGTTCCTCGCGTCCCTCGACTTGGCCACTTTGGAGCTGCGGCAAACGCGAAGGAAAAGAGCAAAGAAAAGGAGAAAAGGAAGGCGTTACGCGTGTTCGGCTCGAAAGGGATGGGTCGCCGGAGAAGCGAATTCTCGCTCGAGGCCTCGTCGATTAGACGATGCCGATTTCCCGAAGCGGACCGAGCCGAGGCTGTTGCGTGCTGGTCGCGACGCGAGTCGCAGTTAACGCGCAAGCGGCGCGGTGTCCAGTCCGGTACACGATTTGCATGTCGCTCGAGGTATCTTTCCTCCGTTCGTAATGAATAATAGATTAACGGCCGCTTATTAGGCGGTCCGACGAGGACTTCGCGACCGTCAAATGTTAGAACGTTCTAAAATGGCCGCCCCGAAGGCCAGGCCAAGTTTTTACGACGACCGGTTTAGAAACCGACTCCGCTTCCCGCACTGCTTGCCGCTCGATCGCTGTCCGCTGCCAGAAACCAATCACGATCGCCTCTCGAGAATCGACGCTCGATGCGTGCCGACCAATCCAGAGATCTACGCGAGCAACCTTTTCGTCCTGCCTCGGCTTTGCCTTTCTTTCTCTTTTCTTTCGCCACCGAATTCGCCGGCCCTTCCTGCCCGATCGTCGCTCGTCCCGTTGCCGGAACGTGGCTGCTTGCGCAACAAGATCGGGCGGCAGGCACGAGAGATCACCGGCACAAGTTTTTAGAAGCGAAAGGGAGTGGCTGCGTTTCAAGATCGGGCGTCGATCAAACGCGAACGCTTCCACCGTATCGATGGGACGAGTTTCTTTTTCCACGAAACGAAAGCGGCTCGTCGCATTTTCTAGCCCACTGCCCGATATCTTTTCTTTCCTCCAAGGTCTTGGACTCCCTTGCCTCGATCCCATCGGCAACGTCTCGTTCACCGGGATCCCTGCGCTAAAAATCATCGAAAACCGCAGCGACGCGGACCATCTCGTCTTCCACCTGGCAATTTCCACCTCCTGCGAATATCCGCGTGGATCGCGTTCCCAGCTATACACGCCCTTTCGTTTCGCATCGACGAGACATCGTTGCTCGACGTCTCGCGAGGAGAATCGGACGAGAAAGCATCGCGACGAGCCGGTGGAAGCAGGCACAACAATCGTTGCACCTTTTTGTTCGAGCGTGCAGCGCGCCGATGGTTGGTTACAATTTCACAACAAGCAGTAGGAACAAAGGTCTGCTATTACGTGCCGGCGAGCAATACTGCTCGCGGATAATGAATCGTAATCGCGATAGACTGTTTCGCGACACGAATTAGGCGAGCTCGTCTAACGTGCTTGGAATACGATCGTCGCTTACTCGTGTACAGCGAGTCGCGGATAATACCTACGACCGCCACGACGCGACGTCGTAGATCGTTACACGCTGGATACGTGGACGAACGGCATTTACACCTGCGGAGCGTTCGATTCGGAAGCTATCTACTACACACCGAGTGGACAAACGGCAAGTCGCGCCCTGGAACCGTCCGTCGCCGCTTCGCAAATAATGGAGAGGCAGCCGAGGCATGGGACGTTTCGCCGAAAGCCGTCTATTCTAGATTTTTCCTTCCCTGTTAAAAGTCGGGTCGCGGGAACCGCGCGCAAACGGGGGGGAAAAAAAGACGCGAAATTAATTTCCGCCTGCTGGAATTATTCATCGCATTACGGGAAGGCGGGCATTGAATTCTAACGAGCCGGTTGCTCGCGTACGCAGGCGTGCGTACGTATTTCTAGGCGGTGATATCTTTTTATACAATCTTATTTGTCTCACGAAGGTATTTCTCTCGACGGTACGTCGTTTCTCTGGATTCAGCGCGGCGACCAACTATCCCCGCGCTGTCCTTGTAGATTCTAATGCTAAATCCGTCTCTCCGAACCTCTCTCTATCTTTCGAGCAACCGATTGGAATGCATTGCCAATGGTTTTAAGAACCTTGAAGCCACCGGCTACGTTTGAAAGTAAGCTGCACGATTTCCTACCCACCGGCGAGTCACCACTCGGAATAATTGCTCTCTGCATATATTACGGTCAAAGTTCGGATCCGCCTATTCTGTCACCGCTAATCGATATTCGCGCGCGATTCTCGGAACGCGAATCGACCGCGATAGCGGCGCATTTTTCACCAGATTTCGCGCAATAGTTTCGCAAAAAGCACGGGAATCAGTCGCTATCGAAAGTTAAATCGACGCTGCGCTCGTAGATACGGCGAAGCGATTAGATAGGCGATTAGAGGATCGCCGGGTAAAATGGTTCGGTCGGGTGGCAGAGGACGTAGCTGGACTCGACACGATTAGCCCAACTTCCGCGATGTCGAAGGTCGCTGGCGAACGACAGGAGGTGGGAGGCTAGATACGGATAAGTAGGTTTGTAGGTAAAGAATCTTACCAAACCGTCGCCGTTCGGCACCTATCTTGCGTGCGAAACTTCTCCGGCAAGTATGTAGGTCTTCTCCTCGATCGGGAGACGCGAAACCGCTCGAATCGACGCCGGTGCAATCGAATTTGCGCGTTTCAACCGAGATGCGGTGCATCGCGACCTTAGGACGCTTTCTCGAATACACCGAGCTCGATCCGCGACAGAGGGGAAACGATTCACGGGACTGACTTAATTGCTCTCGACGCCTCCTCTCCTACCGAAACGCGCACGGATCGCCTTCTCGACGACCCGATACGAGTTTCCAGGGCTCCCCGCGGGCAGCCGTCGAATCAAAAATCCAATGCGGCGCGCGTCACGGAAGGTGGCTACCTTCTATCTTTTTAGGTCGTTACTTCGTGCGACGAGAACGATGCAAATTAATCAAACTTTTTGCTAGGAAAATCGATTATACGAGTCGCGTCATTCACGGCGCTTCGCGACACACGGCCTTCGAATACCTGGTGTAGATGACGTCAGGCCCTTCTAAACAGGAGGGGCCCGGGCGACTAAGCATGGCCGTGGATTTAGGCGACCAATCGCCGACACTCGGCACCGTTGCCCCTTTCTAAACCGGACGGGCCCGGCCGGTCGGCTACATCGGAAAGAGGCTCACGAAATTGGGATAGGAACCAAATGGCTGGCTCAAAATGGACGCTCCTAAACTCGCCGTTCGCTGTTGCAGCTCGATCGCGATCGGCTGGCCACCTATCCCATCGTCGCGACGATACCGCGATGCGATTTGCATCGGCGAATAATCGTCGATCGATATAGTATGCAGATATGCGCGTCTCGTCGACAAGAGCCACGACGAATGACAAAAAGTCTCCAACGCCTTCGACCTTCCGACGGTTCTGCTCGGTGAAGAAAAAAACCTCCGTCGCGTCGCTTGAAAATTGGTGGCGAGCGCGGATCGATCGGCGCGTTCATTAGACCAATTATCGTCGCTGCAACGTGCTCGTCGATCGCAAATATTTGCGCGGTCGAGCGCGTCGCATTAATATTTATTGCATGCAAACTACTCTATCGACCTCGGCGTGTCACCGTCGTTTTCGCAACAGTTGGTCCAATTTCCGCGCCATCCGATTCGTTTTCGCGACCGCCCCGACGCGCTCTCCTCCGCTTTCGGGGGAACGAACGAAAGGGACAAGGGAGGAAGCGACCGCGCGAACGTCACCGGCGCAACGTTGCCTGGCGTTTTCTTGCGAGCGATTCGACGGAATTCGAGGGACAGCGATTCGCGTATACCCGCGATACGCATCAGCCTGCATACGCGTGCATGCAGGTACGGCTAGCTGTAGCGGTCTCCTTCAGTCGGTTCGTACAGAGGTGAACGCCGAGCTAGTCCGGTACGTGTTGAGAGTGCACGGACGCGCGCCTGTGTACGTGAGCGTGCAGTAATCGTCGTTTGCAAGATGTTTACGTAATTTCACCTTTTTTCGCATGCATCTCCGCTGATCGGGGCTCTGTCCCTCCTCCCGTGGCATAGTTCCCCTCCTCGCGCTCAACCTCTTTACCGATGCACGCGAGGAACGGTTTATAATGCCGCCATTAAGCGACGTGTCGTGTTCTCACGACAGGGACGAGGCCCACCTCCCTGCGTCTCGCCATCCGCCTTTCTATCCTTTTTCTCAAAATGAATCAGACTTCGGACGCGCTGCACGATCCGTGGTTGGAATGTTTTTTGCGCCCGCGACAGTCGACGGGGCGCGCGTTGGCGCGATCGGCCGCCGTTTCGGGGACGTCGCCGGAAAGGAAATCGATCCGGTCGAGACGAAAAACCGTGTCGGGCGACGTCGACCGCGGGTTCAAGTGAGGGGGGCAGAAAAAATGCGAAAGAAAAAAAAGAGAGCGTGCCGCTCAAGCTCGTTCCGGGTGAGGAAAAAAGAAACGTGCCAGCCGGAGAAACGATTCGTGTGCAGCATGGGTGTTCCCACGCGATGCAGTTTATCTCGCGTGGACGAAATTTTTTACGCGGTCGCGAAAGACCCTCGTTCTCGTTCCTTGTTCGCTGCCCTCTCTTCCTCTCGCCCTCTCGTTCTCCGTCTCCCCCTCGAACTGGTCCCCTTCTCGTTCATTTCCATCGGCTGTCTTCTCATCACGGCCGGCGAACAGCAGCCGTGCGTGAGCTCCTACTTTTTTGTCGGCCGTCGACCGGCCCCGGTGGCTGTTCTCAATGATTTCAAACTCGTTTCTACGCACACGCGCGCACACTCGCGACCGTCTTAGACCGCGCTCCACTCGCGACCACGACAGGAGCCTCGGGGTGAATGGGAAATTTCGGTGTCGCTGCTGCACGGAGCATCGTTAACGGGAGAATCCGCGCAGAGTCCACCCGAGCGTTGGCCGCTGATTAGAGGAATGATAGGCTGTGACGTCCTGCTTCCCGGGCGGAAGACAGGGACCAGATTTATAATAATTATCTGAAAAGAACGAAACTCGTGCTCGCTGCAACAGATTACAGGGAAGGGCATTAGAACGGCGTAGCCGCGCGTCGGGCTGACGGTAGGTCAGTACCTTCTGCCTGCACGAAGCCCTCGTTCCTCTCCGTTCCTTTCTTTTTCTCCCTCCGGTGATCCCCTTGCCGCGGCTGATTCTGCCGCTCACGATGGTTCGGCTCGGCTCGTACCAACCCGGTCATTCGAACCAACCGACCAAACTGGTTTCCCCACGTTTTCCGATGTCGCACCGCGGCGCGACGCCGAGCGACGATTTCATAGATATCTGTTACGTGCCGATCGTCACCCCTTGATCGCGTTCGTCGGCTCCTCGTCGAATTAATGCGCGAGCCCGGCGATAATAATTCTGCCGCGTGCAAGGGCGATACGAAGCGCGACACGCGGCAGGTGTGCGAAACCGTTGCACGGCGAACGAGGAATGCCCAGGGAACCCCTGGATACGAGTTTGTCCCTGCAAAAGTCGAGGAATCGGTCGGCATTTTGCTGAGCCTCGCCGAAGGGTAGGCTGACTCGCGTGACGCGGCTCGACGCGGCGCGTTTGCACCTGTGCGACGCGACCCTGTCGATCCTTCCGCTTTCGTTCCCTCGCGTAGGCGCGGTCGCATCCGCGAGCTTTATCTAATTATCCGAGACGCGGTGCTCGGCCGGCTTCGCGTCTCCTCCCCACCTTTCCTTTTTCATTTCCCGTGCGCGTAACGTATTGTACCGGGGGGACAGTTCGCGTTTCCCGAGGACATAATAAATTCCTCTCCCGGCGTCGCGTTTGCCCGCACGGTCTCTCCGGTCTCTTCTCTTTGGCCCCGTCATCGGCCACTCTTGTCTCTCGTCTCGGTCGCGCGGCAGCCAACGCATCTGGACGTCTCTCGTTCCGAGACCGTGAACGGAGGAAACGGGACGAAGACGCGAAATATGAAAGAGGGCGGTGGCGGAGCAGGAAGGGGGAAAAAAAAAATAGAAAAAAAAGAAGAGTCGGGTCGCCTGGCGCGTAATTGAAACGTCCTGTACACGCCTATAAGGCAGAAGGAACGCTGTTGCAGTTCATCAGTCATTCCGGGAGTATACGGCAGTCATCGCGGATGCATTTGCAACCCCACAGAGCGCGAAATGACGCGGGCGGTAGGGCGATGGGCGCGGGAGTGGAGCGGGAGCGAGCTCACCCCCGCTCGCCCTGGTTCGCTTCGGTTCCGCGAAGGGAAACCAGGAGAGCGGAAAGGGAGAGGATAAGGGAGGATATATTCACGTACGCGTACTCGTGGGGTAGGTCGTGATTGCTCGACGATACAAAGGATGGACAGAACCCCCCTGGGCACCCTTCCCCATTACGCCCGTGAAACTTCTCCGGCGGCTCCAACTGCTCGCCATCGAAAGCTACCGGGGCAAGACAAAGACAGACCAAAGGAGACGGGAGACGCGCCGGCAAATTGAGCTGGCCGTCGAACGTCGAGGAAGCCCCCGCCGCGCCGTCGCCGCCCTTATTTTTCTTCGAACGCGAAATAGTTTACGCAAATAGTAACGAGCGGCTGGCAGCGGGCATTCCTTCGCGCTACGCGAAAGCAGGCGCGCGGGCGGCCGCTTAAAGGGACCATTAAAGTTTGCGCTCCCCGGTAATTAACGCGTTGTCCCTCGACCCTTCGGCGGATCGGCCCAGCTAGATCGCAGATAGGCGGTGGTTCTCGCGGATCGGCGGATGCGAGGGCGAGCTGGTTAGCCTGCGAGCGTACCCGGGGAAACGGCAAACGAAATGCCACGAGCGGGGCAGCGCGGAGGGAGCAGGGCTGGGGAGCGGAGAGCAGCAACGCTGGAAAGAGGAAGAAAGGAGACGGAAAGCAGCTAATAAAAGCACCCCGCAATGAGAAAGTCTTGCACTGCAGGCGAACGAGACGTTCCCCGGACCCGCGTTACGTGTGCGTGACGCTTTGTGCGCGATCCTTCGCTTGTTCTCGCGCCCCGCGATTTCTCACTTCTGTTCCACCGCGCGGTTCCGTTAAAGTCTCCCTCCTGCGCGTCTTCCATAGAAATTATATTGTAATCGACGTAATTTGCGAAAAAGGAAAGAACTCCGCGGACGGGAATAGGCGAGTCGGCCTCGCACGGACACGACGCGACGACGATATCGCGCGGCACCGCGATCCTCCCCCGCGTTTCAGATAACGCGTTCCCTTCGCACCTGCCGCGCGATTGCGTCGATTCTCGTCCGCGTCTCGTCTCGCTGTTGGCCAATTCGCCGATGTCGAAATCTCGTCGCCTTTATTCGCGGCTAAAAATACCCGCCCCGCACGATGAAAAGTTAATCCTCTTGGAAACGAAGCGTTTCCTCCGCTTCCTCCGTGCTCGATCGGTCGCTCGGCTTTCCTCCAAACTCGCGCTTCCGTCCTTCCCGTTCCCGCGTTAACGAGCGTCCGCGATAAATTCACCGAGCTCCCCGCATTCGAGCTGCGTGTCGCGGCAATAAAACGCTGATGACTTCTTGAGAAAGCTCGTCGGACAATTGGCCCCGCGTGCGAAACGGTCGACGGTGTTCCTCTTCCCCCTCCCCCCTTCTGTCAGGTTGCCCGCGGAATTTCAATTTCTCGCGCTTAGCCGATCGGAAATGAGGCTCGCGAAATCAACGGCGAGAACGCCGCGGCGGATCAGCCAAAGTTTCGACGAGGAGAAAAGATAGGGATTTTTCTCGCACCATCGCCGACTCGAAGGAAAAAGATTAGTTTGTTGAAAACAAGTTTTATCTGGCCGCGGTGCTCGATGACGCGGAGGGCCGCTCGTTCTGTCGCGATAAGCCTTATCGAAATAATTGTGCTATCTGAAAGTGTCCGTTGCGCGTTGGCGAAAATCCCTGCGCGGGTGCAGGCAAATCCGACGAAAATATCGTGCCAGCCAGCGGACGTATCGGCAGGCGATATTCCAAACTCCGGAGACGGCCGAAAAATCATTCCAGAAAATCTCCCCCCCTTTATCTCGTTCGTCGCGATACCGATCGGAGCGGAGTGTCCCGCCTCGGCGATTAAAAGTTCGCGCGAGAAAATTCCTGCGAACGCGAGAGCTGCTCGCCACGCGTGCTCCCGATCGATTCGTACTCTGCTCGCGATGCTCAGGGTTATTCGAGTCGCGAAAAATATTTGAAGCACTCTCGAACCCTGGCCTTGATCGAGTTTGTTTGCAAGGGACGCGTTATCGGCGCAGTCGACACGTCGCTTATTTTTGCGGAAGACGACAAGCCTTGCAAACACGGGCAACGCGCGACCGACGCGTCGTTGGGAAAAATCGGTGCCGCTCAGCTTTTCGTAAGAGCGCGATAAAACGGCGATATCGTTGTTTTCAAACGATCGGGCGAAAAGAAGAAAGAAAAAATGCGCGTGGCGACGGAATCGCGCGGATCGAAACAGCGGCGGGATCGTCCTTCGCCGTTCGAGGCCCTCGCGTGTATCGACTCGACGCTCGATAAAAATGCGTCGGTGTCGGTGCTGAACAATCGGCCGCTAATTCTCTTATTGGGGGGGAGGGGGGAGGGGGGAACATTTTGAGCGGCGGAAAAATTCCTGATAACGAGAAAAACATGCGAAATCGTTCGGTGACGCGTCCAATTCCGCAGCAGTTCTCTCTTATCTTCGACTTTAATTAGCGAACGAATGCATTATCGCGTTTCGGGTGCGAGCGAATCGAGCTTTCCTCGCTCCCGTTCCTCTGTGCCGGGGAACGATTGAAACGTCGGTGAGTTCGTAAGGTCGATAGAAACTTTTCCAACGACGATACCCGCCGACGCGACGCGCGAAACTGTGCTCCCCGTCGGGCCAAGAGGTCGGATCTCTTTGCCGACACAGATTTCAGGCGTTTCCGATATCGCCAGGGCGATTTCCCCGAGACTTTGGTCGAAATATTTTTAAGGACCGAAGGAGCCGCTGGCTTCCCCTCGCGCGCCCTCTACCCCTTTCTCGCGTTGGCCCCTCTTTGTCCATTCGAGGTATACAAGGGTTCCCTTGTACTTGATACGGGGTTGCGCGAAATGCCCGATGGCGTCCCCGTTTAACGACGAGATAAAAATTGCACAGGTTCCAGCGACAGCCGGCGAGTCGCGTCTCCGTCACGGCAATCTCGCAAGAAACGAGACTGGTTTCCCGCTCGAAGTCAAATCCTTCGCCCCTGCTCCCGAGCGCTTCTCCCTTTATTTATCGGGGAGACGGAGTCTCTCGATCATCGGGGGAAGATGTATACGCGAGTCGAACCGTTCGGAGCGGGCGCGCCGCCTTCAAAGACGAGCCCGTTATCTCTGCTCGTACGTAGCGACGATTTGTTTGAACTCGGCCAGAACGTCGAGCAAGATGCACCGATAACCGATACGCGGACACCGGGTGCATCGAACGATCCACGCTGGATCTCGGCGCTGCTGCGACGACATGTTTGGGACACGTGTCGGAATGCAGCGTCGTCGAGTGGCCCACCAGACGCCGTGGTTACCGACAGTCGCGACGACGATAATTCAAAGCGAGGCCCAGGTTTTTTGCCCCCGCGAGCCAGGCCACCCTGGCCAAGGGGGAGATTTCTGGCCGGTAAATAACGAGAACACCGCTGCTGGAGGCCGCTGACCCGACGCGTCACGTGCAACACGATTACGCCACTATCTTGCAGCGCTCGAAGCAAAAGAATCACGGGGCGATCGAAATGACCGGCTAAAAATAAGCACCCGACCGATCGTTCCTCCCTGCGAATCTCACCCGATATCTCCTTCTCCCGACACCCGTGTACACCGCGAGCTGCTGAAACTCGGTCAATCGAACGAAACCTTCCGCTCGACGCCTCTCGCCGCGACGAGGAACCTTCGTCGCAGGAACGATGAAAAATCGAACGGCACGAATCGCGAGGGACTCTCGCAATCGCCGTTCCAAGCATTGTTCGGCAGGAAAGGAACCGAGGACGCGAAAGATTCCCAGCGCTGCGCTCGGCGCTGGACAGGAGCGACGGAGAGCCGACGACTCGAAGACCGCTGTTCGAAAGCAATCGAAACTTGGTCGATCGTTCTCCGACGCGGGGCAAAACGTGGACGGGGCTCGAGAAAACGGCACATGCGACGGCATATGGCATACACGTACCGACGATGCGTGTCAAGCTGGGAAAAAACTGCGTCAACGTATCCGTTCCTCCGGGGGCGACAGGAACGGCACCGAGGAATCGTCCGTTCTGAACGTTCCATTCTACATGTGTATACATATGTATGTATCTTGAACGCGCCTCGTTGCACGTACAGGCGAGCGTTCATTTCCGCGGCGAGCAAAGTTGGGCAAGCTGCAAACGTGGGCTCGGTCGCGCGTGGGCCACCGATCGTTCTCGATCGACCCTTTCGAGCGGCGAGCCGACATTCCTCGCGATCGATCGTAAAAATTCCCGTCGAAGGCTAAATCTCGCCTGGCACGACTCGTGCACCGGGCTCGAGTCGGGCGTCGACGAAAAGCCAAGGAGCGTCGTCTCCTCGCGGGACGAATTTTTCCCTTCGACACCGGCCTAGATACTGTTGGATCGGCCGGCGGATCGCGAGCTCGTTACGCGAATGCAAACGAGGGATTCGAGGCGTTCGCCAAGTAGGAGCGGCGAGATTCGTAATCGGCGCGTTTAAACGTGGATAATCTAATCGACACTGAAAGAGTCGGTCGGTCGTAACTCCTGGCAGCCGGTGAATGGAAACGTAGGTACGAAAGTAAGAGGCGTTCATTCGCTCGCGAAGCAATCAGCGGCCGGACCAAAAGTCAAAGGATCGTTCCTCAGCCGCGGAGATCTTTCAAGGTAGCCTGAGAACGGCCGAGGAAATCGCCTCGATTCACCTCGCTGCACGGAACCGTTCCTTTCTTGGCCGGTGCTGAATTAACGGTTATTTTTATTAAAATTACCATTCGGTACGCAACGGCTGGATTAGAATAGCAACGGAGGCGGTGTAAATAACGCGCGAATTAATTAGCTTTCAGAGAAAAATAATACGCGAGCACGAATCGAGGGGAACGGTATCTCGTTTCAATTAGAATATATACAAACGCTAACAGTATCGTAGAAAACCTTCCAGGACGTGAACCTTTGCGCCCAGAAGAACTGTACTCTTCGGCTTTATCGCGACACAGATACAGCCGTCAGGCTACGGAGCAGAGCCGAGTCGTTGCACCCGTCTCCCTCGATCGAACCGAATACGACACGAAAATAATTAACGGCCCGAAATGTTTCTTCGGTTCGCAGTTCCAGCGTGTCCAACGCTCGGTCGCCGACTCCCACGATCGGTTCGCGGTCTTGGATCGCGATTCCGACGCGGATCGGTCCAAGGACCCGGTTTCCACCGTTTCGCAGCGTCTCTCCTTCGTGATTTTCACTCCGTCGGCTTAGTTCGCGTCGGTGCATTCGTTTCCTCGAAAAGTCTCGTCGCTTCGACTCGAGATTAAGCGTGTCGTCGACATCCTCGCCGTAACCGAAGGGTTCGCGATCGTATCGGTGGAGAAGAAAATGCGATCGAGGACCGACAAGTTGGCCGACACTGGTACCGCAAATGCTACCTACGTGCAGCATTTCGCATCGCGTATATAATAGTATACACGCCGTATATCTTTTGCGCACACCATCGCGAAAGAGGGCGCGCGTACCGTTCACGCGGAATCGAACGCGCGTAAACGTGCCCTTACGATCCCACGGCGACTCGGCGTGCTTCTGTGGCCTTGCCGCGTGAAAGGCATACGGAAACTGGCGCGTCCATCTTGTTACGTAAAAGCCAAGTTTTCATGGGACTGCAACCGCTAACCCGCGAGACGGCAGCGATTCGCGGAACGAAAGGAGGCAGGCAGGCAGGAAGGAAGAAAGGATTGAGGTGCGATTCGAAGCGCGGCCGTGTCGTCTCGCGACTCCGCGGATCGAAAACGAAGCGGAGAAGAGCCGGCCCGTTCGATTTCGCGCTCGCTCCGATCGCGTCAGCCAGCGCTGGGAGCTTCGAGCCAGCCGAGGTGAACTCTAGATTTTTGCGACGGTTCTGCCGCTACTCGCGCGGTTACCGGTACTCGTCCGTTATTTATGAATGAATTAACGTCACGCTATCTCCGCCGCTAGTACGATACCGATTGCTATTGAGAAACCGTTCCACGAACACCGTGTCGGCGCTGGTTTAGCGAGAAGCTTGAATCGAAAGACGGGCAGAGGCTTCGAGGGAAACAGAGGGGGGACGGAATTGCGACAGAGATCTCGGTTCTTTTTCTTTCGCGAAACCAAGGTAGCGCGCGTGGATTCTTGCGAAAATGCCTGAGTGGCCTGAAAAAATAAAGCGCAACGATAAGCGCCGGTACCTGATAAAGTCGCTCGGTTTATCGTGTTTGCCGGACGCGATAGCGATGCGCAAAAATGAGGTTGAAATTGCAAAACTGCAGCGATGCAGCGCGAACGAGGAGGCACGAGGGAGCGAGCAGGGCGAGGTTGATAAATCGCGCAGAAGGGTCTCGTGGCAGGGAACGTAACGGGTTGGGGCAAGGGGCAAGGGGCAGGAGGCAGGAGGCAGAGGAGACGGGTTGCTGGGGCAGCGGACGGAGGCAGTGGGAGGGAAGAAGGGAGAAGGCCGGTGCATTCGATGCACCGTCTAGGGGACCGCGTAATCTGAAAGGCTTATAAACCTGCATCCGGCGCAGCGATCGATAACGGGAGTTATCGGCGTTTCGTACGAATCGCCGCGACTTCCTCCCTTTCTTTTCCACCTCCTCGGGCGCGCGCTATTTTTCCTCCGGTTCTCGAGCTTCGCGGAAAAACGAAAACCACCGCTGCAGCTTTCCTCGCTCGCGACTCCAACGATCGACGCTTGTCGTTCGCAAAGCTTCGTCCCCGCTTTGTCCCTCTTTGTTCGCTCCTCTCCGATTCTACTCGCGCCTCGTTCCGGTATTGCGATCTCGCGGTGACTGTCGGAAGGGACGACCCGTGGTACGGTGCTCGCATCCCCCGTCCCGCTTCCCCCGCAAATATGCTTAATCCCAGGCGAACGGAGACAGAGGCCGGCCCTTCCTGCCGAGGCAGCTCAGTCTTTTATTAATTGATCGAAATTAGAGCGAGCACTCGGCCCGCCTCATTGACAGAGCTCTACCGACGGTGCAATGACCGCTCGCTGATTCGACTCGAACCGATGACGCACCGCCCTGTTGGACGACAAAATTTCATTTCATCCGCGACGTCGAGCGTCCTACACGCGCCGCGCGGAAATTATCGGAAGACGGTTCCGCGAGCGGCACTCGCTCGCGAAACGTTGCTACCGCTGCTCCCTCCCGCGATTTCTTCCACAATTTACTCGAACCGCTGAAACCTCGAGAGAGCTCGGCCGCCGCGTGCGACGCAGCAGGAACAGCTCGCGAGGACTCCGACGTAATCGAAACGCAACGCCCATCCCGTTGCGGGAACTGACCCGCTAACGAGCCAGGGGCGATCCAAGGAGAAGTCGCGGTACCTTACCTACTCGACACGCGTGTACACTAGGTATTCGATGATACGACAGTGGCCGGCACCAATGGTGCACCTGTTACGCGGAAAGTTTCACTGTCCTGTCGTTTCACCGAAGTCTCCGCTTCGTCCATCCGCGTCCCACGATCGACGTCTCGCGTCCACTCCCGAAGGAAGACCTTGGCCGTCGACTCGAAAGAAATCGGCTCCGCCGCTCTCGCGGACAACACGAGCCGGCCTTAACCTCGAGATAGGTCGGATCCCCCGTGCCGAATGTTTGCCGAAGCACAATGTTAATAAAAGGAATCGAGGTGGTCGTTAGCTGGAGCCGCGGTGAAGGCCGGGGCGGGCCTCCGGTCGGGCTGCGAGTATTCGGTTGGTAGACAAGGCCAGGCCTCGAACTCTGTCGCGAATCGAGGACCTTCGGCGTGTTTTTCGTCCGCGTATTTTCAGTCCCCGTGTTCGTCTTTCCGAGACCGAGGATCGCGATAGGAACGCGTCGTGCTCGTTTTCGGTCGGGCGACGCGAAGCGATCCCGGGCAAGGACGGCGGGCAGAAACGAGGGAGCGAGGAAATTATACTCGCGAGAGACGTATCGGCGAATAAAGTGGTAACGCGGCAATGGGCGCCTTTAATTACGCGTTACGTAGAAGCGACGGTTCATCTCGCTTCACGCGTTGGCGTTTAAATAACAGCGGTGCGCTGTGTGCGCGTCGCGTCGGCTCCTTGATCGTCACACTGGAAATTATCCAACGAGAATCGATCGAGTGGAGCGAGAGCGGCGGCACTCGGTTGGTAGTAACGGGGTGGCGAGCTTCCGCAGTTGCCCCCCGTAACATAGTTTCGCAAAAACCGCCGACTCAGCGGAGCACACGCGGGGCGTCCACGTAATCGGTAATCCCGAGAAACGGATATCGTCAGAGGAGACATTATTCCGGGGAACAATGCCGAAAGTTAAGAGGTTTTCGCGGGAATCGGAGTCGGAGGCGGGAGTTATCCTATCTAGCCGGCCTCTCATTGTTTCTGTATCGTCGATAAATCCGCGTACTCGCGGCGAAACGAGCATTGTTTGGGCAAACGGGACGAGCGTGCTGGCGCACGTGTGCCCGCTCACGCACGCACAGGCGTCCTAAGCCGAGGAGCGTGTGCGCGCGGATTACGCGAGTACGCGATGGATTTATAATCGGACCCCGGTGGGCATCGGTTCAAACAATGCGCGCACTCGGGCTACCCGCGGGCATTAAGCGAACGCAGTCTCGCCTCTTCGAAGCGCAGCTTGAAATTAACTAAGCAACAATAGCCGTCGTCCAGATTTCTCTTCTTCTCTTCGGTTGCTTTCCACCCGCGACCGTCCCGCCGACCGTGGACCCTTTTGTTCGTCCGACCGCGAGTATCCCTCTCGCCGTTGCGATCGCGGAAGGGTATTAAGAATTGGCCTCGATTCGCCAACCGAATTTCGCGCTTTCGAGCGGCCCTAAGTTGCGGGGCTGCGGTTTCCTCGATAAAGCGCATTTCGTGGCCGCAATGGATCGCTTGGCCGACACACCGGCTAATAGGTGTTTAAATTACTCGCGGCCACTGGGCAGCGATGAGCGCGCACCACTCGCTCGGAAGGGAGCCGTCGAATTAGGCCGCGCGAGGTGAAAATAATTGGTCGAAACGGCGCGACGCAACGAGCGCGGTCGTCGTTCATATTCCGCCGAACGTTATTTGTCGCGACGATCGGAGGTACCGCGAGACGAATAGGGTGAAGGGTCGAGAGGGTGCAAGGGTGGGAAGAAAGCCGGCGACGAGGGTACGAGCGCATCCCCTGCAGTCGAATTGGCGCGTCGACGCGCGATCTCGTCTCGAGAACGAGCGCGTGCACACGCGAACCACCGTTCGCCGCTATGCGAGTTCAATCGGTAGGTATTATTTATTTATCGCAGTCCACCGCCAGCCAGTTACCGCCTGGTTAACTACCGCGCTATTTACCGCCGACGTCCAGCGAATCGGCGTATGCGCGAGCACGTGTACGCGCGCTCGCCTCTCGTTCCAGAGTATCGTCGAATATCGTTCGGCCTCCACCCGAACCCGTTCGCCGGCTTTGGACGTCCAAACTGGCCGCCAAGTGGGCGCAAGGTCGAGCAAATTGGCATCGACCATGAATCCATTCCGAGAATGTCGTCTCCGTGCCAGGCTGCTGCGCTCTCGACAAAGAGAGAACTTTGCCTCTCGCAGCCTCTCCAAAGTCCCTCCATTTTTTGGCCGATCTTTGTCACCCTTTCACCGGGTTTCCAGATAATCGTCTTCGCCTCGAGACGAGCGACGGCCGGGCCAGAACTCGATGAGAATCGCGGCTGGGTCCACCGATCGACGCCGATGGCGATCTGGTCGGCGATCGATGAATCGACGCGAGTCGGTCGAATCTGCGGCGCTGTATTTGCTTCGCAAAAGTATTCCGTCCCGAGGCGAACAAAAGAGGCTTTTGTCCCGACGCTAACGCCCGCGCTCGGTAATTATCAACGCTCCTATTCATCGATTTCGTTTCGCGAGTCACTGGATCGTGACTCGCGCGAGCCGCCACGGTTTCCCGCGGCCCTAGTTCCCCCTACGCAATTTTACCCGACGGTCGCGAAGTCGTTTGGAGTGCTTTCGGGTCGGCTCGACGTTGAACCGCGTCGATGGACAGTCCGACAGGCTCGGACAACCGTGGCCACCGAGCCTAATAACAAGACGCGTGTGCACGCGCGCGGCGAACGATCGCAAAGAAAGAGACTATAGGGGGCAACGTCGCGGTCGGACAAGGGGAGGAAACGGGGCGAGAAGGGCGGAGGGAGAACCGCAAACTCCATAGAGCAAGTCCCGACCTATCCTCAGGCACCGTGGCTTGACTCGCATTCCCGCGGGCCGAAAACGCGAAGCCAGTCTCGTGGATCCAGTCCGAGAGGCTGCGGCCCGTCCCTTCCTTTCACCCTTTCGTCTGCTCCTCTCTCTACTTCGTCTTCGGCGCCTTCCGTTTCTGCCGGGCACTCGAGATCGAGCAAAGTCCGCCTCGGATCTCTGGACAATTTCGCCGAGCCTTTGGCCGTTCGGGGATTCGCCTGGATTGGTTCGTTCGTGCGTTCGTTTGCGGCTGTGCCCGCCAGTCCATGTTCTCCGCTCGCGTTCACGGTGCATCGCACCGTGGCCACGAAGCTTGAAGCAGGCGAAAGAAAAGAATCGCGATCTCCGCCGCGTACCTGCGATGCTCCTTCTGAAAGTATCGTAGAAACTGTACGGAGGGTGTTCGACGCCGCGGTGGGACGGTTTGCAGAGGAAGGCTGGAGACACACCTGTGCCTTCCGGCGAACGCACCTCGACGGTGGACTATAGTCGCGTCGAATTCTTCGGCGACTTTTGGCGGACAGTGTACGAATGGACGAACGAGGGGGAACGAAGAGAGCGCGGTGGTTGGAAGGGGTCCGGGTGTACCGGCGGCGGTCGTTGAGTGAGGTCAGTGTCGGGCATTCGCGAGTTGGACCGGGCCCTTCGGGCCCGCTGCCTCCATGCCCGGCTATCCTCGTCGATTCTCGAATGCGGATCAGGATTCCGCCGGGGCAGCGAAGCAAACGAAATTCGTTCGGTTTCACCTTCGACGAAGCCATTCGCGCCTCGCTGTTTTTCCCACTTTCGGTTAAGCGAATGCGACGAAACGAATTCGGCGCAGTCCCTCGAAGGCGGAGCGCGCAGCGTTGCAATTGCAACGAGCGAGCAGCGTGCTCGTTCTCAAGACGAGCGTGTGTGCGTCTACTTGCGACGCGCTCCCGGTTTCGCAGTGTGTTCACCAGGAGAGGTGCATCGCCCTCCGTCGCTGCGTCAAGGCCAGCGAAAATGCTCGCTCGCTCCGCTCGACCGCTCCTTCTCTCTTTCGACGCGTTCCGTTCGCTCGTGCTTCCTCTTCGTTCCTCGCGCGCCCACGTCGGCTTCTCCTCTTCGTCCTCTCTTTCTCCCTCTTCCTCTTTTCCTCCGCTCTTCGGCCTCTCCACCAGCCGCCGAAAGCCGTGACGCTGCTCGCCACGTACCGCCACTCTTCGCGATGACTCTCTTTCCTCGACTGTATCGCGCGCTACCGCTCCATTGTCGCGAGAAGCCGACACACGGGGGGCGCGTTTCTTTCCTCGCCGTGCACGGATTGGGCCTGCAGCATTTAAGAGCAGCGGCGATGATCGAGCGGATCCCTCGGCTCGTTAATTCCGCTCCGAAGTCGCGGACCGCTTATGGGATTTGCTGCCCTCGCAATTAGTCGGCCATGCGCCGCGGCGATCGGCCGAGTCTTGGAGTACGATCGGTGGACCGATAAATTTAACCGCGTCTCTGGAGACGAACGAGGAGACCAAGGAATCTGTCTTGGAACGAAACTTTCGCGATACTTGGATCGGGGGAGGAAGCCGATCCCGCGAAAATACCACCCGCTCGCGAGTCTCGACTCGATGTCTCGCGTTCCCGCCAAGAAACAAGGAAATACGTGCGCGCAGGAAAGCGGCGGACGCGCAGGGAAGGGGACAAAGAAACGGAGAACGGTGGTGGAATAGCAGAAAGAGAAAGGGACGAAGCGGGGATGCTGGGCGGCGAGAAGAATAGAGACGGAGCGCGTGAAAGAGCTCCCATCCTCGAGCGTAGGCACTCGCCGCTTCGGAATTATGCAACGGCCGAGTTTTAGTGGGCCGTATAGTTACGCCACGAGTATAGTCGTCCGTTTATTGTCGTCTCCCCGCGTCTCACCCGTTCGCATCTTCCGTCCGTCCGCGAATCGTATCGCGGACAAGGTGCCTCGCTTACCTGCGTATCGTTTCGGCCGTTCCAGGGACGGGGCGCGCGTAAGGTCGGAGGCGGGAAGCAAAGATGGGAGCAGCTACTGCACGGTGTTGGTGTATCGGCCCCGGGCTAATGCGACTCTCGTGTTCCGAGCCTGTGGCGAGAGATCCTGAAGAGGAACCGTTAACCAGGCGGGTGAGTTTATTCGGTGACTTTGACTCTCGGTTCTAACCGAATCCACGGCCACTCGGCGTTCCCTCCTTCGCGGCCGATCCATCTCGAAACTCTCGACCGATGTTACGGGCCGACCGGGCGCTCGTAAGCGCGTAACCGCGTTGCGTAACGAGCGCCGGTTTACGAGCTTGCCCGCTAAGGACGAGCTCCGCCGCCACCTCCAACGTTTCCCTGATATCGAACTCGTCCGTCACCGATTACGGCTCGAATACGGTCGGTCGTCGCTACTTAACGATGCCACCCTCCGATAAACGCTTCCACCGTCTCGATACCACCGCGAGCCCCGCTTTCGTCCACTAAGCGGCCACGTACACTCGCGCGGAGAACTTTGACCGACGCAGCGATACACGCACGAGCGGAGGTTGCGAGCAAAGGTTGGAGGAGACCTCTCTCTGGGGGTGACTTGAAGAAAGGGTGCAGTCGAGTTCGCAGGACGAAACGAGCAGTCGTAGCCCTCGGGCCGTGCTATCGGCATAGAAAGGAGAGCAGAAATATGCTGCTCGAAATTAGCTGTTACGGAGCGGACGGATTGCATTTAATATGCTATCGACCGGTCAAAGTGTTATGGACTTGGAGGTGGTGGCGGTGGTGGTGGTCGCTGGTCGGTCGGTCGGTGCCGGCGATGGTGGTAGCGGTATCCGGTGACGACGCTCGAGGATGCCCCTGACGCCTTCCCCTTCGTCCAACGAACGCGGAGCTGACCGGACAGCTGTCCCAAGTCGTCATGGTCACCGACCCTCCGTCGCTCGAAATATTCGTTTCGCGGCAAGGAAAGCTCCTTTCCTTTCGCGACCCTCGCGCTCCTCCGAACGTCGACCCAATAAATCTTTCCGGTGGCGGAAAATGGGAGGACGGGCTCGTCGCGCGAGGAAGGATCGGAGAACCCGCGACGTGCAGAATTGCAGGGATTCCCTTTCGATTATAGGCCGAGTCGGGGGAAGACGAGGCAGCCTAAGGTAGAATTTTAGGGAGGCTAGAGCGAGCGGTGCTCTGCGTCGGTAGTTCCTTATTCATGAGATTAGAGGAGGTAATTGGTGAGGGAAACGATACTGGCCCCGCGCGTCCCCGTTTCCGGCAGTAACCGCGCGTTCGCTCGATGCGTAGATAATGGCCACACGAAACGGAGAAAGATCGTCTCGCCCGAGGGAACGATCGACGTCCAAGGATCGGTCTCGCCCGCGACCGGTGTCCACGGGATCCACGGGAAGATCGTACGGATCGGATCGGTCGACCGCGTTCGACCGCGACAAAAGATCCGGCAGCTTATCAACCGAAACGTCAGGATGCAGGCGTGCAGCGGAGAGCGTGCAGGGATTTTTATTCGTACGGCGTCGAGTGGCGTCGACGTCCGGCCGAGGCAACTATTTTAACGTCGGCCGCGTCGCTCGCGGTATACAATGTGTTGGAGGACCGGCTCGATCATCGCTTCGACCTCGCAATTTCGATCCGCGACGCGGGTCGTTGCACCGTCCTCGACGCTGCGTCGATGGCAGCCGGCCACATATACGCACACGCACGTGCATATGCATAGGCCAGCCTGCACTCGCACAGAGCCGTGCTCTCTATATCGATGCACGGTATTATGCACATAGGCCACGCGTGCATCCCTTTGACGACCATAAGCCACAGTTAGGGGTGCCGCGGTGAAACGTAAAGTAGAGACGCGCACGCATACGCGTTCGCGACGCCGCGTTTATACAGGGTGACCCGAAAGTCGACCGATCCGCCGATTCCACGGGATCGTTCTCCTCGAATCGACCGACCGTCCAACGGATCTTCTCGCTCGTCTCGCGCCGTCCCGTCCGACCATTGTCGGATCCGCTTGATCGCGGATCGACGTTTCCGATATTTTTCGTCATCAGCGTTCCAGCCATTCGTCACCCCCGCCCTCGCGCATCGTTCGGGACCGTTTCACCCTTCCTCTGTGTTTCGCCCGCTAGCTTTCCATTTCTCTTCTGTCATCGGGGTGGAAATGACACACAGAGAGAGCGACCGAGCGAGAGGGAGATCGGGCAGAGAGAGAGAGAAAGGGGGAGGGAAAGGAAAAAAGAGAGAAAAAAAAACATGCTCGTCCAATCGACGGGAAACCACGAAGAGGATCGCGTAGAGGGTTCGGGCGTATAATAAAGCGTAATGGACGCGCCTCGGACGATCGATTCGCCCTTTTTTCGTGATTTCCTGCCGGCATGCAGTCGGCAGCGGGCCCGCGTAGTACATACGGCGAAATAGATTTTTCGACTGACGTCTCGCGATTGTGACAGGACAGGCTGCGGGGCGACGAAAAAAAATTTAACGCCCGGGTAAACTCACGGGGAGAGAGAATTTATCGAATCGACACGATTATCGAAACGCGGTGCACGGGGAAAACGTTCGAATCGG
This sequence comes from Nomada ferruginata, assembly GCA_963583965.1. NCBI lineage: Eukaryota > Metazoa > Arthropoda > Insecta > Hymenoptera > Apidae > Nomada > Nomada ferruginata. The sequence continues at coordinate 6,660,958 of OY757225.1, read as the reverse complement.
TCCCCGTGTTTTCTTCGACCGAAATTTTCTACACGCCCGTCCGAGCGAAACGAGTGCGCAATATCGACCTGCCGGTCTGATCGAACGCGAAATTTAATGATATTTATTTAAAGACTATTTGCAAAATCTGCCGGTAGGTTTTCCCGTTTCCCGTAGGAATATTACGTTATCCAAATGAAGCGTTATTAATATCGCAGCGTCGCGTTGTAATCATGCTGGGTAACGCGATATTCGAACCGATATTAAAGTATTCGCATTAAAATAATGCGATACCGTAATCAGTCGTTCGTTCCGTACCGGCGAGCGAATCTTCGCGGCGAGCCTTCCCACGCTTAATCTCGTCGCGAAACCCCAAAGAGTCGTTCCACGCGCGTCCTTACCTTCCGCACCAGCTACGAGTTTTAATCGCGTCTCGCGCCAATTATCCGCACACGGTTCTAGAATTCATCCCATCGCCCGCCACAGATTCACTGTCGGAGCCCGTCGATGATTTTTCGCCGCATCGAGCATCCACGGGACGAGTCTTTCCCGGAGCGCGGTCGTCCCGCGAAGCTGGTCGAAGTCGGCGTGCGTACTCGAATCGAAACCACTTTTTCCAACGCTGAAAGAACCGGCGTATGTACTTTGGTCGCGATGCGTTCAGCAGCTACCTGGTGCGCTGCACGAACACGCGAGGGCAATCGAGAGGAGAGGGAGAGGGAAAGGAAGAGAACAAGAGCGAGTGAGGTGCCACGAGGTAGGCTCGGGCAGAAGAGGAAGAACGTCGAAAAGCGAGCGGGACGGAGAAACGAGCGGCAGGAAGAGAGAGTGCAGGATTTCGCGTACGAAAGAGCAGGAGGAACAGGAAAAGCAAGGGCCCGAGCACACAATGCTCGCTCTACAGAATAAACCAACTCTCTCGTCGCGAGAGCAGAAGTAGGCCTGCGAGCAACCTCGAAAAGGTGCCCCTCGAAATCTCAGGTGGGGAACGAAGCAGAGTGGGAGCCGAGAACCGGCTGGAATTTCGGGTAGGTCGAGATCCTGCTCTTCCTTAACGGCTAACCGCCTTTCGAGACGTGCACGCTTCTCCTTCTTCCTCGTTGGTTCCATCCGAACCTCGGCCTTGCGACCCGTACCGCCCACGTTGCTCTGCCCCTCGTGCCCCGAATTTCTTCGACCCTGAGACGAGTGCTCGTTCCGCGAGAATCGCCCTCTCGCAAATGAATTATGTGTAACGTGTAACGATACGTACGAGATGCAGGAGAGCCTAGGGAACGCGTACCTGAATACCGGATAAACTGACCGGCTAGAGTGAGAAGCAGGTAGAAAGAGGAGCGCCCTGCTCTTCGAGGAAGGAGGCATCGCGATCCCCGACATTTTGGGACAGCCACTAAGCTCTAGCGTGTAACGTCCCCACCCATCTAATCGCCATTTTGAGGAGAGAAAGAATCGACAATGTCTGCGTTCTAAATGGCGCCCGCCTCGTGGAAGGGTTTAGACGCGATAGATTTTCTTCTCTCGACAAGCTACTGACTCGTGTCGGATATTTGTGCCTGGGGATCGGGTCGCATTTTCGTAAAAACTTTTATCCATTCGAGAATACATTTACTTTTCGCCGTCACTGCATACGCATTCGTGCGCGACATAGTGACAGCGGGTTTTAGCCATATCATTTCGTACATTTTCGAAGCTCCTGCTCCGCCAGGTGCGAATAGATTAAATATCACCGAACCAAAGGGGAAACGATTTCTATCTCTGGTTCGGGGTGGTGCTCTATAATCGAGCAGCGTCAATTGGCCGGGGAAAATAATATCAATTCGAAAATTGAGGCGACGATTCGTCGGGCGGGCTCCCCTTCGAAGCGTTTCCTTTTCAGCGAGCCGACCGGCTCCGCGAACACCATAATCGTTATCACCGATGTTTCCGTCGAACCACGGAACCGAGAAGGGACCTTGGGGCATTGGTTTCTCTTTCTCAGGATTTCTCACGGTGGCCCCCTTTCCGGTGGGCCGTTGGCCGCTCCTACGCGTATCTGGAAGACGCCCCGAAACAGTTCTGCGAGAAAGTGATTGGTTCGGGGAAAGCGAAACGACGTGCGGTCGAAATAAGACGGGCGTCGTTTGAAAAAATTCAGTTGAGCCGTTGATGGTTGCACCTCGTATCGCGTTCACGAATCTTCCTCGCCGAGCATTTCCATCTCGGATTCTCGTGTCGGTCTCTTGACGCCGATGAAGAAGGCTACGCCAGCTTGGCGAAGGACAGTGGGGCGCTGGGGGCACCGGTGCGCCAACTCAATTTCTCCTCTTTTGGTACCCAACTTGTGGCTCCGGGTGGCGGGGTTCTCCCACCATCGAGGCACGGGCTCGGGCCCGAGGATCGAGCATGCCGGACCCTCCCTGCTCCCCTCGACGCCCGGCTCAACCCGTTCCCTTCACCGCACGGCCCCTTAGCCAGGAGGGTCCTACGGCCATTGATCCCGACCTTCGCGCGCCGAACGAGCGCGATTGCCAACGAAAGCTAACTTGCCGAACCCGAACCTGCCGCACGCGGTTTTGCGTTGCCTCTCCTGTGCCCCCCAAGCCCCTGTTCGGAGCCCTGCCACAGCCCGCCACCGACACCGCCGTCGCTGGCCACCACGCCGTGCCGCTCCCCACTGTCTAGCTCCTCGTTTCCTTCATCCTTCCACGACGACCCGCCTCACCTCCGGCCCTTCCTTTCTTCTTACTTCAACTCTTTTCTCCCCTAACCTTCCTAACGCGAGCCACGATTACTCTTTCTCTCTTCTCTTTCTTCCTCCCTCCCTCTGTCGTCGGTCGTCTCTCGGTCCTTCCCGTTCCTCGCATCGCGTACCCTGCGCGATTCGCTAGGCACCATGCCCGAGCACGGGACGACGGGAAGACGGGACGGGTGAAAACGTTGCCGCGTACAACCTGCGTGCACGAGGGGGATGGGCGAACGTTCCCCGGGTTTAAAAATAGCTTTCACGGAATCGCGATTTTTCTTCACTCTCGCCTGGTATTTTTTCCAGGGAATCGTACGACATCGCCTCGACTCGCGGTTTAATTACGATATCGAAACCGACAGCCTTACTCGTCGCCCGTGCACGCTCCAGAGGAATCAGAACGGGACGAGGATAACGGCAGCTGCGAAAACGCGCCCATCCGAGAGCAACCTAGAAATCCTAGCCGAATCTTCTTCCGTAGAGAGAAGCATCTAGGTCCTTCGTGCGGCACCCGGTCGAATAATATGTAGATGCGTGTTTTGCCTTGAATTCAGTCGTTCCGTCTCTCAATTCGACACAGTTCGACAGCCGACCGCGATGTCTCGTCACGCGCGAGGGCTTTCGCGTGCGTTTTGGTTCTTACACCCGGAGCATCGTATCCGCACCTGCTGCCCGCTATCTGCTTCGCCTTAATAACTTTTCGACCGGCGACGCAGACAGATACCAGGCATGGACACCGGAATCGGCGACCCGACCGAGGGATCCCATTTTCGGGCCCAGCAGCGCAGGTGGAGACGCGGACGCGCGTCTTCGCTCCTCGGGGAAAAAGGGGGGCACGCGAATAATTTCGAGGGCCGTCGATTCTGCGGAGGTCGCGCGGCCAGGGCGACACGCGCGTCGAGCGATGCGGGCGTACGCGTGGAACGCGCTACGGTGGCTACCTGTATAAACCGGCGCTGTAAATTAGCGCACCGATCGACGCAGCTTCGTTCGTCGACCGTGGACGCCCGATGCACACGCATGCACGCAGTCGCCTGACCGGCTGGTCGTATTCTTATACGTTTTACGCGTCGACACCGACCGCGTCTTTGCGGGCACAGTTTTGGGATCGCGTTACGCGAGTCCCGCAACGAATACGCGTGCTTTCTCGCGTGTGACATCTCGAGATCGATGCGAATTCCCCGGACCGGGTTGAATATCGTTGCTGCTGAATGGCCGATCCAGTTTGCTCCGATTCCTCGAACGTCGACGGGCAGGAATACGTTTCAAAGTCTTTCAGCGTCAGCCTCCTGGCGTCCAGCCGCCCGACGAGTCCTGGAGCTACGGGCATCGCGCAACCCGTGGAGGATGATTCGAAACAAGGTTATTGGCACTGCGAGTGCAGCTGCCGCTCTCTGCTGCAATCGCCGCTCCGGCATACTCTCCTCGGTCATTCTTTGTTTTTACTTTTGCTCCAACTATCCGCCCCTCCAGCCTCTTCTCCGCCGTTTGCACTCTCGTTTCTCATCGCTGCCGTGACAAGCCACGGAGCAGGATTCCCGTGACAGAATCGGCGCACAGATTTGCGAATCGTTTCGAGGCAAGTATAGGTTTCTGCTTGCGTATGTATACGTATACTTGATCGCCTGTAATTCCGTTCCACTTGCCGACAGAGAGTTGCATTTCTGTGCCGGTGGCGAGGTGTCGATCTTCTTCCCTCAATTTGCAAATTAATTGCTGCGCGCGACCGTCGAAATTTGCTACCCTTGGCAGCAGGCTATTCGTGCATTCCTCGAGTTTCGTTCGGCTGAATCGCATCGATGCCGTCGATGCTGCGCTCTCGATCGAATTCCAAGCCACTCGATGTTGGCGGGGACTGTACCCGAAGTTTGCGGGCCCGCCGAAGTGAGGTGTGTACCTAACCGCCAAGTACTCTCCGCCGCAGTCGTGGTAGGTCAGTATACCCTGAGCAAAAGTATTCGAGGGAGCAACGTTCACCGTCCAACCGAGCAAGCAGCCAACCAGCCGGCGCGACGAGGGACAAAGAGCGGCCGCCGGCCCAAAAGAATAAATAAATAAATAAAAGAGTGACGGAGAAAGAGGGGCGAAGAAGACCGCGACGGATAAACGGAGAGGCCTCCGGAAAGGGCCAGCAGGAGCGGGAGGGAGGACGAAAAAGACGAACTAGAGGAGACAGAAGGAGGATAGCAAGAGAGGCGGAGAGTGCGGCGTGGAACGAGATGGAGAGAATAAAATGGTACCAGGCCGAATGGCCGCCATCAGTGCCAAGGACACCGACCGAAATCCAAGGGTACAAGCAAGGCCGACACAGGGACCGACCCACGCGACGGTAAATTTACGTGCTCCCTGCATTTTGCTGCCGTTCTCCCTCCTTCGTCCCCTGCTTCAACTCGCTCTTCCTCCTCGTCTTCTTCTTCTGCTTCTCTACCTCGTCCATCGCCTTCTTCTATTTTCTCCTGTTGCCGATCATCGAGCAAACTCTTCGGCTCACCGAGAAACCAAAAAAAGGAATTTCTGCCGCGAGTACCGAACGAATAATTGACGGTAACGAAAGAAAGGTATTTACCCGGCAATGTCTATGCCCGTATAAAAATGCAGAATTTGGCCCGGCATTCAAATCCCTCGTGGAGGAAGACGGCAGACTCTCGCCACGGATCATCTGAAAGGAAAAAGCTGAGCAATCAGAAGTGGGAAGATGAACGACGCTGGGTTAGGTTTGGGTTAGGTTTTCCCTCGGGTCCGCTAATTCGAGGAATGACCCGCCACGGTCCCAGTTCCAGTTTCTTCGGAGATTTTTCGTTAACACCTGCCTGTATAAATTAGCTGCCGGTGTTCCAGCCGCGAGACTAGCTCGCAGACTCTTTGCAGCGTTAATTGCCAACAACGAGGATCGCCTCACCCTCCCCTTAGCAGGCCATCATTAAAAGAACGAGGCCGGCGGCCGCGGGTCTCGAGTTTCGAGGCAACGCTAGGTGGATGACCGCAGCTCGCTGAGCCAGGGTTGATGACTGGCATCGTTGCGAAGGAAAAATTCCAGAAAACATGGGGGCGGATCGCGAGGGTGGACCGGTGTGTGTAAGTGCGTTAACCGGTAACGTCGAGCGAGGGTAAAAGGGAGAAGAAGTAAACCGCACGCATATGCGTACGTACGCGCGATCGGCAAGAGTATAGGTAGGGTTATTTCTCCGGTTAACTCCCTCTTCCTCTCTGTCCCTCTTTCTCTCTTCTTCTGCCTGCATTTTTTCTCCGTCGCCGCTTCGTCTCTACAAACCGCTCTCGACTCGCGCCTCTGTTTCCCTCTCCTTCTCTCTCTCTCTTTCTATCGCTCTCTCTTCCTCTCTCCCCGGTTACTCGTTCTCGCTCTCTCTTCCTGGCTCTCTCTATTTTTTCATCCCCCAGAAGGATGAGCCTGGACGGGGTGGAGCCACCCACGCCCACGCCATCCAGCTCTAGGCCTACCCCAACGTAACTCCCAGTGCGTATACCTACCCTTTAGGCTTGCAGCCATCCCCAGATGCAGGCGACGCATAGGGGGCGTGTACGTGCCCTTGCTGTGGCAAGCCTGGCTGCGAACAGGTCTGCCAGTCCTGGCTGCCAACTACCGAGCACGTGCACGTTTTCATGGACACTGGGGTGGAGGGAGCACGCTTCCGTTGCTTAAGGGGCCCGGGGGAAACATTTCGATGCCGAGGGTGGAAAAGCCATCGGCCTCGACAAATACAGGGGTGGGAGGATCGCTGCGAACGGGACTCGATCTCCGCGAATCCTGATCCGCGTTGAAACTTTTCCCGTTGACCGTCGCCTGCGGATCACTCACCCCCTCGGTGACTTCGTCAACGGAATCATTCTTTTTTTTCGCTATGGTTCACGCGACGAAGGTATCTCGTATCGAATTGGCCTGAATTTCGCGCCGTCTCGAGAGTATATATATCCGAACGGATAGGAAGAAGAGGAGGGGGGAGGGGGTGAAAAGAAGAGGAAGAAAATGTTCGGGGACAGCTGGACGAGCCCGTTGGTGCACCGCTTGCATTCCACGCTCGACGACGATGCGTCATCGACCTGTCGTTCCCGTTCTCCATTTCGGTGTCTTCATCGGTGCCCGCCTCGGCTGGAATCCTTGGTCGTGCATCGATATTTAACGAACGACTTCTTTGGTTCGGAAGATCGACCTTCGCAAAATACCGCAAGCGTCGCGCGGGCCGTATTGCTAGACGTTTCCTTCCCGGCGTTTCCTGTCGCCTCGTCGCCCCTCGTGACGCCGCTAACCATTGGCCGATCCGCGGTGCACACCACTCCCTACGATGCTACGTTTGTTTCTTTCCATTGCAAACGAAAGGCCGTGGCCGACTGGGGACGATGCCCGGTGGAACAGGTGGTGTCAACCGATTTCAGAAACATCGCTTCCGTCCACTGGCAACCTAACTCCTCCATTCTTTTTGCCCAGGGCGCGGAAATTTCTTTGCGTGTACGCCAATTTTTTGTCTTCCACCAAAAATCGTTTAAGCCGACTTCGTGGATTTATGCGCGAAGATTGACAAACCCTCGAGCGGTTCGGGACAAAAACATTCTTCCATCCGAAATTAGGTAGGAAGGGATTAATTTGCGAAGTGCATCGAAGAAGTGGTGGTAATCTGATTTAGAGGCGTTTGACTGATGGTGAATAAACGAGCGAGCCAACTTTTTACCTGCGGACATCTAATTAAATTTTAATCCGAGCGGATAATGTTCGTTCGCTCTACACTTTTTCATTATCCGCGCGACCAAAGTGATGGACGTAAAGCGGAAATGGTAAAATTATTGGAAGAAAGTTGACTCGAAGACTCGAAGAAATGGAAAGCGCGTCGGTTGCCCGGGAAGCTGCAGCCGATAGAAACGAATCGGTATCCGTACGGCATCGGAAGTGGCACGAGGCCCTTGGGCGATCGACGGAGGTGGGGTGTAATTTCTGCAGGGTGCAAGCGGGCATCTCGCGCAAAACCCGCTCCACGCGCGCACATGCGTTGCCTTCTTCCGCGGATGACCCTCCTTCCTTTCTTATCCCTCTGCTATCCTCCACTTTCGATCGTGCTCGTGCACACATTCTCTCTGCGCTCTCTTCATCCCTGACGTACACCCACCCGCTCGCTCTTCCTCTGCCTCGCCCCTTTCCTTCCCCTGTCCCTCATTCTGTCCACTGTTCGATGATCATCGTCCCAGCTGCACCGTGCGTAACAGAGTAATGCCGCCAATAGAAGATCGTCGCCCGTGCAACGAGGAAGCAGGATAATCCAGCAGGAAGAAGAGAGAGGGCTAAATGATAGGCATGCCGCGTGTAAGAAGGACGAGGATAGACGTTATTTTTATAGCGTTACGGTAGGTTAGAATCGCGACCAACCAACGTTTCAGGCCCAACCTAACCCCGGCTTGGTCAGGCTTCATACGCGTCCTCATCTTCTCCTGCTGCTGCTTCTCTTTCCTCTACGCCCCTCTGCCCGTCGCTCACCTGTCTTTCGATCTCCGTTGTTCCGGCCTCTGTCGGAGGAACGGGGTTGGACTCGCTCGCACCAGCAAGGCTGCGCGTATTTATAATGCATGCAAAATTTCATGCAGAGCCGCTTCGGCTACCTTCCAATCCTTTGATAACACGCTGCTGCGTGCGTACACACGTGTACCTGCGCGGGACGGAAAGGGAGGGCCGCGGATGAACGTTCCGCGGTACCTGCCTCCATCTATGCACGTATGTACGTATACGCGCGTGCTCGTGTATCTATATTTAAAAGCACCGTATGCTTGTCTTCTTCTCTCTTTTCTTCACTTCGCAGTCCTTCCTTTCGCCTGCTCTGCTTTTCGTCGGCGCGTGTATCACTGGCAATTCCATACCGCCAGCATTCTTTGCAACTTCCCTCGGTCAATCGAAATCCTCGAGCGTTAGGTGGTTGCAAGTAGCGGACGAATAGGGCTGGCGAATTGATGGAGCAAAGGGTGGGTACATCGTCGTCTCCAAAATCTCGGTTACTTCCGGTGAAGCAGCGCAGGGAAATCGGAAGCGTCCGCGTCCGTTCGGACACGGTTGACGGTAATAGGGAAACTCGCCATCCCTAAATTGCTCGCACCTCAATTATTCAGCGCCTCGTTCTCCTCCCACTGATATCCCTCATTCTCCGCCACCCTTGTCCCCGTTTCTCGTTCTTCCCTGCATCCCATTCTTCCTCCGCGATCGCCGTCACTCGGTCTCCCTCTCAGCCGCGTCGTTTCTCTCCTTCTCCGTGAACTCCTCTTCTCCTGGAATAGGTGAGTACCATCTACCCAATGGCCTAGCTCCATTATGCATCGGCCTCGACGACGACACCGGCGACGCCAGCAACGACGAGGACGACGACGACGACGGCGAAGACGACGACGGCGACGCTGACTAGGTCCTCGATGCAAACCGCACCGACGTTTAATTCAGTTCAACACCGCGGTATTTCACGTCTCGTGATGTTCCATTAAAACCCGAGACAATAACCTGACAGCTCTGATCGGCGCGTCTCCACCGGTTCCCGTGCACACCATCCTCCACTCCTGTTTAAAACGAAGCCAAAGCTGTCTACGGAGAAACTGACTTCCGGCTTCCACGCTGCTCCATCCACGGACACGATTCTCTTTCTATGTGTTCCTTCCTCCCTTTCTGCTGACCGCCCACCTAGCATCGCTCTTTGTTCGATTCGAGCTACCGCGCCGCTTAATGAAATCAGATATCGATGAATCGTCGCTTTTTTTGGAACGTCACCGATACGTTCCGCTTTTCACGCGGCTTGTCAGTTATCGAAAATAACCAGTTTCGCGAGCCAATTATATGGCCCGCCCGTTTTAATCCATTTCCCCGGATATTTTTTTTTACCGGGCCGCGATCGCACGCCGGATAAATAAGCTGCGATTATTCGCGAAAGTCGTAAACATCGATCAGGCACTCGAGGCTAAACTTGTTGGCAACGTTATACATGCATATGTATGTGGGTCACGAGCCTGAATGCCGTTTCGCTGATTTCGCGTTCCTCCGCGCCGTCCAATTGCAGCCGCTCCGCGTACCTCTCGGCACAGTAGTCAGCGTACGCAGCTTTTCTCGGGGAAATACGTTCCCGGAAAATTAACATCTCCAAGCTCGTGCACGCGTAACACCCGCGCATACACGCATCTCCGCGACCGGCACGCATGAAGAGAAACCAGTAGATAAGTGGGGGTGGGCTGGATCGGGGTAAGCAGCGCTGCCACTGGAGCAGCAAGGAGAAACGTTCGAGGGAAAAAAGGGGGTTGCGGAAGAAAAGCAGACGGGAAACGCTGCGCAAACGTGTGTACAGAAGCGCGAAGAAAGAGGACGCGGCCGGAAGTTGCAGAGAAAGCAAGTCAGAAAGCAGAGAGCTAATGGTAAATGTCGGAACTGGCTAAAGCCGAGGAAAGGAAGGAGCGGAGAGTGGCCGTGTAGCGGGAAGAACGCTCCGCTGTCGATCGCTCGCGTGCAATCGAGAATGGAATGGTTGCGTTAGGTCCTGGACGCGAGCCTTCCGAATCCTTGCCGCTCTTAAACGGAAGGGAGTAAAAAATGGAAAAGAGCGCGGCGGACAACCGAGCCTCGGGGACGACGATAGAGGGGTGGAAAGATAGAGAAAGATAGGGGGAGAGAGAAAACGGCTAGGAACGAGGAGACAACGGGGGCCAGAGAGTCACAGAGCGTTATAAGATCGATAGCTGATGCGATAGCAAGGCAGGCCAAGCCAAGGCAACTCAACCCAACCCAACCGAACCCAGTCCGACCCTTGGTTCGTTCACCCCCGCGGCACATTCGCGCCATTATCTGTTCCAAATGTCGTCAACGGCATCGTTTCGTTTACGGTGCGGCACATCCACCTTCTCTTCGCCCGAGCGCACCAGCCAGCGCACATTCGTTCACCCCTCCGCGGCCGCGGGATATATGCCCCTTTTTGCCCCCGCGACTCCGCGTCGTACCCTCGCGGCCCCTCGCGACCCCTCGCGAACTCGTGCAAGCCAACCGAGAAAGCGGGCAGAGACTTGCCCCGTTTCCTCCTCCGCATTCTCTCCTCACCCACCCCCAGTTCCACCCTCCCGTCTCGCCCCCTGCTTGTTTTTAAGGTTATGCGTTCGCCGCGCATTACGACCCATTCCGGTGCTCGGCTACGTCGTTTTACGAATCCCTGATTCCGCCTTATCGTCTTTACCCACCCCTCGACCGCCGCGCTTCCATCCCGTTCGCCGTTCTTTTTCGGCTATTCGCGGGATTCTCCTTTTCCCGGCTTTCCTTTACGACTTTCGGCGAGGATCGTTTCGCGACCCCTCGAACGGTCGAGGAATTTTTCGAGCCCCTCGGGTCAGCGTGAATTTGTCGCGGAAGCAAACGACAGAAGCGGCGACATTGTTTCATCGCGCGAACAACAATCCAGTATCGGAGTGCATAATTCCTGCGCGTAGCTCGTCGAGCCGCGAGGGAAAATTACGAGCGAAAGGGGTTAAAGCGCGGTGCCGTGTTCGTAACGCTTAGCGCGCGCACTCGACAGAAGAGCCGGATAATTGAATGCCGAAGACGTGCGTCTCTGCTGTTTACGAGGGAGGGGGAGCAAAGTTTTCTGGCTACATCTCCGCGTATTTTTCCGTAAATGGGACGAGCCGGCGCGCTTGAGTGGCAGCTGTCACGCGAAATGCTCCTCTACCCCGTTCTATGTCCGATGCACCCAGCGAGCCGATAACGCTACCCCAAGACGCACCTTTCCTTGACACACCTTCCACCTTCTTGTAAAATGCCGGCTACCGAGGAGAGGATAAACTCGTGTCGAGTTTTCTCCAAGGAGATTCGGGTCGAACTATTACCGCGATATCAGCCGCGTCCGCCACCGGTAACAACAGGTTGGACGAGCCGAGTTAAGGGAAGGAGTCGCAGACGTTGCTCGGAGTAATCGAACAGCGGTGACGTACCCGCGCTCGGCAAGAAAGACCGGCTCCTCGATCGACACGCAAACCTGCGCGCATTAGCCGCTACTCCTAATCGTTACAGTCGAAAGGTCATCCGGCCGCGTTTTGTCGCGCCCAGGTAAAAGTACTTTCCCTGTCGCTTTCCTCCACTCTTTCCGGTCGAGCCGTGCGAAGAACGGAGGTACGAGTTTTCGCGAACGAGGAGGGCATCGGGACGAAAGTGGCGCACAGAGTTGCCAGAATTGCGTAACGTTTCCCCGCATAAGGGAATTCAATGTCACGACTGAGCCGAGTTGAAAGAACAAGCGCTACCATTCACGGTCGACTAGTCGACCGTGCCGAGAGGAGCAAGACGGAGACCTAGAGAACGAGGGAACGCCGAGGAGAGAAAAGGAGAGGACCACCCCACTGCGCGGAATATCTCCGCGTTAGTTTATCTTCGCCCACGATCAGACTCGCTACAGGAAACCCCTCGCGGTACGCGTACTTCCGTCGAACGCCTAAATTTCGGCCGCCACCCCGCGTCGCTTCCTCTTCGCCCTCGCGATACTGTCCTCTCGCGACCGATCGACCGCGGGAACGAAGAATGATATCGAAGAAAAAGGGAAAACGATGGCGGATGAGCAAAAAGGTTTGGCGGGAAGGGCAGGAGGGAAGTTGAGGCGCGCAGATACGCACGGTGGCCGGCTGTCCGGCCGGCTGGCAGGTTTACAAGGAAGGTAAGGCGAGACAAGGCGAACCGCGGCGAGACGAGGCAAAGCAGGCAGGCAGGCAGGCAGGCAGGCAGGCAAGTAAACAGGAGAGGCACAGCGCTCCCCGGGTTGAGGAGTACGTACGACACACACCGTCACGCATTCACCCTCGTCCGATCCCAGACCTGCCTGAACTCTTTTTCCCTTGGTCCCTTCTTCACCCTCCACCTTTCCGCTCGCAGCTCTCGCCGTGCAGTCGGGCTGCCTGCTCGCCCTGCATGCCTGCCCCTGGCTGGCTGCCTGCTTTGCTTGCTTGCCTGCTCGCACCACCGTCACCACCGTCGTCACCGCCGCCACCTACCTCGTTTTATCACCGTTTCTCTCTTTCTCTCCTCATCCACCCTCTCGACCCTTCGCTCGCGCTGTTTGTCCCCTTCTACGTCATCGCCTCTTCGTCCCTCCCTCGCTCTCTCGCTTCCGCCCTTCGCTTCCGTCTTCGTTCCACCTTGTCGATCTACCTCGCTCCCTTGGAGACTCAGGGTTCTCCGCGGGATCCCCTCGCCTTCGCCGCACCACCACAGTCGTTGCTTGCACGCCGAACAGAGCTGTACGTGCCGTCTAGCCCCTTTGCCCCGTGCACCGCAGCCCATCTCTTCCACCTCCTCCTCCGTCGTCTCTTTCTCCTTCTACTTCTCTTCTTTCTCTTGCTCCCGGCGCTCCTCTCTCGCTCTCTCTTCCTCACTCCTTGTCATCGTCTTCCTCTCTGCCAGACGCTTCTCCCTTCCTCCTGCGCCTGCCGCCTCCGCCACCTCCTCCTGTGCCTCTTCCTCTTCCTCTTCTTCCCTCCGCCGATTTCTCCCATCCCCGACCTCGCCACTCCCCTCGCGCGTCCAAGAGCCCAGGGGTGAACGAACCTACTAAATGACGGCCATGAAAACAGCCGAAGCTTGGGCACGAAGGATGAAGGAAGCCTCGGACCTAACGCGCGGGAAGAGCTCCGATCTGTCCTCCGCCTTCTTCTTCCTCTTCTGCTTCCTCTGCTTCTTCTTCGTTCTATCCTTCCCTCGATCTGCGTCCTCGCCGTATTTGACCCGCCAGGCGTTCGGGTCCTGTCCGATTCTGTCCGGTCCTCTCCGCTCGGTTCGCGCTTTTCATCTTTCTCTCGATCTTCTTCCTCCCTGTAGACACCTCGAACGAGCCATCCCCACCCAAGTCGTTTCCTTCGCGATGCACGATAACCGCGAACCCAGCTGATTACCCACCGGCCAAATGCTTTTCCGAGAACTCTTGGCCGCCGAGCGAACGAGAAGATCGCTGAACGGAGGACGAGAAGGAGAGTAGAGAAAAGAACGTTTCTGTCGCACGTTTGTGCGCCAGTTTCGAAGACGATTCTTTTCACGAAAAAAACGATATGCTTTTTAAAAAGCAGTGGCGCGACGAGCAATTTCAAGATCGAACGAGGCGCACTCGTTTCCCAGCGAATACGAGCGCCCCTATACGGGGCTGTAAAACGCGCGCGACGTTTCAAAGAGAGACTCGCCGTCGCAGTCTGCCGCGACTTTCGATCCCGTCGACGAGACGTCCATGGAGAGATTGCGTCGCTTCGTTCCGTAATCATCGTCGCGCGGCCACGTGAGCGTAGAAAACGTCGGGAAAACAGCGAATAGGAATTACGAAGTCAGTGTGTCTCGTCGACTCGGCCGACTACCCTCGAATAGGCATCGTGCCGGAAGCACTCACCGGCGGAAGTTCGATTCTCAGGATCGATTCCGTATGCCGGCGGGCTTAGGTGCGTGCGCGTCTCGACGACAATGCGACGAGCCGGCGAGAAAGAAACAGGACCGATGCTCGCGGGACTACAGAGTAGTACAGAGCCCGGCTTTCCTTCTATTTTCGAATCTGCTCCCGGTCGAAGATTCTCGGGGCGGTCCAGTTTGGAAAATTTCACTCGCTCGGGAGATCGAAAGGTAGCAAGCCGACGAACGCGTGACGCGTGACGCGCGCGTATTACATAATCTCGCGACGATAAGAACTCGTTGCTCGGTTATAGCTCGTAAACGCCGCTCGAGCCTGACTCGTCGCGCGACTCGCCGGATCGTAACGCGTTTGCCGTACTCCCTTCGCGCACGAATCGCAACGAGATTCTCCTCGGACGATTGCTCGCGGAGGGAGCGGCCACTTTTCTTCATGCTCGAGGCGACGCGACACCGGCAAAAATTCTTGCCCCTTTCTTTACCGGCGACGAATTTCGCGGCCAAGCACGGAAAATCTGTCCCGGATGCTTTTTGCTCGATCGCTCAGCTTCTCTCCGCGACGTGCAAGTGCGGCCGAGTTTTTGCCGGAGGAACAGCGATTTGCTTCCGTTTATAAAGGCGTAACGCAGCGTTTCAGGATTAGACCGCAGCCGGTCACTCCGTCACTCGAGGCCTTTGCGTGGATATCGGTCTTGCCGTAACTTTTTCTCGCGCGCGCCAAGTATTTTTATTAGTTTACATGAAATTAAACCCATTTCCTTCCGGTCTAATAAATGAACCGGCTAATAATAGCAGCGGCGAGGCTCCGAAGGTGCGCGCTATCGCGGCTCGCCTCTGGCCTGCCTGTCGTCTAAGAACGTTATTGCTTTCTTTTTCATCGCTGCATCAAAAAAAAGGATCCTCCTTTCAGAGCGCATCCACTCTGCACGCCGATAAAATTGACCCGTCCTCCTCGGAACGTTCCCACGGACGGCCTGCCCCGTATTATTAGAAGTCTCTTTTCAAACCGCCAACGCGGGTCCGCGGTAACGCGTGTCGCTTGCGCTTTTCGTCACGGGGCGACTAGGGGAAAGGTAGCGATCGATCGAGAAGCGTGCCGGAAAGCATCCGGCCTGGCAGACTTTGGGTCGTCGTCGATCCGTCCAATTACGAACGGACGTTGGGCGAAAGTGTCGCGGGTACACCACCGTGACGGCGTGCTCGCAAAAATTGCGTCGAGTTACTGTACGCACTTGGGTACGTGCGTGCTCTCCCGGTCACGATTTCGACCGGCGCAACGCGAGAGGGAGGAAGGGAGAGCGGGGTGAAAGAACAGACGGGAAAGGGGAGGAAACGATCGAAACGGGCTTCAGGTTTCGAGTCGTAAAACCAGACCAGCCTCGATTTAACCCTCTCCTTTCGGTGCGTGCCGCTTGTCCGTCCTGCTCGCGCACTTTCCTTCCCTCTTTTCCTCTACGATCGCACCCTTGCAGAGATTTCCTTCGTCCCCGTTTCGCTCTCGATTGTTTTCGGATCAAGCAGCCATGGGAATCGCTGGAAACCACGCGGAAAGAGGGCTTCCGAAGATTCAGCTACCGGTCCATTCGAGACGAGGGGAAATTGAACTTATCCCGGTACGGCTGCTGCGTTTCCGCGCGGCTCGTCGCCTTTCTTAAGGCTGAACCCTTTTCACGCGAAAACGTAGGTATAGGAATGCCGCGAGTCCACCTTCGGTGCGCGCTCTAGAAGCCCAATGCTAAAATGCGGCAAACTTTGTCCCCCCGTGGTAACTGTGTCAGACAAAGGGGTTATTTATGTACCCCAAGTGTTGGCGAGAAACGTATTTTTACGCGGGCCGCACGGTGCATCGCTGTGCTCGGAAACTTTGAAACCGCTCCGCGGAATCTGGTGCGTGGCGAGCGACGCGACGCGCAACGAGTTCAGGAATCATCGAACGATCGCCGTCGTCGGGGTGTGCCGATCCTGAAAAGTGTACGACGAGGACGGTGAAACAAGGGGTGAATCGTGCACGTATACGCGCGCTCTCCTGCGCTCGGGTCGTCTCGGTTCACCTCGGTTCTCCTTGTCGCGCCGCACCGTAAACGCGGAACGCGCGGTCCCGTTCTCGACGGTCCCCACGTGCACTCGAGTTCGTCAGCAACGATTTTCCGTCGTCGCGGACGCAAGAGAACAGACCCTCCCCGATGGCTTCCGCGAGGTGAAAAAAGAGGCAGATACGAGGTCGAAACCAGTCGGGGACGGGAGCAAAAGTCCGGGCACGCCAAATAGAATTACGCCGCGATATCGAAAGCATCGTCTTACTTAGCTGTCGCGAATTAGCCGTGAAGCGGACGCGCCTTAATGACGAACGTAACTCGCGACACGGATGATCGATTAATAAAGGAACTCGAACGAAAGTTTAAATCGACGTTAACCGATTCGTCCCGGATCGCCCAACTTTCTTCCGCTCCTCCTTACAAATCGATGTCGTTCCGTTCCAGTTCGTTTAACTTTACGAGTCGCGTGGTCATTAACTAACGTCGAGTATGCTGATTACTAGTGATTACGATTCCCCACGAATATCGTAGACTTTTTAACGATTCCACCTAACCCGACCGCTGGAGCACCGATATCCCCAGCATCGTTTCAACTCGCCTTTAAGCCGGGCAATTGCCCCTTGCCGCGACTTCGCGTCCCGTCCCTATGAACTTTCCCCGGGACGTCGTTTCCATTATGATCTTCTCCCGCGAGAAGGGGAGCCGCGCATCCGGGCAAGACGAGCCCAGAGATCCGACTAGAGGTGCTCTGCCTGGCATACGGGCACGGTCAAACGTGTGATATCGTTTCGTTATCGACGCCGGGATTCGGTGGCGACGCGTACAGAAACGCAGAGAGGTCTATGAAGAAGTAGAGGGAGAGAGAGAGAGAGAGAACGTCGCGTATGTAGAAGTGTATCGTAATGGCTTCGCCTCGACCCGTCTGCGAGCACTGCCTTCGTCTCCCTCGCTGCTTAATCCTCCCTCCGGGTAAGGGAAGGTGCGATAACAAGCCACCAAGCTACCTTCTTCCCTAGCTATCGCCGGCTCTGCTCTAGGACCTCTCGAGACAGGAGAATGTGCGCACTCGCGCTCCCGTCAGCGGGAAAGAATTCAGGCCGTACGTGGCCATACACAGCACGTACATACCGCACGCCCTTATTTGCTTCCTTCTCCGACAACGCGCCAGACTGAAGTCGATCGAGACGACGCTCGGGATATTTGGGACGAGGATTTTAGGCCACGATAAACGTCGCCAACGAATCCCCCGTAGGAACTCTTCGCTATCGTCCGGCCTCTCCGTCGTTCTTCGTGGATCGCCGCGCCAAATGTTTCTCTCCTCTCTTGAACGATCGCCGGACGTCGCTCTCGTTAATTATCTCGAAAGGTGTTTGACGAGCAAAAAAAGAGAAAGGGCGGGCAGACCTCGAGCGATCGTTAACGGGAAGTTCCTTTCGTGCCGCGGATTTCGGTGCTTGATAGTCCACGCGGGCGCTGTGAAAATTCTGCCGACAAATTGGCCTCATCGATGGGTCAACCCGGATCGGGTAACTGCGGTCGGCGCATTCTCCGTGTAACGCGAATTAAGCCGAAAGACCCTTTGAGGCAGATACGCGCGTAATTACAGCTGACGAGCTTAAAGCGGTGGTACTCGAATAAACTGAATTTCGGCCAGAGTGCCACTTCAGAGGAGAGGCGGCCAGAGAGCCGTGGCACGCTGGACGAAAAGCGTGAACAGCTACCATAGACAGCGGCCGAGCACGTTGCAGCCTTCAAAAGGTTGGGTTTAACCGGGGCGAGCGTGCAGAGAGCGCGAAAAAGGATAGGCTGCCTCTCTTTGCGACAAAAGTCGTCCCCCTCCGCCCTCCTCGTTCGTTGTTGTTCGCGTTTCACGAGTTCGCGCCGCGAATTTTCGCTGCCTCGACACCTCGTGCTCGCGGTGCATTCCGGCCCGCGATTCGTTTCGAAGTTTCAACGAAATCGAAAGCAGGATGGGCGAGCGGCAAAAGCGAAAGGCGGGAAGGCAGGGAACGCGAAGGGGTGCAGTTGCGGCTTTGACCGAGAACGATTTCGTTCGGCGTATAAGTTGGACTAGATTAGTGGCACACAGCGATCGCTGCACTTGGACTTGCTCTATGAAGCTGGAGTCGAGCTCCCTCGAAAGAGAGTGGGATCGCGTTCGCGGCGAGGCAGGGTAGGGGAAACCAGGTTACAACCGTGTTAGGTGTGGAATAGAGGTACGAGCTATGGAAATTAAGATCTCGCCGATACGAGCGAGAAAGTTTATTTCCCGCTAACGACCGCCAACGTTTGGAAGATCGGTGACGCTTCTATGCGGAAAATGTTACGATCGGGAATACCGGTTTACAGGCTCTGGGCGCTTCGAGCGAGCTGCTCCAAACAGCTTAACGTCCTTTACTCGAAGGGGAATGCATCGCGTCCGGGCCGGATAAAGGATGCCGCGCTTCGTCGTTTTCTAGGACCGATGCGATCGAGAAGATTACTTTTCTTGGCCCGTCGGCCCCGACCCGGCTCGGGTCCAAATCTCTTCAACGTGTTCGATTATTAGTCGCGCCAGGGATCCCGAAAAGGACGGACCTGTTCGTATCGAAATCGAGTCGCGTACGCCAAGTCGACGCGGACTTCCGGCGAAGCGGCGAGGAAACCGGAGGACAGGCAACGGCTGGGAAAGTAGAA
The DNA here is from genome assembly GCA_963583965.1 of Nomada ferruginata. Taxonomy (NCBI): domain Eukaryota; kingdom Metazoa; phylum Arthropoda; class Insecta; order Hymenoptera; family Apidae; genus Nomada; species Nomada ferruginata. The sequence continues at coordinate 6,642,156 of OY757225.1, read as the reverse complement.
GAAAAGGAAGCGGAACGACCACCAGTGGCGGGAGTAGCAGCGGCGGGAGGAAGCGATGGAGAAGAAGAAGAAGAAGAAGCGACGACCGCGCGAGGAAGAGGAAGAAGGTCGTGACTCTGGTAGCCTACATCCAAACGCGGTTATCTCGTTCCCTCTCTCGGTGTCCTGATGTCTTGCTGGCGCGCATGTAGACGCATTCCGTGCTTCTTCTCGCTCGCTCCCTGCCCGTTACGCCGACGTTAACGGCCCTTAACCATACAGCTTGGCCTTTCTTAACCCTATAACCGGCGATACGGGTTTCGTTAAACGGCCGTCCACTGCTCCTCGACCTTATCGTCTCGCCGATGAAACGTCACTGGAGCGATCGCGATAAGGCGACGCTAAACTTGCCCGAACCTTCGTCCACGTCTCGCCTCGTCCTTCCGCTCGGCGATCGCGCTCGAGCGGCTAAAGTTTCGAGAAGAATGCGTCTACTGAACCTACGGTGGATGATCGATCGGTTAAAAAACCGGAGTCCAGAAGATGCAATAAATATTAACCGATTCCAGCGTCGAAGCTATATCGCGTCGCGCGCTCAATTATTCATGAAAGCCTCGTTGAGAACAGTATAGTCCTGAACTGTTCATTCCCTCGCTCGCTGGCACTCACCCTTTCTCTTTCGATAGCTTCGCGTCGAGACGTTTTAATTAGGCGGGCGATCATTTTTAATTGTTTTCCCCGGCCCTTCGCGCCACTGGCTAGGATTAGAAATTTGGTCAGGGTTGTCAACGATAACCATTGGATGGCCCGTTGAAAACGAAACAGCCGTACCACGGGCACGCGGCGCTTCTTGCAATTTAATGCGGATACGACAATGCGCAAACACAGACGACCGCAGGCCCGATGCGAATTTAATATTGGCTGGATTTCACTTGCAAAAGTGTCGGGGGATTTCGCGATTGAAATGCATCGTAACATTATTATCCGTTGTAATTTCGGTAATGCAACCTGCGCGTGAATTATCTACGGATCCATAACGGCGGGCTATCACGCCGCGATACAATTCCAGATACGGGTGCAGGAAATATTCGGAAGTCATGAAACAATTTCGTCCCGTGAAATTGCTCGTCCAGGAACTTGCGCCGGCACTTTTTCACGTCGGACCGACGTATCGAATCCAAAGTCACGCGATCTGCGTCCAAAGGAACAGGAAAAGCTAGCTATCGGGCCGATGATCCACGATGAAAAAGGTAGATCTACGTGAGTCCCACGGTGGGCCAAGTCGCGCAGAAGCACGACGCGGTCGGTTCGAGTACGTACGTGCATACATACTTGCATAGGTGGAAGCCGGGCACGCAGCTCACAATCAGAGGAGCGGACTTGCACGCTAGATGCGTGCGTGCGGAGTGGCAAGTGCGTGTGCAGCGTGCGTGCATAGGCGCGATCGTAGGAACGTAGGAGAACGTAGGGACGATGAACGGACGTATGGGTACTCCGGTCCGGAACGTAGGACGTGCGTGACACGCAGGGTGTTGGTGTAGGTCCAGGGCCCAGCTCGGCCAATGAGGGACCGGGAATTCGTGGCAGAACGCCGAGCAGGCCGGCCAATCGCCGGGCCCCGGCTCCCCAGGGTTACTGACCTGGCCAACGCGTTAAATATCCCATCCTGAAAAATATCGTGCCCTCTGCGTCGAGCGGACGCCGATGGACGAAGACGCGGCTACACGCGTTCAACGCGTACGTGTACATACACGCGGAAAGGGAAAAAGAGGGAACCGCCGAACGGGGTGCACAGGGAGAGACGAGGAGGCGCGAGGGTTCAGCGAAGAAGGACAGAGACCGGCGTATCAAGAGAGCAAGGAGATGGAAAAAGAGAAGCGCGGCCGCATACCCCTTTGTTTGCACGGCCAGGTACAACCGCCCGCTCTCTCTCACTCCCTCCCTCTCTTTCCCTCCGCACGCCTATCTTCTACTCCCCGTGGCTTCGTATTTCATTGATTAGTATTGCCCATTAAAAGGATGCCTTTATTTCGCCGCTCTTCCATTCCCGACGCTTCCCTTCCTCCGTCCAATCATTCCATTTCTTCCCTTTCTTCTTCTCTCGTTCCGCTCTCGCCGTTCTACCGAACGCGTTCTCGCTCCGCATCTCGGGGCGTCCGTGCAACGAAGCCAAAGTCGGCCTCGCTTTTCGAGTTTCCCCGTCCCCCTTCGATCGCAGACCCGTTTTTGAACCACCCGAGCGTTTGGACTTGCGAAACACACGGTAGACGACCGGAAAGCACGAGTCCACGCACGCACGTCACCGAGGACGCATTGCCGCTCGTACGCCCAATTGCAGTCTGGCGGGGAGGACTCTTCGCCGGAAGCACGTAGTAATATGCGTAAAAATATTATTAATGAGCGCGGTGGCGCGTTACGCGAGCCGTGCTGCGATCGCGTTCTCTCGAATCGTCGATCGTCGTTGCGCGAACGTATAAATACTTTCGTCGCCCCCATCCTTGAGAATCTTGCAACGAAAAGTAATCACCGCATCGATATTTAACGCCGACCTCGAGGCATATACGTGCATGCTTCTCCGCGTACAGGCGACGGGTCCGTTGCCGGCCGATAGATGGCATACAAAGTGTAACGCGATAAAGGGTTAAAAGTTTCTACGATGCCCGGCCTGATGGAAAAGGAGCGGAGGCAAGTGTTTTATTTTTGCGTGCGATCTGTCTTTCCTGCCCGTGCCACTCGCAGCAATTCGAATCCGAGAGTGGCACAGTCGCGACGAATCGGAGCACTGTTAGTTACGCGTCTGTGTGCACGAGAAATAGAATGGGAAAGAGAAGGAGAGAGAGCGAGCGAGGCTACTAAGGTGGCCCAACCCTTGTGGACTTTTGTATCGATTACCCATCGGTTGGGCGAGGTTCCGCCCTGGCGTCGGACGCTCGTAATTTTAGCGCAAATATTCTCGCGCTAATTGAAGCGATCGGCCGATAGCCGATTGCCGTTCATTGCCAACGCAAAATAATTTCACCGGCTCGTCGCGACGACGCTCTCTTCCCTCCTCAACCCTGCGCGCTCCTTCGTCTCTGGGAGATGGCCGATCGAAAACCCTCCAGACGTCCTCGACGGTGCTCGACGACCTCGTGAAATTAACCGAACCTTTGTATTCGTATCGGTGTCACTGAAACCAGCATCCCCCGCGGGGACGCTCGTGGCGGCGGCCTTCCCTAGGGTAAGGGCCAATTTTCGACGGCGGAGAACCGCGGGAAGTGGCGCGCAAGACGGACGCTTTAAAATTTCAAATTCGCCTCGCGATCTGCAAGTCAACGCGGGGCTCAAAAGCTTAACTGTGCGCAACGGGACGGCGAGGTGCATAAAAATGTCCATCGATATTTGCATTCGAGAATCGTCCTCGATACTTGAGCCCTCTTTCCGATCGTTCCTCTCGAATACAATCGTCTTCCGGAAAGTCGGAGGAATATCTTCCACTCGAAACTTCGTACCTCGGCCACGCATCGACCGCTCCGTAATAAAAGAAAATATTGTATACCTATGTATATCGGCCAGCGATATTTCGCGATTCGTAATCCCCTCGAATTCGACGCCACCTATGCCCAAAGCACTGCGATAGTTTTAGAGATTCCCGGCAAATCGTGTAACCTGTTTGCCGCGACGCGCGTCGGATAAGCCGCTTAATTGTTTAATAAAATAATAGCGATAGTATCGCTAGCAAATGTACGCCGTACAAATGCGAGCGAGTAAATCGTATCCATCGTGCCCGAACACTGCGCCACTGCATTATCGAGGAAATTAATTGTCGCGTTCAGGTAGCACGGGCCTGCAACAGCTTTTTCGTCGTTATCGAAGCGTTCCGCTTATCGGAACTCGTTCGGAATGGAGCTTCGAAGCCACTCGAATTACGGCTCACCTCGAAATTGAAATAAGCAGCGGGCATACTTGGTCTGGTTCTTTCCGCAATCAACTGTGCCAGGAGGTATCGGGAACGTTCTCGATCGAGCTTCGAGTTGGAAACTTTCCCCAGTGATATTCCCAGGCATGTATCGACGGGAAGAGATTACCGTTGGAAGCGGGCGAAGTACGCAACGGCTAGACGAGACGCCCGAAGGCCGCACTTTTCGAGAAATTTTCGCATCGACCGGTTCTGACCTCGCGGATAAAGGGGCAGCGACGGATATCGCGCGAAAAAGTCGAGGCCGTCGCGCGAATAACTCCACGGAGACGGAGACGGTGCGCTGAAAGTGGGCTGCCCGGCAGACCGCCACGGTAAGCCAATTATCCACCTAAATACGAAGCCAAAGCGATGCATGTGGCTTAAATTGGCATTGTTTCCGCTCCTCGGACTGTCGTCCGTTCCACGCTCGTTCACCCCTTTCCCGCGATTTTTCTCCCCACCCTGGCGCAAGGAAAACGCCGCGGGGCAAAGTTCTCGGGGCAACGCGGAAGATGCTGACGGTTCGACGGACGGATGCCGGCATCCTCGAAGAAGGTGTTTGCCGGTGTCGCCGACAAGGGAGAGCGGAAAGCACGCGTCGAAGGGGGCAACGAAAAGTTGATCGGCGTCGCACGCAGTGGTTGGGATCGCGTCGCGCACCACTACGACGATAACGACGCGTCCGAAGAAGAGGGAACGCCGAGGCAAGAGGGAAGAGCGATTTTTCCGCGGGCGGGATTTTGAAACCTGTTTGAGTGCTTTGAAATCTAGAGAAATAGAAGAGTGGAGACCAAAGCCGGGCGGTGGGCAGGATCGAGTGCAGAGGCTTCGCCAGCTGGAGGAGTGCAACGACTCGAGGAAGAAGAGACGCGAAGAGAGGGCCCGGAGGAAAGAGGGGGAGGCTGTGCGCGAAGGATGGCCCGACGAGTCAAGACGTATATACGCGGAGGAGAAGATTGGCAAAAAGTAGTTCGTCGTTCGTGTATACACCGCGCCGATTCTCTCCCGTTTTCCTCTTCTCTTCGCCGCTGCCTCTTCTTTCGGTCAGCCGCGTGCGTTGGTAGCTTCTCTTTCCAGGACGACGAGGCGCGTTGCCCGGCTGCATGTAGATCGGCGGACGCGACGCGGCGTGCACACGGAACATTGGATTTCTTACCGCTGCCTCGATTCCTCGGGATTTTACTCAAAACTCAAGTTCGATGCGCCGCAATCCCCTTGATGCAATGGTCGTACGGCCGTCGTCGACAGTCCCACCTTTCGACCAAACGAGATCCGATACGTCCGGTTGAACTTTCGAAGGGCGAGGTATCTATCAAGGACGAGGGCAGCGTTCTTTCGAGGCGTCGGGAACTCCACGAACTTTGCCCCCCGGCGGATTTAATCGCATTTCACGATAGGATCAACCGCAAACCACCTGACGCGCCACTTGCACTGTTGCGCGGCAATTATCAGCGCCGGTCGGCAAACCTTCGCCGCGACATTCGCGAATCGAGTCGCGTCGAAGTGGGTCATCGCGACTGTTCGGCATGTCGCGAAACTCCTCGCCCGTCGGCTCATCCTTTCATCCTCTCAGCAATCTCCCCATTTCGCTCGCAAGGTCCTGCCGTTGCTCCTGTGCCGCGCGAGCGATTATACCGCAATAAACAAACGAACCGGGCTCTCGCGTTTCCGCAAAGGGTGGAAATTTGCATGCGCGCGATTCAGCACGGTTCCCGCGTGCCCATCGACGAACCCTCGAATCGGAAAACCGCGCGACTGTCCCGGGCACGAGAGGCGCGGTATTATTAAGCTCAACCGCTCCTCTCTGCCGGGCGTAAAAAAAATCCGTAAACATTCTTTATTTATCCGAGGGCTGAAGTTTCGCGGGGATGGCGCGTTACTTTGCAGCGGCGTTCAAAAGCTCCTCGTCGTATTACCACAGAGACGGTCCGCGAGGTCGTAAAAGGTTGCGCGTCAGCGACATAAAGCGTTTAATGTGCACCTCTTGAAATTCTATTTGCACCGGTGATGCACCGTTTCTGCGGCCCTTTGCGTGTCGGGTTCTCGCAGGTGGCGCCATCTGCCACGCCGGAACAATGCGTCCTCGCCGTGTGCCTCTTCCGTTCCCAGGGGGACCGATCTCTCCTTCGAGCCAAACTTTGCTCCCCCGTTTCGCCCCGAGTCTCCTTGACACGTTTCTTTCATCGCCGTTGTCGTCGCCGTTGCCGTCGCCGTTGCCGTCGCCGTTGCCGTCGCCGTTGCGGATCGGATGCGCGCCAAGGATGTCGCTGAGAAAAGAATAGCGTAACCGCTGTAGCAACGCGACCGATCGCCAGCCCCCTTTCCTAAAATCCACCGACCTGTTCCGTTCGATTCCGACTTCCACGAGATCCAGCGGATGAAACGGAGCGCCAGACACGAGCGACGATAATGGAGTCGTCGGACGAATGGGTCCTGCTTCGTTCGTCGCCATTCATTTTTCTCCTTCCAACCGAACGCATTCGTTCTCTTCTTGCCGCTTTGGGATCTGGCTCTGCCGACCATGTTGCTTTAGGTCAGTGCCGTCTTCCTTTCCCGTTCTCCCTTTGGCATGCTCCGGGACCACGGTGTGTCCTCTTCGTCGCACGCAGGTGCGGGCATTCGGCCAGACCGAGACGCGAGCGAAGAAGAGGAGGCGGCGAAGGAGCGAAAGGGACAACGATCGGGGACTGCACGGAACGAGGGGGCCAACGGGTGTAGAAAAAGGACGGAGCCAAGAAGGCAACGCGTGGTTTAGGGAGGGGCAAGAAAACCGCCGTCGGTCCTTGGTCCGTCCTGGAGTTCTTCGAGTTTTGCTCGACTTTTTGGGCCAATCTGCCCTTCTGCCTCTTTGTCCCCTTTCCCTCTCGGTTCCCCGTTCGGTCCTCTATCCGGTCCGGTCCGGTCCGGTTTGGTCCCTCTCTCGCCGGCCCTTTCTTCGGCCCTCGCGACCAGCAACATCCTCCGAAGACGGTTCGGTGGATCATCCACCTGGCGCCCCCTCTCGTTGTCCCTACCGCGCTGCCATCCTCCAAGCTATCGGCTATTTTTCTTTGCCCGTCCAACGTTTAATTTCCCCACCGCACTGGCGTCCTAGTTGAGAAGGATGTTTCGAAAATGCGAAACACGCAAGCTCTGCGCGCGAGTGAGACTGGAGCGCCTAGTTTGTCCCTTCGTTCGATAGCCTTACTTTTTCTCCAACTGGAGACGATCTTAAGCAGGTAGAACTCGTTGGCACTAATTTGGTAGCGCTTCTCGCATCGCTCCCTCTTCGTCCTGCTGACGATCCCTAGGACGGCGGGAAGGGTGCTACGGGTCTCTTTCTCTCTCTATCTCTCTATCTTTCTCTCTCTGACTCGCTGTCCTCCATTGCGCGACGTCGAAACGGCTCTAAATTACACACAGGCTCGAAACCGAAGAAGAGTTACGCCGCCACTTGAGGGGAAACAGAAGGGGCAGCGCGGGAAAAACGCAGAGAGCACTTTTTGCGCAACCGGCGCATCTGTCGATCGCGCTCGCGCGTCGTGCTTGAGCTATCTTTAAACGGAAATTTCAGCGATGAAAGCTGCGTCAGAGGTAGACAGGCTGGTGATGCTTCTCCGCGCTCAATCCTGCAGAATTCAAATAGCAGCTATCGGCGTTGCAAATCAAAGGTTCGCGAGACAAAGGCAAACGGGTTAGGTGTCGCGCAAATCCGGAAGAATAGTCGGGGGCTGTCGGGTCGTTATTCAAAGATGCGGCGGGGCCCCGTGCGTGGCCCGTTTCCGCGTAATCCCCTTTACGCGCGATAAATCCCGAGAAGAATTTCGACGGTGGAATCTCGCGAGGGCGCGCGTATCCGATAACGTCGAACGCCATTCACTTGGTTCTCGAAGATTCATTGGAAAGGGTCGGAAACCCTGCAACATCGAAGCTCGCGTTCGCAGAGGAGAGATGCGAAGAAAGGGAGAGAAAGGGAGAGAAAGGGTGAGAGGGAGGTAGGGAGGGAGAGAGAGAGGAAGCCCTTGTATTCACTGGCCCGTCGACGTTACCTGCGCGAATCTCCGTGCAGAATGTAGATGACACTAACCACCGGTACCGGTATATCCGTCGGTTAATGGCGTCGATAGTCGCCGTTGATGACGGCGACGGTGCATGGCGGTAGCAGCTGTCGTTACCCAGAGGCAAGCTTGCTCGTGACTAATCCTGCATTCCGATTCCCTATAACCTGCCCTTCGAACCTACCCCTATAATATAACGCGGTGCCGATTAGAGCGGCCCGAGTTACCCTAGGCCTGTCATTCTGCCAACGAGGAAACCGAATCGATAGTGCGCGTACCCACTCGTCCTCGACGACCCACTAACTTTATTCGATTTCGTTCGCGAGGAGTTTGGCCCGTCCGCCCTGTTTATCGTAACGCGCGGCTTACTGCCGTACGAGGCCGGGCGTTGCTTCAGCCGCTACGCCCTTCGGGTTCTTTCTTTTGCAAAAACAATTGAGCACGCTGGAAAATGTGTCGAAGACCGTCCAGTGCACATTTTTCAGCATCCTTTCGATGCCAACTCTGCCGTGCACGAAGGGGCGAAGGATCGACTCTATCGTTCGACGAGGTCAATTAAAACCATCGTCCTCGTCCCCGTGCGATTCGAACGCGAAGGGTGCTTGCGTAGCAGAGTTTGGTCTTCTCGGCTCGCCAACGTTCGCGCTGCGGTGCCTATTATCGGCGTAACGAGTGTAACGAAAACTCGCCTACTTTCCATCGCGCCGGTCTCCGTATTGTCTTCTCCCGTGTACTCGCCTTCGATACCTGCGCGATGGCTTCCCTCGTATCTTTCGCGCTTCTCCATCCGTAGCGCAATACGCTCGAGCAACGAAGACAGACGCGCGTCTTCCAATTTATCGGTCTGCTCTTTTTCTCTCTGTCGCGCAAATATCGTCCAACGATGTAACGAAATATTTTCATTGTGCTCTTTGCTCGCGGCCAGCTTGGCAAATAGAACGTCGTCCCGTAGCCGATATTAAAGTCAAATCAGCAGGAAAATGTCGGGCTAATATTTCCGTTGACGGCGAACCCTTGGTCGTCGAGAGCCCGGGAGGAACGAGGAGCTGCTCGGCCTCGCTTTTACTCATTTTTCGATAGGAAGGCGCGAGAGAGAGAGAGAGGGGCGAGATAAAGGGAGCAGGAACGGCGAGGTCTACGGGGCGAAAAAGCGAGAGAAAAGGAAGGAGAAGAAGAAGAAGAAACAGAGGGAAAGGAATTAAGCGCGGTGAAAAGGCCAAACTCTCTGGCAATTTTCTTCGTTTCGGAGCACGGTGCGTTCACCGTGAACATACCGTAATTGTGTACTTTGTGCTCGCGCTTCGATCAGCGTTCCGTAACGAGTTGTCATACGGCGCAAAAACACCGATCGATACCGTGTGCATTACGGCCGCGTGTAACGAGCGTCGTTTACGTGTATGCGCCCGGCCCTCTCCCTCTCCCAGTTCCTCCTGCTCTCTCGTTGCACCGCATTTCACGTGCAAGCGTGTGGGCCCGTTGTGCCTACGGACACACCCGTTCAGCCCGTGCGTCGGAGGCTCAAGTGCAAGCATGCGACCAAATATCGTCGAGTATCCGCGCTTCTTCCAAATTCGCCATCGTCGTCTCGTCGCGGACGCGAGAAAGCAGTCGCGACGATCGATCGAACGGACTGGCTGCGGTCACGCGGCTACGCAATTTAGGACGTCGAGTTAGGGAATTAATGTACGTCGCGATTAGATCGTAGCGTACGCGCGGTACAGTTCGACCGGATAGCTATAGGCAGCACCGGCAAGTCGCAAGTAGAATTTCCATTCTTTCTCGGACACCGACGAAGTATATACAAGAAGTAGGTATGCGCCGAGAAAGTTTCGCGGCAACGAACTCGCAAACTATTCTCCTTGGACTCCGGTAGTTTACGGCGGAACGGGAGGGTAGGTCAGCAGCGCGACTAGGACAGATTATCGATCCGCCACGAAAGGAATTCTTTTCTTCTCGGGCCTCGCTTTTCGACCATTGCGAGTACTCGCCGCGGCCAGCCATCGATCGGCCGACCACTGTTCCCTTTCTCGTTCTTTTCACGAAATTAATCGTTCCCTCTATCCAACGAGCCGCTCCGGGAAACCTTTAAAAACGGGTGCCCGTCTGGCTACGTATGCATATACATACATACATGCATACTTGGCGTTGCTTCGTCGAAACGCCGCGCCGCATCGACGCCTATGGGTTTGCGAACACGAGTGAGTCACGTAAATTACACAAACCATAAAAATCGATACCCGTGCTGATTCGCCTGGCTCGTTTTTCAACAACCCCACGGACTCCCACGATTTTGGCCCCTTTTTCCGTTCTTGACACTAGCCCCGTGCGTTACTGCGAAACAAAAGCTCCGTGCTTTCGCCGCGTATAAACGACCAGCAACCGAAATACAGGCGAAACAGTTTTTTCCCTTCCTTTTTTTTCCATTACCTTTCGTCGCATTAGAAACAAAGAATTCGTTTAAAGGACGCGCAAGAAGCTCGGGGCGACAGCGTTAAAATTACTCGCCGGCACAATTGCGTAAGCGAGGCAATTTCTGTGAAACTGGGAAGAAAAAAAAACGGAAACCCTTTTTTCATGAATACGCGACGGAGCGTCTTTCGCGTACAACGACGTGGATCGGAGTCGCGCGTGGCTTCGACAAAACTTTCCCAGCAAATGCCGTGGCTCCTTTCGATTCGAGTGTCTCCCTCTTCTTGTCGGGTCTGGCTGCTCGACGAGACCGAGGCTCGTCGGTCTGTCGGCGGAGCCCGACCAGGACCTACCCCAAATCGCCTGTTAGGCCTTTCGGCGGAAGGCAGTCTGGTGCGTGCCCGGTCAAAAGTTTCTCCACCGACATCCGGCCCTAACCTTCCGCACGGGGGAACTCGTTGCGTTCCTCGCGCGGCGAAACAAATGCCCCGCCGTTTCGTGTACAGTCCGCTCTAAAAGTGTCTTTTTTTTCCACCGCCAGCCCGGCTTCCCACTCGCTCTATCTTTCGGCCGGTCTTTCTTCGCTTTTCGGAGCAACAATCGCGTCGCCCGGTTTCCGGTCGTACCTACAATTAGACTCGATACCCCGACGACCTCGGCGCAACGGTGCAACGGGTCACCGGAATAAACGTTCGACGATTCACGTTGTGATCGATCGATCGGTCGTTGACGCTGATTTTTGACGAGCAGTTCGTCGCTGGTCTCGTCGCAAATCCGATTAACCCGACCCGAAGCTGTAAGCGGAGAAGCCTCGTGGGCTTATTAATGTCCAACCGGAGACCACCATGGAACTTATGCGCCTCGCATCGAAACGGGAATATTCAGGAACGCGGCGCGGTCGTTACCCTGCGGCTGGCGAAATCTTCGTGCATCGAGAGCACCGCGCTTTTTACAGGGATCGACCAAATCGATTTTCGAGCTCAGCAATAGGAACACGTGATTTGACGAGCCCGACGCGGAGGAGGAACGACGCGTTAGAATTCGACTCTTTCCACGCCATGAATGCGGATTTTGTTCGCCACCTACGCTTTAAGCCCGCACGCATTTGTACGCAAGGTCATTGACGCGGTACACTTTTATCGCCCGAGTACGTACATATGTACATGGTCCCGCTTTTTCTCGTTCCGTCCGCTTCGCGCGTACGTGTCTCCTTGTCCGGTCGAAATTCTGAAGCTTCCGGTTGCGGTGCGCCACGATCTTTCGCGTACGCGTGAAGGCGATTATTCGTCGAAGGCGCGTCGAAACTGTTTCGAGGTATCCCGGCGGAAAGCGTTTTGGCGTGCTCGCGGCGAGGTATTCGCCGGTGAACGCGTTTGTACGCGAAACGAATTCGAAATCAAGGCACACGGTCGCCGGAGAGGAGGACATGACTGGAGGTTTACTCATATTCGGTGAGTGACCTGTAACCGCGTCTCGGCGACCGACAGCACCGAACATTTGTGCGCCTACTGCTCGTGCTGAAAATATCTGCCCTGGCAAGTGTGTGTGTAGTAGGCGCGGGCCCTGACCCTAGTCAACGAGGCTCCGCGTCGACGACGAAATTCGGCGTAGCTCTTAACGAGACCAATTCAACGCGCACCGCCATTTACGCTTCAACGATCGTTTCGTGCGATTACGGTCTCGCGGGCATTCTCTAGACACGGCTTTCCGTCTAGCCCATGATATCATCGCGCTCGCTCGCCACCGTTCTTCGCGCAACCGAGCACAGCTTTTGGTAACGATATAGAATTCGTCGATTCGAGTGCGATGCGTCGCGTTTGGAAATGCGTTCCGCTGAAAAAATGCGAGGGGGCAACGAACGAGGAGGGAAGTTGGTTCCCCGCAGCTCCAATTCATGGCTGGCTGACTGATTTACTTGCTTTCAGTTCGAAGGAGGCGAGGTACTTGTTGCTCCGGATCGATCTCGCGCCGCGTGAAAACCGAATTGGTGAAACGCCAACCGTGCGCCAAACGCTCGATCCGACGACGACGCCGACGAGCTTCAAGGCCAAGGCTGACCCTCGCAACAGACGAACCGCAATTTTTCCCGCCCACCCTTCGACCGAATCGGCCTTTCCGTCACCGGCTGCGCCGCGATAAGGACTGCCGTTTGCAATCGCGAAGAGGTCCTACTCGCGACAACGCCACCGTGCAGCACGCTTCGTTATCATCGAGAAAATTCGGACCAGGTGACGAGTGATGAGAAATCGCGTCGCCGTTGTTCGTAGAAAATGAAACGCGGACACCGGCATGGTTCTTACGGAGCGAGGAGAGAAGAGGAAGGAGCGACGAAGAAGAAGTTCAACTTGATACCGAGGAAAATTTTTGTGCCGGTCGCAGTGCAGTGCGCGGCCGCGCGCGTGAGAGCGCTTACGAGTGCACGTGTGTACGTACGCGTACGCGCAAGCGTACCTCGTCCACGCACATGCACGTACGAGCATGCTGAATTATGCAGCCTGCATATTTTCCGGTCTGTTTGGTGGGTCTCAAAGCCTAGCTGGTAATCCAGTCAGTCTGCGTGCACACCGGGTGACTCGTCTGCAGAAGGCCCGCAAAACGCGCGAAAATTTTGCAATTTCACAGCAGGCTGCGCCCGCGAGAGACCTCGCCGAGAAACACTAATAGAGGGAGGGAGAGACAGAGAGACGGTGCGGGGACGAAGGGGGTGGAGGATGGAGGAGAAGGTGTAACCTCGAGTTGAAGCGGCACGATATCGGAAATAGAATAACGCTGGAGCTCCTTGCGAGACAGATTTCCGGGGGTCCTTTCAGATATCCGGCCGGGAGAATAATTCGAGGGTCGAAGAGGAAAACTCCGAAACGCTGTCGAACGCGGAAACGAGTAACGTTCCGGTTGTGCAGCTCGATGAAAATTTCGCGACAGGAGGGAAGAAGATTTTGTATTCGCGACATCTAGCAGAGCGGTGAACTCCTTCCGCGAGACGGTATCGAACTAGCCGGCCTCCTTGGCGAAACAAACATGCTCGACGAGCAAACGGGCAATTTGCGATCGCACGGTCCGGTTCGTTACACGAGCGATTAGACTCGTCAAAGCTCGCCGGGATCCAGCTACCGGCTTTTCGTAGGAGGGCACAGAGTCTCGGTGCTGGCGGCAATTAGCCACTCGGAGCGGTGCGCCGAGTTCCTCTCTTACCTGTCAGCCGACGATAATAATTGCCTGCAACGGCACCCCGTTTCTCGAGTGGCAACCCCGATTCCAGTTCACTTTCTTGCGCCCGGCGTCGACCTTCTATCGCGAGGTGTTGACGTTCAAAGCTGCCTCGATTAGACTTTCCCTTTTTCCCCGCCGCTCCTTCTTTCTTTCTTCCATTCTGCTCTCTAGTGTGTGCACGAGCGCTCGCGCTTCTGTACGGTTCAGTTCGAAAAAGAGACAGGAAACGAGGAGGCCGCGCAAGAAATACAGCCACCCAAGAAAGGAGAGAGGCTTCGCGGAAATTTTGTTCGCGATCCGACGATCCGAGAAATCCTGTTTTCCGCATGGTTTTTACAATACGCGCAAACTCTTGAACGCTCTTACGCTTTAAGTGCTTAGGTTTATACCGCGCCGTGCTTTCTTCGCTTTTCCGTTGCGCTCTCTTGTCCGAGGAAATTCAGATCTCGCCCAAGTGACGCCTGTGCGGCCTCTGGCTGTTTCGGTCTGATTCGGAGCAGCAGTTGGACACGTACGAAAAACCGAGAGGGAGATGGATCCGCGCGTTCGATCGGCAAAAAATTTGCCGCTCGTTCGTGGCTCTTTTACCCAGCCCTAATTCCATCGCGTGCAGAGATCAATCAGCTGATTGCTGATACGGTTAAGCCGAACCCATCGCCGTAAAGATAATGATCGAAAGCGGCGTACTGTTTTCGTATCGCCGCGAGAAGCGCGATTGGGGAACGCTATCGATCGCGAATAGCACGAGCGAGAGCGAGAGCGCGCGAGCAAATTCCGAGGGATGAAACGAAATTTCACGTTTTCGGAAGACTTCTCCTGCCGTTGCAACCACCGATACCGCTTCGTCTATTTTCCCTTCGCCTTTCGTCGCGCTAAGAAATCGACCCGATAATTAGTACACCCGCGAGAGGGGTATGCATCGCCGTTCTTTAATGAAATAGGTACTTGTAACCGTTTGCCCGGCGTTTTCCGGTTCCTTTTTCCACCCTCGTTGCTTTCCTTAGCGACGGCGCTTAATTGCTGACGCGTTTACTGCCTCTCAAAGCGATCGAGGAATCACCGTTCCATTTCGAGGACTTCTCCCAGCCAATCAACGTTCGAAGCTGCGAGCCACTTCGCGATAAAGATACGCCAAACACCACTGCCAGTAAGTACCTTCCGCCCTTCTCGAACAGCGTCACCAGCACAAATGTCTCGGCGGAACACCGATCCCGGCAGGGGCCCCATCGCGTCCCAATCGACGTCCCGATCGAAAATTCCATCCGTGTTTCATAATTTTCCAAGTGTTTTCCTTTGTGTCGCGTCGGGTGAATCGCCCCGGACAGCAACCCGAATCGAAACGCGACATACAGGGACGATTCTTTGCAAACGCTTTACACCTGCCGATACCTTCTGCGAAGCGGCGTTACGCAAACTTGTTGCCCACTGTAAAACGAATTGCGTAACCTGGGTATGAAAATCGCCACCCACGCGCAACGAATTTCAGGATAGTGCAGGTACTTTACGTGGACGTTCGCCCCTCAACTTGGCCGGACTCTTTCTCCTCGTATAGGTTCCTCTATGCGTCGGTGGGATGCATAAAACCCGAGCGGTTCCTAATTAATGACTGATTGGCAGCTCGGCGTTCCTTTGCCCCAACTCCTCGTGCCCCTTCCCGTTCTTCCGCAAATCCGTCTGCCTGCTTTCCGTTCTTCGCTCCCTCTCGACGCCTGCCCGTGACCTCCTCGCCAGCCCTTTCCCCACCGTCTTCTGCTCGCCTCCTCTTTCATCTTACCGAACACCTTTTCATTCTCCGCACGCCTATTCCTTTTTTCGTTTGTCTTTCGACCAATCGGAGGACCCACCAATCGGCATCGATTAATTTGTTCCATCTCTAGGCAGACATATCTTGGTATGCTTCCAGTCGTCATCTTGCACGACCGAGCTGTTCGAGCATTGGTATATTGTAGATCCGACGGCACGCCTCGAAGAAACGTCAGTCTCTCGATGAACGAATACATTGTCCAGTCTACGTCGTTTGTTATTCGGCTGTCAATTAAACGTAACGATTGCCACGCGGCGACTCCCCGGTGTTCCCCGGCGCATTGGTCCTGCGACACGCGGTGAATCCAGCTAACGGACCCCGATGAAAGGGCAACCCGAAGATCGTATTGGCATTTCAGTCCGGTTGCCGCCAAACGGTGAACTTTGTTAATTCGATAAACCATTATGCGGTCGATCGTAGGACGCTAGTTACGGAGCAGTCGTGAATCGGAATCAGCAACTGCTGGAATGCTCGGATCGCGGCGCGGTCGTCTCGAGCCCGTCTTAGAAAATTGAACGTTTTCCCTACTACCCTTGACGCGAGGGCGCGTTGAATTTGAATGGAAGGAAAATGTAACGATACGCCGGGAGGGTATGAATCGTCCCTAGATGCGTCCTCGAACCCTCGCCTCGGCGGAGCGTAGCAACGATCTCTGGTTGGCAAAAACATAAAGCTTCAACCGGGTAGCAAAAGGAGGACGTATAATCGCGATTCCCGTTTGAATTTATTTACCCTACAAACGCTACCCTCTCCGAGGAGAAAAATACGCGCTCCTCGAGCAACGAATAAGGCCCTTATCATAAGGGCGACGCGCTCGTGCTTCAAAGACAACTCGACCGATCCCCGATGAAACCGAATTTGAAATTTTCCAATAAATTGCATCGGTCTTTTTCCCATGCCGTAGTCGACGCGAAAGCAGCCCCTTTTGGCCTGAGTGTATTCAGAGGATCATAGAAGTACAAAACCAATGCGTGTACGCACGCACGTAGCAACGAACGAACGAACGAACGAACGCACGCACTGCTCCCTCTCTCTCTCTCCCTCTCTCCCGCCCCTGCTCCCATTCTCTTTGTCTCTTCCGCGGTTTCTTTCTGTTTCTCTCGATAAACATCTCCCTTCATCTGTACCGCGATCTCGCTCTCTCCCGCCCCTCGTTCGGGCAACCCTCTCTGTCCGGCAAAGGCACGGGGAGGGCACAGAACGTAGCGAGCGGTCAAATAAAAGCCCGTGTTTTCCCCGATATTGAACCCTAGGCTAAGCCTAACCTGCCTCAACCTTCGCTGCCGCAACGTGGTCTGGCGTACAGCGCGTAGGGGAGAGTGTAGCTGGAGGAAGAGAGCGGCGAAGGGGTTGGAGGAAGAGGAACGGCTGGAGGAGGGAGGAGTAGGTGTACGAGGTGGCAGGTAGGGGGAAGCCACACCAACTGCGGTCGTTGACCCCACGCACACCCTCAGTCCAGCCCGAACCCACCCCTCAGGGCCGACGACACTGGTGCCGTCTCACGGAAAAGTATTGCACTCGCACTGCAATCCCCTTTCAGAACGTCCCTCTGTCTCCGCGCTATGTGCCGCCACCCTTCTCCCTTGTCCCTTCTTCTTTTCGTCTCTTCCTCTTGCTCTCCTTTTCCCTCTGCCTTCCACCCCGTGCACGGCTGCCGTCTCGCCTCCTCCCGCGATCGCAGATCTTCTCGTTACCTCCGATTCGCCCGGCCCATTCTCGGCCTTCGTTACACCGGCCGATCCCGAACGTTGTCCTACCTGTCCCAGGACAGGCGAACAATTTTTCTCGTCGCGCACCCAGCTTCGCGAGGACACTCCGTCGATTCCCCGGACCAATGGTGTCACGCGCAGAATTCTTTCCCGCGATTCTAGCTAATTTCGCGATGGCATACGTATCGATCGGGTGCTTGATTAACGACGAACGGAGGCCACGGTTCGTTTAAGTAGCGAGCTCGGATGCTTAGGAGTCCGCGGTCTGGTATACACGCGGACGTTTCCCCTCGGCGAGCGGAGGATCTTTGTTCGATCTCTGCGTGCACGGGTATTTATCGCAGGGAAGAACGTTACGGGGTTGTCGTGAGCCTGCTAGTCTCCATTAACGCAACAGTTTATGTCGGCGGTTACAAACGCCGCTGCACCCGGGATTTTTCATGGGGAGATCCGGAAAAGTTGAATGAACGATATCAAAGGGTGCCGTTACGAAAATTCACGAGCGAAGCGCCGCCGCTGCAGGGTGGAAGAAAAAAAAAAAGAAAAAAAAGAAAAATGTTGCTCGTCGATGCGCGTGCATTTACGTCGCGTAGTAAAGTGAAACGTAGCGATTCAATGACCACCGGGCCGCGGATTGAAAAAACCGAGAGTATTATTCGGAACCTTAAAAAATGAGAGTTTACGTTCCCCTCGTAAAAATCGCGCCCGCTGCCCTTTTCACTCGTAAAGCAGCGAATGCCGGCTTTGTCCAGGTTTTGTCCAGGCTAGAAGGAAACGCGTTGGCGGAGGAAGGGTCGTCGCGGAAATGCATCGCAAATCTTCTTTCGGCCTTGCCTGTCCACCGTGCTCGCGACATTCCCGCGCTTCCCTTCGCTTCTCGCACACCTGTATCGCCGTGCGCGGTCAATTCGCGAGCGACGGACGCGTCGCGTGTGACAAATCGTTACTTTCTATCAGCGAAATGAGCGTCAACCATCAGCCGTTAGCCGAACTATCGATCCTCGCTTAAAAACCGCCCCTTTGTTCGCCGTTCGCGTTGGTCCCGTTCCTCGCGAACGGAGGTCGAGCGTGCTCGTTAAAACGGATGTCCTGCTTGGAACGCGGTTCCTAAACTTTTCCGGGAACGCGGGGAGATCGAACGAGTTGCGTGCAATCTCCGATCGAATTTCCCGCGGCGCGGCCGTTTGAAAAGGAAAGCGGCACGGCCGAGGCCGGTGGGGGTGGTTCATCGTCGGCGAACAAAGCGCACGGCGGATGGCTCGCGGGGAGAGCATTATCAATGACGTACTAGAAAAGTTCCGAGGAAAAGTTTTATTGTCTAGAGCCATGGCCGATTTGTTATCCAACCGTGCGGATGCGTACGTGCGCTTTTACTTCCGGGTTAGGGGCTCTGCAGGGTGTTGTTCAACGACCTGTATCGGTACACCTTTTTTTCTCCGCGGCATCGACGCGCAGCAGGAACGTTCTTTTTCTTCGTCGGCAATCAAGAACTCATCCGGAGCGAAGCGGGCTCTTCGCGATAGCAGGTGGCACACGCCAGGTGCATACTTTTCTACGCCGTGCCGTCACCGTAATCGCCGTGGCTGGCGGGCGAACGCCCGTTTCGCCGTTTCGGGGGCGGATAGAACGTCGGGAGAAAACGCCTGCGCGCAAAATTATTCTGCCAGGCCTTGCGTTTTCGAAACGCCGCGCTGGTCTACGCCGATCTCCGCTCGAAATGCTTTCGCTCGGGGGAAGGAAGTTATTCAATTTGAAATGCACCCTCGGCATTTCGCCGGTACCCATTTTCGTCGACAACGTGAATCAGAGCCTTTCTGCGTGACGGTACAGCCTGTGGTTAAAAATTGATTGCGATCTCGAAAATCGGTGTTGCCCTTATTTCCCGAGGAAGCAAAGGAGGGGGCAGAATCGCACTGAGATCGTGGATGTCGCGAACGATATCCGTCTAAACGTACCGACGATCGGTTTGGCCAATTCAACGGAACGCTTTTGCAGCGCACGTACGAGTCTGAGAAATTCACGCGAAACGTGCGCCACCGACGAAAGAAAGACCCACCCTAAATTTGCGTGTCTCGAGCGGTGTGGGTCGCCTCCTTTCCCCCTGAAACTTTCAACCCTCCGTGGATAACCCGCACTGACCTACCCCTACTACGTGATTTATGGACGAGCGGCGTCCGTAGACGCAGGGACGTCTAGGCCCCTCTCTCCTTCTTAGCCCTTTCGAGAACCACTTGTTCCGCCGGAGAGAGGGTTGAACAATTTCTCCCGTGATTACACTGGCGCCGCGACGACACACATTTTTCGGCGGCGAATTTACGACGAACGTTGCCAGCCTTTCGACCATTATTCGCCTCGCGCTTTCCAAGGGAAGCTTCGATATCGAAGAAAGGGAATAAGAAGTAAAGCGTGCAGCAGAAATTGTTGCGTACTTCGGCCGCGTACGCGGACTAAAGTGGATCGATGAAACGCGACACTCAACGTTAACGAGGCTCTATCGAAGGCGTCCCAAGGATGCTTTGGCGATCGCGAAACGAGCAATTTCGTGGCTCTATCCGAAGAAGATAATCGACCCGGTGAAATTGATTAATTTCATTCGCCAAGCGCGGTGCGCAAACGCTCGGGCGACGTTCGAGATCGTAAGTTTCGGTACAATTACCGACACTGCCGCCTTGCAATCCCAGGTGAACTAAAATATCCTCCTCTTAACTTTCCCGCTAGGTCCACTTAATTCCGTCGAAGTTAATTAAGAACGCGGGTTTCGCTTTAAAGTAGCCAATTTAAATTACTTTTACGAGCCCTTGGGCGCGCGCCGCGTTCGCCCCAAAATCTATCGAGCGACTCCGGATCCCTCGATAGGGGCATCCTTCGAGCTCCGAGGTTGCGCGTGGAAAGGGGAACATTCCGAAGGAGCACGATTATCCTTCTCCAAAAACGATCAAAATGCACCAAATTTCAGTTTCGCGCCAATCGAAATTTCCACCGTGTCCGAACTCTTCCCTCCAACGTCAACTAATTGTACGTATACGCAAATTTCTAGTCGCGACGCGTTATTTTATTCCTCGGACAACGACGAATACTCGCGCGTTGTCCGTCCTCTCGGACTTCTCTCGTCGCACCTTTATTCCCACTACTAAATTGCCAGCGTCCGTCTGCGAAATTGCTTTCGTACGTAAAAGAAACCACCCCTCGCGGTCGATACCTGGCCGAAAAAGGAGAAGGTCGCATGCGTCTACGCGCGAACCACTCCGCCCGTCCGTGCGTCAGCCTACGCAGGGACTGTGCTACTAAAACCGATACCGGAAATAAAGGGAGCGAGCCATCGACGAGCAAGCTTCCGCCTGAAAGGGGCTCGCGTCGAGAAGAACGAGATCGTGGGTCGTTTAGCGGCAGGTCCACGTCGTATTGGCATTAACCGCGATTGCGTCGTTAGAAGTAACACGCTGGATCGGGCGGAATCGTTCGCCGTTTTAATTATCCCTGGCTCGTCGCGGCCGTGCAATCGCCGCGGACAATCCCATCGAGGCCAGAAACTGCTCGGGATTAGCGAATTTTTCCGGCGGCTCGCGAATCAAGATACATTTTTGAGTGCCGCGAGAATGTCAGGCCTCATTAAAAGTCCCTTAACAAAACTCATTAGCGAAATTCGCCTGGGGGAATGGGTTACGACAACGTCGCAGCGTCGCATCGTAAGTTTGTTCGGAAAGCTCGCCCGGTTCTACGCGCGTTTTTGTTTTTCGATTTGCCGGCGATGGCAAAAAACGACTCGACGTCCGATCCGCGTCTAAACGACGCGCCACTCGTGAATTGTATAATACGTAATCGCGAGTTGCCGGTGCGCTCGTTGCAACTTTGTTCTCCGCTCCCTCCGATGTCTCTCCAGCCGTAGCATGCTGTACAAAGGGACTGTAAGTACTTGTTGCTCTCGAAATACACGGAATCGTACGTCCCTCTCTCGTCGCTTCTGTCCCTCCTGCCAACCGTGTCCCGCCGAACGCTGCTCGCGGTCCGCTTCGATACCCGCGGACGGATGATGCCAAACATTTTTTTCCCGTTCGACGGCCGATCGATCGATCCGTCAATCGCGCTGCAACTTTGTCGGCTAACTTCCGCCTCTCTGTCGCGGGTTTCTTCGGTGCGACCGACGAGAAGCAGGAGGCAGGTGGTCTTCCCTTCGCTTCGTCTATTCTGCGTGAAAAATGTTTTGACCCCGGCGATGCATCCCCATTATCCTCGACGAGGCACGCGTACATAGCGCATCAAAGACGGCCGGCGAAACGTTGTCGAACAACCGCACCGACTGCCATCGGTCTCCCTCTATCCCCGTTCACCGCGCTCCTTCCTTTTTTCCTCCCTTCGTAATACAGGCATACCCTCCCTTGTCCGCGGCGTTTACTTGGCCGCGAACAACGCCGGCCGCATAGTTGCATCTCCGCCGTCGCGAAATTGATTAATCCCTCATCGGCCGTTCCCCGGAGGACCACCCGGAAACTCTATGTGTATCGCGTATACCGGAAACGAATCAGCCTGGCTACTGACCCCGTCCTTTCTGCATCTCCAGGGGACAGATCGACGAACGGACAGCGGAGAAGGAAATAGAACGAGAGAGAAGTCTCGAAGATAGCAACGGACAACGGAATCGTGGCAGCCCTCGTGGAAAAATTCATCCCTTAAGAAAATACAGGCAATAACCTCTGGATCCTCATCGGTGGTGCGCGGAACAGGAGGTGGGGATGCGTCGGTAGGGCAAGGAGGAGGTGGGTGGTTGGAGAAATGGTTGGAAGGGTGGCAACAGGACACGGCAAAGACGTTGCTGCGTAGGAGATCGGAGCGTTGCGGGAGCAGGGCGACAGAGGCTCGGCGCGGCAGGACGGGTAGGAGTTGCAAGGGGCAGCGAAGGAAGGAGAGCGAACGAAGCCGTCGCGGTGGCGGCGGCGGCGGCGGCGGCGGCGTCGACGGCAGTGGCGTAGAGGCGGAGGCGGCGATGGCGAGGGGACGTCGAGGGACGGGAGGGTGACGGAGGAAAAGGTGAAGGTGGAGAACTCGGAAGGGGCGGTGGGTTAAAGGTAGCGGGCCAGAGCCTCACTTTATTTTTATGCAGTTATTGATCTCCGTAGAACCCGACACCCGCCGTACCCACCCTTCTTTCTCCACCTTCTCCTACGCCAGCTCCTCGGCCTCAACCTCCTGCCTCTGCGCCTCTTGCCGCCTTCAGCCAAGCCACCCCAAACCCCTCCGCCCTTCGCAAGAGAGCTAGCCTGCCGGCGGGTAACTAGCTTATCAAAAAATGGGCGTTGCCGCCTCTTACTGTCTCGGTCGTTCTCCTTCTCGCGCCACCGTCTCCTAGCTTTCTCCCTTCGTCACCCTCGTACTCTCTCACCCTCCCCCACACCGCTGGCCCACTCGCTCTGACGGTCGCGAGCCAGCTTCGTCTTGTCCGTGGCGTCGGCGCGCGCGTTCTCCCTCTCTCCACCTTTCTCATCTTTTCCATCGGTCGCTTCCTCGGTTCTCGTTCCCTCGCCTACACTCTTTCCCGCTTTCTCCGTTCACCCCGTGCCCGCGAGCGCATTTCCTCCCGTGGCCAGGGTCCTTTCTCTTTCTCCGAGATGGCTCTGCTGCTCCTCCGCCCTCTGGATCGCGCGATTCTTCCATCGCGGCCTGTACACACCTGCCACGTTACAAAGTGGCTCTGGTTACCGCGTCGACGAAGCCGATGGACGCATCGATGGACCCGCGAGAGGGTATTGGAAAGGGTTGAGCGATATGGGGCGAGATCCCCTCGTGCTCAACACTTTCTGTCTGTCGTTTACTGCCCACGGTACTGGCGGCGAGGGCGAACGGCGAGGAGAGCCGAAAAGAGGATAGCGATACTCCGAAGTTGCCCAGCCAGCCGTCCACCGAACCGGTATCACCTTTACATTTTCTTTCAGGGTGTGTCCCGCTTCTTCGATTTGGGATAGGTCCGGGACCCTCGAAACCTCGTCGCCTTTACTCCCCAGTCCCTTCACTAACCCTTCGTCGCCCTCTGCCTTGCTGTCTCCCTCGTGCACCTTCCCCTCTTCTTATCTCGCCAAGACTGGCCACGTGCGCGCCGGTCCTACCTGTGTAAGTACCCGTTCACGCTCGCACGTTCGTTACGCGAGGTACCAACCGGCTGCGCGTTTATACGCGACGAACCCGATCGATGTCTCTATGCCCCGTCCTACGGAGGGCCACGGGTCTATACCCTCTTTGTCCTTAATTATGCGAGAGGGACGTTAGACTTTTTGTTCTCGCTCGTTTACAGCAAACCGATCGCTTTAACTTTCGCAGAACCTTCCCACCGAATCTCCTGAAACCGAAATCGCCGTCCCTCCTTGCGCGACTGTCCGTACGCGGAGCAAATTAGGCCAACGTCCCACTCCAAATTAGGCCAGCGTTCCACCCAGAATTAGGTCGTTCAATTGCGAGCGGTTTCCTTGGCGCGCGATCACTGCAACCTTGTCGAATCGCGAATGCATCGGGAGGCGTCGTATTTCGTCGATAGCGACACCCTCCAAACATTCGACCGTAGCAGGCGCTACGAGCTATAGAAACTGACCTAAGCGCTTCGATCGAGCGGCTACGTTAGACAGAGAACAAGGAGAAGAGTAGTGCCCCGCGATCTGAAAGTAACGCTACCCGCAATCAATAAAAAGGAACGCGAAACATCCGTCTCGTCCCTTCTCGCTGTACACCCCGTGTTTTCCACCCCTCGGCCACGCCGGCAAAGGGTCAATGTCCGATCACGCGGTAAAAAGGGCGAGTTCTGCGCGACCAGCCGAAAACGTGCCAGAACCGCCCGGGCCGCGTAGCAACAGGCATCTGTTGCGATAGAAGATACGATAGATAGTATGGCCCGTGCTAACATTTACGCGACTCTCTCCGACACGCGTGACTCCACCGAACCACCGTACATACACTCGGGTTTATCCTATGCATCCCTAGCCACCACCAGTTGGACATCCCGTTGGCCATCCTGTCCGGACCACTCTCCCTTTTCCGCGCACAATTTTCCAAAGTCCGTCGAAAGGAACCGACCTGCGAAACTCGTTTTCTTTTTCAACATCTTGCTGTCCCCGAACGGAAGATCACCGAGTTTCCAGAAACCCGTGTCTCTCTCCTCTTCGTAGAAGCCACGAATCGCTACGCTGGAAATTGCTGCCGCCTCCGCCGCGGCTCGTTTCCACGATATTCGTGTTACTGCCAAAACACCGTTCGTTGCGTTGCTTTCGGGTCATAATCGAAATATATGGACGCATGCGGATGCAGCGATAAAGCAAAATATTTGCAGAACTCTGCGGGAAGAGCTAATTAAATAGACTACGATTTACGGAGAGGCGCGCTATTTTCGCGTGGTTTTCCACGGGCATAAAATCGAGCGGTGTCAAAGTGTGAAACGCATCGCACCGAAACACCTTTCATTTAATTAAATCGTACTGCGCCGAGACACGTAAAAATAAATTACGCGCGTTACGTGCCCGTTGCTCCCTCTCTCTGTTTCTCCCTTTATCTGCCTTCTCTTCTCCTTGCTAGCCTTCAGTCATTTTCGCCTCTTTCTCTCTCCTTTTCTCTCTCCCTCTTTCCTTTCTAACCACCATAGGCATTCGCGCTATAGGCGCCGTAGCTTCTAATCGACGGTCGAATGTAATTTACTCAACTATCGCGTGGACGTCTGTCTACGAACGCGTTGGCGGACACCCGCGGAAAAATTCCGCGAGCGGCCTCTGCGTCGACCGAAAATCCCAGCGCGCTCCGGCGAATCGTTCGCCGGAAAATAGGCGTGGACGCCGCGAAAAATCGTGCCAGCCCATGCGTGGAAATTTGCCGAGCAGAATTGTCTCCACGCGAACAAGGAGGGACAGTGTGGACCGAGAAGAGCGACAGGGACGCGTGTACAGAGATAAACGAGTGGAACGAAGAACGTAAAAGGAAAGAGAGACGAGGAAGAGTGATGGTAGAAGAAACGAGCGACAAACATGACAGACTGACGTATGCTCGTTGAAAGCATGAAAGGATAAACGAATGAAACTGGTATATTAAGGACGATAAATCTGTTTTTCTTCTCTTTTTTTTCCCCCTGCATCGAGTAATTAAAAGTGCCCGTCCGGTGGGATTAAACGCAAACCGTACGAAGTCCTGCAACGACGTTGATAGAAAAAAACCGGCTTTGTTTCGTTAAAATGTTAATTAATCCGTGCTCCGAGGACAAATGAGGCGGCGGAACGTCGAAGAATACCGCGTCACTGTTCCTCGCGGGACAATCCTGGGGAATATCTTCTGGAGAAGATCCACCGTTTCTAGTATTATTGCAGTGAAAGAATTAAGGGACCACCGTTTCGTACGTAGGCCGGGAAGCGTACTTTCAGCTTTACACATTACGCTCCTGGAAATCTACGCTATGCATTATGTAGAGCGTTGTACACCTGTTGTGTACCGGTATTCCTCCGAGGACGAGTTCTACTCGACGAGCTAAGTAAGCGCAACATTCCTAACGAAAGCGCGGCGGAAACGCAGAATGCCAAGTAGCTGGGATAGAACGAGAGCGATTCGGCTGGAAAGTTACGGGGTTGCATCAAATTACGGCGATAATTATCTGTATTAAAATTCATTGCCTGTTAGACTACGCTTTCTGCAATTTATGCGGGTCCCTTTCGATCCGTTTGTTTTTCCATCCTGTTCCGGCGATATCTGTTCCATTGCAAAAATGACGTCGCTCATAATATCATACGGGGGTTGGTGTCTCCACACCTGCGTTGTCGTGCAATAGCGCATTCATTGGGAGAAAGCGGAAACAATGAAAACAGTTCTCCGAAAATGAGATTAAACGTAAGCAGAGATCTGTCGATTCGCTGCATAAGTAAGACACACGAGCATCGACGATGCGATGCAATGTTATCATAACCCAGTAACGCCAAATATTGATTTTGACACGTACACGTGACGAGCCGCTAGTCGCTAGACGTTCGTATATAAACGCGACGAGAGGGAGAGACAACACGGACATTTAATCGTACATATTCGTGTTTTCGCCGCCTCTGTCGCATCGACGTGCACTTACGCTTGTGTGGGCGGCATGCACAACCACGTGGGGAGAACACGCACAACAAATATACGAGTCGCACACACGTGGAGCGAGAAATCATTCCAATGCCCGTTCGATTCATACACGTTGCCGTGCGTGTGTGGCATACGTGTCAAATTCATGCACCTACGAATCGTTCAATCGAAAATTCACGCTCCTCTGTACTTGTGTGCTAGGCGACAGCATTTGAGACGGGTATCAAGTGTTATAGAACAGCGAAACTCCTCATGTATTCTCCACACAGACACAACACAGGTTCCGCTTATCGTGAACCAAGAAAGTTGAAAGCATTTTCGAAAAATCAGACTTGAATTGAGAATAACGCTGGATAGGTGTTTTACCATGCAAATGCATGCGCGCATAACAACGCGAAAAAAATTTTTGCTAATCTATTCGAAAACTGTGACACATATTTGCATTCTGTATGGTGTGGTAAACATGCCGACACTAGACACGATTAGAAATTTTAAATAATGCTATAAATTTACGTCCAGCAACTCATAAATAAGTAATTACCATTCGCTTTTCGAGGCGATGTTTTTAGATTCAGTTAGTACAACAGCATATGCGCCATGTAAAAGGAGGTCATGGTGCAACCAAATAGCAATAATAACACAACTATAAGTTCCATCCCACCACATCGCATTGCAATGCGTAGAATGCATTGAAAATTATTTGCCTACATCTAGGCGCCATCTGTTCATCATTTGAAAAGGGGACAACCAAATCGGAAAGGGGTTGCAGTTTTCTGCATAATCTACGTCTATGATGCACAGCGCCACTGTGCAACTTCTTTACCCACAGTCATCGTCCCATTACCAACGATAAAGAGTGAACACTGACGAGTTATCTCGTCAGTGACTTGGCTAGGTTGGTATTCTGTAACCCGTAGGTAACGTTGGGAGTGACAATGGAATGATAAAGGGGTATTCAATACCTCGGTAATTCGGGCCAAAAGAAAACATTGTACAACTGGTCTATTCCTATATATCGACGGTGACAAGATGAATCAAACGAATTTCTAATGTTACGCATAGGAGAAACTACAAAAAATCGCAGCCAATTTGCTCGACAATTTTAACATATTATTAACAATTTTATCACAACAGAATAAGTGATTGAATTGGTAAATGTATGATAAATAACATCGATTGCCCAGGTCTCACCACGAGGAGGTTGCTGCGAATGGAGACCCGCGCGGCCCTAACCATCATTCATTTAAAAACATTATTATTAACAAATTATGCGCTACTTCCTTCTGATGTATATTTGCAGCGCGCTTGATATGCAAACGTTGTGCAAAGTAACAATGGAAGGAAGTATTCAAATAAACGATTGCAACGAAAGCTGAAAATAAAAATTATGTTCAACCTGTTGAAGTAAAGAATAAAGATTACAAATACAAACATTCACTTCGATACTAAGATGAAAAAACTGGTTTTTAGTATTAATAGAAACTGGAGGGACAAAGAAAAATAATAAATTAGAAATTCAATGGCCAGAGGGGCATTCTACTATTAATTATCGTCCACTTGTTATAAGTACGATTCAAAACTTACTGCATTACTTGCAATGTCAAAAAAGTCAAATATATATTACAAAAAATAGGAAAAGAGAAAATAGTAATTCACTGATGTACTGGTCGTGTACTGACGACTATGTAGTTTGCATCTCTATGATGCACGCCGTATGAATTGGACGTGGAATTGGCTGATTATTATTATTTTTGCGGCAAATAGTCGTGAAAATTGATATTACTTAAACATTGTGTTTGACTCTGTCATGTGATTACATACAAGCAGTAGGTAAAAACTCAAAAAATGTTCTTCCCAACTTCCCTTTATTCTGAATCGAAAAGTCTGAGGGCCTCACTAAATTCACTGATATAGATTCTGGATGTCTATGATTGTTTACTAGTTTACATATTTTTTAATGAAATAATTTATAGTTCAAACTTTCGTCGTGCTAATGAACGATTTATTAACTCCCAAACAAAGATTATCATGAGCATAGTGCTTCTTTGCAAGCGGACTGTACATATGTATTGTGGTCAAGTATGCTTTATGCAATTATTATCATTACCGCCTGCAATCGTCAATTTTCCTTGCGCAAACCTTTCTTCGCGTGCGAGAGTAATTTATCGAAAAAAACTCTGCGCAATTACAATAGAATTGACAATTGCATGAGGTATATAATAATTGGAAGACCTCGTATAAATGACAAAATTGGCATGCTATGGCTGTTATGAAGCGAACCTGCGCACAAAATATATAGGTCGCTTTAAGAAGCAACCACTTTACTCGTTAAATAACAGTTCCAATTCGTAAATTTTTCTATCGTACAAGAATTAGTGCTATCTCTAATTTTTAATGCAAACTAATTTAATGTAAAAGTTCTATTACCTAAATAATTTGATTCAAATTTATAGTCATAGGCAACCGATATAAATATGTTTCCCCTGTACCAGTAGCCGGTACTGTCTAATGAACTAACAATAAGTGACGTACACTAAGAAGCATTAGCAACAAAATTTGCTGGTGACTGAAAATATCGAGATTTTCTTTTAAAGGGACAACATTTCAAACAATAGTGCAACCGGTTCTATCACAAAATAATAATAAAACGTCGTGAGAATATAAAAACGAAGAACTGAGGGACTCAAAAACCGAGTTTGACTCTATCGCATGATGAAATAAAACCACTAGGAAGAAGAGATTCCTACTAATTTCTCCCTCCGTGCAATGAGTTTTTGCAGAGTGGCAAATAATGTCGTACTAAACTTACTCACATATGTTTTAGGTGTCTATGATTATTGGTAAGTTGCATGATATTTTTTATTAAACGAAGTTGCGGATCTAAAGTTCCGTCGTACTAATGAACGGTTCATTAATTTCCATATTATAAAATAGTTGCCAATAGGGGACTGCGGAAAAAGATTGAAACATGCAGAACAAGATTGAAACATGCAGAAAGCGGTTGAAACATGCAGAAGCAGGAGCATAGTGCTTGTTTTCCAGTGCGCTATACATGTATATTGTGTTCAAGTACGCGTTCTAGCATGTCGATTTCTTTTTAATTCGCACACAAATACCCGAACTTGCCATTATTATCATTACCATGTGCAATCGTCGGTTTCCTTTGCACAAAACTTTCTTCACACACGAGCACAATGTATCGAAAAAAGCTCTGCGCAATTACAATAGAATTGACTATTGCAAATCGTATATAATGATTAGCAGTCTTTATGTAAACAAAAAAATTGGCATGCTATCGCTGGTATGAAGCGAACCTGGGCACAAAATGTATAGCTCGTCGAAGGAGCAAGCACTATACTCGTTAAGCAGCAGATCCTATTCGCAAATTTTTTGATCGTACAGAAATTAATGCATGGCTCTAATTTTTACTGCAAACTAATTTATTGTAAACCGCGTACTAAGTAAATAATTTAATATAAACAAATAACTATGGGCACCCAATATAATGAACTTCAGTAGGGTAGTATTTGCCAACCGACGAAAACTCATTACCCAGAAGTAGTAAAATAGTAGGCACCTCACTTTGTAAATTCAGTACATAAGTTACGAAACTATCATAATGGGCTAGGGAAAAAATGAACTTACTGAAAAATACATTGTAGAATATAATAGTGGATGGGAATTGTAGTATACAACTGAAAACCCTTTTCAGCAATTATAGTGAATAAATGCAATATCTGCTTACGTAGATTCCAATAGGTATTTTCCGAAAAAATTACAATCATTGCATGACAACAACCGTTTCGATTTGGCAAACTCGAAGGTGCTCAATTAGTCTACTCCGACCACGAGCACTAAAGAAGTTAATGTCTTGTCAGAATCATACTTGCAATTCAGTTTTTAAACATATCCATTTAACAAAATGCGATCATCACGTCGGTCAATTTACCTTTAGTTGTACTATAATATTTATACACCGTGATCGCAAAAATTGAATTTGCCCGTCTTAATCTTTCATTTGTTAACAAGTTTGTTAATAAAAGATTGTCCCAAAAGTAATAATAATTAGCCAAATCCATGTCCATTTCATACGGCGTGCATCATAGAAATACAAACTTCATAGTCGTCCGAATACGCATCCACTGTAACCGTAGTCTTGTACAGCTTTAATAGCTGCTTTTGATGACTCTGGAACCAATTTGGGCATTTCATTGTGGTCGCAACGCTACTTCAAAACCGCGATCAGTTATCATCGCAACACTACTTCAAAATCGCGATCATTTATCATCGCAACACTATATGGAATGTAAGAAAAATATTCGCAATGGAAAAATATCGCAGTACTGTAAATGCTAATTAAAACCTGTGTAGAAAAGGAACGCGAAAAGTATTATCGCAACTCTAAATGCAAGTACATATTGCAAGTATAAGTTAATATAAAAACAACTCTAATTCAAACCGCTACATATTTAATAGTAACTCTAAAAAAATTCCGCGATCTGGGTTTATCGGGTTTAACTCTAGGTGCAATCGCGATATGATTTTATTCGCAACTCTAATGCAAACCGTGTTCAATCGTACGCGACGCTAATAAAAATCGCGATTTGCCCAATGCGATGACGGTGGACCAGGCAATAGTGCTGGCTAAGAAACAAACTAAAACTACAGCATGCAAAAGCGAGCATAGTGACAAAATATAATAACAAAGAATGACTCTCCATCCAAAGGATGCAGTGCCATTGGTAGTTGCCCTCTTGAGAGACAGTTTGTCGGGCCTCTTCGGCATTTAGCCTCTTCTTTTCTTCGAGCGCAATGCCCGCTGAAACTTAGTCTAGGCTCGAGACTCTATTCGCAAACAAAAAAAAAATTAAATAAAAATCTAAAACGCGTAGCTAAACGGAACACACGTAACGACGAATCACGACCAAATACAATCGTAAAAATTGCGATTATGGAAAATCGTAAAGATTACGATTAAAATTGTAATCGATCTTCGCCTACGCGTGCAGCCTCGAGCATAACGTAGAACGTTCGTTTCGGAGCCAAATCGCGACCGCGACCGCGAAAAATTCGAAAAATCGATAGGCAAAGCCAGAGGCGAACGCATTTTCGTTCGCGCCACAGCTTCACCGTCGACTTTTCAAATCAGATTTCCTGAAACAGGTTGAACACGCGAACGTGTGCCTACCCGATCAGAGACTGTGTCAACCTGCCCGGCCCTACCTACTTATATCTATCAGGCACACCAGAAGGTATACTACCTATCCTACCTAGACCTATATTTAAAAAGTGGCAAAGCATTCACACAAACACACATCATTCCACATTCCTCACTCAAACACTCGGGCGCAAGAGCCTAAACTAGAGAGACGTCCCGGGACGCCTCCGACACCCGAGCTTGGCATACAATCATTCACACTCTAAGGGTACGTACCAATTCCTGAAATCGGCTGACAAAGGCTAGCGACCATTGCGTAAATGTGCGTAAACGTATATGCAAACTATTGATTGTTAAAATATATTGTACATTTTCTTTCAACTAAGTATACTTGGTTCGTATAGTACTCTATTCGTTGCCATATTTTCATCATTCGTTATGGTACTCAATGTATATTTGCAATTGTAAAACATATTGCTATTCGTTAAATCGTAGTATCGGTATTGTAATAAATACGTTTATAATTTTTTATGAAATTCCCGAGCCGACGCAATTCCACGGCCTAACCACACACACACACAATGTGGAAAGTACGTCGTGCACGGTACACTAGCAAATGTCAGCCGCCAACATTGTTATAAATTTAAAAACCATATGATCATCGTGCCCATTGCCTTTCACTCACCCAAGTAGCACCTGGGCACGTGAGTGAGTTCCTGGCACTGAACACGGAAGGGGTTAAACCTGAAAATCCTGATCTAAAAAGATGATTAGTACACGTAAAATTGCAATAGGTAATAGTATATTATATTTTCAATCTTTTAAAAAATGACTCGACTTTGTAATTTATGAAATATCAATAAAAACTCGAATATTGCTGATAAATAATTTATTTTTTAAGGAAAATGACTG
Source organism: Nomada ferruginata (assembly GCA_963583965.1). Lineage (NCBI taxonomy): Eukaryota > Metazoa > Arthropoda > Insecta > Hymenoptera > Apidae > Nomada > Nomada ferruginata. Next base: position 6,609,923 of record OY757225.1, on the reverse strand, counting down.
TCATTGAAACTGAATTTATTGGAATAAGTAATGCAATTCAGAAATAAATGCAATTAAATATTTACTTGAAAAATTGACAAGCTATTAAATAAGCCTCAGGTGATTCCTTAATCGAAGTAAAATGTTCAAGATAGCTACTCCGATTTGGAAATCTACCCGTATACAAAGTGCCTTCTTGTACATAATGTGTAATAAATTTCATACGAAAACGACTCGACTATAGCATATGAAAATTAATATTAAATGCTATCATTGGCTAGGCATATTCGGTGCTGTTTTTAATAGTCGTATTGTTATAGTAATTTACTTTATTACATGATTACTATAATCGTAAAACAGTTGCAGTAACAAAGTCGGGGGGTATCCGACTTCTGCACTGCTCAACAGTGCAAACAAATTTCCACTGATTATAAATGGAATTATAAATTTAATGTACAATGTCCTCAATATATATGTATTTGTTCAATGTATTTATTAATGTCATCATATATTTTTATCGAAATAGGGGAACCTACATGGACAGTACTTATTTGATCAAATATTTATTTAAATAAAACATATTTCTATGGTTCTTAATTTTTTTATATTAAAAAACGCGGAGTACAAGAAGGCAGATCTAGCCTCATCTAAGAAATAATACACAACAAAATAATGTTACAACTGACGGGTATAAAAACTATACCCGTAGTCACTATGCTCGCAAAACTACTAAAAAATACAACCAGTCACCCGTGCCGATTCGGACCAATCGTCCTACGGCATGATTGGGGACCGGAGGAACCAAAACACATGCGACTCACCAACTCGTTGATTGCAAAAATAGAGCATCAAGTACTCGTGGAAGACATCAAGAACACCATCGAGGCAGCCCCATTGAACTCAACCGCCAGGAAGTGTGCCAACTGTAACTAAACAAGAAAGCAAAGAACATTAAAATGTACTGTTAAATCTACATAATTTAATTCTTCATACAGAACTGAGATATTTACATTTCTCACTTTATCAGTGTCGTCTAAAGCATCCCCTTCAGTGATGCACTGACTGTACTTTCGATAGCGAATATAAGAAAAAAACAAAAATAAAACACTTCTACTTTCGCGATTGAAAGATTGAAAAGGAGCACCGGTGCTCTGATAATAGTATTAATAACTAGTACGCGAAAAACACTGACTTTATAATCGCGTGTAGTTAAAGTGTAAACGAAAACTTAAGAGCCACTTGCTCTGGAAATACTAGAAAACTGCGGAGCAAAGACTGACTCTACTGACCGCATTGCGCGCGGTCACAACATTTTCTGAAAGAAAACATGTTCATCCTATCGAGTGTTTGTTATCAGTGATATTTGTGCACAATAAATATGGAACAAAAATATTTAAATATGCACGAAAAGTATGTAAATATGCATTAAAAATATGAAAATATGCATCAAAAATATGAAAATCTGCATTAAAAATATGAAAATATGTAAATATGCCTTAAAAATATGTAAATATACATTAAAAATATGTAAATATACATTAAAAATATGTAAATATACATTAAAAATATAAAAATATGAAAATATGCACGAAAATATGCAAGTGTGCATTAAAAATATGAAAATATGCACGAAAATATGCAAGTGTGCATTAAAAATATGAGAAGATGCATGTGTGTATTAAAAATAAGCATGTGTGCATTAAAAATATGCAAATATGCAAGGAAAATATACAAGCTTAACAATACATTTTGCGATTATTGTGATATACCACAAGAAACACATATACAGGGAAAATAACACATGCAGTAAGTTATTGAATATGTTTTTAAATATAAAACATAAAAACATATGTATTATGCAAAAAGTGCAAAATAAAAAATCCTATTTAAGTTATCACCATTAACGAAACATTTCAATTACAATAAATCAATTGTAATTGATATTGAAAATCAAATTGTTTTTGTAAGTACTTTAACTGTCGTTGTTTCATCTTAGTATCAATCTCAGATTATATAAAACCAGTGTGGAAATATAATAAAAATCCTCACGTACAAACACCTTAGTTGCAATGAATTATTTGACATCATTGTAGCTAATGGCTTACTCTATTCCGTCTACGCAACCCTTCTCCATACTCCTGTAATAAAGAGGAACAAAAAAATAAAACAAGTGCACGAAAGTAGCGATAATTGTAATATAGTAAAGCTATAATTCATCTCGAATTCTATAGCAAACGTGAGTATTCGATTTGTAAACGTATATCATACAAGATTTATACGTGGTATGAATTATAATATTTCTAATATTTATAATTATAATATAGATTGCTAAAATTCTACTTATTTCAACAAGAAATTTGAGGCAGGCTTACCTTTCAGCGAGAAGATGATTTGACAATATGGCGCGGCTTCACTATGGCCCTGCGCATTCCCGCCATTTCTCATTCGAAAAAAATACGAAACAGACGCCATGGCACAGAATCCAACTGAAATTAGAGATAAATGTATTCAGAATCACCAATATTATAATAATGTAGCTAGAAACTGCAAAATATATTGCAGCATAATGCAATTTGGGGCTGAAATATGCATATCTATACGTAGAAGTAGCGTTAGATACAAAAAATCATGTTGGGCGATTCCACTTACTACGCAATGTTTCCTCAATTTCCACAAAAATATGATTTAATATTAACAAAAAAAACTACAGAACTCTCAAGAGACGGGAAATGAAAGCAATTGATATAATATTTTGCCTTTAGGAATATGTTAGACTATGTGACGTACCTTAATTCAACGAACACTCTGAACACGTCGAACCATTACGAGATCCGTTGGGCGAAAGATGCAGATTTTTGAAACAGATCGCGCTAATTGGCGGAAAAACTGAGTGGGTGGGGGGGGGGGGGGTTCTTTGTTTAAGATCGATGTTTTCTGAATATCATGTCGACGCCATTGGAATTAAATTTATATTGGAGATAAATGATTTATACGTGGTACGAATAATAATTTAATCGAGATATATTACTAGTATGCGGACAATTCTACTTATTTGTAGCACAAATTTGAGAAATCCTTACCTGTCAACCATATAGTTTGGCACTTCGGCATGGCTTGGCATCATTATGCTACCGCGAAATCCCGCCTGTCTTATTCTCGAAGCAAGCAAAAAAGACGCCAAGGAACAGAATCCAACTGAAATTAGAGATGAATGTCTTGAGAATCGCCAGTACTATAATAATATTGCTAGAAACTGCAGAATATATTGCAAAATAATAGAATTCAGCGCTGAAATACGTATACGCATACGTAAAAGACGATACGTACATGCACACTCGAGTCGATTTGAAAATGCACGCTACGCGGTGTGATTCCATTCACTGTACAATATTTTCTTAATATCTCGCAAAATATACATTAATAGCCACAAAGAAACCACAGAAAACTTGGAAGACAGGGAAATGACGACAATATATATAATTTTCTGCCTTGGAGAATATATTAGACTATATGTGACATACCTTAATTTGACGAACACTCTGACACGTCTAATGACTACAAGATCCGTCGTGCGAAAGAGGCAGATTTTCGAAATAGATTGCTAATTGGTGGGTGAGTGGGTGGTGGGGGTGGCGTTCTTTCCTTAAGGCCACTGTTGTTTTGAATATCTTTGTTTACAAGTGTTACACTATGGCTATTAGTCGAATAGTGGAATACAAATATATTTATTAGTAATGATAAACACATCTGTGTAATAAAATGTTTGTATGTTTGTTACGCTATAGAAGAAGTAATCTTTTTCCGTCAAACTAATATTTGTCTTGCTTTAACTTTATTTCAATTACAATATCTACCGTAGTGAACGTCTAGGTCTAGATAGTTTTCTAGAACCTTTTGACATAGAAACCGACGAGATATAAGAATTCGTATACTCGTCTGTGGAAATTGTCCCTGATTCCCCCTATAGCATTCGCATATATTCACACAATTGCATGAATCCTGTCCCCAACAGTATATACTTCGGTAAATAATAGTGCTTCAACTGATCACTATTCACTATCAGAGGACGTTCAAATCAGGGTCGAATTTCTGAGTCGGTATGGCAGTCACGTTGGGCCACGAAAATCCATAAGGTGATTTCTCTATTCATATATCTTGTCTGTGGTAATGCTATTGGTTCCACTACGTTCCACGAATGGTTTGTGACTCGAATTAATGATAGGTGTATAGTGTGGTTATGTTTGGCAGGTACAAACTTCTGTCAACACAGCAAAAAAATGGGCTTGTTTGGCAAAACCCAAGAAAAGAACCCGAAAGAAATGGTTAGAACCAAAATGTCCTATCAATAACTGTTGAATATTTACAAGGAATCCAATTTTCAGGTTCAAGAATGGACACATAAATTAAGGAAAGAAGGTTATCAGATGGATAGACAGGTTAGAGGTAAGCAACTATACCAGTATTACGAAATACATCGTAACGCAGATAATATTTCTGTACAGCAATTCAACGAGAAGAGGATAAAATAAAACGTTCACTAAAAGAAGCAGCCAAAAAGGGTGACAAGGATGTTTGCAAAATATTGGCTAAAGAAATAATACGTGCAAGGAAAACTTGCAACAAACTACACACATCTAAAGCTCACATGAACTCTGTTTCATTGCAAATGAAAAATCAGCTAGCAACAATAAGAGTTGCTGGTTCAGTCTCAAAGTCTACAGAAGTAATGCAAGCGATGCAATCATTAATAAGGGTGCCCGAAGTGGCTGCAACTATGAGAGAATTGTCAAAGGAAATGATGAAGGCTGGAATTATTGAAGAAATGTTAGATGAAACGATGGAATCTATTGAAGACTCTGAAGATGTTGAAGATGAAGCAGATGAAGAAGTGGATAAAGTAAGTTATCTAATGTGAAGTTAATGGATTCAAAAGGTATCCTAATAAAATATTTAATGTGTGTTAGATCTTATGGGAAGTAACTGCTGGTCAACTGGGTACAGCACCTGCAGTTGTTACAGAAGCACCTGGCTCTGTTGTGGCATCTACATCCGCAGAAGAAGAAGGTGAAGAAGTGGATGATAAGGAACTTGAAGAAATGAAAATGAGACTACAAAGCCTCCGTAGTTAGATGTAATATGTAAATAATTCACCTGCGTATGCTATAAAATTGGCTTGCACCTGCTGAAGATAATTATACATAAGATAATTATGCAATTACAATGGAATGAATGCGTAGCGTATTTCAATGATATTTCTTAACAATATTCAAGTATTGCTTTTATATAGGACATCAACAAAAAAAAATATGTATTGTAAAAAGAAAACGAAAAAGAAAGGACTATTACTTTGTCAATATAGTTTTTATATCCAGCTTTTTATAAACTATATGTGATTTGTAGGGTATCACTACATTTTGACTACATGTTGAAGTCATAAGTACACAGAAGCTGGCTTCTTAATTGTATTATGTTGAAACACTTAATTATTAATGCTTTATTTAATTGCAATTACCAAAATCTTGTATTAATGTGTGTAATATATAAACAACGATTTCGATTGTTACTTTTTTGTGCATCTTTTGTTTTCACCGACTTTGCAATAACATAGTAATAATTATAATACAAAACATTCGTTATCTTTTAATACTGTTTTATATATTCTTGGTTCCAATGTTGTTCAATTCAGACATTTAGCAACATCAATATTTTGGTATTAACTTACACCAAATCAGAAAATACTATTGCAATATGAATCATAAATTTGACAATTGTAAAGAACATCCTCTTGGTATCTTATGTAAGTGTGCTGAGTACCGAAAGATAGTAGATAAATTCATATATTACAGCATTGGAGCAAATCACTATTTGCTACCAAAAATCAATGTCGGTAAGTAAAAATTCTTTTTATGTTCCACACATAATACAAATGAACAATATTGTGACTTCACCAATTTATGTTAGAACCAATTGCTTCGGCAACAGTTTTGTGGATAAAAAATCACACGAAATTAAATGAAGACATTACAAAACCGATAATTCTTTACCCTCAAGAACAACCAAATATCAATGCTAGAAATGTAGACAAAATATGGATGCCATTTGTGTCAGATTTAAGTCCACTAAAATTATTAAAATTACGCATCTGATCCCATCATTTTTTAACGCAACATGTAATAAATATTAAAAAAACTATTAAAAAAAAAATACATTTTGAAATTAGGCTCACATTATATTTCAGTATTTTTTCACAAAATGTTATTGTACAATAAATCTTTATACATAAATCATTTGCAACATAATAATTATATCTCTGTGTATGCATATATATTTTGTATGTACACATATATAAATACAAAACATGTTCACATAAATTACACAATAAAATTATAATTTCGTTCTATTAAAAAGTTCATGTACAATAGCAATTATCTTGAACCAATTTCAAAATGTAATGGTTGGTATACATATTACAAAAGTAAAATAGCCTTTCCATTTAAAAATGTACACACTCTTACATCTTAACTGTGATAAAAACCAAAAGAACATAAAAGCGATGTAAGAATTTGCTTCAAATTATCATTTATACTCTACAAAATTCTTTGTTACTTTAATCCGTTATTATCATGCCTATCACCATCTTGTTATAAATATATAATAAAAATAATATATTTTTAATATCACTGTTCAAAGAGTATATGCCTAGTCTCTTTTAATACATAAGCAATTGTAATGTGCATACCTATCAAGTGTTTATATTGAACTGTATACGTATTCTTAAAAATACTATTATTTATTTATATTTCACAATCAGTAAATTTACAAGTGGTCAATTACCATATTAACAATTGCTAGTTTTATCTGTGCTCTAGCTTTCTTAGGAAGTCTATGCATATGTGGTGATACCTTGCGCAAAAAATATTCGACTTGATTTCTAATAGGAAAAATTGTTCTTCTCATTGTTCCTGAAATTTGTTTGCGCCTTGCAGACCTTTCTTGTCTCGGCGACAAAGATTCGACTTCTTCAAAATCTTCATAAAACTGATCTTCTTTCACATCAGCTTCTTCCTTGTCTAATACTTTCAATGTATGGGGAAGAACAACTTCTTCGTGCAGTTCTAATTCTTCATTAGTCGGTTTATCTTCTGCTTCTTCCGAAGACATAGACAAGAATCCATCAAAATTTGTATCTGTTTCTTCTTTAGTCTCCTTTATTACTGGCAATGCAATTGCGGTTTCATCATTCTTCACCCATACTTGCTGCCCCGGATCTATTTCATTGGAGGCAGCAGAGGTTTGCATAACTTTTATTCCAGTTGCTATTTTATTCACTTTCACTGGTATTTGCTGCTCTGGCTCGGGCAGATCTATTTTAATTAAGAATCCTGGTGGAATACTAGACAAGCTATGCACTGGTATAGGAGTGCCAAAGTTTGATATGTCACCAGCAAATGGTAGAAACATATTTTTTATGTTACCCTGAATATTATTTGCAATGCTTGATGCAATATTATTTGCTATTGTTATGGGTTGCAGCTGCTCTGTAAATTGGAATTTCCAAGTAGGAGTAGGAGGAAGCGGTAGTTTTCTTACCACACGATTTTCGATATTAGTAGAGTCAGGCCTTGGAATGTTAATAAGAGTTGGCCTCTTAGATTTTCCACGTTTTTTTGCAAGAGGTGAGGGCTTATTATCTACCTTTGGCTTCTTACTAGACACTAACGGTCTCGAGGAACCTCGCTTTCTAACTTTCTTAGTTGCATGAGTAACATTAGGTACCTCCATCATCCTTTGTTCACCTCCACTTTGTTCTGTTGTATTGACAATACTGAATTGCGCAACATCCTTTATAGTAGGGACAGCATCGCATGGTCCTACTTTATGAAAACTCTGCCCTGTTTGGAAATGTTTCGAACAAAGCACTAACTTTCTTATTTGATTTGGAGACATTTTTAATAAATCCTCCCTGCCTAAAAATTGACACCACCTCAAACACCTGCCTATCTCGTATGCAGGAAAAGGATGAAACTTGTATCTCTCCATTTTGTTTCGTGGATCAGACCTTGATCTACCACAGGCAGCACAGGCTTGACTCTCCAAAACTGCAGATGGTAGTGGTTCCAATTTCCTAGCTTTCTCCATAGCGCTATACGATTTTGGTTCAGATACAAATTCCATAATGTATTGCTCAGACCCATCCAATTGGCCGAAATTCCTAACGTTCGGGACAGCATTATCCACCAATCTGGTCTTATAACCAGGCACGAATTGGGTAGGATCAAAATGTTTCGAACAAATGTAACAAAATAAAATTTCTTTCCTTGTCAATCTATAATAAGAATCGATGCCGACGAAATCGAGCCATTTCAGACATCGAAATTCTTCACCAGGAAAATGATGGAACGTTGCACCATCGTAGTTTAAACCTGGTGGGTCTCGACGAGAACGACCGCACAGTACACAGGTTATGTTGTATAGACTTTGTTTGGGATCATAAATTGAAGGTACCGCGGTACAATTCAATCTGTCGAGATACTCGTTTAAAAAATCCTTCTGTTCAAAGTGCTTGGAGCAAACCATTCGTTGAAGTAATTGTTTTTTCGTAAGCTTATACAAATCCTCGCGACAACAGAATTCCAACCACTTACTGGTACGAGCTTCATCGTTCACCGGGAATCCAAAAAACATATATTCCTCCTCTCTGTTATTCGGATTCATACGGGAACGGCCGCATACGACACACGGATGGGGCATTTTCCTGATTATTCTGAACCCCCCATACGTCAAATAGACAATCTCATTCTTGTCAAAAGGTCCATGAAGAATGTTAAGACTTAAATCAGATACTTTCTGACTGTCGTGGTTGTCATATTTCTTGAGTGCTTAAATATTTAAATGATTTTCCCATAATCTTTCTGCATACGTTGTAACTTGACAATATTTGAAAAATAAAATTCGACGATAAGATACAATAACCCCTTCATTCTTCTTCAGCCTAACATATACTTCATATTTCGAACACATCCATGAAGTGCATTGATGTTAAGAACGCTCCGATACGTACAATCTACGTACAATCACGGTTCCCCTTCTAAACAAACGTTTTAAAAATCACTTTCTTTGCACGTTATTGCACTTGTTGCGCTTTCATTATGCTCTACCATTATAGAGGTTATTGCTTACAACCGCGTCTCTGACCTAACCTTTCTGACAAAACACATAACACACCTCTCATTTGTACCAATGCACTAGATAACCTAACAAAGAATCCTTCTGTCAAAATATCTCTTTTAAGGTAGAAAAATATACGAAATGGCAGAGAATTCCAATAATCCGTACGATATTAACGGTCAGCATTTCAATCCTGACATGTACTTTCAAAAATTGTTAAAAGTGAGTACACATTCTAATTTTAACTGCAATTTATATTATTGAACATCAGAAAACAATTTATTTTTCCCCATGCAGGAATGTACGTTAAAACAAATTATGGATCATGAGACAGAAATGATTAAAAATACCCAGATATTGCATTCTGACATGCAAACATTAGTCTATGAAAATTATAATAAATTCATATCCGCTACGGACACTATCAGGAAGGTAAATATCAACTACTGTACATGCAATTATTATTAATTTCTTTACCCCTTTGATAAAGGCATACGGTAATTCTCTATTTAGATGAAAACTGATTTTAAAGAAATGGAAGATAGTATGGACTCACTGGCAAAGAATATGGACAGCATTACCACTTTTTCTGAACAGATCTCATCAACATTGCAAGGCACTAGACAACAAATTGCCAAGTTATCATCAGTTCACAGTCTCCTAAAGAAGTTACAATTCCTTTTCAAGTTACCTGGCAATTTGAAAGACAGAATGAACGAGGAGAATTATACGCAGGTGTACATATATAATATTTTCCATTGCTCGATGGTATGCAATTCTTTCTGCTTGTTATGTGTATCGATATCTATATAATATCTATTCTTATAGGCAGTACAAGATTATATTCATGCACAACGCGTATTAAATCAGTACGGCAATATGCCTTCCTTTCAAGGAATACAGAAAGATTGCGAGGATATTGTGGAGGAACTGAAATCAAGGTTGAGAATGCAATTTCATAAAAGAGATGCATCAACTAAATCCTTAGCACAAAATGTGGACCTTCTCCTACAGTTGAACGAACCAGCTGATTCTCTGTGCGCTGAATTCTTAATGCACGCAGACAGTAGACTGGCAGAACAGTTAGATGTTCTGAAGGATATGTGTGAAAATGATATCACAGAATTTGTAGACATGGCTAGTTCAGGATTTCTTAGCGATTTATGTTTGATTGTTGCGTCTTACAATGATATGTTCATAAATAGACTACCATTGGAAGATAATGATTTTGCAGATGATTTTGATACAAAAGCCAGTGCGCATTTGAATAATTTTATCGTGAAAAATATGAAAAAATATTTTGATTTAATTGGAAAAAGAGTAGAGAATATAGCTGATACAGCTGTTTTAGTAAAAGCATTAGATAAGTTCCATAGGAGACTGCAAGCTATGAATCTGTTGTGCAAAGAAACCGATTTTGCAAGGTAATAATTAATATGAATTTTTTGAGTAAAACGAAAACGAAGAATGTCTATTGTAATATATATTTTTAATTTATCAGAATAGGTACCGATATTGTAATTAACGCAGGACGAAAACAATGTCGTAATCACTTAGATAGCTTGAAATCTCACTTAAATGAAACGCTCGTTAGAGTGAAGCAAATATTGGCCACCAAAGCTTCTCAAGAGGGAGATGGTAGTTTGGTTGATCTTCAAGCATTACTTATAATGCCAATTATTGAAAAAATTAAAGGAGTTTTACAGGATTTATTGGTTTGTCTCGTAATCTTAATGTCTCTTTCTGCAAAGCCACCATTATTCGATCGCAACTAATTTAAAGTAATAATATTTCAGGTATTTTTGCAGCCAGATTTATCGTTCAGCTTAAAGACGCAATTCCTTCAAAATTTTGCTGTGGATGAAGTAAGAGAAGGATTGGTGGTTGGATTTCTACATCATTTAATGGTCACTGCATGTGGATTTTGTACTGGATCCGATGCACCAAAATTTCCACCGACTCTCTTACTTTTATTAAGCAAAATGTGCATTGATTACAAAGAAAATAATGTGAAATATTTGGTAGGATGAATTATTTAAGAATAAGTTTAAAAAGTAGTAATTGTATGGAATCATTGTTACATTCTTGAATTACAGCTAACTACCACCGATGATTTGTTCACCATCGAGCAGTACACATCATTTGGAAATGTTATTACGACTGAGTTGGAACTATCTGATAAGTTCCAAGAAGCAGCGCAAAATTTATTGAATCATTATGTTCGAATCCAAGGCTTGGCAGTGTCACAAATGTTAAGAAAATCGGTTGAAACGAGAGACTGGTTACATACAATCGAACCAAGGACAGTTCGAGCTGTAATGAAGAGAGTTGTGGAAGATGTAACTTTAATAGATACTCAAGTCGCTGCTTTATACGACGATTCTGACGGTCAAGTTGATAGAAGTAGCGACAGCAGTAGAAAAACTCATAGGTATGATATTTCGTAAACCATAAACCATGGTATCCTACTAAATAATACTTTGTTTTTGCAGCGTGAGTGTATCGAGACACCATTATAGATCTAGCTGGTCGTCGTACACGCCCAATCATATAGATTCGTCATTGGTGACGAATATTCATAAGTTATTCTCAGAACGCATCGAAATTTTTTCATCGGTTCAATTCAATAAAGCCTCTATTCTTACGGGAATCATCAAAATAAGTTTAAAGGTAAAATACTTTTAGCCGATACAGCACCGCAACAGGAACAGGTGCTGTCGGGCAGTTACAATGATAAAATAGCACAGCCATTATCCACTTTGCATCGCAAAGATACCTTGTTCCCTCGTGCTGCATACATATACTGCATACTACGCAATATGCTTTGTGGCAAGAAACAACATTTTGTCCGAAACCCACGATAGTGATTTCTTTTTTATTTACAGACATTCCTAGAATGCGTTAGATTACGAACATTCAGTAAATATGGATTGCAACAAATTCAAGTAGACACTCATTATCTGCAGCTATATTTATGGCGATTTGTGTCAGATGAAAAGTAAGTTCGAAATACCAGTGTTTTTAGGAACCGAAAGTTATAAATCTAAAATTGTTTTCAGTGTCGTTCATTTCCTACTGGATGAAATACTTGGAAGTGCTGTACATAGATGCTTGGAGCCAGTTTTAATGGAGCCTAGTGTTGTTGATATTATATGTGAAAGAGGATGAATGAAAAATTTTAATTGATTTTAGAGACGGCCAACATTATTATTTTGACTAATATATTGTATAGTCTTTCGTAGTATTACATTGTACTATAATATTCTCTGTAAAAACTAGTAAACATTGTCGATATATATATTATACCATGCTGCGTATATTCTTGTATATTTCATACGTGCGTATAATTCATTACTAGCGGTATACATTCCAAGAATAAACTTTATGGTGAATTGCAATAATTTATTCGAAGGGTTATTGTTACTCTACTTTTTTTCTTTCTTCCATATAACCGCCTACGCAGATCGAATACTACTGAGTTTGATAGTAGTGTCAAAGTACTACAATTAAAGTAACTCAATGCACGACATATATTTCTACCTTTCCTTCTCTATCGATTCGACGATACGATCTTTCGTCTCCTTTCTTTTACCCTCCCCACCTATGTGAGATAAAATAAACTCATCAAAGTCTTATTACTCTATAAGGAGCAGGGTCAAACGATTCTAATAAGTCTTAATTCTCTGCTACATTGTGCACTTTTGAACTTTATTATCCCGTAAATATCATCGATCCTCTAATCTTATTTTGGCCCCGTTTCGAGGACTTCGTATCCATGAAAATTCTAAGCATCGAACTATTGTTTCTTGGAAAGGAAAATGTAATTTACTATCGAAAGATTTTTCTATCGACGATTTCTGTGTACGTGGCGCACAAATGTGCAAATAATAAATGGGACAAGAGCTTGAGTATATGGGGTTCTATCGTAACCCCTTGGCAGTGGCTCGAGTTAATTCGAACTTCCTCTCGTTGGATGAGATTCATTCTCCGAGTATCCGGCGTAGGCCTACGCACAGCATTCTACCCAATTTAATAAACTCTTCTAAATTACTCGGCCGGGGCCATTCCCTCGTTCAATCATGAATTTCCCTGGAAATCCAGGGAAAATTTCACTCAGACAGTTCCTGAATTAAATCTCACCTTTGGATACCGATGTAAAATTGATATTTTACATTTCCGTCGGTAGATCTCAAAATCAGATGCGTTCGTCGAGTTATTTATATTATAGCATTTCGTAAATTCTACTATTATCTAACTAGAATGAGTGAAATAGGCATTTTTTTACGTACAGACGAGCGATATCATTGTCGCGAGGCATATGTGGCACACGTGATCTCAAAAAACACCTGTGCACGTGTAACTTCTGCATGTAAAGAAGTATATTGTCGATGGCATGCTCATTCCAGCTTAAACCGCTGACATACAGGTAATAAGGTGCAACGAAATTGTGATAGCAGTGTTATATCTGTGCGCTCGAAAATCATTGAAATATCAATCTAAAAGGAAGAACGGTTGTGTGAAGGCATGTGTTCGCCAAAGATTATCTACATATTTCTTAAAACTACGAAAATCACCTTCTCCTCGATGGATAACATATGCTATTGTTTTAAATTAAATAATTGCCACTAATTGAAAATCTTGCTAACAATATCGTTCTCGCAGGTATGTGACTGTGAATTTAAAGTAGACTCTTGTGTGAACCATTAAAACGGTTTATGTTTTATTTAAATCTCACGAGGCTCGGAGTGTGGCTTAACAAATGTACAATAGATCGGTATCGACGGAAGAAAAGGGCACGTAACAGGGATTGTATACTAATAAAAGGTACGATGCACGTGACGAAACTTGCTTCAAATCAGTAAAATGGACCCGCATGAGAAAATCGAGCATAGATCTATCTATGCAGGGGTCACAATTATCACGAAATGACCAAACTATTTCGAAGTGCAAGCTGACGGTCGTGCAAGAGCGCATTCGGTGGCATAGGGGCACACCGCGTGCAGGCATTAATCAGCGAGCTGTCTTTTTCCTCCATTAAGATCTATGTAACTACTATATAGCTACCGTCATTCTTCGTTAATTTGCACGGATGGACCTACTCATAGTCCTCTGACCAATTATTTGCTCTGCTAACGATACGATTTTTAGCCTCGATATTTGAGAGTCAAGAAAAGAATCACCAGAAAAGCAAACGAAATATGTACTATGACCGCAATGATTCATTGGGCGGCCAAGTATTTGGGCTGATAAATCTATTACCTTAAGTGCGCGGGCATTCTACGTAGTTTGTACATGCGATAATATTCAATATGATATTCCAATAAATAATACTATCGTGTAGGAAACGTTTGTAAATTATTTGAGAAGTACTGTTTGGTTTTTTTAAATAAAAGAAGAGGAAGAGGATATAGGCGAAGATATTTCGATTTGTGACCGTAACAATGAGCGAGAAATTGATACACTCGTTGATACGTTCGCAAATTAAACTATCTTCCGGACGTATACATAGAATAGCAACTATCAAATAGATGATACATCCGTAGAAGATGAACATGTTTGACACTGTTTGTGTTTCAGCGATAAGCATTGGCGGGAAAATCACCATGGAAAATGATAAAGAAAGTTGCGTGACTAATGAACGTGAAAAGCTTGTACTTTAGTCCCATCTCGACGTATATATTTGGGCCTGCATTTCGAGTATTCGCAGTCGACAGGCCATTCTCGGGGACAGAAGAATCGGAGAAAAGTTACCAAGCTACTTTAATTTGCTAATCTGCGTGCTAAGTAGTAGTGCCGTAGGTGATGATTTAGAAATTCACCTCGACACGATTACTTTTCACACAGGATTGCATTAGCTACAGTTCATTGAAACAGTGATCGAAAGTGAAGTATGTACAGATTCGATACTACATAAAAAAATCTATAGTATCAATAGATTTTGCATAAAATTTAGTAGCGACTTACAAAAGAAGGATTTGAAACTTGGGTTCATAGATGTTCTGCGCATGTGCAAGACTCGTCGCGGTGGCCCATCAATTTCAAACACACTTTTCTCTATATACCATAAGATACATTTCTAAACTTGACACAATTGATATATGAATCACTATCATGACTTTATTTGATCAGCTTAAATGTACAACCATTTATTCCACTTATAAAATTAAACTGTAGCCGGAAAGCGCCAAATAGTGGCGCGGGAAATCTCGCCTCCGAAAATATACGGAACCGGAAGGGAATCTCTCGACCAATCAACGTTGCGGACGCTTCATCATCCGGGCCCGCGACTCTCAACTGGTGTACCACGAGCATCAAATCAATGTTTCTCAAGATGTATATTTTTATGTAATTTTTGTAAATACTTAAAAAAATTGATTACTTCAATTTGCCACAAGCTTCTATTTTTAACTTCATTACATATTTGCATCCTTGTTATATTATTATCTAGATAATACCATTGGAATATATTACTCACGATCCGCATAATTTCGGACATATTGTAATAATGATATTTTCAATGATAAGGAAATAAGTACTTTAATAAAATTGTGTTCATTTTATCAAAGCTACACAATTGTTTAATGTCGAGTTTCTTTTCTTTATTCTATATCAGGATTTTCAAGTTTTGTACATTCGCGTAGTAGTTTCGCATTTCCGGTTCCCAGCAATTTCATTTCGAATAGCACCTCGTGCGGTCATACGTAAGGGGAGGTTGAAATGCACTGTCGTAGAGGGAATACAGTGAACAGTGTGTCGTCAGCCGCGCGATTCAAATCGTGCGCCAAGTCAAGGCAATAAGGATTTGGTAGCCGGTGAATAGTTTGATAACAAGCGGTGGAAGGCAGGCACAGGGGAGGCATATTGCTCGTCGGTTGGCCGACCATTCAGTGACGCGATTCTTCACTGTCTGGCACTGATTTCAATTAGAAAATTGATTTGGAACGATGGTATGAGAGAAAAAAGAGAGAACGACGGGGAGAGGATCGGGGCCATAGTATGCAGAAGGCGATAAAGAAAGAGCCATCATATACCACCATCGTGACTGGGTGTACCGTCACACAACGCAGAAAACGATGGCGGTGGCAGTGCCTCTCTTGCGAACCGTTAATAGGTACTGAACGCTGGTTGAATGCTTAATGCACCGTGCTTCTAGGATTAAATTGACCAATCATTTCCCGCGCGGCAAGGAGCGGCCAATTACAGTGTCCGTCCGACTATATTAAGCCAATCAAGAACAGTTTATCGCTCAGTCGTCGGTCTGCAGTTGTGGTGCGAGTGTCGCGCGTGTTTTCTTTATTTCCAAATTAATCTAACTCGTGAAACAAATGTATCGCGTGCGGAAAAAAATGAATGTCAGGAGTTTCTCGCGTTAATTTGTCGATCCTTATGATCGTTCAGTGGTACAGATCGCATTGCTTCATTTACACTTTTTTCCGCGGCGGACTCCTTTCGAACGTTTGAAATCGCACTGCCAAGTCGGCAGAATTGCAGTTTATTAAATTTCAAGAAGTCGTTTATCGGCGATAATTATTATTCAATGAACTAGGCAGGGAAGAAATAAGCAAAAGCGTAAGAGCGGGACGTGCAAAAGCTTAAAACAGAAAACGCATTTTCGATACGTGTATGTATGATTAAGCTCATTCAATCCTAGTGGCGGTTCGTATTTCGATCCATCGAGATCATGTTTCTTGTGACCATCGTGCATTTCTCTTATCAACTTTTCATTGATCGGACGTTTAATTTCATACTTTCCTCGGGATCTATATAAAATTATAGCAGTGTAGTGGTACTGAAAAATTCGCCGATATTCCGACGTCACTGGAAGATGCAACAAACAATGGGTGATTCCGGAAAATTCAGTAAACTGTATTTCTACATTAATAAGTGCAGAGGGACGCGTTTACTGTCAATAGTGTCAAACAGATGTTAAAGGTCACGAGATTTTCTCTGACTCTTCATTGAAGCAGCTGTACAAGATTATACATATTTGTTCTAGGAACCAAATTCGAGTAACTTCTTAGCATTACTGTTTGAGATGAAGATGAAAGTTATTGACCTGCATCGTACTCTACGCTTACAGTTTAAGGCCACCGACCATCAATTTCTTTCGCCCACCAATTTCGAAGAATAACACCGATCACGTGGGGTTGCACATAAAATCATCCAGTGCGGATACAGATTTCGTATGTAATTAGGTATACGTAAAACAAATTTTATTCTTATTCTTCTCATAAATGTATTCATCGTCCGCGCAAACAAAATTAATTAATAATCATTAAACAGTCTTTATAATGCAAGCTAGTCTACCAAATATTTATACAAACAAACGACGAACTTTTATCTTCACACACGATTCTTCAAATCTTTTCTCTGCCTTTTTTTCTCTTTTCTGTATCTAGGAATCGAAAGGCTTCGCTATTCTATGAATATATTTTCCACGCTCAGCTCGCAACGCACAGACCACAAGATCGCATATGTCCCTGCACATATAACTCGGCAAAGTATCGTTCCAAGCTGATACTTGGCAAACCGCGCGTGGATGTCTCCAGACGAAGCAAGGGAAAAGAGAAAAATGAATACAATCCTCCGCGTGACAATCGCGGAAACGATAAACGATTAAACGATCCGTAAAAACAAACGATACAGTTGCTGAGAAATGTATTCCAAGCTTGTACCAACTTTCTTCGTAACAGATTGCCGCGAGAACAAGCGTTGTAATTAGAGACGGCATTTTGTTATTCTGAAACTGTAACTACACGCAGTACGTGGCTCGGCTTTATCTTCGCGACTTCTTGACCCCGCTGAAACGATAGTACACGAACATCATAGAACGCAAGTCGAAGGAAGTCGTCAAACTTCTAGAATCCACGACAACAGCCGGTCCTCGACGCTGTTTGTTTGCTATAATTTTGCTCGCAATTTTCCGTCTTGGCTTGTTTGTCTGGATCGAGAGTGATGCAATATTTGCGCATCGAAAAGTTGTAGTCGCGCGAGCGACCGCGGAAAAATCGTAAACTACCTCGATCTTGATTCGAAACTCGCCGCTCTTAAAATAGAACACTTTCAGTCCCGGACAGAACAGAGGCAACGATTCTCGAAGCTCCGCGAATTTTTTTATAAAGAACTATGTATGTGCGCGCCCGGTTACTGCCGATTTTTCTCAAGTATCGTTTCGAACGCGAAGAGGATCGCGTTTTTGCCGCTCAAGAACCAAGTTCCCTCGTTCGCTTCTCGGAATTCCTCCTCTCTTCGTCCTGTCATCCACCCACAATTTGCGCATCGTAGCCTAATAAGTTGGCGAGCTATTTCACCAAGACCCAGAGGGAGCCGGCATTAACAGAAATTGGCGTTAATTGGTATACTCTCCTCCCCCTTTTTCCATCTCTTTCATTTCTGCTGCTCCCTCTGCTCTACTCAATTTCGTGTCTTGACGCTGTTCACGGTTCCCATGGTTTACGAACCTCTTACAATTTTTGCATACTCGTTTTATATTTTATCATTTCTAATCGCCTCTGGCTGTCTCGTTCCCGGCAGTTGTCCCTGTTCGCCGCTGTACTAATAGTTTTTTCTCTATTAACGCGTGCAAGCCGACCAGTTGAACGCAAACAAAAAAGAACGATCTGCCAGAAGTACGCACACACGTTTCATGTGCAAGATGCGTGGCGGAAGACAGCCACGCGTCCAGCTGTATCTGCAACGGCAGCAACATCTTCTAGTAATCCCCTTTGGCTTATGGCAGCTTTGCATTTTTATCGCGACGATCTCGAACGAATCTTGCGCACGTTCTCTCCTTGTCGTCTTGCTTTCGCTAATGTACACAGCTATACGAAACGATCTGTGAAAAGACAGGCGGCATATATGCATATGTAGTTCGACTTGTTTTTCTAATTGTAAATTTCGGTAGCGTGCGAAAGCCTCTCTACTCGACGTTACGAAGAAGCGCGGAGAAAAAATGTGTTCACCAGTCTCGGCTCATATCATGAAGGCGTACGATGAATACGGTGTTTGATGAAACGAGAAGCCTTAAGCAGAGGCGCGCGGGGCGGAGAAATCAAAGATTCGATTGTAGACTCCCTCTCTATCTCGTGTGCACGCATTTCCGTGCGTGATATTATTCCCGAACGTCCCATCCTCTGCTTATTCGCTTCATCTCGTTTCGATAAATCGCCGTCCGTTCCTTGATATTATTCTCGAGTCGCACAATTAGGTCCATACATATTATCGCAGATCTAAAATTATATAAAACAATTATTATGCGAATCTAGGTAAAACATACTAATTAACATTGTCAACATTCTTAGATGCGGCTCTAGGATACTCTCAGGTGTGGTGCATTTCGAATGGTACACGTGCAAGCCGCGCAATTACATATATGGCAGCCGCAAAGGGCGTCGAAATTTTCGAGACGGAAGCAACAGGTTTCAACTGGGGCTGACACTGCGTGAAATTTCTCGACGAGAGGGACAGAGGAAGAAGGAACAAAGAAGCTGCGATAGTGGGCGACTTTAATGACTGCTCGAGGTCGTTTCAATGAGTACCACTGTGTGTCATCGCATCATTATACTATACGGTACCACGTCCGGACTAATAATTATGACGTGCATCGTACTATTGGTACCGTTTTGAAACTATATTCTATTTTTACTATCCGAATTAAAACAGGTAAGCACGGTAATGTGCATTCGATATTTATTGATATTTCGTCCGAATGTAATCTTGAATTATTTCTATTTGGAAAGCGATAGAAGAACCAGCCGTTGGGCAGCAGACTACTATTCGGAGAAGACATAGACAAGCGAATATGTGTATTAGTAAGCCGTTTCTTTTAAGTAGGCTAACGTAATTGACTTAAGACTTCTATCCGTTTCGTAAAACGATTATAACGTGCACGCAGTGAATGTGTCACGCAATATGTACGTATCTATGGGCTACCGTATTCTTCTGTCGATTATTCCATCTCTCGTTATATTATTGCGAATAGTGGGCACGTTATATTAACATCTCTTTCGGTCTGCTCAATTGCCTATATCAATTGCTCCGTTTAATTTTCATTTGGTTGTTTAGCTGCAAAATTCTGAAGACATAAAATGATATTATCCACGAATGAACTATTATCCATAGTGATTGAATTAAATGATTTTCAGGGATCAACGAGATTCTGTGGCTATTAATGGAACGCCGGGGCAATGGACGGAACGATAAATTAAACATAAATCCTGTCCTGTTCCTAAGTACTGGTGCCGCAGGAGTGATTAGGTTGGGTTAGAAATTACCATATCTCCTGCTGCTCAAGTGCTTATCAATGGGTCGGGACGCACATCTACCTGTCGATCAAGCGTTCAAGCTATCTATTTGATACCAAATTTTATAGACATCACTTAATATGTACCTGTGAAAGACAATAAATGATATAAAATGATCTAATGATGATGTAACAATTATTTCATACAAATGCACAACAATTATGAGAAATTGCATTAAGTATGTAATATACTATGTAGCTATGAATGGTATTTTACATTTAATTGAAGAAAAAAAAATTGTCTTTGGAGGAGCTGGGATTTGAACCCAGGACTTTCAGCATGCGAAGCAGACACTCTACCACTGAGTTACACCCCCTGTTGAGTACAACATCTTCTGTATAAGATATGAGGCACATAATCTTAAATAAACTTAAATTATTCTTGTCCATTCTATGGGTTATTAAGAAATAATTTTCGAAATTCTTCTTTCCTTTCGAGATCCCCTTGAAATTATCTGGCGCTACATTTATTACAATATTAGCTGAAATATTTTTTTCTTTACCTGCAGTGACTTTTCAACGCCCAAGCAGAATCAAGATTCTATTGTCTTTCAATCGTGCATTCTCTGCAATTAAAGCACAACAAATAAAGGTTAATTTAATGAATATTTGAATCAGTTACTTATTGATAACAATGAACACTTAAGAGATTTCTGTATCGCAAAATCATAACAGATTGATAAATCCGGGAACAAGTCAATAATCATTGATTCAGAAAGACTGTGCATTCCCTTGCGGGTGTTAAATTCCTAACTTCCGTGTACTTGCACAGCTGGAAGTTGTACATATTGCATTATTATTTCATCTATGAGGAAATACGGTACAAAGGTATGAAGGATCCATTTCAAATTCAACGTATATGTAATAACTCACGAATTTACGAATCGCAAGGGAACGAGATAGAAAAGGCAAGTTGTCGCAAACGTTGAAACTTGCGCGTTGTATATCTGGCGCTTTAGTCGCTTCGCAATTGTGCATTTAGATACTAGAGATAAAGTGCGGTTCGACCCAGGTTCTACTGATGTCGCAACGATTCGATCTAACCTCCGAAAAAAAAACTAGCAGCGTCCTACTCGAAGTAACTGTCAGTTCACGGTACGTCATCGTAAAGTGATTTGATTAAGGTTATTTCGCGCGTTCCCGACTTATATTAGCCCGTCAGACGATAAGGTTTGTTTCGATGCTTGTTAATATTTTATAGATGAACGTTTTCCATTTGTTTAACTGTTTCGCATTTCCAGCGAATCGCACGTCTACGACACATGGCTAACAGATCGTTGCTAGATGGTAAATCATAAAAACTTGAATACATACATCGAAGCTAAGGATAAGAATAGTGTATCAATCGAAGAATTGGAACGGTATTCGCCACGGCTTTCACAGAGATGGTTGGATTGGCGGGCGGGGGAGGTCATCTGTATCCCTCGCCCCCAATGCAACCTAATCCAGAACGTGAGTACAAATGATGTTATAATTTAAAAAATATTACAAACTTCAGTTTATTCTCCTTTTGGTAAAGGGCCCGTAACATTTTGTATTGTTTAACGAACGTACTTTTGTTTAGTGAGGGAAATGACAGGAATTGCTCCTAGCGCACCGACTAGTGCAGATGCCTGTTTAAGCATAGTACATTCTTTAATGTGTCATCGTCAGGGTGGCGAGAGCGAAGGATTCAGTAAAAGAGCCATCGAATCTTTAGTTAAGAAGCTCAAAGTAAAGTATTAAATTTTTTAATAAATGATTTATTTTACAATGATATTTATTTAGTATTAACAATGCCATCTATACCCTTAGGAAAAGAGAGATGAATTGGATAGCTTAATAACGGCTATTACTACAAACGGAGCTCATCCCAGTAAATGTGTCACGATACAGAGAACCCTAGACGGTAGGCTACAAGTTGCCGGCCGTAAGGGTTTTCCACATGTGATTTACGCACGAATCTGGAGATGGCCGGATTTACACAAGAACGAACTGAAACATGTCAAGTACTGCCAGTTTGCATTCGACTTGAAATGCGATTCTGTATGCGTAAATCCGTATCACTATGAAAGGGTTGTATCCCCCGGCATAGGTATGTCAGAAAACATGATTTTTTTTTGTCTTTTCTTAGAGAGATCGATATATGCTTCGATTAACGTTCCATACATTGCATTATTTCTTTGCAAAGCTTCTGTGAATTCATTTGTAGCACCATAAGTGTAAATGATTTATTGTTGTGGCCTTGGTGTATGATGGAATGGGTTGGTTTCCCCGCACAGACCCGTTCTTTACAGACCTGTCCGGACTGACTCTACAGTCAGGAGTAGGCGTAGGACCAGGTGGTAGATTGGTGAAAGATGAATATTCTGTCGGCGGTGGAGGAAGTACTGCAGCTGGGACTGTAGGATCTGCAATGGATGTTGACGGAGAGATGAACCAAACTATTCAGCATCATCCACCTGCTCAACCCACTTCGTCTAATAACGCTCAGCCATCTCAGCAAACTTTCATACCAGGCCTAGCACCACCCAATCCAAGTAAGTACGATATATTATCCTATTTTTAGATGTTTTCATTATTCATTACAGGTATTTTTAATAACAATTGATTATGCATTAATAATGTATGAGTTTGTGATATTTATTAGTCGAATAAATGGATTCTCACGTACATTAGAATTCTTTTGATGTGATAGTGTTATGCTTTTTTTTTCAATTTGGTTGCCAGATTTTTCTGTATATATGGAGTGTATTGATTTATTTAAAAATGAAGCATGTTTCTACGATTACACGGTATATTATATGATCAGATTTCATAATACTGAGCAGTGCACTGAAATATACATACGTCTGAGAGCTTTGTCTTTGCAGTATTAGATTATCAGGAAGATTCATTCTATTTTGCAAAACCTTAATATTAATATTGCTTTATTTAGAATTACTTTGCATTGCTAGATTGATTTCAGTTTAGCTTTATTCTTTCTTTTTCCTTTTATTGTTTGGCACAGCTAGTGGTGAGGGTGTGTTTGGCAGTAATGGGGGAGGGAATAATGGTGGTAATCCACACAATAAATTGGATGACAATAATTGCCCCAGGCAAACCTGGATTCCTACACCTCATCATCCTACAACGCGTAACATTCATCATCGTACGTATATAATAGAATGCCTTTTTACATTCTATTTTCTGTCTACTTGCTAGTTACTTTTTGTTGCTTTGTGCTAATTTTTGTTTTAACTTTATGTAGTCAATTTTCATGGTATATCAATTTCGGAAATTCTGGCTAGAGTTTGAGCATAATTAATTCTTAATGTTGTATTGCCTGTATTGTGTACGAGTTCCATTTGATATTTGCAGCAGTAGTACATCCAATGAGTCACACCGTAGGTAGCCAACAGCAGCAGTCATTGAGTACATCCACTGGAGGAACTGGAGCACAAATGCTGAGCCCCTCTCAGGGCCAATCTACCGATACATTTTACGGAACAAATACACCGCCTCAGGACCTTAATCAACCACCTACAGTTGATGCATTGGCTGCATCCTTAGGCATGTTACTTCGACTTGCATCATTCGTTTTTTAATGATTTTTTAAAATGCTTTTTTCTACAGGAGAAGGACAAAATTCCCCTGTATCACCTGTGCATCTTCATCATGCAAATGGATTTCCAGTAGGTACAGCTGCATACAATTCAGGAGCACCACAATGGACCGGTCCTAATACTCTCACATATACTCAAAGTATGCAGCCTCCAGATCATAGACATCTTCATCCTACCTCGTATTGTAAGTGATCGGTAAAAAAAATATTTTCCCTCAATAGCATTTTAATTCATATTTCTATTAGGGGGTGGCCATGGGGGCGAGGTGGGCGGAAATATCGGTGGTTTATTATCTACGCAACCAGCGCCAGAATACTGGTGCTCTGTTGGCTATTTTGAATTAGATACTCAAGTAGGAGAAACGTTTAAAGTCAGCAGTGGATGTCCTACGGTAACAGTCGATGGATACGTTGATCCAAGTGGTGGAAACAGATTTTGCTTAGGAGCTTTGAGTAATGTACACAGAACGGAGCAAAGTGAAAAAGCGCGTCTTCACATAGGTATGAAGGGATACATTTCGTTTTACATTTATTAGCGATTGTCAATGTATATAAATCGATGCGAACTTTTCAGGAAAGGGCGTTGTACTAGATTTACGAGGTGAGGGGGACGTTTGGTTAAGATGCCAAAGCGAACATAGTGTTTTTGTACAGTCGTATTATTTAGACAGAGAAGCAGGTCGCGCACCCGGTGATGCCGTGCATAAAATATATCCCTCCGCATATATCAAAGTGTTTGATTTACGACAGTGTCATAAGCAAATGAGAGGACAAGCGGCCACTGCCCAAGCCGCAGCTGCGGCACAAGCTGCGGCCGTGGCTGGACATTTAACGCATGGGGCGCCTATAACTAAAAGTTAGTAAAATTAAATAATAAAATAACAAAATATTTTTAATCAATCATAAATTTCATAATATCAAAACACAGGCCTTAGCGCAGCGGCAGGAATAGGCGTAGATGATCTCCGACGACTTTGCATTTTACGTTTAAGTTTTGTAAAAGGATGGGGCCCCGATTATCCTCGACAAAGTATAAAGGAAACTCCATGCTGGATAGAAGTATGTATAGCTACATTGATAAACGTTATTTAAAAAATTGTAAAGATGATAAATTTATGCATGTATTTGACGTAGGTGCATTTGCATAGAGCTCTTCAGTTGCTGGATGAAGTTTTACATACTATGCCAATAGATGGTCCACGGGGAATTGAATAATTTAATATAATTTTGGATGCTACATGTGTTACAAAAAAAGACATCACATTGCTGCAAAGACCGCATTAAGTGTGCAAAATGTATAAAATGCATACATATACGATACTGTGTAGTATTGTTAAAGGTTTTGGGAAGATCAACAAAAAAATGTTGGTAAAATGGAATCAGTGTGATCTTCAAATTCAGAAGGGTAACAAAATCACGTTGCTCGTGACTTTTAATTGACATTTATTATATATTTTACACACATGATTTACCACGTAGAATAAAACGTGTGCCACGGCCTTGCATTACCGTAAAAACGTACAAACGATTTGCAAAGGAGATATATTATTTTTCATTATGAAAAATTATTTTTTACGAGGAGGGGAGTGCATCTACAAAAATGCGGTGAAGGTACGATGAAAGACTTCTATTTTAATAGGCAGTCAGTATCTGATTTAAGAGAAAATAATATACTTTCCATGACATGGCCCGGTAAGCTCGGCAAAATGCATGGATAAAACGTGATACTTTCGGAAACACGAATAGTCATAATCTTTTTTTTTTTACTTTTTTTTTAGATTAGCTTTGTAAGATAGCATAATTAACGTACATCTTACTTAAAAATGATGACAACGGTAAAAGAATGGGTAATATATATGCACAGTTAGTGGGTTTTCTATGCGTCAGAGTACTGTCGGATTACAACTTTAGCACATAGGTATATTATGATAAATATTATGTAAGCCACTCTATAAATTCATAGTATGGAAGAAGCTGTAACTATATAGTCAGGATGAAATATATTCTAACGGAAGGTATTTGCATAGTAAAATATTAATGGGAGCAATTGAATACTGAGAGAAGTCGGGTGTATTGCATTAGAAAAGCATATTTTTATTATACTTGTACCAGTTGTACCGACAGTGTTTTGATATCTGTACTGTTAGAACAACCTTCTATATTGTCGCCTGTTTTATACTTCACAACCAAAAAGTATCACTACATAAATAGTTGCAGTGTTTGGTTTATAATGATGTTTCGTGTCTCCTTTTTTTTTTTACCGTTAAGTTCCGTGCAAGGACATGATTAATTCTGTAGTTAGTATTATTCTAATTATTAGCAGAGTTGTTGGTGGTGAGACGAAACAAGAACATTTAAAACATGGTACGATCTCGTGCTTTAAAAATTGAACAAGAACTGATCATGTTTTTATGTAAACTTTAATTCAATTGTCTCCCCTCTAATCAACGACCAATGCTACTACTATTACCATGTAGTACTTGTTGAATAATTATACTTACTGTTTACCCACCATTTTATTATTCTATATTCGTACAAAATATTCTTATATATATATATATGCTATATTTGATAATATTATCGTACAGAAAACAGTTGACCAAATTTTATACCTATTCGTATATATATATATACATATATAGACGCATATGTATATATGCATATTGACATTATTTTACCTTCATTTAATGTAGGCAAAGGAGAAAAGTTTACCGCTTGTTTTTATTAAATGATGCATATATAGTATTCTGAATTTTTGCTTCTTTGTTGTAATTGAGTAGAGATTATTTAGCTGTTTGTGTTCATGTTGTCCTTACATTTCTTATATTATACTTGATCAAGAGGGGTCTCATTGATAGGAGTGCGAGTAAAATTTTGTATATATATATATATAAACATGTGTATGCGCATTGTATTACATATAATGGATGAGTTATTCTTGATTGAGCAAATATTTAGTTACTACGAGATGTTTTATTCGTATTATGTGGAATTACATATTATCTTGTGTGGCAAAAACAAGGTTGAAAGGAGGAAGTCTATTAATCATCATTGAAAAGACACGATTTAAAGGAGTGGGAGGGCGACAAGAGGAAGAAGTTAGACAGTAGAGGTAATGAGAGGATGTGCATTTGTTAATGAATGTCGAAGTAACAAAAATAATGTTATTAACTAAATTTTTACAACGTTTGTATTTTAACGGGAAAATACAAAAGAAGTTGCTTTCATCATTCTTGTCCGTACCAGGGATACAGAGCTCAAATAAAAAGAAAAATCGTGTTTAAGCATACTTACCGCCAAGTTCGCTGTAGAAACACATGTGCCATCATTTTCGTATATGCCATACAGAAAATAACAAACTGGAATAAGAATTTTTATAAATCCTATATTTTTACCAAGCTCATAAAATGCAGATGCAGCACGTTTAAATTGTGGTGCTTCATTACGTCCTTACCCATAGATTTTACAATATCCAGATGAAACATTTATAGATCTAAATTAAGCTGAATTAAATTTGTGCGGGTACGTGAGATGGATTGTAAACCATCTATGTTTGAAACTAATTACAACATTCTTCAATGGAATGCGAGATGGGAAAGGGATTGGTGTATCTGTTGCAATCGAACGCTCAGGAATTTTATAACTGAGAATATTCTGTAAACGTGTTCATATGATATTTTAACAATGCCTCCGAACAATAGTTTCGTAAATATATTAGAACTGGTATCAAAGTGCAATAGCCCTGTCTCACGTCAAAGATACCATAGCTGATAGTTATAAAAGTAAATAAAATGCCTATGCAATTTATGATTACAAACGAAAAACGATAACAGTAATTTAATAAGGAATACTTTAATTATTACTGATTTTCTTTTTCACTTTTATCAGGGTACTTATATACGGTATGACTTGCTAGTTAAGAACTTTACCAATTTGCTTCATAGTACAATCAATGACGAAGCCTATAGTAGGATTGATGCCTAATTCTATAACTCGGTGTTTTACAAATTAATGTTTAAATCAAATGCGAAACTTGTTATATTTATACGACCGTTAACGATCATTTTCCGTAATTATTTCTTAAATATTGATTTTACTTTCATTTTATATGTAGCGATGTATTTGATACAAGGCTTCGTTGTTAATTACAAATTTTGAAACTCAAAGACTTGTTCTTAATCTTTAGGAACATATACACAAGCACGTACAATAAGTATCAGAATAAAGTTATACACTTATCATTGCTATTCATGATTCGAAAGAATTGTAAAATAATAATTCACAATTGAATATAGACGCGAATCGTTCTCATAATATACGTTTGTTCATATATCTTGAAATACTTGTTTCCGAATTTGGTTGAAAAGCGGCCGATATAATAATCACCGTTTGTTATTTCTTTTAAACAAATTCTATATGTTTAAACCAAAGATATTTCGATTACATCATGATGCGTCACGAATATGTATGAAATGTAAAAGTAATTATTTTTTAATGAATACGTCGCAATACATAATGCAAGTAGAATCGTATGTAAACATTTTAAACCGTATGTTGAAACACAATCTCATTCAGGTGTAGATTTTTATGGTGTTGGAGTTACGATATCTTAATAAATGCTACACAAAAATAAGCATCATGCGAATTACAAATTGATATCTGTGATTATTATTGTCGACACAGGAAAATTATATTATTACATACCCATTTTTACTTGTGAAACATATATGTGTAGAACTGTACGACGATAATACATTACTAGATTGTTAAATGAAAATTCGCGCACGTATGTGCACGGTATAAGTTGTAACAGTATGGAAAAGCAGGCTATGAAATATGAAATCAGAGATAGTTAATATAGTACCTGTATACCATATTGTTAAGCACATATACTTAGAGAACTTGAATGGATGTGTTTACAAACTTTTTGTTATTGTATATTATAAATACATTACGTTATACATGATCATTTTCAATAAACATATTCTGTGAATTAGAAATATGTATCGATTTGTTTGTTAGTAACAAAGTAAATATACAAGTATAGCTACAGAAGTTTTATTTATTAAAGAAAGTTCTTTCTTACACATAAGCTGTTTATCAAGTCATATATTCTCCTTAACTTGTTGTAGATGATTCAACTGTTTTAGCCTCATCTTTGTATAAATTACCTTTGATATCAATTGCACTGTTACGATTAACAATATTTTCTAGTGCATATTCAATAGCTACATCTATGTTCTCAGCTGTAATAAATGTTGGGGCCTCCTCTTTGGCCTTCCTAATTTCTGAATCCACCTTTCTTTGATGTCTAGAATCTCTTCTCCTTTTAACATCTAACTTTGTAGAGATTTCGCTTATTCGGGCTGTTCTTTCTTTGGCTAATCTTTCTCGCCTCATTGCAGCTACCTGCTGATTCCAAATATCATTTGAATAGCTACATATTTCAAAATCTTTCTTTGCATTCGCTTTTACAACATCTACATCCAAATCCATTGCTCTTTCTTGCTCTTTCTCAACGAAAAAAGTACTAGAAACAAGAGGTATATAATTATTATTAGTTACAAATGTAGTCAGTAGTAACATCAGTAATAACTACATACTTCAAGGACTTCATTAATGTTCTGTAATTATTATGCAATCGTTGAAGCTCAAGTTTGTCTTCTGTAGGTATAACTGGCCTTTGCGGTACTCTAAATACCTTAGATTTTGCAGTAGGCAACCAGATTGGCTTTCTTTTCCATCTTACACTTTGAATACGATGCCCATTGCATATTAAATGATCATAAGCATTTAAATTTCGGACTGTTAATGTACTGACACCAAGTAAAGATGATCGAATCATTATTTTAAATCTGTTCTTGTTGTAATATAGCCTGTGTGAAGGAATGTAAAGATTTCATTACTCTGTGAAACTCGTGTGTATAAGTTTAGAACAGTACCTGCGATCTTCCTATATTATACTATCATTCACGTACGATATTAAATTTAATCTGTTCAAGAACAAAATGTTTCTAAAATGTTATTGCATGTATTAGTATTATGCCCCTCGCTAGGTTAGGAATGTGTTATTCCCACGAAATTTATCATTCCCGCAGCAAGCGTCATCTGTAAAACATTGCACGTATTAATTTCAATTTTTTAGCGCATTTGATATTGATCAAGATTGACCGAGAACAGTTAGAAAATTGATTATAGAACTCGAACAGTTTGGTAAATATAAATTTAAAATATTTTAATACAATATAATATAGAAACAATGTTGCAATTACTAAGCTTAGGATTTTTAATTATCTTTCTCTATAACAGAAAAATGTTTTTATTATATTTCCAAACAGAATTATTTCGGAATTTAGTATTTTAGCCATAAGGTAATGTAAAAACAATATGCAAATATGCAAAATGTAAATGATGCGGCGAAATAATTAGTCTTGCGTTCTAAGGGTCTCATTAAATACAGCGCCACAGCACTTACCTACATAGAGGTATGTATTGCTTTTTTAAAAGCAGTAGAGCCAGAGATCTTGATCCAACGAGTACTGTCTTTGCCTCGTATTTCGAATTTATTACAAAAGTTTTCCTTGTGTACAGTTCACGAAAATTTGAAATGCTTTTCTTTTAAGATGCGTACATGATAAACGTAACGATAAAGCAAAGTTAGAAAAGAGGCGCGAGAACTCTTTAGTTTCGTTTAAAAAGAAAAGAGGATCAGTTCGCAAGGTACTTATTCGCAATACGAAATTTAAAAAAGAGAAAAATGTATAGCGTTCATATGACACAAGGGAAATCTTCCGAAAAACAAAGTACTTCGAAAAATGTGGATTCCGAAATTAGAGTATATAAACATCGACGGAAAGAATCGATTCCCGTTAAAGTGTTCAATTATTTAAAAACGCAAATGCAGACCGACGGAATTGGAAGTAAGTGAAATGTTTGTTCTTATTGCATGTATTTTTGAGACAAATAACTCTCGGTAATAATTATGTATTCAAACATTTTCCTTATTTTTTTAACAACACAGATAAATTACAAAAAAATTTTGTATCAATTACTTGTATCTCTTTATTATATTTACCGTGAGTGAAGAGCCTCGTGTGTATGTATATACATTTAAACGCTTATTTTTGTGATGCTTGCCATTTATTTCTTAGTAATAATATACATATTAATCGAGGATAATGAAAATGAACGAAAGGAACTGTCTAATTTCAAGTTAGTTTTTGAAATTAGGTTTCATTGATTGTTGTTAATAACAATTTCATTTCCATTTCTGGACCCTCTTTTTATACAAAAATTGCATGTTTCCATATAATTACATTAAACACGAATTTGAGATTAAAGAACAGCCATAATTTCTTTACTTGATTCATCGAACTTGTTTTTATATATATAGGTACTCATCTTAAGAAAAACAAAATTCTAATATATTTCTCTTGTTCTCAGCGGTGACGTATTCCTTGTATAATTATTGTTAACATTGCATTTTTATTAACACTGGAAAAATAGTTTTACATGATCGTTTTATAACATAATGGATTATTACCTTCCTGTTAAATTGAACAAGATAATCTTCTGCTGATCATGTTTGGTCTTTCATTCTAATCTTAAATATATAAATAGTGTGTAATTACTTTTTCATCTAAATTACATAATATATCAACGTTTTTATACTTTTCCTGTTTTCCAACAATGATACATACAAATTTATGTACTACCAGCAGTACATATTTTTTTTTTTATTGAGCTTGATTTTTAGAAAGATCATCTACTTGACTAACCAAGGGTTCAGTATTTATCACTGAAAATAAACAATCCGTAACTTCAACGTGTAAATCTTCGCATATATTTTCAACTTTTTCTGCCGCCGTTTCGTAGTGCGCGTAATGGTCTGTCCAAACTTCAGGAATGGAATCCTCGCTCTCACCAACTGACCCTCTTAAATTGGAATTACAATTTGATGACGGAGTACATAATTCTCGCGGTTCCTCTGCCATCGAGTCGCCGATCTTTGTTTGTAAATCAGCCATTCGCATTCCGCACGAAGTATCGTTATAGAGCAACCAATACGGGGAAAAAGAATGTTGCCTGTATTCTGCAACAAACCTCTCTTTCTGAGAGCAACTCATACTTGACGAGACCGGTGCGTGAGTGACAATTGGTGCTATGTAACAATATACACAAGATGTTTGATCTAACTTTGATAGGTCAATGCGTTTTGTGTTAATAAAATTCAAGATATTCTCCAGAACGGAATCTGACGGCAATTGCGAGATCTTTTTCGGCCAAAATGGGTTTAGTATTCCTGAAAATGATTAAATAATCGATATTATTTACGTTCTCATATTAGCTTTAAAATATAACCACAGTATTACATACCATTTACTTGTACCTTTTCTGTTGTAACAGATATATTTTTATAAACACTAGATTCAACTTGTATTTGTGAATTGCAATTTTCCTCAGTTTGTTCCAAATTTTCTGCTAATTGAATATTTCCCTGGTTACTGTGCGAACAAGAATATTCATACGGTAAATCAGAGTTATAGTGGCTATTATTAGGAAAAGTTTGGGATACAGTGGATGTATAAGTATCCTGATCTGTGTTTGCATTTGAAAAGGAATGGGTGGTTTGCATGTATTCTCCAGTAGTTTCTGTACTGCACTTGATTAAATTTTGTAAGCAGTATGTACTAGTGCAATCTGGCTGCACATTAGGAATGATGTTTGTTTCATAATACTGATTTTCTTCCGAAGCATTGAAGTTTAATAAATTTTGAGTTGAATTATACGATGGGATATTTTCTGTCACGCGATACTGGCATGTCAAACTTTCATCATTTACAGGTTTGTTCAAAGTATCTGATGGTATATTATCATAATACATAGTTTGAAATATCTTTGATGGTTGAACATCGGGTGTACAGTTGTTGTCTGCTGTATCCATAACATTAGTAATGGTCCAACTTTCATAATCCTGATTCATATCGACATTTGTAGTGGGGTATCTATACTGATTAATGTTTTCATTTGTTAAAACACTTGAAATATGTTGACCAATGTCTTCAACATTTTTGACAAAAGCTGGTTCATTCAAGAAATATTCTCCTTTTATACCACTCAGAAGTCCATAACACTCTGTATTGTTCTCTAAATTTTCCTCATTATCCGATTCAGCAGTTAAAGTATCAGAATTATCTAATAAATTATTAGAATGATATTGCTCCATTGTCCAAAGCCGATAATTACCAAGCACAGGACTAGCTATTTCTCCCAAATTAGCACCAACAGGTGCCTGTAACATTTTCTTTAGAATTATAGAGCCTTGTACATTGCTATTTGTATCTTCCAATGTTTGATATTCCACATTATCATTTGGCTGATACACAAATGGATCTGTATTATTAACAGCAATTATATTGGGTCTGTTATAAGTAGTAGCATCTAAGGGAACTTTTTGCACCTCAGATGAAACTGCAGCAGTTCTTAAGTCCACTATATTTGGATCTTGTATCTGATTGTTGTTTGCATCATAGGTCTGAAATTCTCTTTGTATTCTTTTCAATAAAAATTGTTTAAACTCTTCATAGTGTGGAATTCTATTGTCATCATCTCTACTTGCAATTTCTTCTTCTGCACCAACCTGGAGACACAATATATATTTTATTAAAAATTTATTTACAATTATTAATTTATTGAAAATTACATCGAGATATTCTTTACACTCTCTACACTCGGTGAAAAACGTTGTACTCGATTATTTCCGAAAGAATTCAGCGTTACAATGATAATAATTATATTGAATATAAAATTTCCCATAAAATTGATTGATGATCGATCTGCAAAATAATTCGCGCTCGGTATATAGTATCTCAAGCGTCATCGATCAATTTTCGAGACGAATGTGAGATTTTACAATAGAGTAGTCGAATTTTTCTACATTTAAGCATGCATTATCGGAGCGAATGTAGGTGAAAATCAACTCACCCACTGATAAGGTGGTTGCTGTTGCGGACAGTAATAATCATCGGCCATAACGTAATCAGGACTATGCAGTGGTGTGGAGGTTAACCCGAGTTTTCCAACTTTGACTTTTCTCACTTTCCTCTTACGATTCTGCTTAAGATCTTGCAGTAGCCTACCAACTTCGTTTTCATTTCCGCCTTTCGCGGCTTGCAACACTTTAACCAATAATTTCTTCTACGGTCAGAAATCATAATCGATCGTTCAAAAATCAATTTACTTGTCGTATCAGGGTGAAAATTAAGAAGAGGGATTGGGATCGCAATTTTCTTGGGCATAAAACTGTAACGACAAATCAATTACCTTTATGTTGCCTGGTACTCGGTATCTAAGTGCTAAAGCTTGCAATTCCTTGTACGATAATCTTGAAATATCGTTGCTATTCATTTTCAAATATCAAGCCACTCAGCCGCAATCCTTTCTTCAGTTCTCACACATTTCTGATATGGCCGATAGAAAAATTCGTCTGCTAACCGAATTACGCGGTTCCTTTTAATTTGAAAAATTCGTTTAACGGAAAATAAGTTTCACCGCAAAGTTATCCTCCTTCTCGACCAAGCTGGCACACTCCCGAAGAAAATCACGCACGTTTCAACCGTGAAACATTTTTGAACGATTTACATTTTAATATCCATGGATTTTCCATGAATTAGTTTTCCCTGCAGATTATTGTCAATGCTGCAATTCTACTGCAAAATGATCACTGAGGACGGAGTGATCATTACGATTGTACGATTGTCTATATCCCATATTTTGTTTCTACATGCGGAACTCCTTTATCAGTGAAACGGATGTTATTCTTCATGTATGCTATTATCCTGCCATCTAGAAATAGTGATAATGAATTTGTATCTTATCGATCTACAACATTTACATCATCCTTGGCCATGCGAGGTGCTAATTTTCATTGGGGTAGTTTTTTCAGTTTCTAACTCCCGTAGCATTCGTTGGTCAGCATTATTGTTGCTAACCAATGTTTTATACAATTAGCCGGCAATATTTTACACAGTTTCTCGCTGCATGTTTATCGCCGATCAGTGTAAAAGCCAGTAATTGACGGCATCTATAATCATGCTTCTGGCACGGTTTCAGCTATAACAGAGTTCATGTTTATCCTAGTAACCGCAGCAGTAAAACGTATGGAACATTAAATATTCTCTCTGGTGTTGAAATTGATGCGCAATTTCGCTAAATTTATCGCCCAAAGAAATGATCATCCTTGCGATTGCAGTGGGCAAGTGGTAAGCTCAACGCTTGTGGGCACAGTAGAATGGCCCTTCACGGTCAGACGCGCCTCCAACATTTCTCAGTTCATAACGAAAGGCCGTATCGGGACGAAACTTTTTTTTTATTCCAATCAAATGGAAAATGGGAAATTGTATACATATAAAAATAAACTTTTGTTAGATATTTTATTGAAAAAAATAAAAGAACTAAAAGGTGCAAGACACAGGTTGCCCACTCGGTTTTTATCTCGTCTTCGAGGGCCGTTTCTGCCCTTTGTCTGGAGTCGGGCGACCTCTTTATCAAAATATCTTCATAGAATGCATTTAATACGGATCCTTGAGACAAATTGCCCTTTCAACCCACTAACGACGTTCTCGAAACCTTTGCGAAACCAACTGTAGTAATGAGATTCGTTTAAAATCGGAATGCATAAAACTGAAGCAGCAGGACGAGCTAGGCAGAATTGTGCGCTCTGCTGCTCCCTTTGTCTAGCCGAGGAACGGTTTGATTTGCGAATATGCAAGAATAATGGGGCTGGGATTGCGGTAAAATAAGCAACGATAACGAGTCGAGTGCTCCTCGTTTATTGAAATATACATATTGGCCACCCCTCGGGTGGCGATATTTGTTGTACGCTCGGTTCGAAAAGGAGCCTGGACTTGCGCGCGAGCAAGGTATACCTGTGCTTTTGCGTGGCAGACGTTTCAGTACATCAGCGCGAGGTTCGCGCACATCGTTACCGAGTCGCAGCTGAGTTACGTTAGTTCGTCGTGAAGTATCGATCTGTGAATTAGTGGTACACGCGTAGATCGGTTTCGCACGACAACGAAGAGAAGGGGGCAGCGTGGAGATCGGGGAAGACGCAAGAGATAAGAAGCGAAAGGGAGAAGAAAGAAGGGAGGAAAAATCCGCCCAGCGATCAGGTTCGGTATCGTTAAAGAGAATCGAGAGGGGTATCGTTAGATCGATCGTTGCGAGGCAGCGACGAAAGCGAGTCGGTGCGTCGGATCGTTGCTGGCGATCGTTCTCTTGTGAATCGTCGGCGAATCGGTGTTTTGCGGCCAATGAAGGCACGTAAGAGCCGCGAGAAAAGTAAGTTCATCAATCATACAGGACGACTGTAGTGCCGCTCGAGTTTCCTCTCCGGTAATCGGTGCAGACCAGTCCATACGCCGTGGAAAGAGATCCTCCTTGAGACGAAGGGATCGACACAGCCCCAGGCCCGAACGATTTCCCTCTTTATCGCGAAAGCCATTTGTTGCGGTGTGTCAGTGCTAACAGCTGCCAAAGATGCAACGGCAAGGTGCGAGACTCGCACGACAGAGAAAAAAACGAATGAAAACTCTCCTCGTTGTTTGCCCCGCTGATGACTCCTCCTTTGAGAGATAGCACTCTGGAATATTAGTTGGTCCGCTAGGAAATCGACCGATGCGACCATACGTTGTACCTCTCTAAGTCGCGGCATAGACTCTCTATGTCTCTCTTTCTCTCTTCGTAATACCTGTTTACACGGAGAAGTCCAGATCTCGCGCGTTTTTAATTGACAAATATTCCGAAAGCGGAATCGCAAAGTGGGGTGGATACGGGGTAGGAGCTCTCCCGTTGCTATGGTGATCCCGGATGCCCGGGACCAGAGCTGCTAGTGGAATTACACAGTGCTGAGCATACGTCTATAGTGTTGTATATAGAAGCCAGTTGAAAGCGCACAGCCGTGTTTTAGACGATTTCGACCGAGAACGGTGCGCCCGAGATATTTCTCTTCGAAGCCCTCTCTCTTTTCCCGTAAACTACCCTTCTAGAAGCGTAGACGCGTAGAATGCAAACTCTCCACCTGTTTCTGTATTGATTCTTCGCCTAGCTTTACAGCTTCTCCGGTCTTTCTATCATCTCCTTGACGGAATTAATATTAATTCGTTCTCTACACAGTTCTGTCATCGTAATTTTAGCAGCGATCAATGGGAAGCTTCTACCTTAGCCGCAAACAAACCTCAATGATTATCCGCTTCTGAACACGAGTCGAACGTTTCTCCTTCATACGTATAGCTGCATCAGAGATCGTAGAAATAATACGAGAAGCAGCATGAAAACGCGAGAGGATATTGCAATTGCTTTTTCAACGCTAATTCAGTACAGCGGTGCTTACAGTTTATTTGCCCCATCCTTCCCCAGCCCCCCCACACGGAGCTTTATTTTACCGCGATAGCAGATACTTTAGAAAGAAACGGTTCGCTTGGTCGTTTTCACAAATGCTGAACAGAAGCATGCGTATAAAGAATTAATTAATTTGCACGATAGGTGTACACGCGCAAATTCAGTTTCTTTTGGTAATATAAATGTGACCCGTGTCTTTTGACGCGGTGAAACGCTTCGAAAAAGAAAAAGAACTCTGAAATTAAATGGATCGATGAAAAGATTGGAGAGCAACTAGTGGAATTTTCGCAAGCGGACGAGATTGCGCGTGCCATTATAGTGATCGTCACTGTAGTCACGATACTCCTGTAATTACGTGTAGTAGTAGTTGGTACATCTATTCCTCGTAGCAGTATATGTACATCTTCTCATAGAGTATGTTGGTAGAGTCGTTCATTAGGTATGTGCATACTTCTTTCGATTAAGTGCATCTGTACAGCGATGGCAATTGTTCTTTGGAGCCCGATTCTGCCTCTATACATTGTAGTGTTGGGTCGCGCTTTCGTTTGATCTTGAATTTTATTTCAACGGCGTTAAGTATATTTATAGCGGGTGCGAGTTAATTAGTATCGATTTTACGTTGCGCCGCTTCAGCATGAAACGCGTCTAGACGGCCGTGTCGCGTGAAGATTTTCTCCCACGAGGCAAGATAATTCAGGGATAGTTGCCGTTAACGTTAACGAAAGCGATTACTGGACGCTGCGCTATTTACACCTCACAACTTTTCGAACCTGAAGTTTAGTCATCTTGCAGATTTTTGGTACTACCCGAGACCTATCGACCTTTACACTGACTTTACCGACCATTTTCTCTCTTTCTCCCCTTTCTATTATTACTCCCAAGTAAAACGCAGTCTTCGCTGTGACATCTTTTATCCCGAAAAAGAAAAAAAAAATGCCAGAGAACACGTCAGTTGCCGATGAAAGAAATTCGAATCAGACCAGAATGTTTTACCTGGGCAATTTACCCTGCTATTTCTCGCTCACGAGTTCTCCACCTGCAAGTCTATGCACCTGTCATCTCCAGGAATTCTCCGTCTTGGCAATGCGCGCACTGTCTCCCGTAGAAACCCCGTAATTGCCGAAGGGAGTGTAGGCAGGTTGCCTGGAGGATCAGCCGTGCTATCTTCTCGGGCACCCGGCGTATCTTCTCCCGAGTAAAATGCATTCTTAAGCTCGTTGCACCCTGTTTCGTAAGTAGATTCACGCCATCTCCTCTCCTGCCTGCTAGTGAGAGAGAGGAGGAACGGCGTTTCTCCCTTAGCCTGATGTAGACAAAGAAGCATTTGATGAAGGTGAATGGGGAGTATCTCGAACGCGTGGTACAGTCTGAGAAGTGAAGCGCCTGTTGGCAAACTTACAGAGGGCGAGCTTGAAGAACTCGGGGGCGTTTTAGGGGGTTCCACGGCCGGCGCCCTTGCCCTTGGTGGTAGGCACAAACCGGAGGAGCTTTCCACATTGGCGGCGAACACCAGGTTCTCCAGGAAGGAGATACAGCTTATCTATCGTGGTTTCAAGCAAGAATGCCCGACTGGTCTCGTCGACGAAGAAGCCTTTAAACAGATATTCTCGCAGTTCTTTCCGCAGGGAGGTAAGTTTCGTGGAAAATGTTCAAAGTGTTTTGCAGCTTTCCACTTTTGTAGGGACACGATGTGCAATTCAATTTTTCAGATGCCAGTCAGTACGCTCATTACGTCTTCAATACCATGAAGAGGAAACCATCCGGGAAGATAAGCTTCGAAGTGAGAATCGATTTAGAGTAATTTATTAACAGTTCGATGCTGCTTTTACAGAAAATTATTATCTCGTCTAGGAATTCTTGACTATTTTATCGAAGGTCTCGAGGGGCTCGGTGGAGGAGAAACTTCAATGGATATTCGGGCTTTACGATCTGGACGGGGATGGATTGATCAGTAAAGAGGAAATGCTAGACGTTGTTGGATCGATTTATGAAATGTTGGGCCGATACACACAGCCACAAATAGTCGAGCCTCATTCGGCTGCTCGAGAACACGTCGATCGTATTTTTCACGTGAGTAAAACCTGTGAATCTGCTCCCACGGCAAGTGTTTACCGTTCATCTTTCTTTCCAGTTGATGGATGCGAACAAAGACGGCGTGGTCACGATCGAGGAATTAGTACAATGGTGTTCCAAGGACGAGCAACTCTTACGAAGTCTTGACACCCTGGACACTGTCTTATGAGATCTTTGCGACTATTTTCTTACCCTTATGCGATTCCCAAGAGGCATGGAATCTCGGAAAAGTTTAGCACCACGTTCGAACAAGTTCTACATTCAGTTTCTAGAACTTCGATCCTCAGTCGCATTCAACGATTAAATGACGGGATTGAATTACACAAGAGATTACTGTACGAACTCGGCGAACGTTCTTTGTAAATATTAGCTTGCCCTACCCAGTCTTTCATGCGCAATCGGACGCGCGACGAAATTAAACAGTATTATCAAATCTCTAATTCTATTTATGCATCGCGTACTTTTCCAACTCTTGTGCGGCCGACAGATCGACGCTATTACCATGAGGGATCTAACAATAAGTGTTTCTGCGTCATTTCATCATTCAAATCTTAATGAAACGAAATCGATAATTCAGAGCGAACTGTTGAGTCGCGCGTATCACAGAATTGTTAAGTAGAATCGATGCGATCGGAACAGACCAGTCTTCAGATCTCTTACAGCAGAGACTGAACTCTATATTTTGAACATCATTTTTACGCTGTGATATCGATGAATTTTACGAATTTTCACAAATAACACTTTCCCACAAAATGATTCTAATATTTCTCGACAAGTATATTCTTCTAAGACGCACTTTCGACGCATTTCGCGGGACGAAGAAATTGAATGCTCGTCCTTTCAGGCGGATTCGATACAATTGAAAAGTACTTTTACTGTTTCAGACTATCATAGTGTCTCTAATAGAAATTATACAAGTTATGCACTTGATACTGACCATCGTTGCCAGTCAAATTGGTACGATTAAACATATTTCCAAAGAGCTTCGACTATTGTCCATTGTCCAGGTCGTTTTCATATCTTGTTATCTTATGAGTGAGTATAGGCACAAGGGTTGATTAAAGATTTATCAGAAACCTTTATATTCCAAAGATTTGAAATCGAACGTATAGCATGCAGATAATAAAACATTCAGAACAAGGAATTGGCGTAGGAACGGAGTCAGATTTATTTAGAGTTTATTCCGACGTTCAATATCCTTCGGCTCAGACATGTGCGAATAACGTTTGACAATCGTTTCACTTTTATCCCCCTCGATATCGACGCTTTCTTCGGTCTTATTGTATGCTCTTGAATATTTCCAGACCTTAGTTCCAGATAGGGAGAATGTTATATGAAGTTTCACGGCGTTCGCATATGTCTACTCTGTAGATTATAGGTTTAATATAATACCTGTAAAGACCCATGAGCGAAGGAAAATGTAGTTAGTAACCCAATAGTAGCGTATCATAGTATAATCGACCAATTAAGAGAAACGTGGTCCTTCAAGATCACCGCCTCGTGTGATTCTCTCGTACCTTACTATCTACTATTACTTACGCGATAAATTATTAAACTTATTAATGTCGTCTAGTACTTGAAGCAAAGTATTGCGCATACGTATAAAACGCTGACGCATACTCAGAGATATTTTAAAGCAATATCATATGCGTACAAATATTTATTGAATTTGTTGAATTTATGAAGTTTATTTAAATATATGTACTATATTCGGGGAGGCGGTGTCGTTAAGCTGTGAAACCGTCGATTCGACGTTTGTCCTTTTGATTGTTTGGACGGTATGCAATCACAAAGGGCGCGTCCTGCGCAAATTGATTAATGAATGCTATAAAGTGCTACTTCTGTATCTTTTAATTAACATTACAAAATGTACATAAAATAAATATACTTATAATAAAAAAGTATAACACACATTATAAACCTTGTTTTCATTGAAACAACATACTATTTAATAAATAATAATACAAATATTTATAACATATAACATATCGTTTATCAGAAATCCCTCGCATTTGACGTAATTTCACCGAACTTCCGAGAAATTACATTCCAGCGGTTCTGTCAAAAATTTCTGCCTAACATCAGGACTTTGTATCAGGAAAACATAACGATCGTGTTCTTAAAATGAAGGTAAAGGATGCTGCTACACGACAATAAAGGATTTACAAATGCTCCATGCGTCGTTTATTTTTTTATAAACAATTTAAAAATTCATTTGATAATTCCACAATAACAATACATGAGAGTGGATCGATATGATATTCAAAAACACGCGCCGTAAGGAAAGAACATCAGCCCCATCGCCCAATCAGCTACCAGCCAATCAGCGCAATCTATTTCAAAGCTCTCCTTCTTTCGACCAGGGGATCTTGTAGTGATTAGACGTGTTCAGAGTGCCCGTCGAATTAAGGTATGTCACATAGTCTAATATATTCTTGAAGACAGGAAATGATATACATTGTTTTCGTTTCCCTGTCTTTCACGTTTTCTGTGGTTTCTTTGTTAATATTAATGAATATTTTGCAAGAAATTAAGTAAATATTGTGCAGTAAACGGAATCACACCGCGCGGCGTGCATTTTCTAATCGACTCCAGTATGCATATACATACGTATTAACTTTCACGTATGCGTATACGTATTTCACTTCTGAATTCCATTATCTTGCAATATATTCTGCAGTTTTTAGCAATATTACCATGATATTGGTGATTCTTAATACATTTATCTCTGATTTCAGTTCGATTCTGTTCCATGGCGTCTCTTTTGCTTGCTTCGAGAATTTGACAGGCGGGAATGCGCAATAGAATAGTGGCGCCAAGTCATGCCGAAGTGTTAAATGATCTGGTTGACAGGTAAGGATTTCTCAAATTCCTGCTATAAATAAATAGAATTGTACGAATACTGGTAATATATCTCGATTAAATTATTATTCGTACCACGTATAAATCATTTATCTCCAATTTCAATTTAATTCCATTGGCGTCGACACGATATTCAAAAAACATCGGCCTTAAAGAAAGAACCCCACCTCCCCGCCGCCCCCCGCCACCCACTCAGTTACCAGCCAATTAGCGCATTCTATTTCAAAATTCTGCCTCTTTCGCCCAACGGATCTCGTAGTGATTAGACGTGTTCAGAGTGTCCGACGAATTAAGGTATGTCACATAGTCTAACATATTCCTAAAGGCATAATATTATATCAATTGTTTTCATTTCCCGTCTCCTGAGAGTTCTGTAGTGTTTTTTGTTAATGTTAAGTCATATTTTAGTAGAAATTGAGAAAACATTGCGTAGTAAGTGGACTCGCCCAACGTTAATTTTTTTGTATCTAACGCTACTTCTACGTATAGATATACATATTTCAACTCCAGATTCCATTATCTTGCAATATATTCTGCAGTTTCTAGCAATATTATTATAATATTGGCGATTCTTAATACATTTATCTCTAATTTCAGTTAGATTCTGTTCCATGGCGTCTCTTTCGCTAGCTTTGAATCAGAAATGGCGCGAACGCGACACTTTCAAACGGGAATGCGCAGGAGCAGAGTGACGCGGCGCCATATTGTTAAATCAACTTCTCGCCTACAGGTAAGCATTCCTCAAATTTCTTGTGGAAATAAGTAGAATTTTAGTAATATGTCTCTATTAAATTATATTTCGTACCACGCATAAAACTTGTATGATATACAGTCGCGTTGTAGATAAGTAGTAACATAATAGCAGCCATTATTTGCGGCTATATCTTGTTTCTGCTTGTGGTCGGGAAGCTTGTTTTTCGTGGAAAATATCAACAATATATCGCGAAACAAAAAAAGCCACTTATCAAGTAACGCGTGCGTTGAAATATTTCTAGGAAACACAAGCGATCGTAAACAAAAATGGTGTTTGGTTTTAGTCGGATGTCGAACATAGCCGAACAGCAAAGGGCGATGGCGAAGGTCGTCATTCTACTACTTGACGCCGAGCTGACAAAACGTATGGTAGACATCTCAGTGAGGTAAGTATCGAGGTGTGTATAATTTGTGACTGGTACTAAGATGAAACAGCAACAGTTAAAATACTTACAAAAACAAATAGATATCTATATTTGATAATAAACACTCGATAGGATGAACATGTTCTATTTCAGAAAATTTTGTGACCGCGCGCAATGCAGTCAGTAGAGTCAGTGGTTTCTCCGCAGTTTTCTAGTATTTCCAGAGCAAGTGGCTCTGCTTAAATTTTCGTTTACAGTTTGCCTACACGCGATTGTAGAGTCAGTGTTTTTCGCCTAGTAGTTATTAATTCGATTATCGGAGCACCGGTGCTCCTCTTCAATTATTTAAATCGCGATAGTAGCATCTTAATTTGTTCGCCGATGTAATTTGCGGTCGCGTACATAGTCTTTTATTTTTGTCTTATATTCGCTATCGGAAGCAGAGTCAGTGCATCACTGAGGGGGATGTTTTATGCGACACTGATGAAGTGAGAAATGTAAGTATTTTTAAAACAAATCTCAGTTTTCTATGAAGAGTTAAATTCTGTAGATTTAGCAGTAGATTCTAATGTTTTTTGCTTTGCTGTTTAGTTACAGTTTGCATACTTCCTGACGATTGAGTTCAATTGAGCTGCCCCGGTGATGTTCCTGATGTCTTCCACGAGTACTTGCTCTACTTTTGCAATCAACGAGTGGGTGA
Source organism: Nomada ferruginata (assembly GCA_963583965.1). NCBI lineage: Eukaryota > Metazoa > Arthropoda > Insecta > Hymenoptera > Apidae > Nomada > Nomada ferruginata. The sequence goes on along the minus strand of OY757225.1, from coordinate 6,565,740 downwards.
GTCGCATGTGTTTTAGTTCCTCCGGTCCCCAATCATGCCGTAGGACGATTGGTCCGAAGCGGCACGGGTGACTGGTTGTATTTTTTAGTAGTTTTGCGAGCATAGTGACTACGGGAATAATTTTTATACCCGTTAGTTGTGACGTTATTTTCATGTGTATTATTTCTTATACGAGGTTAGATCTGCCTTCTTGTACTCCGCGTTTTTTAATATAAAAAGATTAAGGACCATAGAAATATTTCTTACTCAAATAAATATTTGATCAAAGAAGCACTGATCCTGTAGGTTCCTCTATTTCGATAAAAATATATGATGACAGTAACAAATACATTGCACAAATGTACATATATTGAGGACATTGCATATTAAATTTGTAATTGCATTTATAATCAGTTGAAATTTGTTTTCACTGTTAAGCAGTGCAGAAGTCGGATGCCCCCTGACTTCGTTACTGCAAGTGCTACATGATTATAACAATCATGTATTAAAGTAAATAAATATAACGATACGTTTATTGAAATCAGCATTGAATATGCATAGCCAATGATAGCATTTAATATTAATTTTCATATGCTATAGTCGAGTCCATTTCGAATGAAATTTATTACACATTATGTACAAGAAGGCACTTTGTATACGGGTAGATTTTAAAATCGGAGTAACTATCTTGAACAATTTACTTCGATTAAGGAATCACCTGAGGCTTATTTAATATCTTGTCTATTTTCCAAGTAAATTTAATTGCATTACTTATTCTAGTAAAATCAGTTTCAATGACAGTCATTTCCCTTAATAAATAAATTATTTATCAGTAATTTTTGAGTCTTTATTGATATTTCAGATATTACAAAGTCGAGTCATGTTTAAAGAGATTGAAAATAAAATATATTATTAGCTGTTGCAATTTTACGTGTACTAATCATCTTTTTAGATCAGGATTTTCAGGTTTAACCCCTTCCGTGTTCATTGTCAGGAACTCACTCACGTGCCCAGGTGCTACTTGGGTGAGTGAAAGGCAATGGGCACGATGATCATATGGTTTTTAAATTTATAACAATGTTGGCGGCTGACATTTGCTAGTGTACCGTGCACGACGTACTTTCCACATTGTGTGTGTGTGGTTAGGCCGTGGAATTGCGTCGGCTCGGGAATTTCATAACAAATTATAATACTATGATTTCATAAATAGCAATATGTTTTACAATTGCAAATACACATTGAATGCCGTAACGAATTATGAAAATATGGCAACGAATAGAGTACTATACAAACCAAGCGTACATAGTAGAAAGAAAATGTACAATATACATATTTGAGCAATCAATATTTCATACGAAAGTAATGCATAAGCATATACGTTTGCGCAAATTTACGCAATGGTCGCTAGCCTTTGTCAGCCGATTTCAGGAATTGGTACGTACCCTTAGAGTGTGAATGATTGTATGCCAAGCTCGGGTGTCGGAGGCGTCCCGGGACGTCTCTCTAGTGTAGGTTCATGCGCCCGAGTGTTTGATTGAGAAACGTTGAATGATGTGTGTTTGTGTGAATGCTTTGCCATTTTTTAAATATAGGTCTAGGTAGGATAGGTAGTATACCTTCTGGTGTGCCTGATAGATATAAGTAGGTAGGGCCGGGCAGGTTGACACAGTCTCTGATCGGGTAGGCAATCGTTCGCGTGTTCAACCTGTTTCAGGAAATCTGATTTGAAAAGTCGACGGCGAAACTGTGGCGCGAACGAGAATGCGTTCGCCTCTGGCTTTGCCTATCGATTTTTCGAATTTTTCGCGGTCGCGATCGCGATTTGGTCTCGAAACGAACGTGTCGCATTATGCTCGAGGCTGCACGTGTAGGCGATGATCGATTACAATTTTAATCGCAATCTCTACGATTTTCTGTAATCGCAAATTTTACGATTTTATTTGGTCGTGATTCGTCCACGTGTGTTCCGTTTAGCTACGCGATTTAGCCTTTTATTTAGTTTTGTTTGTTTGCGAATAGAGTCTCGAGCCTAGACTAAGTTTCAGCGAGCATTGCGCCCGAAGAAAAGAAGAGGCTAAAAGCCGAAGAGGCCCGACAAACTGTCGTTCAAGAGGGCAACTATCAATGGCTCTGCATCCTTCGGATGGAGAGTCATTCTTTGTTACTATTTTGTCACTATGCTCGCTTTTGTATGCTGTAGTTGTAGTTTATTGTTTGGCCGGCAGTATTGCCTGGCCCACCGTCATCGCATTGGGCAAATCGCGATTTTTATTAGCGTCGCGTACGATTGAATACGGTTTGCATTAGAGTTGCGAATAAAATCACATCGCGATTGCAACTAGAGTTACAGATAGACCCAGGTCGCGGCATTTTTTTTACAGGTGCGATTAAATATATCGTGGTTTGAATTAGAGTTGCGAATTAATACAGATTGCGGCTTGAATTAGAGTTGCTTTTGTATTAAATTGTACTTGCGATACGTACTTGCTTTTAGCGTTGCGACAATAATTTTCGCGTTCCTTTCCTACACAGGTTTTAATTAGCACTTACAGTGCTGCGATATCTTTCTATCGCGAATATTTTTCTTAGATTTTCATATAGTGTTGCGATGATAAATGGTCGCGATTTTTAAGTAGCGTTGCGACCACATTGAAATGCCCAACGTGGTTCCTGAGTCACGAAAGGCAGCTACGAAGGCTGCATAAGGTGATTGCTGCAATCGTAGTCTTGGATGCGACTACCATGACTCGTTCGTTATTAGTGTTGCGAATTAAAAATGATGGGTGCAGTGAATTATTTTTTCCTATCTTTTTTAATATATCCGAAATACTATATTAGAGATAACGAAGCACCATACGCGATTGACTTTGCAAGTAATGCAGTTAATTAGGGTTGCGAAAGAAAGAGATAATCCACTTACGGGTTTCAATCGGGTTTATAATAAGTGGACGATAATTAATAGTAGAATGGCCCTCTGGCTATTGAGTTTGTGTGTTCAATGTTCTAATTTATTATTCTTCTTCGCCTCTCCCCTTTTTATTAACATTAAAACGAGTTGTTTCATCTTAGTATCCAAGTAAATGTTTGTATTTGTAATTGACAATTATTATTCAGCATATTTGCATTTTGGAAGAACATGCTCCCATTGTACTACTGTACTATTTTTTCACAATTACTATTCTCATAAAAAAGTCTGTTACAGAATTGTTAAGTTAAAGGAGATGTCAAAGGAATAGAATATTGCGTCAAGTACATTAAATAACATACATTGCAATATGTAAGTAATCAGAGGCTCAAAAGTGATGTTGTATGGATCAAATAAATCGAAGGAAATCATATGATACCTAAGAAATATTACTAAATTCTTATGAACTTCGATCTGTTTCAGGTTACGCGATCACAATTTTAGCGAAAGAAGATTCATCATGAAATATCCCTTGCCCCACCCCCCTGTCCTTTCAGATTTTCAATTAGATAGGATATTTCCAAATTGAATTAGCTATTTAGTCAGGTAGGATGTTTTAAGTTAAGATTTAATTTACCTTAATTAAAGGTAGAATGTATTTGAATTACGTGCATGCTAATTTATATTATAATGCTTATTCTTTGGTTTTAGTCAGGTCTAACAGAATTTTTATTTTCAGCTTTCCCCATAATAAATAATTTTAATACCTCCTATTTACTTAAACTAACTATAAGTTAATGTGTATTACAATCCTTATTTTTTATTTCAAAAGGTTTAACAGAATTTTCAGAAATAATCAGATTTTCAATTAGATAGGATACTTCTAAATTGAATTAGCTTTTTAGTCAGGTAGGATGTTTTAAGTTGAGATTTAATTTACCTTAATTAAAGGTAGAATGTATTTGAATTACGTGCATGCTAATTTATATTATATTGCTTATTCTTTAGGTTAAGTCAGGTCTAACAGAATTTCTATTTTCAGCTTTCGCAATAATGAATAATTTTAAACAATGTATAAGCTAATTTATAATATAATGTTGATTTTTTAGTTGATTTAGGTTTAACAGAATGTTTATATCCAGTTTGCATATCAACCGCGCTGCAAATATACATCAGAAGGAAGTAGCGTTTAATTTGTAAATAATAACTTTTGTAATTTAATGGTGGTAGGTGCGCGGCTGCGGCTGCGGCCGCGCGGGTCTCCATTCGCAGCAACCTCCACGTGGGGAGTCCTGGGCAATCGATTTTATTTACCATACAGTTACCAATTTTAACACTTATACTTTTGTGATTTAATTGTTAATTATATGGTAAAAATGTCGAGCTAATTGGCTGCGATTTTTTAAATTTCTCCTATTCCTAACATTTCACTTAATTGCCTTCTTGAGTTCCTCCAATATGACCGCGGTTGACCGCGGAGGTTTATTTCAGGTCAACGTTTTCACAGAATGCTAAACTGTATTGTATTGTATGCCCATTATATTATAAGATACCCATGATTATTGTAGTATGCTTTTATGTTTTTAAAGAATCAGGCAATTAAAGAACCAGGTGGTCAAAAGCGTGTCTCCACGGCTCGGAGGGATCGAAAAGCGTTTCGCCTCGGCTCGGAGCGATCGTTTTTTTTGTCATTTTTTTGTCATTTATCAGAAAATAATGTAAAGTATAACTTTAAAAATTATTTCATTTATTGATAGTACAATTGAAATAAGATAACTTGTTATCATGTGTTTCTTTAATTAAAAGCTTTTCAATTAACATTAAATGTTTCATATCCTTGGTTGCCTTTCATTACGGCAATGAACAAAAGAATTCTTTAAAATTATTTAATTTTTGCTTCGTTTTCTATAATCTGTGGGTAACGTTGCGAGTGACACGGAAATGGTAATGGGTCCCCGGGACCCAGAAATCGTGGCCGAAAAATACATTGGATGACTTGTCTATTCCTATATTCCTATATGGTCCAGTACCATTTCCATGTCACTGACAACGTGACCGACACCTTATACAAAGCAATGTTAATTATCAATTTTATATTTTGTATCCTGATGATTGATTTTTAATCGACGAGGTCTCAAATGAAAGGGAAAGATATAAGAAAGAAAACAATTTAAATAATAAATATTTATACAAAATTACTTCTGTGTGTTGATATGGCTGAGACATGAGTAGTTTGAAGCATTTCTTTCCAGATGGTAGCAGTATGTGGCGAAAATTATTGCTAAAATTGTCTATTTATAAAATTAATTTATTAATTTATTAAAGGTATACATATATATAAAATATTTACATTCTATGTGTGTTGTCTTATTTTGCACGAAAGCGGTAACACAAAGTTTGATACAATGCTGGTAACGCATATAAAAGTCATAGATGATAGGTCCACTCTATATGTACCTAGTTTTTGAAAGGATTAAAGCTGATATAGTACTTAGAATGTTATTATCGTAAGCTTAATTCATCAGATAAAAAAGAAAGTAATTGCAATAAACTAAGCTTCTTGTTCTGTATAAGAAATCTGCACAATTGCCCAGAGTTGAGAGAGAAGGCCATATAAAATTCAACATGTCGTTAATTATACAGCAAATCAATTATTAGAGAATTAATTGCTATACTAGTACTCGCAGCTAATTTTATTTATAGAAGCACATGTCTGCAATGTTTTAAATAGCACAGTAATAAAGATATAATCCAAGGAAGATGGTACGAATAAAGTGGTCCTTAACCAAGGCACCTACCATTCTTAAGTAAGTGATCGAAAATAACAATGGAAAATTGCTACCAATTTTTTATACACCTTTAATTATTTTTAGACTGAATTTAAAACAAAAATGGTGGCATCTCCAAATCATTGTGAAATCATTATTTTACAATGACTTTTTGAATTGGAGTTACATCTGCGACATACTTCTGGAACCAATGTTTTGGTTTGTAGAAAATTTTACGGCGTGCTTAGGACCGGTTAGTATTTTTGTGATACATCCTAATTTTGTGTACTCTACTGTTCTTTTAATTATACAATTACATGATTATAATAGAAACATTGTATTGTTCACAATGTATTTACTATGTTTGGCAGTTTATAGGTGTTTGTGGTGATGGTAAGCCTTTTAACTGCAAGTATCGTGTACATTGCATATTACATCGGTTTACCGTATTGGTGGGAAAAGAGTCCTTTGATGACAATAATTCTCTTAGTTTTTGGAAATTGGCTGCTTGTAAATGTCTGTTTCCATTATTATATGGGTGTAAATGTACCAGCTGGTTACCCACCTGAAGGTGGTCTTATACCAGAGGCTGTGAGTATTTGTAAAAAATGTATTAAACCGAAACCACCCAGAACACACCACTGTTCGGTATGCAACAGATGTATTTTAAAAATGGATCATCATTGCCGTATCCTTTTTAGCATAGCATTGAATACTTTTGCCGATTATAAATGTTGTTCAAATTCTCATATATTTTCTATACAAAGAATTTAGCATGGTTAAATAATTGTGTCGGACACTACAATCACAGACATTTCTATCAATACATGGCATTTACAGTCGTTGGCATTTTATTTATAATGCTATTTGGTGTGGAAATAGCGTATCAAGAATTTTTTCCAGCGCAAGAACCAGACTTAGATGGCCATCCAGTGCGAATTAATAATTCTGAGATAATCCCTATGGTAATTATTTTAACATTTTTTTGGTCAACAATGTTTTATCTTTTACCTTTTATTTTAGAGTGAATCGCTAGATCACTTAAGCACAGAGGAATTAGCAGAGATTGCTAGACAAGCTGCCGAAACACACATTAAAGAATGGAAGCGACGACTTATAATTTTCGCGGCGTTAATTTGCGTGGCCACGTTTGCGACATTAGGAGCTTTGACATGGTGGCATGCGGGTTTAATTGCTAGGGGAGAAACAAGTATAGAAGCACGAATAAATAGTACAGAAACGCAAAAGTATAAAGCACTTGGTAAAATATATCAAAATCCATACAATTTCGGACCAAGAGAAAATTGGAAATTGTTTCTGGGTATAATTGACAGGTAATTTGAAAATTAATGCTTTTCGATAGATAGTTTTTAATTTAATAATAATAATCACACCGTGCAATTGTTTGTTGTAACAGAAGTTGGTGGTATGTACTCTTTCCATCGAACCACGGCCCATATGGAACTGGTCTCACATGGAAAACTATTCACGATATCAAAGTATCATGAGTGTAATAGTCGCGCACAGAAACTGTTAAATGTGTATTTATCATCTGGAATCCTGATGAAGTAATTCTTACAGATTTTAAAATCTAGTCAAACCACGTTACCACAGATATTTTTATGCACATACTACAATAGTATAACAAATCTAAGAAAGTTTAACATCAGTGCAAAACGATGAACCAATTTTAACAGCTATCAAATAACTTAACATGTACATATAATGATCGCAGAATCGTCAACGATATCTTTAAAAGACATTACCATTGTCATCAATGTATATTTTTAAGCAATATTGATCTTATATGTATTTTAACGTTTCATGTTCGAGTCAGCCAAACTAACAGTTTGAAAAATAAACAATTTTTGTATCTTTGTAAAGTAAGGTGTACATTGATGCTACGAAATTAAACTCACGGCCAAACTGTATCTTCGATCCAGTTAAGATAATGCGAAACCCTAGCATATACTCCAGGTGTATTAATGACTGCACAGCCTTGACCAAAACTGGTAACGCCTAATACTTGAAATAAGCAATTATTCGGATGAAATATTTGTAGCGGTCCACCGGAATCACCTTGACAAGTATCTTTAGTCCATCCACCATGGGGATCTCCCGCACAAATCATACTTGGTGAAATTCCATATGGTACTACGCTCGACTGATTGTGCCTTAATGCACAAGCTATGTTATCAACAATTTCGAGATGAGCCTTTTGCAATTGATCGGTTCGTTCACCACCTACAGAAACAAGCAATTCTCAGATGTATTCTTGGAAAAAAACTTTAACATTCTCAATTTAATAGTATTGTAATTTTACCAAATTCAGTAACACCCCAGCCGCTGACCCATGCTTGCGAAGGAACAGTATCGTATTGTTGATATAAACAGGCTGGCTTTATATTGTCGTTAAATACAATAACTGTACTTAACTTTACAAGAGCTATATCTGCATACATAGCAGGTGGTTTAAAACTTGGATGCCGTTTTATCCTACTGATTGTAATTGTTATACCACTCTGATTGTCATTCAAGTCTTGAAGTCCAATACGAGCATCCGTGGGACTCCTATTTCCAAAGAAAAAAGGGTAATAATATTTGTACACTATTTATATGAAATCATGATGAACAAAGCTCAAAGTAATACTTGGGTCCATAAGTACAATGTGCTGCTGTAAGTACCCATTCGGGTGCAATAAGTGTGCCTCCGCACGAAAAGCTAAATGTTCTATCTGGAGCTCGTGTGCCCAGAGCAACCATATGTGGAAACTCTCCAGGGGAAGCGTTAACACCTCCAACAACAAGACGATTCGTATTACCACATTTCTGATTATTTATCTTCACCACTTCTGTATTCGAACCCACCAAGAATAATACATTTGTTGTGCCCAAGATTTGTCTTGCATATTCCTCACACTCTGAAATATTTGAATTGTTAAATGTTAACACTGTTGGTTATTATAGATATCTTGCTTAATTTAAATACACTTACTGAGCTCTGACTTTGTTTTTGTATCTACATATAAATTCGTCTCATTTGGAACATTATCTATTGATATCTTCTCATCTAGTACATTTGGCGTAGTATCTGGATTGTTCGAAGAAGCTACCTGTGTAAGATTGTTTTCACTATGGCCACCTTGTAAGAAAGGATTACGAATGAAAATAGCCACACTAACGCTATGATTTTCACTCGGTTTGGGTCGTTTATTATTTGCAGATATCTTATTTTGTTCACTACCGTTTCCAGGACGTGAAAAATGTATCTCCGGTGTATTTGATAAGAAAGGGTTGCTTCCGTAGTCGTTGGTCCCATTAGACTTTTGAAGAAACGGATTGTTCTCGATATTATCACTTAACTTCGGCGGACCCCGATTTTTCTTTCGTGAATTCCCTAAAAATACATTAAGCTATGTTTGCTTGGCATTCTAATAAACGAAACCATCTTAAGCGAATTGTTAATCAAACACTTTAATGTATATGCGAAAATATGATAAATCATTCATCTTTCACAGCGTGTAAATTATCTTATATATTGCAAACGAGTAAATTGGAAGATAATATAGTTAACCTGAATTTTTCGCAGACAACACTAATGCTATGCTAAATATTAATAGTATTGTAACAATTTTAAGACGGAATGCCATTGCTATGAGTAGCACCGATCTTTCCTTGGTCTTTGATTAAAGTGGTATGAAAAAAGGAAAAAATCAATTGTGATGGTAGGATGTTTGATAAAAAATATACATTATTTCTCTGTTGGTGAGGCAAAGTTTCCATCTCTTATTTGATTGTGAGAAATATTCAGCACTAATTGCAAAAGGAAACATTCATCAATAATAATTTAAAGTCCAGCGATCCAATCTACGGATCCATCATCGATGCGTGCTATTCGAAGGAACGTTCGATTGGTCGATCGAGGATCGCTTCGCTTATTTTCAATATCACGTGACTACGGCAAGTCATAAAAATCCATCAATGTTTCATTATCGGAGAGGGATTTTCCGTATGTTTATAGTATTCTTTCCTGTATCAGCAATTTATGCATTATTATTGCCTTCGTTTATATAACTGTTAACGTCTTCCGTAGGATGTACAAACAATATGCTTCTTCTCACAATAATTGATCTTTATTCCCTATATTTTACGAAATGTCTTCACTATTGAAGACATTATTCATTTTCAAATTATATTTACTCCTAAAACATAATCGTGTTGAAAATACTTTAATGCGAGGACAATATCAAACTTTTTTGCACAACAATCAAAGAAAATGCATAGCAAAAAGCAAGATATATTTTAAGCAAAGGACTACCTATAATATTTCAAGACCTACTACACTCCATGTAGCTGCTACCGATTAATAACATGTTTATGCAGTTCTATTATTGCTCCGTATGGTCGATAAATAAAATGGTACTCTACGATTATGTATATTATTACATAATTAACAATTCTAAACGATTATTTCACCCCGTTATCCGCTATCTACTATGATGACTACCACTATCAACTGCCCGCTCCAGATACCAGCACTAATTCCTCCCAAAGGCAAATTACCATATGCTATAACATCGGCACAAAGTATATATAAGGGACATTATGTAAAACTAGATGTCCAATCTGTCAATTGAGTAAAGTTTTAGCGCACAGAGTTGACTTTACCACAGAGAGGATGATCTATCGCGTGATTTTCCTACTCTGCCTAATTTCGGGCACAATTGCTAATGAGACCAAGTCACCGAGGATAGTGATAGTTGGTGCTGGTTCATCCGGTATCGCCGCCGCATCCAAATTGCTGGAGAACGGTTTCCAAAATGTTCTGATTTTAGAAGCGGAGGACCGAATCGGTGGTCGGGTGCACACAGTCAAATTTGGTGAGTTTACTTTGCTCTGAAAAGCTAATTAGGTATTCGAGGGCAGGAAATCAATTAAGGGAGAACCTGTGTACGCTTGCAGACGATTACCTGATCGACCTAGGAGCGCAATGGGTTCATGGAGAAACGAATAACGTTGTGTACGACATAGTAGCCCCTATGAACCTCACGGATCACTCAGATCCATATGTGGACGAGGTGTACTCGTCCACAGGCGAATTGATCGAGCCCACGATCGCCAAAAATCTTACGCGGACTTTCGAGCAATACTTGGATTCGATTGCCGACAGTACGACGAACGACTGCCAGCAGTCGGTGGGAGAATGTTTTGAAAATAAGTACGAATTTCGTATTCACGCACTCGGAATAAAAAAGAAACTTAGAGAAATCTATCCTTAATTATCGTATTCATCAGTCGTTTATTATATTTATAAAAAAAAGAAAATATCTTCACGAATGCTACCACGGTTTCGTTTTGCCTTGTTCCAAATATAATTTCATATTTATTGAAAGATATTGTATTCGTTTCGTATAAATTTGTATTAGGATGGAGAAACATTTCTTGCAATTTCCGGAATTGAACCAGACGATGAAAGAACAATTGTTATGGCATTTTAATATGCTGCAAACTAGCTTGGACCCTGCTGATTCGTGGTACGATATCTCGGCGCAGGGGTATTTCGAGTATGGACCGAACGACGGAGATCTTGTAATTAATTGGAAGGAACGGGGATATGGCACTATTCTCGATATATTGATGGTTTGCGCAACTGCCTATTGAATATATGTATGTATATCTTTCATACATCGAATGTATTTATTATTTGCATTTGTATATCGTAGAAAAAATATCCAAATCCGGAGGATGAGTTACCCGTATTAAACAAAACGATTCTCAATGCTGAAGTAACAAAAGTTGATTACTCCAATGAAGATAATACCGTGAAAGTGACAACGCACGACGGAAAAGAATATATCGCCGATCACGTTATTATGACACCTTCATTGGGGGTGCTTAAAGCTCAGCACGAAACTCTTTTCAATCCTGCACTGCCGGAATCTAAAGTTAAGAACATCAAGGTAAATATCTTGTCGTACTATTATTGAAACGAGAAAATTACTGTTAATTCAAAATATTTCACTGTTATTCTAGGCTTTAGGATATGGCAATGCTTGTAAAATATTTATGTCGTTTAACGACACTTGGTTTAATCCGAAGGGGCTGAAGAACGGAGGGTATCGAATTTTGTGGAGCATGGAAGAAAGGAAGAGACTTGATAGCAACGTAAGAATTGGCTGTACCATAACTGTGTACGGCATAGAATAAATTCATGTTTTTTTAGCCGAAAACGAGGTGGATGCCCTATTCAATTGGATTCTTCTTCGTCGAGCATAAACCACGCTTAATGTATATCTGGGTTTCTGGAAAGGGTGCGGGCCTGATGGATGACGTTACAGATGACGAAGTTCGTGAGCAAGTAGAAAAAATGCTAGTCGATTTATTGTCAAAAAGTTATGATGTCAAGAGGCCAGTAAAGATGATAAGGTATTGTCCTTGCCCCTTTAAACATATGTATGTATTCCGTTTTAATCTTATCTCACTCGGACGAAGTTAATCTTGTTTGTAGGAGTAAATGGCCCCAGAACAAACATTTCCGCGGTGTATATAGCTACCGCAGTATGGAAACACTAAGGATGAATGCTAGCGCGGCGCAATTATCCGAACCAATCGCAAAAATGGGAAAGCCTGTAGGTTTTATTTCGAATTAATTTGAAAAGTTGAAAGAAGGAAAAATACAGATTGCGTATGTTTGTTTCAGATAATACTTTTCGGCGGTGAAGCTACAAATCAACATTTCTATTCTACGGTCAATGGTGCAGTTGGTGCTGGATGGAGGGAAGCCGAAAGATTAATAAATCTTTACGATAATCATAATAGTGCACCGAAAGTATAATGTTAAAGTAACAGATTTGATTTAAATAGATTTCTCTGCTTTTACAAAATACTAATAACTTCATGCTACATTCATTGTGTTCTATTAACGTAGATGAAATGCGTTTTAATGACCATGACCCGATTAGATATACGATTGTATAATATCAAATATAAGAATTGTTTATTTGCCCCAAGTTCAAGATGTGCGCTTATTCTTATGTATGCACGTATAACTAAATATATACAAAAAATTTACTTAATAGTAATTACGCTAGGTATTTTAATTCATACTTAATAATACACTACATTCGGAAATTAGACCTTGGTAGCCGCATGCTGTAGAAAAGTTTGCGCCTGCTTCACACCGGTATCGTAAGCTCCGTGCGTTGTTGAATAAAAATTTTCGTGCGTTGCTTCGCCAGCGAACATAATAAGGGGCACATCCTGTAATAAAAAGACTTTATACGCTGCATGTGCATTCACGTTTTTTTTCTGCAAATGCATTGATTATTCGTACCTTACTGCATCCATTGTCTATTACTTTGCCCCATATCGGTTCTGATAAACAACGTGGCGTTATTCTGCTCGCGTCAGATCTTATCGTAATATGACTGTAACTTCCTCGTACATATTTGTTCGCATACCACTGCGTTCTCAAGCATCTTTTCACCGGATATATTTTATCAAGCTTAAGATAATGCTTAAGCAAATTTTCACAATCAGCAGCGACTTGGTGTTCGTTCAAAGTCTCCGCGATATAAGCACCGCGACCACCAACCCATCCAAGAAGTACACCTTCGTGATTCGGTAGTACATCGAAACCCGTCAGATCTTTGGTCCAAGCGGCTAATCTTTTATTACACGATGCTCCTTCTTTCCAAAGTAATTGAAATCCCTTGACATTAGGCTTCCACCAGGGAACGCCGAAATCAAGAAAGACTTTGTTAATTAAACCAAAGCCCAAACACTCGATTCCCTGGCTGAAAGAGATTGGCAACGGCGGAATAAACATACTTTCATGATTCTCTTTTAAGTAGCCAAGGGAGCAGGTAATTATTACGCAATCCGCAAGTATTTGAGTGTTATTAGAAGTGTTTAATACAAGAGGGGATCCAAAATCAGTGTCCGTTATTTGCCGCCATTCAATCGAGTCTATGGAAGTATTCAGACGTAAATTTCCCTTACCCAAACCATCAGCCAATAGTTTGGGTAAGGCCTCATACTATGCTTTAAACAAAAGGTGTTCTGGTCCACCTGAAAACTATAAAATAAGAATATGAACACATTAGTTTTATACTATCAAATGTTGTATGTTACATTCTTCCCGCATTTACCTTGAATTTTCCCCAGTACTTTGTAGACAGTTCATCCAAGGAAAAGCAGGCATTGTCTATTGCAAGGAATCTAACATTCCAATCAAAGATCTCCTTCTTTATGTTTTTTAACGCTAATGAACCGTTGCTTTCGCGTAAATGCTTATTCAGCGACTCTCTTAAAGCTCCACCAATAGTTTCACAACCGGTTTCGATTTCGATATCCTTATTCGCATAATCTTCGCAATTTTCTAATGTATCCCGAACAAGATCATCTATTTCTTCTACTAAAGCTTCGTTTACTTTGCGGCCGTTGCTTCGAAGAAAAATTCCTTGACCATCTCTACACTGAATATCTGAGAGCAAATCATGCTGATAACACAATCGCGCTAATTGACTTTGATCACCGTGTACAAACTGCGCTCCACAATCAATCCATGTTTTATTCCACGGTACCGAATGAATTCTACCACCAATTTCGTTTTGAGCTGAAATGAAACGTGTGTTGTCCCTTTGTAGAATTTTTTCTGCTCCTAGTGCAATTCTCAGTTGAATTTTATTTACCTTCAATTAACAAATAGTCTTGAAAATTTTCACTTTCTAATGTCTTTGCAGCGGCTAATCCAGCAATGCCTGCGCCTACTATTACGAGTTTCGTTCTGGTTACTCGGTTCAAGGAATTCAGCATCCGTTCCGAATTTTTGAAGTCGCCTATCGCTTGATTTAACCGACCATACGTTCTACACGATATCAATTATAATATTGTTATTAATAGTCGAGTTTGATTTAAACTTGTAAAGATTTATAATATATATACATATATGTGTACATCTTACTAACATTAGACAAGTGCGGACAAATAAACATGAAAATAATAGGACAGAAAATATTGCTTGATTTATATTAAAATATAATATATAAACATTGTCATTAACAATGTAGGATTAACAATACATGTATTTTTCTTATAGATACGTTATTAATTGTAGGATTATGTTTATATTCCCTTTTCCGATAGAGTAAAATAATACAAGGAAACAATTGCTGTTTAAAAGCATATTTTAGGAATATATTAAAGCTTTTAATCTGCATTGCGACTAATTTATCGTGAATTTTTATGAAGAAACGACGTATGGCTCCCGTTAGGATTTAGGCTTATTGTAATTGTAAAAGTTTTACGTAATTGTAAAAGGAAGCATGCTGAATAGTAAAAATACAATATATGTATGTATAATTTAGAACTAATATGCTTTTATAATCAAAAAATAGATAAAATTATTTGAAACAGTATAAAAGATAATAAAAAATAATTTTAAAATATCACGGAAATTATAATTAATTGTCATATCAATTAATAAAATCGGAGTATCTCGCATAGCGTCGCTACTTAAAAGCGCGAGGGTACGTATAGGCAATATGCATTAAATTCATGGTTTAGAACCGCAGAACGCCAAATATTAAAAATACTGCTGCTATTTGTTCCAAAAGAATCAATCGTGTACTGACAAGTACACCGACCTACGGGTTTATAGTACACTCTGAACGATTTACCAGGATGTTACTTAGAAGCACTGATCACCAGTAGGGAGCCATAATCTTCATTCTCTGCCCGTGCCAAAGGAAGACGTACCCTCGCGGATAGTCGATTCCTCTGCCTTCCTATCCTAGTGGAGGAAGACGTGCCTATGAGGACTCACGGCACACTGTGCGACAACCTTTCGGATATATTTCTAATGATTATGTAGGACAAAAGAATGCGTTGGAAATTTGAAAACATATAGTGTTATAATAACGTAAATTAGAAACCAAACCATTGTGTCATGCAATTTTATCACTACCAAGATCGAAAAAGTGAATTTACCTTTGAATCAATTATTATATAACCAACCACCATAGCATAATTATGTGTGAATAAAAGACCATTATTTTAGTTAGAATAAGTGGCTAAAAGTCTGTACTCTTGTATACCATAACTACCTTATTCTAAATAGGCTCCACATAGTAATACCAGGTAGTTAGAATTTAACATTTACCTATGGAAATCTATTATTTTATCAGCTTCCCTAAAACCCGTTTCAACTGCCCCGTGCACGGTAGAATAGTAATGTTCATGTGTTGCTTCCCCAGCAAATAGGATTATCTAATGAAGAAATAAGATTATCGCAAACTTTAATAACTATTTCATTACTATTTCAACGTGAATTAAATGGAAATACGTACAGGTTTTCCGTCAGGCGCTACAATTGATTCAGCTAAATCTTCGGTCTCAGCATTCAGCTTTTCGGTTGCAATACTTTTAAAGGTGTAAGAACCGCGGAAAAATTGATCGGTGTTCCAATACGATCTACAAATAATTTAAGACATATTAGTATTTGCATATTAATAAATAGAATGTTTATTAAAATTATTACCTGAGCATTCGATCAAATTTCGGAATATTGTACGCTTTACTCAAGAACATTTCTAGCAACAGGTACAACCCATCGGATACATCATGATCAGAAAGAAGTTCCATCTCTTTCGCATATTTCCCAGAAATCCAGACACATAATACTCTCGGTTGATAATCCACAGAAATAAATGCAAAAACATCGCATAGCCATTCACATTCCTAATACATACAATTAATATACCTAAAACTTAGTGTTCTCAATACATTTAAGTTATGCTTAAAAATATAGTTAGTACTTGTCCATGAGATTTAATAAATTCTTCCTTATCTTCCTTTGACCATATTAAACTAAATCCAGCACATTCTTCTTGCCACCATCTATGTGGGAATTCCAAGAAAACTTTATTTACAGTTCCAATATTTAAACCCTAGATAAGATATTAGAACAACCATTTAAATGAAATGCATACCAAGAATGTAGAGATTACTGTATTACGCATCATTGTTAAACTTTTACCGTGCCTTTATTGCATGCTGCTTTTTTTCTGGCAATGGTGGAGAGAACATTGTGGTATGTCTCCCTTTTAAAACTCCAAGAGATGCAGTACATATAACATGAGTAGCTGTGTATTGTGCTCCATCTATTGTTTTCACGACTGTGTTAGTACTTGATGTATAATTAATATTATCAACGTCTTTATTAAATTCTATTTTTTCCATTATAGGCAGTTCATCTTTCTCATTTAATATTTTTTGCTGGAATACGAAAAAAAAGAGAATTGAGTGTATCTTGTATAAATAGAGAGTATAATTATTATTAATGCATAATGTACATACGGTTAGCAAATTAAACAATGTTTTATATCCATGATCTTTCCAATTGAGTACATGATCTCCCTCGCAAGTCCAATAATCTGTAATTTTTTTAGCGGATACATCAAACCATGAATCACTGCACTGAATGGAATTATCAAATTTATGCATCCAGTCTAATAATTGCTCGGCCCTTTCGCGGGTAGTAAATGGATTTTCATCGAAGGCTTTATAAAATCTGAAAATAAATTTTACTTTGTGTAATGGTACGATCTGTTCAAGTTCGAATTTTAGCGCTAAAAATTAAACCGGATATAAGTCATCTCGAAACTAGTGGTGGGGAATTGCTATGGCACATTTGTTGTAACTATACTATTAAGTACTATAGTTTTGTAACACTATTTTTCGCATTTAGTAAATTATAATAATATAAAACATTTTTTTCTAAATAATATCATATCACGTTTGAAAAATGTAAACTTAACACGCATATTTTTTATAAACATATATCGGCAAAAATGTTTGCAAAAAGGTAAGCACAATCGCCTGCTATGCTTCTAAAAATATTTACAAGTGCAAATTACAGCAAAGTTGATCCTGAACTGGAAAAACTAAGAAGAGAAGTTGATGGCCCACCGAATCTAGATACTGTAGCCTTAAATATTCAAAGAGCTCCAACGCAAATTCATGCCGGTTATTTGTTTGAGCATATTGGAAAACTTGCATTACAAAAATTATGTTTATTATTAAGCTCCACTGCCACGGGAAAAGTATACAGCGGATGGCAAGAATTCGCTGCACACTTGGGCTTAACAATGGAACAAATACGTGTATGCATGTGTAAAATTAAATTTTTAATGGCAGTGAAACACTTGTCCTAACTCTTTTCTTTTGCAGTGTATAGATTATGATTTCAAAGGTTTACAAGATCCTACTTACTATGTCTTATTAGCTTACGTGCAACATGCCGAAGCCACCATAAATACTATTTTAAGTGCTTTGCAAAAAATGAAGCGCTTCGATATAATTAATCAGATAAAGGATAATATTTCTGATCTGATAAATGGAGTTTCACAAAACCATAGAACAAATGGTATTTCCCTGTTTGTATTAAGGAGATTGATGATTTATCTTTTCAATGTAAATAAAGAGAATATCCGTATTTTTACAGAGTTGTCCATATTAAGGCCAGAATGTGTTCCAAGAGCCCCATTAGTATTAACTCCAATAAAGCTCGAGCAAAATGTGCAACAAGATAGTGTTGACTCTGGTCATGTCACTCAAGATAGTTTACAAAAGGTTCTATTTAATACCTAGAACTAATTATATTTAGTGGGGCAACAGCAGTGGACTGACACTTCTTATTTGTCTGTTACTTACAGCCCAAACAATTGTACGGCTGCATAGTGATGTTAACATTTGCAGACGATGGCAAAGAAACTGCGCAACATGTGGCAAAGATATTTAGATCTAAGCAGCCTAAAATCGGTGTACTCATACTTCAAGAACAAGAAAACTATGTATACAGTAGAGCAGAAGAATTTATAGATGATTGTTTTAGACAGGTAGAACATTATATTATGTGTATTTTGAATTAACAATACTGTATCAATTTAATTATTGCTTGCGTATAGGTGCATTTTGTTATACCCATACTTACACAAGGATACATAGAAAGGATCAACAATCCTAAGAAAATTTATATTGAAGATCAAAATAAGTTAGATGCTAAATATGTAAAATATGTATATTCCCTGTTGAGGTACGAATATGTTAAGAATCAATGCATTAACTGCCGCATAAGGTATGTCCCTTTTTATCTACTTTTATCAACTGATGTACCACACACTATACAGTTACTAAAACTATTTCCTTTTAGATGTATAGTTCCCGATAATGAAGTTATTACAGTGGTAAAGGCCAATTTGCATCCAACATTGCAAGCATGGTTCAGAGAAAATGACATTGATGCATTTATTGAGAACATTCTTTTACAAAAATGTGCAAGATAAATGACTATGAACTTGAAATTTGTTGTATATATGGCATTCTTATACTTACTGACTCACAAAGTATTCCCCGTACGATTCGGCATTATGTATATCATCCGATCTGCTTTCAGAAATCTCATAATATGTTTTAAATGCTTCTACAGTCTCTTTTTTTGGAAGTATTTCGCCCTTGGCAGTAGCAAACATATGTTGCCCAAAATCATTAAAACATTTTGATGAATTTAGTAGCTTATGTGGGGATGCAAGATCAAAGACAACATTCCCACATTCACCATGAACCCATTGTGCCCCTAATTCTATAACATTTTCGGCTGAAAATATATAAATATATTTATCTGTTAATTTAAATGTACATTGTTCACTCAATATGATATTATATATTGTACTATTTTATAAATAGTGAAACATTGTTTAAGATTACTATAACAAGTGTTTAACTTACAAAATTCTACTGTATGTATTCTGCCTCCAATTCGATCTTTTCCTTCTAAAATTGTAACATTGTCCAAACCGCCTTCAATTAATCTAGCAGCTGCAGCTATGCCTGCTGCTCCTGCTCCAATAATTATTATTTTTGGTGTTCTAATCATCGTTGCGCTTCAACGAGTTTCGAAATATGCAGAAGATTGTAATTATATTCCTGTCATATGTACATGTACGTTGCATTCAAGAATGAACCCTCAACATTCAAGAGGATGACAAATATAAGTGAAACATTTCTTTCCAGTTACATAAATACGTAGCCAACGTGTCTTATCAATTCTCAATCGTCTCAATTAAATGATATAAGGATAAGGCATGGTAATCCGGAAGTTGATAGCGCTACAAATGGCAAGCTATAGACATTTCACCCTTTATCACCGACGAGATAAAGGAATAGACAAATCAGGCAATGTATTTTTTCGGCCCGAATTCCCGGGGATCCGAGAACCCCATACCATTTCCGTGTCACTCACAACGTTACCAACAGATTATAGAAAACGATGTTAACGCTCTCTATCAAGACATTGAAAGTAAAGAATTTTAAAGATATAGCAGAGGCGCCGTGAGACGTTGATTAAGGTCGGGCCAGCAGAACGCGAGATGATTGAATTTGTTAAAGAAATGATAAACTAATGGGTTATTTGGACTTACAGGTGAGCTACATCAATGATCAAAGCACATAATAAGAATTTAAAGTATGTCTAGTCTTCGCTTTCCTTTAGAACTGAATATCCAGTGAATGAACCAATCGTAACAGAGACTTTCCCATCGGACTATATTGCTATTGGTGTACAATTATAAGATAAGCAATAATGAAGTTTAACTATTTTTATGCTACACAGTTAATTAATCGTTAATGGGTTTAATCGCCCGTAAATGGGCGATGGAAAGTATTTCCCTTTTTCAAGCAATATTTAGTCTATCGTTAATATATTTCTTAAAAATAATATGCACCATTGGAAATGAATTGGGAATGAACCTCTAGCATAGTTGACGTCTGAGCATGCGCGACTTGAAATGTAACTTCCGCTCGCGTCTCTCTTCCTTTACGGCCAGGCAAGGCGTGCGAGTTGCTTGGTTAGTTCATGTCTCATGCGTATAAAGTTATAAAAAGAACGTAAGATGGTAAGAAATCTCGCAATTTACTTACAATTTGTTATAATTTCACGCTTCGTATAATTTCGTTGCTACAGCGGTCCGCTGTTCGCAAAAATTAAATACTGAATATAGAATCGTACCCGCTGCTCAGTTGACCACGTGTAATATTTTCTAGTGTACAAACTGGCATAGCTGCTTAGTCGTAAAGCATGTTCGACTATAATTCATAAATTCACGTGACTTTATTTTATTTATTATTTGAAATAATTTATTCATATCAACGCAGTGGAAAGTGTTCATATTCAACATAACGATTTCGATCTTGTAGTCCGCCATGTGCCATGTCAATAACGCAGCGTAACATGGACATTTCATTTCTCTTATAATTCACTTCCGTTTTACGTATAATTAGATGGAATAATATTCTATTCTGCCCTATTTTCTTATTTTACAGTCGTTATCAACGGCGCGACCGCTCGTTACGGTCTATACCGATAAAAATGAATCTTCGGGTGATTCGATTTCTCTGCCTGCTGTGTTCAAAGCACCAATTCGACCGGATATCGTAAACTTTGTTCATCAACAAGTTTCAAAGAACAGCAGGCAACCGTACTGTGTATCTAAAGAGGCTGGTGAGCATACAGTGTTTTGTGACCCTTTCGTATTTTTTGAAGGACTAATACGCAATTATTAAGCGTAGGTTTCTTTTCTTAGGTCATCAAACCTCTGCTGAATCATGGGGTACTGGTCGTGCTGTTGCACGTATCCCTCGTGTACGCGGCGGTGGTACTCATCGCTCCGGCCAAGGTGCATTCGGTAACATGTGTAGAGGCGGACGCATGTTTGCGCCGACAAAGCCCTGGAGACGCTGGCATCGTCGAATTAATGTTAATCAGAAAAGATACGCTCTGGTTTCTTCCATCGCCGCGTCCGGTGTTCCAGCCCTTGTTCAATCTAAGGGTAAATAATATTCTACCGGAGGAACCAATTATTTTTCGCGATTATTGAAATCTTTTAATGATGAATCGCTTTGGTCCGTGTTGCTGAATTGACGTTGATTATATACTGTAGCATTACTCTCTGATACATACAAAAGTTTAAACATTTTTTATTGACTACTTTTAGTGGGGCAGTAGTTATCCTATTATTTTATGTTCAGGTCACATGATTCAAGAAGTCCCAGAATTTCCATTGGTAGTGTCGGACAAAATCCAGGAGTACAACAAAACGAAACAGGCTGTAATCTTTTTGAGACGTATTAAGGCATGGAATGATATTCAAAAGGTACGTATATCCTTCCAATGATTTACTGCACCGTAGAATGTCCGCATCTTTGTTACAACAATATTAATTCAGATGCTCCAATCAGGTGCTAGATAAACATGGTTATTAGGCGTTCTTAACTAGCGAAATTAATTGCTAGGGCGGGGTATTTTTAACCAAACAAATGCATTTTAAGTACTTAAATATGCAGAAACTAATGGCTATAGTTTATTCGTGTAGGTATACAAATCCCAACGTTTCCGTGCTGGTAAGGGAAAAATGCGTAATCGCAGGCGCATTCAACGTCGTGGACCTTTGATCGTATATGGTCAAGACCAGGTGCGGCAGATTATATTATTATTTTTCATTTTGTAGATTCAAAATGTATACATTTATTTATCTATTTTTTTTTTTATTTCGTTTTAGGGCATTCGTAAGGCATTCCGTAATATTCCTGGTGTTGACCTTATGAACATCAATAAAATGAACCTCCTTAAATTGGCACCTGGTGGTCACGTTGGACGTTTCGTAATCTGGACAAAATCCGCCTTCGAACAGCTGGATGCTCTTTACGGAACCTGGCGGAAGGAATCGAAGCTTAAAGCTGACTACAACTTGCCCTTCCCGAAAATGGCCAACACAGATTTGTCCAGGCTTTTAAAGTCGGAGGAAATCCGTAAAGTTCTGAGAACACCAAAGTATGTTGAATCACATTGTACTTTATATTATGAATCGTATATTTTGTATATGATGAAATCTTTTGGTCCGTGTTACTGATTGACAGTGATAACAACTCTTACCATTTCTGACGTTCCCTAGCTCATAAATCTTTTTCATAATTGCTTGACCGACGACTTGTATTTTAAAAGATAAATTGATACTTGCAGGAAGAAGGTTGTACGCAGCGTGAAGAAACTGAACCCAATGAATAACACTCGTGCATTGTTGCGTCTCAACCCGTACGCCGCTGTTCTCAAACGTGCAGCAATTCTGACTGCTAAGAAACGTCAGCAGGAGAGAGATCTCGTTTTAGCCGAGAAGCGTGGAGTATGTATAATTCTTACGAATGTTTAATAGTAATCGTTCGATAGTGTAGGAATTTTAATAATACAAAACATATTCCGCCTTGCGTAGGTGAAGCTTCCGAAGAGCGCACCATCCGTAAAGACCAAGGTGCTGCAAGAAAGACGCAGGAAACAAATCCTTGCTACAAGAGCAGCCAGGCCCAAGAAGATTAAAACAGGGAAGAAGGTAACACCGGCTGCTGTGGCTAAACCCGCAAAAGCTACAAAACCAGCCGAGAAAGCCGCAGCAAAGAGTGGAGCAGAGAAAGCCCCATCTGTTACGAAGTAACAAGTTTCTACCAACAACTCGTTGTTGACCCGTGAACTTTATTTGATTTAAATAAAATATGGGAAGACAACAGGATGAGCGGTCTTGTAATTGATGTAACTATGTATCTCCTACCTTAAATGTTCCTTTAGATGCGAATCAGAATATTATCATAATTATACAGAATGTTACGTATATGCTGTTACAACTGGAGCACGCATAAAAATCGTATCGTTAAATACTTCGATCGATACCTCCTTTGCATTTGCTTCAGGTGGTATCAGAAAGTTTAAGTTTCTAACATACGACAAGTTCTCTGAACTGTGCAATTTTATGTTCAACATATTCTCAGTCGCCAATGTAGCTGTTCCTACTTTTAATCCTTCACTCTTCATTTCCGCCTGAAAATACGCGCTTGTTATATTTGAAAATTAATACGCACCTATCACTTCCGTGCAATTGTGGATTCAACTTACGGCGTAATATTCTTTATCGTCGATAATATAAAAATTCGGAACCTTTTCAAAACTGAAACGCATCTTAAGACCATTCCATAACATTTCAAAATTCATGTACTCATTTTGTTTTAAGGTGATCGCGTTTTCTTGACAATGCTGCGGCAATTTATCCATGGTAAATTGATCTACGATTCCGGGGATAACCAGATGTGTGGCACATTTGCTCAAATCATTTTCTCGGGTCAACGAACCGACTCAACAGAGTCATTTCGACAACGCACGATCGTCTTTTATTTGATCGAACTTCACTTTTCAATTGCTCCTAGCTTCACGTGAAAAAGTCACAAGCAAGTACATTTTTTGCTCAACTTTTCTCAGTAATTTTCTTTTTCATTTGACTAAGTTTCACAGCAGGAGCCGTGAGCACGAGCATCCTGTTTTTACTATCTACCAGCGCTCGAACTTTTCCATGATCAATGCCATCCGGTATCAGTAAATTTTCGCAATGCTTCATCATCCTCTTTATCAAATCACCGAATACAGATTTCTCGCTGATTTGCGGTAACTGATTAGCGAATTTATCGTTCAGGGGCTTGCACGCGTTCACGCGAAGATTGTTACCTTTCACAGTTATTTTGATAGACGATAAGTCCACCTCTGGTGCCAGCAACATTTGTGCCTAGGATATTTCGTTAATAGATAAACAATCAGTTACATTTAATTTGCCCTAATTGTTTGGCATATTTTCAACCTCGTAAACGCTGTCCGGTCGAACTCCGCTGCACACTATTTGCATCACGTAACTAGCTTCGGTTGGTTTCGCCATTTTTGTCGAGTCCTTTTTAGGTTGATCCATTATAGGATTAGACTTCGCGATAAAATTTAAGGAAGTTGCACACTTCGGACACAACTGATTGACTTCTCCTTATGTTCATGTTTCCACTGAAGCACGCATCGTCGGTTCACCAAAATCGCCCTCGATTATGAAAGGTAATTCGAGGATTGCGATCAGACAGGGCAACAGGAAATTTTCTTCGTTATCGTCACAATAATTAAATTCATCGATTAAAACGTTGTCTATCTGGGGACGATAGGTTTACTTGTCAATTTGGGTAACGCGTCGTAACGACAGGCGAAAATCAATGGAAAACAAAATAAGGTGGACAGTCTCCTGTTAAATTGTACGAGCGAAACATCTGTTCTATCTTCTTATCGGAAATTACCCCGATGGAATATTAAAAGTGCAAGGCTATTTCGTCTATTTCATTTAAAAAGGAAGGCTAAATATCAATGGAAATCTAAGTCAATTCCAATTAACAAGGATACTCTGTCTTGTGTCGGGGTTCAATATATAATACTGCCTTTAATTCCATCGCCGCCGTTAATTGTAGTCCGCTAATCGCTCCAAATTTACAATCAGCGAAGGTGGAGGTCCCGGTTCGAAGGATCAAACGCGAACACGCGCGACAGTAGAATGGTCCAACCTTGTACAAGCAGCCAGTTTGTTTAACATTCGCGTCTGCATTGTTTGAAACGCCTGCGCGAATTTCCTTGGGAATGAAGGTGATGGTAGGGGTAGCGCGGGATTCAGGGTCGAAATTGCACGGTGGTTGAAAAGCATCGGACATCAGTCGAGGACAGGCGGTCTCGCGTTTAAGTGATCTATGAATTCCATGTCGCCTTTGATCCTGTTCTTTCATTACGGAGTTCTGGCCGTTATTTTCGAAAACGGTGAGTCGCACAATCTTCCCCCTTTCGTGTGTACTATTTTTCAGCCCTTGAATTTCTTCGAAATTCTACGAATACGTAGCGCAGGTTGTGTTCATTTTTTGGATTCAAGATTGTTGCGAAGGAAACAACGGAAGTGATATATTCTGAATTATATTGGGTTTCAATTTCAATTGCACGAATAGACAACCCGAGTATCTTTGTGTTTGTGGTGAAGTAAATATAATTGTTTATTATAAGAGATTTTGTGAGTGCCTTCTTTTTTAATATTTTACTTCAATCAAGTCTCGTTCCTCCGTCGAATCTTCCAAAAATTGATTGCGAGATAAATGTACTTTAACGGGTGACCAAGTAGATCCAATGGAACCAGCTCTTCCTTTTTTATTATGGAAAATCCATAATCTTGTTTGCATACGAGATTCAATCTCAATCCATTGCCGAGATCGAACGAAGCCGCGGAGGAAAATACTGATCAAGGGCGCCGGACTCGTAATTAAGGGCAATTTCTTCTGTCTGTCCGGTAAACGGATTGCTTCGGTTGACAGGATTTCCTGGGTACAAACTTCTCGAGCGTCGTCGATTGAGTTCTAAATGAGTTCCTGCCTTCGAAAATTTTCCCGCCCAATACTTAAGTGGTCAAAACGTTTATCGTAACTCGGCGAATTCGATTTCATAGCAACTTCCGTTTTCGTGTTTCTTCGTCGGGGTGCAAACAAATATCCCGGAACTTCCTGCGCGCTATAGATAGCTTACGGTTCTCGTTTGCTTGTTCCCTTGGAAATAAAGGACCTCCGGTTCTGGCGCGTTTACCGAAGGACTACAGGGACAATCGTACCGCTTAACGAGAAACATGTACAGAGCCTCCACGATATACAGAATATTAGCCGAAAGCGTGTCGCTAAAGGAAGAATACAGGGACACTGTGCTGCAATTATAAATATCCACGTGCAACCATATCTTTTATGCATGAAATTCGTGCATTTAAGGGTAGAAAAATTAAAGCTTAACGGAGTTGTCCGACAGTCTTTAGACATTCGCCAACACCGGACGAACTTCGTTATCAAACGTTTACGTTGGCCTTCCGTGTAAACGTTTGCAGATGTTGCACCCCTCGCCGCTAATTCGCGTTTGGAACATCATTGGGATTTGCATACTCGCCATCCTTCCCAAATTCAGCTAGTCCGTGAAGGGAGTCCGCCGAGATCGATCTTCTTGTTTACTGTACCACGCCGCGATCACTAGTTACAGGCGGAAGTGTGATCGGGGATGAAACCTGCCAACAACTGTCTGCGTTAATTGCGAGCACACAGAGAGTTTGCCCTGGTGATAGGAAGTCGGATGAATTTTCCATTTTACAAGAACATGGCCAAGAAACTTTGTTGCATCGGAACGGAGCAGCGATCGCACAGAAGCTTTTCCACGTCGCGACGGTGTGTTTAGCAGAACTGATATTTGTGTCGGATAAGGTAACGTGTGCTGCAAAGTAATTGAAGACTCGAGTACCTGCGACGTCAAGTAATTCACCCCATCTCCTAAATACTTCCTATCATGCATTTTTGTTTTCCTTTCAGTATCCTACGCAAAGCGTATTTCCTCCTCAACGACAAGGCGTATACGCTTGATCCACGGTGATCCAATGCCCAGTGAAAACAGTGTTCCATTGAAAGAGCCATCGTAAAAGCGGAGAGGAATTACGGGCATCGTTTCTGGATCGTCCAGTTAGGAGCACGAGAGATATTTCGATTCAATTGCGTTTCGTAGCTGAAGGGCCATAAGCGAACTCTTATCTCAACTAGTGTACTCTGCGAGAATGAAGAGCATGTGCATTCCCCGGGATCGATCGTGTATCGATGCTCGATTGCGAGTTTTTCCAGCGACGGATCCTACATTGTACGGTAATTCCCGGCCACTTCGGCACTCGCGAGCCATCAAACTGAATTTTATATCGACCAGATTTATCGCGAATATGCTTCTTTTGCTATTCTCTTTGCATTTGGTTCGCTCATTTCGCAGCTGCTTTATAAAACAAACACGGAGAATTCGGTTTCTTTCATGCCCGTATGAAATTGTAGCTGCAGATTTGCTCCAACGAGTTAATACATGAGTAGATTAAACATAAACTCCGTCGAAGTATCCAAGCACGTTAGCATTTCGTTTCCACGCGAGATGCTTCGGTTTAAAAAGCGGAATACGCCGTGGATTGGAACCGGCGGCGGGAAAGAGGGTGAGGATTGGAGCGCGTAGTTAGTCGCATTTTCCTTGCTCGGAAAACTTCGCGCGCCGATTGTTCTGAAAGAATTTACGCCGCGAAT
Organism: Nomada ferruginata; assembly: GCA_963583965.1. Lineage (NCBI taxonomy): Eukaryota > Metazoa > Arthropoda > Insecta > Hymenoptera > Apidae > Nomada > Nomada ferruginata. The sequence goes on along the minus strand of OY757225.1, from coordinate 6,538,068 downwards.
TTCCGCTGCGCCACCGGGAAACACCGTCGCGATAAATAGAATTCGTAGAACGTCGGAAAAAAGAGGATTCTTATTCCCGCTGCCTCTCGTAAATGTGACGCTAACGCGTTCAAAGAGTGTTGGAGAGCACTCGACGTTGTCTACTCGCTTACACGGACACGCTCAAGTTCGCTCGAACGTTATCGATATTCGTAAAATGTGTAAAGATACTAGGCGGAGAAAGAAAATAGGAGGCGAAACTTGGCCACCCTAATATTAGATCCCTCTGATTCTCGCTCGATCGGCTAATGAGCTTGCCTCTTATTAGGGCCACCCAAATGCATGCTCCGATGGGGTGTTTCTTGATAGCAACATTTTTTGGAGGAAATCGGAAGGAACCGTCAAACGATTCAAAGAAGTGAAACGTTTTCATATGACGGGGCAGCTATATCGCTGAGGCGTGACGTCGTTTTAACGATCGGAATTAAGGGGGTTGGGGAGAAAATTCCTTGAACCGTGCGAGTTGATTCTCGAAGAGTCTGAAATGTTACCGGTTCATTCTCTTAGAGAGGCCATTCGAAAGTTGCGAGAGAAGAAGGGGACGCAATAATTGTAAGGAACGCTCGAGAAATTCGTGAAAGATCAAAAGATTTTTTATTTTCGTTAATTAATCCTGTGGCTATCGAAGAACTCTTTCTGACCGTCGTCATTGTCTCCGATAAGAGATCCTTTGTCTAATTGAAGTTTGAAGGTGACGCCTGAGAGCTTTGAGAAAATTTGGAATGGAAGGAAGATTAGCCGCGGCACGGCTTCTCCGCGTTTCCAGACACAATACCAACTTCAATGGGACGAACATTTCCGTGAACAAAACCGAAACACTATAATGGATACTCTTGATGTAACGAGACTAATTACATTCGTGATTAGATAGCAGGTAGACATAATTTATGGAAGATTGTCCATCTTCTGACTCGTCTTTCGTCGTTTAATTTGGTGCGATCAGTGTGCATGTTTCGAATTCAAATGTTACATAAAAGGAAAGGTTTCAGTTTGTCTAGGGAGTGACGGGGGGTGTAGAAATCGAAGCGAATTTATTGAAAGCTTCGTCGAAAAATAAATCCATTACTGCCGAAGGAAACAGTTCAACATATTACGACATGTGAAATTAAATTCCCGTGAATATTGGACATATTCCGTGCATACTTGCTTTTGCAGGTTTCGGCGATGAACATGAATATAGACTGACGAAGTACTTGCTCGATGGGTACGACGCCGGTGTACGACCAGCTAAAAATTCCTCTCAACCCCTGGAGGTGGTCTTTGGGCTATCTCTTCATCACATAATCGATGTGGTGAGTAGTATCGAGCATTGAATATTCGGAGAAAGAAGAAGACGCTGTAAACTCGAACTCGATGGGTTCCCAGAAAATTCCCGGAACTCGATATAAATGTGATTTTTCGCTCGGCCTCGAATTCTCCAAGCGCGTCTCGCAGACGGTAAATTCTCCAATTTCTTGGAGCAGTCAATGTTCTCAGGATCGACGAGATCTTTTCGGCCGCGTGAACTTTCAAGTGTTACGGTCCGAAGGAAATGCGCTCCTCTTTGACGACGACGAAATATTATGCAGTCGCGCGTAAATCTGGATAATCTGAAAATCGTTCAAATGGGTGTAAGACGGCAAATTGCTGGCCGATTCGCGCCTCTTGCTTGTTCCTTCGATATTTTACAGAGGCATGAATTCCAGGCCGAGCCAGCATTAACTTGCGCTACGGCAGAAATATCGGCATTTCGACTATGTATACGGTGCCGTTTAGCCTGGAAAATGTCGATTTATATTCGTTACCATGTATGTCTTTTTTTGCGTTCATGATGACGATGGGTCGCGTCGACAGTCGTGATCTCGATAGATGTACGAGAATCTCGCGGGAGGAAGTCAGATCTTGGTAATAGGAGATACCTCGGATGAACGTTAATATTAATTAACGGGCATCATTTTTCACCGGAAATATTTCTCTTTATATTGACGTAGCGATTTTTTGTATGCATATCCCAGTATGTAGGTGGAGCAGAGATTATGTACTGTTATTTTTTCTTTTTATGTACGTCACAAGTATTTAGCTGGAGCAGAGATTACTGTTATTTTTATTTCAGGACGAGAAAAACCAGATATTGACGACAAACTGCTGGGTGACACAGGTCTGGACGGACCATCACCTAAAATGGAACGCGTCAGAATTCGCCGGAATCCGAGTGATCCGCGTTCCTTACAACCGCGTCTGGAGGCCAGACACGATCCTTTACAATAAGTAAGCAGCTATTGTTACTTTTATTCTCGGAGGGATTAAAAGGTATATATGGGAACCTTGAAACAGTGGTAACACTTTCCTACACATATCCATTGCGAGTTGTATTATAAAACAGAAGTTTTGGTATTGATTGGCTGCAGCAGAGCCGCCGTGATTTCTTTCTCCAGCATCAGCCTATATTCTTGTTTATAGCGCAGATCCACAGTACAGCTCGGCAGTCATCAATACGAACGTGATCGTCAGTCACACGGGGGAAGTGGTTTGGTTGAGCCATGGAATTTTTCGTAGCAGCTGCGACATCGACGTGGAGTTTTTCCCGTTTGACGAGCAACGCTGCATCCTGAAATGGGCCTCCTGGACGTACGATGGATACCAAGTAAGATCCAAATCTGTAAACCCTCGTCTGTTCAATCTACTTGGTGATCCCCCTATATTGTGCACCTCGCATCCCGTCCCAAACATTTCATTTTCGTGAATGCACGGAGGAATGCAGAAAATCTCGGGCAAGGTCTGTGAAAGCGCGTGAAAATTTCGCCTAGCATAACGGTGGAAAAAAGGAATGGGCTATTTCGAGAGAGAAAATTCGGTCAATAAAAGGCGGAATGCAGTTTTCCGCGCAATTAACTTTGTCGAAACCGACGAAGGTCTATGAGCCCGTACTGCCATCCGGGAGGGACCAACATGCTCGTTTCTGTATATTTTATTCAAATCATCATCGATTCCGCAATTATTCGACCATTTTCCTTTTTTTGGTCTTCTATTTAAATTTTGTTTCACCAATTGGAGATCGTCGATTTTAGCAAAATTCAATACGCAAATATTCGCGGTCGAACGCTTAACGAACAACATCGCCAAGGAGATTTGATTTGACAGTGTGTGCGATCTGTATCAGCTGTATTCTCCACTGTGTTGCCCTCAATTTCACGCAGTTCCTCCCCGAGGACGATATGCAGATGAGAATGTGATATCGGCCAGAGGACCATCCGCTGGACAATCAAAAAATATCCAAACTATGTATATAGGTGGCGGTGGTTAGTTTTGACCGAAACCTTGAAACGACGCGACGGTCGGCGCTTCCGTTCTAGAATCAGTCGCCGTACGTTGATCATCGGGATCCACCTCGCGTTTTCCCTCGTGGAACGGTCTCGGATTAAATTTGCTGCCAGGTCTGATCCTTTTCCCTATTATACTCGTTCTGGTCTTAAAAATCTGGACATTTTGTGGCTTCCTGTGGATTAATAGTTCACCGTCGACGCAAGAAACTCGCGTCGGGCTTGCATATTAGACGTTCTACCGTCAGCAAATGTATTTCGATGTGTTTAATACAACAGAGTCGACTCATTAAATAAGTTCCGTAATGGGCTTGCAGAAATTCGCGTAACTTACGTCCTAATTCGAGTTACAAGCACGTGCTTCAAGTTCTAGAACGGGTATGTTGATGGGAACCGCGTGAAATATGCGCATGACAATTAATTCGAAAAGTTTCGTCCTGCCACGCGCACGCTTTCCCCCCGGTACTGAGAAACAGCAGATACACTGCAGAAATTTCTTGGAGAACTGTTTTGTTTAAATCGTACCAATGGTTGCGAATTACAAAGTGATCTCGGAGGGCAGACGTTTGTTCGGGTCAATCGCATCGGCTTCGAGAAACGTGGACAACTTTGGAACAGATTTGCCATCGTGTTCGGGAAAAGGATCGATCTTTTGGAGCGTCCAGGGACGCTTAACGACCGCAAATCGAAAATGCCGGATTGGCAGCTCGCAAAAATGGCTCGGGCAAATCGAACAGCTTAATCCCACATGCGAGAAGAATTCAATGCGAGCGGTTTCTCCGTGCCGACGAGACTCGACGGTCGGGCCCACCCTTTCACAGAGTTTTCCCATTTCCTATACCCCGTCGTTGAATACATTTTGCGTGCAGCAACGTTTTTGCCTTCTAAAATGTTGGAAATACGATTTCAGCTTAGGCCTTCCATCTACCCAGCTACAAAAATGTTCCCTTTCCCTCTAGTTAGCTCGACTTCTTTTAGTCCCCTCAATTTAAGTATCTGCGCAAACTTTTTAAACAAGAAAAATTGGATTTCTTTGCCGTGGTAGCCTCGAATATGCTGCAGGTACAGCGAATATGTTTTTCACGTCTGTTCCTTTTACCTGATCCCGACACCTGTCCGCTGACACGTCCAAGCGACAGAACGAAATACACCGACGCGCAGTCACGAGCATCCGTTTCGCCCTGCTAGATTTAATTCGACGCGACAGTTTAACACTTTAATCTAGCTTCTATGATCTCCCGTGCTCCTTCGGCAGATAATTGCTCACCGCCAAGATACGTAGCAAACGCACCACCACTTGCTTCTTGCGCCTCCTTGAAAGTTACCTACCCCGTTTACCGTCGAAACCAGTCATTGTTAAAGGGCTAACGCGCGAAACCTGGTTCGGCAGCTGGAACTGGAGAGGCAAAGCGAGCAAGGAGATGTAAGCAATTACCAAGCGAACGGTGAATTCGACCTGGTTGATTTCTCCGCGAGAAGGAACGTCGAGTACTACTCCTGCTGCCCGGAACCCTATCCAGACATCACTTACGAGATACGATTACGTCGTCGACCGATGTTCTACGTCTTCAACTTGATTCTCCCTTGTATACTCATCAACGGTGTCGGTGAGTGCTGTATATACGCGTTATCCGTTTTATTATCTCCTCGAGGAAACTTGGTAATATCGCGGGGCAAGGGTCGAGCGCAACACCCTAGAAGTATGCAACCCTATTCGCAAGAGAGTAAAGAGTCCTTATCGAATGCGAGGAGGAAATTCCCTTAGAACGTTGCGATCGTAAAGGCTCTGTACGAGGGTCGATGCTCAGAATTACGACCGCTTTTTCCTGGGGAGAGAATTCTTCTCGGGGGAAGAAAAATTTGAATCTTTTGAAGGAAACGGGGATGATCATGGCCGGTTAACAAAGGGAGTCGGTCGTCCGTTCGATGGAAGAAATTTATGCGGAACTTTTCCGCGGCTCCCTTTTTATTCCTTGCATGGCACGATGGAAAGTTCGTCGGCTAGGTGTAGAGACTGGAGAATGCCTTCTGTTCGATATTGCACGTCGAAAAATACCGCAATGGGAAAGTTTTCAATTCGTCTTTTCGTTTTACGCTTTTTCAGCCCTGCTGGTATTCTACGTGCCGTCGGAGTCGGGGGAAAAAGTCACCCTCGGGATTTCGGCGCTTCTCTCAATGACCGTCTTTCTAATGACTATTCGCGAGACGCTGCCGCCCACGGAGAAAACACCGTTGATAAGTGAGTGCATTTAATCAGCAGTAATTGCGCCGCAGGAGTAAATAGTAGCGAAAACGGTGGGACCGTTGCCGATAAATCGTTTAAGTTAAGGGAACGAGGCATTGTCAAGTATGCTATAATACGACAATCGAGACAAGGGAGGAGACAATGAGAAGAAATCTGCGATCATTATCTGTCTCCACTGAGGCGTAAAATTCTGCTCTGCACTGTTTTCGTGTGCACCGTATGTTTAAATTACAAGGATAAAGACTTGCCTTTCCCTTGTACTTGCAAATACTATTTGAGACTTGCAGATACTTATCGTTATTATATTTTCAGGTCTCTATTACGGAGTTAGCATATGTCTAGTGTCGTTCGCCTCTGGATTAGCGGTGGTCACCTTGAATCTCCATCATCGTGGCGTTCGGGGAACCAGAGTACCTGCGGTCGTTCGATCTTTGGTCTTGGAAAAGCTTGCGAGGATAGTGTTCCTCAACTTCCAGGAGGAAACGAGATCGGTAAGGTCTTCTCCTCGCGAGTACACTATTTTCCTTGGATAACCTTGCGAGCGGTACACAATTTGTATTAGGAACCGGCCGAGCCGCCCAGAAGGAAAAACAACTGTCCGTTGCATTGTAAACCGGAACTTGCCCAGTCGCAATCGTTGCCCAAGTTCGTAACCAGGAGGGAGGAGAGCAACAGCAGCAGCCCTAGTTTAGGTAACAGTCGATTTTAAACTCGTCGGATCGAGCTCAAGATAAATTGATCTGCATCGTGGCCGCCACGTTCTGCTAACTATAACTTAAGGGGAAAAAAACCTGACGTAGATCTCACACAAGAGGGTGGCCTTGAGGCTCAATGGTCACGCGTGCTGGGAAGAGTGCATGCAACAATCGACAGAAACGAGAAACGACTCGCTGAGCAAGATCGTCGAGAACGGATGGAATTAGATTGGAAACAGGTCGCGTTGGTTAGCGATCGAGCGCTGCTCTTTGTTTTTTTCCTCACAACGATCGTCAGCACTACAGTCATTCTCTGTGGTTCTCCACCGACCACGAACATCGCCAAAGAGGGCTAAGATTGAGAGGACGCGGACGATGGTAGAAAAAGTGAGTTACTCGGGGGCAGCGTTCGAGTAACTTCTTTTGGAATAAAATCAATGAGCTTTCTTCAGTACCTTTTAAGCTATTACGTCAATGCGTTTTCATGGAGACACTTTCTGCTAATATTTTTTTAGGAATTGTCTCAACGATTTTCTTCTGATTTTTTTACATTGTAAGGAGAACAACAGGAATACGCCGTAATTTATTAAGTGATCTGTAAATATACGTGTGCTGAGGGATTCTTAAAATGCATTGAATCCATTAATTGTAAGCAGTTTTAGAAGTAAGATGTGTAACGCCCGTCTACAGGAGATATACCGGTACGAAAATAAATTCTGTTTTATCTTGTGACAATATTTTCTTTATTAAATATACTTTGCGCAAACGGTGATTAAATATTAAAAGCATTGTATATAAAAAGATATAAAAAAATCGTTCCTAGTAATAGTCAGGTACAGGTGCACAAGCTATCTTTACAAAGTCCTCGTATTTAACGTGCCCATTGGGGGAAACATTTGCCTCCCTAAAAATCTGCTCCACTGGAAAAGCGATATCGATGCGTTAATTGGAAATTATTATACATATTCGTTATGGAGCAATTGGCAATGGGAAATCAACCTTCTTTGCTGCTTAACTGTTCACCCCAGTGGAGCAACATGTGAGCCAACTGTCTTGCAGGTATAGTACCACTCCGAAATTTATCTGCCGCTTGAAAGGCGTCTATCACCTCTCTTGGAAGTTCTTCTGCTCTAGTTTGTAGATGCATCACTTCTAAGAAGTCGGCAAACGACATTTTCCCACCTGAGAAGGGCAATCATCAGTTCTACGTCATCGGCAAACCATTTAAGTCTCTCGTACCTTTATCCTTTAAATATTTATTTAATTCTGCAATAGTGGGGCTCAATCCTAACGATCGCATGATGATCGTAAGCTCATCCAGGGTACGTATTTGACCATTCCTGGCGAACAAATAGAAGCATTCTCTGAATTCTGTAATAAAGTGTTCATTTATTTTTATTCGTGGAGAATAACTTTGTAGAACAAAATTGATGAAAGAAATACCGTACCATCTATGTCCTCTTCCCGAAAATAACGCGCCTGAAATTCGAAACATTTAAATACGTGAGTATGTTTATAAAAATTACATACAGATAAACATTGCATTCATAAATACCATAATTGGCTATCGCTAATTGAACACTTGTCGCAATTGTTTAGCTTCACTTTCCACCTTTCGTTTACGTGTCAATTCAGGTGAGGATAGGTACTTACATGATGTGTTTGACCTAACAGCACCTGTCTCTCGTTGCACAGAGGCGCCACCATCGAGTGCGACAAGTACTAAAGGAAATACCATCAGCTATCACTTGCGATCGATCAATCTTCATTTTCCTGTACAAATTCAACCTTAGATCAGCCGTCTTTCCAGGTATTTGTCAACGTATTTAATGATCTTTGAACTCAGTTTCGGGTTAAGTAAGGTGTCCCGATTTTATACGAATTCTTTAGCTGTATAGTTAGCGATTTAAAAACAGGCGCAACGAAATCGCAAAGTTAGAAGTTTGGCCTATCACAAGGGGCGATTTTGAACGGACCGGGTAACTCTCGGTAGGAAGGTAAAATAAATATGAATACATACATAGTCTGCGAGATAAACGTGGCTAGGATATAGCGAAAGATAACTAAGTCTACTGCAGGACATTTCCACCGTGGGATCTCTCGGACGGTGAACAATCTCACATTGGCAAAATATCCCGCGCTAAACTTTTGCATTTACCGACACCAACGGTTGCCGCTTAACCTCGTAGAGACGCGAGCAAGAATTTCTCATGGCAAAATGGATGGAATATTCATTCATATTTTTGGTGGATATGATAAAAGGTATTTGATTCCCACGTAAATTACTTTTACGCAGTAGAAATTCGTTAAATAATCATAAGAATCGGTTGCAAGAAACAGGCATGGTATTCAAGGGGTTGAATCGTAACAAGAATCGACAAACGATTGCAGCATTCAAGCATCGATTTCTTTCGGTTGGTATTACAGAGGTGCTGAAACAATCGTAATCGCGACCCTTCGATGGCCCTTCTGTTTCAGGAACACACCTTTCCTGTGACCGACCGGCTAAGGTCAATTTACACGTAGGCGAGAGTCCGAACTCGGTAGCCCGAGTGGGGTGCCCACGGCGAGGTTGGCGGTACAGCGTGCAACTATCGGAAAACGTCGGTTCGCGTTCAGACATGGAAGGGATCTTTCCGAATGAAAAGAGAACGTGCTATTAAGGGAATAAGAACAGATAACAGCGATGAGTTCGAAAGGCAGAGGGAGAGGGCGCAGCACAGCTGGGTCGAACTCAACACAGGTGGGGGAAGTCGTTGTCCTCGGAGTCTTCGTTCGCGCGAGACACTCGTGTTCTCGTCAGTGCGACGCGGAACGCGTTCTTGTATATATCGTATAGTGGAACTCGTGTTACGGTCACTGTTTCTTTTACGTTTTCCTTCGCCTTTGGCCGTACATAAGATTCTTTATTCACTGCCCATAGAACGAGCACGCAGCTGTGCGACTCATATGTGATATTGTGGATGGTTTGTGTGGTGCGACAGGATGCGGTACAATGACCGTAAATGAGTAATCGACGGCCCTGTCAGAACCGGTCGGGAGGACGAGGGTAGCGACGGAAAGGACGCCCGTGGCAGGACTCAAGCCACTGTGCATAGGTTGGTGTCAGATAATATGCGAGAGCAGCGAGCACGCGCAATATTCTACGTGCGAGTCTCTCCTTTTCCTTCCCTCTCGCTATCTCCTTCCTTATCCTTCCTTTCTCTCTATTTCTCTAGGTGTCTCTCTCTCCCTCTCTCTATATCATTCTGCTTCCCTATCTCTGTTCACGCGACCAAGCACCGTGGCTTTTTTTTTCTCGTGCACGTCTACTCCGGCGTTTCTCTCTCCGCTCTGCACCTTCTCCGGCACGTATACACATACCTGTCGAAGGGAGCGTATATAAGTTGCACGGAGAAGATGTCAGATTTCTTTCACGAGATCTCCGAGTCATCTTACAATTAGACCACTAGAATTCAAGGGAACGAGCGTCGCGCCGAGTCCAGCTGCATAGCACACTCTGCTTGTTTTGTATACCAGTGTGTTTACGTCGAAATGCACGCGCACGAAGGGAGATTTAAAACCGTCCTCAGCGCCATCGGATCGGCAGCAGGAAGTGGTTTTTCCGGATGCCGACTTTTTTCCGAGGAGACGCACACCGTTGATAGGGAAACGCGATTGCTGGTTAACGAGTGTATTTTTTTTGTATCCTACATCCATTTTTCTCGGTGGCTAAACTTTGTCAAAGGATACTTTGACAAAGAGGGGCTCAAAGGAACGATTCCAGCGAGACTTTAATTGTCGTTTAATGGGAAAGCGGAGCGTTAAACGCGAATGCCGGATATCGGGTTGACGCGTGTAACGAGCGTTGCATAAGAATGCTTACCTACGTGAAAGTTGTATCAAAAAATATCTCGGACAGATCATCGAATGCTCGATACTATTGTTCACCGCTCAATGGTCTCAAGGAACTTGGTCGACAAACGCGAGGGGGTGCGCTATAAGGCTCGTTAACGTTATCAGCCGGCGAAGTTTCCCGCGGAATCGCCAAACTCCGTGCAATTGTAAACCGCGTTTAGCCGATACCGTTCCATCGATATTGCACAACTTGCCACATTTCGATTCGATTTATTCGCCACGCTACTTAAGCAGCGCACTGTATTAATCATAATTAAACCATTAACGTCTGCGCCGATCGTTATAAATTAGAAACAACCACTCCGCGAACTGCTGGTAGCCCTGCCTCGATTCATCTAATACACCGGTTCGATCCGACCGCGCTCGATACTAATCACAACAGTAACTTGAAACTAATAATCTGAAATCCTCTCCCTTCGACGCAATTTCCCAGATCAACGAAACCGCGGGTCGCGCTGATCTCCTTAGGCCAAAGATTAATAATCCTAGCACGTTCGTGGCTCGCCTCTTGATTTCGCTACGTTCGAAATTTTCGCAGCCCCGACGAGACCTTCGAAAGTTCGGATGCCGATGACCTCGCGTTCGTGGTCCCTTCCTTGGTAATTGCTTTAAAGGCATTACGTTAGCAGTGTCCGCTGGTTTCGTCCAACGAACGCTTAGGATATTACGCAAAACGTGTTTCGTCGACGCTACGAGGTAACGGTTCGACCAGGCGCGCCCGATGGAAAATTGTCCGAGGCTCGACACACGAGAATACGATCGCCTTTCGCGATTTTCTACGCCCACAGGCGGCGGCGGTCAAGTTTCCACGTTCCCAAGTGGTTTCTGCCAGTTCTGCGCCAGACCACGATTGCTCGGGAGTTCGTCGCTCTCGTCGGTCACGGGCGAAGCTTCCCCCGAAACTCGAAAATGGGAAACGGCCTGGGATTTCGTGTAGAAACTCTCCGATTGACCTTAGTTACCGTTCGGCGGCTCCGTTCTATCCAGCCTTCTGGAGCTATTTCGATGCCGCTGAAAATATTTCGTAACCGAGTTTGATCGGACACCACTTCGTAGGCTTATATCGTGGGACGAAAAGGGAACCCATGGGTGTATCGACGAAAAGTTATAAATCGCCCGGCAGCATCGGTACCGTTACCTGTATCCGCCCCGTAGGCAAGCTCACGCCTGCGTCCCGGTTTTTCCTCGGATAAATCCGACACGCTAATTTAAAAGTTCGCCGGGCAGAAATTCCGTGCGGTCGCGGGAGGAGTGTTACGAATAATGAAAGGCGTTCCGCCGGTTGTTTTAATTCTGCTCCAAGGAAATTAACTTCGCTACGAAGAGACCGGCCACGGGAGCGAGAGGGAAAAAAAGGGCGGACGATACACCGTGGAGAATCGCAATGCGTGCAATCAGCCGCAGGAGATGCGGCTCTGTACGCTCGAACCGTTGCAAGTTTACCGCTACACTCGGCACACATACACGTTCCGTCCAATTGCACCGTGCTGGTCGCGTGGCGCAGCTAATAATGGCCAATTGATACGTTATCACAAGCCAAGCTGTGTACGAGTGCACGCGGCATTAGATATTTGGTGCGAGGACAGGTCGCGCGATCGCGTCGACCGCGGTCCCATTGTTCTTTCCACGGTGCTGTGTATCGCGGTGGGCGTTGGGAATAGGGGACAAAGCGGTGGCATCTACGCGGAACGATTATCATTCGTGGATCGTCGAGTGAAAATGACGCGGAGACAATTTCGCAAATTGTCGCCGCGGTGACGCATCGCGAATACTCTCCGGCGATCGTGCTCATCCTACTTCTCTCTCACCTCACCTGCCCCGCCGCCGCCTTTTTCCCCTTTTCGCCTTCTCTCCCACGCGACAATTTGCTCCTGCGCGCGATACCGCGTGCATCGGGCCGATAAAGCGCGCTCTTTGCACCGCGCCGGGTAGCAGAGTCGAAAAAATGCGGACGATTGTAAATAATGCGCGGGGGATATTGCACGGCGGGATGGCCACGAACGATCGGCGATTCTGATACTCGCGTTTGTCGGTTGAAACGGAAAGCCGATTCGTGAGTTACACGGTTATCTAGTTTCTCTGCGCGGCTCGGTTGCATTTTTGTTCCACCCGCCGCTCTTCAGTCCAGTTTCGTTCCGAAGATCAGGGGCAACATCAACTTTCGCTGCGAGGTAGCTGCGAAAGGAAAAAGAAAGGAAGGAGGTCGGTTGGTGGGTGTAACAGAAATGGAAATAAGAAGCCGCGACGGCATGACCAGGGGGGAATCGGAAGGTTGCAAATCGTACGTTTTGGTTATACGGTTACGTGTTATTCAATAGCCGCCGCGACACCAGAAGCAGAGAAAAAAGCGAAAATCAACACGTTGCACTCGAACGTGAACGGTCGAACCGTGGCTATACTGGCTAGATATCGTTTTCCCATAGCTCGCGCGGAAGTTTACCGCGGCAATCGTTGGACAGAGTCGGTTCTGCGGTGCACTGTGTTGCAGCTGGACGCGCAAACGTTTCCCGTAACGCCATTATCACGCATGAAAAGCTTCCGCGAGTATCGTACACCTTTCCGCAGCCTCGAAATCGCTGTGCTTTATCCATCGCAGTGCGCTCTTTATGTATCTGCCGTGTCGTTATTGCTATTGTCGGGAGCATCATTTTTAAAGCTACCGTTTAAATAAGGCTCACTGAATCCAACGCGAAACAGTTTTCCTTCGTCGAGGACCTTGTTCGCCAATGGAGATACGAGGTATAAAAACGTTGGAGCAAAGACGACCATTGACGATGATTTATCGTGGAAGTTGGTCGCCGGGCTTTCCGGTTTCCGCTGGATGTTTCTCGGGGAAATTTTTCAAGCACAACTTCTTAAGGGGACGTTTAAAGAATTGCCTCCCCCGTCCGCTTGACATGGGTGCTTTCTCGTTCGACTACGTCTTGCGTAACACCATGAATTCCTTCGGTTTTTCTCGCTATTCTGCCAATTGGCGGTATCTTAAAGTATCTCCATTTGGAGCCCCGTGTCGCGTTACATCATCCTGTCCACCGTGCTCCAAAATTTCCAGCCGGTGTCGACTTAAACGCATCGAACACGCTGCTGTACAAGTCTATCCGTAAATTAATCCATGCTCTCGGGTATTTTTTCAGGAGATAGATCGATCGACCAAGAGGATCCCGTTGACCAAGGTAGAAGTTTGAAAAAAGGCTGAAAGCGAGCGAGTAACCAAAAGCGGTGGAGGAGGGTCGAAAGGTTGAGCGACCTACGGAGGAGAAAGAAGAGGAGTAAGAGGACGTGGTGGAAGCACGTTCGCCGCAGGAAGCAGAGGAGGCGGAGAAGGAAGATCGAAAGGGGGGACGAGATAGTGGACGAGAGAGGAAAAGAGATGAGTTTGGTGGGTGACTCGCAAAGTGCGGTCGTCGACAGTTCGACGAAAGCCAGATAGCGCCATTAGTTGTTGCTGGGCTGGAGAACGTTGAGCCGATGCGCCCTACGGCCCTGGCCATCGACGACGAAGGAGAAGAGGAGGAGGCGGAGGAAGAGGAAGAGGAGGAAACGAGTCGAAGAGGGCACAACGGGACCCAGAAGGCCGCGATGCACCCCTACAGATCGAAGGACCGTCAGCACAGGCCGGGAAATCTCTTGATTTTCTTCGCGGCGCTCGATTGCTTTTTAATCATTGCTATTGCCTCGCCTCTTCATCCCGTGCTACCGCACAGAGGTGAGTCACGTTTGCTTCTCGATGGATTTCAACAGGCTTTCCCTCTATTCAACGAGCGTCCGCTAATTTCCCAGTTCATTAACACCCTTTAATGGAGATGAAAGCGCGCGGTATCGGGGGATTTCTATTTGACGCGGCTCGTCCCTTTGCCTTTTCACAGTCTGCCGGCATTTCGAATCAGCAGATGACGATTAAGCCCCCCCCCCGGTTTCAGGAGAGTTTCACGCACTTTGCATATGGTGCAAGCATCAATCTTGAACCTCAGTTAACCGCTTCGCTGGAGGTATTACCGAATAGAGAGTCACGTTTCGAATTGCAAACTGTGTTCTTACTAGCCTAACGAGACTACAATGCCAGGGCGCATAATAGGAACGTGCGCCGAGAGATTGTTGCACGAATCGCGGTTACGATTGCAGATGGGAAATTCGATAGAATGCGCCCATCGGGTGGTTGCAGGTAGCCACGGATCAAGACATCGATAACGAGGCACGATAATTAGATTATTGGAGGGTGTTGCGTAAGCTGCAAGCCGTACGATGTGGCCAGAATCGGGAACGTCACGAGGTGCCGTTAAACTCTCCTAGAGCGCGATTCCATGGAACGCGGTGACGCTTTAGTAGTCAACACTCTGCTCTTGTCCCTCGAGTATCTTCTCTGTTCTTGTTCGCTACTTGCCAGTCGAACAATGGAAATGCGACTCTAAATGGCACTCTAATTACAAGTGTGCTCCCCACTTTTTTCCCGATCCTATCTACTACGAAGGCACAATCGTGATACATCGGTCGCCATGCGGAAAAAGCATTCCCCTTTAAGCTTTATCTGTCAAGTTGAAAGTTTTGTCCTTCCAATTGGCTGGAGAAGTCTGGCGCAATAGAAACTATACCCTTATCCCCGTGGCGATAGTGAAAGTCCGGGTCCCGTAGCTTTGAATTCTGCAAGATTGTTACGGTACTTGGTTTCTCTTTGTCGCTCATCGGTACCGTGAAAATAGAAGGTGCAAGAGGCGGTCGGTTAATGGGCCATTTCGTGCAATCCGATATTTTACGATGCAACGCGAGGAAACAGAAGTCAAGTCGCGCTAACCACAACGCTATGCTTCACCCGACCGCTTTGCGCAATCCAAAATTTTACTGCTCCTCGCCGATCCACTTTTCGTTTCAACTAATCGTAAGTGGCAACCAACGAAAGGATCTTCCCGTCTTCTGTTCCAGGTATCACCCACGGCTCTTACATCGGCTATTACGAAGTCGCCTCCTATGATACGGCAACCCTAAGACAGCACCGTAACCGGGTGCGACGCGACGTCTCCGGCGTGGTCGAGAATCAACCTCTGCTGCTGCAGCTGAAAACGCTCGACAAGTGAGTAATTTTTCTCTTTCTGGAGGAAAAGTAATTGCGTACTGGCTATCTAGCGCGCTAGGTCACGACACATTTTCCTCGAGGAAATTGCAGCGCGAAATGAGCATGGCATTAAAGGATTCTTTAACGAATTACCGTGCCAGCCGCGACTACTCTCTTTTCTACCGCTGTCGAATCAAAGGGACCTACCTCTGCTACTCGACAACTCTTGCTTGCGCTACCCTTCCCCAACTATGAACTCGCCACACGAAATGTTGTCTCGTTACGAGTTTCCTTGCCCTTTAACCTGGGCCATTCGGCTGCGTGAAAGATAAGCGGGTTGGTGTGTAGCTTTTCGCCGAGCAATCGTCGAAGCACTCGGAGAAACTAGTTCTAACGAAAACGAGATTTCAGTCGCATGTCACAGCGTTCTCGTAATGGTATCAGCGTTCCCATAGTATCGTCTGGGTAGGCACTAGGCCTACACCCAATTAAGGTCAAGTTCGCATAGATGCTGCACGTGGTATGTGTGCATAGGTGTGCGATCGCGCAAAGGGTGTAGATGTGCGGGAAGATTAACAGAGTTACAGGATACTTGGCACTATATCAAGCCGGGAAACAAAGCTTTCCTGACATTCGAAAGCGATATACCACGGAGATAATACAATTCCCTCTGTTTCCACAAAATTACGTTATATTTGCTTTCCTGAATTCCCCTTAAATGAAATTAATTGCACAGCCGGGTAGTATAAATTTTCGCGCAATAAACGTTGCGAGGACAGCCAGCTCCCGGACAATTTAGAATCGTTTCTTTCGTCCGGCGTCGGGAAGTAACTTACAGGTTTTTAAATTGCAATCGCACCGACGAACTTTCCAATTATTCCGCGGTAGAATAGGCTTCGGTTCATTTCCCTGGATAGAAGCGAGTTTTAAATATTGATGTTTAAACCGAACTCGCACAGCAGCGCAACTTTCTGTCGATCAAAGTCGAGACAAACTCGCCACGGAGTCTCGACCCCATATGCTCCGACTAATGAAGGGGTGGAGCGAGTCTTGATCCGATATTCTAATGCACTTGCATCAACTATGTATCTACAACGAATTTTAATGCTTTCGCGATGTTCAGATAGAATCGCTGTGATGTGTGTTTCTCGATTCCTCGACCACCCCATTACATTCTTTTCCGTATAAAACCGCTTATCCATTCCTACCCGAACGATTCCCTTTCTCCCCGACTGGAAAGTCCAATTGCTGGTACCTATATCGTTTAATGGCAATTACGAGGATCTATTTGCGTCCGTGTCGTTGAAAACGTTGAAAAAAAGTACCGTTCTCAACCTTTGATCCTCGCTCGATATCAGCCAGAACCTGCCGGCCGGTTAATTAAATTTCAGTCGCGAAGGACACGCGCGGCCAGATACGAAATTGCCTTTCGTCATGAATTCGATCCGTTTTCGGGCTCCACCCACGCGTGTGTCTCCCTTTTTATGTCAGCTGCCTCGTCGAACTTTCTCATGGTCTGCGTGCCGAGGATTCGTCGTTTCGGTCGTGTACTAGGCGTCGAACTCGTTGCTCGGATCGTTGTCGCACGGGAATTCGCCCGAGATACGGGAAAAATCGGGAAATCGTTGTACGGATACGGCCCTGTGCGTGTCTAGCCGCGCGATTCGCTGGCAGCGAGTGAATAGCCGAGCGACGGGGCGTTCGTCTCTTTATGTAAATCGGTCGAATTCACGGCAAGCAATAAAATGTAAAGCAGAGAGGTAGGTGGGCCTTTCCGTCCTCGATGTCGTACCAAGCGTGCCTCCTCTTTTTCTTTTCTACTCCGTAGCCACCTCGCAGCCCCCGAGGTTTCCACCCTGCTGCACCTGGTACAAACTGGCAAGATAATGGCGCGGGGTAGCATGGCGAAGGAACTATGCACCTCGTGTTCGTACTGCCAGGCGACACGACGCGCCCTTTATATGTATGTATCGCGGCAGTAGCGCGATTTAGCTCAGCGCGTGCCAGGATGATCTGCCAGACGGTTTATTGGTGTGTTTCCACCCTGTGTCACGTTGCCTCTGAACTTTCTTTTCGGGAAACGATCTTGCGCGAACGTATCCACCCTCTTTGCCAGTCGTACGTAACCAGCCGTGCGTGGCCCAGCATAATATCACCGTGAATATCAGATCTATCGAGGAACTTAAGAGCTGCTGAATTTATATCCGAAGTGTCGCCGCGTGTTTCACCGAAGACACGCTCCGTACAATCGGATTCCATTCGCTCGAGCCTTCCGAATATAGTCGCCGCGAGTAAGACTGGATGGTTGGGATCCAGTTTTCTTGCACCGCACGTGGGCACAGGTTGACTTCGGCCAACGCGTGTCTCGTACACGGAGGCGTCCAATGGTACGGACGGATGAGAAAGGGGACGAAAGAAAGGAAGGTGCGCGCTTTGGAAAAACAAAAAATTCTGTTGGCGCGCACATGTTGCAGTCGCGTCGCATTCCCATTTGCAATGCAAAACTCCGAGCCGTTTTTGCGGCGTCCTCGAATTTTCGAATCGACGATTGAAACAGTCGCGCGGCCACTCGAAATCGTCGATCGAAGCTTCGGGTTTAATCTCCTCGGGTTTAACTTGGCCGCGTTCTCGCACACGTGTACCCTCGGCCGTAGCTAAGATTACTGCGTTAAGCTCTGGGCAAACAAATGTAATGGTGAACCCATGACGGATAAAGAGAACCGGTGTATTTGCGCGCGGGAAAATCGGTTTCGCCGAGAGTCGTGTTGCTGGATTGGCAACATGGATACGGTGGAGCCTCGCGTAAAAAGTTCATGAGAAATCCGGCGTGTTGCTTTGCGAGGATTGCTGGCTGTATTCTCGGGGGAATGAATTTCCAGAAGTGTCCCGGCTAGATAAGCGAGGAAGACCTCCGGCGAAGCCGGACAAGTCGAGGGACAAGTCGCTTTCGCAAATCGGCAATATCGGCTTTTGACGCGTTCTCGCGTACGAATAACGTACACGAATCGCAAGATGAATTTTTTCTGCAAGATAATTGCAAGATGAATCGTTTGAACGTCTGAGCGTAGCGAGATCTACCAGTTTCTAAGAACTTCAATGACATTATGAATTTCTTAAAGGGACCAATTCCACGGGACAAAGCACGGTTCCCGCGTGAACGAAGGGAGGAGCAAGTTTCGCAGTTGTCGCGAAGAGCTTGCAATCGAGTTAGGAAAATAATTGCGGCAGATACCCCGTGAGCGTTACAAGGATCCGCGACTAATTATTGTTCTTCCGTTAATACCGTGCGCAATGTTGGCTCGTTCTGAGTCTCGTTTCTTTATGGTAATGCGCCGTATTAAATTCTTTCAGCGAGACAAAGGAGCCGAAGCATCCTTTCCGTCCCGCCTATTGTCGTCTCGATGTAAAAGACCGGTCGAGAATTTCAAGTGAAATCTGTTCCACGAGGATGGAAATTGCTCGATCCGGGAATAGCCAGTCTGTTCACGCGTCATCATACTACGCTCTGTCTTTCCCTTCGTTTCGCATTTTCAAAGCTTTCGCGGTTTCGACGATTCGACTCTAAATCTATTCCCTTTGCCTGTCGTTCCCCATTACTTCTTGTCGGTCTCTCTCTGCCGATGGAACCGGGATAATCGAATGTGGAACAACGCTAGAATATTTTGTTGGCCGACGTACGTTCGGTGTAATCCAGGTTCGCTACGAATTTAATTAAATCTAATCCATTTACCCACGGATCCGGGGATTATGCGGCCGCGCATACCTCGAATTCCGTACGCAATCCAACCCGATCCGCGTTCCAATGTCACTCAGCGTTTTCAATCTTTTTACGTTTCTAAATTGAATATACCTCGTCGGCGAATCGTCGCGCTCCGCTCGTCGACCGACGATGCATGTCCGTCAATGCCGGTTCTCAGGCATTGTTATCGCCTGCTAGGTTTCGTCCTTCGACTTCACGCCGTTCTCCGCTCGGAGGAGCCGACACCGGGAAGGCCTAATCGCGTCATCGTCCAGGTATCGCTGAATCACGGGAGCACAACGGGCTCCGAGCTAACGCTTCTCGATTCTCGTCCAACGACACCACGATTCTTAGATGCTTACCGTTGCCCAGCCGACGACCGTGAGACGCCTCGTCTCTCGACGGCTCGGTACCATTGACCGTTGTCGACGGATCATCCGTCGAAGGATCAATCGCGAGTATCGAAACGCAGAAAAGAGTGGCAAGGTAAACCGGTGTTGGTATTTCAGAGGTTTCCCGCTCGTGACTCATCCGGTGAATCTGTACGAAACGGGATCCGATTACGCGTGAATACTTAATTCCGTTGATCGGAGAGAGACAGATGGAGGATCGTTCAGAATTCCGATGAGAGAAATGATTTCTGCGAAAGGGCATACCATCCTTCTCCTTCACAAAAGTTCAATGCCTAGGTTCGATAACTGTGTACCACTGTTTCAGGCAATGGACCCTACGCTTAATCCGAGACAAGGGCCTGTTCAGCAAGGATGCAACGTTCGAGGGCACCAATGGACCGATCGATTTCGACACGTCACACTCTTACGTTGGCACCGTGTTGGGTAAGTTCCCGGGCATTTTGCTGGAACGTTTGACCTTTCGATGATACGCCAGAGCGGTTTGGATTTTCACGAAATAGCTTACGCCGCAAGCGAGGCCTCTACTCGCTTCTCGATATTTCCCAGCGACATTTACGCGCGCTACCGTTCACCGCAAACATAAAGCGAATTTTTCGGCGCATCGATACGTGTAAAGGTAGCGAAGCCCGAAAAAGGGGAATCATACCTGACGCAGAGTGGTCGAATTTTTTATTCGGGTTTCGCATCGCAAACGCAGGATGCGCCGATAAAAGTCTGCAATTATTTTGTTAACATTAATCCGCGATAACCAGAAGGGCTGTAAAAGTTATTCGTTGCAGCGATTAAAATTCGTGCGCACGTGGAACGAAATTTCTTTGAAACAACTTCTCCTCCTCTCTGCTCCCAGGAATTTCGATCCTCAACAGAAATTTTCACCCCCAAAACGTCAGTCGATTAAAATATCGTCGACACGAGAGAAGCCAGTAACAAAGAAGTTTCTTGGCCGGTTACCGATTCGAGGCAGTTCATTCGACGCTTGACGTCCTTTGATGGGAAACGCGTAATCCTTGCACGGTCCTCGGAATTGAACCGAGAATCTCATTCCGATCGTCAGCCTCGCAGTCGAGGCCGTTTGGAAACGAGCCAGATACCCTATTGAAGGTGTACCAGCAAGAGGTCTGGCCCGCGCTTCCATGAACGATATATGTACACCTCTGATATACATGTACATATACGTATCGTGGCGCGAGAGTTCCCCGAGTCCAGCGTGGCCTCCGTTCCCTTCTGACTTCGCAAGCGAAATTGCGAATTCGATATCGCAAGATCTCCGTGCCCCGGTGAAATGTCGATTCCGTTGGAATTGCTGTCTGAAGTTCCGCCACCGATACACCGCCAGAATCTGTACTGGCCTGTCGAAGGTTTACGGGCAATCGTTGGGCAATTCTTCCGCGCTGGCGATACGTAGAATCGATGCGGTTAAGCTGTTTAACGAGCGCCATTAGCGTTAGAGAAGCTTTAGGGTACAGCGGCGGTGAATTATTTCGCGGGGGAGTATAGCTCGGAAGTTCCGCAGTCGAAAGAGTAAGTACACGTCTCATAATTCCGCTCGGTACACGGATGCGCAAAGTTTTATCGTAATCACGTCGCGAGCGTTCCCCGTGCAATTGTTGGCCAAACTATGCCGGCACATCGAGGCGGAGCCTTAAACTTGCTCGATCGTGCCAACACTTGGATCGGAGCAACGGTTGCATGATCCATGGAAATTTATTCCATTGTCATATAGCAGCTCGCGGTGCAAAGGCAGCGGAGGAAGATCTCGTTTCGGGTGTGCCCAGTTTATTTCGTCGCACCGCGCAACTGATAAGGAATAAAAATAATTGGAAGCCGGCGAGACCTGAAAGTAAGCCTGGATATCGTTGGAGCAGCGGCGCATAAAGGCGAGTAACGATAGAACGGAGTTGGAAATTTCGTTAGCTCGCCAGTGGACGAGCACGTTACCCTACCGTGGCTGAGTCTGGTGTACAGGGATATGGCAATATCGGGGCTATCTGATTCCAGGGAGCGAGTTCCTGCAGCGAGGTGCTCCAGTAAGTAGATACGTGTGTCGACGAGCGGCGTACGAAGCCCGCAATATAATTTCGTGCACCGAATGAGTACGAAGTAGCTTAACCGCAACCTCGCCAGCCCTCGAAACTTGATCGCGTCTACGGCGCGCCGTCGACGTCGACGGAGCGATCGACGTTTCTTCTGCTCCAGCTACTTGCACAGACTGGCGATATGCCGGGAGAGTTGTTACTCCTTTAAATACCTCTATACCTCTGCGAAGCGCCCGACATGGCTCGGGGATATTTCACCCCGTGACTTGTTGAATCTCATAGTTCCTGGAGCTTTAAGAAACGCACCTGGTGCACCTTTTCTACCCGAAGCTTTTAACGACCAACAAATCGGGCCAGCAGTTTCGAGGATACGCCGCTGCAATTCTTTGCGGTGCGCGATTCGTAACAAAGGTCCGGCGTGTTCCAAGAATCGCGATTAAACCTCCTGATGTGCGAACGAAAAGCTAGAGGCTCTGGTATTTTCCAAGAGTAAAGCAGAGTCAATTACAAGGAACCTTCGCACGGTCTTATCCCGCCGCGCCATGGCGTGTACGCAACAACTGCAATTACTCGACGGTCAGATCTCCGTCGAGTCTGCGAACGAAGTGCAGAGGGAACGCGTTACGCTGATGCCTGCTTTGAGTATTGCAATTGGAACGTAGCTGCAGTCTATGAAAATGAATCATTTACGTGCACGTGTTCATGGGGGAATCTTGCGGCGGACAATCGTTGCAGCAACGAATCGTCGCGGTCAACGTGAATCCAATCCTCGCTGAACGATACGTTTTGTTAACAGCTCGTTGAGCAATCGTGGAACGATGTCAGCAAGAAGGCCAACAATCGCGGAGTAAACAATGGCTGACCGTAAAAGCTGGGGACCATGTTTCACGAGCGGAATTATCATCGACGCGGGCCATAGAACGATGCGGATAATGGTGCCGATGGCCGCGCAATTAGGAGTTACGGAAGAGATGAAATAATTGCACGCGTAATCGCTGTTTGCAACGGCTGTTTGTCACGTCATAAAAACGACCAGGGCCCGCAGTAATCGGTAGAATGATACAATGATTAAATTAACTTGACTTTTCGATCGCCATATATATGTATGCAGTCCTGCGTGAAAAAGAGAGAGAGAGGGAGAAGGGGGGAGAGCGTTCGAGTGGAGAACGGTGTGCATCGGTTGGTGCAACGATGCAGGATAACGCGTATCACTGATAATCCGATTACCGATTAAACTTGCCTAATTGACGGTGTACCCGCGTGTAATTGCGCCGGCCGGAAACGGCCGATTGGCGTGCTACGATAATGGAGAATCCCGGATGATGCGTGGCAAGTCACTTAGAAAATTCCACCCGAGGCAATCTTCGAGCAGCTCGGCAGGCTCTTCCGACTGGAAATGTTCGCGTCTACGTTCACGGATTCGTCGAGGGACGAGCGACGACGTTTTAATCAACGACTCGTCTTTCCTGGAGCGGCCATTCGTCTGGAAAGAGTTCATTTTCAAGCCCGGGGCGAATCAACAAAGACTTCTGAATTATTTCTTCTAATTGCTAATCCGATATTCCAGTTCGTTGGAAAGAACGGCGCAATTATCTTTTAAACAAATCTCCGCCCCCTAAGTGGTTATAATGAGGTTTTTTTCGGGCTTAGCTTTCCCTATTTTTTTCCCCTTTATTTTCTTTTATTTCATGCTAGTCGATTAATTTCGAGGCGACCAACTGAGTCGGCGGGGGTATGGGTTTGGTGACGTTGCAGCAGGCTCTCCTGGCCGGTCGCCAGTGCTACTCACCGTATTCATAACCGGCGGCACTTCCCGCTTCGGAGTTTTTCACACTCGAGGGTTACAAATTGCAGGGACAAAATGCCAGAGATAAAATGTGTACTTAGCGCGCCCGGTACTTTGGCTAATTAAGCCGAGATTTAAGGATACCATCGGCCGTTCCTCACCTTTGTCGTTTCCGCGCGAAGTGGTTCATCCGTTCGATTTCCCCACCATTGTCCGTCCACCCCCGTTGTTCCCAGAGTTCTCGTCCAACGACTTACATCCTCTCGTCCACGACGCCTGCGACTCATGAATTTAGATTGCGCCGGGAAAGGTGCACGGTCAGCGATTCGGAAACGGCGTCGATGGTCGCTTGTCGAGCGATCTCGATCGGGCACCGACGCGGCCCGATGATCGAACGATTGAAATCGGTGGGCGGCTGGGAATGCGCGGAGGCAGACGCGCGCGGTGATTTAAAACAACGCCGCGATCACTGTAATCCAATAGTTAATCAGCAAACGAGCGCAACAGCCGCACACCCTCGGCAACGAATTTGCAATCTGGCCGAGCGCGATCGAGACTGCAACATTATTGCCGGCTCGCCATGCACCGGTACGCTCGCCGCGTGCTTTCATTAACGCGCGGCATTAGTTATAGAGACGGTGATAAATAATTGGCGTTACGTCGTTAACGCGATCCGCGTAATTGAATAATTCAGTGGGCGCACGTTGAATTTTTTGCGGACCGACGGTGTCCTACGTCATACGGCAAAGGGAAGAAAAGAAAACTCGGTTGCATTCGGGCTTGTGTCTCCTCGATCGGTGGAAGGGAAACAAAATTGTGCGCCGACTCGCCAAGACGCACGGAAGCGAAACTGCCCCGGCAATTACTTTTTTCAGGTTCGTTAATTGCATGGAACGAAGGACGCGCGACCGAGGGAGCGGAGTGACGCGAAAGGGGCATAACAGATTCGTCGATATGTGCCCGGGACGACCAAATTAATTAACTGCCACGGGGTTACAGCTAATTAAATAGAATCGCGAATGCGACACTGAGGCTGGGGGGGAAATAGAGAAATGTAGATCGAAAGGGAAACGGTTTTAAAAAGTATTCGAGGAGCGCGTGAAAACGGTACGCAACGATGCTCCGAGTCACTGTACCGTCGATTGGGCGTAATTCGGTTGTTAATCAATAAAACATGTTCGTTGGGCATATTCTGTGTGTCTGGCCACGGGCTGGCATGTTTGTCCCGCGTGCAACGCGTATTGTTCGCGTTTCGCGATTCCGCTTGCGGATCAGCCGGCTAACTGTTCCCCGACTAAATTGAATTTTTCCACTAACGAGCGCCAAAGCTTTTCTCCGTAAAAGCGGCCAGTTGGCTCCGTAAAAGCTCCTCTGCTTGCACGTACCCACACTCCACCCTCTTTGCTTTTCCGTTTCCTCTCTATTGCTCGTTGTTCACTCTTTTCGCCTCTCCTCTCCGATCGAACTCTCCGCTCTTCCCTCTACTACGGCCATCCTGCAGCCTTCGAATATTTTCTTTTCATGCCCCCTTTTTCAATTCGTTTCCTTTCTTCTCTTTGTTCCTACGATGCGATCCATTTTCTCAACTGAACTCCCCTGCAGCTCGATCGCCTCGCCTTTTCCAGGCGAAATGAAATGGAATTAGACCAGATTCCAATAATTCGTATTTAGCCTTGAAATGAAAATGTTTCCTGGCCTCTTAATCGAGGAAGACGGGACTCGATTTTTCCCTGGAATTTACGGACGATCCGTTGGCAAGAAGCGCCGCGTCGCTGTCTGAGGCGATTTAATTGGAGGCGCTCGCTATTCTAGACCGACGGGAACACGGTAAGCGTAATAATGAATTTCTGTCAAATTTAATCAAAGGCAACAATCAATTATTCGTTAGAGTCTGCTACGGAAGTCTTCCAACCGAAGTGTTCTAATTTGGAACGAATCTGTACAATTTCCTAGGAGGTATCCACTTCGGTTACATACCTGTTTAGTGGCGGCTAAACGAAAAGCAGGGAAATTGATTCGATATTAAACGCGACCACTCTCATTGAAATAATGGCCCCTATCGGATGACGACCGCGTGCACTTCTGTGTCGGTCTTCGCAGAACGCCACGGCGCGCCGCTTCCTTCCAGCGCTCCATTCCGAATTTACTTGAATTAATCAGATCCCTCCTCGGGATTTACTCCAGCTGCAAAATAGAATATTGAATAGCGAGAGGGAAAGAGGTTCGACCACCGCTGGTTCTCTTGGAACAGCTCTCGTTCGCTTTCTCCAAATTAAAGCGAATTAACCGGACTCCCGTCTCGTCTATGCCCAAGCTACTTGGCCGCCACCAAGTAGAATATTTTGCGTTGAGGCCCACCACCGAGAAATAGGTCAACTACACCGGGAAGAGTTTCCAACTGATTTTAACGCGGACAACCGTAGCTAGGTGATACAGTTGTCTGGTATCGCAGCCGACATAAAAGGGAGGGGGAGAGAAGCGAACGGTAGAAAGAACGGGGATATAAGCCTCTATGTACATTCACGTGGCAGTGTCGACTGTCGTCAGAGACTTCGTTGTCACAGAGACCGTGACAAAACTTTTCTAAGGATGCCCGATTCGACTAGCTATCCTTGAAACAGTTCCCTCGGAGTTCCCCTACTTCCCAACTGCATCCTGCAGACTCTCTCTCTATTCTTTTCGTCCCTATTCTCTCACTGATTATGCACCGTTGCACAATATTATCGTTTATCTTGCACTTTCGGCGGCGAAACAACGCTGCCCGAACGTTCACGGATTTGCTTCTCGGGACGGGGACAAGCGGGATGGAGTATTGCTTGTATTATGTATTAGACAAGCGTACACAACAAGTCTTCTTCCTTCGAGACGGGAGACTTTGTTCCGCGCCTTTAGCCATTCTCTTTTAATGCAACGCGAATTAATATGCAGCTTACCTATGCATTCTTCTGCGAGACGTCGAACGGTGCTTTTTCTCGACGAATAACTTTACGACCAGACAGTTCACTTAATAGCCTTTTATATTGGGAGGATCTTGCGAGGTATTCGTGAATGGGAAGCAACGACGGCGTAACTTTAATCTAATTTCCTCCGCTTTTCACCCAGAGTGTCATCCTCTTCTTCTTTGTTTTTCTTTCCCTTTTCTACATTCCCAACTTTACACTTCTCGAAGTTGCTCGCGTCTGCGACCGCGCTCAGGGCACATCCTCCGTCGAGGACCTCATCGAATCGCGCGTCGATTACGCTGAAACTGGTCCAACGGGAATCGACGTTCATTCTCAAGCCGACGCGCGAAATCGGATCGAATTAAGCGACCAGCCAGCCGTCTACCATGGGAAAAAAGGCACGGAACGGGGCGGGCAATTCGAAGACGAGAGACTCTTTGATTTCTTTCCGGCCCCCGGAGACCATTCGCCACCCTTTCTTCGTCACTTACGAAGGGACGATAAAAAGAAAGCCGTCGATACGTTCCGGTCGATTCGTGTCAGCCTATGACTCGTTCCTGTCAAGCAGAAACGTTCTGCCGACGCGCGACGGAGAGAAGCTGCAATATCCTCTCCGTTGATCCCTCTGTTTTCTTCGCAAGCTGTACCCTACGGGTCTTTACGACGTTTTCGCGTAATGCAAGTCGGTGTAATTGAATTGCGAAGGCTTACGTCGAGTTTTTAGGACTTCTTACGTAGCGTAAGTCCGTCGAAGGTGAACCTATTTGACTTTGGATGTCGAGCAGCCCTTAGACGGCATTCCCAGTTACGCCTTCACCTGTTCACTAACCTCGCTTCCGTATACCCTACCTAGACGATACCATTATTTTTTTCGTCGCTGCACGACTTTATAGATCGCGTGTCCGCGTACGTTACAGGCTGTTATTTTTTCACGGAAATCCACGAACACGTTTTTATCGATTGTGTGTAAACCGACGCGACGCGACGGCCAGTTCAATCATTCATAGAGAGAGTTCCAAGACTTAACTTTATCGTTTCGCAAACCATTTTGGGCGCGGCATATTCGTTTTAAATGGATCTTAGGTTAAAGTTGTACGCGCTACCAGATTCCAATACGTATGTTGCACGAAAAACGATTGCTCGACACCGCAGCAGCGTGAGCGTTCCGTCCCTAATTTTTCAAATGAGAGAAACGGACTTGCCTCGCGTAAAATTGTCCCTAATTTCGGGTCAATCTTTCCCCTAATGCGTCGCGAGGAAACGTGTAACGCTCGCTCTTTCTCGCTCGATTGCAGGCAGCCAAGGGGGAATTTTCGATTCTCGCTTAAATGGTAATTTCATCTGGTTGTAGTTCCGCATCAGGAGGTAGATCGTTTGAGCCGGAGAAGCCTTTGTTCAATCGTTTCCTTTGTTCGAGGGGTATCGATTAGCACGAGGGGTGAGTTTACCCATTCCGGATTCCTATCGAGGGATTTAAAACACTTAATTGCAGGGAAAAGCTTTTGGATAATTCGTTCGTACCTCTCGTTCCTCGGTCGTAAGGGGCGAAGGGAAGGAGGGTTCGTTTCGCTCGAGGAATTCGGCCTTTTGTGTAATCGACGATTAACCAGCGGAGCGTCCAGCTACGGAGCTTGAGCCTCGTTTTCGTTTTCACCGTGGTTTCTCGGTGAAAAATGTTGAATTAAACGCTGCCGTGGTCGTATATCGTTCGATTAATTATGGAAGAGCATAGGAGTAATTGGTTTCAGGGAGGGTAGCGTGCAAACTATCCAGAGTGTAACTGCTAGAGACAACTGCCAACCGATTCCATTGAACGGTGTCAAGTGCGCACTGCAACAAGTGTTTCTATTTCCTTCTCCTTTTTTTTTTAACACCCGCGTAACTTTTGTTTTTCGTTGAATGCGGTGGAAAATTGGAAAATCAAAATTTGTTTTCCCTATTGAAAGGCCGCAAGTCGGAAGTTGCACGATCCAGTTTTTCGCGCAGCCGACAGGGGAGTGGAAGCCCGCGTCCGGAAATTATGAAATCGTTGAAACGACGTAATTCTCGACGAAGACGACAGCTATGACGGAAATAGATAGCGCTGGTCTTCTTTCGTCACCCGTCGCCGTTGCTCCTCCACTTCCCTGCTCCGTCCTCCCTGAAACAATTTTCGATCCGAGAATTTGCCTCGGAAATCTATCGCTCCTCCCGGAAGCGAAACAATCGGCGAACCTGGAAACACGAAACGAAGTTATCCCGACTTCCCTGAATCTAAATAAACGAGGATTCGCTCGATTTCCGTACGCGAACAGGCGATTATGCGTACAAGCGTGGTCGAGTCGAGGGTGTTATTTTGAATGCTGGCAAAGAACCGAGCGGTGCGGTAAAAGGAAACGGCAAGATCCTGTACAATCCTAAACCCATTTTGCAAAAAGTAAAATCGTCGAGCACGCGGTCAATTGACAAAGCCACCCTGTCGAGTGCGCATACCGCACAGCGTTTCAAAGTCGGTTCCCTCGAAACGGAAACTTGGCGCAAAAGGAATGTTGTTTCACAATTTGATCTCCGTCCACTGCCGGGGATTATCCCTTTCACGATTTTCCCAAGAACCGCACCGCAAATATTACTGAAATCTTGACTCGAATTAAAAGCTCGCAAACTCTTTTCTCGTTCAAGCCACGTAAAATTCCTTCCGAGGAACTTTGCCCGCGTTGCTGTTTATACCGGAGCATCAATCTACTTTGTTACGTATTTCCACGACTACGGAACCGTAAAAAAAACCTTCTCCTCCTGCTTGCCTCGTAGTATCGCTTTCGGCATGGTGAAGAACCGGAAGGAGTCGCGGCAGAAATATTTTCGTTCTCCGGAGGGAAACAAATTCCCCGCCGCGCTGCTTATTTTCACTGGAACGGCGTGATATTTTCCAGGGAAAGAAACGATATTACGTCAATAACGTTGGCAATTCGTTGCAACGAAACGGCAAAAACGTCGATCTACCCCTCGATAAATTCTCTGGATCGCCGCCGGCTCCGCAGCCGGATGCATCCTCCCGCTACAGTCTCCTTCAAAGACGGACATTCATTTCTGCTTGCAGAGGACGAGAACGCAGTGGTGCAGGGCATCGTGACGGAGGACGGCCTGTTCGACGGCACCGTTGTCACCGGATTCGAGGAGTACTACGTCGAGCCTACGAACAGATACCTGAACAAAGAAGAGGACACCTCTCCGCCTTATCACAGCATAGCCTATCGAGCCTCGGATGTGTTAACGCCCCGACGAGCGTTGCCTTGCGCCAGCCATCAGTTGTATCATCAGACCTCGTCTCACGATTCCGCGGAAAGGTGAGCACCTTCCAACGATACGTCCATGACTGTCGTCATCCGGAGTGAATCATGGACGCGCGATCCCACGCGTCGTGCGATTTCGAGGAAATTATCTTGCCTGTTCGCGGGACGGATATAGGAAAGCGACGTCGCCGTCGTCGTCGTCGTGGCGCATAGATTTCCAGGACGCGTCGCGTCGGCTCGCAGACGCTCGCTCGTTAATGTAACACGATAACACCCCTAAAACAGCCGGGGCAAACCGTGTTACGTTAACCGAGGATGAAAACGGATCTAACGAGAGATTCGCGCGTGTCGAGAACGTCTGAGTGGTCTGGGGTTTATCAACTCGGAACACCGCTTGCACCTTCGCGTGCTAATTTCCTCGGCGACTTCTCCGGCGTATTATTCGTAGGCAGGCATTAAGCGCGCGGCTAGATATAACGAGCTTTAAACCGCGGCTCCTCAAACATTCCCGAACAAATCGTTGGCAAATAAGAGCCAGCTAGGCAACGGAATTCGGGCGGATTATTTGCAGCTGCTGAACTGCAACGATCGCCGGCGTATCTTGTTCTCAAACATTCCGCAGGCAGGTATCGTTTGTTTGTTTTTACAGGGTCGACTACGGCCGCCAGAACAACACTCGGACGCTATACGAGCCGCTGTTCGACGAGAAGCTGGCCCTGTACTCGAAGGAAAACGGCGCACGGATTTTAACCCCGGAGAGAGATAAGACCGCGGCACGTACGGAAACGTGAGTATTGGATATGGTGGAGGAATTTTGGGGGGATGCAATTGCTTGAACGCGGCTCGCCCCGCGAAATCATTCGTTTCGGGGGAATTATAAAAATTGCGGGACGGAAAGTATTCCCCTCTAGAGCGAACGTGCTACGCGGCTATCGGGATAAGCTGTTTCATCCGGGCGCTAAAGAAATTCGCAGCGGGCGCTTTTCTCGTTTCAGGATCAGCGTCGGCGACGGAGATCGCATCGCGAGGCATTTACACAAACGTGCCACCGTGGATCCCCGGAAAACTACCTGCATGCTGTATCTGCAAGCGGACCATCAGTTTTTCGCGCGATACGGCACGGAGGAGGCTTGCATAGAAGTGATGACGAGACACGTGCAACGGGTTAACTCCATTTACAAGCACACCGGTAAATTCTCCCTTACATTTTTATGCCCGCAGCCTCGATAGAGCTTCGATGATTTCCCTCTCGCTGCGATCGCATTCGAATCTAGAACTCCCAGAATTGCTCGACGAGCGTTCGCGATCTGACTAATCGTTTCCGGAGAATCCGGCTTAGGGGAGCTGAATTCGAGTAACGAACGATCAAGATAGAGATACAGATGGACCTGTTACTGTTGATAGATTTCAATCAGGACGGCAGACCCGACAACATCAGTTTCATGATAAAACGTGTGAAAGTTCACAGCGAGGACGCGCTGAGAGATCCCAATTATCGATTCCCAGGCAACTACGGCGTGGAAAAATATCTCGAGCTCTTCTCCGGTAAATAAATCTCCACGTAACTGTACGCCACTAACAATCGATTGTTGCACACGGCGAAGGAACAACCGAACGATTACGAGTACCGCCTGATCCTTTCCCGTTCGTTGCAGAAGAGGACTACGACGCGTTCTGCTTAGCTTACATGTTCACGTACCGGGATTTCGAGATGGGAACGCTGGGCCTCGCTTGGACCGGTGACCTAAAGAACGCCGGAGGAGTTTGCGAAAAGAACGGGGTAAGTTTGTCCGTTCGTTTAAACGGAAAGGGCATCGGCTAGCGGGCGCTTAATGGGAATCGGTTGTTGGCGCTCGTTGCTGCGAGCAAAAGCCCCGCCCGAGAAGCTGAAACTCTCGATCTCGCGCGAAATGAAAGCTGGAACGTTCTAAAATGTACGACTGAAACTTTGCAGCACTATCGCGGCAGTATGAAGTCGCTGAACACCGGAATAGTGACTTTACTGAATTACGGCAAGCACGTACCACCCGCAGTTTCTCACGTCACTTTGGCCCACGAGATCGGCCACAACTTTGGCTCACCGGTAGGTTGCACGAATTTACTTGCACGTGTCCTCATCTCGCTTCTGAACGATGGCACGAGCGGGGACGCGACGTTTCTACGTTTTTTCCCCGTGTTACGTGCAGAATGCACGGTGGAATTTGACGTAGCCTGGTTTTCTATGACTGTCGATACTAGCGTAACACGAGGCACCACTTTACTTTGTTTCAGCACGATCCGGAACAATGTACACCGGGTGGAGAGGATGGAAACTTCATTATGTTCGCTCGTGCTACCAGCGGTGACAAGCGTAACAATAATCGTTTCAGCCCGTGTAGCCTGAGTGCCATAAACCCAGTTTTGAATAGCAAGGCTCGTTCTCCGAAGGGTTGCTTTACCGGTCGGTTTTCAATGCTTTGTCAATATTAGAGATGGGATTTTTTTTTAAAAATTCTTTTTTCTTTCAAATCCGTTTATAGAACCGCAAGTGTCACTCTGCGGAAACGGAGTCGTCGAAGAGGGCGAGGAGTGCGACTGTGGATGGGAAGAGGATTGCAAGGATTCGTGCTGCTTTCCGCAACGCCGTTATCCACCTGCAGGTGAAAGACCCTGCACACTTACACCAGCTTCCAGTTGTAGCCCTAGCCAAGTACGTGATGAAACTAATATATATTTTAATAAACGTAGCCAGCATTTTTTCTGAACGATTTGCTATTTTACACAGGGTCCGTGCTGTACTGCCGAGTGCGATATAAGATTCGGAGACAAATGCAGGGATGATAATGGTTGTCGCGATACGAGCTTCTGCGATGGTCGATCTCCGTATTGTCCCCCTTCCATCAACAAGCCCAACAAGACAATCTGCAATCGTGAATTCGTATGTTTCATGGGGGTGAGTTTATCGTGGAATCTAGAATAGCCGCAGTGGATTTTTTTCAGCGTGTGTGTCGCTTATTTTCCTCTTGTTTTGTAGGAGTGTACAGGCAGTATATGCCTTGCATACGGATTGGAATCTTGCCAGTGCATTCCAGGGCCAAATGATCCGTCGACGAAAGCCTGCGAGCTCTGTTGTCGTCTTCCTGGAGAAAATCAACCTTGCTTGTACGTTGCGTTGTATTATCTTTCCCTTCCGTCGTTTCTTTTTCTTTCTTTTATTTGCACCGTGTTAAATATAAAAATATGGACGATCGATATTTTGTCGATAGGTCGTCTTTCGACTGGAACTCTCCGCCTTACGATATACCGGACATGTTCTCGAAACCGGGAACACCGTGCAACGATTACAACGGTTACTGTGATGTCTTCCAAAAGTGCAGAGAGGTAAAATAACGTTCGTTCGCATAGAGCGCAGATATCTATTAAGAATCGAATGAATTTTTATTTATGCGCTATTGTGTAGGTCGACCCAAGTGGACCCTTAGCAACATTGAGAAAGCTGCTATTATCTGACGAAAGTCTGGCTACTTTCCGTCGTTGGATAATCGACCACTGGTATGCAGCCGCTTTGATCATTCTGGCTGCAATGTCGTTATTGGTAATTATTATTTCATTCCTACTTCAACGTTGATTTTTTTGTCCTGTACACCCAAACCATTCTTTCTGCATAACGATTCAATATATTGTTGCACTCTGATATTTTTACGTCAGAAACGATCGAGGAATCGCGCAGATAAGAAACGCATGACGAGTAAGTGTAGGGCAAACGAAAGTAGAATCTCGTATCTGCAGCATCAGTAACAATCGCTAGTTCTCATTTAACGCCATTCCATCTTCGTGTTCGATTCGTTTGCAAATCCATCAACGTTCGTGTATCGAACACGCAAACTTTCAGGCAGTATCGTAGCTGGTTTCAATCGAACATTTCGCTGCTAGTATCTTCCTAACTTGATACCTGCAATGAGAGAGTACGTGAACGTTGTGCCGCCGTTAATATCTAACAGCTCGCTCTCAAATCTTAGGTGACAAGCACGAGGTTCTTGGGCAAGCAACCGGATCTGAAGCTCAAGTCAGTTACAATAATACACAGCTCAACGACGGAAACGGTGCGACTTCCACCGGAGGGAACGGAGGGTGTCACGGTGCATCCTCCGGCAGTTCGTGCAAAGCTTCCGCTTAGCAGAAAGGTCAGGGAAAAGAGACGGCATAGGAAGCATAAAGATTCGCATGGCAACGGGGCTGAAAAATCCGGCAAGGATGCATCGAAGAAGAAGAAGCCGTCGCAGTCTCAGGCAAAGAGGACATCCGCGAACGCAACCACGGCCGAGGACAACGCCAAAAAAAGGCCAGCGGACACGACAACGGCGGCTGTTCAAGAGAGCAAACGGAAGAAGACGTTCCCTAACAAAGATAAGCAAAGTTCTAACAGCAACGCGTCCAACAACACGGACAACGATAAAAAGAAACGCAAGAAACAACACAAGAAAGAAGTGATCGATTATTCGACCATGCAGGCTGAGACGGAAGCGGAACCAAACGCTGACCCTAAAAGCAAAGTTCGATCCTGGTTACTAGCGTCCTCTCAGTGTCAACCAGAAACAGTAAGGACCAACGCAACTGGTTTGCCAAAGAGCAAATCCACCCCTGTAGGCCTGACCAGTGCTGGGACTAGATTAGCTGCAACGAGACAAGCAGCACCGAGAAGGCCCACTGAATTCAGGGAGAACAAGATTCCAGCGAGCACTGCGGCACGCAAAGAGAGGGCAAAGCTGCAAGTAGTATACAAGCCGCCATTCAGATTCAGCGTGAAGCTACGAAAATCGGACAAAGTGGCACAGGTCCCTGCCCCCGCGCCAAACGCGACCCACGCCAACGGCAGACCGAAACTTCCAAGGACTGGTGTTCTTTTGAGGACGGCAAAGAAGAAAGACAGAGTCAGAATCGGCAGGGCCAGACAAATAGCGCCTACAGGAATCGGAAACAGTGCGGGTGATTTACCTGAACCGGCCAATTCTGACCTCCATACCGTTCCTTCTGATCTTGAAGTGCTATTATCCGAGAGCGAATTTCTCTTCTCCGACACGTGACCACAGTGAGCCGAAGATAATTTATATCCATTCGTTTAGATAAAAGTATTTACCACGAGGAAAAACCGTATCGATGACGAAAGAACAAAGAAAAGTTGGTACACGGAGGAATCCCGTCCGGGCGAAGTTGCGAAAAATACGCGTGGTAAAGTCTTTTACATGCCATCCCGTGGTTCAGCCTCGGTTTCACTAGCAACGAATGCGATCTCTCGTCGAAGTGGAGCACGGAGAAACGTTTGACTGGATAATAAATCAAAATAAGGCATTTACTGTTGGCGAAATCGAGCGTGGAAGACCAAGGGGAGCGTTTTATCGTGTTTAGCCTAATGGCCGCAGGACGTGTTTTTATGAAAACGTCGACGCAACCCCCAAATGAGCTTCTTGCGTTCTACTGTGCTGGAATTTATTTTTGTATGGGTATGTGTTACGAGAAAACACGCATCCACGTACGACGTACGCTTTCGCTCTTTTTCACGTCTTCCTAGGTGAGTTAACGTGACTGTTTGTCGCGCGTTCAATATTAATTCATCCCGCGAATCGACATTCGTGTCACGGTATGCAAATCGATCGATTAAACGATCCGCGTTCTACGGAAGAGTGCTAGTTGAACGATCCAAGCCAAGTTTTCTTCTTCCAAAGGAAAGGGGCCAAATTCAATTACGAAAAAAAAAATAAAAAAAATAGAAGATTACTCGCAATCGTGTGCAACGACGTACGCGTATACGGCATAAGAGAACGAAGTACATTGAACCATTTTCGCCTGTCGGAAACGCGCAGAAGTTTTTTCATTTCACTGGGAATAAAAAAATTACGTTTCGTTTGCGATCGCAGCTTTATACAATTCAGGGATCAGCGTTCGATCGATGCGAACAGCAAGTTCTAGCGTGATGTATTGCCGTATTTTCAAGACGATAAGAGACAACGAGAGAAAGAGAGAGAGAGAGTGAGAGTGGGAGAGAGAATATATGTGAATGAGTGATACTTAAAACTGTTACTATATTGTGCCTACCGTACACTGCTGTTCGAAACTTGGCAAGGGTAAGGTAAAATCTCGCAGTTGGATGGAGAACATTTTTAGTTTACCTGGCGGCGATAGTTGTGAGACAAACAGAAAGTCGGCAGGCAGCTAGAAATCCTCGACGGCCTGATCATTCGTGCGCTGAAATGATACGCATACACGATTTCCCTATTTTACAAGAGAATTCGTGATACAGCAACGAGCCGGAGTTTCTTTCCGATAGATAGTTGAAGCTAGTCTATCCGTTTGAGTTTTTTTCGAAGATCGTCTATCCTCAACTTGATATACAGTTGGCCTGCACTTTCTGTTAATCTAACGCACTATTCTCATGGTTCCTATTTGCCGGTAACTCCTAACAGCGGTGTAAACCTTGCCGGATTATTTGCATTTCCAGTTGCGTAAATGGCGATGAAACTCTTCGAACGATTTATATTTTCGAGACTGTACTAAACTCCGCTAAGTTTCCATGAGTTTCCTCCCAGCCGCGGCGTTGATCAAATCAGCCCGCGACGAGGGAACGATCGATACTTAATCGTACTGAAATTAGTTTACCATTACTACTCTGCGGTGCTACGTCGATAGCTCTGAATAGCTATAAATAGTCAATATGCTTAACAATTGTCGAAACGATTCTGTGCCCGTAAAACATTCCAGATCGTTTTCAGTCTGTTTGCGTCCAAACGAGTCTAAGTTCCTTTCATTCGCAGGCCAGCTCAATCGTAAATGCTAATTTTCATTTGCTTCGAATCATTCCACGAGCATTAGAAATGATATTTTCAATGTACTATGGCTTTCTTCGGAAGCCTTCAATTACTTTCTTTTCAACAAAATAATCCACTGATCGTTGGTATTAGTGAAGCAGACCAGGTGCATCCTTAACTTTCGCGAAATGTACTAGAGACTTATAAGATTATGTGTTACAAATGCTTCTACGTGTCATCGCGAAGATGTCGCGAGGAGATGGGTTTCAAGCAACAAGTCTCATTAATGAGCATTAACGTTCATTGTTAATGGGATTTAACGTTCGAGAACGGAGTTGGGCGAATCGGTTCTTCGGTGTTCACTAACATGTAAAACCGCTGCAACAAATACTGCCATTACGTACCATACAAGTGAAATGGA
Source organism: Nomada ferruginata (assembly GCA_963583965.1). Lineage (NCBI taxonomy): Eukaryota > Metazoa > Arthropoda > Insecta > Hymenoptera > Apidae > Nomada > Nomada ferruginata. Next base: position 6,501,458 of record OY757225.1, on the reverse strand, counting down.
AATGGAAGAATTAATAAGCCGCGCTTCGTTTGCCCATCTCTGATTAATCAGTAGAGTATTGCCGATTGCTGCGAATAAGTGAACGGAAACTCCGCTTGCGTGTAGACATACATATGTACGTGTACTTAAATCGTAAGAATATGTGATTTTACTTTTACGTGAACTTATATACACGTTTAGCAGACGTGTGCGAATTGCCGCCGAATCTCTACCACGGAGGATCAACCGTTCAATTCGTGCACGATTGATATTTAATTGACCCATTGGCCTAATGCTATCGAAGGAATTATTAATTAATCGAATGGGTCGATACTATTTATTGTACGAGACAAGAACCATGCCGGCTGCAATTGCTGATCCCTTCGCCCTCCCATTCGTTTCCCCTTGGGAAAAAATTAATAGCGCGTCGATGTAGGCAAATGGGTTGTTTAAGGAAATGTGATTTTACTTTTAAGACCAATCTGTGTTACATTCGTGAACTTCATCGGTTCTGAGCCAGTGGTCATGTCGCCAAATTCATTCATTCTCGCTCGAAACCCCTATATTCTTCAATAGATAATTTGAACGGTTAAAAAACCAGAAACAAGCCATAGGTCAGAGCCGTTCATCGAGAAGCAATCCGGTATGCGAAGATATAGATTTTAAATAGCGTAAGATATAAAGATAGCAGAGGACTTGTAACATATCCACGTTGAAGTTTACGATCATCCGAATCGAACGACGATCCTCCTCGAAGATTCAAGGAATCGCGATGAAAGAATTTTTCTACGATCTCAGGAATACGTTTCACGAATTGATTTCCGGTGTAATGTAATTTCAAAGTGCATAATTCTTCATTTTAACCAATAGGATTTAATTCAGCCGTTGTCATTAAAAGAAGGTGAAGAAAAAATGAAAATGATCGATCGATCAATTAGCTTGTAAGCGACTACGGCGACTAGCCAGTCACCGAGAAAACTAACGTTCGTACTTGTAGCCATTCCTAGCACTCGGGTGCTTCTTATTTTCCTACTCGAGCCCCTTCTTCTTCCTGAAATTCTTTATGAAAGAAAACGAATATACATAGAACGCCAAAAAGATCGTATCTCGTATCAATTGATTGCTGCAAATGGAAGAAGGGGAAAGGTAGAAAAGATCGCTCGAGAATTGCCTCGACTGCCAAGAAAAATCCGATTGGCAGAGTGAAACTCGTTAATTAGCTGTTCCCGTCCGATTTTTCAATGCTGGACGCGCCCGAGGCAAGACTGTTAATTTACCATGTACTTAATATCCGATATAAGATGGGCCTGCTGTATTTTTACACGGACTTTGTATAAATGATGAGAGCCACGAGAACCGCGAGAGCGACGTTTTTCGCGCATCATTGTATATATCTATATACCAATAAATAGCCGTAGAATTATCAATTTAATTTCGTATGTCCCACAGTTAATATTATAAATAATTCTTTTCCTTGTAAGAGTTCAACGATTGAAGGTTTGATTCCGAATGGCATTTACGTTTAGGCTTCTCATACTCTGGTTTACTTATTTGGGATTTCATCTGTGCAGCTTCCTTTGCACGTTGCACGCTGTTCTTCATTATAGTCTCCCGTAATTCGTTTCCATATTGAGTTACTGAAAGTGAAACGCGGGAAAACATTGTTATTTCGTGCAACATTTGCCTTGTCTATTTAATAGCATTAGAGCTGTACATTTCTCGCGACGTGCTCGTTCCTTCTCCTTATCTTTTTCCTCCTGTTTCTTTCGTTCGTCCGCTATATATTTGGCGAAAGCAGCATCGATAGCCCTATCTTTCGCTTTCTTCTCGGCGATAGATTTCTGATGCCTTGCCTGTTATTTCACGACCTTTGACAATTATTTCTTATTTAACGCATTCTTGATTCCCTTAAGAAATATTGCATGACAGCCAATATTTTACCATATCCTGTAGAAGTTCCCTCGCTGTACGCGTTTTCTTCAATGCCCGTCTCATTTCATCGTGCGCAATTTCATTCTCTTGCTGAACTATGTACAATTCCCGACAGATCTCCTCCCGTTCCATCTTCTTACGTTCTTCCTCTATTATTTTGTTCGACAGTTTTTCTATCATAGCTCGTTTTCCTTCAAGTCTCTGGCTCTAAAGAAAGATATTTATTCGCGTAATTAAATGAAAAAGTATCAACTTGGTAAAACAGTATTTCCAAAACCTTTCCCTCAGCTTCGCACTTTTGCAACGCTTCCCTCTTAGCAACGATCCTTGCGATCTCATCGTACTCTTGCTTCAGAACCTCCCGTCTCTTTTCCTTCCAAAACTTTCGAGCCTTTAAAAACGCATTCCTTTCGGCTTGCAGCAGACCAATAGTTGCTTGCTTTCGTTTTTCCATTTCCACATTTTCTTTGTGCATCACCTCTCCGACTTCTTCCATTATTTTTCGTTCGCGATGCTTCTCCTCCTCCTTCGCGAGCAATCTGCGTCGGTTATCGATCAGTTGTTTCTGCAGATCCCTCTTGTAATTTAATTTCCTCTCTTGCAGTGTCGCCGCAGCTGTTTCGGTGAAATGCCATCCGCTGTCCTTTTCAGAACTCTGTAGCTTTTCATCCTCTTTCTTTATTTCGGCCAATTCAGTCTCTATTTTCTTCAACTGCTGACTCGTAACAGCCGGAACAGCGGATTTTGCTTTTCTGCTCTTCAAAGATTCTTGTAACTCGATATCTGAATCGCGCCAGATGGTAGGCTCAGTAAGGTGTAAAAGCTTTAGGATGCATTAATAAATGCTTCGCATGCACTTACGTTTACGACGTGCAAGTTCTTCAGCTAATCGCTGCGTGCGTTCAATTTGACGAACTTTTCGTTCCGCAGCCTCTTTGGTCCGCTGAAGACTTTCCGCTTCCGCTGCTTCCCTTTGCTCAATATGCAATTGACGTAATTGTCTCTTTTTTGCGGAGCTCTCCTCCAAAGCTTCCCGCAGCTTCTCCAGTTTGATGTATTTCATATCTTTAATACTTTCGAGCATCTCGTTTCCTTTTCCATCTTGCTTTGTTAACATTTTCTTTATAGAATTTAATTGTAGACGCAATTTGCCAAAAAAATGTCTACCTCTTATAAACGAAATCGTCAAATTAAAACAAACGCATTGCGCTTAAGTAAAACGGTATAAATGGTGAAAAATGAAAAACAGGTTGCAGAGTAACTTTGTGTTTTATTATCGCATTAATTGTGAATACAAATGTCACAGGGGTATTTACAAAATTGGTATTTTGTAAAAAAAAAAAGGGAAATACATTGTCCGCGAAAGGTATGTACAAAATGATCGTGCCGAAATTGACACATTTAATAGTCAGCTGCATTGCTCGCCAAATAATCGCGACGCCCGATATTGGATGCTTGTTTGTTCTGGATAGCTTCCAGTTTGGGACACTCTGTGATTCTGTGACCAAGACCGCCGCAATAACTGCATCCACGTTCGTCTAAAATGTAACGGAAGCATACTTTAATTTCTCTTTTACAATAAACGGCATAGATGTGAATATCAATCGCCTCACCTCCCAAATTCAAATACTTTTCGTTCTCTGAACAAAGCTCTAATAAGAATGGTGGAACCTTTTGTTTGGCTTCCATCAGCAAATGTTTAAGATCCAATAATACGGATTCATCGTTCGCTTTATTAATGAACGTTGTTGCTATCCCAGTTCGGCCCGATCGACCAGTTCTACCGATTCTATGTACTGAATATAAAAATACATTGTTTAATGATTTAATCTTTGCACTGCCATTCTATAAACGTAACAAGTTACCATAATTTTCAACGTCGTCCGGCATATCGTAATTAATCACATGCTGCACATCAGCAAAATCAAGACCTTTGGACGCAACATCGGTGGCAACCAACACATCCTTTCGACCTTCGCGAAAGGCTTCCACAGAACGCGATCTCTCCTCTTGATCTGTCAAAAGAACATTGGAATGTATAAAAACACTGACGAAAATCCGTGCTTAATAATACTACGTTGCGCAACAATTTTTTGTACCTTTTCCGCCATGTATTGCTACTGCTTCGACACCCTTCAGCAACAAATATTCATGAATAGCATCCACATCTTGTTTTTTCTCAGCAAATATGAGTACAGGTGGGGTAGTTTTCTGTAAACACTCCAAAAGATATACGATTTTAGCTTCTTGCTTGACGTATTCGACTTCTTGCACGACGTTCATAGATGCTGCACCAGCACGGCCAACATTGATCGTCACAGGTTTCACTAAGGCAGAGCGAGCAAAGTTTTGTATCTTCTTTGGCATAGTCGCAGAAAATAGTAACGTTTGTCTTTGACCCTGTACAAAACATGCTGAAATTTTATCTAAATAATTAACAAGGGAACTACAAGTAATAAAAAGAAAAAACGTATATATACCCTAAAGAACGAAAAGATTGTCCGCACATCTTCTTCAAAGCCCATGTCGATCATTCGATCTGCTTCGTCCATACATAGATAACGGCACACGCTAAGTTTCACCATCTTTTTATCCAACATGTCCATCAATCTTCCAGGAGTAGCTACCATAATATGTACACCTCTGGAACGATAGGTCAAAAATTATATATTTGAATTTAAATAACAAAAAATTAAATATCTGGATACTTGCTTGTTAATGACTTCTAAAGATTCCGATACAGGTACTCCTCCAATTGCTAAACAGCTTCGTATTTCAGGGCAGTTTGCTTGACGCAAGCTGTTCGTATAATGTCGAATGATATCAAAAGTTTGTTTCGCCAATTCTCGCGACGGACAAATAACTAAACCTGAAAATATTTGCACAAATTAAACATCAAGTTCACACATCTTTAACTGTTCTTCAGAAAAATTATAATTTTTTATACCGTACGGTCCCTCGTTCCTCACAAATGGCATAGCCACCTCTTGTTCCAGGCAAAACATTATAAGAGGTAAAACAAATACCAACGTTTTACCGCTGCCCGTGAAAGCAATACCAATCATGTCGCGGCCTGATAGCCTGAAATATTTAAAAATAATAGGAAAATAAATAAATATTTCACGCTGCAAAAAAAGTAATTGAAAAATAGGAGAATATATGCACTAACACTGTAGGTATTCCTTGAACTTGAATCGGCGTCGGTTTAACAATACCCTTTTGCTCTAAACCATTTAATATACCCCTGTGAAATTTCATTTCCTTAAAACTTTTCAGAGGCAATGGTACATCATCCCCTTCTACTAGAATTCTAAGTTTCCTTCTAACCCTTTCATGTCTGGCTTCTGTAAAAGCAAGAACTGCTCGCGGAGGTCTCCAGCTAGTCTTTATAGGCTCTTCGTATTGTATACCCTTTGCCAATTCTGCTACACCCATTAAAGCTTTATTTTCTGCTACACTTTCCAAAATCTTTTCTTCTTCTTTCAGTTGCTTTTCCATAGCGCTTTCCTTTTTGGCTAAAATATATATTACTAATTAGTTGTGTTCTCCTGACATTATATCTCTATTAAGATGTATACCAACCTTCTGCCAATTTTTTTAACTCGGTGTGCTGATCTAATAAGGAAATATTCGACTTTCTTCCCCAAACTTGTCCATCATCGTCATCTGCGTCGTCTTTCTCATTCTCACTGCTACTTTTCCCAATTGCATTAGCCGCAGCTTCATCTTTCAATTGTCCAAGTTTACCAAGTTTAGCCAGTTGCTGTTTCTTGCGCTCTTTCACCGGCACATAGGGGACATAGTTATTGTCCATTTCCAAGTGCTTACTTTCCCTTTCTTCATCTCTTCTATACCTCTGTATTACAAAATATAGGTTTAACTTTATTTAGTGAAGTCAGACTTGCAATAACTATTAATAAGATATAATGTTTCAAGTCATTAACCTTTCGCGAATGATCTTCCTTATTTTGCGCCATTATTAAACAATTTCAATTGAATACTTTAAAATAAAAAGCAAAATCAAATTAATAATTTGTATACATTCAATACAATATTCTATTTGCTACTAGTATGTATTAAATAGTTAACCTAACGCGGTAGCACTATTTGATTGATTATGTGCAAGAATGTATAACACGTTTCGTAAACATTTCGTAATACGTTCACTCATTTACAAAAAGCACATTTTTAAAACATTTGGAACACTGTCTTTTAAAAATCTTTAATATAAATATGACGTTCAGAACATTTTCAAGTTCACTTATTTGACACTCGATTCAATAACCAAACAAAACTCAAAATTCTTTTCGTCTATTGTATTGCCATCTATACGCGAATGGTTGAAACAACTCAAGCCTCTGACTGACCTGCACTCCAAATTCCTTTTAACGAGGACGTGGCACCATCTCGCGTTTGCGGCCTTTTTCGTAGTTTGCCGCGCCATCAAAACTAAATTTCTGGATTACATCGTTTAATTAAACAATTGTGATTTTCTCGGCTTCTAGTGCGTATTCTTCAACTGGGCTGGTCTTAAATTAAAGCTACGAACAATAGCTATCTCCTGCAACAGACGCAACAATATGGCATTTGTGGCTTAACAGTTATTAACAATTGTAAAATCGGCGAAAGTGCATTCCGGGTCACCACTTTTCAAAAACTGTTATCTCGGCTGCTGGTGGTTGTTTCTTAATAAATGGGGTATCAAATGAAAGGAAAACGAATAAGCTGCGCGAAAAAAAATACCCCGGTGCTGTAACTGTATGCAGTTGACTGTAATAACAATTTTAACCACAGTGTTAAACGTGACAGTGTCACGTCAAGCGTCCCGCCTGTGCTGTCCTGCTTTCATTGCGCGGCAAAGAACGAAAGAATTCTTTAACGAGGATCGTAGGTCCAGCTAAAACTTAATCAGAACCCGCAGAAGTTCAATAGGCACGACCCTAGAGTCGTAGGTCCGGCTAAAAGTTGGTCAGAAAATATAAAAGTCCAGTAGGTACAACTCTGGGATCGTAGGTTCAGCTATAAATCGGTCAGAACCCGAAGAAGTACAATAGACACGATCCTAGAGCCGTAGGTCTGGCTAAAAGTTGGTCGGAAAACGTAAAAGTCCAGTAGGTATAACCCTAGGATCGTAGGTCCGGTTAAAAGTTGGTCAGAAATAGTAGAAGTCCAATAGGCACGACCCTAGAGTCGTAGGTCCGGCTAAAAGTTGGTCAGAAATAGTAAAAGTCCAGTAGGTATGACCCTGGGATAGTAGACCGCACGGAAATAACGAATACCTACGAGCGCAGCCGACGCGCCGGCGCGGTGTGTCGCCGAGTGGGGAGGCTTGCGGAGTGGGGTGACGCGCGCTCCGTCAGTTTCAATTGAAGCGTCGCAGCGTAAGGTTGTCTATGCTGTTAAAGGTTAGCGACATATGTACCTCACTCTACAATACAATAGGACCTCGGGCTTTACTTTACCATCGTGTACGCTTGATTATTAGCTTCTATTAATTAATACGCGTTTAACTAACAATCGATCTACTATCGCAACAGTACATTAAACTTTAATGATTAAAATCTTTCTTGAGTCTCCTTTGCTGGACGAATGACCGATCATTCAATTGAGGATGGTCGCGTTTTCGTCCGGAATCGACATTTTTTTAATATGATATTAACTAGTCGTTTGTTGTAACAACGCGTTAACTAATTCATTAGTTTGTACGGTTCTTCGAATGTTTATTATATTTTATTCAGTCACTTACATACTGCTTTTGCGACTTCGAATTCGATTCTGATTTTAGAATAGGTCTATCATAGGTCTATTCTTTTTGTTGCAGGTATACCGGATGATTCGTTGAATAGAGTATTGAGATACAATTACTGCGATGCATAACAATCAGTCCGATGGTCGATGATGAAGGATTGGTAACATTTAACTTATTATCACAGCGGTTTATGTATATTCCTTGTTATCTGGCGATTGGATTTCGGTTGAAAGTTATTGAACACTTTCATTATTGTAAATAGATTTCAATACTTTCTTCTCTCTATTCGTATACATATATATTCATATTCACTAAATAATGAAAACATTTCAAATAGAACTTGCAATATATCATTCGCGATTGAAACTAGAGTCAGTAAATTTCATTAATTCTAAACGAAAAATTGAACGACGTTCATGTTTCGCTGCATATCGGTCGCGATTTCTATTATAGCTTCACTAGTGTTCTTCTTGACACTTTTACTATCTCTGTGTCTTGGCACAAGTACGGTCAAATTGAATTTTCGATGCAGGATTGCCCGCGTACTTACGTATTTGTTGCCATGCCCTTGAAGCATGATAAATAGTTTCGAGTCTTGATTTCTACAAGCAGCTACGAGAATTTATAAATGCGCGTTATTGCTTACTTACTAGGATCATGATCACTTTTAAAACTCTGACATAGAACAGTCACAGTACGCTTTTGATAAATCATTTATATTAATCTATAATAATATATCTTGCATAGACAATTAACAGTAGTTAAATCAGAATAATAATACGGTAGTACTTTATTAAAACAAAGCAGTATTTCCTCAACAGACGTTTGACAGGATGAAGAAATAAGAAACAGATAAATAAAATCAAATGTGTATTGCTTCAATTTCTACCTCCTCACCCTATTGACTAACTTGTACAGATTCTTTTTCAGAAAATTTTGATGACCGCGCGCAATGCGGTCAGTAGAGTCAGTGCTTGCTCCGTCAAAGTTCTTTTTATTGTTTTTCGAGCGAAACCGCTCATAATAATTATAACTAAATATAAATAACAGTAAAGATACGCGAAAGTAGAGTCAGTGTTTGCTTCGAAATATTGCTCTCGCGAAATTAGAGTCACTTTGTTCGTCGATCACAATTGACGTGCGCGATAGTAGTCTTTTATTTATTTTTTTTTTCTTTCGCAATAAGTATTCCGGTATTAGAGTCAGCACCGATGCAGTTCGGCGAGTTCGGGCATTCATCCATCAACTCGAAGAGTAAGTATCTCTGTATTTCTTTAATCTTATTTTACAATGGTCTTTGATAATTATCATGATCGAAAAGTACTCAAAACGCAAAGATTTCAATGTTCTCTGTTCTTTTGAATGTTTCAGAAGGTGCCATGAGCTCGATGGTATTACCATAACGATATTGTTGACCGCGCGCAATGCGGTCGGTAGAGTCAGTGCTTGTTCCGTCAAAGTTCTTTTTATTATTTTCGAAGCGCAACCGCCCTTATTAATAATTAAACATAAATAGCAGTAAAGAGACGCGAAATTAGAGTCAGTGTTTGCTCCGAAATAATACTCTCGCGAAAAATAGAGTCACTTTGTTCGTCGATCATAACTATTCCGTTTCCTTTTCCGTTCTCGGCTCGGAGGACTGATGGTTAGGGACTTAGTGTCAGCGAGTTACGATGTGTGGGGGCGTGATTGTGGTTCTGGACCCTGGTCACGAGGCCCTCGGTTAGACTACGTTATTCTCTAACATGGGTAGGTTATCCACCATTCTGGAATCGTGGTCGCGGTTCTTGCAATATCCGGGTTGCAGTGTCATCGGGGGGCGGTGTGTGGGGCTGTGATTGCTTTTCTGGACACTTTGGCCCGCCTAGTAGGAAATTCCTATGCGTCAGACCACGCCAAGCACACCTTGGAGTGGCAGAAGGCATACGGGTCATAATCTAGAATCGTGGTTGTGGTTTTGCATATCCGTGCCTTAATGATTTCTGTGGCTCGGAATCGTAACTGGTCTCGATGCTAAGTCGTTTTACTGTCCAGACTCTGAGCCGAGGACTCGCGGGCTGCTCGGTAGCAGTCACAAAAACAGTAGAAATACTGTCGCGAAATTAGAATCACTTTGTTCGTCAATCATAAGTGTTCCATTAGAGTCAGTGTCCTGTTCAGCGAGTTCGGGCTTTCAGCCATCAATTTGACGAGTAAGTATCTCCTTCGTTCTTTAATCTTGTATTGCAATAATCATTGATAATTAACACATTCCAAAAGTACTGAAAATACATAGATTTTAATGTTGTTTGCTCTTTTTGAATGTTTCAGCAGCTTCCATGGCTTCGATGGCGACGAGCTTGACCGCACACCTGGTGAGTCTGCAACCGGTGAGTGGCATGCTTTAAAGTTCCTCTGGTCACTCAATCATGTCGCAGGACGAAAGGTCCGAACCGACACGGGTGACTGGTTGTAATTACGTAGATTTTTCTGGCAAGCACTGTGACCATGGGTATATGGAAATATACTCATGAGTAGTAACTTCTTTACTGCTTTATATTATGTGAGGATAGGTCTTCTTGTACAACGCGTTTTTAAATAGCTTGATAATTTTAAAACAGATCATATTTAGTACAAAATATATCACTATATATCTTTTTATAATAGAGTATTTAATTGAATACCTATGAAACGATATTTAAAGAGTTATTAATTATTGAATGAATATAAAGTAACGTCCAGTATTCTATGTGCATTAGTTTGTAGTGGAGAAGTCGAATACCATTCGACTTCGTTTACTTGTCAATTGCAATGACTGCACAGTTAGAATAAATTGCATAATTATTGCTGTTAGTAAGAGTGTAGTATTTCATCTTTTTCTACTTTGATAATATATAAAGTGAAGGTACTCATTTACCTTATCAATTTGTTGGAACTATCGAATAATTTTATTATTCGATATCCATATTAGTCTTTAGCGGTTAAAGATATCGATACGTTCATTGTTTCCGTACAAAATGTTAATTAAACCTGAATGTACAAGAAGACAATACGCGAACGGGTAGTTTTCGAAATCAAGGCAATCAACTTTTAAAGCAATCTTGCGTTTTAGAATCAATGCTTTGATAACGGGAACGCCCGAGGATGTTTCAATTTAATTCAAAGTATATTAAAGTAGAGTCTTTGAATAATTTTTCTAATAAAGTAGAGTCACTGCATAATTTTTCTAATAAAGTAGAGTCATTGCACAATTTTTCTAATAAAGCAGAGTCATTTAATTTTCTCTTCAATAAAATAGAATCATATATAGATCTGTTGTACATATATATGTATTTTAGACCGTTAGAAAATCAGTATGTCCTTATCATCTTTTTAGACGAGGATTTTCAGGTTTAACCCTTTCCGTGTTCACTGCCCGGATCCCACTCACGTGCCCCGGTGCTACTTGGGTGGGAAAACGGTGGTAAAGCACGATGATATTTTTTAGTTTATAAGCCATAAAATGATTTATTGTTGGCGACTGACAGTGCGTTGGTGTATCGTGCACGACGTAATATCCGCATTGTGTGTGTGGTTAGGCTGTGGATTTGCGTCGTTCCGTATTAAAATATAGCTATTATGACCAAGATAAGATGTCCATCAATTTGAAACAGAGACATAATTTTTAGTATTATTTGCTTCAATAATTCCTACTATACTTGGGCACGAAGTTTTTGTCATTTAAGATGACAGAGGCCAAGTGCCAAAAAGAATTGAATATACTTATCAATTGCTATCAAGTACCTCTTGTATCGGTGCTATTTAATTATTTTATTAAATATCTATTAAATATCTCAACCGCGACGTGGTTTTTTCCACGTGAACGCAGAGATCCCAGCCACTGTCAGTCGATTTCAGAAAAATGGTACGTACATCAGAGTGTGCAAGTTGTGTGACAGCACTTGGGTGTCGGGGGTGTCCCGGGACGCCTCCCTAGTGTAGGCTTTTGCGCCCAAGTGTTTGACTGAGAACCGTGGAGTGTCGTGTGTTGGTGTGTTTGTTTGCCATTTTTTAAATATAGGTCCAGGTAGGATAGGTAGCATACTTTCTGGTGTGATTGATAGACATAAGTAGGTAGGGCCGGGCAGGTTGACACAGTCTCCGATCGGGTAGGCACTATTTCGCGTGTTCAACCTGTTTCAGGAAATCTGATTTGAAAAGTCGACGGTGAAGCTGTGGCGCGAACGAAAATGCGTTCGCCTCTGGCTTTGCCTATCGATTTTTCGAATCCGTCGCGGTCGTGGTCGCGATTTAGGCTCCGAAACGAAACGCGTTACATTATGCTCGAGGCTGCACGTGTGAACGAAGAACGATTACAATTTTAATCGTAATCTTTGCGATTTTCCGTAATCACAATTTTACGATTTTATTTGATCGTGATTCGGCCACGTGTGTTCCATTTAGCTCCGCGATTTAAACTCTTTATTTCACATTTATAAGTTTTCCCTTGGTTTTCGATTAGAGCCTCGAGCCTAGTTTAAGTTTCAGCTGGCCCTTGGGTCCGACGAAAAGAAGAGGCTATATGCCGAAGAGGCCCGACAAACTGTCACTCAAGAGGGCAACTACTAATGGTTCCCCATTCTTTTTAAGAATTGGGAATCATTCTTTGTTACTACTTTGTCACTGTGCTTGCATTTCCATTTGTAGAATTTTTATTTGTACTTGGCCGACGCACATTCCGGCCCAACGATACAGCCCTCCCAAATATATCGCGTTGCTTTAGAGTTGCGAAAAACTTATTGCTGTTCTTATTATTAGTTAAATTGTAGTATTTTATAATTTACTTGACATGTGAGCTTCTAGTGTTGCGGAAATTGCATTCGCGTATTGGAACTTTCAGTTCATTTTTCAGAGGATCTTCAATTTGCTTAATTTTTGATATTACAAATAATTTACTGTTTGCTTTCTATTAGTCTTAATAAATAGTGTTGCGAAATGATTGTATCGCGAGTTCCAGTTAGCGTTGCGTTGATTAAATATCGCGTTTTTAAGTAGAGTTGCGACTACTAGTCCCCATCTGCTTCCAATTGGAAGCCTGTTCCTGAACCAGGAACTTTTTCTTTTCAGCATTTTATATTTGTCTTTCTTTTAATTTTTTTTTTCTTAATAATTATACGACCTGGTATGTCTGTTGATGGAAGTACTGCTAAAAATTTGCATAAATATTAGTAAATTACTGTGTGAACGAAATGAAAAGAAATGAAAAAGAAAATAAAAGAAAGAGAAAGGAAAAGAAAAAAAAAAGAAAAGAAAAGAAAAGAAAGAAAAAGAAAAGAAAAAGAATAAAGAAAAGAAAAGAAAAGAAAGAAAAAGAAAAGGAGCAAAGTAAAAAACAGATATAATTTGCAGAATCTTTGATAAATTTATAATAATTCTAGATAGTAGATTTCAATTAGAGACAGTACTAGTAACTGTTCATTATTGGAGTTTAACTCTTAAATATTTTCCCCTAATCGTTGCAATTGTATTTTTACTTTGTTTAGTAGAGATAATTTTTATAACTTTTCGAGCTTGCTTCATAGAAATTGAAATTCACTCGCGATATCCGTAAATGTGTAAAGAAAAGTCCTTGCACGAAAAATGTTCTTGGCCGTAGTTGTGGCTCGGCATGGTGATAGTGGAAGTTTGATATTTTGCTTCCGAATAATCGTTTGTCGCTTCTTTGTAGAAGCAAAATAGGATCAATTGTAGTGAAATGTGATTAGTTCATTTTGGAGTTTTTAATGAACGTGATACCACCATTCAGTTTGATGTAGAACGTAGAAAAGAATATATCACTTTGGCCGAAATCCAATTACCTATTATTATTAAAAAATAGCTGCATTTTTCATATCAATTCTGATTTATTAACTTCCCTAAAATTCAGTTACCTCGAATTAAAAGCAACTGTATTTCAGTATAAAATGGGGAGGCTTGGGGACGTCACTAATCCAATGCTTGAGATTGTTACAGATTCACAGATGAACCCAAATATGATATATTAAACAAATGGAAGTACGTCAGAGGCTCAAAAGTGGAATATATACAATACAGATCCAGAAGTACTATCAAAGGCACGATTGGAAACTGTAAAATTAAAGAGCCAGCCTCGTCGATTCAATTTCTGAGCTTAATAATTCATTTTTATAATACTTTATTAATTATTTCGTGTCTGTGTTTGTTTCAGAAGCATTGAAAATAATCAGCTAAAGAAGAAGATTCATGATGATACATACGTATAATATGACCACATCCCAGCCCCTACCCCAGCCCTTTTAACTCACTACATTTATTAGATAATTAATTAGGTAGGCCCAATTAAGATCGATCAACGATCTACGTTTAGCTCTTTATGTAGGCAGGAGTTGTTCGAACACACAATCTTAGAACTTTATACAGGCAGGTTTTACACGAATTCAAAATATTAGACTTTTAACTAGGCAGGGTTTAGAAAACCAAAACTTCTTGGCAGGTGCTGCAATTTTTTGGTGTGTGTTTCTGTCTGTTCTTGGACACCATGGACCACATGATTAATATGGACGAATTGAAGAGGAATTAAGCATATACGTACTTATACATATATGAGTTTGGTAAAGTATCTATTACAGTCCTATTTAGGTAGGATATTATTGAAATTGTTCTTTTAATTAAACTCTTAGATGTTATACTAGGTAGGGTGATTCTAGTTTTAAGTTAGACATTTAGTGAGGCAGGGCTCATTTGAATCTAATCTAGTATTTAAGAAAGTAGGGTTTATTTTTAAGTTATGTCTTAGCTTTTAAGCCCGCAGTGTTCACCACTGCAATAATATTCCGTTGTCTAGTTTTTAAGATCATAGGATATATTTTTAAGAATGTTTTATTTCAGGAAATTGGATTCCCTTCTTGATTTTCTTTCAGGTTTCCTTTTGATATTCCATTTAGCTTTCGGTCGTGAATTTTCCAAGTACTCCTCTTGTTGTCTTACTTGTACTACGATCAATTAATGAACGTTCTACAAATTGACAATAATAGGAGATTTTTCTTTGTCACATGTTATATTAGAATTAGTTTTCGCGTAATTGGAGGGTGGAAGGGCCGTGGCTAGGGTGGGTCTCCATGCGCAGTAACCTCCACGTGGTGAGACCCGGGCAATCAATTATTTATCGTATAATTTTTAAACGTTTATGACACGTTTGATAATTATGTGGAAAATAATTCGAGCGAATTGACTGCGCATTGCACTTTCCCCTCTCATTCCCTTTTTTGCTTCATTCTCTTTTTTGCTTCATTCTCTTATCTGCTTCATTCTCTTATTTGCTTGATTCCCTTATTAGCTTCATTCCCTTTTCCGTTCTCGGCCCGGAGGACGGATGGTAAGGCGCTTTTGGCACCTGTGGCGGTATTTGGGTTGCAGTGTCATCGTGGAGCAGTGTATGAGGCTGTGACTGTGGTTCTGGACAGGTGACCCGCCAAGTAGGATACTTCTCCCCGTTAGACCACGCCAAGCACACCTTGGGGTGGCAGAAGGCATATGGGACCTAATCTGGAATCGTGGTTGCGGTTTTGCATATCCGTGCCTCAATGATTGCTGTGGCTCGGTATCGAAACTGGTGTCGATTGTAAGTCGTTCTACTGTCCAGACTCTGTGCCGAGGGCTCGCGGACTGCTCGGTAGCAGTCACTTTCGTTACTTCCCTCCCATTTGATCCCATTTATGAGTTTAAGATTTTTATAATGCTTTACTAATTACTTCCAATTTGTCTTTGTTTCAGAAGGATTGAAAGGACTCAGCTGAAGAAGAGGATTGCTTAAAATATGTTTAATATGACCAAACTCTCACCCTGCCCCTGCCCCTGCCCCTGCCCCTGCCCCTGCCCCTGCCCCTGCCCCTGCCCGTGCCCAGCCCCTGCCCAGTTGCCAGTTGTCTGTTCTAGGAAGGCATGGACCACAAAATTAATATGGACTAATTGGAGAGGAATTAAGTATATGCATACTTGTACCTACAATAATATGATAAAGTATCCGTTACGTTCCTATTTAGGTAGGATATTATTGAAATTGTTCTTTTAATTGAACTCTTAGATATTATATTAGGTAGGGTGATTCTAGTTTTAATTTAGATCTTTAGACAGGCAGGGTGCATTTGAATATAATCTAGTATTTAAGAAGGGATGACTTATTTTTAAGCTGTGTCTTGGTTTTTAAGACAGCAGTGTACACTGCTGTGATAATATTTCGTTGTCTAGTTTTTATGTTCATAGGATATATTTTTAATAATGTTTTATTTCAGGAAATTGAATTCTCGTCTTGATTTTCTTTCAGGTTTCGGTCGTGAATTTTCCAAATACTCCTCTTGCTGTCTTACTTGTACTACGATCAATTAATGAACGTTCTACAAATTGACAATAATAGGAGATTATTCTTTCTTACAATTTATATTAGAATTAGTTTTCGCGTAATTGGAGGGTGGAAGGGCCGTGGCTAGGGTGGGTCTCCATGCGCAGTAACCTCCACGTGGTGAGACCCGGGCAATCAATTATTTATCGTATAATTATTAAACGTTTAAGAGACGTTTGGTAATTATGTGGAAAATAATTCGAGCTAATTGGCTGCGTATTGCACTTAGGATACAATGTACAATAATGGCCGCTTAATGTTCGTTTTTTTCCACAATTAATGTTCGCGGACTCATCCCTACCGATTTTTGGACCTGCTCCGATGTATCGAGGATGTAGGTTGCGTCCGAGTTATCTCCACTTGTCATCAGCAATGGCCTTTAACACGTTGAGTGCCACGCCGGTTTTGTCACGCTTTCCGTTTAGGCCACACGGCGCGACATGCCCGACGGCGCGCCGCGGCGTAGCTTAACACTGTGATACCCCGACGCCTGAACGAAAAGTTTAGTGTCAGTCACCGATGACTGACGCGGCCTGAACGGAAAGTTTAGTGTCAGTCACTGAACGGAAAGTTGATTGTCAGTCACCGATGACTGACGCGGCCTGAAGGGAAAGTTTACTGTTAGTCACTCAACGGAAAGTTGATTGTCAGTCACCGATGACTGACGCGGCCTGAACGGAAAGTTTACTGTTAGTCACTCAACGGAAAGTTGATTGTCAGTCACCGATGACTGACGCGGCCTGAACGAAAAGTTTAGTGTCAGTCACTGAACAGAAAGTTGATTGTCAGTCACCTATGACTGACGCGGCCTGAACGGAAAGTTTACTGTTAGTCACTCAACGGAAAGTTGATTGTCAGTCACCGATGACTGACGCGGCCTGAACGGAAAGTTTAGTGTTAGTCACTCAACGGAAAGTTGATTGTCAGTCACCGATGACTGACGCGGCCTGAACGCTAAGTTGATTGTCAGTCACTGAACGGAAAGTTGATTGTCAGTCACCTATGACTGACGCGGCCTGAACGGAAAGTTTAGTGTCAGTCACTGAACGGAAAGTTGATTGTCAGTCACCTATGACTGACGCGGCCTGAACGGAAAGTTTACTGTTAGTCACTCAACGAAAAGTTGATTGTCAGTCACCGATGACTGACGCGGCCTGAAAGGAAAGTTTACTGTTAGTCACTCAACGGAAAGTTGATTGTCAGTCACCGATGACTGACGCGGCCTGAACGGAAAGTTTACTGTTAGTCACTCAACGGAAAGTTTAGTGTCAGACACCGATGCCTGACGTGGCACTCAACGTGTTAAATATATCTCACGCTGATTCTCAGTACATCTCAATCCACTCCCAACACAGCCTAAACCGAGAGTGCCGATAAGTGATAAGCATGAACAATTCCTTATAAATAACATCCCTGGATAGTGTTCGCTAGGCAGCTTCGAAGCAGCGAACATTAACTGGGCATTACTGTCCACTGTAGTTATTTGAGCGGAGAGAATCTTAAGTTCTTATTGCAATTACTTTTGAGTTCTCGTTTCTATCGTTGTATCTATCTGCAGCTGTAAATATTGTGTATTATTTATTGCCCTGCTTCTTATGTTCACCCTTCTGTTTTCTGACGCCTTCGAGATAATTCATTAGTAACATAAATCATATATGTTTCCCCTAGAGAATTACATTTTCTTATTTCTCAAGAAGCCTTCTTTTTTATAATTGAAATACCCGTGTATATATCATTTAATTCATAAATTAATTAATATCTGCAAAGATATACTTGAATCTACGCGGGTCTCTGCCATATCTACAGTGCCAGCTATGGTTCCGCCATCTATACAGAACTTCTTGAAACCACTCGCGCTTGCTATGGTAGTTCCATCTATAGGGAACGCCTTGAAACTACTCACACCCCTTACTTACCATAAGTGTAGATATGGCAGAGGCCCGAATAGTTTTAGTCACATCTGTATAGATGGCGATACTAATGACTCGAGATAAAGCAGACATATATACAGTTTCGAGCAGTTCTGTATAGATGGCGAAATTAATGCCCACTTTGGGTGTAGGTAAGACAGGGATGCGAGTGGTACGTAAATTCAAGCACTTGTTTATAAGTAGCGGTGCGATAATGTTCATAAAATCTGGTAATTTATGTATTCATTCATCCAATTAAGTTAATAATCCTCGAAAACCGTTTCGTACACTCTTTTACATATCAATAAAGTGTCAGCAAACACAGTGTTTCAATCTACATAAATATTAATATGTACGGTAACATTGCAAGTTCCATTGTTCATTATATTCTACAACAATCGAGCACTCTTTAACACGGGTAAATGCATTTGTGAATATTTTTTCCTTTAAATAAATTTTCCAGGACTGAATAAATACATACTAATAGTGGTATTATTCTTTATTTCGGTCTCACAGGAATGAAAGTTTGGTTAGTGTACATATAACCTATCTTTACAATACTATCTCTTGCACTCTCATCTTCCGTTCCGCTCTTCCTTTTCATACCTTCTCTGCCTTACGTATTACACTATTTCTTATCTCTTTATCGCACATCTATTATAAATCTTTTCCGTTCCTTCCTGTTTAATTACAAATTCCTAAGTTATTTTTATGTCTTATTGTATCTATTTCTGTACATTTTGTTAGCAGGTGCTCTTACGTTCCAAATTTTTGTATGCACAGGTCTCATCTTTTATCCTTTTTCTTCTCCCAATATTTATTTCATCCTTTAATGCTTTTGGATCTCGCACCTGCGTTGTTAATTGTCAATTGCGCCCTCGTCCGTTTTTACTTAAGTACCATAGTAGCGTTGATGTTCTAATATATTTAAACGTATCATTGTATCTTGCTTTCCCTATTTTTCTGCCTTGTTCCTGCTGTTGCATTTGATTGACTCTACTTTTGAGGATCTCCGTCAATGCCTTTACTTCCGCTTTTGTCAAAGTCACTCATACTTGACGCATTCCATTCCTTTTCAAATAACCCTCTCCTTTTTATGCTTCTGGCTTGCCCCTCCTTTCTTACTTCTTCCTCTAAATATCTCTTAATAATCTTTCTCCTGTTACATACTTATTAATGTATTTTTTCTGTGTGCAGGTCTCGCAGGCAAAGAGTAAGGAGCATTGCTTGGCACTTCTCATCGTGTATAAATGCAAGAAAGAAGGTAGAAGAACTTGTGCAACATACTTTAGTTATCCTTTAGTTATAGTAAATTGGTTTACAAAAATAGTTTGTATCTATTAGCCTGTAAGTTTATTTTAGGACAATTGTGTAATTAACTGTTATGTTATCTATTATATGCTTTATTTTATATTCAGTTTATTCGGTAGATCTTATATGAACTTTAATATTACTTATATAACTATTACAAGTTCTACTGAATGTGCTAAATGTAAAATGAAAGATATAATAAATAATTGACATATTCACAAGTTACACAATTGCTGTAATTTAAATTTTATATGTTTCTACATATGAAGTACGTAAATTTTAGTGTATGATTTATCTGTAAGATATATTGTAAATTAACTTCAAAGAATAGTTTATAAGTATTAGATTATTTATGTTTATAGTGTTAGTTATATTACATAAATGTTGGTTTAGAATTGATACAAGATTTAGTTGTACGATGTAATGTAAATAGATATAAAAGAATAGTTAATAAGTATCTCTTTGTAAATTTAATTACAACATTTTTGTAACTTGTATATTCATTGATTAATTTAAATAAATTTGCAATGAAAAGAATTCCAGTGCTCTTTTTACATTCATACCTTACCAATCCTTGAAGGAACCTAATTCCGATTCCTTATACAAGAAGTACCGTGGACGAACTTTAAATGCAAAGTCCTAAAGCGGGAAACTTGTCAAAATGGCCCTATACGTTATTAAAATAAGCGCTGAGAAATTCCTGGAACGTGACGTCATTTCCAAGAACTGATGCTATGAAAGACCTCCTTGCATATCATATTCTCCTGATACAAATCCAAGATTTTCAGCGAGATATTTTTGGCAGAAAGTCGGAAATTTCTGCTCAACGAATACCTCCTTGCATATCATATTCTCCTGATACAAATCCACGATTTTCAGTAGAAATTTAAGTGCCGAAAATCTTGGATTTGTATCAGGAGAATATGATATGCAAGGAGGTATTCGTTGAGCTGAAATTTCCGAGTTTCTGCCAAAAATATCTCGCTGAAAATCTTGGATTTGTATCAGGAGAATATGATATGCAAGGAGGTATTCGTTGAGCTGAAATTGCCGAGTTTCTGCCAAAAATATCTCGCTGAAAATCTTGGATTTGTATCAGGAGAATATGATATTCAAGGAGGTATTCGTTGAGCTGAAATTTCCGAGTTTCTGGCAAAAATATCTCGCTGAAAATCGTGGATTTGTATCAGGAGAATATGATATGCGAGGAGGTCTTTCATAGTAGAAATTCTTGGAAATGACGTCACGTTCCAGGAATTTCCGAGCGCAAAATTTCTGAGATTCTGGTAAAAATATCTCGCTGAAAATCGTGGATTTGTATCAGGAGAATATGATATGCGAGGAGGTCTTTCATCGCAGCAGTTCTTGGAAATGACGTCAAATTCCAGGAATTTCCGAGCGTTTAATTACCAACCAATTTTGCAACAAGTGAAGACTTTGAAGATGATGGTATTTCCAAGAATTTCCTTCTGCCAACATTTAATAACGTATAGGGCCATTTTTACAAGTTTCCCGCTTTAGAACTTTCCATTTCAAGTTCGCCCACGGTACTTCTTGTATAAGGAATTGGAATTAGGTTCTTTTAAGGATTGTTAAGGTGTGAAAATAAGATGAGCAGTCCAGTTGTTTTCATTGAACATTTATTTAAACTAATCAATGAAGATACAGGTAACAAAAATGGAATTCAATTTTACAAGCTAATTCTAATGAACTAATCTTTTATATCTATTTACAATAGATCGTACAACTAAAACTAGTATTAATACTGAACTAACATTTATGTAATATAAAAAACACTATAAACACAAATAATCTAATACTTATAAACTATTCTTTAAAGTTAATTTACAATATATCTTATAGATAAAACATATTTTTAAATTAACGCAATTGTGTAACTGGTGCATATGTAAATTATTTATTATATCTTTCATTTTATATTTAGCATATTTAGTAGAACTTGTAATACTAATATAAGTAGTATTAAAGTTTATACAAGATCTACCGAATAAACTGAATATAAAATAAAAGATATAATAAATATACATTATAGTGAATTACACAATTGTTCTAAATTACTCTTATGCTCTAACAGTTACAAACTATTCCTATAAACCAATTTAATATAACTAAAGTATGTGGCAGGAGTTATTCTTTCTTCTTTCTTGCTTTTATGCATGATGAGATGCACCGGTCAATGTTCCTTACTCTTTGGATGCGAAACCTGCACACACACAAAAAATATATTAGTAAGTATGTAACAGGTGAAAGAAACATTGTTAAGGGATAGTTAGAAGAAAACGAAATGGGGAAAGACCACACTATAAGTATAAGAAAAAGGGAGGATTATTTAAAAAGGAATGGAATGAATCAAACACGAATGAATTTGATGAGAAGAGAACTAAAGAAAGTGATGGAGAGCCTTAAAGACTAAATGTATAATCGAAATGAAATAAGGGGATAAGTAATGGGATAATGTGTAAAGTAGAGAAGGTTGGCAAGAAAGAGTGCAGGAGAAGGATGCATAAGTTAAGATAGTAATCTAAAGTTATGTTATATGTACACTAACTCGAAATTTCATATCTGTGAGGCCGACATAAAAAGGAATACTATTGTTAGTATGTAATTATTACACGCAGGGAGATTGATTGAAAGAAAAAGATATTTAGACACATATTACACTTACATCAGCCTTCATTGCATACACCTTCCAATCCCACAAAACCAATTTAATATAACTGAAGTATATGGCGAGAGTTATTCTTTCTTCCTCCTTCTTTTTATACGCAATGAGAATTGGCGGTCAATGCTCCTTATCCTTTGGCTACGAAACCTACGCACACAAAAAACTATATTAGTAAGTATATAACAGGAGATAAAGAAAGAAAGATTGTTAACACGTTGAGTGCCACGCCGGTTTTGCCTCGCTTTCCGTTTAGGCCACACGATGCGACATGAGCGAAGGCGCGCCGTGGCGTAGCTTAACACTGTGAAACAGCGACGCCTGAACGAAAGGTTTAGTGTCAGTCACCGATGCCTCACGTGGCACTCAACTTGTTAAAGGATATTTAGTCGAAAAAGAAAGTAGGGCGGGCCAAACTAGAAGCATAAGAGAAAGAGTCTTTTAAAACGAATGGAATGAGTGTGACAATTGTAAATTTGAAAAGAAAAATAAACGAAGCAAGATATAATGAAAGGTTCGAATGTATTAAAACAGGAACAATACGACAGTACCAAAGTAAAGAGGGAACAGGAAAGGGTCAGCAACTAGTAGCGCGAAAATGACTTAGGAATTCGAAATGAAACATACAAGAGGAAATGGAAAGATGTATAATACATGAGCAACAAAGAGAGAAGAATAATGTGATACATAAGATAGAGAAGGTTTTAAAAGGAAGAGCGAAATAGATGATGACAGTGCAAGAGTTAAGATAGTATTGCAAAGATAGGTTATATGTACACTAACCCCAACTTTCACGGCTGCGAGACCGCAATAAAGAATAATACTACTATTAGTATGTATTTATTATATGCTAGGAAATTTATTTAAAGAAAGAAATATTCACAAAAGGATTTACCTTTGTAATAGAGCTCGAATGTTGTAGAATAAAATGGGTTATGGAGCTTACAATGTCACTATACGTATTAATGTATGTATGTGTTTACTAACACTTTATTGTGAATGTGAACACGAAACGATTTTAGAGCACAATAAACTTAATTTTATTAATGAAGACAAGTAACCAAACTTTATTACGTTTATCGTAGAACTATTTATAAAGTACTTGAAATTTCGTACCACTAATATCCCTGTTTTATCTACACCCAAGTGGTCATTAATATCGCCATCTATACAGAACTCCTTGAACTACTCGCGCCCGCTATGGTATTGCCACCGACGAGATATAGGAATAGACAAGACATGCAATGTATTTTTTCGGCCACGATTTCTGGGACGCCGCGTCCCATTACCATTTCCGTGTCACTCGCAACGTTACCCACAGATTATTGAAAACGATGCGAAAATTGAATAATTTTAAAGAATTCTTTTGTTCTTTGCCGCAATGAAAGGCAACAAAGGATATGAAACATTTAATGTTAATTAAAAATCTTTTAATTAAAGAAACACATGTTAACAAGTTTTCTTATTTCAATTGTACTATCAATAAATGAAATAATTTTTAAAGTTATACTTTACATTATTTTCTGATAAATTACCAAAAAAAATTGAGCCAAGAGATGTATATTGTTTTAACACCCAAACAATAAAGTTGCCACAATGAAAAAGATAATGACGATAATTGTATACTACAATTGTTAATTGTATAATTACTAGACCAATTCTTTCATTATCTTTTTCATTGGAGCAATTTTATCGTTAATGAAAGACGCAATTTCTTATTTATATTCAACTAATAACAATAACGAAGTAAATCATTTACTAATATAAGACAATTCCTGGGATAAACGTGTCTGCAAACGATTAGTGTTCGTATTCGGTCCCGAGCGAAGTGTACTAATCGAGATTTTTCTGAAAATATATAATACCAAATTAATAATTGGAGTAAAATTTATATTCCGATTCGGAGTAGGTCCAAGGATTGGTGGCGATGTCTCGGCAAGCATTAATTGGGGATATGAACGAACACTGAGCGGCCATTATTGTACATTGTACCCTAAGTACAAGACGCAGTCAATTCGCTCGAATTATTTTCCGCATAATTATCAAACGTCGGTTAAACGTTTAATAATTATACGATAAATAATTGATTGCCCGGGTCTCACCACGTGGAGGTTACTGCGCATGGAGACCCACCCTAGCCACGGCCCTTCCACCCTCCAATTACGCGAAAACTAATTCTAATATAGCTTGTGAGAAAGAGAAATCTCCTATTATTGTCAATTTGTAGAACGTTCATTAATTGATCGTAGTACAAATAAGACAACAAGAGGAGTATTTGGAAAATTCACGACCGAAAGCTAAATTGAATATCAAATGGAAACCTGAAAGAAAATCTGCAAGGAAGTCCAATTTCCTGAAATAAAACTTTCTTAATAATATATCCTATGATCATAGAAACTAGACAACGAAATATTATCACAGCACTGTACACTGCTGTCTTAAAAACCAAGGCACAGTTTAAAAATAAATTCCCCTTTCTTAAATACTAGATTAAATTCAAATGCGCCCTGCCTGACTAAAGATCTAACTTAAAACTAAAATCACCCTACCTAATATAATATCTAAGAGTTCAATTAAAAGAACAATTTTAATGATATGCTACCTAAATAGGAATGTAACAGATACTTTATCATATTATTGTAGGTATAAGTATGCATATTCTTAATTCCTCTTCAATTAGTCCATATTAATTTCGTGGTCCATGCCTTCCTAGAACAGACAACTGGCAACTGGGCAGGGGCTGGGCACGGGCAGGGGTTGGGCACGGGCAGGGGCAGGGTGAGAGTGTGGTCATATTATACATATTTTAAGAAATCCTCTTCTTCAGCTGAGTCCTTCCAATCCTTCTGAAACAGAGACAAAGTGGATGTAATTAGTAAAGCATTATAAAAATCTTCAACTCACAAGTGGGATCAAATGGGAGGCAAATAACGAAAGTGACTGCTACCGAGCAGTCCGCGAGCCCTCGGCCCAGAGTCTGGACAGTAGAACGACTTACAATCGACACCAGTTTCGATACCGAGCCACAGCAATCATTGAGGCACGGATATGCAAAACCGCAATCACGATTCCAGATTAGGTCCCATATGCCTTCTGCCACCCCAAGGTGTGCTTGGCGTGGTCTAACGGGGAGAAGTATCCTACTTGGCGGGTCACCTGTCCAGAACCACAGTCACAGCCTCACACACTGCTCCACGATGACACTGCAACCCAAATACCGCCCCAGGTGCCAAAAGCGCCTTACCATCCGCCCCCCGGGCCGAGTACGGAAAAGGGAATGAAGCTAATAAGGGAATCAAGCAAATAAGAGAATGAAGCAGATAAGAGAATGAAGCAAAAAAGAGAATGAAGCAAAAAAGAGAATGAAGCAAAAAAGGGAATGAGAGGGGAAAGTGCAATGCGCAGTCAATTCGCTCGAATTATTTTCCACATAATTATCAAACGTGTCATAAACGTTTAAAAATTATACGATAAATAATTGATTGCCCGGGTCTCACCACGTGGAGGTTACTGCGCATGGAGACCCACCCTAGCCACGGCCCTTCCACCCTCCAATTACGCGAAAACTAATTCTAATATAACATGTGACAAAGAAAAATCTCCTATTATTGTCAATTTGTAGAACGTTCAGTAATTGATCGTAGTACAAGTAAGACAACAAGAGGAGTAGTTGGAAAATTCACGACCGAAAGCTAAATGGAATATCAGAAGGAAACCTGAAAGAAAATCTGCAAGAGAATTCACGTTCCTGAAATAAAACTGTCTTAAAAATATATCCTATGATCTTAAAAACTAGACAACGAAATATTATTGCAGTGGTGAACACTGCGGGCTTAAAAGCTAAGACATAACTTAAAAATAAACCTTACTTTCTTAAATTTTAGATTAGATTCGAATACGCCCTGCCTGACTAAAGAGCTATCTTAAGACTAGAATCACCCTACCTAGTATAACATCTAACAGATCGAATAAAAGAACAATTTCAATAATATCCTATCAACATAGGACTGTAATAGATACTATCCCATACTCATGTAGGTATGAGTATACATATACTTAAATCCTCTTCGGTTAGTCCGTATTAATCTCTCGTGGTCCATGGTGTCCTAGAACAGACAGAAACCCGAACCAAAAAATTGCAGCACCTGCCAACAATATTTGGTTTTATAAACCCTGCCTAATTAAAAGTCTAATAATTTCAATTCGTGTAAAACCTGCCAGTATAAAGATCTAAGATTGTGTGTTGAGACAAATCCTACCTACATAAAGAGCTAAATGTATTGTTCGATTTATATTTGGGCCTGCCTAATTAATTGTCTAACACCTGTAATTAGTTAATAAGGACAGGGGTTTGGGGCAGGGATGGGGTGAGGGTGTGTTCGTATTATACATTGTTTCATGAATCCTCTTCTTTTCAATGCTTCTGAAACATGCACATACTCGAAATAATTAGTAATGCATTATAAGAATGAATTCTTAAACTCACAAATTGGATCAACGAGGCTGGCTCTTGAATTATAAAGTCTCCAATCGTGTCTTTGATAATATTTCTGGATCTGTATTCTATATATTCCACTCTTGAGCCTCTGACGTATGTACTTATGTTTGTTTAATATAGCATATTTGGGTTCATCTGTGAATCTGTAACAATCTCATGCATTGGATTAGTGACATCCCCAAGTCTCCCCATTTTATATCGAAATGAAGCTGCTTCTAATTCGTAATAACTGAATTTTAGCAAAGATAATAAATCAGAATTGATATGAAAAATGCTGCTATTTTTTGTTAACAATAGTTAATTGGATTTCGGCCAAAGTGATAAATTCTTTTGTACGTTCTAGATCAAACTGAATGGTGGTATCACGTTCATTAAAAACTCCAAAATGAAGTAGTCACATTTCACTACAATTGATTCTATTTTGCTTCAACAAAGAAGCGACAAACGATTATTCGGAAGAAAAATATCAAACTTCAACTATCACCATGCCGAGACCCAACTACTGCCAATAACGTTTTTCGTGCAAGGATTTTTGTTTAAACATTTACGGATATCGCGAGTGAATTTCAATTTCTACAAAGCAAGCTCGAAAAGTTATAAAAATGGGCTCTACTAAAAAAAAGGTTAAGATAGAATTGCAACAATTAAGAGGAAATATTTAAGAGTTAAACTCCAATAATGAACAGTCACTAGTATTAACTCTAATTTAAATCTACTATCTAGAATTATTATAAATTTATCAAAGATTCTGCAAATTATATCTGTTTTTTACTTTGCTCTTTTTCATTTCTTCTTCTTTCTTTTCTTTTCTTTTCTTTTGTTTTTTCTTTCCTTTCTCTTTCATTTATTTTCTGTTTCATTTCTTTTCATTTCGTTCACACAGTAATTTACTAATATGTATGCAAATTTTTAGCAGTACTTCCACCAACAGACATTCCAGGTAGTATAATTATTAAGAAAAATAAAATAAAAAGAAAGGCAAATATAAAACGCTGAAAAGAAAAAGTTCCTGGTTCAGGAACAGGCTTCCAATTGGAAGCAGATGGGGACTAGTAGTCGCAACTCTACTTAAAAACGCGATCTTTAATCAACGCAACGCTAACTGGAACTCGCGATACAATCATTTCGCAACACTATTTATTAAGACTAATAGAAAGCAAACAGTAAATTATATGTACTATCCAAAATTAAGCAAATTGAAGATCCTCTGAAAAATGAACTGAAAGTTCCAATACGCGAAAACAATTTCCGCAACACTAGAAGCTCAAATGTAAAGTGTATTATAAAATACTACAATTTAACTAGCAATAAGAATAGCAATAAGTGGCATTCAACGCAACTCCAACTCGACCCGTTCGCAAGTTTTTCGCAACTCTAAAGCAACGCGATATTTTTGGGAGGGCTGTATCGTTGGGCCGGAATGTGCATCGGCCAAGTACAAATAAAAATTCTACAAATGAAAATGCAAGCACAGTGACAAAGTAGTAACACAGAATGATTCCCCATTCTTAAAAAGAATGGGGAGCCATTAGTAGTTGCCCTCTTGAGTGACAGTTTGTCGGGCCTCTTCGGCATATAGCCTCTCCATTTCGTCGGACCCAAGGGTCAGCTGAAACTTAAACTAGGCTCGAGACTCTAATCGGAAACCAAGGAAAAACTTATAAAGGTGAAATAAAGAGTTTGAATCGCGGAGCTAAATGGAAAACACGTGGCCGAATGGCGATCAAATAAAATCGTAAAATTGTGATTACGGAAAATCACATAGATTACGATTAAAATTGTAATCGTTCTTCGTTCACACGTGCAGCCTCGAGCATAATGTAACGCGTTTCGTTTCGGAGCCTAAATCGCGACCACGACCGCGACGGATTCGAAAAATCGATAGGCAAAGCCAGAGGCGAACGCATTTTCGTTCGCGCCACAGCTTCACCGTCGACTTTTCAAATCAGATTTCCTGAAACAGGTTGAACACGCGAAATAGTGCCTACCCGATCGGAGACTGTGTCAACCTGCCCGGCCCTACCTACTTATGTCTATCAATCACACCAGAAAGTATGCTACCTATCCTACCTGGACCTATATTTAAAAAAATGGCAAACAAACATACCAACACACGACACTCCACGGTTCTCAGTCAAACACTTGGGCGCAAAAGCCTACACTAGGGAGGCGTCCCGGGACACCCCCGACACCCAAGTGCTGTCACACAACTTGCACACTCTAATGTACGTACCATTTTTCTGAAATCGACTGACAGTGGCTGGGATCTCTGCGTTCACGTGGAAAAAACCACGTCGCGGTTGAGATATTTAATAGATATTTAATAAAATAATTAAATAGCACCGATACAAGAGGTACTTGATAGCAATTGACAAGTATATTCAATTCTTTTTGGCATTTGGCCTCTGTCATCTTAAATGACAAAAACTTCGTGCCCAAGTATAGTAGGAATTATTGAAGCAAATAATACTAAAAATGATGTCTCTGTTTTAAATTGATGGACATCTTATCTTGGTCATAATAGCTACATTTTAATACGGAACGACGCAAATCCACAGCCTAACCACACACACAATGCGGATATTACGTCGTGCACGATGCACCAACGCACTGTCAGTCGCCAACAATAAATCATTTTATGGCTTATAAACTAAAAAATATCATCGTGCTCTACCACCGTTTTCCCACCCAAGTAGCACCGGGGCACGTGAGTGGGATCCGGGCAGTGAACACGGAAAGGGTTAAACCTGAAAATCCTCGTCTAAAAAGATGATAAGGACATACCGATTTTCTAACGGGCTAAAATACATATATATGTACAACAGATCTATATATGATTCTATTTTATTGAAGAGAAAATTAAATGACTCTACTTTATTAGAAAAATTGTGCAATGACTATACTATATTAGAAAAATTATGCAGTGACTCTACTTTATTACAAAAATTATTCAAAGACTCTACGTTAATAGAGAAATTATTCAACGACTCTACTTTAATATATTTTGAATTAAATTGAAACATCCTCGGGCGTTCCCGTTATCAAAGCATTGATTCTAAAACGCAAGATTGCTTTAAAAGTTGATTGCCTTGATTTCGAAAACTACCCGTTCGCGTATTGTCTTCTTGTACATTCAGGTTTAATTAACATTTTGTACGGAAACAATGAACGTATCGATATCTTTAAACGCTAAAGACTAATATGGATATCGAATAATAAAATTATTCGATAGTTCCAACAAATTGATAAGGTAAATGAGTACCTTCACTTTATATATTATCAAAGTAGAAAAAGATGAAATACTACACTCTTACTAACAGCAATAATTATGCAATTTATTCTAACTGTGCAGTCATTGCAATTGACAAGTAAACGAAGTCGAATGGTATTCGACTTTTCCACTACAAACTAATGCACGTAGAATACTGGACATTACTTTATATTCATTCAATAATTAATAACTATTTAAATATCGTTTCATAGGTATTCAATTAAATACTCTATTATAAAAAGATATATAGTGATATATTTTGTACTAAATATGATCTGTTTTAAAATTATCAAGCTATTTAAAAACGCGTTGTACAAGAAGACCTATCCTCACATAATATAAAGCAGTAAAGAAGTTACTACTCATGAGTATATTTCCATATACCCATGGTCACAGTGCTTGCCAGAAAAATCTACGTAATTACAACCAGTCACCCGTGTCGGTTCGGACCTTTCGTCCTGCGACATGATTGAGTGACCAGAGGAACTTTAAAGCATGCCACTCACCGGTTGCAGACTCACCAGGTGTGCGGTCAAGCTCGTCGCCATCGAAGCCATGGAAGCTGCTGAAACATTCAAAAAGAGCAAACAACATTAAAATCTATGTATTTTCAGTACTTTTGGAATGTGTTAATTATCAGTGATTATTGCAATACAAGATTAAAGAACGAAGGAGATACTTACTCGTCAAATTGATGGCTGAAAGCCCGAACTCGCTGAACAGGACACTGACTCTAATGGAACACTTATGATTGACGAACAAAGTGATTCTAATTTCGCGACAGTATTTCTACTGTTTTTGTGACTGCTACCGAGCAGCCCGCGAGTCCTCGGCTCAGAGTCTGGACAGTAAAACGACTTAGCATCGATACCAGTTTCGATTCCGAGCCACAGAAATCATTAAGGCACGGATATGCAAAACCACAACCACGATTCTAGATTATGACCCGTATGCCTTCTGCCACCCCAAGGTGTGCTTGGCGTGGTCTAACACATAGGAATTTCCTACTAGGCGGGCCAAAGTGTCCAGAAAAGCAATCACAGCCCCACACACCGCCCCCCGATGACACTGCAACCCGGATATTGCAAGAACCGCGACCACGATTCCAGAATGGTGGATAACCTACCCATGTTAGAGAATAACGTAGTCTAACCGAGGGCCTCGTGACCAGGGTCCAGAACCACAATCACGCCCCCACACATCGTAACTCGCTGACACTAAGTCCCTAACCATCAGTCCTCCGAGCCGAGAACGGAAAAGGAAACGGAATAGTTGTGATCGACGAACAAAGTGACTCTATTTTTCGCGAGAGTATTATTTCGGAGCAAACACTGACTCTAATTTCGCGTCTCTTTACTGTTATTTATGTTGAATTATTATTAAGAGCGGCTGCGCTCAAAAAATAATAAAAAGAACTTTGACGGAACAAGCACTGACTCTACCAACCGCATTGCGCGCGGCCAACAATATCGTTATGGTGATACAATTGAGCCCATGGCAGCTTCTGAAACATTCAAAAGAACAGACAACATTGAAATCTTTGCGTTTTGAGTACTTTTCGATCATGATAATTATCAAAGACCATTGTAAAATAAGATTAAAGAAATACAGAGATACTTACTCTTCGAGTTGATGGATGAGTGCCCGAACTCGCCGAACTGCATCGGTGCTGACTCTAATACCGGAATACTTATTGCGAAAGAAAAAAAAATAAAATAAAAGACTACTATCGCGCACGTCAATTGTGATCGACGAACAAAGTGACTCTAATTTCGCGAGAGCAATATTTCGAAGCAAACACTGACTCTACTTTCGCGTATCTTTACTGTTATTTATATTTAGTTATAATTATTATGAGCGGTTTCGCTCGAAAAACAATAAAAAGAACTTTGACGGAGCAAGCACTGACTCTACTGACCGCATTGCGCGCGGTCATCAAAATTTTCTGAAAGAGAATCTGTACAAGTTAGTAAATAGGGTGAGGAGGCAGAAAATGAAGCAATACACATTTGATTTTATCTGTCTCTTTCTTATTTCTTCATCCTGTCAAACGTCTGTTGAGGAAATACTGCTTTGTTTTAATAAAGTACTACCGTATTATTATTCTGATTTAATTTATGTTAATTGTCTATTCAACATATACTATTATAGATTAATATAAATGATTTATCAAAAGCATACTGTGACTGTTCTTTATCCGAGTTTTAAAGGTGATCATGATCTTAGTATGTAAGCAATATCGCGCATTTATAAGTTCTCGTAGCTGCTTGTAGAAATCAAGACTCGAAACTATTTATCATGCTTCAGGTGCATGGCAACCAGTACGTAAGTACGCGGGCAATCCTGCATCGAAAATACAATTTGACCGTACTTGTGCCAAGTCACAGAGATAATAAAAGTTTTTAATAAATACTAGTGAAGCTATAATAGAAATCGCGACCGATATGCAGCGAAACATGAAAGTATTTCAATTTTTCGTTTAGAATTAATGAAATTTACTGACTCTAGTTTTAATCGCGAGTGGCATATTGTAAGTTCTATTTAAAATGTTTAAATTGCTCAATAACTTTCAACCGAAAGAAAAGAACTTGAGCCAAAATCCAATCGCCAGATAACAAGAAATATACGTAAACCGTTGGGATAATAAGTTAAATGTTACCAATCCTTCATCATAGGTCATCGGACTGATTGTTATCCATCGCAGTAATTGTATCGCAATACTCCATTCCTGCAGCCTCAATATATTATCCTCCACCAACCAATCACCCATTGTAGCTGCAACGAAAAGAAAAGCAACGTGATAACCCTGTGCTAAAATCAGAATCGAATTCAAAGTTGCGAAAGGACATATGTAATTGAGTATGTATGTGACATTGCAAAGAAAATAAACGCAACCTTAACACCGCATCGAATTCGAATAATCGTGTAATAAAGTATAATAAATATTCAAAGAGCCGTTTAAACTAATAAATTAATTAACCCGATATTTTAATAAACGACTAGTTATCGCGAATCAAAAAATCGGTCGTACCGGATGACCGGTCAAGCGTCCAGCAAAAGAGACTCGATAAAGACTTTAATGTACATCCGCGATAGTCAAACGATTGTTAAATAAACGCGTATTAATTAATAGAAGCTAATAGACAAGCGTATGCGGTGGTAAAGTTAACCCCGAGATGCTATTGTATTCTAAGGTTATGTATGTCGCTAACCTTCGACAGCATAGACGACCCGTACGGTACGACGCTTGAACTGATAGTGACACCGCGTGCGCCGCGCACCGGCATCCCCACTCCGCGACGCGCCGGCGCGTCGGTAACGCCCGGTCGCGCTCGGTGGTATTCGCAATTTTCGAACTCTTCGAAGGCCTCCGATCGGGGTCGTGCGTACTACTGTACTAAGGTCATACGTACTGAACTTTTTCGACTTCTGACCAATTTTTAGCTAAACCTACGATCCTAGGGTTGTACCTACTGGACTTTTACGTTTTCTGACCAACTTTTAGCCGGACCTACGGCTCTAGGATCGTGTCTATTGTACTTCTTCGGGTTCTGACCGACTTATAGCTGAACCTACGATCCCAGAGTTGTACCTACTGGACTTTTACGTTTTCTGACCAACTTTTAGCCGGACCTACGACTCTAGGGTCGTGCCTATTGAACTTCTGCGGGTTCTGATTAAGTTTTAGCTGGACCTACGATCCTCGTTAAAGAATTCTTTTGTTATTTGCTGCGCAATGAAAGCGGGACAGCACAGGCGGGACGCTTGACGTGACACTGTCAATTTCATTGCCCCGATGCATCGCGATGTGGTTTCGACTCAACTCGAGCCGAGCCGAAGTACATCGCGCGACCAGGCACCGTAGCTCAATTTTTCTACCGAAACGTTGCTCGAGAAAAAGCTGTCCTGATCCCCTCAAAGCATTTACATATATTCACACAATCGCATGAATCCCGTCTCCACTACTTTAGTAAATAATAGTTCTTCAAGTGATCACTGCCCATGAGCAGAGGACGCTCAAATCAGCGTGGGATTTCTGAGTCGGTATGACAGTCACGTTGGGCCACGAAAGTCCATAAGATGTCCTGTCTATTCTTATATCTCGTCTGTGGTAAAAGCACATACGTGATCCATGTTATCTCGTCAGTGACGAAATTGAACAGGGTGATAAATCTGCGGCTATTTTTGCGTGGAGATAATGCAGGGAGGCGAGTTTCCTATAGTTTCAAGCACGCTGTTATAGATGGCGGTTCTACAGAGTTGGACTTGACCTATACAAGTACGTCATAGGAAATTTAAACTTTGTTGATTGTAACTGAGGAGTGCTAAGGAAATTTGCCGTACGAGGTGTTGTAATTATCCGATCTCATTTAAATGGCAGGAGAAGTAGTTGTTGATGCATTGCCGTACATTGACCAGGGATACGATGAACCTGGAGTTAGAGAAGCGGTAAATAAAATTCAAGTCTTACAAGTAGAGGCATAAATGATCGGAGGTTATATTTTTGATATTTAGTTTTTCATATTTTAATAATTTATACACGATTAAGGTACGTTTTAGGCCTTGGCTATGGTTGATGAAGAAACACGACGATACAGACCTACGAAGAATTACTTAGAGCACCTGCCACCATTGAGTATTAATGCTTTTGAATCTGACGTCATGAAACATGAATTTGAACGAATGCAAAGTCGTCTACCCATGGAAGTACTTAGCATGAAACGTTATGAATTACCTCCACCTCCACCGGGAAAAATGAATGATCTTGCAGCATGGAATGAGAGTGTGGAAAA
This sequence comes from Nomada ferruginata, assembly GCA_963583965.1. Lineage (NCBI taxonomy): Eukaryota > Metazoa > Arthropoda > Insecta > Hymenoptera > Apidae > Nomada > Nomada ferruginata. The sequence goes on along the minus strand of OY757225.1, from coordinate 6,466,958 downwards.
CAGTAGTGCGCAATTAGAACATCAGGCTACAAGGTAGACAGCACCTTGAATACTTTGTCCCATTATTCAATTGTTTAATATTCATAGAAGTGGAGGAGATGTATCCAATACCAATTTGAAATATATGCTAAACCTATTTTTACATGGTGTTACAGAATCTGCAATCTTGAGTTAATGATGGAATATGGATGTGAAGCGTGGAAATCTTACTTAGAAGTATTAGTACAATTAGTTAGTCAAGCCCAAAAGCAATTGCAAACATTAAGAAAACAGATTCAAGAGGTGAATTGGCAGAGGAAATCTATGCAAACCCAAGGGGGAGAAAAATTGAGAGCATTAGAGGCACAGTGGGTTGGACTGGTATCAAAGAATTATGAAATTGAACAAGCATGTGTCCATTTAGAAGAAGAAATACAGAAGTCCTTGATGAACAAGGGAGAAGGTGTGGAAATTAATGACGTCCCTGGGGAAGAAGAACCCGATGTCCCAGGGAAAAGTGCGACAGAGGTTATGGCTACAGAAATGAACCAACAAGAACAAGACAACCAAGAACCTTAAACAATATGTAACAAAAATACTGTACACAATTATATGAGATTACCGTTTATATGATTATTTAAATAAAATAGTTTTATGCTGAAATTTGTTTTAAAAAGTTTATCTAATCCTGCCTGTTGTCATTCTTAAAGTATACCGCGTTAAGTAAGTTTCACCTCGTGTAACGTTCACGCATCGAACGGATCGGTGTTACCCGAAATATCATTCTTTAGAAAAATAAATTGATATTTGAATTAAAAATTGATAAACTGAACAAATACGTATTACGCGAAATTATTTAGGAAAAAGTACTGTTGATCTTTCGTTATTGGCATTGGAACAAGTGCCGAGATACCAAGGAAGAGGTTAGTTTTGTGGAAGGAGATAAAAGATAAATGTATCTTATATGACCGAAAAATTACTAATATTTGATTTTTATCTAAAGTTGTAGGTAATCGACGAAATGCCATATAATACATCATGGCTTCGATTTCTTTCTTTTACGGCGCTAGCAATGACATCAATGGGGGCCGGTTCGCAGTGCGTGCATAACATTTACAAGCCGCTCGACGATCTAGAAGACCTTATAGAGGAGGCGTTTCAAAAAAGACTGTCGCAACAACAACAAAATAGTTAATATAGTACCGACAATGTATTTAATTCTCACTTTAAACTTGTACTGTCGCTGATAATTTATTTTCTAATTATGCAATGGTATTCTTGAAATAACAGTACCATCGGAATGTGATGTTGCCTGGTAAGAAACCAAGCAGCAATGAAAATAAAATAAATTTGATCAATTGTTCGAGGTCGTTTTCTATTTTTATTCATACTATCAGACTTAATAAAGCACAATTTATTTTCGTCATAGTTTACACATATCACGCTTTTCTTTAATGCTCGAAATATACATATTTACAAGATGAATATCACCGTCTATAAATGACATATAGTATCGTATAACAATTATTTATAACTCGCAGTATACTTGGAGGACTTTCTTAAATAGTTTCCTTGCATTGATGTATCAGCCGCGTATTTTGTTTAAGCTTAGCCTGATATTTAATTCGTTAGAAATAGCTACCAATATATATATTTTATATATATATATGTAATTACAAAAGCGAATAATCAAGCATTATTCTCGGGCAACTATCCGTGTAAAAAAATACGTAAATTTAATCTCTATTTCGATCGTTTTGTAACGACAGGAAGGATAGTAAAAACAATTGTAGAGCCCGTGTACATTATTTTCCATTAATCGCTAAATTGTCATAACGATGTCTCGCTGGCACCGGAACTCTGCGATTGAAGTGGTAAACTTCTCTTGTATCCCGTTGATTCCTCTTCCAGCAATGCTATCCGTTGTTTTAGAGTTTTTACCTACAAATTACGAATCTTTGCAAAAAGACAAACGTTCGGCTTCTACAAGGGCATCATCAGCACTAATTTAGTTAGCACAACTAATTTAAATGCAACTGCGCAGAATCGTGGACAGCTCTTTTTGTTAGTGCTGAAAAGCAAGATGGCGATAAACGGTCGGTAAAGCTAACTTCGTGCAGTGGTACTGTAAGAATAACTGATCTCAATAATGGTTAACATAAAGAAGAAAATCAGGAGATTTATAAACAGACTGCCCGGAAAAGCATTAGGCGAATTCCGATTGTTGCCAATATTCTTTGTCGGAGGTGCTTTGACAGAGCTTGCGATGATAAAGTGGCACGTTGGGGAGGTTAACTTTTACAAAACGTATAAAAAACGTCGGATAGAAGAAGCAGTTGAGAAAAGATTACAAGAAATGAATGAGACCTGATGAAAATATTTTAGGGCATATAATCAGCAACACTAATACGCGTAAGTGTCTATAAATGTCGGCAGATTAGCGACTAAAATGTTACAATTCCAAAATATCTGGCTTTTATAATAACTGGGGCATTATTGGTGCACTTTACCCTTACAGACCCTCTGAAGATTGATAGTTTATCAAAGATGGGAAGAATGTAATTTATGTATAAACATGTACAAAGTATAATAAAGTATGTTACACAAATGTATAAAGACAATTCTGTTGGATGTTCTTAACTCCCTTCACATCACACATTTATGCTTGTGTTCATACCTGTGCAGCATGTCTCTCTACCATCCCCAACATTTGTTGTTCTAATTTCTTTAACCTGGATTGATATTTTTTCTTAGACTTTTCTAAAGTTTGTACCAGGGCTCTGGGAACACACGAGACAATTAAAATACCGCATTTTCTTATCAAACGCGGACACACCTCTTATGTACAAATCAATTACCCATTAGCTCTTTTCAAATCGTTGACGAGTTCGGCCGATTGTTGGTGTCTCAGCTCGGAGTTCTTGTTAACTTTATCTAAGGTTGAAACTAGTTCTTGCAAACGTTCTTTTAGCCTAGCTTCTCGGCCTAGCGCTTCTATCAATTCAGATTCCATGCCTTCGCTTTCGTTGTCGCTTAACCCTCGATCCTATACGAAACAATTTGTATTCACCAGTTTGGAAACAAACAAAACATTCCGAGTAACAGTGTGCTCCTACTTTATTGGTAGCCATAGCCAGCATGGCCTCGGTATCGCTGAGTTGACCCTGCAGGTGTTCAATAGCAGCATGCTGAGCTGCAATTTGCGTGTCCCGTGCATTTAGCTTTAGCTCTATGGTGGCACGTTCCTTTTCCAATAGAAAAACTCGAGCCCTTAGCTCTGCCTTATCCTCTCTCATTGCCATCAATTCCTAAGATACGATTATTATATTTCTTCCTTGTACGTTTATTATATTCGAGTGAAAGGACAAACCTGCATAAGTACGGCGGTCTCTAAATCTAACTTCCGGGCTTCGGCAAGGGAAATAGTGTATTTGGAATTTAAAGGTTCAGCATGAACGCTCTCTAATTCAACCACAGTCGATCTAACCATGGCTCGTTCACCCTTTAATCTACTGACGTGCCTCCTAAGCCTCTGTTCGTCCTCGACGCGCCAAGCTATTTCGGATCTAGAGATACCGAGCAATTAAAACAAAAGAAAATCTTAGTACCCAATGCGACATACTCACTCGTCCGACAAGACTATACTATCTTCCCACGGGATGTTCAAAGTGCTCATACACTCGTTCTCTAGTTTATTCAAAACGTGATAGGCTACATGTTCGGCTGCTCTCCTATTATCCATTGTAATGTTGTTCCTTTCCGTCGACAACGCGATCTCGCTTTCCAACAGCGCTACCAAAACGTCGTACGTTTCTATCGCACGATCACTGTAAGATAGCGCCAACCGCAAGGCAGTTGCTTTGGATTCGTATTTTCCCACCAGGAGACTCAATCTAGAACAATGGAAGAGGCTCGCGTATTTTTCACACGTCTGTACTTTATCGTGCAAAAACATTAGACGAAAATACCTGTCGCATTGCGCCTTACTCTCGTGCAAAGTTAAAGCAAGCACCGCATTATTAGCTCTCGCGTGTTCTAGCCTGCTGTTCAGTCTTTCCGTTTCCACTTCGAACTGCTTCTCGGATCCGTTCAGTTCTTGAAGGTTCGAGTGTTCCAGAAGATCCGATACTAGATGCTCTGCCACCATCGTGGAGCACACCTATTGAAACCGATGAGTGGGAATGTATAAATGATTGGATTAGTCTAGATAAACTTGTGGTCGCGGATAAGGAACGACGATAACGCACTCCCAAGTTGGTGATATCGGGGCCTGTGATGTGCCTCTCGTCGGTCCTCCTGAGTCTCACCCTCTCGGCTATTTTAAGAACCGGAGCTTCCTCCCTCGTTACGCTCTTTGTCGGCGGTGTCTGCAGGGGCGGCAAGAGTGGCGAGCAAGGTGCACTCAAAGGTTCCGGCGAGCTGGTGTTGCCCCTTGTCTGTGAAAATCAAAGGAGCACGGGGAAACATTACGTCGGAAGGGTTGATAAATATTTTTGTGAAAGTGTTGGCTGATCAAAGGCTGGGTAAAGCATGGGGGTAACGATGCAAAAAATTCGTTCAACAATCACCGGTTCGCCGGCGGAAGGGGAATGCATTTCGGTTGCGTCGCGATGAAAAGAACGATCTCTTTTTGTCACGGTGGCTCTTTGCAGAGTGCTCTTCGCCGAGTGTTCCTCCGGACGAAAGCATCGATTGCGTGTCCCCGGCGGTAAGTTACAATAGGTCAGAGATTACTACGCACTCTTGGTTCCCTGCGCGGTGATTCGCTTCCAGCCTGTTGCCTCTGATTGCTAGCTTGGTGCTTGTAGGTGGCCAGCTGAGCCTGCAAGGTAGCGATTTCTGCTCGAAGGGCCACGACCTCTTCTTGCAACGCTGCGACCGCCACGCTTTGGCACGAGGCGGCCTGCTGTGCCGGTTCCGGCGTTGGTAACGCCGCTGGGCTGTCCAATTGTTCTCTGCCATTCTACCGATCCAAAGTGTCAACGTCAGGATCGTTAAACCTACAAGAAACGAGTCGGGAATGATTAGATTAATACCTCAGCGATACGTGGCTCGATGTCCTCGCAGCAGCTAGAGTCGACATCCCCCAAAGTACGATCTCCGTCACCCTGGTTATCGCCACCCCCTTCGCTTTCTTCCACTGGATTGGTAATGGATCCCTCTGCATCTCTGCTGGTTTCTATTTCTATAAGTTGCATAGAAATATCGAACGTTTGGCTTCGGCGAATCCCCATCAATAGTTACACGGAATCGAACTAGTTCTCCCTTACCAGACTCATCCTCCTCGGCAATTACAGTAGCTCGATGCCTCTCAAGCTGCCTACCGAGCTCCGCGATTACGGAATGCAACTCGGTGAGCCTCTCCTCGTGCCTGGCCGTTTGCTGTTCTGCCCTCTGTTCCGCTCGTGCTGCTTGCACCTCTGCCCGGACCAAAGCCGCCTCTGCCGCTTCTCTGGCACGAGTAGCAGCCACCAGCCTCGAGTTCAGCTCGGTCACCTCGGACCGCAACGACGACAGTGCAGCGGCGTGCAGCTGCAACAGAAACGGGGCTTCGTTGGATCAACCATCGATCATGCATCGGGAGAAAGCTTCTGGAATTTTGCTGACATATTTTACGCGTGCCACCGGCCACGGTATCTTTCGTAAGATTCGGGAACGATTAAATTTGTCGTGGCGGGATGAAGGGACCAACGACTTCGATCGTCCAACTTGCAAGACAACATGGCGCGATATAAATGAATCGCTTCTACAGGGGATACAGGTACATCTACGTCTTTAATTCGTCTCGTGATGTAACTTGGTCCGCCAAGGTTGAACTGGCGGGATAGACAAATAAGGATCGTGGCGATTGCACGTTGCAGTTTGGAACAATGTTGTATGTCAGTTGCCTTAATTATGTAACTCCTAGAGTCTCTATTATACTTCCGCGTCTCCCGAATAAGACGCACTCAGAATCCTAGTCAAGGATCGATCTACTAATACTAAGTTGCCTCGAGGTCGGCCGTGGAGGATAAATTTACTACTTGCAAATCATTCTGCGATTCCACCGGTCTCGAATAATCATAACGTCTGGACAGCCTCGTTTTGTCACGCACTCGACTGTTTCCAGTAAATCGCGGCGACGGTCCTGTAAATGGTACCCAGACCATCGGCCTTCTCCATATTACGCAGGTCCTCATTAATTTCGTCGCATTCGTACCATTTCGAGCGTGATTGCGGGGAAGAAGGGAGGGAGATAAAGAAAAAGATGCATTGGATCACGGATACGTGTTTACGCGACATCGTTTCGCACGGAGTGTCCTTCGCGGATGCAACGATGCATTACGTGCGTTACGAGACGACGATTCGCTAATGATTCCTGGCCACGTGATAGCGGGCAGATGAAGAGAGAAAGATAAAAAAAATTGCCGAGACGCGTATAAGAATCGCGGCCCGTAATTGCGGAGTATCATTCGAGTGCCGCTCGTTCCATCGAGAGAGAGAGAATCGTGTGCGTATCCTGCTCGAAGCGTATCTGGCGCGTATCACCTGCCGCAGGTAAACTAGTTCGTCATCCGATCTGCCCGCGAGACGTTTCTCGCGATCGAACTCCTCCGTCGTACGTATTTCGATGTGCGAATATTTTGCAGAAGTAGGACAACACAGAAGAAGAAGATGAGGCTCTTGTTCGCTTTGGCATTTATTCTGGCTGCCCTCCTCGCGACTACCATGGCGCAGTCCGACGAATATATCCACCTGCCAGGGAAATCTTGCAGCGACGCTCCACCATGTCCCGATGACAGACCTTGCGTGATGGCTACGCCACGATGCAACACAGGTACTTGTGGCACCGATCCGGTGCCCACGTGCGGCAAGAAGCCCTGAAACTCCAGGTACCGAACAAAATACAAGTCGCCCTCGTCCAGGCCGCTGGTCATCATGCTCGTTCACCGGATGGCCCGTATATTAACAGACGTCGCGACTGATTTGTGATGCAATGCTCACTGTGTTATCGCTAATAGACTAGTTTTTCTGCATAATTTTGCGTACTTTCATTTTACAACCTATCAGCGTCGTAATGTTCGCTATTGCATACGTATATCGGTCGCATCTTGCCCGACAAAACACGCCACGTCGCGGAAATTGTTTGCAATGACTCACGAGGCGATCACCAAAGAGGACAAGGTGCACAGGCTTCACCGTTCCCGTCTCGTTTTCTTCTGGTCACCTGTGGGTCACGCACGCGCACCGATTCTACCGAATTTCTCTTCTGCGAGACGTCCACAGACACAGAGGCACGGTTCGTAAAGCGATACCGGAAATTGCGGTGAAGTGGTGTAAAGCCGGTGACACAAGGGTGACCGAAGGGGGCATCGACTTTCTCGACAGTCGAATATCCGATATCCCGTTCGGGATAGATAGAACTCGGCGGCTCGTTTTCGTCTTTGATACACGAAATTACTCGGAAACTGTGGATGGGGTGGGTGGCGTTCCGGTAGGGCTGGTGGTCGTGTCTAGTAGGGGTTGTTAAAGGGGAAGTTTACCTTCTCGACTTTCTACAAACCTTTTGATTCCTGAATGACGATTATGCACACAACGAACCACTCTGCGAAGATACTTGAATCCAATATCGTGGTTCATTCTACGCGACGAAGATTTCTGACTCGTCCTCTTCTTAGAAAATCTCTACAGTCTCGCACGAAACGTCCGCCTTTCTTCAGGCGTGTTTGCCTTGAAATTTACCGTCTGTTTGCCTTCAGAAACCCGAATCCTCCGGGAGGGAAGCGAGGCACCTGTTGGTCACGCATTCGTTCCATTTTTCCTTTGACGAGTGTCTCATGAAATTCCAGGCTGCGCGATAAACCACGGGCACAGTGGCGCGTCGCGAGTTGGATTTTTCAAAGGAAAACGAACGAAAGGATCGGCGGCGACTATTGCCCGCGGTGTGTTCCTGCTTTCAAGCGTCTGAGGGTTTCAAGGCTTCAACGTCGTCGACGTCCCGTTGTTCCTTCCTACATGAAAGACGCGAGATCCTTGAACAGCTTCGTGTTCTGCGAGGACCGGAAGCTTCTTGGACTGTCGCCGGGAACGGGGTAATCGGAACACTTTCCCTCTGACTGCCGTGTCGCCCAGAGAGGAAAGGGAGAAGTAGATGTGAGTGCAGCGGTGAGAACCTCAAAAACATCTCCACGTGCTAAGTCGTTAATGTTCTACCGTCTGTCTGGACGTCGTCCCAGACGTATTATTTTCCGTCGGAGAGAACTCTTTTACTGCTCGGCTCACCTGTCGCTGCGGTGTCATCCCGATGAAATACGATAGGTCTGATCCTCTCGATCGGTCTCTATCCTTTGATTTACTTCGCTGACGAAAGTTAAGCGGGGATTAAGTCGTTCGAAATGAACGTTTGCGAAATGATCACTCTCTCGGTAGATCGTCAAAGTTGTAAAGGTAACAGCTGTCTTCTGGTATTTCTACCGATCGAACGGGTCTCGATGAAAAAAATTTCATTCAAAGGTGCAGCATGAAAGTCAATCGCACGGCAACCGGACGAAACCGGAGAGCCGCGTTTTCCTGATTAAAAAACCTGTCTTTTCAGAGACCACGTTACGTTTCTCGGTCGATCGAAATTCAGCAGAATTGTCGGATCCTTTTAAAGGGTAGCACGTTCCTTGGCCAGACGAAAATATAATAGGATAACTTCGTTATCGCCGTGTCGCAGCTAGTTGTATCTTCATCGATGGGAACTTGGTTAAGCAAACTCGTAACGAGATCAACGGGAGCCAAAAGTTCGTAACGAGATTTTTGTGCTAATGAAGACGGAGCCGTTCAGGTGATCCGTTAAAGGGGTCAAGTATGGTGTCCCCTTTGGAGTTGGTAAATTCCTTGACCAGACCGGCGTGATCCCTTTTCTTCTCTTTGTCTCGCCGTGAAAAGAGGGAAGGGCAACCTTTACTCGTTTTGATTCGAGGGAGATCGTTGAACGAAGACGAACGGGCTAAGGGGTGAGCACACGGTTTCAAACGATCCTTTTGTGGCCGCTGGGACAAAGGACATAACCCACAGACGCGTCTATTCTGCCTCCACACGAGGACGTTGCCTGTAAAATGGCACCCCCGACTTCATCAGACGCGCCTGGCGGATCTTTTCAACGATGCCTTCGCCGCGTGCATAATCCGTTCGCTACAATGAAATTTGCCAGGCTTGTGCTCGAATCTTCTAAACGATTGGTCGATTTCCGTTTGAATTTAGAAAGGATTCGGAACGGCGAATCGATCTGTTCGGTTAAAAAACGAAGCTCGCAACGAAGAGGGGGAGAGAGGTAAAATGATTAACAGACGACAGTGTCTGGTAGGACGCGAGACGGTGATTTGACGGAGAATATGGTATCGGACAGGGTGATGGGCAGCAGGAAGTATCGGAGTGGGGCAAACGAAATTACGGAGACGAAAGTTTATTTGAAATTCCTCTGTGAAATCGATGGGTCGGTTGGTTGGTCGTGGTGTGTCCGCCGTTCTATTCCAGCCGGATTAAAGTTTAAAGGGTAGAGAAGGAAGGCACGGGGAAAAGCGAGAAGCACCGAGGGACAGGGGGTAGGAGGGGTGGCGGGAGGAAAAGACAATCTAAACGCGACGCGTGGAGAACCGGAGAAGCCGAGAGGGACAAAAAATGAACGAGACGTTTCGGAATGAATATGGAGAGGAAAAGGGAAAGCAGGGGGAGAGAAAATGGGAACCAGAAGGACAGAAACATCGTCTTGTTCCTGAGAGACGGGCCGATCCACTCTCGACGAGACTGTGGGTTCCAGGGTTTTCAATCGAATACGACACCGGAAAAAATTACGGAACTCCATTATCGGGTGACGGCATACGCGTTGCCCCCGGCGGAGGGCTGTCCCGTGTTTCGTTAGCACGCTCGATGACGCGCCATCGAATCTCGTCAGCCCTTTTTACTTTCAACCCGTTCTCCTCTTCACCCTCAGCGTGCCCCTCCCACCTGTGTTTAATCGACGATGGAGCGAACTTAAAATTATTTAATCGCTCAGAGAATTTTCACCATACAAAACGTTAAATACTGATTTAACGAACGGAGCCTGCCTCCTGTCTTATCGCTCGCTGGTTAACATTGATTGGGAATTCGAACGCAAGCTGGTTCTAATAAAATTTCTATTTAGCAACCTTTTAAACCATGTAGTTCTCGTTGGATCATCCTCTCCACTTACAGATTCCCGTTGTTTGTCCTTGTAGCTGGTTTCGATCTGTATGGGGACGGTCCTGTCGGAGCTTCGATCACCTGGGCAGCACAGCCACGACCTGGACCTGGTTAATGCTTTCGGTTCCTCCTCCTCCTCCTCCTCCTCTGCATCTTCATCCTCGGTGGTAGCGCAGTGTACGTACACAAGATCGTCCCTGCGCGGCGACTCGAGGATCTCTTTGCCCGCGGCAGGGACGTGACTCGTGTGGACACTGAACCTGGCCGCCTGTTGACAGTGCTGCTGTTGCACCTGCACTCTATGTTGGTGCAACCGGTCCACGTAGTAACCTGGCTCCGCGGAGCCATTGTTCACGGCCACGGTGAACCCCGCCACGTTGTTTCCGTGCTGCCACTAAATTCTCCCTCACTGTAGCATCTTTTTTCCCCTGCACTTTCCTTCCGCTCCTTGCTGGCACAAACGTACACCGGCCGTTGGGAACCAGTCCGTTCAAGTGCACTGCACAAATTGTTCACGACGCAGAGTCTTCGTCACGGTTGGTTACACGAAGTAATGCGACGACGGAGCGACTGGCGGTAAGAAATTGCGTCACTGTAGCGATCGGTAGTGGAGTCGAGCAGGATTTTTGTCGCACTGTAATTGAGTTGCCACAGGAGACCTCCTTAGAAGAGAACAACTGTTTGGTCTTGCAGGCTGTTCATGATTAATACTGCTTGTCCAGAGACAAAGGAATCGAGAGGTGAAAGCTCTTTGATCGGACTGAACGAGGGGTGAAGCTCGAGCCTGAATAAGAGTAACGACACAGAAGATCGATCGGGCATTGTGCGATCCATAATTGCGAATTCTTCGCCTGTTCGAGTGCTGCGAAATCTTTAAACGCGATTGACCAGGTCTATTGTCGGTGGAAAAATTGTATCAGCCCTTAAGAGAATTAAAATAAAGAAACAACGAACAGCCTTCCTGCCGTCTATCTCCTTAATTAAAACTAGCTTCAAAACGATCTACGGCTCGACGCGCTCCACGGGACGCGTTGCAGTCTAATGGAGCATTAGAAAAAGGGGCAAAAGTCCGCAAGAACGAGATTCCAATTTAGAGAAAATGGCAGTCACTAATTATAATTCGCGCTGCGGCCAGGATTTTTTCGCTTTGGCTCGTGACGCGTGCGTTCTCTCGGCCTGCATACCGCGGCTTCCCGACCGGCGCACTGATTTTCACGTCGAAATCGCGGAAATGTTCAAGCACCAGCGCTGAACGCTTAATGGCGTCAAAGTTGCCGGCTGAAGTTTTTACATTTTCAACGTGTTTAACGAGCGCGTCATTCCAGGTGCTCGTTAACTTATCATTAGTGGCACGATCACCGCCGGTCTTCGATGTTTTCCCCACGACTGTTCGCTGGTTTTTGCGACGATGCATTTGAACGCTTGGATACAATCGTCCGCATAAAAACAAATTATTATAATTCCCGGGCAAAACTCACGCCCATCATTTTTTACGTTAATAATGGTAACGGTATTCTTCCGTTTCCGTTCGTCGATGCTCAATGGCACTTGGATCTAGCTCGACTGAATAAACCTGTAACCAGTTTTTGCGACAATTACACAATTAGCTGCGGGCCAAGCCTTTTTGTATCGAGATTAAAATTGTCCGTGCACGTACTCCCCGACATGGATTTAATTTTGCAGGAAATTTCGAGCGACGATCCTATTCTCTCCGCAAGCAGTGCCGGATAAGCGGATTATGAGCCGCTGCAGAGGATGCAGCTTTGTTTAACGGAAGTTTGTTGCCGGAAGCGGAGTGCACTCGTGTCTATTTCACACCGGCGGAGAACCACGATTTTTCATCCCTGCGTTTTGTCTCCGCTGGAGGGCCGTTTTAGCAGGGTTAAATTCGTCGAATAACAGCCGTAGAAAATCTAGCGGCGTTAGTTTTAACGTTCGAGAACAACGGGCCGTAATGTAATTTCGGCGAAACGCTGCTGGAGTGCCGCGTCGCGGGGATAAATCTCTCTGGAAACGTATTTGCGCATTGTGCTACGTGGCTGACATAAATCTGTCCGAAGCATTTCAGCTGTTCGCCGGAAAGAAGAAACGGCGGCCGGTAAGTATGAAAAGCGGATACGAACAAAGCGGCGCATCATAATAAAGGAAGATATAAATTGGGTTGAAGCGTTCATGTAATCAAAACGCTTAAGTGGAAAAATATGTATTTAACGAATGTCAGCCTTGATCTGAAACGGCTCGCGGTTGTTCCAAGTGGACCAATAAAAGGATAAAGAGGATAGATAAGCTGTAATAACCGGACTAATTGAATATGAATTTCGGATTGATTCCGCGAAGAGTCTAATGACCAACGTAACTAAAAGTACGCGCATGTTTAACGGTAAAATCGCCGCCTCTATCGCCAATACGAACGGATAAAACGTAGAGTTAATTGAGTTACACGCATCTGCTAATTGACCTGCATTCGAGTACAGTAGGAACGAAAATTTCAACGAAGAATCTCGCCTATACATGCACGCAGAGGACAATGCACCAAACTCCGCGGCAACGAACGGGCTCTGTTTGGCCATTTGTAAATCAGCTCGGATGGAGTTGCACTTAGCAGAAACTCGTCGATTCAGAAAGCAGGTTTAATTACTCCGGTAGTGTTTACCCGGTCTGAGAGGAATCGCAGGCTGGCGAGGACGAGGCGCGAAACGACCAGAGCAGTGAAATAAATTAATTGCTCGGCCGACAATTATGTACGCGAGAAAGGAGCAGGGATTTCTGTCGCACGCTTAACGACGTTCCTATTCGTCGCCGGCAATTAGTTTTTATACTCGTTCAATCGGATCAAAGTGACTAACGGATTTTCTCTGATTTCCATTACGATTGATCCCTATCCGTATTTGTGGAATTCCTGCTCCACTTTCCTTCGTTCGAGTCTTGCCCCGATTCCCTGATACAGAACGATGACCGCAAAAGTTATTCGTTAAGCCCACGAGAGCCGCCGAAATTCCGCGCTGCTGCTGCTACGGTTGCGGGTAGGTTAGGCGCGTTAATTAAACGAGTTAATTAGCCAAGGCGACGCAACCACGCGGCATGCTAGGAAAACCGAGTCGCTTGCGCGAATTTAGTAGAGACAGTCAGGGATGAAGCGCTGGTGGATACCAATTATGGGATCTCCTGGCTGTTGACCGAAACTTTTTGCGCAGAACGACTGAGTACGTACGGTTGTCGCGAGGTAATTGAAAATTAATCGCACGCGAAATTGACAGGGCAGAGGGATCGGGACGCGTTCATAATTTAAATTCAATTTGAATCGCTGCTGCATCGAGTCGCAGCGACTAAAAATAATTGTCGACCATTTTCCATTCCTTTCGAATGTGATTCGCGGCGAATCTCGCGTATGCTAATCGACCCGCGATTCCTTCGCGATCTCAATACCATCCTTTCCTTCTCGCATTCCTTTTCCGCTTCTTTACACGGTCCAATGATCCTTCTTAATTGAGCCTGAGAGAAAGCTCGCGCTCTCGGGGAGTTATCGGCACGGGAATATCGACGATGATATCCTGCGTCGATGAAAGTTAACAGCGATAAGTGTGCGGATGCGAGTCATACATTTTTCGATTCCGATTCTGCGATAGCGGATGCCTGTGAATGGCCACGAGAAACTAAAACTAAAGATACGACGTTGTAAACGAAGCAACACCTTTCGGACATCGACTACGTTACACAACGAACGCTGCTTGCACGGTCCCTGGATCCATTAACGGGTAACGCTATCCAAACAGTGCGAAAAAAATGGTTAACGGGTAAAAAGCGAATGCAAAGAAGGCGAGAAGGGCGAAGCGTTTTAGGGTCGACGAGTTTTAGCAGCTGCGCGTTACCTTGAATGTATTAGCTTATCGTGTATCGCGGCAACATATCCAGGGGACATTTACATTATACTGACGCCAAACGGAGACCCTTCCCCTTTGAACGTCGCCAACCTTCTGGTCGTGCTTTGGCAATCGTGGTGCGCAATTGGTATCGCAAATTTGTCGCGTTGACTCACGCGTCCGTCTATAAAGGTACGCGATCAGATCCATATCTCGATTATTAATTAGCAGGCGCGTCGAGCACCTAAAGGGGAAGCATATTGTGTTTTCAGCTGACACGACGAATCTATCCTATCCTTTGCGAGCTATCGCGAACGACGAAAGTGAAATGTGGACAGCACTGAACCGAAGATATTTCGTTGAACATATTTAGCGGGGGTCTCCAGCTGCTGATAAGACCGGCAACGATTACGAGGTGTGCATAATCGTGGCATGATTCATAGGAAAGGGGCCGGGTAGGTCAGGGTAGTGGCGAACCAGGGGTGGATATTACACGAGCGGGACACGTGCTGTCCGGCATAGGTGGTCAGTCGTGCGAAACTGAGATCAAGACTTTCTGTGCCTTTCGAATGATCTTTGTGCGACACGCGAGATAACCCAGAACCCTAATGAACCAATTACGAGACGAGTCGAACGTTTAATTAAACCTTGCTAATGAATTGCAGCGCAACAGTGGTGGAGTGTCCAGATATGATATCTTCAGATTAGCAAAGAAGAGCTGTCAGAAAAAAAGAACTTTCACTAGGAACGGGCAAATCTGCAGAATTATCGGTAATTGCATTTTACCAAGCTGGCTTGAGCAGAGTAGAATTTTTCCTGGCGTCGGCGTCTCTTAACTTTGTCGCGGTCGAGCAATTCAGGTTACGATCGTGGGCAATAAAGTTCGTCTAAAGTACAGAAACGCGTTGCTCGTGTCGCGTCGATACGATCCTCTTATCCATGTTGCTTTACCGTCGCATTTACGGCTACATTTTTTTTTCTCAAGTGCACAGCACTTGACGCTCTGTAATACCATTAAACGTCTGTTCGCCAATTATTACCACAAGGCGTGTGCACGGTCCAGCTGAACGCGGCCAAGTCCGCCTGCTAATTTACGAGTTAATCGCTGCGTCGCGATTTACGAATTGTCGTTAAGACGCAAATGCCGCGCGACATTAGCGGGCCGAGTACTTGAGGTTGAGTACGAGTTGTTAAAGAAACGCGTTAACAACTTCTCGCTCGGATTGGCAATCGGACACAACGATCGCTGATTTTTCCCCACGCTGAACGATAAAGCGACGAAGACGTTGTCGGGGCGCGCATTACTACTCTCAAGTGAGCCGCAACTAACAACTCCTGCTATCTCCGGGTAAATTTGTCGAACGTTAAATCCAGCCCCAGCGATTTTCCAACTGCAGCGACGTAAGTAAAGAATGGTAGCTCGTCGGAGAAAAGGGCCGTAGCATAAAGCACGCTCATCAGCGGCGTAAAAAGGTGGCGTTTCAGCGGATCGCTCAATTCCCTTGGCAAGGTGCGCGCCTCTGGAGGACGACCGTGTGTTTTTCTTGACGAACGAGGCGCAAAGGGTGGCGTGCACCGTGGCAGAGAAACGCTGGTCGCTGCAGGAACGCGGAAGGGATGCCCCGCGAAGAAGCCAGTTCGTTAAACTCGTTACCGATCCCTGAAATCGTTCCTCCGGAATGTACCGGGCGATCTTTCTTTTTCTTCGCGCGCTTCTGCTGCTCCTTGCTGTGGAACAAAAGCGCGAACGAGAGGCGGGGCATGGTAACGACGCGCGCGGCGGAAGAAGAGAAACGAAAACGTTGAAGAAGCACACGCGACTGTGGAGTTAAGATTGAAGGGGAGAAGCGGGAATAATGAATGGGGCAGGCCGGTGATTACGCTAATACCGCGAATGAATATGCAAAGAAAGAAAGAACGGGCCAAGTAGGATAACGCGTCTGGCGGCTGTCTGAATATTCAAACCTCGCTAAACAGGTGCAAAGGAAATACCGAGGAACACGTACGCAACCGCAGTAATGGCACCGTGAAACAGGTGTAACGGGGCACGGTAGTTCAGCCAAAATGGTGAATTAGTCGCTGGAAGAAATTGGCGAAAAATATGGGCAGACAGAAAGGAAAGGAGCTGCTCAAAAGTGTCTGGATCGTAACGGTCCCAGATCGTTGGGGGAACAAAAAGAGCTCCAGCGAGGAAAAAGTTGTCCGAACGAGAGCCAAATGCTTTCGCGATACCGCTCGGAAGTGACCCAATTTTTGTGGATACCTGCTCGATCGCGAAAAAAGTCCTTTCTTGGGGAACGCGTGCGCAATGAAATCGAGGCTGCGACGACTCGAGGGCGAGAGGCATCGACAGCTGACTGATTAATGCGGCTCGGTCGTGAATCGGCATGCGGCTCGGTCGCATACGATTAGATAAATGCGTGCATCGCTCGTTTAGGCTCGTGCAAATGTGTCGCGTCGGATCGCTGGGGAACACGTGGTTAACATTAAACGGTATGCATCGCCGAATAGGGGGCGTTCTATGGGAAACATGGGTGATCTGTGAGTCAAACGAGACTCCAGGACGGCGCCAGGCGTTTTTACGCGTCACGTAGCCAGCCGTTTAACGATTACAGCTTTATCTCTACTTGTCTACAGTTCAGAGGAAAACGAGCACGATGACATGCACGATAACATTTTGCACTAATTCCCCCGATCTTGCGCACTGCTAACGACAAAAATAAACGCCACCTAGATAGTTTTGCGCCATCTTTATTTGCTAATTAAAGCAAGAATTTCAACCGAAACCTGTTAGAAGTAATTATCGAGGCTTTTCGACCGGCAGTCTGTCGCAGTAGTATAGGCACGGTTCTAGCCAGACAGAGACTGGCTGGCGCGTCGCGAAGCCAACAAAACGTGAGACGCGGCCTTAATAGAAATTAAATGATTCGCATTGTTTCCCAAAGTAAGGTCCGCTATGGTGGGCAGATTTATGGAGCACTGCCAACTAAGTTTGAGCGTTACCGTGCGGTGCAGACAGGTGGGACGGAGAACGGAGAGAGACACGCACGTGTGGGATGCACGAGTCTCGAGTCGTTGCTTTTCAAATGGAACTTGTACGTCGCATTCTTCGCATCGTTAGGCCTCGCTCTACACTCGACTAACAAATTGCACTTGATCCGAGAACACGGCCGCTAGAATGGAACCGTCAATTCCCCCTCTCGGATATTTTATTCACCGAGTTTTTGACGCCTAGTATCGGGGGTGCGAGCTGGGCGATAGAAGATAGAAATGTCGATGTCTTCGGTGTACATTTTTAAGCGCTTCTAGATAAGCCAAGCATCCTTCATTGCTGAATTCGAGATAAAATGCCATTGTTACGAATTACGAGTCGATCAGTGGATTCGGTCGATGTGACAGGGGTAAAGATATACCATTCTCTCGATCACACGGGAGGACAGCTTTTTTCGACGTTCGTGGATCTCGTTAGCGCATGATATACCATCCCGACCCACGTTCGTTCTCGGCCAATCGATATCCACCACGACACGTCCATGAAATTTACGCGATTCACTTCGATTTCGCGAGTGAGCCGCGCGTCGATGCATCATGGGCCGCCTTAAATCGTCCCATTAGCAAATGTAAATCGTCACCCGTTAAGCTGAACCAGCGATCAGTGAATAATGACTCGGTTTCATTAGCCGGTGCACCGTTAACAGCCACCGTCGTATCGTCTAATTAAATCCGTGAACCTCGCACGTGACGAATCAACGTACAACGGGATAAAAACGAACCTGAATTTCCAGTCAGCCGTAAATAAGTTTTTCTTTGACTAACGAAAGCTAGGCCCGCCGCGTTTCATTGTCGAGGTCTACGTTCTCGTTCGAGAATCACGAGCACCAGGACTCTACGACTGCGGAGAACAGCTCGTTACTATAAACACGAGCCCTTGACGCGGCGTTATTATTTTCAATTTCCATCCTAATCGCCTGCTCGCAATTAACCAGCGCCGAGTAGAAGTAGTAGACTGGTCGACGCATTTTTTACGCTCACCAGCGTGACCGTGCTAATATGTAGCTTGCGCGCCGCGGCAAGCCAGCAATATCTGGTACCGATCACTAGTCGCTGGAACCGATAATATTAAACTGCGACGAGCCTGCAGAAATCAGCGATCCCGACAAATTGCGTCTGCCTTGGAAGTAGCGAAATAAATCCCAGGGAAACGTCGATAAGGGGCCATCGGTAGAGATCCTTGCCTATTACGCGGTGTATCGGAGAAAGAATTGCACGCAAATACTACAAGTGCACCGGGGTATAAGGAGTTTTGGTATCGGCGCGGAACAATCGTCGGACAGAATATACGGTGCACGAAAGATAACGCGGAATATACCGCAGAGCGATTCGCGTTGCCGGCGTAATTGCTTTTGCATCGATTGTCCTCACGAGGTCGACAGTCTTCCTTGCGCCCTACATAAACGAGACCTGGTCTACGCCGATCTCATGGATCGCGACCCAGGGCGTTCCAGATCGGGAAGGATTAATGCTACCAATAGACACGCGACAATATTGTTTTCCCTATCGATTCGGATCCAGCCACGGCTGCTAATTACGAATTGCCAATTCACGCGAAATCGGTCGACGTTTCAAAGACCCTGCCCTGCTGAGATCTTATACTTCGTGCTGTCATCCCCAAGGATGTCCCAGTTCCCTCACAACTGAACCACCGTACGTTTTCATATGTACGTTTCATGCGTAGCCTACCGATCGCTACTTTTTCCCGTGCTCCGGCGAACCTGCAATAAATATCGAGGAAGCAAAAAAGGCACTTCACCAGCCTACACGCGCGGCGGAAGGTAAAATGTATCACACGAGAACGAGCGACATGATCGTGAACATGGAAGGCACACGCGATCAGGAACGTCGATCGGTGGTGCACGCGAGATCGGTTCCTCGGAGCAGCGGCCGTCCGCTGCACTGGGCGAAACTCTCGGTGACGGACTGAGCCACCGATTCTCCCACACCCCTGGCGCATTTGACGAAGCGGCGGCCGACGGCGTCCGAACGGCGCCGAGCGACGCCGATCTTACAGCTCGTTGCACCAAAAGCTCCGATTCCATCGTCTCTCTTGCTCCACTTGTCGCGCTACAGCTTGATACGTCGAGCCACAGCTATTGCAGCTGATAAAAGTAATACGCTTGTGCCTCGCGTTACCCTGCGCTGGGCGCAATTCAAGCGAAGCGCGGGAAAAAAAACCCCGATGCCGGCTGGTTCGATCCGTTCCACCCCCGTTCACCGACTACGAGCGTGACAGAATGTCGCGAGGGTAGATACCGAGGCTGAGGGATGAAGCTCTCTTTCGGCGCCTTATCGCGTCCCGCGGCCTCCAGGTTCTATCGATAACGACCGAATGCCCGAAGATACGCGATAAGGAAGTGCTAAGGAAGTGGAAGGTTAGCGCCAAGTTACCCCGAGCTTGTTCAACTCCCCGAACAGGAAGTAACAATAAGTGGTTGCGCTGCGTAAACTTCTGCTCTTTCGAAAGCCATTCCCACCGAGAATCGGTCTTTGCTTATTGACCAGGCGTCTCATTTTCTATGGGCAAACGTAGCCTTTAGCGAGCCACAGAATATAGGCCCGCCGCGACCAATTTCTCCGAGTCTATAGCTGCGGGTCAGCATTCCAATGGTGCGCTCCAAAGTGGTCGAGTACCGCTCCGTCGAAATGTCTTCGAGCCACCACACGCGATCGAGTCGCCGCGTGGGTTATTACGACCCACGTGAGCGTACCCTTCCATTCCTGTTATCGCCATCCCGGGTGGCGGAGTCAATTCTCCACGCGGCGGCGTATCGAGAGATTCGTGGCCCACCATCGACACGGCCAGCGCTTTTAATTGCAAAGACATCGTAATACCGTCAACGGGTTGACGCGAGGATCTGGGACGCTTTATAATGCGAGCGCCCCGCGATTTGTATTATGCGACTTTACGATTCATGGGCGGGACAATTTACGACGGGTGGAAGACCTTTGCGGACCTCCTTACCGATAGCGAACGTTCATTGCGCTGCCCTCTGCCATTGGCAGCGGATTGTTTATTGCCGGGAAGTGTGAAAATCGGCGGCGTGTATGCCGACTAATGACTCTGTTCGATTACAGAAACAGGAACGCGGTTGCGTCGAAACGATTCCATTAAAAGCGGTCGCCGAGCGAACGCCGTTTAAAGTCAAACGACGTGGAACTTGTACCTGACATAATTACGGGGGAACGCGACGCGATTCCAGCGACTTTCAAGGGGGAAAACCGCAAGTATTTCGCGGGAATTAAACGTCGCGACCGCGTCTTCCAGTTTCTCCAATCGAGCAGGAAGCAAAGAAACAGAACAAACTAGTTTGCGTTTACGAAAAATTGCTCAATCTTCCACGAGCGTTATCTCGCTCGCCTGCTCGCGGTGACTATCCTTGAATGGCAAGCCACACCTGTTTGCCAGTTCGTAATATTTGTCCACCTACCGATAAGCGATTCAGGTAACGGTTTATCGTTCCATTATGGAACGGACCGTTGTTCCTCATTGGAAAATGGGTATTTCAGTTCCGCAATTTCAGCAGGCTGATAAGATAAATTGGAGATGAACGTCGAGAACTTTCAGAGATACGCAAATTGCGGGTTGAAGGTGCGCGTAGCTGTAGAAATTCGGGACGAAGAGGCATTAAAATTAGGGGGAAAAAAGGGAGAAATCCTAAACGGTGGACGGGTCACCGTAACATTAGTGTAATTAGGGGGGCAGAGCGGGCGTGGCTTCTTAATTATCTCCGCCAATTTCTCAATTAACACGACGCCGTCTTCCGTAAACCGGAGGAAGGCGAACGGGGACTCTAACTTTTGGCATGATACGATCCGCTCGTGGGAATAATTAATCCAAATTCTACTTGCTGCCTCGATACTAATTGTCGCTTAATCTTGCGGCTTCCTTAATACATGTAAGAGGAAGAGGTGCGTGGTGAGACCCTTGGCGAATTCGGAGTAAAAGAAACGCGTGGAACGCTTGTAAAAAAATAAGGCGCCCCCAAGACCGACCGATAGAACAGCACAGCATAGAACTAGTTAATAAAGAAATAAGGGTCCTGTTAATTGCGGGGATGTCCGGAGAGTTTCGCGAGCGCGTCGATATATCGTTGCCGACGTGGCCCCGTGCAAGATACCTTAGGGCTTTATTGCGTCGCGTTGCTGGCTCGAAGAATTCGCCTTGAGCTTCTAACGCACACCGGCTTGCTGTGGCTGGGATGAAATTCTCGAGACAGAACACAAGGCGGAAGTAAATATCCGAGGAGGAGAGACGGGCGGGTCGAAGCGATGGAAAGTAACGATCTTTCTTTCCTTCTTGGAAAAACATCGGCCACCTAAAGCTACGCCCTGTGTTCCTCCCACGAAGCGTGGGAGGAAGCTCGTACGCGATATTGGATATCTACGTTCGATGAAATGAGGAGGATTTTTACTGGCAATCGCTTGCTGCGTGGCGGACTACGTCGTCCTTCTGTGTGCTTGCACGTCCTCGGATCGATAGGGTTTAGGCGGCGTAAAGCGTTGCAAATTGATTTGCCGATGGGGAAAACTGTCTGGATTCGAATGGGTATAGTCGCTGGAATGCACGTGCGCTTTCTCGTACCTGAAACGAAGTTCGATTCGGGAATTTGGAAAACTGGAATCAACGGAGGCGAGGAATGTGGAATATTTAGACAATGGAAGTCAGATTACCAGGTTGTTTTAGCACTGGGAAGGCTAGGAAAAGTCTGATGGCTGGCTCGAAGATAAGCCACCTACCAACAAAACAATTGGCCGCAATAAAAGAGAGGGGCGACGTCGAGATTTTCTCCCCGCGCTAAGACAACAGGGGACAGTTTCCTGAGAAGAGTTATCGATCGATGACCCCAATAGCGTTTCACGAAAGTTATCAGGCCCGACTGGGACGATACCCGTACGATATAAGATTACACGTTCGATAAACTATTGTTCCTGGTCAAATCCTTGCTCCGTTCCATGTATCGCGAGCCAGAGATACCGGGCACAAAGCATGCCATAATCGTGCTGCTTAATTCAATCTGTCGTATCTGTAATAAGCCATGTTCGGTTTATCTCGGATCACACGGGCGCATAGTTCACATAGCGTAGCTGCACCGGCAGCCTTACCGGTGCGGGGTTTCTTTCACGACCTCCGCATACCTTGCAGCACCGCTGCACACCAAGGAATGAAATTTCCCGTGGCAAATTCGAATAGAAAAGCGCTGAGTTGTCGCGCAAAGTGTGCTACCAATCGTGTATCCGACAAACACACCAGAAAAGTGCTTGAACCGCAGCGGAAGTGGGTCAACCGAGATGTCTTCCAATTCATCGAGGAAATTCTCAGGAGGACAAACCGGAAATTCGCGACACGCACAGCTGGGCGCGACGCAAAGTGTCTTCAAGGATAAGGTATTGCGGAGTTTCTGAAATCGATTCTGCGATGTGGCTTCCTACCGACTGGCGCCAACTTTCGTCTACGCCACGCGCAGTGCACGCCAGAAGGAAAAGAGGACTCGGAGATTTAGTCGGGAGTTAAAGCTCGGTGGAAACTACGGACTTCCAAGTCGTTTGTTAGCACCGCGACGGTAAAGTGCATTTCGTAGTTTACCGCAAGTTTGGTCTCGCTGTGGGCAGAGTCTGTCTGGTAACTGGGTTCGGAATACTGCTCGGCGAATGATGTCTGCGACGAGCAGTAGTCTACAATTTTTTTTCATTACTTCTGTCTCGGAAGCAGTCGCGCGATATTCCATTATCGAAGGCCATTAACGTTGCGCCATCGATTCGCGTAAAATCGATGCGGTTGGAATGTTCAACGCGTCCCCGCCGTCCCAAAATGTACCATCGACAGGACCAGAACAAACGCCAGTGAACTCTGGGTGAACGGCCTGCGAGAAAATCCATCTTCTTGCAGGTGTTGCAAATTCGCGACATTCTTATCACTGTACAATCTTCTCGCGTGCTTAGAAAATAGCCGATAACGTTCAACGTGCCCGCGCACTGTGCAATAAGTCTATTTCTACCATTGCCATTACCGACTCGGGCAGCAATTGAAACGATTCATACAGAATTCTGTGCACACTATATCACCCTATTCCGATGCAGATTGGTTGGATTAGCATGTGCGGGACAAAATCGCCCGAAGGACCGTGCGAATTAATTTCCGTCGCGATTTCGATTGCGTTGTTGCCCGTTTCCACACGATCTCCAGCAGATAGGGAGCAGAATTAACGACAGCGTTACGTTTACTCCCCTCGACACCTCTGGCTGTGGCGTGTTCCATTTCCATGGAAATTCCAGTGGCTCGGTAACAGGTTAACGCCCGTGAGATCATTGCCGCTAGGCAGGCTCCTCGTGCGAACGCGAAAAGTCGACGAAAATTCGTGCTCCTTGCAATAAAAGGAGACGAACGGTTATGCGTAGCTCGAAGCGGTGGCACGGCTCTTTCACGCGCAATCATGCAAATACGAGGCGCGAGATGATAACAGCCTGCCGAAAGGATAATCCGAACTAGCCCCTTGAATGTCTATTTGCGCGGCCCGAATTGCAGTAGCTGTTTCCTTTTGGTAAAGTTGCATAACGTCCATGGGGAATATAGGGCCGCGAGAGGCTCCATTAATTAAACTATCGCGCAGGGTCTTGACCATCTATCCCTAAGTAGCTATTCTTCAGAATAAATGTGTACAAGTTCTGAAATTCTTCGTCTCGATTTCGCAGTTATTCAGGAGCTTTAAAGCAGGACCAAGATTTGGGGTGCACGCTCGGGGCCGATGGCTGGCAGCGTTTTATTTTTGTTCCATCGGCTCCCCGAGACGGGATCCCTTCCTTCCCTGGCAAAGTATATCCCAAGTACTTCAGGTTGATTTGCCCCGGGTCTCGCGGCCTCACCTTCGCGCGGCTGGCTAAACGTTTGCTCTTGCTTTCTCGCTTTTTC
This sequence comes from Nomada ferruginata, assembly GCA_963583965.1. Taxonomy (NCBI): domain Eukaryota; kingdom Metazoa; phylum Arthropoda; class Insecta; order Hymenoptera; family Apidae; genus Nomada; species Nomada ferruginata. The sequence continues at coordinate 6,442,967 of OY757225.1, read as the reverse complement.
GGTGCGGTAATGCACTACGTAATAACGGTTATTTATAGGCAGTAAATGCCGTATGCCATTCTCTGCTCCCTCCTTCTCCCTCGTTCGTCGTTTCCTTCCTGCGATCGCGACGGCCCGCGATAATTTCTTACCGCCTTGGAATCCGACCGACTTTTATTTCCCTTTTTCCTAGCCTTCCGCGAACTCGCCCAGGAATCTTTTCCCTTTGCTCGAATGGGCTTGCTATGCGATGAATACAACAAAAAAATCACCCGGAATATTGCCGTTCCTATTGAAACGTGGAACCGGGTTAAACGAATGACCGCATACTGGCTGCAGCTTTATCGATTCCTTCGAAAGTGGGACGATTTTAACGAGTCCAGGTATTCGTGGTTCTTATCCCTAAGGGACGAGTACAATGCAGAAGGAGGGAATGACCGATCGGTGGTTACATAATAGCGAGTCGCGTCCAAGAGGAACGTTAATTGCAGCAGCAGTGGAAATTCTTGGGTATCGAGGTAAGGAGGTATCAACTGGCCGATTACGAACGAGGGGGACACGTAGACGCGAGGAAGAAGAAACTGAAAGCAGCAACGATTCTTCGACGAAAGAATGTAGCTGGCGATATAGCAGGAGCAATTTTACACTGCGCCACAGTTCTACGTAACTGCAGCGTATTTCAGTTTCTTTCTGGTTTTCGCATTTCGTCTGGCTATAACGTGAAACCTAGTCGCGTTTTAATTTAACTGTACACTTCAGGACACGTAGCCAGACCTATTTAGAATACTTCTGCACAATAAATCGGAAAAGATAGGAACCTGTTTATTAATCATACGGGCTCACCTTGTTTGCCAAGTCTAGCATGTTTCCAGTTCCCCCTGCGGCAGCTTCCACTAGTTTCTGCAAGGTGTGAGGTTCTGGCGAGAGATCGCGTGCTCCGCTGTCGAACTCCCAGCGTTCATGCCGACCAGAGACAGTACCTAAACACACACGAAACACTGTATCACCTGTGCCGAAACTTACTGCATTCGTGCACAGGCGAAATAAAATGGACACGGAAGTTCGATTTTTCCTTCTATCGGTAAGTTCGCCAATCGAACTGACGTTCCGCCAGACGGCGGATTTCTTTTCCCTCAGGTGTGACACTCGAAAATTGCGGTCGACTACGAATGGAATAAGCGAGGTCGAGTGCTTACCGAGGCTGTTGTCGCTGCTGGTGGGCAAGTATTCCGGCGTGTGCGTGTGGTGTGGACTAGTTTTGTGTTTGCCGGACCTGAGAGCCTCGATTTCCGGTCGAAGAGCCAATCGGCACCGGAGGAACTCTTGATAGGAAATGCGACCGTGCTCGTCCGCCCCTAATTCTCTCATCAACTCCTCCACCGAATTCTCCAGATTCAGCTCTCTGCATACCGTCAGCAAATCCTGACTGAAAATTAAAAACAGAAGCGTATCATTACACCAGTTGATCCCAGAAATCGCATTACACCGTACTCGTACATCTTCCATCTTCGACTTCAATGGCTTGCCACCTTGTATCCTGACTAAAGTGAAACCGAAACGGCGAAACAGAGGCCGCAGTTGTCTGTTGTCCAGGCGATTACATATTTAACGAAACGCGACGTAACAACAATTCCAGCCATGAATAATTTATTCTCTGAATAATTCATAGAGCAAAGATAGCTCGCAAATCTGTCGAGGTCGCCGGACGTTCGCTAGATTGAAGAAGCGCCGCAGAGACGGTCTGGCCGGGTTGGCTCGCGATGTTAAGCGACTTAATTAAAATCGTCACCGCCATAAACCGTCTCCGTGTCGCGCCCGCGGTGTTCCGTTGTCCCTGCTGCTCTGCGTCCCTCTTAATTTTCCTCGACAACGTGATGGAGTATCAGCGAGGGTCGATGAAAACGTCACCGCACGGGAACGCTTGAGAACCGCGCGAAAGACGGACACGGAGTGCCGGTCGATAGAAGTGAATTAAAGATTCACTGGATGCACGGAGACGACACGGACATTCGGAGAAAATCGTTAAAGGGAGCTCTCGTTCCGAACGTTCGCGTCTGTTGTTGCGATGCGAGTCGAGAGGCGTGGTCCAGATACTTTTCAACGTGGAGCGACAATATTCTTTTTTGTAAAACTAGTTACCACAAACACATCGAACCATACTCGCTCGACACATTTTATTTCGTACAGTAGTTTTCGTTTTCTAAATCTCTGGTAAGGGTACGACAGATCCACGGCAAATAGAGAAAAGGGAATTCGAGGTGGTTGAAGGGGGCAGAGGTCCGGGAAGTTGGCCGAAAGTTCTTTCTGGGAGAAACTTTCTTCTCGTCCGTTCGAAAGCAAAGCGGGGAACGCGAAGAGGGACGACGCCCCGATCGCATAACGCGAGTTCATCTAATTCCGCGTGTCTCTATGTTTGCCCAGGCACGTGTGAAATACGATGGCGTGCAACCGTGTAAAACGAAGCGAAGGAATTGCAGCGCTCCGTGAAATTCAGAGGCGTTTCCTGGCCGAGCAGCACTTTGCAATTTATTACGCGGTACAAATGTATCATACATTTGGTAAAAAGATTTGCAAAACCTCTGACACTCCCTGACACGATAATGTTTATCGTTCGAGGCACGTAGGACGCGGAGATCCGGTCGCAATTAACAGAATGCCATCAATGCTCGAGCGTTATTGTACATAATTTACGCGGAGCAAAGCCATCGTAGGAGTGCTGTTGTCCAGTGCCACGTCGTCTGTTGAAACCATTGAACCGATTTCCTTGGGCCCTGCTAGAAGAAGACCCCTTGTCGAAGACAGCGAGTAAAAGAAGCCAGAGAGTGCGTTAACGCAAGTAGCACCCTCGAGATCTTCCGACCCAGCGAGCATTCGCGTTACACTGTGTAGGACGCTTTAAGGCGCCTGTTTCTTCGCATCGTAAAAACGCATGTCGAATTAATAGCCGCGAATACCATTTGGCTTACTGTCTCGGCCCTCCAATGTAATCGTTAAATTGCGCAGCCTCGTCGCTTCGATTCTGACGCACTTTTCCAGGAGCAAATGGATCTTCGGTTAATTCGAGGAGCACATCTCAGACAGGCGTTCTCCGGCACTCCGTAGACGCTATCGATCGTGGCTGTAATTGGAATGACGCGTCTCCGACGCCAAGCTGATTATTAACGTAGTGCCATCTTCCAGTGCCATTCGCGATCCACGCTGGTGTTCTTGTTTCGCGAGCAACCAGATGATCTCCAACCTTGCTCTACGTAGTCAGGCCTTTTATCGCGAAAGGGGAGCGAGCGATATTGCGCGTCTCGCATGCCCGCAATTGCAGATGTAGAAAACAGAAGCAAGTGTAGCGTCCGTTGCAACAGACATCTCGTAAACTTCGTTTACCTCGAGCGAACTATCTTTATATTCAAATGAATTTGCCCAATTCGCCCACCAGCAACGTCTCGCGCCCCCGAAAAAACCATGCTCACCAATCTCGAGAAGCGGAACCAGCTATACCTATACGTACCGCCGCGAGACCTTTCTCCTGAGTTTTCGAAGCGACAGCCTCCCCAAGGTTCTGGACTCCCAGGATTTCAACGATTCCATCGTAACCGCGGTGGGCCGATTTTGACCAACGATACGCGCAATCGAGCGTCGTTTGAGGTCCGGTCGAAGCGATGCGACGAGTGTCACTGCTGCGACCGATGTATCGCGGTTCCACCAAAGTGGCAAAGAGGAGGGAAAAAAAAAGAAAAGCCGGAGGAAGAGAGATGCGATTCCCGCGAGCGTGGAACGAACGCGACTTAATCCACCACGATGCGTGTCACTCGTTGTCCCGTATGCGGTTTTACGGCTGACACGCGGCTTTATTTTAAATACGCTCGCAGCTCGCAGCCAGTCCTACCTGCTCGTCCGCTCGCTCTCTATGTTCCTCGCGGATCATTCTGCTCGCCGGGACTCCGTGATTGGCGTCGATTGGGAGATCGTTGCGAGATATGGCGAAGGGAGGCTGAAGATTTTGCGACCAGTAGGGCCCTTTAAATTGCTGGATACCGAATTGTCGACCCTTTGCGGACGAAGCGGGAAGATCGGAAAAGTGAATATAGCATTCGATGCGTTGTGCAGAGTGCAACGGACGAGGCTACACAAGAGAAGAGGTGCAGTGTCATTGACACCGATGCGTTTCCTCGCTGTATTGTTCGAGAGAGGAAACGAATCTCCCGAAACGATCCGAGCGATTTTCTGTTCGCACCATTGTGCATCCGACACGGTGCTTCTGGACGAAGAAAGTGGCCCGACACGCAATCAGGAAGCACGTCTGCTGTGAGACAATTAGCCGCGTTTGTTAGTGGAAAGGAAAAACAGCTCAACTCCTTCGACGGGCATCGTGGCTCGCGGTAGGCATTTCGCGCATTTTCATTAATGAAACACTGGAAGCTGTATCGCGTTGCCGTGAGTCAGTGTCGGGTAGAATTACTTCGCGTTATCGACTTTCATTTGGTGGGTAGAATCGCTCGGCGAGGAAAACCATCTACGAGCAACTTTGTTTGTCGGTTATGAAGTACATATATACAACGTGGGATGACCAGAGGAAAACGAGTCTCTAGGCGCGGAACACGGCGTGATTGGACAAAACTCCAATTTCCAGCTCCGTCCCGAAGCACGTGTGATCTCGTTACGAGCTCGCCGCCTCTGCTTCCTTCTTCCGTTGCTCATGGAATCGTCGCTCTTATTATGTATTGATCAGCCGACCAGAAGAACGGGGGACGCGTTAACCGAAAGGGCCTCGTGTTTTTGCAAATTCCTCAATTCGAGACAGAGACGGAGATTATAAGAAAAAAGAAGATAGAACAGACGGGTGAAACAGCGAGGCAAAAAGGGATTGAAGAGCTGCGAACGGGAATGTATTGTCTTTGCAGGGCATTTCCACGGGTGAAATGATTCCCACAATGTGGCGCACTCACGATGAACAACGAACCCCTTTCGCGGGCGAAAGTGGACGTCTCGGGCTGACGTTACACCGTTCTCTACTGTGACGAGCAACTCGTTACATGCTCGCATGTTTCGCGCGGCCTCGCGAACATGCAAGCCCCCTTTGTATCGGAAAGCTCTCCTGCGTTGGTGAATGTTACCGCGGGCTGCGCTTACAAAAGCAACGCACAATGCAGCTACCGACCCAATAAGTGTCGCCCCATTGTTGAACCGCGCGAAACCGATGCCGTTTGTCGATCGCACAGCAGTGAGTCGTCGAACGATGAAACAGCTTCGAGCGCGATATGGTTAACGGCACACGTTGCACGCAGTCTGTGCAATGTTCAAACCCTGTACGAATATGAACAAAGCTATGGAAAAAGTGGGCCGACTTTGACTGGAAATTGTACAAAGTTGATGATCCAATCGCCACGTTTGCGAAAGGCAGAGCCGCGTCCATACCCCAGGTGCAAGTTTCAAGAACGGAGCTGATTTTCCAACGATGGACGTGCTCCCCTTGACCTCGACGAGTCGAGGCCGCCACGAGGTCGAGGTTGCACACGTTCAAAGGGGTAGAGGATACGCGGGCGGCAGGCGCGGGCGCTCCGAAAAATTGGAGAAACAGCGTGGAAAAGGTTTCTCGGCCGGTGAAAAGCGACACGGGTATTTCATGTTAAGCGCGTTCCACTCTATTTCGCCCATACACGCGTTTCAAGCGGGCACACGGTGGACAAAAGGGCTCGCGTTTCCTCCGGGCAATCCTCCCTTTTCAGATGCCTCGTTGTTCCCGCTGGATACGCCAGAATAGGTCCACCATTAAAAACAAAAAGGACCGGCGGAGGGAAGAGGCAGCGAGAGGTGGCGAAGCTTCCGCCACGTGAAAGAGGCGAACGGGGAGAAACGAAACATTACCTAATGCTGTGTTTTCACTGCGAGAACAACGCGTTTTGCGCACCCCGACGCAACCCGCCCGTCTGTCCTTTGTCGCCCCTTATCTGCCCCGTTATCCCCCTCTCTTTTCGTTCTATCTTTTTGTTCGTCCGCCTTTCGAGGGGTTTCGATTTCCGTGTAATCAACGAGGAATCGAGAGACAGGGAGGGTGGGAAGAGGGTGGCGGCGTTCGATGAAGAGCTTCAGCGCAGCCCGGATCAGTCGAGTCGAGGTTAATTGTCGGCTCGTCGACCAATGTTGCGTACATTTTCGATCGTTAACGGCGTGAAACACTTTGATACTCGACTGCTACATACGCTCTAACGATTCGACGATCATCGACGAGATCGTTCGATGGATTTTCATCGGCGCGATGGCTACTCCATCGCGCGTTGAAGAGGGCTCGGCGAATTTACTAACATTTACGAGCTTCCACCCCGACGCCTATCATCGCGAAATTGTACTCGAGCGCAGCTTCAGGAAGTTCTCACCAGTTATCGATTTTTTTTCTCACCACGGGCAACTTTCGAAACTTAACGTTCAAAACCATCGGTGTTCAAACTTGGCACGGTGCAAGGAAACGCGCATATACGCTTGCTCGATCAACAACCGCGGCAATTTCCTACGACTTCGGTGCGAGCAATTTTCGCTCCATTTTTCCTTTTGCCGTTCGTTCGTCACAGAACGGGCGTACCTCTCCGGTTGGTTCAGGAAAAAATGCGTTGGCCCTCGAGCTGCAGATCCAAGATTTACGGAAGCAGTGTTTGCCCTCGCGTGTATGACGCCGCGGGACGGGAATTCGCGACGAGCATTCTGTGTTGCAAATGGCTCCAGTCGAGAGAGGCGTTGAATTCCATGGAGCGGGCGATAAACGTTATACCCACGATACGTGTAAAGAAAATATCCAATTATATTGTGAGAGTAAAAGGAAGCGGTGCTAATGCAGAATATTAAATGAATGACTTGTTCCCAGGAGGAAGTCGAAACGATGGCCTTGGCACCGATAATCAGGCGACTATCTATCGAAACGGTTCGCCCGGTGCATTTGCGTGAAAGATTGCGTGCAGGAGTTCGGGCAGGTCAAGAATATTCTTGCAGGTGAGGAACGAACGAGTAACCGGCCGCAAGAATTTCTGCGCGCGAGTACTGCGTGGTTGATCGAGTGTCAAGGGTCAAGGGGATCCTTAAATTATAGTAACGGAAGGGCCAGCGTTTTTACGCGGCGCCGGGCTTTAGACGTTTACGACTGTTGTGCGGGAGAAAGCGAAAGGTGTTGCGAGTAGAAGAGAAATATCTGCCATTGATCTTGGACTTCGTAAATCATCCGTGGCGATACTATCTGATGCTTAATTATCGCCTTCAAAGCGGCGCCGAGGCTTTCCTTTTAACCTGGACAAAAATTCTAATCGATCTTGAAGATCCTTCTTTATCCACCATCTTCGGGGCAACGTTCTACCTACGCCAACCTAAAATACAAACCAGACGATTCAAAAGCGTGGCTGCACACGTTTCTCTAAAGCAGCGTCTTTGAAAGAAAGGGATGTGCAAGCGTGGCAGATTTCTTGGAGCGAGGCAGAATAATCATGATATCAAAACGAAAGGGAGGGTCGCACCGGTGTGACTCACTTGCCATAAAACGCGATCACCCTTCGCGCCACCCTAGGGTATCGTAGACAGGGTCGACCATCCTAGGGCACCGTTTGCCAACCGCGGATCGTAAACGTTTTATCCAGCAGTGTTCGAAGTTTCTCAAAGGGGGTGGCTTTTTGGCCGCCTTACTGGAGATGCAGAATAGAAAAGCTTCGAAGGTTCGCTTGGGAGCGGGGCGCGTTTGAACAGGATCGATAGACTCTCGCGTGGCAATCTCTGACATTCCCATCCTGACTTCTGGACGAAACGCAAACAGAGGTGTCTGGCAAAATAACCAGCACATCTCGTTGGTCGCCGCGTGCATTGCGGCGCATGCATAAGTGCATCAAGTTTCAGCTACTTTAGGAAATTGCAGTGCCTCGAACCGAGGAAGGAGCGGAGTGGAATTTGGTAACTTCGATGGCAAAAGACGGCATCGACGATATTGGAGCAATAGAGAAAGAGAGAGTAATTACACCTTTGATGTTGAACCCTCCAAGACCGGAGCCAATATAGAGTTTGAAACTGGAACGACGGAGAAAGCACGCACGGTCGAACGTTATATTATCGTTATTAGTTTTGGGATAATGGCGAGCAATTGTAAAATAAGCGGCAGCGTGCATGACTCGGTTAGTATCCGATTTAAAATCCGTGGTGAACAATGGTTGCGATGAACCGTCTACTCACGCGAGCAAACATCCCTCGAGCCACCCTTGCACGTTTGCTTTCATTACTTAATCGCGCGTTTTTCGGCAACAAGCTTTACCCCTTTCGCAGCAGACAGGCTTCTTCTCCCGGCCGATTCGCCGCGGATCGTTTGATGTTGGCCCTGACTACTGCCTGCAGCCCGGGCGGAGGGTATTTTTTTGTACGGAAACTGCCTTGAAATTCAACGTCCAAGGGGAACGGGACAAGGAAAGGAAGGCGAAGGTAGGGTTGAGGGCCAAAGGCCGAGGTACGAGGGAGGAAGCCAGCACGAGGTGAAGGGAAAGTAAAAATAAAGGAAAGGGTAAGGGATACAAGGGTGGATTTATTAGCCGGGGGGGGGGGGGGAGGAGTAAGGACAATTGTGAAAGACAATTCCACCGGGCCAATGATAGACGTTTAAGGAAACGAGGATAAAGGGGTGTGAGATTAAGAGAGTAAGAGATCAAGGGGCAAGGAAATTAGAGATGAGTTAATGGAGAAGCTAGTGGCAAAGGATAAAGGATAAAGGGGGTAGAAAATGGACAGAGAAAGAGGAGAGTAGGATTAAGGGGGAAATGCAAGAAGAGAGTGTGGAAGGGTGAAAGGGCAAGTCTCATAGGGAAGTCGCGTAAGTATGCACTTGAGCGTTCGGTTTCGTTCGCAATCTCGCGAGCTTGCATCCGGCTGGATGCACACCAAGTAGTGCACGAGTTTCGAAAGGGGTCCGGTGCTCGGAGATACGGAAGCTTACGAAGCCAACGAGACGCACCGTGGAGTCTGGGGCACGCGAATCTCGCCAGGCTAGGGTTAACGAGGCTGCGGAGTACGGACAATAATGAACCTCGAAAAGGAAAGGAAATTTTTGTACTCCTTGATTTCAACTAATGGCGGCAGTCGTCTCGCCCTTTCGAATTTTCTCGCGTTTAAGTAGAGTTTAGTAGTGGCGCGTTGGAGATGCATCCTTTGAACGATCCAAGAATATGCACCTGAAGAAAAGAATGTTCGGCGTGCTCCACTATAGGAATGAATTTAGTCTGAAGCACTCTCCGGTCTGAAGAGACCGTGGGCTTAATTAAGTCACGTGTGGCTGCCCAGGATGAGTGAGAACCGGAGAAAATTGAGCCGCGAGGCGTGCTCGAGAAGCTCGTGAAAATTTAGAGATATTTAGGGAAAACCCTTGATGATTCAATAAATCGACTTCCCCTTATCACGGTACCATTTCCTTCTGCCGTACGGGTAACGCGGTTAGCTTTACGATATTGCAGTAAATGTATCATCGACGTAATTGCGTAAGCTGCTTGAACGAACGGAAAAGGGTCCGGGGCGATTACGTTGGCTCGAATCGATCGAGATTCGATGTATGCAATTTACATTTGCTGATAGATTAATAGCCCCACGAGTCTATCGAGCCATTGCCAAGAAATCTAAGATCACGGAGGAGATCGATTCGATCTCTCTGGTGTTTGCTCATTTTCACTTGCAATTTCACGCCGCGGCGTGAGGAATTTTCTCAGCTCGACGCGCAGCATAATCTTGCGAGCTATCGATCCATGAAACTGATTCACCGAACAAAAAAAAGAAGAGAAGGAGAGGTAGAGAAGAAAGTCGAGAAGGCAGAGGGTGAGGCGACCGAGTCTCGGGGAATTCGTATTCCTATAGCCTATTTCTACGATATATCAAAGCGGAAAGGGGGTGCGGTAATCGCGAGGTAAGACAAGGGGGAAAACGTTTCGGGGGAGCATTTAGGAGTAGTACAAGCCGAAGGGTGAGAAGCTGTTCGAGACCGAGAGAGCGATCTCTCCGAGGGTAGAGCACAGGAATGGCGAGTTTTACACACAGAGAAATGTGAAAACGTTCCGCGCTTTCCTTCTTCCATCTACGGTTTCTCTTTTTTCTCCTCCTCTTCTATTTCCATCCCATTCCACGGGTGGCTCGGGACCGAGCCCCTCGAATTACAGAAAGCCTTTATTATCGACGCACAGAACGCTTGCCCTGTCTGTGCATACAACGGAAATTGCCTGAGAACGCTCGAATATCATCTTCGTGACGGAGAGTTTAATTGGTTGAAGTCGCCTGTGCCCCCAGGCACCAGCTGACCTCGCAAATAAATCAAAATCGCTGGAAAATATTCTTTTTTAATTTTTGCAGCTTCATAAAGTACAATTATGATAACGATCGAGAGTTGTTCTATCAATAATGCCTACCTAACGAATTAATGTTTTCAGTAACATTTATCGATAGGCTAGAGAAGACGAGCATTCAATCTTTTGCGCAAACTATGTATCTCGTTATAACTTTACCGTCGTTTTAATTTATGCGCAACCAAAGTAAGCAACCGCGAGCTTCACCAAACGCGTGCCCCTGTGATATATGCAACCAGATTTACGGCGGAGACTGTAGTAGCGCATAATTGCGAAGCAATAAGGGGACCTAACCCCAACCTAACCCAAATGCAGTTTCTAATGTAACATAGGTTTGCCTTTTTCCGCGAACGCAAACGAAACTGCACTTTCAGGAACAATTTCGCTCGTTTCAGATAGAGAAGAATACGAGACGAGGGGTGGCAAGCAGGCAGCGGGATCTGAGCGAGGAATTGACGGCTAATTTTTGCTAAAAAGCACTGAATAGAGTAGGTCGCAGCGGGAGCAACGGCACGGTAGCAAAGAATGGTGGAACTGAGGACGAGAGAAACAGAGGGAAATAGGGAAACGGTTACCCGTTTACTGAAATCCGTGGCTGCATCGCGGGTGCATCCTGGTAGCTGTATTATCTTGCAAGTTTATTCATCCGGGTGTAGTGAAGAAAACAGAACACGTTTCCTGGTAATTCATGGCATCGCGAGAGCGATGCATTCAGGCCGGCTAATTAATCGAGCTAATAATTAAAACACGCGTGTGCCACGCTCCCGCATTACCAGCAAACTTTTCAATTCAATTTCGCCAACGAATTGTTTTACACGGGGCGAGATCTGCTTCTGTTAAGCTTTTGATTCGGAATGTGTCTGGGTTATACGCAATGGAGTATTTGTATGCAATTTGTTTCCAAATCTGTGAGAATATATTTCGTCTATATCCGAAGGGATTCTTCAGGTGTCTCGTACTATGTACTTATATTCATACCGCTACTTACAAAGTATACATAATGCTTATGCAAATTGATGGGACTCACCTGTCGATAAAACCATCTCCGTCGCCGTCGCATGCTTGGAACAGCTTCCTGACGCGTTCCTCGTCGCAGATGGAGCCTGCTTCACTCTCGGCATCCGCGGTTTGTGACATCTTCACTTTGCCTCTCCTTTATCCATTGTGACGAACTATCGGCGCACTACCTAGCAGCTGCTTCGTGTCCATCTTTCCTTAAATCCTTTCTTTGTTACGTCCGAAAGATGGTCGTCTCTTCTGCAGGCCTATCCGTGTCCTAAGCATTCTCCGGGAAACAGTTCCTGACACTCGAATTCATCACAAATCCAAAAAGTACTTGACTCACAATCGGTGAACAAACGTCAAACACGTAGGGTGTACCAATTCCGGGGATCGTTATGTCACGTGTTGCATAGTGATCACTATCATCCATAAATCGATCACAAAAGACATTCAGTGAAAATGTAATCGCGATCACGTTCAAAGAACTCAAATCTATGAAAGTCAGTAGAAGCAGCGGCTATTTTTGGCCCGCTTGAAGTATGTAGAATCCCTTGGTCTGGAAGACTTTGTTCGTGCATAGGGTATAAACAGATCTGCCGCAACTGCACGGGTCATTCTCTCGCGAACGTATTTTCGCCGGACGAATTTCAACGAGATCTTCAAGCTTCTCTTGTAATAATAGTCGCATGGACGTTCGTCTTGTCACTGAACCGTCCAAGAGGGTGAGACAGTTTCGTCTTTCCGGTGTCGGCGCGCACGCACGAGAATCCTTAACCGCCGCTTCCAGTGTCACCGAGTCACTAACCCTAACCTCAAAACCGAACTCGAGACTCACCCACCCTCACGAGCACTGCAACGACAATAAAAACTATCGATTGAGCGCAGCGCGGTCAAAAAACTTTGACAGCTCGCGCCATCTTGAAATTTTCAAGCACGACGAAAACAAAGATGGCGACCGTATTGCGAGTCGCCTAGCAGAATTCAGTAGTTCGGCGTCAGATGACGCCACGTACCCGATAAATGAAATAGCCTTCGACAAACGTTATATAAGAATATTGCAAATAATAGAAATAAATTATTTTTATTAGCAGTACCGTTGTACAGAGTCATATATAAATTCCTTTGTATATGCGGTGATAACTTAAGTAACTTAAGTTGCTATTTGACTTTGTATACAATGATAATAATACGTCGCTTAAGATTTCAACTTCTCAGCCAGCGTAGGCAGAAGTTTCTTAAGTTTACCAGCGTCGTGACTGAAAGCCCACATTATACACCGAGTATGCTCCTCGCTAGGCAAACCACGAAGTTCGTCGTCTGTCTGAAACCACTGGGCATGCTTCTCTTTGATGCGCTCCACTAAACTCCGGAGATTCTGATTTCTCTCTATATCCCACGTGACTTCCGAGTCCGGAGCTTGAACGCTCCTCAGCTTTTTGTAATCACCCTCCACTTCTTCGTACACTCTGTGGAATAACCAGAAGGAAGTTAGCTATAAGAAAAGAGTCTTTGATCTGTTCACTCCATAAATAGAAATGATACCAATAATATTACTTTAGAAATCCATCGTCCTCAATTTTGTATCTGTCCGCGAGTGGCTTAAAAGCTCGCACCAACTCGATAGGCAAATAATTAAAGTTCTCCTTCGCCCGTCCATTCACGTTGTAATTCGTGATCCAATTTTCGAACACTTCGATGGCCTCTTTCATGTTCTTGATCTTTTGCTCGTCCTTTGTGCACGATATGACCCGCTCGGCCCTTTTCGCCAGGCCTGCGATCGCGTGGTACTGATAACTCACGTCCCTTCCGTCCAGTGACTTGATACTCTGCAAAGCTTTCTCCTTATCTTTGAACCCGAGTCCAGTCTCTTCTTTCTCAATTTTCTCTTCGTCAGCTGATTGCTTTGCGACCTTTTTCTCAGGTTCTTCATCCTCGCCGTCGGTGCTCGAGGAACTACTGTACCTCCTCTTCGCGACCTTACCTTTCCTTTCCTCGTCGATCTCCATATCGTCGTTATCTTCGGATCCAAATTTCTCCTCCACTTGGGACAGGAGTTTTTTTAATTTAGATGCATCTGGACTGTAGCCCAACATAATACACTGGACGTGTTCCTTGGTTGGAAGTCCTCGGAAGTCACCCACGTCGGTCTCGTACCACTGTACGTGCTCCTGCTTAATCTTATCGATGATCTGCTTCAATCGCTGATTTCTTTCGATATCCCAAGTGGTTCTGCCGCTGGAAATCTTAACAGATCGCAGAGCCTTGTAGTCCCCCTTCTCTTTGCTGTACACGCTGAAAAATCAGAAGTGCGATCATTGAATTTGGAATTCATTCGATTTGGTTCAACTTCGTTCAATTTAGTTCACATTTACTTGTAAAATTCCTCTTCTAGGGCATCGTACTTTTTTGCAAGAGCCCTGAAGCTTTTCATAGTCTCTATTGGCAAGTAGGCAAGATTCTCTTTGCCGCGATTGTTCTTTTTGTAATCGGTGAGCCAGTCTTCGAAGATTTTTAAAGCCTCCCGAAGATTGGCCAGCTTCTCCTCATCCCTAGTTATTTGCAAGGTTCTTTTCGTGCGGCTCACGAAACTCGAGATAACGTGGAACTGATAACTGATATCTCGACCATCCAGGGACTTTAAAGTGTCCAAGGCCTTTTGCTTGTCCTTGAATCCCATCGACGGTTCTTCCGGTTCCGTGGATTTGCTCCTTCCCATGGTTGAAGAAAGATGGATTCACTCACCTGAACCGATAAAAGACTGTGCTTGAATAGTAAAATCTATATAACAATTTCAGCAGCCACTTACCGAAACTTTGTATCCTAGATTCACGTCCCAGATCCGTTACAAATTTAATCCGATCAATCACACTATCATAAAATAGTGTGCAACACTATGTGAACAATTGCACCTTTCTGCGTAGCAACTATCAAAAGGCAACACTTAACTTTTGATCCTTCTATGCTGACGGCGCGACTGTCAGTGACATATTCTACCGGGTCCCGGCTTCAGCTGACTGTGTTCAACATCTACTGGCGTAGGAGAAGGATGGTCGGCGACTTGCAAACTGAAGGAAAAGAGAGGGGTCGATATAAACATATCTATTATGTGTCACAGCCCGAAATAAGCAGCCGAACCCAGCCACTGTCGCTTGCACTTACGTCACTGAATGCTAATATGCTCGTGGAAGAAGGATCTGCATGGAAAGTCTCGCGTGCCATCGCAACCAAATTGTGTGTCTAGGTCAAGCCCGCGTAATCGCTTATGTTAATCCACGCGTGTATATCGTCGTATTATGCCTGCTTGTTTTCGATATAAAATCGGCGATAATTTACACGCACTTTACTCGATGACGTGGTGCGACAATTTTGGTAGTGACGCGGGTTATGAACGAGCGGTATACATATCGATTCTGCTAGATTTATTCGATATTTACAGAAGTTACAGTATCCTGGTGAACTACTCGGACTCGCGCATATAACAATGACCACAAGCGGTCAGATCTCCCGGGCTACATAGCTCTTATACTATCCATTTTGCTATATACAAATTCATGGAACGCGCGATTCAAATCTGCCGCCCTGATTCGCCAATCATAGCAGGAGATTTTTTAATTATTTGCAAAATCCACCTCTGCGACTCCTCTACGCGAGTGTTATGAAATTTGTTTAATTAAATTAAATTCCGTATACCCCGTGCAAATTCGAATCAACCGTTCCATTTAACACCTATATCAATGCATAATGTGTATGTACAAATACGATGCGTTTTATGACTAGAGATTTGTATGAAAGTGTGTGCTTGATAGCTACGACTTCCCGGCTTTCGATAAAGTCGTGCGAGATTCAGCAGACGCAGCTGCCTACACCGAGGCATGCGTACGAAGTTTGTTCGATCTTGGAACTGGTGGTGGTGGTGGCGTCTAGTAAGGTAGGCTGGGATAGAGCAGGAGCAGCCGGTAATTGCGTTCTCTGTACGCCGTCGTATAAAATCGATGAAGCCTCTCGCTCCCTGCTGTTACCGTCTATCTCCTGTGAATACGGGATCCTCGACAGATCCTGGCTCCTAGATTCGATTGGGCTGTCGTGGGCGGATAGACGACCGTAGTTCAAGAAGGTATCTGCGTAGGTGGACGGCGGATGGTGGTGACTACCGCTATATTCGTGCGTATAATGGGGATGGTATCTGTTAGGTGGAGTCTTGAATCCGTCGTTACTGCCGAGGTATTGATGCAGATGATGCAAACTGGTTGAGCCATACACTGTCGTGCGCAAAATAAATTTCAATTTTAATGCGTTTGTTGACAAAAAAATAATTAATTAGCTGTAGAGGTACCGGACTGACTAGACTGACCTGCTGCGGTGTTTGAATACATTGCAAAAACTGCATCGCCGTACCCGGCGCTAGGATGTTTCCCTAAATCGGAAACATCGTTTGACGTAGATATTTTCCCGGCTACAGATTGATTTCGGACACTGCTCTGTATTTCGCTGGGATGATTCGACGAGCTTCCAGATCCGTAAGCCATGCTAAACAGCGCCTCCGGATCGCATACAAATTTGTAAACGTATCTCTCTCCTGCTACCTTTTGCATTATTCCCTTCTCGTAATAGTACCTCAATGATCTGCTTAGCTTGTCGTAATTCATTGCCGGTCGATTTTTCTGTACTCCCCATCTGCGAGCCACCTGAAGCGTAGAGTAAATTATATTGCATTGCTTTTCACCTTATCGGTCGCGCATTTTTATTACAAGTAAAAAATGTTTACCTCTTCCGGTTCGATTAGTTTAAACTCCATTCCACGACCTGTCCACGCGATGCAAGGTGCATTCGCAGGATCATCTAACAAGGTAACTAAGAACTGCCATAGCTGGAGAGAACCACGACGCTGTTGCTGATATCCGACAGACACTTCACTCCAAGGTGGCACTCCTGTCATCGAGGACGGCCTTTTGCCAGCATAGTCTGCGTTCCACGAGGTTGGAGACCCTTTCTTCTGGTAACAAGTACTCTGTCTCTCCCACGACGGATTTCTGCCGTCTAATTGAACCCCTAGCTCGGTCCACGTGGGTGTTACGCTCCTTTTGCCGTACACTTCCGAACTCCAGGTCTCCTGTCGCGGGCAAAAAGTTTCGCTAGAACCAGACACAGTCGATTGCCATTGGGACGCGGCAGATGAGCTGCCGGTTGATCGACTCGGGGATGGCGAACCTCTGGCGTTTCTTGTTCCGCTTCCATACTGCTGTTGTTGTTGCTGTTGGTACACCAAACTGTTACCTGTGCAAAAATTGATACGATTGTTTCCCCAGCTGGCAAAGTGATCCGTGTATTTGCAACTTTACTCTGGGACGATAGGAGCACGAGCACGGCGAGAAGGAGAAAGTGGAGCAGAGAAAAAGCATGAAACTCAAGCAACGTATTAGCCATTGCACTCACGCGCGGTTGTCGGTGAAGTGCTCGTCACACAAATATTGGCAGGAAATTGGTTGATATTCAAAGCCCACGGGGTTGTCGAAGCTCGCGGATAGCGGCCCCGCCTGAAATACCGCGTGGAGCTCGCGCGATATGTATATTAATCGGGTGCTCCCCGAGAGGAGACCACCACCGGCATCCCACCGATGCTATGGTCCCTCGAGCCGAAAAATCTATTCTCGAACCATAATCCGGTTACGTTCCAAGTCGTGTACGGGGAATATTGAAAAATTGAGAGCGCCCGATACCGAGCCGGAACGCGACGCAGCTATTTTTCTTTTTTTGCTCTCGGATTAAAAACATTGCTTTCTCCGCTCCGTGGAAAAAGAAACGGACGCATATGAGTGCGAGTTACATGGAGAGGAGTAAGGATCGCTGTAACTAATCGAGTCGGCAAGTTTGATTTGGCTTTCTAGCTAGCTAACGTCGGTCAGACCCTGATCTCGTGTAGACGAGATAGACAGGGTTCGTGGAAGGGGTTGAAAGCTGCGGGCCAATCTGGCACTCTCTTCCCAGAGAGGGTCGAAAGGGGTCGACCTCAACGTGCTAGCGGGGCCAGAGGCTTTGCGGGTAGTTTTAGATTAAAATTAATCGCGAGCTGATGAAACCGGTGGCGATGTAGCGAGCAGGAAAAGGGTTGAAGCCGGGACTGGTCAGGGGCGGTGCGCAGAAGGGTTCCATGGAAAAGAGGGCGGCCTTCACTCGTCCACTCTCAAACGAGAAGCTTCGGTTCTTTCCTCTCTTTGTTCCTCTCTGTCTTTGTCGCTTCCCTATTTCTCTCCCCCTCCCATTCCTATTCTCTCCTCTACCCCCTGTTCTTATCCTGCTATCTCTGTCTCCCTGATCCCCGAATTCCGGAGTGGAGGCCGGTTAATAATGCAAGGTCCATTTTCCACCCACCTGACGCGCCGAAGTGCCCTTCTTCTCTATCTGTCCGTTCGCGCAGAAATGTTCTACATGAAATCCGATCCCGTTGCAACGATTCTTATTCTTGCATGCAGTTTGCGTTAACTTTTGCGAAATGATCGACGGATGCACGAGTATAGGTATAACTAGCGAGTGGAACTGGGACCATCCCTAATCCTCCTGATCCTCGTGCGGCTATTAATTAGCGGGGTGGTGACCAATCTGTATCCGTTAACAGGTTATTACTATTCCACCCGCTACATTGGTCAACGACTGGTCGATTTAGTGGACTAGGGAGATAGACTCGCTTACGCTGTCGTGCTAATCGCTTGAACAAACGGCGCTTGCACCATTCTGGTTATACATTTTTTTGCTTGCATCGAAATCAAGAATTCAATTAAAAAGTGTAAGACTCGGGCTTCGAAACCCTTTGGCAGTGAGATCGTAGCCGGACCATATGTGTTGGGAGGTATCAATAACGATATATATGATCCTATTATTAATCTAAACTGCGTGTAAATAATTGAAACGGCTTAATGCGAGGGAGAATTACGCGAAGAGAAGTAGAAGCATAATTCCCGGCGGACTTGGAAGTAAATGGGTATACGCTGACGGTGTCAGGCGGTGAATACAGCAGCAGAGTTCCTAAAGGATTTGTTTGGTGTACGTGCGTGAATAAAGGAAGACTAATCGGTCTGATTACAAAGCATGAGCTTGCGAACCCTTCGTCGACTTTACCTTTTACACCTTAGTTTACGCGACCTCGAAATTTGTTAGGGAACGCAACGTAATCTGCCGTGCAACTTTCACCGAAAGCTCAACGATTCGGCGCATTAATACGTGATTACTTTGGAAACGGTATTCGCCTGGAAATCTGAAATTTCAGTCGTATCCTCTGCTCAAGAGAAAGCTTGTCGACTTGAGATCTCCCCAGGGAGAGAATTCTATGCTCTTTCCTTCGTTTAGCAGCTTTTGTTGGAATCTACGTAGTGCTCTCCGCAGCTTTCGAGTTGAAAGCATTCTTCAATTATTCACTTACGTGTACTTAGTCACGCGTGAGCGAGTCCACTATGGAAGCGGCGAACATTGTCTGGTATTATCAATGAATTTCGCATTAAAACATTGCTGGAAAGTTTGTAACGCGAATGTCTGGCGAAACGCATGATCCGGAATCGAAATCATCTACACGGGACTCGTAAATAAAGAGATATTATCGGCGGTAATTAAGAGGAGGAGTCTTTGGGACACGAAAGCGCAGTAAAAACCGAAACCGGAAGAGCAGCTCGGGCCAGAGTTCGATTAATGGATGGGACACGGAGAACATCCCCTGTGCTCCAGTTATTTATGGGATCTATGGGGTAGTAACGTGCCACGTGGATCCATTGTCAAGAGATTTGTCACGGTGCACGTTCAAGAGGAGGGTATCGCCGGATCAGAGAAACGAGTGCTAAGAATATTATCTATCATCGAGCTACACATATCTACGGCTAATTATCTCTAGAAATTCATGATCTCTTACTGTTTCCAATATCTTGGGCTGTCGAAGTGGAGTTATTCGTCACGGCAATCGGTTCCCCGTATCCTCTATCCGCCGGCTCTTCCTTTACAATGCTCTTTGCGGCTTCTGCTGTTTGAGAGTTCAATTTGCCATTCCTGTATAACATAAACGCACACCATCCTTGCAGTCGATTTATTTACCGCATTTCACCGTCAAGCATTCTCCTTTAATTACCCGAAGCAGCTGTTGCGATTTCCCGGATCGAGGTCAAGGAATGTGTCACTCTGCGAATGCGAGTGGCTTACAGGTCCCTGATACTGTGAATAATTCCCAGACTCTTGCTTCACATTGGCGGCTGCGACAGAAAGGTTCTCGGTTATTGCATAAATTTCTTTAAACGTGAAAATGTAATTCGAAGGAGGGAGCCACGGCGGATGTGCGCACGAACGGGCAATGATTTTAACGATCGGGAGAAAATCGTTCCTTGGAACGAAGATCGCCAGGGCGAGGACATAAGGGCGCGTGTCGTAGCGGAAGCGAAGGCGCATCGTTGCAACGGCACGTGGGGGTAGGTTTCGCTTCCTAATGGTGCCGTCGACGATTTTGCGCGGCCGAGGGTGCGCCCCCGATAAATCAAACAGACTCTGGCCGTGGGAAGCATAAGTCAGAGGCCTCCGGCAATCATTGTATTTGCAAACATCGGAAGTTTACTCGCTACGGGAGAACCGCCGACTCGACGGTACGAAAGAATCGTTCGAATCCGCATGGAGTTCGTGAGCATCGCGTTATTCCATCGTTCACCATGTTTTCACACTCGAGCCCCAATAGATAGCCAACATTTCTATGAAATGTAAATGCAACGATAACAGTTTTCGTGCGATAAACAAATTTTTTTTAGCCACATCTACATAGCATTTATGCTTGACGATGGCTTTACATCCTGTGTGAATACAGCGGCAAAAAAGGCGGATGCGAGCTGAATCTTTTTTACAATTTTACAATAATATAGTGCAAGTAACAATATCCGGCAAACAAAAGTTTATTGGCAAATCTGAGCCCGGAGGTCAGCATGTTTGCCTCGAACGGGGTTCACTCCGAATGTTTGTGTGCGTATTACGTGCATCAACGAGAGAGACGGACCGGTTCCCGTGCATGTCGAATAGCGTATACAATTAACAGGTGAAGAGTAAATTTGATGTTGCACAGCGAGACCGTGCATTCCGACTGCAATTCAGTTTCGCGATTCCACGAAGGGGAGATGCCAAGTATATTAAATCCGATATCCAGAACGCTAATCGTTGCACGTGTATACCTCGTAACGGTAATACGAAATTTCTTTGCCGAGTTAACACACACAAGGGCAGACGAGGACGCATGTGCGCGGATAAACATATAGACATTATCCGCCATTCCCTCTGGCCGTTTATTCGTGTATTCGACGCGTATCGAAATATTTGCCAGATTTTCCCGTCTGTACATGCACAGACGGTGCCCAGAAATTTTCGAAACTCTCCGTTACGTTAACGAGGAAGCTCCTTTCCTCGTACGACATTAAAGCGTCGACGAATATTCAGGTAAGCGGCTGCAGAGAGACGCCAATCGGCCAAGGTTTAAGACAGGGGAGAGAAAAAAGCCTTTGGATTTAATATAAAGTGCTTCCTCCTGTAACGCGATATCGATAATCGACGGGGTCTCCTGTTGATTCCTTCGTGCAGCTTTAAAAACACCAGCCCTAGGCGATTTATCGGCGTTTTTTTAATATCCCGGTTCGTTTTATCCCTAACTTCGAAAAATAATCTCGCTGGCGTTTAAGGTAACATATTGATCTTCAATAAGTTGCTGATATTATTATAGCAGTAGATTTTCTGTACTAGTCGGCCGCAAATTTCTAGCTCCCCATTCGGGTAAATTGTATCCAAGTTCTTTCCAAATTGACATTAAATTGCATATGCGATAAATTTCCGTGCAGCTTCCGTTTCAATCACATTGGTTTCCCTCGACCTGCATAGTATACATATATGTTTATACGTTGGCACGAACGGAGCAATTAGGTGCATCTCGAGGAAATCGTCGGGTTCTGCTCAAGGTAGAGGTAGGTTTTGGTAAAAAAAATCGGTAATCATAGATAAACTAACTTGACATCCGGTGAAATTCCGGTACGTACTGCTCGCTGTCCTCCGTTTCGCAGCTACTGCCTGTAATTCAATTCAAACGAAATATGTTGATAGTTTTTTTTACGTAATATCAGAGATAGACGGGAATTTTTTAGTTAGAAAGAAATCATGTCGTAAGAGATGTTAAGTAAAATCTAGCTATGAAGTAAGATCGTCGGCTGTGTAGCTATAGTCTTTTCCCCTCGTTATCGCGATTATTGCATTCAATTTGCCGTGAATTGCGTTACGGTTTGTCAAAGTAATCAAAATTAATGCTCTCAATAATAGACCACTGTGGCTAATCATCTCTGAGGAAGATTTACGAACGCTTCGCTAGTATCTTCGTGGCTCGCTGAACAAATTATTCCCCTTGAATTTTCTAGAGGGGTAGGTCTACGAGAATTTTACAATGTACAAAAATAATGCTAATAGGTTTATATTTTTTATTATTGCAGAACAGACTGCGCTGGTGTAATGCATGGAGACAAGAAATAAAAAAAAATAAATCGCCCGAACAGGGACTCGAACCCTGGACCCTCAGATTAAAAGTCTGATGCTCTACCGACTGAGCTATCCAGGCGGATGGAATGTACTTTTTAAAATTCGTATATAAATGACACTCCTTCGGCTTAATAATTTACTATTTGTTATAAATGCAATGCGAATCGTTTATAACAATATTCGCTTACCATCCTGAAGCCACGGCTCTTGTCTGTATTCTTGCGTAGGATATATTTCATTCTCTGAAATCAAGTTTACGAAGTTTTAAACTATCGATCTCAAAAATGTTAAAACAATGTTATTCAAAAATATATATAATTTATAGCAAGTTCTATTTGTTAAATAGAGGATATTATTGTGCGCGTAATAATTCGAGCACTACGCAACAAGATCGCCTTGTCGATTCCTTATCTATATTATTTTCAAGAATGAATTAGTTTCACGCAATGGAATTGATAAGAGATGCGAGGCACGATTAAATCTAATACTAGCTACACGTTAGCTGTTCTTTGCCTAACTTCGGTTTTATCATATGTACGATGAGTTAGAAGGTAGCGAATCTGAATAATGATTAATGGTTTTTCGGATGTAATTATTTCAGGGCATCCCGAAATTAATGCTTCATATATTTTAGCGCGCTACGCCGTCAAGATCGATAAATGTTCATTACCATGAGAAACAGCTAGAACTTTTTGAGTCACAATTATTGTAACAAATGCTTCTTCTTGCTTTCGGATACAAGACTATTGAGCGCGTTAAATGAGCATTCTCTGAAGCGCAAAGAGATTTCTATATAGGTAATTATGCCACGATCAGAGACGATATCTGAGCTGTAATAAAATTCCACGAGATGGGGGGGCGAAGATGGAACAAAGGCGATGTGCTGGGAGATGAATCAGTGGCAAAAACAACCCCTTCGACGTGAACATGTATACATATAGTATACATAAGAATGTGACAGAAATGTATGCTGCGTGGGGTCCGTTTAATGGGCCTCTAGGATTCGCTACGGGTAGCCACTTGTCAGTAACCTCGTTTTGTTCGTAGTCACAGTCCCGTCTGATGAATCGAATTTGCTCGGTCCTGTAACTCATCGATAATAATGCGTTGGACCTCGAATGATTTAACCTTTCGGACAAGATACACGACGCCCTTCAATGAAATATAATATCGCGACGGAAGAGCATTTTCTGCTAACAATGGAAATCTCTCAGAACGTTTATGGGCTTTCATTGCCGTGTCTAAGAAGAACATAAAGACAATTAAACACTGATCTCTCCTTTCGCTCAGTATTTCTTGTTTTCCTTCTTTTTACCAGAATTTTTCTCTGATTTCATAGGGCGAGAAGAAACGTCGAATCTCGGAAGCAGGAGGAAAGTTAGATGGTTCGTTCTTTCGTTCACGTCGACGCGACGCGACGCGACGTTTCAATATTTCTTCGCGGTGAATTGCTGCCGAAAAGTGGATGGAGGCGATGGTAGGGCGTAACGTGATTACGATAGAGAAATTGAAGCATTATAGGTAGTGATTGAGTTAGGTGGAGGCGGGCCATCTAGACTGGTTGTTCACACCACGGCATGCCAATGTTAGATATAAAGTGTCAATCACTGTGCCCAGACGCTGTTGGGGTGGTTACGAATCCTGTAGGGTACGAACCAGCTTCGACTACCCCATGAGGCTCTTTGCGGCGATAATACGTTGCTTATTGAATTCGTCCTGAGGCTTCTCGCTGTGCTGCCTGATTTCTGGGTCAAGGCTAAGCAAAACTGCTGATATCGGAGCGATTAATTGGCCCATGGTCCGATGTCACTCTTATCGACCTACTCGACGATACTACAAAATCTAGTATAATTTGAATTCGGAACATTAATTTCCTCGTCGTAATCGGTGTTGTCCTATTGAGCAAAATAGCAATTAGACGTTTCGAAACTTTCAAGTCGCTCTGCTTGCTCTTAGAACGTAATTGCACCGTAGAAAATAATATCATCCTTGATGCGACTATATAAAGATATTGGACTCGACTGCCTGTCACTGACAGCCTCTCTTCAGGGGGTGGTTCCCTCTTCGCCCCGTTGTACACAGTTCGCGTACATCCTGCACGTGCTTCGAGCCGTGCTGCGCCTTCTGCCTGCGTGGATTTTCTTCGTGTACGAGTGGCGTGTGTAAGTGTTTGCACGAAGACGCAACCGAGACTCCGTGTCACGGCGAAGAGCCGACGTTCCCGGACAACCTCGTATCAAAGAGCTTCAAAATCGTTGGTCTGGGGATAGTGATCAGGACAGACTACCCCAGATTTCGTTGCTCGGGACTTTCCCGTCGATTTCTTTCACGTAAAGTCTCCAGTTGCGAATAACTTGAAACTGATTTCCTTTCAATTTCTCTTTCGCCCGGTCAAATGTTTTTATCGATTTTTTCACTTACCAGAGTGTAGCTTCTCCTCGTCATTTGCGGGTGCCACGGAGTAATTAGTCGGGCAATAATTTACGACGACAGTCTGAAGGGGCTCGTTCAGTCTGCTGAATTCTTCGTTTGGCTGGAAAAATAGAGAAGAAAATGAAAATCGTATTTCCACTTTGAAACATTGTCGTATACATTGCTGGAGTTGTAACTGAGTGAGAATTGAATATTTCAACATATCATCGCCAAAACCCAGCGTTCTAGGTTTTAATTTAAACGATGTAAGGAATCGATCCCGTGACAAACGTCCGATACCGATGGAAAAAGGTTTTTCTTCTAATCTTGGGTATCGTCGATTGGAAAGAGAGTTCGCTTTGCGTTCTATCAGGCGAAGAAAAACGACTACGGCGATCGAGGTGGAATTGATGTAAAATCGTAGGACGAGAACACGGAGCACGGCGATTTGGCATAGAAAGGAATAGTGACGAACTGGATTGTAAGTAAGGCGGCGTAGCTGGCACAAGGAGAAAGAATTGGAGAGAGAACGTGCGGAAGACGAGGCAAGAAGGACATCCGGTGAACGATTGGATGGTTTCCTCCTTGCGGAGCAATCTCGTGGTAAAGCCTGTTACCGGTTTTGGAAATTCCAATAACGCTGTGACGCCGTCTACTGTTCGTTTACGAAGTTTCCCTGCGGCTTCTAGCTATCGCTTACATTTTGCAATAGAAAAAATCACTCTAGAAACATATATTAAACCTTCCCGATGCATACGGAAATTGTTCAAACTCTTTCCAAGAATTCTAAAACTGATTGCATTATCGCAAATTCATGCAGCTATTTTGTCGCTGCTCTATCTACCGTTTTTCTTTTACATTTAATTTGCCAGGATATTATCATTTATGGAGATGTAATCATCTACCGTTTTCACAGCATCGCGGCTCGGTCTTACGTTCATTGCATCGTCCCTGGATTTTCCTCTCATTGCAATTAATAGTCATTTATAATTAGTCGCCGCGATGGCTTAGCACTCATAATCCACAAGCTGTGCCCTCTAATATAAACTTTAATTACGTTCCCCGATATTACGTTCAATCTTTAATCCTGCCAACCCGATATCAGGAGGCGATTACCACCACGACAGCGTTAAATAATGGATAAAAAATGTACCGCAGAATACAGAGCTTTTTCTTAACGTTTAGAAGCACTACTATCTCTAACGTCATAGCACGAAGATGCGTACAACTTTCACATCTCTGAATCCCGATCTCACCGATTATAAGTTAACCGAGTGTATTCACGAAGCAATGACTCGTAAGGAAAACGTGCAAACATGGTCGCGTGCCATTTAACTTTTTCTCTGCTCCCCTCTGCCACCCTGTTTTCCCTGAGCATTCCCATCGGGAACGCGTTTCCGTGTAAAAGACGCGCTCGTAAGTGGATCGTTTGGGGTGCGTGTGTCATGTATGAACATACGTACTCGTGCGTTTGTACCTAGTGAAAACGAGATACCCATGAATCGAGGGAACGCCTCATCGTTCCTGATGATGCTGCGAGGGGTCGTCACCCCAATTCCCCTTCGTACCCCACCCTCGTAATTGCGCACTTCGGTTCGGTTTATAATAAAGTCATCGAACAGACAACACGTTCCAAACAAGTTCCCCTCTCCCTCTCTATCTGACTTGATCCCGACGATTTCAAATATTTTTTACAAATTGTAAATACGAAAAAATGTGCAAAGTGTTCGACACTGGGACGAAGATCCGTCCAGTGGATGTGTCAAAGTACGATTTTCTCTTCGGTAATGGTTGTCCAATTTCAACAAAGACTCGTCGTCCAATTTGATCAATTAGGAAAGGCAAAAGGCGTTGCCACTTTGACGAGAAAACCTCGCCCTCTTTTCTTCCCGACGCTACCTCGAACGAGGGTGCGAAGACAATGATGGTTTCGAAGAACAGAATGCGAACAATACTATGGATGACAGTAAAACTCAAGATTACAATGTGTCACGGACCGAGTCTATCTACTAATTGTTCCCCTGACACACTGTCTACAGACTTTTATTTTCTCGTAGAAAAAAACCGTGGCTATTCCTTGAAATTTTCTTTCTTACATGTGTAAATGCAATCCTATTCCCACGAAAGTCAAGAAAAAAAATGACGATCACGAAACTGTCCCAGGTAATTCTACATGGTGTCGCATGCATCCCATTGACTAAGAAGGGGTCTCTAATCATGGGAAACTCGAGTGGCAGCATATGTTACCGGGACAGGGGAGTCAATTAACAAACGGGGCGGGTGTGTGGGAATCGAGTGATTTTTAGAATCAACAAACATAAATCAAGTGTTTCCGCGAGCGAGTCGTCCCGTCTCCCTTCGTTCTTTCACGAGGGTGTCCGACGACCACCTACGGCTCGCCAGTATCATAGTCACGGTGGTGGTTCTGCACACGGGAGCACCCTGCACAGGGGACCAGGAGGGTTGAATGGTGGCGACAATTACGTGTTTAGAGGGCACAAAAGGGGTGGCACCCGTGGGACCATCCATCGGAGCGTGGTGGCGCGTGCCACGGCAATTCAGCACTCGAGGATCATTGCTCGAGTACACTGTATTATACGTTCGTCGATTTTGACTACTGTCACTGTCCACGCTTATGCCTCCATTGTGTCGATGATTGTGCTTGAGGGGACAGGATGGATACAGGAGTCACGTTCCTAAGCTTGTCTTCTATTGGGATGAGGTTCAATGTCCACGCAAGACGCAGGTAGGCTGGCCGCGTATTACAATTACTGGATTCCCTCGGGACATTTTTTCGTGGGACAACTCTGGTATCAATGTAGTGGCAGGTATATTGTCTAACTCCTCCCGATGAGTAAATTATGAAACGATAAGGGGGTGTATCCTGGAAGTAGTCTTTCTATTTGATTTATGATTCGTTGCAGTGGCTGATCATGCAATTATCCCATACCCCTTGTCAGACATTGCGTACTATCTAATAATCATCCCTTAATCCTCAATTAATTGTGAAATAGGTTACAGTTCAAAATCGATAGAGTTTCAGCTTACCAATCTAGTCAAATCCGTCGCTGTGGCAGGTACTTGATCCTGAATCATTGTTATCACTCTCCGCTTCTTCGGATCTTCGTTCCTTAAAAAAACAATTCTCACAAAGTCCCACGAATTGACATGAGAGAAAGTATCGATAAGTAGAACGGATCACACGAACTGTCGCGTATTGTACGAGGTCACGTTGTTGCACCGTCAAGATCAAAGATAGGACTGATTGCGAGACGAGAGATTTGATCTCGGCGAACGGTGAAAAGACAGGGTATATGCAAGGGGGTTGTGTCTATGGTGCGTCTACGCCCACAACGTGATATAGAAATCAACCCTGCGCGAGCTAGCCTCACTAGGGGTTGCTTCCAACCCCTATTTTGTAGGCGGAGCCTCGAAATCATTGGCGACCTTCTCTCTTCCTACGAATCCTCACGCTTCGAGAACTCCTACGAGCACAGTTCTCTTTGTCGAGGTTCTCTGTTAATCTTGCGAATCGCTTTTTTAACCCCATGCTGATATTCTATCCCCTCAATGGAACGTCCAGACGATATCTGGGAATGGAATTCAAATTCTAGCTTGGCGAATAAATTGTTCCTTGAAACGGTATACTACATACATCGAATCCTCGAAGTACGTATGCTTCGAAAATATTGTATATGTATACGAAAGTTTATACGTATGTGAAATCATGGTTTCACGAACTTATAAAATCGTATATCGTGGACTATATTGAGGTAGATTTTGTATTAACAGGGATGTGTATGCTAATATTATATAAAAAAAAATGCTATGTAAATATTAATTAAATTTATACCGTCCCGTTCATCTTTGTGTGATGGCCTCTTTCCCGCGGAAGTTGGGGTCATTTAGGCTGTTTATCCGGGAAGTTCATTAAACAGTTTCCCTTAGTTGATAAGTTGTCATCGAATGATTCAGTGCATCGTTTACAGACGACAATCTTTAGGAGTTTCATCTTATACAATCTATAATTTGGCTGCACTTATAAATTGATGTTAAGATATAATGCAAAATTAACACACTGTCAAAGCTTTCCCTACATAGTGTTAGAAGTACGCGCATTGCGTTTCTTTTGACTTTAACGTCACTATATAGAGGACCACGTTCAGAACAATTAAATAGACAAAGTCATAAGCTAATGTAACAGGTAAATTACAGTTAGGACACAAGATAGATGTTAAATACCTTTCTTTGATGCACGTCAGCAAAGCGCGCGAACTGTTGCCATTTTCGTACTACATACATTCGCCGTTACCCAACGTCCAACAGTAGAAAACCAGAGCATAACCCTCGTAGTGATAGGAATGGAAACTATGTACCAAGATGCTTCACTAATGCATTGTCTTCTTTGCAATGTTATTCAGTTACTTGGTTGTGTCACAGTCGAGGTTTAGAATAGACATATCAATATATATCGTCGTTCCTTGCTTTATAGGGCTGTACAGCTCCATTTAACGTGTCCGTGTCACTTGCAATGTTACCTACAGACAAATTACCTTATGGACTATCGTGGAGCTAACGTGACTGCCATACCGACCAGAAATCCAACACCGATTTGAGCGTCCTCTATTACGAACAGGATCAGTTGAAGTACTAGTGTTTACTGAAGTCCTGTTGGTGACAGGAGAAATGGTGTGTATATCTGCGAATGCTAGGAGGGGAATCAGAGAATCAGTTTCCACAGACGAGATATATGAATTCTTATATCCCGTCGGTGTCTGTATGAAAAGAATCTACAAAACGATCTGAACCCTCACTACGCAGGAATTGACAATTTAAATAAACCCAAATATTAGTTTGACGGAAATATTTTACTTATTTTATAGGGTAACAATTCGACAGGACATTCAAAAAACATCCGCCTTAAAGAAAGAGCTACACCCCCACCTCCCGGCAGTTTTCAGCCAATTAGGGCAATCTGTTTCAAAAATCTGCATCTTTCGCCCAACGGATCTCGTAATGGTTCGACGTGTTCAGAGTGTTCGTTGAATTAAGGTATGTCACATAGTCTAACATGTTCCTAAAGGCAAAATATTATATCAATTGCTTTCATTTCCCGTCTCTTGAGAGTTCTTCAGTGTTTTTTGTTAATATTAAATCATATTTTTGTGGAAATAGCGAAAACATTGCGTAGTAAGTGGAATAGCCCAACATGCAGTTCTTGTATCTAACGCTACTTTTACGTATAGGTATACCTATTTCAGTTCCAAATTCCATTATCTTGCAATATATTCTGCATTTTCCATCACTATTAGTATAATATGGGTGATTCTCAAAACATTTATCTCTAATTTTAGTTCGATTCTGATTCAAAAAACATCGGCCATAAAGAAAGAACCCCACCCCCCACCACCCAACCATTTTCCGCCAATTAGCGCGATCTAGTTCAAAAATCTGCCTCTTTCGCCCAACGGATCTCGTAGTGATTTGACGTGTTCAGAGTGTCCGTCGAATTAAGGTATGTCACATAGTATATTATACTCTTGAAGTCAGGAAATGATATACATGGTTTTCATTTTCCTGTCTTCCAAGTTTTCCGTGGTTTCTTTGTTAATATTACCGAATATTTTGCAAAAAATTAAGAAAGTATTGTGCAGTGCACGGAATCACATCGCGCAGCGTGCATTTTCAAATCGACTCGAGTGTGCATATATACGTATATATGCGTATGCGTATACGTATTTCAGCGCTGAATTCCATTATTTTGCATCATATTCTGCAGTTTTTAGCAATTTCCTTATAATATTGGTGATTCTCAATACATTTATTTCTAATTTCAGTTGGATTCTGTGCCATGGCGTCTCTTTCGCTTTTTTTCGAATGAGAAATGGCGGGAATGCGCAGGACCACAGTGACACCGCGCCATATTGTCAAATCATCTTCTCGCTGAAAGGTGAGCGTTCCTCAAATTTCTTGTTGAAATAAGTAGAATTTTAGCAATATATCTCTATTAAATTATAATTCGTACAACGTATAAAACTTGTATGATATACAGTCGCGTTGTAGATAAGTAGTAACATAATACAAGCCATTATTTACGACTATTTCTTTGTTGTTTCTGCCTGTGGTCGGGAAGCTTGTTTTTCCTGGAAAATATCGACTATTTATCGCGAAACAAAAAAAGGCACTTATCAAGTAACGTATGCGCTGAAATATTTCTAGGAAACAGAAGCAATCGTAAACACAGATGGTGTTTGCCTTTAGTCGGGTATCGGACATAGCCGAATGGCAAAGGACGATCGCGAAGGTTGTCATTCTACTACTTGACGCCGAGCTGACAAAACATGGAAGACATCTCAGTGAGGTGCGTATCGTTACCAACTTGTAACGCGGTGTTCATAATAGTTATACCACAATTATTTACCCTCTATTACCGCTGCTGCTTATTCAATACGATTCTAATTACCACTTCGCATAGTATTACTGGATTGGATTAAAGAATATTCGATGTCTTTTGCTTCAATACTAAATCTTTTGTTAATATTCATATTTGCTATAGAATTCGAGTTTAATTTTTTCTTTAGTATATCACGATTATCATTACCTTCGTGCACTTGTTTTATTCCTTTGTTCCTCTTTGTTACAGCAGTATGGAGAGAGGTGAGTAGACGGAATAGAGTAAGCCAATAGCTACAATGATTGCAACTAAGGTGTTTGTACGTGAGCATTTTAATCATTTTTCCATATTGGCTTTATGTGATCTGACACTGTTACTAAGATGAAACAACAACAGTTAAAATACTTACAAAAACAATTCGATCTTCTATATCAATTATAATTAAGTTATGGGAATTAGAATGTTTCGTTAATGGCGATACCAAACACTCGATAGGATGAATATGTTTTCTTCCAGAAAATTTTTTGACCGCGCGCAATGCGGTCGGTAGAGTCAATGTTTGCTTCGCAGTTTTCTAGTATTTCCAGAGCAAGTGGCTCTGCTTAAATTGTCGTTTACACTTTAGCTTAACGCGATTGTAGAGTCAGTGTTTTTCACGTGCATGTTATTAATACTATTATCAGAGCACCGGTGCTCCTTTTCAATTATTTCAATCGCGAAAGTAGAATCTTAATTTGTTCGCCGATATAATTTGCGGTCGTGGGCATAGTCTTTTATTTTTATTTTTTTCTTATATTCGCTATCGAAAGTAGACTCAGTGCACCACCGAAGGGGATGTTTTGGGCGCCACTGATAAAGTGAGAAATGTAAGTATCTTTTGAACAATTCTCAGTTTTCTATGAAGAATTAAATTATGTAGATTTAGCGGTAGATTTTAATGTTCTTTGCTTTCGCGTTTAGTTACAGTTTGCACACTTCCTGACGGGTGACTTCAATTGAGCTGCCTCGGTGATGTTCCTCGTCTCCTCCACGAGTACTTCCTTGGTATCTGCAATCAACGAAGTAGTGAGTCGCATGCGTTTTGGTTCCTCCGGTCCCCAATCATGTCGTAGGACGATTGGTCCGAAGCGGCGCGGGTGACTGGTTGTATTTTTAGTAGTTTTGCGAGCATAGTGACCGCGGGTATAGTTTTTATACCCGTCAGATGCAACGTTATTTTCTTCTGTATTATTTCTTATATGAGGTTAGATCTGCCTTCTTGTACTCGCGTTTTTTAATATCAAAAAATTGAGAACCATAGAAATATTTACTCAAATAAATATTTGATTAAATAAGGACCGTTCGTGTAGGTTCGTCTACTTCGATAAAAAGATATGATGACATTAATAAATACATTGAATATTTGTGTATACATGTATATTTAAGACATTGTATATTAAATTTTATAATTGCATTTATAACCAATTGAAATTTGTTTACACTGTTGAGCAGTGCAGAAGTCGGATACCCTCCGACTTCGTTACTGCAAGTGTTTCATGATTATAGTAATCGTGTATTAAAATTAGTAAATAAAACGATACGTATATTAAAATCAGCATTGATTATGCATAGCCAATGAATCATTTAATATTAATTTTCATGTGCTATAGTCGAGTCCTATTCGTATGAAATTTATTACACATTATGTACAAGAAGGCGCTTTGTATACGGGTAGATTTTCAAATCGGAGTAGCTATCTTGAACAATTTATTGTACTTCGATTAAGGAATCACCTGAGGCTTATTTAATAGCTTGTCAATTTTTCAAGTAAATATTTAATTGCATTTATTTCTGAATTGCATTACTTATTCTAATAAATTCAGTTTCAATGACAGTCATTTTCCTTAAAAAATAAATTATTTATCAGCAATATTCGAGTTTTTATTGATATTTCATAAATTACAAAGTCGAGTCATTTTTTAAAAGATTGAAAATAAAATATACTATTACCTATTGCAATTTTACGTGTACTAATCATCTTTTTAGATCAGGATTTTCAGGTTTAACCCCTTCCGTGTTCAGTGCCAGGAACTCACTCACGTGCCCAGGTGCTACTTGGGTGAGTGAAAGGCAATGGGCACGATGATCATATGGTTTTTAAATTTATAACAATGTTGGCGGCTGACATTTGCTAGTGTACCGTGCACGACGTACTTTCCACATTGTGTGTGTGTGTGGTTAGGCCGTGGAATTGCGTCGGCTCGGGAATTTCATAAAAAATTATAAACGTATTTATTACAATACCGATACTACGATTTAACGAATAGCAATATGTTTCACAATTGCAAATATACATTGAGTACCATAACGAATGATGAAAATATGGCAACGAATAGAGTACTATACGAACCAAGTATACTTAGTTGAAAGAAAATGTACAATATATTTTAACAATCAATAGTTTGCATATACGTTTACGCACATTTACGCAATGGTCGCTAGCCTTTGTCAGCCGATTTCAGGAATTGGTACGTACCCTTAGAGTGTGAATGATTGTATGCCAAGCTCGGGTGTCGGAGGCGTCCCGGGACGTCTCTCTAGTTTAGGCTCTTGCGCCCGAGTGTTTGAGTGAGGAATGTGGAATGATGTGTGTTTGTGTGAATGCTTTGCCACTTTTTAAATATAGATCTAGGTAGGATAGGTAGTATACCTTCTGGTGTGCCTGATAGATATAAGTAGGTAGGGCCGGGCAGGTTGACACAGTCTCTGATCGGGTAGGCACACGCTCGCGTGTTCAACCTGTTTCAGGAAATCTGATTTGAAAAGTCGACGGTGAAGCTGAGGCGCGAACGAAAATGCGTTCGCCTCTGGCTTTGCCTATCGATTTTTCGAATTTTTCGCGGTCGCGGTCGCGGTCGCGATTTGGCTCCGAAACGAACGTTCTACGTTATGCTCGAGGCTGCACGCGTAGGCGAAGATCGATTACAATTTTAATCTTAATCTTTACGATTTTCCATAATCGCAATTTTTACGATTGTATTTGGTCGTGATTCGTCGTTACGTGTGTTCCGTTTAGCTACGCGTTTTAGATTTTTATTTAATTTTTTGTTTGTTTGCGAATAGAGTCTCGAGCCTAGACTAAGTTTCAGCGGGCATTGCGCTCGAAGAAAAGAAGAGGCTAAATGTCGAAGAGGCCCGACAAACTGTCTCTCAAGAGGGCAACTACCAATGGCACTGCATCCTTTGGATGGAGAGTCATTCTTTGTTATTATATTTTGTCACTATGCTCGCTTTTGCATGCTGTAGTTTTAGTTTATTTCTTAGCCAGCACTATTGCCTGGCCCACCATCATCGTATTGGGCAAATCGCGATTATTATTAGCGTCGCGTTCGATTGAACACGGTTTGCATTAGAGTTGCGAATAAAATCAAATCGCGATTGCACCTAGAGTTAAACCCGATAAACCCAGATCGCGGTATTTTTTTAGAGATGCTATTAAATATATAGCGGCTTGAATTAGAGTTGTTTTTATATTAACTTATACTTGCAATATGTACTTGCATTTAGCGCTGCGATAATACTTTTCGCGTTCCTTTTCTACACAGGTTTTAATTAGCATTTACAGTACTGCGATATTTTTCCTTTGCGAATATTTTTCTTACATTCCATATAGTGTTGCGATGATAAATGATCGCGATTTTGAAGTAGTGTTGCGATGATAACTGATCGCGGTTTTGAAGTAGCGTTGCGACCACAATGAAATGCCCAAATTTTTCCCGAGTTACCAAAGGTAACTACTAAAGTTGCATAAGGTGATTGCTTCGATGGTAGTCCTGGATGCGACTACCATGACTTCTCCGTTATTAGTTATTAGTGTTGTGAATTAAATATGATGGATGCAGTGAATTACTATTTTTTTTTTTAAGATATACGAAATACTAAATTAAAGATAACGAAGCACCATACGCGGTTGACTTTGCAAGTAATGCAGTAAACTAGTGCTTTATTATTAACACCAAAAACGAGTTTTTTCATCTTAGTATTCATGTAAATATTTGTATTTGTAATTCGTAATTATTATTCAGCATATTTGCATTTTGGATGACCATGCTCCCTTTGTACTACTGTACTTTTTTTTCACAATTACTAATCTCATAAATAAGTTTGTTACAGACTTGCTAAGTTAAAGAAGATGTCAGTATAATAGAATGCTACCTCAAGTACATTGCACTATGTAAGTAATCAGAGGCTTAAAAGTGATGGTGTGTGGATCAAATAAATCGAAGGAAATCATATGATTTAAAGGAAATAATAGAAACAATCGCGCTATCATACCTAAGAAATTACACTAAATTCATATGAACTTTTATCTGTTTCAGAAAGAAGATTCATCATAAAATATCGCTTCCCTCTTTCTTTATATCCCTTTAGATTTTCAATTGTGTAGGCTATTTTTAAATAACGATACGTTTTTCATCAGAGGTGGCTGTTTGTAAACTAAATTATTTTTCAAGTAGGTAGGCAATTCCTCAATTAAATTAGTTTTATAATTAGGCAAGCAATTCCCAAATGAAATTAGCATTTCAATTAGGCAGGCGTTGTTTAAGTTAATATATATTTTTAGGCAGGCAGGTGCTTTCGTGTGATTTAGGTGTATGATCATAACTTTCAAGATTCATCATGAAATATCCCTACAGGTAGCGCTCAAATTAATCTTCATTTTCAAAGTCGGTGTGACAGGCAAACACACGAGACATGAAAGTTCATAGATTGATAGGTGTATTGTATATCTCGTCTATGGTTGTATCAAAGGGTATGTAGGTATATCGGCAAAATAGGCCAACAAACAAAACAGATACTACAGGCGGCATCTTTCGGATCTTCATTACTATAGGTGTAATCGAAGTTCGTATCTTCACCTATGGGTTTCGCCACTAACTATATTTTGTCAGATAATACATGCGCAGGATTATGGGGAAAAGATCATATTTTCGATAACTTTCGCTACCTCGTGCATTTGGTTCTGTAGTAAATCAATGTATCTCCATACTTTGTTGAATGAAACCAAGGTTCTTCTGTGATTTGTGTAATACGATAATGAAGTTCCTTAAACTATACCCATGACATCATTGTAAGAAATTATTATTTTTACTGAAATGTGGCTATCAATGGATGTTCTGATCACTGGGGAAGGTTTATCATCGTGACACTGTATTACATCATCGTAAGTATCAATAATGTATCCAAATAATTCTTTAACGTTTGTCAATCGATACAGTTTATTCCTAATTTCGTTGGCAATGACTTTCTCAAGGCAACTAGAGACGTATAAAAATATTCTGCGCCAATAACGCTTCGTCTTTAATTTTATGTTAACGCGAGACTTATGAATACTTTGGTTTATTGTATTAAAATTAACGAAAAACTCGCTCCAAATGACATTTTTTTCAACGATCTACACTCCGTTGAGAATTTAATAATAGATTCGTACATGTGTACAAAAATATCGATAAGACAGTTTTGACAACTTTAGAATGCGTGCGTTCTATTATTATAACACTTAAGTGATAAATTACGTCTCCACGCAGAAAATTTCTTAAGTTTGTCTCGTTGAATTTTCTTTGAAATACAAAGTAAACAGTACATACATTCATCCAAGTGCTATTGATTTCATCAGCTATGTGAATGATTTAGGTACAAACTCTCAAGAAGTATCAATGAGATATGCAGCAACAAGTTGAACAGAAGCATCCGCAAATCTTGTTGTACAAGTGTTGTAATTATATTGGACTGAGTAGTGGGAAAAATTTACAAGATGTCTGCAGTAGAGACGCCACATTTTATTCGTACTATCGAATGGGATATGATGGACAAGACCAAGTTCTTTCCATTAAGCATGTTGTCCTCGTTTTCTGTACGCTGTTGTTTATATCCTTTGACAGTAATCAAGACCAGATTACAAATTCAAAGGCACAATTACATGTACAATGGTCAGTTTGCAGCTAAAATCCAAACTTGTTATCATATAATTACGTATCGTATTATTTTTCAGGAATGGTAGACGCTTGCAGGAAAATTTATCAATTTGAAGGTGCGGCTGGTCTTTACAGAGGATTTTGGATAAGTTCTGTACAAATTGTATCTGGTGTATTTTACGTATCTACGTATGAAGGTGTTCGCCATATACTTGGACAAACTGGTGCTATAGGCAACATAGACTCACGAGTTAAAGCATTAATTGCCGGTGGTGCTGCTAGTTTGGTAGGGCAGACAATAGTAGTCCCCTTTGATGTCCTAAGTCAACATTTAATGGTTCTTGGGATCAGTAGGAATAAGCACGGGAGATATGTGGATAAGGTA
This sequence comes from Nomada ferruginata, assembly GCA_963583965.1. Classification (NCBI taxonomy): domain Eukaryota; kingdom Metazoa; phylum Arthropoda; class Insecta; order Hymenoptera; family Apidae; genus Nomada; species Nomada ferruginata. The sequence continues at coordinate 6,405,980 of OY757225.1, read as the reverse complement.
AATGCGAAAAGGAAAGAAGGACATTAGGATCAGTTGTTTTATCAATTGTGTATCAATTCCAGATGGGTATGAATCCGTTAGGTTTATCTCTCGAATCAGGGAAATCCCGTGCTCAGATTTCTGCTGATATTATTAAGTTAATTTATCAGACAGATGGATATAGAGGTTTTTATAGAGGATACGTTGCATCATTGTGCGCTTATGTACCAAACAGTGCACTTTGGTGGGGACTGTATACCTCTTATCAAGGTAACTGTTTCGAAATAATAATATTAGAAATAAGTGGGGCACATTTAATAAGTTCTTTTCATTTTGTTAATAGAGGAGCTTGTAAAGTTGTTCCCGGAATGGTTTTCCCATTTGTTCATTCAAGCTGTCGCTGGCACATTAGGAGGATTTACCACTACAATTGTTACAAATCCTCTAGATATTGTACGGGCAAGGTTACAAGTACAAAGATTAGATAGTATGTTTAACGCGTTCAAAGTTCTCTGGGTTGAAGAAAGATTACAGATGTTTACGAAAGGACTTTCCGCGCGACTTGTACAGTCTGCTTGTTTTAGTTTCTCAATAATTTTGGGGTACGAAACTATAAAAAGGTTCAGTATAACGGAAGAGTACAAAGATTATATTAGATGGTGAATTTTGTTTTTTACAAACTGCAATAATTGTTTCGATGTCAATGCATTTTTCTTCGATATTTGTTCTACCATGCAGCAAGACAACCATTACGCGCACCAAAGAGGAAAGAATGAGGATTGCGACGTTCCATTCTTTAAATTATTTTAACAGATGACACATTTCATACAAAAAGTATAAAATGTTATTGTAACTTTGATCAATATTTATGCAAAAACGTTTACTTTACGTAATAAACAATAATTTATTATAACTTTTAACAATTGTATCACATAATTGCGTATTAGATATATGTATGTGCAATCATTTTCCTATTATTTATGGAACATCCAAGCTTTCCCAATCTCGTTAGAAAATGATACATATACGTTTAGCAGAAATGCCTTTTATACTACCTTCTCCCCCCACGTCGTATGTACAAAGTACAAATTCTGTAATAGGTGTTAGGTTTATTACTGTGATAAAATAATGGAAAGCAAGTGTATCTTACCGTAATGTAAGATCGAACGCATAAAAGGAAAGAGGGACTCGTAGTTAAGTCGTACTGTATACAGAACATTTATTACAAATAAATAAACCTGTTAACAGTATCGAATAACATATCTTATTGTTGACAATTTGTTTAACTTATTCAGGGTAAACTGCATGCAAAAAGAAAAAAAAACATTCTTTTCCCATCACTTTTATTACAAAGAACAGCATATTTATAGACACATTTTTTTCAAAGGTACTTGTGTGGTCTCAACAATGTGACTCTTGTACACGAATTGATACTATTTATGCTTGCACAATATCTATTTTGTTTTTTGGATTAAACATTTCGGTTCTCATCGTTTATAAATGTATAATGATCCGAAGTGACATAGTGTGAGACGCGAATGATAATAATTGTGTATTGTTTTAAACGTATTGTCAGATTTTTAAGAAACAATAGTTTCATTTACATACAGGGATGAACTCTAAGAACAGTGTTTTTCAATGAATTATTAAGTATTAATCAGGAACCCATTATTATTTCATGCATTTTTAAAACAGCGGGAATATGTGCTTGAGTGATTACCGTGAGTTCCACAAGACACGTTTTAAATTTGGCGCAGAAATTTCCCGCGTATCTAAAGCGACCACTGGTGAGAATTGTGAAAAACACTGTTTTAGAACGGAAAATACGAATTTCAATTTCGGTCCGGTGATGGCTAATTTTGCTTTTCAATTTTGAAACCTTTAATAGACCGGACTTTTCTTGAACTTTTCAAGTCTTTCATCTTACAGTATCTACAATGACTAGAATTGTAAGCACTTTTACAATCGTTTGTGTATCGCGAAGATTTCTAAGTGGAGACAAGAGGATGTATAGAGTGAAAAGTGATTCCAGAAATTGAGCCGTTGAATTAAATAAAAGAATAGCTAGAAGAGTCTTCGTTGATTCGTAAATTGATTCCAAGAACTCTGAGGTAAGTAATTTCATTATTTTAGGATAAACCATTATTTTTATTTCAGTCAGACTTTTTTTCAAATAGTGTTTGGGGCAATAGAATTTAATCAATACTCTATATATTTTTGGCCGAAGAAATGCTTGCATATATTTGTAATGATACACGCTCCATTATAATTCCTTATCATATATATAAATACGTAGCTGGTTTACATAGTTTTATAGTACTCTAATATTTACAATTACACGACAATGTTTTATGTACATCGATGAATATCTATATTAGGGTAACCTTGGTAAAATAAATAATCGTTCTGGAAAAATACTTGGTATTGAAAGTAGATGAGGAAGTATCTGTCTACCGAATAAAGATTGTCCATTACGATAATCGTGTGATATTATTATTATTATTATTACTATTATTATTATCATAATTTCGAATAATATTTAATTATCGGGGAAACGATTTCCTGATATTCAAATGAACAACACAGAGGGCGTATAATTTATCTAATTGTAAATTAATTTCGAATTGAAGTTAACAATTTGAACTGCGTTCCAAAATTTATAAATAACATCAGAGAATTCATCGAATCTTATCTCGACTACGACATTGTTATTTCTTTCGTCTATTAAGTTACATCGGTCTTGGTTTCCTGGTACCATAGTCTTGTTGCAAATAATACGCCTGCAACGACCCGTTTCCATTTTCGTATCGCCTAATTTCGTTCAATAACTCGATAAAAACACTTTTGGTTCGGCCAGTCTTTTGTCTGCCGCGTTCCAGGAAATTTTCGATACCCTTCGTTAATTTCTACACGATCGTGTTAGATCCACCACGAATTCAGCGAGTCTCTTTCCTGTGTATACAATTTAGATTTTCTTAGGGCAGTCCAATGTGTTTTGGGCAGCCGTGTTAATTTGATCGCAAAGCTCGTTTCCTGTTGGCGTTCTGTCGTTCTCTCAGTTGATCGACAGCCAGTTACAAGCGACGGCGAGTTTACCCGGCCCTTGCAATATTAACTTTGTGCACGTTTCCGTTCATAAAATCGCCTGTCACTACATCAACGAGCGAGATCGTCGTTTCCTGGAAACTTGAGTAGCAATTTTATGCTGCGTTAAATGTGGCCAAAGTTTCGGCCGTCAGTCTTCTCGATAGTCTGCAACGCAGGCAGTTAGATACGCACAGAAGGGTCGTGTTATCTTGAAAGATATTGGGCTTACGGTTTCACGAAAGCGGTATAATTTAATTAAATCGTAATGAAATTGTACACAGTTCATTGATGCGTTAAAGCCGGTCGAACGTTTGCTAACTCGTCGGGATATTCCCTTCCGTAACCGATCGCGTCGTCTCCAATATTTCCCCCACGATCTCGTGCACGAAGATTCTCTAAAAGGCTACAAAGTGTCGAAGGTACTCGAAGGTAAAAAAAAACGGTGACTAGCCATCTGGCTTGACTCGCGGCACCGTCTTGCCGCAATTCGATTCGGTAGATCATACGTCGTAGGTACAAAACGCGATATTACGTTGCTGTCTATGTACAAGGGATGAAATTGCTTTGGCGTCCTGGGACGCGCGCGACCCCTCTTCGTGGTCCAGTTTTGGTCACCGATAAAACTCAACAGTGGTAGAGATGAAGCGCGCCGATTATTCACGGCGGCGAATCCTCGATGCGTCTCGTTGGAAGCACACACGGGGGCCGGTGAGCGTTCGTCTAATGCCTCCTGGATTGGAAACGCCGAAAGATTCTTCTGGAAGCGAGTCTATAATCACGTATCCCTAAAACGGATCGCGCGTTCTCGACGAGGCCCAGGTCGGGCCCCCGTGTGACGTCACATCCCGCCGCTGGGTAACGCGGTTCCGGTACCACATTCGCTGCTCTGACTAACGCTGCTGTAGCTCACGCTGCTGGCTTGCCCGCCGGTACCCGTTCCGGAAACGTACTGCAATCAGAACAATTACAATCTGACAATATATTTGCAACGACTGTTGGCATTCTTCCTGTGCTCGGGGCGCGTATGTACAATCGAAGAGTAGAAAAGTTGATTGGATCGTGATCGAATTAATCGTAATTTGGTATTAAATCGGAAAATGTGTCGTTTCCCGCTGGTTTCTAAAGACATTGTGGGTATCGGATAAAAGAAGCTATAGAAAATATGGAAAAAATCGTTGGTTATACTTGTTGTTCCATGTGGTGCTTGTTAATTATGTGGTATAGTTAGGGTATCTGGGTCAATCGTTTCCGCGTTTCAACGGCGGGAACAATTCTTTGGCCAGCAGGGTTTCACATTCCGTGGAGGAATAAAAATGGATGTCCTTTTGAGACTTCCATCCGGGCGAACGGGAGGAAGCCGGGGTTGCACAGGAAAGGAATGAAAAATAGGATCGAACGATAGTGCAACGGGCGTGCCGGTTAATGCTTTCCGTGCATTAGGACAAATTATCTTTCATCGTACAGCTCGGGTAACTCACGAACGCTATTGATGCATGTGCGCCCGTATCGCCTGCTATTCCGTAATCCGTCGTGTCTGTTTTATCACCGAGCAACACTCTATCTCCTCATCGTTTTTTATATTCACGCCGTATCGTTGATGATCTTTCTTTTCCATTGAAATTAGGACACCGCTCGCGTACTTCGCTCGAGAATGGCGAGACAGGTTCTCTCTATTCTTATCGTTCGTTTGTAAAAAGAGCTAGCTTGAAACACTACTCTATCCAGAGTTTTCGTGGAACTCGAACTTTCAGCTGCCTGACACTTCCATATCGATCGATCTCTAGGATCTCAACCAGCATCCTCGTACTTGCCTTTTCACTTTTCCTTTTGGAATCATTCCAGCTGGTACAACGGGTCTCTGTTGCAATTACAGTGGCAGAGGAATTCCAGATCGTCGCCGCATTAATCGATTTCTATGGTGGACAGCTGATAGTAGCCTTCGTTCCATTTTTAAAGGTCGCAACGGATTAACGGAGACAGGTTTCCGCTTCACGTTCGCGCTCGATGCAGTCGCGTCTTTGCGCCGAATCCGGAGAGGAGTTCCGATGAATCGCGAATAGGTGGCTCGATGAAGCAGCGTGTGACATCGAAACGATTTTCGATGGCTCGTACCCGTAAACCAAATAACTCAATACCCGTCGAAGCGGTGAGCCGTGGAAAAATTGTTACCGCGAATACCGTATCTGAATTCGCCGCTGCGATTGATCCAATAGCCGAGTCTTTAAGTGAATTAGTTGTCCAATGTTCTGCGTACACGCTTAATAGCTTTCATCAATTTTTCTCAATTTTGCCCTCTACTTCCGAGTTCCAGCAGAAAATTTTCGTCCATTTTCGATCACTTTGCTCAGGTGTATTTGCTCGCGACGGAACACGTCCAACGGTGTTGTTTCGTTCGTTTGATCTCGAGGGGCGGACAGCGTGTCAACGCAAAAGTTTCCTCGTTTATCCTATCAAGCACCGAATTCCCCGAAGGCAAGACCGGATCGGATTTCCTGTTTCTTCCCTGCCTTTCCGTGATTGTTGTAGCGTCGTTGCTCGTCCTCTGGTGGATTAACCTAACTAGAAGTATCTGCACCAACTTCCCTTAAATCCGATTACTATCTTCCGCGTCGTCGTATCCACTTTTTTTTAACGATGCTACTGTTCTTGCGATAGTAGCGAGGGGCGATTCGTTCGATCGAGGGTGAAGGAAAATTGATTGAGATATTGAACTCGAGCGAAGGGTATTGTACGACAAGTATCTGAGGTATTTAACACGGCAACGCTGGTCCTGTGGCTGAGTCAGCGGTATAATTCAGTTCGCCAAAAAAGCGCTAGAAAAACTTTATATTATATATATTTTGTCGAAAATATACATTCGGTTGGATGCAGAATGAGCTGTATACCCCAGCCCTTTTATTTCGCCTACACAAAATGCACACGTAGCGTGATTGAATTTATAATTCGTAGCGGGATAGTGGCATTCGAAAGTCCATTCCGTAGATGTTGAATCGCATTTCGACGTACCATTTTTTCGGTTACAATGCAGCCCTCGCACGAACAAGTTGTAATCGTTTTGTGATCGTCGTTGGCCTCGTGCTTGTTGGCGCACAACGGGGTTCAATTAAAAGCGAATTTCGCACGCGGCTCTCGTTGTCTATTCGCGAGGGGGGAACGACTTCGAAATTCTCGCTCGCACGTGTCGCCTTTCGTTTCACTTTCGAGGAAATTTTCTAATTAACGCGTTGATCGACGGTTCGGGACGAACCGTTTAACTGCGACGAAATTTCCCGAAAAGTCAAGGAGTCTAATTAAAGCCAAGACGTCGTCAGCCCTCGATAATTCGGTCGACATTCACCGCGGCCCGAAGCACACAGTAGTAAAAGAGAATTCGATGTGAATGATGGAGGAGCGTAATTAAAGCGAGGAATGTTCTATTTTAATTAGTCAGCTAAAGTAACGTGGCCGAAAAGCGACGTTCCCGTCGAGTCGCGGCTTTTTCGTGGGATACCACCTCATCGAAATTCAATCGAAGAGAGGGCAAGGGCGGTCGACGACATTTTCGTGACAGGCTAATTAGTCGTTGGAGTGGTTGCGAGCAGCAGGTTCGGTTCGGCCTGTTCAACTTGAAAGTACTTTCAATTTCTAGCTTCACGGTGCCATCTTTTTGCCGGGATTGCTTGCTGTAATTCGACGCCGTGTTCCTAGCCGTGGTTCAATTATGTACGATGATATATATGCAATCGATGCGATAGGTATTAACTCGGACACACGTGGCCCATTTATAACTGTGGCCACATGGAGCTCGATAGAACCTCTTTTCGGCTATTGAAACGAATCATCCCCCTTTATCAGGGGTGGACCGAACAGTCGTTTTTTTTTCTCGTCGACCTCCCGCCATCCTAGTGTTCCGCAGCTCTTCTTCGCTCGAGCGAACTTTTGCGGGCTTAGGGGATGGTCAACGAGTGGCGACTCTGTTTTTTCTCCCCCTCGACTCGCCAATAAAAATCGCCAGGTGATCGAGGTCCGAGATAGTTTGCATGCACGATGCGTCGTCTCAGTTTGATTAGGTGATAGGATCGTTGTCATGAAACGTCGGCAATGTTGGAAAAAGCGGTTAGAGAGATCACACGGGTCGGATAAAAAAGGGAAACGCAAAGAACACAAAAGCAAATCATTTAAATATTTATCTATGAGGAAACGAGGTCGTGGAGTTTATACAGACGAATTCGCCCATTCTTCTGATGCTGTTAAGTTTATTTATCGGCCCTTGCAACCTGGCGCAAGCATTCCGCCCATTTCAACCTCTCGGTGCGATACAATTATGCGTTAATCAACTAGCAACGCCGTTCTGCATTTCTCGATTCTCCGAAAAAATGTCCACTCTGTGTACGGTGCAATTCGGGCCAATCGATTGCATTAAGTTTGACGGTAATTTAATTTACTCGCGCTGATAAATGATTGCCGTCGTTGGCGAAGCTTGAGAGAATTTGGTGATTGATTTCGAATTGTTACGCGCCGTTTGACGGCGCACCGTAACGAACTCGTGTATATTGGATGATAAATTAAATGGAACAAGTCGCGAAAGGTGTTCGCGCACTTTCAATGGATTGTATTAATTATCGGCTACCTGCGTTTCCTTTTTCCTGGGATCGAGCGCGTACAGTGCAAGAGAAATTCACCTGGACGAATTTACGTGGGTGGCAAGTTGAGTGGCACTGGCCTGTTGCATCGATTCGAAGCCCGTCACTTCACCATTTTCCGCTAACCGGATGTTATTCCCTCAGGAGCTATAGAATTTTTTCTATGCGTTCTCTCGCAGCATTTTTGCCACTCGAGCCATGAACACGCGCGACGGTACCTGTGCTGTCGCGCGATTTCTATCTTTCCTCGCGATACTTTCTTCACTGCGGCATTGTACCCGAAGCAGGTATTCAGCAGCTAAACTTTGTCGCCTCTGAATTTTTGGCCTCAATTTTTTGAACACTGTCGTAGAAAGGGTTAGAGCTTCTTGTCTCTCGAGGTAGTCGTAACCAGAGGTGCACAGGTGTTTCGAAGCGTATATACTGGTTGAACGTGCTACATGTATCTAGGCTTAGCAAACACGTGCACTGTCTTGACGGTACGGTGCTGCTGGTGCAGGTGCTTCTATATGTACGTGTGTAGGTGTGTGTCTGTGATCGATAAATCCATTCACTAATCAACATACCGAAACTATGTTATACGGGATGGTGACAGAGTCCTTCGTTGATAATCTCTGTACTAAGTGTCTTCGGACAATTACTGGGATAGGATTTGTCTGAGGGTTGGCAATGCTTCGATGACGACGGATGGAAAGACGGGGTGGAATCTGGAATGGTTTCGAGGTGATGTCCAACGATTGACGGTAATCCACGTCGCGACGATATCCCATCGTTAAATGTAGGTTTGCTCGCACGAACTCTCTCGGCTGCTTCGTACATGGTGGAGCGAGTACGCGGAGTAGTATCTTCCGGATGCGAATCTCTGAAAAAACAGTAATTCACACGATGCCATGTCCAATATACCACCCTTTCCGTAATCAACTTTTGCGTGCTCCTTGTAAAGGGGAGACACGAAACTTCGAATCTGCGGCGATTAGAGTCGCGAGAAAAATCTCTTGCACTCCATACGGGCAGCTGAGATGTGAAAGTAGAAGCTTTGCTCTTTAAAATGAGCCGATGCAAGCTCTTGTGCGATTATTCTTTCACAAAGTCACAGCAGTTTTCTGATCGACCATTTTTCGACGAAGATTTAGCCATCCATTTTTGAAAAAGTACCCCGTCACTGAACAGCATGGAAGTAAGATAGCTGCAATGTTGCATCAAATATGTAACGTGGTTGCGCATATCATACTCGAAGTAGCTTTCAAGTTTCCCCGCAGATATCGCGAATGGAATTCGCGCGTGGTATTTATTCAACTGTATCCGCCAAAGTCCGACCCAGTGCGGGGGATGAAATGATATGCAAATCGAACGCAAATAGTAAATCTAATTCGCGGAAATTACATTCTCGTGTAAAGCGAACTGTCTGCAGGATTTTTCTTTCCACTTCGAACCGATGCGCCGGGTGCTTGTTTCGAACTTTTCCTTCTTAATAAATAAGAAAAGTTTCATAGCGCGAGTGTTACACGCGGGCACGGTGCGTCGCGAGAATGGATGGAGTTTTGCAAAATGGAGGGTACCAATATGTTCCGAACTATCGAACTACTATTTTTGTTCCACCGTTTCATACGACCTAAATTTGCCTTTTTTCCCCCCAAGGTATCCAACCAAATACGCGAATTTTCGGTTATTTCCCCTGACAATTCGAAACGCGTTTATATGATACGTTCAGTGAGACGTTCACCTGGACTGGATTACTCGTTCGAAAGAAGAGTTGAACGTTTATACAGAGATGCTGGCTACTTTATTTAAGTAGAAGAAACAAACGATCCTAGGTCTGAAGTGGAACGCTGATAGCAGCTTCAAGTTGCTCGAGGGTTTAGCGTTATCCAAGAAGATCAGGAATTTCCTCAAGTTGAAAACTTTAACAATCGGAATGATAAATTTCCTCTTCTTGGCGAGCATTCGAGCTCGTTTTGTGGCACCCGCGAGTTGTCACTGCATTACATCTAGCGTGTTTCCTTGACCGCTTTTACATTTGGCTCGGAAACGTTCGGGCTACTTGTTATCTTAATAAATTCTGCGAATCGCCTTGCAGAGATATCGAAGGGTTCGACATTTGTTCTTGCCTGTTGCACGCTAAAGTATTCGTATTCACGCGCCAAGGGAACTAGACGACTTATTATTCAATCATTGCAAGAACTCGAATCAAGCTGAATATCAGCATTTTTTCACGGGACTGAATGTTTGATCATTTGTTGACCTGCTATGACATTCTGGCGCCGTCGGGTGTATCGAAAATTGAACATCGATATCGATCTGGAGAAAGTATTTTTCCTATAGGGTCTCTTCCATTTAAATTTAGAGACATCAAAGTAAAGTTATTTTTTTAGAAATTTCCTTGCAAGAACATTTTTGTTTTATAACTTTAATCTCTCGTAAGATATTCCACCGTTCCCGTTTAAACAGATCACCCTGTATGTACATAGCTTTGACCGTTCCTATCTTCAGAGTTCATCTTCCTAACGTAATAGATCGCGAGGACGAGAAACCTAGACATTCTCGTCGCAACTTGCTAATAATAGATTGAATGATAAAGGGTTTTCCAACGAGATGGGGGTAGGTTGTCTCGGACCGTCGATAGTTTTCCGCATTGGATTTTTCAAAGAAACTATCCCCGTTTGAAAAGGAAACTGAGCTCTTGCGATGCTCCATCCCGATCGTGCGATAAATTACAAATGCGAACAGAGGAGTGGATCTGGGTTGAACGTATAAAGTGGAGGCAGAAACTTTCCTCGGGGTTCCGTCTAATACAAAGAAGTAATCGTGGCCCGGGCTGGATCCAGAATAACCGTGCTTCCTCTTTTTCTGTGCACGTTGGAAGGGGTGCTCCGACCTCGCACTGAGTCGAATACAAATACAAGTTGACTGGCCATTGCATTCGTCGAGATAAAGCAGGGGAACGTGAGTCGGTAACGACTTGGGGCAGCTGACACCGGGCTATTTTCCGCGGGAGACTTTTTGGGGAACATTGCAATCGAACAATGCACAGATTGTTGCAGCACACGCACCGGAATTCGTACAAGCTATATAAATATTTTATACTCACTTGACTTGGTTTACATCTGAATGCCGGTTGATACCGCCGTCTCATCCGTCCGGGACAACAGGCGCACAGGATCCTCACGAACGCTCTGAAAGGAGCAAATGCATCTTATTTTCCGTGCTACATCACGTTGCAACGTCGGGGCATGTCTTCGCTGGTGTATATTTGATTTTGAGAAACTCTCTTGGACTTTTGAGCTCACTATAGATGCAAGGGGGACGAAGATGTATACCTATACAATGGCTTGTGAAAGTACACTACTGGCAAGGAATAGAATATTGCACAAGTGTTAATGAGAAGTTTGTCAGACGATGGTGATCGTTTTTAACGTCAGAATCGCATGACTGGAACGTTGTTTCGAATATCGTCGTGGAATTATTTGCATAAACGCCATTGCAGCGTAACTGTGACATGCGAGCGATATGCAAATGTTGAAAGCACTGTTCCAAGAGCTGCTCGATTGGCTAATTTGTAAATTTCTTATTAAATTTTAGCTGACGCATGAAATGAAATATCACAAAGCACTCTGACCGAAATTCATTATCGTTCCGTGCGGTACGAAGAAGCTACGTATACAAGTACACGATCATTTTCACGATACGTATCTACGAAAGGACATCGAGTCCTCGATTATCTTGCTTGTAGCACTTGTACGCCGCTGTCGAGTTGCTAACGACTATATGAAAGAGCAGTTCTGCCTCCGGTCTCGTCAAAGCATCACATAAATGTCGCTCTTTCCGTCTTTTATTCGCCGCTCCGTTCTGCTTCTTCTTGTCTGTGTTTTCACGCGTCCTGCGTGGAACATTATGGTACCCGAGACCAACCCTGAAAAGTATCAATGGCGAGAACAATCGGGCCATCGACGTTTCATTATTGAAAGCGTATCGAATTACGTGGAGGACAACAAAGAATTTTTGCAATCGACACCGTGCATCACGAGTTTCTTGAAAAGATGCATCAAACAGCCGGCTTGGACAAGCTTGATGATTTTGGACAAGGCAGAAAATGCGCAAAATATCGCCCAGACGCTTACGAAAGGCCTTCACGACAGCTTCGCGTTCTTTAGACGCACCGTGTACACCGAGATCGAGATATTCCAGTCTGCTTCAAACGCGATCATTCTAATGCCAAACGCCAGCAGCCTCGAGAACAGCCATTACATTCTCAGTCCCTGTGATCTTAGTTGTCCCTTTGTCACGATACTGATAACTCCGTTCGACGACGAAGAAAGATTCCTGGAGGAAGCAGATATCGTGGCTCATTCAATGTGGGCCAGAAGAATATCTACCTTTATCATCCTGGCAAGAGTTGGTGATTCTGTACTTGCTGCTGGGAGTCTCACCTATGAGACCGATAAACCGTGCACCCCATCTTCTCCAGTTATCTTGGACAGATGCGGGGCAGCGAAGTCGTGGAGCGGTTCGATCGAAATCAAGACACCGGAAATGGCCGACTGCATTTTAAAGATAGCCTACTTCGAGGAACCGCCATACGTGGTCACGGTTAATGATTCGGAACAATTGTTTGGCTTCGAGGGAAGTTTGACGGAAGAAATAATGAAGAACCAGCGAATTGACAGAGAAAGAGTTGAATGGAACGACAATACCAGCTACGCGGAGCAGGCACAATTGATTTTGCGTGAAGATCTAATGGCAGATTTAGTGATTGGTCGTATTCTGCAGCAGTCTCAAAATGACCTGAGTTACTCGACTACGTACGACATGTTGAAAGTGGTTTGGGTGATCCCAAAGGTGCCCAAAGTGTCACTGGAAGGCTTGGTTCAGCCGTTTCATCCGTACGTGTGGGCAGCTATCGGTGGGTCCTTGTTACTGGTAGGTCTCGCAAAGATCTTCTTCCACCTCGACCTGTCTTGGCTGAACATATTTGCTCTGATAATTGGGGTGGCTACTGCACGACAGCCCTCTAGACTTTCGAGAAGAATCCAGTTTATCGTGTGGGCCATTTCGGGTCTGTTCCTTACTCAAGTGTACGTGGACTCTCTGGCGGATCAGCTGATAAATATGTCCGGTTTGAAGATCGACACGATGGCAGATTTGGTGTCGTCCTCGTTTGAAATTGGAGGAACAGGTGTATTCGCGAACCTCTTCGAGGGATTCGAAGAGACGGATGAAATTGCCACGCTGGTGCGCGAGAAATTCGTGACTTTTGATCTGGACGATTATACGAAGCAATTGGACGATTTATTGGATGGCAGAAACTCAACGTTCGCTCTTGTTGCCGTCCTGAATTCCTCGCGAAGCGATGCTATTGAAACTGTGTACGCTTACGCTATGACCACGGAAGTGATTTGTAGTTTTCCACTGGCTTTGGCTTGTAGAAAAGGATTCCCGTATTTACGTAAAATCAACGGCAAGATCCTTGATTACATCGATTTGGGAATCTTCGATTTCATGATTCAATTGGCCATAGGGAAGGACACGAGAGCGAGATTGTTTCTAAGTGCACAAAACGAGGATTACATGTCGAAGCTTCATTTACAACACTTCGTACCCGCGATTCTCTTGATGATCATTGGATTCTCCAGTGGATTGATGCTTTTGATACTGGAGATTGTGCTTTATCCAAGTGAGCTTCTTAAATAACTCTCGTTAGGGAATCAGATGACGATGAAAAGTTTTGATTAATCGTGAAAGGATGTTGTTCGAACGATTGAGTATCGGATATTGCTTTATGAATTATAGTCGGATATTGGATTGCGGCAGAAGGTGTACTGCAACCTTTCAGCCGTTTTTGTCAAAGAGCCAATTTGTGTCAAGGCCATGCACTAACAAGAAGTGACGTGTACTCGTGACGTTGTCAATTTTGTGGACGTCACGAGATTTTCACATCTAATAAAACTTTGCAACGCATACCAATCGACTTCTGTCCTTATCCTGAACGTGTACAGACATTTGCACTCTCAAGATTCACGTTTCATTTTGCTCTCCTCCTTGCATAAGATTCTACTTGCTCGGCCCCTTCCTCGGGGCACACCTGGCGCTCAAAGAAAAGCATTTTTCTGGAATAGAAATCTCTCGGAGCAGTGTCGATACCTAATTTCATCCATCGTATATCCAACTCGGGATATAATCCTCGTACGGTCGTTCACTGGCTCATTCACTATCGGACTCATTCTCCTTGGATTCTTAATGGAAGGGAGGGAAGGAACTTGGCCAGAGACGATCTATTACGGACCGTGAAGGAAAAGTTGCTTCTATACTGCTTGCAGATAGTTGATTGGAAGAAGACCGAGTTATAAGGACGTTCGTCTTAGATTACGATGTAGCCAATTACGTTTTCGTGGGCTGGGGCTTCAGGCATAAAATACGCGAAGAAAAGAACGCAATAGCTATATTATTTTAGATTATTCAGATCTAATCGCAAGGTTTCAACCTCAAGGGACTCCAAATTTTGTTCCTTTAGAATTGTACTTGGCGTACGGTAGACAGATATTAATATCGATATACTTCTTATCTAATTACTGGGCCCAGTTATTACGAGCGCGTGAATTGCTGCCGCTTAACTATACGTCGTTTCAGGCCGTCGCAATTTCTTTCAGTTTAATAAACCTCGTTACTCTGCTACAATATCACTCTCGCTCTTCTTCTCAATCATTTTCTTTTCACCTAGAAAATTTATCTGTTTATTTATTTTACAAGTTTTTATCAGCTTTATTACATTATTAGTCTGTCATAAGGATATTTGACGGATTAAATTGCTGATGGATTTACGATCGAGAAGGAATAGAATTTCGAATTCGATCTGGCTTCGTTTTATTCTCGTTCCGTATCCGAGACGGCAGGGGGATGGATTATGTATTCGTGCGATCCCATTACTTCGGCCGGCTATTGCTGAAAGGAAAACTGTTTCCGTGCTCGAAGGGAGATGCAACGAAACTTCGTTCCGATGCTCGTTTATCGGGTTATCGCTGTTTGCTGAAGTTCCTACGTGTTTACCGAGAAAAAAAGACGGGCTCTAGGCTACAGTGGTAATTCGCTTTGCTTGAACTTTCGTTTCTAAAGAATTATGTTTAATTTCGCGAAGAGCGTGCCCCGATAAATTCGCGTGACAATTTTGCGCGGTCCGCTTTATGCGATTGCCCATAAATGAACACGATATTTTCCATTTAATGCCAATTCCTATTGTCTGTATCTAGGCAGCGCATAATGAAATCCCGGTGCCGTTAAAGCAACGCACAGGAAATTATTGGCTGCGTATGCGCATAGCAATTAAACACCGGCCGTAAATGATCCAGCGTATTTGTTTCGTTTATCTTGCAGCGACATAGGAAATTGATTGTCCAACAAGGCTATACGTTGTATCGAAACCTTCTAATTGAAACTAGCAAGTTTGTGCACTTTCTTCAACCTTAATCTCGCTGTGCACCGATGCTTAACGATTAGCCACCCTCGATTTATCGGCTCATTGGCGATCAATGTTTGCCCGTGACACCTTTCGGACAAAGCATCATATCATAGGCGGAATAGTGGAAAAAATGAGGAAGAATAAGAACCTTGCGAGCGACCCGGATGGAGCAGCTGCTTCAGACAGCCCAACCGGCCCCGAATTCCGGATCATGTATTTAGCCGTTAATTGAATTGTCGCGAAGGAGCGACCGAAGGGAAACGTAATTTGCAGCCGCGGCTTCTTCGCACAATCGCTATTACAGGATTGCGGGACGTTCATGAAAATTCATCTCGCCTCCTATCGTCGAATATTCTGTTAGGGGTGAACGACGAATTTGGACCGCTCCAGCCGATAACTATATACGCTGTCTGGCGGCAACCCCTCGGAATCTTTTCACCATCCCTCTGTACATACAGATACATGCCCGGGCGCTCGTCTTTTCATTCTTTTTGCCGGATTGAAATGCCCGACGGTACTTTCGCGTCGTTGCTTGCATACGACCGTAGAAAAACGCATTCACTCGCGATGGACCGTGGATACAATCGTGGACCCTTCAAATCGTTTCTTGCAGCGTTTCGTTGGGATCGTTAACTCTCGAAACGCGAGATTTATCGAGTCTTGTAACTACTGCGCTTTTCTTTTCATTGTCCACTGTGGAATGTTTGCTCGTTGCGTTTGGTGCGAGTGAAATTGTGACGTGAAAATGGGGAGCACATTATCGTGAAACGAAAGAATGGCTTTTTATGAACAAGCAAATCCTATCGATAAAATTATTTTATATACGTGTGTACGCCCGCTAAGAAATGGGAAGAAATAGCAGGCTGGAAATAGATATACAATATTGTAGGCAAAACGAGGTATATTTTTCGAGGCTGCTTCAAGCTCGCAGTAAACATGTTGATTTAATGCGGACAGAAGTGCTTCTAGACTGGGAATAACGATGGAATTTTTTTAACATATTATTAATGGTAAGCAGGGCTTGTTAGACTCAGCTTGCGTTCTCGATAACACTCGAGACGCCGGGGAAATTCTTATGGAAGCGAAAGGCAGGTAGCACGACGTTGAAGCCAAAATACGAGTAGCGTATCGCATGGGTTTATAGAATAAACATGGCGGTGGAATTTTGTGCGACGCCATTCTGTCGAGGCGACATATTTTCTATCTTTGTAAGCACTTGGCTTCGAGAAGATGGTATGCATTTTCCTAGCAGTCCGGTGTCTTAGGTTAAATCAGATTCTAAGTTCATGGACGTCATAAACGAAACTGTAATGAAATCTTGGGAATGTAAAAGTCAATGATTTCAAGGGGCTCGTCTTCCTTCGGTATGCAAAATCGGGTATTTTAATGGAATTCGACCCAGAAACTTTCCTAATTAACTCTTCAGCGCTCAGCCTCCCCTTTCGCGATTGCATCGTTCGAGAGATTCTTTCGAATCCCAATAGTCCTATTATAACTCTTTAAAAGCTTGCAGTCGATTCATCGATAGGCACATCGGTTGATACCTTCTTCAAGCTGTTCCACAGATTGAGAAATATTTATAAAACAATTCGATGCCACGTATTATTCATTCCGATTCTATTTCGATCAATCGTTAAACTCTTCCAGGGCAACATATCTGGAACACATCTTTGAAGAGCAGTCTGCATTATTCAAGCGCGGTATTAATCATTATTGGAAGTCTTGCGTTTCAACGGGAAGAGAAAGATATATCGGAAACTGAAGGATAAATGAACGGCTATAGAGCGGACGCGTTGCCAGTGAAATGAGACGTTAACATTTGTGCTGCGGCGTAAAGTAATAATTCGACTGACATCCGAATCTTTTAAAAGGGTACAGTACGTTCATTGTACCTTCATCTTTCACGGACTGGCGGGCAATTTATCATAATCGTTCCTTCTTCCCCGCCCACTCACTTGACGCAGAGGTATATTTAAAATTTCATTCCTTCGTTCTGCAATTATGGTAACACCTTTCCCCTTGCTTCCTGATATTACAATTTCGTAGAAGGCAACCTTTTATCCGTGATGTGGCTTCGTTGCTAACAAGATACTAAATTTCTTGCCATTTTTCCCCCCTGTCCATAAGAACTATCTCGGGCTACTGATGGACCAACCATGTGTTAATAACATGTACAAGGTTGAACAATATCCACTGGCGCAAAAAGTGACTTTTTCCGCGGTAGAAAGCTTGCGGTAATAAAAGCGACCGACAAGAAACTAGCTTTTTTTTCGCGACCGGCCAATTACTTACGCGGAGATAAGGCGACTGCTGCGACATTCTATTGATTGGCTTGGCCAATTCTTTGTCGAGCTCGATTCATTATGGGAAGAACAAAAATCAACGCTGAATATCTTAAAAGTTCTTTCGGTTTCGGACTAGGAACAAGTGTATAATCAATGCAATCATCTGCCAAGGATTAAGATAACAAGGGATTTATCAGTGGCTAGGTTTACGTCCTGTTGGTATTCCCGGAAGTGAGGGTTTATACAAGACGACGCCTTAGGGGAAGATTCTACGTTTCCCTGCATCTCTCGAAATCCTGATTAATGTTACACTCCATACTTTCCCTCCTTGTCTTTCCTTGTTTCTCTGTCCGTCTGTTCCCAGTAGTTTCAGCCCCTATTGGACCGCCACCACTCTGTGACCCGGTTTAAGTATCCCGTTGACCTTAACCTCGACTAATCAGCCAAGAATGCTTTCATCGAATTGCCAATGTAGGATGGCCATAGGATCCATATAGGAAATTGCTTCCAAAAACGGCACCTCTGCCCAGAACGTTACTGTTAGCACAAGCACTACGCTGGCTGCGTGTTTTCTGTTAATCCTTTACGATTATAGCTGCCCTCGATGGTGTACACGGATTCGTCAATTTATGGGGGACGATGAAGTGTCGCCGAAGATACCGTGGCACAGTGCCATCAATTTTGCAAAGTCAAAGTGGAGGGTAGAAGGTTCGGCCTGTTAACGAAACCGGAACCGAGTGTGATTTCCGGTCGTTGTTGTCGTTCGCGGGCAGGGCAGGCCGTCGAAGCGGACAAGCGGAAGATTCTCCAGTGATTGGCTCGACGCTCGTAAATGAGCTATCGGAGTTTACGTTCTAATGACAGCGAAACGTGCGCCGAATACATTTCTGCCGGCAATCGGGCCAGCGTGCACGACACACCAAACCGGAAATCGATGGCCGTGCAACAACAACGGCGCGGCGTCGCGATGAATTTGCACGCGGAATCAGCGAAACGCGCAAACCAATTGTCCGATAGATCCGCGTTAAAAAGTTTATCGCGGTCCGCTGCCTCCGATACGCCACCGGAAATGTACTCGTGACGTTCGTGCTCGTTCAAACGAACGGCATTAAACGATCAATCGTATTGCCGCCGAAAGAAAGTAGAAAGTCCGGTGCCAATCGTTTCGGAAGCGGGAAGATTCGGGCTAATTGGTGAGCAATTAAGACCAATTCACGCGCGTTACTTCTGTTTCGGCGAGCTGACGAAATGGCACGTGTAACGTGCTACAAAAAATGATCGGTCGGCGTGTTAGCAGAACACTGGTCACGCGTGTTTCCAATCGTTGGTAGGACCATTACGATAAATTGTTAGATAAGGAAAGAAGGCCTCAAGCGACTAATATAATAGCTTTAACCAATTGACAGAGTGATCTAGAAAGGGTAAAAGCTCATCATTTCTCGAATCCCAAAGCGTTGCCGTAAGATACGAAAAGTCACGTTCCCATTTGTCGTCAGTGCTGTACTATGAAAAGCGTGTATACTCGACTCTATTTTCCATGGCGTCTCTATTTCTGTGCTCATCGTTTCCTGGCGTGAAATCGTCGATGACTCGTTTTTTTCTCAATCGATAGTAATCGCGCCTCCTGGCCCTGCACGCATGACTGCCTTGATTATTCATGAAGCGTAACACCGATGCACCACGTGAGTTTAGCGAGTCATGTGGATTAATGTGACGTCTAATTTGTCGGCGCTGCAGCTGGAACCACTGCATCGTGGTCGACGACGGCAACATCTGACGTCAGAAATGGCAACACGTGGCGATAGAACGCGCCACAGCGTACGTACACGATTGCAGAGGAGTTCGCAAAACGATAAAGAAACGGATAGGAGCTGGTTGCAAACGGTCGTGTGGGTTGCACGATTTATTGCTGGCCTCTGGCATGCGGAGGGAGCCGCCACCGCATCGTCCAATGGTACCATGTGCTTTCTCCCTTGGTCCCTCGCGCACAGACCAGTAGACGTCGCGGCGCCAAGCGTCTCGACGTCGAGGCGAGACCTTGGCGACCGCTGACCGTGCCTCTCTTCTTCGCTGAATCTGCACCACGCACTATTTTTCCGTCCGCCCAGTGACGAATGGAAATACTGCCTGGGTTGAATGGCTGGGGACGAAATAGCATCGCAGTTTCGTATACCTGTGCTCGGGAGAGCATTGTCGCTGTTTCTATAATCGCCATGACAACGAATACGGGACAAAGCATCTTGCTTATTTATGTTGGACGCTTTCGGGGCTGATGACAATGTATTGGACGTTTATAATATTTTACTGGTACGTGTTGCATGCATTGTTTTGCATTTAATAATGCATCCGTGGCGGCGTTAGTCGACAATGAATATTTGGCTTTATCTTATAGCATCGCGTGTGATGGAAGGATCGGGTGACCCAGAAAAATTTCCTCGAGATAACTCCAGGGATAGGACAGGTATATATCCAGGAGGCGTGTGAAGTGGTTAGGGCAAATGCAAATTCAACTTTTCTCTAGATAACAAAGGGATCGTTAACAGAGGGCTGATCTGGCTCCATTTCTGGGCTCTGAACCCGACTTTTCCTTATTCTATCTTCGCCTCTCTCGGGTCATTTGCGACGCGACGAATCGTAATTTACTTTAATGCACAGATCCGTGCCGTAATTCACCCAGTCAAGAGTTACGAAGCCATTCTTTCACGCTGTCCGAGAAAATCGTGGACTACGGATCGAAATTGCCTCTCACCCACGGGTAGAGCTACGTTTGACAAAACTTTACACCGTGATAATTTGTTGGTGGAGAGAATTATTACGATTCTATGCGAAGCTCCCTTTCTACGGATGCACGAATAATCTTTATTATAATCAGTTCGTTCGAATTGTTCCGTGGACATTTATAGGGCATTTAATTCGAAACTCAGTCTAGAGCGTAATATGAAATCGATGGCATTTTAACGCGATTTTATAGGAAGTTATACAAACGCAATCATCGTTGCAATGGTTATGCGTGTTCAGCGATATCCTCGCATTGTTTAAAATTTGTACAGCAATCGCACACGCGGCAGACTTATTTCATTTACAATAACGCTGAGGCCACGGAATACGCCAAATTCCGCTGGAAATTGTAACAGAAACGGTACAATGGGTTTGCGTTAAATGCGAGCGGCGTTTCCCAAAATATCGATGCCGTAGGTTTAAAAGCGGAAGGTTTAAACACGGAGTCAGGAAACCGCAAATGGATCTTCAGGTGACAATTCTATTCAACCCCTGCAGTAGTAACTTTATTTCGTATTTCCGTAACTGGTTAACTTCCCTCACGCTCTGCTGCGCATAATTTGCGGTCTGCACGTTTGACGAGTTACTTGCAACGTTCGTAACGCCCAAGTTATTAAACTTTGCACTGAACGTGGTCTGAAGTGAGCCGTACTATCTTCCCGGCGTAACGGATGTGTCCGAGACGAACGGATATAAAATAACTTGCACAAGATTTGCCGAACCGTACTTAGACGTGTAAATTCGATTCGTTGGATAATTTACTAGTTTATCTGGCTTTCCCCGCTGCCCTTCCCAACGCCTCGAGATTTTCTTTCCTATGGGAGGGTGGCCTGGCCTAAACCTTAACCCATGTCACGCGACGATTTAGTGGCCGAAAAAATATATTCTCGTTTCACTCTGTGACGAACAGACACGAGGGCTGCGTATCCGGTGAATTATTCATTGTGAAAGCTACATTTTCATCTCGCCTTTGGGGTGGGTGGCAAAGCGGAACACGGATGAAAAATTTTCAGACGCACCGGCCACGTTTTCGACTGGCTTCCCGAACTCCTACAGAATTAATCTCTGGTCGCTACGTAGTGCTCCCTTTGTGCAAGCAACCTTTAACTCCGGCGCAGGCTGTTTCTTACCGGTAAATATAGCACGCGTATTCACGAAAGTTTACGGTAAATTTTCGGTCGCTGAAACGCCGGGAAATTCGAGCTACCCCTGAACACGTTGGAGGATTCTTTTGTGTCGCGTATTTTCAATTATTTTAGTTCTGCAGTTTCTGTAAATCCCATTCCATCTTGTGTTCTCATAGCCCATCTATAATTTCTATATAAGAGTCCAATTCTCTCTTGTCGTTCATACTTCCGTTCCCTCTGCATTCTATTCTAAATGCTCGTCATTCCACAACCTTCAGCACCTTTAATATCTCCTAGTATGAAACGCAAATGCAGGTCACTCCATTTGACTGAACGGCTAAACAGACTCGCGGGTTATTTCTGTAAAAATGAGCCCCAAAATTGAGGTCCCGATAATAAAATTAATTAAACCGAATCGACGATCGATTGCTAGCCTCTGATAATAAGGGGCTCGAAAGCTCGGCGGCGAAACTCTCGATAGTACGTGAAGCTTTTCAACGATCTTCGATTATCCATCCTTGAGTTATTGGCTCGAGAAAGCTGGATGATCGACGCGAAGCTCTGTCGCTTTACTGAACTTCAACTTCCTCGAGAAGCGATGTCCCGCATTTTGTCCTCCGTCGTGCGGTGCATCGAATTAGTCGAAAGGGGCAGGGGGAAGTGGAGCGAGGGAAGAAAAAAACGAGGAAGATGCGGTAGATGTGCATAAACATACCCTAGTGCAAAGTTTTCCCGAGGAAGTTGGAACGGCCTGTGCCCGACAAAAAGAAGAGGCTAAGGGTTCGTTCGCGAGAACACCTATCTTAAAAGCATTGGCCCAATTGCTGCGAGGTATGCAGTTGCATTTTCCAGCCATAGCCCAGCCTCGGAGCTGTGTAAACTTTTAATTGAACTTGGAAGGAACCGTGTAATTTCTAGCCAGCACTTTCAGTGTCGAATCGATTGGTTCTTGAACGAAACTGTCCGGATATACCGCTGGATATTTCAGTGAAATGATACCGACGAGGGATTGATTTAATTGGTAACCCCGCGTATGTATTGGATTTGTACCCGGCACTAAGCATTACGAGGGTCTCGCCGTGGTAGTAGCACGGGTCAACGGTTCACGCGACATACGCGTTAAATCCGACATGTAATTCCTGCGTGCAGCCGCTAATGGATTCGAAGTAACTGTTTGGTCTAATTATCGTCGGTCGCAGTCACGGTCAGTTGCCGATCTCCCCGAATCCTCGTGGCCGAATGCAAACTAACTATCCACGATTTCGCTATTGATCGGCCGTGGTCGAATGGTTTCAGTCATCTACAATGTTTGCCACTATTATGTAAACCGGTTAACTGAACGATCCTCGGGACAGGTCAGGAGAATGATCACGAACGTGTCCCGGCTGTGCCAGAAAATACGAATCGAGGGGGGCGCTCGTTACTTATTTACGAACTGGTCGAAGGATCAGGAGTAGCCTGATTCGAGCTCTCGGCGCCTTTCAGCTTTCACCTATTCGCGATTAAAAGGGTCGAACAAGCTCGTGCTCCTTTTAAAATGGCCTGGCTTTTCATCCAACCCCGTGACTACTTTTGAGCACGATCGATTCGTTATTAATAACCATTTGCCACTGGTCACGTCGAGGCTATTCAGTTTTCGACCTCGAGATGTCGATCCTCCTTACCCTGCACACCCTAGAGAAAACTCGGAGACTATCGATTTTGCATTTACCCACCGGCAAGCAACTGTGAAGCGTGATAGTCACACGTGCGATTGGTCTACGTAGCATTGGTGTACGTCTCGCAGCCTTCTTTTCTCACTTTTTGCTCGTTTCGCAATACCGTGACACGCGATTTACGCCTCAACGTACCCACCCACGGTTAGATTAGCGGTAACGAAAGTTCGACTCGCGGCAATTTTTGGCTGCCACAATTCATTGCGCCTCTTTGCTCGTAATGCTTAGACCGTTTCGAAGTTGTTAATCTTGAGGGGTATTTAATTTATGCCGGTTTCACGGTTGCGGTTGTGCAGGAGAATTGTGCGAGTCCACTTTGTCAGGGAAGACGTAATATGTGGACTCGTGAGGACAAGATACACACCTACGTGTATCGCTAACCCCATTTACATAACGTCTCTTACGTAACGCAAATTACTCACGGGATAGTGGTTTTAATTCTCTACACATTTGTTGCGTGAATGCGTGCGGGCAAACCTCGCCTCGCCTGCACGACCAAAGTTAACCCGAGCAGTTTTGAAATCGTTGGACGACTGCACGACGGCGAAAAATTCCGTCTCTGCTGGAAATGCATCGTGTTAATCAGCCACGTGTTACATTGCAGCGTGAAATATTACACGCGTATGCAGTGATTTCATTCCTCGTGCAATCGGGATCAAAATTCTTGACAGGAGCGGAACATTGTAACGACTGAGGATTTTCACGCGTGGAACGCGAAGAGATTCTGTGCGAAGCAGGAAGCGTGGGTTGCGGAATTTCAGTAGAGAGGGAAAACAATTGTATCTCCAAATTAGTATTTCCAAGTAAATAGTTCCAACGAAATGAGCACCAGCTTAGAGCTTAGAGTTCTTTCCCCGCGTTCGATCCGGAGATTAGGAAAATGAGTCTGTGTGGAAGTTCGTTCAATCTTGCAACGCTGATAACCCGATTTCGGGAAGAAAAAAAATGCAGACTGAACCGCTTGACTTTCCCTGCACCTAGGGTTTCTTTGCTAAATAGTCAATTAACCCGCCAGGGTATTATTATTTATGGAGTCCTGGGGATTTCTTGGCGTCTGATCCGCATGGCAAAGCGCCCTGTAAAATCTCGAGTTTGTAAAGCTCCCATTAAGCTGCGGACGTATTCAAGGCAGCGAATTTTTCTTAGGTTTCTGAGTGTCTTCGCGAAGTACGGAGGAAGAAGCTGCCGGAAGAGTCCTCTACGGTATTCGAACTTACTGAGGCTTATTTCGCGGGAATGAATAAAAGTAATTTGCTAAAGAGCCCCGGTTCTATCTATCCATCCGCAACCTTGGAGTCTCAATTCACCCCTCCCTGTATCCGCCGTGAAAAACACCATTTACGTGTACGTCTGTGTGCGTGTGTGGACACACGTAACCCCAGTGTGCTTATCTTCGCATCTGTTTTCTGGAACAAGGGTTCCCGGTGAATGCCCGTTTAAAGTCGATCCACAACCCCGCGGATATTTTTCTCTTTCCCCTTTGCACGAAAATTCGGCCCCCTGTCGTGGTTTCTTGTCACAGCCGACCCACCCTCCGTACACCGATTCATCGTACGCGAATTGAAATTCTTCTTCGGATGCCCATTCAACTGGGAAACGAAAAGAACGCGAACCCTCCGTGCGAGTTTGTTCGAGGACAGTGCAATAAAAACTTTGCTGCGTTAAACGAGAAAGATCGATAATGCGAAGGAGTCGGCGTTCTTCTCTCGTGTTTCTTGCTTAATGGTAGGTAAATTAATACCAACCGGTAATGAGGGTTCCCCTTTGATTTGATTAAATTTTACCCCCACGGAAGCGTAGCGTTATCTTTAGACGGCTTTATTTGTTCGAAGCACGATTTAAGCGTGGAAAATATCAAGAGAAATGAAGTATTAAATTAGAAGCAAAGCATTGACGAGGTCGTGCCCATCGAAGTAGCAGAGTGCTCCTTCCTCCTTCTGTCTCAAGGACAGCTCGAATAATTCGTCCCTTTAGTTGCCCAAGAAGATTCATCGAGACCTATCGACAGTTCGCGTCGCTTCAATTAATTACAAAAGTTGCACAAGGGGATCTCAGCTGATCAAATGTCACCTAATCCTCGGGATCCACTATATTACGTCGCCTGAACCCGTAACGAATAGACGGATTATCGATGGACGACGCGAACTATTTGAGACACGATCTTCTTCGATGGTAACGTGCCATTAAGCCTAACTACGAGCTCATTAATTAGTCGTCGGTGCAAGGAACTAACAAGCTGACGCAGTACATTCGAGGAAAAGTCTAGTAAGCAGCTGAGCCGTGGCAACCATGGAACGTGTATTACGAATGTTGCAATTGAAGAAGACCAGGGTATAGTAGGTGGAAATAAACTTACAGTAAAGTTACGTTAATTGCAACGGGGCCACGGAAATTTTCGTCGAGATTCATTTCTACTTTGCTGAAGAATTTCGTCCTTCAGCATGCTTTCAATCGACCTACCGCTCATCGTGCTCAAACAATGAATACGCCGGCAAACGTGTCCTATTTATCGAATCGCGATACGCGAAAAATAAGGTACCAATATGTATTTCGTGCGGGACGACAATTCGCATCCGTTCCATTCATCTTGATATCTACGCTGCGGAATAGATTCTCGGTTGTATTACGTTTGCAAATGGCCTGGTAAATATACTGTGGACGCTTATCAGTATTCGGAAAGCCCTCGTATTCCTGTACCTATAACTTTAGAAATAATTTAGTTGGAAACTTATCAGTATATCGCAGAGAAGGGTGCAAACTTTGGAAACTATAGCCAATATATCAGTTCACTCGGCAGCGATAAAATCAATAATGTGTCTGCAATAAAATTTCAAGCCACGACACATGCTTCTCCGTTAGGAAGGCTTCAAAGATGAAGCGGAATTCCTCGAACAGTGTCGTTCCCTCGAACGTTTAAACCCTGCAAGTGAAGTATTTGTTCAAAAGATGCCTTTGCAAATTTCAATCGACCTCTCTCTCTTTCTCTCTGTCCATGTCCCACGGAATTCAAACACCACCTTATTCCGAGATATCTGTATTTCGATGTTTTTGTTCCAGGCGCGTGCTATTAAACGTTCAATAAGTTTCTTTCGCGTAGCAACCGACCACAGTTAACGAAGTTAACGGCATTCTTCATTACGCCGTGCTCTTTGATCTCCTCCCTACAGCTCGGTCATGGAGTTATCGCGACACCGTGACAAATAAAGCACGGGAAAATCGAATAAATCAATACTTCATTGAGTAGAGTGGTTGCGTCTCGTGCAGGGACGATTAAGCGTGCTTTGCTCAACCCCTTAGCGATCAAGCTCGTATTTCGCACGGAGATAGTCAATCTCGCAGTTCAAACAACCAATGTATCTTATTGTTAGAACAGTAAGCGCTGAGCTTTACATTCTTCACTCTGCAGCGCTGTGGGATTCATCGCAAGGGCATGTCTGACCAACGCTAGTCAACTCCACTTAATTAGCATTCTATAGAAATCAATTTCCACGTGGAATAATAACACCCGGCGATGCGATCGAGTTAAAAATTTATTCCAGACTTTTTCTACGGTTATTTTCCATTAAAGGACCGTGCCAGCAGTTTTCGTGCTCGTACCGTTTTAAGCAGACAACGCACGGTTGTTTGAACTTCTCCTGGATCCTTTGAAGTGTCCACGTGATAACTTATATACCACGCCCCAGCAGGGAACAAGAAAAATGGTTACAGTCGTCGTTCAGGGTGCCGTGTTTTCTACCAAAGCTGCAGGTAGATAAAATTTCAGACGTAAAACGACGTAGAAAAATGACTGCTACCGAGGAAACAGAGACGGCGTTCGTTCGTCGAGCAGAGGCATCCTTAAATCGTAGTGCCAGAAAAGTAATTTAACGTTCGTTATTCCGTTTTTACTTCCGTGCGACGTTCTGGATACGCTGTTTTCACGTGTACAGTGATTTACATGGTTCAGGCATGGTGCATAACGCGCGTGGACATGCAAAACAGATGGAAATGCGGTCGTTTTTACTTACGAAGGACTCTGTTTCTTCAAACGCTTGCCGCATTCGAGTTATGAACCGTGTTCCATTAAATCCGTACATCCATGCATATTTACTATTTTTATTGTGACGATGCGTTACTGTTGCAGCGATTGAATGGCCAGGATCATTAAACTGAAGATCCAGCGACGAAGAGACTCAATACCAAGCCATATGTTGGTTCGACGAATTCGTCAATGGACGACGAAACCTTGACTTAATGTAGAATTCTTCGCGTGACTGGGTGAGTCTTGAATTTATTACGCCTGCCTAGAATTATAGCTGCTGCGTTACGAGAGCACGATAAAAAAAAAAATTCCGTCAAGTTACCGGAGATGGAAAAAATAGGCAGTTCGATGAAGATTGGAAGGCGAGAACGAGGTAGAAAATTGCGAAATCGATACTTGCCACGCTTAAAGATCATATCGCGCGCACTGGTTGCCGCAATATCAATCCTGCTGATGGAAATTCTTTGGTACGCATCTACTTGCAAGAGTAATTTTACAGGTTGGCCAGTCCGTTTCTCGTGGCGGATAAGCAGCGTCCAGTCAATATTTTCACTCGACTACAGTAGCGGTTTGCTGCCCGGAGATTACAGGGATTTGTTAAATGTATGGGTGGTTTCCAAACTGCGATCGAATCTTTCCAAAACTCTAATCCGTACTATCTTCTCCGCTACTTTAACTGTAGCGGCGATTTTTCTGCCTCGATACCGAGCCCTAAAAGTTTGTCTTTCTTCCTCCGGTCGAAAACGTAGATACACAAGAAGGAAGAATGCAAGCCGCCATTGTTACTCACGATTTACAAACGGGCGGGTTGATTTTAATCAGAGTTTTTCAAGCTCCGAGGGATGTGAAAATTTGCGAGAAACAAAGAAACGGCGTGCATTATAAAAGAGATTCTACCGAGATGCACAAAGGAGTCGCTGAAAACTTTCGTGTTATTTCTGCTTTGGTCCCTTTTTGTAGGGACGAAGCGCCGTTGTTCGTCAGAGCTGTCTATTCCCGTTGCTTGATTGTTATTTCTTCCATTTACGTAATTTTTAGACCAAGTTAATCCGTTTGTCGCGTCCAACGTTTCTCGCGAAATCGCATTAATGCCGCGGTGACCCGCGCAGTTTAATTCGAAATTAAATGCAACATCTTTAGGAGCTTTCAGACCCGGCAGCATGGGCCAGTTTACGAGGCACCTCCTTGCTGTGGAAACATAATTTTCGAACGTTAATTCCGCCATATTCCGGAAATTGTTTTATCTCTTGTTCGTTCCACGGGAGGGACACTAATTCGTCCCGATGTTCCGAGTGTCCTTAATTGCCTGCCAGCTGGCCTCATTCATCAGCATTCCCCAGGCTGGCGTTTATCGACAGTGTGTAATTCGTTTTTAAACGAGTTATCAGGGTATCAATTCGACTCTTTGTTCTTTTTATTAAACGGCTATTTGAACTTTTCGGCACTCCGTGCCCAGTTGATTCGCACGCCTATGATTATTTGGATAAAGCATCCCGCGCGATTTCCCTGGCTTATCTTCGTCCAAGAGTTTCTCGCTTTCTCGAGTCACGTTATCGTCCTTTCCTTCCTGCGTTGTCTCCCGATGCCCCCGATAGATATATAGCATGCTCGACGGCCAATTAAACTAGCTTCATGATATCGGCGGATATCATAAAGGGTGTGTTATTTCGCGTAATTCATTTCCGAGGCTTTGCATCGCTCCCACCCGTCAGCTGTAACGTCCGTGAGACGCTTGACCCACAAACTTCGTCTCAATCCAGTATAAACTTCCCCGCCCGTTTTATTGAAGATATGCCCTTTGCCTTTTATCGGCTGCCCCTTCGGCCGTGCTATCCCTGCTCTTTCTATTCGTTACTTCCCTCCTCGCCGTTTCCCCAACGTAAATTTTATGTACTGCCTACTCTGCGAATAGATGTCGTGCGGGATAATCAATGG
Source organism: Nomada ferruginata (assembly GCA_963583965.1). Lineage (NCBI taxonomy): Eukaryota > Metazoa > Arthropoda > Insecta > Hymenoptera > Apidae > Nomada > Nomada ferruginata. The sequence goes on along the minus strand of OY757225.1, from coordinate 6,376,981 downwards.
GCTGTGTTGTGTTGTACAAAAACTTCATTCTATCGAATCGTTCAGTGGGGCAGCAACGATATTTCCAAGGGTGATGCCTATAGATACCGCGGGCGATTCTGTCAAAAGCTTAGAAAGCGCACAAAGAACGCACAGGCCGCGCGGTAACAGATTTGCCCCTTTAAGTGCATAGAATAGCGGAAAACTTGTTAGCTCGATTGCTAGACGGAGTAGCATATTTTCTTTGGTACGCGCGGCACGAAGCCTGTAAAATGATCGGGACGACTATTTTTTCATAAATAAACTAGCGACCATTGTCGACGTGGAAACGGGGAAATTGCTCTCTTCACCTTTACACATTGTGAGAGGGAATAAACGAGGAAAGTCGCCTCGAAAGTTAGAGAAAGAAGTCATGCCCGATGCGGGAGTTTACGGCCGCGATGCACTGTCTTTCCGTGAAAGTAGCTGAGCGAAAGAAGCAGCTGAAGATTGTGACAAATTCATCGAGTTAATGTTCTTCCCGCGTCACTCGTTGCTGCCCTTCTCCAGTTTCGTTCTCTTTCTTTCGCCCTCTGTTTCACTTACAGGCCCCGTTTTTCTCGTCGCACAGGTATCGTCGTTATTTATCGCTGAACGCTGTCGTCATTTTTCAACAACCATATTACACGGGAAACGTAGCCCTAACGTCGCGTCCGGGCTGCCAGCGGGTACTTACTTTCGGGCGAAACGACTTTTTGAAAAATCAGTTCGGGGGGTGTCCCGTTTCCACGCTAGCAACCGGAAAGAGATTGATGGAACTGGACCGAGCGAATCGATCTTCACCCGTATTTCGTTTCGTGAACAGGGAGGAAGGAGAGAATGTTCCTCTTTAATGACACGTAGACCGTAAGTGGGATTTAATTAAAGGGACCACGAAACCGGTTAGAATGACGCAGATTCTTTCGTGTTCGTACGATTAATTCTCGTCGGGGCTTTCACGTTCCATTTCCGAAGGTTTCGGCTGGAGAATGTGTGCAGCAACGCGTAATTAAATCGCGTTATTTGCATACCTTCCGCTTTCTCTTGAAACTTTGTCACCAATTATTCACTGCGTCCATTCGCGAAACACGAACGGCTGAAACGCCGGGATTTACGCTACTGATTTATCGATCGCCGCAATTAGAAAAACACTTGCAGTTCAATCGTTAGGAAGGTGTTCGTTTAGCGCCGATCTCATCGTCGCAGTTGGACAAATATAGGAGGAGAATCTTGTGAATAAGTACTCAAGCTATCTGTCGAATTAACGTCCGGAAACTTTCTGGCCTACACTTATTTCGCGAAATGGATTCTAAGCGTAGGGAAGAGTTAACCCAAGCAATATATAATGTCCGTTTCTGCTGAGAGCGATTTAACGGGACCCTTGAGGCCCTCTAGGTTCTCCATTCCGACAATTATCGTATAGCCACCAAGTAATCGGGGTATCCTTGCACGCTTCCAAGCTACTCGTCCAAGGAAGCTATTACTTGGAGTGAAATACTTCCTATCGTGTACGAAGCAATTTTTTTTAATACATCAGCCTCTGTATTTAGAATATTTGATAATAATTCACCGGAGCTCTGGGCCCCGCATACGCGCCGTTCACTAACGTAGAAACGAAGAAACTTAGCCTTTCCATTTACTGTCGGATCCCAGTCCGACATTCTATCGAATCATTCGCAGGCGTTTACTAACGCTTCCGTCATTATTTCTCCATGGTGTACCGCAACCATCTGACGTATTTTCAGGACCATTAACGGTACCGGTAACATCGAAATGCGTTTACCAGTTTCTCCCCACCCTGTTAACGGCACTAGTCAACGACGAAACATTAATTTCCAGCAGGAACTTCCGAACGGGATGCCCGATGCAGTTGGAGAATGAAATTTCTTCAAGATATTTCGTCGAATCTAAAAACAGATTGGAAAGGCCCGCAACAGCAAAGGACTTACCTCCGAAAGTCTCTACTCCAGCAGGCGTATATCACTGGATTCATTCCGCTGTTGATCCAGCCAAGCCACGTGACCGCGGCGAACACGAATTTCTCTTGCCATATACACTTGGAGCAAAAGCCTGACCACAGATTCACCACGAAGAACGGAAGCCAACAGATGATGAAGACGCCCATCACGATCCCCAACGTTTTCGCTGCCTTCTTCTCCTTGGCGAACTTGGCCAGCTTGCGCGACAGCGAGAAATTCTTGCCAAGATGCTGCTTATTGATCCTCGTAGACGGCACCCTGGTTAAACAGTTGTTGTGCGTGGCCGTCAAGGGCTCTTCAAGATCCTGCAGATCCTCGGGCGTGCTCGAGGCGGTTCGAAACAGGTGTCTGGCGTCGGTGTTCGTCCCACCTCCTCGATGTATCCTGAGAGTGAGCTCCAATTCACCGGAGGCCATTATAACTTGCTTGGTGCCCAGCTTCAGGCTCTTAGTTTGGATCACGGCAGCTCGGTAGATCTTGTAGTAGGTGAACACCATGACGAACAGCGGCAGGTAGAAGCTGATGGTCGACGAGAAGATCAGATAGCCTAAGTGCTCGGTGAACGGACACTCGTCCTCTGGCACTTCCTCCGTTCGTACTGCCCTCCACCATGCGATCGCTGGGAACGAGATCGCGCTCGAGCAGATCCACACGATGGCGATCAGAATGGCGGCTCTCTTTCTGCTCATTTTGCTGGGATAAGTGAACGGGTCTGTGATCGCCCAGTAACGATCCAGGCTGATCACGCACAGATTGAGGATCGAGGCGGTCGAAAATAGAACGTCCAACGAGCGCCAGACGTCGCACCAGTCTGTGGTGAATAGCCAGCGATTTTCCAGGACCTCGTAGATCGCGCTGAACGGCATCACCACTAGTCCAACCAGGCAGTCGGCGAACGCCAGCGACGTGACGAAGTAATTTGTCGCTGTATGAAGATACCTTTCTCTCACCACCGCCAGGATCACCAGCATGTTACCGAACACGGTGGCGACCGAGAACACGAACAACAGTATCGCTAAGCCGGCCCTGTCGGTGGCAAGATTCCAGAGGCCGTCGTAGGTACGATTCTGCGATGGAAAGCTCGCGCTGTAGAAGCTTCTGTTCAGTTGATTGCTTGGGACGATTGCCTCTTCTTCCGATCCGAGCAGGTAGACCGCGCTTTCGTTCATTTTTCGTCTCACCGTCGTCGCGCACCAGCTTCACGCGCTTTCAATCACAGCCTCGGTTCTATCAGGTCGTCGATCCGTCGACGCCGCGTTTCTTCCTCCCGATTCCCGTCTGCCCTCTCATTTTCCTTATCGAATGGAGATCCTTCGAGCTGTGCACGACCTTTACGACATCGACCTTCCGCCCTTTCCCAAGTTCCTCCTTTGTCGATCGTTCGCGACGACGAACGCCCGCGATTCAATTCTAGATTTTGAACTGTTGCGACGAAGAAGTTCTTCGGCCTGGCTTTCACTGCTTTAACGAGCCATCGGATCTTCCGGAGAATCTGAAACAGCCGAACAGAAATTTATAAGAAGGCGCATGGTGGCGAGCCTGAAGGAAACTGCGGACATAAAGCAGCGTTCCTCGTGCGCTACCGGAAGGCTGTCGGGTTTTATTGCAGTAGTGCCGCGAACCACATCTCTGGCATTTCCTACACCCTGCCGTCTGGATACAGTGTGAAATTCTAATAGAGGCAGCTACCCTCGTAAAACGTCCCGATACTCTGTGATTTATCAGTTCTATTTTATGCGGACCACATTGCAGAATCCTTGCTGCGAGTCCAGACTCAATATTCAGGACCGAGATATTTTTTCCGAGCAAAGTTCTACGCATAAAGGAACTTTATCCTTAAACTTTCAGGCAATTCTTGCCTACGCTGGCCATAAACTACTATGGCCTTTCTTTCGAAGTACAATACCATAGGGCTCGTAATAATATCCTTCGTACAATTTACTATTCACCCTGCCTTGAAACGCAAACTTCATTTACCATCCTGAGCTAATGGTAACCAGGGCGGTTAGGTATTAATAGGTGTCATTATATTTCCTGCCCGCTCAAAGCGCAAACATTATTTCTCCGTTCGCGTAATTGTCAATCATTCCGCGACGCTGCCCGTTCGAACGTTCCGCCGGCACAAACGATTTAGCAATTTTTTCGCCGGCGTTCAGTACACCGCGTCTATATTTAGCTAGGAAAAGTGTCATAAAGAGGTGTGTGCGAGAGAAACAGCGAGAGAGATAAAGAGAGTGTGTGTGTGTGTGTGTGTCGAACAGAGGGGTTTGTGATTTCGTGGCCAGACCGGAGGCTGGAAACAGGGCCGGGCTTTCATCCGTGACTTGGGAGAATGTTTACCGCTACCTGATCAAAGGAGTCTCGATCGTGGAACGATCGACGCTGGGATGTAGCATGTCCCCTGATCCGGAGCCTCGGATTTTGTCTCGTTCACACCTCTTCTACACCACCGTGGCCGTCAGCGTCGTACATAGTTGTCGCGTATCGAACACGAGCGAAACCGCCCTTTTACATCGCGCACAAATTGTTCCAAATTATTCTGAAACTTTCCAGCCTGTCAACCTTCGAAATTGATAGAGCAAATTTCAGAAGCAAATCTAGCAATTTCAGTTGACAAAGATTCGATTCGCCCTTGGCATAATCGGGCTTATAATTTCTGACGCGTGTTTGCGTTGAATCCGCCCGCTCGAGGAGCACTCGATTCTGAAAGTTTGCTCACCATTCACGCCTCTACAATTAGGGTATCAAATCGACCGAATGTGTGCCCGATTGTGTGCCTTGCAGCCTGATTCCACGCTTCGAATCGATCAGAACTTAGAACAGAGTTTCTGTTTCTGTTGCCTGCTCCGTGGAGCTTCCATATTTTAAAATGAAAGCTTGGCCCGTCGAGAGCAGGTAGTCCAAACAAATAATACTTCGCTCGCGGAGGCTGAAACAGGAGCTGCGTATTTTTCGTAACAGTAGTAGCCCTCGTTGAACAATGAATCCTGCTTTCAGTTCCGCATCCGATTTGGCGGAAAATGTATAAAGAATTTAAACTGATTGAAATACGTGTCGCTGAAGCGGCTGGAAAATTTCGAACACTGGCGCGGCCAACTAATTAAATAGCGATTGGAGTGCCGGGAAACTTGGTCCGACGGTAATTCAAAGTTCCCCCGATCTGCGTTCCAACGATCGCGAAACCTTTGCGTCAAAACACACGAGCCAACTGTACTTCATCGGACTAATTTTCCCTGGATAACTTCTGTCTCGAGTTGCCTATGTCTAGCTTTGCATTCGCGATTGCCTCTCAAGGCGAAACGTTAGAGCAATCTCTAGCAGGCACGGCAAAGCAATGATGCACGAAAGGAACGCATTATTTGGCGGTGACAGGAAATTCTGTGAGTTCTGGTCGGACCGTGCCTCCTGCCAGGGAAATCGCTTCTATATTTTGCAGGAGAGCGTTTCCGATGCTCTCCCTCTGTTGAGCGATTGCCTGCCCGAGTGTTAGGGATACATATCTCGTTAGTTAGAGTGCGTATAGAACACCGTGCGTGGCCCGATACGATATCACAGTTCGTTGTTGCCCGTGGACCCATTAACGTTAGAATCGCCCGACGTGTTCGATTGAGCTGGCCAATTGATCGCCTACTCGGCGGCTAGGAGCGTAAGCAGGATCGCAGTGCCAGCCAGTTTTTATCAATCGTTCTAAGGGCAAGATTGATTCCGGGCGGCGGAAAGGAGGAAGAAGATAAAAGACGCCGAATAGATGTATTTTGACTGGAACAAATTAGACGACATTATCTCTTTCGAACGTCTCCCTACACCACGCGTTCTTCCCTTTCGATCTCAGATCGCAGGAACCCCTTTCGCAGAGCGAGCGCAATTTATCAAGCGAGAAACCTGTTTAACGGTAGAAATTATAGTGGAGCTACGTCGGACGTTCTGCGATAAATGCGATCTTTTATCGCCTTTATAGATTTAAAGGATAACCGTGATCGATTACCCTTGTGCTGGGAATAGAAGGTGGCTTCGATAAGAGAGCTCCTGCTCTATACTTGAAATAAAACCTGACGCTGCTTCCGATCCAAGCGATCGTTTTTCCTTGCACGGTTCTCGCGAGTTCCCGCTAACTGGAACACGTTCCTCCGCGCGTCTCTGACGAGATGAATAACACGATTGCTGGTACAGAAAAGAGAGATTAACGCGATTGCGCGAAGGCAAACAGCCAGACCAGCAACTTGCTGTTTCAGCTGCATTAGCGTTCTCGTTGAAACGCTAATCGAGCTTTCGTCGCTCGAACCACGGTTTTACTTAGCAACCACCACTCTTCTCCCCGTCTGCCGGATATCATTCGTGAAATGTGGATTTTCCCTGCCGTTCGCGCGTGGAAACGCCACGTCGTTTTTATTAGTTCAAACGTGAACATTCCCCCGAGCACAAATATAATCCGGACTGGTGGCGAAAATTCGATAAATATACACGGACACGCGAAACTTTTTTGTTTACTGTTGGATATGTACCTTCATTTCATCCATCGGAGTCAACGCTTACAAAAAAAGCGAGCAAATTAACAGGGAAAACTGAGTAGACCGAGTAATTCGAGTTGGCCTTATGCATATACGGTGATGCATCGAATTTAATGGAAAATTGACTTTAATGAGCAACAGTGATTTTATCCGACTGGAAAATCGATATAACGCGAAGCAATGTGTGTATTCGGTGCGCAGCAATTCGCGGCGGACTTGAATTTCGGAGCAGCCATAAGATGGCAATTTAATTTCGCAGCAATGTCGATGACTCGAATCCGCTGCCACGATATCGATAGATAGCTCAGCGAGAAAGAACACGGGGTAGAAGCCAGGAGGGTGAAAGTCGATCGGGCGAAAGAGAACAATCGACGTCTCAGCGAGATCTTCGTGCGGCCGAGATATGAGACGGCTCTCGAGATATTATCGGATACGTAGGTGTCGGACGTGAAATCGAGTAGAACAGACGGACTTCCATATTATGTGGATATAACTACTGGCCCTGCGTATACCGTAGCATTCGCATGAACATGAAATAAATGTACAGCTCGCGGGCAACGCCGGAAATTGAATTACATTGCCATTCTCCACGGTCGTGCTGAGAACAATAGCAGCTTCCGGCCAAGTAAAAGTGAATAATTTTTGCTTGGATTCTTCCATGTATAATGATTTATTCTCTTGCTCTTTCGAAGGTGAATTTTGTCCTGGAATAACTTTAGCCGCACACCCTTCATCGCGCAATGACACTTCCGCGCATCAAAATATCGATGACCGGCGATAAACATCGTTGAAAAGTTGGCAGGGAGGGATCCACAAATCTGACACGAGCATGTTCGCCGATCTCGTGAATATTAATGCGATAAAAAATATTCGAGAAAGCTCAGCAAAACTGACCAACCGCGTGCGATCGCATTGTTTTAACGCCAAAGAAACGAGTTTGCGCGGCGTGTTAAACGCCATCCTTTAGCACTGCCATGCTCCTGTATCCTTTCCTTTCTGGTCCAATCGCGAGGCAAATTTTTCACGACGAAAAACGAACAGGCAGCAACCAAATTCGCACAATGAGCCGGGGATTTTTAATAGGCGGGGCAGGTTCTTTGTTGCGTTTTTCAAACAACGCGGACACATTTTACCCGGCGATAAATCTAATTTCGCGTTCGAGCGTTTGGAAACTGCGACCTCTTTTTCAGTACCATAACTTATTACGTTTTCGCTTTGAAGAGTGCAGCCACGTGGCTAGTTATTGCTGCACTTTCATTGTGACTCATTGTCAAATGAAAGATAATTTCATCGTTCGTGTTTGATGAAAAACATGGCAAACTTTTCCTGGAACGTCGGCAAAAAATAACCCTATTCTAAATAGAAAATTCCCAGCTGGCGCGAGTTCCTCGTGGCGCAACTCGACAGTGCTGTAACGTGATCGCACACGAGACTGTATTTCGCGTGGCTGCAACCGATATTAATTATTAACGGCACGGATATCGCGAGCGCTGCGGGTCGTTATCGAACGGGAGCGTTTTATAAATCAAAATGGGGAAACCCCTTAAGGTTAATTAAAGTAGAGTTCGAGTTTGGTACGTGGCTGCTCTAAGGGTGAATCAATGGACATTGGCTTTCAGTAATTGAACGAATACCTTCGACAGAAGTTGGCCATTGTCTTCATCGTTCGGGCAAAGATGGTGGTACGATCAAAGAAGAGCGTCCCTTCGTGAAAATAAATTGGACGTACATAGAATCACTGCTTTCACGATTCTTAAACAAGCCAGCGTTCTTTCCGCGGCCCTGCTAGAAGATTTATAGGGGACCGTAAAATATAGGAATTTGATTGGCCGTCCTAGATCTCCCAAGATTTGTCGCGGCAAATTAAATAATCGGATTTGTATATTTCTCTGAACAAGCTTCGGTTGGACACGTTCAAATAAAAAGGCAATCGTTGCACCGACGGCGCAGATTTTCTCGCTACAAAAATTTGCTTCAAAACGACCGTTTAGACGATACAGGAGCATCATACCAGGAAGATAGATGAATTAGGAAAGGATGCTTGATTTTCAAAGAGCAAAGTATTGGCACGATTGATTTGCAGCAATTATTAATATAAAAGCAAGAAAATCACTCGGAAGAATGCATTCTGTATTCTGGTCGGAGCATATTGTTCCCGACGATTTTACCGATACCACTTCTGTTCGGAGAGAACCGCTTGACCGCATGATGTTGCGAATAAAGTGATGTTCAATCGTCGACTCGAACGAGTATACGCATGAATATAATTCTTGCGGAGTTTCATTCGAGCAATGAGGTATTGGAAAAGTTCGTGAAACGTCGCTGTCGATCCTTTAAAATCCCCTCAAAGGAGGAATCAGATGGAGAAGTGACTGCCAAATACGATGTTGCAAACGTACTGCCGGTCAAAGTAGTAACATAGGATTGAGCATGAATGACGGGGGAGTGTACAGCTTCCTAGCACGGAGTTCTAAAAATCTCAGAGTTTTACTTCTTCGTTAAAATGGAATAAAAGTCGCCGTAGCTTCTAGCAACACAACGAATAGATCCACCCGTGCGATTCCAAGCAGGCAATTGTCCAACGCTGTTAAAGAGTCTCTAAAAGTTTCACCTGTTGCGTTTCGCGACTGGCCAAAGATAGTGTCCACGAGATGAAGAAAAATTCGCCGCCATCGATCCTTCATCGGAGATTAGATCGAACGCGAACGGAAGCCGCGATCACGGTAGACCAATTTGCCAATAATCGATGGCACCGTAGACGCTGGACGCAAGGTGGAAATCCGTGTCGTCTATTTTTATTTCCGCCGCTTTAATTGAATTGCATCGTATCCCGCGGCCACGTAGTAACGCTTCCCGGAGAACATGGACGAACTATATCTGGGAAGTTGCAAATGCAGCGTCCTTTTATAGAGTCGATGGTGCCTTGAAACGAGTGTAATGGTCTCGTCGATTCACTTGACCGAAAGCTGAAAGTGCGGACTCGCACGATTATGGTGCATTATTAAATATTGCGGTGGTGGTTTTTTAGTGTACCCGACACAGAAGAATTAAAAACGACAAAGCGTAGGTCGTAAACGTAGGTCGCGTGAATCATTGGCTCGAAAATTCTATCCCTTTAACCTTTTGCCCAGGGAAAGCCGATATGACCTGGTGCACGTTCGCCGATATTTCTCGCGACTATAAATCTCCATCGTGGCAAAAGACAATTCCACGGCAGCGTGGATTCGGATGCCGGCAGAGATTTTCACGCCTAACCAAATGCATAAAGGAGCTCCGGCCGGATCTCGGGATAATTTTAATTAATATAATTGTCCATGCGAGCTTGGGGTAAATAGTCCTGGGTGCACAATAGTTATATGCGGTGCAGCAACTATGTATTTCCATTTACGAGCGCGATGAAATTCCTGCGGAATATCGAACCGACGTGCAAAATCGCAGCCTGCAACGTTTCCCCGATGCAAATCCGATGCAGTGACTGTCGTGGCGACAGAATGAATCGATCCAACCGAGTCTCGTTTTTTGTTGCCACGCTACTCGAATAATGCATATTGATTCGTGCTAACAAGCTAACAAGCGCGACGCGCTACATTGCTTGCCTAAATAGAATTTCGTAAGTTTCCAAGTAAGATAGGAGAAGTAGATAAGTGAATGGAGTGATAAATATAATTCAAAACTTTTTCCCGTGGATGAAGCTGAATTCTTGTCCGATCTATATGTAATAGAGATTGAAAACCCATTGGGGAAATTCTTCCGACGCATATATGCAAATAAGAACAATCGAAGTTGCGAGATATTCTCTCGAACTATGCTGCATCGAGTTATCTTCGCCGTGGATGCAAAGTAGATAGTTGCAGGCCCGTAGTAGTATCCGGCAAGAGCGATGGAACTTCTACGAAGAAATTCTACGAAGTTGCGCATCCACATCGACGAAGCACGCTCTCCCATAGATGTTACACGTGCGATTGAAAAGTCGTGTCAATGGTTTCCAATAATAATTTTTTCCATCAAAGCCTTTCAGGTGTGGAATAGAAAATTTATACTGTCTTTCCGACACCACGACCTCTGCCATTGGAAAATTGCTCAACGTCGAAGTAACATCTCACCCACCGCTTTTTTAGTCGCCTTTCTACCAACCGGTTCTTTCTTGGACGCAATATTTCGCGACAGCTGATACGACACGAGCAAAAAGAAGGGCAGTTGTGACCCGAATCGCTAGTCATCTGTTTCTAGTTCTATAGCGAATGAAATCAACGGGGATCTAGATGAAAAGAACCGAGTTAACAACCAGACACACGCAATACCGAAGTTTGTTTTTTCTCGAAGCGACGGAGTTGTTGACGTACGTTTTACTTGCAGGCAGTTCTTTAACGTGCAGCCTGTCTGCTATTTACGGACGTCGATCGTTTATTAGTTATTATTGTTGGCAACTACCTTGCACCCCGTGCTCACCCGTGTGGCGTTCGACATCATTGGCGCACGAGACGAAGAAGGCCACCTATGAACTTGATCCTTACGGATGAACGAGATTCACTGTGATAAATACGCTGCAAATGGCCAGAAAAAAACTCGATACTCTCCCGGGACCTGCATTCTTCTGCGCGTCAAAAGGTTCTTACGTTCTTTTTTCTTTGCACGATCCCCGAGGCTCCTCTGTAATGCAGTAAATGAAGCCTTGGCGTGGAACACCCTCGGAGGAGAGTCATTAGTTTTGTAAGAAAATCGTGTATCTACGATCCAGTGGTATCTGGCAATCTTTCCCATATTCTTTCGCCTGCTTCTGCCTTTTCTCATATTTTCTGTTAACCCTGAGAATCGCGGAACGCAATACCGCCCCCGTTGTTCTATTATTCAACAATTTATTCCGAGACCGAAGATTCTATCTCTTATTTCCTCGTTTTCCTCGTTTAAGCAAGATCGACGAGCTTCGATTCTCCGCAGTCGCGGAAATATATCCATCACAGTAACGTTCGAATTTTTCGACTATGCCTACCTAGTAAATACGACCCAGATATTTTTCCACGGCGATCCACAGATACAGATATTATTCCTACTCCCTATTAGCAGGGAGAATCGCATCCGCGGAGATTGCCTAATTCCATTAAACGTCTCCCAGAAAATTACGAGCGTCGAGCCGCAGATAATTGAAAGATCTTGGCTGAATTACTCACAGCCAAAGACAATCCCATTTATGATCCGAACGTTTGGGCTTATCCGCGTGTTTCTACTACTATTCGTCGACCGGTTGGACGCCGAGCCCGGTCATAAATTCTGCCCAGGCCAAACAAGAAGCTCCGGCCCGCGACTTCGCCCTGCATGTGAACGAAATACGGTTCCCGATAAATCCTTTTATCCGCATGTTCGACCTATTGTCGCGCGTGCAAGAAATCCGTGTTGATTCTCCCGGAATCTCCGTATCACTCTTGTCCACGCTATTGTCGCGTTATCCCGTCAATTACCCATATAAGAATGATGGTCGTTTGATCTCGCTACGAAATCTTTATAACTTTCGGCTATAATGCGGGGCGGCGTTTAGGTATCGAGTGCTCCGCCTTCACCTCTAATTACGTTTTACGATACCCGGCTATTCGCAATTTATTTACGATTGGACAATAAAACAGGTTGAGAGTTAGGAGTCCGCGCTGTGTCGCCGGCTAAAACTCTGCTTTACGACCGGGAAATCAACTATCCCTGCCCATCCGTTCCCCGGCGAAGTAACGAATGTCTTTCGAAGAATTTTCTCGCGAGTCAATGATCACTGGTACCTTTCTCCTAAAATAAAATCTTCCAACCGTAAAGGGATACCGTAGCCATGTCCCCCACTTACGTCGCGCCACGGCGAAGCGCGAAACTTCTATTCGCGAGACTCTGTATGTTTCGCGGAGAAAAGGCTCTTATAGAGGAGTCTTTTACAGGCGCACTCGGGAATCCTGCACCCGAGTATCGATAAAGAAACGATAAACCACGCACCTGCAGGCATATCGAAACGTTCTATCGATCGTGGAGTCGATGCAAAACCCGCGACAGTATTATCCGCGAGGAAACCTCTGGTTCTAGAGGCAAAAATTCCCCACAAGCATCGAGGATACCCTCCAGAGATTGATAATCCGCTTATTGGTCCCGGCAGGGGGTCGTGGCAAAGCTTTTCGGCACTGTTAGGCCCCTGCAGGGGGAACAGCATTCGGATTCCGCACCGGAAATCGTGTAATCTCGCAGGCATGGGGTAGGGCGAAAAAATGTATTACAGTACCGATTATCCGCTCTAATGGAAAGATAACTGTGCTTAGGAAATTGATCATGGCATACCCGATCAATTATCCGTGAAGAATTGGGGCGAAAATGTGTTGAAAGATCGAAACGCTACCTGCCCGGCGTCTGACTAGTGCGGCGCGTTACTACTGTGGACTGGTATAGCCTCTGACAAACTTATTGGGATACTGCCGGGCAGAAGGGACAAATTGTATCACGAATCGCGCCAGAAAAATTTGTTTTCTGTAGCAACTACAGAATTTATTTGCGTTGCGATAATGCAAACATCAGTGATTACGTGTTGCTGATAATAATGACGTATTAATGAAAATCTCGACCGATTACATTTAATCACAATTATTTCGCAATTAAAAAAATTCTATATAACATTAACGCGACGAGGAAGGCCGATGTATTGGTTTCACGTGAGACCATGGTCACATCGAGGTCGAGAGGGCAAGATCTCTGTGACCGAGGTAAACACGTCTGCGCTAGAGATGTAAGATCGCACGCACACGAATCGTCGACGTTAACTCCGAACCGGTGTACGTAATTACTTACACATTAGAAGCCGCGCTTTTTATAAACGACCTTTTTCCCCCTGGCGCAGCGAATGGAGGTCGTGGAAGGCGTAGCCGCCACTGGAAAAAATATTCGCCAAGTAACGAAGTGGGTCTAAATGCTTGTCACGTAAGTCGCGTGCCTTTGCACCTGCGAATCAGTTTATTAGTAGGTCTGCCTTGGACCCTTTCGGTCCTCGCGGCGAAGCTAACGAACTACGAAAAATTTGCTCAATTTTCCCCGGTTTCTGCAGTCCAAACTGAGCATTGGATCTTTGAAATCAGCCGGGTCTATTAAACTGTGCGGGCCAATTCAATTCTGATAAGTTCTCTGTCGAATGACACCCTCGAAGTTACTAAATACTCCGCCATTGCAAGCACCACGGTCCTCCGCGTAAATTTCGGGTCGAAAGGGATCGGACTCGTGTCGTGTATCGTTTCCGAGGAACGATAATACGTAGGTATCGGAGCACGTAGCCGCCATATCGAAGGATAAGGAGGAGAATGGAGGAGGAAAGGGAAAAGGGCTGGGTTCGTGTAGCAACCTAATTCCGATTCTAGTCGCACGACGCGCAAGGAGATCCTATCGAAATTCGCTTATGGAGTGCAGATAAAAAAATACAAACGAAGAGAGAATGGGATACCGTGGAGGGGGAGATACTGGGCCGCAAACTCGAGTGCATTCGTATGTACAGGCGTCTCGTGCGCTGTCACGAACTGTCACAGGATGTTATAAAACTTGTCTCCGTCGCGTGTCTGGATACATTAGGTGCGCATCATTTAAGATACATCGTTGTACATTATGGACGCGGCAGCGGTCATATATCAGAGAGAAGAGTAATGAAAGATCTCTGTGATAACTGAATTGACGAATGGATAAATAAGATGCCGAAGATGTTGAAGATGACTTTGGCAAAGGCTCCCACGTTTTCTATGGAGAAACGTGTAGGGAGGAATCGCACTTGAGGTGCATTGAGTTATCTTCATTGGAATGAAGGGGTTGGACTCGGTGCATTTATTCATCGCGACACACTCGACGCGCAAAATGGTTAAACGTGTGTTATCAAAGCGAAAGGAACACCATAAATACCGTGGGGTCAGTGTCGCCTGCTTACCCCTAACACTGTCGTATAGTTTCAGAATTTATTGCGACATTTATGTCTCCCCTCGTACATCAGATTTTAACTGCGTTTTCTTCGAAGCCTCGAGGGTTTCTCTCAGTCTCGTGTTTGTCGGCTTATCTAGGTATGTTTGTCTCCCTGCCCCTTGCAATAAAAATATTATTTCGCCCTTTTTTTAACGCTTTTCCGAATAACATTTCTCCGCCTACCTACTCGATTCGTCGATTTAAGGTAGCTGCGATACATTTTGGCCCCTCGAACAAACACGATTAATCGCTAATGGGGTGTTCTTGACGCATCCGATCGTTAACCCCACAATTTCGAACAGCAAGAGAATTGCAACAGTGGCTATGATAGCTCACCGAATCGACAAATTCATCGTTCTCCCTTTGGGGCCCCTCGAAAATGACGTTTGCTGCCTATTCGTTTGTCGTTTCGAAGCCTAGCTTAGTAATCTCCCGGGGAGAACGACAGATGAGGATCAGCCCGAACAAGATATTCGCGCCGGAAATAGGAAGCAGTAGGGCGAGGAAGGAAGAGGCGACTTCGTTAGATCGCGCGTGCTTCCTTCGTCCGTGTCCGTCTCTCGAATTCCGTTTGCGTGTGCTGGGCGTGTTTAATATGGATCAAGAATGAATTAAATTAAGCAAGCGTCTGACTTTTAATCCCGGCCCCATCGATGCGACGCGTCTCGCCTTCTTTCGTCTTTCGTATTAAATGAAACGCGCTATGGTTGGCCCCGGAGCGAACGTGACAAACTATCCGACGTGCTTCTGCGCGTGAAATCGTTCCGCTTTCCGGAAACTTGTATTACGCCATGCAAATCGGCAAGTGGCGCGGCGATAGGCCGAACGGCGACCCGATTCCCGAGTTTTCCGAAACGGCACGCCGAAAGGAAATCTTGAAATTAATTCAGCTGAGGAAATTTATGGAACAACAGCAGTGGAGCGAGTCCGCCTAAGCTTCTGGCGTGCATATTTTGTTTCGAGTCCGGTGGCACATGTAGCCGTGTAACTCTAATTTCACTTCCCGCGTTAAAAGCTCCACGACCCGCAAACTCGTTCTCCGCTGGCCGGCTTGCTTTTACTGTATCGAATTATCCGCCGGTAAATATTTCACGTTACACAAACGGAAATCGAGACAGTTCCTCAGGCGGCGACGTAAGGCCGTTTCAACTTGCCACGTTCTTCGTCCACCCATCTACAAATATTTGATTAGGGAAACTGCGCAATAACCGGTTCCTAGGCCATTACGATTTTCCGTTCTACCGCGGCAAACGTAAATTTTCAAGATGCAGCCCGATACACGTTTGCGTGGACTGAACTAAAACGGCACATTTATTACAACGAATCCCAGTTATCGTAACAGCTGGCCAAGAATCAACGATTACTGGCTGTTAAGGGAACTGTTGCGAACAACGAGGGATCTACGTGGCTCGATTACGGTCGGTGCCAATTGAAAGATTGCAGCTGAGTGGTCGGTCGTTCCGTGCAAAACGGAAGTCATCCAGTGTCAATGGCCAACCATCGGTTCGTCGTCAAGTGCTCTTTTTTTTCTCGCTGTTGGCCGACTTCCGTTTCCGCCATGATTTCGGTGAACGCGCCGTGATTTAAGGTCGATCTCCGTTCGCCGATGCAGCTCTTGGAAACGCGGATGAAATACGTCCCGTTGGACTAATGAAATACGATTCCCAATAAAAATAACGCCGGGATCGATGCAACGATCGGTAACACCGCTGCACAATATCTATACCTCTGTTTACCACATGCGCATTTTTACGACGGGACCGTGCACTCCCCGGCTACTTCGATAGAAAAACAACAGCGGGGGAAGAAAGGGGGAACGAAGAGCACAGCACAAGTGGCTGCACGCAGTTCCCTTCGTGCCGATAGAAATACGAATTTCCAGTTCCGCCTCGGAACACCGTTCGCAAACATGGACACGTTTTTACGACCCGGTTTCGAGGGTACTTATTTCAGAGGTGATTATTGAAAGAACTCTCGGGGTAGGAGTTAGCAAAACTTGGACTAGTCGAGCTCTCTTCTCGCTAAGTCGACTTCTAGACGTTTTGTACAATGAACGCCAAAGAGGATTAAACGTCGAATTTGTACATCACTTGGAGGCTTTTATTAAACCCGTCTATCTTGCGTGACAGAGTGGGAATCGTGAAATAATGGATACGAACGTGCAAGGGGAAACGGATCGTTTATGGTCAGACGCGCTGCGCACTCGGCAAGGCTTGAACGCCAGCCTCCGGACTATCTTTCCACGGTCGTTATTATAAAATTGTTCCCAGCAAACATTAGAGGAAATAATAAAAACCCTGGGAATTATATAAAAATTAATAGCCACCACGTTCGATGTTCGTGAGCGTAGTTAAAAGAAAAAATAAAGTTCGGAAAAAAAAGTAAGTTATTGAACGACCGGCAATTTCAATTTTACGATACGGACGATATTCTCGAGTTTACCGCCCGCCAGTTTGACTATGCAGCTAATTTGAAATTAATATTACGCGTGTTTGCAAGCTGCACGCGCGAATTGCACCGCAGGTATCTTATGCTAATGCAACGGGAATAAACTTTCACAGTATGAAACCGAGATTAGGTTGATATATCGAGCGTGCCGTCCATTAGTGAACGTTCTCCAGTAGTGAAAGTACCTAAGCAAAGTAGATGCTACGATTTCCTCAAATGCCGGTCGTAGCAACGTAGTCGCAGCAGACCGGAGCAAGAATTGTTACAAGGTTATTCGTTATCCGATATGTAAGAAAATCTTCGTTATTCTCTACAGCTGAGGATGAATTATCATTCCGGCGAGAAGTCCTGATTTTTGGTCGCGTTCCGATCTACCCGTAATATTTCATCGCTTCTTGGCAGCGTGACGACGGGGGAAGGGTGGCGAACAAAGTAACCCGAAGCAGGGGGGGCTATGCAGTTGCACCGCAACGTTTATTAACAGCAATTACGTCCAATTACGCGCAGTTAATTGAAAATGGCATTGCGATTTTGGCTGGCTGCAGAAACCGATGCGTCGCGGCGCACATTTCCACAGAAAATATTGCCCCGAAAAAAATGCCAGCGACGTCATTTAAATGTGACGATCTTGACGAACGATAAGGACACATTTGCAGGAACGAAATGATGGACACAAATCTCCGGGCGTGCATGAATCTTCGTGCGAAAAAAAAATAAAAAATATTCTGAAGCGCGCCAATGCAGATTATTAACAGTTCAAAAAGCTGCCGTCCGGGTCTCGTAAATCTACGTCGACCCAAATTTCTATTCTCCCTCGGCGACGTGTCCCTGTAACGAGCCGCGTGTGCCACGCGTGTGTTTCGCTTACTCGCCCATCGAACGGACCACGGAAACATTGTAAACTTTGGTTCTCCGGGACAACGTAGCCATCGAGGCCAACTAATCTCGCCCTTTGCCCCGCTGAAAATTGCCCGGGCTGGATAGGCCAGTGAGGTTTCCTCCGCGAATCGACAAGTCCAAGGATTGTATTTGCACTGAATGTGAAATTTTGGCGACAATTTATTGTCGCTGCCGAGTCGGATCGACATCGCTCAAGGCACACTTAACCCGATTGGCACTACTCCCAGGATATTAGCTTGATCCCCTCTAATGAAACCACGAAAACGTTTTTCCCCGCAGCATCGCTATCGATGCCATCATCGCGAAAAAATCTGGAGCGACACTCTTGAGAGCTCTCATCGGCACGAGGCGTAAAAGACACCACCACCCTTCTTCCACGTAGCGATGCGCTCCTGGATCAATTCACAGGATCCGCGTTCCGTTTCGGGTGCCTGGTTCCTCGAGGAAAACCGCCCTCCGTTCTGCATAATGCAACCTCCGAGAGTACTGGCAAGCGATAGAATTATGCAAAAAATTTTCAGCGTGGCACAGTTTTTTCTGCGGGCAGTACAAAGCGATCTGGCAGAACCGCCGACGTTCTGGCGGACTTTCGTACAATTTTTGATTGCTATTAGCCTTTCAGCGGCGCAAAGTGGCGTGCAAGTGCTAATCGTAACTTATCAGCAGGCCCCTCGGTTCTTATTTTATGTTCTTCTTTTATCGCAGGACTGCGTTGCGGAAAAAAAGGGTTGACGACACGCGAATAGTTGAAATGCTCCCTCCGATGATTCACGCGTGATCCCCTAATCGACGATAATCACGCGACGCGAACGAGCAGCGTGGTTCGCGAGAACGTGGCGGGAATAAAAGTTGCCTCGGCGGTGTAACAGAAAAGGAAGGAAAGACTTTGTAAAAATTTACCTGAAACTCGAATCCCGGGTCGCTTCCAGAGGTAGTTCCGCCGTCGCCGCAAAGATTTATCGGTCCGCAGGGTTCAATTAAGGACGCACAATTTAGCCGGAAAATAACTCAGCCCGGGCTAATCGGCGTCCATCCGTGGGTACATTCAATTTGAAGGGGTATTTACTTAGCACAGAAAAAAAAACGCTAACACTGCAGTCACCGAGAATGGATGATCCTCAATTAGCACGCGGAACCGGTTACGTTCGCCCGTTTCATCGTCCTTTTCCCTAACGGCCGATCATTCACGAGCTTAGCGGGATAAACGGGAAAACTGAATCAGCGTCTTGTGCGACGATCAAATAGACCGTGTATATTCGTGTACACGTACGGGATCCAGTCGTTCCTCCGGGACCAACGTTCCACCGACGAGGACGAAACTTCTTCCCCGAGATCGATTCTCGCCAATCGAATACTTGGTTCGAAAATGTTCCGTTCTCCCCTCGTTGTTTTCCCCGTTTAATGTCTCGTCCCGTTTCCTCCCGGTCCGTTGGACGATGCGTCACAAACGTTTGTCCCCCCTTGAACAACGTCGAACGTTATGACACGCGCGTTCGATGGAGCAACGGCGAACGAACGACGGAAGAAACAGGGGAAAGAAGAAAGGCGTCTCGATGTAAAGGCGCATCGGGGGAATGTCTCGTGCAGAAAAGAATTCGCGAGGGGCACGGCGCGAGAGGGTTAACGATCGGATTATTCGTCGACCAGATTCAGCTGAAAATTTGAAAAGTGTCGCGCGTTGCTTTCGTTCGGACACGTGCGACTCTCTTGAGTAAACGCTTTTCGCGTCGTTTCACATTGGCAATCTTCGGAAGATAATTGAGGTAAAGCTCCGAGAGAAGCAATTTCAGCCATGTACCAGAGATTCCTTGGGGTAAATGGGATTCTTCGCGAGGATGCGGCAACGTTTACCCTTTTCAAGCTTAAGGAAGCTGATTCTCCGCGGCCGTTTCATAGAGCCAAGCCGACTGGGAATCGGGGAAAGCAAAGTTTCTCGTTAACAAAGTTTAGCTATTTGGCGAGGAACGATGACGCGATATCCCGTCGTCGATTTCGATTCACCTTTCTTCGCGTAGCGTCAAACGCGTGCCCGGTGATTTAATTAGATGCTTCACAGATGTCCCGCCATCAAACCGAATATCCTCCTTCCCTAGCGGCTCGCTTCTCACCTTAAATCCGACCTCCTCGATTCGCCGTTTACCCTTCGATGGAAATTCCACCGGAAGAACCTTCGATCCGTTTATTGGCTTCCCCTCCGTGACAACCCCTTCGCTTCTGCTTCGAAACGAATACGATCGTACAACGACGAAATTCGTAGACGAGCGAGGAACTTGTATTAATCGAGTCTCGATCGACTCGAGCACAGCGCACGATTTTACGATATAGATGGAACCGCGAAGCCCGTTAAGCCCACAACGAGGATCTATCAGAGTATTAGAGCGTTGCAGCGTGGAAAACTTTAATTCTCTTAAAGACCAAACTATAAGTAGCTAACCAACAGTTCGCCAACAGTAAGTAGCTCTTTAGCAATTAATACTTAATGAACAGATGCGCCCGGATCCCTCGAGTCGCCTACCCTCTCGATACGGCACGAACTTGTACGCCGTACGCGCGGTCTAATTTCAATCACGAGCAGCGTATAACGCGTATAACGTTGAAAAATCATCGCTGAACGGCGAGGGATATCGATGACGGTCAATTTGTTTGCAATTAACGAACCGGCACTAACGTTCACAGTGGTCTCGTAATGAAAGCTGGGCCCAGTCTTTGGCTAACTAACTCGAAGGCTTCGCTCGCCCCGTGACGTTAGAACTTTGAAAGCAGACACCTTCCTTCCGGGAACACTCCTCCGTGAGACAACGTCCACGGAGTTAACCGCCTTTTTTTTCTCCCGAGAAAAATCACCTATGCATCGTGATCCACTATAGACGCACTGGCGCACTGCAATTGAGTTCTCTCAGGATTCCTTGGCCCCTTCGTACAGAACGGTCGACCGAAACGCGGAGACAGCGTTCTCCATGTCCATCGGGCGATACACCGGACGAGCTGCCGCGATGTTAGCACTCGGGGACCCGCTAATTACCGCGTAACCGCGGAACACGCTGCTTCCGGTCGCAGCGTTGCTCAAGGTCCAACTGGACGCACTACCTATCGCTGAATCTTGTCGACGAATCGAACGTCAGGATCGTAGTCCTCGTCGTCGCGATCCTGCCGTCGTAGCCCTTGGAGGATCATGATAGGGCAAACTTTCGGGAACGTGGCCCTTGGATCGTGGAGACAGAGGGGCAGCCGGATATGTAGTTCACCTGGCGCACGTATACGACGTGAATGATTCGCGACAGGCCCGATACAAAACAACCAAGAGACAGAGAGCGGAGGGAGCGTTAGAGAGGAGAGAAAAAGAGAGCTCTGCCACTCGCGATTCTCATCCTCCAGGACGCCGGGACGTGTTTCGCGGTTTGAGAGGAGCGACTGGTGCCGCCGCGTGGCCCCAAACCTCTATTCTCGTAGCGCGTGCGCCCCGCATTCTACGGCACCCTCACCGCGACGCCCTTCCGATGCTCACGCACTTCTGCCTGCGTCCAGACACTGTGCACACTCGCTATTTGCACTTGCATATGTGCACCCTACTTTCCTCGATTATTTGCCCCTGTTGTCCCAGCCCTTTTTTCTGTCGCGGCGACCCTTTTACGACATTGCTTGTACAACTGCTGTATAAAGCATTGCTGTAGATCCAGCTGAGACTTTAGCGTCCGTTTGAAAATGCGATATACCTCGAAAGCTTCAAGCGGGCCCAGCAAAGACATCGAGCATTCCCCGATGGCAGCGTTTCACTCGGAGAATTTCGACCCGTGACTTCCTCTCGAGCTCGAGAGCACAGCGGTGGCAAAGTCACGAGTCCCTAAGAGAGTACACTGCTAAATCAAATGCTCCGATTCAAAACTGGTCGGGCCAGGAGTCGTAAGAAGGCTACGCCTGGCGGAACACGGTTTGTACGCGTCCCGTTTGCTGGAAATATGACTTGGTCGCTGGTACACGGTTCCCAGTTTGTACTTCGGCCCAGTTTCCACTTATTTTCGAGTCAATAGACGAGTCCTGCGGTGTGATGAACGAGCCAGACCGTGAATTCCGGTACGGTTTGGTAGCGCCGAGCACCGTTGCGCGATGATTAATTCCATTTCGTCCATGATGAACACGCGGTGCCAAGAGTTGTACGTCCTCACGCGTTGCGATGGATCGATAGATTTCGTTTAATTATTTTCTCCAGATATAAAGGGGAAACG
Source organism: Nomada ferruginata (assembly GCA_963583965.1). Classification (NCBI taxonomy): domain Eukaryota; kingdom Metazoa; phylum Arthropoda; class Insecta; order Hymenoptera; family Apidae; genus Nomada; species Nomada ferruginata. The sequence goes on along the minus strand of OY757225.1, from coordinate 6,354,973 downwards.
GGAAGAAAAGTTGTACCATTTGGAAGTTCACCCTCGTTGCCGTTCCTTAAAGCTGAACCATACAATTATCATCCAGCCAGTGCTTTACGACGGCTATTACGGCCGCTTTACGTCACCGTTATCCTTCACGCAGCTATTTGCCTCGTTAGAAGTTTTCTGACGAAGATATTTATGACGCCCGTCGAAGGATATCGAAACCTAAGCCAGTTCTCGTTAGCGCCTCGTCAGATCCTTTATCAGGAGCGACCATACACCTTAGATAAATATAACAGGCCGGGAGGCGAGGTAGAATTAATAGCAATTATTAATTGCATCCGATCGTACATTTTCTTCCCTGCTTCTGCGGATCGATTCTTTCTCGTCCCACGATAATCGAATGGATAATCTAAGCAGTTTGCACGGAAAATTTTATTTCCTTAGTGAAACGTACTTACGGAGCGCAGAGCTAAACGAATTTTCGTGTACTGGATAAAAATGGTAATCGTTCACGCGTATTTTTCGTCGAGTTTCAACAGCATCGCTCGTCACCCTCGGGACGCTGTCTTGACAAAAAGGTAGCCGGGCAGTTTCCATCGGGGTCCGAATCCGAAACGGATCCTTTATCGCTCGGATTCCCTCGGCTTCGATTCCATTCCAGAGTTCGCGGTAGCTGTACTGCCCGTTTTGCTCAAGCATTCGGTGGACATGGCACAGTCACCTCCGAAACACATCGGTAATTTTCTTTCCTGCTTCTTTCCTGAGCAGGGTACCCTATCCGGCATTGCGGGGGCTGAGAAGAAAAAATAGATACTCTTGTTGACATTAAATCAATTATAGGAACGCTAAAGGGAAAGCCTGGAAATCTCCATGGATTTAAACGTCGGGCGAAAACTGTCGGACAGCGTGCAAACTAAACACAGTTTTGGAAAACTTTTCTCCCCGATCGTTCGTTACTGACACCGTTTGATTAACGCGGTGGAGCAAGCAGACCGAAGTGAATCGATTAGCGAATCGACGAGCCCCCAAGTTAACTTAGCCCGGTCGTCGCTTTACATAAATCGATTCCGATTCCTTAAACTTTTTGCCGAATTACCCCGGGCATCGCGATGATTCTGGTAATCTCGTTATACCGGCGGTTAACGCGCGAACGGCTTGTTCAAAAGCTCGTTTAGATTAGCATCTTGGCATCGGTGTAGGTGTACCGAGCCTACGGTACCACGGAGAATTAATTCATCCTCTTCCCGGTACCACGATGCTATCGCGACGTCGCGTCATTATGAGAGATTTAAGCAAGTCGACCGAGGCTTCAGCGAAATACAAAAGAATTTTAGAAACCCGCGTCCCGCAAGGACGCGGAGTTGATTTTAATTGTAAAAGAGGTACTGCGAAGACGCGTGTTCCAAGGTTCCAAGGGCCAGCGACCCGGAAAATCCACTTTTCTCTTTCCACGTACTCCTTCTGCTCGCACGTTCCATAGAACAATGGAGATCTTTTAATAATACGTCTTTGAACGTTGTTAAAACGTTGTCTCTTGAAAAAGAAAATAGTTAGACGAGATAATAATTTGCCTCCGGGACCACCTGCGAGATAACTAAGAGAAGATCGTTGCTGAAACGAGCACCTCACTTGCCCACACCTTCCTGGATGTTCCCCCAGAAACATAATTCGTTGCAAATGTCGCGACGCTTACCGGTCATTCCCATGGAATAGCTCGGCATTTCCGGTTGGTTATAGCCATAGTTGAATTGTTTTTCTGTTGGAGGAGATTGGGCTTTCAATCCGGATGAACAACAATTTCCAACTATGTTGCAACATCCTCCGCCACAGCAAGTCTGCCTCCACGAGCAACAACCGTTGCTGCGGTCTTCGGGTTTCCTATCGTAAATAGTGAATGCTTTGTTATCGGGGTGCCTGGTTCGCAACGTGGAAACGTCACTGGGCGCCCGTAAACTCTGCCACGAGGAATATCGAAGGGAATTGCGAAGAGTGTGTCTCACGGTGGCTTCGGTGACGTGTCGATAATTTTCGGTCTCTCCTGTTCATAAAATGTCGTGGTTTCAGCCCCATTCAGTAATGGTTTATAAGTTCTGCAATTACACGAATGATTTATAATTGCGAAACGTTGACTACGCAATGTGTAATGAATAATATACCTGCAATGATCGCACATGATTATACACTTGAATAATTTTGGGTATGTCCGGGGAATCAATGGCAGATTGTAACCGATAGGTTCGATAGCGTATCGTATATGTATATCGATGCAGTAGCGTATATTTAAAGGTATCGGTTCTTCATTTGTCTAGCGGCATAGGTTTCGATAGTAACAGAGGCGTAAATATTTGTAAGTATCGTTTATTATTGAGATCGCAGCATTACAATTATGAAAGCCTAGTTGATATGGAATTTTATTTTATAGAAATATTTCATTTATATGAAAGATCATTTCCGATCCGCGCAGCAACTAGAGGGAGCATCCGCTTCCTTCGGTTTCGATTTCTCCTTGCAGCAACCGGACATGCAGCACCCACCGGCTGCCTCTCTCGCTCTGAAAACGGTGGAAAATTTGCATTTTCTCTCCTTGAAAATCGTCAGATTTATCGTTGTATTTACTTCGCCGATATATAGTCATTTCTGAATCAGATGGTATCAAATTGGAAATTCGCGAGGGTTCGTCGAGTTCGTAAATTGCGCTATTCCCTTTGTAATTACTGCTGTGTCCCTGTATGGCCGCCGAGCTGGTCGCTTAACGCTGTAATGTTTACCCGTTTGCTCGTCCTCTTTGAAGCCGGTATTCTCAATGATTTCCTTGGGAAACGCGGCTATTTTCCCTGGCCGCAGCAAAATTTCTGTTCCTTCGGTGGTACACCGCCGGTACAACACCCCCCTTCTTCCTGCGTTCCAGAGCAGCATTTAGAACCGCAACATCCACCAACTGCCTTTTTCTCTCTGCACATTCAGTCGAGCAAGTCGGTTAAATACACGGTTTCCTTAATTGGCTAATTAAACCACCGCTGCTCTCCTAAATCCGATTGCTGGTAAGACTATTTCGCGAATTATTGCATCGATCTAACGCGTCGCATTTTTCTCGGCATAAAAATTCTCACTCTGGCGGCCATACAGGTATCTAAGATGTTTTGAGATATTTCTTAATACGATACGCGGTAAAAAAAAGTGGCGTAGAAAATTCGTACTTCTTCGAGCAGCATCCGCCGAAGTCTTTGTCCTTGCCATTGCCGGCCTTCTTCTCGCCGCTGTGAACATCATCCACGAGTTTCGAGGGACGTATATATTTTTAGAGAATATTTTACAGAATATACTCACTGGTCGCATTTGCACGTCACCTGTCCTCCGTAGCCCTTCTGGGTCGTAACTTTTCTGCGAACAAATAGAAATACCTTTGTGATTTCGATTTATCTTTTCATGCTAATTTCATTCTTCTATAGAATCTTACGAGCAATGGTCACACATAGTCGATTTTTATTCTCCCCTGTATCGAATCGGCAAAAGCCAGAAATGTGGAATACAAACTACGAATTTTGAATGTTCACCGAAATAGGTTTGATCGTTCCCGTTGACGCGACAAACGAATTGCAACGATGCAACTTCATTTTTTTTCTACCAGCAGCTTTTTCGCCTACTAGCAACGCCCGATTTCATCGCGGTTGCGATAGGAAGCTTCTTGCCGATGAGTTCAGTCGAAACATAAAACAGGCGAAGATTTATTATGGCAAAGTAAAGTTTGCACTTTTCGCAGAGATTAACTGCCGAAGATAATTGAAGAGCAGACGCGGTGAAATATAAATACCCTTCTGGATGCACTTCAGCGTGAAAGAATAACAAGAAATCAATTCACGGGCTTCGTGCTTACAGGTGTATAAAAAGATGCTGCCCCCGTTGAAATCGAAAAGACGGTGGTATTGGAAAAAATTGTATGACTCGATGTAGAGTTTCTTTTAAACTGGTTACACGGAGTATTTGATCCAGATTTTATGAATGCCTGTATTTTCTGTATTATGGAGGCAGTTCCAGATAGGCGAACCGGTCCGTGGAGTAGTTTTCGAGAGTCCTGTGCTGCACACGTGTATCCTGTGCCCTATATATGTACCCGAATATGAACATTTTTGAACAGCTGACTGCCACGATTTCTATCCTCGGGAACCGGGTCAGGGGGTTGATCCTGTATTTTGTTACAAGTCAGCTGCCTTTCAGTCGATATCAACGACACTTTTCCCATCGAGTCTACGATGCAATCAATTTTTCCAATCCGCCGAATATCCCGTGCGATGGAGCGTGCAATTTGGCAAATGCAATAAAATATCGTAATTGCGCTCAAATTGAAGATACGCAAACCTTTGACCATGCATATGAAATTTTCGAGTGGGAATACAGAGAGGCGCAGGGAAAAAGAAACAAACAGAAATCACGGTGGAATAAAGCGGAACGTTTACAGGAAACGAAACATACGGAAACAAATTAGCACGAACGGAAATAAAATTGCAAATAGTTTCGCTTGATTGAGCGATACGCGAGTGTAAAGTACGATGAACCTGACGATTCGAGAGACGCCTCGTTATCCTGGTAAAAAGATCGTGTCATCCTGTTTATCCCATGGTACTTAGAATTGTACGTGCTAGGAAGCTCGCCGCGAATGCAATCGGTGCATTAACCAGTCGAAAGCGCGAGTCGGCTCCCGATTCTGCTGCAGTATAAATCTTCATTTGACCTTCCATGCCATTTTCACGTGCGATGTGGTTGCATTCATTGAAAACGAAGTGCCATGGCGCTCCTCCTCTTCGCCTTTCTTCGTATCGGTTTGTACGAATTAATGCCGGTTCATTGGGGGCTACTAAAAGAACTTGAACTGCATCGTTCTTCCACATTGTACGCCATCTTTCTCCTTATACAAATTCACTAATTTTCGCGATGAGATCGCTTTGAACGCATACTTGAAGAACGCTCGTAATATATTTCTATGGAGCTTGAGCAAGAGATGCTGCAGATCTGACCCGCCGTTTAATCAAGCCAATATAACGAGGCCACACCACGCCGATGTGGCGTGATAAGCGAAACATTCAAGAATTTCCGGGCACTCTAGGCGGAAATAAGGTAAACGCGATAATCGCGGCAGGATTAGACGGTCGTTCGTCATTAAGGGCGGCGGCTTAATGAGCCGTGGTCCCTTCATTAATAAAGTTTAAATTGAGCGTTGTTGAGGCGGGAAAAAATTGTTAGCCAGTTAATTACCGGCATGATAAAATGACAGTCGCATCCAGCGAGATTGAGAAACTTCCCGTACAATGGGGGGAATCTCATTTTCCTCCTCATTTTCTCTGGCTATCATCGACGTAGTAACCTTCCGCCGAGTTACCGCCGAAGAAACGTCGAAAATCTTGGTGCTAAATTAGTCTGCGTAATCGTGAATGCGCGGCGGGACTTTATTCACCCGTTTCTCGATACCTGTCGTTCCTCGAAACAATCGGGGCATTAACAACAGTTCCTGCTTCGCCGGAAACTGGCTGGATAGATAAATAAATGTCCAGAATCATAGGCGAGTTGCCTAGAGGCATTTTGATTTACGTTAAACGATTTGACGCCGGCTTGAACGTAACCGATAATCGAACGTGCTTCCATCGGAGTGTGATTTAACGCGTGTCACCGGTGTGGATACATCGCGATGTTGGTACACCGTGGGCAATCGAAATTGACGAATTTGTAGTCCGTGTATCATTAGAAAATTGATATTTATTTCAAGCACCGTACCAGGTATTGGAAACCGCGGCTCGTTCATTAATTAATAAATTGCAAGCAGCCGAATATGAACAAACCATGAAAATGTGTATCGTCGTAATTAAACTGCATCCCAGCCAGAAGTGAATTAAATTTTAATCACGTGTAACGGTACTAAAATAATCAAAATAATTAAACGCAGGTAGACGGTTGGGGGGGGGGGGCATTTTAAAGGTTCCTCTACTGTAGATACATCCCTACGTCGATTCGAAGGCATAGCTAGTATACAAAGTTCAATATAAGACTGTCCATTCAATTTACAGAAAATGGCACAAAGACTGAAACTCGAGTTCTCAAGAGCTTGTGACGTCAATGGATGTGTACGTCGCATTTCGATTGGAGGGGTTGGGTGAAGCAGATTAGGGGTGGCCGACAGTTTCACGAAACACGCTTGCGAAATGCAGACGCGTGGTCGCCACACGATCGAGGAAATGTTTGGCAATCAGCAGGCCGCGAATTTATCGCAGGGTAAAAGGTGTGAACACATTGTTGGAATGGCGCCAGGTAACGCCACCATCCCCGGTTTGCTGGCGAATCGAATATCAGACTCCGTTCTGCTCGGTGATAAATTCCTTTTTTCCGATTCCGTCGTTTACACGGAGCAGCTTTACGATCGAACGTGACACGTTTGTTATGTCGAGAAGGGTTTCCCCGATTTTTCGGCGGCTAATCACCGATAGCGCTTTCTTGACCAACTGCCGAACACGTAGTACGACGCGTTGGTGCTCTCTTATCGATTACCGACGAGCTGTAAATCATTTCCGAATCGTAAAACCATACGGTTCCTATTTTCCTTTTATTCAGGGGAAAATATTGAATTACTATTTTTACGGGTTGATAAGATTCGGGGGCAGGCGGGAACTTTATTACGCATGGGCCATACATTGATTCAATTATTTCCGTACTACGGTAGAAGTGTGCCGCCAAAGTCCAGAATCCTCGATTTTTCACGTCGAATGTTCGGGACCTAAAACTGGAACGTTTTTGCTAAAGGGTCCCGAACGATCGTAATGTTCTCTAACTACGAGCGATAACAGCAACACCTTGGGCAAACTGCAGAATTTCACAGTTCCCCCGAGATATCGATACAAGGTCTTTCAAATATGGAACCTCCGATTTCCTTAGACGCGGGAACTATTTCCCTCTACTCGTTAAATGTTAATCCACGTTAATCGGAGAGCTGTCCGAGGAAATCTCCGCCGAACTCGCACCTGCGAGCTTAGGAATTGCTGGAAGGATGCGCCAAAGAGTTCTCCTTGTTGCGGTTGCTTTTAACGATCGTGCAAATCTCGAGGTTGTCAAAACATGTAAAACAGCTGTCGCCTGGAAGTTTCTGCACTCTCACGGCGAGAGACAGAGATAAATGAAACTTTGATGCAACGTCATCGACCACTGGCAGAAAACTCGGACGGCGCAAGTTGCTCGGAACGTTTCGTCCGTCTCCTCGAGCTTCTGGCCAGGGGCGAGCGACATTTTTTATTGTTTATTCTCGGTGTACGAGATAAAAGGATAACGGAAAGCGGATTGACGTCGAATGGCAGCGTGCACTGGCGAACCGGAAAATTTGGTGATGTCGGATTAATCCGGTCGCCATGGATTAGCGTCTATATCCAGCCCTTAGACCATCAGACTTAACCCACCACCTACCTGTCCCCCGCCCGCTTCTTTAATGACGGTATTTTGTAAAACGAACACGATGCCGTGCACCTCGCACGGTAAACCTCTACGGGATCTTGCGCACATCCTTCAACCCCCGTAACGCTCTCGACGTTTGCTTCACCCGAGGTCTTTTACCTTCACCTCCGTGAGGCTTGTAATTTTCTGGTCGGTACACGAAACCGAAACACGGATGATGGCAATAACAGAGGAGGATGCTTATACGACGATAAATCATCTTGGACCGGATAAGCTATTGTGAAAGGTGATAGAGATGATTTGTACCCCTTTGGATACTTCCTTTCGGCCGTTTGTTTCCACGCAGTCTCGATAATGAACGACTTCAAGAAAATAGTCCGGAACCGAACGAGATATCCTCGAAAAGCGACCAAAGGAATCGCCCCGGCGAACGGCGCGGAAATGCCAAACGGAGACGTCAGGAGAGGATTCGCCGAGTGGCGCATCGTTATGTCGTTCGCCCCTTCAACATTGTTTAGCCTCGTCAGTTTTCGCCGTACTTTTGCCACTTATACGCCGCTCATGAGCACCACCTCCTTTTTTCACCGACAGAATCACCCTTGCTCTTTCTCCTACGCGTGTTGTTCGCCTCCCCCGTTGTGTTACTTTCCCCCGCCACTGGCATACGCCCACCATCCCTTGCCACTCTTGGCCCCCAACCCCCATCCGGCCGAGCAGAGAGCTTAGAGGTTGTTTTAATACCCCGATGGGCAGAACTGTGACCCAGTTCCTTGGCGGGGAATATAGACACGACCTAAGCCACGTTTTCAGAAGACGAGGCTCGAGGCACGCGCACCGCCAACCATGAAAAAACAAGCGAACTTTGTTTCTTCTGACGTCGGTTTGTCAACCCGTTTATCTCGACTTTCGGTGAAACTAATTTTTCTGCCGCCTCCAATGAACCCTGAATAAATGTTCAATGATAAATCACGTGAACGGAAATTCGCGGGGAAAGGAACTTGGGGTATTTAGATAAAAGCATAAGAAAAATGGTATTAGTTGACGGAAGTTAATTTCCGCCAGATGCCAGGGGTTCCACGAAAATGCAACGTCGCCGGAAGTTTCGCTTCATCGCTCGCTGAACGATTTTCTTCCTCTTTTCTCACGCGTGTATACGGTGAATAGACCTCGTCTATGAACTCGATAAAGTCGTTTACCTCGTGAAACAAAACTTTCCTCGAGGTTAAACGCGAATCGCGTGCGCATGATTAAGGCAATTGTTTCACCCAAGTTTCCGAATACGTTTTACCTTCGTGCCGCGATATCTTTTCTTTATTGTTTGTTACACAACCGTTACGAGAAAGCGATACAATGCCTTCCACTTTTCTTGAAACTCTAGTGCCTCCTAGAGCCGCCAGCCTCTCTCCACGAGAGGTCTAGAGAAAAGGGACACTTTGCAAAATCTGTAACACGAGGCACACAATTTGTCGTCTGAACGAAAGCTCTTCAGAAATGAATTGTACCTACCTCTGGATGATATTTCACGTAACATTTAACCATCTGATACGCCTTGTCGCAAGGATCGGTCCCGTCTGGAAACGAACATGTCAATGAATCAACCGTGTATCGACAGCAACGTAAAAATCTACTTACTCATGGATTTGCACTTGTGAAATAATTTTTGCGTCGAGTCCTGCAAGCTTCGTGGCAAATGTCGGAGGGCCCTTTGCACGTCTACATCGGAGTTTTTATTCAAGATACCATTCCTTACCATAAAGCATCTCAAGTAGCAGCTCAGCTTCGGGTCGTTCTGCTCGAAGTCTCCTGACTTTAGTCTCCTCAGCGCGGCTGAAAAGTTGAAGAAACCGAGGCTAGATCTTTCTCAAAATTCTTTGAGCTATTAATGAAGAGAGACAGTGAAATACCCCATGAAACCTTCGATTCCCTGCGGCACTCCTTTCTAATATCCGCGTTGCCATGATACTAAAAGAAGACACGATTTCTATGAGAGATATATTTATCAGGTGAATCCCACCGTGAAAAATAATTGCTCACCAACGAAACGAAGAGAACCGTCAGAATGAAGATAATGTGATAATTTCTTGGCATACTTGCTTCGATCCTTTAGATTTGGAACTTAATAATTTAGAACTATGTACTTCGAAGGCACGACCAGCACCTCGACTGAAACCTTATCGACTTATTAGTTAACCAGCTATTACTCCACCGTCCCCGTAAATGTCAAGATTAAGCCGATCAAAATAACACGTGATCGTGTGTAACAATTAATCAAGAAAAGGAATGCAAGGAACTGCGATAACCAGCGACAAATTGAAGGTGTACCAATGGAACCTGTCAAGCTTATTTATTCAGCAGGCGTTCGAATAATCGATTGGGTGAAGAAAATCAGTATCATCCCTGAAAACACGGACAGTGCATTAGTCATAAGCCTGTCAGATGTAGGGCATCACGAATAATCAAGATGCACTAACATTATTAAGTGCCGGAAATCGTGCGTGTTATTCTGGAGAGCTTCCGATTCGCTACGCCTTCGAGGAAAGCAAAGACATTTTTTTATCTTTCAAAAAGAATGGTAGAAATACTCGTCCGATAAGGCACAAGTTTTTTTTTAGAAAATGCCTGGAGAATCCCATGAATATCGCAGTATTCTATCTGTCGCGGTGTCGGTCAATTTGTCTTCCTTGAAACGAACCAAAAGCTCGCAAACTTTTTCTCGGCAGCCAGCATCTAGATACGCCTTCGATCAACCCAGATATTTCAGACAGCTAAAAATATTCTCTTCTTTGTCGCTTTCGTCACAAATTTCTTTTGCTCCTTCTTTCTTTCCTCCTCCGTCTCTTTACGAAGCGCTGCATTCCAGCATGACTCATTTTATTGTACGGAACTCCTGATAAGCACGCAATTCTACCTGTTGGACGTCAATGACAGAGATTCGCTCAAAGAAAATGAAAATTGCAGCACATTTTTTCTTCGACGATCGTTAGTCTGATAAGGACCTTACGCATCGCCGTTGCGAAGAAGAAAGGGGAATCCTGTATAGTGAGCCCAGATATACAGTAAAATTGTAGAATGCCAACTGCCGATTGATGCCGCAGATCGGCAGGGCCGTATTCGTTTCGTAGTTGCAGGATCCCAGGCAAACAGATGAGAAGAATACGAGAGACATAAAGGGTTTACCCCTCGTCACTTTTGTACTATAATTCTGGACTCATTGTGGCTAAAAATCTGAAACCAAAGCACCGTCCTCCCGTTATCGCGATACGTATACCGTCTTTCAGTTCTCAGAACTGAGCTCGGGCAATGAAGCCATGAGGCTCTGTATAGTTTATGCCGTGACTTCCCATGCATCATCAGTGTTTCGACGACGCAGCGTGAATGCGTGTTCCCGGTGAAGTGAAAGATCATGGCAGAGTGTTCCAAAGAACAATTCAAGTGCTTCAATCCGCACCACAAAAGCGTTCAAAACTTTCGAAAACACACGAGGTACATGGTGAAAAAGAGAACGAAGGGAAACCTTGAGTCACTGTCGGAGAAAACTTTGTGCAAAACTTGCCAACCGATCATCCTAGGCAATCCCATCTGCAACACCGAAATTGTTTCGAGCGACAGTGATAACAAACAAGATGCACGTGAGTGCAGATGTCATGGCGACAGATCAAAAAAGTCAGTGGGCATCAATACCGATATCGTACCACCGTGGAGAACCGTGGAGGAACGGCATAAAATTGTACAAGCGATAGAACGTGCAAGGCCACGAAATACCACCACAAAGGTGAACAACTTCCTTGGGCCTTTGCATATTTGCATATGCTAATGTCTGACCAAAAATTGTGAATTTATTCATAGCGACAGAAGACGGTAAGGACGACGCAATACCAGAACGGCGGCTTAGGAACTTACGTGCTCGTGGATTGCGTATTACTTTCTGTCGGAATCAATTTTATTTTGCCAAAATTTAAGAAAGCAAGGAAGAGAAGGGGGAGAAAGATAGGTAAGCATCGCTATTCTTCAATTTTTTGTTATTTCTGAATAATTAAGGTGATACGTGTTCTTAATGATAAACATTAATTGTATAAGTAGCTTCTACGCCTTACGCGTTTCTCGTGCAAGGCGTAGCATCGCGTGCTTGATGCGTCGAAAGTAAAAGAATGTGAGAACAAATGAGGGTGGAAAAAAGAGACAATGTTTCGTTATTTCGTGATAATCATGCAGCACTATTTTTGGACATTCTCAGAGAGGATTAGCAGCTTGAAAACAAGGTGTATATGCATCTCGTGCCTGCATGTCTCTTTGTTGCACCTTCAACTACTAACAGAAGAGTACCGTCTTTTAAATCGACTTTCCGCGCGGGTTTTCTTTGTCGTGTGCGCAGTACTGTGCGCATTAAGCAAGGTGCGCTCGTACGTGAAAGGTGATCATTGTCACAGAAAATTCATTTAAATCTGCATCGCTCAGTCGTTTCCTTTCCTCGTATCGCAAACACGAAGTAATCCTCTCAGGCCGCGTACAAGTTTCTTCTCAATACACAATTTACAAAGAACAATCGATGTAGCAGGTTATGTCGAAGGTAAGAAAAAACAGCAGTGGCGCTGCGCATCGCGACACGAGTATAATTAAAATCAATGTAACGGTGCAGTGTTTCGAGACAGACTTACCTTGAGTGCATTCTTCAACGCGTCTGTTCACGCAAGAAATGTCTAACGGATTAACAGTGTTGAAGAATAATGGCAAGGATACCAAGGGCACAAGTATAAAATTCGAATATCGATTTCCCTTCTCGGCTAGCGCGTGCAATTTTCACATTCGTATATCTTCTTTTTTTTTGTACCCTCATTCTTGTAGACTGCAACCCAGCCACAGTCGGTGCAAACAATGCTGCATCTCCCGCGGAAGGGTTGCAGGAGAGACACATGACAGCGGTGAGTTTCAGTTAATTAAGGTTACTTTCGACGGTGAAACCAATTTCAAATGCATAGCAGTGGCTTGTTGTCCCCTTCACAGATGGAGCAGCCAAAAATCTCGAGACCAGCACTTAGAAGACCCGCAGAATCTGAGCCTGAAGGTCAGTGGCTGGTTGCACGATCCTGTATTATACTGCAGAACAGCACTTAGTCGTTACGCATGTTCATATTAAAGTTGATTTTTTGGTAGAAACAAGCAGAACACGGATCACCTTATAAGTCTTCCAGGTTGAAGTTCTTTTAAGCTAAGGGCAAGCTGATGAGAAGCAGCAAACAAATTAATCTATCTTTTTATGTTTATCAGGTGCCCCTAATCCAAAGAAGCGTCACAAGAATCCTCAGCCTAAAAATGCGGTGTGCGCGCTGAACGAATTAAAAACTGGTGCAGTGTACAAGGTTGTCGACCAAACTGGCCCTACGCATGCTCCAATATTTACAATAGCAGTGCAGATAGACGGGCAATCCTACGAAGGCAAAGGTCGCACAAAGAAAATGGCAAAACATGCAGCTGCCGAACTTGCTCTAAGAAACATTATACAGTTCAGAAATACGCCAGAAGTTCACCAAGCGATTAACACTTGCCAGCCTTCCATGCCTCTTGAACCAGACTTTACAAGCGACGTTACAGAACGCGATAACCATCTAGTTAATGCCTTTAAAACGTTAAGCCAAGAACCAAAGAGCACAAATAAATTTTTAGAGAAGGGTCCCGTCGCGCTTATTAACGAGTTATATCCTGGCGTAGTGTACAAATGCGTATCCGATAACGGAGAGAGTTATGCAAAATTCACGATATCGGTAACTATCGACGGAGAAACGTTCGAGGGAACTGGACCAAGCAAAAAATTGGCAAAAGCTGCTGCTAGTAAAGCAGCGCTAGCAAAATTGCGGAATGTTCATAGTTCCTCGTTTTGCATACCGGTGCCCGTTCGTGTATTACCAAACTTCTCGAACAGCGTTCATTGGCAAGATCAAATGGCGTTACCTCAGATGATAGCCGATAAAATTGGAAAAATGGTGAACCAAAAATTTAGCGAACTAATTCAATCGAAACCCCAACACGCTCGACGCAAAGTTTTAGCGGGTATCGTTCAAACTAAAGGTTCAAACACGGAATTAATATGCGTAACAACGGGTGAGGGATAGATTTCCTTTACGCCCTCTTTGTCTTTAATCCGAACATCTATTCAAATATTGTATTCTTTATTTGTTTTAAACAAAAGGTACCAAATGCGTCTCTGGGGAGCACTTGAGCGTTAGCGGCGGTGCATTAAATGATTGTCATGCCGAAGTCGTAGCAAGAAGATGTTTGTGCGAATATTTATATAAACAGTTGGAGCTTCATGCAGAGGATCGCGCCGCCGAGTCTATATTAGAGCCGACAAAGAAAGGGTTCAAACTGAAACAAGGCATCCAGTTTCATTTGTACATAAATACCGCTCCATGCGGCGATGCCAGAATCTTTTCACCTCACGAAGAAAATGAATCCGTAGACAAACATCCAAATCGAAGAGCCAGGGGACAGTTGCGAACTAAAATAGAATCCGGGGAAGGTACCATTCCTGTGAAAAGCAGCGAAGGTATCCAGACATGGGACGGCGTACTAATGGTATGATTCAACATTCTATAGTGTATACGGTAAAAAGAGTTGTTCCTTTTCGAGCAGCTTTCAATACGCAAATATTTACTACAACTTGTAGGGCCAAAGACTGCTGACGATGTCGTGCTCGGACAAAATAGCTCGGTGGAACGTACTTGGTGTGCAAGGTGCACTTCTAAGCCACTTCATCGAGCCAATTTACTTCCACAGCATCGTTCTTGGCAGTCTATTGAACCCAAGCCACATGTATAGGGCGGTTTGTGGACGTATCGAAAACACGATTCAAGGTCTACCGCCGCCATATAGACTTAATAAGCCTCTAATGAGCCTTATCACATCTTCCGAAGTTAGACAACCCGGAAAAGCGCCTAATTACAGCGTTAATTGGACAATCGGTACGTAGGAACGGAAATGGCATATGAGAAACTTCATTGCATTTTGTTGGATCTTTCAGGTCAAACTGAAGCAGAGGTAATAAACTGCACCACAGGGAAAGACGAATTGGGCAAACCTTCTAGAATATCTAAACAGGGGCTCTTCAGAAGATTTTACAACTTGCTAGGTACACTCGGCACCATAGACGATGCCGATAAGAATCACTGTCGGCACTATCTAGATGCCAAATTATCCGTGCAGAATTACTCGGTAAGTAGGGCACGGTCATTACAGGTTGGGTTACGAATTTCGTTCATCATTATTTTTTTTAATTTTTCTGTGCAACAGCTTGCCAAGCATCAATTGAAGGAAGCTTTCGTAAAGGCACATCTTGGGAGTTGGGTTAAAAAACCGATCGAACAAGATATGTTCGAGGTCGATATCTGACTAAATCAGAGTAACGATACGATCTCACAAGATGGCAAAGACTTTCGAGTGATAGATTATGTAGTTCCTACTGCAAACTAGACCGCTCGTTCAGCGTGTTATGATATGGCAGAATGCGGCATTAGTAAAGCATAAATCATAGGATCTCACGCATGTCGTTTTGACATTTTCGTTGTACGCTATCGCGTACAGCGTGTTCAGAGTGCAAAATGACGCTAGTTTCTGGAGGCTGATTTGTCTTCGAGCCGTCGAAAGTTTTACGATTCGATAGTTGCTCAGTTTAAGTATAGGATTATCGTGACTTTCGATACTTCGAAATTTAATATTAATCGTTAGTCTAATGTCAATTTTGACAATTTTTATAGACTGGTAGATGAATAAAAAGTGGGGAAGAGTGTTTTGTTTCGCAACAGCAGAAGGAAGGGAAAAGATTGTAAGTAGGGAACGATTCTCGTTCTTTTCCCACATTGAAATCCATAAGTTTATACGATTCAATACATATCCATAAGTCAGTCTTACTAATGGAAGTTCTTGTAATAGGTATTTAAAAGCGATACAAGTACTTACCTTGGTGTAGTTATTGCAAATGACTCGTACAGGAGCAAACAAATTTTAATTCATAACAGCTCGAGAGTATACTCGTGCCTGCAGTATTTTTTCTTAAGCTTTAGATATAGCAGTGATATAACACGCATCAAGTTACATCCCTAAAGGCTGTGACCAAGTATAGAATCGTCTTGGAAGTTATTACGTATTTTATTGCGAATTTGAACAAAACACAAGAGGAATCGATGCTTTGTCGGCGTATTAAATTTTGTCGCGCTTCATTTTAATACGATTTTGTTCCTTTTAATTTGTTTTTTTCTACCTCGTAAGTACTGCTCTGCTTTCATTTCATTTCCCGCAAACGTCGACAATGAATCGGCTCTTGGCAGTTCAATGTTACAATTCATTTTGATAGGGATCAAATAAGAAAAGGGTTGTACGATTAGAAATGACCAGCGTGAAAGTATACTACAGTCATATTGCGAGTCAGCAGGCGAGTATGGAAGTATATTACTATTAGTAGTTTAGAGACTCCTAAGATCATTGCCTCACTGTGCCAGTATTATACACTTAATGCGATTCTGCCGTAATGACACACTGCCCGGTGTCGGTCCAGTTTTACTTGAGCAACTTGATAACTGTGCAGTCCAATTTTTTTTAAGTATTACACATAGGAGCTATCACATCGGCAGGATAAATGTAAATTGTGCAGCACGGTCGTACAAATTTATTTATCGTAAACCTTATTTACTTTATATTAGAGCTGCTCGTGTTAGCTGCTCTCTTTTTTCTTTTTGATTTCTTTTGCTGATTTTTGCACAAGGATTGAAAGAGTGTAAATGTTTGTGCCAATAAGAGAACGAAACCAAACACAACTATGCCAACGAGCTAATTTAACCGATGTTCGCTTGTTTTCTCTAAGTCATTTAAATGGAGTTTTGTTTAAGGCAGAGTAGTTCGTGTTAATTTGAACTGCTATCGATGATTTATTCTACTTGGCACTTCAAGTAACGAACGAACAAGTTTAGCAAACAACGGGTTACCATAATCGCCTCTTGCCGCTTGCTTCTTGCCTTTGCATATATATACATATTACACGTGAATTCAATCTTTACAATCATCCATTCAAGTTACAGTATTTACTGTCCTTTTGCCAATAACGCGCTAACAAAGATCATTCCACTCGTACATACAATATATTACTCTCCTGATCTGGGTCGGCGATATCCTTTTCCGTATTGCATAATTATTTTACGTGACACCGAGAGAGGTAACTAAGGGGTGTGTATACACGGTTTAGGCGACCAGCAATTTCGCAAAGAAAAAGAAAGTAGATTGTCAGAAACACGTGATACAAGTAACGAATCCGGAGGCCACGCGTTACCATTTTGTTCACATCACACGATGTAGTAATGATCTTTAAGACATAGTCGATATTTTACATTCTTAGGATAGCATTTTTTATTACGTAGAGAATAAGGGACGTGCATCGGTTTTTTTCTAAACTCTTCCGTATTTTCTCGTGTCTGCGAACCGCGTCGCATACACACTTTACATGCGTACGTACTTATTATATATATATATATACATATAAATATCACATCACTTACCGATTGATATCGATAGAAACACCATTTAGTGGTGAGTGATCAAAACTTGGAGTAATAGCTGTTACTTAATTACCACTATTCAGTCGATCATTCGACACGATTTTCGATTCTTCTCCGAACCATACTTGGGGAAACATAGTAATAGAACATCGAGCATAATACGAACTTGTAGAACAGCTAGTATTTAAGCTTGACTAGTGCCTCTAGTTGTAACTCTATGTCCAAATAAGTACCATCGATATAGGCAAGAAAATATCGAATAAACCTTTATTTACCAAGTGCTGGCCGTCATCTTGCAATTATTCTCGCCGACTCGTATCCCAAATAAAGGAGGGATAGAAGAGCAGTCCAGCTTTTGACCATTCAGTCGATTCGTTTTAAAATTTCGACAGAAATTGCGTCACTTTGCATGCAAAGTTAATAAATTTAAGATACCGATGTGAATAGAGAATATTTTTCATTTTAATGCACGACTTGGCACCTGCTTTTTGCTTTCAAATAGCTGGATCACATTTCGAACGTTCAATTGATGAAGGAGGGACGACAGGAAAGATTCAGTATCAATTAAGGCGTTCTGCTCTCCCCTTTTTTTCAAACTGTATATTAATTACATCGTTACTGTATATTATTCTTCCTCTAATAGTC
This sequence comes from Nomada ferruginata, assembly GCA_963583965.1. NCBI lineage: Eukaryota > Metazoa > Arthropoda > Insecta > Hymenoptera > Apidae > Nomada > Nomada ferruginata. The sequence goes on along the minus strand of OY757225.1, from coordinate 6,337,385 downwards.
TATTAATGACGTTATACCTATCGTACAGCTGTCGTTACCGGGCTTCGCACATGGATCTCTCGGCAGGCCCCTTTATCTGCGTTTCCATTGAACTCTCTGGCCGGTAGATAGCTCAGACGACTGAATCAATTTCGTTCCACGTTCAGTCTTGTCGAACGCGGAAACTTACTAAAAACATGGGACAGTACGAACACATTGATCGTCCGATATAGGAATCAAAAGATCTACGCGGGCTTGATCGCGATTCGACACGAAGAGCGGCATTGGTCGATCTATCGTCGATACCAAGCGAGACGATGCAACCACGTGCGAAGCTACTGTCCTTCAGATATTACATCGATTTTTCTTTTCTTTAACTTAATCGCTATGTGATATGTATCGAGTTCTTCAAATGTTCCTTCCCGTGCATTTTTCGTAGGTCCCCATTCGATTACCGAGGCTGTTTTAAGAAACACGTGGATATGGGTGAAAAGTATGCTCGAGCAAAGTCGCTCGGCTTGTAAAAGAAACGAATATATATATACGTAGCGTGAAATATTAATAAAGGGTGAAATTAAAATTGGATTACTCTGTTTGTGTTCGATCTGCGATCGTTAGATTACTTTCAACCTGTAATATATGATGATGCCGCGATGTCCGATACACTCCTCGCTGCCCCAATGCCATTCTTCATTGTTTCGAATACCTCTGGTCAGTGTTCGCAATTTATTTAATGAGTCTACGCGATCGGAAGACTTGTTGTTATATACGTAGTCGAAGCGTCGAAGAATTTTGCCGTACAGTTATTAGCGAACTTCTTGCCGAAAAGCGCGTAATAAATCACTGATAATTTCATTGCGTTTATTTCGAGCACGCCTTTCACCGGATGTCAAACGACAAATGGAGCACTAGAGGCGTCCTCTTGATAGTCTACCCATCGACGCCGTATAACATTGTAACTGTTATCGTATAACAGAAACTTCGATCTTTCGCAATATACAATAAGCTAAAGGTTTCACGATCGAAGCGGCGCGGCGTTGCGCGTTTCTAAACGACCAGAAAATCATGCATCGAGAACGTGCGCTCAATTCCAAGTGTCCAAACCTTGTCCGTAATCGCTCCCTGCTGTTGGCGTACCGATGATTAATCGATAGGTGTTTCCGCTGTGCATCGTGCGTGTGCATGGTTCTTGCGAGATAGGGAGATCCTCTCCAAGTCATTCGCTAATGCCGTAGTTCCGCCGCAAATGAATTGTGAATGGAGATTACGTCTACAACGTTCGCTTACTGCGCGCCGATTACTGTGAGTACATATTCCGATTCGCGCGTACGATCGCAATTGGCCTAACAATAAAGCTACCCGATTTCGGTGGAAGGTGTCCTCGAAAGCTATTCTTCGGCCAGGAATGATCGAGAAATTGGCTCGCACGATTTCATTCTGACGAACACATTTACGATTAATTATATATCACCGTGTAACAATACTGAGCTAAAAGCACTCGGATGCGTAAAACGCTACGGCTTACGGTTTAGTTTAAACTTCATTTAACGTATGCATTTATGTAGGTACAACGTTACGTCTATCTTGTGCCTCGGAAAACGAGATCGCTCATCTTGCAGGCTATCCGCGCGTTCATCCGAATCGTATCGGACAGCCTCGGATGAAAAACCTTTGGGTAGAGCATTTACTAACTCGTGTGTCCTCGAACCGAGTCCCGTGTGAATTTAATGCGCTTCAAGCGAATAGATTTCACTGACTTGAATGAATTGAATCGTAAGAAAATAGTCGTAGCCCGAGAACGCCGATATCGATTCGGGCAAACACGCAACGTTAACAAATTCGGCCCTCGCTTCTATATTTATCGCGGATCCGTTTACTCATCTTCCATTATCAACAATATCGTACACCTATCACGAGGAAACGTGTTTCGTTTACATAATAAAACAATACTCGAGAATTGTACTCGATGGGCTACAGTGATTACAGTAGAAGTGAAACACTTTACAGATACAACACGCAACGTTCAGCCTAGAAACGGAAAACAACGGTGAACGGGAGAAGAGAGGGTTGTTTCCCTTAATATACACAAGGGAGGGAGAAACGGGTAGATAGTAGTACATATTTACAATGACTCGTGGCGTTTTTCGTCGACGGATATTGTATAGAATACGGAATCGCGACGAAACCGGAGCTTCTTTGCGTAGAGATGTACATGCGTGATAATTACGTCGAGGTTGCCGTGCGATTCGAGCTTCATCGAATCCGCGAGTCCGTGCGACGAGAAAGACAGATCTAGCGGTCTTGTTCGACCGATCTAATTGTACAAATCGTGGAAATCTCGACCTATCTGTGTCCGAGATATCGAAAGTTCTCTTTCTCGTCGATTCCTATTGGGTGGTCGATGAAGAAACGCTCGCGCGACACCGTGAAATGCAAGTCCATATATAGAATAAGTGTCCTCGTTGAAGCGACCCCGCGGATCGTGTTGCGTTGTACTACACGTGTCGGATATTATCTAGGTATGTAGATTTCGAGTCACGAAAGACCGCCTCTTTGCTGTACATCGTGGTTTCACCTGTGCGCCGCCAAGTGACCTGTGTGGCACGCGATCGTTCAAGGAACACGTTACAATTTCTTCATTTGCATCTCGACTTCGTCGAAGACGTTAATTAACATTTATATCGTTGTAGAGACAATCATGTGCCACGAGACCAGAGCGTTACACCCCAACGAAATAGGATATCTGACGAATGGTTTTCCATTGAATGGCGTTTCATCGTCGAGAGATAGAATTCTCCGTGCAAAGAATGGAAGCTTCGTCTCGTCTGTACCGCAGACGTCAATCTCGTCTAGCTTTCGCCGCCCCTTGGTGCCCCGGCGAGTGCGATCGATCCTTGCCCGTCACGCACATTTCTTCGATACTTTCCGTGTGCTATCGGTAACGCAGTTCCTACGATACTGATATTTTTAGTCATTTTATTCCGTGAACAGCATATCAGGGAGCAGGCACTTTTGTGTCGTCGTTTCGTTCATCAGTCTCAGGGTTCACTTTCTTGCCAATTTGAGAAGGACAATTCACTGCATTCCCGATCTGTCCGTTCAAAAACAGATCGACGTACCTTTCCTCCAGCCTCCGTATTATTAATTCTCCTCGATGGGGCGCCAAGGGACTTTCGTCGAATCTGAAGACCGAGTAAAAGTTCCATCCGTCCGGCTCTTCGAAGCTGGCTATCCGTTTTTGGTTTTCCATAGAACAAACTGATCACCGATCGTCGATCTGTGAGCATCCTGATTACCTCAAGTAGGATCGAACATCCCGGACTGTTACCATTCATAATCGTGTTGATGGAAGGGATTGGTGCATGGTTGTTGAGCGTGTAGATGGGTTACTATCGGCGGTGGCTTAACCAGATCGAATTGCCTGCTGACCACCTCATTGTAGAGCTGCGAAAGAGGCGGAAAATGGGAGAATTAGAATAAACAATTAATCGGGTCACGACGATGACGGTCTATTGAAAATAAAAAAAAAATAAAAAATTGGGAGCAGAAAAATAAATCAAAGAAAAACATGTTCCCGCTCGGAAAGTATAGCCTTGCGTAGAAGTTTTCTCTTTCTCTGTTTCTTTTCTTTCTAACAAACGTCTCCGCTGTCGACGTTTTAGAATGATTTTACTAAACCTGGAAGCTCCTACGGATATACTCGTCGTCGCCATTGCCAGTCATACCGTAATTATATCCACCTCCGCCGCCGCCTCCGCCGTTCAGAAATGGATTCGTCGGGTTCGCTGGGCCTGAACAACGACGAACAAGTTGCGGATAATCATAATTAAGGAAAGGAACAAATGAAGAGAAAAAAACGATTCAGGGCTCACCTCCATTTGCACCGGGCACACTGAGGTTACCACCCGAGGTTTGATAAGTGGCACCGTAGCTCGAATCTTGATTGGCTAACTCGTGTAACCGGGTAGAACTTAGTGCGCGAGGTATAGCGTTGCTGGGAACACCGTGTGGTGCCAGGTGCGTTGCCTCGGCCACCTGGTGCGGATCCTCCGTCTGCGGCAACTCGGAAACGAAGCCTGTGTCTTTTCTGTAGAAGTTGATGAATATGAAACCGGCGAGGACGACGATGCAGATGAGGCCGTAAACTCGAAACGTCGCGGTGGTACCTGCAAGAAAGATCACCATCGGTAATCCGTACGAATTTTTTGCAAAGTGTCAGAGGGCTGAAACGAATCGCACTGTCCGACTAATAATAGTCCTGTCTATTATGAACACTGTGGTTCGAATCAATATCGCGTGGCTCGTGTTTCCTCTCTTCGACGTTAATCAATAAGATGTCACCAGTATTCACCGTAAGCGTCGACGAACATGCCGCCGATTACAGCCCCGCATCCTCTGCCAAGGCCATGGTGGATACCTTGAAGAACACCTTGAGCGCTGGTGCGCAGCTGCGGTGGTGTGTTGTGAGAAATGTAGCTGCAGCACGCGGCCCAGACAGCCGCGTGAGTTATTCCTTGGATAAATTCGAACGGCAGCACCCACCATGGTGTCGTCAGCCAGGATATGTATAGGAAACGGAGAATGTTTCCACCCAGACCCATGCATAACACCTGGAACGAATATTTGTACACTTCAAGAGCAATCCCGTAACGCTAGTCGATTTTCCCCAGGCGTGAGTTCCACGCGAGAATTACCTTCACGTGGCCGATCTGGCGGATCAGCTTGAAGCTGAAGAAGTACGCGAATATCTCGGAGACGTGATTGATGACGGACGCAACGCCGAAGAGAGTCGGCGTGCCGCCGTAATCTTGAAGGTGCCAGAAGAGGAAGGTGAAGATCAGTCCAATGCCGAAGCCCATGAACCAAGCAACGAAGAGGAAGGACGCGCATTTGAGGTCCTTGAATTGCTTCAGCACCGTCACCCATTCCGGGATTTCTCGCATTGTTTGAGCGAACATTTTTGTCTGAAATTCAGAGATTTGACGAGAACAAGGCGAGGGAAACAAGGTGCGAAATAAACTAACCGTGGACATCAAGATTTTCGTACCTTGCCTTCGGGGGGCTGAGGTTTCGGATTTATCGCAGCAGACGAATCCTGAAGGCTTGGCAAATTCAACTGCTGAGACAGCTGACTTTGCAACTGTTCCTCCCTTGTCGGCTCTGCTGGAGGTTTCTCCACTTCCTGAGCAACGAAGGAATTATCGAATGCCAATTTCCCGCTGAATATAATCACTCACCGGTTCCATCACTGGAATGTCGTATTTGAAGTTGATCTGCGTCGCGGTGATCAGAGCTGCGCCCATTAAAACGCTGAAGATCGCGAAACAGATCGTGTAGTTTTTCTCCCTCGCGTCTGGACCACAGGGATGTTCAGAAAAGGCGGTGCTGTGATCCAGCGCGATCCCAACGAAGAACATGGCAAGACCCCAGCCCAAACTGCCAAACATCCGCTGATGGCCATACCTGTGCCGAAAGAAGGGAAGCTCAAGATCGTCGGGACTAATCACAGGCCTTATATAAACGGGGCACATTACCTGTCTGCATCCTCGCCGAGCAAAGTGATAACAGCCGAGTCTGCTAAAGTAATCGCTGGCGCAGAAAAGAATTCTCCGACTATAACCAGCAGTAAAAGGAGGAAGAAGGTTTTTTGAATGTCCTGAAAGAAGATTTACTACTTTAATGAATTGCGTACGTTTCGGCGGACGTTGTCGTAAAAAGAAATTCTACCGGCAATCTGTAGACAATTGAGCTGAACAAGGGTTTCACCCATCCCTTATTTTCCTCTTCGTTGTAGTTCGCGGCATAGGAAACGGAATGCGGACTCTGACCAGAGTGAGGGACTCTCACGTAACGTTTCATTCGGACTAGCGGCACTTCAGCGTTAAATTCGACATTGTCTTGATGCATTGCGTCCTTCTCTTCGTTCTCCAAGATGGAGAGTTTCCGTACACTTTTCATCGTGGTCCATTGCTGCTTAAACAGAGACACCTCTTCGTCCGGTGCTTCGTCGTTGGTGTCTCGCTTAACCATGATCTTAACGGGGGGTGGCTTCATCTGAGTCTTGGTATAGGTGTACACTTTCTTCGGCGGCCTTCCGTCGTCCACGGGTTCATTCTGAAACGAAGACACTCGACAAAATTTGTCTACTATATTTGGGCCAAGCATAAGGCGAAACTTACAGTGAGAAAACGTTTATACTCGAGCACATCGGCTGGACGGTTTTTTCTTTGCAGGGTCTCGAAATCGATAGTTTTGGCCTCTGGATCGTTCTCTTCGAATACCAACTGCTTGTACTTGAGATCCTCGACGGGACTGTCTTCGGTCGAAGTTGCCTCTTCTTTTATCTCCCTTCGAATTCTATTGTTGTTCAGGTCGTAATTTTGTTGGACCGTGTTCGCCAGTGTGCCCCTACTTCTGTGCATATTCTGAGTCCTTAGCGGATTCAGTGACTCGTCCTTTCGTAACCTTTCGAAGACAACGTTCTCAGCGATTTCCAAGCACTCGTTGTCATTTTGGTGATAAAAATCCTCGAGGCTGACCGATCTTTTGAGTATCCTCGTTTTGGGGATAGGTGCTTCCAAGTACACGGTATTGTTCTTTAGAACCATGCACGACGTGGCTGGAGGTTGCATGAAGGCCAAAGGAAGGGTGAAGATGATCCAGCAGGAAAGGGAGGCTAAAAAGATCAGCTTGCCTTTCTGCCACCTGAAACAACAAACAGTAATGATGAACTTTCCAATTAAATATAGGACCACCCTAGCGGTTGCTTTCATTAAATCGCGCTCTTTTCTACCCTCGGGGTGGATAAATCGATAAGGGGTTGAGGCCTTCTCTCGCAACAGCCTCGCTAACCCGCACAATATTGGATTCTGGATAATATCCGCTAGCATTGCCAAGGTGACAAAACTGTTCGCGTACTGAACCAAGAGGCTAATCGAAAAAAATACCGAAATGCACAAGAAGAACAAACCACCGCAGACACTTGGCGGCATCGGAAAAATATAAAAATCCAGCCTCTCACCTGTCAGCCAACGAGCCCCAGAAAGGCGCGCTAACGAACTCGATGAAAGGCCTCAGTCCCATCAGAAGACCGCACTGGCCGGCGTTCATGCCCATTTGCTTGAAGTAGACACCCATCAGAGGGAATAAGGAGCCAAAGGCCGAGTAGAAGAAGAAATAGAACGTCTTCACCGTAAGGAGCTCCTGATCGACGGATCCAAACAGATACTCGATCACGTCGCTCCTGCCACGGATCTTGTGCGTCGCTTCCTTCGGCTGAGGATACAAATTGGGATCGACCTCTCCCTGGGCTTGGGGATCCACCATCGGCCTGACAGCTGGGGCCTGTGGCAGGCTTCTCCCAGGGCCCTGTTGCGACATATCCTCGGCAGGCCCATAGTCGTAGTCTTCGTGCCCATAGTTCTGCATGACTGGAGACGAGAACTGGATTTCCTAAACTCTTCGTTCCTCTTCCACGAGAATGCACTTGGATCGAAACGAACTAGTATCCACAACGTCCACGATCGGCGAACGACGTTCGACCGATTCAGGGAATCGGCTGCACTTTAGACGACGTACGACGTTCCCCGAGAGGAAGATTTCTCCGACGACACTCTCGTCTTTCGGGGATCACCAGCTACAATCCCTTTAGACCAGCGTCGAATCGATGGCCAACCGTGTGGCACCTTTTGGTCGCGAAATCGATAATACTGGCAGTGCGCCCGCGCAACTTGCACCCCCTCGCGCAACTCCACCGAACGACCAACGACACGGGTCTAGTAACAGCCACTCGAGTTTCCCCTGTGCGAGTATTCGAACAAATTATTCGTCCCGTTCGCGCGGCTCGGCTATTCTGATAGGAATCTTCGATCGATACGGGAGAATTTATCCGGCAGCAGAGGGCAATAGCAAGGGGAAATAGACAGATGGCAGATAAACGTTTAAAATATATAAATTTAATTACAATTCTTTAAGGATGGCAATTAGAACGAGTAGAAGTTATTTCATACCCGTTGCTAGAATTCACGTTAACTTCTCTCGACACGCTTGCTTCCTTCCACTTTCACCAACCCTCTTCTTCCGCAATTCTTGCGCAGTTGTTCGTGCACCAGACATCCGGTTTCCAAGTATCGGCTTGTGCCACAGCTATCGCCCATGTCTTTCTCTTTTATCGATTACCAATTAATTGATTAATCAGCAAAGTATAAGTACATATAGTAATGCAGTAAAAAAAAAAGACGAATATCTTCAGCTTTTTTTTCAGACGTTGTTCTCGAACTGAGAACCAGAGCTTTGAACAGCCTCCAAACACGTGTTTAAAGAAACCCTCCCTTTGCTGGCGACGCCTGTGTGTCGCGTATTGAAGACCTTGACCTGGAACTTGCGTTCGTTTTTTTCTCATCAAGTCCAAGCTTTTTCTTCGTTCATTCCTATCGGATGCACCGCGGGAGATTGAAAGTTTCTCATCAAGAATTGTTCCTTCGCTAGAAAAAACAATGACCCTTATTCCCTCGCACTTATAATTCGATCGACGTAAAATAATCGGAATCGAATTGACCCGCGAGCCAAGAAAATCATTGCGAGCTGCTTCAACGTCCAACAAAAATTCTAGTTTCCAATCTGGGAGACTCTGCTGACAATGGACGTGGAAGAAAGGGGTCACTATTCTCTCGCGTAGTTTACATTTTCCGCTCGAAATGATCTACGTAAAGAATGACGCAGCTGATACCGATGATGCATCACCGCTGAGAACACGGAACGTGTGCGTGGTTGCAGAATTTTCTTTGGTCTTCGAGATAAGGGAGAAGCTGTGATCTAACGAATCCGTCGATACCGAAAAAATTGTTTTCGCTGGAAAGATATTATCATTGAACGCTAATAAGTGCTGGGCTGGAAACTTTCTTGGCGCGTCGATTAATTAAACGGGGACAGAAAAGTTCGCAATGCTGCTGGTGGAGGCTTATAGGCCAGTGAGAACAATGAACGCCAGAGCACGGCAAAATGAGCAAGGGATCCGCTCATGTGATCAATCATTATCATCTCTAGCGATCATTTAAATAAAAGGCTCCTACTCTCGCAAAATGACACCAGCGACGCAAAACAGCGTAGACTTATTTCAAAGTTCAAATATGGTCGTTCAAGCAGGGAGGATTCCAAGCTAAACCTAATTATGAAAATCGTGCGGGCTATTGTTTCAACAATATAGTAAACCTATCTCTGCAACTCGCTAAAAGATAAAACCTTAACATAAATGTCGACGAACAATCAGGGATTCTCTAGGAGCGTTCGATTGATAAACTCAGTGATCGTGGAAAATAAATATTACATCTATTTAATATATCACACGCTATTAACGCACATATACAAATATTAACTTAAATCGGTAAGAACTATGTACAACGTTTAAATACAATCTTCCATCTTCTTCTTCTTCTACGCCACCCTCCTATTTCAAATTCTTTGGTTTTATGTCATGCCAATTATTGTCTATTGTCGATAGTTGAAGATATCCTTTGGTATAGGGTCCATGTGCGACTCGAGGGACGTCGAAGCGGACGTGGACGATGGCGCGGGTTTCGGTGGCCCTTGGAACATGCAAGTTTTTGCAGTCTTCAACAGGCGACCATTGCTTGCTGTTCGCCAATAGACTGTGCGCACAGCCTGCTTGCCAGCAACGTAGCTTACGGCTCCACCGATCAGCATCTGGAAACAGAATCAAATTGAAGAATATTTTACTAAAGAATGTACGTATATGGAAAGTCTCGCGATTTCAAAACCGACCCAACAAAATCCGCCAAATTTTCAGAGCACAATTTAAGATTGGACGACGCCAGTTTTAATTAATTGAATCATAGTGGATTCGTATGGGAGTGCTCACCTTTGTTTCCTCGGTAAATCGGCTCGCGATTAATGATTAAAGTGATCGAAATAGAACCGTGCCGTTCTATGCCGTTGGCTGATGAAACAGTTGTCGCTGTCACAAGCGAAGCGCCTTGGAGCAGCTTCCTTCACATCGGTCGTGCTCGTGCCAAGAGAAAAGCTGAACTGACGAACTGACTTCGTCCCGTGGATAATTTATACGATAAAGTCGACGTCACTGGATCTCGCGATAAGGAAATGTTCGCGTCATTCGCCACGGTCCCCGAATCCTCGAGCAGTACGCGAGGACCGTGGTAGGGGCGGATGGCATTTTTGAACACGCTCTGTACTCGATATATAGATAAACGCGTCGCCCTCTCTATGTATACCTACCTCTTGATGCATCCTTATCAACGCTTCGTATACTCGAGGCGCTGATAAGCGGTCGGCAACTGTCGCGCAATTACGAGATGACCGGTCGACGGACCAAAATACGGATTAGCGTGACTTGTCAATGAAACGAACGGAAAGACTTAGTTAGATATCGTGGACATCGAGGCACCGGGAATTATTCCTACGATGTCTATGTTTTAAATCATTGAATTACACCTCCTCGACTCATCCTCGATTGCTCGATACACATTTATGGAAAATCATGCATGCTGAACACGCAAGTCGTACGTTTAAAAGAAACAGTTCCTGGGAAATAGAGATAGCATTGTCGATGGCTATGTAGCAGGAACTTCTCGAATGCAGCAGACAGGTAAAGCCAGTGATGCTTGTCTGCCATTGTGTCTACGCTTTTCATGCAAAGCAAATAGCGTTTCTAAAGTTACCCGTGGCAATAAAGACGTTGGAAATAATTTTCCTCGTTGGAAATACCAGGAACGTAATCACTGACAGGATCCAGAATCGAAAATATGACCTGTCGTCTGAAGATTAATCGCTGGATTTTCGAATGAAGATTTCTTGCAACACGGATATTTATAAAGCAGCTTTACTTCTCATTATCCAACACTGTTCCTTTATACATATATTTTAATCTTCGAAACTGCGTCTACGCACACCTTTGTATTACCCCCTGAGCTCGTTAATCGAGCCATGTTCTCGGTTCTCGCGAATTTTATTTTTAACTTTATCCACAAAATCATCAGCCGCCGTCGTGTTCAAGTTCTTAACACGCTTATCATCGCGACGTCTAATCCAGCTCAAGTGCGCTTTATCGGTTAATTGTTGAGCCCACCTATCGGAATCTAATTCATCGTACAAGAGGTTCCTGGAAATGTGCTCGATTTTTAATTTCCTATGCGAAGGCTGAAAAACACCACGAGCACAGGAAGTGCTTTGAAATTGTGGGGTTAAAAAAATTGTCACGCTATCATCCTTTTTCTGGAGCGTCGCCCTTTGACATTGCGCTTCTTTCGCGACGGATCACATGCTCCATCAAAGAACGATCGATGGAAAGTTTATTCCAAGGCGCAAAGAGGAGCTGATCGACAGATTTATCTGGAGTGCGCAATGTAACCCGAAATGCGTCTCTATTAAAAAGAGTAACGCGCAAAATGCGAACGCATTCGGGTGACAGAGAAGTCATCATTCACGTGAAGCTTTCGTGGCGTCGAGGAGAGATGCGGAGAGAAGACGTCGTGATCGGGATAGATGATCGCCGACTCTGATAACAGAAGCTCGATTCCTCGCCCTCCTCCATCTGTCTGCGATTTCATTAATAATTGGAACCGGCGAAGCATTTGCAATTTCTTCTACGCGAACGTCGATCAATGGAATTTGCCGAGGTAGCCTGATCCAAGGCTGAACACGAGGGACCAGGGAATGGGAAAAACGAATAATTGCGTCGGGGAAAAAATTATATAACCGTACGATAGTATGCGTATGTACGCGCGAACGATAAGATTCGAGTGGTTCCGTCTTCGTTGGGGTCCATGGTCCTGTTTGATTATTATCGACTGATACATTATCGTCTCCGTTGTTATCGCCGCCGGGAACGTCTCGTTCGTGTGCAAGCTTGGGTATCCCCAAATCGGACGGTGAGCCAAAGTTCAAGACAGTATAAAATTGACCGAGCAATGAGTCACTTGAATGGATGAGTCGAAGGAAAATGGATAATTCAAAACCAATGAGTAATTTATTGGGCAAGTGTTTAAACAGACAAGATACAATACTATCATTATTTTTCCCATGATTTGTCACATTTCGCAGACATCAGCAATGACATTGTTCGCAGCGTGGCATCTAAAAATTTTCCCTCTTTCTTTCGTCGAAACCTTCATCGTTTCTCGATAAACGCAGATAGGCAGCTGATTATTTCCAGAACAAAATGAATGATGCGCTGATATGGCTAGGATTTGCCAGTGATTCGATACCGTTTATTATCAGGCGCGCGTTGTAACGCAAATCAGATTCGTTTCGCTCGCGCGTGGCTGCCGGCATGCAGGTTTTTGTGAGTTTGAGTGGAAAGGAACGTGATTCGTTATCGATGGCCCGTATGCTCGTAGCAAGTACAATATGCAGTGGGGACAAATCTACAGAGTCATTTGTATCGTATGGCTGGTGCCAGCGAGTCTACCCCGAACGTCTTATCGCCACCTCGTTCCTCTTTATCTCGCGTAATCGCGCGGCCTGCTCTTTTCTTTTCGCGATATAAGAACAAATCAAGGCTGATGTGGCTACCAGACACCTAACAAATATTGATATTCTTTCGCTATGATATAACTTCTTTGCCGCATTAGAACCAATGAAAGATAGAATTCGATGGTCCGTCTCTTGCTCTTATCAACCATCACGGTTCAAGGAGCAAGCTTGCGAACTGAAGAATCACCGTTCGACCTCTCTGTAGTCGTCGATCAGAGCTGCTATGTCGTCGCGAGCTTCCTTGAAGACACTTTCCTCCATACCCTCGCCGACATAATGGTGAACGAAAGCTCTCTTCTGATACATAAGATCGAACTTGCGGGCCAGCGACGTCCACCTGTGCCTGATGGCGGTATTATTGCAGGCCATCATCACTGTTCTCGACGATTTCGCCAGGTCTCCGCCTGGGACGGTCGTAGTTGGCTGATAATTAATCCCTACCTACGAATCCAGCCATTAAATTCTATCGCTAGCTGTGGAAGACGATGAGTTTCAATTCGTCTTCCGTGAGGCTAACGCTTGGTTCGCAAACAGTCTGTTTAGAGTTCAACGTTCTAAGTAATTTTTCTCGGTATCAGACGTCAACGTTTGACGCCAACAGCGAATGTATATACGTCGATGGATTATTTTTTTATTAATACAATAAAAACAAGACGGCAGTTAAATACCTTGAACCCGGTCGGACTCCAAGTGACGAAACGAATGGACTTCTTCCCCTTGAGCGACGCGATCGAGGTGTTAACGTCATTCGGGCTTACGTCACCGCGATAGAGCAAGCAACAGCTGGTATATGCTCCGGTGCGGGGGTCGCAAGATTGCAGCTGAAATTCGTCGAACAGAACCATTTAAAAAATGCATGATAATCCTCTGAAACTTGCAAGTTTTTATTTCACCTGGTTGGATGGTTCGAAACAGTCGTAAGTGATTTGTCTCGTGCTGATTTCGGAGTGTAAGGCTCTCCTAGGTGAGATCAGCGGGGAGTACGTTGCCAAGCAGAAGTGAATTCTTGGATAGGGTATCAGATTCGATTGCAATTCTGCGAGGCTGACGTTCACAGCTCCCTCGAATCTCATAGAAGCTGTGATACTGGAAGCAACTTGAGCTATCAGGCGATTCAAGTTTGTGTAGGTTGGATACTCCACGTCTAAATATCTGTAAACAGGAGCAACGAGAGTACCAGAGAATTCTGAGTTTACGATTCAATAAATACCTATCGCAGATATTGTACAGAGCTTCGTTCTCGATGAGGAAACAGCAATCCACGTGATCAAAAGTGCCGTGCGTAGCGCAAAGAGCATTATAGGGCTCAACGATAACTGTGGAAACGTTGGGGGATGGGTGAAGAACAAAATCTAAGATAATTTGCTTCGGAAAGATCTGCGCCAGGCGTTCCAGTAGCAACGTGGCGAAACCACTTCCTGTACCACCGCTCAGTGATCTGTGCAAAGGTTCACTTTTGACAAATGATTAACGATATCGATTCTACTTCAGATACCATTCGTATACCGAAACACCAGGAAGCCAGCTAGTTTCGAGCAACATTCACATATTTTACACACGCGATGAATCACAAAATCGATCGCTTCCTGACCCAGAGAGTAGAAACCTCTCGCGAAATTGTTGGATGCGTCTTCTTTTCCGGAGATCAGCGAGTCGGGGGAGAAGAGACATTTGTAGGCACCAGTTCTAATCTCGTCGACCACCGTGGGCTCCAGATCAACGATTATCGTACGCGGAGTAATTTTTTTCGCTTGCTTATCGAACGACACGTAGGACAGATATTTGAAATCAGGCCCAATGATATGTTGACCGAAGCCCGAAACTTATCTAGAACTTCTAGTGCATTTGCTCACTTGACATTCTGAGAAAAATGTATACATGGAAGCGTCCATTGGATAATAGCCCCGATGTAAGTGGCCATTCGGATCTACACCGTGTTCCAAGCAAAATAATTCCCAACAGGCATTCGCAAGTTGCGTGCCGGCCTGTCCTATGAAAATTGTTATTATTTCACCGCCTGCCTCCATTGCTTAATCGTACTCCGAACTATGAGCTCCTGATGAATTCCCATTTGCGATGAAGTAGCAATGTATGCCTCATGATCTGAGTGCCGTTCTAGTCACTCCAAAGATTTTCAGCATTATTTTACATTTTTTGGTCTTTTTTCTTTTTACTCGTTGCAAGTCATTTTTGTGTATTTTACAGAGTGATGAATTTAGTGGATATTGAACGTGCTCGCGTATCGAGGAGAGCTTCAAATTTTTCGTCGTATCGATAGCGTACAAAAATTTACGTTCATCGGATATGTACTAGGTTTTCAATAATGCGAGATCTTGTTTGCATTTGGAAGATTTTTATTGTGCAACGTTACATGCAATCGACACACACATATATAACAGAATCGGGATTAATAACGATTGCATACACTCTTGCAGTCGAGTCTCTGCCAATTCCACGACGAACATTCATGATTGTATTAATTCGCTTCTATCTAAGAACATCTAAATGGCAGTATGTATTTCGATCGGCAGAGCTGCTGCTCTTACGATTCACGCATAGAGGCGCACGAGCTTAGAAACATCAGACATTAATGAAATACACGATTTGCTACGACGTTCTTACAGCTGATATGTATTTTGATCCCTCTGAATAACATTGAACAAACAAGAATAACTATTAGTATAACAATAACTTT
The DNA here is from genome assembly GCA_963583965.1 of Nomada ferruginata. Lineage (NCBI taxonomy): Eukaryota > Metazoa > Arthropoda > Insecta > Hymenoptera > Apidae > Nomada > Nomada ferruginata. The sequence continues at coordinate 6,322,204 of OY757225.1, read as the reverse complement.
AGGTACTACAATAACATTTCTTTATCTTATGATACAATGTGCCAATTGTTACCACGTTAATATTTGTACTGTTACTGTTCTGTTCCAATTTTCCGTACAGTGTTCGCGTCACGTCTGGCGGAAGATTTGATTGAAACAACCCCGTATCTCGGATAAAATTTTACGTTGACGTGAAGTCGAAAAGGGGCATTTCAAGAGGAGTTAGAGGAGGCAAAGGAGCGAGTCTTAAGGAATGCGCATTGTCCAATCTAACATCGTCGTTAAGACTAACGGACACAGCATGCAGTTGCTCAGTCAATTGGCGTACTTCCTCTTCCTTGGCCTCCAGTTGACTGAGCAGGCTCCCAACCAAACAGCGCAACTGACAATTGACAGTTTTTAATTCCTCTATAACAGTGCCGGTATCTTTCGGATGCTTGAAGGCTTTGTCCTCGTGGTTCGGTAGTGATATTAGACTCAAAAGACTATCCTGCTCTTCTATTGTTCTGTATATAGCTTGCCGCAATGATCCATCGAACTTATCAACTGTATGTTCGCTGGTATCCTTCTCGCTCTGCTTCATTAGTAGTACTTGTTTACTAAGAATTTCTCTTTGCTGATTTTCCAACGTAGCTTTGTACTCTTCGTATTGTGCTTGTTTCATTCTGCAAGGTACACTTAATTACACATATACTCACTTTTCATATCGTAGTAGACTGCCAATCGTTAGAACTTACCTAACTACGGCAGCTTGTCTTTTGTGATAATCGCGCTGAAGGGCAAGGGATTCCAAAGTGATGAGCGACTGGAAAGAGTTGATCACAGTTGGCGGTGTTTGACTAGATTTGACTAGATTGAAAGTCTTTAGATGAACGAAACTGGATTCAAGTTGGGTATGCGCCTCTCCCAGAAGATTGGCTACTGTCTCATGACACTTGGCTGCTTCTTCGAAGCGTCTCTCCCGCAGCAACGCTTCTGCTCTTCTTTGTCTTTCGTGTGCCTTTGGTAGGAAAAATATCATACGAATATTTGTACAAAAATATCAATTAAAAAATGCAAAAAAAGGAGTTGAAAAAAAAAATATAAAATAAATAAGTGACATTCGAGAACTCAATACTGATATAACGTAGCATGCACAGTCGAATGTTTTGGCAATATCGAATCAATTGGCTTGCGCAAACGAACATTGTAGACGGTGACCAATGTACGGGTCATGCATAAATTACTGGCAGATGACGAAGGGAAAATTATTAATCACACGAAAGGATAAGATAATGAAGAAAATACGACGACACTCACTGTGTTCAGAACTGAAGTCTCCATGGTTGATCAGCTGATCGAATGACAGAACAAAAACAGAGAGGCAACATGTGGGTTATTTTCTGCTATTGCATGCATACAATGACGCATGTACCGATCGAGGAAGAAAATCTTCCATCATCCGATCATTAATCGTGGAAACTGCATTTTTACGTATCCAATATTTTCACGCGCAAACGTTTCAATTTTTATTGAAGTGAATAATGTACATATATGAACGGTACAATTTTGATAAGCGTAAGGAGATTACAAAAGTACAGTGTCAAACTTCAAGTTCAGCATTTATAAAAATGTTATACAGATCATTATTGCAATGCTAAAATTGAAACGTACATAAATCTATGCAGCATAAGTTTTCACAAACTCCGGCAAATCAGCCAATGTATTTTTTCAGCCCGAATTCCCGGAGATCCGAGAAACCCATACCACTTCCATGTCACTCACAACGTTACCAACAGATTATAGAAAACGACGTTAACGCTCTTTATTATAGACTTTGAAATGAAATAATTTTATACAATTTTGTTCTTTGCCGCAATGAAAGGCACCTGCGGGACAGCAGAGGCGACAAAGGACAACAAAAGTTCAATCAATAGTTTTAGATAGACATCAATAGTTTGTAATTGTTAGTGCGCAAGATGTAATTGATGTAGCTCGCCTGCATACCGAAGTACATAATCGCATCTGTTTATAATTTCCATAAACAAATTATCAATTATCAAGCGTTCTACTTGGTCGATTTTAAACAACGTCGTCTCAAATTAAAGAACCTGATTCTAGGAACAATCTATTCCACCTTTAGAATGGCACTCGTTTTTAGTTACGGTGGAATTTTCAAACGAAGGGTTAAATTGATTATAAAAAATAAACAGCGCGTGGACCATTCGTAAATCGTTTATTGTCGTGTAGCAGCATCCTTTACCTTCATTTTAAGCACTCGATCATTAATCTAGAGCTTCCAGAAGTCGAGATAATTGCAATGACCCGGAATGCATTTTTGCCGATTTTTTAAATGTTTATAACTTTTAATCCACAAATGCCATATTGTTCAAACTGTTGGAGAAGGTAGCTGTGGTTCGTAGTTTTAATTTGAGACCAGTCCGGTTACAAAATACCCACTGGAAGCCGAGAAAAACGCACGTGTGTAAATTAACGATGTAATCCAGGAATTTGGTTTTAAAGGCGCGGTAAACTGCGAAAAAGGACGCAAACGCGAGATGGCGCCACCTACACTTTAATGTAGCTGTGGGGTTCTAGAGCCTCGCTACCACTTCCATATCACTGACATCGTTACCGACACCTTATAAAAGACGATGTTAATTATAAATTTTATATCTCGGCTCCTGGTGATTATTTTTTAATCAATTAGGTGTCAAATGAATGGGAAGGAAACCAGCTATTCACCTCTAATAGTCTCGTTTCTGTACCTTTACCCAGTTGCCCGCAATAATAATTTTAATTGTTTAATTGTTTACAGCATATGGAACGCCCATGGAATATTCTTAACACGTGTTGGAAATTATAGCTTGGACTTCCAGCTTTAGTTTGTGTCCTTTGAGCATCGCAACATTAATTGTTTATTATTCCTTTAAAAAAAATGCAATTATCTCGCATTCTGCTGGGTCGATTTTAAAGAGTAATGTCTGACCATCTTAAAGTAGCTCCTCGGTAAGACAAAGAGAATGTTCTACATTGATTGGTGTGCGCAACTGTCAAAGGTGAAATATAAAAGATTATGTCAAGTGAGTAACAAGCAATCATTAATTATTAATGTCGTGATCGTTCACGACTTTTACACGCGTACTTTAAGAAAGCTCCATTAGATTCTGCAACAGCTTTGCAATCACGGAGTTCTAGTCACACAAGTGTCGAAAAGGAATGGCGCGTAGGCGTGGACCGATGCCTTTATAGGGATACGAGAATCAACGTGGAAACTTAATTATTCGGACTATCAGGCGTAAGCATGTGTGTGTAGTTTCGTCGAGTGTTTCATCTATTAGAAAATAACGTTGACCTCATCTCTCTCGGCGGAACACGAAAAATGTCTCGGCCTCTTTAAGTTAAGTCGGTCTCGTGATCAGCAGAAACATGATCAACGATCACGATCTGGACGCCAAGTTGAGTCAATTAACATTATCGATTGATCGCAGGGGAATAGTCCATAAAACAGAGAAGAAAAAATGCAGAACAGGACAGAACTAGGGTAACCTGTATCATTCGAATTCGAGTAGGTGTAACCTTACAAACTGACAGTGCGTACTCAATCTTCACTGAATCGCTAAAATCGAGTCACGGAGCCGTGACATTAAATCGATTTGCATTTTTCATCGAGACCACGAGCAAATCTTCAATATTAATAGCCGATCGCGTTCCCTATTAAACGAACGCCATGGATACGATGATAGCAAAGCTAAGTAAACTTTTACAGACCACCGACTTGAATCAGTAAGACCCTCCCGTTTGTTTTCTTACAGCATCAAGCAAATTAGCGCCCGATTAGCGAGCGAACCCCTCGGGACCCGAAAAAAATTCTCACGGTCTGTGGCGTGTCCAGAGAAGTCGGTGAGAAAGCAAAGAAGCAAGCGCTCAAGGTACACGACGACACTTTATTCATCTAAACAAAACCAAAAAACAAACTGTTCATTCACGAGATAATAAAAAAACCATCGTATACACGTAGCAGTGAATGGATCTCTTCGTACACATCTTTCTACGCTCGAGTCGTCAGAGAAAAGGCTGGACGAGATTAATGGTGTTGGCGCTTTTCAAAATCTGCCAATGCCGTCGGTGCCGCTTCACCGAAAGCTAGGATATTATGCAACGCTCCACGGAGAATAGAAGGGTACAATATACATACACGCAGAATATATCTGGCGTCGGTGTTACGCAACCGCATAATCCTAGATTACGGCAATTACATTTTTGCCCGCAGTGCACTTCCATCCGAATCATATATGGAGGCGCTACCCTATCGGATAGCCATCGGCGCGAGCGATCTGGCATGCGCGGCCGTTCTCGTGAATGGGCACGGCTCGTGGACCAAGCGGCGGCCGTATGAATGAAATAGTAAATATAATTGACAGAAGGGCAGGCGTGGGCAGGCCAGTCAGAACAGGCAAGCAGAAACAGGCGGAACGAGGTGCAAGACGGGAACGGCGTTTTATACGCGGCAGGCGTAGGATCGAGGTCATCACCTTTCTATCATCCGAAGAGCCTAGATAGTATTTTTTTTTCTCTCCTCTCTTTCTTTTTTTCCCTCTTTTTTGCTTCGCGCGTTTCGACACGTTTTCAAGGTATCCTTGATAGTTTTTATCCGCCGATCGTCGAGTGTTACCTATTCCGATTAACCCTTACCCAAGAGGTGGTTTCGTTCTTTTTTTGTCCCGTTTCGTCTCGTAGAATGCGCGCGACACTTCAATTGGAACGGAGGGACAGGTAGGATTACATCGATAAACAAATATCTCGCACCGCGGACCGGTCGTGAAAGATTCGTTGGTCCGTCACCGTTAAACCGTGGATGTTGCAACAGAGGGGGGTGTAAGCATCCACTAAACACCGTTACGGAAACGGAAGAGTCGCGGTGGGGTTTCGGTTTTTTATTAGGCCTATGTATGCGTGCAGCAATCGCGGAAAGTAGGAACCGTGTAGATCCTACTACGTTGAAACATTACGCGACGATGAGGACAGATCCGCCCTCGACAGCGGGTACTGGCTGTGGAGAACGTTGAAGGAGAGCTGCGCCAGTTCTTGGCCGGTCGGTCTGCCTTTTCTCTCTTCCCTTCTCTCCCGGCTCCCCTTCTCCGTGAAGTCGTCGACTGACGACCAAAGACGGTAGGAAGGTACGGTTTCCGGTCGCCCACGCGACAACCTAGCCGGAGCTCTCTCGCGTCAGGCAGCGTCGCGTCGTTGTGAAAATCCTCTCGATTCAGGTGTCCGGATAGCGCGCACGGAGTGGCAAACCTGGCGCAACACCCCGCTCCGTGGTGGGGACACGATCCAGCCAAATTGGAGAACAATTTGTAGATTTCTATTCTCCTGTCGAACGCTGCTCTCCTAACCCCCTTTGCGGTTCCAATGGTGCCTGCATCTTATTAAGATACGACGACGATGCGTCGGTCGGGAGATGAATTATCGAATTTCAAAGGGTTCGGGGTCTATTAAATATGGCCGTGTGTCAAACATGAAGAAACGAAAGAATTGTTTCGTCGGCCCCGTGGCCCTTTGGAAGAGGTTGTCTGGCACTTGCGACGAATGGCAATTAGCTTTCCTTCGTTGGATTTCTATCTCTATTACCCAACGTGTAATTATAACGTTTCAGCGTTAGTATAGACGGATTGAAAGGGAGTAGCCTATTAGGGGTTGATTCGAGTCATTGTAATCGAGAAGCAGTGGTCCGTGTGGCGCCGCGGGATTTAGGATTAATGATACGTTTCGTATTCATTTTCGTTCATTGTCGATACTAATCGATTACGGTCCGCGGGCACGAGTTCCAATACCATTAGTTAAGATAGGAATAAATTTCGGGTGAAAGTAGTCTAGGGCTCCAAGGGTCTCCACTGTCGATCCCTTCAGGTGATAAATTTACCTGTCAATTAAGCTCATTTCACCTTTCGTACGGCCGGGAAAATAGTTGGACGCTGCGCTGACGTGAAACAGGCGTAATTAAAACCATGCGTGCCCTGGTTCGATTGTAAACAAATCCGTTGGCGCAACACTGGGTCCACCCATGCAACGAAACGTATCCATTTGGAAACGATCTCCCCGATTTTTCAAGCGGCTCTTCGCGTTACGAAATGTCGAACGAGGTGGTAGAAATATCGTCTGTTAATTAGCGGACTTGGATTTCACGAGAGCCAGAGACGGGACAAAAAATGTTTTTACTTGGAATCACAGCTACGATATCCAAGATACTGCGTCTCCCTTTAAAAATAATCCTGCAGCGTGTACGCCGATGCTCAAGATAATTGGCCGACTGGTATCGACGGAAAACAAAAATAATTCCTTGGGGTTTTGCACAGTTTCTCTCCTCGCTTTCTATTTGCCTCTCTCCCTCTTTCTCTCGTCGCTCTATCCCCCTCCTCTATGGATGCTGTTCCTCACAGAAAGTCCCTTCGGAGAGGTAGGGCACGCGAATGTGGGAGGGAGAGTTTCCGGTCGCCCACGCTCCCCTGCAACAACCACTTCGCCGAGGTATCAGGGACAAAACACGGGCCGGCGGATGTCTCTTCTTTTCTGCGCAAATGAAGAAGTCTCCACGCATTCGGCAAATATAATGATAGCTCCCTTTCCGTCGACATGTATCGCGGAAGCGATCTTCTGTTTGCTTCTTGCTTCCCGTGCACTCCGTCTCCGACTACGGATCGTCGAACCTGTGCTGCACTTTGAATCGCTGCAGCCTTCGATCGAACCTGTCCCCCAGAATTATTTTATCCATCCAGGAACATTGTGGCAGATCGCAAAAGTCCTAAGAAGGGCAAGAACGCCGGTAGCGCAAAGGTGGTAGAAAGGTAGCGGCGATCGCCGAGCTTAAAAATAGCAATGACGACTTATCCGTCCACGCGTACGTACACGCCGATCCGTTCGTGTCGGTTTGGACTCGGCTTGTCGTAGGCTTCGCTAGAGGCAGGTCAAGGCGCCTCGCCGCGGGAACACGATCGTAAACCACCCCTCGCAAATCGTGGTCGCGCAGCCTATTCAAGTGGTATCGCGGCAAGTATTCCTTGCTGGTCGCCTCTCTCGTAACCGGCCCCGCAGTTAAATTGAGCGATCACGGCGCTCGGTATCGTTCTTTCCTTTTCTTTCGTTCCTCTGTCGCGGGACGATTCGAGCAGAGATAACGGGGAATTAACATGGAAATTAAGACGACTCCTCTGACAACGCTCGTTCACTTCGATCGAGATAGCCGACTATTTTTCGATCGGTGCTTCGATCGCGGAAACCGTTCACATTATCCACGATTTTTCACGGCCGACGCGGTCGTTCCCTGATTATTCGTTCGCACGGAACGGACGTGTCCGCGCAGGCCGCCGTGTATTTTTCACCGCGTGGCTGCGGAGCGGGAAATTCTTTGGTCGTGGTTGCGACCGATTCCAACGGTACCTCGGAACCACTCGAGAGAACGACTCCTCTGGTCGGTGTACGCACCACCCACCACGAAGTACTCGAGGAACGAGGATTGCTCGTCCTTCGAGAGGAGAATTCGGCGCCAAAGTCAGCTTCTTCTGCCCCTCCGCCGCCTCCCTGTTTTCGTTCCTCTCTCTTTTCGTTCTCTTTCCCGGCGCGACCGGGACGGGACCGTCCAGCGGGAAAAGGAAGACGACGAAGGGAGTTTTAGGAGCGCCCGGGCGAGCCGTGCGAAACCGACTTCACCGTGAAGATCACGGTAATATTGAATAATGATACGATATAATTTAATAACCGTGCCGCTGGACGATGCTTAATGACGATAATGCCGGAGCACGCCCGGCCACCTAAGATCAGCCGGGGAGCAAGACTTTGCCGGCTGTTTTCGCCTAATCGATGCGCGCGTGTTTACACGTGGTTTCGCGTCCCACCGAATCAATGGTGTTTCCACCCATTTGTAATCGAACTTTCGCTCATTTCCCACAGGCGGCTCGTTTCCATTAATTTATGCAACGAGCTTTCGAGCAGAGGGGCGGTCAAAGGTACCCGATTGGCGACGCCGAGGATAACGCGCGGATTAATCATGGCCTTGGAGGAACATAAAATTTAACTTGATATCGGAGTTGCGGAGGATACGCACGCCGTTCCACGATTGTGAAGATAAACAATAGATCAGAGATTGGCCTACGGGCATCGAGTGCGGTTATATTAAGTAACCGCAAGACTGGCTCGTAATCCTGATCGTATCTGATCATAGGATGTCCCAACTTATAGGCGGGATATCCCAAGAATTTATGTCACGCGTTGTCGACGCTTAGCTCGGCACGACGACCAAATTATCGGAATTTACTCATCCCGCGAATCTCGTGGAGCCTCGCACTAATACCCGGCTGTCGGAAAAAGTGTGGATTAGGCGGTACTCTACGAGGAGAAGGGACTCATGGAAAACGGTGCGGCTAATTGCCCTCGAACGATGGGTGTCTCGTCGGGCGCAATCTGCGTTGCGTCACGGTTGCGTGTAATTCACGGTATTTACAATTGCAGGGCCATCGGCGAGAATCAGGTAGAGGCGAATGCCGAGGGATCGTCGCGTCGATGTCCCGATAAAAGCGCAAACAGACTGGCCGGCCATCATCCGGCCGATCGTTCCCCGATGGATTTATATTGGCAGTCGATTAAATTTCGTCGGCCAATTTACATCGACTGGCTTATCCATCGAATCGAGGCGGTCGTAAATAAGTGTACCGTGGTCCATGCTGCGCCTCGAATATCACCGTTTACGACTGAATCGGCAGGGGAAAAAAGGAGCGCTGGAATGGCGGAAGGGGTGGGGGAGAGAGGAAGGAGGCGCGAAAGAAAGGAGAAGAAACGAAGGAATCTGGAAAGCGGTGGAGCCGAGGAGTCGTAATTTCGGCGCAAATCGCGAGGGGTGAGGATCCGGTGGAAACGAAGGGAACGGTGGACACAACCGTCGCTGGAGTTTGGAACGCTCGCGGTGCCGTCGCGAGAAAGAGGAAAGGCGGACGAGCGGGGCCGGGCTGCGGTGGAAAAAATATAAAAAAAAGAAAAACGACCGGGTAAATAAAGATCGACCCGTCTCCCACGCCCGTGACCATTGTTATTATATATCCCGTGGGGTATTGTTCCCATGGGAAAACTGGACAGGCCCGTTCTACCACCTATAAGACACCGGCGAGCGAGAGAATATGCACGCACACACGCACTTCCCAGATCCTCGCCAGACTTCAGGTAACACACTCTCTCCTCCGCTCTTCTTGGCGACGTACACGGTTGCCTGTACACGCTCACAGACGGCCGCACACATCCTCCGCGTTAGATGCCGCACGCCTGTATCCACACGCACGAGACAGGCCGCACACTCGAGCGCAGATTTGAGATATTGTGGGGGGCGTTCACCTCGCATCTCGGTCCTCGTTGTCCGTTCGTGTGAGTGAACGCACGGACTAGGGTCGTACATGTCGGCCAGGTACGTCCGTGTATTTCGTCTCTTCTACGTTTCCGTGCAAGGCGTTGCAACGAGTATCCTCGTGGCCTGCACGAATGTGTGGAAACGTGTATACGGTCGTCTTATTCTGCTGGAGCGCATACAGAGACAGGGGGCTAGCCGCGCGTACGTACACGCAGCGCGAAGGTACATCGTGGTGGATGCTTGAGGAACAGGGTGCGGCTCAACCCACCTCTTGACTTACCTACCCGTATTACCGTCTAGGTAGGTATAGCCAGGCGCGAGCCACGCACGGCCCAGGATACTATGCCATATTTGCATCCATGATCCAGGACACGTGTGTATCCGCGGGAGCGCGTGTGCGTCCTTTTTTTCCTTTCTCCTTCTCCTTCTCCTCCTCCTCCTCCTTCTTCTTCCTCTTCTTCTTCCTCTCGCGCTTCTTCCTCGCCCGTCTACCTGGTCCATTGCCTTCAACGATACACCACCGTGTCGTGATACTCTGCGCGTCTCTTCCTCTATCCTTTCCCTCTATCTCTCCTCTTCTTCTTTCCGTTCATTTTTTATCTGCTCGTTTTTGCCTCTCCTTCTGCCCCGTCTTGCCGTTCTCTGCCCTCCTTCTCGCGCCGCCTATCTTTCTCGCTGTATCTCTCACGAGTATACGTGTCTCTTGCTCGAAGGGATGCGTACACAAGTACGTACTCTCCTCTGGACGCATCGCCGTCCTACGGTGGATTATAAATCCCGAAGGAAGAACGGGGATATCGATACTGCGTCGTATGATCGCGGATGGACCGAGCGGACACCTTTCTTGCGCGCTTTTTTTTCCCGCGCGTTAGTTATGGTCCGACGAGGTCCACTCGCCCCTCTCTGTCTTCCCTCGAACTAAAAACGATCCCAAAGATTTAAACAATCCCCCGCCGGCGCTCGAAGCGTTCGTCCGTAAGCTAATCCGAAATCGTATTTCGCAGCGCGGCAAGGATGTCCCGGTGGAAAATCGAGGGTGTCGCAAATGCTCCGGCAATCAATAACGATGGACTCCGGGACAGGCTGGTAAACGGAGCTGCCTATGCGGAAAAAAAGGTGTGCGACGCGAGAACAGACGGGGACGAGAAGCAGTGATTAACACCGTGGTCGATCGTGGAACGGCCTGACGAAGATCGATGAGGATCGGAAAGGTGGCCGGGCAGTGTATCACGGTAGCCGGCTCGTTATTCGAATTCCTGGGATTCTCTGCGTTGTCCGGAGCGACCGGCACGCAAAGTCTCTCGTCTCTCGGCTCGTCCGATCTTCCCGGGCTATCCTTGTCTCCCTAGTCGGCCGCACCGAACCGGATGGCACGATCAAGGGGTCCAGGTTCGCCTAATTAATTGATATAATAATCGTGACGGCCAGTCTTAATTTCATCGAGACGCACGCGGCTGTGCTCGCGCACCATCGGCGCTGTTCTCGTCCCGGTGCATCTACGCCGTTCCTCTCAATTTTTTTTTCTTTTTTTTCTCTAGACTCGACGCGACAACGATGACGACGACCACGTCGACGAATCATCGACGTCCGCCGGCTCCGTCTCACCGATAAGTCTCTTCGTGGTTGCCATCGTTGGACTACCATAATCCGCCTCGTAGATTACTATCGGCGAGAGGAGAAACTTGCGACATACGCTGGCCACGCTCGTTCTTCCCTCTTTCGTTCGTCGTTGTCCATCTTTCCTAGCCCCCCCTGACCCTTGTTCCATCGGTCACGTTACTTTTTTTTTCCTCTCCATTCGGAGCACGGAATAATAAACCCACCGGTGATCATTAAGAAGAGGCTCTAGCTTATACGCAGCCTCGCATATCTGTGTTTGATTTGCGTTTGGCAGGGGAACGTATAATTCCTTATCTTAATTGACCCGATTAGCATATTGTTAGGGCTCGAGGAGGATCGCTTTAGACGCGCTTTGCACGCAATTCTGCGTGCCTGCGTTACCAGGGTATCGCGTGCGTGTACGGGCCGAAACACAGCGCCGCGGCTACTGGAATTTCGTTTTACCGGAGCTTCCTGCCCGGTCGATTAATCAAACGAGACATTACGGTCGAAGAGTATCCGCTTGGAAATTAATTTCGTTCCCATCGTCATCGATAGATAATACGGTCGGCCTGCGCGCCGTATAGCACGGCTCTGGCATGGGCTCGCGCATAGCGGTGTTCGAAAATGTTGATAGATCGCCTCTATTCGTTTAATTTGTGCGCACCTCCTCCGTCCATTGCTCCTTCCCTGTCCTGGTCCGTGTCTCTGTCCGACTTGCTACGGCCGAAGACTTTCACCTCGGCGCTCGGTTGTTCATTCATAAAATTGATTATTAAAGGCTCGCCGGGGCCGTTCCAGCGCGAAAGATACGCACACGTAAGCACACGGTGGCACGAGCTACGAGATCCCTCTCGCTTTTTCACCGTTGTCGCCGCTCTTTGCCGGCCGCTCCGCTTCGAAATAAAATAACGAAGGCGAGCGGGAAGAATCGCGAGGCCGCCTCGCGGTTGCTTCGGAGGAGAAAAAAGCTTCCGCTAGCCGGCTATTAATTTGTCCGCTGCGCAAGGAACACTTAACCGCGCGAACAAGCGTCTTTCATCCATCGGTTTTTCATCAAGCGTTCCGCCATCGTGTTTTCAGGTTTTATTTTCATCGGCGTCGTTCGCAACGCTGTTACACGTACTGGCCGTGTCGGCGGGGCTAGGCCTATCGGAGCAACGACGGATAAATAATTTCATTTCGACGGTGTTCCGGGGAACGCGACGGACAGGCGTGTATAACGTTTCAATCGAATATCCCCGCGTCGTAAAATGGTTTTGTTTCGTGGCATTAAAAGATATTACATATTCGTAGGACAGGATACCACCTAGATCGGCCGCCTGGTCTCTGGCATTCCACGCACCTCGGATTTATGAACATATTAAGTTTTATGGGTGCTACGTTTCCAACGAACGGTTCTTAAAACGTTGCCAGCGTCTTAATTAAAGAACGCATCGGCTATCGAGGGTGGCCATTGAGGAACGGGGGCAGGATATCTGCGGAAGATCGGCCCCGTGTTCCACGGCGCGACAATTCGTACTCGAGCAACCGAGCTGGACACGCAACAGCGAGACGATCATCTCTCGTGCCCGCCGGGTTAACCTACGTCTAACGAGTTTGGCCGCGCGTGCACACTAGCCGCGTCGTGCTAGTTTCCAGTGGACGGAGGTAATTCGAGCGTGTTTCGGTGCATTTCTGCCGGAAACGCGGAGCATTCCTCGCCGCACGCTCGGTACTCTGACCCTTGGAGGGCTGCCGTGAACTTTAACTTCGTTATCGCCGCCGAGGAACGAAGCACGTGCCCGGGCTGGTCTCCAATTTCGATCGACTTATCCGCGGCCGTCGATCTTCCGTATTTACGTCCAACGATCTGCTCGGGATTCAGGATCCTCGTGGTGGCTTATCGCGCGGCGACGAAACTCCGCGGAGCTCGTCGCCGTGGTCGCGGGTGGGGAACGCGCGAGTAAATTCAACGGAGGCGCATAAAGACGCGACGAAATACGAGCGGGAAGACTCGGATGCCGATACCTCGTCGAAGCAGAAGGGATGCAAAGAAGAGGAGGAAGAAACGTCGAAGGAGAAGGTGGAGGTGTCCATAGAAGAAGGGAAGGAGGAAAGAGGAAAAGGAAGACGGCGAGGGAGAGATCTACTGCAAGGGCGCGGCGAGGGTCCGAGATGGAAAAGAAGGAAGAAAAGAGGTGTGGCACGAACCTCTCTCCGGCATTGTCCGGTCTTACAGCTCGCGCACGCCTGGACTGGTCCACGCACCATCCGAATCTATCTACATACGGCATACCATACGCGCTCACGCATAGGAAAAAGAAGTATCTTCGGGGATGTCGTGGTGCTGGTAACGCGCGTGCTCCCTCTCGACGTGTCCGTCCGTTACCGTACAGGAATGCACGCGTGTATAAAAGCGTGCGTGTGAGTACCGCGGTTAACTCGACGACCGCAGCACAGCCGCACGACAGACCCGACCGGTATTCAAAGTCAGAACGACCGGGAAGGGAAAGACGGAGAAGAGAACGGCTTAAAAGAAGGAGGAGTGAGGACCGGTAGAGAGGGAGTAGGCACGAGCCTAACTGCAACCAGCATCCCACGCGCTTGGACCAACATTTAGTAGACTCCTCTCTCCTTCTCTCTCTCCCGTTTTCTCTCCTCTTCTTCTCTCTTCCCGAAGACGATTCTTTGCCTTATTCCTTTAGTCGTCACGCACCGTTTCTCTTTCTGCTCCACGCTCGACATCTCCCTTGCGGCCGCGTACACGACCAGACATACGTACACGGCAGACCATTAGACGGGAGTGCGCTGCTGAAAATTGTCCCCCGTCCACGTTGCTCTTTCCGTCGGCGGGCCCGAGCGTGGCCGACGCGAAAGAATGATTCCTCCCGGCCGCGAAGAGAGGCAGCGCTTCTTCGCGGGACCTCGGCAAGAAAGTCGAAAATTCGTGTCGACGCTACGTATTTCGGGACCGTTAAGCGACCCCATGCGCGTGGACATTCTCTCAGCACGCGCTCCGTACACGCGGGCAGTATGAAATTAGATACGAGCCGGCTATTAACTAAGTCGGATCGATGTCTTGCGGTTGGATCGCTTTATCGATGGCTCCCTTCCGTGTAGTAATTATACTTCTCCATGGTGACGGGTCGAATCGATGTTTCCTCTTTACGATTTGCTGCTCGGGTACGATTGCGATCGCCTTTTTACCGCGCATAATCGCAGCTTTCAACCTGCCCCGGACGATTAGCGTCGCGCCGGGCTGAACGATTCCCTTTGCAGCAGCCGGTCGGGGAAACGGAGTTCGGCCTCCGATCTCGGTGCAGAGGTTCGCTCGCTTGACCCAGAGAGAAGGATTTGGAAATCGCGCCATCGAATTAGTCCCCCGCCTCGAAGCGTTCCATTGACCCTGCTACATAATTGCTCCAGTGGCCGGGTGGCAGGAAAGTCGAAAATTTCGAGACGACGTTCGCGCGTACCGTGGCATTCGCCGTTGGTGCAGCTTAGCTCGTCGCGCGAGGATGTCCGCTATATAATGTCGAGAAAATTAATGGCCGTCGTTATTCGAGTCGTTCTCGAGCCCCGGCAAGGATACGGGGATCAATGGCAGAACAACGAAGCTGTAACGTATAGGCATAGAGAACGTTGCGCGACGAATTTTATTTTTCCGGAATGATGTATTACGCGTGGCGCAAGCCGGGTCGCGTTAGCGTATCGGCGACGAGATGTTGGAAGAGCCACGGTTACAAACTGCGCGTGTCTTCTCGCGGATGTACGTTTTAGTTGGTACAGAGGAAAAGGGGCTTCTCGTTTGTAAGGACATTGTACAGTCATTCATCTGGCAAGGATTCATGCGTCGCGTTCGCTCGGACCAATTGATACTAATGAAACAGGTTTCTACTAGAACGGTTCTCTCAAACCATCTCCGTCCGCTTAAACGACTGCGCCAGTTCAAACTCGCCGGACTACAAACACGCTCCGAATGCGCCTCTACCCGCGAGGAAAATTCACGATGAAAAACGCTGTCTCGTTCGACGCTCGTCGAAGCGTACGGCTCGCTTTCCCACACGATCGCCCGTAGAAGCGCAGTTTCGTGAAACAAGATCCGGAATGTAAATCACGCTCGATCGTCTCCCTCTTGCGAGATCGCTTTCCCGTATGCTCGAAACTCGAGGAGGATTACGATTTCGATCGGCACTGCCACGAGGACAAGATGGTTACAACCACGACGAGGTCGACGGCTACGACGACGTACTTACACTCGACGACGAGAAGGACCACGGGATAGACCTCGTCTCTCGTACCTGTGTCGTCCTCGAGGAAAAAAGAGAAAAAAAGGAAAAGAGACCTTGTTTTGGCCCGTCGCGATAAGGAACCGAATGAAACGAAGAGGGTCGAGGTGGAGGAGGTATATGTATAATGGCCAGAACGAAATCGTATTAGGGCACGAGGGAACGTTCGCTCGGCTTTTTATCGAGCCGGATACACCTCGTTTCTGTCTGCCGCGTACACCACTGCGCGGCCCCACACGCACGAGATTCCCAGCCGGAAAATTAGGTAGGACCGATTTTCGGTCGGACCACCCTCCACGCCGTGGCTGATTTACAGGCACCTAGGTAAACTTATTCTCGGTGGACCGTCCTAGCAGGTTGTTCCAAGGGAGAACCCTTCTTGAATAGCTGCCCGTGAAGTGCTTGCCTCTTTCAGAAAAACCACCGTTCCGGTATTTCGAAGATTTATGGAAAATCTAGGCGATCCTGCTGCCATAACATTTTCAAGTTATGTCAAAGGGACATAAAGAGCGCGGCGCGTCCACTCGGTCGAGCTACACGAAGCTCGGAGGTCCGTTAGGGGAAAAAAGGGTCCCTGCTACGATCGTTAAAAAGTTTTTTTTCGAGAATCATGCTTGGTACATCGATTAAAATCGCGGCTAACAGGCGTGAAATAGCTGGCACGTATCGCCTTCCCAGAAGACACTCGCGAGCGGTCGATTATCGTGCAACAAGGTCGACGCGATTGCGCCAGATCAAAGATATCAATTAAGTGGTTTATCGTGCGCGTTCATCGCAGGCCAGAACACCATGATTTTGATAATAACCCAGACGTCTGGATTATAGTTTACGATCGGGCAACGTCATTCCCTTGCTCGGCGACGATGTAAATTGAATATCATCCGTTTACAGCCGATCGCTCTTGTCTATTGCCGCGTGTCGTACCGCAAGAATCGTTCAGGGGTCTTCGACGAAGGCTAATCAGTAATCGGACGAGCGAATCTCGTTTCGCTAAATGCTGTGTACGCGCGAAGCAGGCCGCAACGGGGACAGGGCGAGGCGACGGGAAAACGGAGTTTGCGGGAAAAAATTGGCAAGCATGCAGTTCCCATTCCAGACGGGGAGACGACATCGACGATAACGGAAGTCCGACGACCATTAGCGGGGCATGATTAAACGGAACATGTAATGGTGTAATACGCACTGCATTAACTCGTGGCGGTATCCCGCAAGAGGTGGTTCAGTTGGATTCCACTGCGGTCGGTCAACGTGGTCGAAGCGCCTCAATGAACCGGCAGTGAATTAAAACGTTCATTCGCCGTATGTACGATTGACCATGGAATTCGTCACCTCGGTGTACGATCGCTCCCCTCGATACACAGTTCACGAGCACTCGTGCCACGAGCACGAGTTAGCGCTATCGAACGTACAATTTTGTCGACCGTCACGGAATTAGAAAACCACCTATCGAATTTCAATAAAACTGCAGGACGTACATTTACGAGTAGATGACTCTCCGCGTTCCCCGTGGAATGTGACGACACGAACGATCTCTATCTGGCAATGCTATTCTTGAATACCACCGCGTGTACTACGCGCAGCATGCTTCATAAGAATCTCGTAAAGCTACAGCGAAAGAATGCAGCGTTGGTCGTGTATACACGAATTGATTCGTTTTACAAGGGGGGGAAAAGAGGAAAGAGGACGCGGACGAGGCCGATACGGAGCAAATTGGAAAGTTGTCGAGAGGAATAATTGGAGAGGATCGAGTGGAGCGGGCACGTGTCTGGGCGTTACGTACAGTAGCTACATCCCTGCGTGGTCCAGCGTGCACGGGAGCAGAGCAAGGATGATCGTCGGTAGTAGCGAGCCGTTCTGAATTGAGCAATTTTCTCCAGGCGATATCCGTCGCAATATGCTTGGTACGTGAATAGGATCCCGGTCCCGCAACCCTCACAAATCAATCTTAACGCGAGAATGTTGCACCGCTTTGTTGTCAATCGCGAAACGCTCAGAATGTCGCGTTCATTCCGGCGAGACAGCGGTTCTGCTGGCTGCTTCGGTTCAATTTTGCTTGCCCGTCGGTGTACCGTAGTCGCGCACGTGCGCCCGAACAATACACGATCGCCTTTCTAAGGTCGCATGGTGCGCACTGTTAGCCGCCACTTTTCTGTCCCCGCACGGATCTACATAAAACATAATAGGGGAGTAACGCTCGCGTTAGATTGGAGTTATTATTGGAGCTGGCCTGGCGCACTGCTGCGTTTCAGCAGCGCGTCGGACAGATCGTGAACACGGGAACGACATTTGAAAGCTCACCTATGGCGATCATTAACGTGGCCGTGGTCTCGTTACCGGTTACCTCTACCGAGCCGAACGTTTTGTTCCGCATTTTTTCTGCCCAGGCCGCGCTGTTACGTACTCTTTACTGTGACATTAACCGACCGATTCGTAAAACCGATCATCCAGACCGGCCACGCCGCGGTCGAGGGGGTGAGGTGGCACCAGCGAGGAATTTGCAGGGAGAAAATACCGCGCGATAAAACGCGATGCCACGTCACGCGGCTCAAGAGCAGCGTGAAGAATAGCTCGAGCAACTGAACCTACGTGTATACGGGGTAACTGAAGGGGTATCTTGCAAGGTGAGGAACGTTTCGTGTCGGCCGGCTGTACAATTCTTTCGCCATGCGTCGGGTGTACTATTTGTTTGTCTAAATATTGCGATCCTCCGTGTAACCAATTGACTGGCATCAAATGGACGGCGTAGAAAATTGCCAGGCCATAGTGGAGCTCGAAGAAGGCAGACGATCGCCGCTGCAGCGGATGTAATTGAGAAAACGGACGATTCCCATGGAGAGGAGGCTCGGCAAAACGAACAGCGAGGCGATTAGAATTACAGGCTTAATCCTGAACGATCTGCCAGCCTGTCGCCGAATACGGTAGGAGGTGAATGAGACGGGTACACACATTCGTCACTCAGCAAGCGTCCCGCGGTATAACTCGCCGGCCCGACCCTCTCGGTCCCTCCCAAGTTACCGGTCTCCCTCCTGGCATCGGATCGAGCACGGAAGCCCAAATAAGGGGAAATGTACGGCGAATTAAGAGTCCCCTTCTCTGCTTCACCGCGCTAGAGGCGCCGGCTTCATCCACGATCACGAGGCGCCACGGCAACCGGCAGAAATTGATCTCCCGATGAATGGAAATTAGTTACAAGAATTGTCCATCTACTTAATTATCCCATCGATATTGCGACAAACCCCGTTCAAACGGTATTTCACCATAGTTCACCTTTTCTGTCCCTCTAATCCAAAGATTAATGGTGCGCGCGATAAACGTGGCCAGTATTAATCTCTGTAATTGCTAAACGATTTCGTCAAAGGAACTCGTATACGTACACGTATACGCATATCCATTGAATCATATTCAAATCGGCCGGTGAATAAGGATCGATGGGGCTATTCGTGGACGATCGAAGAAAAATCGATGGTGCGAGATCGAGGGGGACAGAAAAAAAGAAAAAAAAGAAGGAAAAGAAAAGACGCGCCCACGCCGTAGCGATCGGTCGAAGATCTCGGCGATCTCTCGAAACAGCATCGTCTCGAACACTCGACGATGGGAGGAGCTCGTCGGTCGCGGATTTTAATGGCGGATTTTTGCGACTCGCCAATCGCACTCGACACGAGATACCGTCCTCCGTTCCCGCTCTGTGATTCAACGATTCGACGATTTCACTGCGAGAGAGGAGAGATATACATCGTGGCGAGTTACGTGATTTGATTTGAGGAGAGCTCCTCGAAGCGAGCGCGCGTGGGACACGCGCTCTGCCTTGTCGCGTGCCTCGCCACGTTCACCGCGCGGTTCTCAACCTGCCCGTCGATACTCGATACTTCGATTAATCGCGCCAGATTCCGCGGGAAACTGGAAACGCCGCTCTTTTTTCGCGGCTTCGCCGACTTCGAACGGGAGCGGGAAGCGACGACTCGTCGCGAGGCTGCTCCGCATTTTAGAACGGCTCGGAACGGTCGTCGGGTATAAATTTGAAAATTATTCCGTCGACGGTCGATACACGTAAATAAGTATGCGGAAATGAAGATGAGCCAGAAGGATACGCTCGCTATTTTCTACGGTATCCGGGGCTACGCGGCCAGAGTATTCGGAACATCGAAGCTTCGATGCCCTACGAGCAGCGGTGTCTAACGGAACAGATACAACACGGGGAAATTTCCTACCGAGTTTGGCACGCGGCACGAGAGTTCTCTTACCGTTTCGACACTCGAATGATATCATCGCTGGCAAGAGCGGATTCAGTCGCTCGTGTAATATAAGCTACCGTGGATACAACCTGCAAATCGTCTAATATCGTAGCGCTCGGAAATAATCAAAGTATATTACCCCGTGACGTAAACGATATGTCTCGGTGTCGCGTTTAATTCGCGAGTCGCAGTCGGAGCAACGATTTCGCGTTGCGCATCTGATCTCCTCCACGCGAGCACTCTTGAGACTTCAATTCGAATTTAACGTCCCCGCGCTGTTCTAATAGGAAACGACTTGTCTGGCTGCGTCGTTCAGAGAGAAAAAAAGGAAAAATGTTTTCTAATCTGTCACCCGGAGGAAAAGTTGGTCCACGGCACGAGCAATTGTCCGCTACTATCCAGGTTATAAAGTAGCCCCGTCAAGCGTGTAGAAACTAATAGCGTAGGAATCGAGATAGCGTAGGTACTCGGATGCCTACCGTCGGAGAACAAGGAGAAAGGTACGCGGATAAATTGCCTATGCCGTTTACAGCCGAGGCGGGCATGAGAACAGCCTAATTACCGCGTTTACGCACTGCGTAACGTGCACGAAGTATCGCCCAATCGCCCCGACAAATTGGACACGCGTGATGTTTTCATTTATCGCGAAACCACTGTGGAACTGGAGGCGCGCGTTCACCTCTTCTCCAGGGGGATCGATCGATTCCTCTTTCCGGACGCAGTGCTCCTCGATATTGCACGCGCACGTTCCAATCCGTGCTCTCTGCGTCGCGAATCGTCCAACTCCTCGCGAGTATTCTGAAAATGTAAATGCAACAATTGAAACACGGGTTAACAATTGAGTCCAATTTGTACGAGTCGCTTGGCAGACGATCTTGACCACGTAGACGCGCTGGACGCGCGTGGAATTTTGCAAGATCTTGAATTAATATAGGTTAGCGATGCGTAATTAGGGGCGACCGATCGTTTACGTCGGCGGCGCGGCTGTGTAACGTCGTAAATTACATTGAAAGCCCCGACCGATACGTTTACCGGCCGCGTAACGTTTCGGCTTGCTTATCGGGAAGCGATTAACGAGCACCGCGATCGGGTTATAAATATTAACTGTTACGAGAGCGAGGAAAATCTGCGGCTACATATCGCACGCGCAATATTATCCACATTTTGCTTGGGACAAATCTGCATAGCGTAAAAATCAAACGAATTGGAAGAACGAGCGGCATCCAGGTAGGGAATTTTCAGCGCGTTTCACACGGAACTCTATTGCGGTTCGCGCAGGAGTGTAAATGTCAAGTATGAGAGAGCATAACGCTGGCGTCCGGAATCCGAACGATGGGACAGGATTTCGAACGCTCGGCGCCTAGATAGAATGAATTCAAAGTGATTTCGAAATGTTTCGTCGTAAACGTCGCGCCGTTCGCGCCACTACCGTTCGACACTGCCAGTTTCTAATCTCGTCTAATCTTCGGAGGATCTACCTGCATGCACGCACGCACGCTGAATCGATCCAGGCGAAACGAATCGATTCACCGCGAGTAACCATTACTATCGAGTATTCTTCGACTCCGAGGCACATCATTCTCCGCGTTAATTAAGCAGCTTCGTTGCTCTTCGAGGAATTGAGTCGCGGTACTGATTTTTTCTTTCTTCTTTCTAATTTTTTTATCGCGTGGACTCGTTGCAAAAAGAAATACCTCGCACCGTGTCGATTATTCCTCGAGCAACGTAGCCTAGGTTTGTCGGCGCTTTTGCGCGGTGTCCCCCGCGTTTCCGGCGAAAGTAGCTCCACGGCTTTAGCTGGGAGCTCTTTTGTTTCCTCTTTCTTCGACGATTGCATCGGACAGCCAGAAGCGGGAATTTGCGTAAACCGTGCAACCGTAGGTGGTATTAGATTATCGAAATACATAGGTGGGACCGGCGGTAAAACACCGGTCGCGCTTATTGTCATCCCACCGTGGAATCGTACCCCCACGTGAGCGATTCGCCTCGCCGGTGGCTGTTTTACTATTAATTATTGTTCGTTGCGTTGCGTCCGGTTATTTCGCTCGGGAGGAAAGTAGTAGATCGACGCTGGTGGCGTGGATATCGCGTTAATGCTCGAGTACGACAGAAACCCGCATTGGAAGCCGCGCGAGAATTGGCTCGAGGTGTCCTGTCACGATTTTCATGCATTTCCAGACGGGCAGAAGGAGACGGGAACGAAAGGGACTACGCGCGGATACGGCGCGGGTAGCGCGTTAATTTTTCATGCCGTTTAACGATGCCGAGCGGTCTCCGCTCGGAAGATTTATCGTTCATTTTGCGTGTGCAACGGGCCACGGCGGATTTTTAGGTGTAAACCCGGAACGCATAACGTTACTACAATCGGCTCTATCGGTGTGCAAGCGCACGTAGGGCACTCTATTCCGCATTATCCGGATCCATTGTTCTGCGCGGCAATCGGGCATCGTGGGATCAGCGAATCATCCGTTCGCCGATGATTTCTATCCACGGAAGTACACGATCGACGTTGTACGGATATTTCTGTTTCTTTTTTCCCTTCCCTTCTTTTTTATCTCATTTGCTACGAGAAGTTCGCCGGACTATTACGTGGCAGACGTTAGTTCGCTCCGCGTCGAAACAAGGAAAAGAGAGGAGAACGTACACGGAGTCAAAGTTGGCGATGAAACGTGGGTGGGGATCGATCGTCGAAACTGGTAACGAGCGTATTCGAGTCGCCTATTCCCCGTGTAATTGGACATCAGCGGGGACGTCTGATGTAACGCGTTTCGCCTCGTTGCATTCCCAATGCACATCGGTCATCGGGAAGGGAAGAGCGCGACGAGGATCGGTCGATATCTGGACTGCACGCGCCAAGTATCCGTTTAAAGGTTCCAACGGAACGTTAAATCGTGCAGAAACATCGAGACCTTCGGCCGATCCGATTGGCGATACGGGGCATTCGCGGTAAAGAACGGTGGCCTTCCGGATTGCAGCGAGAGGCGCAAACGAAACGAAAGAAGAAGGGTCGAGAGGAGGCACGGCGAAGCGGAGCTGCGCGTTTAGAGACAGGCGAGTTAAGATCGAGCCACGGCCCATATTCAAAAGTCTCGGTTCGAACCTGTATGGTATATACATACGTATATCTACATATACTTCTCTTCTCCCTTCTCTCTGTCCGACGTTGCCGCGCTCCAAGTCGCGCTTAACCGAAAACCAGGTGTCTTCCGTGGCCGACGCGCGTACTGTAACTCGTTCTCCACCCACCGCAGGACGGGGCGAGGTAAGCAACGGTCCTGGAACCTGTTCCGAACCGTTTGAGAGTCTCTGCCCTACCTTGTCCCGTCGTCCATCCACCTTCGTACCCCTCCCGCCTCGACGAGTCCCTTTCCCCCTGCCATCCGCCCCCGCCACCGCCCCTTTTCACCTTGCTTTTCTCTTTTTTCCATCTTGCCAGTCATCCTCCTCGCTCCTCGATCACCTTCCTCGTTGCTCCGTCGGGGATTCACGTTCTCCAGTCGGCGTAATGCACACGGCGTCACGCACATCATCGTCACGGCGATGTGTACGCGTGCTCGGCTGGAAATCGAGGGACGAACGAAGACGTTCGCCGGACGAAGAGGACAGAAGCGTACGCCCGATGTCCCTTGGTGGGACGGAGGCGTCTTTCGTGGAAAGAGACGAGCGAGAGAGGGTGGTAGTCGAGGGAGAAGCGGGAATGGAAAAAGGAGGAACGAACAATCGAGGGAAAAGGAGAAGATCGCGGCGTGCAGAGTGTTGCGGGGGAGGAAGGAGGCTGCAGAAGAGAGATCACCCGAGGAGCGATGGAAGCGAGGAGGAGACGAGACCCGAAGCGTGCAGGAAAGCAGCGAGGGTAGGGGAGAAGGCGCTGGCAATCAGGGCGAATGGGGTACGGCACACGCCACACGCCATCATAATGGAATAATGAGGCAAAGACGATAGCAATCGCGCAGAGGCTCCTTTTCCGCGCGACACGTCCGTGCCTTGCCTTGGCGCGTTGATGCACGCGGCCGCGCACGAGCTCTGGAACGTCGTGGACGAATTGAGCGAATCAGAGCCACATCCGATGAGGTCACTTCGAGTCGGCTGCAGGACCGCGATTCAGACTATCGTGCCTGTCCTGTTTCCCTTTGTCTCTCTTCCTCTCTGCCTCATCCCTCGTTGATCCGTTAGACCGCTCCGTCCTTCGTACCTTTGTTCTTTTTCATCCTCTTTGGTTTCTTTCCTGTCGAACGTAGTCCTCGGTCTAGTAACGGGAAGATTTAGAGCTGCTTCGTTTCCTTCGACGATGCTCGCCAATGAGATCGTTAGGGAAGATCCGAAGCGAACGCGAAGCTCGGGAAAACAAGAAGATCGGGTATTCGGATAGGCGTTCAAGTGGTTTCCCAGGCCGATAAAGAGATTTCTAACGACGATGATAACGACGGCTCCGGGAGACTGGTCGGTCGCGTGCAGGGAGGTGGCAGCGCGGACGAACACGACGCGAGAAGAGGCAACGTCAGAAGAAGTAAAGAAGCCGTGGCACGTGACCCCCGAGACCGGCAGAGTCAACTCGCTCAAGTAGCCGGGCCCTGCCCTTTGACCCATCCGACAATTTCGAATTATATCTCTCCGAGAGAGCGGATATACTGCCGTCAGAGACGACTCGACCAAGAGGTGCCACAAGTCGTCGTTCCACGTACTGGAAACATGCATCCTTCGAGCTGTAAATCGATTCCGCCGAAATCGACCCTGCATTATACGATGCCACGACCCTCGCCGATAACGACTCACAATAGCCCAGCGCAGCACGCTCGTGGAATATCCCCACGATTAAGAATTACACATTCGACCGGTCGTTACTTTTGCGATCCTCCAGTTGAAATATTCAGACATGTATCAAGGGCCAAACGTTTAAAGCGGTTGGCTCGTGCCAGCCAACGGAGAATCCCTGGAGCCTGCGATATGCGCAGCTGTTCTTCCCTGAGGAAGACAAATGATCCACTCGTACGCGAGACAGTTAGCGTGTCCGCGGGGAGGCCTCGGCATCGTCGACGAAGAAGAGGAGCCGCGTCTCTTTCTTGTCCGGAGATGAGCGCGCGCCTTCGGCCAGGCGGACTGGCTCGCTTGATCCCGTGCCATTACGATATTAATGTAATGCCGCTAAAAAGGTGTGTTTGCTCGGTTAGGAGGAGGGAGAGGCGAGTCGAGGCGAGGATCGAGCCCACGTAGGATAGTCTCGCCAGATATGGCGTGTGCCCGCGCCGCGGCCACCACCACGGTTATCGTCGTCGCCACCATCGCCGTCACCGTCATCGTCCTCTTGCTCGTTCTCTGCCCTCCACCCGGTTGATCCCCTTGGCGATTTAAGGAGAACGATTAGAGCGGCCGCGACGCTCGCAACAGCGGGACCCCGATCGAATTTTCCTTTTTCTCTCCTTTCATCCCGTTCGATTCGATTCTCGATCACCGGTGTCCCCGTGGCCGCGCTATCGCCGCCCTATCTATTGTTCGAGCGGCGTCGTTGCCACGATCCAGGGCCGAAATAACGCCGTGAATCTTTTGTTCCTTTGGAAATTGTACGGGCGCCCGAGGGGACACCGGTTAATGGAGAACTCGGGCCGGGGGAGAGGGGAAAGGTTCACCTCGAGTAATCGAAGACCGAGAAATTATAGTGTCAGGTATCCCGTGTTGCTCGCCACTCGTGGAAATCATTATCGTTGAATTTATGATTCTTTAAACGGTGGATCAGGTGAGAGTCTCGTTGCGTCCCCCGCCCGAACGGTACGCGTTGTCGGTCCTTCGTCGGGGCACCGTCGTCGACGCTCGCTCGACCTCTCGAAGATCGTTCCCCGATCCTGTGCCTCGTTTTCGCCCCACCTCCAGCTGCGTCCGTCCTTCTTTCTTTCTTTCAGCTACGGTCACTCGCGACCTCGTATCTTTATTCGGTCATGCAGGCAACGAGAGCGGTAGCCCGTGGCCGGGCGAACACGCGTGTTCGCGCCGATTCGACCAGCGATCGCAGACGACGCCGACGCTGACCGTCGCTAAAAGCTCCGAGAGTGGATCGCAACCCTCTATACCTAGAGGGTATGCGCGTCGGAATAGTCGTTTTGACGTAATTGCAAAAACTGGACTGACCTGTTTCGATACTTCTATGTTCGCTGGAGGACATCTTCTGCGGTTCTTATCTTTGGAACATCGCATGCAATTCCGGGCCGCGTAATGACGAACGTGTCGCGGCGCAACGCCGGAGACAGACAGAGAAGGTGCGATAGATCGAGATCGAAAAGTATCGAACGTTGTTTCAGCTAACCCGAAGGACGTCGTTAGCTTTTACAGTTGCGATTACTTTGCTCGTAAACGCGGTCTCGTCGCTCTCCTCCGTCGAGGTTCCGTGTTTCGCACTTAATAGGCTCAATTAAAGAATAGGACGTTCTTTTCGCGGAAACTCGGCGAGGTGTATTGCTCCGTTCTATCGCGATCTTAATTCAAATCGGCTGAGTTTATCGGCGATGTAACGTTTAAACGTCGGCAGCTTCTTCGCGCGATTCAGGCTACAATAGTCGAGCTACTCCCGACGCGATCTTCCGCGGGATCGTTCAAGGGGAAACGAGACCAGTCGAAGGACTTGCTGCTCCCGAGTGCGTACGTGTCTCGCTTTCCACGACCAGGATTCCAGGATTCTCTGCACCCCTCGTTCTTCTTGCAATTTCTGCAAGCTGCCCTCAACGAACCACTTGCGCCACCAATCGTGCGCGAAGAGGAAGCGGACATCTATCCCAGAACATGAACGCAACGCTTTCGCGACACCCCGGTTGCCCGTGTCACGATCTCGCCTCTATTGCTGAATGGGAGCAGGAGTGTCAGTAGAGGGGCGATCATTGAGGACGAAGCACCTGTGTCACCTCCAGGAAATTCGGCGTCGAGGTGCACGCGGAATTATGCTCGTCACGGTGAACGTGCGAGGCGCGAGAGAGCGTTTCCGATCTCGGTGCCGAACGGGCGAAGGGGCGTCCCGTGGGAGAGACTATTTTCCAGGACCATGGGAGACGAAGAGTCGACGGGTCGAATCGATGGGAGCCGGGAACAAAGTGTGAACGACGCGGGGGCAGCGTGTTTACGGTAAAAGTCATCCACCCAGGAGAGTATCGACCTCAACCTTCTGGCGCTCTCCTCGGTCGGGCGGTCGTCCCTCTCCCCTGGCCGCAGCAATTTCAAGGTCGAGCCGTGTGGCAGACAGGACGAAAATTTCCGCGAGATTCGCGGACTTCCGGCGTCGAAATCGGTCGAATCGCCGGCTACGCGGACTTCGGATAGGTGTTTCCATGCGTCCGAGCGAGTGGCCGAGCAAGAAAGAAGACAAGTCGACGCGGAGTTACCGGGACAAGCGCGAAGCCGAAGAGAAACGCGAAAAGAGAAGAAGACGATGACGGAGCGGCGGAAGGATGAGGAGAAAGAAGATGAAAGGAGAGGAGAAAGAACGACGCGACGGTGAGACGCGCTCTCTCTCGCGTGGGGGTGCGCCCACGCCGGTGACGTCACCCGGCGAACGTTGGCAGCGTTACCGGCGATCAACGCGTTGGTGTTGAAGCCTCGGCGAGGGCAGGAGCGAGACGACGAACAGGGAGGAAGAAGAGTGGCGCCGTAGCGCGCGCCGAGGAAGGGAATCATCGCGCGAAAGCAACAGGCGGAGGCAGAGCTGGCGTCGGAGGAAGGAGGACGGAGGAACGAGCGAGCCCGCGAGCGGGAGAAGGCTGGAGGAAGCACGCGAGGAGACGAGGTTCGCGAGTGGAAGAAGATAGGTCGAGTCCGGCGTGCTGTCGCGAAGAAGAGGGGCTGGAGCGAGGCGGGAGCAAGGGCGGGGGAAAGGAATGAATGGAAATCGCGGAGAGACACGCGGGAGAGACGGATGATTCCTAAAGAGCGGCGGAGACGGAGACGGTGTATGACTCCGCACGCGGCGAAAGAGAGGAAGAGGCGAAGAGGAGGCGAAGAGGAGGCGAAGAGGAGGCGATCGCGAGGACCAGGGCGTCCCGAGGAAAACAACGAGAGAGGGGAGAGCCGCGTATAGGTGAGCAGCGTGAACAGTATCGGGAGTATGCACGGGGTGATGTCGACGACACGTGACGCCAGCGAATCTCGTCTCGCCGGTCGCGAGGATCGCCGCCGCCGTCACCGCCGCCGCCACCGTCACTGCCACCCGCAACAACACCACCAGAAGCACCAGCTGCCGCGGCAGCAGCAACCTCCTCGCGCGCTCACTCCGCGCGCGCGAGCGCTCTCTCGAGGCGAGCGACCACTTCCCGCGCGAGCCGCTCTTTATTAGTCTACCGCGGACCATCGCGAACCCCTTTGGCATCCTCGGAGAACCGTCCGTCCGTCGTTGCCACGACGCCAGGAAACCTTCTCTGGTGCGGGAAAAGGGGAAGCGGAGGAAAAGCGGGAGTCCGACGATTCGGTGCCAAAAGGAATACTCTGCGAGAGGGACAGAGACGGGGAGCGGCAGCGGGCCAGCCGTTCGAGAGGAAGGGAGAATCGACTCTCGGCGCGGAAGAAGAGGAGGTGGTGGACGAACAGAGCGAGAAAGAGCAGGATCTTCCAGTGATACGATACCGGGCGACACGCGTGCCGGTGCGTCTGTTTATCGCGCGCGAACTACGACCGAACTTCAGCCACCGACAGAGCAGCGCGTTTTCCTACGTTCGCCAAGAACCGATAGTGTTTTTGCTAATTTTGGGAGCCAATTTTCCCTTGGATCATCCGCCCAGCCGTTCGGTCTGCGAAGAAGTCTCGGACAAACGGCGAACCGCATCGCGGAAATAATTTCCCCGATACTTTCCTCCTCCTTTTGGCGGACAGTCGCGTCTCCTGGGGGAACGTGGTGACGCCGATGCCACGCTTTCTACCGGTCGGAGTGGCCGAAGGAAAAATCATCCGTCCACGGTCTCGATGATACAGCGCCTTGGAGAATCGCTTCTCGTCGATTGTCCTACAGTGGAAGCGCTTCCGCGAGTGTCGTATACGCAACACGAAGAACTGATCGATCGCGACAGTGGTACGTCGGCGTTCCTGCCTGCTACGTACGTCCTGTGATCGGCTGCCGTTGCTTCTACTCGTATCGTCGTCCGTCGCGACGGTGACGCGCGCGTCTCGGTGACGTCGTGACATGTGCGATAGCCTGGCCGGCTGTTCGTTATCGTGCTTGTGCTCTTGGTCGTCGTTGTGGTCATCGTCGACGCGCGGAAAGGAACGCTGGTCGTCGGTGGTTGGCGAGCGGGAAGAAGGCGAGAGCACGTGGACGACTGGCACCGCGACGAGAGCCGGCGGCGCGACAGGTTGAAAAGATGCTGGCACTGGCGATGCGCCGCGAACACACGACCGGGCGCAGCAATTACGAGCCCGCGAATCCGCTCGCGGGTTTCGAGCACTTGCAGCACAACAACGGTAACCCGTTCGCGGTGGTGCCCTCGTCGTCGGAGGGCCGGCTTCGCGAAACCGGCCCGGAGCCCGACGGCGAGCTGCAGGAATTCGTAGACATCGCTCAGGTACAGCAGCTCCTGCAGCAGCAGCAGCAGCAGCAGCAGCAACAGCAACAGCAACAACAGCAACAACAGCAGCAGCAGCAGCAACAGCATCACCACCATCATCATCAGCAACAGGTGGCGGCCGCTGCGGCTGCGTCCTGCATCTGGGGAGCGGTTTATCCACCGCCACCGCCTGCACTCGGATACCATCATCATCACCATCACCATCATCATCCACCGCCACCACCTTCAGGTAACGTTATCTCTAGTTGCCGCGTAGCGCAGAACAAATCTCGCGGTCAGTTCGCGTGGACGGTTCTGGGAGGTGTCCGGGCCAAGTCCAGGTGATTTGTCGTTGGTGTCCCGCGCCGTGTCTCGCGATTACGATTCCGTTCTCCTTATCGTCGACGAGAGGATTTCTTTGCCAGTCCAAAGCTGCGCGAGGGATGTGTACGGGTTGTACGCGACGCGCGAGCCGTTTTTCTCTGGATCGACGGCCTCTCTCGGTGCACGGCATGCGCACACGGCTACCGGTATTGGCGCCGATCTAAACACTCAGTGATAATCGATCTTTACGACCGGCACGTAGAAACCTGTATTTCAAGACCGGCTATTAAGTTTCTTGTCACCACTCGAATGTGGCTGGGGAGGCCTCCGGGGATATCGCGCCGGTGTCAACGTCGACGAACGTTGGCCGCGAAACGTCGAATCGCGGCGGCCTGGCTGAAAATTCAAATCGGCATTAACTTCGCCACCGACTAGGCAGTTCCGTGGCTTTCCTAACACCTACCGGAGGCCTTCGCGGAAACTGCGACTCCGTTTTGCATATCGCGAACCGGTAGATTAATCATCGAGTTCCTTTTTATTTCAACACCAATGAGGACACCTTCGAACTTTCCACGCGACTGTCGTGAACACTAACGGCGCGATTCAGGTGAACACTTCTAACACGGGAACGGACTGCTTCCTCGCTATTTACTATTTCCCCCTGTGCTTTTTAAACCGAGGGCTTGCTGCACGCCGCCTCGCTTAGCTTGCGAATGCGAAACGATTCTGGGCGGGTGCTTTCGGTGCAAGAACTATGCACGCCTGAAACGATGCGCGAAAGGACAGGCGAAAGATCGCGGCGATCTTGCCGTCGGATCGCGCGCATCGCTGGCAGCGTCTGCTGGATCGCGATGGATCATCGATCGTCGAGCTTAGTACTTAGTCGCGAAAAGAAATCGCTGACACGTCTGCGTTTCGATCGTAGACACGTCTCGTTCGATTGTTCCTTTATCTCGCAACTGGGTGTACAGTGGTGTACATTGAGATTGTTGTTGGGTGAACAGCGAACAGCCGGAGATAACATTAACCGGTGATTAATTACGCGATTAACCGTTCGCCCGTAGCTCGCCATTGTTTGCAAAGTGTGAATATACGTGTTCCAATTTTGCAGTCGTCGTCGACTGTGCCACGCGCTATAACAAATAGTCGCGTTTAATGTCTCTCTGTTCTTTTTCTCTCCTTGGACGCGTTCACTTTCCATTTTAGAAAAGACTCTGGATTATCGATCTAGTGCCGGGCTGTCCGAAGCAACTTCGAAAGGGACTATCGATACTCAGCGAGCCGCGTGCATGGATCGGATGGGATATTCTCGTTTATTAATGTTCGCGTGGGTCAACCGAGGATCTCGGTTTATTACGCGTGTACGTAATTGAGGGACGATGCGAGAGATAGGAGGAAAGAGGTCAGCCAGCGCGGTCTTCGCTCTTCCGACGCGTCGTAATGTCATTATTCGGTATGGATCCCAACCGCGACGATTAATAAAGCAGGCTCGATCGTCGACGGCGTAAAAAGCCAACTGAACGAGCTCCGTTCTAAGCGTTTTCGGCTGTGCTTTGCTGGGGGTGAAAGAGGAATCTTAAACGTTCAATTTTAAAGCGATACAAATTTATTGGAACTTTGCGTTTCCAATTTGAATGGCGTCTCTGATTCGATTGATTTTAATCTGTCGTGTTCTACACGCCGGGATAACACCTAGGGGAAGACGAATACAGGGGGGGCGGTGATGCCTGTTGGGGACAATTTGTGATACTCGAGAATAGTTTATGCGCTCCTAGTGGCCATGGTATACGGAAGGGTCGACGCTGCTGCGTTGGCCCGAATTCGTACGAAAAGGAAGATTAAAAGCCCAAACGAGATCCCCCTTGGAGACGAAACGATTATTAGAACGGAGGTTCGTTGTTGTCGGGCCACGCCTTGCCTATCCTTCTTACATAAATAGAATGCTTTTTGATATAACACGGATGGGAATTTTTTATTTGGGGTTAATCCGAACGTGAAGCTACTTGGGTGTTCCCGAAATTCAGCCGTAAACTTGCCACCTTGTTAGTGTCCCACCATAAGTTTCCCTGCCACTTGAGGCATCGGAATTCGAAAATCTTGGTCCCGATATTCCGAGGCGCTAACAGGTCGATCGTTCGCGAAAGTTTCGCGTTTCTCGATGTTTGAACTTTCACTTAACCCCTCGACGTTGGGGAATCCTTCTGTCGTTGCCAACCAACCCCCGTTCTCAGTTCGCCAAAGTGTCCCCCATCCCTTTCCTCGCGGTGCAGAATCCTCGGAATTCGATTTACCAGTGATTCTACTCAACGTTTGACGTTTGTGCAACCATTAACGAGCAACGGAGAAATTGTCGGCTACGATTCCGAGAATGCAAAGCGCTCGCAGATAAGTTACTCCATTCTCTTTCTCGGGATAAATTCCCCGAGTTTTTGATTCCGCGGTGTCATTCATGACTTCCCGGCAACTTCCCGGCAACTTCGCAGGTAGTCAATAGAACACGAGGATCTTTTCTTCCCCCCTAGACCGAGGTGGGACAGACGGACGGGCAGCAGCTTTCATAGATCATTGTTTAAAGTGTCGTGGCTTTGTATGGTAACGCGGAGTAAATCGTACGTACACTCCTGACATTTCGTTATTATTGTACGAGCCGTAAGACAGGAAATCGTACATCATGCACGAACCTACGGTGGGCGGGTAAAAGGGAACGAGTCACCTTCTTCTCTCGGGCGTTCGGCTCATTGGCGTTCCACGCGATGCTAAGTGTTTATACGCCCTCCGTCTTTCCCTTTTCGACTCGTTCCACACGTCTGGGAACTGTAAATCCTCCAACATTTTAATTCCGCGTATGCATTTTTCATTCCTCCGCCGTTCATTCTAACGCGGCGAGGCGCGTCAATCGTGACGTCCATCCCTGGTTCGTCGACGCGATACTGTCGCGCCTTCTACGGTTAATTTTCCATTCCATCCAGTATTCAGGCGCGACAATGAACTCTTGGGAAGCGAAATACAGATTCCCCCGTGCTGTCGAGTAAACGCAAGAACGACTCGTGTAGACCAGACTGGTCGACTCGTTTCCATTTCGAAGCTGAGTGTTAACACGTTCGAGTAGGTTCGTCGATCTTGGCCCGAGCAACCATCTCGTTGCGTTTGCCAAATTTCCCGGGAGCCTAGTTCTCTGGCTTTTACGTAACGCCTCGCGATTTCCATGCCCGCCACCTACGTTAAAGCAACGCCATGTCCAACCGTAAAACAATGTACGCGCCGAGATTCGACGTTCGCCCGATCCCAGAAGTTTCGCTTCCAGCAATTCGGAGGAACGAATCCTGTCCCGAGGCACCGAATCGTTTCGAGGGAACCGTCAAGATCGTGACGACGCATTGAACCTACATATATAGAACGTCGATGACGTAAGTTCTTTGCTTCGCACGGTGTCGACAGCAATAGACGACTGTGTGGGATCAGTTTGATAACAGAGTCGCCTGCATGAACAACGTCATCAATGACGGCGCAGATTAAAATTTTACCCGGCCGTCAAATTTCTCAACTTACCGTATGGACGATCGTGTTCGAATCGCTTCACTGCGGCTATGGTGTTGCATTTATTGCACACGCGGTAATTATATTTGCTAACGTGATTCATCGCGCGTGATCTCGTCACGTTGCGTCGCAGAATTTCGTTTTTAGTGCACGCGATGAGCCAACCCTCTAGCTATCACTGTTACCAAAACCGTCCCCGCAGTTGTACGATAATTCGAAACACGCGGGCACCTGTATCCGACGAGATTCGTCACCCTTGGCCCGCGATCATTGTCGTCGTCATCGATGACGCGTGTACGTCAAAAAATTGGACCGCATCTCTCGTACGCGTCGTCCAACCGTCTGAATCATTGCACGAGAATAAGTATCGATCTTGTTTCGGCCAGGCAGCGTAGCTGTTTCTTCGTCTTCTTCGTGGTTCATTCTAATTTCTCGCGACTAGACATATC
This sequence comes from Nomada ferruginata, assembly GCA_963583965.1. Classification (NCBI taxonomy): domain Eukaryota; kingdom Metazoa; phylum Arthropoda; class Insecta; order Hymenoptera; family Apidae; genus Nomada; species Nomada ferruginata. The sequence goes on along the minus strand of OY757225.1, from coordinate 6,288,931 downwards.
CGCATAAATAATATTGGATGCCATTTGGATGAGGTGGCCGTCCGATTGTAGCTCGATGAAGATTTCACAGATCCATCTGACCCGTGATCTTTTAGCGGCGCTACTTTCTCGTTGAAATGCAAATCTCGTGCGAACGGCTGTCCGGTATAATTTTCTGCTCTTTTATGCGAGAACGAAAAAGTACTTTTTAATGAAGTCGCCTGCCGAGAAGCATTTGCCCGCACAGGTTGCGAGGGTAAAAAAAAAATCGTCGCCATTTCATTCAACGTGGATACCGGGAAGACCGATTGTCAATGTCTCAAGTGCTCAAGTAAAATTATACAGAGGACCGTTTTAGAGCACGCGATTAAAATAATTTAATATCGGCGTAATAGTGTCAATTGAACACGACGAAACACGATTCTCAGCATAACTCCGGGAGAAGCTTGCAAACGCGATTCGTCATTCTCGTCTGTCGTCGAAGTCGTCGCTCGTCGCTCGTTACCGGATGTCTTAATAAACAATGCTAACGATTTCCCGCTGAATTACACGCCGTATCCCGCTGGTCGTTACCGTTCAACAAATTCTCGCCAGTTTAACAAACGCGAAATTTCTCAAAAGAATTCCTCTTTCGTTCAATTAAAAGGAATAGCTTCGACCGTCTGTACGAAACGATCTTTCGATCGCAAAATAGAATCGAGCCAGCGTCGCGGCGTCCGTCGTTTCGACGGTGAGCCATGGTAGTCGAGCCGTTTGCGCGTGCAATGTAATCACCCGTGAGTATTCGAGCAGGGTCGCTTTATTCCCAGTTCCATCACAGGTAAACCAATTTCCACGAACGTCAACTCCCGCCAGGCGTGACGCATTTTTGCTTCGACTTTTCACGAGTACGTTGCGTTTGAAACGTACGAAACGTTTGACAGGCAACGGGACACAGCTTAATTAGAATTGGTGTTCCTTCGCGAGGATTCTTTCCCGAGAATTTCTCGAGAAACTTTGTAATTGCTCATCTTTCAACTCTCGAGAAATTACAATATGTTATACCTACTGGACTTCTGTTGATTCTGGCCATTAATTTCTCGAGAATTCTCGAGAATTCTCGAGAATCTAAGCAATGGATAACTAATTCAAACTTCTATTGCATTCTCCGTGAAACTTTGGAACGCACTTCGAACCGATTGATTCGCAGTTCAATTAACACGCGGCAAGCTGAAATCATCTGGCGCGTACCCTCTCCTTTTTCTTTTTTTCTTCACCTGGCTCCCCTCTGTCCTCATTGAACCGTACTTATTATTTCGATAATAACGGTAGCGAGCCGGAATGATCGACAGCGAGTCGTTGGATTACATAAATCAGCCTGTGTACACTGCGCGTACTGTTTGCGCTTACTTCATCGCGTCGCTCGCGCGTATTTCTTCACTTCGCACGCGAAAATCTTTTTTCGCGTGCTGGTTCGCCGGCGTGTCGTCGGTCAATGACACGAACGAGAGCTTCGAACGCCATCGAATACGTCCGCGAATCGGTGAGCGTTTCGCAAGGAATAAAATGGATCTCCGGAAATCATCGATGGGGAAAAACGTGCGGCCGACGCCTCGATCAATCGACGCCCCATGGTGATTTTATACGAAACACATTGTTATGGAAAACAGTTGGAGGCGATCGTTGGAAACGAATCCCGGGTTGATTCCTTCTTCGAAACCCTCCCGCGCCTGCATCCTTTGCCCAAGAAAGAAATAATTCTGCTCGCTTCTCGCGTTCCTCTCTAGATATCGAGATTCTGTCTATCCACGATCATTCAACGATCCCTTCGTGTCAGCAGCGCGGGCGAGAAAAAGATTACGGTGTTTCTGTGCGACGCGAAAAGACCGGCGACAGAACGAAACACTTGTTGATGGTATTTCCCGAAGAAATCGAATCTGCCCTCAATTTGTAGGCATGCATTGCGAGGGGGGGGGTGGGTACGAGGCGCGTAATGCGCGGTGCAAGAATAACTGCAGCACAATGTAAACCCGGCGTTATCGTCTATGAATGGTTTATGAAGGTGAGAGCCAGTCCTGCGTCAGCATAGACCGATAAGGGAGGAACGCGTTGTCACGCATCGTCGTTGACGTCCAAGTGCAACGGGCGACACGTAGACATTGGGGAAAAGGGAGAAAAGGATGGATCGATAGCCGGACAGAAATAGACACTCTATCCGCGACGGTGTCCGTATGCACCCTATTGATCCAGATCGCCGTAGTTCGAACTCCCGAGTATTCTACGCGACATCCACGTATTTTGCGTAATTTCGTCCGGGCGTGAATTTTTTCCGAGGGACCGCGCGTACGAAGATAGAACGGCTATTCGGGGAACAGTGGAGCTGGAATAGAACATCTCTAAAGAGAAAATTCTTCATCGGTACTAGGATAAGAAAAGTGCAAGGGGTAAGGGCAGTACGCGGCGTGTAACGCGTTCGCTGCGGTAGGGAATCGATAGAAATCCGGTGGAAATAGTTCCAAGAGTGACGTCCACGGTTGAATGCCACGCTGCGCGGACAAACCCCGCTCGGAACAACGTGCTTTCCAAAATAATCATTCGCGTACACGGAGGGGGATAAAAAATAATCTGAAGCGTGTCGAATTCTTCGCAGCTTTCCGACACCTCGACACCTTTCAACGTGAAAACGAAACATCATTTCCCCCAAGAATGCCAACAATTCCTCGTTACCGCGGAAAGAACGGACATCGAAGGGTGGTCCAGAAGTGGTCCGGAAGTGTAGGGTCCAGGGTCAGGTTTATCCAGGGTTCAGATTTCTCGTCAAAGATCCGTCCGTGGTGAAAAGAGACGGCAATGTCGAAGTAAACAACGCGTTTCCCCGGTTTATTTCATTGCCGTTTGCCGGGAAGAGACGAACCCGCTCACGTGGCGATGCGATGGAAACAGACAGCGCGAAAGTGCGAGAGAGATCGATAGGACACGAGTCAGAAATAGAGTCGGGACGGTCGTGTGTGCTGTTGGATCGTCAGTCGAATTCCACCGACGGTTCGTGCCTCGTCGATTGATGCTGTGGTTTCGAGAACGCGAGCCCGAGTGGCTATTTAAACGCCAATTTCGCGATTCCCTGTCCCGCGTTTCGATAAACTCGTGCCTCCATGGGACTCCTCGATGCTCGGACAGATGGGGTGAACCGCAGGAATATCGTGCCATGAAGCTCGAATGGTTCTAAAAGGCGAGTGATTCTCAGGTAACGATATTTGGATTGCTGATCCGCGCGAAACATGCGGCGATCGTCGCGAGGATTCGTGGCTCGTCGAATCTTCGGATCGACAGTGAAACGTCGAGTGCGTAGAGAGATATCATTGTTAATTCCACGATCGTCGATACGTTAAAGGAGTGTTTTCGAGTAAACGACCAGCAAGGTAATTCGTGTTGCACCCCTTCGGTTCGCTTGGTTCGCGTCCGTCCTATCCTCCCTCCATTCCCGTTCCACGCGTCTCAACTAACCCAAGCCGGACTTATTTATACACCGAATATTTTCCATAAAGTATTTTCATCCAGTGTATCCTAGAGCGATTGTATTTTTAGTGAGTTCAGTCTTCTCCCCTTTTTTCTCAACCCAACATTGACGTTATCAGAGTTTTATTAATACGCGATCGCTCGTCGCTTCTACTTGTTCCGCGCGGACTCGACGTTCGCCGCTTTGTCGCGATTCTTTATTAACAGTGGAGACGAAAAAAAAGACAAAGGAAAAAATAGCCAACGAACGCGTAATTTTCCACTTTGCCCGAGGAACTTCGATCGTAACCGTAGGAACTTTCAAACGCCAACGGTATTAAAATTACCTGCTTGACCACAGAAATATCAAACGCAGTGCTCCATAATTGTAGAACCAATTTCGCACGTCGTTCCGTATCTAACGGGGGTAATTAGCGCGAAACAAATTTTCGCAAGGGGTTCGCGACGCTGTTACGGGAGGGGGCCGCGTCTGTGGGCCGCGCAATCAAGGTGAAAATAAAGAACGACGGGCCACGATAACGAGCGCGTCGATTCTCTCTTCGTCGTGGTTGTTCGAGCCGCGTGTCCCTCCGGTCCGAGCGCTCATTGTAACGAGATTACGCATTAAAAGGTCGAGAAACGAGGAAGTATGATGTAAATTACGGCTCTGAAGCGCACGGCTCTCCGCTCGATAGTAAATTCACTTGCACGCCTCCGCGACAGTAAATTTACAGGCTCCTTGGAAACATCAAGCGTCGCCGTTTTAAGAACGCGCCCGTAACCAGTGTGTCCGTAATGCTAATATCACCCGTAAATACATATTAAACGTATCTGCTGAAGTCCCCGTCGTTATTAGCGTTCCTTCCCTATTGGACAATCATGTTAATTGCAGAGATTTTCTCGTTGTTCCGACGTCGCCGAGCCGCGCCTCGTATCCGCGAGCGGAACGCCGCTCGCCGCTCGCAGATTTTCCACCTCGACAAGAGCGGAGCTTAAAGCCACGCTTCTCTCTCACGGCGTTGACCTATTTCCTGTAAATAGACACGGCCGCGAACGAACGCGTGTCCTCGCGTGTTCCCTCGAGCCCGTACCGGGAAAAAAAAGGCTGTCGGTACCTGGACATCGTTGACGTGCCCAGGTTGTTCTCCAGTCGCGTGCGGCCCACGTAATTTCCTTAATGGGCCGGCGATTAAGACGAAAATCTTGATCCTCGGCGAAGTAGCAACGGAGCGACGCTGATGGATAACGGAGGCAGCCGGCCGCGGGCAACGATTTTACAAGGGCTCTCGAATCGCCTTCGTTTTGTTTGTTCGTCTAGAGATCATCGTTTCTCCCCGTTCCTATTTTTCTTCTTCGCGGTGCTCACCTTGCGATCGGTGTTGCGTCACTGGACGGCAATCGATACGGACGTTTTGAGCACGTTCTTAGAACTTCGTCCGGCCACTGTCGACAGTTCGAAGTAAAAGAAGGAACTTCGTCGCGACCAGTCGTCGCTGTGCAGAAAAAGAAACGGAGGTGTCGTCGAAGGAAAGGTACAATCGAACCGATCGATGCAGGAACGTCGCAATAAGGACGCGAGTGCGCAACGCTCCGGAAGCTGGTGAACGAGGCACGCCGCGGAATCCTGAACAAATGCGCGACCCGGCCGGAAACGATCGTTAATCGACGATCGTGGCATCGTGCCGCGCAAAAACGTGCGAAAGACTCGCGCGACCAGTGACTCACCTTCCAGTCGAGCGATGCCGACACGCGAAGCACCTACGGGAGCGTACTTAAATGGACGTTCGTCCGCGATTCCCATTATTAACTCGACTAACGATCAACCGAGTCGACAGGCCACTCGGAGCCAATTATCCAAACTTCATTTATAATCCGTCCGCATAATCTGATTGCACTTTGCACGGGCCGTACCAAAAATAACATTCAACGGAACGTTAACAGACTCGCACTCGCGGTGAAAAATTGATTCGATACGTAACGATCGGCGCCGATCGAAGCCGCGTTATCCGTGAACCTTCGATCGTTTTATTTCAATGGAGATTAATGCGCTCCTGGACCGTGGATGCACACGTACACGCGTGCGGTATCGCGTACGTGCATCACGTACGATGGGCTACAAACGAAAACACGCTCGTCCCTAATTGCGTTCGGATGTGGGTTACCGACAAGCTACGACTTCTCGTTCTCCGTCCCCGCGATGACGCCTGCTGCTCGAGCATTGAGTAATCCACTACGAGCATCTCGAATCGCCTTCCCCGATGCCTCGTTAACGCCAGGATGAGTGCAGTCTCCTTCTCTTTCTCTTTCTCTCTCTCTCTAATTCCGCGGGCATCGTTGAATGATCGTGACCTCCGCGGAAACGCTCTAAATGGAGAACGTCGCGATCGAGGATAATCGATTTTTCTCGAGGCGTTACCCTTGACGCAACGATTTGTCCACGGCGATCGTGTTCCGAGAAAATGTTTCGCTTCGCTAGGAGAATTGTCTACGCATTCTTTGCTCGATTCAACAAACTTCCAGCTGTCGTAATGCCCGACCCGTTGTATACGATTCTCAATGGTCAATTGCACAATTTACATATCGCCTTCTTTCGACTCGAGCACCATGAGACACGGTTCCACGATCGTTGCCCGGTCGACAGCTACCCCCTTATTATTAGCGACGCCGTTGCTGGAACCAGTTCCCCATCAACAAGTGTCGATGGGGCATCCCGCCGACCGCAAATTACTCGTGTCCACCACGAGACACCTACGACACCCTTGCGCTCCCGGTAACACCGACAGGTTCGATACGCCTGCGACCACGCGGGCGAAACAATCGCCCGAACGGGGGTGCGCGTATCGGTGTATCGGCGTGAAAGATCGAAGGTGCCAAAAATTGTCTGCATCCGTTGACTGACTCATCGTGGCCGTGTACGAGCGTTCTCTACGCGCGTCGCGCTAGTCATCCCGGGTATTTGGGGATGCTGGGTCGCTCAGGTGGTTGCGTGGCGGCCCGAAATAGAGACGGTCGCCCGCGCAAAACCGCGTCGAGTCGCGCCGCGAATAGTCCGCGCCCACCGCCTTCCCGAGAGCCGTCGGTAATTTTAGATCATTTTGTTTTCGTGCCAGAATGCCGTGGCGGCCGGCACGCTACGCGAACACGCGCCGCGTGCTTCGCACCTCGCCTTCTCTTCTTCTCCGATCGCCAGCGATTACATACGTCGCGGACGTTCCGCAGAGGAGCGGAACGTTGAGATCGATGCACGCTGGACGCCCACGCATCGAGGCAGGGCTAAAGAAATTTCGGAGGGTTCTGTTTAGTTCGCGAGTGGAAGCGGAAGATCGAGGATTCTGTCGCGAGTTGCACGCATGATCCACGCTGCGCCAACTTTATTCTCCGACGCATTCCCACCGAATCTCTGCTCGAAGTTCCCCAGGGCTGGATACAAGCGGCTTCGCGGCTGTCGAAAATTCATAGGGAAACACACTCGCCTCCGTGCAATCGCGTGTCTCGAACACGTAACACGGCTGAACGTGGTACAGCCATTCGAGCGACTTTTGATAAAGTTATATGTGGCACCGACTCATTATAATATCGCGCAACCTGTCCGCACGACCGCTCAACCATCGATTCGGACCGCAGAGTTTTGAGGAAAAGTGTCTCGCGATAATGTTAACTAATCGTCGAGTGAAATCGTGCGTCTATATCTCTGATTTTTTCCACGGACTATCGGGGCCACTCTTTTTATTTCGAATATACCCAGGAATTGACGTTGCCCGATAAATCGTCGACAGCTTGGTCGTGTCCATCTCGAGTGAACGCGCGTTGACCGATAAATGCTCTTCCGTCGTATCAAATCGCTTCCGTCTACGCGTCGCATTCTCCACGCGCGCGTGCTGCGAGCGTGCTCGTAAAACAGGCCGGATTAAGGCGGGAAACCGGAGAGGGACGGCTAGAAAAAGTGCAGAGGAACGCGTGCACGGGTGTCGGGGAGAAATCGAAAAGGGGGAGGAGGAAACGAAACCCGATGGAAGGAGCTGAGAATGAAGTTGAAACAGCGGAGTGATAGCCAAATCGAGAAACACGGACACGTTCGGTTTACACCGATCTCCTGCCTCCTACGGTGTGTGTCTTTTAGTACCTGGGGATTGACAGTGGTAAATCCAACGTCCTTTTTTAGTCACCCGGTTTTATCCCAGCCTCTGACAATTCCTCCATAAACTTCCTACAAAACGACCGCCGCTTCCCTTAAATATTTCTTCGATCGCCGCTGGATCCTTCAGTGTGTACAGAGAAATTGGAGCAGGTAGATCGGGGGAAATTACGAAGACGACGGAGGAGTACGGTACGTGTTAGAAAAAAAGGGAAAGCTCGAGAAGAAAATGAAAAGGAGGGAGGGGGACAGGCCAGCGTGGAGGCGGAGAAAAAGAAAGAGCAAAAGAGGGAGACAAACGGAGGCGGGTAGTTGAAAAGAAAAAGAGACAGAGAATGGTCGCGTGGCCGTGCGTGGCCCCAAATAGGGCATCAGGTGGTTGCACGACGCCCGCGAGAAAAAGATCGTTTGCGCGTGCGCAAACGCGCGTGTGCCTCTCGTAACCGGGCGCACGCACGCATGTACGCGCGTACCAGAATGGCACGCGCGCGCTCTTACAGGTGGTGGCAACCGGCGCACAGGAAATTGCTCCTTTGCCGTGTAAACTCGGCCCGGAACTTTGCCCGCCGCCGTTCACCCAGATTATTTGCCGAGCAATCGATGAATCGAGCCGCCTTCGAGCAGATTCGACACGTGCATCCCTGCACCGTGAATAATCTCTCACCTGTTGCGCTCCTGTTTCCATACGGTCCCGTCCCCTTGGATACCGGTCTAACCGCCGCGGAAGATGCTTTCCTAATGCATTTGATGACAAGAACCTAATCGGTGCATCGCGACGCGTCGTCGAGTGTTCCAATAAAAAACAAGTAGATTCGCTCAGTCATATGTCAGACGCGCGAGCTACCGCAAGTAGTTTTAACAGACCTTCTGAAGTTTGCCACTCGATAAGAATCTTCGCGAAGTTTCATTCCCGAGCGAGCTTTAATCGATACCTGCTTCGGGAGAAGTAACACAAACGGCAACCGCAAACTCTCCACGTTGAATCGACGCCTGTCAGTGAAAGCAGGCGTCAGTACGCCGGCGCCGGTTCGCGTCATCAGCCACGAGCTTACACAGGCGGAAGAACGAGGGGTGGCAGACGTTGTACTCGCTAGTTTACTTGCTACGGATCAGGATACTCGACAACGAATAACGACGCAGCAAACATTTCTCGTCTCACGACGAATCTCAGGGATACAGTTCAGAAAGAGTTGGACAAACTTTGCATTGCTATCCAGAGGATCCAGGAGACCTCTGCACAGAATTTCACCAGCCTGGGGTTAGAAAATCATTTCCGAGCTTGACGTATCTCCGCTTAGCTTCACCCTTTCCGCATTTTTTCACCGCGCCCTCAAACACGCTCCGTCGCGAGGGAGAACAGGCACTCGCCACGTCTACGTCACACCGGTGTACGTCACTGGTGAACCGAGCGACGCCGCGGCGGGAGGGGAGTTGGTTTTCGTGGAGGGAAAATAGGGGAAGGTAGGAGCGCGCGAAGGGTGACCCGGTGGGGATAGAGATGCCCGAGAGCAGTGGCGAGCAGTGACGACGTGTTGGCCGCGTAGTAGGGGAAGCGGCGCGTGTGTACGTATACACATATGCACGCGGCTATATACGCAACTCTCACACAGGCGCGCGTTGATAGGGAACCGCAGAGCGGGGATTGGCTGGCAGTCGACTCGCCGCTTCCAAATATGGGACAGTCTCCGCGGTCCATTCATAAAACTACAGGGCGCGCCGCCGCTCGGCTCAGTTCGTGCGCGACCCCCACGCATCGCGCGTCCTCCGAGAAATTGAACGCGCGATCTGTTGCCTCCAACACGCACACCCAACAACCAAGAGGCGCATACCTACGAGACACACGATAAACCCGACGGACGAGGTAGAAAGAGGCGGACAGACAGAGGAGAGAGAGAGAGAGAGAGAGAGAGAGAGAGAGAGACAGACAGACAGACAGACAGAAAAGGGGTGGGAGGAAAAGAAAGAGAGCCGGTAAAGAAAGAAAGGGACGGAGGACACACGGAACGACAAATAGGCGCGCGGTCGCGCGCGCCTGCACCTACGCGACGACACGGGCGCGCGCGAGATCATCCTTGCGTACATACAAGATTCGCGAGTGCAAGAAACCCACGTCGATATTTTTGTACGCGTAAGCTCGAACGCGTGCAAGAGTTGCACGGAAGACGGTGGCCATAGTTTTGGAAGAAGAGACACAGTTTCCGCGTTTCATCCCTTCCCGCTGGAACAGTGTTCGCTGGTCCCTGGCGGGCCCGCGCGAAGGAGACGAACACAGACAGCCTCTGCGGTCGAACCGACCGGTGGTGGCTGTACCGAGTCCGGACGACGATCGGCTCCGACCCGGTGAGATTGGATTTTCTGCGAGTCCGCGCGTACACTCGGGCGGTGGTGGTAGTGCTTTGTAGTTGGTGGTGGTTGAGATCGCGCGGTGGTGTATATTCAGCCGCCGCGGACAGATCGCAGGCGCGCGCTCGCGTAAGAGAGAGGGTTCAGAGGGAGCAGAGAGAGGGAAAGAAAAGGACAGAGAGGCGAGCGAACGAGACACGGTTTTTGCCGCCCGGCGTCCGCTCCCTCGTGTGTGTACCACGCTGAGAAAGAGACTCGGCGCGTGCCACGCGACGGATAAAAAGGGGGAGCGCGTGCTACGTCCGCTTGACTACTAACCTAGTGACTGGAGCTACAGAGGGAAGGAGAGACTGATACGACCGATCTCTACGGACTTGACGTTTCGATCTCGTGCTCGTGTGCAAGCAGATGCATTGTCGTTAACCACGCGGCCGGTGTTCGCCCGTCGAGAGGTAGCGTTGCACGGAGAACGAAGGGAAACGATAGACCAAGACTGAAAACGACGGGAAAAGGCTAACTTGCGTAGAGCTTAAACCGGTGGGAGAGAGAAAGAGGCTTAACTGTGTCGGGGCGACCGAGGAAGGACAACATTTTAACCATAATAATAGCGTTGAACGATACAACCGCAGGCGAGGACACGCAGTGCGGTACCGAAGAGGTTGCCACCGCTAATCAAGGAGGCGACCAGCTCCAGAGGATGACGATGGACGGCATGGAAGTGGTGGGCTCGCAGCCCCACGCGGCCACCAGCCCATTCTTGCTCTCGCCGCCACCCCTTGGACATCACCATCACCACCATCCCCATGCAACGTTCAATCTGCAGACGGTGCAGCTCAGCTTCGACGCGTGTCTGCCGTACAACACGGCGACATCCTCGAATTCGATCATCTGCGGCGTTGGCGGCACGTCATCGCCGGCTCCTACCACTTGCACCTCCTCCACGAGCTGCAACAAGACGATACCCACCCTATCGCTGGCCACTTGCGCACCCCTGCAAGCGCAGCATCAAAACAATACCGATTCTTCGGATCACCATGGACACCAGCAGCAACAGCACCATCATCATCATCATCATCCACGATTGGAAGACCACCAGCATCATCGGCACGTCGATGCATCGCCACCGTCGAGCGACTCGACCGACGTGAAACGGCATCTGCAATCCAGCAACGAGGAGAAGGACTGCTCCGGGGACTGCAGGGACGATCTTCAGGAGCCCAACGAGAAGGATAAACCAGGTGACCTTAACACGCCGGTTACCACCAGCAGCGATTTACCGTCCTTCTTCGGCCCCTCCGCGCTCGTCGAGCCACCTCCTATTTCAGGTACCTACAATCAACAGTCCTTTAAAAAAAAACAATTGCTGCTCGATCAAGCGTCGAGGAATTCTCCTTTTCTTACAGTAGCACATTCGACTCGACCGTCGAGACGCGCTCGTCGTGATTCGATTGAACGCGTTCCACGATTCGAGCCGCGTGAAAATAAACGCAGCAGCGAATATCGGCTGCGATTGAAACAGCAGCGACCTTGCACTTGCTGCGTTTCACGAGCGTCCCAACTTTCGCTTTCCGCATATCTGCCAACTCCTGCTGCTGCTGCTACCCTCGTGGCTGCATCGTGCACCCCTTCGAAAATTCGAAGCTCGCCGGCATCCGATTCGAAAGTGATCGCGATTCGAGACGTCGCGATCGAGTGCACGAGGTGCCGGGTGACGTGTATCGGATGACTTTCGCGAAAACGGCTAATATCGAACCTGCCCGTCTGTCGCGGATCAATACTCAGCGACCCCGACATTCAGAAACCCTCCTCCGCGTCTCTGCATCACCGCCGCCTCCACCTCCGCCACCGACTCTGCCACCACGGCGGCCTCCCACCACCCCTTGCCAGTTCATTCATGCTTCCAAGAGCCCCCCACCTCGTTCATCCGGGCCGATGCAACCACCCTCCGTCACGGCTGACAGCCGCCTCTTCCGCGATTTTCCAGCCAACTTCCCCAGAAGTCTTTCCCCTTTATCGCCGTCGCACGCCGTCGTATCCCGCTCTTTCTCGTTTCCTTCCGTTCTGCAACGGATCTTTCTCTTTTCCTTCTTTCGGAAGCGACACCACGTTCAACTCCCGTTCAACGAGCAACCACCTCGCGGATACTCTAGCGCGATTCCACGATACCGAATAAATCGCTCCTCCGTTGAGTTTCTTCCGCGCGAAGCATGGCCACGAGTTTCGCTCGCTTCTGGGACTCTGCCGACTCGTTTTTCGATAGGATGTAACGATTGTGAACATAGGAAGGAAGTAACGAGACGGCAGGATGCAGACGACAGATAGAGCCTGCGAGCATGCCCTCGTCTCGCAGATAAAGTCATCCCCGTATCGCTCGGTCCTTCCTGTCGATTCGCTTAGGTCGCGTAATGCATGCGTGCACTCGGCCGAGTTTGTAGACCTTGCGGCCGTGCATGCGAGTATCCGCGTCACGTTCCGCCGATTTCGCTGGATTCGTAACTGATCGAGATCTTGATGGATGATTTGTAGGCAGTCTGGCGGGCGAAGACCTTTCTCTGGAAGAGGCGACCGCGGAGGACGATGAAACGGCCACGTCGACCGGCAGGGATCACCGACACCACCATCATCAGGAATCGCAGGACACGGGTACACCTGGCGCCCCACCTTCGACTAGTCCGCCCCGTCACCATCAAACTCAGGAGGATGCCGATCGCTGCAACGTGCTTCAAGGTGGCGTTATCCTCTACTCCTCGCCCCATTCCACGTCCTCGGTGTCCTCAGCGCCGGCGTCCAGCGTGAACATCTGCAACGTGCCAACGTTGACATACCGCGGGGTGTTCACCACCACCTGCACTCAGTCCTCGCCCCTGAACCCGCTGCAGAATCAGCAGCAGCAACCGCAGCAGCAGCAGCCGAGTAGCCAAGAACTCTGGGGTCCGTTAGCCTCGCCGACCTTGACCCTGGCAGGTCAGCCGTTTCTTCACCCGACCTTACATTCGGCCCCCTACGGCGGCGACACCGTCGAACTTCTGCCCGTCGAATCGAAGCCACCCCCGCCGCCAGGTTACCATGACACGCCGACCACCACTCCAGCTGCGTGGCTAACGGCACACGAGGAGGCGTACGATCCGAATCTCCTGTCCCATCACCATCCCCATCATCACCATCAAGAAACCACGCTGAAACAGGAGCCAACCGGGACGAGCGGCTACGGGCCCGCGGTTCAACAGCAACAGCAACAACAGCAACCGCAGCCCAGTCAACAGCAACAGCAGCAAACACCATCGTCGGCTGGCGCAACCGGTGTCCAGTTGGCGGAGTACAACCCCAGCACGTCGAAGGGCCATGAAATTCTCTCGCAGGTTTACCAGCAGAGCGCTCTACCCCTCAGGCTTGTCCCGGTCAAGCCGCGGAAGTATCCGAATCGACCGAGCAAAACGCCGGTACACGAGCGACCCTACGCCTGCCCCGTGGACGGCTGTGACCGCAGGTTCTCGCGCAGCGACGAGCTCACCCGGCACATTCGCATTCACACCGGCCAAAAACCGTTCCAGTGTCGCATCTGTATGCGCTCCTTCTCCAGGAGCGATCATCTCACGACCCACGTGAGGACGCACACCGGCGAGAAACCGTTCTGCTGTGATCAATGCGGTCGAAAGTTCGCGAGGAGCGACGAGAAGAAACGCCACGCCAAAGTGCACCTGAAGCAGAGGCTGAAACGCGAGGCGAGCCATGCCTCGGCGAGGAATCATCCTCAGAGCCACGCTTCGCCGCCGTGCAATCAATAAGGCGTCCGCCGTTCCACGAACGATATCGTCCTACGATCATTCACTCCTTTCGCGACGTCACGATCGATGTCGCTCGTCGGCGAGCATCGATTACCAAACGCATTCCCTCGACCTTGCCGATCGTTCTCGCTCGCGACGCAGCTTCTCACCTTGCCAGGTGACGTGAAAACGACGGAGACCTTTAGGCGGAACACACAGGCTGCCGTCACCGACTGATCCGTCGTCGATCGTCGTTGGCACGCTGGCGATCGACGAGTGCAATAGAAAAGGATCGGCCTCGCGATCGAATCGACGGAATTCTCCACGGTATTTTCGACGGCGTAACGACGCGTGATAGCCGAGCCTTCGGATAGCCTAGTACGTAAGGGTAATTGTTGCGGCGGATTTTCCGAGAATCCTCGCGAATACGCGGAGAATTTTTCATCGGGAAACCTCGGTGGTATTGAACGTCCGTTCCCCTTTGGTGTCGTCGGTCCAACGACGAGCTCGTCGCGCGTGGAGGCGGATCGATCGAAACTCTTTCTCCTGATCTCTCGCGGTAGAACGTCGGGTGTAGCCCACTGAAATGCCAACGTTCACGCGTATCGTGTACCTTCTTCGAGCCCTCCCGTCTGTTTTCTTTCCCTCTCGCCGCCCTCTTGCCCGCGTGTCCAAGCATCGCGCGACGCAGAATCCCCAGGTGCAATTGGCTTGCAGGAATTACTGCGAGCGAAAATTCTAGCTTTGTCGGGGTTTCCTCGACGATCGGCCAGTATGTCTTCGTGCGCGATGCTTTAGCGGCAAACGGGCAAAGGGGAAAAAGCGTCGGATTCGCGGAGAGAATATTCGAGGCGACGTTTTGTAACCCTCGTTTGCGATCGGGGACGAGATTTCAGACGCGAAAAATCGCCGGTGACCGGGCGTAGGCACGTAAGCGAAATATTCTGCGAGCACTTTGTCGAATGAAGCGCGGTGGAATCGATACCGCCCGCAGCTTCCGGGATTCAGGGAGGTATTCGTCGAAGGAGAAACAGAGAGAACGGTACGCGTTCTCCGTCGCATGCAAACGAGCGCGTGAAAAAGGAAATGTCTGCGCTTCTTGAAACGATCAGGGATCGCGTAGTAAAATTAGTCAGCCCTCTCGCGATCGAAAGCGCCCGACACTTTCGATCTTTTTATCCGAACGCCAGTGTGCTCGGCGTTGTACGTGCAATTCCAATCGCGTTCCATTCCACAGGTGCGGAACGTCGATGAGTATTTTCTAAGTATTTTTATAAATCGTAACGCTCGGACGATGCTCAAAAGTCGAAAGCCGATCCTAGAGCGTATCGTGCACCCTGGTATCGCTGCGAGAAGCAAACCGACACGGACGGACGTATCGGTAACCTGTGCACTATTTTGCGTCCTTTCGAACCTCGTGTCTTTCAATCATACAATCGAATAATCGCTTCTTATCCACCTCTACCTCTAAACGAGAGAAAAAAAACCGAAAAAAAGCGCGCTCACTCGTTCCTACTACACCTTTCGTGCACCGAACACGCTAAATCTCGGACTTTACCTGCGTTCTTTCGAACCTGCCACATCTCGCAACCCCTTCACCCTCCGTACACTCTCCACCCTGTTCCCTACTGGATCGAAACCTGTCCTTTCTAGTTTATTGTAGCTTCTCAAGCAGATCGAGCCCATTGCGTCCCAGTTATTGTCACTATTTCACCGCCTGCAAACCCCGCGAGTAAATTAGTAATTAGTCGTGATCGTTGCTATTTAACGGGAGCTTTCCTTTGTAAATATGTATATAACGCAGTTATACATATGTACACATAGGTTACGTCTAATCGAACATGCAGACACAGAGAGAGAGAAAGAAGGAGTCCCCGTAAAATCTTTCACTTTTCCCCTTTTAATCTTGCCGCCCTACTTTCCCTCCTTTCCTCTCGTCTGCCCCTCTACATCTCGCGATCGTTACGTGTATAAATTTGAGTTTAGCGACGATTAATATTATGTATATGTTGGTCTATTTATTAACAAAAATCTCTATATATATTATACGAAAATTGGAGATATATATATATATATATATATATATTGTTAAAATTAAAGGATTATTTTTATTATGATTATTATATTATAATTCTATTAATAACTATTATAATTATTAAAGGCGTGCAACGCGTAGATTACGGATCCAAGCGTTCTACGCGGTCTGTACCTACCGACGATGGTTGCACGGTCGGGTGTGCGATGTTATCCGCTATTGTTCTAGATAAGTCGGAAAATATGTAGGCAGAGGAGCGTGTACGCGCGCGCTCGCGCGCGCTCGTTCCCCTGAAATAAAAGCAGAGAGATTACGCGTACGTGTGTGTATGAGTACGATGTATGCATGTGCGAGAGTGAACGAGAAAAAGATGCAAAGAGTTGTTGATAGAAACGAAGATGAAGAGAAACGCGTCTAGAGTGGACAATTTTTTTACGAACGATATTACAGTCTAGCTGGGTTAATTATGCGTAACTATTATACATACGGTGCTGTACAGAAAAGAATCTCTCGACTACCTGTATATTTACGTTGTAATCATCGTTGCCGTTTAATCTGGCCGGTTCCCTACGACGATTATTAACAAAAAATACAAAGTTAACATTGAACAGCGAAGCGTTATTCTTCTTCCGCCCCCGCGTTATCTCGAATCGCGATACGAAATCTCTGCATATATCAAAGGTGAAAGTCCATATGATTTTCGACGTTCTGGGTTCCGATATTAGCTCGTTCGATGTTATCGGCTTCGCGGTTCGTAGGGGTGCAGCCTATAAATTGTTCGAAATGCATATTTATAATGCACTCGTGCGGCATAATAGCGCGCAACTGTATCGTTTGTCATATCGAACAATTTCTTTAGTGTCGCTGCTCGACCATTATTTTTCCCCTTTGCGCGTTAACGTCGGACACGTTCGTCGTTCACAGATATCTTTATCGATCATCGACAATTACCGAATAGGGCATTAACGATCAAGGATATCGATAGAACGAGCCTCATCCTACGCGACCAAACTATTGTTCCTCCGAGGTGCGCGTTTAAAAGTCACCTGGCGAAGATTAATAAGGACCGGTCCGTTGCACGAGAGTCGCCACGCTCGGTGCCAACGCAGTCAGTTGTGCCGCCTTTTCTATGCAACCTTTCACCATAAACACGCGGTCGGCGCCTAAGCGCGAACCGATCATGCTTCGCGGCCGTGCTTATCTACGTTTTTTACTCCCCGCGATACGAATTGTGAGAGAGCAACCATCAATTAGTATCGGTCGCGCGTGCCGGTCTTTTTTCATCTTCGAGGCTCGACCAATTCGAAACTTCCCCTACGGTCCCGGTGAGTTCTTTATCGGTCGGCCATTAATCGAAAGCAATTTAGCTTTGTTCCACTCGCCGTTGAATTTCGTCCAGCCGTAGAATAGAACTCCATGGAAAAAGGAGATTGCTCAACGTCTACGCAGACGGTTCCTTTTCCCGCACGTATACGTATGTATATACGTGTCACCGTGACAGCGAAGTTGATACGTACTCCGAAATCTCTAGCTTTCCATATGCAGTACAGATCGCGTCACGCTGATTTTCTCCACGTCCGCGTATACAGCGACGCGGCAAAGTATTGCCAAGAGTGTGGAAAAAGAAAACAGCTACTCGATTGGTATGCTAAAACGACAGAATAGAAAATTTGTCTGGGTCGTTGCCTCGAGCAACGGAGACTTGTCCAAAAAAGGTCATCCATATGATTCAGAGGAACCGAGTGGAACGACACGTCAGGACCGAGCTACCGGTTACGACGGGCCGATCGTTTCTGTAATCGATTAATTAACGGAAAACGACCGTCCCTCCCGGCGGATGGACACTTTTTCTTTCACCGTCGAGCTACGAAGACGGAGCAGCGTCTCGACGCTCGACGAGGGTCCACGTCATCGATTCTTCGCGCTCGGACGAACACTTTTGGCCGGCTCGCTGGCTCTCGCGTGCGGAGAACGTGCAATGGCCACTACATAGGTGTACGCACACCTATATAGGAGAGACAGTGCAAGAAGTGGGCAGGAGTGAGGCTGTGAGAGCACGTCTATAAATAGGACCAAGATCGAGATGAGGTCTCCTCTGCACTTCGTGATACCTTCCATCCTCTTCTCGTCGTTCTCTCCATCCTCCTCCTTTTTACTCTTCCTCCTCTCGCCGTTCCTTTTCAAAGCTACTCTTCGTCTTCGTCTCTCCGTACCTCCGCGACATAACGCTGTCTCCCACTGCCGCCTTCTCTGTCTCCTTTTCGCTCCTTTGTTTTGCTCCCTTTCTCAATACATACCTCCATCGTCGTCGTTGCCGATGTTTCCCGCTTTCTCTTTCGGTCACTCCGTCTCCCTTCCAACCTGGACCAACGGCTCGCCTCATCTCTCTCGCCACTCGTCGCCGTCTCTCTGCGCGCTCTTAACTCCTTCTCTTTCTCGTTTCTCCGCAGACAGCCCTCCCACTAACGACTGACAAGCACGACGACGCGATCCTCGCGCGACACATAAGGATCGCGTATACGCTGGAGCGCGTGCAGTCGTGCAAAAAAGAAAACAATGTAAAGTACAGTTCCTCCATGGATATGCAAGCTCCGGAGTCCTGGTCCCCTCGAAGAAGAAAAATGCGCGCCCGAAAGGGATGGGGGAACGTTGGTCCAGCTACGTACAACAGTTGGTGAAATTTGATTCACCGCCGCGACTCTGCAGCGACGTGACTTCCGATGATGCGCGCGCAGCGTCAACCCCTCGCTGCTTGCACCGCTACCCTAGCGATTTCCTCGATACACTTTACCTACCTGCCCCGCGCGTACCCGTCGCATCTTCCCCCAGCTACGTACGATGATATCGTATATCGTATTTTATGTGTCCGACCAGTGATCGGCTGGAGAAGTTGAATAAGGTAAATACGGATTGATAATTCGCGACGAGAAGTCTCGCGGGAAGCGTTGATTTTCGTCGCGCGTATCTAGGAGGAGGAAAAAAAACGGGAACACGATCGTCGAGAAAGCTACCGCGTTCAGCTCTTCTCTTTTCATATTCTTCTTCCTTTTTTCTAACTTCCAGGCCAGTGTTCAGGTTCCCGGGCACTAGTTCCCGCCCGGACGAGAGTGGCGCAACGACGCCGCGGCAAAACGAGCATTCCGTTTTCATTCGCACAACGATGCCCGGTGTGTCGCATCGATCTTATAAACCAGCATCAAGCGGAGAGCAGCCGAATGAGCCGAGCCGAGTCGAGCCGGCCAGCCAGCCACACCCCGGCGCGATTAAACCTGTTGCTGCTTCGCTCGTGGCTCGACTCCATAGACACGTATACATATACGTACATATACATGTATGCGTGTACACGTAGGTGTCTGGCTGTGAGTATGTGCGGGGATCACTTTGAAAGTTTTCACACACGGCCACAGATGCTGAGGAACGCGCTGCGTTTCCTGTGGGGAGATCCCGAGGCACGATTGACCGGGGGTTGAACGTCGATCAAGATGAAAAAGGCAGAAGCAAATAAGCTGGACGATCGAATGGCAGGTAGCGGAGAATATAATTGAATATTTATCATTGCCCAGTCGTGTGTCGCGTAACCCAGACAACGAGGTGAGGTATCAAAAGAAAATCCCCCAAAATCCCCAAGGAGACTCAGTACCGTGCATGTGTGCGCGTATGTACCATTGACTTACGCTTTCCGCCAGCCCTGCATTATCCGACAAGATCGATGCAAAAGCGGCATATAACGAGGTCTCGAATTTCGCGTCTCCGATGACCCTGTGACGCAATTCGGTAAGCCGTGCACAGCGAGGGTGAGATGGATTACTAGGTGGGCCGCGGTCGAGCGACAGGCATTGGGGGGGTGGGTTTCCGCGTAATATGTACCACCGATATTACGAGAACGTTTATTTCAACCGCCGCATCTTTATTTAGCGGTGAAAAGCTTCGCCGTTTAAATCTGTACCGACCCTCCGCAACTCCAGAAAAACAATCCCGAAGAAATAAATCTTCCGTAATCAAAATTCGCCGACACAATTATACCTATCCTCGATATAAATCCACGAGCGTCACACGTTTGCCGATACACGTATATGTATACATGCGTAGCCGAGTGCCATCGGAGGAAACAGAGCGGAAGAACCGGAAAGAATCCTTGGTTCGGGTCGCGCGTTCGGCCAGCATCCGGAGAAGTCCTCGCTGGGGGTTAGGGTCACGTGAACGTAAAAGCAAGGTAGTCCGTGGAAGCGGTGTATGCGCTGCTGGCGGGGAAGGGGTAGGTTGAAAAGGTGAGCGAGAGAGCGAGGGGGGTTCATTGAGGAACGGCACGTGCAGAGGGTAGGACGCGGCCGGGCGCCTGATGGAAGGTACTCACGGCAGGGGGTTGGTGCCGGGGCTAGAGGGGAAAGAACAGGGTTGCCAGGCGACCATCAGCCGACGGGTTGCCCCTGGCGACTGATTGCGTCACTGCAGCGCCGTATGACGTCACGCGACGCCACTGCCCTTGACCGCTCGAGTCCGGGAGAGCGTCCTGACGACCCTCTTCGTTCGTCTCACCCTCCACACCCTCTCCGCGATCCCTAGCTACCCCTCCGACTTGCGGCTCTGACGCCGCGTCGTCGTAATCCGGAGGGGCAAAGTTATCTATGAAAGTGAGCAAACATCTGCACCGCGTATACACGTCGCGGTCGGAAGTTCACGCCGTGTTTCCACCACTCGTTGCGCCGAGGGTTGCAAAGGTGTTACGGAAATAGTCCGTTCGTACGTACGTTGTAGTTATTTTAAGAACTACCGTTGATCGTCGCTCGTTATTTTTATCGAGCTGCCGTGCACTCTTTGCACTTGCACCCCGTGTGCAACGTTTGATTTCGTGCTCGATACGAACGGGATAAATAGATTAGCCGTGTACCGATACACCGTGGACGTAATACCCTGAACGTTTGTCGATGGAAGATGTTTGTATAAGTGGTAGCTACATTGTTTCGACGATGCCCCTTCTTTACTCTTTCAAGTTTAACTGCATTAACGTCAATAGGATTCTTTGGTCTCGTTCTTGCCTCGACCGATTTCATTTGGAATGGACACCTGCCGCTCGGGTCTCTTCCCACTTCAAAATTAATAGAGCGTCGCTTGGCGGCAGAGATTGAAGATTTATTGTGATTAGTGTCGCTGATTTTATTTATGCCCTGGAAAATCAAAGTATTTGAATCGATGTTTGGCGAACGATCAAGGCTGACCGTCGTCGGCTCTGCCATCCCGTTTGAAAAATAAAATAAACCAGGCAATTGCTATCCAACTTTCTACCATTTGCATCACAAGTTCATCTCGTGAAAGAAATCGAACGTGAATATTTTGATAGCTTAGCTAGTCATGCGTTTAAGTTACTGCTCTTTCGTGATTGAGAATGATCATATTTTTTCCAAACGCGCCCACCCACGAGTCCTTCTATCGTAAGCTATATTAATGCGACATACATTTCATTATAATACGTGACCTGTAACTTTTGCTGAGTTTAATACGTACCGCTAAGTTATAAATATAGGTCTAGGAAACACCGCTGAAAGGTATCTTTTTTAACAACACCTGTATTTAGCAGGACATATGCATACATGTATGTGTATATATGTACATACCGAACTTACCCAGCTGACGTCTGTTCATTCACTTCGCACATCCATTCATAAAATGTAGTAGCGCAGTGCGCATGCGTTCGCTTTGCTTCTTTCACCCTTGCAAATTTATACTATGCCGATCGCCGGATCTTATGCTTCTAGTTTGGCCGTCCCTACATTCTTTTTCCTCTAAATATCCCTTAACAATCATTCTTTCTCACGTTACATACTAATATATTTTTCGTGTGTGCGGGTTCCGCATGCAAAGAGTAAGGAGCATTGGGCGGCACTTCCTATTCTGCATAAGCGCGAAAAGTTTATATTTTTTAATTCATAAATTAATTAATATCTTTAAAGATATGTTTGAAACTACGCGGTCTCTGCCATATCTACAGTGCCTGCTCTGGTATGGCCATCTATACAGAACTCCTTGAAACTACTCGCGCCTGCTATTATCGCCATCTATACAGAGCTCCTTGAAACTACTCGTTGCTGCTATTATCGCCATCTATACAGATGTGCATGAAACTACTCGTGCCCTGTCTTACCTTACGCGTAGATATGGTAGAGGCCCGAGTAGTTTCATTCACATCTTTATAGATGGCGACGCTAATGACCACGAGCGACTATAGACAATGCAGACATACGAGAAGTTTCAAGCACTTCTTTATAGATGGCGAAACGAAAGATCACTTGGGGTGTAGGTAAGACAGAAATACTCGTGATGCGTAATTTCAAGTATTTCTTTATAAATAGCGGTCCGATAAACTGCATAACATTCGGTCATTTATGTTTTCATTTTAAAAATTAAATTAATGATGCTCGGAAATCATATTTTGTTCTCAATTTCATATGAATAAAGTGTTAGGATGCCCAGTGTTAACTTTAAATTGCTTTTAATATGTAAATTTACATTACGTGGTCCGTTCTTCATTTTACTGTACAACACTCAATCTGTTTAGCAAAGGTAAATAAATTTCTGAATATTTTGACTTTAAATACATTTTCTAGCATGCAATAAGTACATACCAATAGTCGTATTATTCTTTATTTCGATCTCGCAGGAGTGAAAGTTGGGGTTAGTGTACATATAACCTATCTTTGCAATACTACTCTCATCATCTGTTTCGCTCTTTCTCTTAAAACCGTCTCTATCTTATGTATTACACTATTCTTATCTCTTTATCGCACATCTATTATACATCTTTCCCTTTCCTCCCTGTTTCGTTGCAAACTCCAAAGTTATTTTTATATCCTATTAACTCTATTTCCGTACGTTCCATTAACAGGTGTTCTAACGTTCCAAATTTTTGTGTGCGCAGGTCACATCTTTCATTCTTCTTCCTTCTCCCAATATTTCTACATTCTTTAATGCTTTTGCATCTTACCTATGCTATTAATTGCTGATTGCGTCCTCTTCTGTTTTTACTTAGGTACTTTAGCAGTGTCGTTGTTCTAATATATTTAAATCTTTCCTTATATCTTGCTTCTTCTATTTTTCTGTCTTGCCCCTGCTGTTGGATTTCATAGCCTCTTCTTTTAAATCTCACTGTTAATTCCTTTACTTCAGCTCTTATCAAATTCATCTTAAGAAACCCGTTCCATTCCTTTTTAAATAATATTCTCTTTCTCTGATGGTTCTGGTTTGGCCGTCCGTTTTTTCTTTGTCTGGCAAATATCCCTTAACAACTTTTCTCTCTCCCGCTACATACTTACTAATATATTTTTTCTGTGTGCAGGTTTCACGGACAAGGAGTAAGGAGGATTGACCAGCACTGCTCATTGCGCATAAGAGCAAGAAAGAAGATAGAAGATCTTTTGCCACATGTTGTAGTTATAGTAAATTGGTTTATAAGAATAGTTTGTAACTATTAGCGCTTAAGATTAATTTAGAACAATTGTGTAATTAACTGTTATGAATATCTATTACATACTTTATTTTATATTCAGTTTATTCGGTAGATCTAATAGAAATTTTGATATTACTTTTACTATTAGTTCTACTGAATGTATTAAGCGGCGCTGAAACTTAACTTCATAGAATAGTTTATAGGCATTAGATTATTTATGTTTATAGTATATTACATAATTGTTAGTTTAGAATTGGTACCAGATTTATTTTATTCAGCTTTTATTAGCTTGTAAATTTATATTGCAACATTTTTGTAACTTGTATCTTCATTAATTAACTTAAATAAATTTTCAATGAAAAGAATTCCATTGCTCTTTTTATTTTGACACCTCAACAATCCTTGAAAGAACCTAATTCCAATTCCTTACACAAGAAGTACCGTGGACGGACTTTAAATGCAAAGTCCTAAAGCGAGAAACTTGTCAAAACAGTCCTATACGTTATTAAATTTGGCAGCAAGAAACTCGTGGACATGACATCATATTCAAAGTCTTCATTTGTTGCAACATTTTATGGCAGAAGACTAGAAAATTAAGCTCTCGGAAATTCCTGGAATCTGACGTCATTTTCAAGAATTGCTGCGACGAAAGACCTCCTCGCATATCATATTCTCCTGATACAAATCCACGATTTTCAGCGAGATATTTTTGCCAGAAACTCGAAAATTTAGGCGCTCGGAAATTCCTGGAACGTGACGTCATTTCCAAGAATTGCTACGATGAAAGACCTCCTCGCATATCATATTCTCCTGATACAAATCCACGATTTTGCAGCAAGATATTTTTGCCAGAAACTCGAAAATTTAGGCGCTCGGAAATTCCTGGAACGTGACGTCATTTCCAAGAATTGCTACGATGAAAGACCTCCTCGCATATCATATTCTCCTGATACAAATCCACGATTTTGCAGCAAGATATTTTTGCCAGAAACTCGAAAATTTAGGCGCTCGGAAATTCCTGGAACGTGACGTCATTTCCAAGAATTGGCGAAGTCGAATACCTCCTCGCACATCATATTCTCCTAATACAAATCCACGATTTTCAGTAGAAATTTAAGTGCCGAAAATCATGGATTTGTATCAGGAGAATATGATATGCAAGGAGGTATTCGTTCTCAGAAATGACGTCACATTCCAGGAATTTCCGAGCGCTGAAATTTCCGAGTTTCTGCCAAAAATATCACGCTGAAAATCGTGGATTTGTATCAGGAGAATATGATATGCGAGGAGGTCTTTCATAGCATCAGTTCTTGGAAATGACGTCACGTTCCAGGAATTTCTCAGCGTTTATTTTAATAACGTATAGGGCCATTTTGACAAGTTTCTCGCTTTAGGACTTTGCATTTAAAGTTCGTCCACGGTACTTCTTGTATAAGGAATCGGAATTAGGTTGTTTCAAGGATTGGTAAGGTATGAAAGTAAAAAGAGCAGTGGAATTCTTTTAATTGCAAATTTATTTAAACTAATCAATGAATATACAAGTTACAAAAATATTGTAATTAAATTTACAAGCAGATACTTATGAACTATTCTTTTATATCTATTTACAATACATCGTACAACTAAATCTTGTATCAATTCTAAACTAACATTTATCTAACATAAAGAATAGTATAAACATAAATAATCTAATACTTATAAGCTATTCTTTAAAGTTAATATACAATATATCTTACAGATAAAACTTATACTAAAATGTATGTACTTTATATTCTGAAGCTTATTTTAAATTACAGCACGCGTGTAACTTGTGCATATGTACAGTATTTAGCATATCTTTCATTTTATATTTAGCACATTCAGTAGAACTTGTGATAAAAGTAATATAAGATGTACTCAATAAACTGAATATAAAATAAAATATATACTAGGTATACATAATACTTAATTACACAATTGTTCTAAATTAAACTGGCGGATTAATAGTTACAAACTATTTTTACAAACTAATTTATTATAACCAAAGGATAGCTAAAGTATGTGGCAAAAGTTCTTCCATCTTCTTTCTTGCTCTTATGCACAACGAGAAGTGCCAGTCAATGCTCCTCATTTGTTTGTTCAGATAACCTGCACACACAAAAAATATATTAGTAAGTACATAACAGGAGAGCAAATTATGAAGGGATATTCACAGGAACAGGGGTTAAACCAAAAGCATAAAAGGAAAGTAGGATTAATTTAAGAGGAACGCTATAAGTCCAGCACGAATAAATTTGACACGAAAGAGAGGAAACAAAGTGATGGAAAGCCTTAGAAGAAGATACTATGTTCCATCAGTGATACACGTGGCACAGAACTTGTTAACCCTTTAGTTGCGACCGCCCGATATAGACGCCATCCATGCAACGACCTGTGTGTACGAACGCCGGCTGTAGCCGGCGTAAGCGTGATACCGCTTGACCACTGGCCCCACGATATACTTCTTTCTTTTGTTTGTATGCATCTTGCGTTCATTCATTCGTTCTTGATTTGTTTTACTCCAAAATGACAAGGTAGTATTGAAAGACTTAAGTCAGACGCGCAATATGCACACTTTGCGGCGCAGTGCCCGTTCAGTGGCTTCACTCCAGCGGAGCGCACTACCGTAACGAAAGGGTTAATAACGCAGGTTAGATGTGGAAACACTCTAACGTTGAATAGATATTGGCAATAAGACGAGACTAAATGATGTGAGCTGTCTGGACAAAAATTTATACTGTTAGAACATGTGGTAAAAGAATGCAGGGAAACAGCTAAGGGGGTTACAATAGAGGATCTGATGCGTTGAATAAAGGATGGAATCTTAGGAATTCGAAACAGAAGGACCTATAATATATGTGCGATAAAGAGATAAGCAATAGGGTAATACGTAAGGTACAAAAGGTATGAAAAGGTAGTGCAAAACAGAAGATGAGAGTGCAAGAGGTATGATAGTAGTGCAAAGATAGGTTATAATACACTAACCCAACTTTCATTACTGCGAGAACGAAATAAAGAATAATACCACTATTAGTATGTATGTCTTTATTTCATGCTGGAAATTCTATTGAAAGAAGAAACTATTCACAAATGTTTTACCTTTGCTAAAGAACTTGATTGTTGCAAACTCAAATGAACAGTGAAACTTAAAATGTTACTATACATATTAATTTTAATGTAGATTGTAACACTGTAGTTGCTAACACTTTACTGATGTGTAAGTGAGAGTACGAAACGATTTTCGAGCATTATTAACTTAACTTTATCAATGAAAACATAAATAACCAAATTTTATTATGTTTATCGTATCGTGTACTATAAAGAAGTGCTTGAAATGACGTACCACTCGTATCCCTGTCTTACCTACACCCAAAGTGGCCTTTAGTATCGCCATCTATACAGATGTGACTAAAACTACTCGGGCCTCTGCCATATCTACACTTATGGTAAGTAAGGGGTGTGAGTAGTTTCAATGCGTTCTGTATAGATGGAACTACCATAGCAAGCGCGAGTGGTTTCAAGGAGTTCTGTATAGATGGCGAAACCATAGCAGGCACTGTAGATATGGCAGAGACCCGCGTAGATTCAAGTATATCTTTGCAGATATTGATTAATTTATGAATTAAAAAGATATATACACGGGTATTTCAATTATAAAAAAGAAGGCTTCTTGAGAAATAAGAAAATGTAATTCTCTAGGCGAAACATATATGATTTATGTTACTAATGAATTATCTCGAAAGCGTCAGAAAACAGAAGAGTCTACATAAGAAGCAGGGCAATAAATAATACACAATATTTACAGCTGCAGATAGATACAACGATAGAAACGAGAACTCAAAAGTAATTACAATAAGAACTTAAGATTCTCTCCGCTCAAATAACTACAGTGGACAGTAATGCCCACTTAATGTATCGTACAGATGAAAGTTATACTAAAATGTACCTACTTTATATGGTGAATGTTATTTTAAACTACAGCAATTGTGTAACTTGTGCACAAGTATTTATTATATCTTTCATTTTATATTTAGTACATTCAGTAGAACTTGAAGTAAAGTAATGTTGAAGTTTATATAAGATCTACCAAATAAACTGAATATAAAATAAAATATATAATAGATATACGTAACAATTAATAACAATTGTCCTAAATTAATCCTATGCCCTAATAGTTACAAACTATTTTTATAAACCAATTTACTATATCTAAAGTGTATGTGGCCAGAGTTATTCTTTCTTCTTTCTTGCCTTTATGCACAATGAGAAGTGCCCATCAATGATCCTCACTCTTTCCCATGAAGCCTGCACACACAGAAAATATATTAGTAAGTATGTAACAAAGGAGAGAAAGATTGTCAAGGAACGGAGTGAATTTAATGAAAGGCAAAACAAGTATGACTATGAAATGCAGAAGCAGGGGGAACACAGAAATGAATGGTTTAATATAAGGAAAGGTTTAAATATATTAAAATAGCCATACTAACAGGGTACCAAAGTATGGAGAGTCAACGGGACAGTCAGCAATTAATAACGCAGGTAAGATATGAAAGCATTGGAAAATAGAATAGATATTGAGAGAAGAAAGATAATAGAAGATGTGACCTGTGCATAGACATATTTAAAACGTTAAGACACACAGCCAGAGAATGTAAGTGTACAACTATGGGGGTTGATATAGAGATCGTTGTGTTTGAAAGACGATATGAAATGATAGAAAAATGGCTAACCCATTTGAAACGAAAAGATATGTAACAGATGTGCAATAAAGAGATGGCTGGTAAGAAATAGGGTAATAAGTATGGTAGAGAAGGTATAAAAAGAAGAATGAAAGAGTTAAAGAAAGTATGCAAGAGTTAAGATAGTATTGTAAAGTTAGGTTATATGGTACGCCAAGTATAAATTTCGTGGGCGCGAGGCCGAAATAAAGATCAATACTACTATTAGTATGTACACATGCTACAAAATATTTAAAGAAAAAGATATTCAAAGATGTATCTACCTTTGTTCAAGACATTTGATTGCTGTACAATAAAATAAACAATGGAACTTTCACTGCAATTATGCGCATTCATATTAAAGTAGGATTTAATACTGAGTTCGGTTGACACCTCATAAATTAAAAACTAACCACCATGAGGGGAGATATACAAATTTTAAGATCCTCTCTTACAATCTGTCGGGAACGATGACACGATTTCCATGACACTGACAGGTGGAGAAATATCGATGGCACTATTGATATTATCGATGATTGCTACTATCGAAAATTATCGATAATACATGTTTACTATCGATAGTTATCGAAAATGTGGGTAGATATTCGTAATGCCGCAAATTTAAAAATGTTTGGTAATTTCATGATAGACATTTGTTCTATAACTGACGATAGCGATAGTATTTTGTGATTAAAGACTGGTTTCTGTGTGATCTTGCGTACGAAAGCCTCTGCAATTTCAAGAATTTTATATCCTTTGTTCAGGATTGAATTGTATTTGCCCGCTTTCAGGCGGGAGTTACTATATATATCACATTCCATCACTATCGATAACTATCGATGGTCGATCTATTGGAAATTATCGATAGTGCTGACCATCGATATTTTTCCACCACTAATAGCAGTACATACTAGTGGTGGAGAAACATCGATGGTCAGCACTATCGATAATTTCCGATAGTTGGACCATCGACCATCGATAGTTATCGATAGTAATGGAATGTGATATATATATAGTAGCTCCCTCCTGAAAGCGGGCAAACACAATTCCATCCTGAACAAAGGGTACAAAATTCTTGAAATTGCAAAGGCTTTCGTACGCAAGATCACACAGAAAGCTAGTCTTTAATCACAAAATACTATCGCTATCGTCAGTTATAGAACAAATGCCTATCATGAAATTACCAAACATTTGTAAATTCGCGGCATTACGAATATCTACCCACACTTTCGATAACTATCGATAATAGACATATATTATCGATAGTTTTCGATAGTAGCAACCATCGATATTTCTCCACCACTAGTACATACTCTCGCCTATCAAAATTTGGTTATTTATGCTGTTATTTATGAAATTAATTCTGGTTGAAAATCATTTCGTGTTGTTAATTTCGTATCAATAAAGTATTAGAACTGTTTTTAATAAGTATACACACCATTCAGACGATTTTTAGAAATAAAGTGAAAATTTAAGATGGAAATGAACTTGGAAAAAACGTTGAGTGAAGTGTAAGTGTAAATATTACTCTGATGATACATATAACATTTTTTATGTGGCTGTGTACAATTCATAATGTTAAATTTGCGCGTCATGTAATATTTTTATTAGAATGCTACCCCAATTTTAAGTTTGAAAACATTTTGGTATAGCATAAATTATAACTATTATTATTTTGCAACTAGAATTATTATTTAAAATGGATATCGTTTTGACAGAAATAATACTGAAGGTATTATTGGTTGCGTCTTGGCAGATCACGCAGGACTATGCTTAGGAGGTACATCATCTTAACTGTATCTGTTTCACCAGGTATTATGTAAAAGTATAAACATATTATGAATACTTTTAGCTAAAGGGACTGCATCGACTGATAGTGCGGGTATAATAGCAGCTATCGCAGATCAAGTTGCAAAACTAGAACCACAGTCACCAATTCCCATTATCTCCCTTCAAAATGATAACAGGTAATATTTGAAAATTTTATTATTTGTAGAATTGATGAAAGTAAATCGATATAAAACACTATTATTCAACAAATTTATTAAACAACTTTAGACTAAAATATGTACTCTTAAGTGCAAGATTGTATGAAACTGTAAATACGAAAGAGATTATAAATTATTTTATAGGAAGTGTCTTATACAACGCCAAGGGCCAGTAGTGGGTGCAATTTACAGGGATGTTACCATGTAAAATAGTTTTTGTTATTCAAATTAATAATAATGGTTATGTTTAAGCTAAGTATCATTATGTTTCTGATGTTTCGTTACTTTTAAGTATAAATCTTATGTAAGTAATTTTAATGCAGTTTCATTGAGACAGGAAAACTTGTACTTGATTCAAATTGTAACAATATATAAAATACATAAATATTAAATTTTTCAAGATTTACAGAGGTTCCGTATTGCAGCACATTTCTAAATAATTTATATGTAAATAACAATAACCCACCATTAGAAACATATTTAAGGTCAGTCACTTTTTTTGTGCCTGCTTCTTCTTTCGTACCATTTGTTTGTACCAAGCCTAATTAAGTCATGATGTTCATATATCCAAGATACTATTACTATCACGAACATTATAGCTCCAACGATTAAGTGCAACACTTTCTCATCCGGGAAGAAGTAAACCTGAAAGGGAAATTCAATTGTAGTCGAATATCTTCTAGTATTATGTAAAAAAAGAAGTATGAAATTATTTCTTTACATGAGATACATTGGTGATCAATGCAGCGATGAGAAGTGAAGCAAAGAACATAGGCTTCGGTACTAATCCTCGTAACGGCCAGTACATTGTATCCTTGTATCTTGTATTGATAAAGAAAATAGAATGCAAGATTCGTAAAATCATGTTTACACAATTGCCAAGAATGAAGCCAACTGGCCCGAACCAAATAGCAAAGAAATATGATGCGCCTAGGAATGCTATCGACTCGCAAATCATAATTAAGTTGCTCTTGTTTATAGTGGCGCTGTCAGCTGTTGCATTAGTGTAACATTCTGTTACTCCGTTTATGCCCAAAAGCAGGATGGCTAAACAATGCGCTCGCATTAAAAGTACTGGTAGATGTGAAGTTAATTTTGCACCGCCGTACAGCCACAATAATGTGCTTGAATATGATTGTCCAAATACCAAAACAACTAATCCAATTGACATTACGGCTGAACACAAGTGTGTAAGGACGTGTACACTTTCTTGAATTTTTACCTGAAAGATTTTTATTGAGTAATCCAGAGTAAATTAATATATGGTTAGACCTTTCGTTTCCAACTTACAGGATTTTGATCGTTAATTGATTTATCCCGTTTTATCATTTGTGTAAAGTAAAAATATCCACTTTCTTCTATTGGACGGAAAATAAATCTTGCTGCTAGAGAACCTAAATTATTTACGATTTCGTATGTTCCCTTCAGAAATCGAAAAGTAAGATTGATTTCTTGACAATAGATTTTAATTACTTAAATATATCTTGTTACTCATATACCTGTTCTGTAAACGTTAATACTGGCATCACTGTCATAATTAGCCGTTCACCCTCTGTCAGAATTTGCTTTAAAATTCCTTGTCTAAAGAAGCTCCATGTAAGAACACTCAATTTTTTATCTAGATACGATTCCTAAAATATAAAAGTTTGTACACATAATACATTGTGGATACAACTTTGCATTATATTATTTGAATACTTTGTTTTCCAATTGTCCAGGCAGAAAATCCATTACTGTCTTAAATGGAAATTCCCGTACAACATATTCCTCAGTACCATCTTTTAATGACATTCTCCTCTTCAACTTACATTTGTTGATTTTTTTAATATAATAATGAAAGTATAAATAGTGACTAGCAGTATAAAATATTGCAGCAACTAGTTGAGCTGTACCAAATGCAAACAACGCATTCTCCGGATTGTAAAGTATTAATGGAACGAATGTTACAGTCCTAATAGCAATCATAATGGTGTCAAGAATGATCTGAAAAATTGCATAGTTTAAAAGGGTGTTTTGAAATATGGTCCCGGTATTTTTAAATTGCGATCTTACTTTCAATCTAACGAATAAGAATGCACTGGCAATCAGTTGAACAATTAAAGATGACAATTCAATAATGCAGGACAATGCAACTGCCCAAACCGCAAATGTATAATATAACGGTAATGCCTCAGATGTCGATAAAACGAACAGCCAAATGTATCCAAATATTAAAGACATGAAGAAACATATAGGAACCCTAAAAAAATATATACATTATTTAATATCTTTCTGCAGTCTTAATATACAAGATAATGAATTTGTAAAAATACTAACGTCATCCACAGCAGATTTATAACTTGTGCCCAATTATGCTCTGCAGTGTTAGTTAAACAGGCTTTCATGAATGGTTCTCTGGATAAGAACAGAATCATTGATTCTAACAGCAGCAGTCTGACATTTATAACTCCTAAAACTGCTTCACCCACATGACGAACAACGAAAGCATTTAAAACAAATGTAACACCTCTGCATAGTATCTGAAAAGATGATTTGTATTTATAAATATGATGCAAGTTTTCTAATAGATATCAGAATAATATCAATCATAATAATATTTCCTTCCCATGGGACACACTAATTATAACATTCATTTAAATTAATGCAATACCTGAAAAATAATATTGAAGGAAGCATTTTCCAAGCTGCTTTTCAAAATGTTCTGTGACATTTTTGTAGACGATCGAATGAAAGTATATATCTTTCGAGATTCCCGCCCAAAGGGGTGGTCCGTGAAATTCAAGGTTATGTGAGCACTTTATAACGGTATCTAAAACATGGAGCCGATCATTTTTCAGAAATTTCCTCCGTGCCTGCCGACTAAACGGAGCCTAGCGAATACCAAAGCCAAGAATTTCCTCATACTGCATGAAACGTATTTCATGACGTAATTGCGTCAATTTTCTATATATATCATTCCTAGTAACTTTCTGTCACGTATCTTCATCTATTCTTACTAGTGGAAAACTGTTTTAAAACAAAAGCTTTTCCCAACACAGATAACAAGAAAATGTTAGGCGACACGTCAGTTTAGGTTAGGTCTCGCTAGCAGACTACGTAATGTACAATCAAGAGTTGTAGCGGACGTAAACGACGATTAACTTGTGAAGTGATGTCATTATGTAATGACACGCACGTGGTCTATTCGGTTCGTGATGTTACTTCGTTCACACGTGAAAGAATGTTAAATTTTTGAAAGAAATATTTCCAACGAGTGTTCTTATTCAATTATGAAATGCAACACTATGGTGGTTAAACTGTCACCCGTTGACGTTTATTTACGTTTCGTTAATTAAATGAAATATGTAATTTTCTCTTTAACTATGTTGGAAATTTTAATATCGCAGCTCGATAATGTTAACATACTAAAAAATATAATATAATAACCAAAAATATGTTGCAAGAAAATAATACAACAGGCACTATGGGTGTGAAAAATGTTTTCCTTACGTCACTCATCGTAAGTAAATACAGTTTTATTAATTCAATACGATTAATTGATGAGGCATGCTTCTGGTACCAGTACGATTACTTAAGCGTGAAAATATTTCTTTCTTTTCATTTATAACTGTTTTAAAATAAGAAAGCTCGCCTTTGTAACGACAGTATATTATTTAATAAAAATAAACGTATTTCGAAGATATTATGATTTATAGTTCGATGTGTTTAAATTATTAGATCCCTTAAAATTCTATAGAAATTTTATAATATTTGTAGTATTTATTTAAAAATAATAACATTAATTTACGGCAGTCAGGTGCATTGGCGGGAACCTTTTGTGACTTAATTTCATTTCCTCTGGATACGCTCAAAACGCGATTACAAAGTCAACACGGTTTCTTAAGATCTGGAGGTTTTAAACAATTGTACAAGGGTTTAGGTCCTGTGATGGTAGGATCGGCACCATCGGGTAAACATGAAATAAAAATATATTTCCCACAATCGATAAAAAAAAAGAAAGAAATGAAGTTTTATTAATAAATGCATTATCTACAGCTTCCTTATTTTTTATAACTTACGAAGGGGTAAAAGTAATATTTCAACCCCGTGTACCTGAACAGTATCACGCGTTTATACATATGTCTGCAGCGTCACTGGGAGAACTGGTAATTAATACTTTAATACAAAACAAATATTAGTCATTAATTCATCTCGTTGAAAATTCAATATTTTTCGTATTTTTTAAGTACCCGACCGGCGGTTTTATATCACTTAAGAATTTTAAGATATTACTAATAGGTTGCATGTTTTATTCGAGTCCCAGTAGAAGTAACGAAACAAAGGAGGCAAGCATTTTTGAGCGATTCTCATAAATTACCGTTAAAAACTTTATATCGAGGGTACGGAAGTACTGTGATACGAGATTTGCCGTTTGGTTTAATTCAAATGCCACTCTGGGAATATTTTAAACTGACTTGGAAAAATCGCGTTGAGCGTGAATGTACACCCCTGGAGGGTGCCATCTGCGGATCGGTATCAGGTACCGGAACAGAATTCAAATAATCATCAAACCTAATTATTGTATTCAAATAATTACAATATTAGTACTATTTTTATTATAGTGGCTATATCTGCAACTATTACGACACCTTTAGACGTTGCAAAAACCAGAATAATGCTATCGAATACGACAGTGGGAAAAGAAGAACTAAAAATATCCTCAATGCTAAATAGAGTATATCGGGAATGTGGCTTTAAGGGGTACATCATGAATATTTTTAATTGCCATATTATTTTATTAAAACAAATAATAATTGATAAATATCTTCAGTCTTTTTGCAGGATTTTTACCAAGAGTGGGTGGTTTTACTGTTAGCGGATTTGTATTTTTCGCAATCTACGAGACTCTTAGGAATGTTTGCATTTCAATTCTTCCACCATAATATAACCGGTGGTTTGACAAATTTCCCGATTTATATTCTATTTAGTGCTTACTATTACGCGAGAAGAAATTTGTGACGGATGGTAATTTAATTCATGCTTCGTATCCCGTTCTGTTGAAGGCATTAGCGATAAAATAGCGTGGCCCAAACTTATTTGAAAGTCACTCTGATAATGATATCTTTTATTTCAGATCGCGAGGGAAATGAGAATTTGTGTCATGAATTTGCTTACCTTATGGAGAAGCAAAAAGTAATAGCAAAGTAATCGCATTTTATGTTTGCGATAATTGTTCGTACTAGAATGTGCTGCAGTGTCTAATGACAAAGTTTTTCCTTTAAATTGAATTGACTAAAGATTATATACAATTTTTGGTACCTCTATAATCGTTCTGAAGCACATGAATATGATCATGCATAATTGTTCTATGAACATGCACATTCCTAATCATTCTTTCCAAGTACAAATTTCTAGAGATAACAGTAAAAAAAAATGAATTGTAAAATATATTTAATACATTGAATAATGTGTTAAATTATAATATACGGCACATCTATGCACATTTGTGATATTTTTTTATACAAAGCAGTATAAAATATGAAGTACGGGGATTTATCATAATTAATACTGATTTCGTTACATTTCACTGGCAACAATATCTTGCTTTGGGCTCATTGCTTATTTCCATTGCTTCCTCTACTTTTTGTACATTATCCGGATCGGACATAAAATCTTGTGCAACTTTATTAAACAATTCAGCTATAAAAATAACTTATGAATAGCGGTTATTACGATACTAGAGTACCTATATTTGCGCTCTTCCTTACCAACATTTTCTCCGCTTTTACTAGATGTTACAAAAAGCTGGGCTTGAATGCCTGAAGCATACGCTTCTATAACTTCTACATCAGGAGATGGGACTGCACCGTGCTCTAAGATATCCTTTTTCGTAGCGCATATGTATACCTTACATCCTTCTTCGACGCTTCTGAGCTCCCTTACCCAAAATTTTGCTCTTTGAAATGTGTCCGATTTTGTGACGTCGTAACATATAACAGCAGCCTTCGCCCCACGGTAATATATTTTTGTCATGGCATCGTACCTGTAAATATACTGAGATTAGTTATGGTCCCAAGAATAACAACATGGATATTTTATACATAAGCTTATACTTTTCACTGCCTGCCGTGTCCCATATTCCCATGATAAGCCTTTTCCCATTGACTTCAATGTGCTTAGCTGCAAATGCAGCCCCTATCGTCTAAGGAAAGCGGAATTGGGTTAATTTGTTTTACCATGCACTTCAGATACTATTCTCAGCAAATTTAATAATTTTATTTCAGATTATTCCTCCCATGTCGCGGACTAAGAGAAACAAGATGACCTAAATTAGTAAGGTCCCCTCATAAACCTAGTCTGAACGGTACAATTTCTTTTAGAGGATTTCAACTGTATCGTCCCTCTTCAAAATTAGATCCCCTATATAAACGTTACGCACAAACTCAATTTTCAGTCCAATATAAATTTTATTCTAAACCGCAGTGACAAACATTTATAACAACTATTTAATATTGTAGATTTCCAGGAAAAATAAACTGTTGCACGATTGATTGTATTTTATTGTTACACTTACATTTTGATACGATAAACTTTCATTAAACCTTTCATTTACAAAACGTTCCACGAGACTTGTTTTCCCCACAGCTGCGTTACCTAATAAAACAACTTTCAAATCCACGCGATTCATCCCTAATTAATAGGAACAATCTCAAAAACCATTAAACACTACGAAGTAAACACTACTCTATTTCGCAGCATTTAGGTTAGGATATTCATCGGTATCTTTCGTATTAATGACTATGTCACTGATTAATGTTTATAAATGATAAAGTACGAAGCGATCACAGTAGTATTCAACAGAAACGAAAATGCAATCTATTCCAAGATAATTCAACACTCAAGTCTTTGGGAACGCGCAGCACAAGTGCCGCATTCATTTGTTGTTTTTTTTCAGATGGCGCTTTTTACTTGTTGCGTATCAGCATCGTATAAAAGTAATGAAAATTTGAAACTTACTGTTGAACTACAGATAATTGAAGTTTCAGGGGGAAATAATTAAATATCATACACTGTGTAGTATCTTATATATTTCTTTTATACTTCGCAATAGCTTTCAATAAATACCTTGCTTGAATAAATTAAAACCTAGTGATATTTTTAATAACATCACTAAAAAATAATGCCTATAAATTATATTCACGCTTTTTTTCTTTTTGAACATCTCCTATGTATGCGTTTAACGCATACGTACATTACGATGTGAACAACTCTTTAACAATGAGAAAACTAGAAACGAGTTGAATATTCTCCTGTATGTAATGAGAAAAATATGTATGATACATCTTTGCAACTTTACTTAGCTTTCCCTTGTGCAGCAACTGCTTCCATTGCAGCTTTTACAGTCTCCGCATCACCTAAGAACTTCATAGATACAACAGGTTTGAAATTCTCGTCTAATTCATAAACGAATGGAATACCAGTCGGCAGATTCAAACCCATGATCTGATCGTTGCTCATTTCTACAAAAAAAATTTGTTAAAAGCATTTCAATGATTAATTATCTTTGACCAAGTTTCAACTACACTTAATTGTTCAGCAAGAATGACAACATACGATCTAAATGTTTTACAATGCCCCGTAAACTGTTTCCATGGGCGGCAATAATAATTTTCTTTCCCTCCTTCAGTTGCGGGATAATAGTTTCGTTCCAGTACGGCAACGTTCTGTCAATAGTCAATTTTAAGGACTCAAATTTGGGGAACTCCTCCGGCTTAGGTCCATCTGCATATCTTGGATCCTTTGTGATTGTATCATATAACTTATGATCCGATTCCATAGCTGGAGGCGGTACGTCGAAGGATCTTCTCCATATTTGAACTTGCTCTTCTCCGTATTTGGCTGCCGTCTCAGCTTTGTTCATGCCAGTCAAACCACCGTAATGACGTTCGTTTAAACGCCACGTTTTGGAAATAGGAATGCCCTCTTGGCCTATTTCTTTAAGAATTGCCTTCAGAGTTTCTTGAGCTCTTGTCAACAACGATGTATGAGCAATATCAAAGGTATAGCCTGCATCCTTGACCGCTTTTCCAGCTGCGGCCGCTTCATTTTTGCCTACGGTTACAAAGAAAAAACGTCGACAGAATGTTATTACCAATTACACGAAGATGTTACATGCGTATAATATACATGTGTATACATATATATATATAAACTCTCAAAGCGCGAAATCTTAACCATTTTATAAGATTTGAAAGGGTTCGACCCTTTGCCCTTGAAACCCGGTCTCCTGAATTTATTCTTAATAATACGACTTACCTTTATCGGATAAATTGGCATCGTACCATCCGCAGAATAAATTCAATTTATTCCACTCGCTCTCTCCATGGCGCACCATAACAATCGAGTATTTTGCCATTTTTCTGCTGCTAGAACTGCCGGAACGTACAGACGAAATGCGATTCTCAGGCCAAGATGTCTTCTCAATATTTCTATTAGACAACTGCTTGAAGTGAAAGCCCCCACCACCTGTCACATCCTTCGCTCGCCTAAACACTATATTCAAAATTTTATACGAACACATTTCATCGTTTATTTCCTCATGCATTCACATATTTTTGGAAATTCATGGTGATCTGTCGTTCATCGAAAAACATTGCCGATCTAACGTTGCATCTTTGCAAACGTTGATGCGACTTTGGTTCTTATACGCTCATTTGCGGAATGAACTATTTGGCGCCATTGTAACGAATGGGTACCTTTCTTTCTCCGTTTTGTATTCTATGTATTCTATCCTTAAGCAAAAAGAACAATGGTTTAAGAGTGTTAAATAACGGACGTCAAAATATACAATAAATAATTACTGCCTGCTGCGTGTGTACGATCTTTGCATGCTATATAGTCGTATCGTTTTTCAAAATAAATATTTCAGTTTATTGAGAGCAGGATATAAATTAACCTCGATGCAAAATTGCGAGTACTAATAGATGTTTCACCATCTGATTAGAAACGATGATTGATAGCATCGTCTTAACTTAACGAGAGAATCCGCTAACCAAAATACGTACAATGGAAATTTCCAACGATCAGCAAATTAATAATTCTACGTTGCCATTAGATAGAAATTTTTTACAAATTTCGTGTAACTGGCAAATTAGTAATAACAAACAGTTTCATAATGCTTTCACTGTGTCACCTTCGTCTCAAGAACCTACAAAGTAATCATCATGTTTTAATACTTTTTCTAGTACATATTTAAATTTGTACAACATATTTCATCGCTCTGTTAAAATATAAACTACTTTGCAGAACCGACTTTGAGGATGTTGTTTCCTTGGATACATGTATATCTTTGCAACCTATCGAGTCCAGCAATGAAACATGTATGTTAGATATCAAATTGACTAACGGGCAAAGGATCTCTAAGATCGCCATAGTTTCTGAAGCTTATGTATTGGAATTTTTCAAACAATTTGGAGAATATGAGACAACAGTTTTTGCAGAATTTGTAGATGAATTTGAAGAGAATTTTGTTTATTTTGGAGAAACAGCCATTCTTCCGCATACCACGGAAGCTAGCATTAAGGTATTAAGAAGAAAAAGAAATGTAGAAGAAATTCCATTGCATAATTTACAGCAAACTTATTTATACAAATTTTTTCATTCCAGTTTGCAAGAACAAAAAGTAGAAATACAACAATGTGGATATACGGCATAAGGCTGTATCTAACAGAGCCAAGTAATGAAACAAAGAATCTGCCCGCCGAAATATTTAATCCCGAGATAATACAAAATTTCCTTACCAAACTGAATTTGAATAATGAAGGGAATAATACCACGAATGATGTTCGATCCTGTTATAGAAACTTTTTGAATTCATCAATATCTAATAGTATTCAGGAAAGCAATAGAAAAGAGGTTGCAGAGTCCTCGAATGAAAGTACCGTGCCATGTAACGTAGACGTAGTTACTTACATCGATAAGAAATTTCAGGACATGGAGGGTAGACTGATGAACAGAATGAATGAAATGGAACAGAAAACAAATCAGAAACTTGATGCTATTTTGAAACGATTAGAAACTCATTGTAGTATTAAATGACCTTTATCTTGTATAACGAAGGTATTCTTGTAAATAATGACAATATATATTTAATTCTATATGTATAAAACGAAAAACATGTTTGAAAATAATACTATTTTTTAGTTTTCATTACTAAGAAATTTTTTCAATGCCCACCCTACACTTTTCAGTAGTTTTACATAAGAACACGAAGTTATATGTATATTGCCTATATCAATTACAGTTTAATTTGTATTTCTTAATTTATATTGCAAATTAATTTTTTTCGATATATATATATATAAATATTTAAGCATGTATGCAAACCAAAATTTATATTACATTTGATCTAATTCTATACTGTTTTAGTGGAGCTTTATACAAATATAAAATAAAAAAAAAATACAGATGCAATGAAGCGCAGCACGAAAATGGAACATATTTAAAGAATAAAATAAAGTTTAAACATAACTTTATTTTAATCTGCATTATTGTTATCTTGCGAAGGATCCCAATGATGGAGCTGTTTCCTCCACAACTTTACCATACCATCCCATCCTCTTCTACTATATTTGATATATTTGGGTGGTGTTCTTGGATGCTCCTTTGCACGGTTTTCTCTAAAGGAAATAGACACGAAATGTTAGCTTTCAATACACTGTCATTGAAAGTATTATAGTAGAAAAAAAAAAATAAAAACCAAAGAAAATCTTACTTAGGCACAGCCTGAATGTATTTATCATATCCAATGGTGTTCTTTCCATAATCTATATCCTTTTGTCTGCGTGCTAATACTCTGGGATCTGTTTCATATTCCATGGTTTTTTTACTACCATCAGACGAATTAGTTGTGCAACTTGAATCACTATAACGTCTAGTCCGGGAAATCTTGGCGTCTTCATTATTTGCTTGATTTTCCCTAGGCCTTTTACGTAAACCACCGCTTAAATCCTCCAGTTTATTCCTCACATTGTCCTCGCATTTTGTTACATTAACGTTGTTTATCTGACTCTCTTTAGAGTGTGACCTATTATAAAGTGGTTCATTCGATCTAACATCTTCCTCCGTTTCCTGATCGTTCTTAACATGATTTTGAAATTCGCACGGTTTAGTTTCTGACGAATTCTTATTATTTGCAATCTCTTGCTTATTAGATTCGACTATTTTACTTAATTCGTTGGAGCTCATGCAAATAGCTTCGTTAAGAAGAGCATCTTCTTCCTCTGTCAATTGTGCCCACGACGGATGTACGTCCAGATCCATTTTTTAGGTTCTTCTTAGAAAATAATATTTCAGCGAAATCTACAAAAGGGACACCGATGTAATTAAAAACTGTACATTGATTGACGGTAAACGCGGTTAGATAAACGATATCTTACCCAAGAATAACCTAAACGAAACTAAAGGAAACTTTTCGATCAGAACATAACAAAACCTTATTAATAAAGCGTGCACTTAACAAACCGCAACGAATAAAGGAAACAATCGTTTCTTCCCCGTTTGGTATCACAATTTATCGAAGCTTTAAATACGCGGAAAAAGAAATGGCAACTAATTAAAAACACACGGGTACAACGATCCCATCCTCACAGGTGTTACGAATCGGCGTGCGCGCCTTTTCTCGTAGTCAACAGATGTACGTACTGTGTTTGCACTACCCTGATGTACTCTATCGGTTTGCGCTTGACTTATCGTTAGGTTAAAAGCATTGAGATTTTTTTTCGTTGGTTGTCTTTGTAGAACATATATATTACAAGTACAACTGCAACGAACGTCCAAAATTTCATTTCTTACACCTTTTCACTTCCAACGCATTACTATTTTCGAAGAATAAGTTAATATTCCTTTATTTAAAGTTCATATACGTTTTCTCGAAATTGAATATTACAAAATGTCCGCCGAAATTCTAGCGTCTTTTGTTTGAGCAGTTCGCAACCCTTATGGGTAAGTTTCAAAATGTTCATGCACTCAGTTCTAAACGATATTTTAGAACTTTCTCAGACTGTTTGGGGACTCTGCTGTTAATAGTTTAATGATCGTTATTAAATAAAACGTACAGAGATTCTTCTTTATACTGATAATAGTTTGTAGCATAGACAGTAAATTTCGTATCGCGATATGTGGATCGTTTGAATAGATAAAAGCATTAGACTGCGGTGTTTCTACTATTAAATTATTTTATCTGTACGAATTGTTTACTGCGTCTACTTGAATTGAATTCAAAATATATTAAACGTCATTACGTCTTTCTTCCTACAGGAGAATGGTATTAAGTTCTTTTCACACCAATCGTGCGAAAACTCTATTAGCATCTATCTTCTTGAACCGCTATAATTTATCACCTTTTCAGCATCTTTGAATAATAGCACATTGAATTACGCATTGAATTATACATTGATCGCTGACGTACAAAATGGCACCAAGACGACCACAGGTTATAATGTTATTTAAAAAATATATATTGTTTCATTCAGATTACAAGTTATTAATAAATTGCCGATATCATTTTGTTTTTCTTGAATACGAATAATATGGATAACATGTTAATATCATTTTTAGGAAGCACTACTGCTGATAATAAATATTGGAAGAACAAGTTGCGATGCAGTAGTCGATCCAACATTTTTAGAAAAAGCAAAACAAGTCGCCAAGCGAAAAATTGAAAAGATGGTACTACTACTGTAAACCAAATGCAATATAGCACTGTCCAGCATTAATTATTATTATCCATCGCTTTGTAGATTTTCTTAAGTCCAAAAGATGTTGTGGCAATAATATTGATGGGCTCCACCACTACAAAAAATAGTTTGAATACGGAACACGTAGAGGAATTTACAGATTTTCAATTTCCTAATTGGGATTTCATAGACAAAGTGATGGCATTACGGAAGACAAAGCGATGTTCTAATTGGGTCAAAGCACTTCAGGCTGGAGTGAAATTCATGAAGAACAATAGGTACGATTGAATGTTAAATTATTACAATGTTTGTAATTCATAACATTAGGTACATTACTAATTGTGATATAATTTTTTTCTACAGCATCAATAGTTCCGTCAGAAAAATAATTTTAATGTCCGATTTCAATGAAGGTGAAGATATTATCTCGCAGTTTGAAGCAAATAAAATTGCATCCGCTTTGTCCAAGGGGAATATTAATTTAATTACTATGTAAGACGAATAGATTTGATGCAGATTGTATGCACATCTGTTGACATATTTTTGTTCTCAAATGAATATTAATAATTTCGTTTGAAAATTTTATCATTTTAGAGCAGAAGAGTCATTCGATACAAGGCCTGTAGTTTTACTCAAAAGTAGCGAAAAGCTTCTTAAAAATGTCCATTTAAAGGTTAATCACAATTCACATTATCATGGTATTTATAATAATATTACCGACAAATTAGCATTAACATTCTTCTTATTTTTCAGATGAAAGGTCATCATATATCATTTGATAGTGCCCTATCTGGTTTAAAATTTTATTCCCCTCTACCAAAACGACCATTTCCAGCTTACCATACTTTGGAATTAGTCGATAAAGAAATTCCAATTGCTACTTATGTTAAAGTAAGGCATAAATCGAAATATATAACTTATGTTTCATACCAC
Organism: Nomada ferruginata; assembly: GCA_963583965.1. NCBI lineage: Eukaryota > Metazoa > Arthropoda > Insecta > Hymenoptera > Apidae > Nomada > Nomada ferruginata. The sequence goes on along the minus strand of OY757225.1, from coordinate 6,245,387 downwards.
GTGTGATAGTTTTAATTAAACATTGCATTTTGTCAGATCAGTGTTACGACAATGCCAACATGGAAAAAGGCAAAACGAAGTCAAAAGGTTCGTTCCGTAACGCAATATTTGGATGATGAAAGAAACATATACGAAAAGGACGAGATAGTAACAGGATATAAATATGGAGAAACTTTTGTTCCAATCGAAAGTATATATAATAAATTGTTCTCCTCGAGAGAAATGTTCTGTGCATATATAACTAAAACAATATTAATTGAATAATTATTTCCATGAATATAGAGCAACTAGAAGCTATGACCTACAGAGGTGGCATAAAAAGTTACAAAATTTGCAGCTTCACAAACAGAAATAATATTAATTTGGAGCATCTGTTTAAACGTAGTGTACACGTTGTTCTCCCTTCAAGTAGTGTAGATGTATGTCGTATTATTTTCATTGCAGATACGAATATGAATCTAATATGTACATTTTTATCCTTTCAGAGTGTAACAAAACTATTTTACAGTTTGGTGAAAGCAATGCATGAAACAAATTCTGTTGCCATTGCTAGGAAAATATTTTGCAATAATTTCTCGCCTAAAATGGTTGCGTTGTTTCCTTGCATCGATATACCCGATGAACCATGGGTATTACAAAATACGTTTCTAATATACGAATATTTTCCTTCTATGTTTATACAGCTGTATTTGAAGTATATCTTTTCATTTACATGCAGTGTCTGGTAGAAGTAGTTTTAACATTTCCCGAAAATCAAAGAGTAATGGACAGCAGACCTATGAAGTCTGTAATTAAACAATTAACAACCGAACAAAACGAAGCTGTAGATAATTTATTAGACTCTCTGATGCTACCTGACACACAGTAAGCGTATTTCGTATTTTGTTTCGTTTACAACTATGAATATCTTTCACGTTTGTTATAAATTTTGAAATAGAGATAGTCACGAAGTAGATGGAGCTCAGTGTTTTTTACCAGGATGCGTGGCCAATCCTGCTGTGCAGCATACGTGGCACATGCTTTCCTATCGTGCTCTTCATCCAGATAAACCATTACCGCCCATGGAGGATTATTTGAAAGAAATTTTGGAAGCCCCATCAATAAAGGAAAAAAGTAAATTCAATTTACAACAAATTGCCAAGCTGTTTCGATTAGAGAGTATAGATCAAAAGGCACAACAGAAGTGAGAATTCCTCTACAATCAATGTGATTAATATTTTGATAGATACTGGACAGTAATTTGTATTACATTCAGGGAAGAAACGAAAGAAGAAGACAAACTACCTGTTGACGTTAACGCTGATATTAAAGAATCTGTTAAAACAGAGTACAAAATTGATGCCGAAAATAATTCATATAAGGACATTGCTTTATCCATGGATTTCTCAGATGCAGATTTCGATGAGATGGTATACAATGAAGAATAATAATGTTACTATAATTAGTAATATTTTGGACGTTTATTCATTTTGCACACTCTATTTCAGGAGGCCAATATATAATTACGCGAAGGTGCTCGAAGTATTCGAAAAAATTGTGCTTTATACATAAATTATGTACTTTTTACATGAATCATCCTGTACCTCTTTAGAGCAACGTGTAAAAGATAATCACGTAATATATTTTGTATACGTATGTATATACGCAAGACGCATTGAACAGAAAGGTGCGTGAAATAAAACGCATTTAATAACGAACTCTTTGCTTATCGTAATTAGAAAAGAACCAATCCTCGAGTCGAAGATCCCTATAAATTGATGACACTATCGCATCTAAATATGGAAGGTACGAGGCCGTCTGCCCACATAACACCCACTCCACTTCTCTTCAAATTCTCCAAAATTATCAATCGCACACGGATACAAATTACACGAATAGAATTATATTCCTTGGAATTTGATTTATTAAAAAAAAGAATTCAGAAACATTCGCGCAATCTGGAGAATAAGAATGGTATAGCATAAGAACAGATTCTTCAACCTGGTGCCGATTACTTCATTTTCATTATTGTCTATTAATCCAATACGGCTTCACTTTAAAATGGAGAAACCATGTTTCGTTCAAAATACATATCTTATTCCTCAGACCTTGTCTGTGAAAGGTTTAGCTAGACTGCTCTATTGATACTGTTAGGCCAACGCTTTTGGTAGATCCTGTACAACGTAACGGCACTCACTTTCATGATCTGTGGGGAGTGATTCCGTTGCAACCTCAGTCAACGAAGAGACACCGTCTCGTGTGGATCAGCAGGTGTTTCTACCCGTGCAAAACGCGTTTATCAGCATGGGTAAGTTTCATTCTCGGTTCGGCTATAAGTCTCTCGAAACGAATGAATTCAAGTTTACCAATTTGTTGCGTTCAACGCTAAAACCTGTTGAGGCTTGTTTTAAACGGCGAATCGAAAGTGAAATGCACGCGATAATATCGCGCGTCTTCGTTCAGGTATGCGAGATGAGACACGCACCTATACCTTAGACGTTGCGCTCACGCTATCCTACTGACGGCAATAGCCCTGTATGACTAACAATTCCCAATCAACAAATTTAATGTTGGATGACCGATTTGTTATTATTAAACATGACTGTTAAGTTTCGCATGTATTGTAAAGTTCTGTGATCGTATCGAAGATAATTTTTAGTCTAATGGCAATGTCCAAATGTTTGCTATAGGTACACGATTGTATAGTTACGCAGAAAATAATTAAATAACCACCTACACGCGTGATTGATCGCTATAGTATCCTGTACTTAAAAGATCGCAACGCGCCATATATACATACATATGCGTATGTAAATTGGATTTTCGCTGAGAACGTTGCTGTGCCTTGCAGTATATGTGTATAACAGTAATAATTCGCGGCACCTTTTTTATTTTTAATAAAAATCATTTTATAATACATCGGACAGCTCTTGTGACACTCATTATAATTGATTCTTTTAATTTTTTACAATCATTTAATGAAACGGATGACGGGGTAAAAGCGGTAGACTATATTTATCTTGCGCAATGGGAGAACAATTTTGCAACAAATTTATGTTTGTGACGGTGAATGAACTGCGCTGTAAATGTCAGAGACAAATGTCGCGGAGGAAATATCACGTTAAAATCCATCTCCTTAAATGCTTCGAAGATCGAAATGAATTTCTATTCGAGAGCACTGGTGTGTTCTGTTGCGTGATATCCTTCAAACTTTATTTTTAATTCCCGTTGCAAGTATCGGGTTGTGTCAACGAAATGTCAGGAGGGTATCGGTTCAACGAGATCGGTATCCTGAAACAGGAGCAGCATGCTAGAACGAACCACGCGGAACCATAGCTGTCTCGTTGTCCTTGCAGAAGACGCGTTTGAGTACTGCTTCAATAGTAGATCCAACGGATAAAAATAATGTATAGCTGACTGTATCCTCCCACTCATTACTTGCGATGAGATAAACTCCAAGATCAGTTCAAGGGAATTATTACAATTTTTCCTTGACTTACATTTTCCATCCCACGTATCGTTTATTAATAAATATCGATCTCTTCTTCTTTCCAGCTAATTATTCTTCCCCTTTTAATCCAGCATTTATCCAGTCGACAGCAAGTTCTTCTTGTAATCCCCAACTTTTCTTCTTCGATGTTTATTTAAGAAAAAAACTGGTCGTCCTTTCTTCCGTTGAAGTTCGTTCAAAGCTTTGCAAGTGGATAATCCTTCACGATTTAGCAGTGGCCAATTGTAGTAAAAATTAATGCGCAATATGCTTTGTTATATATTTTGTTCATATCTGGTATATTTGATGTTCGATGAACGTTGGAGTTGCGTTAAAATCGAGCAGCGGCACCCTAAGGAGTGCTGATTGAAAAAAGGGAACTGTGCACCGTGCAAATACACGGCATTGACTTCGTTTCATCGCGGCCCAGTTTTCGCAGTTTACGTTTACTTAATAATGCATACGTAGCATATCCCCGAGCTATCTTGCGTAAGCTTTCGCGTTCAGAATGAAACGTGTCCTCCACCCCGTCAACTTCCCTCATCGCCAAAAAATTAGTTAACTATTAATTTTCTTCTGTTTGGAAAGCTACGTATGTATATTAAGTTTTTATTCTTTTTGCCCTTTCCCATCTATAATTTTCTTCCTGAGCAATTTTTTCCTGGATATCTTCTTCTAACTTCGATATTAATGTTTAACTGATCTCTTTATTTCTCCATTCCTTTCAGGGACCGTGTACGCCTGCAGTTTGTTGGCCTTGCTCGCCGTAAGTTTCTCAGCGCGATCATACTTTTCTATGCCTCCTAGTTTTCACGTTACCGGAAGTGTAATCATAGCCGTCCATTATAATTCACACCTGGCGGGAACAGGCTGCCGGAGAAATCGCTCGACACGGGAACGAAGACCGATCATTTTAATCTGACGTCCAAGTTCATTAGTCTCGGCTTTCTGCGTTATTGTTAGACACGTTCCCTCGCGTTCCGATTCCTCTTTTTATTCGTCGATTTTGCATAACTTTACGAGATCTCGGGAAGAAATCGCACGCGAACTGCGCACTTTGCTTTCTTGCGTAAAACTTGCGAACCCGCGGTCGAAGAGTATCAATCCTTTCACGAGTGGAAAGTAAAGTAACTGGCGTATGAATCGCGTTAAATAACACCGATTGACATGAGTTACACGTAGTTTATTTATTTCTTATTTTTTGAAAGTGAAACGTTTGTTTCGCTCGTAGAGGCAGGATGAAGGTATTTAGCAAGAAGAAATAGACCAGTTTTTCCGCGGAGATTTCAATGCCGTTTGCGCGTAACTTTCATATCTTACAATAATTAGTGCTTGAAGGAGTTTCGCCGGGACAGAAATTGCGGTTCCCAGACCCGTAATACTTTGAATGAATTTCAATTCGACATTATATAAAATCGATTCTAAATAATTGCCACGTTTCTTTCATCAGACTATTCTCTTGACCGTGGAGGCCGGCGATATGATGCGAAAGAGTATCGTTTTCGATAAAAATACACCGGATGTGTTCTACTGTCCACAACACAAGCCGACGGGCTTCGAGAAGATGATAGTAAACGCGAAACCATTATCGAGACTTTGCCAATTCGAGGGGAAGCCGATCCCGCCCGATTACAAAAGCGATTGCTACAACGACGTGGACGAGACCGAATACGCGTGCAAAGAGAAATACAGAATCATGGTGAGTCATCGGCGTGGTCATGGGTTTGAAATTTCTCCCCCGAAAGTACATATCCGGGAAGACACGGGGCGTGCACGAAGAGAAAAGAGAAGAGAGGTGTGGTCAGGTTCGACGAGCTGGAACAGATCAGACGAATTTTTTGTTCTTCTTTATTCTTTCTTTTTGATCAAGTTATTTAAAAGGGAGCTTGTGCGCTTCAGCTGCAATTCACGTTTCTTAAGATCAAGCGATTAAACATTCATGTAACGGGGCTCAAGCGAAAGCTGGCGAAGAATATATATTCAGCTTACTGGAGTTAATACATTAGAATGAATGGAATAATTGAATTTAAGAATGCAATGAAAGGGGACACAGCTTTCGATTGAATCCCGATTGGTCACACGGAGAAATGTTAAGCAAAGCTAAGAATTTATCAGCGATGCACGCATCGATCGACCATCATCAACGTAACATCATGTTCATCACGTGTAACACGACTGGTGTCGGTTTTGTTTTCTTGCAGAAGCGATTCAGAAACAAAGCGGAGGGGGATCAGAACGACGCGGATGACTTCGTCGAGAAATAGATGAGAAATTGGCGCTGCACGGCCGAGCGACGTGTGCAATTTTGCGAATGATCATGCCGATTCCCCCACACTAATGCTCAAGCTTGCAACCACCTTCAATCCCATAATTATGATGCATTTTGTTTTAAACTCAAACAATTTTTCTTTCTTTTTCCTCTCTAAAAGCCAATAACTAATAAGGCGCACTTTTATTTGCCCGAATAATTGGACAGTCTCAAAGCAAGGGGACTCGATAGCTAAATTACGTTACCTGACATTTTATACATTGATTGTAACATTTTTTTTTATTCATTTTTATTTCCATTGTGGACATTAAATGTCAAGCATTTCAATTTCAGTCTCTATTTTAATCGCACTTCCTCCATTGCAATTAGAAGAATCGGACGTTACCAGTGTTCTGTAGTTTCCGTGCTTGGTGGCCGGATTTTGTAATCTTTTTTTTTTTAATCTTTAGCAATAACATTAATAAAACTAACAAACAATGGAATTGGGCGTGTCGTTAATTAATCTCCCAGTTAGAGCTTTAACAGCTGATCTTTTTTATAACTGCTGACTAACTTTGCATCATTTGGTTTTGTTTGAATCATTAGTGCACGTGCAAAATACCCGGCAGATATTTGTTATAGCGAAGAATAAATTGTAATTGCGATTGCGACAAATGCGTAGAAACTTTTTGAAAAAGAACGGACTAATTTAACAATGTTTCATTATACTTACACCGTATGTTTGTATTCTTGAATTGTATTAGGTTTTGGACAGTTGTGTCTATTTATAATTATAAAAATAATATGGTTTGCGAATGAATTGAAAGCACTTACGATGGTAGTTATTCATTTTTAAACTTCGTCAATTATAAAATGCAACTGAAGACTTCATCGAACATGTGTATATTGTGGTAGGTAGTACTTCATTTTTAAAGTTCGAGAAATTATCAAAGATTTATATCAGTGATTCAAAAATGACTGTCAACCTTTCGTTTATAAGTAATTGGTTTCCTGTATCTGTTGCTGTTTTAGATGCGATTGCATCCTCCAGGAAGTGATACGCCCTATAATGGTTCACGTTTATCAAGATTTGTAACATTTGATAAAGATGGCTACAAAAAGGGGAATCAGATTGAAGATAGCGATTAATAAGAAGAAAATTCTTCGACGCATGGCTCTCTTTCATTTTGATACCAATTTGTTTTAAATTACTTTTTCGTTATTGCTTTGCCCATTTGTACAAGACATCGATTTATCACTAATCAGGTTTCTTCAATTATTTATATATGTCTAAAATATTAGTTGGATTTATCACAATGATAAATGGCATTAATTGTAAATAATTAAAATTTCTGTAACGTTCTAATACTCTAAATTTTATCGTATATTATATTTAGAAGGAAAGCATGCTCGTTATTAACTGAAATATTTAACGTTCCTATACACTGTAAACTGTACAAAGTTTTGTTTAGCATATTTTTGTAATATATCTGTAATATAAGCGCAACAGCTTGTAAAAAAACAAAATAATATATATCGATAAAATTTTTCGCATTTTATAAATTATTACATGTAAAATAATATAATAAATGTATTATTAAGCTTCGATATGTATGTTATTTTCATTCAACACCTTGTTCCTCATTTTCTTAAATTCACTTTATTAAATTTATCTTATCAACGTTTGTCGTGTGATCGGAATAAAATATGAAGTGGTGTTCAACTTGATTTATGCAATATATTAAAGAGCCTATGTATAATATTATATACACATTATTTATCTTATTATATATCTGGTTAAAGTATTCTTCATACTGATATAATAATTTAATACTAACATTGCTCCCTCCCGACATAACAAAAATATATAAAACCTGTTGTACACATCACAGATCTCAAGTATCACTGTAATCACATCGCAATGTTGCATTCGGAGAGAGAAGAATGCTTGTGCAAATAATACAAATAGTAAGCATATAATGAAACAATTAACGAATTAACATATGTATCAACTAATACAGTTAGGAAATAGTTAAAATAAAGATGGTCTTACCACAAAATAATACCCCATGTTTCGACAAGGATATAACAATGTCTTTAAGTTATACTTCTCCAGAAACTGTCATACAGCTCTCTGCCGTGCAACCTAGAAACATCTACATCAACTGTTACTAAATATGTCCAATTGATTATTCGTACGAAAAAAAAAAGAAAAAAATGGTACAGTATAAACGATTCTTAATTTAAAATAAAGTTTACGTTTTTACAAAACCAACTTTCCACCGTTGGAAGCTCTTATTTGTGCCACCTGTTCAGGGGTGAGTATCAACTTGCTCCCATTCGGCAATGCTAAGGCATAATGACTTCCAGTTTCGTTCACGACCACAACTAACTGTGTACCACTGTTTTGAACCAGTGTCGCAGGTTTTATCGGTATTATAGATATACCTCCTTGGTTCATTCGCTGAATTATCTGGGGCGGAATGGTACCTTTCGTTGGGACTACCGTGATGTCCGATGTCACTGTCGGCTTTGACCTAGGCTGTTCTACATTACTTTCAGCTGTAGCTTTTGTTTTTTCTAATTCGTCCTCGGGACCACACTTTTCTGTAATGATCATCTCAATCTCGTCGTCGCTGTCGCTGAGCATGATCAAAGAAGTAGTCTTCTGTCCGTTATTTTCGGACGGTGTGCCAGACTTTTTCACCGTCTGCGTCCTAACAGGAGTATTGCGTTGTTGCTGAACGTTTTTCATGGATCTAACATTACTGATCCGCGGTACGTTTCGCCGTATAGGCATGCTACTTCTTATAACCGCTCCGTTAGGATGCGGAAAGCTTTGTCTCGGTATAGGATACCTGTTTTGCGATGGTCTGGATAGCAAAATTGAATTGGGACTACCTGACATCGTAGGATTTGGTGGCATTTGCCGGGAAACTACCTGTTCCCCTGTATGTACAGATTCAGGTTGGTGTTGCGACGGTGCGACCATGTACGGTGCGTAGTGAGGATAATTGATGAATTGCTGGGGGCTTATCATCTGTGGTCCCTGAGGATGGAATAGTGGCGAAGGAACGAAACTGGATTGTGGACTCTGCATAAAGTAGTTTTGTCCGCGTGGCAAGTAGTAGTTTTGCTGAATCGGTGGAATGATACTTGAGACTACTGGGCCAGATTGTATAAGTGTATTTTGCGAATCAACGGGATTTACGTTTGGTTGTGTTATATAATAATTCGTTGGATTCGGATTAAGCATTGTGTAATTTGCAGATGTTGTGGAATAATAATAGTTGCCGTAATTACAGGGTAAAGATTCGTAGATCGGACCTTCGTCCTTGATGTCCAACTCCGAATGTACGCTTGTGACATTTTCTACTTTGCAGGTCGTTTCCGTGAAAGGCACTGTATTGTTAGGATTATTTTTTACCACAGCCTCATGGTTCTCTATGGTACCGTCCTTGTTAAAAGACTCTGAATCCATTGGTTTGTTTGGTGTGTGTATTTGGATTTCTTTGATTCTTGGTTTCTCCGGGTTGATTTTGTTACACAAGGGCGAAGTTATTTTCGATCCTGCTGAGTCCTGCGGTGCGTCAACTCTGACGCTTTGTAATTTCTGTTGGAAAGACTTTAACTTTCGATTGGCATCTGTACATAATAAACAATACATTTGTACATCAGAGGTAATTTTACATGGTACGCTATTAGTACTTAATTTCTTCTTTTTATAATCATGATTTGATGAAAATCTACGTACACGAACGTTTATATTTCCTTTTACGAGAGCCCGGTAGAATCCAATCTTGGTCCGAGTCCTCCTCGCTTGTCCGATCGTGGGTGTTTTTGATTTTCGGAGTAAAGTGAGAAGTGGATGGACCGATCTGTGCGCTGGTAGTCGCGTACACGGCCTCAATGTCGGTCCATTCCTCCAGCTCGTTCTCCTCGACCTCATCGTCTGAATAGAATTGTTCCGTGTACGAGGAGACACCCCGTGCTCGTAACACTCTTCTCGTTTGTTGTTCTGCTCGCAGAATAAGCAAAGGAACGAATCCCTCATTGTCACTTAGTCAATTAGAACGGCAAATTATGGGTGACGATTATTTTTACCTTTCTCGTTCGAATCTTTCTGCGCCTCTTCCTCGGTCCCTGAGTTTTTCTGGCTGTTCCACTCGTCTCCTTCACCCTGTTCCCCTTGCGCTTCGTTCTGCGAACATTCCTCCCGAGATTCTCTGCACTCTTGACTGTCGCTGTTGCTTTGTTCTGCGTGGCTGACGAGTTCCTCTTCGCTCCTGTTGGTGGCATTTTGAGAGCCAGTTGAGGATACGGTAGGCTGCGATAACGTTTGTAACGCTGCGTCTCGGGAAGTTGATAGTGAACAGCCCTGCGATCCAAGAACCCACCAATTAGAGCTGAGACCCTGCCCAGACGAGTCCTGAATCTCCGCACTGCTACAACATACAGAACTTTATATCCGATTAAGAAAGCAACGTTACTGAAACTATGTGGATGAATTCCACTTTACTGATCGTGTAGAGATTGTAGCAATTTCAAGAGGTTTCAGGAAGAATGAACTTTTTAATCTGAGAATATTACTAATATGTAAACTAATATTACTAATATGCATGTAATTAATTTCATTTATACACTCCATACTTTCTTTAGGTACTTGACTTATTATTCCCAGATTAAATTTGATGCAATGAAATGAATGCCGACTTTTATGATAATTAACGTTGCATGGTATAATACGAATAAAAAAATATATATACCCTTCCTTGAAATTCGTCCATTCTTTTTGAAGTCTTCCTCTTGCTTTCTTCGTCGAGTCCCGTAGGGCGGGTTCTACCCCCTCTAAAGAGGATAGAAGCTCTGTCATTTTACTGACCAACTTTGCTTCACAAGGTGGCATATGCTCAAGCTAGAAATGTATTACAATTGTAAAGAACGGAGCTCTCCGAAACAATTTTGATCGATACAAGGCACAACGATTACATACATCGCTATCTGCGTTAACCGTCGAACTATTACTGTTTTGTAAAGAAGTCAAGACCAGCACTCTCAACGAATCAACACTGTCGGCCACAAGTTGAAACTTCGAAACGCCCAGCTCCAGCAGCATCTCGGTAAAGTTTTTCGTTTCCTGTTTCCGTTCAGCCGATGCTTTGGTTTTCAGTTTCCTAAGATTATATTTAACACACTTGTCATCCTCATCGAACGAAAAATCATCCTCCGTAGCTTCCTTCTGCAACAAGCTTCTCAACTCGCTCAATGAAAGATCCTTGCAGTCAGTGGACTTCACAACACTGGCTTTATCCGACCGTATCAGTTCCTCGTCCAATTTTCGTTCTACAGGTAACCTTCCGTTCTCTCTAACAAATCTATTCTCTTCAGAATTATCATTATCGTCCTGTCTATAGCTCGTTCTCGTCTCAATTAATTTTTCGTCGTCAGATTTGGATATTTTCGATACTTGATGGGTTTCTCTATCAACTAAAATGTTATCCGAACTTCTGTCGTTCAATTTCATACTTTCCGCGCTGATTATTTCGTTAAGCTTCTCGTCGTCTGTCTTCGAAATGTTAGACAAATTATCGATAGCTCTATCAACAGATCCGTCTCTATGCACACGAATTTTATCCAAATACTGATGCCTCGTTGCGTTTAATTCTATTCTATTCCGAGAGATGCGCGTACAAGGTATGGCAATATCTTCTATGCTTTGCCCCTCGCTGGTACCCGATTTTAGTTTGCTCAAAATACCACTGATTATTTTTATGCTACATTTATTGTTATTAGTTCTACCCGAAAACCCTTTGAACATTCTGTGAGGCGATCTTTTACCGGAAACGCTGCCGAAAGAACTGTTCGTATCGTAGCCACTGGATCTTGTATTAATGCTCGGCGTTTTGTCGGACACGGTGCTCATTTCAGAACACGTCGACGAACTTCTCGGTCTTTTCACATTGACGATGTCTAGGCTAATGTGATTATTATTATTATTGTTATTACTACAGGTGCTTGTACTGCTCAGGTTCGTGTCCTCGTTTATCAAGGAGCCTGTCGCGCTATCGCTAGTGCACTTACAATCATTCAGGTGTTTTTTCTCATCACATTTCTTTATCTTTTTCTTTAACTTCGGAGTTAAGCCATTACTCCACCGCGATAGCCTTCGTTTGTATTTTGTCTTTCTTTTCATTACTTCCTTTTGATCTGATGTCTTGTCCTCTGATTCTTTCTCTGACTTTGGTTTAATCGGCTAAAATGAAAGTAAAGATGAAGGAGAAACTACACCGATACTGTAACTAAGCAAACGAATGAATGATTGAAAGTGATCAGGTACCGTTACTGTTGATAGAATTTTATTATCGAGACAATGCCTATAGATTCTTAAGTCATTGTTAAGAAATTGTGGAAAATAGATGTATCTTGCTCCATAACGATCAGTTCCTAGGAGAGTTTCAAATTGATCTTCCCACGGTTGCTTGGCCATTTCATCTTGCACGGTTTTCCTGTTGTGCTGGAAATTATACTTCGTAGTATATAAAGCTAGATAATAAAAAGGTACAGAGAATAAACTTTTCCTAAATATTTCTCTTACCATGACGGTATCGCAGATGGTTTTCAGAAGCCAGACCTTTTGCTTGAACGTCAATTCTTCAAAATCTTTGCCGTTCAGCAGAGGAGCATCGGGAAAAACATGCCAAAATTCTGGTTCCACCCCGATGGTCTCTAGAACCTACAAATCTTCTATCACATATTTTATCGCTGCGATGCACAATACGATATGTGCATGAAAACAATTTAATTGAAGACGTAACAATCGTCACAAGATCGGTGTGATATTTTATAACAAATCTTCTCAAACAAATAAACGTTATAATATGATACCGAGATAGTAAGAGATAGACGCTCACTTTTATTGCGTCCTGGTGTTTAGCTTCGTAAATTTTAAACCAACTTTTCATTTTGTAAGCGATAATGTTCGTCCAAAATTCATACGGCATGGGTGGTATTTTCCGTAACTTTGCCTTCGTCATAGGGGAGCTAAAATGAAAATTCGTTTAATTCGAGGAAATAGATACTTTGGAAAATGACTGTAAAATGTTAATAAAAATTCCGACTCGCTGTCTCCCCTATAACAATTCGTTGCCTTTTCTATCAAACAGAATTTTACAGTTTTACATGAATTTTTTACCTCAATAAAGATGTCATAATATTTGCTAATTGTTTCGAAGCTCTTGGGATCAGGAGCATCCTTTCCATTTCATACATAGACAAGTGCGGTAAGTTCAAAGCCTCCTTTGTCAGATAAAGGAAATGAAATATCTGTGGAATCTGTAAAACAAATTTTTCCACAAATATATTGAGGAAGAGCCCAAATCTGTAAACACTTACAGTAGCATTCGAAATTATATACCTCCCACATGGTTTCCATTTCGCTTCTTATGTTTTCTGGAAAAATCTTCTGTTCCCAGTCCTCTATCAACTGTTCCTCGCCTTCCAATTTCCGTTTCCTGATTTTCTTCGACATTTTTCTGCAACATTTTTATATAATTGTAATGTTGAGGAATTTACGCATTCGCATGTACAATAAAGAAAATAATTTATTAGAAATGTAATATGTATTAAATAAATTAAATGTTGTCGATGTACCTCTAGTACGTTTTCCACAAATTTCGATATAATCGATCAAATTTATGCACCAATATAACTATTGGACAAATAATAATAATAAAAGTATTGTTAATTGGACACAATTGCTAACAAGTTGAAGAATTACCATCGTTCGCAATCACTGTCATCTCTTACAGAGCTATTAGGGTAAAGCAAACAATTATGACCTACTATTAAACGGCGAGTGTCGATGCAATTTTCAGTCCGTCATCAACCAATTGTTGAATTATAATACATCGCGTAGATTAGGTCTGATTAATATGTATGTTCCATCAAACTTTCATAACGCTCATTTTCGTACTTGAATGTCGAAGGTAATGTTTGCACGATAAAACGAATAAACTTTTCGCAACCGCGAATGCGCCACTTTTGCAAACATTTGCACATTGCAATCAACAACTAGACTTCCACCATGTGGATAATTGCTGTATACAGTTTTCAAGTACGCAGTGTAACTGTGTGACTAACCATAATATACGATAACCGTAATTGCATGCAAGTAACGATGGAACAATTGGCCAAAGTATAGATACTTTTTTCTATGGCGTGTAAATTTACCTCTGTTTAGTAGAATAAATTCTTAATATAGTGATTTCTGCGAATTTTCTTATCTCATTATTTTGCATGCAAAAGTACAATCGTCTGTGAAAGCGTTGAATAAAATTTATCATAGAAAATTGTATCTTTTTTAATAATTTTCGCTTCGAAGAACATGCAATTTCTTCACACAACTCTTTTATCACGTATTACAAAAATGGGATCGCGTGTAGAGTCATTTGATATCGATACAAGAATGTTTCTTATAGAATTGTGTTGGTCACGAAATAGCAGCACTTAAGTTAGCATACAAAGTAATTATCCGTTTAGCTCGACCGTTCACGTGATGCAATTTCTACGCATACATTCGCGAGAATCGAAAAGACAAGCAGAAGGTATCGAAAATCTTCAGAAATAGAATGGATAAAACCATTTCCCTTTTACCAGTTAACCCTTCCCCATTTTTTCTCGACCAAGTAATACTTGAAAAGATCTCCTTCAGGTGGGAACGATAACACAGTCATTTACAATTATCTGTGTCATCGCGTTAGCTCATGCCAAAGATAACAGACAACAGTTGGCACGTGAGGATCTTGTCCAAGTTAAAAAGGATGTCCATACCATTGTCCACCCCCAGTCTGTTGACGTACACCCTTCATCGATACTTCACAAGGACCAACAATTTCTATATATCCCTTCGTCAAGCTGACACACTTTTCAGTCGGGTTAATTGCGTGAAAATATTGTCCGACAAAGGCGAAAGGGTTACACCTAGACGAACTTGCCCGTTTAGCATCATTCGGTGCATTTTGTGCTTGCGAACGTTTATATCTATTCCATGTAAGATCGGAAAGTGTGCTTAACTTCTCTGTATAAGATACAGTTGAAAGACCATTATTGCATATCAATTTATTTTAGACTGCACTAAAGGTAGAAGGAATTTAAACGAGGACCGATCGCGGATACGGTATCTCAATTAAAGGTGAATCAATTTAAGGAACGACAAGAAATTATTTCGAGCAGAAATCTCCTTCGAAATAATGAGATAGTATGGACAGCAATAAAACGAACCAAAATATCGATGCAATATCGCCGATTAAGCTCTACTATAGTGAATATTCAAAACCGGAGGAGGTGAACGGGGCGATCCCTATCGAAAACACTTATAGGACCACTGATAAAACAACGCTGAATTATCTGAGGAATCACGATCCAAATTTACCTTACTCCATCAATACTTTGCATTTTCACAATCCGTATAAAACGCCCCAACGGATGGAAGGATACGCGACGCGGGAGAATTTTAAAGTACGACCAACTTCTTTCAAGGTGATTGCACTTTGAAAATTATACTTTTCCGGGGTTACAACTATTACTGGCGATGATAACAGTGAGGATATTAATATTACAAGATTTATAATATTTCCTAGATCACGTATCGATCGAAGGATACAACGTTAAGATCCAGATACAATACGAACGTGTTTTCCACGAAAGAAGGTTGCCCAACGCAGCATTACGATCGGGATGAGGATAAAAGCATAAGGTAATACTAGATCATGGGATTACGAAATAATCGTAGGTAGAATTTCGTGTGTAATCGATAAGGAACGGCAATGAAATGTTGCTTCTATTTTTTAATTTAGTAAGGGTGGAAGTCAGCAGTACTTGGGAAATTCGGAGATTAGAACTACCCTGAAGCAATATTGTACGCATAGTAGTCTTCATGGTTTGCGTTATGTTGGCGATTCTAATTTGTCCATTGTGGAAAGGTAATTGTTTCTCCACTTAAATTAATCGTAAGGAACGTGAAATTTCTTCATAACTTTGTTCAACTGTTTATCGAAACTATCTAAATATTAATATTCTCTCTGCAGAGTATTCTGGATAATCTCTTTCTCCCTGGCGGTTCTAACAGCCGCTTACTACATTTGGTTTCTGTATCGAAAATGGGTTTCAACCCCAATCATTATATCCCTCAGCCCGGAACCAGTATCCTTCAACGAATTTCCGTTCCCTTCAGTCACTATTTGTAACATGAACAACGTGAAAAAGAGCGAGGCAATACGAATAAACGCTGGGTACTCTACTATCCTCTAACTAATATAAGAAGTATCGAGAAGTCGCCAGAATGGTCCAGGTAACAATTGTACATTGATAAAGTAATAAAGTGTTAAATTGTAGGAAGGACGCAAGGAAGAAGCTCTTATTGGAAGACAGGTGCAATTTCGAAAACAATGGAACAGTCTTTCTCGACGACAGTGTGATTACTTGGAATAGCATACTACACTTTATGATTAACGTACGTAAAGAACAAAAATGCAGATGATTTCAAGATATTATTGTACCCACACATGATCCTGTTTTACGGTAGGTGTCTCAATCTTGTACGGAAATGTTGCACCTGTGCCAATGGCACGGTAACATCACAGAATGCGAGAAGATCTTTAATCCGACAATGACGGACGAAGGACTGTGTTGCAACTTTAATTCAGTTCATAGGAAATATTTATTTTACAATCCGTGAGTGAATATCGTTGGATACTTAAAAACAAAAGGCAACAGCGATTCGAAGTAATAATTTTCAAAGACCAGAAACAAGCTTTTCTAATCATTCAATTCCAATTGCAAATGCTCATTATGATATTAATTCCAGCAGTTCAACACCTGTTGCATTTATTGCTTCATTTGTATTTTCGTATTCGTAGATATTCGGAAAAACTATTGCTAATTACTTAACACTATCAAATCTTTTTAACGCCCATTATCTTGCTTCCAGGCGAGATTGGTCTGATCTCAACATCACCTTTCCATTTAATAGCACCGATTGGAATCCAGAAACTGGATACGACGAAAGTGTACCACCAGATTGGATGCCATGGAGGCCCTATGGAGCTGGGCAATTCTATGGTCTAACATTAGTTCTCGATACAGACATGGCAGAATATTATTGTTCGTCTTCTGCCAGTGTTGGGTTCAAGGTATTATTTTTGTATTATTCAATTTTAATCTACATGAAAATTTAATTAAGCACTTTTGCGCTAAGGTATCTCCTCAATTTATACAAATTATCGCCGAGGATATTGCACCTACTTAACTCTACTCACTCTAAAGCTACTCTAAAGTCTAAAGTATTAAATCGTTATGTATCACAAATATTTGCAGACGTTCGAATAAAATAATCGTGAGAAGGGGAAAAAAGAATACATATAATCTGGCGGTTTAACGGATGTACCTTTCTGCAGATGCTGTTGCACAATCCGGTAGAGACACCGAAAATCGCCGAATTTGCGTTCACTGTGACCCCGGGTGAGGAGACCAGGGTAATCGTGACGCCCCGGATATCGACCGCCAGCAAGTCGATAATCTCTGTTCCCCAGAGGAAGAGGAAGTGCTTCTTCACGTCTGAGAGAAAGCTGCGCTACTACAGAACTTACACGCAGCGAAACTGCGTTCTCGAGTGCGAGGCGAATTTTACGCAAAAGAACTGCCATTGTGTCCAATATTATATGCCCAGTAAATAATTCTTGGTCGTAGAAAGAATGAAAAGAATTTACGGGGGGTTTCCATCTTCGAGGGAGAATGTTTAATATACATGAGATGTAGCTCGAATACTTTTCTATGGATACGCTATTAGGGCGTACTGTTTCAAAGTTTTATCTTGAAAGCAATTGCTAACTATTATTCGTGCGATATACATGTATAATATTTCTACATGAAGAATACTCAAATATCTCTGTTTGTTCTTAGAATCCTCTAACACACCTATATGCGAGAAGAAGGACGATATGTGCGCAACAAACGCTCGTAGAGCAATGGAAGTGAAACTTTATGACGACGATAGCGGTATAACTTCTTTCAATGTCTCAGAAACGTGAGTAGACGGCTTCATCTGCCAAAAAGCTTCTATGAAGAACGGTCGTTGCAATTGAAGCTATTGTAATTCGCAGGCCTAGCTGCAACTGCTACCCAGGATGTTTCGAGATCAATTACAATGTTGAAATCTCGCAGGGTAAACTGATACCGACTTTCAGGATCGCTGAAAACTACATAAAGAAAAATAGAAGATATTTCACGTAATTTCATATATTTACTCCCAAAAGAATTGGATAGAGCTAATTATAACTAATTGAGCATCGCTAACCAAAGGAAACATTTTTCTTTAATAGTGAAAACATGGCAGTGGTACACCTATTCTTCGTGGAATCTCAGTTTACTAAATATGTAAAGAACGAATTGTTTGGTTTCACAGAATTCCTTTGTAAGTATGTATTATAATTTATGCTATCAAAAATTTATTCAAGCTTTGTCCAAAAAACTGCCATATTTATGCCACATACAAAAGCGATAATCATAAAATATACTTTGCGTCCAGCTAGCACAGGTGGACTGTTGGGCCTCTTTATGGGCTTTAGTTTCCTTTCATTAGTGGAAATCGTCTACTTCGCTACACTACGTTTATGGTGCCGTGTCTACAAGAACAAGCATGTTCCCCGCAATAACATTCTTCACGTACAACCATTCGATCCTAATACCAATGTTATTTATCCCTTTGTGCAATGATAGATATCGGTCTAGTTACTAAGAAAGGATAACCTCTTAAGTTCTAACAGTAAGATCAGAAATAATAACTTGCTTAATTAATGTAATTAATTCTTATAGCACTGATCTATATTGTTATATACACCTCTGAAGATATAAAGAATCGTACGAGCAATACTAACCATGCCATCGAATTTGTTGAACGATCGTAACGTAAGACAATTTCGTGATACCTTTAGGTTATGTATATCATAGTACTACACAAATCCCTTTCCTTTCCTTTGTAAATAATCTACCATTATACTAATTGAGGCAATCGTTTCATTAATTTCATTCGCATAATGCGATATTAAATAATATATGACGTACGGAATGCATTGATATCTTGTTATAAACAACGACAAGCTGTCGTAGGAATACAATAGCTAGAGTAAAGAAGTAGACTGACAATACTAGATTTTTGCTTACATCTAGCAATATTAACCTGCCTGCCATTTTTCCAAATCATTCACTACTCATTTTGTAAACTACAGCGATGCTATTTCGGAAGATACGTATGTTGCAAACCACCTACCTTTGGCGTAGAATTGTCAGTAAAAATGTACTCGAATCGCGTAGCATTCTCAGGAAGTCCAGATATCTTGTTAATTGCAAAACCGTCGCACTACACGAATTTTATGCACGCAATCCGCAAACACGATTGAATGTACCCAAAGCGCCATGTTCACTCCTCCCTGTCACGGACGAGACTAACACTCGCTTGCCGGCTCGCCTGCAGCTACGTCACCGAACTATCTGCGCATGCGTAACGCGACCCGCGAACATTCATCTATCTTTCTTCTTGTAGAATTCGGTGTACTTTTGAACTTTAATTTTTATACATTTTTAAGCCTTTTTTACTTACTTACCGTGTCATCGATTCTTTAGTTTAATTGTTCAATTAAACATTAATAGTTATTAAGAAATGTTCTTAGAATCAATTCGAACTTGGGAATTGGAAGTACTTTAATATGTTAATTAAAAAATGAGTGAAGATTCCGTAGTAGATGAACGAAACTAAAGTTTGTAATGTAAAAAATGTATGACAATCGTATCCGTTTAATAAAAAACGATTGCTATGACGATTATTAAAATTATTGCAGTTTGGGCGAACTAGTTTTGCACACGCATGTCTACTGAATAAAGTTCACGTGAGTCTTCAAAAATGAAAATGTCCCGTGGACATCATTTATTATTATACCTAGTGTCTGATATAATCGTGCGCTAACTTTTTAGTCGGTACGGTTTCCTTATCTAGGCAATAATCAGTATGATACATGTTACATTCAAAATTATAATTCTAGTTATATTGACAGCAGACTAATCTAAAAGTGACAATCCTTTTTGTTCTTTACGATTGTTTCCTTCATACAAAACGGTGTTTACGCGCGCGCGCATATTTTAACTGTGTATACACGCAGTACAAGTATCTTCACAGTGGCTTCACCACCGCGTGCTGTTATATTCGTTATTTTCTTCTTTTGTCTGTTCTGAAAATAATTCTCCTTTCTTTTCTTGTAACGACATCGTTCGAAATTAAAATATTAACATATCATTTCTTTTCTGTTCAATGAAAAGACTTAAAAGAACTCGCGGAAGACGAAGCCAAAGGAAAACGGAAGAGTGAAACTTAGTTTTAAAAGAGCGCACCGCGGAATACAATTCGCTTCGCCTACGTGTTACATGATAAAAGTAATTTTTTTCTTTTTTTTAACCACGTCCATTGTAAACGTCTTCAGCATTCTCACGTAGTAGACGATGAAAATACCGAGATCATTCGTTCATCATTTACAACATTCGTAAAACAACGCGTTTCCGGTATCCTCATTTCTCAAACGTTAAAGAGATATCGACGAATATTTGGAATTCTTCATAAAAAGACGTAAATAATTATCAATTTTCTCTTCGTTATTACCATCATCATCGTAATCATTGTCATCATCATCGTCACCATTATTATCATCATCTTCTGTATCGAGTTACAATTTTTATATATAACTTTACACTCCTAGTATAGTTTTATCCTATAGAAAGTGCGTAGATCTTCAAAAAAAATTTTTTTTTACAATTGCAAATGAAAAAATATCTCGTTAGATACCCTGAAAATAAATTATTACATTAAATATACAGTCTCACGTCGTTAGACTCGCGTGTTTACCAAATGTTCCTTTTCAATTTTCACATTATCGAGATAGAAAATTATGAGACTCCTTTACATTACTTTAATTTTTTCCCCCTCTCCTGTTTTCTCGTTTCATTTTCGTGTTCCTCGTTATATCTTTTATTTTCATTTTTCATTTTCGAAGTAGAGTATATGTCCCTCCTTATCTTACACAGAGGCCATTTTCAACTGTTCCCTTGCATCTTCCTTTAGCGAAGTCTATATCCACAGGGATATCGTTTTCTTTCATTCTGTTTTCTAATCGCCCCGCATCAGAAGACTTAACAATACGACAATGAACAGATAATTTAATAGGAACGTGTTTTATTATCAAAAATTCGTATGATCAGCATTATTGCTCATACAACGTGGTGTCATGTAAAAATTAATCTATATCGCGAAAGGACTGCATATTTCCTTGTTCTTCCTTCCATTTATCCTTCCTCTTCTTGTTTAATTAAGAAACTTCGTAAAATTGCACGCTATACCTAAGTTCTATGCATGATTTCCTTCCTCCGCTAAGCATCACGATTTTTTATTATTATTATTTTTTTTAATGTAATCAATCTTTACGAATATGTTTCTACGTTAGTGCGGCATGTAGTCAGTACCGTATACCGTGTACACGTAGTATGTTTCATCCTTATTTTCATTTTCCTATTTTTCTATCATCCTTCTTTGCTTGTTCATTTTCTTTTGGCTAGACGACGAATATCGTTATCAAAGGGAAAGAAAAACAGAACACACAAACTTGAAGAGAAAAAGAAGCGAAACGCAACTACTCGTTTTCTCTTTTGTATGTTCGCAGTTAATGAGGAAAGTTTTGTACACAAAAGAACACCCTTCGTCTTTTCTTCGAGCACGGACGAAAAATCTGTACACGTTACAAGACTTACATAATATATGCTTATACAAAGTATTTTACGTATATTCACCTCGATACGTCCATATAATCCTTATCTGGACGTAGACGCTGCTGTGTCACTGTTTTACATTATAAAATACTGTTGCGAGGAGAGCCATTCGTTTTATTTATTTCTCAATCCAGATAAAGATTAATTATGTGTGTTTTGCGTATGCATATGGATGTGTGTGAATTGCGTGCATAAAATTCATTAAGCCGTCAGTCCTTCGCAAATCAATGCGATCGCAAAAGGGTCGAACGTTTTAAGGACACTGATCGTCTTCGATGGTTCTTATTGATGAAAAAAAAGACAAAAGAAAAATAGTACATTTCTCTTTCAGCGTTTCAAAGACCTTTCTATTTGTAATTACGACAAAAATTTCGGCATCCGTAATGGCCCTGAAACCTCGACCCTTAACTCCTGAACGATCAAGGAAGGATTCGATAATTCAATTCATATTAATACATTTCAGTTTCGAAGCGTAACAGAGGAAAATAAATTCTTCTTTCTTTTCTTTTTACGCTCGAATTCGTGAGCTTATGTACAATCGATGAATCGGATAGGTCAGCGCATATTCCCGTGAGGATCATCAGGAAGACGCTTCCAGGCATTTTGATTAAAAATGGAAGCTCCGAATTTTCGTTACATCCGCAGAATATTATCTAAAAGACGTGGTAACAATTGCAAGGAGTCACGTAACCGCGAAGAAAGTGCATCAGTGTTTCCATTGCTATGATCAAATATGCAAAACAAAAAATTAAAATAAAAAGGAGAATATGAAAATCGTTAATCATAACTGGCACTGAATATACTCGTCTGTTAAACATCGTCTTTTAACGGTCTCGTATCTCCTTTGACAATTTCTACGACGCATTTCCTAAAATTACTTATTCACCTAGGACTTCGTTACTTACAATCCTCATTCGACCTTACTATACACCTTATTAAACGTAGGTACAATATTATAAAAGTGTGTAATTCGTTCGAAAAAAAGGGCCCGGAGAGATTTTTCGACACAAAAGTCTCAGTAATTTCGTCCACCATTAATTCGGAACTGCTCGAAACAATTAGGTGGTCGATTTTCTATATCTGATTCTGAAAAATTAACACAACTTTAGAGACTAAAAGGTATACATTTTATTTTAAGAATTTCTTTAATGTAGAATGTCTTACCAAGTTCGTTGAAACGGTTGATATAATAATCATTTCGAGCAGTGTATATTAAATCGTGTATAATATAATACAATTTCGATCTCTTGCCTCGGGATACGACAGATTAAGGATTATACTTTTGCTTTTCGTGCTTTCACTCGTTTAATCGAACGAAAGTGAGTCGGTTCGTAAAACGCTACGATTAGAGCCCTCCTCTTCGACCTGGGGATATCGTACAATTAGTAATATATTTACAGACACTGTTCTCCCTCGAAAGTATTGTTACATAACGAAATAGTACAATTTATCTTTTTTTTTTAATTTTTCTAAATACCATGCATTAGCAGGTACTCATTTACGAGTTTCGTTACTTCCAAAATAATTACGACTAAAGTGGCTAAGTTTTAAATAGAAATTAATGAACAATATAATCGTATCGAATACTCGATACGGCATCTGCTATTCGGTAGATTATAAATTACAACGTTTCGTGAACGATAATTTAAGGAAAAATAATTGCACTGGCAAGCTGAGACGAAATATAGTGTTAATAAAAGAACTGAACTACGCCACTCAGTCTTGGAAAAGAGAAACAGAAACAAAGTATTTTTTTCATTTTTTTTGGAAAAGCATGGGTAAGTATAAAAAAGAAGTTAATGAACGAAAAAATTCAGGGGACACCGAAGAGAAAAGTTGTTCTAATCTAATCGAAAATACTGTAGCAGGTATTATGACCACATTAAACGTAAATTAAACGTAATAGCATTATCTTTATTTTACATGTTATAGCGATAAAAACAAAGTAATCCCCAATCCCAGACCTCTTTTCCAAAAAAAACCCCTCCGAATGATCAACGATTTCATTGCAGAGAGTCGATCATCACTTTATGATCACATATTCGTTTCGATAACGGTCCTCCGTTAATACTTTAGTAATCAGTTATACACCGTATAAAAAAACTATCTTAGGACATCATCGAGCCATATTGCCGTCCGTCCTCCTCGTGTCTCAAGGTTTATCCATTACAATAGTGGTTTACTTTATTTGCATCTTTTTTGTTCTCGTACAAAAACAATTTGGATGGCAAGCTTATATAACGTTAAAAAAAGCAATCTTACTAATGAATCCTATCGATGGTGAACCTTTTTAGCAAATTTAGAAAAAGACGGGAGAAATATCAATAACAATAATAATTATCATTAGATTCCCTATCAGAGATGTAATAGAGAGATAAATGTAGATTTCCTTCGAGAAGCCTTCGGAATGCTTCAAGAAAAAAAAAAACGATAGTTTAATCGGGAGAATGAAATAATGTCGGCAAGGTGTCCGAGGTATAGCATTTCTTCGCTTTGAAATGGTGTAAGTGGCATTTCTGATCATCGCCGATGCCACAAGGTACCGACCAGTCGGAGCTGTGGAACCGACGATCACCTCTTTTCTAAGTTATAACCGAATCGATTTCTGATTCACCGCTATTTTAAGAGTTCGCAGCGATAGTATTGTGGCCATCGCTCTTAACAAGTGGGGATATAAAAATTAATTATGTATATATCGTATAGATAATCTAGCCAGCTATTTTGCCGTTACAAACTAGCAACTATTTTAGTAACTGATTTCCATTATAGTTCACGGCCTTAAAATTATAAAACAGATTAGTCTGCCCGTCGATATTCACTATTATTTATTGCAGCTCCGTGTGAGATAAAAATCTTCCTCGTGTGGTATTATTCCTGTCATCGCTTTTTGTCTTTGTGTTTCTAAATCGTGGTCATTATCATTGCAATAATGCAATCATTGTTTCCTTTCTTTTCTGTGTGTGTGTTTTTTTTTGTTTCGTGATCCCGAATGACTGGACGGAAGAGGGCTCGCTCAAATCGCGATATCGTTCCGTACCACGACTTCCGTTTCAAAACATAAAGAACTTGTGCAAAGATAATAGTAGTTATGATTACCGATAACTATATATAATTTATTTTTTTTGTTATTTTTTTGTTTAACTTTAATTTTGCTGTTTTTTTTTTATTACTTTCGCACGATTCGATCGTTAATTTCAATCGGCAAGAAAGAAACAAGATGTTCGGGGTAATATGTATAATAAATCGTTAATTAATTTTCATCCTATCACTTAGATTATAATAAAAAAAGGGGCCGAGGTTCAGGCGTTTGGAATAAACCATTTTTTTCTTTTCCTTTGAATATATTGCCATTTGTATTTTTAAATTCATTAAGAAACATTGCCTACGCCGCTGATGAATATGCATAGTATGCATGATCTGTAAGTATTAGAACGATCAGGTTACTGGCGCTTCCTGTCTAGCCAAGATTCACTCGAAGCTATCACATATATTTCTTCTTTTTTCATTTGAATCGTTCAATGAGTCATGAGAACTCGATGATATCGTTACGTTCACTACAATTTTTATATAATTATAAAGTTCGTGTCAGAATGAAGGGATGTGACCCACGTGAATACAATAAAAAGAAACAAAAAACCTAATTTGCAACTCGACATTTCTAAATCAATGGAAGGAAGTAACTGCAATATCGTCAATAACGAACGAGATTGTTAACTAATGCGATGTTAACGTTTTCTTTCTTTTTTCTTTCAAGTAATAGAATCTATCCCGAGTGAGAAAATATAAAGCAGATTTATTACTATTTCCCTTCTTTTCAATATTATTTCATATTCATTCGCAAAAGAAAATTTTTGTTCTTAGCTACTACAGTGGCCGGGAGAGTGTTCCGATTTTTTACGAGCCGTACTCTTCCGAGTCACGTCCTATGAATATTACTCACTCGCGTAAAATATCGCTGAGTCTTTCCTTCTTATTTGTTTCCTTTGATACCCATTTTAGTTTTTTTAATTCATACGTTTATTGATATAACCGACTGTCACCGAATAATAATCCACCCACAGAATTTGCACGGGAAAAGCGTGCTGCCAGTCACTCTGGAAACTTGCCTCTTGTTGTCCATGTTTCTCTTTACATCATTTTTTTGTATACGCTCGCACGCACGTGTATCGTATTCTCAATGTTAATTAGTATATATATATTTTTTTTGTTTAAAAAGGTTAAAAAATTAACCCCTTTACCAGCTCCTGAAAGGTATTCTCTAGCTGAATCATTTAGGCTCTGGGAAGGTCACCTGACACTTGTAGACTTCTTCAAGCATTACCGCTTGTCCTTGGGCTTGGCTCACGGTAACAGGAGTTGTGGCATTCACCACGACAACCTGTTGTCCTTGCTGTGCCTGTTGGGGCTGCTGCTGCTGCTGTTGCTGCTGTTGCTGGTTACTCGCATTCGCTTGCTGTGCGTTACTTGGATTATTTGCGTTCTGGTTTCGGGCAGTCTGCCCGTATTTTTCGTGAATTGCACGATGACGCTTTAATGCAAAACGATCGGAGAATCCAATCTCACATATATCACATCTATAAGAGGAACGATTATATGTTATGTGATTAAATTCAAGGAGAATATATTAGTTACGAAATAAAGAATCGTAAATGCCACGTTTACCTGTGTGGTTTTTCACCAGTATGAACTTTCGCGTGGTTCTTCAGATGTGTAGCTTGATTAAAGGCCGAACCACATATATTACATCTATAAGGTTTTTCACCGGTATGAATTCTTCTGTGATTCCAAAGGGTCGAATGTCTGGCGAATGTTTTTTCACACACTTCACACTGATAAGGACGTTCACCAGAATGAATTCTCTCGTGATTCTTTAAATGAGGACTTTGCGAGAACTGCATACCACAAACACTACATTTAAACGGTTTCTCACCAGTATGTACTCGTCCATGATTTTTTAGATAAGCAGCTAGAAAAATAAAAATACAAACATCGTGAGCGTGCAATACCTTTCTCGTTAAATGTACACCTCGATACGTGTACCTATCCTATTTTATTCACCTTTTGCAAAAGCTAAGCCACAAACTTCACACTTGAAAGGTTTGTCACCGGAGTGAAGTCTTTTGTGGGACCAAAGCGATGAATATCTGGAGAATGTTCCATCGCATACGTTACAATGGAACGGCTTTTCTGCCTGATTCTGACTGTTCTGTTTACCGCCTGCAATTAAAAAGACATTCGAATTCTTAGTTTTCCTCGAAGGGCCAGTTCTACAAAAAAGGTACACTCTGCAATGATTAAGTAAATGAAGAATTCGAGACACTGGATTGTGTATGGTTCTTTGGAAAATATTCCTTTTCCTTATAAATCCAAATGTGGAAAACTCTATGTAATCCGCTAATACGTCGTTTTATGATTCGAGATAATGCTTCTGTCTCAGTGTAATATTACGGAGAGATCGAAACATGCGGGTTAGTGCGGAAAGAAATGAGGTATGGCATCAAATGATTTGAATGTGATGATTTTTCATTATCGTATGAATGATTAGCTATGTTAAATGTTTCGAAAACGAACTTTTTGCAGCCTCTGTCTTGAAATAAAAGTAAATAAATAAATAACGAAGTATATAAACTGAAATCTAAAATAACTTTTTGGGAATACTGACGATGCTAAATATTAGAGAATCAAATTTATAAAACTGTCCCTTAGGGGAGATCTTATTCCGTGCAGTGATTCTTAAATGTAAATACTGACAATGCTACCAAAAACGAAACAAAATTGATGCAACAAATTTGAAATTCTCAACATTTTTGGAACCAGCAAGTACTTTTGTCTATCTACAGCAAATGCATGCAAATAAAAATACCATAAATAAGACAAGAAGCTTGATACTAAAGTTGTACGGTATTATACATTTATGTTCCTATAATAAATTCACGGGGTAGACAATAAATGTCCATAAACCATCCTAAGTATTATTTGCATAAACCAGTGAACAGATACGTAATTTGTCTCTCGTACGAGACGTAATACGAAGAAGTAAAAACGCTTGAGATTATGATAATTTATATGAAACGTGGAAATTATGCGATCCTATCATCAGCGGTGGTATACAATTTTCTATTGAAATATAAATCCCTTATTGTCTTTGGCTGTAATTTTTCCGACTTACTTCCTATGATGATGCGGCCTGTTGCCTTGCAGCCGCCACACTTTGCGAGGGAACTGATTCCGGAATCTAGTTTTTCGTCGTGTTTACCTACCATACACCACCCGATGTACGATCATGACAGTAATGAAATGATAGAAGTACAGGGAAGATGATTATGGTTTTGGAAGAAAAATGTTTCGTCTTTACTCACGGCAATTATAACTTATCGATACACATCACATCACAGCAGCAATAAATGTTATACGTCGGAGCAAACATTTTTCTTCAATCTGTATGAAGCATAGCAGTGACAATATCGTACTTACCAATAAAAATGATTCCTGTGCCATTACACTTGTGGCACTTAGTAACGCTGGTGACGCCCCTTCGTTTTACAGGATGATGACCGGGTTTGATAGCTGTAAAAGTGGAATTATATTTAATACATTTATTGCAACCGAAAGGCAATGAGGTACATGCTGGAAATTAAAACGATGATTTACGATGCCTGTAATCGAGATATTATGGGCGATGGAACAATTCTTATCCTGTTATTTTATATGACAGTAAAAACTGAAACAAAGAAGGTGCGAAACGTACTTTTCTTAATTTTAGTAGGATGGTGTTCACAGGGGTCCTCGCTACCGCAATCCTCACAAATCTGCACCTTCGGTTTTTGGTGCATATTTGTTTTATGGCTCTTTAATTCTCCTGGCAGCGCGAAGCAAGCTCCGCAAACATCACAGGTATACGGTCTTTCCGGTGTGGTCGCAACAGTGACTGTTGTAGGTGTTTGTACAACAACTTGTTGCGGTTGTTGCTGTAGATTACTAGGCGTTGTATTGTGAATACGTTTGTGATGATTCAACAAACTCATGTGTCCGAAGACCAAACCACAAATGTCACATTTAAAGGTTGCATTGGTGGCAGCCGCGATACTCATCTGATTCAATAACGTGTTATAGCCGACAGGTTGTACATCAAAACGGTAACAACCCTTGTCGTCGGTGGTGATCGCACCAATTGTGCTCACCGCGTTTGTTTGAACCTTTTGAAGCATGTTGACATTGTAATAGAAAGGGAAGTCAGCCGTCGCGGACTGTTGCTGGGATTTATCCTCCTTCTTATCGGATGTAACATACATCTGTTGAGACTGCTGCTGCTGTGATTGCTGACCTTGAGCAGCTTGCTGCTGCTGTATTTGTTGTGGGTCAAACATAGCTGCTTGCTGCTGTAAATAAATATTAAATAATAATTTTGTTGCATAGTTGTATTTGATGTATTCAATATAGAGACAGGAAAATACATTGATAATCGTGAAGTCATTTTACGAAAGGGCAATACGATGAGAGCGAGAAAGGACAATTTATTTAATAAACAGTAGATGGACGCACTATCTCGTATAAATAAATGAATAATTTTCTCCAGACAAATGTAATAACCTATCTCTGTTAGTACTTTTTCAACAATTAATAACCTGTCTCTGATCGCCGTAGCTCGAATTGCTCTGCTCCGTCTGAGTAAAACTATTGGTTTGCTCAGTTTGAGTAAACATGGAACACTTCACTGGCTGCTCGATCGGTTGGCTCTGTCGAATGATAATTGTTGTTAGATATTACAGGACATGTATTGTTACTTTGACAAACAATGAAACTCTACAATGCTTTGTTTCAATCAACGTGCTACACACACCGGTATACGTTATGCATATTAAGCATCAATGAAAAGCTAATAAATACCAATGAAGAAAACGTGTTCCTTTTTTTACATCTTGCTGGTATACAAGCTGCATACCTGTTGTATTTGATCAGGACGGGTTGTGTTCAACCACACCACGTTGTTGCCATTCGATTCTAGGGCCATTGATGTGTTGCCTTTGACCCTGCACAATCAGTAGGTATTCGTTAAACAGAAACCAGACGGGCTACGATTTACACCTGCATAAGCACGGTACATTTCTCCCATTGTGGTCAAAGCTACGCTACTACACCAGAGGGGCTACTTTCGCACAAATTATAGGTGAAACGCGAGAGGGGAACTGAAAGAAATGAAGTCGGAATGTAAAATCCACGAAATACACAATACTCACATGTGATAGTCCTACACGGGCGCCGCGGGTTACATGTCTAGGTGCCAAACGTATGATCTCCTAGTTGCCATGACTGCGGCGCGTAATGCCGCGCAGCTGGTCACACTAATTCTGACGATCGTGATACCTTGATAACTGATTCAGATGATATTTTCTCCTATACAACATCCGAGAACAAGTTCCTCGTGTCGGTTGGGCCGTGGTCGCGCGGTGGAAAATCAATGGCGATCGATTTAGAGCTCTGATACACCTCCTCGCTACGTTAGATCCCGCTAAAATTAACACTGGCCACAATGCCGCGGCAATCTTGCCCCTTGTGAATGCCGCGAAATCAGTTTTGTGTTACACGCTTGTCAACGAGCAGCGTTGACCCGCGCAGATCATGTCGTCCAAGCGCGGTGGCGGCTGCGGCGACTGGTATACGAAGCGCGGGTTTCTCGGTCGCATAAAATTGGCGGTACCTCGGCGTAGAGCTCTTCTCGATTTTATTTCCGTCAGGTTGGGCCACGTCGCCGCGTACCGTGGCTCAGGATAGGCCGATGCGCGAACAGGCGAACCGAGTACCGTCAACAAACTCTGCGGTAGCCATTACACGCGACGAGGATAACAATGGGCGACACGAACGCGCGCTGCCCCCGATGCCTTTTTCCGAAGCGTTTTCGGGCGCCTTCCGTGAATGCAGCCAAGCACCGCCAAGGTCAGCTCCCCGTGACGCTCTACAGACGTTAATACCAGTTACGCTGTGCGATCTCATTGGTCCAGGATCCGCCGTCGTCGATTCCCATTGGTTTCTCCATTCATCACTGTGTGAAATTTCAGACGATTAGTAATCCCTTTTTATTAAAATTCTACGTTCAAAGGTAGAATGCTTCGAAGTTATAAAGAAATAAATTTCTGTGTTTCACGTAAATAGCTATGTTAAATGTCTGATATGCGTGTAATATATTGATAGAGACTGCGGTTGACGTGGAGATGTAGCTGCAGCGTTTACATCCATACGTGTAATTGACCTATTCGACACTAGATGGAGCGACGGAATCTCCGAACCGACACGGTAATTTAAAGTTTCTATCCACTGCACTGTGCGAAATTTCTCGTATATTAACAAACAACATTGTCGTCGATTTACTATGAACTTGAAATAAGGTTCATGGTATCTATTATGTCTTTTGGCTCACAAGAGATCCCCAAATCGCGATGCTACGATACCAAGTATCGTCTTCAAAAGTAGCGTTGCAAGTCATTGGCAAATTTCCATTGTCAAAAATAAAAAAACATTGTAAAAAAATAATTAACTGCTTTATAATTCTTTTAAATTAGGCAGTACAATTTAACGATGCGCAATAGTACTGAAAAATTATTTTTGTCTAAACTTATTCAGTAAAAAAAAATCTGCATAACGGAGAAACCTAAAATGAATGTAAACTCTTCATTTTGGTTATAAACATTTTAAGCCTTTAGACAATAAAATGGTGAAAATGAAATGTACACAGATATTGCACAAAGGACATCAAGGCTTACTAGCCGTCATTACCGACGTAGCCGTCAAAACTTTTTGATAGAAACATACACTTCCGGGAATAGCCGATTCTTTTCATGACACTTCCGGTTGCTCTGTTTCTACAGTGTCCCTTGCAGAAATAAAATTATCGCGTATAAAACTGTACAATGTACAGTTAGAATTTCCAATAATCAATATGTATTTGTTTTAATTACAAAAATTCAACCTACTCAAAATTAACACTTTTCCGCAATAGAATGCATAATACATTAATGGTATCGCATCGCGAAGTTTTTATAAAAATTATTAAACATCATTGCTAAACTATTAAAAAACCTCTGCTGTTGTAATAAATAATTCGCAAGAGCACCAGTTTCGAAAAAAATCATTCACCCCCAATCAAATGCTATTCTGAGGCCGAAAATTTTCGATCCTCATCCCAGCAGTTCTCCCAAAACACCGTTTTCACTTCGAAGTGTATTTTTGTTAACTCTACATATAGCTTCCAACGTCGATGATTTTTTTTTCGGCCCGTGATTTGCTTGTTCTTTTAAAACGACTTACCATGATCGAAAAAACAACCCGTGCACTTGGATACGGACGGCAAACTCGAGTTCAACGACATATCGTTGAAACGAGTTCAAAACAAAGGATTTTCACCGTTTCACACTTTTATTTCATTTTATTTTATTCAGCGATATTACATTCGTTGGCAAACGAACTGAACGTCTCTTGATTTTTTTCCAACAAAATTGCGTGGGAGTCTGCGTTCTGGTCGTTCATTAACATTGTCACAGGATATTATTGCGAAATTCACGTGACATCGTCTAGCGTGATATCAGCGGTTTCGAGTGGTAAACATGAAAAATAGATTCGTCAGAAATAGATCCCGAGGTAACAATAGCTCTCTACTCGGAGGGGATCAGTTTTGAAAAGAGTTTGAATGATTTTGATGTGACGATTTTTCGTCCTAGCATATGAACTAGTTTTTCCTTCGATCGTTTGCTTAATACAATATAAAAAGTTCTCTTGGTCCACGCGTAATCGATATAGGTGACCCACTTCAAAATCGTTCTATGTAAAATACTTTGTTCCGGAAAAGGGGAAGCCTTGTTCTTGTAACAAGAAAGATATTTCTTCAATACAGCTTTTATGAGATCTCGAGAGTGAATCATGAGACGCGTAGATTATTGTATTCAATGTATTCAAATATTTGATTCGAGAAATGCTCAAATAATAGTTATCATTGCGAGAAAGAGGAATACATCCGCCACATATTGTGTGCAAGATAAAAATATTTATCAGTTTGCTAATACTAAAAAAACATTGCTCACGATCTTTGCATTCTTTTCAAGTCATTGTTACACAGTAAAACATAGATTAAATAAATCGATGAATTTTTATGTGACAAGCACGGCCCTGTAAATCAGTAGCGCCCGTTTCAAAACGCCTCGACGCCTGGTAGCAGTCTTGCTCAGTCAGTTGGCGTCGCGACGCTGCCGCCAGAGGTATTCGAGAGGCACGTACGATACTACTCCTGCCTTTTCTTTGGTCGTCTCACAAACGTAGACAATTATTCAAAGAAACGTGCGCCGGAAGAGGGAAACACAGTGGGCACCGTGATACGATTCTCATTACTAATCAACGTCCCACGAACACTTTAACTAATTGCAAAACGAAGTTCATCAAGCCAAAGAAATATTAACCGTTGACGAGCAAACGAAATCCAGCCAGCATAAAAGAGATACGAAGGACCCGTCGAATGTGAAACATCTAGGACAGCGTGGAACAGTATCGAATCGAACAGATTCATGCAAGTTGTGTCGAGGGTAGTATCGATGAACCGCGATCTCGACAGCTTTGTATCAATCGCCCCCAAGAGGAGAACCGTTCGTCCCGCGGCAAGGATTCATGATTTTTAATACAAATGACACGTAACAGGGCGGCAAAGGCCAATAGTGACATGATCGAGTTCCTGGACAGAGTCAAATGACGAACGTGCCCCGTGCTTCTCTCGATCACTGCAGGCGTGCGACCAGTGGAGGTTGTTACAGAAGAAACAGAGAAACGAACCGAGAATGGAGATTGTCTGGAAACGACAGTGCTTGAAGGGAAAATAAACTCCGCATCGATCTGGGAAAATTCTCCGTTTAGCAGAGGCAGGGTAAAGAGCTCGAGAAAGTAAGCGTCGCGTCGTGTTGCATCGTTAAGTGAAACAGCGTGGATTATTCATCCGCCGCCGGCTACTTGCTCTGTACATTGAGCGTACGCGATTCCTCCAGGAGGAGAAACAATTTCGCTAATGAGACATTCAGTGTAATTGTCTGACCGTTCATCGTTGCACGCATTGTGCCACGCTAAAGTGTTCCTGCAGTATTTCCAAGCGCAAGTCGTTCCACTTGGATCCTTGAAGTTTTTTTTCCATCCCTCCTGCAGTGCATTTTTAATACTACTATTCTGCCGTCTACATGTTGTCGACCGCGTTTCACTTTAACTTCATTTTCCTCCCGAGACACGCGAATACAGCTGAAAATCTGTTTCTAGACGAAAGGTAGAAGCATTCGAATATAGATACACTACCTGCACTCGTCCACAGTCTATCTATTTATTGCTAAGATGCAACCGAGGTTGTTAACCCGCCGCATGTCGCCTGAATAATTTTAGGCAGCAACGAAATCGGAAATCACTGCAGCAGCAAGTTCGAGATCAAAAAGGAGCACGGTCAAGATCAATGAGCACTATTGCTTTCGATTTATACCGTACTACACGTGCTCGTCCCCGTTTCCCCTGTAACCCTTTCTATGTCTAAAATGCTCAAGGGAAGGGGAAAAATTATGATCGAGAATGAGTTTCTTTATCGCCATTCGTGACAGCGTTAGATCCTGAACATCTTTCTACGATTGGAAGGAGTTCTTGATTCGATTGGGAAGACCAGCTGCCGGATTATTCGACACGCGATTGTGCTATGACAAAGGGGAGCTTGGGAATCTGAAGAACCCAACCTGTTGTAAAATCGTGTGACGTGACTGATTGTCTGGCGACCCGATTCTTCTGACAAATTTCGCGCGGAATTTTGGTCAAGATCTGCCAACCGTTCCTTTCGAATTTACACCAGCAATTTATTTATACGTATGCTCGCCGATCGAATATCACAAACCCACAGACATATGTGCGTATGCAATCTCCACTGTTACATCGTAAGACAAAATAAGAACCGTAGTGCCGACAGGGACACGAAGTAACTTAGCTCCTAGTGGAACCACGAAAGAAAGGGCGATGATTTAGTGCGACAAAAAACCTATTAAGCAGACATACTTTTACCAAGTTGAATTATATTCCAAAGCTAAGTTGTAGGGATCTAAAATTGAATATATTGCTAGATAATATTCCAAGATAATTGGAGTTAAAAATTTGGCAAGATCTACGTCTTCGAAATTTATTCTCTTTATCGGCGAAAGAAATTCGAAGGAAGCTCTGGAAAAATGTCGGGTACACCGGTTGGTCGTAAAACCCAGCCTCCTAGGCCTAAAATTCAACTCCCGTTACCAGGACAATTTTACGCTCAAGGTACGCCTGTGGGGTACGTGTCTACCCCATACGGTCAGACACCTATACCGATGACACCTGTTTCCGGTCAGCCACAGATGCTATATTCTAATAAGGCCAGCGAGTTTGTCTTCAGTCAGTTTAAGGGTATCAAACACCTGACCAAGTCCGGCCTAAGTGTTGGAGAGAAGAGTGCATTCTGGCTCTACGAGAAGGTTCGGTTAAAAGAATTTCGCGTGTGTTCTGTTTCGTTCCGTTGAAATTATTCGTATTGATATATCGGTATTATAAATTTCTGCACAGGTCAGTTCCTGGAGCAAACGATGGTTCACCCATATTTTTTTATTTGTTATCGTGCTTTTATATAGTATCGGAGGAGCTATGATATTCGTGACGGTCGAGGGTACCAACGAGGATGTAGTGCATAACAATATTCGAAGGGACAGGTGAGTGACGAAACGTTTGCGTAGACGTTCTTTCTTAAATAGGTATATCTGAATTTTCTCTCATTTTTTTCATCACTTTTAGAAGTCTATATTTTCATTATTTGTGCAGCAGTTATGGTTTATTATTTCTACTTGAACATCCACGAAACTCTGTGAGCTCAGTAGCTTATCAACACTTCTATGTCAGTCGACGCGAGATTATTAATTTATCCTTTCAATTCAGAGAAGCCTGGTGTGTGTCACGTATTGCAATGCGTACACATTGCCGTTCTGCCCTTCGTTCCGAGGGAAACGAGTTCAAAGCTAAAGCACAAAACACGTCGACAGTAGTATAGAAACATTAAATCGGTATTACCGTGAAACGCGAGATCGACAAAAGTGAAGGAAAATGTAGGACGATCGAACGTGTACTAAAAGGGACTTGAATAACGGGAATGTATATACACATACACATGTAATATTTTGTCGCATTTCTTCAACTTTACACGTGCAAACAAATCTCTATTCATTCCTCTGCCCTCTGAATTTTAACAAATTTTTTGCATTTTTTTTAATTCAATATTATCTTTATGTCCTTTTATTTATCTCCGCTCATTCGAATTTGGCTGCAACGCAGACAATATTGAAACATACATGTCTACTTTATTGCCGGATGAAGTAAGGCCAAAGGTAGCCAAACATGTCGTCCAAGGATTTTCTTCCAAGACTTCAGAATTTTATTGCAATGGCATAAATTTGATTACAGTTTAACACTAGAACTACCAAGCCCGCGAAAAGCGTTCGCAAAGAAACACGGGAAGAGCACAATTGGAAATTCCCGGTTAAGTAGTATAGGCCAACGACACAGCCAGGCCCGTATACCTTTACAGTAGTACAGATCAGCGTTTAGACAGATTTGATGTTTCTAATAACACAGGGGAGCATACATAAGGAATGCTTGCAACACTTAATTACCTTGCACGTAGAACAACCATGAACGTTTTGGTTAATATAAAAAATTTAAATATCAAATTTTTCTTACATCCCCTTTGCATTGCATCCGATTATTCCCAATTACCCTCAAACCATATCGTTGCAAGCTCTGAATATTTTGACGAAGCAGAAAAATAGAGTCGTCGATAGCGTCAGCATTTTCCTTGACTTATACTACTGCCATGTTATCGGCAACAATTTTCGTCCGCTCCGAGGGCGAATCGATTTTTCTACAATTCTCTCGCTGTGGAATCGATTGACCTTAGAACGAAGGTCACGTTGGCTTAGGATTCGCGTCTCCCCTCACTTTTATTCGCAGGAAAATTGCATGTGTCGTGACCGATCCGATAAAGGGAAAGAAAGCACTTGTCGCGGTTCACCAGCTCGCAGCTACGACACACCGGTGCAATTATAATTTCTGTAAATCTTTTCGCTTCCGTTGGTATATATGTATATTCTGTTTTGATCGTGCAAACTCAGATTATAGGCGTGTAGGGTTAATTGAAAGTAGCCAAAGACAGGATGAAATAAATTCAAAGGGTTACTTGAATTTTGTTCAGGAATAAGACACTGACAATGATCAGTGAGCTGTGCGAGAGGAAGGCAGTGGCATCTAATTTGGAGCAATGGAACGGACAAGTTAGACACGAATTTATGGAATACGAAGAACATTTGTACGAGTTCTACAAACGGGGTCTAACAGATCGCGGGCAAAAAGTGTGGACGTTTTGGAACGCTGTTTTCTATTGCGGCACCATTTTCACCACCATAGGTGAGTCACTGTACCAATCTTAAATTTAGACAATTTTACTCCACACCGTTAAGATATTTTATGTCCGTTGCTCATGCATATTTTATTTCACCGGTTTAACGATATTAAGTTTAATTAATATTAAGCAATGCACGATACATATTCGGAGCTAACGAAAAAATAAATGGGCGTTCTGTACGAGAGACTTTGGTATTTTTACAAATGTTAACGTCATCGAGGTGAATGACGTGACCACCCTCTTGTCATTAGATCAGGATGAATGGTACTTCGTCGGTTAAAATAATAGAAGAAAAAAGAAAGCAACTTAGCAGCTGCTTTATTGCAGACACACAGACATCTGGGAAATTTCTTCATTTATTTATTCACATCTTCGGGATATCGTTTATTTGTTTTCTATCTTTGCTTCTGACCTGCTAATTGATTCTATCTCGATGCACACGTAAAAATATTTCCCTTTGTTTGCTTGAAAACCGGGTTGCATCGATCTTCGGCCCCTGTTGTCGTTTTAAATAGATTTGACGCCGTGCAGGTATTGAGCAATTTGCATAGAATTTTTTTCTTTTGAATTTACACCTAACTCTCCACCTCCACATTTTTTTATTTCCACAAAATTTCATTTTTAATATCTATTATTTATGGCAATGAAAAATGTTTCGAATTGAAGAGACGGTTTATAATTTAATTGTTATCACCTCGTTAGCTTAATAAAGTAATAGAAAATGAGAAAAATATTTTTCTATTAAATGCAATCGTAGCAATATTAGAGTATCCGAGAAATCCTAATGACTTGTCCTCGCAGCTGTTGCTCATTGGTCATTTTCTTCAAGCATCATATTCCCTCTATTCTTGTCCCTTTCCACGAAGAAAAAATCACACAATCTTCCACTTACGAATCCGGAAGGATTACGTAGAATACTTATTTTCGGAACGTGAGCAACATCGGATAAACATTCGAGAAAATAAGAGTCACGCGAATGAAGAAAATAAAAAAGAAATATGCACGCGACTCTTTTGAAGATCAAGCGCGTAGTTAGTCACAATGATCAACGCTCGATATCTGTTTAAAAAACGGTGCTCGACCTCAATTTCAAATTGACTTTTCCCCGAGGGCAGATCGCACAAATATGCAGAACGTTTTGATTATACTTTGTGCACAATTTTTCCCTCTCATCATTGTTCCATTTGGATGACGATGATTGGAAAATCGTTCTGTGGAATAGTCGGTCGCGATGAAAATGTCACCACGAAACCAGGAAATAAGTAATATCGCCAAAATCGACGGGAACTCACCCTTCGGTCGCATCCCTTTCGTGAAAATTGAATTTTAAATCACCTTGTACAGGATGGAATGGAAATCATAGAAAAGGTAAAGAACTGGGCAGAGTTATATAATTGTCATTCCGTCGTGACAAAAGGATGTCAGGTGATACAGGGCATAATATATAATATTGTAATATAAGGGATTATTGTATTTAATACATAGATATATATGGTAAATGCTTGTCGAGCGCAGCTGTATCTTGAAATTAATAATGCAACGTTCGCGACGTCGTTTCATCGAACAAATCTTGATCATTAATTGCTTGTTTACTGTGCACACATCTATTATTCCAGTGTATTTCATTTTATCGCCATGCAAGAATTTATAATCGCGAGGGGTTGTAAAATGCTAGTGCCGCGAAAGTATTGTATGTATGTGTGTATACGTGTCGATAGTGGCACAATAAGAGCAGGATCCACCGCGTTGACGAAATATACCCACGCATAGTACTATTTCGAGTAGGCCACCGATTACGTAATGGGAAAAGAGGAGTCGTGGGTGATGCTTGTGGGAATGCGAGGTATCCATCGTTTTCGAAATCTTCTGCGGGAGATCTTTTTTTGAAACGATCTCAGCGTCAAGTGTAGAGAAATTTCGAGACCGTGAATGCGATACCATCCCTTAATTAGGCAGGAATTGAATTCGGCTGGGCATTGCGAATAGCTTGTTAAAATGTTTAGAAATTTGGTTCTATTCTACCTTTTTTCTAAATACTTTTCTAAATAGTAGTTTAATTTTCAATTTAAAGACCAGTTCATTTTCCTTGTTGTTTTTATTCGAGATTGACTTAATTCTGTTCACGTGGAAACATGTTTGCTTGCTCTTAACAATTAGAGTAGTATTCCATGGTAGTATTTTAATTACCGTCTGAACGTTTCTTTACTCTCTGACTATACATGTAGAATTTCATTACTGTTTCTATTCCTTTATTTGCCATACACCCGAAGAGCTTAATGGATCAATAAAACATCAATCTACTGCATCTACCGAATGGCACGACTGTTTGATTACTATTTTTCTAAATAAAACAGAGAAACATCGTGGTTCATTCTACATCGTTTCATTCTT
Organism: Nomada ferruginata; assembly: GCA_963583965.1. Lineage (NCBI taxonomy): Eukaryota > Metazoa > Arthropoda > Insecta > Hymenoptera > Apidae > Nomada > Nomada ferruginata. The sequence goes on along the minus strand of OY757225.1, from coordinate 6,205,943 downwards.
AAATTCAATTATACGAATTTCGTCAAGAGAAAACAAACACGAAGTAAAATCTACAATTACAGAACAAGTGCGTGGAAATATTTTTCAACTTTATCAAGATACTCGTTTATGGGACACATGTAGATCGTCCGTTAACCGTGCCACTGTGTATTTCGACAAATACCGAGCAGATATTCAAAGAATCGTTCCAGAAGGAATCATACGGTAGAATGAACTGGTTGTGACTGAATTAAATTGTCTAGCAGCCTCTGAAACGTCGCCATTCCTGTTGCGTTGTTTCACGTCCCGATTCTATTTCGAACGTGTTCGGACGATTTATAACGCACTCGTGATCATCGATTGTCGCGGTTTTCAGAGAATAAGTAAAAATACTACGCATCCATGACAATTCCGAATCCAAAAGAGACATTTGTAAAAACCGTGCAAGATGGAATCATTGCACTTATAAAAAGTTTTAGAAATTATCCATCGTTTATATAGAAATGTGTCAAACTTCCATTAGCTATTTTTGAATGCTTCATCGGGTGCTTTAAACGATGACTCATTGTACTTAAAACGAATAGTAATTAGTCACGGTTCGTTTAACTGTGTAAACACAAGGAAACCGCACTGTCGATCTCATACTTTATTTTCGGGATTCACCCGCATCTGTCGTTCGATGTCTTCGTTTTGGTAGCTTTCCAAAAAACAATGCATTCATCTTTATTTTCACGTATTTTAGAATCCACTTAAACATTTATATTGTATTATATTGCTCCTTTCTTGAAAATTGCAATATTTGTCAACGCGAAGGAATCAAGTTCCACGAATCTCCATATCTTAGAGATTAACAAATGTTCCATGACGTTCTTGCGAGAATTTGGACAATTTTTTGCGGTGACGAGAGATGGAAAATCGCGAGCCTGAGTCGCATCCTGAATGGAAACAAAAGGAAATTGCGAGGTCGGCGAATTGGAGCTTGTCAAATTAGAAATTGTACTCTCGCGACGCCTATCTTTAATTTGCCGCGGTTTTTAGAAGCTGGACTATTCTTCAGGAAAGTTAGGATCGTATGGTAGAAAATTTACAAAGTTGTTGTGGTGCAAGTTTAAATTGTTCGAAACCTGCGAAGATATGAAAACTTGTATTATTAATCCTTTGAAAATTATTGGTATCGTAATTCGTACAGTTACCGCGACTTTTGGAATTAAAAGGGATATCCAACTCTGGGAATTGAATATTCATCCGAGAGGGTGGAAAAGTCGCAAGAAGCATGAATCGTGCACATTCTAAGGACATTTCTAGCAAAAAAAAAGTAATAAACGTAGACGTCTTTATAATGTCCTCTTTCTAGTGCACTACAGTATTTTTCATTAAACAGGAACTTAACAGAAATTAGGTCATATGTTATTCCTTTTTCGGTGCAATAAAAAATATAAAGCTAAAAGAAATTCGAATTAATCAGAATTTACACAGGCAAAGTTAAACACGGTTTATCTTTTCGTCGAACCAATTTTCCCCAAAGTTTCAGGGAAGCTCCGAAATTTCAATGCGACAATTTTACTTGGGCCATCCCGTGCATATAAAATGTTTCACCGCGGCCCCTTGACGATGTCGCGGGTAAATTCACGTATGCATGCATACAGTCGGGGAAACAGACGCATGGCGCGACCAGGGTGGAAGGAACTCAGCCGGTTGCCGTGCATCAGGCGCGGAGTATCGGGCCGTTGAACGAGCTGCAGCGGCTGCAGGGCCGTCACCGCGACGCCTGGCGTCGTTGGCCTTCGCTTGTGCGCGATTCGCGTGGCGCCTTCGCTCGATACCCGCTGCGGCAAAAAGCATCTGGTACCGCTGCCAGCTGGTGGTGGGAGCAGCCTCTGTTTTATTTCTGTCCCGGTGTCCCTCTGCACCGTGGCCAGGGTAGACGCAATCGTGTAGTTCGCGGCGTTCTCCAACGTCCATCAACGTGTCTAGACAGTTCATATTTGTCCCGCGTTCGGCCTGTACCGCGATCTTGCCTGTCTTCCACGATGGAGGACAGTTACATGGTGCACAGGCGGCGAAAAGCGGCGGCAAGGAGGCGCGAGAAGACACCCGACCCTTCCACGAGGACCCAACAGCTGGTGGAGACGTCTGACGACGAGGGGGAGTCTAGACGGGCTAGGATGGTGCAGATGGCCGACGACGCTGAGAGAACGGAACAGGAAGAGAAGGAGAAGAAAATGGAACTGGAGGAACATCAGGTCGTAGAACGGAGAAGGAGCCCTATGAATTTAGAAGTGCCCGGTGCGTCGAAGAAAGTGAACGACGAGAGGAAGAGCCCGATGAAATTGGAAGATGTAGACGCGTCGAAGAAATGGAGCGAGGGTAGGAAGAGCCCGGCGAAAATTGACTCGGAAGATGTCTCGTTGGGAAAACCAGGCGGCGAGAAGCGTTCTCCGTTGAAGGAAACGCCTGCACGTGAGAATGACGCTGAACGCGAGACCACTTCACGGTTGATAAAGGGGGAAGTTGCGACGAAAATGAATAACGAAAGTCCTACGAAAGAGGTATTGGAAAGCGGTGAAGCTCGGGGGAGGGAGAAGTATCAAGAGACTATCCCCAAATCTAAAGATATCGACGGTGACACTGAGCAACCTGTCGAGCCTAGAAAAGTTGAGAGGCGATTGAAAAAGAAATCCAGGGAACGCGCAGATAGACACGGGCAGTCTAGTGATTCTAGTGACATCGAAGAGGTGGAGAGGCAGCAGAGAAGAACCAAGTCGCCGGACGGAGGGAAAGTTAGGACAAAGAAGTTAAGCTCAAAGAAAATTGCTACTGGTGAGCTCGACGTCGCGAAGAAAGAGGTTGTGGAGAAACCGCAACGGGAAAAGAGGTCGAGTAAACAGAAAATAACAGAGACGGAAGCACAAGTGAAACCGGAAAGAAGACGCTCGAGGCCTTTCAGTCAGACAGACGATACCGACGAAGACCGTACGATGAAGAGGAGTGAATCTCTCCCTGAACAACCTACAGAAGAAGCAGTTATGAAAAGATCTTCTTCTGATGTAAAGAAGCAGATAATTCCATTGAGCAATGAGACTCTCATTCAAGATTTCGCGAAGGCCCAGAGGGAATACTTGAAGAGGGAACAGAGTATCCTTGACCCTGATACTCCGGATGTGTTCGAGGATGCTGAAGAAGAATCGGTGTTGAGAAGAAGAAAATTCAGTATGCCTCTAACAGAAAAGGAACAGGACGCCATTGATAAATCAATTGAAGAATCGCAAGAAATCGACGTGAAGAAATCTTGGTTCTCTTGGCTACCTTTCATCAGGAAGAAAAAGGAAGACCGTGAGGCAGATGTGTCGCAGGAGGGCAACCAAAAAGAAGTTCCTAAAGAAAAGGAGGCGAAATTAGAAGAAATGCAATGGGCGAAGCCTGAAAAAGTCACACTGATGGACTTTCTTCGAGCAATGAAGGACGTGATCTCCGAGTTTAAAGCCTTTGTGGCACAGAATCCGAAGGAAGCGGAGATCGTAAGGGGATTGAGAAATCGTTGCTTGTCTGAACTGTTGCTAGTCGTAATCTACTGTGGCCTGGGTGCATTCGTCTTTCGGTTCACGGAGGGCGCCTTTGAGACTTTCTATAAATGCGGCGTGAAGAGGGTGAAACGGGACTTCCTGGACACTTTATGGAATTACAGTCACAATCTGAAAGAGGATGACTGGAAGAGCATGGCTCGACGGAAGTTGATGGAATTCGAAGAACAATTGCACACGGCTCACGAAGCTGGCGTTCACACGTACAGTGGCCAAAGAAGCTGGAGCTTCCTGAATGCCGTTGTCTACTGTTTAACCGTCATAACTACCATTGGTGAGGGAATGAAGATAGGTCAGGGATTCGTGAGAGAAAAAATAAAATGGGTCGATGTGATGGAAATGAGAGGATCTGGTTGTCGTGAAACGTTTTACGAGTTCCGTATTGATTTTCTAAGTGAATGGTATAGTTGTGCTGAAGATTGTAGTTCGGTGTCAAAAGCGTGATTGCGCAAGCGTTTGATGCTACACGCAGAAATTTTCGAAGGACAACCCTTCTGCAGCGTTCCGATATTTCACGTGAAGAAACGATTATACTGTCGGATGGTTCCATTGAAATAATTTTTATAGATGAAACATTGGGCATGACTTTGATACTCAATGATTTTAATACTTAGACTCTTGCTATCGAAATATTGCAATAAAAAGCAGGCAATGATAAAAAAATTCTCAATGATTTTTAATTAGCCAGGAGTTGATCGATTTAATGAAATATATGCGCGGGAACTGAAATTTGCCCAAGTTTGGAACAATCAGTTGCAGAATGTTGTTTCCTTCAATAAGTACGGTTCACCTCAAAGGGAATGTCTATCATGAAAGAATTCGACAATTTTACGGCCAAACAACCGCCAAATTGTAGTATTAAAACGGCTAAAGTTAGATCGAATGCCACTACGTATTTAGTATCATCCAGGTTATTTCTGTCCCATAGAAATGTATAGATACAACGAAATCAAAATTTTAACTCAAAATGTATAATTAGGCGTTATTGAACATAAATCTCGCAAAAATATCGAGAATTAGTGTGTCACGCGATTAAGATCGTTTCACGTTATTTTAGGGTACGGACACATTGCGCCTACTACGAATACAGGAAGGGCCATCACAATAATTTATGCTATCTTTGGAATCCCGATGTTTCTGATAATACTAGCTGACTTTGGCAAATTGTTCACACGTGGTATCAAGTTCCTCTGGGCATTCGTAAGAAGGGTCTACTATACCGGAAGTTGCAGGAATGTCCGCCGAACCGTACCTGTTCAGGTAAGATACTTGCAGTTCACCGATAAATTGGGACACTTATTCTTTTATTATTTTTGCCGCATTTACCGTTCACAAAAATTCTTGCAACTTTGCTTTGACAATGTAATAATATTATTTGCATTACCCTTGTAACCTTCATCATACTCGCTTTATAGCTTTACTATCTTTGTGTGCTACTTTAATTCCAGCCTTCGTTTCAGATTTCTATCTTAGTCTACAATTTAACTTGTTGTACTTGCTGTAATTAAACATAAATAAACTAAAATTCCACAGTGCTTAATTGACTTTTTGCTTTATCACAAATTTCAGATTTGCAGCTCCGTCTTCTAGTAACTAAGTTCGCCCGATCGTAACAATTTTCCCATTCCAGACGTCTATCTTCCTTAATTTATTTCACCCGTTACACTGTTTCATGAAACACACAGTGTTTGCGTTAATTCACTAACATATGTCAGTTAATATCTCCCATTCCGTTGATTAATTATTGTAGAATATTTTTTGATCCCAATGATTTCACTGATGCGTACTAGGATTTTACCAGCTTCTTAATTATTGGAATCTTCTGTCAAACAGGAAGTGATGAAAGGCGTGCAATTGGTTTACGATCTAGCGACGTTCAAGAGGCCGTCGCAAATCAATCCTGAGGACATCGAGGAAATGCAGAAGCAGGCGCAGCAACCTCAAACGGTCCTCAATTTAGACGGGAATGCTCCGGACACACCGGGAACACCGGCCATGTCCGCGTTCGCCATCGACGATGAATTCAATTTGCCGATTTCGGTGGCAATCTTCATTCTACTCGTTTACATTTTCATAGGAGCCACCCTGTTCTGTCTGTCGGAGGGTTGGGGCTTCTTCGAGAGCTTCTACTTCGTCTTCATCTCCATGAGCACTATCGGCTTCGGCGATTACGTGCCAAAGGTGATCACTATTTTCTTCGCAACATTAATATAACGCCGTACTATATTTTGCACCATGGTCCATTCATTTCGAACGACTTTCGAAATCGAGATCGATTCGATGGTAGAACAATTTGGAGAGACACGTTCGATGAAATATATTACAATATGCAGTTTGTTGAAAACTTATCAGAATTTAATTTACTAATTTTTTTAATATAAAATAACATCGGGAGAAAAATTCAGATATTAGAAGTCTGAATGATTTGTTTGCATCAATTATTTCACTCAAATTGAAGTTAAATCTGTGTTAAAGAATTAATAATTAAAGTGCCAAAAGTGTTATTTAATGCAGGACGTTTCTCTTTCAGAAGTACCTTCGTCACTTTTTAATTTGCGATTAGCGTTTGCTTTATATCTGATCGATCAAGTGTTCCCCAGTTCCCAAAATTCTTCTTTCACGCGCGACTACGATAATACGTGTGATTAACTTATTTTCTTGCTTCTTCTTTTCACGGTGGCGTTCAGATGGTAAGCTTTGAAAATCCAAAAGTTCATCAACAAACAAACAGACAAAAAATAGCGCAAAAAAACACAAAAAAAAACAATCAATTAAAATGTTCATCACCGTATACACACTGTTTCGTACGTGCTTTTCCCATAAGTCTCACTTCAGCACAGTTGCACGTGTTTTCTTAGCGAAATTACAAAAATCGCCCGTTGACAGAATTCATTCGCACAAATTAACAAATTGATTGGTTGGTTGATCTAGCATCCCATATACATGATGTGTTCCATAATATACCTGGTGTTCGGTCTGGCGCTCACGTCAATGTGCATCAACGTAGTGCAGGTACGAATTCGTTTTTATTCTCGCACACTTGTAATGCAGCTTTCAATTTCCTTTTCAATTGAATCGTGAAATAATCGCAAGTAGATAATACAGTCTTGCTTCTAATGGCTAATTGGTATCACAGGTGATGCTATCAGACTCGTTCAGACAAGCTAGTCAGAAGATCGGGGCGACGATCGGCTTCGAGATCGCCGAGGAGGATAGATCGGTGAATCCATCGGAACCACCGCCAGTCGAGGTAGCCGATGTTCACATGACCATCAAGGAATCGAACAGCGGAGAAAAGATCGCGCCGAAGGCGAAGCAAGAAGACGTCGATTTGTAAAAAAGAAGCATTGAAGAAATCGCAAATATGTAGCTGAATTATCCGATCGATCGCTGCGTTCGCACAACGAGCACCAATGACACACGCGTTTCCGCCTTAAAAGAAGTCTTGTTCGTCCGCTCGCTTAACGGATCGTGGAAATGAAATCGGCTAAAACTACACGCACGAATAGATCACTTTGGTAAAGCGGTGCTTCGATTTTCGATAATTATTCACAGCCATCCTTCCGATATAATACGTATTTCGACATGATTTATTATAGACCGCTTTTCCGGCTGACGTAGGAATGGCTTTTTTTATGCTCCTCATGGGACACACGGGAATCAGATTGTTAAAAAAAATATAGAACCAACAGCTGTTGAAATTTTTCCTGGCTGCACCGCGGCTGCCACGGAAAAGGCATTTGATTCATGAATTCCTTCGTGTCTGGTATGAAACCACCTTTGGAGCGTTTTCCGAATTTGAGAGCGGAAATTTAATGCCTGCTGTTAAATTTGCATTACATCCTTCAATACTCTTAATGAGGATGCGATAGGTTTCGTGTTGTGAAAATTAGTAGTGGCCTAAAGAAAGTTTTTCTTTTTGTAATAGAAAGCAAACTACGTAAGATATTGAAAATTTCCGTCGACACCTCATTGTCACCTGCGATCGCGTTGAACTTTTGATTTTGAAATCGTCGAGAAAATTGAGAACTTGAGTCGCCGGAAATTTGCCTACACTAAATACGATGTATCACGAGAATTATACCTATTAAACGAGCGAAACTGCACACGAACAATCGATACGCGCAACGTTTCGACGAAACGAAATCTCATCGTTCGTAACGGTATAAAGAGCTAACTATTGCACGCCTAAGCGAGGTAAAAGGACGGTAATTGTTCTACTAGTATGGCGATAAGGAAGAAAGTATAGCTATATTAAAGCAACTCTTGCCAAAATGTTCGCGGGCCAGACACAAAAGTTGCGATTTATTTTTCGTAGTCTAGTGTCTATCGACAATAAACAGAATCGCGTAATTTGTATATTTTGTAGATTATCGTGTTGCCATCTTTTGTCTCCTTTTTAAGTTCTTCTGTTTTGTTCTTATATACCGTGGTGCTTTGAACAAGAAATGGTTGTGCCGGTTAAGCGAAAGATGAACTTCCGGTCTAACAAGTCAGACACCTGTCCAAAATTTTAATCGTAAAAAAATGCATGATAGGGGGATGAAATAAACGTTCTAATAAACAATAAGAAATTGTGTATCTAAAACTTATGACAAGAAAAAAAAGGATAAGAAAGCGGTCGTTCATTTTTTAAGTATATAGATACCGGAACATTGGAGGGTCGAAATCAATTTTTGTCACGGTAAGAGAAAGAAAACTTGTGCCTTTTTAAGAATGAACTGTGTTAGCTACTTAAATTTTATCTGATACGATAAGAATTCCTGTAACGCGTTTAAATTATATAAATAGAGAAAGGGAAAATATATTAAGACAATTAGCTATGTGGCAAAATTATACTTCTTTCTTATAATTGAAATAATAAATAAATGTCACATTACTTAGTGTCTATACTATAGCGAGAATAAATTATTTACAGGCAAAGAGTATTTGTAATTATTATTACGATTATAATAAAGCTATTATGAACTTTATTTACGAATAAAAGTTTAAGACATTGCGATCGTTTCACTTGTGTTTCAATCATTTCTCTAATAAATCCTATAAAATCCTAACAAATCTTCTTAAAATTAAAAAAATTATAAGAGCATTGAAAAATCAGAGTTTTACTAAAACTTTAATAATAATATTAATTGCTTTAATTAAAATTCGATTCATTCAAAAATTGAATTGAATGCAATTTCTACGATTCACTATTTGAAATTACAGAGGGCGCAAGAACTCCACTAATCTTTCAGACTAGAACACACTTCAGAAGATTCAGAACCCGTAACAAAAAGACACATAAGATATTAGATCTATATCTTCTAACTAGTCTGTGGTTTTTACATCGGTATTCGGTTGATAAAAAGAGGAATTCATTTTTTATCTAAAATTAAATTGTTTCTGATTAAAAGTCTATATTTCATGAGTTAATCCATATAATTGGCACTCTCGTTATATTATAAATAGTACCTGAATAGTACTAACAGTACTTGAAATATTACAAATTTCACAACAAGAAGATGGAAATGAAATTTATTTTGAAATATGCAGATGGTGGACTTTCTGTCCTCCATTTTTCACGCAATAAACGGATAATGTTGGTAGCATTGACTGTCAGACGATAAACGAAAATTCGTTGTATATTGAGCAAACAGCAAAATGGCCAAAGGATGACAACATACGGCTGTCAGTTGAGGGAGATAGTTATTAATTCGAATAATATCGAGGGAAAATGTCTCACGTTCAGTATGTGGACGAAATGGTCAAGGAATATTTGCTCTTCAGAGGTTTTAGCCAAACGTTGAAAGCTTTTGACAACGATTTGAAAGCTGAGAAAGAGAAGGGCTTCAGGGTGAGCGTGAAAGAAATTTTAATATAGAGCGATAGAGTGACGGGGAGAAAAATAGGAACAAATAATAAGCAACGTCTACAAAAGCACGTGTAGATGAACAAGCAACCATAAAAGAATTTATAAATATTATTTGACAATTCGTTCCAAATATCGTAATATTTATATTTTTTATCATAATATTTATTCGATTTATTAATCGAACGATCCTTTATCTCGTACACCGTATAAATTTAATTCTTTATTACCAAAGATTTTCTTATTATTTTCTATCAGGTTGATAAAATCGTTGATCAATTGATGCAATACATATATAATTACGATCTGGCATCATTGAGAGAACTATGGGGACATTTAGACACAATAATGTTCTCTCGCTTGGAAAGTCATTTTACGTCGGCTGTAAGGAAACTGGAGAATGCAGTTTTAAAGATGTACCTGGTTAACGCAGCTGTGACTAACAAGCAAGATCGTATTCAAGAATTTTTTACAAAAATGACATCGGAACTGCAAGGGCATTCCGAATGGAAAGAATGGTTTGGTAGGATGTCTTGTTTCCTTTCGTTTGTGTCACTTTCAATCTGTACAGATAGCGATTTAAAAGGAGTACTGTATCAACGATTTATTTCTGTTACTCTTTACAGCATTGCCATTTGTGAAAAATCCAGAAGACAATCCAGCATACTCTGTACATTTTAGTAGACAGTGGCAGGACACTATGTTAGTGTCTCTGCACAATTTCCTTGCTACTATTTTTCAAGTAGGTGAAAGGTATTTTGCATCGTGCCTCTCATACTATATGAGTTTTATACCATTTTGATATATTGTAAAACGAAATTCATGTATTTGACTGTACAGCGTGCAGGTATCATTATTTTAACGACTACTAATTACAGTGTATGCCTCAACCAACATTGCTAACGATAGATGAGGATACAAATAAATTGAAACGTCTTCAAGAAGAGAACGAGGCCCTGAGGCAACGTTTGAGCGAGTCCGTTAAGATCGAAAATGTGATGGACGTGAATCCAGGACAAGCTCCACAACATCCACCTTTGATGGATGATTTTTACATTATAGCACAGTAAATACTATTGTCTTATCATTATATACGAAGAATAATTTGATCCACTGTACTAACTGTCTTACTAACATTTTCCTTACTACTTAAATAGAGAATCTCCTTTACTAGAAAATCCGAAAACTCTACGGAATCTGATAAGAAATATAGGCGGAGGTTCCAGTCCAATTTTAAGTAGAAAGCCTGCTACTAGTATAAAGAAAGTAATAGAACCGGAAATGATACCGACGAAAAGAACAAACACAAAAGGAAAAATAAATTCGATCAGTAAAACGGAATCGGTTAGCAAAAGAAGCATTAGCTGTGATTCAAGATTAACGAGTTCTAGGAAAAGAGATTCATCTATCGACGCGGTGGCTGAACGGAAAGCCAAAGATAAAATCGATTCCACTTACATTCTCCTTAGTCAGGTATAAAAATTGTTACCTCATACCATATGTATTACAAGTTTCACGTGACAAGGAATTACTTGTAGGAGGAGTATACGGAACACAAAACATCGATAATTCAATGCAAGAGTAACGCAAGCGGTTCATACGTCGCTACAGGAGATGCAGATGGCATTATTAAAGTGTGGACTCCGATACCGTCACCCAAGTAAATTATTTCCAATCTCTACTACGGTTCATCAATTCTTTAACATGTTATTGAATTTAATTTTGATTCCCTTCTTTTTTCAATCGATAGAACTGTTACAACATTTATCTCTGCCCCGGCAAACTCGAATAAAGCAATCACAGCGTTAGACTGGATATCAAAGAATGAACGTTACTTTTTACACGGTGATAATAATGGCCTGATTCAATTACACGATACACGTGACTGCAAAACTCTGTGGGAAATTCAACACGAGAATTCTCGAATCATTACTTTGCTATGCAATCCAATGGAATCCACATTCGTCTGCTCTGTATCAGATTCGAACGAGGGGAAATTATTGTTGTACGATATAAAAACAAAAAAGCTAGAAAGAACCCTGCCGATGGAACAAAATGTAATCGCCCTATGTTCTGCATTCAATCATAATGGCCAACTTCTTATCACAGGATTATCAAATGGAAATATTTTGATACACGATTTACGACGAAATGAAATTATCGATAATATAAGCTGTCACGCGAGTCCAGTTATTGATATAGAACTAATTAACGATTACACGAATATCTGCACGCAAAGCGAGGATGGAAGGCTGTGCCAGAGAAGTTTGAACCATTCAGGAAAGATTTTATGGGAAACAAAGATTAAGGTAGAAAAGAATATGGTTCACGGGAAATTATTTACCTTTGACCAAAGCGGTAATTATATGCTACTCTGTACACAGACTGGAGGAAATATATATAAAGTACGTATATTTAATTATCTATTTCTATTCAATGGATCTGTTTGCTTTTATTATTCCGTTGTTGGTACACGAGGTGAATTTTCAGATGCCACCAGGTGCACAAGCAAAAGTTTTAGAATTAGGGGGGCACAAAGGTACATTGTGTTGCGATTGGTCCACTGCTAATCAGTCTGGAACTTGTATAACCGGTGGCGCGGAAGGAAAAGTACGTGTGTCTACATTACTTTCGCCATGATACAAAAGCAAAATTAGTATCTGTGTGAACTCGTGAAGTACTGTAAAATTCATAAGATTAGCGCAAATTTGTAGATATTAGATATTTAGAGTGATGAATGTTAAAAGGAAAGTTTATAGAGATTATGTTGGATAATGGAACCTGAGAGTATCCCATTTAAACAAACACATTCGCAGAAAAGTAAAATCGAAGACATCCGAATATTTTATGAATAAGTACAATGAATACAAACGTATCATGCGCCACCGCAAAATCGTGTGTATTATAATCATAAGTTTAAAATGGAATCAGGGACTATCAATTGTAAAATGTACAGAAGATATTGTAATTGTAAAGAAACGGATGCATAAATTATCCATAAATGTCGCGTTTAATTATTAGACTGGGTATTGGGGATGAATGACTGGGGAAACTTTGTAAAAAAAAAAAAAAGAAAAACCAGAAATAAAATTCTATTAATTTATGTAGAAATTGTCATGTGTACACCTAGTGTAGGCAAACCTAAGTTACATCTGTAAGAGGTACATGGAACTTGTCAATAAATATTGGTCAATTTTAATATACCCCTACGATATTTTACCTGAATATAATAAGCTCGAAATTCAGTGAAATATTAACGTAGAGAACCATCGATCGTTACTGTTAATGATTAAATTAACTCTTACCCTACTTATTTACGCTAACAGGACAGTAGCTTTAAGTACGGTTTTCTCATCGACCACCGATTAAAGGGGCCTGTCATATCCAATTGTGGAGACCAGTATCTTCTAAGAGCTTCAATTATTTCTGCGGGTGTTACTGATTTGGTTACAGCAACCTGCGTCATTATAAAGTGAATGTAGAATCTTCTTTAAGAATTTTGTACTCTTTAAACTGTACGAAATTGTTACAAACCTTGCCATGATAGTATGGCTTATAGGTACACGGATTAACATAACTATGTCTGAGCCTATCCATAGCATCCCCATAAATTTTATTTTGATCTTGCCTCACTAGTAGTGCAAAATCCATAATTTGTGCTACTATTTCGTACGCTAAATATCCCAGTATTGTGTAAGCTTGCTTCGATATTATTATATCACCTAAAGTATAGGAAAATGTTAACATGTACATTTAAAGTGTTGTCCTGAAACATGAAACTTACTGTCCGAACATAGCCAGTCGCTAAATTTGTGTCGATTTTTGTTTGCGAATGATGCATTACGTGCTTTACTGAACTTCAAATATCTAGCCTCGTCCATAGATCTGGTCATCATTTCAGCACGAATACATCTCTGCTGCTTAATTTTGTCTAGAGCAGGTGAATCTTGAAGAAGTTCACCAGTGTTGTCGATTTGATACAGAAATCTATGAAGCGGCCCTTTGTTTTTCATTCCTTCTGCACTTTCAGCTGGTACAATATCTTCAGGTAAACTGCTGTCTATTACTTTATGTATATTGGACTTAAATTCTTTCAATTCTATAAAATACAGTGAAGTTAGTATAAAGGCTGCTAAAATTTCTTTTTTATCATAAACAGATATTAGACCTTGCCTAAATACTTCAGGAGACGTTGCAACTTCACTTTATCTTTACGCAATAAGAAAACCAAATCTTCTGCAGAAACAGATACACCTTTCTTCCCATTTCCTCGTCTATCGGATACTTCGCAAGCATTTTTTATAATTGCTCTCATTTGTTGCAAAACAACTTCCTCTATAATTTTGGCGGATTCAATTAGCGGCTCGCTACTGTCGCCAAATCCGTGCATCATTTGTCGAATTTCTACAATATTTGTCTAATATAGTGGTTGAAACTACAATGTTTTTAACGTTAGAAATTTATTATGTGGGGTTAAAATACCGGTAGTATAATTCACAGGGTCATTTCGAATGAACGGCGAATCATTTGTTGGTTTAGTAAACGCTGCTTCTGTCATTGCTATAAAGTACTTGAATGTTTCTATTTTAATAAGCTATAATAACCAACACAAATCCCTGTAAGATATAAATGAATGAAATATTTAGTTATTTCTATTAATTAAAGGTTATATTGTTCTTATTTACACGGTTCTAACAAACTTCATATTCAATTTTGTCGTTACTGGTTGGATACCTACACCTGAAATTACAATCACACTTGTCCTAGAGGTAGACGTGACACCCTGACAAATTTTGGTGAAGTCAGTCCAAGCGACATCTTGCAATGCGAAATAACGAGGAGTGATGAATGAAATAGAGGCAAACCAATCCAAGAAGATGATTGGTGTACTGACATTGTAGCTATTGGCACGATATTATTTATCACATAATTTTCGAATTATGTTATAAATTATATCGAGGTCCCAGGTCACACCACTTGGAGGTTGCTACAGAACAGTGACCCATCCTACATCCTAAGCCCGTCCACCCACTATTATATAATAATTTTTAACAATTTATTAATCTTTAACACGTGTTAAAGCCAGTACTGGCTTGTACAAATTATTTGTTTATAAAAATAAACTACGAGTGGAATTGGTTACGAAAGTAGAATGACTTGTTCCTGCATCCTTTACCTTTGATTTGAGACCAAATTTATTAAAAAATCCTACCTGGAAGGGGAGACATTGGCATTCACTAAAAACCCGTGTTCCACATTTTGACAGCTGCAAAATTGTGCCAGCTGTATAGCGGGCTATCTATTGGTAGGGCGTCGAAAATAGTCGAATGTTAATAGGAACACAGAATGATAGTGGAAGTCGGTGCCAGAAAGAGTAAGGAGATTGAGGAAGAAGGACAGAAAATGCTTTACTAACTCTGGTTTATGCGGCGCCTGATACTCTAGCCGCCTCCTATGGAACAATTATATTGGCGGGGAAAAATCGCTAATTACTCTTTATCCATAATTAATTTATGCACCTTTGCGATTGTAGAATGAAGTGCGAACCCTATGCAACTTTCTCGTATATAATTTTGCAACATTTCCTGCTTAAATAAATAGATATTAGCAATTGTTAGTCGCATACGAGCATGCGACTCTGCTGTTGACTCGCGAAGAATAATGATTAATTATTTGACAACAATTAGGCCACCACTTGATTCAACTATGACGGAAGCTTCCTGAGACTCCCTGCTAAGTAACTAATACAGCAAACATCATAAATTAATGCCAGGAAATCGATAATTAATAAATAATAGTCATCGCGATTCGCGCGGCGTGTGTGCATATGCGCTTGTATTTCTAATAGACAAATCGCTTATCGTAATCGAAACCCCATAAATTTAGGTACGAGAAGATAGCTTGAGACCTAATTGAAAGGAAGCAATCATAAAAGTTCATACTTTATTCCTCTGAGTACATTCTTTTTGCATTTGAAACGTTGCATAATAAAGACGTGCGTGTTTGACAGGTCGTCGTCTTCTAAGCTGAATACGTAGCGCCCTCTCTTGAGCGCATGCGCAAAGCTACCGACAGTTAAACACCTCGAATATATTATATTAGCGTGAAAAATCGCTAATTACTCATTATCCATGATTAATTTATGCACCTTTGCGATCGTAGAATAAACTACGGGCTACCTACTACTTTCCCATGTATAATTTTGCAACCTTTTATGCTGAAATAAGTAAATATTAGCAATTGTTCATCACGTCGGTTTAAACCATTGCGTTACCGTTCTAGCAAGATCAGTAATATTTAATTATTTAAGCAGGAAATGTTGCAAAATTATATACGAGAAAGTTGCATAGGGCTCGTACTTTATTCTACAATCGCAAAGGTGCATAAAATAATTATGGTTAATGAGTAATTAGCGATTTTTCCTGCCAGTATAATACATTCGTGCAGGGGACACAGACGCAGACCTCCATATGCATCCTGTGTTCCTATTAACTATCGGCAGCTTCGCGCATGCTCTCAAGAGATGGAGCCACGTCTCGAGCCTAGCAGACGACAACCTGTCAAACACGCACGTCTAATTATGCAATGTTTCAAAAGCAAAAAGAATGTACTCAGAGGAATAACATATGAACTTTTATGATTGCTTCCTTTCAATTAGGTCTCAAGCTATCTTCTCGTACCTAATTTTGTGGAGTTTCGTTGACAATAAGCGATTTGTCTATTAGAAGTACAAGCGCATATGCACAACACGCGGCACGAATCGCGATGACTATTATTTATTAATTAACGATTTCCTGGCTTTAATTTATGATGTTTTCTGTATTAGTTACTAAGCAGGGAGTCTCAGGAAGCTTCCGTCATAGTTGATTGAAGTGGTGGCCTAATTGTTTTCGAATAAAAAATCATTATTCTTCGCGAGTCAACAGCAGAGTCGCGTGCTCGTATGCGACAAACAATTGCTAATATCTATTTATTTAAGCAGAAAATGTTGCAAAATTATATACGAGAAAGTTGCATAGGGTTCGCACTTCATTCTACAATCGCAAAGGTGCATAAATTAATTATGAATAAAGAGTAATTAGCGATTTTTCCCCTCCAATATAATTTTTCCATAAGGGGGCGGAGCTTAACAGCTAGCACTATCTCGATCCTTCTTCTCAATGGTGCGCTCCTTGTCTTTCGCCTAGAGTCTAGTGTATCAGGCGCCGCATAAACCAGAGTTAGTAAAGCATTTTCTGTCCTTCTCCCTCAATCTCCTTACTCTTTCTGGCACCGACTTCCACTATCATTCTGTGTTCCTATTAACATTCGACTATTTTCGACGCCCTACCAATAGATAGCCCGCTATACAGCGGGCACAATTTTGCCGCTGTCAAAAAGTGGAACACGTGCTTATAGTGAATGCCAATGTCTCGCCCTCCAGGCAGGATTTTTTAATAAATTAGGTCTCAAATTAAAGGTAAACAATTATTTGTTTATTACAATATAAAAGAAACCTTTTTAGGCTTTAATTCTCATCATTGTTATTACATTTGTATCAATTATTAATAGACTATTCTAAATACTTGTTATTATTGTATAAGAAACGCTATTTCTTCTCAAGCCCACTTTACACGTATAGGAGATATTGCGTTAACACAATTTCCGATACAAATCAATTTTTCATGTACAAAGTCACGTAATGTACGTATAATGATTCAGCGCAAGATAAGCAACTACAGGTTTTCCTCATTTTATATTTGGCCAGAATATTATAACGCATATAATATTGGAAAAAATAAATTACAAAACGTACGTCTGTAGACATACGTATGTCTACAGATTACAACGATGATTATAATAATAATTCCGCTTGCAGTGTTTGAATTGCGATTATTAATCGATCGATATATAAATCATATTTTTACACACTATATCTTGTAATAATTAAAAAAAAAAACAAGCCATTGTCTAATCATTTTTTAAACAGATTAGATTTCCTACTTGAAGACGTCGCATGTCGATTGCAATTGGTGTACAAATGTGCAGCGTGAATTACGTTTAAAAAGGGGAAAAATGGCGGATAACGATGTTAATGGTGATTCTGACGAAGCACAACAGGAGAAATCACAGAAAAAGGCAGCGAAATATGACAGTGGAGCTGCGGATTTAGAGAAAGTCACAGATTATGCGGAGGAAAAAGAAATATCTTCCTCGGAAGGATTCTCTTGCGTAAGTGTTTTCATTGTCGTCGATCCCACGTGTTGACAATTGTCAACAACATTTCTTTCCCCTTTGTCGTTGTCAGAGAAATTTATGTTTCTCTGCGTTATAATTAATCGTTTGTCACTCTTCCCTATACATTTGCTAATTCTTAGAGAATTAAAAAAAAATTATGAGTTATAGCACATAACCTGTTAAGAATTGTATGCACAGGTATACACCAGATTGTATGAAGATTATTAATTACAATTTTCTTTCCACAGGCTTTAAGTATTATCGGAGATAGACGAAACAAAGAGGCAGCGGAAAAGAAAGCAAGGGAAAAGGAATTATTAAAAGTTCCTATTAAAAAAGAAGATGTTGATCTCATTGTAAGGGTCACGATAATCATTTTAATTAAGGAACAATTATTTTCCGCTCAGTTCATTTATTTATCATATTTCGAAGATTACACGCACAACTAAAATATTCATTTATGGTTCTCTTCCTTTGTTCTTCTAGATGAAAGAAATGGAAATAAACAGAAACGTTGCGGAACAAACGCTCAGGGAACACAGAGGGAACATTGTGGAGGCATTAATGACATTAACAAATTAATTGTACAGCATGATTCCCAAGCATTCACATAAACCACAGTTTTATTGTAAACTATATGGTCTTAGGAATTGTTATGACTTTGCATTATTAATAATTTATTCATGTATGTTACAAAATATACGATAAGCGATTCTGTACACGCTGTCTTTCTTTTTTCGTTTTCCTCGCCCTTTATTCTTTTGACGATATTCATCGATGTAATTTGTTAAGGAAGTGTATTAAGGGGGTATGTTAAATCTTGTGAAAAAATAACTCGAGCTCTGCTTGTACGTGTTATCTGGTTGTTACCTCTTGATAAGATTGTAGCTTTTATATGTACAAGACGTACCTGACGCTTTAGTTTAAAGCAACGTAATCGCCTGTTTGCGAAAGGCTGAACGATTTACGGGACGCGAATCTTTTTAAATATCCGGAAGATCCAACAAAAAAATCCCATATATCATGGTGGTACGAAATCTTTTTAGCAAAGATTGATCTTGTGAAAGAAATTATTAACTTGCTCTCTTTTATTGCATTCAAATGATCATGTGACAATAGCGTTTGTTCATTTTAAGCACACCTTTTCTCTTTTTTTCTATTGCCTTTTAATAATTAACATGTTCACAGCGAGTCATTTGAATAATAATACAGGTGCGTATTTTGAATTCTATTCTGCCGAATGCATTTTCATTATACTGTTATGCCTGTGTGAAAGAAATATTGTCATTCGATAGAGTTCGATATATCATGGCCAATATTAAACGATTTGCAACACGATGATAACGAAGACGATGTCATTACACCTGAAAGACGTAGAGGTAAGGATCATTGTGTGAACATTATCGAAATCAAAGCTTCAGATTCAATCTATTTTTATATTATTCCTGTGGCACATCGATCTCCATCCTGTTGCGTGTACCTCAATCGTAATACTTAATGGTAAGACTTGTTTTATGTCGCACAAGTGCACGACACGTTCGTGGAATTTCCTTTTAACGCAACGTTTATTCATTTTCTCTTGTAGGAATATAGATTGGAGAACGGTCACGACATCTCAAATAATCATTTTTGTATTATTCCTATTCGGTTTATTATTTGCGATATTAATGTATTGGAAGACCTGCACAAGGTACGAATGACGAACTTAAATTATTTTGTAGTTCAGTTGTAATGCATATATCGCTATATATCTTGGTCGTTGTAAACATAATTGAAAAAAAGAACCCATGTAATATATTATAAAGAAAACTTTACAGGGCGGCTATTGCGAGACATACAGGGCACAGTGATTGTCGAAATCAACGTGAGGATTGTTTAGAGATCAGGCCATTGCACCCCTGTACAATTTACGAACCATCGGCCAGACCGCCGTCTTATAGCGAAGCATGCAGTGCTCCACCACTTTATGAATTTCCTTTCAACAGAGTACGTTCGTTTCTACTTTTGATAATTCTGTAAAAAAACGTGGAAAACGTTAAAATCGAATGAAAACAAGTTTACGAGTACCTGATGTAATAATAATTATCATAATTACTTGTATTATCTTTTGCTCATTATCAGGTGGACAGATAAGTGTCCAATTTTATCGTGCATCGTATCACACGTTTTTACTTGTATTCCCCCAGGTATCAATGCTTGAACCACCACCTGTATATCCAGAGACCCCAAAGCCATCGAAACGTGGGTCGTCTACGACGATCGATGAACCGTTTCCAATTACGAATCACATTTAATGCGTAGTTTTTTTTATAAGTAACATATAGTTTCGTCGGGTGTCTATTATTAATTTAAATGAGTTAAGACGTATATTTAAGTGTAGGATAGACAAATAAAATCTCCATCTAATTACATATATTGAGACAATAAAAATAATTTTGTACGAGAATTTGTATTGCTTGCTATCGATTAATTATTGTTACCAGATTCACCTCTTCGAAACATTGTAAATAAACACGTTGGGCAAGATGTTAGGGATAGTGAGAAATCACGGAAAGTTCTGATAATTATATAATGAAAATGTCATTTATTTGATGTGGTGCAATGACTTAAAGTAAATGGAAAAAATGAACGTTTGTATGAGCTGGGTTCGATGAACTGCAGTCATGTACTTCGAGAAGCTACCACTGCTGAACTATTCGTTACAAAAGCTTCATCCTTATTTTCTCATCTTCTTTCGGTTTTTTTCTTCTTCTTCTTTTCGTTTAAATTCTCGGGGTTTAAATGCAATGTACAACGGAAGTGTATCAGACAGCAGCGCAGTGGTAGCTGGTGCGACACGAACATGCTGATTTTCATGATGAGGTAACACTTGTCTTACTTGTACTTAGTTTTATCAAATTATCCAGTCATACGCTCATGCAAATTGGTTCAAAAAAGAATTGCATCTAATGTTTCTCGAACTGTCGTACGGTATT
Source organism: Nomada ferruginata (assembly GCA_963583965.1). NCBI lineage: Eukaryota > Metazoa > Arthropoda > Insecta > Hymenoptera > Apidae > Nomada > Nomada ferruginata. The sequence goes on along the minus strand of OY757225.1, from coordinate 6,185,340 downwards.
AATATTTTACTTGTTGTTGATTTTTTTCTTTGCTTGTTTGTTTTCATTTTAGGAAAAAAGACATTGAACATTACGAGTTTCATGAGATTTTGTTCTTTCGCCGCACAGTCCCAAAGATAGAACATGGGTAGTAGAGAATGGACGTAGACAATATTCTGTTTGTTTCTCGTTTCGTTTTTCATATTTCGACAATTTTGTTTAAAAATCTGAGCGAGCACACACGGCCAAAATCTGTTCCTTAAACCGCTTACATATTCGTCACGTTTTCACAATTATTTTTCACCTGCCCCTTTATGTCGTTTCTCCGTTTTAGTCGTATCGTATATTCGTAAGCCCTAACGATCCTACTACGATTGAAATAAACATCGTGTAAAAAACGGTGGAAAAACCTTCCCTAACTATGTTTCCATAGGAGTTTCTGTTTTCTTTTAATCTCGACAGAAATACAATTACGAGGGCGTCGCAGCTGGAAGGTGGCGGCGGCGGCAATCAACTGCATAGTGTACGGTGTCGAGATATAAAAAAAAACGAGATACACATATACAATCTAATCGTATTAATTTGTCGTAATTACATTACATTTACTTAAAGCATTTGCTAGTGTGTTTCAAGGAACATGAGTTTAGCACAGTCTGTAAAATAGAATAAATTATAGTTGGTTATTGTACCCTTCATTAAAAGTATGGTTCCGTTTCGGTTCAGTTCTTATAAAATACAGTAGATATGTACAGTAAAAACCTTAAAATCGAAAGGGACGCTAGATTTGGGACTGTCCGGATATAGCGACCGTTTCCTTAAAAGATAAATTCACTGGCTGCCAGGATCGTCAGAAAGTTCTAGAAAGGTTGTGATACAATTGCGGTTAATTACAGTGGTCTTATCACAGAACATGTATGGCATTAAATCTTCAATATCATTACTCCGTTTGTAATGGTAGATATTTATATCTCGTATTTAAAACGTTCGGTAAAGCTAGGTCGGAGGATCAGGAAGCCAGTACGGTACTAAATGATGATTATTGTTTTGCGTATTCTTGTCGGTTGCCCATAATTCAGATCATTGACCACACACAAACTTCGCGATTTTCTCAATAATTAATTACACAAAAGACGATTCGTATTCTCGTACTATTATAATTGACTAACTTTGTATTTTATACAATTTCATTCAACTTCATCCTCGGTTTCTCTTTGCCACAATTTTTTTCTTTTCGCCCTGATTCGCATTAAGATTTCCTTTTCCCCTTTGTTCATTCTTTCGCCTCCAATAACGCGTGTCGTTGATTCAGTATTTCTTTTCTCTCGCTCGTTCAATGCAGCATCTCCTAATTCATACATGTATCCTGCGCACGGGTACGATAGACATTTCAATCATAATCAACATAAAATTTGATAAATTATGGACAACCCTAAATTTAATACAATAATAATAATAATAATAATATAATAATAATAATAATAATAATTCGAATCTATCACTTCGTCTACTATGCAATACTCCAGAAAACAAAACAAACTGTGCCTAGTGATAAAATGGGGTCAAGAAGGGGGAACGGGGGGGGGGGGGGAAGTAAAGGCCGCATAAAGGGAAGGACGTAGGGCGTTGTTATCTGCAGACAAAAAATATAAAAAAATACAGGGGCACAGATTGCGTAGCATTAATAGTAATCATAGTAGTAGTCGTACATGTTGAGAGAAAGAGATCATAAAAAACACTAACTAGAATCATTTTTACTCCTTTCTTGGAAGAATTCGACGTCTTCGTTTTTCATTCGTATCATTTTCTTCTTCTTCTTTTTCCCCCCCATTTAAAACTAAAAATCACTATCGGTAATAAACATATCTAATTCCTCCGGCCGGTAGTCGTTATACTCGGCGGAGCAAGCGTGGGACATCTCGTTTGATCCGTGGTTCTCCCCTCTTTTCGTTCGCTCGCTTTTTCATTCTCTCGACAAAGGAACAAAATCGTACTTTCGGTTTCATTTCGTTCTTTTTCTTTTCTTTTCCTCCGTTAATCGTCTGGTCGACGTCTATCACAACTTCCTTCGTGCATCAGGTGTGTGTCCCTGTCTTCGCCTGTGCGAGATTGTGTAATGTTGCGGCGTGTAGCAGATCATGTTTTTCAGCGAGTTTCAATCTCGCCTTGGTCCTCTGGCTGCTTCTCTTCTTTTTTTGGGGCTTTTTTTTTTGCTTTTTTTTGTTTTCGTTATGTTTTTGATGTCTCTCGTAAATACATGCATAGATAGGGTTTCCCTTTATATCCGTACAAATGAAAAGCAAATCCATGCGAGACCGTAAATTGATGCGCATTGACAAATCGCTGACGAATAGTGCGGTGTTTTTGCACGTCGAAGGATGAAAAACACGTGTCCTGTTCCTCTCACGCGCGAGAACGTGTTACGTTAACTCACTTAATGCAAAAGTACCAAGAGAATTCTGTATCCAAACCTGTTGGAACAAACGTAGTATCGTAGTTTAGTGGTTTCCTAAATTATCCATGTTTTTCCCCCTTTTTATTTTCTTCTAATCACGTGTCCGTCTCTCCTTTCTCTGTTTCCTTCCCGGTGATGGATACAATTCTTCAACGTCGACGATCGAATAGATTTTCTTCACCCGAATTACAACAAAGTCCTCTCTCTATATGTATACATATATATAGATATACATATATATATATACATATAATATAGCCATGGGAGTTAAACGCCGTTTGTTACGGCTACAACACCAAGTGCCTTCACGACGTTCCAACACGACACACATTTGGTCGATCGAAAAACTATGAAGACCAGTTCACGTCGCAGTTCCATTTTCAAGTGGACCAAGAGGATGTCGCACTAGGAAACATTTACTTAGCATTACCTTGTATCACTGTACACAAAAAAGTCATGAGGGATGCAGAATAGGCGGGGGCGATGTGGAGGTCGTGCCCGGTGTTAACGGTGACTGTTTTCAGCTCTGTTTCACTCGCTTCCTGGGCGGACCGATCGGTGGAATTTGTTGGGTGGCCAACGCCCGAAACGCTTCCGCTATGAGGTGCGGATGGGAGTTCACCATCGACTTGAAACCCGCCGTGTCCATCACGTCTGTCGCGTGTCTGCAATGGAACCGAAAGAAAATATGTTAGGCCGGTTGATAACGGGGAGACAATTTCGTCTTTGGATAAAATTTTTGGAATACTTGAACGCTCGTCTCGCTCGTGGATGAAAATAAAACATTGTTGCATACTCACGTATTAATAAAATCTATGGCTTGCGCCTTTAGTTGGTCCGCGCTATGAAGATCAGCGAGGATAAGAATGTCCGCTGCGTTCTCGATCGCTAAACTCGTGCACAACGCTTCCTCGCACATGACTTTCAACCTTTCTAACGCGTACTTGTCCGCCGCGGCCAGAAGATCGTCCGCCATTTTCTCCAAATTCGCAGCTTTCCCGGTGTATATAAATCGCAGCATTTCCCGCAACACCTCGTGGTCCACGTCGGTGATGTCCACGCGGTTCTGCTTTCTCTCCTCCATCTCGTGTTCGAACATCGCCGAGAAAACTGGACTCCGCGCTAAACGACGAAATTACGAATATTAAAGACAATTGTCACACCATGGCTTGTGCTTTTTAAATTCAAGAAAAATCATGGTCAAGATAACACGATAAATAGCAAGAATCGTATTACGAAGCGAAATCCTGAATGGGAGTTCGCGTATACGAGAGTTTCGGAGTTTATAGCAGTCGAGAGAATGATGAATGAAATATCGCGATCGTAAAATAGATCGAAGCATTTAAAGTACATACACACGTTTCGGGCGTCGAGGAACGAATTTGATACGATCGAGGGGGGAATGGGGGGGGGGGCTAGCCGTCTAGACTCTAGACTCTAGACTCGTTCGTACAATACGAAGTTCATTCAAGGGACCTTTGTCTTAAGAATGAGATGAATGAATACAGTACGAGCACAGTGGCGTCTACGATCGAAACGGATCGTAACAGATCGAAAAAGCAGGGAAATTTAATGGGGAGATACGAGGATCGAGCTTCATTCAAGATCACGCGATGTCCATTCTGAATGAATCTGTTTCAAGTGTATCTAAATATTTGTGCATATAGATTATTGGATATTAACGAATTAATAAATTTCACTGTGTTGGCGTATTGAAGATATTGTCATTTTTATGAGTATCTGAGGGAAAGGGTTGAAAAATGAAATTGTATATGCGCGAGAGGTCTCAGAAGTGATGAAATTTTTCAGGAATGAAATATATACTGTTGCACGTTAAAATACTGTTATTATTTCTTTTCTTTGCAATTTACCTGCGAGAATGGCTTTGTGCGCCTGAAACTCCCTGCCACACACTGTCAGCGTGACATCGCTAAATTTTTGGTTTTCAAACAGAAGCCCTAGGTCGTCCGGTAATCGACATTCTGGAACTTTGAATTGTATAGTATTACTTTGCCCGGAAATATTCACGCTGTCCGCCACCACGCTGACCTGCAACATTACATCGATTTATAGATTTCGTTAACGAGAAATGTTAGCGGGTTGTACAAATATTAAGTATGTAACATACAAAGGTATATACCTCACAGAATATCGTGAGTTTGTCGTCTGGCAAGAGACCATTGGCTTCGTCCAACAGGAAATCTCTCCTAATGAACTTCTTAAAACCCCAATCTTTACCTTGGACGAACCTGTAAGCACGTTGGCTCTCTGAAAGCATAATATCGTCACTGTTAGTCGTTCCTCAATTATCGTACGCATATATATTTCTGATAAAAGCTTTTCAATCAAAGAAATTTGCATCTAGCATGGGTCATCACTCGTCTCGTGTTATCAAACCCTTTGGAGAAAAAAAGCCGCTCACAGAATTTACCACTTTTAAAGATTACTTTATTATATGCAACGGCGATGATTTTTTTTTTATTAACAATGCAGATTTGTATTTATACGTAGAAATATATTGCACAGTGAACGAGAATAAATTTTGCTCGATGTAGGTATTGAAAAGGTATAAATTGCTTTTACGTTCAGAGAGTCGATAATTATTACTTTTAAAATACCCTGCATTGCAAACCGTTTCACGTGTTCAACACTTACCCATTGCTTTGGTTTCTTCTCTTTTGGCATTAAGAATAGAAAATTTGAACTTTGCTCTGACTTCGGATTTGTTGCACGAAACGAGGAGGAGATATAGAGACAGGTAGTCTTTGCTCTCCTCATCCAGACCCTTGGGATTCACTCTTAGGCACCTAAAAGTAATTACCGCCAATGTGAATTTCTTTCATGCGAATACAAAGGGAAAAAGCCGCATTTAAAATTAAGTCTCGACATAAAGAATATTATCAACCTAAAAACTAGGAAACGGAAATTAAAAACTGTATAACAAATTAATCCGGTTTATATAATATACATGCATTTATCATAAAGTGTATCCATGAGGAAGGAGAAATTAGACAAAAAGGAGAAATTATAACAAACAAACAAAAAAACACAAGATCCATGAAGAGGTTTGGTATGCAATGCAAAGAATCTTAAACAATTTTGTCCGTCTAATTTTCTACGATGGAATTGAAAATGAGAAAATTCGTGGGAGCACGTCTGACAAACGTTCTTGGTCTTTCAAAACTCACCATTTTAATTTATCGTTGGCCCCTGCTGAGAAAGTGGACGACTTTAGCACTTCTCCCATTTCCTCCCGGCAAAAGCTGAAGTTATTTATCGTCCACATGTAGCTGAACTTAACCACCTTCACCTGTGCACATAAGACCTTCAAATGCAACACCACGTCAGAATACATCTCGTAGAAAATCGCATAATTTATACGCTAAGGGGTACATCTTAAAACACCACCTTAACCCAAGAATTTCACTTCTCCCCCACATACGCACAATCTTCTTAATTCCAGGAAACTAAATGACGATTATCATAAATAACAGTGCGAGAAAATTTTCGTCAATTATAGTAGGATCTGTGATGAAAGAATAATGGGAAATATCTTTAAATATACCAACAATATTGGTGAATAATATAATTGCTGGGCTATAATATAAATGATTGCCTCGGTTTCCTATTCCATAAATTTATCGTTTTTACTCGCAATCGGAGATTGACTTTGAACTACATACATATTATATAAACTGTCCTATAGTCCGTTTAAAAAGCTCAAATAATTTCTTTACTACGATCTAGCAAATTTATAGAATACCTATACAATTCTATCAAATATTTCATCTTCCCTAAATCCAGCGAATAAGATAATACTGCCCACTAAAGATAAGAATATCTACTTCTGCCACAGTTCAACGCTACAACGCGACCGTTTCTTCACTTCGTCGTTTCAATCCCAACCGCAATTGCAGTTGCAGCTGCATCGCAAGCGTGTCACAAAATTGCAAAAAAGTGTATACATATATATATAAAAAAAACCCGCGATTATTTCTCAAGCATCGTGACGAGCCTCCTCTTATCTATCGCGATTGGAGAAGACCTTCCGTTACGTCGCGTCGTCTGGCTTTCAGGCTACGTAAAACGAAGCTCGTGAAACGCGTACAAAACGTGCATCTCTGTGCTTCGAACGGTTTCCTCGACCTCGGATATATTTGCACCTTGGTTTCGTTTTGGTGTGCCTTCTAAAATGCAGAAGGAGGGATTGGGAGAAAAGAACAAAGGAACGACGTTAACAGAGGCGGTTCTTTTTTAGTGGAACGCCGAAGGTTCCTACGACTAAATTGATCGCGGCCTTGGAGTAGCGAGCAGACGAGCAGCTAGAGAAGTGCTGCAAGTACGATAAAGCACGTGTTAGAGCGTGAAAGAGAGAGGGAAAGAGCCAGGGTCAAATTGAACTTGTATCTCTTATGTAATTACCTTGGAAAAAAAGGAACGTGTAGAAAGAGAAAAAGGACTTGACGTTTGCGGTGCCTGGTCTCGCTGCACGTTACTCGGTCTCGATGCGACTTGTTAAATTATGCATCACCATTTTGATGGAAGTAACAAGAGGGGGGCAGTGTGGTGGTGTGGTGTGGATGGTTCTTTTTTTGTCGAAGCGAAATAAAATTGATATACCGAAAGTGAATCGACTAGATATCCTTCGAATATTGATGTTGCCATGAATATTACTATCGTGAATTTTTGTTCGACAATTTTTCATGAATTTTCCTTGCCGATTTAATACAACGTCAAGGTTTACATATTTTACCGTCAGTTAATGTTATTATATATTTCATTGATTTTTCTTCGTCCATTCGAAATTATTTATTTTCTATGCTTTATTACTGTAATGCGGCGAGCAGGTAATTTACCGTTATTATTAATATTCGTAACAGTTAGCCCGCGTTATGCACGAGAATGTTTAGAGCGTTGGAAGGATTTAGAATGAAGCCTGTGGGTTTAATACCCCTGTTCTGCTCGTTATAAAGTAACTTACTTAATAGAGAATTGCATTCCACTAGGGTCAAACGTTTCGATTCATCATGTGGAATTTAGGTGGGCGTTGATTACGACGAGCAAGAGGCACGGTGAAGCGTAACGAGATGCTGTTCTTATGGAACGAGGTGCATAGATCGTTTAAATTATTCAAATAATTATATTTCCTTCTTTCGTATACTTTCGATATACCTGGACACTTATTTGTGCGCTCTGTGCTGTAGAAAATTCCTATGCGAGATTGTTTAATTCCGTTGCCCTATTCGGTTCAACGTTATTAAATGTACGCTTCAGTTTCAAAATATTTTAAGGCTCGTTAAGAATCATCGTCCGTCATCTTCCATTTCACGGTCAGCTAAAGAAATGCCTGTTTCGTAAGGCTTACACAATCCTCCACGAAAATTAGATTCAAGCAGCAACGTGAACGAGTATCAATTGCATAACGCGTACACGCGAAGAAACGTTGCAAATTGCATTATAATCGACGATCGATCGATCAGGCACTTTTCCGGTGTGAAACGTGGCGAGGCATACTGTCACTTCCGCTTAATATGATTTCCGAATAGAATCACTAATTGGCTGTCACGTGCAAGTGCGCAAAAATTGAAAACGATTCAGCAAAAAATCTCGAAAATACTTCAGAGTGTAAAATCGACAATTATGTACTTGAAGGGAAAGATACAAATTTACCAGTTTGCTCCAAATAGAATCGTCTCAAATGGACCCGGGCAAAACTACGAAGAGAGGCGCAGACAGGATACAGCGATGCACACGGCAAGAGGCACAGAATGAAGAAGAAGAAGACGAAGACGAAGTCGAGGTCGAGCCCCCACGTGTCAACGATCCCTGACGTCACACGTGTGCACGACCTTGGTGAACAAAGTTGAGACTGGAGCCAAATCTATTTGTCTAGGTTGCGTTACGTTCTACCCCTTATCTTGATCGCGTTATTGCCGTTAGACAAACGGCCTTTGGCTATAACGGGCCCTTGAAACACTGTGGCAACCGGGCCACACGATTTTCTCTTCTTTTTTTTTTTACCAAAAGGATGTTACGCAAGTGAAGCCACGCGTCATAGGTCATTGGCGAACGAGTACACGCGATTTGACAACAAGTCGAAAAGTTTGTACAATCGATTCGGGCAGGTGATTATGAATTTCCATCGTGAATCAGTGCGGTGTGAAATGTCGAGGCAATTTCGAAACCCTCGAACTTTCGTCAAAGATCTCGCCAGTTTCCTCAAAGGAAACGTAAAAAGGTCTCCTTGAAAGAGAAAATCTCTGGTCTGAAGATACGGGGAATCGATGTACAAAGAGCAGCGTGAGAAACGATCGGCTCAACGACCCTGGCCAAAGTGAAAGTATTCTTCTCCCTCCAACATCTTTCTCTCTTTGATCTCTTTCTCGCCCGGAAACAATGCGCAACTTTTACGAAATATGTACAGGAATATTTAATACGTTTCACGCTGCGAGAAGACTAAGAGCCGCCGACACAGGACTGGACACTTTCTTTCCGACTAATGGATTTAACATGGAATGTCCGAATTGAGAAGAAACGAAGATGTCTCATCGATGTTGCAACGATATTAAAATTAGTTCGACGGATTGCTCTTGATACTGGTTTGACAAATTTATTTTATATATTTTATATTTGTAGGAAGCGCGCCTACGTAGTTTTGAAGTTAATTAATTATGGAAAAGTGACGATATCGCTGAATGTCAAGTGCTCCTTTTTATCGTGCAGCAAGTTTTGTAAAGTAAAAGCCTTTTTTTCACGCGGTGTAGAATGTCTTCGATGCACGTTAAAGTGTCCTCAATCTCTGTACATTATCGATTTCTACGTTCACCATCGTAGCATCACTTCGCCATGCTTTGCAATATCTTGCAATATCTTTGAATAATGAACTTGCATTTTCTCGCGAATCCGAGTTTTGTAAATATTTGTTCCACGATTTGTTTTAAAGAGTCGTTCATTATGGGTTAAAAGAGAGCTGTTATAATTAACATAAATATTTCACCGTTGAATACTGCAAAATATACAATTATTATTAAAGCGATGGAACTACTATAAATGAATTTCACAAAAATCCTCGAACCACAACAGCCTAGATATATAAAATTTCAGTAGAAAGTCTACGTCCCATTTCCCTATTACTTCATCGTCACTATGTATTTCACCATTCACTGGAATTGGGCCCCTTTCTCTGTTCGAGGCCGACATTTTTCGAGCATCCCGTTGGTTCTGTTAACCAATCGATCGTAGATCGGTCAGAATGCAATAGTGTCCAGCTCTTGGAATTTCTTCGCGTGTTCAAACGAACGAACAGCTGAAAACTGCTCACGTGGTACGCGGTGGGTTCGATGATCCTTACTTCGACGTGACCTTCACTGGCTATCTCGCAGGTTCAATGCACGCCTGTTGTACGTGTAATCTCGTAACCAGTTACGTCTTACTCTGCCTCGGAAAATGTCTCCTCCTTCTGCGCCGCTTGTGAAACTCGACCTTTTACGACCCTGTCCCGTGTGGACATTCTTCCGATATCTCAGAGGAACGAGTTTCCACCTTGTTCTATGATGGAAGGCGTGGAAATTATGGTAGCGAGTTTTTTTTCCACATTTTTCTTTCGAGCGAATTAGAAAATGATTGTTTCTTGGTTGTCTATGCTGATATTCCGTTTCTTCATATTACTGTATCACTACCATTGTATCATTTCCTGGCGGGTAGACAATTCTATTGCCTCTGATTCCATTTGCTAAATACGTTCGCAATTAAACACAGTGAATAATTCGAAAAGCTGGTGGCACGTGAAACGCTTGCCGTTTTTCCGCACGAAAAACCGCGGGCGATTCGAATGAAAGTATCGATACGGAAGGCAAATGCATTTTGGTATCTAGCCGCGCGACAGTCGAATCAAGTAACATTATTTTCCAAATCTAATTCCGTATCCTCCACGTAATAGTACGTGTTGGCCGCGATCCAAGTCTGCCTACACGTTTGATTGATCTCCTCGAATACGGGTTCGTGTGTATTCCTTTCGTTAACCGCGATCAAGCGAACCGAACACTGAATGCGTTACGTCGAATTTCCACCGACGACAAAGCACGTCGAGTTCTACGAGATTTGATTGATACGTACCTAATTGAACCGAACAAACTTCATTGTGTTCTCTTCTTTTTTTGGAGGAGACGCAACAATGAGGAACGCACACTACAACGATGAAACGTGTACCTGTGATACTGGCTTTTATAATTTGTTTGAATCGAACAGGTGTTAATTGGGCAAGCAGATGCTGCGAGAGATTACGAGTTAGTTATGCACTTTTTTTCAAGTGCTTGGTTTATGTGGTTATCCCTCTTAGAGTGCGTTCCTTAGTTAAAATAATTCAGAAATGTACAGACTGTAGTGTGCCCAGTGAACCCATGGAAAACGAGAAATCGACGAAAATCTGTTACCATTCCCCCCTAAAAATAAAAGAGATGCTAGAGAGAAAAGTATTCCAAGAACCATAATATAAAACTGGCACCACCGAATAATTAATGAAGAAATTTCACAGAAATTCCCGTGCTACATGATTACACGTTTATCAATGATAAATTACCGCAGAATGCAAATGTAAAAGTCAAATAAGAGGACAATACCCACCCGTATCTAGGATACTGTTAATCAGGCCCAGGTACTGTTAAACTAGGTAGGTGGGAGAGGAATATCGATATGATTCGTTCGTTTCCAGGGAACGAGGCAACGAGGAACCAGAGGTGTACCGGTCGATGGCCCCGGCGAGTCGTTCAACTCGCAATGATCGTCCATAATCGTCCTTGAATCATGTGTTTCATGAAGGAGTTGGGTCAAAGATCGGTAGCTGGCCGATCATAGCCCAGGAAACATTCTCTTACCTCCGTTACTTTGAATAGGACTACCGCAAGATTAAATATCCACCACTGGCACGCTCGTTTAGGATCTCGCTTCGTCGATTAGTTGACAACTCGACGACGCTTAATCTTTCTTCCACCTCAATGAGACTAAACGCGACGTGGATCACTCGCCGGATTCACGAAGATGGCAAAATCGAGCTCGTAACGCGCAGATATAATTCATCAACGGCTGAGGGAGAGACTTCCGATCTATTTCGAGATGAAATAACATTCTGCAGTGGCTCTTAGGTGGATGCACACCGGTGGGATTCACCGGCAATGGGCTATATCAGCGGTCGTAAATTTGTTAAAACGCTCGAATGCTTCTCGAGCGGAAACGGAAGATCTGCAGCATTCATCATCGTTGCCGCGTTCTCCACGACCTTTGAGTTTTGGGTATCGTCGCTCAATTACGAAAACGGAGACGACGTTCCGTTTCGCTTCCCACGGAAGATTTTGGTATAAAAAAGATTGTATTTTATTTGAAGAAATTACGATCTGTACCAATTGATGCAATTAATAGAACACGACAGCACCGATCTAGATTCGCCGACGGGGCATCGCGAAATATCGAGGACAACGAATCGCCAGTCGCATAAGGATGCAAGCTTAACGAAACGCCGGAAACGAGGCTCGCAAAACGCCTAATACAGTATCCCCGATGCGAGCGCAGTGTAAGTGAGGCACAAAGTTCATCGTCTTGGTCGTTTCCGTATAGAAGAAAACAGTACACGAAGGAGCGCGAGGAGGAAGGAAAACGAAGAGAGGAGGCCCGGTCGACGCCCCCAGGAGTCGTTCAACCCGGCGGTTGTCGACGATCGGCCTTGAATCACCCGTGCCCGTTTACGGGAGCGGTGCACGGCTTCGAGAAGCAAGCAGACCAAGTCGAAGCTTCCGGTAGAAGAGTCCTGGACACGGTGCGCGAGCATGCGCGAGGTAAACGATCGTCGATCGTTTTTCGAAGGAATCGAAATTCACGGAAATCGTTCGCGTAAGTCTTTGCTCCACCCTGAATAATTGCTCGAGCTTTATTTTCATCGCGAGTGTAGGCTGCCCGGACGGTTGGCGTGCTGTAATGGAACACGTGCCTCGTGATAACGACGTGGAAATGAAAGGCAACGAGTGATAATGGGAGCTGCGTACATGGGGTTCGTGTATAGACGATGGGTGGGTGGGGAAGAAAAAAAGAAGTTCAGGTTGCAAGGGAGGAAAAGTTTTCGGGGACGACGAAAGAATGTGCGGGGGAAATGGAGAAGTAATTTCCCTTTTTTGTTTAGAAAAAAACGTGAAAGGTAATTTATATCGATTAACAGATTGAGCGCTGGGTCTAACAATTTAACAATCGTAACGATTAGTGTGCGCTAATTTTACCGGATTAATCGACAGCACTGCTGGACGCTAATTATCGAAGACAAAGGGGTGTTTGGAGCAACGAAGGATCTAGTGGACCTGGGATGCTGTTGTAAAAAATTGGCACAATCTGAGGATGAAAGGTAAGTTGGACTCGAGCAGGAAGACGCGAAATGATAAGTGTCGGAAGGGAAAAGAGTCTGAAAAGACAAAGAAGCCTAGGGTTACGGCGATAGTGGGGTACCATAAATAACAGGAAGAGCTACGACGAGCATCTTCAATGGGCGATGTCACCATCTTTGGACGAGTCGCCAGTGCTTTCCTTCTGGAAGAAATTATTGCGACATTGTTCCTTTCTTGCACAGATCCAGTCTAATTGCAAGGATTGCACGGTTTCGTCGTAAACAATTATTGCGCTGATATTTATGAATGACAATATTCCAATCACTTCTGCGCATATATAATAAATAAGTTTACTAATTTTTTTGGTATTTTTAAGTGTTCAACGTAAGAGTGCCAGTAGGTTTGAATGAATTAAAAAAGAAAAGTGCAGGAGGGGCAAGTGTTCCCAAGAGCAAAGTGTGCAATTATTCCAATTACCACGTCCTCGTCGAGAACTTTTTGCAATTAGTGGACGATCTCTTATAAATCAATCTGCACAGGAAGATCTTAAAACGAATCACACGATCCCCTCTAATCGATCAATCTTGTATCCTCGCGTGAAAGTGTTCTTATCACCGAGGTTCCAAAATCTTACTCCTAATGGAAGATCCTGATTTGTTCGATCCAATGAGCATTTGGGGACATTGCGGCAAACGCTTTCTACGCTTTTATCGAGCCGATCGATCCAGAAGTTACGACAGATTCAACGGGCTCGCGATTGCTGAACCAAGCTCTGGTCGCTGACGAGGCGAAATCGCAGCGTGCATTACGAAAGTTAACTGGAGCACGAATCGACTTTCGATTCGGTGGTAAGAGGCCCAGAGAGTGCTCCCTGAAAACCGAGAGTTACTCCTTCGGATACTGGGAGTTTCTCTCGAATCGTCCCAACTTCGAAAAACGAACAGAGGCTCGCAATCTTTCCCGCGAGCTCGACCACGCGGCTTTTGACTTGCGCAAACAAACGAGTCGATGAGTTTCGAAGAAGATTCGCTTCCCTCCTTTTCCTTGAAAAAAAGGGGGTCGATTTGGAAATGTTAATTGTCACGATCTCAAGATCCTGGCGGGAATGTGGACGGAATTGAAAGTCCTCTGAATGTTTCAGCGATTTTATGAAATGAACGGAGACGATACCTATCCACATTGGCGGAGAATGTTGGCGAATATTGGGCGAAGACGAGGTGGTGGATTTTCACGGGAAACCCGGCGGACATTTCCACGGGTGGGTTACAGATCGCAGCAGGGAGCAGTGAGATATCTAGTTGCAGGTCATTCACATCGCGTGGGGACGAGCAGTAAAAATAGAACGAGAGCGCCAGGAGCGCGAGCTCTCACGCACAACCACGAGGGTGATATCGACGAAGCCGACGAAATGGGCAGAGAGGAGGCGGAGGACCCGTTGACAAGTCGGATACGTGTCTTTCCAGGGTCTGTGTTTGGCAAACACGGTGACGTGAGTCGCGATACCAGCAGAGCTACCTTCGTGACTGACATCCGGTATTGGTTGGAGGAACACGTTTGAATTGGGATGATTGTTTGGAAACATCGAACGACACGCGGTTCCAAATTAATTTTACGCCGTTGGTGTTAATTGGGTTAATGGGTTGACGATAACGATTGTAATTATGCGCTGATTGTATAACGTATCGTTAATCGAATTAAAAATCATTGGCCACTATCGGACAATGAAATTCAACTAATTAATACAGAAACGATTGCTTATGGATTCGATGAAAATTAAGGCTAAGTCTTTCGTATGCTTCTCGTACAATAGAACGCACACGAAGCAACGACTCCTGTCAACATTTTACTACCCCACTCCAGTGAAACCGAAGCTCAATGTCTTCGATAACGACCAATTAAAGTGCAATTAAATTGGCTTCACTGTGCCAATAGCCCTAACAAGACGACGCTCGTATTATTTCAACCAGTCGAAAATCGTAAGAATCGTCACGGAATTTATGTTCAATAACTGCGTATCGCTAATTGAATGACTTCCTGAGCGATCTTGAAACAAAATATTACGAACCCCTTGGCGTAACTTATCAAATTTATTTCTAATCCAGTCAACTAATTTGTAGAATAAAAATCGTTTGTTCGATTGCTCGAAACTAGGTCGGAAGATAATATTCGCCACGTACCTGCGTGTAACACCAATTCTCGGCTACGGGGGTGTTCACTTCCGGTGGTGGAGGGCTTGGTACACGGCTTACTGCCATACTACTGCTGCTGTGCAAGTTTGAGCTGACCCGCGACGTTTGAGGCGCACAGTCGCTCACCGCAAGTCTGTAACAAACAATAATCGTTAAAAATAAAATTACTTTCACTTCTCAGAGTTTTACCTAAGACTGTACATGCCGCGACCAGCCGTGGTAAAAATCGAAGGACACGCAGACTCGCTACATTAATGAAACGAAACGCATTTCTTCGACGCGAAGAAAAAGGGTTGCCCGAGGAACGAGGCGAGCCGAATGTCCAAGAAAGAGAACGAGACCGGAGGATAGGGCGGGTAGGCAAAGATAAAGAAGAGAAGAAGCATGAAAGAAGAAGGGTGTGCAGGGCACGTGATGGTACTCGCGTGAGCCAAGTACGGAACTACTCGAGCATCATCGAATCGAGTACGTTAGCCCCACAGGTTCATCGTACCTGCTACCTTCTCTCTGACGGAGGTCACTTCGCGACTTCTCGTCTTAACCTTTTAACCCTTGCCGCGTTGGCTAATCGATACGTTAATGGGATAACTGTGGTGGTTGAAATTGGCCGGGTTTGTTAATCCTGTCGAGGGTGTTTGACTCTGTCATCTATTCGCCATCAACTTGTACTGCCCTTTTTCTTAACTGCATTAATATCGAACTTTTATTAGGTGAAGTAATGGTGCACAAGTCGATCGTAGACCGTTCTGTTACATTTTTACCGTTCGAATATGGTAATGCTTTCGGTAACTGTAACTAATTGCAAGTGTTCGCTGTTACGATTCTTCGCTCCTTGAATCCTTGCCTATGAAAATTCATCGTCGCAATTATTAACTATTCACTGCGTTAACAGCGGGGCGATTATGACAGACATAAAATATTACCTTTCACTAGCGAGTTTTCACAATGACTGTCATAATCGGCATTAAAACGGGTCTAATTGTTTAATGTCCGTTCAAGTGCTGCTTTTTTTCAAACCAGCAATTTCTGTTTATCTTTCTGTATAACCGCGTAAGTTGCGCAATGAAACGATTAATGAATCGAGACCTTGCCTATTCTCTGGAATCGAGTCGATGCGAACGATGATTATTTTATCACGACTCTCTGGAAATCTCATTACGTAGATCAAGGTTTATTTTTGTAAATGGGAATTATATAAATCCGAGTTTATCTTTGTTAAAATATATGCAACGGAAACAAGTGAGAAGTTGAAGGGAAATATTCTTTTTTTCAATCAATTTATGCACCTCGAAGCATTCAGAGCTCCAAACGAGTGTCCATGGGCAGAGTGATACCGGATGGGTTAATATTAGTGTTTATCCCCTTCCAAAGAACAACGTTTCCGCTTTCGGACGCCGTTTGTGTTACATTGAAGAGTCGTGTGGAAGTATGGAGGTGAACTACATACGGTTAAATTGTTGTCCGACACACGTGCACACGCGTTACGACGGGAAAAGTGTTTCAAGCTTGCATATGGTTAACCGCGATGTAAAAAAAATAAAAAAAAATATAACTACGCTACGATAAAAGCTTCCATTACGTAGAAACCGCCAGCTTCCTTTGTCGATTTAATATTATTTTATATATTCTTTGTGATAATTATGGTTTTGGAGAAAATCGTATCGCAGGTAGTAAGACGAATTTTCCAAAATGACTTTTGTTATGCTCATTAAATGACTACGCCTTGAGTGTGTGCAGTGCGTTCCTTTTATTTCTAGCACGGAAGTATTTATGGTTACGGTTTCGACGTTTCGATAAGATGTAGATCTCCGTTTCCGGAAGATATACACCTCGAGTGTATAGTGTTCGGCAAACGAAAAACAGCCTTATTTTCCCCTTTCACTTTCCGGCACACGCTCTTTAAGAGGGGCAATGCTAGACACGAGCAGATAAGAGAAATCTCGCTATTACGTTGCTTTTACCTCGATCGAGTAAAGGAAAAGTGGCGAATTTGTATCCCCTTGGCCGAAGATAATTCAGTGAGCAAAACGACGACAGATACAACAACGATATCAAAATAAAAGGGAAGAGAAAGGAACATGTTCCCACCCGCCTCCGGTCCCACCCCACAAAAAGTGAGAAGAAAGCGGAAGCAAATTCTCCAACAAAGTGACACAAAAATAAAGAGAAAATTCGCCACGAAGTCGTGCGAATTATGAAGCTTCAAAAGGCAAGCGTGATACATCCATTCGTTAAACCTCTTATCCGTCTACATGTTAACTGGCGCCTTTTACGCGATCGTCCCTTCCCTGGTACGCTGCTTGCTCTAACTTTCACTTCCACGTTTTACTCCCACGTTGCTTTTGCGCTAGATACAGCCGCAGCAGCGTCGACGAGCGAAAGGGGAAGAGGCCGCTATTCGGTAGGCAGTCTTTCGAGCGACATTTTGCAGAGAGAAAGATAAACGGTTTTATCGTGATTCCACCTTCGTGCCGGGTAAACGTAAGGGGGCACGGGGATATAGTATATTATAGAGGGGAGAGCGTGAACGCGCAAGAACGAACGTGGGGTGATTTTATGGCAAAACAAGAGATACCCGTGGAACGCTGTAATATCCAAGCCTGCGTGGTGTAAGTATTACACGCTTATTATTAACACGATTCGTGGAATTTAGTTTTTTTTGTTGCTGTTCTTCATTCCTTTTCTTTTCTTCGCCGTACATTATTATCGCGACAAGCGTTCATGTTTCATCAATATTCAACGTTAGCCCATCGGCGGGAATGTGAATTTTTCTTAAAATGGAAAAACTGTTTTTCGTGATAGAGAAGAAATCATTTCGGACAGACTTAGCTGATGGGTTAATGGTAATACATATTTGGTCTAATTAGATGTGATAAGAATGTGCACGAGGTATTCGTGACCCCTGACGGAAATAAAAGTTGGAATAATATGCTTGGCCTGTTTAATCGCTGTCTAATTAGGAGTTTTAGCAGCGAAACGACGAATTTGTCAATCGGGCCATCTGATTTCGAATCTGCTGAATAGCGGAGGCGTGGGCCAGGCCAGGAGAGCCCAGGGGAAAGTAGAACACAGAGCTCTGTCGAGTTCGCTGGTGAAAACGAGGAAGTTAGGTGAAAACCGTCTATACTAAGGCGGAACAGCAACGCAATTATAACCAGCCTACGCTTTACCTGACAAATGATTCTTGCCAAATTTATTTCTTTTCGCACGTGCACGAATTTTGATAATGTAAAAGCAATTGGAAAAAATATACGATTGATAAAACAAACGAGCAGTGCTTGAAATGTAAAAAGAAAATGGTAAAATCGATGCCTCTTGTTATATTTTAATTTATCGTGTATAATAGAATGAAAAGTTTAAATGGAGCAGGTATTTCAACGCGTTTTCATGAATTCTCATGGTTTCTATAACGACTGGCCATCCGAGGCTGGCGGTTTTATCACGTTTCGAGCAGGGAAGAGAAACGAGGACGATGGAAGATACGAAACTCGAGATCGTCGACAGAAATCGGAAACCGGACGAGGTCGCTGTCGCCGGAAAAGTCGCAGAAATTCCCGGCCACGATGTCCGTCGCGAGACGAGAAAAAGAGAATGGTCGTTACATTGTAAATTCGTTGTGATGTTTTCGAGCAATTCTGCAAATAAAACAACGAGGCAGGAACTGGTTACACGACCTTCTTGTCGGTCTTCGAAAATCTTCATTGATTATAAACCCCTTCCATCGGATGGTCTTGCCGAATTTTTTCATATAATTAACACGAAAGTGATACCCAATTAAGGTGTGCCCCTCGCAGTAAATTAAAAGTTTATATTTTCAGTCAGGTATGCTAAAGAGCATAGAAAGCCAATTTCTGCATTAATAATTTATAAATTTATATACCTTTGCTGAACTTACATACTTTGCGTTGCTGCTTTCAGTATGCCAAATATTCTTAATACTATTATTATCCTTACATTATTTTTAATACTGTCCTTCCCATACTCGAAAATGATGTTCGAAAAACCAGATAATATATTTTCATAAAATCAATACTAAAACATTAACGCAGCCCAAAGTAATATCTGCTTTTAACCGTGAATTTCGACTTTTCTCCCAAATTCTGTCAGAGAACGTTTCCAATTCGAGGCGTGCTGCGATCGAAACTTCTACCATCGGTAACCACGGCCGAGTAAGCGGATTTCACGAACGGATCCGAGCCAAGAGAAGCTCGGGTCTCCTCCAAGCGACACGGTCAATTTAATCTCGAACTTCCCGGGAGCTCTATCTTCTCGTGGGCAGGCACTTACGGGATCGCGGGTCGTGGAATTAATCAGAAGTTTCCCCGTTAAATAATTTCACGCTGAAAAACCTCTCGGAAGTTAACACCGCCGCTGTGCGAGTCGAATGGAACGGAAAATACATTTTCGTGGAAATTTCGCTGATGAACATTTGACGATCATTTGCAACATGAAATTAATTGAAGATCTTTCTACACGCCACACCATGCAATCCATTTGCACTACACACATTTGCACTCCCCCATTGTAACACCGAAGGGACAAGACAATTTCAATCAACCCTGACACCCTCTACTCCTAATGCCCAATTGGAACTCTATCAGAACCTCGGATAGTTCTACAGCTGTGCAAGATGTAGCCGGTCGATTTTCGCCGCACAGTCAGTAACAGACAGAGTGTAAGAGGGGCGAAGTCAAGGCTGATGCCTGGCGCAAGCTGACTGTGATAAGACAAAGGCTAACTCTCTTCAAGGGCGCGACGACGACTCGCTGGTGTGCGAGCGTTTCGCACGCGCCAACTTGTCGCTACGCTGAGCTGGGGCACGGTGTGCAGGAAACGGAGTACGTATAGTCTGATCAAGTGATCGCGAGAGACTTAACCCTTTCCAGTCGTAGCACGCGACTGTCGTTTAGACAGCGGAGATCCGGGGATCTTCATTTTTCTTCGTTCCGATAATACATGAAACCGATTTCTACAAGTCGACGAAAGGGTTCAAGACGCGCATCACCGCTTCATGCATCGTGCAAAATTATTGCAGAAATATGATAAATGCCTGCGGCACGCCTGCGTGTCGTTTAATTAGCGTTACGTGAATCAAGGACAAATCATTCATTCCGTATCAATTTTCAGAAAAAGACACGGCACAATTCCACGTAATCTGACGATGCTCGTTGGACAATAGGGAATTCTGAAAACGCATATCATCGGCGATACAGTATTACCGTGATACATTGTCGGTAAAATTATCGTGGATTCAAAGGTCAATGTGGCGTTCGCCCCGTTTTCCATTTACACTTGTTATGGTTAGAAAAATTAATATTCCTGCGAGGCTTGTAAGAACACCTGTTTCGTAACGCTGCTGTTACAGCTATCAATGAATTTAGTATCCTTCAAGATCACTTCTATTTCATAATTTCTCATTACTGTACCTATTACGGTAATAAATTATCCATTTTATGAGAATAGCTTAATAAAAATAGCTGCTCCAGAAACACCGTATTATACGTAAATGCCTGTTTTCTATTCCATGAAATCCTTGAATCCAAAGTGAAATAAATTCCCTCCGTGTATCAGTCATCTTACTAACGTATTTCATAAATGCCTAATGAATGAGGAGCCGAAAGAACGAAAAAATTAGCAATATACATAGATCGATTTCGAACGTGAAATCAAAGTGGTTAACACGTTTTGCAATCAAACTAACGACGACTAATGATCGATAAAGGGGCTTCAATTATCGGCGGGCATACAAGCACTCGTTGCACGTGATATTTTCAAGCCAGCCAGTGTTACTATATCTGTTCACCGCAATTACGTACCCGAGCTGCGTTTCCGTAATGACAGAACTGCTGGATGGACTTTCAAAGAACGTCAGGATGAGTCGCGTTCTCCACGTTATTTGATCGTCGTCCGTAACGTTTTCAATGTTACATGCACGATCGGCAATCGGCTCACGTTCTTCGATATCTTTTTTTTCCGCATTTACGACGCACGCAATAAAGTTTGCTAAAGGACATTTAAATTAATGGCAATCGGCGAGGCACGGCTAACAGATAATAAACAGCTAAAAAATGATATTAACGCCTGTCCCTGTACGTTTCTTCGATATACGACACATTTTTTGGCAAACACGTTCAATTATTCGGTAACACCAATTTATCGCAAGAACGCGAACCGAGTATCATTCTATTCAAATCACGAGACCCAACAAAAATTGGCGAATCACGAGAAAACCCTTTAACTTGTTCAGACAAGAAAAGAAAAAAATAGAAGAAAATTCGTCCATGCCGAAAAGCGTTCATGGAAGAGGATTCCGTGGTCGTATGAGCGGTCGAGTGACTTGGTGGCTAATAAGACGGCCGTAAGGGCCCATCTAGAGGGAATGGACCTCGCAAATTGGCCGTGAGGCCCAAGGTCGTCCGGTATATCCCACGTAGCGGGGACAGTGGCCCCTGTTGGAAACAAGTCGGGGTCCAGGGAGCTTCCCTGCCCTTGGCAGGATATAACACGCTTCAGCCAACAGGAGAAAAGAAGCCCTATGGCCCTAGAAGGACGAGAGACTCGGCAGTCCTGGCGAGTATCCGATCCCCCAGGTATAAAAGAAATCTCCAGCTGCAGTTCGAGAAAATGCCTTCGAAGTTCGACGGGCCAGTGGTATTGTACAAAGGAGATCTTTCTTCTTGTGGAACGTCTGACGCGACAGTCTTTGGATATTTGTAATGCTCGATCCATTAGAGAACATACGGTATGTGCGCTGGACAGGCTGTAGAATATATGGCTGGCAGGAATTCCTAACACTGTTAATTGTTTTTCTTCTGTGTACAATATTGCTTTCATCGGTTTAATTTAGTGCCACGCGTTTCGTGTCCTATGTTGCACAGAATCGGGGGGGAAAAGTTCGAATTGGAAAAATATAAAAGGAGACGGCGATTGAAGTTTCCATGGGTACGTAGATGTGGAACTGAAGTTAGCTTTGAAATATTAGGCAGGTGAGAAATTTACATAAGGTTTCTCTTCAGTACGGAATCGGAATTTTAATCAAGTCGCAAGCTGGGTTTGAGACAAATTCTACCGTCAAATAACGGGCACGGTGAAACTTCGTAGCGCAACGCGTTCATACGAAAGAATGGAAATGTTGAGAATCAAAGTAACTGTGTTCACCTTTACTCTTTATTCGTCTGTATTTTTCGCCCGAGGAATTATCAAGTTTTATCGTTTTATAAGGCTTCCGTGATTAAACGCTGCACCTCGTTAACTCACAGAGCACTATTTCAAAAGGGAAATTTATTCGTCCGCGTAATCGAGCGATTAGTTTCGATAATACCAAAGTAACAGCGCCAGGTTGAGAACCGCGGTGGGGCTTTTGTCCGGCTTGCAAGCCGGAGTGCAATTCGGGTTAATTGGAGAACAAGAGAGAAACTTTATACCGAGCGTGGTAGCTGGGCTTAGGTACTTTAGCCCTTGGCTGCAACTTTTCGATCGAGAGAAATCCCAGGAAAATCGACTTTTCCGAGGAAATTCGGAAACAACATCTCAAAGAGTCATTTCCTTTGTGGTTTACCTAAAACCAAGCTACAGGAAATTTGATGCTGGATATTGTTTCAGATTGTGGGTAAAAAGTAACTAAACTGCAAATCGTATGAGAAATACAGAACTCCTGTGACTGATTTAAAAGGATAATAAAATAAGCCTCGATATTGTTTAAGCAATTCTCCAATTAATAAACAGGCAGAATAATTAAATGACACGAAAAGCCACCACGAAACAAGCCAAACTATTGAAAATTAATAACAAGCTATCATGTTGAATTAATCTATATATCTGAACAATAAAGCTGCCTTTTTCGAGGGGCATAGAAATAATTGAATGAGTCACCCGAGGAATTATGAATGACCGAGCCAACGCAAATCTGCTCCAATTGCTCGCTCGGCAAACGGCAATTAAATAATCATAAAATTCCTTATTAAACCGCAGACAAAAATTCTGTCGAAATCGCTTAAAGTTGCTTCAATAATAATAACCAATAATAATAACCAAATCGTTCAAGGCACACCATTCGTAGTCTAACCTTCCGATTAATACGGTTTCCCTTCAAAAACCTGACGGATTGCCTTGCCAAGAAAAGTTTCACAATCGCAAGGCCGTATGACCGAGTGAACAAAAATGCAACGAAACCAAACCCGCTCACTTTCGATTCCCGAGCAAACAGACCCAGGAATCTCTTGGAGAAAACCGGTCATCATCGACATCCACTGTATACATACATATATCCACCCTCGTTTTGTTCAAAGAAAAATGCGTTATACACAACGCTAGATATCGGTTCAAGTGTACGTTCAAGCACAAAGAGGAAAAATAGGGGAAAAGCCTTCAAAAATCCGACAGTCGTTTCAAAAGAAAATCTATCGGGGGAAATGTTATTCTACACCGAATTGCCGCAGGCCTGGTATTATTTAACGGATGGAAAGGGGAAAGAAAGAAAGACGACGAGAGCGATAGAGGGAGGGTAGATACGTCTTTCCACTGAATGCTGAAAAATACGAGAAGAAAAATTCCCCTGGTACAGAATAATTCACCGTGTAACGTGAAAATTCATCTGGCAAATTATCTTTTCTAAAATACCCGAGTACAGAGTAATGAATTTATGAGCCGCAAGAACTGCACTAAACTTGCCACAAATATCTTAACACTGCACAGTGATTAAATCTAGCGTGGAAAACATTTCAAGGATTTTTCCTGCTCAACGATACGTCACATTCCCCTCCGCTCGCTACAAAGACAATGACCCACAATTCCTAACTCTTACGTTGATTAATTCTCACTCGAACGTAGAGCCGCGTGGCAAATCAAATCAACCCCTCGTAAAAATACAAAAATCCTGCAAAAATCACAAGAAAGTCTCCGCACAAACCTCCGTCCTAAGATCATCCTTGTTGCACAGCACCGTCAGAAACACGTTGAAAACTAACTACACACCAGCCGGTTAGAAACTGAGTGTATCCCCATCGTTTCACCTACGACTCCCTCTCGAAACGTCCCCATACCTTCGAAAGACGACGGAAGGTCCACAGAAAGGCGAGGGTGGTTCGACCATCGGGAAGCACCACAGAAGAAAGATATACAGAGGAAGGGGAAGAACGAAAAGGAAGCAGAGGATAGAGGGAAGGTTCTTGGAAACACGTTGGGTCGTTTTTCGAGCTTTCCTATTCCACCAAACAGACCTGGCCGGTAGTCGAAGGGAGAAGAGGGCGAAAAAGCAGAAGGGGGACATCGCACGGCCCTGTACCCTTGAAGCTGAAGGTTGCAGGCTACCGAGGGACAACCTTCCTTCCTACCTTTCTTCCTTCCTTCTCTACCCTCTCTTTCCTAAACCCTCCCACGCCCTCCTACCCCGCCGACGCGTCCACCTTTGTGCATGGCTTTATTTTATCGTGCACCGGACATCGATTGGCCTCGACGCTCTTGTCGCGATATAATAATAGCGCAGAAAGAGATTTCCCGGCTACGACGCATCGCGAGACTGAAGGTGGAAGAAGGAGAAGAAGGAAAAGAAGGTTGAAGAGGGTGCGACTGAAGGAACGGTCCTCCCGAAGTAGGATCGAGCGTGAAGAGATACGGGGGTGGTTTCTGAGTTGGTATTAATTTTTTTGAAGAATGGGCTGCTTGTGATTCGGCATGTTTTTTTATTTGTTAAAATTGTGCGCCGTGATTACACGGACATGTTTGCAATCGATGGTATATGGTTACTACCGAACTGTCGCGTTTTGGAGTCGTCGCGTTCCCATTGAATGGAAATGAAATGTTGTAATTAATTTAGCTGAAATAGCGGAATTCTGCTGATTGGTGTAGAAACAAATGGAACTTGACCATTGTCATGTCTATGATAGTTAAGCGGGGACCGGAAGTGGACGTGAGTTACGTAAACAAGAGTGAACAAGCAAATAGGTAAAGGTTAATTCGCGGCTACGATGAATATGCGAAGGGAATTAACGAAGGTTAATGCATAGCGCTGCAGGTAGAGAAAAGGTTATATAAAAGTAAATAGTTGCAGGGGGAAATTGTAAGAGTTTTTACCTGAGCATTATATACCTGCTGTACAATTGGAGGAATACAAAACTGGTAGGGTTTGTCGAACCGAGTTAGAGTACCTCGATACTTCAGGACATTTCTTATGACTCCTAATACAATTTACCTGACGCTTAAAAAATAAATCAATATGTAACCTTCTACCATTTTCAATTGGATTCCGCTACTTTCGTCATCAGGCCAATGCCAATCGTTCCTTCCCGTAACAATGACAATTATTCTGTCCTCCACGTAGATGCACGTAATCTTGGCGAGCACTAACCAAGTTTACCCAGCCGTTCGACGCTTCGAGGCTCTTGGATATGTTATATATACAAATTGTTATACGCAAAGTTCCAACTAATCCTTCGAAACTCGAACTGTCCACGATAGGATGATCGAACGAAGGTTCTTTCGCTTTGTTTCCCACGCACAATTCAGGGGAAGAGAGAATTATCGACGTAGCTTAATGCTGTCGCCAAGGACTACGCTTTTGTAATTTTACTCCACATATTTAGAGCAACGATGAAATGATTATTCAACGGCAAAACAAGAATAATTGTAAGCGGAGAAAAAAGTATTACTGAGAATGGAAACCAGAAAAATATTACATATTCTGACATGTAATGTGATATGCATTTATTAATCAGCTTTCACGAGCATACAGACACATTATTAAATTCCATTCTGGCAATTTTCAAATATGTACAAATTAATTTAGCCACGTTTTAGCTGTTCGAATGTAATTATCGAGCAATTAGTTAAGCACACTCATTAGTCGAACTACAACAATTAAACGTCGTTTCGATAACAACGCAGTTACTGTTGTCACTTTTGCCTCTCTCCCTCTGTTTTTCTGTTTTCCATGAAATAATCCATGCTGCAGTCGCAGAAATGTTGCAGGAAATAAGCACGTTTCTTTCATTCTTTAACCAGCGAACCGTTACTTGTCGCAAAAATGTCAAGTTCTTGATGAGAAATATTAACGATGACGAGCACGTTCGTTATGCAACAATGTCGTTGCTGTACGATTAGAGTCGCATGAAACTCGTATGTACTTACAGTTTTTGGGGAGAAGCAAAAATTGGAGATTGTGGAAAATATTTTATACCGAGCAAAGATGGTACATTAATATAATTGACCGTCAGAGATTCTCGTTTATTTGGCGACTCAATTTTTCCAGTTATATCGGTATCGTAAAATTAACGCGGTGTTGACGGTGTTAAGAAGGCGTCGAGGACGCGGAAGATCGATACGATTTTAAAGAAACACCGTTCTATTTCGGAGCAATTCATTACCTTGGGCTAGGATATTTCGAGAGTTTTCTGTGCCAATGAAACAAGAAAAACGGTAAAGGAAACGCAATTAGTCGTTCTTTTAACCTATATAGATCGATAATTGTAAACATGTTACTCATAAAATGATTAAGAGACAAACCTTCACAGACCGAAACACAATTTTCCTCAATAATCCCAGCAAGTCATCGGAATTTTACACAAGCAAAATGAAGATCTGAATAATCGACGAAAAGAACTCAATTTGTTCACAAATTAATTTCACTAAAAGGACAAAAACACCGCGAGCGTTGGAATAATGCACAGAAAAAATAGACTGAAGATCGAGTGAAAATATGTATGTACTTGAAAAGCTCCACTGAAATTCTACAATGCTCCAAGAAATCTAAAACTTGACCGAACAAAAATATCCTAACAGGCTTCCAACAACTGGAGGAGGTCGATGGTTCAGAGAGAACGATCGATACCATACAAGAGGAACAGGTGTTTTATTTCAAGATACCATTCTAGCGACTGATTGATACTAGCTTAACAGAAAGAGCCCATGAAGAAGAAGAAGAAACAGAAGGAGAGGAACACGCCGATACGTATACGCGTATACACATCAGCTATCTTGAATGCCCGACACACAACGATAATGGAGCAGCTGTGTGTTTGTTAGGGGACAAAGGACACCGACACTCAAAGCGATTTTTGCCTCTTTGTGTGTTGGCAGCGAGAAAATATTGTGACGCAAACGCGATAACTGCGCAACGCAAGGTCGGAGAGCTTTTCCGATTCATCTAACGCGGTAATCAGAGTGCACGCTATGCTAAAACTTTTATACCATCGGCTATTTCGCCGAGGGTGTCTCCTATCGTAATAGCACGATTTCGATATACGGAAAATGAAGTAGGCTTCTGTGCAACAATCTGGTTTGGTAATTTAGCTATGGAAAAAGATCCTCCCAGGCAACGAAAAAACGAGCAAATAGATTTTCCGATAATTCATACAATATTTCCAAACATATCCTAAAAGATAGTTTTCATTTTCATTTCAGCCACTTCAAAGCAATATCGCCAGATATTTACCTGCACCTCACCGATCTACCTGAACGCCATAAATTTCGTCAAAACGGAGCAAGACCTCCCCCAAGAAAATCCCGATACCTGTATTACTGACGTAAACAATCCCAAACAAGATTTAACGAATACAACCGACCCAATTTTCACCGAACAAAAATCGGCGATAAATCTTCACCGTTTTAAAGAAAGCACGTAGTCAAGTAATAATGCAATCACGATAATGTAATTGGCTTAATTCGGGTGTCGAGCAAGGGACAATCGCGGCGCAAAAGCCAATTTCGAATCATTAACATAACTCAAAGAGAATCGTTCGTCGTTCCGCGATCAATCAATGTCGAGGGAAATTACATTAAACGCTTTACGATGAGAATTGATCGACTCACTGTGCACTGTCGTTCCCCGTTCAGGACAGATGTCGGTCGAAGCAATTCTCTTTCTGCGATATTGTGACGCGTTAATCCGGCCGATTCTGCGAGGAACGTTTATCGAGTGTGTAGCTAACACGGAAAAATTGCACGTTCGTTTATATAAAAAGAAAAGAAAAAAGGACGACCCATTGTAACGTTGCATATTATTATTAAATAGGATGGACGATTTAATTCAACATTCGCAATAGGTATTGACATTTGTTAATTTTTACAAGTCTGCGTCTAAAACACTCGTGTGATTGAGAAACGACCCAGTCAACAGGTTAATTAAGAGGTTTTTTTTATCTTATCGAGGTAGAAGAACGAAATAAAGGTAATGGAGCACAAGCTGTGAGTTCGAAATTCCGGTAAAACGTATAACACTTTCACGCCTGAACGCCAATCGGCCTGTTAAAGAGAAGAAATTACTACCATGTTAACTTTCTATGTGGTTTCGGTGCTAGATGATTTCACTGTGAGTTACTTCGATTTCGATTCTATTTAAGAAATATTCGAATCCGAATAGGAACGAGGGTTTCATTGTATTAATTTGATCAAACAGTATATATATCATAAGCAAGGGAAATAATTACAAAAGTGTAGTTACTATAAAAAAAGAAAGATAAAAAAGTAATCTATTAATTATGTAATATTAAAGAAACAGCACGTGCGAGATACTGTCAAGGTTTACCGATCCACGACGAAGCTCACGCAGAAATATCGCAAATTTTTCGCCAAAAATACAAGCTTCTTAAACATTTATTGATATTTAACGCTACCCAATTCCCACCCGTCTCCCCCTCCGAAGAAACAAGTCCAACCTGCGCATGCATATTAAAACGATAAATTCCCCGACCGATAAAGCAAAGCAAGGCAAAAAGAAAAAACGGATCGAACCGCAAAAATGATGAAACGTATTGTACAAAGTGACTCGTTTGCAAATGAAAGTTCGCGTGAAAAGTTCGGTCTCGCAATGCCAAGGTTATCAGCAGGTGAGGCTCCACGCACAATCACCGTGGACGCATTCATTAAATTGTCATTATAAAGTCGAAGATCTGTTTATAGCTTCGTGATTCATCGCGTTGGCCGATTGCGTTTCACCGGGCAGGAAGTGTAATGAGTGTTGGCCCTCGTCGAGGGGAGGTCTATCGGTGAAATGACCAGTTTACCGACTCGTACGACTACCGACGACTGTTTAATTCGTTACGTTCAATTACTGAACGTACTTCTCCGCCGCCTTACATCACCGCGTCGACTAAACCGAACGAAATACGTATCACAGTGTGTAGAGGGGCCTTCAACGCCGCCTCCGCGAGATAAACGAACGTTCGACCACAAAGAAATAAAGACTAACCATCGACAGTTTAGAATAATACAAGGCGATGTTATGTTCACGGAGGGATACGGCCGAACGACGAACGGCTGGTAGAAAGCTTCATTGCCAGTTCTGTCACGATTCGATCGTACGCGAGCATAAATATATGTGTGCAACGAAGGCTGTTTACTGCCACGCTGTGCTCTATCGTGCTGATAAAACGCTTTGACAGAGAAAGTAGTATAAATAAAATGGCTGTATAACGCCGGTAAACAGTCGTGCCAGTCGTGATAATCGCGTACAAATGTGTGTAAATAATTTTGTACGCACACTCGACGACTGTTTCGGAGTGAGCAATAATTTTGGTCGGTCTTGCAACGGAGATTGGTGGGAAATCGCTTGGACTCGTTGCGTGGGCGTACACGGCATTTAAATGACGCGTGCACGTACACGGCGATGGTGTTTGCGTATCGCTGGATCGCCGGAGAACTGCGGGGAAAGGAAAAAGAGGGGCACACCGGAAGATAGAGTCGCGTGAGGAACATTTCTGTATTTGAAATTCCATCGAATCGTATTCACGGTCAAACGTTTCGATGTATAAAGGTAAGTAGATTGTCGAACCGTGACGGAGCCCGCATCGTACTCGGAAGGTCGGCTTAACGTAAAAAGGTGTATTAACCTTGACGTCTTTCCTTCGCCACGCAAGCGACTTGACCAAGAACTTTCAAACTAATAACGACTACGTACTCCTTGGGCGTCGTACGCATCGCTTCGAAAGAACACACTCGACGGCTATGTAAATACACCGCGAGAACGTACAAATCTGTTAAATCAGTTGACTATAGTTATGGCAGGGATGGGTCGATGACCAGTGCGCACTCTATGGCAGATACCGGCTTCGGAGCAGAGCACTTCAAAACAAAGGGTACACCGGGTCATTCTCCGGTTATTCAAGAACCTTTCTTTTGGTGAACATTGCAAAAACCGTCCAGAGACACATACAAGATCGTGTAAAATATCATCTGTTGACAAGGAAAGTAATGTCTTGCTCCAATGTCGATACGGTTTCGCAGATAGTGACCGCGGTGTAGGATCAATAAGGACGGTTAACAATATCGAGACGGGAGAAGGATAAGAAATATGTAAACACGTTGGAGCAAAGACCCACCCCTGCACCGGAAAGAACTATGGTGTATTTAAGCGTCGAATGGAAAATACGTACCGCGCCAGCGCCATCCTGACATGAGATAATCCAGGTGCCGTAGGTGTTGAGAGCAAGGTATCCAGATCTGGAAAGAATGTTTTATCGCCGGCACTATATCCCACTGGACACATGCGCGTAAATTCCTCGTCCTCGAACACACGAGCTCGTCATAACTTCCGGCCCTGGCTTCAAGGAGCCTCTCCCTCTGATTTCGTTCACTTCGATTTTCTCGAGGAAATTTCGTGGCGTCCTCGCGCCTATCTAAACAGTAGTCAGGGACTCGCTTCGACACCCTGTCTCTGGCGTAACACTGTCACTACCGCATTTTCACTGCCGTGTCTGTTGCGGCACCGCGGGTAAAGGTGAAAAATAAAAGGCCTTCGCGACAGTCAATCACGACTCGTGGACGGTCAACGAGCAGCGACAGACGAACTGTGCGTGAATCGACGACGGACATGCACGACAGAAGCGTGTCGATTAAGCGGGTGAAAAGAAGAAAAAAAGAGGGACGGCTGATTCGAATATTCGACCTCGGTCTGCCAGCCGACCACCGTCGACCAAATTAATTCGTGTGCGCGTGATTATGGAGCGACTACAACGCCGAGAGCTGTTACGCCTACTCGGTGATACACAGTTCACCAGTCACTATTCCAACTCCGATCACGGCGCTGGCTCGACTGAGCTCGGCTACTGAACGTTCGTCAGTCCCCACCCCTATGTTCGCGGCCTCGTACGCTTTCGTTACGTTTCGACCAGGTTCGTGTGTACCTCGTTGGTGCTCGTGCTTTTCCGCGACCTCGTGTCGTGATAGAACCATGGTTCACCGCCGGGCACCCAAGGCTCCCTCCTACAGGAAACTCCACTGTTCGGGAATGCACGTTTTCTGGCATGCTGCTGCGAAATTATATGAACTGTCCTATCGTACGTAACCCATCGTCGAAAGGTGCTTCTCGGTTAATTTGCGTACACCTTCCGACTCACTCTTGAATCGGCGGTGCAAAAACACTCGCCGCGATGCCTTCGATATCTCGATACTCCGATAATGCACAGATGCACCCTCCCCGTTGTGTACCTGCTGTACAACACGCGTGAGATAATTTGTCTAGGGTTTACCCGCTTTCGGTATACAGCCGCGAGAAAACGGGATAATAGAATGGAATTATTCATGGCGCCCTCGATGCCACGTATGTATATACCGTGAGCATTCAAATCAGTAATGAAACCCTCGGTGTCGTTTACCAATTCACCGGTATACACACGATATATCCCCAGGAACGTGTGAAAGGTTTTTTCGAGCGTGCCGACTGTATCGGTGCTTTCATGACACCGGAAACGGGGAACAAGCCTCTGTTCGTCGAATTACACGAAAAAGAGGTCACGAAAATGTTTTATGGGTATTTAAGGTGGCTGTGGTCTGCGTCAATGGGACCGTGACGACGTGCCGGAATCACGCACGACGATCGTGACATTGCTGCAGAGGATACTGGTCTCGCGAAACTAATGTAACACGGTGCTCATTGCATATTGTACAAAGAAACAAGGAGAAAGAATCCACCGTCAAACGAACGCCTAACTTAATTGAACCGCTGCTCCAGAACATTAATGATCGACAGGTGATCCGTGCGGGAATCCATCCGCCGAAACAGCCGCACCGAAATTGATTCTTTAATTCGCGGTAATAACAGGAAGCAACGGCGATTGATTACGGACCGGCTGATTCCACGGAGAGTATTCCATTAACCGCATTCGTGGCTCGGGCAAAGTCAGCAGTTTTATGCAATCATACGCGCGGATGCAAGTTTAAGGCTGCACGGATCTCGCTGACTGATACCGCGTGTCTATAAATTAGCGTCTCGTCTTGCATTCTTTTCTCGCTTCCCCGGTCATCTTCGAAACCGGACGTCCACTTCCATGATCCGTTCAAGTCAGTAAATCACCGAGGAGCAAACGTGTATGACGAAAGAGAAGAAAAAACAATTTCTCTCGGTCGAAACCTGGCCGTGTATTGGAACAGGGCGCTCTCTTTCAAAGGAAATTTGGAGAATTTCGATTTCGAGCTAAAGGTAGGGAGACACGTTAATAAGAACGGCCCCGGGGCGGAGGGTCCCCTTGACCCCCTTAAAATAACGTCCCTGAGTCTCATTCGCCCCAGAGCACGCCACGAGTGCCATGTAAACTCTATTATGCTTTTCATTCTTTCGTGTTTTTTCCTTCCTCGGTGTCTGGTATTGCATGTCGCGGTTACCTCCCATCCCATAGGGAATCACAGAGAAAAATGAGTCCCCACGATGTACGATATTCCACCCTGTTTGCGTTGTCGGTGAACCACCGGTACGCCAGTCGAAAGCATGAAACAATCATTCTTCACTTCTTACCAATTTTTCTGCCACGAACAGGACGTTGAATATTATAGTATTTTTTGGACGTTGGACCATCTTTAAATACAAACGGAAGGATCTTCGTAAAATCGTGAGTGCCAGCAGCTGCTGTCGTAAAGGAGATACGTTCTTGCTCTGCAAGTGGCGTCTGTTCGTTCTGAACCAATTACTCCAGTTTCAACTAACGAAAGATATATGCGTAGCACCTCTCTGGTTGGTTGAAACGCTGTCTTTTATCTCCTGAAGGACGACTTTTAAGACTGTAGCAGGGACTGCGTGTGATCCAGAAATCGGAAGTGTAATGACTGAAGTGGCTATGGTGGGATTGGCCTTTTGGAACATTTCGATCAGAGGAAAGGTACTTCATACAGGTCACTTAACTTTCTCATGGCAACGCTAGCACGAGCCTGTTGCTTGAACTGAATTAATTCGTAGTTACGTCAGTACGACCGACTGATCGTTGCTCTCCGCTTCGAAATAGGTTTATTCGGCCAATTTCTATTAGGCTGATTCTGTTAAACTCAGTTAGAGGCAACCGTTTCTGGTGCAGCTTCAGATA
Organism: Nomada ferruginata; assembly: GCA_963583965.1. Classification (NCBI taxonomy): domain Eukaryota; kingdom Metazoa; phylum Arthropoda; class Insecta; order Hymenoptera; family Apidae; genus Nomada; species Nomada ferruginata. The sequence goes on along the minus strand of OY757225.1, from coordinate 6,152,072 downwards.
TGTACGAAATCTTTGCTCGGTTTTTATTTTCTTAAGTTACACGTTCATGGATAATGACTAATAATAATGATAATAGTAAATCTCTGTCATAATAATGTACGTTACTCGAATGAATAAGCAATATAACGAATGCTAGAATACGTCTGAAAACTAACAGGCAAAAATCTACACAAAGGATACAAGAGTTTGCAGGGCACAAACAATGAATAAGAGCAATCTCCTCTAAACTACATCTTTTATCTGCTCTGACATACTGTAACACTTTTGAAAGACAATTGGCCCAGCTATCATTAGGAACGGCTGCCACACCTACGCGGTCGAAGTACCGGTAGAAAGGTGTTCGAATCTCCATTTAAAGGTACTGCTATCCGTTTACCTGTTTCAGATGCGTATCAGTCGATCTAGAATAACGCGAACAACTGTGCGGCAAAAAATTGGCAACAAATTTCCTGAACGAAATATCCGTCGGAATCCTGAACGATCGCAACGATGAAGAGATCTTTCGGTGGGCAAAAAATAGAAAAGAGATATTTGAGAAACGTCAAGAGCCAAGAGGGATTTCGTTTTCGAGATGGAATGAGCTTTCGCTTGTACGGTCCAGCTGTTCCTGTGTCCGCCATAAAAACTGGTGCCCTTATCTTCGACCCTTTTTTTTCTCTCTCTCAACGATGCAACACTAATTTCCATCCTCTGCGATTTGTGCGATTACGTATGCGCATGCACACTTTGACTTTTACGCGACACGCGATTTAAGAGGCTCGATTCGTGTCGCAACTGAGACTCGACGCGAAATTTCGATCTTTCGAATCTGCTCGTTTTTCCTCGTTTCGTTGTAAATTCTGTTGTTTTTATTTCAACGGCTCGCCAGATGGTAGGGCGCGTGCAATTTAATTAACACCGCTCGCACGGCGCTAACCTCGCGGACAGCAGCGTACGATTTTATGCACCGCAAATGAAAATACGAGGTTTGTGGAATTGAACGAACGTGGATGGAATAAATATTGTGCAACGTGTCTGAGAGTTATTATACGATTTCCTCGGTGCTCCGCGGATACAGCTTTCCCGGATGGCGGGGGATTTTTGGTAACCTACGGTCCTTGGTTTAATTGTGACGACTTTGAAGAGCCCATGAATCTCGCGAGTGCCTCAGAATTCGTGAGAATGCGGCGGGTAAATGGTAACGAGTTTCTGAGGTGATCTGAGGTCAAGAAGTGTAGAGCAACGAGCTCTGCCATGTGTAATCTGTGTCAGGGGGCTTGTGCAAGAATAAATCTCGCCGTTTCAGAAAGGGGGAGAATTTGAAAAGCGTCCAGAATCGGAATTTCAAGTTCGAAGGCGGTCCGAGATTCGACGCGTAGAAATTACGGGGATTTGTACATTCAATATACAGAGATACAGAATCGACAGATTAATTCAAGGTATTGTACCATAGAAAGTCCGAATACTTCGTGTTTCAAAATTTCACTTTCCAGACTCGAGAGCTTCGGAGTTCAAAAAGTCAAGGTTTCAGATCCAAGGTTGAAAGCTTGCAATGTCCAAGGTTCAGTGCTAAAATTTCTCAGCTTGAAATTCAAGAAAAAAAAGAAGAAAAAACTGGAAATTATGCAAGCCACGAATCAGTACCTGCATTAAGGTTTACACACTCGTGGAGGAAGATTAGCTCGCGTAGCCGGACACGGAACGTCGGATCCGGAATTTATCATGAAAGCAGCGTAGGAAGTTTTTCGACGGGCAGCGTAGCCAAGGGCGGCGTGGATGGCGAGCACATGGAAAGGGCTCATTGTTCATCCCTGTCGTGACACTCATGGCGGTCCGCGTTACGAGGCTACGGCCTCCGGATGCATTGAAAGCACAGACTCCTTCGTGTCGCTCCGGGCAGTAACAATGCATAATAATGCTCGAATGGGCCGTATGAGCTCAGGTTCTGGCATGGCTCGCAAATAAGCCATTCGCGAAAGACAGAAAGAAACTGCGTCGTCGAACAGAGGCGAAGGGGAAAGCTCTCCTCGAAAAGAGGAAAGAAAAAAACGATCAGAGAGAAAGGGGAAGAGCCCAGAGGTTTGCGCGAAGAATACATGAAATGGAAAACGGAGAAAGTTCGCCGGCAGAGGCTGTAAATTTTTGCCCAAAAGGGATCGTCGTTGTTCCGTTCGAACGGAAAAGGAAAAGAAAACAAATGACCACAGGAAGGAAGTGAAAGATTCTCGAGAATTTAAATCGTTTTATGACCACAATATAGGCAGCGTTTAAAATCGTTTCCAGGGGAGCATACACAAACCTGGACTCCGCTAAACGCATTTAACCGTTCCTCGCCGATGCATACTATACGCGTACGCTATAATTTAGGAGTTGAAAGTTGAACGGGTTCCCCGTAGCCCGCAGCCCCCTCGCTTCGCTTCCATTTGCACACTTACGAGCCGCTGTATCGATACGCGTGCATCCCAGCCCGGTGAAACGACACGTGCGAGGGGAGAAACGGAAACGCGTGCCCCTGCTGTTTTCCTGCTGGCTGATATTAAAAAAGTTTCTCGAGTGAAGCCTGGAATCGCGCAATTTTTAGAAACTTCCGGCGAAAACACCGACGAAAACACCGACGAATAGTCCGGTTAGATTTTTCACAATTTTTAAACTGATTTCGGGGGAGCGTTTAATGGCGTACGATACACCCGCAACAATTATTACCAGATTAATACGTGTAATGGACATTAAAAATACCAAGTACGTGGGATACAAATTGTACGAGGCTGAACCCAATACCCTAACGCTTCTTCTAATCACACCTGATCTCTACCACCTCTTGCCCCATGTCTAATCCAAACATTCAGCTCTCTCTTTTTCGTCACAGACCTGAAACGAACTCCAGACATCAAATCAAACAACCACTCCACCAATTAGGACCTTGAACCGTTGAAGACCGTACCTTTCCTACAGCCCAGAAAACATCAGAATAACGTATATACGTATATAAAAATCCTATCGACTTGTTCCACCTCGTAGATGAAAATTTTCCAACGATTCTTTTCCCCTTGTTTCTCGGGGACGTGGCTCGAAATCTAGGGTGTCTGTTAAGCTACCTTCACGGGGCCGCGGAAAAGGGAGCAAAGGAAAAGAGGAAGTAGAAAAGTACGAAGAAGGCAGAGGAGAAGATACAGTAAGGTCTCCGCCACAGACTCATCGACAATACACCGGGTGTCGCCGGAGTTTCGGGCGCTGTTCCAGTTCGGTCGCTAATATTGTATAGAAAGTGCCGGGGAGGGTTCTTGTGCCGCGGAGAACGGAGCCGGTGGTGAAAGAGAGGGATGGTGACTGTGCAGGGTAGAAGAAAACTACCACCACCGCCACGGTGAGACGAACGGAGACACAGAGGAGCAGGGGGGTTCGGTGATTGTGTTAGAGAGCAAGGTAGAGCGGAATGGAGGGTTCAGACGAGGTCAGGTCACGGGACGAGCTGCTGTACTCGGTCGATAGAACGAAGCTACCACCTATGCCACACACCATGCCACCCATAGAGGGTAAACAGGTATATACGCGGGGGCACGTGTGTGCAACGGAACTGTCCACTGGAGAACGATTCTGTTTTCTCCGGTCTGTTTCCAGTTTGATGGAGACTTTGATGACAAAGGGAAAGGAAAAGGGAAGCGACGCTTTCGGCCAGACCACTTTAAAAAAGAAATTGGTTTTGTTGTACAAAGGAAACGGATATAGAGGTATGATACGCGATTAGCTACAACTGTGCCGCAGGTGATTATCGTAGACGAATTCCACGTCTATTCAATTGCAGCCTTTGTATTGATTGATTGCCCTCTCGTATCAAGTAAACGACACCAAATGTTTACTGCAGAAGAACGATCGAAAAAATCCATAAGAAAATCTGTATCCCGCGGGAACGTTCCCAAAAGTATCGATTCTCTGATAAAAGCAAACTGATTCCCCGGTTGCAGACTTAATCGACCGGGCATCGCTGGAGCCGCAGTTATTTCGACGCGAACGCGGCATAAATCACGCGTCTCGGCTTTTAACTGCTTCCCGGTACTCCAGACGAGACACACGATTGAGGTATCACCGAGCTGCCTCGCCATCGGTCGCATCCGATGATTTACAACGTGCCCCGGGATGAAAGCACGCGTACATGCGTATGTAACTCCTCCATGGAGCAAAACGGAACGATTACGGAATTATCTGCCGCGAACGAAGTGGTTAGATACGTTGCTCACGATTGATCGTTTGCTATGAAAGAGGAAGATCCGTTGAATGGAGGTTCTGGCCGACGATGTTCCTCCAATACGCATTGGATTTTATTGTCACGTCGACTAGCTCGAGGTTGGATAATGCGTATACATAGTCCGTACAATGCGTTGAGTGCATTTTACCGGCGCGATTGGTGTCAAGATGGGATAGTTGTTATAGATTTGGATGGTGCACGATGAAGTTGGTGGAGGGCGACGATGAATCGATATTTCATGTATTTATTTGCTTGATTAAAAGTCAATGCATAGAGACATTTAATTTGCACAAGCTCGATCACTTCAACACGATTTTTATAATTCTGCTGCATAGTTTATACATTAATAGTCGTTAACTAAATAATGGATAGCTCCGTTGTTCTATTCAATATCTTTCGCGCACTAATTAAGATATCGGTAAAAACTTATCATTCTTGGAAATCCAGCCTGTACACCTTCAAAATCTGTAGACAGACGCAATCTATAATAATACCCATTACAGGATCATCAATATACATTCTCGTCGAAGCCGTGATTTTTTCATACTCCCAATACATAAAACACTGCAATCAGCGCGGTGCGAATAAAGAAAAAATTGTACAAAGGAAAAATGGTAATGCAAGGTACATGGTACGTGAAAAGCAATTATCATCCAAGAACTTGTTCCACCATTGCGAAACCCAAGTCCGAAGCTGATGCGTTACAAATTCCAAGAATTTCATTTAATTTGTATCTCGAAATGAGTGGCGTGCCATGGAGTACGGAGGATGTCCGACCTCACACGTGGCCGATCCCGTACTTCCGCGTCCGGTCTGCGGCCGGTTCGCCTCATGAAAGACCTCGATAAGGTCGCATTAAGGATTCAGGAACGGCTCAGCATCGCGAGAACACGCGAGGCGAGTTGGAGCCACTCCAAGACGAGCAACCGCCAAGCCGGCGGAAAAAGGAAACTTGAAGAGCGCGATAGTAACAGACGGATGTGCAGTCGATTGTAAACAAATATCGATATCCCTGCACTGTGCAACCTGCATTTGTCCGATTCTCCCCTTCGTTTTACTTTGCAACAGAAAGCAACGCGTTATCGGACAACAGATTGTAATGCAGGCATCCTGCATTGTACCTGATCGTTATCATGTCATTAAGCCGGGCAGACTTTCGATAAATTGTTTGAACCCATGAAGGGCGCCGAACGAATGGATGAATAAAGTTCATGCGAATGCAATATCGCGAAGGAATAATTGACAGATAGTTGTAAGCTTCTTTTTTTTAATCCGCAGGCGTAAGTAACCCATTGAGGTGCGATCGACGAAGATCGTGTGGCGATCGTGGAAATGACTTTTACGATAAAACGGAGTCAAAGTCAAGTCGGAGATCTGACACGGACCTCGCTCAACTCGGTCAAGGCAGAAGACCGTTAGAGCTCGCAGGACACACTTTATACACACGGCAGTGCGAGCGAGAGCCGTGTGTATCGCACTTTCCGAGGTGTCGAAGATGATGACACGATCGATCGACCTGTACTTGTGATCCTCTTCTGTCGACGTCCTTGCTCAGATTGGGCCACCGAAGGAAAAGAGGGGAAAAAAGGGAAACGGATCGATCGTTCCTCGATACGTTTGATTATCGTCGAGAGGAGTAGTTACGAGACCGCCTGGTTGAAAGTTAGCCAACAATTCGAGCGGATATACGACTGTAATAACTGGTTGGTTAAAAATCGTTACGGGAACGATTTGTGGATGATACGACGATAAACATTGGAAATGGGAAGAGGAATACATATATGCATATGTACGCTGAAATGGTTGTTTCTCGTTTTGTCGGATTATATTAATTGGACGCGAGTGTGCGTTACGATTTTGCTAATATATTGGTAACAGTGATAATAATAATGATGGTTTAAAATTCATTCGGGATAAAAGTTTTATTGAAAGATTCTGCAGAATGGATATACGTCAGAGAGAGGGAGAGAGGGAGAGATAGGGTCAAGGCAATCTAACTGGAAGATTGCTTTTTAAGAATTGTTTCCAAATAAACCAAACTTCCAACGACTTGTTAAAACGAAGAGTAAAAGAAACAGAAGCGAATAAAATTGCAGAAAAAAATAAATATATTTAGGCGACAATGAAACGAAACTTTTTATAAATGCCAATGGTAACAGAAGACAATTTAATTAACCACAACTCATTGGAATGCTTAACCTCAGCCTTGACTCCCAGAAACATTTATTGCCATTCAAGCCCGAGAAAAACGTACGTTCTAAACAAAGGATATTAACCAACTGCCTTATTTCATATCGAGTGCCAAGTGCAAAGAATAAAAAGAGGAATAACTGACTCCGCATTAGTACTTGATCCAGTTAAAGGGATTTGCAATTAAAATTCAACCCGATCGAGACGAATCTACCATTGTAATTAAAACTCCCATTGCAAGTTTCTACGCTCAAGAAGAATCCATGTGCAATCGCTGAATCACAAATACCGATTTTCATCTGTGTGAAACGTCGAAGAAAATTTCTCTGTCGCCTGCCCGTTTAATCCATTAGCGACCAATGACACTTGCTCTTCTCGCGGCTAGAGGGGCAGGGAAGGCGCGTTTCGTCCGCAATAAAAATGGGGTCAAACCCCTCTTGTGGGCCAAGGTGTCGCGCGTGGTAGGTGATCTCCGCTTTCAGTAACAATCGTACAGCACACGTCCGCGAGAATTATTAATCGTACTATCTACCCGCCCCCCACGCGAGATATCGATCTCGAGCACGTGGTATCGCCTCTTTCACACGACTCGATTGTGATGCTGGATCAACCTTCTCGCCGGGTTTTCTGTATTTTCGGGCTACTAGCATTTTGGATTGGGCGCAGTGAAATTGTCCAATAATATTTCTTATGGGACGCACATCCCTGAACGATCTTTGTTTAATGCTAACGTAGCCATAAAACAAATTATAAAAAAAGAAATTTCTACACGTTTTTCTTTCATTCCGATATTTTCCTCGTTCATTTCTATTCTTTTTCCTTTATATCGGGGCGACGGTCTGCCACTCACCGATCGAATATTCCCGTTTGAATGATAACGCGCCGGGTATCCGACGATTTCCTCTGCTATACGTTAAAATCCCTTAGCTGAATGTATACGTCAGATCGTGTCTGAGGGGTGCAACCCTCGAACAGATATTCCAACGTAATGTTCTCGAGAACGATCCTTTGGATCGGATATATACACGAGGGATAGACGCGTACACGTGCTGCAGAGAAAAGGTAGAAGTAAAAAAGGAAAGAAGGATCGCCAGTTTTATATTTCATATGGAATAAAATTAATGTAAAATAAAATGAAACAGAGTGAACGGAGGCTTAGCAATTATCGATCTTTCTGCTCGCAAACGAATGCTTCCATGGGGTGGATCGTTGTCGTTCTTTTTTTTCCCATATCGGTCAATCAACTTGTTTTCCCGACGTATAAAACGCGCCGCAACGATTTTTCTCGCCATTCGTCTTTTATATGCGCGATGCTCGCGGTATTGTTCTCCGGTGTATATTTGCTGGATGGCAGATGTACAATAGAAACGAAGGGGGAATTTTTTTTTTTAGACGGCGAGGATGGACAGCATTGATTTTTAACTTAGTAAAAAAGAAAGAGGTACAAAAAGCCTTCTTTCCAAAGTCACCAAGAATTCACAGAAAGAAACAAGGAAACAGGAAGGCAATGTTTTTCATAGCACTTTTACAAACTAGTCCAACACGCGGGCAAAAAAAACAACGAACTTCTACCAACGAAGGTAATCCACGATCAGGCCTCGTCCATTGTGCTGAAAAATTTCCGAGAAGTCACGAGGCGGTTGCTCCCATTTTCCCTCAGCCTCGAAACGCGACTCGCCCTTATTCGCACCAATAAAACACCTTAACAAGGTCCGCCACTCGGCCTAATTTCCGCGAAAGGTATTTTCTGTTCACGGACGTTCACGACATCGTTGCGTCTACCGAATGAAATTTTCAATCCTCCGAATGCCGTGCACCATAATAATCGCGGCAAGATAATAATTAAAACATGACTGGCTTAAGAGGCGGGGGAAACGGAGTATTTCTGACACGGCTGATATCGCGATTGGAGCTCGAAACGTGCTATTTTCCACGAGATTTTTCACGATCACGTCACCGACGACCTTCACCTCCGCGCTTTCGTTAGGTTCCCATTGATCGCGTCGCGAACCAACCGAGATCTTGACCCTTGGTCGACTATCGCTTTACAGTAGACCTGGCAACGATTAATGTGTCTAGCTAGCTGTTAATTATTTAGACTTTTTTTTTTCTTTCGTACACTTTACGTCGAACATTTTGCGTATTTGTATTTGTTCAGTATCGTGTCACTGTTTGAATCACGATGTTCAAGGGAGTCGATTTTTTTTCCTGCCTCATTTTTGTAGGAAAATTTGGGATATGTAAACGAATTTTTGTGTCATATTAATAGCGATGGTAGCAACCATGCTTTTATTATACTTCGATGCGCTATACAGTAGATTTGCGATTGCGATTATTTTGCTTCGGATTCAAGGATAACTAATTAACTGTGGATGGAACGAAGAGATATATTGACGTTGAAATATGTTTGATGGTAGAAGAGACTGCAGAAGGATTGAGTTCACGCGTTGATACAGTTTATTGTTGCTCCGAAGAAATTGGGAAGGTGGCCAAACACGATTAATCGATCCCAAGCGAACTGGATACAACGGGTAAATATTTGTACTGCAGAAGACTGTAGGCTAATCGATTTAATCCAGATCAAGCTGCTATACCTGTGTTCATCTCTGTTCCTTGTTTATGTAAAGAAAAAGTTGCTCAGCTAAATTTAAGACGAAATTATGAAACTATCTTACTTTGAATTACGATAAACACTAATACGCATTATTCAATATTAATTCTTAAGACAACCATCTACTACCGAACCTATTTCATAAAATAATTCACCGCCGTTTAACGTTCACCCAAAACTTATCACTTATCCATCTACTTTATCCAATCGACTCGACAGAATAATTCACGTAGAACATTTTACAGGTGTACCAGTCACCTCCAATCAATTTAAAACCGCTTTACTCGACCTCCGACAGCCGTCTTCCTCCCAAAAAGGCGAAGCGTAACTCGCAACGTTCTCAACGATACACATTAATTTATCTCACCTGACGATTTTTCAACCCGATCGAGGAGCCACCGGTCTGGACCTGGATGGTTCACATTGCAATAAAACCGTATCGCGATCGTTTAAAATCGCACGACAGAAGCAGATAACACGGCCGTTCGACCGGCGATAAAACAAGGCTTATAAATCTCGCGGTATACCCGCGTTCAGGTGATGTATACATAGATGTGAAATGATTTCGATTCAGACTTATTGAGACATACGATCGCTGAGCCACTACCAAAATATCCTTAACCATCACTGTAAACGTCGGCCAGATTTTCCCTCTCGTCTGTTTCGAGTTCGATTGTGCCTCGAGCGGGAAAATAATGATTGTGTTCACGTTCGATCGCCCCAAAGCCGAAACAACGGCGGATTAATCACGCGAGCCGTTGATCGGAATCGCGCAGAATAAATCATATTTCACGGTTCAGAGGGAATCATGTCGAAAATAGAATCGTATCGATCGATACTGGATTCCTATTAGTACGAGCCTCGCCCTCTCTCGAATGACGTTAAAAAGCTCAAAGCAAGGAAAAACACAAGCAAGAAACGGGGATCGCATATATACATAATATAGAACGAGCGCTAACACGGGCGTGATTTCATCGTGGAATGCAAATACATATTGCTAAATGGAACCACGTCTATCGGGCGGAATTAATAAGCAAAGGCGGAAAATGTGCAGAAAGATACTACAAGTTTTACGATTATTTCCTCCCTGCTGGAAGGATTGCGAGGGTAACGAGGCTGTATCGTACTCTCCTACGGTACTTTTATTATATCGAGTTCCCTGAATTCTTCTGGATTATGCTTTTCTAACGAGTGGACGTTACGGTTAATTAAGTAACTCGTATGTTATGCCCGTATCGATAAGGATTCTATTAAACGGATGTTTCGTAAACGAAGGCTGCTGCACCGAAACGTTTCTACGTGCATTACGAGCGAAGGAAATTCGGCAATTCAATTACGTTATTTTTAAAAAGAAATATTCTGAAAGGGAATTGTAAATTAGAATAAAATAGCTAGACACACTTTTCTTAGACACCATAGCCACTGTTTTTAAATACAAATATTACCTAATAGTACCTGCTCCTTTCTTTTCCCATTTTCTCTCGACACGTGTGACGTACGAAAGTTTATACAAATTAGGCATAACTGTGTCAACGGGGGGGCGTTTTCAGAAAAAGACAGAACACTCTAATTGCCCGTAGACGAAGGCTGTCCTTCGGTTACTTTTTCTCACGACGACAGTCACGGATCCGTGACACGTTAATTGCTTTCACTCGCCACGGTTCGGTATCCCGAATTTTACAGTATCACAATCATTACGGGGGGAAGAAAATGTCGATAGAGCTAGAACTAATGGGGATTAAGAGTTTCCACGAAATATCGGGACACTTGAGCATTGGAAAATCGATCCGGCAGCCTTGGACGCCTTGAATTTGGAAATCGGCCATTATGATTGGAAGTCATTGCCGGCGACATTGATTTGTCCTTAACCCCGTTCTCCGAACGACAGAAATTCTGCACTAAATTTGGTTGGAATGGCGTTCAAACGGGGGGAACACTGTGTTTTCTTGTTTGTCTTATGTTGTTTGAGGGGTATCGAATAATGGAGACCGAGTATATACTGAATGGTCCTTGTGATTATAGCTAAAGGATATTTATATGCCATTTTCTTACTGCAATGCGAATTAAGTGTAAATACTACACGGTTCAGTAGAGCGTACGTGCAGGTATGAAGAATCAGACAGGTCACGAATTTATGTAGAATATTATGGAAGCAGGCTTGATCAGAATTGTTAATGAAAGTAAAATATTGAGCATCGAACTCTCAATATTTCCTTAATTGAATGTCGCCTTCTAGACAATTTCCTTGAAGAGGCACAGTCACGAAAACAGGAAGGCCTCGAAACCACTTAATTCTATTTTTCTGATTTCACTCATTCGAAACGCAAATATTGTTATACGATATTCGCTGAAGTATAATGATCATAATTACAATTTTCATATAAAAAAAAAACAGACTTAAATTTATTTCATGACAGAAACGACACTGAAAAGGCACAACGTGTACCATAAAATCGAAAGAAGAAGGAGGAAACTAAGGGACATGTTAATTCCTAAAAAAAAATTTACGCACTTGGTTCTTGCGATTAAAAATTTTCGACCCGAGACCGAATGTGTAAAAGAAACGAGTAAATAAAAATTCGCAGCCATAGAAAAGGCAAGTGGTCAACACGCGAAGGCTTCCCAGGCAATTTTCGCTGAGGTTCCGTTTCACGACGGGCAGCCTTCGATGGCGGTGAGCCTTGGGACACTTTCATGTCGAGCCTACGATCAATTCCATTGATTATCGACACCGAGGTTAAGGTTATCCTGTCGTTTGAAAAGGGTTGCACCGTGGCCGCAGAAAAAGCTCGCGCGCGACATCGATTTTCTGCTCGACGCTCGTGCTACTCGCGCGGCGACGCAAAGGTTTACGTTTCGAATGAATGACGAATGAATTTCCTGCTTGGAATTTCCAAAATGAAAAGTTCGAAAGCTCTATTATTTATTTGAATAACGTACCTTGGGTTGTTCGAATGCCGGTGGTTCGCTGACGGTTAAAACAAAAATCGTAGAACTTTCCACCTGGGCTCGTTTCAAAGGGTAAAGTCTATTACTTTAACGTACCTGGGCTCAAATTCTTGTGAGAAATTTGTTGCATCATGCGGGGGATAGCAAAGTGAAGGTTTGTATTCCCTTCTCTACCATCTCGTTTGTAACTTTCTCAATGTCCCTCGTTCATGTTGGATCGCTTCGATTACGATGATCGAACAGGAAGTAACGGAGGTCGCACGGGGTTAGGTCTTTCATGGACCTCCCATAGAACGATGCAAGTAGTGAGAGGTGGTGTACGCAGAGGATGTCCTCGCTCGTTCGTTTTACGCGTCCTAGACGACCTCAGCGTCGAAAATAACCATTTCGATGGTCACGAGGTCGTACCCACGCCTTCTAGTCCATTGTACGCTTTCCCGTTCGATCCCCCGTGTACTTGCGCAATCCAGGAAGCTATCGAGGCTTTCGTTTCTATCCGTGGAACGAATGCTCGGAACCGTTTCTGACGAAAAGTTACGTCGAGGTGAACCGAGATTGGTTAATCGTTCATCCGACGTGTGACTTGGTTAAATTCGTGGAAACTTAAAATGGTGTTGGCAATTTATTTATTTATTGGTTTTAATTCAAGGCTAACTATTCGGCCAAACGATATGAAACATTGAAATGAACAATTACTATCGGTCGGATCCTATCGCTCGAGCTTGCATCCGATTATTTACTTATTCGATTTTGCTATTTCCGACAGTATAGTGGGCAACAGTACAATAGACGAGGCAGAAGAATAAGAAACACAAACGATGCCATGCCGACAATAAAGAATAAGAATCATCGATATTACCAACGATACGTTTACGTAACCGAGGACGAGTGATGTCACTTTCGCGTATTCACAATGTCTACGCGGTGGCACGGTCGTAAATTGCCGGTTGCTGCTTCTTCTTTTGACGCCGATTAAATTCCGACTGTATGTCGTGTGCCCCCATAGAGAAAGGGTGAAACATGCTATATTGCCCATCCTTAATCATCTTCGTAGGAAAGCTTCTTGATTTTACGTGATTCGACAAGAATTGCGACGTGAATTTTTTGCTCACTCGAAAAGGAGGAAACAGACCACTGGTCCAAATTTCAAGGTAGTGTTACCGAATCGAATAAACGTTCGTCACAGTGAAATCGGAAATAAAGTGCGGATCGAGTAACACAGTCGAAGCCTTATCTAAGGCTGCACCAGCGATGACACCAAATCGATACGCGTTCGAAAGAAATTTATAGGATCCCGGAACGGCATGCACGAAGGCCAGGAGATGATGTTAAAGATCAAACCGGCGCGTAAACAGGAAAACAGGTTTCGCGGATCACTTTGGCACGGTCTCGTTTACTAATTATCACGTTATTATAAACGGTACACCGAATGAACCGTGTGTACACGAGTCGGTTCTAAAGTCAAACTATTGCCAGAGTATAAGCAAGCTGTGATGTAATTCCCGATACCACGGCTAAACGATTGTGTGACGAAGGGTAAGTCGAAGTCACGAACTAATACATATATTCTTGTGGAAAGTTGCTGTCAATGCTGCTTCCTTATATTTCAATAGAACTTTTTAGGAAAATTTTTGTTACAAGCTTCTGAGGAGAATATTTCTTTTCATTTATGAGCATTCATTTTGGGAAGATATTTATCTGGTCGCGGCGTTGTAAATCTAACTTTGTATGTAACCAAAATAACAAAAGTGGATCTAGAACCGAATGACTGTTCTATGATACAACACGCAAGTTTCTAAATGATTCGACCTATTTTCTCAACTGCACCGTTTGCATCACAGTAACATAATACTTCGACAAGTGTTAATAACATGTTTATTCCATTAATTGGTAGATCGTCGAATGTCCTCCATAACGATATGTACGAGATCGAGCACAATGAATTAGAGAGTTGCGAAGGTTCATACGAGAAGGCGCTTTAAATCGCCGGAAACCGTGACAAAATAAGTGTTAAATTACTCAGATACTATAGTATTAGACCAGCTTTACGAAACTGACCAACTGACCAACTTAATATCCAAGCAATTTAGTTTAATTTCAAATATATATAACGATATAAAGATATTGGAAAAATGAGTATCATAAATCCAAATAAAGATACTCTTTTATAAGTTGCGTTTCAGTTCAAGCATAATTTGGATCGTTTATATAATTGAATATCGTATCAAAACTTAAACGAATAATGATAAGCAATAGTAAGCAACAAAATTAATAAAATAGCACCGATTATAAGCAACAAAAAAAAAGAAGGTGGGTTACTTACTCGTCGACATAGCTCGTTTTGTTCAGGCGACGAGGCCTGAGCACGTTTCAAATAAAGGACATCTGAAACCAAAAAATGAGAGGAAAGATTGGTACAAGGCGAACGTAAAAAGAACGTAAACGTTTGAAGTCATACGTATATACATTCGAGATTATTACACACATGCACGAAACTGCAATGAACCTATAATCGAGAGTATAATATCGTTCTCTCGATAATTAAATCTTGATAGAATGCTCGAATAAAATACAAGGAATCTCGCGGTTTCTTTCGCGTTAGATTGAATCCTGTTTAATAGAGTGGACGTGGAATAAAGTATCGGAATAGCAGCTTTAAAAATAATATACTACACCGCAAGAAGCCTTGCAGATGGCGGTTGTAGATTCTACACCGTGTGTGGCTATAAAATATTAAATAAAACGGCACGTGTTCTTCGGATCCGAGCGTTTCGCAGAGGGCTGCAACGAGAATTCAATTCGATTAAGGGAGCTTCACTCCTGTTTCTCTTAATTGTTGCCAATAAATTCATTACAATTATAGGGGTTCAAAATGAAACGAGAATTCAGAGGCGCGAATTATTCGTCAGAATAAATTAGGAAATCTTTCTTGTGCGTGGCTGTTCAGACAAAAATTTGTCCCTATGGTTTTGCGAGACAGATTTTTGCCTGCGACCTGTTGAATCTGTAATGTATTCGCCCCTGAATATCTATATTAGTCTTACGATATATATATATTTCCGTATTATTCTTTATCTCTATATTTCTGTATTATTCTTTATCTCTTTACTTCTGTCGCTTAAGGATTCATACGTACAAATATTATTGCATCTTGCCAAACCTTCCTCATCCTTGCCCTTACCCTGTGAGTCACCCCGTTTAGTCACCCGCCCAATGTTTCCAACTCCTGACCTATGTCCCTAACTATTTTCCATTCCTACTTTCGACCTCTCTTATCACCCCTACTCCTATATTTCAGATCCCTTATAAACCCTTGACCATTCCTCCTCAAGATCATTATTATCATACTCTAAGTCCAAGCTCACATCATACAAGTCCAAGTTCACTCATTATTACTATTATCATTCTTACAAATCTAAGTGTTAATAAAATCTCTTAAAAACCGAAGTTGGAAGTTCAAATTTTCTCTGTGTCCATTACAAATCTATTCAACGAAATTAGAATTACCTAATATGTTTAACCATTTAGCGAATCGCTGTACATATTTATGTACCATGCTGTATAGAACTGTTTCGTGTTTGATTCGACTGGAAAAAATGTCAAGGTATCAGACGCCCGATCATTTCGCCGCACAAGTTAGACAAGATAGAAAGAAGACCAGCTTTCAACCGGTCGCTTTCGATTGTCAACCGCCGGTGGCCACGTTGGCGAGGTGAAAATCTGCGCTAGAAGCTAAAGGCAGAACTTTCAAATCGCCATTCCACCCGGCCACTCTGCACTTTTCACTGCTTGCTTTTCACTCGGCCGTCGTGATTCACTTTCCTCTGGTGGGCGTTCACGCCGTAGCTCGGCTCGAAAAAGTCGCAAGAAAGGTGGAAAGGTGTTCCCGTGCAGCGTGGCCAAAACGGACCACGAAAGTACAACGTCGAACAAAAGTTTCGAAGCCGATTCCTTAAATTCATTTAAAAAGAATGTTGCGCGGCTCGTTGCTAACTCATTCGTTTCAAATTATTGTTGCGGAGAGTGTGCTAATGATAAACCCTGTTTCGACATATTCATCACGATTTATCGTGACGAGGAAAGTTATTACTTTTAACTTTGGTGTGATCTTGGAGGTTTCAAATGAGATGCTAATTATGTCAACGCTTCTGTTTGCGATAGTCTCGACGAGGTTGCCAACGAAAGGTCCGAAAAACCGTCGAGGATCGTTGCTCAACAGGGTTGAAACGCATCATTCCATTTTTACCGGGCGTTATCGCCCTCCTACAACACGGCCGGGGGCAAAGGGTAAAGAAGACGCGTCAAAGACAGAAGGGTCTGGGAACAGGGACCCAGGGCACACTGGACACGAGGGCTCTGGAAGAACAGAGAGACCTGAATATGTATACTGCGTGTGGTACCGGATGAAGAGAAGGCCTGGTGGGGCAATCGGGGGGACGATTTGGACAGCAACGGCCCTGAGCCACTTGCCACAGTAGGTCAGCTCTCTTCACCACACTTCGCCTCGTTTTTCGAGCCTCCATTCTACACACAAGCTCGAGGAGGATCCTCCGTCGCTGTTCTACCAACGATATTCGGACCAACGATCCTTCCTTTCCGCCCGCGCTCGCTGCTGCATTCCTCCCCCTTTTTGGTACACGCAGATGCGTGTATAAATATAATTGCTCCCGTTCGTGTTATCGTGACCGTACAGAGAGCCGCTTTAACGGGGATCACCGTGTCCTGATCGTTACCGTTTCCAGCCTTTTCGGCAACGTCCAACAGATTGGATATCTTCGGGTTGGCTCTCTTTCCTTGGCCCCTTGGTTTCTCTGACTGTCCCCGCTTTCGAAACGCATGTCGCACGTATACATGTACGCGAGCAAGAGTTTAGTTCGTTGGGATTTTTGGTGCACAGGATGCAACAGAAGTGTGTACACAGCACGGGGAGGAGTACAAGAAGATTTGTCAGCAGCCTTCACTTGTTAACGAAGGGACGAAGCATCTATATTAATTTCAGTCTATTAATTACTACACCTTTCTACTCGTGACCATCGTTCCACGTGTTCACGGCATACACACAAATGCTACATGGCTTGCGTGGAAATGAATAAGCGTCTTAATCGACTCAGCTCGTAGAAACTGTCCGCACGTGTACAGGGCAGTGAACACGGACAAAACCTGTGGCACATACACATACTTTTGTGACCGGTGTGGCGCACGTGGGACGACCGACTGCATGGTTAACATCCGTTTTCCACGAAAATATAAAACTCGACTTCCTGCCGGGCCACTTTCATAACACGCATAATAATTACTGTTCGTATACAGGTGTCTGTCACGAAAATGGCATTGTGTCTTTCACTGTGTCTAGCAACAACAGTGTCTTACGAATTCCATTGATTATGCGCGATAGAATGATAAGAAATGAATAGGGGGATGCTATCTATAGTATTATGTATATTATTTATAGCATATTGGCCAACTTTGTTCGCCGTCGGTCTATTTTATAAACTTTTATATGGAAACACGATTACAGCGGAGTGCAACAACGTGTCAAAATGCATTGAAGATAGTAAGTGCTATGTCCCTATTATCGTCGATCGAAATGCTTGGCTAATCGAAATTCTGGCCGCGTGACACATGTTCCATCGAAGCAGGCTGACTACTCGATTATGCCTGCTAATTCAATTACTTGTGCCATCTCGAACACAACTCGGTGCACTGCAAGCAACATTCTATTAACCTTGGTGAATCTAACGATTCCGTCGATGAAAATGATATAATTAACAGACAAGTATCTTCCACGCCCCATAGAACTATTATTTTATATTTATCGTACCTTAACGAGTACCTGCTATTAAAACTGGTACTCTGATTTTACAGAAATATTAATTGGCAATTCCCAGAGGGGGTTAGTTATACACGATCATAAATAAAGCTTCCGTTACAATTTATTTCTAAAAAAAAATCTAGCAAAAAAAAAATAGTAAAACTGTGATGTAGTGCAGCACGTATTTAATAAGACGTCTTATGCGCTACATCGAAAGCGCAGCAAAACGCTCCGAACAAAGCATCTTAATTTGCAAATAAAAAATTAAAAAGAAGAAGAAATAATCGATACTGCACAACGAAACCATAATAACACAGCGCCAGCAATAGCGCCGAAAATAATTAGAATCTCTCGTGTCTGAATAATTCAGAGGATCCGTACTCCAAGGCTGAAAAACACACTATGTCTTTAATATAATAATACGTCCCCTCCGTATGCATAATTTATACGTCACATTGAAACCACGAATGTTCCCAATGCCTTGCTAAACACCGTAATCACTTAACTAAATAGTCCACCAAGAACAAAATGCATAATACATACCTATAGTCGAAGCAAAACAAAAAATCTTCGACGGTCTTTGTTCGCCACGCCTCATTACTTTTCATTAACTCCGACGTGCAAGATCATCCGCGACGGCGAATGAAAAAAGAACAGCCGCTTAAAGTTGCGTGGACGTGTGTCAGTGTCGCTAGTTAGGTATGTTAAACATCGATCGTAAATCGATTGAACCCGTAGGTGTTGCCGAACACACAGGGGAACGAACCGGCAGGCTATTGGAGCAGAACAGCGACGAGATTCCTGTTCTATCCGCGTATTAAAGTGTCGCCGTTCTAACGTGGACGAAGATAGTAATGGACGCGATATTGCTTTGGGCAAAATGTGATGGTAAAGGAATAACAATTTTTCTGAAATATATAGGGAAATTTAGTAAACGTTCAAGCCGATTTCTGGCATCGTCCATCGAAACGTAATATGTAACATCAACTTTGACAATAAATGGGAGCACCGATTCCCAATACGAGTACCAATACGGAATATTCATACGAGAACGCTTCAGCCGCTCTGATAATGAAAGAAGAAACGCTCGAAGTAGAAAAGGGGTTTGGACAAGACGGAGACATCGGCCCCGCGGGAAATCGAGCAGCAAGGCAAGCAATTGTTCTCGAATTGATATCCTTCTAATCGATCGAATGGCTGGATGCCACCTGGTCGACCTAGTAGTACAGTTGGGAATGGGTATTAGCATCGTGGCTCGAAAGGATCGAGGTTAACGAGAAGTCCCCTCGTGGACTAATAAACGTCTGCGAAAGGGACAACCACGAAGATGTTGAGGACGACACCATCCTGCCGCTAAATTGCCCACGGTTATTGTATGAACGTCCATTTTGACGCGACAATTAGGCAGCCTAATCGAAGTAGTCGGGATCATCGGGAATGAAGATCAAGTGTGAGCAAGATTAAATGAAAATGAAAATAAATATCCTTCAACAAAGTGTTTGTTCGAGTCATCCGTTCGATTCGCTCTTCGAGATCGCTATATACGGCCACGCGAGATTCGTAGGTAAAAAAATTCGATCGACGTTGCATCCATCTTTATCGTTGTTACGCCAAAACTGGCCCTCGTTAACATTATAAAGTTAAGAGAGGCCGGACAAACTGGTTTCCCATAAATCGTCTCGATTGCAGGCCAGCGTTATCTTCGATTAAATTAACATTCAACTTGCCGCGAGTCATCCACGAACGATGATAATAATCGTCGCGGCGCCAAAATGAACGATTTTGACCGATCATCGTCACCGACGAACAGCTGACTCGCTGCGTTCATTCTCTGTCCCTTTTCTGCATATAGCGAATTCGCGCACGGATATAGGGCGACAATGTCTGGCGAGAGAGATACACTTTCTTCGTTAGATTGAGGCCAATCTTTACTCGTTAGATCGAGGCCAGTCTTTAACTAAGCGTCCGAGCTCGATATACCACGACGATATTTAACCCCGAACGCCCGGATGAAGGAGTTAAGCTGTCGTTGAACACGTCTGGCGATGAAAATTGTAAATGGAAGTAACAGAGGAGGGACTGGCGTTATTGTTAAAGATTTGTGAGCAGAAATTGCGTGGATTTATTGTTTCTATTCTTTTAAACTAGTTTGCCTTTAATTCCCCGTTCGATATTCGCCTATCGATCTGTGCTGTCGTAGATAGTATCGTAGCTCGTGTAAGACTGAAAATTCTTTATCGTTTTCTTAATCGTCAGTGTACAGGACATGTACCCCGCCGAAGTTCTGATGAATTTTCTGTATCCTCGAGTTTCACCCTCGACGGCGATCAAGTTCCAGCGAGGTACATTTAACAGCAGAGTATGTACCGAGTATGTGATCGCGGCTTTACACGGGACTCTTGAATTACAGAGACTAAAACACTGTCTCATAAAGAATTATATAAATATCAATTATAGTATTGTTTAAATAATACTATCAATTATTTAATAACACACTCGCTCCAAAGGGTGGAAAGTCATAAATACTCTGTCTAGCACAAAGTTACCAAAATTAATAAGCACCCCCGCGAACACAAATCTGCAACCCTTTACGTCACTTCCCGGCTAATCGAACGATAACAAATTTCACGAGGAAAGCTGACGGGGAAATACTCTCTCGTGTTTTTTACCGTGTAACAAGAGAATCAACCGGTACAGTTTCGAGGCGAGGAGGAGACGTCTGAGTTCCAGGGCCACGTTCATCCCTGGTCCCATGTTCGGGATCCCGTGTCAATCTACCTCCGTGGGTGGCAGATGGAATAAGAACGAGGGGTTATTCCCTCGCCTCCTTCATCGTCCTCCTCGTTCGAACCGAACCGATGTATACATATATACGCATGGATCCGGTTTAGGTCGTAGCAGGGGATGGTGATCGAAGACAGAGGGTGGCAGATGTGCCCCGAGACCAACTCGGATTTCACTGTTGCCAACTACGATAAATCATTTTTCTAAGACTCTCCCGGAAGCGTGAAACTGTACAACTGTCTCTCGGAGCGTCGTTTCTCCCGTAATAGTCGTTGTCGGTCGTACTTTGTCTCATTAAAAAATTGTTCACATTTTAATAGATACTTTTCACTGCATCGATTGGAAAGTTTCTAACGAATAATATATTCATTGATTCGTCGAGTTAGCCAGGCTTCAAATTACCTGCATTCATATTCGTTAATATTTATGATATCGCTAAAAGAATATATACAGCACGCTGCGTATGTACATATATAGAATATAATCAATCACAGGAACGATCGCGAAATAGCGAAATAAAATATCTGTTATCCCCCAGAGTTTACTCAACATTCAATGATACCCTTCGCCATCCATTCATCGAAGAATTCAAAGGTACGATTGATCCTTAACCGATTTAAACCATCGAATCGAATCTCGATGCGCATCTTCCCTTAATATATTCGCGTTTCTGCGAGGTCGATAATGCTCAGACTTGTTTGTCCAATGCGAGTGAAGCCGTGGAGCCGGAATAAAGGGCTGCCATATGCTGTCGGGGACAATGACGACGAAATAAGAATCGTCGAAGGGTGTGCACGTATAGGGCCCCATTGACCAGAGCCCTCGACAGCCTGAGCCCACGGCCCCTCCAAGATACGTCTCGATTCTTTTGCCTGCCCTTTGCGAACGACACCGAACCCTCGCCCTCGCCTCGTTTTACCAACCTCGAGGGGGCTGAAACCACCCTGATTCATTCATTCAGTGCCGCGAGAGAGGAGGAAAGTCAATCAGTGTTCTCAACCGATAATAAGACGGAGGATCGCAGAAGTACAAGGAGAAAGGGAGAGAGAGCAGGAGCAATAGTTGCCGAAACGATACACCATTATCAATTGAAAGGTGTACTTGCTCCTTTGTTCGTTTTACGAAACTCGTTTTAATTATCTCTCAACACCTCGAGGATCCAGAGGTTTTTCTATGTGGTTTTTATAACAGTGCAAGTGTGTGGAACGATGATTATGTAGAATAATCACTTTTCCGAAGAAGGAGAAAATTCACGAATTATTTATTAGCATATTAATGTATGGAGCCCATATCGCTTTGACTGTATAATTGAATAGATTGCATTGAACGTGGGTTTCGAATTTTTCTACGAACAGTGTGTCGTTTTATGTCGAGTAAAAAAATGGTACCAAGTTTCGCAACTCTTCTTCTTTTTTTTACTACAGACCAATGTGTTTCAGTGAAAGTTTTTGCGCTGGCTTTTAGTATACAGTGACTCACAGGGATATTCGCACGTCTATAACTCTCCATTCTATTGCATTGATTCATCGATATTTTTGTCAATTTGTTACGAAAAAATCTAATGCAGTTCCGAGGAAAGTCAGATGGTCAAAGTTCCATGGGACATTATCGGTGGGACCTGTGCTAAAAGTTTAGCAGAAACAAGTCGTTCTCTCGCTTGGACTCGACGAGTGGGTAGCGAATGGATCGACCAGGCTTCCCAACGATATTTCTGGTGGTAACTATGCCAGGGACTGCCGGGTAAGTAGTCACTATAATACGGCTTGAATCGAGTAAAAGTACATGGGTAACCTCGTGAGCGGGTTCACCATGTCGCTTTCACTCCCCATGCCGCAATATTATCCGTTCGTTGAGGACCAGCCTCCAACGACAATCCTAGATACTGAACCATTACGCCTTAGCGATCGTCAACCGACCAGGTGGAGACCTGGTGATATTTGCACAACATTTGGAAAAAATTGAAATGGGAATGGAATTGTGAATTTTTCGTCAATCGTAGATGGAATTTCAGTTTCGTGAAGTACTGAAAGGATTAATATTTGTTCTCCCTGTGTGTACGCGACATTTTTACCTGAAGGCTACCCAACATCCACTCTCCTTATCTACCAAAAGAAAAGCAAAAGCACAAAAACCACGAGAGTTTCGTAACCCCATCTTCCGCCAGCATCGTTCAACATCAAAGGAACTGGTATTAAGCCGGCCCGATGCTTCTCCATTCTTCCCTATTTCCGAATATTCGGCTCCTAAGCGTTTCTCTCAAAGAACGAAGCTGTGGCGTTCCAATAAACGGAGCTAACGTTCCCCATTCTCCCTCTGATGGTTCCACATCAGCTTGGTCTCGCTCGCGAGCTGTATATCTCGAATTTAATGAAGATTTTTAAAACAAAAATCGACGCCTTTTCCACTGGCAAAATAGGAAGAAGCGTTTGAAATTCGTGTACTTTCACCAGTGAAACACGGAGGTTACAGTAACGTAGAAAATGCTAATATAAAATCCTGAGGTTTGTAATAATAATAATTTACTTTTGGACAAGTAGACAGACACAACCCTTTGAAGAAGAGAGATGGTAAAATGAGAGACGGGAGGTTCTGCGAGGAGAGCCAGAGAAAGAGGTTTGTGAAAAAGAAACGAAGAGGGAAGTTAGATAGTCGAGACAGTCCATTAAGCAACGGGAGAAATCCTGGGCGAACAATCGAAAGAGATCCATGCTAATCGTTGGGTATAAAATGTAGCCTGACGTAGCTGCAATAGAACGAGAAAGTTACGAACCGGATATCCCTTTTGTCCTTAGCGTTATCCCATTAATGTCTCTTCTGTGGACGATTGAAGATATCACAGTGGAATTTATACATTTCTAATCGTACAAAAGTAAAAGAAATTTGCCGTAGCATCGGGCGAATGGAAACGTCGGGATGACGACAGCAGACAAATATATGCAGAGCTTTCGATACGTCGAAACGACGGATATCTTACGGACTTTCGTCGATATCGGCCGGATAATTCTACTATTCCGAGGCAGTAACCGTGAATGATCTATCGCCGCCGAAACGACACGGCGAGGAGGGAAAAAGCGAAAGAGGAAAGGGAGAATGAGATAAAGGACGGGCGAGGTTACGCTAAGTGAAACGCGGGATGGTCGGAGATAATTTCGAGAGAAAAAAGGGTAAAAAATTCGAGCGAAATGGCCTCGACGCTCCATTTTGTGAAAGGGGAATAGCGGAAAGAATCGAGGCCGCTAGAAAAACAACCGATACTTTTGATAAAGGAACATGCACCGTGTTATGTCATCGTGTGCACGTCAATTACACATTCGCGTATGCGAAACTGCACGCTCGTTTTCGAAACGTTCGATCGTTAAACGTTGCCGTGAAATTTACGGCATCGATTAATTGAAAATGGTCGTACGTTTATGAATGAAACTTTCATAAGAATAACACGGCACGCGGCATTGTACTTTAGATTCTGTATTTTATAGAAATGAAAATTGTCGAGCAATACAAAAATTTGAATAGCACTTTTTTAATTAATGCCCGTGAGTCATCATATTTGTCGAGCGACTTCGATCAGCTGGCTGCACTAATGGAACAACGAACGAAAATACAATACGGTTTCCCTTTTATAGGCAGAAGTTAAACAGAAGGCGTTTCTTTGTGCGGTGAACATCTGATAGATCTAACGCTGAAACGTGCTGGCCAGTTGGTCATTGACCAGAATGCATCTAGGTTCTTGAAAGTTCACCCTCCCAGATCGAGTTTATCCGGTCGATCGATGGCCTGAAGACTACTTCGACGACCGATTTTGATAAGTTTTGAAAGTTCCGGACAATGGATCGACCTGGGACAATGTTTCCTGATTTATGGTACCTCGTTCACCGTTACTAGATTTCTAAAGTATGCAGGTGAACGTGCACCGATTCTGCTTATTAACACTCCCCGGTTGTAAAATGATAAAAATTGAAATAATAAAATCGATATCAATATTTAAATATTATTTTATCTCTCAGATAAAATTGTGACTCGTATCGGAATGTCTGGGAAGTTATATTATTTAATGTAGCTAATTTGTTCACTTCTTTAATGAAGTATGAATAGTATTACTTTGCACTAAATACACAATAGAATGTACAATAGGAGTCGTACGGGTAAAACGAAGAATTCGATTTCGACGTGCAGCGTTAATTGGAAAGGATTTTAACTCGTTTCATTTTGTAATCGTGTTACGTTAGATTTTCTACAAATTGCTGCCTCTGCTTTGAAAAATGTGCCACGGTTTCTCTCTGTTGGAAAGTGAAAGCTGGACTGAATTAAAGACTACGATTTACAGCTATCGTCTACTTTTGAAGGTACGCTCCAAGTTTTTGGGACAATTAGATTTACTTGGAAAATAAGCTAACAGAAAAAATACTCTGAACATTTATACCACTGCAAGAAATATTCTCGATAAATTTGCATTAATAAAACAAATATCCTGCATATACAAACTAGTACAATAAACCTTCTAAATATTCATACTAACGCAAGAAATAATCTCGATATTCATGTTCACGATCATTCAGAAAAATGTTTCTAACATTCACAGCGATGCAAAAAATATTCTGCATATTGAGGGCGCCCGCAAGAAAAGTATTATGTATGCTCAGATATTCACAGTACCATATACAATTCTGTATCTTCAATCCAAAGATTTGTACCAACTTTAAACTATGTTTCTAGGTCGATCTAATAATGTTTCAAGGTGTAATATTGTTGAAAGGATCCCTTATAAAGATGCTCAGCGTGAGGCTAAGTCTGGGATCACCTATTGCTATGAATTCATAAGCTTCACCCTCGTGTTGTGAGGTCAGAGGATCTTTTCAAAGCTGCGTTACGTATGGTCCGATATAGGGAAAGATATATGTGACACATTTGCATATAATTTATAGCGACACTTCGATTTATCGAGATTGTATCTCTCATTGTTCCTTAACGACGAATTCTGCGAACTGAGGCCATTCTATGTATAACGATTCCATGCTATTGAGATAACCACGAAATATTATTTAAATAACTTTAATACAGATTTGAATATTTATTATCACTGTTACAGTGAAGCTTAAGTGGCAAAAGCTCTTAGGTTCTGCAATTCGTAACGTACAATAAAGGCTAATTATATGCTCCATCAATGTGCGGCACATTATTCCTGCTTCAGAAAAAAAAGGTGTCATGGCCCCTTTCTTGAAAAGTGAAAGTCGATTGAAGTCGAAAACCCTGGTCTCCTAGTACACGCTTCAAACTTGGACTTAAGAAATTAAGCAAGAAAATGATTATAATCGATGCAAACTGATAATCCTTAACAATAAAACCGGCTAATGCTACCGAGTGAGATTCATTCAAAAAAAAAAATCTATACAAGAACCACCTTTCAATAAATAATCTCAGTAAAAAAATGAAATAAAAATATTAAAACTAGACTATTCGTGTTACAAGCAAGCACGTTTATCCCAAGCAGCTAACAGGTTAATAGAAAGCAGACGACTTTCCTTCAGCGTACACCGAGGTGCATAATAACGAAAGCATAACAGAAAAACGACGAATTTCTCAAACTTTCCAGCATTGTTCAATCCTAAGCTAACAATAAGCCAGGTGAGTCAGGGGACACAGGGTCTCCCCTTTCAAGGGACTTTTCTTCTTGCCCTCTACCCCGACGCCACAGAAAACAGGTAACACGTCTACTCCATTGTGCGTGATGTACTTTAAACGGGCCATTTTACTACGGGAACATTCCTTCCGCTTTTGTTATAGCGGCACGTCTTGCTAGATAAGATAAAAGTTCTTTCATGTCAAGTCGAACATCGTCGCCTTCGTGGCGACCTTTCGTTCCGACAAGTCAAAACGAACTACATATGTATAATTTCAACCGCGCATATGTACCATGTGGTTCAGTTCTCACTTGTCACTGTTCGTTCCGATCTAACCTGATTCTCTTTATCTTATTATATGAAGTCATACTCTCACTCGCATCACGGTCTACATTTATTAAACACGAGCCGCTTTCCATGAACGTGATTTCAGTTCACACTATTGTGCCCGTTTAATTATTTTCTGATGGATTAAAAAGAAAAAATCTAGTCACACTTAGCATACAAAATTGCCTTCTCTTGTGCGCGATTACACGATCTATCGTTTCCTGGTCGAACCAGAATCCCGTTGCCTAGATAGGAAAAAAATAAAATATATAAAAAAAACTTTTTAAAAACCACGCTTATATTAAAATGCACTAAAAAGGAGAAAATAATTTAATATAAATTTAAATAAAATCATGACATTAGTGACTATGAATAAAAGCGTGGTGTGCCCACGAAGATTACGTCAATATAGTTTAGCACACCACGCTTTTGTTTATAGTCACTAATGTCATGATTTTATTTAAATTCATATTAAATTATTATATTATTTTCTCCTTTTTAGTGCATTTTAATATAAGCGTGGTTTTTAACAAGTTTTTTTATATATTTTATTTTGTACTTTTTAGTCTTCACATATCTTGTAATCGATTGTAATTACCACTTCACCAAGATGTTTTGTAACAGGGACAATATTGTGTCATGATTAGATAATTTTATAATTAAAATAACACCAAACACGATATAATTTGGACCATATATGGTCCAAATATATTTACTGTTCACAATGCATTAAATAATTTGAATATGATCCAAATTATATCGTGTTTGGTGTCATTTTAATCAGAAAAATGTCAGCTATGCTATGTAAAGGTTTCATAAGGAGAGGATGAGAAATAGCAAAGTTTTGTCATTGAATTAGCATTAGCTCACCGATATACCCGAGCACGGATTCATTACACTGATCGGCAGCGGCGTAGCGATGTGCGTTTGTTTGGAAAAAGCAGTGTCGCTCAACGAGCAGTGCCGTTACAGCTTTGGCATTTTTATTGTTTTGTTTATTATTGTCCTTTTTGGCCCCCCGAGTATGGCATCAAGTATTGTCATCGGAAGCAAGTGTGTATACAAAATTTCAGCAAGATTGGACTATGGGAAGTGGTTTAAAATTCAATTACAAGATTTGACGCATACAAGATCGTTGCGAGCTAATATAAGCCTGGTAACAACGCCGGCTTCGTTTCGAGATCCGGACGAGGGAAAGAGAATTTGCGTTTCAGATTTCTGTAAAATTTGTCCCAGATACAGCTCGGCCGAACGATTCTCGTTTACATTCTATTCGAACTGTCTCGCTGTTACCGCCCGGCGTCTCCGTGCTTCAAGAATCCTCTGAATTTGCTCGTTAACAGCGATCAATATTCGCGTCGTCCCTCGAAATCGCGGCCTGTCCATTGATACTAGATTTTGATACAGGCACGCCTCGCTCTTAAAAGCATCCACTCGTAACTAAAATAACGGTCGAAAGTAACGCAATCTCCGTTGGTCGAGTACGCCTACTTCTCGACGAATGTCTGTGACGTATGCGATCCGGCTGAATCGAGATCGTCTATGCGATGATGAAGCGGCTCCAGAATCTCGACCGCCGATATCGAGAGGCACTTCCACCATGCCCTACTTCTATGACATCACGAATGTCCCCAGGATTGGTTTCCGTTAGCGGTACAATGTGCTAAGGCTGTCCAATAAGTTTCCTGCGGTTACACGTTCAACGTGAGAATTTCATTTTTCCCAAATTTGTTCGAGGAAAATCACGAAAATGGTCTGCGCGAAATAAATCATGCACGGCGATCTTATTGGCAAACTATGTCGTGTCGCAGAATTCTTCGGGTACTTATCAATGTTGTTCTATCGCGTGGAGGTGGAGAAACTTTCGCTGGTTCGTTGACCGTGCGGAACGAGAGTTCCGTGTGAGAAAGAAAAAAATGTTCTCGAGAAAATCGCTCGTTAGAGAAATGTGTCGCGTGAACTGCGCGAATAAGAGGCGAGGAAAGATAGCGCAGAACACTTAAGACAAATATGTTGAACATGGGCAATGCTATGCTGTCTCGTTTAAAAGTTAGAAATTAAAAGTCGGAAATTGATGTTAAGATTCGATGCACACAGTTGGAAGTACGGTGAATATTAACTAGTAACGAAACACTAATGGATCACCCAGCATGTGAAACACTTGAGGTATCTGAATTTCCCTAATAAAATGAACTGTATGTAAGTTACCTGCACACCTACCTCCACACTACAGTTACATTACTCGACAGATTTTCGTTCCCTTCTGACACCAAGATTCTATCATGACAAAGTATTTCAACATCGCGTTACACGGATACCGTAACGATCGAATCAAATTAGCTTCAAATCAAGCCAACGAGATTCTCAAACTAACGCGTTCCATGTCACGCTGATTCTTCGAGGCTTCAGTCGGGACCACATGGGGTGCACATACGAGTCACGTTGAAGTTCGACAATTCGAGGCGACTGAAGAAGAAATGAATATATTTCTCAATCAACTGCACGTCTGTGTCTGTTTAAAAATCCGGTACACGAAAGACGATCTCACCGTCACCGATCGCCCCAAGGAAAGTAAACAAAAAAAAAACGAAAAATGAGGGAAGTGCAGGTAAATCATGTATAGAACGTTTCGAATCATTTAGGACGCCTGACACTTCGCTGGTTAAATGTCTCGAGCAACCTTGACCTATGCGCGATACATCGAAATGTACCTAGAGGCGAGCGTCGCAAAATTGGGTTGCCTACTCTCAACTCTCGACCTTTTTTCGTGGCCCTTCTCCACCTCCTCTCCCTTCCCCCGGAGGCCGGCTGCTGCACCTCTTTCTCCCATTTTCTCGAGGAGATGCAATGCAGGGGCTCGTAAGGAGAACGGAAAGCAAAGCGGAGCATCGTGTTTATGTAGGTAGGTAGGTTGCACACCGAGGTCTCGCTGGAAGATCTCTTGACGAACGAACTCGCTTCGACGATTCACACACGCTCGCGAACATTCGCGTCTCGCGTTCCCTCCTATGCATCGGTAGCCTCCCAAAGCAGAACCACCCTCGTCCGCGTCAAATTATACAGGGTAAACGTCGCTTGTGCGACTAATGACGAGCTTACTGCCTCATTCGCAATTAGTATCGATTTCACATGTACATTTCGGCTTCAAGAACGGCCATTCTACCCTCCATCAATTTGCCCTACTGTAGATCCAAGCATTTTACTTTGTACCCGACGAATAACGATTCATCTTGAACGTCAATCGTTAACTGACTCGCCCCGTGTACAACCCAACGAAATCTCGCCTGACGAAAGGGTTACAGCACTCGTACCAACTCATGTCGCAAGTACAACGTTACGGTAACTCGCGTCACGGGCCAGTGTATTGGTGGCACGTCGCTGGCTGATACACGAGATGACGATGGTATATACCGTGGAACGTTACAGTGACGGGGTTATCCTCCTACTTATGGGAACGACGAACGCACAGTTAGCCTAGATCACAGAGAGACCGAGAGGCCAGAAGCTTGTACTCGTGCACCAGAGCGGACAGCGAGTAAAGGGTAATGCCACGAAGGAGAGGGAGGTGAGCACACGAGATTAAATCCCTGCAGAACCGACACCTCAAGAACACGATATCCTTTTCTGCAGCTGCAGAATGCACAGCTGACCCGTACGATTTCGCTCGCGTTACAAACGCTCCAATTTTGTTACGAGAATTCTTGTAACGTTTCGTACGGTCCGGTTAGAGAACGTCTGGCCGTGCACGCCACTATACCACTGCAGTAATACGTACTTGAGTAAGAAAATGTAAGTTTTCAAAGACGGCAGTGACGGTTGGAAAACATTGCTGCCTGGTTTCGGATAGAAAACGTGGAAGAGAAGTTTAATGGAAACGAGGCCATTCGCCGGTTAGTGTGCAACGAGCAACTCGTAACGTTACGTGTAAATTGAATCTTCCCTGGTGAAAATTCTAACACGAAACGCGCCCGGCGTGTTTCACTCTGTTTTCTTGGTTAAGTAGAAGACTAGACAGCGTCGCGTTGAGAAATCACCGGCACGAAATTTTGAAACACAACCATAACACCGTGGGAAAGGATTGACACGAAACATTGTATTTACAGGCTTTCGTTGGGAACTGCGGAAACCTTCTTGAAAGGTTTAGTAATCGCTTGAACAACTGGGGCACAAACAAGCGACAATGAATTTCGAACCATTCGTTTAACGCGTTCACGATATATAATGTTACTTTTATCTGATCTCGTTCGGACTGGACGAAAGGTTTGCAATTTTAAATTTTAAGATTGCAAATACTTGGAGTCTCTTTTCTCTGAATTTCTCCGAGTGAAAGATTCGAAATTGGTGAGTTCATTAATTTACAGATTTTGATATCGAGGCTTTTCAATTTAGATAATCTCAACAAAATTGTCAATATGCCTTTATAAAGTAGGTTTCTCGAAAAATAAAATACAAGAATCTCCTCCAAAGCAATAGGGAGATCGACCAGCCATAAGATCAAATTAATCGTACAATCATGGGTCCCCAACGTTGTGTGCATGTGGACGCACGACGCGTGGGTGTGTGTTTCACGCTCGTGTGCGTTCGCGTGTGGGTGTGGTCCGTTGTTACGTGACCTCGTGGTTGTCGAATGGCTGAATAAGCTCGTCAATGGTTCGTTTCATTGAATTAAATAGGCCATTCGTGCATGAACATAATTACCGAGCACTCGATAACCGAAAAAGAAAAACAAGGGAAATTAATAAGGTCGCCTCCTCCTGCGCATCGAATCACGATTATCGATTTCCTCTTCGTGCTGGGGGAACTCGATATTTTACGAACGACGCGCGCCACTTGAATGGGAGTACGAAAACCAGGTGAGAAATCGTCGGCTTAGAAATTCTGTCGATCGCCCGGTAATGAGGGCTGCGAAAAACAAAAGTGCTGATTACACGTTTCAACATCGATTGTTGCGTAAAACGTGGCGCCCCTTGGCGAGCCAGGCGCGATCGTGGAATCACATTGTTTTACGAGGCTGTACTAGATTTTTGGAGAACGGACCCCGATCGATATTGTTATTACTTACTTGTCTCGATTTGCGAACGCGTTCTCTATGGTACTTGAGATTTGTACCCCTAAATATTTGATCTTTGTACCGAATTTTTGTCCAAGTAGTTCGCATCGCTGTTGCTTCTCGAAGAGAAGGGGAAACGCGGTTGGTAATCGCGGACGATTAAACGTAACAGTTCTCGAATCGTTCGGGAAGTACCTACATGTGCTCCAAATCGCAAGTAGAATGTGTTTGCGACGTCGCCCCGCGATAAGTGGACCGAGACCGAGTCCTGTCTCGTCACAGCGAGTCTTTTGTAAGTACATACATACGTACATACATACGTACATACATGTATACGTGCATGCATGCCTCTGCAATTTGCGGGATAACAAGTAGTCGCATTTTGGGGGAGGTGTGTTAATCAGGTAACGATTGTAACGGTGGGAGGTTAATACTACTGTGGGCCAGCATAAATTTTGGGAAATGTGGTTCTCCGGATGTTAGCCATTGTGTCAACAATAATGGACAAATTCACCGTGAACCGGATACGGACAGAAATTATGGACAAGTATTTTTTTTAAAGTCAAAGGTGTTTTATTTTACTACGCCTGTGTAATTAAATTATTCACTTCATATTAAATTTCTGCCCGAATAAAATGGATTTCCAAGTAGAAGACACAAGAGTTCCAGTTAGTCTTGAAAATAATATTAGATTTTGTGCCTTGTCAAATGATTTATTACGCAACATGGTATTACGTTTTACGCTAACGCATAAGCTCCTCTTTAATTACTCATATGTATTCACGTTCTAAAGATTACCCTGCTATATTGGTGTATTAAATACGACACAGGATATAAAAAGGTTCTAAAACCAACGTGGTAATCCGATTTACTGTCATTATTATAAGCTGCAATCAACGTGACCTAAGATTCTAGGCATTATCAATGGATTTACATATAAAGTAGTACTAGGTGTTATCAAGAAACTCGTTTTCTTAACCCGTAACCCGTTCCCCCGTTAGCATCCCAAAACATTAAAATTCTATTCCAAATATTACGTGCCCCATTCTACAAATTACTAATCGTGTAACACAGAACGTAGCGTATTTTCTATACTTTCCCAAATGCATTCGCTTTCTAACGATTAGGCTGTGATATTCATCGACGCGATATATGTTTCAGAATACCAAACACATAACAAAGAATACTTTATATACCGTGTTATCGTGCTCATTAAAAATAACCAATTTCCACGTTATACTACCACGGAACATTAAAATCCTATTTACAATCTACTAAACGATTGAATAGGACCGCTTTCTAATCAAATTACCGCCTCTGCAGACTTCGAACATTTGATATCGTATCTGCCTGGCCTACGAAAAATTGTCCCCCCCTGTTCTTTGCTCGAGCTGCAACATGGTCACTGGAATGTCCAAGAACACGCGACGTACAATATAATTCCACCGTTTCCATTCATCGTCACTTTTGCTAACTCCAATGAAACGGCAATCGTCAAACTTTTTCACCGCTCGCCAAACCGGCGCAAATACGCATTCTGTTACTTTTAGTATCGCGAGTCGCGCGACATGTCGCAACATTTCGAATCGCACGACTTGCCGCTCCGGCTATTAATTTTCCGCGCGTTCATGCTTTCGTCCGTTTCGTGCTACGTGACGCTTAGATCGCATGCCAATAAGAAGTTAATTGCCCATGGCGATACGATTTCGTTTCAACTGACCCAGAGTGATCGCCTGTTTCCCAATATTTTGTTTCACCATTTCAATTCGTTCATTTCTCATAGATTAATTAATGCTGATTTCTTGCATCTCGCCCCTTTTCTTTTACGTCTGGTTCGAACGTCTGTTGCACGTCTGCCTGAAACTCTCGTAACCAACGACAGGCGACATTTTTATGGCCGATGACAACATTGAGAGACGATTACTTCGTTACTGTTACGTTAACGAGCAGACGTTTCGTAACAGACGTGCAAGCCTAGGCCAGGCCAGAGATGTCTGTGGGAAAGCTGCTGGCATTTAGGTCCTCGGATACATATTTGTAAATATACCTCCAGGGTCGCACTGAAAAATTCATTCCCGCCTAGGTTCGCCGCGTTTAAATTCGGCCCGACCTTAAGGTGAGGTCTCGACTGGACTGGCAAGTCGGTCATTATTCGTTTAAATAGCCGTGCAACACAGAATGCACGCAATAAACGTTTATTCAACACCGCGAGACGTGGACAATAATGAATTGTCTATTTCAAAAGCTATTACGATTGACTCCAATTCGAAATAATTTTGATTAAAAAAAGAAAGTGTGCTTTGGAATTTATCGGAACAAATTAGTACTCAGACAGCAACCAATTCGCACCTGTATCTATATTAAAAAAAAAAACTTTTTCAATGAATGGAAACCTGTTCCCAGCGTGTGCGTGTCAGCCCCGAATCAAATTCTGTTCAGCCCTGTATCCCGGAGATAAATCACTCTTTGATATTACGAAACGTTACACTAATGTTCAGCTGGGAAAGTCCACGCTGGATTGATGAATGAAACTCGTTGCAGGGAAATCTGTTACTTAGACGCTGCATTAATGTCGTTCGTATGTAACTATAAATTGTTTAATAGAATTCCTTATCTCGGGGATAAGCATGGAAATAGCTCGCGAAGCCCGCTTCGCCGGCAGGCGTAGGACGTTCAGATAAAACTCGTGGGTGTACCATTTCAGCGCGTGGATTAATTGCTTCCAATATCGGCCATTGCGTAAGAAATATTGCCACGATTGTAAACACCGGTGTCTGGCTTTTCACTCTCTCAACGGGGGTAATTTGTTTAAATTCGTATGACGGATCGAATGCAATTATTCGCTGAAGGACTACCGCTCATTTCTTTCGGATCGTCCGATTTTTGCGCGGACCTCTTGGCATTGAACGCTCGAGGATATACCGGTGTAAACGAAGAATATTGAGCGTTTCGAGAGAGCGAAAGGACCCAAAGCTGTCGGTAGAAATGGTGAAATCTGAATGTATGTACTTACGCGAAGGTGACCTAAAAGTGAAACCATTTGCTCGTCGCAGCGAGTAAAGAGCGAGCAGCCGCTAAGGGGAATCGGGCCTCTTGAAAATTCAATTTCCTTGGAACACCTTCGGGGCCGAACAAAATTTCTTTAAATGTAAAAGCATACGTGAACGAGGACGGAATGCTTTTTGCTTTCCTACCGAATTCATTATCGGGGATAAAGTGGCATTTCTCTTCTTTACAGTGAGTGTAGTTCGTTAAAAATGTGAGAAAAAAATATTTCAGGAAAAGCATCGCTCCCTTAGGAAAAGGTTGAAGGTAGCCCGACTCCTTGACCGTTCGACACCTTACTCGAACGAATTGAAAAAGGAGAGGAAACAATATGGTAATAGGCATTCCCATTTATCCCGCGTCCTAAAAATCCACTGCTCGTCGAAGTTTCGTGCGCCTCTACGTGGCAATACTCGATCGAGCAAACATTCTAATTTCGCCTAGTTCTCTCCGCCGGTTAGTTGCACTCGCCTACTTGCATTAGAGAACGGCGAACGCGACTAACCTGAACCGTGTCGGCAATATAGGATTACACCTGGCTAGCACGTTGGCTTTCTAAGCACTCCCATTCGAACGGCTGTACCCGAACGTCGTCTCTGTCGCCCTCGTCGTCGAAAGGGTTTAAGCGACGGAATCGTCGGCTGATTGCGCGTGAACTCTCGGTTCGCCGATTTCTGGTGAAAAATCGCGGGCAGGTCAGGGCCAATTAGATCGAGATGAACGAACGGAGGTGAGTTTCGATGCAGCCGGCCAGTGGAAAAGAAATGGAAGAAGCAACCGATGAAACGTAATAATTTTGAATTGCATTTATACGTGTGACATTAATTTGATATCAATGAATGGTTAACAAGTTATTCAACGTTTCCAAATTTGTTGTACGTTCGATTGTTCACTTTATCCTGCGCGAGTTGCGCAAAAATCGCGTTGTTTGTCTTGAATAAAACGAATTAATCCGGGGCAAAGCAAACACCGTTTCGTAATCGTTCCACTTCTAGATAGAATTTCACTTCTTTTCACTGACGGGCATAGTGGCTGATAGCGATTGCTGCGATGAGGCCAGGTGGCTCAGTTTCTATTATTCACGATACTTTCGAGTGGAGTACTTAATCTGGACGATACGACGTTGAGAGAATTCTGTTTGATGTTGAACTAGCAACGGTACCATCGATTATGCTGCAAATATACCCTCCATTGGTGTCAGAAAATCCTAGCAATTCCAAAAGTTTAATAACTCTCCGATAAAAAAAACCAATCAAATTATACAGAAAACTTGTGCATTCCACGAGATCGTCACACGTAACTTTCCGGCAGGGAAATTTCACTCAGGAAGCATTATCCTGCTTCCCAAGGAACCTTCGTTTCGCCGCTCGAACGAACCCAAAAACCAGCTGACTTCGCGGCAAAACTTTCTGCTAGTTCAACGAGAACGCCAGAGGCGTCGTGAAAAGCGTCACGACGGCGCAAATAATTTCATTCTCCATTTTAGTTACAAATTGCGATTTCGAGAACGCTTCAAAAGGCTATCCTTCTCCCTTCCATGTTCCATCGGGTGCGCGACAACTCTTAATAAACGGCGATACTAGTAAAGGTAAAATGTGTAACGTGGACGTCGCTCGCGCGGGTCTTCGAGCGTGGAAATTCGAACGAGGGTAATGGAAAATCGCGATAATGAGTACGGCGAAGGAGGACGGGAGAGAAGAGGAATGCGAGTGCAAGGCATTAGAGAGATAGGATGGAAGGAGCGACAGAGAGGGGAAGAGATCTTCTCAAGTGATGCGACCCTGTTTCTAAACGGCGCACACTGTATTTGCATGGCTCACAAATACCATCGAGCTGGCCTCTCCAAGATCGCTCGTAAATCACCTCGTGCCACGGGGATGCTCCGTTTTCATTATCGAAACGCCGGGGATTTCGAGGAACACTGACTCGCACAGTCGCATTACTCGTTTCATAATTCGTTTCATAGTAATCCAAAGAAATGAGAAACGAGGAATCATTTGAACAGAACTATTACTTGTATCAGTGGCTCTAAAACATCGCAGTCCTGCCCACCCGCAACAAGAAATCGTTGCCAAAAAATATTCCACCGTAACACCCAGTCCTTACGCGCTTCTTGCTCCAATTCCAACCGACTACTTCATCTTCCAAGGAAGCGAACCCGGCTCAATCAACTGTACATCGTCGTTCTCCGTCGTCGCCGCAAACAACGAGCAACGTTTCCGTGTCGACAGATTCATCCCCCGCCGATCGCACACCGAACTCCACTTACCTCGCCAGAACGTATCGAATATCAGAGCAGATCTTTTTATCGCAACAAAGAAACACACCTCTCACCGTGAATCCAGAGACAGGCTTGCCACAGCGGTGCGGCACGCGATAATTCAATTTCGCGTCTCGAAACCCTCATCGAACACGACAGACAAATTGCCACGACGATCCGCGGCCTGACACGGTCGAGGAAGAGAGAAAAGAATGAGGAAGAAGATAAAGTGATTGTACATTTTTTTAATCGAATTTCTTCCAATAAAATATTCCCTACCGTATCGCGTATCATACAATATCTAAACAACGTCCGCATTTCTTCTACAATCGAAATCGACTGACAGCTACACTAACTGGCCCAATCAAAGTAACTCAAACGATCGACGATAAATAAGAAAAAGAAACCACTGACGCACGGTTCTTGCTACGACAAGAAACGGGAAACGCGTCGTTGAAAACGGACGGATCTCGGCCGGTCCCGCAGTATCCACTTCCGGAGCCTCGAAACGGGGAAAGTGAAGATCCACGTGGTCTAAACGTGGAGGGAAAAAAGGCGGCGCGGGATCGGTGGAAACGTGAGTCCCGTGAACGCTGGCGAGGGGACAGGGTATCGAGTGCGGCATATTTGTCCGGGTGGTGGCAAAGCCGGCGCCGGAGAGTGGGAACGTGGAGCAGAGAGGAAGCGGAGGAGACAGGGAAGAAGGTAAGAGAGGGCAGGTAGGCGCGTGCCACTTAGCCCACCAAGAAACGCGGTCATAGCCTCGGCACGTCTGACTCGTCGGCCTGATCGGCCGCTCATAAGCGAGCACCGTTCAACGCTTACCTTTCGGTGCTCGGGGCTGCCCGATTGTGAGTCCATCTCTCACCTACGCAACACGACACGCGGCTGGAAGTGATGAGAAGAAATCTTTTTTTCATGATTATCGAGCGATCGTGCCAGGCAATGTTCATTGAGTGCATGTTCGAGGAAATCGGGGAGCATGTACTGATAAAGGTGTACAATTGGAATCTGGCGGAGGCTTTGATGTTCGTATAGTGCGAGTAGATATAATGTATAATCTGCGTGGTTGTAAAATCGGCCGGACGGCAAGTACAGTCTTTCTTGTTGGTTTTTTTCTTTCGCATGGAATGTTACGAGCAGGGTGGTGGAACGTATGTAGAAGAAAGTGAACGTGCAAATGTATTTTAATCGTTAGCGATCATTCGGGAGATGTGCTTACAAGATATTGCCCCTTGTCAGTTTGTATTCGCAAATCGATACTAACCACTCGTGCATGGAAATATCTTATTATAAAAAAGCTGACAGTAGGAGACTCGGATTCTTCGCATTCTACTTGAAAGTCTCACCACCTTTGGTGGAAGATCCTAGAAACAGCTCGAGTCATATTCCACATATCACATACATGATCGTAATGATAATCGAAGGAAGATCAAAGGAGGCGTGGTCGCGATAAGAATCGCGTTGAAACGAGTAACGTCGCGAGGCCAAGTAAAGGAGGAAGGCACGAGCGTGATGTGCATGTATACTACTCTCTCCTCGAGCCTTTTCTTCCCATTGTTACCCTGGGATTAACAGATCGAAATAAAGATAGACGAAGCATTTTCCGTTTTCCCTTCTACTCTTCCGCAACCGATGATATCTGAACTCTCTTTGACCCGTACGCGTCGCGTTTGAGGCACGAGAGAAACGAGTTCGACCAGAATCTACCGGCGCGACGTGTTTACGCTCCTTTCGGCCCGGGAACGGGATTACCCTGTGGCCAAGAAGCTGCATCAGTCACGAGAGGAGCACGGCTTTTCTGTAAACTTCGCCCCGATTACTTTCCGCTTCCCCCTCCGAGCACGTTTTTCCTCGCGGCGCGCCTTTTTGTACGCGTCCCAGCGTAAATCGCCACGAATTTATACGCTCATGCACTATAAACCCGCGCCAGGTTAAAACACTTAGCAGATGGTGCATCAGCATCGCCCGAGCGGTTCGACTTGGCCCTGTTCTGGCTTTTACGAGCAGCCGAGTGGAATCTGTCAGGCGTTAATGAGAAACGACGGATGCGTGAACGGGAGTGTCCGAATTTCGATCCATGCGACACGAAAATTACAGATAACTTGCAGATACAAAGTCGCATCGGTAAAAAAAAGAAGAGACGACCGACAAGTCGAGCTTGAACGAGCACAACGGGTACGGACAATCGTTCAGCCGTCCATAAAATTTCGAAATTCCCGCGGCTGAAAAAGGGACGAAAAACGTGGAGAAGCACGAGCGGGCAAAGTAGCGGCATGAAGCCCAGCTGGCACAAAACAAAGTGTACTCCGGTGAAGTGGCCCAGGGGCGTAACCAGCGGTGGGTCGTGGCCAAGAGAGAGAAGATGCCTATCGTGGAGAAGGTTCTACTGGACGAGAGAAGGTCGCCGATTTCACGAGCTCCCGCTCTTTTACGGGCCGACGACAACGATGGGTTGCCCCCGAAACCCTCATACCTCGATGCGCCAGCAGAGAGATATCTCCTTTTCCGCGGTTTTCTCTAATTGAACTAGTTCTCCGGATCGTCGTCGACGTTCCAAGGACCTCGTGCTGCATCGTATATAACACAATGGCCTGCGTTCGTGTTACCATTATACGTACCTCGTTCGATAAGTTCGCGTCATATTTTGTGAACGTGGAAACCTCATTTTTCTCAAGGGTATTTTGCGCCAATTAATCGATCACACGTACGACCCGATGACTGTTCAAGGTTTCCACCAACTATTTTTTGCTACATTAATTAGCCAACCTTTTCGAACGTTCCTACCCGTCAGAGACAAAGGGGTGGATGCCGCGGTGTGCTCGTCGCTTGGGCGAGGATTTAGATTCTCTGGGATAAATTTATCAGGAATTGAAAGCCACGCGATGTTGCCGGGGTGACTTAAACGTTGAAAATTTAATGGAGAAAAATGCGATTTTCCCCAGGGCTGTTTCGTTTCGACCACTTTCCCGTTGAATATTCACCCGTCCTCCCATTCGACGGATATCGACGCGTGCAGCCTGGAAATGCGAGTCGAGACGTCACGCTGAAAAGCCGGAGAGCAAACGGTGTTTACCAGTTTCCTACTAGGCGAAAGTGTTTTCCACGGGTGAAAGCAACGGGTCCTCAAAGTTCGATAATAATTCGGACATACGAGTGGTCGGAATAATTGAACAGAAATATACCTCGTCTCAATTAAATAGTTGCAAATCGGATCCAATTGTCCGTCTAACTTTTCCATCCGATTTCTATTCATTTTCTATCCTTCCTCCACACTCAACCACATTACAATTGGCATCCAAAAAACATTTTCCTCTTTGCTTTGCTGATCGATTAATCGTCGAAAGACCTTTGCGTATCTGTGGAATCGATGATTTCCCCAAGCAACGATACAAATGTCTGTTGTTCCATCGGTAATTTTTTTTATAGTTCTGCCGTCGATGGCAAGGCGAAAGAATAAGACACGTTGAAACTTTCTCGGCCGACTGAAACTGCTCCGCGAGGCGAGTATGAGTGTCGACACAGTACGAACGTAAAGAGAATAAACGTACGTGTTTGATCGTGGCCATAGAGAATGAACGGCATTAACAGTAACGTAATCGGTCCCTCTCCCGTTCGTATATCTTTTCGAAGACGAGGCGATGTCCTACATTTGTGGCACGAGGCTCCCACCGTGTCTGGTTGCCCCTCTTTTCCACCGGTTCCTGGCCCCGGTTATATTTAGTCGATATTTCATCCGTTTCACGCCGAAGCCGGTTAAAGCTGATTATTGCGCCAGGTCGAGGTGGCCGGCTCGAAGAGGACGAGTTTTTCGATGCGTTTGCTCAATGCCCCGCGAAACGTATCTCGATCGCCTACGATCCTTGATAGCGGACATGGTGTCGAACCACTGGATGTCCGACACTAATTGTACCACCGAAAGGTGCAATTCAATTGTCCATGTAATATAGAAAATTTCCACTACTGTACGTTTTCATATTTGTTTCAACCACCCAAGCCGAGCACCGCCACGGCAAAATTATCCTTTGCTCGTTATTGATTACCAAGCGATTAGCGAAACCGTTTAATGCTTAATCGTCGAGCAACGCCAGAGACCAACGACACGAGCTTCGGCAGAGAAACGTTTCGCGATATCGGTTTCGGTTCCCCGCCGCCCACGGATTCGCAACAAAAGGACGAAGAGGTAGGGCCACTTTAGGTCATCGGGCGAAGTAGGTGCGAGGTAGGTTAAAGTAGGTAAATAGCCTGCCGGTGACCCGTCACCTGCGTTCTCGTTCTATCGAGAGCAACGTCTCTCACAGTGGGTGGGACACGGCAGAATGAAGATAGTGCCTCGTCGTCCCCACTCTGTTTTACATTCGTGTGCACACACACACACACGCGCGATATGTACCATCGTGGTGATCGGGTTGCTCTTGTTCCGGCAGGAGCAGACCTCCGCGACAGCGCAGGCAGGCAGGGAAAGATCGGATAAAACTTTTCGCCTATTACTGTGACCCGACATGCAAATCCTCCTCGTAACTGGGCGCCGAGTGAAACTGTTAACTTTCACAGATAAAAGTGTGATCCGTGAAGTTTTCGGTTATCCCGATTTCGGTTTTCGATTAACCGCGGCCTCTGTTCAGGAAATCGAGGATTCGTTTCCGAGTAAGCGCGATGAACTAAATTCTAGTTGCAAGAGGACGCGCAATCTTTTCGTGGAATATCAGCTTCTTCGGATGCTGTGTTATGAATGACGTAACGATACCGCGAATAGATCATATATCGTACGGGTGATGAGAAGATTCGCGCCGTTTTACAAACGGTTTAAAAGCGATAACAGGTGTGCAACACGGAGGAAAGTGCATACGACGCGGTGCGAATTGAATGGAGGCAAATGTTCTACGCATAATTGTTGGAACAGCGATTTGCGAGCACTGATAATGGTAGTAATCTTGCAACGGTTGTAAAACATTTGGCATTAAATGCGTAGCGCGAGCTGGAGCAGACAGTAACAGAAGTGAAAGCGACGTGTTCACTGAGATTCTTTCAACCTATCTAATTCAAGCATTCCCAATCAATCAAACTATCGTCAGCAAGTATTCCTAATTGCCGATTTCTCTGTAATCGAACACGACCGCCGGTACAAAGACAACGGCAGCAATGTTTCCTCGACTCGATTAATATCGAATCAGATAATAATCAGCCGTTCCATTTTCGTTCGATCATCCCCCAAGGAGACACCGCCAACTTTCTGAATGATTTATCGAACGACGACGACTCTTTCCTCTCTATTACACCGTCGCGAGGATCCCAGTATTAGTCACCTGTTCATTATCCAGGCGATAGGTGCGCACGAGCGTCATCTCCAGTTTTTCTTTTTTCGATGAGCGTAGCGGTATCGGCGAACTTTATGCCAGCGATGCTGGCCTGGTTTCGTTGTTAAGCTGCCTCCTAGATACACAAACTATTAATCTGTTAACCTACCTGTCAGCCAGCGCCGCTTATGATCGGCATGCGCTCGTATCGAGCGACCTAGACGAGAGCACGACGATCCTCGTCGGGCTGACGGTTAACGAAATCGTTCCGTCGACTTTACGACGCTTTTACGACGCCTGTCTGGCGTGGTCGATAGAGTGAGTCGGTGTCCCCGCAACGGAAGAGCAGGGGAAAATGTCTAAATGTTTCCGGGTCGTGGGAAACGAAACGATCGTCTTTGATCAGCGATTCAATTTCTTTTTAATCCTATACCGTTCGGATCATTTTTTGGCATATTTTGGCGACGATAATCAAATGAACGCCATTATGCTCCGTTGTGTCGTTGCACGCGAGCGAACACTAACCCCGTTTGCGAGAGAAACTCTTTCGCCTGATACCCTGTGGCCCGCGACACAGTGAATTATCGTTTTAGAACGTACCTACTCCCGGCTTAATTAAACAGAGACGAAACCTACTTTCCGAATTTCCGAGTCGGGCACCGATTAAAAAGGAACATTCAGCTGAACTGGATGTTACGGTTTAATGCGCTCGGATCGGGACCAGAGGACTGTTTGTTCTTCTCCGCTTTTTGTTCGTGATCATTGAGGAATAAAAGGGGGCCACGTGTGTCACGGGTATTACTATGGATGTTGATTATTCTGGGCCATAATAAAAGTGGAGATTATTTAGCGGTGTTGGTTTTGGAATTTGCATATTCCGAACGGCTGCTTTTCTTTCGATTTTCTTCTCATTACATTTGCGGTTACTCGTGCAGCGATGAACGTGGCCAAAAAGCGACTCTATTATCAGCTGATTGAATAATCGTCTGAAGAGTGAAACAATAAACAGGTGGTTGAAAATGCGTCGGTGAATTGGAGCCTCAATTCGCATAGAAGTAGACTTAGATAGGCGCTTAGGTCAGGGCCAAAACAACAGATCGATCAAATCGAACACTTTACCAACCGTGTGCAAGGTCTTGCAACTGCACAAGCATGTTCAAGGGGGGGGGGGGGGGGGGAGAACACTATGTAAACCTCCTGTTCATACGTTTCATTGATTGCAATTTTATCGCTCCCCCTCACCTCTGGTAGAACGAAATTCAAATTCACAAATTTCCCCAACGACAGTACGAGTTGTTGGAACGAAACGATTTTTTCCAAAGTTATCTACGAAATTATTGTAATGCTTAAAATTAAGAAATTCTTACCAAACACGTTGCCAGCCATCAGAATAAAATTCCCGCATTTTTAGTCAACATAGTGCGCATACGATAGAGATGGAGCAGAGATCCAGGAGCCACCTCAGGG
Source organism: Nomada ferruginata (assembly GCA_963583965.1). Classification (NCBI taxonomy): domain Eukaryota; kingdom Metazoa; phylum Arthropoda; class Insecta; order Hymenoptera; family Apidae; genus Nomada; species Nomada ferruginata. The sequence continues at coordinate 6,108,440 of OY757225.1, read as the reverse complement.
CAAAGGTGAAATACAGAGGTGGATAGAGCACGGGCCAATCAATAGAAAACAAGCTGGGTGCGTTCATGTGTAATGAGGAAGTGTTCTCTCGCAAACAGTTACAAGTGGAGTAGGTTACGTAGATAAGTCGTCACACATACGGCCGTGTGTAATTCTCTCTGGCGAGTGGGCATGTGGGCTCTCGATACGTCGCCGCGCGACCGACATTACAGGTGTAATATGCAACGCAGCCAGTTGCATTTACTCCGGAAGGGAGTCGGGGGCCTCGAGAGGCTGCTGTTTATATCGAATGGCAAATGGATCGAGGTATCCGGGGGCCGGGTAAATTGGCCTGGAACCTTTCTCGACCGAGGAATCGATGACGGGAAAGTGTGATTGCGGAGACTGATGCCTGTATTCTCGTTCTTTTTAGTAATTGATATTTCACGCATGCACTCTTGGATCTTGCGCAGGGTTTTCGGTACGGGTTTTTTTATGCAGAACTATGTCTGCGTATTATTTTAATTGTAAATATTTTTGAACGTATCATTTAAACGGAGATTAAACCACTTCAAATTGGTAGTACAAATAGAAGAATCATAGTGATCAATGGGATAGTTCTTTGACTGGGTAGGAACGAGAAATTCTAACAACCCGATTGTGTTCATTCTTATATCCCAATAGAAAGTAATATGTATTGCTTTTCTCCTATAATCGTGGTACACTGTAAATGCATCGAGTTGAATTACGGGCACACGCGACTTGGAAGTACTTTAACCTATTAACCGTACAATGCGGGATATTAAGCTCTACTTACCCCAATTTATCGATTACCGTATTGCCTACAATTACATTTGTTTCAATCTACAAACTGCGGTCTAAAAAGTTTCGTTGAGATCGATAATTCTATACACTTTTGTAAATACAAATTGAAAACTCCGAAGAGCAGATAAATAATATCCTAAAAAATTCAACCCTTTCGTTCTACAGGCACTCATAATATATACCCAAGCTTTTATCACGAAGTATCGTTTCCGCTGATATTATATCATATTAAAAACGATGTCGGCTGGCGATCGAGCGTTCGCGTTTTATAAATCCTAGATGAAACGCTTCTTATCGGTGTTATCTGAATTGGACGGTGACCTGTGTTCAATGGAGGTGTACAGAAAGGCCAGCAGCGCAACGCGAACGAAACGCGGCTTTGGGTATCAAACTGGCCAGCGCCTGTTGATATTAGCATTTATTTATATCTCCTGACCTCAAATATGTGTAACGTGCTCCCCTTCTACTCGTCACAGGCTTGCCTGTACAGGCACGCCTCCGTTTTCGAGGTTACGTGCAAGCTGATATCGAGTTCCATCAAATTCTGTCTGTGCCGTAACACCGGTGACTACTTAATGATAAGACAGCTGAGTTTCGTTCGAAACCCCTGACACCACCGTCGTCATAAATGAACAAGAACCAAAACACCACAAGATCAATACCACCATGGTCCACGAAGTGTTTCTCTGGACACTCGTTCCTCAGTCGCCGTAATAAGCTGCACTCCAATCGATGGAGAATCGACGACAAAATTTGCCACGTAATTAAATGTTGCGGTGACAAAATTCGCATAGCAAGTAGATCCCTCGATTACGTCATTTAATTAATGAGAACAATTGTACAATTACCACACCGACATTTCCATAATTCTACCGTAAATATTGCCCCTTTGATACTCCGATTTTCGTCCGACAGAGCAAGCGCAAGAGTGCAAACTCGTGATTACTATTCGCCGGTTGGTCGAGAATTCGAGTCGTGAAATTAAGAGAGCGGAATCCGCACGATTACAGAGCGATACCACGACGAACGAGCATTATCTCTCGCTGGTTGCGCGGGGCCAGAAAAAACGTCTCGTACAATGAAGTATTCAGAGGCGGTTAATGTGGAACAGAAGGAAAGCCGCGATCGTGAAACCGGCGAGGATAAGTAGAATAGCAACAGTTACTCCAAAACAGATCCGCAGATAAACCTTCACCAGTCATGTTGGTCACAGCGTGAACCGCGGTGAACGTTTCAGAGAACGAGACGGTTCTTCGTTCAATCGGCGAACAATCCTCCGTTCTTGTGACTAAAATTAGCGTGAACCACGATATCGGGAATAGTCTCAAAAGCCATGCTGGTAAAACGAATGCGAAATAATAAAATGTGAGAATTACGATGAAGCTAAGCGAGCAAGAGTATTATCGTTTATATTTAATTAAACGATTGGTACCAGATTTTGTTTACTGTACAGATTCCGATTAGGTATTATACGCTGTTTATAGAAAATTTGGTAAACGTAATTTATCTATGCGACAATTGTTCTTCCTACTTGGCCATTTAATATTTGTTGTATGAAACACCCGTCTCATATTCGGCGACAGGAAAATGAAATTCTCAGGAAGAAGCACGGTCAATATCCTTTCTGGTTCCCCAGCCAAAATAAATCCAAAATACGCTGACAAAAGGAGCATTCGCGTGGAAGGTTCACAAATTCTCTTTAGGAAACATACTACTTCTAACCATTTTTGCCAGAAGGAACGTATCCTTTGAGAGATACCGTCCATCCTTCAATCTTTTCCCTTCGGACTAGAAACTCTCCTATTCTCTTTCATTGATAGTGGACGGTTCAAAGTGTTTCGAAAATTCTTTTCTGCGGAACCAGCATAGCCAGCTCCTACTCTCTACGTATTCTACGGCCACGTATTTTTAAAACCGACTGTTCTCGTTTCGCAAGGCGTCCGTACGTTTCTAATACCACGTTCCCGCGGCGAAGAACTGCCTGGGATGATTTACTAAATTGGCAAATATTGTCTCAACGCGCACACGTGCGACCCAGCAGGCGATCGAATCGACAGCAACCTCGAAGGGAGGAAGAAAAAATCGCCAATGTAATCGGAAATCGAAATAATTCTATGTAGCAACCATATTGCATGTAAAAAAAATGAGGGAAACTAAAAGAAATCTTTGATCAATGCGCTTCATTACTATAAATATAACAATGGATTAAAGTACTTTGCGTGACAATGCGAAACCATCCTAAATTCACTTCGTTGAGAGTCAACGCAATTTTTCAATATCGCACGATTCTCTACTGTTTGTTTGAACGATCAAGCAGTGTCAACAGGAAGTTATCCACTTAAACAACCATTTAATTACCAAACACGATGTAAAAGCTAATATTTAACGGGAAAAGCTACGGGTTTATGAACAAACTTGGCAACGATTGTCAGTTTAAATAACAAAAGCCTTTAATCGATACCGTTTTATCGCATCGACTGGTATCTTCGATTTCCTCGCGACGAATTCGCCGCATATTTCATCCACTCGATTTAATTAAGGTTATCTATGGCAGCGCTCGTAAACCACCAGAGATAGCAGATCGTTTTGCATAAAGATAACTTAATACAGAGCGATTTAAACGAAACGGAGAGAGAGAGAGAGGGAGAGAAGGTGGCGATCTGTGTCGACGTCTAATTAAGAGCAATCGTTATCTTGCGTATCGCGTGTGTTTGTTGGATGTTTAGTGTTCGAAGAGGCATTACCGAAATAGAAGTTTCAGAATCTGGAGGATAATGGATGATAATTGGTGTAAAAATTATTTCGTTCGGTGATCAATTTACACGTTCACTGAAAAACTGTTTTTTCTTTCTACGAATTTGCACTGACTCCCATGAGAAACGGCGTTCTCGAATAATTTCATTTTAAAAATTCATCGCACCTCTTCACCAGAATATAATAGAGCTTGATATTCTTCATTTCTTTCTGTCACACTACAAATTGCGTGACACCTTATACAAGCCTCAAGGTTTGGGAACATTTGAATGCGTTCTTAAGGAACAGTTTGCTCGACGATCCTCTAATTACAATGGGCATTGTATAGAATCACAAAAGAGCACCACGAAAGTTAATCAAAATGTACAAAAGATTCAAGAGTACAAAAACTCTAATGTTCTTAGCAGTCACGAAGCTGCTCGCATAGTTACTTTCTATGACTAATCCACGCCAAAGGTTTTTACAGTCGAAGCAACAACGTTTCTCAGTTCGAAGTGCAACAATTAAGAATAGTTCAAATGTGAAATGCCCACAATACGCACCAATTCGCGGCGTTCAATGAAAAGAACAAAAAATGAACGTCTATCAAACGAAAGTACGACGCACTATGAATTTACAATATAATGTAGTATGATACTAATCCTTCGTACAACGTGGATATCCTTGGCACAAGCATAGAAAGCTAGAAAGCCTCCGTGTCGACGAATGATAACCCAAATACAGCGTGTCGAGCTGGGTGATCCGACTTTGTTGAAGAGAAACCATCTGGTTCGCGTGGTTCGACGACGAAAATCATCGCGAGCATAACGCGTGCTCCGTTTTCGGAGAAAGTGCATTTCCGTTCGCGCGTGCTCCAAGATATAATACATACGTACACGGTTGCTTAATGGAAAAAGCGAAACGTTTCTCATCGTCTTCGGCGATCGACGTAAATGTAACATAAAAGTAGGAGGGCACGGAAGGGAAATAAATCAAAGTCTGAGCCTCGACCTCGTTTTCTCTTCCTGAAATTTAGCGACCCGATCCCCAATGTCGAACCAACCCCCGAGTCTTAACGATTCGATGGAAAGAAATAACGAACGATGGAGGTTCATTTGGAAAGATGAAAATGTTCGAAGACAGAGAAATTTCATTTGAACAATTCCCTTGCTTAATAGGGCGCTTCATTGTTGTTGCATCTAAAACTGTAATGCAAGCAACCAGGCGAAACTGGCGATTGCGACGAGTTAAACTTTCGTTCGGGGATTGGGGGAGATGTCGAAACGTTCGGTGGTGAAATAAGAAAGATAAAACGGAAGGGTACCGCCTGAGCTATTTAGTAGAACGAGATATTGTTGGTATTTGTTTCTTCTGCTTTGAAAAACTACATTCTTGCAACAAATATAAAATAATAAACGCGTATCACTGTATCAAAAATGCAGCAAAAATTGCACGAAACCGTCCACTACTATAGACAACATCTGTTGCTCGTGCCACCCATTAGAAACTTCCTCCGTGTAACCCATCGTTTGCAACGCTCTGTCCAAGAAATGTTTACCTGTGCCGTGATGGCAGAACAGAAATCGAGGCTCATAATTGTTGCCTGCCCGTGGCGAAATTCTGGAAAAGAGCGAGCCAAAGCTCAAGGTGGCACGAGAGGCCTGGTAGCCAGTACAAAAGATCCACGGTATCCCTGTCAAAGGCGGGGTTCATCGTACACAAAGTGGGTAAAGGTAGGTAACCCATTTTGGGGGTGGTTGACTAGCTATCGTTCCGTCTCTGTTCCCCCAAATCCTTACACCGTGTTCCTTGTCTCTGTCCGCTGCACTGGCCCCGTTCAAACGTACACACGGACAACCTGGAAGCTTGTGCCGTGTCGTTGAGTATTGAGCGGGGTGAATGCTCTTGCGCAATGCACGTACAGCGACTCCAACCTCGTCGACCTCGAGGCTCCTTCGTCCGGGTCTGGCCTGGCCCTGGTCGGGATTGATTAACCGAATACCGATGATGCTTCATCCTATTAGGATTATTATTCCCGATCGTACTACCAGCCTCGGGGTGGCTGGAGGGTCGATGTTACGAGGGAATCTTGGAACAAACGAATTTTCGAGATTGCCGAAGGAGATGCAAAGGGGAAATGGGAAAATGAAGACGCTCTTAGGAGGTGCCGGAGAATTTAACTGTTAGACTGCTCTGTCGCATTTCATTTTCGCTAATCTTTAAAAAATTTCCTCGGTCGTAAAGTCGATTGCCGATTGCCTCAGCTTGGATCTGTTTTTCAGTAGAGGTGCCGAGCGAAATGTTGGAATCGCCTTATCGAAGGGAAGCTCGAGCTTTCGTCTTTTTCCCTCCGTTCTTCTCCTACCTCTTTTAGAGGAAGGAGAGACAGGCCGCAGCGCAAAAGCAATTAGTCTGTAACCAAGTTTTATGGCCGCTTTAATGGGCTTCCATATAGAAAGAAGCTGGCAGAACGCCTGTTCTTTTCCTTTGGAACGCTTGCCATCCTTCTGTTACGTACAAAGTTAACGCTGCTTCGTGAAAAATGAAGCCAAGGGAGAAGGGCGTTGCATGCAAACGTGGATAAAGGGAAAAATCGCGAGTTTTCACGCCGCTATCGGGATTTCCTCGTTTCGTATCCGATGGAACAGCGGTTACAGGTTCGACCGGCCAATTAAAACTTACGAGTATCGTCGGTAAATATCGCTGATCGAACGTTTGCTCGAGTCCACGCGATTACACGTGCAACAGCGTGGCACGATTTTGTGGTAGTAGCGAACATGCTCTCGTTTGCATCCATCTGACCGATTCCGTAGCAGCTGACGCTCGTGCGCCATTTAATTGCTCGTTATGTGGCAGGAGAAAAAAAAATGGAGCAGCTCGTAAAAGAAAAAAAACAGCCACACCAGACAGGCCATTTTTTTCGGTGTCGTTAAATGGTTACATGTGAGCTCGGAGAGTCGAATATGTAATACGATTTGCGATTTTTTTTTCTAACGAGGATAATCGTACGTTCTCAGAGAAATTTTTCGGTGGTCAGAAATAGGTGGTTAGCTATGTTCTATGGGAAAAAATAGAAACAAAGGAGAAAGCAAATAATTTTCCCAATATTTGAGGAATCATTTTTACAAAGACTGGGGTGAAACGAAAACTGCCCTGATTTATTAGTCACTGTGGCGAGTACTGTAATCTGAATTACGTACAATCTAGGAAGATCGTACATTCGAGTAAAACGCCTCTCTGCTCCACCTAGACGCATGCAACCCTTTGATTGATAATCCAGTGGATCAAGAAGAAATGTTACAGAAAGGTCACGCCAAGTGAAACGATTCGCGGAATTCCAAGGATCCTAAGTACGCTCAACCATTTCAGCCGATTGCCGGGCAATCATATTCTTGCACAAGCAGCCAGATCGTGTGTTGCAAATATCACCGTGTGCACGTGCTCGTTTCGTGCGAATTGAATGTCAGTAGCAATACACCGCCTGGCGGCTTTGATCGATCCGACAATCGTTGCCTAGAAGGGTCGAGGAAGCTGGAAGACGTGGAGCTTTTGTAATTAAAGCGAAATAGAAGCGAGAAATGGAGGACGGTGTCTTCTCGGATCGATTGTAAAAGTAACGACAAAACGGGTCGTGCTGGGAAATGGCGACGAACGACGAGCCATTTGAAAAGCAAGGCACGATAAGCCCGTCGCGTTTCGCGTTCAAGGGGTGGAACCCTTCGTACCTTTCTATCTCGAATTACCATCGGGCAGGCAAGACAAATCCCAGGCGATTTTTGCCAAGGAAGATTGCAGACATTTTCACGGCGTAGAAGTTTTTCTTTTTCCCTTCTCTCCTTTCTATTCTTCTGGCCCTGTTGTGCACGGCGATACCGAGGGGGCGGGGAAGTTTAATATTCGTTGCAATCGATGAAAATACTACCGACTGAACATGAACTGAATGTGACTATGAATATGACCAAGATATTAATTGAGAAGAACGAAGTTACAAGAACGGCACATCTGTTTCTAACAAAATTCGATTGACCAAATCGATCAACTAAAAACGTCAGGAACACCCCGCCAGAAAAGCATCGACAAACGAACGACAGTGCAATGAAAACGTGCCGAGGCGTGGAACCATGCGTGCCGCAAATGGGAAAGTCTTGTACATAAAGACGTGGCTCATTTTTCTCGCGGCAAGTACACGCATTCGACTGGTCCGCGGCCAGAAAGCTGTAACAATTTTTGCCGCGTTACGGTATCGCGACGCGAGTGTGGTTAAAGCAAAGTAGCACTCGTACTAGCCACCGGCAGCCCTGACACGTGCAAACACTAGAAAATTATGTTACAGCCTCGAGTTGTGTGCGTAACCCTTTCGTACATTAATTTGCACGCGTGTACGTGTAGGTGTTACGAGAGACGGTAATGCGTGTGACGTGGGTCACACAGAAAACCGCATCAGCCACGCTGTGATGCACGTAACATGTGTGTCAATGCGACTGACAAACCTCCGCGTTGCATTATCCGCAATTATTTTCTGGAACGTCGTCACCTTTTCTATTTTTGTATTATTTATAGGTAAGGGGTGGTTAAATTGGATGTTACCTTGGGGATTGGGGATTGTATAACTAACCCTCGGGTAGAAATTAAAGCGAATTTGACATAAAACCGAGAGGAGAATGCTCGTCCCTAATTTTTAACGTTCCATTAAAACTACTGTACATATTCGAGGGGAAATATAAGTTATCTTTGTATAAGTAATCATTTTCGAATGAATTATATTCTTCTATGTTCTACTCATTATTACCCGTATTTCCTTTTATATTTTATCGAGAGAATAAATTCGTTTCATTGCAGGAGAATTTCTCATTTTTGGGACCATTAGTAATTTCGATTGCACGTAGAGTTAATAGTATACCGCGGTCGCTTGCGGTTCAAAAACATGAAACTCTATGATATTATATAAAAAAAAAAGAATAAAGTATTTTAACACGCCCACAAATAATTTTGTAACACTTTGTAACCAAACTGAAATTGAGCAACCTCAGTTTCTCCCCGTCTAACATTCCAATCCTCCCCTTTCATTCTTCTTTCCCTCCCGTTTGACGATCTTATTTCGTCATTTAAACCCATCTTTTCGGTTCGACGACTGCCCAGTGAAACTGTTTGACGATCAAACATCCTCTCTTTCTTTCGGGGCCTCCTCTTCGCTTGCCCACTTCTCTTTGGCGACATCGTCGGATTATGAAACGTCCTGTACACGCCACTTTCACTATCGCGGCCAAGTTTCATAACTGTTATTATCGAGGTCATACGTAGGTTGGAGAGAAGTCGACAGAGAAGCAGAGAAAAGGGTCTGTCACGTCTGACTCCGATTATGGTCGTCGATTTTCATCGACGTTCGTTTCCGTGAGCCAGGAAGTCTATTTTCAAGAAAGAGAAATAAGCACCTGGACCATTTCCCCAGACAATAAAATCCTTTCTTTTCCATGCAGAAGAAGATGCATTTTTCATTCACCTTTTTCTAATAATATTGGAAAAGATCATCTAGAATGAATGACTATGCATAGGCTGTATTTCATTTAAATAAATTAGAACTGTGCATGGAAGAGCGAATAGAAATATGAATAATTAATTTCTATGTAATGGATCGAGATCGTAGCCTTTTTTTACAGACGTGTAACCTGTGACATTGTTAAACAGACAGGTATTCAGCTACGTACACAGTAGGCTAATAGAAATTTCAGCTTCTTTCGACGGATCGATGAACTCTCAAATTACCAACTTTCTCCGATCTTTGTCTGCCTATCCGTTCAACCTTAATCCCTGTGCATTCTTCCCCGCTTGTTACTGCTATTTATTTCCCCTTTACATTTTATTGCCCCGTGATAGGAATAAATTCGTTCCATTGTATGGAAACGAAATACTTGATCGAACGTCGACGAACACTTGCATGTTCTTTATTATTATCGAAGGCAAAAGTTATTCACATCGAACGATTCCTGAGTTTCCATTGCAGCGAAAGGGTTAACAAGCCTCATTATCGGCCAACGGATCACCAGGGAAAGTTAATCGCACAGATGCTATTTAATTTCAGCCAGACTGGAAAGTATATTGGGTTGTCCAATAAGTTCGTGCAAATTTTGTTGTGAACGTAGAAACTTTGTTTTTACCAAAGATATTTTACAGACCATTATATTGATTGCATTCTCCGCCCAATAATTTTCCGAAAAACTATTCATCCAACTGAATAAAATGATGTACAATATCCAAGCCAACGGGCGAACGTTGCTCAAGCAATAATGATACTAAAAATATGAAATAAAAACCTGACAAACATATCGAACAATCTAATACCATAAACCTTCGAAATGTCCAAACAATATTCCGGCTGGCTCGTTCTCGTTTCAGCTTCGAAAACTTTTTTGTCCCCCTCAGAGCTTCGCCCCTGTCGCCGAGTAATAGGGAACATGGCCCGCCTCGAATTAACGTTCCACATCCAAGGAATAAGTCGTTGTTGTTCGCCAAACGCAAACGGGACGCACGAATAAAGCGGAGGCAGTGTGCAACGCGCAAAACGACAACTTCTACCGCGGTACCGTGAAAAGAGAACGGGTTGCACAAAGAAAGAAAGACGGAAACGGACCAACGCAACGGAGAGAATAAACGCGTGTAAAAGAAAGACCGGAGAAAGAGGAACAGAAAGGGTGGGAAAGAGATGGGGGTGAACAGAACCGCCGAATCACGAGTGTGCACGGTTTTTCGAGGGTGGTTCGCTGCACAATGCGAATGTGTTCGTGTGTACGTGCGCGAAAAGAGTGCACAGAGGGTGAAATCCGCAGGAATTGCTGGATAAAGACGACGGGTCTGGCCAAAGTTGCGCATTCACCCTCGAGCACCCAGTCGTCTCTCGTCTCAGGGATATTTAATATGCTGTGTCGGGGTTAGAGTTTCCACTGAACGACCGGGAAGCAGATAAATGCCGCGAAGCCGGTGGCTAACGTTCGACAAACTTTTCTACAGGCCGGGGCACCGCTCTATCGATTCGACCGGTTCTATCAGGAACCTGAATGCAGGATTACGCGACCGTTCGATTAATAGAAGGGATAAGAGCAACGAGTGGTGCGTGTAGCTGCCTATTTTTCTTTTTCCTTTTCCTTTTTGTTACAGACGATACACCGTGCAGAATTTTTGTTGGATCGCGATAGAACCTCACGGAGTAGTATAGGGATGAAAGAATGCGATTAGATTGCGAGGGTGAGATCGGTTAGATAGAAATTACGTAGATAGGGTGTACGATTTGCTCATTCCCCTCTAGTCGAGAGAAACAGCGGTTTGTATGAATAATTTTCAGACCATTTTCGAGTCGTCTTTCTCTCTGCTTCTCCAATTCATTCCTTTTTCTGGTTCATTACTGCGCTGCGTGCATTTTGGGATATCGTTGCAACTGCACCGAATCATGCACATCGTGCACACTCTTTCAACTCGTCGAGCAAATAAATAAACAAACTGGGAAGCAAGCGGCGCAGAGAAATAGAAAAAGAGAAAAAAGAACCAGGCTGTTCCCTCGAATGTTTTCTGTCTCGTTAAACGCTGCTTTTAACATGGAAACGCGAGAGCTTTTCTGCCACTATACTATGAACTGTTTTCAACACACTATGCATGTGCATCAACCAGTGCGGTTTCATTAAAAAAAAAACGAATCGCAGGATTACTTTTTTCAACCGCCGTAAAAGCGTAAAATTATTCGTCGACCACAAACTGACCGATCCCTCGGATTTGAACAAATTAAATTGCACGAAAGGAAAATAATTATGTGCAAGCATTCCCTCGCTCGCGCGGCTAAGGGGGCGATTTCACGATGTAAAAATCATAAAGGAGACGCGACATTGAAGGAACGTCAAGAGAAGCAAGAGATTTTAACAATGGGACATTATTTAAACGCGCTCATGCACTGGTGCACGCATAATGACGAGGACGCATATGGATGGAATCATAGTCGAGATAAAAGAGTTTCATGAGTCATACACGTAGAATCTTGACTTGATGATCGTAAGTGATCCTTGACGCTTAACGGCTCCACGACCTCGATTTTGGTAAAACAAGCGGAAATTGGTTAAGCGTCCGCTTTGTGTCATTGTATGCGTCAGCGAATCTCTGACAATAGCGTTCGTAATGCGAAATTGCCATTTTCCGAAAGCATTCTCTCGGGTTAATTAACGTTTGTGCGTGATCTCCGACGAAGGTGTTGCGGAATATATAACACTCTTTTACCGACCACGTCTAAGGGAACGACTCGACGAAACAGATTGAAATATAAATCCGACGTGAATTCTAAAATCCATTGAGGTAAATTTTTAAATGATACTAATTTTATATTGTTTTTTAAATGCGGTACTTATTTACCATCACTATCTGGTATAAGTTGGTACGGAAGTAAATGATAATGGCCGTCGAAGAAAGACCACTCTCGGTGAAATTGGTATGCATTGAGGAAAGTGAAATCTGCATGAGCGTCATTATGTGATATTTAACAGCGTAGAACAGATATAGCTCGAAAAATTAAAGGATCCGTTTCACCATGATAATATCTACGTATATTAATTATTTTATTCAGATGCATTATCTAAATGTAGCTCTGATCTCATTGTTGATAGGGCGCAGCCGTGGTCAATGATTCAATGAAACAATCGAGATGGATAAATTGTTGTGGATAATTGATGGACAAAGTAATTGTTCGTGAGAACCATTTGACTTTTGTAATTTACGAAAACGACGGTTATTACGAATATTCAGCAAGCTGTAAGAAATTTGGGAAATGCTACTCTTTAAACAACGACTGTATTGTTTTGATAATTGTATATAGTATATTGCAGATAAATGTGTAATACCGTTTTCAATTGTTAACCTCATAATGTGTTACGTGCAATTTTCCCCAGAGATTCCAGTACATCAATAATAATTTAAAAAAAAACCATATCCACACACGAATAAAAATATAACAATTCCTGCTAATCAATATGAAATGCAAAATAATACAGTTAAATACATTCTGCTCCAAGTGCATTTAAATGTCATTTTTTAAATGTCATTTTGTACTTACGTTACTGCATTTAATTAAATTTAGACGCTTCAAATCATAGAACATTCGTAACCGTGTACTTCTATTAAGGAAGAAATGTAACACGAAATATAAACAAGTTACTCACTTGAAATGATTGCACTAACAAAATAATAATTATAAAAACGAATATTAAAATTACGATTGTAAAAAAACATGAAAGAAAATAGAACTGGACGCGCCATCTACCGGTCGAAGCGCAAAAGTAAAAGGAATCCTCCAGACCGACTTGAGCGATAAAGAAGATCACTGTATCTTGTCCATCGTTTAAATATTACCTATATATTGTAATTAATTTTCAGAGAATAAAAATTTGTTTACAGAATGATATAACGATTCAATTAACAATTAGTAAATGTTATACATGGATGTTCATAAATATTGTTAATACGTGTAGTGCACATAGCATAAATGCATAATGATTAATACGATTAGCATGTTAACACGCAAAATAACCAATGAATATTGTAAAGAAAAATTTCGAGAACACGACCATTCATTAATTTTCGTGTTCTTTAGAGCACACAGCATTCAATTAGCACTACACTATAGTGGAATGTAATCACTTATCTGTTGAGTTACTATTCTATGTATATTTGTTTCTCTGACACTGATAATCATACATATCATTAGAAAAAGAATTATTTAACTTTCCTATCATATAAAACAGATAAGAGAACACATTAGATAATACTCCAAATCATTTCATCATTGATATACCATTTTTTGAACACACATTAATTATTTGCAATTAATTACATTGTGTCCTTGGAAATATAGATACACGTATAAGATTATATTGAATGATTACATTTTAGTAGCATATTTCAAATAAATTCGCATGCTATTGCAATATGCGTTTAAAGCTTACAAGACCGAATACCAATGGCATAGTAAAAAGAAATCAATATTGTGGAAAAAATGAAGCCTTGTATGATGTGGTATATCAATGGCAATATTAAGATAAGGTATCGAAAATTAAACACGTATTAAGTGACTCACCGAAACATGTGTGCCAATGAAACTAACACAGTGTCACAGAAAATACGCTGGCAGGTTACCTACAACGAAGAAAATTGTTCACATAAGGCTTAAAATAACTATGAATCTATACAGTTGATGCAACATTAAATTCATACAGAAATATGAAATATTAAATTTTATAGATACACAATAATTTTGAAAATTCAACTAATTAACGAGAGCTCTAAAATTCTTTACACATAAACAAATTGAAATACAAAGAGGACAAAAATAAGTAATGTTAAATTATCTTCAAACATTAAAATAATATGAATAATATATATACATATATATCCAGATCAATATCGAAATTAATAGCAACAAACTTGTTCTCATTCTTAGGTATAAATATAAAAAATAAATAAAGGAAAATCGATCCAAGTTTGCAGCTACAACTGGCTATGCCATGTAGAGGTTATATTATCGGAGGAGTTGATTTGCAACATGAAATGTCATTGATTAAACTATCAAAGTTGTGCATAGAAAAAATTTGGTTCTGGTCGGCAAAGGCGACTACTCGGTCATTGTATACTTGCCAAAGTCAAGGTCGTCCAACTTGCCATTCTAAGGTCAAGTTGTCATGTTTACAATGTCAAATCGGAGCTGTAACTCACGCGATGCTGCACCCACACAACTCCACACACACCTACAAACACGCATACAAACATGCCCACGCACTAACATTTTCATCGAACTTACGACATTGTTCGTAGCTAAAAAAAGGCAAAGCATCTCAGCATGACTAAATAACCTCGTTAAAAAGAATCTACTGCAAAAGTTAGGTTAGGTTAGAACCGACCCGTATAACATGCCGGCAACTGCACCCCGCATTGCACAATTGTACCACCAATTCCTCAATAATGCTTTTACATGATATTGACAACTTTCTCGGATTATATATATGCGAAGACATCGCGGAAAATAGCAATTACTAACAATGTAATTACCTATCAAATCGTGGAGTACATGTGTTAACATCGAGCTTTTGATTATTTAACCTTCCGCTATCGCGTAATTCCACGTACTATCTAATATATCTGACATCTTACTTCCGTTACTGTATTCTACACACTACCCGGCTATCGTGTCATAATCGGACGCAAAAAATAATGCACGACGTTACCACTGGCGCCTCATATCTGAACGGTACCACAGACGAAATATAAAATACACCGATCACCACAGATGAGATATGGGAATAGACCAATCATACAATGTATTCTTTCGGTCCAACATCCCGGGGTGTCCAAAACCCCATACCATTTCTATGTCACTCACAGCGTTACCAACAGATTATACATTGAAAGCGATGTCAACGCCCCATATCGAAGAAATTTAAGTTTAAATAATGTTAAAGAGCTTTTGTAGTGCAACTGTATTTGATGTATATTTGCAGTACGCTTTATATGCAAACGCTATGCAAAATAACAACAGAAGGAAGTATTAAAAAATAAATTATATGCATATGTACATACTTCGCGGGCCGCCATTTTGCTACTGCGCATTCCCGCCAACCAGCGTCACATTCCCGCCATTTCAGGTACGATTGTTCTTGCAACTTTTGAACCAACGATAGTGACACTAACGAATGAAAGGGGCATTATGGAACACAGTAAAACTGAAATTACAGATAAATGCATTAAAAATCGCCAATATTGTAATTATTTTAGTAGAACATGTAGAATATATTGCAAGAATATGGAATTTGTGGCTGAAACATTTATACGCATACGTACGCATACGTGTATATGAAAGTAGAGTCGACTAAAAAATGTACGACAGCGGGTTCTACTTACTAAGCAATATTTTCTCAATTTCTACCAAAATGTGAATTATTATTGATAAAGAAGCTACAGAAAACTTAGAAGACGCGAAAATGAAAACGATTTATATAATTTTTTGCTTTCAGAAATATATTAGACTATGTAATATACCTTAATTCGACGGACACTCTGAACACGTCAAATCACTACGAGATCCGTTGGGCGAAAGAGGCAGATTTTTGAAATAGATTGCGCTAATTGGCGGAAACTGGTTGGGTGGTGGGGGATCGATGTTTTTTGAATTTCATGTCGAACGGAATTTTGTATAGCAACTGCAATAATATCGGATATTAGTGAAATAATGATACATAAATATATTTATTAGTAATAATAAATACATCTGTATAATAAAATATTTGTAATATCTTGAGACACAAACGCTATTAAATAAAATCCTATCTAAAGATCTAATATACTATCTTAATTATATTTTACACATAAAAAAGAATATAGAACAAAATGAACGATTGTGGACCAGATAATTCTGAAACATAGTCTGCCGTTATTTATTAGTTACAATTTTAAAGACATATGACCCTGAATATCAAATCGAATAATTCAAAGTACGTTAGACTACAATGCAAAGTAAACTAAATAAATAATTATAATACATAATAATCGTCTATGGTGGAATCAAACAGGGTAAATTCCTAGAAAATGGATTCTTCTATATGTATACCAAAGTGGAACCAAATCCCTACTATTTTTTAGAATTGGTCGGTGAAGGACACGATATGACAATTACGTGATGTATCATATTTTGTTGTAAAATGATTTATTACCCTTTGCATCTGTTACAAAAATATCTTTTTTTTTTAATAAATTAAATGTACAAAATATAAATTACTATTCTTTAACAATTCCTCTACGATAGACAAAAATATCATATATCGTGTTCTTCCAGAAACTGCTTTAAAAGCCCATCATTTAATGGAATTACAAGCTGTTCAACGCTATCAATGTTGCGTTTGGATTTTACCAGTTTGTGATCAATAAACTCTGTAAGTTGTGCTCTTAATGCTAAATCAGAGCTCACAAGGAATCCTTCGCGAGCAGCTCGATACAAATCTTTAAATGCCATTCCTATAAATAAAAAGAAACAATATTAAATAGAAAATCTAACAGTTCTATATGTATATGTATAATGTTCTTATACAGTGAATCTCCAATTACCGGTAAAATTAACATTACTACTCTGGCTTAGCTGATTTTTAGCGAGTAGTATGTAGATTGATTTAGCATTCGAAGTAAGAGAAAGGAAGACGTTGCGAAGAGAGGACAGAGCAAGAGCTCCACTTTTTTGCACCAAAAGAGAATTCTCGTAAGACGTTTCTTCTTGGTAAGGTAGGAATGTTGTGGTGTCCCACCAGAAGAAATTAAATTTCGAACGTTTTGCGTGATCCCACACTACGAGGCAATGAACATAGTAAGTTATTACAAAATACAATGACTATGTACATAATATGAAATTGATCATACATAGCGGTGCGTTGATGTGATCAACCGATGCTAAAACGCAAAGATTTGGTATACTTGCGAGGGAAGAAAGTAATTCTTGAGCTTTATTCGAACGTAACATTATACCATCGATGTTATGTATTAACAGGTAAAGTCTATCGTTTGGATTCTTCTTCAAGGCTTTCTCAATAAGATCTAAGCAATCACCTGTATTGGCAGGGCCATTCACCTCCAACAGGTCATTAATTATCCCATCTAATATCTAAAACGTTTTAAATTCACAATTATTTACATTATTCAGATCCTTGCATTTTAGCAATACTTATGAAACTTACGTCTTTTGTAGTTAAACTGGGAAAGAATCCGTTTATCACCAACGATGGGTGATAAGATATATTTTTATGGAAATCATTAATTAAACTCCTTTTAGATCCTAAACCATATAGCAGTACAGTGTAACCTTGCCTGAAATATGAAAAAATAATGTCACCCTCCTTCTTAAAAAGAATCTGTATGATTTGATTCTTTATACTGAAATCTTACTCCATAATAAAATACCACATAGGAAATAATGTGGTATAATTTGTGGTTAGTGAAGAAATATTCTTTTTGTGATGCGTGGTTATATAATTCTGATTTGCTATCAATTGCTCCAACTTTTCTTTCGATAAATTAGAATTACGTAAACGTCCTAATGTCCGGTCGGATGTTATTACTTTCTCTGCTTGCGTCAAAAAATATTCATCAGCTTGCATATGCTGTAAAAAAAAAAGAAAAATTTACAAAAAAATTTATCTCACTTACATCAACCATTTTACACTTACATCGTTTTTTCACTTACAAAATCTTTATGAATAATTGCAGGTTTATTCTTCCTGTTTACTCTCTTTGGTGTGCTCAATAAATTTGCTTGCATTATAAATTTCTGTCTCTGGCTTCTTCTCTCAGTTTCCCCTTCTTCATCATTACTAGATTCTGTATTTTCGCTACCAGTTATTTCATCCTCGCTTTCATCCTCAGATGGTACATAATCGCTGGGTTCAGATACGCTTTCGCTTTCGCTTTCATCCAAAGCTATTCTAGGTTTAAATTTTCTTTGCGTTACTGAAACTATGCAATATGTTATTAATAAAAGAACGAACAATATATTCAATTATAAATAACAAAAAAAAAAGATCTGGCTGTACCTCTTGAAATAGAATTCTTTTTAGGTATTTGCCAGGGGTTTGTAGAATCTAGATCTATCTTCTTCAGAATAATTTTTGGGATAGGCAAAACGTTTCTTTTTATGCTGGCTGGCGTGCGGCATGCATGTGCCTTATTCTTCATTGCATTCTTTTTACCGGGTGTTTGAAATTTGTACAATGCCTCGCCACTTATATCTTCGTTTGTGAACAATTCTAAATAAATAATACATGTTTCGATAGATCAGCATTTATAACAAGCAATTTAAAACAAAAAACATTGATGAAAAATTTTACCAACTGGCTTTAACACCCTCTCTTTGATATTTTTCAGTTCATTTTTCAATGCTCTAGATGTATCAACTTGATGGTCGGTATCTTCATCCGAGAACGTATATTTCTTAACTCCTCTTTCTACGATACAAAGAGAATCATTCGCATTGTGTCGAAATTATATTTTCACTCATTTTTATGTATATTACCTTTCACACGTGCTTCTATTCGTGAAGATCGTCGTACATTTTGTGTGCCAGACATTTTCTGCGTTTTGTAATTACTTTGAATTCAAACACATGCAAAATCAACAAGTACTTGAAAAACGGCACAACTGGCCCCGAAAAATAGAGGCGCTTTCAATCAAAATAAGTCAATGGTATTAGCAAACCAAGAAGAAGCTCTCTAACTTATTTTAAACTATTAGGTACACTACGCCACCGTACGGTGAATTTTATACAATCTAAACGAGAAATAATTTTGTAATGTAAATATAAAATTGTTTATCGTGAATGAATGATGTTGCCCGTTAAAATACTCATCGCATTATTTAGTGTAACAGATCGAAGAATATTATTTTAATAAATCACTGTAGCATATTTTGAATGACAATTGTAAACTACTCCTTACATCGCTGTAGTTATTATAATTGTAAAACATTCTTAATAACGATTGAAATCTAAACTATTGCAAAAGTTTGGAGCAATAAGTACATATGTATACAGCGATACAGCTGATTGTAAAACACGTGATACAGGTTGATTCCAACCTATGAATTAATTGCTTTTGTTTTTACACATAGTGCAAGTACCGCTCGTATTGTATACTCTGTACACTGTTAAAATGCACACAGTCCGGCAATACGTGAATATTTTACTATTTTAATCGCTGTATACATATTTGTGTGTCTGCTTAATCTCAGTGTTTCGTTCCATTTATATAAATAGTACTTTAAGCTGTAGATTTTTAAATAGAGTGGTACTTGATGGATACTCCATTTGATATTGGAAGACTGCAGTCGAAAAGGAGAAAAAGCATATTGAAAAAAACAGAGAGAAGAAGTATGATCATATCGGAGCAAAATACAAAAAGTACTATGGGCGCATTAAATGAAACAAATAATACAGAAATGTCGATGAGCGTGCCATCCTCTACAAGGCCACGCAGTGTAACTACAAGCAGAATTTGCACATACTTTATTATTGACTTTTGCCCAAGATCATTATATTAATCTTTATTTCAGATCAATGATTTGGTCAAAGAAGATGATTTAATTTTGGAAACAACAGACACTACATTTAATTTAGACGATCTATCCGATAGCGAGGATTTATGGATCATGGATATTCCCAGAACAGTAAGTAAAATGTGCTTAAATATTCATTTATACCTATTTCGATACGACGATGTTACAATCATTTGTGTTATTTTCTAGGTAGATCCAAAGGAACTTAAGGGACAGACTTTAATACTTGGGGAGAAATCAAAATTTAAAGTTAACAATGAAAAGTACTCCGCAGTGTGTCACGATGTTAAATGTAATGTTACTTGCGTATTGAATAGTGGCAAAGTGCAATCGAAATTCAAAATTGGTAATATATTTTTTTTTTTTATTCGTAATATAATTGCAATTTTTATTACGATTAATTTGTATCTTCCTTGCACAGTTAATGTGAAGCCAGCAGGTACTATCGCTGTTAGGCGCAAACTTTCAAATACCTCGAAAGCTAAACCGATGGAAATAGAAAACTGTAGTGTACCATTCCCAAAGAATTTGAGAACTCGACATCCATTGTTTGGTGTAAGTTACGAAGGTAAAGTTAGAAAAGTGCAATAATGTAATTGATTTTGAAACAGGGGGTGTTAATAGGTCAAAAAAAATATTATGTATATATTCTTTTCGAATATTATACATTGTTGGTAAACTATGTACCGCATTCTCCATAAATTTTACCGACATCCTGTCTTATTTTTTTACACGTATAAAAGTTAACAAATGTATCGAGCAAGTACAAAGATGCAAAGACAAGTGTAAAATTAGATTTATATCTTGTGAAATAAAACGCAGTACTCGATTTTAGCTTGTCATTAAAAATTAAGAAAATATTATATCCTGCAAATTTAGACCACGAATTATGCGCCTGATTAATTTTAATAATTTTTGAAGATGCACGATTCGCCCAATGAGAACGTGCCCCATTTTATCTAATGCTAGAAATATTTAGTCTCAACTATTGGTATCACTGTCGAATCGGTCACTATTCATTTCCGCGTGCGCGGTAAGTACAAAACGGACGAAACTATTGCTATAAAAATTTGTAACGCTGCTTGCAAAATTGTATAAACATTTGTCTCTGTCGCGAATAAATAGGGATTTATGAAGTTCGATGAGAAGTAATTGAAAATAAATGCGTTTTCCCGCAAGCAGTAACGCAAACGAAGTTTTGGTTGACATTCGCTTTCAAAATCCTTTGCCAATGCGCCACTCTTTAAATACCAGTGTATGTAACGTCCGCTTCTGCGCAGTCGCGGTGCGCATGCGACCAGATCTTGAAGACTGTACAAAAATTTCCCAGTACAGAAAAGAGATTTGTTAGTGGAAAAGTTGTAACGTAAGTAAACAAGAGTCGAGAAATTTGGACTGACGAATGCGCGAGCTTAACTTTAGAATCGACGAAAACAGTGGCACGCGGTTATCGAAAGCAGAGGATGGTCCAAGAGTTATCCTATCGAACGAAGTTAAGGTTAAACGAGCCAGCTATACCCTGTAACCATTCCAGGGTATTTAGCAACCCCTCTGACGACAAATCATTCAATCCTTTGTGACGTTCGCGGTGAACCATACTATGTAAATCGCGCTACTGCAGTTTCCTATTCCATGGACTAGTCGTTTTAAGGGAACTTGTGCAGTACTCCAGGGCTATACTTGTTTGCGTTCGAGTTACTATTACGTTTTTTGAAAAAGTACGTGCAAAAGATACGCGAGCTCGGGTGAGAGTCTTTTTCTTTCACGCGCAAGATCAAGACAACGATCATTGGCTAAAAAGGGACAAAACGAATGATGGCATCGTTGTTCTATCTATCTTCCTTTTTGTGTGTCCATTTCTTTCTTCCTCTCTCTCCGCCTATGTCTATCTCCGTTACTCTTTCTCCTTCTCTCTTCCCTTCCCCCTCTTTCCCTCCGCCACTCCTTTCGTTACTTCCATTTCTCATTCTCTTGCTCGCCACTAGCCTTTTTCCCCACCCGTCAAAATCGTATCACGAAACGTCGAGGCATCGTCCTTGCATAGGTGGATAGCTGTATTCGAAGCTCCGGGGGAATTTTTACGTGTCATGCCCCACCACACCGACTTTTTACGGATTTTCACGTAGGTTTCTCTGCTATGGCGTTGTACCTCTCACTCGCTCTCTGACGTTTCTTTGCTTCTCTCGACGCCACCAACAGCTGTTTCGTCCGATCGTCGCCCTCTCGTACAGAGTTCGTGTCTCGCCACAAGAGCGAGAAAGAGAAAGACAGAGGGTGAGAAAGTGAGTGGGAGAGTACAGACGGTGGCCCTACCGCAAGTTTTTCGTCGTCGAACTGAACCTCACGTATATAAACTTGTCATTTTTACGTCCAACTGTGGGACGTACGCGATCATTCTAATTGCCTGAAATCTGAAGCGTCCTTTGTTCCGTTTACCGTTCGTCTGACAGCTCCTGTCAAACGGGCCTTCTTTCTTCCTTTCCAACTGTTCCTCAAATCTGTCAGCCAGCCAACGTATCCTATCTGATTTTCTGCAGGGAAAATATTTCGTGACTGATTTTTCTAACGGTACGATCGAATTCATATGCGAGACTTGCATACGATAGCCGTTTCGACGCACGGTTGCTTCTCTCGCGGTACGACGCGGAATTGCACGGAAACGGCTGCTAGTACTCGATGACACGTCTCACTCGTAATACTCTTTTTCTTACAATATTTTTCAACTACTTGTCTTTTCTTTCAGATTGTGCAAGGACATTAGTGTGTAGGACGTTACAAGTACAGTCAATTACAACGCATCAAAGCATTGTGGAAACTTTGCAAGTACGTATATTATGTTTGTGATTAATGGCGAACATTAACGACATGAGCTCTCTCTGTTAATACTTTGGTTCTATGGAGTTTCTATGTAACGACGCATCTGTTTTTCTTTTTGCTCTTCGTTTCTTTAGTTTAGTATGAATGTAGCATGAATATCCCGAGCGCCTGTTTCTTTTACGCATTCTATTGCGCGTATAATCATTGGAGATTTCCATTTGTATACAGGACTCACGAATAAGAAAATCTTGGTAACATATTGCGCCGTGTGATATAAAAGCTAGAAAGAAAAATGTCAGTATTGAATCAAAGCGGAGAAGACGCAGTGGAATGTCCTTTGTGTATGGAACCTTTGGAAGTGGACGATTTGAATTTCTTTCCGTGCACTTGTGGATATCAGATATGTCGTTTTTGCTGGCACAGAATTCGAACCGACGAGAATGGTTTATGCCCCGCCTGTCGGAAGGCCTATTCTGAAAATCCTGCTGATTTTAAACCTCTCAGTATGGAAGAAATTGCAAGGTATGTAATATTTTGATTCCACAACCGCAGCCAAAATTTATTTAATGTGATTATTTATTTATTTGCACGCTTATGTTTCTTGTTAGATTAAAAACAGAAAAGAGATTGAAGGATCAGCAACGTAAGCAGAGGGTTACAGAAAATCGTAAACATCTAGCAAATGTGAGAGTAGTACAAAAAAATCTAGTATTTGTAGTAGGATTACCATTGAGACTTGCGGATGCTGATGTGAGTATAGAATGAATATTAATTAAACAAATCATTGTACATGTTTAAAGCAGCGTAACATATTTTAAATGCGTCCCTCTTTTTTCGAATTACCACCAGATGTTAAAGCGACATGAATATTTTGGAAAGTTCGGGAAAATTCACAAAGTGGTAATAAATCAAAGCACTTCCTATGCAGGGTCTCAAGGACCTAGTGCTTCAGCTTACGTTACTTATCAAGTAAGTCCTCTGTTTCACTTTGTTAAAAAGTTCGAATAGTTTAATCCGTACACAGTGTTTTATATCTTCAAACTTGTGTATCAGCGTCAAGAAGATGCACTACGTGCTATAGAGGCTGTGAATAATGTTGTTATGGATGGGCGAACGATTAAAACGTCATTAGGAACAACAAAGTATTGTTCACATTTTATGCGTAATCAGTCTTGTCCGAAACCGGATTGTATGTATTTACATGATCTTGGGGACCAGGAAGCATCATTCACAAAGGAAGAAATGCATCAAGGAAAACATCAAGAGTACGAGCGTAAACTTGTGCAATCGTTACACGCGTCACACGCATCGGCGCAACGGTAAGATTATATATTTCATTACAATCTACTGAATTATGTTATATTTGATAAATAAATGTTAGAGTAATTCATGAAAATGGTTTAAACATCATTAAACAGGAAGCCAGCACCGTCACCGGCTGTAACAGGCAGTATTGTTAGAGAAAACGGAACGTCAAATTCTCAAGCCAAAGAAGCTTGGCCATCGTTGCAAACCGGACAGACAAATAGTAATATTTTCAATTCGGAAAAACAATCTTAAAGCGTAAAAACGACATGCGCAATCCCATGCAGATGGTTAATTATTTTTCTGCTCGTAGGTTCACAAACAAATTGTAAAGAATTATCACCGCCGTCGCAAGCAACATCACAACAAAACAACATAACAAATGGAAATGGTACTACAAATCAACAGAGTCATGTATCATCCGGTGGGCCTACGCAGCAACAGAATAATAATAATAAAGGTGAAAATATGAATATTCGGAGAGGAAAAAGTAATAGTGAAAGTAAAGCACAGGCAGCGCGAAATAAGCATAAAAATTGTCAAAATAAAGAGAAACATAGTACACGGACAACTTCCCGATCAGAATCTAGCTCTATTGGTACGCAAAATAATGTACAATCACAAATTAATGGACAAAAGGACATTAGAAATTTTTCCTCCGAATCAAATAGTGATGTATTGCAAAAATTGGGTAATAAGTGTAAATCGGAACAGCAACAATCACAACCGCAGCACCAGCAACAACAATCACAGCAGCCAGCATCTCAACAGCAACAATCACAAGAGCCGCAGCAACAACAGCAACAAACGAATAATAAAGGATCCAAATTAGTTCAACAGCAACAGCAACCGCAATCGCAAGAAGTCAAAGTAAATGGAGTAGTGGAAAATGGCGAGCGTCGACATTCTGATAGCGAGACTGATCAACAGCGCGAAGGTAGTACACCGGCTAGTACAATTTCGAGTACCGAAGATTCGAATGTGAATCATCAAGTGGAACATTTAACAGAATCAAGTGAGGAGAACAGTGGTGCTGCTATTTTGGGTGAGTTTCTTCTATTCGTGATCGTATCTATATATATTGATTTTCTCCTTTTAAAATAAATATACGAAACGGCTAAGCTCGATAGAACATTTCGTAAGAAATGCATTAGTAGAAAGAACAGAGTTCTCTATGTTAAAGATTACTGTTAAAAATGTATATTAGAATTTATGATGAAATTTATAACATATTACTTTGTTTTATAATAATTTTGGAGCAATACAGAGTCCGCGGAATATTTATTTTCATTATATATATATTATTAAAATATATAGATTTTTTTATATTTGTTTCTTAAAGTTCCTTTAAAACTTAAAGTTTCTTGAATACATTTTCAAAGGAAATAAAAGAAAGTTTATACTATCGACTTATGATAAATTATTAAGATACTATACACAGTTAGAATGTTTAGATCAATTAAATTAATGCTAGAATATGTCGTGCAGAACAATTGTAATAAGTTACAACTCAGTCTAAACATTTGCCTATCTCTTACAAAAGCACTGTACAGTATATCAATGAGATTCAAGTTCTATGGCTATGTCTTACAACTGTAGAATAGAGTTTAAATAGTTATAGATATATGCCAAAATAAAGAGAGTTCTTTGAAAAAAAAATAGTAACTGTTTTTTGTTTCTACATACTCTTGACTTTATCCTTCTTGCAAGTTACATCATTTGGGCACACATATTCATTAAGTGTCTGGAAAATGTTTTACGTCTCATTCTTTTTATATACAATGAATAATTGCAGATCTATGTGCTATGTACATGTAAAGATTTCTACATATCCTTTTACTAACTTTTCACGAGATCTCAAAATTTCTATAGAAGCAAATTTTCCGGACACACATGCATTCTTGAGATTCATTAATGGTGGCGGAGAGAGGAATAATACATTAGAGGCTATTTATTCTGGCATTGTACACAGTCGAAATGATTTGATCGCGTCTCGTAGTGTAGAGATTTGTGCGTATCATCTTTAGGTTCCTCTCCAGCTAGCACAAATTCATCGCAAGGTGCCATTCAACAACCGCCACCGGGACTACATAATGGGTCTCAAATGCAACTCAATCATCGGTCAATCTTTCAGACGGACAATAATAGTTTCTTCAGTTCAAACACTTTCCAGAAAATCTCGACTACCACCGCAGTGCCGCCTACTTCTTTGTCAGGCATGTACATACAGTTGTTGTCAGTTTTGTGGATTTTGCACATTTAAAATAATCTTTAATACTTTCCCGGGAACCATCGCATCTATCTATTTTCATTTTATGCAATGTTATATTGAGAAAATATGTTATCATTTATTATTTTGTTGGATATACAGCAAATCCAAATCTGAGCTGGGCGAGCACAGGCTTAGCTTCTATTCCTGACTCGTTGCCAATGGTTCAATCAAGCGAAGATTGGCAAGCAGCTTTTGGTTTTCAACCTGAATCTTCCCGAACGAATCATGTTGTACAAAAGTCCAGTCCTTCTAGCTCACCGGGAGTAACATTCAATTCCGAAGGTTTTGTAGACGAAGAAGCTTACACGAATCTGCAGTACGCTACACTGTCAGAACCATCTGGTACTTTCACACCAAATATGCTTGTCAATTCTCCTGCATCTAAATTTATGGCAGATTTTCAACAAAATTCATTACAACAAAGGCTTGCCCTACAGGTAAATGGAATCCAGCAATTATTTATTCACTTAAGCATCAAGTTGCTAACATATCCAGAATACTGTGAAACGATCAAAGATAAGAAATAAACATTGCAATCTTTTTTTAAGGCACAACAGAATCAAGAAAACTGTGAATACATCAAACAAAATGGTCATGCTACTCTAGAAGAAGTGCGGAATCACAAAGAATCTAGTTCGGATATAAAGGCTGACGACGATTTAGGTTTCGATCCGTTTCATGAAACACAGAAAGCACTGGCTGAGCTTATGGAAAATGAAATGCAAATTCAACAACAGAGGTTGTTTCAACAACAACAGCAACAGCAAAGAGAACGCGAAGAACAAAATAGGGTGCAGCATCAGCAAAATATTGCAAACCTCGGTCAACAACATTTTCCACAGGTGATTTATGTGGGCATATGTATATTCCCCTTGAAAATTCTATAAAAAACGTTTAATGGTCCAACCGTATTTGTTTGTTTTGTTTAGAAGTAGCATTAACTGTTTGTTAATATAATTTTCTATCATGGTATCATTTATAATTATTATTTAGGTTGCCCATATAGCACATTTACAACAACAGGCCCAGCAACTGCAAAATCTACAAGTTCTCCAACAGTCGCATTCCCTGCTGTCTCGTCTTCCACAAAATTTGTTACAAAGTGGTACGCAAAGCCCTGCTCAGAGTACCGTGACTGCCGCTAATTTGGGACAACGTAGTCGCCTTCCGCCACCAGGTTTCCCTGGTTCCACACCAAATCACATGAATTCTTTTGGTCTTGGTATACCGCGACCAGCTCCCACGAACAATGCTCTTTCGGGTTAGTATTTTCGTAATTTTCTCAACGCTATACGACGATCGTAAACGTATTTTATGTTTACCTTGTTCATTTGTTTTAAAATGCTGTTCATAAATGTTTTGTAATAATTGAAAAAGTGAGTGTGTACGCTGTTGTTTAAATTGGGAATGATGAGTTAATGGTAATTAAATGTGTACTTGTGGTGAGCCATAGTGTTATCCAAGTATAAAAGCGAATTCTTGTGACCTTGCAAAAATACATATGTATATAATATTATACATGAGTCATTCGTCTAGTGTGCTGTTTACAGGAGCACAACCACCGCAGCAAAATGCCTATCTTCCAAATGGAAATCCGCTTCTGAATTCGCAAGGTACTTAATCATAATGACCGCTATTAATTATATTCTCCATAATACTCCAACTGAACTAATACTCCATGTTTAATTGACACTTAAAACAGGTATTAGTAAATGTGCAGGCGACGCAGTGTATACGCTTAAGGATTGGTGTGATATTAATAATCAACAGCAGCAACAACAATTTCATCATCAAGCATTGCATCAAAAAGGAGGATGGAACAACTTTGGACCTATCGCAGACTGGACCTCGATTGATCCAGCTATTGTTAGCTCCTCTAGGCCTCTTCCATTCCAAACTACTACCACATGGCAGTTTCCACATGTCCATCCCACACACACTGTATCACACAATGCGCAACAGGTAGTGAACTTTTTTTTTCAGCATTAAACTATCGATTGCAATTACGAATATTCTTTAAATGTAAATACAAAAATAATATTTCTCTATTTGTTTTGGAAATGCTATTCAGATATTAACGTTTTCTTTATTAGATGTATTTTTCTATTTAATCTTAAATTAATGCTGTGTTATTATTTCACGTAGGAGCAGAACGCACCGACACAACATTGGGCAATGCAACCACCTCCAGGTTTTGCTGCACCAGCGACTACGGGGCAACTGAGTAACCAGCAAGCAAGCACAACTGCACAGCCGCACACTAAACTTATCTCTGCAGGATCGGAAATCGAAAGTAAGTTTTGCCAACCGATATTGAAACCTTTGTGAACGTTGAATATTAATAATGAAATACGTTGAACGTCTACATTACAGATCTATAAATAAATATCAATACACGAAGTATAATAACAAGTGACATGATAAAACATCCATACGAGACAAGATGAAAGTCAGCAATGATACAAAAACCCGACAGTCTGTTACGTACGTTTTCCTGACCCGTGTCTATATATTTCATTTAATTTTATTCTAATACTTTATTCTCACTGGATGAGTATCGTTGAAACAAGTATTGGAAAATACTGAATAATTTAATGAATCCTTTCGACTATATGCGACGAATATACTCCTATACATATACGTTCTTGATAATATTCTCATATTTAATCTATAGTAAATTGGAACTATTAACAAGTCTGGCTGTTTCACTACGATTAAGTTTATCTAGGTCGAGAAGATAAATGTATCAAAGGCAATGATCATGATTTAATCATTAATATGTTAAATAAGATACTTGTGATGGTAATTATACTAAACGAAATTTTGGTGTATATATTACTCGAATGCAAGTAAACAAATATTCAAGCCAAGATGAGAAGTGCTTTTTTGTGTAAATAACATTTTCAAAAGGACATGTATCAAAAGTTGAAAGTTTCACACGGGGAAGACATTTATAAACGATCCTTTTTTTCGTCTTAATAGATATATTTCTTCTTAAATTTCAAATATGTAGTTAATTTACAGGAGAAAACTTTATTGACACTGAACATCATTTTATTTCAAGTATAATAGCGTGTATTACATTTATACTATAAAGCTGCTTATATACTGGCAACATTAGATGAAATTTTTTAACAGAACACTATCTGTTTGTCTATTTCCTAGACAAGAGATTTCTGTTATATATGTATTATAAATATGTATTATTATTGTGAAAATGCGCAGATAGACACATGCTAATAAAACAAAGTGAAATGTAAAAAAAATCAGAGAGATATGGATTGTTATTCTTTACGAAAAGAATTTCAGATCTGAACTCGCAGTGAAAATACCTGCGACTTGAATCATGATTACCATTTTAAAAGTTATATTAGTTATGCATATTTTTTTTTTATTCCTTTTTTTCAATTTCTACCATTGAGTTCTTAAATGGTTATACACGGCATCAGCATCACAATTGTGTCCGATATAATGCTCACTATGCATCGTGAAAATAGATCGTGATGAATATACTGAAGAATACTTATAGTGGTGCTTGAAAATGTGCAAAGTTTAAGAAACATTTGAAGTATCTCAATATTGATCACCGTAGCCTATGCCAGACGAATATATAATTTATAGCAGATACTTCGTCGCATTTGTGTATTCAGTCAACAACAGTGTAAAAGTATGAAAACTAGATATGGAACAGGAATTAACAATCGTAACACATAGGATTCAGGAAACGGCGAGCAACTGTCGAAACGGTGAACACAAATAAGTAAACGTATCCGAATCTCGAGTAAATGCGGAAAAACGAGTACGATAATACATATAACGAAATATGTCTCTGAATGATAGTACCATAATACGAAGCGTTATCGTCAAATGATTAAACTTTTGTAGCAGATTGTTAAACATATCTGCTGATTAAATGCGACTAAAGGAGGCACGATACATATACAAGAGAATGATTGAGATAAAGATATAATTATAACAAAAATTAATTGAGTTAAGGTAATCGAGAAATATACGACATGCGCAAGAAATGAATGAAGAAACGCGTTTTGATTCACAACATCCTCCAGCTGTTCCATGTTAAATAATCCTCATTTAATTACTTTCCCAGCATTATTCTTATGTACTAATCGCCTGCATATATAACATTTGTACGGTAGTGCACATCCGTTTATATGCATATATAACATCCTTAACTTTTCTTGTGTGCAAAGAGAAAATCATTTCGAAACATGAGATAGATCTTAATGTAAATAATCACACATTTCACGTTAAATTCATATTTATTAAATTCTGATGTATAAATAACAAAATATCATATTCCAATAATATGTATTATATCTTTGTTTATAACCTGTATATAGTTACGGAAAATCATAATGATAATAGGATGGTACAATGTTAAATTCATTTTGCGAATGTACAAGCACTTCCCGAATTATATTATAGAAAGAAAAAATATATATATGTAAATATTAGACGACCATAAAGAAAAACGATAAGATTACTTTTCAACTTTCCATCACGGTTATATAATTATATTGTATTAAGTAAATATGTTACACCGCAAAAACTTGTATGGCATTACTATTATACATCCACAACTCATGAATCACAAATTTCTTATTTAAGGTGTATTGAATAATTTTTGAATTGCATCACTATACCGACATTGAAGAGGGGTGTATATGTCCCATAACTAATTATATACAAAATTTAAGTTACCGATTGTATGTTACTTAGACACTCATATAAACGCATGGGGCAGAATAAACCACTGTCACGAAAATAACGATCAATTTTCCATCAATATTTGCCGATCTAAACGACTTATGCTTTCTTCCCCAGTTTAAAATGGACTCGAAATTGAATCGAGCAACAATCGATATTGTACATTATCAATTTCATTTCACACAGAATTGGAAAAACTAAACTAGATACATACAGATTACGAAATCTTTGCATACTGCACTTAACTCGGAAGTTTACCATAAATATTTCCGATAGTATTATGTTTTATAGTCTTCTGTGATGTCGAAGAAATTCAAAGAAAGAGCTCGAGGAAATTGAACAGCACAAACAATTGCACGTACCGATACAATGCTAAAAAAAACAAAAAAAAACTACTGGAAGTATGCATTGGATTACATAAACTAACGTTCCAACTTCTTCTTGGTATAACATACGCATTAAATTATTCGTACTCTTATACTTAAATTTTTTTCAGACTTTTACGCGTCAAGCCCCAAAATGCCTTGGGTTTTAAACTATTTTCAACTGCTGTAAATTTCCATCCCATATGAGCACTACATGTTTTACACATTGCAATTGTCCAAGCGTATCTGTAATAAGGAAATGTAAATTAATTGATGAAATGGTTCGAAATTAAAAATAAATTAATTTGTACGTCTGGGGAGAAAATGTTACCCTGGGAACCACGTATATTCGTCTGAGGGTGGATCGTGACTTAACATAAGGCCCTGCGCATGATATAAAGACACTGTCTCGTGTATAATTCCAGCACGATTACAATAGGTACCCTGTGGACCCTCTCTACTCATAGGGAATATATCTGACTGCTTACCAACATAGGTATCACAATTAGAGCAAACAAATATTTTATCCTACCGAACAGAAAGATATTTCGTTAGCTTTACGTTATACATTGAAATATGGGTCGCTAATTTCGCATACCTCTACTACATATTCGATTTCTTTCTGCAGCCTCGGAATTGCACAATCGTAATTTAACAAATTTATTCTTTCATCGTCATCCAATAATAAATTTTGGGCAACCCAAAATGACAAATCTGCTGGATCTTCTGGTATACTACTTCCTCCTAAAATGATCGAAACAGTTTCAAAGGAAAGTAATATACGGTTCTACGTTTGCGAAGCATGTAGAAAATATATTTACGATTCTTAATGAACTGCAGACGTCTTCGTATTTTTAACGACAGTCTGAATGGATCGTATTGCCGATATACCCAAGCAGGCCAAGGTGTTACAGCAGCGTCCAAATTCTCCACCCTTTCTTGTTTCTTAAAGTCTTCCTCATTTTTCGGACGTATTCGTAAATGATTTAACGAAGCCAAACGTTCGTCGAAGAATGGTGGGCCGAGCGTTATCTCAGGTAAAACTTGCACATGGGCTGATATTTTATCATACCCCTAAATAATAAGTGCTTTTCTTAATAATTCGATTATAAGAATAATAGTATACGTTATATTATAATAAACTGCCCCTATCATGGAGTAGTATAGATATACAAAAGGCTAAGAGAATTTGATTCAGAAACGTGTTTTATTCGAATTAAAATAAACTTTTATACGGAATACATTGAAAAGTGTGTTTTAAAGCCTACCTGAGTTGTAACTTTTAAAATTTTAAACCTTTGTCTGCCTTTAGCTTTTAAACGAATACCTTCTTCGGGATCGTAGATACATTCATATATTTCCGCTGTTGTGCCTATCGGTCCGATCTTGTCGTATCCCAAGCATACAACACCTAGCGTACGATCATTTTCAAGGCAGTGCCTCACCAAGTCAATGGTTTCTGGATCAAATATTGTCATTGGTAATGTTTGTCCAGGAAATAAGACAACAGATCTCCTCACTAACAATGGTAAGTTCACATAAATCCCATCATCCAGTATTGTCCTTCCTCTAAGCACTTCCAAATTCTGCCCTAAATACTGGCAATATATTTATATATTATCGAAGGCACTGATTATACGCTATGTAAATGAATGCATATGTGCAAATTTAAAACAAACGTACAACAAATCAATGCATGCAACGATTGTTATCTCGGTTGAAAATTGATGTATAAACATTTTTCAAAAGCTTACAGAATGTGTAGCTGGTAAGTTCAAGTCGAAGGTGCTTTCGATAGACACAGATGTTTCGTCTGTGTTTTCTTCCGAATAATCCTCCTCGGCATTATTTTCCTCATTTTCTGAATATTTTGCAAAACGAACGTGTTCAATGTTAAACTTGCTATTTTGGTATAAAAAATATATATGTACATCGGAATTAATAATACGATACGTCTAACAAGAAAAATGTCAAGAAATAATAATACTGAAATATTATCACGTCACGTATATTACACTTACTACGTACCAGAAAGTAAGTAAGTAAGGTAAAAAAGAAATAATTGTCAAGTAAAATGCACTGTGTTTTAATAGACTTTATTAAAACTTTCGTGCATAACCTTGCAATTATTTACGTCATGTTTAATAATGTGTTTGAACGTAAATTGCATTAAAAATTGTACCTCTTTCGCTATACGTTTCGTCGTTGTCTACGTACGCATCCATTGTCGTTTACTTCTTCTCTCGAAGTTTCTGTAATCAGAGGAAACTGTAAACAATCAGTACATATTTCTTTTCGCAAACGTCAATTTGGTTAAGCCCCCTATGCACTATTCACGTACTAAATGAATTTAGGTAGAATGCACTTTACAGTTTTCATGAATGGAAGCTTCGTATCTGTAGTACGTAAGATCGCGAGATATATTTTCTTGAATGTATCCATGTACCCAAAACCCTTTCGATCTTTAATTCTTATCGGGAAATAGAATAATGGCTCTTTGAAAATTCGTAATCGTTTCATTTATTATATGAATATATTAAGTTTATTTCATATTTTATATTACAATAATGTATGTACGTGGTTTTACAAATGCGCTGCAAAATATATAAAAAATTACAATATGTATCTAAAAGCAATGTGAACATCATAGAAAAATGTGTATACATAACACCAATGCAATTAATAAATTATATTACATAAAGTCTTGTAGAAATAATTATAAATGCATGATATTAATTATGTTCAATATACTTCGATCGATTATTTATTTTGACTTATTTGTTGCGTGATCCATGGAATATAATTATATACATTAACGTATACACCAGGAACATTGCTTGTTGCACAACCAATACCCCATGCAACCATTCCAACCACTTGCCATTGTCCATTTCCATTTTGGCATACTAGTGGAGAGCCACCATCACCCTGGAACAATTCACATTGAAACAGATCTCCCCTAAACGACTTTCAGTAAACTAAAATAAAATTCTGATATTTTCATCACATACTGTGCATGCATCTTTCCCACTTTCCCCTCCTGCACAGACAAAGCTGTTGCTGTTCAGAGCAAAGTATTGTCCAAGTCTAGTTTGCCGAAGAGAATTTTCACAAGTAGATTGATCCACAATTGGTACATCTACCTCTCTTAATACACTTTGATACCTTCCATCCATGCCAAATGCATCCTTTCCCCAACCAGACACCCAGCATCTTCATGGAGAGATATACATTTATGCATATACAGAATATAGCAATGCAATGGCCAAAGGGATCGAATATTTTTCAAAAATGTACTATGTACCTTGTATTACTTGTGGGTACTGCAGTGGGCAAACATGCAGTGTTAATATTGGGACTGTTTGAGATAGGAACAGTGCCGCTTAAAGTTATTACAGCCACATCGTTTTTCAGATTGAGGGCATTGAATTCCGGGTGTGCGTATATTCTCTGAACTGAATATTCCTGATACGGATAACGCTCGTTAGTAGACTGTCCATCCCATTCACCTAATCTCACCTTAAGTCCACCGTTTCTGTAAATACAAGTATCGAAATGTGGACGCGTAATAATGTATTAAAAAATAGCTGAGCAATATTTATATACTTGTAATACAATTTTCAATTTACTCACGTGTACGATGCTACCTTGTGGGCAACAGTGAGTACGTGATTAGGTGTGATAAGTACACCAGATCCGACATAAGCGTTGTTGGTTGTTAAAAGTGCAGCTTGCCAAGGATATGCGCCGGGACTTGCTTGTCCTTGAGGGTGCGAGGACACAGGAATTTTTCTGATACCACAGGTAGTGTCAACCAGGTTTCCTGAGGACGGCGAGCAGCAATATACTTGCCCCGTAGTACAATTAGAAATCTAGAAAAGTTAATTATAAAGCGATGTATTTTCCAATAAATCCGGATCACACGATTTCGTAAAAATCGTACTGAATAGAACAATTGAATAAGTTGTTCATACATACAATATTAACGATTCGAATATCGATGCCTGTATTCATAGTCGCACAAGTACCGATCGGAACGCAACAGCAGTTCATATTATTCATATTATTTCCATTATTCATCATACTATTGCCCATGTTGTAATCTGAAAAGTAAAACGAAAAGATTGTCT
Organism: Nomada ferruginata; assembly: GCA_963583965.1. Taxonomy (NCBI): domain Eukaryota; kingdom Metazoa; phylum Arthropoda; class Insecta; order Hymenoptera; family Apidae; genus Nomada; species Nomada ferruginata. The sequence continues at coordinate 6,073,176 of OY757225.1, read as the reverse complement.
ATTTATTTTGCTATATTGATAGTTATTGGATTCAAAATTAAATAAAATGATTTTAATAAATATACTTTCTATCCCTCTTATACTTAAAAAGATACAAAAGAGACATACAAAACGGTAATATAATTTAAATAAAGATTGATTTTTTGGTGTCTTACGTACTTGAATTCATGGAGGTCCCGGTACGATCGAAAATAATCGTATCTTGCGCCAGGACGTGACCCTTTAAGATGCACGCGACGAAGATCGCGAAGAATTTGTTCATTATGGAAAAGTAAGAAATAAATCTCTACTATTTAGCAAACGAGCACAGATAGCTAAAGCTGCGAGATATTAACTAATATTTAGTCGTTGAGCATTCGTTCATTTATATATAACGAGGATACCCCACAACGAGTTTAGAGGAGCACATTAACTCGTACATCCTTTCGGAACGAAAATAATATATGACCTTCTACAAATAGAAGAGCCATAATCCTTGTTGCAACAATGAAACGGTGTAAAATGTATCGCTGGGCAATTTGTCGCAAATTACTTCCGATCGTGATTATGTCTTCATTTATGTATGAAAAGTGTGTTGCAACGTTGCTCGATTTTAATGCTAAAATGTTTGATGTGGAATGGGAAGCAAGGTCAAACGTGTTCTAAAATCAAGAAGGTCAATAATCATAGATTGTCCGTAGTATCGTTATGAAACATGTCATAATGGTACTGGTTTTTCCCTTCCCGTTTTATATCTTTGCGCGGTGAACGACGCTTTTGACATACATATAATAAGATACTGTGCAGAAAATACCCGACTTCGTTTTACTACCAACAAGCGTATTTTCCTTCTCAAAGCATGAAGCTATGAAAAATAACATTATTTCCATGGTGACACTCTTTCCGAGGGACGAGATGTTTTAATGGCTTAAATGTATTTTACGGTTACTCGTGGTTAATCAGATCACTGGTTAACCAGATCGTGCTAACGCTGATAAGACAAATGGAAAAACTTGGCAAGACTTGTACTATTCCAATTTTTTGCCAGTTCGTATCAACAGTGAATTTTAATTTAAGATGTCGTTGATTAAAATCGTCCCAGTAGAACGCGAGATAATTGAATTTGTTCAAACAAATTATAAACAAAAGCGAATACTTCGACTTTCCGGCGAGCTACAGCAATGATCAGTGGACATAAATTGAAGCTAAAAATATAAGCTACCATCTCCAACAGGTGTGAACTATATTCCATGTGAAATTCATTTCTTATAAACAATTAAACAATTAAAATTGTTATTACGGCCAAATGCATGTAGTTAGCGCAATGGGGTATTTTTTGTCGTGTAGCTGATTCGTTTCCCTTTCATTTGACCCACCATTTATTAAAAAATAACCACCAGGAGCCGAGATAAAAATTGTTTAAAAGTTGGTGACCCGGAGTGCAATTTCGCCCATTCTTTACTTGTTAATAACTTTTAAACCACAAATGCCATATTGTTCAGATTGTTGGGGCAGATAGCTATGTTTCGCAGCTTTAATTTAAGACAAGCTCGGTTAAAAAATACGCGCTAGAAGCCGAAAAAACGCAATTGTTTAAATTAATGATGTAATCCAGGAATTCGGTTTTGGTGGTGCGCGAAACTGCGAGAAAGCCCCCAAACGCGAGATGGCGCCACATGTCCGATTATCGACATGTCGTTTCCGACAAAATTTTTAAACAATTTTTATCTCGGCTCCTGCAGGTTGTTTCTTAATAAATGGAGTATCAAATGAAAGGGAAACGAATAAGCTACACGACAAAAAATACCCCGTTGCTGTAACTATATGCAGTTGGCCGTAATAACAATTTTAATTGTTTAATTGTTTATAACAAATGAACTGCGCATGGAATAATGTCCTCACCTATTGGAGATGGTAGCTTATATTTTTAGCTTCAATTTATGTCCACTGATCATTGCTGTAGCTCGCCGGAAAGTCGAAGTATTCGCATTTGTTTATAATTTTTTTAAACAAATTCAATTATCTCGCGTTCTGCTGGGCCGATTTATCAACTTAATCGATATGTTTTTAACAAAACTATCGAAATACCAACTGTACTTGGAACTTGCTAGTATCAAAGTAACTCTTCCTTGTTAGACAAAACCGAAAACGATGAGATATACGATGTTCTTCAAATAATTAAATTGACCAGCATTACGACATTGATTGCAATTGCAGAATGGAATAAATTTAAATGATAAGTTTGACAATTAAAAACGATAGGGGAAAATGGATGACTATAAATAGAAATAAGGATAACACAAATAATAAATCTGCATCATTCGCTTTATTTATACATCAAGTTGCTACATTCTTTCGTTCTGAAAGTAGTATTCTCACAGTTTTTTATTCCGTTTCTTCTTACTCATTTTTTATCTTTTTTTTATTTCTCTTCTGAAAGCGTAGTAGAACACTTAAAACATTATTGCTCGCACAGTCGTCAATCCAGCGAGACACTAAGAACGTCTGCACTAACACGAGTACGTAAATACACGAAGATTGTTCGACATTTTTTTGACATCGCGCGAACTAAAAACGTAAATTTCGAAAAATTCACAGTAAAACTCGCCTCTGGTATCTCAGCCGGTGAATTGTATTGTGTGTGTGTGTGTGTATGTTCCAGAAGGAACGGTGTCTTTCAATGTAAATTCGTAGAAACTATCTAATGTGGTCGCGGTACAGGATGGTGCAAAAAGTATTAAAAAATATTTGCAATACCTGTTACGCGAGAAAATTTCTTGTGAAACGGAATTTGTTCGAAGCCCACTTTTTGCACCATCTGATTCTCTTATTACGCCTACAAAACGCAGTAAAAAAACTGCACTTTTCTGCTTTTGAAACAGAAACTCAAAGTTTGTGGGACAAGACCAAGACCAGATAAGATCACGACTTAAACTTTAAACATATTTAAAAAGTCATATAAAATCAGAATTAATAGCTTCCTAACTAAGTTGGTACTTGACGGACAGTGCCTAAGAGGTAGTATCAATTTTTTCCCATTATATTCGCACTGATTATAGTACAATCAGTTTTTCCGACCCCCACGTCTCTTCATAGAAGATGTACATTGAGGACAGTACCACTTGCCTTTCGGCGGCGCAGTGATACCCACACATGGATAGTGGAACCATTCGAAAGGACACTAAAAAAAAGTCATAACAATGAAGGAATTATTTGATAAGTGTTGGTAATCAACTTACCAAAAACGAAAGACATAGTAGGATAAATAATTCCAACTTACATCAGAATTGTCACAGGCAACCATATCTCCGTAAGATACTTGATTACATATACAATATCTTGGTTCATTTGGATCATATGTCCAGTCTGGATTATCCGTATCCACGACTTGTGTATTCGTAGTTATAACTGGAGGCGACACCGGTTGCTGTACAGAAGCAGCAACTGCACTCGAACTTGGAACAGCAGTTGTTACTTTTCTAAATAAAACAATAATATACATATATTAAATAAACAGAAATGAACTTCTCATGAATATTAACAGAGTTCTTTAGATATGCATACTTTTTTTGTTTCTTTGTTGTTTCTTGTATAGCTGCTATGGCTGTCTGAGCAGCGCCAGCTAATTCTCTACTAAATTCGGCTGCGTGTACCCCACCAGTATTAATGGCTTCATAGCTAGCTTTTAAGCTGGCAGTACGTCTGCCTTGCTGCATTTGCTGTGTCGCAGCGATTGCTTGCGATGCTGCAGCCGCTATGGCATTTCCACCAGCTCCTATGTGACCGAGATTATAGCTTACAGAGCCGACAGAATTTGCGATTGCTGTGGGAGTAGATGGCACGCTTGTAGCGGCTACAATTGGTCCTGAATTTGCAGAAGCTGGTCGCGATTCAGGAAGACTTGGAGAAATTTTTTCTACAGCTAAGCGTTTTTCTATAGATGTAGAGGATGCATTTGAATCTCTCCTTTTCTCTGCTCGAGCTGCAAAAGCGTTTGCGATTAGAAAACGGTCCAAATATACAATATGCAATTCGTAATTGAAGTAAGAAAGAAAAATTCAACATACAATGACTGTGATTGTCTCGTGACCTGCTAGACGATGTAAAGCTATACCGATTCTCTTTTTGGCTACTATTTGTAGGTGGTTGATCTAATTCCAATGACCTTTTCTCCAATATTTCTGTGATACCTTTATTATCTGCTTCTAATTCCATTTTAAATTTGTGCAATTCCTGATCTAATCTCCTCAAATATCTATCTACTAAGTCGTACATCTGATTAGCTAAGTGCACCTTCTCATCTGCATCCTCCAAAGTCTTGTAATACTCTCTTCTAATGGCTTCGTATTCTGCTTCTTTTTCGCTAGGTTTCATTTTCTTTGCGTTTGCAAAAAAGGTCTTCACTTTCTTTTCTAAACTGTCCATTGAGTCTGTAACAATTGGAGCACTTACAACCACACTCTATAAAGAACGTCAATGTATATCATAAAAAATATACATATAAATTTCAGCCATATTTATATATCGTAAGCATTATATATTCAATGTTCCATATTGCAGGATAATGTACATACTCTGTACACCTAAGTCCATTTCTCTCATTTCTGTGAACCGGTCCCTTAATTCTTGTGGTAGATGCTCGATCACTGAAACCGTGAAAGAAGAAGGTCAACATAACCAATCAAGATGGGAAATAAACAGGGCCAGATGCTTAGAAGCAAGTAACATTTATCTAATTAACGCACTCGTTACAATGTTCATATCTTAATCATAGCAAATATTGCAAGTTACTGTATAACTTCAAGATATATTGGTAAGAGCAGAGACGTTATTCACCGTTCAGAAAACATGTAACTAACCTAAAATTGATAGTGTGCCGTATGTCAAGTAATTGCTCATGTAACGCGACATTTAGGATAGCGGTAAAATAAAAAGGAGGATATAAACGATTATATTTGATAACGTAATATCTACTTAGATATTCGCTACGAGAAAACTTTCTGTTGTTTGTACGGGAGAGTATATTCGGGAAGGTTAGTAACTTTCTTGAGAAGCTGGGTAAGCAGAGCATGCCTCGTTTTTACGTACTTTCGACATAATCTTCCAAGTAAAGCATCCTTTCGTGCTGGCACTTCGTTGCCTGGTGCTTGATTTACAATTATTTACAATTTACTAAAGGGGAGTGCTTGCCGCCGTGGCAAAATTAACGAAAATTGTAGCACTCGATCGGAAGCGTGTTTACGGCGGCCAAATCCCTTGTTGTACCCACATTTTCACGCTAGTTCTGTAAATGATGCGAATCTATGAATGATTCTTACGAAATGTTGGAGAAAGTATATCATTTTCGCGTATACAAGTGGCTCAGTATTTTACGCATTCACGATAGTGTTATCTATTTCAAAATTATAACTGGCCAGTTATCTATTCCTTGTAATCCGCCATCTTAACCTAACGTTCAGGGATGAATTCGTGGGGTTTTAGGTCCCCGAAACGAAATGTGTTTTTTCCATTTTTCTCACTGAATTGATTATCCCTCTTAATTTATACTTGTACATTGCCCATCGTCAGTTCAGTGCCCTCGATAAGCATTTCGTAATTTTCTACATTTCACATATCTAATCCGTAATAATACGCTCGCCAATACTATTATAAATTGAAATTCATTGTGCCCTCATTCTCATTGAATGCCAAAAATTGGACTTAAAAGAATTTCTTGCGCAATACTTACACATTTTGTATTTTATCTGCTTTGCAAAATTAACGACGCGATACTTGTTTTGAGTGCAAGGTACATCTCGATTTTTCAGTAAGAATGTTGCGATTCCAGGAAATGGTGTTCTCAAATCTATCAAACATTGAACAACCCTTAAGAAATCTCCATTATTTGAAATTAAGTGCCGCTAAAAATGTTTTAAAATGCATGTACTTTAAAAGAAAGGTGTATTGAACTTTTCCTCAGCGAAATGATACGCCGCAGCCCAACGAGAATCGAGTTACGACTAGACGATCTGCAAGAATACGAGGCAATGAGGAAAGCTCTCGAAGCCAAGAAAGAATCTGAAAGACAGCCGGCATTCAATCCACCCGCATGGGGCGGTAAAGTGCCGCAAACTGAAATCCAAGAACGCATTGGTTACATGCCGCAACAGAATCAACCTACCCACTCCCGCCCCAATATATAGCTTTTCATATAATATGTGCACGATTTTAATTATACTGTAATAATTAATTGAAATGATGCATGCTCGAATGAAACGAATCCCCTCGAATTCACTTTCCACAATATTTATTACCATAATATTACTAAAATATACATGGCAGCATATTTTCCATTCTTCCTTTTTTCGTAAAGGTTCAACAGTTCAGGGAAATAGTAATAATAAGAACACCGACAGTTATTTAAGATGTAAAACACAGTGGTTTAACAAACTATGTATCGCCGGTATGTTACAATTTAAATCATGAACAGACACGTTCGTTTGCTTAATCGAATCGCAGTAAGATCTATTTTGAGCGTTTAGGGAAAACGAGATATACATATTGCCGTCTGAAACGCTTCGCGTGCGAAAGGGTGTACAGTTACATAGTTATTAACATTATATGTCAGTGGTTGCATCGCTATCCCTATCGTAAAAGATACTGCTTATTGTTGGAGATGAAAAATAAAATATATTGCTGTACAGAATAGAAATAATTCGAAATGCAGTATTGTCGTATTTATTGTTCTCCTTGGAACGTGTTATTTATCCTCTGAACCAGCAGAAAAACGATAAGTACTCCGCCGACGTATTGTTTGCGAAAGCTTGTTCAATTCCATTATTAAATCAGTTTTCTATCTTGTGCAGGGCGATCAAAAGTGCACCCTCGACGACCTCTTAAGACGACTATAGCTCTTGTACATTATAGCCCCTTGTTGAAATACAAGTACGTGGGTATTTCTTTGCTTTTACAATTCTTCTTCAGAAGCTCGTAATTCTCAGGCTCCCAGCGTTCCAAGGTACTTGATTTGATCGAACTACAAAACATATGCAAAATACAGATGTCACCCATGTATTCAATATCTAAAGTGGGGCATTTTCATGATAAACGAACGATATAACTTTAATGGTTAATAAAATGTTAAAGGAGTTTACCAATTCTGTGGGAATAACGCGCATGCCGTGGGTACCATAAACGTCAGGCTGAAATTGTAATAAATAATATGTTTAAATCACTCGACCAGCTACTTGGAAAAAAATAATAATACTTACAAACAGCCGACCAGCAAAATTTGTATCGGACCGTGCAGCGGTTTTATCTTTTGCATCCAAGGGTACTTCTCCACCCTTTCCATGATAGGCGGTAGGATCACTGGATCACATAAATGAAACTTCTGTTTGAACATATGTCGCGTTTGATTTCCCATTTTACATATTATTTAATGCAGACTTACGCATGCCAGGTGCGCACATAATAATTCTCGAGATGACTACTTGGCTAATACCTTTGATTGCCGCAAGCTGAAACGAATCACGCATTCAATCACTCTTTATCGATACATTTTATTGCATCGTGAACCCCGACTGCAACCTTACCTTTGATTTCGTTAGTTTATTGCCGTTCTCGTCTCTGATATCGATGCCATTTGTGATTTCATTTTGTCGCATTAGAGGAATATTCACACAATTTGCAGCCGCTACAGCTGCGAACGGCACATAACGCTGTAATTGGGAAATAGTATCATTCTATGTATCAAAATTAAATAAAAGAATTGCATAGAAAATTAAAAATTTATTTTTACGGCCATAAGTGGGCTTGCTCGATTTGCCCAGAACGACTTGCATCCTATCGCTGTTAGCATAGCCGCTGAAGTAGCACTGGCATAAGCCACCCCTAATTGAGACACCGTTGTGGGACTATTAGCATTTCTGTTCGTATAGTTGACCAAGGCGTTGAACGACTGATTCACCCATTGCCAAAACACCACAGCCCCGGTCGTTCTGTAATAATTTGCGAATGAAAATTCATACTGCCATAAATGTTTTTGATCAGAAATTAAAATTCCAATCGCTCCTTATAAAAGACAAAGTTTCAAATATCAAGATTTTAAGAAAAATATAAGATTCCTTATCGATGTTAGGTGTCATTTTTCTCAGTGACGTAGTCTATGGAGAAGAACATGCTACGGGACAATTTATATACATATGTATATATGTACTTGTAGAATTGAAGCATAGCACCAGTGACGGCCATTCCCCCTGGCACTTGAAAGGACATTCTACCAAAGACATTCTGCAGGTCACCGGTGTCGGGATGAAAGGCCGACTCGTAAAGCTTCTTAGCATAGATGATTTGCTCCCGGGTTGTACCAGCTGGCTCCTTCCCAAGTCTATAAGATAAACAGGCTATTGATTTTTCGAAGACGTAAAAAAAAAAAGAAGTAAGGTGCGTGTGATTTTGTGCCGTGCGTTCTGATAACAAGTCTATACCCGATGGAAATGATGTACTATTGCAATTACTATAAAAATTGGCGCAGTAATTTGGTTATCTGAAACGATAAGATAAAGTGGTTTTACGGGCGATTGAACAATAAGTGTTACGAAATACAGTATGTGTATACATATATTTTGCAGAACTGTGTACGAAGTAAATATGTTTACTGTAGGTTCGATTATCATTTTCCTTTGCCTTTTTTCTCTCCTTCTGTTACGCGATAGAAAGAAAAATTTAATTGGATGCAAGCACCTTACGACTTCCGTTTTCCATAAAACTGATCTTTCATCCGTGCCATAGTAATAATAACAATAATAATAAAGAAATGCATATACGTATGAGACGGAAAACATCAGTTATATGTAATTCTTCAGGGAGAAAGAGGAATGTGAAGGAGCGAGAGATGTATCAAGGTCTGCTCTTTGCTGTTTTAAATAGAATGCTATATTTATAGAGGGAAAATCGTTTTTGAGCTGTTTTAATATGGCCAATTGTAATATTTGATTAATGTTTCAGTTGTACCATTTTTTTTTCCTATCGTACTATTTTATTATGTTTTTTTGTTCTTTCCGAACGATTCTCTGTGTATACCCGATGACCAGTATTTTAAACATATTTCATTTTTATTGAAATGAAAAACCCAATGAAACGAATATCTAATGAATATTGTTATAATATAATGATGCATTCGAAACGTCGATTTATCCTTGAAATACTTAACACCGCGAACCGCATGCATCGATAACGATCGTTATGCAACGATTTGTATTTCACCAAGTGTGACAAAAGCGTTGAGAATAGACACGATTCTTGATTCACACGCTTTAGATCACAATTGTTTCATTAATCACAAACGGAAAAAACAACACGCCGGGAAAACAGCGATAAAATTTCTAAAAATGGATCAATTGAAATATTCTTATCTTCGTATTTTTGGCCAATTGGTTTATCCTCGATATAAATATCGTCTTTGCATCGGGGCGATACAAAATTTGAGGGAATGCCGCAAATTATGGCACGTTAGATATTTATGTAACACGTCCGGAATATTGGCGTGTGCTCAACGAAATTAACCCGTTGTCCCATACTCACTTATAGTCCTCGCATAACTTCTTTGCCTCGAGTAGTTCGCTTTCGTGGACGACACAGGTACGGAAATCAGTCATCCAGGCGAAATATTTCCACCTGCCCGCGAAAGTACTGAGGTCCCATAAGGGTTTGTCGATGTCCAGTCTCTCCTCCCCCATTGTCGAGGGCTATTGTCGCCTCAAAGTCTTGTTAACAAATGCGAGAAAATGGCCATTAAACTAACGCTTCCAGTTATATTTTTTAACACGGTTAAAGATAATAATAAAAGAAAGAAGAACGAAGGGAGCAAAGAACTTGGCCAGACTCATCAACGTCATGTTTATAAAAGAAGTTATTTGAAATTGAATGCCGTAAATAATAATATTGTAATTTGACAAATACAACAAAAGCAATCAAACAAGCCGGTATACATACGCACTCGTGTTGCGCGAATTAAGATAACAAGTATTAAAATTTTAAATTACGTATGCCATTAGCACGGTTTGCCCGAAACACTATCACTCTATCATCCCCTTCTACAATTGTTATCTGCAAAGTTCTTCCCGCCATAAAAATGAGAAGGAATAATAGAGGAGCAATAAAAAAGAAAAAAAAGAACGCAATGAATACTGGATCAAGGCGAACGATGGACTTACAATTATTTTAAAGTCTTTTCGTATTAAACGCTATTTTGTGTATAGAGCATTTTCCCTACCATTAATGCCAATCTATCGATTGTTTCATACTGTCCATATCAATCAGCATATTTGATGCTCAAAGGAGACTTCGAAGAGGATATTCAACCCCCGTGAATTACAATACATAATTAAGAGGCAATACCGAATCCGATTCATCGATCGATATTATCGTGACGCACGTGTTGCGATTCGGTCGCTAGTCGATCTTGCACCAGCGTATCGCCGCGCTCGAGAACCCCGCGCTCGCGAATTTCCAGGTATCGCGAGAAACTCGGCATAACCTAAAGGTAACAATCGAGCAGCACACATCGATAACACCTTCGCGTATGTATGTATGCATTTACTCTTGCCTTCATTTCGCACACCCCGATTATCGTATATTCCCAGACTCCGAACCATCGCGTGACGTCATGACAAGACACTTGCGTGACCGTGTTTTAGGATAATTTCGCCGAGATTTCGTCGGTTCCTGGGCGAATATCGACCACACTCGACAGAAGAGGCTGCAGTCGATGGACGACCCACTTTCTGTCCGAGTACTGGCATATTTTCATTCAAAAATGACGTCGCGAGTCAACGAGCTGTGCGTTTCGGCCGCATTTTCACCCCCGGCCGCACTATGTCAAACTGCACGTGTACGGCCGCATATTATGTAACGCGTTATACGCGACAGGCATAATTTTTTTTGTCCGCTTACCCGTGAAAATCGTGTGTCACCTCTGGAGAGCCTGCTCCGTTCTGCTGTCCACCCGTAACCGCGCACGCAAGTGTCCGGCACCCTACCCGAGTGCCAGCTACGATGATACGGCCCTGCAACTTCTCTCCCCCTCCAGTTTGCGAATTTACTGTATTATCGTTATTATCGTTTTATGCGCTACGTTCAGGCGATTCTTTTCTTTTTCGCGCGGTTCTTCGTAAGTGGCAGTATTTTTGCTTCGAGTTTTTCGTTCAATGCTGGATTGTAATGCACCGTAGAATGAATATGAGCAATGCATTAAAGGTACACATTCCATAAATCATTAAAAATTAAGTTTTCACAAACGTTAGTATCGTTTTATCAAGTTTAATATTTGAAAGATTAATAAGATGTTTCGAATGATCATAACTCTAGAGTAACGGCAACTGATACAATATTGCAGTCAAATATGTAAAGATGACATAAGCATTTGTCGATCTTCCCAAGGCTGTCTATACCAATGAGATAGGCAACAACAAAATTGCAGGCTGTTTTTCCCGAATCGTTCTGAATACAATAACCTGCGTTTGGCACAATTTAATTTCCGCCGAGGCAAATACAATAGAGGACAAACGCATCGATGATAATATGCATTGTAATACACAGCTGTGCGATCGTTCTTCATGTATAATTTGAACGGTATGTATTTCATACGTGGTGCCCATTACGAAAAAAGAACACCTTCTCAAAATGTTAATTTAATATGTATGCATATACATAAATAATTCTGCAAACGAGCTTACGTATTACAGATGTGAAATGATTTCCTTAAGCATGTCTTTTAATGTTACGACCTTTTCAATATTATTCCTAGGTATCCTTTATTAACTAAGTCATGAATATTTATGTTAATATAAGCATTGCACATTTTTATAAATGTCATTCAAAAGATGCATAGGTGGCTGTAAAATTATAAAAGTTTTTTAACCAATTAATTTGCAACATACATAGTGTGTACGTCTGCGTATGCCTATCGATTAATCATTTATTCGATTAAATGTTATAATTGAAAGGAATATTCTTAAATAATAAAATGTTTAACTAATTTTTAAATCTTGCAGACGAGAAAGAGGTTTCTAGAACGCATTGCCCGAAATAGTGTCATCTGTACGACGCTGTCTACAAATATTCAATTAACACAAAATACAACTACGATGGCGCTTAAAAGTCCATTCCAAACATCAAAGACTTCCAAGAGGCACCATTTGGACACTTCGACTTCCTGCCTCGATTCTATAGTACATATATACATATATATACGTATTCCCTTGCACCTTTAAACCGAGAAACCGCTGGTGTTACGTTTTCCATTTCCCTTGCAGTTTGAAGAATTTCCTAAACGCTCGATATGGAGCGCGCAATATTCTGAGTTGCGCAATAATATTGATAGTGCACAGAGCTAACATCGAAAACGTGCATACAGGCGTATACATGCATATACATATACATATACGTGCCTCGCTCGAATGGACTTCGTCTACCTACGTATGCATATATGTATTATGCTGCCGTCTAAACTGTTTATTAAATATGCGCCGATAAAAGTATTGGCCGATGTAGATAAAACTAATTAAGCCGTGTCATTTGCTACTCGACTCTATGCCAGACAGCTCACGTCTCCGACGATCCCTCTCGTTTTCGACCATCGAGCATCTCGTTGTTCTGCTTCTGTGTACTGGAGCGCAGATTCCTCTGTCAAAGTTGCGAGACGGTCGGACCAGAGAAAGTTTAAACAACGCTTTAACGAGGAGGTCAGCGAACAAAATCAAGTTCATGGGCACTCGTGTTGAATTCCTAAAATGCTCGTCCCCACTCGTCCCCCTAACTATGTACATATTCGTTTTATTCAATGTACTGCTGTCTTTCTTTATTGAACCTACAGATTCTCATTCGCCTTTTCCATGGGTGCTGTAACGTGGCCAGTGTACGAGATATTAGTGCACCAGGCCTACCAAGCAGTAAAATTCCAGGCTCACGAAAAGTAGAACTCGGCCTCGTTTGTTCCACGTCACTATATTGTAGCTAAAACTGTCGTGAATTATTATTTCGTAATGTTCGTGGTGATATAATTTCGGGCCTGGTTGTTTCCTCGTTAGGGCTGTCTCATGCTGTCCCGGTCTTTGCATCCATTAGTGTAGCATCTGCGATAAATGGAATTAATAAACACATTTGGAGGAAATGATTCTGCAAATACAAAGATTTTTCGCCACATATATATAATGTCTTTATTAACACAATTGTGACGAATTTGTACGCAAATAGTAATATTGTCTTTTTTGTTTGCAGTGGTTTCATTAAAATCAATATTCTGAGTAAAACTTCTGTGTGTACTCTCCATCAGGAGCATGGTCTAACAGTGTATCATGTTCCTGCCTGATGGAAAAAGATTGGAAGGAAGTTGCGTGTGATCGAAAAAGTATCTAGCTACAGCTATGTACATCAAGAAAGCACTTCCTTATTGTCGCAATTAAGTTCTTGTCCTCTGGCATGGAGCCACGGTAATGATAAAGCTTGTAATGTTTAATTTTCATCTTAACTTTTATCTGTCGTAATAATTAAATAGCGAATGCACAAAGGAAACTGTAGATTAATGAATTCAATATTTCAATGCTATTGCGAGTAAGAAATATTCATAGGGCAAAACGGCCAAGTACATCTCGCCTATCAGCTGTAATATAAGCGACATTGAAATTATATATTTTTGCATCAGGCTAATCATGTTTATTGTGAAATTTATTTCAATCAGTATGCATAACTGGTCTTCGAACATGGAATATCTTTCTATAGGGAGTTGTGTCTCATTCTTCCAGGTTGTCCCCACCATACCATGGAGAAAGAATGCTTCCGAAAAGTATGTGTAATAGTGGTGTATCTAGTACGGGTATGCATTCTGAGATAGAAATTTCAACTGTAAAGTAACTGGTTAAGCTCCTGTTGGTTGGACGAGATCACAGGGGGAAACGTAAGTTCGAATATAAAATATGGTACACAGCGTCGGGGGAAAATATTTTGGTTTTAAAAAATACTACCCCTTGTATGGGGTTTAATTTTGGAAGGAGAAGGGCATCCTGGATGGTTTCTACCGTCCTGAAACAAAATAGTACAGGGCCGTGCAATGATATGTTAGACACGTGACATTTCCCCGCATTTAATATTAAAAAAATATTAGATTTATGATTATAGCAAAAGCAAGGAACTGTAATCTATTAATTTTTATTTTCTTAAACATATACTCAGACAAGTAATTTTATCGAAAAGATTCAGCAAACCGCAATAATATCGGCCTCAGTTAACGATACAACTTAATCCTGCAAAAATGCAACATTGACTACACTATACTGTATTATTAATTAGCATTCCGTGTGCAGACCCTAGCTATTCCATTACAATTGTTTCCACAATAACATATTAATTCTTACTATTTAAAAACGGAGTATTAATGTACTACCGCGATAACTAAATCGAATAACAAACATATGCACGCAATCCCAACAATTTCATCTACCTAGTCATTATGCCCAATTCTTAATACCTGTTATATCTTGAAAAAAAAGAATTTACTCCAAATAATATACACAATTTATCATAAATTTTAGGGCCCGTAGCGTGGTTGTCACGGTCCTGCGCCATGCGGAGTAGGAGTAGCGTGGGGCGCATGCGCGGTGAGGCGCGAGGGCCCAGCTGTGCACGAACGTGAAATGCGGCGCGGTTGGCGGTGGTGGCTGCTAGGAAAGCAAGCGAGCGAACGTGCGAGCAAGCGAGCAAGCAAACAGGCAGAGGCTGCCCTCCTGTCTCCCCCACTCTTTAACATGCCTCGCAGAGCCCATGGCCTCCGTACACACGGAGGAGAGTGAGGCAGCCCCAGCCGCTCCTCACGTCATCCGCTGAGAGAGAGACGACGGGTCTCGACACGGCGAGGAGCAATAATTCTAACGAGCCAAGATGGCGGCGGACACGGTGGCCCTGTCCGCGCTCACGCTCGCCAGGGGCGACAAGATCCTCGTGACCGTCGAGTCCGCGCTGCCGGACATCGTCGTCGTGTCCTTCGTTCACGGTGCCAAGTGCTTCCAGGGCGCATTGCTCGACGCCACCAAGAGGTAAGCGTGCCTGCTACGAGAGCTCTTCATGCCTCCAAACTCTTCTTCCTTCCTTTCTCTGTCTTCCTCTCTCGCTTTCTCTCTCTTTAGCTGTCTCTCTCTCACTCCCTGCTGTTCATTTACTCCGTTTCACTGTCTTCCCCTTGTGCTTTTTATCCTGTGCAACAATATTCGTACAACCCGTACTCGTGTTACGACTGTTGTTGCCCCCCTAACCCTTATGCACGTTCCGCCAAACTCTCGCCGCGACTCCAATTTGTTTTGACCGATCATCACTCCAAGGAAGCCAGTAGTAAGCATGCCATGCTGTCGGCCCTCGCAGCCAAAGTCTCACAAATGATGTGGTTTGTTTGTTGTGTGCATATATGGTGTTTTTATCGTGATCATATTATATGTATACATTATCGTTGCTCCGTGTACGCGTGCGAATGTCGCGCGTGTGGGCAAGTGAGCGTGTGAAAACGTGCTTGATAAGAGCACAGTGGCCACGGGTCCGGATCCGTCCACGAATTTCGAGTTAGAAACATCACATTAGGTCTACCTGTGTCCCTAGCCGACGGCCAAGCTACTGACGACGACGTTGGAAACCTATCGTTGACCGTCGCATTTGTTCTACTAATCGTTGGTAAAGCTTTCACGTATACAAGAAACACTGTTTAATGTTCTCTCAGAGGCAAACGAATCTTACCGTGCCATCGTTAATCTCTGCTCACATTGATAAAAAAAATTTAAATTCGATAATACCGTTCGTCATGCAACAGGAAGCGTTTCGAACTATCGGGTCTATGATTTTTCTCTGTGAGACATTGTTACTTCCGGTCGAGTGGCGGAATCCACTATAGGGAGACGCGATTACATGACCGCAGGGTGGAAAAAGTAAATTTCCACGATCTTCAAGATTTCTCGACCGGCAAATAGGGGTTGGTAGCCGGCGATCGTTGGTGGTTACGTGCTCTGCATGTCGTAAGTCTTCATGTAAAACGGCTTTTGTTCCGCAAGCGGAAGTATGTAGTTCCACGATCACTCGTGTCCCACGTCTTGCGCCCTTCGCTTGGAACCGCCGGAGAGTGTTTTACGGTATCGCGAAAAATTATGTTTGTTCCACTGAGATAAGCCTGACACGCATTTCTGGCCCCCTTTGCTTTCATCCCTCTATCTTCCGCGTCAGTGGAATTACAATTAAATTGTTCCATTGGCGTGGTGGTTGGATTCATTCGAACTACACACTTAGGTTGCGTTACAGTGCCGTCTGCACGCGATTTTACACGCAGTAACATATTACAGATAAATAGATGTTATTTAATCGTATGCGTAACACTCTTCTGTAACGTTATCACGTTAGATAAATCATGGACAGGATGATCACACAAGTGGAAGAGCTATTGGTAATAGTAACCGGGCAGAATTCACTAGCTGCATTGGACTTAATTGTCGAGATGTTTAGGTATTCAGTTTCATACCAAAACTTGTGGAACAAAACTACCGTATACGCGGAATATGTTATTACGCTAACCATTACCGCTGCAATATGGGCATTTGTTTATTTTTTTAGGAATGACTGAAAATCACGTCATTAGGTTTATTAATTGCGATATATATGTTTGATGTACTTAGAAATTCATTGCGTTAAATAAAGAAACAAATTAACTGTTGTAATATTAGGCTTTCTAAAGGATAGAAAAACCTGGTATGAAATGTTTGTTTTAGACTTTTTCTATTATTATTTCACTACCTTTTATCATGGTCTTATGGGTTCGTGTATCTTTAGTAGCAAGATAATTGCCCATTGCACATGGCAGTAGAAAGTTATTAAAGTAGGATAAAACAGACACGGAGTGGCAATGCTGTAATGTTGCAACGCGGCATTTAAATACCTGAAATCTGTGATTTAAATTCTATGCAGGGTTATTCATTGCATTAGACATTTTCATTGTCCATTTAGAAACTTCCATCTCGATTTTATATCCCCATTACCAGTTTAATAGATTAAGATCAAACTGTTCCTACTATTCATGAGATCTTGAAAATGTTGTAGAGTAGGCTCTCGTAACTTTCACGTATATAAATTTGTAAATCACACGGTACAAGCAGCGAGGTCGCATGTCATTTACAGTTAAACTTTAGATAGAACAATCTGTTATACCATAAGCCAAACTCTTTGGTTTCTCTTTTGCTAATTTTGGAGTAACACAATATACGTGCATCTCTGGAAAAGTTGCCACTATCTACCGTTTAATAATACATTCGGTTTGAGTAAGGATATTCATCTATAATTTCCTCCAATATACCGGTCGCATCTCCAATTATTTTTAGCGACATGTTTCTGGGATTGCATTCCTCGAATGTAGGGTACAGAAATCGGTTTTCCCCAAATTTTGTATTGTTACTTCTTTTTCCTCGCAAAAATATAAGAGAACTTATGTTTATTGGTTAATGCAGTTACGCTACCTTTTTTATATTTCTCGAACGATACCCTGAATGCTGCACGCGGCGGTATTAAGATGTTTCATTTCCTCGGATATTATTATGGAAAAAGGCTTCGAAATCGTGAGTCATACTCGACGAACGCTGCCGCCTTGTTCGTACAGTCATTGCTGATTTCACTCTATCGTTGTGAAAATTTTGCTTCGCACGAAACCGATTTCAGCTACAACGCTGGCGTTTTATTACAGCCTACGTAAAATATTACGTTATTAATCATATTGTTAGAATCATATTATCTATCAATTTGTGATACAATTTATGTGCTCAGCGAGATGTACTTCGAATATACATATGGGTTGAATATAATCAGGGCGAATAATTGAATGAATGACGATAAATTTTGCTATACTCGGGATTATGACTATCTTTATGTCGCGTTTGGTTTTTTTTAAGCATTGCATAATCCTCATTCAAAAGGAAATTGAGCTGGAATGAAACATTATTGGTATTGCCTCCAGGATAGTATCGATATATTACCAACTCTCATTAGTTTTCCACGGATAAATCATTAAAGAGACTTTTCAGATCCTGCTTTGACGAAAAGAAAACCAATTTATCAAAGTCCAGCTGTTGATTGCTTAAGGACAGTCACGTTGTTGGTGTTTTTCTTCTTCTTTATGCTCTTGTGTATAAATAACCTGTACCGAGGTCGTTTTATTTTGTACATCTGTACGAAGAAGCGTGCTCCGTAATTATTCTAAAGATAAGAAGCGTTAGCAGTATTTTTACGTTAAATACCCTATTTTTACAAGACAGATAGCGGTACACTAAAAAAGAATAAAGGAGCAACATTTATCCAAAGTTCAGATAGGGATAATTTTATTCTCGATTATTTCTATTCGCTTTATTTATTATAATATGTTTATTTCTTGTGTTACTTTTCATTCGAATCGCACGTGTCCCTTAAAAAGAAAATAATAATTCAATTTGGTAGCTCTGTTTGATGGAAAAAACATGATTATCTACGGTGCTTAAAATAATTCAGACGAATCTACCCAGTAAACACCACTGTAATCGTATAACAAGCCCGAGTTAACGCGGTTGCAATTATTGTAACCCGTGCATCTTGCGCCCAAAGCAGAGATTTTATCCAAGTCTTTTTCCCGTTTAATTGTGTTAACATAACGCTTACATTGCAACACGCTGCCGGGTGATAAGAGGCGAGCAATAATCTCGTTCTCTTCATCGTGTTCGTCCTCACGAACCGGGAATCGTGTGTCGTGTGATGAAGAGATACAATCAGTTTAAAAAATGAATTTTGCCAGACTTACAACGGCAAAATTTTTACCGTAAAATAACTGTCGTGGAGTGTATCTCCCTTCAGAACAGCGAATTCTGAGGTATTTGAAGGTTGTATGCTGCTTGGGGCGTAATTGGCACTTGCTATAATTCAATTTAAATTACATAAACGTCGAAATACGTATGATAAAGTTTGAAATTTTGTATTCTTGATTTAAGGGTAGAAAAGAAGTTATACGACAATAGTGTTTGAAATTAGTGAGTATTTTAGCATTGCTTTGGAATTTCTGGATTCCCGAGCGAAGATTATATAATTCAGTGTAGTAGGCACCCCTTGTAGTCCAGTGATATTTAGATTGTTTTGAGTAAAATACTACGTTAGTGTGATGGGGGATGAATTTGTAAGGACGATGTGAATAGAGTAGTGTAAATGTACAGTTCATGGGCTGGCTTTCCTTTTTGCCGAGGGTTGCAATTTAATTCGTGGTATCCTTTGAAGTCTGATGGTATCTGGGAAATTTTAAGGAGAATAGTAGTAGGCTAATATGGCAAAGGGTGCATTTTTAAGAATACCATATACATAGGGTGTTGTGGACGGATCATTCAGTGGTCTGTACCCTTTTGACAGGTCTTCCAATTACATTATCAAATCTTTGAAAGTCGTGAAACCAATACTTTACACGCGGAACGAAGTAATCAGGAAAATTGTATTGTATAAAAGGCCAATGATATATTTTCAAGAGGTGAACGCAAGCTCAAAGATTCGTAATAAGCAAAGGTACACGGATGGATTGTGCGCGGACAAAAAGAACCGAGCAGAGTAACAAGGAAACTTTCCACAGTGAGATATTCCCTATTCATCGTGTTCCTGTCGCGAATATAAAAATTCACGGAATAGCCGTATTCATCGTGAATGAGAAAATCTTGGAAATTATCCTCGATGCCCATTCATCATGAGGTACACCCAGTTATTATAACGATCGATGAATTCATTCAGCAAAGAATTTATTGGCCAGTCGATATCCCACACTATACTAAATTAAACTTATTGGTACTAAACAAGGGAAAACATTGGAGTCCTTTGAACTGAAGATCGTATCGGAATATTAAACTTAAGATGTTCTGGACACCATTTATAAATCGAGTGTTTGCAATTTTTGTTCTCCTTTCTTTTTTCCCTTTTTGTTTTTTCCTGACTGTTCATCGTTGATTTTCTTCGACGTGGGCGTAAACACGACGTAAAATAAAGAAAAACATTCGGGGAAAACAATATTGCCTGCCTTTACAAGCGTATACGCGAGACAAACATTGTGCAATGCAATTTCTCTTCGCCTGTACGTGTTGCAATTTTGCATTTGTTCATGAAAATGCTGCTGCCGCGTAGGTTGTCGTTTCATTCGATGCAAGCGACACAGATTTTTGTATCCATTGGAGAAAAAGATGTGTATATTATACATAAAGATTGACGTGTTCACATAGATATGTTGTTTCACGAATATCGCTACAATATTTCCGCAAATATTACGATCGTGTTTAATGATTGATAATTATAATTTAAATTACGGTTAATTAAAATCCAAAAATAAATGTTTGTTACGGAGTTTCTTATCTAATATTAACGTTAGCAATAATTTATCTGCAATAATAATAGTATTATTGTTTGAGTTCATTAATCTAAGATCTCATAAGACTAGCGTTCTAGCTTTATCGGCGAATCTTGTCTCACACCAATTATCCTTTATTCAAGCTAAATAATAAATTTATAGTAGTCGTTCTGGTAAGGATAACAACTGCGTTCACTATCGCGTGATCAATCACAAATTGCGAACACCTGTACGCATTTATGGTTTCTTCAATATTCATCAGGTAACTATCGTAATGTAAATCGTTTCATTCTGAACTGTGAAACACGACTAGCTTTCCTGCAACGTAAATGAACTTGTTAAAAATTATGTTCGCTACAGAGTGCACGGTTTTTGAACATTTTATTTCGTTTCCCTCGGGGTGAAATGACATAAATACCGGACAGGTGGTACGGTTAAACCGTAATAAGAGGGCCTCCATTTATACAAATTAAAATTACCTCGTTCTGCGAAAAGAGATGAAATTTTTCGCGCAGCTGGAATTAGGAAACGCGTTGCAATTTCTTCGTAATCACAGTACAAACACGGCAATTGCGTGCAATTTTGTTATTTTCAAACGTTTGTATTCGACTTATTTTTCTGTAAATTTTCGGCGACGTTACTCTCTTTCTATCGTGTGCCCCATTTTTTGTTTCATTGTGCATTACTCTGAATTCTTCTGTCCTTTGTGTAAACATTTATTTTTTCATAATAACATGTCGAATCATAAATGGACGATAAATCGGCATAAATTTATAGTAGAATAACAAGTGCTCGACCCACGGCCCTTACCATAAAGCCATGGAAATAAAATCATCTATAGCCTCGTAATATCCCGTACAATTGTCCGTATCGACGTCACTTGAAATAAAATCGTCGACGTTCACGAAACCGCGTCAGACTACGGCCATTAACATTTAACACCCACATCGAATCGTTGGTAGATACGAACCGGCCGTAAATTCGTGCTTCGATCGATACGTGTCGCGTTGATGTGCTCGAGGGGAAGCACCGAAATCATCTCCGTGGCTCTCCTACTCGTGGAAGCCATCGATTTCGTTGCTTTTCCATCCTGCATTTGAACGAACCTCTTGAAATTTAGAATTAGCTCCGAGGTTACGATCATTTTTCTACCCACGACGTTTCTGTTCCAAGCAAACGATTCCAAAACTCGGACCGTTCGTTGAAATTTTTATTCGATGAATTTCAAATAAACGAAAACGCGTAATACGTAGTTACCGCTCAGACGTAGGCGAATATTTTAGTCAAACAGGAACCTGGAGTTCAGTCTTCTTTAAGCAAGTTAAACTTCTACTTAATTGTTCAATACATTATCTGTATATTCCTCGTTAACGTACTTTGAAGATGCAATTTGAAAACGGACGATGCTTTCTGTATAATTAACACATTTCGTTGAATAATAATTGAACCGAAGATAGAAAGGAAATGCTTTGTAAAGAATTCAGAATATAGATATCAACGTTGATAGTGTCGTGGAAGGAAATTTCCCTTGAAAGTGTTTGGAAATTTCCCCGAAAAAGTGAAAGTTATATTTCTGTGGACAAGGTGTACCAGGATTTCCTTTCAAGAAAACTTTGCTTCTTAATGGACACGTAAATGGCACCTTGTCTTAAAATTGAATAACGTTGCAAAAACATTTTACTTCCCCTCCATCTTTTTGCCCCTTTATTAGTCGTCTTCTCGTGTCGATAAGATTTTTCGCCGCTTTTCTTTTTTGTTCGAGCATCACGTGCACTGTAGTTAACGATGAAAACGAAGCAGGGGATTGAGGGCATTAACATAATGTCAGTCTCGAAGCATAAATGCAATATTAGAGTTTGTACATTTTTTTTAAATTTTTTCGACGAGAACTTATATTAGCGAAATGCTTAATCCTTTTCAAAAGTTCTTTAGAAATGTTAACTGGTTTTGCGGGGGTTTTCAACACAGACTAAATGGTCCTTACATTTAGTAAAGCAAGTACTAATTTAATTAGTACTTAATATTTTTGCGCACTCAATTTATAAAGATTGCAGAAAATTGTTATATGCGAAATAAATGAAAATTTTAATGCCCCGAGAAATGTTTAGGCTCCTCTATCTAATACGAAATAAATGATAATAGAAGTGATTGTGGTGGTAAGTAATGAACAGGTCACAGTCAGAGCACATAAATTTTCATGATAATTTCCGTTTCCGGTGAAAATGTACGCGCGATAATTTACATCGCGACTATCCCCGTGCATTGCCCACTTATGTTACTAAAATTACCAAAGTTCGTACATACTTCTAACGAAATTCTGTAAAAACAGAAGTATTCCACCGTATATTCTGTAGCTCTGGCTATTTGAAAAAGCATGAAATGAAAAATATGCCGTGAAATTTTGTTTCTAGAACACGATAAACTCGTCAATAATATTTTATCTATTATTTTCGAAATTTTCCATAAATTTCACATCCATTCGAATCGATTCTCTCGTCGAAAGAAATTATTTCCGATCCAATTATTCGAACAATGCATCAAACATTCCATTCGACTCTTGCCAGATAATGTATCAACAACTGTTTCGATTGTTATTTATACATATGTTGCGTGCAGAGAACGGTTGGTGGAAAATTGATAAACGGGTTAGCAAAAAAAAATGTATCGTAGTTAACACTAGCAATAAATAAATTCTCAAATGTACGCCACTACGACCGACCAAATACTTGCGAGAATAGGTATTCGAACTGGCAACGTGGAACACACTTTTAGCTCTATTACGCCATGGATCACGAATAACAAAAATGTTTGATGTCGAAATTGGTCAGGGGAATTGTCTGTCTGCTTTTCTTTCCTTGTCGTTTCTGCTGCGACAATTTGATTAGCGATTCTTCTGGCAGGATTGACAATCTTTTCTCTCCGTTCATTTTTATTATTTCTATCCGAACGAATGTTTTTGTTAACGTCCGCAGACTAATTCCGTGGGATTGTACGAATTAGTCAATGCATCGATACTGATTGTACAGTGTTTTATTTGAAGTCGGGCGAATATTTTCAATGGAATTAACGTTAACAGCAAATTCGTATATTACAATTAAAATCTACGAATTTTGCCTTTTCAACAAAACTGAAATCGGGATCAGATTTTACTATATAAATATTTTGTTTTATTCATTAATTCTGCCTCAGTATTCCTATCGCACAAACGTCATCTCTGTAATTGTATCACTCTCATGGAAACCTAAAAGTTCCACTTTCATATCCAGCTATAGAATTCAAGGCAAGGCAAACGTGGCACCGGAATGAACGAAACTTCTGAATAAATTCATTTGCATGATTGTGATCGCAAAAAAAAATTGGTTATCAAGGATTAATTGATGGGACAGGGGGTTCAGATCATATCGAGACCGAATTATAGGGTCCTCGAACGTATAATTCGTTGTGAGAAAGGTACAGGAGCAGCCGGGGCTCTTAATTAGCCGCGCTTGTGCGCCTTTTATGCTAGTTCAAAAAGTTGCTATAACAGGGTTGGAACTTGCAAGTGAAAGTGAAACGGCGCTTAATTACATTACAACGAGCCAAGTACACGGCACGGATTCTTTCACTTTGTCTTGGGCTTGCCGAGCTTAATGGAGCCTTTTCGTGCCGGCCAATCGTAATCCATTCTCGGCAAATCATCGATTTCGATGAAATCTCACGAGAATAATTATTAGAGCGTATTACTCGTATTTTCCTAGGAATATTTACCATTCTTAGGTAATCTTATTTGTTGAACTTGTAGTAAGAAATTATGATTTAGATTTCGAACAGTTATAACATTGAAGTCTGTATTTCATACTATTCTTGTAATATTCCCTTCTTAATGTAAATTATTTCGAATGGACAATTTTATGAGAAATATTATCTATGGGAAAGGAAAGTATTTTTAAACAGTCATTAAGACAAATCTGTTTCCAGTGTCTCTTAGGTTTCTGTTTTTTCCATGAACAAAGTAGAACAGACCTTCGTTATTAATAGTTGAGCTCATAGGAAGCTCTTCGTAATAGCGACTTTCGTTTCTTCGAAATAAAGGAAAGACAAATATACCGACACCGTTTATTGAATTCCTGTTGCGCAGAATTTTGTTCCAAAACGAACTATCGATGGCAAGGATAAAGAGGAACATGTGTGCTTTTCTATCGGTCGAGCTACAATTTTATCTGCTGCAAATTACAGATAAACGTATCATTTTTATCGCGATTATAGCGTTTATTGCTTTTGCAACAACGTTTGTGAATCACAATCACATCGATGAATCAAGCATGCCCATTTAAAAGTTTTTAATTCTGCTTCTGCCTTTGGTTTTTTCGTCGGTGTGCTCTTTTGTGGCCTGTGCACAGCACGCTGGTAACAGTATGGAATCGCAGTGCTACGTTAATAATATCTTACTGTGCCATTTTATTCAATCCATTAGCATAATGATCCTCCTACCCTTCGTAGTCCCATAATAAATTCATAAATCACATAGAAACTCGCGAACACAGCAGAGGCGATAAACAACGTAAGCAGGATTCGTTTCGTGGCGAAATTACGTAACAATTATCTGATGTTCATCTACCTGCTGAAGTGTAATATAATGGAATATATTGTAGAGTACAGGGGGAAATGTTTTAGTTATGCTCCTTCTGGGAAAATGCAGCGCGATGATATACGAAGTAGATCATGCTTGTTAAATGATGACCGACCGCAAGTTTCGGTGAATTGAGTTCAGAGAATTTAATTCAATAGTAATGCTATAGCGTTGCTAGTCGTGAGAAAGGAACTTTCCAGATTCACTTGAACTTGAGTAGTATGTATGGAATATATATCAAACAAGTTTCCGGCCTTTGGGAGGCATAAGTTACAAGCAAAGGAATAAACACAAACTCGGTGCATTTTAGTTTCACAACTCGTGTAACTTTGCGTTTCATTTGAATACGAGAAACATACGTGAAATACGCGAGGCAGCCCAGATAAAGGGTAAAAAGAACAGGCGGGGAAGTATTATACATTTTGATTCGTACCTGTTTTGCTTCCTAGGTTCGGGGAAACTTTGGATTCCCTCGATACATTTGCAACAATTTTCTGTCGCTGCGTGACCGTAAGTCACGGTTCAGAAAATGAAGATTCATCAAAATTATAATCGATACATTTGAAGATGATGAGCGATGTGTTTCTAATTTTGAAATGTCAACTGCATTGGCTGTTATTGAAATTTCACTTTGTAGAGTAGGAAACATTTTTGAAAGATAGGCATATTGGAAATGACATACGCTTAATTAAAATACACTTGTTTCTGACAAGTTAGGTTGAAAGGTTTATCAGTTTGCTGCGTATATTTTTTGTACAAGGAATGGTTTTACATTGTCGTGCAGCATATCGTGGTTCGTGTACATCCTAGTGCCTTTATTTTGGTGCTTGATTGATCGTCGGTCCTAATGACTGCTCTTGCAAATCGTCGTGGAAATCGTTCTAGGGACTCGTCGGAGAAAAGGAATAATACAGTATTGTCACTGGCAGCCGGACGTAGCTTATGCGCTGTACGGTTCTATCTCGTATATACCGAGTGCTCGGAACGTACAGTACTATAGAATTTCAATGATATAGAATGCCAAGGAAATATTGCAGATATTTTGATCGAGGGTAAATTAATTTTTGGAAAGCAATTGTTATTTATATATTCATACTGAGTAAAGAGGAATTTTTTATGAATTTGTATTCGCAGTAAAGAAAGTGATCGATTAAACGTGTACTTCAATTACTGCGTGCAAATTAGAAATCCATAAGGATACTGGTAGAAGATTTCCAATCAACTTTAACACTTTCATCACTACCATAACTTATACCATACCCCAGCGATATCTATTTTAACACGCCCACCCTAACGTCGTTTTCTCATGGTACTACCCCTAATTGCTTGAAACATTACGGCATCAAAGCTTCCGGTATAACCATGGGCGGAACTTAATAGAAACATTCATTTGTGTAAAATTCCGGCGAGAATAGGGTACACGATATCGTGCAAACGGTCCAATGAAATTCCCGGATTGAATCGCGAACGAAAGGAATGAAATTTAAACAAAGAAGAAAATTGTCCGTGATTGATCGAACCCGTCCGAAAGCGCTGTTAAAAAGATCGGGCTCGCTTTCTCGTGGTATTATATTTAAACAGCTCCGATTCAACGGTGGCCTGATTCAATTTAGAACCTATAAATACTGTTTCTTTGTACCCCATCGTTGTTCACGTCACTGTTACTGGTCTTGTTACATTTTCTGATAATCATAATAGTAATAACAATAATGAAAGCAAAAAATGCGGAACATAAATAACCTAGAGTAGTATGCTATTTTATATATAAAAACAATTCTCATTTAATATAATCAGCGAATTGGATTACCGTGAATTATTCGAACAAGAATATGTCTCATTCAATTATTTCTTTATCGAATATGTACGTAGTCGTTCGAGAACTGTGCCACCTGTAAAATAATCTTTGGAAATTATCTTCCAAGGAAGCCAAATAGATGTTCCACTTGTACTTGATAAAATTTAATAGCTCGAAATTGGAACAAATAATATTGTGTAGACGATTCGCAAAGTATTCAAACGTGTCCGCGCAAATAGAGCGAATTTCACGTATTTGCGGTAGTTGATTTTTCATAAATAAATCAGGTGAAATGATGCTCCATGCGTTGCACGGTATCGCGACGTGCATGAACGAACCCATGAATTTTTATGGTGTGTAAAGCGGCACGAAGCGCGCTTGCGGTTTCGTTGGAAATTGTCAATAGACGATGTAGCAAATGGATGAAATAAATTTTGCGGTCGTGGCAACTGTACAGGCTAGGAAACGTATGTGGCCAAGGCTGTGCTGGTTCGTTTTTAGCGCCTAAGGCGATCCATACACACGGTGTACCATGAAGTAAGTTACTTTGGGTGAACGATAAGAAGGCAAGATTAGAAAGTTCTTAATACTGTTGGTTATTGTTTGATTTGTGAAATTGCTTGGCGATTTTAACGGCTTAGATAGGCGAAGTTGAAACGACCGTGGAGCAAAATTTTGCGCGGAATAGTTGTCTAAATATATATTGTAGTGCAGACGATAGGAACGATTATAATTTCCTCTCGCTATACGCTTTTGCAGGGAAAGCTCGAGTATTAAACATATATATTTTGGAGTAATTTAGAAAATATACAACTTTATTTTTATCAAACACAGCGGAATAGTTCCTCAATATTCCCGAATAAAATTGGGCGTTCATTTTCGAACTTTCGATAACTCTTTAATGGCACTCCATTCGTTTTACAACCGAGTCGCACAGTTACAAGGCTGGAGCGAAAATTATTCATCTGTTGTGGGTCACAAAGCTTTATTATCATCGCATACACAATCTCTACACCGTTTAACATACAATACCTCCCTTTATATCTGTACCACGCACTCCAACCTCCTGTTATTAACACGTTTCCTTTCTTTTCTTACCCCTCTCCTACCATCTACCCCGCCTCTACTCCTCTGTTTCTCTCTGTTTCTCTCTGTTTCTCGTTCTCCATCGTACACGCAAGAAAGTAAAGGCTCTATTATCCGTGATAATTCATGTTATTTCGTTGAACTTGCATCGCGCACGACGATATAAACTTTCAAGAAAACGTTCGTACGGTGTATCTTTATCGGGACGTTTTACTCTATTGTTAAAAGTTTTCCTTCGTGTGCCGAGGCAGGGAAACGGAGAGAACATGGTCGTGTCCCGTTCGTGGAAAAGTTTCTGCAACTTCATATTACGAGCCGTGTTTTTTCGTTCCCCAATAACAGGCGCGTAGACGCCAGCCGCATTGTAGAAGTTGGAAGAACGAGGAACTTGAATCGCCGCGAATGAATCGAGACATTGATTAAACCGGTGGGAATCTTATTTTGCTTCTTAAATAAGCCTGGAGCGATCGTTCCGTCGAAATATGTGGATAACCGGCGCGAATAATTGAACAGGGGAAGTGGGATGATCGGCTAATTTTAACGCGGACAATTTCAAAGCGTTTATCAGAGTTCGGGTGGTAACCCACGGTCGATGGAAATCGTCTTTAATTGTCTCAATACGAACGTCGTTGATGGACGTGACTGGATTGTGACGTTATTTTTGGCATAGAAATGTGCCAAACGAATTTACGGTCTGGTAAAAATTAAATCCAAGAGCCGCGACTGTTTTTACACTTTTTTACTGTTTCGAAGTCTGTCTGAATATTTATAGGGCCAATTGTATGGAAGAAAATACTGGACGGGTTTGAGAATTTCCACGGCGATCGTGCGAAAATTATTTATATTTAATTACCTTCTTCCATCTTTTACTTGGCCTCGCAGAAGAAAGTTATAACCTTGTCTCATTTTCTCAGCCCACCATGCGCAACAACTTTCAAATGAAATTAAAAGTCATCCTGAATCCTGGTACAATTGCCTTCGAGCATATCACTATTAAAGCGCAGTTAAAAGATAATCCAAAACGAATTTCCGTAGAATTACAAATATTCTCTATTTTTATCACTCGATCCAGGTCCAAGGAATACCACTGTCGTTCCGTCTTACCTCATCGAAGTATCTTTTTATATTCTCTTCCCTACTTTCTTGAAATAAAAGAAAGACCACTCCAGCTCGGAACAGCGGTTTTTCAACACATACGTCTGCCATGCTCTACGATGCTCTGTACATTCGAGGCATAAACATTTGGTGTCCTGGCAGCGAACAAAGAGTGTATCGCTGAAGTCTGTGAGAACGAGACCAATTGCAAGGTAGAACGGCGCGCAGAGAGGTATTCCAGACGTCGTACAAGGTAGATGGCCACGTAAGCGTCGCTATGGATCGTTAAACTGAAATCTGTTAGAGCAACCCTGTACGACGCGCACGGGGTTCAACGAACCACTTTTATTTCTATCGAGTTCTCCGTGTCAGAATTTGTCTGGCTGGTTGCAATTCAAATTCGATGTAATTCAGTCCAAGGTATTCGGTATAGGATGGCTTTTCGTCGATCTTCTTAAGACTTTTGTTGTTTTTCTCAGACGTTTCTTGTCTGCCTTTTATGAATTTCATGCTTGGAATAAAATAGCGGACAGTAGCTTGGGGCTAATCTTTTATCGGAAGTTTCGTTTCTGTCCAAGTTTTTCAGTATTGGTTAAAGATGTCATTCGACGAGATGAAATACTCAGTTCAAGTTAATGGAGTTTCGTATTCTTTCTAATGAACATGAATATTTGATTGGATTTCATTTCTGTCGCAGCGTTCTTCGTACATTGCAACTTGGCTTGGTTAAATTTATAGGAAGTTCTAAACGAAAATCGATTTAATTTAATTGAATTTAAGTCCTCTCGCATGGTCAATTAGTTCTATGCTATGTTACAATCGTTTTTCTTGTCGAAGTTTATTCATTTTCGGTGAATTTCAGTTACGATATAAAACAATTTACAATATTCTGCTCGAGTTTAATTTTATTCCACCTTCATTCGTTGATTTTTATTAGGTTTGAGATTGAATGTAATATGTGCGAAATGGAACTTAAATTGATTTAGTCTTCGCTCTTATATCTTCGTGAATGTTTGATTCGACCAATTTCCTTCGAGTCTCCTCTTTTGAACTTCCTTCACCTTTGAAAGTTTGTTATGTACTATATATATAGGAGACATGAATATATTCTGGACGAATGCTTAACTTAATATTAATTTAATTATGAAAAATGTATGTCGTGCATTTTAATGAATATAATATGCCGAAGCATTCTTAACGAATTTTATTATAAGTCAGTGGTTCTTAACAATGTTGAAATTTCTACATTTCTCCACAATTCCATTATTCCATATTGCCCAGTGGATTTATGTAATCATTTAATTACGAAGCCTTCAACCACCCGGCCAACAGATTTACCTATTAAGGTGTGCGCACGTCACCGCGTGCATCGTCAAAACCGGTTAAGTAATTATGATTCATTCTTTTAAGGGAAAATAAGCAGAAATTTTTTGCGTCATACAATGTTACATCTAACATTGATTAATTAGTACGTTACATTGTCTCATGAATAACAGCTGTGCATTATTGTAAAAAAGAAAAATGCGACTGTTTCGTTGACATCGCGATGTACTTTCAACGACGTACAAAAAGCACCGTGGCATTGTGCGAAGTAATAGTGGAACAATTATCGTTGCGTCGTTCTTACGAAACTAACGAACCCATAAAACAAGAAGAAATAAAGGAGTTATTAAATGTATTAATTACTACTTGATGAAAAGGAGAATTAATGGTAAAAGAAAGATTAATGAAATATCAGTTGCAACGTGTTGCTGGCAACTCGTACGAACATTAACAACAGAATTAAATTATAGCAACTATTCTAGTAACACTTTAATCGCATTATCTGTAATTATTTCCACGGATCAAGGCGCGCAAACGACTTGCACGAGGGAAATGAGAAAGATCATGAAAAATTTTAACCATCCCTACACGTCCCAATTTTCTTTCCAAATGAATCCCCTACATTTTACCACGCAATATAAATCACATTACCGCGAGATTCATTCGCGTTATTCACCGGCGGGGCGCGTTGCGGGTCGAACGCACAAGTTTCAGAAGTTTTTTCAAGCTCCACGGAAAGCTCGTTCATCACGCGAGATTTCACGACCGAATCGAACGACGAACGTTGGTTTTTCCGTCGCTGACGGCATCCCAGGGGATCCGCGGGCATTTATTTATTTGTTTTTTTCCCTATGAAAATGCGGTTCGTTTTCATCTGGGCTCCGGATCGCTGTGTATTTCAATTTTATAAAATGTGGGAGTATTTTATGGGCGAATTTTTAGTATATTTGTATGATTCTTGTGTGCACTGTTTTTTTGAGCTTGGCGTTTGATCAATTTGATTTATTTGGATGAAAAGGGGGATGACTTTCGTAACTATGTCAGAATATATTGGAATTATGACCGACATAAGAATCGTAGAATTTTATTTTTAAAAAAGATCCTTTTCAGAATAACGACATATCTCGGCGAGAGTTTCGGTTTGCAAAACATTTTATAGGTCGGGAAAAAATGTTCACCTCGATATCGGAAACGTAGCAGCACTTTTCTACAATCCAATAATTAATTAGCAAAGTACCGAGGCGATCAAAGTATATCCGCTAATAATTGCCTTCCTCGCTTCACCATGATGTTACAAAATTTCAGCTATCCAATGCTTGTAAAACCATTTGCAAATTATTTATCGTAACGTAATGTATGTCACCGCGGGACTTCAGTGTCATTTATTTGAGAATTCAAAATGTGGCTGAGTGAAATTTGCCATGCTTCAATCTCGCGGAGATGCACGCGAATTTTCCGGGTGCTGATGTAGCTGTGTCATCTGCCGGCTAAAACTCATTACTCATTTCGACTAGTATGTCTCTAATTGCAGCTACCTTAATTACTCACGAAGCCGTGGAACGTAGGAGCCCTGGGAAACGGGGACTTCATAAGACGCCACACGTGTGAATAAACAATAAACGAATAGCAGACGATGCTGCTTCTCACCCCATTGAAAAAACCCTACGAAACGCGAATCTGTTCTGCGAAAAGACGTGGAATTTTCGAATCGGGAGCCGCAATTATTTTCGAAACGTACGAACATTAGTTTCGTTGAGAAATAACGAGGTCTTAGTTTATACGCATTTTCGTTCATTAAAATAATTAATAATAATATAATAATAATAATATATATTTCATTAATCAACGGGCTAGAGAACCCTTTAGTATACAGGGGATTGTGTCACATAGAGAATAATAGTATAATATACAATATGAAGTAAAAACAGAATTACAGAGAAGAATAACAAATGAAATAGGATAAAATAATAATAAAGTAGTAAAATAATAGAGTAGAACAGAATTTCAGAAAAGAATAACAATTGAGACAATTTGAAATAATGTAAGATGCAATCAGATAAAGTATAATGTAATAAGATAACATAAAATAAAATAAAGTAGAGTGAAATAAAATAAAATAAGATGAAGTGAAATGGGATACAGTGAGAAGATAGTTCTTGACTCCTAAAGACGGAAAAATTAAGAACTGTTAACGATTTACAATTTACCGGATTAAAACGGATTGCTTGAACGATATGAAGGAAAATTATCAATTTCTCGACAAACTTTGTTGATTATACAAATATCTATATTTACCATTTGCAACGAAATGGTCCATACTTCTCGCAAACTTTCTGCCCGCTACTCACGAACCGAGAAATCAACCCCTTTGTGTGTAAAAAGATTCTGAGAGAACGAAGAAAAGCCAGCCTCTCCGTTATCACGGAAACCTACGAGTCTCCTTTACCCTTCTTCTTCATCTTCATCATCATCCTGCACTTTCCATCAAGCAATCTGTGGCGGATGGTTGACCGTCATTTAGAACACCCATTTACTGTCGTCCACGAATTTTCGGCGGTATCGAAAAGCTGGAAAATATTAATGGATACAACGTCGGCCTGTCGCTCATTGTCCGCCCCCTTACGAATCAATACCATGCCACGTTGCTGCCCCGTTGTTGTTCCCAGACATGAAACAGCCGGGTTTAGACGATGCCTGGCCGACTGGCTGGCCACGTTTGGGAAACGTTGGCCAATAATCTTTTGGCCAGCCCAGAAACTGGCTTCCGTGCATCGCGCAGATGGTTTTCGACGTTATGAAACCACTGGCCGCGGTCAGCCAGACAGTTTTTGCCTCTTTGCCCTGGTTCCGCGGATCTTTTGCCTACTTGGATGCTCGGGAAACTCGTCTCAGAGATCGTGGTCGCTGGACTTTTTGGCTTGGGGAGATTGATTTTGAGATTTTGGAGCGGCGAATGCATTGGATAGATTGTAAGAGAATAATTTTTGGGACGGACGAACTTTTTATTTGGTTATGAATGATCGGTAGATTTTCTGGCTTCAGAGGCTTGATGGAATTCATTGTAATAAGTTTGGTCCTCGAATTCCACAGCAGTGAATCAGATTACATTAATCGGCAGACTGGACGTACAGTCGCGATGGCATAATTCGTGGTACAGATAATGCTTTTGATAGGTGTTAGTTGCAGTGCATGCTTTAATTAGACTGCCAGATACGCGGGGCATTGTTGAACATCTGGCAATTTTTAATTAGGATATTCATAGATGATGAATTCTTCTTTTACCATTCAGAGAAATTTGTATTTCATACTCCAAATCTACTTCCTTTCTTTTTCATTCTCCTTTCTGCTTCTCAACCACTTTGTTCGTTGATCGAAATTATTTTGTTGTTCGTGTACAAAGATTATTATCATGATAATGTATTTTTGTGAAATCATGAACGCAAGTGGACGTTGCGAGTTAAAACAAGCTTTCATAAAGGTTGAAACACTTGTCGAGTCACAGTCACAGTCGGGCTCGTTTTATTTCATCACGCACTGACGAATATCTTAATGACTCACGTCCTGTGATGGAAAAACAAAATGGGTCGAAATCTCCAGGGAATTGTTGGGAGATGGAATAGCTTAAGATCCCAGTCAAAGCCAATTTGCAGGAGTAATTTGTTTTCCATTCATCTCTAGTGCGTGCATTTCGATTTACCAATGGGTGTCATCCGTGTAATAAATATCACTATTATTATTAACTTAGTTATCTCATATATACAAAGATCTGAAGCCTATAATTTTCGACAGAAAGGCTCACGATCTCTTATGGCATAGTCCTTTTATTATGTCTTTCTCCAATTTACCCACCCAACGATTTCTTTTCTTCCCTTCCCCACCAAATTCTATAAAACAAAAAGGCAGTTGCACGAGACAATATTAATCGCTCCGTCCATGTGTTCTGCATATTTCCAGAGGCCTCCCGTGCGGCGTACAACCCCCGGAACCGGTACCGGATCCCGATGGCGACAAATTGGCGACAATCGCGGCTCGTTTCAGCTACTTTCAGGAGAGGAAGAGCACGCTGTCCACGACGAAAGTCGATCTTCGTAGGAACATCAATCCACCGGCCAGGTACAAAAATGCACGGCCAACAGTCAGGCTTAGGCCACGGCAGGTGTTGTGCAGCAAATGTAGATCGATCTGCAACGAGAACAGCGAGAACGTGGACGTAAGCAGAAAACGGAAGCACGACGAGGTTCAACAGGAGCAGCAGCAACCGCAGCAACAGCAGGTAAGATTCTTTTTATTATTATTGTTATGTTTTCATCTACGAAATTGATCAGAAATTTTTTTTTTATATGATAAAGTCTTATTGACGTCAAATAGAATTAATGAACAATTTCGCGTTAATCTCCCGTTTAATAATAATTATAGCAGTATGCACTAAAATAATATATTTAGAATTTGCTCAAATTAACGTGGGATGATAATACAAAAATATTCATATATTTCATATTTCTTGAAACATTTTTCAAGTAAAATTCGCGCAGCTTTCTCAGGAGCAACAAAGGGAAAGCATAAATTAAACTCGGAACTTCATTCTACTTTAACATTTGCTCGCTACTTTAATGGAGTTTATTATTATTACGCTTGAACGGCAAAAACTGTCAAATATGACGTAGATCGAGTAAAGTTTCGAGCAAACTCGCGTTGGAGGAAAGGCAAGGGCGAAATTGGGTTGCAGCAAACTTTAGCGAATAAGCACGCGAGACTAAGGAAGAAAATCATACGATTTTGAACTGGCAGAGAAGTAGCTTAACGCGTTACCTTGCTAGGCACACTCCTCCATTGTATGATAATACATAGTTTGATTCTCGCGTGGCAAGTTGCCTCGCTGGTTCTTCCTACTTGAACACAAAGTGTTCTAATGCTACATTTAGTACTGCCACATTCCCGTATTATATTCGGCCTGGCCTAAGTCAGACGGATTATATTATCTTGGCTGTGTTCTGCATTGACATTAAAATTGACAAAAGTCTCATGAATCTTGAAATGATAAAAATAGGAAACAGTACACTGTCAATATTGGTAAGTTTGCATAAGTTTTCTTCAAATTCCTTCAAATAGAACCTTCGTTAAGATATTTCTCCCCTTTTATTCAATATACGCTGCAAAAGAAACAGCAAGTGTTATAGCAGGTGTGATTGCCCTCTTTTTGCGGATCGATAAAAACGCTTGACGTTTCGGTTCGATTAGGTCACGGGCCATGGATCCACCAGAAGAAGCGATCGACGATGCGGTCAGCAGCCGCAAAAAGCCTCGAGAATATTGTTCTCCGAGTGTCAGACTGAGAATATCACGGCGTCGTCTCATCAGACGGCGAAATCGTCGTCCTCGTCCGCTGCACTGAGCCCCGATTCATCGAAACTCGCGCCGTCTCTCATTCCAAAGATCTCGAGACTTCAACCGAACGAGATCAACAACGCAATGCAGGGAAATGGTTAGTATCCGTCGGTATTTACAAACGGGTAAAAAAGGAAACTGGGCCCAGTACATCAAAGTGTGCCTCATATGTATCTCAGAAAGAAATGAGTGGGTCAATAACATCCGATCATATGTATACCTAATAAAAAGGTAATAATTACATTTACAATATTATCGCATCTGTTTCGCAGAAAAGGTGAAGATCGGCCAGTCGTATTGGAACAACAGGGCCGACGAAGGCGACTCGTCGGCGAACGCGATGGAGCCAACGGAGGAACGCATGGAGTCAACGGATTGTGACAGTAATCCATCGATGGCGTATTGTGCCACGCCCCGCAGGCTTAGCAGCTCCTCTGTGGAAAGTGCAAAGATACCGGAGGAAGAGGAGAAGAAAACGTTCGCCGCCGCGGATTCAACAATGAGGCCAAGAACCGGCCGTGTTCCAAGAAAGAAACGATCCGTTGGTTCTATGGAGGATCTATGGGACGAGACGGTGTTCGAGGATCCAACGAGAACAGCGAGGACAACGCCAGTGATTAAAATATCTTTCGGTGCACAAGGTGAAGGGACCGTCCTAAAAATACCATCGAAGATCCAGGATCCGGAGTACGAACAGGAAACCGACGATGCTGAGGACGCTCAGACAGAGGCTGAAAGGGATCCATTGGAACTGCCTAGGAATTTTGATAACGATTACGATTATCGCGAAGATGGGGAGGAAGATGGACAGGAGCAAGTGGATCCACAGAAACAAGATGTGAAGGATGCTAGTGCCAAGGCTGCGAAACGGGCGCTGAAAAGGGCCAAGAAAGAAGCTAGAAGGAAGATGCTGGGTGGGGTGTCGCCAGCGAGATCACCTTGCAATGGATCTCCACGGTACTATATTCATTCTCAGATGCTTCGTCTGCACGTCTAGTAAAAGTATCTATTCAGAAACAATTTTTGCACTTACCAGATTTTATTTTACGCTTTACTGGAAATTCTATTAGACACGAGCACTAAAAGCCTGACACATGTGTTTCTAATCGAAGGAATAATTCATAACCAGTAGATATACAAAATTAACACGGTGCTGTCTTATCGACAAAATTCCTTTTCATTTATTCAAAGAATTCTGGAAACGGTTAGATAGAAATTCAGTCGACCCGAATCTGACTTTTCCGTCGCCAGGGCATAAGTAATGTGATTCCTAATATTAAACACCATTCCATTTGAAGAGCGTAAAAATAAGTAGAACGATTTTGGATAACGCCCCCCCTTAAACGTTTCCAGGGTCGAGGTTTGCTAATTAAAATTTTCACCTTGCAGATACAATCCCACATACGACAC
Organism: Nomada ferruginata; assembly: GCA_963583965.1. Classification (NCBI taxonomy): domain Eukaryota; kingdom Metazoa; phylum Arthropoda; class Insecta; order Hymenoptera; family Apidae; genus Nomada; species Nomada ferruginata. Next base: position 6,036,096 of record OY757225.1, on the reverse strand, counting down.
ACTATCGTACCACCGGCGTAAGCATAAAATGAAGCATAAAAAGAAGCACAAAGAGGATCGAAAGCACAAGAATCAGCAGTCGCAGCAACAGCAGCCATGCCTGGAATCCGGTAGCACGGAGAATCAACAGAACTGGAACGTTCTTCCGGGTAGCGAGTCCTACACAGCCATAAAGGAGCAGTGCCTGAAGCAGAAGCTGTCCATATCTCTGAAGAGATTGAACACGAACGCTTATGCTAGGTGTGATTACCCAGTGAGCAATTCTTCGTCGGGTTGCAAGAGTCCTGGCGCCAGCAGCGACGAGCTGAGCGAACCGGAACCAGAAGTGGATGCCGGTGAAACTGCCCCAGATTTTCCGCCGCAGTCTCATCCTTTGATGATGCGCCTAGCCGCGACACCTGTCGAACATTGCCTCACTGCCAATGGCAGAAGGATGGACGTGGGTGACGTGGTATGGGGGAAGATTCACGGGTTCCCTTGGTGGCCAGGAAAAGTATGCAGCAGTGTGTAATATCGATATTATGTTAGGAAGGAAATTTAATCTGCTTCAATGTACAGTAGCATAATTATCTGAATTGGGGGATCATGTTATAAAGGATTAAAAGAATAATTTACTTCGAACACTCGTTGATTTAACTATCTTATTTATAATACATTGTTTCCTAATATAATTATAAGTAAGTTTCCTTTACTTCTCTAGGTGCTCAGCATCACAGTTTCCTGTAAAGAAGATGGCACGTCGTCCGGACCACAGGCTCACGTCGCCTGGTACGGTTCCTCGACGAGCTCTCTCATGTCGTGTGACCAGTTGAGTCCATTTTTAGAAACATTCAAGGTAAACTCAATTTCTTAACTCAAACTTAAAGACCGCGAAACCAATTTTTTCTCAATCCTCAATGATTATTCGATACTTGTTTCAGACGCGGTACAACAAGAAAAAAAGGGGCCCGTACAAAGAGGCGATAAGACAGGCGCAGAACGAGGCCCGGAATCAGAACACGCCTAACTCGACGAGCAGCGTGTTAAATGTGTGCGGTTCACCGCGCGAGGTCAACGTTCTCTCCTAAGGGAAGGTGCAAGCCATTCGACACCATTCCTTTAACTGCCGGATATCCGGATATCACCCGGATAACCGCGGGATCGAAAACGTCATGTAATATACGAAACAAATTTTTGTACATAATCGACCTTAGCATTAATGGAAAAAAAGTAGCTCTTGATCGATGTTTCTAATCAGTTGTTCAGACGCGTCAGCTGTTGTCGTCCGCGATAGGATAATACGACTCAAACGAATACGGTGAAACCGGAGCTGAATGAAGTTTACTGCCATCACTGGCGCGTTTTTCTTTTTTCTAATTTTTTTTTCTTTTTCTATTCTCAGCTTTATTCGAAAGGGACATTTAGCGCGTAAGACGTATTTAGATAGACTATAATCTCTAGAGATAACAAATCAACTCTCGAGAATAATTTCATACAAAGTGTATGATCTCCCTTTGATAGTTGGACACAAGAGACATACATAATATGTATACATACACGTACACGTTACACGGACAAACACTCGTTTACTTAAATTCTTTATTATATATATTCTGTATATACATGTACGCGTATATATTTGTATTAACGATTTCACTGTGATCATTGTCGAGAACAGCGTACGTACGTAATAATCCAGTGCAGGCAGTGAATCTTCTATATGGTCCGCAGACGTTGCTGGACTTCGTTCACGATTCAATTCGCCGTGTCTTTATTAGCGACAGGATTAATGGACAATACACATTGGAGAAGTGAACTCGTTCACGATATAATGATTAATGTTTACCGCGATGGATTCGAATGAGTGTTTGTGGAGCTTTAATCGAGGGCGCTATATACATTGCGTGTATAGCATTTTAATTGAATACCTGTACATTTTATACATTATTTGGTATATAGAAATGATTCTGATAATTGGAATGGACGACACGTTTTATATATAGGTATATATTTATTTTTTTTTTCAAGTAAAAATACAGGTATATAAGAATATTGAGAATGTTACGTGATCAGGAAATTTTTGTTTGCCGCGGTGCATTTCTCTTGTTTCTTCTTTTGTTTCTACTTGGTTATAATCTTAGATTAGATTTTGTATGTAGGAGTAGTGAAGTGAAGTAATTGTGGGACGTATATTCGAACAGGTAGTGCTTTTATTTTTGTACATGTTTTTAAAGAGACGCAGCTTAATATTTATGTTTCAACATCGTTGCTATTTATTTGCTTGGCAAATTATCCGATTACCTTACTTTGGTTACTTTTACGCGCAAGAACATTGTTTGATGTAAAATTTCTGTAAATCTGTATTAATAGTTACTCTTTTCTCATTTGTACCATTCTGTTTTTACTTGAAAAATTAGCTGTTTCAATTCGTGAGAATCATTGTATATACTTCAGTTTACAGACGCTTACAAAACAATTGACAAACGGAATTCATCGCAGCGTTTCGTGCCCTGCGTTTTCTGCTAATAGAAGCATGTAAAGTGAAGCGCATGACGGTAAAATAGGAATACGAAAACGATGCTCGCGAATTATTACATATTCCACAGTGAACACTAAGTAATGCACGTGAATACAATATTTTTTTTTTAATAATAAAAGAATAAAAATGATTTCGGGAAGAAAAGAACACTTCACCAAATATGTAAGTGGCCTTTGTAAATAGTTATACTTATTTCTTCATTTAGTGATGCATCTCTATGATTACTCCGGGTAATTTAATATCCTTGAACATTCTAAATGAAAAAAAACTATTTTTGTACTATTAATACGTGCAGAATGATTTGTTCGTCACGCGTTACACAATGTGTCGTATTTCATATGCTCATATTTCACAATCATGCGCTTAATCTTTGCCCACGAGTTTCGTTTGCGTTTCGCGCCAACACTGCCAGGGATTAATCACTTTGTTTCAGCTTCTTCGTCATCAACGATCAATTTCGTACGCTTCACGATCGATTCGGCAAGAAATACTCGAAGTTTAACAATCATTGTCATATTGGCGGCACAAGAACGCCTTATTCGAATTGCAATTATTACAATTTGTTCCTTTGACCCTCTTGGCTCTAGTGTTCGCGACTTTAATTAGAAGAGAATATTAATTTTGAATTTCGATGGAGAAGATTATTGTTTCGACCGCGAGCGGTACTTAAGCATTTCCTTTTTCTCTTCTTTGTCCTATTGAAAATATCTCACTGCCCCGATTATCAATTTTTTTCTATTTCTTTGAGACATGTATCATCGTGCGTTCTACGAATAAATTCGACAGGAAACTTCAAACCTTTTACATTCTTTTTCGCGAAACACTCGTCTGAGGACTGCACGTGATCCACCGGGGAGAAAATAGATTGTCACGCGACCGGAGCGTCAATATCGCAATATCGAATCCGTATTACGTACGATATCAGCAATCACGTTCGCGCTTTAAGCTTGGTGTTTGCTCTGCGCTTGAACGTTTCATCAAATCTCGAGGCGCTGCCCAGACGATAGATTTCTCTCGTTTCTCCCACTTCAATCCCGTTCGAACTTCTCCTTATCGATGCTCGATTTCTGAACGAGGTTTCCCAGTCAGACAAATTTTTCCATTAGGAAGAGCTGCCTGGAGTGTGAACTTTTTCTGCTTCTTCGTGATTTCGTCTTTTATTCACGCTCTTTCGTCGATGGCGGAGATGTCTGCATAAATGTGTACTTCGCGTGTTAGATGTGATATTGGAGAAAATTTCAGAAACGATTCGACGGAGTTTTGCGAGGAAATGTTTTTCAAACATTTACTGATTGTTTTTTTTTCTTTGTAGCTATACACGGTTGCAGAAAATCGTTAGAAAAAGAAAATGATAAAAAAAGAGGGAATTGGATAGGGAAATAAATGATTCATGGCTAGTTTTAGTGGGCAATATTCGGTGTAAAGATAGATTTTTGATAATCACTAGGCTTTTAATGATGTAGTCGGTGAGGTGACTATTCAATGATTGCTTGGCGATGCAGGCTAATTGCTGCTTTTTTTTTCAATGCACGATTCGATTCGAGATGCGAGTTGAAATTTTTGGCCACAGTTGCATCAATGGGATAAAAAGGATGATGTATTTTTAAGTAGGAATTTCGATGTGGAATATCGACACTAGCTGAATACTTTCTTAAATTACTTTTAAGATTAAATTATTAAATGAAGCAAAAAAAATGAAAGATTTTTCCGCGGCATGCCTGGGGATGCAGGAAAATACTTGTCATTTTTTTAACATTTTTCCCGAGTCTAATCACCGTACTATATTAAGTGTATTTCTTTAAGAAGAAAATGTTAGCTGACTTAAAAAATTGTTGGCTTGTAACATATGAAATTATATACTAATTTGTTAATGGAACGTGAGAATAAGATAAGCGATTCGATTCTCTGTCTTTCCTAATTTTATCAATCAAAAACGCAAGCTGTTCATTGTTCGAACCGGTAAAAAATCATTAGCAAATAATTACAAAGCTTTAGGTGTGCAAAGTATTTTGTTTAAATGGGTAACCTTTTTATGCGTTATCGATCGGGGAAGAGAACGTTGAAAGGGTGGAACATGTTTTAGATCATTTAATTTTTAATTAATTATAAGCTTGTATCGATAAATAGCGAGAATTAGGAATATAAGTTTTACTATTTATGGTTCCCACAGCTGGCGCAATATCGATTAGTAATATTAATATGTAGATACGTGTAGAAAATTGACCCACTCTCAATATTCTTTCATGTGTTACAAACCGATTGAGAACAGAAACATAAAATACCTGCGAAAAAAAATCAGTACAATTTTCAATTGTGAGTATCTACTACTAATTTACGCGACAGTTAATGACGGTGAGAATCGTGCTACGTAACAAGCACTAAGAAAAATTACCGAGCTATTCTCGATATTCGTAATAAATGAAACGATACCTCAAACCAAGGGGCGTCCAAAAGGACGAAGTAGAAGAAAGGGAAAATGAAGGAATACCGGAAATCGGTTTTTTAGTATATGTATATACTATATATAATAAGAAATTCGTATAAACAGAACTCGTGCGTTTCGACGTTGTCCTTAATTCACCGAAGATATCGTTTCGCCATCGGCAGAAACAGTAAAAGGAAAAAGGGAAAAAAAAGTACTTCGGTTGTGCGTGAGTAATGAAAAATCGTGAAGATTAACCGCCAAGCCGTTTATCGTGCTTGTTGTGAAAATTAAACGAAGTACATGAACGAGAAGAAGGGGAAGAAAAAATAGAAAAACTGGACGAGTCGATCAATCGTATGAAAGATGAATCGTATGAAATAGATAGATGAATAATAGATGAATATAAAGAATGCATGAATGAACAACGGATGAATATAAGAGAGATAATACGTGTATGACAGAGGGGGAGAGAGAGAGAGAGAAAGAGAGGTAGAGAAAGACAAAAAGGCGAGAAACTAAGATGTTTTTAAGTAACTGTGATTTTTTCAAATGTTTTATATATATATTCTATATATATAGACATATGTATATTATACATAAATATGACGAATTAATTTCTACGCATAATACAAATGATGATAATGATGATAATGATCATGATGGTATTTCAGTGTTGCTGTGTTTGTATGAACGTCGTATAATTTTTCGACTAACACATATCGGGTAGAAAAGCGTTTAGCAGCGGAACTAATTATCGCTGTATTATTATTATTATTATTATTATTATGAATGAATCATCACCCATTCACCGTATTCGATTCGTAATTAATTAATCGATCATTATTATTACGAATATAAGTATATGTGCGAGTGGTGATGCGTTGCCTAAAGAATCTTCACATACATACTTACAAGCATACACACATACGTTCATACACACGTACGCATATACATAATTTTCGATTGTTGATTGCTTGTATATTGTATAAGGGAGCCACGTGTCATCTATGTAATATCATTGTATTCAGTGACACATATATACACAAACACACACAGACACATAGTACACGTACGGACGTGTAAATTTATTGTATACTTTTAATCGTCTCCCATCGAAAGGATCGCTATTCGCATTATTGCGAATTCTTAATACTTTTTCCTTTTCAATTGTTCTCGCATCCCCCTTCTTTTCTACCCCACGTCCCACCTTCCACCATTTATTTCCTTTTGCAAATCGACCTTTCACGAACTGTTCCTAAAACGCCACCATACTACGCTGAACACCTCGTTGAGCAGGACGAACTGTGCACATTCGCAAAGTAAAAACGAACCGTCAAGGTTCACAACGATTGTTCTCCCTCGATTTCGAGCTGACCGATCGTCATTCTCCCCGGTGTAAGATCGCGTTCAGCTCCCGATTAGGTACTTAAATAGCCGACGATAGAAAATAATGTTATCGTCGTTCAATTCTCAGAACGAGGAGGCGAGATCTTTCTGTCTGTCTTTGTTATTTTCTTCAACGCGAAACCCGTTACTTGAAGAATCTTGGAAATGCTAAGAAGAATATGTACCCGCAGACAGAATATTTTTAATCGTAGAATATCCATCGGACGAAAATCAGATGCACGATTATTATTCAAAGGCCCGAGAGCTCTGAGAATTGGACGATCACTAGGTGCCCGTTGATTTGTCGCTATTGTTTTAAATAGCGTCAGCTTGATTTTTCTTTGGCCTACCCGTTCTGTTCCTCGTTTCACTCGTGTATCTTCTCGCTGCTCGACGAAGGTGCGACTCTGTCCTGACAAGAAGTGTTCATTTTTTCCCGACGACGTCCACTATGTGGAACGAGCGCACGGGTGTATCTTTCGAGCGTGCACGCAGGGGCGAATGATGAATTTTGTTCTATCTACGGGTCACACACATGCGAATAGAGATAGAAGTGTATGTTTCTAAAACGACGACAGGATTAGTCGAGGGATATAGATGCGTATAAGTACAAAATAAAACGAGCCTGAATGAATATTTCAGCGGAGAACAGTCCTGTTTTCCTTTTATAATAAAAGACACTGTGGCAGAAAATGTTCTAACTGTAATTAGGAGAACTATCCGTGCCGGATCAACTATTATGGAACAGGATTGTCGGCAAGATTAATTTTGTTCTGATATTAAGATCGAACGGATAGGGATGGACATTTTCGCCGTACCATCGTTAATGCGATTTTTAGTTGACCTAGAAATGCATCTACCTCCCATGATTCGCTTTGTTTAGAACAAAGATTGAAACCTGAACAGGCAGCATCGTATACAGAATGTCTGATTTAAGTGGAATACTCTGCGTATCTTTTTAATTTCAATTTATACGATGAAATAATAATACCTGAAAGGCAAGTTGCGAGTGATCTTACGAAAAACGGGGTTCTATTTTCACACAGACGTTGCACGTGCACATTTTCATTACGTTAATGTTATAACTTTATATATTGTATATGTATGATAATTCCGATTGCGTTGTCTAGTGTCAATTCGAAATACTATACGAACTGTCTAGCGAAGTATGTTTCGATCGTATTGCATTTTACATGAACGTGTTCAAGTGCAATAAGGAAAATGGAATGAAAAATAAATGGAAAATATTTGGAGCAATTCAGGATTTTGGAAACTCACACCGTATATCGTACACCAAATTGGATTCACTAATTTTAATAAAAGAAAAAGGAACAAAAAACGCATATTAACAACAATTAGCACTTTAATATAGACTGTGCTTAGTATTCCTAAGTTCGGCTACAATTTCACTCTGCATATTTCTCCAACAACTTCGAAGCAATTATTGTTATGATAAAAGTTCGTCCACGGGTGTGATATAACACGGGACGAAATTTGCAAAGGTGCCCAGAGTACTCGAATTAAGTCTAACAGCCTGCATACGTTTTCCAGAAAAGAGACAAACGCAAGAAGAGACAAACAAACCCAGTAGAAAATTTTCAACACGATAAAAATCGACCCACAGATACGCATTCGCCGCTGCTCTCCTTAGAACTTCCGGTCACTACGTTAGGAAGTGGCCGAACTGAAAATGAATGGCTATATCGCGTACTGGACCTGTATTTTTTTAAATAAAAACAAGAAAAACGACCGTCTTGCGATTCTGCCGAACAACCGATCCCATTTAACATAAAATAATAATAATAAAAGGATAGAAAGCTCGAATGAGAGGAAAAATGAAAACGAAAAAAAAGTGAGAGAATGGGAGAGAAAGGGAGAGACACGACTGATGATTATTGTAAAGACTATAAAATTCTCGTTGCCGCTGCTTCGCACGCATTTGTAAAAAAAGAAAAAAAATGCATACACGCATAATCTGCATGTACATTATACACGAGCACATAATATGTACATTATACAAAACAGTCGACCTACATACGAAGTTTTCAGATCCATTCGCGAGCACGATAACGATCCATGACACTGCAGAACAAAGTTTTATCAATGAAATGAAACGAGACGAACAGTACTAATGTGTTGCATATACAATAATTCTCTTAAATGGCAGAAGCACGTTTTGAATACAGCACAGAAGGAAAATCCAGACGCACCGCAGATACATATTATAATATTTATTTATTTCTTTATTTTACCATAAGAAAAAACAGCTAGCAGAATTGCGATATTTGCTACATGCTCGCGTGTGCACTTCGTTCAATTGAACGAGGCGACGCGAGTATTCAATGGAACAAAAAGGACATTGTTCCATTTCTTCTTTTTTCGTCCTGCCTTTTTTTCCTGTTTTTTTGTTCCTCCCTCCGCGTCTCTTTTCCTTTTTAATGCATGCCCTATTGTTGTCGATCGCGTTCGTCTGGTTCGATTTTTGCAGAGGGAACGTTTTGGCGAAAGTATAATACATGTATTTTATTGTGCATCTGACACACGAATGCTTCTTGGTAACCTTTGCTTCGCTTCGGATTTCTACGATATTGAACTTGCAGGAAATAAAATGGAAAAAGCAGGGGAATGTCGCGGAGCGCGGTCTGACTAGAACGGGGCCGCTCTACTGAGAATATATCGTGGCCGTTTTTAACCACGCATTTTCGTCAGAGAAAATAAATCATTAGTTAGATGTATATACGTGATTTAAATGCTATTAGATTCCTTTTTCTGGGATTTCTTTTAAATTCTTCATCTTTTGCATGGATGAGTAATAAAAATAATGCAGAAAGTTTATAAGGAGGTAGGTAAAGACTCAGTTGAGATTGGAAACCGAAGCAACAATAAATTGCCAGCTGATAAAGCTGTTCAAATAAAAGGCATCTTTTCTAAGTCGGCGTTTCACTTTTGCAGAGCAGAAATCGATGTATCCTCCACGTGCATAACCCGACCAACGTAATCGCTATCATCAGTGTCATCACCGCATTATCTATGAACCTGTTAGTCTACCTGTATTACCTGAATGCATACCCGCCGTTACCCTCGTAGGCGTAAGGTAAAATTACTCCCAATTTATTTGATTATTTTTCTGAATCCTCGCAAACCGTCGCCCGCCTTATAATCACAGGGGAATCAAGTCCATAATTACCCGGTCGTCCGTGGAATACTATAATTATTCGATCAAATTAATCTACCTATCAACATTATCGTAATTATCTTCATGCGATTTTTGGAAAACTTGGACGCCGAATAATGACGGGAGTAGCACGTGCAGCACGTAATTCCGGATGAACGCAATCGATTCGACACCTCTGCGATGTTTTCTTATCGCTGCTCGGTTGAGGTAAACGTGCGTACACCACACGTTAATCATAACCAGTGGCATTTCGAACGCAATGTCGATGGGACGTGAAATCTGACTGTAATGCCGTCGTCTAATTATACGTATACGATTACGTGGTTATTAACTATGAATAAGTGAAAAGTTTGGTGAATTTTTCATTCGGTACAGTTTGTGATTCTGTTCGAATGATTTCTTGTTGCTTTGGTGCAGCTGAAAGAATTGCCGTTATCGATATGATTGAAGGCTGCGATAGTAATTTCGCAGTTGCTTCATACGTGGGAAGATCGATCGATTTTGAGGCTACTTGAGGATATTTGCGGAGTAAGTTATCGGCGGTATCTACCGTTCTTCGTTTGCGGTTGACTGGATTGTCGTTAATGTAGTCATTATACCTGTCGTTTTATCGTGGAAGATTAGGGCTGTTGGTAGATCTATTATTGGATGTGAGGTCCGATGAATAATCTTCGGAGAAATTGTATGATAATAATGATGGTATAGCTGTTTCGTGGTGACAGGTACGACAGAATTAATTGTTAACAGATACACTCACTTCTGGTAAATACGATTATCACTCGGCGATCCTTTTATCTCGCCTCGAAACAGACTAAATCTCTGGAAAAAATCTGCAAGGTATTTTTGGTTTCATTTCAATTCCACGTACGTATATTAAAAAATAATCGCAAGAATATTTCGCAACGTTCTGAACGTGTTCGTTGTACAAATAAAATCGTTGGGAATTCCCCGAACAAATTCTTCGAAGTGTTGAATTTGTTGATGGTTTTAAAATTGCTCAGATAACTTGCAGTATTAAAGGAACACGCGACTCAGTGGAAATCATGTATTATATAACTAACATATTTATTTACACCTACTCCATTTCATTTGTGTTTTAATAGTCCATGATAAATTACTTTATCGGTACTGTTTTATCAACACAACTCTTCGCCAATTATAACCAATCAAAAAAATCCACTGCACACCTCTCCCCCGCACTCAAAAAAAGAAAGGTATCAAATATATCAAACTCCGTCCAACCAAACCGGTACAAAAGCCAACACCACGATACCATGAAAAAGAAAAAGAAAAAGAAGAGAAAAATACAAAAATATCATCCTCGCGAAGAGACGCACAAGGAACACAAAAAGGTGTCACCGACTGAATTGGTGCGCCTGTCCGAGGGCGCCGTCGCAGCCGTCCCCCGTTGGCGTCGCCGAAGGGCGCAGCGGCGCCGGGACGCGGTAGTCGTGGCGCTTACGCGACCCAGTGCTCGTTCATCGACGGCTGACGTCGCGGAGGATCGCTAGCGGGAAGATGAGCAAGGATCGCCGGATAGTAAGTAGTAGAAGAGGGTGTAGGAGTAGGGTTGTGGTGACGTGGCCACGGCTATCGTCCTCGATTCAATGTCCCGAGGGTGGATGAGAACGATCGATCAGTCGACGCTGTCGCCAGTCAGATGCTATCCAGTGGAAAGGCACCGACGGCACGGTGGCTCGTGTGCCTAGAATCCTCGTGGACGCGACTCCGGGTTGCGGTGTCGCGTGTCCATGGACGTGGAATTCCCGGTTGGAACAGTTTGATCGAACGCGGAGGACGATGACTGGGGAGAAGGGTGGATGTAGGAGAGGTGGCTCGTTGTGGAGTTTCGTGGTGGAGCATGGGGGTTGATGAGAGGTGGCTGAGGTGCTTGCTTTGGGATAGAGGTGGGTCGTTCTGGCGATGTGGAGGCAGAGCCTGGGGAATGTAGGTCAGACAGGTGTTGAGCGGTTGGAACAGTGCCTCTGGGGGCTTGCTGATATCAGGTTCTCGTGAATTTCCATCTCGTGAACCAAAAAAATGGTCGCAGGGTGTTGGTGATAACGAAATGGTCCAGAGGCATGTATTCTGCTACATGAAATTCTCACGTGTTATTGAATAATTGATAAATGGATTTTGAAGCATCTCGTCTTTGAATGTTAAGGGTGATTAAGATCATGATGATGAATCTGTGAATGATTTGGCAGTCGATAGTAGACAATAGATTGGCTTCTGGTTGATTTAGGATTAGCCAGGTTCGTCCATAGTTGAATGCAGCAATTATTTCTTATTGCATATCAAGGGGCGAATGAGCCTGGGAATCGATATATATGAGACAGTCAGGTGGTTCCATTGAAAAAAGCTATAATTGCACATTTAATGTTCTTCAAGCTTTCGAAACCTCTGCTTTGCTATTATAGGTGCTCGTTTTATCTAAACCAGGAATCTCGTATACACACCCTGTGTACTTTCTGCATCTCATACCCACTAGAATCCAACCCTTAATCTCTTCCTCGTCTTCGAACACCGAGAACTCACGCCCAAGCATATCTCGCCCCTTCCAGTACACTCTGCATCTACTACAATTACCGCCAACAATACTTCTCGTCCGACGAAAAAACGATCCAAGAGAATCCAACTTCTTCCGACCCTTTCGATACACCCTGTATACTTCCTCATCATCCAACGACCAACCACTGCTACCCCTGCAATCTCCATTCACCAAAGCCAGCCCTCCACTCTTTCATCAACGGACCCGTCTTCAGGAAGCACTGAAGGTATCTGGGTCACGAAGCAGCCGTATCAAAGAAGGGAAGCAGAAGATAACTCGGAAGAGGCTGCAACCGCGCCACTTTTGAAAACACTTCGCGGTGGCCCCGCCGCGCACTGTCCCCGCATATTTTTTTTATTTTTTCTGTCGTTCACCTCTTACACCGTCGTACCACGCACGCTCCCACCCCTATTCCTCGCTCTTCGCCACCACCCCGGCGACTTGCAGCTGCGCAAAATCGTACGAGGAGCCGCGGAGCACACCCTCCTGCAGTTGCAGTTCCCATTGCGATCGCAGTGGATCGCGAACGTTCCGATCACAGCCTATCCCGGCGTCTATCAGCCATCGATAACAAAACTCTTCCTGTCAGCCCTTGGAGCACGGCGAATTGAATCCATCGTGGAGCAGGGTGCAACAGAGGGAGAGAAAGAAATAGGCAAACGACCGATGCCCGATTGACCCGTGAAAATGAATTGTCGCGAACCGGCGAATTTTGATACTCGCGCACCGATATTTATTTCTGACGATCGTGGGCTCCTTTTCCGCGCGGTATAATTGTATAAAGGAGAAGTGGTTTTTGGGTGCTTTATCGAATGGGAGCTCGATTGTTCTCGAGGTAAAGATCTTTGGCCGGTGTCGCGAGATACGACACGCTCGCGTTGTTAGATGACACGGTCGTTGACAGTAGAAGAGCGAACGATATCGATGGTTCGTAGATAAGGTGGAAATTATACGATGGCCTGGGGAAATAGCACGTGTGGTGGACACTGTGACCAGTTTTCCGGGACGGGAGGCGATTTTTGATCCGCTCGTAGCTTTGGATTAGGAAACGTGTGCGTGAACGCGGTTAACGGGTGTGTTTGTTGACGTGGAATCATTGTGCTCGAATGTTTCGCCCGGCGGTGCCAGACAGGGAGGAAGGGATGTTAAAGGGTTGGTTTCTTGTTGGTTTCAGGCGAATTATGATACACGTGTCGTCGGAGAACGCTCAAAGGTACGATCGTGTAAAGCGCAAGGGCGCAGCGTTTCTATCGAACTTCTTTAAGTCGAAAAAGCTGACGTTAGGTATGAAGATCAACGAGGACGAAGAGATGGAACGTGCCCCGAAAGTCGAGACACCGGGTAAGCCGAGAAAATGAATTTCTATATAATTTCGATGTACATAGCCACGTGTTTGGTGCAGGTTCCTTTTTTATTTTCTTCTCCAGCTTAATACCTTTCTATTATTTTCCACAATATTAATTAGATTGGTAGTCAAGACGTTTCGGTTTTAAATTGCTAGGAGAATTGCGGCTGTAAGGGTGACTGGAACGTTTGCAGTTGCATAAAGGTGTGTAAATTTGGGCAAAGTTGGCGCAATCACAAGTTGAACCAGAGGCACTTGAAGAAAAAAAACTTGGTTCCATAATTGCTTTTCCTTAGAACTTGGCGCGTGGAAAACTTTTGCACAGTATGCACTCTATGCTTGTACACGCGCGGATGCATAGAAGTAAAAAATAAACGAAGAGCACGCGTGGAAAGATGAATATTTCTAGCTATTTCAACGTTGAAAAGATATAGAAATTTATTTAACTAATATCTAACATAGACTCTTTAATTTTGTCTCGAATTTTATTCCCAAAATTATATCTCACGTGGCTCGAAGTATCAGATAATTTGAAACTTTTCCATACAGTATTACGAGTATTGCGGCTGTATTATCGATCAACAATAACTTTTTATTTCCTCCGTTCTTTCCAGCGGTATAAATTTTAAGGAGAAAAAAACGGGGTTGAAATCTGCACGTAGTTCTGTCAGAATTAAATACAAAAAGAGTATTATAATTGAGACAGATTTTACATAAATCGAATTTAGATATCTCTAATAACTGCGACGTCAGTCGCAGTACAAAGAACTATGTATTATTGAAATGCTCAATTAGTAACAAGAGCACGAAGGAATCCACCGTAACAATTATCATGCGCGTTCCAATTAACAATCGACTAATAAATGTCGAATCGTTTCTCCTTTGGTTCGAAGCGTCCCAATTAAACTGTGAAAAAGGGAGCATTCGCGATTCCGGAACAAATTTTCTAATTTCTCATTACACAAATAGAATGGAGTTTTGGTTGTAATTGAAATTTCTTTTAATTTAAATAATTGGCTACGCTAAAATTGGAATGGAAACCGGGACAGGTGTAGTAAAGATATATGAGTAAATTCGATTACACATACAAGCGTACGTTGGAATCGACTATGTCGAAAATAAAGTAGGAAACATTATTTCGTGTTTGCAGGTTGTTTTGTTAGGAACCACACCCTTCTACCTCCCTCGAACATAGCTATCGTGTTCGTCAAATATCTATGCAGGGCAAGAAACGCATTAGGGTTGGTAGAAGGGTGTAAATAGGTCATTAAAAAAATCCAGTCTCTCAATTAGGATAATTAGAGATCCAGATAAAAATTAATGTCGTTCTGTTTAGTGGGTAATATAAAATAAAATTAATTTATATTCAGATACCTTGAAAAATGCATGAAATAAGTTCCTCCCCTAATCCTTCGTTAATAAATAATTATGCACTACCTAGTAAATAATTGATCAATGTCACATTCACGTGTTGCGAGGATTAAATTAAATTAATTAATACTCTTACGCTTCGATTGGTAACACTCGATGATTTCTCTGTTCCAGCGATCATCACGAATGTCTGTAGACGTAGTGGTAGCGAAAACGATAACCAGGTATCGAGGATTCCATCGACCTTGAGTGTGGCAGCAGTCGATGTCGTCGTCGCTTGTCAGCCATCACCGTCGCACTCCATTTTAACCTTGACACCTGGTAGAACACGAAACATCGATCAGGATATGGAGGCGCTTAGGCTCAGTCGACAGGATAATCCTTTCCTGCAGGTTCGCATTGATAATCCTTTTGCTCCTTTCTTTCAAATGAATAAATGGCAAGCATTTCGAATGAAACGATTTTTCTTGGCGCCGAAACTAGAGATTCTCCTTCGGGATATTTAATCATTTCCAGTGCGTGAAAAATTATATTTTTTCGTGTCCAATGCACGCTTTCAAACCCTTTTCCCTCAACACTCTGTACCATCTAATAAAAAAAGAATTCAATTGCTCGTGCTGCATTATCTGAAATCGCAGAAAATAAATCCTACGACTCCATCGATTTTCTGTTCCTGAAAAAATTCCCCATCCGGTGTCTACAGCCGTCCGTAAATCTTCCGACGTGAATCACCCGACGAGGTATTCCCGTTTTCCAGGTACTGGCGAGTCGCGAGAGCCTGGTGGAGTCCGTGGAAGAATCCGAGTCAGACGACGCGATCCTGATGTCTCAGGTGAGCTATTTTTTCCCGTTCGTACGCTTTTCTTTTCGCCCATAGGACCGTGAAAGGAGGATCGATCGCAGTCTGGGCTGCATTATTAATGCTACCGTGAACTTGATAGCAGGACAACGAAGGAGCTCAGCTAAGGGCCGATATTTCTTTTCTTGTCGGCAATCGTTTTTCCGAATAGGTCGCGGGGTACTTTCGGTTGCTGTATCAGGCCTGGACAAAGGGCACGAGCAAACTGGGCGAATATTTTTAGTTACCGTGTGTCCCAATACCGCGGCGAGATTTTCACATGATTTTTACGTGGCTACTCGTTGTATCCGGTAGCTGAATTAGTGATGAGTCTGTCGACCAAATGGTATTCCGTGGTGACCTTTGGCTGGGATTGTTCTGGGGACTATTTCGGGCTTAGTCTAGCTCGTTTTTGTGCTTAACGTATTTGTTACGCGATGACAAGTGATTATGGGTTTGTATTTTACACGTATGGAATATGTCGGGCGTTTGTGCTGCAAAAGTAAATGATATCCAGGCGCCAGATAAGAATACGTCAGCTGTTACGTCGGCGGAGCTTTCTGTTTGATAGGATATTGAAAATATCGGTAATACATTTTTCGAAAGCATACTAATTGTACCAGGAAGCCCGTCGCGATACCATCTCTTACATAAGTTTCTGAAGCACTATCGCGATTGGCAACAGTAGTATCAGCACTGCAGATTCAAACACACGTATACGAAAAAAGGTATATTAAAAATAGAAAGACGAAGATAAAAATATATAATTTGTAAAATATAATCAGGGTTCAAAATACTGTCACAAATATTATTATTATTATAGAGATACTGAGATAAACTCTCCATTTGTGAGTAATGAAAAATGGAAAAATTGAATTTTCCAACAATAATATTAAAGTATTAAACACATGCTACTTCTCTTCATACAAAATTACATAAATATATTTAAGAAAATAATATTATACATGGGTAATATTATTTTGATAATAATATTGTCATTGATACTGCAAACACTGAGAATCGTCGTACGGGAAAATTGTATTACTATTCTGCCATTGAAACGTACGACAAATTTGCTTCCTTCCTTCATTCAATCCAACGATAATATTCTCAGAAAATAATTCAAAGGCTCGATTTCCCGTTTGTAGCGGCAGCAACTATCGATCATTCACAACCATTGTCCATGATATGATACTAGATAGTACATTCATTCCACTGACCCTGGACTAACAGGGTGGGGTCACAGTAAGCCTGACTATTCAATCGTCTAGAGTACACGAGACTGTGTGTACCCCTGAACCCCATTGTTGAACTTTGGGCGAATTCCAAAAGCTTCAGTCGACAAAAACAATAAACTGATCGAATAGGCAAACAGAGCATCGTTCGAACAAACAAAATGAATGAATTAATAATAATTATAATTCTCCCCTTGATCATCCTCGACGGATTATTCTTCGAACGTTAGAACGACACAAATATATCAACACTTGTACACCCTATCATAATAGTCACGCGAATATACGTATATGGACAATTTCATAAAACTATTCAACTTCATGCTCACGACCAAACGAACTCGCTACCAGGCTAATTGCAACAGGATGCCAAACTACAAAGAGGTCAGGTGGGTTTAGGCCGGCAAGCGAGCACCTTGGTCGCTTATCGATAAAATTTATGATATTACAGTTAGACTATTATCGACCAAAAGTTTCGCGAAACGATACAGCAACGAGTAAATACGATACGCGGGTTTAATCGTACGTCCCGCTTCTTTCTAGGAAGTAAGTTAAGGTTAAAAAGACTACGCCGAGGTAATTTCTAGTCGAGCGCTGAATTAGAAACAGGTACTTCATAATCTTGTGACCTACACACCACTTATCAGTCGAATTTATGACGGCGCAGTAATGAGCGTGGCAATTTATGGACGAGAAGAAAATATTCGCTGGAACGACAAAATAATGGTCAAATAAAATCTGCAAGCCTAATTGCGAATGGCGGTCGTCGTCAATAGTAATTAGTTTAATAGACAAATTATTATTTTAAGACGTTGCAAGTCGAACGATATCAATTTCGAAAAACCAAAGGAATTCACAGGATCAAGATAAAGAAATAAGACAAATTTATAATCTATCGATAAATACGATTTTATAAACAAATTATATAAATTCGATAAATCGATACTTCGTACAATGATAGAAACACTGTAGGATCGACTTATCAGACGTCGAAATAGGAATCGCGTTCTGTAGTAATGAAATGATCAATCTTTTCAGGAACTGGGCGACACCGACCCCCTAACTCTGGCCCAGGTGCACGAGCACCTGGTACGTAGTCCACCGCCAGCCTCTTGGCCGCACACCACGACGTTCCATTTTCCCCATCAGAACCAGACAACGTCCGGGAAAAGCGACGTATTGGCGCACTACAAGAGTCCTTCAAAGTCTACCACGTGTCGTGGAAATGATCACGAGCTTTCCAGAAGCGAGCCATCCACGGATATCAGAGGTGCGAGTCCGAGCGACCAGAAATTACCTTTTCCCATTATCCAAAACGACGGCCTTCTTCATTAATATCACAATCGTGTACGCGTATATGTAGATGATAGTTTGCTCAGCGGGCATCGTTCGCGTGTTTCACGTGCATAAATTATAGAAACGCAAACTCGGCGTCCGCTTATTCTGTGCTAGTCAAATGCTTTAATAAATATTAGTTTCTTACAATCGACCAGTTCGCCTGTGTTCTCCGCGCGACGTTTAATAACACTTTACGCTGGCTGGAAAATAAATTGGAAATTCATTTGGGTAATTAAAATAATGTGAGAATAATTTATCGGCGATTCGACGTACCGAAGTTAATAATTTTTAATTTCATTTATCGCACAATAGTTTCATTCACAATATTTCTAACATAGTACAAAATCTTGCGTTCCTTTCTTTCGAGAATAATCTTCTTTCTCTTGCAATGCCACTTATAGATTATTGATAACCTATTGATAATTTATTAACCGTCCCATCTAAAAATATATACATATACAACAATCAATCATACGCATCCCGATTCCACAAAGAATCGCCCGATCGTGACGCGAATGAAACAATTGCAGCGCGATGATTAGCCGAGAAAGTCCGGTCGCACGCGAAACGTCTCGTTACAATCTCCAATCTCGAAACGGCACGGCAAGTGGATTAAACGGGGAACGGAACGAATCGAAGCCGCATGGAACTTGAGATAAATCGGTTGTCTCGTTAGAATTTCACAAAGGAAGATCGATAGATTGGAGACGTCAAGGTTTCATCAGGGTCACTCTAAATAGATCCATCTGAAATAGAACCTGTCTCCCTTTTGTCGCAAAAAAAAAGGGGCACACATAAATGTCCGCATACAATGACAATACACCTTCGACCCTAACCCGGCAATGAAACTTCCTCGCCGTGCAGGCGTGCGCGCGCGTAATTTCAATTTTCCGCCCTCAAACGTTGCGACACGCGAACAAATTAAACGGCAATTACCGATGCCAGAGACGGCACACCAGATCCATACGAATCAGCATAGATCCTTGAAAATCCTGCCGAGGAATCGAGCGGTCGGAACGTTCGAGCATGACGTGAAATGCATATGGAAATCGAGGAACCGACACGTTTCCCCGGGACGTTAGCGAATCCATTGCGTTCTCCACGGGCTACGGACACTTATTTCACGACCTTGATGGCCGCCGCACTTGCAGACGTACAGACGCGATCGATTTCACCTTATTTTTAACCAGCATAAACTAATGGCAGGGTGGGCGTGCCACGGTTATGTCCCGCTCCCTCAAAATTCGATCGGTTCTTCATTGAGTTCCAGCCAGTGGCAGTTGCGTCTCCTTCCCTTCTTTAGACCCGGAACAAGCGAACGTTTGAGCAATGCGTGCAATTGCGAAATTGCGATCGCATCTGGAATAATTATTTTCATTATTTCGCATTGGCGGCAGATATCAGTGGTACTGCTATTTAATATTTAACGCTAATCACGATATCGACAGGTATCTGCGTTACGTCACTAGAGTATTAAAGATTCGAGGCGAGATAAAAATCGATTCACACCGCGACAGGTATCCGCGTGACCCGTGATTGTCGTGACTTCCTCTTTCCTTACTTGCCGGCTAATTTACTGTCGTAGTTGAAAACGCGCGTGACAGATCTAATCGATCCTAACTTGTCGCATTGCGCGATTTTTTATTTTCTATGCCGCCCTTTCGTGGATTATCTGCACGCACGCTAATTATCGTATTTCCTTTTCCATTCCTCGCTTTTATCTAGGACAGTAACCTCGGTTCGCTTGCAGCGCGTTTTATGTATCGGGCATCCACGCGGGGTGGAAATGAGTTCTCGAAAATGAATCAAAAGTAGAACAGATACTTCTTCCCCACGATTATTCAGTTGTTCTATCAGCTCATCCATCTCGCAGCCAGGATCATTATTACCTCAGCCGCCGCACGGAAACGTAATTGATTAAGTACGCGGTAGAGAATCTGCAATATTTCCCTCACGCAGACGTCACGTCTCTCTTTACAATTTTTCAGATCGCCACTCGCACACGTTCTCGTTGCTACACCCGACACCGATTCGTTCCTTATCCGATGTTCGACGGCTTCACAGATCGGCGGACGACAGCGTGCAACTGATGTCCAGCGAGTAATGCGTTAATTTCATTCGGTTTCGCGACCGAGCCGACATGGTTTCCCCCGTTCGGAGCACGAATCGTGCATTTGTCGATGACGAAACGTCTGCGAGAGTTCCTCGAAACGTGTCACTGGGTTTGTGTCTCCCGGTGAACGGCCGATCTGGAGCTTCTCAACGAGTTCGCCCATAATCGAGGCCCGTCGTGTTGGTTCCTCGAGTCGCCGGCCTCGAGGGGGAGAAGCTCTTCGACACACTTTAGGAGGATTTTACCGAAGTTTGACGCACAGGTTTGGAAGCGAGACGGGCGATCGATATGCTCGTCGCGAGATCGCTCGTCCTCGTGCGATTGAATTTCGAACAGCTCGGCGTTTGAAGTTTCAGATTAGACTGGATAGGGCGATGCTTCGGAAGGAATCGACAAGTTTCCTCGCGAGCGAGATCGAAACGTCCCGGTGGGTGTTTTAAATAATGGAAGGAGAATGATACTGAACGTAGTTTTAACCTTTTTGATATCTTGGAGGAGAAAACAGGTATTTAAAATGTGCATTTAAATGCACGCGGAGTTTTTGATAAACGCACGAGATCCGACTTTCGTCCGTGTTTAAAGGATTGCGAGGGCTTCGTCGGACCCCCCCTGTTACAGTGAAAAGCGACACCTGTTTTCGTTCACGTTTCAAACGGAAGTCTAAATGATAGAGCGTCTATTTTTCGAAGCACAAAGTACACTAGGGGGAATTCATTTAAATTATTCATGCATATAGAGAAATAAATATTGGATGATCCTATTGGTAATTCAGCTCACTCTAACTTCAAGGGAAACGGAACTCGTCACGATCATATCTCAGTTGTTTGATGTGTATATTACTGTAAATAGGAACCGCCGAACGAGGCTGGTATATGAGAAGTTGTCAAACGTTAGATCGAATACTGCAATGATTAAGAACGTTTAAAATGAACGTGACGAAGGAACATATTCGGTATGCTGTGTTATACGGGGCTGATAAAGGAAGCAACGCAGCGATGAGAAAAATATGTATATTCGAGGTGTATGAAATAAATTATTAGCGCAAGTCGGTCATAATTAGCAGTATTAAAGATGAACTTCGTGCCAAGTGGCCTGACGAGTCACACGAGGACGTTTTGCGTGAGAGATGAATGAAAAATTTTGTCGAAAAATTAATTGCTCGCCCCGTTCCTCATTACCGTGTTACTTATAGGATGAACCAATATTATATTCGTTCGTGCGTGGGGTGCCGCTTTTTCTGCAGGTGAAATTCACGTGTTTCGAACGACTGCGTGGACGTGATTACGAAACGCGACTCTACGAAATGAAATTTGGCTGCACTCGCTCAACGATACGAATAAAATGAAGGATCGATTGGAGAAAAGAAACGTGCCGCGACGCTTCCGCAGAGCAGAGAATTTATATGCTGCCGATAATACATTGAACAGTTTCGTTCTTCGACAGGTGAAAAAATTCGAGATATTTAGAGGCGTGGATTTAACGCGCGGCAAAAGCGTTTGTGCTGCCCTTTCTTTCGAATCCAAAGCAATACCGTGAAAACGAAATAACAAGTGACAAAGATATAACAAAGTTTACGCATTCCTTTGCTGATCTCTGGCACTGTGCGTCGCAAACGTATCGACAAGTCGACGAGTGAGTGTAAACGATTGCATCGCTATACACATTTATTTATTGTCCCCTCTTTTGTCAAATGAAGTCGAGTATCATTGTTCTGCTTGAAAAATGTTTCATTCAACGCAATTGTCGATCGAGCCTATCGTACTTAAATGAATGCGCGGTATAATAGTTATTGATCCACCATTTAATAATGTAAAAAGAAATGGCCTACGATTCATCAGTGACGATAATCTTTATTGTCAATCGGAGCGAGAAGTTATGACAGTGTACCTAGGCTTCTCCGGCTGGTCATTGAAAAAAAAGCAACTTTGCGCGCGTGTTTCGAGTCAATTCATACGTACGAATACGCGCGATCATTTTTAATGAGTTTCGCTCACGCAGCCACGAGGGACAGTAATGAAGTGGTACAGTAGAGCCTCGATTAAACGCGTTGAGATTATTCACGGTCCGGTTTATCCGGTGTGTCGAATTTACTAATAATATATTTACAAGTCGTACCTTCACACTGTGCAATTGCTTACGGAGAAAGGGTTTTCAATATTTGGGAAAAAGTGTACTTTCGATTCGTCTCTTCTCGAATATGAATTCCTTCAGTTTGGCTGTTAATCAAAATCCTATTGTGCAATAATTTCAACGCCACCGTGGATAATTTCAGAATGTTTATAAGGAACGTTCGTGTTCTAGAATTTTTACTTTCACCAACATTAAAAACGGTCGATTAAAAGCGGAAACTATCGAGATGAGCTTGTATTTATAGTGGAATGTAAACTGGAATATAATTATTTTCTCTTTTTACGTTGACTTGGGAGAATCATGTCCGAATTAGCTATTGTTATTGTTACTTATGGTTATTATGCTAGTCATAAATCTTGGTGTTGTTATGGAACTAATTTATGCGTCCATTTGTAATATAAATTATGTAGAAACGGCAACAGGTGTTACTTCGTAACTGTGCCTCGTAAAATTCCTCGTAAAACGACGCATAAACGGCAGAGATTTTTCAACCGCATTGTTTATTACGGAAAAGTAATGGATCAGCGACATTTACATCGATCTCTTTGTACGCCGTCGACGCAATTTCTTCGAATATTTAAAAACCGAGAGGTGCATTGAAACGATTTATCGAATTTACATTGTTGTTGTTGCTGTTACTAATATATATTTATTTTGCCCAAATTATTTCTTATCACTAGCGCGTACCATTTCAATTTCTGTTGTCAACATTTTCCGTTCATTTCATTTCTCGCCATACAATTTTATCCCTATCGACATACACGCGCGAAGGAAAGAAGAAAGAGAAAAATGTAAATTATTTCGGGGCGAAAATCATTCGTAGAGCTCCCGACGCGCCAAATCTATAGGCCTGAATATAAATAGCGTACTAGAAAAGTATATAGATTAAGAGGATTTTTTTTTCTACTCATACAATAATGAAAGACACGTTTGTCAATACTTGGGGCAATCAATTTGTACTCCTCGAACATGATTCACTTTTTAAGGCCGAAATTATCTTCTGAACGTTGTAGCATCGTTTCACCGACAGCAACGAATGCAAATGCTTAACGATTAATAGAGACTTGTTAACCTGATTTTTCGGCTCTCAACGCACACTACCCATACGTTTTCTACTTTGTGTTTATTGATTAATAAAAGTTGAGACGACAGTTTAGGTATCGACGAATTACTCTATTCGGCCATGTGACAATTAACGTCACGATTAATGAAATTTTAGCAGGGTTTATACGGAACTTTCAAACTAGTAGCATTTAAGAGAGAAAAGATGATCTAAAGAATTATTGCAATTATTATTATGATTATTATTATTATAGTGTCCAATTGACTTGGCCATTGAGAATTGAGATTATTTCTATTAATATATGCGGTACAATTAGACACACAGTGTACATGTGCATATTAGATGTTCGAGACGAATTTACTTTCGATCTACGAACAAAAGGCGATCTAGCAAAAATACATATTAAAAAAAAAATGAAAAAAAACAGTAGAGAGACTTATACGATATAATCTAGTCGAATATAACATATATATTTGAGGACTGTGTTGTCACCTTTACGTGAATATTACATGTGTATACTTGTAACTATTCGAGTGGTCAATAAATTGGCGACGATGGGGTAACGATTCGAATATTAATATTACGCGAGTTGAAATTACATTTATCGAAATGCGAAATGTTAAATATAGCAATAAATACTTGATTCGATGGATTTTCAATGAAATGAAATACGAACTTAGGGAACTGTAAAATTATCACCTTTTTTATATCTTCGATATTACCTTAAAGCTTCCTCGTAATTCTTAAATAATAATTGTTACTAAGATTAGTCCATCGAATCAAGGGTTTACTGCATCTATTATATTGAGCTTCGTTCGCTTTATTTGAAATTACACCTTAATTTTAAGAAGCACCGATCGCAAAAATCTGAAAGGTTGTATTCACACATCTTAAAATTAGTTGAAGATACGTACACGATTTTAATAAAACGAACAGCTGAAAGAAAAGTTACAAGTTAAAGAACAGCTAAATGTACGTTACTTGTTGATGGAAAGTAATAATATTATTTTAATATTATTGTAATGCATTTGTTTAACTTCTTTACCACTGTTATCATTGGTTAATGAATTTTTCAAAATTTATGCTGCGCAAGTGATTGCTAATAATAAAACTCTGTACGTTTCAATTTTTATCAAAATAAAAGTATGATCCTTTATACAACTGCGGTAAACATTTATTTCCATACCTATTATCCAGGATGCAACCAGGGATGCAACCAGGAATGCATCTGGGTGCCCCTGGAGCTAGGCAACCCACAGAGCTAATTCCACAGAGGAGATAGCTCAGACGAGATATAAGATTAGACAAATCACTATATGGACTTTCGTGGCTACATATTTACTAATATATTTTTTGTTTGTGCAGGTTTCGCAGGCAAAGAGTAAGGAGCATTGACCGGCACTTCTCATTGTGCATAAGAGCAAGAAAGAAGATAGAAGAACGTTTGCCACGTACTTTAGTTATCCTTTAGTTATAGTAAATTCATAAAGATTCTACGCACAAACTATGTAAACTTTTAGTATAAGTTTTATCTTATTTGGGTTTATTGATTTAGTATAAAGATTTAGTTTTAAGATGTATTGTAAATAGATATGAGAGAATAGTCCGTAAGTACTAACTTGTAAATTTGAATTACAACATTTTTGTACCTTGTATCTTCATTGATTAGTTTAAATAAATTTTCAATGAAAAGAATTCCACTGCTCTTTTGATTTTCACACCTATCAACAATCCTTGAAAGCACCTAATTCCAATTCCTTATACAATAAGTACCGTGGACGAACTTTAAATGCAAAGTCCTAAAGCGAGAAACTTGTCAAAGTGGCCCTATACGTTATTAAAATAAGCGCTGAGAAATTCCTGGAACGAGTCGTCATTTCGAAGAACTGATGCGATGAAAGACCTCTTCGCATATCATATTCTCCTGATACAAATCCACGATTTTCAGCAGTAATTTACGTGCTGAAAATCGTGGATTTGTATCAGGAGAATATGATGTGCAAGGAGGTATCCGACCCAGGCAGTTCTTGCAAATGACGTCACGTTCCAGGAATTTCCAATCGCAAAATTTCTGAGATTCTGGCAAAAATATCTCGCCGAAAATCGTGGATTTGTATCAGGAGAATATGATATGCAAGGAGGTCTTTCATCGAAGCAATTCTTGGAAATGACGTCACGTTCCAGGAATTTCCGAGCGCAAAATTTCTGAGATTCTGGCAAAAATATCTCGCTGAAAATCGTGGATTTGTATCAGGAGAATATGATATGTGAGGAGGTATTCGGCTTCACCAATTCTTGGAAATGATGTCACGTTCCAGGAATTTCCGAGCGCCTAAATTTTCGAGTTTCTGGCAAAAATATCTCGCTGAAAATCGTGGATTTGTATCAGGAGAATATGATATGCGAGGAGGTCTTTCATCGCAGCAATTCTTGGAAATGACGTCACGTTCCAGGAATTTCCAGTCGCAAAATTTCTGAGATTCTGGCAAAAATATCTCGCTGAAAATCGTGGATTTGTATCAGGAGAATATGATATGCGAGGAGGTATCCGACATCAGCAGTTCTTGGAAATGACGTCATATTCCAAGAATTTCCGAGCGCTTAATTTTCTAGACTTCTGCTATCAAATGTTGCAAGAAATGAAGACCGAAAATGATGTCGTTTCCACAATTTCCTTCTTTTATATTTAATAACGTATAGGGCCATTTTTACAAGTTTCTCGCTTCAGGACTTTGCATTTAAAGTTCGTCTACGGTACTTCTTGTGTAAGGAATTGGAATTAGGTTCTTTCAAGGATTGATAAGGTGTGAAAATAAAAAGAAGAGTGGTATTCTTTTAATTTAACATTTATTTAAACTAATGAATGAAGATACAAGTCACAAAAAGGTTCAAATTACAAGCTAATACTTATGGACTACTCTTTTATATCTATTTACAATACATCGTACAACTAAAGCATGTATTAATTCTAAACTAACGTTTATGTAACATGAAAAATACAATAAACTTAAATAATCAATTTACAATATATAGCTTACAGATAAAGCTTATACTAAAAATGATGTAATTCATATGCAGAAGCTTATAAAATTTAAATTACAGCATTTGTGTAAACTTGAGCGTACATACATTATTTATTATATCTTTTATATTACATTTAGCACATTCAGTAGAACTTGTTTTAGTAATATATAAGTAATATCAAAGTCTACCGAATGATCTACCGAATGATCTGAATATAAAATAAAGTATATAATAGATATTATACAGAACAGTTAACTACACAATTGTTCTAAATTAAGCTTATGCGCTAACAGTTGCAAACTATTTTTATAAATCAATTTACTATAATTAATGGATAAGTAAAGTATGTGGCAAAAGTTCTTCTATTTTCTTTCTTGCTCCTATACATGATGGGATGTGTCAGTCAATGCTCCTTACTCTTTTCCTCCACAACCTGCACACACAAAACATATATTAGTAAGTATGTAAAAGGAGACCGAAGAAAGAAAGAAGGGCCAAACCAGAAGCATTAAAGTAGAAGAGGATTACTTGAAAAGGAAGGGAATGAGTCTCTTAAGAGAGAATTTAATTAGATCGGAAGTAAAGGAATTGTCGCAGACCCTTAAAAGAATAGACTATGAAATACAATATCAGGAACGAAACATAAAAATAAAATAAGCGAGATATAATGTACGGTATAAATATATTGGAACAGCAACGCTAATAGAATACCAAAGCAAGAATGGAAGAGGCCATAATCATCAGTTAATAGCACAGGTAAGATGCAAAAGCATTAAAGGATTAAATAAATATTAGGAGGAGAAAAAGAAAAAAGGATCTGACCTGTGCACACAAAAATTTGGAACGTTAGAACACCTCTTAACAGAATGTATGGAAAAAGATACAATGGTGTATAAACATGACATAGGATTTTGTAATTAAACAAGAAGGAATGGAAAAGATTTATAATAGATACGCGATTAAGAGGTAAGAAATAATGTAATACGTAAGGCAGAGAAGGTATGAAAACGAACAGCGAAACGGAAGATGAGAGTGCAAGAGTTAAGATAGTATTGTAAAGATAGGTTATATGTACACTAACCAAACTTTCATTCCTGTGAGACCGAAATAAAGAATAATACTACTATTAGTATGTATTTATTACGTGCTGAAAGATGATTTTTACCTTTGCTAAAGAGCTTGATTGTTCCTGAATAAAATGAACAATGGAACTTACGATGTTACCATACATATTAACTTTAATGTAGATTGTGTCACCGTGTTTGCTAACACTTTATTGATATGTAACTAAGATTGCAAAACAATTTTCGAGCATTATTAACTTAATTTCATGAATGAAGACATGAATGGCCAAGTTTTATGAACTTTATCGCGCCGCTACTTATAAACAGGTGTTAGAATTTACGTACCACTCGCATCCCTGACTTACCTACACTTAAAGTGGGCTTTAATTTCGCCATCTATACAGAACTGCTCGAAACTGTATATATGTCTGCTTTATCTCGAGTCATTAGTATCGCCATCTATACAGATGTGACTAAAACTATTCGGGCCTCTGCCATATCTACACTTATGGTAAGTAAGGGGTGTGAGTAGTTTCAATGCGTTCTGTATAGATGGGACTACCATAGCAAGCGCGAGTGGTTTCAAGGAGTTCTGTATAGATGGCGAAACCATAGCAGGCACTGTAGATACGGCAGAGACCCGCGTAGATTCAAGTATATCTTTGCAGATATTGATTAATTTATGAATTAAAAGATATATACACGGGTATTTCAATTATAAAAAAGAAGGCTTCTTGAGAAATAAGATTATGTAATTCTCTAGGCGAAACATATATGATTTATGTTACTAATGAATTATCTCGAAAGCGTCAGAAAACAGAAGAGTCTACATAAGAAGCAGGGCCATAAATAATACACAATATTTACAGCAGCAGATAGATACAACGATAGAAACGAGAACTCAAAAGTAATTGCAATAAGAACTTAAGATTCTCTCCGCTCAAATAACTACAGTGGACAGTAATGCCCACTTAATGTTCGCTGCTTCGAAGCTGCCTAGCGAACACTATCCAGGGATGTGATTTATAAGGAATTGTTCATGCTTATCACTTTTCGGCACGCTCGGTTTAGGCTGTGTTGGGAGTGAATTGAGATGTACTGAGAACCAGCGTGAGATATATTTAACACGTTGAGTGCCACGTCAGGCATCGGTGTCTGACTCTAAACCTTCCGTTCAGGCCGCGTCAGTCACCGGTGACTGACAATCAACTTTCCGTTCAGTGACTGACTCTAAACTTTCCGTTCAGGCCGCGTCAGTCACCGGTGACTGACAATCAACTTTCCGTTCAGTGACTGACTCTAAACTTTCCGTTCAGGCCGCGTCAGTCACCGGTGACTGACAATCAACTTTCCGTTCAGTGACTGACTCTAAACTTTCCGTTCAGGCCGCGTCAGTCACCGGTGACTGACAATCAACTTTCCGTTCAGTGACTGACTCTAAACTTTCCGTTCAGGCCGCGTCAGTCATCGGTGACTGACAATCAACTTTCCGTTCACTGACTGGCTCTAAACTTTCTGTTCAGAATGTATGGAAAAAGATACAATAGGGTATAAACATGACATAGAATTTTGTAATTAAACAAGAAGGAATGGAATAGATTTATAATAGATACGCGATTAAGAGGTAAGAAATAAGGTAATACGTAAGGCAGAGACGGTATGAAAAGGAACAGCGAAACGGAAGATGAGAGTGCATAAGTTCAGATATTATTGTAAAGATAGGTTATATGTACACTACTATGTACAACTGCAAAGTCCCAAAGCAAGAAACTAGTAAAAATGGCCCTATCAGTTATTAAATTAAATCTCCTAAGTGTAAAGTGGGTTTGAGAATAAACAGCGTTTGTTATACAATAATAACAAGTATTTGGAATAGTCTATTAATAATTCATACAAATGTAATAACAATGATGAGAATTAAAGCCTAAAAAGGTTTCTTTAACATTGTAATAAACAAATAATCGTTTACCTTTAATTTGAGACCTAATTTGTTAAAAACGCCAGCCTGGAAGGCGAGCCATTGGCATTCACTATAAGCACGTATGCACATTTTGACAGCGGCAAAATTGTGCCGAGCTGTATAGCGGGCTATCTATTGGCAGGGCGTCGAAAATAGTCGAATGTTAATAGGAACACAGAATGATAGTGGAAGTCGGTGCCAGAAAGAGAAAGAAGACTGAGGGAGAAGGACAGAAAATGATTTACTAACTCTTGTTTATGCGGCGCCTGATACTCTAGACTCTAGGCGAAAGACAAGGAGCGCACCATTGAGAAGAAGGATAGAGATAGTGCTAGCTGTTAAGCTCCGCTCCCTTATGGAAAAATTATATTAGCGGGGAAAAATCGCTAATTACTCTTTATTCATAATTAATTTATGCACCTTTGCAATTGTAGAATGAAGTGCGAACCCTATGCAACTTTCTCGTATATAATTTTGCAACATTTTCTGCTTAAATAAATAAATATGAACAATTGTTTGACGCATACGAGCACGCGACTCTGCTGTTAACTAGAGAAGAATAATGATTAATTATTCGACAACAATTAGGCCACCACTTCAATCAACTATGACGGAAGCTTCCTGAGACTCCCTGCTTAGTAACTAATACAGAAAACATCATAAATTAAAGCCAGGAAATCGTTAATTAATAAATAATAGTCATCGTGATTCGTGCCGCGTGTTGTGCATATGCGCTTGTACTTCTAATAGACAAATCGCTTATTGTCAACGAAACTCCACAAAATTAGGTACGAGAAGATAGCTTGAGACCTAATTGAAAGGAAGCAATCATAAAAGTTCATATGTTATTCCTCTGAGTACATTCTTTTTGCTTTTGAAACATTGCATAATTAGACGTGCGTGTTTGACAGGTTGTCGTCTGCTAGGCTCGAGACGTGGCTCCATCTCTTGAGAGCATGCGCGAAGCTGCCGATAGTTAATAGGAACACAGGATGCATATGGAGGTCTGCGTCTGTGTCCCCTGCACGAATGTATTATACTAGCAGGAAAAATCGCTAATTACTCATTAACCATAATTATTTTATGCACCTTTACGATTGTAGAATAAAGTACGAACCCTATGCAACTTTCTCGTATATAATTTTGCAACATTTCCTGCTTAAATAATTAAATATTACTGATCTTGCTAGAACGGTAACGCAATGGTTTAAACCGACGTGATGAATAATTGCTAATATTTACTTATTTGAGCATAAATGGTTGCAAAATTATACATGGGAAAGTCGTAGGTAGCCCATAGTTTGTTCTACGATCGCAAAGGTGCATAAATTAATCATGGATAATGAGTAATTAGCGATTTTTCACGCTAATATAATATATTCGAGGTGTTTAACTGTCGGTAGCTTTGCGCATGCGCTCAAGAGAGGGCGCTACGTATTCAGCTTAGAAGACGACAACCTGTCAAACACGCACGTCTGCATAATAAAGATTATGCAACGTTTCAAATGCAAAAAGAATGTACTCAGAGGAATAAAGTATGAACTTTTATGATTGCTTCCTTTCAATTAGGTCTCAAGCTATCTTCTCGTACCTAAATTTATGGGGTTTCGATTACGATAAGCGATTTGTCTATTAGAAATGCAAGCGCATATGCACAACACGCGGCACGAATCACGATGACTATTATTTATTAATTAACGATTTCCTGGCTTTAATTTATGATGTTTTCTGTATTAGTTACTTAGCAGGGAGTCCCAGGAAGCTTTCGTCATAGTTGAATCATGTGGTGGCCTAATTGTTGTCGAATAATTAATCATTATTCTTCGCGAGTCAACAGCAGAGTCGCGTGCTCGTATGCGACAAACAATTGCTAATATCTATTTATTTAAGCAGGAAATGTTGCAAAATTATATACGAGAAAGTTGCATAGGGTTCGCACTTCATTCTACAATCGCAAAGGTGCATAAATTAATTATGGATAAAGAGTAATTAGCGATTTTTCCCCGCCAATATAATTGTTCCATAGGAGGCGGCTAGAGTATCAGGCGCCGCATAAACAAGAGTTAGTAAAGCATTTTCTGTCCTTCTCCCTCAGTCTCCTTTCTCTTTCTGGCACCGACTTCCACTATCATTCTGTGTTCCTATTAACATTCGACTATTTTCGACGCCCTACCAATAGATAGCCCGCTATACAGCTCGGCACAATTTTGCCGCTGTCAAAATGTGAAGCACGTGCTTATAGTGAATGCCAATGGCTCGCCTTCCAGGCTGGCGTTTTTAACAAATGAGATCTCAAATTAAAACTAAGAGATTCAGCTACAAGTTATTTTAATAGTAGCAATGAATCCAATCGTAAGATATTTGTTATAAATGATTTATTATGGGAATCCAATGTTAAAGATTATTCGTAAGCAACAATTGTAAGTCGCTTCTAAGTGGTGTACTCCACTGTCGCCGAGACTCGCAGTTGTAATTAATAAGAAAAGTGAGATAAACGTTTATTAGAATATCGTCTTTAGCGAATATAATTATATACATTCTATATTTCTCAATAATTATGACACAAGTTTAAATAGCGCGCGACGCGTAATTCATACCACGCCTTGAAGAATATTACATAAATATAATATTTCACAGCAAGTAGGCTACAGTTTAATCATATTTTTAATATACTTACTGTCGACGATGAAATATATTATCCACGCATTATTTGTCTCGTATATTAACCTGCTAAAAAAAAAATCAGGATAGCTTGAAGCCTGCCGGGCCGGACACCTTTCTTGCCGGTAGAAGCCGAGAAAAACACGTACTGCAATTAAACGATATAATCTAGAAAGTGAGTTTTGACGCCGATAAGTGTCACTAAATTGACTGATATAGATCGTCAACTACGACAGGTGAGTTTTCGATTCTGCAAATTTAGTTGAACGATTATAAGCAGGTGTCCCTGAACGGTGAATAAAATAGGTGGGTGTGTGTACAGTGAATATTAAGCAATCATTTGACTTTTCAGGCTGGACTGTTGCATTATGTTCTTGTGAATCCAATTACCACGAATGTAAACACTAGTGTGTATCTAATCGAATGACAAAATGAAAGGTATACTAATTTTTGATCACTTGATCGACGTTCTCTTCGCAAAATGCAACAAAAAATTCGCAAATCATATACAAAAGCTGGCGAGGATTCAGGGGTTGATTTGTGAGAATAAGGTACATACATATATTGTCAAATTTCTGTATTAACTTGCATGTAATAATATAGTATTGTATTAGCATAATTTTCGTTTAAAACGTTAAATGTAAATATGCATTGTCCAATGGTTTACATAATAGTGTAGCGGACATTACAGTAAGTAAATTTATGGCTTTTCGCAGAATGCAAGCAACGATGATGCAAAGCTGAATCCAAATATTATAATGCAATTGTTCTCGCCAATTGTCACGTCTCAGCATGTAATGGCTTCGCAGTTCGGAAATTCTTACACGTCTATGAAGTGTCACGATGGTACAAATATGGTATTCGATGAATTCATGGGCTACACCTTCATATACATTTCCATGGAAGAGGTGGAGCTGATGAAAAGAACGCTAGGCGTATGCATTGCGATTGTGAGACATGTTTGCGGACCAGATGTTGCAGTGTAAGCCAATTTCAGATACAGTTTAGAAACTTCTCTATGGTAAATTGAATAATGGCAACTTGCATTTCTATTTTTAGATTAAAGGTAAACAGACAAAAGGTCTGCGTAGTTTCGTCCCTATTGGATGCGTGGGTGCATCTAAGAAATCGCCAGCAAAGCATGCTCACAGAGGCGATAGAACAATTATCGATAAATACGGATCTAGGTGTATCGATATTAAAAGTATTACACGATGCTTGCGATAAATTGAAGGCGCAATCCGAATTTTCCAATGTCCATATATTGATACTGGTGGAAGAGAAGTTTCTCTCCTTGTATTCTAGTAAAAATGCCCACGACTTATATGCTTCTGATATATTGTTAACGATGCTTATGTGTTGGGTAGTTAACCAGAAAAGAAAAGGTGAAACAAGTGAGAGCAGCGACGATCGTACCAATATTCTTTTGCCCGAGAGCAGTTGTTCTAAAGAGGAACAGATAACATTTGGAACGAAACTGGCAAATCCTACTTCGGAAGATATTACAAACCTATTTAGTATGGCCTTTACCATTGTACAATATTTATTAATTTCATTTTTATTTCATACTGATTCGTTACTGCATTGCAGGAGGATCGAGAGATTCTTCTATTAACGAGGGTCTTTATTCTTTGACCGATGACGAGTTGTACAGTAATTTAATTCTACTTGGGAGTGAGCACGATTATACTGCGAATGCAGTTCACATTTTTGAGCTGGCTGGTGGAATTAATCTAATCATGATAGTCGAAGTGACCAATCTTGCGACTTCGTCCGGATTGTACGATAGCTTCCATTATTTAAATATTATAAATGGTTTGCAACTTCAAAGGGATATCGACGAGTTGAGACCAGCATTTGAAAATTTCGACTCTGCAATGAAAAAGGCTTTAGATGGAATCAAGAAGAATAGAGCCAATGTTAGCAATGACGTTGACATGTGCCAGAGAAGATTGCAAACGAAATGGGAATTTGTACGAAAGAAATATTTGGATCTGCTGAAGTCCAGGGATCCGGAATCAATCCTTCAAATTGAATCGAACACGCCCACGTTCACGGACAATTTAAAGGAGTTGTATCGATTAACTTGTTTCGATAAACAATTTCTGAAGCAGGGTGTCGATGTGCTTACAACAGTTGGAAGGCTCGTTCGTCAGAAATTAAACGACTTTAGCGATTTCCTTAAAGTAAAAGCGTTGAAGAACTTTACTCTTGGCTCATATCCTTTTATAACAATGTCCATTTGCACATTTAATCTTTCTTATTTTCTGATTTTCGTGTTGAATTATATACGAAAATATACCTCCTTAATGCCATACAATATACGAGAACTTCCCTAACCATCAATAAATATCTAGAAGAGTTTCCAGGCCTTGTGCATTTTATCTACATCGACAGAACAACTCACAGATTGACTGCTCCAACGTTAGATTTTACAAACCCGGAAACTCTAGCTCTGACAACGAAGAAGGTAACTTACAGAAATATGTATAAAAGGAGACTACTAACTTGATACATAAAGATTTTTTTTACAGATTTGGAATATGGTTAAACAAAGTAGAATGCACTTAGAAGAAGGACACTTGTCTGTTATGTGGAAAGATACAACATTCAATTATGCTTACTTTTTATGGTTTGAAGATAGTTCTGTAAGTGAAGTCTAAACTTACGAAGCAACCGCCGTATAGATTACAATATTAACATCGTGCAATACTTTACAGGGATCACCATTGAAGTGTAAAGTTTACTTGAACCATATAATGAAAAATTTCCCAGTACCAGGTATATTTTGCGGAGATTATTATAGGTGCGAATTCTTTCTAATACAAACTATGTTTACTTCCTTTCATGAGAGTTTCTCTCACGCGCATAACGTGTAATTTCACAGAAAACTAGCAGAGACATGTTTCCCTGAGTTATCTGCGAATAAGATCAGAATTTACGAGCTTTACTGTATTCATCTCGGTTTGGCAACATCATCGTGCGTGTTGGAACATTCGAGGAGGCTTGCGGCTACAATATGGGAAGTCACAGGTGTACCAAATAATCCCGCCGACATACTTTAGTAACATTCCTTTAAAGTATTTATGTACAGAGGGAAACTGAAGGTCTTATGCGCCAACGCGAATACCTTGTACTAAAACTAATAATAAAAAGAACTAGACTTTTAATTCTTTACAAGTACTTAGGATACATGTATTATTAACTTGTTATTTATAAAGGGTAATAATGGAGAACATCTGTATTTATTTTATACGTTGAATACTTAAAAAAATGTAATGGCACAACTTAAAAAAAGAATTTACATAGAAAACAACATGTACTGTATACTTTTTCTCTGAGTGAGCTTCATTAAAACTTAATTCACTTAACAATATAAGAGCATTGTAAATATTTTCGGGAATACTGGTTATCGTAGCACGGTAAAATAAGGCTGCAACATGAGTGAAAATATTTTCAAATGTAGTACCCAACGCGTTTAAAGTCTACCGAATGCTTCAGTCTACGATACCTCTCCCACTGCCCATAATTCATAATTCGATATTATGAGCACAACGCTCCAGCGTTTGTTTTCAACATCCTCGCACGATTAGACATGCTTAGGAAACGGACAATCTTATACGCACTATAGACGTAGTCTAGTCATTTATATATTTTAAAATATATAAATATTTACAATGCATACGAGTTTAGAGAAAAGTCGATTGTTTCTTTGTCTTTCGTGAAATGCTTTACGGTTTCAAGTATATTTGTTACAAAGCTTTTGAAGAAAGTTAAAATTAGTTAAAATTAAGGAGATAGTTTTCATTCAACGGTCATTCATTGCGCCCTATTTGTGCACGGGATGTACCTTTTTCTTAGTAGCTTCGCTATAAGACGTTTGCTGAAAGGGCAAACTTTGTACCCTGTTTGCCTGAGAAGATTCTTGCTTTGACACTCCAGTGTGTAAAGTACTCTCACTGCTACTCCTTGTAGCAGCTGGGCCTGAGGTCGTTCTACTTTTCCTAGGTTCTGAATTAGTATTCTGTATCGGTCTGCCTGCACCCCTTCCAATGCCGACAAAATTATATGAACGGCTTCCAATGCCGATAACATTATGTGAACCTCTTCCAATGCCGATAACTGTACCCTTAGAAATCGATTCTCCCACTATTCCTGATTCTATAACGGAGGAACGTTTGTTTTTATTTGCAAAACTTTCGGGGATATTATTTTTCATTTCTGAAACGGAATATGTCGGTAACGATTCTTGGCTAGCGATGTCCACTGTATTCGCGTCCCTTCTTGATTTATCTGCATTTACATTTTTTTCAATAGATGCCTCGCGTCCTAAGTCTGTTATCTGTCGACCACTCGAATTTTGGCTCTGAAATAAAATAATAAGTAAAGTATGTAGAAAGGTACGAAGAGTTTATATACGTTATACGTACAGTTCTGATAGATTGTCCTTTAGACGACAAACAATCCAAATAATTATCGTCCGGCAATTCCACTGGTTTCATCGATTCGATTCTCGAGACACACATTTCTCCAGAGTTTTGCGTACCTTCGTTAAACTTATCCAACTCGATTGTATGTTCTGCACCAACGTCACGTGAATTACCATTCATTCTCGCCATTCTTCTAAGTTTCAATTCCCTGACTTGTTTCTCTAGCTGTGCTACTTCGAAATCGGACTTGCACAATCTTGGTATCAATTGATTAAAATGTTGTTCGGCTGTTTTTTGTATAAGACCGGCACATTCAACTTCGGACATTTTCGTCAGGTTCAAACTGAAAATATAATAGCTTCAGCTGAGATTCAAGGATAATAGAATAGGTTGTTATAAAAATTACACTTGCGCTACAACTTACTTCCAAGATGCAATAAGCTCGGAAAACATGTCTGGCTCATCAGGTGACTTTCTACTGGGTGTAGGCTTATAATCTGATCCTTCCAATGAATCGCTTCCTAAATTCTTTATCCTCAAAGGAACCGGTTCGAATGTCCTGAAACAATATAAATTATGAGCACAATATTTCAAGGAAATTATCCCCTAGATATTATTCTAACTAAACACGTTTTACCTATTTCTTTGCCTGAGGAAGATGTGTTTAAACTTATGGTTTCCACGTTCGTTGCTCGTCGAAGAATTTAATAAACACGCAACGAAAAACTCTTCTTTGGAGCCGTTGATATTGGAGAAATACGACGCAAACTCCTTGTGCAAAATTCGATCCCTCAATGTTGGCGTCAGCTTCATATTTTGCCTGAATTGAAACCAACCAACCACACGTTTACTCTTGTCGCGCAGAAACCTTGATAACTGTTCTGTATTAATTCTACCGATAGAGCTGTGCAAACGTTCCGGCAATGGGCACGTTACGATTGCCTGAATATCTAAAAGTGTCAAAGCGTTGTTACAAGCATTTCAAATCCTTCACATCTTTGCAAGATATTGCAATTCAAAGCATTTACTGTTGTATCTCTTCAGTGTTTCCACTTGATTGTCCGCATCTGTGTACGTCTTTCCTACGAATTCCAGAGTCTCACCTAGCAAAAAGCCCATCTAAAATAACAAATGAACGACCATGTCTCGTCAATGTTTTCAATTGCCACCGCCGCGAGGTTAGATTTCGTGGAGGTTAGAACGCTCGTTACAATGATAATTGCGACAAAACGGAATGCATTGTTCGCAACAAATATGAAGTGGCAAAAATGTATTCTCACCTGGTCACCTTGGTTACGAACATTTTCATAAAGCAGCAACGACAGAGCCGGACTTGAAATTGTAACGAGAAAACCACTGTCCGCCATGTTCACAATTAACTGTTTTTGCACTTTCTAAGCCTCTACGTTTCAAGTTTCACCGCCCCGTACTCGTGTCTGGAACAAAACAATATTTTGCACGTTTATAGCGGCACTCGAACATTTTTAATAAATTAGTATATAAATTCTTACGATCACCAATTTCGTGGATCAATGTTATTATAGTCCCACGAAATTTACTGCATCGTTAGCAATTTTTTTTTACTGAAATATCTGTACGAGTATCGGTCGCATAGATGATGAAGTATAATCGAACTTAAATATAAAATTAACAAGAGCGTTGTTAAAAGAGAAAGTTTCAGCTGAAGAACAAAGGCTCGAAATGAACATGTGACGATAGTAACAAAAGAGGTCCGAAATATGTGAGACTATACACGTATTAGTTATACCAGTGCAGTCCACAGGTATGGATCCTCACGCGAGTGATCAAATTGCACTAATTAATCGCATTGATTAAAAGTCGATAATTGACGGTTCTTAAAATGGCACTCGCGAAAACAATTAATTGTGTTTTATAGAAATTCATTAGCTTTATAATAAAGTTGATTAAAGGATCTAGCGCAACGCGACTAGCATTACGACTTTCATTTCCTTTATTTAATTATTTTTTTCAAATCAATGAAATATAGCATAGTCAAAAATAAAACCCGCTGCCTTTTTATTTAACTTTTTACTCATTAATTGTTACTTCAGAGTGTCTAAAAGATATTTTTGTCAGAAGTGGGATTCGAACCCACGCCCACAGAGTGGACTGCGACCTGAACGCAGCGCCTTAGACCGCTCGGCCATCCTGACATTGATTTCTATTCAACATTGTATAAAGAAAGTGGATAGATATGTGTTATAATATAAATATCTTTTAAATAAAATATACAGATCACTTTTGCCGTATCTACACCTGTCCAAGATTTTTCGATCATTTTATTAGATACATTTCTTGAAGTACTTAAATTTTCTTTAGTTCTTTGTCACTCTGGAGGCTGAACATTTTTTTGCTTCCTCGATTATTTGACTTGACCATCGCCTTGGGATACGTGATAATTAAAGACGAGACTGTGAAAGACTACGAGAACAAATCAGTGACTACAGTACGATTCATCGGATAATACCGCAATCGTGCAATTAAAATCCACCCCGCTAACAAATGCACCCCTCAATCTCCACACGTTCTCCGTATCGAAAGGGCCGCAGATCAAATTTCCTCCGCTCTGAAGCATCTTAATTGGCACGCAAAAAGGTGTGCATTCAACGCGAATATTCGCAACGAATAATTGCCATCCGAAGCACATACGAAGAAACCTCTGTTTCTACACGCGCTCGCGCTGTTCGCTTCGCCCAAAATACACCCGATTCAACCGCACGCGTGTCGCTCGTATTTCTAGCCGCGATGTGAGATTCGACGTGGGGCTCGAGAATCGCGTGATGCAAACCTTTAGTGATCTCTAGAGGGTCTGCGAGATTGCCTCTTCGTTGATCG
The DNA here is from genome assembly GCA_963583965.1 of Nomada ferruginata. NCBI lineage: Eukaryota > Metazoa > Arthropoda > Insecta > Hymenoptera > Apidae > Nomada > Nomada ferruginata. Next base: position 5,996,613 of record OY757225.1, on the reverse strand, counting down.
GGCTCTTTGTGCTATCTACGCGTCTCTATTCTCAGCACTCCGTCGAGCTTCACGATAAAGCAGAAAACGAGGAATCGGTATCGTCCCTATCGTCGTCGATTCGGTGACGCTGGACCATGACGGAGGAAAAGTGGGATTACGTTGGCGAAAAATGGGAGCACATCGATTCGACGGTGAGTCGGTTATGTTACCTGTTCAATTAGTCTGCACTTGCCACCCGACCTTGACTTTCCATGGTTGCGTAAGTGTCGCGACTCTGCGCGAATAAAGAGGATGGCTAATTGCTACCAGCTGACCGGTAACACGAAGCTCCTGATGAAGATCGTGTGTCCGTGATACTGGTCGACCTGGTGTAGATGCCGGGGGGGGGGGTTTAATTAAGACCAGGCCGACAGCGTGGATCGGGTTTGATAAAGGCGTTCTGGGAAGATTTGTGCGAGAAACCAGTTTCCCTCCGAGTGTCCTGAGTTGTTCGAGAATTGAATTGGATTCCCGTTCGAATCCGTCGAGCAATTTTAGACCAGTCTCTTCTATCCAGGTTTATTTGTTTAGTTTATTTTATTTTTGGTTAGCTCCCCTGTTTTAGGATCTTTTTCACCTTCGAAACGATATCGAGGGTCCAAAAAATGGGTCGCTGTGACGATTCAATAGGCGATCGCGACATCCCGAGTGTCGCTCGTGGTGGCTAGCGTTACGAAACGAGCATGATTTCGCGTTCTTTTTGGCGTACGACGACGATGTTCGAACGGGGACATCGGGGCAGATTTCAGATAGATTTCTAGTGACGCCACGTTAGAGTAGAAAGAGAGAAAGGGGTGGCGGAGCTTCCATTCATGATTTCCTCGTGACGCAAATCACCCCACGCATACCGACAGTGTTCGAGCAGACGTCGGATTATTATAAGTAACGACGCGACACACCCGCGTTCGAGATTTACTTTAAAGCCGACGCGAGTCTCGATGACGTCTAGTAAGTATGCTAATTTAAAAGATTATGAACTTCTGCGAATGACGAAGCAGTGCGAGTGTCTTATATTTCGCTCCCTCAATTGCTCAACTTTTAAGAATTTCTGAGGTTTTTAATTGTCTACAGTTTCCATCGATACTGTATTCTCTACTGGCTTCGGACAGCTAACAGATTTTGTGAGCGAAAAGGTTTTTAAATGTACTGGGTGGCGGGATGATTTCATTCAGAGATATCGACGAGATACGGGCCAGTAAGTTGAGATGAAATTGGCGAACGACCGCGCGTGCTCTCTGTCGCCTTCACTGAAAATCGCATTCTTCGCGATTGCACTGGCGTGTCATACACGCGTGACGTTGCCATTCGCACCTTCGAAACTGATCAGCAAATTCTAATGGAACAACTCTGTGCCATTCATCCCCTTCTTTCTTAACTCGCCCTGAGATACTGTTATTTCTTCCAAAACCTTTCATTTCTATAGTATCTTCCTTCCTATTATTTGCATATTCTTTCGTCCTATCCTCTTCCACCTAATTCCCCGATTACATTGCGTACCGACACGGCCCCAATCCAAGCCACCCTAATTCTCATACACGCCCCCATCCAGAATCCACGCAATCCTCTCCCTCCTCCATCAGTCAAATGTAAAATCGATGAAAATTCCCCGCAAAATCATCCCTCCTATCCAACAATCATCTACCATCCTATCGATCTGGCGTTCCACGTTCAAGGGTTCGAATTTCGGATGATGCGCCTTGACCGTAAAAGCTCGCCGCTCAGGCGCAATGGAGCCCGTACGCGGGCCATTCTTCGCACGAAGAAAACGGCGTTGCTTACTCGTTGAAACGCTATCTATCGCGTTTTTCGTCGTCGATACGAGCTGGATCCTCCCTGTATGTCCGGAGGCAAACGTCAGTCACGTAGACGAGGTGCAACGAACAGTACGACGAGGCTTCAGGTCGTAGGAACAGGTGGCGAACGTCTCAGGTATCGCGACGACTAGGCAGAACCGGATCACTGGGTCAAGGTTTAAATATGAAGACGAAGAACAGGTCGCTGCTGAGCAGGATGTGCAAGTGCTACAGCAAGACGTCAGATTCGTGTGCGCGCGTTCAGCAAAACGAAGAGGAGGAATCGTCGACGGGGTTGACGGTGTTCGACGAGGTATTTTTCTTCCGTGTTTTGTCGACCGGTGGGGAACGATCGTTTAGACGTGAACGACGATTATGTTGTGCAAACGTAGACGGATCAAATGTGTACGTATTTGGCGTGTTTGTGTTAGATTTTAGATAGACGGGATGCGGCGGGGAAACGGTTGAACTGTTGAGGGATGAACGGTTTTTTGGGTGGATCTAGAGTGTCGGCGTGAATTTATATGCTTGCGGGTGTGGACGAGCATTGTATTTGCCCTGGTTCGAATGGTTCTTTTCGGTTTTCGTTTGTTTTGTGGTGATGGATTGGGGAGGGTGGCTGTAGGGGATGATTAGAGAATGTCTACGGGGGTGGCCTTGATGCGGAAGTATTGGGGATTAGAAGGGCGAATCGTTACTGGAATGTGGGATTGTTGTAATGCAATAGTTGTGGGAAATGCAATGGCAGAATTGGTTTTATTGGTAGAATTATTTTGCATTTTAGATAGCTCGTAGTTTTTTGGTTAATTGCTTGTCTGATGTACCACTGCTACTGTACGTAGGGCGATATTAATTTCGTTTTCGTTATAGAATTTATTCATTTACGGCAACGTCGAATTAACGATTATAATTAATAATTAATACCTGCCGAGTAGGTGCCGAACGTTTTCTTAATATTATTAAACAAATTCTGGAGTTTGAAATTTATCTACTAGCTTATTTATCCTCGATCTCTGCAGACTTATTTTACTTGAACCTTGTTCAGAAAAGATAAAACTCATAATCGCGACAATCTATACGAAGTTCGGATTATGATAAAGTAGTCCTTTCGAATCTTTCTTATCTTTTATCAAACAATAAGAAGTTCAAGTTAAAAATCTTACTCGACTTGAGCAAATCTGAATAACAACCTATCTGCAAACTGCATACTTCCCTGTAATATTAATAACGCGATTCTTTTTTAATCCCAACAAACTTCAGTCATCTCCGCAAACGTCATTTTATTAAAAATGTCGAGACACGGTCTCTGGACAATTCAGCCATACGTAAATTAATCGTTTCGGATGAGACCAATAGAAACATGGAGCACGGATACGTTCCAGGGGAGAATTTGGTAAATCCCGAGGCTCTAATGCAAGTGAATATTTCGAAGGAATAAAAAAATATAAAATAGTATAAATTTTCAGCTTGTTAAGGTGGTCGTTCGTCGGCCTTGTTGCCAGCAGGTTAACAACGAGGAAGATATGTGCGTACCGGACGTCTCAAAAAAGGCAAATTAAATCATTTCAATTTCCATTTACAATCGATGCTCATATTGGAATATGTACATACATAAGTACTAAGTACTTTTAACCACGCTCATGCGGAACTCTTTGTATTTACACGATGCACGGTGAATAGGATCCCAAGAAAGCTATTTCTTAACAGCCAGCGGATAACGAAGTCTGTTATTCGTTCGGATAAAATAAATTTGATCGGTCTCATGTGTACCTACATTGATAATCGGGTGACAGTGATCACTATGAATAAGCATAGTTAATTCGTGCAACAAAGCTTCCCTTTTTTTCGCCCCATTTTAAATACATTCTGCTTCATTTATAGATGATATCAGACAGATATTTCATTTTTAATATGAAGATTCTTGAAACAATGCGTCCTTTAATTGGATAATAGTTCTATATAATCCTTGCAAATGTTTGAAATATCCAAAGTGCTTGATATGTATATAATATTTACAAATTCTTTAGACTCAATGCCATTGAACGTAAGGACCGTTTTTATTACCCATTCACAGGAGACCTTGAAAATAATTTAATCTCTCGAACAATGTTAAAGCGTAAAAAAAAAGAGTTAAAGATAAAACCAAAGCTCTTTCATTTCCAAACGTGATTCCAACGCCAAATGTTTTCAACTGATTTGCCATTCTTATCGCTGCGAAACACAGTGCGTCAAACTTTTTAGACGAATGTATGCACATACGTGCGTTTTAGCTCTTAATTGCAAGCATTCATTGGTCAGAACTGGGTCGAATGGATTTATTACGCTCCCATTTTCCAAGCGTATCGCGAGAACGCTGTACGAAAGAGTCCGTGTGCCACACAAATCGTTTGGCAAATTCATGACTAAAAACTCATTCCATTTCAATTTCCGTTTTGACGCCCGTCCACAACCGACAACAAAGAATTGTTCAACGATCGCTGGTACGAAAGTTTCGTACAGCAATCGGAAGTTCGCATCGAGAATTCGACTAACGAGAAAGAAACGAACTAGACGATAAGTTAAACTTTGAACCTTCGAGAATGTGATTAATGATGCGTTTGTTATGCACACGCAGATACACTATCGCGCAAAAGTATGGGATTCCCCGTTTCCTATCACACAAATTCCCCGGTGACATCGTGAGAGCGGAACGTTTCAGATAGATAGATGTCTAGACGAAAATCAAGTCCAGCCAGAAAATTTATTGTTATCTGCTTCGGCCTATGAAGCCACGTCCTAAATATTTTCCATAACAATACCTCGTCCTTATCTGCCGACTGTCGGAAATTGTATAATTTCTTGGAATATCTGGAGGCAATGTTCAAGAAGAATTTCTTTGTTAGAAGAAAAGTATGAAACATTACGAATGGTGTGACTACTCGCGAAGATTTTTATTATGAATTCCGCAGAAAATAAGTGTTGAAAGTAAATATATTTTGCAATCTGTTTTTGTCGATATCGATATTATAATTTATTGCGAAGACTATTTCGAAATTGTTAGAAGCCAATAGCGTCGGAGACTGTTTTTTGTTACTTAAAAAAACCTATATTACTTTAAATGTCTTTCTGAAATTGAATTTATTCTTCGATGAAATCGTGTACAAATTATCCGAGACTTTTGAACGATGGTGTACACGTAAAGAAGCATCAAACGCAAAATCGATGATGTTTAAGAGGCGTGGAACAGGATTGACGTGCTCTTGCATAATATCAATACAAAATGATACTCGGATGTAATGCGATATTCGATGCGCGTAATGCATCGATCAAATGAACACCTGAATCGTGTCACATATGCACGTGTATTGTCTTCCTCGAAAATGAACGGATCATGCAAAAAAAAACAACAACAACATAGAATCAAGAAGAATTTGTCCGAAACGACGAGCGCGATTTAATTGCGATAAAAAAATATTCGCTTGCGTAACTCCGGAAGTATGTAATAGATTAATTATCTCCACGTTTTGTAACACACGAGTAATTTCCTGCTACAAATGATCTCAAAATTAGTCCTGACATTTTTATTCGAACGGTCAATAATAATAATGCCCCCGAAAACATTTCGGCTTATTCAATATTAAATAAAGCTTCACTACTGTAATTCTATTCAATTGTTTCCAAACGAATACAGATTGAACAAGATCGGCCGGTTCCAAACACCAATTGACAATAATCATCGACTCTTGATGAAGAAATTTAACACGCCCGACAGATGCTGCATGCAGATGAGCGCAGTTCATTGAACGGATAAATTGGATCGCGAACGGTTCAATTGCATGTAATGTGAATTGCCCGAAACACGGTGCCGTGCATAGTCTGTTCGACGATGTATGATACGATGGGATCATTTTCCGGGAAAGACAATCAGAAAACCACGCTCAAGTGTATTCGAGTTGCGCTTACGGGGAAGTCTATGGAACTATGTATTTGGAATGTTCCGTTATTGGCTTCGCGATTTTGTCGTCAATTTTCATTCGACGAACGAATTTTGTCGTGGAAAATTTCACTATCTTCACCATTGAAAGAAATTTGGATTGGAGTTGACGTATGTAGGCGCTGCGATTGTTCCTTCTTTGCTCGATACTAACATTAAGTTATATTTGGTGTGTCGTTCTTGTCATCTGGCGTGCCACTGACTATCGTACACGCTCCTCCCCTTTTTATTTTTATTTTTATCTGCGCGCGATTCTATCTTTTGCGACACAATAATCACTGCATGTTATCGTGCAGAGAAATAATTAGTCCGATAATTTCGTAACGGACAGTGGAAATCTTGTTTAAGATTTATCTTGAATTATCCAAGTCGTCAAATTTATATTCGAGCTATCGATCAACTATTTGAATTATGTATTACTTTTTCAAACTCGATTAAAATTGATTTTATTTAATCCTTTTAGTAAATGCTAGTTACAATTCATTTTCCTTTTACCCTCTACCACCTTGGTTGTTATAAAAGCTGTTCCCATGTATCAGAATATTTCTGATGTAACATGGATCTACGGTTCAAGCGTCAAATTATAATGCTTCGAAAAGAGAAAATGCTCACACAATGCCGAGGTGAGGGTTACGTGAGTCTAGACACGTATGCATAGATGAGAATCATGGTCGTTCGACCCATGGCCATCGTTAAAAACCGTGCAAATATTAGCGTACATCTTGCTCCATTCATCTTGCAATAAAATACACTGCAGATTAAAAGCTTGCACCCGACCAGACATTTCAAGCTATACAGAAATTTGGTGACTGATTAATAATTTCAAGTTGACAATTGAAGAACGTAACGAAGATAGAACACGTCGAAACAAAATGAATTATTATATGCGGTTATACGTGGTTCGAAACTTTTGGCTGGCAGTATACTTCCGGTTTAAATTGTACATTAGAAATGAAATAAAAGTTCGTGGTACTTTTCAGAGATTAGATTTCTCATAGAGGATCTTTACCATTGGAGTATCCAGGGATTAAATAGTAAGCGACTTTTATCTGAACGCAAACATTTCTAGACCAATCGATCATTTATTTATTACGTAATGTCCGGAGAATTAAGATATGCTACGGATTAGAATTTCACTGATCCGTAGTGCGGAAATGATTTAGCAGAAATTGTGACGCGAACAATTTAATTAATTTCCCTGGTAAGTCAGAATTGCTCTCGGTATCTACATTTTTCGCCATTCTTCGATTATTCTATTTTATCTTGCTATTTGCAACGTATCTACTGCTTTCAGAATTTATTCTCATTAGATACTGTTCGGCTCGCAATTAGGATAATTTTGTATTTCCTAATTATCATTTTTGTAAAGAATTTTAGATTCAGTGACTTCCATCCAAATGCCTTCATAATGATTTGTTAGACTTTCATTAGCTTTATCGACTTTTTGTTCCCTAGTACTCTGCAATGTTTCATTAATCTTTGTCGACAAGCAAAGTCCATCGAATTCTTGAACAGCGAATCTATGGATAAGAAGACAACGTTGCGGTAGGTTCTCCAAGATGTTGCTTCATGAACGACTATTGCGATTTCCTCTTTCGACTGGTCGATTCTGGTTATAGATTGTGCGAAAAAATAGGATAAAAAAGAAGAAAAAATCAGGAACAGACAAAAAGTTCACTCGAACAAAAAAAGCGTGCGTGATGGCAAACACGTTTCGATTGCTCCATTACATTCCCCCGCGGTCGATGACAAAACACTGATTTCAAAGAAGAAATAAACGAATTCACTGCAGTCCAATTCCTCGGAAGCCTACTATTTTTGTACCGCGTATTGCTAAGGGGATTGCTATGTGAGAATTAGCAATTACGCGAGCAACATGTCGCAATCAGGAAAAATAAATTACGATTAAATAAGGCAATTTTAGAATTGCGCAACGATATTAGTATCATAACACATAAAATCGATAGGTTACACAGTTCGAAAATATTACAAATATACAGATTCCGAATATCGTTTCAATTAAAAATGTTTAGAAATAGATATTTCTGAAGGAATGCAATTTTAGAAACCAGAGGATTGCTATTATCATGATCCTTTATAAGCAGATGATCCAAATTGTTTAAGTTGACATTAAATTTTGTCTTAATTAAATTCAGAAAATGACACCCATCTACTTATTCCAAAATAACACTGTAACGTTCGCATTATCGGCATTATCTGCATTGGTATCGCTTTGAGAGCCGAGACGAAAAATATCAGATGAAAGTGCTTGCGTCTTAATCCTTTTATCGCGAAAGAAATTTTTTCCCGCCGGATTAAAAAAGCCATTCGATTTATCGCGTTCGATTGCAATGCGATTAAAGTCACTCCGAAATTCAGACAAGATTATATCGAAGTAGAAAGAACAAACAAAAATTCACGAAAAACTCTACATAAAAAAAGGAAAACAATTTGGTAAAAATATAATACATACTTCACCAGTAATAAACCACAAAAACAGACATAAAACAAATTGTTGTAAAAACTACCCTTTGCTTTCGCTAAATCAATCCCCGAATAACACTCAACTACATGAACAGAAATTCATATCCCTACAAAACAACCCTTTCAACCCCATCACAGTAACCCTTCCTCCAATTACCTAAATTCTCAACGACGACACGGTCGTTAAACCTCCGGCAACGGTTCTCTTTCTCAGCTGAGTCGTTTCAATTGAAAATCGATAGAACCGTCCAAGAAGATAGGTCTCGTCCGCTTTAGAGATTCAAAGAAAACACTTGGACGGTGTCACGCCATTGAAAGATTCGACGACATACCGTTCCCCGGAAGTAAACGGTGACGTCAAGCAAGAGGGATCGACCGTTCGAGCCCTAGCAAGTGACCAATCGGACGGCGACTTTCGTTCCCTCGAAAGTTGACTGGCCGTTACGTCACCCCTTAGAGGATTGCTCACGCGTGTGAAATTGCGTCTTTTTCATGCGACGCGAGAGTTTGCACGATATTTTTGTGCGGTTACTTCACCGAGTGCTTTTTATAGCACAATTGCCGAGTCTAACTTTAATAGTAATTTTCTGTCGATAATCGAACATTTTGCAATTTTACCAAAGTTGCGCAATTGATTTTCCTTATTTTGTTTGTCTTGGTACGATAGAATCTTCCCTTGGCGCGTATTCGAGTGTTAGTAGAAGGTTTCCTTGGTAGAAGGTTCCAGGGACGTTTAAAAGCCGGTTTGAATGAACGCAAGGGGACGTTCAAAGAACGAGAATTCCTTTGTAAGCCTGTATCCCGGTCAGCTGCGAGTGTTTGGAATGAATTTTTTCGACTATCGTTCGGGATTTTATTTCAAATGGTTTCCTCCTTTCATATTCTCCTTTCCCATTGAATTATTTAAACACATAATAGATTTATATTCGTACTATTTCGATTTTGCGCAATACGTACTTACGAAAAGACAATACCCACGCCATTAAATAATTCACTGCTTGGTAAATTACATCCTCGTTTGCCTAGCTTTATCGATCCTGCAACAATTGTCTGACGACATCTATACCCATTCTCCACCCTTAACCCAGTGTTTCCCTAACGAACAGCTCAAACCGTGACAAAAATTTCATCATACCATCACCAAATAATTAAACTGCATATGCCATTTCGTTCTGAAAAAAATTGCTTGCAAATACTCGAGAACAAATATTCATCTCCATTGTGCAATTAATATAGACGACCAATCGTGACTCAATATGTAAAATGGCAAAGAAACATCCCGATAACACCGACTTGGAGGTATCTTTCTGCTCATATAATTTACAGCGCATAATTTTCAACACTGCACGATTTACACACGGTCACTGCCACCGATTAAGAATTGAACGCAGCTCGTCTTCCAAGAATGACGCGCCTTCTCGCGCGGTGTCAATTAAAATTGTGCAATAATAGTAGCACAACGTAACAATCGTAATTAAATTGACAGAAAATGAAAAGAAAGACACAGGTATGAAGGGGGAATAAAAATAAAATGCCTGTAAAACTTTATGCAGAAGCAATGTCTAGCAATCTCGAATCGCGAGAAAATTTGTCGCCAAATGTAACAACGAATTTCCTCACGAAATATAATAAATCCACCTGGAAAAAAAAATACGACTGTCGTGTTCCAAGAGGAAACGAATTAAAATCGCCGAGACGCAGAATTATCTCTCAGCTGCATAAAGTATTCTATTTATTGCCGGTTACACGATATCGGTGCAATGAAACGTAAATTGACTGAAAGATCAACCGCGCGAACTGCGTCACTGTCATTGTCCACTTGTATAATATTAGACCAAGGCAGAGAATGAGTACAGTGAGCGTTGGGTGACGGATGGGATGGAACAGAGGAAGCTCAATGAATTCCAGATAGGACAACGATTTGATAAATGTTCCGTGCTGCTACTCGCGAATGTCATTGGTCGATTGCAAAAGTGTTGATTCATTAAAAGGTATTCGTCAGCCTCTTTCTACGTCTCGTGCTATTATCAGACGTATCTAAGAAACGTTGCAGACGATATCCGTCACGTAATCTTGTTACTTGAACGTTCATTATGTTGCGTGCAGAATTGCGAAGCTGAAGTTGATTTAATCTACGGGGCGTATCGTTACGCTGCGATACTTACATATCGTTTCGTTCATTACTCGATGGTGATCGATTTGCGTTTGAATCGCTGGAGGTTCACATTGTTCGATTAATTTCATTTGAACGCGAGATTAGTGCTCGCCGTTTCGAAGTGCGATCAATAAATGGCTTCGTAATTAATTTAGAATCGTAAAACCATAAACGAGTAACGTTTATCCGCACGGAAAACGATAGCCAATTAATCACTTTACGATGCTTGATCTAGATTGAACGATAAAGAGGGGGAACAATAAGCGACAACAAAAAAATGCAAAGGCAATAAAACAAAAAATGAAAAAAAAAATCATTTATGACCCTGATATTACCTCAGTTAGTTGACGTTGGCGATACCAGAGGGTAATAAAACGGGTAATAATTCTCTTGTTTCCACGTACTCACCGCAAGCATTTTACAACGATTGAAAAAAAAACCGCCTTAATGCTGATCAGTGTATTCAAGAAAAACCATTAAATCAAGCGCTTCGACGAGAGAAGAGAAAACAAAGAAGACATGTTCCGCGTGTTTCATTAGCGTAAAATTCTCCCAACCAGTGTGCCATTCAAAATTGCAGACAAAAGGCTGGCTTAATGAAACAAAAATGATTAAATTTCGCCATCGAACGAGAAAAAGGAATGACCGGTATTTCGCAACGTTACAATTACAAAAATATGAATGACACGAATTTTGCCAAATTTCCCGAAACAGAATGAGAGGGGTACGTCATCAGACCACGTGATGCAACCATCCTTGCAAATTCGTGGACGCGAAATCGGATGACCTTTTCGTCCTTGAGAGGACGAGCCCCCGTCTCGTGCACGGCACATTCACCGATAATGTTTCGGTCATAACGGAGTGTGCGAATACGGAGAGATTACCCCTTTCGCGCCCCCGCCCACGGCCAAATCCCCACCTTTGTCGTAGAGATACAGTGCCGCAAAATGCGTCTCGGAACCCGCATCAATGATTGATGCAATCTTGCGTTTTCATTGCAGTATTCTTGCGACTAAAACTGGAGAATGGGGGAAGTATTTTTCAGCGACGTGAACAATTTATAGAGGACGGTGGAAATATTTCAGTGTCGATTATATAAAACAAGGGAAATCCTTTCGTAGCGCGTGTTTTATCAAATCCGCGGAAATTTCGGAGTGATTTAGAAACGACCGCAGATGACTGCGAATTAAAAATGCGTTACGCAAGCATAACAGTTGAAAGATCCATGGATTCTTGCAAAAGAAAAATACATTTAGCGCACCTTTTATGTATCTTATCAGAGAATGATCGATACAAATCGTCAAAATTAATTGATCCAAGATTGCGCTATCATTGCGACGCTTTATCGATTCCTCGGAAACTGTGCAACGTAAGGAAATGGAAAATAAATTTTCACGGCGAGCAAAGTGCATGTACCAACGCGCAGGGAAGGTTCGATTTACATTTCTCGCACGGATGAGTAATTTATATTTACTCATGGATAGCAATGAGGATTATCGTCGTGTTTTTCACCCCGCTATGCTTGTTTTATCGTGCGGGCTCGATACGCCGATTCTCACTTGAATGAGCAAATAATGACAATGAATTATTGACAACTGCTCAGCCATATTTACAAACGTACACCAACGATTAAAGTAACATTTGCACACAAAAGGAGGAAAAACTCGCGATAGAAAAGCGACGCAATGTTATCACGATCCGCGACATAGAACCCAGTGTATCCGTCAGTGAAACGTTGGTCTCCTTCATGGCCTCTTTCTGCCCCACCATGCCCTCACCACGTTCATCCATGGAAGTGTAGGTACGCGCGTGGAACAGGCGCCTTCGTGCCAGTAGTCGCGATATAAAACTCGTGAGATACGCTTGTGAACTACAAATCGTGCGTGGTTGTTCAGAGGGGAACGTAGTAGTTGCTGTCACGCGCGTGATAAAAACTCGTGCCGCACCAATCCATCGGGACTACCTCTTGGAAACGTCGAGAACAGAGAAACGGAGTCGTCGGTGATTTTTTTTTTTTTTTGCTGAAACGTGTCGTGCCGTTCGTTCTGTCTCGACTGTCTGCCGGGGGTTCGTGTGCCTGAAAAGAATTCGTTGAACACGACGGTCCTAGAGGGAAGCAACCTGGGGTGCAACGACGAGGGGAGGGCAATGAAAACGACGACCTTATCCTCGAGTGACATGATCAAACAGGAGGTGAGCCGATGCAACGTTCATTCGAGGTGAAGAACGGCTCGTGGAACGGAATGTTGTAATTCTGTTCAACGTGTATGCTCTTTCGTCGACGAGTTGTTCCTTCGTGAGGTACCGGGTGACGTGAAGGCCTACGCTGACGGGACGGTTCCCAGAAACTGGGGATCTGCCATGTTCTTCGATTCTTTGCTCCGCGGTTCGATTATTTGTGGACCGAGCAAGGAGTACAGGTGTTCGTCGATTTTCTCTCATTCCCCCTGTGCAGGTTACCTTCGATTGGAAGCTTGTTCTATGACAGTGACGAAGGTGTGCCGTCTGTTGCCACGACAATCGGTTGATCGCCTACGCGGATTGATAATTGTAACGTGATTTCTCGTCACGAGATATTTGTCGAGCTCCGAAGGTGGGGGGTTTTGCTGAATAGACACCGGCGACTGTCGCACCGTGTGTGAAAACGAGTTGACCGGCACGTTATTGTCGTTGTTGCAGCTAGTGCCTCGGGATACGTGACGACGAGGTGCCCGTTTTGTTATCGATTGTGATGGTCGTGGACGGTGGGGGGAAAAAAGGGAGAAGTAGCACGCTCGATGTTACCCGCGAGTGTCAACGTACATAGAAGGGATCGATAAACCCGTACGCGATTCTCGGTGCACACGAGTGCCACGTAACGTGCGACGTGATTAGGCGGTAAAATAATTGTAACGATTGAATAAGAAGAAGCTCGCGCAGAATTCGTCGGGCGAGCGATAAGGTGGCACGAGCTTCCCTGAAACGCGGTCGATAACGAATTAATTCTCGTTCGTCACGGTGATACTGCTACACGGGGCACGATTTCCCGCTGCAAACGAGTAACGATCGTGTAAATCGGGCTTCGCTTCCGTACGTTCCGGAGTGTACATACGATTGATTCGAGTCGAACGGGACGTGTAGATTGTTGGGAAACGAATGGAGCGAAGGGATACGGTTCGGACCATTGTAACAGATTATTCGTAGGCTGTCGAAGAATTACGAATACGTATCGGAGTCGTTGAGTACCGTTTGATAGTTTGATACTACGGGGCTGTTCAACGTGTTGCATCGATACACGTGTGGCGGTTCCGGTTTTCCTTGGTTGCCAGGTGGCGACCGGTGGATTCACGGGAGAAGCAGCTCCTCGCTGTCGGAGTTCTGAATAAGCTATGACTACGTTGTTCGTGCTCAGGAAAGAGGTTCGCCGCGCTTTGGAGAAATATTTCATTCGCGACGGTAACCTTGACGGCCTGATTATTCGAGGTATACCATTCGAGTTGAAATAGCCGTTCCTACTAAAGAATAGTTTCCACAGAAGAAAGGAATCGATTAGCAGGTGACACAGTCGTAGTCGTTGCATTCCAAAACATACATGGGGTTTTCGCATTGCGATTTCACGAGTACCGTATTTTTTTCTCAGTTCGTGTTTCGACAATGTATTTGCATAGCAGGAAAAGATAATTTGCAGTATTTCTCGCGTACAGTAATCGACAATAGCCGGAATAAGGAGTTTGTTAATGCTCGTGACCACGAGAGAGCGATTTCAATGCTGACCGCGCATGTATTTGCATGCGATAATATTGCATAAACGTGAGCGCGTAAAAGTCATCGGTTCGGCTTGCATATCGGCGGTGTATTTTACCACGTGCAATTTATTCGAATCACTGTGCATTGGCCTTTCGACGGACTTCCTGTAGCCTGCATGTGGTCTGTGCACGCGCCGTCTTATACTACTCATTCATAAATAGTCCGATTGGCTGGCTGGCGGGTGTGTCGGTGACGTCACTGCCAGATCAATGCTGTACCCACGGAAGAAGGAAAGGGGAAACACTGTGCGGCAAAGGAGGCGGGAGTTTCGAACGTTCTGATAAATGGCAAATCGTTTCTGCGACGATAATTTGTCGTCTTTGGAAATTCATCGCAGTTATTCCTGGTTTTCAAGTGCACGCTAAATTGTCGTACTAGTCGAACATTAACACGCGATAGATAAATTTCGGAGTAGATTTGCTGACTCTTTTTTTTAATTGTGGGTTTAGTAGAATGTTGAAGTGCATGCGCGATAGAATCTTGATTTATTGCTTACGTAACTGTGAGCAATAAACGTATGAAAGTAAGTGACTTTGTATCTGCATATGAATGAATAATTTATTGTTGGTGCAGTAGTAGTTTATAGTAGATTATATTGTGAGATTATTGTGACGGGACTATTATAGGAAACTTTCAATGAAGCAATAATTGCGGAGCATTGATTCTTGAAGCAAGGAATAGAAAATATATTCCAGTTCAGTGTTTTTTGTTTTTTTTTACGTAACTTCAATTCTTCCGCATGTTCGACTACCTTTGCGAAACATATTGGGCCGTTCAAGGAGAACAGATATCTGAATTTTTAATACCTGCGTGTCATGATATACGAGGGTATTTAGAAACAAATTTTCTGTACCATTTCTATTTTCTACAATTTTATAAGAAAGAAAAAAAGGGAACCGATTTCTTTCTGTTACATAAAGTGAATGTCACGCTATAATAATGTAGTAACGTTCGAGATCATTGAAGATTGGAATTTACCTAGTATCGAACAGTAATTTTTTAGTAGTTACGACTTCTATAATTCATAAGATAAGAATGGTTATGTAATGCAATTTTTCACTCCGCCTTCCGTCTTTGATTTGTAAACTTGTACGAGTTTGAACGTCGGATACATAAGGAAAGAGGATGAAAGTTTGAAAAATAGGTACAATATTTTTCCAAGACAAATATTGCAAGGCCGATTAGTATTTTTTCTGCAAATGACTGGCAATAAAGTAGCTTTGCATCCTTAACGTGAAAATTGTGTTGGAATTATTTAAAAATGATTTTGACACTCAACCGTATGGATATATCGCTGCTTGCTCCAACAATTGTTGCCTCCCAGTATGCTAACTATTCTGTACAGCGTATGGCAAGAAAGTAATTCACACAGGCTTACGAACTGCTACTTAATACTTGAACTTGACAAGCTAGCCCCGCATACTCATTAGTCCCTCACGACGTCTAATGTATAAGCAACGAACGTGAAAATATAGGGGCGCCTGAAAGTACGTGAAACACGTGAATCGCTCAAAAAATGCTTTTGGGCAACTGAGGGAATAATTTAAAACTCGTTTGAATGCGTTGCCTGAAACTTGATTTGGGATTAATTTGATCGATAGTTACATAATATGTCTTGATTATTAAACGATATATAATAATACTTTTTTGTAGACGACAGAGACAGAAATTTCGGAATTTGTTGTTGGCAAGAAGAATTAAGGAAAATAGGAACAGAATTTCACGCTTCTTTATTCGTTAATTCGTATAACATTTTCAGGTGTCCCGATAAAATACAAGGTCATGCTTCGACGTATCCAACAACTATTTATTAAACCTAACATTCGCGAGTTTCAAATGCATATAGTTTAGCGAACGCGTTACTTTAGGCAATACATTTTCTAATTTCATTCGATTAATTTTCCAAGCAACGATCAATTTTGCAGATACCACCCCCTACAACTATTGTATCGCCGGATTCACTTAACATAAAAAGTATTGATTTTGTTCCCGGAATAATCCTGAGCCATGATCTAATTATTCCCGGCCTATTATCTTACCAGGTGACTCGCCACATCCAATAGAATTCTTATTTTATGAAATTCACGAGAATGGAAGATTGAACAAATTTCCATTCAATCGTCACCTAGATCTATACTGTTCATTGCTAGTGTATCTTCTTTCTTTCCTTTCATATTCTTCTGTATCATATGCTAATCCTCTTAAACGCCCGAACAAAACATTCTATACACCGGAACAACGAACTTGAATTCCACATTCCATTGTACATTCTATTATCCGAAAACCTTTGGCCTTCGGTATCTCACCTTGCTGGAAGGCGAGCGACCTTTCGAATCGATCGATCTTTCTCCTCTCTCCCTCACGGTCTGTCGAAATAATGAGACCACGTCTCTCACGAGACTGTACACCGATCGTAGAGTACTAAGGAACACCACGAGCCTGTCAGAAGCAAATTAATTTCTCAATCACGTGACGCCTTTAATTAGCCAACACACTTGTTCACCCAGCATTACTCTGCCACAGTTTCATTTCCCCCCTCTTCTTCGCCTTCGACGTCGTTATTCTTCACTTCGATCGTTCGGCAAAGAATCCTGAAGCAATAGGCGACTTTATGTGGGGAACGTGTGCAGCTGCAGTGGATTGAACGACGAATCACGTGGAAAGCCGACGTTTTAATGACGTTGACGTTCGTCGGCGTTGACGTAAAATCATCAAGGCCAATTGAAATCGGAAAAAATGCGCCCGATCGCTCGAGAACTCTCTCTCTCTCACACGTGCGTGTTGTTTGCGGTGTGTCTATCGATTGGAGTTGATTAGACTATGTCTCGAATTTACTTCGTGATATATTATTAATAGCCTGTTTGTATTAAACATTGCAACGAGTTTTACATCTTGGTGGACTGGCGAACTTGTACAGTCGTGATAAGAAATTGAGTTGACGCCCGGAAGAGTAGAATTCGCAACTAGCGCAACGCGTGTACGTGCATTAGTGTACGCCAGATATGACCGGGTCGTGTTTTGTAATAGCAATTTGTGCGGTAACTCGGTCATTTGTTTTTGTGCTTTGATGTCTCTGTGCTCTGGGTTATCGGTGGTAGCGTAATAAAACAGATACCGGCCAATTAATTAGGGGATCACTTACGCGAATGGCTTTATCTCGAGGCACTTAATATCTTGAAACTTTCAACATGTTGTACGAGTTGGAGTTGTATTTAGCGAAGATAGACTTATACTTTTTTTTTCTGTTCCTGCGGAAATTGATTGTAGTTGACATTTTAATAGGAAAAAGATTAGTTTTATTATTTAGATATTCATTTATTTTATTAACGTCGTATCAGTGGAATGAAATCATTATTGACCGATGATTAATTAGAGTCGGAAACGAGATTCAAAAGCAATTAGCTTAATATTTTTGTTTTGCCGCGCACCCGCGACGTACCGTGTGGACAGGACCGAGCAGGTAAAGCGAAGGTCGTAAATCTTTGCTCCGACTAGGGTCGCGTCGCGTGATGTTTAGGCGTTCCTAATCTTATTCCGAATAGGAGTATTATTGATGTGAATGGATAATCAGTGAGATAAACGAATTCTTCAAGTAGCAATGCAATATATTTGTATAACAAGTGAACGAATGTTCGACGTTGAACGTAATGACGAAGTATCGGGTGGAATCGCGATGTTCACACCTCTCGTGAGGACGGATACTCCGGAGTCCCTTAGAAGGTGTACTCCTTTACAAGTTGATTCTGAACTTATCGTGTAAGAGTGTGTAAGAATTTTAAATGGAATTCTAAAAATGATCGGGGAGCTACCAGAAAAAATTCATGTCGGTATAAGCACACGATTTCAACGAACGTGAATCAATAGAACGGAAAAGAAATCATTTGGGCTACTAAAACGTTTGGCAATCAGATGGAAATCGTGAAACACTGTGAAAGCCGGAAACTATATTGATGGAAAGGGAACAACAATCGTAACAGTGCTCTTGATTCTTCTTCAATTATTTAAATTCCTTTTCACTTAACAAAAACCGAGGATTTAGTCCCCCAAAACAATGCGCTCTTAGAGAAAAGCGATTCAGTTGAATGCCGTCACAACGAGGAAGAGCACAATTTGCTCCAGTTGCTGTAACGTAGTGGGCATTAATTCTAAACATTGTTTGTCAATCGCTCCGATTGAAACGTCCGCAGATCGCGAATAAGACGATTATGTGCGTGCACGTCGGCTAATAACTATTTTTCAATTCCATCCTCATATTTTCTAGATAAAAGATGTCTGCAAGGACCTCGTCCTTACGGACGACCAACTTCGGACGGTCATGCAGAACCTGGACGATGAAATTCGCAAAGGTCTGTCCAAGGAAACGCACAATGATTCAATCGTGAAGTGCTTCACGACCTACGTTCAAAACCTTCCAGATGGCACAGGTAAGAGAACACGTGCGAAGTAGTTAGCGAATCGATGCTTTAACGTGTTGAGATATTAGCGATTGAATACTACAGAATGATACGAATATAGAAACAGAAGGAAATCGAAGACGTTCCAATACGTAGTACGTTTGTTAAAAACATTTATGTGTTGAAACATTAATGCTTTTCATCGCGAGTTTTTCTTTCCCTCCATTTATTTAACACGATTAACATATCCAGTAGTATACTCTATTTTATTAAGAGGTCGACTGAGAAATACGATCTGATTTAATTATCGAATTCCAGAATCGGGAAATTTCCTGGCTTTGGACCTTGGTGGCACGAACTTCAGGGTACTGTTGATCACCCTGGACGGTCTGAATTTCGATATGAAGAGCAAAATATACGCCATACCGCAGAGTTTGATGTTGGGAACCGGCACACAATTGTTCGATCACATAGCCCAGTGTTTGGCACAGTTCGTCAAAGATCTGAACCTTCACGATCATGTTCTACCTCTTGGATTCACCTTTAGTTTTCCGTTGACTCAGGAGGGCTTGACCAAGGGCTACTTGGTCAGGTGGACGAAGGGTTTTAACTGCAGCGGAGTGGTTGGCGAAGACGTGGTTGCTCTTCTCGAGGAGGCAATTGCAAGAAGAAACGTAAGCAGTACTAAATAATTTTCGAAACTCCCTTGAACCACTGTAAATCACTGGCCTGAGGTTCACCCCCTAAAAAAAATCGTAGACCAATCTTTCCGTGGTCTTTGCAAAGTGGAGACTTCAAGATTTAAATCCACGATGATTTAAGTGGAGAAAAAATTCCTCAATGTCCGTACAGACGATTGAATTTGCACGAATTTCGAAAAAAAGTTCCTTCACTCAGAAAATGAGCTCATGGGCGTTAAAGTAGAGATTTTACCCTTTAAAATGAGCCCGGGTAGACCGGTGTACGATTTTTTTTCACGGAGTCACAGTAGTTCAGATATCAATCATTTTTCATCCATTTTCAATTCCCAAATATAATGGGTAGTGAATGGTATAATTGAAACGTTCAAGGGAGACTGAAAACTAAACGCGGCGGAGTTCTAAATTTGTCTGCGATTTCATAACAATCGTGCTAATGATACAACAAGAGTCAAAAACAATGGCAGGGACAACTGTTGCGTACCAGGCGGCCGTGGCTAATTGCAAAACTGTGTTAACTTCGATTTACTGTGCAGGACGTGAAAATCGATGTGTGCGCCATTTTGAACGATACAACCGGGACACTGATGTCCTGTGCCTGGAAGAACAGAAATTGCCGCATTGGATTGATCGTAGGTACGTGATAAAAAAAAAGGACTTCGTTGCGTAATTTCATTTTTCTGCGAAATCCTAGATTTTTCTCGGACTCCATATTTGTTAATTTCTTTTTATTATTCTACCACATTTCTTACTATTCTTCCCCCAAATTACACAAAGCTAAACTTAATTTGAAAACGGTTCCTGCATTACCCGACTTCACAAACATCTGAATGTCCAATCTACACACCTATAGAATCCATCTAGTTATGTGGTAGATCCGTCTGAATACTTTATTATTCATTATTCAATACTTGTTATGTAACCCTGTCTATGCATATAGATGTCGCAGTCTTTACTTTCAGTGAAATCTCGGTTTTATCGTTCTGATAGTTTGCAGGGTTGGCAACGCGAAAATATAAAGATCGCCGATCGGAAATAATCTGAATTCGACAATTAATTTCTGCGCATTTACAAAAACACGAAACAGGTTTCCCGTTGAACGAAATCAAAAAATTCCACTTCAATTATCGTTGTTTTCACTCTTCAGGAACTGGTTCCAATGCTTGTTACGTGGAGAAAACGAAGAATGTGGAATGCGCGATACCTGGAAATTTTCGCCCGGAAACACAGTACATGTTAATCAACACGGAATGGGGCGCTTTTGGCGAGGGCGGCACCCTAGATTTCATTACCACGGAGTTCGATCGCTCTATCGACGAGAATTCGATTAACCCATCGAAGCAGTTGTTCGAGAAAATGATATCTGGCATGTACATGGGAGAACTTGGGAGGCTGGTAATCGAGAAAGCGGTGAACGCTGGATTGCTGTTCGGTGGAAAATGTCCCAGCGACCTGAAGAAACGTGGAAAATTCTTCACGAAATACGTGTCAGAGATTGAAAAGTGAGTATCGAAATAGTGGAAAACATTTTCTGCATGCCTAATAAATATTGAAAGATCTCTAGTTCAACCTTTTATATTAACGATAGCAATTAAACTGGTAATTAATTTTTATTATCGACCGTTCCCCTCAGCGACCCGAAAGGAAAATACACGAACTGCCGTGAAGTGATAGCGGAGTTGGGGCTGCGAAATGTGAGTGATCAGGACTGCGAGAATGTCAGGTACATTTGCTCGGTTGTGTCGAGGAGGGCGGCTCACCTGGCCAGCGCCGGGATTGCCACGTTGCTGAACAGGATGGGAGAAAATAACGTGACTGTCGGAATTGACGGCTCGGTCTACAGATTCCATCCATACTTTCACGATCTTATGACCGAGAAGATTAGCCAATTGCAGTCCTACAAGGTGAGAACCATGGGAACGTTGCTCGTTCGTTGATACTTCTTTAAAAATACGTCAACCTTAAACGAGTAGCTTCTCCATTAAAATTCAATGCCCCCTTGAATGCTTTCTAATTAAGCAATTGACACTATTATTTGCAGTTTGGATTAATGCTGTCGGAGGATGGTAGCGGTCGTGGAGCGGCATTGGTCGCCGCGGTCGCAGCCGGACACCGGTGAAGAAAACGGCTGTGCCGGGTCTCTTCGAATTAGATTAAATTAAGTTATACGCAGTAAACGATACAAATTTGACACACCATTAACATACACGAACATGGAGATTCATGGAGTCACGCGTATGTGTCAACGAAGAGAGGTCGATGCAAACGAGTTAGCTATTCAACAAGATATACATATAAAAAAAAGCAGAAGAGCGAAGAAAAGTGTGAAAGGGAATAAGAGAAAGAAAAGTGAAACTCTATCTGTTATAGAGGGTCGAGTGGGCAGATCGAGAATGTGTGGGACGTTTGTGCGAGGGAAAAATGAAAACGAAGAATGAAAAGTGGTGAATGATTGTGTGCTGCATCCGCACTTGTACATAGAGCATAAAACGTAGCCTAGGCGCGTCGAGAGCAACAAGTACTTTTTAAACAGTTTTCCCTCTTGCCACTCGTTGAACAACGCGTTCATGTTTTCCTTGATCGGGTGAACGAAATTGAACGGGGATTTATGAGAACGATTTATGAGAACAGTGGCCGCGCGTAGAAAATCAGTGAATGAAATAAACGAAAGAGAAAATGTATGAAAAGTCGCAATAGTGTTATAAACGCCGAGAGACACGTGCGATTAACGGGTATACTTTCGAGTAAGCGCTTAGTAAAGCAACAACAAAAACAATAAAATAGAAATGAGCGGAAAATTGTAAATTACCTAAGGAAAATTGATACACGAATTTTACGGGCGATACACGGGCAACGCGATCGATTTTAATGTCCCTTCTTTTTTTAGAAGGATCACCATATAGATTCGACCGATTCGTATAACATAATTCTGCGGGCTAATTATTTCTAATATGTCTCGTCGGTCGCATGGCAACTACGTTGGATACCTCGCTCGATTATTCGAACAGAACGAAGAAGAGGAAAATGAGGACGAGAAAAGGGAAAGGACGGATCCTTGGTTCGCACAGAGTGATTTATAAATTATTTTTATCGTCGTTTTGTCCTACAATTATCTTATTGTAATGTTTAGAACCCGTGAGAGATAGTTGCACAAACTTTGCATGAACGGAAGATGGTATGCAAAAGAAATCATGTGCTGTGTGTGTGTGTGTAAATGTTGATGTGTAAACGAGATTAACGTGATTTTCCAGAGTGGAATTCCCGAGGGCGGAAGGAGCGTGGAAAGATATTAGTGAAAATGTGTGCGTTTGCGCAGGTTTATTAGACAGAGTAGTCATGTTTTAAGGGATTAGGCGGTTTGAAGTATTTTTAGATTTATAGGCCACGGTCGCGCTCAACACGCTCATCCTCTTGTTGTTGCCGATTACGATGATGGCGACTATTTTCTGGCATTGTCCCGAGAACGACTCCTCGAGGACGTATGCGGTTAATAAAGAAAAATGAAACTGGAAATGGGAAGAAACGTGGGAAAATTGAATAGATCCAGTGCGAAGAGGCATAAGCGATTATTTGCGTTAGCACAATTCGAGCCGTGATTATCGATGCCATATTGCTCGCAGTTCTCTCGTGTCGAGAGGCGATTCATTTCTTTTTGGAGCAAAAAGGTCGATGGAGGATAATGATACAGGCTGGGTGTTCTGGGAGGAAACTGAGAAGATTCTTCAGGATAGATAAAGGGAAATCGTTTTGTGCCAATTATACATATTCGCGAACAGATCTTCGCAAATATCGTGCTTTTATTCTGATCTGTGTTCTTTTTACTTTTAATTAGATTTTTACGCGCAACGAATGGAAGATTCTTCCTTTCGACCCAAATCTTTGAAAAACGTGTTTCGATATTCTCCCGGAACACTCTATATACAGGGTGTATCATATAACTGTTGTTGCAAATATTCGGACTTCCTGTGAACTGTACAGAAGATTGTTGTAGACAAAAGTTGTGTTATATCTAAGTGTGAATAATTCATATAAAGCACAATTTTTTTATTTTCATTCTTTTTTCAACCTATTAATGTTGCCTTTTATCTCTAAAATATTCGCACAAAGTATTCCGTGGTCGATGGGCTATATTAAAAGTAAACAGTAATTTACATTTGACGCGCCCAATAATTACCATAAAAAATCCTACGCCTCGATAAAAATTGCAATAAATAATCTTGTTTCAGTGAAATCGGATACACTTGAATATAGCATCAATTTTGTCCTAAACGCTCACTCCTATTTCTTCTTATTCAGTCGCAAAATTAATACCTCGATGATAATCATCACGAAATTAACTGAAGCGGACGTAAAAAAAAAGAAACGAGAACACTCGTCAATCTTCTCCATCTATCTATACTCCAAACCGATCCTCCTCCTTACCTGGCACACGGCTCGAGAAAACGCGACGTGAATCGCTCACGAGGCTCAAATCGCGACACTGATAGGCATTCGTCCCGCGTTCTCGGATTACGAAATGCGATGGCGAGATAGGGTCGAAAACCGACCAGGACGAAGTGGAAAACGTCATCGTAGTTGTCGTCGTCGTCGTCGACGCGAGAGTGACCGCCTTTACTGTGTGTATGTACTTATTTTCATCATCGCCACGATAAGACGTCGCGACGCGTGCCGATAAAAATCGAATAGAACATTCGACCTGCAAGCAGAAGACAGGCAAGGTGAAAATTTCAATCGCGTTCACCGTGCTATCCGACGTGAACACGTTTGCTCGTGCCGGTTCGTCTCTGATCGTTTGCCGTGTCTCGCCATCGATGCTGCGACGAATTTGGAGACGAAAGGCGGTGAGTAGCCGAGCAACGATATTACTTAACGTTGATCACGAGGATCCACGTGAGCGTGTAGATCGATTATAGCGTTCGATGTCGACACGGGTATATCGTGTGTCGCGTCGCGGCGCCGTGGCGTGTTTTATTTAAAGAGAATAATTTAACGAAATAAAGAATCAAATAAAAAGGAGAAAGAATAAAAATATGAGGAACTACAGATACACTCAGATTCCTACACGTCGAAGGTACTTTTTAGTGCGAGCATCGAACTAATATAATCTAAGTTGCAATAAAAAAAAGAAAGAAAAGATGACTCCGGGAGATGCGATCCGACCTGGTTACTGATCGATTGGGATCTGTCAGATATCTTCCCTCTGGTTTATTCACCGAGTGCGAACAGCAATGTGTCCGGATGAAGTGACCGGTTAAGTATTTAGCGAGGCTTCGAAGGGAAGATAAGCGGATTCTATTGATACAACTGGAAACTATGACGCTAGTTTTGTTTTAACGGTTGGATCGACATCAGTAGCGGGAGGATCGTCGAAGATAGCGAATCGAGGAATTTCGCTGGACCGTTCATCGGTTTCCGGAGCGTCGCGACATTTTTTACACTCACCAATTGGTTAATGTTGTTGACATGTGTACACGTTAAAGGTGCCGAATAAAAATCATCGTAAATCCTGTTTTCACGATCGCTGTGCCATAACCAAACGACGCATAAAAACCATTGACAACAACTTTTTACAGTACTCGTGATAATTCTGACGGATGATGGAATTTCGTAGTGTTTCGAGGAATGGCTAAAACCTGGAGGACTAGTAAGTTCCGTTTGTACGGAGGTATAATAAAGATAAGCTGGCTATTAAAAGGACAGTCTATTTGCATTGATAAAGCATAATAACAATTACGAGCAAGGGTATAGGAAAAAAGTTTGTAAATGCGCCAAATGCTCATTAAATCTCTCAACCTTGAGCGATTCTTATCGAAATGCACTAACTGCACCAACACATCCCACGCGTACCATTTGCCGCCTTCGAGTCTTCACTTCTCTGATTTCGATCCGGCAAATTGCAGATATCCAGAAATCACAGATAATCACGGAAAATTCTCGAAATTTCCTAGCACAAGATAACCCCATCATATTTTCCTCTCTATCGTTTCATTTTATCATTCATTTTCAATATCGCCGCGTAATAATAGTCGACGACGAGGCCACCTGGTAGTCAACATACAGAAACAACACACGTCAAAGCCGCAGAGTTTTGCTGTCGCGCAGACAGTAAGGCTCGGTGATACGCGAGCGAACCATGAGAAATTATGCAGAAGCAGGCGTGGATCGTGCGAGAAACGGAGGCGAGACCCTTGTATAGCGAGGAATAAACGTGGAAAACAACCGTCCGGTGTACTAAAATGATTAGTGGCATTCAAATCGCCCTGAAGAATGCCATTGACGTGGTGAGTGACAAACTCTTCCCGAGTGACAAGCTTCGACGTCGCGTCGCCTGTACCTGTTATCGCACCACGCGACTGCGTATCACGTTTTTTCCTCTCCCCCTGAATTTCCACGATAAATACGATGCGGCTTTTCCTTCGCAATGATAACGCTACGACCACTGTCCATCGATCGCGGCGCTGCATGCATTTATTCCATCTATAATCTTGCGCGACGATATTTTCTTTATACACCGTCGCACCACACCGTCACACGTGTCATTGTATTTATTTACGTTACGCCTATATATCGATCTGCACGCCGTGCCTTTGACCGTCGCGGTCGATAATAATGTACCATTCCATCGCGGCTACGAAATTTTCCCTCGCACCCCTGAACAGTAGCTTAGTCTGTCGCGCACGGGCCATTTAAACGGCGCCCGGTTGCCGCGGTGAAAAAAATACAAACGGGCACCGAGGAGTTCCGGCCAGTCATAGAAACACGGTGGATGCATCCGTTCTGGTCGAACCATCTAATCGGTGCAACATGAACGGCGTTATATTTAGCGGCTTATGTAATTATCTCGAGGCGCACCTGCGGACGACTTGTCGCAGCTCATTAGCATGTGCACATTTAATAATCTTCCGTGTTTCGCGTCCTACCTGTTTTTCCGCGCAGACGACCTGGACAACGTAATACGATATTCGCGTTGCACGGGCCTGGACAATATCGCTCATAATTATTCGCGCGACCCCAAATGAAATATATATATATTTTTTTTTATGCGACACCTATCGTTGGAGTAATTACGAGCGGTGACGTGCGTAATAATGTATTTATATACATACATTTTTATCGCTTTCAGATAGCGCCGCCAGCCACGCCGCTGCAAGACTTCACCTATCACTGGAAACAGCTTATGAATTTCTACGTGAACCACCTGACGGACTGCAAGGTGCCCATACAGAGCACAGGCATACCAAGACACTTGGACAGATTATTAGAAATACTACTCGAGGAAGAAAAAGACGAGAACGAGCCTGGACCATGTCTGGAGTACCTGTTGCAGCACAAACTGCTAGACCTCCTGGCCACGTTGGCCAGCGCAGAAACGCCTCCTGGGATGAGGACAGTTTGTCTATCCTTTCTGAGGAAACTCTTGGGAAGATCTAAGTACCCCTTGCTGCATCATACGTCGATTTATGGGCCGGTGCAGAGGCTGATTGCTCTGTGCAATGGAAGTCCACCGTCGCCTATGGAGGCTGAGGAGGTACAGTTCCTCCTCACCCTCTGCTTCCTAGTCTGCAAATATCCGCATGTGACCAATATTATAAACGATGCCCCGGCTGTTCAGAGGCAGAATACTTCCGCCAGAAGAAGCACCGAAAGAGTGGAGGTGGAGAAAGTCACTTATATCCCAGCTAGGCGAAAGAACAACTCCAATCCTTTGTTCGAGCCATTGGACACCCAGGCTGTTACTCTGATCAATCCGAATTTGTTCAACACGGACAAAGACAGGAGACGAACCATTGGCTTCAACAGGCTGTCCAGCAAGATAAATGCGGCGAGAGGATCGTCTAGTCAATCGAACGAATCGGTATCTTCCAGGGAGATTGAGAATAATTCGCAGTCCTCGAGCCCCGCGACACAGATAACAAGCTCGGACGAAAATTCGGGCGCAACGACCCGTACCTCGGATGGCCAGGACTATGAACTTTCGCGGAAGGGAGAGGTTGTGGCGGTGATGAACGAAATAGATACACATTTGCAGAATCTTCAGGATCTGAGATTGGACGTCGAGTACGGGGGAACGTGCGAGGATGCGAATTGCTTGGGCGGCGAGCAGAGTTTGTTGAGGCCAAAGACTCCGGAGAAATCGAAATGCCTTCTACTAGATGCCTTGTTGAGTTACATAAACACCGCGGTAAACGAAGGTTTTGTCATTCGGAGCAACTAATGAGCGATAATTTCACCGCGAACGTCCGACGAACAGTTGCAGGATGAATATAGAACTTGCAGCGTGGCAAGCTGTGCAGCTTTTAGAATTAACGCTTTCGTGTACTTGGTTGCACTGTAATATTTATTACCTATCATTTCTGGTTGATTAATTATAACTTCCAATGGTGTAAGAGTTTAATTTTAAACACCAATGCAAAGCTAAACAGCCTGAGATAGCATTTGAAATGGAAAAGATAGAATCTGAATAGAAATGAAGTTCGGGGAACGATAATTTTTGCCATTTTGTTTTCAGGACAATACTGTGAGAATAAGAGCCTGCGAGGGGATAATGGCTCTCGCATCCCTGGATGATCAATCGTTCGCCCAAATGATAGCGAACAGTGATCTAATAATCCTGATACCAAGTAGATTAGAGAATCTGTTCAACGCCATTCC
Organism: Nomada ferruginata; assembly: GCA_963583965.1. Classification (NCBI taxonomy): domain Eukaryota; kingdom Metazoa; phylum Arthropoda; class Insecta; order Hymenoptera; family Apidae; genus Nomada; species Nomada ferruginata. The sequence goes on along the minus strand of OY757225.1, from coordinate 5,968,657 downwards.
AGCACACGTCGATCCAACTGAGATCGACGGTGTCGATGTCACCTGGGGTTTAGACTCGCCAGTATGGACAAAGGAAAAGAAATTCTCTGGCTGCAGACAGGTGGCTGCGTTCTTTATGTGGTTCGACTACTGCAATCAGCTGATAAGGGAGGCGTACCCGGACGTGGCAGACGCGTTAGGGAAAAGCATCAAAATAAACTTTTTGGAAAAGATCGTAACACCAGCACTAGCCGAACATCACGTTGTTCTCATTACATCTCTGATTACAAAATGTTTGAAAGAATTAACATCGACTGCTCTGTGCACAGGTTTGTACACCCATCCTTGTATTTTAAAATATCAATTGCAAATGATGAAAATTATAGAGACATTATTTTATGCCCAGCTATCACGAAATACTCAAATCTCAATTAGTAAGTTTGCCTTCATAATTCAACGGAACATTTGTTTCAGAAATGAGTTACTGGCTCGTAGGTCAGGACAGAGGGCCGGAAATACCGAACGTATGGACATCACCTGTGCTGCACAGGCTGATAGACAATTGTTTCACAGACAGCGACGACCTAACCCTGGAAACGCTGAAGCTGTTTGAGGAAATGATAGAGAAACGAAACGAACACATACTACACTGCCTCGTATTAGTGTATTTAACGACACGCGGCTATTACGATAATACTGCAGCTGATAGCGCAATTGCGTCGTGGAGCGACGAAGAAGATGAGAGGGAGAGAGAGAAGAAGGGTTCACTAGACCTCTCCTATGAACAAAATCATAGTCGAACATTGGCTCCTAGCAACATTCATAGAATTGTAAATTGGTAAGCAACTAAAATTCACGCAGTTCTATGTTTACCTTTATATCAACAAGAGCAGTCGTTGTCACTGGAAGGCATCCATGGTACCAAACAAAAAAAAAATAGTTGCAAGAAACAGACACACCTGTAGTACTCCTCGACTACTGTAGTACAAGACCTGTGTTTACTAAATATTGTTTATCAATCCATCATGTACTACTACCACCTTCTACAGGATTATACAGAAATGTACATATGATGCATTCAAACATGCATCAAGGGTCGTCAGGTTAATTGCTAATTTTCAGAACAGAAATTCTACATTTTATATGCACCAGATATTGTGCTCCTATTGAACCCCTTCAAAACTACAAAAGCCACTCCAATATACACTAACAGGGCAGTTTTGTTTCAGTTTCCTGTCCCTGATTCCACGTTATCTACAAACAGACACGGACGTGAACAATTACGAGCGATACATGGCTGACTTGGAGAGACAGTATTCTACTGTGCTATCAGATTGCTCGCTGATGGCCTGGCCCCTGGAAGCGGTAACCGTGGACGATTCTGCGAGTTCCGATTCCAGACCGGAAGCAGACCACTGCTCTGTAAGATTCTACATGGGCCCTTTCGTGACGATGCTTTTCGAGAAGGTGACCAATATTCCAAGGCAAAAGTACGAGATCAATTTACAATTGACGGTAGTGATCTCGAGGCTGGCGCTTTTACCTCATCCGTACCTGCACGAATTTTTACTGAATCCGTTGCTACCTTTGGCACCTGGCACAAAGAACTTGTTCACGTGCTTGCAGAAAGTCGTTAAACAATTGGCCAACGAGGTGCCAAAGACACCGGACCATAAGCAAATATTAAAGGAAACGCGTGAACGATTGCTGGAAGACTGTTCTCACGATGGGTAGGTTGACGAAAAAGATTAAGATATTAATTTGCGCATTATTAACTGTGTATTTGAATTACTCTGTACTATCAGCGATAGTATTATTATTGTGAGGTACGTTTTATGCTTCTAGAGAAAAGGAGAATATCCTGTTCGAGAGCGTGATCGTGACGGAAGAGTTCTGCAAAGAACTGGCTGCGATTGCGTACGTGAAGTATCACCACTCTATGTGATAACCGATATCAAAGAGAGCGAATGTTAATTATAGGCTTTAATTATCGCGCTATGGCCGAGTAAATTTATTTAACGTACGACCGTCAGTCTAGATACGCTTAAGTAGAATATTGTTTTTGTGATGACTTTGTAAGATATACCTGTACCTTAAGTAATAGCGAATATTATATTAATGTTAATATTTACAATAACTTATATGCACAACTCGACTTGTGACTCTAATAAAGAAAACAATGGAAATGCATTGCTGTTATTTCAATGATACCAAAGTTACCTGCTACAAATTGTACTCCAATTTGCTGCTGCAATATAGTAATGAGAACATATAGATATGTAGTATTCTAATTTTTTGTATAATAATTATTACAGATTTTCAAATTGGAGTAATCCTGTGCAATATGGTTGCTTTGGACGAATTTAATGGCTGAAATAAATAGTATCAGCTGAGAGTATTACGGCGTCACAGGTAAAAGTAATTCATGGCTATTTCGTATTGGAGAAACTGTTTGTGAGATGGAGCCGCCAATGGAAAACCCATCATCCATTCACATAGAATCGCTTATTAACAATATCACTTCGTTTTTGAGCGGCAATGTTTGTAAAAATATCTCGATTGTTAAAGCGAACAATGAGAATTTAGCAATAAATGGTGAATTATATTTTTTACATAGCTTGAAAGTGTGGAAAAACGTATTGAAAGACACGGAGAAATGTTATAAGAACTGTGCAACAATTTTCCGATATGTTCTTAACAATCGAAACGTTGAATTAAATAACAAGACAGACGAAGAAATTGCGAACCAGGTATAATTTATTGATAAATATTATTACGAAGAAAATAAAACATAACCTAGCTGTAAAAGTAAACAAATATTTGTTTTTATAGGTTTTACAACTGTTGATATCGTCCAGCAGAGATTGGCCGACAAAAATAGAAAAGTATTCCTTAGAGAAAGAAAGGGTCTGCTTATTTCTACAGCGTGCTCCCCTCATAGAAAACTCGATCAAAGCAGCTATAGTATCCAAGCACAATTTTGGGAGAACCTTATCGCTGAACAAGGTTTTCAATTTGAAATTTATCGAAGATAAGGAATCAGAACTTACGACAGCCAGACTATGCTTAATACAAAATGTAGCCGAGAAGGTTCTGAATGCGCATGGATGCAAATTATCGGAAGAGCAATGCGATTACAAATATGTTTTCACTTCTAAGTCGCAGGGAAACGTGGAGGAACACTACAAGAAATGCGTGTGCGGCGTTGTGAAGAATACAGAGGCAAAGAGCAAAGAGACAAAGCTAACGTGGCAACGGTACATTCAAAATAAAGTGAAAGAATTGAAAGGATTGAACGAGCATAAGTATTTCGAGGGACAAGAGTTCAATGCAAAATCCAAAGATTATTTCCTAGAGAATCTAGCTAAGGCAACAGCGACCTTCGAATTGCTTTCTGTGAAAGTCAGCAGACCTGTTTTTATTGGATGCAATTTTGCAACCGATAAAAATACTACGAATACAAAAGGTTATTCTTTCTTATAATAAATTTCTTGGAATTATTGTGGGAGCAATTTCTATCATTAACAGTTTTTAGGCGCATCTTTCATATTATATAATGCAGCGAGAATAGCAACCATTATTGAAAAGTACAACAGTAAGAGCCTTAAAGGAGAATATCCTAGTTTACCATGTATCAGTAACATAGACTTTTCCTTATTAAATCAAGAGGTATATTGTTTCAAATTTGCACGTTTTTGGAATACCGATTTAATAGAAACCGGAGAATAACTTACTACAATTACTTTTAGGAAGAATGGGAACTTGTGTATAACTTCGTTATTGGATATCAGGATATGCTAAAGGATTGTTTAAAATATGAACCTGTATTTCAAATCAATCCGCAAGTAATATGCATATTTTTATCTAGACTGTGCCAAAAATTTAGCATCTACTACCGTAGAATTAGAATTTTAACTGTAAGTAAATTTCATTCTAATTAAAATTCATACTATAACGCAAAAACCATGTTACTAATTTAATAACTCATTATAAGCATATTAATATATTGTTGTAGGAACCGTACGAACATTTGATACCAACAATGACCGCAAGATTGTACATGTTGTACGCGTTACAAATTGTACTTCATAATTCATTAGCATTACTGGACATTGTTCCTGTGTCCAGAATGTAATTTAATAATTTAAAGAGTTATTTATAATTAAATACTAAAATCAATGTACACATACAAAACATGAATTATATATTTTTTTTAAATAAATAAAAAGATGTTAATCAATAAAAAGGAATTTGTTCTTTAATTATATATTTACAAATATGGGCAAAACTATTTTGTGAAAGTTTAGTTTATTTAAAAAACTGTATAATCGTTGTGGTAATATTTTTTGATAATGATAATTAAAGGAAGCATCTACTTAGGAGTAAGTAGTTGCTTTGTAGTTGAATAGTAATGTCCATTGTTCTTCCATTGTTCGAAAATATTGCAAATTTAAATATACACATATTAAATGCATTAGAATGATATATAGCCGTTGTTAAATCAGTTTCATTTACTTTTGTACGGAGACAATATTCGTTCGAATAACCCTATGAAAATATATCGTAATATGGACGTATAAATTTCACAGTCACGAACATGACAAATGAAAGTAATAATTGCAGTCGTAAATAATGATACACGGAACGATAAGAGTCGCGTGAATGTATACAACTGCGATCAAGTGTTCATGCTTCTTTGAATAACATCTCTTTTTATTGAAATCAAATTGAATCTACATGAAAATTATACATTTTGTATGACTTACTAATTGGTCGGGTACGGCATGCAAAAACGGCGTCCAGAAAGAAATTCTTCTAACCTTCGATAATAATCACTGAAACTTGTAGATATCCAGATCTTATTCTCCTTTGATATATCTCTTTCACAATCACAGCCGGAGAACTGTTTTAAACTTGTATTAAATTTCGTTCAACTGCACTGCAAAGCCGTTATATTTAAAAACGATACCACACACCGTGAAGACGCCAATAGTTGCAAGTAGTACCAATTTAAAAAAAGTGTAAGCGCGGTAAGTGGTCTAGAGGAGTTGGCGCGATTGCATGAATTTTCAAATTAGTCTATCATAGGAATCGTAACGCGACAAAATATTTCCGCGGTATTCTCGTGTTACTTTATTCAGCTAAGTTTGCAGAATAATTCGTCGATTAGTTTTCTTTCTGATGGAACGATTGAAAGTAACAAGAAGGCGCTCGGATGAATCTTAAGGGAATTAAAAATCGACCATATAGTTCTAAACTCGTTCGAGACGCGGATCGGTAAGTATGTATAGTTTATTAATGAATTAATCATACGTATAAGTAGTTTTTCGATTTTACTACGTTGTGCATGGAAAAGGTATTATCTACTCCAAGAATATCGTGCATCGAATACACACGTACGATAGCGTGCAAGAGAGCGAGGCAAGTAACACAAGCCAGCTGTTTGTTTTGTTTTCGGGCATGAGATTCACGTGACACCGCCGGTGCTAGTGGCGGCTCGTACAGCAGCGCCGTATTGTCAGTGTTGATTGGCCGAGGCAGTGCACTCGCGCACCGCTTGGCCAATCGGCGGCCCCGTAAGAAATAACGCCTGGTGCTTCTACGGTGCAGAGACGTTTGACATCGATAAATGCGTGAGAGTGCTCGCGAAGTGCGGAGGTATCAGGCTGTCGCTCGCTCGTCGGCTTGTCGTAGTCGTCGTCGCCGTCGTCGTCGTCGTCGTCGGGGACTCGTGGGCTCGTTGTCGGTCAGTTCGAGCCTCCTTTTCTTTGTTCTCTGACTAGCCCCCACTCTGTACCCGCGAAAACCTGTGCAGCAGTAGTGTTAGGCAGTGCCGATCCACCACAGTGACCGTCTTTCTTTACGTCGTCACTCAGCTGCACCTACTTTCGTGTGTGAGCGAACGTATCCGGCGTGCCAAATGTCACTAGGTGGACGATAGGGTCGAAATACACTCGATCCACGACTGTCGTACATACGCACACGTTTACTGGTGCATGTATGCAACGGAAAGGTAGCACATTCCATGTTAAATCGTTGTCAGAAACAGAGCTTTAATGTATTGTCGAATACGTGGTGCACATTCTCGTGGTCCTTGAGGTTTCGCTCCCTGTATTGCGTATCGCTTCTCGCGCTGCATTCGCGCAATATTTGCCTCTACGCGCAGTGAACGTGTGTAGTGTGTACACACCGCCGTGTAGACCGTTGTGTTTCTCATATTGGAAACCACACTCCGAAAAGATCACCTATATACATACATGCATACGCGTAATTTTCACTCGCGCGTGTGCATAGGCGTGTTTGTGCGGCGGTGTAATGTGCATGTGTAAATATTAAAAGTCCGTTTGCAACGCAGCGGAGAACGAAACCCTGGGAGCGCCTTTCTTACGTGCTCATCGTGAACGGGAAACCAGTACGAGCATTACCGTGATCGGTCCCGCGTATGATACGAGTTTCTAGAAGATTTGCCGTGTGTTTTGTGCGTGACAACGTACGTTTTCTCTGACGAGTAAATTGTGGTTTTATTGCCGTGCCACTCGACGTCGCTTTCCGTGTGCGTGCGTGCGTGTGTGTCTGCTGCTGTCTCTCTGCTGCCGCGAACTGCATATTGCGTGAGTTTCATGGGAATCGTTGACCTCGCGAGAAGTTGACCGAGTTACGTGCGTGGGATCATAGAAAAGGTGTACATAGTTTTCTTTCTCGAATACACAATTCATTTAGCAATAACAAATTCTGTATTTTCATCGTTACGGAGTAATTCCTCGTACAAAGGTTTCAATAGTCGGTGGGAACGTTCGAAATATCGTACGAATTGAATCCATTTTGTCGGACGCTGGGTGCGCGGGCTGGGTAAGATCTATGCGTTCAAGGTCGCTGTATAAAACAAGTAGCCGGCGCGTAAAGTGGTCGCATGCACATGCACGTTGTACACGTTACGACGTTTAACTCGTGTTCCGGCCAAAAATAATAAGTTTGCCGAGCGCGCTCAAGTCGAACCGGCCGTCAATCGAGGTCAGGTTCTTTCGCATTCGTTTGTTTGTTCGTTCGTCCGTTCGTATATACGGCCGCCCTCTCGCATCCACGATAAATTACCGGCGACACGCGTAATCTCGACCCTTTCGACTCGCCTAGTGACTATACCGTGTATTACTATAGTGTGCCTCTTTCCAATTGTATCGGTCGAGCTCGCTCGCTCGTTTCTGTCCTTGTTCCCGCGTATCACGAAACACGCTCTCGGTTCGCTCGCACGCGACTCCGTGTAGGGAAGTGTGGAGCAGCGGTGCGTCGTATTCTCTTGCCTCGTGCATACCGAAACGGCCGTTGATATCCTTTTCTTTCTTTTTTTCACGTGCTTTGATGTGATCGCAGTGAATGTTGTGGTGAAACGAAGGTGAAGAAAGAAGAGAAACGACGGGAAGTCAAGCAGAAGGAAAGAGGGAGAGAGAGAGAGAAAGAGAGAGGGACAAAGACAAAGTGGAAAAGGAGAGTAACCGCTACGAAGTAAAGTGGAACGACGTTGAGCAAAAGGGGAAGAGAAAGAAACGTGGGTAACAGAGGGAAAAGGTGAAGCGACTTACAAAGCAGGAGTGCAAGTTTAATTCGAAGTAAGATAGAGGCACGGACGCGATCAAGATAGAACGGAAGTCGTTGAACGGCGAAGAAAACGAAAAGGAAGGAAATACGTGTCCGTGAAACGGGTACCGCGAAACAACAATCAGAGCCTGTATCAAGCAAAGAAGAAAGATTGCTCTTGATGTGTACGGCGATTGGATAGAGGCCTGGCCATCGATTTGCCGTCCTCAAATTTAGTGCGCGTTTGTAATCGAGCTGGCCTGGTGGTACGCGCGTGTCTGTCTTTCTGTCTGTCTGCCTGTGTGTTACGTGACCTAAGCGAACGCAGCCATTGGGGCGCACGAACCGACGAGAAAAGGAGGAAGAAGAAGTGGCGTTGGTGGAAAGAGGTGGCGGTGAAAGAGAGACGGTCGAGCCAGGCGGGTGGAGAGAAAAGTTTGAGGAACGGCAACATCAGCGCCAGCCGGAGGAACATCAACATCAACATCAACAACAACAGATCGTTGCGCCGTGTACACGGGGCTGCTGGTACTCGTGGCGTTGCGTCCCTGCGCGTTTACCGCGGTCGTGTGGTGTGTTTCTCGCGCGCGCAACGGTGATAATAGCGGTCGTCGTCGGTGTTAGTGCCGGGATTGCAGGGAAAGAGAGGTAGTGAACCGAAGCCGCCAGAATTACGCCAAACCGGGGAAATATGAGCATTGCTGCCCTACTGCAGGCCGCTGAGTATATTGAACGAAGGGAAAGGGGTGAGTACCGTCCCTGCCAATCGTGTATGCATGTACAGGGTGTCTCGTTCGCGCGCTCTGAGACCGACTCGTTGACCTGTAATACCTTGGTCTTTCAAGGTCGCTCAAGGTCACGTCTGATATGTCAACGAATTCGTTTTGGAGCGGGCCACAAACCTGATTGAATGGAAACGTATAGTTCCATTTAAAAAAGCGGAGGTTACCTTCAGATCTCGAGGACCTCTTCGTCTAGACAATTCTGGTGGTCGTCGCAGGTCGCCCCCTTCGATGCAAAGAAAGTTTTACTTGAAACATTTTTCTCAATAACGAATAGCTTGGCGGATAATCGCATGGACAGATCACATCGAGACACCCTGTATATATATCTCTCGATTTTTCCTCTCTCTTTCTCTCTCTCTCTCTCTCACGTTGTGCAATTGCACCGTGATTGCGCTCGCGGTACTGAGAGTGTGCTATGTCACTGGGCACATGGCAACGAACGCATCGTGTCCTTCGTTGAATCTTGCAACGCGACTTTTGTTATTATAATACATTTTTCCTTGCTTCGTGGCTTCATCATTCCCGGTTTTTCTTTCGTTTTCCCCGGGAAACGTATCGAGACCAGCCTCGAATCGATTCGAATTTCCCTTTGGTCCATTTTCTTTCCCCTTTCTTTCCCACTACACGCACACAGCCATGCGTTTCGGAGCGCGCGACTCACACCTGTGTGCACAGCACAGTGGCAACGTGCAACGCGTGTACGATGCGGCTGTGTGCCGTCGACGTGGTGCACGTTCGTTTTTCGCTCAACGGACGGTAAACATATCGGCAAATACACGCGTGGTGCGGTGTGTTTTTGCGGTGCAGCGGTGGGCGTACAATTGTACACGTACATACGTGCGCTCGCGTTGCTTTGAAGGTAACGATGATCTCATTTTATCACTCCACTTATAATACGCTGCGACGTAGCCGCCGCCGCGTTCACCTATTGCCGTGCGTATACAATTCGAGGTGTTATCACAGTCGTTTGTCGCATTCCTCTTGCATTTCGCACGGGCTGCGTCTGACCGACGTTTTCTGCCGTTCTTCTCCTCCATTATCTCGCGTCGCTCGCGAAATGTTCGCAGAAGAATTCGACCGGCGATAACGCTCGAATCGGGAGCTCGTTATCGGTACAGAAATTGTTGGACGCATTTACATAAATATCTCATTAATCGCTTCGTCCCGGCGATGATTCACTGGTGCGTTTCGTAAACAGCAGGCCCGTAGAGCGAGGAGCGTATGTTTGGTAAATTCCTTTGACGTGCTCCATTCGAACTCGTCGCCACGTGGACGACGCTAATAGCCGGCGTACTGCGAGCCATAGAAATCCGCGGGGTGACGCGAATAACCGAAATCCACAGATCGCAATAAACGGCTGTCGCCTTGCATTTTTCCGCGACGCGACAGCCACGTTTCGCTTTCGTGTAGCCGGTCGAGATTTACGGTGCCGTAATTCTTTCCCGTTTCTTTTAAGATCCGTGTGGTACCAATCCCGCGCCACGTACACGCACACATATGCCGTTTCTGCGCACATGTTCCATCGTGCACCCCAAAAGAACGGCTTCTTTGTTTCCCTTCGTTCTCTCCCTCCCCGTTCTGTTGCCGTGCATCGATCTCTCGTGGTTTAAGCCCGCATCACGCGAACGAGGGAGGGTCGTTTTTGTGCGAGCTCTCGTTTACGAGCAGCACACCAGTCGAGCCCTAGAAAGAGCTTTCAGTTTATTGGCCGTGTTTTCATTGTATGCATCTGCGTGTGCACGTACGGGAGAAAGGGAGATAGGGGGAGCGTGCGAGAGAAGAACAAGGGGGGAATCACGACAAGCGGATCGTCGATCGAGCATTAACTATTATTGCTCGAGGGTACGCGAGATAAGGCTGTTACGTTATTTTAATCGGTCTATTTGCCACGGTTTCGTCGGAAAACGCAAGCCGCGCGACCGAGGAGCATTATACACCCCGCGAGAAATTAATTGGGCATTCGAGGCAGCTTTCCTTGCCCAAGAAACGCATGGACGCGTTATCGACGATGGAAGTTAGGAGGTAAAGGATTGAAAGCAGTAGATGGAGATCGAATGGTTGAGAAGGGGTGAATTGTGTGAAGTTAACGAAGGTGGGATGAGTAGGGACGGGGGAGACGATCGCGGTTAACTTTTATTTAAACGGTGCATCGTTCATGGCCTCTTCCTCCTTCGCGTTTCTTCGTCGATTCGAAAACTCCACACGCGTTTCGTGCTTTAATAAAGGGACACACCCGCCCACGTGAAATGCACGTGACCGCTAACGAGCGTGGTGCACAAACCACGCGACATCCAGGCTATTCAGCTTTGCACTTCTGCCCCCGCGCATTACCCGCTCGATCTGCGCTCCGAAGTTACGGAGATGTTTTGTTCATTCGTTGCTGCCGCTCCGCTGAAATGCCACGGAACGATAGAATTCCTTTGCCTTGCTGCATTTTCCTACCACCGTTTCCGTTTAGTTGCTCGGGAACGAACGAAATTCCCGTATCGATGATCCGCTGTGCGCGATATCTCGCTACGGATGCGAAATGTACTGATTTCTAATTCGCCGACAGATTGCACCGGCAAATACGGAGATAATTTAGATTCTTGCCCCGGGAGTTGCAGACGAGTTACCAGGAACGGCTTGGAGATAGCACAATTCATGTTCAGATCGTTTCTCCGCAAAACAAATCGTTTGTTAAACTCCACCGCGATTCCGAGCCCATCGGCAGCTTTCCAAAATCGGTCGGAAATTCGGGGGGGAAGTGGAGAGCACAAAAGGCCCTCCAGTTCTTGTACGGAACCATTGTTCCAATGTTCCCGCATGAAACACCGGGGCCACACAGGTTCGTTTGAATTTTTGGAAACGAGTGGCTGCTCAACCCTCTTCCATAACGCTTCGCCCTTCGCCGCTTTACTCCTTTCCTCTCCTTCCCGTGCACGCGTAACTTGGCCGCGCTATTCACCAGGCGAATTTCTCTTTTGCATGAGGCGGCCTTATGGCCGTGGCATGCGAGCGAGACGCTTTTCTTCTTTCACGAGGACAGATGGTTGATGTCGCGGCCAGGCCGTCCAGCGCGTGTTCTTTTTCACCGACTGCCATTAAGGCTGTTGTACGATGATGAGGATCGGACGAAAGACACGGCAAAAGGAGGCATTTATAATTTACACCACTCGTTATGGCGGACTAGTCGTCGTCGAGTTTTTCCCCCTTCTTTTTCCTTTCTTGCCATCGTCGTCGTCGCCGTCGTCCTCCCGTGTCCATCCACCTTACATAATATCAGTTTCTCGTCCCGATGCCGACGAGCGAAGCTTGTTTCTGTCCCGCCGTTCCGAGCGCAATTTTCGTGATAAATTACACTCTGCCGGTTATTTTTGTAACGTTGTTTTGCCGCGCGACGGAAGAATTTCCTAGGGCGAACGACGGAATGCGTTGCACTGCGTCGTTCCGTTTGCTCGCTGCTGTCTCGTCTCGCTGGGATTTTACTTTTCTAAGCGTACGTACAGTTTTTTCCCCCTCACATTCCCCGTCCGGTTGCCGAGGGTTCTCTCGGGCGGGTTGCTAGAAAATTGTTGGATGGTCGGACGTTCTTGTGCTTCCTTTTTTTCCCGCCGAGATTTCTACGAATTTGAGAACGGCGCACTGTTGAGAAGTGTTTCGAAACTGGAGTGTTACGTCGGCTATACACATTCGTCTGTTGTTCCTTTTCCACTTGGTTTCACGGTTGAGGGGATTGGTGTAGTTCGATGGTTTTCATTCGAACGCGCAGTAGCAGCTGAAAGATTAGGATCATTAGGAGTTTCAAGGTGCACGGAAGTCGCGGGACAATAATCAATTTGGGTCGAGTGTTCAACAGCTCGCCTAATTGGTCAGTATCATACGAACCGGGACTGAAATAAAAAAGTCTACCGCTATTCTTGAATCCTTAACAAATTTCACCGCACACGGTCGCACCTCCGCCCTTAATTACTCCAAAAAAATTCAGTTCAATCTAGGACTCCCGCATCCCTTTCATCGCCTCGTTCCCACTGATAAATTCCTTCCCGCCGATCGTTGTGAGAAAAACCCGCGCAGCACCACGCGATCACCTTTACACCGTTGCACCTTTCGAACCTCTCGAACTTCCACCCCCTGTCGGACCCTCCACTACGATCCTCAGCGGTTCGAGCCTCGTAAATTGCCGTTCACACGGTTCAATGGACCCGGTCGTTCGCGCATTGTTACATTTTCCAATTTATTCGGGGTCAGCAGCGTGTGCCGTTCACGACGGCCGATTCCCCCTGGAACACGCGGCTCGCGTTAACTGAAATCGTAACATAAATTCGCGGCCGGTCTGCCCTCTTCCTCTTTCACTTTTGTCCCCGTTCGACTTTCGCCGCGGGACGGGAAAGGGTTGCATCGTGCGAAGCTTTAATGCCGCGGTAAGTTATGCCGGGAAGACGTTGAACGTGACTTTATTCCGCCAACGACTCTGTGTTCGCCGCGAGCTTTTTTTCTCCCTTGGCTGCACCGTGGCCGGTATCTTTCGGAATTCGCGCGATGCAGGGCGCATCGGTTGCACTCACCGACCGATTGGTTTGTCATTGCAGAAGCTGAACATGGCTACGCTTCGACGATGCCGATGCCCGATGATATGCGGACGGTCACAAAAAGGCCAAAGACGAAAAAATCCCAGGGCAGCAGGTTGGTATCTTTGTGAACACGAGCTTCGTATTTTCTTCTTTCTCTTTTTGTATTCTGTTTGTTATTTCTCTTTTTTTTAACGGTGCAGTTTGTCGAGGTATTTGTCAAAATTTGATCATGAACGAAAGTTACTCTATTTTGGATGTATTGCTCGAGGCTCCGTTGTCTTTTTTTTGTAATAATTACGCGGAGAATAGCTTTAGCTTTGGTGTTTAACACCTTCGTGGACGCGAATGCTGTAGCGTTCAAATTTGTAAGCCGCATTATCGTGCATTCCATCCTGTGTGGCGTTAAGTTTTTTGAAATCAAGGAAAAAAAATAATTGTAATCATCTATCTATTTTTGTATCTCATCGAAATTCTTACTGTATCTTGTTAATCTAACGCAGTGCGTTCTAAATTGTCCGTGAAATATCTTTGGCGCGCGTTGAGAATTTCGCGCAATCGCAAGTTCAAAGATCGATCGTGCAAGGGCAGTTAAGAAAAATTGCACGCGTTCTGGAAAATTGCTGTATACATATACATATATCTTATCAGTGAGCTGAAGGCCGATACGTCGAGCATCTGGTCTGGATGTTTGATAGAAGGCGTACTTTAAAGAACGTTTCATCATACGTTTGTATCTAGAATGACTGCGCGATGAGTTCATTGAACCCGGTTTAACTCACTGTCAGTTTGAACGCGGATGGAGAAGTGTAGCTTACTTTTTACTTGTCCCAATCGTTTCAGTTTTTGCTCGCTTACAGCGTTCTCCGCGCAGTCCAGAATTCTCCACCAGCTCTGGTGTACTATAATTCTCTGCAACTTTGAACCCCGTTAATTCGGAAATTTTCAACTGCTTGAATACACAGCGATCGCTTTATTAATAATTTCGATCGTGCCTCGACAAATTTCGTGCTCGCCGGGAATTATCGGGGCAATTAAATTCCCGACACAAAGTACTCGTAATATTTTAATGTCGGACAAAGCGAAATTTGTTTCTTTTTGTTCGTCAAATTACGCGGGTACTTCCCTTGGCTGAAGGAGGAACGATAACGCGTAATAGGGCGTTTTATTCTACGCCGGTTTTAATTTTCGTCGAGACTTGAAACCATTGCTTTTTTTTCTTTTCTTTTTGCCTCCCTTTCTTACTATCGCGAAACAAACGATTTCGCCGCTTTGAAGTCTAACAAGAACGTTCTTTTCCATTGCAGGACGACTCATAACGAGCTGGAGAAAAATAGGTGAGTACTTCATTTATCTAATTAACTTAATCCTACACCGACCTCTCGTTACGTTTCGCTCGCAACAATTAGAGAGCACCGTGTACGAAGTGTTCAATGCTCACCGGAAGAAGATATTTCGAGCAGGCACCACGGAACGTCATAGATCGAAAATAGAATCCCGTTCTTTCTCGTTATTACAAAGATCTTGATTTATCTCTCATCTTGATTAAAACCATAGAAAGAAATATTCTAGCCGGGCGATTTACATAAAATTTCACTCAAGTCGCTCGATGTATGGGAAAGAGTAGTTGGAACAATAGTTAAAAACTACTCACGATATCACGGTTTATCTGTCGTTCGGGTAATATCCTCGATCATTGCTGGGCATAAAACAAAAGCGTGAAAAAGATAATCGCGCAAAGGTGACGAGCGAGCGGAGCACAGTTGGCGATTCTGCGACAAATGATCGCGCAGCCAGCTCCCGAGTGCTCGTGTGTTAAATTGAAAGCAATTTACGGTTATCTCGCGTCGTTGTTCTCGACGTACAAAGGGCCCAGTCTGTTAATTAACATGCGTGATACGTGCGATTAGACGCGACCCTTTTATATACAGCGGGTCAGGGAAGTTCGAAATGGAGCGGAACAATGGCCGACGAGACGCTCGGCGGAACAGGTTTCCAAGGGTGCTTGCACTAACCCCGATTGTCGGCGTGATTTATAAGTCGCCAGCTCGCTCTTGGATCGTTCTTGCTCCTCCTGCGGAGTGTATGAAAGCGAAACGTTCACTAGATCGTCACCGACGAACTCGCGGAACTTTTGATTTGTTACTCGTTCACGGCGGCGGACAGAGGGTGGCTCGTCGGAGAATCAGGCCCGATGAAACAGATTGCAGGAAAGTTTTCGGCTCCCGTTGGAGATAGTGCAAGATTGCTTGGTGAAATTATCCGATAGTTGGTAGTTACGATATATTAAGGGTAATTGTTTTCACGAGGATAATATGATCGGGGGGAAGTGTTTCTTTTGGAGTGCACTCTCCGCGACGGTGATTAATCAATTTTTTTTCTCCTGGCACACTTTATATATGCTCTTAATTTCCCAGTGTTCTTATTCTAATTTTGCGATTTGCCAAAGTGCGTCGAACTCAATTAATTTCTAATTCCCCGAAGTCCCGTTCAGTCTAAAGTGTTAATCGCGCAAAAACGGAGGAAGCCCCGTGCGACTCTCCTCCTGTGTATTCAGGAAAATCAATTCAGCGATTCGAATTCGACTGCCCAGTGACCAGACCAAGCACAAGACGCTATTCAGCCAACAGTGTGCATGTCTCGGGTTCCCCAGAATTAGAAACGCAGGCCAGAAGCGTGTTTGGCGCGTTCGGCCGAGAGCAAATGGAAACAAACATCGTGCAAACAGCACAATTGCTCTTCGCCAAGCAAGAACAATCTCGGGCAAAGGGGCGGCGATAGAGCTTCTAACGGCACGAATTCTCTGCCGCGAAATTCGTTATCCCTTCGAACATGCCAGAACCATCGTTGTCCGTTTGGTTCAAGGAACTCGCCCACGATATTCGTATACGTATCCGAATCGACGAATTCGATCCAACGTTTTAATGGAAAATATCCAATTATTACCTCGTCTAATTTAACCCTCTCGAAACCATAGCCGTGCTTATTGTCGGGGACGAAAATTCACGAATTCATTTCGTCGCACAAGACACAGGCACGCCACTCTCGCCTGGAAGCTCATCAGCGACGCGTGTTTCGTCGTTTTCGTGGCATGCTGGTCGACAGAGGGGCGGAAATGTGCATAAACGTAAAAAAAAAACCCAGAGGCTTTGTTACTCGCTTGTACACCTTTTTGCCGCACGCCAGGAACAGCCAGAGAATTCGGTGCACCGTGTGTTACCGAGCACACATGGGGTGCACAGAACCTCGAGTCACACATGCAGGGGGATGATGGCATATAGGCAGAGAGTAACAGAGAAGGGGAGAGAGAGAGAGAGAGATAGATAGAGAGAGAAAAGGAGAAAGAATTGTGGGGAGAGAGGCTATCGATTTTTTTTTGTCCCCAAGCGACGAAAGCACGACGAGAGGGGTGGTGGTGCGTGGCACAGAAACGGGCAATGTAAAAGCCCACACAGCCAACCACCCCGTTACAGCACGTTAGTTACGTTACATAACGCAACGTAGCCACGAGAGTCTCATAGGATCCGTGGCACACGAGGTTGAGGACCCAGGAACGTTTTAAGGCCGAGTTCAGGACCTTTAACAGTAGAATTGCCGATCCCGTCTAAATTACGGTAGACGGATTTCATAACGTCATATAGGAATTGCTGAAATCACTTTCAGTCTCATTGTCTTTATTTTATTTTATTATCATTTTAATTTGTGAGGATTTTCAATGACGCTGGAAGTGTACGGAATATTCGTTTCAATTTGAAGAAGATGCAGATGCGGATTCGTTTCTCGGCATCGGAATTAGGAATTAGGAGTCACTTGATGAAATATAATAAAATTTGCATCCTTTGTTAGAAACTTCCGCGGCACGATGTGACTTCTGTTGTTGATCGCACTTGGAATATATCTGAATTTACATAATTTTCCTTGGTCTACCCCGAGCCTCGTAATCTGTGAATTAACGTGTCAGAATTTGTAAGTGCACTTGATAAAGTATTCTAATAGCTGGAACTCCTGTAGCAGTGGCTCTGTCCAAATTCCAACATCGCGTAAAATTAGAAAAATTACGGTGCCGAGAAATTTCAGATTATTTCGCGTTCGCGTCTTCCGCCGCATCTTTCGTTAACCGCGATGCATCTCAGAATGTTTTCAACCATGAATTGTATTCCATGCAAGTCGGGAAAGGCGTAAAGAACTACACGTACGTATATCCTATTCAAGATATTAACATGCACTCCGAAAGCAACCTGGAAACAGGATCTGTCGCGTTACCACAGCGGGCCCATTTTCGTTCCACGCGTACGTCTAAAACCAGCTCTGGATGGGCATGCATTCGTGGCCGCACGGTAATTTCCAATCGGACTAGCATGTCATCAGAAACACGAACAGAAGGCCTTATCGAGGGTGCATGCAAAGTCACCAAGCGTCGTGGTTCACGCATGGTTTCAGGGCTGCAGAAGGACTACGTGTAATGACAGGAATTTTAATTAATTGCTGTAATAACTACGGGCCGTGTCCACCGCGCGGACAGTGAATTTGCATTTGTTTTCGACGACAGATCGGGACGATTCCTCTTGTTACCGTGAACCCGCGCACACCATTTCTTACTTCGAAATTGTTTAGTAGTTTAGTGGAATTATTAGGATTGCTTGGAAATAAACAGCGACAAGGTGTTTGCTTTTTCGCGACGTTCTCAAGTAACAATTTTTTTTAGCGTTTCGAGATTATTAAAGTTGGAATACCGGGAACGGTGTCTTCATGCAGATATCTCGTTACGCCAAGAGTCACTTCCGCTGGGAAAGATTCGTGCTCTGTTGATACGGAATAACCACACGATGTCTGCATGCTAACGAAACGATACGAACGGAGAACTCTTTGTCGTTGCAGCGGCCGACTGAAATTTAAGGATCTTCATTTTCTCGTTTCCTGACTGGCGCACCCTGAATCCCCGGTGTCTTCTGTTCTTTTGTGTAACGAGAATCTTTAGCGAGGCGAATCGGGGAGCGGCGCTTGCAAATTTAATGGGAATTTTATTCCCCCGGAAAATTAATTACTCGATGTAATTCGTGAATGGGGACTTACGTCGGGAAACTTGTAAAACTTTCATCGCGGTTCTTTCGTCGCTCGCATCAAGTTGTACCTCTTCTATCTTGTTTTTGTTTTCGCGGAGGAATATTTTCATCGAGAACGGTGGCCTAGGGAGCAGCTTGGCTGTTCATTTTTTATTCTATTCCCCGTCTCCAGAGAAACGAGACTCCATTTGCCTCCGCAGAGTCAGATAGTCAGCTAGAGCGAAAAGTGTGATGCATCAAATACCCCCGTTCCATCCCCCATGGCTTATGAAAGAAATATGTATTCACCGATGCCCCGATCGTATCACCCTCTAACTGAACGAAAAATCCAACTTGAATTAAATATTCGTTCAGCTTTCATATTTTGCGAGTGCGCAACGTTGAACATAGCAGGAAGAAATCATTGGCATTTATTTCTCGCGTCTCTAATCATTTCACACATCCGTTCACAGTAATTTCCCGACCAGCATCGAATAGGAAACATTCCCTTCTAAATGTATCAAACGTTGTGCGCTATGCAATAATTAATGATACTAATAATAGTCAACTAGCAATTGGAGTAATAACAGTATCTGATAGTAATAAACATAATAACAATCGAAATAATGTATCAGGATATTCAATGAAGATCGCGCAGGCAGCAGAAAATTCAGAGAAAATTAATTACAAATGGTTTTGTCACTGGTCCTTTTCGAATAGAGAAATTTAGTAGAAGAAAATAAGGTAGATTATCAGGCGAACCGAGGGAATTTTAGGAAATTTGTCGGAGCATACGTTTCAAGATCGACCAACGTTAGCACGGGCGCGCTTCAGCCTCGCAGATGTTAATTTCCCAACTGTTGCTATTTACGACGACGCTGAAACCATTTGGGCGAGAGTTCGAAACGCAATTCGGAAACGGTGAAATTTTAACGACGCTCGTCCACGCGACGAATCGATACGGAACGGGGCGGGAAAACTGGCACGATTCGAACAGAGATACGTAACCTTTCGTCGAAATCGAAATGTTTTAACATCATCGAGACTCGTGGTACGAATTTTTATCTGCCGGCTCGGCGGATCGTCAGAAATTTTTTGCAGCTTTAATTAAAACTTTCGCGTGCCCTCAACGAGGTACGCTGTGAATATTTTAACATTATCAACATCGGTGAAATTTCGTTCGGTAGAGGAGTATTAATTACTAACGTGCGATGCGAAATGAAATCGTAAAGTTGAAAGATGCCTGGTGTATTTAATTCACGTTATATTCGGTTATTTACACATCGGCGAAAGCAGCCACGGAGTTCCATTCGTGATCGTTTATCTATCAAATATCCAAGGTATCCCATATCTCTGATATTTAAATCAGCTCTTCTGAATCAACTTCAAGCTGTTTAACGAAGCTTTGTTTGCAGTACCGCCCAACCTCCGAACAAATATTAGCTCGACTCAGGTAACTTTGAAAGGGAAAAGAGAAAAAGCAGAAAAAATTCATTTTACGGCCGCCGTTTAAAACAACGGAAGACGAACGCTTTTCAATCGCGATTGTTCTCCAGTCGAATATCGCTTTCGACTATTATCGGGTATCGAACGCCGCTCATCTTATCATCGAACTTGCGTAGGATAATACGAAATAAAGTATGCCATTGGTACCTTACTTAATATACTTCTGCACAGCGAGTAACATTCGAGGTGACTGTTATAAATTTTACCTTCACCTATACCATTTACAAAAAGGTACTCTCAATGTATTGTTCATTAGAGTCCCGATTTCTCCCTAAAAAAAATAACTCATCCACGAAATGTTTATCAGTGCAATATTTAAATGTCAGCATCGTCATACATACCCCATACCACTGTATTAATATCTGTCGAGATATACCGACAACGCAAGCGATGTCGATTCTCTTGCGAAATCGCGGATCATTGTGCGATTCTAAGGACGTACCGCGTTACGTTTTCTTTCCATGCCCGATTGATTTCGCCCGTATGCCGAGGACACCGCGAAAGTGGGCCGATACAGGTGCATATGTATGCAGTACGCGCAGCGATCGTGCAAAACGCCGGGGCCATTGACACGTTGTCCTAAATCTGCCGCGAATGCAACGCGTCTAAAATAAATCCGCGGCCAGACTTTCCACGGCTAAACGATGATTTATCAATCACGTGGCGATGCGTTGATTCGCGCACGATTTGCTGCAAAGCGGCCCCTCGAATTTTCGCTCCTTGCTTTCCTCATCGCGACGATTGCTCTGCGCTTTTGGGTCCGATCGCGGTAAATGTCAGATCTCGCTAATACCCGAGGCAATTCCGGATCGAGTCGTGAAAAACGAAGTCGATAGTTGAACAGAATTCGGTTCGTGGTTATTTTAGACAATCGTTAGGCGACTTTCGTGATCAACAACAGGCATGTATGTACATTTTATTTTCGGAGCAGATAGCTGGTGCGTTCTCGCCGATGGAATCGAGCTAACCATTCGTGAACGTATTCGTAATGATGTTCGTTCTTGGGAGGAACTAATTGCAGAAATGCAACATTTCCACACGTGTCTCACAGTGCCCCGTGCGAATTCGAGAAGATCGTGCTGTTCACGCGGTGACCACGCATCGGGAGACGAACGATGGCCGCGCGGCTGTTAATAAACTTAATGTCTACCTGCTGCGCCGACACGGTGGTTGCATAACGATAAACAGTCACTAGCTCTCGTAATTGTAGTTAACCGACACCTAATGCGGGCTTATTAGCTGGCCAACGCAGAAGGCTCCTAGTTACGACCAGTGACGAACAATGCCTGTTTACCGGTGCATTTCGATCGTCGATTTACGCCTGTTCCTTTGCTACCGATCTTCGCCACTGTGTGCCGGTATCGTGGAGAAGCCCGACTTGAATCCCCGTGTGAGATGGATTTCGAGGATAATTTTTAATGGCACTTAATTAGATAAATTATAGACGATAGACCGAGAGGGACATTTAATTAAGAGAAAGTAATAGCCAACACTTTTGTGCACAATTAATTCTGTTTACTGGCATACGCGTTTAGGTAAGAGGCGAACAAATATTGATAGATGATTCTATTTATTTCTCAAGGCTGAAGATTGGATTCGAAGGGTACCGATAAAGATTAAGTGGCGTAGGTTATTCAACGCGAGGTGTAACGAAGTGCAAGTCGCCGTAGATAAGGAACTATTATGATAAGACGATGGCACTCATTGTGATAGGTTGCGGACGATATTCGAGAGACCTAGCTTACATTCTGATATGCTTCCACATCTTAGTAATTCGCCATTTTTCGCAAGAATTATTTCACAGAAATAAACATTCCGTAAATACGCAGTAATGCACGCTGCTTAGAATTAGATAATATCGGTTCAGTTGAGCACAGGTGCACGAACCTGGTTCTTTCGCAGCGTACACACTTTCGAGATTCACCGAACACGAGGGTTTAAATTTTCGATGACGAGGGAAAGCGATATTCCGTTGAACGATGAAAGCTTGAAAAAATAGCGGCGCGAGCGAAAATTAAGCCAGCAGCCGGCCCCGTGGGGAACACGGGACGATTCCTGACCAATTTGTAATGCATTGAATTTTTAAGCGTCTTCTTTTGTGCCGTGCCCACGCGTTGCAGGTATATAACTTCCGGTTAGATCGTGGCCCACAGGTTCGTCACAGGTATAATTTCTCGTCGACGAAACGAAAACATTCGTTTCGCGAACGGTTTTTCTTTTTCATTCTTTTTTTTCTTTCAATTCGATCGTTGCACATTTCATGCTCCACTTACGTTCGCGTACGTTTTAATCAACGCGAAGAAGCTTCAACGATTTCGATGAAAGAGATGCACATACGTGGAAGCTGATATAGACGCGTAGAAGTGGACGATTTATCGAGAGAAACCTTTGCTGCGTGCTGCGCACCCGACAGAAATTTCTGTAGCTTCGCGCGGGAGGAAAATAATTTGGAATTAGCTCTTTTATTTTGCCTCTTTTCAACGGTAACTTGTAATTTCACAACAGTACCGGGCTTACCGAAGGAGATAATTATTCGATGCTGCTGGCCGAGGG
The DNA here is from genome assembly GCA_963583965.1 of Nomada ferruginata. Classification (NCBI taxonomy): domain Eukaryota; kingdom Metazoa; phylum Arthropoda; class Insecta; order Hymenoptera; family Apidae; genus Nomada; species Nomada ferruginata. The sequence continues at coordinate 5,946,670 of OY757225.1, read as the reverse complement.
AAATGTATTTCTAAGAGAATCGCTCGAAGTTCATTAATCAAAGCGTATGTCGCTAGTCACTACGGTTTCTTGTTTCATTGTAAAATGAATATCTTGCATCGCGAGTGTTAGTCTTTTTCCAAGAATAAACTGCTGATTCACGAAAGAAATCGTCAGCAGTTCTGCAATTTCCCTATCCGTAAGAACAAGCAAGGAGAAAGTACGCCTGTCCCATGTATCATAGAACAGTTATACGCGTGCATTAAAAAATTTCACTTTTCCATAACTTTGACTGAAACAACGCCAACCATTTTTCTCAATTCTAAAGATGTCCAATATTTTCGTACCAAAAATTTCAATCTCCCGGCCAATAATGAAAAGTCAGCTTTTATCGAGAACTGTCAATCTATTTAATGTTTCTCTTGCAAAAGAACAACGCGTTCGTAAAAGAGTTCTCGTCAAAGGAAAAAAAAAAATTAACGCGAGCGAACGAGCTGCCGCGTGCGTGTGCACGGAGTCAATAAATTTAGATTCGCGGGAATAGATATAGTTGTGTGCTGTGCATGCATTAATGGCGAATGTACGCCGCATACGTAAGTGCATACATCTTTTAAACCTGATAAATGCATGTACTTACGCGGAGCACGGCGATGAAGCAGTGTAAATGCACCGCTCCAGCTATGTAGTATATGGCCAAGAATAAATGATCGATGTTATTTGCGCGGTTCGGTCGATGTTAAATTAATTATTTGCCACACGCGATGCTTACGCGTGTGCACACACATGTACAAGCACGTGTACGCGTGCACAGCACCGCCAGGTATTGCGTTCGGTGAAAATTGCAAAATGAATATTCAACGCGGAAATACGACGCGAAGAATTAGTTCACGTAAACCACGCTGAAATCTTCGTGGCGTTAGTATTTCTTCCCTCTTTTTCCATGGGCGAGCAATGAAATTTCGAAGGGTAATTTCATTTATTTGTGCCAGGAGATTGAGGGCTTTATTGGGTTGCAGCAATTCTCGTGACGACGATTTTCTTAGATTCGTCGTGCGTGGAACAGTCATGAGTGGGTAAAGAAAAACATGTCGGGTGTTTCTAATTAGACCTGATAGCGAGAGTGTCCACTGTTTTGACGAGGTTTAATGTATTATTATCTTGGAGCGTGTAATTAATTTTATGCCGCGCAGAATAATGAAATTCAAGTACAAGATTCCGAAATCATGATTATATTATTGTTTGTGTACATGTCTATTATTATTAGATTAGAATCGGCAAGATATTTCTAAATTAAATGTTAATCATAGCGAACATTCTATTTGTTACTTCGGTGATAGGATACTAATTGTACCGAATTGAGTACTCTAATTGCAAATTATTGCGGCCCGTGCAATAATTTGTACAAAATGAACGGTCCGTTTCTTGTTGTTCGAGCACCGCTTTTATTATCAAGACACGTAAACGAGCGCCTCACGCTGCATTGTGTTAAAAGGCTATCAAAAATATAATCGCAACCGTTGTACGGTGACAAACAAGCAGTGAAAGTTAATTTCGATCGTATTGCCCCTCCGCTGTCGCTGTTATATTCGATGCACATGCGCTTCTTTATCTAATGTTCTCATATTTTACACTCCTATCTTATCTTTCTATTGTTACCCACGTCACGTTATTGCAAACTCTTGCCGTTCAGTAATTCTTTCGAAAACAGTGTGGCGCGGTCAGCGTACTTTGCAACGTTTTTTCATGTTTTTTTTTTTTCATTTTCTTTCAGTCCATTTCGTACCGAACGAAATTAATTTCTCCTGTTACGTTTTATCTGTAATACTCGACAGGCACGCAATTTTAGCCGTGTAACAATTTTCGTCAGGTACGTCCATCCTGTGGAATACATTGTCGATCCCCCCGGGAATGCGAAAATATTCGTGGAAATTCAATTTGATTCCGCGCGGCGATATTTTGTGGAATTTTGGAAAATTGAGAGGAGATAAAAAATTGGAAATTTTACGTAGTTATATTACGGTACGGCTTTATTACGTTTGTGCTGTAATTTCGGATAATGGAGGAAGCGCGACGTTATTTTTAAGTGAGTAATTAATTTTATTATCACGGCTGGAATCCGGGAAATCATATTTTGGTGCAGCCGTTTGTTCATATAAGGCAATCCATAGTTCATTAGCAGCGGACGGCGCAAAATGTAAGTGGGAAAATTTCTCCTCCTCAAAATAATATATAATTATTGAAAGCAAGTACGTACCACAAATGACCTACCGATCTTAACTCTTTAAATCTACAAAAAAAAAAATGTATTTCGGTGTTTACCGTCCATTCGTTTCACCAGAATCGGTGCCGAAGAGGCAATTTGTTCTATCGGCGGGAACAGCTGCGATAAATTACTCCAAATTGCTTCCGCTTCAGATTAACTAAAGTAAACATTTTCCTCGATTAACACCGATCGGGGAACAAAGGAAACGGAAAACGACGAAAAACAAAAGCCTTGCTCCACGAAATCCTTTACATTATCCAAGAGTATATTAATATTTCGTGCACAATTGTTGCAATTTCGTGCGCTTCGGACATTCCCAGTCCACTAACAATATACTATAATAAAATAATCTAAGTAGATCAAGTCAAGCAGTTCGTCCACCGTATATTTGCAAGACCTCGTGTAAAATAGAAATATTAACAAACACACTCGATACCAGTCATTTCGACTGATTGGTAGATCTGCAATAGTGCTTAGGGCATGTACATATGAACGAATTGTGGGTGGAAGTTTCGTTGGTATTTCGGGGTCAGAGTGCGGGCATCGTGGTTTCAGCGAGAAGGATCCACCGCTTTGGAGCGTCGACGGTGGTGCGGGGTGCACGTTCTGTCGAATCGTCCTTGACCCTGAAGCCGAGCTGCATCCTGCCCCGTGCATTTGCCGAAGGATGCGCTTGCGTACTGCCGTTTCCCCTCCATCCCTTTCTTTCATCCTGGACACTCTGTTTTCTTTCCTCTGTCTCCTGCTTCGCCAGCTGCATCTCCCTTCCTCGCCTCCCTCTCTCGTTTTATTCACTCTCACCCTCGCTGGCTGCATTATTCCAATACTCGATTTTTGTACGTACATAATACGCCTCAGCTGCTCGTGCCTCGTTTAGCGTAAGTCCTCTGTGATCGATTCGATCCGATTGATTTATACGAATTGTGCTTCGTGCTTCGGCGATTTTCTCCCGCGTTTCTTTCTGGGGAAATGTTTAATAGGTTTCATTTTGTTCATTTGTGGGCAACAATAGCCGGGATATATATCCCTCTCGTTACGAGCGATGCGAGAAAAATAGTTGCACAATCGTTTCGTACAGGGCCAAACGGTAAATAAATTTCCTCCCAACCCACCTGTCCAAATTTCGCCGGCGTTTCCTCGCATCGAGGCGTATAAATTTTCCCCCGTGCGCGGGCCGCGGCCGATACAACGATATTTACATAGCCAGATATCATCTTTAACACAGAAAACACGGTCGGATTCCTAGACACCTCCGTTCGCCACCCGTTCTCCCTTATCTATAGACGCCCCCGTAGTTCATGCATAAATTCCAGACGCAACTCCCTCCACCCATAAATCGGCCCCGGTAATATACATATTTTCAATCTTCGATTCACCGTTCTGCTTCTATCGCCGCTGGTGCACCCGTTTCATTCACAGGGCCGCGACACTTCCGACCGATCCGTCTGATAGAAAAATGGGAACGACGCCGTCGCGACGTCATCGAATTAATTTTTCTTCGACGCTGCCAGCCCGGTCGTTCCTTCGAAATTTATAAGGTCGAACGGTCGTACTATAAATTACAATTTCCTGTGCCACGGCCATGGGGCAAATTGCCTGCTGTAACTGCACTTTGAAGGGTCGTCACGCGGCTGCCACTCCGTCGACGCTCCACCGAGTCGAATTCTAATTTGTTTCTCTATCGGCTACGTACGGGGGCAGCCGCTATTTTTTCCCCTCAAGCTGGAACCGTTCCAGATGCCATACCGGAATCTGCAACCTGTAGATACGAATCACCGAGCAACCGGTGCCCCGCGGCCTTTCTTCCACAGCATTCTGCATTATTTACGCCGGTTTCGAAGTTATCGTTTTGGAAAACGGCTCGTCGCGGGCGACGAATATGGGGATGGATTTATACTCGAAAGTGCGATATTTTTCTGTCGCGTCGCCGCCTTCGGATGAATCTTTATTCGTTTATCGCACCGAAAGAATCCTCGATTCTCTTCTATCTGTTTGCTTCCACAAAATCGACGACTGCTCCATTTTTTGGGTCGCCGAGTTTTAGCCATTTTCATAGTGAAATGATTAGTTGCTCGTCAGAAAAGGTCTCCGTTCCCGGAGACACGAATGATCTTGAACTTTCAGCAGCTACTGTGCTCCCCTCTCTTCGAAACAATGTTACATCTTGTTCGTCCCGATAAACGCAATGGTCGGCGATTGAAATCGCCAGCTCGCGTGTACGCGTCGTCGTTCATAATTATTTTTATCGAACGCGAACCGGAATGCTCGGCGTGGCCGGGCTGTGCAGAGAAGAGGACCAAGGCTGAAACGCGTTTAAACTTTCCATCGGACGCGTTACGTTATCGCTGGAAGAGAAAAACATTGACTCGACGCGTCCTCGCCGCGCGGCCATTTAAAAATAAATGTCGACCGCCGCGAAAAGCGGAAACACGACGGATACGCTGGTTTTCCTCTGCCACGGCGAGACTGCTCTAATTCTCATCCGTGGAATATCCACGCCTTTTGTAATGGCTTTTCTGTCGGGGACATCGATTGTCATAGATAATAGTTGCTCGCAGACATGCTGCACGACGAATCGCTCGGTCTTTATTTTGATTTCGGTAATAATTTCTTTAACAGTTCCGTTCGACAGCTTGCGTCTCTTATGTGTGTATTTATGGACACTGAATTCAGGTGCAGGAATCGAATATTTTACCTCCAGCGTGGAGAATCTGAGGTAACGTGAAAAGTTGCACGCCGAGGGGATTGGATTAAAAGTTTCGCTAACGAAACGTGCAGAGTTTCGTTGTTATTATAAGACGCAACGCGAAAGAGAATATTTACCTTCCCATCGCGGTTTAACCCCCGCGTGTCTATTATTTTTCCTCAGATTAATCGAAACTCTGCCATTTTATCCACCAAAGAATAGAATTTCCCGTTTTTCATTTCGACTGTGTGCCGCATGCGGACGGGCTAAAAATCGCTGTTTTTACGTCGGTGCTTCCTTTTTTTTTTCATTTGGCAAAGCTTTTTTGTTTCCGTCGGATCTGCTATGACGTTCGACGAACCTCTGATAGAAAGTCGATGGCAATAACGCGACCATTCCTGTCCCCAATCTGTCGGCCTGAAGATTGTTTGCAAAACACTGCCGTCTCGAGATAAACGCGTTGCGATGCGTATTGGTTTTATTCGATTGAAATAATGCGTTGATGACCTCGTGACTGGATAATGGAGCATTGGGGATGGGGGTAATGGAGGCTGGCCCCTTTCAAGTTTTGTTTTCAGGATTATGCACAAGGGGAATGTAGAACGTACCGAGGCGCGATCGATTTTGCTTTTCGATTTACGCGCTCGATTTTTATCCGGGCGAATTTTAATTTCGCTGAGAAAAAAAAATGGAACCGTGGAAATGGAGCGTAAGATGTATAAATAATTGTTCTAGCGATTTATTAGAAAGTACTAGACGAGGTTTTTCTTTGTATTTTTTAGGAACATTTTCCATGTTTCTGCAGGTAATCTTGGAATCGTGTATTAGGTAATTGAATGATTCTGATGTGATGAGATTGTGGATGAGATAATTTCATTTGATTAGCCGATTCGAATGTGCGCGCAATGTTAAGACGGGGTTGTTGAATTTTTTGAGCGGCTTCCCGCGTCGAGCATACGTATTGTATTTTTGAAAATCTGACGTTGCTGACGTCGAAAGGAATTTAACGACTTAAACAATGCGGCCTTCGAGCGACTTTTGATACGACGGTCTCTTTTTTAAATCGGTTTCAAGGCTTCACCGGAGGTTGCGGATACGTATATTGTATACATTATATTACATTTATACTTTACATTCAAGAGTGGACTTTGACCATTAATAATAAGAGAAACATTTCCGACAGTTATTCTGCCTCTTTTTTATTTTTACCGAAGGTTCGTGCTTCAAGTAACTCCGCGAGATTTTTCAAGTGTTTAAACATCTTCTTCGCGCTCTTCTTCTATCTTGTTTGTCTCACCCTCGTATCTTCGTTTCCCGCCGTTCTTGTCGATAATGCCTGCCGTAAAAGTGGTATCAGAATTTTGGACTGGCCTCGCCGTTCTTTCATCGAACGTTGCTCAATGGAAATAGATCGTTCGGATCCTTTCATCTACTTGGGCGTAAAGAAGTGGTTGCAACCGTTGGAAATCAATCGTTCGAAGGGATAAGATTAACCGATAGGGGGGTGGGCAGAGTAGCGATTATTTAACAGAGAACACGCGATAGGATCTTATCGTGATTTAAAAGCGGTCGAACGCCAATTCGTGTTTTAATCCACGAAGTCGAGCGTGTGCTCCGTTCGTACGCCCGACAAACTCGCAGGAAGAGGGGATCGTCGGCGACGAGAGAAGAAAATGGTATTCGAAGTCGCGATTTTCGTATTTTCAAATACTCGTCTGACTGGCAGATAACGACTGACTTATGGTAATGCCTTCGGGAATGCTAGGTAAGCCAGGTATTATTTGAAAGTTAAAGAAAGCTCGTTGCCGAGGAGGTAGTACAAAGTAGAAATCGATGGCGAATATTTCTTGGTGGTTCTTCAACCCTTTCGCTTCGTCAATTCGGCGGAAATGTGCCCAAACGTTTCCTTGAGCACAAGTCTCCTCGTATCAACTGTACTTCAAAGAAAGCGACAAAAATTGTAAGCTTTACTATCGTATATATTTAATTGTCCTTCTGATCGATAGAATGTTTCGCGGTTAGCACCAAGGTATCGATGCGAGTGGTGCTAAGTAAGTCGTGTTAATATTTGTCACCGGCCCAGTGTCAGCGCTGTCCACTTACTGCCACGTGCATTCAAAGGATCGTACCTGTGCGTCGCAGGAGAGAGTCGTACGTCCGAGGGATCGGAAAGTCATAGAAAATCTTTCGCCGGCGGAATGAGTGAAATTCGATAAGAAAGAATCGTTCGCCAACCTCGAGCGATACCTGCGGCAAAGCGACCCCGCGAAACGTTCCCGTGTCGTCGCGACGCAGGTCGTGTTCCCCGCTCGATGCACACGGCACAGAATGGAACGGGCGAAGGTAAAGGGGAACGAAAGTCGACGAAGAAGGAACGAGGCTCTCGTATCTATCGTGTGCAACGAAAGTGCAGGCATTAGGGACGTTGGACCCTCGTGGTCTCTCCCTCGTTCTCGCACAGCTCACCATTGCCACTTTGAATCTCGTTCACCTTGAGCTCCGTAGTCAGTGATTCTCAACGTTGATCGTTTGTCCCTGTGAACCGGCCAGACAGAGTCGCCTGCCGACCAGGTGAATAGATTAGGTTTTTCAGACACGGCCAACAGATAATATCGCGGCGGGCATAGCGAGCGACCGCTTACGTAAGACGGTAGCCTAGGTCACGCCCGTTACCAAGCGGCGTATGCAAAAAGCTTGGACGTTAGACTGGTGTCTCTGGTCCCGACCTCTGCGACGATTTTCGTCGTTGACGGGCGAAAGAGATTTCACTGGCGGTTTGGTTCCTCGGCTGTCGATTCGTCGGTGCTTCCGACTGCGTCTTCGAGAAAATCGAGAATCAGCCTGGTCCCCGGTATTCACACGTGAATACACTCGGATGCATCGATACGCTGAACGTCTCTAACCCCTCCACTTGACGTATCGCAAACGAGATCGGCATTAGAAGTATTAGAACCGGGAGGCCTGAAACGGTGCTCCATATTGGATTCGTCGGAGACGACGGGTTCGGACGGAAAGCGATATTCTTAATTCTCACAGCGCGCAAAAAGATGGGCGTCGGGGGCGAAGCGAGGCGGGTTAAAGGAAGAACACGAGGACGTCGGCGGTGATGGAGGCGGTGAAGAAATCGGAGCGGAAGAAAAATGGTAATTAAAACGAGAGCGTACTGCCAGGCCTCGGTTCGAGTATCGGCTTTCGGCCGGTCTGAAAACGATACCGTCGTTCTTCTCTTTTTCAACGCCGTGCTCTCCTCTCCATTGCTCCCTTTCCCGCCACTCTTCCACCCTTTCTGCTCCACCCCTCGCCCATGGAACACGTGCCGGACTTTTAAATTCGCCCCCGCCACGACACGCCGCGCCGCCACGACGTGGTCGGCTCTTTCGTTGCCCCCGTGGCTTTTCCGGTTATCTCGCCGTGGAAACGTTATATTTTATTTCCGTCCGCTTTTCGCCGGATCTGAGAATGTTTCGGACGAGTCCGAGGGTGGACGATGGTATTTAGAACGGGACACGAAACGAAGGGTACAGGTGGTCGATGACGGTGGACGAAAGGAGAGTTTTAGATCAAGGCTAGATTCGATGGCTGCGTGGTTTCCTTTCAACGATGACTAAGCTGTGTGGTTTCACATTTATTACTTCTTCTCTTTACGTGCTTTTTTTCTTTCAGGAAGAGCGGCGGAAAATTTCTGCGAGCGTTGCTTTTTTATTTCGGTGTTACGCGGGAAATAGATATTTGACTCGCACTTTTTCCTCGGGGTTTTTTACAAGTCTGTGGAGTTTCGAAAAAGAGGAAAAGGAAAACATCGGAATTTCCGAGCTATTGAAGTTTCTTTGTGAGTGGTTTTTTTTCATCCAGAATGGCCAGTTGAATCCTTTTTTTGCGGCTATTGAAGAAGTGTACAAATCGTGGAGAGTTCCTGTTCTTTTTGCTGGTACTTGTTCCTTTTTTAATGGGAATAGTTCGAAAAGGGAAATTACGGTGCTTTTGAAAGCGTGTATAGCTTTTCCAATTACAGCGTGGATTGTGGTTGAGTATTTGATCATGCTTGGAAAGAGAATATCGCTGGCATTTAATGGAGGGAAGTATCGATTAATTTGGAACGCGGTGTCTTGCACTATGTTTAGAAGTTCCATGGTAATCGAGGATATTATAGGTGGAAATAACTTTAAATGTAACAAGAAATCCTCTATCCGAAATCCAAATGAAGACTGCAGGAAGCTGTATCGACATTCTAACATTATGAAAAGTATCGAGGAATCGGTTTTATCGCACCTTTGAATTTAACTGATTTGACCGTTCCCTTTTGGTCAGCGGTTTCTTATTATAGCAGAGGACGTGACGAATTTCTGACGCGAGCTGAACGCTGTTAAACGCAAAAACTGACTGCCAAGAGTGCAGTTTTCGAAGTTACGTGTATAATCGTATCATGAATAAGCAGATGTATTTATAACCGCATTACAGAATGCCGGGTCTGTTCACGTTGCCCGTTGAACGCGATCGGAATATATTGTTTAATTCGTTCGGGCACGAATTGTAAATTTGCACATGGAAATGACGGAATGAATCATTGAATCGTATGAACATATACTTCTTCATTTCTGTCTGAAAATAATAGTGATGAAAAAACGCATGAAAAATAATTTATAAATCTCGTCCCATTTTGTTAAACAACTTCGTCGGAGTACTTTGCAGCCCCACGATTCTGTTGCAATCAATTTCTTCATCGCGTACCCCCCGTTCATCGCGAATACGGAAAACAATGAGAAGCAACCCTTGCTCCTCCACCGTTCCAACGACCGACCCAAACAATTCCGAACACGCTCGACCCAACAACCCTTTCGAAGAACACACGACTCCGATACAAACGTGTCGTGCTGTCCACGTTCCCCAAACTGGCGAACCGGTATCGGCACTGGCCGTCCGTGCGTGTATCGTCGTCCATACGAGAATTATCCCCGGCTGGTCGAAGTTTCGGTTTCCGGTGGAGTTTCGACGAGTCACGTGTTCGTCGCTGAGGAACGTTTGTTCGCGTGCTTCCGCAATAATTCGATTATGCAATCCAAATGGTTGGATCGAGGTGGACACGGGGAGAAGAGGGGCCGGCAAATCTGGAAAAGTTCCATCGGCCTGTGTGTCTGTCACGTAGCAACGTGCACGAGGGCCCTGGCCTTCCACCTCGCGAGGAATCGCGGCCGTAAAAGAAAGGGAAACGTGACGATAATGACCGTCCTAACGACGCTCTATCTCTTCTTCTTCTTCGCAGCAATCGGTGCACTCATTAGAGATTTTCCCCCGTTTCTATTCTACCTCGCTTCGTTTCCCTTCGGCGTTGGTTTCTGTCGTTTCTACGCGCGGATAGACAAGAATCGCGTCCTGCCGAGTTCAGGCACGAAACACGAGTGCAGAAAGGCAGACTGGCTGGCTGCTCGTGGCAGCGTGCCATTTGTGCTACATTGCAAGGGTGAATTTAATTTTAAATACCTAGAGACGCCTCGCAGATCGCGTGGAATCGAGCAGAATTTCGCGGCTTATCGCTACTCTGTTTGCTTGGGCATTTTCGTTTTCCTTCGATGATTGTATCTTTTGTTCTTCCCCCTTTTTGGAGCCGCAAGAAATTTTCTGTCCTTCGTACCGTACGCGTAAAGGGTTAAGGAGCGACTTATTTAACGTTCGCCTGATTCAGAGTGGAATTGTTCGACGAACTGCGTTGGGGCGGAATTGCGAACGGAAGGTGGCGATAGGGAATGGCAGTTTCACGCGATAAGAAGAGGCGGTGGATACGGTGGCGAGCATGTATTGGCAACGTGACGTACGTGCGAGGAATTTCGGATAATTGCATGCACGTTGTTGCACGCGCGCTCCGCGAATAGATAAGCGCAAGCTTTTTCAAATATCCCGCTCCAAATAGTCCGAGTCTGAGAAGCATTTTTTCCGAATAAATTTCCTCAATGATTTTATACGAAGAAAACAGTTCTGCCATCTGGGCGGTCAGAAAATTAATACGCGCCCAAAATTGTTCCCGCCACGCGGCATTAATCTCCGTTGAAACAAATCTCGCTCACACCTGTGAATCGCAATCACACCTCTGCCTGCACACCTTCGCGGAAACGCTCGCTCACGTTTGTACACGTTCGAGATCGTGCGTTTTACCCATAACTCATCTCACCTTCGTCGAGGCTCGTAAAACATACCCGCATTTTATCCGCGATCTCCGTTCGAGATCGCCGCGAACAAAACGGTCTTCTGGCCGCGTAACGCAATCTCTACCGGGTTCTCGTTTCTTTCTCTCTTTTTTTTTATGCCGTAGTCTCCACGCCTTCGATGGCGAATGCCCGTGCACACGAACGAAAGGGTGGAACGGGGTGGTGGCCTGGGTCTTTTGAAAAACTGCCCGGTGCCGCGTGTATCGATCGCACCACTCTCTCGACTGCCGCCTACACGCGAACGCATGCGATTCGGGCTCGTACGGAGATCTGCCACAAAGGTGAGCGGCAGTGGGCATGAAATAGAATGAAACGTGCGAGAGGCAGCTAGGTGTACAGACGGATAGAGAGAGGCAGCGTCGCGGGGCATGCTCGATGCGGTCTCTAATTGGAGGCTGTTAACGCATAATTAACGTGGCGTTGTTATCCTCCTATTTCGCCCGTTGCCCACGACCCCGCAGGGCCGTAGCCTGCATTCGCCCCTGTCGCCCCTGATACGCCGCAAACCGATCTCCAATCACCGGCGAATCCGTCGATATAACTCTGGCCGTCCGAAAATTACGGGAAACCGGTCGGCCAGTCGAAAATACGGCCCCGCTCGAATCCTCCGTTATCGCGTTTACCTAAGGTGTGCATTTTTCTGTCCCTTCGCGAGGCACGGGTTCGCGTAATTTTATATCCGTGAAAAACCACGCTCTCGCCGTGCCGCGCAACGAATAATAACCAACCCTCTCTCATAAGCCTGGGATTCGAGTTTCTATCGCCGTCCAAATAAAACTGCGGATCAAAATCGCCCACAAAATCGCTTATAATCTCCGATGCAGTCCATACAGATCCACTCCCGCGGCCGCAATCGCGTACACATCGCCGAAGCGGACCCCAACAACGAGCTGGATATTAATCCATCTTTCGAGGAGTCGCGGTAGCTCCGGTCGTTCCATCAATCGTTATCCTGGCTTAAGTTCGCGTGTCTCTATTTCTCCGGTTTCCTCGCTGTCCCCTTTCATCCCCCGTCCATTCATCAGCATCCCTTTTCGGCCGCGGGCCAAGGCCGTTATGCCCGTGGATTTGTCGACGATTAAAATTAATCGACAGGCTGGGACGAATCGTCGTCGAATGATATTCTCCCGGGTGGGCACCGGAGGAAGGGAAGAAAGAAAGAAAGGGGGAAGGGAAAAAATAGAGAAAATCGCCAGACCGTTTCTTAGATCAACGGAGCAAACCGCGATAAAACGCGGGGGTGAAACTCGTGGATGCATTAATCATAGGAGGGGGCAGACGTTAGATATAAATCTGCCCGATGGAAGACGTTAGCAGGGCTATTCGGTGTTACTGGAAAACGTTCCTCCTGTAATCGTTCTTAAAACGTTCGTCTATTGTACGATGATTAATTGCGCGACGGGGCAGTCGGCAGTTTTCTTCTGGATAGCTGGCTGGCTTTGCGCGGGGATAAAAGAAAGATGGGGTAGTTCGATTCGACGTTGCGAATGCGGGATACCGTCCATGGTATGGACGAAGCTGTTCGTTCCTTTGTCTTCTTTTTTCTTTTTTGTTTTCGTTCGAATAATCTCAGAACGTTAAATGGTCTCCTTTTCACTCTTCGAATTGTAGTTTTACATGGACACATCTGTTTCGCGTAGATACCCTCCATGGAATATAATGGTGCATTTATAATTATTACAAATAATGGATTTTCTGTGTCACCAATGATTTTTTGTTGTTCTCAATTACGGTTCGCGCGACTCAGATAATTTCGAGAATCGTAATCAATGGCGTTATTACTATCGGAACATTGATAATGGCAGCCTCTAATTGAACATTGTTTGTTTCATACGTATCGCTATTAACGTTATTATTGTGACAAATCACGTGTAGAAATTTACACTGCGCTCCGAATGTTAACAGAGTCCCGCCGCAACCTACTGTACATCATTGTTTCAAATGCTAGGTTCTGCTCTCCCAAACGCTCCAGTAAATTACAACAAATATTCTCCCAACATTAATTTCATTATACAGTACAAACATTGCACCCGTTCTTGTCCAAACTGTTCGAAATAATAATCCCAATAACACAAGCTTTCACTACGCATTCAGGAAAAGATATTTCCGCGGTCTTTTTAAAATCCACAGAAATCGTCGACCCGTATCATTCGAGCGTCACTGAAATTACGCGCAAACAAAATTGAAGTGCAATCAGAGCGATAAAAAGTTCCCGAGCGAGACTTACATACACGTCCGCGTGATGAAAGGCACGTGCACACCGTCGAATCGAATATTGTCTGCCGGGCTTATCGTGCGAGATGCAGCAATAATCTGCCATTTATCGAACTCAATCGCGAATAGGCTCTGTGTGTGTGTGTGCATCGGTCCACGTGTGTGTCCCGTCACGATTTCAAGGTGGAGGTCGTTTCAGCGTCCCCATCTCGGTTCCGGACTGGTTCCAGATCCTCTTCGAGAGCCAGTTCGATCGACCTCGCTTCCATTTCCATCCGGAAGTGAGGGTGCGATGAAGGGAAATCGAACATTCTAGGCGTACAGTTCGTTATCCCGTGGCGAGCACCGCGTAAAATTCGCCGTGCTGGCCTGAGAATTTCAATTTCTCGATTTACGAACATTTTTAGCTGGAGCGCTCGAGTTGTGAATCAGAGAGAGAGAGAGAGAGAAGGAGAAATGGAGTATATGGTGGAGATTGCTGGCGTCGATTGAGTTTCTCCCGTTAAAGGGTGGCGAAATGGATGTGCTGGAACGTGAATTTTTTTTTTTCATTTAGACGTTGTTTAAGACGAAGATTTCGAAGTGGTTTAAATGGGTTGAATATATTTTTGCGGGACACGACGACAGGAATGGTTGATTGAATGATTTAGTTCTAGTCTGTATTTTTGATAAAATTTATATCGGAGGAAATGGTACATTCGTGTGCCGTTCTTGCCTGCAGCTGTTTGATTTTGTACGATTGGAAAAAAGCAGATTGGCCTGAATCATTTGTATCATTTATCGGCGGTGTTCGAAGTTTTTCACAGACAAGTGACAAAACGGCGCTCGTTTAGTCGGCATAGTGTCGTGGTTGCTGTTCGTTCCACATTTTTCACCGCCAGACAATTTATTCCCAATGGCCGGTGACATTTTCCGCATCGTTCGAACAAACATGGCCATCCTAAAACTGTTAAGCGTGCGCAAAATTAATGGCGAATTCTACGCTTAATATCTTTATCGATATTCATCGACAGGGAAGTGACACGATACTGGGAAAATAAAATATCGTACAAATCAGTCGCAGTACATTAAGTATACATATAAAGAAGTAATTGAAAAAGTAATTGCACCGCGGAATATAATAAATACGAATTTAAAAGTTGCCGCAATTACATTTCGATAAACCTGTTATTAAAAATATTTCGATCAACAAATGCATAATAAGCCAACCGTTGAAAAAACAATCAATACAGCGCACGATACATTCGAACAGCCAGACAAACCAAATCCAATAATTCAACCTCTTCAAACACTCCCAGTTTACCTATTCGTAAAACTCACTGCGAAATTAAAAAAAAAAGGAAAGGAAGAAAAGAAATTCGTAGAATACACCATAGAGAGAAAATGGATGCTGCCGCAACCCCTTGATGGAACGGTCGTAATTAACCCGAGGATTAATTGAAAATTGAACATTTCCCGTCTCTCCGGTGTGTACCGAGCATCGAGCTTATACACACCCCTTCGCACGCACGCACGCACGCACACGCGCAAGTGACTGAATATTAAATGCAGTTGGCCGAGGTAATTGGTCCGCATTGACGTTTATATTACGCCGTATAGAGGCGAGAGTTATCGTTATCGCGCTGTTGCTAATTCCTCAGTTGTTCTTATCACTCGTCGCCCGCACTCCACTTTGGAAAGGGTTGGGTGGTGGTTCAAGGGTGGCCGTGGGGTTGAAACGACGCCACCCTCTTGCTAATCCATATTTCGTGAGCATTTCATGGCGGCCGTTGCAGCTGTGTATATAAAGCCCGCACACAGAGTTGGAAATTCAAGTACGTTGCAAAATCAATGGAACAAATAAAGGAAAAATATTATAGAATTCTGAAGCGCGGTCACGTTTTCACCAAGCAAATAAGATACAAATATTACAAAAGGAAAAAAAACAGCGCGGTAGAGTCACCTAGGAAATTCAGAGAGAGAAGCCTCGAAATCGAAGCCGAGCCTTCGCTCGACGCACCCCGAAAAATCGCCCCAATATTTCCACAGCTCTTGAATTTAATATTCCGGTGCCCCGTGGCGCGCGTGTGTCGGTCAGGAAACATTTTTTTCCCTGGAAAAAAATCAATAAGCCCTGTGCACGGTCGCCACAAGTGGCCAGAACTAAAAAAATGTCTACGCAACAGCGGACAAACCGTATTATGCCAACCGCGACACATTTTCACTAATTAAAAAACAGAAAATTACGACGAACTTCCGAAAGTCAACGCACTTACACTATATTCACGTCGGGGGAAAAAACAAATCATTTCCAGGCGCGGACTAAAAATTAATTTACAAGCGAGCAAGCCTCGCGAGTTCGTTGACCTCTCCGGAACCCAGACCAGTTCACCTGTGTGCTCGTTAAAGAACTTAGATTCACCCGTACAAGCAAGTGGTAGGGGAGAATCCCCGAAGTGCAGCGGCAGCTCTAAATCCTTCGGGTCCCCATCCCCGACATTGGATTTAGGAGAAGCTGGTCGTTTCTCGCGCGGACGGATGCTGGAGGAGGTCAGAAGGAGGAGGGTTTCCTTCCTGAAGGTTCAATTCCTTTCACCGATCAGGGAATACCCCGGAGAACGACGTGGCTGAGTCGCCTGCTCGTCCTGGTGAAAGGCAGGACAGCCTAGTACACCGAGACCGAAGTAACCAAACTACACTGCCAGCCAAAAACAATGGACTCGCGAAGAGATACGTGCGAACGAAGGATTCGCAAAGAGAATATAGATCTAGGCAGATGGCAAATATTTGTCTCATTCGCATTGGAGCTGAAGTAGAGAAAGAAATTGATTATATTTCTCCGTTGAACTTCGATATTCTGTTAAACAAATTCAAGCGTATATCACAGAAATAATTACAAAGGCGATGATTAATTATAGATGCGTGAGAAATGGTTGAACAGCGAGAATACTTCGTTTCCAAAAATGTAATTGAAACTCGAGTCACCGTTGGGGAACAGTTGTGCCCCCATCTCCTCGACCGCGAAGCGAGGAACCGAACGAATCGATCTCGAAACTTTTGCCGGGCAGTGTACACGGCGGAAGGTAGGAAAGGTGGATGATAAAGACGAGATGGTGGATAAGTCACGGAACGGGGCGAAAAGGGAGAAAGTCGACTCGTGGACGGTTGCAAGGGGAGATGCTGGTCCAATGGCTCGGACCCGAATGTCCCTAACGAGCACAATAGGTCAGGTATTGCGCAAGCTTTCGCTGACTCGACCCAGTCGAATTGGCGCGATTCGAGGCGTACGGCTCGCTGGTAAAAAACGAGCCAGCCGGCGTGCGAGATCCGATCGTTCGACGGTCCGGATATTCTCGGGCCAGGCATATCCACTTACCTTCGAATTGGCTTGCTGACCTGCGAACGGCGGGGGCAATCTTTCCGTTCCCGCGACGGAATGCGTTAATACCCCCCTGCATCCCTTCGTCAACGTCTCGTGGGAGTTTTATTAGCTGGCCCGACTAGAGAAGAGGGTCGGGCATAATGCGTTCACAGGGTGGAATCGTCGATCGTGATCCGACGAATTTTCTCTCGAGTCTCGCTCGACTCTATCGCGACACGGCGCGGCGGTCCAGTATTTTTATCAGTGGTTTGTTGTGATCGTTTTGTAGGGTCGCCGAGGTTGCGACAAAAATTGTTGCAGACTGTTGCGGGACGGTAAACGAGGTGGCAATTATGGCTGTTTCACTTTACGATGTTCGGCGCGAAACGTTCGAAGGGTAGAGCCCGTTTGAAATTGAATATTTCCCTTTAAATCGGAGGGGCAATAGATTGTTCAATAGTAGTAGCACCGATGTTCGAGGAAATCATTTTTTGCTTGCGACACGTCTACGAATTCCTTGTCAAAGTGTTTGGCTTTAAATTAACCATCGGATTTCCATTGTTCCCGCTGGCACCATTCCAGTCTTCGCAATTTATTCTTCGCAGGCACCCGTGTATACTTGATTGCATTCCGAAGCTGACACGATGGACATTGAACGGAAAATAATACATATACACTTGGTCGAAGTGGTCCCGTGATTTTCGAACCGCGGCGGCGGAGAAGATAAAAAGAGTACAGCGATAAGCAATCGATCGTGCATCGCACTTAATCTTCGCTGAATGATAATAATATTATGCTCCGTAATAAATGGCGCTCGTTCGATCGTTGGCACACTTTCTGTATGCCATTTAAATACCGTTTCGAGCCAGTTATCCCGTTCGGGAAACACGATTTCGTTGAGATGAAATCGAAACGAATAAAATTGAGACGCGCGAGTGCCTGTCGCGAATGTAAGAAGCTGATATAATACTTCGGAGAGGCGTAATTCTTTCATACATTTTTATGCGCAGACTTCGTTTTTATGGGATCATAATTCCAACGTCGACCACGAAGGTTTATACGACCACCGTGGTGCTTCCACCCTTACTCAAGTTCGTCATTCCCCGAAAGGACCTGTTTCAATTCTTGAAGTGTTAATATGCTTCCGATTTAAAATTCTAAAGCGGCGTGCTCGATTCCTGGATCTTTTTATTCGCTCGATGCGTATCAAACGAAACGATTCTCCATATTGTTTTCGTTGCTCTTATCATAAAACGATACGAACAATTTCTGATCGCCGAGCGAGGTGTTAAAGGGACACAGCAATGTATACTGGGTGGCCGGTAAAAGTAATTAAACGGCCAGGAATATTTTCATCGACGTACAAAATTATTTCACGAGTAATCGGAATAAGATGGATGGGTGAGGAAGCGGGGGAAGAACGTCACGAAACGTCGAGTCTCGCCGGACTCTCTCCTGTTCTCCGTCGAAAACGTGGAACACGTCGACGACGACGTTTCGCCTCGGGTACCAGTTGGCACGACCTATCGAACGCAACCTTTCGCCGGATACGAGCGTACACGAAGAAAAGGGAAGAGACGAGCTCGATGACGGCACCTCCTTGAATGCCGGCGATCCACTTGGAAACGATTTAGAAAAGCACCTAGAGCACCCACGACCTTTTCTATCCCGCGTTTCCTGCTCTGTTGTCTCTCGTTCGAGTTTAGTTTAGCAAATATCTGCTACTACTTTCGTTTCTTCCTTCAGGTCGAACGACCCTCCTGGCGAAATCGGTCCCCTTATTCTTATTTGAAATTCTTGGAGGAAAGTAAATTGTAAAACTGAAATTGCCTAGTGTGATAAATATTACGATGTTCTTCACGGAACGACGGTGTCCGATAATAGTATCAAAGAATACGGAGAAAGATCGACCTGATTCGAATCACCACATCCACCCTCGACGGTTCGACGAACCACCCTTTACCAAGGACCTCGTCTTCAACAAGTAGCCATTCGCAGAACAAACGGCCCCATCGATTATCGCGTGTATCCATCTCCAGCGTCATCCCCGTATCTTTGTTTCCGGCAATCCGTATCGGGGTGAAGATACAGGTACAGACCCAAAAGAAAAAGAAAATATACGTATACAGAGAGGAGGCTGTGGATCGTATAAAATCGTGAATCTCAGTCGGTGCACACACGTGCATTGGCACGTTGCCATTTTATTTTTGTAGCCGGGTTCACCCTGTAGCCAAGGGAGAGACAGGGCAGTCAGGAATTCCTGACTCCCCACTATCTCTCCCCTATCACTAGTATCCCCGTTCCAACGTGGCGTTTCTATTCGTGTCTGTAGATGGCATCTCTTGCCAGCTTGAACTTGACCTTTCGAACCCGCATGTGATTGCACCGCACGGCCCGCTTTTCTTCTCCTTCTTATTCCTCTCCTCCTTTTTCTTCCTATTTCCCCGCCTCGCTCCACGAGGGATCGAGAGGGACTGGTTTAAACTCTCAAGACTGACAATGCGCCGCCTTTTTATGCCCCGATGATTCATAAGGTGTTAATTTAGCGCACCGCTAATCGCCCCGAATAAGTATCGTTAATAAATGTCACGACTTACTCGTACCCCAAAGCAACCGTCTAATACTGTCTAATAAATGACCGCGACCAGTTGGCGCAATTTGCGCTCTTATCGTGGACGCTCGTCCGACGAGGCTATCGAACAAATTTCCCTACTACCCGCTCTCGACAATAATCTGAAAGGATTGTCGAGATGAAAATTTCGAGCAATCGAATTGCACCTCTCAACGACGGACGTTTCACGCGTGCATTTTCGGGCGAAGTAACAGTTCCAAAACGATTTCGAATAAACTGTTCTCGCAATCTATCCAGGTCTTTCCCCGCATTTCTTTCACCCGACGATCCTTTTTCCTCGATTAACGACACACTCGGCGTGCCACTCGCGACGGAACGACCGGCGTTCGACGACTACTGAACCGCCGATCCGCGTATTTTTCCGTCGTCTAATGACGTGGAAGCGTATCATCGTGGATCGTGAGCGAAATTACCGTGTCTGTTACGCAAACAAGCGTTTCATCCTCCCACGGATACGATTGGGAAATAGGTGTGGGTATGCATTTTTCATGCTGATTTTATCGTTTGTTTACGGCGCCATCCTTGCACTGATTATCCGGGGGAACGAGATTGCCTCGTTTTCGGGCTGCGCGCTGAGATTTCGCCCGTTTCGGGTACTTCCGCCATTTACAGCGGCCGATCCGAGGGACCTTGCCGTTTTATGATCGGCAATTGGATATTTTTAAAACGCCCGGGGCCGTGTTCTTGTTACCGCTGCCGTTAAGTGCCTTCTATTTTTATTATTAGAAGTCGCGCGTCTCCGGATACCTGCGAGCCTCGAACATCGCCTTACGATTTCCCCAGATTTGTGGCGAATTTTCATTCCGCGCATTATCTTGCCTCTTTCTTTCCTTCGTTTCCTCGCGAAGGAAGCGGCCGGACGTTCGTCAACTCCCCAGTCGTTGCAATTCCAGCCGATGTTATACGTCGGGACAATCGAGCGCAAATAAACGCGTCCGCCGGTTTCCACGAACGTGTGGCATCTAGACTTTCTAAATCGAGAAAGGCCGCGGCCATTGGTGCACGAACCGTTTCCTTTTTTTCGCCGCTGAAAGGTAACCCCGTGTGCACCTCGCGAAATTTCAAGCCTTCGTAGAAGTGCATGCACGTGAACACGCGCTCGATATGCCTGCCGATAAAACTTTCGTCGCATTTTAAAGTCTCGTCCGCTTGCGGGCCACGGGCCATCGAATCGGCGACGAGGCGGAAAAATCCTCCTGCCCTCCGAATCGAATCGAGAAACGCGTCCTTCGAATTAAAAACGGCCGCCGTGGTATGATTTAACGACGGAGTTTCGACAACTATCGAGAGGGTTGTTGTTCCTCCGCGAGCCGCCTTCTTTAGAGGGTGTTTTGGTCCAACGATCGCGATAACAGATAGATCTTCGAATGACTCGCGGTAACTTTGTAGAAATCCTCTTTTTGTGTAGTTTTCATTTCATTGCGCAATGCCGAAGAAATTGTAATTCTTGAATACTTATTTGCGGGATAGAAATCCTGTTTCCGTCCATCATTATGCAAGCACGCGCATGTCGATGGGTTTTGTAGCGATCGAAACATTTTTACATTTAGCTGGTTGCTCATATTCGGAACGGTACTTTTACTTCCGCGTTAATTATGGCAAAAAGTTTGATGAAATCGCGAACGAAACGCTGGCTGCCTGCTGCGAAATATAATATCGCGGTATCTCCGGTAGAAGTGAGCGAATTCGTCTGGCTCAAATAATTTTCGAGCCCCCGAAGGGAAAATATTTCGGATACCCTGTAACAGTTCCATTTTTTTTTAAACTGAATACTCCAATCTTTTGTTTAAATTGTTTAAAATATCCGGCAAGTTCGCAAATGTTTGTCGTTGTTATTATTAAAGTTGGCCATTTGCCCAGAGAGCGAAAAATATTTCAAGCTAGGAAAGAAACCGATTCACAAGATTTCAGAGGCTCCAAGATCCTCTTAAAAACAAAATTACTAAGCTATTTACCCAAGCATAATATTATGCATTCTAATTCCATGCATTGTCTTTTCCACCGCTGCGTTTACAAACTCCGCTGCAAGTCGGATATCTCCGTTCAAACGACAGCGATATCAAAGCGCAAGGAAAAAACAAAACAGGAAGCTTTATCAGCCTTTCTATACAACAACGAGCTCCATACAGTGGCACGTTATCTGGAAGATAAGACAGAAAATGGTGGAGAAAGTTGAGAGCAGTTTCCCCGTATCTGACGTTCTAAATAAAAACCCGATCCATCCTGTCTCTCCTTCTGTTCGAGCTAGGTTTATCAGCATAACGCGGAATAAAGTTCGAATCCGACTCATTAAATCCGCCATCGAATCGTATTGAATCAAATCGAATCGGATCGGGTCGGGTTGAATCGAATCGAACCGAATCGAATTGTTCGGTGGCTGGCTGAACAATTGGCCGCTTTGAAGGTTCTGATCCCACGGAAATCGTTTCAATAGCCCTTTGAGAGGGCGGTCAAAGGGTGAGCCTCTTGCGGTCTTCCTTCGACATTATAATTTATCGCGTCTGGTTCGCTTCGTGGAGGAAACGCGACGCGGAATGCATTCGAAGTCCTTTCGTGGCAGGGAGCGCCAAATATTTTGTGGTTGCGAGAATATTGCATGAAACTCGTTCCTTTTTTCTTCTTCAAAGAAGCAATCACGGCCGGGAACTGGCCATGCAATTGCCCTTTCTCGTTATTCTTCGACGAATAATGAAGCGAAATTTCATTTTTATATTTGTTTGATCGAAGAACTTCGGGAAACTGTTTGTTCATATGATGTACATTATTTGCACTGTATTATTCAATATTTATTTATTTATTTATTTATTTATTTATTTAAACGGACTGGTGCCCTTTCATTAATATACAAAGGTAAGGTAATCTGTCGTAGGGTACAGAGTTATAATACAGGGTTCATTGTAGTATTTGACGAACGCAAGATACAGAATTATTATTATACCGCCGGTGTTCATATGTGCATATGTATAACAAAATGGTGGAAATTTTGTACTAAATTTAATTTAAATTAATTAGTGCTAAGAACTTTCCTTACTTGCGATTTAAACGAGAGTATAGAGCCATCAAAGAAGTTTATTCTATCGGTGAATCTGTTTGCAAGCTCCGTTAGCCTGGTAATGACGTCGGTATGCTTAAATCGGGAAGTATAGAATTGAGGTGCAAACGTAGGAGGGTGCCTGACCATTATGTTGGGTACATGCAAGTTAATCCTCCCAAGGATTTCAGGACAATATATAAGTCCATTAAGTATTTTATAAAAATAGGTGAGGTCATGGGCGATTCGCCTATCTTCTAGGGTGAATACGTTAATGGAACTCATAATTTCCGAATAGTCGTGGTCAGTAGCAGACATTGGTTGTCCCAATTTGTAAGCTATGTGTCTAAGCATTTTATGTTGCACTGTTTCAAGTCGCCTCTTGTGTTTAATATAATGCGGGGACCAAATGCTTGATGCGTATTCCAAATGAGGAAGGACAAGGCTAAAGTATAGCGATCTTAGAGTACCGATGTGTTTGAAGTCAGTAGAGGATCTGATAATGAAGCCGAGGGCTTTATTAGCTGTGGAAATTGCTCGGTTAATGTGATCAGAAAAGGATAGTAAAGTATCAATAATAACCCCCAGATCACGAACCGTGCTGACCACTGAGAGAGGAGCTCCTTCGAGGGTATAAGGAAATAGGATAGAGTCTTTCCGACGTGTGAAGCGAATGATATTACATTTACCTATATTTAGAGAAAGTTTGTTAGATCGGCACCAAGAATCTAGGCTTAATAGGTCAGTTTGTAGGTGTAGAGCATCTTGCTCGGTGTTAACAATGCGGAATATTTTTAGATCGTCGGCGAATAATAAGCAGTTACTATGTGTGAATATGTCAGGGATATCGTTTATAAACATTTAAAATATTTAAATATAACATTTCATATCTATAAACAGTACAATATCATCGAACATCCTTTCGACGAAGCTTTCATTATTCTCGAAAATTGACACCGGGTCAACGGCCAGATGGCGCGGTCAAAGTGCTCCCCGCCAACGAGACTCTTACATCAGCGAAATTAACGATTTCCGCTTAATTGATCGCCCCGTGCAAATAACCAGCGGCCTTGACCGCGAGCTAAATGCAGTTACGAGGCAAATACGCACGCCCACGCGTATGCACGCGGCCACGTACACACCTGGAAGCATTTTCACCCGGCCAGTCTGCTATCCGCAGACACTGTCCCTCTATTGTAATCCGCCGACGATTATAGTCGCGATCGCGTAATAAATATTTTATCAACGCCATCCATGAACGCTCGAGCACACCTGGCGAACGGAAGCTCGAAGCCGATTTTTTCTTCGCGTGCCCCCGTGCTATTTTGTCGATCGTGCACAGCGTGGTCGCGCCCGTGGCGATAACCGGCCACCTCGGAACGATCGTGCCTCGTGGAAATCGACGCGTTCTCGTTATCGTTGGAACGCGATCGAAATTGTGCCGTGGAGTGTCGTTGATAACGCTGGACACGGTTATCTGGTAGGCACGTGGACAGGCTTCGCTTGGAGCAGTCCGCGCCGAATCTCAGATTGCCAGCGAGGATACGAGCAACCGGAGGGCGGTTTCAGGAGGGTAGATTTAGATTTGGATGGATCGTTTGGTATGCCGGGTTGGTGGGAACAGGAACGGCTAGGGGGTGGGAAATGATTGCGAAACGTTGGGTTTGGAATTGGACTTCACTGACCGATTGGTAATCGGTAACGAAGAGAAGACTGACGGTGATTAGCGGACCGATAGATTTGGATATTTAGAATCGAATCGTAGATCGATCGGGTCAGCTGGAAAATCCGTACGATTTTTTATTTTCTTCGATAGGTGTCTAATGTACCTTGGTGATTACGTACTGGATCGATATGTGCATATGCGTAGTATACTTAAGCTGAGTAGACCGTCATTAAAATAATTAACAGAGAGATAGCGGAATACTTTGTTTAAAAGACACCATGCACGATTTACGATGCATCGACGTAGAGGCCGTACCTTGTTTCAAGTTGCATCCGTTCCGCCGCCACCTATAATTACGCAAGGAAAGAAAGAAGTGAAACTTTCTGTTGCACTGTTAGTTTGCTTTTTGAATAATACATAATCGCATCTGCACAGTCCCACGGTGAGCCACTGTGCTTGTAACATAAATTTCCCCCATTTCACCCCCGTTTCTGCAACAATGTACGGTCTCGAATGAAGAATTAAATAAAGAAACTTTGATATACCTCATGGAGGGCGAGTGAAATTGCCCGTCTACGAAATGTCAGATATAAAAGGTGAAAAAAAAGTTGCATAAATATTTCCGCACCGCTACCTGCTTTGATCTTAAAAATAAATTGTCCAGCAGATGTATTAAAAATAAGCCGGCATCCCGTGTAACGCGACACGCGAGGAAATATCGTCGCGAGTTAAATCGCCGGGAAAATCATACGAAACTCTGCATCCGCGTGCATTTACGTCGTCTGGCAAACATAATCCAGAACGGCACGGTTAGCCTGCGTTTTGTAACGTCGACGATTGTTGCAACAATTATTGCTGTTATTATTGCACACCCATTCGCTCGATTCACTTATCCCATTGTAACTTCTTTATTTCGATGATAATAATAATATTGTTGCTATTAAATTTTCTCATTTTCAATCTGTTCCGATCTTTACGTAACTCTGAAATTTTGTCTGTTTCAGGTGAGTGTATTTTCGGTCAACTTTCCATGGTCGAGAATCGATAAAAAGTCTTGAGATTGAGGTATGACGGTTTCTTATAATTTCCCTCGACGATGAACGTTATTTCTTAAATAGGTCCCTATCCAGCATCTGGCAATGTTCACCGTATCGATATATCCTTTTCGCGCGAGGAGAGCCCGGGCAAAATTTGTACAGAATTGCAGTCGATACCGGTGTCCATAAATTTCAACACCCAGTGCGTATAGAATAATCCACAAAAGCATTACCGACCAAACGTTTCCAGTGAAGCTCACCGTGGCAGTGTATTTCTGTGTGGAAAGTATTGAAAGAGAATTCGTTGGTATAAAATTCCCAGCAAATATTAACTACGTGCATAAATTTCGCGTCCGAATATGTGCGCGATAAATCGTAAAACATTATCGACCATTTACTGGCAGTAAAATATTTTTACACGCGTATACTATTCTCGGCTGCACGAATATCGAAACAGAAATTAATAGATACATCCCTGGCGAAACAAGGAAGACGCGTAATAAAAAGACGCGCATACGATAAATTGCCGAGCGATAGAAATCGTTGCCGTCTAAAACCTTCAACGAAATGAACAAGAACACATATACATACATTCATATATATATTTTCTTCGGAACGTCGGAAAAGTAGCAATTTAAATGCAGCACCGAAAACAAACACGGTCGCTCGCTATTCGTCACACTTTTGCCAAAACCACCAGCGGACGTGTATCCATCTACCATGGACTCAGACTTCATCCATAAAACCTCCATTCCGTCTTTCATCCCTGACGCTGCTTCCTTTCGTCAAGCATCGGCGTGCATTCTTCCAGCGTGTGTCTCTTAAAACGGATTTCCTCTGGAGCCATGCTGTTCCACGGTCGAAAAGGGAACGGGGCTTTCGCTCTGCGTAAAAATTGCTCCTCGAACTCGTCGGTCGTGTCTCCTTTCTGGAAAACGATTCTTCTCGTCCCCCCTGACGACGTTCCATTCTTTCTCCGTCGTTTTTCCCCTATCTCTTTCTCTCTTCCTTCCATCATTTGGCGATCGCCTTAACGAGACGGAAGCAAATCCAGCGGGATTTCTGCGGGACGACGACGCCAGTCCACGGGGATATTGGAATTTCGAAAATCCAAAAGTGTGTCGTCTTTGCATTCCGAGAGAGAACCCCCGGAACTGCGGCCAGCTTCCGTTCCTCCTGCTCGTCGATTCACTTACGTCGAGCTCGACAGTGCCTCGCGAATATTTTTCCATTTCATCGTTGGTATAGCGGTTGATTGGGGTGCACGGCAGTGGATACGTTAGTGGGCGGGCGGAAATTTTATTCGACGAGGAATCAGCGGGTCTGATTTCTCGTAAAGTCCAGGACACTGTGGGGAACGTTTCTGTGAAAGAAGACCTGGGGATCTTAATACGCTACTACGTTTTGCGGTATTTTAGAGATAGTTCTGCGAGGGAACTTTGCTTTATACCGTTGCTGTAAGATTACCGTCATATAGCAGTAAGATAATCTACCCTTGGATATATCTAATTCGAGCAGATACAGCTCTGTATAAATTGACGAACGATGGTAACCACTAGGAGACGGTTCCGAAGGACTCGAATCGATAACCAGATCGCCCAGGAATATTCGATTTTCCTCGCTGCCATCCGTCGAATCGCGGCGGATTCGATTAGATCGCGCGAGACGACTTTCAAGTTTCATTCATCGTTCGAAACGAGATCTTCGGGGTCGAGGAAATACACAGAGTCGCCTGTGAAATTTAGGTCGCGAAACGACGGTGTGCATCTTCGTTGCTAGGGCGAGCACCGGTGTCTCCGTTTTAAATGCCGGACTAGATTCGTGCGGCGAGCAATTTGCGTTTCCAGCGATACGATTCGTGCTCTAATGTACCTGGACACGCTCACCTCTTCGTCGCGATTCTTTCTCCACCGAATTCTTAGATATTCTTGTATCTCTGTGGCCTGAATACGTGGCACGATTATCATTATTATCATTATTATCATTATTATTATTATTATTGGTAGAAGCGGTACCCTCGATCTCAACCCTTAACCGCCCACCAGACCCGTCATAAATATCACAACCTGCGCACCCCACTCACCCCTTTTCCCTCGATTTCCCCAGTCGCCCCCACAGCCTCGTATCTTTTTCCACCAGCGACTCGCGTCGTCGTCTCGCCGCTTCGTTGTCTTTGGAAACATCCTGGGGTCCCTCCAGGCCGTCAGAAGAGGTCTCAGCCGGTGTTCTTCTTCGCGATTCCTTTCCACCCAGCGTCGAGCCACCACGGTGCGACAATCAGCGTCGACGCCTCGGGCCAGCCAGTCAGACATTCTTCCCTCGAATTTTCCCTTTTCTATTTCCTTCATTTTTCCCTTCTTTTCCTCGGCCTTTTCACCTTCGCCGCGGCAGAAATACTCGTCGTCGAGTGGCCGTCGTCGCGAGCACGCCCCCTTTGAAACGTTATCGGTCCATTTGAGAGCAACCGTGGCCGACGTTCGCCTCGCGGTTTTCTGCATGGGACCAGATTGCCCGGGAAGTTCGTGCATTGCCGAGTAATTAGCAGGTGTACGGTGCAACGGCATGGATAAGAAGGAGACAACCCTTCGGGCTAAGTAACGCAATTCGACGGCGCCTCCCCACCACCGCCGACACCGCCCTCGAGGAGCAGTTAAGGGAAATGGCTCGTTACTCCTCGTCGTGGTTGCTCTTGGTTCGGATGCTGGTCACTCGGGGTGGCCTCGGAATCTGTGGTGGGATCGGAGTCCAGTCGTTCCGGACGTTCGTGAATTTCTTTCGATAATTAATGCGTTGGCGAGCGCTCGGTTCTTTGGAAACGGGGGAATTGATTGCAATGAATTGCAAGCGGGGTGAGAATTTCCTGGTCGCTTCGAATGCTACAAGTTTAGGGAAGTTTCGTTCGAACTGCGAGGAACACTTCTGGATCGTTTGTAACGAGGCTCGAAGTAGACAGAGCACTGTCTGCGTCGCGACAGATCTTGATTTAAAAATCTACAAAGAAAAAAGAATAGATACTAGAGTCTAGAGGATTGTTCTTTTTTTTTAAATATTTAAGCCCCTCGATTTTTCTGCGATCCAGCGACGAAATCTTCCCCTCGGTTCACGGAAACGCGGTGTGCACTCGCGTGTTCAGTAAATCTGAATTAAGTAGACATAATTCGGCGAAACCGTACAGAGTCCGCCGATACATGATAGAAGCCTTAGAAGGAGGCATTAACACGCTTCGCTCCTGCTGCGAAGTGACACCTTTAAAACACTGCAGAAAGCTCGAGCTCGCGCGTTTCCCCCATTTCAGAGGTGTTTCGAAGAATCGTGTTGCGTAAAAGGGTATAGCTGTTCGTCGAATAACATCCCGGCGCGAAGGAGGTTTTAACATGGACAATTTTAATTAACCACCGTGGCCATGGTACTGCGAAATTACTTTTTTCCGAATAGAATATAATAGCAATAGAATTTTTCAACGAGTCGCATTTAATTAATCGAACTATCCGAACGATTTATGAAACTCCAACGCAGTCCACTATTTTATTCCCCAATTATCAGTCACTCCGTCAATCAATTTTCCCTCATCGATTGGTACTTCGCCGGGGGAACGATGAACACAGCCAAACGAAACATTAGTTGGCAAGATTATTCTCGGCGTGTCACCTTTCTATTTCATTCGAAACGCGAAACAATTTCCATTATCGTTGCTGCTTCTGACGTTGTTCGATTTTCGCGATAGCTCTACACTAAAGTCGGCCAACCGTCGACAGGGAGGGAAAGCTACTTTTCACTATTTGCGGTTCGGATATTCAGCGACGGATATTAACGTAATTTCATGCTAATACGCCTGGTCGATTCTCGATTGAATCGGCCGGGACGATCATCATTTTCTATATCACGACGGCGACTCGTTAATTCGCCGCGTAACGAAGGCAAATGTTTCGAGACCCGCGTTATTTGCACGGTATATCCAGGTTTGCGTTCAATTAAACGAAACGATCCGAGTCTCGTGAAAGCGGCGTTTCGACGTTCACGACCGAATTCGACAAATATTCCCCGCTTTATCTGCAAACATTCGTCCAAGTCGATTGCTTTCTACCGAATAATACCTTAATAAATATACGACCGTTCGCGGTAACGTAATAATAGCAGGTGCAGTCTCTTCATCGAGTTCGTTTGCAATTTATACAATTTCCCTGAAAAAAAAGAAAGAAATGCCCCGTCCGACGTGTCGCCCGAACACGCACGTCGCCACGAAAAAAGAATAGCTCCAAGATCAAAAAGATTCAAGTCTCGAATCAACCTCTCGAAAGTCTTCAACGCGGTTCAACCGTAGAAGTGGGTAGCTGGCAACAAAGGGCGAGGAAAAGAGGGTCAGTGGCGTGGTCGCGGAATGGAAGCGAAGTGGATCGTAATGGGAGAAACTGGGGGATGGAAAAAGTTGGCGGGAATCGCGTTTTAGACCGGCTGGGCCCGGCTAAACGCGGAACGTTTGCCTCCGGAAATTCTGCTCCTTTCCTTTTGTTAACTCTCTGTAACCCCGTGGGCTCGTTACTCGCGATTTTACGTTTGGAAACGCGCGCATTATCGTGGCACGAAGGAAGTTGCCACGGCCCACGGAAGGGAGGCATTTTCCCCTCCTGCTTGTACGGAGAAAAGGTAGCGCGATTATTCCCGAGCTTCGATGGTACAGTGAAATTTTGCTCACTTTTGTACTCCCTACTCGAAGCCCTCGAGGCTGGAATGTTTCTCGGATCGCGAGCTTATTTGTGAGAATAAATTGCACAGACAATATGTTGGAATATTTTTCACGGGATCTATTGCTTGTGGCGCAATTTAATTGCAATTCGTCGCGGTGAGGTTTAAAAATATTTTCTTTCTTATCTTTCTTAAAATCTTTCTTAAAATCTTTCTTATCCACTTGGATGAAGTACCGCAGGCGTATTAATATAATTTCGTGTCAAAGACAGCTGCTCAATTTTCAGTAATAAATCCGCCCTTGTGTTATCTCTATCGAAAAAGTTTCATCAATTTATTATCTCCTCCCGCGTAACACCTTTAAGTTTTTCCCACGAATCCATGGCTACGCGTACCTTTCTCTCCCCCTCCCCCCCCTCTCCCCCCTCTCTCTTCTGCTTTTGTAAAAGCGCGTGCACACGAATACACGTGGTTGCAACACAACGCGTTCGCCAGTTCATTCGCTTCTTGCATCACAGCCGTGATACGCGTTCCTCGGATGGGTTAGGCGTGTTCTCGCTGCTGCAACTTGCTTTCCACGACGCGACGATTGCACGGGGCCTGATGTTTCCAACGGATGTGCACTTTCGAGGCACGTGTCTAATTTCGTCGGTACATCGAACACGTTTTAGGCCGCGATGGAACGTGTTCTTCGGACGCGACGCGAGGAAGCGGTATTTTCTACGGGAAATGTGTGGGGAAATGAGGAAAAATATGTAGCTGTTTTAAAATATAAAGTGCTGCTATATATGAAAAACGATTCACGGAGTCTCGAGCGATACCGTACGTACAAGGACCACCGAGTAACGTACGAGGGCGTAAATTAAAGCAGAGTGTTTCATGAATAATTGAAAGGTCCGGTTGTTCCATGCTCGTGCGTGTACGGTCGTGCATGGACGCGTGAGCAGGCACGAATGTTCGAAGTGGTCCCACTCTGAAGAGCGTCGAAATCGAAGCCATCGTTTCTTGAAAATACCTATTTCACAGACTCTTTAATCGCGTCACGAACCGATCGAATAATCTACCGGCATTGAAAAAACAGCAGCAAACAAATTGCTAAAAATTCGAGCTCGAACAGTTCTGATCTTCGCTGCCATTCGGAAGGAATGATAAATAACAAATATCCCCCAGCTTATTCCAATCGTCCACGCGTGCCTCCCACTTTTCTCCGAGGCTTTTCCCCAAGAAACGAAAGATTTTCCCCGGGTAATTTCCACGTCGCACTCCCCGGCGTGCAATATTCCATCCTGTTTTCGATTTCTCGAACAAGATGAAGAGGAAAGCAAAAGGATTACGGCGTCGGGGTGCTCGATATACAGGATATGCATAATGAAATTCGGCGAGGCGCTTGGGGGCGAGATTGCCTCGAGAACCGCGCCCCGACGAATCGAAAATATGCGGAAGAAATATTATAACCGGGTTTCCGGTGAACCCGCGAGAGACGGCGTTTGCGAATTTTACATATTGCCGCGAGAATTCGCGGCTCTCGTCGAACCGCGGCGTCGCGACGCCCACGTCGAAACAAGGATGCAAATTATTGTTTGGGCGCTCGTTGAAAAGGATCAGCCACCGCTTCTGTATCGATGTAACGGAGCAAGCGTTCACTCTGTAGGCAGGGGGACTTGCAAACGATATTTTTCCTTCTTTCCGTCAGGATGTTTTTTTTTTGAAAACAGATTGGTTAATTTGGTTAACCCGGTTGGCTAGAATTGTGCGAATTGCTTATTGTCTTTGATGATCAAACGTGTTTCTAGCGAGGACTTTTAAGATCATACAGATTGCATTGAATGAAAATTTTCGACGTTGCCTCAACACTAAAACTGTCCATAAATTTTCGTACCATTTAGATAGCACACGTCAGACAGATTATTAAAGCCAGTCTTATTAAAAGTCATCATACCTTGCTACAATATAATTTTAACGCAAAAAATCTGAAACAAGTCAGCTAGTGTTAATTTCTCCATAAATTGAATCGCTCCCCCTTTCACCCGTGCGGTACCCTCCAAATAAAAAGAAACATTTCCCGCGGTGGCAATTTCGTTCGTCGAGGTGCTTAATAACGCCATCGGTGTTTAAACATTTGTCGAAAGAAACTTGGAGTGAAGAGATGGGAACGCCGGCGAACAGAGCCGAGAAAGGGAGAAATAAACGTCAGCGTACTTGCGTGTCCCCCTTGTCCCCGTTCTCGCTCGATGTGCTTAAAGCCCTCTTTGATTTTCAATGGAGCCCACTTCCTTTGAGAACGCTGCGCCAAGACAAAATATTGTTACGCTGGCTTCGCTAAACCTTGCTTCAATATCCGCTGCTCAAAGGACACACTTTTATTCGCGAACATCGCGCCGCTTCTATCTAAAACACTGCATCGAAATGGGGCTGCAATGTAAACCCACCGTGAGGGAGAAACGAGGGAGTCGATGCACGGACTTCGTTTCGAATGTGCGATTGCGAGCGTACGAATGACTCCAGAAGATCTTGCGGCCCTGAGAGATTTCCTTTGGCGAACCATTTGGGAAACGTTTTCTTTTTTTTTGGCTGAGAAGACTCGCATTTTCGACGAAAGATAATTTAGAAAAATGTTACCATCGCAAAATAAAACGTACCTTCATTATTGTGCAGTGCATTTCTTGGCGAACTGTGTTTCAAGAAAAAATGACGCCTGCAGTGCAAGGGACTATTATCGATATTTATTTATTCGCAGTGTCTCGTAATCGTACGAATCCTTGAATTTTTCAACGGAAATTTTGTCTTCAGCTTAAGTGAAGCGTACCCTACGCATCCTGTTCGTTCTGCGGACGGGCACAGACAATGCGACGGTAAGCGTGACGCTCATTGTGCGACGATCGCATCGGCGCGACCGTTTCATGTAAATTTCATGCGCCCCACACACCTCTCCCTGTCTGCCTCCGAAAAAAGAAATAAGAAAAAATGAAACAGGAAAGCAAGCAAAACGGTGGACGAACCGAGAGGGATGGAAAATAAACGAGAGCGTAAAAATCGTATCGCAACTAGAGAAAGGAGCAATCGAATCGAACGATCAACGGAGAAGGATAGAAGCGATATTTAATTCAGCTGCGATAGAGACACGATAGTGCCTCGTTTACGGGCCGCGAAAGTGCGACACTTTTGCAACGATACGGCTGAGGCACATAGTGGGGAGTCGAAATACTTGTGTCATCGTTGTGAATGGCTTGGGAGTTTGTTGAACCCTTTCGCGCTCGGCCCGTTCGCTCGCCCGTGTGCTCGACGTGAAATAGTGAAAAAAAATCTTTAGAAGTCGTCTTCTACACAGCTTCCTCTTCCTCCTGCATAGAATGCCGCGAGATCGTCGGGGCTTAGACAAAAGCGTAGAAAGTTGCCGAAAATTGTACAGCTCTGCGTGAAGGCGCGCTAAGTACACAAAATAATGTACAAAATCGTGCGATACTACATAGAACCTGCGAATTTTTGTACTAAACCTTCATCATTCGTGCGCTGTGCCCGAGCAACTGTGCGAGCGAAAAAGATTTGCGGGTCGGTCTTCTTGAAATATTCGCCACGGTCGACGACCCACGTTAAATAGGTCCACGAACTCTGGTTTACGCGTTGGGCGACACCTTTCGCGGTTTTACCGCGAATCGGTAAATCGCTCGATATCCCACGGGGAAACGGGGGCGAGGAAAAAGTCGGAATAACTCGTTGCTGGAGGCGGGGGTGATCAGGAGGAGAGCAAAAGGGGAACGAAAAGCGGTTCCCTTGGCGCGGCTGCAATCACTTAAACCGCTTTTACGGTTAGTTTATTGTCCGAAGAAAACAAGAAAGGATCAGCTTTTTATTTTTCTGCCGGACGAAGATCGCCGCAGTATCGGCCATTGGCCGCGGGGATAAATTGGAATGGCGACAACAGGCGAATAACAGTGACAAGGGTGAAGGATACGGGGGCGAGGGTGTTTTATGTTGTGCAAAAAATATTGGATTATAGAATAGAAGAATGGTGCTTTTATTTCATCCTTTCTAAGCAAGGGTGAAGTTTAGTCGAAATGGAGGAAGGACGTATCCTTTTTGCAGAGAAGTGGCTGGGGAAAGATATGAATTGCGTTCAGAATTATATTAAGCCCAGCGTGTAACTCGATGCTCCGTAATAGACATGAAAATATTCGAACATTGGCATTTAACTCGATAGAATAAAATTGGGCAATCGAACACAAACTTTGCGAAATTAAAAATAAAAAAAAGAGGAAATAAAGACAGAAGCGTTGAGGTTCGTTTGATCGCCAGGATGGGATAAAATTTCACGGTTTCGCTCTCCGGCGAGGAAAGGGAATTCCGCTCGCGTCGTAATCGCGACCCAGAAATCTCGAGCGGATTTCAGCGGGCCCGGATCTCTTAATTCGTGGACGTACGTACGCGACCCGGGTCGTGTCGCGTTTTTAACCCTCTAACTGATGCGAGCCTCGCGTGCCTCGAATTTCCTGCCCGCTTATTATTCGCCCCTTGAACCCCATGAAGCATGGATTCTCGCGATAACTGACTTTTTGTTTAGCGCTTCAGTCCGCGGCGCAGGAGGTTCGGTATTTTTTTTTAAGGGACTCTGTGATGTTGCGCTTGGGTTATTAGTGGTTAACAAAACTAAGGAAAGTAACTTACAGTAGCATACAACTTTGCTCCAATCTGTTTAATTATTCCATTTATTAATGAACTCCCGATTAGTAATGAAGCAATCGCATCATTCCCCCGTTACATCGACAAAGATAACGAAAAATCGGAGAAATAAAGTAGCGAGAGAAAAACAGAGGAGTGAAAGAACGGCGTTGAAGCGTCGAACACGGAATGAACCCTGCGGTGGATTTTGCAAGTCAACCGCGGGAATTCATTCTGGTTGTCCGGTTGTTTTGCCGCGGCTCACAGTGGCCGTGGATAAAATGCTCGCTCAGATCGCATAATAGTCGTGTACATCAGCTGATACAAGAGTTTTACAGCCGGGACGACACGGCCGCGTAGCTGGTGCATGTTTCTTTCTTCGTTTTTTATTTTTGTTTTGTCGGACAAAGAGCGCTGGGATCGCGGCCAATTTATGGCTGGCCCGGCATTTGCATGCTTAAACAGCCAGCGAGCGCGGGTCTCGTTCCACTTTGGAGGTGGAAACGGAAGACGGAAGTTCGTCGAGCGATCTTCGTCGCGATACAGGTGCCGGTGGAAAAGGTGTTTATTTGAACGGGAAGTCCTCGGCCCATTTTTTTTGGAGAATTTGTTCGCCGCCTTTGCCGACCGACAAAGCTGGCGAATCATTCGTAGAGAATCGTGGCAATGAACAGAAATGAATAGAAACGGCGATGTATATTTTTAGAAAGATTCTTTCGCCACGAGGTTCCTATCGATTCAACTTATTTCCTATTCTATCTAGCACTCGCGCGGCCATAAAATATGTCCGGCCATGCGTCTGGCTGCGCTACTGCTGAAAGGGGAAGAAGACGAAAAAAAGGCATACATATCTGATATGCATACGTACGAGATCAATATCCATGCGATGCAAATCGTGTCGACGTTCGAAGACAGTGCTCCCGCGTGCACCGCCGTTAGTACGAAACTCACCCCGAGAATAGAAAGGGGTATTTTTCTCGTCCACCCTCCCTCCGTCGCCGCCGACGTATTGCCTGCGTATCGTCGACGTATCTTGGCCGGGGATCAACGAATACATGCATCCTTAATGCCCGCTGCAGCATCCTCCTTCGCGTTAGAGAAGAGGGATGCGAACCGTGAAGGGGGGCGGGGGTGGAGACTATCCACGGTGATGAATCGTATCTGGTGGTGAGCGACGAAGCAGAGGGACGAGAAAAATGTTGGTAATTCGCGAGCCACGGAATACGAGGCGGTCGCAAAGATAAATATACACTCGTATTTCCCTAAACACTCGACGAATTCTTGCTTCGGCGTGTGCTGGGGTTGAATGCTTTGCTTGGGAATTGTCTTCTTGCCGGCTTCCGAATGGATCCTGGCGACAGATGGAGATGACGAGCGGTTCTCCGTGAAATTTGTCTATTTTTTCGTTCTGCGTTGTTGCTTTTTTTTACGTAGCCGAAGAGATATATTGATTTTGTCGACGGGGAATGTTGGAAACTTTTGCCGCGAGAATTCCTGCGACATTCTCAGAATTGGAAATTACTTTCGGGAGATTTTTCTCCGTCTTTACGGTTACGACGGCACACCTTCGCTGGTTGTTAAGTACTCGGGGATAGGGGGGGGGGGGGGGATTATCAACTTTTCCGGCAGAACTCTTTGAATTATATAAGTGGGAACTCGACGGATAGATACTTCGATGCTTGCCAAGATTTGTCAAAGAAAAAAGGCCGAAAGGTATCCGATTCTCATTGTTCCCTCTCTATAATTACAACTTTCCTTGAAAGCTCCACCGAAACTTCAGATTTTCCATTAACAGATAAAAGGGGGATAAAAAAGGAATTCGGATGCTTACATTTATTCTCGAGCGAGGCACCGAAGCTCGGTTCGAAACATGAAATCGTATTACCGATGCCACATCTGCGGCAGGTGTTAATTTTACTAACAGAGAAGCGCCGAGGAATTCCCACAATTCTCAATAAAACTTACCGAAACAATGGCCGCTATGCACCGTATCGAACACCGCTCTTCAGAAATCATTCGAGACGTCGACTGCGACGAATCCTCGAGGATTCTCCCAGTGAAATAATAAGAGGAAAACACCGTCGAAACGCGGCAGGGGCACGCGACATAATAAAACGTAGAAAGGGAAAGAGAAGAGAGTCGTGCGGGCTCAACTTTAATTGGACTCAACAAAAAAAAAGAGAAAAATCGACAGACAGACGACTACGTGAAGAGGTTCGCGGATGTCGAAGCAATTTGGGTGAAAAGATAAGGACGTCGCCGTGGGAAAGGGAAATAATAAGAGGCGGAGGCGAGCGTTGTCGAATTGAAAGACCAATTTGTAGCGGTGCCGAGTCGTTCGAAGACACTATTAGCGTCAGCTATGACTGTAGGAAAAGGTACACGTCGGGGGGTGGAAGCGGCATCCCTTGAAAAGCAGAGAACCAAGCACCCAGCGATCCACCTTTGCGTTCCATCTTTCTACCGGCGCCCGCGTGAACGCTCTCCTGTAACTCGCGAATTGATTTCGATCGTCGTGGATGGAGAGTATTGTTCTCCGGTTCTTCGTTTTGCCTCTCGATGGTAATGGTGATCGCGTTGACTGACTTGAGCCTGAACGAGGATGCCAGGCTATCGGATAAATCTTGTTACTTTTTATTTTATTTTGTTACATTATTTTCTCGATTCGATCCTCGTCGTATCGCGTCGAGGTCTATCAGTCCAGAGATTTTGTTGGGAATATTTTAGAGCACTCGAAGCATCGGATGCATGCGTTACAGGTATACATATAATTTGCAATCGTAGAATTCCCGTTTATCAGAAGAGTTTACGTTTCCCTGTTAATTCCGTGGACTCTGCTGTATATTTCCACGGGTCGTCCAGCGGTGAACAATCTTGGACCAGCTTACTTCTCGCCGGACGGATGATTTTCTTGTCCGGTTTCGAGGCTCAGAACCGGAAAGGGGGGCAAAAGTGCACGACGGTCACGAGTCACGATTACCGAGTTGCACGCTGCGCTGGTTACACCGTCACGAATTTTACCGGAGGTTAGAAACACAATGGTGACTCGAATCCTCTTGCTTTCCTCCCCGTTTTCCTTCTCCCTTTCCTGCATTGCTTTCCTTCTTTCGTTACTCGTTTTTTTTTCGCGTGCACGTTGCGCACATTTCGTTTCGGTACGATGCGACGGACGATTTCCTCGGGCATTCGTGTTTCTCGTATTCGTGGACCTTGCCTCGAAAGGGAGTCGAGGCTCGTTGCCTTCGGTCGATTGCTCGAAGACGAGCAACGCGCCCGGCTGTTTGCGTTTGAAATTCTGCGACGGGGCTTCCTATTGCATCTCGATTACGCCCGTGCTATTGATACTTGTTCTCTTGGGCTTGCTTGCCGACGTCTGCGAGAAACTGCGGAGATTCGGCTGGGAATAAATTATAGAGCGTATTGTGAATTGTTCGAATTTCAACGACACAAGATCGTCAGTATTAATTAAGTTCGCCTTTGATCGTTTACTGTGGTAATACGGGGATCCGCCAATTGAAACGTTAACGCTTTGGAAATGGTTGGATTCAGGGGTAAACGAAAATGTGATTAGGATGTCTGAAAAAGAAATATTATTTAAGAGTTAGAGGTGTTGTACTAATGTACAATAAAGATCGGATCGTGCGGACCCGAATACAACAGAAGGGTAAAGATGTGTCATTTATGAGGTGTTAATTGTGGCGGGTACATTTCTTAGAGAATCGTAAAGGGAAGGATTAAGATACTGTATGTAATAAAATGACCGTGGATACTCGGGCTTCGTCTAAAAAGGTTCCACGCGGTGAAATGAAATAACACCCATGGTAAACAATTGCCCTCTAACGACTCTACTCGTGGAACAACCACAAATATCTGTCTGTCCACATCTCGGCGCGATTTAAACAGCACGATCTCGCTCGAAGCAGATGTACCTTTGTCCAGGTACGAAAAAAGGGAAGAAAAGAAAAATAGAAAAAAGAACGGAGATCCTGGCTATAAATTACGGTATCTCGCGGACAGCAGGCGCCAGGCATCAAATTCGCGGGTTCGGCGAAAGAAAAAAAAAGGAAATGGTCCACGGGACGAATGAAGGGAAGGAACGTATATACGTGCCTGTACCTGTGTGCGAAAATGTAAGAGGACAGGGCAGTGAAAGGTGGAAGAGCCGTAAAATCGACTCGAGGCGTGGATTTCCATCTCTTTCGCTCCTCGCTTCTTCTTCCATCCATTTTTCCATCTGTTTCTGCCCCTTTTTCCCCGGTTCCATCTACGTTTTGCACGCAAGATTAATTTTATGGCCACGGAACGTTCAGCGAACTGGCATCGCGTGTCGCCACGATGAAAAGGACACCCCGTACACGGACCGGACCGTCTAACCATAGGAAAAAGGGCGGAAGGAAGAAACGGGAATATTTCTTTTTGCAATCTGGACGCCGCGCCGGTCGGGTACATCGATTTTCCCATCTTTCCAGATGACGTACGACCATGATCTCCTAACCATTTGTCACGTTTCCGAAATCGCCAACTTACAGCACCGCGTAGTCTTCTCCCGCGAGTCGAACTGTGATTCTTAGTTAGTACAGTATGCTACGTGTTTCTGAAAGGTGCGTGGGTATGTGGCAACTGCAACGGTAGATATATTTTGTGAAATATTATTACTATTATAATTTTGTATTGGCAGTTCAGTGTCGTGTAGTTGTTATTATTATTAGTAGTAGTGGTAGCAGTATTATTGTGAACGAGTAAAATAATTTAAAATCCCCCGTTTCGCGAATCAAATATATCACGCGGCGAAATTTTATGGGGTCGAGCGAAAATTTCTTCCCCCTTCCTGGTCGTAAACTTTTCGATCTGTCGGTGCTCTTTGGGATAAAAGCCAAGATGCTGAGCGGCTCGACTACTTTATTGTCCCAAACATTCCTGCCGGCAAGTAAATGAAAAGTGCATTCTTTATGTAGCGAGTCGACCGGCCTTTCTGCGACTCCGTATTAAAGCCCGATCGAACGAGGGCAAAGGTGATCTTCGCAGGTTCATATTTAACCCGTGCAGTAGTAGACCATCTTTGACTGCAACGTTTGAAATTGATTTATTACCGTGACGAAAAACAGCTCTTTGCCGAATCGTCCCCAAAAATAATTGTTCCCCGGCTTGCAATGTTTTTATTAATTATATTCATTTGTAAAGCGGTACCAGAGAATTGAACAGTTCTATTATTTAAAATTACAATTTTGCCCCTTTGTCTTTTATCTGCTCTCAAGTGTTCCTCCGCAAATTAAACTGGCAACAAAAATTCGCGTTCCATTCGAGCACACGACCATTCAACTTTTGTACTTTCGAATCGAATTACCAGCGCCCTCCGACTGTCTGTTACTCGTCCGTGTAAGAAATTCTGGCCCCCTGACGAATTCATCGCGGTTAAGGTACAACGTGGCGTGCGAAAGGTACCAGCGATTCGGGTTATTGCATCGTTTGCCTAGCGTGGATAATGCACAGGCGTCGTTGCCTTTGAAAGCTAAGACACGATCGGAGTCACGAGTGTTCGTGAATCACGAATTACAGGCGCACTATTAGGAAACTTCAACTGTCCCGACCGCGCCTTTCGCCTTCGAACATTCGTCCATTTCCATGATTGCCACTTAACATATTGCGAGCCGAACTCTGCCGACAGTTGTCTAATTGTAACATCGTCCGCGAAATAAGACAATGAAACTTTCACCTCAAAAACCGTGCATGTATTATTAACACGTTTGGCGCCACGTCACCCATATCTGGGTGACGGTTATGCTGCCGTGGGGGACCGTCACCCAAATGTTGGTGACGCTCTTCTTGTTCAAGTTAAATAAGGTTGTCAGTTCGATTTTTTAAAACCTATCCGAATCACGGTGGGCGCCGAACGTGTTAAACACATGCACTCAGACTGAACGTTAAATTCTCTCACATATACATACATACCCCCATATTTTGCACGCACCGCCCTCGTTTCTCGCTCGTAAATTCATTGCAAATATCCTTAACCCAGCATCCACGGTCCGCGAGCAAATAAGCAAACAAACAAATAAATCGTATCGAAGATGGAGAGCAGAGCAGATATATTTCGGGTCCGCAGCTACTCGCGTTGATCTCCGTCGGTTCACCATTGCAGAATCGCGGAAGAACCGCTTAAGCCAATTGCGAGGATGCGAGCGTGCTACGAGGTGCGTTCAGGCTTCGGAAATTAAAATAAACAGGCGCGACACCGCTGCTGGCAGACGGCCAGACACCCCCAGAAACAAGCTCGCTCTGAGGAAATCGTCGTCGCGTTTGCTATTTTCCGGACCGGGACCGTCTTTTCGGACGTCTTTGTGCCCCCGGACGATTTTTA
Source organism: Nomada ferruginata (assembly GCA_963583965.1). NCBI lineage: Eukaryota > Metazoa > Arthropoda > Insecta > Hymenoptera > Apidae > Nomada > Nomada ferruginata. The sequence goes on along the minus strand of OY757225.1, from coordinate 5,905,925 downwards.
ACCTTTTCGTTGTCCAAACGAACAGGCCGCCGATGAAACGCCTTTGCGATAAAAATCGCGAGCCCTGGGAAAGATTGAGGCGGGACGTTACCAGTGGAAATAGGAGAGGAGAGGGCCGAATTATTCGTCCAGTACAGACTTTGTTGGAGAGGGCGCATAACGAGGATTATCGAGGTTAGGCGTAATCGAAATTGAGACCGTTTAATCGCAATCGCTGATAATGATTTTTGACGGAATACTTTGCCCAATATCACCGACGATTTTCCTTTTTAAATTGAAATGCACAATCGCAACCTGGCGCCGCCCGCGTCGATACGCGATATTCGAGGATCGATATCATTTTAAACAAAATCACGCGTCCGCGCGCAGAGCTTAAGCGGAATTTCTGAGCGGAAAAAGGGGCGGAACAGCGGGAACGGTGGCATCCGGCCGCGTAATTCCCGCGTCGTGTGTCTTGCGGGTCTTCTCGCACGTACGCGTACCGTGTGTACGTGTTCTCGGCTAAGCGCAGGTAACCTCTCGGCGAGCACGTACCGGCGGGATCTCCTTCTTGCACCGATACAGTTACCCGCTGGAGCACGTCTGACCGTTAACCAGGAGTCCAATAATCGGGGGGAACGTCGGCGAGTCTATCGGTCGATCCAAAGTTGCGCACGCTGATCGCCCGATCCGAAGTTTTCCAGGCTTACCTGCGGATCCTCGGACGGTGAGTTTGCGGGGGGTCCGCGGGGCTGAATTTTCCCGAGTTTCGTGGCAGACACAACGAGCGGGAACGGTGGCTTAGTTGCACGGGGAAGAATTATGTATTATAGTAGATACTTGCTTCATTGAAATACATCCGCGGGCCACGAAACATTTTATTTCATTTAATGTCTTGGTCGAATATTTTTTTTTTAAGGTAGGTAGGATGGGAATGATTATTTTGATTCTGATGAGATACTACGACTGGCGAATATTATCCTGCGACGTGCTCTTTTGCCTTTCTATTTTGTTCGTTAAACAATTATCCTTGGCCTGCCATTTTTCCACGGGCTACGATAGAAGTTTCAGGTCGGGAATCAATACCGCGCGGAATTTTGTTCCGAACAGAACTACGGTTTACAAAATTTAGGGGATATACATAGCTGGACAGGCGAGGAATTTAGCGTCCATTGTCGCACACAACCACCAATTCATCCCCTGGCGGACCCATGGTCGTAAGGAACAATGAGGACGTTTGGGCTGGATTAATTCTGGCCGCAGGCCGATTTTTTCCCTCCCTTCCTTTTCTGCTTTATTTCCGACGCGTTGCGTTCCGAAATCCAATAAAGCGTGCAAACAGCCGGCGGAGAGCATCGGTCCCGATTGGTCCTAGCTCGCGTAAAAAGCGTTAATTACGCGGACGCTAACGAGAAAAAAGCTCGCGAAAGTTCGCCTTTTTCTCTGCTGCTCTACACGCGATCGCTCGCTGTCTGCTTCCTTCCTCTCCTTCTGCTCGTCTTCTCTTTCGTGCTTGCGCGTCCGTTTCTCCGTTTTCTCCGTTTTCTTCGTTTTGAGAAAACAGCGATTTCCCCCCCGTTGGAGAACGACGGCCGTGAACTTCCCGGGGGTCGCGGTTGCAATTAAGGAGATCATCCACTCTACGATTTGTAGCGGAGGTTTTGTTGATTTTTCGTTAATGGGATTGCAAGGCGTTTCGTCAGCTCTGGAATTTAATTCGGACTTCCAGAGTTTACAAGTGGCCGCTGGCAATTGTTATTTATTGGAACCGTTCACTTCCTCGCGGTTTCGCGGTGGATTAAAAATTATCTGATTTTATATTCCATCTGTATTTAATTAAGATGATTGATTATTTCGTACTTCTGAGACTATGTCGCGAAAGAAAATTCGTGCTGCGATCGAATCCAGAATTCCCCCCGCGGAATGATCGTACGACGAATCGCGTTTAGCGTATAAATAGAGTTTAGCGTGAAAATGGCGAGTGTCTCGCTCGTTTTACGAATCGATTCTACTTACGCATTCACGATACCATAATGGTTTCGTGTAATTGCGCGATCGATAGGCTGGGCGAACGCAGGAAGCTGTAGTTCACGCTTAAAATACGCCCGGCACAGTCGTGCTTGAGAATTCCGAGCCGGATTTTCGCGACATCGTCGAAGATTAATCCTTTCGCCAAGTTCGGGCGATGTGGCGTTGAAATAAAGTTGTATGAACTTTTGGATATTCAAATGAGTGATCTTGAAATTTCAGTCGTGCCAATACAAATTATTATTATTATTAATATTGGAGTTTTTCAAAATCGATTTTCGGTACTACAGTGTTCATGGAAATTTATGAACGATGCTTACATAATTTTGGATAGGTCCGATCAGTTCAGTAGAACGTTTCAGTTTCCTTCTCAGTAGAATCGTGGACTGAAAAATTCATACCAGACTATAGAGATAGCACTTTTACGCTACTCTGCCTTCGAAAAGGCAGTTAAAAATGGTAGTTAAAAATGTTCCTCCGTGTGCACGGGCTACGATGAAGTCGAGAATTGGAACTTTAAAAATCGTTGCGCAGTTTCCTCCAGACCTCGAACCCCGCCGTTCCCAAGAACCATTAAAACTAATTTCTGTTATCCCGCAGGAAGCTCCTAATTTTACGGCACGCTCGCCAATAAAAACAGCAGAAACGAAATGAAAATTCTAAACTCTATTCTACAAATGCTCAGCTCGCTCTGCTGGGATGCTGCACTTTTTCTTGAATACATGTTTGCCGTTCAAAAAGCAGAATATTCTTCAAACGGTATACGTTATCACTGAACTCCGACATAACTCATCCTCGAGAAATACTGCTCGTTAAAATAATTACCGTCCCTTATTGAGTTTCCTCCAGACAAGAAATAAAAGATAAATTGAAATCAGCATTCTATGCAGAAAGGGAGACACTTCCTCAGTCTCGATTTATTCCTCCCTTCGAAAGTACCGTGAACTTTTGTGTCGACAGATCGACGGAATAAAAGGCATCGATTATCGTCGAACATATGACGGTGCAAGCAGGAACAACGTCGAAGACAGATGTTGTCCGGCACGATCATCCGTTTCCGACACTGTGAGACATCCTGCTTCACGGTTCCAATATTTCCGTCTGCTTTTCCCACAGACCTGACCAGAATATAATAGGATCGTATCGTTTCTTTCGCGGCGATTCTTTATTATTATTATGATTTCGATTATTATCGTGGCGGTCAGTATTATACAGAGCGTGCCTCGCCTACGAGCGGCCACGTAACAATTCCCTTCGATTCGTGATGATGGAAAAAGCATTTCGTGTGTTATCTGAATGGTGATCAAATGCGAAACGACATTCTGTGAGCATGCAAGCTATATTTTTACGGGATTACTAATGCCCCTTTTTTTTATATAGATAGGCGTACACTTTTCTCTCTTTCCCGACGTATTATAATAGTCATTGTAATATAATTTGTTGCCTTAGAAACGTTTCGCCATTCGGAAATTAAAAGCGAAATGAGCTTTCGTTTTACATTTTATTTATTCCAGTACTTAATCACCCCTGTTTAAATACCTATTATTTCACATTGATCAGCCAGCAAATATTCAACTTGAACGATACCGCCCCACTCAAGAAGGTTTCTTAAATATCAAATATTTCTCAATGCCTGCCATGATCTCGTCTCAATTATACGCGGACCCTTTCGACTCGTGCCACTTCGATTCGATCCGATTCTCCGGGAATAATAAAAATCTCACATCCGTAATACGACTTTTTTCGCACGAGAAAATCCCCCGCGTCACAGCCGTGCAAATTTTCTCGCTAATTCATAAAGGGGAAATTTTTCGACGAAGCGTTATTCATTCGTCAAAGTTCTCCCGGCCAGCGCCATTTCGCCCAACCTTTTATTCGGGGCCGGCGTCTACGCGAAATTGAATTTAAATATGAATGCGAGCGCAGAGATCCACGTAATTCTTCGCGTTGCAGCGTAGTTATCGAGGACGGTTTATCAGGTATTCCCGGCTTCCTGTCGTTGGAACAGGAGAAACTGGGCTCGGCTGATACGTTCCACAGGAAATTGTAGAATTCTACGTATTTTCTGTGGTACCGGCTTCTACATCAGAGCTGGTTAATATTTAATTGGAACAGGAACGAACAGGTGATAGCCTTTGCCCTTTGTCTTCTTTCGCTGGGATGGGATTTTCACGGTGCGTTGCGCCTGGAGAAGAATTTAGAAATTCAATTTGAAAGGGCTTCATGAGATGGTGTATTGCTTGATGATTTTCTATTTGTCTTGCTTGGGGAGTCTTGAAAATAAATTGGAATTCTGGATAAAATATTGAAGTATAAAATTTTATGTCGCGCTTAATTGTTCTTGCTACAATTATTCCTTAAGTGTTTCGAGATTTGATCCTATTGCTCGCTATTTTTGCCTCTTATCTGTAATCAGATTATTTCCATCATTTCATTTATCATCAGATCGATTACCCCTGATTTATCATTCACTGTACCAACAACTGTACTTCACTATCAAGTTCAGCAGCCCATTCTCGTCGACTGCACTCCGATCCCGTTCAATCAATTCCGTCCTTCAATCTTCTTTTCCTACTGTATTTTCCAGCAAACTGGCAATCAACAGAACCATTTCTCAGCTCATCGCTCAACGACCGAACGCCAAGATCAATCGGATCCTTAATTCAATTTAATAATCTGCCGTAAAATTCCGACCGCACTACCCTTTCGCGATTTCGAAAGAATAGTTCTCTATTGTACAATATATGTCAATTAATTAAAATTCAAGTACCGCACACCCGCACGTAATACAATACGAACTCACGCAAGCCAAATTTATTTACAAACATTTTTACAAACGAACAAATGAACGTAAAGCGAGTCAGAATGAAATATCCACGAGGCAAATAAAAGTGATATCGGGGCAAATATACCACGGTGCGAGCGAAAATGCGAAACGAAGGAGACGTCGACGTGCAAACACGGGCTCGTTTTTTCCACCCACCTGCTCACAACCAGCCCCCCTTGCTCCTTTCGCCCGTCGCACACCGATCCACCACCACCACCGTACCTGACCCCGGTGATAATATACGATGCAGATCGCGAGGCCCGTCCATCTCCCGTTTGGCAGGATGATCGAGATCGCTGGTCGACTCGAAAATCAATTATTCGTCGGTGCACCGAAAATGCACATCAATCTTGTCATGACCGCTCGTTTGCTTCTCTTCAGCGGTGCACATAGTTGCACAATCGGGCGTCGGTATTGGTGTACCTTTTGAAGTGGATCAGTTAACAGCGGCTGATGAGAGTCGTGATGGATGACCCAGCCTACTTTTTTTTCTTCTTCTTCTTCCCCGCTCTCCTTTTATTCATTCGTTTTGCCTCTGTTCGAGGATGTCTCGTCGCGACGACTGACAAAAGTCGCGCGAAGACAGGGACGAATAAGAGGATAAGGGAGCGGAGAATATCGTCGCCGATGGTGTACGATTGTTACGATAATTGCGGGGATGCGTGATTGCATCGAGAGTTATACTGAGGTGTTATACTCGCCTGACGATAAGGTGATGACTGTGGGAAGTCGAGAGAAGAAATTCTAGGACTCGAAATGTACAGCGTAAGGGTTTGGCATTTTTTGGTTGAGTGGATTCGAAGATTCGAAGATTCGCCCTTCGGCGCAGGCGATTCGAATAATCGAAGTTACGTGAATTTTTAACGAGAATCGCCGGCCTTATCGAGTTCTCAGAGAGGGGATTACCATGGACGATTATCGAACTGTTGAATCGCGTGACTGCGGGCGAAATTTTATTACAACAGTGAGAGGGGGGTGCAGCTCGTGGATTTGTGCAAATGGGTTATCAATCGAGACGACAGTGTCGTATTGGCGAGACGTTTCGCGTGGCCGGTCGAGTGCATTAGCAGAAACGCGTGGATAATTTATGATCGACGCCGTTTAGATCCGATGCAAATTACGATTACCCCGTAATTCGTCGTCGACGGGTTCCACGGTGAATTTGCCCGATCAAAGTCGCTCGATAATTCCAGTCACGGTCGTTTCTTCGTTTACAGCCGCAACGAGTGCATCACCATCTACGAGTGAACTTTGTCTCACTGGTGTTTGGATATTTTAAGAGGATGGCGCTTGGCGAATTGAAAAGTGAAACGGTGCGGCTACCTTCAGTCACGAAGCATTGAAAATAATTATCACTTGATCGTGCGCCCCTTGAATATTCGCTCCAATTCGTTTCCACGTCCGCGAGAAGGAACGAGCCATCGACGCAGCAACACGACAATAATTTTCTCTCGCGGCGCAGAGGTCCTCGTCCGAAGACGACGGGAAAAGACAAAAGAAAAGGGAAAAAAGGGAAGAGAAACCCTTTCGATCCATCGATCTGTCGTTCGGCTCGAGTGTTACCAGGAGACGGCGAACAGAGCCGCGGCGCGCCTCGTCGTTCGCTTTTTCCTGCGACCGTTTTCCGTATAATTGGCTTGGACGTCGGTCTCGGGACCGCGAAGTGTCGTTCCCGTCGACGTTATAACGGCAAAAACAATCGTATCCCCTTGGCCGGGTCGAGTAACGCCGAGAATCGCGTCGAATCGTTCGCGTTTCAATCGAGAAGCAACCGGGGCGGGTTCGATCGATATCGATTGTCTTTTTACGCGTTTGTTTTTCAACTGGCGCAAACGCGCACACTTCGTGGAACGATTCTACCGACGGTAAGGGGAAAGATAGACGACGACAGCGAAGACAGGGGGAAGAGGGACAGAGTAGGTAGCTTCTCTATTAATAATATTTATCCATTCAATGGAATAAATAAAGGTAAATCGAGTATGCTCGCTTCTTTGTATTGCAATGGAATCTGGTTAATGGTTTAATGCTCGTTAGTTACGGCTCGACGATTTTGTTGACAGAGCGGAGAAAAACTCACCCCGAAAGGGTGAAATCCCCGGATGCAACATATTTCATTTATCGCAGCAGTAGAATCCTATAATTTAAATTGGAAAAAACTTGATTCCAGTTTCTGCGGCGGTAACTAATTAATTGGCCCCGTGGATTTTTATCCCCTCGCGTTTCATATACTAATAAATATATCTTTAATAGAAAAAATACCCTTGATTGGTCCAATTCTGCTCCTCACCGTGTCTGCAATGTTTTCAAAAAAGTCTTCCTTAAAAGATCTGCCACTAAACCGTCCAGGTACCAAAGGTCTCTTATAGCGCTCCTCTCAATTTCCTATACCCTTTAAACCCTCCTCCTTCCACTTTCGTCGATAAAAGACACGCGTAATAGACGGCTGATAAAGTGTTAGCTCGAAAGAATAGAGAATATCGATGGAAAATGTAGCTCGACTGTCCCATGGATGATCGTAGGCGCGTGGAACGAGGTACCAGAGGCATGCTCGACAATATCACGTGCCACGCGCACGCTCGGCTGACTTCTCTAACGCCTTACAGGTTTATGCAATTGATTCTCGTTCGAGCTTTTAAGTCTCGTCCTCGTAAGCCGATCGGCAATCACGAGGAGCTGTTTTGCCTCGCCACGCTATTATCCGTCTCTGTACGTGGCTAGAAAATAATATCATTGGCTCCATGCCTCTGCTATCTTCTTGCTTCGATGATGCTACTTTTACGTTTTTTCTTCCTTTTCCTTCTCCCTTTTTTGTTCTTTGATTCTTCTTGAAGGTTCCGTAACTTTTCAGTACTTTGAGAGCTTCTTCCTTCGGTATTTCTGTTCTCCGATTCTTTTCGATTTGAGATTTCATTTAAATGAAGAGGGCGAAATGGTTTAGTCCTTGGATTAATTTTATTTGCAAAACACTCGATTGCTCTGCTCGATATGGAAGTAATATTGCACAGGGTAAATGAATTTTTCACCACACTAATTCTCGATTATGATACTATGCTTAACGGTACAGTTTTACTCGAAAGAATGTAATAATCGCGCAATTATTTCTGTGGCAATGAACTTCCTGCCTCCCTGGTAAAGGCTGCATCTAAGACGCGCGCGCGGTAAAGTGGAGCATGTATTAATTTTTCTCCGCAACGTGAGTCAGCCAGGTAACTACGCAGCTACCTTTATGAGTCATGAAACGTTATATCGAAACAATGCCAGGTTTTCCGACTAAGGCTCGGAAACGCAGAATTAATAGCGCTCGGACACGCGTTTTCACCGTCGTGCTCCTATTTCTCGCCTATCCACCGTGTACACCACTTCCAGGAGAGAAACATTTTTCTCCGCGTCTTCTCGTTGGTTCCGGAATAATGATTAAATACAGACATTCTTAAACATTCAATTTCCCAATAAATTTCGTACTTGTCGTGCTAACTATTGACTTTTAAATAATCCATGCAAAATTGCAATCTGCAAGCTAATCTTTATTCTGGAGGTATTCCTTGTCTATTTATTTCTCGTTTAGTTAAATAGAAAATTAAAGGCGGCGATCTGGCGGCTACGCCACTGTCGACCTGCATCGATGTGTACACCGTGTCGTTGCAATTGCGCTCTCGAGTGCATCGAACCCGTGTAGGTGAAAGTGAACCAAAGCGGTTCTGGTACGGCTCGTTCGTTGGTAGCTCGCTTCTTTGTTGAACAGTTGATACAAAGGTTAAAGTCAAAATGCCTGACGTCGCGATGACGGATCGCCGTGATTCTTATACGATCCTGACGGATCGACTCATTGATAGCCGTCTACTTTGTCTTGCGAGTCCACCGAGATTAAAAACCAATGATTCACTGCATAAACAATTGGCGATCGGTTTTCTAACGAATTAATAAAATGCGGAGGCATTGAGAGAGTATCGAAGTTACTCGAATAATTGAATGAAAGCGTTGAGAATTTATAGATTGATATAGATATTTGATATGTCTGGTTTCAAGGGATATTTATGGGAAAAAATTTGCATGGTTTTCGGCCAGCGATTTTCGCGGACAGAATTTTACTTGACGAGATGTTTGCGAAAAAGCGAGGATCGTTTTAAATATCCGAGCCGAGGGTTTGCAAAAAAAAAGGGGAAAAAATTAATAAAATCGGAGTGGAGCAAAAGAGAATATCTGAATATTTATGCGCGGGGGGTTGCTTTTCACCAAGGCTATAAAAATGTTTCGAAACGACGCGCGGGATTAAAGTGCGTCGTTGAAACGCCATGAAATTTAACGAAGACGATGTGGAATGCTTGACGTTGGTTTAATTGACAGAGAAAAATCATTTTGACGTCCTACAGCGCTGTATTTACACAACTAATGAACAGCTACAAATAACGAGAGATATCAAATTGATATCAATCCAACCATTCGAGGATTCAAATAAATCTAACGCAGATTAATAAATCACTCATTCGAATGGAATCAAATTATTCCTCGACTGCGCACCATTTGTCCTGCAATATTTATTACCAATTACCGCAATCTTCCAAGCAACATTTTAATTTCATATAACAAACACGCGGTTTATTCAAAGGATATCGTGGAATAAATGGCGTCGCAACGAACTCGCGTGTTACCAGGGACGAGTAAAGCAGAGATCGATCGAGGTGACGGCGTGGTTTAATTACGGTTAAGCGAGAAGTACTCGCGGCCTCTCTTTGTATCGATATTTGTACGCGCGTCGATGCACGGATTAGAAGATTAACGCACGCCCGCGACGCGTCACCCTTTGATAAATACATTTACCCTAATTGGAGGATTCGCGGTGACTTGGTCGGCCGATCGGTCGCATTTAATTGCATTCAGGTGTCGGCCAGACCAGATACACACCTTCGACCTGATGTGCAGCAGGGTACAATGGAAATGAAGGCGAAGCTTGAGCGCTGAACTATTCCTGGAAAAGCGAATACACATATTTGTGAACGAACAAAACAATGGTCGACAGATATTTCTAGCAAAGTTTAATGGTTACCCTATTGAAGAAAATACGCAGAATCATTTTTCCAGCAATTTGAGAGGAAAGTTTCGTAATATTAATTTTTTTGCAAGCTTGATCTTTTACGCGACAGAAAATTGTCATATTTAATTGACCGCCTCTGATCTGCTCGACTTTATTCAATCAGAAGAGATCCTCCTTTTTGCGCCAGGATTTTCTTTCACCTGCTGACAAGTCGCATAAATTTCAGGACGGGAAAACGCGAAATCTCCGTCGTTATTGACGCGTAGAACCGATCCAATAATTGCGAGAGACGTGCCTCCCAAGCCTGTAACAATTTCCTTCGATTAACTTCCATGATGCAACGCGACGTTTCTTCGTTTGGAAAAGTTGTTAACCGGGGTATTACGTCTTCCATAAGCTAATGGCTCGGCCGTTTAACTGGGATACTGCGTTTTATGTCGAACGACTTTTGCAAACAAAGAGCCATTACGTATCGGTGTCCTTACTTGCGCAACAACGCACCACTTTGTTTCGCATCTATTATTACCTACCTGTCTTTGGTGTCAGTTTTTTTTTTAATGGAAGATTCGGCAAGTATTCAGTCGGCTTTGTATATTGCAGTGTATCTTTGTTACGCCACAGGAAACGATTCCCTAGAATTGTCAGATTTATTTCAGCCAGTGAAGCATGTGCTTGACAGATGTTAACGGGTTTGTACGGCTAAAGGTTTCCATAAAAAATTCGGCTCGAAGCAGAGCGAAGAAATGAAGTCGACGAATAGGGTCAATGTTTTTTGCACACGATTCTGTGCAATATCGCGAATTTGATAATACATTTCGTCTATACAGTGCACGCAAGGAATTGGCCTTAAAGGTGCACGTGCACTCGAGTCTTTAAGGAAGCGCATCCCCCGCTTCCAGGCAGCGAAACAGAAAGCAGCTGCGGCTATCTTATCATCTTCGGCAAAAGGTGAAAACAAAATCAACCGGTCGATCCCTGGAGAACTCGCGGCGGATCCAAAACAGGACAGAGAGGCCGTGACACGAAAGGACTCGGCGCAGGTGCAAACCTTCAGATATCGTGCACGTGCAATTGTACAATTTTTATACCCCGCGGAAAAGTGCTGGTTGAAATTCTCTCGTGGAAATTTTTCAGACAGATGCACGCGATTGTTTTAGAAATGGCAAGATTTCAGATGAAAGATTTCCTCGCGATTTCCGAATGGGAATTATTTATCTTCATTCGCCTCTTTTGGATTTACTGTTGCGCGTGCGACATAAAAAGTTACTACGATAATAAGTATCGTTGCTTCATCTATAATCCAAGCTTGAACAATTCCAACAGGAACCTGGCTGCCATAAATTTGTCACTCCAGCCGGGATGTTTTCCTCGTAGATCACTTCTGTTTCGTTAGCTGGATTCTCGCGGAGTGTTTTTCGGAGGTCCGGAAAAGTATCGCGTACCCTTATCCCTTTTTCCTCTGCGAGACTTATTTATGTACCGGTAACGTGCGTCTCTCGATAAATATAAATCTCCAAATGACGATGCGCTGTGTCTGTTACGAAGGAACAGCTGGCAGAACCAGTGACTCCCCAATCAATTAATCACCACTACCATTATTGCACAACAATGACAGCAATAAAATTCCCAAACGAATTTCGACAACGAACAATATCAAGGTGCCTCAATTTCGCCACAAAGATCCACCGAAACAGACCGTAAAAAATGCACGCCGCCAAAATTGCATCCCGTGCCCAAGAAACCATTGAATTTCCCGGAGTTCTCAGGTGTGCGTCCTTGCCACAGGTGGCCCACCGCTATGGGATTGAGAAAGTCGAAGATTGTCCGGTTATTTTCGATTACGCGGTACGTGTTTGCCGTGGGTTCCAGAGAAACTAATGAAGGCACGTGCTGCCACGTTCGACACCGGCCATGCCAGCCTCCTTTGTCGGCCCGGGCGACACGTCTCCCCTTTGGACCAGCTAGACACAGTTTAATTAAGCGAAACCAGAGCGTTACACCGGCCATGTGTATGTACACGTGTCGGTGAACACCCACGCGACCCGTGTACACGGCCACCGTAGGGGCAGCTGTGCGCGTTTCCGTCGTGGCGACGGGGCTCGCTCGTGCTCACCGTCGCGAATTTAAATACAACCCTTAAGCGGGCTTCGTTGGTGTCCGGGTGACTCTAGCTTTTGAATTTTGGATTTTCCTCGTCGCCGTTGGGCTTGGTATTCCTTGTGTCGAGTTGCGCGTTGTGTAATAGAACTTTCTGTGCTCGGTAGCGTTAATGATTTTTCTTTCGTTTTTTATTTTTCGCGTAGAAGTAAAAAAGGAATCCCCGTTGCACGGTCGAGCACCTTTCGACGATACTCCTGCGAGCACTCGTGCCTCTTGAACGTTTAAAATCGCGTCGCATGTTCTTGAATATTCTGGGTCAACCAGAATACTCTCGGCACGTGCCCGTCTTTCGTACGGCAGTCGTACACGCGCAACACACGTGGTTCTTGATTAACAGGTTCGAGCTGACGGTGTGTCATAACTCGTGTTTCTGAAAGACGCGGCCTGTCCCATACAGGAGAAGCGAACGTATTGCTCGCTCCTAAAGGAACGCCTACGACGAGGAGTTGTTTCGACATATCTTCGTACCGATCGTATCGTCGGCCGCACGAGAACGGGTTAGAAATATCTGCGAATGTCTGTTGAGTGTAGAAAATTGATAGCTGTTCGATAATATTGGAAGACGCAACCGTACTTTCGTACGAATCAAATTTCTACTGCACACTGCAGTTAAGATATTTCCAGGAAGGTGGCTCGAAAATAATAGCAACGCCGCGGTAAACGATTAATAAAATCTCTTAACAAAAATACCACGACGTCACGAGTTCCTGGACGCTCGTCCGTCCAGCACGTCGCTGCTCGTCCAGCCGAAAATCTGTTCTGAGAAATCGCGGGCTCAGAGGGCCAATTTCTCTCCGCAAATGTCCCTCACCTGCCACCGACCATCGCCACCGATTCAATCTCTCTGCCAGCGCTCCGCCACTTCCGAAAGCGAAGACGTCCAAGTCTTCCAAAGGTTCGAGGGCGGTCAAGGGATAGAAGTTTCGCCTGTCCTGACCGAGTCTTGACCGAGTGAACGCCGCTTAATTATGATAAAACGAAATTCGCGAGCCGTTTCGTGTATCTGGCGTGCACAGAGGCACCGGATCTCCATTCGCAACCGAAACCACGCGAAAGGGCCCTGCCCCTATCTACATCCCCCTTCCTCCCCTCTTCCAATCCTCTTTCTCTTCTATACCACTCCGAGCACGCTTTACGAATGGGCAAGTTTAAGCGAGGCGTAAGTTCGTACAAGTTGCCCGGCCCGGCGACTCGAGTATCCGTCGTAATAAATTGCTAAGCCGTTCCACGGCGAGCCACTCTACGAAACGTCCAATTAATCAGGGGATGTTAATTTCGCTTGACGCGGGGACGATGGAAGGAAGGAAGGAAGGAAGGAAGGGACCGGCCTGGCTGGGATTTTAAGCGAGCCCGATTAATTGTCGCCCTTTGATCGCGTATAATTATCGCGACCAGTCGCCTCCGTGGGTTATTAATCGACTTTCGCGGCTCGTGATCCACGGTGACGACGACTCGAGTCGTCATCGGGGGCAGAGGTGGAGGGGCAATGGATGTCTGAGACCCAACATCAAGTTCAATATTTTCATCGCGCTATTTCCGTACGATGTAGGAGAACGAAATTAAATACGAATATTAGGGGATAGATGTGACAAAATGCCATTTACCTGGAGGCTCTTGCATTCGAACTTGAATCGTTCGTCGATTAATATTCGAGTAGGAAAAATGAGGGGCCGCGGGATGCGTCGAGGATACGCAATAATTGCGAAAGACAGAAATAGGGCCAACGATGGAAACGGTGGCGCGAATGGCGCGGGAACTGCGAGGGAAAGGTGGAGACGGGGGGTGGGTTAACATTCCGTGAAAAATCACCGCGTGCCCTCATGAATTATTAAAGTATTTTCCCGGCCATCCGGTCGCGCGTAATCGCACAGAATAATTTTCCCTTTTTCTCCGCCGATAGCCGGGCCACTCGCGTGATGCTTTATCTCGCTGCTGGGACGTATTAAAGCGGAATTATAAATCGTGAAAAATGGCACGAAAATATCAGTCGGCGATTTATTGCCCTGGACCGATAACGTTCCTTCGCACGCACTCGCGTGACGTTGACGATCACTCGAAAGCCTGCCGATCGATTCCGTTGCGGCCTCGAGAAACCCGTTGCGTTCCATTGCACTGGAAACGATCGTCGTTGATTTTGAAATGCGCTTGGAAATAACTTCCCCTCGATATCCTGGCGAGAAAGAAGCGGGTAAATTGTTTCAAAAGACCGCTCGTATTATATACACTGTCCCTATAAAGGGTTAATCTTCCCCGAATTTTCGATACACCCTGTACACTGTATGCAAGCATAAATTAAATCTGCAGGATTGCACACCTGGCGGAGCGCAACGACGATTCGATTTTCCCTCGCAAAAGTTTCAATCGGCGTCTTCGGAGTGGTGGGAGGTTGGCACACCTCGCGGTAGTTCGGAGCACCGAGGCCCACGGGCAATTAGTCGGGACGAGACCCACGGATCGGTCCGCACTTGGACGTGTTCGGGGTGGCTGAAGATTTGATTGACGGCGCACATCGTTCGGGTGCCTGGCGATGATCGAAACTGTCGTCGACAATTGAAACACGCTGCCCGGGCGAAAACGGAAATTTTTAATAACGACGGACGCTATATTTAGCACGCCGGATGAAGTGTACGTAGAAATTTCGATTAACCGTCGGCATTCAGTGCTGCGTACTTGCACGGCTATTACTCGCCGCGAGTGTGTGCGAGTATCGCAGCTGCCGGGCGTCGCGGCGTCCTCGTTTTGCTGCGTGGAAATTGATTGCTCCTCGAAGATGTCTGCCTCGTCAAAGTGCGAGCGAAGACTGCCGTCTCGTCGCGTTGACAAATAATTGCAGCGGCGCGTTTTATTAATTCTGTGAAAGGTGAGTTCTGTAGAGTTTGTCGCGACATTGCAAGAACGATATGCATAATGTGCCTTCGTAAAGAAAATAGCTCTGCGCATAATTGTCTTGCGATATCGCTCCGGAATAATTCTCCTCGGCTACGTTATTATTCGTCCGTGTTCACGTTTTACCTGACAGTTTCGCAATTCACCGATCGAGGAGTGACAATTAGAGTAACGAGCTTGCGAAATTCCTGCGTAGAAGTCGCGTGCTCCGATAACTTTTTCCTTCTAAACATCGCCCTTGCGCAAAGATAGCGGCAAGTCCGTCGAGCAAAACAGAATACGTCGGAGCAAAACAAACAGTGAGTACGTTCTAGCCTCGTGCGTTCAGGACCGTGCGCCGTGGGTTCGTTCAACCTGCATGTGACATTATCCGCTGTGTTACCGCAACGCTTCAGCTTTTATGTACTAATTATCGGCTTCTACGTTTTCTCGTAGCTGTCGGCATAAGTCGTTCGGCTGCATTCCATGCCGCGCTACTTCCGTGGGAACGGCTTTGTTCGTTAACTTCAACAATTTCCTCGAGCACTGGCGAGCCTCGGCTCGACGACGTGCCCCGCGTTTCATGCATTATCATTCGAACAGCTTCCCGACAGATCCGTGATCTATAGTACCAATCGGAGAAAGATGTAGCAATTATTCTATTGTCGAGCCGGCGGAACCTCAACGCAAGACGGAGTATGCCTTCTTCGTTTCAAGAGCAAACGTTTGTTACGCGCACGGATACTTAGAAATAATTGCCCATACATTATATACCGTACAACCGAGTTTATAAATAATTGAGCAGCTAGAATATCGCAGACGCTGTCCTCAAATTGTTTGGATCGCCCGACAGTGCGTGCGTACTCGTGCACCAGACGGAGATGGATGGTCGACGGGTACCGATAATAAGAGATGGAGAAACGAATATGCAACAGGGACGGCCAGATGAACGTACGTACGAAGGAACGGGGGTGGGAGTGGATTACAGAGAGGAGGGGGCGAAATTACGAGGCTGTTTACAGGCGGCTGTTAAACCGATATAACTCATGGCCGGCCAATGCACCCGATGCGTTCGAGATATCGCGTTCGCGTACCTACGGTATATTATACAGCTGTCTGTAAATGTCTCGTCGATTTCATTCGACTCTGGTCGAAATTGATATTACGCTTGAAGCTGAATTTTCGTCAAAGATACAAGTTTGTACTGTTTTTATCGACATACATAAATATTCAGAGCAGCTCATGCGCGGCTATCTTAAAAGAGTTAAACGAGGTATTAAAAAAGTCAAGTTCGGAGCAACAACTGTTTGCGGTATCGCGTATTCTGTCTACGGTAGTCGTGTAATATAATGTAATCGCAGGACAATAAGACAGGCCCTGCATAAATCCACGAAGGTACAGAGGACAGAATACGTAGCAAATCTATCCGAACCGCCCATCGAATATTCCATCAGCCCCCATCCAGACGACCCACCCTCTTCCCCTCCGTTCATAGAGCCAACCGTGGCGAATTAATAATCGACGGTGAAAACGTTGGGTATACGCGTGTCGTGTCTCTCTTGACGTTCAACCCTTTGAACCAGAGCCAACCAACCGACTTGGTCTTCGCCGAGCACGCCCGTTGACTTCGACACGGGAATTCCGCGCGAAGTATTTATTCATCAGGGTCTGGTACGCCGAACAGGCGGGACAGGAATTTCATAATGCCGGTGTCACACGGCCGTATCGATTGAAGGGCCCGGCCCGTTTCTATCCTGGGCTCATCGGCCCGCGGCAAAAATGTTGCATCGAACGCCACGTGGAAAGGATGTCAAAGAATGACGAGATTGACGGGGACAGGATCGTTGGGAATTTCTGACGTGGCCGTTGTTTTGCCTGCCGGTGTGTCGTGTGTCTTCCCTTGTTCGATGGGTGGCTTCGTTTGAATCGCGCGAGAAAAGGAATCGTACGTCGATTTATCTTCGGCCTTCGAGTCCGCGGTGATTTGAGTAGTGAAAACACTTTCTCGCGGTCCGTGCAGACGTTCGAGTTTGCACAAACATCTCCGCCATCTCGCACGGTGTGCATGAAGAAATGTGTTTGCCAACGATTCGGAGGCGATCGAGCGAGTACGCGCGAGTTGCTGAAGCGTGAGACTCTCGAATAGCGGAGCGGGTAAAAATAAAGTCTGGCAAAGCGGTGAAAAAACAGCGAGCCGGGCGGTGAATTCTGGCGAACGGGGGGGAGGTTGAATCCTGGAGAACGGGGCCACGTAAGGCCACGTAAAGTCTCCTTTAATAATTCAAACGAACCGATTACACGCCCTCTCTTCCGTGGCAACAACGCGTGGACCTAGTTAGAGGAGGATTACGGAGCGGAGCGTTCGGTTTTCAGGCCGGCTGCTGTGCCTTTAAGCCGCTTATACCTTCGCCTCTGATGCACCTCTCCGATTATCCATGATTATTCCTACGCGCCAGCTAATTTACCATTCTCCGCGCGGCGAGTTTCGCTCGTGTCGCGAGGATTTTTGGAATGCTTCGTGCGTCGGAGATCGAGGTCCCGCGATTGGCAAAAATTAAAGGAACCGTGTTTCAACTGGACGGTATCGACTTTCAATTCGGCTGCACGCCGCGTCGGTGCGTGGGGACGTGGATCGTAAATTGAGAATGAAAAAACTTCTTAATTAGTAGTTGGGATGAATTTTGACACAAGATCATTTTTATTAAACGTTTGTCGATTAAAATAAAAAGTCTGCCTCGCGTTAAATCTTCCCCGGGCTGGAAATATTAAATTTCGAACTCCGGCGAACTTGGGAAAGCGCGCTCTTTGTAAGCCACCGCGAAGGCGAGAAGGATACCTGTAACCTTTCCCTCCTTTACTTTCTTTTCCGTCGGTTCGCCTGATAAAGTCGCGAAACATAAAATCTCTCGTACTTTTATTAACAAACTTCCAGCAAGTATGTTTCGGCACCGAAGCTGTAAGAAAAAAAGAAAACAAAAAAGAGAAAAGAAAATCGCCCCCGTAGTTTCGTCGCATTTCGTGCAGATCCTCGGACGAAACTTTATTTATATTATCACGGAAGCGACGTCGAACACAGCGGGCCCACGTTCGGGTCAGTTTTTCGAGGAAATTTAAGCTAACGTGCCAGCCCGTTCCGCAGACGCAGCCGGGCATACTCTTTGTACAAAAATTCACCGTCGTCGCGAAAGGATTCCCGAGCGTTTGATTAAATTTCTTTCCTCCAAGTGGAAACATCGCTCGGGGGCGAGGGTATTACAAACGTTATCACAAATGGTTATCGATCCGGTCGTGTAATATTCAATTTTCAGGGACTCGCCGATCCGATTTTCTCCGACGAACGTCGATCGAAACCCGCCTCTCCATGGTGATCGATGAACGAACCACGCGCTTTACTCATTCTACCCTCCTACCCCGTACGAATTTGTTTTCCATTCTCTTTTTCCACGCGACGATCCATCTCGGTATATAATGTTCCGCGACACTCGGTATCGTACAATAATGACAGAAACGTCTGCCGTTCTGAAACGTGAGAATCTCGAAGCACCAGTTAACCATCAACCCCCGTGGCGAAACGAGCTTATTCCTCGGGCATCGGTGCCATTTAAACGGAGAAGCCCTTTTCTAAATGGCCGTGCATAACGCGCCCCGCGACCAGAATGCATCCATCCAGGCCGGGAAACGTCCACTCTATCCCCCGCGAGACATAATAACGTTTGATGACGTCATTAAGTCGGAGCCAGCTTATTGTTTCTCGTAAAACGTACGTGTAAACGCGCGTGTGCAGGAGGGGTAGCGTCTTGCCGGGTTGTTTCAACGCCGATGGCGAACGGCGACGCGATCCAGCCACGACGAGGGGCGTCGTTGTCGTCGTCTCCATTTTCCACGATGGAACAATAAACCGGGCATAAACTTATAATTAAATGGCTGTAACGGCGCGTGTTTGGCACACGTGACGCGTCTTCGACGTGGACCTCTTATTGCGTGACGTTGGCGATAAATATTCGTGTCTGGGGCTGAACTTCTCGGGGGCAGAGAAGCATTGCTTTGGATTTAAGGGTATTTTTAAATTATAATTGACAACGAAGGGAAGGAAAGTCCCATTTTATTTCTTCTTCGACTGTTTCCAAGCGGGGAAATAATTGCAGCCGCGGTTTCTCGCCTTCGTATTCCGGCAGAATGTTTATCGGGCTATTGGTTCGGCTAATGGGCTGCGATCGTCGCGATAATCCGGATCTTATCGCTTTCTTTCGGCCGCCCTCGCGGCGATCCCGGTTGGCCAGGCCCGGCAATTCCTACGAGGGATGCGCCACGGGGTTTCCCCTTCAATTTTGTCTGTTTTGCCGCCTGGATTCCGCTCCATTCGTTGCACGCCGCCTACGTGACACGAAAAACGAACGACCTACGTGGCTTTCCACGGGTAATTCGGAAACTTCCGGGCAAGACGAATCGAAACCGCGTGAAATTGCTCGTGCTTTGGTCACACTGGAAGTGGCCATTCACCAAGTATCGGAACGCGAGGGAGGTTTCTATTTGTAGTCAAAGCTGTGAAAGCGGTATCTTTATTTAACGATGGTAGTATAGAAATGATTTATTCAGTTACTGCAGGCATACGGTTCGTGTAATTGCGTACATCGTATGCACAAATTGTAATTGAAAACGGAGCAGTTTGAAACTGTATACTAAACGGACGGTGTTCTTGTGTTTGTTACAGGAGAGCGCACCTCAGAAATTGCCTCGAGAAGCTGAAGGTGTTGGTTCCGTTAGGTCCTGAAACCTCAAGGCACACCACGCTGGGTCTCTTGACCAAGGCCAAGCGTTTTATCAAGGTAAGGGTTGAAATTTGTCGTGGTAATTAGTAAACGTGCGAATGTCCCTAAACATTCCGCAACCTCGGACCAGACTGCGGCGATGTTCCTAAAAGCGAGAAACGCGAGAAAAGTAAAACGATTATTTATATATTATTGTACGAAGGAAAATGTTGAAAAGTCGCAGGTTGCAAGCAATTTTTACAAAGCATACCCTCCCGCCAATATTATTTATAACAAACACCCACACCAACGCACCACGGTCATCAAGCACGCCATAGCAGGACTCCCCAGGTATCTCCGCCATGAAATCCCCACCACAGAAAGGCATTATTCGCCTCCGCGTTCTTCTTTCGCCACCTAATCTCCGCGAAGCAAGTTCGAGCAAACAGATACACCAGAATTGCCCATAAAAGTGTGCAAGAAGGGATGGTGGGGGGTTTGAATATTTCATAGAGGTTCCGCGAAGCCACAGTTCGCGAGAATCAACGAGCAAGAAGCACTTTACTGGAAACATCAAGCCCCTGTAGCATATATATCTAGCCGCCACCTACTCTGACACGTACACACCCACACACCAAAAGAAAAAAGAAACGGAAGAAGGAGGACAGGAAAAATCGTTGGAAAGGGATTTCTGGCTGGAAAACGGAGCGAGTCGGGTAATTAGCAAGAAAGATGGCGGAAAAGATAGCCGAGTGTGAAAAGAATCGCGGTCGACGAGGAAAAGACAGAAGAAAGAGTTGTCCAGGGGCGGGCAAATAAAGTATTACGCGAACAGTCTCCGTGAAATACGAATGAGACGAGCCCCTTCTCTCTTTTAAGACGATTCATTTCCTCTTCATTTTTACCGCGGCAAAGGGGAGAATTAATTGATAATTCAATTTTTCACCTCTTAGCCATTTTTGCATTCGGAACAGCGTTTCATTTGTGCACACGAAGCTCGCCGTATCATATTTGCAAAGTTAAATCAATCTTGATCAGTTTAGTTAGGGACAATTAATATAAAAATTAGCTGGCTCATTTTCTCCTCTTTCGTACGCGAGTAGAATACACGCGCGTATGTGCTTCGCGTCGAATTGAAGTTCGCTGAGAAATTGAGGCCTCCGATCGTGTGAAAATTAATTGTATTTTAATTAGAACAATGGTAAAAGGAATTGCTCGCCGCGATTGTTAGCCATTCATGATTTATGCATGAAGGAAGTGCATATATTAGTACGCGGCTTGCTTAAACAAAAATTAGCAGAAAATGGTGTACCCTGTCGCGTAACACAGGAACCCATCAAACATGTCTGACATATCGCGGACACATTCTACTGCCGAATTCCAACGAATCAGTTACACCTGTCACAGTCATCCAAGCCGTGCCCTGGCGATGTTTAATAATTTAACAATCCAAGCTTCCTTGCGCCCTGCGAAATCAAACAGCAACAAAGAACGGATAAACAAACGAGCAAGAAAATAAATAAATAAAAAATATCACACTACTTCTATGAAAGTCGGCCGCGAACCCGCGTTTCGCAGCGCTCCACGGAAATAATGATTTCCTCTTGAGAAGGTCGCTCGTTCCTCGTCTAAAAGAGAAATACAAAAGAAAATGGAAAAAAATTAAACGATCCACGGGACCCCGTAACTGTACTTCTTCAGGATCGCGTGGCCAGATCCCCGGCCCATGGATCGTGGCAGCTCGAACAGTCGGGCAGATCCGCAATGGGAATGGAGGACGGAATGAAATCTTGGCGCAGGTATCTAATGCACGGACGCGTAATGTACAGGTACCTGCAGCGGCTTGGATTGATGTATACCGAGAATCTCCCACGCGGACTATGTATGCATGGAGGGACGAACGGTGGATACGCGCCGATGCACTCCGTTCTCTGGGTAAACCGTGGCTGTGTGCAGTGAAACAAGAGGGAAACGGACAGAGATACAGCGGCGACGAGGAGGCAGGGGGACGTGGACAAACACGCGTGCACAGTCGTAAACGGTACACGCACACGCACAACACGGTGGATTGCATTGTGTTGGCCAGTCTGTAATTTACTAACTACGCGTCCATTGTCCGTCACCGCAATCTACACGTCGCGACACCTTAGCCCGCGGTGTCTATCTTTTTTCTTTCTTTCTTTCTTTCTTGATTCCCTTTGCTCCTTTTTGCATTCCCGTTGCAGTCGATTTGTATTCTCATCCCTCTGCGAACGCTGGATTCTCCGGGAGCTCTGGGCATTGCTTGTTTCGGAACTGGTTGCGACAGATATGATTGCTCGAATGAATATTTATTAGCTGAATAACTGAGGACGGCGCCGGTGGGTTTTTCGTTCGCGATACTTGAATTATGAAGAGTTTCAGTGAATATTGGAGTAGGGAGGAAAGGTTGGAGAATTTGAGAGGGAATCGTTTTCGGAATTTGCCATGCATTTTTGTCTTCACTTCGATTCTCCTTTCGAATAAATTCGGTGCTATTCAGCGGAGACGAAAAATCTGTTCGACGGGCACGCAATAAAAGTTCGCTACTTTTCACCTAACAATAAGTGTGCGCGTAACATGAAAAAATAAATAGAGGGAGTATAGAAGATATTTTTATACGAGAAAGCATAAAATTGGGGTTAATATAAATAACGAAAACCCGTACAATTTGTTCCCCGTTTGCGTTCGTTACAAAAAAGAGCCGACGTGCAGTATAATTAAATCAAATATCATTTTCGCCGGTATTTTCAAGAAAATCTCGGTTATCCTGCAGCGGGGAAAAATATGAAGGAAGAAAAATTCATTTTAAATCGTGCTTCCTCGCAACGAGCCGTACCACATGTGTTCATCTCTTTCTTCTTTCGCGAATATTTCCCCAATCCGCCTTTGTCTTTAATCGGTCGTCCCGCCCTCTCTTCCTGTTCTTCTTTATTATTTTCCTCGCGAGGAAAGATTAAACCTCACCCTATCGCTTCCACCGTATCCTCACCTTTCACCCCCTTTCATCTTTCACTATTTATTTTTCTCCCCTTATCATCCTTCCCGTGTCACTTTCGTTCGCTTTTATTTAGGGCAATATTCCCTCGCGAAAGAAGATCCCCACCCTCTTATCCAACACCCATCCTCCATTTTTGCTTTTCGATTCGACGACTCTATCTTCATCCCCAACGTTTCTTATTATTCCTATTTTTTCACTCCTGCTCCACTTTGGATTATTCTTATTTTTCACTCCCGTTTCATATACATCTTTCTTCTCGCTGTATTGTACCTCGAAACTTCTGTTCGCCTGTAATATATTTTTATCGCGTTAAATCGGGCAATGTATTTTTCTCTCTCTTGTCTTTCGTTAGTTTATCCGCCACGCTGTATTCGTTCAATTTGTTTTCTTCCTGCGATATTGGAGAACCTGCGTGGATCGAACAAAAGGAAAGTCGGACGGTAATCGTTTCTGCTAATGGATAATCGTGGCGCTATAAGTGCAACGGTGCAACGCACCGTGTCTCGCGGAAGAAAGAAAGTAGGACTGCGATTGCGTTAAGGAATACGACAATGACTGGCTTCCGTTTCAGAAACTCGCGTCGTCGCGATTCTCTGTGTTCGAGGCGTCAGTGATTCGGTCGTTCTTGAGACGAAGCTACACCGGAGGAATGGTAATAGGGCAGACAATTGAGGTCCAATATTCCAGGTGCAAAAGCTTTGCTTCGAAGAAAATTCTTACAGGGACAATTACGGAGACGATCAACCCCTTCATAAAATAAATAAATAAATAAGATAGCAAAATATTTCGTGGAAATTTCTCCATAACGAAGGGCATACGTATACGAAACATGTAGAAAATTGCATAGAAAAGTATTGGATAATTGCATCCAGAAAGCGATCTAGAAGCACACGATAACCGATCACAGAGGCAGGATGTAATTCGCCGCTATTCCGTATTCCGTGGCTCGGTGACATAATAAACAGTGAGATTTAACGTCGCAGCTGCACAACCGATTCGTATTCTATGTGGCACGTCGCGAGCATACGTCGTATCACGCTTTATTGGCCAGTGGGACATATACGTAGGTTCCACCTTGCGTCAAGCAGGATGCGACACTACGTGGAATATAAACTGGCGTTATTCGATCGGGGAATATGCACGCTCAACCGCATAATTCCGCCCCGTTCGTATTTTATTTACATTATTCAAGCACCATACGAATACGAGGTCCACCGTATTAGCGACAAATATAATTGCAGGAAACGCTTTCGTATCGGTCGGAATCATCGTTCCGTTTTCGTTCGTGTCATCTACCGGACACTGTGTATTGCATTCGTTTTGCCCAGAAGAAGATAGTGCAGACTTTCCGAGAATTTTTCGCGATCGTTTGGAAGTGACACTGATATGTTTAAAGCGCAACAATGTTTCGTCGGGGTGCTCGTGTCGCAATCATATTTCTACCAACCGCGTCATTGTTTAAAAGTTCCACCGCCGACGTGGCCCACGTGCGCATCACGTGCATCTCTTTCCACGCTGAACGAAGAAGACTAGCGCATGTACATGTATTAGGTCGTCCCATAAGTTCGTGCCGCTTAATGTTTTGCTATTTAACTTAATGTATGAAACATACCTTTAAAGTTTATGAAAAACCGTAATCACCCTGCCGTTCCACAATTTCTTCCCATCTTTTTGGTAAAGTCATTATACCGTCACTATAAAATTTCCGTGGTTTTTCGTTAAAGTACTTTTCAATGTTTGTTTTTAGGGACTAGACATTATCAAAAAATTTTCCGGCTAAAAAATGTTGCATTGACTGGAATAAATGGTAATCCGATGGAGCAATATCTGGAGAATCTGGTGGGTGTAATAAAATTTGCCAAACAAATTTTTTTGCACTTTTTGTGCCACATGTGGTCTTGCATTATCGCGATGAGAAACGACATTGTACCGATTCACGAGTTTTGGCCGTTTTACTCTTATTCCTGCTTTCAATTTATCCATCTGAGCACAGCATTTGTCTGAATTAATTGCTTGGTGGGCTGGAAGAAACTCAAAATACAAAATTCCTTACCAAAGCATAAACGCATCCGCGGCACGAACTTATGGGACGACCTAATATATCGCATGTATATCGCAGCGTAGTGTGTAGGCCAAAAAACGAGCGGTCAGAGGCGAGGAAACGAGCGCACGATGCATCAAGTAATGAATATTCCGTTTCTCTGCACCCTGGGTCGTTTGGCCACAGTCCATTAATTCGAAAGTATCACTCTCGGCTGATTCAGTTCGAACGCGGCAGTGGCATCTGCGTTTTTAATCTTGGAACTGTCGAAAAAGCGAAATATCCAGCACGCGAATAATTCAGATACTCGTAATTGAAAATAAGCATTGAGCCAAAAATTGGTCACATGGATAATAATAGAATAATAACATTAATTTCAAACAATTGAACCTCATTCGTCTCGACGAACCCTAACTTCGAATCGAGGAAAGTGCCTATCGAGCCCTCGTAGCAGCGTCACCGGAGGATCATCCGAATCCAGGCAAACCTATCGCACCTTATCGATCGCGTCGAAAAACACCAAACGGAACTTCTAATCAGTCCAACGCACGCGTATCCCTGGAAGTGCATCGTTTCGACACGGTCCAATTTGTTCTGGAAAATTAAGGAACGTTCCAGTGCCTACGCTTCTCCGCTTACCCCCGTCCTTTCGCCGATCATCCGAATTATCTGACATTCGACGCAGCTCACGGGCTCGATAAACGCGGCGAGAGCAGAAGGAAAACAGAGAGGGCCAAAGAGCGAGGGGCGCCGGTTTTTCCCGGCAATTAAACAGAATTGTCGCTAAGCGGCACCGTCCGTTCACGGACATTAAATATCCCCAATTCGTACGGGGAGAGGAGGCAGGCAATCCTTCGGGATACAGAGACCCGGAAGAATTTATGTTCGCCGGCTGGTAGTAACGGGCCCGTGCGGGCTGATCTCGCCCGAAGCAAATTACTTTCCTAAATCGAACGGACGACGCGATCCGTTTCACTTTCCACGGACAGAGGCGGTCGAAAAGGAGAAACGTCGTTCCATTCCGACACGAGTGGCCCGGCGTGGATGTCGCTTCGATTCGGTGCTTCGCGCTGGAAGTTTGGAAGATTTGGAAATTCGGAGGAGTCGCTTCTCTAGGGTTACGCGGAGTTTCTTTGCGGAGGCACACCTCGTGGATATATTGACAACACCTGCACACGTTTTAGAGCGAAAAGAAAGTTCCCAAAGATCGAGGCGAAATAAATTTGCGCTGCAACGAATATGGCGTTCGAAATAAAAAAATAAAAATAAAAATGGGAAAGCAGTTTACAAATAATTGCAAGTGCGCCGTGCCTCGGCGTTCGATCCAAGCGTTACCAACCCCCGTTCAAAAATAAAGAACTTGAACCCCCCTTAGAAATGCTCGCCATAAAAAGACTCATGGGGGTGGGTTGGGCAGAATCACAGATAAGGGGCATCGTTTGTGTTTGCGTGGTCGTGCGTTCCTCCGTTCGGCCCGATATGAGTTTACAACGGAGATAAGGGTGGTTTCGAGCGGCCGTGTCCGGGTCGCCGTCGTAAAACTCATGGAAGCCGGCTTAAAAGCGAGACTCCGGCCATTTCGTGCCAGGAAACTCTAATCGCGACGCTTTCCACTAGCCGTTTCGCGCAATCTTCGCGGCTCGAATAAATTATTCCGACGATCGGGGACACGGCCCCCCCCCCCAGATTCGATTCTTGAGATTCCAACGATTGTTCGGCCCGATTGCGTTAAAGTTCACTGACACGTTGTGTGTTTAGATACGAGGTTGCCGACCTTTCCATTCGGATCTACAGATGCATAGTTAATGGATCGTCTATTAAATCAAATCGCGAACACCTTAAATAATACCGACGATAATACGCCCGTAGCCTTCGCGTAATATTATACATAGAGAATTCCACATTCCACGTATACCACGCGATATTATGTTCCAGCCGGGCTCGCAAATACTCCGGCAAAAAGTCTGCTTTCACCGTGCTTCGTATTACCAAACTAATCTGCCCGGCTGCCCAATTTTCCCGAAAACCACCCCCCCAAAAAACGGCCAGTCCGCGAGCACTAATTTCCAAACTACACCCCCTCCCCCTCTGCCAGCATCAACCACCCCATGTGTATAGCACTTCAGCGTTGCAACAGTATCCACCGTGGCTTTTGTTCTCCTCCCCCCCGTCCCTCTTTTTTCTCATCAGCAACGCGACCCTGCCGGACATTCCCTTTTGTCCCTGGCAAGTCGGAGACAATTTTGTCCCGGTTTCTAATCGCCACCCCGGTAGCCACCATTATTCCTTGCCATTCTCCGGCTCACGCCAATTGCTTATCTTTGTATCTTGCTCCTTTCATCCCCCTCGGCTCGCGTCTTACGTTTTTCCTCGCGCTCTCCCTTATTCCGTGGCGCTTCCCTCCTCTTCCGAACAGAAGAAGCGATTACCGGGGGTGCGTCGTATAGTGCTCTGGAAGGGTGTCATAAATCGCAGACGGCTCCTCCACCCTTGTCGTTCTCTTTTCCACCATTCCTCCCCCGTGCTCCATCGTTCTATCCCCGCCACGCTTATTTACATGCCTCCGCTTTCGTTTCGGTTTCTTTCCCGACTTTTGTCTCACGTTTCGAGGGCGAACGGGATGATGGGGTGCGCTTAGCGTGGTTCGGTGAATGAAGGGGAGACTGTGGTGGTTTTTCGTCGTGGAGGAGAAACGGCGGCGGATGATTGGGTTTAGCGGGCGTTGAATGAGGTAAGATAAATAAGGGATGATTCGAGGAAGCGTGGAAGAAGAATTTTTCGTTAATTCCGAGGGACTCGTTCGATTTAGGATCGGGGATGAAGTATTGGGATTGTTATTGGCCTGGATATTTATGGCTTTTATTGGGGATGCTCTTATTTAATTGCCCGACGGTAATGGTCGGAAGATTTGACATATCCGTCGATGAATTAATATACGGGTCAGCTGTTGAAGCAAATATTCGTGTCTAATTTACAGTTACACCGGCAGCGACCTGAAATCATATCTACGTTTACAGTTGTACGCGCACCGGTAATAATCCGGCGCCGCATTTACATTCGCATCTGCATTCGCGTTTCTATAAATAATAATTATATTCGCGTTCGCGGTGCACGCTATAATTGCCGTAATTGGCAATCGTATTCGCCCAAGAACAATGACCAATGAGATACGAAAAGTCACGGAACAACTATAGTGGAAGTAAATCGAGTTCGATGCATATTCGATCAATCCCAGTCACGAACGTGTAAAAAAAGACAGGAAAAAGATATGTATGTACGTCGACGATCGTGGATCACGATTCAATAACGACGCCGGGTCGTGATCCACGCTGTTAATTCTCGATCGCGTGATCCATCACCTTAATTACTGGCGCAGCATCTCCTCGATCGCGTTCCCTCGATGCACGGTACGTCGCGTCTTCTTTAATTGAATCTACTCGAGCCAGCACTTCTTCGACGACGTCCGCCACACATTCATCCGTATATCCGACTTGTTTTCCTCGACAACAGACTCTGTCTTGCCCAATCGATTCGGAATCGTATTAAATGTCGTCTGGTTTTAATTGGAGATAGCGAAAGTTTTGCGTATTGCGTACGGAAAAATAATTGCAGATTTATTTATTGAGGAAATTATATGAATTCGCAATTAACTTTGATACGAAGCTTTTCAGTATTTCTCGCGGCGGTAAGTTCTCAGCCGTCTCGTCTTTTTTTAATTCGCTTGTTTATCCGTTACCGATACAGACACGAAGACCATCGTGGTTTGTTAAAAGGAGCATCGCCGGGACAGGGGAGCATTTTTCATTTAAGTCAGAGGGAATCAAGCTGGGTCAACCGGGAAGTTTGTTCTTTTGCCCAACAATAGTGGCACATCCGATTGCAATGGGAATCCAACGTCTCTTGTCTGTTTCAAAGCGATTGCTTCGGATAATCTTGAACGAACTGACGGTCTACCTAATTATAAAGTTAAATTAAATATTGATACACCGGTGTTCTTGGTTTCCCTCGGCCGGCAAGCTTTGTCTTGTACGGAGCATTTTAAACAACTTTATTCATCAGTCCCGTCCAAACAACTTAACGAAAGCATTCATGAATTTCATTCCCGTACACTCGAATGACCGATTCGCGATCATAATTTATATATTACGATGGGCGTAAGTAATCTTTTCATTTCCCGCAGCAAAGAAAATTCATTAAAACCTTGGTAAATTAAAAAATTGTAGTTACCACTGGTCGAATAAATTTCTCTTGAACTAACTAGGGAGAAAAACAGTGGACGGTAGCACATATAATAATAGAACAATAAGTTGAAAGTATATGTATAAATTTCGTGCCAGAGCCCACGAATTAACCACGACCCGATTCTAATCCCCGCCAGCTTAGCGAACCGCGTTTCCCTATTAATTCCGCGATTTTTCAGCAGTTTCGTGTCCCCAGGATTAATCTTCGAAACGAAGATTACGAGGAACGAGGGAACAAAAGTGCATAGAAGCCAATTGCGGCTCGCCCCTCGACGCGGTTCACATCCAAACCCTTTTGCTCTCAATTTTCCGTAAACGCGTTAAAAACAATACTTCAGTCGGCGCGCTCTGCCGAATTAGATTACATTAGATGAAACGTTTCGCGAGGCTCCACTTAGTTACGATGGGAATGGGGTGATGAATTCGATTAATCCAGCGGCGGGGAATATTGTTGCAGCGGGAAATGATTCACAACGGACACGGCTCGATTGCTTTCAGAACCTGGAGGAGCGCGAACGCAAGCACGCCGTGCACAAGGAGCAGCTGTCCCGCGAGCAGAGGTTCCTGAGGCGACGGCTAGAACAGCTGACGAGTCAGACGGGCCTGCACGGGTTGCACGCCCTCCACGGGCTGAGTTCGAGCGTGCCGAACGGTTCCTCTTGCGGACACGGAGCCGCTTCAGCCGCGGCGGCTCTCCTCTCCAAACGGCGCAGCGTATCCGAATGTTCGCTCGGCACGGCCTCTTCCACCAGCTCCACGGCCAGCTCCAGGAACTCCGACAGGTCTGCGGGCAGTCCCTCCGTCTCGGAGTCCGGTAAGTACACTTCTGGATCGACGTCTTTTCTTTTCATTTACTTCTTCTCCTTTCGACGACGGCTGTCGTTCGATCGGCGATCGCGATTGAAGGGAGGGCCGCGCGGACATTTTTACAAGCTCTCAGCAGAATCGTTGCGTATTACCGCGAACTCTATAATAGCGTCGGGAGGAACCGGCTGAGTCAGCCCGTTAGCAAACTTCCGGCTCGTTCACCGCCGTTTATGAAGTTCTGCCACGTAAGACGGGCCACGGGGTTGAAGGCCGACCGATAAAAACTTGCACGGAAAGACGTCCCGTGGCGATCGACGATTTTCCTTCTCGTTGAAATTCGCGAATTCGCGGTGACATTTCGCGGTAAGTGGAATTGGGTGAGATCGAAGAACTAATTGCTGCAAATATTGGACTATGGATGTTAAAAGGGACAATATTGTGGGAATATTATTAAGTGGTTTATTATTTTTGTTAAGAATTATTAGTTTAAACAGATTTTACAGATGTTACTCTTTGAACGTTTGCTTTTGGAATGAATATTCCAATGGCGACCGCTTTTCAACTTTTTTAAATCCTGTAACCGGGCAAATTCATAAACAACAACAAAATACGTCACTCTCCTGAATATCGCTCACTCTCCTCTCACACCCTACATTCACACCCTACAATATTAAGAGGCAGATAAGGTTTCAAGCGAGGTAGCTTAAATTGAAATATAGAATACAGGTAGTGCGTTCCTTTCTGCGTACGACCACCGTTCAAAATCGTCAGACGTTTGTACGCCCGGGTACTGTATTTTCGTCGAGCTTTCTATCTCAGGGTCGGATATGAGTTTCGGATAACGCGTCCCGGCGTGTCGAATAAAGTGCATCCATCGTTTATCGGGTCGCAGACTTTACGATCCACCTTCTATGGAAAGATACAGTGGCGTTCCCCTATCGAATTTTTGCCCGAGTTCAATCTCTGAGCGAGAGATCGAATCGAAACGATAAGCCGGCGGGACGTTTTAAGTCCGTTTCGCCTGTCAATTTTTACCTGTATTTCTTGAAACAATTTGTGACCTATTCACAGACACTGTGACATTAGTTTTCCGTGACTCGGGCGCGTTTGAAAGGATTCATAAGCTGTCATCTTTCTTAAATGCGGCTTAAATGCTACCTCTTTCTCTCCTTCGCTCGTTCTTCTTCCCTTTCGTGGCACGGTCATCGTTCCTCTTTCCACGAGGTTCGACTCGGAGTGCCTCTCGAGGGATCGTGCGGCCGCGGAATCGACGCTTGAAATATGCTGTCGTAAATTGGACACGGCCTTTACCGTCGATTTCCAATGGAGCTACGAGCGGAGTTCGCGTAGGGACGTGTTTCGTGCCGATGCAAAACGAATGGGAGAGCCGATTGCTCTTTTATGGATAATTCAATGCCCGAGTGTGGGTAATATAATTTTTATAGCAGCCACAGTTCGATCTTCTTGTGAAACGCCAAGTACGTTCCAGCGGTCGGCACGATTAAGCGAAGTACGCGATCAATTGAATTGGAATTTTCTCGGGGCTCGTTACTCGAACATCACCACCTCCACAGTATCGACTAATTTCCACGTGGCTTGTCGCGGTTACGCGTCCTCCAGCGGATGATGTATCGCACGAGGCGACGGGGGCTGGGTTTAAGAAAAAGGAGGTCGTGCTGGTTGGGGTTTTGGGGGTGCGATGAGACGGGGGTGAACGTTAAAATTGATGATCCCACGGGAATATCCCCGGCGAAGCACTTATCATAAGTCATCGCGTGCCACGCTGGCGATTTTTCGACTTCCTTCGGAAATTTCGCCCCGGGTACCTCGAGCTCTCTGCTCTTCTTGCTGCAAACATCTTTCAATTATTCGTATTGAACGATCGCAAAGTATTTACGTAATATCATACAAATTGTATTGGTGCAAAAAAAATGGTACTCTGCACTGCTACTTATTGTAGCAGTAGAATCTGAACGATGATTCTTCTGTCTCCCTGCGTGATTTTAATTAATACTTGTCGCACTTCCAATTATCGATATCTTCGTTTCAGCTGCGCTATATTCAACACCCTGCTCGATCGGAGCTTGCCACGTGCTCGATCTCCCGTCGACGAAAGGGTTAAGCTCGATCCTGTAGGCACGTTTCCGCGAAAGGAGGTTCCATTATTCTCGGTGATAATTTACCTGCCGCTATTCCGCGCCTTATTAGCGTTATCTTCTCGGCCAGGCCACCGGCACGCAACGTGGTCGCAGTTCATTAACCCTTTGACCGTGTGATTGTTTTCTGCGGAGAGCACGAGTGCGCTTCGCGGTCTCTACCTACGAAATTGAACTTTGCCGCCTGCTCGCCGCAGATATGCACTTTGTAAACAAAATCAAAGATATATTTCACCGATGAAAATTTCTATTTTGCATTCGACTATCACGTTACAATTCCTCTGTTGTCAAATAATTTATGCGCTATAATTGTTAAAAAAGTTTCGATTTTCTAACTGTTTTACGTATAGAGTCCAGTAATGAGCAGATCACCCTTGTAGTTATGACACGCGAATGAATGTATGTACTTCGCGTCTCACTCTTTAAAACGGAGAAAGGTTCGCGGTCGTCGCCGTAGTCTTGAATGAAGCCTGTTTTTTCGATCTATTTCGATCCGTTTCGATCGTAAACGCCACCGTGTTGCGTAGTCATTCATCTCGTTTTTTAGACAATGGTCCTTGAATGGGCATCGTATTGTACGAACGAGTCTCGAGTCCAGACGTCTAGACCCCCTAATTTCCCCTCCGAGCCGCGTCAAATTTCTCCTTTCACGCTCGAAACGCGTGCGTTTTAAATGCTTCGATCTATTTTACGATCGCGATGTACTTCATTGATCATTTTGCGCATTCACGTAGGACTTTGAGGCTGCATCGCACAGTGTTGATACAGTACGGTTCCTGCCGCATTCATGCAACCGTGGTTGGCATTAATTGTTAATTATTTATGCCCGCGTACGCGTAGGCGACTACATAATTAATAAACGATTAATAAATTCCGATAAATAATTTTTAAACAAAAATAGTACGAAATAAATAATTTCCACTCTCGATACTTTTCAACGCGAATTCCCAGACTGTCCAATTTCACTTACCAAACAGAGATCCCCCAAAATTCACGCGGGGCGACCTGAAATTTGGAACTTTCGAAGTCCGCTTTTTCCAAAAACACCTTCCACCGCGTATGCGTGCACGTATTCCCTGCGCCGCGGTGTCGTCGTGTACCCTCGCGGCACAAAGCAACCAAGGGAAAGGGCTGTACGCCGCGATGGGACGAAAGTTTGCCGTAAACGGTCGGTTAATGGCCGGCTAGTCGTTTCGTTTGGCAATATGCAAAAGTTGTCCGGGAAGCGGCGGCGGTGTCGTTAGCCCCCGAAAAGCGGCACGTGCAGCCGAAGCCAGCCAGCTCGTCGTGCTGGTTGGCCGCTGTAATCCCTTTAGGGGCAAAATTTGAGGGTTAATCGCGTTACGGTGATATATCGTTGCTTGTTTTCGGCGGCGACGAAGCCTCTGAAAGGATTGAAGCCCGGCAAAAATGAGCGACGCCGAAACCGGCATCGCCGTCAGACGCCGCGACGCCTTTTTCCTTGGGCGCCCGCTCCTCTCGCGCAATTAGGAGCTGGAATTGTTTTGCGCTTCCTCCGCGACGCGACGACAATTCCCTCGCCCCCGCCACCTCGCCGGTGGAAGGAAATTTGTTTGCCCGCCTGGAATTTTCCAGTGGACTTCGAACGGTTCGGGGTGGCGATAATTCCGATAATTCGCCTGGAAAATCTTAACGGTTCACGTCGACGTATTGAACGCCGGGGTGGAAAAAAAGCGAACGCCGAGAAACAGCCCGATCGTTTCGTCGACGCTGTTCCCGAACCACCGTTCGTCGACCCGGCGCCGACGAATACCACCCCGCCGGCAAGAAACACCGGGGCTATCCCGAAATCGAGAGAGACGGACCGTGGACAAAGGGTAGCTGAATCGACAGGGGTGGCTCGGTCGCAATCTGCTCGGGACGAGATCGAATGGAAGTGGTCGCGGATCATAATTAAGAGCCGGCCCATTGACGTAATACCGCGCGCGCGCGCGCGCGCGCGCGTCACGTTGCGCCTCATTGTTGCCGGCTACTTGCAATTAGCCGTGCGAACGGCCAATTTGCTCGTGGCATAATAATCCTGCACTGGCGAACGACGCTGGGGCCAGCGGCAAGGGAGACACCCCTCTGTTGAATTTTCGATGGCCTCGTTTTGTCCGTCGTTGATGATCGATCGTTGCGAGTACGCTGCTATAATAACGAGTATTCGATGCACATAAAATACATAGCACAATGTTCTAAGAAGTATTCGACCGTGGGTCGTGGAAAGATTTCGTTCGCCTCTGTCTCTCTGTCTCTCTTTCTTTCTCCATCGTTGATGATCGATCGTCGCGAATACACGGGAGAAATAGAGACTCGGGATCAAGTAGAATGTTCTAAGAAGTATTCGACTTGGGTCGTCGAACGATTTTCTTCGTTCCCGTCTCTCTCTCTCTCTCTCACTCACTCTCTCACTCCCTTTCTCCCTCTTCGTCGTTTCTGCCCGTGCATCCCAGAAACCGTAAACGCGTGTCCCCTCGCCGTCTCCCGAGGGAATTGCTACGTAATCGAGCCGATATCCTATCCGGATCGAATTGGATCGCCTCTCCACCCCAGCTACCTCCTTTGCTTTAATCGACTGCCATCGATTGTTTCTGCTTCCAGCGATCGGTTTTCCTAATTCCTCGAGGTAAGGGGATACTGTCGAGAAGACGCAGAGGGTGGAGGGTTGGTCTCGGTTGATCGTCGGTGGACTTGGTCGGTCTGTCTGCTCGGTTTTGGGAATCGCAACGTTTCTGGAGTGGCTAAGGGTTGGCTGGTTCGATTGTCGCGATAATGGCGGCGTAGGATAGATAGGGTCGCAGGGGATGGAAAATATGAAGGGGGTGCTAGACACGGCGTCGGTAATTTCGTGTTAAGTAGAACAGATTTTCAAGCGACGATATGAAGAACTCGGAATGCGAAATCCGGGACTGCGTCGCTGAAGCTGGCGTTACATGCTTGTTGGACGCTTAAATCGTGCCTCCAAACTGGAGTGTCTGAGCTCGTGTCTTTCGAAATTGGATTAGGAAGAAGGATTTCCCCGCTTAATCTCTCGATACCAGAATATTGAGCTTGAAATCTTTGAAGTCTGATCCGCCGAGGGGAGATTGATCGAAATTTCATTTTCCGCATTACGGATTGAAATGTCATTAATTGCATTCAGGGTTTTTAATCTCCGAATCCTCTTCGATATCGAGCCCTCGATCTCGAACTCGAAGTTCCCCCTTCTGTCCCCGAACCGGAACGTTCGAGATACAGTGTTTCGATATTCTCTGAGAAGGGACGATGAATATTTGCATCGGCGCGGAGCAATTTTAGTTTGAAATTATTTTACATTCGGAACAATAGTGGATTAATTTGTAGAAAAATTCTCTCGTAATGCTCGATTAATTGTTCCGCTATTTCTCCATAAAAGAAATGCAGAGATAAAAGGAGAAAACTCTCGAGTGGGTGCACCCTCCCTTTTCCCCTCCCTATTTTCTATTCACCCTTTCGTTTCGTTCACCGACCAGTTTTATTCATTTCCTCTGTTCAACTAACCCTTTGCGAATCCGGTTCCACGGGGTTCCTGGTGGTTCACGTGCGACTCGACCGCCTCCACTTTCACCTCCGTGGCGGTACACAAAGGGGTATAATCGAGCAAGGACAATGAGTATCGCCGCGATGAAATCGAATGGAACCGTGTGTTCCGAATCTCCAACGTGGTCGGAAGAAACGTATTTAACGTTAAAAGGACCGCACTTTCATTCAATCTAACAGATATATATATATTTTCTCTATTCCGTTTTATATTAAAAATTGCTTCCCAGAGAACCGAATTCTCGTCCCGATAATACCAAACAAATTGTCGGTCGTACAATGGCGCACCCATCGTCCCGTTTCTAAATAAATTCCATCCGTGTCAAACGTTGCAAAAACGAATGGCCAGAAGCGCAATAGAAAAATTGAAATATCCTTACCATTTATCACACGCCTATATATACATGGCCGTTTGAAAATAGTTGAATCCATCCGAATATCTGGCTGCCGATCCACCAGCGAAACGATTCTACGTAGAATATCATCTACATATAACGCACAGTGTTTGTAGCATCCTCGAGACGCACAGAGTAGACGATACTTCACAGCGGAACGAAGTTTTAAGGCTGCTGGACAACGGTGATTTATCGCGTTCCCATTTCGAAGGCTTTCCATTTTGCAAAGGCGAATGCAACCCGTTCCATCGATTATCGTTCGTGTTGCTCTCGTTGTCACGCGGTGCTTCATTCGGTCAACAATGCTCCGTACACGTAATTTGCCTGTTATTGATCATCCATTTGTCACGTCGCATTGTTCCCTGCGCTATTTGTTCACGGCGTTTTTTTGTTTTCGCTGCCTTTTGGGCCGCTCGTCATTTCGACGTGCAGGGGGTGGACTCGCCTCTGCGAGAGGCGTTAGGGTTGCCGGGGGCGCTTTATGCGATCCGCGGATGATTAATAGATCGTTAGTGGCCGATACTATAGGGGTATTAATACAGGGAAATCTGTTAATGTATTTGTGCGCATAATCGAGGGAGATATATTGGAATCGTTTAGGTAATAAATACTCTGTGTAGTACAATCGCTGCAACTACTTTTGGGCCTCTTGGCTGGGGATTTCTTATTTTTCGTGCACGTACGTTCTGCGTGGAAATTGTAATAGACACAGAGAAAATTTGAACTTCCAACTTCGGTTTTTAAGAGATTTTATTAACACTTAGACTTGTAAGAATGATAATGAATGCGCTTGGACTTGTAAGATAATAATGAGCGAACTTGGACTTGTATGACGTGAGCTTGGGCTTAGAGTATGATAATAATGATCTTGAGGAGGAATAGTCAAGGGTTTATAAGGGATCTGAAATATAGGAGTAGGGGTGATAGGAGAGGTCGAAAGTAGGAATGGAAAATAGTTAGGGACATAGGTCAGGAGTTGAAAACATTGGACGGGTGACTAAACGGGGTGACTCACAGGGTAAGGGCAAGGATGAGGAAGGTTTGGCAAGATGCAATAATATTTGTACGTATGAATCCTTAAGCGACAGAAGTAAAGAGATAAAGAATAATACAGAAGTAAAAGATAAAGAATAATACGGAAATATATATATCGTAAGACTAATATAGATATTCATCGGCGAATACATTACAAAATATTGTAGGAAACATTATTGGGGGGTTTTCTTATGTCTTGCGAAAATTTATAGACAATAGGAGTCAGGTACTGGCGATACAT
Source organism: Nomada ferruginata (assembly GCA_963583965.1). Classification (NCBI taxonomy): domain Eukaryota; kingdom Metazoa; phylum Arthropoda; class Insecta; order Hymenoptera; family Apidae; genus Nomada; species Nomada ferruginata. Next base: position 5,868,790 of record OY757225.1, on the reverse strand, counting down.
TATAGCACCGCTTGGTGTGTTCGTTGCATCACACGGGCTGCAGTAATCTACATGTTCATCAATTTAATCTCGTTTGACTGACGAGTAGAAAATGTATGCACGATGAGATTTCACTTGGGGATATTACGCTACACGGATGGCGGTGTGCCGCCACAGAAATTGTCCCCGGATGGCCTTAATAACTTCTGCATTTCCGCATGCAAATTCGCTGCTTAAAGTTAGAAAAGAGTGCCGCGTCGAAGAATACATCTCGCACGCTCCTAATCTCAATTATTAAGCCAAATGAAAGCACGCGCAGAAAAGATCTCCATGTATTAAAATATAGAACGAATATTCTACCCCGTCTAAAATCCTTTTCCCTTCAAACTAAATTTATCCGCCTTCATGGAGCACCAAAATCGACCCATTCCCCAAAAACTACTATCGCATCGTTACACGCCTATTATTTTAGTCCGACGAGTAGAAGCAATACAAACATCGAATCTCAAAATAAGACCACCCCTCGAATACCTCGCCGACCCGTTGTAAATCTCCCTAGACGCATCCGCCTCGTCCCTACAAACACGCCCCGAAAACATTATACCCTCTTCCACGTCTCGAAGGCCAATTCGTGGCGCGTTTCCTCGTTCATTCCCAGCAGAGAGCCGTCTCTCCTCGGATCGTCCCGCTACCAGGTCGATTCTCACATAGCTGGATCATGATCGAGTCTGGTCGATTGAGGAGGGATCAGATGGGCCAGAGACGGGCGCGGAGGAGAGGTGGGGTTAATCAGTGCAATCATGAGATTAGCGTGGCCAGGGGGGAAGCAAAGGCAGGCACGTACCGTTTCACAGGAAAGGGGAAGCATGTGGCGGTGGCGAAGGTGGGGACGAGAGATGTTGGAGGGTGCGGAGAGGGTGTTCGTATATCGATTCGACATCCCGGACCTCGAGAGGTTCGCTTTGATGCATAATCACTTTGGTCCCGCGTATCGGTTCGCCGTAGGTGAGTGAAACGTTAGTTGCGAGAAGTTAATCTTTTCCTTTTGCTCGCTTCAATCGATATCCCGTTCGGGCCGATTATCTCGGGGGGTCGAAATTGTGTTGGCGGATGTTTCTTGTGTTTTTTTTCCCCTCCTTCTTATTCTTCGATTGAATATGCTCGCGACGCGACAAGAACGGGGGAATTCCTGGAATTCTTATGGGCGACGTTTTTTCACGGCGAAATGGGATATGGTGCCGGGGGATGGTGGGTGTCTGTGGAACACGGTAGATGGGGAATGGATAGAGATGTGTGTGGCCACCGAGGTTCTATCGATTTTGTAGAAACAGGGGGATAAATTTGCAACGTGGATTTCTGATGGTATTGAAAATCGACAGACTTACTGCTGGAGGATTTAATGTTTAATGCTAACGGACTTTATTGCGGTGGTAAACGAGCGAGGGTAGAAAAGGATACAGAAAGATAATAAGTGCATACTTGTTGAACATAGAGGGGCGTTTCAATCAACGAAAATATATATGGGAATGTTTCATTGTTTCATTGCCGACGTGTCGCATAATGTGTCCCAATTATTTTCCACCGCCGTTTAATATTCGTCCATGACGACAACGGGGTGGTTCAACGTTGCCACCCAGACGACAGGAACTATTACCAACGCCTCGGGACAGAAACCTTATCCGCACGGTCCTTATCGTGTTCAGTAATTCGCCTAATCGCTCCGGCCAGCAGCTTCGAGGCATTAAGGACTTCCGAGGAACGCGCCCCGAAATAAGCAGCCTGCTGCGCGCGCCCTTATTCGCGTTACGAGCACCGATTTTCCACCGTGGAAACCCGCAATTATGGATAACCGATTTGCTGGCCGATGGAAATTGAACTGCGATTACGCGTCTATATCTCGCGACGGAGCATCATTAGTTTCGCTGTCGTACGTGCGATGCAATGTATCGAAAATAACGTCGCCTTAACGACAGAAATTCGCCACGTCTAGACAGTTAGAAGCGAAAAAGGCAGACTTAATTTTTCTATTCGGTCCAATTTCTTCCTACATTTTATAAAGAAATACCTGCGGACGATGCACAGGAAATAACTCAGCAGTACCATTTATTCGCTTTCATCCTTTCTAAAGTACATTTATGTACATACGCGTGTTCTACTCGCAACTAGAATTCTGTTATATAAAATTCTACTCGGCAAAATCCTTCCGCGTAGTCGCGTGGAGTGGCCATTAAACAGTACGATTCGGTAGGCGGCGTTTTTAAAATTGCATTCCCTTATCTTCCGACATACTTGGCCGTGCTGCAACTTTTATCCTTCATTACGTGGCTGCGAAAGGACGCGTGAAAAATTCACGAACCGCGGCCAGAACGTCTGCGGTAGACCGGGGGCAGCCGTAGGCCGGAATTAATTCTCTCTGTCGCGCGTTCGTCTCTCTTCCGGTGTTATACGCAATGCGATGAAGGATGCCCGTGTTTCTCGTCTGAACGGCAAGTTTGTTAAAATGTTCCTTCCAATTCAATTATACCATCATTTATTTCCAAAGCTCGCATCCAACCCTTGCGACTTCGACCTTTCCGCGTCGACTAATTAGATATCTTCTCTGTGAAACGAAAAATGACCCTGCACAAAAAAATAGTGAAATCACCTCGCCCACGTGGCCCCTCTCGAAAATTAACGATACACCCCGATAAGATCCATCAAAGTCCCGTTCGAAAGGGATTACGTCGTCCTTTGGAAAAGTTTCGCGTCATCGATTTCCCCAAAACCGCTGTACAATTCATCGACCGTCGGGCCTATCGCACAAAGTACGATGAAATGCGGAAAAAAAATCGTGGAGCATCCCGACTTTGCTCACCTGCCCGAGCTTATTTTGTCTCAAGATTTCTTTCGCATCCCGCGGTGGATCGCAAAGCGAACGATCTTCTACCTCGAAATTTCTGCGAATTCGAACGGCTGCGCGTACTTTGAGAAATTGCTTTAGAAATCGCCGTGAACAACAAAAAGCCAGCCAACCTGCGAAGCCAACGAAAGAGCACAAAAGAGTTCCCGTCGCAAAAGCGCTATCCAAAAACATTATTCCAAAACGCTTCGCGGAAACCGCCGTAAAGCGTGGCGAAAGAACCGGGCAAAAAAAAAAAAAAAACCCGGGCACACAGAGATCTGTGAGAGGCGGCTTTATTAAAAAGCGCAAAAAACTCTAGCATCCAGCGGATAGATAGAGGTGCGGCAGGTGACGCAGACGGGGGTAGGGGCGGTCGGACGAGCGAGAAAGAGGAAGTCGTGTGCCGAGGGGGTCGAAAACAGCAGGAAACATTTCGCGAAACCACCCTTCGCCTTTCCATTCGCTCTGCCACCCCCTCTGCCACCTGCTGGACACTATCCACTGCCCGTTCCATGCCATTGGCTGCGTGCAAAGTGATTAAAAACATGGGAACGGGCAGCTCTCGCGTTGCTCTCGGCTTCCTCTTCCATGGCCACGCTCTATCGTTCTTCCTGCGCTGCAACCCCTGTTTTCGGAGCAGCCTGGACGGCCACCGCAAATGCCCGAGGGATTTGCCGCTCTCGGAGTATTTTATCCCTTCGGAGGCAGAAATGGGCTGGGAGGGAGGGAGGGAGGTTGGTCGTGAACGGTGCACGGGGGGTGGCGATAGAACCGAAGGTTTGGATATTCGAGTTTTCCACGGAGATGCCGGTTGGATTTTTTTCTCTCCTCCTTTGTCGCTCGTATCGCGTGTACAGGCGCGTATTTGTTGGTCGGTGTCCCTTCCTTGTTAACGTGCGATGAATTTCGTTTGATTTGGTAACGTTCTAATACTGGTGGACTGGGTTTTAGAGGGGGTGGGTGGAAGGTCGAGGGTGATTTGTACGTATTTCTGGCCGCGGGTTAATCCTACGTATGGTTGGATAACGCAGCGTGCGGTCGGAACGGTGGATAATTTTGTGGTGGAAATTCTCTATTCCGGAAGGAGAGATTCATTTTTTTTCATTTTATTTCAACAGCGGAAGCGCGATGCTTGAAGGGTTTGCGGGGCAGGCGGTTTAATTTGGTTAAACGGATAAGAAAGTTAAGTAAAATGAATTAACTAACGAACACTCTCGGTTGCGTCGCGACCAAATCCAAACTGAACTCCGAATTATTCTCGGACAATTTTAAAAACCTCGCCGCCCAGAACGAAATCATCCCCTATCACCCCCTTCGCTCGCCCACGTTTTATACAGTGGAAACTTCTCGGTGTCACGCAGTGACAGACGAATAGGATCGCTCGTCTAGGTGGAAAGTTTCAGCTTCCACTCGGCTGTCTCGCGGAGAGAATCTATTCCGCGTGTCGGTGAACCGTGCCACTGATTGCCCACGGGAATTTCGTTCGCGATCCCGCGGATGGTAACGCGCTGGAAAAGTTACTGGCGTGTAGAACGACGTGGAACGCGTCTGTTTAAGTGGCGGCTCATCCATGTTTCTTTTCGTATTTCAAACACAATCGCATTCCCTCGTGGGTTCACCGTGGGTCGGCGGATACACGTTACGTGTACGTTGGTTGTTTTTCTAGAGATTCTTCGTTATTGTTGGAAACAATTCGTTCACCCTTTCTTTCCCCGATACTGAATAATTCGCGGGACAGACGATACACTTGCGAATTAGCGTTCGAGGCGTTCGAAACCAATACAGGAATGCGATTTATCTTTATTCGGGGATTAAATAATCATTGCCGTTTCGTTCCTCGTTTCGTTTGAAGCCGATGGCGAATGTTATCGAGGTGTTTGCGTCATTTAATGAGCCATAAAGGGGAGCAAAAGTATTTACTGGCGTGTTTTACGTCATAGGACGTACGTTCCTTGCGTTTCGAGGCGGATCCCCGGTTGAAACCGCTGCTGTCGGCTGTCCTTTCTAGTATCGCCTTACACAAGCGCACTGAAAAAGGGAAGACAGGAAGAGCCCCTCGTGGGATTTTAAAATGCTGGAATAGTTTCTCCTTACCAGTTTCCCAACTTCAACTTTCGGCCTGTCTCTCTGTCTTTCTTCCTGTCTTGCTGGATGGTAGAAATACGTCGTTCGACCCACCTGTGCATCCCATCCTACGTTTCCGAGCAACAAACTTCGAATTCCGCCACGACGTGTCCAACTTGGCGATGCCGTAATCGTTGCCGAGTATTTATTTAGTATTCGCGCGTGAAATATTCGATTCAGGTTCGAACAACTTGGACGTACCTTCGCATTTTCTTGGATCGCAGATGGAAAAGAGTTTCAGTTAACGAATACACTGTACTGTAATAAAAAGAGCCCCGTGAAAGGCAACGCAGCGTTCGTCAACTCCTTCAAATAAAAAAGGCCGAATAAATCCGTTCAATAATAACGATTATTATATCCCACTTTGCCATCTCCCAATAAAGTTCACGTTACCCGCGTCACTCGTAAAAATTCCACCGATTTAACGGGCTGTTTTTGCGGGAATAGTGCCACCACCGTAACTTTGGTGACGGTATGATAATTTCCAGAGGCATTTCCCTCAAGAACATTAGGCGGTGCGTTCCCTTAAGGTGATGTCGTCTGAAAACGACGTCCCGTCCGATCGTTAAACGGCATAATATGACGGTGGCATCTGTCGTGACGTGAAACGAGCAGGTGACGCGAAAACTTAGGGGAAGGTTTCATTTTTAACGAAATTGACAAGAATAGAATATCATTTCTTTCGGGCAAAACATTGGAAGGAAAACAAAATTCCGAGCAGGGCATGCGTTCGCGGAAAAATGTTCATGGATAATATCTTCCCGCGCCAAATTAGAAAATCCGTTTCAAATTCTTTCACGAGCTGCAAGCTATTCGACGCTGGTGCAGGCAACTGTCCTCGCGAAGAAATGCCGCTGCCACGCCTGTAACTTTAAAAGGAATATTATCTTTCCTGAAAAATCTGTCATACATCTTTCCGGCAAACCGCACGATGCGCTGTGGAACGCGGGTTCAAATGGATCACGTTACGGGAACTTGAGTATTTTAAGCACGCACGAAGATAACCCTATCGCGAGCTTCCTCTGCCAGGTGACCGCCTCGAGAAAGCGTTTGGTCCTCTCCGTCCTGAATTATTGTCGCTCGAAATAATTCCTGCCTCTCCGTGACTTGCCCGAAAATGCTTAACAGCGTCCTGAATCTCTTAAATAATGTTAGAACTCGCGCAACCAGCACGTAAACTATAACATAAAGCCGACAATCACTATTTTCACTCTATCAATACCTTTGCCCTCTTTCTGCTCATCGTTTTCCAACAGTCTCGCAATTGTGTTTCATAGAGCAACCACGACAGCCATTACATCAGTGATATAATAAACAGATTTAAATTCAGTATCGCGTAATAAAAATATTAAAATAACCTCCGACAAATATAGTTCGCAGTGTAATGGATGGGTTACACGTGAAAATAAGTCGGAAGAACCTTGTTCGAAGACTGGCTTTTATTTTATGTTTATAAAATACTTAAACGACGATGATGGACTTGTAACTCGGATTTTGAAATAATAATGCTCTTCGTATGAAGTATAAGATAATAATGATTGAACTTGGACTTGTATTATGGTAATAATGAACCAACTTGGACCTAGAGTATAATAATAATGAATCTGAGGAGGAACGGTCAAGGGTTTATAAGGGATCTGAAATATAGGAGTAGGGGTGATAGGAGAGGTCGAAAGTAGGAATGGAAAATAGTTAGGGGCATAGGTCAAGAGTTGGAAACATTGGACGGGTGACTAAACGGGGTGACTCAGAGGGTAAGGGCAAGGATGAGGAAGGTTTGGCAAGATGCAATAATATTTGTTGTACAGCTTAAGATTAAATGGGTTGGTACATTACAGCAGACTTAAAAAATTATCCTACAAGCGTTATCGATGTTAAAACCAAGGAACGAGAACGGTCCAATACAGGAATGCAGGAAAACGAAGAGAGGCAGCAGCCGTTCGTCTTAAAAACAGTCTAGCTCGCGAACGAAAGGGTTGAACTGCGAAGACCGCGAGGAATTCCCGGAGGGTCACGAATATCTTCGTTATCGGGGCACCTCGGTCGTCTTGATGGCCCGTAAAGTAACGTAACGAGTAATAAGTCTGGGCCAGATTAAAAACGATAAATGTCGTTCGGCTTGGAGGCGCGATAAAGGCGGGCCGTAAAAGTGGCTCGTTTCAGAGCAGTGAACGAAGGCTCGCGAGCACGACGGCAGAAACTAGACACGCGGCGTAATTGTGACGGCTGCCATCCTCTAATTCCGCGGCTCAATTATACTCGTAAAAGTTCTCGCGTCCTCGCAGATAGACGAGTCGCCACGTGACAATAAGAGTTTAAAGTTTAGACTTTAGTCTGGTGTTTTTATGGAGCTTCTCGCGCAGTCAGCGATTCCGCGTCCAGATAGTTTTTCGCGGGGGATGTAAAATGCCTGTCGTTTCGAGGAGGATTATGTTGAAACATATTTGACGGTGAATTGCGTTGCAGAATGATGTTTCTTTAAATTCGGCGAGCTCGCGTACGTTTAAACAATACTAATATTATTCGAAGTTAAAGCAGTAGGAATCGAAAAGGGGTATTCACGGCGATCAAACGCGTTGTTACGTAGTAATAGTAATTGCGCTTAGCGCGCTTTTATACTCGGTCTCCACTTACTTTGCAACACTCTCCGCTGTTCCATCGTTCTCCCGCCTTCGTCGTGTCGTCCTCGTCTATTTTATAGAACGGTTGTTTTCATTGCAAAACTCGGCGCGATCCATTAAACGTCGTTACCTACGTCAACATAAAAGCCATTAAGCTTCGCTCGTCAAGCAGTGACCAAGCGTAACCAGCCTTCTAATGTCGATGGGCAAAAACCGTGTTCCACGCAAACTGGATATTATTCTCCGGTCACGGCGTCGCGGAGGCAGAAGGCGAAGAATTCTCGATACGTTAATTCATTTCCGTCCGGGGGAAGTTAATAGTTCGGCACTCGAAGTGTTAAACTAATTCGCAATCGAGCGGTTCGGATAAAACAAAAATATAGAAAGCATTAAATTGTTACGGCAAATACCTCGAGCAAGTTCTTCCCACGGAACCGACGAAAATCGCACGAAGAGCGACGCGTCGATCGAGAAACTGTCGTTGTCTCGCGGCTGAAAGCGTGAACACGCTCGCGAATCGCGTAAATCTTGTAACCCTTGCGGCGAATTTCCGCCACGAGCAACACGGAGTCAAGTCTGCCGCTCGGTCATTTGTTCGGATTGCAATAGCTGGGTGCACTCTCGCGGAAGCAGATGAAAAGGTTAAAAAACGAGTGAAACGAGTGAAGAGGGTGGGAAATAGGGGTTGAACTGAAAGAGGGGTCGAGGAAGACGAGAACTACAGAGTCGTCACAAAGGCGGGCGCGTCCTGCGAATACCCAACTCTAGCACGCGCCTCCAATTCTTCTTGAAATCTTGACACGCGACTGGAACGGAGTTCTGAAAACGAACGCGGCTCCGCGATCCTTTGAACGTCTAGCCATTACTTATATGGACACCGTGAGCTTTCTTTTTTTCTGCTTCTTTTCCTTTTTGCTTCCTGTTTTTGTTTCACGCGGATACGAGCTCGGGGCATGCTTAATGGAAGCTGCAGATGTAAGATCGTAATTTGAGAATGTGAGTAGACGCGTTCATAGAAATGATTTTGTTCGTTCGGTACGTTGCACAGTGGGCCAGAACTGAACGCTAGCTGTTCATTTGGTAAAAAATCGATTTCCTCATATCGATGTTTTTTAAATATATATTGGTTCAGAGGTGTCCATTGCTTTCGAAAATAATAAAATTAATGAAATTTATTAAAAATTGTGATTAGTACAAGCGTTTAAAAATCACAATTTTATAGGTACCATTTTTCACACGAAAAATTGCTCTTTTTCTTTTTAATGCCCTGATTTATCTATTTAATATTTTCTGGTCATGTTTGTTTCCAAATGAAGAGTATTCTTTTGCGTTAAGAATGCACACCTCGAATTTAGAATTGCCGTTCGTTATTTATTAGAAAAACAATGCTCAGTGGAGTAAAGAAAGTTGTCAAAGTTGTTCATTTTCAACAAGGAATATCTTTTAAGTTCCAAAGAGTTCCGCATTCTTTCAAAGTGGAATGTTTCCCCTATATAATCACACAAAAATCATTTCCCGCTTCGTCCCGCCAAGAAAGTTATTAATGTGTAAAGTGGCGCAATAAGACGCCTAATTTCTGACCGTTCTAACGTTCTGTCTGTGATCGGTTCAAACAGTTTGTCGTGAGACTGCATATAGAGAGATTAAGAGCATTTTTTATATACGAATTTAAACCTTTATACTCAATTTTTTGTTCTGTTTATTTCAACGCGAACGCGCGATCCAGGCGCGCCGCGGCGGCCGTGAACTAGCGTTCAGAAAATGGGTGCGAAGGAAACGGTTTTAGGAAACGTTTCGCGCGGGGATAATAATCGTGCTATCGAATATATTCCATTATTGCCTTTTATTGACGAGAAGACGAAAACGGACAGCAGGACAACCGTCACCCCGTGCAATTACTCCGCTGGCATTAAATTAACCCCTTGTCGGCGGCAGGAAAAGTAAATCTGTCGATTGTCAGTCAAGCCACTCGACGTATCGACGATATCCGCGTCGACTCGCGTGCGAGCTCTCGCCCTCTGCGCCACGTTTTCGATTAATATCCGGCGCGTAATTACGAAAATGGCAGCGGCGTCCTCGTCGTCGTCTTTTCCAGGCGTCTCTTTCGCTCTTTTTCCCACCGTCTCCCTGCACGTCAGCGATGCCTCGTTCTCGGTGATTAAAACCTCCGGCACGCGGTATCACGCGCCCAGGTGCGTGCACCGGAATGTACACAGCAATGTACCCGCTCGACCGTGGCGCTCGCTTTATCATTAATTACCTTGGATTAATTACACTGATCGGGCCGCTTCGACGAATATCCACGGGCTATTTTTGGAATTAATTTCGCCGCGACGAAGACGCGTCTTTTATCTCTTGCCCGTCGCCTTAAAATAGCGATGGCGACCCTCGTCACTCGCTGAGTATGCGCGACGATTGAAGTAATAAGATTCCTCGGTGCGAGGAATCGTGCAATTAAATTGGACGATTTAAATCCCAAACTATCGTTGCGACAGTAAAGATAATATTTCGTGGACGCGAAAAACTTCCGGCGTATTTTTCCCCAGAATAATATATTGTCTGTGTTTCGTCGATATCTCTTAAAATACGACGAACCAATCGCTTCCATCTTTTATCCTCGCCCTTTTCCCAGCCGACCCGCAGCAGATACTTGTTCCTCCGCAGTTGGTCGTATTTTAATTATCCTAATCTGCACCGACTTCCCTCGAGCTCCCCCGTGTACAGCATTATTTCGATTTCCCCGAGGGAAACGGTCCAGCAGTCGCGTCTCTGAGTGAAAAAGATTCGATCGATCGTGAATCGAGCGCGATGCTCTTGACAAAAGCGATCGACAAGTTACCAGGATAACGACGGAGTTCCGTCGGCCATTTATATTCCGCCAGCCGTGCTGTCTGCGCCTCCTTCTGATTTCCACCCTCTTCGCTCGACACACGCTCGACGAATCGAACCGTGTATTTCGTTTCCTTTCCTCGTGGAAGCAAACCCCCTAACGAGTGCCCGATATATCTCTCAGCAGTCGAGGGCTTGTCTTCGTTTTTTCTGCGGCTTCGCGAAGGGGTTGGGCGGGCGGGGTGGCGGTGAGTTGTTTCGTTTCGCCGATTTATCGTTTAATAAAAGGTGATACATGGCCCGCGGGGCGATCGTTTTTATTTGCCACGATATACTATATACCGCCGAACCACCGCACCTCTTAATCTTCGATACTCCGGTCGTTCGTGGGCTCGTTAAATGGAACTTTCTCGAATCCGGTCCCCTGTCGGGATTAAGGGTTGCCTTGGGTTGCCTTTGGCTGAAAGGGGTGGAGGCTGCCTCGGTTCTGCTACTGTAAATTCTTGGCGGTATCGAGAGCAGAGAAGAAGTGAAGAGGGTGCAAGGTATTGCAAAAGAAAACAACAATAGCATCCTCCCTTCCAAGCAACAGTGCACACCACGATCGTCGAATTTGCCCCTTTTGGAGATGGCCAGAATATCGATGTTATCGCGGACGGATCGCTCTCTTATCCCCCCCGGCGAGCGTGAAACACCTCGCGACAATGCTCATCCGTGTAGCCGACAGCTCGACACATTCTCACGTGTCTTGGCGACAAGTGATGGACGAACAGCCTCCGACTATCCCGACCATAGGGATTGGCTAGGTTTTATGTCAAGGAGGGGTAGTAACACAGGGTGAACAAGGGCTGGTGTGCAAGTGGATGAATAGCAAAGCAGGAATCGACATTTCGGCGCTTGGCGTTGCCGCGACTGCCTCCGCTAGTCGCGCAGGAAAAGAGAGAACAACGTCGAGAGACCAGTGAATAGAGGGGTTAAAAGGGGGTGGGTGGAGTGGTATATACGGAAGAGGTGGCGGTGAAGAGTGGGAACGGGGTAAAAGAGAAGGGAATTACTATGGTCGATGTTGGACAGTGCGAGAGAGAAAGGCAGGCGGGAAGAAGAACCCCTAAAGAGACGCAAAGGCAGTCGAAGGGTTGGGACCGGGGGTGTAGATGAAGCTCTTTGACAAGTCAAACATGCGCTAACGCCCTCGTAAGATAGTCACTTTCAACATGGCCGACGAGCACCCGGACTCTTTCTGACCCTCGCCAAAGGAGAACAGCCTCCGGGGGGAGATGGTCGTCGAGGCAAACGAAATATTTGATTCCTCTCTTTTTTTCCCCCTTTCACTTCCCCTTTCTCTTTTCTTCTTTTCCCGTGTCGGTTCTCCGTGTCTTTCTGGAACGCCGCGGCTCGATTTCCCTTTAATTGGCTTCCTTTGGTGCCGCTATGCAGTACCTACGCCGGCTCGACGAGCTGGTACACACGAGGATAGTTTTCTGCTGCTCCCTGAATGAACGCTACCTGGGGGAATTTTTATACGGGGTGCAACGACGGAACGGCGGACGCGATTTCTTTTTTTTTCATGACTCGCGACGGTGTAACATTCTTCGATATTTATTTATCTAATTTTGGACATTTCGCTCGTGAAATTATCGCGATAAGCTTATTGAAAATTAAAGCTGCTGCTCTGTGCCGCGAATATACGTTCACGCGAGAACAGGCGCGGAATGCAAACGATTGTACGCTCGCGGCCGTAAAGCGGACTCTTAACATAAAATACGAGATATCTCGCGGAGTATGCCACCGTTTTTACGGTCCTGCCGTAATGATTTTACTAGCGGAATAACGAGGAGAACTGATTTACCGCACAAAGAGCGCGTACATTTCGCCCCGTTGCCCGGCGAAAAAAGCAAACTTCCCGCCGAGGTGCTGTCTTAAAAAACTACTTTCAAACATCCCTCGGTGTTTGAAAAATTGATTCCTTCCTCCGTCCGTGGCGCAGCATTTACTTCAAGCTCAAAAAATTACATTCGTTCCAAAAGGAAAACAAAGCTTGCCCGACCAATTTTTCAACTTCAACCTCCCCAAACGTAATCAAACAAAATTGCTCGAAGTGAGCCACAATTCCCTGAATCGCTCGACCCGCACGGATGCCTAAAAATACCGAACCCCTGACCCGCAAAATAATACGTCAAAAATAGCCCAATAATCCCACCCTCGAATAAACCCTACTCCTTTTCCTCCAACCCCTTAATCGTCCCGCAACAAGCGATCAATGCTCGCGATCGATACCCAGCCGCCCCTGTACCGCCAAGGAACGCGGTGCAATTTGCGTCCAGGGGGTGGTAGAGGGGGACGCGATCGCGATGCGCGACCGACGGAAGTTCAGGCCGGGGTAGTTATTAGGCGGAACGGAAAGAGGACTCGGTAGCTCGCGACGAAATGTCAAGCTCTCTCGGCGCAATTACGCTCGATTCATTAAGCCGCGGTGTGGTTCATTGCTTCGAAGTTTCGTGGCGAAACGGTGCGCGGCCGCTAATGACGTTCACCCTCTTTGGCAGCCGAGCAACCGAGCCAGCCAGTCAGCCAGTCAGTCTGCTCGTCCCAAGGAAACGATCTTACCTCTTTCATCCGCCTCTTCTTCCCGACCTCTTCTCAAACAATAGCGATGCAATTTTTACGAGGAGACTTCCGGCTGAAACGTCGAGGGAGAAGGGTGGTGAAAGGGAAGGGGGATGCAGTGAAAGAGGAGAGCAGTCGTCTGCGGCTGGACCAAAGAAGAGGCGCGGCGTACCGGACGGAAAGAAAGACGACGGAGTGGGCGGAAGGGAGGCACTTTGATCGTTTAGAAAAATTGCAGTTTGCCAAACAAAACCCCCTGCTTTTGAGGGGTAGCCGTCGATGAGGCTGGGCGGGCCCGGGTGGTCTCCGCAAGACGTGAAGTGGAAAACCGGCGAAAAGTTCGTTAATTACAGGAGTTTTCGACGGTGGACGTGGCTCGTGAGATCGATATTCTTCTTCCTGCCAGACCCTCTCCACGAACCCCTTTCGGACGTGTTTCTTCCCTCTGGCCAGGTCTAACCCATCGAGCCTCTGCCTCCGTTTCGTCTCCCCTTATTCTTTTCTGGTCCCTGCATAGGTACCCAGTTCCCCCTGTTTTTTTTTGTTTTTTTTCGCGAACTCGACCGACGAGCAGAAATCTCTTTAAGCGGACGGGCCCCCGCGGCTTTTGTGACGGGCCTGCACACGTTAACTCGAGCTTTAAGCCGGATTACTCTTGGGCTTAAAGCGTTCGTTCGCCAAGCTACGGTTCGGCCACGCGCAAACACCGGGCCGGATGAGTGGCTTTTTGACCGGATGCTGCGTGTTCGTCTTTGGATTGATATGTGTTCGTCGTGTGAGTGGCGATTCTCGGAACGCGGAGAAATCTGGTGCGACGAGCCGGCGCTTTCGTTATAGTAGGCAGAAATCGCGGAAACGGAGAATCGTTTGACGAGTTCGCATGCGGAAAAGTTGGCGAAGAAGGAATTAGAATCGAGCGGTATCGATTTCATTTTACACTACTTCTTGGGTTTCCCTTGGGTAGGCTCGCAAGTTCTATAATCGGAATGGCTAGCAATTGTATACTTTATTTTGCTGAATTGTCGACGTCGACGGAATGTTTAATACCTTTTTAACGTCTTCCACTGTATTTGTCCCTCGAAATTGTTAACAGACTTCAATTAATTCTATTTCGATCGTACCCGCCAGCCGTTATATTTCCACGCGGAACCAGTATTCGCACCGCGGCCGCCCTTGCGCTATTATCTTGCCAACATTTGAAACAATACACTGTTGCGGATCCGCTATCTAACATACAATTCCTATAGAATTTCATGCCTGCTCTTTGTTCCTTTAATTAAAAAGATCATTTCGCCATTGAGGCTTTCGAAATAAACACTGTGCCCCGCGGTACGCCCCTCCGAAAAATGTTGCAATTCGCGAAGCAATATTTAACAGCAAACATCCAGGGAAGTTCTTCGACATTTCGCGACCGAATTTCCTACTCGATCCAATTTCGATATAGCTGAAAGAGAAGGAGGGCAACGTAGGAGATAGTGGACGTCTAATAATTGGCTGTTTCCTGTCAGGTCTTCGCTGTAACTGGTGCATCCGGGCAATGAACGGGATGATTTTTGCCACGAGTGATGCGAAACGAAAATTGCACGTTTCTTCTCTGTCAGAGCTGCCTCTCCCTCTCTCTCCCCCTCTACCTCTTTCTCCTACTCTCTCTCTATCTCCTCTTCTCGCAATTGTGCACGAGAACAGCTCGCGATCCTTCATTTCTCGCTCCGTACACTCGTTGCCCAAAGATGCATTAGGAGAACTGTGTAATTTGTCAAGTAGCACGCCGAATGCAATACCAGCCACGCCACCAAGACGGACGACCGTGATTAGGCAAACAATTACGATTACGAGATGGTTGCTCGCTCGTGTGACGAATCGCAATGCCTGCTGGGATTCTTTCTGGCGTGAAACAACCTTTCAGGATATTATCGACGATGCTGCGAACCCGAGATTGGAATACAGAGAATATTTCCTTGGACTGTTTTTTCCGGTTGAAAAAATTCTTGGAGGAGTTTTTAATTGAAGTCTCTCGGGTCTCTAGAATTAGTCGTCCATCGTATCTGCTAGAAAGGCGAAAGAGAAGAAGAACGCGTACTCACCCGTGTGTCCGACTTGCATTTCAATTCGGCACACCAGGGCCACCCCTTTTCGCACCGAGCCCCGGCTTTCCTCAAAGACTCGCCTCTGCTTCGTACGTACCGCGGCGCGTGGAGGTGGAAATACTATTTGTCAACACCAGTGCATTTATACACGGGTCCCGTTGGACATCGTCGGTAAATCATGGCCGTGAGCGAGAAACAATTGACCAGGATGCTCTCCGGCCCTGTTACATCGCTCCTGACCACCAAAACCAACGAAATATATTCAGCTGGTGCTCGTGCAGGATGCAAGTGAACCTCCTGGTCGCGTTGGATAGGCGATGGAACAACTATTGACCGGTCACGGAGTTGCCATAACTAGCGGTAATGGTCGGCTCGTTTTGGCTCTCCGTTAGCCTCTCCCCTCTCTCTCTCTGGCGTTCTCCACTTCGTTCCTTCCGCCGTCCCCCGTTCTCCAGGGCCACCCTCGTCTTCCGTTTCGCTCGTCCTGTGTCTGTAACGTCACGTCTCATTAAGACAGGCCAATTCCGGAACGTCGTCGACCGCTTGGAAAATTAAAAGGCGATGGAAAAAGGTGTTGGAGAATTTGGAAGATTTCGGGGCATTTCGGTTGGTGGAACGATAGGGTTAGGCCAGCGATGTCTGCAATTAGAAAATTGAGTTCCCTTGAAGGTACCCTGTGCGCTAATTAGAAGTTACTACCGTGCAAAATAATCAGTAGGAAAGATAATTGGATTTATAGACGTTCACGTGTGCTAATTGGCGATGGTCGTTCGCGCGGGGTATTTAAAGAATGGGACGGTAAACTTTGAAACGAATAATAGCGATTGAATTGAATTGAATGAACTGGATACATGAAATTCTGTCTAATTAAGTAATCCTGTCTAATGCAGAGATATATATTAATGCACCATCGCGGAAATAATTATTCCCGCGAGTGGCAATAAATACAGGTTTAATTTTAATTGCCGGTGAACAATTTATATTTCGCGCGACATTTGATTTTCATGAGGCACGCGCGTGCACTCGTAAACGTCCGGCATTCGCGCCCCAACGCTAAGAGCAAGGGTAAGCACGCCTTTAACTGATAAAAGAAATACGAACGAAGAAGAAAGGGTGTACGGCACGAGGAAATTAATAATTCCAGCGAGTAACCCGTTCGGGATATTCCACGCTTCTAACCGGAATAGCGGCAGCGGCAGCGAGGAAGTCGGGGGTAGATGAAAGAGAAAAAGGAAAGAAGGCAAACCGGAAATTATAGTTACGGCTGACGTTTTAAGCGAAACGACAGAGCTTGAAAGTTAGTCACCTTTCCCCCTTCTTTTTTTTTCGCCTCCTCCCTTCCCTTTCCTTTTCTTTCTCTGCCCGTTGTCTCCGAGCCCGATCACCCGCCTATGCACAGTCTGCTCTCGACTTTTAAGTCAGCTCGAATAAACTCAGGATTAATTACCACAATCCCCGGGAACATTATCGTTATCTACGGCCACCCACCCCCGCGGGTTTCGCGCCCTCCTATCTATACGATAAATAGTATAACGCCGTGCACACGCAACAGGGACACGTCACTGCGTTTATTATCATCTGATAGCGGCTTGATTAATCGTGGAAGTAAAAGAAAGGACGGGCGAAACGAAGAAGCGAAGTAAGTTTAAGAGGAAGGAAAAATTGCGGCAGGCAAAAAAAAAGAGGCGAGCAGAAGTTTGGGTCGTATCGTTGACTGTGTGTTGATAAAAACTGTGCGGAAAACTTTTACAATACACGGAAAGATCAATTTGCATCGTTTCCCAACGGCAAGGGACGCGGGGGGCAGGAAATTCGATTCTCGAGCGCATCTCGGAGCGTTGAATGTTTCGGGCATTTTTTGCACGGCGTTTCTTTCCCCCCGTAAGAGGACGAAAGGGTGGAGATAGACTCTGGCAGCGGCGAATCGGCATGGTCGGGCACCAAGCGGGGGTGCACACGGTGCTGGTTTTAATGAACTCTTTCACCCGCCACTCGTGCCACCCTTAAACCGCCGCTTTCGCCGACGGTTCTCAAGCGTTCCGCGCCCGGCGATCGATACGCGTGCACGTGCGTTTTCGTGCGCTACCCCTTTGTGAGAAACTCACCACCGCCGAGGACCAGCTGCGACTTCAGAATCGCGGAAACTAAAAGGGAAAATACAACCGCCCCCTTGCGAATCCTTTGGACGAGCCTCGAATTAAAAATCCGTGTTTCCCGAATCATTTTTATCCCTCGTATAAAGTTCTTCGTTTTTCAACCGCAAGCTGAGTTGGACAAGATTATTTTCGAAACATTCAGAGCGTACATATAAATGTCTGAAATATACTCACCTGCGTCATGTTCGATGAAGCGCCCTGTATGTTTATGTTTAATATTTCAATACGGGTTGAGCGCCGCTGTCACCTGGACAGGTTGGCGATGTCGGGAGGGCGAGAGGGTGAGAGGGAGAGAGAGAGAGTTGCGAGGGTGGGGGACGAAAGTGGGGTAGAGCCGGCTCGGTCGGTGTGACGAGAATAGAGGCATGTTATTGATTATGGAAAAATACCACCCTTGGCTCAGGGGCGGAAAGAGAGGGTCGCGGGGTGGCCTGCACCCCCTCATCTTCGAAGCACGGTTCCAAACCGGTGTCATGGCTACTGTACACGGTGCATTCTCTCTGTCTGCCATCCCCCTTGTCGTGTTCTTCGCTCGCCGCAACACAGCCTTCTACCTCTTCCGCTCCCTTCTAGCCTAATCACCCCTCTCGCTGCGACAGTATGACGTCATAATAACGATACGTCCTTGTCGGTTGTTACCCCCTGCGCGGGCCAGTCGATATGCCGGATCGACAGAATCATTTTTGTCGTAACAATTGCGTACAGTGAGTTTCAATGAAGATTTTTACGTTTTGTAGATTTTCGCATTGAATCATTTGGCTCGTTGTACGGGTGGATAATTTCGAGGGTTGTTATCGTTGTCGATATGAAAGACAAAACTCGTTCACTCGGGACAACCGTCCGATGAAATCCGTGGAAAACAACCATTAAAAAATCGTCGCTCTGGCGCGCACATTCACAGGGCTTCTTGATCCGGCCGTTCCATCGTAATCACGCTTAAAGGCCTCTTCGTTAGGTAGACAAGCGGCAGCGCGGCAGGTAATATTCTTAGCCCGCGTTATTTTCTTAAGCCGAGCGACTGCCTTCACGGGAGCCCCCGAGAGCTCGTCTTTTCAATAAAACCGCTTGCTTAGTGTCGTTAAATCATTTCCTTGATGCCCCTCGATATCGGGGCGAATTTTAAAAAAATCGAACGTCTACCTGTATTTATTCTCATCTCACGATTAACACGATACAGAAACTTCAGTCACATTTGGTTCACTGTTAAACATCTCGAGAGATGTTGCATATGCTGCGATTTATTGTACATTATTTTGCGTCGATATTTAGGGGATGAAAGTGTCGCGCGTACGTGTTTCGGTGAACTTAGTGTCCTGGAACAGAAATTTCTTTCAACGTGCACAACGTAACGTGACAATGGAGAGTTTGTTATAATTGTGGCGCAGGGCATGGAACAAATGCCCCCTGCCGTTCGCGGAAGATCCTTAAAATAGAATTAAAAGGTTGCGTGCGGCGTTGTTTAATCGACTACACACCCTCGCCGGTGTTCGTCGACCCTTTCGGGATCGCCTGACAGTTTTGACGTCAGAACCGTGCCATTCTTCCCCCGCCGCCCCCGCCCCTACGTGCTTCGAGCCCCCTGGAACGCGAGCCGGTAAGGCAGGCCGCCGTTTCTACTGGCTGAGAAAACATCCCTTAGGAGCGAGACCCGCCTAAAAATTTCTGCCCTGCTTCCCCCGCCGTGGCGCGGGGTAGACGGCGATTGTTAACCGTAGACGTGGTACGTTGGGGGCGAGGCAGCTGCGCGTTGATTATTTTTTTTTCTTCTTCGCGAAGGGAGCACGTGTTTCAGGGGTGGCGGAATTTCGAGCGGACGAGAGAGCGTTTCGTTAAGTCTGCGATTCTTTTTTAAACAGCAATAGGAAAACTGCTGCAGTCGTCTCGGGACGCCTCGAATCTCCCAATCAACAGCGGCAGAATTTATTAACCCTTCTACAATAGCCTCGCAAATTGTTGGAAGGTGCCCCCGGAGGTGTTCTAAAACGCGCAATTTGCCGTTGGCGAAAATGGCGCGAGCTTCCGCCGGTCCCGGCCATTGTAATTATTATTCCAGCAGTCTAGCGATGCAAAGGGATGGGGCGTCGCGACGCCGGTGGTTTCCTCGCGCGAAAATTCAAGTCCAATTTCGCGTCCCCCTTGATAAGATCCGTGCAGCCAGGGATCTGCTCCAATTTCGTGCTCATTATTATGCGCCGCAGTGGGTCGAGCAGAGAGGGGAACGGGCCGACAGTCGTTTCTGGCTGCCTGGACAGGGTTAAATCTGTTTCTGAAAGGGTTGAAACGACGCCTGTGGATCCGATGTGTCTGAATTCCGCCTCCGTCGTTCGCTAATACGCGCGGCTTGTTCGCGCGTGCAACCGTGGCGGAAGCCAAAGGAAACTCCGACTGAAGGAGCGAAGGTAGATGGTGCGGTTCAAGACGAGTCACCCCTTAATCTTCATTAAGGATCCCTTAACTGTTCGCGGCTCCCCGGGCGATAATTCTCCGGCACTTCTCTCGCGCGACAAATGGCCTCCTTTTTCCGACTGGAAAAAAATAGAAATACTCGCCGGGTCATCGCCTTTGCACCTTGTTCGCGGCTAGACGTCCAGTTTGCTGGAATAAATGAAAGGAACCGAGGGTAAATGAGTTGGGAGAGAATTTCGTGTTGAAGGTAATGAGCTCAGGATGGATTGTTGTTGTTGTTTTTTTTATAGGTGTTTAGGTGGGCAGGGGTGCTCGGTTTCTGGAGTAATTATGGGGTGGATATGTGGTGGCTGATGGTCTTAGGGGTGGCATAATTTTTTGGACGAGGGAAAATATTTTTCGTGACGCCGATTAATGAGCAGCGGCATGAAAGAAAAGGAGTAAGGAAGTTGATCTCAATTTTCTCACGACAATTGGACTTATTGCAAGAAAAATTGTGGACAAAATTTTTCAGGCAAGCACAGTAGTTTAAATATAGAAATTCCTTCATGTTAAATAAAGCTGAACACATTCCCTCGCATTCTTATGGCAAATATTATTTTACAGCCGTGCTTGAGATTGTATGAAAATTTCCAGCAGAGCTATTACATTCTTTGAAATGGAACGGAATAACGAATCACAAAGTGAACGCTTAAGAATATCGTTTTCGCGGCTTCGTTCTCACGTATCATAACGTTTACCTCCGTCGCACCGAATACGTTCGTTCGTCTTCTAAAAATCTCCGACGAGAAAACCAACGACTTTCCCCCCAGCGAAACGTCGTTATTGCTTTTCCATTTTCCGCCGCCCACCCTCCTTTGAAAATAGCAGCCATTCGATCGCAGCAAGTCGCTATTTGTCGCGGTTCTCCTTCAGATTGGATCCACCCCTCCCGCTCTTTTACAAATTACGCTTCCCTAGAATCGACGGGAACAGAGATTCATGCTGGCAAGAATCGGCAGCTTTGCACCAGCCACCGTTTCTAAAAGCGAACTCTCAGCGAACACGGAAATCGTTTCACGCAGAAAATTTCACGACGCTCTTTTTTAGAAATGACAGACCCCGTTCCGTGAAATCGAAGCGATTCGACGTTCCCATAACGCTGAAATACTGCGAGAAGGACTCGGTAATGATTATTATATCGGGCGCTCGTGAAGCTGGAATTTTGTTACATTTAAGAAAATCGTTTTATCAATATTATTAGTTGATTGTAACAGAATTAAATGGGAAAGAAATTGAGCGGTAAAAAGCTCTATACACGATATCTTTGGTATCGAATTTTATCTCGTTCGTACTTCAGACTCGAAAAGAAAATAGACACCCTCGTTCGTTGGCCTTGATTCCGCCGAGGTGCAAGTTCTCAGCAGGTAGCTATCGCATGACCCCAACAACATCGTCGAGAAGCATAAAGGTCTCCCGGAAGAAGAAAATAAAAGAATAAAAAAGGAAAATAAAGAAGAACGTGGAAGGAAGGAAGAAATAGAAGAAGCAAGTAGAATAAGAGGCTGAGACTTCGAGAAGCGTTTACCGCCATCTCAGAGGCCAACGAAGACCCCTTTCTTCTTATCATCACCCCTAGTCCCTCCTTCATCCCTCTTTCTCTCGCCAGGCAACAATGGCGAAACGGGAAGCTGCAGAATGCAGCAGGGGGCTGAGTGCTCGTTGCTGCAAGACACTTTCGGCAAAGAGAGAAAGAGAGAGGGAGAGAAAGAGAGTGATGCTGCGCGCACAGAACCACACACAGAGGACTAAGGTGAGGGGAGGAGGGTACGATGTGCACGTTTCGTCGAACAATGTGCTTTTCGGGGTTGCAAAAAAAAAAGCAAGAGTATGGGTGAAAACGCGGTGGAAAGACAGACAGAAGGAGAGACACAGGGGGCGAGAGAGGGAGAGAGGCGAGTGAGACGGAAAGGAACAACGAGAAAAATGAGGGCAACGAGGCAGAGAGAAGGAAGGAGGAAAAGGATGAAGAGGAGCAGCTCGCAAAGGAAGCACCGAGACGCCTGGCGTCGCGACGCCAGTTCCAAACATGAGTAAAAAACATACCACCCCGTTTCCACTCACCTCACCCTCTCTCTCCCTCTCTCCCGCGTTCTCCTCGACATTTGCCTATTTGTCTATCCGGGAGGAACACGCGGAAAGGGGTGACTTTCTCCCTTGACGAGTGAACGAAATTTACCAGCCGATCTCGGGGATGATTCTGTACATGGAAGGCATTCGCGGCACCTCGGTGTTACCGCGACGTTGAATAACATTTTGCAATACCTATTGTACAGCAATTATTATCATCATATATTACTCGAGCAAAGTAAATAATGGAATTGATTAAAAGGCTATCTTTACGTCTGAAACACGAATGGACGTCGATAAAAGAAAAACCGCAGAAGGGGGTGAAATATTTTCCCCGTTCAGTTCACTCGAGTCCATTCAGATCTGGGTAAATAATTTTGTACCTCGAGCAAAAGCGGAAGAAAAATCCTCCCCCTTTCGTTCTTCTCGTCTCTCTCTTTTTTTTTACCCTTCTGTTCCACGTTCGCGAAGTTTCACCCCTTTTCTCTCCCGCGACTTGTCCCGCGTTTCAACTTTCTCCTGCCTCTGGCTTCTCGTAGGGAATCATT
Source organism: Nomada ferruginata (assembly GCA_963583965.1). Classification (NCBI taxonomy): domain Eukaryota; kingdom Metazoa; phylum Arthropoda; class Insecta; order Hymenoptera; family Apidae; genus Nomada; species Nomada ferruginata. The sequence goes on along the minus strand of OY757225.1, from coordinate 5,846,443 downwards.
AGGGACGGCATTAATACATATGTACACGCATACACACGTACACACGCAGAAGTGGAAGGAAAGGGACAGACGTCCTCGTTAGCTATCGTGCCGTGAATAAAAGAACGTTCTCATCTCTCGCATTGGCGAACGGATCGTTACGTCGCTGGGAAAAAAGCGGTCTAATGGACGGAGCGGTTCCGATAATACCGTCGACGAATTAATTCGCTGTCGTCGCCGTCGACGTCGTTCGACTGCTTCTTTCCGCATTTTACGCCAACGACGTTGTTGCCGTCTTCGATTCCTCGCGGTTCCTTCCTCCGCGTCTCCCCCTGGTCCCACCCCCCCGTACCGACGGGGATGGAAATGAATCGACTTAATGCCGAATCGTCGTCGACGGGTCCTGTGTCGAACGGCGGCTCGTTTACGGGAAACTGTGTTAACTAATGGAATTCAGACGGACAATGGACGATCCACCGTAACCGGATGCTGACGTTAAGTGCACGCGAAGATCGTCCTAGACGGGGTGCCCTTTGAGGATTCCGCCGTGGATGGGGAAAACGGAATGGGGTGGAGTTGGCGACGATGTCTTGGGAGTTCTTGTCGGGTTTCCGTGTAGCGGGTGCTGGGAGCGACGGGGTTTCGTGAATTCTTGATGCTCTCGTGGATAGAGAGCGAAGCGGAATGGCTCGGTTGAGAATGGATCGTTGGATTAGGTGTTTCGAGGTTTTCTTTCGTGGCAATTGCGGCGGCCAGAGGAATTCGTTTCGCGTTTTAATTGCGTCTTTAATCGAATACACGCGGCGATTCGAAAGAAAAGGCTTTTCAATTCTGTAAGATATCTTTCGCAAGAAAACTTGAATAGGGTGAATTATCGATTCCCTTTCGTATGATCGATATTCGCGGATCATTACTGTATTATAACATTCAACCTTCGAGCACTGTCGTCGAGTGCTTATTCTCGCCTCGGCTGTCGAACCGGTCGGACGTGCGGCGTAAACGCTGGAACGTATACGCGTCACTCGACGTAGGCGAGCCCTTAAATAAATCTATCAGTATCGCGTATTATTCTAATGAATCGCGACGGGACCTGTTGGACTCAACACCTGTTACGTATCGCAATATTTAAGCCGCTCTTTTGCAATACGAAGCGGACAAACTGTTACTCGACCAGGATCGCGTCTCGTCCAGCCAAGGGATGGTTCCATCCCCGCACCCCTTTGGAATTCATCCGAAGGAGCCGGCCAGTCGACCGATCAATAAGGTTTATTGTTTTCGCGTGTCTCCACGATTTCGTTGGCAACGCCGGCCGTATTTGTACCGCGTTGTGTCCATTCTTGGGTACGATCGCGTTGGACGAACAAGACCCTTGTTGTCGTGGTGTGTACACGTCTCGAGTCCCGTGTGTACCATCGGGCACGGTCAATTGACCTCGTTCTCGTTCGTGCATCGCGGCACGACTGGAACGCGACCCAAGAATGTCGTTGATTGCAGCCCGTGGAAAGAGATACACGTGTATCAGTCGATAATCTGGTATATCGATGAAAAATTCGTTTGGCGTGTGAATGCTTATTGACCATTTCCCCGTGGAAATTGTATAAAGGCGGCTGGGTTAGTGTACAGGTCGTTTTTGCTATTTCTTCTTGCACATTTTTAACAGCGAGAGCGTACACGGAGTGATAATTATATCGTTTGTAGTAAAGGCCACGAGTGACCCGGCCATCTCAGCGTTTATGGTCGGTCGTGCGGGGGTTGAAAAGGCTGTGGTAGTTAGAGGAGTTATTGGAGCTGTGGGTGTTTCGCACCCTGTAATGGTATACGAAATATGACCGAACTATGATGCATTCTTCTGTGTAAAAAAATAGCAGGAATTTGGAAAGCATGTTATGCCTGACGTATGAGATTTTCATTCTTATCTACGTCAACTTTTCTCAGGAGAGTGTCTATTCGATCGAACTAATTTTTTTTTTGCTTCGAACAATGAAAGTTCTACGATTAGTGAAACTGCAAAATATACATGCACGTATTTACTCGTCGATTATACACAGCTCCTGCAGTATACTTAAAGGGTAGTAAACGTTGGACCTTCACGACGAACGCGTGCGTCTGATTACACGTTGTAGAAAAGTATCGACTGTCCACTGTGTCCTCAATTTGCACTGCTGCAAATAGTCAACTCTTAAATATCGAAAACCAGCAATTCAATCGTCTGCGAATATGTCCATACGACAGAAGAAATGTGACATTTTCTCTGTCCGTGCTTCGCGAAAAGTTTGCACAGTAGTAGTGTCTTACTGTAATTTGAGCAGTCGTTTATTATCGGGTACCCAGCTCTTGTCTACGTTGCATACACGTGCATTACGATAATGCCTATTTCATTTTTATACGAAAAATCATCCTTACTATCCATCCGGAACGAATAGAAACGAAACGTTATTTTCGTTATTTTCAACTCGATTCTCTGACTCGAAGTGCACCGATTTTTCTTCGGAACGCACTTTTCAAAATATTTTCCAGCGCACGCACATTGTTGACCCAATAATGCGCTCGACTTGAACACGATACTGCAATGTCACAGCGACTACAAATGTCACCGATCACAGTCTATGCCCGTATAAATGTGGCGAAGTCCATCGACCTTAATCTATTTTTTCCTTTCGACCGTCGCCATGACGAATTGTCAAACGCGTAATCGTCTCTAATTAAGTGAATCACCTCGTCCCTCTTTCAATAGAAGGAGAAGATAAATTAGTCAAAGATCTTCGAAAGAGATTCATGCCATTCAGTTGTTATCGTCTTCCTCGATATTTAATGCACGAGAAGAACATTGTGTACCGTTAAGTTTGCCAGCAACAATTGAATTAATTCAACGTCGGAAAATGGGAAAGTACCAGGACACAAAGGGGGGAATGAAATTTTTTTTTCAAAGCGAATTGCTTCCGAAAGCACAGCTCGTCGCGTCGCCTGCGTAATTGCGTCCACGGAATTCCAGCCGCGGAATTTATTCGTCGTTTGTCGCGGGTCACCCGGTATATTAAACGACGATCGCGGCATTTTTCACCGTGTTAACGTTCACGTCGCAGCGACAATGATCTCGTCGACGATAACTTGCGCAATCAAGAGCCCGATTTTACGCGTGTCAACCCCTTTCTGGCGAACGAAAATCGTTTAAAAAGCGTCGCAATTTTCGTCGCGTTTTTTCGCCACTCTTTTTTGTTTCCCTTTCATTTTTCATCTCTTTCTGTTTTCCTCCCCGTCGACTGCACGCATTAGTCCAAACACGTTCGACGCGTTTATAAAGCGTTTTACGAGGCGCAAGCACACGCGGCAATCATTATTCTCGCGCAGAAAATTCGGCCTCGTCTGGCACGTGGAAAATTGTGGATTTTCGCTGGGACCGGACGGTGGAATTATTGTCGGTGGCGATTTAAACGATTGTCGGGCAATGGCTATCTTGGAGAATTTATTTGGAGGGGAAAAAGAAATGGGAAGTTCGGATGGAATTAACGATTGCGTTGGATTTTTGCAGCTTTGTATTTCGAAGGGAGGGTAGTTTTCTACTTCTTCTATTTTTTCGCATTTGCCACGTGGACAATTTTGTCGTTAGACGACTGTTGGGCCGATGGGTTACTTTGGCAGATTTATTTAAAGGGGAACGATGGGGGGAAGTTCCTCGCAGCCCTATGCGATTTGCGATACGATTGCTCTTCGATAAATATTTGATTGCTTTCCTTGCTACAGAGTGGAATTGTTGTAGTGGAATAAAAATAAATAATTCTGGGGTTTAGAGTGGATCTTGGGATGTACATATGTCTGTATGTAACGTAGGTTTACTTAAGTAGCTGCCTAGTTATTTTTGATGTGTGTAACTATTCTTTTCTCTTTTTCTGTTTTCAGCGTTCTGTAAGTTGCACTTTCTGTTAAAATCTCACTCTCTCGCATTGAAGATCTTCAGCTGAAGATAGTACCTTCGCTACCGTCGGTTAATAAGAATTTCTGAACAAAAAATCAAATTTATCTAGTTAAGTGATAAAACTGCAGTGAACTCCCTATTCTTCGTCGTTGAAAGGAACACTTACGAGCGTTTAATAGAATCGCTCCTGGTGCGAACGTCTGACAAAAGGCGAACTTACTGAATGTGTCAGACAATACTATAGTTACTGTCCCTTCGTGAATTTATTCATGACTGGCAAAGAGGAGACAATGCAATTATTCGGGTAATACGTATTTAACTCCGCGGAACCAATTGAAGCCGATTTACATATCATCGATGATACGCGACTTAATTATCACATTATTCGTTAAAACACCGAAAGGGACAATTGACAGACGAGCAGGATAACAGAGAAACTGTCCTCGTATTTATTATATTTGCTTTTTATTTTCTTTTATCGTTCATTATCTTAGTTTATAATTATTTCTTAATTTCTCCGAGTCCATAAAAAAGTCGTCCACCCTTTATACAACACACGAAATGAAACGAATACAAATATGATTTACATTTGCACAGTGATCTATGCCTCAGCACTTCCAAATATCTACGAAAACCTAAGAAGAGAGATTAAAAGAAAAAAATACTTCCCCAAATTCTTCCTACCCTTATTATATTCGCATGCTTAATAGAACAATTTACCCGTTTAATTTCCCCCAACGCGATTCCATTGCAAATCCAGCAAGTACTATTCGGTGCAGTCTTAAATGAACCGAGCCACCTTTACTTACATTAAGTAAAATCCTCTGCATTATTCCCGTAAGACCAGACTTACCATCGTCGCGTCGCCGTCGTCGCGTTAAATACTCTTCGATAAGCAAGGAACGTCGACGAAACGCTCACCCCCCGGTGTCTACTTCTTGCGCGCACGTATCAAGAGCAAATCAAGTCCGCCGGATGTTCGCGAGTGGAACTCGGTTTCACGTCGTTTCGCTTTTCAAGAAACGAAGAAAGACAGAGGCGAGACGATAGAACAGAGACGGCCCAGTGTACAAAAGCGAAGCGGAAACAGAGGCGAGCGCTGGATGGAGGAGAATCAGCACGGTTCTGCCAGGTATACGTTGCCGCTCGTCTCGCTGTCATTAATTAATCTCACGTGATAAATGTTAAGTCGTCTTGCCAAGTTCGAAGATGTTAACGCGACCCGCGTTGCCGGGCCAGCTGCGTCGCCGCGATTGAATCGGCAACGGCGAACGCTGAGACACCGGTGGCAGATGTTGCTGCATAAATTTCTTGTTAATCCTTCGTGGCAGCGACCAAAGTCGCGTGGAACACGCGGCCCGGGAAAGATCGATTGTTGCTTGCACGTGACCCGCGCGATCGATAAAACGGAGATACGTCCGTGAATCTTGCGACGGTTTCGGAAACGGTGACTAAAATAGTCGGACGGATATCTCTTACCTTCGTCTACGAATTATACATATGTATATGTATTGTATAACTTCTACTAGTTTTCATAATTGAAACGTCTCGTGGCACCAAGTCGACGGGCCGTTTTAAGAAAAGCTTGCTTAGAAAAGGGTGAAACTCTCGTGACTTCGATCCGCTGCCAAGGGGTTAACAACGATTTCGCAGCTTGCATCGTTAAATATCGTCAACGTGTCGCGCAGTCGCGAAACACGAACTGACACCTCGGCGAGAGTGATTTTTTTCGCGGCCCCGGAATAGCAATAGCAGAATAATCCAGCCCAAAGCTCCGAAACCCCCGAGCCACCCTGTACGTGCTTACCCACCTATCCTCCGGAGTGCGAGGGATTTTCGTTAGGTCGGGAAGCAGAAGCGATCGCCGGAAGGAAATAGAATTTCACAGCCCACCCCTCCTTGTCCCCAACTAGCTTTCGTCCATCGTCGTGCGGATAGATCCACAGATGGTATACCTATATATACTCGTTCGGTTAAAAGAGTTTCAAAACTCATTATCGCAAATCGGGACGAAGGACGCCGCCGTGAGCGAGGGGGTGGGGGTGGGGGGGGGGGGGGAGCATAAGAAACCCAAGAAAAGAACCGAGAATCTCTTCTCCCGTGACCCCGTAAACATCGGCAAGGCCTTTCGATTTTTTTGTTTTCTCTTTCTCTTACGCCTCCGCCAATCCTGCCAGCTCGCGCCCGTTTCTTTTGTTTTCCTCTCTCTCTACCGCCCTGGTCTACGTACGCTCTCGATGGACTTCCCAACGGTATCCAGGCCGAAGGCGCCACGGAAATAAATTGAATCATGCGGAAAGTAGAATTACAAACACATCCACGAGGCGGTGGCCCCCGGTGGTAACTCGGTGTTGTTACTGTGTTAGTTTCGAGGGTTCTTCGTGCCGCAGAGTTTGGATTCTGCAGGGAGGGTCGGAGAAAGAGGAGGACCGGCTCTTTCAACTTGGACATCCCCGGGTATTATCTATCTCGGAAGTTCGCTCCCCCCCGGGGGGGGGGGGGCTGCGGCTGCTCCGTTGACGATGACGAAGACGACGAGGACGGTCACGCTAATCGCAGCCGGCTTGAGATTGGCTTTTAGCACAGAGTTCGGCCAACTTGTATCGCCAGGAAATCGCTCACACCCCCGTGGCTGGTTGAATTTACGGGGCGATTCCTTCGATCCTCTGCCGTTCCTCTCTTCTGCCTTCGTAGACGGTATTTCCGGGAGATGAGACGGTGGAAGCTGCAGGTGATACCGCGAGATCGTGCTCAATAAGCAACGCGAAATTTCCCAGCGATTCAACCAATTTCTTCTTTAATTAATGTCTGGCGTCGCGCGGAAATTTGGCCAGCCAGGCGAAACGAATCGCAGCAGCACCGGCGCGGCCGGACAGTTTGCAAAACAGCCGTGCTTTTTGACGAAGCGAGGCGCGGCGTAACTAAATTAATTACAAAGTTTCAGCCAAATTGCCCGTAACACGCGATGTATCCCTCGCGCGGCTCTATCGCGGAACTTCAATCGCCGCGTACCGTTCTGCGGTCGGGTTTCCGGTTAATCATTTCCTTCGAGCGCGACAATTTTCGACGGAACTCCTTCGGCGAGGTCCCTTCGCGCCAAGCGGGATCATTATTAGCGGTCAATCGACGGGATTGTTGGACAACTTCGTGGCAAACATCCGCGAGGTAATATTAATTTAATGGGACGGCGGATTGTAATTCACTTGATCTACAGGGAAATTCGGTATTCCGTCGGCGAATCGTGGATGGCTCGGTGTTGGGGAAGAATTTTCGATGCATGAGTGAGACTTTGGTGCCGTGGAAGATGCCACTTTATGTACCTCGAGTCCGCGTGACTCAGAGCACCAATTTGAATATGGTTCAACTACATTTCCTTGAGTTAGCATGTTTCCCCCGGAGACTGCTGGAAGGATGTCTACAAGTTGCCTCGCATTTACATATCCCTCGGACCAAGGAACTGTCCTCCGCTGTCGGCGGCATTATTTGCGAAATTGTAAACGCTTTCGATTAGGGATCCGACGTTGTTACGACAAGCGCCGTTCCAACCGTGCCCAAAATATTACCAACTCACGCGGAGATTCCCGCCGATAAATTCGTCCTCGCTTGAAACAAAAGACCGCAATTCACGTGCGACGTGCACGCGCCCGGAGATAAATCTCGAAGAGACGTTAAAAATACGCGCTTTCGAGTAAGAAGAAAGATAAACGCGGGCAAAATATGGGTGGAAATCGCGCGACAGAGAGCGCAAGGTGGAAACAGGAAGAGCGTATGCACGCGTGTGCCGAGAGGAAGAACGGCGTCGAAGATCTTTGGAACGACGCCAAGCTCCAGAGTAACTTTAGCGTCGCACGCGTCACCAATACGGGCGATAGACCCTCGGTGCACACGTGCTATTGGCGCGAGCCTTGTGATTTAGATCGACGATATATACCTGCATTTTGTGGGCAAATTTCCTGCCTTCGACGACTGACAACGCCCGGTGTATCTTCGACCAGGGGAACGCGGCTCTGCGTGAAACTTTCGTCACGCGAATGGAAGCATGCGAGTTTGGTCGACAGTTGTGCCTGGATTGTTTCGAGCAACGAGAGAAGGGAAAAAATGCACAGGGTTTCGCACGATTTTTAATATTTATCAGGCTCACCCTTGATATCGTGAACGACCGTCTGGCCGGCGTTCTATCCGGGCAGACAAACGGCAGACGTATAATTACCGTGTTTCGTAGCGGGTTTGGCGGGATTGTTGGCTGACATTTTTTTCTGCGTCGGGCACGGTGCAAAAAGACGACAGCTCCGCGGAATAAAAGACGGGGGGAAATAAAGATAAATCGGAGGGGCGCGAATTAATGCGTTGGGTGTTTTAATTAAGCCCGAGGAGTCTCGCTTTGCCTCGCGACTATATTTTCCAAGAATCGGATACAGATTTTAAGGAAATGAGTTGCTCGGACGAGAAGGGAGAGTCGAGCCAGTCGAAAATAGGATCGAGTGGCGCGCTTTCGTCGACCCTTGCAATGAACTTGAGCGTTCCGGGAAACGTGGGCTAACAAAGCGGGTAAGATGATTAAGATCCGAGTGTAAGACGATTAGAGTTTTCCCAGAAAATTCCAAACTTCTGCTGCATCCTCGTAAAATACGATCTGAAATCTCTACTGTGTTCCCCTGTCAACGGGACACGATGTCTCGTCTTGTTTCGTAATTACGAAATGACGAAGTTAGCTTGTACAAAACCTTCGGTTCGCCTCTGTCTCTCTGCTGTCGGAATAACTTCGAGATTTCTCTCTTGAATTGTTACGGAGCGAGCATGTAAAATTCTTATTTAAACCGGCGTTCGTCAATGAAACTTTCCATTTGTTTCAGCCTTTCATACGAATAAATATCCGTGGAATTAAAAATAGTTGTGGGCAGATTTCGCGTCGCGTAAAAGTATCGTCTGATGTAATATTTTCTTTCAATCGAATCGATATATAGAGGCGGTAAGACAATATGGATTATGTAAAGAATTTGATACATCGGAAAGACGATCGATCGATCGATCGATCGATCGATCTGGGAACACTTGTTTTTATAAAGCCCGCACGGTGAAATAATTTTCAATCTCTTTGAAGTCAACTGGAAATGTTTTGCAGCGCCGGTAACACGTGACAAACATGTTTGTTCTACTTTTTTACGATCCGACGGAGGAACGTGTTTTGAATCAAAGTATCACATAATTCTCCGCGACGGGGAGCGGCAGTGGCCGTGTTAAAGTTCTCCAACTTCAGTTTCGATTTTTCTCCCACGCCAGCCGAGAATTCGCTTGCGCAAAATTAGATTGAAGCGAGAATTTTCGAACCGCCCCTACGCGGAACTTCGGAACTCTATTGCTAATTGAACGATCCGAGACATAAAGGAAAGAAAGCTCGAGGATGCAAAGAAAATTCGCACTTGAAACGATAGCAGATGGAATATTTAAAACTGAGTATCCTTTACTCCACAACTAAAGACACGAATAAATGTTTCCTCGATTATTGCCGCCACACAATTCGTTATTGCAAATGTTTCATCCGGGACACGTTAACAATTATCACGGAACGAAATCGGTTGAGAAATCGTGAAAACCTCCGTGCACTAGCCTGTCCCCGTGAGTCATATCTCTCGGGGACACTTTCCGGTTCCTCGACAATATTTTGCACCGTGTTAGTCGCGTTGATTTTTAATTAAAACAGGCCGGTTCACTCTCGACGAAACGACTTTCCCGTTCTTCTGAACGAGTCCCCGGGATTTCTGTGCCCGTTTATTCCTCCTCTGCAACTCGTTCCTTCCACGCTTCGTGCTCCCCGAATCCGCAAATTCGGAGCTGATACGAAACGCAATTTGCCGAAGCTGCTGGAGCTGGATGGCCCCGGCCAAATGTAGCGAGCTCTTTCTAAAAGTGGAAAATATACGATAAAATCGGGAAGCTCCGCCGGAGAAACTCGTTGACACCGTCGGTGACCTGGAAACACGCGGGTTCTACGCGCGAATTTTTTTTTAAAAATGATCGAGGGTGGCAAGTTCTCGACGGATGTTCCTTTTCCAGTTTAGAGGAACGTTCGCGGCGTTCTAAAACGCCGTCGAAGCTGACGTTCAACCATTCTCCTCTGCATTATCGAAATCTCTTAATTTATCAATGAAATAAATCGGTGAAACGCGAGGGATATTTTCAATCGGTAATTGAATAAAGTATTCATGGACCGTGTTTACAATCGTAGCATAAAATTGAACCGCGTATAATCGATGCAAATACGTGTAAAGTTGTGAATAATTTTATTAAAATAACGGATATCGGATGAACGGGGCTCAATTGCATCGATAATGATATCGGGTATCATAACGATCGCCGTTTCGCCACACGACATCATTGTTATCGCGTCATTATTGGGGACATTTCCCGCGTAATTGCAACTTCGTTCGTTTCGCACGTACTCTCGAAGACTTGCTAAATATTCAATGACGGAAATTGAACGCCAAATGAAATTCCGTCGACGTCGAAAAATAAGGGGAAACAAATTCCCGATCGAATTGAGTACTTACAGAAGGCTTCGCAATTCCATACAGATACAGTTGAATTTAACACCCATCGTTCCCCCCAAAACTTCCAGCGCTCTTATCCTGCTTGCTTCGAAAATTCCAACGGATTCTCGTCCATGGAACAAACCGCTGAACCGTTAATGAAAATGAGCAAATTTCGTTTACCAGTTTTGATGCACCGTTTATCGCCGAGAACTCCGAAACTCGCGGATAAATTATAGCGAAGCTCGGCCGTGCAATCGTTTGTCATCGTAAAGCGTTATTGCGATAGTTTTAATTCGAGACATTAATGGCGGCTGACGTTGCTGCGAAATTAGATTAAAATGACGAATGAGGCAAATTAATTAATCCGCCGAAAGGAAATTGAAAACAATTTCAAGGAACGATAAATATAACTTTGCTGCGGTGTTTCGATAAAATTGCAGAAAGTCTACGGAGGTCGGATAAAAAAGAAAAAGGGAAAAAAAATGGAAAGTAGAGAAAGAGAAATGTAAACTGTCGTAAAGGGTAGCAAGAATCAGGCCCGGCGATAGAGGGTGGGAGGGCCGTAGACTACGTTTGATTTTGATCTCATAAAGGAAGCTCATTGTGATGCATAAGTTCGACAGGAAGACTTTTACGATGGAAAAGCAGAATCTGTCTCCTCTCCATTATTTTATAGGCCCATCGTAAAGTCGTATAGTTGGTATGCATAAGATCGAGTATCGTTCTCATTCGGTCTCGTCCTTAAAGTGCACCCAAATTTCTGATCGGAATCTATAAATTTCCCATAAAGAACACGTGACCACAATAACAAGCGTATGCAACGAAGATACAATATTTTTATTCCTACTTGAAGGAAACGTCGCCCTACTACAGCGGGAACACGTGGCATAAAATTATAACGATACTACAGTTCGTCGATCCTGATTTGCTGTTTCGTTTGCGAGAAATGTATGAAAGCTTGCAGGAATATCCTACGTCTATTTATCCCTCGTTCTAATTGGCTTTAATTGATCCTTCGCGAACCTATAAAGAGGATGGCAAAGATATTCGAATACTTCTCGGCGATCAGCTGTATATTTATGGCGGACACTGTGAAAGGCACGGGTTAAACGTGTCACCGAGTCAACTCGAGTTCCCGGCGTCGCCTACGATAGATATTTTTACGAGCAATAACATCGAGCCATCGTGAAACATGATCGAACGATCGAAGTTGTAGCACTTGCAATGCCCGTTTCGTATAGTCACTTCGCGTCACTCAATTTCTTTCTCCCTCTTTACAATAAAACGTAAAAAAAAAAGAAATTGGAAAGACACGGTACCTCGCCTCTATTGAAATTCATGAATTACCCCCATCGGTCAAATTCTCACGGCACAAGTGCCAATTAACTCGAACTTTGCAAGGTAGATTAGTTTGCATTACCTGTCGAGTGGCATTAGAAAGTAAAATTTTCCATTGCATTACTTCCGTTGCTGTTCAATATACGCAAAAATAATACTTGTATCCTTTCTTCTTCCCTTTCGTTTTCGTTTCACCTGTATCGCAACTCGGCGCAGCTCGAATGCCGTTGCGACACGGTTAAAACAGTTCGCCGTCCCTTGCTCCTTCCGTCATGCAAATAAAGCGGTGGATAGATTTGTAGCGCATTACCGCGATATTTATCTGCGAGTAAATTTCGTTACCTACACGGATGACATTTCTCTCGATACCTTCTGGCGTGCTGGGAAAAGTTCGCGGTATAAATGTCAGATGTAAACGGATCCACGGGGCCCTGGCGATCTCCCAAGCTATAAATTAGTCAAAATGGGAAGAGTTAATACGTGTTTGGGGCTGCCAGTCTCTGCGTTATCTCTTGTATAAACCGTGGGAAGTGCTTTTTCCGATCGTTTGCGTTGATTTAAACGCGCCTCGAGGAAAATCAGATACGCCAGCACGTTCTGAAGAGTGTCTGAAAAGTTTTGGGGCGGTAACCCGGCGTACAAGTTCCACCGTGATCTATAATATATATATCGACCGGCGGATTGGAAAATTGTCCACCCCGCCCGTGTCTTTCATTGTCGTGGATGTTCATTCCTTCCACGATTTGGGTCACTGTTGCTTTTACGGTGCGGCGACCCGGGAAACGTTCCCTCGATAACTTTCACAGATACTTCTGGATTACTTAAATTCGAGGGGGCGAATTAATATCCTTAAGGGGATATTAATCTCACGGCGAGACCGCGAGCATCGTGGAAACGAGTATCGAATTTTCTAATTGCATAATTGTTATCTGCCCACGCGTTGGTCTACGAGCGGAGAAAACACTAATCTACAAGAATCCCTGCTCGTTCGAAACTATGCTAATTCGGAAGACGTTAACACACCGCGCTTGCATCCCTTCATCGCGGAAGCACGTCCACGGTGGCCATTAGACAGAAACAATTTTTCACATGCGCCCCATCCATCAGCGGAAGTGGGTGGCCACACGAACAGAGAACGATTTGTCTCGAAGAGGCGCTGGTGTCCGGAGGTTTAAAAGCGCGCTCCGTTTATCACGCCAGAGGAGAACGGACGTTCTCAGCCGCAAGACGGATCACAGTATACGTTGGGTCATTGACGCGAACCAGAAGAATAATGTTTTTTACTGCGCTGACTCCGGCATTGACCCAACGGTGTTTTCCTTGAGGAACGAACAACGACGACGGCGTCTCGTGTACGACGCCTGAAAATACTTTTAAACGAACCACCGACGGGGATTATTTACCGGTCGCCGGCACAGTTTTCAACCCTTGGATAGCGAGGGAGCGAGAGGGAGAGTGGAAGAGGGCACCCCCGCTTTTGTCTGCCTTATTTGTTATTTAATTGTTAAACGAAAACGGCGCGGCTCGATTCGTTTAAGAGGCAAACGTTTCTTGCGTTTTCGAGAACACGTCGTTCAAGCCGGTGGTAAACGGCCCAGCGCCGGGGCAGAGACGCAAAAAGGAGCCGTGTTTCCGCGAGCGAAATGCCTTTTAGCCGAGCTGCGGATTGCGGCGACTTCGGGGCAAAAACATTCGCCGAGCAAAGCCGCAGCTGTAATGGTATTATCGCGGTCGTGTAAATCAGCAATTTATAAGTAGAATCGCGGTTGCGGTTTGAAAAAGAAAAACCAGCTTCGTCTCCGCACGGTCGTGCGAACCGGCTTAAGTCGCGATAAATCGGCGATACCTCGAGAAATTTATTCATATTCTCCTCGTAGCTGCACTGAAAATAGAACGGAACGATACCGCGGTGCTTGCGGAGCTTTCGATTCTGATTTTGCAAGTGTTCTACGATTGAAATTCCGAACGTTTTTGGAAGCCGAAAATATTTCCAATGGAACTATTCTATTCGCGATAATAGAAATCGTTTAATATTCTTCGTTGGAGTGTTAACAAGGGAAAATCCCTCAATTGTTCTCGTCGTTCTCTCTCAAATCGTTCGCCTGTCGAGTTCCCCTCTAACTCGAAAGGCGACACGCTGAACAAGTTACCCCGAAATTCAGCCTGGAGATGACAGCTACGTCAATAACAACGCGAAACAATCGGTAAACTGGTTCAACAACCACTTCGGTATCGCACGAGGTGCGACCACGTGGCCGGTTCCATGGAGCGACCTCGAAACGAAATTCACCTCGACACACTTCCATCCAGAACCCCGAATCCATCGAACACCACAAAGAGCAAATAAATGGAAATTCGTCCAGTGAACAGAAAGAAGAGCCCCGTCCACCTCGGTTTCTTTAAAAATCGTTCAGAAGAAAACTGTGGCAGACGTAAGGTTTAAGTAGTATAGGTCGCCGACAGGCGTACCTACATTTTTAAGTAGTGCGGGTCAACGATTTCGTCGACATTCTCTTCAATCCCCTGTAACTTTGTTATTCTCGCAGCTACCCGAACGAAATTTTGCACGGTTATTTCACAGCCTTTTCAAATAATAATAGACATAAAAAGAAGTAGGAGGGTGCACGGAAAAATTAGTCCGACCCCGTACGAAGCGAAAAAATTGTCCCACGCGAAACTGTCTCCCCAGAGGAATCTAACGACTCGAAGAGCCACGTGAAAGACGTCCACGGATGTTTCCACGTGCAACAAAGGGGACAGGGAGGCAAGGGTCCACGGCAGCTTGTTTCGTCGACCAAACACTTCTTATTGGTAGCAGGTCGAGCATTGTGCTCGTGGCTATACGTTACGCTAAGGAGGCGAAACAGCCAGCGAAATACACTCTTATTTCGCTCGCAGCACCGAGACTGGCGCGGCCGTAAAGCCTCTGCAAGGTGATAAAATCTTTCTGATAATTTATACGAGCCGCGCGGCTGGAACGACGCAACGCGACGCGTCGCGACGGCCGGATGCGACAATGGATGTACGCACGCCGGGCATAGGCGCAGCCACCGTTGCACAATTTTCCCACCGTCTCCGTCACTCATTCAGCGCGTTGTTTCACCTTGTATACATATTTTCTCTGCTTTTCTGCACCGTCCCTCCTCGTCGTACACCTTTCTCGCCGGGTCTCAGGCCGCGCAGGATATTCCTCTTTCATCCTGCGTTCATTCTATCCCTTCCTCGATGATTTTCTCCGCTCTATCTCGCTTCGATATTCAGCTTGTCTCCCCTTCTCATTTTTCTTCTCAGTGTTTCGTATTTTCCTCTCTTTCTGTATTTCTTTTCTCGCGTCCCTCGCCTCTCTCCCGCCTTCTTATTCGTGTTCAGACTCCGCTTTCATCTCTCACCTTTTTCTTTGCCTCGGTGCTCTGCCTGTACTCCGCCATTCTTGTCCCTTTCAATCGTACTTTATTTTCTCTTCTCCGGCTCGCCTCTCCGGTTCTCTGCGCTTCCCTCTGTCTTCCATTCGCGCGCACATCGACAGGCTCGCACGTACGCGAGTGCACCTGGAAAGGGGCAACCGTGTACGGATGGGACGCGTGGGTGTCGAGGGTGGTTATATTTTACGGACACCTGGAGATCGCTCGACGGCGTTCAACGGTGACGTATACCGCCTTAAGGGCCGTTTTCATCGTGACGCTGATCGCCAAGTTCAATATCCACTGTTTCCATGGCTGTGCACGCTCGAGCCGCGATCGAGGATCGCCGCGGGCGCAATTACACCGAACTGCCGTCTCCTCGGCTGGACGGTACACCTGGCAGCGTTGAATAAAACGGGAATTTCAGATGGAAAAGTTTGCAAACGGGTTACGTTTGTTTCAGAATTCGCGCCAGGTAATAGCTACCGTGGCAGTCGCCGCTTATTTTCGACGAGTTTCACGATAAATCAGACACGGGCAAATGTTTATTACATTTCGTTTATTCCTTCGGCTTAACAGGGGGGTGGCTCGTTTTGCATCGAGGCCTGTTTGTCGCGCACAGTATTGACAAAAATCGCCATCGCTCGGATTAATATATTTCCGCAGCGGAAACACCATTTATGTCGTACTTGTTTTCCCACTAATTCGTAGGAAACTCCGATGGCTGTCCGCTGTGCGTGGCATCGAAATATTTGTCCCCGTTAAACTTTGCTCAACCTCAGACACGACCGGACCATCGGCGGCACCAGAGGCTGCGCCACGTCGACGTGTTTCTCTCGATACCTAACTGTACGCGAGCTTGGCCCCTCTATTGCCCACTCTTGTGCACAGAGGCGCCGTTAATTATGCTACTGGTAATCCGCGCGAGGTGCGGACGTCTTATAAAATATCCCCGTGCCCGTGTGACGTCGTAAAGAGTCTTGAGCCGGGTTTATGCGGCTCTATCCGAGGCATAAAGCGTCCCCGCTGCCACAGAGAATAAGCCATGATAATTAGATTGTTCCCCGTAGCTCGCCGGTGCTTTTTGTTTCTCCCGTTCCTCGGTCGGGACGATCTGAACGGCCTGAACATCCCGAGCGGATAAATTTCAATTTCGCACGGGGCTACGATCTTCCGAGACACAGCTCGCGCGGAGACGTTGCTCGTACAAACGAACGAATACTCCGTTTAGTTGGGTAAGAATCGTGGAGGATTCGTGGTGGCACCAACGGGGATGAGCGTGGGCCGCGTGCATGCCCGATGGGAACGCGTTTTCATCGAACGGCGAAATAGGAAAATTGGCCGGCATTTCGGGAACGGGATTATTGGACATGGCGCGGCGTACACGTGCAGGTGAAGCAGCCACGTACACGGCACGTGCACGACCGCGGACGTTTCGGAAACGCTGCTCTATCGATTGGGACGGAATTCGCGTGAATCGCGGGGATCGTTTCCACGCGTTTATATTTACGAGCCACAGCTGTCCGATCGCATCTACAATTTACTACTGGAGCCTCGCGCCCCCGCGCTTTTTACCCTTCTTTCTTTTTTTAAGCGACCTAACGAGTCAGTCCGAGGCCCGTTGGTATCGATAGCGACGCGCTCGATAGAAGTCACAGGGTGTCGAAATATCGCGATAGAAATTCTCCTCCGCGCGATAAGAAGAAAATGTCGGAGATTCGACAGCGGGTGAAAGTAAAATTACGTGGGTTGAGTGTAATAGCGAGTGTCTTTCTCCCGAGTTGAGCTTCCTAAGGGAAATGGTTCTGCCTGGAACATACTCGCGGGTAAAATATACAAGGCAGAGATAAAATTGTGCTCCAGTCACAGAGTAGAGGCTGATTCTTCGTGGAAAACAGAAAAGTAAAAAATTGCAGCATGTATGTCGTTGTCCCGCGCTTTTCCTTCCAGGGAAATTACGTTCGAAAGTGGCAATTTTTAGACTGACTTTCTTTAGAAGCGAAAGGTTCCACTAAAATGCATTTACCTGTGAAATAAACAAGCCACGCGAGGCGTAGCTGCATTAGCGAGGGTTGATTTCGTGCGACAGGATCAGTTAAAAATGCGGAAGAAATTTTGTCACGCCTAAATTGAATACCGAAAGCTTTTTCGAGGCTCATTCCTTTCTTTGTTCTTTCTTTTCAAGAAGAATGTTCCTTTGGACGATTGTGTGCTCATGATTTTTCTTTCTTTTGTGATTACAGATGAAGTAGACGTGATTGGCTATACGAGCAACCAGTCGGACACCGATGATCACAGCAGTGTGCAGAGCAGCAGCGACAGTGGCGTCGCAATGTCCACCTCCAGGCTGACCCTTTCCGAAATGATGGACAATCTTTAGGTGATTTAATTACTCTGGCGAAGAGTGAAATATTATGCACCTGCGCGTAAAAGCTCAATAACCCCAGGAACCTCGAATAATAATTCTTCGATAAATAGAGAAGCGTGTAAGCGTTGCTCAGAATAAAATAGGGAAATAACGAGTACGTTAATCTTTTGCCCCCGTCGAAAAATAATTGCAAGGTTCTGTACACGGTGCTCTATAACGAAAAACTATATTTTTCCTCCTTTTCTTTTCCTTTCGCCTGCGGCGCCTCGTTGCTGCCTCTACACCTATTTCGATCCGCATTTTCCATGTGCTCGCTGGCAATGCGCGAGGGGTGCACGGGTCTTTAAACGTATCGGCCCGTATTCAGAATACGCTGCGAAGGGCTTAAACGCCCTTTCAGCCCGTGTTTTTAGCAGCAATTATATTCAGAGCGCGGCTAGCAGCAACGTGCTGGTAACCGAACCGTTCTTCTCCTTTTTCTACCCCTTTTTTTTCTTCCTTCACTCTTTCCTTCTTTCTCGGCCCCTCGAGGAGCAACGAAGTATTAAAGTCACGTTCTGAAATTAATAGCTTTAAAAGGACGAGTTGAGAGAGTATCCTTAACAGCACCTACTGAATGGCGACCATTTTGCAAACGCGTATATACACCTTTCGGATCTCGTAAACGCGAATGTTCGGTGCACAGAAACTATTTTTAATCTCCCCTTTCGAGCAGAGTTTCGTATGGGCGGACAATAACGGCGTGTCCTCCGCGCTTCTTAAAATCATCACGGCTCCGCGTAGAATTTCTTTAATGTTCAACCTTCGTTTCGCTTTTGCCGAGAAATATGTTTAATTGGGAATAGAAGAATGGGCGGTTGTTTAAAGAATAGAAATTGCCAACTTCACACGGTGGCTCGCTTTAATATGAAGCTAAATATGCAGGCTTGTAGAAGGGCGAGATAAAAGGGAAACAACGAGATGAAAGGCAAGAGCGGGCAGAAGATTAACTGTACCAAAGACAAGAATGTAGTTCGCGTACCTTCGTAATGCCATTTTCACCGGGCGCTTTCATAATAATTATCATACACACGGGGCGCGACAAAGTGGCAAATAAACACGTGAAAAGAGCCGGAGAGAAAGAAAAGTATAATATTCGAGGCGGCGCGTGTCTCGAGGAGCTTGTAGAAATAAAACGATACATCACGCTGTAATTAAAAAAAAAACAAATATATCGTTATGTTCCTTGAACTGTTCCCAGTGGACTGAACATTTCTTCCTTTTTTCTTCTTTTGCGATGGAATGTCGGAAGTAAACTTCGAAGAAGGAAGTCGGGTTTATTACCAGCGAGACTCGTAGTTTAAAGAAGACTGGAAATTTTATTTTCTGGACCGGTGTTGTGCTGGTAGCCGTCCAGATTGAAAAAGTACGATAATATTTCAACGGGGTTGATTACAAATTGTGCAACGCGGAGAAGCGTTTAAACGCAGTTCTTATTCGAACGTTTTACAATTAAGACGTAAAAAGAAGGGGAGAAAAACATGCTTCACTTTACCTCGCTTTGTAGCAATAGTAGATCAGTGATAAAATTGGGCAGCAAATATCCTCTTCCCTGAAGAGAAAACTCCGATCGAAGAAATAATAAGTCATTCAGTCAGACAGGAATAAATCTGTAAAGAAGGGGCGAAAGATTAAGTGGCGAGCGATTCCCGACAAATTAATTCTCACGTCCGTACTTTTTGGCTGTTTGCAGACAAAGAGATGGCGCGGTGGCGGCGGAAGAACGTGGAGGGAGAATATCTGAGGGTGGAGCACGGGTGGACGATGGTGCAACGCGAAGAAGAAGAAGAAGAAGAAGAAGACAGCGAGAAGAAAGCAGAAGAACGAAAAGAAAAGGGACGTGCAAGGGTGAACAGTAAGACAGCAAAAAAAGTGGAAGAAGAGAAAAAGAAAAAAAGGTTGAAGAAGCCATCTGAGCGTGTCGAAGATCGACGGCGTGCAAAATATCAGCTCAGGGTACACGCAACTACTCACCAACCCTTGGTGCATCCCCCTGGAGGGTCGCGGGGCGCGCGCCGCGACGCCGGGGCAACGGCGGAAACGTTGAAGAGGCGCCAACACCGTAAGCGCGTGTACAGCGTCTAAATGACGCGGGTGGTCCCTGCGTGGGACGATGAAAACGAACGGAATGAAGAAAAGAGAGGGCAAGAAAAACGACTTCGAATAACCAGCCAGCGGATCAGAATTAATAATAAACCCGGAGGGCAACAGAAAGGAGAAGAAAGAAGAGCGAATAAAACTGACCTCGGTAAATGAAGAACGAAGAAGGCACCCTTGTCTCTGGTGACACAGTGTAGAAAAAAAGAAAGAAACGCGTTCCCTATAATAATAATAACAATAATAATAATATTAATAATAATAATAATAATAGTAATAATAATAGTAATAGTAATGAAGAAAATACGAGAAAGGAACGCGAGAAACGGGCAATGGAAGGAACGGTAGAAGAATGTCGCGTGTAAATTTGTCGATCGAGTATTGTACATATTTTTAAGGGAGACTAAAATTAATCGAGCAGAGAAGAAAACTCGTGGAAGCAGTGGGAAAGCGTCAGCGAGTTCCGAGCGTTTCTTTCTCGATGCAAGACCGTCACGGGGAGAGCCCCGCGTTTTGTAACGTTCACCGGCCGATATTATCCACGGACGATCGTCGTTGATCGCGAGCAATGCTCCGTTGCCGGTCCGTGACGGGGTCGTCGCCGTTCCGAGGCTCGCGGGAACGTTTGTGCAAGTTTCGAGAGGGCTGCGATCGATCGAGAACTCGACGAAACACGTGGAAGATCCTAGCAATAAGCGCGTGCTGGCGCGAAACAGCGAGCGGTAGAGAATTGTGTCGCCGCTTCCACCATCATCTACATGATTATCGATCGATTCGCGTCTCGATCGCGTCGTTGGAACGCGACGTTCCCCTCGCGATCGTGCTTTCTCCGTGACGGAGTTGGCGAACGCGTTCTTCTTTTTTCCCCCCTCATCTTGGCCGTCGAGAGATACACGCGCGAAAGGGAGCACTCGAAAAAACTGACCGGTAGGAAGAAATTCGCGGGCTCCACCTTCTCGAAAGTACGATCGTTTTTTTGTCGTCGTCGATTATGATTTTTCCAAGTTTCCGGTTTATTTCGACGAACCGCGAACGGAGGTGCGTATGTGAACGGGAGCGTCGCGGAGGTCGATTGCCTTCTCGACGGGAGAAGGAAAGATGGGAAAGGAAATGGGAGGGACACGGCAACGATTCGATTCCACGACGGCTCGATGTTTCTTGTTTTACATACGCATGTACCTCTAGAGGAGAAGAGACTTAGTTCCCGTTGCGTTTAGATGCGTTCGAATGAAACAGGCAGAGCAAGGGAAAATGAAATCGAGGAATTTTAAGATAGAACGAGAGGTCGCTGCGGGGAACATTATTGTAATATCGAATGAGCACAATCAGGGATGAAGGCGGGCGGGTTAAAACTGAAAGGATTATTGCTGCCACCCCTGTAGAGAAAGGGGGTGGAAGTTAATTGCGTAGGAGGTCGCGTAAACGGATCGACGCAGGCTTGTCGACTAATTCGTTCGGGAACTCTACGGTTAATTAACGAAAGCCGAAAGAACTTCCACCTCTCGACAGGTGCACGCGTGCACGCAAACGCAGACCCTTTGTATCGTGCGGCAACTGGAATGAACGGGAAAAAATTGTAGAAGGAGCGAACGGTTCGGCGAATGGGAACGGGAACGAAATGAAAAGGGAAAACGTGCACACCGGTGTAGAGCGGGAACGCGCGTGCAACGTTTAACGACACGCGCGTCGGAACTGGAAACAAAGCGAATGGGAATAAATTGAAAAATGCAGAAAAACGGAAAAAAAATGCGAGCTAGAAATACCGCATACGTGTGCGCGAATCGTAAGCGTTGAAAGGAAACCAACGAACAAACTCTCTGTACAATTACGGGAAGCAATCGCCTTGACGATGGAGGCTGGACGATTGATCTTTATTACGCGATAAGTGAAACGTTTTAAGCATCGTTTCGTTGTTAACAACACCACGCATTCAAAGAGTACAAATTCCTGTAAGTCCCTCGTTTTCGGTTGCCCGAGGTTTTGAACCGGCACCGGCTGTTCTTGCGCGATCACGCACTGTCTCCCCCGCAGAGTTTTCAAAACCTCTTCGCGCGAATCCGGGGGAACAGGCGAGGTTCGAGCACGTGAAAATGAACGAGCGAAGAATAGAGAGAAAAAAGGCGGAGGCAGAGGCGCGCGGGGAGAATTATTATTGTCACGTGTACGGGAACAAGGGGAAGAAATGTTTCTGGCGTGGCTGCGGGACGGGCGTGCAGTGGAGGTAATTTCGAGAGGACGTCGTAGCAGGGAACGTTTCGGAAGGAAATAAGGTCGTACAAGGGTCCAAAGAGGTCCGGCAAGGGGGATCGATCGATGAAAAGCCTGTTACACAACAACGCTGACTCGGAGAAGAGAGAGATCGACCGCCTGGTTAGAGCTCCGAGTTTCCACTTTGCGGCTCGAGTGGAACTTCATCGGGGAAAGCTAACAGGTTACGGTCACCGGCTTGAAAACTTTCCAGAGACGACGACCGTATCGGTGGGATCGAACGAGAAGGGGAGGAAGAAGAAACAGTTTCGATTCTTGCGAGAAGAACAAGGAGAAGAAGGGGAAGAAGCTGGAGCTGATACGAACGTTTCGGTCTTAAAAATTCGCGACGGAACGAGGTCCACGGATGATTCTTTGATAGCGTAACAGGGTGCCGTCGAATCGTGATCCCCGATAATCCGGATCGTAAACGCGAGACGGCGCAGAGTTGTTCGAGGCGAGTTTTCTGGCTAGGTTTAACGCAGACCAGATAGACTGATTACCAAACGTAACGAGTGATCTCTGATTTAAAGAAAAAAGTAAAAAAAATAATAAATAACAAAACGCAAAAAAACAAAACGGTTTTAAACGTCGGTTAGTTTGTAAGGGGATGAAAAACGGAACGGCGGGTAAGCGAAAGAACAATGGGGAGGACTATATAGGACGCCGACGTGGGGTGGGCGTTCGCGATATAGGACGCCGACGTGGGGTGGGCGAACCGAATATTCCGGTACGCGATAAATTAGGAACGGCGTTGAGAAATCGAACAGATATTACGGGGGCTAAGATTAAATTCAATTGTTGGCGGACGATCGCGTGAAAGGTGTGATTGATCGAGCGCAAACGGCAGCCAATGCGGGGAAAATGAGGGTGACGTTCGCGATGATTTGGTTTCGTTTGAAGACGACGCGAAGAATGGAAACAAGAGGAGACAAGAAATGAATAGAACGTCCCGAATCCCACCATAAAAGCGACCAAGCCGAATGAAATATTTTCAGCGAGGCAAGCCGCGACTTTTTAATATTAAACGTAAATGATACTCCCGTACAGTCGTTGTTGTATCAACAATTGACCTTATTCTATAGCTGAAACGCAATCATATTGGTTGTTGCAGAAGATTTACCGCGGCCGTGTATACACATCAGATATAAAAAGGTGGGACTCGAGAACGAGCGAACGGCAAGAAAGAAAGGAGGGAAGAAAGTGGGGAAATTCAAGAAAAGATCCTCGACTGCGATCCTCCTTTTCAGAAAGTTCAGGCGACGATCGATGATGCGGTGAAATATTGTAAATGATTTTAGTGATACGTAACTCGTCTTTCATTTTTTTTTAAATCTAATTTATTCCATTTATTCGAATTTACAATTAACGGGGGGGGGGGGGAGACCGGAGAACATCGAATGCTACATTACATTCTTCCAATTTTCTTTCCCTTGTTTTTTTAAATGAAATTTCTTAACTGCACGCGTCGCGATACAGATATCAATCTGAAATTTCTACGAAATATCGCGCTGATGGATAGATCAGATTGATTTCTCTCCGCGTGTCTATTGGTGATTATTCCGTTCTCGGTGAGTATTAGAATGCTGCGTTGGCTGTTGTTTGCGAAACAGGAGAAGCGAGACGGAGAACTGCACGCCGTTGATTTTCGGCGAAGAACGACGAAGAAAGGGGTTAAAGTTATCGTTCGATGCACAGTCGACGACGAGTGTGGACATTTCTTTTTCTTGGCGGGCAACAGGGAAGCGAATTAAGTTAAATGTGTACAGGGGATGAAAAAGAGAGGGACAAAGGCACGAGAAGCGATGGATGGAGGGAACCACCGCGAAACCAAACGTAAGCGAAACACGCGGAAAAAGATGCAAAAGAAAAAATGAGGAAAAAAAAGCATAAAGCAAACTTCACAAACGTCTACAAAAGTAACGAAAGAAGAAAAAAACGAGAGGGAGAGAGACCTGTTAGAAGAAAAGGTCGGTGGGAGGGATAACGAGCAAACAAAAAAATAAAAGTAATCGTAATTAACATTTTACAAGTAAGAAGTTTCATTAAGTGATTATTAACGATGAATGTCTCTTGAACGTGTAGATCGTTGATGAGCGCACCTTCGCGAAAATTACGATGCGTACGCGTAGATATATTCCTTCTTTTCTTTCTCTTTCCTTTCACTTTTCTTCTTCGCCCTTCCTTTTTCGTTGCTCCTCTGCAGTCAATTTCCGTTCCTTCCTATCTTTTCTTTCCTTCGTTTCCGTCTTCTCACGCGATCGCGGATACTTGCTTTTCGTTTCGTCGTTGCCATCCAGTCGTTACACGCGCCGCGTAATAACCTCGTGCGAAACGCAGACACAAAAGTAAAACGAACGAAACGACGGGTCTTATCGTTCTGTTGATCTGGGTTCGTAGTACCTTGTAGCGAGATAAAGATGTATGTATTCTATATGTATATTAAACAGGGACGTACTCGCCCGATGTATCGTGCGATTTGAATTTGCCCGATCAGAGTCCGACGATGCTGATTTTTTCATCGCTCAACGGGGCGCTCGCAGCAAAAGCTTTTTAAACCGAAAGAAATATAGAAGAAGTAAATCCCACCCCCCCGGTATATTATTCTTTCTCGTTCCCGTTCTGTTCTCCATTATCCACACCCCGATTTTTAATAACACCGTTCGAAAATTTCAGACGATTATCTTCCACCATATATATACATATACATTTACCCTTTCAATTTGCCGCAACGACGAGCGCTTCGAAACCAAATAAAAGTATAATGATAATGCATGAACAAAGAGGAAAGAATTAATTGAATTATCCAACGAACGCCGAATTTCGTTTTCAAAGATATATCGGGCCAGTCTGTTCCCACGAAAATGTGATATTAAAATTAACACGAAAGGGGAAAATACGGGAAGCAGAGAAACGGGGAATAAATGAATGAGAGCGAGAGAACGAGCGAGAGAGAGAGAGAGAGAGAGCAATCGCAAAGGAAATTAGAGAAAGATTTTTGAAAGGGAATCGGGGTTAGGGGGGGTCGATCGAGGAAACGAAGAGAGTGTAACAAGGAAGATCGATGCACCGATGCATAGAAGATCATATATACGTCTCAGGCATGTGTGTGTGAGGAAGAAGGGGAGAGAAGAGATAGAGACAAAGATAGGGGCAAGGGACGTAGAGTAATTAGCGTGGATGGTTTTATCGCGAATGAAGGTTTGGGCACAGATCACAACAGCAGCAATATGAATTGATGCGGTATTGAGCTGACAAAACGAGAACGACAAAGATAAAAGATGAAAAAATGATGAAGAAACTTGTTACTCCAGCCGCTAGAAATATATGTAAGATGTAATAATTCAAACGATGGTATGAAAAGCTGCGGTTCATTCTGAGCTCAAGTGTGTCGCGATATTCCTTCCTTATTGTCCTCCACCGAATCTTCTCTGCTGTCGTTGCGGGAACGTCGTTTGTTGTATGTACATTCTCGTCGAATTTATGTATTAGAAGTGAACGAAAGAATGGGAACGTCCGATGACGCGTCCACGGTTCACACGTCACATAAAAAATTCATTTGGACGAGATCGAACGAACGGAGAGAAGACGAAGAGAAGATGATATGTATATAGAGAGACGTTGCTTTTATTCTTCCCATTTTATGTTCCACTTGCCCCCATGGTTTTGCCAACCATACGCCACCCCATAGCCGCAGCGGGCAATGAATAATCGCGAAACGCTTGAGCTCGATGTGCGTGTCGCGCGGCCCTCAGTCTAACGTTTAAGGAATCTTTAAGTAATACTTGATCGATAACTAAAAATAAAAATAAAAAAAAGACGACAAGGAGAGGAAAATACAAATATGAAATAATAATGAAAAAAATGGGTGTTATTTTTAGATGTCTATTAGATTATCAGAACCAGAAAAACTAAAGGATAAAAAAATGCTTAAACATAAAAACGAATAAAAAAAAAAGTGAAGAAAAACCTACTATTAATAACTACTACTACTACTACTACTATTACTACTACTACTACTACTACTACTACTACTACTACTACTACTACTGCTGCTACTACTTCTACTACTATTACTACCGTACTTGTAATAAGGATTTAAAGAACATAGGAACTTAGTTGATGCGATTTCACAAACGATGCAACTTTTTGAGAAGAGCGCCCAACTTTTTACGAATACCTGCGCAGGACGGATCCGACCCGTTCGCGGTCGTTGCGTTCTCGATCAGATCGAAAGCATGGGCGTGAAGGGAGAACGGAAGTCGGGTAATAATAAAAAAAAACCAACAAAATTAAGGGAAACGAGGGAAGAAACAGAAAATGGTGAAGATAGGACGCTATAATGAAGGGGTTAAACTATTAGTAGAATAAAGAATGCAATATAGGAATCGTCGATTATTAATATTATAGTTAATACTTTTTAACGCAAGCTGGGCTTGTCGCGCAGTCCTGTGCAGGTGCGAATAAAAATATATCGTGGGCGTGAAAGGGACGAAGACGACGAAGGGCGACGAACGGTCTTCTTTTCTTTTCATTTTTTGTTTTTTTCTTCTCCCCACCCCGAAGAAGCATTGTGCCGTCGTCGTCTCCCTCCGTCGCTCTCAGGGACCTTTTTCCTCGAGACGTTTTGCCGCTTTCATTGTTTAGATGATTACTATTTAACGACAAAAAAATAAAAAACGAGAAAACGAACACACGATTGAAAATCGTATGGAGGGAATAATGAGATAAACCTGATAAACGATGACGATGATAGAAAGGGAATAGCGATAGAAGTTTGAGAGAGAGAAAGAGAGAGAGAGAGATATCGATGGAACCTTTTTTAAAAAGAAGAGAAAAGAAAGAGCACGTCGTCGCAACGTGTTATTATTACGATGCGAGCTTTTCTTTTCTCTTCTCTCCGGAGAAAACGAAATGTAAAGACGGATACACGAAGAACGAAGGGGCGCGTTGAAATTATAGAGTGACGGAAAGGTGAGGAGTGTCGTCTCCTGTTGCGCTCGATCATAAAGATCCGAAGAAATTGTAACTCGAGGATCGTCTCTGCGCCCGTTGATTTTCCTCGAAAAAGAACAAAATGCAAAGGACCAGCGACCGATTCCTCCGATTCGGCGACACGAAATCCTCAGCATTCGTAATAAAGATTCAGCGTGGCCCGTGGTCGAAGCCAGGGTACATAGGGGAAAGAAGATAGCAATTATTCGAATCGTAACTCGAACGCGATAAAAAAAAGAAAGAGAATGATCGCCGAACCGAGGAACCGGTCCGCTGGCTTTTCAAACGAGCACGAACACGGTGTGGGGAAGACAGGGGAGGGGTACGATAGACGATACATGTTGAATCGAGTGCTGTGCAAGAGAAGGGTTAAAAAGCGTGGGTCGCACAGTGCCGACGTTGCAATCGCGCAATTGCCGCGTGGCGATACTCCTTCAGACGAAAAGTGCGGTCCTTTTCTCGGTCGTTGTTGAGCCACGTAAAGCTGCCGCGGACAAAAAAAAACAGCGTCCCCATGGCCAGGCAAGGGTAGGAAAGGAGCAGAGGTACGAGTCGGAAAGGGAAATAACGAGGGTGTAACCAGCAGGCAAGGACGATCCTCGAGGGGGCGAGCACACGAGTGGGATTTTAACCGACTTGAAACGGCTTGAACGGGAGGAACAGAGAGAGGGGGAGAGGGGGACGGGGTGAAGGGGGATAGAGCCGGGGGTGGACAGGTGCGCGGAAGGGTTGAACGGAGGAGGATGATCCGCGCGAGAGATCGGGGAAGAATTTTTGCGGAACGATGAATCGAACGAAGGAGTGCTGGAGAAAATGCGAGTGTGCAAGGGGCTGGAGGGGGGTGGAGACGTCTCTCTCTGGTCGCGATGAGCATTTAATCAACGATAGGGGATGCTTGGGTGGACTCTTAATCTTTAGCGAACCCGCGAGGAAGCAAAAGAAGGTGAAACGGGAAGATCGGAGGAGAAGAGAAAGGAGGCGGAAGATTTTTGTACCCGGTTTAGAAACGGTGAACGCAGGGAGGGGGACAGCGGGTGAAGTATTTGAAAAGGGTTGAACGGACATGGGTGTGTGCGCAAGGGGAAGCACGACGCGTTATCGGGTGAAATTTTGTAGTGGAGTGCAAGTGAGAATGCGAACGAAGTGCGTTGCGAAGTGTGTGTACGCCTATGAAATGCACGCGAAGAGGAATGCGAGCTGGAATAAAACGATGCGCGAAGGGGCGAAGAGGAGAATTGTGGGAAGAACGATTGGGAGTCAGGAACCAAGGCGGTATGTAAAGTGAGAGGTGTGTTAAGTAGAAGGAGAAATTGTATCGTGACAAAGGGGAAGGGTTGGGCGGGAAGAGATGGGCGAGGTGAAAAAGAGTAGAAAATAAAAGATAAAAAAAGGAGGCACGTTCTGTCAATTTGTCGATATTGTCACGATTCGAATGATAGGTCGATTGGTGGTATGCCTACGATCGAGCCTCCGTTTAACGGGTGGATGTATGATGATCCAGTACGATTCTTATAATTATTATCATTATTATCCTTAATTAATTAATTGATTATCGTTATCGATTATGATTATCAGTGCGAAAGTAGGAGTAATAAATCACAGGCCAGAGAAAACAGGAAACAGATGATAAAGCAAAAACACACACACACACACATATAAAAATGAAAAAAAAAAGAAAGGCAACCACTTATATTATTGTACATATTTACTTGTAACTGCTATTCGTATTGCAGAGGTTTTGTTCTCTCAACAAATGATTTCCTCGATTCTGCGGGAAGAAAAAAAATGAATAAAATAAAATTTGTGTATTATTAAGATCCTTGAGTCGTAAGATCCTCTCTTTCTTGCAGCCCAGCAAAAAAAAAATCGCGAACAATTGAAACGAGCGCATTGTTTTTTCGAACAAATGTAATTTATACAAGTTACAAGTTTGAGACTGTAATTCTGCGAAACAGAAACAGTTCCAAGCAAAATTGAATACAAGGTTCGAGGATGAAGTTATCCTTCGACGCGCACGTCGATCCCGAGTTCTTTCTTTCTTTCTCGAACTTCTCCACCCTCCTTCAACCCTTTTTCGGGCGCGAAAGATCAAACGCGATACCCGCGTTCTATCGCCATCTCCTGGATTTATAACCGTATCAGAGTATTGATTTCTTAGTTGTGGGCAAAAATGACGGCATCATTGTCCGGTTCTTTCCGGGAACACGAGAAATTTAATTTATTATGAGACGAACTCGAGCTGCATCGTCTATGCTATGCGATAACGCGAAAGGGTTGCGTGACATTGCCTATATCTTCGATTATAATATTACAGAAAAGAATCGTACATCAATGGTACCGTGGTCATTGTAAAACGCAAACTTGAATCTTCAAATTCATAGTGATTTACCGACAAAAATAATTTTTTATAATCCGCAGATGTTTAGTAAGCCTTTAATTTTGCGCGCCAGTAAATATGACATGGCAATGTAGCGCAGGACCATCTATTGAGTGCCGGATTTCCAGCAGAAAATGATCAGAAGTTAATAGGAACACAGGACATGCAAGGAGGTATGCACTGAACCGAGTTGGACAAGGAGCGAAAACAGTGGGAGTAAGACAACGCTAGAGTTAAACCGCGTCTCCCATTGGTAACTGAGGCATGGGTAGCCATGGTAACGTTCTTGCGTTCCGCCCACGCGATGTCATTACTAGTCATGCGACAATCATTAATTACTCATTATCCGCAATAAATTTACGAACTTTTAGACTCGCATCACACAGTACGAGTCTCTAGAAGCTTGCTTATATACGTTTTTGCTACATTTTTTGCTTCGATAATTAGATATTAATTATTATTTTTCACGCTATGTCTATCCTTGTTTTTTAAGAGAGGTCTCCTTGTCTAAGATGGCGTCCGGGAGGCGTGGCTTATTGTATATCGCTAGCCTTGTCCCACCATTTACTTTCCTTTTCTAGCCGCGTCGAAATACGTCTTTACCCACTGTGTATTCCTATTACTTTTCGATCAGTTTAAGCAGAGAACCAAAGGAATACTGATATTCCTTTTCCTTTGCCATTTCATTTAGTTTCATTAATATTTTTAATTTTGGGGGCAGAAATTATTTCGTTACTGCTAATAATAACTTAAACGTTATATGCTTATCAGAATGTGTTGAAATAATTTCTCTCTCCCTTTTTACTCTCTCACGAAATGCGTAGAATAATAAATGTGGATTACGCGTTAATAATGAAGCTTTAATAAATAAGGCAAGGAGAGTAGGCCCTTTCGAAGAGCCTCTTGAACGAGAACTGACGACACTCCGACGCGTGTCAAATTAATAATTGACTATCGTGTATAAAGATTTTCGATGACTGCAGTGATAGCTGACGTATATAAAAGTTAAACACGATCAATATGTAAGGGTCGAGAAAATTTTATCGATCAATTCAAATTAATATGTCGAGAACGATCTCTCAATTGATTCTTGTTGTACCTCCGTCTCAAGTATGGCTGAAACGTCAGTCAGTGTGCAGTACGTACTGTGCGGTCGGAGGTTACGGTGGCGTCGGTAACGATTTGTTTCGTGTTATTACGCATAACCTTAAATGCACCGTGCTCGATCTGCACGAAGCTACAAGAAAAGTGTTCCAGCGGTCCAGTAAAGCTGCTGTCGTCACATGCAGCGGGATAAAAGATGAAAAAATGGCACCAACGCGTGTTATTCTTATGTCGTGTGGCAGCTATAACCCTCCGACCAATATGCATTTAAGAATGTTTGGTACATATATATCATTCCTTGTAATCGATAGCCAGCCTTTACGTAAATACGAAACTCTACGATATACGCGTGATGTAGCAGAATTTGACAATCAATTACGTTCCGTTTGTTGCCCGAACAAATCGGAGTATCATAAAGATAACACCTTGTAAACAATCCGTTCTGACGTCATCGATTTACATAGGCATCTGTTTCTTTCGCGATAAGAAAGACAGTCATTAGATCATCAGATTTGTCGAACGGAAAAGTTTTATTCGTGGTTTCTTTTTAACCACGTAGAACGCAGTATTAATGTTTCTTGCGTAAAATTTACAGAAATTGCCAGGGACCATCTTCATCGGATGGGTACGCATATCGTTGTTGGCGGAGTTATATCTCCGGTGCACGATGCATACGCCAAGAAAGAACTAGCGAGCGCGGCTCACAGGTGCGCCATGCTGCGATTGGCCTTACAGAATAGCGACTGGATTCGACTCAGCACTTGGGAAACAAGGCAGAACGGTTGGACGAAGACTAGATTATGCTTACAACAGCATCAGAATTTATTGAACTCTGTCCTATTCGACTCGAACAATATGAAACACAATCTGCCGATGGAAGATCTGGAATGGGTACCGGAGAACGTGAAAAATACCGTGGATCGTACACCGATACAAATTAAACTGCTGTGCGGCGCTGATTTGCTGGAAAGTTTTGGAACTTACGATCTTTGGGCGGAGGAGGATGTAAGCCAATAATTTCATCTCGCTCGTGAATATTTTTATAGCTGATAAAAATATATCTTTCTTTCAGATCGACTCCATTGTCGGAGAACACGGTCTCGTTGTTATTACGAGGGAAGGTTCTAATCCAAACAAATTTATATACGACTCGGACATTCTTTCCAAGCATATGGTAATTGTTTATTTAGAGAAACTTTACGTACTTTCTCTGCATCCTTCTAAATCTTTTCCAATCAATTTGTGTACAGCATAACATATATATAGTAACCGAATGGATTCCAAACGAAGTTAGCTCAACTAGAATAAGGAGGGCGTTGAAGCGAGGGGAGAGCGTCAGGTATCTTTTGCAAGATGCTGTGATCGATTATGTCTATAAGCACGGGATTTACGATGCGAACACTGGGGCATCAACAATGTGAGTTATAAAAGAATTTCACTGAAACGATAGCTAAAAAAAATAGTGGCAACTTATAATAGACATATCTTCCCGTTAGAATTAAAACGAAAATTTATTTTTATGTATTTTGAATGAGAGGTGTATATTTTTATAGCACTCATATTCCACATAGTTGGTGAGTTTAGAGTGTATAGAATTGATTAATCTTAGATGTTGTAAAATTGTTGTATAGAATATTGCAATTGCATATTTATAGTTGAAATTTGATCCTTTTAGTGCTCAATAATATTGATGCATTATTCGTGCGATCGGTTGTGATTATCGGTAAGGTTTGAGGGACAGTGAATAATGCAAGCCTAATAAAAAATGTACAGACACAACTGTAAGAACGTGCAGTGGGCTGTGCAATTTTTGATCAATTACATAGAAGGTATAGAAAACTAATCGATAGCATACACATTTAATCGTTTTACAAAGAAGCATAGCATTTTTTTTTATAACAGATACACATTACTTTTTAAATGTACATAACTACAGCGGAGCACGCGTTTTTAAAAAATGTTTTAATCTTGAAGCCTTGAACGACATATCGATATATTTAATAAATATTCCAAGACGTACCTGTACATAACATACTTACCCAAATGACTTTATTGAGCGTTAAAAGGATTAACATATACCCTGTACAAATCATAGGAGCAATACATTAGTCTAGCCTAAGAGTCTTCCATTCTCATGTAAATCTGAATTTCAGCAGTCCAACTTACCAATAATGTAATTACGAATAAATTTTAGCAACCTCATATCTATTTACAATTCCTTAAGCTATAAATTTCAAAGTAATTGAAATGAATTTTGCTAGCCGTAGTAGAAGTACCGATTCACGGATAAAGGGTCCTTCTCTCTTCATTGAATCCTCCCTCCCCAGCGTTCGAGCGTCACGAAGAAAGCTTAACAACGACCGTAGCGTCGAAAGCGATCGGTTGCGATCGTACAAGTACGCGAATAATCTTTCCCCTGAATCGGACTTGTACCGAGCGCAGCAACAAAACGAAGATCCATGTAAAACATACTGTATTGTTTTTCACGCTGCCAATCTACTTGGACACTGAAGTAAGTTGGAACTGACCTCGCCCAACGCGAATAATTACTTGACAATTGATTCCAAGTATCAAAGCACCTTTCTCACGCCGTCGCCTAGCGACGTTACCATGGAATCCCCGAGTCCGATCGAAATTATATCCATCGACGTGCCCGACACTGTTCTGCGTAAGAATATCCAGAACGCGACGGGCATGGCCTGCGTCGCTGCACGCCACGTGAACGTCGGCCTCGAGGAGGCCCGCGAGAAATTCATAAACGCTCTCGTCGCCGAGAACGGAAACGCCAAACACATGGCAACCGCGAAGGCTGCGTATCCAGGTCTCGCGAAACAGATCATCGCCACCGAAACCGGCGAGTCGCAGATCCTCGACGAGGTAGGTTTCGTTGACGATGATAGAAAGGTCAGGAAGGTGGTCAGGGTGTCGCCTAGATCGTGTCAGCTGAAGGAGGCGTCCTCTGGCGTTGCCACTACGTCGAAACGCGACGGCCTCGCGAACGATGCCGAGGCCGATAACGGCGTGTCCAAGTTGTTGGAACGCGGTGGGAAAATTCGAACGGGGCACGATATCTACGAGGTAGGGTCGGGTAATTTTAGGGGAAAGGATCGCGACGAGAAATCTGTAATTTCCTCTTCGACTGTTTCGTCTATGGTGGCCCATGGAGATAGCGACGGTGGACGGCACGAATGCGCCTTGTCCGACTTCAGCGTGGACAAGGAGGATTACAGGCTCACGAGGTACGGTTTAGACGATTCAGTCGAAGACGAGGTTCGGGATTCGAGGAGAGATTCGAAGATAGATAAGCAGCGATTGGAAGAGCCCGTCGAAAGTCGTCGGGAGAGTCTGTCGTTCAAGGGCGACGTGAAAGCTGATCGAAAGGGAAGCGACGAGATCCACGATCAGGACAGCATCTCCAGCGACGGTGTTCGATGCTCGAACACGCAGGTTTTAGTGTTAGTCAGCGCGATGATTCACAATCCGTTCGAGAAGGAGGGCGCGACGTTGATTGTCGAGGATAACGGAGTGCAAGGCAAGGGCGAGATCACGATATATAAAGGCGAATCGGATGGAAGTATCGATAAACTGAGTTTGCTGGTGCAATCGCCTGTTCCGTCGTCCGTCAGCGACGAGAGCACGGTGAAGATACAAGAAATAATCGACGATGGTTCGGAGAACTTGAAAGATGGATCGGACGATTCGTTGACTTTGGACAGGTCGTCGAAGCGTGACGTGAGTTTAGAAATAGACGGTAAGTATGTGAAATCGGTGGTGAACTCGCGCAAGAGTCCAAGGAAAGCTAAGAACGGGCAAACGCGATTATACCCTAACGAAATTGAAGGGAACGAGCAAGGGGGGAAGAAGAGCGTCGATTCTGGAACACAGTCGGACGAAATGTTTTACAAGGCCGCTTGGAAATCCTCCGAAGCTTCTTCGTCGAGATCGAAAAGTCCTAGAAAGGATGGAAGATCTAAATCGAGCGGTCACAAAGCGTCCGGCAATACAAAGATCCACGATTTCTCAGCAATCAGCGACGAAAGAACGAGGAAGGTGAAACGATACGATTCTGCATTGAAAGGAAGCCTCGATTCGGTCATTGCCACGAACGACTCCAGGTCTGTTTCCGGGAGACGATCCAAGACCGACGAGATGTTCTCGAAGAAATCGAAGAGCTGCGAGTCCATTAAAAAAATTCAGGAGTCTTGCTACGAGGAAGCAGACAACACCTCGCAGTTGATCACAGCCAACGAATTAGACATGCAGACAGACGAGTTCTGTTCTGTCTGTTGTTACGCGAACGACATGTCGCTGGGAACAGAGGAGGCGTTGGGCAGCGCATCCCAGGACAACTTCTATACTCTAAGATCGAACTGCAGCTCAATCGCCGACGAGGATTCCACGGAATGTGACATCTGTAGCTCGTGGAATTTGCAGGAGTCCACTGACGCCTTGGACCGGAAGCTGATCTCTTCTACCGCCGAATGCGATCAGTTGTGCGAAGTTTGCGAAATTTGCAGCGAGATTTGCGTCACCTTCAACACCGACCAAGAAGCCAGGTCGCTTTCCACGAGAGAGGTGAGAGATTTAAGCCACGATCTGGCGTTCGAGTCTTCCTCGAGGAGTGTCCACAGGGACAGCACCAGAATGATCGACAGTATCGCAACTGATCCATCCATAGAGGAGGAGGGCTTCGAGATCGAGAACTGTGGCCTCCGAGGCCGTCCCGTATCGATCGGGCAAGTTGCAGAAAAACAATCATCCAAGTCTTTCAATATTTCTGATTCAGTTGTGGCCAAGAAGAGATCGAGGGACAAGTATTCCATCCCCAAAGACGAGCTGGCCATTCTCTCCAGCGGAGCTAGACGTATGAATCGCAAAGGATCTCTCATGAGGAAGAAACCTGCCGAGGACCCAGCCAACGGATCGCAAGATAAAAGACGCTACTCGTCCGTGGACAATCTACAGTTAGCGAAAACGACTTCCAGGAGCGCCGACAAAGTTCCCAGACCGAAGAATAGTAAATTGATCGGGTCCGCGGATAATATAAGGGCTTCCAGAAGCTCCAGGAGGTGCAAATCGTTGCAGAGATCGGCAGACAACGTTCGATACATCGACTCGTCCACGGACAATTTGGATTCGCTCGTGGAGAGTTTAGGAACGGAGGACGAATTACAGGATGGTATTAATTGGATGGAGAAACCTAAAGTCAGAGATAATGAAACGGTGAAGATGATCCTGACGAAGCATGGCATTAAAATAATAAGCGAGAAGGAAACTGCACTGTAATAGAGGAAACGGTATGAAACCCAACGAATTTCAAGGAAATCGCTCACGTTAGTTAAACAGAAGGGGGAAAAAAAGTTACAGAATATACATTGTACATATTCTGATAGAACACAGACTTGTCGACTCTCTTGTGATAATTCTGAACGATATATCGTCTTCAAGAGACACCAGATTTTCCACATTATAATAGAGACCTATATAATTAACGAATATATACGTATCTATACGAATAAAAAATATATATACATATACATATTATATATTTATAACTCGGGAAACAGGTTCTTTTCCGAGGGAGAAAAATGCAGAGGGGATATTACAATATTTCATCCTACTCACAGATTCTATTTAATTAAATAACGATGATGCTCGCACGACGAGACCCTTGGATAAATTAAACAAAGCCAAAGGAAAAAAAAGATTAAAATACAAGATCTCGAAGGGCGGCATTGTTGAAGTCGCACGTTGATCGTCGTCAATAGAACGAGTTCTAAAATGGTATGCATACACGAGTATACAGGCCTTGGAGAAACTCCGTTAGAGAATACAGCAAGAGGAAAATGATATTATATATTATATATATATATATACTAATATTATTATTATTATTGCGTTAACGAACTGATTAAAGAACCGCCGCTGTTGGGCATGATTAAACGAATTATAATTGAATCGAAATGAGGGAGCTCAATATGTTGCAATATACATGGGATAATTGAAGAGAAGAAGAACAAAGCATGGGTTCTTTGCAACGCACGAACGACCGAGAACAGCAAATTATCGAGACAATCCTACAATTAACTCGTCAATATTATACGAAAGCAGAATGGCTTCGATTAATTATAAAATATTCTACGAAACTACGTAAGTGATAATTTACGATGGGCTGCGGTACATCGATCGGGGAGAACGTGATCATTAATTAACGTCGGTTCTGCTGAAACCCGTCGATCTCGGTTTACATTTTTTCATCGTCCGAAGAGGGATGAAGATAAAGGGGTATTCGAAAAATAGAGTAAAAAAATGAGAACAGAAATATACACTGTTTCTGCGACCGGGTATGATAACGATATAATTAATTAAATTACGGTTTACACATACGTACATACACGACACCTCTGCCAAACGATTTTTATTAACAAACGTGCCAATTGTTTTTTGATACCTTTGTAGAAATCGTGTTTTTCACTCTTTCGAACGGCATAACTCCGTATGATAGTTTAAAATCGTCGATACTTTCATTCAGCGAGAACGATCCAATGGGGGGAAAAAAGTAGAAATATTCCTCAGATTCGCGCATCGGATCGTTTCAAGGGAGAATAATGTTCTTTTAAGAGAGAGAGAGAGAGATATCTCTATAAGTATTTAGCAAGCTGTTTTTCATCAATTTCTCCCTTCTCTTTGTTTCTTCGTATCTTTCTGTATCCTGTTATGCATGGTGTCATGCGCTTCTCTCTGTCATGAGCCTCGCTTGTAAGAAATCCTCCCAACGATCGTCATGGCTGTCCTTTGTTGAGAATATTTGGAAAAGTATCGGCGAGCTGTGCTCCACTGCATCTAACTGTGATGATGTTAATCGTTCGCGGAACGAAACATTTTATTTCTCTCTTATTTCATGTCTTTTTTTTTTATTTCAAGAAAAATAGAGAAGTTTCACTTGTCGCAAAGATTTGCTCGGATGGGTCGTAAAATAAACATCGATTGCAAGTACGCTTAGGTGCAATGGAAACGAATCATTATTTTCTAAAATTGGCTGAGCTTTCTTTCTATTAGGCGTAATGTGTTTGAATGGTGCCTAATTTCCATTGCTCTGCCAGCAATCGCGCCCCTTTTTCAAGGGAAAAAAGGGGGAACAATTCTTTCCTATGTATTTTCTTTCCTTTTTTTAAGTAAAAAAGATACCTTTGTTTGCGAACGTCACCATCCCCCGTTTTTTTAATCACGGCCCTGTATTTTATTAGTCTTGATACGCAAGCCTAATTTTTGTACACCACCCCTTTTACCCTCGACCAAACTCTGTTGGCTCTTCTTGTTATTTGTATAGTAACGTAGATAGACGAAGGTGGCGAGAAAAATGCTCAAGCTGATGGTATTGACTGTTTAACCCTTTGCGAACGGCGATTCTTTTCTTTTTTTTCGAGAAACCGATATAAATGTTTCCTCTTGATTGTTGTATTTTTAGAAAAGATGTACGTGCGGTCATTTTTCTTACAACACGAGAAATTGTCATTGTTGTGGATAAAGTATTGTGATATTATACGGTTACCTGGATATGTACAGGCTGACGACCGCAAAGGGTTAATTCACGAAAAAGTGCTTCCTGACTAAAATGGCCTTAGGCCACCCCCCTTATCTTTTTGGACCGACTCCGCTTCTTTCTCTATTTCTGTATCGTTCGTTCATTTGTTCTCTGTATCTTTCGATTATTTCGTGAGACATGTGAATTGTGTTTGGCCATCACGACTTCTATCATGCAATCGTTCGAATAATATACGTACTGTTTGAAAATTGAAGAAAGAGAGGAACAATATATAACTCGACTGTGACGAATCTCTGCCGTTAGTCAAGTATTCTAATAAAAATTTTCAAGGAAAAATTATTACCTATCTATTAACGTTTAGAGGATACGAGTTGTATATAATATAATGTCCGTATTCAAGTTTTTACGACACGAAAGTGCATAAGGATAAATTATTCGCGCCGCGTCAGTATTATCGTGCTTATAACAATTGGATCACGATCTTTGAGACCGACTAAGAAAAGGGTGACAATTATAAAATACCTGACGCAACCCTAACGAACAATAGTCTCCTACATTTCGAATGATCCCCAGGTTGCACAATTATTCGACCACACTACGCGATCGTGGTCCAAATTCAATTATCCGGGCATCTCAGATGATCCATCTCGGTACTGAACATTGTCGAGGATCCAGAATCCTTGTCGACGTCCTCTTTCTCAATTTTTAACCCGGCTCCGAAGTATTCGAGCATTACAATCGCAGGCGAAAAATGGAAGACGAGAGACAATTGACAAAAAGCCGATGGCGTGATAGAAGTCGATGTGTGGTTCGGTTCTGATGGAGCATGTGATATGTGTTTTCCAGGGTACAGCAAAACCTGCATGCCTACTGTAAGACAGATAGTTGACTGTCTCGTTGCTGCTCGACCCATGCCAATCCGATGCGGCCCCTGCCTTACTGCTAAACGTACTAATACTGCTACTAACAATCGCGGTAGTAACGGCGCCAGTCGCGTTAGTAGCACGGCTAACAGCAACAACATCAACAGCTACATCAACAACAACAAGAACGTACACGCCTACGAGACCATTCAGAGCTTTAGTACGCGCGAGAATGTCCCGATCAGCCGTGACTAGGATTTCTCTTTTTCAGTTGCAGTGCTGGGGAGGTTTGATGTTTCGATTCGTTCAAGAGAAACGCTAGAAGAACGTTTGTTTATTGTATCGTTGATTTACACTGGTTGACGAAAGGATATATGGGTTTTTGTTTTGTTTTTATCGATGTTGGAATGATATTGTTGGAATGATAGGGGGTTGTTGAGGAAATATTTTTTCGGGGGTGCACCTTGTATTTGAATGTTATCGGTATTTGGAGAAATGTTTGATAAGTGACGAGGGGATAGGATTTTTTGGGACGGTGCGATGATTTATATGGGTCGCATGCAGTATTGAAATATCATGGTTATTTATTTTAGCATAGTTTATTTTCTTTCTCGCGTTGTGTTTGTTATTTTTCATTTTTTTGAAGTTTTAATATATTTTGTAGAGTGTTTTAATTATGCGGGGTAGTGGAATACTATGACTCGTACCTGAATTGATAGAAGTCTCGAGAACTTTTGGAATTGATTTTCGAAAGTGGAACAGTGAGATATCATGACATAGCCTGTAATGTTTTTTATATAAATTTGGAGGATGATAGGAATATTTGTAAGGGCAGGTGAAGAAACATATACACTTTGTTTAATGTTTAATAAATATTTATTTCAGTTTTCAATTGCAAGGCATAGTACAGGACGAGTGTTTAGAATAAACGAATCGTCCGCTTTGTCCGAGGAAATAAAAATAGTACGATGTATCGTCGTTCAAAAGCTAACTTCCCCAGCTCTGCTTGCTTTCCGGATAATATTTTTTTAATTCAGTTTACTTGGATCGTGTTCTTTTAACGCCAGAACGTCAAATATTTTTCTACTGCATTAATATTATAGAAAATGAGGAAGATTGCTATCTAAAAAAATTATCGGAAAATGTTGCTGAAAATTCTAGTTAAAAGAATACTCTTATTTAATTCCATAACGAAACAAAATTTCAATGATTTACGGACACAGTTCTTAATGCCATTAATAATATGCAAAGCATATCCAGTTCTACCTTAAAGCAACACAATCTGCAAACCCGCAAGCACTCGAAGCTTGTCGAAAAAAGCATGTATTTAGTACCTAAACAGAAAAACGCTATTTAATATTTGGCACGCCACCAATGTATGTAACAAATCAATCGTCTTCTTTTTTTTCATGGGGATTTGCAAAAACCCGAGTAGGCTCGAAAATTACGGAATGAAATCATCCAATCAATCAATCATAGATTTCTTTCTATTAATCTTAAACATCACTCAATTCATATTAATTGAATATTAACACAATTGAAGGTCGGACAAGTACCTATACCATATTATTTTCTACAGCCTCGGATTTTATTTCGATCACTCCTCGAAAAGGAATGACGTACTTCTTTCCATAAGTTGCGTGCCTCTAGTTACCGTTTTGCAATGTTCGCGACAATCCTAGCCGTGGAGGGTATTGCGTAGCGACTTGGAAGGTGTGCAATTCCAATAATTACTTAATAACACACCGACCGAAGCTACATTTGCTTTGGTACTTGTTGCAGTCAATTTACAAGTGTAATTTCGAAAATAAATAGCTGATCATAAGAATGTTCAAACAAATCACCTGCGGTCCGAAATTATACAGCCGATAACTCACGGTTCGTGACTTTAGATTGTATTGTACGTTTGAATCATGATTTTAAATTGCACGACTGGATGGAAAATTCAGATGCTTTGGAAAATAGCGAATACGTTTGTTTCTCTCTCAGAGCATTTAGTAGTGCGGTGATATATATTTTTAAACAGATCAAGGATCGAATGGAAATTTCCTTGGGCGATTTTATTCAACTCGAGACACGTTTGATCTCGAATTATATTATTTTCTTCGTGAAAAATATGGTATTAGCGTTTCGTAGAAGCGAAGGCGGATTTATAAATGGAAATCAAAATAATCGATACATATTTTGTATACATTGGCAAAAGAGAGAGAGAGAGAGAGAATGAATGAAAGAGAGAGTGAAATTGGAAAAGCGTTAAAAGAATTCGACGTGTTTGGTGCGTTTTAACTATCGATATGTTCTTAAGCATTTTTGTTCATCTACAGCAAAATAGATTCCATGTAAAAATTACTATTCAACTATTTAGGCGATATATCATTCGTGAAA
Organism: Nomada ferruginata; assembly: GCA_963583965.1. Classification (NCBI taxonomy): domain Eukaryota; kingdom Metazoa; phylum Arthropoda; class Insecta; order Hymenoptera; family Apidae; genus Nomada; species Nomada ferruginata. The sequence goes on along the minus strand of OY757225.1, from coordinate 5,805,261 downwards.
GAACAATTTTACCCCCTTTTTATTGAGCATCGATTAATTGTTATAGCTCTCGCGTTATACCCTTGCGTTCCAGTAAGAAATTCGTAAAATTCTAAATAAAATTCCCAAACGATTTTTTCCCAATGGAGCGCAAGGGTCGATTGTTTCAATGAGTAGCGTCGTTACATTTCGTTTGACAATAGTATTCGCCAAGATAATTTCCCATCGTGTAACACGTTCGGCCGAATAGCAATTTGTATGTTGCGTTCACTTAAACATTAACAGGAAAAGCATGGTGGAAAAGGGATTTACAGTAGAATTGTAGAGTTTAGGTTCGGATTTTATTACGGGCTTCGTGTGCCATTTATTTCGTAGTTTCTCACCCACGTGATAGGAAACACGGGTCCCGGTGTTTAGTCAAAAATAATGAAGAAATGCCAGGGGAATACCAATATTGAATATAGCCATCGTGGCTGCTAAGCGACGCTTGAAATGCAATGTTTGCGAACCCATTGATGGTTTTCATTTCGAATGCGTATTTCACTTACGATTATTTGTTTCGCGAAGACATTTCAGAATCGATGGTCGATGTGACGTATCCCAGTAGAATAATCAATAATATACTCCAGCCTAGGAACGAGCTACCAAAAAAAAAAAAGAGAAAATAAAACGTAAAAGGATGTTCACACATATAGTTCGCACGTTGTATATGTTTGTATACTATGTTAATCTCCGATAATAGTGAATGTCGTAACACATGTATATCTGTGACAACAAAACGTGTAAGGGGAGATAAATAAAACAGAAATGAAGAATTGAAGGAGTTCAACTAAATCCACTTAACAAGAATAAATAAATTATGGAATAATTTATTAAGAATATAGTTGTGCTTACCGCGGGGGACAGGTGTAAGTGGTTTTTATTGCATCACATATATGCAAACATTGCAAAACAAGTACGTATCTGTTTCTTCAATTGGCAATGTGAAAAGACGAGGTGATTACTTTTAACAGATTTAAAGATGACCGAACGTATCTGTGAGTCACTGTAATACGTTCAGAATTATTTTGGCCTTACGACTATATGTTTTTATGAATTAAACTTCGACACGGCCTGTTCCATCGTCGTAGCATAACTGCAGGGACAGACATGTTTCATAGCACAATTATCGCAAACATTCAGTTTCTTATTTTTTTATTAACAATCAATAACACACTCGCTTTCTACTTGCCTAACACCTTACATTACAACGATCAAGGTAAAGAAAGTTATTTCCTGCACGTCCAAGCTCGCGATACAAACGCAGTTTATCACATACGCGGCTCGAACATTTCGAAATTGTCCTCTGCTTAAATTAAAAGTGTTTCCTTACAATACACGCAAAACAAATTACAATTGCACATTTCGTACAAAAATACGATCCCCCCCTAAACTACGCTGTTACGAACTAACGTTAAATTATGAGGGGTCAGTCTACCTTTTCCGCTTAAGAAAAATGTTATGTAGAATACATTAGTACATTTTTATTAAGAATTCAGTGAAGATTTAAGAAGGAGATTTGAAAACTATGCAATCATATAACTATATAAAAATTAAACGTACTGCTCGCGATTTCGTAGATAAAAGAACATCGCAAAGCAGCCCCCTTTTTTTAAAACGAAAGTACACTGACTCCTCGGGTAATTTAAAAACGATTTGGACCCTGTGAAGCCTATACACAAAGAAAAAAAATACTTTCTCACTATTGCAGGAACAAAGTGGTATTTTTTGTGTTACGTTCGTGCCTCCTTCCCTTTACACGCAGTTTTAACTGGATTTCGCCTTCATTTGGAAGATGCAGATCGATATGAAACCTGCGATCCACGTAAGGACTACAAAGAATCCTGTGTACACTTCCGGTTCGTCGAGGGAAGCCCCCTTCTCCATAACTCCCCTCAGTGAATTGTTAGGTATCGTCAAAGGCAAACATAAGGAGAACCATCGGAGGAACTTTGGCATTCCCTGGATCGGCCAGATAATTCCTTAAAAATGGCGAAAAATTTGAGATAAGTATTTAATTCGAAGAAGTCGATGGACAATTTCGCAGCGCTTCCGCTTAGGAATTATTGAAATGAATAGACACGCTTTAAGGACTCACCGCAAAGTAGTATCAATGGATAAAAGCTTCCCACAGATGTGTAATTGACCAGAGCGTGGGAGTTGCACAAAACCGATATCAGGAAGCCTAGATAGAAGTTTACATTTGCATAAAATTATTGCGCCCGCTTTCATAGCGGTCTGAGAATCATTTTTCATTCAATTTCCACAGTTATCGATTTTATGCTACGATAGTTGTACCAGAATTAATCCGAACGCTTACCATAACACATACCGCAAATTGCCTCCAGCAGAGTCAGCCAAATAACGAGGGTCAATGATCCTTTACACTGTAAATCGTATAGCAAAAAGCACAGGCACAACGATAGCGTCACTTGAATAACAATTACCGTGACTTGTGATATCAGGTGTGTTATTAGAATCTCCGCTGTGGTGACACCTGTTTCATATTAACGTCGAGATTATTAAAATCAGATTCCATCGTTTCACTTGAATTTCTCAGATCGTGCGTAATATAAAAAATAACCGGAAATAATATTCAGCATTTACATGCATTTATATGCATTGAATATTTAAAACTGTTCTTAACATAAGAGGACGTAATGAATTAATATAATCGAAGCACACGCAGGATTATGTAACAGAAATTTTTGCAATTCAAGTAAACTAACCAAAGAATTAATTATAGATCGAGGCAAGAACCAACTGCATTAGGTGTTTAGGATTTTTAAATTGCGCCATTTGTATGATTTACTCGTCTTCAGTAAGAAACTTACCTTGAACGAGGCTCCTATCCCATACGCCTGAATTACGATCGGTTATGATGATTCCCGAGCAAGCTGACGTTGACAAAATGAACAGTGTTCTGAGCAACAGACGAATTTTTTGTTCATGTTAATTTAAAGGACGTTATTATCTTCCGGTGAATTTTTGAAACTTACGATAATAGGTAGGCTGGCATAACGAACGACCCATAAGATTGGTCCAGTGAGCCAAAAATCGGTTTTTCGAACTGAAGTATTGAAAAATTGAAATGACATTCCGAACGGTGTAAAATAAATGGTATTAATGTAGCAATATTTTTACAAGTACAAGTAACATTTCTTATTAAAGATACGTATACAATCCCTCTAATGTGACAGAAAAAAATATACGTACATGTATCGGTACATTAGCGTATTTCGGAGAGATTCCGCACTCCATCACGATTTTCTCATAGTTGTCGTAGAAATTCTTGTACAACAGTTTTTGCATGTACCATATGATTTGCTTGTCTATAATGAGAATAACAAGATCGTACCAATGAAAACGGATGCAATTCAAATGGATCTATTAACTAGCGCCGTAAGCAGTACATTGTCTTCACTTATCGATTCTTTTATCACAGTACTGCTGCATACCTGGAGTGTGCAGCGCAATTTCGATCTGACTGGATAAAATAGTATCGTCGGATGCCGACAAGAAGTTTTCTAGCTTCTCGCCCAAGCTAAACGAAAAGTTCCTATGGAAATGTATTATTCCGACGCTTTTGTCCCTGCTGATGTTTTCCTCCGCCTCGGCGTGGTTATCGTAGTAAAGCTAAAAAAACAAAAAAGAAACCGGCTATAGCATTTATCGCATTCCTCCCCAGAATGTATAAAGTAGAATTTTCCATTTTCCAGGCTACTGTATAAGACAGGTGTAACAGTGCTACACATTTTCTATCAAATGTATGTGTTAGAACAGGTACGATGCGCGTGCAACCACAACCCCTATCAATGTCACCGTATCGTCACCGCTGCGCGTCGCGCCGCACCCTCATTCTCACCCCGACCGTCGAACCGTGCGGACGTATACTAGGAGCGGCGAAATGTGTCGCGATACTCGATTAAATTATCAACTTGTTTCCTGTTGCACTCCAACAGTACATGGACGCAGCCAAATCAGTACCCGGTTCTTTAATTCGCAGAGGACAAAGATGAGGCCATTGCTCTTACGGTTTAAAGAAACGCGAGTCGCTGCGTGTGTAATTAGAATATTCATTTCTCGCGCCACGTATGCGACGTTATGTAAATTCAACTTTGGTGCTAACCTTCGTTATATTATCTATGCCGTCCAGAAATCTACAGCTTATATCCTCGAAGTGGCACGAGCGTTCGTTCTCGTCGTACAGAACGATACCTCGATTTCTCCCATAATCGCAATCGCCGGCATCGTCGTTCACGATGGATATCGAGAGATCTTTCGGGTCCGGTCCGATCGTGTTGAAGAACAGCACTACCTGTAGTATCGGTAGGATGATCGAAAACACGACACCCCTGAAACAGGGCAAACATATTATCCAGCAGATGCCCCTTCCGTTTTGTAATAATCAATTATCATAACAATTACCCGGGGTGACGCACGAACTGAAGCATATTCTTTACGAGAAGAGCCTGACACCTTTTCGTTCTGCTGCTCCGCAAATAACTGTACCCCTGAAACAACGATTATTTCTTCGATCGTCACTTTCCTTTCTCGATATTGCCGGCCTCGCTTCTCCGCGAGGGCGGTAGATTTTTTTTTAATTTGTCTGAAGCTACTCAGAACTGTGGGGAATAAGTGTTTGCAAGATATGTAACGTGGATGTGCCAGTCGTACAGGCGAATTCGAGAATCGATTTCACGTGTTACTTGTTCGTCGTCGTTGGTCAAGGGTAAGAATAGTAGTAGATAATTGTCAGTGTTGTGGGCCTTTACCTCATTTCGTTCAATGCCAGGCGTCGTTTCAAGTGCTTAGTAAAGATTAAACAAAACCGGCATAAACTGACCTGAATACCTTTCTGCCTTTAGAAGGAGATTGCGAATTTCAAGAAACGACTGGCGATTGCAAGCGAGGGGTAATTGTCGCGAGAAGTAATTGACGAAGTAAGGTACTTCGATCAGTGAAATCATTTTAATACATTCGATGAAACATAAGTTTGATCATTCATCTTCTGAGTGATTTATAGTAGGTACATATTTTTTGCTTAGACTTACAGGCTAGTAATTAAAAGAAAAAAAGGCTTGATATCACCTTTGTGGTATATTTGCTGGAGGTAGAATCCAAAATGATTTCATTTATCTCCGGGCTGTCGTTAGACGTTTGATTGATGTGTCCCTGTGGACTTTGCACTTGCCGATGACTAAGATTCAAAAAGGCCTCCTCCAAGGAGTCAGTCTGCCACTGTTCCAATAAATCACTCGGTGACGATTCAGCTAACAGCTGTCCCATTCTTAGCAATCCAATCTGAGAATCGTAATAATTGCGTTAACATACAGAAGACGAGATTGGTCCTTTTATTGTAAGCTGAGTCGAACGGTAGCCCATCTGCATATGTCCTAATGATGTAATATGGAGATTCAGTTTTGTAACGTCAATAATAATAACCTTCCATATCTCACTTAATACATTTATAACGTAAGGCTATTGAACGTTCGAATAAAAGGATTAAAATATCGTATGAAAGTTCGAGAAGTTGGCTCTCATAGGAAAGGGACTTGACTACGTAACACTATAATTTGCTGAGTTTTTTCGGTGAATCTCATAAACGTAGAGCTGTTCGATTAATTCATTTCATTTCCTGTTTTAATTTTACGTCAAATTCATCTGTCCGTCATTTGCTCAGGCGTCAAGTTTGTTTTTTTACGGGCAACAGAGGTAGACGCGTAAATTATACACGCATCGTAATTAGCAAAACTTCATTGCATTAGATATTTACCTTATCAGCTTGTTTTGCTTCCTCGATGTAATGCGTGGTAATAACTACCGTGACACTCTCTTCGCGTGCGATCTTCACCAGATAATTCCAAATGCTGCGAGCAGAAAATATCGTTTACGCGACCGTCCCTTGATTGGCGTTAAAAAAGCGTAATAAGGAGATGAAAGTGTACTTGCTTGTCCCTTAAAACTGGATCTAAACCGACGGTGGGCTCGTCGAGGATTAATAATTGGGGTTTATGAAGGAGTGCTGCAGCGAACGACACTCTTCTCTGCTGTCCTCCGCTCAGGTTTTTTATCAATTGAGATCTGGGCGGCAACTGGAGTAGATCCTTTAGATACAAGTACCTCTCCTCTGAAACATACACGCGAAGAATATTTTCAAACTTCGTGGGACATTTGACGAAAAGGAATTTACTTCCTTTTGTCTCCCCCTCTCTATTTCATTCGATTACGAAGATCAATTTCAATTTTCACGTGGTTCGCGTGAGCTGGTTGAGCTGGACAGCTCTCGTCTTCGGGTCCTGCGAAATTTGTAGAAAACGTATATTCAGGTTCGTGTATTACCAATTGTGCGATTGTCCAAGCCGTTAATTGTGCCGAAGAAATGGAGCGCGCCAATCACGGAGAATTCTGCGACCAACGAAACGTCCTGCGGCATGTAGCCCACACAGGGTCCTGGAATTCCGGAATCTTTGGTTCCTGGTTTGCCACCGAGCACCCAAATATCGCCGCTGTCCAATTTTCGAGTGCCGACGACGCACGAGAGTAATGTGGTTTTGCCGCAGCCGCTCGCGCCCAATAAACCGTATCTATATGAAACAATCGTCACGATTGTTGGTTACGTGTTCGTTTAAATCCCTTATTACATTATTCTGCAGTTCACTCACATGCAACCCCTCGGTATGTTCAGGTTCAGTCCGTTAAAAATTGGGGGTCCTGTTCCATATTGCTTTTTAGCATTGCGAACGATGATCGCATATTCTAACGCCATTTTGCGAGGCGCCGCTTAGGGGGAAAAGAAAACCTGCAAGGCCAGCAAATTAATTTTCCATCAATTAATACAGCAGGAAGTCCAAGCTGCGTTTTATACATTTTTATACCGATGTCCTTTTTTCTATTTCATTATGCGCATAAAACATGCCTTATTGACTACAGGTCGCTTTAGATATGCCTTATGTTCTCTGCAAGTGCAAAGTTCTAAAAACGGGTTAAAGTTCGCTGTCAGCGATTGTCTTCGTTTCTTTTCTCGAATTGAACGTCATACCTAATGCGATGGGTATTACACAACTGTCGGGCATAATTTATGCTAAACTTTGTTAACGTTCGAAGCGCGTACACCGATGCTTAATTGCGCCGATGCAGCAGGGCGCAAAGTAATTGATTATTGTGCGTGAGATTATAGCGTATGGATTTTCTGGTGCCGCTCGTTAATGAGTCCGATGTGCGATCGCATAAGGGCGGCTGAAATTTGCACGTTCTATGAATGAAAATGTTTTAAGGGGATCTGCTCTCGCGAGCAAAGAACTTCGGTTTCTATTTCGCAATTATACCATTTACACAAACGTCCAGTTCTCTTTCTGAAAGAAAAAAGAAGGAAAGAAAACGTATGTACAAGTGACGTATACGTTCGCTTCTGACAACATAACTGATCGACGGGTATTAAGTAATCCAACATTCCACGGTTCTGGATTTCTTGAACGAACTGTCGAAACGTTTCATTATATTGTATGCCTGTTTAACGCGCCCGACAAACCTGCCTGCCTTAACATATTCATCTTTCACCGTGTTAAAAGGGCTCGAGCCGTGTGAATCTGGTACTAACGATCACGTAACGCTGAATAGATTGTTCTAGAGAAGAAATTTGGCCAAGGCTATCGAGCCTGTTGGTTCACTTGCATTTCACAGGTGTTTTCTTCTTACAGCGTAAGATCTATATTTTCTCATTGTCTCTTCTTTTTGCGTAATTCCACACGCGCTTGTCTACCTTCTTGCTTCTCGAAGTTTTAATTAGTTTCACGATAAAGACATTCGAGCGTTGCGAATGAAATAGAATGAATCGTTTAAATATTTTCCAAACGTCGCGCATCTCTCGTGTTCCCCTTCAGATTTATAGTTTCATTCGGAAATGCGATAATTAAAAGAATTCGCTGCAACGCGACCCGACACTGCTCTATTCTATGCACATCCACTTCATAGATCTATGTATATGAGCAGCGCGAAAGTTCTTTACCGATGAAACAGTTAAAAGCAGACACACGTATGTATTATATGTATGTATAGACAGGTTTCACACGAGCTGCTGGATTCGTTCATTAGGAATTCCGATCGAATCGCCCTCACGATATCAATCACTCAGGTGGTCCTGACTATTTGTCATTCAATGGATCTACCTGTGATATACATATATTATAGCGGACGTGTGATACGAATACGTGGCAGTGATCTTTTAACAGTAATTATACTCAGAATTCTATATCAGAAACTGGAGATAAAATACATATATCACGAGCAGACTGCCGCCACAGTGGTCCGGATCGAGAATTTTAGTGACATTTTGCTATAACTTTTGAACCATAAAAGATATCGGGATGAAATTCGTTTTAAAAAATATTAAAAAACAAGCATGTTCCTATGGCAGATAATATGATTTTTTTTGCGTTTGTTTAATCATTTTTTTCGTAACTTTTTAAATTTAAATACCTTAAATATAAAATATAAAAATAAGCACGTAAAATGGCTGAACGCTGATAGCTTTAAACACTAATAATTTGCAAGATTGAACGAAGTTGGAAATGACTGGTGTAGATCTATATGTATAGAGGAAAGTGCACTGAAAACAGTGCAATTGGTTAGAATGTGCGATTCGTTGGGACTTGAAAGATATACCTTGTCAATTGTGAAGAATTTTGTAAATATTCGTTATTTCATTCAGCTTCATTTTTTAAACATATTGCGCATAGTAATCGATAATGAAAGTATGGTTTCTTATTGCAAAAGAATGCTCTTCCTTTGAAAAATAATACACAATAATACACAAATATAATTGAAAAATATCAAATGGGTTCGTTAGGACATCCCATAGAAGATGAGCAGTTTTTTAGATGAAATGTAGCCGTTTCAAAATGTCCAACTTCAAGGACTCGTACAAGTCACAATTTTTATTAAAATTCATTAATTTCCGAAATAGGTGGAGATTTAGGAACCAATACGAATTTACTGCATCTTGATATGAAAAAGTTGAATTTTGGCCCAAATGTCACTGAATTTCTCGACCCGGACCACTGTGTGCCGTGGTCCTTTGAATCGCCATTAAGGTACTCGTAGTGTATTTAGATCTAGATTCCCTCGAATGAGTAATTTATTATTGCACTGCAAATGTGAATACATAATATATGGTACATACAAGATCAGGTTTCTATTCTTTCAAATATTAGCCCTACTTTAGCGAATGTCACCCACCCCTTTCGTCAAGTCATATACCCCGTATCGTTCGTGTTTTCTACCATTAGCCGCCCACGTCCCCATTTCAGATTTCACATAATGATTAAAAAATATTGAGATAGTATCGGAGCGGCAGAAATCCCGATTCGAAAATGGCAATACGTGGTCGACTAGTCGATCGACTTGATCGATATCTCGACCATGAATATTCACCCGGAAACAATCTCGTTTCACAGATACACTAAACGAAATCCTTTTCCTGTTTCCTTGGTGCGTGAAGAAAGAACGTAACGCGATTGCAATTTCCTCGGCCGGGCGCGACGCAATACGGCCCGGGAAAAAGCGAAACTTCCAAGTCGAAGAACCGTTTATTCGTTGATAACAGCACTGCACCGTCTATGTTTAAGCCTGCCGCGTCGCTTAAAAGCAATGAACCAGTTTATTCTTTATTACACTCTGTGGTAATGCTACGGCTCTATCAGGGAGTTCTATTCTTTTCCGGGCTTCATGCAACGGTTCGCGCGAACCTATGCTTTCGTTCACGTTCGCCGGAGATTTTGTGATTGTTTTGCGCTGCACCTTTCCCCGATTATAGAGACGTATTACGCTTATGCGCGCGATAATCGTGTCTCTGAAAAATAGATCGAGAAAGGCAAATAGTTGGAAAATGGAGCAGGACGAATCTGTGAAACGGGTTCTGCAAAACGATAATAAAGAAGTTCCGCCACGCCGTTTTCACTATCAAGATTATCCAGACGTGATTATGTACATTATGTATAATCGAAACGCTTTAACATTCGGCGAAAGATATTTGGTCACGTATGAAAACGAGAAAATCGGGCCAGTATTTCTCAAGGCCAATAACAATTCACTTAATTGCACTTAAACCTGTACTCGATATCGGTGATTCAAGTTTACTTGTATAAAAAAAATAAATCGCATTTAAAACTTGCCGCAATAACCAGTTCCGACGGCTTGAAAAAGAAATAAGAAATGAACAGAGACTGTATATAAATATAGACTTGTTTATTCCATTTTTAAACATTCAATCGATACTCCCTTTTTTCCCACCGTAATTCTGGCCGAATCAACAGAAAGAAAGAAATTTTCTCACGTTGTTTCAACACCATCCTAGCTACCCGCTAGAACTTGAATTGACCCTATGTCGAATCGTTTCTCACGCCGAACAAACTTGTAATCATTTCAGGCGTGAAAAGAACATTAAGGTGCAACAGGATTGGATGATAAAAAGAAAAGCAAAAAGGAAAATGTTAAAAAGTGCATCGCTTCCTCTGAAACATTTTCTCGGTTTCCACGTTCAATTAGTACAGCTTTCTAATAAAAAATCTTTCCCTTCTATCGTACGTTCCTTTCACTGAAGTCATCCGGAGGTTCGGAAATGCACCATGCGATCGTAGAAGAGCGTTCGAGAACGTTGACCTGGAGTTACACATTTTCCCGTGCCCCTTGCACGTGGCGCATCCACAGTTAGATGCATCCTGGGTCGAATGCACAGAGGATTTAGAGGGTCCCTTTATAACGGTAGAACATCCGCGTCACCTTCGTTTCCCGTATACATGTGCGTCTGTGTGAGTAGAACTGGTCCTACTCGCATAGAATGCACGTGGCCAGGAGCTTGAAACTTTAATGTCATCGTAAAATCTCTTTGTACGAAGAAAATTGTATGAATCGTGCGCGAGGCATTCGGGAGAAAAGAATTCTCAGGGTTTTGGTTCTCCTTCAATTTCGTTCGTTGAAATGAATAATTTTGATGTTATCCGATACGCGTGAAAAGAAGGAAAATATTCTGTATTTAGACGATGGAAGGGTAAAAAGTGAAAGTTGTACAAGTTTCGAGTTATTGTAATAAACGTGTAGTAATAGAGACGAAAATCACACTTGATGATAGCTTCGGTAACATACGCGCTCGTTATTTGTATAGATATTCACTGCTTTATAATCAAACAGTTACTTAATCCATTTCTCTTGTATAATTATTAGGCAACTGCACATAATTGCACGGTGTACGTATCCAATTAACGTTCTATATTTTTTACTAAAAAATCCTGGGGGTTAGACGAATGTTAAAGGTGCCATTTAATGCCATGCGAAGGCAACTTTTTCATCTTTCGCGTCTAATCTAATAAGCAAATTCATCACGCAACGGAACTCATTAACATTAATTCCAGCACGCGAAGGAAAAACTTTATGTAATGTTTCTAATGTCGCTTTTTCCATCGCCTGAAAAAACTTGAGCACGAGGCATTTATGATCTTTTTTGTCTTCGCCAGATAAAGCAAATTACTATTCCTTTCATTATCTGTCGTGAAAAATGAAAATGATATCTCATTCCTGACGCACTGCCCAGTAGAATTAAACGAATTAAAGTAAAAAAACAAAGTATTCCATGTTTGATTATGTTTGATTATACTCGTTTAAATTATCTAATAAAAAAAGAACCTCTAACGGGAACCTACGTCGAACCATAAAGTACCGCTGCGTTAATCGCTCCATTCATTGCGAATACTCCGGTCACGCAACATATCTAACGATACCCGTGGCAATTAACAGCAGGTTCAAGTTTACGCCCGATACATTTGCAGCAAATCGATCTGAATAGTGTCAGGGATGAAAGTAACAACTGTCCGATCATTTTGCACAATTCCCAAGATTCTATCGCCTGTCCCTTAGGGTCATCTAACAAACTTATTACGAATTTACATCGCGCTCCATTTCCCCACGCCCGGCGATAAACTGGACGCGAATCAAACTGCCCCGAAAAGGGATGGAGAAATGCAATACAAATCGCGGATGACACCGAACACCGTTCGCCACGACTACACCCCCATGGTATGCGCAAAGTCCAGCCAGGAATAAACAGAAGCCCCAACAAAATCGCTCGAAGATTCGGCAAGAGCGCACACGAAACGACGATCCGGCAGAGATTTGCGCAAATGCAGCGGTAATGACCAGTCTGCGGCGAGTTCATGCGAGCCGCGATAATAGCGTGTAATTTGCGTGATAATCGCGTGCCGTTGTCCCCATTCCTTCCATGGACCAACGATCCATTCTTGCTCTCGGAGTGAACGTAATTTCTCGGCATGTGGGCCCCGTGAGTGAGTGTGTGTGTGTGTGTGTGTGTGTGTGTGTGTGTGCGCGCGCGCGCTCGTGTTCCCATAGGATGATGTACGATCGTTGCATTTTCACCGGTGATCGACGTGTACGTACCGATTTTCCAGGAACGATTTACACACGCGCACTTCGTGCACGATTTCAAGGCTCTCTCGTTACGAAATCCCGCGAAGAAAGTGTTACGGGCTAGGATTTTCGAGTGAACCCCTCTACGCGGTTCAGCTTGTAAGAATGGCGTAACGAAACTGGCGGTATCGTTGAAAAAATCTGCCCGATGGACCGGGATTAGCCGCGACGAAGCCACGTTCGAGGCTAGCAAAATGAGGAGGAACGATTGATCGTGGTAGGGGAACGTTCGATAGGGGTGGAAAGAAGAGAGGACAAATTATTATTTGACGGTTCAGGAGAGGAAGGTTCGGGTTGCCGTTTAATGATAAATTTCGGTGATGTATGGCGCAGATCGAGGTCGTTACGTAAATCGGTGATGCAAGATTTTCGTGCGATGGCGACGGGGTGGAGGAAATGTGTTCGAAGAACAGATAATAATAATAGTAATAATGACGATTTCCCTTTTTATCGTGGGAAATACCCTTCTCGTTATGGGAAACACTCTGTTATATATGGCACCGTAGCAACCAAATGCCGCAGAAGGAAAGTAAAACATTGGGCGTGTGTTGGGCAATTCAGCTAGCTAACACTTTTAGTTTTCGGAGTAAAACGCGACGATGCGGCCGCAAGATCCGCGCGAAGCAGCAGGCAACTAAAATAGGCGAGTGTAGAAAGTAAATTTGCGTCGGAGAAATTGGCGTCGAAAGGACGGACGGAGCAGCATCTCTCCCTGTCTACGTTCGATCGCTTTTTCACCGGATTCTGCTTGATTTTTGCGTAACTTTCGTGGCCGGCATTACAGGAAGAAAGTGAACGTGCCGAAACGAGTTTCGATGACCGGGGCGAGGGGGGCTACTTTTTGGACAAACACCTGACCGAATAGACGAAATAGTTGTGCGCAGAGTTCAACGTGCGAGAATTTTCACTACTACATAGTAGCCGGAGAAGTTTTTCACTGTTGCAATTGAGTAGATAATAATGCGACAGTGAATCGATCACTTTAATTATAGAGCTGACTTATTCACTTATTCACGAAAGACCTGGACAATTGTGTTATTAATGGGGCAGGTAATCTATCACAGGAATCTGTCATTCTATAATTATTTCAAGCTTCTCCATTTTTGTTCTCGATCATATACTGTTTATAATAACGACGATAAATGTCTGGAAATGTAGTAGCGCGCAACAAAAATTCTCGCATGGCATTGACACAATAAGCAACGTTTTACAAGGTGCACGATATTTCGAGGACTTGTGGGCCCCCGATAAAGTAAGTCGTGCGCAATCAAATATTTCTCCTGTCATCGATTTTTTCCGCAAGAATTTCGCCATGGTGAAACAAAATTACATCTTGGTCAGCGAAATATAATTCAATCGGGACCTCCAAGATACAAGATACCTCCAGATAATACAGTTGAATACCTAACAGTCCATCGGAAAACTAATTAAATAAAAGTTAAGTTCATTTCAATTTCACTTCGCTCCAACACGAAAGGCAGTTCAAATTATTGTCTAATTCATTGTTCTGCATTTATATCGTACGCTCTATAAGTACGAGTGAAAATTCGAAGCGGCTCCGATTAATACAGCTCGAATTAGAGAACCCACGCTTCCTTTGAGAAATCGTTGGAAATAAGTTGAATAAATATGACACAATGATTTTACAGATCGCCATCGAGTCTGGCTATTTTGTGACGTAAGTGTTACTTGATTCTCATTGCTCCACAACGATCGTTTTCAATATACGCTCAACCACGCTTGGTTGAAAATCAATTGAGCTATTAGCTTCTCTTCGAGTTTCACGGTTTTCAATGATATTTGCGGTCTCCATCTTTGCGTTTGCGGTGAATTAGGTGGAGAGCCGAGAGTACTTTCTTCCTCGTTTCTTCCATTATGCAACGTCCTTTCATAAATTGTGATTCCGTCGTTAATGAAATTTATAGATTATCGTACCGTGTAGAAATAGATACGGCAGGATTGATTGTTTCATTTGTAAATTCTCCCTCAACCCTCGTCATTTCTAACGATATCAATATTTCGATACCCCAATATCGGACAAATTGTTTCTTACGTGGATCTTTTTCATTTCCACCTGTGAAGTTATGTGTGCAGCGCGTACAAAATCGTAGCTGTCACTTCTGGAGGCGAGTGTTATTCATTAAATTGTGTAAAACTAAATCCTTAATAAATACAGGTTGAATAATTCATATTTCTTTACATAGAGACGATTTTCTCTTTACGTAATAAGGATACTGCAAGGTGGCCTTTTTTTTATCTGTTCTCCTAAACGTATATTTTATTATAAAAGTGCTATTATAAAACGGTGCGTTCTTTACTTCTAAATTTTCTGTGACAATTAACATATAACATATATTACGTAAAATTGTCCATTGGAAAATAAAAGTCTGCTATGAAATTGTTATTCTGCTCTTATGAAAACGGGTGTACTCGGTTTCGAAATTATTAACTGCAACGAAATTGCAGTTTTCCTACAAACGACCGTGCAAAGTGTGAATTACTTTGTACACTAGCTGTTCGTTTCCTTGCTCTTCTTCATTATACAATATCCTCTGGGCTTCGTTCAGAAATTATAACCATATCTAGTGGCTTATTGATACCTCGCATTTAACTGGATCTTCCCTTTTCCCGTGCAAATATCATAGAATTGTGAGTAACACCTCTGTGGTTTGCTTTTTTAAGGATCTTGAATTAGGTGGCTAGTTGACAGACCCCTTCCTCATTTATTCTGTTATGCAACATTTTCTGATGTTCTTCCACAGATTGAGATCCTATCATTGCCGAAAGTAATCATTACGTTATCATAGAGTTTCGAAAAAGCAGGAAGGTTCGTGATGCTGCTTTGTTACGTAAGATAACTGCCAAAAATACGATACGGATATTGTACTTATACAATAAAATTCGACAATGCAACGAAAGCTTGTTTATATAAATAATATAACGAAGTATGAAATGTAGAGGTGTGTAAATGAAAATAGAGGAAAATAAGTTCTTGATTAATTTGTAATAGGAACCCCATATCATTATGCAGAGTATAAAGAAAAAATGAAATACGTATAAAGGAAATAAATAGTTTTTTCAACTATGCCACCTTTGCTACAGCTACGATAATAACTCTTGTCAATGTTAAGCTTTCAAAACATGTACCATAAAAATTATCTGAAGTTAACATATCAGTATTGCTTGAATGAAATTATGCACCTGGCGTACTACGGAGCCTCAGAAATTTTAATTAGGATCATGAAAGCCTAAATCATTTCTCACCCTCTCGTCAATCGAAAATAACAAAAGACTACCGTCGTAAAATTCACTTTACTCGACACAATAGTTCTATTCAAATATTGTACCGGCAAGGTAATTGAAATAATAGTAATAATAATAAAAGCCATAATAATGGCAAGCGCAGTGCCTGTGCAATTAACGTTGCGAATAATGTTACACAATTATTTCGCTTTCTAACAACAATCGTATTTCCCACGACAATTACGTATTTAAACGGTGTTGCAAAACGATCCATCATCCGTGGAACAAGAAAACGATGGAAATCAAACGAAATAAAATTGCACATTTATATTGTTATTCGTCCGAACATTTCATCCACGAGAAGTGAATACATTGACATTCCGGTGGTACTAGCAAACTTCCGGTCCACTTACCTGTCTACAGGTGATCCTACGACTCGCAAAAGTAAAACGTAAACAATCGAATTCCTTCTCCTGAAAGGAAAATGCACTTCTAATGTTATCTGTTCCTTTTTCTTTAATTGCAACGCAAACCGGTAACGAACGATTGTTCGAAGTTAAACCAGCAGCACATACACGATAACGATCTTAAAACGTCTTGATTGTCTATCGATGTGTCGAACGGTGCCACAGTATAACCGAAGATTCTCTCTACTTATTTATTCATTTATTTATCTATTTATTTATTTCGTCCCTTATCTCTAGAGCGTTTTCGTGTGCACAACTTTCTCGGATTTCTTCACCGTACACTTTTCTCTTTGCCCCGCGAATTTCTTTTCTCCTAGACGCGAGAGAACGGCGACAAATTTTGCACGCGTTATCGATTCGTTCCTGAGATTATATCGATGTTAAACCGTGTGGCCAGCTACCCTACTGTGCACCCCGTTTCTCGAAAACGCGCGAAATGCAAGCACAGTTCTTACGGCGATCGCTCGGAACAGACTGCCGGCCACAGATTGGAATAAGACGTATAAACAGCGGATTAAGACGCATTTCCGTGTGAGCCAAATCTTCACGAGGTCTGATCGTCGCACCGTCGTACACCTGACTGTCGGTACCACCTGTTCGCTTTGAGAAATCAAGATCAAGTCTAAGTTAGGCAGCTGTAGGAGGGGATCTATGAATCGGTAAGCCATCTATGTATCTATTTCAGGTGCAGGCGTATTCCGGGAGAAGGGGAATAGTGGCTCTTTCTCTTGAAACATGTAAAACAGAGTATTATAGAATAATTTAGGATATAAACAATTGTTACGATTGAAGGTAGATTTATAAATTACGTATAATTAATTGTGTACCATCTTATGGGATTATTAAATAGTGACAACCCTGCTACCCCTAATATGCATTGTTCAAAATTTCGAAAATTCATTTAGTACAGTCAATATATTTTTGAAATATCATAAAAATATATTGGCGAAGTGTTTGTAATGCTAAACAAGAGAAAGATAAACTAATAGAAATTCACACTGATTGCAATAGTAAAATATTTAAATATGTTGGTTGAGCATTATTAAATTAATCAATAGTAATTAAAGAATGTAGATGACTATCATTAGTATTAGAAGATCCTAGATAGTTCTAGTTTTTATGTGTCTGATACACACCTATGTATATTTTTTAATAAATTAATAAATTAATGTTATAAATAGTCAAGTAAAGATATCATTTGCGGCCGCTAGTCCTGCCATCTAAGAAAAATTGCTTGAAACTACTCATGTCTCTACCATATCTGCACACAAAACTGGTTTCTATAGTTCCGCCATCTACGAAGAAGTGTCTGAAACTATTTGTGCCTCTGCAGAAAAGATAAGGCAGCCTCGACTGCCTGTAGATTTTTTTATCTCGGCTCCTGGAGGTAGTTTCTTAATAAATGGGGTATCAAATGAAAGGGAAACGAATAAGCTACACAGAATCAGCTACATAGAAAAAAATACCCCGTTGCTGTAACTATATGCAGTTGGCCATAATAACAATTTCAATTGTTTAATTGTTTATAACAAATGAACTGCGCATGGAATAATGCCCACACCTATTGGAGATGGTAGCTGATACTTCTAGCTTCAATTTATGTCCTCTGGTCATTGATGTATCTCACCAGGAAGTGGCAGTAATGGCATTTGTTTATAATTTCTTTAAACAAATTCAATTATCTCGCGTTCTACCGTGCCGATTTTAATCAACGACGTCTCAAAAGAAAGGGAAGAGAATCAGCTACATAGAAAAAATACCCCGTTGTTGTAACTATATGCAGTTGGCCATAATAACAATTTAAATTGTTTAATTGTTTATAACAAATGAACTGCGCATGGAATAATGTCCACACCTATTGGAGATGGTAGCTGATACGTCTAGCTTCAATTTATGTCCTCTGGTCATTGATGTATCTCACCAGGAACTGGCAGTAATGGCATTTGTTTATAATCTCTTTAAACAAATTCAATTATCTCGCGTTCTACCGTGCCGATTTTAATCAACGACGTCTCAAAAGAAAGGGAAGAGAATCAGCTACATAGAAAAAATACCCCGTTGTTGTAACTATATGCAGTTGGCCATAATAACAATTTAAATTGTTTAATTGTTTATAACAAATGAACTGCGCA
The DNA here is from genome assembly GCA_963583965.1 of Nomada ferruginata. NCBI lineage: Eukaryota > Metazoa > Arthropoda > Insecta > Hymenoptera > Apidae > Nomada > Nomada ferruginata. The sequence continues at coordinate 5,786,924 of OY757225.1, read as the reverse complement.
TGGAATAATGCCCACACCTATTGGAGATGGTAGCTGATACTTCTAGCTTCAATTTATGTCCTCTGGTCATTGATGTATCTCACCAGGAAGTGGCAGTAATGGCATTTGTTTATAATTTCTTTAAACAAATTCAATTATCTCGCGTTCTACCGTGACGATTTTAATCAACGACGTCTCAAAAGAAAGGGAAGAGAATCAGCTACATAGAAAAAATACCCCGTTGTTGTAACTATATGCAGTTGGCCATAATAACAATTTAAATTGTTTAATTGTTTATAACAAATGAACTGCGCATGGAATAATGCCCACACCTATTGGAGATGGTAGCTGATACTTCTAGCTTCAATTTATGTCCTCTGGTCATTGATGTATCTCACCAGGAAGTGGCAGTAATGGCATTTGTTTATAATTTCTTTAAACAAATTCAATTATCTCGCGTTCTACCGTGCCGATTTTAATCAACGACGTCTCAAAAGAAAGGGAAGAGAATCAGCTACATAGAAAAAATACCCCGTTGTTGTAACTATATGCAGTTGGCCATAATAACAATATAAATTGTTTAATTGTTTATAACAAATGAACTGCGCATGGAATAATGCCCACACCTATTGGAGATGGTAGCTGATACTTCTAGCTTCAATTTATGTCCTCTGGTCATTGATGTATCTCACCAGGAAGTGGCAGTAATGGCATTTGTTTATAATTTCTTTAAACAAATTCAATTATCTCGCGTTCTACCGTGACGATTTTAATCAACGACGTCTCAAAAGAAAGGGAAGAGAATCAGCTACATAGAAAAAATACCCCGTTGTTGTAACTATATGCAGTTGGCCATAATAACAATTTAAATTGTTTAATTGTTTATAACAAATGAACTGCGCATGGAATAATGCCCACACCTATTGGAGATGGTAGCTGATACTTCTAGCTTCAATTTATGTCCTCTGGTCATTGATGTATCTCACCAGGAAGTGGCAGTAATGGCATTTGTTTATAATTTCTTTAAACAAATTCAATTATCTCGCGTTCTACCGTGCCGATTTTAATCAACGACGTCTCAAAAGAAAGGGAAGAGAATCAGCTACATAGAAAAAATACCCCGTTGTTGTAACTATATGCAGTTGGCCATAATAACAATATAAATTGTTTAATTGTTTATAACAAATGAACTGCGCATGGAATAATGTCCACACCTATTGGAGATGGTAGCTGATACTTCTAGCTTCAATTTATGTCCTCTGGTCGTTGCTGTAGCTGGCCTGTAAACCGAGATAATTGCAATTGTTTATAATTTCTTTAAACAAACTCAATTATCTCGTGTTCTACCGTGCCGATTTTAATCAACCACGTCTTAAATTAAAGGTCTCGATTCGAGGAATGATCTATTCCTATTTTAGAACGACTCTTCACCCTTCATTCCACTCCTTTTCAAATAAACCTCTCTTTCTGTTATGCTTCTTGTTTGGCCCTTCCTTCTTTCTTTTTCCTCTATACATATATCCCTTGACAATCTTTCTCTCTTCTGTTACATACTTACTATTAATATATTTTTTGTATGTGCAGGTTTCGCAGGGGAAGAGTAAGGAGCATTGACTAGCACTTCTCATTGTGCATAAAAGCAAGAATGAAAATAGAAGAACCTTTGCCACGTACTTTAGTTATCCTTTAGTTATAGTAAATTTATCTTATTTGTGTCTATTGTACTTTTCATGACATATTATTTTAAAATTGATATGGATTTAGTTGTCAGATGTATTGCAAATAGATATAAAAGAATAGTTCGTAAGTACTAGCTTGTAAATTTTAATTACGACATTTTGTAACTTGTATCTTCATTGATTAGTTTAAATAAATTTTAAATGAAAAAAATTCCACTACTCTTTTTATTTTCACACGTTACCAATCCTTGAAAAGACCTACTTCCAATTCCTTAAACAAGTACTACGCGCTGGAACTGTAAATGCAAAGTTCCCAAGCGGAGAACTTGTAAAGTTTGACCTGAGCATTATTAAACTTGACGTAAAATATCCAGGAATTAATACAACATCTTGATGGAATCCCCCCTTTTTGAAGCGCTCGGAAATTCCTGGAACGTGACGTCATTTCCAAGAATTGCTGCGATGAAAGACCTCCTCGCATATCATATTCTCCTAATACAAATCCACGATTTTCAGCGAGATATTTTTGCCAGAAACTCGAAAACTTAGGCGCTCGGAAATTCCTGGAACATGACGTCATTTCCAAGAATCGCTGCGATGAAAGACCTCCTCGCATATCATATTCTCCTAATACAAATCCACGATTTTCAGCGAGATATTTTTGCCAGAAACTCGAAAATTTTGTGATCGGAAATTCCTGGAACGTGACGTCATTTCCAAGAACTGACGATGTCGAATACCTCCTCGCACATCATATTCTCCTAATACAAAGTCCAGATTTCCGAGCACTTAAATTTCTAAGTTTCTGGCAAAAATATCTCGCTGAAAATTGTGGATTTGTATCAGGAGAATATGATATGCGAGGAGGTCTTTCATCGCAGAAATTCTTGGAAATGACGTCACGTTCCAGGAATTTCCGAGCGCTTAAATTTTCGAGTTTCTGGCAAAAATATCTCGCTGAAAATCGTGGATTTGTATCAGGAGAATATGATATGCGAGGAGGTCTTTCATCGCAGCAATTCTCGGAAATGACGTCACGTTCCAGGAATTTCCGAGCGCAAAATTTCTGAGTTTCTGGATAAAATATCTCGCCGAAAATCGTGGATTTGTATTAGGAGAATATGATATGCAAGGAGGTATCCGACATCACCAATTCTTAGAAATGACGTCAGATTCCAGGAATTTCTGAGCGCTTAATTTTCTAGACTTCTGCCATCAAATTTTGCAAGCAATGAAGACTTTGAGAATACCGTTGTTTCCAAGAATTTCCTTCTATCATATTTAATAACGTATAGGACCATTTTGACAAGTTTCTCGCTTCAGGACTTTGCATTTAAAGTTCGTCCACGGTACTTCTTGTGTAAGGAATTGGAATTAGGTTCTTTCAAGGATTGTTAAGGTGTGAAAATAAAAAGAGCAGTGGAATTCTTTTCGTTTAAAATTTATTGAAACTAATCAATAAAGATACAAGTCACAAAAATGATCTAATTACAAGCTAATGCTTATGAACTATTCTTTTATATCTATTTACAATATATCTTACAACTACATCAGGTATTAATTCTAAACTAACATTTGTGTAATATAAAGAACAAAAATAATCTAATATTTATAAACTATTGTGTGAAGTTAATTTACAATACATCTTGCAGATAAAACTTACCCTAAACTTTACATAGTTTATGCGAAGAAGATTATAAATTTAAATTACAGCAATTGTGCAATTAATTTTATATTTAGAACATTCAGTAGAACTTGTAGTAAATTATGTAAGATCTACCGAATAAACTGAATATAAAATAAAATATATAATAAATATACATAACAATTAATTACACAATTGTTCTAAATTAATCTTACGTGCTAACAGTTACAAACTATTCTTATAAACCAATTTACTATAACTACAATATGTGGCAAAAGATCTTCTATCTTCTTCCTTGCTCTTATGCGCAATGAGAAGTGCCAGTTAATGCTCCTTACTCCTAGCCCGTCAAACCTGCACACACAAAAAATATATTAGCAAGTATGTAAGAAAAGAGAGAAAGATTGTCAAGGAATAGAGTGCGTTTGATGAGAGATCAAGGGATGAACGGACGGTGAGAATGTAAGTAAACGGATATGGGGGTTCGTATAGAGGACGTTGTGTTTGGAAGACGAGATGAAATGATAAGAAAATATCTTAAGAATTTGAAACAAAAAGATGTATAATAGATGTGCAATAATGGCATGGATAGTAAGAAATAGGGTAAAAGGTATGGTAGAGAAGGTATGAAATGAAAAGTGAAAGAGAGGAATGCAAGAGCTAAGATAGTATTGTAAAGTTAGGTTATATGGTACACCAAGTGTAAATTTCATCGGCCCGAGGCCTAAATAAAGATTAATACCACTATTAGTATATATTTATTACTTGCAGCAAAGTTTATTTAAAGAAAAAGATATTCAAAGATGTATCTACCTTTGTTAAAGACATTTGATTCCCGTACAATAAGATGAACAATGGAACGTGTCGTGTTTAATACTGAGCTTACTAACACTTCAGTGATATAAAATTAGGAACATGGAACGATTTTCAAGCATTATTAACTTAATTTCATTAACAAAAACATTTATAACCACAACTTGTCACGTCTATGTATAATACCGCGTCTACAAACAACTTTAACTACACTCAAAAGTGGCCTATAGTTCTGCCACCTATAAAGTGATACGCGAAACTACTCTTGCCCCTTCATTATCCACACTCAAAGTGGGCGATGGTACTGTCATCTATGAAGAAGTGCCTGAAACTACTCTTGCCCCTTCATTATCTACTCTCAAAGTGGGCGATGGTACTGTCACCTATGAAGAAGTGCCTGAAACTACTCTTGCCCCTTCATTATCTACACTCAAAGTGCGCAATGGTACTGTCATCTATGAAGAAGTGCCTGAAACTACTCGTGCCTCTGCCTTATCTTTTCTGCAGAGTGCACGAGTAGTTTCAACCACTTGTTTGTAGACGGCAGTAGCAAGAGTAGTTTCACGCACTTCTTTATAGATGGAGATACTATATAGCTTTGGACCGACGTGATATAGGAATCCTACATCTCGTCTGTGGCTAAACTTCTCTGTTTTCATCCTACACGTCGATTAGCAGTGACCATTTCATATACGATGGAATATATACTTGGGTCTATTTTGCTATGTAAAAACAGCAAACTGTCAGATACTTTTTGATAAGAAAACTAAACGTAACATATTTCGATTGCCAAGTCCCTTTTGTGAGCCTAAAGAAATAATTGAGTGAGCAGTGCTAAACAACAATTATATATATAATAGTTGTTTTGAATATAGAATGCAGTTTACTGACAAGGGGATTCACCGTTAATGAACTACAATTTCCAGATGCATTGCCGCAGGTTGAAGTTCAGTTTCAATATTTTTAATGCACCTATAATAACTAATAACGGTGGCTGAATTCCGTGTGCAATTATCGAAAGCAAACTGTAAGAATATTGTAGGGCGAAAAAATATGTGAAGGCTTAACCTAATGTCAATATCCTGCTGTGACAATAATCAGGCAAACTATTATTGATGAAATTCCTGCTGTAAGTTGTATGGAGTGCTTGTGTTCTTGAGATGTAGGTAAATAGAATTAATTGTTATTACGCGGTGGTTTACATGTTACGCGAAATGTTGAAAATTTAATGCAATTTTTTTTAGTGACTATCGAATTGTGCAGTTGTACTTTCACTGTTAGTAATTACATTGCTTCAGTATGAATGACACAGACAAATCTGAGGATTTAGAGAACGGTAAATTTGGCTCTAATTATGCTCTATGGATTGCATTTAAAACGATGAACGAACGTTGTCAACAATTGGAAAAAAGAATAGCTACCGTCGAAGAAGAAAACATGTGCTTAAGACTTGAATGCGGAAAGGATGAATCTGCGTTCATCGCATCGACTGATGACGGTAGTAACGAGAAAACTATTGTGCAAACCCTGAAGGTTTGTCAGATACAGGAACTAACGTATGAAATACTTTAATTTTAAAGTTTAACGCATTATGCTTTAATGCAGTTTGGTTGACAGGAAAAGATAGAGGACCTTAAAAAACAGAAATCACAACTCACTCATCAGGTTTTCATGGTGGCAGCCGAAAATCGCCAGTTATGGAATAGATTAACGAAATTAACAAGAACCAATAAATCCTTAGGCAGTCAATTAACCAAAATTTCTGATACGCTTAAACAACATTCTCAAGCAAAACCTTCGGACATTGTATCCTATAGCTTTCGTGATATTTCTAGTTCTAACAAAGAAGAGAATAGTCAACAACGTGATTTAACTGCAAACAATGGTTGGTACTTGAATATTTTTGATTTTATAATAGATTGCACAGTTTTGTATGTACTCTGATTCAGGTGAGAAAGAACAAAGTTTGGAGGAAATATCCCTTAGACTTATAAACAGCATTATGTTGGAAAAGTCTGATCTTGAACAACAGTATGCAGAGGTAAGTTGGATAATGATTCCATTAAATCTTATAAATCATAGCTATTTACACTATAATTTCTGTAGATGGTCGAGTTGCAAAAGGGCACTGAACTAGACTTACAAAACATTGGTTTCACCTACCCAGAAGATACTGATACAGAATTAGAATTATTAAAGCAGCACGACATTCGATTATCGCAAATGCATAATACTCTGTTAGATCAGCAAACCAAACTAAAAAGAGTATTACAAAATTTGAAAAAGAAAGAAGGTATAAATAGACAGCTATACGTATTAAATAAAACTAATTTAAAGAAGTTAATCTTAAATATTACTTCATAGGATTTAATTGCAACAACTGTCGCGTGAACGCAAATAAGAAAATGTGTCAAACAGGTACACAGTTTAATTTCAATGAAAATGTTAAAGAGCATGGTGCAACTCAAACCAGCCTTCAAACACCGAGCCTATCTTTCCAAGACAATAAGATTTGTCCATTGTGTGGATCATTTTATGAAAAAAATACTTCGTTCTCAGAATTTCACGAGCACGTTCTGAGTCATTTTAGTAGAGTATCGGATGATCTTGAGAGTATTTAATGAGTATTCGAGATAGTAACTGAAGCAAGAAATAGTATCTTTGATTTTCTAACAAATTTTATACATCATTATGTTATTTTAAAGGCAGAGGGTAAATGTAAATAGTACATACATCTAACAGGCTTAGAAATGTTCCTCATTATTGAATTTTATAAATTGTTGATCGAGAGAAGTTTGAATGAAAGCAAGTATCATGTATAAAAATACCATTTATTATAGAAACACTAAAAAAATGTGGTAGTTGTCAGCATTATAGTTATTTTTCTGGTCATAAGCTATAAAGATAAGGAAGAAATTTAGAATATGAAGACATTCATAACTGTAACAATACCACATTTTACAAATAAAATAAAGCTGACCAATATTTTACTTTGGGCATACCGTAAATATTCTTCACTTTCATCTTGAGCATGTCAATTTATTTAATACAAATAAAAATAGTTTATCAATAATAATATAACAACTGTTTAATTGTTCTTGATACTTTCTGGAACGTCATCTTCGGGTTTCTTAATTTCTAAATCAGACGCTTTTTCTGTCGACGGTTGAAGTATATTCTGACTAAACCATTCTGGCCTCTTTTTCGGCAATTCTACTATTCTTTGTTTCTAAGTAAAAATATAATTTGTGTATTACAAGAGAAGCACATATTAACATTGTCCTGCTATTGTTAGTCTGTAATTTAATGTATATATAAATTAAATACCTTCCAAAAGTCATCTTGCAGTGCTTCTTTTTCTCCTTCATATAACACAATAACATCTTGTTCAATGGGGTCCAATTTTAATGATTCTTTTATAGCCTGCTGCATTTCGATTGTTTCTTTCTTTATTATTTCATAGCAATATCCTATGAAAATTTCAATAAGCTGTATTAATCAAATCGAGTTATATGATTGTATGTTATATATATATATATCTTACCACAAAGCGTGCCGGCTTCGTGCTCGAAACCACATTTCCTACACATTGTAGTAGGTTTACGAATATGAGGCTTCCAATTATATTCAGGAACGCCATATCTCCTATTAAGACGTTTTTCTAAAGTTCGTCGTTTCTTTGGCGCAGCCCATAAAAACGTGTCCTTTAAAATATCAGTTATAGATTGCCCAGGTAACGTAACGGGTTTAACTCCATTTATGGTACTACACTCGATCGCATATAAATTGCCTAAATAGAGCGTAAATAGTATTTGTTAATAATTAGAAACACACACGTAATGATAAACCGTATAAATATTTGCATGACATCGAATATTTTAACTGAGTACAGTCAATTCCTATTTGTAACACTCTGAAGAGGTTATAAACACTTATATACATGCGAAACATTTAAATCCTAATTGTATTGCATGCTGAATTTCAAGTGTAATATGGAAAAAAACCTTTCTTATTACCTGGTGGAAAACCACGGCCCAAAATAATATCAATTGCTTGATCAAATGTTTTAAATGCCCGATATAACCTGCTAAAGATACCGTTCGCCATGTTTAATGGACCATGGGTCACTGTACTCACTACAGATCGATGACAAGATGGTAACATAAGGTTAATTCTCAAATTTAAGGTTAATTCTCAGAACTTGCAATACCATAAACTAATTTTATTCTACTTTCAAACTGTTCTACATATATGTATAACATTATGTTAAAGTGGACTGTACTTCATAAGCGTAATTGAACTGGTAAATGGCAGTAGTAAAATACTGTTGAACAATTGAAAAGAGGTCGCTAATAGATTTTTAATTTAACATATTTTCTGTATGTCTATTGGTGTCTTCTTCAAAAATACTCAATGACCAAAATTGCCTATAGCTGTAGTACCGTTTCAATTAATGACCCGCACGGCCGGTGTATTTACAAGTCGGGGGAGGGAAGGGAAAGGTAAAAGTGGGAGGGGTACTGATTTTGCGGCATCGGTGGGGACTAGTGAGGACTCGAAAGTCTTCACGAGTCTTGTGACTTGACTCACTACAGTTTTCGCTATGGCGTGTATAGGGTCGAGTAGGCTCTGTGCTCGTGCAGAGAAATTGTGCCAGTTTGGACATTTCGCCCAATTACGAAGGAAAGTTTCAACGACATGTGTCAAGTCACGACCCAGAATCGAACATCCGACGAGTGCTTTAGTTCAACATTGTCAGGTATGTTAATCTCGCTTCTTGGCACTATTGCCTTGAAAGTAAAAATATTATCTATAGCCAACACAGTTGCGAATTATTCGTATGCTAATACGGCATCGCTAGTTTGTTGTGTGCCAAAAACATCCCCCAGTTTCATTCATTTTTAAGTAAATGTCAGGATTAGTTCCGCTATAGTTTCTGACATAACCTATGTTCATTCAGGCTACGAAGACACTTTTGTGGTGTTTTATTTAATGTTGTCTGACGTCTCGCGTTGATTATCACGGATAATTAAAGGGCACGATAGGGAATAGTAAGATATAATAAGAAGGCACAGGATTTGTAGCTAATCTTGTGTCTTTCGTAAATTACATAATGTCTAGTAGAATTTGTAGGTAAATCGTGTATCTTTACCGAGAAATGTAAATTTACCTTGGTAAAAAAAAGAAATGGACAATTGTTTTTCACATGCGAAGTTACATTTCCATATTGTGAATATAAATTGTAACAGCGGGAAGTGCAACATGTCAAATATTGCGGAGAAAATTTATGAAACACGTTTTTATCTAGTCGAGCTGTCAGCTGTTTCTAGCAGACGACCTAGCTGGCGTCTGCTATTGACGTTAGTCATGTATGCAACTATAAAACAATATTATGCTGTGAAACTTGGTAACACATAACGAAAGCATTAAAAATTATATCTCCAATTGTTGTTGGGTAATGTTGTTACGATATTGTAAAAATATATCTGTTGTATTATTTAGACGTTGTATTGACTGCACCTGCGACGCTTGGTCCTGAAACGCATGCGCAGGAGCCAAATTTGAATGTATTCTTCTATGCATTACGCGCAATGCAGATGCACAATTGTTGTTAAGTATTGTTCACGAGTAATAACGATGTTAATAATTACAATTTCATACTAGAAATGAAGTGTACATTATTCCACGTTAAAATGTTAATTTCTCACTCTAACAATTTCTAATTCCACTTCAGTTTCTAAGCACTATGACAGTCTCGAACGAAAGTTTTCCATAAATCGTTCCGCGAACGGCAAAATGAATTGCACGACTTTCTCTGTTCGAAAGTGACACAGAGACGGGATTTTGAAATCTCCAATAGTTCAGAAATCGAAGACACGAGTTCGGCATCTTCGACGACAGATAGTTATCCACACTTATTACGCAAGCCTTGGGTAAACGATGGATCGCCGGTCAAGCGTTGTTCGCATAGAGAATCTTGCATTCTATTTCGTGGCCCGCCAATGGCCAGAATTATCGAAACGAGTGGGAACCGGTCGCGATGACGACAGGGCGAATTTCAAGCCAGACTGTTCGTAAGTAGGCTAACTGGCCCGTGAGATATCCTTCTTCGAGCATGGTTAACCCGTGGAATCCACGCTCTTGACTTTCTCGGCATGTACAGCTGTACTCCTCTCGTTTAAACCTTTGCTCTTACCCACTGATTTTCCAGCAGACAATTTTATGCTTCTTTCACAAGTACAGAATGATTGTACTTTACTATTATGAATGTGATCTTATCATATAATAGTGTGTGCGTTCGATGATATTATTCGTAGGAATAAACAACGAATACGATAAAGTTACTTTTCGTTGACGGTGTACATTAAAGATTGCTTTATGAGGATAACCTGTGAAGCTCTGTTAACGCAAATGCCAGGTCATTAACACCGTTTCAATTTGCAAATTCTGTTTCCCAATCGCCGTCACTGTCCATATCTTCTGTACAAGAAGGGATGTTTTTTTCATTGACGCACAGTGTCTATGCTTTTGACATTCCGTTCTCGTGGGCGTTGCACGTGTGTACGCACGCACAGGAATGCATGAATAGTTTTACAATGCAATTGTTGTTAAATTACTGCGCACTGCATTCGATGAGGCAGGCCATAAATTAACATAGAAAAGCCGCGCCGCCTTTTTAAAACACTCGGCCTAATTTCATTCTTGCACCTCTATTAATCGATTACAATGAACTATATACATTTCAATAAATAAATATAAATTAAGATCTAATTATATTGTGAACATCAATGACCTTGTTTTGCTTACTCTCTTGTTACTCGTCTAAAATTTCGTCATTGGCATAGTTATTTCTTTGCATTGCATAACATCCTCGTATGATTTTATCACAATCGTTATTATGACTATCAATATGTATTACAAAATACGGACCAATATTACATTTCAATGTTTGCTTGCATTTAAATGCCACTTGCTGATGCTAGCTAAAACAGCGTAGCTGAATTGCGTATAATGTTACGATGCGTCGTGTTCATCTTTGTTTATTTCGAGAAATGTAACTCTGGACACGTATGGCACGTTCACGTGACAGGTGCAAATGCACAATTGCCAGTATTTTGTACCACCGATTTCCTTTAAAATGTATTGCAAATAAAATTGTTGATGGCAAGGCTTTTGAAAATAATTTGGTTACTTTTTCTTCAACAGATCTCCCATAGATCCATTTTCCAATACTATTGCTGTTACGAATGCAGTATATATAAATATAGTTATTGTACATAAAGAAAGCAATTTACAAGTCTTACCGTGCTATCACTCTTTACAAAATTTCCGAATCATAGTCTCGTGCAAGTGTTAATTTTTAGAAGTACATTCGTGGAAGCTTTTTCCCATTTCGTAAGATAATGGGTAAGATATCCCCCGGTAACGCGGTTACTTTTACTTTCGTGTAAGACATACATTTACCTCACAGCTATACAATAGGAGCTAGCAGTCAATGATTCATGTGTTAATACTGTATCCGGTTGCTTTTTTATGATGATTCTACGCAAATCGTTCGCCAAGGCTAGTATAATTTCGGATTTTAATTCAAGGCCGTGTGGTTTACATTTTATCTACTCGAACACTTTTCTCAGTGGTAATTACGTTACCCCCTTCGAGACATTTAGCAGTAATCATCGTGCGTACCTATGTACACTCATGACATTTACGAGCGTTCACTTCGCCATGATTCCTCCTTTTTTTTTTCGTGCTATTCACCTTTGCCTTTATGTCTTTACGCGATTTTTATGCTCATCACGATTCGTTCTTTGCCTTCCGTTTCATTCAGTTTCCAGATGTACGTTATACTACACTATATTAAACGAGATACAAAATTTCGTTACACGAGTAGTCGAAGGTAGAGAGCACTGTGCTCTCTACCTCTCTCTAACAAGTGTATCCACGATCCGCGAAACACCTGTCTAGAATTCAAACACCGCTTCCGTTCCTTCCAGCAAAATCAGTGTCGCGAAACAACGTCACAATTAGAAAATCGCTGAAGGTGTCGAACTGACAAGGTAGAATTGTTCAGGCGTGGGAGAACCGGTCAACTTGTGTCCGATTTTCTCTATCTATTCTTTACGCTACATACTCTGGAACTAATTACCCGGACACACTGACCATTATACACCGTGCTGATTTCTTTCGAAAGATACTACACGTGTACATAGTTGCACAATAGAAATTAATTATCGCCCGCGAAATTAGGACAGCGAACTGATCGCGTCGCCTGTGGCGAGATCGAAGTCAGCGTTTGCGAAAAACATGCCCGAGGGGGCGGTTTGTTCGAATTCTAGTTTAAAGGGCACCGGCCGTTTTTCGATTTCTACCGGCGTGGACGCGAATTCTATGAAATAAAATAGACGTGGATAGGTGGTGGTAACGACGACTGGCAAGTATCAGGCGAAAGGAAATAGCTTTCGAGAAATATGATTCTATACGCGCCTGCTGTACAGCGAGGAAAAAAATATTCTTTCACTTATATACGTTACATCGTGTTACGTAAATTAAGGAAACGATTGATCGGAGAAGCTCTTGGGTGTTCCTTTTAATCAGGTCGAATGAAATAGCCGGATTGTCGTTAGCGATTCGACCACGCCAGAGAATGTTAACTACAAATTCATTAGGTCTAGTCGTTGACGAAGCTTTCTGTAGAAAAATTTGGCAGAAATTCCCCAATTCCTTCCAACTGTACGAAACCAGTTTTTTAAATCACATAGCAGGCGATTGTGTCTTATGTAACCGGCTTATTATCTCAAGGCGTGAAATTTACCGACTTGCAACGACGAGACACGTAATGGTGAAAAGTATAAAATGTATATAAGTCACCGATTTCGATCCAGATTGTCTGCGCTTCTGCACCGTTTTGCACATTATTTGCTCCTTCTTTTTTAAAATTAAAATTATAACGCTGTAGATGTCGAAAACAAACGTCCACGCCGTCCAAGAATAAGAGCACGTCGAATGTCTACAACGACTACTTAGGTAACAGATGATTGAAAGATACTGGGTCATTCGTCGGAGTGCACGTTACGTGTGCACATTTTCGGACAAATTTTGTTCCAATTCTTTTGTAAAGAAGTTAATATTAATATTTCGTGTTTAAGTGGCATGATTATTCATTATTGGGACAGCTGTAGCTCTGGCAGTATTATTGATAACTATCGATTAAAATATTGTAGTCGAGGTAACGAACGTTGATAATTCAATTAGAGATGGATTAGGTTCGATTGCTGTAGATTTTACGATTTGATTGGTGGTTAAATTTGGTTGCTGTTGATACAGGTATATTTAGAAAGATCGATCGATCGAGCGATTAATTTGTAATATTTATTTCAATTGACAATGTTATTAATATTCTTGCATTTCATTTACCGGAGCATTGACATATGAGACACAAGTATTTTTAATCGTCCAATCTTGACTAACCGAAGCTATCGGAAAATTACAAGAAACAGGATCTACCTGAGAATCCTTGCTGGATCATTTAATGATCACTGCCTCCGTTGCTCGCGTAAAAGTGAGCAACAAAGCGGTTAATTTTCACATGAGGCAATATTTCATGAACGCATAGAGTCATGAGTACATACGTGAACGTACCACCGTAAGTGTAATCTAGGAAACAGTACAGCTGATCGCCTAATGAAACCTCGGTTAGCCGGACGACGATTTGAGATAATCGTTGTGTGAAGACGAGAGAGAAATATGAGCAAACATGATTTCCTGCGGATCGTCATTATCGTGGTGTAATTTACAGTAACGTAAGATTTGAGGACGGCCTCCGGCTAGGGACATAATTGAAGAGAACGGCCGCGATGTGCAGAGGAACGTGACACACCTGTGCCCCGCGGGAAACCGGTATTAAACGTTGGCTCTAATTGTGTTAGAGTATAGAGTATTTTCACCTGTCGTCGTTATGATCCGCGTTCGATGATCTTTCAATAATGTATCGCGGATTTGCACATGTTCGACAAACGATCCGGGAGATAATTGGGCGATCTGATCTCTTTACATTTCTCGGCGTTACTAATTGTTAATTGTTATAATCGTAAGTGTTGAGAGCTGTAGGTAATAATTTATACGCTGGACTGAAGTGTTTCACTGGGACCCCAGCCAAATAAAAGCAAAATCTGCGATCGTTATCAGGAATAGAGGTGAAAGAAGATCGACACGTGATAGGTTTCCCATTCAGGGAGCGTTTGTGATTCATCAGTAGAGCTTGGTGTGCGTCAATTGAGACGTTTCTTGCATGAATGAATACCGTGCCTCTGAATTTGTCGCCGTTGGAACGTTGAAGTGGACAGATCTCGTAAGACTGGCATATCAATCAAGGGACGTACACCACGATGATTGCAAAATACTGTTATGGAATATTGCCTATCTAAGTATTGCGAATCGATTGGGCGCGCGACTTTTACATAATGTGATCGACGATGAAAATTCATTTCTGTCGGCTAAGTGCATTACTATTCTACCTGTGACACGCTTCTGGTATTCTGCGTTCTGCAATACGAAATATCGATCATCGCATACAATTTCGCGATTTGTCGCGAACAATAGACTGCCTGAGAAATCGTTCTGCGGAAGATGGGGTAATGTTATGTACCTTTCCAGGAATGCTAGAATTATTCTACTGCTTAATATGGCACGTATGTGTTCTCATTGGTAACTTACTTTTCCATAGGCACTTGTTACTAATGACGACTGAGTTATTTATAAACCTTGCAGACTAATGAATGTTTTAAATGTCGGGTAACACAAGTGTATGGAAGTAATTAATGCATAACATTCTGAAATAATTATGGTGTCTTATGCCACAAGTTGGAGTCTCTTCAAATCGTTTTGTCGGCGTTAATTGCAATAAAAAAATGTATCCTGCATGGTGGCGATAAATTTGAAAAGAAAGGTAGTTGCAATTTTTTTTCTGTTACTGTTATGCATTTTATTATAATAAATGACTGCGTTTTATCTTTTCTGAAGGAGAGAGTCTCGGTTCCTAGAAGTAGGTACAACTTTTTCGATTTTCGTCCCAATACAAAAAATCTCCAAGTATAGAGACGAAGAGACAATTACATAAGCGGTTATACTATGGAAAGAGCATGTCGTTCGGTGTTCTAGACGATTTTTTTTAGAAAGAACACCGGTCATGCATTCGAATCTTACGCAATCGTCGCGCAGACAGGAATTTACCACTCATCTTACCTCCAAATGTTCCTGGGACATAACGGATCGATAATAGCACGACCGTGTCTAGATTGTGAATACTTCGTCCACGTCCTCTGATCAACCGAATTCTCTTAAGATTGTACGGTTACAATGTCGAAAACTAACTGGTATTCTATGTGCGCGCTGGTGACGTTAGTATGTACTACTTTCTGTCGCAGTTCAATAGCGTTTGGTCGACGAAGATTAATAGCATCTGTCTATTGTACGATAATGTGACGAAGTAAATTTTTTTCTGGTTTTTGTCAAACCCGTTCTGTTCCTATCCCGCATTTATTTACGTTATATCTTCCTTTTTGCCATCTTTTTTACCGAAGCCTTGAGGTCGATGTACCTGTTATGACATGGATTCGAGGATAAAAATGGCAACAAAATTCAGAGCGGACGCGTCAGATACGGCAAAGCAAAAACGAAAGACCAAAAGTGTGTAATTTTCGAAGTATCCAAGGTCCCGTGTCCAGTATATTAATATCCCTCTCGATACCCTCGCGCTGAGCTACTCATTTCACTTTGCAATCAACCGGTTGCTGCCCTATAAAAAGCTTCCACTGCATCCTTGATACCTATATCCCAGACCAACTGGCCTTCGAATATCCTCCGGCTCGAGCATTGATCCTGCGCAATGACCAATTCAAGAGAAGACCAAAAATAAAGCATAATTACCACTTCGTGCTAACTATGAATCCTGTTCGAGAACCAGTCCAACTTTTCGCTTCAACGGAAAAAAAAACCACCGACTCGTCCTTCGTGCCCACGCGCCGGACTTCCCTCCTGCACTGCCTTCCGCATTTTTTTGAAATGCAAATCCACGGAATGGTTTGCACGGAAAGTTATCCGGCAGGCGTCGAAGGAGACATCGCATTTCGCATATAAGATCTTACCTAAAGGCTCATTCGTAGTCGAACGATGACTCCGTTACCAAGGTCCAAGGAGTTCTCTGTCACGTCCTGTCTCGTGAATTTATTCACTATGTCCAGAAATATATATTCTTTTTTGGGAGGGGTATCACGGTGGTAGGGAGAACGGGGAAGTCCATCGTGTGGTTATCACAGAGGATCTCGAGGGCACCTGTTGATTTTGCTATCGGTGTTACCGGATTACTTGCTTCCCCGCATTATGCGTGTGGCTTGGAAATTGTCCATGTTTCTTCACGATTTACCGTAAAATGGAGAATGAATTGTTCTACTGTAAGAACTTATTAACGCTACACTTTCGAGCAGCGTATAGATCTTGAGTCGAGAGCCGCGAAACGATCGCAAAAGGCGAGCTGTTAGGCACACGAAAGTAAGTACGTAGCACGTAATCACGTTCAACTTTTACCGTGATTCGCATTTGGGTATCGAGGGCACCTGCATGCCGTTCCCGCGCCGGAGAAACTGCTCGTTCCGTTCTGCCGAGGGAAGGATGAAAAGCTACTTGTTGCGTGCAGTCGTTGCACCGTGCCCGCTCGAAAATAACGTTTGCGCGGTGTTACTTTCCGATCGGAAGACGAATCGCCGCTCTGTTTGCGATATGGTCAACGATTAACCTGATTGCACGACGCCGTTGAATAATTATCGTCGCAGTGTATTTTGGTCGCAAAGCTTTAGTATTTTAGATCTTATTCGATTAAGCTGATTTATTTCCTCTGGTCTCGATGTTCCCCTGGCCATAAACTGGTCGCCAAAAGCCAACGCAAATTACCTGGCGGAGGGTTCAAGGCGCAATCGAAGTAGAAAAGATTATTTCCTGGTCGCGATTAAGCGAAACGATTTTCCCTCCAGTGCAATCAATTCTGAATAAAACGAGTTTTATCTAAAAAAATCGCGGCGAATGTGGCCACGTGCATGCCGGTTTATCGTCGGTCACTTGCTCCGACCGTCTTCGTGAAAGGGGATTTCTGATAGGCCAAGGTCGCTGGAAATATGTTCATGGCCGAGTATCGTGCACTTTTCGACACGTATACCACTTTCTCATAATGGTGCACGCCTCCGTCGAGTAATCTCGTAAGTGTGCCTGTGTCCACGTGTGGCAGGCACCGTAGAATTAGTACAATCTGTCGTGGATCAGACATTTGAAAGTTAATTAGGACCGTCCTTTGTTTTCGAAATTATACTTCCTTTTCCTACTGGGATCTTTTGTCCTCGTTTCGGACGGCTATTGAGAAATTCATTGTACTTTGGAAATATTTCGATGCTGAGACAATGCGATATTTCTTTGCAACTGTTTGTGTTGGATTCCTTTTTTATTCTTCGAAACTGATTTTGCCGTCTTCCCTTTTAATTTTATTGTTCCTGAGTTAGGTTCCAAATCGATACAATCCCTTCCCCTGTTCCTTTGTAATACAATGCATATTACCTGTCTATTGGCTTACGAAGCATCGCCCGTACCTTTCGGTAACCCTGACTGACCGATACGTTGGAGAACCTGAGGGTACCATAATTTTATCAATAACTTAAGGTACTGTTAGAATCATGAAGTAGATCGCGTTTACTGTTCACGGAACGTAGGTTAACAGTAAAATATATTGGCGGCTGATAAAGAGTTAACATAGCATAAGCCAGCCACATTTATAGCCGGACGTACACTGACGGACAAAAGTTTGGAATCATCGGACATTTCAGGCTGTACAAGAATTTGATTAACAATTTCAAGCTGAAAATTCTCGAACATTTCCAAGCAATTTCATATCGATCTCTGTAACATTACTTTCGAATCAACGAATAATTAAGAAGCGGTACGATAACTGTATCGGCAAGTAAATGGTCCGAGACTTTCCGCCGATACTGTACATTTAACATAAAAACGTGAAGCTGATTTACAACTCGTACGCCAAGCGTTTGTACGCAAGGTGCGCATCTTCTATCACTTTAACGTACCCGTTTTTCGAAAACAGATCCAAACGTACATACGTGCACGCGCGCGCTTAGTATTCATCTAGATATTCGGCATAACTGTAACATTATCCGATTTATAGCAGCCCAGGCGGACTACTAAACCGACGTTGATACCTATTGAAAGCCTTCTGTTTTCTTTTCTTTCCCAATTTCCTACTCGAAGCATGTAATGAAATTCTATGGCGTATGTTCCGTGCATAAAGGAGCAGCGAAAGAATATCTCCAAGGCTCTCTTTGGATTCCTCTCGACCGCTCGCTGCCATATATCTTTCCCCTACCTCTCGAAACCGTAAAGAAACTTTCTTTGAACCTGTTTACCGACTCTCCACTAAAAGTGTACACGTCGCAGCTCGTTACCGGCAATACCATCGTCTCGTCCATCGAATATCGGTAAGACTAATCTGCCTTTGCGCGGGTCGAAGACCCCTTTCTGTTCCACTCGCCGCGTATATTTGGGTCAAAGACGTTGGCCCTTGCGGTGAATGGTACACCTGTGGCCCCCTTTTTATTTCACTTTCATGCTTCACTTTCTTCCCGTAAAATTGCTCGGAGCGTATTGAAATCCGCCATTTAAAACTGCCACCCCGACGAACGAGACTGATTCGCGATACACCATACGCTGGAGCACAAAGAGCCATTCGAATCGGCGACCCAATCCGTGACTCTTTTTACCCGCAATCACTGTACCGTAGGTTTATTAAACCTGTGCGAAGTTGTTGTCCTTGTTCGTGGAAAAACAGCGTAGACGGTAAGGGGTGGATAGAACTGGTATACGTCGAAGGATCTTCATGGTCAACCGGTGGCGTATAATTTTCTTGGCCTTGATATCGCGTACAGGCATAAAACATTGAGGATCTCAGTGAACAATCCCATCACTGTCCGCCAGTCTGTCCTTATACAAAATTATATGCCGCCGCGGTTCAATTAACCATAAACGTTTTGTGCGAAGAAAGGGAAAAAAAATAGAAGAAAGGAGAGAAGTGCAGCCGGATTTAAGTACATTGCATCGTCGACATTCGGCAAGGACGTTGCATTCGTGACAAGTAATTGGTAAGACGAGAAAGTTTCTGGGCTGTTGTCGATCGACCTGGCGCGAGTTCAGGAAAACGAACAGAAACGAAATGGCACCGGCTAATGCTGAGCACTCTCTTTGTTCCCGTTCATTCATCGTCGGCGTCGTGCTACTTATCGGCCGACCTATTCGGACAGGGAAAAGTGGACGACGACGATTCTTAGCCACGATAAAACGTACGTGGAAAGTTGTCGAGGAATGCGCACTGGCCTTCATTATTCGAACTGTTGTACGTGTGATGTATCCGCTGCAAGGCTGGTCAATGGTCTCTTAATCGGCTTGAATTATTGCTGTTCCGCTGATCAGCGAGGAGATAATTAATTTCTTGTCACGCGAGGTATTGTTGCCGAATGTTGGATCTTGTTGCTTGTGCTCGATTCCAGCACGATTTCAGGCTTTGCTCGCCAGGCAGGCGTTATCTTTTATCGGGACGGGTTTCGATCGTCGAAGTACTATATAGACGTGCACACTCTTGCCTGCAATAAAAATTCATAATCAGACTCGAATTTGCAGAGGGACTGAAGCGTAACAAATCATTTTTATCCACGTTTAACTTGTCTCTTGAAACAAGCAGGTATACCTACGCTCATCACATACTTGAAAGTCAATCCGGTTAACAGGTTAAATAATAAAATACCACGCGTTCTATCCAACGCATCAAATTTCTGCCATTCACCAGACGCACCGTCGTTTCCCGCGCTACGAATGTCGTCGACAGATCGACGGCGAAACACAGGCGAAACCAGTTTTCATAAAACAGAGTTCGTTTCCATCGCCTTGAACGGTGCAGCGAACTTTGGTGCAGCGCTCGAAAACGATCTAGTACTCCCTCGAGAGCGACCTTGATTCTCTTTGCCGGTTTATATTCCTCTGCTCTGGAGTGCGCGTTTATCGACGGTCATCAGCATCTATGAGCGTGGCGTCGAATGATTCCAAAATGTGGGTCGACGAGAACCCACGGAGAAAGTGTATTTCCCCACTCTCCTTTGATTCTAGGCATTCGATATCGTTGCTTCGTGAACCCGTAGCAACGTTGATCTGTGCAACGTCTTTGTCCATCGTTCACGCAGAAGATCAAGTGAACATCGTGTGTACAGTGTACATTCACCAGGCGTAGATCTCTTCGGACGATACGACTCGCGGCGGATCGTTCGACGAACGACAGTGAATTCTACTGCACCACCGTCTTCTTCGTTATATACCATATGTAGTATACCATACACCATTCCTTCATTGATTGCATTATAAAGTACGAGGCAGCTGAAAGGATGTCTCGTTACGACTGTGTTGGATATCTCCGCGACGCACTAATAGCACTGAAAATTTCACATTTTTTTACATCGTTTCAACTAATTTGATCTGATTACGTGGTGAACGAAAAGTTCCAGATTTACTGGAGCTAATTCTTATTTATAATACTACTGTGCAAGACGAATTGAGACGCGTGCAAAAATGACAATACGCAAACGAACGGAAGGAAAAGAAATGCAGATGCGCCGTAGTACCATAATTTATTTCTGTCGAGACGTCCACGCGGGGAAAATGAACGCTTAATGTCAATCCGTGGTACAATTGCATGCCCAAATTCAAGTACCTTTCACAATGAAGAAGCGAGGACCCATGCATCATCCAAACGTGAACATCGCGGCCGGCTAATCTTTATAAATGTGCAGCCTGAGTTAATACCGAAGAACTCGTCTCGTCTTTCGTAATCTGCAATTTATAATATATATTTTGCATTTCGACACGCGTCTGTATCATCTGCTCGTTGATTTCTTTAAAAGGAAAACGTACGTGGCTGGTCCGATACTGTTTAAGAACTTTCACTATACTTATAATCGGCACGCGAGTTCAAGTGGCAATGCGCAAATGAATGCAAAGATATGCAAGCTAAATACGAACGAGTCCCTGGTCGATTGGGTAAATGAAAATTCAGGGGCAGAAGAGGGGAATCGCACGTTTTCGCTCGAAAAACTTCATCCGTCGCTTCTCAAGTGACATTCTTCGGCAAAGGAGTGAAAGTTTTTGTGCTAGGCAAACAGGCGCGACCGCTTGTGTTCTAAAGATTTGGCAACGACACGGTTCAAGTATTGAAACGAGCTTACTCTTCGCACCTCTTGGTCAAAATATATTTATCTTTCTTTGTGTCACTTGCACTGTGTTCTTGCATCGACCACCTACGCGATACCGATTTCGTTCGGCCTTATAAAGCTATAGTTTATTTCTGGCAGTGGGTGCATTTCGATCATAAGTATTTAATTTTGTTTTCTTCTACTTATTATCATTTTCTTCTGCAATTTTAATTGATATTTTAGTCATTCGAAAAAGCTATGATTATTATACATGTCTGCGAAGAGAACATTAAATTTTTTTATTATTAAATACTTAAAAATTAAGTAAAATTTCTTTGCCTAACCACATATGAAAAATCATATTCTATCTGACATAAGCTTGTGTAAATATTGCTCTGCCCATGGCATCGTGAGTAAACAGACGTAACACCTACGTTCATTTACATAATGATTCCTTCTTTCATTGAAGCATGCGCATCTTCTTTTTTTTGTCGAGCACCATTCGAAACGCGTTAGCTCCTTCTAATGACAGGGTGAAAGTGTCCTTCGCTTGGAATCGATGGAACAGAAATTCTTCAGCTGTACGCAAAATTGTCGCAGCGATTGAAAGCAGCAGATTCAGCGTACGCAATTTATACAAATTTGAGCAATCCCTCCAAATTGATGGCGTTCACCGACATCCGTAATAGGTGTAGCAAAAATTGTAGTTTATTATACGTGCGATCGTAACTCGGAAATACGCAGCCGCTTAAGCGTACGTGTTGTACAGTGTTTCAAAATAAATAAGTGCGACGTAATACACCGGTGTCAAGCATGAAAAATTGGGCAATTAACGAAGCACTTGGTTGTCGACTGTTTCGTTACTTTCGTAATCAGGGGGGGGGGGGGTTATATTCAATTCGATAAATCAGACACGATGCAAGGCCGTTCGTTTAGTTTCGTGGAAAGGAGTACCATAAAGGGAAGATTCGTCACATAGCCAGACGTTAATCGTAAAAATTTGCAAAGATTTTGGTGTCACGGTGACAGGATTGCCTTAGTTATGAAGTATGAGTCAGTCATTCGTTCGTAGTATGCTAAATTTGTGTTACATTCGAGAAATGTGATAGTGTCCTTTTTTTCGATTGGTACACGAGGTGATTCTTTTCGACAGGTGCGTTCGGGGAACACGTTCAGGTGTCGTTCAATGTCGCTTCTATATTTAGCGATTTATATTTTCCCAACGAGTGTCGATGAAGCAATACTCGCGTACGATTAATCGCGATTTCTTTTAAATCGGAATGTCAGTCGTCTCGCTAGGCGTGCATGTCAGACTGGATAAAGAATGTGTCGCAACCCTTATTTTTTCGCGCCAACGTATAGAATACTAGAATGTAGAGGGGGAGAAACAAGAAGAAGAAAGACAAGTTGTACGCACGTGCATGGCAATAAATACGTGACGTTCATTTACAAAAGAGATTGCAGTGATCATGGTGATAATTAATTTCGAACGGTACCTTTACTTTGACTGGTCGTGAAATATTTATAAACTTCCACACCGCTTCTGGGTTCCCTTTGTCATTGTGGTGCTACCGTCTTCCTCTTTATGTCGCGAACTTCTGTAAACGTTGGCGAAAGTGTATTCTCAGAAATAAAATGGATGTGCAATGTTTAATAAGTGAAGCAGGTACGATAACAGATTGCTCAAACTTTCATTGAAAAATCGGACAGTTTCTGGTAAAGGAAATACAGTGACAAAAGGAAAAAAAATATTGTTTAAAAAACCTCGCGAAACAATGAGATGTTTGCTTCAAACATTTTTTCACGTCTTTCAGAGATCAAACTGTACATATGTAAATTTCACCTGAGAACCTCGGGACCACCTGTGCTTATGCAACGACGTCGAGGAAGATTGCACAAAAAGCATTCATTAAATTTCTATACTTTTACGATACTATTTTACAATTCGTATGGGCGTTGCTGGTTCCACCAATGACTAGTCAATTTTAACGAGACTTGTGACGAATCACTCATATTTGGTTTTCTTTTAAACAAAATTCTAAAAACGGGGGAATTTATTTCAGATACGCTGTCTCATGAAAGTTGCTACCAAAAAGTCTCGAATGCACTTAAAAGAAGAAAAAAAACAATACAGGTGCACCTCTATATTTTTTTTCTTTTTTTAAAACAAATTTTATAGATCTCAGCTTTCGATCTAGAATCTCCGAACTCGAGAAAAATTCGCAGAAGCATGCAAAATGACAGACGTTTATTATTATTTCCTCCCCAATCCAAAGCTGAAGAAGTTTCATTTCGTTCAGATTTAATCATTTTCTCGATTTCAGATTTAATCATTTTTTCAGTAGATGAACTGTCGATGAAATCATGTTATGACAGCTATTCTTGGCAAAGTTTACACCATTGTCGATCAACAAATTTAAGTTGCCACAACTCGTCCATGTAACGTCACTTTCTCCTTTTACAGAAAGGCCGAACTGGCTATATTCGATTTAGGACGATCCTGGTTCTCTCCACGCAGTCTCCGGTGCTTTTCTGTTCGATCGTACAAGGCAGGTCTGAGTTCCGCGGCTTAAAGTCATTCGATGATGTAATTAATGAACGTGGACAGAGCCGGTGTCCAGAACCAGAATTCTTTTCGAAGAAATAATCGAAGTAGCCGGGTTGTACCTCTGAATGCTTCATTGAGTAACAGTGACATTGTTAAAGCTCGGACAAAAGTTGAACATTAAAACATTCCGCATTAATCAATTACGCATACGTTCAATTATTGGCGTGAAACATTTTAGAACGCGAGGAAAAATGGCACAGAAATACGTAAGGAAAAAAAGAGCAGTGTAAATGAAAACGAAAGTCTTTTTTCTATTTGCATTTTAGTAAATCACTGGTAGACCGTCCGAGCCAAATATTTTTTTATGGAGGATTGATGTAACCTCGTTCTTCTTTTTATGTATTTGGGCCAATTTATATATTACTTATTTTTTATTTTTTTTGCCCCTGCTGTAGCTCCTTTCGGACTAAACGAGTCGAGATACGTCTTGCGACAGAAACACTTCCTCGCGACATACGATCTTGCGCCATCCATCGTACCCATTTCTTTAAATCATCGTCGTAAGAACTTGTTTCTTTCGAAAAAGGATCCTTAAAAATTTGGGATTTTTTTAGGTGCCGTTGGCTGCAAGTTTATTATAGCCTTTGGCAACTTCATGTACTTGCATAATTTTATTTATGCCTCTATCTAACGTGTTGAGTTTCATCTGCACTGGACGCTTTCCTTTCTTGAAGAAGCGTCGTAACCAATTGTAATTAAAATCTCGTCCCTTCTTCGAAACAGCAATGAATATTAACGAATGTTAAACAGGTCCATCCGGTATAAAATTAACACCATTAACATTCGATATTATTCTCAATTTGCAACATCATCTTTGGCTATTATTTATTAGAATGGAGCACAGTAACCAAGGAGCAAATGTTCTAGAGTATACGGGCAACATAAAAGTAATAAATATATTTTATATTTGGAATGCAAACATGTAGAGTTTTCTAGATTTCTTTTTTACTGCGGCGATATAAATAATATTAGACGATAAAACTGAGTATAACACTTGACAATAGAGACATAAAAAATTCGTTAACGGTAAATGAAACCACAAATAGCACTGACAAAAAAAAAATCCATGCTCCAAGAAAGTGGAGAGTGCTGTGTTTTGGATGACTCTGCGATTTGTAATTATAATCACGCGAACCACTGGTAAACTTACGAGACGAATATATTTCTGGTCAAATTTTGGCCATTAAACCGGTTGTAAATTACGGAAATCCACAGGTGCTGGATGGAAGATACTTAGCCCCTGTAGTATGAATTATAATCGTTCCACGTGTACCAAAGGTGTGTCGTTCTGTCTCCATTCTCGAAATACCGAACACGTGTTGCTTGACTTTTATGTTGTATAAATTAACTAGCGAAACGTAGAACCAACTTCTAGCGAACAATTCTATGAATAGTTTCTAGCTAAGCTTAAATCTTTTTGCTCGGTTTATGCGCAATAATTATATTTCTAATCGACAGCCCCGATTTCGACACTGCGTATTTGTAGGGCAAGGAGAAGAATAATCGTATGCAAAATAAAAAAAGAAGGGGTGATGAAACACATGCAACAAAATAAAGATAAAATCGTAAATGAAGAAAAATATTGTTTGCACAAAAACGAAGTAGGTTACTCGCTATAAAAATTCTGTACAGAAGAAAACGTAGCAACGATCGTTGTATGAATTAGTTTGCAATGAAAACCGGTCGCTAATTAAATACACTTGACGTGCTAAATATTCAATAGCTTTGCACGTTTGTCTATAATAACATGACAAGATACCAGATCGAAGAATTCTTTCCGTTTGTTCGTTATTTTCTGTCGTCAATCAATATTAGTCGTGGAACGACATATTTTTGTTTGCATTAGTAATACGCGAAACAAGAGTATCAATTACGTACAGTTCCAGCAATAATTTGTGAAAGCTAAATTTTTTTCTAAAGGCGGTTATTAGTTGCTGGTATTAAAACTTCTGTCACACATCTGAAACTACAGAGAAACTTTCTCATAAAATATGGAGACCTTTCTAATAAAATATGGAAAAAGCTTGAATCTGAAAAGTACACGTTCTGTGTCGTCTTCTTTTGGTATGGAGTCGAGGAAATACGTAGACGTAGAGATTCAGCAGATGGTACAAATTCTTACAAAATTCCTTTAAGGCGATTGAATAGTAAGATTCATCTAAAATCTCACGGTTACGACAAAAATAGTATGAAGATAGAACTCATTTACATGGATGGATGCTGTCCGGGAACGACAAGAATTTGACCAGAAGAATTTAAGAAAGTGCTAGCTAACGGAAGGAGAAGTTCATTGCCATTGATTTAGGAATTACCTGCGTTAATCATTCACGGCGCGATGTGTAGTATCGGGTACTAGATTTCATAATCGGCTCTTCCTTTAAACGTACGACACATTTTCCTCTAACGTACTTGTAATCCCCATAAACATCGTGGAATTAAGATTTAATGGAACTTCTAGCATCTGAATGATTATATTATTATGTACGAGTATATTAAGTGTGTTTATTTGCTTCTTAGCCTCGCGGCCAAAAGAAGGGACTTGATTTACATTTTGTTTTTTTTCTTTTACACTCCTCACACATCCATCCATTTATCCTTCCACCCGTCTTTCTTATTTGGTTCATTCCTAACCTATTCCTTATACATACGTAACTTATACCTAGCTTATACATAACTATCCTAACTTTGAGCCTCTCGCCTTTCCTTTCTTTTCCTCTCTAGCTTTCTCAGCCAGATCAGCGCTTTTTCCGTTCCCCGTTCGTCCGTCACTGCCTCCAGGCTGACATGTACGAGTATATTATGTAGATACAAGAGTTCGAGCACGTGAAGGTTTAAATAGTAGAACCCTTCGATGTTCTTTGCAGTGAACCGTTTGCATTTCTATATTTTAGTATAAATGCAAATTTCGTGAATGAATATTTTCATACGTTCCTGTACTTTCCAATTTCTTTTCTTTCAAACAAAAATTTGTATTAGGCCTCGTCAGTTGTTTTTACATCAATGTGCTACGTCGATTAATATCGAATCTCGTGAACGAAAACACGTGGTAAAATTTGTGATGCGTTGGTAGTATCTCAAAGATGGTTCACGTACTTTCACATTCTTCGACTTCATTTCCCACTCGTCCACCTTTCGGACAAGTTATCGAACGGTCTCAGGTGCCGAAATTTCCACCGGCCCAAATTCCGCGCAGCATCGTACGGCATATTGCGCTCTTGAAAATTTACACCATGTTACATTGAAATGCAACTAAATGCACGTTTCAACGGTCATGCAAATTTTTTGAATACTCGACGACAAAAATGGTAAGAGATTTTTAACAGGATTTTTCGATCCTTTTGTTCGATGCGTTATTTTCTTGCACGCTGGCCTTGAGCAACGAAGCAATATGGGAGAGGTAAAAGTGGGTAGTGAACTTGCCTAGTGCCACGAAACTAGTTATCCAAGAATGTAATAAGCGGATACAGCGGCGTGGAAATCATATGACACGCATGGACACACATCGAACACGGTCATTGCTCAATGTTGCATATCCCCCTGTAAACATACTGACCGTTTCATTTTAGGTTGATCTGAAATACATCACTGTTCCGAGACCGAAATTATGCGTCACGGTAGCACGATGCCTTTTGCCGGGTTTCAGAACCAATTATAATAGTAGCTGTTGCATACAGTTTAACGTTCTTTTTTTTTTAATGCTGACCGCATTCTGATAAGTTTGTAACGATCGGTAATGAATAATCTCGATCCCGCTTGAAAATCTACACTCTACATTTCTTTCCATGGAGATCGTTGCCTCGAGTAGAGCTTTATTAATCTCTCAAATTATTCCCGTCATCTTCCATTCGTTTTCTACGATTCCTGATATTTAATTCTATAACGAGATGTTTAATCGTCGACAACTAAAGATGCGCGATTGCAACGTGTTCCCGCCGCATCCAAGTATTATTTGCCTGCCGTGGCCTCGATTAATCCGCCAGCAAACAGGCGAACTTGTGAAACGGCGTCTTGACATGCCCAATCCACCGGCTGATCACAGACTGCCGATCGGTGGCTGTGTCGAGTGAGCGTCGTCGTTTGTACGCGGTGAATGCTAAGGAATCGCGTGGAATCGGAATCGAGCTCCGATGACGAAAGCAGCCGTATGTATACGCACGACGTGCAAAAGAATGCCGTCCTGGCACATCGTCGTTATAAGTGGCGAGAACTGGGAAAGGGACAGAGTCGTGGCAACCCATTACGTGCTCACGAAACATAAACAGTCGCGCGAATGATGGATCTTGTAAATAACAATTACCGCTTCGTGAAACGCAACATTACGTATTCCGTGTGTCCGTCACGCGTCTATGAGAAATCGCGTCGGGTCCGGTGAATCTCGAGGGTTGAAAATGTTTTGAAAAATGAACGAAGCGTAGAGGGTTGGTAGACAAGGCTTCTGTTATTTAAGGGGACCCGTGGAATAGTTGAAACTGATGTACTGGTGCATTGGAGATTTTCCTATATTTCATAATCATTCAGAGAAGAGCGCACTTTAAGCGATTCAGACTTCTAAGAAAATGAAATTATAAAGAAATATGATAGTTCGAAGAAGATGAATAAAAACTGGTTTTCATGAATGGAATAGTTTGAATATCGCAAGCTTCGTGGTATTTGCGAGACAAGTTTATGCGTATGCAGTCTGTACGATCTAGTAGCGAAGTCGATAATACGCCAGGCGGGCCGCCGCGCGTGAGGCGAAGTAGTATGTGGCGGTATATGGTCAGACGGGGCGACGCGTTACTATCAGGCGTGGGTTTGTTGCAATTATTATAATCGCTGCATTCATCAAATGAATTTTACGCAGTTTCTTAATTGCAATGAATGTATTCCACCGCATTTAATATATTCCTTATGAATATTTATAACAATTGTTAAGGCAATAAATGCAGCCATGATAATGTTGGGGGCAAAAAAAGTTGTCGCACGCCCACTTTCTACCTCTCGTTTAATAATGAATCCTTCTTTTTCCTTGCAGAGTAGAACGAGCACACGAGACTGCAGAACGAATGTCGCGAGGATGATGAGTTCTATGCAAACACAAATGCCTGGATCCTTGCAAGATTATCAAGTCGACCCTTACCGACTTATCGACGACGATCTTAAAGATATCTACGACGATATGCGAGAGGTCAGTCGAGTTTTATGAATCATCAGTATTTTAGTCACGCCCATGAATATTACGATATCGTCGTCATTAATTTAAGAAATTCCTGTGCTCCTATTTCTTCGTATTATCATATCGGCATTACATGATTCGTTCATTCGCTTTCTACACAGAAGCCAGTATTTCTCCACGTCCATATTGGTCTAGTTACCTGGAAAAATGTGGAAGACAAATTCTTTACATGGAAGTGCTATACACATTTTATATACATTATTTACTAGAAACTGCCGGAAAAAGTGAATTATTTAAGCAACTGCGATGAAAGAACCATGAGAATTTTAATTGTGATCGCGTAACCAATGCAAGTCGTACTCGATACTTTTTAATTTTCTAAATTGTCGGAAGCCATTTACTCTCTAATTAACATTTAATTATCATTTTCCAAACTTTTCCGGCGCATAAAAAGTACATTAATTTAACGCAACGAAGAAATGATGCATCGTTCTGAATTTCAAGCACATGAAAAATGTCACATTTACATAACAAGTCGGTTCAACGTCACTGACCTCGATTTATGAATTCACTATTTCTCCGAAAAAACGGCAGATCGGCACGTGCTACTCGAAACTCGTGTCTAAATCTGACAATTTCCATCGAACTCGCAAAAACTCGATGCCTGTTCGCTCCCCTGTTCAGCGTTTCTTCCAGTCGAGTAAAGTAACTCATTGAAATCGATTTCCTGCTACCTTTTTCGGTGCAAGCCGTGCCCGATTCGACTCGACTCGCACTTCCGTCAAAGTGTTTCAACAGAAAGAGGTGGGCGAGACCCGGAAGATAAAAAATACTGTGTCGCAGAATAGCCGTATGTAACACCTTCACCGCATTAGGATACTTCTTACTTCTTCGTCGCGCGTTAAAAAATATACAGGCATCGATATTCACGGGACTCTGCAAATATCGATACGAACCAATTATTTCACTTGCACCGCTGAATTTATCATTGCTACAAGATATCGCCAGACTCGCGGTCTCCAAAGTAAAATCACCTGCCTTGTTCGCGGCGAGCCTGAGCACGGCCAAGCCTAAGTTCGTCTGGCGTACGTAATAATAAATATTTATGGCGAGGAATGTCGTTTTCACGAGAAGACACCACGGGTCTTCGAGCCCGCTAGCGAAAGCCGCTCGCCACTTCACGGTCTGCATATATGGCCGAGAGTAGAACTTTTACTCACGGCCGCGTGGCTAAGCCGTATAACAATTGTATTTGCGTATGCGCCTGCAGACGCGTTTAGAAAGCACTTTTTCTTGTCGCGACGTTGGAACGCGATAACACGGGCCCGCCGTGCAATTACGTGTCGCCGTTAAGGTACCCGACTTGCGGCCGGGCCTTCGTGGTTAATTGGCACGCGATCAATGTCAGTCGATTAAAGACAAGAGGTTCTCGGATCTGTCAAGATGCAGACTTCGAGCAAGCAATACGACCAAGTTAATTGTTGTACGTTTATCCGCTACTGTGCATACAATGTAACGCAAGGATGCTCAACCAGTACGTGTCAGAGTGCATTGATTCCGTCGAGTGGCTTCCGATCACGTGGGCGAAACATCCACGTGGAAAGTGTCTCTGACGTAAGCTTGCGAAATGAATTGGTAACGCGCGTTCCTTTTGTATTTGGCCAAATTCCAGAACGAACTTTCAGCCGCGTATCACGGCTGGAATTCAAACAGGTCGCTCCTCACCTTTATGCCGCTCGTCCTCTTCCCTCTATCGCGTTTGCAACCTGATCGACACGGCACGGTTTCGTCACGTATTCATCGATCAACATTACCTTATGGTCATCGATCGTCTGCGCGCGTTCGGTTAAACGATGATATGTAGCTTTAGAATAAGATATGTAACACCTGCGTTGAATCGAAATAAATGTAACGTCGACCGAACCAATTTGTACAAGCCTCTCAGCTGGAACGGTATTTCGACTTGGCGTTCTAATGCAACGTTCTCGTTTACGGGATCGAATCGAGTATTAATCGATCGTGGAAACGATTGAGTTGTTGGTCGATTATGTTGTTACGGTGATGCCTGGTATGAAATTACTTATTTAGGGGCGGCACAATTGTGATGTCGTCTGTGTATGATTTATTCTGCAGATTTATAGGGGATTCATATCGATTTGGGTAATTTTTATATGTCCCGGTTGCTCTGTGATTGATGTATATAAGTATCAGCCTAACGTAGTAAAAAGTATGTGTGTAACAGGAAAATGACTGTCAGGAGTGAAAGGGCTAATTGCACGAATTTTTTGTTGGATTTCCCAATGCATCGTGTAATGTTAAATGATATTTGACTGTGGACTCAATACGGCCTCTCTGAGAATAATTGAATCACTTCCTGTTACAATAATGATCGCTTATATTGCAAATATGTAAAAGGCGTTTCGAGCAGGTAGTACTTATTTCAGCATTTCAATGTATCAATCTGTTTAAAATGTACAACGCAAGCCCACGCTGTGCTCGAAGCCAGCATACTCGAAATAAAAATCGTCACCCCAGATATTCGGCAAAGTCATTGGTCGTCGAAGTAACCGCGGCAATTTGTTTCGCGAAGAAATGCAAATACAAAAAATAAGAGGTGTCCGCTATTCTTCTAGCCGCCACGAGTGAATTCCGTTTCACCGGTTGAAGTCAAGGTTACGTTTGCTATTGTTCCAGGTACTCAACAGGAACACAACGCAGAAGGAGTTGCAACCTATAGCGACGTACTACTTCGACGGTAAGGGAAAGGCGTTGCGGCCGATGGTAGCAATTCTCATGGCACGGGCTATCAATTACCACAAGGAAAGAAAGTGAGTTGCAAGAGGCACGCCTGTGCAGATTCTTTCAAGTTCGCAGTTAATCAATTTTAATAAACATTTCGCGCCAATTGCAAGATTATTCGCGATCGAAACTATCGTCGACGATTCGATAAGAACGGCCCGCGAAAGAATTTGTTTGTCGCGCGGATCGTTGGATATTGTTCAATTCATTTCCTACACGCGGTATCGTAATTATTCCATTACTTTATTATAGATAATTTATGACGAAATAGCGTATTGCTTAATGTTCTATACGTATGTATAGAGCACTCTTCTTTCAATTTATTAAACGGCAGACGCGAGAAAAAGTGGTCTCGCCAGACATTTAGAAAGCATTGAAAGAATGCGAGTAGCCTTTCCTCTTTCTAATTTATAAATCGCTTTGAAAGTAATTACTTGTCGCCGCGTGTGTGAATTGGCGACGATGAATATGAATGAGATGTTCCGTGAATGAGAACTAGTCTAGCGTACGCTGTCACATATGCCCGAGGAATTACAAATGTACATACTTACATACCTGTCTTCGTCGTTTAAGGCACGGACAAGATAATCCCTCGGTTGACAAAGGCCAATACAATTTCCTATCAACGAGTATCTCCGTTTCTTCGATAATTATCTTTAATAGGTTCCTCGATCTTTGCCGATCATCAAACGTAACAAGCAGATCAGACGGGTATCCGAAATGTAATGGATTTTCTCTCTGCATATCTGGAAGTTCAACTCCAACAATTTCTCCACGCATTAACAGCTTCTTATCGATGAATGAGATCGTGATCGATCCTAGTGAAATCTACGCACATTAAGCCACGAATGATCTCAGCGATTCTCTTTCTCCTTTCTCTCCTTATTTTATCCTTCTTGTTTTATTGAGAACGAATAGCTCCTTGATAGAAGAAACAATTTGTCCAGTCTATCGTACGTTTCTTAGACACTATAAGTACATAAAGATGCATGACTATTGGAGCATGAAATAATCGAAGCAATGGACTTCCAGCGGTCTCTTGGCGTCGCAACGACAGGTCGCGATTATCGCAGAGATGATCCACAACGCCTCCTTGATCCACGACGACGTAATCGACCAGCCAAACTTCCGCCGTGGCAAACCGTCGGTCAACGTCGTATGGAGCCAGAAAAAGGTAAGATTAACTCTACGCCTGGCCAAAGTCCAAGCGGCTCTTGTAGAATTTCAGGTTGAATGAATTTCAAATTCGCCTGACTCATTAAGCATTTATTCCATTTCTTTTTTAACCACGGCGACGAAGCAAACACTCAGAATCGGCGTGCCTAGTAAGATAAATATAGAAAATCGTTGCTCGATAGTCAGAAAAGCGAGCCAGACAGAAGAGTCATCGGGCGTATTTTTCGTTAACAATTCGATCGGGTATCGTACGCCTCTAAATGCCGAGCTGTCGGTTTCTATTCGTTTGCATGTACATCTTGGACACGTGGACGTTTCACGGGATGCACCTTGAATTTCGATAATCTTCTCGTCGATCGTCGTTCGTTCGTTCGTTCGTTCGTTCGTTCGTTCGTTCGTTCGTTCGTTCGTTCGTTCGTTGATCGATAAAGTCTACTGAAACTCTCTTTCTCCCTCCCTCGAAGGAGGCTAATGCGATTCGTGATTGTGCTGCGCCGGCCGTGCACGCTTTCTTAGCTTGGAACCGGAAGCGGGTTGCCTTCGTTTGGTCTGCGGACAATCCATCCGCCACGGTTGGCGAGATTTCGAAAAAGAGAATCGCCGTTAAATTGCCTCTACTAGGCGTAGGGAGAAAATCGGTAGCACGATTAACGGTACGTTGGTACGAACGGCATGAAATTAACTCGAAAGTCGACGATTTTCTCAATTAGAATTCTCGATGGCGTTATTCGGCGTGGAAGCCGTGAAGCGGGCGAAACGTAACGAGTGTCCGTTGCTGTTTTTGACATTTGTTAATCGTGCACGCAGGTTTCGAGTTTTCGATTAACGAGGGTTGAAATTACGCGGTTGTCATTTAAAAAAAATTTAATTGTACTATCTTGTTTCGTTAAAGAATCTGTATTTTAACCCTTTCCATCCCAATGTCGCCGCTAAAGTGGAAACGAAGTTACTACATACCGGCCGATAAATTCATTTATTACAGCAATCAAAAACAACTACAGAGATAAGCGTTACATCATATGAATTCATGAATTATTGCATGCACCATTCATTGAGCAATTTTTATCTGAATTTCGCGATCTATGGTAAATATTTAACGCGCCAGAAATTCGCATTCACTTGTATTTGCATTCGACAGATAGCATCAATGAAATACTTATTTCTACTTCGCGTATTGCCTTCGACGGCAGACTATTCTAAAAATTATTCATTCTTTACCAACGGCTTTTTCCATACCGTGCCGTACAATTGGCCGAGAATAATTGACTACTCCTAATTTCTTCAAAACATCGTAACCGCAAGGACTATTCGGAAAACAGAATTTACAATGCAAAGAATCGTTTGTTACACGGCACTGGTGCATTTTTCTCGCAAATGACATCACCTGAAAGATATGGAGGTCATCTCTGCTCTTTCTTTTATTACCGTGCATGGCACATATTCTCTTAGTCGCATGGTAAAACTAACGTTCAGTGATCTACGAATACAAGTTCGCCTCGAATCCATGGCAATAGCCGCGATACCAGAAAAATAAACAGCAACGAAATATTTTAACGTCGCCATCAATCTCGTGGTGTATCAATTATTATTCTCTTATCGCAAATTAAAATTCGGGCAGTTCACGCTGCTGTCGATATTTGCAAAATAATTTGCGCACACAGCTCCCGTTTGTACGAAATATATAAAGGACTGCGTCACCGTCCACCACACCAGGCTGTTGCAACCATAATGGCCGCCATCGCCTCGAGTA
This sequence comes from Nomada ferruginata, assembly GCA_963583965.1. Classification (NCBI taxonomy): domain Eukaryota; kingdom Metazoa; phylum Arthropoda; class Insecta; order Hymenoptera; family Apidae; genus Nomada; species Nomada ferruginata. Next base: position 5,752,038 of record OY757225.1, on the reverse strand, counting down.
CCTTTTGCAGCCTTATGTTTCATCTTGGAATTAAAAGCAATTGGTCGAACATGAAACGCATTCACCGCGTAAGCATGTGTGCTCGGTACAACGTGAATCGCCGGGAGGTTTGAAAAGTGTGACGGCCTTGAGGAAGGAATTAACGGGCTACAAAGAAATGGAAAGCCGACAGGATAGCCACGAAAGTATCCCGTCGGCGATTGGAAGGAGCATTCGGCTAAACGAATTGTGTAACGGTGGCGTATTAACAGGACACTAATTGAGGGAACTGTTGCGTATGTAGATATAATAGTTATCGTCGGGTTGCACGCGGTTAACGAGGGCGCCAACCAGCGAGGTTGCAACCTCGAATTCTATATTGTACATCTAATAACCACACGAGAAATATTTGCCTTATTTGCCAACCCTTGCACCCAAGCATCATTTCGACAGCTGTATCAATTTATTATAATACTTGTTACGTTTCAACGTCGCGAAACTGTTGATTAGATTTTTTCTTTAGTGCGGGGACGAATGAAAATCGTCGTACGGTGCGAATAATCATTTATTCGCAAAGGAAACAAATCAAGGCTAATTCGCTTTTCTCCTATTGGCTTCACGAATATTTTTTAAATAGCCGGCAAAAACCATTGAACAAAAGTGAAATCGCGTAGTTCATTAGCTAATCCGCTTTTCCCCGATTTACAATAAATAATCGCAAGGCTTGCATTCCGAATCGCACTATATAATAAACAGTTCGTTACCTCCGATTTTCTCGAGTTCCAGAGAAAACGAAAAATTCCGTTCGTATTCTCCACAAATTTCTGCACTATGGATCGTCGATTATTCGATGACGCCACTCGCGTACTGCAAGTTCAATGCACCGCGGCTACTCTGAACGAGTAAAACCCACCGTTCGTATCGTAACTCGATTAATATCGTCCATAAGCTGCGCCGAGCAAATTCGATCCGTATCATTGGTCGAAAGGTATTTTTCGTACCTGGTCTTGCATTTATTAGGCTGCTCTAGCATCTCGAGTTGCATCCTGTTGCGCGTCAAGTTGGTTCACGCGCGATTAAAAAAAGAAGAAGCAAACTTTCGATCTTTCACAACCGTGATCGTAGTGGAGTCGCGAAAATGCGTTGTTCTCGAGTGGAAAGCACACGGTAATCGACTTATCGTCACCGGTTGACGCGTGTTGAAGAAGCAGGCGCCGACGATGCCGGATGTGAAACTGGAAATTACGACGCTGCCCATCTCGTCCCACTGTCACGCAAGGGAACCAAACGAAGTTGCTTCCGGATCTTTCGAATTAGCTGTTAGTTAACGGAAACGTCGAATGGCGTGAATTTTCGTTTGGGTAATAGTGTTGAGTCGCGAGTCAAGTTTCACTGGGAGAGTTTCGTTGAAACGGGACTTCTCCGCGAGCGGGAAAAATGGTATAGTGAAAGCGTCAGAATTGTTTATGCTGAAGACGGGACGGAATGGTTTTTGAACAATGTGAAATTGTTGAAATACGATTGAATATGTGGAAAGTTCGCGGAATTTATTCGAGGAGTTTGAAATGTTTCTGTAAAGATAATTACCTTTAACCCTTCCCGCGTGAATGGCTGAAACGTATGTATTTTTCTTCCTGGTATGGTAAATGGAAATAAGTTGGGAAATAAAAGTGTTATGACCTCTTAAGTGTCCGTTCTCGTGTCTTTCTGTGGATTTTACTGTGCTGCAGAATGGTCAGTAGAATACTTTGTGCCCGATCACTGTACTTTTTTGGTCTTTTTCTTCCAACATTTAGAACACGCGAAGTGACTCGTACAGTAAAGAAAAAAATAATTATATGGTGCATTCGACTGTCTGGATATTTAAAGTTTCGATAGAGTTTGAGGAAACAGCAAGGTGTGTGTACTATATTCCTCTTATCTCTGCTGAAATATGATTAAACGACGCATCGCTTTCTCAAATTGTAAATTGAAAAGAAATTTCTCTTCCTCAGATTACATATTTTAAAACAAAATTTCTCCTTCTCGAATTGCAACTCGCAACTGCCGCGAATCGATATTTAGCTATTGCTATGAAATTCGGTGGCGAAACGAATAAATTTGTTTACGCAACTAGATTGCACGCGGTGTTTGCGAAATTCGGTTATTAAAATAATTATAATAGTTACGAAAATGTTTAACACGTGCTTGCTTGCTTTACGGTCGTGGCGGTTTGTCAGTCCGCTAATGTGAATCGAAATGGTCAATTTTTTCTCTCCTCTGCATTCCATCCTGTTACCTTGAAATTTCGCAAGCCGAAAAGAAAACGAAGTAGGACTTCATTAGTTATGCCGGGATTAAATATTTTAGGTGTATCTATCCTAATATACGGCGGCATACGTAAAATATTCGACGCGTATCCCATTACCTTGGCAAAACTTTAGGCCCTCTAAACGTATTTGAACGACGAACGTGACATTTTCTCAAATATTAACATAGCCATTAAAAATCTAGGTACTCGTAAACCTAACGTTATTTTTAATTAAAACGAAAGACAGATGTGAATTGAGAATTCGGCACGCCTAGAATCCTCGACGAGAGAACCATCGTCAATATTCAATCTACAGTTTTCAATCAAAATTCTCGTCAAGTACATAAATTCCATAAATAACTTTAGCCGAATTGTTAAATTTGTTAAAACAGAGGAAATATTTCAAAATGCATTGTTCCTTTTCAGCGATAATCGTATATTGTAATTTAAAATTAATATTATTATTCCACGATGTAAGTTAAGAATAAACTGTGCATCGATCACGAAGAAACTTTGGTAACCTGCGTTCGCTAAATGTTAAAAAGCGTGATTCAATGTGTTTCTAGTACGAACGACTGTGACGTCCGTAAATTATAAAGTAGAGACTGTCCGTGATGAAAGCCATTAGAAAAGTGCGGTTTTCAGTGAGTCGTAGCTCGCATACGACATGCTCGTCAACGATTCTCTTTGCCAACTAACCACCGGAATAACCGCAAACCCATGCATCGGAATCAAGTGTACAGTTGATGGTAATGTTTCGACAATGTATACTGTCTTTGGAGGATACGCCAGCACGCGCTATTCTATATTTTTATATTTCTTTAATACGTATTTGGTGTACGATATATTGTACAGAATGTCGCCTACTTTTTCGGTAAAAAAATCTACCGTAGCCTGAATATATGTATGGCAAATTATGAGAATGAGCATAAATAACCGACTACAGTCGTGTAGTAATTAGTATACAACTTTGGAATCGTGTAATAAAGTTACCTTAATTTCGAGAATATTAATAGACACGTACCGCTACTTCGAACCCTATTTTAGTCTGTGTTACGTGAACCGTAAATTGGGGGATATGTTAATTTATCCTCTTTTTAATTAAGAAGATTCTGAATCGCATTGGGCATGATAAATCTTTGGTAATTCATGCAACTTTGAATATATTAATAAGAAATTTTAGTAATTGAATATTAACAGCATTTTGCTCGAGCTGCACAGTTAGTCTGCACAGGCAGTCTCCTGGGAAATATTGCCTCGCGATGAATAGCATTGGCAGGCATAACGAAGCAGTTTTTCACAATCTTCGTTCACTTTACGCTTTCTGTATACGCTTTTACCTTAATCGTGGACCAAACTGCGTACGCGTGTAAGTCGAATAAAAGAAAGTAGTCTCCTCTCGCGTTGCATGCCAGCCTCGATTCCCAGTAAAGCATCAATTTCTTGGGATAAAATTATAACAGCTGCGGCCGAAATTAATGAACACATAAGTGTATACCCCTAAGAGAATCAACAATGTGGTCCACGTAAAGGGAACAAGGACACAGAAGAAAATTATTACGAAAAGTCACAGTGAGGGGTCATCATTCGATATCGAACGTACACCGATTTCAACTTTTCTGCTTCAGTTTCGAAAGATGTTCAAGTGAAAGGAAACCTGTACCTTAATCGAGCATGACTGCTTTATCCTTCGTATATTTTACAATGCGAGAAATATTTCGAAATTATTGTTAACCATGTGGTAGTGAATATTAACCACCACATTCATCTTTCTTTTTAAGTGATAAATATTGTCGTGAATAATTTCACCTGCAATAATTTCGACTCTCTTTAAATATATTTTTTTAATATTTTTTTTTTAGGTGACAATGGCGGGAGATTACATTCTGGCGATCGCGTCGATTATGACAGCTCAACTGCAAAATGATGATGTCACTCTCACGCTCACTCAGGTAGATTCCATGAACCATACTTCTAAATATACAGTGGACAGTTATCCATTTGACACTAATAAATTATTCAGCCATAAAATAGCGAACAGAAATAGAAAAAAACTTTTCCTGATACACTACAATATAATATACTAAAAAACTATACTTCGTGAAAAAAATCGACTGTAAATGGTTGGCTGTTTTATCGCAGTTTCACGAACAAAACCGTATTCCACGTGCTCTAATATTCTGACACAATCCTGACGACAAGTATTGACAAGTTCAGGTACTTTCCAGGTCGTGAGGGACCTGGTGCAGGGTGAATTTATGCAGCTCGGCTCAAAGGAAACCGAAAACGAGAGATTCGCACATTACCTCACGAAGACGTATCGCAAGACAGCGAGCTTAATCGCTAATTCGTTAAAAGCTGTAAGCAATGAACTGATATTCTCGACATTTATTCCCGATTAATTCTTTCTAATTAATATTTCACTATGGACGTGTCTATGTTGATTAACAGATGGCCCAGCTAGGAAATGCGGATGATCAGCTTGTAGAAGTAGCCTTTCAATACGGCAGAAATGTCGGTTTAGCGTTTCAATTAGTCGACGATTTTTTGGACTTCGCGTCGTCTTTACAAGCAATGGGCAAACCTACTGCGGCGGATCTCAAACTTGGTCTTGCAACTGCTCCAGTTCTATTCGCATGCGAACGGGTAAGGGTGCTTTTATTTGTCACTACCAAGAAATATTGACCGTCGGTACGCAAAAGATGAAAAGGTACAAGTCAGTGATTGTAATTGAAACGACAGAGTCACTGTGGTAATGTAATCGAAAAAATTGTGTTGCTCGAATTTCGATTCCAGATATTCAGTGAATTCAAGGTATATTAAATATCCAAGTTACAGATTATTTAGATAAGTTCCTTTCTCACGAATGTCCCGACTATTTTCCATTGCAATTTCAACTAAAATCGTCTTTCCATTTATCTGTTACAGTATCCAGAATTGAACGCGATGATCATGCGCCGGTTTCAAGAACACGGGGACGTCGAAAAGGCGTTCGAGTTGGTACACAAATCGCAAGGTCTCGAGCAAACGAAGTTCTTGGCGAGAAAGCATTGCGTCGAAGCCATAAAACTTGCACAGTCGTTAGCCGAAAGTCCGTACCAAAAAGGTTTGCAAGTAGTTTGCGATTTAGTATTGAATCGCATGAAGTAGCGTTTGGAGTAATCGCAATAAAGAATTGTGTATGAAAGTGAAGCAATGGACGAAACGTCTTTAAGCGAAAAACTAGTAGTATTGAAGAATCAACGCTGGCCACGAGCAACGCCAATCAATTCGATTACACTGAACAATAGTGTAATAATTACCGCTGATACGATAAAAGACCGGTTGTTAAAAGTTGATAAAACGGAGCGGAACGGAAAGACGATTATCGCGATTGTTCATTGAAACCCACTCGAGACCCGTGAAGAATGTGTTCGATCGTTGTTAATGGTACTTATATAATTCTATATTTCAACTTGTATGTTTGTAACATAAAAGTTTAGGGTGTTTGTAACCTGCGGGATTGTTAATGAAGTGGTGAATTTGATAAATATAACAAGGAAAAATGTAAAAAAAACGAGAGAGAAAGATAACCGAGAGTTTCTATGCGGGAAATTATTTTTATAAAATTCGCACGCGCAATATATCATGTTGTATTGTTGATGATTGTTTGTAATACGATATTGAAGTAGGAGCGACGTTGTCACGATGTTTCTTCAGTCCGAGTTTAAACGTTAATGATAATACAGTGTAACTAAACGAGAAATCGCTCACCAAGTGCCTGGGTACAACTTGTAAAAGAGAAGGATGCAACATATAAGAGAATGTAAAGAAACGAACGATCGCGTTTATTTCGCTCTATAGTGCACATATTACCTGATTTTTATCGATATTGTCGTTAGCCAATCATAATTGTAAATAAAATGACACGTAGAAGTAGTTATATCGTATTAGAATTGGTAACTCTGCTTGATTGTTCTTTTAGTCATTTCTCTTCTTTTTATAGTATTGTATTGCATTACTGCGCGATGAAATCGACCCAACGAACGAGCGAATAATAAAATAAAAAACTATCCATGACAGTATTACGATAATTTAACTAAATAAATTGACGTTGTCGTTACAAGTGCCACAATTAACGATTGAGAAAGAAAACGAATATGTTATAAAGGTTTCTATAATAATGACTGCAATCAACAGCACTATATTCTTGTTGCCTTTTGAAAACTGTTACAATCTGATATTACGATGCATGCACAACAATCGCAAAATTACCAATACTAATTAACAAGACATAATTTAATATCTTGTTTAAAATGTGCGAAGAATGCCTGCCAAAGAAGACCGCACGGTCTTGATTCTTCCACTTATTTGGAATAATTATTTTTGAACGATTAAATATATTAAGAATCATCTCTTATTATGAATTGGCATAATATAAATCATCGAAACTGTTAGGTTTTTATATTTTGATACAATTATCCGTATTGTTTTTTTATTCTAAAAGAATACCTAATAAAAAGTGGATCGCCATCTTCCTGAATCATTCTTTTTTCTTGAATAGAAAAACTGCTCAAAATATTATTTACAGCATAATTGAACATATAGGTATAAATGTATAATAACTTATATTTATAACACGAATTAATGTATATACTTGCTCTGTAAGGTAACGCAAATCATTGCTGTAAGACTATTAATAAAAAAATTCAGAAAATGTAATTATGTTCAAGTCAAGATACGCATTAGTTATAGAAAATACCCAATAAAGATTGGTGTGCGAAGAAAGTTAACTAAGCCATTGCAATCGTGCAATGTCAAAATTACTTTTGGAGAAGCACTTTGATTTCCTCGTAATAATTATTGCAAATTCGAAACAATATTCTAAATAGAATGTGTAATTATATGCGTCGTCGTATAGGTAAGTCACTAACCTTTGGTTGCTATGATCTGTACGCCACGACGCCTGAACCGATAATGACACCTCGAGCCTTACCCGCGCCGCGAATTTCGGAAATGTTCGATTAGCGAAGACGCGCGCGCAGTACGCCCGCAACTGTGTTTCGATATCGGTGATATACCCAAGTTCAAGCATAACTCAAGACTTTTCCTTATGGACTCGTGCTTCTAGGATATTTCCTACTACAGAAAGACTTGGTAACAAAAGCCGAAAATATATTCGTGGTCTATTAATATCATACTAGGAAGATTTTAAATATTACAGGGCTAATACAATTTAATTTGATTCCATTGTGAAAGAAAAGCTGGACAATTATGAATAGAAATTAGCATAGAGAGTATATGCAACGTATTTAACTATCTAAAGGAATATACCAACTACCCTGTTCAATATTTCGCATAAAGTGACGATATGTATTAACCCCCGTCGTAGCTATTAGCACGATATTATTTATAACATAATTCGGTCATTATGTGATAAGTAATACCGAGGTCCCGGGTCACACCACTTGGAGGTTGCTACGGAAGTGACCCATCTCATAATTTTAACATTACTGGAGTACAAACTTCCTTTTAAGGTAATCGCATTTTTGGTAACGAGACGAAAAACATCGGAAGCACGTTCTTTTCATTCAATATCTCATTAAAACTAGCGAAACAGAAGTAGAACTAATTTTATTATGAATGCACTTCTGGTCCGGAATGTGCACTTCCGGTACCATAAAGGTCACTGAATATCAATTATGTAGATACGTCTCAAGGTACCTGTTTATAGATGTCGCGTTATGCACAGTAGTATTTGAAATTGCCTAACTGAAAATAAGCGCGAAAACGTATAACCTTCCACATCTGTCACTCGTGCATTATAAAACCAATTTAATAGAAAATCAAAATCATGACAAGTTTATTAGATCTCTGTGACCAGTACTTTGGTGCTCGTGATTTTTACGAAGTCTTGAAAATACCAAATACTGCCACTGACAAACAAGGTACGTAGACATAACCTACCTACACGAAACTATAACATTCCAATACTCTCAATACCTATATGATTTATTAAATAACAAGATCATATATATATTTTAATATTGAAACCAAATTGTCTTCGATGTGTTATCAGTGAAAAAAGCGTACCATCAACTATCGCTCCTCGTACATCCTGATCGTGTCGAGGAAGATATCAAGGCAGAGGCAACGGAGAAATTTAAAGTCCTTGGTCGAATTCACTCTATTCTCAGCGATAATGATAAACGGAAGATTTATGACCAATCCGGTCAATACGACGAAGAAAGCGAAGAAGTCATGATGAGAAATTGGGCAGATTATTGGAGGTCGCTATTCAAGAAAATTTCAGTTGAAGACATTAACAATTACGAGAAAAATTACAAAGGATCCGAAATAGAAATCAAAGACTTGAAGCGTGCTTACATGGACAGTACGTAAATTTAACTCGACAGCTATTATAGGATAACTCATGAATCAATAATATACATATGCGTACATTTTTTCTACAGGCAAAGGAGACATGGATTATATCTTAGAAACTGTCCCTTTTACTAACTGCGATGATGAGCCACGGTTGCACAGTATCGTTCAAGGTCTCATAAAGAAGGGCGAAGTACCGGAATACAAAGCCTTTACGCAAGAAAATGGGAAGAAGAAACAGCGTAGAAAACGCAAGGTAAGTACTTAACTTTACAGTAGTTAGCAGTAGGTAGACATATAATAATGAACATACATTTGAACAGTACGCGATCGTTTATAAATATAGGCATTACTATTCGTTTTATTAATATGTTTATACACTACCTTGTTTATTTTTTTCCCGCACGAAGTATATCAAAAGAAACCGGCGTATGCGCAAGTGGCAACGCGTTCATGAATTTCCGTACAATCCCCCACTCGGCTCTCTTTCGATCCCGCTATAGATCATCTCAAAGATCGGATGAACAAGTGAGCGGCGCGCTATTTTCAAGCTTTTCTATTTTTATCAATACATAGTACAGCTTCACGATTGGAAGTAGTAGTAGGAGGCGGACTAGTAATACAAGGAATAGGAGGGGGAATACTAGTAAATAAGTGAAGAGCGAACGCAACAGAGGATTCAGTCTACAGGACAATTAGATCGGTTCTAGCTCACCGCCAGACGCTGCTCAATATTCGGCTAAAATCCCTACCACAATGATTGCGTACCATTGAGTCGTCCGAACGTACGCGCGCAAAAGAATGATACACGCTTCAATCGCAATCACATAGAACTGTGCTATTCACTTTGAGATTTCTGTTAAACATTTCGACCGAACAAGTTATTCCAAAAAACATGGGTGCCAATGTTGGACTGTTTCTGTTCGCCGTTTTGTGTGCGGGTATCGGTGGAGTGCAAGGGGTGTGCAGGCACGTGGAAAACGACGATATGATAGAATACGCCTGCATGGGTGGTCAGCTTTCCGATTTGAACGCCCTTCCATCTTCCACTGGAAAAATTCGAATCTCGAACATGCCAATACCAAGGCTAACCGTGGACACTTTCTCGAGGTTCGGTTCAGACCTCTGGGTACTAGGTTGCTCCTATTGTCAGATAATGGAAATTGAACCAGGTGCATTTCGACGGTTAAACAATCTTCAGCAATTAAGTTTAGACAATAACCACTTGAGCACAGTGAAAGAATCGTGGTTGAAAGGTCTGGATTATTTAACCTTTCTAGATCTGAACTATAATAACATACAGTCTATCGAGGATGGCGTGTTCGAAAGTCTACCAAGTCTGGTCGACCTCAGGCTCTCTGGTAATCGTCTAGAATGCCTGAATCTTGCATCTATGTCCCGCCTGAAGGATCTAAGGAGGATGTTCATCACTGAGAACTCCGAGTTCAAGTGTCCGAACGCAGTCAGCGCTTTCCTCGACAGCCGTGGAGTGAGCTTTGAAAAGGATCCAGAGTGGAGGAGGTTGCCAGCTGATCTAGTCCCAGTGGAAATGCCGATGGATTACGATACAGATGACGAAGAAACCATCACAGAGGAACTAACCACCCCGTTGCCTGCCTATCGAGAAAGATTGCATCCAACATCGTATACACCGCCGCCAACGGTTCAATCGACTCCAGCCTATGTGCCACCAAGATTGTATACCACCGAGGAAGTAGTCTATCGTCCAACATATAACACTCCAGACTGGAGAACAACTCCAAAGCCAACCACGATTTTTTACGAAGACTCCATTCAAGGCACAACTGCACCACCACATGGTAACACGATAAGAATCCACCTCGCGACATTTCCAGCCCAGGAACCAACGACGACCTTGAGATCTTGGCCGAGATTCCCGGAATCCACCAGTGCCAAGCCCGATTTGCCGCCCTATTCGCCCCATGAAAACCAGGGCAAACAGTACCTAGAAGAACCGGATTACATGAGCCCAGTCGACTCGCTCCCCCTGGCACCTAGCCCAGACGATCGTCATCAAGTACCCTCTTACCAGGAACCTAACATGAATCACGATACAGATCTCGTAGAGATCGATTGGAGAGGCGGAAGCACCGATCCATCGAATATGGAATATCCACCTAATCCAAATAGTGGACCGCCAGAGTACCGAGTCCCATCGGTAGATCCACCAGAACCAACACACTACGTTAGACCTGTATCATATTCCCAGCCAGAAATGGTCCAGCCAGCGTCGGCAGATAACGTGTATCAGGCGCCTTATTACGAGCACGGGGTGACCGTTCATTCACCGCCGTTGGTGGTTAATCAGCCACAGCAGGAGGAAGTGACTCCGGGAATCGTGCCAATTGAGACGACCACCGATAAACCATTGCCCAATTGTCCGACGAGGAATTTATCATCGACGAGTCAGAGTTCTATAGCGATGATCGTCGTTTCCATTTTCCTCGCGATCACTGGTCGCGTCCTTGTGGAGGGATTTTAGCTTGTTAACTCTGTTCGATCCAACATCGTACGAATCACAGTTTCACCTGTACAAATCTATCGAGTGGGCAATAGACTATAATGTACGTATCGACAAAGGCGAACGACACCGCGAACCTGTGCGGGAATCTGCGTCTTGGAACGCTGAACGAAGCTTATCGAGTCAAGTAATCGCAGACTTTGGATCCAGTGATCGAAGTGCTGCCGGTTTCATCGTTTTCTGGCCAAATTCGAGGGGCATTGTTTGCGTGATTAGGTGAACCAAACGAAGGATTGGTTCTTGGGAGCACCGTGCAGGCTGCAGAGATTACAGGTACAGATTACTTAGGACCTCGTTCGTTCTGATCTATGTGGAACGTGTTCCGGAGACATTGCGCGATATTGTTTGCCAAGGAGGAACGCCAAATACGATTTCCGCGGCGGCGTGATGCTGAATATCAATTGAGACAGTAACAAGCGACGAGGGCCAACGCAATGTATCCGGTGTGCTAATGAAATAATTACTAATGTCGTCGTCCACTCTAATGCTAACTGTTATGCAACGAACCTTGACCGGTGCGTTTGATCGAGATTGTACGTGTATCGCGGTTCGTGCTTTGTCAGATAGCTTGACGAGATCGTGCAGGAACTTAGAAACGGTTTGCGATTGACGTCTGGCTAGGGAGGACAGGCCTTTATGGCGTTGTCTGATTGCAACAGGTGTGCGTCTATTGTGCAGGCTTATGGTCGCAATCATGCCGGCTTGAAATTGCAGGGACAGGGAATGGCTTTATCGGAAGTCTTGAAATAAATAATCTATAATAAACTAAATACAATTCCCGAAGATACCGATAGTAATTTTCACAAAATTCAACACATTACTTAAAGAACTCAATCATTACATACTATATACTTAATAAAACAAAAATAAACATTTCAACTTAAAAGAAAGACTATACATCTCGAGTAATAAGTAATAAGAGTAATCTGGAGAAATTAAAGAGATAAGAAATAGAGGAAGCCTTCTTCGCTATGTCATTCGATGATATCAAGTACTGTACCATCGATGACCCTAGGACTGATGATGTTGCTGGGCTTAATTCTCGCGGAATTCCACAACGATGACTGGCCGTGAAGGGTATCCGTTGCGCAACCAAGACAGCCACCTCGAACCCGATGACTATTTTCAATTTATTCGTGATTCGGGTGATTTCCGGAGCGCCAGGCTCGCGGCCAGATGTGTCGTTCCCTCTAAGCACTCGCAGACAAGAGAATTCAAGGTTGCGGAAGCGCATCCCCCTGCACTTAGGCGGATGCATGCTTGTGTTCATCGAACGTGGATATTCTGGCACGTCTTTGATTCGGAAATAGACGGTCAGACGTTATTATCGATCGGCTCGCTGTTGCACGAAGAGGGATTCTGAGTGGAGATAGATTTTGTTCGAACAGTACTTTATTCACGATCGAATGGTATCAATAGAAACTTAAATAATGTAAATAATAGAATTCTAGGTTTTTTTTAAGGCACACTTTAAATCCACCATCTGGATTTTCATAAATTATATTTGAATATGAACATGACGATGAAATAAATATCCACCAATGAATAAAATGTTTAAGTCACGAAGACGACTTCAAAGGAGAAACGATCAAAGGTATCTTGCTTTAGAATTGCATCCGCAAACGCATTCTAAAGTGAAGTGAAAACAAATGTGCTGCTGTGATCAGTTTCTCATATGATAGGAGCTTAAAGAAGCATTGGCACGTCGAGATCTGCACTTCGATTCTCGACAGTAATAATAATAGTTCCTTTGCTGTTTAACGTTTGAGTCGTGTCGATCAGAGGAATACTTCACCGTCTGCATCACAGAACACTTAATCTCCATCTCAAAATTGCAACAGAAGGACACGGAGTTCAACGAAGTGCAACCGTGCTCCCCTTACTCTTAATTATTGCACACTGCATTTGTGAATCCAGTGGAATTAATGTTGCAAATAAACTGGACCACAAAATGTGGAAATCGCTTCGTGGGTGATAATATTCATTTAATTAATTTAATTAATTTCAACGGTAGACGATACATTCAAGTTCACCTGGTTACTGATAGACAGTACTTACGTACAATAAATCTATTCAACAATAAAAATGAAGATCCCAAGCTACCATCGATCACGTTTCCATTAGTCAATTACACAATAATCATGTCGCCGCGTGTTTATTCATTTGCACGAATGTTTGCATGAAAATAACAATGATGTCAAGCCTGGCGAAATAAGCGTTCGAGTTACAGGGGATTTCAAAGTGGGAATCGCAGGTTCGATCGTGCAGCGAAATACAAAAATTGACCAGGAAGTTAGCAATCTCTTTCGTCGAATAAGGGACCATTGATTCGATTGTGTCGGAAATACCTGGCTGGCTTGATTTCATCGGGTCTCGAATAGAATGTCATTTTGATAATCGGTGCATTCAGAGTATCGCGAAGCAGTTGTGCAATCGCCTAACATTAGGCCGTCTCACGGATGTACTTGCCAGAAATTATAAATAACGGAATTTCCTCAGCGTAGAATTATGGAGTAGGTCACTGGGAATATGGAACATCATCGACAATCGTGAACTATGAACACTCGCATCTGCTTTTGATGAGAGATCCGCGTGAGCCATGAGTTATCGTTTCCACGAACGTGTAACTATTTATAATGAACTATCTTTTCTGGGTAAACAACGAATTATTTACTTGACACTTTCTGGTATTTCGGTGGTAAACATATCGTTGACGATTACTACATTATGACTAATAATTAAGTACGAATAATTTTCCTGTCTACCAAATAGCTAGATATACACCTTCGATTTCTACATCTAATTCTTGACTCTGACTAACGTGATTACATAGTCTTCGCGTTTAATTCTCGTCCCCGACTAAACGCTGTTATTCGAGCAATATAATGGACAAACAGTTTACCGAAATATCACGCACTCTGTGTTGAACGCGTTCCACGGAACGAACCCGGGGATCGAACGTGCCCCGGAAGAAAATTTGTAGTAGTAGGAAATAGAAACGGAAGCTGTATCACCTAGGATCGTTGTATAGAGAAACCAGAGGTTTTATTATCATCTACTTTTGATGGCCTCTCGTTAAAATTAACTTCTCCTCGCTGACGAGTTACTGGAGTCGAAACCGTGCGATAATCTCGAGGATAGGCGTATGGCTAGCTTCGAAAATAATGTTACATGTATACACGTGACGTGAAGAGGTTGTAATTAATTTCGTTAATAAGCATGCTGGAGCAGGCTGTGCAACCTCCGATTTATCGACCTCTCGATCGTATCTGTTGCTGGTGTTTAATCTTGCTTCCTTATTCATGTGGGTCAAGTGTGACGCGAGCAAAGCGGATGAAGAGGCAGCACGATGTTTAATTAAAATTAAAACCGATGGGCTATTGAAATCTTGAAAAATTTCGTCGGTCAACTCTTAATTATTCTTCATCCGGATTGCTTGCTAATTAGTTTCCACTTATTTCGCGTGCACTTGACCTTTTACCACGACACCATATCACACGTGCAAACGTGTGAAGTATAATAAATTAGTAATCGATTAAAAATATAAGTTTCACAGAATTGGATATGCTCCAATATTATTTTGGAAAGCAATTAATTTATTCCTACAATTTACTGTGCCTAAAAACCTGATACCTTCGATGCATTATATATTTGTCAAAGCAGTGCCCTTTTTTTATTTCCAGTGGGCCAAAGAAGCGGAAGAAGCTGAACGTTTGGACAAGATGCTGAAAATCGAAAACGAGGAAAACGCAGTTGCGAACAGTTTGGCGTTGGCGATTCAGAATAAGAACGAGTCTCGGGCGGGGCAATCCGAAAATTTCTTCGACTCTTTGATCGACAAATACGTAAAAAGGGCTGCGAAACCGTCGAAGAAAAAAATCATTTAAAGGGACGTATCATTGTACTGTGTAACACTTCTCATGCCAGAAAAAATAATTATATTTAAATACAACTTAAGTTTCATCAATTCAGAACGTGTATACCGACATTTTAAATTAATTCACCGAATAAGTGGAACGATGATGGAATTTTATGTCACTACATGTAGGTATATCGTATTGAAATATAAAATTGACATATACAATTTTCCTAATTTATTACTGGAAATATAAAATAATTTGGTCTGACTAATAAAACAGAGATGTAGAAAATAAGCAAATAAATATTTAAGTACTATAGCTTAAGAAACTGTGGTAAAGTAAAAGATTTGTAAATTTCAATAAAAAAAAATGCCTTACTTTCTAACGATACTAACAGTCTACGTTATCCATTACCTAGTTACCCACGTCTGCAGATCTCTTTAGTACTCGCATGATAATACATCTTCAGTGGTTCTCATGGAACAGTTAAAAATTAAATGTATATTATTATTATAGAAAAAAGCGTTTATACTGAAGCAATATGGTACACCATTCGTAACAAAATAAAAAATCAAAAACAAAGCTTTTGTGAAAAAATTCTAATAGAATCAAACAATTTAAACTCTATTAATTGCTATATGATAAATAAATATTATTAATTTTAAAAGAGCATTAAAAGCAATATACCTGATAAACCAATCTCTCACCTAACATGCCATTAGTCATTAATCGGTGAACTACATTACATTACATTATCAAGGGACAAATCAAACGAGGGAAAAAAGGTAAATAAAATTTTTTAAAAAAGGAGCAAGCGTTGGTCAACCTGTTTTCTCACTCTCGTCAGTCTCAAATTTGATAAGCCGGGATAGTGATGGAAATGTGGATGTCGTGTCAGTGTCTTTCGATCGGTGTTAGTGGACATGGTGTATATCGGGCATTATAAGTGGCCGCCTCGTATGGTCAGTCTCGTGTTACGTCTGGGTTGACTTAAACAACACACCGCACATCGGGTGACACACTTTAAGGTAAACGGTACATCGGTTTTTTTCGTAGTGCAATTCAAAGTTCCCTCTCTCCAGGCGCACCTCTAAAGACCGCTTATCAATTATGAATTTCTTCTGCAATTACGTCGAACGCTATTAGCTACCGACGTGCATTTAAATCCTCGATATTGATAATTGAAAGGAACATTGAAATAATTTTGTAGGGAAATGTTAATAATAATTTTCGGAAAACGTTTAATAGTTGTGCACAAAATTATCGCACACATTTGCGCTATCACAAAAGCCGACGTTCTTATTATGGGTGCACGGTGCAAACGTAGGTAGCAAAGTGTAAACCACCATTATTATTAGCCGGACGTGTAATAAGACCCATTGTGCGCAGTTCGACAAAGAAAACTGAAACACAATGGGGATATTTTGCAAACCAGCCTGGATCGATATTTCCCGACGTCAAGATTAAACAGCAATTAGATTCAAACATTAGCACTGTTACTCACAGTGTAATCAACCACGGATGGTCGATTGTTTCTCCCGACGTCGAATCGATCTCAATGGATCAAGCACGGTGAGATTGCAAAACGAAATGGAAGGTTTGCAGCTTGGTAGCGTGCAAAACATCCTGTTGGAATGGTAAGCTAACGGGGCGTGGTATGAAATAATTGTTCATGGTACCAATTTCATGGGAAATGTATTAAGTAAGAATTTAACACCTTCAGAGGTGTGCAGAATCCGCGTACTGGTATGCTAAGTCTAAATATACGTTAAATGGCTACATTGTCCTTGGTTTTTTTAGTTGTTCAGAGATTTTTTAGAACTTTCACTATTTTTATTTTATTTTACTTTATTTTATTTGATCTATTTCTAATTTACTATCCCTTCAGTAATATGCTAATAGATATATCTGCTTACAACTTGAAATGAAAAAGCTGTCTGATTATCCATGAACCGACATCCCTCGAACTTGTTAGAAGGGCTATTATCGTTGCGGTGTGTAATAAATACAGGATGACAAAGTTGATATCACGGCTCGTCGATGAATAATAGCAACAAAATAATACTACAATCGACCAAAAGGTCTTCGTCGTGTAAAATTATATAATCTGCGAGCTATAAAGAAATCACGGTCGTAAACCATTGTGCGTATCTTACTCAACGTTTAACTCTCTTGTGATTCGCGCGGAGTTTCTTGTTTATGGATCAATAAATCTAGCGCGGCGGGAAGGAATGGAGGGATAAATGAAATCTAACATCGACTGTGACGTTTAGTCAAATTGCACGATAATTAATTACTAGTTCGATCAGAAACTGGGAGCAATAATTTCCCACCCCCGAAATTCTGCAACATGCGCCGCAAAACACGAGGGAGTCTCGCAATTAAATATAAACAAATAGAAATAACAGATCCTGCCAATTTCGGTTTTACGAAAATAGCGCAGAGAAATTCTGCGCGTCTCTCCGATCCGCCGAACGCTGCAGAGAATTTTCCACGCATCGAAAACAAACACTCGATTTTCATCGAATTCCCTCTGTGCAAACCGCCAGAAGAGAAAAGGATAATAGAAGTTCGAAATGTAAACGAGTATAGCAAGGATGGTTTGTTTTACCAATTCCCAGGCTTGGCCGGCGATCAACGATGGAAAAAGAAGCAAAACGTTCACGACTACAATGCTTAGGCCACGATGAACGCGCCAATATTTTAAACGCAGCCCCTTAACTTTGCTGGTCCTTCTTTTCCCATATGCTGCACTCCTAATCACGAGTCGCATCGGCAGATATAGCGTGTACCACGATGTGCACCCTGTTAAATCTCACGAGGGGATCAACGGAAGAGCGAGAGAGACAGAGAGAGAGAGAGCGTTAGAGACTGAAGGGAAAGAACGAGGTAGATAGGGAAAAGGAGATGAAGAGCAGTGTCTGGGGTTGCATCGACGCGATAGAAAGGGGGAAAGAGAGAGAGAGAGAGAGAGGGATGCCATGGTGGTTCGTGGTGGAACGGTGGAGCAAAACGTAAGAAGAAGAGGTGAAGGAGGAGGAGGTGGAGGAGGAGGAGGAGGTGGTGGCGGTCGTATCGGCGGAGGAGGAGACCGGTGGAGGAGCAGAACAGAAGGAGAAGGGGAGAGCGACATTCCAGAAGGCGGCGGCGGCGGTGGTTCTCGTGGGAAACCAAAGAGAGAGAGAGGAGAGAGATCTCGTCTCGAGAAGAGGTTGCGAGCCTTAAGGCACCGTTCTCATCTCCCAACAAGCGCGACAAGACCGCCACACAGAGACTTTTACCTTGGCTGACGTCGACAATCGAATTTATGATTTCATAGTGGTCACCTGGTGTCATTTGTTTGAGAATGAAACGATCATCTATTCATACGATCGGCGAAATGAGCCGTGAACATAGGAGCCACGATGCGCCCGATCTCCTCTCAGTTAGTATCGATTGTTAATGGGCAAGTATGAACGTATTGGTATTGAAGAAACAGGTGTTTTCCTCAGTTTTAAGAACGATAAGGAACGAAAGGATTTAACAACGTGGCTCTCCGATGATCCACACGGCACTCATGTGTCAATACCAGCTAAAGATCAACGCACACGTGAACTAATGACTAACTACTTGCGACAAATTGTACGCGTAGCAATTATGTACCGTTAAATAAATGAGAAGGGAAAAAAGGAGTACAGCAGTGGTAACCATGCGTTAGAATCGAACGCTGATAAGGAAATTGCGACGGAACAGAATCTCAGGCATCCGTCTGGAGAATTTATCGTTCCATTAAACGAAACGCCCTCCAGAGGAAATTGGATACAGCATTATTCAGTGTTTCGTACCGCGCGAACATTTATGGGTGCGTTTGATATATCGGTAGCAACAAGCGATAGCTGTACCCCCGCATGCATCGCCTTCTTTTGTTTATTCACCGGGCTACTGCGTTATTCTTCATCGATAAAGTCGCGACAGCCCGCCAGGTTGGCCGGTGTAATGTGACTCCGCGCTGCAGAATCAATAAGAGGTGATTACGATAAGGAGTCTGATCCCGTTCACCCTGCTTTGCAAGAATAGACATGACCAATGGAACGGCAGATTGAGCACGACGTGTTGGAACGCGTTTTGGATTACAAAATAATGATATTGTTTGAAGTACTGCCAAAGTGGTACAATAAGTTCACGTTGGGGTTGAAGGTTCATTTCATTTGGCTCCATTTACAATTAGGCCGGTATAGAACGAGCAAGATTTTCAATAGATGATTCGTGTAGCTGGATTTCACGAATTACGAATAGGACACTGCGAATGGGACCTGTGGGGTGAATCTTCGCGCGTCTTGTGCAATACTTTTGCGCGATAAATAAAAAAAGAGCGTAACCATGAAACTCAATCATACGGCGTGTAAAAGATTGCCAAAGGGTTGGCCGGTTGTTAATGCGTTAATTAGTCGCTTTAATGCGCGGCTGTATCGCAACAGGTAGCCGAGACATTTGAAATAACACTCCTCTTATCTTGCCACATGGTTGCACCCTACGCAATGACAGTAGCAATGACAACGCCTTGTCGTCATGACTGGCGGATGGTATATGGTAGCAATAAACCGGCTCATTATTATTATTGCCATCGTAAGTCAAACTAGCCGTCCGAACGGTGTGGGTTATAACACGATAATCGGTCAGCGTGCACGTCGGTATCAGCAACGACATGCACGCGCTGGATTACGCGAAACGACAACCTGCAGTTAAACGGTGCGGCACTCAGAAATTCAACACCGATTCACTCACGTGAATATCCATTTCTCTGACCGCTGACGACGCACTACCGTATCCCGGTCCTTGATCCTTGCTCTTGTCGAGTGGGCGATTGGAGTGCTCGAGTTTCTGTTAAATGCTTGGTCAGAAAAGACATTAATGAATCGATTGAAACGAATAAACTTGCAGTGTTGAATGCCCAGGAAGTCAAATTTCAAATTTGCAAATCCACTAACGCATGCCCCCAACGCAATAGAAATTAATACTATCCTCAACCGCGTTTTAGAAAATTCATCCTCCACCAAACATTCTCCGCGTCCTATTGGTTGAAAAGAAATATCCAAGCTTCGTCAGGCCCACACCAGTTCGATTCGATGATACGAAGGTAGGTCCACGGTAAGAAATGTGCAATAAAGATTTCTGACAAGTGTTACACGTGATACGTGCGCGTGCAGAGGAACACCCTGTATAAGGCAGGGGGCAGAGGCACGCCGGACCACGAGATGAGAAGAAGAAGGAGGGAAGAAGGTGGAGAGTTAATTGAATCCGAGCAGCGTATAAGTGGAATGGCCTATTCCTCCTCTGGTTCGCTCCTCTTATTCTTCTTTCTTCCCGCGTGCCTCTTCTCCTCCCAAACCCTTCTTCTTCTACCGTGTCTCCCTTGCCATGCCTCGCGCCGTCCTTCGTAGCTCCTTGTACCCCCTTCGAACGGAGTACCGAGGTGGATCGGTAGGTGGAAGGACGCCGGAGAACGGAGGGAGGAAGCATTCCTTTGTCTCTGCGCGAACGGGCCTAGATCATGTAGTATGTAATGCGTATAATGTGCATAAGGATGTGTAACTATGTAGGGGCAAACCCTGGCCACCGTTGCACGTGCTTCCGCCTGCGTGGCCACCGATAGAGGAATGGAGTGGCTGTTTGTAACGAGCCAGAGAGAAATTTTCACCTCCTTTTGTACATATCTATTCCCAGTCACCAGCAATACCTCCGTTTAATAAAAAGAAAGAAAGAAAGAAGCGTACAGAAAGGAACATGACATAAGTCACGTTCTCCATGGCGAGGGAAGGAACAGCGATCCGATTAACAATACCGTGTGGCGCACGTGCACGTACACTTCGTGCGCCTTTAAAACGGAGTCCTGGCACGGGTTTTCCCTCCGGGAAGAACACAGAGGGGCCTGTAGGAGGGAACCTTGTACGCCCGACGCGCGATAAGCTTCGTTGCGAATTGGACTCGACTCCATCCTCGGCTCTTTCTACTTAACCCTGAAGGATCAATCGTTCTCCGTTCTCCACGCAGGGCTGGCCCTGGTCCCCCTCATGGACAAAAATCCGCCCGGTTTCCGTTGACCGTCGAGGATGATTCTTGCCGATGACAGTATTGCTGGCATCTCACCGCGGGTGCTCACCCCCCTTTGCACGCCCCCCGCGTATTTGCGTACTCCGAAATAGCCGTACCCCCGTCGCCGCTACGTCAGACGGCCGAAGTTGGAGTATAAGGACGCTGCGAAGGTGGACGAGGGGCGAAGAGGCCACGAGGGGAGAGAACGAAGCGTGTATACCGCAAAACCAGTTCGCTGGTGAGTAAACAAAAAACGAGAAGGAGCCAACGCCGCGGCGCGGCCTCGTTGTCCGTTGCGAGGGGAAGAGAATCACTGCTTTATTGCTAATTCGAAGACATTCGCCAGGCAGAAATGAAATTTTATAGTCCGCCTGCCGAGGAGAGAGGGAGGAACACCCGCGTCATCGAACATACGTGGGAGCTGGGACAACGGGCGCCAGGCATCCTGGCTACGCTCCTGCCAGGACAAATGCCTGCGTTCTCCAAGCGGCTGCAACTATGCAGGTGGACCTTTTGGAAATGGGGCAGTCGTTCACGATGCATTTGGATCTGTTCAAGGAATCAGATCGTCGAGTCGGGAGTTCGGAACTGATGAAACGGAAAGCTGCAGGGTTGATGCGTGGAAAGGTTCTCGGGGGTTTGACGATTAGCATTGACGAGCTTCCGCGGTATTTGGGGAGAAAAGTAAACGAGATTCTAGGGATCGGAGTAGTCGAAGATCTGATCAATGGAAGATAACACGTGTTACCCACTACGATTGCTCGAAAATCGAATTACTCCGTGAAGGTTACTAAGAAATCCGACGATAATTTTCTCCGAAATCATTCTCGGTTTCCAACGCGGTCTCGAACAAGAAGGCCCAGCGGGTGGCTCGCGTCACGAGAATGCCACAGCGGCGAAGCTCATTACGTCGGTGTGTGCGTAAGAACTTCGTATACGCGGTGTAATCGCGCCAGTGAAACTGACGGGCCCAACCGTGCGCGGTGCAGCTCGTCGAATCGGTGAGAAATCTTTGTCTCCTTATTTCTAATAAAAACCACGATAAAACACGGAACACACTGTTCGATGGACCGGTGCAAACGGTAACGTGACAAAGAGAAAAAAAGAAAGAAAATACATATTAGCGTGTCCCGGCTAACTACCATATCTCGAAGCGTGGAACGGCACTGGTTTAAATCGCGCGAGGAAGATCGGCTAGAGATTACGTCGCGTACGGCAGCCACTCAAGTGTCGCAGTTGCACGTCGTTAATGCGAGGCAGGTGCTAACGCAGGGAGAAAGAGACGACAGGGAGAAGGTGGCGGTGAAGGAGAAGAGAGAAGATGCGCCCGGATCCCGTCCTCCCCCTAATTGACAAATTGGAATCTTATTAGAAGCTCGTGATGCCGGAGGTACCCAAGGCAGGAGGAGCCTGGAGGCCTCCGTTAGCTGGTAAGAGAAAGATCGTGTCGAGTACAGTATAGAGGAGAGAAAGAAGGAAAGATAGGTAGCGAGAGTAGCCGTGAAAGACGAGGAGAGAACGAGGGGCATAATGCGTGGATGGCACGACACTAACAGGTTGTACGGCCCACGGTGGAACCGAGAGAAGAAATACCTTACGTTCGGCCTGCCGGCCGGCAGGCGAATGCCACCCAGGAAGCGTTCGCGCGTGCGCGATCTGTGTGGCCTCGGCTGGATTCGACCACCGGGCCCAACCGAGGACGCACGAGCTGGCCCGATTCAGCGCGAGGACGCACGAAGCCGACGTGTGCTGGCCCACCCGGTAGAGCGCGCGCGTGCCGCGTCCTGTGTGGTCTTACGCTCGCTTCTTCACTCTTCCTATTCTCCTTTGCTGCTCTCTTCTCTCTGTTACACTCTCGCCGCGTCCTTCTTCTCACTCCTCCCTCTTCCCTCGCATACCACTATCTCTTTTCCTCCCTCGATTCCTTTTTTTTTCATCCTCCCCGCGTCCTTTCCCTTTTTTCTTCTTTTGTTTCTCCAGCGCTCTTTTTTCCCCTTTTTCTACGGATTCACCGCGATTTTCTCGTTTTCTCGCTGCTCGTCTCTCCTCTCTTTCCGCCGTGGAATTCTTGCTTGTTCCGCTGCGAGAACTTCTTGCTTAACTTCGCTCTCCTTCCCAGCCGACTTCTTCGCTCTGCTCGAAACACGGCTATGTGCGCGCCTCTTCTTTCTCTCCCGACGAATCGCGGGCTTCTCCTCATCCTCGCCGAGTGTGGCTGCTGCTATACACACGGTCCACGCTGTCTCTTGCCTCGGTCTGGGCCGCGAAGATGAGGTGGCCCCCAAGTCGAACAACCGAAGAAGGGTGGAGGTGCTGACAGTGGCGTAAGTAACGAAGGAGTGTGTAGATTGCGCGATATTGCCACCGACAGGACCGCGAAATGGAATTCTAATTAGGTGGCCTCCTCGTTGCCAACCATGAGACGGGACAGTCAGCCTGGGAATCTAAACCACCAACCAATTTGTACGCTGGCATCCAGTTATTGTATACTTTCTCATTCTGCCCACCCGTTTGGTTGACCAAGGGAGAAAGGATTCGTCGATGTCTTCTATTGACAGAAACCTTGCGTTCGGTATCCCTTTTGTGCTTTTCGACGTTTAACTTGCCCGATGGAAAACACCTCCTACACAGGATCAAAGCGATTCACAGTTGAAAGGGGGCATGCGTCTCCATTATTGCTATTCGCCGCGAGAAACAGTTTCCCGTGTGTCACGCTCACAAGGGCCACGTAGAATTTTATCTACGTCAGTGGGCAAAGAAAGGAGATGAGGTGGTAAGCCCACTCGACTCGTTCCACCTCTCCTTTCCTGCTTCTCGGTTTCCTTCGCACGGCTCGCCTCGACCACGTGCTAACTTACGAGCTACGATCACTGTACCCTTCCACTTTTCTTTCCTCCTTCATCTTTCTCCTCCACCCATTTCTTTGTCCATCCTTTTCTCCCTTTATCTTTTTTTCTCTCTGTCTGACTGAGCGTTCCTCAACGGCTCCTTCTCTCAGTTTTTTATCTCTGTTTGTCTTTTTCTGTCTCCTCTGTCTCTCCTTAGTCCGATCCTGCGCTGCACCATCTCACTTTTTCGATCCCCTCGAGTTCTCCACGGATTATTAATCCAGCGACGAGAGAGGATCCGTGGCGTTCGCGGAGATTATGGACCGAGAGCACGGCAAAGGTGCTGCTACGTTAACAAGCATCAATAGGCCGATGGGGAGCAGAGGCAGGGATCGTAAAACGTGATTCCGAGGATGTCCTTTACGCGATACCCTCAACAAAGTAGCGATCAGGGAGTACCTGGAGGATTTTGGAGCAACGGGCTTTGCCTGAAGGCGTGCTGCCAAATAGCTTCAATTTTGGACCGACTTCTCAACTCGTCACCGATCCCACGCGTATTATTTTAACATTATTTATGATTCGACCTGGTCCCTGCTTTGGACATTGCTACGGGGTATTTAAATTCAAGCGATTCTATCAAACAAATACGCGACTACACATTCTGGATAAAGAAATATAAGACCAAGCGAACTTTTCTCATAACTGTATATACTCAAATTTTTACACGCATTCCATGAACGTCCATCTTTTCAGGCTTCCCTATCACTTACACAGTTCCACGCATGCTTCTTCCCTTTTGTCCGCGTTTCGCATTTCAGGTTTCGCCGTCTTGCCATCCCGATATCGTTCGAAGGAAACCTGGAAATTTGGAGCAGAACGCGCGTCGGAGGACCGTTTTCCATTCCTGCGAACAGCCCCCATTCAAGATTCTCCGTCCACCAAACATATACCGAATGAATCGTTCACTCCACAGCGTGCACGCATCTCGATCGATCCGCGATCTATCATCGAAACACATGTACGAACAGATGCGTTCCCCTTGGCAATTCGTAAGGCGTGTGTATAGCATATACCCTCGCGAGGGCAGCGTGCGCGCGTGACGCGGATAAACTGTTAGGATGAGGCGCGATGATTGGGCCCGGTTCGTAAAGCGTATTTTCGCGTGTAAAATGTAAATGGCGGTGGTTCTGTGTTTCTGGATCCTACTCGGCCAGTTTCCCGCCCGTACGTGTGCGTGTGCACGACGAATACAGAAAGGAGGAAAAGAGACGAACGGCGAAGAGGAGAGCAGAGTGAGAAAGGGGAAGAAAGAGATGAGCAGGGTTCAAAGAGCCGACAGTGGTTAAAGAGCCTTCTTCCTCTCTCCACCTCGACACGCACAAGTACAAGGCGCAACCTTTCGAGCTACCCAGAAGAGTATCATCCTTCTACCTTTCTCTCTCCCTTTTTCATCCCTACCTTCTTGCACTGCTATTCCCTGTTCTTGTCGCTCTCGCCACCTTGGCGCTCACCGTTCCTTACCCTGCTGGCAGAGCAAATTTATTTCACGTTCCTGCCTTTTCTGGACCTTTCACAATATTTGGCTCTGCTTTGGCATCCAGCACCGGTCGCGGTGGGCACCGGTCACCAGAAGATACGGCTTTGAGACCTCGGTGATGGATGGTTCGCTCTCCAGCCCGCCAAGAATCGCTGCTTCTACTCTCCTGTCGGTCTCTCTTTCACTCTTCCCTTCATCGTCCTTTTTCTTTCATCCAGTTTCTTCCTCTCGCTCGCATCACTGGCTTCTTGGCTGTCTACTTCTTCCCCCTGTAGAGGATACTAGACCGGCGCTGATGGGGCCCAGGGCCGCTCAGTCCTAAGGTGTATACACGTGAAGTTCCTTGTCGAGATCGGTCGATCTACCTCGTATGGAGGGTTTCGGTCATCCGAGTCGTACTCTTTTTTTATCGTTCGTCCTTCGTTCCATTTCAGAACGTCGACTGTCGTTGCCACGAGACAGTAGTCCACTACGTGCGATGCCACCGCGAGAGACGTGCACGCTCAGGTGTGGAACAGTTCAAGTGATCAGCCGTGAACCAACAGTAAATGGTTGCCGCTAAGCGGTTTAATGACAGCAAGAAGTAAATCGATCTCGAACACGAGCGGCGAAGAAAATGAATGGTGGAAGAATGGCTCCACTGTTCGGCTATTGCAATAAGCCGTCCCTGGGTCCGTGGACCCGTAGCCCCGGGACCGTTCCACCGAGTTCGTGCAGGTATATAAATTCTGGTGCTATTATTGGGCTTTGTGCCTTCTCACAGAGCCCTCTGGGGCCCGCGGCGGCCCCTTTGAGCTACTCTTTCTGCCTTTGTCGCTCTTCGTCCCGTCTCGCTCACGCCTCCATCGTTTATGCTCCCGCTCACTCGCTCTTTTTCTACCTCTCTTTCTTCCCCACTGCGTATTCTCCCTCTGGACCCCTACTCCTCTCCCGGTCTTATCCTACCTCTACCTCCTACTTCTTCATTTCTATCTTCCACCTCCTTCTCGTCATCATCCTTCGCTTCTTTCTCCTTCTCCGCCGCAACTACTTGGCTCACCCTTTAACTCGCCCGCCCTACCCTTCCGAGTCCCATCCTCCACCTTGCTGCGGATCCTTACACCGCCCCTGACTTGTTTGTTTTCCCTCGCGTCGTCTTCCGTTTGCTAAACGCACCTTAAATTACGCGGCCGATGATAAATATTTGAGCTGTCCGTTACGCGAAAGGGCCACTCCGAACAGAGATCCCCGACCGGTGTTACCTCCTTCGTCCTCTGCAGCTTCCTTCGTGGATCGCGTTACTTGGTAAAAAGGACACCCAGCGGGAGCGACCACGTTGCAATGGTGGCGTCGCGTTCGATCTTTTTCTTCTCCCATCGGACGATCGATGATTTTCGTCACGGTTGTCTCTTTTGTTCGGGACCTTGTTTTGTTTCTAGAGGCGGAGGGCTTTTGTTTTGGCGGCGACTGTGCGGAGTCGATGGTAAGGTGGCTGACGTTAAATCTCGGAATTAGGACCGGTTGAATGGCTGTGTCGGGGTTGCTGATTTGGTACAGGGTATTCTTCACAAGTTGCATATGTGCTTCCGTATTTCTGAACAAAGCTTACTGCTCGATCGCGAAATAACTGATTTGAAAACACATTCGAGTAAACTCGCTTTCTTCTATCCACGATCTTCCATTTTATTCCCAATATAAAATTGCACATATCTCCACAACTTTCGTTTATGTATGACCACCTGCCTTGACTCTTCGGCTCCCCGAATCTCGCATTTCTTTTTCAACCTTCTCGAAGCACCTTTAACAGCAAACCGTCAAAGGGTTAAGCCGCCGTGACTGACACTTTCAACGATCAATGATCCCTCGCGATCCCCGCGAATTTCAAATTCAACACATCCTTCGAGGCGTGGCAACGTCGTCGTGTGCTGTTGCTCGCGCATCGATTGCCAACTTTTATTTCCGCCACCACGGCCGCCACAAAAGTTAAAGTGCCTCGTAACAGGATTATGAAATGTTGCGGAGTAGCGTTGCACGGATGTTTACAGCTCGCGAATACCCGTTGCCTTTTATTGCCAGCAGGTTTCAGCGATTCTGGCATCGGCTGTGTTAACGAGCGACGTTTATACTTTCATTCGGCCGTAACTTCTACTCCCGTCCACCCCGCGATTTGCGTATGTAAGCGCAATACCGTAACCATTGTCTTTTCGTTGGCTCGCGACATTCATGACGAATCTTTCATATTCCCCCGAGACTCTGAGACTTCTTCGTTGGCTCGGCTGCAGAACAACGTCCAAGATTTCTATTCAGGTGCTCCGAAAATTTATGCTGCCTTTGGCGAGCGCTGATTTACATTTATTTTAGTTTCAATTGTACAGGGCGCGGGGCGGCAACGCAAGTTTCGCTCGATCGAATGCTAATTATAAGCAAACACTGGAATTCCTCCATACTTCCGTGCAAACTTTCGGGACAAAACCAATATGTTGGATCGTCGACAGGGTTTTGTTTGGCGAACGCAGCCTTTATCTACGCAGGTCTGCCAGACTAACCTCTGACTCGCCTGTGGTCTTGGCCTTTGCTTACTGTTCAGCTGCTCGAACTACGAACGGCCACGTTGTTGTTACTGGGTTTCTTCTGGGTTGTATCCCGGCCCTCTCAAATTTTTGCTTTCCAGAAATTGTTGCCGAGAGAAACAACCGTCGACTGATTACGACTACTCTTGCAATGAAATGCGGTAAATCAAACCTAGTCAATGCTAATTCTTCTCACAAATTTATCAACCCCGTATCCTCCTTATCTCACACTCGGGACACGCATATAATTATTACACGATAATTGCTACGCACACATCCGTCATAGAGGGGACGGACGTCTTCTGTTTTATTTGCCAGGAGAAAAAAAAGGTTTTTCTTCGTAGATCACGTAAAATCCGGACTACCATCGGAATTTCAATGCCACGTTTTGTTTATACCGTATAATTTCAGATGTGTAAATGATAGATTGCAATCGGTGCTATTGGGTGGGGTAACTACTTGTATTCACAAAAGATGTTTATTATCAGTAAACCGAACACTTTGGAGGCCGGGCCTCCTCCCTCTCCTGCTCATTCCTCGACTTCGACTTTCATATCAGTTTGCTCATAGCTGTGGCTGGTGACGTTTCATCGTGGCGCGCGTTCCTCAACTCAAAATTCTTGACCGTGAAAGGTTCGAGTGTTTTTATCGTGGCGATCGAGTTAGGTACGTGCAAAGTCATAGCGCGTTGAATCGCTATAGATTCGATAGATAAGCGCCAAAATCGTTGATCTTGCTTTTTTTATCCATTTTTTCTTCTTTGAAATGTTTTTCATCGATTGGAGTCGAAGCAGATTTATTGGAGCACCAGAGTTAAAATTTGTTCCAAAAATTCAACATTTCTTTCCAAGCCTTTGCTTTATATTTGTGGCTTGCTGAGGGTAGCCATTTTTCCATTGGAGACGACAAATTTCGGATGGGAAATATTTTCATAGAATATGCAGCTTTGATTGTTGCCAATTACCGCGTAACATTATGTTATGTAACATTATGAATACAGAAAAAAATTCAATGGAGTAACTTCAAAGACTTCATTGAATTTCTTTCCTGTGGACTTGTCAAAAATTTCATGCATCGGTTGAATAGCAGGTATGCAAATTGTCGAAATACTTGAAAGAAAAGTTCGCATTAAGGAAGTGCTACGTTCTATGAGGTACGAATACGTGACGGACATTCGGTTCCTCGAATGGCCAACAAATGTGCATTGCCTTAAACCTTAGTTTTTAAACAAATTTCCTCCAATCGCTCCTCCCTCGGTGTACGCGTGTTTCATAAATAATGCAAAGATTCTATACTACTGGCAAATCCATATGCAAAGATTTCCCTTCAATTTGCAATACCGAACAAAATTAATGAACTACAAAGAGTAGCTGACAGTCGTGCGAAAAAGATGCCAATTAAAATACCTATATTCCTCTACTATCGGAACAGTTGCAAATACAATACATTTAGGATCCACAATTTAGCGCAGCCAAAATGTTGCAGGCTTGACGTTCCCGACGTTATCAACAAACGCCAGGAATTCCAAAGAAGATTCGACGACCGTGGACGGTTAATCTGGCGCGACACGCCGCGGACTGGCCGGTTCGCGATTATCATTCCCCGCGAGCCGATAAACGTAGCGCCACTTATAATCCAAGATCGATGATTTCGTTGCGCAGTGCTCCAAGTGATCCAATCGCGTCTACACGACCATCGAGTTCATTCCAACCGCGATAACAATAGAATCGAGCTTACAAAAACAAAAGGAACGAAAGCCATTGAAATCTCGAAATCTCTGGAAGGTAAGAAAATGAGCGAAGAGGAAACGGTTTCGTTGCTGGTCGCGTTCGACGAGTCACCGGGAACGTGACACACAATCGGGAAGCGTTTCGCGTTAATAAAATCCCTGGGGGTCCGTGGACACGTCGCAGGAATGCGACAAAAGTGTTAATCGACGAGTCGCGGAACGCGAGCAGCGACAGAAGAAGGAGCAGCGGAGCAGAAACGAGGCGACGAAAATTGTGAAGATAAGCGAGGGTTGACGGATACCAAAAGTCAAGGTCAGCTCATTGCCGAGTTCGAGGCTTAGGGTGGGCGCCCCCTTGTCCCAGGGGTAGAGGGACACACGGTCATTGAGGATCTTCGCGCAACGCAGGCGGTACACTTTCCTGGAGCGTACGATCGCCGTAAAAGCTATTAATGCAGCGTGGCGTGGTGTGGTGTGGTGTGTTGCACGCGGTCAGCAACGGGGAAACCTTTTCGTAGACAGTGGAAAGAGAGAGGCGAGTAACAAGCTGGACGGTTGTTGCGACGACAACGACGACAACGAAAAGGACGAAGAGGAAAGGATCAATCGAAGGCGCGAGGTGGGGATCGACGGACACGTAAAAGGAAGAGGGAACAGGGTACGGCAAAGAAGCCGAAAAAACGGAAAGATTCGAAGGAGAAACGATCAAGAGAGAACGTGCACAGACAGAGAGAGAAAGTATATGCCACGATCAAACCGAATCGAACGAGGAGAAAGCTAAAGCGATTCTCTTCCTCTCCCTTCGCCTTTGAGTTTCTTCTCTATCTCTTTCCTAGCTGCGCGATCTTCGTTTCACGTTGTGCACCTGTCCTCGTTTACCTCGCGCACGCCCCGCCCCGACCAATGGAGACTCGACGGGCCCGTTGACGTCACCGACGTGTACCAGAAGGTCCCAAGTGGTAGGAGAAGGATCCACCACCACCCTCGGAGGCCGTGAGAGCCTCACGGGGGCCAGCAGCTAGCTGCAACCAGCGCCAGCGGCCCGGCCGGCCGTTGGTCACGTTGGTGGGGGCAGGAAGAGGGGCACCCTAGAGCCGACCAGGCTAAAGGAACAACGCAGGGTACCCACCGAAACCCATCCCGCATTTCCCACCACTGACTCGTCCGGAAAACGTGCGCCACAGAGCTTCCGGACTGGTGCTCGGTATATCGAGTTCAGTCAAGTGAGTCAGGTCGATCGGGCGTGGGGATCTCCGCAAAAGAATCGGGCCCTACGACTATCATCGTTCAGATCGGAGTATCGTTCGTCTATCGGCGCGGCTGTCCACGCGACACGATTCCGGAGAACGCGATTACTACTGTTCGGACCGTACTTTTTATCGCACGCGCGAGACCGAATGGTGTAACGCGGTTACTTGTCGCATGCAACACGACGATGGTCCCCCTTGGTATTTAGCATGGAATGAAAACTTGACATTTGCCGGGACCAATTTCGATTCGGTTGCGCGAGACACGGTGGTTGTTCTGACCGATTTTCCTATTCGTCAAGAGTCCGATGTCTGTTATAGAGGAAACGGATAATCAATGAAAGGAAGACTAAATGTTACGGTGATAGAGAATCCCCCTCGGAGACTCTAGTTCAGTGAAAAACGTTACGGTGCCGGTTCCTCGTCGATACACGGGATATCGAGCCTGCAAAAGTATTCGAGCAATTACCCTTACCTTTTGGTTGGTTCTCGCGGAGTGGTGATTAGACGTAGCTACGACGATCGCAACGGTGTTAAGAGTGCGTGCAGGGGGGGTGTGTGATGCCCTGGTTATGGTTAAGCGTGAGTGAGGTCAGTGGCAAGAGGAGGAGAAGAAGGACCGGCAGCTCTTTGTACGCGTCGTTCTCCTCGTCGGCGTCGTTGTCTAGGTCGTCGTTGTCGTTCTGTCAACCGTGGAGGAGGAGGATCGCCGGCGGCGGTGGTGGTGGCGAGGACACGGTGCTACCGTCGACGACGTACTCGACGACGACGAGCGTAGAAAGGTGCGCGTGTACGAAGATCATAGGCGACCAGTGATCAACCAGGGTCGCCATCGAGTCAGAGCCACGTGATTATGGTGCACCATCATCATCGTCGTCGCGGCCTTCAGGCGAGCCATCATTGCACGCTACGAAGGCGAGGCACGACACCCTCGCTTCTCCAAGTGTTCCTATTGATACTTGGTCTCTGGCTACCGGTGCTGGACAACGGTGGCCTAGTCCTGGCCTGTGGACCGGGCAGAGGCGGTGGACGACGGCCACCTTTGAGGAAGCTCACACCTTTGGTGTTCAAGCAACATGTGCCCAACGTCAGCGAGAACACGCTGCCGGCCAGCGGGCTCAGCGAGGGTCGCGTGTCCAGGCACGACTCCAGATTCCGGGATCTTGTGCCCAACTACAACGTCGACATCATCTTCAAGGATGAGGAGGGGACCGGGGCGGACCGACTGATGACACAGGTGAACGAACGTTCTAAACATTGATTAATTGCTTGCTTTCTCGTGCGTGTGCTGGATGTTTCGCGTGCTTCGTTACCCTTTTCTCGAGTATCCTGTTACGCGTGTGAAACGCGAGGCTCTCGAGAGACGGTGGACAACCGCGTTCTCACGCGGCGGTGCCGATGGGTGATCGGTGTTGTTCAGGTTAATACGCGAATGGAGCTTCCACTGTGCAGGGTGGAAGCTGAGATTCTGTTAGGTGTCGCGTCGATTGTGACAAACATCGGTGAAGTAACACCTTTCAGCAGAGATGTTATTAATAATCATTGAATGTTCCCTTCTCATCTTGTCCAAATTGGTTCCTTGCCATGGCAATTTTTATTTTCGTCGAAGCATATTTTTCGAAGGTATACTTTTTTCTACCAAAGACAACTCGGCGATAGTGAATCTGTCGTTTCTTGCGAGGGTGTTCCCTGGCCACCGATAATGCGCGCCGTATGCCAGGTCGCGATAAAGATTGTCGTCCTTGAAGTAGCCTGTAGATGAATCATCGTGCAACTGAGACGTAGGTATCGTTGGTCCCATCGATCTATACGTTTCTTGTAGCAAATTTGGAGTTCGACGATTCAGGAATGGGCGACGTTGTTGCGTAGCTTCGAGTAGGAGCAGGGAATTCTGTCCTATGTGGTTCCAGAAAGAAGTGCAGTCAGCGACCTTTGCGTCTCGATTCCGATAATAGTTGGCTGATTCACGGGCGAACAGTTCAGAACGTGGCGCGTTTCGCGTCGAGAAATTTGATTATTCAACGGAGTGATGTATGGCGAGTTTCGTTGGAAACGTTCCGCGAGAGTAGCAATGAATTTCGGTCGAAATTTCGTACGTTAGCCGGCAGAGATCATCGTTCGATTACGTTTGTTTATCTTGCACAGGAGGTAGTAAGATTTGTAGAAATTCAATGACGCGCTGTGATAAAAGAATCGAAGTGATCGATGATCTAACGCTGTTGCGCAATTGGGTGTTTGTTTTAAAGAGATTTGGTGGTTTCCCGCTGTTCGTCGATGCGGTTATTGATAAGAAAATGATAAAACGATTGTAGCGGTAAGTGGAAACAGGAATTAAGGAATTAGGCGCAGGAAATAGATGCTTGAAACAGAAGCGTGAATTTTCCAAATCCAAATACCAATTTATGCTTGATATCGAATCAAAGTGCTATAAAAAAAAATTACTCACTAAAGTCTAAACCGGGCTTCAATGAATGAAAAATTTAGACAAAAGTTAAGAAACGTTTATACATTAATATTATTAATATTATGCAACGTACTGTTCCTAAGCGTCACAATTAATTTTCTTCAACGACGGCGCTCCGACGAAATCAGAACGCGCACGGTGCATCGAGGATCCTTGATTCCCCGAGGAGATTGATTGCGTTCCCCGTTTAAAGTACAGGCTGACGGGCGCGTTAACTGCAGCAACGCGTGTTATTGCTTCAACGCGTGTCACCGTGCTCCGTGGCCGTATGACAAATTAGCTACTGCACGTCGTTAAACGTCGGCAGGTGATTCACGCGAAACGCTATCCACCCGATAAGACCGCCTCGATCGCTCCTGAATACGTTTCACGTGCACAGGATCGATACATGAAACTCGAATTACATACGTCGTAGGATTTCACGCGTTGCGCTTCTACATACGACCCGCTATACGGTTTCAATTAATCAGAATTTCGCCCTGAATTTGTCTCTTCCAAAATTTCGCCGAGCCACGCTCGATTTTCAGATACTGCCCTCTGCGTTGCAATTTTCTGGATATTCCTCAGCGTTATGCTTCCTGGACGACCACAGGGTTTTCTCTTCTTTGTTTTTTCAGTGGCAAATTGTATCGTGTAAAAAGTGAATTTTCTTTGGAATAAAGTTGTCCCATCGATCGCTACGAATTTCGGATATTTAACACCCGGGCTTAAAACGTTAAAGGATCACCGACTCGATACTTTCCTTCGTCTCTCCACCCTTTGCTACCGTCACAAAGGAAACGGAAGAAGAATCTTTTCCACGGTCAACCAACAAATCTTCCCATTCAAAACGAAACCGGCATCGATTTTTCTTCGTTCGCAGGACGTTTCTCTTGCGATCTATAATTCCCAATGGACCAAAGTCTGTGAGAATGAAAGGCGAAACGAAGACAGTGCCCATCGTTGTCGCCACCTGCGCCACTGTTCTCTATTGTTCGGACGTTTATTCTCCGACCATGGTTCTTCCATTAGTGCTTTATTCATGCAGTTTTTATCGGTGTTTGCCTTCCACTTGGCGCCCCCGCGAAGCGTGAAACGGTTCTCCTAACTCTGGGCCCGTTGTATTCCAATTTGTAAGTCCCACGTTTCGTGACGCGGTGAACAAAAGGGTGGCGCCGGTTTCCTGCTCGTAAACCATCCCCGCCATTCTGTCGTCCTCGTCGTCGTCATAGTTGGACCGCGTGTTTACCCGTGTTTCTTCGCAAAATTCCAAAAGTTTTATCGACGCCGCGAACGACCAACGATTTCACTCGTTCAAATATTGTTTCAAGTCAGTCATAGCTTGGATAAAGGTCGTCCGTGCATATCCGGAAATTGGTTACGCTATTTGGCTAAACGTTTCTGGCGATGCGACGTTCACAAATATACACCGAAGTTACCGTGACGTTGGAATTATATAACCCTCCTCAATTATTTGCCCAACCGTGATCAAACCTTTCGAAGAATTGCTCAAAGAAATAGTCGAACCACGCGTTGTATTATAAACGTACTCGCGAAAAAATGTTTCGAATATTTCGAGAAAAGATCCGGTTCCATTTTCGCGGAAAAACTGTTTTTCCGCTTGGCGGACGGCTCTCCATTAATACGCTGCCGGGTTCCATCTTGGCGGCAGAACGGATCGCGTTGTCCAGGCGTCGATGTCTTTCCCGAGGGGAGATCCGTCGCGACGCCGCGACGCGTCGCTTGCCTGCCGACGCACTCATTAACGCCGCGTTTAGCGAGTCATAAAATGACGGCTCCACCGCTAATTAGCTGGGATCGGTAAGAAATTCGCGATGCTCGTTTTCACTCTCGTTTCAGACGTGCGAACCTCTAACCCTTTGCACAGAACGAACGTGCATTTAGGTCGCAACTTGGCTGCTCCGTTGCATATATGCGTTTTCAAAATAGTCGGCTTTCGAAGTAGCTGAAATAATGGTGCCGTCGATTCACGTATGTTCCTGGTATTATATTTTCGCACATCGGTGCAAGAACACGCCACACAAACGTGCGAATACAACAAAAAATTCATTGCCAAGAGAGTTAACATTAACGTAGCTTCGTACCGCTCGTCGACTCTGCTATCCAAAGTGGCAAATGTATATTAAAATTGCTGTCTGGTCGAAAACTTTCGGCAGTTCCCGCGTGCGCATCGGCTCCGTCGTTCCTCTTCCGAGGATTCCACGTTCGAGTATCGGAGAGAAGGAAGTGTGTGACGGTAACGAGATACGCGGCAAGAACGGGACGCAAGAAACGGCTAAGAGGAAGCAGGGGAGGCCGGCAAATTGCTGGCAGCTCTCGTTCATTCTTTTCGCCCTGCTCTTCGTCGTGCTTGTCCTCGTGATCGCGGGGCACTAGGAGCGTCGGTCGCGCGGAATAAATAGGGGAAAAAGCGCGTACCGCGCGCCGGCTCTAAGTGATTGTGGGTAGGTTTATGGCGGCCATAACCGGTGTTTGGTTTGGCGCGTTAAAGCTCCCCCAATTACGGCAAATAAACCTAATGGCCGTGCTACTCGTTCTTCCCTTCTCATTCTCTATCCCTCTTTCTCTCTGTTCACATGGTTCCTTTCGTTCTCTTTCCGTTCGTCGTTCGACGACGGTAACGCCCCGAGCGCACCACGATTTCCCGATATCGGTCGGTCTGTCGTCGAAATCGATCTTCGCGTCACTGAAAACCGAGCCTTCGCGCGAGTTTTGTCGAAAGGCGACGTGCAATGATAAATGAAACACCTGTGCGGAGACGATCGATCGATACTCGATACAAGGGGAGTCGTTTGTCACTTGCATCGATTCGGTGTTTTACCTGTGACGAGATAATTGTTTTTATCGAGCGTATCGAGGCAGGGGCAATTACCGAGGTTTACTTTCCTCGAGCAACCTGTCGGAGAAGTGGTCGATAAAGAGTTAATGCGTCGAAAGTGTTTTAAACACCGAATCGTGGAAGAGTGTTTAGTGGAATGTTGTAAAAGCGAGATAAAGCACGGTTTGAACAGGGGAATTCCTCGGCTTGATAATAAATCGGTAATAACGTTGAATAGATGCTCATGAATAAGACACCAGCAATAAGATACACGAATAAATAGCTGCTCCAAATGTATAGTCGTAGATGCAAGATCTCTCGAGAACCATAAACAACATATTTTATTTTTGCTATTACAAAACTGCTTTTCTCTTGCAACATATTATATATTATAACCGAACCCTCGATAAGCGGCTGATATCAGATCGTGGCTGCAGTTAGTCATACAATATCTTTGTTCTCGTTTCTGTTTAGCTCAGCGACGAAGGCGTCAGCCATTCAAACGCCTTATTCTCCTCGAAAAATATGTACACGTAATTTACTTGCAATGATTTAACAGGAATGGCTAATTTTTTCCCAATCTTTTGGTAAATCTCATTTACCCTTCGAATTTAATAAACCCGATAAAAATAGCCGTCGAATCCCTGCAATATTCGACTACGTTTCATCTCGCGCCGAATTTTATTATATTTCACCAGTCATAATCGTAATCCTTGATAATCCACGCGATCGAAAGATAAGGAACAGCACACGAGGGCAGATTGTGGCTACAGCTAGTCGTAGTGACTTGCAACGGGTGTCCGATGACCGGCAATGACCAACCACTGCCAACCAGTAACCAGGTAACCCGAGAGGCGCACGTGGCGCCACGTGATACGTTTCTGACCCTGTGGAGCAGGCTGGCGAACGCGCAGCGTCGTCGACAACGTTATCAGTCCCGTCGAAGGATCGAGAAACGATGGAAGGGAAGTCAAGGTGAACGTTGCTCGGGGGAAAGTGTACTGAAGGGTACCCTAAATTTTATTCCACAACGTTGCACAGAACAGTAGCTTCTGCTCCAGGTGCAAACGGAAAATAGAATAATCTTATTATGCAAGAGAAAATAACTCGCGTATCTGTACCTGAAGCGATAAAAGGATTTCTGCTGGTTGCTCCTACGACCGTGCAGTAAAATGTCTTTGTAGTGTATTTCAAATTAAACCTGTAGATATTATTTAGATGGCGCGCTTTCGAAGGCCACGATTTTATCGATAGATTAATGCCGCGAACATCGAAAACTGGTTCCGCTTACGGTAAAATGCCAGACGATCGAACATTACATTTCGCAGTTTCCCATAATTACATACTACGGCGGACGTTATCACGTGAAACGTACTTTGCGTCGTGCGTTACTTATTTGAAACGCCTTCATTTGTCACATATTTTCTCGGATCTCCTGTATTTATATACGCCCGTAGGTGGTTGCTTCTCTCTTTGAATACGCGTACGTATACACACTTTCGTTGCACGAGTGTACGATAATTCACCGGCATGAATCGTAAATTGCATAAAAGCATCGACCGTTAACCTTTGCTAGCCCAAGTATTTAAATCACAGTCGACGATCCGCGGCTGTACGGTGATGAATTTTCGGATTTAGATCGGAGAACCGCGAAACGACCGGCCGCGGTGCTTCTCGACCAATCGTTTCACCTATACACCGTAGAAATCGAATATCGATTCGAACTATAATATAGTACGGCTTGCGGGACATGCCCGCGACGCACAGTGGTCCGAAACCGTAAAAACACGAACTAAATTCAATTTTTCGACCTCCTTCGGAATGCGTGAAATTTTAGGCATAGTTTCTTATATGTATAGACTACATTTTGGCAAAAAATGGATTGCCGCAGGGCACTGGTAATTGCCTGAGACACCTTCAAAGAGGGGGAAAATATGTCCACTTTGGAAGGATCCCATTTCTTTCTGAATTTGCTATACTTTGCGGTGCTATATTTTTTTACAGAGTGGAGCTGACTCAAATCGGTTTATATATTTTTAAAGAGGGTTCTTCCAGCTACAAGTACATGTAACATAAAAGGTATCTCAGTATTTTTACCCTTTGAAAAATACGTTTACGCGAATCCCTATTTTTCCCCCGATTTTCCACTTCAATGTCGTTTATAAGGGGGAGGTAAACTCGGGGATCCGATGAAATTTATATGGAAGTATTTGTAAGAACCTACTTAAGAAGGTAGCATACATTTTTTTTGCAATTATTTGCAATTCCGAAAGTTATAACAATAACGTCGCGACGTGTCGCTGACGTTTCGGCTAGACTGCGCGAGAAGTGCATAAGGTGTTGCAAGAAAATAATTGGAATCCCCCGACGTCGTTTAACGCGGATCACCGAGCATTGCTAATCGTTCATCATTCACGCGGTTACACGTTCCCATTCCGGATTAATTGATTACGGTCGTAACATCGTTGCACGCTCGCAACAGGCAAGCCGATTTCGCGAGCGGTTCGAGCCGAACCGAGCGTGCATCAATGGGATCATTTCGAATGACGGAGTCGCGGTGCTCCCCCGGCTGCCAATAATTTATGACTCCTATTTACCACAACTCCGACTGCAACTATTTATATCGGGTCCGATGATTTATCAGCCCGACAGAAGCCTCTCACGTTCGCAGATAACAAGCCCCTACGCCTATCGATCTCGATCGAATCGAATTCGCCGGTGCGCGTTAAATGTCAAACCGGGGAGCTATGGAAAAAACGATCGCGTTCCCTTCGATCGATCCGATTCCGATCGATTTTCCACTTGGATTATTATCCGATCACGCTTCGCCTCGCCTCAACGTCGTTCGTTTGTCAGCGTTGAATTATTGCCGTCCCGCGGGATATGAAATACAACGGGCGAGTATGGCAACGTTTTGCCAATGGTAATTAGCGGCCACGGTATATTCGTTTCGTTTGATTTCTCTTAGACGGCGTGGAAGCACAGATTCAAGCGTTAATTGTTGCCCGAGGCGGTTTCTCGCTGTTTGGTACCGTGGGTTCTGAGCGGGACGGGTTGCGCTACGATCACCTGGTTTCTCGTTGCCCACTGTCGTCGTATATTAAACCGGCGTCATATTACGGGCGTAATATCGCGCGTGTAATTTTCGAGAGCGCACGTTTATTGCGGGAGGGACCGCGATACGTTTGATTTATACGGTTGTTCATTGTTCGCGAGAGTTTTATTGCGGGCGGAAAGCGCGGCAATAATAATCGGTCTAAATGCATTCGAAATGGGGGCTATGTCGAAATGTGATAATACGTTTTCGAGAAGTAACGGGATAGATGTCGTTTATTACGCTCGAATATGTCAGCCAGGTTCTTTTTATATACCTACACCGTACCCCAACCTACGTGTGTAAAAGTTGGGACCGATAGTAGAGGAACGAATTATCTCAGCTCGTATAATTTATATGGCAATAGGAGTTACGGGTTATTACGTGCGGTTATTGAATTCGATATTGTTACGCGATTTGCTAATGGAAGCATGAACGCGGCCATTGTCGGGTATTTATTAAACGAGGTCGAAATGTTTTTACGCCGTTTGGAAACTGAGTTTTCATACTAAAACAGACGTTCGTCGTTCCCTGAGAAGAGCAAACCGAATCGGTACTCGAAGAGTAATCGTCCCTGAGGATCGGCGGCGTCTTCCCAGCAGCGATCGATCAAGCGAACCGGTCCGCGGGTGAAGAGTCGATACTCGATAAATATCGCCGTGGATCCTGAAAATACTCTCACAGTGCACTGCGTGGCCGGCGGACTTTCGACGGCTAACTTATTGCCGATCGTCCGTGCCGCGTTTTACTAATGCGTTCACGGGATTAGCGTTCACCTTAAAACGCACGGCTACCCGGCCGTCGCGTCGGTTCCCTCTGCCGTTATCTTTACGGCCGTAACCCCATAGATCCATGGGTATTTCTTTCCCTTGGCTGAACGTCGGGGGTTACCTCCGTTAACCCCGATGCGATCGTTCAAGCGTTTACAGCGACAAATCGCGTGGCCTCTTTTCTCCATCTCTTTGCATATCCTTCGCGTTCCCCTTTCGCCCTTTGGTCAACTCTTCGTCTTCCTGGCGAGGGGATCGTCAGTCCGCAGAAACTGACTGGTATCTCTTTAATTTTCGCCGTTTCCCCATTTCAGCAGTAAGAATTCCTAAACGAGCACTCGAGTAGGCAATTCGAAAATCGCGAGCACTGTGAAAAGATGTCAGCGACGGAATGGAAACGAGCCGTCTATTGGTCTCCTTTTCGTAAACACTTAGGCGAGATCCTAAAAGAAGACGGTATATGATACCGAAAAGCGGCGAAGTCGATGCCTCTCTTTTTCCTTTTCTTTTTCATCCGACAAGATCGTTGGAGAGAGTGACGTGAGTCACTAAGTATATAATTTTTTTTATCGCCGTTCCTTTATCCCGTGGCAGCAGTCGGCTCTTAATTAAAGCGGCTCCCCCGGAATTTCACGACGAAAACAGTTTTACACCGCGTTTAGAAGCAATTATACGGTGGTAACCGGAGTGAAGGATGCGATCCTTTAGTGGCGACAACGTCGAGGCGACGAGCCGTATACCGATGTTCTCCTCAATCAAATATCATATTTCGTTGTTTCGCTCTAATGGCTCCTCACCGGGAATTCATTCGTCACGACGCGGCCCGATACGTCAGGTGAAACTGGCCGATTAATCGTGTCGTTGATCGTTTAGAAAGAGCTACGACCTCATAAAAGGATCGACTGGACCAGAAGTTCTAGTCCTCGCTTTTTCCGTAGCAAATGGAACAAGATGTTAGATTCTTTCTTCCTTTTTTCCCCCTTTTTTTTTATTCCGACTCTAGGTGAACAGCTCACTTTGTTTTCTGTATCTTTTCCTTAATAAATGGGTCTGGACGTTAAAGATATTCTTTTGCAGTCTATTGTAATCAGAATTTAAAAATTATGAGGTTTATTATATTCGTTTCTGGCTTTTCCTTCTGACTTAATCGTCCAATTGCCAGGAAAGGTTAGATGAATAAACTTCCCCAAAGCTTTTGAAAGTATTTTTCAGAACGACAAATTAAATTCATTATTTAGAAAAAAAAAACAATTCCGCCTATCGAGCCTGCTGATTCTCCAAAGATCATCGAAAGGACAGGTAGCGTACCGGTCTCGTGATTCGTAGAATAAGCAACCCCGAGCCAAGAACCGGATGCAGGCGCGATTTTCTGTCGTTCTTCATCGCCTCGATCGGCACGGCTATCTCGATGTGCACGGTGCTTAAAGTAGAAACCGCAGACCAGGATGCGTATAGACACCAAAGGAGCACGAAGCGAAAGCCGTCGGTATTCTTGCTTCTCTCCCTCGCTGCCTCTCTCTCCTCCTTCTGCTTCCTCTTCTCTTCCTCCGACAGCGTGTTCGATTATATGTGGTATAATACGGGTGAGAACAAGAGGGACAAAGAGGCCACAAGGAGGAAGGAGCCGATGGGAAAAGGATCGAACGATGGTGGAGTGTCCGGAGAAACGAGGAAAGAGAAAGAGAGGGACGTAATCTGGTTGGTCCACCGAGTTTCAACGGGGAAAGGATGAAGGAAGGGCCGAGGGCCCCGAGGCGGCCGCCATAATGCATCGTGAGAAGTGTGCATGGGGTCAAACGGGTCAAAAGAACGTCATGGCGCTCCTCGTCCCTATGGCGGAGCCGCTTCCACGCGTCGAAACCCTCGTCGATGCTCGGTTAACGTCGAACCCTTGGCTACGTGACGCCGCGCCGCACCGCGCCGCGACGACTTCATCGCGATTACGCTTGCCCCCCTATCGTAAAAATCCTCTGCACCCATAGACCTGCCCTCTGGATCACACCCCTTGCCTCGATCGCTCCCTGATTTCGTAATAAACCATGCCGCGATGTACGCCGTACACGCGCCCGTGCAATAGAATTTTCATCCTAGAATCTCTGTGCCCCGAAGTCCGAAAATGAATTTGTCCAAAGCCTACTTTATTTTGAACGCAGCTTGGTAGAAATACTGTGGTCGTATGGGAAGACGAAGCCTTTCGGCATAGCACGCGAAAAGTAGAAGCACTAGAACGCTGCTCCGTGTAGGAAGAGCAACGATTCTGTAATTTTTTTTACGTGCCACGAAACACCGTCATCAGTCGTTCGCTGTCGTGTCGAGGAAGCGATTTCTCTCTGTCCGCGATTGGACTGAATGATGCATAGACCCGTGAAGTTTATGGATTCCAAGTCGGATAAGGGGAATTAGAGAGCGAACATCTCGCGTTGCTGGATCAATGGGGCAACTTGTTATTGCGGGTCAGAGATGCGGTGAGACAAATTTCAGTTTCGTTGGAAAGTTATTCTAACGAGGATCGACTAGACAATTAGCAAATCTAATTATGTGAAACGAATTTTATCGTACTTGGATAATTGTCAATTTCCATCGTTCGCCCATTTAATTTTATCCTCGCCTGTGTCAAGTATACTTTCAACAGTTTTCTCAAAGCGTATCCTGCATGTGACATAACATTGCGCCTGCCTCCCCGAGCTTCCTTAAAGCATCCAACGAAACGAAGGTGGAATTTTCATTCAGGCGTGCAACCGTAAACGTTCCACCTTCCACATATAACCGAACAGTATTCCATTCAAATACACATCCATGCAGACACCTCAACAATTCTCAAGTTTATACCCAACCCGATCAGTATTTCACTAATATTTATGCAACTATCCATCCACCTGGTTACATTCTCGCCTATTTCCACATTCGGCCATTCTACGCGTCCATAGGATACGTCTCCCATAACAGTTGGCGTGGCAAACTGGTGCCCGGTACAAACTTTCCGCTACCCCATAAGGATTCTCTAAATCCCCCTCTGGCCACCGTGAAAGACGCGA
The DNA here is from genome assembly GCA_963583965.1 of Nomada ferruginata. Lineage (NCBI taxonomy): Eukaryota > Metazoa > Arthropoda > Insecta > Hymenoptera > Apidae > Nomada > Nomada ferruginata. The sequence continues at coordinate 5,708,861 of OY757225.1, read as the reverse complement.
GTCCCCCGTTAACGAAAGTGGAAATTCGTCTCGGTGTACGCCGTAGAAATTTCCACGATAATCGCGAGTGTACCCGAGACACCACGAGGACGAGCCAACGATTAGTCAAACGCCGCGCGGAGAACGACGTTCCACGCGTTCCTCGTATTCGCCATTCGTGATCGAGAGACACGCCACGCGAACACGGGGTCTTTGTGTCGTGTACGGGGCAAGACCGCGACTGCAGAAGAATGTTTAGCAAAATATGGGACGGTTCTCGTTGTAAAATGATCTTCTCGACCACTTCCTTCATCCCTGTACGCGTCGGGATCCGATGACCAGTTTGAGGTCGTCGATGACCGACGTGGGAAAGGATCGTCACTGGCTGGTCTTCCTTTGGCCCTGTGATCTTACTTCTTTTTTTTTATATACTTCTTATTGTTCCTCCTTTCGCTGTCCCTGTCCTTATCCTTCCCTTTCATCCGCTTCTTCTTGCTCTTTTTCCACTGCTACCACTAACGCCGCAACTGCAGTCGTTCGTTGGTCGGTCATCGAGGTCCTCTTCGTCGTTTCTTCGCCGGGTTACACGTTCGCCACTCGTATAACTTATCAATTTCTTGCCATTATCGCCGCCAGGAAAGGACGGCCGTACCTTCGTTAATTTTGCAAATTCGCTACACGTCCGCCGATCAATTCTGTAATTTTCTGGCCACTCGTTCCCATCGATATTTATGTTTACGACGCTGTTACTACCCGGTCGGAAGAACTGCCGCGATCTTGTTTGGTTTATCGAACGCGAGATTTTAAATCGTTCCCCGAGATGGGTGCTGCGCGCGATCGATAAGGGGTGGGTTCGAGAGTGTTAAGTGTTAAACGCTCCGGTGGAAGGAAACATTGTACCGTGTCTCCCCCGTTTAAGGATAATCGTGGTACGGTGGGATACGCTTGTAATAAGCGGCTATAAAAATTGATTATCGTCCAGGGTATTCCGCGGATTTATTCATTCGGCGATGCTGCTTATGATCTCGTCCGACGAATTATGGGACTCTTGGAACAGATTGCCCGTGAAGAAATTGTATGCGTTCGTTTTTCACGTAATTCGATGGGAGTTTCGTTCCATTCATTTTTAATTAGTTTCTCCTCGGCGTATCTCTGCTTCGATTTTATCCCCGCTTTGGCACTGGCAAATTGCTGGCAGGCCCCTATAGCATTGTGACAACATTTCTTGCGACGATTCTCGCGGGCAGAAATATTTCCAGCTGCAAAAATGGCGTTTCGAATCGACCCGATCAATGGATCTTGTTAGCGGCACAAAGCTCTCGGCCGCGGTTAATAAATAAACAAATAACTGTATAATACGCGTTACAAGCCTATTGTGCATTGTACGGAAGGCAGCACTACTGGTTGAAACAGCGGCCCTTACGGTAACACAATGTCCTATCCGTTGCAATGCATTATGGCTCGGGGGCCCGATTCGGTGGCTCGAGTATGCGTATTACACGTACCCCTACAGGTACGCACAGAAGTATGTATTTGCATTACACGATCGTTATACAACGTGCTCGGGAGTACAATCAAAACGGTTGGACCTGGAACGGTTCTTGAAATGCTTCGTTTGGACCCGCACAGCCGGTAACTTTCGAGGGAACATTAATTGCCTCTTCAGGTTCCCTCTTCGGTTTCTCCATATTTCTACTGTCTACTTTTCAAAAAAATTATTCTTCAGCAATAATTAATAACAGTCCGCTCGTAAAACGTTCCAACTCGAACTACCGCGGTCCACGGTGACCAATGTAATCGATGTAAGTAGCGACGAAATTAATGTCCCTCGACTTCCTTGAGACAAAAAGCAAAGATGGAAAAAGGAAAAGAAAAAGACGAATGTCCAGCGAGTCACCGGCAGCTTGAATCGTACCGTAGAGGCTCGATCACGGTCGTCGGTTTATGGCTCGCGCGTGTTCGGCGTAGGTGGGCAAGTAGGAACAAGCGGCGAACAACGCGCTTATTCAAATACATTCAATTAATTTCCATAGGAAGACAACAATGGCTTCCACGCCGTGTAATCGTCCCCGCCGATACGGCTCGGCCTGTACGTATGCCTACGGTTTCGTGGGACCGTACGTAACGGCATTAAATCTTCACCGCCTTACTTATCTCGAATCTGTTCGCGAAATATTATCCCCCATCCCCCACGGACGTGCTTTCGTCAATAAACCGACCGTGTTGCGTGTCGTTTGTAACTCTGTATGACACCGTGACAGATATTCTCCATTTTATTGCACACCGTGTTTGCATTACCGGCCGCCCGCTATTCGTGCCGTTGGAATCTGTTCAAGGGGTTGCACGGTCTTGCTTCTCTATCGTTTGCACTGCAGGAACGCGAAATACTCGCACCTCAAAGTTAAATATTTTAAAGTCTCTTTCGATCCCAAATTGTAAAACTGAATATTGTACGAAGGAAATATTGCAAAGCGTGACGGATAATGGGTTAGCGTTCCGGAAGTCACGGCTATTAGCCGCGTAATAGTAGGCAATTCGTAATTAAAACCCTTTTCCGTTCGAGTGGCTCGTTCGATATAATTGATCGGTCGTTCAAAGTGTATCACGCGCGGTGTTTCACGGTGGTGCATCGGGGGACATGCAGGAAGAAAAGAAAGCAGAGGCGCGGACAGACGAGAGAAAGAGGGAAAGAAATAGAGAGGGGCAGAGGTATCGGTGTAGCAAGCTGTGAATGGCTGCGCCCTTGATGGAACGGAAAGGTGCTACGGGAGGGGAAGTACAAGAGGGGCGGTTAATTAATGGGGCGGCAACCGACCACTTCCCTTGGCTTGCACGTTTTCTCCTTCTTTCTATTCGTCTCTCTCTTCCTCTCAGTACTTTTCGGAATCTCGATTTCCTCACCGTTCCTTTTTATCTTCCACCTTGACGGTCCGTCGAAGATTGATTTTTAGAACCGTGGATGCGGCGGCGAATTTTTTTTATGGAATTAATTTCGCAGGGTTTTATGCAATAACGAAACGTGGCGATTCTATGGATCGGACTGCACGCCATTCGCCATTGGGTCGGCGATTTCTTTTTCCTTTGAATATTCGAACTTCATTCGGAAATTCGAATTTTGATTATTAAGAAATGAAGATTTTTATTTAAATTAAATAAGTTTCTAACGGTACGTTGATATTACCGATGAATGAATGAAACTCCACTTTCTTTCACACTTTCAATGAGATATTCTGCTAATTATTCCGATGATTCTCATCTTTTTGTCACTCAGCGCCCTTCTCGTCGCGCGTAATGCTAATTACACTCTTTGCCACGACGAAAGCTATTTAATTTGATTCTTATTCAGCAACGGTTACCTTCAAATATTTCCATAAAGTAGCAACGATTGACGGCCGACGGTTTGGTAACCTGTTCGTCTTTTTTCAGAAAGCTCTGCCCGGGGCCCGTCAGAGATCGTTTTCAGGTAGACGGTGCTGTATAGTTAGTGGGCTTCGCGGCGAGATCGTGGTAACAGTCGATGATTAAGGGTATTAAATCTTTCCTCGTGGACTGCTCGTCCCGTGTTTTCTGTCACTTTCGTGGTACACCTTCCACCTTGTGCATCCCTCGCGAGGTGACGCCTACGCCGGCGACGTGGCTCAGTTATTTGTCTTTCAAGATACATCGATTACTCATCGAAGACAAACGATATTAAATCGAGGAGAGCCCTCTCTCGTTTCACGCCACTTTGTTCTTGCTGCGCTTCACGCACACTTGCCTGTCCCTCGTTCGGGGATTTTTTCCTCTCCAATGAATAATCCATCATCGGTGCCGGTTTTCCTTTCTTCAAAGAGAAGTGCATTTCTCTGCCTTGTGCAAAGACGAAGCGAGAATAAAAATAGCGACAGAATGTTCACGAATCCATACTAATTTTAACAGCCACGCATTCATCCATTATTTTGTCACGATCGACGATTAGTCGGGCCCAAATTGTACCAAGAACAGACGGGTCCGACGATGGATCGATTAATATTCACGACCACCGTTACACAGGTCGATATAATCCGGCACTTGCTGTCTAGATGTATCGAGAACGCATTTCCCACGTGATACCTAACCCAAGAATGCTTCTATCCGGTATCATCGGACTCCTCCAGATCCTCGATAACATCGCTGGCATCCGATGCACGGTAATTTGTCCCGAGATGACTTCGAAGTCCATCGTTCTCGGTTATCAAGTTCCTTCAGCGACGACCCCGAGGAATCTGTTAAATTTACATTCTTTTATGGCAAACGGACGCCTCCATTCAAAGACCGTCGGAGATTTATTAAATGGTTTTCCGAGGAACAGTTCCTATTAGCCGCCTTTCGAGTTTTCCTCGAAGAACCGGCACAAATATTGATATTTGCTTTCTAACTTTCTCTTCTCTGTACCCTCAGTTTGCTTTCGACAAATGTGTGCGCCACGGAGATAAGAAATTGGCCAGTTCCTCGAAACGACCGATTTCCTTTGGAAAAAAACCTGTGCATATCGCCGGGCGCGATTAACATGCCTTTACTACGGTCAATAAAATCGCGCAGTCAATTATTCCCAATCGAAAAAGTAGGTAGTACGATATATTTTACATACCTCCCAAATTGTTACACGTTAGAAATGATATATCATCGACCCTTTCGCGTCCACCCCGCACCACCCCAGAAATAAACTAGAACCACCATTCATCGAGCGCTCATCCCCCGGGCCCGTTCGGTCCCCAGACAAAAATTCGTCGCAGATCCAGCAAACTCCAAGAACACACGCGCGTGTTCTCCAAAGTTCTCCTCTTCTGGTCCGGCGACGCGCTTTCTAAAAACCAGACGTATTTTTCGCGGTAAGAGGCGCGGTACACGGACGCCAGGACGGGCTGGAATTCCACGACGCGAAGCAGGACGAGGAGGGTCCCATGGGGCGGTTTTTCCTCGTGCATCGCGGTCCCCTTTATTCGTGTCGTCCTAATTCGAAACGAGCGATCAGGGCGCGGACGCCGATGGAATGCTCGCCGGCATGCGGTTCCGCTCGTTCTGCCCGCGTCCCTTTCTTCTCTTCCTCCACCTCTTTCACCTGGCTGTCTCTGTTCGTCGCGCTTCGTCCAGCTGGGATAGGCCGCTCGGAGCCCCGGTAATTAATTTAACTTCTTGCCCCGACGATGGCGGCTGCTAATGGTTTTCTTGTACCCTGCGCGAAACTCTCTCCGCGTTGTCTCGCTTCTGTCCACCTCGTGGCATCGCCACTGTGCGCCGCTACTGCGATGCGAAATATTCTTCGTGGGATACTTTTGCACGGTTTCTTGTAGCTGTTGCGCGTTTTAGTTGCAGGGGCGTGGGCACTTGTTTCGGGCGCGAGTGTTGAAGAAGCAAGAGTAGAAGTTTTGCGGGGGAAGGGAAACAAGCAAGTGTGTACGATGTACGAACATTCTTCTATTATTATCCTAAAGAGCTTCTGCGTCCATTATAGATTCCCTTTATTGTTATAATTTATCGTAACCGGGGAATTTATTAAAATGGAATGGCTTTAGAATGAAAAATGACTCACAGAATAACACCGCCAGTAGCCGCCCAGGACATGATTTCTCTAAACGACAAGCCGCGTCGAATCTCGATTTGAAATTTCCATTATAAATCACGCGCGTCAGAATCGTCACCTGCGTAATGGTAAAGGCATCGTCGCGACGCTCCCTTATCGTCGATAATCGTGGTCCCCCTCAGGTGGGCAGTCGGTGGTAATTAGTCGTGGCGTTACCAGAGCGTCGTCGTAAGGCGATACCTATCCAGGTTCGAGAACTAATAGCTGAGGAGGGTCGACGGAAATGACGTAAACAGAAGTAAGAGGCCATTCGAGATTCTTTCGGCGCACCTTTATGCTTCCCTTAAAGAACGTTATTTATTTGACTCCCGCGTGCCGATGGGACGTGTCTCGTCTCTTGTGAGCCAGCACGAACCTCGACCATGGAATTTACTAGACGATCACACGGAGTAATTGCCCGTCGCGATTTTTCTCTACCCGCCTTCCACGCCGGAACCAAGGGCGTTCATTATTTTAAGATAATGGAATTGCCCCTGAATCGACTTATCCGCACATAGTTCCGTTCGTTTAGAAAGGTCAACGTGTGCGTGTCTCGCGAGTAAATGAACTTGGTATTTTCGACAGGAGTTGATCGACGGCTAATGCGTTTATGTCTATTGTAAAGTTATTTTCCCATTCTTTATTGGATCCTTTTATTATCGTGCTATTTACTTAAAGAAATTATGAAACAATAAGCGCGAGTGTTTTACTTCGTAAAGCTTCTTCGTGCCCGTTACACTCAGCAACTCCACTTTTATACTTCCCTAGCGAAATATTTTCGACTCCCGAAGCACCCCGACAAACTTCATGCCGCGTCAATTTTTCTCGCAACAATGTCTCGTTAAAGAGGATTTACATAATGAACGTCCATAAAACGGCGAAGTAACGTGACACAGAATTATTCCCGCGAAAAAACGTTTCACAGTAACTAAGCGTCTTTAAGCTTCAGAGGAAACCGAGACAGAAACGACCGCAAGCGATTTTTTCAATTTCTTCCCGCCGCATTTATTTTTAAAAAAAAGAATCATTCGTTTTATAAAATCGCTGACACAATGAAGGACCCAGTGATAATAGTATCAATAATATTCTACTGCCCCTATTTACCTGGAAGTTCGCAGCCCTAAAAATATCGAATCCAAACCATCCCTTCAAACCCATAGCCATCGTTCTCGAACACCGTCCTAAAAATTCACCACGCGAAAGGAGACTGTCCGGCAGGAAATTTTCACCCGCGGCCACCGTATCGCCACGTTTCCCCGTCGGAAGAGCTATTCTCTTCTGTTCCCGGTCTGCGGAGAGAAGACCTTCACCTTCTCGGAGGGAGAGGGTGAAAGGCGGCCGGTAAATAGCTGCGTGTGCAACGTCCGCTCCGGCCGCGAGGCGTTAACGAGGCGGGCAAACACGAAGAGAACGGGGAGGAGAGAAGAAGGTTGGTGAATAGGTGCCGGAGGACGGGCGGAAGAGTCGGCGGAGAGCGCGGAGGCGAGCGAAACGCGCGCGAGAAAACGGGACGGAGAGACGGATAACGATGGAAAGGAAAGATCGAAGGGAAACAGAGGGAGGAAGGGCGAGAAGAATGAAAGGTGGAAGAAGGAAGGAGGAATGGAACGAGGCACGAAGGCGCCTTTTCAAGGCAAGGTGTGAACTCTGCCGCCCTTCGGCTCCCTCTATCGTCTCCTCTTCGTGCATCCACCAGCACGAAAGCACCTCTTTCCACCTTATTAAGACCCCCGACCCTGGCACAGCGTACAACAACCGGACTCTCTCACGGTTCTCTCTCGATCCCTCCCTTTCCCTTTTCTCTGCCACTACTTGCCGCTGCTTCTTCATCGTCCTCTTCTTCTTCTTCTTCTTCTTCTTTTGCCTCTTCTTTTGCCTCTTCTTCGCAGGCTTGGTTCTTCTGTTTCGCGTTCCTTTGAGGTTACACACGTGCCGCTTGCCACATCTACCGGGCATATCGGATACAAACGCGGCTGGATTCGCTTTTTAACGTTCTCCACCGTGTGGCAGAGAGACTTTAAGAGACGCGTTGTTCTACGCGTACCTTTTGTATTACCGCGGAGGAAGAGGCGAGGCGGTGCTGCGTGCCTCGCCTTTGGGACGACGGAAATTTGTATTGGCCGAGGTTGTTCTTTCTCGCCGTGCTGTGTGCCCAGAGTTAAGTTTAAATAGGCGTCTCGGAAATGTTCTTTCTGGTCGCGTGTGTTCTTTTCGCCGGCGTTTCGGCGTTTTTTCATCTTTCCTGAGGGTCCCACCCTTTTTCTTCGTTCTTTCTTCTGTCCGTTTTGCTCGGTTTGTTGACGCGATGAAATCGGGAGAGAGATGAAAGGCTACGCTGCTTCGTCGAGTAAACGCGACTTGTTGGCTGAATGGAAAACTCTTTATTGGTATTTCTCCGTCGATTTGTGTTTCGATCTGAAAAGGCTGAAATGCATCGACTAAAAAAAAGAGAAAAAAACGCGGGAAGGAAGATAGCAGTGCTACGATCTCCAGCTTCGTCGCGATTGGAAAACCACGTGCGCATTTGTCAGGGCCAGTGATGAAAATCGACGATCGATCAGACTGATTGTCCCGCGGAAAGAGCACGCGACCCGTGGAATAAAACGAGAAAAGGAAGTCGGGCCTCTGAGGCGGCGCACAGTGCCTTGTTTATTTTAATCGAGCTCCAACGTGCCTCCAAGATTGTTTCGTCTCGCGGCACCACGATGTTTAGCTCGCCGTTTAATCGCCGTTAACGAGCGGTTATCGTTCACCGACTGGAAACACGACGATGCTAACGAGGCGATCGACCGGAAGCACGGGGCCTTTCGCGGTTCACTCGCCACGCAGGATTCTTCGTTCATTTTTTCACCGACGTCCTCCCTACTCCCATTTGCCGACGGCACTTTTATCGTGCTTTTCAACGTCCATTGGGGCTTTTTCTTCATTCAACCTGTGCTGGAAGAGGCGGGCATTTTTACCCTCGCAGAACTCTGACAGATGAAGCGTTCCTCTTTTTGTTCGGCTCTTGGACACTCCAAGTGCAACGCGGTTTGCCAGAAAAATTCTCGAGAAAGTAACGTCTCGTCCACGGCTCAAACAGCTGACCCATATCCGAAGGTCGTTTTTGTGCCCTTTCCCTTTCAGTGTTTCCAGTAGTCGACCTAGTGGGTCCTCCGTTTGCAAAATAAAATTCGCGCCACTTCGTGAACAGAAAGGGCGCCAGGTCGAGCTTCCGTTTCAACTGGGTTTTCACTGCCTCGTTGTCCTTCCACGGTAAAAATAAGCCATAAATCACGTGGCACGATTGTGAGGGTGATTTGTTACGGAAAACAGTGGCAACATTTTCGGGCAATAAAAGGTTGCACAGTCGAAAGATCAGCAGGGGTGAGAAAAGGTATCCTCCTTGGAATATCCATACAAGTCTCCCTTTCAAAATACGGCGAACCATTACGCCCTGTAATTTTCTTCTTATCTGTGTAACTAACATAAATCAGATGTTGACACAGCTATTCGATTATTCGTAGCTACATCCTTCCGAGAATTTGATTTATCGTCGGTTTCTTTAGAAATCGTGTCTGCTGATTGTGGTGTTTTACAGTTCTTCTTTCAACGACGAAGCCTGCGTTAACTGTGACAGAAAATTCTGCCCACAATTTTACTCGCAACACTTTATTTTAGTGTTTACATTTATGGACAATTCGTGCTGCATAATTCAGGCACAATTCAAGACTGTCTAAAAAATGAAGAAATGAAAAAAACAACACCCACACCGAAATAATTCTCAGGCAAAGCTCAATAGAGTCGCCGAGCGACTCGTAATAACCGCTCCCTTTCTATCAAAATTTACGACTCAATTCATCCAGAATAGTTACACTTCCTGCAATATTCTCCTTTTCCGTTCACGCTGCTGTTTACCTCCAGCCCCGAACAACAGACCGCCCCCGTTCGTTTCAGCCTTGCCGCCGCCACTCGAGCGAAACGTGAAAGCAAGAAGAAAGAAGGGATGAAAAGAAACAAAAAGTGTGGCGGAAAAATCGTAGCGTCCGTGACCGATCCGACTCGTCACGGACGCCCGTCCAACGATTCTCCATTCGTATACATTTTTCCACGCGATTCCTCGGTCCTGTCGAGACGGAAACGCGGCCATTTCACTTGGACCCGCGACTAATCGGGCCGCACAAATATTTGGGCCGACCCTGCGTGGGTCCCTAACTTCTGTTTACCGTTTAACTGGCCCGTCGCACAGTAGTTGGCCTTTTTCACCCCGGACCCGGGCCTGTACCGTGAATAATCGCGAATCTGATTTCGTCCACTTGTACAGTGGACGCTCCGTGACGACTTCCCGGTAAATCTGCACGATAAACCGTCCGCTTCCGTCCCGAGATTCCTTTGATTCGTCTCACCTCTTGAACAACGAGGAGGCTTCCACGTTCTTGGAATCGTCGACGTAGATTTGCCCACGATTCCGTGCTGTCCGTTGCTCGTCGTTTCCGTTGACTTTTGTGCGTTGTTGCGTATAACGAATGGCGATCTATCGCGCCTCGTTGAGGGGGGACAAAAAATGGAGGCTGACTAACAGTGGTTGAGCGTGTTCAGGTGGACGGGCCTTCGGATAACGTTCGCGCTGTGTTTGTTGGGGTTGCCGTGGGTTTTGTTTAACGAAGCCTTACGGGTTAAGGTTTGTTAGACTTTGGCTTAGGTGCGTGGCCGGTTATTGTGCCGGGATGGTTTGTGGAATGTCGGAGATTAGTTGACGAATGTTCAGTTTGGGAATTGTTTCTGTTTTCTTAGAGTATGCTTGGAGCACCGTTGTGCTCGGTGGCAGATACATATAGCCGAGGGAGCCGTGTTATTTTATTAGGATCCTTTAACTCTGCCTCTCTCTCGAGTTTGCTTCACTGTATCATTCGATATCCACGCTACTACGCCTCTTCGAGGATTATTTAAAGCGCAATAACAATTGAATTTCTTCGTTCGAGCAGCTCGCGAAGCCGGCAATTGAAATAGCATCGAATCCTCCCGTTTGTACCGAGGGAATAATTCATCCTAACAACTAACCAGCTATTGTCGCCGGTCGAACGACGATTACAAAGGACCGTGGCTCTAAACAAGGCCGAGCAAGTCCACGGCGAAAAGCGAAGGAGGAAGAGGATCGAAATGAGTGGGGCAGTTATGCACATCATGATCGCGTTATGATCGCCATAAGATTTTACAGCGGTCATAACGGGCCCCGGGGCTTTATTGTTGACCGGACAGCTTGGCAAAAAGCATGGTTGGCCTGTCTTCACGGTTGCGTCGGGGTCTCTGGGTCTCTGTAAATTCAGCCTGGTTAGGCGGAGATCTACTCACGACCGTGTCTCTCGGACAAATATTACCGAGGACGAAGATAAATAAAAATGTTTATCTTCTTCATTTCTTCCTTTTCTTCCTCTTTCCTTTCTCTTTGCTTTGTTCCATTCTCTCGACGAGCAGAGAGGCTGCAGGAAAGGCGGCGATTTTTTCTGTCAAGTCGATTTACGTTTTTCAATTGAAGAAAGTATTACGTTTCTCGTAAATTTCGAATTAATGAAGGATTAATCATTCTTCATTTTAACCGCACCGTCGTTTGTTAACTTTGTATACCTTAACGCCACTGTCGAACGATTTTATCGTGACTATTATATCCATAAGAAAGTGATTCAATCTAGCGACTACTCAGAGCAAACGTTCCGCCAGAAAACAACCTATCCTCGAAATTAAGATCAACGCTATCTACATCGAACGAACTAATAAAAAGAAGCCCGGCTCCATTAAGGGGCAACTAGCACTAAAAGTTCCAATTTATCAAGCTGGAAGCAGAAAATACCTGCGGGGCTACCCTTCGAAACGTTTCACATTAGAACCACAAAAAGCTTCTCGGACCCCGATCAAATTTAAAGGTCGCTCCCGAACTGCGACAGACTAGCGCCGGCCGATTTTTCAAGCAAAACCACCGGATTCGACGTCGATAGATTGCGTACGCCTGTGGAGGTCGCTTGACAGATTACCTCGAACGACGAATTCCTCGATGTTGCCGTCGATCCGGCCACACGACCGTCATTTTTTTATTTACACGTACGTCACAATGGGCGAGCTGGCAGGCGTGATAAATGCTGGTAATGGGCGGTCATCAATCTGGCAGGAATTACGCGCACCGCACGTTCCCTTCGACAATGGGCCCACACGGAGCTAGCTACGAGAATGGCTACCCAGCTCGACAATGGTCCCTATTAATAAACCACGGTATTAACAAAGAAACATGCCCCGCGGGTTATTAAACGATCCGAGAAGTGCCTGGCACAACCGCATCAGACTCACGACAACTATCGATCTCTCATTGATTTGGCACGGGCTTTCTTTTCCCGAGGTCTTAATACACACGTGCGCGCACACGGCGATCTCGTTCGACAGCCGACAATTGAAGAGGTGACGGGGATGGAAATGTGGGATGCAATTATTTTCTTGGTGTTCATTATTTCTACGCTTGCGAAAATTCATTCGATGGGAAAGATACTTAGAAAACGTTCCTAAAAATGATAATCAAAAGAATTAAAACGTCGCCGATCATTCGAACGCGAACCATCCCAAAACGAGGGGGAAGTCATCTGGACGCATTCCTCCCGATTTTCATGAAATCGCTGAGCATCCCCGGAACGGGTTACGCGACGGAACTCACGTCGATCTTCGCGCCTGATCCAAATCATCCCCCCCTCTCTACCTCTTGTTCCGCTTTATCTCTGTCTTTCGACTGCCTGATCCTCTCCATGAATCTCACCGGGGTGTAGATGGTGAGCCAAGATAGGGGAGCTACTTAAACTTAACCCTTGCTCGAGCTCGTGCTCACCGGGGCAAGGAGGACCGGTGAGACCGGAGGCCACACACCAAGAAAGACTAATAGCCGGGAAGATAACGCTCTTAAACACTTTGCCAGGCCAATGCTTCTTTCTCCCCTTGTGTTGCAACCTGCTTCGACCCGAGCCGAGCGTCCCTTGCTCCACAAGCTTGCTTGCTACCACGACCAGAGCCGCCTGGCTACCTATTCGGCGCCGGTAAAGCCCGGTTAAAGATCGATCGACTGCCAATAACATCGCGAAGAACACGCCAGCGACACGGACCGCTTGGAAATTCGGCGAGCGACGGACCGCGAGGAATCCGCGCGCCAAACTCGAAACACGCGGCGCTGGGAATATAAATGAGCGTCCGGCTGGGTAGTTTAGATAAAGCGGGTGCTATGGTAACTGTGAGAATGATCATCGGAATGTTTGGTTTGGTTGGTTCGGCGGTTCCATGGGAGTTTGGCGGATTGGATCGGTGTTACGGTAGAATCTTGATTGTTGAACAATTCCGAGAGATACAGCGACGAAGGATTCGCTATTAATTGCACGCGTATCAGTGATAGCTCGAAGAGAGCATTAAACCGAGTGGTGATATTTCTTTTGGAATGAGCAACGTGGCATTGAACCGATGCTTCACTAATTTCTCAGACATTTGCACTTCTCACGAGCAACGCTTCATTCAAATAGACCTGTTTGATTGTCGCTAATCATTCGATTCTTAATGCTAATATTGCACAATATTTTCCCCGCTGAAATTGTTCGTCCGACGTTCAAATATTAACAGGGCAATCATGGCATTGCTCGAGAAACAATATTTCCGCTGTTACTGCTCTCCGAAAAGGCTACGCGGTATTATGCAAGCGTATTTGCCTGGCTAATTCGCGACGTGTTTTTAATCGCGGCATTGAAAAGAAGGCGAGAAGAATGTCAGAACGCAAACAGTGTCCCGCTGTGTCTGCCTATACTCTAATTGGTCACAGCGTGCCAATGTAATTAACGCCAGCGTTAAAAACGTTTAAATTAAGCTGATAAATAGTCGAGTTTACAGGTAGGCTAGGGCTACCGTGCACGTTTTATTGCACACTGTCCCGCTATACAGAGGGTTATTCATCGATTGAATTAAAGCCAATCTCGGCTCTATTAATACCTAAGAAGTTAACTCTGGAATCTGTGTCACAATTTCAAAGCCATCATAATTGCTATTTTCACGCAATTCTATTTAAAGGAAGAATGATCACAACGGCATCGCGATTTAATCAGAGTCTATTATCAATTTACTGCGATCCACATTGCATGGTGAACGACGTGAACCGATCCCTTCCCGCAGAACCGATAGATTACAGTCGAGGGGGTAGCTTCGTTATAATTCCGCGGGGCCTGCACGAGCGGCATTAATTCAATTCTTCACACCTGCACGAGCAAGCAGGTAGCGGCGGGCCTTGTCACGGGGAATTAAGATTAACATTCAGAGGCGGCGTGTACCGGTGGTCGTTAGCGATATTTACAAGTATGTACGGCCGAGCAATAAACTCGTTGCTGCAGTTATCCCGGCGAACTGTAAAGCAATAATCGAGTCGTTATCCCGGTTGTAGGCGAGCGTCTGACTCGTTCGCGACGGGCACGTCCGGATGCTTCACGATTTGTCCCTGTTGTGTGCTGCGCGTTCCATCGAACGCCTCGTCCGGCCGAGGACCCTGTTAACGCTCTGACTATTAGATACGAACGATATCGTTAAGCCGACCTGTCGGCAAGCACGAAGGAACGGGTTAAGTGGATCGTAATAAGTTGCGGAGTTTCAATGTTACACGGCGCGACACTTTGTTCTGGACATAAGTAGATGGGTTACGCGCCGTAGTCAGGTATTTTAGGAAGCTCGGATGGACATCGGTGTAGGTAAATCGGGGCGAATTTACGTTCGCGGCAGCGGTAGATTCGAAATAAGATTGCTTTTTAGACACGAATTAATTCTATCTTACCAAGAATGATAAAATGAAATACAAAATATCTGCAGCCTTGCACAGTTTTTTCCGTTCGCGGCGAAATAAAGTATCGGATTATTCTCGCCGTCCATATATAGAACGAGCCGGAGGTTTTGCATAATTTATTTATTTGCCACCGACGCAGCGGATAGGCGTTCCCGGCTTTCGAAAAAAATCGTTTGCATGCGAATGCACGCCAACTTTTCCCAAAACGTTTCCCTCGTTTTCGCCAACACTGCGATATAATACATCCTATCCAACGATTATCTCCCGCGGTCGAAAGTGTTAACACAGAATGCAAAGAAACAGGACGAAGTAAATTTGTATACCTCGGGCTCACCGAAAAGATCAAAAGATAGCACGTTTGCTTCTGACGATTGGCTATTATACCCACAATTACAATTCTGTCGGTCAGTGATGTTTAGGGAGAAACATCGACAACAATAATGGGCATCGTGAGACGACGAATGAAACCACGTTTCATTCCTACCACCAATAGCTGTTGCTATTTCGTTCTGTGTAACACCAAAAAGCAACAGGTGGTGAGTGGCTTTGGGTTTAGGTTACCGGTTCGGCTATTCAGTTTTATTCATGACTTCGGACGGAAAGAGAGACAAGGAGGAAGAAGGGAAGGGAGAGAGAAAGGAGCTGGTACATACAAATCTACATTCGTGAGCCACTCAACCCCTCGAATTCATTGCTTGACCGACCTTCGAGTCCCTCGCAGGTTGCGCACCCTCTGTTAATACCTTTACAATAGACTTAACGATCGGCTTACAAGGCTCGAGTGCGGTCGACATTACGCGAAACTCGTGTGAGCTATCGATATGGAACCCCGAGTGGCGATGCTTATTAGGTTTTTTGGTTTGGCCGAAAGTAAAATGCTAAGGGACACGTATGCACGTGTATGGAAATTTTGTAATGCTTGCAACGGGGGAGACATTTTTTTGGACCGAGAAGAACGAGGATCGGACGGTGTTTGATGTTTGGAAAAAGATGTAACACGAGAAGGACGAGATATTCATAGACTATTTATAGACCAAAATATGAATTACATATAAAACGAAATGATAGTAAGAAATATTTCAATTGAATATATATTCAAATCGATTCCACCTTTCCCCTTATCTCTCCTTCATTTAATAAAACAAGATACGCCGTTTGTTTCACAAGATCCTATGCAAAACCGAAATAATAAAGCGAAGAAATATATCCGGCATATCGAAAACGATGGGGAAAAGGCACGACAGATTTGCCGGGACAGACCGGTCAGTGGCCACGACAGTAACATGATCACGGTCCGACATAATTAAAAATCCTCCATCATTCCGTCACATCCAAAAGTAGCTGGTGCTTTCTGTAAATTTCCGTCAACCCTTTTCCTCTATCGAACACTGTGTTACAATTTAACGTATCACAATATAACGTATACGTATAAAACAGAAGACAAGGACTAATTAATTTATTTTAATTTATCTCTCCCCACCACTACCGTCAATTCCAATAATCGAAACCGTTTTTTATTCTTCTCCATCCCCCTACGATCACCCCCTTATACGCGGCGAGACGATCGCCGATTATCGCCACGGCCAAGAATATTCATAAATGAATTCATCGTAATTACACGCCTGGAATTTTATGCCCGAAATTAACATATTTATACGGCGTTCCATTCACGCGGCCTACCACGAGCAATTACGAATGCATATTTATTGTTACAATAATAGTCGTACCGTTAACCACAGGGGAAAACGCGCATTATAATTTAATCCTTCGTTATAACTGCACCGTGAATAATGGCCGACATCACAATGAGCCATAAAATACCGGCGGAACTATACGCGCCGGAGAAACGTCCGATACATTGTAACTTACGGTTAGGTTGAACCGTGTGCTGTCTATTACCAGTGAAAGAGAACGAGGGAGAGAAAAAAAGGGGCGAGCAACCGAAGTTCTGCCACGCTTTTACGTCGATCGTAATTGAATTTATGGCTAATATGCTCGTGCTAATACGGTTCCCGGCTTCGATCTTGCTGCGAGAAGAATCGTTGTTTAGACGATTTCTACCAGCGAATGAGGTGTACGGTGGATACATGTATGCACGTGGGTTGTTGTAGGTGAGACGGCGGAATTCTGCTTGCTCTCGAAGCATTATACGGATTCCTGGGGAAGACTCTGAAATATGCAACGCTGGTGCGCAAAGAATTCTTGACTTTAAATCTGCAGGGATTCTCTTTCGATTCAGTATGCGAACGAAAGTGTAGCAAGTGGAATTAATTGATACCCTTTGTTGTTGATTTCTCGCTTGAAGTTTATGACGGATGAATTGAAGATTTTGTAAAATTGCAGCATCAAAGTGTGATTAAGATTTTATCACGCGATAAAATGCAATTTATCACGATCGCTATTTCGTGATTAATGACAATTCAACGCTTGTTTTACCACCGATTAGCATGATATATGAACTCGATCGTCGTAAAAAATTAATCTGTTTGCACAGCTGTACGAAATCAATTTCTATTTCTAGATTTTAATTCGACGGTACAATTCGTACGTATGTGGATCAAATATTTGACAATTTTCCGTTTTTCAATTAACAGCGCAAATGTTTAATTAACATTACGATCTTTGAAGCCGCGAATAAACGACCCGTTGCCTTGGGATAAAGAAGATTATCAACGATCCGAGGAGCCGAGGTTTCTTTGCAGAGACATGCAATTTATTAATTAGCACAGCAGTATTTAGCGGCGAGCATAAGTGGCCGGGGGACTCCCGGTGGAGAAGTAATGAACGAGTTGTACGATTGCAGTTCCTTTGCGCAACAGCAACGTACAATTTATTAATTAACAGCAAGACGCTCGACGACGCGAATAAACGATGGGTGGACTAGCTGAGAGAAAAATGATTCCAACGAGATTACAGTCTTCGCCTGTCCCGACTTTGTATTCCGCGCTTCATTGAAAAAGTTTAGTCTGGAAAGAATAGCTATAGCGTGAGATTCGACATAAAGACGCGTTTGCAACGAATCGAAGATCAGCCCCGATCGGCGTTCAATTATCGTTAATTAGCACGACCAGGCCAAGGGTGACCGCAAGATTGATTTAGCGGACCTGCTATCAAATCGGATGTGACGTTCGAACTCGCGAACCTCGTCGTGAATTCATCCGGGGAAGAAATTCGCGGCGTGATTCACGGTCACGTGCCTTAGGAGCTCTCGACCCGTGGCCGCGAAGTAATTACGGGAACGACAAGATAAATAATCGTCCGCCTACGACACGCATAACTCCGCCGGCAACCATAAAACGTCGTGCAATTTGTTGGCCGCCGCTCCGTGAAACGGTTTCCTCCATTCAACGGCAATGTGAAGGAAAATCGAGTTCCGGATGAATTTGTATCTCCTGTTTAGCGATGCCGTTCGCCGGAAGCCGATCGAATCGATTATTTATCGCGCTTCGAAGCGGGTCGATTTCGTGCAGAATCGACGATTTCGAGATAAATCGTTTCGCGGGATAGTTTGGGCGAAGTTACATGATTTATACCGGCGGTGTGAAATGTTGGAAATGAAGAATTGGTTGCAGCAGGCCGGTGAAAATTGAAATATTAAATTGTTTGGCTGGTTACCGAGCCGGATAGAAGGTGGATAAATTATTGGCGAACTACCGTAGGCTTTCCTGTTTGCAATTGTACAATTACAATTAGAATTAATTAGAATTAATTGAAATATTTATTGAGAATACTATCGAGCAACATTTTAACCCCGCCTGTTTTTCCATCGTTCAATGGAACGACCGTGGCGCAATAATGAATCGCAACTGACCTATCTTCATTTAACATCGTTCAGTTGCAAGATCAAGTGCTCAGCTTCTTCGAACTATATCTTAATCTTTCAGAAAGCACCAGAATTGTGCTAGTTTATTTGTGTGCTAATTCATCTATCAGGCCAGCTATACTTAAAAAATTTGTTCAAGTCTGCAGACGTTTCGTCGCGCCAATTATTTACTTATATCACTGCCAACCTATCTCCACCCCAATCAAATCTAGTGCAATCCTCATTAAAAATATTCGAATACAAATCTCCTTCTATTTCAGAGTTTCTATCGTTACCTTTGGGCCAATTCTTGAATTCCAAACAAAGTTTCATATTTTCCGATGAAAATTTCTTCCACCGAGCTTCGCGTCCCACGAGTCAACGGCTTCACGCGAACAGCTAATCTTAAGTACGCTGCTCGTCGACAGCATTAACGATCGATTAATCCGTACGATTAATTAACAACCGACCAATTAGCCGTGTCTGATGAGCATCGTCGATACAACGACAGTCACTGTCCGTGAACACGATACATAACGACTTAATTGCCACGCGGTGATTGCTCGTTGCGTAGCAAGTGGGAACACCAGCTGCGTTTAATGCAGTGTTTTCCCGATAATGCAACGGCCTTCGCGTTAAAGTTTAATCAGGTCGGCTGGTTAATTGACTTCCTCGCGGTTCGAGGCCGTCAGTGTAGATGATTTTTAGACGAGATCGTCTGGCACTTATTATCGTTTCAGCGAGAGTGAGGAGGCTGGAAAATAAATGCGACGAATTAAACAATGAAGTCAAAGTCCTGTTTCGTGCAAGGTCAAAGTCCCCGTTCTTTCGATTTCATTCGACGCTTTGGAACCGAAGACAAAGGTCAGTTCCATGGTATTTCTGTGCCTGGTTCACGGCAACGTTTGCTTTTCCTAAAGACGAATTTAGAAAGGAGAATTCTGAGAGCCCGATCGTTGTTTCAGAAAACAATCAGCTTTCGGTTACGATAATTCAACGCGACCCATCACCCAGCGGATGCGTATTTTTGGATTGTCGTTGAAAAAATTAATTTCTCGTACCCAGAGAGAATCGTTCTCACAATTGGTCACGTTGTTCACGATTCCCTTCAACCTTTTCTTTCACCGATTCCTCCCCATCTCGTTCTTCTCGTGGTGTCCACGGCGAGAAGATTTACCATGGCATTTACGAGAAGCGTCGCTATAAAGTTTCGTAATCCGCGCGACGCCTTTCGTTTCTCCTTTCCCGGGGGAGGGGGCTGAAAAGCCAGCTGAAATTTCACATTAGTCCCGTGAAACTCGCATAGACAATGAAACGCCTCGAAAGCAATTAAGTAGAACGGATAACATCGATCGACAAGTAGAAAACGTGGCCCCGGTTTTATGTACACGTATTTGTACATTCGATTAAATCGTTGTAGAACATTCGTGTAATTGGTCGGCTGGAACTTTATCGTTTTGACTTGCATCGATAGGATCGATGTTCTTGTTTGCCGGTCCGATAGACTCGATTAAACGGCCACACGATACCGGGACCGGTCGATATATCAACGTGTAAAACTGTTGCTTTCACTGGAACATTGATTTTCTCCGCGTACCAGGCCACATTGAAACGTCGCCCCAAGAAATTTGCAGCCTTGCCCCGCCGCTATCTCTCGTAGGATCGATGCAAATTTATAGAAAGCTTCGACTCACGTAGATACACTTTTCTCTTAATTACAGGTATCCCTTTTTTCTTTCCTCCTTCCGAAGATTCTTTTTCTTTCGGCATGATTTACACGATGCAACGGTCGCGTACCTCCCTGTATAGAAGGGAGGAATAAATTAACGAAAGATAAACAGATTCGTTGCGGTATTCAAATGCACTCGTTTGACACTTCATATCGTTCGATCATTGACACCATTATTTCCATTTACACGCCAAAAGAATTCGCAATCAGGGCCAAACAACCGTGAAAAGAAAAAGAGAAAAAAAAGCAATAACCATTCATCCGCAACGAATCAAACGCTCCATTAAGCGACACCAGAGGAAGAAGAAGGGAAGAAATACACGTAGGGTGACATAATTTCCCAACGCGGGGGCACGTGACGACGCTGTGACAATGTGTCGCCGGGACGTCGAAGCGACGATTAAAAGCTCGTTAGGCCGGTCGCGCACCGGGCATTCCTCGTGGTGTCACTGCGAGATTTAAGGCCCGTCCGTAGGGTTGGTCCCCAAACTGAACGTATACCCACATGGAGG
The DNA here is from genome assembly GCA_963583965.1 of Nomada ferruginata. NCBI lineage: Eukaryota > Metazoa > Arthropoda > Insecta > Hymenoptera > Apidae > Nomada > Nomada ferruginata. The sequence goes on along the minus strand of OY757225.1, from coordinate 5,688,437 downwards.
TGGACGAGATAGGATCAGGCTGCTACATCCTACAGGATCGTGGCGAGGCAGCCCCACAGGCCGCACGGTATCTAATCTGGCCACTTTCGGAGCCGCGGGTAGCCGTGTTTTGGCCGGGGATCGTGTTAAGGGGATTTACATTCATTTCGATCCTAATAACCCGATCCCTCGGATCCCGATTTGGAACACGATATCCGTCCACTTCGTGTACGTATACCCGCCTCGACTTTCCTTTTCTTTCTGTCGACCCGCTCCCCTTCTAAGCCTCTTCTCGACGTGCCGTCTCTTTCCGTATATCTTCTTGCTTCTTTCGCTCTGCACGTTTCTCGTTTCTTTACCCTTTTCCTGTGGTATTTATCGACGCGATTTTGTCGATTATCAATTAGCTATTTATTGGGGCTGGTTGTATATTAGGCTTCGTTTAGTAATTTCTTTAATCGTGGCTAATCGCGTTCGCGTTGACGTTACGTGCGTCAACAGCGCTCTTGGCTTTCTTTAACGGAATGCGAAAAACTCTTCGCCTTTTAATGGCCTTCTTGTGTCATCTTGTTTCGACTTTATGGCTTTGCCGAACGTTTCCTCCGCGGCTGTTTGGAATGGAATATTTCAGCATCGAGTAGTTGTTCTTTGAAAGTCCATTCTACTTGACGGCAATTTCTCGACGCCCTGTCCTTTCTTCCTTTCTTTTCCTTTTCGCAGTAACGGTGAAAGTATTGCCAGGAGGATGCACGTACTCGAGAAACGAAGCATGCAAAGGCTATTCTGTACACGAACGGTCGACGACGAGTGGAACGTTGGAGACGTTTTTAGAATGCTTCGCGTAATTGGAGGGTTTCGTTGACAATTGATGGGCTCGATAAATAGAATAACCGCCACTGTAAATACCTCCGCTAATGTATTTATGAAGCGACGATTGCTGGTGACCCTCGGATATCAAGCTCGGGTGGCGATAACTGAAACGAGGGAAAATGTTAAAGGAGGCCTATTGGTAATACTCCGTTACACGTTATTTCAACCGCAAAAGAGACCTGTGCAGCAAAGCCCTCAGGAATAATCGAACGTAAACCGTGTACATGTATAGAAGGGTCGGAAAGGAGCACGGAGAAGGGATGTCCGGTGCAAGAAGCGACGCCTAACGCGAGAAATAAATGGAAAGGAGCGTCGAGGAAGGAGGAAGCTGGCGAGATTGAGTGGCGAGTCAGCGGACGCGACGAGGCGTGCACCGATCGCGAGGTACGAGGCTTCATCACCCACGGTCGCGTTCATCGTGGACCCTGTCGACGACGGGCGTGATGCGGCCCCGGGGCCAAAAACAACACGCCCATGTACACCAGCTCGCTCTGTCCTACCTTCCCTCGTGTCTATCCTCTCCGCTTTGTCTACGGTCGATCGTCTCGGACGCCAGCTCTAACTCGAACGAGCGGTAATCCGTTCCCACAGACAAAAGGGCCTCGCGGCCCGTCGGCTTCGATCTTCTTTCCGCCACCTCGGCTGGTCCGTGCCCGTGATCGTGTCCACCGTGCAGGTATGTAATAAGGATGTAACCCGAGCTGGCCGGGGCAACGAGTACCGGGCCGCGATCGGTACCACGGGACAGGTTCGAGGCTGCTTCTCCCGATCGTGGACCGACGATCGATCGAGCCGATTCCAGGAAAAACGGGGAGGACGGCGGGCTGAAAATTGGGCCCGATCGCATCTCTCGTGTTTCGCGACAATCGGGAGATCGATGGTAATCGGCCGGATCGGATCGGAGGAATTAGGTGAAGCTTCGTCCGTCTTCTTTTTTCGGGGGTTTTGTTTTTCGCGGTTGCTGTTGATACGATCCTTTGGATACCGACGGCATTCTTTTTCCATTCCGCTTGCTTCAATTGTCGCGATTGTCGATTCAACGATTCGAACGCAATCGATGCGTCCCCTGATCGAGCTGCAGTCCTTGCTGCGTTCACTCTTACGCGATTGCGTCGCCTTGCAGGTATGCAACGAGGATGTAACCTAAGCCAGGAGCCTCGAAAATTCCACGCGGCGATCGAAGTTAGCATTTCGCTGGCTTCCAGGAAGTATGGTCGCCTCGGTGTTCGAAATTTAACTCGAACGACAAGAGAGACCGCAAAAACTGCGACATCGACATCCATCCTCTTCTCCTCTGGTGTCTACGAGTTTTCGTTTCGTCGGGCAACAGAAGGATATCGATCGAAAAATCCTGCTGCTTGGTTGCCAACGATCTTCTTATCGACTTTGTCCTCCACTCCTTTTACTTTTTCTCCTTCTGGGTCTTCCTCGCCCTCTTCGACTTGGTCTTCCTTTTCTTCGTGTTTGCACTTCGGTGCACGTTTAAAGACTGGTAATCGTGAACCGAGCAAATGAACGAGAGTGGAAACGACCCGAGGGTGGTGGAATGGAGATGAAGAAGCGTGAGATAGATCGTCCAGAAGCGAAGCTCGCTCTTGAACGTTCGGTGGACCGTCTAGAGAGCTCGACAAACACTCGAAGAAGCTCACGCGAGGCTCCTTCAAAACACGGGCCCCATTGTTGCCGTGTCATCTCTTTGGCCTGTGGGCCATTGTCCTCCGACGCGTGCATTACCAATCGTTCGAATCAATCAGCCTGTATAGTTGATTCGACAATAAAGCCACGTCGTAAAATCATTGGTCTCCTCGGGTATATACACAGATTTAGGGGTTTGGGATAAAGCATGTTGACAGAAATATTGATACAGATGGGTCCTAAAACATCTGCCAGGGCCTCACGCGTCATGGTAGCTAGTAGCGTAGCGGATGAATGGAGAACGAAAATTGTCTACAAATATAATCGTTTACACTCTTGCAACATATTGCAACAGATCGAGCATTTATCGCGCCACGATTCCTAGATCACCTGACTCTAGCGCAACTCTCAATGAAAAGTTCATTGAATGCCGAACAATGCACCGAAGCGAAAGAAAATCGACGATCGATCGCGGGACTCATTTCATAAAACCAAACGGGGTGACCATAGAGGACTATCGTCGGTTGGACAGAGTGAGCCGGCGTTTCTTGTGGCCCGTGGCCGTTTAAAGCCCCATAAAAGAATCAGCCGGGACATCTCACTGTCTGAGAATTCGAATACCCGGCGATCATCGAGCCGATAAAGGCGCGAAAGGAAGCGGCCGAAAGCGGAGGCGTTGAGGGATCCGTTTCCATCGAAGCGGAAGTGACTTCCTGCGGGAGATCAGCTGACGCCTAACCTGGGCGGTTCATCTCGACCGTCTAGTGAATGGAATATCGAGAGCACAGAGTAGAGTGGCCAGGCTCTCTCTTTTCGGGGCCCGAATCTGCCGGTTCAGCACGAGGAGGTGGATAAGGTGACGAACCACGCGTCGCTTGGTGGGAGAGGCCACGAAAGAAATCGAACGAGAGGACTAGGCCGGAGAAGATGGGAGAGTTAAAGAAGTCTGGGAGGGAAGAGGGGAATGAGTATGAGGCTGAAACAAGAAGAACGAAATAAAAGGTTGGCCTGGCCGCGAAGGTGAAGCTGAGAAACGGGCCTGAAGGAGGAGGAGGAGGATTCGAGAAGAAACTGGCGGGGGCGGGGCCCCGAGTCTGGATGCTGGGATGGAGCCCGTGGCTCGTTCACCATCTTCGTTCATCTCGGACCCAACCCCCTTTCCCGATCAAAAGCTGGCCCATCTTTTGCTTGCTCTTCTACCGCTGATTCTTTCCCTCTTTTCCCTTGTTCCCTTCCTCCTCGCTTTTTCTTTATTCCTCGTTTCCCTCCACGACCTTCTCACCTCCGCGATTCTTTTGCGAGCTGGTGCCGGCATGGTTGATGGTATTGGTAATTGGGTAGATACGTGGATCGCTTTGGAGTATCGCGGAAAAATTCGCGAGCACTGCTCGAAACGTTGCCAATCTTAACGAAAACATGTCTACGATATAAGGTGCCCCTCAGCGTTTTGAAAAGTGTTGCAACATTTAACATTCTCAAGCTGCAATATGAGCGCTCGTCTGCCGCACGATTCGTTGTCTTTATCAGAAAAAATTCACAAGCTCGTGAATTTCACCGCGGACGAGAGCGTTCGGAAATACGGAATTGAAATTGCTCGTTGGCTAACTAGCAGCTGCGCGGGTATTAACACGGCCGTCCAGCAAGTCGAGATAAGATACGATGCATGTAAACCAGGTGTAAGTGATAGACGCTCGATAATTAACGGGTATCGAGGTGAGAGATGAGGCAGAGATAGGCTGCTCCGACCAGGAGACATTATCCCTGTCGTATCCAGTCCATCATCCACGGAAACTGGTTTGCTTTTCATCTTTCATCCGCCTTTCGTAACGTCTGCCATGCGTGTCCCTCAAATTCTGTTCCATCGAGGCGTGTTGAATATTCGCGTGTTATATCTGTCGTTCGTCGACGATCGAGTCGTAACGTCTCGACGAATTTGGCGCGTGTTTCAACGTCAACGAGAAGCTGCACGTCGGTACGCGTTAGGGTACATTACGCTCCACTGACTGTGAAGATTGGACGGCGATCTGGAAGTCGCGCGACTTTCACTAACCTTTCGGGATCCCGTTTCGTTATCTGATTAAATAGTGAATAACGTTGGATTCTGGGTTTCTTTTTTAATCGAATAATTTTAGGCAAAAAATGGTGAAACAATTGAATCAATCCTGTGAATATTGTCGAAGAACTGTTACAATCGTTTTGCTGCCACGATAATTGTGTTGCAAGCTTGAAGTACAATTGAATGCCTACTAGTCAATGGTGTGCTTCTTTCGAGTCACGTGTTTCCAATCGTTTCTCATGACTCTCGAGCGAGAATCGCGATTCGTTTCGAGGATATTTCGCGCACACCTTCTTTGTGGTCGATCTTCTTTCATTTTTTCTTTCTTTCCTGCATCCTCTTCATCCCTGTGTGTCTGCCCCCTCCGCCCTTGTGCCCCTAATGGATTACAGGCCAGGCCATTTTTCAGCCGAAATGGATTTTCATAAGGGCCGACATTCTTGGCTTTGGCCGACCGTGTGCATTCTCTACCATTCTCGGCTTCACTCTATCTCCGGTCCGCCAAAATGTTTGTAAATAGATGTAAAGTCTGGGAGGGGCTCAGGGTGTTCCCCGCTGAGTGAACAAGGCACCCCATCGTGCGCCACGGCCGGTACATTTCTCGGCCTCTTCACCATTCTTCCCTCTCTTTATACGAAGCTACATTCGGCCACCTTTTGTATTTTCTTCCACCTCCTCTCCCGCTTTTCGTGGTTTCTTCCTTCTCGACTTCTTTCTCATACTCCCACTCGTCCTCCCTCCGTTCGCTTCGATCTTGTTCCTCTACTCTTAATCCTCCGTTTCTTATTCCCCTTCTTAGTTTTCGTTATTAGTAATCTTACATATTTTTTATAGTAGGTCTTCTGTATTTTCTAACCCCTTGATTCGGACCTCTTGGTTCCTCAATTTTGTACCTAGATTTTCTATTTACTTTTCTCACCACTTCCTCCATTTTTTGCGGCTTTATTACGAATTACACCTTTCACCGTGCAAGCACATTAATTTATCGAGCGAAACGTACGCGCGCGTGACTTATTCCCTCCGAGCAGAACCGTTTGCATTCTTACATTTTTTTTCTTCGTGACCAATGTACCCCTGTCTATTTGACAATGTGCTCTAACATACCAAGCTGTTGGCCGTGCAAATTATTAGCATCCGTTCAAACACGTGCTTTCTTCAGAAGCGATAAATCATCGGTATGAAAACACATTATGTTTGTCCTGTGCACTTCGTTGTGTAAATTTGCGCGGGATCCTCTGCGTGGAACTACGCTCGCGCGTGAATTCAACGGAAATCCTGGATAACTGTGGGAACAAAGGCAATTTCTGAAGTCGGCTGCGGCTTTGAAACCGCGATTCAAGGTGACAAATCGCACCCATGAGTATTCGATCACAATGGGACGGCGCCGTATGTCGATTATCCCGCGATGATTCTGCAGTTATTTAGAAAACGTGTAATTCATCCTAACATATGGCCCGTTGCCCCAATCTGTCGGTGATCAAAAAGAGAGAGAAAAACGAAATAATACCGGGGATAAAGAAGATGAAAAGCGTCGGGGGGTGCATTTCGAAATATTACAAATTATGAAATTAATCACGAGGCATTACAAAACATATCAGAGTAGTAACATAGTAACTGTATATGACGGCCTGTCGAGACGAAGGCAATAATTAATATCTTGATAATTATTCAGAGGCGTAAGACTTGTTCCGTATCAAGCCACCCATCGTCAACGAAACAAGCCTCGTCGTACCCGTCTCGTTCCACGGTGAGAAAGGGTTAACGGGTGCTTTGAACAGTGAACCCGCCGCGATATCTCGTGACACCGAGGATCGATGCGTGGCATGGAACCTGGCGTGCACTGCGAAGCAGTTTTCATTGAGAGAGGCGTTCCGCGTGTGTGCCGTCGTTTAATGGGAATTCATCCGACAGCCGATGGGCGTGCGATTCGCTTGTGGCGATCGCGTGCACGTGGCCGTGACACCGTGGCCACGTATCGAGTCCACTTCTCACCCGCGACCACGAGATTCGTGTAAGGGTGGAAAAGGAGGGCGGAACGGGGAAGAAAAGGAAAGAAAAGCAAAAGAGGACGCGGCGGAGGACGATGAAAAAGGCGGGACCGGTCTCTACAGCTGTCGTGCACCTCTCAATAGAGGCTAATTGCCGCAAGGAGAGCTGCAAATTCGCGGTATTGTATGCCCCGTCTCGTTTCCGTTCTCGAAGGAATGCGTCGGGTCTATCGTGGCCCTCGTGCAGTCGTTTCTCGATGGAACGGCGAAATTCTGCAGTGGATTTCTTGAAGAATCGACGAATGCCGTGGGAAAAGTGTACGGACTGTACGGGGGACACTTTATGGTAGACGGTGACGGTAATTAGCATTTCGGAGACAGGTGTGTTGGAGAGCAATTCTTTAGGACGGTATTTAATTTCTTTCGCAGTATTTTTGAGGGGTCGTCATTTTACCGAACTCGTAGAGATTTGTGAATAAATGTATTGGAGCTTGATACTCGTTAAATATTGAATGATAAATAGGTTTAATACAAGTAGCTACTGGTACAGTTTGTACAAATTTCCCCTTGGTTCTGTACTATTTGCTTGAAACCACTTGAATCGCAGTCAAAAGTTACAAAACCCTGTTCCCTCAAATCCCAAAAGACATCCCCGTGTCCATTCAAGAAAATCAACTCCCCCGTTCCGACAAAACCCATCTTCGACGATCACTTTCCTCCCCAGAAATCAATACCCCGTGAGAAAATCGACTCAATTTTCACGACGCCCACGGGAATCAACTTCTTTCACCTGACTACATGTGAAAAGAAAGAAGGAAAAAAAATCAGCGGAAAGCGAGCAAATCACAATGGCTGGACTCGACTGTGCTTACTGAAACACTATATATATAATACCTATATAACGCTACACTACCTGCCGGATTAGCCCTTCGAAATCGACTTAAACGGTGACCAAGAAAACACAAGCAAACCCAAACGATTCCCCAGATTTCCGACGAGAGAGAGAGAGAGAGAGGGAAAGGGAGAAAATGAAAGAAAAAGTAAAAAGGACGGTCGATTTTTCGGCTTGTCGCGCCCTCGCTAACCACGTTCCGGTTTAAATCGAGTTTACATGAATCCACGTTGCTTCCCGTCGCGCGAAGTCACGGGCATCCTGTTCCGTTGCAAGCTTTCTCGCGCGTTCTATTGACCGCTCTTGCTTGCGTATCATCCAGGTAGACGAATACAGAGAAAAGGGAAGAGCACGTCTCGCCTTAGCAGATGAAAACGAGAGAGAAGAAGAAGGAGAAGAAAAAGAAGATCGTCGTGACCGAATGATCCTCGACACCGGTCGTATTTATACTCCTGTTTGCCTCCTGATTCGCCACGGTCTCGACCCTTAAAGGGCCCCCCTCAAAAGTCCGTTTTGGTGACCGGTCAAAACACGCATTCGTTTTCCGCCACCTCCTGCCCGGTGGTTTCGTTCGTTTACCTGGTCGAGCGGTTACACGAGGAGGGACGCCTTTTTCCGCGCGCATCCGCGTGAAATCGCGTGGATCCTCGTCCGGGAAAATCGCGTTAAGCGGAACTCTGGGGGGGAGAAAACTGGCCTCGAAGAGATGGGCCTGAATGTCGGTGATCCGAATGAAAAGGCAGCGGGAAGGGGGCGTTTGAATACCTCTGTTTGCGTTTCTCGAATGGATGCTGAGGTCGAGAAAGGATTGGTCTCGCGCGAGGGGGGGTGCCTTGTTGTACGACAAGGAATTTTAAAGGGTTTACAGAGTTATTGCTTTCGATAGTTTGGATAGACGAATCTGGCATGCTGTTCCCGTTTTTCTTTAGCCACGTTAGATTTCATTAACTACAGGGCCGCACTTTAAATTCGTACGATCAAATAATTTACTGTATATCCATATTTCTTTAACCGCAAATGTATTTTGTTACAGAGATGCAAGGAGAAATTGAACACCCTCGCGATCTCGGTTATGAACCAATGGCCGGGGGTGAAGTTAAGGGTGACGGAGGGTTGGGACGAAGAGGGGAAACATGCGACGGATTCGCTGCACTACGAAGGACGTGCCGTCGACGTGACGACGAGCGATCGGGATCGCTCGAAATACGGAATGCTTGCGAGACTCGCGGTCGAAGCTGGTTTCGATTGGGTCTACTACGAGTCCAGGTCGCACATCCACTGTTCTGTCAAGTCTGGTGAGTACTCGATTTGTTTCACTAAAATACGAAAGCAATACGAAAGCAACAAATACTTTGCTGTAACTGTTCCTGCAGTCCAGCAATAGTCACGGAAAATAATGACATGTCAATTGGAAGAATTATTAGCGGACGTTGAACTAGGTCGATGTCTTCATTGAATGAAGCATCGATAGAAGAATGTACGGCCGGACAGTATCCATATTTAGCAATCGATGCTCAATAAAATCGTATTATCACTATTAATCGACATTCCTCTTCGGACTGGCTATTTTGTTTCTCGCTTCGTCACGGTTACTCTATCCATTCTTGCCGAAAATAATGTTACCGGTCTTGCGTACGAGTCACGTATCGATCTTATCGGCAGTCCAATTGGCCGTATTGGCCGTTCAATTTCTCTTTAAATCACGCGCAATGTTTACAATTCGTCGTACAAATATCGTCGAGTCTTATCATCTCGTGGCGATTACGGTACAATCGGATTTCTGAAACTGTGTCCACAGACATTACCCTTACTCCATTTTAACGAAACACTTATCGGGACCGATATAAATCATCAAGATATCGGAACAACAAAATGGACAGCTACGTAATCGTAGTTGGTGTCCTTTCTACCTATTCTGTATTTAGAAAAACATGGAAGTTTGTTAGATTTTTCTAGAAAACAGGAACTATTATACAATAAGTCGTTTATATGGAAAGGGGGCTACTTTTGCTACTCTATGAAAGAGCACCACTGCTCAGCACAACTCTCTTACTTGCTGCGCTATGCCCCTTTGCCAGGAGGAAGTTGTCTGCTTTGCCGACCCCCATAGATATTCAGGGTACTGTAGAAAATGATCGCACTGAACGGAAGAAGTTATTGCACGAGTACGCGAGTAGTTTACAGAGACCTGTGAGACATGTACAGAGTACAGCCAGGTATCTATCGAAGATAATAGGAAATAGAAACATAATTATTCGGAGTGCTCGTTCGATTAAAATAAAGATCAAGGCGCGCATTATTTGATATTTCATATATAATACATTACACAACTGTTAATTACCAATTTTTCGGAACGTACGATTTCATTGAGAAAATTACTCCAAATTAATTTAATGAAGTGTCAAAGAATATTAATAGAAATTTCTCTCGAAAATCGATAGCCACCACAGATTAGAAAGAAACGTGACAAAAAAATCGGGGGTGTAGACCTGTTCCCTCGGATGATCAGAGCTCGTGTTTCAAAATAAATGTGAATAAATCTAGGCCTGCCTGTCGGCTCGAATTCAATTCTGGCATAATAGTCGCCGCGAAATCGATACGAGGCGAAAGAGCGATATTCGAGAGATGACGAAGACTTCGATTGGAACGATCAATCAAGAGAAAGGGGTTTCATCGACGCGAGACACGCGTGTCACAATTTCAACGCCTGCTTGGATCCTCTGATCTATCTATCCCGCACGATTTTTCTCCTCGGTTCGATAGCTCGAACGATCCCATTCAATGATCCTACGCCGGATCGTCCGATTGATCTTACCTTCAACTATTCTTTGCCCACTTTATAATACATTTTTTCTCCACCGATTTCATTAACTCTCTCTCAGCTCATTCCCAACGCTGTTCACTTAATCCCAGTTCTTTTACAACCGATAAACCAGCAAATTCTTTACTCAAATAACTTTCCTTTTCGATTCAATCAACGTATCAGTCAATTCCCTGGCCACTTAATTTTATTAAGCCTCTAATTCGTCGACCCTTTAACAAATCCCTTGATCAACCGATTCTCATCTCTACATTCTTACAGCCACTCCTCTTCTCAATCTATTATCCCAGCAAGATCGTTCTTCCCTAAACGTTCCCTAATCAATCCCGCAGCGAACCACTACCCCGTGAATGATCTACCAAGTGCCCCCACGAAACTGATCTTCCCCATCTCCCTCCTCCTTAATCCATTCTCTGCTCGCATTCTACCCATCCCACCCGGGCCCCGTTAACTCCTCGACGTACAAGAAAATCGTATCACCAAGTATTTGCATTGGTAAAGAGCTTGTTCAGCCTACGACATAAACGGGGATCACGAACAAACGTCAGAAATCTCGCTAAGAGGGTAAGTCTAGGCGACGATAAGTCGGATCGATGACGTCGCGGGAAAGAAATTTAAATTCAAATGAGACCCGCCACTCAATCTCGTCGGCGCGATGCAGAGAGCCGGGGACCCATGGGAAATCGCGGTTGTTCGCGGGGAAAAAAAGGAAAAGAAAAGAAAAGAAGGAACGTCGCAGGTTACAGTAAGACGGAAGGCGATTGCCTCGAATTTCTCACGGTTAGCTCGTTTCACGTGCGACGTTCCTTTTTTCCAGTCGATTTTTCGTCCAGCTCGATTCGTCGGCTGGTCAACGGTGACACCGCACAGCACGGATCCGATTACCTGATCGAGCCCTCGAACCGCGAAACGAATTCCGATGGTTTCGCGAAGGGGAATCGTGTCCGCGGAGAAGGTTCGCGTGTTTGCGCCCACCGGTCGCGTATTCTATTAATTATTGTCTGCTCCGCTCTTCTTCTTCTTATTTTTCTCAAAATAATTCGCTCTCAAAATTTAAACAAGTAATTTGTATCTTGTATTAAACATCGCCAAAACCCTTGACCAACCCTTTCTTTCTTTCTTATTTCCAGAATCCTCGTCGGCTGCGAAATCCGGAGGCTGTTTCCCCGGCAGAAGTCTCGTCCGAACCGAGGACGGTTCCACGAGGCGACTGGACCACGTGCAACTCGGTGAAAGGATCGCCGCCCTCGATACCAAGGGCGACATCGTGTACAGCGAGGTGATCGCGTTCCTGGACCGTTCCCTAACCGAGAGGAGACAGTTCGTCCAACTGACCACCGAATCTGGTCGCGTGTTAACCCTGACCCCGGCCCATTTGGTCCCAGTGGAGGGCAGATCGTCCGTATTCGCCGGCAGGGTTCAAGCGGGTGATAAAATCCTGGTGAGAGATCCAGCTGACGAGAACGAGGTCGAACATCGTCTACGATGGGACAAGGTGATCGACAACAGACTGGTCCTCGAGGAGGGTGTCTACGCTCCGTTAACGAGGGAAGGAACGGTGTTAATAGACGACGTGGTTGCTTCTTGTTACGCGTTCGTGGATAACCAGGAAGTCGCGCACTTCGCGTTCCTGCCGTACAGAATTTGGAGCAGCGTGAGAAGCTTCTTCGAGAGGAGGTTGATCAGCGTGGAAGACGAAAGGTATCCGGAGGTCAGGCAGAACACGAGGGCAGAGGAGGAGGATGGTATCCTCTGGTACGCTTCGTTTCTTTACTGGTTATCGTCGTACGTCGCACCCTCGACGATGCTGTATCAATGATGACGCCCATCGTTCGTCGAACTTCTGGTTTTCGTTGGCGTGGAACGGACACGTGACACGCGTCCGGGGGAGGCCCGTTGTCGTCGCGCGGCCGCGAGTCGAAGCACAAGAATTATCGAAGGGGAAGAAACGTCCTCGTACGTGAAAGAGGATGGACGTGTATAAAGAAGTAAAAGGATACGTGGGATTGACGGGGGGAAAAAAACCGCGGTAGAGTGTCTTCCTGTGTGCCTTGTGAAAGACGACAATGAATTGTAATTTAATGGAACAGATGGTGTGGGAAGAATTGTTTCTCCTTTGTCGTGGAACGTTTTTCCTTTGTAATTGCAGAACGCACTCTCGATGCGTGGATTACGTCCAAGACGAAAACGGATTTAACAGCGACGTCTGTTGGCCAGTGACACACTTCCATTCACCGAGTGACGTGTAGTGTAACTAGGTATTATTATTGAACGAAGAAACGAGAGGGATGGAGGATGTTGAAACGAAGCTTCAGAAATGGTCGAAGCGTTCCACTTGATATCCGTAGCGTGTGTACAATACGAGTATATAATATAATTGTAATTTTTTCTTATTGAATTTTGTCGTTCCTTGGCGAACGCGCCGTGCGAAATGTGTTTTCCGTGATGGATCTGCGACAGAGCCCGGTTTAAATGTGACTAATAGGCTTTCGTTTGGTATAAAATTGTTTGCGAGATATTATCGATAAATCGATAGAGGCAGAAGAAGACGGAAGTGCATGCTTGACATTTATTTATGGAACATTGTTACCGCGAATGGCTGGACGTTTTTAAATTATAAATTCGCGAAAGCTGTGGGCGGAATTGCTTGAAAAGCATTTCCGGTTCTGCGTTCTCGTGTCTCGCGGATAAATGTTTGCCCGGTTTTCAGTTTTATTTTTTTTGTAAATTGTACTTTACGTTCTCAACGAAAAAAAATTGTTCCGATTTTACGGGGCGAATCGTGTCCGTTTATTTATGTATTAGACAGCGTGCAAAACAATTCTGGAGCTTTCATGTATTTTATCACGTATTCTCGTCGTCGTCTGTGGGATTATTAAATCGTGCATGTCTTTTTCTATACTTTGTGAATCGAAGTCTTAACGAAAAAGCGAACAGATCGATACGGGACAGTTTTAAAAGGCGTCTAAGTTTGTATGCGATTGTTTCTCTAACTGTTGAAAGTATTATAAAACATTCGTGTAGAATGTTAATTGTAAAAATTTGTACCATAGAATTTTATTACGTTTAAGAGAGTAGAAAGTGCATTTCAATTAAAGCTAAATTAATAATTGGACCGCATCTGTATTAAAAATGGGCAAAAGACCTCAAATTTTTTCGTCCGTGGCCCAAACATGTAAAGGTGGCTATCAAAATTAATTGATACTAATTGAAGCATTAGGAAAAGAAGGAAATAAAAAATCTGTTCGTACTTTGAACACTTCGAGAAATGATTACAAATATACATAACACGTAAACTAAGAATATTCTGCGAGATAATGAATAAAATGCTCGACTGTTTCCGCTTAGTAAACTTCTTTGTAAAATAATCATACTCGACACTCGGCAGTATATTTCTTTTCTAAGCAAAATCAGGGACACTTTCGTGTGAGATGCAACCACCCTCGTTCTCGATGTCTCGAAGGAAATCGGGTTTTCTAGAGTTAATTGTCGTCCCTCCAGTGCTATTGTCATTGGGAACGATTTATTTATAGATATTTCTTTCCGATCCGACACGTTCTCTCGTCGGATCGTTCTCTTCCATTTCACCGCCCCTTGGCTCCCTGCGCGTAAGATAACAGACTAAAAACAAAAAATGACAAGAAAAAAAAATAGAAAATGAATAAATTGTTAGGTCTCCGTTATGTTCCTCGAGCGATCTCGAAGAAAAAGAGGAATTGCTTAAGTACGCTTTAAAGGAAGTAGTGTAAAAGAGAAAACGGAATGAATCATTGTAAATAGTCCGCTATCAGCCATTTTTCTTTCTCTTCCGTAGAATTCTTTGAGCGCCGCGTATCCTCGATTTCGATTTTTCTAACCCCGTATCCGTATAGAATTGCTGCATTTAACGAATTCCCCCTCAATGTATAGTAGACCGTAGCGACGGAATCGTAAATCGTTTCGTTGACGATCATCGATAATCTATGGCTAGACGAGGATGATTATATTAAGCTAGAGCGGTTGCTACATTCACGCTTAAATTATCCCCAGAAGTTTATATTATTATTATAGTAATTATTATTATATTATTAATATTATTATATTATATTTTATTATATTATATTATTATTATTTGTACGTAGTAGAAGAACAAATTATAAATTATGTATATATACCATCGATAGATTGAATTAAATCATTAAACACAGCAGAAATCAGTGTCTTCTGATTGGTATACCCCTTTTCCAAGGAACTTACGTTACAATAATTGAACAATGAAATGATCTTTTTTTTACAAAGGGAACGAAAAAATATTGGATTTCATATACGTTCAATAATGCGTTGGTAATAATCGAACGTGAATTCAATAGCGCAGAAATAGTAAAATATTTTGTTTAAAAATTTGGAAAGAAGACAAAAATATTGTAATGACATTCCCTGTCATCGTTATTTCTTTGTCACCTCGAGCTCTTTGTGAAATTTGCATGTCAATCGATGCATCAGCGATTCGTTTCGTTTAAACCTAGCAAAGATAATTTTCTCTGAAGGTTCTGGTGCAATTCAAACAGACGTGCGGTTAAAATGGCGCAAGATGCGGAGGACAGCATCTTCAAAAGCGTGAGTATTTCTATGCAATAATTCTTAGAGGTTATACCTCGTCAAGAATCATCATTTTTTTATTATGCTGGATCAATTATGACTTTCTTTCAACGTTGCCGAATTGACCGATAAGAAAATGTCACTAATAAATTTATTAACGTTTCAGTCACCCAGCGTGATGATCCCGCACTTACAAGAGCTTGAGAAACGCTTCTTCGAAATGGTCGCCTATGGAAATGTTACGGATGTGAGGCAGTTCCTTCGGAGTAATCCCAATTTCAATGTTAACGTCGTCGATTTCCAGGTAGGACACAATAATGAATAAAATTGAACGACCCGAATGTTGTAATACAACGACTTGCTCAGGAAATCCAAGTATATACCTACATAAATTCGTCTTCTGACTGAAGAATGTCTGTCTCTCGCCGTTCCACCATTCGAAACCAATGAAACAACTATAAAACCACGAACGTACTAATCGTTCGATTCACTTTCAAACTTATCGCGCATCATAATCATTATCGTTCACAATTTCTACATTCCAAAGAAAATACCGCCGACTACAAACACTTGGTACAAAGACGGCAATTAATTAAAGGCCTCCTGTCTGCAACCACTACCAAAGAAGAAAAAAAACTCTCTCAAAGATGTTCAAGCATAGCCGCCCTTTCAAGGGAGCTCGTAAAAATCGCCGGATTTATCTGCCATCGCCGGTTTCCCACAACATAACCGTAAGTGGTGTCTGTCGTTTACGTGTCGATTCACCAGAAGGTCGCAGGTAAAGCGATCACAACGACCATTTTCCTCACACACACACACAGACATACCACGTGGACCCCTTTTTCAACATCATTTCCGACCAATGATTTACATGGCGGACCGTCTAAAGTTCAAAGGACAACGCCGTCTGCCCTGGTCGCAGACGGCTGCCAACGGAATAAAACGGGGGGAAAGAAGGAGAAGAAGTGGATGCAGAAACCGAGAACGAAGAGAAAGCAGAGGATACAACAGGAAACAGCACCGGGGACGAAGGACAAGAAGGCAAGGAAGAGTTGAGGAACAGAATCGAAGGAGGAAAGCAAGTCGATGTCTCGTTATCTTCGATCTTCACCCCGTCAAGGTACACGTACCCCCCGTGGAATGTTACCCCCTCCTCCACGGGATTCGTGTCGCCCTCCTCTCTTCGAGGTTCCTAAAAAGCCCAACCCTCGTTTCGCTTTGAGAGTCTGAGAGACCGCCTCGAAGCTGGCGACCGATCGGAAGAAGAGAGACAAAGAGAGGGATGGATGGCCAGGAGGAAGAAGCGGAATCAACGAGAGATGAAGCTGACGGCGGAGGAAGAGGTGGAGGAAGAGGTGGAGGAAGAGAACGCAGATAGGGCGCGAGAGAAATGGAACGAAAGAAGCGATCTGGCTGCCTCCGTGTATCTACGGCAATATTTCAGGCCGTCCTTTACAAGACAATGGTTTCAGCCGAGGACCGATAAAAATTATTCAAATCACTGGTCCCGCTGTAAATTCCATCCGGGAATCCCCTTGCCGCCGTGGTTGCTCTCGTTTTTCGGGGGATGTCTTATATTGCAGTCGTTTGGGGAAAATTTATAGGCAACCGAAGGGACTCAAGGGTTAATTTGATTTAATTGGTTGCCGTTAGACGGGGGTTTGTCTTTTCTCCTCTCTTTGCAGGGTTGATCCTTGAAGTTCAGCTTCGTTCATTGAGACGCAACGGGTTACGATGAAAGTCAGGATTAGATTTGTTCATGAATATTCGTCTTAACGGAGGGCATGAATTTTTTTAATTACATTAGACGAAACAATCGGGAGGTCGTGCTTAACAATCCGCAAATCCGTATAATCCACCAAGTCATAACCGTAAAGCCGTAACCCTCACTTTCACCCCCCCCCCCCCCCCAGACAGAACTCTCCGTCCCCTGAACCATTAAATCACGTTCATCAAAGTGCGATAGTAATTCAACAATGCAACCTACGATTTACATCCGAGAATCGTGAAGCCATCAAAGGCCACAAAAAAGTCCGTTCGCCAAACATCAAAATCCTAGGGATCAGCACGTTCTCGCCTTGCGAACAAAAATCCACCCAATATTTCTTCAATATCTGACACTCGACTTCCACAAATTCTTCTCGGCAAAAGATGATACCTCGATTGTTTCGGGGCTCGTGTTTGCTTCGACACGAGAATCGCGTAAAGGCAGCTGTCGAATTTCGAACGGGAGGGAAAAAAAAGAGAAAAAGGTGAGGCCCTCGAGCCGGCATATATCACAAGGTAGTATTGTAGAGGTGCGTGTGGGTACCCCGGGGCCCCGTCGAAAAGCCAGGATATCAGGGAATATTGTGACCGGTGTGTCGGCGTCAACAATGGTTTGGGCCTATTGTCGGTGACCGCCTCTGTAAACGGACCGCAGATGGGCGACAAACGTCGTCGTCCCATTCTTCGTACAAAATGGGACACGGCCGAGATATGGAGAGAGAGACACACGAGACAGAGAAAGATAGAGAAAGAGAGATGGGACGATAGAAGGATAGAAGGGGCGGGAGGTAGATATAGAGAAGTTCGAAAGTCGATTTCACGAGGGACCGAAAAGCGACCAGGAATTTCGTGATCGTGGAAAACGTGGACCGCCTTTTTGTGACACGTGCAAGTGGCCTGGGCTCTGTAACATGTATAATGGAGTCGATTGTTGCGTTGTCGAGTGAATGGCTGTGTTATAGAAATCGTGAGGAAGTACGAAGCTGAAGGGAGATTAGTATGGAGGTATTTGTGAGGAACTTTTAGGTTCTCCTGAGTTATACGTGTTTGTTGTTTCTCTTTTCGCGTGCGGTTGGTTTGCAAAATTCCGATTCAGTTGAACAATCGAAGATCCCATGCGAAATTCGCTATTGTACATTCGAGAGGAAGTGAAAGTATTTGTAGTAATACCTAGCAAATATTTTGGCATAGGATATTTCATTGCACATTGATTATTGAAGAGGGTAAATAAATGAATTGAAATGCTGCGCATGATGAAAAAAATTGCCCATATTGCAAAACCAACAACAATTGTTTTAGAGAAAAATCTGGTTACGTTTCTCCAGACTATTTCGAGTCGCCGCGTACACGGGTCTACAAATCATACCACAAAAAACATCCTCCACGCAGGACGGATGTACATTTTTTCGCTAACGAAGAGTCGTGGCCTTTTTTTTTTTAGGGTGTCACGGCACTTCACATCGCCGTTCGTGACAGGAACATGCCGATGGTGGAGTACCTCCTGTCCCGCCCGGACATCGATCCAGGTGACACGCACCTCCACGCTATCAGAGACAACGAAACGAAGATCGCCGTGATTATTTTAAACAAGCTGAACGAACTGTCGCCGGGATTGGAGTACGCCGGCGTTACACAGAGTACCGATTTTCCGGATGACACGACACCACTCGCTGTTGCAGCGCAATGTGGACACTTCGAGATGATCAATTTCCTACGGAGGAGACAGCACATCCTCCCGAGACCTCACCCACCTAGCTGCAACTGCGAGGAAGTGTGCAGGTACGAGGAAATTATTAACGCTTTCGTTATTTGATTATTATTAACGTCCTGGATTTTTAGTCTGCCTTTCTTTAGTCCGAATTCCAATTTATATTGAAATGCAATTAAGATAATTCTGGTTTCCTTCGACAGCGCAGAAGCGAACGTGAAAGAACTGACCTGTTAACAATAGAGAGGACGCGATTGTTCGCTTACAAGGCCATAACGAATCCAGCGTACATTTGCCAGACAGTGGACGACCCGATTTTGGAAGCGTTCAATCTATCGTACGAGCTGTACGAGGCCGCCTCCTGCGACAAGGAGTATTCTTACGATTACAAACGACTGGCAGAGGTTGCTTCGCTTCTCTAACCCCGTGATAGACAAGATTCTTAATTAATGAATAATGCTTCTCGCAGGGTGTCACGAAATTCGCGACTGATTTGATCGGTTGCGCTAGAACCGTCGAGGAAGTGGAGATAATTCTGAAACAATCCACTGGATTCGCTCATTCATCGAAGTTTCTTTATCCAAGATTGTTATTTGCGTTGAATAACAAGCAAAGGACATTCGTCGCTCATCCAAATGTGCAACAGGTTGTAATATATTTGATTGATTTAGTAACTACCGCTCGGGATATTGCATACAGCATAAAAGAAATCGTATAGAGATTTCAGTAGTATTGGCCGCTCGCCGTCAGACCGCCCGTTGGCTTGCTGACGTTACAGATTCGGTGACTAATTTTTCTGATATTATAAAGAATTGAATTTTTATGAACGCGAAGCTAGCTTTCCCCTTTCTCCTTTTTTTTATTCCTGCCTTATTTATCACCCCAAATATTTCCCTGCTGACCAAAGTCAATCAATCAAACGAATAGCAACATCAAACAGAAAATTTCCAGGTAATCAGCAGCAAATGGCTGGACGGATGGTACGAATGGAAGATCATGAAACTGTGGGAAAAAAGTTTAATCATCGTACTACGTATCTTCCTGCTACCAGTAATCCTAGTGGTGGTTCTCGTCGCTCCCAATTCCCGAAAATCAAAATTCTGGCAATCCCCTGTCAACAAGTTCATATCGTCCACCGCCAGCTATCTAGTGTTCCTGTACGTCGTTTTTCTTCAATCGAACGTGGACAAGAGTGATCAACTTCGAGGACCGCCTAACACCGGTATATACAAACGATTTCCTGCTATCGACAGAACGGAAAGAAATTGAACGGTTCCACAATGACTTCTGACCTCAGGATGATTCCTCAGCATACGTGTGGGTCCTGATAATCTACGTCGTGTCGTACGCCTGGGCATCGATTCGTCTATGCATAATACACGGGCCGAAGAGGTTTTTCACTGGCCCATGGTATTGGTACGATTTCAAGTTCACCACATTTTGTGCTTTAAAACATATTCGCCTGCAGATGTCGACTCTATTATTTCAACTCTAATGCGTGACACTTTATCGATAACAGGTTCGAGATGATCATGATACTTTTTTTCATTTTAACCTTCATGTATTGGATAACTGCGGCCCTGGACGTAAGAATAAACGGGCAGCTTGAATTGGAGAGGAAATATTGGAACAAGTACGATCCCACGTTAATCGCCGAAGGATTTTTTTGCCTAGCGACAATAATGGCATTCATGAAGTTGCTATACATCTGTCAACTGGATTATCATCTTGGACCGCTTCAAATTTCTCTTGGAAAAATGATAAAGGATGTTGCGAAGTTCATTATTCTTTTCAGCATAATCATTTTTGGATTCAGTGCAGGTAATTTCTTTGTTTTTTCTACAGATGTAATTATCACTTGACTTCTTGTAGCACAGTTTTAATGATCCGGAAACATATTGCTGATACACCTGTAAACTGATAAATTTATGTAATAATTTTTTTTCAGGCACATGCAGACTTTACCAATATTATGACGAAATGGTGCAAATCGACGACGATTCGAAAATAAAAACCCAGCAGGTCAGCTCTTTCGTAAATTTTTCATCCGCCCTGAAGACCCTTTTCTGGGCACTCTTTTGCATGAGCCCCATCGAAAGTGCTGACGTGGTAATTGAAAACCTGCCAGGTGAAGCTGAGAACGAAACTATCATCAATCATCATACATTTACGGAGAATATTGGTTACATATCTTTCGCTGGTAAAACGTTCAACTATTCTGAATAAAAATACGAAATTACTTATCATAAATAATTTAAGTTAAAATGCTCGAATATTTCGATGCATTAATAAGTAACTTCTCACATTAAATATTACACTGCACTAATACAATTAATAATACTATACTAGCTCTACGGTAACAAAGTAAGTAAAACCGCGCAAACGATTTTTAAGAAACCAGATAAATAACTTCTACCCTGAGCAATTTAAAATTATTACTCTTTGTCATGGACATCCTGCTTTTTCAGGATTTACCTTCATCTCCGTGATAGTGATACTGAACATGCTGATCGCGTGCATGTCTCACACTCTGACAAAAGTTACGGAAAACCTGGTCGTAGAATGGACGTTTGGCCGAACCGAGGTACGGTCCTCGAGAACGATGGATACTTTCCAACGATCTGCGAGATCAGTTTGCCTATATAGATATTTTCCTTTTTCCAGACCTACATCGACTTTATGCTCACAACTACTCTGCCACCGCCGTTCAACATTATCCCAACGTACGTGGGTATTCAACCAGTGATCGAGTATATAAGAGTGTTACTGAAACGACCGGTAGACAAACGTGCACAATGGGACATAAATCACTGCTGTTTTATTGTTAGTGAAGCAACAAAAATATTGCATGTTACTATTAATTAACTCCACTGTTGCGTACACAAGAGAAACACAAGAAGAAAATGAAAAATACAATTTCTTTTTCTCGCTGACACGAACGGCTCGATATTAAAAAATTCATTTCGACAGAACTGTATCCTCTTTCAACAGGAAACATTAGAAGAGGACAAGAATGACCAGTTTTCTGCAATAATGGCGCAGCTGGCGCAACGTTACTTCCGAAAGAAGGATAAGGAGATCGACGAGAACGAGGTGGAAAGGTTAACGAAGGAAATTGTGGATCTGAGAAGTCTTTTGAGGGAAGCCCTAACCACTGAACCGCTTTAACCATTTAACAACCGACTGAAGAAAATTAAATTAATTCTAAATTTCATTTCGAGCTAAATATTTTTATTTTATCTGTTGCAGTATGGATGTTAGTCAAATATATTTATTATTAATAATAAACGCATCCGCGTAATAAAATATTTGTTTTATTTATCCCACTATACGCGGCATGAGTCGACGTGAAAACGAGAACGTCTAGAAGGCCCGTGAATAAAAAAGCTAACCACCTCACGCAGTCTTGCAGAATCTTCGAGACCTTATGGCGACGATTTTTCTGCCTGCCTCGAAGAAAAGGCGGCTTAAAAGCTCTTTCTTCGAGAAAGCTTTCTCGCCTTTGATACTTGCTTTCAAGGACCCATGAAATTTTATGCGACCTACGATGTGACGATATCGAAGCCACGAAAAATCATACACAGCGCAGCTGATAAATTGAACGAAAATAATTATACTTGTACAATTAATAAAAGGATATTCTAAATATAAATTATAACCACCTATCCATAAAGACACATGAAATATTTTTTTATTTTTAAGCTACTGGTTCCAACATCAGATTCCATTTGAAACAATCCTCACTGTACTGAAAACGATTTAATTAAATACGAATCAAGTACGCACGTAAATGACGGCAATTCGTTCGCCGTTTAATGGAAACAAGCAGAAATTGAATTACAATTAAACCCGGTATAAAAGACAAAAGCTTGTTGTCGACTTAATCCTTTTCGCGTGGCCCTTCCGAATAAGCAGCATTCATGATGTAATCAACGAAGAAATTCTATTCATTCGGGAAATTTATCACACCCGAAATTGGCCACCCATAATCGGAGGAATCTTTTCCGGTGACTTGGGGTGTCTGCGAACAGTCCCGCACAGACAATGCTGTAGGAGGAGACAGGGGGAAAAATAAAAGAAGAAAAATGGAAGAAAGAGGGAAATGGTGTCACAGAAAGCGAGCACAAGAATAAACAGGTCCCTCGACGGAATCGATACTCGAACACAAGTGGCTAGACTCGAGCGTATGAAATTGTTCTGGCGTCAGCTTTTTTTTGGTTCTACCAGGCGGAATATCAACATTTAAACAACGAAATTGACCGCGCTGCAGGGAAAGTGATCTTGGATAAAACGAATCATTGGGTGTAGTCGTAATACGTATGATAGGTGCAAGTGGCAATAATCTACGAAGCCTTTATTTATTGCCTTATCGAGACTCTGTTCTCGAATAGATAGACACTATCGTAGCTACTATTTCGTGCGCAAGGATTCTTGCATTTTCCCCCATTTGCCTGCGTCACTAGCTGGGAAACCATTTGAGAAGCGCACACGTCTGTTACGAAATGTTATTTATCTTTATCTTACTGTATGGAAGTATACGTGCTAGTAGTGCGTCACGTTACTGCTCAGACGCGACCGGCAGAGCGCTAGTAGAATGGGATGTGGCAGGTCAGACGGGGACGTGAAGCGCCGATTCGCGCGGATATTGCCAGCGATATTGTTCGCATTTAATCGTTGAAAAATCGTAAAGAACTGTAATGCTGTTTTGCAATTCAACCTCGTTTGCAACGTAATTCTTTATGAGTTAACTTTATTACCGTAATAAAACGTCAGACTAATGAAAGTAGAGAATTCCATTGAATTTACTTACGATGGAAATGTATTTTCATTCTATGCTTGAAATGGAAATTGAACTTTCACTGCTATCAGGGGGAAAATACGCGTCTCGTGTTAATTGAAATTAATTTTTGACCGCAACTATCCGATACCTATCTCGGTTGAAAATATTATATTCATTAGAACTGATAAAGAAATCAATCAGGAAACCATTATCGAAATCCACAATTCTCCTCCCCAATTCCCCCATCAATCATTCATTAACCCCGATGTTCTAAAAGTTTTTCGAATAGCAACGCTTCCTGCGTAAGGATAGCAACGACAGAAGCTGCGAGACTGCGCAAGATTAAACGGATCTGCTCGCAGTACTCGCGTGTCCTTCGTGCCGAGTGTATCGTTCAGTTGTGACCGATTTCGAAATCTTATCCGGATGCCTGTTTTGGCGTGACTCACCCTTCAATAAAAATCAAGTGATACGCGAGTTTTACAATATTCGTCATACCGCGAGTTTCATCGAGGAGAAAATGAAAACATTGATAACGTGTCCCACATACGTGGGACTTTTATTTGAGATGGAAAGGGAAGAAACAGTGAGACGGATTTCGAACGGTTTAACAGGTTGAACCATTGAACGAAGTAACAGGTGAGTTTACCCTTTGTCTTCCGATAAGACGAGTTGAAAGGATTGCTTATTGTAGAATATATTTATTATTTCGCATTGGGTTTACTTATTGGTTGATTATTTGATTATTTTCGTTGCAGGAGTGTATTATTATTTGATAGAGAAGAGAATAAAATATAAATTAAGGGACTTTAAAGAAAATTGGACATCGATTGAACAGGAGCGCTCAAAGAGCAGGGCTTTTAGTGAATTTATAATCGCTTCTTTTAGTCTTGCACTTTTGCTGACTTCTTTTTAGTGCTGCTATATATATTCAGTATTTTATAGTGGAACTGCTGTAGAAGTTTTTTATGCAGTATAGTTTTATGAATTATTAAATTTGAATCAAAGTTGCATTAAGATTATTAGAACCAAAGGAAATTTTGCATTAGTAACTTCTACCATTTCAATATTTGAATAATATATTTGTTAAAGTAACAAATAATGTATACATCAATTGGGTCCCTGTTTTATTATATGGTACATAAACCAAGGTACAAAAGAAACAGGCCAATTCAAAAGAAGAAAAACCATTTCTAGCAATAAAGTTTACCACAAAAATAAAAATGCCATCGATAATTCTTCAAATAGATACGCGTAACATAATCCTGAACATAAATAAACGACCGAAGCGAAGGGTTTAGATGTCTAGACATGTCGAAAATTTATCGCAGCTCCCAACGGAACGGAAATAGCAAATAAAGCATACCGGAACTGCGCTCCATCGGGACTTCAGCAACGTTCAAAGCTGCTGCTTTCAATGAATCGCAATTCCGCCGCTACGTGCGGGAAATTTATATGTAAATAGTCGTACTCGTCCGAAAGTAGGAGTCACTGTTCATCAGAAACCGATCTCGTTACTGAAACACGTGAAAGCGACGATAGACGAGAGAGGAAAATTTGCGGACGCGTTGAATGAAGGTGGAAAATGAATTCAAAGCACTTCGAGGCAAAGGGAGGAGAGAAGTTTCAATGGAACTTTGCACAGACATAATGCAAAATTATTAAAATAATTCACATCATGCAAAACGAAAGTGTCCACTGACATCCTATAATGTGAATAAAATAGAATAAAGCATACGACGATCGCAAAAGAAGAATATTTCAACGCAATAAACCAAGCCAAGTAAATTGATAATAATAATATTTATAATACTTTGTTTTAGTAGAATTTTGAATGAAATGCGCTTGTAAAAGCTGGTACCGATCTTGAAACTTCGGGCTACTATAATTCTAGTGCGTCGATAAACATACGAGGAAAGGAAAAAGCGACAACTAAAGCAGAAAGGCTTTTCAACGTCAATTTAACCAGCAAAAATATTTCACGCGTGAACGAGGGCAGAGATGGGATGTTTGCGCCAGGAAAATGAGAGACTCGTGGGGCAGAGGAAAATTTTTATCTGCATACGTTATTGTGTTACGCAACGCATTCTTCCTATTATCACTCTCTTCTCCGTAACGTCGTCGCCAGTGAAATATTAAACGGGAAGCATTGCGAGCTCCCGTTTTGCCTTATTTTTGCCCCCCTTCCACGCTCTTTCCAGTCGATCGAACGAACGCATGTAGTCTTTCATGAAATATCTATTACTGCGTGCCCTAGAGGGTGGATATAATTCTATTCGCGAGTAGCATGTATCAGATTTTCAGGGATGAGTATTCATCGTGTCATGTTCTCCCTTCTACTGAATTTTTATGCATGATGTAAAAAGAGGTCGTGATTATTGTGAAGTGTATACACGAATTATCCACATATGTGTCGATAAATTGAACTGGAAAATTCCTTTGCGATTGATAATGATTTTCTGACAGTAAAATCGAACTTGCAATAAAATTCAAATCACCAGGAATCCACTATATTTCAGTAGCACAGGGCAATAAAAAATATCATGTTCATTTTCCCTAATACCCTTGCGAGCATTTTCCTCGTTATCCCTTCTACCAGCATCCCCTGCACGATGACTGCTTTCCGCCCTATTGTCGTTTATTCGACCAAATGTGCGCATTTGTCACGGTCTCTGAACAATAATTCCAACTCACAACGCACGGCAATTCGCGTACAATCTCGCAGGTATCTCTGGCCCGCAATTTCAAAATCGAACGTTACCGTGTAAACCCTTTGTGAGCTGCACCGCTGGCCTAATAGGGTGTGACAGTAATACAGTAAGCTAAAATTCCTATCTGCAATCTGGACGTGGCGACACAAACAGCGAATCCCTTGATCACCTCCAATTAATTAAAACGACGTTCAACGTTTACGTTGCTCGAGGCATTAACGTCAATTCCGTAAGATGGAAATGAAACTGGTTTGAAAGCAATCGGATTCGTCGAAGAAAGTTGACTGAAAGTAGATCGATGAACGGTGGAAGTTACAGAAGAGTTTTTTTTACATCGAGACGTACTTTTTCTTTTTGAATAGAATGTAATAATAGATACGAAGTTGTTAAACTTGTGGGAAAATTCCCTTCTCTTAATTAATTTTAAAGAGGAGTTTCGTATTAACATTGATTTATTGGCCAATATCCATGGAAAGCAGAACGGAGTAGCCTAATTAGAATAGCGTTAGTTTTATAGCGAAAGTATTCATGCTGGTTGTGAAATCGTAAAAGATTATGTTTGTAATTAAACTGAGAGTATTAATAAGGCACTACCCATTCCTTTTTATAATACCTTTTCAAAGATATGAAAGGTTCATCCTCATTATTTTGTGTTATCGGATTCTTGCTAACGAAAACAAACGACGATAAAAAATAACTGATACGTTTGTATCGGATGAATCCAGCTTTTTAATTAATACAGAAGTATTATGACCCATTTATTTTTTAGGTCGCCAATCAATTTTGAACTCGGTTAAATAATAAATGCCAAGTAATTTAAGAATTGAATTAATGCAAGCAATACATGGCGCGCTTAAAAATTACTATCCCGATCATTATCCTCTATTAATTTTGCTATTCACGGATTATCTGCAAACTGAGCAGTACAAGATGATCCATTTAAAATCACGTCAACTATTATCGGCAAGCGAAGCTCTACTGCAATTTGCGTAATCGCTAGCTACAGATAACATGTTGCCCGATAGGACGAATTATTCGACAAATACTCTACGATCGATTAACTGCCTCCATGAAAATACTCATGATTGCAGATACTCAAAATAGTAGTCTCATTATACGTACGTTGTATGCATATGCATGAGCCATTGAAAGTTATCGAAGTATCGTATTTGAACGTCAGTCAATTGAGGACAATGTTCGATATTCGACTAGGAGCGAAAACTGAAATGAACAGTATAATAAAAAACCCCAAATATAGCTATACAAGAAATTTGAAACTTTTTATTAAATCGAATATATGAAGCAACTAATCTCAAACTTTTCTTATAAATTCCAACCCTTCTACAAAAAAGGAAAGTAGAAATGAAAATTATTCCGTAGCAACTTAAAATACTGTTCCCCATAGAACTGGGTGTACGTACTCTGCTATCTTGCGGGATCAAAGATTAAACTTATACTTTAGTTTCCGCCGGAAAAATATTTATTCAGCCACCGTACAACGATAACAAAGTTACAGCAAGTCTCGTCAAATAGACTTGAATAAACTTGAACGAAAAACAATTTACGTACTAGTAACAGCAGTGAAGGAATTCTTATTTATTACACAATTCGCAATGCACATTGTTGAACTGAAACAAAAGTTTCGCCATTGTATTGCTGCCTGTTTTGTGAAGCGAAACCAAAAAACTGTAGTGGAGATTTTTCATGGTTGTATATCGATTGTTTTCCTCGACGAAATTGTCGTCAATTAAATAACAAGATGCTGTTTCTTGAGAAAAAATGCGAATTCACAATCCCAATGGAAATTTCGTACTCTAAATTGCACACAATGCGAACACTCTCCAGCAATACGCTCAACGATTTTTCGCACGTACGTGACGACCGAAGAATAAATTGGATTATGGGAAGGGTGGACAAAATTGCACCTCTTGTTTCATATCCAAGAATTTCTAGCCCGGAAAAATTTACTTTAATTTAATTGCAGTCCTTTTGCAACTGTAACTGCGATTAAATTTGTTATCAATGCAAATTCGACAACTTGCATATGGAGAAAATTAATTTCTCTTTAATTATTCTTCAGCGATTAATCGTTTTTTCGATAAATTAATTTTGGAGTTCTGCTATTTCGAAGAAAAAAAATAGTCAGTTGACTGACAAAAGAGAATGCTCAAGTAAATACGTCCCTTTCAACAAATATTATATAGGTAGAGAAGAACACAGCAGAATACCAAATACTAAATAAAACACCAGAGTGACAAATGATTGAGAATCAAAAGCACCTATTCCGCTCACGTGCTTTCTATAGAGAAGTTATAATACATTCAAGCTACGTTCCAGCGTTACCTCTTTACACTAAGAACTATTCCAATTCCTTCCTTTATTTTTATTTAAGAATTTATATAATGGTGTCCATAATCAATGGAAACTAACTAAAAGTATTGCAATTCTTACACAATTATTTATACACAATTCACAACACTAACAAATCCATTTTCGTTACAGATGGTGTAAACGTTGGCTGACATAACAATTCGGAATATAAGATGAGTGACGAAATATCAATATTTTTGGTGGTGCTTCTAGCAATTGGTGGTTTAATGATGATGAGCGCATTGCTGGCTTGTTATGCCTGCATCTTTCGAGACCTGTGCTGTCGACCCGATGACAGAGCAAAGAGGAGGCGAGCTCGAAGTCCTCATCATGAAGTCGATGATACTAACAGGCCTAGATTTGATGCGATACTCCTAAACGATATTACACAAGGAGATAGTATGCCTACGGAATCTGAGAAGATATAAGGATAACAAAAAGGAACAGCACTAAAATATAATACTAGTATGAAGGAAATTTTTGGACATGTATCAATGGTACTAGAAAGAGAGTAATCAAAACGAGAAATATCAAAAGATATGTCTTTCACTATTAAATATTGTAAATACGAATCATGAACGAAAATAATTGGATTTTTAATTCAAGCTGCTATGTTGCAGATTAATATATTATGTACATATTAATTAAAACACGTTCATACATGTACACATACGCTGTATATTATGTGTATATTTATGTATATATGCAGCGAATTTCTTTCAATAAAAAATCTCTGGTAAAAATATTTAACATCGTCCGAGTGCCAACAAACGGCATGCCGCCGTGCATGGCTGTACCCTACATCTATATTAGTATATAAAACAAATTTCAATTTGTATTTTTCGTAAAGTAATTACGCTACCCGCATCGCGTATAACACACATACACCCATTCTTTCTGGTAACTCTAATTGATTAGTCTAAGTACCCGCGAAAATATTTTGTAATCATTGCATTGTGCAATGACGAATAATCTAATAACACATTCGACTAGCTGATTTGGCTGTTAAGCTGCTGGAGTACTGACAGCACTACTTCGCGTAAAGTCTGAAACGTTTGAAACATAATTATTAAATACTGCGCGTTTCTTTGTCAAAGGACAGATTAAATAATTCGAAGTGATTTAGTTACTTGAGGTTTACAGTGCTCTTCCAACCAACTAAACACACAGCCAGATAATTCTGCAAAATTTGCTACAGAAATATTATTAAATGTCTGAAACAAACGATCCATAATCGCCTGGAACTATAATAATACAAGCATTATAAATCATTGTTTGAAAGTAAAGCTATTGAAAGTGATTCATTTATTTTGTGACATAATTCCACAACACTTTTTACGCTTACCACTTGGAATTTGGTTTCATCGGACACATGCATTTCCGCGTGCCCTGGCTGGGTTTGATGAGCTTTGACAATTTGCTCATAATTAGCTTGCATAATGCGTAGTGCAACAACTTCCTTTCTCAGCGCATTACGTTCTTCTTCTTGTTTTTTCTTTTGTTGTAACAAGAATTGTATGTAATCAATGGATTTCTGAAGTACAGTAGCTTTGGACAGCTTGTAGCCCGAAGAATCCGTGTGCTGACAAGTTGGAACTAAATCTTGAAGGGAATCGTATCCCTTTTTTATAGCGTCTCTTCGCTTTTGCTCCGCCTGAGTATGAGCTTCCCTCCTGCGTTCTTTGTAACTTATAGTCGAATTTTTGTTATCGCTGTCTTCGTCCTCTACAATCAATGTTACAAAATATTTATCAAATCACATTATTGTACCTTTTAATATAAAAAATTGGAAAAGATATACAATAGCTTAAAATGTACGACACTGTGCAATAAATGAAATTCGTTTAACAGACTTACCGGTGTTATGAGCAGAGGAGGACGGTGTGTTCACCGATCCAGTACTACTACAACGGGAAAAAGTATACTTTTCCGTAGGACTGGACGGTTCTAGCTTCATATCGCTATCTCCTCCTATATTACTGCTTCCACTACGCATTGCTAGGCTTGCTATTTTCGTAAAATAACAAAACGTATAAAGCACACATCTTGCAATATTATTTCACGCATACGACATGAACAATTAACACGTACAAATTAAAATGTTCAAACAACTTTGAAAATGTAAAATATTGATTAAAAAATAATATATTGTCATCTGGAACAATGTATGTAGGAAGAAATTTATAAAATCAACAATATTCAATTCAACTTTACTCACATATTTCGTATCCGTCTTTGTGCAACGTGTCTGCCATTGCGTCAACGATTTGTTTATAAACGATACAAGGCGGGAGAGGAACAGAACGTAACGTAGTAAAGTACGCACGTGGATAGGTTACAGCACACTTTCAACAAGTAGAATGCATCAGAAGTATAATAGTAGCTGTTTCGCAGTTATCCATATAGATTTGAGACAGACGTCAAATCGTTATATGAATGAATGCGCGTTAACTACTAAACAAGCTCTACATTTGTAGAATACACAAACGGGATGTCATAATTAAACATTCCAAAATTATTTCGCAATGATATCCACGTATCACCGACGTGATAAAGGAATAGACAAATCAGTCAATGTATTTTTTCGGCTCGAACTTCCGGGGATCCGAGAACCCCATACCATTTCCGTATCACTCCCAACGTTACCAACAAATTTCAGAAATCGATGTTATCGATGTTATACGTCGAAGGTGCGTATTCAAATCTACTATCTTTCGTTACGAATACACTGTTCAACACGGGTCTGATTTTGTAACCTTCGATAGGCGTTTCTTGTAGACTTTAATGTGCTGCATACGAATCTGCAATCCGTTTTTCTCCTGAACGAACCATTTTTGAAACAATCACGTTTGAAAAAAATGAAAAACCCTAGACGCTCGCGCCGAGAAGTCAGTTAGTCGCAAGGCTTGGAGTGTGCAAGTTCACTAGAGATAGGTCCGAGTGCATCGGCGAATGGACAATCACCATCAGGTCCAAAGGACAATTCGTTGTTAGAAGATATACACACTGTGTATCTACGAATGAAACCATTGCCAAAGAAATTGAAATTAACCACGGAACAGCAAGATGCTTATAAAATTACGAATGCAACTACTTTGCTCACAAAACTGCCTACTTTAGAGGATAATATGCGGTGTCTGGCAAGTTCCATCTACGAAACCATTGCCAAAGAAATTGAATAGGGTCTAATATTATATTCCTTATTTTCCTATATGTGTATTGTATTCTTATAATAAAACTATCAAATATAATTAAAATCCATGCGTTAATGATATAAATATAAACATTGTATAACATAACATGCGTCACCCAACAACATTCTCACATTATCCTACAAACCCCATGCAGGTATTCAAACCTTGAATGTATTCAAAATAAACATACATGTACATATCCCAACTTTAACCCTTTCCATTTATCAATTTAACAAAGGCTGGAAACGTTGAAATTAAAAAAAATACAGGTATGTACAGTGTATATTCTTAATAATTATGTGTATGAAAATTAGATCGCCGATTTTTAATGCCGGATAAAAACGATCGAATACGGCATTTTCAATTTTAAAAATTTGGGAAAAGTTATAGTGTTAATTAAAAGTGACCGTGTTAATTAAAAAAACACATAACAAACGAACTTGTAATGTTACGCATAGGGGAAACTAAAAAAATCGCAGCCAATTTGCTCGACAATTTTAACATATTATTAACAATTTTATCACAACAGAATAAGTGATAGAATTGGTAAATGTATGATAAATAACATCGATTGCCCAGGTCTCACCACGAGGAGGTTGCTGCGAATGGAGACCCGCGCGGCCCTAACCATCATTCATTTAAAAAAATTATTATTTACAAATTAAACGCTACTTCCTTCCGATGTATATTTGCAGCACGCTTGATATGCAAACGTTGTGCAAAATAACAATGGAAGGAAATATTAAGATAAACGATTTTAATGAAAGCTGAAAATGAAAATTCTGTTAAATCTAAATCAATTAAAAAATCAAGATTATAATACGCATTAGCTTATAGTTCGTTTGAGTGAACAGGATATACTAAAATGATCAATCATGGCGAATGTTGAAAATAATAATTCGGTTAAACCTCTTGAACTAGAAAATAAAGATTATAACACACATTAGCTTATAGTTAGTTGAAGTAAATATGATATGTTCAAACAATTAACTGTGGCGAAAGCTGAAAATGAAAGATTTTGTTAGACCAGACTTAAACTAAAGAATAAAGATTATAATATAAATTAGCATGCACGTAGTTCAAATAAATCCTACCTATACTTAAGGTAAATTAAATCTTAACTTAAAACATCCTACCTCACTAAAACGCTAATTTAATTTGGAAATTGCCTGCCTATTTAAAAAACGATATAGTTTAGAAATATCCTACCTAATTGAAAATCTGAAGGGATATAAATGGAGGGGAAGGGAATAATTCATGATGAATCTTGATCTTCTTTTATGGAAGTCATGTTCGTGCACCTGAAACACACGAAAGCACCTGCCTGACTAAAAATGTATCTTAACTTAAACATTGCCTGCCTAATTGAAAAGCTAATTTCATTTGGGGACTGCCTGCCTAATTATAAAGCTAATTTGATTGGGAGATCGCCTGCCTATTTAAAAAATAATTTGGTTTGTAAACAACCAACCTCAACCAAAACTTAACGTCATTTCAAAATAACCTACCTAATTGAAAATCTAAAGGTACCTAAAGAAGGGGGGAAGGGATGTTTTACAATGAATCTTGTTTCGTTAAAATCTTGACCGTGCAACCTGAAACAGATCAAAGTTCATATGAATTTAGTGATATTTCTTAGGTATGGTATCGCGATTGTTTCCTACATTTCCTTTAAGTCGTGTTAAATAATCATTCCTATTGCTTCAATTTATAATGCTCCACTTTTATTCCGAAAATACTTATACTTTTCTTATATACTGGCAACAATATATCGATGAATCGATGCATTTGGCAATCGAAAAACCTGTAACAAATTTATGTATTGAATTAATAATTACGAAACAGTAGACAATTAAATAGCAAGCATGTTCGACGCGAATGTGTATCATTTCCGTTGAATCATATATGATTTCCTCCGATTTAGTTGATCCATACAACATCAATTTGCAACACTTGCAATGTATGTTATTTAATGTACTTGAGGCAATATTCTATTCCTTTGACATCTCCTTTAACTTAACAATTCTGTAACAGACTTTTTTATGAGAACAGTAATTATGAAAAATAGTACAGTAGTACAAAGGGAGCATGTTCTTCCATAATGCAAAAATTCTGAATAATAATTATCAATTTCAAATACAAACATGTACTTGGAGACTAAGATGAAACAACTCGTTTTAATGTTAATAAAAAGGGGGGAGGCGAAGAAGAATAATAAATTAGAACATTGAACAAATTCAATAGCCAGAGGGGCATTCTACTATTAATTATCGTCCACTTATTATAAACCCGATTGAAACCCGTAAGTGGATTATTTCTTTTTTTCGCAACCCTAATTTACTGCATTACTTGCAAAGTCAATCGCGTATGGTGCTTCGTTATCTCTAATATAGTATTTCGGATATATTAAAAAAGATAGGAAAAAAAAAATAATTCACTGCACCCATCATTTTTAATTCGCAACGCTAATAACGAAGGAGTCATGGTAGTCGCATCCAAGACTACCATTGCAGCAATCACCTTATGCAGCTTTAGTAGCTGCCTTTCGTGACTCGGGAACCAATTTGGGCATTTCATTGTGGTCGCAACGCTACTTAAAAATCGCGACCATTTATCATCGCAACACTATATGAAAATCTAAGAAAAATATTCGCGAAGGAAAGATATCGCAGCACTGTAAGTGCTAATTAAAACCTGTGGAGGAAAGGAACACGAAAATTATTGTCGCAACGCTAAAAGCAAGTACGTATCGCAGGTATAATTTAATACAAAAGCAACTCTAATTCAAGCCGCAATCTGTATTAATTCGCAGCTCTAATTCAAACCACGATATATTTAATCGCACCTGTAAAAAAAATGCCGCGGCCTGTGTCTATCCGTGGCTCTAAATGCAATCGCGATGTGATCTTATTCGCAACTCTAATGCAAACCGTATTCAATCGCACGCGACGCTAATAAAAATCGCGATTTGCCCAATACGATGATGGTGAGCCAGGCAATAGTGCCGGCCAAACAATAAACTACAACTACGGCATACAAAAGCGAGCATAGTGACAAAATAGTAACAAAGAATGGCTCTCCATCCAAAGGATGCAGAGCCATTGATAGTTGCCCTCTTGAGCGACAGTTTGTCGGGCCTCTTCGGCTTTTAGCCTCTTCTTATCTTCGAGCGCAATGCCCGCTGAAACTTAGTCTAGGCTCGAGACTCTATTCGCAAAGAAACAAAAATAAATAAAAGGCTAAATCGCGTAGCTAAACGGAACACACGTGGACGAATCACGACCAAATACAATCGTAAAAACTGCGATTACAGAAAATCGTAAAGATTGCGATTAAAATTGTAATCGATCATCGCCTACACGTGCAGCCTCGAGCATAATGTGACACGTTCGTTTCGATACCAAATCGCGATCGCGACCGCGGAAGATTCGAAAAATCGATAGGCAAAGCCAGAGGCGAACGCATTCTCGTTCGCGCCACAGCTTCGCCGTCGACTTTTCAAATCAGATTTCCTGAAACAGGTTGAACACGCGAAATAGTGCCTACCCGATCAGAGACTGTGTCAACCTGCCCGGCCCTACCTACTTAAATTTATCAATCACACCAGAAGGTATACTACCTATCCTACCTAGACCTATATTTAAAAAATGGCAAAGCATTCACACAAACACACCTCATTCCACGTTTCTCAATCAAACACTCGGGCGCAAGAGCCTAAACTAGAGAGACGTCCCGGGACGCCCCCGACACCCGAGCTTGGCATACAATCATTCACACTCTAAGGGTACGTACCAATTCCTGAAATCGGCTGACAAAGGCTAGCGACCATTGCGTAAATGTACGTAAACGTGTATGCTAGTGCATTACTTTCGTATATAATATTCATTGTTAAAATATATTGTACATTTCCTTTCAACTAAATATACTTGGTCTGTATGATACTCTATTGTTTGCCATATTTTCATAATTCGTTATGGTATTCATTGTATTGCTATTTATGAAATCATTGTATCGGTATTGGAATAAATACGTTTATAATTTGTTAACAAATTCCCGAGCCGACGCAATTCCACGGCCTAACCACACACACACAGATAATGTGGAAAATACGTCGTGCACGGTACGCTAGCAAATGTCAGCCGCCACACATTGTTATAAATTTAAAAACCATATGATCATCGTGCCCATTGCCTTTCACTCACCCAAGTAGCACCTGGGCACGTGAGTGAGTTCCTGGCAATGAACACGGAAGGGGTTAAACCTGAAAATCCTGATCTAAAAAGATGATTAGTATACGTAAAATTGCAATAGGTAATAGTATATATTTTATTTTCAATCTAATTAAAAATGACTCGACTTTGTAACTTATGAAATATCAATAAAAACTCGAAAATTACTGATA
Organism: Nomada ferruginata; assembly: GCA_963583965.1. Lineage (NCBI taxonomy): Eukaryota > Metazoa > Arthropoda > Insecta > Hymenoptera > Apidae > Nomada > Nomada ferruginata. The sequence continues at coordinate 5,652,686 of OY757225.1, read as the reverse complement.
AATAATTTATGTATTAAGGAAAATGACTGTCATTGAAACTGAATTTACTAGAATAAGTAATGCAATTAAGAAATAAATGCAGTTAAATAATTACTTGGGAAATTGACAAGCTATTAAATAAACCTCGGGTGATTCCTTAATCGAAGTAAATTGTACAAGTTAATTACTTCGATTTGAAAATCTGCCCGTATACAAATTGCCTCCTTGTACATAAGAAGATGTAATAAATTTTATACGCAAGCGACTCGACTATAGAACATGAAAATTAATATTAAATGCTATCATTGTCTATGCACATTCAACGCCGATTTGAATGTACGTATCGTTCTATTTATTCATATTATTAATACTGGATCACTATCGTCATGAAACCCTCGCAATTACTGCAGTAACGAGGTCGGAGGGTATCCGACTTCTGCACTGCTTAACAGTGAAAACAGTGAATTGATTTTAAATGCAATTATACATTTAATGCACAATGTGCTCAATATTATATACATTTGTTCAATGTATTGATTAATGTCATCATATATTTTTGTCGTAATAGAGGAACCCACGTGAGCAGTGCTTACTTGATAAAATATTTATTTGAATAAGAAATATTTCTATGGTTCTTAATTTTTTTATATTAAAACGCGCGGAGTACAAGTAGGCAGATCTAACCTCATGTAAGAAATAATACACAAGAGAATAACATTACAACTGACGGGTATAAAAGTTATACCCGCGGTCACTATGCTCGCAAAACTACTAAAAAATACAACCAGTCACCCGTGCCGATTCGGACCAATCGTCCTACGGCATGATTGGGGACCAGAGGAACCAAAACGCATGCGACTCACCACCCCGTTGATTGCAAAAGTGGAGGAAGCATATACTCGTGGAAGACATCAGGAACACCGCCGGGACTGCCCAATTGAACTCCACCGTCAGGAAGTGTGCAAAATGTAACTAAACCAGAACGCAAAGAACATTAAAATCTGCTGCTAAATCCACATAATTTAAGTCTTCGTAGAAAAATGAGACGTGTTTAAAAGATGCTTACATTTCTCACATTATCAGTGTCGCCTAAAACATCCCCTTCAGTGATGCACTGACTCTACTTCCAATGGCGGATACAAAAAAAAAGTTAAAATAAAAGACTATGCACGCGACCGCAAATTATATCGGCAAAAAATCGGATGCTAATTTCGCGATTGAAATAATTGAAAAGGAGCACCGGTGCTCTGATATTAGTATTAATAACTAGTACGCGAAAAACACTGACTCTACAATCGCGTGTAGCTAACGTGTAAAAGAAGATTTAAGCAGAGCCACTTGCTCTGAAAAAGCTAGAAAACTTCGAAGCAAATACTGACTCTACCGACCGCATTGCGCGCGGTCACAAAATTTTCTGAAAAAAAACATGTTCATCCTATCGAGTGTTTGTTATGAGTGATATTTATGAAAAATAAATATGCACGAAAAATATGTAAATATGCATTAGAAATATGTAAACATGTATTAGAAATAATTGTAATAATTGTGGTTGTTTCATCTTAGTATCAGTTACACATCAAATAAAACCAATTTGAAAATATAATTAAAGTGCTCACATACACAGGCCTTGGCTGCATTGAATTATTAGGCATCGTTGTAGCTATTGGCATACTCTATTCGATATAATCAATTCTCTCCATAGTCCTGTACCAAAGAATGACAAGGAAATTAAACAAGTGCACGAAAGTAATGATAATTGTGATATACTAAAGCAATAATTAAATATACATTGACTATAGCAAATACATAATTATGATGAAGCCATTATGAACACCGCGGTATGTAACGATACGCACCTCTCTGTGATGTTTCCATACGTGTTGTCAACTCGGCGTCAAGTGGTAGAATGACGACCTCCGCAACCGTCCTCTGCCGTTTGGCTATGTTCAACGCCCGACTGAAGCCAATGACGACCTTTGTTTATGATCGCTTGTGTTTCCGAGAAATATTTCAACGTATACGTTACTTCATATGTATATTTTTCTGTTTCGCGATAAAATGTCGAGATTTTCGAGAAAAAGCAAGCTTCCTGACCACAGGCAGAAACAGTAAACAAGTAGTCGTAAATAACTGCTTGTATTATATTATTACTTATTTACAACGCGACTCTACGCTATACAAGTTTTATACGTGGTACGAATTATAATTTAATAGGGATATATTGCTAAAATTCTACTTATTTCTACAAGAAATTTGAGAAATGCTTACCTGTCAACCAGATCGTTTGACACTTCAACATGGATCGCCGCCATTACGCTGCGCATTCCCGCCTGTCACCCTCGTGTTCCCGCCATTTCTGATTCGAATTTCCAAGGAAGAGACGCCATTGAACAGAATCCAACTGAAATTAAAGACAACGAATATTGTAATAATATTGCTAGAAACTGCAGAATATATTGCAAGATAATGGCATTCAGAGCTGAAATACGTATACGCATACGTAAAATACGATACGTATATGCACACTCGAGTCGATTTGAAAATGCACGACGCGCGGCGTGATTTCGTTCACTGCACAATATTTTCTCAATTTCTTGCAAAATATTCATCAATATTAGCAAAGAAACTACAGGAAGCTTGGAAGACAGGGAAATGGAAACAGTATATATCATTTCCTGCCTTCAAGAATATATTAGACTATGCGACATACCTTAATTCGACGAGCACTCTGAACACGTCCAAGCACTACGAGATCCGTTGGGCGAAAGAAGGAGATATTTGAAATAGATTGCGCTAATTGGCGGACGACTAGCCGGGTGTTGGGAGGGGGGGGGGGGTGCTGCTCTTTCATTAAGGCGGGTGTTTTTGAATATCACGTCAATCTGAATATTTTGTATTGCAAGTGTTACACACTACAAATATATTTATTAGTTATAATAAACACATCTGCGTAATAAAATGTTTGCAATGTTTGCTGCACTATAGAATAAGTAAACTATTTCGGTCAAACTAATATTTGTCTTGCCTTAACTTTACTTAAATTATAAATCCTACTATAGTGAGCGTACAGATCGTTTGTAGAATCTTTTGACACAGCACCGACAAGATATAAGAATTCATATAACACGTCTGTGGAAATTTCACACAATTACATGACTCCAGTCCCCAACACTACTTCAGCAAATAATAGTTCTTCAACTGATCACTGTTCATGAGCAGAGGACGCTCAAATCAGTGTCGGTTTTCACAGTCGGTAGGGGCCACGAAAGTCCATAAGGTGATTTGTCTATTCTTATATGTCGTCTATGGAATAAGAGTCGAAAGTTGGAAGAAAGAGGTTCGCCATCTATAGAAACAAAGAGACTACAAACTGTCAAACGGAGCCACGTGCTCGACTAGCAGACGAAAGTGAAAGTCAAGGTTGCGTTGGACCATACGGAGTATGTAGTTTAATTGCATACGTATATACAAAATACTTTGAAGAGAAGCGAAAATTTTCAATATATTTTCTTGTTCTTTTCGCATCATTTTAATATAATCAAAATATAGCAAGCATTAAAGATTATGTTTTTATGTTAAATTACATTTATTATAAGGTGTATCTAATATATATATTTACAATCGCTTTAATACACGTAAAACCATTTAAGATAACTCATATTTAGTCGGCGGTACGGCGTTTCGGGCCGTAACGCTGGCAATTGTATTCCTATGCACTTTTTCCTCGTATGTGTAAATTTCATACTACACATTTTGGTATTCCCTTCGTAATTGCTTATTGTGTACCTGCGATCCGGAGACAATTCACCTGCTAGTACACAGATATTGCGAACGAACATGGTCCACGGATTTATAAACATGATGAATGAAAATTCAAAATTATAGTTTCTGTGCTCGCATTCATAAACAGCACAGCGCTACTAATTAGGAAATTACTCTACTTCTAATTGTGTATTCATTGTTATATTCGATTGTATATTCTTAGTAGATTCATATACGTAGTACACAACGCTACATTTGTATCGTTCGGGGACGGATAATGTCGGAAAGCCGATGACTGTAAACTATTTCAAGACAATAAACAGGGCGACGTGTAGTCGTCGAAAGTGTAAACATTTCAGTGGGAGTAGTAGATAAGGAGGTACATTTAGTTATTAATTCGTTAAACACAATTCACCGAAAGTTGTATAAAGGATGCTGTTACATTCAGGGGCCTAGATATATTTGCGTAAAAGTGAGTTTCATCACACACGATATATCTCTGTATTTTCATACTGTCGTTCCTTATTTTTTTCATTTTTTTTATTTTTTACGTTTTCATACTGTTGAATCTGTCAGAACGTACCACTATTCGCAAGATAAGCATACAATATGTAAGCATTTCGAAATTTCCGACAAGACGAGTTAGTTACGCCCGCCCCCGCAATCCTATTCAACATAACATTAAGTAAAATTCACACAACTTTTCTTTTTTATTTCATTTCTTGATTTCTTTTTTTGTTCTTTTCTCTCATTTCTTTTGTAGCCAGAAACGCCCCACATGTATTTTTATTTGAATAAAGGTCACTTTCCCGCAGTTAAATCGATAAAGCATCACATCGTAAATTCTCATTAAGTTTGAATTTAGTATTTTCAGTATGTATATATATACATATCCGGTGCATACGTGTATACATATATAATGCATACATATATATACACACATCAGGCGCACTTATTCTCTCGCTCACGTTCACACATACATGCGTGTTAATGACGTACTCGTTTTCCGTCCACTCGCTAAGTCCATTTTTTCCTTTTTTTTTCTCCTAATTAATTTTCGACATCGATAAAAAATTATATATATTTCGATAATTATTTCATCATTAATTAATTATATTTTATTGTTCCGTTAAAGTTTAAACTAAACTGCTCTGTGTGGTATGCATATCGTGGCAAGTACCGCACTCATATATATTCATATATTTATAATAAAGTATCATTTACTTATTATCAGTATCCTTTATGTTTATTACTAGAATCATGAATAATATTTAACTCACAATATCTCAAACTACACTCCATCGAGATTAATTAGGATTCGTGCAAATGATATTCATTAATTGAATCTATGCAGACCGATCATCGAGCATCGCGCAGGGTAATCCGTCCGACTTTAAAAGTAAAAAACATGAAGTTCCCATGACAATTCGATAAATAATTGTTCACTGTATTGTAATCTGTTGTTTTTTTTGTCTTTCCTTTCTGCAGAAACGCGGCGTGGAAATCGTAATTTTGTTTATTTTATAGGTAATGCGATTGGTAAATTACATAATTGGTGTTTCACAAAATGTTTTAAAAACAATCTGATAATTTGCCTATAAATAATTGATCCTATAAATAATTTCCTAGCGCTATTAATATTGCAATATACGCCATCCTTCGAAAAAAAAAATCGCACGTTTGAAGGATAGCGTGTTGGAACGAAAATAACACCCATCAAGGTATTTTAACATACTGTTGCTCACACCTTTAATTCACTTTCTTCCCGACTTTGCATTTCTTTAAGGCTCGCAAACACTGTATATCATTACAATTGTTTTGATTTCATTTATATAGGTGAGCTGCTCTATTGAATTAATTTTTTTTCTTCTCTTAATTACAAATTCATTCGTTACTAATAAAGAAAAAGATAAATTGATATATATCACATGTCATTATGCAAAAGCAATTCAGCTTTCGAAGCCTTTGACTTTCACTATTCATTTCGTGGCTCAAACTGATAAATATAACATTATGTGGTATACACAAATTACTTTTATAGTTAAATCATTTCCATTCTTCATTTTCGTTTATTTGTTATCTTTTGTTTACTTGAGCAGACTTGGAGAAATTAGGAAATTGATATGAATATTGATGAACTTGGAGTACCTGCGCGAACCAGTCTCACTCAGTCCTCTCAGGTACTTATTCATTGATACTGCAAAGGAAGATTTGCTAGAATCATGTCTAATGTCCGCTCGAAATTTTATATGAAAATTTCTACAAAGACAAGAATATCCTCATGCCTGCGCGAAACAAAATTCATCACGTACAGTGATGCCTTCTTTTTTTCTATTTTTTTTTTTTTTTAAATTTAGCCCTGCAACAGACAGTAAATTATGTGATACAAGACACGAGTGCACGCGACTTGTACAGAAAGAACCTTCCGCTTTCGTTTGTCTATCAAACTTTGCATTTGGGTATTTGTTCCAGTATTGTCTAGTATGTATTTAATTATGCTTGTCAAGGATAAAACGTTCAGGACAAAATGTTAAACGCCCAAAAAAATGTTGGAAACATTTAGCGACTAAATAATAAATCATTGATCCATTCCATGTTCAAGGAATACAGAAGGCGAATCTTTGCTCAACGCCTTTACAACACATAAAACGGCCCTGTTAATGTAATATTGTTGCAAAATAAACATTTCATAGAGAATTCAATCCTTCCGTTTTCCTTGTGTATACCATCATGAGAATAATAATAAAAGGGGTTCGAAAAAAGTAACTCTTTTGTTGCTTTACGAACGACACGAATGATCAAGCTATCATTTAGAATATTGGTATATGCCACGGTGTGTGCCACAAATCCATCCGTAATAAAATAGGAAAATCAATCGCCTCAACTTCCTTCGCGCGGTGACACCAACACGGCTAGAATCATTTCGAGACGAGGTTCGTTGCGCGAAATGCAGGACGTTCAGGAAAGAATTTTGTACTCTTCTAAGATCATTCGCTCGCTGGCGTAAAGGAACACGTTAATCCAAATAGAAGGACCTCTTTCGAAAACCCAATGAAGATGTTAAATATTTTTGTACCATGATCAGAATCGATTTATATCTTCGAGCGTTTAACCTGACGTGACTTGGCAGCACGCCGAGGTTTCTTTGCCGCATCGCTCGGTGCTTCCTCCGTGTTCGATTTCCGTTTTGAAGATAATGAAGGCACAGGAGCCTTAGGTGGTGCCATTTCCACTGGCGGTGGTGGTGGCGATGAAGGCTGTTGTGTAACTGTTGGCTGTGGAACCACTTCAGTGGGACTCTGAGCGTCCGCTATAGGAATGAAGTCCAATCCTTCATCAAGTGTTTCCGGTAATACACCTTGATTCGTTAAAGCCTGCAGATCCTCTGCTGGTACTAGCATCGACTGACCACAGACTACGCAGACTGGTATCGCGGGAGATTTAGATCGCCAATACTGGAGCTCCGTTTTACATTTGTTCAATTCCTACGCAATACACAATTACACAATTTCGTAACACAGAAGTAACGAAACAATGTTCAATTTATGCATATTTCTATTGCTAGGCATACTTTCTATCTTATATTATTTTTACAAGTACTAAGAGTACCTTAGTAAATACCTGTAGTAGGGTGCTAAATTTGCGTGATGTTTCCTCATTCTTCTTGTCGTTTTCGTCTAGTCGCGTTGCATATTCAACAATCTGCTTTTGTTGCTCAGCTATCTTTGTCTTGCAGTTCCTCAAATCTCTACGCATTAATGTTAACTGGCTATTGTATCGTTTCATGCCTTGCTTAATTTTACGAATCCGTTTTCGCAACACCATATTTGATTGAGGAGGTGATACGCTAGATTCCAAGAGACCAGGATCGTCCGAAGAATGTGGCGGTGATCCTTCTTCACCGCTATTGCTTCCAGATTTACCACTTCCAACAGTTAACGGTGTTGAGTCCAGGCACATGAATGGCTTGCTCACATTAGTAGAGGCTGTAACATTTAAACGATGTTGGCATAAGAAAATAGTTTACACCAGTTTCACGAAATATTTATGATTCGGGTGATTTACTCACAAGAAAATGTCCCAGCAAGATCTAGGAAATCTGCTCCAAAGTATGGGATTTCCGGTAATGTTGGCTCAATACGTTCCTTAAAGTATTCCATAGCCATAGTACTTAAATCGAATAACTCATCTGTAACTTTGTATGGTCTGGCCAATTTCGGAGTAACTTTTATGTAATGTAAAATACGATAAACTTCATCTAAAATCTGTAATATAATTGCAAATGAAAGTTCGTACACATAGATATGTATTATACATTGTCAATCATTGTGTCGTATACCAAGGGAAATCTCATTTACCTCTCCAGGAAAAAAACAACAATGTTTACGTTCAATATGCTTGCCAAAACTCATCTGGAGTAAGGTAAGACGCATGTGAAGCGTCTCGATAATATCTGATTCACAAGCCAATGGATGATTACGACGTGCAGATTCACGCCGCGGCATCTGCGCTTTGATTGCCTGAAAACGACTCAACATTTGTGCTTGGAGTTTCTGAAATGTTGAATTTAATATTGATCCACAAACGCGGTCCATTTGATGGCAAACCTGAAGAAATAAGTAACGCGAAATTAGATACGTGGCAATACTAATTCAACTAGACTAAATACACGTCTATGTGAAACTTTTATTTACGACGCAAACACTTTGTTCCAGAAATGTTCACTTACTGGACGTAAATGAGCCACTGTGTTATAATCCAAATAGCTGAAAATCTTTTCAAGAATTTCGACTGGCAAGTCTAGGAGGTTTAAATTACTGAAGGGAGGTGGGTCCGATACGGATGGTCCGCTATAAGAGTTGGCCATTGCTACAGACTGATGCCTTCTGGGTGAACTTGCGTCTGTACCTTCGGCAACTGGGCCACCTCCGTTACTCCCTCCCATATTACTTGATTGGCGAGTTGACACCATAATTTTAGAATTTTTAGACGAACGGCTTCACCAAAAACCTGAAAGCCACATTCGTTATATGCAAGTCGATTTACCTGAAATACTGTATATGTGGCGGCAAGTAATTAATTGCCAAAGCAAAGAAGAAAAATGAAATATAGATCGTTGTTTAAATTTGATTGATATTGAAACATTTCTATTACAGCATGGTATAATATAAAGTATGATTACCGATGGGAAATATTATATTTACCTATAATTAATTAGGAAAAAATGTTAGAATACTACTGAATATTGAAGAACGGTCTACGAAGTCCCATTACCAGGAAACAAAAGTTAAATGCTTGTCATATTTATTTCCTTTCGTGCACTCTTCGTACAATACTTTTGATCTTACTAAAAACTTTTACACCCAATTCGTATTAACGAAGAGCACGATAAAACTGTAACTGCATTGCTACGAAATTTTCTACCACCGAAATTCTGCATTTAATTGAAACAGAACGACGTTACCGAAAAGCACTGTGCTGCAACGGGTGCACGAAATTTCATTCAAGCGAAATATCGGCGGAAATAATACCGAGAGAACAAATTCGTAGCACAGCCTGGCGCAGATTTTCGACAAACATCTGCGTATCTTTCGGTTATTTCCATCATCGGTTTCCAAAAAAAAAGAAAAAAGTGGAAAAGAGCAGACGTTAGTAGCGAAAGGAACGAAAAAAATCAACAATGAAGCTGACGTGAAAATGCAAGTGAAATATTTGAAATATCGGCTGAAAGCCACCGTGGTTGTAATGAAATTGACGAATTTAAATATCGTCCGGGCGATACGCGATTTAGGGACCAATAGGGAACGACGTATACCTGGTGCATCGGCACTTGAAGTGCGATTGCTGAATTCGTTGGTCGATGATGCACAATAGCCAAGAAGCGAGAGGTACAAGGATTACGAATAGATGGATATAAATACGGTGTATCTTTGCCCGCCACTCTGTAACGAGATGGCCGTGCTGTGTTATACACACAGTCACGACAAAGTTATACAAAGCCCGATGGAAACAAACAGAGGGAAACCGGGTGACCGTGCGCAATCGATGCACCTATGACTTCTCTCTTTCAATAAATGGTTCGAAGAGGCTGCGTACATTTCGTGGATGTGAATGTAACGGAAAGGAATGATGAAAAGCTTTGTGTGGAAAACAGGATACGGGAAAGTGGAGGACAGATCACATACCCCCTGTTAAATGACGAAAAGTAATCACTGTATCCGCGTTGGTGTTTTCAACGACATTTTGACAGAGATCCCTTCCTTCTCCTCACGCTCCCTGCCCTCGCGTACTCGTTCTCACTCCGTTTCACTATCAAAGCTTCTCTCGTTTCGTTTCGTCTCGAGTAGCTTTGTCGCACTCGTTCGTAACTGCTTTTCTTATGACACTATCTCTCACGCTCCCTCTTTCTCTTTCTCTTTCCCCCTTGTATGTAATATACTCGTGTAACTATGGCGCACTCACACGCGTAAAATCGCACCCGGAAAAAAGCCCGCGCGTGCAGCGTCGAAGCGAATTGCTTCCTTTTCGTTTACCTATCTCCAAGACCTGTTTTCTTTCACCTTCGATAAATCGCCCGTCACAAGCATCGGCTTCGGTTCTATAAATACCAGAATAAAGGATAACGATGTCACTATCCCTTTCGAAGCTGTTTCGCTCGCAAAACAAACGATCGACTTGGAGAGGAAATTGATTCTTTGCTTCTTTTTTTGTATGCACGGTTCGCCTTTATCGGCGAATCGGCTTGCTTTCGTTTTCGCTAGAATCAACAAGATCGGCACAGAATCAACGCCGACGTCGACGATGACGACTATCGCGACGACGACGGCGACGGCGACGAAATGTACATGTGTGTATCTATCCTGTAGTATCGTCACTTCGCTCAACGCTTTTGCTCGCATTCCGTGAAAACGTACCCACCGAATCACGAACGGTTCTCGATTGGTCAACTAGTAGGCCTAGTTTGCAACGCGCGCTATTACAAGAACATTTCAATGGCTATTCCACGGTTCGTGTAAGCAGAGATCATCTCTGGGGCTCCAAAAAGATGTGTCCGTTAGCCCAGTAGGAGACACATACAGGAGGGAAACTCGTAAAAATGTTTGTCCTCGGACTAGGGCCAGCGCCATCTATGGACTACCCTAATCAACTGAGGGAGCGTAAAATTTGAATCGCAGACACGGTACTACCATATTGGATGCTGCTGTGCAATAATGTTGGAAATAAAGGGTTTGTAATATTACAATTTACAGCTTAATAAAACTGAAAGGGTACAGATTACAATTTTCATTGGGTTTTTTTTGCAGAAAGACAGTTGCTGGCATGCATACGGAATTTTAATGAACTGCATGTAACATTGGAGTATTTTGTACATTGAAGTAAGCAACAAACAAAGTGCAAAAGGTAAGGAATATATCTTTATTAATAATTATTTCAGTCATTATCACGTAAACTTTTAATATTTACTATTGATGCACATAAATATGTTGATAATAATGAATACTAGAGTAACCATCAAATAAGTCGCATGGTTACGATGTAGTAAAAAATTATATAATTTTTATATATTTATGACTCTAAAACTAACTTATATATCTATTTAATTTAATATATAAATATTATATTTGTTTGAAAAGAATAATTCACCAGTTGTATCTTTTTAACTTCATAACATTTGTATATGAGGTTAGGCGCAAGTAAAGTATATGACCAGCGTAGTAAATTTCGAATCAAATCGAATTTTTATTTTATTCATAAAACAATACTTGTTACAAAATTATACTAATGTTTAATCCCATTAATAGTTAATTTCCGAAGACTTAACAGTAAAATTTACATATTTATTGTAAATATTCAAATCCGATAATACAAGCGCGCACCATTATTTAAAACTATCATTATCAACAATAGTGACCTGATTTATTTATTAAAAATACATTTACATGTATTTTTAATAACAATACATGCCACAAAACTATTTTCCTCGGAATCGTAAATTATTTAAACGCGGCATGTATAATGTATTAAGGGTATAGGAATATTCACAATAACTACGTGCAATATAAAGTATATAAATGAAGCTTCTTCGACTGGCATACCTATCTATTCTCTCTTTTTACATCATCTTTTACTTTCAATTAAAACTGATAAAAATGTACTTTCACTCACTTGCTGTTATATCGAGCATAAAAAGATTTCACTTAGATAGTTTAACATTTCGTTCCATTTAATGCATCGCCACAGCCACTTTATTCAATGTTCATTTCGTGCTCTGAGAAATGAATGCAAAGATACCAATGCTTAAACAACTATGATTCGTTGAAGGTGGAAACATTTACATATTTCTCACGTCTCTTCGCGCTCATAAATCGACAACAGCGTGTTGCCGTTTTACGAAATGGTCCATTATCTAAACGTTGTTTCAGTCAGTGGATCGCGAAATAAAATTTGTAAAATTATCAAAACGTCCAAAAATATAAATCGCCTCGGACACATTTTAAAATAATTATCTCGTTGACCTTTCACAATGGACTGCTCCTTTGCCCTTGCCTTCTTTCCGAATGATTGTCCAAGTGATTACTTCCACACGATATAGCGATTTCTGTGAACATGCATTACACAATGCTTGCGAAATTGGTCTAAGTATCTAGCGGCAGCTTTCTTGAAACTTTTATTCGAGAACATATTAAACGAGGCGACCTTCATCAAATATTTCCAAGAGCCGTTGAAACAGCTGCAGCTATTGTCGATATTTCACACTGCTTACCAGAAAACGAATACACCCAAATACATGTCGAGTACATACCTATGTATACGTGCAGGGTATAGCATAGTGGTATACACGATTTGTTAACTAGTTAGAGCTAATCAGAGAGGGGGGCAGAGTAGAATTGCATTTTATTTGCGGGAAAGTCCGTGTGTGCATATTTGCGCACTGCATTTAAGTTATGGGAAAGTCTGCACATATTTAAGTATTTCATTTAACTTGTGAAAAAGTGGACAAGGAAAGGTGCAGTGTACCCGTTCAACTACGCACTTCTCAATGCATTGTTAAAACTTCAATCCCAGTACTAGTGAAGCTATTTGAACATTTTTCTTGAAACTTGCGGAAACGTGGTTGTCACAAGAAACACGGTAGTAACGGACTGCATTGTGTTAATGAACATGTAACAGTTTTAAGGATGCATCGCACACAGTAGTCGGAGAAATTCGTAAGCGGAAGAAATCTCACCAAGCGGAAGCCAGCACATCCGAAATACAATAATGGGTTCTGACCGCAAGTTCTGACTCACTTGCCGCAAATGTCTTTCTGTTAAAGATGTCTATTCTCTTCGTTACAATAGGCAGCAAATATTTTCACCGTACGATGACTTTATGACAGTGGTGTGACATATTCATTCTTTATTCGTCAAGTGTATTTCGATGATTCTTGAATGTATCGTAGAAATCAGTATTCTGAGCAACTCTTTCCTGTGCATTTGACCGCCGCCTGGCCTTAGTTTTCGAGACATTTCAAAAAACTGTAGATACTACTGCGTTGCATTTTGTCTGCACTCTCGTCTATTTCTGCCTTACTGCCTTTGTTCAAATTTGTTCCTTCTAAAATCAGATCATTCTTGCAATAAATGAATTCATCTTATACATACATGTACAACTTGTGTCTTCTCAATTACATTCTTCCCTGCATTTTAACCAATTTGCAGCTTAAACGCATGAATCTTTTGCACCCTCTGTGTCTACAACGTTCAGGTACCCAGGGCCGTTCCTGGGTGGTTGGCCGCTCAGGTACAAAAGCGATACCACCGCCCCTGTTAATTTAATATTAGTCAAAATTTTACATGTATTAAACGGTTTGCGGCCGGCCCTGGGTTTGGCTGTCCAGGTGCGGGGGCACCTTTTACACCCCCGTCCGGAACGGCTCTGCAATTACCTGTGATAGAATCCCTTTTATTCGACAAATACCGTTCTGTTTCGTGACTTCGTTCTCAGTTGACACTCTATTCTCGTACGGTTTACAAAGGGAGGAATATTTGCCATAAATAAGGAAGTCGTTGAACCAGGTCGCAACAACGACGGGACAAGCTTCCAGAAACCATAGGCGTACCAGTTTTTTGAACTGCCCGTTTCAAAATAGGTATCGAGTTTACCCCCTTCGTAGCCCTCTGGATATCGTGTTCACCTGGATCTCGTCAGCGCTTCTTGGTCTCTGACCGCTATTAAAGTTCAGAGTCGATAGGCTACCGCGATATAAAAGTGGTGGACTCTTATTTAACATAGCCGACAAGCCGGCAGTTGCTCAGTCGACCACCGACCGTAACAGAGTACATATTCGCATTTCTAAGTGAACATATCGGTGAACCAACGGAACGTGGACGGTGCTCATAGCTTCCACTGACTGTAAAAAGTGACAGTTGCCTTCGTCATGGCTTTCTTAATCTACACTCTGGGACTCCTATTGTCATTGAGTGAGTCCCCATTCTATCAGCTTTTTCTTTAACCCTCTGGTTCATGAGGAAGAAAAAAAGGGAAGGAAGAAAAAGTAGACGTACGTGATACAGCATGAAGGTTGGATATCGGTACCAAGAGTTGTGCAATTGATTGTTAAAAAATAGTTGTTGAACAATTGCCAAGACAGTGATGGCTCCGAGTCATTGTGTTAGATAGTTGCTCGGTAGTACAGTGATTGAACGTTAAGATCCCGCGGAATTAAATAAATGGTGCAGCACTTTTGTATAGGAAAAAAAGGATTAATATTCGCGCGATAAATGTAGAATAATTTTTTTCTATTAATAGGAATACATTGCTGTTACAGATTAAACGATGGGACATTCCATTTGATAAGAATAGTAATAATTGTAGCGAAAAGTTGAAATACATTAAGATGTATTTAAGCAGTGAACTATGATTAGCGTATCTTTATAGTATATCAGCAGCGATGCCTTTCTTCCCTTTCTTTTTTCTTTACCCCCAATTTCATCAATTCACACACTCTCGAAGCATTATCATTTTGTTGTGTCGCCAACGTTTTATCTCTAGTTCGGTATAATGCAAGACGACGCTGGTAAGGCGACTAAGGTTATTTTCAATCGCTGTGCGTTTTGGCATTCAACCACATCCGTTACGTCTAAACTAATTACGCTTATTATTAATATCACGAAATGGAACCGCTTAAGATTCACGAGGAGACACCGCTACTACCTATATGCATGTACAATTCGGTAACCGTTGCATCGAAGCGACGATATGCACACGTTGATTAGAATATCTGTTAATAATTTTCACCTGGCTATGAGTTATTTACGTGAAATAAAATACGAAGCATTTAGTTTGCATAAAACTCACGAATCGTAAAGACTACTCGTCGTAGAAACGTTTAAATGTTCATTAATTAATCGGGCATGAAACGTATGTTCCAAAGGAATATGAAAAGAATTGATTTCTCGTTTTAAACGGTTGCTTCGATTGATGGGTGAAATTAGCAATGATAGGTGCAGAAATACGATCGAGGTATAAGTCTAATCAGTTCTCGATAAGATTGTCAATTCCAGGGACCTTATATAACATTTTCTACAGACGTGTGCGAACGTCGATCTGTACGAGTGTCATCTCGATATGATTTAACAATACGATTAACAAATATTATCATGGTTTAAACATGATTTTAGCATTAGAGGCGAGGCAACCACTGTGCGCTTCAATGACAGCCTCCAAATTACATTTTTCCCTATTATTTGGAAAACTAGGCTGTGATCGTGTCATTAGATAATCTTGTCATTAGAATAAGATGAGCTAATACGATGTTCCTTGAGCGAGCTTAAGGTTAATTAGCGCAATTTATCGTTTAAGAAATCGAAACTGTCAACTGCCGTTTTTGATGAATTCTACACTGCCGTGTGTTTGTCTTCTAGTTCATTCGGAAAACTTCGTCGTGGACGAGCACAATTAATAGTTTGAATCCTGTAAATTTGTCCTGTATCGGAAATGCAATTATTTTCATCGATTTCTTAATAGCCTAGTTAGATGAAAAATGAATGTGACAATTTTTCGTTGCTGCAAAAGTAAAATGTTGACGTATCAACGCGATGAATTGTATGGAAAAAAATGAGAACACAAAAGGTGCACTTGTCGCTGGAATGCTTGAAGCGGTATTGTCAAGTGCAATTTCGACTAAATGATCCGAATTGTAGATAGTATAACAATCGAGTGACGTAAGAAATTGTTAAACCAGCAGGTATCGTAAACTGCTGGGTTTCCTACATCTCTAATTCTCTCGGTGCTTCCCATATTTCTACTGTCTAATAAACACATACCACGATACAGATTTAACCTTTTACTTTTGATTCCACCTACGTCAGAGCATTTCGTATATTTTTAAAAGGGGATCAGAGTGAATCGCGATTCGCGAAGCAGCGCAACGTTTGTTCGATCTTTTGACAAAAAGGATATCTATTATTGGAACGGTAGCCGACTTTCATTGAAACCAACACACTTATTCTAAAGAACCAGATACCAATGAAATGGCCACTTTCTATAAAACGTGTCCCGGCAAAAGTTGATTTGGAATAATCTTCGCGTCACCTAAATGCTGTTAGTGTTTCACCTAATTTGCCTGCTATTAGCGCCATCCATTTAGTGTTTCGAAAGCAAGTTATTCGGGGAAGATATATATTTTTATAAAATACACCAATTTCTACCAGACCTTCATTTTATACAATTTTACGCGACTGAAGGACTTTCGAAACTTCCAGTGATTTTACGAAAGAAATATATTCAATCTCTTTGAGACATAGCAAGTAATTTATATTTTGGGCTTTCTCCCACGTCGTTAATAATAACGAACATCTTTTTATCCACTCGTCGAATAATTTGTAGAAAAAAAAGAAGTATTAAATGCTTTTAAGTAAAGTGGCAATGAATATAGACTTGGGAATTGAAACAGTATTGAGATAATTACAATAATTAGTAATCATTATCTCGTTGTAGAAGAAAAATGTTCGATTAAACGTAACAAGGAATTTTCCATCTAATGGCAAGAAGCATCCGTATAATGAAACGTAACCGGGGAATCACAGGGTTCGAATTCCATTACCATTATCGCAAAAATGGCAGCCCAGGGGGATATGTAATGTTCATTAAGAAATCGACTACACGAGTACGTACTTGCACACTTTACAACGTGTCACGTGTTACGATATTTCCAGGGAGTGCAAAAAACGAGTGCATTTCCGAGAAAATCGGGGCGTATTTAAAATGGCTCTAATTAATTAAAGTCATTGAATCGATTTATGCTTTAGTTCGTGGTATATAAACTGAACACAAGAGACATTTGTGCATGCACATTGGTATATTCTGATGAAAAATACCTTGGATTGAGTTTCGCACTTCCGCTCCTCGTAGGAATTTCTTGTAATGCGAATAAAGTAATCGTTGACGATGTAAAATTGAATACTTATGGGTGTAATTAATTGTCGGAACCAATGTGAATGATGTGCACTTCAGTAGCACCGTAATTATTAAACGTTCGGGGAAATATTATTGCAATGAACTTGCGTATTAGCGTATAGTAAACGTATAACGAATAACAAATTGCAATATTAACGTGACTTCCATATTATAATATTCGACGTACGCTTGAACAGTATACACTTTCATACAGCATTAGCTGTAATACGTGCTGCAAGGAAAAATGTAACGCAACACCTTCCATTGTAAACGATAAGCGAAATTCTAGATTGAAGCAAACAATGGAAGCAATTGGAATCGAGAAACGAGTACAGCGGTTTTGTAATCTTTCATCCCTGTTCTCGATTCGAATGGATAAATTCAGATTAATAACAATGATGGTAGCATTGAACACTTTTTATTATTTAATTCTGCTAGCTTCATATACTACAATAGAAAGATATTCTGTACTGGGCATAGTAAAGAATTGTGTGCTGTTCTCAAATTAAATCAATATTTTCTCCACAACTGTTCAATATGCAGCGAAAACTGCACAGTAAACTATATCTTTATCTAATCTATTCATTGCTCCCGTGATTAGCGTCAGATAAAACGTATCAGCACTGAAGAACACTTATTGAAAGCAAAGGAATTAGTCACGTTATTTGTAATATTTGCACAACACCAAATCAATCTCCCGACGTTCGAACGTCCTCCTGTAGTACAACTATGTATGTACTCATTTCCATTCTCCATTCAATTCACAGTACCGTAAAGTTCGATCGTTCAATGTACCAACACCCTGCGCAACATTAGCCAGACCGAGGCCATCATTTAGCTTTTCTTCGACAGAAAAATGAAGGCCCCGGCAATAAAAATCCAAGATTGCTCCATGCAATACACGTGCTCCCGTTTTCATCGTATGATCCTCGCGTATCGTGGCCTAGGATTTACGAGCAAGTGACGTGCATCTGCGGCAGTGAACATTTCGGGCGATGAAAGGACAGCTGCAACGACATCAGATGTTCTGTACAATGATCGTCTAAATTATTATAGTCCTCGAAGTGTCGGCGAAAGGACCTCCTACATGCCTTGGCCGTCCGTCCGGGGAACAATGTCGGTCCTAAGCAAATCGTCGTAGGTATTCGACGCACGTGTCGAGCATATGCGTAGGATCTGAAGGCACCGAGGCACATACGAGTGATTTATCTTTCGTACAGCGGGCAAGGGCTGACTCATTAACCGGTCATCGGGGAACGTCTCTGCTGTGCATTGGGATGATGCCCGTTTTGCTTTTTACTGCCTCTTACTTGGAACTTGAGTTTTGTAACTCGAAGCATGAATAACCCATGCGTTCGCGTGTAACGTTTTGTCTGGAGGACCGATCAATTTTAATATGTCACACTACTTTTCATTTCTTACGGCCCCTAACGCGTTCCTTTCTCAATGATTCTTTATTTCGAACACTCACGTTCGTTCAGGTGTAGAGTTAACTGTCATTCGAAGAGCACGCTAGTTATTTGACCGAGGAAAAGAAAAACGTAGATGCAAAATTGCCGTGTACATACACCGTGTAACGCGTTTCCATATAGATAAAAGTGTAGCGTCCTTGTTGCATGCGTTGAACAAGTTTACATTACATTATTCAACAGTACGTCAACCGGACATGTTTCATCCGAAGCATTCGATGTCGGGACACGTAACGGTATACATAATCACTGCAATCGAATTCGCAAGTACGGATCGATGCAATATTCGTTTGCCGAATGCTCTGTGATCACCGTTCGCCTAATAGAGGAACGTAGAATAATCCTACTGCGGCGACTTGAATGCACCGGCGAAGCCAGCTTGTAAATCTTTCGTTGCATCGACTTTCACCGTAGTGTCCAGATGTTCCCATAGAATCTCGTGAAGCCACGTCGGATGGTGTCTAACGCGAAGTGAAATATAGCAGAACCTCGATTAACCGGATCATTGAATTGGCTAATAATATAATTGTAATGGTACCTTCTAACTCTGAAATTGGTAGCAAAGGTGGAGCTACAGTTCTGGGACAATTATTTCATTTCTTGTATTAAATTTTGTTCGGCCTGCTTGCCTCTCGATTGAGATGGTTACGCCAGGTACTCCTGTCCAAATCATAATTCGATATATGCACGCAAGTCATATTTACATGCAACATAGTTTACGATTCTAATCCGATTGTCATCCTTCTTGCAATGAGAGAACCGTGTCGTTGAGCCTTGAGCATTTTTTTTCTATGCCAATTCATACTTTTCATGAATGTGCAGCGATTCAGATTGCACGAAGATAACGAGATTCTCGCAATTGCTGGTTAATTACCGGCGGCTAATTAGAAGCGAAATCCGACCGGGGCAGCATATGTATTTATATAATGTACGATAATCGGTAAATCGGTTGGTTATCAATTAATTCGTTGCTTCTATTTTGTTTCAGACTTGGTCGTTAGCAATTTCAGCTACGATGGAACTCACGGTAAGTTAGATAAGTACTATCTTTGCCTAGAAAATAAGGCCATACGTATTTAAGGCTCATTTATATTTTAGACGTAAGAACTTGTTTACAATTTCAACGTGATCAATTTGCTTTTTACGTTCCCCTGGAGGAATCATGTACTCTTTAACGTCATTCGCCGATGAACATTTGCCATCGTTAATACCCCGAGACACTTAGTTTATGACTTTATAATACACTGGACAGTAATGTTTTTATCAAATTAAAGAGAAATCGTTTCGCTAAATTACTCTCGAACCATAATTTCCAGGTCCATCGTACTGGGGCAACGATTACAAGACATGTCTCGGGAAATATCAGTCCCCCATTGACATACAAGAGAAAGATGTTACAAGCATTACTTTTCCAGAGCTGCAATTCTCTGGTCTCCAAGATACCCATACAGCTTATATAACAAACAATGGTCACACAGGTATGGAATAAAATGTTCGACATACTGGTTTACGTGCAGGCGCATAAAAAAAAGAATAAAACTAGATCCGTTTATTCAAGGGCCAATACGTACTACAATCCGACGATACGAAGTTTAACAAAACTTTTCTCGAATAGAATGTGCAGTCATGATAACGTGCACTGGCGATAATTTAAGCAACTTCTTCAATCCCTATCATTAGCCTCACAATGAAAATATACCATAAAAGGTAGCAATTACAGTGTGCATCGATAATAATTTATTCAATACAGATAGCAATCCAGTTACACGAACACAATACAAGTCAGATATACAGACATTCACATGAATATGTATTTCCCGACTATGTAACGATACTGATCTATAGGTCGCGTAGTTATAATTTAACAATCGATAATTCTCGTACACTTATCGTCCATAAACTTGGGGATACCACGTTATCTAATGAAAGAGCAAACTTTGCTCTGATTCAGTCTATTTAATTTTCAGTCGCATTAGTCGAATCGTTCGCAGTTTGTGAAAGTCGAATCATCGTTAGAATGCAAATAACAAGACTCGCATAAAAGTGGACGCGTTAAAACTGCTGCACATACTTACTTTCTGCACAAGCTTTTCGTTTACTCTACGATTACAGAATGCTTGGCAAACTTGCTTACATTTCCATGAATATAAGATATCGTGTACGTATATCGTACAATTCAATTATTTTACACACTCTTTACGCGTCATTCCTTCCCTTGAGCATCTGCTTGTGAGTGTTCGTTGTTGCGTGCAACGGGCGACGTTATATTGCAATTAAGATAGCCTTCGATAATTGCGCAAGTAAGCACATTTGGCAAATACGATATATCGATAAGGCCCGTGTTATCGTTATTTCAGTGATGATCAAAACTAATGAACCGGAGGTACCCACGGTATCGGGGGGGCCCCTCGACGGGATATACGAGTTTCAACAGTTGCACTTTCATTGGGGCCAAACCGACGAGCTAGGCTCCGAAGATCTTATAAACAATCATTCATTTTCCATGGAGCTTCACGCGGTTTTCTGGAAAAAGGAGTACGGCTCGCCAGACGAGGCAATGAAACATTCCGATGGCCTCGCCGTACTTGCATATTTGTTCCAGGTAAATATTAAATATTGACGAGATACCCATCGCCGATAAAAATAGCGAAATCAATGAACAATGACAATTTCCAAAAATCCATACCGGCAGCAAAGATACGGAATGAACCATTTTTCTGTCCATTATTTGTGCCTCGCATGAATGTATGGAATGTTATATACGTATATATTTATATATGTATGTAGGTACTACATATATACGTGAAATTAGTTATGTAAGTCACACACGCAAACTACGCTTGCATACCTCATCCTCAACATTCTTCCCGGATTCGTTTAAAATTAATTCGGAAAACTTGATGGTGCACGAATCGCGAACAATCGTCATGAGAAAGCAAACAGTTTCCTTGTGCCTTAAAAATAGAAATACTTAGAACGCTTGTGTTAGGGACATTACCTACAATCGCTCGTGCTTGTATTTCAGTCTACTGTTTTATCGTGTGCGACGTTTGAAGATCAAAGAGGCATTCGATTTCCCGAACACGATAGAACATTCTGTGCAGCTATTGGAAAATGATCTTACCGAGAATATTTGTATTTTGCAGGCCACGGATAAACCGAATACAATTTTCAGACCAATCGTATCAATAATCCCGGAAATAGTGGTGGCCGGCTCGAATGTAACAATAAACGACGAGAAACTTCTGAGGCAATTGGTCGCGCCCGATTTTTCATCGGCGCAAAATTACTTCACGTACAAAGGATCGCTGACAACACCCCCTTGTTTAGAGATTGTTCAATGGATCGATTTCGAGGAACCTCGACATATTTCTCACGAGCAGGTATTTCAAATGTCATCGAGTTTAATGTGCAATACATTTTCTTAGCACGCATTCAAGTATGTCTAACTACGAGCGTGAAGAAATATCGTACAAATATCCTTCACAAATGCTTCCCCTTGGCGTCCTTCGAACTCGATTATTAGAAGCATTCTGTCGGTGAAAGTAGCATCTTCGAATGGGTAAATATACCCTTGCTCCTGCTCGAGGAGCTGTCGAGCATCGAAATATGTAATACCGTTAAAAAACTAGCGGCTATAGGTGCAATTCAAAGAGAACAATTAGCATACGTTGTTTAGGGGAAGAGGAAACTGACGCCCGGCAGCATTTGTGCACGGCGTTTTTATTTTTATACGTCTAAGAATAACCCTCTGCGGATGGTTTTAAAACTGTGCGTCCGTGCAATGTTACTAATTGTTATAATCGATTGTCCACATTTGCCAAATTCATTTTCAGCTGGCTGAGTTCCGCAACATTAAATCCGCCGAGGGCACAAGTTTGACGCATAATTTCCGTCCAGTGCAACCATTGGACGGTAGAATAGTTTATCGCAACAGCGGAACT
The DNA here is from genome assembly GCA_963583965.1 of Nomada ferruginata. NCBI lineage: Eukaryota > Metazoa > Arthropoda > Insecta > Hymenoptera > Apidae > Nomada > Nomada ferruginata. The sequence continues at coordinate 5,630,092 of OY757225.1, read as the reverse complement.
TCGAAAACAGCATCCTCAACTTCCGGAGAGGTGGATGCACCAGCAACTCCCGCAACGACCGTGCCTTCGAGTGCAGGAACAATTAGCACATCGGCGGCTCCTAAGCAAACGACACCCGCAGCTGCGACAGAAAGCGGCGAGGAAGCAGAAGCGGTGGCTGAGTATGCGACTACCGAAATCCCTTCGAACATGGAGCCCATGAACGAGAAGAGCGGCGCTGGTTACGGGCAAACCAGCTTGTGGAATATATCGCGTTCGTTTCTTTTCTATCTGTACATATACGTAGAATGTTTCTTGTAGACTTATAAAATCTACAACGATTGGAGAATTGATAAAAATGGTGGAATATTAAATTCTATTCTAATTGGATTTTTTTTCTTTGTTACAGCGATCGCGCTACTTCTTAGAGGTATATTCCTTTTACCGTAACAACAATGTACTGGGGAATCCAGTTAATGCTGTGATTGTACGTGTATAATATACACTGCATATAATCCAAAGTAACCAGTAAGCCAGTCTTAAACGAGTATTAATATGATACACGTTCCTATGAAAGAGATATTTGTTCTATTCGTTGAAGCATCTACAACACACTCGATCGATTTATTCTATAGGATATTTATGCTAGATATTGAATACATAAATATAATTCATGACTTTTCATTACACATGTACTACTAACATATAATTATAGGAATATCTTAAATACTGTACATATACGTACGTACACTTCAAGAAGTATTCTTATATCGACTGATTGTTCGCACTAGATTACACGCAACGCTATTTTTCAACCGTTTACACTATTTGATAATCAAAGCAGTAGAAATAGGGAAGAACGGTGAATGAATCGAACCGTGCCCCCTCCGAGAAATAAATTAAATAGATGTATTGTATGAGTCAGAGCCTACCAAAAATATTGCTATATTCGAAGAGTTCCTACTGCTGCCATGATAACAGATGTATACTTTGTTCAACGATGTAGCTAATAAGAGTTTCTCATAAACATGTATACGAAGGATATATCGTACGAAAAACGATTGTGATTTAGGTGATAATAAATATAAATATTAGAAATAAACTTTATTATCGGACTGTATGTACAAAATTGTATAAATCATAGGGAGATAGGGCAAGAATCATGAGTATCAAGTGGGCGACTCGGTCTGATCTTTAGTTGCCATGTTAACTACAGCTGCCAAATCGTCTTGCCCTCGCTTAAGACGCTCTCTTATAAGTTCGGCTATAGCTTTCTGCGTTCTTCTCTCCAGCTTCTCTAATTTTTTCGCAACGTCCCGTTTCAAATCCCAGTCCGGTTTTCTAGGTGCAAGGTTGCTAATATCCTAAATAATTAAGCTTAAATAGATATCGATATTACGTGCTGTAAATATTTCAATTCCATGTAAAGATATATGTACTTACAAGTTCCTCGATGACGACTTTCGTATTCGCAGCGCTTAACTGTTCCTGCACTTCCGCTTCTACGTTTCCCGGTTTCGCATCGTCTAATACTTTGTCTTTTAAGTTCTCGTCCTGAGGCTTGTAACTCCGAAACTTTGGTCTGTCAGAAATGAGTAAATAAACATATATTTCGAAACAAGATACTTGTCTATTGAGGTTAGATTTAAAAGTTCTTCGGAATAATTCGAGCACTCACGTGGGCAGTTTATTAGAAATTTCATTCTTGTTCTCCTTGCCATCGTCAGCTTTCCGCTTTAGGGCTTCCACGCGTTCTTTCCTCTTAAAAGATTCTTCCTGGAGCGAACCTATTTTATCCTGTGCCATGTTTGTTTTCGTACACCTTGTTTCAGATGGCGCTGCGACACCATGCCGCCATGACACTTGCGGAGCGGCAGTGAAATTAAATATCGCTTGCAATTTTTTCCCTTTTCAATTTATTGTGGAGTGAATAATACGTATATTGTGTCTTACAATGAAATCTGATATCAGTAATGGAAGAAAAACCGAAGACACCGTATTAAGTAACGATGCAAGTAAGTTTTTATATCTATTTTATTGGTAATGCAAAAGTTTCCTTGACCTTCAGTTTACGTTATGTACAGCAAGACTTTTGCGAAGGAAATGAAAAAGGAGAATCTATATTTTTCATAGATAGTATTAAGAGAATATCAAATAATTATAGATATAGATGACATAAATGTATATGACAATTAAAAGATTCGAAATCAGTTGGGTCGTTCAAAAGGTTTTGGTCCTCATAAAGTGTACAAAAATGGACGATCTACCGCTTCCTTTTTTTTAAACGAATTAGTTTATTAACATTTTTACAAAGTTCGTACAGTTTGGCGTCAGATAAATTACAAGCAAAACTTGTTGGCTACAGCTAACGTATTAACTACATACTCTAATGTTATATTAATTTGTAACATAAGACCAAGTCTTATCGAACGGAATGATGGTTGCATACAGTTAAGGCGCAGAAGTGTGCAGACTTGCGCGCCCTGACTGTATGCAACCGTTCGTTCGTTTGTCCCGCACCATGTGCATCCGATACACTCCTCGAGATAATTTTTCATCGGATAAATGTTGCACAAAATAATAGAAAAATTGATCTTACTTTTGATTTTAATAAGAAACCGATAGGAATAACAAAACTAAAAACATATTTACCAAAAACCATCAAATACAGTAATTTGAATAATTATAGATCCTATCTAAAATCATGAACAAACTACGAAGATTCTTAATTAAGTACCATTTTGTAACTTAAAAGGCGACTGGAAATCTTTAATACCGTTCCACCTATAAAAACTAGAATTCAATTAAACCCGTCGTTTCCTGAATATCGATTTCCGCCAACCCCCGGCGCACCATAGGATCCATCGATCCGTTCGCCGGAGAGAAATCACGAATCTATGCCAAACGTTTGTGAAATTGAGGACGTGCACATATACACACACGGAACAAGCCTTCCCGGTGGCATTGTGAGGCTTCTCTTGTGGCGAAAGTTTATTTACAGTCGACGAGATATTTTCAATCCCGAAGCGAGGCCGGATGCACGATTTTGCGAGACCATAGATCTTAGGAGAGTTGAATTCCTCTTAGCTCCTCTTATACACCTAGTATATCTAGATAAATAATAATTAATAGCCAACGGCAGCACTGTGATCGGGACACCAGGTATACCGTGATTGTTCATGGTTGCAGAAATATATTAAACATTATACTCGACTGTGATGAACAAAAAAAATTGGCAAATTTAATATGCGACTCGTCAACGGAATTTGATTCGGTAAGAATTTTTACTTTGGTTCTTATACAGGGTGTCAGCAGATTTACTTTATACCTGTTCTGGTATTTTCTTTTGGTGGAATACGATTTTTCTATTGACCGTGCTAAATTAATGGAAAATAAACGATCGATTAATATAATCGCGGTTCATAAAATGTTTGTGTAATAAAAAGTTTGATGGTTGCCAAGATTTAGATCTGCCAAATAATTTTCATAACGCAATTTCCCTTTGCTATGGAAATGTGAAATTCCACCTTTAGTTACATTTCAATCGACCCTTTAATTCGCACCAATCTATTCTCGTATCTCTTCCCTTCCCTGCAGGTCTTAAAGTTACGATAGTTATTGTTACAATTTTCGAACACCGTGAAATCCTTTTACAGCACCGCCGATACAGACGCCAATAGATCTTCATTATCTAGAATCACCTCGAATCTGTGTACATTGTACATAAGAGGCTATAAAGAAATTTCACGGTACTCGGTTCTCTACGATTGAGCACGTTTCACGGAAACCGTGATGAAACTTGGTAGCACAATAACGGAAAGCATAGGAAGGAGGAGGAGAGGAATGAAGAGGAAAAGGAGGGAAAAAAAAAGAAAAGAAAAGAAAGCGAAATCGAGGATAGGAAGCAAGGGATCGTGCGATTATGTACAGAATCAGCGTGTTGCAAACACGGATTTAAGCTTACGTAATTCGAGCATGCCTGGTGCAAATGGTGAATACTAGGTTTAAAATCTACTCGATTCTAATTAATATCATTACGATCTTTTAAGGACTTCCTCATTACGAGGAGGACGGTGTGGTGGAAAGTCTCGGTTTTTCTTCGGGAATCGTCTTGATCCCACGCACCTTGGAACGTTGCATGCTTGTTATGCCAACGTTTCAATTCGATTTCACTTGGAATTGCACGAGATTACATTGAGGCTCGTCGATTACAATAAACCTGATGCATTTCATTGCCCGAACAGTTCATCGCGTACACAGGGAGACAGTATTTATTAATCTTTCGCGATTTCGTGCACCTATCGCGCCTGTCCGGTGAAGAGTGTAATTAGCTGCCACCGGCAAAGGGAAATCGTGAAAAAAGATACGACTATCATGATCGTTAGGGGCTGCGAAGGGAGATGTTCGATATTGGATTCTGCGGTTACTGCAAATGGAACGTGAACGTGAGCTAACGAAACCTTTGATAGTCTTACGGGACACGAGTGCGTAAAGTATGTTGAGAAAGTTTCCTCTTCGCGGCATGCTTATCTGTTTATTGTAACTGATACTCTGCGACCTAGCCAGATTTGTAATTCAACCGTGGAACGAAATAGAGAGAGCACTCCAAAAAATTGAAATAGAAGGGAACTCTTCGTCGCACTTTAGAAAATTAATCTCGCAAGCACGAATATCGAATTTGAGGCTTAGAAGGGCGGTTAAATTGGATCAAGGAGGTAAAAAGTGAGAGCTGGATTTCACCTTACTAATATCGTCCTGCATGGATTTACGCGATTCGTCTGTCTTTATCCTCCGCTTCTCTCTTCACGCCTTCACGAACGACGTGGCCGACGGATTCGTCGCGAATTGCAGATTCCTATTTGGCACAGCGCCCACGTTCAAAGCCAGAACTTTTGAAACGATGTTCAAATCCTCGTGGTTGCCTATTCCTTGCACGTTGTTCAAATCCCCGGCAATGCCAGACTGGAACAGCAGATGTTGGATTTGTTTCGCGGGCGTGGGTGGTTTCGTTTGCCGGTACTGCGCGAACGGGTTATAGTAATTCGTCGGCGTCCTCTGTGACGGATTGAAAGCAAAATTGTTCCTGCCGGGTGTGACCTTGTTGTTGTCCACGTTGAAACCGAAATTGCCGATCGCGTTGAAGGCTTCTTGACGATTGAACCTGGTCGTAGGCGTCAACGAGGGTTGAAACTCGTTGGAGAACGAGCTGAAACTTTGCTGCAGTCTCTGTTGGTGCGGTTGTTGTTGAGGCTGGTGCAGTTGCGAAGGTTGCTGCAATATTTGGGCCTGTTGAGGATGGGGCTGTGGCTGTTGGCGGAATGACTGCAAACGCAACTGTTCCTGTTGGAAGGGTTGCTGGAACGGTTGTGCAGGAACGTTTGGTACTTCTAGGGACACGCTGGGTTGAAGATGCACGTTGCTGTCAACAGGTGGCTGGAAGTTTACGAGATTGTTGCTCTGCTCGAAGAAGAACTGCTTCTGAGGAAGGGGACGTTGCGGCTGGAACCTATTGATCCTCTGCTCTTCGTATTTCAAACGTTGCTCCTCCAGCTGTTTAAGTCTCTGCTCTTCCAATCGTTTCAGTTTCACTTGCTCCTCTAACTGTTTAATCCTGGCATGCTCCTGCAGATAGAATTGGTGCTGCTGCTTCTGCCTAAGCTGTTGCTCGTACAGCTGTTGCTGTCTGGCAAGGAAGTGCGTCTGCTGAATCTGCTGCTGCTGAAGTTCAGCCAATTGCTTCTCCAGAAGTTTCTGCTTAAATTCTAATTGCTCTTGGAGAGTGAGGGCTAGCCCGTCGTTGGGCGATCTGAATATCGGCACGACACTTTTCGGCACGCCCTGCTCGTCTTGTTGCACGGTGAAGGCCGCCACCAGCGGAGCTTGGAATATTTTCACCTCCTCGGTTTTTCCCTTATCGTCGGAACCCTTGGGGGTAGTTACGTTCGCGTTGTTTGCCATCGATAGCGGCACAGTTGATTCTGTTGGTCTCGGAGCGACCAGTGCGTTCGACGTTGCTATTCCATTGGTAGCACTTCCGGTCAGACTCTCGGATATCTCTCTGATCGGCTTCAGAGTTAAACTTTCCACCTTGTTCACGGAAAACGTCTTCGCAGAACCCGCCGCTGTTTTCTCTTTCTGCTCCAGCTTGGCCTCGGTTTTGGCACCGAAGGTCGGGGTATTTTTCTCCGGCAGTATCACGTTCTGCACGTGAAAGCTTCTGGCGTCTTCCTGCGTGGCTTTCTCGATGTTCATCACAGGTGTCTTCATGGTTATGTAACGCACGGACTCGATGAAGCTGGAGTTCTGTAATTTATCTTCGCTCGGCGTGTCCTCGTCGCTGGGGAAGCTCTTGAACGAGAACGATGTCCTTTGCACGCCGAGATCGTTGTTCAGATTCTTCTTCGCCACACCCTCGAACGCGCTCGTGTCCCTTTGAACGATGGTTTCTGCATCTTCTTTGTGCTGTTCAGCAGATTCGGCCTCTAGGTCGGTTAGTGCTTTCAGGAGAGCTCGGCGTAGGTTTTTGTCAAGCTTTATCGGTGCTTGAGTCATTTCCAAACCCTTTGCCGCGATGTCCGGCTCTTGGCATCTCGTCAGAGTGATCGACGCCGTCGCCAGTAGAAGCACTAGTGTTGCCTGTAAAATTGTTTCAATATTTCTTTATCGATCAAAGTATAGAATGGGGAACTTGGTTGTTTTACATAGCACGTTGACCCGCATCGCAGAATAAACATTAAAATGATTTCGGTTAATGAATGCAAGTTGTATTCATTCACGTTGCTCTGGCTTTCAAGTGGAAAGGATCCGAAAGTTACTATGCATATATACATATGCATATACAGGTTCGCGATTGAAGAAGGGCAAATTTATTACAGTCACTTCCGGCCTTTAATAATTGATTGAAGATCATCAGCTCATCAATTTATACGGCTCGGATACATAAATCTTCTTCTAAAACATCGCGGCGTTTCACAATGATTTTCTCTTTCTAAAAATCACCAATTTCGATTAACTTTCGTCTTTTAAAGGGAACAGATATTCTCTGCTCGTTTTATATTATTATGAAAGAAGAGTTTTATGCAAATATATGCGACGAAAATAAGACACGAGGGTATTGACGTATCTGCCTTTTAATATGTTCAGTTTATTACTTACTTATCGAACGCCATTTTCATATTATGAAACACGAAATGGAAATTAAATTGGTGGTGAACGATAATCAGATTTAACGTGTATATCCACGAGAAATTGTATTTAATGTCTCTATCCATCTGAGAAATCGTGAACTGTTGTCTCGTATTTGAATGGCCTTTTTATTCGCCACTTGGAACGTTGCCAAGTTACTGATAATTATGAAAGCCTATTCCAAAATTTCTATCTCCAAAATAAGACGGTATTTAGAACGATCTCCGTCTAGCGATACAAACACCCGTAAATCACTTCAGTGAAAGTTGTCGAATTAAGAAGAAAAAGTTCATTTGCGAGATTAATTAATGCTCAAGGTCATCGGTTTCTCGAAATCATTTGCATAAACTCGCATCGTTAACTCGAAGTTGATATTTGAAATAAATATACGAATCATCGAAAGCCATTAGATGGGTGTCCCATTCCAGACTTCTAAATTTCTAAATAGATTCACATTTTCGAGAAGGCACTGCATGGAAATTACTACTAAAAAAAAAATTCCTTAGTCGCAATTAGGTGAAAAATATTAGAATTTAAATAAAGCTTGGACGAACATCTTTTTACGAGGAAATGCAAAGTAGGCGTGAAATTATGCGTGAATCATACATTCGCTATCAGCTGAAGAGAAATGGAGGGCGAAAAGAAACATTTGCCAGATTCGGTGTCAAGATCTTTGTCAACCATTGCGTGCCGGATACAAGAAGATTTTATCGACCTGCGACCACGTTGTACAGAGACCATGTTCACACGTTTCTACAAGCCCACCTAAGGACACGAACTTTCATCCTGCGCGATGAAATGAATCACACATAATCAACTGAAGCCTTGCGCGCCGTTTTGCGATCGCAAATCACTGAATACAACGCGGATGATCCCAGTGTCTATTTATTTGCATACGCGAATTGCCCCATATAAACTGTCAATATCTCTCCCAGACACAAAGGAAGCAATTGAGCCACGTCTGAAAGCCAAACCCACATTTTTGCATACAATACCATTTGTGCGTATCACATGGCCGTTCTTAAACACCTCTCATTGTTCGACCGTTCCATTCTGTCTACAGGCCGAATATTATTTCGATGCCCCATCGAACCATTCGACAAACAAATCGATCTGTACCTCCTCGCAATCTAATTCTGAAGAAATCCATCTCCGAGAGAAACCCCCAGCTTTAACTAAGGAATACGGATCATTCGTGGTGCAAACCACGCCTGTAACTTCAGGTCGCAAGCGTTTGAGTGGATGTTACCTCAGCGGCGAACTTTCACACCGCGGTCGTTAAAACGGCTACGGCCGAAAAGGAAAAGCAATTTTCATTTCTGCCTGAGGGAGGAATGCTGGCCAGCCGGGGATAAAGCGCAACTATTCGCGAATTACGTCGTAATGTCTTCACGCGACAGAGTGAAAAGAACCATTGGTAGTAAACTTTGTTCGCGTACGTACACGTGTATGTATGTACGTAGTTCCGTGCGCTTAACGAGCCAAGCGTCGACCCTAGGCGATGGAAAAAGAATATCCTAGACAAGCGGCTACCTACCTTCGAATAACGTACACCTCTTGACATTTCAGAGGAAAGTCCCGTTTGAGATGAGTTTGAGCCACGGTGTGTAACAAAAGAGACGTGTGCAAACACTTGAATCGTAGGGGGGTAGAATGACGAAAAGTTGTGCAAGGTGGGTGGCAGTTAATAGCTGTAGTTAAACGTGAAAAGGGAAATTAATACTCTGTGTTGCTTGTTCGCGGAGATTATCATCGCAAGTTGGTTGAACTTTTCATTCGAAGTGAAACATTGTTGGTGTTCAAATTAAATTAATTAAATTAGAGAGCAATTATCCAGAGTGCTTGAACAGCGGGGGGAGTTGTATCATAGATATAAGATATCGCGTGAATGAAACCGCGCGATGCTTTTATGGCTGGGGAATGTATCGATTTTGAGAAATGAAAAAGAGGGAAAGCATGGAAAGAAAGTGGACGGTGGATGATTTAGAAATCTTAATTGTGGATTCAGTTTGAACAGTGGAGAACGTTTAAGTGGACATGCAAAGAGTATTTACAATGTTCACACTGTCGATTTCACTAAGATTTTACGGATACCGTACAGTATATTGTTTACTGTTATTCATGAAGATTGTATTTAAATAATTTCTATTAAATCCACAATGATATTAGACGAATTCTCGAAAATATTTCTAGTGTTTCGTCCTGATCGGGTCAACCCCGTCGACTATAATTATGTAAGAAATTATATAATTCTGGAAATGGAAATTTCCAAAATAGCAGGTGTAAAAATTCAACGAGAGATATTTCATTGCATAAATGGTATATAAATTCCTGTTTTCATAGCCTCACAAATTTTTCTCGAACATTTCCATATGAACGGACCGAGGATACACACCCGCCTAGAATCTGTCATGGATATATAATACATATTCAGAAACTTTCTAAACCGCCGAATAATCTTTAGGTCGCAGTTGGTCCAGCATCTCATTAGTTTTTTTTTTCTACAAACACTGAAAGAGCAAGGCCCGTGCATATTATGAGCAAGCAGGTTGTCTGCACTTTCGGCGTGATTTTCACTTTCGAGAACCGTGTTCGTTGACTGCCTGTTTGACACGTGTCACTCCCTGTTCGTTTCTACATTACGAGTTAAGAGAATCAGTCGTAAGACAAAGAAGTCGACTCCCACGGTACGGTGATGAGCGAAAAAGAAAAAGATGAAAAATGCCACGGCTCAACATTTGGTGGACAAGGTAATTAAAAGGCATGCTTGACGTCTTCATTACGCGACGAACACTTCAGCATGGTAAATCAGTGTGTTGAAATATTTATCTGAAATGCTTGACGAAGAAGTGACGAAAGGCTGCATTAAATTAAGAATTATTGGAATAAGGAAATTGTTTGATAATCCGCACCGAAAAAGAAGTGATTACAAAACGAGGATTCGATTACTTTGCGACCCTCCACGCGTACGCAACATCTTCATTTTCAATCGGCTTTCTACGGGTCGATTTTCCAGCTTGTGAATTTCTCCGCGCCGAGCGGACAGCTTGTCTATTAGAAAATAACAATGACACACAAAAAGGCTAATGTTCGTTCTCGGTGAAACAATCTTCGTTCAACTATACGTTATCCCATAGAAAAGTGAGTAGAGTCAACTGCAAACTCTGTACTTTGGCCAGGCTTGCAAATGCTATATTGAAGAAGAAGAGTTGCCCCATTTTCTAATATTATAAACTACACCAGGGCTCAGACAGATTCTATGTTCCCATGATTCTATACTAAAGTAAGGGTTCTCCTTCAGTGAAATCGTTCTGTCTTTATTATCACGATACCAGATAAATTTCATACCACTTTTCTCTGGTTTAATGATACGAGCAGACTGTCTACGTGGAAGGACTGGCGAACGGTTAACTTTAGACTGGTTAACTATTAAAACCGTCGTGATTCTAATGAAGCGCAAGACGATGAAATAATGGGCTTCCGGAATCTGATATTCTCGACATCGAGAATCGGGACAGATCATCTCTAGAGACCGTAATGCGATTCTTAAATTAGAGAAATATTGTTTCGTTGCGACGCAGCCGCAATCTCGCAACATTGTCAGATCTTATTTTCTCGATTGATGATTGCCGAGAATTAATAAGGAGGCGGTTATTAAGAGATTCACTTGACCGATTGGGGCTGATTGTCACGCAATCGCAAACAGAGTGAACCAGTCAGGCTCCAATTAGCGTAATAATTATTCGATAGATTCCATGCGATAGTTTATGTTGCGTGAAGCGATCCCACGGTCAGTTTCTCATTGTTAAACGCTGCTGGTTTTCTTCGCGATTCGTATAATGATTTTATTTCTTTTCCATTTAACAAAATTCGAATTATTCGATGAAAAAAAGAATAGTGCGTTCAAGCTATTAAAATAAAAATGAAAATTATAGTATTACTGCTAACACAAATGATTTTTGTCCGAATAAAATAGTAGACTGCAGTGAATGTCAGAATTTGCGAGCTCATCTGTCAGCAAAGCCCTATACTTATAAAAAAAGTTTGCATATTAATAGAGACATTGATATTCGATTCTTCTCTCGGTTTGTAAGTTACTGTGCCACTTTTCGCGCACATCTATACACACATATTGCACACGACTTTTTTCCCTACTCATTCAATAGCCGAGATGGAATTTAAAATGTACGACACCGTCATACTTATTCATGGGCGATTGTACAAATTGTTTGAGATATCTGGCGGATGGATCTGATGGTTCTCTATTAGTTAAATGCTTCTCTCTCGATTTCTTCTCAAGGTGTTACAAGATAGATAGGATACAGAATCAAATAGAGTATTACATTAGTCAATATTAATGAGTATTTACTTGAGTAATAGATGGTATCTATGAAATTAAATTCGAGCGAAATGTTCTGCCGTAAATATCAAAGTGTAAAAGTAGATACAAGATTAGAGATACCCGAATGTTAAGTTTCGTGATAATAAAAAGACGAGGCACAGTACATTTCGGATTGCTGAAAATTAGAAACAGGTTTCCGAAACTTGTTAGATCGTTTTTCACCTGACGTTTTGCAATCGGCGAGAAAGTTCGTCGAAAATCACGTAAGGGTAAACGACGAAATAAATTAGTTTTGACATATTCCGTGTTTCGACAATAAATCATAGCAACAATTTGAATATTGCGTTATGCAAGTATACAAATATAGCTGTTGGCGATCCTTTATCGAAACTCGCACCTCTTGCTTGATCGATAATGAAAAACCAATTGAATTATAAAGCCGTGATTTGATAAACATATCAGGAAAGAAAGTGCATTTCATACCATAGAAAGCAATCTTAAACGTTACAAATACACCTAATCATCGACTTACGTGACAGATTGAGTCTGTAAATACAACGTGCGAAACGAAGTCGTGTCTGTGATTAATATTTGCGTGCAAAACGAAATGGATTCAAGATTCCATCCCCTATTAGTACATAGAAAGTGAACTACCAACTTATACGTTTAGTTGCACGTCGATTTCATATGGAAACAAATCCCGGCAAAATTACCACGACAGATCTTCTCGGGTTTACAAATAAAATAATGAATAGAAAAATCAATTTCCTTCGTCTCCACAAGTGCATCATTTTCATTGCACCTCCAATCGCAAGCTCCCGAATCGACATTCCAATGCAACAAACCCCAGAAGAATGTCGATTCGTCGATAATGCGATAATGAAATGCATCGAACGAACAATAGACGGGCAGGATCCGTAAACTTTGGGGAATGTCGGTACCAGTGGTGCAAGTAGGTAACGAGCGGTTAGTAGCGGCCGATTGGAAGTAAAATACCGTGGGAGACGATGTGCTCGTCGTCCGAGGTGGAACAAGGAAGATGTCGAGGAGTAGAGTGTGCCTCGGGCCAAAGGCGGCACTTTCACTCGCCAGTATGTCGAGGATGTGCACGCTCATGAACTTGCCACACAGCTTCGTCGCGTTGTTACGAACGAAAAAGCTCTATCACAGGTGTACAGATCGTGTTTTGTCACGCGCAAGCCCTGGATATCCGGTTGATGCAACGACAACGCGTTTGACCGCATTTTTGCTGGATTGTTTGAAAAGCGAAACTGCAGACGCGATCGCGGGTTAATTAAAGCGCGTACGCGCGTAACCGAGGCATGTAATCTGGGCCAGCGGTTCTATAAAATATTTAGTGCAAATAATTTGGCAAGAAGTTGGACAGTCAGGGGTGCGTGAGTGATTTTTTAAATCAAGCACTTGATTCGCTGTTTTTATTTCGGTACGAGAAATATAATAATCTAAACCTAAACTGAATATGACAATTGGCGGTGAAATATATTCGACCTGTATCCCTAATAAAAATTCGCCAGGAATAAAAACAGTTCAACTTTTTGCGAATCGTGCGAAAAGATATTCGTTTCATTGAGAATTCAGCGCTGCTAATTTTTGAATTAATTTGTTTTGCGATGAATGGATGATTCACATTTCGTACAGGTCCGTCGACAGAAACGCGGAAATCGCGGCACGCGTGAAAGCGCGTTTTGACAATGTCGCCAAACGATTATACAACCGAGTCCTTGACGTTGAATAATGCATAGGATCATGAACGGCGAGGAAACGCGACGAATGAAGTAAAGTGCAATTAGCTTGCAATGTAGGATGCTACGCGTCGTATCACCGAACGACGAGTGAAAGTCGAGGATGACAGCTTTTGTAACGGCGACGAAGGTATATTGCACGTCCTCATTCGGGACAATTTAACGAATGAGGCATAAGTATAACGCGACGAGGTCGTCGTGATCGATTTGGTACCAGCCAAGGGATCGACGGGAAGTGATCGCGGTCGATTATTAAACCGAGCGAAAAATCAGTAAATAAAATCAAATATTGATACGTGAAATTAATACGGAATGATATGGAATTGCACGATATCCGACTGGTGAACGCCTTTGGGGAAAATTGCAGGCTCTATTGCAGCTTTTAATCGTTCCTTGCGACAAACGTATCCACGATTGTTTCGTAACGAACGCTGGTTAGTAAATTGCGGGCCTAATAATCGAGGGCTGATCTCTCTATCGGAAAAAAAACTTTCTTCTCGCGGGTATCGAAAAGATGCCACCTGTTTAAAGTTCAACGCACCTATCGCCAAAAGAGACGAATAGAGTATCCACACCCAAGTGGAGGCTCTCGTCATAAATCTTTTGGTAATTACTTTCTCCCAGAGTACGATTACACCCCAGGCAACGGGACAAGAGACATCTCGCTTCTTTGGCTATGTGTTGAAACCATCGGGATTAGTGAACGATGCTCATATTTAATTTGTACATCTATATGTACATCTTTGCTTTTTGTCAATGGTGAAAAAGTATAGTACAAAGCGGTGCTTTGGCTCAAATGAGTAATATCGTCAACGTGTTCTCTTTTGAATAGTAAGAAAATTTGGAATATATTATGTAGTTCATACGTAGTACATTTGTTAAGGCAACATTTTAACAGTCTATGGTAATGATTGTTCAGTAGGTTTGTAAAGTAACGATGTACTTGATTAATGACTGAAACATGTAGACTTAACGTAGGTAGCAGGCACATAATACGTTTACTGACTGTACTTTGATTTCAGCGTTTGGAACTATATTTCGTAAGTCCCGGCGATTCTTATTCGGACATTAAGAAAAAACTTTAGCACTCGATATCATTAAAATAAAGGTGGATCAATTTCTTTATTACTTTCAGTGAAAGTTTGATTTAGAAGTGATAATGTCGAGATTACTAGTTCGATGAGAAAGTAAGTCTTCATCTTTATGCAATTTGAAAAGTATGAAAAGTGAAAAGCATAAAAAGTGTGCAGTTCGCTTCTACATTGAACTAACTAAACAGATATTCGGGCGCATCGTTTCAGAATTCTTTACCATAATTTATCTATCCGAAAAGTAGAATATGATCGACGATGTTCTCCATTCGAGAGACACTACTTTTCCCGTACGTGCAGATTCTATTTCTAAGGTCAGGAGAAATGAACCGCCTTTAAACGTTCCTTGGTGAAACGTCAAATGAAACTAACTAATAAAAGAAAAACCACGACCGCGATATTAAGTTTCCATGCGTATATAAATTACACTTACGAACCGATGGTATCTGTATCTCGGTATGTATCCGGTTCATTAACTTCGCGAAAGCAATGTAACGCACGAAATTCACCGATTTTTCTCGCGAAACGAAGATCGTTTAGATTCGCATGCTGCACACCAGCCGATCGCTCTTGCGTGAAATTAATTCTGATTTCAATTAGGAGGATTCGTGATACACGCTTTTGTACCACATAACAAATAGGTTGATGGAATAGCAAAGCCTGCCGGTGCATACGAGTTGCATTTAAGGAATTTAAGTTTACCATCGGTATTACTCCAATATTCTAAATAATTTCCTAGACTTGGAACAACGAGTACAAACTGCCAAATTTGCTGGGAAAGTTATGCGAACGAGAAAATGAATTGGGAAGAAATAAATTCATATATTCAGAATGATTAAATGTGTTTGAATTTAATGAAATTAATTTAAAGAGAGACATTTTCAAATGAATCATTCGTAATCTAGTGATTCGTAAATGAACAGTGCAAACTGAAAAGTTTGTAATGAAGAAAATGATTAGAAAGATGTAGGTAACCCTTATACGATTCTTTTCTTCGTGCAATTTAATAGGGTTTAATAGTTAATTTAGTAGGGTATTGAATGAAGTACCAGCAGAAGGAATTATCAGGCGTGTGTACACTTGCAAATGTTTGAATGGTGTAGCACAGAAATACAGGAGAGAAGAAAGTCGCCTGCACAGAATGCTCATCGGGAACTTCTTCTAGGTAGAAATCTGAATTTTTCCAGCATTGAGTCACACGGCACAGGTAACTTTCGATTGCGATTGTGCCGACAGAATTTTCACGACACACGTATTCTGATTAAAAATATCTATTTTGTTTCAAAACTTCACTAAATTGAAAAGCTATCTTTATTCTGATAGAGTTCGAAGAAATAAACGCCCTACATAATATATTCAAACAAGAAATCAATTAAATATCGTCTCCATAAATAAACAGAAATACGGACTTTCTTTTCTCGGAAAAGTTTATGTCTTTGTTCACTCGCTGTTTAGAGAAATGATCAACACTTTTCACTTATTGTTAGGATATGCAATTATTCACTGTAGCACGACACGATGCCTATTTATCACCATTGGAAAAGAGAAAAGAACGTGCGGGAAAATAACGCGAAGGATACCAAAGGCGAGAACGATAGCGAAATAGGAAGAGAAAAGACTTATTGAAGAATAGGTGTACAGTGAATGAGTGGTTTCGTACTCACCAAGCTCATGATGCTGTCTGTGCCTACACTCGGTTAGCACGCGGCTTTTACTCAGGAAGATGATCTACAGGTAGTGATAGTTTTGAGACAGAGGAGGGGTCCACCTGATGTTGACCCACGTGTGTATGGCACATACCGATCGCACGAAAACCGGGTTGAATGGCAAATCCATTTCTTTCTCTATTTTCCAAATATCCACGTGTTTCGTGTAGAAATATTTCATCTTTTTTCGCTCTCTATTTAACAGTACTGGATACTTTTGTTATGCAAAGACTAACAGTAGACTAATCCTGTGCATTTACCTGTTCCATATATCTTACATTAAAAGAATTTTAAACTAAATGAGTTTTTGTATGAATTTTATTTATTTTTAAATTTAATAGAAAGTAGTATTCAATGTAATTTGCCGTTCAAACATGAAAACTATTATTTTTCAATAAGATTTTTATTATTGCAGTGTGAATTTAATAATTTAATAATTCCATCTAAAAGAAATTATTGCAGATGCGATTTTCAAATTATCAAAGTATGCGTGCGCACACTGATAATTTCGCATTTACAATTCCGAGCAATTATCCGTACGCTGATATAAAACACGCATAACGAAAAACATTCGTTTATCTAATTCGTATCGTATAATAAATTAGCTTAATCCATTTCCAGAATTCTGAAATAATTTCGATTCTCTGCCAATGAGCCGAATTTAAAATTCTTGCATCAGCTGGGGATACATATGTATGCATAGAAGAAAGTAATCCATAACAGCTGATACGACCTTTAATTGAATCGCAAAACCAGAACAGAAAGGCGAGAACCATGGCGGCGGTTGTTTTAGCGAGATTGTGCTTTCGTTGTATCGTACGTTTTTCTGACCGAGAGTACAAGCGCTGAAGGGAAACAATCATAAAAATTGAAACAGAAACCAGAATGGTACGTAATATATGAAAAGACAAGAGCTGTCCTCTTATTGTTATCGCGTGAGCAATATATCACGTTGATATAACCTCAAACACGTCGTAGAAAAATACAACGTCATTTATTTAGAAATCTCCTATAAATAATAAATAAACATCCGGCTTCGATAAACTTCCTGCGTGATTAACTCGACGGATTTGTTCTTATTATTTGTTATTTAAATGCCATTCGTAGGCGATGTATATGATATACGATGTAGATATTTCTTTTTTTTCATCATTTTAATAGAGTCACTCGAGTGAATCTAGCGAGTCCGATGACGGTGGAGATGATCAAGAAGGTTCTTCTTTTTCGAAATCAAACATCGAGGATGCTCTAGCATCTTTCAGAGAGCAATGGCAACGCGAATTAGAAATATCGCCGAAGCGGGATCGACCTAAATCCCAGTCCACGAAATCGGTGAAACTTGACGACGAAGCCATCGAGGTTAAGGTAATAACAGTGATTCGTACATAATTTAGGATAACGTTACGTATAATTGTAATTCAGACAGGTAAATTATTTCAGGCGAAAAATTTATTTTTGAAAGGGATCGAATACGAGGAGAGGAGATTGTTCTACGAAGCCATTCAGTTTTACAAACGCGCTGTATTACTAGTTCCTGATATCGAGTTCCGTTTGTATGAGTCAACTAAACCGAAGTCGAATGACGATAAGCACGAGGGATTTGTCGATGACTCGAACAGTACAGACGATCGTGCAGAAAATTGTAATGAAGAATACGAGGAAGAAAGGGACTTGTTTGTTAAATTATGCAAAATTGTAAACCGCAATAAATGTGTTTGTTTTCCTAAGTTTGAGCAGAATGTGAGCTTTCTTAAAATTGTTAACAGAATTTGTGAACATAGTATTTAATGCATGCTTAAGAGTGACATTGCTTTTATTGGCCATAGCGGTAAACATTGCAAGGCGTTCCTTATTTCAGGCGATACATATTTCTGCAGTGCCTATGGAAATAATGCTTTACATCCTGAGATGGGTTGTATCATCAGAGCTTGACCTGAGGTCCCTTGAAATGTTCTCCAGAGTATGCCGGGGATTTTACATATGTGCAAGAGACACAGAAATCTGGAGGCTTGCCTGCGTTAGGTAGATCATAGAAATCTTTTATTATATTTCGATAATGACCGAGTAATGATACTAAGTACTATATTGTGTATAGAGTATGGGGTGTAAATTGCGGAGCCTATACTCCAAATTATCAATCGTGGAGAGAGATGTATTTACAACGGCCTAGACTAAGATACAATGGATGCTATATTAGCAAGACCAGTTACATTCGCGATGGTGAAAATAGTTTCCAAGATCAATTTTATAGACCATGGCATTTGGTGGAATACTTCAGGTACCTGAGGTGTGCAACGATATAATTGTGGTGCAATGTTTCTCATAAAAAAAACAAACTATCTTTATAATGTTCCTCTTATAAACAGATTTTTTCCCGAAGGAAAAGTGTTGATGCTAACTTCAACCGACGAGGCTCAAAATTGTGTGAACTCATTGAAATACCGCGTTCCCAGAAATCCATCGGTTCTCGTTGGTCACTACAGATTACATGTTAACTGTGTCTCTCTGGTGGTCAAAAAACAGGAGGTAAAGACACTCAACACGACGTACAGAAAGAAGAAGAAAGAAGCTGTGCACGATAGCGGGGAACAAACGTTTCACCTTGTAGGTGTTACAATAAAATTGCTACTTGGAACTAATATTTTATATCCGTTTTTTCTTTTACAGGAACTTGAGATTCATGATCATCATAGGCGATTGAATTCGCAATTAAAATGGCTTAAATACAGTATATTTACGAAATATCGAAACGGACAGGAGGTGCGAATGTGCTTAAAAGAACCGTCTATGAGAGAATGGAGAGTTTCTGCTATTGGTAGTCGATATCCATCGCTTAAATTCAGCAGAGTTAAAAGCTATACACAGGAGAGCGAAGCTCCTTTACAGTAATTAATCAAAAGCAAAACTATTAATCGTTTGGATCGCGTAAGAGAACAATAACAGGGCAGAAATTTAAGAGAAGACTAAATTCTTCGAGTAAGCGCTAAAACTTGTACAAAATACTCTTACAATTAGTGTACATTGTGAAAAAGAAATATTTTCTTCTTAATTTAATTACCGAAATATTTTTGAAGTAATTTTTATTTCTATTTTATACAATTATCACGTTATAGTCTTCTCTTAAATTTGTTCATCTACGTTAACTTTTATGTAGATAATATATACAAAAATAACTCGTAGATTTAATATATCGTTATATCATGTGTTTTCAAAAGTAGGTGCTTATATTGTATCTCAAAATATCCTTTTCATTTGTTCATTTACGTTTATTACGTGCCATATTTTTCCACAGAAATCAGACGAAGGATGAAATGTTTTAAACATAGTTGATTTGTTGACTATCCATTTTTGATCAGACAACAGGCGAGATAATGGAGCGTGCAATTTATGCGAATGATCAGAGCCGCAAGGACACGCTTATATGCGATTCAGTGCACCAAAAATATATTTATATTTAAACAGACGTATTATCTGTTGATAACTTTCCATCGCGTAATATAATTTAATCGAGACGTTATTCTTGCAGCTCTGCTTCTTATTAATTTTTCATAGAACTTCTCATCGAAGCATATATATGGAAGAAACGAAAAACACAATTAATATGTATCACATAAGTGTACACTATTTGTTTTCTAATTACGAAATCTATCGACTGCGAAACAAGCAGGTCAATTTAAGCCTGTGGCATAATGCAGCGTTGTATTAAATGTATTCTGATCGATATTTTGGAACAGTTTTATTCGTCTATCCGAATAGCATTGCCATTGTAAAGGGATGTGTGTCGAATCCAAGATACGTGTGATGGGGAACACAATCCTTCTACGTTGCTGCGAATCTTCAATCCTTATAATCATATTAATAAACGTATTTTTGATGTGCTAAGTACAGCCTGGATTATTTCATAAAATAAAAAGAAATGCGCGTGTTCTTCTTCCAAGAAATTTAACGAACGTTTAAACTATCACATCATAACTCGAGCACACACAGCATTTTACAATATCCTCGACGATATGATAAATTATGTTTTCTTTTGTACTCATTATTGTACTTGAACTGTTCCACGCGTCGCAAACGACGTCTTCCTGTTACCGTATTAAGTTCTATTATTAGTATATTTATAATTTCTATCATCTCTGTACAACTATGCCTAAGTACGGGTAACCGGCGGTCGCAGTAGGCTCGATTTATCACAGACTTCGCCAAAGGATTTTCACACGCACACACCCTAGAATTACAATTCATCGTGCTGCAGCTGTACAACTTTCCTTCCGTTACACGTAGCCGGGTCTAACATCCAAGCGAGATCTTGTAGAGTTGCGGCGTGCATCGAACAAACCGCCAGAACAACCAAGACGTGCATCAAATTGTGTGAATTCAACGCCAGGTCCAATTTCCCGGGAATCCATTTCTCAGGAATACGTAAAGCGCCTATAGTTGCCCCTACAATTGCTACGAGGTCCTGAAAAAAGGTGCCTGTCCTTTAATAATTATATACAGTGCCGGACAAAACTGTAACAATTTTATTGCAATGCTTCCTTCGTTAATATTCATTATTATCAAAATTCTGCGAAAACAATTCTGTAACAGTTTACCTGCAGTATGATGTGAATTAAAGCGTTTGGAGAACCGCCGCCGATACCGAAACACCGTAGAGTCATTACAAGCATTCTCATAAGGAAAGGGGGTGCGAAACATAGTCGTCTCTCCCATGGAGAAAACGCTACCATTGCCTACGAAATTGATTTGGCAAGTAATTAATAATGAAGATTCCAAGTAGAAATATCGACAATCGAATAGAAAACTTCTGTCGTACCTTAAAAAGTCCCCAAATGCTAAGAGAACAATAAGTGAACATGCAGCAGTACCAGTAGGTATCAGGTAAACAGTGAACACTTGCTGCCATCATGGGTATCGCCCCTATAATAGTTGAAAAGACAATTAGTGCCATTACTATTACCCGAGTTAAACTGCTAATAGGACTAATAGTAATGGTTTGAATAATTACCGAAACTTTGACACAGCCATATACCGATCATGTCCAATTTCAGTAACGTTTGGTAGAAGTCTTCGTCGTGGTTTAAATTCATGAAGAGATGATAGATGAAGGAGCCGACCCAAGGGCTAACAGCACCGATTAAATGGCACCAGGATAATATTGCTAAGAGGACACCATTGGTATTCCATGGAAGAAGTTGCGGAATCGTCAATAACATGTACAGAATGGCGAAACCTGGAACGCAATTTTTGGAATTGAAGTGTATGATTATTAATGCTACAATTAGTTTAATTAAAACTGGAAACCCCTTAACCGTATGCAACCGGTTGAGCTTGGCTATCTGGCATACATACGTAAATGACGTAAGAGATTTTAATCGAGGAAAAGTATAATGATATTAGATACTTTTTCTAAGCAAACATGAAAAACAGCTTCGACCTAATTAAATTACTGTACTATTCATCACCATTTTAATAACGTAGCAAAGTTTTCGCTTCCAATTACTTCGTCCATTAAATACATACCCTGTCGCGTGGGGTGTTGGATAAGCAAATGAACAATGTCGAGTTTAATGAATGGTTCGTTAAATAAACAGGGACCGTGTTTTCCTCTATAAGCTCTCTCGTGACCATTATTCTTTGGACATTAATAAACCCCCCGCTGTTTCGTGTATTGTTATTAATCATAGATCTGAAACACAGATAATGTATGGCTTCGACGATCGATCTTCTGTTATCTCACAACGATAGGGATGCAATGATTTTTCACATAAGTTGACCTTGAAATTGCTTAGCACAAAGGTAATCCAGTTTTCTACTTAATTGAATCACAGCAGCTATATACAGCTCTTTTTCTTATCGCGTTTAGACAACGCTGTAAGATGATTATATCTACAAAATCGATACGTAAAATGTGGCTTTTCGTACACCAAATAATTCTCTGCCATTGATGAAAGAATCTGTTTCACTTTCTCTTTAAGAATGTTGCATCTAAACAGTCGTACACGTGCTGATATTTATTTTTAAACACTCTCGAAGCTTTGTAAATTTCAGCCTACCCTGACGCCAGATAACTCACCGTGGGTCACAATATTAATAGTTTCATTGTGGATGCAGAACAGGCTACGCAGGCACTCGCCGACGGTCATGAGCGGCCTGTACCCGGTGCGTATGTGAGGGTTGAACTGCAGGTGCTGTGGCATATCGCTCCATCGTCGCAGCATTCGGATCTTCCGCTCCTCCTGACAGGGGGGCGAGCGACCCGATGCCTCCTCCTGCATCCTTTCCCCTGCGTCCTGGCGACCCAACGTGTTCTCGTTACCGATGTCCCGCAGCGGAGGGTCTGCTGCCCCCGCATGATGCTCGTCGTCCCGAAGAGACGTCGTGCAGGCGGGATGCCCGTGGAGAATATTCGATGCACACGGATGCAAAGGGGAAACGGAGTGCCACCTCCAAGGGTAAGTTTCCTCGGTGTTGACTGTGCGGTTACTGCATCGCTTTGGTTGCCCGATGCCCACCGTCCACCACCATCCGTGGTTCTGGCCTCTCTGGCGGTGCAGTTACCACGGAAACACGCATCGATCCTTTTCATTGCCAGAGGGAATGCAACCCCCGAATACACGCGACCAGTCTACGCGGGCTCAGCCGCGGGTTTAGCCCAAAAATGTCATCCGGAGGCGCACCCCCGACGGCGCACTTGCCCGATCCTCAGGACGACGCGACGACGCGACGACGCTTTTAGACGCCCGCGACGCTACGCCGCGATAGGCACGGGGAGGGCCACGTTGGTTATTTTTAGGGCGGATGCATGTAGAAATAGGTTGCGCGAAGTGTGATGGAGAAGAAATAACGTGAGATAAGCCACGTCCTTGGATGGAATCGTAGGGGGCCGATGGTTTCTTATTTCGAAAAGGGTTTAGGGTCCCATTAGGGTTCAGTTTTCTTTCGGGTTTAGAGACATGACAGTTTTACTCTAACAGTTTCGCGATATCTTTTGTTCCACTTCTCTTCGGCGTTTTATTATTCACTCCGGCGCCTTTTGCGGCCTCGACCGGGTTGCATTTAGTATTTAGGAAATGCATGAACCTTGATATTTATAGGGAACGTCAATTAGTAGGGTACGATACTTTTTTCATTATTTTATTGGCGCATTCGGTAATGTACGATATCGTAGCGAACGCGCGATCTAGTTTAACATTTCTGACAACTCCAGGAAAATTATTTTTGATTTTATTTGAATGAGATTCGATGGGGCACATATTAAACTGGTGCTGTATTCTCTATCGGACTCGCAAATCAATATCCGCCTCGATATCTGAAATTTAAAAGCGTGAATGACAAACAATATATTTAGCTGTCCATTAGATCAGGCTTTGGATAAAGAGTACAGATCTTGGTATAGTGCCAACATTAATCGCGACCTGAATGCCGTGTAAATCGAAAATCACGACTGCGATATTCATTGACTCTACGTTGTTCTCACACCGATTGCCTTTTCTCGCAGGCCGTCATAAGCTGTCATTTAAGGAAAACAGGAAAAAGACCTAAGACGGGAAACGCGAATTGCACGCGGCCTGACTTCTGCGGGTACACGCAGTAAAAAAAAAGGGAAAAAAAAGGACAGACATTCAACACGAATCAATGGACGGTTTCCAACTTGTAAGCTTATATAATTAATTCATGAATCATGTTACATTCCATTTGCTGCAAACACAATCGTTTGCCTCTTTGTGAGTATTTGATCTGCTACCGCGATATATTTGTACTATAGGGTGACTAAAACAGTTATATACCCTTCGCTCTTTAATTGCAATCAAATGGAACGTCGATTTCGTTTCGTGTTTGGGGTCAGTTCGTCGTAATACGGCGCACGCGCTTCATAGTAAAGCACGTTACCTGCATCGAGTCATCTCGGTAATCTGTGACTACCCAGATAAGATGGGTGCAGGTTTAGTACAGTCTCTATTATATCGTTTGACCGCGAGAAGCGCATCGGTACTGAACGTATTAAAGGGCCAAAGTAATCGCGGTCACTTTTATCGTGAGCGACAGGTACGTCAACGGGAAATTACAAATGGAGAACGGCATCGCAGTAATTTTTTTCAATTTCATTTATTTCATTCATTCAACGATCGTAATTTTTTCCCTCCTCTATACACGATTGGCGCAGGTCCAGTCATATCACGTGGCCTTGTGCATGGGGTAATCACAGTTACACCGTGTTATCGACGTGCTCCCCCGACGTATAGAAGTTCCTTTGTGCTAAAGGGTTTAGTGTATATACCTTCGATGGTCACAAACATGTAGTGCACGGTACAACTCCGATTTTTTATTTTAATTTTTTTGCTTTCCCTTGCAAGGAAAAGATAGCGTGGCACTCAATTAAAAAAAAAATCGTATGAAACATGACAATATAAAAATGCTGAAGATATGTAACAAAGTGATTGATATGGTTGCAGCATTCGTATAAAGAATTATGGAGTATAGCAGCGGACTTGATCCCAACTGCAGTAATGAAATGTTACATCCAGGAGCAATGTAAGCTCGTGCCGTTTGATTCACCGATTGGGGTAAGTTTATGTTCAGGAGCATGTGTGTTCCATTATTTTTAATTTTCGCGGTTTCATTTACTTATCTTGCGTTGACATATCATTTGCCTGTAAAAACCTTTTACCGATAATGGTGCAGTTACCCTCTTGAACATACTTGGGTGTGGTGCCACCTACGATAATGTACAGAGGTCATCAACTACAGTCACTTGGTATTTATATGTTTACTTCGGATCCTCGTGTACATCATAATTTTTCTAATTCTTCGCCAAAATTTGGGCATGTTTTGGAATTTCATGGCTTTAATAAAATGTGGAGTCGTGCGAGTAATTACGAATCTAATTTGGGGACAGGTATGTGAAGTTTCAGTAACAAAATATGCATTAAAACAGCTGATATTTTCAAGAGGGATTAGGTTGTTTTGTAAGATCTTTCTAGGTAGGAAAAGTCATTCAATTGAACATTAACATTACGAGCGTAATAATTCAGTAACGTGCAATGCTATTTCGATGTATTTCTTATATATTCGATTTTCCTTGTATGCCGCAAAAGCGAGGTTATCAAACGCACATCGTACATGTCACAAATATCATTTTATTCGGCTGCAATATTTTACTTCTTTCTTTAAATCGTTAATAATTCGATTTATTTCAACATCAGAATAATGTAATTAATGAATCATTCTATTTCCAACACGACGCACAAATATATTCGAATCTATATTTTCATTTCGATATTATTTAGTAGAGCTATAGTTGAAATATAAAAAGCAAATCGATAATTTTAGTAATGAATTTTTGGTTATAAAGTTGCATGCAATTTCGTATATCGCAATTTAAAGATAATTTTTAAAGGCATGCAGCATTTTTATATATTAAAATAATCATGTTTTTAAGTAGTTTATCAATCGTCCTAAATGTAGATATCGTTTTTTATTGAAAAGAACTGGTGATGAGCCTATACTAATCTCTGTAACATGGTAGCCGGCATAAATCGCGTATGTTGTGTCTTTTTGTATCAGCCGGAAGTACGTACGTGGGTGTTTGTCGGCTAAATTCGTGCATAGCCGACTATCTTCGTAAAGATTCGGCTTTACGACACTGCGCGAACATAGCCGAATGCCATTCGCCAATCGCATCGATCCAATATCCACGTCGTTGTCACACAACAGTGTCGTACGTAGCACATCGTTGCGCTCTTTGAATAGTTTGTGTTTGCGAGTACATTTTGGGACCAACCGAGCTCGAATCATCCCGTAAACGTAAGTTATTTCTTTGCAATATTGTCAACTTACATGAAATACGGATTATTCGACATGTTCAGCAGAAATTGTGCATGTGTTGCGTTCACTAGTACTTGATGCTTCTCTACATCCAAGATGGCCGCCGTTTCATGAAAGTTCCCTTATGGCGTATGCTTTGCTATATGTCTTTCTATTCGTAATTCACGTTGCTTTCACTTCTCCAACATTTACTGTATCGTCCAAAGGCATTGTGTATCATCGCAATATACAATCTACTCTTCAAGAGTATTACTTTCGAACCAAGGTGCTCCGTTTCAACGAACGAGCATTTCGTTGGCATTGATTTTGCTAACGAGCGTGCCCCACGCGTACTCGTTATCTCATTTTCCTTTCATTTCCCCTCTTTTCATTGCGTCTGTCATTATGCACGTTGTATAATCGTGCTAATTCTCTCTTCCTCGATGCTCTTCGTCTAACGAACTATCGATTGGTTTTGGCGGGATTCTCGTTTCCCATTTTTCCGTGATACACGAATCTTTTAAATTTCACGTTCCATTGCGTACTATATTCTTGACGAAACTTTCAGCGAATCATAAGTATTTTCACTTATCCTTTCGGAGTGGGCTGTTTTCCTTCTAGTGTCTAGTACGCTTTTGTGATGCAGCTGTTCATATTTTGCAGAATTTTTTAAATCAATGTCCACATAATTGTCGAAAAACTGTGTCATTCCCCAAGAGTCATCTTTGCGTTCCTGGATATCGTCCATCTTCGATTTCATCCTGTTCCGCCTTCCTGCTGTAACACGTAGTGTGGCTCCAAATAAAAAGGTCCAGGTCTTAATTTTGTCACGATGGCTGCGAAATGTTATCACACGTTCGTCATACACGTCTACAATCTTTGGTTATTATATTCTTTGTCGCTATCGCCGATTCTATATCGAATTGTATAGTTAAAACGTCAGCTATGATATTTTTCTGTGGAACCAGTAGTTGCAGGGTGTACCGGTTGACATCGATCTCGTTGCATTGCCTTTTCGGAGTTCATTTCCAAGCTGTGTATCATTAAATTAATTGCAAAAGTAATAATTTTGAAATATTTCACTTTTGGAATCAAATGGCAATATGCATGCGTTTGTACAATAAGTTGAAGTTAATTGTTAGTTATTCGCGCAATGATAGCTAACGAATATACAAATAATCTGTTTTATACGATGCGATGATTCTTTCCGCCAGTAGTGAAATGTATATGTTAATCCATGTTTTATTACAAAGTTTGCTGCCTTGTTATCGTAAATAAAAAATTGGCTTCATTACATTTTATATCTTGCGATATTTATGTACCAGATTTAAATAACGTGCTGCCATTTGTTTCAGATGCCACGAAGCAAGAGACGCCACCGTACTCGCAGCCACTCAAGGGCACGCTCACACTCTGCAGGTTCTCTGCAATACGAGCACAAAAGGCGGCGTATTGAGTATGAAAGCCCACAGAGTAAAGGAACGTATAGGTGAGTGTTGCAACAAAATCATTTATTATTTATCGCTTCTACCAGTAAGGACCTGACTGAGAATCTAGGCAATCGTCTTAGTTTTACATCTCTGTATTCAAACCAAACGATCGTAAAGCGTGCGAGTATGTAATGCTGTCCCTGTACAGTGGTCTAGCGTTACTTCTACTGCGAGATGCATACGAGTCAATAAGAAAGCTCCGTTGCTAGAATATTCTTTACTCCATTCTATATCACGAGGCAGGAAAAGTGGAGCAGTTACCATTAGGAAGGAAGGAAAGCGAAAGAGCAGCGAATTTTACCGTGGCAGCGTGTTTCGAGAAGTCGTGTATAATCGTTTGCACAGTTTTTGCAAGACTTGCGCAAAAAACATTGAGATTGAACCGGGAGTGGGGAATAAGTAGAGCTACAAGCGCGCGAGGCCAATGCCGCGAACGCGACCTCCCACTCCGAACGTGCCTAGTGCCGAACCAAGGAGGCGATAGAAATTCTCCATGAGATGTTTATGGCTGTCAGTCGTGGTTGGTGCGTTCGAGCTTTCACGTTGTCGGCCAAGATCTTCTTGCAAGATTTTCCGGGCGCTCCATAGTTGAGATCCGTTCCGACACGCCGTATTATTGTTGTCTCTTTCTCTAACAAGCGGTTTGGAGTACATACGTGAGTGCAGATGTGGATTTTATCCGAAATGATTTCGTTGGGAAAGAGTTGCAAACGTGCGAAAGGTATAAATGAAACGAGGTACATGAGAGGATCACTTATACACTTAGGGTGCAGAATGTCCCGTGTAGCGATAAAATAACACTTAACGATTTGTTTGCACTTGGTATTACATGTTGGTTACTTCGAATTCAGTGCAGTTGATTTTTTTTTCCCCTGCATGATTATTATTTAAAAACCGAGCAAATATAGGAATTAGGGACGCCAATAATGTAGTCGACTTTGTAGTTATATCCAGAACTGATTCCATGTATCGTTGTGATTGATAACGACTCGATATTCGTATGCAGGAAAGAAAATACTCCCCGGCCAGCTTGTTATCAATCATGCTCGGTCGTTTATATGCATCGTAATTTATCTGGCATAATGAGTCGCGAACAAATGATTGCTTTGTTTGGTCTTCGCCATCTCGTTTACGCAAAGTATATGCGAAGCTTTGTTTTACCCATTTCATATTGCTACTTGTGTTTGGTTTCTGAAGGAATGTTTGTCAGACGTACAAAACGATCCGATGATTAGTTGATTAAATATTACTGACTTTCATAGAGTACACGTATTTGTATGAGCCTATTGAGGGGAACCTACGATCGGATATCAAACTTTTATACGCAAAGAACAGAAGTAAATTCAATGATTTCCATACAGTAGTTATCTTTCGAACTGTCGATTATCCTGTGAGAATAAATACTTTTTATATAAGTACGTATCAGATACTTCTTCAACAGTATTCTGAGCAGCTGTAAATTATTCAAAGCAAAAACGCTCGTTATCGGATCTCGATGTTGGTGTTGATTTTTAGTTGCTCGTGGCTCGCCAGCAACGCGGAAGGATTCTTCAGCAAACATTCCACAACACAGTGGCGTGGGGATGAAGGTGTTTTGCAGAAGCTAGATTAGATGGCTTGATTAAAATGTCCTCAGATGGCAATTGCGATTACTCTTTCGAACTGCTCTAACGCCGGGAAGTCTTATTGAGCAATTGGTAACGGAGATTTGCTTTTAATCATTTTCTAAGCGTTCTTACACTTCTTCAGTATGCAATTTATATACATGTATACATATTGGGGAATTTTATTTTTAATTGTTCAAAGGTTAATCAGAGGTGCGGTAACAAATACAAAATGTTGTTGAAACCGAGAAATCTTTGGTAATTAAAATATACCATACCTCGAATAATTAAAATGCACAAGAAATTGCTTCTGCCTTACTTTTTATCATTCACGCCACGATATATAAACAGGCTGCACGCGAGTAAATATTTTCGCGTTTCAGATAAAAGACTGCCTTCGTTTTTACTCTCGGTTATCGCTAGTACTTTCTTCCAAGGAAAATTATCCAAAGTTTTGCAATTTAAATGTCTTGGCGTTTATGAAATAAAAGCATCTGTACACATTTTTAAACAAAAACTGTGTACCATTTATCATCATTGTCGGTAATTGTCGAGAAAGTGGCCAGTTAAAACGCTTTATGCGATCCAACATACACACTTCCAACCCGTTAGGAAAACGCACAGTTTCTCTTTGTATCAACATAAATTGCATGCTATTTCTCATACAATTAATCATCGTCCAAACTTTCTGCAACGCCACAAGGAAGTTTTTTTTTTACCGACTTACCTTGCTCCGGCAATTTAGGAGGTTCTAAATTAAAGTTCACGACTTTAGAAACGCAACTTTTACAAGAATTTCTTAGGGACTATTTAGATTCGCGTCGATCTGTATGACGGTAACGAATCCTTATCATTTCTAATCTCAGAAATCGTAGAAATTCTAGAAACACCAGAGAGTTATATTATCTATACGAATCGATGGGATCCCGCATTCTAGTTTCAGCAAATTACAATTTATTTTTTCCCAATCATCGTTGTTTACACTTCACGTTGAAAAACGATAGTGGAAAGAACCAGTGTCAGTGTGAAAAATTGCGCGCTGTTTTCGCGCTTGATTAATCGTGCATTTCACGCTGCACCGTGATTGTAAAATATAGGATACACGAGTCTAGCAATTAATTCAATGTTTAAGCCCTTCCCTCCGATGCCTTTGAGCTTGTATTTAATGAATAGTGATAATTTCTCCTTGTACTTGCTTCCTGCTCTCGCACGGGTCGACGACTGATCGAAATTGTGTTCGATTTGAATTATTCAATTTCGCGGTTCCTTTGCAACATTAACGCGCTACTTGGCGCATTAATGGAACGACTGCAATTTATTACGATGGTGCACGGGGATTTTTTGTACGCTTGTTATTAGCTATGATAAATGGTTATAAATGGGGAAAAGGAATGAAAGTGAAAACGGTCTTCCTCAAAGTCATTTTTCTTTAGAGAAATCAAAGTTACTAATATTAGAAACTCGCAAGAACATACATATATGAACGACCTATCATTTTCTCTACACGTATTTCAATAATAAAGTAATTTATTCCGTTCGCCAGTATTAATACATAAATCTATATTCTTGTCTGATGGACTCACCGATGAAGAAGTATATAATTCTACGATTACGTTCTACGAATGTATTCACGGCGGATTCGAAAATTCAATCACAACGCGTAAAATTCACGAGCCTCCTAATTATCTCCAAGCCTATAACGCGAGACCCTGCTCTCGAGTTAATTGCCTTCGTTACCAGTATAATTAATTGCACAGCTGCATACGTTTGCGCGATCGAACGATAATGTACAAGGCTGAACGAAATCGTTTGCTCCCCGGCAAATTAGCTGAAGATACGATAATAAATAAATAATAATAATAATCCTCGGCCCTGTTTAATGCCACCATTGTTACAAGTTCGGTATTTCTACAACAATTTCTGCAGCAAAAACTACCCCATAACTAGTCCATGTTCTATGCCAATTACAATTTCTCTTCGTCCTTTCACCGTGTCCATTTATTCTTTACAACGTTGTACGTTTTCCCTCCGGGTGAATTTACACTGCCTGTTGTTAATTATCTTTCTTTTTTGTTCTGCCCAGCGATCTGGATTCGCGAGAAAAATCTTAATAACATATTTAGCACGGTGAAAACCGATCGAGCTTAGAATCTAGGTATGTAGGTCCTTGTACTTGTTTATTTTCTCCCGTTGCTGGCTTTGTTTGCCCATCCACCTGGAGGGCTTGTAAAAAGTTCCAATCAGCTTTGTAATAATGGGGGAATTTCTCGTGAAGGGTATACGTCAGCGTTTAATAAGTGAGCAACGGCTTATGAATAAGTTGCACGTAAAGTAGGGTTTGTTCTTGATACGGTCTTTTTATATGACATTACCTGTGTTTGGTATCTCGTTGCTAGGTCGGAAGGTAATTGTAGAAATTGTCTTCATCCCTGGAAAATTCTTCTGACCTTTTCTGTAATGGAGAAATTATTCTTGAAGTGTATATATTGTTTTCTTAATTTCTACGTAAAATGAAATGAATACTTTTGTTGATTAATACAAGTAGATAATTATTTACTGCAATTATCTGTATATACCAAGATATGTTGTTTACTTTATGCATATAAAAAGTGAAATTGAAACGTGTCAGGAATAATTTGT
This sequence comes from Nomada ferruginata, assembly GCA_963583965.1. Lineage (NCBI taxonomy): Eukaryota > Metazoa > Arthropoda > Insecta > Hymenoptera > Apidae > Nomada > Nomada ferruginata. Next base: position 5,598,488 of record OY757225.1, on the reverse strand, counting down.
AATAAATTATTCGTTAAGATGTCGAACAGCATCGGTGGTATTGAGAAAGAAAACACGATAGTGAAATTAATTTCTTCCGTCTCGTAAGAATATCAAGATTGCTTTCCCTTGTTTTTAATGGCGCTATAAATTCGGATTATACCCATAGTATCTCGACGTGAGAGGAATATAAAAGTTCGTAATTGAGCGTGAGAGAACATGGTTTTGGATCAAACCAGATTTTACTATAATCTCTGTAGAATATACGGTATTTTGGGTGCTTGTTTTTTATTCCTATTTATTATAATGAAAAATGTGGTCTCGATTCACTTTTGGTTAGAATTTTTTACTTTGAGCAGTCGGAAGATTTCCTTTTAAACAAGATAAATAACTTTTTTAAGATCTGTTTGTTTCATCAATAATTAACTTTTCGTTATATGTATCTACATAAGATGAAACATATAAATAGAATAGGTAGCATGCACTTTGTCCAACTGAGCACACCGCTTTATATAATTAAAGGGTTACCTAATCGATTCGTTTTGCCACAGAACAAGGCATTCGATATTTCTAAACCGTCCAAACGTTATATAACAGAATATTATATAAAAATTATTATTCGGACTATGAGTCGTACTCATGTTTCATGTAGCTTTTCTTGAAACCCAATTACTGGCAAAGATATATTCTAATTTATTCTAATTTCCACCGATGTATCATCTACTTATGCCTTCTGGCAGTGTTTGCATTAAAACCTTCCTTTAATAATATCGACGAATGTTTCGCATCCTAAAATTGTTTCTGACCCGCTTTCAGTAAAATATATTCCAGGAACTCTTCGACGATCCCAATAATATCGAAATTCTTTAGAACTTTCCATAATTTTATTAAAAAAAGAAAGAAAATAAAATGTGGGAATGCAAGAAACAAATAGACACGGGGTACAAATCTATCACGAATAAGAGGAGGGAAAAAAGCAAAATAAAATTGGGATAATTTAAAAATAAACGAAGCATCGTCGACTTCGACGATGTGTCAGTGAAACGAGGACTGCGGCGGGGATTTAAATATAGTTCACGAGTTGGAAAATGTTCTCTCCTGTCGTAAACACGGGCGTTTATAATATACACGTCGGCCAGGAATTTTCACGCGTGTGAACCAAAAAGCCGTATCGTTTCCCGATATCGGCACGAACAGTTTTGGAGCAATTTCTCCTTTTTACTATCTGCTGGCAATCGTATTCCAAGTTCGCGCGAACGTCGAGCTGGTAAGCTGCTAGGTGCGATTAGCAAATTGTTGTTTGATACGTCGAAGGGTGATGATGATGAATCGATACCTCTCCAGCGATCACGAAACTGTTCAATTGTAATTCAGGTGACAAGACGGACGGAAGTTAAAGGATGCCGGTCCTCTGCGTCGCCCTCGCTACCTGGATGCCAAGGTACGGTATATTTGAAATGTCCCCTACGAAAAAGCGAATGAGAACACGTCGCGTTCGTTCATTTATGATTGTTCGCGATTTTCTAGGTGGAACAGGTATGCAAGGTATAATAAACAATTAAGTTATATTGTAAATAGATAAGTGTATAAGGAATTTCAGCGGTGTTATAGAATTAAGCGAATAACAAGTGCGAGATGGTTTCTCTTACAGAATTTATTTTTGGTGGATTTTCTGCTTGAGTATAGAGGGGATTCGAATAGAGATGGCCAATACAAGTGGAAAGTAACTGGTTCACAGTTATTAAATAAATTTCTCCGTGCAAATTAGTATAATCAGTTTCATTGTCCATTTATCGTCTATTTATCTCCAAATCGTTTGAAACTGTGATTTAGCATTGATCTAGCTTGCATCATCGGAGGATAAAATATCAGAATTATCATCGTCACATAGTTATCACGTGCATAAGCTGATAGATGTGTACTATGGAAAATTTGGATGCGTTGAATCGCAGAAGCTGCGAATATTATTCCTGTGCCAATTCGCATTCCAAAGCTTTTATTGAACGCAATTGCCGCGCAATTGAACGCAGATATTTTATAAAAAATAGGTCAAGCCGTACGATCCATCCTACAAAATCGCTCATCCACCAATTTCCATTTTGATCTTGCCTCCATTCAGTGTATGCCCGAACGTTGGAAAACAGAAATTGAAATAAAAAAAGCGCGGGACGCGACAATAAATCGCAATTCTCAGCACGCGACAGTTAGTCTCCAAAATGGATCGCAAAGAACTTGTTTGTTCCCTGCGTCGATACATTTTTTTTTGGCACGAATGAACGAAGGTGGTACGGTTAGTGGGGGTTGGCGTTGCGGCTAAAGGGCAGCTTTTGCGCATAATCCTATGACCTCTTTAACGCGAGGATCCTTCGAAAAGAATACACTGGAATGCGCTATCAATTCCACCTTTTCCCCACTATGCTCGCCACGAAGGATTGTTGGACTGATTCCAACGCACAAACCTAGCATAAGCTAAAACCAGGAGCCGTTCCATCTACAACATTTAGCCGATCCTTATTGGCCCGGTAGCGTTTCGTCGCGATGCTTCGAGTCACGCATTCCTTCCTCTTCTGCACACTCGTCACAGAGTGATTTACACCGAGCTTAACTTCCCGACTGGACAGGCTGTGTCTTTCGATTCTTCTTCCTTTTTGTTCTCGTTCTGTTTTATTTCCTGCAAGATATTATTTGCACATTGATTCGAACGGGCAAACATTTCACGATCGTTCTCCATTTTTGCGCTCGACGGAACGTAAACGTTTGAAAGGTTCCACCGACAGACGGCAAGATTTGTTTGTGGTTCGTATTGCAGCTGATGGAATGGTAGCTGGTTCGTTCTGATTTAGAACGATCTTACCGCAATGTGCGTTGCATGTGTGAACGTGGTTCGAACGGAGGGTGAAAAGCTGGGGAGGTTTTGCAATTTATTGAACGGTACCACGAGTAATGTTTTATTGCTTGCTGTTAGATACGCGAACAGTGGATGGTTTAGCGGGTGGAAGTTATCATTGTCCTGATCAATCGATAACAGAAGTGTTGAGTTTTAATTTTAACAGTGGACTGTTAAAGGGTTGAAAAGTGAAATGGAAATAACAGAAACGTCTTACTTTATAGTATTTCTTCGTGCAAGGTTTCTCTTATCATTTTGTTTTGTCTATTTTATGCATTTTATGCAGATATGTTATAATTTTCTGTCGAAGGTCACGAAGTTGGGACGTTGTCGAATTAGCAAATTCCGATGACTTCCTTAGCGTGAGTCACCGTCAATCGCGGATTTTCAAGCCTTTTTCGTCGCAACACGCTTCTTCTGCGTTGCACGAGCAGTTACGCGAATTCTTATCTAACTTTTAACGTGTCCGAACGAAATTACAGGCTTGACTCACGTTGGAAGCGGCAGATGGTGGAATTGCGTTAGGTTTCGTAATTGTAAAGTCATCTGAAAATTTCATTTTCCATATATGTATATGTATTACATTCTTGATTTACGCCATGGGAAAAGAGATATCGCAAATTTCTTTTCACGTGGCAACTTTTTTGCTATCGCACGTTTCGGGTTTAGAAATTGCAGAATGAATTTCTGCTGACGAAGGGCGATATTGCGATTGCGGCTCTTTAACCTTGAAATTGGGATTTCTGACGCGGTCGGCCCGATCAAGTCGTTGCAGAAGACGTCAGCGAGATACTCTTAAGTGAAATGGTCTATTTGAAGCCAGACTGCTTAAGTAGGTCAACTCACTGTTGCTCCCATATGCTTAGGGTGTACATACACATGTTTTGTGAAGCACAGAGCTAACAATTAAACCAGATTCTCAGTCAGTTTCCCTTTGAATCAAATACATGGTACATTTGTACAGTTTCGAGGAAACGTTTAACGATAAACTTCATCGTTCCATTCCGACTCGCATCGGTTTTCTGTTCGGATATTAATGGAAAAATGGTGCAGTAACCATAATGTCGAACAAATGTCGGAGATATTCATTAATGTTTCATGGAAATTAATAAACAAAATTGACTCTCACAGTGGCTTTTCGGCGAATTTCCCTTTTCTATAGCTTTGCGAGATAATTATCAGCTAATACTTATCGGCGCACACTTCTCTATCATAGTCACGATAAGAAGCGCAGGCTGTTTTATAAGTAATTAGGGGTTTAACAATTCGCTTGATTTTTATCAGCAAACTGTAACAAGTAACTGCTACCGTTGATATTTATCGTTGATAGCCGAGTCTCATAAATAATGAAAGTATTTAATTCGTTTGAATTCCTCTTGAATAGTATGAGATCCCCGCGATACACACATGGAAGAATAATTTACTCAGGACATACGGAGAAGTTTATCATAAACATAATAATCGATATTACAAATTTTCTTATTATTGGCGTTCATTAATTTCCCCGCTCCGAGGTATTGAAAATTGTTTACCCATGCTTCCCATGAATATTTTTCGTTCTATTTTCAACCACACTGGCGATACTCAACCGCTGATTATTATTGTTAAACGGCCATAATTTCTGTTCACCACCTCAGGTCCAAAACAAAACCTTCCTGTATCCAAATGAAATCCATCACAAAATGCCGCTTGTATTTTACAATTTTCCGCAACACGGGCGATATTCAGTGCCTATCAACCGAGATCGATTGTCATTCACCGTTGTGAATGCATCCATCAAGGAAAACAGTCTCCCATTAATCAGCCACAAATCTGAATAATTGCTTGCGATTTCAGTGGCGAACGAGTGCTGGCCGTGCCACCAAGACGGTACAAGCGAAGTCATCGTCGATCACCGAGCAGCGGACGACAACACGCTCATCGTGAACGTGATCGTGATCGTGTGGCGCATCCGACTTCGTCGCGGCGTGCAAGGATCTATCGACACCATGCCTCGTCGTCGACCAGCCAGGATCGACACCGGCACAGGTCGCCGTCCTCCAGAAGTCAGGTGGGTCTAATGGTGCCAACAACCTCGTTAAAAGTCCTTTTACATTCTGCCCGATACATCTTGTTTCATATGTATTCTATATATGAATTCACTTTCGACGAGTGACTGTAAAGTAAACGTGACTAATTCGGGTAGATTCTAAGAGAAAGGATCGTTTCGTCCACTCTCCGCCAAACCGTATAACTATCCTGTTGTCCGTTCCCTACAATATTGAAGTATCATGCCCACACTGGCATGCACTGTGGTACTCTATCTATTTGGAATCGATATACTGTTTCACAGAATCAATTAATCAGTATCGCATTTAATATAAATATTAAATAATAATCGCGATGCATAGACAAATAAGTGAATCGCACAGACCACTGAGAACTATTTGCAGTGTCTCGTGAAACGATATTCATACTGAGCACAAGTGGGTTAGCAGGGCGCGTAATGGGTTGTGCAACGTTTGCCCGTAACTCTCGCGATTAATCGAACATCGAGATTCCTCTGCCACCCTCCCGCGAATATTCAAACCCGCGACGTCCGTATATAGCCCCGATGAATCATCCCCGCGGTACAACTATTCTGCTCGCGAATTTCGCGTCTTCGGTGTCTCCTCCTACCGTTATCCCCGAGGAGCAAGGATATCCGCGTTTTCTCAACCATTCGAATCGCACGCGATATAAATATCCGACCGCGAAGCGAAGCGAAAAAGAAGGATCAATCGAGGAGCAAAGCGAGAAGAGGAGAGATACAGCGGGAATAAAAAGAGGAGGCTCGACGCAGAAGACGAAGACACGAAGAGGAGATCGGTACGCGAGGTGCACAGAAGAATCAGCCTCTGGAGAAGGCCGCGACGCAACTAGCACGAAGACGCGTGTACCCCGGAGCAAATGCCGATGATTCTTCTTTCTTAGCCAGCGTCGGCTATTTTCGACCGGCGACTATTTTCGAGGGGGACTCGTCACGCGGTTTCACCGCGGTTTTAGTGCGAGTTCTCGCCAGATGGCCAGCGCAACACCGTCGTCGTCCTCCGCATCGTCGTCGGAAAACGCGCCGGCAGGAAAGCCGGTTCGCCGGAAGCTGAGAGTCGCGCGCGACCAAAAACAGTGTCCTGGGAAGTTCGCGACGATCCGCGAAACGGCGAGAACAATACCGGCTGAACCGTGTTACCGGGTACCCTGGCCTGATCCAGCGGATGGCAAAGTGTAGCCTAACGGACGTTTCACCTGGGATGTCAATCTCACCGGGTACCGTTTAACATCCAAGAGGACTATTCGTGCCTCCTCGTTTAAGGTAACCCGACTCGAAAATCGCGCGGTGCCACGCGACTAAGATCGTCCCAGTGCTGACCCAGAATCGATCACAACCTGGATTTAGAAATACGCGTTGCTCTTGGCAAGATGCATTTGTGAGAAAGCCGCGAGAGCCGTGTATCTAACGATTCGGGATCTGTGGCGCAGAATAGAGGATAGACGTGGTCATCCTGGATCACCCTGGACGAGGCTGGTACGTGCGTGGCGGCGGCGGTGGCTTGGCTGACGGTGGTCCACCCTCGGCTACGTCCTCGTCGTCGTCGTCGACGACGAGGGCCGGGCAGGAGGTGAACTTGCTGATACCCGGGAACCAAGTGTCGTGGTGGCCTAGACAGGGTTGGGAGTCCTGGGTGCAGCGGGCGAACATCGAGCCCACGAAGGAATTGAACGCGAAGCTTGATGTCACCCCGGAGTCAAACGACACATCGACTTCTGAGGTAGCGAACGAACTATACGGCGTGTCGAGTAATAGATAAATAGATATGGTCTCGCTACCCTGATTCTCGGTATATGTATGCTGCTGGTCAGTAGTTTGGGACCACCGGGTATTCCAAGGTGTACATTTGCGAGGAACAAAGTTAATTACTATCAGTAAACGAATGCGTGGTCTGAAACTCATTGACCGGCAGCGTATTTCTACATATTCGTTCCGCGGTCTGTATTCTTCAGTAGTACAACCGTAGGTAAAGTCATCCTCAGGCTCGTTGACGAGTAATCGTGACTATGGTAGCGGGCACTGCCGGTACTACCTGTGCATCAATAGAGAGCTAGACACTGCTCTGGAACAACCGGCGGCAAGAGTTGAACGCTTTTGACAAATATCAGGATAAATGTTTGCTAAGGCTGAACTTACCCTAACACGCAAATCGCCTACGCATGTACTTGTTTCTATTGACCCTTTGCCACGATAGCAGCAGCGGCGACACGAAACGAGCCACTGTCGCAGCCAGCGAGCAAAGACTAGTTAGCCAGCTAACTCGTCTTAGCATTTAAACGAGCCGCACGACGACCAACTCGTTCGTGCTGGCTTGTTCCTCTTACGAGGTGATCGTGGCGCACGCGTTTCACGCTTCTTGGTTATATTTGGCAGGCCCGTGCGCGCGATCACGATAAACACGCGCGCGGACCACGAGCGAAGGAACACGTTTAAGAGTTCCCTCTTCACGTTCTTCATCGTCGTTCTCCTTTCCGCCTCATTTTTTTTGTCTTTTTCATTCTTTGCAAATGATAAACCATATTTAGATTTCTACAAAGGTGACGTTGTTTGGGGATGTGTGATATTTCTGTCTCTCGAGAACGCTTAGCGGAGTTTCAATTACCTTCTTCGTTGCACAGATCATTTCGCAAGTAGCTTCTAGTATTTTACTGATTTCCACGCATCAGGTATACACCGCATTTAAGTCATTATTCTGGTATCTCGCGGTCTTTTGAACTGCACAGTGGATGAGTTATCGAACCATTATTCGGAGACTAGACTCGCGCGAACTGTCAAGCTTCTTCTCTGTTATCGGTCAGATAAGTCGTCGAGGCGAAACACGATTAATGCTGAACAATCGAAAAAAAAGGAAGAAAAAATCAGAATAGTAGGAGTGGTAGGGGTAGATCAAAGTGCAATACCGATTGCACCACTTTCATTCCAGTCACTGAAAGTCTACTCGCTCTTCTGGTGCGCGTTACAGTTGTCCTCCTAATTCTTCTCAGACCTCAGAGGCTCATTGTAAAGGTACTCTTTGCCAGTGGCCTTGAAAGAATTCAAGGTGGCGCGACTTCCGAAACGTCGAAAAGCTTTCTCCAGTCGGGTGAAATGGTCTCGGTCGGCGATATTCTTGCGGGAATCGAACACCACGCCGGGCATAAGTCGGTGTTTCTCGCGGACACGGTCATGATATACGACAGCAGAAACGATGTCTCTGGGTGCCAGGAAATTTCGCGCGAAACTGCCCCGTGGGCGAACGACGAGCACGAACTACGTCGTTGTTTTCTAGAGGATCGCGTATTTATACCGCAACTTTACGGAAACTTGGGACAACCCCGATATCATCGAATCTGCAACCTTGAAGGCAAAGGCCCAGTTTTATTAATAGTCGGCGATGTCTTTCAACGATTGGCTGACCGAAGGATCCCCTCGTCGTTTCGATTTCTGCAAGTTTTCCAATCGGCGTTGAACAAAAGGAGAGTAATTCTTACGCTCTGTTGCAAACTTCGCATTATATCATAATCGTAATTTTCTGGGACCGATCCGTTCGCGGAGAACGTTCTCCAATTGACAATATTTTAATCGACTGTTTCGATGCATGGTAGTTATCGCAGAGTGTCATCAAGCATGATCTTCGCAAAGTAAACATTTTCAGTCTTGCCTCGGCGTGCGAACCGAATGGAATACTTCCATTTTTTAACGTTTCCTTTTTATTTTCCATAAATTTTTCACGCCAGATAAAACCAACTATTATGCACTCGGAGAAAAAGAACAATATCTACGATAACACTAGTTGTCTCTAGAAAAAACACTGTGCACCGTCATCTGAAAATAGCAGCGTTCTCCGAGCTTCGACGCACAGTCTCCTTCTCGTCGAGCACATTTCTTACCGAACACCAGGGCGAACCTTTATCAGATAAACAGTCGAGCGTTATCGGGCCACGGTATTAACGCAATTCAATCTTCGTCGATTGCACTTCAACCTCAGAATTCCCCCGATGGTGCAAGGATCTTGCAGCATGCACGTGGTGTCGCGTCCAAACGACGGGGCCCGTTCTAATTCCGCGCGATATGTAGCTCCGTCAACGGCGTAGATCGGAATTTAATCGTGCTCGGCCACGAAAGCTTTTGCTTGCTCCCGTTCGAACCGTTGCTGCTCCTCCGGTTTCGCAATTTCTATATGTGTCAAGGTGCGACCAGCAGAGAGACAGAAACACACAGAGAGTAGATATATCCATCGCACGCAACGCGTGTACGAAAACGTTGCCTCCGCCGTTGCAGCCGTGCGTCGTCGCGAGAACCCCCATCGCGATGATGCACCGATGGGCCTCACGGCGACCTCGTCGTGCACCAGGAAGCGGCTCCGTTGCCAAGACCGATCCTGAAGAGCGTGCCGAACTTCACCGTTCCGAATAAGCGAGGGACAAATTTACGTAATATTCTCTAACGTTCTCGTTCTCTCTCCTCCCTTTTCTGCCTCTTCTTTGATTCCACTACGTCTCCCTCTTCTCCTCCTCCTCCTCCTGCTTCTCCTTTTCGTCATCCGTGTTTCTCTGTCGCCACCGCTTCTCGTTGCTCGATCATCTCGTTCTCCAACAAGACTCAGAGAGAGAGAAAACTGGCGAACGCGAGGGATGAGGAGAGATCGGTCGGTCAGAGCGTATAGCTCACCACTGCTGCTCGTTATTTTTAGTGCGAGAAGAGTATTTGGCGGGGCGCACCGATTCGCCTCCTCGTCTTCGCGATCGCCGTTGTGATCGTGCTTTTAGTGCCTCGCTTGGCGTCCTTGTTACGTGATCGGCGATGCTCGCACCTCCGGCCGAGTGATGCACCTGCGGCCAGGAGCGTGGATCACACCTTTTTCTCTCTTCGTGGCTCTTCTATCCTTCCGATCTATCTCTGCGATCTATCTCGTCCGCCGTGCCCGTGTCAGTGTGTCGATGGTTCATCGCAATCCTTTGCCCGACCGTACACTCGCGCGTGTCACACTGAGGGCACTCGGCAAGGTCCGGCGGAACGACCTTGAATGCGTGCTCTAGGAGAACCTGGGAAAGCTCTCGATCGGAACACGAGTGATCTACTGACGCGCACGAATTCCAACTGCAAAAACAAACAGTATTAGGAGGAAGCAGCAGGGCGAGGTAATAAGTTTGACCAGTCGGTGCACAGTAGCTTCCGGTTGAATTCGATCAAGCATCGGTCTTCTCAGTGCTGTATTCCTCGATCCTTGGAGATCGAGGATTTGTTGGAGCCGCTCTGGTCTCAGTATCGTGTCCCGATGTTCATCTTCGCGCCACGTGACAACATGTCGACGTCTCGTCAAGGATCCACTGGCCGGCGAAATCGGTACGCGCGCTCCTCGACGACGAACAGCGTCACGCAGCTCCTTAGCGACTCGTGCTCTAATCTCCTGCAAAGGTTAACCATCAGGGTGCGCGGGATGTCGACAATGAACGACAACGTTAATGCTAAAACGTCCGCGATCAGACCATCGCCGGTCGTCGCTTCTTTGAACACTGCCAGGACCCATCTGGAGGACAAGTACAGCGCAATCCTCGAAAAGTATTCTCGAAAAAAGCACCACGATCACGCGGACCGTGTCCCCGTTGATTATACCCGCACCCGTGAAAGGGGTCAGAGTTACAGTCGCCGCGTGGACAGCCCGTTCGTTCGCGACGAAAAGACCCTGGAACCCTCGATGACTCGCACGGTGATTAAAAGTCCCACCAGCGTAGTGTTATCCGAGAAAGCTTATCCGTACGTGAAGTCGTCCACGATGAAAGATCTGAAGCGAGAGAAGACACCAGGTTATCACCGAACGGACAGACAACCTTTGCTAACTTTAGAAACTTACAGAAGATACGGAAGGCACAAGTCTGGCCACGCAGAGACGCGTACGCGCAAAGTGAGACCCTACAGGAACGGGAAGAGCGAACAATTAGAATCCACGTCCACTGCGCTTCGATTAGCCCGCCCTGCAAAAATGGAACCCCTGGCCGCCAAAGAGAGTGACGAGGACCCCGACAAGACTCCGACCAGCAGCGCTACTAGAGACGCCATAGCGAATAACAATCCCGTTCAAACTATCGATCCAGCCGAGGACTCTGATCCCGCTATCTCTGAAAGAGCCGCGAAAAGAAAAGAGATCCAGAGTCTGATCCTAAAGTACGCCGCCATGGAGGAAACGTACAGCCAATTGGCTGCCGGGGGACAAGTGAAGATGAGACCGAGCACCACAGAAATCATCGCCAGCAAGTATAGGAAAAACGGCCAGCAAAACGAACGAAAAGAAGCGTCGAGGACGCAGCCCGCGAGTGTCGTTAACAACCACGCGGACACGATCCAGGATGCGATTGTAAGTTGTCGAACCGCGCGAAATATCACTTCTCTGTCTATACTCTGCGATCACCTGGATTGGTGGACAAGTTGTTGCTTCGTTGAGCAGAACGATGCTTCCCTGTTGCCGATGCTGCTGTTGTTTTTTCGTTTTTTTAATTACCGCTGTCCCCGTGCGTTCGCTAACAGTTCCCCCTGGCTGGCTCCTGCGGCCGATTCCAGCGACTTCCAGCGATTCACTAATCGATAACTGTGTTCATCTGTTCCGCAACGTGAAATCGACTCCTATGTGCGTTCAATCATCCCGAGAGTTCGGGTATACTGGGCACCTTTTTTTTATTTTACATTTTCGAGCCATAAACTGCGACAGAAATTGCCGCGTTGCGCAAGCGAATTTTTATTTCATCGCGACCGACTTGCCGTCACGCCGCGTCGGCGCGTTTAAAAACTCTCGATCTCGCGCTCGATGTTCGACTAATCCGAAATAATTGCGTCCTGGCACTGTATCAACGATCCATCGAAGCTGCAATTATTCAGCAACTTGTTATAGAGTTTTGCAATGGCGATTTGCAACGTCTATCAAGCTGCTGCTGTGACAAATCTTTTTCGATACACTCTCTTTTACTTTATTTATTCTGTTTGATTTTTTTAATTGGAACATTTTTAAGCAATAGACAGAGTACCATGGTCTTGACCTCTTGTTTCTCCCAAATCGTTTCCGCTCGAGTTGTGCGTGTTCATACACGATAGATCATGCATCAGGTCTGTTCGAATTCGCGTTTCGATAAGGTAGGCTCGAGGTGTCGATCGATCGATCGATCGACACTGCCACGCTAAAAGGATACGTCGCGACGATCAATCAGGTCGACAGATAGATCGTCGTGATGCGTCCATGTGGCGCACACACGTAAGTACTCCCATGTTTCTGCAATTGATTGATAATTAACAAAAAGATAGAGATTAAAAAGTAAATAATAGATGACCTCTCCGAGCGTGTTAGAGAAAGAAAGTAACTCGTAACGAGCGCACTCGAAAGGAGCTGTCCTATGACAATTCTGTTTCTTCCGACAATTTTTTTTCGTTTACCCCGGACAGTTAAATCGATTTCCATATTTCTCCATTTGCAAAAAGAAAGATAAATTAATTCGGATCGACGTTTCAAATGGCGCACGATCGATGCCAAACAGGGCGGCTCCTTCGAGACTAAATACTAACTTTAACACGATTAAACGAGCCTAGGAAAAAAAAGAACAAGATCTAAAGTAAAAAAAAAAGTAAGACTAAAATAATCCAAAAGATATACATATCTATATCTTTAAAAAAATATATATATAAGAGGTAAAGAATGAGAGATAAAGATCATAATAATAATCATAATCTCATAATCGTAAAAAAAAAAATATTCACTTTGTGCCGATGGTAAAATTCGTAACCGCAACTTTCTGACTTGGCAAACCATTTTGCCCTCTCCCCTTTCTCTCTGATTGTTGGGTTACCATCTCCGTTGTAATGGAATGGAATGGAATGGAAACGGATATGGCACACGGGATTTGGTCACTTTGGTCGACTGGGCGCTCGGATCGGGTGGTTCGATGATGACCGATGACGATGATGATGATGATGATGATGTATCCCCCTACTTCCTCCCCACCGACGCACTCGTACGTTCGTCCGTGCTTACACACGTCCTCTACCGCGTGTTACACGGGTCTCCGCCCTCGTGGTGGTGGTGGTGGATGACGGTGTGCGTGGCGATCGGTTGACGCGACGGCCCTTGGGATGTGTGGGACCCTTCTACCATCTTCTCCGTCTTCCTCTGCCAATGGATCGCAACAACGACCACACAACTACGCAACAACGTCTGGTGGCCATCGTCGATCAACACGCGAACAACCACCCTCTGGGTTCCACCTGATGTATTCGACAACGACGACCGATGGGGAATCGTTCTCTATCGGCGGTTCTTCACGATACCAAACACACGGGGACCGATCGTCGGACCGACCAATGATCCGGACCACCAAACGGTGCACTCCACCACTGATTGGGTCCTCTCTTGGCACGCGCCGCTGATACCGATTCCGCTGGCCCAAATGTAGAGCCCACGACCGCCCTCCGTCGAGGACGACGAAGACGGCCACCTTGTTTACCAATCCGGCGACATCCTGGCAAATAGATGTTCGTGAATACGTGAATACACTCATTGTAGTAGATTTAAGCAAGCCTCAGATCGATTGGTCGATCGATCGATCGGATCGGTTACCTACGGTATCTGCCCATGGTCTCTCTTTGCCTCTGCTCGCCTCTGATCACCTCTCTGCCTTTTTGACTCGCTTCTTTTATCATAATTTCTTGTGCACACCTAGAGTATGTATTTCTGTTTTACGTTGTTTCTTGAGGTAGACTTTTTTTTTGTGCCCACTCTGGTCCAGGGGATACGCAATAGTCTTGGGTCGAACTGCGGTTCGATCGTTGTTCTAGGATTAGGATGATCTATTAGCGTTGCGATAGACTTCATTGTTGTTCGATGTTGATGTTTCTTGCTGGTTTTAAAGAGCGTAACTAGGTAATTTGTGATTTAAGGTAGCTCTTAGATTGTTCAATAGATGGTATCCCCAATCTCCGTCCCGATGACACGAACTTCAGTTAATTAAACATCTTTCTGCATCGTACATTCACGAACAATGTATGCAATGTAGTGTTCAGACTTTAAACGTACACGAATTAGTTTAAGTTAGACATCGAGTGTTACGCCTCCTATCGTTAAGATCCCACCTTTACTTACACGTTCTAGTCACTCGAGGCATCTCGAACAGAATCTCGATTAAGAAATTTGCAAGCTTTTTTTTTAACGTTAAAAAAAGATTCCCTTAAGAGCACAGCAAACGTAACGCACGCTAGCCATGCTTCGTTTTCATAATGTCGAGCACTGTTTCCGGTGCAAAATACTTCTTTGCCATCTTACTCTGATCGGAGCACAGAGACAGAGAGGCGAACGATGGAGGAGAGTCAGAGAGAGGCCACGCTTGCGCTATCTCCTCGATACGTCTTCTTCGGGATGACGTGTTCCTCTGTCTTTGAACAGGCGCACGAGGACATCGGACATTTGCTCTCATTATCCTGATGACTTATCACCATGTTCCCATATGCTTTATCTTCTTCTCTTCTTTTTTTTAATATTTTTTTTTATTTTACCTTGGCCTTCACAGCCAATGAAAGAGACACGATCGCATCAGGACTCGCATATCGGGACTTGATAGTCAATGTTATGTCCTCCGGCTGCCGATTTTTTTACGATTAGGGTACCTCGACCTTTAGGAGAGCAGCAGTTCCGATCGATAATACATAAAGCTCAATTGATACCGTTTTTTTCACTTGAATCATACATCCGTTCACGACGTATGGCGTACAGAACACGACGACCGAACGTCCAGCCAGAAGTGCGCCTCTGTTGCCCTATACCCTCTACGATATTATTACGTATCTCACTTAATACTGAACGAAATAATACGAATACAATTAATCACCGTATGGTTCTAATTGAATGCACACATTAGGGTTCTAGTAGAGCAACACAGACGATCTTCCATGGACGCGAGGTCATTGATCTACCCGGATACTTATCTATCTTTTTACATTGCAGATAAAGTACTGGCCACCCTAGGAGAGGGTACTTTTGGAAAAGTTGTCGAGGTTAAGGACTTGCAAATGTAAGTGGCAGCTCACGTAATTACTACGTAGGTAACCTACCTTCGAGTCTGCATTTCTCTATTTCTTTCAAATTTTTCCGTTTCTCGCTTATCTTACTATCCTCCAATTTTCTCGCGATTTTTTGCTTTTTTCTCCCGTACAAACCATCCCCGAATTTTCGTGCCCCCTTCAATCTTCCATTACCCGGAACGACAACGTGCACCGAGGAGTAATCGCGATGGTGCATGGCGCGACTCTAGTCTCGTAGCAGGGTCAGAAATAGCCGTTGCCGCAGTGTCACAAAATGACGCGCAAGTAGTTGCAATAATAGGTCGACCTTGCACTTTGTTTTACAACTTAAGCCGGGAGCTCCTTCTCGACCGGCGAAATAATTGCCACGAAATTCCCCGATTGAGATATTGGGCCGGAAGAAGAAGAATCCATCGGACGTGTTCTCCACTGTACCTTATTCTGTTGCTCCTTGAAAAAAAAAGAATCATGCTTTTCTTGTCCTAAGATTTATGTATAAGCGACGATGCTTCCTGCCATGTGGATTAGCGGCAGTCCGTTGGCCAGAGTGTTGTCTAATAAAAGTACAATGACGTTTTCAGGGATCACGTGATGGCACTGAAAATCATCAAGAACGTAGAGAAGTACAGGGAAGCCGCGAAGCTCGAAATAAACGCCTTAGAGAAAATTGCGACCAAGGATCCGGAAGGCCAACAGTTAGTATTTGCGTTGGTTTCACGAATTGGTGGGAAGGCTGGACTCTGACGGACAGAGGGTGATTCTTCGTGTAAAAATAAGTTGGAAATTTAACCGACAGATTTTTTACCTCCACGATTGTGTTCGCGTCTGAGAAAATTGTAAATGTATCGTAAAGATATTGGAGCTTGGGCGCGTTCACTGGGTAAGGAATCTTTGAAATTTGATATTTTGTTGCAATAGAAGCATTGGTAGCACATGGTAATGCAAATAGAATGTTTATTCGCTCGCTGGGTTATAGCAGAGTTATAGTTTGGTTTGCATTTAATCTACAGTGAATCATCGGGGTGTCCTGTTGAGTTTAAGTCGGAAAACTTTCAGTAGGCTGATTGAAATATCGTTTTAGTTCGAGACGATAGTTATTTATAGAGGGTAGTATGCTAGGTGATATAAGTAAATTTGTGTATCTTTCCACTATGGAATTGTTCCAAAAACGAAGCTGTAGAAGTTTTATGGAAATCAAAGGAAGGAAACCAATTTATTTTTATAAAAAGAAATCATCGTCTGGTCGTATTTTATGACCACTTTTTCTTATTCTACTACAAGTTAATGTTGTTTTGAATTTATTTCCAACATGTTTCTTACATACTGTTGTACTTGTAGCCTGTGCGTGAAGATGCTTGACTGGTTCAATTATCACGGGCACATGTGCATCGCCTTCGAAATGCTTGGACTTAGTGTATTTGATTTCCTGGTACGTATAACTATATTTAGAAAATGGTACACTGAAGTTAATGTGCTAATTTCTTTTTTTCCCGTTTTTTTTGCAGAGAGATAATAATTACCAACAGTATCCATTGGAGCACGTCAGGCATATTGGATATCAATTATGCTATGCCGTAAAATTCTTACACGATAACAAACTCACGCACACCGATCTAAAACCGGAAAATATATTGTTCGTAGATTCCGATTACGAAAGCATATACAATAGCAAAAAGGTGAGGAGCTATAAACATTACAGTTTATAGACAACTTTTTCCATTGAAACATTGGACGATTTACTAGGAGTACCATTTAGAGCCATACAATTTTCTTGCGTTCTGATCAGGTGTTTAAAATAATATTAATATCATTTCTATACATAAATACAATTTTATGACTAGCTATTAATGGGAAATGTCTATTTTAAATTCACGCGTATATTTACGCCATCATCATATTATTAATAAGACGTCTAATTTATTAATAGCAAAGTATTAATACTCCACGGCTCTAAGCGACACTCACCTATGTCCAATCAACTGTACAGTATGCTCGGCTCCAATATATACACGCTATAATTTTTTAAACATTTGTGCGAACAAAAATTTCCACCCATAAGTTGTTGGTGCGAAACATAATAGAATATTTGAATCCTATTTCTTACATAATTTATTACAGAGATATCAGTAGCAACGCAATATTTTTGTACTTTACATGATGCACTTAAGCCGAATATACTGTACATAAAATATACGATAAAGCGTCCCGCTCTGAAGTGTTTAAAAGAGGTTTCTCCTTTTTAAGCGAAGGGACATCAGGCGCGTAAAACGAACAGACATTAGGCTTATCGATTTTGGTAGCGCCACGTTCGATCACGAACACCACAGCACGATTGTTAGCACAAGACATTACAGAGCGCCTGAAGTAATATTAGGTAAAGTAAATTCCGTTAATAACGATCACGTGAATTGCGAAACTCTCATTGACAATTTATTTAATTCTATTTGCAATTAGAATTAGGATGGTCCCAACCTTGTGACGTGTGGTCGATCGGCTGCATCCTATTTGAATTGTACCTGGGTATCACTTTATTCCAAACACACGATAACCGCGAGCACTTAGCGATGATGGAACGTATACTTGGCGCGATTCCACACCGTATGGCCCGCAAGACAAAGACTAAGTACTTTTATCATGTTAAATTGGACTGGGACGAGAAGAGCTCTGCTGGTAGATACGTTCGCGATAATTGCAAACCCTTGCACGTAAGTATTAATCGTCTCGCTTTTTGGGTCAATTTTACCCCGTTTGTGTAACTGTTTAAAATAGATAATTGTGATTTTTTTGTTACCCTTTTGTAGCGTTGCATGCTCTCGGATGACGAGGAACATAGACAGCTGTTCGACCTTATCCAAAAAATGTTAGAATACGAGCCATCACAGAGGATAACATTGAAGGATGCATTATCACATTCGTTCTTTGATCCATTACCAGCGCATCAAAGATTACCAGACCTCCGAGCGGGTGGTGACTCTCAACAAAGTCATGAACGATCACACTCTCTGTCCCGATGAAGCTAGGAAAGGGACCGACTTCCGTGCTGGCCAGACACTCCACTGTCACGAACACTGCTGCCCTACATCGCTGTCGTTACATCGTTGAATCTTGCGAGACTGTGTCTTTATCGTAGTAATGCGATTCGATGACACAAATCGATTTGGAATGAAAGAAACGAACGAGTTTAATAAACGAATAGAGAAAAGTAAGAAAGGGAAAGTAATAATAGTGGCGCGCAAATTCAGGAGAAAATACGATCGAATTTATCAGTGTAGCAATCGATGTATATGATCGGTGAAATCGCATTGGTTACTAATGAAGTAGCAAATAAAAAAAATGAGAAGCAGTAGTGCGATGGTGCTGTGGAACTCGGACTCGATATAGATTGTAATTATAAACGGATCGTCGTGATCTTTGCATCGAAATATACAAAGTCGACACTCCTTATCTCCGTTTTTTTAGTGGAAAAGTCAACAACACTTTCGTAGAGAAACCAAAAAACGCTTGACGAGGTCCCCGTTACTGACTCGCAAACGAAGCCAGTGTGTCTGTTCAGTTTAGGGTAACAGAGTCCCGCGACTGTAAAAGTTTTTTCTAAAACGCTCTTCTGTACATTTTATCCTTTAATTTTAGTACAATGTTATTATGGCAACAAAGTTTTGGAGTAAAGAAAGGGTCACAGTTTATACTATGTTTGTTATAAATTGATGACCACGGCGTGTTTAGTAGTAAGAATCAGATATAGCGTTAAGGGACAAGTAAATATACGCGTATGTGTTGATATTAATTAAGATTAATAAAGGAGAGAAAGTGAGAGTGTGAAAGAGAGGGAGTGCGTGAAAGAGGAATTCAATGATCGCCCATTCATCATCGTAATATACACATGTTAACGTTCTCAGTGATCGTAAGGATACCACATACTATTATTATTATTATTATTATTTTAGAAGATGCTAACGTACTTTTTCGATACCATGGAATGAAGTTCACTAATTTTTTTTTTCTTTTTCGGACGTATGTTTAAATTTCATTGCATTGTCTTACGATGTTGCAAACAATCATGTGTGTTTTAAATTTCATCAGTCCTTACGAATACGATTAGTAAGATGTGATGGTTCAGTTGCAGTTTTTCAAAACACGTCAATAATACTGAATTTCAAGCGTGCTTTGCACATCTTAAAAAATAAAAATAGACCGGCGAGCTTCTTGTGTCACAAGAACACCTCTATTTTTATTTCCTTTAATGAAATAATTCGAAGACTTCGAGTTTAAAAACTCCTACCACTCGTGTACGTCTTGTTTGCCACTTTTTAGATTGTGTACACACGATATGACGGAAGTTTGCGACATCCTGCTGCTCGTACAAAGAGAAGAAATATGTCTGACCATTGCGAAGGAAAAGGAATATTGTTTCGGGTAGCAATAAACACATTTCTTTGAAATAATAATATGAAATTTATTCTTTCAACTAGCTGTCAAGCTTCTCATCCCAATAATTTAAAGTGTTCAGTGATACATTTATACATAACAAACGGAGTAGACAGACACTCTTAACATACATAAACATACGCATACATGCTGCGCCGTCAGCACACATTCGCACAGGGGACTTATAAGCAGCAATTATGTTTCGAATCTGCTCAACAGATTCTTGCAATTTCGTGCCAAATTAAAAGACAAAACGAAAACAGAAAAAGATAGAAAGACAGACACCGTTAAGCACACGCATTACCAACGTGCATAGTCGACGTTTTAGAATTTTATCGAAGCCTCGAACATAAAACGACAGTCAGAATTATAATTTAGGCCAGTCATAAACTGGTGGTACAGATGACTTGTAGGTAGTATCGTACAATTGCGCCTTGATAAATGTCTCATAGTCTTTAGGCTGCGGATGAACACTAGCCAGAGCTACGGGACAAGCAAAAGAAAAGATTAATTAGTTCGCTCGTATGAACCGTTAAACGGATCGCTCCACTTAAATAGAAGAAATACATCAAATGTTCTTACAACTGTTATAGGCGTACTCCATAACTTTCGTGGCTATCATCAACGAACATTTTTTAATATCCTGCAACGGTGGATACAAATTTCCATGGCTAAGGTCGTCATCGGACACGATTTCCGCCAGTGTTTTAGCTGCAACTAGGAACGTATCTTCTGGAATCACGCGCATGCCGCAACATATTACCCCCAACGCGACACCTGGGAAAATATAGCTGTTGTTCCCTTGGCCGGGGTAGAAAGTCTTGCCATCGTACGTCACTGGTGGAAATGGTGAGCCGCTGGCAAATATACACTTTCCCTGTCGAAAGATAAGAAAGATTATTACGAAACTAATGCTTCAGCAAACTCAGGCTGCTTCGTACGATTCGTTATTTAAATCTCTGTCGTAAATGAAAGTAATCGAAGGTCGTGATATTTTTTTAGCAATACCTCCGTCGCAGTGTACGCTTCCTCGGCAGTACATTCTGCTTTGCTGGTCGGATTGCTGAGGGCAAAGATCACAGGCCTCTCGTTGTTCTTTCCCATTTCTTCCAATATTTCCGTGGTGAAAGCACCGCCAACCGCGGCAGCTCCGATGAGAACTGTCGGCTTCGCGGTTTTTACTACTTCCAATAATGAATCGATTGGCTCCTGTTCGCGTGCAAACTGAGCCTTGTGCTTCGTCAGTCCACCAGACGGACGATCTTTTACAATTAAACCTCTCGAGTCGACCATCCATATTTTACTCTTGGCCTCCGATATAGTGACACCCTCTTTTTGCATCGCCATTACGCACAACCACGCAATACCCAAAGAAGCCTGCACCAATAGAATATTACTTTATTCGTGTTGTTTCCGGTAAGAATTTATATAGCAATGGATTGTATTCGTATTAGTCACCTCTCCAGCACCCTGAAAGACAATTGTATTTTCGGACAATTTCGTATTTGTCACTCGTAGAGATGCCAATAATCCAGCAACCGCGACAGAGGCAGTTCCTTGAATGTCGTCGTTGAATGTGCAGTAGTCGTCACGATATCTATCGAGTAGTCTGAACGCATTCGCGTTTCCAAAATCTTCGAACTGAATCAAAGTGTTCTGGCCGTACCTCTTGACGACAGCTTCCATGAATTCATCGATGAATTCGTCGTATTCCTTACCAGTTACACGCTTATGCTTGAGACCAATGTATAAGGGATCATCCAAGAGACTCTGGAGAAAGTGGTGAAATTGTAGTATTCTATTTTTGGCCATTCTTAACATTAATTCTCTGAACATAGAGTTGCAATTCGATTTTAACATTTAAAAAACTAATTTCTTTGATTTAAATTATACCTGAGTGTTTGTGCCAACATCCAAAGTAATAGGTAAACACTGGTGAGGTTTAATTCCAGCTAATGCGGTGTACAGAGACAGTTTTCCAACAGGAATTCCCATTCCGTAGGCGCCTAGATCACCCAGTCCAAGTATCCTCTCACCATCGGTAACAACGACGGCTCGTACATCGTGCTCAGGCCAATTTTTCAAAATATCGTAAACGTATCCTTTGTCGTGGATGGATATGAACATACCACGGGGTCTTCTGTATATTAGACCAAACTTCTGACAGGCTAAACCAACCGTGGGTGTGTAAACTAGGGGCATCATTTTCTCTACATTGTCTGCCAGTAGGCGATAGAAAAGCTTCTCGTTTCTGTCCTGTAAAAATAACAGAAAAAAATTGAATGAAAATTTTTAATTCAAAGCATACCAATAAAAAATAATTAATTAATTGATAGTCCGCACACACCAATAAGCCTATGAGGTAGATATATTTCGTTAGATCGTCGTCATAACGATCCAGATTCAAACGACAGAGTTCTAGTTGTTCCTCCTGAGTTTTTACGACTGCTGGCAGAAGACCGTGAATTGACAGGGTTTGCCTTTCTTCAAGAGTAAATGCCATTCCCTGTAAAATAAAAAGGAACCGTGACACTTCCTTGCATGTAGATGAGAGGAATATTTTCTTTAAAGAAACAAGAATTTTATTGTAGAAATGGAATAGTAACAGGTCATGAAATGAAACGAAGTAAATATCTTCTCTTCTAATTTCATTTCATTTGACGAACAAATCATTGTTTCAAATTAATGGAACGAACAGAGATGAATCACGGGATATCTGACTACTTCTGGCCTTCGGCAGAATTATTTCATTGCTATCTAGAATGGGTTAATGAGAAAATTCCATTCGACTGGCAGTATACGAATGTGAAAGGCGATCAGCTGTTTCATTTGATCGTATCTCATGGACCAATGAATCACATTAGGCGAATCTTTAATAGCTCGCAAGAAGTATTTTGCAAGATAGATTATACAATTTCATTCTTTTTCCGACTTTTTTCAATGAGAGTATTATTTTAAAATAACAAAATCAGACTATATCCGCTTATAATGAAATAAAAATTTTCTTTTCAATCTTGACACGATATATTCCTTTTAATTAAAAAGCTATGTCGGTGTAATTTTAAACAATTTTTTTTATCAAACGTACAGATATTGACAAACGTAGTTTAATAAATATATGTATGGAGTATAACATTTTTAACTGGCACAATAAGAGGACAATTGTCTAACCATGACATAGATACATTTATAAAAAAAAAGTACACATCTCGTTTATTTGTATAGAGCAGTAACAGAACAAAGATTCACTCAATGTGTTCACGGTAATTGCAAAACATCTCCATTCAATTTGGAAATTTCCTCCGCGTCGATAGATTACTATTATGCAATGCACTAATAACATTCCCCCCGGTTTCGATTCATCGATGTCAATTAACTGAAGGTTGCATATTCGACGTGCAACCTCTTCATTAAATTGTTTGACACGAACGACTTAAATGTCTGCGGCGTTTCCTTTCGTGACAATCGCAATGAACCGTGTTATTACTATTGCTCGTAATGCATCGTGCATGGCGTGGTCCGTCAGCCTTTATTAATTAAATGCATTTCTATATGGAAAATGCAAGGGTTCATTGCATAGCATGATAGTTGCATCACGCATAACTATACCCTTTATATTTATAAATATATAAATAATAAACGAGAATATTAAGTTTATAGTTTCGTTATACGAACAGGACGAAAGCGATAATCATTCACAATAATACTTCCTTTCACTAAGCAGTACTCTTTTTATGAAAGATTCCCTTGACCCTTTGCAGTTAAGCTTAAATGAACAGCACAGGGTCAAAGTACTCGTCGAAAGTATAGTATTTTTCCACCGATAATGACTATCGTGCTCACTGGCAATACTTCGAATGTCCCAGCTAGATCAATGACCAGCGACGTCAATTGACTTTTATAAATTATAACAGGGCGTGAGGATATGATACCCTTTCTTTCTCTGTCTCTACTGTTAAAAAGAAAAGTTGTACTTCAAAAGAAAAATGTATAATTACGGTTGGCAAATTGTAATGCTAATAAGTAGGAATTTTGTGAAAGTGTTTGTGGGTTTTTATGTAAATATTTAAAACAGCCTGTCGTATTCCGATGATGACGTATCGCTAGCTTTGATATTTCGTAACTGAAAGATAATACCTCGTAGAATTGATATGGTTGCATAATTTAGATGCTCCAAAAATAACTAACAACGCAGACAATAGTAAGAAGTCATGGCAAATATTTTATAATAATAGTACACCTTTGCTTTTTTTTATTCATTAATGTTTGATTCGCTTGCGCAATTCCTGTGATGCACAATTAATTGTTCCCTTTTGTCTACCTAAGGTATTTTAAAATTCTATACGCATATATCGTGGAATATTTGACCAGATACTATTGTATTAGTGTACGTGTAAAAATTAGGAAAAATTGTACGTTTGTTCCTGGACAGCAGATTATGGAAGTGAGTGATAATAGGATTGAGTGTTCGGACTTTGGACGACGTACTCTATTAAAATTATGCAAAACTAAGCGAATGTATGCAATTATATTATAATATTACACAGAACTAATCTCCAATAACTGAATTTGAACAAACTGCTTTGGTTGCAAAAAAAAAACATCAAAAAGAGTTATTGCATAGGTGTTCGTTTCACAATTACGTATGGAAAAGCAAATTCACAGTCAAGGTTATTCGGTGTTGGCGACAGCAAGCATAAATCAATGCAAGCAATGCCAATACATATTACTTCCACACCTAAAGAACGAAATTTCTGTATATAAATTATTTGCAATATCATTTTTTGATTTTTATAGACGCTCTAAAACTATCACATTTAGATCATGAAATTAACTTTAAATAAAATTCGTCTCGTCGCGCGGTATCTTCAAACGAACAATATTTGACCGCAAGGATATTACAGAAAGTAGAACAAAAATTGCCCACGCGTTGAATTCGTGTATCAGTAAGCGGATCGCTGCAGCAGAGATACAATGATTTGAGCAAATGAAAAGAAACAATGGTGGTATCTGTGACGTAGCCGCACGTAATGTTTCCTTGAAACTTATCGCTCATCGAATTAAATTGCAACACACATGTTATGTATATTACATATCCGTTACTTTCCATACAGACAGAATTCACGACACGGCTATATGGATCTACAGATCAACTTTTGTTTTATCATTGCACGCAGAATGTTCCAAACGATCGATCTACCTAAATTAAGAAAAAAAACATGCAGTTCCATAAAAATAAAAATGCATTCTCAAATGCACCATTGCTTTTATGAAACCAGCGAAGTCATAGGAAAACAGATCTTCTTGTGCCATTTAATTTTTCCCTTTTGTAACTTTCTTTTTTAACTTTGATCAAAAAATGTCTTGCAGTGAAGCGTCTCGTACTCGATACGGCAATACACTACAAATGTATCATTAGAAAAGGCACCGGTAGATTTGAAATCCAGATATAATTGGTCTACTGTACAGATCACGAATACCCTTCCATCCAGAGCGAGTAGAGGCTCAGGAATACGTGTCGTTCTATGATAATCCGGCACCAGGTCCCACCAATCCGTATCCATTGTTCTCGCGAGTTCTCCACAGGATCCTCTCGAGTCCCATGGCTAACAATTCGCGATGGAGACGGTTGCCAGGACTTCGGTTGGCAAGCAAACGATCGATACACGGTTCCAAGAGACTCGATTGCCGGCGTGGAACCGAGACACGACCTATTGCAAGAACCGTAGGTACTCGTACAACTAATACTTTGCATATCTCGAACAATCAAGTTATGCCTTTCAACGAGGTACTTCGATTATGCTTCTCTCTGTTTACTTTTTTATTGAACGCGCAGATTTTAT
This sequence comes from Nomada ferruginata, assembly GCA_963583965.1. NCBI lineage: Eukaryota > Metazoa > Arthropoda > Insecta > Hymenoptera > Apidae > Nomada > Nomada ferruginata. The sequence goes on along the minus strand of OY757225.1, from coordinate 5,573,251 downwards.
GGGACAGTATCTTGTTAATCCTTTGATGAGCTGTCTTTAATAGACGCGAAACTGTATGCATGGGTGAAAAAATGAGACTCTTTTTTTATATTCCACGTTACGAGGATTTTATTATTGCAATGCAAGCTAGGAGGCAGTAGTATGAGAAAATGAGAAAGATATTCAAGTTTTAGTACCACAGGTATACAGCGGATGTTTGTGGAAATGTTATTGTGGACTATGGTTGAGGAAGTAGGCGAGGAAGGAGAACCTCGACAGAAATGTCTTATATTTTATCGTTAGATATATTTACGTTATTTTATGCAGTCTGAATATTTTTTGCATATTTTTTATTACGATTATTTTTCATTACTTATGCCTGTTATTATTAATCATTATGATATATTGTAGAGTATAAAACAGACGCGGAGAATTTTCCACGTGGGCACACGTTGCATTTATTTTCTATTTAGCATATTTCAACATAAATATCTATAAGCTAAGAGACAATTACCGATCGGCTACACAGCAAACTGATGTTTAAAAAACCGATTGCGCACGAATTATCATTTAAATTATTCCAGTGATATCGCTAGAATACCGTTTTCATCAATTATCGAATGCTTAAAGTTCAAATCGATTGCTTCCGATTATCTCAGATGCTAAAATAAAATGATTTTGCACAGTTTAATTTATTTTAAGAACTTTAAAATTCTCGCAATCACCGCAAAATATTTCTACGTGGAACGCCCATATTGCACAGTCATCGAGAGAAAGAAATATCGGGGTCTACTCAAATGAATAACGCTGGTTTGAAAGTATTACCTGGCTAAAAAGCCACTTTCCTTTTATTGCAAATAACGATCCTGTTTTTTTTCTTATAAAAAAAAATTTGTTAATAGGGAACTGTCTAAGGGTGTCTACTTTAATTTGCCCTGCTATAATTGCATTCACATAAATAATCTTAGAATTCAAGTTTATTTTCATGAGATATTTTTGTTATGGAAACCAATCTCACTTAAAAGTGTAATTAAATTTTTCGTGTCTCGTATACATCGTGAAATAAAGATAACGTTGCTTTATCGTAGTCAAAAAAAGAGTTTGTTTCATCATCGTCAGGTTGTTATACTTCCGCTTGTCCCGTCTCGTAAGTTTCCACCGTGAAAGTGAATTTCACAGAATTGCAATGAGTACGTGACCCATTGAACGTAACCGAACAATCATTTTTCTAGCAACTACCGTTTCCCACATTTTAATAATAAATTGTTTAACAATTCTCCTTTCTATGCTCATTTTCAATAATTGATATTAGTTGGTGATGTTACTAAAATACAAGGATAGTTTTGTTTCATTAATTTATTCAATATAAATAATTTACAATGATATTTCATTATCATTCAACGATATTAAAATCATATTATCGATACGTACAGAATTATGAAAGGCTCCGGATATATTAATTCTGTAAACCGTGCTCACTATTTCATCACAGAAAATATGCACGAATATATAGACTATCCTTAGTATTAAAAAAGAAGAAAAAGAAGGTAAACGAAATATTAAATATACAATGTGATATTATCAATTGTAAATGTTCATTCTCGTAATTGGATTACGTTAATATTCCACACGGAACATCGGGAAGCTTTTGGTCATTTCGCAAGGGTACTTAAAATGGAAATTTCGCGCCGCAAAAATACAGTATGCTACTATTTAATTTCATAGTATATTATAGAAAAATTCTCAGTTAGATATGCGCGCGCTTTGGATATCGAACCGGCAAATGTGATACCAAACAGAAGTGCATACACGCTAATTTCCCACCTCTGTACAGCTAACAAGTAACTTGTCGCGCGATTAATATATAGCAGACGATGACGATTTCTTCGAAAACAATACGTAATTACACAATTACATCAGTCGTGACAATGTTAAACTTCGTACCATCAGCCCATTTGCCGGCAAGCACGAATAATCGTAATTATACGTTAAATAGAAACACGTAACGTTAGCGTACCTTGTTCAGCTGTGGGTTTTTTAGATGGTCGAGGCCGCGTAGTAAACCGGAACAAATGACATCCCCGTGTCCCCGTTGTCCAAGTTGATCCCTCTGAAGGCTCGACATTATCGTAGACTTTCTGTCGCAGGCTAACTGAGTACTGCTTTGAATTCTGCAAACGGACAGGCGGAGTTTGAGACTGATTGAGAAGGAATGTCGGTACGGTAGAACGCAACAGCGTGAGGGTGAGATGAGGTTAGAGGGCGGGGGTAGAGAACAGTAACGTAACAATTACGTGGCGCATTTGCTCGAATCAGTTGCACTTTTTTCAACCTGACATTGTTATCTTAAATTGATTTGCTAAGTCCATGTTACGAGCTGACGACCGTTTCCAGTCTGCTTACGATAATTTCGCGATTGAGTAATCTATTTCAAGAACGAATTGTCGATACACGTGGGGAAGTTTTTGACGAAAGTCGTGATGAACTTCCACTGACCTAAAATATCAGGCACAGCACTTGATAAGGATTGTCATCTATCTTTGAATTTCATTTGAAACGCTTCTACGTTAATGTTCTAGGTGCATAGGATACCTGACACGTTCCTGGGCATATAACTAATTGGCGCAAGCGCGCGCGTGACGCTAGTGGTGGAGAAATATCGATGGTCAGCACTATCGATAATTTCCGATAGTTGGACCATCGACCATCGATAGTTATCGATAGTGATGGAATGTGATATATGTATATAGTAGCTCCCTCCTGAAAGCGGGCAAATACAATTCAATCCTGAACAAAGGATATAAAATTCTTGAAACTGCAGTGGCTTTCGTACGCAAGATCACACAGAAAGCTTTAATCACTCTTTAATCACAATACTATCGCTAATAAGTAATACTATCGCTATCGTCAGTTATAGAACAAATGCCTAACATGAAATTACCAAACATTTTTAAATTCGCGGCATTACGAATATCTACCCACACTTTCGATAACTATCGATAGTAGACATATGTTATCGATAGTTTTCGATAGTAGCAACCATCGATAATATCGACAGTGCCCTCGATATTTCTCCACCACTACGCGACGCGCAGTCGCATGCTTGCGCCCATTGAGAGAGGATTGTTAGGTTTCTGATTCTTGTCCGTCGATGACGTATATGCATAGCCAATAGAACAGAAATTATTCTTTCGACTAACCTATATCAAGACCGCAATGCAGGAACAATAATAAACAATATAAAAGTACATTTGCTTCAAAAAGAAGTGTTACAGGTGGAAAATTATATACGATTGCAATAGACTCAATCAATTTCATTATCTCATGATCTAACAATCTGGCATTAATCATACGTTCTCAAATGTTTCACGTTCATAGAAGCGTGATGTAATTCCGAACGATTGTACATTCAGCAAACGTTTATTCCGGTATTCCCGCGCGTAATTCGTCACGCTAGGTAATGTCAGAAATATCGACGTCATTAGAAAGTTGCATATCCACTCTGTAAATCAATTAGTAGGAAACGAGAAATAAAAAATTAAAAACTCGAACCAATACGTAAATTAAGACGGGAAATATTAGCACGGATATTGTAAGAAGCTGTTTCGTGTTAGTTTATTTTTATTGGATAAACTCAACTGAAAACCCTTTATGTCTTTCTCTTTACCTGCCGTTCAGCTGATCGGGTTGCCTAATGTCAGGTTCAAGGCCCGTAGTAACACAACGCAAGTGAGTTGAGCGACGTAGAAGAGTAGCCAAGTGACACTCTAGTCGTTTGAGGAAATGTTTCGAGACCATATTCGCTACACCCGTTTCACTCGGCTCTCATTCAGCCAGACATCTCTTGATAAACTATTATATTTATTATTAAGGACAGGGTTAAATCGCGCGACTACTCGTATGACCGTCGTGTCACGCTGATAAAGTAGTAGTACATGTCACGTGATCATCTGCCGTGTAGCGAAAATACGAAATGGTTAACCTCTGCGATTATTCATGTTACGAAATCTTATTCATTTAAATGCCTATATATAACAATTACAAATATATCGAAGTATTAAATATGTATAGTATTTATTGGTTACACTCTGTCATTATGAACTATTTTGGAGAATCGTATTTTTTTTAAACAAAGTGTATCGCACGTATTGGTTTGCAATTCATAGTATTCCACTGGGACAGTAAAAAAAGGAAATGATAATATCATTATGTTTCACTTGACTAAGCAAAAATTTTAACGTTTTGGACATATCGCACGATAATATGGATCACAGGCCAGTAACCTGTCGCCACGTGTTGTGGAATTGAAAAGAATACGAAGCCGGAAAATTTCACGATAACGATCGAACACAGAAAATACATATAAATTATTGAACGTATTATATACTGTAACTTGCATAGCGATCGAATTCTTCCACGTAAAAAAAGAGGCGATATTGCTCCCGTACCTGATATGAAAAATATAAAATTTACTCGCTTATTCGTTCCATTTATTTTTATTTTCATTTTTTTTAAGGAGCGACGTAATTGCTCGTACATTTTGATAAGAATGAATTATTAAGCAAGTCCCGCGATAACAAAAATGCACAAAACGTAATATAACGCGCGGGATCAGCAAATGATTATACGAAGCCTAATTCTCGCAATAAATTATAGAACGATAAATCAGCGTGACACATCAACGTCGCGAACGAATTATTATCAAGCTAAAAGTCGTTTAACTGTTCAGACACCTGATAATATCCGCATCTTTTATTCATTTCGAAAATGAAAGCATAAGGACCGCTAACTGCAGACCCCGATTTTTTACTATTCATTTAAAAAAGAACAAAAAAGAGACCGAAACGTACACGACAAGAATTATATCTAGTGCAAATTAAATTTCTACAATTTGCCACTTGTAAATAAGTTCACGGTAAAGTCACTCACAATACATAGAATAAAGGCAAAGTACAAATTCTAGCCATATCTTTGTTTTGTCTCGAATATTAACCAACCAATCGTCTCTATTTATCATGTTTTGTTCCCCAACTGATCAATGATGACTCGTGGAACAATTATTTATCGATATTATTTATATGCGCAGGCATTTCAAATATGTGTAACCATATTTGAAATATCGTATATCTATACCTTTTTCACGATTATCGAGCGACATTACTATAATTGCAGAGGTATTAAACGTCAAAATTTCCTATGAAAATTTAAATATATAGTATGTCGTCACTTACGCTATGCAACCTCTTACTCCACTGCGCAAATCCTTCGAATGTGGATTCCCCATTGATGATTAAATACGACGCGGAACTTTAAAGATGAAATTCAACAAATACAACTGTCCATAATTTACTAAAATATACAAAAGAAACTAAAACCTCGAATACCTCAAGGAATATCGTTCTTTCGTTGCGTATAGAAAGAAGAACGTTTCCTTACGAAGCTACTTTCGTTTAGAGAAATTAATCCTACCGGACACGAGTAGATCGCAAACGTGACTGACGTTGCAGCACACGCACACTAAAGAACCGAGTGCGCTTATTCCTTTCTTACAACTTCGTAATGGTAGAAATCGGCCTTAAGAACGACTTTTTTTTAGGAGGGAACGGAATGTCTATTCAGATCTCAAGGGAAATCATTACATCATGCTGAATTACTGGTTTCATATAAAATTTAGTCATTCGTTTTCGGAAATCTACAGTCCAAGTTTTGTATTACTTCTTAGTCTGTTCAAAATCGACGCATATATAGACTAAATGATTAATAGAAAATATAAAAATGGTAATATCCATGGTATATTTCAATATGGAAACATTGAAAAATAAATAAGTAGACTAGCTATATATTTGCAACATGTTTAGGTAAGCACGTACATTCGGACTTCCTACTGTGCGCTATCAGCTTTAATACTTTTCTTATCACGCACAAGATTAAAGGTGGAAAATTAAAGTGCGATAAGAACTGTCGTTGACATTGAATGACATAGCTATAATCTCGTCCACCTTAAGAATTTTTACTCTTTCCCATTATTCATTGAAATGAACTTTAAAATTTTATACTATTACCATGATCTACGTTCTATTTCCATAAGAACACAAACACCGCCGAGTTCGTATTAATGTTACCTTAAAACATTAAAATGGTATCTGATGATTTATACTCACATCCTTGAGCAAACAACAGAATTGTCCTCGTAAATTTGACATTTTGTAGAGCGTGACCTACGACAAACTTAGTTGAAGAAGCTTCCTTTAATGATTAGGATTAGATAGTATAATTAACCTACTCAATGCATTCCATCTTTAATGACTTCTTAATAGTATGCAAATGTTTCCAATTAAAGATACATTCGCGTCAGTACCCGCCTATCTGATTCCCCGATTTCAAAATAACTTCACAATATCTCTTCCATGTAAAATAAATTTTTAAACAGCAGGATTTTTCTTAGAACTCTGGATGAAGCGAATAAATCTGCGGCAGTTGAAATGTTTTGACAGTTTTCATTGATTGTTTGTTATTCCACGATTTAAAGAAACAAATAAATGAAGTAATCGGCGGAATGCTTTCCTTTAATGATGTTCCGATTTTTTATATTCTAACACATACCCCGTCTCATTATCATTTACCATCTGTGCAAAAGTGAGTCACGCAGTGTACACACTTTCACCGCTGTAGTCGATAATGGTACCGGCCATTATGAAAGTGGCCCGGGTTATACTTTTTTCCCACTTTTTTGTTAGAAATAATTAAAATTTTTATTACGGCCAACGGGACCAAGTTACAGCAACGGGATATTTTTTCTCGCGCAGCTTATTCATATCCCTTTCTTTTGGCACCCTATTTATTAAAAAATAACTTCATACATTCAATTAGTCCATATTAAGGATATGCATGCTTATACCTACATGAGTATGATAAAGTATCTATTACATTCCAGTGTGTTAGGATATTATTGAAATTGTTCTTTTAATTTGAGTCTTAGATGTTATATTATGTAGGGTGGTTCTAGTTAGATCTTTAATCAGGCAGGGCGCAATTTGAATCAAATCTAGTATTTAAGAAGGGAGGATTTATTTTCAAGCTGTGTCTTGGTTTTTAAGACAGCAGTGTACACTGCTGTGATAATATTTCGTTGTCTAGTTTTTAAGTTCATAGGATATATTTTTAAGAAAGTTTCATTTCAGGAAATTGAATTGTCTTCTTGATTTTCTTTCAGGTTTCTTTCTGATATTCCATTTAGCTTTCGGTCGTGAATTTTCCAAGTACTCCTCTTGTTGTCTTATTTGTACCACGATCAATTAATGAACTCTTTCTCACAAGTTATATTAGAATTAGTTTTCGCGTAATTGGAGGGTGGATGGGCCGTGGCTAGGGTGGGTCTCCATGCGCAGTAACCTCCACGTGGTGAGACCTGGGCAATCAATTATTTATCGTATAATTATTAAACGTTTAAGAGACGTTTGATAATTATATGGAAAATAATTCGAGCTAATTGACTGCGTATTGCACTTTGGATACAATGTACAATAATGGCCGCTGAATGTTCGGATTTTCTCTCATTAATGTTGCCGGAGTCATCCCTACCCATTCTTGGAGTTGCTCCGATGTATCGAGGATGAAGGTAGCGTTCGAGTTATACAACTTATCATCAGCAATGGCCCATGAATATATGCCACGATCGTTCTCATTACGCCTCAATCCACTCCCAACACAGCCTAAACCAAGCGTGCCGAAAAGTGGTAAGCATGAACAATTCATTATAAATCACATTTCTGGATAGTGTTTGCTATGCAGCCTCGAAGCAGCGAACATTAAGTGGGCATTACTTTCCACTGTAGTTATTTGAGCGGAGAGAACCTTAAGTTCTTATTGCAATTACTTTTGAGTACTCGTTTCTATCTTTGTATCTATTTGTAGCTGTAAATATTGTGTATTATTTATTGCTCTGCTTCTTATGTCCACCCTTCTGTTTTCTGACGCTTTCGAGATAATTCGTTAGTAACATAAATCATATATGTTCCGCCAAGAGAATTACATTTTCTTATTTCTCAAGAAGCCTTCCTGTTTATAATTGAAATACCCGTGCATATATCTTTTAATTCATAAATTAATTAATATCTGCAAAGAGATACTTGAATCTACGCGGGTCTCTGCCATATCTACAGTGCCTGCTATGGTTTCGCCATCTATACAGAACTCCTCGAAACCACTCGCGCTTGCTATGGTAGTTCCATCTACACAGAACGCATTGAAACTACTCACACCCCTTACCACAGATGAGATATAAGAATAGACAAGACATCTTATGGACTTTCGTGGCCCAACGTGACTGTCATACCGACTCAGAAATCCCACGCTGATTTGAGCGTCCTCTGCTCATGGGCAGTGATCACTTGAAGAACTATTATTTACTAAAGTAGTGGGGACGGGATTCATGCGATTGTGTGAATATATGTAAATGCTTTGAGGGGATCAGGACAGCTTTTTCTCGAGCAACGTTTCGGTAGAAAAATTGAGCTACGGTGCCTGGTCGCGCGATGCACTTCGGCTCGGCTCGAGTTGAGTCGAAACCACATCGCGATGCATCGGGGCAATGAAATTGACAGTGTCACGTCAAGCGTCCCGCCTGTGCTGTCCCGCTTTCATTGCGCAGCAAATAACAAAAGAATTCTTTAACGACGATCGTAGGTCCAGCTAAAACTTAATCAGAACCCGCAGAAGTTCAATAGGCACGACCCTAGAGTCGTAGGTCCGGCTAAAAGTTGGTCAGAAAACGTAAAAGTCCAGTAGGTACAACTCTGGGATCGTAGGTTCAGCTATAAGTCGGTCAGAACCCGAAGAAGTACAATAGACACGATCCTAGAGCCGTCGGACCGGCTAAAAGTTGGTCAGAAAACGTAAAAGTCCAGTAGGTATAACCCTAGGATCGTAGGTTCAGCTAAAAGTTGTTCAGAAGCCGGTAAAGTCCAGTAGGGACGACCCTAGAGTCGTAGGTCCGGCTAAAAGTTGGTCAGAAAACGTAAAAGTCCAGTAGGTACAACCCTAGGATCGTAGATTCAGCTAAAAGTTGGTCAGAACCCGAAGAAGTACACAGTAGACATGACCCTAGAGTCGTAGGTCCGGCTAAAAGATGGTCAGAAAACGTAAAAGTCCAGTAGGTACAACCCTAGGATCGTAGGTTTAGCTAAAAATTGGTCAGAAGTCGAAAAAGTTCAGTACGTATGACCTTAGTACAGTAGTACGCACGACCGCGATCGGAGACCTTCGAAGAGTTCGAAAATTGCGAATACCACCGAGCGCGACCGAGCGTTACCGACGCGCCGGCGCGTCGCGGAGTGGGGATGCCGGTGCGTGGCGCACGTGGTGTCACTATCAGTTCAAGCGTCGTACCGTACGGGTCGTCTATGCTGTCGAAGGTTAGCGACATATGTACATCAGCTTACAATACAATAGCATCTCGGGGTTTACTTTATCACCGCATGCGCTTGTCTATTACCTTCTATTAATTAATACACGTTTATTTAACAATCGTTTGACTATCGTGCATACCCATTAAACTCTTTCTCGAGTCTCTTTTGCTGGACGCTTGACCGGTCATCCGGTACCACCGATTTTTTGATTCGCGATAACTAGTCGTTTATTAAAATATCGGGTTCATTAATTTATTAGTTTAAACGGTTCTTTGAATATTTATTATATTTTATTACACGATTATTCGGATTCGATGCGGTGTTAAGGTTGCGTTTATTTTCTTTGCAATGTCACTTACATACCCAGTTACATATGTCTTTTCGCGACTTCGAATTCGATTCTGATTTTGGCACAGGTTTATCACGTTGCTTTTCTTTTTGTTGCAGATACAATGGATGATTGGTTGGTGGAGGATAATATATTGAGGCTGCAGGAATGGAGTATTGAGATGCAATTACTGCGATGCATAACAATCAGTCCGATGACGTATGATGAAGGATTGGTAACATTTAACTTATTATCCCAACGGTTTACGTATATTTCTTGTTATCTGGCGATTGGATTTTGGCTCAAGTTCTTTTCTTTCGGTTGAAAGTTATTGAGCAGTTTAAACATTTTAAGTAGGACTTACAATATGCCATTCGCGATTGAAACTAGAGTCAGTAAATTTCATTAATTCTAAACGAAAAATTGAAATACTTTCATGTTTCGCTGCATATCGGTCGCGATTTCTATTATAGCTTCACTAGTATTTATTAAAAACTTTTAATATCTCTGTGACTTTGCACAAGTACGGTCAAATTGTATTTTCGATGCAGGATTGTCCGCGTACTTACGTACTGGTTGCCATGCACTTGAAGCATGATAAATAGTTTCGAGTCTTCATTTCTACAAGCAGCTACGAAAACTTATAAATGCGCGACATTGCTTACTAACTAAGATCATGATCACCTTTAAAACTCGGACAAAGAACAGTCACAGTATGCTTTTGATAAATCATTTATATTAATCTATAATAGTATATCTTGAATAGACAATTAACAGTAATTAAATTAGAATAATAATACGGTAGTACTTTATTAAAACAAAGCAGTATTTCCTCAACAGACGTTTGACAGGATGAAGAAATAAGAAAGAGATAAATAAAATCAAATGTGTATTGCTTCAATTTCTACCTCCTCACCCTATTTACTAACTTGTACAGATTCTCTTTCAGAAAATTTTGATGACCGCGCGCAATGCGGTCAGTAGAGTCAGTGCTTGCTCCGTCAAAGTTCTTTTTATTGTTTTTAGAGCGAAACCGCTCATAATAATTATAACTAAATATAAATAACAGTAAAGATACGCGAAAGTAGAGTCAGTGTTTGCTTCGAAATATTGCTCTCGCGAAATTAGAGTCACTTTGTTCGTCGATCACAATTGACGTGCGCGATAGTAGTCTTTTATTTTATTTTTTTTTCTTTCGCAATAAGTATTCCGGTATTAGAGTCAGCACCGATGCAGTTCGGCGAGTTCGGGCACTCATCCATCAACTCGAAGAGTAAGTATCTCTGTATTTCTTTAATCTTATTTTACAATGGTCTTTGATAATTATCATGATCGAAAAGTACTCAAAACGCAAAGATTTCAATGTTGTCTGTTCTTTTGAATGTTTCAGAAGCTGCCATGGGCTCAATTGTATCACCATAACGATATTGTTGGCCGCGCGCAATGCGGTTGGTAGAGTCAGTGCTTGATCCGTCAAAGTTCTTTTTATTATTTTTTGAGCGCAGCCGCTCTTAATAATAATTCAACATAAATAACAGTAAAGAGACGCGAAATTAGAGTCAGTGTTTGCTCCGAAATAATACTCTCGCGAAAAATAGAGTCACTTTGTTCGTCGATCACAACTATTCCGTTTCCTTTTCCGTTCTCGGCTCGGAGGACTGATGGTTAGGGACTTAGTGTCAGCGAGTTACGATGTGTGGGGGCGTGATTGTGGTTCTGGACCCTGGTCACGAGGCCCTCTGTTAGACCACATATAATCTCTAATTTGGGTAGGTCATCCACCATTCTGGAATCGTGGTCGCGGTTCTTGCAATATCCGGGTTGCAGTGTCATCGGGGGGCGGTGTGTGGGGCTGTGATTGCTTTTCTGGACACTTTGGCCCGCCTAGTAGGAAATTCCTATGTGTTAGACCACGCCAAGTACACCTTGGGGTGGCAGAAGGCATACGGGTCATAATCTAGAATCGTGGTTGTGGTTTTGCATATCCGTGCCTTAATGATTTCTGTGGCTCGGAATCGAAACTGGTCTCGATGCTAAGTCGTTTTACTGTCCAGACTCTGAGCCGAGGACTCGCGGGCTGCTCGGTAGCAGTCACAAAAACAGTAGAAATACTGTCGCGAAATTAGAATCACTTTGCTCGTGGATCACAAGTGTTCCAGTATTAGAGTCAGTGTCCAGTTCGGCGAGTTCGGGCTTGCATCCACCAACTTGACGAGTAAGTATCACTTTATTTCTTTAATCTTGTATTGCAATAATCTTTGATAAATAACCCATTCAAAAAGTACTGAGAGTATAAAGATTTTAATTTTGTCTGCTCTTTTTGAATGTTTCAGCAGCTTCCACGGCTTCGAGGGCGACGAGCTTGACCGCGCCCCTGGTGAGTCTGCAACCGGTGAGTGGCATGCTTTAGAGTTCCTCTGGTCACTCAACCATGTCGCAGGACGAAAGGTCCGAACCGACACGGGTGACTGGTTGTAATTACGTAGATTTTTCTGGCAAGCACTGTGACCATGGGTATATGGAAATATACTCATGAGTAGTAACTTCTTTACTGCTTTATATTATGTGAGGATAGGTCTTCTTGTACAACGCGTTTACATAGCTTGATAATTTTAAAAGAGATCATATTTAGCATAAAATATATCACTATATATCTTTTTATAATAGTGTCTTTAATTGAATACCTATGAAACGATATTTAAATAGTTATTAATTATTGAATGAATATAAAGTAACGTCCAGTATTCTACGTGCATTAGTTTGTAGTGGAGAAGTCGAATACCATTCGACTTCGTTTACTTGTCAATTGCAATGACTGTACAGTTAGAATAAATTGCATAATTATTGCTGTTAGTAAGAGTGTAGTATTTCATCTTTTTCTACTTTGATAATATATAAAGTTAAGGTACTCATTTACCTTATCAATTTGTTGGAACTATCGAATAATTTTATTATTCGATATCCATATTAGTCTTTAGCGTTTAAAGATATCGATACGTTCATTGTTTCCGTACAAAATGTTAATTAAACCTGAATGTACAAGAAGACAATACGCGAACGGGTAGTTTTCGAAATCAAGGCAATCAACTTTTAAAGCAATCTTGCGTTTTAGAATCAATGCTTTGATAACGGGAACGCCCGAGGATGTTTCAATTTAATTCAAAGTATATTAAAGTAGAGTCGTTGAATAATTTCTCTATTAACGTAGAGTCCTTGAATAATTTTTCTAATAAAGTAGAGTCACTGCATAATTTTTCTAATATAGTAGAGTCATTGCACAATTTTTCTAATAAAGTAGAGTCATTTAATTTTCTCTTCAATAAAATAGAATCATATATAGATCTGTTGTACATATATATGTATTTTAGCCCGTTAGAAAATCAGTATGCCCTTATCATCTTTTTAGACGAGGATTTTCAGGTTTAACCCTTTCCGTGTTCACTGCCCGGATCCCACTCACGTGCCCCGGTGCTACTTGGGTGGGAAAACGGTGGCAGAGCACGATGATATTTTTTAGTTTATAAGCCATAAAATGATTTATTGTTGGCGACTGACAGTGCGTTGGTGTATCGTGCACGACGTAATATCCGCATTGTGTGTGTGGTTAGGCTGTGGATTTGCGTCGTTCCGTATTAAAATGTAGCTATTATGACCAAGATAAGATGTCCATCAATTTAAAACAGAGACATCATTTTTAGTATTATTTGCTTCAATAATTCCTACTATACTTGGGCACGAAGTTTTTGTCATTTAAGATGACAGAGGCCAAATGCCAAAAAGAATTGAATATACTTATCAATTGCTATCAAGTACCTCTTGTATCGGTGCTATTTAATTATTTTATTAAATATCTATTAAATATCTCAACCGCGACGTGGTTTTTTCCACGTGAACGCAGAGATCCCAGCCACTGTCAGTCGATTTCAGAAAAATGGTACGTACATTAGAGTGTGCAAGTTGTGTGACAGCACTTGGGTGTCGGGGGTGTCCCGGGACGCCTCCCTAGTGTAGGCTTTTGCGCCCAAGTGTTTGACTGAGAACCGTGGAGTGTCGTGTGTTGGTGTGTTTGTTTGCCATTTTTTAAATATAGGTCCAGGTAGGATAGGTAGCATACTTTCTGGTGTGATTGATAGACATAAGTAGGTAGGGCCGGGCAGGTTGACACAGTCTCCGATCGGGTAGGCACTATTTCGCGTGTTCAACCTGTTTCAGGAAATCTGATTTGAAAAGTCGACGGTGAAGCTGTGGCGCGAACGAAAATGCGTTCGCCTCTGGCTTTGCCTATCGATTTTTCGAATCCTTCGCGGTCGTGGTCGCGATTTAGGCTCCGAAACGAAACGCGTTACATTATGCTCGAGGCTGCACGTGTGAACGAAGAACGATTACAATTTTAATCGTAATCTATGTGATTTTCCGTAATCACAATTTTACGATTTTATTTGATCGCCATTCGGCCACGTGTGTTCCATTTAGCTCCGCGATTCAAACTCTTTATTTCACCTTTATAAGTTTTTCCTTGGTTTCCGATTAGAGTCTCGAGCCTAGTTTAAGTTTCAGCTGACCCTTGGGTCCGACGAAATGGAGAGGCTATATGCCGAAGAGGCCCGACAAACTGTCACTCAAGAGGGCAACTACTAATGGCTCCCCATTCTTTTTAAGAATGGGGAATCATTCTGTGTTACTACTTTGTCACTGTGCTTGCATTTTCATTTGTAGAATTTTTATTTGTACTTGGCCGATGCACATTCCGGCCCAACGATACAGCCCTCCCAAAAATATCGCGTTGCTTTAGAGTTGCGAAAAACTTGCGAACGGGTCGAGTTGGAGTTGCGTTGAATGCCACTTATTGCTATTCTTATTGCTAGTTAAATTGTAGTATTTTATAATACACTTTACATTTGAGCTTCTAGTGTTGCGGAAATTGTTTTCGCGTATTGGAACTTTCAGTTCATTTTTCAGAGGATCTTCAATTTGCTTAATTTTGGATAGTACATATAATTTACTGTTTGCTTTCTATTAGTCTTAATAAATAGTGTTGCGAAATGATTGTATCGCGAGTTCCAGTTAGCGTTGCGTTGATTAAAGATCGCGTTTTTAAGTAGAGTTGCGACTACTAGTCCCCATCTGCTTCCAATTGGAAGCCTGTTCCTGAACCAGGAACTTTTTCTTTTCAGCGTTTTATATTAGCCTTTCTTTTTATTTTATTTTTCTTAATAATTATACTACCTGGAATGTCTGTTGATGGAAGTACTGCTAAAAATTTGCATACATATTAGTAATTTACTGTGTGAACGAAATGAAAAGAAATGAAAAAGAAAATAAATGAAAGAGAATGGAAAGAAAAAAGAAAAGAAAAGAATAAGAACAAAGAAAAGAAAAGAAAAGAAAAGAAAAGAAAAGAAAGAAGAAGAAAAGAAAAAGAGCAAAGTAAAAAACAGATATAATTTGCAGAATCTTTGATAAATTTATAATAATTCTAGATAGTAGATTTAAATTAGAGTTAATACTAGTGACTGTTCATTATTGGAGTTTAACTCTTAAATATTTCCTCTTAATTGTTGCAATTCTATCTTAACCTTTTCTTTAGTAGAGCCAATTTTTATAACTTTTCGAGCTTGCTTTGTAGAAATTGAAATTCACTCGCGATATCCGTAAATGTTTAAACAAAAATCCTTGCACGAAAAACGTTATTGGCAGTAGTTGGGTCTCGGCATGGTGATAGTTGAAGTTTGATATTTTTCTTCCGAATAATCGTTTGTCGCTTCTTTGTTGAAGCAAAATAGAATCAATTGTAGTGAAATGTGACTACTTCATTTTGGAGTTTTTAATGAACGTGATACCTCCATTCAGTTTGATCTAGAACGTACAAAAGAATATATCACTTTGGCCGAAATCCAATTAACTATTGTTAACAAAAAATAGCAGCATTTTTCATATCAATTCTGATTTATTAACTGCGCTAAAATTCAGTTATTACGAATTAAAAGCAGCTTCATTTCGATATAAAATGGGGAGGCTTGGGGATGTCACTAATCCAATGCTTGAGATTGTTACAGATTCACAGATACTGTTACAGATACATACGTCAGAGGCTCAAGAGTGGAATATATAGAATACAGATCCAGAAATATTATCAAAGACACGATTGGAAACTTTAAAATTAAAGAGCCAGCCTCGTCGATTCAATTTGTGAGTTTAAGAATTCATTCTTATAATGCTTTACTAATTATTTCGAGTTTGTGCATGTTTCAGAAGCATTGAAAAGAAGAGGATTCATGAAACAATGTATAATACGAACACACCCTCACCCCATCCCTGCCCCAAACCCCTGTCCTTATTAACTAATTACAGGTGTTAGACAATTAATTAGGCAGGCCCAAATATAAATCGAACAATACATTTAGCTCTTTATGTAGGTAAGATTTGTCTCAACACACAATCTTAGATCTTTATACTGGCAGGTTTTACACGAATTTAAATTATTAGACTTTTAATTAGGCAGGGTTTATAAAACCAAATATTGTTGGCAGGTGCTGCAATTTTTTGGTTCGGTTTCTGTCTGTTCTAGGACACCGTGGACCACGAGAGATTAATACGGACTAACCGAAGAGGATTTAAGTATATGTATACTCATACCTACATGAGTATGGGATAGTATCTATTACGGTCCTATGTAGATAGGATATTATTGAAATTGTTCTTTTGTTCGATCTGTTAGATGTTATACTAGGTAGGGTGATTCTAGTCTTAAGTTAGCTCTTTAGTCAGGCAGGGCGTATTCGAATCTAATCTAAAATTTAAGGAAGTAGGGTTTATTTTTAAGTTATGTCTTAGCTTTTAAGCCCGCAGTGTTCACCACTGCAATAATATTTCGTTGTCTAGTTTTTAAGATCATAGGATATATTTTTAAGACGAAGTTTTATTTCAGGAACGTGAATTCTCTTGCAGATTTTCTTTCAGCTTTCCTTCTGATATTCCATTTAGCTTTCGGTCGTGAATTTTCCAACTACTCCTCTTGTTGTCTTACTTGTACTACGATCAATTACTGAACGTTCTACAAATTGACAATAATAGGAGATTTTTCTTTGTCACATGTTATATTAGAATTAGTTTTCGCGTAATTGGAGGGTGGAAGGGCCGTGGCTAGGGTGGGTCTCCATGCGCAGTAACCTCCACGTGGTGAGACCCGGGCAATCAATTATTTATCGTATAATTATTAAACGTTTAACCGACGTTTGATAATTATGCGGAAAATAATTCGAGCGAATTGACTGCGTATTGTACGTAGGATACAATGTACAATAATGGCCGCTCAGTGTTCGTTCATATCCCCAATTAATGCTTGCCGAGACATCGCCACCAATCCTTGGACCTACTGCGAATCGGAGTATAAATTTTACTCCAATTATTAATTTGGTATTATATATTTTCAGAAAAATCTCGATTAGTACACTTCGCTCGGGACCGAATACGAACACTAATCGTTTGCAGACACGTTTATCCCAGTAATTGTCTTATATTAGTAAATAATTTACTTCGTTATTGTTATTAGTTGAATATAAATAAGAAATTGTGTCTTTCATTAACGATAAAATTGCTCCAATGAAAAAGATAATGAAAGAATTTGTCTAGTAATTATACAATTAACAATTGTAGTATACAATTATCGTCATTATCTTTTTCATTGTGGCAACTTTATTGTTTGGTTGTTAAAACAATATACATCTCTTGGCTCAATTTTTTTTTGGTAATTTATCAGAAAATAATGTAAAGTACAACTTTAAAAATTATTTCATTTATTGATAGTACAATTGAAATAAGAAAACTTGTTAACATGTGTTTCTTTAATTAAAAGATTTTTAATTAACATTAAATGTTTCATATCCTTTGTTGCCTTTCATTGCGGCAAAGAACAAAAGAATTCTTTAAAATTATTCAATTTTCGCATCGTTTTCAATAATCTGTGGGTAACGTTGCGAGTGACACGGAAATGGTAATGGGACGCGGCGTCCCAGAAATCGTGGCCGAAAATATACATTGCATGTCTTGTCTATTCCTATATCTCGTCGGTGGTTATTTGAGCGGAGAGAATCTTAAGTTCTTATTGCAATTACTTTTGAGTTCTCGTTTCTATGTTTGTATCTATCTGCAGCTGTAAATATTGTGTATTATTTACTGCCCTGCTTCTTATGTAGACTCTTTTGTTTTCTGACGCTTTCGAGATAATTCATTAGTAACATAAATCATATATGTTTCGCCTAGAGAATTACATTTTCTTATTTCTCAAGGATCCTTCTTCTTTATAATTGAAATACCCGTGTATATATCTTTTAATTCATAAATTAATTAATATCTGCAAAGAGATACTTGAACCTACGCGGGTCTCTGCCATATCTACAGTGCCTGCTATGGTTTCGCCATCTATACAGAACTCCTTGAAACCACTCGCGCTTGCTATGGTAGTTCCATCTATACAGAACGCATTGAAACTACTCACACCCCTTACTTACCATAAGTGTAGATATGGCAGAGGCCCGAGTAGTTTTAGTCAGATCTGTATAGATGGCGATACTAATGACTCTAGATAAAGCAGACATATATACAGTTTCGAGCAGTTCTGCATAGATGGCGAAATTAAAGCCCATTTTGAGTGTTGGTAAGACAGGGATGCGAGTGGTACGTAAATTCAAGCACTTGTTTATAAGCAGCGCTGCGATAATGCTCATAAAATTTGGTTATTTATGTCTTCATTCATCCAATTAAGTTAATAATCCTCGAAAACCGTTTCGTAGAGTCATTTACATATCAATAAAGTGTCAGCAAACACAGTGTTTCAATCTACATAAAAATTAATATGTACGGTAACATTGCAAGTTCTATTGTTCATTATATTCTACAACAATCAAGCACTCTTTAGCACGGGTAAATGTATTTGTGAATATTTTTTCCTTTAAATAAATTTTCCAGGACTTAATGAATACATACTAATAGTAGTATTATTCTTTATTTCGGTCTCACAGGAATGTCTGCCTTGTTAATGCTGTTGCATGTGATTGACTCTACTTTTGAGGATCTGCGTCAATTCCTTTACTTCCGCTTTTGTCAAAGTCACTCATACTTGACGCATTCCATTCCTTTTCAAATAATCCTCTCTTTTTTATGCTTCTGGCTTGCCCCTCCTTTCTTTCTTCTTCCTCTAAATATCTCTTAATAATCTTTCTCCTGTTACATACTTATTAATGTATTTTTTCTGTGTGCAGGTCTCGCAGGCAAGAGTAAGGAGCATTGCCTGGCACTTCTCATCATGCATAAATGCAAGAAAGAAGATAGAAGAACTTGTGCAACAAACTTTAGTTATAGTAAATTGGTTTCTAAAAATAGTTTATAACTATTAGCCCATAAGTTTATTTTAGGACAATTGTGTAATTAACCGTTATGTTATCTATTATATGCTTTATTTTATATTCAGTTTATTCGGTAGATCTTATATAAACTTTAATATTACTTATATCACTATTACACGTTCTACTGAATGTGCTGAATGTAAAATGAAAGATATAATAAATAATTGACATATGCACAAGTTAGACAATTGCTGTAATTTAAATTTTATATGCTTCTACATATGAAGTACGGAAATTTTAGTATATGATTTATCTGTAAGATATATTGTTAATTAACTTCAAAGAATAGTTTATAAGTATTAGATTATTTATGTTTATAGTGTTAGTTATATTACATAAATGTTGGTTTAGAATTCATACAAGATTTAGTTGTACGATGTAATGTAAATAGATATAAAAGAATAGTTAATAAGTATCTGCTTGTAAGTTTAATTAGAACATTATTGTAACTTGTATCTTCATTAATTACTTTAAATAAATATTCAATGAAAAAAATACCACTACTCTTTTTACTTTCACGCCTTACCAATCCTTGAAAGAACCTAATTCCAATTCCTTATACGAGAAGTACCGTGGACGAACTTTAAATGGAAAGTTCTAAAGCGAGAAACTTGTCAAAATGGCCCTATACGTTATTAAATGTTGGCAGAAGGAAATTCTTGGAAATACCATCATCTTCAAAGTCTTCACTTGTTGCAAAATTGGTTGGTAATTAAACGCTCGGAAATTCCTGGAATTTGACGTCATTTCCAAGAACTGCTGCGATGAAAGACCTCCTCGCATATCATATTCTCCTGATACAAATCCACGATTTTCAGCGAGATATTTTTACCAGAATCTCAGAAATTTTGCGCTCGGAAATTCCTGGAACGTGACGTCATTTCCAAGAATTTCTACTATGAAAGACCTCCTCGCATATCATATTCTCCTGATACAAATCCACGATTTTCAGCGAGATATTTTTGGCAGAAACTCGGAAATTTCAGCTCAACGAATACCTCCTTGCATATCATATTCTCCTGATACAAATCCAAGATTTTCAGCGAGATATTTTTGGCAGAAACTCGGAAATTTCAGCTCAACGAATACCTCCTTGCATATCATATTCTCCTGATACAAATCCAAGATTTTCAGCGAGATATTTTTGGCAGAAACTCGGAAATTTCAGCTCAACGAATACCTCCTTGCATATCATATTCTCCTGATACAAATCCAAGATTTTCGGCACTTAAATTTCTACCGAAAATCGTGGATTTGTATCAGGAGAATATGATATGCAAGGAGGTATTCGTTGAGCTGAAATTTCCAAGTTTCTGCCAACAATATCTCGCTGAAAATCGTGGATTTGTATCAGGAGAATATGATATGCGAGGAGGTCTTTCATAGCATCAGTTCTTGGAAATGACGTCACGTTCCAGGAATTTCTCAGCGCTTATTTTAATAACGTATAGGGCCATTTTGACAAGTTTCCCGCTTTAGGACTTTGCATTTAAAGTTCGTCCACGGTACTTCTTGTATAAGGAATCGGAATTAGGTTCTTTCAAGGATTGGTAAGGTATGAAAGTAAAAAGAGCACTGGAATTCTTTTCATTGCAAATTTATTTAAATTAATCAATGAATATACAAGTTACAAAAATGTTGTAATTAAATTTACAAACAGATACTTATTAACTATTCTTTTATATCTATTTACATTACATCGTACAACTAAATCTTGTATCAATTCTAAACCAACATTTATGTAATATAACTAACACTATAAACATAAATAATCTAATACTTATAAACTATTCTTTGAAGTTAATTTACAATATATCTAACAGATAAATCATACACTAAAATTTACGTACTTCATATATAGAAGCATATAAAATTTAAATTACAGCAAATAAATGTAACTTGTGAAACTTGTGAATATGTCAATTATTTATTATATCTTTCATTTTACATTTAGCACATTCAGTAGAACTTGTAATAGTTATATAAGTAATATTAAAGTTCATATAAGATCTACCGAATAAACTGAATATAAAATAAAATATATAATAGATACACATAACAGTTAATTACACACGTGTTCTAAATTAATCTTATGCGCTAATAGTTACAAACTATTTTTATAAACCAATTTACTATAACTAAAGGATAACTAAAGTATGTGGCAAGGGTTATTCTTTCTTCTTTCTTGCTCTTATGCATGATGAGATGCACCGGTCAATGTTCCTTACTCTTTGGATGCGAAACCTGCACACACACAAAAAATATATTAGTAAGTAAGTAACAGGTGAAAGAAACATTGTTAAGGGATAGTTAGAAGAAAACGAAATGGGGAAAGACCACACTATAAGTATCAGAAAAAGGGAGGATTATTTAAAAAGGAATGAAATGAATCAAACACGAATGAATTTGATGAGAAGAGAAGTAAAGAAAGTGATGGGGAGCCTTAAAGACTAAATGTATAATCGAAATGAAATAAGGGTATAAGTAATGGGATAATGTGTAAAGTAGAGAAGGTTTGCAAGAAAGAGTGAAGGAGAAGAATGCATAAGTTATATGTACACTAAGTCGAAATTTCATAGCTGCGAGGCCGATATAAAAAGGAATAACTATTGTTAGTATGTAATTATTACACGCAGGAAGATTTAATGAAAGAAAAAGATATTTAGACACGTATTACACTTACATCAGCCTTTGTTGCATACACCTTCCAATCCCACAAAACCAATTTAATATAACTGAAGTATGTATATGGCTAGAGTTATTCTTTCTTCTTCCTTCCTTATATGCACAATGAGAATTGACGATCAATGCTCCTTATCCTTTGCCTATGAAACCTATGCACACAAACACTATATTAGTAAGTATATAACAGGAGATAGAAAGATTGTTAAAGGATATTTAGTCGAAAAAGAAAGTAGGGCGGGCCAAACTAGAAGCATAAGAGAAAGGGTCTTTTAGAACGAATGGAACGATTGCGAGAATACTAAATTTGATAAGAACGGTACTAAAGGATCTAACGGAGAGCCTTCAAAGAAAAATACAAGAAGCAAGATATAATGAAAGGTTTAAATGTATTAAAATGGGAGCAATAAGTCAGTACCAAAGTAAAGAGGGAACAGGAAAGAGTCACCAATTAATAGCGCAGAAATGACTCAGGAATTTGTAATTAAACAGGAAGGAACGGAAAAGATTTATAATAGATGTGCGATAAAGAGATAAGAAATAGTGCAATACGTAAGGCAGAGAAGGTATGAAAAGGAAGAGCGGAACGGAAGATGAAAGTGCAAGAGATAGTATTGTAAAGATAGGTTATATGTACACTAACCAAACTTTCATTCCTGTGAGACCGAAATAAAGAATAATACTACTATTAGTATGTATTCATTAAGTCCTGGAAAATTTATTTAAAGGAAAAAATATTCACAAATACATTTACCCGTGCTAAAGAGTGCTTGATTGTTGTAGAATATAATGAACAATAGAACTTGCAATGTTACCGTACATATTAATTTTTATGTAGATTGAAACACTGTGTTTGCTGACACTTTATTGATATGTAAATGACTCTACGAAACGGTTTTCGAGGATTATTAACTTAATTGGATGAATGAAGACATAAATAACCAAATTTTATGAGCATTATCGCAGCGCTGCTTATAAACAAGTGCTTGAATTTACGTACCACTCGCATCCCTGTCTTACCAACACTCAAAATGGGCTTTAATTTCGCCATCTATGCAGAACTGCTCGAAACTGTATATATGTCTGCTTTATCTAGAGTCATTAGTATCGCCATCTATACAGATCTGACTAAAACTACTCGGGCCTCTGCCATAACTACACTTATGGTAAGTAAGGGGTGTGAGTAGTTTCAATGCGTTCTGTATAGATGGAACTACCATAGCAAACGCGAGTGGTTTCAAGGAGTTCTGTATAGATGGCGAAACCATAGCAGGCACTGTAGATATGGCAGAGACCCGCGTAGGTTCAAGTATCTCTTTGCAGATATTAATTAATTTATGAATTAAAAGATATATACACGGGTATTTCAATTATAAACAAGAAGGATCCTTGAGAAATAAGAAAATGTAATTCTCTAGGCGAAACATATATGATTTATGTTACTAATGAATTATCTCGAAAGCGTCAGAAAACAAAAGAGTCTACATAAGAAGCAGGGCAATAAATAATACACATTATTTACAGCTGCAGATAGATACAACATAGAAACGAGAACTCAAAAGTAATTGCAATAAGAACTTAAGATTCTCCCCGCTCAAATAACTACAGTGGGCAGTAATGTCCACTTAATGTTCGCTGCTTCGAAGCTGCCTAGCGAACACTATCCAGGGATGTGATTTATAAGGAATTGTTCATGCTTATCACTTTTCGGCACGCTCGGTTTAAGCTGTGTTGGGAGTGGATTGAGATGTACTGAGAACCACCGTGAGATATATTTAACACGTTCAGGCCGCGTCAGTCATCGGTGACTGACAATCAACTTTCCGTTCAGTGACTGACACTAAACTTTACGTTCAGGCCGCGTCAGTCATCGGTGACTGACACTAAACTTTTCGTTCTGGTGTCTGTGTATCACAGTGTTAAGCTACGCCGCGGCGCGCCGTCGCGCATGTCGCGCCGTGTGGCCTAAACGGAAAGCGAGGCAAAACCGGCGTGGCACTCAACGTGTTAAAGGCCATTGCTGATGACAAGTGGAGATAACTCGGACGCAACCTTCATCCTCGATACATCGGAGCAGGTCCAAAAATCGGTAGGGATGAGTCCGCGAACATTAATTGTGGAAAAAAACGAACATTAAGCGGCCATTATTGTACATTGTATCCTAAGTGCAATACGCAGTCAATTAGCTCGAATTATTTTCCACATAATTACCAAACGTCTCTTAAACGTTTAATAATTATGCGATAAATAATTGATTGCCCGGGTCTCACCACGTGGAGGTTACTGCGCATGGAGACCCACCCTAGCCACGGCCCTTCCACCCTCCAATTACGCGAAAACTAATTCTAATATAAATTGTAAGAAAGAATAATCTCCTATTATTGTCAATTTGTAGAACGTTGATTAATTGATCGTAGTACAAGTAAGACAACAAGAGGAGTATTTGGAAAATTCACGACCGAAAGCTAAATGGAATATCAGCAGCAAACCTGAAAGAAAATCAAGACGAGAATTCAATTTCCTGAAATAAAACATTCTTAAAAATATATCCTATGATCATAAAAACAAGACAACGAAATATTATCACAGCAATGTACACTGCTGTCTTAAAAACCAAGACACAGCTTAAAAATAAATCATCCCTTCTTAAATACTAGATTACATTCAAATGCACCCTGCCTGACTAAAGATCAAACTTAAAACTAGAATCACCCTACCTAATATAATATCTAAGAGTTCAATTACAAGAACAATTTCAATAATATCCTACCTAAATAGGAATGTAACAGATACTTTATCATATTATTGTAGGTACAAGTATGCATATACTTAATTCCTCTCCAATTAGTCCATATAAATTTTGTGGTCCATGCCTTCCTAGAACAGACAACTGGCAACTGGGCAGGGGCTGGGCACGGGCAGGGGCAGGGCACGGTCAGGGGCAGGGTGAGAGTGTGGTCATATTAAACATATTTTAAACAATCCTCTTCTTCAGCTGAGTCCTTTCAATCCTTCTGAAACAAAGACAAATTGGAAGTAATTAGTAAAGCATTATAAAAATCTTAAACTCATAATTGGGATCAAATGGGAGGCAAGTAACGAAAGTGACTGCTACCGAGCAGTCCGCGAGCCCTCGGCCCAGAGTCTGGACAGTAGAACGACTTACAATCGACACCAGTTTCGATACCGAGCCACAGCAATCATTGAGGCACGGATATGCAAAACCGCAACCACGATTCCAGATTAGGTCCCATATGCCTTCTGCCACCCCAAGGTGTGCTTGGCGTGGTCTAACGGGGAGAAGTATCCTACTTGGCGGGTCACCTGTCCAGAACCACAGTCACAGCCTCACACACTGCTCCACGATGACACTGCAACCCAAATACCGCCACAGGTGCCAAAAGCGCCTTACCATCCGTCCCCCGGGCCGAGAACGGAAAAGGGAATGAAGCTAATAAGGGAATCAAGCAAATAAGAGAATGAAGCAAAAAAGGGAATGAGAGGGGAAAGTGCAATGCGCAGTCAATTCGCTCGAATTATTTTCCACATAATTATCAAACGTGTCTTAAACGTTTAATAATTATACGATAAATAATTGATTGCCCGGGTCTCACCACGTGGAGGTTACTGCGCATGGAGACCCACCCTAGCCACGGCCCTTCCACCCTCCAATTACGCGAAAACTAATTCTAATATAACATGTGACAAAGAAAAATCTCCTATTATTGTCAATTTGTAGAACGTTCAGTAATTGATCGTAGTACAAGTAAGACAACAAGAGGAGTAGTTGGAAAATTCACGACCGAAAGCTAAATGGAATATCAGAAGGAAACCTGAAAGAAAATCTGCAAGAGAATTCACGTTCCTGAAATAAAACTGTCTTAAAAATATATCCTATGATCTTAAAAACTAGACAACGAAATATTATTGCAGTGGTGAACACTGCGGGCTTAAAAGCTAAGACATAACTTAAAAATAAACCCTACTTTCTTAAATTTTAGATTAGATTCGAATACGCCCTGCCTGACTAAAGAGCTAACTTAAGACTAGAATCACCCTACCTAGTATAACATCTAACAGATCGAATAAAAGAACAATTTCAATAATATCCTATCTACATAGGACTGTAATAGATACTATCCCATACTCATGTAGGTATGAGTATACATATACTTAAATCCTCTTCGGTTAGTCCGTATTAATCTCTCGTGGTCCATGGTGTCCTAGAACAGACAGAAACCGAACCAAAAAATTGCAGCACCTGCCAACAATATTTGGTTTTACAAACCCTGCCTAATTAAAAGTCTAATAATTTAAATTCGTGTAAAACCTGCCAGTATAAAGATCTAAGATTGTGTGTTGAGACAAATCCTACCTACATAAAGAGCTAAATGTATTGTTCGATTTATATTTGGGCCTGCCTAATTAATTGTCTAACACCTGTAATTAGTTAATAAGGACAGGGGTTTGGGGCAGGGATGGGGTGAGGGTGTGTTCGTATTATACATTGTTTCATGAATCCTCTTCTTTTCAATGCTTCTGAAACATGCACAAACTCGAAATAATTAGTAAAGCATTATAAGAATGAATTCTTAAACTCACAAATTGAATCGACGAGGCTGGCTCTTTAATTTTAAAGTTTCCAATCGTGTCTTTGATAATATTTCTGGATCTGTATTCTATATATTCCACTCTTGAGCCTCTGACGTATGTACTTATGTTTGTTTAATATAGCATATTTGGGTTCATCTTTGAATCTGTAACAATCTCAAGCATTGGATTAGTGACATCCCCAAGCCTCCCCATTTTATATCGAAATGAAGCTGCTTTTAATTCGTAATAACTGAATTTTAGCGCAGTTAATAAATCAGAATTGATATGAAAAATGCTGCTATTTTTTGTTAACAACAGTTAATTGGATTTCGGCCAAAGTGATATATTCTTTTGTACGTTCTAGATCAAACTGAATGGTGGTATCACGTTCATTAAAAACTCCAAAATGAAGTAGTCACATTTCACTACAATTGATTCTATTTTGCTTCAACAAAGAAGCGACAAACGATTATTCGGAAGAAAAATATCAAACTTCAACTATCACCATGCCGAGACCCAACTACTGCCAATAACGTTTTTCGTGCAAGGATTTTTGTTTAAACATTTACGGATATCGCGAGTGAATTTCAATTTCTACAAAGCAAGCTCGAAAAGTTATAAAAATTGGCTCTACTAAAGAAAAGGTTAAGATAGAATTGCAACAATTAAGAGGAAATATTTAAGAGTTAAACTCCAATAATGAACAGTCACTAGTATTAACTCTAATTTAAATCTACTATCTAGAATTATTATAAATTTATCAAAGATTCTGCAAATTATATCTGTTTTTTACTTTGCTCTTTTTCTTTTCTTCTTCTTTCTTTTCTTTTCTTTTCTTTTGTTTTCTTTTTTCTTTCCATTCTCTTTCATTTATTTTCTTTTTCATTTCTTTTCATTTCGTTCACACAGTAAATTACTAATATGTATGCAAATTTTTAGCAGTACTTCCATCAACAGACATTCCAGGTAGTATAATTATTAAGAAAAATAAAATAAAAAGAAAGGCAAATATAAAACGCTGAAAAGAAAAAGTTCCTGGTTCAGGAACAGGCTTCCAATTGGAAGCAGATGGGGACTAGTAGTCGCAACTCTACTTAAAAACGCGTACTTTAATCAACGCAACGCTAACTGGAACTCGCGATACAATCATTTCGCAACACTATGTATTAAGACTAATAGAAAGCAAACAGTAAATTATTAGTAATAACCAAAATTCAGCAAATTGAAGATCCTCTGAAAAATGAACTGAAAGTTCCAATACGCGAAAACAATTTCCGCAACACTAGAAGCTCAAATGCAAAGTGTATTATAAAATACTACAATTTAACTAGCAATAAGAATAGCAATAAGTGGCATTCAACGCAACTCCAACTCGACCCGTTCGCAAGTTTTTCGCAACTCTAAAGCAACGCGATATTTTTGGAAGGGCTGTATCGTTGGGCCGGAATGTGCATCGGCCAAGTACAAATAAAAATTCTACAAATGAAAATGCAAGCACAGTGACAAAGTAGTAACACAGAATGATTCCCCATTCTTAAAAAGAATGGGGAGCCATTAGTAGTTGCCCTTTTGAGTGACAGTTTGTCGGGCCTCTTCGGCATATAGCCTCTCCATTTCGTCGGACCCAAGGGTCAGCTGAAACTTAAACTAGGCTCGAGACTCTAATCGGAAACCAAGGAAAAACTTATAAAGGTGAAATAAAGAGTTTGAATCGCGGAGCTAAATGGAACACACGTGGCCGAATGGCGATCAAATAAAATCGTAAAATTGTGATTACGGAAAATCACATAGATTACGATTAAAATTGTAATCGTTCTTCGTTCACACGTGCAGCCTCGAGCATAATGTAACGCGTTTCGTTTCGGAGCCTAAATCGCGACCACGACCGCGAAGGATTCGAAAAATCGATAGGCAAAGCCAGAGGCGAACGCATTTTCGTTCGCGCCACAGCTTCACCGTCGACTTTTCAAATCAGATTTCCTGAAACAGGTTGAACACGCGAAATAGTGCCTACCCGATCGGAGACTGTGTCAACCTGCCCGGCCCTACCTACTTATGTCTATCAATCACACCAGAAAGTATGCTACCTATCCTACCTGGACCTATATTTAAAAAATGGCAAACAAACACACCAACACACGACACTCCACGGTTCTCAGTCAAACACTTGGGCGCAAAAGCCTACACTAGGGAGGCGTCCCGGGACACCCCCGACACCCAAGTGCTGTCACACAACTTGCACACTCTAATGTACGTACCATTTTTCTGAAATCGACTGACAGTGGCTGGGATCTTTGCGTTTGCGTGGAAAAAGACCACGCCGCGGTTAATTTTTAACCGAATAATTAAATAGCACCCATACATAAGGTACTTGATAGCAATAGATAAGTATATTCGATTCTTTTTGGCATTTGAACAAAATGATGACAAAAATGATGTCTCTGTTTTAAATTAATGGACATCTTATCTTGGTCGTAATAGTTACATTTTAATACGGAACGACGCAAATCCACAGCCTAACCACACACATAATGCGGATATTACGTCGTGCACGATACACCAAACGCACTGTCAGTCGCCAACAATAAATCATTTTGTGGCTTATAAACTAGAGAAATATCGTCGTGCTCCACCACCGTTTTCCCACCCAAGTAGCACCGGGGCACGTGAGTGGGATCCGGGCAGTGAACACGGAAAGGGTTAAACCTGAAAATCCTCGTCTAAAAAGATGATTAAGACAAACTGATTTTCTAACGGGCTAAATACATATACATATCTTGTATACCAGATCACTATATGATTCTATTTTATTAGAAAAATTAACCAGTGACTCTACTTTATTAGAAAAGTGATGCAAAGACTCTACTTTATTAGGAAAATTATGCAATGACTTTACTTTATTAGAAAAATTGTGCAATGACTCTACTTTATTAGAAAAATTATTCAGTGACTCTACTTTAATATACTTTGAATTAAATTGAAACACCCTCGGGCGTTCCCGTCATCAAAGCATTGCTTCTAAAACGCAAGGTTGGTTTTAAAGTAGATTGCCTTGATTTCGAGAACTACCCGTTCGCGTATTGTCTTCTTGTACATTCAGGTTTAATTAATATCTTGTACGGAAAAAGTGAATTTATTGATATTTTGATACGCTAAAGACTAATATGGATATCGAATAATAAAATTATTCGATAGTTCCAACAAATTGATAAGGTAAGTAAGTACCTTTACTTTATATATAATCAAAGTAGTAAAAAAGAGGAACGACTATACTCTTACTAACAATTTATTATAACTGTGCAGTAATTGCAATTGACAAATAAACGAAGTCGAATGGTATTCGACATCTCCACTACAAACTAATGCACGTAGAATACTGGACGTTACTTTATATTCATTTAATAATTAATAACTATTTAAATATCGTTTCATAGGTATTCAATTAAAGACACTATTATAAAAAGATATATAGTGATATATTTTATGCTAAATATGATTTCTTTTAAAATTATCAAGCTATGTAAACGCGTTGTACAAGAAGACCTATCCTCACATAATATAAAGCAGTAAAGAAGTTACTACTCATGAGTATATTTCCATATACCCATGGTCACAGTGCTTGCCAGAAAAATCTACGTAATTACAACCAGTCACCCGTGTCGGTTCGGACCTTTCGTCCTGCGACATGATTGAGTGACCAGAGGAACTCTAAAGCATGCCACTCACCGGTTGCAGACTCACCAGGGGCGCGGTCAAGCTCGTCGCCCTCGAAGCCGTGGAAGCTGCTGAAACATTCAAAAAGAGCAGACAAAATTAAAATCTTTATACTCTCAGTACTTTTTGAATGGGTTATTTATCAAAGATTATTGCAATACAAGATTAAAGAAATAAAGTGATACTTACTCGTCAAGTTGGTGGATGCAAGCCCGAACTCGCCGAACTGGACACTGACTCTAATACTGGAACACTTGTGATCCACGAGCAAAGTGATTCTAATTTCGCGACAGTATTTCTACTGTTTTTGTGACTGCTACCGAGCAGCCCGCGAGTCCTCGGCTCAGAGTCTGGACAGTAAAACGACTTAGCATCGAGACCAGTTTCGATTCCGAGCCACAGAAATCATTAAGGCACGGATATGCAAAACCACAACCACGATTCTAGATTATGACCCGTATGCCTTCTGCCACCCCAAGGTGTGCTTGGCGTGGTCTAACACATAGGAATTTCCTACTAGGCGGGCCAAAGTGTCCAGAAAAGCAATCACAGCCCCACACACCGCCCCCCGATGACACTGCAACCCGGATATTGCAAGAACCGCGACCACGATTCCAGAATGGTGGATGACCTACCCAAATTAGAGATTATATGTGGTCTAACAGAGGGCCTCGTGACCAGGGTCCAGAACCACAATCACGCCCCCACACATCGTAACTCGCTGACACTAAGTCCCTAACCATCAGTCCTCCGAGCCGAGAACGGAAAAGGAAACGGAATAATTGTGATCGACGAACAAAGTGACTCTATTTTTCGCGAGAGTATTATTTCGGAGCAAACACTGACTCTAATTTCGCGTCTCTTTACTGCTATTTATGCTTAATTATTAATAAGAGCGGTTGCGCTCAGAAAATAATAAAAAGAACTTTGACGGAACAAGCACTGACTCTACCGACCGCATTGCGCGCGGTCAACAATATCGTTATGGTAATACCATCGAGCCCATGGCACCTTCTGAAACATTCAAAAGAACAGACAACATTGAAATCTTTGCGTTTTGAGTACTTTTCGATCATGATAATTATCAAAGACCATTGTAAAATAAGATTAAAGAAATACAGAGATACTTACTCTTCGAGTTGATGGATGAATGCCCGAACTCGCCGAACTGCATCGGTGCTGACTCTAATACCGGAATACTTATTGTGAAAGAAAAAAAAAAAAAATAAAAGACTACTATCGCGCACGTCAATTGTGATCGACGAACAAAGTGACTCTAATTTCGAAGCAAACACTGACTCTACTTTCGCGTATCTTTACCGTTATTTATATTTAGTTATAATTATTATGAGCGGTTTCGCTCAGAAAATAATAAAAAGAACTTTGACGGAGCAAGCACTGACTCTACCGACCGCCTTGCGCGCGGTCACCAAAATTTTCTGAAAGAGAATCTGTACAAGTTAGTAAATAGGGTGAGGAGGTAGAAAATGAAGCAATACACATTTGATTTTATCTGTCTCTTTCTTATTTCTTCATCCTGTCAAACGTCTGTTGAGGAAATACTGCTTTGTTTTAATAAAGTACTACCGTATTATTATTCTGATTTAATTACTGTTAATTGTCTATTCAACATATACTATTATAGATTAATATAAATGATTTATCAAAAGCATACTGTGACTGTTCTTTGCCCGAGTTTTAAAGGTGATCATGATCTTAGTAAGTAAGCTATATCGCGCATTTATAAGTTCTCGTAGCTGCTTGTAGAAATCAAGACTAGAAACTATTTATCATGCTTCAGGTGCATGGCAACCAGTACGTAAGTACGCGGGCAATCCTGCATCGAAAATACAATTTGACCGTACTTGTGCCAAGTCACAGAGATATTAAAAGTTTTTAATAAATACTAGTGAAGCTATAATAGAAATCGCGACCGATATGCAGCGAAACATGAAAGTATTTCAATTTTTCGTTTAGAATTAATGAAATTTACTGACTCTAGTTTCAATCGCGAGTGGCATATTGTAAGTTCTATTTAAAATGTTTAAATTGCTCAATAACTTTCAACCGAAAGAAAAGAACTTGAGCCAAAATCCAATCGCCAGATAACAAGAAATATACGTAAACCGTTGGGATAATAAGTTAAATGTTACCAATCCTTCATCATAGGTCATCGGACTGATTGTTATGCATCGCAGTAATTGTATCGCAATACTCCATTCCTGCAGCCTCAATATATTATCCTCCACCAACCAATCACCCATTGTACCTACAACGAAAAGAAAAGCAACGTGATAACCCTGTGCTAAAATCAGAATCGAATTCAAAGTTGCGAAAGGACATATGTAATTGAGTATGTAAGTGACATTGCAAAGAAAATAAACGCAACCTTAACACCGCATCGAATCCGAATAATCGTGTAATAAAGTATAATAAATATTCAAAGAGCCGTTTAAACTAATAAATTAATTAACCCGATATTTTAATAAACGACTAGTTATCGCGAATCAAAAAATCGGTGGTACCGGATGACCGGTCAAGCGTCCAGCAAAAGAGACTCGAGAAAGAGTTTAATGGATATCCACGATAGTCAATCGATTGTTAAATAAACGTGTATTAATTAATAGAAGCTAATAGACAAGCGTATGCGGTGATAAAGTAAATCCCGAGATGCTATTGTATTGTAAGCTGATGTACATATGTCGCTAACCTTCGACAGCATAGACGACCCGTACGGTACGACGCTTGAACTGATAGTGACACCGCGTGCGCCGCGCACCGGCATCCCCACTCCGCGACGCGCCGGCGCGCCGGCGCGTCGGTAACGCTCGGTCGCGCTCGGTGGTATTCGCAATTTTCGAACTCTTCGAAGGTCTCCGATCGCGGTCTTGCGTACTACTGTACTAAGGTCATACGTACTGAACTTTTTCGACTTCTGACCAATTTTTAGCTAAACCTACGATCCTAGGGTTGTACCTACTGGACTTTTACGTTTTCTGACCAACTTTTAGCCGGACCTACGGCTCTAGGATCGTGTCTATTGTACTTCTTCGGGTTCTGACCGACTTATAGCTGAACCTACGATCCCAGAGTTGTACCTACTGGACTTTTATGTTTTCTGACCAACTTTTAGCCGGACCTACGACTCTAGGGTCGTGCCTATTAAACTTCGGCGGGTTCTGATTAAGTTTTAGCTGGACCTACAATCCTCGTTAAAGAATTCTTTCGTTCTTTGCCGCGCAATGAAAGCGGGACAGCACAGGCGGGACGCTTGACGTGATACTGTCAATTTCATTGCCCCGATGCATCGCGATGTGGTTTCGACTCAACTCGAGCCGAGCCGAAGTGCATCGCGCGACCAGGCACCGTAGCTCAATTTTTCTACCGAAACGTTGCTCGAGAAAAAGCTGTCCTGATCCCCTCAAAGCATTTACATATTTTCACACAATAGCATGAATCCCGTCCCCACTACTTTAGTAAATAATAGTTCTTCAAGTGATCACTGCCCATGAGCAGAGGACGCTCAAATCAGCGTGGGATTTCTGAGTCGGTATGACAGTCACGTTGGGCCACGAAAGTCCATAAGATGTCTTGTCTATTCTTATATCTCGTCGGTGGCCTGAGTTCAAAAACCGTTTCCACTATCGGTAAAAATGAACACTATGTAAACTTGCAAACTACTTAAATTTATTTATTATGAAATTTATTTGAACGCTTTTCTTCTGATTACATCAATGAAAAGTGTACAATAAAATATATTTCTAGTACGTATTATGTTACTTAAGCTTTGTTTCTTACTGTAAAATAAGAAAATATTGTTCTTATGGTACGTGGCTGGATAACCTAACTTTTTGCAAAAGTGTGCGTACGACCTTACCTTTTACTGTGATTCATAAACAGAAATGCGAAGGAACATGTTTAAGCTGACACTTTCAAAGCAATTGATTAGAAACATGTATTTTGGGCGATCGGTTTCATCTCACCCCGCTCGTGAAGATATTTGCAACATTTTGGACTCACATTTAAAAATTGATGAAAACGCGATGGCAAAACTTAGTAGATTAAAAGGGGACAGTATCATTGCTACAATTCCGAAGAAACAACTTATTCAGAATTGTACGACCATCCAGGTGATTGTTATTTATTTACTGTATCATTGACATTATATAACTTATGGGCAATACTGATAATAACGTTTTTCTCATTATATTTGTTTTAAAGAAAATGAGTATAAATCTAAAAAATATTCAATATCTGGCGCATTGCTTGATGCTTCAACCCATGATTATTAGGAACAGAATTATTATACTTAAAGAGATGGGCGTGAAAACCATAGGTTTAGAGCATATTCAGCGGTGAGGTCGATGATTATAGATAGACCGAACATGCCATATTTATTGAAATTCCATATTATCTAACGTTGTATCATACTTTCAGATTTCCAATGGCGATGCGGGGAACTCTAAAAACTTTTAAAAAGGTACACAATATTCCGCAGAAAGAGAATGTTATGGAGACCATCTTTTCCAATCTTGGCATAGCTGTGAAAGATGCCGATTGTACATCGATAAACACTAAAGGTTTAATAAAAGTGGGCAGGTATTATCAACGATGTATCTTACATTACAAAGTAACATATCTGAAGCTGCACAACACATTGTGCGAACGCAATATAAAGTTTAAATACCGTAGTATTACAGAGATTTCCAAGCTAGTAACTTTATTGAAAACTGAGTTGGATTTCGACAGAGATTTCGTAAGTATAGATACTTAATCGAGAAAGCAAATGTATTAAACCATGGCAAAGCACATTGTTGAAGTCTTGTTTTCAGATTGAAATGTATCCTCAACTTCTGAATATAGATGTGAATAATGTTGAAGAATTCTTGGCCGAGTTTAAGCACGTTGAAGTAAATGGCACAAAGTTAATTCATCTGATAAAAAAAAATCCCAATATGCTATTTTATGAAGTCAGTGAAGTAAGGGAATTGCTACGCCTTCAGAAAGTATTGGGTATACCAGAACGGGGGCTCAGTAGTTGCCTACGTATTTTGGGAATGAACAAAGGATTATTCCTCGAGCGATACATACAAATCGCAAATAGTTACGAATTAGCTTTATGGCTGCAGCATCCGCGCATTTTCACCATGATTTACCAATACAATTTAGTCACGAATCGCATACGTTATCTGAGACCATTGAACTGCATAAATTACGCTAATATTCAAACTTATTTATATACGACAAAGATTTTCATGAGGTGAGAATTATCAAGAAATATATAATGAAACATTTATGAACCTAATATAATATACGTTTCAGATTTGTGGAGGGTGATATGGAGCATACAGCTTTGAGAAAGTATTTCAAGTATGTTTTGCATAAAGAATTAGGGGAAAGGAATGTTTATCTAATGTATTCTATCCAGAAGCACCCTTATTGGAAGCATGTTCCTCTGTTGCACATCGAAGGAATGTTACGTTATCTGAAAAGTCAATTTTCGGTCGAGGATATATGCCATAATATTCATATTGTACTTTATCCACGGTGAGGGCACGGTTATACTGTTTATAAATTATACATCCGGACCCCATAACCAAAGGAGACTTTAGAGCAGAGCCAATCAAATGTGCATGAATCATGCAACAATATTTTGAACGGCAATGTACTAAAAACTAAATCATGTTTACCGTCAGAAAGAGTGACAAATTTTATAAGGGAAACGTGTAAAATATTATTTAAAAAGAAGTGCATTTACTACATCTGGTTTTCACGTCTTATCTACCACACGCATGTGGGAACATTTGAAGAATACTATTTTATTTTTATTGTCATTTTTCAATTTCAGATCTAAAGTAATTCAAGTATTGAAGTCAGTGAAAGAAGAATATTCTCCGAATGCAGGATACTGTTTTACTGCTAAACAATATTTGGCATTATGTTTATATAAGTTAGAAAAGAGGTATCACTTTAGCGGCGATGCAGTTTGGCAATCGGTGCACACGGAGGTGTCGGATTTGAATCCTGACCCTTTCCAGGATATAGGAGAGAACAAATCTGATGAACTTGTCGAATACATAAATGCTCACGATGATACAATTATTAACGTAAGTGGAGCTGCGTGGCTCGAATATTTGCTTCGGTAATATTTATCGAATATAATGTATGTTATAAAATGCATATACATATGTATAGATGTGTATATATTTTTGTTACAATAAATTTATTATTTACCATGTCGAAACTATTTATTGGAATAATCCCATTTGCGTTTACAGCTCATTATTTTTTTTTTTTCAACATTTTCGATTGTTTATTAAAAATCGTTTTCGCATAGAAATCGTATATTAAATATACTATTATTATCTACTGAAGGCACATCGAACGCAATCGAATAGGTAATTACATATACATTCATATCCGTTTTTAAGTGTATTCAATAGTGAGTACGTAATTACGAACGTCACGAAGAAAAAGAAGAGCAGAATAGAAAACACGCGAAACATTTGCATAAGAAACTGTTGCAAACTGGAGCGATATTTTACAATCTACACATATACGTAGACATGTTTCTCATATGCAACAATATCATCGTAAAATATATGAATACAATATAGCATGATTCTCGATTTAATTCGTTTCGCACGAATGATTATGTTACAAAAGTACTCGAATCTCAAGAACAAACTACATATTTAAGGCACTGGAATGCACACATTCGATTAGTCGCTTCCTCTACGATACATTTGCGCTTACAAATACGTTTTATTAAAATAAGAAAAATGCTTCTCCCTAGTGTTTATTAGAAATATCCTTACCACTAAAACTTCAATTAATCTTACCAATTATCAGAAAACCTATAATACAAAAGAGAATTACTTTGGTCAGGCTCGATAGATTTGTCGATACGCAACTAAAATTTACATATAAAAAACTAATTATCGTTTCCCTCAAGGAGGTACGTCCTCCAAATTACATTCCTTTTCGTCTCAACTCTCTTAAACATCGTCACTCACCCTCCGAAAGTTCAACTCCGACGAAAAAAGAAACCTCTCTTCCCAACCCGCGAACATTCCCATCGAGTCTATGGCATAGATTAAAATTTTAAAGCTCCATACGTAACATAATATATATTCATCTTCGAAACTTCCTTCCCGAAGAAGCCTCACTGCAAACCGGAAGTCCCTGGTGTTCCACACCGAGTCTAGCCCGGAGGTTTCGAATCAGTTCAGAAAAGGAGGCAACTGTACGTAATTCTGTTGACTGGTTGGCTCGCTTTTAACCATCACTTGTTCCTTCAAAGCCTGACGGCCTTGCGGCGAATGCATCCCGTATTCCTGTTTCTGTTCTTGCTGCTGCTGCTGCTGTTGGGTATAATCTGGTTGCTCGTGTTGATACTTGTCGGCCGGACTTAGACCGCTGACATAATCCAATTGTTTGCCCTGCTGATGTTCCTCCTCTGACATCGAGTTTGCTAAGTGCGTGGGCGGTGAGTGGGCGGTCACCATAGTCTGATAGTCGTTGCGAGTTAACGGAGGTGGTGGACTGTTGCTGGCGTTCATATAATCTTGGTGAACGCGCATGGTATTGCCGGATGGCGTGGAGAATAATGAGGCGTCGTGTTGAGGAAGCATGGTCGCGTATGAATACGCTGAACCGTTGTTGTTTGGCCCACCGAAAGAGGTGGAGTACGGAGAGTTCGATGGGCTGAGAAGGTTCAGGTGTGGCGCTAGATCGTAGGCTGGGGAATAGGCCCAGGAATCTGGTGGTGCTGTTGCTGTGGTTGGCGAGGCGAAGGGGTTGAGGGTGTTGTTCAGCGACGCGAATGATCCTGGAAACGAAGAAATTATTGCTGCTATTGCGATCTTTATTTTGTGCTATTAATCTACGTGTCGTTGGAGAATATAGCGTGGTAACTGTTAAAATTTGACGGTGATTTATTGCAATTAATCTTGTATTATCTTTTGTCTTAATTACCTGACAAACCAGGACTCGCTGAACCTGCGGCCATATAGCCGGCAGTTTTGCGCGGAGGTTCCCTCTTTCTCCATTTTGCCCGACGGTTTTGGAACCAGACTTGAACCCTAGATTCCGAGAGTGCCAGCTTCAGAGCCAGTTCTTCGCGTGCAAAAACATCGGGATACGGTGCACGCTCGAATGCTCTTTCCAATTCCTCCAATTGATACGCCGTAAACGTTGTCCTGAAATAAATAATTGCAAATTGAAATAAATTGTTCAACAAATGGTAATAATTATAGAACGGTAACTGAACGATGAACTGTTTCATTAGATGGTGACAAATGCAGAGGTATTTGTATTATGCCACCCTCAATTTTACGCTACACTAAATATCTACTAAATAGACGGGAGATTTTTGACAGTGGCCAATCGTTGCATACGAAATCTGAATAATAAATTAAAGTCTGATGGCGCACACGATTAAAACGCTTTCTCTTCTATTGAACTTTACTTAAAAAGAGAAAATACGCACCTGGTCTTTTTTTTCTTGATTCCATTATTGTCAGCCTTCTTCTTGGAATCTTTCTTAGCCGGCTGTGCCTCGCTGCTGACTGTAAAACGAATTAAAAACATCTCGTTAAATACCGAATAATACTACTCGCAATAAAACAAAGATTTAGCAACATTTCGAACCTTTCCCCCCGAAACAATCTTTCACACCGCACGTTAATATAAATGTACGATGGTTTGAATAATATTGTACAGTGATTGCAACAATTAAATTCTATTCACCTGGAGCAAGTGTATTCATCGGGTCTTCTGCTTTCCTCTTTAACGAATTACCAAGCTGCAAGCCCTGCTGCAGGGTCGTCGACGTCGGCGTCGCGGCGCTGGACGTCGATGTGGTAACATCCTGCGTCTGAGGAAGCGGTGCGTACAGCTCTAATTCCTTCAGTTCCTTATGCTGCTGCTGCTGCTGTTGTTGCTGCTGCTGCTGAAGATGATGATGGGACGTTTGATGATGCGGCGGAGGACTGTTCGACGAGTCCAATCTATGAAGATGACCTCCAGTGGGCATTAAATCGCCACCGTGGTGTCCACCATGAAGACCGAGCATCACTTGAATACTGTGAACCCCAGATCCTCCCCTACCACCGAAGTCAGAGAATATCTGATCGTCAAAAGGAACGCCGTCCATTTTTTTATCGATATCGGAGTATTCTATTTTCCTGCGATAATCAATCTCAGATTTCTTTCCTCAAAGTTTCGATCGCCGATACTTTTAGTCCACGGAACTTCACCTCTTTAATCTTCCGATTTCGAAGTATCTTCTTTCGAATATAGTACTTCCCAATTCCAGATTTCTCTCTTTCAAGTCTTGTTCCTCTTGAGAGTTAACAATTTACCCTTCACAATGCTTCTTCAATGAATCTCGATGCTTCGACAGGCACGTGGATCCTTCATAAGTATCCGTCCGTCAGTCTTCGGTAATCCTCCGCGCTTCTTCTGGTTCTCCGACGAATTCTTTGCCCCCGTCAATCACAGCATGTCACTCCGAGCCCGACCATCCAATTCTAATTACCGGGCGCAACAGGTTTCCACTCCCAGGCACCGTTCACTTCCGTTCACCCGATTCCTCGGCTTCTTCGTTAAGATCCCCGGCCAGCCAATTATGCAAAAAGGCGCGCGGTGCGCTGGACGACGGATCGCGTTCGCGCGTAATGGAATCCGGGCCAATTGCGATCAATTGTTGCCCGGGTTATGATTAAT
Source organism: Nomada ferruginata (assembly GCA_963583965.1). Classification (NCBI taxonomy): domain Eukaryota; kingdom Metazoa; phylum Arthropoda; class Insecta; order Hymenoptera; family Apidae; genus Nomada; species Nomada ferruginata. Next base: position 5,533,415 of record OY757225.1, on the reverse strand, counting down.
TTTGATTAGTCCAGGCTAACGAAGCCAGCCAGCAACGTGTCCTCGGAGCGCGAAGGCGTCCGAACAACAATCAACCCCAAGATCGCGATGAGAAAGTTCGAGCCGAAAGGGAAGGCGATCCTTTCCGCGGCGAGCAGCGAACCGAAGGAAAGTCGATGAAAATATTTCCAAACGACCGCACGTCCTCGCGGTTACGAACTACGGTTCACCGGTTCTATCCAGTATACTCTATATATCCAAGACCGGGTGAGTTGATCGCGAAAGCAAGAAGAGCTGCCTAAACGGACACTGTCGCACTAGCAACGATCCGTGCTGACTCTGGCTAATCAACCAGCACTCACACAGGCTTATATTTTCAACGGGTTGCCGGCCAGGCCGCCCCCACACATGGAAGCCAACCAATCCTGCAGCACCTACCACGGCGTATGTGGTCAAAGAGAGGACGGTCCGTTTTATGCGGGCGCGGTACATATGTACTGCCTCCTGTTTTTCTTCCTCTTGCTCTCCCTTTTCCTCCCTTTCCATTCAACACCGCCGCACAGTCTATCCTCGTTTCTACCCCTCTGCGTGCTTCCCCCGCTACACATTTTCACGTATATACTTCTTTCTTTTCCTGCCTTTTCACCATGCGCACATTACCCACTCCACGACCACGTTCATCGTGACAGAGTTTGTATCTATGGGTGTACGCGCTGAATGTATAGAACTCTTTCTCTTTTGGGTTTTGCGTGCGTGCGTGTGTGTGTGTGTGTGTGTGTGTGCGTGCAGTGGTCTGCGCGGATAGAGAGCACTGCGACCGCCTCCCGGGTACAGAGGTTGGAGAACGCCTGGTCCCCGTGAGATAGGTGCAAGGTTCATGGAGGGGAATGTGGGAATCGGAGCGGGCTGGCTTGTGCACGATACAAGATGCGCTATGGGAAAATTCTGTATCGGTGGCTTCCACTTCGACTATGGACTCCTTGCGCTTGACCCGCGGTGACACTGACGAGACTTCTTGGAACAGAGACCGATGGCGGCGGAGAATACTGGGTGCTGGTGTCTTGCGACGAAGGGTGTTCGAGTTGGAAGAGTACGCGGGCTCCGAATTGAGCCTTTCGATGTTGATGGCGAGTGTAGAAGGTTTGACTTGAAGGTAGACTTATTTCTGAACTGGTCAGGGCTGTTGCAGTGGGTTTTGGTCGATTTCCGGGTAAGGATCAATCGGAGAGGAATCGAATTTGAAATATCTCCCGAATTTTGAACTAATTAAGGCTACGGTTACGATGGACCCGTACGAACTGGCGTTCTGATAAATACGTTTGAACAATCAAATGCATTAGTTCTTATGCGAGTGGTTACGCTACATGCAATTTTTGTTCCGATCTCGCACGAATTCGCGAGGAGACTTTGATATTCCGATCGATCGTAAGAACTCTATCTCTCTATGTAGCGGTGTGTAACGATTCGATCAACTACCACATATGAATCAAACATTACCATAGTAACATAAAAATCAATAAATTCTTGAGGATAATAATTATATATAGGTCCGCATTATTTTGTTTCTTTCGACTGCACGAAGGCGTTAGAACATATTACAATAATCAAACGAGTTTGATTCGTGGTACCTCGCAGTGAAATTTTTAGTAGCTATGGATAGAGTTGTAGATGTACAAAAATTAATTGCTCTCGTTTACGACAAGCGCAATTTGTGGGACTCGAGGGAACAAAACTATCACGAAATTTGATTGTTTAGAGATACATTCCTCAATCGCATCTAATATATAAAAGAATGTTTGAGATGACATTCTAAAATATTCATAGAATTTATCGGGTTGTTTCTTTAGTTCTTCAAATAGTGTATGAAATTCTCCGAATCTTGTTTTTGAATTAAATATATCGTTTACTTGTTTCCTTCCTATAAATAAAGATTACCGATGCTATCCATGGTGAATGTTATTTAAGGTATAACCGTTTCTTCGACTTTCCTCGTCACAACTGTAGCGTCGCTGCCCGTAGAGGTACTGCCGTAGATCGACATGTACTCTCCCCAAAAACAAAAGCTCATCGCTCAGCAGGAACGTCCGTGGCTGCTGCTTTGGCGTTACACACACATACATACACATAGCCTGCAGCTATGACAGACACATGTTTGGTCAGACGTCTACTGCCTCTTTCTAACAGTTCGGATATATCAGAAAACAGATCAGAAAACGCATCCACTATAACTGCTACTTCTCATGTTTATCCGATGAACAGTTCGGATGTATAGAGAGGCGGCAAACTGCGCGTCGAATAGCTTTTGGTTCTCGAAGCGTGAAGAAATGAAATGTTTGGATAGTGTTCGTAGGCAATGCTATATTGTAATTGCACTTTGAGGTGACCGATGGTTAAGAAACTTGCTCCTTTTTAAAGTTCTCTGTTCTCTTTATTAGTCCGCCTTTCGGTAAGCAGTACAATAATTGTCGAGTTGAGTATACACATACATGCACTTAGGTATGCGTAAACGCAACGCAACACGAGCTCGTCGTCTTTGCGCAGGGATGTAGTAACTAGTAATCATTGAACGATACGCATAAACGTACGACTAACTTTGTCACCACTTTACCTGCACCCGATCTTCCTCCATTCCCCCACAGTCCCTTTCACGTTTCAAGTAACCCATCGTGTCCAGCACCATGCACCGATCCAAATCCGAAACCTCAATCCATCGGCAAATTCCACCGAACGCGCACCGTCGACCGATCCCACGTATCTCCAACCTCGGCAGTCCTTGAACCGAAACCTTGAACCTCGATCAACCGATTCGAGATCTCACGCAGCCAGCTGGACGATGATCGACGTGGCCGTTCGCGTCGTCACGGGGCCCCAGTCGTTCCAAATGCACGATTCTCCCATCGATTCGCGTCTCCTTCACCGTCCCATTCGCATATCCCATAACATCCCTCGAAATTTCAACGGATCGTCCGACGTCGACGGGTATCGGTCGCGCGGCTCCCGCGACATCCGTTCACCGAACTCACTCCGCGCCGCCAGAAATCGATTGGATCTGTCGTGGATCCGTCTCAGTGGATCCACGATCGGAAGGGCGAGAAAGGTAAGAGTACCTACACTTTCCAAGAGATCCATGTCCGTTGACCGGCAGCGTGGCACTGAGCTCTTAAGCGCAGGCTCAATGAAACCAGCAATCGCCAGGAATTGCCTCGAATTGGCCCAATCAAACTACCCCCATTCCGTGTGTACACGCGTATATTAACTGCTAATTTCATCGTCGGTAATTAGCGCGCGGGCGCGCGTCTGTCACGCGCTGATTTAATTGCACTCTCGCGGACGCACTCTCTTTACTTCCTCCCCCTCTGACGTTGGACCGCGTCTTTTCCGCCCGTGGAACCGTGGAACCGATCGTCGCCACGGCCTTCCTCCTCGTTTCGTTCGGTTGCGGTTAATGAGTTTGTTTATCAGGCCGCTGGGCGAGAGGATTCCGTTGCGGATGGGATCGTTGTTGGAGAATCAACGGGGTAAAGGGGACGCGGAGTTGATCGCGAAGCGAAGACAGGTGAGAGAAGCGTTTCTGATGTACAGGACGACGGCGAGGTCGCGTTGCGTCGAGCAAGGGGCGATTTTGCGGGCGGCGATGAGGGGAAGACGCGAAGCGATAAATTTGAAGCATTTCAAGCGCACCTCTGAGTCGGCTCTGATGATAAATAATCGCGACCCGCTATTATTCCCGTTCCTGGTAATATCCACCACCCTCGCGAGCAATTCGTTCAAGAATCTCCGCCGATTCATTCAGCGTTCCACTACACAAACCATTCTTTACCTCAACGACTTAAAGATTCACCCAACCCCAATGTTAAATCCACCCGGTCCAATAACAACCAGCGAGCCGATCCTTAATGCGCATAAGTGTCCATCCACGAACGACAGCTTCGATCCGGCGAACCTAACAAATCGTTCATCAATGATGTCGAAGATCCACAGATGCGGGCGCGTACTCCGCAGGATATCCGCGGATGCAGGAGGCGGCCTGCCGAGAGGATGACGGTGAACGCGCAAGAGCGAGAAGTCGGTAACTTAACTGGCCTAAATGGGTTTAACTCGATGTGATTTTGCTGGCGAACCACTAAATTGAACGAATACGAACTAAACTGAACTCAACTAAGCTAATCATATCACATTACTAGCGTTATTAGCCGAGAGACGATATAAGTGAAGGTCCGGTGGTGCCGGGCTGCAGTAACGGGTCGTCTCCTGCACTGACCCTCTGCACGACTTTCTTTTCGACCCCTTCACACCACCGTGGACGTTCGCGTTTCGCAATGGCCACCTGTCCGATTACGGCTACCTGTGCTCCGGAAGGGTGCCCGCGCTCAGTGACTTCGATTAGTACAGTGCCCGCGGTCCAAGTACGGTCGCCGACGGTTCCGGTTTGCAGAGAATGCGACGCTGTTCGGAAGTGACTTTGGTGACAGCCGAAGGGATAGTGGGATTTCGAGGTCGAAACAAAAGTTTCGCGATGTGCACGAGGTGTGGAGAACGATGTTGCACGATTCCGACCGAACGGCGACGCTGATCTTGGCTGTGGTACCGGAAACACGTGCTCCGACTGAGTGAAAGTGACAACTCGCGACGCGCCACGTTCGAAATGGAGGAGAGAATCGTGCACGGTGACTTCCGGTTTAATTGATGGCGCGAATGGTGCGTGCGTTTCTTGGGTAATGCGTTGAGATTGAAAAGTGGACAGAATTTTGTCCATTTTCGCAAGGGAGGGAACTTGGTAGCTATTTGGTGGAAATATGTTTTAAAAGGGTTAATAGATCAGCAATGTGAATATGTTCGGATACAGTATTATTATTTTACTATTGTAATTTTTATTATAAGGGTGGAAATATTTTTAAAATTTTCAATTGCCCGAAAATATTGAAGATAACTGTTTAATATCCGAGAGCTTTTTACAGGTATACAGTTCTACTCTGTGTTACTACATTTTTGTAATACTGTTGGAATTCGTAATGTAGTGTAAGTACGGTACTACAGAAACATCACGTTGATAGATTATTTGAAAATTATTCTAAAATACAGAATTTGTTCTATGTATATCGCATTGAATTTCAAATGTGTTAGTAAAAGTTTGCATAATAAACTATAATCGCTGCAAATATATTGACATACCGCCCATATTTTATTTAAACATCCGACATTTCTCACCATTTTTCTACGCACATATAAAGCAGGGAAAGAGCGGGAGAAACAGAGATGAAATCTGAATAAAGCGAGAGGTTCCAGCTATAAAAGAAAGAGAAGATAGCGTAATCATCTCCCACCAACTTCTTCATGGCGTTCGGCGAGGGGCAGAGACCCCAGAGGAAAGATAAGAACGAAATGAACATGATACGTTCAGCTCCCACCACTTCAACCAGCAAAATAGAAGGAGTTTCTCGGCTCCACCTCTTCCCCTTCCGACCATATCGTCCTTCAATAGCAGAGAACTATACTCCAACACCACTTTACCTCGCCTTTCAACCCCATAAGAATACTGTTTACATTCCTCGCCCCATAGCATTTTTCAATTTCGACTAAACACCCTCTATCCAACCAATCCACCACCCAACAATTAATTCACCCTGGCGCCATTTAATTCTTCGCATTACCGCTATCCAATATTAAGAAACAAGAAATTGCACACCTAATTAAAAATTATTTCAGAAAAAAGACCCTACGCTATAATACCTACTTACTATTATTTTCCTCGAAACGAAACATTACGGCCTGAACCTTTTCTTTAAATAAGATTGCATCGATGCAAAGTTCCATGGATTTCTACGAAATATTCGAGGTATAATGCGAACGGGCGATACGTGTTGACGGCAGACTGACAAAAAGGGGTGAGAGCGGCTCTTGTCCAGCAGTATATGTATATTTAGATCGAAGCAGAAAGGGAGACGAGACGCGGAGGAGGCTTTTGGAGCGACCTTTTGCACGCGAGCCGCATTTTTTTACGTCGTAGGTATGCCGACCGGATAGTATTGCCGTGTGGCCGCACTGGCAGGGCCGACCAATTGAGCCTGTTAACGTCAATTGGACTCAATTAGTTCAATTGGACGTAATTGCGCGAAGGCGACGGGGAACCTCCGCTCTCTGTTCGCCGGCCATGCTCTCGTGTTTCTCTCCTCGCGCTGATATCGCCGTATTTTCAGGACTTCCTCCGTGGTACGGACCCGGAGTCATGTTTATCGTATGTGAAATAATATGTGCGCGAGTCTGCTGCGTAATGTACTGCAGATTCCTTGAAATAATTATTCTCGCTCGATTTGCTTCTTGCTCAAATTGATGCTGCTGTTGATGAAAATTGCAACGGCACTGGGATTAATAACAACGATGATTATGATGGTACACTATTAGGAACTTCGATTAATGCTAAAAGACATCGACTTGCAACAATAACTGCCGCAGATAATAATCCTCTGCCTATGCTACAAAGATTCTGCAATATCGTGCATGCGTCGTCATTTCCATAGACCTCGTGAAAAAAAGAAGAAAAAAACAATTGCCGAAAGAATCGACCCCTATGTACAGGAAATTTCTTCCTGTCTGCGGACACCATGCTATGAAAGCTTCCCCAAAGTAATACAAATTACAGTAGCTTGGTAACGATATAATGGACGTCACGGAAGGCAATTATGACAGCGTGGCTCACGAATTAACGTGCCCACATGACCGTCGCGAGATTCCCGATCGGGATCACAATAAACGTTTTTTTCCACCCCCATGGAAACATAAGGAACGGTCAGTCCCTCGACGGTTCTGGCATCATTGGCATTAGTCACATTATATCATGCTGGTACATTTCACGCGTCAAAGAGTAGGAAACATGGACGATGGTGAAGACTTGCTTGGTGTATCTCGGTGCTCACCCACAATTCGACACAAAGAGCTGGGAAATTTTCGATTCACGCGCAGGTCCATTCAACTCGCGGTGTCCCCGTGCGATTCTACCTGAGATTCGATTCATCGGGGAAGTGAATGCCCTCTTTTGACATCTACTGGATAGGGTCGCATGGGATTGTGCAACAGGTGAGCTTGTTTCGCGTGAAACACCCCTGGAGTGGGCTTAATAGGAGGCGTTAAAGAGGGTAGAAGGATGTAGTGAAATCAGGTGGATTGGAATTTCGAAGAATCGGTAAGATAGAATGATATATATAATATCTGCGAAGAGCTGCAGGTACGCTTCATATATACGGTACATAATTATAGAGGGTGAGAATTGAAGATTGGAAAGCGTGGCTCAGTTAATTCTTCGATAATTTGGTTAAATCGATTGGAGGCAATGAGGGGGGCAATAAGAATTTTGGAAATCGTTGGGTGGATGTGGAATACGTTTCGTAGAGTGAATTTAATTAAATTGTGGCGAGAACGAAAGTATTGATAAATTGTTGAAAGGGAGCCAATTGGAGAAGTAGAGATTCTACAGTGAACGTAAATACATAAATTGTACAGGAATTTTTACAAAACGCCCGGTGGATTGGAATTTCGAAGAATCGGTAAGATAGAATGATATATATAATATCTGCGAAGAGCTGCAGGTACGCTTCATATAGATGGTACATAATTATATGGGGTGAGAATTGAAGATTGGGAAGCGTGGCTCAGTTAATTCTTCGATAATTTGGTTAAATCGATTGGAGGCAATGAGGGGGGCAATAAGAATTTTGGAAATCGTTGGGTGGATGTGGAATACGTTTCGTAGAGTGAATTTAATTAAATTGTGGCGAGAACGAAAGTATTGATAAATTGTTGAAAGGGAGCCAATTGGAGAAGTAGAGATTCTACAGTGAACGTAACTACATAAATTGTACAGGAATTTTTACAAAACGCACGGTGGATTGGAATTTCGAAGAATGATATATATAATATTTGCGAAGAGCTGCAGGTACGCTTCATATAGATGGTACATAATTATATGGGGTGAGAATTGAAGATTGGAAAGCGTGGCTCAGTTAATTCTTCGATAATTTGGTTAAATCGATTGGAGGCAATGAGGGGGGCAATAAGAATTTTGGAAATCGTTGGGTGGATGTGGAATACGTTTCGTAGAGTGAATTTAATTAAATTGTGGCGAGAACGAAAGTATTGATAAATTGTTGAAAGTGAGCCAATTGGAGAAGTAGAGATTCTACAGTGAACGTAATTAAATTGTACGGGAATTTTTACAAAACGCACGGTGTAAAATTTTTAATAACTTACACGAATGAAATTATTTCCCCGCGTCGCCGTATTCGAGCGAAATGTTAATAATAATTGAGCTGCTGTCTAATTGCGCTCTTGGATTTGGAGATCGTGATTCAAAGGAGAAAATATAACATCGCAGCCCGATGACGTCACATCCTTATTAACCCGACGTATACATACATATTGTAGTCACATCCGTCGCTGACCCGTCCCGTATTCACGTGTATGGTGTGTTTCTCGCAATGACACCTTGATTTATATGCTGAAACTGGACTATAAATTTCTATTAGGTTACATACTTTACTCTGCAATCCTCTAATATAACTTAACCCCTTCGCACCGGCGGACGAGATATCTCGCCGCGTGATTTCGTTCATGATATGCTATGGACGAGATATCTCGCAACGCAATGTTTTTCATGCGATGCTATGTACGCATGAACGATTTTGTGTCGCGAGATATTTCGTACATAGCATCGCATGAAAGACATTGCGTTGTGAGATATCTCGTCCATAGCATATCATGAACGAAATCACGCGGCGAGATATCTCGTCCGCCGGTGCGAAGGGGTTAATCCTTGAAAGTTCGTCCAGTAATAAAATTGCTCTTTACTTATAAAGATTTTCCACATTCAAACAATAGTATTTTTCCAATACAATTTATTGTACTTTAAAGCAGTTACTTCTCCTCTCTTTATTCGCAACAGTTGTTCGCCTTTATGAAGATCACAGAGTGTTTCGAACAACGATACATACACAATTTTTGTAAGAACACTTTAAACCCGCAGGAATAGTCTCTCGCAAATCGTATGTGTTCGCAATGTGTAACGACAGAGATTCTCACGGAAACCAGAGCAAACACTCGCTCCACATTCTCCGCGATCAAAACACAATTCATATGGACGAGCAATTAGTCGTGAACGTATACCCCCATGTTTCGTGAGAACGAGAAATTCGGTTTCTGATAGAGAAAAGGGGGCTAAAAACGCGGCCTATATCATCCCGCATAAGATCCTTCACGTATAATAATATAACATGACTGCGGGTGGGAATTTACGAGGACGTCTTTAGATCTGATTACACGGAATTCTGGGTGCAACGAGGGATGAAAAACTGCGCCCATATCCAGAATTCTGGCATAAAAGTGTCGATGCACCCCTAATCTCCCCCGAGATCGGTCTCAAAGAGAACGTGAAATTGAATAGAATAGAATGCGAACGGGGCCATTGATAGGTCACTTTGCCATGGTCGGATGTGTGTGTGACAAGTGTACGATACGAGTATGTAACAATATTGGGATCTTGCTGTTTGTTCTTAATTCATCATTTCCGTAAGACTTATTCGTGCGTGACTTTTATCAATTTTTGTTTAACGTTGTATCGGTGAATATTTCTCGAAACACAGAGGCAGTCGAGTACCCTTTGTCCAAAATTATTTCCTCGAGTATCTTTGAGGGCCCGTTGCGTGGACCCCGTGTACAAACCATATGTCTTTATGTGCGATTATGCTGGCGAGGATGACTCTTCCTGACACGCGACCCGCAGCCACCCTAAATACTTAATTGTCAATTCGATTTCAGAGAGGGAACGATATCCGTGGAATTTTCGCAGACTCACTTCAGCCTGGTGTTCTTTACTATAATAGGATTCACTCTTTTGATTTTTTTTCTTCATAAATATAACTTGATACTAACGGCACTGTAATTACCCACCGTAGAAAATGTGAACATTTTGCAAGAATTCATTGCCTCGAGTTTAAACAAAACTTTGTTCCAACGCGAGATTACCTGACTAGGTGCATTTGCTATTTTTAATTATAAAATTCTGCCAATGGTCTTGAATAATTTATGAACATTGTTCGTGCAATAAATAATTATATATGCTTCCTCGAGGTTATTTATTTTAAGGATGCTTATACGACGTAATAGAGCGTGAATCATTATAGATTATTAAAATTTATTTAGCATTTCTTGCTACTTACTTTTTCGAATGTATCGCCGCGTAGAACTCTGTGTTATCGACGCTATTCGAATAAAGTGACGAGTGGAGACATCTGTTACCTACGCGGGAAGCAAGATGAATCTTCAAAGTGCATAAAGATTGCATGGCATTCATTTTCAAAATTGGATGCATCAGTGCATTCAATTGAATAAGAGTGGCGATTAATTCTATGTTTAAATTAAATAATTGGGAACAGCATGCACAATTGCAATTAACCAGATTTTCATTCCAGCGCCATTTAAAATGATTGTTGATAAAACAAATGGAGCTAAATGCTCGAAATTAATTCCTGCATATCTACGTTTTAAACGACGAATAAAAATAAATCGATTGTAATAATATATTAATAGCTGCATTATTGATTTAGCATATATTAATTTTAGAATTTCTGATAATTCGCAGTTAAATTCAAGGTGTTAAATTGATGTTAAACTATTACAACTTGCGGCAAAATTTCTAGAATACTGCGACAACTTTTTCGCTATAAAATATTGTGAAAAGACAGCTGCAGCTTAAAATACTGCAGCCAATAGTCTGCAGACATACGTGAGGTTATTCCACCGAGTGCTGATGGAATTAGCCGAAGAGAGAGAAATAGAATGCAGCTAGTAAATATGGCATAACGGAATAAAAGCAACATAGTGGATCCTCTCTTGGGTAGAACTTTGTCCCGTCTACAGACCAGCGCAAAACTTATTCCCAATAATTAACTCCATACGTAGAATTATTTTCTACTTCAACAAATGGAATAAAACGGCGAATACAAATATGAGCATGCAGCTGCAAAAATACATTTAAATATTTCAATAAAATATCATCATTTTTAAATCTTCGTTAATCCACGAATTAATAAATCCTACACTTTCCACTCACGTTATTAAACTCTTCTTTATTTCACATCGAATCCTTTATTTTACCCAAATATGTAAAACTAAAATCCTTGGCATGTGAATTTGATGATTTAAATCCAAAAATCCCTTATTCAATTATCAACCGTTCTAAATCATCGTAAGTTGACAATCCTTTATAACTTTGTACATTCACAGAACCAATTACAGAGTAAAGTAAACCAATTACCCAAGTAAGCTAAGAATATCTAATATTCCTACCGTTTCCCACAAGTTCCCTTGAAAAGCGTAGCTAAAAATACAAGAAAAAGTTCCCACGGGTGGTAAAGACTGCACGATTGTCGGTGGAACATGAACTTTCTTCGAACCAAAGAAGGAAGAACGAGTGGTAGGAGCCTGTTCGCCCGACAACAGCGAGTCCTCAAGCTCGAAAATAGATCGCATAGTTTCCCCGGGTTCTTCTACCGTGTTCAGTGTATCGCAGTAGGCGAGCACAGTGGTCATCAGAGGAACTTGGCTACGTATAATTAAGCGTATGTAAACACCAGGGAGACAACTGTTTGGCCCGCAATGATGGAAGAGCAATGTGCAAGGCCGTGGCAAAGCATGCCCCTATTGTATAAACGAGTGGAAAACAGAGAATGTCGCAGAAAATTAAATTGGAATTAAATTTTTCATCAATTAAAGTGGGGATGCTGCGAATGATATGTTGTACTGAGATACTGGAAGTTACTACGAGCAATAATACTAGTAAAACTGAAGTTCCTGGCGATTCCCAGTGTTGTCTATGCATATGACCACGAAATGTAAAGCATTAAAGGTTTCAAAGCTTTGAAAAATAAGCGCCAGGTTTTTTTAATGCCACTGTATCTTGCTTGTATATAATTTAGAAAGCTCTTCGACAGGTTTTATTCTGTAGCTTGTTTCTTTTTGCCCAGGTCTTTGATACAGTATACGTATGTACATCCTATCATATTTCCAAAAAAACATTTTTACGGATTCCGTTCTTTGTATTGGTAACAATAAATTTTTTTTATTGACCATGCTTCTGAATTTTATTAGGATTCTATTATGACATCGCCCTGTCAAAGATTCACCTTGCAACAGAAGCTGTAATCAACTTGTACACCAGCAAATCATTATCGTTTAGAAGTTCTTACGTGAAAAAAAATGACGTAACACAAGTAGCTACACGTGTGGGATTTAACGATTTTTCGAAGTCGCTTTGACGCATTATGAACTTCCCAGCCGATACGAAAATAGTATGGACACTGGGAAGAAAATATTGTTTGCTTCCAAATAACCTTCTACCTTTAATACTAGTGCGATTTTACATAAACAAAACCCCCAGACGTCAAAAGATATTTATGTACTTGTGAATATTCTCCAAATTACAAAATTAGAAAAAATATTTTCAATATTTTGTAGAAGAAGAAAAGTATTGGTAATTATTCATTCCCAAAGCAAGCTCACTTCTAACTATTAATTCTAACTATTAAATAAATGAATGAATATTAACACAGTATTTTCATCATCGCGAATTCCAAAAAAGACATACTTATCTAATATTGAAGCATCCTTAGCCCAAAGACAACTAATTTAATACGCTCAGCAGAGTTCCCAAAATAATACAACCAGATGAAAAATATAACAATTGTTATCTGAAGACAGGAAACACATATTTGCCCAAACTTTCGACGGTTATCGAAATCGCTGATAAACGAAAGATTGATAATTGATAAGGAACGAAAGTCACCAGGTGCGGAATACATTTGCAAGAATTATGTTCTACCAATGCGAAAGCTCCGATACACGCACGAACCTTATAATCTACATCAATCTACACAGTTGCATACGTTCAAAATTTTCTATTAACCCCTTAGCAAAAATCGCCTCGTATATTACATTATTCGAACAATCAATTTTGCAGGCCAGAAGTTGCGACTTTTATTATGCAACTTGACAGGGTCTAATCGCAGAAATAACGTTTTATAATGTAATGTTCTTTGGCGACCCGTCAAGGTGTCAACGTTCCGTTCTACCCTCGTATCGAAATTTCGTTAGCGGCGAAAAAAGGGAGATAGATAAATCATCGAGATCACAGTTTGTGCAGGTAGACAGGACGGAGCTCCAAATTAAATTTGGCAAGAAATTCTGGCACGATTTTAGAATGGCCAACGTAGACGATTTCACGGCCACCGGTGAACCTACATAGTAAGAGAGAGATGTGTTAAGATACGAGATCCCTTGCGACATAAATGCCTTAAAGTATTGCAGCCAGGTGAATATAAAAATACAGTGCCTGCATCTTTTGTTGCATTAATTATGGGACTTTCGATAATAGATGCGAAGGATATATTGTAACGCAAATGCTACTTAGAAAACAACTGTGCACGTCTGGTTGGCATTAGATTATTTACTGATTGCGAATACTATTTTCATTTTCGCGAAGGAATTGAAGTAATGTTTGTATTTACGTCAAAAATATTTCTGTGTATTTCTCTTTCACGCAAATTTTCTATTCCATTGACGAATTCATTTTCATTAATCGTATGTATCTTCTTTAATTATGTATTTTTAATTATTTGTTTCCAATAATACTTCGATAAGAGAAAGAATACTCGAGCCGGTAAGCTGGAATTAAGTGAATTAAAGTTCCATAACATGTTCAAAGTGTTTTATTGGTGGGTTTACAGTTGTGAAGTCTGCAATAGATGGTACCAATAAATTAAATCGAGTGGATTCAAGTCTGGAAGAAATGTGGATAATGTTCTTCTGTAAGATTATGAAATGTACAAAACAATAAATTATGGTGCCACGCTTCGAACGTTAAAATAGGGGCATTTGAGAATTGTCCTATAATATTTTGTTTAATCAAAACTCAATCGTTCCCTCAGATAACTACACCTTGAATAATAAATCTGAATAAACATCATCAGAACTTCCGCAGCACTTTAATTAAAACCTAACTTCCAGGTGTTCTTCCAATTACAAGTAACTCAAACTACGCCAGGCAAATTCAAAAATATATACCTCAATAATATTCTACATCCTACATTTATCTTCTGCACGGAACACGATAAACGATAATGTGTAACTAACAAAGTGTTGCTAAAACTGAAAGCAACATTTACGGTGAAATTACAAGCTCGACTGTACTACGGCCAAGAAGATTTACATTTGCAGAGGCGTAAGTTTAGCAAAGAGAAATAAAAACAGTAAGCTGAGAAACAATTCGAGCAGTTGTCGGTGTAACCCACGTATATTTCGGTCCCAGCAACGCCTGGGCCCTCCAGCCTTTACGTCTCGACGACTTAGCGAAATTCCTCGCTAAATTTAAGCCCCGCTGAACAGCTAGATAATTGCGTTTTGCGCAAGAGATAGCGGTCTCTCTTGAAATAATGGATCGACCACGTATGCAGCCGATTATTCTCGAACTTTTACCTAATGTATAAAGCGAATAGATTTTATTTCACTACCTTTACTGCTGTTCTCACCTCTCACCTGACGAAAGTATTTGTGCGAATGTCACGGAGTTTTCTTTCAAGAATTTAATTATTTTCAGGTGTAGTAAATCTGGAGAGAGAGAGAGAGCTTGAATTTATATTTCCTTCGCCTGTTCCTTTACAATTTATATCTCCTAATATTTGCAAGTATATTTTCCTGATTTTTCTATGTATTAAAAAATATTATTTCCTACGTTAAATATAGATTATCAGTTTTATCTTGATGTTTGACGTAGGAGGTGAATGAAAGCTAACGGCATACTCGCTATATGTATCGTCAGTTTGTAGCTTGTTTAGAATTTGCTGAATGATGTGTTTAATTGTGCTCCTGGCTAATTTCATTGGCCGTGTATCAACTCGGTCTCGCCAATTAATCCGAACGAGTTCACAAACTTGTTACCGCGGACAGATTTAATAGAAAAATTGTGGAATAAATCTTGCTATATTTTTTCCACGAGTAATTTGAATAATACGAATGCAAAAATTCATACGCCCACAATTTTCAAATTAAATTATCTGTGTCCTCAAGCGATTGATTTAGCAGAGAGTATGATATAATAGAAATATTTCACAGGAATGGTATAGTAACCTTACATAATAATCTTATCTAACCAGAACCGCGAAAAAATTTACGTGTCACTCATCACATCACGATTGTAAAGCTTCGTTTAATTGAAACGTCTTGTTTCAAGTGCAACCGTTTCATCGATAACTTGCACCAATATATGATAAATAATCTACTTCTGCGATCGTATGTGCCTGTGTAACTTCTTTCATCGAAGAAATAAAGTTCTCTAAAAATATCCAGAGAATCTATAGCAATCGCAGACAATGTATCAGGTATGCGAAGAATAAATGCAGAAAAATTTCTCCGGGTAACAATTGAACAAATTGTCAATGCTTCGAAAGTAATTGAACGTAAACGATAAAAGCGTGGTAAAAGATCGATAAGGAAACGGTGAGACACGTAACGTATACAATGTATACGAACTCTATGCTCGAGGTGCCAACAGATAATCTTGGCGCGGCTGATCGTTTTCACGGAAAACAAGTATATCTGGTGAGGCAGATTTGTTCGCCAACATTATGTAATGAACAAGCAAGGTGGCCATCAACGGTGGTCACCACTGATTTGCACGCAACAAACGTTTCGAAATTATAGAACAGCCAACAGTGCTCGATCTCAGTAGAGACATTGACATTGCGAGCTATCCTTGATGAATGACTAGCTATCAGGAAAATTTGTCGATAAGTACGCTGGCTTTATGTATGCCCGAAGTCGTTACGATGAACGATCCTGAATACTATTGTTAGAAATACGTGAACGTTTTGATCAAAGGATAAACGTGAAAATAACAATTTGGAAGATAATCAAGGCTGCCGTTTAGTTTCCATCAGCTTGATATAACAGCTCTGTTTTCTGGTGTTTTCACGAAAACAACCCCAGTGCCGGTTTCGAAGGCAGAAACTGGACGACAAATATTTTCCGTATTCAGTGCCAGTCACGCGATAAAATCGCTGGTCTCGAGGCGGTTAAACCGCGGGTTTAACGCGTTTATTGCGGTATTTAAAGCGACATTTCTGCGAGTGCGATCCAAGTGGTAATTTTCTCGGGACTGTGAACGACACGATGCGTATCTGTAGTATTTTTCGTTGTATTTCGTAGCAACGAAGTTTAGTAAAATTACCTCTTATAAGACGAAAACCCAGAAAGAAACTGGAGTATCGTATTTGAACCCTGCGTTAAAAAAAAACTGAATAATGTCTGTTCAATGTAGATATTAATGATTACTGTAACTTAAGCCGGTATTAAAATATTTTTACCGTGTCTGTAACATGATAGCATATTATTGTAGTGGAGTAGGAATATTTTTCATCGAGATGAATCTTGTCAAACTCAAGGCCAGCTATACATATTTCCCTTTAATATAAAATAGGATATTTCAGTGAAATCGATAAGATGATAATCTATATAGCGCGTTATATTATAATTCGTGCTAAAAATATTTGATAACATATAGCTTTGCATATGTCGGCTGCAATATTTTTTTACCTTTATTGAAACAGTACAGCGAACGTTCAGGGAGTGTTTGAAATGCAATCGAGTAGTCTAAAGTTTGCAATGTAAACCCTCTGCAGTGTGTTTGCAGGCGAATTCAATGGACGTGATAAATTAACATTAAGTCACAATGGTAGATACGACATGGAACAGTCCTGGGAATGAAAATAACATCGCACCGTGGAAAAATAACTTTCCTCCGGCCATTCGCGTAACTTTTCACGTCAACTCGTTTGGATCAGCCAGCATCGGGGCGTTACGCAATTCTGCTAATACCGATAACACGTATGCAAACGTAGAATTTTTTTTAGGACGTTTTCAATAATCCTCGTCTCTGTTTCAACGAGAATCTTCTTTGTGCATACGTATTATCGATGACAATTGCACGCGTTCTCCTTGATTAAACACAACAATCGTTCCTTGAAACCGATCGATTTTCAAGCATATCGATTACGAATAAAACATTTCCGTGCGGCCTACCATTGACTGGCATTGACGACGTACACCGGAAAGCGTACTACTTACAAAATTAGTTATTACTTCCAGAGCAGAATGCTGAATAAATTGGACGAATAGAAATGTATAATACAAATTGGATGCTAGTAGACAACATTAACGATTTTACTACGACATTAATAAAAGCTAATAAAAATATATTTACTAGGGTGCTAGGAAAGATATATCGTCGACTAATAAATTACCAACGAACTGCTTCGTCTCAACCCTTTCGAGACCGAAAGAATATTAATACTAATGTTTATAAATATCTAATTTCCAATGAAATTTTTGTTCCGTGCACCTCTGTGTATCGTAATTGTGATAAATAAACAGCTGCCTTGCAATAAAACGAGCCAGTTGATGAATTGGAGTGCAAGGATCATTTTGGGCATTCCCATTGGCCCGAAAGGGAAGGTAGGTATGCAGGTTTCGTATTGATTTCTACGTCGAGACGACCTTTAATATCCCCTCTACTAACTTTCCTACCCTTTAGTAGAATAGAGATAGCTAGAGCAGAAGGGAGGCAGCGGGGAGTCCTGACGCGACCTACAACAAGTAGCGACAGGCGCACAGCTGATTTCGTAACAGCTAGGCGACACTCCCGGTGTTCCACCGTTCTCCGGAAACGCTCCATGACCTATATATTCCGGATAACCCAGGGAATATCGCGGAAATGGACTATTCGTCGATAACGATTCCAAAATCCCAGCAAATTGCATCGAATTTGAAATCATTTTTTAAGAAAACACTGGTGCGTTCGAAAAAATGTTAGATGGATGTATTACCGTATTATGATAATACAGAAACGCCTGAATTATTATTTTATTAAATAATTTTAATTGAATATTTGGTATTTACTTTACCAAGTATCCACTACGTTCTTTTCCTAAACGAAACAGTTGTAATAAAATTGTCTGCTGCGTCTAATTACAGTAAAGAGGAGGTATCTCTGCCCGATGCAGAATTCAAGCATACAATTCGGAAAATAATTGAATGCGCAAAATGATTGGGGATGATGTTGCAAGGTGATGCCATTTTTAAGGTCTCGAAAAGTGCAGCGAGAGGACAGATTTAAATGGACGCAAATCTCAAAAGAAGATTAGGTTTTTTCGAACGCATGCTGTGTCACGGTCGATAAACTGAACGTCATAATCGGCTGAAGAACTTCAGGTGAGAACATGGCATCGGTTATTTATAGTGTCATTTACATTTGTGCAATGTAGAGTGTAGACGATGAAAATATGTAATAAGCTAAGAAAAATTTATGAAAGAACCATTGGAACGCGTTTTTCCGACACTATGATTCATGAAATCGTTCAGCCAGATATGCTCTTCTGTCGACGGACTATGTGCTTCTATTATTTGAAAGTAACTATAATCCAATTAGAAAATAATTTTTGTTTGATCGTTTCGAAAAAGGACACCGACAAGTGTCTATTGTAGTTTTCAAGCGGATAACAATCGAATAGTTATCTTCTTTCCATGTAGGTTCTTTGTTTCGAGGCCATTGACTTCGGCATACCGATCATGTAATTAAGCAACATCGATTATCGATCGCACATGCTATGCTGCAACCCCGCTTGAAAAATATTACACGAATTTTGCATTACATTCGAGACACGAGACTCATACGAGTTTTATATTATAATAGTAACAGTAACTATTACTATTATTGATAATAATCGTAACATAGCTACCTTCACGTAATTTCTTAAACTGTACAATCGTTCAACTATACACATAGTCCTTCCTGCTAAAACCAAGCCAAACTCTAATTTGGCTCATGCTACTTCCGATCGCAATAAGTAGTAGTCTTTAAATCATTCATTGTCCATTAAACAAAAACAAAAGGAAATAAACCCCAACCCACTTCCTATATATCTAGCAGAAGTCATTTCTTTCTACACCCTTAATATCGTCATAAATTGTTATATCCATAACCTACGAGTCACGTCATAAACCCTACTATGTAGCTATACCAACGCATCAACCAATGATATAACATACCAAACATATTATGTACATAGAACCTAGGTATAACATACCAAACCAGCTCAATAATCGGAGATCCTGAAAGTGTTCATCCTGTTCGACAGCTTGCAGCTGGCGTTCGTTTGTTTCTGGAAGAATGTATTGCTTGGTGGTACATAATTAGGACGAAAAAAAGTCGAGGTAGCAACGAAGGAGTCCTCGTAGAAACAACGGAACGAAGGAACGTGGCTGGACCGCGAACCGTCCTTTGACGACGCCAGGGGGCGAGTGGGGAGTATGTACAAAGGAGGGATGCGATTGGCCGAGGCAGAGAGGAGAGGTTCTCTGCTGTCGCGAGGCAAGTTGATTCCGCGCCACTTCGTTTCCGACTCGTGCCTGCGTACGACGTGCCCCGAGGACTAACTCAGAAATCTATCCTTCGACTTTCTTTTGTCTACTAAAGGTAAGCGAAATACGTTTCTATGTCCAGTTACACGAGGCTCGTAAGTAATTTCGAACCGCTTCTTCTTGAAACATGTCGTGAAAAAATCGTGCCGATTGTTTGGGCGAATAGAGACGCTATTTCACCGGTTCTTGTTTTGTGGGTTCCTTACACACGCATAATTAGTGGAAGAGAATATTATTTATTTTGTGACTTGCCTGGGTTGATTCATTTAAGATGAAATAAATGGGGATTTTTGGACGCTAGGCGAAATAGATTTTGATATAGTCGTGGTACCGGTAAATTGTTGAAAGACCGACAGTCAGAGCTGCTCGAGATCGGCACGATTCGTTCCCACGGCTTGAACTGTTAGAATTTCGCCATGGAATTTCTAGCGTGGTACGCCACGTATTTAGCAAATGATTCACCGTTCATTTGATAGACAGATTATCTCGGAAGGTAATTGTACGTTACGTTCTCGCGTCATACCGGTTTCTAGGTTAGAGAATGGCTAGGCATTTCAATTCCTAGATAAACTTATTAATTATTTTCGTTTCATCTTGCTATATTGTATTTAGGGTTAAATCAATGTGGCTTTTACTTACATTAATCGTTCGATTAAAACAGATACATTGAACCGGAAAGGTAGAAAATGGTAATATTGCGAAACCTCTATGTTACATTGTATCTTTTAACGCAATGGCGGAATTAGTCCGAGATAATTTTACAGAGGCAGAGAAAGTTGTTCTAATTAACACGTTAATCAAATTTGCTCGACCGAGATAAGGGTATAATAATGAATTCTAATTCAATTTTCGTTGCATTAACGGGAAATGCATGTACGCAATTTTTGTAGACGATTGTTACGTTTCGTGTAACTATGCATTTTAATGGATCGTTACCTCCATTTTTTTCGGTGAGCAATATCGTATTCGTGGCTGGCGTTTAAATTTGAGACGCGTTAAAAAACGTGAGAAGGCTTCGTTGCTCATATTTCAAGGTTATATATTATTTTATCGAACGAGAATTAATTGTTCGATTAACAATTGGAATTGTATTAAATTTCGAATTAGCAATATTTGAATTTGGCTAGTGGCCTTAGGTCGATACGAATTTTTTGCAACAATGTTTATTGTCCCTTTGCACGCATCGCTATAGGTTCCGGTTGAGGGACTTCAATAATATTGTATTACATAACGAAACGTTCAGTTCCTTACTATTGATTTTAATGCCCCACGAAGAGAATTAGTATATCAGCTCTTGAGCGTATCGTTGCTTACGTGATTCATGAAATTCACAAGAGTTACCAATTTTCTATTCTTTAATTAATGATCGGGAAGTATTAAATAGCAGTATTTTATATCATTTGAAAGAATCAAAGTACAAATTACTCGATGTCTATTGAATGAATTCCTTATTGTTAACATAATTCATGCTGATTGTCGCACGAATGTGAACCGTTCGTTTCAATTTCCGCTGCACTATTTCAGAAAAGCTGCGAATGTGCAAGAATCTCGTTTCCGGTTAAACTTGATCATTAAGCAATTTTCCAACCCCGTTACAAGTATACCTCGCCTCGATCGGCATTATCGAATTGAACCATTTGAAAATGTATCGAATATGCAAATCGCGAGGTGCGTTGCATCGGATTTCCGTTGCAGGAATACTGTCAAAAGTAAATTGACAGATTACGGTCAGACCACGGTACAGCAAAACGAGTGGGTGCAGCCTGATTACGTAAGACCAGGGATGCCCAGTGATTCTCAGATTCTCCGTTTCAAAGGCGTTCCTTCAATTCTTTGCTTCTGCAATTCTATTTCAACATGAAATATTTTACAATCTATGTTTTATAGAAAATACAAAATATGCGCTGTAGTAAAATTCGCCTGTCGTGTGATAAATAATGCTTTCGAATGATAGATTACTCAAGATTGGTTGGCAAGATAAATACATGTGTTTTAAATGCCGACCAAGAGATGGCGAACGTGAAAAATTTAGGGTTCGTCCTGGACCGAGCGAAACTGATTTATCGTCGGTCGAAAATATACAGGAAAGGAAGAAGGAGGCGTCTTATTAGCAAAGGAAAGTGCATCGATGCGTTTCTTAGTAGGAGGCTCGTTAAGCCAGAGAAGACCGGAGATTCGTTTGAGCGGCGCGTGCATGCGTTATGGCGTTTGGTAATTCAAAACGGAAATTGATAGTTGGCGGTCTCCCGATCGGGGCTCTGCGTGCAAGGAACGCGTCGTTCGTATATTCGTGTTGGTACATGTACGAATATATGGACACAATTACGGAACCGGAATGCACCGCTGCGCTGCATGCAGACTATGTTTCCCTTTGATCGATTCCTCGCGACACATTACGCGTACTCCGTTTCCTTACCTTCAATCGCGTGTCTACTTTTTAAGTAAGCTTGAAGACATTACAACTACCACAATTAGCGTAATTGGCGGTACATAATAATTAATCGTGACTGATTTTGCATACGTGCATGCAAATTGTGGAATTATAATTGCCCTTTCGTCGATTTCTTTTTAATATTGATGAAGAGGGAAGTAGTTTTTGCGATATTGTTAATTGCATTGTGGTGTTCACGGTTTTTTTTTAATTTTGTTCAGAAACTTGGATTTTTATTATCATCTTTGTTACTATTTACTATTAATAGATATTTAAAATTATCTATGAAGATATTGTTGTATAATAGCTGTAAAGACATTATGGCGAGTAACGGGCTTCTTCGTTGTCCAAGACCAGATGCGGTTTGTTTACACAAATGACGCTGGTAATATCGTGTAGACATAGCAAGCGTGATTAAAGCTTGCTATCCAACAAAGATTGTCGGTATCGATTTGCATTATCTTTCTGCACCTGTGATATTTAGCTCTTTTGTCCAACTATTTTAAGCTGGGTGAAAATTATATTTTCCTTTGCATAATTGGATGAAGGCAACCTTTAGAGATTAATATTCCGATATTAGAAAATATCAATGAAAATGTTGAGAATAAATTTAGGTTCAATCGAATGACGTTGTCACGATAAAATTAGCTGAAAGATCTTTTAAATTATTACAAGTATAATGATTTTCTATATTCTCTATTTAAAAAAGAAAGTGCTAGTTTTCTTTTGATTTGCACATCTTTGATGGTGGCATTGTCTTTAACAGGGTACATTGTGTTCACATGAATGCTGAATACAATATGCTGGCTAACCAGTGTCCACTATTAATCACAATAAAAGCGTCTTGGACTGCTTTCCGACGCTCATTTAGAGTGCAATTATTTCTGTTCAAGAAAGAGGTCTTTGAACTCTCGAGAATACGCTTCCGGATCTGTTAAAGCCGATTTTAATGTTTCATTTAACAAATTTTAATGGAATTTTTGTTTAATTACTTTCTACATTTTGAGGATCAACTTTCTTTCAATGTATTTTTCTATCGATAGTATATTTATTTCATTGCGAAAACATTTAAGGGTTCACTTTTGATTTAAATTGATATTTGGGAAAAGTTAGTAAAGGCATTAATTTTGAAAGTTGAAAATCAGTTTCATACTGCAATTGCACAGATAACAAAATTCTTGGCATTGTGCATAAGCGTACGTGTAACAAGGGTCCGTTCCACGTTTTCAATTAACCTTGGCTCGTTTAAATATTTCAGACGCTCTCGCTACTCCATTTCTATTACACGAAATTTTAAACACACAGCTCTAAAGACATGTGCTATTACGATCTCGAAGGTTCTTGCAACGTTGACCGTAGTGCAATATATAATAATTTATGCAGGCTCGTATTCTACCTCTAGTCTCTCCTTGACATTACCTACTTTGTATATATGTAGAAACGACTTCAAAGTCCCTGGAAACCTATGTCAGAATTAAAAATCACTTTATGTTTAGAATGAAAAGGTATTTCAATTTCCTTACTTGCAATTATACATTAAATTTTTTTTTATCCTATTTATAAAACTTTAATTTTTATACTTTTGTTGCAGTTAAATTTGCAAAGAAAAAATTGGGATAATTTTACGATAATAAATAGTTGTAAATAATAATTTACTTAATTTGAGTGAGATCAAAATGAAAGTAAGAAAACGTAAAAACTAAAGCCTGTAGTAGCAGACAATTGTGGTTAAAGTGGTGATGCGCATATGTTGGAAGTTAAAATCTCGTGTCCAATAATTGAGGTCAGCGTTGAAGTTACACGAGTTTAAAAATACAAATTGGCTAACTCTTATTGTGTGCAGCGACTGGTTTGTTCATCTCCTCTTAGATATTTAGCTCGCGCGAGTGCTTGACAAATCTAATGCACGCATCAGTGTTGAAATTAATAGCGCGTTGATTTACATTGCAATTGAGAGCATATTTTCAAATGACCCGAATGTAATACTGCTGTTAAAGTCTGTTAAGAAGTGGATATTTCTTCTAAGAATTTTAAACACAATAAAAGATGTTTAATTAATTCTAATAAAAATTGATAGAATATTTGATATATTAGCGAGATATAAGATATCAGACAGTAACAAAATTACAGAGAGCAACATTAAATACGCAAAATTTGGGGGTCCACAGTCTAGTATATTTTAAAATGAACCGCGCGAAAATTTTGCGGCAAAGTAGGTTCCAGCAATTGCCGCTGTGGTGCGCCACCAGTCAGTGGTCATAGCAGCAGTGATCGATACATCGGTAACGATGATTAAACAAAATTAATTTTACCCTAAACAGATACTTTATGGCATCTGGTCACGAATATTCATAATTATAATTTCTTTGTTCCTCACAATACAGTAAAATTAGACTCGTTGCACATGCTTAATATTTTCTCACGTGACACAGTTCGCAGGTAATTTTTCTTAATAGAACATGATACCGGGCGTGGGCGGTACTTAAAACGCCATTTTAGAAATACTGATTATAGATAAATACGAGTTTAAATAATTAATTGAAAATCAACTGAGGAGAATTACATTCAAAATTTAATTTTATATTATAATTTCGTATACCTACTTTTAATTTCCATTGCAATTAAAATGAAGATTTGGTAATTTAACGAATTGTAATTTACCGTGACGTGAGTGGAGAAATAATAGAAAACTTATGAGTATACGTATGTACTTTGCGGAAATGGTAGTACCACTTGGCGGAATCCGCATAATTTAACGTGATTCCTTTCTGGAATTAACAAGACCGGATCCGGCGAACCGCTCGACTTGGACATTCATTTCCTTGTCACTTGCGACGGAACTGTCATCTCTACTTGTGTTACTCATATCCATCGCATTATTTTTTATCCTCGCGTAGACATCGAATTACGAAATTTTGTAATTAAATAATCCGAAATTTTATCGATGCAATAATGTCGAACATGAGAAGAAAAGTGACACAAATAAAAGGTGTTAGGCTTCGTATCATGAAAGAATACGAATATGCGGGTAATTGCTGTTGCGTAATATTTACCGAAAAAATATCTTTGGCAAATATTTGGATTCAAGTTAGAGTGTGTGTCGCTGCACGGCTGGGCGATAATATTATTTATGAAACCGTGTTCTGTTTAAATGGGCCCTGTATTTATCTTTTGCTGAAAGTCTGCGCGCAATTCTCATCTCTTGAGTGCAATTAGTCATTGTCAGACTCATAACCGTGACGAGGAATGATCCTTGGAGCTGCGGTTTGAATCACTTTTCACGGAATTCATATGCAGTAAACGCTAAAGGAAAACGGTGCAGATATTTCCTCTAACACTTTTTTTTGCAGATGAATATTAATAGAGCATTATTGTTTGTAATCATTTGAAATAGTAATGTATTATGCTTCTTCTACCTATGGAATAATCTATAGATCAGGGGGAACTACCAGGTCTGTAAGTATGAAACCGGAATTTGCTCATACGTGGCGCTAGCTGACAACGTAGTTACTGTCAAACCGCGCCATTAACGCCTTTCTTTTGTTTTGACATCTAATAAAGATTTCCAACTCATAACCATACAAGTTTCATACAACTCCATAGTTTTTAATAGCGTTTAACATGTCGAACTTTGTGCCTGGAAACTACGATTTGCGGACAGCATTGATTTTCTGTTACCATTTGAAGAAAACAGCTGCAGAATCGCATCGAATGCTTGTCGAAGCTTACGGTGAGCATGCTCTTGGTAAATCACAGTGCTTTGAGTGGTTTAAAAAATTCAAAAGTGGCGATTTTGACGTGAGAAACCAAATCGCTATGGACGGAAGACAATGCTCTGTGTTTGGTGGGATCAGAAGGGTGTGATCTATTACGAGCTGCTAAAACCTGGCGAAACGTTAATACTGAACGCTACAAACAACAAATGATCGATTTGAATCAAGCTTTGCGCGAAAAACGGCCGGAATATCAAAAAAGGCAACACAAAGTGATTTTGCTTCATGATAATGCACCATCACACACAGCAAAACCGGTCAAGGAAACGATTGAGGCGTTTAGTTGGGAAATACTTTCGCATGCGGCTTATTCACCAGACTTGGCTACATCAGATTTTTACTTATTTGCATCGATGGGACACGCCCTTGCTGAGCAGCGCTTCACATCTTACGAAAATGTACCAAAATGGCTCGATGACTGGTTTGCCTCAAAAGAGGAACAGTTTTTTTGGCGTGGCATCCACAAATTGTCAGAGAGATGGGAAAAATGTATAGCTACTGATGGGCAATACTTCGAATAAAATATTTTATAACATTTTCATACAATAAACGTGTATTTTCTCTACAAAAATTCCGGTTTCATATTTACATACCTGGTAAATAAATATGTTCTGCGATTTGGAGTAGCTAATGAAAATACCAACCGAAAAAAGCACTTGACGTTCCAAATACATATTAGCAAGCACCTCTTCGCACGAAATAAGTTTGTTTTACATCTGTTTCACACTTATCGAAGGTCGAACGATTTTGCAATCTAACCATCAGAAAGATCTTGATCGTCTGGGTCTACTTCGGAACAAATTTGTATTCCGAATGAATTCGAGGCACAAATAATGCAACAATGACGTAAGCGGATGTTGCAACGCGGTTCTCGAGTTACTGTCCTGTCTACCCTGCACGATTTTTCGATTACATGTTGTACGACCTTGTTTTTACCCACTGCCAAATTATTGGTGTTCTTTATATTTCCTATCAGCCTTAAATAATTTGAGGAATAATTTAAATCGAGTTCGTAATTGCTCTAGAACACAATAATTCGCGAAATCGTACTATCACCGACGATTGTACTATCTCGCAAAAACCCTCGATTTTTATCAGACAGAATATAATTTTCAACCGGGTATAAAGGGTAAGGAACAATGAAAGTGTCTTGTAGTCCGTCTTATCTGGTCTCGATAATGAAATACGGTGTTACGATCGTTTTATCGGCTAGACGTTCTCGAAACTCAATCCACCCAGATCGTAATCGTTGTGCATATCACCACGTCCCTCTTCTCCTTGCCAGTTCAGCTGTACTTAAAAGATGTACAGGTGTACTCCAAGTGTGTCGCGCAATGTCTGATAAAGTTTTTTTTACCGAATTTCATAACGACCTTAATTATATAATTGTTCGTATTATGTTTTTTGCAATGTTCTCGATAACAGTCGAATCTGTGATTGACCGTTTGATAACCGGAGGTACATTAATAATTTATGCTGTAATAAATCTTGATCGACGATTTTTTTTTTATATGAAATAAATTTTTAGCTACCTCAAAATTCTTATAAGAATCTTTATATTTATCTAATTCAATTAATTATATTGCTCTTCTAAAACAATTTATTAATAGACTCTTTATAAGAGTTATCTATTTCAAACTGCTCGCAACCAATTAAAATACTAGTGCTCTTGTTAGCAAGTTAATAAAAAGAAATCGATACAGACGATTGAGGGTTCACTAGCTAGAGACAAGAAAAACTAAAAAGACAAAATTGGGTATGCCTGGGGCGTGGATACAAGTGGCCGCAAGTCGGCCAACAAGCCAAAACAATGAAAACAAAGTGTCTGCGTTTACCCTTAGCCGCGTGTTGTTTCTACCCTCACCCTCGCCTTTCATCCCCGTCGACGCTTTTCAGGCTAATGCGAAAAACTTCGAAGGGGCAGCCAAGAGACGAATCGTTACTTTATGCCTTCGTCGCGCTTCATACAAGCACTATCGTTTTAAATTGCCCCCTGGATCTTGCGTAATCCTGTAGAGGATTTATTAGCCCATCGTATAATATTATAATCAAAGAAACAACAATTTTTCCTAGGATTTGTCCTAAACTTTGAGTGATTGCACTCCTTATGAAAATGTTGTAATTCTTTCTTCGCTATTTTACTATTCATTAACTAGACCGAAATATGTACACACATGAATCACACAAACATGTGCACGGATCTCGTAGCAAAGGTTCCTCGCACATGTATAGTTTACAGTATGTAATACGTGTACATACACGATCGTGGTTGCGAATGCGCTTTTTTTTTTAGCCCCCTTCCATTCACAGCTCGTCACTTCAGTATACGCGAGCGCGTGTTTGACGCATCACCGACGAGTACACAAGTGAATGAAGAAAATTACGTCTTACGTTCGTTCACACCTCTATTATTGCACGAGGTCGTGCTCCTCTCGTCGGATAATCATGCATTTACCAGCCGGTAATCCTCATCCCTCCCCGCCCTTTGAAATTGCGTATTCGCAACAGAGACGTGGCACGCAATGGGCAATGATGCACCTTGACTCGATTCTCCTAGTAGCCCCCCTCGTGGCTGTATTTTATTCGTTGTTAGCTGCCTTCGATCATGTTCAAACAACCATCTAAACGAGTACGATGATACACGGGGGAGGTTCGAGTACGTTCGAGGGATTATTATTTAATCGAGAAAGGGGTTTAAGGTCGTGGGAAAGGGTTGAGAATGTAATTTTTGTATGCAGGCCGTGGAATAGATTGGAAGGGGGGGGGGGGTCAAGATTTGATTTGTCATGCGAATATTAATAACTTCTTTCCACGGTGAAAAATTATTAGTGGAATTTTTATCACTGGGGCCTATCGATTGTCGAAATTATTATTATCAATTTGCGTGTCTCATATGATTATGCATATAATGCAGTTAAAGGTCAATTCTATACGTAGACGTATAATTATGTAGAGAAAAAAAAATGTAATATACATATCAGGAACGAGTTCTTATACCCTTTCGCTGACATATACTACGTGAGTTTTCTCGTACAGCCAAGTGACTTTAAGTAAACGTCCGAGCTATTTATTACGTTCCTCTTTTATCGGTCCTCGCTGCTCTATTCGTCGCGATCGGTCGCACCTACATAATGTACTCGTTTCCAAATTGATTTTTGTGCATTTGGCACACGAGACGAATATTAATTACCCGCCAATGAAACCCAGTCTACGGTATAAAACGTGCATAGAGCCCCGGTGTTATTCGCTGCTTATATTATACGATGCATTTGAAATTGCGACGAGCGCTTTTTCCTTTTGCGCCGATCGTAATGTGGCGGTTATTGATTTTACCTGTAGCTACGCTTCGACATTCTCGCCAGTCTCATCGAAATAACCGTCACTGTATTTTACGACGAGTGCAACATTGATCCAGGAAATCCAGCGTGACGATAATATTTCACGCATCTTTTCGAAACTGCGTAGCCCGTTTCTTTTCAACTCCAACTCGTCCGCTGAATTGGACAGCTTCAATCTCGATCCTGAATTTCTCGAAACACCGGTTCTCTGCCGTTTCCCGATCCCCGCGATACGTTTAGAAAGTTGCACGCAATTAGCAACATGTTGCTCACAATCAAAGATATCCTATCTATCGTGAAAGCTCGTCTGAAGCTCCCGATCCAAGGCAGCAATCGTGAGAACCAATCGGGAATTGCAATACGAGCAATTCATCTAACCAATGGCGATATCTCTCCCTGCGAACAATTTGTCTGCGCGGCATGTTCACCAGGTAACGAGTTAAAACATCGCCGAGGTGTCGTCTTAAATGCATGCATATACATTTCGAGCGGAGCCGAAACTGCGCCGATTGAACCACTCTGCGACTCCACGGGATACACCGCGTGTACATACATGTGTTCAATATGTATGCGAACGAAATGGGTAGGGAAGTGTGCGTGATTTTCCACGCACACTTAGTACATACGTAGATTGCAGGGTGGTGTGGGTGTAGGTGCGTGCTATCGACCGGGTATCCTTCTATGCTGAACGCCGGTGTGCCCCACCCTGAAGAGAGTAGCGAGCGAGAGAGCGATACATAGGGAGAAAGACGGGGATAACTAGATCCGCGAGCTGTGCGCAAGACAGAGACGGCTGGATCGCGGCGCGGCGAAGTTGGTTGCACCGGGGGAGGATAAAACGGGACGGAAACGTACCGTGGAAAAAACGGGGATGACTTTTTGGGTGAGGAAAATAAGAGTGGAACCGGGAAAAGCGGGAAAAAGAGAGCGAAAGAGCGGTCGCGGGCAGCGGCAAGTCGTTCGAGGGGAGGCGAGGAGCGAAATACGAGTGAACGACAGGAATATAAAAGAGAGACAACCTGTGTAAGTTTTGCACGCTGGAAGGTAGAACGAGAGAGAGAGAATCGCGAACAGAGAGCGAGGCAGACGATTTGGGTAGAGAAGGACGAGGGTAATCAAGGGAGAGGGAGGCGCCGAGCGAGAGAGGAACATAGAAGGAGAGAGACAGAGATACGGCACGCAGAAATGCCTCCTGCTTAGTGATAGCGTAGAGACTGTAGTGTTCACATCACACGGGACACGTCGAAAAATTGTTCGCACGTTACCGCGCGCCGGACGAGCTCCATTCGATTCCGCGACACGATAATAATTAGTTACCTGAGGACACCTACATATTTCTATACATATATGTATACGTAGCGGGCGCGAACGAGATCATCTCTCGACGAAACGCACATATAGGCACCACGTACGCACAGGACACATAACGCAGGATCATATTCGCAGGATACGCGAGATATATACAGTACATTAGCACACCGTGAGGCATTCTTTTTTTCTCTCACGCGAAACACTCTTTCCACGGGAACAACGATCACGCGCACATTCCAACGACTGTGACCATTTTTCGAGTGTTTTTTACAAGGATCTTTTTTAATCGTTACCGCGTACTACGGTCGCCTGACGATTTGTCGCTCCTTCTTTCGAAACGGTGAGTAATGGTACAGCACCGTTGCGTTGGTCGTCACTGGTCTTGTCCTTTTTAATATTTCTGTTCTGTTAGCGAATTTAGAGTGCTCGTTTTGTCCTATCCTTTTATCGCGTACTTCTTTTCTCGCGAATTCGATTTTCCAAAATTTCGCCCAGGCTTTGTGACCGGAAGTCCGCGGAATTTACTCAAGCTACGTGCTCGATATCGATTGCTAGCCGCCTGGGTTCCCCGGGACACGCAGTTCGCTTTCGTTTTCACCTGCAGGGACCGGGAAGGACATTAAAAGTAGTAACCCCATTGATCGTGATTGTTTCGTAACGATTTCGTCGATTCTCCGATTTTTTTTGTATAAATCGTTTCGGTACTTTTTATTTTCGACGATCGATTTTGTTCTTGAGAACGGGCATGGATCAACGATCGGCCTGGATCCAATCGTGTCAACGTGAATAATCAATTTTCCAGTGGACAGTAGCTCAGTGTACTATTCTATTAACCCTTTCTGTACTACGCTCGTCAGCCAGTGCGACCGGAACTGCATCGTTCAAATTGAGGCGAGAGAATTTAAATATCGCTGCCTGTAGAATCTACGACTACCTTATACTGTAGCCAAATCCAATTCTTATAATCAAGTTCTATCTGCTGTAAATTGAACGGCGTATTATTTAATACGAAAGAAGGAACGAGAATCGCCGATCGATTGTTTCGATTACTTATTCAAGGTAGTTTATCGTTGAGAGAAGTAGTAATTGGAGAAGAGAGAAGGAAGTCCCGTTGAAAGGGAACAACGAATAGGAAGATATAATATAGTAGAACGAGACCTTTGACTCTCTGCCAGGGGTGAACTACCCCCGGTTGACGCGACTCCAAGGACAACCGGAAGTGCTTCGAAACACACGCTTTATATATCGACTATAGCGTGTTCCGTGTTGGGAACACGCTTTCGTTTTCCGTCCATCTTGCCTCGTCGACGAGGTGTGCCGACACCCACACACACCCTCTTGTTCCCCCGTGAACTTCCGGTTTCCAAGATCTTTCTCGAGGACCGTGGGGAAGGAAAACGTGGTGAAGAGGTGAAGTTCGATTATCGGAAGGTGAACACACGAGATTTACTCGCTCTCTGTCCCTTATCTTGTTCCCTGTCTCTCCTATTCTCTTACCCTCCCTTTCTCTCTCTCCCTCTCTCTTTAATTCGTTGGGCGTCGTCGTTGTCGTCGTCGTCATGGGCGGATGTACCTCGAAGGATACCACGTCGAGTGACGAGTATGTATTCAATGGAAAATAATAAATATAATTTTTTTCCCACCGTTAATGTTATTTTTCATATTTTTACGGGGTAGCATGGTCAGTGGGTGAAACGTGTGCGTGTACGGTTTAGGGGTTGCTCGGGTGACGTCACTTGGCTCGGTGCCAATCCAGTGACGTTGGAGTACGTCAGATCAGACATTCATGGAATTCTTAATTGATGCATTGGGAACTCATCAGATGAGTCACTTAGGACACTGTAATTAGTATGCAGTGAGATATTATTCATTGATCCACCGATGCACTTTGTATTCTTGGCTTAATGAATTGTTCAGCTGAATTAGCTGATCCCCGTGAAAATCGGAAACTTTTTCTAGAATAAAATGTATGGGAAATTTTAGAGAATGTTGCAGATTCAGGGAAATAATTCAGTATCCCCATATTGTGGTCTAACCCTGTCGCAGCGAAGGGGTTAATCTCTCTCAGAAGTACCTCTAAACTTCATTCGCTTCAATCTTAAGGACACTTTGTGTACCAGGAAAGTTTATGTCAGTATAGCCGAATTAAACCCTTTCAAAGCTAATTAGAAATCATTTCTTCATCCAACTGTTCAGATTCACTTTACTTCATTCGCTTAGCATAATTGGAAACATAGTTGTATTCTATTATTTGGTGTACTGTATTGAAATATCGATTGGGTGTATGGGTTGAATATTCTCTTAACTTCCTTATAAAGGAGCAGGAACGAGTGTGTAGCCAACGTTTATGGGAGCCTGGGGTAGCCCCTGTCGGCTCGCACAAAAGGGTTAACCCTTTGCCCTATACGCAGGGGCGTGGACGGGAAACAGGTCGACTGAAAAATTTTATTTGCATTTCGCACGATATATCGGCCTGTGTTCACATCGCCACCCTTTTCATAGTACTGTTACTCATCTGAATAAAAAATATTTTTATCTCGTCGCCTGAAATATTATTTTTCTCTTTACGAAATAATTTAATTACGTGCAAATTTTGCAAAGTTTAATTGCGCGCAAATTTTATAACTTCATCAGTCTATCCAACAGCTAATTAACAGGATAATAAATAGTTACGGCTGTTCATTATATGCATAGGGGTACCAGGTAAAACTCAAGGCAACAATTAATTTAGATTTTCATTCAAGATACGAGACGTGATAGGTCGAAAGTACAAGTCACTTCCAGTAGCACACGGGAATACTACAATGGGTATGTCGGATAAATATACAGGGTGTTAAAAAGGTGATGCGAGAATACACGAACTAATTAAGACAGCATAAATCTGTCCGTTGTTTCCATAATACATCGGTAGATAATTACCTGTTCCCATAATGATACAAGAATTCATGTTAAAAATAATTCCTACAGATTAAATTATCAAACGAACCAGAGACACACGAATTTTTCACTGTCATATACCTTTCTGAGCTTTTCAATTCACTTCACTCTTATAATAATCGCTGTCGCAAATTTTCCACAATTCTCGAACCAACTTCCCTTAAACATATCCTATGCACGAAAACGCGATTGCAATATCTTTCAATCCTAATCTATCACAGAAATACTCGATGTCGTGAAGTCTTGCTGTTGTTCGTAAAATCTCGCGTGTGTTGAGTGTTTCTTTTCACTTAGCGAGGAAAAGAAAGTACAACCGGGGAAGGAAAGCTTAGAAACGCGATGACACCACCGCGTCATCCAGATCCTGGTCGACGTCTAGTGACATCGTTGCGATTAGCGTCTGCCTGACTTCTTCGTCGTCATCGTTATCGTCGCCGCCGTCGTCGTCGTCGTCGTCCGTGGTACACGTTTTATAAGAGAAAGAAAGGACCGACCGTTAACTGTTCGTGTCGCTTTATAAATAGACGCATAACCCGGGGCGATAATCGGCGCATAATCGTCGACAATGGGCGTATGCGCGTCGCTGAGCATATGCGAGTCGTCAGACGAAACGAGTGTGGAGGACGACGAGTACGTATTGCATCGATTCAGATGAAAAGCAACGATGTCCCACCGAATCTGCAATCTCGCTCGAACTTACTATACATATATTTGTTGGAGAAAAGAAGATGAAAGGAGAACGAAAGTAGTATGGAAATTATGGGCATAGTTAGATAAATCAATTAAAGCAATTAATTAACTCAATGACCGATAATGCGTTAAAGAGGATTGTATGCTTTCATTATTAAGTTCGAGCGAAGTGTACACTGTGTTCTGTCGAAAAATGCACAAACGACGAGTCACCCCCTGTCTCGCCGCTCGTGTGACCAATATATGTACACATTCCTTGAGAGTAAATGAATAATTCACGTACTGCACAGTATTTCTATCTGCCACAAGTTGACAATATTATACAACAGTTGTCACACTCTAATCGAAGTATTCAATTATTCCGAGTAAGCTATCTGGCACGTCGCGAAAAAGAACAATTGTGTGGCACCGATAAGAAAAATCTGCTTTATTACACATTTAACGCCGCCTTATGTCATAACATTATCAGGCACATTAACCGGTTAATTTATTGATACTGCTGTCTAAAGTTCTCCAATACCTCGTCGTTTCTTCGAGTATGCTCACTGATTCATAAAGACTCTTAGAAATTTAACTATTATTCAATCTATAACCATATAAAATTCCTCAATTAATCTCTGTTGAATATTTCAAAACCTCACTCCAATTAAACCAAAAATCTATGCCATTAAAGTTGAAAATAATAATAGGAAACAAAAATTCTCCTGAAAAATGAATGTAACATAAATGTGATCATACCGTCCACAAAATTGCACTAATATTTCAGCAGATCTAAAAATTTCCCTCGAATCGGGAGACGTTAAAAAAAAGAATCTCTCTAAGCTATCGAATTGTATACTACTTTTCCTCGCCAAATTCACGACCAAAATCGATGTTGTTTCTCGACCACGTGGCCCGTTTAAGCACCGTTTCCGGTCGTAACCGACAAACGCGAATAACTATGTATCCTTTGGATCGAGGCACGATCGAAGAACGTGCAAAGGCTGACAAGGGGACCGGTGCTCGTGGAATTCTCGATGTGGGGCCTATTTAAACTCCTAAAAGTTCTCCACCCCTCGAAGGATGTCGTTGCACGACCTTTGGTCCAATTCCTCGATCATTCTGTCATACGACAGTCTGTTAAACTTTTTGGAACGTGAGTAACGCGAGGATACTACCGATTTGTAATTTGTTTTCTAATTTTTCTTACTTTAATTTGCAAATAAATTCATTGGGTAATTTTGTCTAAAAATAACTGCAACACTTTTGACGATGACTATTATGTACCAATAATTTATATCGGAATACTTAATAAAATTTGTTGAGGCTTCGTCATCGTCGACGATGGTTTTTTTTGCGTTTGTAGAGATACAAGAGGGTTGGAAAGTTGGATAAAGGTGAGATTGGTGTGGCCGTAAAAGTTCTGTGTGTTGGATAGGAAAATTCTATGTGTGAGGGATGCAGAATATTTTTTTGTAAATGCACGATTGCTGTTTAAAATGATCTAGGTGGCAAAAAATTAATTGCCAAGCCCGTTTCGATAAGCCTCCAGCTTGTACCTTTGTATTGTACACGAATGCGCCAAGAATAGATACTATATCGATAGAACGAATCTAAGCGAAATCATGGAGTGCATTACATCGGTGATAGAGATGACAATCTTTTCACCTATATCGCAGATCACCTAGAGCAAACAATCGCGTAATCATCGCGATAAGGCGTTACGATAAGAAAACTCTAATTATCACAGAGAATTTCGGTCTGTCTACACTGTATTTGATTGTCAATTTATTGGCAAAACGAAGATCACCATGTACCTCACTGCAAATAAGAAAATCCTGGCTCTTCTAATATTATTTATATATTTAATATTCTTTTGCACTACGTAAAGTATAATTAACTCGATACTATTATTGTTTTTTCTTTGATTTTTTTTCATTACTCACAAAAATATGTAAAAAGAATTATTTAATTTATACTTCAATTTGAACTGCGAACAATTCACCGTATTCTTAACAACGATAAAGAATAAAAGTAAAATTATTTACCCCCTTTTTTGCCCTCTGTTTCACTATATTCATATCTTATTCAAAGAAAAGAATTATTACTTACTTCGATTCCTCGTCTGTTTGCAGCAAGAAAGACAACATGGTGGACCAGGCAGTTTTGGACAAACTTGAAGCTGGCTTCTCTAAATTGGCTGCCTCTGACAGCAAATCTCTGCTGAAGAAGTATCTGACCAAGGAAGTCTTTGATCAACTGAAGACAAAGAAGACCTCCTTTGGTTCCACTCTTCTCGATGTAATCCAATCTGGCGTGGAGAACCCGGACTCTGGTGTCGGTATCTATGCACCTGATGCCGAGTCCTACACAGTTTTCGCTGATCTCTTCGACCCAATCATCGAAGACTACCATAGTGGCTTCAAGAAGACTGACAAGCATCCACCAAAGGACTTTGGAGATGTCGACAGCCTTGGAAACCTTGACCCGGCTGTTAGTACTCAAAATAATCGAGGCCACAATATTAATATTAATATAGTCTCCTTAGAGAATTGCAAACCCTCTACCATTGTTTAATTCCTCTTCAGGCTGAATTCATCGTTTCAACTCGCGTGAGGTGTGGTCGTTCCTTGGACGGATACCCATTCAACCCTTGCCTGACCGAGGCTCAATACAAAGAGATGGAAGAGAAAGTCTCCAGCACTCTGTCTGGCTTGGAGAGCGAACTGAAGGGTACCTTCTACCCTTTGACCGGAATGGGCAAAGATGTCCAGCAGAAATTGATCGACGACCACTTCCTGTTCAAGGAGGGTGATCGTTTCTTGCAGGCTGCCAACGCCTGTCGCTTCTGGCCCACTGGCCGTGGCATTTACCACAACGACGCCAAGACTTTCTTGGTCTGGTGCAACGAGGAGGATCATCTTCGTATCATCTCCATGCAGATGGGTGGTGACCTAGGACAGGTATATAATTCTGATTAGTTGAAAAAAGTTTGTGCACTTCACTCGCATTCTACAAAAAAAAAAGAAGAGAAATATTACCAGACAAAAATACCGAATCTTCTATTATTTTGCTAAGGTCTACCGTCGTCTGGTGAGCGCCGTGAACGAAATCGAGAAACGACTTCCTTTCTCTCATCACGACCGTCTTGGTTTCTTGACCTTCTGCCCGACCAATCTGGGCACTACAGTCCGTGCCTCCGTGCACATCAAGCTGCCCAAGCTGGCCGCCAACAGGTCGAAACTCGAAGAGATCGCAGGGAAGTTCAACCTCCAGGTTCGTGGTACTCGCGGAGAGCACACCGAAGCCGAGGGCGGTATCTACGACATCTCCAACAAACGACGTCTCGGTCTGACCGAGTACCAGGCTGTGAAGGAGATGCACGACGGAATCGCCGAGCTGATCAAACTCGAGAAGGAACTTTAAACAGAGCGCGTCAGAGACGAAGCAACACGCGATCATTTCCCTCTTTTATTCGCCCCCTTAGACGTTCTTGCTACATCGAGGATCCTTCTTTAAATATAGATGAACGAAACAAAGAAAAAGAGAAAAAGATCTTGGATATTTTACACTGTTTTATGCGAGTCAAATAACGAACCGTGAAACACGTGGCGTGAAACGTAAGAAATGTATTACTGTCTTGTTCAAATTCTCGAACGTGATAAAACGAATCAAAGGAACAAAAAAAAAAGAAAACATTGTATTCTAAAACGAGAGAAAAGAAACGATTTCTAAACAGTTATAAATGGGGCATTTTCTTTTTTGGTCCACGCGTTACGACGCGTGGACTCGTAAGAAGAATGATTGGGACAGTATTATTTCTCTCCCCTGTTTTTGTTTTAGGTAAGTGTTTTCTCTGGTCCTCGATGTGCTAAGACCCTCTCTAACGCAGCTATAAGCGCGTCCTTAGAGTTCCACACAGAGGCGGCGGAAGGTCTTCTGTTCGTGGTGAAACGAATTCTGGAATGGGTCTCGACTAGTCGAGATCTAGAAGAGAAAGATCAGGATCGTTAGAAATGTTCAGTTTCTAAAACTAACGTCTGGGATTCTGATTACGAAGAGGGAACTTTCGCACGTCTCCACGGTCTCCCCCACTCCTTTACACACGCGTTACGATTACTATTATTATTAATTAATATTATTATCGTTATATTATTATTAATTATTATTGTCTCTTATGTTGACTCAAGTTCCTTTCTATCGATCCGTACAGGCATAAGATAAAAATAAATGAAAAAAAAGAAGAGCAGCTTTTTGTATCACATGATACATATAATACGCATTACTACTATATCTTCAAACAGTATTTTGTTTTCGTTTCACCATGTTTTCTTTCTTTTCTTTTCTTTTTCTAAGAACATGTAATCCAGCATGTAGCAAAAATACACGCAGTATTCTTTCATTTCTTCTATTATTCTGATTGTTTCTCTCGTTTACCCTTCTATTGCTTTCGCGTACTATTAAT
Organism: Nomada ferruginata; assembly: GCA_963583965.1. Classification (NCBI taxonomy): domain Eukaryota; kingdom Metazoa; phylum Arthropoda; class Insecta; order Hymenoptera; family Apidae; genus Nomada; species Nomada ferruginata. The sequence continues at coordinate 5,494,994 of OY757225.1, read as the reverse complement.
ATTTCTCAGAAGCGACACTACACATCGACAGAAGAGGACAAACTAAGTGCATATACGATTGTTCTAAAATCTGTGTTGGCTCGATTTGATTTTTATCAATTATTGATACTCGTCATCTCGACTCTTCAATAAACCTTTAAAACCGTAATTATAATTTTTCCGTGAAAATACAAGAGTTGGCGCCCAACGATGAAGTTCCCTTCAATTTTATTATATTAGGTTGTCCCAGAAGTTTCTTTCGTTTTTGTTAAGAAATAATAGATGCACAGTATTTTATGTTTCATGTCATGATACTGAATTATGTACGATCCATAAACTAACTGTGAACTGCATGGATACTTGCAGCACCCCTCCCATAAGCGGTACAAATCTTATTTGCAGTACCCTTAGCACTGTTGCTTTATTTTTAAAACAGACGAGCGCGTACGACAATATGTTGCACACGTGTTTTGTTTTTTCGTTCCCTTCTTTTTTTTACCAAGGCAACAGCATCTGCGACAGATATAGCACGCTGATAGGGGAAGTGTAAGAACTTGGTAAGTCCCAACAAGCTATCCTAATTTTTGTCAGCATGTAGAATGTTGCGCGAACAAGGCGTGTGTAAAATATTTCTACATAGAGATTTTTTCCTCTGTATACCTTGTACAGTCCCTGGTCAAAAAATTAGGGCCACTCGCAATTTTGCGGCATTCTTCTTCGCAGCATCGGCGATTTTCAGAATAGTTTGATGCGAAACACCCACATTCCTCGTGATTTGTCTTTGGGATGGATTGCCAAAAAAAATACCACACTGCAGTCGCAAATTATCTGCTGCAGCAATCATTTGCTATTGATTAATGTCACGCCTAATTTGAACGGCTATTACTATATTTATAAATATAAAAATCACACATTAAATTATGCAATTAACGCATAATACACTACGAGTATTACAAGAAAGCAATTTTATAATGTTTGCTTTTAATACCATTTTTATAATAATTGTCTTGGGATCTTCCAGATTTCTATACTTCCTTTGGTATCGCCAATCGCTACTGTATCGCTGATACAAATAAAAAAAAAGAAAGGATTATATAAATAAAAATACACCACAGACGATTAATCATGTCCCATCAGCACTTACTTTTTCAAATTAACACATACGCAGCTAATATTAACTCTATCATTTGGCTCAAACTTCACGTTCGTCATTGGTGTTCCATCAGTAACGTTGTACAATTTGATATCTGAACTGGCGCCATAGCACGCCACTACATCTTGGCTACCAAACATCCACGTTAATCCCACGATCGTATTTTCAACAGAAATTGACCGCAAACAAGTATGCTAAAATGACGTACAGATTAATATCCATTATACCGTCCAAAAGGTATACAAATTAATTGTAGACATAAAGGTATCACCTCCTCAAAATCATAAATACGCATTTCTTTGTCCGTACCAGCGGTAACAAAAAGATTACGAATAGGGGAACATTTAATGCAAGTAATACTACCCTGGTGCCTTTCGTATTCGTCTATCACTGGATCCATCAGAGACTCGTCCCCTATAAATAGAAATGAATTTCCATAAAATGCAGTAAGTTATTAGGAAAATAATAAATACCTTCGATGGCTGCTACTCGATCCAAACTGCACTTGTATATTCCACCGCACAGAGTACCCACGACAAAGAATATCGGGTCTCTGGATGAAAAATCGAAGGTCGTAATGCACAAGCCACACTCCACAGCGCGTTCCCGTGTCCCACCAGCGCTGCGTGGCCTCGAACTTTCCACTGGATTATGTTCTTTGGCTATTTTTAGTCTAAAGGTATGCAATATTTAATTACAAATACATTCAACGACGTGTAAAAAGGATTTCTAACAATTCACCGTTTATATTGGCAAGCGGTTGTATAGTTGGCCATCAGTTTATGGATAAGAATGTATCCATCTTTGCTGGAGCTCACCAGCAGCGACACATCATTAATGGTTCTTGCCTTCCAGTGTACTCGAGATACGGAATCTCCATGGGTGCAGATTGGAGTCGATGCCACCGATGCATCGTTCAAGTTCCATACAAGAACACAGCCTGTTGTAGAAATAATATTTGCAATGATTTTCTTAGTTTATTAATACTAATTCGTGTTTATTTCATTTCTCGTGCTACCATTGAATAGACCAGCTGCTATGACGGATGGTTCGGTCGGATGATAAGCCAATGTAGAGACGCACGAATCTGTTTCCAGTGTTTTGTTTGGATTATCCGTGAAACTACCATCCTTGTTTCGATTGTACAATTGTATCTTAGACAAGTGGTTGCACCATGTTTCATGATAGGGGATACCATAAGATACGGCTAGAGTTCCTCCTCCAATACTCCAGCTCATATCGCTCACTTTCATCTAGCAATGGAATTGAATAACAGTATTCAAGAATATTAATAATTGTAATAAGAGATTAATACTTGAGAGTTTGATTCATCTGGGCTATTAATTTTTTGTGTCAGCTGCGCATTGGTTAGCATATCTTCGTCGGCACTTGGCTCGTAATTTTCAAACGCGGTGGTTCCATAGGATTCGTCCAAAGCTTCTAATATACCTGGCGTAACTCTATTTAGAAATTCGGCTAATTTGTCGTAGTTTACATCGGGTTTCTCTTTCTCATCAATTATTGTTTGAGTCTACGACCAGTAAGGATGTAAATTAGTATTGCACCATTAATGCAATTAGAAGTTTGATTGTTCGTGTACGTAAAAATAGACTTTGCAAATACCTCGACGGTTCTTGTCTCAATTGTTTGTGCGGGACTTTCGCCGTAAACAATTTCCGTTGTTTGAACATTTGCCGGTTGTTGCGATCTAAAGAAATATCAGTGATAAAATAGAAAACGGGATAGAATGTATAGATAAAAGATAACTAACAATGTGATACATACTTTGTCGTAGATAGTTGCGAGTTGAAACTCACTGCTTCGAGTGAACGATCGGTGAACATTGTTGAATCGAAGATACCGTTCATTCAAAGAATTAGTAAATTGCAAGATGCACTCACTGCAGCTTTTAATAAAGAGCTACGAACAATTAATAGAAGTCTGTAACAATCTTGCTCTCCTCTGTTACATACTTCCTAATATATTTTTTGTATGCGCAGGTTTTGCAGGGAATTAGTAAGGAGCATTGACTAGCACTTCTCATTGTGCATAAGAGTAAGAAAGAAGATAGAAGAACTTTCGCCTGCGAGAACATGTGCTTTAGTTATAGTAAATTAATAAAGCTTCTACATACAAACTATGTAAATTTTTAGTATAAGTATTATCTTACTATATGTGTCTATTGTACTTTTTACATTACATAAATGTTATTTTAAAATTGATAAAGGTTTAGTTGTAAGATATATTGTAAATAGATATAAAAGAATAGTTCGCAAGTATTGGCTTGCAAATTGATATTGCAACATATTTGCAACTTGCATCTCCATTAATTAATATAAATAAATTTTCAATAAAAGGTATTCTACTGCTCTTTTTATTCTCACACCATAACCATCCTTAAAAAGACCTAATTCCAATTCCTTAAACAAGCACGATACGCAGGAACTTTAAATGCAAAGTTCCCAAGTGGAGAACTTGTAAAATTCGACCTGAACATTATTAAACTTGGCGCTAATTATCCAGAAATTAATACAACGTCTTCATGGGATCCCCTTTCTTTGAAGTGGTCGGAAATAGTAGAATAATAGATATACATAACAATTAATTAAACAGTTGTTCTAAATTAATCTTATGCCCTAATAGTTACAAAGTATTTTTATAAACCAATTTACTATAGCTAAAGGATAAGTAAAGTGCGTGACAAAAGTTCTTGTATCTTCTTTCTTGCTTTGATTCAAGAAGACAAGTGCCGGTCAATGATCCTCACTCTCTCCCACGAAACCTGCACACACAAAAAGCATATTAGTAAGCATATAACAGAAGAGGGAAAAATTATAATGGGATGTTTAGAGGAAAGACATGGGGCTAGGGTTAAACCAGAAGTATAAGAGAAAGGGAGGATTAATTGAAAAGGAATGGAACGAGTCTCGTAAGAATGAATTCGATGAGAGTGGACGTAAATGAATTGACGGAGACCCTTAACAGGAAAATAAAAGGAGCAAGATATAATGAAAGGTTCAGATATATTAGAATGTCAACATTACCACAGTACCAAAGTAAATGCGGAACTGAAAGGCGTCAGCAATTAATAGCGCAGGTAAGATCTGGAAGCACTCAAATGTGGAATAGATATGGGAAGAAAGGGGAGAATAAAAGACGTGACATGTGTGGAGACAAATTTATAATGTTCGAACATCTAGTAAGGGAATGTAGAGAAGCAGCTAGGGGGGTTACGTTACAGGATCTAATGCGTGGAATACGAGATAGAAACGTAGGAATTCGAAACAGAAAGATACATAATAGATGTGCAATAAAGAGACGGCTAGAAAGAAATAGGGCAATATGTAAAGTAGAGAAGGTATGAAAGAACGAGTGAAAGAGAAGAATGCATAGGCTAAGATAGTATTCCAAAGTTAGGTTACATGTACTCTTACAATTAGTCTAAATTTCATGGCTGCGAGGCCGAAACAAAGAGGAATACTATTGTTAGTATATATTTAGTGCATACAGGACAATTTATCGAAAGAAACAAATATTCAGAGATGTAAATACCTTTGTTAAGACGCTTGTCAAAAATATTTCACGCGTCGTTTATTAAATTAATTATTACGGGCAAGTGGACAAAGTTACAGCAACGAGACTATTACAGGTGAATAGCTTATTTCTTTCCCTCTCATTTGACACCTCATAGATTAAAAGGTAACCATCAGGTGCCGAGATATAAAGTTAATAATTAACAACACTTTTTACCGACAATCTGTCTCTCGTGCCTCACAGACAGTCGATAACCGGACATGTGGCGTCATCTCACGTTTGCGGCCTTTTTCGCAGTTTTCCGCACCGCCAAAACCGAATTCCTGGATTAAATCGTTAATTTAAACAATTGCGTTTTTCTCGGCTTCTAGTGCGTATTTTTTAACCGGGCTTGTCTTAAATTAAAGCTACGGGCCACAGCTATCTTCTCCAACAGTTACAATAATATGGCATTTGTCGTTTAAAAGTTATTAACAATTGAAAAATCGGCAAAAATGCACTCCGGGTCACTGCAATTATCTCTGCTCTTGGTGGCTGTTTTTTAATCTATGAGGTCTCAAATGCAAGGGAAGAGAATAAGTTACCCGATAAAAAAATACCCCGTTGCTGTAGCTATATGCAGTTGGCCGTAATAACAATTTTAATTGTTTAATTGTTTATAACAAATGAACCTCGCATGGAATAATGTTCACACCTATTGGATATGGTAGCTTATACTTCTAGCTTTAATTTATGTCCTCTGATCATTGATGTAGCTGGCCTCCAATACGCTATTATGGCATTTGTTTATAATTTCTTTACACAAATTCAATTGTTTAAGTTTTAAATCACATATGTTATATTCCCGATACCGCTAGAGAAGATAGCTATGGTTGGTGGCTCTTATTTATTCGTATCTATACTTTATTAAGAAGAACAATTACTACTCGAATGGATGTAATTCCGAAACGAATATCGACATTCACCGCTCCTATCACAATTTCTCCCGCAAAAAGTCGAATGTATTTAATCGATCAAAAAGATCGACAAACTACCAGCTAATGACACGATACATTCCAAAGTACATACACGAGAGGAGCGCAGTCTGTAAAGTTTCGCGTCCTTAAATGTGGCTGCGATTTTTGGTGATTGATGAAGCATCTCCGAAGAATGTCCTAATCGGTGATCGGGTCCTACTAGGCCTCATTATAAACAGGCAGAGTCAGCTGGACCGTAGTTTTATCTCTGATCTGAGGCGCAAGGCTTGTTAGCAAGCTGAACTATGGACTATTACATTTATCTAACCCGATCGACCAAAGTAGGAAGACCATCGTTGGTTTCTCGGTACGGCAGTGATGGATATTTCACGGTTAACGTCCTGACACTGTCGCACGTTCAACCGAAACCGGGACCATCCTCCATTCCCTTAGAGGTACGTGCCCTGTAGCCTTAATTCCCTTTTTCAACCACCTTCTCGTTAAACTTCAATCTTCGTTCCTTTTTTCTTTATTTTTATCATCATTGCAAGCGTTTGGCACCTAATTACTTAATTTACCACTTTTCCTTTAAAAAGTCACTCGATCCTGTGACTTAACAATTTTGTACAGATCATTTCTCTTTATTTCTACTTTATTCCCCTTGCTTCCCTTATTATTACCCCTTGAGTTATTAAAATCGTGATCGCCCTTAAGCGGCTCTAAATTCCCAGCTCGCAGTACCGTATATTCAGTGATGGTCGCATGTAATCGATTATGTCCAAGTGAGAAAAAAGGACGATATCATGAAACGAAGGGGAAACGTCGTTCCATGAAATTACAACGCGAAGGCAATTTCCAATGTCGCATCTCTATGTATACACTCGCACGCCCGCACATATACATGTACATACACGTCGTTGGTTTGTGGGCAAGATAAAGTCAGAATTATGATGGTCTCCGTTTAAGACAATTAAGGTAGAACCGGTTAACAACACGTGTTACAACCAAAGCTCTTCTCCCGTATCTCTACTTTGGACTCATAACCTGGCGTCATGTCTTCTAACTAGGTTCGCTTAAGCTACCCCCTAAGAACGGCAAAAATATTGACGTGTGGTCAGTATTACGGCAAACGCACAGGGGCGACAATATCATCTCCGTTGAGTTAATTTGAGATGGGAAAAGTTTTGCCGGGGGCTTTCGTGTAATGGTACATTTGTAGAACGGACAATAATTCTCCGTTAATGATCCAACGAAGATGGAGAGATAGCGACTATACCAGAGTTCGACGATGTCATTTATTACTGCTATATCAGATCTATCGCACATGCGTACTGTGCATCACGCAGAAGTCAATGTCCAAAAATTCCCAGCCTCCTAACGATCTTCGACAATTGTCACGATAATTATTATTACATTAATCTTAAGGCAGAATCGAATCAAATTGTTGTCCGTGGATTTTCATGAATTCCAAGTTCTCGCGGATCTGCGAAATTTCGTAAACTTTGTTCCACGCGATGCTGCTTTGCATTGAAATTCGACTAACGTAACAGTTTTCAATAGACTCGAGAGAAGTTCCGATGAAGAGAATTGTTAACCCCCGTTTGATTTATTCGTAGCTTCCTAGAATTCGGAAGGCTTTGAAGAACGTCTGGAGTGGACAGGAAGGTTTCATCTAGCACGAACGTGTAACAAAGTTAGGAATACTTTTGTATTTAAATTTTAGCCAGTTTTACAGTTCTGGTCCAAAAAGGAGCTACGTGGAAGGTGAATCGGGGTCAGTTTTACCGAGAAAAGAGTCAAAGGCCACGTTTAGATGAAAAACTGGTTTACAATTTTGATCACGTTCCATCGCAGGAAAGAGAAAGAGAAAAAAAAAAGAAACTTATACTACAGGACTAGAAAGAGGTCCTATCGGTATATCTCGAAGCGATTGATGTGGTACGTAGATAACAGCGAAATAAATCCCATTTTATTGTTCAACAAAATCCATGATCCTGCTTCCCCCCCCCCCCTTCTGCTGTACTGTGCCTGTTAAGTATAATATAATTCATTCATGGCACACGCGCAGTAACGCAATCGTCGCATTAAATGGACCTTTTATGGACGTTTCGGCTTTACCTGGAACGATTTAATCGCGGTTTACTCGCGTCTCTACTTTTATTCCTCTCGAAATGCTGCCCACTCTTAATTTTCTCGTACCATTATACGACTCGATTTCTTAGAAGCAGCTACATCTATTTCTCAAATCTCCGCGGCTCGTCGTGACGGTTCCGTTTTGTTATCGATGGCGATTTGATGTTCCTTTCCGAAAGAACTGCCCAAATAGCGGTCGATCATCGTCGAAAAAGTTGTCGACGTTTGAAGTGCTGCAACCATGCGAAAAGAAATCTTACGACAATCCACCTGGGCTTGTCTTAAAGGGCGGAGTCTCTACTTTGACAACTCTGTCAATCTGCAGATCTACGGAGTTTTTAGTGGCCAAACAAAATTTCGCAAGGCCCGTACCGCAAGTTCGAAATTTGCGAGATTCTTGAATTTTTTGCTATACGTACCAGTCCAGCATCGACGAGAATAGGGATCATAAATTAGAGGAAAGCGCGGCCGCATTTTTTTTCACCTGCTCTCTGGCTGACCGCTCACGAAAGATCCGCATCATGTTTCGTGTATTAATAACGTGGTATCGCGTGGAAGAGGTCCCCGTGCCACGGAATGCGCCGTGAAACGATGGTCATCGTGTGTGACACGACGAATTCCGTCGCGGTGCACTATGAGAAAAAATCTTTCGAATCATCCTCGGTCCTCCTGTGCTACTCTGGTAGCACTGTTTTGACTCTTCGTTGGGTTCTGCATACACCAAAGGATTCTAATTTTCTCTCCCCGTGGCCAGATAAATGCCCCACCTTCGAAATTTCTTCAATCATTATTGGCGAGTGTTGGACGTGCGCATCGTTTAATCGACAAGTTCTTCAGGTGCACACATTTCTCTGCCAATTGATTGGGGTGGGGTGGGGGGGGGGGGGGAAGAAAATCAATGCGCAGAAATACTAAAAAATCTTTCGAACTTCATTTCGACCGATTGACAGGTGCACGAGTCGATAGGCCGTTGCGATTTTTCACTGCAAAAGGGGAAACAAGGAGAATGAGACAGAGAGATCGGACGATTTAACGTCTTAATTCGCGAAACGCTTTACCGCTCGCGGCGGTCCAATGAGCAAGACGAATTGCAGCCGATTTGCATTTAAGCGCAAGATAAAGCGGGCCCGGGAGCAAATTAATCCGACGTTTTATTCCTCTCACGATCCATGCCGCTAGATCCATGAGAATCGATAATTAGTGTAAAAAGAGGATTGGAAAAAAAACAAAGATCCATTCGACGTACCACAACTTTTCACTGTCACCTTCTGCTAAATCATTTGTCCGATGCTTGACGATATTTCAGAAATTTCGTGGCAAATAATTCTATTGTTTTCCTGCTTCGATTTTTCCGTTCGAAAGACAAGTTTTTACTCACAGGTAGCCAGATAGCAGTTGTCAAAACAAGAAATACTGCGTTTTAATAGCTCTGCAGAATTAGTGATATATAACCACGCGTCGGAGTAGTTTTCAAGTGAACGTTAAACCCGGTCGATTTCCAAGTACCTATGTATCTCCATCTAATTTCACGGTTCCCTGGCGTGACAGTATTCGCGGGGAAAGAGTTTGTGGCAGCGGCCGTTCCGATAAAATTCCGCAATTACGACGTATTACGTTCTGTAAACACGTCACATAATCATCACGCTCATAATACTCCTATCAGCACTTTTGCTAGTTTAAGCTTCATTTCGTGTGTCTCCATTCCGCCTGTCGCCCCGTATCCCTTTAATTAGCCATCAATACATATATTTCCAAGCATCCTCAAGATACATCCAATCGCAGTGCCGTAGCACCGGTTCGATCGAGCCTCGAACGAATATCCTGCGATAATTTCCACGAACGGATGCAACTAGAATTCCTGAGTTTTCCATGGAAAGTCTCGCGGCGAATATTCATTCGCTCTATGCGTATTATCGTTTCGATCGGCGGGCAGAGAAAGGAAGAGAGAAGGAGAGAGGGAGTGAAAGAGAGATCGAGCCTTTTGCGAAAGTCACTCGGCCGTACTGCTATCGGGACACCGCTATCGATATCGCGTGTCAATTAGCCGTGACAAGTGCGACAGAAAACAGCGCGTGAATTAAGCTTGACGACGTGAAAAGTACGTGGGCGAGCATTCGTGGCCGCAACGCGAGGCAGGCATATACGTGTTCGTGTATAGTGGGCTTGTACTTAACTTGTGCAGGTGTCGATTAGTCTTTTTTCCCACCTACATCCAGCTGTTCCCTCGTATCGTCTTTTTGTCGAGAGACTTTTACTTGGTCCTCGGTTCGGCCACGTTGCTCCTGTTGGCAGATCATTACGACTATTCGGGCACCGTGATGTCGTCTAATCTGTCTGACTCCCCGTGTTGCATGGAAACGTCGACTTTTGCGTACCCTAGTTTTTCTATTTTCTTAGCAAAACCTCGCGCGGCTGTGTGGACATACGGTGGCATGTGCCCTGCTGTTGCGCGTATTGCGTTTCGTAATGTTTAAATTATATAATGAAAATAATGTGCTCCGAATGAAACGAGGCAGAGAGTCGTTCCTCGTTGCGGCACAAAACTCTCTCCACCGAAGCGCCAAACTATTCAAGCATTTTCGGAGAAGCTCGCCGGATTAATTCCGACTCCGAGGCAATTTGTTCAGAATTCAAGTCGCACGGCTCGATCGAGATTCCTCGAGGTCCGATTCGAGATTCCGCGCCTTGGACAACGGTGACACGGATACACGAACGGACGGCGATGAATCAATTCAAAGAATGAATTCACCGATGTCCACGAGAATCGTGTTCGCTGTTAAAGGCATCCGGGGTAACCCGGATAGATTCACACCTGTGCACGTGGGCGTAGCTCGGGCCTATCTGGAAGGCGAGCATTATTCTGACGGCGTTCACCGTGGACGATTATAGGGATCTTTATGGTGCCAGGAAACCGCGAGGGGGTGGAGGAGGGCGGGCTGATTCATTTCGAGATCGTATTGGCCGATTGCATCCGCTCGTTACCTGTAATACGATTAATAAATTTCTGCGAGGCTGTGACTCCAGGGCTGCGTAGACGGAATCGTAGAATGCGACTTCCTCGTTAAAATAATACGCAATAATTAATATTTCCAACTTTCCTCAACGATCCACGCGACATTTCAATTTGCAATCGTATGCTATCGAGAGCCATTGAAATTCTTCTCAATTTGGAGCAGTGTTTCCCGACGAATTTCTTTCCTTGATCGCCGTGTGTTCAGCGTAACGGTGCAAGTAAATTAAATTATCCACCAATTTTCTCTCGCGTGTCCGTGCTGCTCGCGACAAGCTATCATCTTCTCCGCCTGGGCGACGCGACGCAGGAAGCATCTCTCGGTCTCAATTTGTGAAAGCGATTCCACGGAGTTTACCCTCTATCTCCGTTCACCCATCTCTAATTGCATCCCGAGGCTGGTGAACAAAAATTTGCCTTCGAAATTCACCTGGGGACCGTGTTCCAGGGCAGCACGAGACCAGGAAAACCGTAATAAGAATGCCGACGCGTAACAGAGGGGCGTTTATTGCGCGAGAAATGAACAGTTTCGACGGGAAATTAATAAAAGCCCGGCGCACGTTTATCATCGGTTGCATGGAATATTCAAGCCGCCCTTTCAAATTACAAGAGGCCCGCGGAAAATTAATAAAACGTATCCGCGACATTTCGATGTCCATGGTAGGTGGCTCGATAATTTTCTATGGAAACCACGAAGCGGATAATAGGGCTCTTATCTGATATCTACAACAGCGTTTCGAAACGCGTGCGAAATTCTGCACGCTTTTGCACCCTTCAATTAGGCGAAATTCGGGCTGCAGGAATTCCCGATTCGAGGAAAAATTGTTGGAGCCCAAAGGCCGGTGTTTTCTTTGAAATAGAATAAGTAAACGTAGTTTATCGTACAAGGGGCAATATTTTCTGGCTAAACAAAATAGACATCGCATTGAAATTACCTGAAAAGTTGTTCAGAGCAAGGAGAATTTATCGGCACAGCGACACTGTCGAAATCAGAGTATCGAAAATGCCTATCGTACACTCGAGAAACTTTAAAAAAAGGAAATAGAAATATTCATCAGAGATCTCCGTTGGTCAAAATCAAAATGATCGCGTCCGCGTCTCATTGACGTCTCATTTCGGGGAACGTCAGGGCGAATCGACGTGATAATAATACAGAATAATGTACGGAATAACAGGAACGATATCGGGCGTAGATTGATTCCCGTGGCGATAGATGGACGCGATACGAACAGACTCCGCGTCGTTTCGAGGTGTACCGTGTTCCGGGCATAGTGGTTGCATGAATTATTCAAGGCGAAATAATAACGTGTGCACGTGCTGTAATCGCGTTATAGTCGAGTCAAATATAATTATATCGTCGATCCGTGGACCGATGAAACATAAAAGCGTCAAAGGGAGCCGCTGCTCGTTATTGACGCAGCATCGGTATTACGGTTCACTAAATTACGATTATACCTGTAATCGTGGTCGATCCTGGCCAACCGTGTCTTCTTTTCCTACCTCGAGGGGGCTATCGATATTGCGTGCCTGGTTAGGGAAAACCGAATTTCCATTTCGGCCTTTCCCTTCGTTCCCTTGGAAATTACTGTGAGAAAATCTTCGATGAAAAATCAGCCCGGATAGATCGTTGTAGGATTTTTCTGTCACGATGTTACCATTGATCCACCCGATAATTATTTCTAAAACGTCGTGCTAAAATCGAGGCTGCGCCTAAGAAATTGCGAATTTCAAATTGCCACGGCGCAAGTGTGCGCCCCGAAAGTCGTGGGCAGAGTAAATAAAATCGAAAGCCTGTGGTATTAATATACATCGATCTCGTCGTCGATAACGATCGCCGTGTCCGATTATTTACGTACACGCCTTATTATTCGTTGAATGAATTATTCGATCTTCTGCCCGATCGGTCGAGAGATTTATCATCGAGATGGCCCGGACGCCCTGTAATTTCGTGGGCCATCTTTTTGCTTTTCTTTCACTCGGAACCGATCCACGAACGAGGAGTGGGAGCGTTAGCGACGTTTAGGAAAGCACCCGGTGATTTTCACTGTAATTAACCATAATTAACGGCAACAGTTAGGGATTCGGTCGAGGGCCACGATCAACGCCCCCTCGTTCAATCAGCCACGAAATTCTTCCCTCCAAGCCCTCCGCAGCTTAACCCTTCCATTGTCAAGCCCGTCATTCCTCTTTAATATCTACTAAACACGCCGTCTGTTCATCAAAAAAGTCACTTTTCCCCAAGAAAAGCAAATCCATCTTCCAAGCAACCAGGAAGTTCAAACGAAATAGAACCTCACTCAATTGGTTTACTAAATCCTCCTCTTAAAGACTGTCTTCAAGGGTCCAATTAATCTCAAACAAACCACAACGGCCTTCCTCGCAACACCTTCGGCATCCGTCATTCCCAATCACCGAAGATCCCAAAAAAAAGAAAAGAAAAGAGAACCACCTCGGCCAGCTAAAACCCTGCACCATTAACGATCAATTCCATCCAACAGTACCGAGCAATCGATGAGGAGATGAAAAAGCGAAACCCTAACGCGACGCACCGTTCGCCTCGATATTTCACCCTTTCCCGTACGAAGGTGTCCGAGAAGCTAACTCTCCTTCACCATTTACCATCGTTTCACGAACGTGCCACAAAAGCGACGCCAGTCCAAGCAAAGTCGGCCTTCTGTCCACAATGGTGGTTGATTTTTTGCCGCATTGATCGCGGATTCCCGTCAGTAATCCCCCCGGTCCCAGTTGGCTGGTAATGAAGGCTCGTTTCTCCGTGGCCGCTGCCTCCTTTTTGTTAACCGCGTGGGCATGAAGATGTAACCCCCGTTGCAATAACGAAGGTGAATCGCGATACCCGGACAGATAGGTCTATGGTGATGAATGCTAGCAAGAAGCCCGCAGCACGCCGCGCTATCAATGGCATCTATCAGTGGCTACTCGCTGCACTGCAACGATTGCAAGTCATTTTCTATGGCAGAGTCACCGCGACGCGACCGTGTGGCTGGTGGAGGACGACAGGACGACTTCCGAGAATGTGGTTGAAATCGTGCGTGGAAGGCGCGGCTTGGACCACAGTGCGTGTCTCTATTAAATGGAGTACGGATTGGGTTTACGAGGTTGGGTAATGGGGGGCTATGTAGCTATTATACCTGCTAGATGTTACGGTTTTTTCTTGCCAGAGGATGGTTTAATTTGGTACTAATCTTCGTACAAAACGGAGGCGGGGGGAGGAAGGTTTTTGTTAGGGGGCAGGTACGTTAATTTGTCGTTTGAATTACAGTGGGTGGTGAAATTGTTGGGCCCGAATAAATTGACGGTTCCGCGTTAAAATAATTCATGTTACATATACATATAACAGTGTCACTACTGTACTATTATTTTATATTAAAAAACGTCCCGCGCAATAGCCTTCGTATTACGAAAAGTAGAAAGTGTCCGACGACGTGCGTGTCTGACGTATGAAAAAGAATAAATTAGCGCGCGGCTCGATCGTCGATCACGAATCGACACGTAATCGTTGCCCTCGTTATCGATACCCGGTCGTAATTAATAGCAAATCCAAACACAGATTAGAACGAAACGGAGAGTTTTCGTGCGAATGCCGAATGTGAGACGGCAGGCACGCCCCGCGGCTTTAAACTGTTGGTAGATGTGGGAGCGGTTTGTTTTAGACACGGGTCTAATGCACAGGCAAACCTGTAATCATCGACGAACGAATGGGTGGGATCGAATACATCATGGCAAACGAAACGGAATCGGACAGACAGGGACGCTGCGTTTCATCCACGATGCTTTTCGCCCTTGGCTAATAGTTTCTGCGCGTTTATCGCGCGTGAACATCGCGGTTCAACGCCTGTCCAATGGAAATCGAACGATTTTTAGTTGCCATTTTTTGTTTCCACGTCAGCTTCGTCGTTTTGGAAGTTTTTCGTCTCGTTACGAAAGGCTTCAACGTTTCGCTCATCTACGGTATGAGGTAATTGTTGAATTTGCGATAATCAGCTGGGTTACGGTTTTTTGTCCGAATTCCTTGGATTCTTATCTAGCATTTTTTTTCAACGCTTTAATTAATAGGTGAACGAAGTACTGTTTGGAGAATTACAAGAACGACGAGGATTACCTCTGTTTTTCTCCGAGACGAGTCGTCGTTTTATGTATATTAGCTTCTAAAAACAACGTCAATTTAGGCACGGATTGAAGCGATCGAGCACAGCCTACGGCCGTCGAGGAATTAATTAGCTATTAGTATCTGCAGGACACGTTAGGATCGATTAGATACAAGAAATTCTGGTGGACATTAAATGTGTTGGTCCTGAAACTGGAAATATTCGAATGATTAATAAGTACTCGTTTGAATTTAGTGGAACGTTAATTAGGCGTTACCTGAGTTCGCTGCCATTAAATTTGATGTTTCGTCGCTTAACACTTGTCCGCAATAGAGCATCTAATTTATAGCTGCCGTAGTAATTTCCAATTGGAATGAAATTCTCGAGCACTATTTCTCGTTTGCGTTGCACGTTTCCGCCGAGGACACGATTGATTTTGTAACGCTGAATGATACCCGAGGAATGCACACCGGGGAATCAAGTCTACCTGGCTGGCCGCTTCATGCATCGATGAGTTCCTATCGGGAATTCTTTTTATTTTTGTTTAATGCACCGCGTTATCGCTAGTAATTTGCCGGTTTATTAAGCGTACCGTTATCAGTCGAACGTGAGAATCAAGAGATACAAAAGAACGCGACTCCTCGCGTGCGTACCGATTGTGAGTTGTACTTACGTGCAATGGACTCGTCTCTGTACCTCTAATTATCGTTCTCGTGCTCGAAGCCGAAATTTGCCAGAACCGAGGCGTTTAAATCCGTGAAAAATAATGTTCACCTCTTCGAGAAAGAGAAATGCTATCATGTAGAACGAAGAGACTCGTGTCTTCTTGGGACATTATTTTTTTTAATTAAAAGGAGATGCACCCGATTTACTGGACGTTCCATTTTAAATTGAATTACATTTCGCCACGGAGCTGCCAGAATAGAGGCACATAAACTAGTTTTCGAGGAGAGTTTAGAAGGCGAAAAATAAAAGTAGAAAAAAGTACGAACGAATAGGCGAAAGGATCGAAAGGGACCAGACGAGGGATAGTAATTTGGCGTTATGAATAGCACGATATTATACATCCCAGCTACTTTGTGGCTTTTCTCTTGGAGGTCCTTCCCCAACCAAACGATTCTGCTATTTATTAATAGATTCTATTAACCCTTTTCGTCTGCCGGCTCTTTGAGATCGTCTTCTCCTTTCATCTTTTTCGTGCCCGACGTATTATTGTCTACCCTAATTGAGAAAACGATGGAAGGATATAATTAAGCTTCCAAATTCATCGTACACATCAATGTTAGCGGTAGAAATTTATTTGCAGAACATATGTAATTTCCAAGTAAACCTTCTCTTACCTTCTCCAAGTAAATCATTATTCTTCCTATAATTGCCATCTATGAACAGAATATTTTTATTTCATTTAACGATAACATTTTATTATCCCTCTAACAATGTTGACGAATTATTTGCACAGTGACGCAATTGTTTCACGAAATCGTTGAAATCCCCACATTATGCAACCGGATTGAAATAAAAGCAAGATCGAACGTACTTACTAATAATACGTTGAAAAACGTAAGAATTTGTTCGCGCATCCTGCTGCCACGAGTTTTACAAGATAATAGAGTGGTATTAGGGAAAGAATCTTCTTTACCTTTTCCTCGAATCGTCGAGCTTAGGGAGACGTAAAAATTCGTTCGAACGGGGAACGATAATTTCGTATCGGGCAGCCTCCGATATTTTCGGCTACTTTGTGCTTCCGCCTTGCCTGGGCTATTCATTAATGGCCCTGTCATTATTGTATCACCGATTACCATTGTCACGAACGACTTCGGTAGGATTTCCTGGGGCCTTGACATTTGCAACGATCGGAAAGGCTTCCGAACGACACGAATCCTGGCTGGACCCTTTCACGGAACGCTTCACGACTCCGCACGAATTATATTTTCGTTTGGATCTCTGTTTTTGTTTTTTTTGCAAAGGAAAAAAGGCACGTAATTCATTCGCTTTTATTTCGACGACTGGAAATAAGTTATCAATTGCCAAAGGTTATTCGGAAACTTTAGAAATGCAAGAAATGGTTGCCAAGGAATCAAGATAATGCTTATTAGCGAAGATTAAGAATAATAAATTGCCGTTCACCGATACGTCCGTGAAGACAGAAATATTCATAGCGCGAAGATAACCGATAATTTCGTTCTTCCTCGTCCGCGCAACACATCTTCTCGATCTCCAACGAACGAGCCAGGCCTCGCCACTGCCGCTGCAAAACAGAAGAGAAGAGCGGTCGAAAAAGCGAAAGAAGCAATCATCTTCGAAGGAATAATTCACGGGAGGGTAATACATACGTCCCTGCCAATCGTCGAAACTGCGTGCCAGCTGTTATTCGTAAGAAACTATTAATTTATTCCGCTGCGAGTTCGGCCTAAGTACGGTGTGTAAAACGCGCTTCGAGCTATATAAGCGTCGAGGGCCAATGGTGTAAGCGGCGATCGTTCGATCCGATACACATTGGCGTTCGAGGGGAGAGCGAGAGAGCGAGCGAGGTGAGGTGCAGCCAGGTAAACCGTGGAGGTGCGTTGTGTAGGTTGATTGCAGGGTGCCGCACGGTGTTTGCTTTATAAATCGTGGTCTGGTCCAGCAGAACCGTTGGAGAAAACGGAAGGAACAGTGTCTTGGACGGGGGTAGGGTGATGGAGGGTTGGCGATTGATATCGTTCTGGAAATTGGGTTATGATTTATCGGGATTCCGACTGTGCGTTTTGCAAAGGATCTCGCGATTGAATATCCTCCGTGAGGAATCGCTGGACAGAGGGGTGGTTTCAGACCTTTCATGGTACATGCGTCGCAAATGAACAAATCTTGCGGACGTTCCAATATTCTTGTTAATTTATTTGTTGATTGTTTTTCGTTGCGAAATACGTCGACGCCGGATCCATGTTTCCACCCCAAGGTACTTAGGTAATAACCCGGTAATGACGGGCTCCGTTCGAACTTGCTCGCTTTTTATTCGCTCGCGTGTAGAGCTGCAGAGCAAACACGCTAGCGTGGACGATGATGATGATGATGATGACGATAATGACGATGATGATGATGAGGGTCTTCACGCAATTCGCGAACCCCGTTGCTCTATATACACACTGGGCTCGCTACATATTTATACAGATAGCTGGGAGCTGATGAAAATTCCATCAACGTCGATTATTACCGTTGCTGTGCCAATGCACACGTGCATAAGTGTACAACAACACGGCCTAGGATTATTTGTACGAACCGTACCAACGGGTTTAATCGAGCAGAAATTAATTGAATTAATATCTGGGCTCGCGATGTCCCGTTGGAATTCTTTCCCCTTGAAATCGTGCGAATGATTAATGATTTACAATTACCTAATCGTACCGACGACGCTTCATTGAAAACTCCAAACTGAAGCAATCACATTTCGCTGAAAAGTCCACTTTGACTCCAGATAGAAACGACGGACGATTGCTCGATAGGAAAGTATCATAAATTTCAACATACTGTTAACGATGTTGGAGAAATATGAATCGCGGCGTAGCAAACAGTTCAAGCTTTAATTATATTTTTGATATATTTTGATGGATTGGAGATATGGATCGCAATATATATAAATATATATATTTATTACAGACTGGTAAGAAATTGGGACAGCTCGAGATCTGCCAGGCCTGACACTTTCCTTCAGAGGTATTAAAAAGTACGTGACGATAATTATTATTAAGAGAACACGATACGACGAGAATAAAATCGAAACATTTCCAATTACTATCAGGCTACGTAGGAAACAGTTGCACGAATACAAAATTCCTCTTGCCTCGAAAATAAATTCCAAAAGGAACTTACATACGTTTAATTATAACTTCAATATTTCTCCATTCTTTTTACAAATTCTTCCAGTCACTCTTGAAATGGCCACGTTACACGTTAAGTTACGTCTTGTAGACACGGTTCTTCAGCCTCTTGCTGTGCATTATTATTATACTGTATGTACGTGTTCACCAGAGGTTTCGAGGACGTTTCTGCCTTTTTTTTATTCGCATCGGTGCGAGGCAATTTTCGTGGTCGGCGGAGAAAGAGAGTAAAAGTAACTTGCACATTCAGGAATCTCTCTCTTGGACGATTCCCTGCGTGTTCGTCGCTGCGTTCGTCCATCTTCGTTTATTGGGGCGAACGTATCATTACGTCGAGCAATTAATGTTCTCGGCTCCAGGGACCTGGCCATCCCTAATTACCGGCTAATTACTTTGTAATGCCGATCTATTAATCTTCGTGTATAATATTGCTTATCGGATGCATTTTAGATGATTTCACCGTGCTTCACGCTTGTATTCCATAACGAGTCGTATCATTCGCGTTTCGAACCGAGGAATAATATAATTTATGCACTCCCTTTATGCCGTGCACGAATGTGCGTGGAAAGCTCATTTCGAAAGTGCAGCGTCCGTGTACAGTGTGGATAAAGTTTTAATTAAATGATATTTAAATAAAACTTGCTCGCCAGGATGGCGAATCTCGTGGTTCCGATTTTAAGACGATTACAGAGGAATTTCGATCGTTCAATTGATTCCTACAGTATCAATCGATCCGCTTTACTATCCTGTTTCAATTAATTTGTACGCGAAAGTGTACAGGTTTTATGGGCATCCGTGCGCAATTTTGTATACGATAATTAAATAATACTACCCAATTACCCGATAATGTTTCCTGAAGCCATCAGGTTTAAAATAGATCAAGTTCCACGGTCACTGCGTATGCTTATTAAATTCCACTTGTTCTTGCATCCTCGTGTTCCAGTCGTACAGTTCGATTTTTACTGCCGCGGACAGGAATCGCGTTGCAAATGTGATACTAAATTCTCGGAAAAGCCTCCTGGGCTGCGAAAGTTATCCCGTAGCATTAACAATTCAATTAACAATCACGCCTAGTTCAGCGAAATTTCCCACGGTTCACGTCCGATTGACGAAAAATTGCAGAAGAACTAATTTCTAATATAAAAAAAAATTCAGGGGTTACAGACATTCCCGTCCCGGCAAGTATTTCTACCGGTTGACTGCCACTGGTCTGCACGGTACCGCCCCCTTGTTTGAGAAACTAAGAGACCAGGTATCCCTGCCTGCACCGTTTCTCTACCTATGCACCCTTTCTCCTTCTTCCGCCATCGGAATCCACCTTTCCTCTCGTCTCTTTCTCACCTGTCTTCCCACCTCGTGTCCACCTCTCTGTCTATCCCTTTTGCCTTGTCCCCCTTCCATCTGTTCTCCATTGCCCTCTCCCACCCCCTGTTTGACCAGCAGGTTCGTTCTGCACGTTCCTCCCTTCTGCATCGCGTTTTACCTTCCCGCTGGCCCCAAGAAGAAGAGGAAGGTGTGCTGGTTCGCGAGGTGGCCGGTAGTTAGCACTCCATTACACATGGTTACCTATCATCAGAGCACGCCAGCCACACGATTTGCTCCCCAGGCCCCATGGATATTCATGGACCGTGAGTAACGTTTCTCGTGGACGTCGTGGATCCTTCTCGAGACACGGGTACTTGGGCGTTAATAGATTATAATTGCCTTATCGAGAGCTATTTTGTATTCCCTCGGTGTTTCGAGACGACGGTGCTTGGGGTGGCGATGACTTTAAGTCGAAGGTGCACGCGTTGTCTTCTGGGGAGTTTTTGCAGGTGGGATGGTTGGAGGTTGAGCTTGAGTTTGCGTCACGCTGGTTGCCGGGTCAAAGGGTTCGTCCGGAGTGCACCCGGGGGCGCACTTGGAGAACGAGATGTTTAATTTAATTCCACCGATGCGATAGTTCGTCTTTCACGGCTGAAAAGTAATCGATCGTTCGGCATGTCGAAAGTGCGTCTGGATGCAATTCGGTGAAGCGTCAAATTGCCATAATTGACCGATTTTTTGCTCGAATGATAAACGTCCACTGTCGTCGCGTCGAGCGAAAGACTTTAAACAACAATCGACCGGGCGATTACGCGATCTTGGAAGCGAACGAGTATCGGTGAAAAAGAAAAAGAATAAGGGAGGGGGGTCACTCTGCGTGCTGAAAGTGGGGCTAATTGCCGGTGTAATTAACGCAGACCGGTGTGACGCAACGTACTTGCGGACTTATGGTTATTCATGGCCCGTAAACAACCGACGTCGTTCTTTCTGGCCTGGTGCAACGTGCACGACATCGCGGAGCTAATTGAAATCGAGCCTGGTTAATTAGCAATGCTTGTTTACGCCTGTGCTGCCTGTCAGCGTGCGCGTTTATCGTCTGGGGCTCGTGAAAATTTATGGAAAACGGGAATGCATTCGTTGAATTTATTCATTCTCGGCTGGCTCGACTATTGTTACACAAGGCGTTTATTTAATAATCTCGACAGTATCAGCCGAGGATCGTGTTTCAATTCGAATGACGATGAATCATCTAAACTGTAAAGGGCAGGAAATATCAGGTTGACGTAGATCTGGTCGACCTTCCTCCGGGTCTCTGACCGATCTCACCCCGAAGATCGGCAAAGTCTTCTCACGATCGCCCGTATACCTAACACTTCCGCCTTCTCTCTGGACGATCATCTTTTAAAATCATCCTCCGCTCCTCGCCACTATACCCCGTCCTATTCCACTCCATCTCATTTGCAGGGATTTTATAGGCTGGTAGAAAAATCGAGTGCGAACACGGCCGATCAATTTGCCCTAAAGAGTCGTTAATTTTCGGTCGATGCCCTCCTACTATCTTCGTGCTTGTCGAAAATTATATTTCACCGTAGATGAGGTAGGGGGTGGGGCGACGAGGAGCCAGGAGGAGGTCTGCGGCACATAATAAGCCCGATCGGGCCCCTTTAATGAGCCATAATGGGCCAGCAAGTATGCGTAATCGTCGATGATGGCCCCGAACATGATTCCATCTCGTTTACCCTCCTTCCATCCCCTGTCCCGACGTCCTTCTTCCACCTTTTACGCGTTTCACGATGCCCGTGTTTTGCGATACGCCGAGAATTCGAACGGGGTAACCGGTGCAGATTTTCTCCCCGCTCCTCTCCTCGTTCGTATCTACTGGGTGTTCTATGAAACTGAGACTGATTGTACGTTTGAAACGATTGGGAACGGGAGGGGAATATTCTGAGGGAGAATTAAGGGGTGCAGCTGTATTATTATTATTATTATTATTATTGCAATGCTTCGCTTTTCAGGGAAAATCCTGAGGGGTTTTTTTATGCCTCTCCAAGTGAATTTAAAGCGAGGGGAAATTTTTCGAAACGATAGTTTATGTTAACTGTGTATTGATCACTAAATAATTCCGTGTTTGTGACTGTTAAATGCACCGGTGCGTTTAATGTATAATTGAAAGAATTAATTGGTGCCGGGCATACGTTGGTTTTAGAGCCATGTATTATTAAGGTTTGCGCGACATTTGGTACCGTTCAATTTGATCTTGCAACATTTTTTCCCTGCAATTTAATGTAGAAACGCACAGCTGGTGCCGGTCGAGGGGGACACCCCTTGTACACTTGTACGCTCGTACGTACTTACATTGTACGAAACGATCGATGATGGCTCTGTGTCACCTAATTTCAAGCGATTACTTTTATATTCATTCGACCTGATCATGGGCTCGATATTGGACTTGATTACAGAACAGTACGGTAATAACATGCACGGGAGAATAATTTGCTCGTTGATGTTAGATTTGACGAGATTGTCCCTGTGTGTTGCTCGTGATGGAAACAGAGGATTAAAAAATACAACAGGAAAGAAGACAGGATAGACTGGCCAGCACTTTGTTCTCTGTTCGATTTCAGTCTTTATACGCGATTGCTCTTTCTCGCTCCGTGTACAGTGCAGCGAGCAGAGCTCGTTGAAAGAGTTGTTAATCACCTGCTCGTGTATCTACCTTTTGTATCTGAATTTCAGAATTTTCTTGTCCCTCGATATCTGGGAATCTTTGAGCGCCCCCTTCCCGAGTGGATGTGTCGCTTCTTTTAATTACTAGTGGACGAATGAGCTTGTTTCTTTTCTTATCGCATTGAAAGTAGCAGGTCCTCGCTTTTATTTATTTGGGGGGAAATAGTCAGAGCACTCTTGGCAACTTTGATTCGTTTTCTGCATCGATTGAGCTTCTGTAAATGTTTGAATTGCATTACTAAAAAATATACATATATCTATAAATCGGCGCAAGTTTTCTTTTCGTCCGGGCTCAGGTGCAAATCTGTTTCCAGGATCGCGGAACCTAACGTCGTGTCGTCATGCGCTCATTTAAACTTATTTACTTACCGAGGCAAAACGTTGCCTAGCCTCGATTATGCTTGCCCCTTCTGCACCTCCCTGCCCCTTTCGTCCCTTGGCGTTCGAGCTTGCGAATCAATTTAATCGGGCCGTCGGTTGTTCTGAGAAAATCATAGGTGCCGGCCGGTTATTTAAGATACGGAGACCGCGAATCGTCAGTGACTCTCAGCCCGTGCCAAGCAAACCAGATTTCTGCACAATTTCTTCGTTTCGCAATTCTTCATTTCGTCCAGGGAAAGAAATTTTCGCGCAGACGACGGTAGACATAAAATATGGAAATGCGATTTCTCGATGACAGAGTAGAATAATGAATTAATCTGGACTCACTTTCGATTAAAAGAACTCGTGTTACCTTTGCTATTCAATTAATCACACAGGTATCCCCTGTCTATTACGAATGAATAAATACGACGTACAAAGAAGCATATAAATTTTTGTAAATCGATATAGAAGAAAAATTAATTATGCTCGTTGCATATGGAATAAAATAATTACAAGTATGTGCTTCGCTCAATCATCGAAATCGTTCGACAGAATATCGATTGTGCATAGACGCCTCGCACCGGGGAATAGAAAACCCCTTCGTCGAGGCGTTCGAAGGTTTCTTATTAGAGACGATTAGTTCGAAAATGGGTAGATCAAGTGGATGCACGTATTCTACAGGCCTCGCCTATATAAGTGGACAGTAATTGAATGTCAGCGTGATCTCGGTACCACGGCAGAGCTTTCATTCTTGGCCTGAGAATGCACTCGTGATACCGCTATTGGTTGGATTCTCCGGAAGTGCTTTTCGCTCACCAGGGTCACCAGCCTAGTCTTCCTAAATTACCTGCATCGAACGCAGAAAATTGAATGCTTTATGTTTGTTAGGCATTTTAGCAGAAATGTTAAGAACAGCGTCTACTAAAATTCTACTGTTCCCAGATATTACGAAATCCACCGTAAAAAATTCCACTAACCGAGGACAAAAATAACAAAGGCTCTCGTAAAAGCAAGTTTATAAAAAAAAGAATAACAAAGTCGTAATAAAAATCGCTATATGAAATTGACAAAGGGAACACAGTTTAAAGATTCCTACCGAGGAGCCCGTAAAAATTCCTCCGACAAATTCCTTCCCTCGCCTCGAATTTCAAGTGACTTTTCCAAGCGGGAGCCCAGTGCTTTTCCTCGTGCTTTCCAGGAAAATCGCACCGGACGCTACATTACCCTAGCCATTACCAGCTTATTATAATTGTAACGTGTAATCGATACGCGTACGCAGTGGACTGACAATGGCGACGAGCGGACAATGCGAGAAAATACGAGAGTACCCCGCAGGGAGGCTCGAGGATCCCATAAAATCTTCCTCCCTTTTCACATGGGGAACAGCCCGTTGCTCGGCGAATAAATGGCCTGATTAAGCACGCCATTTTGCCTGTAATGTAATCTTTAAGCGCACGTCGACTTCTTTCGTTGCCATTGTGCAGACGGTACACGATGTCTCGTCGATCATATTCAAGGATTATCCTGGACCCCTTTGTCCGAACGATTATTCATGTTTCACGGGGTGCAGAATCGTAGAAGAAGACGTCGTTGATTCAACTTGTTGAGCCGCTTCTTGCGCGGACGTGTTTCCCGGTGATCCAATGCTCCTCGCGGTGTCGAGTCTTTTCTGGCATATTTATTATTATTATTATTAATATTTTTATCATCGAATTTTCCCCGCCAAGTCTAACGCTCTTGCACGAATTCACGAGAGATACCTTCAGTTATGAAGTTGTAACTCAATAGGTATACGTTGACGCCTTTTGTACTCGGAGTCGATCTTGAAATCTGTTTGAAAAATTCCTCTCAATGGAGAAGAAAAAAACCTCCCATTATCATCACCCATTGTCCAATCACATTTTCTATTGTACCGGCACAAAGCGTCAAATTCCTTTTCAATTTGCTTTACTTCAAAGTACAAGAAACTCCTGGAAGGAGGTTTCGGCGTCCCGCCGATATCGAAGAGCCATCGCGAAAAAGAAAAAAAAATGAAATAAAATAAATAAAATCAGTCGAGATACGGCGAAATCGAGAACCGGCGGACAAACTGCAATCTCTGGCCGTTTTTCTCTTTTATTTCCTTCTTTTCGGAAAGCGCTCCACGGAGAAAGAGTTCATTGTTGGAAAGGGTTTCAAACAATGCACGATACAATGGCGACAGAATCGTCGATTGTACGTCGCGCTATTTTTCTCTCTTCCGGCACGCTTTTCTCCAACAGCGACAATGCTTTCTAACGAATCGATCGGACTTTTAATGCAACGAAGTAACGGATTTTCTCGATCCCGTCGTTCAAGTGCTCGTTCGCGAATCGAGAACGATTTTTCACCGACAATGTATTCCGCTTCCTCTGTCGCTTTCTAAAAATCGTATAAAAGAGAACCATGCGAACACCTCTGTGCTACCTTTATTTATTTTTTTTCTTCCCAACGACACACCTGAAAAGTCATCAGCGTTGCTTTTCATAAAAGTGTCGTTGACATTCCTAGCTCGTTTCCTCGCTGCCTTCTTTTTTTCTTCTTCTTTTTCATTCTTCCTGTTCCTCTTTGACCAGCGCGTAAGAGTCGTAAAAATCATCTCCGCGGGCGACCAAGCCCTGAAAGGGCCCAAAAGGGATTTACAGGTGTGAGCCAACTGGAGAAGGGACTCGCAGGCTTATTGGGTTTCCGCCACTTCAGCCTGTACAAAGTGCATGCAAATTTTCTATGGGGAACGTCCCGCCCGTTTCATTTCCAATGGTTTGTCCGCCTCGATTCGACGCTGCTGGCGTCTCTGTGTCCCGGACACGCGATACTATATTTGAAACGCATTAGATTCATCGGTAGACCGTCGCTTTGATGTCCGCATCGGTGATTCATAGAAAGGAACACTTCGCTATGTAGGTATATGTGCCACATTCGGTTTCGAGTGTGTACGATACTCGAGAGTGAATGGATTCGATGGAAGTGGTGTGTAGTATTCTTCGCGGAGAGACGAATTTTTGTATACACGCGCGATTTTGGCGATCTTGGTTGGAGATCTTGGAATGAATTCAAATGCACCCGTATGCCTGATATTTCACTGCAAGCTGTGGTCTTCGGAGGGTAGCATCCCTCCGCAAAAAAATAATTCTGAAAAGTACCAAAGACGCGGGGAAAAGCAAAGTGCCAGGCTGGGGGAGAAAGGGAGCAAGGTGCAAGTGGATCGTAGACAAAGTGTTCGGTAACAGATGCGGAGGCAGCAGAGGCCGACGAAGGAAAGGTGGAAGAAGAGACGCGAAGAAGCGTCGGTGTTCGCGAATGGAAAAAAAACGAAAGGAAAGGAGAACCGTCGAGAACGGGCGTGCACGCTGCTCGCGCATTGGTGCACCGGTGTGTACGATGTGTGCAGAGTCGCCATGTTGAATATCCCCACTTCCGTTTCACGTGTCGTACACCTACACACGTGTAAGGAACCGCGATACCGGTCGCAATGTCGTTTTTACGGCAGGGGCGAGAAATCAGCCTCCGCCATAGGGTTTATTTATTCCACGGCGGTGGAAAAACGTTTCGGTAACCCCCGAGCGATAAAAAGCATGTTCCGAGGGGTTGCTTCGGGATTTTGGGGATGCTCCTCTTATTTGGAGTTTTCGTACATTTTTCGTTGGCTGTTAACCCTTTCGCTGTGGAGGGTGCACGCGTAGAGTGCACGCTCAGATATCCATCCGTCAGAAATCAAAGGTTTTCGGAGCACTTGGAGCATCCCCAGGGTGGTGCGGTTTTAAACATTCACCGCGTTTGCATTCGCAAGATTCTGGTTGCCGGACAGCTCTGCGTTGGGTTAAAGGTGCCTCCAACGAGTTACGCGCCATGCACCTCGATCCGGTTATTAGCAGGTCTTAAAAATACGCGGAACCCTCAATGAAAGCTGCGAGAATATCCGCTATGTTACACGCATAATTGATGACTAGTGTGTACTTACCACAACCCACGGTATCCCTCGCGCAGGGCTGAAAAAGCTCTGTCGTGCTACTTTTTTGTATACCAAGCAATTACCAGCAATCGTAAACCGGAGTAGCTTTTGCACAGCGTAGGAACTATTCAACAAAGTATTCAAGGTGGATCAATATCGCAGCAAAAACGTAGCGAAACAATTATTCGTACCGCAATTTCAGTGTTCACTTTGAAAAGGGGTAGCAATTATCTAATAAGGGTATTTATTTCCGCAAGAAATTCATAATTCGCCCTAATTATTTCGAGCAGCACTTTTGCAAGAACTCGAGTCTATGAATATGAAATTTCCACGACAGGAGGACACCCGAGAGGAGGACCACGTGCGCATAATTTGTAATCATTCGACAAAGTGTTTCATGTTTTTTACCTTCCACCTACGGTATTTGGATCGCTTAAGAGGACAAAAATGGATCGGCCGTAGGCACAACGTTGCGCAAAGACCCAACGCGTTCCAACGTTTCGACCGGTCGATTTCTCGTCACGAGTTTCGACACGGTCCCGTTGTGTAGACTCGATCATTAGACTGGACAGAACGTGGCCTAAACACAGACATTAACCAGGACACGTCACTTCAGCCTCTCGGGTTTCGCGGCTCGGGTCGAAGAAAGTGTCACCGTACACGCCCTGACACCTTAATTGCACGATTACGTCTGTTGCACCGCGTACCGTGATTTGTTCCAGCAATTACCTCGTTGCTGATCGATTAGAGGTGATGTGGGGATCAGGAATTTCGAGGATCTCGGTTTTATCGCTAATTCGTTGCTGCGTGCGATCGATGAAAATCCGTGGAACTCCTGAATTTAATATATATGTACAGCTTTTGGCAGTACAATGAAAGTAATAAGCAATTTACTTTAATTTGTTACCACTATTTCGTTTTCATTTAGTTACTTGCACCTCGACTCGATAATTTTTCGATAGTTTTTCAATTTCCCGCCTCCCGTTGCATTACCATTTTCAATCGCAATTTTCATAGCGAGCACAAACGCAACTCAGCGACAGCGAGCTCAGAACTCTAAACAATCCGAAGCTCAAAAATCGCCTCACGCGTAACAGTCGTCCCTGCACCGTCCATAATTTTTCCTCGGCGTCGCCTTTGGGCCTACCAAGAAAAAGAAAGCGTCCCGAAGACGAATGAACGCGGCGAACAGATGCGGGAGAAAAAGTCTCGACAAACGAAACTGCGAAACGTGGGAGGGGGAAGCCGGGCAACGGTGGGGATGCGAAGAAGGGTTGAAAGGGGAAGGGAGTCCAGACGTATTAATTAAACGACTCATTTTCATCGCACGACAAAAACGTGAGTTTAACGCCCATCGGCGGCTAATGCGTCTCCCCACTGCACCTCGAACGTGGCACAAGAAATCGTAACAACGAGACTGGTTCGGACCATCGAGTTTCAGCCTCGACGAACCGTCCAATCGTGTCGAAGGTGGTGTACGCCTAGCCAGGCTGTTCGAACCGTTCAGAACCGCCCAGGTTCCCTCGATTTTTTCCCCTACCATGCCGTCGGGTTTCAGTGGAGGGGAAGAGTTGCTAGTTGGAGCACCCCCACTACCTTCCAAACGCGCCTCGTTTAGCCTGTAATTTGCTCAAACACTAGCAAGCACTCGTGCCAGAAGCATCCGTCAGAGAGCTGTGTGCCTGCTGTGAGTCCCGAGGTGCTCTGTTGGGCAGGGTCCGTCAGCTTGTTTTTCGCCCAATTGTACATCGCGTTCTTCTTCCTCGAGTAATCCGGTGCTGAAGGATTTTCGCGTACCCGCAGTGTGTGTCAGACTAGTGTTGCCAAGCCTTTGGACCGGTGGTGACACTTTTTTCGTTCACTGGTGTCGTCGCGAACTGTACCCGTACAGGTCTGTACAGTTCTGTGTTGTCGCGAACGATGAATGGTGACAGTTGCTGTGCTGGAAACTGAACCGAGTGTCAGAGTTCGTCGGGGACTAGGTAGCATATGCCTGGACGACGCAACGAAAGTATTGCAGCGGTGGACTTGGTATCGTTCAGTTCACATTGGACAGCAGTGTCGCAAGACAGGAGTTTACCAGTGCGTCGAGAAGTGTGTTCAAAGTGTTTTCGAGCAGGAGCCCGTGGCAGAACGCCTGTCAGGCAAGCGTTCTCAGTGCGTTGAAGGTGCCGGCGTCGATGCGGCTGCAGGCATGCGGCGGACCTGATTCCAGCGAGCACCTTGGAGCCAGTGCGTGTTGGAGAAGTGGCCAGTCCATCAGCCAGGCGTACGATAATCGTACGATGATGCCGCTCGCGCCGACGCCAATCGTTCCGGTGCCCTCGAAGCCGAAGATCGGCTTCAGCATCGACTCTATCGTTGGCGGTGGTGGGCAGGGTCGCGAGGACCGCCTGGACCGTCTGGACCGTCTGGAGCGCGTCGAAATCGAACGTGATGGTAGCCCAATGGACGTGGAGGGATCGTCGTCGCCGCGTAGTCGTCGCGTGACAACTAGATCGCCTGGTGCTCATTCCGAAGGATCTGATCGGCCTGTGTCCCGAAGTTCCTCGGTGGAATCGTACCCCAACTCTCGAAGGACACCGTCCCACCCGGGCAGCCTTCATCACCATCATGCCAATCACCATGGTCACCATCATCATCTGTCGGCCGCGACGCACTTGGACTTTAGTAGAACAACGGTTCACAGCCACAGCGGCGGCTCTACGCCCAATAACAGTCCTAGTCCGCCTCATAGGATATCTCACGGCGAATCTCCCGTCGGTGCGCATCCTCAACCGCCGCCAGGAGTTGTCAGACCAAGTCCCAACTACCTTGCACCGCCACCTGGAGCAGCGACCGCGGCGGCTGTCGCGGCTGAACAGTTGAAATCGCTTTACGGTTTACCCGGGCATGGTCCAGCGGGACCTCAAACCGGACAGAACGAGTATCATACGCAGCAGCTGGCACTGGCAGCGAATTTAGCTGCGGCGCAACATTTTCAAGCCGCGAATCTGGCCGTGGCCCTTCAGGCGCATCATGGTGGGTCACCCCATGGACCTCCGCATGGGCCTTATCCCCATGGAGGCGCGCCGGGTGGACCTCATCCTCCGCCGCATCCTCATCAGCCACCTAGGGACAGCTATCCGCTTTATCCTTGGCTGCTCTCCAGGCACGGAAGGATCTTTCCTCACAGATTTCCTGGAGGTAAGTTGATTTATTGTTTCTTTTGTTTCGCCGGAACGGAGACTGGAGGTGTAGAAGACTTTGGACCTGTTCTGTGGGGCAGGGTTTAGACAAGTTGATTACGGTTCGACGGTTAGTCAGGAAAATAGGGAACAAGTTATTGGTGTTTGCTTATATAGGTACATATGTGATTTGGCGGGAATGAGATACAGCGTGTGCATGTTCTGTGCATCTGTACGGTATTTCTGAAAGGCTTTGCGTTTGCAAGTTGTACGAATATTTATGAAGTAGTACGTGTATAAGGTGTAAACAGTACGTATTGGAATTTATTTTAAGTTCAGTCACAGTTTAATGGACAAGTTTAGACTTTGATTTCTGAAATTATCCATTTCGCGGTTTACAAGTTAAATAAGATCGTTTATTTGTTGGCAGACAAGCGTTAACAAAACGTTAGCTACATTAGCTTCGGTAAACAAATATTACACTTATGCAACTGTCGTAAGGAATCCATTACAAGTGCATTAAAGAAATAGACTTGTGTAATTAATAATATTGATTGCTCTTTTTCCAAGCACGGTAAGTAATGATTCCATGATAGATGAAAATACGAAGCCAATTTGTTGTTCAACCTGATATTTATTATCCAAGAAATAGCTGACTTATCTCTCGACAAATTATTATCACCTGTCTGTACGATAGATCATCAATCCACAATTATCTCCACTTATATAAAAAGGGGAAAAAGTGGATCCATTGATTGACACTAATAGGTACTCCTTGTTATTCAGTTCTCGTTAATCGTTGGAGGGAAGAGCGCGCGTTGACGATTTCAAAATCATGCTGGTCGTAAAACTATCGTATTGGCGAGATATCGACGAAGTTTTTTTCAGGCAAGAGTGAAAAAAAAAAGACTAACTTCATTTACATGCCTAGATCGTTGTCAGGCGCCTGTCTACATATGCGATACGAGACGCACGCGAGCTTCGCCCTAAAACTTCTTTAATTCATAAACTTGCAAAATCAATTCTGCAACGATATAACCTTTACTCTATATAAAAAAATGTTTCCTTATACCCGCAGAAAATGAACGGCGAGAAAGAAGTCAGTATAGCTTGCTCTGGTAACTTTGCGAAGGCCGCTTATAAAACTGCGATTGTCAAGAGTTAAAAATTATTGAGATTACTCGTTACCCGTTACTCGTTACAAAGTTACTCCCGCACGAATTGCGATTCAACTGAGCGTACAATCTCTATTATCGGCCAATTTTCTTGGGCACAATTCTCCGATTCTGGAAACATGTCTTCGCGGTCTGAATGCTGTATTGTCGACACGAAGAGTGTCTTCGACTCGCCGTTACCGGTCACGTCGCTTGGGGGGTTGTCCCTGGAGAAAAACGACGAAAGCCGTCGTTCACTTTGCATCGACCGAAGCGTGGAACGTCCTCGTAATCGATATTCCCGAGTTACCTCGTCATTTTCCCGATTAATAAACCCCGCGGCGAGGCGCACTTTTTCCTTTTCTCCGGTGCAACCATCGACCGGTTCCCTTTGCGCGAAAGCGTATCGATTTGGCCGCGATGTAAACAGCGTGCATCCACGACGCAAGTATGTACGTACATCGCGACCGATCGCGGGGAAACGAGGAACACGATAATTATGTGTTTCGAGAGTTGGTAAATAAGAGCGCGTACACGTCTCTCCCTCCGCCATCCCCCCGGTGGTGAAGAGGTTACGCAAAGATTTCGTAATAGAGATTTTGTAACGTTGTTGTGTCCACGCTGCGGACACTCTTATCTCGGTCACGAACAAGAAGGCAAAACAGGCGGCTTCGCGTAATTGATTCATTCGACACTGATAAAGCGACCATCGGTGCCGATTATGAATTATTTCGCGATAAGAGTATCTACATATGTATATCGTAACATGTACAGAGATATCCTACTACCGAGTCACTGTTGATTGTCTCTCATTAATGAAAGCGCCAACGTTTTTGCTAATCGTATTAATTGCCGTTTAACATCATTTGTATTGAGGGAGGAATTATTTTCCAACTCTTCTTGGATCGGAGCAAATTGGTTAGCTGGACATGGGGGCGACATTTAAGGGTTAAACGGGACCAATAATTAATGTGTATTTGCTCCCTGCGTGTGGTCCTCGTTTTTTTTTAATGCTGATAATTAGTTACGGGTCTGATAAAAATGGTAGATTAAATTGGGCGTTCAATGGAAAAGGAAATTTCTTTCAACGCAGGATATAAATTTGTGAAAAATATGCGGGCAGAAAATTGGGCTCCTATAGTGTACGCGTGAGTGAATGAAGCGACTATAAAATTAATGTAGAAATTAAGTTGACGGAAATATAAATTTTAGGGAAGCAGCAGAATTCCTGGGATTTCGTTAAATTAACATAGCCTTTACATTAGGTCACTGGCAGAAAAGATTCGAATCTAATACATCAATTCCTCGAGCAAATCAATCTTACCATTCGAACTGAAACATCACAGCAATATATCAATTTATCTAACATCGTTTAGCTACCGAATCTAATTAGCCAAGGAGCTTGAACAGGTATTCATGCCCCGTACACGCATTCAGAAGGATAGACGCCGTTCGACAACTTGGTCGATTCGGAACGTCCGCGAGGTGTGAAGGTGGACCGTTCGCCGATTTCAACCGCAAACACATGGAATTTTATGGCTTGTCGCTTCGTTCATCTCCAGTACCGGCGGGTTAATTTTATCTGCGATCGTGAGTCCGATCGTAAATCATCAATCGTTACTTGTAGCCGGGAACGGTCGTTAGAAACGTGAATTTTGTCGCGGCGGAGACTCGTTTATTTATCGGCCGTTGGTGCCGAAAAATGAAACGCCCGGACGCTCGGTGCTTCCACGTCGACGACGGTGGAAATAATTTACGCATTGCGGGCGACGTTGCTTTGCTCGATTTTCGATCGGGCACCATGACGAATCGGCGAAACCGAACGACGATCGTTTTTGATGCGAACGCGTCAAGTGGAAAACCGCGATGGACGTTTTATGGACACACGTCAACGTTTATACGCGAGGCAATTTACAAGATGCGAAACACGTTTGCGCGATAGGGACGGGTGTTGCGAAGCACGTTAAGAATGATGGATACAGAAGTGTATAATATTGTATCGTTGTACTGTTACACTTTGGAGCGTATTATCGAATTCATTCCGACGGTTAATTGGCGTAAGACTGTAAATACAAGAAGCTTTATCTGCGATGACGTTTATTTTTCGTCGAAAGTTTTTGCACGAGGAATAACAGCGAGGAAAAAGTATTTCAAGTGACTGTAAAACTTGAATGACCATTCGTTTTCCAATTTTTTCACTGTTTTGGTCGAATCCGCGAACTCACTAATTATTTTCAAGGTGGGCACTGAACTGACAGGCAACGTGCCTACATTTCAATTATAGTGATTAGTGGAGTGTTTTAAAAATCAACCGGTAAGCAAGAAATCAGCTTGGAAAAATTCGATTCAATACCTAATCTCGATGTAACTCAAAAAATCATTCTCACGGTTCTATCTGATCGTCGATTCGTCGGCTTCCTCGATCTTCGAGTTCAGGAGAAGGAAACTCGTATCCACTGGGGATTATAAATAAGGCTGGGTTAATTAAGCACCATCCAAAGGCTCGTACCTCTCCCTACCAGAGATCTCGATCATCTCCACGGCCTAGTAATTACGCATTTCTTAATGAACAGACTCGCGTCTCGTCGGACAAGTGCCGTGACAGGCACTCGGGGGGAGCTTTCCAAATTCCCTGGCATACTTTATTTTCTCCATTCTTTTTTTCCTTATTCCTTCGTCCCGCTTGAAATCCGTGATTTCTGCATTACGCAACCGATAATTTGCCACCTCGAATCTGTTACTCGAACCGTATTATTACACACAAATCATCCACCTCTCCGATTTCCAACTCATTATGCCTCGGTGTCGCGCGACCATGCGACCAAGAAATTTTTCCTCATAATTATATTCCCAAAGTGGTTAAGCTTATTTGCTCGACTTGCGCGCCGAGAGAGATTTATCGCTCAATTGAAAAATCCACTTCTTGCCCGAGGGCTCGTTGGAAAAATCACTCGCCCTCCTCTTTTCTTCCATTTTTCTCCTCCCTTTTTTCCAATTCTTTTTCATCCGACTTTTTTTATCCCCGCCTTTGTACGGAGAAACGGAGGTTCGTTTCGAGCTGCAGGTATCCGCTCGTTGGTTATACCTAATCGGGTGGCAATCAGGCGACATCAGGCCAGACCTGGAAGTTAACTTACGAGGTCAGCCGTCGAGTTGGAAAAGCAAGGAGAGACGAAACGTCTCGGGACAGAAGCGAACCAGACGATTACCATAAATTTACCCGAGTTCTACGGGAGCGTGTATGGTGTTCCTGTGGCACCAGGTAGAGAGAACCAATGCGGCGGGAACTAGTTTCACGAGAGGGAAAAATTCTCGCCATGCTTGCTCCACGGTGCATCACGCCCCTAAGGTCTTTTTCCAGTTACGTACTTGGTCTGTAGCGGACGAGGGGGATATCAAATGAAACTTCGCTGCAAAAGATATCGTTTAATATCTATTATTATATACTCAACAGTACGCGTAACAATAATTTCATCTTTCTACATTGTTTCCCAGCCATCCCAACAAACTTACGTTAGCCCAGCAGCTTTGTGAAAAAGCTTCGAGTGAAACGCTGAGAATTCCGTCGCTTACGGAATAAGCCAGCCCTGGGCGACGTCCCAGTCAATGGTTCGATGATGAAGTGGCTTCGATGCCGTGCGTTACTCACTTTTTCGTTAATTTCGTCCCATCAGCGTGTTACTCCGGGCGGTGTTCCTGGAACAAGACGAGGATCCACGTTACCATTCGATTACTGTTATTTCTCGTGTACTTGAGCACGCTGGATAGGCTACCATTTTCAACGTGACTCCGAGTCGCAAGCAGGGCCCAACCACTTATCTAATAGCTCGCCTTTGAATACCAAGCATGTATTATCTAGAAAGTTGCGTAGAAGTTTCGCAGAATTCTTCCACTTCTGTTGCTTCTCTTCGATCGCCATTCACTTCCTAATTACTGGTGGCAGGGCACGGGGGTAGCGTATACTTTGAATGTAATTCGCGGCTAAACGAATTAGAGAATTTCATACCTCGCCGTGCAATTTTGCAACTAACTTTCTCAATTTTTTAATCGCGCACGCTGATTTCTTCTTACCAGTGGTCGAACGAGAACGAACAATTATCAGCCGGAAATATTAGAAATATTGAGCGGCTATATATTTATACAAATTCTCTTTCCCGCAATTATATGTATAGTGCTCAGTAAATGTCGCACAGTTTTATTTCTGTTACTACCAAACTTTTTTCCCCAAAATGGACAGGCTCGAATGATCGCGTGGAGTATGGCTTATCTGGTAATTAGTCGGTATCGATAATTATCAACGGGGGTCCACGTCCTTAAGATCCAGTATTTCACGCAAACGCGAACGTGGGCAGAGAGAAATACGAGATAGGTCGTGGAACTATTTCGATAAGAAATTCTCGAGCCGTTTTCCACATACACCTAATCTATTCAGCTGCGATTTCTTCGTTGATTATAATAGTTCTGGGAGGACTTCATCATTTTGCTGAGTTATTCTACCATAATTTAACTACCATAAACGCTTCTGTAAATGATACCAAAAATGTATTTTTAACGATGTCATTATTTCCCCCGCTTTTCATAAATTGTGCTTCTCTGATTATTGAAAAAGGAGGATTCTCCAAATTCTTTCCAAGTCGTTCCTATTGTCTTCTTCCAACATTGGATGCTGGCGAGTACAGGTTTTGCAAATACTGTTAGGAATATTGTTCGCAGGTGTGTTCATGTTTAACGCTATTCCACGGATTGTAACAAAGGGATAATGATAGTGTGTTTTGTCAATAGGGAATACATTGTAATGAATAACGAATGGCGGAAAATGCACGTTGCAGTTGTAAAATGGCATTCGTCCACTTGTTCTGTTTATTTTTTAAGCACACACATCTACGCATAGTTGCGACCCGTTGGTAAATATTACTTGCACGCTAATGTAATCGTAGGTTTATTGCTCGCAACTTCCTCGATTACCTCGCGTTTGGATTCCGCACATTAACCACGGGATTCGAAATGTTACGACGCTATAAAAACGCTTACATTGTTGAATCTATGTTACGCTGTATGCCTACATATTATTATCCCGAGTTACACTGCAGGTACACTGCAATCAAACTTCGTTACGGACGAAAAAACGTTGCGATAACGCAATATACAGATAACAAAAATTCTGCGGATACTTCTTGCACGCTTTTTTCCCAACGCCGCGGTAATTAGAGTTTATTGCAGAAAAAAAGAAGAAGAAACGAAAAATAAAGAAAGAAAACCTTTTGCCGTAATAAATAGCTCGGCGCGATCATAAATTTCTTCTACTCGATGCGAAAGGGTATACATATAGAGGAATAGTTGCGATACTTTAATTCGGAAACGAAATTTCTCTTTCTACGAATTTCTACGAATATTTTCAACCCCTATCATTCAGATATCATTCGGTTCTCCTGTAATTAACTCACGTATTACAAGAACAGTGATTACACCATTAAATGGATTACTCGAGTAACGGAGCATTCAATTAACAAAAGCCCCAATCGTAGTTAAATCTTAACAGGAAGGTGAATCTTTGGGTCTATTCTTCGACTCGTCGCATGAGCTGGCACGAAGCTATTTTTTAATGACGCCTGCCAACGACGAACGAACAGTTGCAATACTAATTACCTCTAATACACGGTTGCGCAAATGGAATGGACGTGATAGCGAATGAATCCCGCCGTTTGGTCTGGCGTCGACACTGTTTACTGAGAATTGATATTACGAAAGGGAATTGCCTTTGCAGTTAAGTCACGAGCAATTACCATTAGTCGTTCTGAGTAATTACCCTTTTGTTAAGTGAAACATGTAACTCGCGGAACGGCACGATTCCGACGCGTTTTGTTAAACGTTCAACCGGTTCCGGGCTTGCAGATGCAAATTTTACGAGCGACGTCGTGACATGGGCAGAGGAAACTTCTTGGAAAATTTAACCGGCACGCGTGGAGAAGGATTGGAGGGCAGGAATAACTCGATGCTTATTTCCATGCGAATTGTTATTAATAGGATAAACATTGGAGGAATAATTAGAAAATTTCCAATACCTAAACTTTAAACTGGTTGCAGGCACGAATTTGCTAAATTTTCTATTCACTTCACTCTTAATTCCAATAAAAAAAAATAAACTTCAGCATAGGATTTTATATTACACAATATTCCAGAGTTCACTGTTCGCAAATTTTTCCCACTCCACTTTTAAAAATGCAATATTTATCATTTTCACGCATTTCCATCACGATTGAATTAAGAAAATATTATTCAGTTAATTTACTGATCCATCGACCAAAGAAATACCAATTGTCTCACCTTCTGCCCATTCTACCTACTTGATAAAACGGAGCAAAGTAAATATTAAATTTGCCAGCTGCCAGGAAGTAAGTGAATTAAAATTGAACAGAGGTTTCGGCGAGGAGTTCCAGTGAAAAGCAAACAGGATGGATAGCGGTGTGTGTAATGGAAATGGCGTACTCGTTTTCATTTATCGTGATCGGGGCCCCGTGGCAGACTAGAGATACAATGGCGCGTTAATCAGCATTATTAAACACGTTTACCCTCGTGACGTTCATCGCCATGGGGTGTCTACCACCAACAATGACACTCGGTAGCGTTCCCGTCACTTCTTTTTTCCTAACGTTGATTTCATGTGTGCCCCTCGTGTCCCCCCCTTTGGCTCCTCCTTTTTTGCTTTTTTATTTCTTCCTTTTTAACGCAGCCATCGTTTTCAGTCGATCGTAACACGTCTCTGTCACTGATCTCTCTCAGATTCCATCGACAATGACGAGTCGATATATAAATATATATATAGATTTTTTTTCACCTTCACTTTCATTCGTTTCTTTGTTAAATCAGATTGACGTCTTCATTCACCGAATCGTCACGCACGATCGGCGATCGCGATCGAACGATCTGCCGTGCAAATTGAACAATCGGATGATCTAATTCATTTTCTTTCCTATTCCTTCTCGATAGATCGGTGTCGTGCGATTATTATTAGTTTTTATTTCAATCGTGTCAACGTTGCTTCACTATTCAGTATCACTGCCGTAATAATTTCGTCTGCGACACGATTTCTTCTTTCGCGGAGAAGCAGTTCCGCGGGATTGCCAATTCGAAACGACAATCACCGAAGTAATTACCGAAAGCAATTTTTCTTATTCTTCCCCCCCCCCCCCAGTGCCGTTCCTTATTTTACATATTTACATTGCAATCTATGTTTTCCAATTATCCTGCCTCGACGGCGTTTGCCATTTTTTTCGCAGGAACGAAATGAGAAACAGGTACGTCGACGGTAAAGCGATTTTCACGTGCAAATGTATCGCTAATTGCTGGCACGGTAATTAGACGCGAGCATTACGAGCCCCGTGTATGCAAATCGGCCGCGATCACTTCAATTCCATTCACGTTGAAAAATCGGTCGACCGATCGTGTAATTAAATAGTAATCGCTCATTAACGCGTTTCGCCATTTGTCGTATTCGTGCTTTTGGCGAGCGTAACCGGTTTCGATAGACTCGTTAATCCGTCAGCAGTAAAAGTCGAGGAACGTCGTTTGTTAAAATCGGGGGAAAGTTTTCACGAATATTCGAGGAAACAAGTATCCGCGTCGTAAATTTGATTATTTCATTCGACTGTGCGCAAGAATTTATTGCAAACGTGATTCACTATTTTGCAATAAAATCGCCAGACGAGAACGGCGATTTCAATCAATTTACTAATAAATCGATCTAATAAAATCCGTTTAAAGTGTGACTAAATGGTTCCACTATATCTTATATTACACAAACTCCGACAGAATTGAGTGACGCGTAAATATTTAATTAATATCTACAGCTACCGAAAATCACGAATCGACTGGAACTGAAGAATACAATTGAAAGAAAAACTAAAAGATTTCTTTGGGAAGAGCACGGTGTTCCAAGTACGTATTGCGTACGATTAATCGCAACCACGAGTCGTCGATTGAAATGGTAATTTCGCCAGACGCGAGTTACACGCGTGAAAGATTTCAATAGGTTGCTGGCAGAGAATGTAAGCTAACCGATACGCGGCTGGTTTCTTTCCTCTTTTTCGTGTGTCCCCACGTCCCCTGTGTATTCGGTGCACACGATTGTTCGTCGCGAATTTACATAATTACGAAGGCGGCTGGCAATATACTGCGCTTGATTTGCATACTTAATTCCGTAATTGGCACTTCTTAATTGTTTAGCCAACTGCGTAATTCACCCGGGGACCCGGTTCGATGTTTCGTTGGAAACGAGCTTGAAAGACGTTAATGGTCCACGGTGACGCGATTATCCAACGAAACGAACGACCGCCTCGTTTTTCTGCTTCTCCGATTGAACGCGCTGGTTTTTTATTTCATTTTTGGAAATCCTTGGTGACCGTTTCGCGTGGTCCCTCGAGTTATTAAAATTAACAAGGCTCTTGTTGCGCAATTGTCAAGAGGGAATTGTTGATTAAAATCAGGCGACATGTATGCGATCTTTTCTGCGTGGGATAATTAGTCGAATGCTAGCTTGCAATTAATTTCGTTGCGGTGTTTTGCGGGCAATTTTTGGAATTCCTTGAAATTTTTAACGGCATTTTTTCTCACCGCACAATCCGTCAAATATTCTTTTGGTCGCTCATTAAATATCACAACTCCTTGTTAGCTAATATTTTATTAACAGAGCCCCCTTAGATCTTATCCAACTTTCAACAACATTCTCAGCAGTCCACTTCGCGAAACCATCTCCACGTTAATTCATCCTAATGCTTCTCTTCCTCGATATCATCCTCGACATTGAATTCTCCCCATCAACATCTCTTCTACCAGATCCACGGCTGTCTCATTTCGCAAGACCATCCGCAACGATCTGAAAATTCTCCACCAGCCGTTCTTTCTTCTTCTCTCTAGTCCGAGCCCCCAATTCTCTCTTTCTTTCGCTGCCTTCGTCGTTAGCGAATCTCTAGGCGATTCCTAGACGGGTCGCCTACGGCCGTCCCGTGCACTGTACGTCCCTGTTCTCGTTCTGCTGCGCCAGCAGGATCAAGAGGTACGAGCACGAAGAGAAGGTGTGCTGGCCGAGGAACGAAGGGAAAAGGCGAAGGGAGCTAGACGGCCTGTAATTACGGGAAGCTTGGATGTGCGCAGCTGAGCCGCCCAGAGCGACTCGAAATTACTCAAAAATAAGACCAAATCGCGAACGTATCAAATTATATCCCCACTGGGCTCCTTCACCTCTTTTCACAGTGTTCCCCGATGACGCGTTTCTTCAGCGACGTGAAACGCACTGTCTATGCCGTCGACCCCGACGCTAATGTATTTTTAATTGTTCCTAACGTGTTCGTAAACGGCCACGATGCAAATGCCCGGCGATACAGTCGATAACTTGGATCGCGGTGCCTCGTGAGTTGCACTTGCTTTCAGGTGTTCAAGCGTAGAGAATGATGATTCTATTCGCCCTATTATTATTGTTATTATTTGTCGACTGGATAAAGTGCATTCGAATAAGGTGCAAAGACAAATTCGGAGGGGATGTAAAAGTGTTACTTTGTGAATGTCCAAAGGGTTGAAGAGAGTTTTCAAAGAGCGCTGCTGTGCGCCATAAATTATTTCAGGAATTTCACTGGCGTGGATGACCGAGTTTCTGCTGCTTCGAAGGATGTAGATATACGGATATTAAAAAATTATCTGGAGAAACTTTTACACTTCTGGTATGGCTATGCACTGCCATTATCTGACACGCGAACTTTGTGCTCGCATAATCGACGTGGAATTTTCATCGAAATCACTATTGGAACAAACCTAGGATACGTAATTTACTTATAACTATCGACGTAAGAGCAAGAAAGTACAGGTGTCGCTTATACCCACGAGACACCCGTGTAATTCACAGTCTCTCACCGATTAAATACCTTTTGCTGTTCGACGTACGCACGGTAGTCCAGGCAACAATAGTTGTATCGGGGAACAAATTTGTGAATTCCACCCTTTGTTCGCCTAATTAATCATTGAATGGCTGCGATCGTGTGTCTGCAACGACAGATGCGACGCTTTAGAAATGATCGCAGTCGCAACGGCGTTACAGACGTTTCTATTCATCAGGCAGCAGCTTTTCACGCAACAACGACGTTAATGATCCGTCAGATGTTATCGAATAATAACCGCAATTATTAGTAGATTACCGAACCGCGATTCGCGTGGATTCGAATTAATCGACGCGTTTAAATACAGAGAGGGCTTTCGTGATTCTTTGCGCGGTACATATATCGTTTCTCCGTGGCGAGGGGATAATTAACGACCTGGTAATAGCGATCTTAAGTATGCCGGGAACATTTTTCATTCGGCCTGACAATTGAAAAAATCTCGAATCGAAAGGAACCGCACGCATATATCAAATGTTCTAACAGGCAGGTGCAATTACCCTGAAATATTCCCTCGATATTTGCGCGCATTTAAAAGTGCAATATGATAAATAAAATAATGAAGAGAATAATGTCACCTTCCGAAGACGTCGGTGCAGAAAATGGATAGAAAAATGGAAGTTGCGCGGGCGATCGAGACGTGCGGCCAATTAGAGATATTCTTGGGAAATGAAAGAAAATGGAATTCAATTCACGAGCAGCGGATCGATCGCGCATTGCCATGCAAACGCTTGAAATGTTAACTGGGTCTTTAAGGCGCACGCACGATGCTCGTTTCTTGCGCGAGAAGGTCGCCAGGAGCCCGCTTTAATGGCCACATCACGTATGCACGCGCGAGAGCTTAAATAAGACGCGTTTTCCACGTGCCCGAGCATGTTTCTTACAATTACGGTCCGGCGTAAGTAAGTGTATACATCCTTGATGGATCTCGGGCTACCTTGGCCGCCTGTGAAACAATGCTTCGAGCACGATTAAGAGGCTACGGTTGCTCGTCTGCCAATCAATTCTGAACGCGAGCGCAGACTTTATCGACGATAGTTGTTGAAATTGCTGAAGACTCAATGAAGCGGGTGTCATTAGAATTATTATGGAGATGAACGATTAACGATAACGCTGAACGTGGCGATGGAAATTTTGTTTACAAATAAATGAATGCAACGGTGGGAGATATTTAGAGAATTATAGGCCCTTCGTTTTTCCTCTAAAATTGCATAGATCGTTTACTGGAATTGCAAGCATTCTCGGGTGTGTAATAAAGAATGTTTCGTCCGGAAAATGAAAGAAGGAGGGAACGAAATCGAGTTCGATTGAGATCGAAGCGCAGCTCGAGTCAGCCGCGAGCAGCTAGCCAAGAGAATCGAGCGATTTATCGTCTCGAGCTTTCCGGGCAAAATATCCCGGCCGACTTCCGGCAGACGTGGGTAT
This sequence comes from Nomada ferruginata, assembly GCA_963583965.1. NCBI lineage: Eukaryota > Metazoa > Arthropoda > Insecta > Hymenoptera > Apidae > Nomada > Nomada ferruginata. The sequence continues at coordinate 5,452,232 of OY757225.1, read as the reverse complement.
CGGTCGATCGACATGACTCTTTCGAGGTGGAATACTCAATTACCTGCGCGGACTTCTAGGTAGCCAGCGGCTCGTGCAGTTCGTGCTTTTTTATTTTTCTCTTCTATTTTCTTTTTTACCCCCCTTATTCTCTTTCGTACGAGCTCAGTGTCTGTAACCACGACGACGTTTAAAAATCAATTGGCGACTGATGAATTGTCCTAATTAAGTGATGGTAACCAATCTTGGATAATTTTCGACTCTGTTGAATTTTTCGAACACCTGGAAAAGGGTAAATCAGTGCTTTGATAGTTATTGTTGGAATAAGGAATCGCGATCTTCGCAAGGCCTCCAATTATAAAATTATTCTCGACAATAAAATCTACAGGGGCATGAATATTCATCAACCGGTTTAATTAATAAAGGTCCAAAGTCTTGCCATACCGAACAGTGGAAATTAGAAATATTAAAAGCAGAGAAACTCTGGATACCTTGTAACATTTTCGTATTTCTCACACCTATGTCAAGGTCCCGACATACCAGGCTTTCTTCTCCAGCCATTCAGGAAACCGAAGAGAATAAGGACAGCCTTCAGTCCCAGCCAGTTGCTGAAGTTGGAGCACGCTTTCGAGAAAAATCACTACGTCGTCGGCGCAGAAAGGAAGCAGCTGGCGCAGGCGCTGTCGTTGACGGAAACACAGGTGAGATGAAATAAAATCATGGAAATCAATTCTGGTTCGCCGACATTATAAATTTTCGCAGTTAAACGCTTCACGGGGAATAAATTTCGACCGATCGAATTACTCGTGCCGCCTAATTATTATAATATTTCGTCGACGATCAGCAAGTTAACGAATTGCGAACAATTATTTCCTCCGAGGGGAGCTCTGAACAATTTTGCGCCAGCGGTCAAGCGATAGCGAGAAACATCCGTCTGAATCGCGTCGTGGCTAATTACCCAACAATTAGAATGGTAATTAAAACGCAGTAGGATGCACGGGGTGCGAAGCTGTTCAACTGCCATCAAATTACCTCGTTTAACGAGAACAGCTATTCAATTATCGGGAACGTAGACAAAATTCCGTGTGCTATCTCACGCACTGCATCTAATTCCGCTGCTACCGTGCTCGTTTCTTTAACATTTTTCTCCCCGCTTGGCAATTCGTAACTCTTAAACTAAATCGTCCGCGGTTTTTATTTCTCGTTCTGACATTTGCTCAGTGACTTCATCAGGTTCGTTTAAACAAAGGTTAGCACATTTCCCAACAATCGGATTTGCAGGGCCGAAAATTTTATACACATACGAGGAAAACCCTCGGGGTACCAAATCTCAACGAGCTCGTAAATCTTGAGGGCCAATTTCCAATATCGTCGATGATATCGCGCCACCACACCTTGCCACTTAAATCAATCTTCACCTTGCAACCTGCAATATGTTCCAGCAAAAAGGGAGACAAAGAATACAACCAAAAAAAAGAGGAAAATAATTCCACCCTAACGTCGCCACTTTCCAAAGTAGTTGCAAATCAGCATCTACCTTGCCCCATAATTCCCGAACTATGTATATCTGCGTTAGCCCTGAACACCCCATGGGCCAGTTCCCATCGGATGGAGAGGAACAGTGGCTTTCATTTGACTTCTAATGACGCGTTTCGCCGGGTGGCAACTGTCCTAGGGGCAGGGTTGAATAACTAGGGGTTTGATATGCTAATAGTCGATCGAGGGGTGGCGACTTTTTTGGTGGTGGGATTGGTTGAACGTTCCAGATGCATTACGTGCATACATCGTTGACGTTTTGTTGCGTATTCCATGGGCGTTTAACGTGGTAAAAAGTAAGGGGAGAGGGTAGGTAGGGGAAGCCAGGAGGGTGGTATTGTGAATTAAGTCTATAGAATGGTGGAACGTTTCCCGACGCCATCTTGCTGTTACGACGAAACAGGCTCTTCTGTGTTCTCCTTGTTTATTGCTCCTTTTATATTTCTTGTTGGATAAAATGCTTAAAATAATTCTACAATTTTTCTTCGCTTAAAGACGCCGATTCAATTGTCATATTTCTTATCGTATCTCTGTGGTAATTATAATCATTGCTAGCTATGTATTTGTAAAACAATTTTTCTTTCTTCCCTGGAAGGAAACTCATAAAAGTACGATTGCACAGGAAGATCGGTGAAGCATGATTGCAAAGTTGGTATTAGATTTAGAATGCAATTAACGAGAAGCGATACAAGTTCAAGCGGCACTTGTCGACCCCCTAAACGTGACGTACGTGTTTGCGTGCTGCGAGCTTTATGAGGCTGCTCTTAACTCGGGATCGCTAATTGAACTTATAATGCAGCCTCGCTATTTATGCGAGATAGGGAAGGCACACATTTAAATCAGTTTATTCGCTGCTACCGTGGACGGGGAATGAATTAAAAATTAACCAAGGAGACGAATATTCGATGAGGTATTCCCGTTGGACTTGACAGTTCCTTTAACAAAAGTCTGCTCCTTATTTTTATGTTTGGAGACACAAGAATATTCAATCGAACTGGGAATTTTCATGATCCTTTTTCTCCCCATTGCAACGAAAGGGTTGCGATTTGTGCAGAGGTGACTAGATTCTCCCGTAATGCGTTTACCAGCCGGTTGCTAATTGCACGTAATTAGGGGCCTAATGAGGGCCACCGGGTCGCGTGTAACACACGCTCCTCTTTATGAAACTTAACAAGCGCGAGAACAAGACGTTCGGGTCGCTTAAGCCGGTCTGCGCACGCGATTTCTATGGGGAAAGAGTTCCATGCGTCGATATACGTTTCAGAGTGACGTTCTTGATTTCCAAATTCTTTTCCAAAGGAGGTGCAATTTCACGAATGCACGAAGATTCTATTGATCGCTTCCCCGATGATCTCTAAAATAATTCTCAATATCGAGGGCAATCTTCTCGCCGCGGGTAAACAAAATTTCTTCAACGTAGCAAGGTGCGGCGGGCAGGCGAAATGGAAGTAAGGAAGAATGCACGTTTCGTTTTTGTGGGCTAGGCTAGCCTGTTTCCGGCCCGTCCAATTATCCTCGGTTAGTAGTTCCGTTTTTGCACAGCGAAAAATGAAATCCCCTCCACGGTGTTATGGTTCCTGTTGCAGCAGGAATTGCGAGCAGCAAGAAAGAGGCTAATTGTTCGGCCGCAGAGATCGTGCATGCGGAAAAGGTTCGTCAGAGGGATGCAAATGCACGTTTATTGCATCCAGCGACGGCACTTTTATAGCCCCAGAGCTTTCGGCATGCAATTAGCGTGTCGACGCTCCCGTCGCGTAATTAAAGAACGAACGAGAACGTTTGTGTCGAACACGAAGCACCAAAGAGATGGAACGATAGGAAGCGGGACGAACAGGTGGACAGTCGTGTATCGTAATTTCTTCTTGCTCCCGGCGGATCGTTTCGTTGTTTGCAAATCGATCGACGAGTGTTTCAATTTGTTAGCATGCTGTAAATTTATCAATCACTGGTCTTTGTATGTTCTTTCGCCTGAATCTTCCAGGTTTTTTGTGCCTTTAATAAATATAACATCCGTGGGTTCGAACTTTGAATTTTCGAATTTTCTATCACAAGCAAACTTCAGTCCTCCGCGATATTCGTGCATTCATTTCACGAATGCCACGGCGAATAACATTTCTTTTTCTTTTACTCACAAAATATATATCGCCCGACGATCTGTTGCGGAATAGACAATAAAACAATGGAGAAAGTACAAACGTTTCACTGTCCGCAAGCGCAAACTCCAGATTAAGCAATGACTCGAGGAATCCAGCCTTCTCTGTCATTGAAAACGCTAGAATATCATTACGTTGTATCAAGCAATTAATCACATTCCTTCTTCGTCTCTATCTTCGGGTCGTAAGAATCGTCCTTGTTCAACGACGTTCATTCGATGTGTGTCGTTGCCGTGGATTTATTAGAGAAAGTTAACGCCGTTGCTGGTTAGATCGTTTCTAACGACACGCACACGCACGCACGGATATGCGACACGTATGCGCAACCCCGAATCATCAACATTGCAGCGGTATCGGCATTAATCGTGGATAAAGAACGTTGATCGAAATCCGGGGAGGCGATTTATCGTGTTCCGGCGGCCTCGTAATCAATTAAAGTCGTCAGCGTGGTATCAATTTTAAAAGCTACGAAGGACAGATTCTTGCCTCTATTTCCAAATGCTTCTTTAACATTTTTGCGACTCGCTCAATTTTAACGCGGAGTCGTTTAAATACGCCTGCGAGAACCGCAACACGCCCATCAACGTTTACATTATAACTCCGTAACTGAAACACCGTATGACCGAGAATAAAAAGGAGACCTGGAAAGGTAGGAGCCAGCTCCAATAATTACCGCAGCGAAACACGAGGATCTGTTACATGTTTATAAGCCAGAAGATGAACTGCTGTATTAACGAGTCTCGGGAAAAACTAACAAGAGAACGCCCAAAGTATTTTTCACGGCCGGCGAAGAAATATCGATGTCCCGACGTTCGAACTCAAACAGCATTAACCCTGATTGTCCATGATTAATAGCGTAGAGCAAGTAAGAGGCGTAACAGATTATCAGCGAACGAGCAGGAAAGGAGGAAGGCGTCCTGAACGAATCCTTCTACCGATATCTCAACCAGGAACGCCACCAGTTAACACCTACAATTAGCGGACCAAGTACAGCACCCTTCGTTTATTAGCATCGCTAATTAATCACCCTGCTGCGAATCCCTGGCGAAACTATAAACACCATCGCGGAAAAAGAATCGCCCTGCCTATTATTCCAACATCGAAATTGCCATTTTCCTTCATAACGCCATTGAGCCGCATAATTGACGAGATATCGGTCGCGGTGCAGCTTCGGAAAAGAGGGTCAGCAGTAAATCAGGCATTTGTCGTCGCGTTCGTTCTTGTACCTGTCCGGGGGTTTACAAAATAATCGGTCGGGCATGGCCAGCACCGGTTCGTAACTGGTCCGTAAATCATCGAGTTAATTGCTGCTTATCAGCGTAACGACAGAAACGTCTTTTCGCGCGCGGAAAGGGTTCGAAGGAGGTCGGAGGAACGCGAAGGACAATGGCGTGGTGGCTGCGAAAGCTTGGCGGGCGCACTGGAACAAAACTGTAAGCTCAACTCCGGCGAACACTGTGGCGCGGGCGCAAGCGCACTGTATCGTTTCGAGGATCTCGGCGGGCAAAATAAACGCATCGCGGTCGTATATTCTCGACACGAAATACGCGGTGATATTTACTGCAACGTTATTAGCATGCTGGACCGTATATTACCGCGTAATTTGCATCGAGTTTCAGTCGTTGGCGGTGTACGCGACTGCGTGTCGTTAACAACCTTATAATCTTTGCTCGCGCATCTCCCGCGTTCGTCCGTCATTTTTTCGTCGCTGGACGAGCACGGCGTAATGCTGGGCCGGGGATGGAAGCGGGAACATTGTCGAAAAGTGGCCTCCGGGCGATGCGATGGCACGACGGCGGGTTTCTTCTGCGAGTTGCCCGTTTGCCACGGGCCAAACGGCTCGCCGATGTCTGATCAAATTCGCTCGGTGAACAGTGGTGCAAATTGGTGATGATAATAGGGTCTGGTGGAAATCACTGGATTGTCTGAGCGTTTTTGAACGCTCCAAGGGTGTGGTTGTTTGGCGCCGATCATCTAGGTGAGGATTTATTCGACTGGAGAAAGTTTGCTGGTTCGATGGCTGATGCGTTTGTAAGCGAGCCTTGTGCCCTTTTTTTTCTAAGGTACCTATCTACCTTGGGAAAGTTGAGATCTGCGAATTTTTCGTTTCGCTGCTGGGTCACTACTGCGATGCATTATTTGCAGACATTCGTTCCTGTAGAATTTGAGTAGAGGAAATTTCATTCGTATGAACACGACGGAGGCACGAAACCGACGAACCCCGCTGGCATCCTGGCGCGTTAATCTGAAATATAATTAGCGCGGTACCAGCGGGGGTAAGCGGCGAATCGGTCGCATAATTGCGTCAGGAAGAGGAGGCCACGTTCACGTACAATATATCGGATGACAGCGCATTCGCAATGCTTTATTCTTAGTCCGGCGACGACACGCCTCATTATGCATAGAGAATCCGCACGCGGCCTGCATAATATGCAAAACTTCTTCCATTACCGTCCACGGGCAACGTAACACACGCCGGGCAAAAGGGTTACGCGCGTATATGCGGGGAATAATAGCCGTCTGATATTATATCGGTAGCCCCTTCTATTCTTTTCTGTTCTTTTTCGTTCCTTCGCTCCCTTCCGTTTACTTTGCGCTCTTTATTCCTGGCAAGCAGGCAGGAACGCGGAATTTCGAGAATCGAACGGTACAGGAGTGATTCATCGGGCGACGCGGAGAACGAAACGTTTTCCGCGAACGAATCGCCACGTACCCGACTGCCGTTTTTGCTTTCTCGGCCTCCTGGCAGAGATTTAGGACCCGAGACCGGCGGTGGAAGCAGTTCGGCTGAATTTCGGTAAGTGTCGGAAGAATCGTCCGTGTCGGTGAAGAAATCGAGCAGATTTGAACGTCGTAAATTAATATTGAAGATCATAGTGTTAACTATTTAAAGTGACACACGACTCGATACCTATTTTTCCACTGGCTAATTCGATCACAATATCCTCGTCATTGATAACCAATCGTTGCACTATCAGCGGTATATCTTTATATCAAGCTACTCCGTAGTTTTGTCGTTCATTTTATTAGCCACTTATCTTTTGCGGTCGTAAAAACTGTATTATGCTAAGTGGATACGCGATGAGGGTGGCAGTCTTGTTTACGCTCAGCGAACCAGACTTCTTTGAAAGGGGGTATGAACAATGGGTAATTAAAGAGGCGGAATTCGCGTGGAGAGCCTTATTCCACCTCTCTCCATTTTGCTTTCACGCTCGTTGACATACATCCTTGGCGAAGTGCGGGAAACGAGGATTCGTTTCGATAAAGGGAAATGGTGCTTCCGATGGAGGCGAATTTTCGTGGATCTTATCAGCGGTACAAATTAATAATATCGCGCATCCTTTGTCCGCAAAACTGAAGTCCATAAACTTGACAGCTTTGATACTCAGAAATGATGACAATTAAAATTCCACCCTTTGCGCGCCCCGTTTCTACCATTCGATCCACGACCCATTTCGTCATTCCAATCGATGAGTTCCAAATGGAGAATTCTGTCCCCGATAATTTCGAAAAGTTTCCCGCTGAACGTACGCCAAACGATCGGCGTAGCTCAAAGGCTGGTCAAAGGGAACCGAGACGTGAACGATATTCCGGATTCGAACGATCGGCGTAAACGATAGGCGCGGTGAAACTCGTGTAAGTCGACTCTCTGTTCGTTTCGCTCCTCAACCCTTTTGGCCGCGACGAGCAAAAGGAAGGGGAACGGACATTGGTTTTCTCGTCACGATTCTGGCATGTCACTGTCGTGTGTCGTCGACTTCGTGTGCATACTGTCGGCCTCCGTTCGCGAGGAAACACTCCGCGAGCCGATTCGAGATCGAGCGAAGAAATCGTTACACTTCGAGACGAGAACGCGTATGTTCTTCGAGGCACCGAGGTCGGAGGTGTTTTATTGGAAGGAGTGATCTGTGTACGGTGTGCAGAAATAATTTCAGAATCGCCGCTTCACACCATAGAAATAACAAACGAGCGACTACATAGAGAAATCAGGCCGGAGAATAAGCAACACGTGCAAAGTTTTGAAAGGGTCGAACAATCGACACCTGGTTCCAATTCAATTTCGAATCGATCTTTCGCGCGATCTTCCCGTTCGTAAATCTCGATCCCGGTTTGTGTCGCCGATCAGCAATAAAACGTTGCACGCAGATGAAGGCGCATCCGGCGGAATTTCCACCCCTCTTGGCTCGCGATCACGCTCAATTTCGTCCTAACAAAACACGCGTGTGCGTGCCCGTCGACAATTGAAAAATAATATCGTCGAGTTTATTTAGCCGTGCGAACGGGGCGCGGATGGATCGTCGCGACGCATCGAGGGGATTAAAAATAATGTTTCGAGCGTGACTGACCAGCCCCCGGGGGATTATGGGACACCATGATCCACCGGGGATGGCCAGTGGATGCAGTACTGTGGATTTTATTCGAGGAAAAAAAGAAAGTGATACGCCTGTTTTTCTTTCGTATCTCGTATCTGGATCGAGCTGCGGGGAAATTGTTCCCTTAATCTCCCCCTCAGTTTGACGGTCGGATAATTTTTCGAGAATTCTTTCTTACGTTTCGGTGGAATTGTAGATTCGACTTGAACGTTACTGAATAGATTTTGTATCTATCGGAGAGACCGCTCCGTTTCATTTTCCTCGGTGAAATTTTTGTCCAAGCTCTGACTCTATCTTTTTATTGGCAATATGATATTTTCCATACTCCATTGACCGCCTCGTCGTCGGTGTCGCCCGGAGACGGTGAATCGCGGCACACCAATTACGCCCCTGTTCCTCGCCGTCGATCAGCGAAATTTTCGAAAAGCAAATATGGTCAGACGGTCGGTGCTCGCGACTCCTTTCTCGGCGAGAAGACGCTACCCGCGTATTCTTGTGCCTCGTCCTCCTCGCACACCTGCGATACCAAAGCGGTGACCGACGCGTTGCTCCTCGACTCCTCTCGTATAAGGTGTTCACCTGTCACTTAGACGCGTACCTGGAGCAGCTTCAATTACGCTTTTCCCCCGCGATGCACGCGTGCACGGTCTCGTTATCTCGTTCGGAAGGATCGAGCCTCGAAGGACTAGCTGGCGCGATCCACGAGGATCGATATTAACCGTAATCCTAGTGGTAATTCGATCGCTCGTCAGGTATGGAAGGCAGCCACCAGGTTTCTAATGGGTTATCTCGATCGAACGATCCGAGCTGTTCGCATAGATCCCGATAGAAATACTATTTTTGGCGGAGGTCGAGACGAGCCACTCGGTGTCGGTGGAAAGAAAATGGATGTTGAAGAAAACTTTGACAATAATATTAATAATAGGAATAAGAATATTAATGGTAGGAATGTAGTTTTGCATAAGAAATGATACATTCGTCTCGGTTATACAGCGATTTCGAATACACACCCCGAGGCGTATAGAGGGGGCTGGTGGAAGTATACCTCTGTATAAAGTTGCTCCCGTTCGTGTATATACACTCGGGGGAAGTTTTCGAGGATTGTGGCACTTAACGGATGATTAAGAGGGCAAATAGAGAGAGCCACGCCGTTGGTTAACGTAGTTTCATCCCCCTTTGGCTCTAACGTTTCCCTACAGGACCCTCTGTCGTACGTTTAATCGAGTTACCCCCATTTCGTAATCACCCTCTGTCCCCGAGGGTTGCCATGGCGACCGCGGGCGGTCCTGAAAGCCGATTGGCGGATTTTCACGCACGCGGAAACCCACCCCGGCCACCCCTTTTGCTCGGAGCGTACGTGGCCTATTCCCTGGGATCAGCTCGAACAGTTTCATACCCACACCACTTTATACTGGCTGGATTTACACTCGGTTTAACCTGGCTCTTTCACCCTCTTCGCGCCACCCCCGTGGAGACGCTCCATCGACGCCAGTATTTTACGGAGCCGCGTTGTAAAAATCGCATAAAAGCTTCCAACAGCTTGGACGATTTATACGAGGGTTGCTTGTTGGGATTTTGTTCTTGAACGGCCTCCGGCATAGCGGGCTTTTGTCTTGTTGGGAATTTTTTTAGACGCTACTGTATGCAAGGGATCGGACATGGATAAATTGACGCGAATCTATTATTATATGTTAATGGAGAATATACTGTTCATTTTATGAGACCGTCAAATATTTCGTGAGAAACGTTTAGTGTGGATATTTAAGGCAACGAGAATTTATTAGTTGAGCAATGTTTAGGGGTATCCCGTTGCGCGTTAATAGATAGGGACAGTTCTGTGTGATTTTAATTGCTTGTCCGATGTGTATCGCTGGGGGTGAGTCGTTTGATTGTCTTTAATAAATTCAATTGATTAGGAGCAATTGGATTAGCTGATGGTACTTTAATGGTCGTGTCAAACTTGTAACTAATCGTTATTAAATGTTCAGACACGGTGAATCTACGGAGTAACGAAACTCCCCCATCGAATTAAAATACTTTTTCCAAAACTTGAAACTAGAAGGGGGTACAAAATAAATGTCAAGTCAGACCTGCAAACTTTATTCCCAGAATATAGAATCGACTTGCAGCCCAAATCAATACAGACTCTCTAAACGTTCACCCCCAATTTTCTCGGCGACTGGCGTCCGTCGATGCGACGCGACGGCGTCAGAATCCCCATTTGCAAACCGTATCCACCCCATCTTGAAGTGATCTCCATTCTCTCCGTTTGATCCCCGACGGAGGCTAATCCGGGTCTTGTCAAAACCACGTTCGATCGTATGTTAACCAACCATCCCCCCTATCGTCCACCCCCTTTACTTTCGCCATCCAGCAGCCATAGTCACAATGCTGATTTCACGCGCAGATAGTTCGAAAATGGAGGCCTTTCAACCCTTCTCCTCCCTAACAGGAAACAGGAACGGGACAATGTGTATCTAACAGTCAATTCGATGACAATGAACGTTCTGGCCTCAGCCTCTACGCAGCAGTCGTCCCATCCCTTTTTATTCCGTCGACGAGGGGTTCCGCGTCACCGACACGGACCATTGTAACCGGATACATCCCGTTTAAGGGGTGGTTCCTTGATACACCAGGGTGGATTATAACTAGTTGCTACTTAATTTGTTCGAGGGTTCGAGGGGTCGACAGCCCTCCACTGCTGGATCGGACGAATCGATTGGCGAACACGAAACGACGCCGTCATTTATATGCTCTTTATTGCGCCACGATTCTGGCACTGTGACGATCAAAAGAATTAGTCGACTGTGGGATTTGATTAATCGTCCAACCTTGGACTCTCCGCGAAGCTTGCGATATTAAACATACGCTACCAAAATATTACTGTAATACAGTATTAACTCTGACCGAGTTTCAATAGTCATTGCTACTTCAATTAAAAACTGCAGCTAATTCTTCCGTGCTATAATAGAACTTGCAATGCAAACTATAGCAGTGACGTTAGCAGTTCAATTGCAACGTTGTAACTATACTTATTGTTCGTTAACAACCGGTTACTAACGATGAGCAATTGTTTGTTGTTGCAGGTGAAGGTCTGGTTCCAGAATCGACGAACGAAGCACAAACGGATGCAGCAGGAGGAGGAAGCGAAAGCGCAGCAGCAGTCTGGTGGAGGCGGCGGCGGCGGCGGTGGTGGAGGTGTCGGAGGCGGCGGAGGAGGTGGCGGCGGTAACACGAATAACAATTCCAACAACAAGAACACCCATCACGTGAGCAAATGGCAACAGGAGACCGGTGACTACCACCACGACGAAGAGGAGGAAGAGGAGCACATCGATCCGGAGGCCGAGGAGTGTTCAAGCGGATCGGAGGCGTAGCTAGACGTTCTGTGCCTGGACTAAACGGCCAGGATTTTCATCTGACCGATGAGAAACGTCCTTGAAACTCGATTACTCGCAGCACGGTATCGAAGCACAAAGTTGATTGTTGCTGGGACGAGATGGGGACAAATAATGGGAATTCGATGCAATTGTTGGAATTGCACGGCCATACCGAGGGTGAACTTGGAATTGCTTTGTATGAAACGAAGGAGGATGGTGCGCGGAAGGTAACCGCTTCACGATGAAAGTGGAAATCGAAGGAATTTCTGGAATTCCGTGGGTGGAGAAAAGTTGGAGAATCGTATTCTCGTTGTGACTGTCCAAAGATATTGTGTAAAGTGTGATGGCCCGTGTTGACAGCGAAATGTTTAGTCGGATTGGATGGTAGAAATTCTGTGATGGAATTGCTGGAATCGACGAGTTCTTGACATTCTCGGCGGAAAATGGACCGTCGGCAGAGGGCGCAAACTGCGAGCACGATGCAAGAAGGATCGTGCAGTTGCGCGAAATTCCAAAGATATCGCGACACCGAGTACGAGGTGCTATTAAATCGAATCGTCGCCGAGGGATCGTGGAGTTGGCGGAACGAATGGAATCTTTGTTTCCACTCGCGTGGAAACGATCGAAGAATATTCGCAGGAAAAGAATCGTCTCTTCGTGATTTCCTTCGGGCCTATCTTAACACTGAAAGATCGACGTTCCCGTTCTATTTCCAATGGAATTGCCCGCCACCCTCGAAGGTTTTTCTACCATAGTTCCTCGATCGACTCGCTGAAAGACATTTTGGAGGAAAAAAGAATATTCAATATATATTCTTCGGGAACATCGTTCCTAGAACGTTCCTACGGTGTATTCGACTCGTGAAATTTTAAACTCCGGTTTAAAATCCCATAATCGAAATTAGTTGATCGTGTTCGCACGATTCTTGCCATAGATTCTTGTTCCATGGCGGAGCATCCAGCTCGTGTAAATAAATGAATATCGAGAAGAATCGTAGACTGTGATCCGCGACGGATCAGTCGTCCTGCGTCTCCTTTTTTTCGGGATGAAAGGACATGTATTTGCGTGTGTGTGTGTATGCTCGCGTGTGAGTGTGTGTACGTTGTAAATAGGTGGTCGACGGATAGCTCGAAGAAGCTGATCGCGAAGATTCGAGAAATATATATATATATATAGAAAGAAGACTATAATGGAGAGCAAGAGGATGAGTGTCTGAGAATGAAACGTGCGCGCCTGCGTGCGTAGAGAGTAATGGAGGAGGTTTAAGAGTGCCAAATGTTCGTACCCTTTTTAGAGAGTGAAGAATCCCAGTGTAAAACATCGAGTTGTTACTCGCGATTGTATTTAACGTCGTTCTCCCACGAGCGACCAGTATTTCCTTTGTCGAATCGATGTCCAAGATGTACCGACGATTTAAATTATTCTATCGATTACGTTAGCTGGACAAGCTGGGCGTGGCAACGATGACGATCGTTCAGGAGGAATCGTTTCTTAATTATTATTATCATTTTCTGTTTGCTCTTATTAATTCTTGTCCCTAGTCCCCTCGGGAGATGAACATTAATTAGCTCGTTCAGAGCGTTTCCTTTTTATTCTTTCGAGGAGACTAAGAAGATCGTTGGATGAAAGAATCGAATCGATCTGGACGAGATTCGACTGAACTATGCGTATAGCTGAAACTCGTCCTGGTCGAGATAGATCGTGATTCTTGGTGAACGGTCAGATTGCCCGCTCGACCAGTCCGTTTTGTAAATATATTGTACATAAAAGAATTGTGATTTTACTGGACGTGCAAAGGCGTAGGATTGTACGGTCATGCGGAAGATTCAGTTTCGTGTTCTAACGATATAGCGAAATAAATTATATCATCTCTTCACGCCACGTCTTTACCATTTTCTTACCACCACCACCCTATCCTGATTTGGAGCGTTGAAAACGACGAATGGAACGAGTGGAGCGCGTACATTAAATTTTGTGAAACGAATATAGTACTGCAATTATCTTAACAGGAAATAGATAGGGTTGCAAGTAAAATATTCGAGAGACATATTTATATCCCTCCACAATGTTTCCTCGACTTTTGAAGAAATCTGCATCGCACAAAATTCGCTTAGAACAAGGCGACACAATGTGGCCGCTGAAATGGTGGCTGAGACAAATCGTTTCCACGGAAGCGTCGTTCTCGTAGGCTACCGGCCGATCCTTGTCGATAATCGCTTTATAATCGCCGCTTCGAGGACGAATAATTACGCGAGAAACCGGCTAACCCGTAATTAAGCCGGCGTGTCTGGCCGAAACAACGGATATGCAGACGCGAACGCTTACAAAGAGTCATTATTTTTGCCGGAATTGCCGTCTGGAGAGGGCCGCGAGTTTCGTGAACTCTGACGGTAGCCTCTAACCTTCACTTATCGGTTGACAGAATAATGGTGGCCCACCTGTGCTTTTACTCGTTGCAATCTCACGAATACCTCGTAGCTGAAGCACACTTTTGTTTAAGCAAACCTTTTCTTAATGTTTCATTTGCATTCCCCCAATAGTTGTTTGAAAAAAGTAGCAAGTGTCCAAAAAACAATAATAATGTAGACAATTAAAAAAGTTCTAGCAATTCCCACTGAATTCCACCGTTGATAGAATTGAATTAGTCTTTGAATAAACTTCGACTTTTCACCACTCTTATTAATTACATTACCCGAGCTAAATTTCCTTGAAATCTCAATGAGCAGAATCGCCGTGAAAGAATAGCACACGGGGTGATAATTAAGCGTGCTAATTGGAACGTTGACGAAGGAACGGTAATTAAAGCGATCGAGGCAGAGGACGCTCGATCGCCAATTAATAGATCTCATAGTTTATCGGTGTCTGCCTCTTGTCGACAGCTCGTATGTCCGTTTTCAGGTTGGAACGTCGCTTCTGTGGACGAGCTCGTTAATATTCCTTCGAGCAGCTCGCCCTTAATCGATGATTACCAGGTGATCCGGCAATTAGCGCGTCAATCGGTTCCTATCGATCCTCTTTATCGCCAGGAATCTTGTCCTCCATTGAGATTCGTGTTCTTTTGCTTCAAGCACGACATGGGTGAACAGGTGTAGCGGAAGTCCATCTTCTTCGTATTCTATTTGAAAGTAATTAAGAACATCAATTTCAAAATGATTTTAATGAAATTCCGCTCGTCCGAGTCTTTTTGAAATCGAAACACCGTTCTCCAACTTTCTTCTCACTCTCTCTCTCGAGGATCCTAAGGACGTCACTCCTTTCCAACGTGCGTCGCTTGCACGTGTGTATAGGCCAGACCATACACAGGATGAAAGAGGCAGAAGAAGAGGAGGAGGAAGAATAAGTAAACGTAGAAGGAACTGTTGCAGAGAGACAAAGAAAGAGGATCTGGTGTTAAGGGTGGGGGTCGTCGAGGGCCGCGAGTTCAGAACTGCTAATTATGTAAATTGCCGGTGTTGCAAATTACCCTCACAGTTTGCGTTCATTCTGCACACAATCCACACGGTACCTGCACACCTCGCACGGAATCCATCCACTCGGATACTGTTACTTCCTTCGAGAAAGAGATCCCCAGTGAACCAGACAGAGAGGGAGCAGAAGAAGAAGAAGAAGAAGAAGAAGAAGAGCAGGGATACGAAGAAGAAGAGGAAGAAGAAGAAGAAGAAGAAGAAAAGGAAAAGACGTTGCAAGAGAGAAAAGGGAGGATCAGAAGAGATGGAACGAGAGACTTCTCCTGGTGCCTCTGGTACCCTTGGAACGCTGGTCGTTCGTCATAACCGGTACTCAACGACGAGCCACTAGCTCGGTACAATGTTTAGCTGCATGAAAAGCTCGTCTGATGGATATTTTCATTGCGGCGATGACACTGCTGCGGCCGTGAGAGAATCAACCGGTTGCTTCGCGATTCGCCGATAGATCAGATGCTGGATGGAGGAACAAGGAGAAGTTCGACGACTAAAAGTGATCGATGGAGAATAGGTTTTAGAGGAATCTTCTGTGGCTTGGCTGGACGGCCAACTTGAGTATTTTAGAGCTTTTATCCAATCACTTGCGACGATGGTGCCTCTCTCGTTTTTAAATAATTTCTGCAGAAAAATTTCATTCTATCCCGAATCTTGACGAATAATTAATAAACAGCGAACATATGTTTATACAATATTTCTAATATCCTAGTAGCTGAGAAACGAATTTACAAGGCTCGCTTAATCGCCGTCATAAATATCATTAGTCTTGCACGAGATTTCAGCGATAGGATCGCACGAGATACGTTAATCGATGGCATAATCGACGAGCCCAATAAAATTCCGCGATTCCACGGGCTTAATATAAGTGCGTTGCAAGGTTACAGTGTATCATTAGCCCTAGTTCGGAAAGCTGCTGAAAGCCGTGGAAACCGGTTAGCATCGCGAGGCTATTACGGAACTCATCGAATCGATATGATTGAGTGGAATACCGTATCATTAACTCCGTTCCGCGGTGTAGAATTCTGGGATGCAACGAGAATCGTAGAAACTGGTGCCGCTGGCGGCGAAGGAGGTCGCATTTGCAGCTGCTAGAATCAATATTGCTCGATGCTTCTACGATAATACTTTTCGATGCAACAACGGAAGCAATAAATTAGTATTTAACCAGCATAGAGTTTCTATAAATCGAGAATAACGAAGGCGAATCTTTTGCTCCATCATTTATCCGCTTCTTTCGTTACACTTTTTCGTTCCTGTATTAGTTGCAATTTTCTCCTTGCGAATATTAATGAATTCCCTAAAACGACGACCAATGCACTGTTTCCGTTTAAGAATACAAGCTTTCTGTAAAAATCCTGTTACACAATTTCTCCTCCCCCTCGCGAAAAAGGGAAAGAGTTTATCAATGAATAACTCCATCCCCCTTCAATCAACCTTTAATCCCCCCTCGAGTCAATCAATCAATTACAAAATTTTCCAAAAAGTACTTCCAGCCGGCCTCCGAAATTACCGCACCGCAATTACCGCACCCAACCTCCCCGGAAATAGGAAACACGTAAATTTCTGCGTGCAAAATTACATGCGTGTCTCCATCGGTCAAAGGAGCCATTAGCGTATCTCTTCTCCGTTTTCGTCCTTGTTCTTCTAATTACGGGACTGTCGTTCGTGCGGCACGTGAAAACGTCACGTAACGCTTTTAGGAGACTTCTCCCTCGTAAGTGGAAACAGGACAGAGGGATTCCGTTCCGATTGCCTTCTCGCAGCACGTCACACGGAAAGGTATACGCGGATCGCTTGGCATTAAGCCGATCGTGCAACCGCGAGGGACGAGGAATCGTCGATTACTCGAGAAACACTTCCTGAACGAGCTGCGTGCCCGAACTTCTTCGTCCTCCGCCCTTGCCACTTATTCCTTCCCTAATTGTAAGCCGGTCCTTTTTACTTCTCCCTGTCCGCGGTAAA
Source organism: Nomada ferruginata (assembly GCA_963583965.1). Taxonomy (NCBI): domain Eukaryota; kingdom Metazoa; phylum Arthropoda; class Insecta; order Hymenoptera; family Apidae; genus Nomada; species Nomada ferruginata. Next base: position 5,435,388 of record OY757225.1, on the reverse strand, counting down.
GAGTTCCGCGAGGGTCGAGAGAGGATCGAGAGAGTTGGCAGAGATTGAACTTAGAGAGGCTCCAAGGGCAGGAGCTTTGCGAAGTTATTTTAAAATTCCTCCGCGGCTGCGAGACACGATGCGATCAAATGTTTCGCGAATCGACGAAAGCCGATGTTCTCTGGATTTCGTTAGTTTTCACCAGTCGAAGCACACGACCAATAAAATGGGCCGTGTACAGGAACAAATCGTTTAATCCGAGCCGGGGTCCGATCGAGGTAATGACGGCCATAAACTGTGGCCACGGAAGGGCTCACGAGACGCGAAAGGGAAGAGAGGAAGATAGTGCAAGAGAGAAATAGAGAAGGAAAGTGAGAGCGGGGCCAAGGTTCCTGGGTCCAAGCAGAATTGGGCCTGACAGGCGAAATGGGCCTCGTGGTCCCGGGCCACGTATACCTGCCTCCTCTTTTCTTCTTCTTCTACTTCTGCTTCTTCTTCGCCCTCTTCTTCTTCTCGCTGGACGGTCAGTGCGTGTCCCACCGAATCGTTTCTCTTTCTCTTGTTTCTCGACGGACGTGCAACTCGGATGCCACAAGCCTGGGATCCCAGATGGAGGATCCGGTTCCAAGAATCGAGCGTGTAAAACATCGGTTAAAGGCGTGCTTTCCGAGCGGGAATCGATGGGAAAACAATGGGCCGACAGCTCCTAAAGTGTCTGACAAATGTTCGGCGCGTGTTGCGTCGCGAGGTCTTAGAACGTAGCGGATCTTTTTCTTTTATTCCCCGATGGAAAATTTTGGCGACCGATTTCGTGTATGTGTCCTCGAAGTAGATTCGCCACTTTTCGCTGTGGTATGCACATTCTCAACTTCCACAGTAAATATAAAGATATCGAGAACATCGTACAATCTTCGTGTTCTCTTTCGCAGCAAGGAAACAAGCTCCAATATAAAGCTGCATCATCCAGCATCACTGTTTCCGATCGGACCGGCCAATAAGTCACCAGTCGCAGCTCGGGGCTGATGTTTGCATTTGAATAACACGCCGGGCGACACGAGCTTTTTCCACGAATGTGTGCCACGAGATAAATGGACGATGGACAGCGATGGGACGGGGGGCTGTGGACCACCGAGCTGACCAGGTAAGCACGCTCGTAAAGTCGAAATTAAAGCAGGATTAAACGGCTCGGGGACACGGGGTCGACATTCGAGTTCCTCCGCAGCCGTGGAACCGTGAAACGATCAACGAGATGAATAAAGCTCGCGATCTCGACAGTGAGTGACGGGCGCCAATGGCGGAATCTGCATCGCGGCGCTCCGATGCAGGAAGCTTCGTGGAAAATTGCAGATCGTCTCCGATTTCCACGCGGCGGACGTTCGCCAATCGATTAAACCGCGAGTTCACGCCTCTAATCGTATCGCGGATAACGTCTTCCTCGATGTTGCTCAGCCTACCGTGAACGGCAACCATTCGGCTTGAATCTAGGCAGATCGTTTGACCCTGGACGCATCGTCGGATTCCACAGCTTCCTGAAACGCGATCAATGGCCTTAGAAAAGTTCTTCGATAAACGATTAAAACGGCCGTAAGAACAGTGCTGCTAAAAAAAAATCGTCAGAAAATTTCGCTTCGTCGTTCGGTTCAACAAACTCCCAACGAACACAGCCGTTCTCCGTTTCTGCCTTTTCCGTGAAACCCTGTTCCTTGGCCATCGGGAGATCGAAGTCACCGGTGAACACAAATTCGCGTGTCCCATCTAATACCATAAATCTGTCATCCGGCGGCGGTGGAACAAGCTCGTTTGACTCGCGTTGCTTTGTCGGTGTGGAACGCGACGGAATTCGCAATTTAGGCTCGTCGCCGGGCCGCGCATGTAAGAATCAGTCCAATCGAGGGGATCTTCGTGGAGGCAGCGGTCCAGTGCCGCGAGAAAGAGATAATTCTTTGAGAACGGGGTGGGAGGAAAGTGTCGTTGTATGCGTGGACGTGTATGAGAACGTTGGCACAAGGTGTTCCATGGAGAACGGACAACGAGTTGTGGAAGTGTCCGACCTTCTACACCCTTCTCTCCTCTCGTTCTTTCTACTCCAGCAAAGGATACACCCCCGACAATATTGTAAACAAAATGGTACCAGTATTTCATTGGTAACCCGACACCCTCTTCGCTGAACCCACACGCATCGTCTTCCGCCGCCTCCTCGTTTCTTCTTCACCCTTTTTGTTCCACTTGTTCTGCCTTTTGTTGCTCTCTTCTTTTCGGTTTTTACCTTTTGATTTTGCTCCTTTGGGCGTGCTGTTTGGTTTGGCCCGACTCGGAGGTCGAACGGCTGTGCCCGGTCTTTTTGGGGGTAATTGCTGTACGTGGGGTGGGTTATTAATTTCGTGCTTTCGAGATATCGAGGGGTATACTTTGTATTATTTTCGGCTAACTTAATTTTTTGTTTTGTGGAGGGATAATTTGGGCGCGCGCGCGGAAGGGGTTGCGGATTTTTCGCGGTATTTGTGTGCAATTGTTTCTCGGTTGCGCAGAAACGGATATTGATTGTCTTATTGAAATAGTTAATGGGAGGGAGAATTGTTGCATTAAACGGGCCTTGCGTTATCTCTTTTCACGGGGATACAGAGGTGATAGAATGCTGGTCTTGTAGTACTTCACTCTACCTCATTTGTCTTCCAGCGACGCGACAACGAGGAGTCCAACAATGATTGCAAGAAATCTTGGACTCCAGGTGCGCTCATAGAAACCGATGTTCATGGAATCTTGCTCTGATAATAGGGACTGGTTCCAACACGTCTATATACGGTTGTCAGAAGCCAATCCGTTTCACTTTGATCCGGGGAACTGGTCTCGAGGTATCAGCCAGGCTCACCCTGGTCACTCAAAGCAATGCTAAATTTCACTCTGACCACGGAAACTGGTTCCGAGACACTTAAACGCCATCATAGTGGCTGGCCGTAAGAAACCTAGCTTTAGACTTCGATCTCCGCAATTAACCTCGTAAACAGTTCAAGTATGTAGTTTCTTTTACTTCCACTCTTTTCTTCTTCTTTTTTTAATACCATTGGAGAACAAAGTCGTACAGAATGTTCTCACGTGCTGGCGCACTTCTGTCGTAATCTTTTACAATTTTCGGATTGCGTATCCTCGGAAATTTTCTGCCAATTTGTTTTTTCACTTCGGGTATGAATCACGTGTTTCGAATAATTTCAGCAGACACTGCGAGACTTCCCAGATATTCTCAAGAATACATACAATCTTCTCACACCTGTTCCTTTACCTCTAAGAGGACTTGCAGAAAAAGAACAAACAGCCGCGTGTAAATCACGAACCATGCGATATTCCCTTCACCAACCGGGCCGTTCTATGCAAGCCTGATCGCCCGGCTGCAGCAAAAAGCTCGACCAGAAGATCGCATTAACAAGCTCTTAATGGTGGCGGCTGATCTCCATGGAAATAATCAGACCGTCTCTCCCGTTCGTGTTATTTCCCTTCGAGAAACGATCTTGCGCAGTAAAAAGGAGGGAAGAACAAAGAGAGAAAAAAGGAGATGAAAAATAGAAGGAAGAGACGGTGAACGCGGTAAGAACGTTGATCCCGCGGGAACGTCAGCACTGGTAGAAATGCAAATTCAAGGGAAATCGAGACTGGAAGAGGTTTAGCTGGGCAAACATGTAGTTAGGTTCGCCGATGGTTGGCCCAGGTTATGATAGGTTCGCGTGGCTGGGCCACATTAGACAGATTCACGGATCGAGATCTGGAATCGTAGAAATTCTCTCCCTCCCTCTTCCTTTCTCTCTTTCTGCTCGTACTCGACAGTGGAGATGATACTCGGTTATTAGGCGTGTAACGCTGCACCGTGCCTTTTCCCTTCGCTTTCTATCGTCGTACACGAGATCCACTTGCACATACGTACGATTTCGAATCGTTTTCACCGTGCAATTCCTGCCGCTTGGATTCGATTCGATTCGATTCTACGATTCACAGGGGGAAAATTACGGGACACCTTTCCTTCCGGATTCGGGATCGAGACACGAACGTTTAAGTCCCGACCGTGGAATTCCTCGCTCTTCTGTAATTTTTCTTCCCTCGCCTCTTCTCCTTTTTCTGGACTTGTGTTATTAAGGCGCAGGTTTCTATCGGTGCTATGGGAACGTGTAAGGTGAAAGGTGGTGTAAGGTTGAATTTGGTAATTGCAACGATGCTGCTTCCAGTAAAATATTCGATTGAAGAAGATGTCTGGCAAGAATAGCATTCGCGTAAGAAAACAAACAACAAATGGTCTTATAAAACTATAGAGATAAATGCAACAATGGTATCATAAATATTCGATTATCGAGAAACAATTTGACTCGCCAATATTACTCAACAGGACTGCGGAGTATTTTTATCTTTAGCCGTATCATTCGAGCAGATTCGCCGATGAAACAGGAAGAATAGCTGGAGAACAATCGCGGAAGGAATTTCACGAGTTTCTCCTCTTCGACTTGACTCGACTTTCGTTCGATTGTATTATGGCACCGGTTTCACCGGCTCGGACTCGTGCGATAAAACTGCGTGCATCCAGCTGCTGGACGAAAGACGGCGCAGCTGATGGACTTTATGCTGAAACGTTGATCGTTCTCGTAAATTTGCATAAAGTTCGCTGGAATGACGGTCGAGCTCTGTTAAGACCGTTTATGGGGTTGATATAAAGTGCGTGAATTATTGGGAACGATATGGGGGTAATTGAGGGGATCGTGGTTAACGATGTTGTAATAAATGTTTCTTAATTGAAGACATACTTTTCGTTGCTGTTACTGTTTTCACAATTCTTTCTCCTTCCTCTCTAATTGCTTCGGATCATTTTGAACGGAAGATTCAGGCCGCAGAAATGTTTTCTTTAATAGACAAGTACACCGTGCTTACTTTCGGGGTAGGAATTCCTGCACAATGTTTCAAACAGTCTACTGATGTAGGTATGCATGCTTTTTTTCTTCTTAGAAATATTATTTCGCGAAAGGTAGAAATATTTGTTTAACACTTAACATAAATTTTGTTGTCTCAGAAGCTTTAGAATTGTTCTCGCTTGAAATTAGTTCTGCCGTTTGACTCGAGGCTGCACTTGGTTGATTGGAATCAACGAGTAGGAACTTTCCGAGGGCTGTTAAAAGAATAATATGAACGGAGATCGCTATGTTTCGTGGATTTTAAATGAGGGGAATCGCGCACTGGTATCAGCATGTTCAATAAAATTCCTTGCCGGGTAGTAGAGTGATCATCGATTTCCACATTCCAACTTGGAATTTCTCTGGATTCCACTCGGACCGATTCCACTTGTCGGCATACCTACCTCAACTTTACTATTTCGAAAAATCTTCGTCGTTACGCACGATGTTAAAACTCTTGGAACGAATTCCAAGCTTCGATAAGAAAATCGTCCGAAAGATTTCTGATTTTCCTCGATTCAATGCTTAATCGCGAACAATATTAGCCACCGCTGTTCAATTTGTTTAGACGCGAGCGATCTTAAGAAAAGTATCATCGGCGATCCACGAGGAAGTCACGTCTGCGTGTGCTTCAACGATTACCGGCGCCTGGCCGCGACAAAATCATATTGCAATGTCGTCGCGTTCATTATGAAGCGTTCGATCAGGAGATGCATCGGGCTCAGGACGAGCATTCCCCGTGGAACATGTTCATGTGCGTATGCACGGTCACGTAGTCACGTCGAATACTTCCACGTGTTCATTATCGATCGATCGGACGCGCGAGTAATTTAGCATACGGTCAGAAGTCACTCCAAGTCCACTGATTCCACGCGTAACCGGTAATTGCGAGAAAGACGATCGCGATAAACCTTTTTGATAAAAGAATTATTATTGCCTTCTCTCTAACGAGCGACGTACATCGAACGTCTCGCCCTTGTCGAATTTCGAACGGCTCGAAAAATATCGCAAAATTCTTAAACGAGTCTCGGTCGATGGGTACTACTTTCTAATTTTTGTTTCCCCGCTGTCGCCTTTGTCGTGCAACGTACATGGTCCAGGGTTATCAACACCGTGGAACAGAATTTTTGTTCGCCTCCAGACCTTTCTCCCCTCGCCGACCAAACAACGAAATGAACAAAAGCAAAAGGAAAAACGACCGGGCAGCACCTTTTCTCTCGTCTCGCGGTAATAATATCCCGAACGAGGCGAACGGTGTTCCGCGATCCCTCATCAAGATGAACGCTGGTCTCGAATTAACGGGTGTCTCAGAAAAATCTCGCTGCCTGCGTTCGACTCGTTAAATCGATGCATAGAGGCGCAATTCTAACGCCGCTGCGCTGTGTGCAGGCAAGCGGAGGAATGGTGGTCGCGAGGGCACGGTCGATTTTGCCGCGAACGACCGCGATAACGTTCCGACCAGTTGGAAACGGAAAACGGGAACAGGGCTGAATCGACTTAGGGTACCAGGAAGGTGTAATCAGCTTAATGAATAGTCGCCACGTGTAATTACGGCTGCTCTCTAGGTGCATTCGAGCTCTCCGCAAGGATTCTTCGGGGGGCAGAAAGATCTTGAGGAATCTTGGATTGTCTTGTCCGATAGATACGATTAGCCTCTCTCTTTATTTTTTTATTTTTTTACTTTTCCGTTGCTCCGTTTTATGGTCGCTGCGTTTGATCGTTCGGTAGAATGTGGAAGCTGAGAGCGAAATGTATGGTTATTCTTTTGGAAGTCATTGTAATACCTGGCTCGGGTTTGCCTGGCCGCTTTAGGCCAGGAATCTCGGTGAAAGTTCGTTAATTAAGGTTGAGCAATGTAGAGCTGCTTTATGGCGGCAATGATGGCGCTAATTGTTTGATGCGGAGATTAGCTTTGATTCTCGGGGCAGCTGACCTTCCCGGCTGTATTCTGTAACGCACGTGGAATTTTTGGTGGGAATTGGATACTAGATATGATTGCGCAAATTTTACCCGTTGATATTATTAATATTGTAAAATCTCACGAATTTTTTCCGAACTCACTACACCGTGAAAAATGGGAACGGAGAATCGAACGAATACATTCAACAATTATTCTATCGACAACAATTCAGGAGAAGAAATTTCTGAAAATCAAACCTCCGCTACCAATCGAAAGTTCCAAGCAACTTCCTCCGCGTGTAGGTGTATCGCCATTCACTCGGCCACCTATATACACAGGCGCAAACGTTTACAGGCCGCTTTAGCCGGCTCCTTCGAGCTGTCCTAGAAGATATACTTGCTACCATTAACATTATTATGTGAGTCGGCGCTCGTCAGTGGGGATAAGTGAACGCGGTCGGCTTATTAAATTGCTGGTGTAACATTACGATTTACAGGGCAATAAGAGAGTTATCCAACCAGTGGCTCGTGAGTACACGCGCGTTAACTTTGCGTGTCTTTCCGCTGTAGGGTGTTCGGTGTGCCCCTCGAAACTTTTATCATCCTCTCTACCTCGCCGCGCCGCGTACGAATGGTCAGGGATAATTGTAGCTCGGGACGACGAATAATGTAACGCGATAGTACGGCGACCGATGATGATCCGCCGTAAGGAGATATTTGCAAATTGCTTGGGATTAATGGATAGAAAAAGATGGAACAAAGTGGGAATCGGTAAACGCGATTCGGAGGAAGAAGAATTATTGTTAGAGCAGAGAGTAAAAATACAGTGGAGTAGTTAAATAAAAATTTATATAAATAAAAAAGACGTGGAGAATGAAACCTTGGAAGAGGGGTACAGTGGCGAACTTTAGATACGCGAATAAGAACGTGCAAGACAGTATATTTTTGGAAAGAAAACAAAATCTTGATCGACTTAATAAATGTGAAATAAGTGAAATAATAATAAAAATAAAATCAACGGTATCCTCGAAGTGAAATCCATATCGCTAATAGTCGCGAGCGGAGATTTTCCTCGCGCGAGAGATGCACCGACGTGGCCACGGTGCTGCGAAGAAAAGGGACCAAAGGGTGGTAAGGGAACGCAGAAAAAGAGCGAAAGAAAAATGTTAGGAGGATTCAACGGCGAGGCCCTGGAGGTTGCAGTGACTGCGAGCAGCCCGTCTAAAAGGAGTCCTAGGCGGGTTATCGGTCGGTACAGGCCGAACAACGTAGCAATTATCAGCCATTCCTCGCAAATAGCTGATGGTTAGTGATAATTATCTGCCGAGAACGCCACGCCATTGGGGCAGCATCGCGTACGAACGATCTATATACCGGGTGCCTAGAGCGAAATCGCTCCCCCACCCTCTTTCTACATCGAGTCACTGCACCATTCCGATGTGCATACCATCTCCATCCTTCTTGGCTACCCTGTATATGCATGTATGCTTGTCCTTCTCGAAATTGGCTGCAACGTTATGATAATTCCTGTTCTCCCCCTATACCAAGGAGGAGAGAACGAAATCTTTTCGTGAAATTCTGTTACGTACAGGCTGGTCGAATAAACATGTTTCGCTGCTGGGGAAATTTTCGGAGACCGTGAATATTCTTCCACTGAAAACTATGATACTGTATTACTGAATTATGGACATTGGAGATATATGTTTTTCCGGGTGCGAATTTTTGCGACCGTCAACGATTATTCGTTGGGTGCAAGTCGATAGTCTCAATCGAAGGAGAATAAAATCCGTGGATAGCCTGCCCCCGAGTCGAGGGGAAAAATTCGAAACGACCGGATAAAAGGTGCATCGCGGTCCGTTTATGGGATGCCAAGGCGAAGCGGGATAGGCGGTCGTTGGCATAGCAAATAAGCCCGGACGAATACGTTCCAGCAACAGTGTGCTAAGTACTGGCATTAGAGTAATAACCGTGCAAAGAGAGCGCTGACGGCCCTATCGACGTTTAAACCGTGCTGCACAGAAGTAGGCGCGCGCCTCCACCCACTGGGATCTCTTCCTCGTTCGTCCTTGTTAGGCGAGATCGACGATCTTCCATCCAGTAATCCCATGGTTCGAGGAGAAACTGATGCTGTACGCGCTGGAAAAAACGGTCACTGACTTTTATCCTCTCCTTGGCGAACTTCTGGATTTATGTATTTTTTTCGTCTGCCTTGGTTGTATGACGAGCGAAGATCGATGGGGACGACGGCGTGCACGCGATGGCTGCGATCATTTACTTCTACGCCGTGAGGGTGGAATTTTAGTTAACGAGTGGCGTCGCCTGGTTCACGAATTGTCACGTGTGAACGCGGTTTAAGGCTCCCAGCGCGTTGAAAGGGCAGATACCATCTGACCGGCCAAATTGTTTCGGATTGTTGGTTAATTGGGAGCTCGTTTTGGTCCTGCAGCTCTGGACCAACAGTATGCAAAGGGGTGGGCGAGGGTCAAGAGCGGGGCAGAACGGAGAAGAGGAAACGCCGTTGTGCAAATGCCTCGCCCACCAACCCCATGGTGAACCAATAATCGAAGCTCGATATAGAGAACCGACTGGGTGTTATCCAATCGTGGACTGGATCGCCACGCAATTGACACGATCGTGCGGTGAGAAGCAGAGGGGGTGGTTGGTGGTTGCTGTATGTACATAGAAGTATTATCTATGTATACATATGTACGTATTGTATGCATATGTATGTGCATGATCTGTACGGTGTGTGAGAGAAAAAAGAGTGGATGGGGAGGGTTCGTATAAATCTGTTCGGTAAATACGGCCATTTTTATCAGCCCGGGAAAAATAACCAAGGGGCTTGATCGATTCCTATTTTTCGACGCTTTTCGTCGAGGTTTCGTGCTGCTCGTTCCGATTTTCGAATTTATTTCACGCGACTCGTCCCTCGGATATGGCGATAACGATATTTATTCACTGTATTCGTGAGGACGAGTTGAACATTTTTTTTTTAATAGTATTTAGAGTATTCAGGTATTGAAATCTTCACTAGGAAGAATTTTCGCACTTTCGACTGCACTGAAACAATCGAATTGCTAACAATCGATTAAATTAATTTTCTGAAAAATAGTATCGAATTTCAGTGTTCGTTGATTAAGATATAAAATTGCATAGGGGTAAATAGCAGGGTGCACTGTGATATTATAATGGGATTTGTCACGCACCATTGGCCACGTACTCACGATGTATTATTTAACAACGGGCAGCTGCGTTCCGTCGCGCCGCACAGTCAATTTCTCTATCGGCCTAATTATAATTAATAACGAATCAGACCAGGCAATATTAATGAATCAATTATCGGCTCGGTTGATTTCAAGCGCCACCGCTTGTCAACGCCACTGGTCGTTCTTAGTTTAACGTTACAAAGGAGGCGTGATTGCGTGGTAGATTTGGAAATTAATTTTTTTTTTTCGTAGTCAAAGGGTAGATTCTATTGCTGTAACAATAATTTTAAATTGGGCTTTAATAGATGCTTAGATAAGAAAATTGAATTATACAAAAGGAAGAGGAACTCCTTTGTTCTCTCTTAGAGAACCAATTATATCAGAACTTTCAATTGTTCGATAATTCTGGAAGAGTAATCATTATTTAGAATTTTCAGATAAAAGAAATCAGATCGGAGGGGCGCGTAAAGGGGTGGCTTGCACGTTTATCCGTTTTCATGCGATCGTTTATTATCGCGTTAATGCTGTTTAATTGCGCGACCGTATCTCGGGAAGCACGTAAGTCGTGAAAGTAATTGCAGATTAGGTTTCATGGATTTCAATGAAATTTAAGCGCGAGTTCCTTGCATGAGGCAGTTTTCAACCATAATATAATACACTATAACACTCCTATCTCCCGCTATTAATCTATTACGAAGGGAACGAATTAATACAGCGGCAAAAATCTTATTTATTAGCTAAGTTAATAAAAATATAATAATAATAACTTTATTAAATTCTAATTGAAATGAAAAACGTTCAGCCTAGTAGTCCCTTTTGTTTGACATTTCATTCCAGATCGAATAAATTTTCTGCAAATTAAATTCCATCGTGGTAATAATGACTCTCCGGTGCGGTGATAAATCGTGAATAGATTACAAAAGCGTTTTGCATGAAAATCGTGCTCGTTTTCGGGAAGGAAGCGATCTACGCGTAACGAGATGCGGTCAATTATCGTTCGATACGTTCCAGGACGGGGACGATCTTTCATAACAGCTTGTCGTACACGTGTCCGGCGGGATAACAAGGCGAATCCCGGTAATTGTCCTTTGCCTAATTAGCAACCGGCCTACCGGCTGACTAATTGTTTCATCGGGTGAAAATAATGGGACGGCGTCACGCGCGAGAATTTCTGCACGACACCGGCCTCCACGCCATCCTCGAATCTTTTCAATCGTGGTAGAGTCGATCCTCTAGAAAAATGATAGGTACCTTAAAATTTAGATTGGAACAAATAGCATAATGAAGCAAAACATGTACGGCGTTAAACATTGCAGAAATGTCCACAATTTAATTATTATTATTAGAAAGTTGTTTGTAAGATGTTAAATTAGCGGCGCTGAAGGAATTCATCATAAATCACGAACACGTGACACCGAAGAAACAGTGAAATACCGGTGACCCGAGGAACAGCCACAAAATGGTGACTAAGGACACACTGGACACTCGACAGCCATATTACAGGGAGCAAAGTCTATCGGTCGCAGCCACGTCCAATGATTCCCTACTATCAACGACGAGAAATCGTCCAGCTTATCATTTCCGATCATTTTCCAGTTACTTAACTGTCGTCCTCTCGTCACCGGCGAGTAATTGGCGGCGAGTAGTTATTTCATTAGCGGAAGCTGATCGGAACGACGACAACGTGGACAGAAAAGTGACGTAAATTATCGACCGCAATTGATCCTCGACTCGTCGTTTTTCCTTGCGTTGCGTGTTCGAAATATGTATGCATTATCGTGGTGCTCTCTGGAGAAACAGGGGACAGTAGACAAAAGAAATAAGTGAGCCCAAAGAAACCGAGCAAGGAAATCGAACTACACGCACCGTACCATATATGATCGATGCCGTTTTCATAGAATCTTGTAATGTACTATAATTTACGATCGCAGTGGTTCAAATAAATTGTTATCGTGGAACGCGGCAAATGATATCATTATCGATATTAATACGCGGTTTGCTGGTTATACATTTCCGATCATGCTGCCACGTTGGTACCGTTCAGTATCGAAGGCACGCAACCACGGTAACGTTTTTCTTTTCGTCTCAGGGATGCCCGTGGGCCCGGTGTCTGTGAAGTTTCATCGAATCGCAATGCCACGAACACTCGCGCAATTCTCGTGACACGTGTCTACCTTTGAAATGTAGGATACACTCCATAGTTCTCTATTTTCTTTTTTTTCACAGACTTCTTAAATCTCTAAAACGAGCCGCACGATTTTGAAGTAAGGATTCTCAAGACATTTATTATAAAAAAAATGCAAGTCGATTTTACTTCTCCTCAACTTTCCACCTCAGTCGCACAATTACCAGCTCAATCGTGCACCGCCTTATACAAACACGCGGGGGTGGTATACCGGGGGGGAGAAGATACTCAACGCTGTCATTACGTCATTTAAAGGGAAAGAAACAGAAAAATAGCAACAACAGCCACGTTCAACAAATTCAAAACTTTCTTCCTCTTCTTCCTTCTTCCAGATCCATCATCTATCGATCGTCGCGCACGATGCATATGCACACCAGTCCCTTCGATAATTTCCTCATCGCGAGAAGCGTGGGCTTCGCGGGGCGCAAAAACGCGGTCCGCAACGACGAGAAAGAAGCTGGTTTAAAGGCGCGTGTATACATACACGGTACGTGTGGCCAGCGTGAAACGATCACCGATCTCCTCATCCCTCTTTCCTCCCTCCACCCACTGACTCTGACAACATAATCATCGGTTTAACTTGCGTTTAAGCATAGTTAAGCGGGCAGCCGAGGGAGCGCGCCTAAAATGTGTGTTCAACGGGCTGTCCCGTTTCTTTTTTTTTTTTACAATCCTTTACGTACGCTGGTTTTCTCGAGTTACACCGTCATTATCATTATTAGATTAATGACGGGATATCGGGTAGCGTTGCCGCGACGAGGGAAGGGGAGAAATAAAAAGTGTCTGCCGTTTCGAAGAGCGGCCATCATGGATTTGCTGATCGGTTCGTTGGTTTTTCGGGGCTACCAGAAGGGATGGTTGAATACACGATGCATACATTTGGCGGATTGTGTACAGGTGTTGATGCATCGGTGTGTAATTGTTTCCTACGATTTTCTCTTTCGCCTTTTTCGCCCGACAATGTTTTGCACTTACATATTTCATAAATTAATATCGATATTTAAAGGAGAAAGACGAAACGGAGGGCGGAATGGGTGGAACGACGTTGCGAGGAAATTGATAGTGTAATTACGGGCTGGTCTGTCGGTAGGCAAAGAACCAATTTGCCGGCGGGCCAATCGTCGGCCATCGTTCGATTAGGATTCAGGCCGCGTGATCGTCGCGCTAATTTTGTCGGCCGTGCTCTTTACACGGCCGATAATCACGCCCGGTGCCAAAAATCAACTGTTTAATATTAATGGACCGATTAGAGTAATCGAGCTGCCTGGGACCATCCACGCGCAGACTTTCGTCGTGTTTCATAAATAATGCATTCGCGCCGATTCGACGGGGGGTGAGATCGACTGCGATGGAAATTGGCCGAAATTGTCGCGGAGCGTTTGATATTTTCCGTTAAATTTTCTGCTGCAAATATTGCTCACGAAACTGACTTATTAAATGACAAAAATTTCTCGCGCAGATCTGTGAGTATGTACCTGGCACGAACACTTTTGGAACTGACTGTATAAAGGGTGAGATTCTGCACACTTTTGCCGCGACATGAAAAATGTGATTGGAAGAATCTCGCATCGACGAGCGGACAGGCTGGCAGGAGCATTGAATCACGATAAGATCACCGGGTGTTCAAGATCTACCACGGTCTTATTGTTTAATAAAACGGGTTCTCTAATGCCGTACAGATGTGCGCGAAGAGAGTGATATTCCGTGAAGTGGCGAGGGTACAACACCAGCCTCGTATCCGCGCGTATATTTTTCAGCCTCCCGTTTGTACACGCTTGTACACGCTTGTACACGCTTGTACACGCTTGTACCAGCGTAGAACATCCGAGACGCTCGTGCAACGCGTTTGTGTGAGAGTTGAAGGGATATTCCATACGATGCCGGAGGCCTGATAGAGTCGTCATGTGCATCCGTGTAATCAGGGGCTCTCAGCTGCTCCGCCTGTATTTCTGGCTACGAAATTGACCGCGAAATATATTGGCAACCGCGGTAATTGAATGCTACACTTATTATCATAATTGAATATCGTCTATCGTCGAGGCCGGAAAAATTAGTCGAAAAGAAATGTTTTCCTTTGATCGTCTACTTTCATTATTTCCTGTATATTCTCTTGTGGACCGATTTAATCCAAAGAACCGAAGCTCTCCGATTTCAAACGAATCCTTCTTCCTTTAGAGCCAACGGCATTTCGTCTAACGAGCATCCCGCCAGTGTCCATTAAAATTCCCAAATATTAAATACCACGATTAGAACGGATCATCGACGAGTTTCTACATTTCTACGAACGAGAATCAAGCTGTAAGCGAGTCCAGGCGCGATAATCACGCTGATACACCGCGGCCGCATGATACATCGCGGTGCTGCTATCGCAACACGAGTTCCAGGAAGATTAGAGCAGCTAATTAATAAAGCGGGGTTATCCGCGTTACATCTTCACGGTATTAGCCGACCGAATAGCCGCTTCATGGAATCCGATATCTCAGGGACCGATCGAGCTTTAATAAAGTTCTCCACGCTGGACAAGAGGCAGAGAGAGTAAGAAGGGTTAGGGGTGGAGGGGCGATGGTGGAATTTTGTTCGTAGATCGTGATCCACGGGTGAAACAACGACGCGAGGAACTTTGGTACAGAGGAATTGTTATTCGTTAAACGATTTCGTTCTCATTTTTTCGGATACGGTATCACGAACGATATATTGAGAGGGGGGAAAGGGTATGCTTGTCACGGTTCCCCAACAAATGTTTGCATCGCGCTTAATCTTAATTATCGATGAATAATTGATAGAAGATTGAATTCGAAATGAGTATCGTTTGTCATAAAAAGGAGAGAAGGAAACACGGTGGAAGATAAAACTGATTAGCGAGTTATCGGTGCATATTATAAATGCAGTGCCCTCCCCGCGGAGCGGTAACTTTATCGGTGATTCATCTTGCAAGTAAAACGTCTTTACCGCGGTGTCCGTAGATAAGGTTAAAAGATAGCCTACTCGAGGATACGTTTTAATTATTCATACGGGACACCCGTGGATATATCTTTGCTCGACTTTAGTTCGTCACGTCCATCGATCTCGATCCCTTGGGCAGCGTCGTGCCGTCTATTTGAGAAAATCACCTGTAACCGTTCGAAAGTCTCTCGAAGCCAGCAGGGAAGGGAGTGATAGGGAGATAGAGAGGCAGATAGGGCGAGAGAGAGAGAAAGCAGGGGGGAAAAAGAGGAGGGTCGATCGATCGAGTGGTAATTTATTCGACATTTTGTAATTTAAATGCCTAACGCGTGTAATTTAAAAGCGTCCCACCACTTCGTGGTTTGCGGATGCGTGTGTACCTTCCTTGTAGGGTAAACCCATTAAAGTGATTAAAATTAATGAGACACTTTTGACAAACTCGGGGGAAGGGAGGATGACGGAAAGTATCTTGTACTGTTTTGTTTAATTGAAATTCGGGAGAGGATTTCGCGGAAGGATTGATTTCACCTGCGGATAATTTCGTTGGGCGAAATTTGTCGTACACGTATGATCGAGGTTTGTTTAAGCTCGCTTAATATGAGAAACAGGAGAACTGGTTTGGAGAAACCGACCTGGTTCTTTTTTCATCCTTCGAACAGGAGGTCTCGACAATTTGCTAATGGCATCGTTGGAATTGCCTTTTAATCAAGCTTGCTCGAAATTGAACCGCGCAGAAAATTGTGAAAATCGAGTGGAAGAAGAAATTGCCCCGGCAATTCAACCGCGAATCGAACGAAGTATCTACCGCGAGACGAAGAAACGAACCGACCGATCCTCGCATGCCACTCATACTTAATATATCAATCATCGCGACTGATTTCGAATGGGTCGATCGAGGACGATCGTCATTAAAATTCATTTGCCGACGATTCACGGCTGCTTCTTTCTCGCTCGACCCTGATTTCGCCCCGGCCACTAATCGTCGAGAGTAAAGTGGCGAGGCTCGCGCCTCTCCTCGCGGCCACAATGGGCCCCGCAAATGATTAATGACGATCTTGGAACGTTAATGAGACGATGACTCGGACGACTTTGCTAACCGTTCGCCTGGAAGCCACGGTTTTCGTTGTCCCGGGGACGCCAAATATCAGGCCCATCTTCCGACCGGAAATCAACCCCAAAATCTCCCTTCCCGATCCCCTCGTGGAACCTCCCAATCCGAAGCAAATCCTCCCTTATCGACACCCCTTCTCAACTTAATACCATAATCTGCATACAATGAGGCAGCGACACAGTATTCCAAGAACTCAATCGCATCGAAATCCAACGAACTCGTAGCCGCAGGGTGACTCGACCAGAATTCGTGGCTACCACGGCCACTTCCCGCGGGGGGTAAATTAAGTTGTGATTATCTGTCGATGGGATTTAGTCGTTCGTACAGTGTTCCAACGGATCGCTCCGCGAGCCACGGATCAACGACTGTTCCTGTCCTCTATCGGGAGATGGGGCGCAAGTCCCGAAGTAGTAGGAGTTGAATCTGTGGAAGCGTGGTCGAAGAAGGAGGAAACGCAAGGTTGAGGAGGAAGCGAGAAAGGGCAGGACGTGTTTCTTCGTCGAGGCAGAAACAAATAGCCATTGTCTGTGCGGAGCCACGGCAGTGCAGAGCCTGAGGAGCATCTATCACCTGCTTATCACGATTATACCACTTGTGCCTTTTCCTTCCAGCCTCCGCTTACCTCCTTCCACTTCTTCCTCCTCTTCTTCTTCTTCGTCGTGGTTGTTGTCGTGTTCCTCTTCTTCTTCTTCTTCGTCGCTGGAGCACGCTGCTCTCCACGCAGGGCCCGTGGCGAGTGAGACGTTTCCAGTGGGAATCCTTTTTGCTCAGTTTCGAACCTTTCCAATGACCCTTCCAACCCTTCACCTTCTTTTCCTCGCCCTGAATGGGAACGCGAATAAATAATTGGAGGACCTAGTCAAGGTCTACGGGGGAGAGTATAGCGGAGGACTATTTTATACGTATTCTTGCGGAATTCGCCAGTTAAGTGTTCCAGATCGGGGGATGGTTCTCGCTGGGATACTCCAGTGAAGGTCTCACGACCACGGAGTGGTTCCACGCGAGTTTCATAGCTCCAAAGTGCTCCCAGCCAGCTTCCACGATTCCAGAGTCCCAGCAATAGAGATCCAGGACTCCGCGGTGGTCCCACCCAGGTTCACAGGGCCTCGATCCCCACGATTCCAGTAATCATACAAGTCTGGATGTCTCCGGTTCGCGGAGAACGTGTCCCGTACGCTTTTACGGGCACATTACCAACTGGTGCCTTCGTATAAATATATCCAGCGGTGGTGGACGATAGCGATCTACTCGTGGCGGGACCATTTGTTGGTCGCGTTCGTTCGACAAGGTCTGCCAAGCGGGCCGCGAGCTTCTTCGACGTCTGGAAGGATGGAGAGGATCACCTGCGCGATCATCCTGCGTCGACAGTCTCGTCTCGTTGCCTGACGCGTGGAAAAATGCTCGGAACAAATGGTATCCGATAAGCTCGGACATCGAGCGATTGGTATTTATCGCAATTCTTACCAGGCCGAAGGATCGATTTACCTAGCATTGCAACTTTCGCTTGGAATATCTGAAGTCAGGTAGTGTGTCCACCCCACGGCACAGGCAGAAACGAGACCGCGTCGCAGCGGACGTGAACCGTTAAGTTTCCAAAACAAAAGGTAATTTGTTCGCCGAACACGTCCCTAAAGAGACCATAGCCGCAACGGTACCAGCGTAGAGGAGATCTCCCGAAGGGATAGGATCCCATAACGCAGTCCGTCACAGTGGGTCTCTGGGTTCCCTGGACCATCCGAAACTGCTTCGTGGAAACGTATCTCGGCGAAGACATCTAAATCCACCGGGGACCTGGTACCTGTTAAGAATCAACCTTTCTGTCTGCCCTTGCCTTTTTCCAAACGGTGAGGTTCGCGGCACACCACCGCACCGATGGACCTCTATATAGAGACACGCGAACCTCGACGTACTCCTCCACGTTTGTCTTGCCACGCTCGAAACGAAGAAGACGTTTCGAGGAGGATCTATCCGCTTGTTATCTGGTTATCTTGTTGGATTTGTGGAAGGTAGAAACACGGGGGGAACGATCGATTATTCGTTGCTGGTTGTTTCAGGTATTCGTGGTTTAGCGTTCACTGTTCCTGAGTACCAGTGGGACGTTAACCCTTTTCTTCGATTGGATAATTACTTGTTGCGCAAGTAATTATTGTTATTATTATTCATATGTTGGCGAGACAATTTATGGAATTATTCCCTGCATGTAATTCAACTGGTATATTTAAAGCGTTAATGTAACTCGAAGGCACGGGATGATTAATAAAAAAAAAGGGGGAACACCGACGAGAGAATGTTCAGTCTCGAGTCGTTAAATTAGATGCGTTCTTAGAACTCGAACAGTTCGAAAGAACTTGAAAGTTAATTATGCAACAGAAATGACTCGAAAGAGGCATGTATACGCTCGCTAGATTTCAGCCTCGAGTCGTTAAACTTGCATTATTTATGAAATTATGGTAATTGGTAAGAGTTGTAGGATTAATTACGTGGCTCAAAGTGACTTAATGAAGGTAGAAAATTGCCGGAGGAATTGAAGTGTCTTAAATGGGACTGGAAATTAAATATGGGAGCAACAATGACGAGTAGGATGTTGGTTTATTGCAACAACGCGGTAACAATGCGATTGAGGCAAATGAAATGGGAGGCACAAAGAAGTGAAAGGAACAGTGGTGTACCTTGTACACAGAGTCAAGTTAGAGAGAAAAAGTGGGAAAGAGAGATGCAGAGAGAATGTAACGCCGTGATTGATGATCACGACAGGAGAAGGTATCAGTGATGAGTTTGGTTGCTACGAATAAATTGAGATGATTTCGATGGTTGTTCGTACGGTTGTATCGTGTTTGACAATCTATTTTTTAAATTCTTAAGTACTGGAAGAAACCATGCGATGCCTTTTGACGTTCGATATTTATTGTATATACCGGAGGGACAAGAAATATTGTCTCAAACGATAATTGATCACTCGGGATGATTATTATATTAATTTGTGCATTGATTAATTGATTTCGTATTAATTTCACCAGAGATAGTTCGTGCAGCTGTTGCTATAAATAAAAAGTTTCCTGTTTATCGTGTTGCACCAATTAATTTTGCGGAGTACTATTTTTTTAAACGCTTTTTCTTTTAATTATTTAATATTCGACTGATTTTTTTTTCTTCAAATTGAGAGAAGAAAAAAGTAAGGCAGAAAAGAAGCATGTCACGTTTTAGTCCTTTGAAGAACGAAGTCCTTTAGTCTGGCGAAGAACGACTAGTTTGTACGTTCGTATAAAAGTGCAACGAATTTAAACCGCCGACACCAGTCATTATTTTTGGGTCAATCCTAAAGGCAGGATTGTGTTTCCATTGCTTTAGACCAAGAGGAAAGGATTATCTGGTTAGCCGACGTCGCGTCGCGTTTAAACGCCGCCGATTAAACGACGTCGATAAAATGCTGAGTTACTCCGCGTACCGACGTGTTCTACACTCGAACAGCTATTCAACAACACGCGAACAACTTGCTGGTCGATTGTAAATGTATAGTTTACTTTTTTTATTCAGAGTTTTTTACATCGTCTATGGGGCGAGAAACTGAAGGTACTTTTTCTCTGAAATTTGTACAAACTTCAATCGTCTGTACCAGCCTTGCGAAAATTTCGTTCACGACCAAAATCACCATGGATTTGAAGACTGAAGTCTCCCCTTTACAACGAATGCAGATAAATTGATGCACGATTTTTTTTCCCCCATTTAATAGCACTTTGAACAAAAAGCGAACCACCAGCATTTGGATCATCAGGGGCTGGTTGCACGGTTTCATTCAAAGTGCGCAAAATAAAATAAGATGCGCAAAATAAAATCGCAGATCAATTCGGTACTCGTTGTAAAGGGGGGACTTCGATCTTCAAATCCATGGTAATTAAAGTTACGAACAAAATTTCTGATAGTCTGTACAGGACTTTGAATTTGCACAAATTTCGAAGAAAAGGTACCCTCACTTTGCCATCCCCCACATAATGCAAAAAATGTTCACAAGAAAACGAGCTGATGGGCGTTAAAGTAGAGACTTCGGGCTTTAAAACGAGACCAAGTGGAGTGTTGCACGATTTTTTTTCACAAAGTTACGGCAGCTCAAATATTTGGCGGTCATTTAATTTCGCACGGCCCTTAACCCCTTCGCACCGGCGGACGAGATATCTCGCAACGCAATGTCTTTCATGCGATGCTATGTACGAAATATCTCGCGACACAAAATCGTTCATACGACGCTGTGTACGGAATATCTCGCAAGCCTTTCTATTACAACGCGAGATATCTCGTCCAACGATTTGGATCAAAATGAATTCGTAGGTCACTATGAATGTGGCATTCAGTTGTAAACATTGAAAAACGGGTAGGCGAGCGCGAGGTATCTCGTCCAAAGCAGCACGCGAACGGTGTTGCTTCGCGAGATATTCCGTACACAGCGTCGTATGAACGATTTTGTGTCACGAGATATTTCGTACATAGCATCGCATGAAAGACATTGCGTTGCGCGATATCTCGTCCATAGCATATCATGAACGAAATCACGCGGCGAGATATCTCGTCCGCCGGTGCGAAGGGGTTAAAGACGCACGTTGCATAGGCCCAAAATGTTTCCCTTAAATGTCGAAATAAAGTATCCGCTTTAATGATGTATCGAATATATCGTTCTTTAAGTGGCTCCTCGCGAGCGCATCGCGCTCATTCCGACGGCTTGTAATCTGATGCGGTTTTTCTTACGCGCAACCCATTGGCAGCTGTTCGTCTGCATTTTTTCCCCTCGACGCTCCATTGATATGTGTCGCGTGCACGTCTGTTGTTGTTTTTTTCTACGAATTAATCTGACCTACATTCCCACGCTCCGCTACGATAATTCATTCATCATTTTCCGGCTGCCTTACGACTTTTGAGGAAACTTTAAAGGTCCCCATTTCCTGAACGGACGGTCGTATCGCGATCAAAGAAAAACCAGTTTTCTCGTCTTCCATTTCTCTACGCTTTGAAGAACGCCTCGGTGTATGAAATAGTTGGCAAACTTTTTTATTCGATAAAACGCCCGTCGTTCTTCGCCGTCCAGTAACGACCGCGGCGTCTCGTAACAGGATGAACGGCAATAACCGTAACAGGAATAAACTCGTTGCGACAGCCGCTCGTCAGGACACTTCCATGTAAGTGTCCATTTACCAGCACCACGCTCCATCGACGAACCTAACGGCCTCGATGTCCTGGAAGAATCGCGGTCCAGCCGAGCCATCCTTCGTGATTGCAGCTGGAATCGCCGTCCTCCGTCCACGCTTGGATTAGATATTCCTGCATAACTTTGGACCCTGCCATTTTCATACGCGGAGTTTCAGGAAGTTCGGTAATGTCGATCGCGTAGGTTGTGCATAGTACTTTCCCTCTAACAAAAGAAACGAGCCAGCAGAATTCTAAGATTAATTCAATCAGCACTCTAAGTGGAATTAATCGACCCGCGATTCATCGTCGCGCACCGTGTCTCCTCGAGGAAAGAAACCAAAGGCAACTCGAGGCGCGCAAATTCATGATACCCGCACGTTTCAGATTATTCATCGGCGATTACACTCTGCTTCTATCGCGTGCAATTACCGTTCGCGAAACGTCGAAGAAGCGGAAGGCCAGTGGCGTGTTGCCAGGACACGTTGGGACAGCACGCCGGCAAGTGTTTGAGTAGTGGAAATATTGTAACTCCAGCGGGTGAAATAATACCACGTTTCACTGTGGTAATGTTAAACAATGTCTCTGTTCGCGTGCACGCGACAGCTGATAAGAAAATTGCGTAACATTGTATCGCCCGCGCGCGCGCGCGCACACACACACGTATTCGGAAACCGGCATGGTGTCCTGCAAAAAATACTGCCTTTGCATAATGTGGCATGCTTAAAAGGAAGCCAGTTGGATGAGGCATCTGCGATGCTTGAATAAAGCTCGCGGAGTCGCGTGAGAAGATGGAATTTCAGAGAAGTTGTTCGTGCGAGGACGTACATCAATTTGTGCTCGATTATTATTGGTACAATGTATTGTGGTAATACAATGTTGTAATTGGCCTGTTCCTCTTTCCTGCGATGGACGACGGGGTGCTTTGTTCGCCAGGAAAAGGGAAAGTCGAGCGTCGGTTCCGTTTATTCTTCGCTTCGTGTTTCGAACGACAGCTTTTAGTTACGAATTATCTTCCTTTATAATATGTATTAACGTAGAAATAATTGGCAAATCATTCCAACACAACTGCGCGATAATTACAATAATTGCATCGAGAGGAAAGTCAAAGCAAAGGAAGCCCAATGCAAGCTCTGTATCATCCCCGACCCTTTATCACCAAATAAGTCTGACCTCAATTAAATCTCCGAACCACCGGGACAACAGTCCGAAACCGGGCCACGAAACATTCGAAGCCTCCGCGACAGCAATTGAGAGGACCAACGAACGAAGAAGGAAACAGGGGGAAGAAAAAAAAGTGCCGAAGTAAAGGGGTAAGTAGAGAAGTATAGAGGAGGCGCTGGCCCAAAGGTGGTAAGGTAGCCGAACGAGTCATTAACCAGACGTAGCTCTAATGAATTCCGTCTCACCGTGGTGAATCTCAGAAGAAGTGTTCGCCTTCCTCGGGCTAAGGGACCGGCTAAGGGACTCCTTTCTCGTTAATAAAAGCCAAGATGGCGGCCAGCAGGGGGTCGGTGAGGCAGCGTGGCCCCCCTGCGGCTCTGACGGCTCTATCCTGGTCTTGTTTGGAAGGCAACGAAGAAGGCAAGAATTCCATCGGGCAATGGTGGAAAAGAGATAGACGAGCTACGAACGGCTCCTGTGGCGATGCACCGAGGTGCAGCACGTCACTATCGCGCGCCTAAACACACCTCGTGCATCATTCCACCGATGCTCCTTTGTTTTCTTCGCTGACCCCCATTCTAAACTTTAGCGAGAGTCCTCGAGGTGATCACCTTTCTTTTCTCCGCAAATTTTCCAGGGAAATGAACTGTCCCCGTTGCAGTATTGAATTGAAACTGGTACCACAGCGACAGGTAATGTTCATGTGAACGCGAAAATTCTATCGAAGTTGTGACACAAAGTCGAGATAATCGACTGCGCTTCTCGTTGTCCAAGAAAAAAAAATAAATGAAAAAGGGAACGCTGTACTTTCGCTAGAAGTAATCAACTTTGGGGCAATATTCTATTCCCTTGCAACATCCTTGCAGAGCCGAATTGCTTTCACTTGCAAGCAGAAGAAGAAGACGAAGAAGAAATCGTTCCCCGAGTTGTATTTCTTCTCAGCTGTGCTCGCGCGAGCACTTGCTAACGAATTTATTTTTTAATTCCTGTCCAGACCCGGCGGAGCTTATTTTAAAAAAGTTGAACCTCTTAAACGGTTCCCTCATTAACTCCGTTCCAGCCTCGATAAATCATATCGATGTAACGCGTGCAATCCCGCGTGCGCGCGCGCGCGCGTGCACATGCAGCCTCTTCTTCTTCCTCTTCGTCTTCGCAACGGAGAATTAAGAATTCACGCGTGAAATATGCTTGGCCGTTCGAGCCACCTCCGCATGGAGTCTCCATTAGTCCGTTATGATCGATCTTCCACGTCTCGATTCCGTCTCCAGAGGGAGGCTTATTATCGGCACGAGAACGCGAAGAGGGGAATCGTGCAAGGCTGCGGCCGTCCAGAGGCGAAGAAATTGGTCGGAAACGAGAGGGCTACGAAGTTTGATAGAAGTAAACAAATTCGAAAGAAATATTATTAAGTAAAACAAAAGAAAGAAGGAAAGCATAACCAATAAAGAGAACGGCAGCAAATAGTGAGTCAAGGTGGGTGAAAAAATAATCTCCACCAAAGTGAAATTCCAAATCGAGTCCAAAGTAGAAGCAGAGAAGGAAAGATCAAAAGCTCCTCAAAGAGAAAGAGACACCAAGGAGAAGGCGTACAGTGTATCGGTAGAAGGAGAAGAAGGTGAGGGAGGTGGAATCTCCGTGTGGTGGAGGGTTCCTCTGAGCACGAGGAGGCGGGAGGACACCAAGTCTCCCTATCGCGGATGAGATCAGATCTCTCTCCTTCTCTTTCGTTCCCGTACGTCTGGGCCCGATCTTCTCGTGGGCCCGATGTTGGTATAGCAAAACACTGTCCGGTGATGAGCGTCATTACCCCCACCAACGTCTCTGGTAGGCCAGGAGGGCCGTACAGGCGGCCATCTTGGCTCGAGATCGCGGGCCCTCGAGCCTCTGACGCCGCTGCTGACCAACTGGCCCCGCTGCTCTGGGACACCGTCCTCGAGGATCGCGTGCCGTCCCGTCGCGATTCTAACGGTTAATTAATTGGGGGATTACACTCGGCCAGGCGGCCCCCTGCTCGTGAACTCGTTTCTAACGATTTGCTAAGTAGCTGATAAGAAATTGGGCCGGGAAAAATGGGACTCCAAGTGTGGCGATTTTTTTTAAAAGAGTTGGAACGTGAAGCTTCAGTTGAATACCTTAAATTAATTAAATTATTGCAACTGTTCCTTGGTTCTTCAAACGGAATCAAATTTGAAGTAAGGAAAACCATTCTTTATCGTACGTATATACATTATGCACGTTTCACAGCAAACCCGGAGGCTACTCGTTAGCCAAGCTGTACATATGCATTTCATCTTTCACTTTGTGATCACTTTAAAAGCGCTTGCAACAAAGAAGAAAAATTTGTCGCCGTCCATTCCCGGCGTAAAATTATAACGCGTCAACTTCTGTCCGTACGTGGCAGCCCCTCGTTCGCCGTGACATATGTCGTAGACCACCCTTCTTCATCTGCGCTCCTTCTCCGGACGTCCGTGATCGTTGATCGAAAGCATCCTTTCTCGATGTCGACATCAAAGGGTTTACTCGATTGGAAATTGCCGAGACAAGATACCATCAATATTTCACGACGCTTCTAATTTTTGCCATTGTTCCATTTCTTTTCATCCTCCCTTCGGTTTCAGCGTCGATAAATTTTCTACATTCGGGGCTCTTGTATTACTGAATTTGTGGATCCCTCAATTTTCAAACTTCCAAACTAATTTTCCACAGTCCCTAATTTCCAACCTTTCCAACCTTTCCCATCCTCCTATTGTCTATCTTCTAAAATTTCTCACCAATCCGAATAACTCACCCAGCAGTCAAGTTCATTAACCCTCGTGACTAGCAAAGCGCAACCCTTTCTCAACTCCTTATCAAATCCCCAAACGTCGTTGCAAACTCGAATCAGTCGTCCACGAAAATGGCGGCCATCGAAGATGCTTCCACAAGGATGCTCGTTCTTTTTCATTTTATCCCTCTCCTTCTTTCTCTTTCAGTTTGGTTCGCTCGTTGAACCATACCGCGGAGTATTTGTTTTGCGGCTCACAGATGAGACTTCCTTTCCCCTTTGGTCCTCCTTCCTTCGTGCTGCCTCCCTTTCTTCGTTTCTTCGTTTCTTCGAGAGAGAAGCCGCACCTCGCGCCTCTCGTTGCTTCATTTGTTTATCGGCCCTCTTTATTACCTGCAATTTGGCGCTCGCTCGCGCGAGGGTAATTTCATATTGGTTTTCTGCCTCCCTCCACACCCCTCGTCGTTCTGCTCCTTCATCTACTCTTCCCTTGCTCCTCCCCTCGTACCTTTTCCTCTTTTTTCCCCTTGTTGCCTCGGTGCTCGCACCGCGAAACCAGTTACCAGGTAATGCTCCTTCGAGCGGATATATGATTCGCGTAATCATCGAAGCAACGAGAGAATATTGTGCTACACATTGTACGCATTGGCAGTGAACACTGGACGATGGTTTATAGAGCGTTGTCGAGGGGTAGGAAATTTCGTGGACTCTGCGGAAGGGTGGCTCTGCAAGAAATTGTGGGTGGATGTTCTAGAATAATTGTTATCTAGAGTTCAGGTGAATCGAATGCTCCTTTCGTTATGGAACGTCTTTATTCGGGGATGTGAATGTTGCCTTTCAAAGAAATAATTATTCATTTCCATTCGAGATTCGTTTAAGTGAGCTTTGCTGCCTCTCTGAAATTCTATTTCAGAAGGAGACACCTGCCCAGCTGAGTAATAGACACGATTATGCTGTCAGTGATCGAGACGTGATTCAATGCAGATGCAGATGCAGATCGATCGATCCCGTGAGAAAATTATCGGTGGGATTAATCGTGCCGGAAATGGGGCAATCTTCGTATCTCGAATCAGAAATCGTTTCGCGCCAAGATATGCTCATAATGGTATCCGATTTTCCCGGAATTATTTTACATTTTAATCATTTCCTTTTCTCGTTCGATCGATTGATTTAAAATTCACCCAGCCTACCAAAATCTCTGCATTAAACGATCTCAATTCTACCTAATTTCAATTCTCATTCAGGTAACTATTTTTCAGGTACAGGTACTTCGAATTCTAAACCATCCTATGATACCGCAAATTCAATTAAAACGAACGAACAACGGAACGCAGCTTTCCTTTGAAATCTACTAATTATAATACCTATCATTCTGTATCCATACTTTTCACCGCCCCTCTCTCCTTACCGTTACCTTTCCCCAAAAATCTATCAATCAATCGTACCGCGTCTACCATTAGCCGGCCATTAAAATTCATTCTTAATTAACGATATCCCCGGCAACCCCGAGAGGCAATTTTCCAAAAGCAAACTCCGCCGATCCCCAGCCAAAGAATTCTCCAAGGAATACAGGGTAACGGAATAAATCAAGCAACAGCGTGGCACGGAGCAAATATCCGGCGGGTGGTGGTGAAACGAGCTCGTGGATAGAAGGATCCCGAGCGTCTCGACGCTCCACCCACGAGTGCCTTCTGACGTTTTAACAAACAGCGCCGCGCCCAGAGCGGATAATTATTTTTGCACCGTGGATCGCCTCGCGTCTTCATTTACCGCAGGCCTCAAGATCTTCCATTTCTCTCTCTCTCCCCCTCTCCATGGTTCTCACTTGCCGTTGCTAATTTTCCACGCGCACGATTTTTCGTGGCCTGAAAGCAACGCCACTTTGACGCTTGCGTTTTTCTTTCTTTCTTTTTACTAATTTTTTTTTCTACGACCCTAGGGCACCCACGCTGATGGGTACGCGGGGCGTGGTGCTCGTTTCAGCGTTTTAAATCACCTTCGAGAGTTACGTATACGTGCACGAACCACCTCCAATTGTGCCAGCGATGCGACACCTAGCGACGCACAGTGGGGTATTTGCCTCGAAAAGCTGGCCAAAAATCAAAATTTTATTTTTGTCCAAAATGAATAATACTTGGCTCATATGTTCCTAAGTATGTATGCAAGTAAACTACCACATTTTTTATGAGTAAAGCGCATTATTTAGCAACAAATTGAGGTTCCAAAGTCAACAGTTTTCGGGCTCTTAGAAAATATCAAAAAACATACCTTACGGAAGTGTTAATTACAAGTGTAGTGTTTAAGATGTGGCATACAAATTTATATAGGATGCAGACTAATGTATGTAAAGCATTTCTGTAGCATTTTTTATTTACTTTCTTTTGTAGTTTTGAAAATATAAGGATTCGAAAACAGATTTTTTTATTCCGCAAAACCAAATGTATAATATTCAATAACTTTTTTGTACCCCAAAGTACCTCTTTGATTTTTGGTTATTTTATTGCTTAGACACTGCTTTATATAATTCTTAAAGAGTTAGGTGCCAAGAAGTGCAATAAATACATATTTTTATACCGCGAAGAGTTGTACTTTGACAGTTAATTTTCGAGATTTTGTCCAATAAAGACAAGTTTTAATATAACTGCAGCCTTAGTACTTTCCTAGTTAATCCGATTAATCTCACGTGCGATTGATAAAAAATAATTTCTTCATTTTTTTAAACAAACAATTTTTTAACAAAAAAAAATGTTTGTTTGTCTTGAAAGTATTAAAAAATATATTGTACTATCATAGAATGTAATAAAATGTTAAGGTACTTCTAAATGTATCGATTAATTAGCTAAAATATTTTTGGCCAGCTTTACCCCAGCAAATACCCCACTGTGCGACGCCTCTATTACTATATCCGAGGATGCAAATTTTATTTGATTCGACAAAATGCAGTTGCAATTGCGATCGAATAATTACGATAACGTAGGGATATGCGGCGAGAAGTAAATGCAAATGAGATAATATATATTGTTAGATATCAATTAAATAGAGGCCAGCAATTATCCTAACCGTTTCCCATTGTCGAACGAAATTTCCTCGCCAATTGTCCGGCACGATCGCGTGTGCACGCGCGGCCAGCGTTCAGACAAGGAAATTTCATTTAGCCATGGGTGTGTCCTTTAAAAAAAAGAAAAGAAGGGGTTCGAGGGTGGGCGGGCAAGTGATCATCTGCAGGTGACCGCAACAATCGTTCCCCATGGTCGGCCGGAAATACGACAAAGGTCTTTAACGTGACTGTGGGCATGGCTGACCGTGTACGAAGGTTGAAATCCGAAAGTTTGTAAACGTGTTCTCGTTGCCTCGTCGGTTTGGATACCCGAAATTATCCATTTAACTCTGTCGACCGATTATCTGCTATTTTTCTGCCGGATTTTCGGCTTTCGAAGTAACGAGTCACGGGCTCGGCCAGCGCCAAAGTCAGATGGTTGAAACGCGACGGGATAATCCGTGGTTAAGGTCTAATACAGTTAGAGTAAGCCGGGGAAATTGTGTGTCCTGGTACGAGGCGTGGAAGGAAAACAGATGATCCATTGGGCGACTGTGGATTTTTGTGGATTGGAATCTTGGACGGATGGTGTTTTTCAAATTCTCGGGGGTGGATGTGCGCGCCCTTTGAACCGAGGGCGAAGGGTTGGCGAAAGTTAATAGGGATGTAGCTGGATGTTCGGGGTTTTATAGTTACAAAACTGGTGTTGAATGTAACACAATCCTAGGGAAAGGGGATGATTATTGGTGCGATTGATGAATGTCGGCACCGGGAACCTGCCTCGTCACTTTAATATTAATAATAACGTGTTTGCTGCGTCTAGAAAAGTAAAATGGACGCCCACAAATGAAATACAACTGGGCCTCTTAGCTGTCGGGATGGTGAGCGTTGCCACCGATTTATAGCCCGAGGATTTGCGCGACAAATTTTACTGCGAGCATTCGCGGATCGACGATAAAAAAATGTTTATAGCTGGAATAAGCCGCGTTTAACGATAGAATTCGGTGGTTGGAAACGAGCCACGATGGGGAGTCTCATCGTTACTCGATTATGGATCGGGCTTCCGTTTCGTTCCTTAGCTTCTCGGCCTAAATAGCAGAACAGTGGTGCGTTCGAAAAGAAAACCCTTAAACATCTCGATGGATCTATCAGTCGTCGTTAAACGAGTGATCGACGTGAAAGACATTTTTGCAAAGGAACCGAGAGGAAGAAAGGGTAGGAGAAAAAGGAGCAGAGGACAGATCCAACACGCACTAGCTGCTGTTAACATAGACCCCGAGATAGTAAGATAAAGAGAGAATGATTCTCACTGACTATACTTTTCTCTATTCCGCGCTGCCTCGAAATAAATTGGATAAACTGACGTTAAAGCGAAAACACCGGTCGTTTAAGGCGCACTTCGCCTATCGTGGTTAACGATGCCCGATGCTTTTGATCGCTTATACACACCGTTCTGACGTTCGCGAGAAATCGAGATAGGATTCTGTCTCTTTCCCCTCCTTTTAGTTATGTACATATATATTTATATACATAGCTCTATGTACGCTTACACTTGTGCCCATGCGATTGTGTGTGTATGCGGCTTATACGTTGGCCGGTGCAACGATGCACCATGATTACAAGCGAGTTGGTGCTTACGTTGGTAATATTAATGTCTCGAAGGGATCCTTTACAACCTCATACCCATCAGTCGCACGCACCATCGCTCCCTAACCAAGTTAAATAATACCTGGATGCGGTGTACAGTGGTTCTCATACCGGTTACTCTGGGATTGGAGTGCTCGTTGTATCGGCATCGAAAGTGCTCGAGGAAAATTGAAATTGAATGCTGCGATTTTTGTGGGAGATTAATTGTATTATTTTTAAGGGGGGACGTTGCATTGCAAAGCATTGCAAATTGCAAATTGCGATAATGCGATAGTGGAACTCCAGGAGTTCCAGGGTTTTAGAAAGATTAGAAAACTCGAGCCTCAGTAACCCTGGAATATTGAAGTTTTGATAACGCCTGGATATTAAAGTTTATATAAAATATTCTAATGTATAGGAATATATTACTGCACGTAGCATTAATGATCCAAGAATCCACTCCTGGAAGTCACTGCAGTTTTCCATTAATTAAAATCCCTGCGATTAGGGGTTGTATTCTAAGAATAGCTACGTTCCCAATTAATCCCCCACTCGCTTTTTATCTCTGGAAAACTCCGTCGCAAGATCAACCTACTGACTACCGTTACGAGGGGCAGTGGGAAGCTAAGGAAACTGGAATACCTGGATACAGCAGGTGCATGCTGGACATAATTTCGGGATATGAGCACCTTTCGAGTATAAGGGGGAACCACGCCGCCAGGGCCCCATGAATCACACCCTCGTTAACCTATACCCCTCCTCCTTCTTTTTACTATCTTCCTCCTCTTCTCTCTTATCATCCGCCACCTTCGAACGCCGACCAGACGCCTCTCGATGATACTTCTCCCTTCTGTACACCTCTATCCCGTTGCCTCTTTCTTGTCTTTCTTTATCTTCTTCCTTGTAATTCTTGTCGGTCGTTTTCTCATATTCGAGCGTTCCTCTTCCTCGCGTCGACTCCTGGCGTTTCTTCATGTTTGCCTTGCTCGCGAGCTCCGCTGGGTCGCGACCCCCCTTCCCATGCACTTTATTATTTTAATTAACACGGTGTTGAGTGGGTATTGTTTTTCGTTCCACTCTAATGGATATATTTTGTTACAAGAAACATTTAGTTTCTCGGTGCTGACCTTTCATTCTTTTGATACTCGAGTGCACCGAATTTTATGAATTCTTTTTTCTCTGTATTATTATCAAAGTATATTGCAGAGTTGCCGAGTATTCCCGCGACAATCATACCGAATGTTATATATTGCAAGTGTTTCTCATTCATTTTCGCCTAACAATTAATCCTTTCTGCAATAAAAAAATAGCACACAAAGGCAGGCAATTGTTCTCACCGTTGCCATACCTTCTCGATCCGCCTTTACTTGATACTTTCTTGATCCCGACGTATAAACTCGGGGAATGTTGGTCGGGGCCGGAATCGATTATCATAAATAGCGAGCGCGAACGTGTATCTTTGTTCGTGGCGCGTACGTAGGTGCGTGACACGCGAGATCGAGCCGCAATTTATGGAATCGAAATCGCTGACCCGTCGTGCGTACCACTGAAACCAGCTTCCTTTCATCGTTTCATCCTTTCCTTTCGCCTCTGCTCGTAATCCCCCTTAACCCTTTCGCCGGACGATTTCTTTTTCTCTCATTCCCGGGGTCAATTAAACTATGATTTACAACGATCGTTTAGACGAGCATTTAGCGAT
This sequence comes from Nomada ferruginata, assembly GCA_963583965.1. NCBI lineage: Eukaryota > Metazoa > Arthropoda > Insecta > Hymenoptera > Apidae > Nomada > Nomada ferruginata. Next base: position 5,403,678 of record OY757225.1, on the reverse strand, counting down.
CGTAAAAGTCCGTCGCTACCGATAATTAGCGGGGCATTAAACTCATTAGGGCCTGATGCGGCGCAATATGCTAATTAATTAACGACGAACCGGCTCGTCAAACGAATCGTTCGCCCTCGAAGGAAACCAGTCTGAATATACTTGTATATGTATACGAGACGAAGGGCGAGAACGTTTTTACGATCCATAGAGGAATTCGGAGTTCTACGGGACCAGAGTCGCGATTTTTATCTCGTTTACGGTACCACTTGCGGGCTTTTCTTCGACTGGCGTTCGTGTGCACAGGTACGCGAAATTTTTTTTAGTGAATTTTTAGAGGGACCGTCGGATTTAATTCGGGAGAGGTTAAAGGTATTTACGAGCAAAGGGAGGATTGGTATTAAAGTCTCAAAGTATTCTCCAGCATTCAATTTCATAATTATTTTTCCCTTTAAATTCGCTATCTCGCGATTTTTTAATAACCGCGCCTCGATCGAAGCAAAAGAACGAGGGGGATAGAGGAGCAAAGAACAACGAAGACAAAAAAGAATAAATAAAAACGAGGGAATCAATCGATCCACCGGTTTATCGTCGTCGCTTCGACGGATTGAAAAGCACGGCCGGACGAGGATTGGGTCCATTTAATGGTTCTGCCACTTAGGGGATTAAGGAAGACCGCGAAGTAAATTCATTTGTCCGTGGATGACGAGGCTCGTTGGCTTGCAGCGTCTCGTTACAATCAACCTCGTTTTGGGCGGTCGATTGAAAAGTCACTGGTTGACTAATGGACACGGGCTAATTGCCAACAAAGGCAAATCAATCTCCATCCAGGCTCTAGTTGAGTCGTCGCCTCGCTAGTAGACACGGCGAGTGTAAAACGGCTCGCGAGTGCTGACAGGTACACGCACAGTGGCGTAGAAACGTCTACGGTGTAATGAGCGCCACTGTGCATTCTACCTGCGACTATAACCGGAGAAGAATTTCATCGGGCAGCTTAATTATTTGAGAGTCGCTGGCGGAAGATGAATGATCTGTGATTGCGGGTGTCCGATGAATAGTAAGGACGAGATTGAAAGGGTGAAAGATGATTGGAGACATTTTGTTTGGTAGGAACTTCTGTATGGGCAACAGGACGGAGCTTGATTTTGTATGAAACAGATTTGTAGAATGGTTGGATTAATCTGTGAGATACATTGTATCGGAAATTGTTTAGTAGACGCGGCAATTTAAAATGTAACAGAATTAATCAGAATTCTGTAAATATTCTGAAACATTCCATCGTCATTATATATTTAGCTACAATTTTTCTTCTATTGTCGTGCTTCGGGAGGACTTCGATTACGCCACTGAGCAGACGCGAAGGTGAAACACCGCTGGACCCTGTACAGGTAACAGTGACAGGGATATCGTCTCGCAGAGCGATGAAAAAAGAGAGGAGAATCGGGTGGAGGAAGAGTTCGAGCGCACGAGACGCGAACGGACAAGGGAAGATATCTGTAAGCGGTGGGGGAAGAAGGCTTGAACCGGCCAAGGGTTGAGTTTACTTTTTGCCGAACTCTAATTAGAGGCCAATTATATCGAGCAGGCGTTTGCCTCCACACAATGAACCGCGCGTTTAGTATCGATGTAGCCAGCCGATTAACTCCTATTTGTTGCACGTTTTGTTCCCTCCCGGGGCTTTTCGGACCGGCCGCTGAATAAATACGTGCTTAAGGGCCACGCACACTAAACCGCTTGGCTGCCTTTCAATTTGGGACACGCGGATATTTTTCACGTTTCTTTTCTCCCCCTCTTGTTACCCCTTTTTGCATCGGATCGAAAATCTAGAAGTTCTTGCTCGTCGAGGGGGTATTTAATTTTATTTTTCTGAATAACTTTGTTACTATTTTTATTTTTCTGAATAATTTTAGAGATACGCAGGTGGGAAAATTCGTCAGATTTCTGTGTTCGAGGGCGGCTCGGCGTTCGTCTAACTTGCTTACGGAGCCAATTATGAGAATGTGGACAAATTCGGACGGGTTAATCAGCTTACGGCCATTATCGTACCTCCAACTAGCTGCCAGGGGTCCGCATGGAATCTGATAAAATCCCTCTGATTTATTATGTACACTCTGTGACTGCGTGTGCTCGTCGAGCTGCAGGTATATAGATACGTGGACACGATCGCGTTTACCTTAGCCGCGCGTGAGGAAAATTAATGGAAACACTACCGTTTTGGATTTCTCAAATATTCCACTTAAGAAGATTCGTTTTTTCCACCGATGTAAGGGTAGTACAAGTTCATCCATTATTTACGGTGGTTTAATTAAAAAATGTTGAAAACTGGAGCCAGGATAAATTTACTTAAATAATTGCCCTTGTAAATTTTAGTTTCCAATCAAATATAGAGTAACAAAAGTTGAAGGGCATTGCGTTTAGATTGATAAAGATCCGGCACTGGCTGCAGCTTTGCACGGAGGTTCACTCTTGTGCATCCTGTACCGGTTGGGTCGATAGTACGGCTACCTCTGTGTATAATACAGATTTCATATGCTAATTCCGTGATTAACAATGCCGGGACGGAGCGTTTCATCATCCCGTGCTACCAGCGACGTCTTAATACCGTGGATTTACATGCTAATTCGCTGAGCGACGCACCCACCCTCCGTCCACCGTTCAAATGGACAATTTCTTCGCGCTGAATTATCCGTGTACGAACATCAGAATTTCATCGTTCCCTTTCCCCGTTACGCGGACAGCGAGAGACATGTTGCGTTTGAAATTAAATTGAATATTCTATTTAGAAATTGGGAAATCTATTAATTTCTACTATCCGACGACGATTTCAAAGAAACGCCAACAATTGCTCGCGCAGTGTTCAACATTATTACGTCCCTGCGATTGAATATTCTATTTAGAAATTGGGAAATCTATTAATTTCTACTATCCGACGACGATTTCAAAGAAACGCCAACAATTGCTCGCGCAGTGTTCAACATTATTACGTCCCTGCGATTGAATATTCTATTTAGAAATTGGGAAATCTATTAATTTCTACTATCCGACGACGATTTCAAAGAAACGCCAACAATTGCTCGCGCAGTGTTCAACATTATTACGTCCCTTGAATTAATGTTAAGGAGTGCCACCATTATTTCTCCTCCGCTAAGGTGATTATCAAATTAAACGGTTCTAGAGTCATGATAAACCATAAACCTTCACGAACCCGTCAATTTCCATGCAGCCATTCTCTCAAGTACCCAAGTATCTATACCTATCTACTCCGGTCGATCTACAATTTTCTCGCCTTGGATGTTAAACAGCCGAGGCACGAGGAGACGTCGTATTATTAACACGATTAGGGTAGTCGAGGCGCGAGTGCACGCGAAGATCGGATGGAATCCGTTTCGAAGGGACTCACGCGTCATGCTGAGAGAGCTCGATCACACCTCGACGCTGTTGGACGTCGTGGGCCTTTTATTCAATTACCTGGTTGCATTTGCCTGCTCGAATTCGTCGCATTTTCGTCTCGCGAGTTTCGTTTGCCCGTGTCCACGATCGCTTGCTGCGTTATTTATCGATATCATTTAGGGGAGGGAACGCTAATTGGTTAACCAGTATCGACGCCTCTTCCTGACGATAATTTATATTGCTCTTTTAATTTCGCCTCCCTCGATCAGACAATTGTGATCTCGCTGATATCGCAAGGCTCGTTGAAACGTGTATTCAATTTTAGATGTATCAAATCTCCAGCTATATTAAACTGTACACGAATGGATAACACGTTATGAACTAAAGTAGTACGGAGACAAACCGTATACTTTTCTCGAAACGAAGAGCCACGATTACCTCTGAAGAATTTGCCGGGGAAAGTGTTAAGGAAGACGATCGTTCGTATAAATCAAAACGGTCCAGCGACTATACGAACCATGGGGAGCCATGGTAGGGTGTTTTCTAAGGAGAGAGTGGAGAGGTGAACCTTGGTCAGGGTTAAGCGTGTCGCTGGCGCAGTATGATGCCGATCCTATCTGAAGCGGCTAATATAGTTGTCGTGAATATCTTAAGGTCGGCCGCGCATTCCATGAGGTTTCTCTGTTCGAGGGTCGCCACGGGGCGCCCATTCGATCTGGCGAAAGCATCTGCTAATTCGGAATCATGGGAATTTGATTGGGCTTCCTCCCTTCCAAACTGGATATCCTCATTTTTTTTGCACAAATTTCTGTACTATTTTTTACAGCACAGTGTAAGGTCAATTCATTTAGCGCCGATAATTAATAAATAGTTTGTCAGTTCTGGTATTTTTTTCAATTATGTTATTTCATTATTGTTACGTTAGATCAATTTTATTTTTAGTCGAATGAAACTTTCCTTGGAATTTCGGTCTGAAAATTATTTATGCACTCTGCTGTTCCAATTAAATATCTACGCTTTTGATTTTTGCTCTCCTGTTCCAAGAAATTTTACGCTCCGCTGAAGCATCCTCTTTATTCACGCACGATATTCCCTTTTTCTTTCTACCTTGCGAAATTTGGGGACCCGAAATGAGCTTTGCAACGGGATACTTTGGCCGCGAAAATTCGTCAGATCGTTATCGGCGATGAGGTCGCGAGAGTTCTTTTTAGTTGGCGAGCGTTTAGAATACGCGAATAAATTCGCTCCTTTATTTTGTTACATTTACTTTACGCGCGATGGAGAGTGTAATTTTAGAATGACACGGCCCAATGAGAAATACGGCCGGGCCCTCCATTATTTCACCGTAAAAAATAATGAGATTCCAACCAAGTCACCCGATACCTTCGTCGCGTTTCTCTGGACCAGGCCATCGAGAATAAATTATCAAAACACTTTATCGCGACGATTACGCGCCGTTACGACTTATTTTTCCCCTCCCTTCTGACAGGATATCGCCGTAATTGTTCGACACGACTAGCATGCGAATGGCTGGATATCGTGTTACGATCGTGGAAATAAAGAAAATCCAGTGGAATCGATACAGAAATGGTGGAGAGCGTTTGAAATGATTTGTCTTACTAAATATAAACCGAGGACTGTGAAAAATCATTTTCATCCAAAATTTTAATAACCGGATAAGTCTTTCCGTGACTTTCCGAATTTGTATAATATTTACTCAAAAAGAAATTATATTTATTATAGCGAAGGTTTTATTCAATTCGATGCCGTTTCCATCACAGGCTTCGAATCTTTCCCATCGCTTCGACTGATCGTAGAAATCTTGCGAATCCCAACAAAACCGTGTCGGCAACACGTGTCCGTGGTTCGCCACGAAATGCGAGAAATGTCTGTGGCCAGACCGCTCGAATCTTCTTCGCCGATCTGTGAGTGTTCTCTCTCAACAGCAGGCCATTATATTAGCGTTCATTTAAATAAAATGTCGCTATTCATTAAAGTAACGCGATCTGCATTTTTATCCAGAAATTTCATACCCCTTATTATTGCCCGAAAAAAATATATTAGAAAAATTCACGATTACTCCACTTAAGATTACAGCTACGCCTATTCACGTCGCCCAAATAAAAATTACATTTCATTTACAAAACGTTTAGATACACGCGTTCCTTTCCAACCAATTTCAACCCAAACAATTTTCCAACACACGAATCATGGCAGACCGCTGTCAAATCCTAATTCCAATCCACTCAATGAACATTCGATCAGTATTCCTCGGTGAACTATTCTCGCGTGTTCCCAAGCGACTTCCTTCGCTCGTGACCAGTCGTCGTCGAATTATTATCCGAAGGAATCTAACGAAAATGCGAGATCGATTAGCGTCGTCCAACTATAATACATCGCCAAGCTAGTTTCCGGCTTTTGAGTGGCATTTCTGTCTCTTTTGCACACGTTTCACCGCCTATACGAAATAATTGTCGATGCAAGGAACGTTCTGACAACGGTTGAACGATGCAGACGGTGTCAACGGTAAATGGTTATGACGGGGACGCTTTGAATCGTTGATTTCCATGATGTCACATTACACGGAAACGATGCTCGTCGACACTCGATAAGCAACCGGTCACGATCCATCCTTTGGACGACAATTTATCGTTCCCTTTGCTTCCCAGTTCGGCGTGGAACGCGATGGTTATTGATGAGAGGCATGAGAAATTTTGTTGCGGTGCTGCTACGTTTTGTAATTTGGGGAAAGTGGTTTTGGACGAAGTGGGTTTCATACGAGACAGGTATTTTGTTAATGAAATTTCTTTTGTTTCGGGATTGTGGTGAACGAAGAAGGGGACGGTTGTTTCATTTATTTGATAAGATATATCGCGACTTCTCTTGCGGTCGGGTTATCCGAAAAAGTGTAAGGGTTGAATTGAACACTGGAACTACCAAGCCAGTCGAACTGACTTGTTTCAGATTATTTAGGATCGCTGTAGGAATTTATGATGACTGTTAATAAGACAGAATATCTCTATTAAGTGTCCACTCAACGACTTTCGTATCCTTAATCCGTCGAACGTATGCTATCTAAATGGTACCAAAATCTATCGGCGGTTCTAGTGTTAACACAGACGTTCCAAGAATATGACACTCTGTGGAACGCGGTGTAATTTATATACCTATTACGGGAATCATTATAAGAGTTCTTAACATTGAAAATAGTAAAAAAATAGGAGGAAGAGGAGGACCGGATGGAGCGTCTCTTTCTATAGATAAGACAACGTTGCTTCGCTTCCTGTCTTAGATAAGCCAGCCCAATAACGTAACTCTACATCCTGCTTGCCTAACAGTCCCGTAATTGACTACCAATTAGGAAACAATTATGACTGGACACAATATGGAAATCAGCACTAAACGAGTATAGAAAAATCTGTACGCATTTACAGTATCAGCCTATCGCCCGGAGATTCTGCGAGTCGTGGAAAAGTCAGGGAGGTTTTCCATCCTTGAACAGTCGGCTCGCGAATGTCAATCACACATCGCCGATAATTCAGCGAGGCCTCCTTTGCTTCGTCCATTGGCTCGTTTTGTTTATGGTGGTCCTAACTCGGTCCCCGAGTTAGGTACACACGAGGCGTGCTACACGATCATCGTGATTAATTGGCAGGCTTCCAGGTAGACGGGGCTGGCCGGTGGCGACTTCCAAGTGGCCAGCCAGCCTTCCGTTCACCACTGTCCATTGTTTCATGATTAATCATCCGTTGCCGTAGTCACCGTTTCTTTCGTGGTAAAAAGCGTCGTTTCGATGTTTCCAGTGTTGTTACGACTGAATGGCCGATCGATCGTTCATCGTCACCGATTATACCACGCTCAACCGTGACCGTCATCGACGATGAGACGACGACTGTTGCTGGTGTCGCTGACGCTTCCACGGAATGGGATTGTCAACGATTCCCTTAACGGATCGCCGTGCACGTTCTGGGGGACGTAAAGCTGACTCTTCGTTTGCTCGTTCCGCGATTTTCAAGGGAGCCGTGACAATTTTTGTTCTCGTCATTATCGGGAACAGGAAACGGGAATGGAATGCGATTGCGAGGAATGTTCTACGGAGTTATTATTAGCCATTCACGTATTAATATCATTAATATTAGACAGAAAAGAAAAGCCAAGGAATTCCAAGTATCGTGCATAGGTCAGGGGCCGCGAGAACATTTAATCCATCGCGTTTCACCGAGACCAAAGAAGTCGGAGGCTGCGGGGCCGCTTAGAGGACAGGAGGACGAGCCTGATCGATGATAAATGAATAATTCTCGAACGATGCTATCGTTAATTACATGTAGCTTCAACAATGGTGTGATTGTCTCGACCGATACAGGAACCACCCCCTTGTTCCATCCCCTTTCAAGCTTCTAAACTCCTCTGCTTTTCTCCTCCCTTCTCTCAATCCTTGCTTCCCTCCTCGTCTCTCGTTTACTCTCGCTCTGTCCTTCGCTTTGTTTCACCAAACGGTCCGTCGAATATCTGAACCATGTACCCCCGGGATCACCACGCCATGCCGCGATACGTGTAGGTGCCATTATGGTCGCGTCTGTGTGGAAGGTGGGCGCCAAACTTTTAAATCGACGCCTCCGCAATCAAATTACAGACCGGGACACGACGATGCCCATGCATTATTTATGGCCGATGCCGCGTGCCTCGTACACGCATACATTGACGAGTATTCACGCGAATGAATCTGATGGCCTGGACTATCCATGGGGTATCGTACCGGCGTTGATAATTCGATGACATTATGGTAATTTTGGGAGAGATTCCGCCGTTGAGTTTGCACAGGCTGCAAGGGGGCGGAGATGCGGTGTATTTTTCATTCGGGAATCAACGAGTATTTAGTATATTTGCAACAGAGAGGAGAAAGCTATAACGATCTTGTGATTACAGTGGAATCGCTTTGGATTTGGGAATTTCACAGTTTATACGCTCTGCGTTCAAGGATAGTTCAAACGCTATTTAATGAACAGAATTTCACCAAAATGCTTAGCACGGAATTGTGCAATAGTTTTATTGCATCGTAGCAAACGTCACGTGGCGATTGTTAAGCGCGTCTAACTATCATCGACGTGGCTCGCATGACAGGAATATTCTTTTCTCGCCACCCATGTCGCGTGGAAAAAGGGCCACCCTAGTCACGCGCCCTTACGCGAATATGCGCGAAAACACTTTGCCATCGCGCACTGAATATTGACAAATGTTAAGGAGCTCGGTCTTTGACGAATAGCCGTGGGAAAATAATGAATACACAGGGATTGGCTAGTTTCGGTTCAATCGTCGTTCGATGCAGGTGGAGGGAAACGCGTGTACCGCGTCATGTTTAATCGAGCACCACTTCATTCGCTTCTTTCACCACGACGAGATAAAAGTGCATAATATTATGGCCGAGTAACACCCGAACGGGGCACACGGCAGATTTATTGGAATTAAAAGTCGGAACGCTTGGGATTCCAACGGTGGTCGTTTCGCGTCGCGTGAGCGCCATCGTCATTTCTTTTTGTGTCATAAACACTCTTCCAGCGATTCGGATCGCGTCTAAAACGTGAAAGAGGCGTGTGACCCTCTTCAGGGATGCCAGCACGCGTCGACGCAGTCATAATCGATTCCTCGAACGTCTCTCGCCAGGGCGAAGTCGTTAATGACGATGCCAAAAAATGCGAACGACCACCCTCGAGGCCTCCTTGCCGAGTCCCGTTGCGTTTTTAAATAACGTCTCGCTTCAGCTTTATTCCACGCCAGAACCAAACAAGTCCACGTTTTCGTGATCCATTTTTTCTTCAACGCGACACCTCGATAGCTCTGACATCGCCATTTGAAACGAGCTCAGGTGTGGACTGTAGCGCGAAATTTAGCGACACTTTGATTTTCTTAACGAGCGTATTTCTTTGTAAGTAGACGTTAGAAGAAATTTTTTTTATAGAAGGTATATAAAATTCTTCCTTGGGGGAGGATGCACATATATATTTTTTAACAGGAAAGACTGGAACTCTGTGGCGGGTGTGTTTCACTGTCGAAATCTTCTCGTTATTTCTTTTCATTTTTTTTTGTCATTATCTCTGGAGTATCTCGGCTGTTTGTACGGCGAATTCCCGAATGCGGATGCCAGCTCGTTCGCAGGACGTGCGAGGAATTCGTGCGAATTCGCGGAAAAGGATACGGGCGAAAAATGTGTATCTTTCTTGAACGAACGTTTACATGTGCCCCTTCCATTAGAAACGTCACGAAAAATCACGAAAATGCTCAAAGAAATGTTTTGCAGAAAATTCTCTTTGTATATTGCATTACAATTGCCCCTTAGAAATAATTCATGGAACTACTTTGATTGTAACGTAAAAACTACAGTGGCTAACACAAGAAATTCCACTCAATTTCCCCGACGAATTTATAATAATAAAAATACAGTTTTCGGGCACTTTCCAGTTTTCCCCTCTTTTATAAAAATAAACCGCGGCGTTTGCAACATTTACGTCCCCCTGCTATTTTCAGCTTTCACCTGCCGAAAAGGCCCGTCGTCGAAGTTTCGATCTCGAAAACCACTGTCCACCACAGAATTCTACCAAAGAGTCGGAGACAAAAAAGAAGTCCAATCGACTTCCACGAAACAACAATACGATCTTCCGGAGATCTGCGAAAATAGGAAAACCCACAGCAATACCCGGAAACCAGTATGTACATCGTCGCCCCTTCGATCTAGAATCTTTTCGAATAGCGCATCCTCTTAACTTTTCCCCTTAGTCAAAATGGTCGTGGCCACTTTGGTTCGATGCCATTGTGCCGGTTAACGAGATTATCGCCGGTATTCAAGCTGACCATTGGTACGAAAAAATAAATATTTGGAGGGGCCATTGTCGGGGTCTCGTGCGTCGCGCAGATGCGAAATGGTCGTGCAGAAAGCGCGAGGGTGGAGCCCTTAAACCACGACAAAAGGGACAAAACTGCCGTTTCTCTTTTCGTTCCCTTTTTTCCTCGTTCTTTTCTTTTTTTCTGTGTGGACACGGATTCGGTGGTTTTCTCGCGCAGTCAATGGCATTGGGGACAGATTGAAACGTCAATCTCTCGGTTGCATGGCCGCCCGACGATGGTTAATGTTACCTTTACGACTTGGCTGACTTTGGAAACGCGGCAGGAAATGTCGTGCGCCCGCAGAAGGTACGGCTCTGTCGGTCCAGCTTTAAAGGGAGAAGGTGTTTGTAAAGTGGAACTGTATTAGCAGTTGTGTTTTGAGTACCATTCGATACTGTGCGCCGATTGTACTCTTCATGGAATTGTTGCCACTTTTTCGTTGACTTTGGGATTTTCTTTTCGGGGTGGCTCAGTTCCGGCTTTGTGGGTTGATGCGTATGCTATTGGAATTTGATGGGACTTGTATGGCTGTAGAGATTTTCTGTATGAGAAATTCTGTATAGGTGTTGCAGATAATTCTCGGAATTTTCGATTTTATTGTCCGTTTGTCTTGGACGTTACAAATTATTATTGTTATGAATTATAATCGAGAGTAATTTAACGATCCAATTAAACAGCTAAAACCCTACTTGCAGTTCCTCTGAAATTTTGTAATGCTCCTTCATCTACTAAAATTCTTTAACTACTAATTCGAATATTGTAAAAATACTTCTGAAACACCACGAATTCCACCTAATGTTTTGTCCATCTCCGTCACGATTTTGACGCACTGGAATTCGGTAAGAATTCCTCGAGAGTAAAACAGAAAGGGAGGAAAACCGAGCTGAAAAGGGACACCGGGTTCAGGGTTTGACGTGGGATATCGTTCACCCATTGGCCCGTACCTGGTGGTCTCCACTGGCTCTGTGGCTCTAATCTAATCCGACAGGTCGCCGATACAACGGCCTTCGGATTAACCAGCGTTTTGTACAGGTTAGCCTACCGATTTCGAACCTCGTGACATCCTCGAACTCGAAGGTTATCTTATCTACCTCTCTTCCACCTTTAAAAACGACTGTGTAAGCGGGCGTAACTGTGTCTCTTCGTGACAACTATGGCCTGGCTACCAGCCTGCTTACAAGTCGAACACGACGTCCTGGAGATTAGTCTCGTGGCGCTCGATTCGTTTAATTTACGATTTCCGGATGAACCATGAGGGAAACATCGATTACTTGGAATAATTGGGACGTCATTTCGTATTGAAATAATTTGACGAGAGATATACGTAGGATTTTGTGAATGACTAATGGATGTAGCTGACAGAGGGTTGAAGAGTTAATTTGGAAACGATGATTATTCAGGGAAAATATGGAAGTACTAAAGAAACAATTTAATTAGAATTCTGTACCCTGGAATATTAAATCCAAAATCGAATTTGTAATTATAATACTGCATCTTCCAAATTGGTAAATTCAAAGAAGCAAGGAAAGAGATGCTGATTATTGTAGCTGTAATTTTCATATCGAAAAAAATTAGATGGTTAACTTGAATGAAATACAGACGACGTTTTACAAGATTTTCCAGAACGTGCTTAAAGATGCAGGTGAGAAATTCATATTCAGAAGTGGTCACCGTAGGAAGTATGTAAACAAGAGCCGACCAACGTGATCGCCATCGACGATCGATCGATCGATCTACCTTCGATGGGAAATCGCTTTCGCGGAACGATAAAATATAAGCGATGACTTGATAGCAAGATTATCGCGACTCCCCGCGATGTCTCCTTCTCGTTTTATTCTACCAATCCCTCTTCTTTCTTTTTCTCCGCATTTGTCGTTCTCGTCTGCGACTTCTGTTCATTTTACACTGATTTTACACGTTCGTTGACCCTGGGGACGCGTAAAATCTATAAAAGGAGGGAATGGATCGTTCGCGGACATTTTAATATCTCGAAGAACAAATCGTTGAATATCCTGGAATAATTACTTTTATTGGTCCTCCTTTAAATAACGTGCAGGATTAAAACATATATTTACTGGGGATATTAATTTCTACGAAGCACTCAAAATTGGAAGAAGAATTCTATTAATGTTGTCTACTATTTCAAATATTGTAATTGAGAATGCGATATATTCTTTAACAAAACAATATCTAATAAAGAAACTTAATACCTCTTAAAATTTCGTATATCTTTCCCATACAAACAATCTCATAACTTCCGTAATAAAAATTCCCAAACATTATGCGCTCCATGACCTCTTAAAAGCCCATCGAAAGGGTTGATTTTTACGTTCCAGCGGGCAGAATCCAATTTCCAGTCGCACAAACAGTCCTCCCCCCGTGTTACCAACGGAACCACGAGCTCTTATAAACGGGGCCCCCCATAAAAAAGGCGATCCCATAAAAATATTTCGACTCTTTGGTCCGTTGCCAGCCACGTCGTCGATTCTGAAAATGTTTCCCGGTGCACGCCCCCGTTGCACGGGCCGACGATTTTTAAAGCGTGCCCACGAGCCCGTGAAAGTCGAGCTTAAAAAGTCCCCCAGGGAGGATCACGAGTTGTCCAGAAGTACAATGCCCTGGCGAGGATAATCACGATCTCGTGGAAAATGGGCCCAGAGGATTTTCGAGCCACCCCATGAGAGGATCTTAACGCGTCTCGCCCCTTAAACCGTTCCCTATTTCTTTTCGAATTTTTTGAAGGAACAGAGGTACAGAGAAGCTGCAGGATTTTCCAGCAATCTAGCGACGTTTCTACAGTATACAGCGAGGAATAGAAAATATTCGTGGAATGAGAGAAATGGAAATAGTTCAGATTCATGGTCATAGTTATTAAACGATTAAAGGTGTCCACTATTCAGCTGGTTAGAGCAAGAAGGAAATATAATGTATGTAAATTAAAGATAATCAATGATACAGTAGTAGTGACGGATGGACCAGGAACGATTATACCGTATCCCATTTTCAGCACCCTCTTCGGCATCGCGTAGGGGGAGGAATATATAGGGAGATGCTTATCGAAAACCGAGGGCTTTGTGTTAAAGAGGCTAATTCCCAAATGAGTTATTACCTATAAAACGTGCGGCCCTTAAGTGGACGGTAATATTACCGCGGTAATAAACGGCCATTTATGACCCACCCTCTACCTCTTTTCCTATCCCACCGATACCTTGGCCGCCCCTTGTACGGGCCGTTTCGCGTTCGCCACGGAAGCGATGTAAATAAACCCCCTTGGGCTCTCTCCTTTCTTTCCACGAAGCTCGCTATTAAAGTTTACGATTCTGCCGCCGCCACGGCACCGTGCTTAATTAATTAGGTTCAACAATGTGGACCGGGACGAACGTAGCCTCGTGTGGCCTTTTTCGTGTTTTCGAACGACGAAGAAGGAAGGGATACACGCCAGGCTATTATTTCTGGTCCATGGTCGGTGCACGAGTTTAGAATTGCTTTATGGGGGAGACAATAGATGCGGGTGCAATGGCCTGACGCTTGTTATTCGCAATGTGCAGGTTTCCCGTAGGTGTTCTGTATTTTTTAGACTGGTGTGGCAAAGGGGTGGCGAAAGTTTTCATTGATAAATTTTAAGTTGCTATGAGAGAAGAAATAGTGGGTCAAGAATTGTGGTATACGCATTTCTTCTAAACGGTACTTTTGGGAAATATAAAAAGCTCCATCATCGAGTGTGGAAATTGAAAGAAAAGGAAAGCATCGAGCCACGAGAAATTATTCTCCAACAGTCGTCTCTCTTCAAATTGTATCGTTCGAGCAGCTGTGTTGATTTAAGAACGCCAAAACTCGAAACGTTCACCGATATTAAACGCAAGTGGTTGCTAAAACGGTGTGACCCCTCACCCCCCGGGCCCAAAATACTTCCTTTAATACTTCAGAAGGTGTATCAATGACGTGGACGATAAAACAGGCACGATTTCGGGCGACAAGAAAGGGGAGAAGATTTTATACGAGGCGAGGGCCCAGTCTAATTGCCTCACCGTGGAGAACGTAAAGTTTCGCGTAAAGTGACGCTGGAAGCGATCCTCTTTTCTCCAATTTTTTTTTCCTCTTTCGATTCCTCTTCTTCCTTTCCGTCTCGCAGATGATACTACACGCGAACCCCGCCCGTAATAAATATGGTGGCATTTCGGAAACCGTCCACCATTTAATGAGCCTCTTTAGGTCGTTATTAAATTATAAATTATGACAATCTTATCTGGCGTTTAATGAACCGGACGTTTTATGCAGGCTGTTAATATCAGGGCGACACCTAAGTGCCCACGAGGAACTGGTTCACCGTGTAGTCCCTTGAGAAATGGCGTGAGAATGTTTGAATCAGGTGAAACAGTGCTTTCAGGATTTACTGTTCCCATTGAAGTACTGTAACTGCGAGGAAGATTTGGTTTGATATATTTTGAATGTTTCCAAACATTGTATCCTACGCAAATTATTCACATCTTCCTAATAATATCATAAGCCCCCTTAATTTGTCCGAGGGCCAGGAAAGGCCAGGTAGAACGTAAAAATGGATTGGTTATTGGCGAAACGCGTCACTTTCACGAACACTGATCGGTTACCCGCGAGATAATCCGATCTCTTCCCACGTGGCGCCCCGCGGTGTGACGGCGGCTTTATTAGCCGTCAATTGTTTGTTCAACATTCCCCAAAAACCCCCGTAAACGTTCGCCCGGCTGATTTACTGCTCCCTTCTTGGAGAGACCACTGAGGAACGAGAGAGAAGAGGGGAGAGCGAGAGAAGGAGGGAAGAGGAAGGTTGTTGGTTGCGTCGAAGGACCAGCCACGACCTGCAAAGGCGCTTCACCTTCAGGAAATCGGACGAACGCAACCCCTCCGCGAATTCTACGCGTTTTACCTGCCTACCTGTTCATCGACAGTGTTCCCTTCGCCATCAGGCATTTGCTTAATGGAGGACCTCACGCGAGTGCGATTAAATAATTACCGAATTACTGATCCAAACGATTTGCATATTCCCAAAAATTTAATCTGAACGGAGAGACCAACGAATCGCAGGATCGAACAAAAATTAAAATACGAGCACGGGAACAAAGAGGAAAGATTCTCGGACCATGGAGCGTGATAAATCTCCCGTGGTCCAGGAACCGTGAATTCGAATCGAATCGTGACACCGTTGTAGATCCACGGTGGATCGACCATGTAACCATAATAAGCCACCGCGAGCCCATTAGTCGGTTTATTAAATTTCTCGCTGGTGGCGCAGGGTAAATAAATAAAAAACAGAGGAAGGAAATAAAGGAAAAGATAAAGAAGAAATAAAATGAAAACGAAGTCGAGGAAGGATAAGGGGAGGGTGCACGAGCAGACTTCGCGTTTAGGCAGCCATTAGCTGGAGATTTACGCCGAGCCGTAACTCATCGTACTCATTTGTTCCTCTGTTCTTCACCCTTTCGTTCTGTCTCGTTGCACAAGCAATACGATCGTCTTTGTCCCGCTGTTGCATCACGGGGCCGGTTCCCCATGGCAGGCCCTGGGTCGTCCCGTCTCTCTTTCGGGCCCTTTCGACGCTTCGACAGACTCCATTCACCGTGGGCCCCGTGATTGGCCGATCCTTCATTCCGCGTTTAACCTGTCGCCTATTCTTTCACGTGGAAAAAACACGCGACTAGCTCGACAACACGTTCGATATTGGGTATTCCTGGAAAATCGCTACTTGATGACGCGGAAGTGGAGAAACTATTATTTAGACGTCGATACGATGCCTTCCTTTTGTGCTGGCTGGAATATTAATTAGTCGGGATGACGGAGGTGTGAATAATGGAATTTGCGATACGTGCAAACGAGAAAGATGGTAAACGTGGTGGAAATTTTACTGCATCTATTGTATCGATGTTTGCTGTATTTGAACAGAGTTATTACGCAAAGAATGCATTTTATTTGGTATCTTAAGAACCATGTCAGAATTGAAAGAATAAAATATCTTCTATTCAATTGAAATATTGTCGAGGTGTCGCGCGTCGACGAGATCGTTCGATCATCTAAACAAATTCTCAGGCCGCGAAAGGTGTCCGCCTGAGTGTGAAGAGGTTTGAGAGGCAGGTGCCTGGCAATAAAGCGACCGGGAGGCACAGCCCGCTCCGGAAAACGAAAAGCAACGAGCCAGTTGGTTATTTTTGGCGTGACATTACCGAATGATTTGTAGGTTTCCCCCGTTTAGCCTCGCAGGGCCCGTCGATAGGCATATGCATTTGCAACGACCGAACAAAATTTCTCTGGCATTGCGAAGAGAAACTATGGAAAGTGATATTTCTCTGAAATTCTGGAATTGTGGTACGCTCTTAAGAACTCTGGAATTTTTATACCCCAGAACTGTGGTACTCCGGAATGTTCGAACTAAAGAACCATAAAAATACAAGCCCCGAGAAATATACCACACGGCACTCCCATCCATAAATTTAAGAAACATTTAACCACCAATTGCCGAAAATATTCGTTCACGTGAATGTCTCAGAAATATCCTTCAAATACTCGCACATTACCCTCATACCGCGTAATCTTCTGCACGCAATATTATACTTACGTGCCTGTACGTCATACCTGCACAAAGGCTTGCAAGTCGATCGTCTCATTAAATCGTGATGGCACGGTAATTTTCGGTTCTTTTCGCACGGCCACAGCAGGAAGTCCCTCCTTTGACGGCGAATCGCGAAAAGTGAGCGGAAAATAGTGGCATAATTGTAACAAGAGACCGGTTTCAATCCTTGTTCCAATGATTGAAAGCTTACGAGAGTGGAGCATTGACGCGATGATAATTTCTCTTACCCCCCTGCTCCACCCCATTGCAATAGATTTGAATGGATAAAGGACGGGGAGCATGTTTACGAAGAGATTCGCGAATGAAATCGACCAGCGAGAAAATATCACCGAAAGTATCGGCCTAATGGCCACCGCCATTATTCTTATTTATTGCTGCGGCGAGTTCCGTGCAACGGGCATAAATAATCTTAGGTAATTGCCGGAGAGGAGCCGCGGAGTTCTCTGTAACCCTTTCTCGCTCGCTAATGAACGACGTCGAATAAAGTTATCCTCGTCGAGTGTGCCTCGAACCGTGTCAGCTCCGCGACTGGAAACTCGATTGCTCGAGAAATCTCTGGCGAAGTGTTTGGAAAGTAAAATGGAGATGATTGGCTATAACAATTAATTTATCGTACTTCTTACGCGACGAGGAATTACGTCGAATATTTATTTTCTTCTTTCTCTTCTCATTTCCTATATGTATTCAATGCTTTATGCTAGGATAATCACGTGAATGGATTTCAAAGAAGTGCAAATTTTTGTTGCAAACAATTTTCTTTACGAGATATATCATTTGTTGTCCCATTATTTCATATAATTGCGGACAGGAAAAAGATTAAATTTCATTATTCACTGTTTTTTATTCCGTCTCGGAATTTGCAAAATTTCGCATCACTTCTGCCCCCCTTAACCACTCTCGCAACGTGTTCGCCATGATTGTCCAACGGTGCCCCATTAATTCAACGATTTATACACGGCCTGCGAAAGACGTCGTTACAACGATGACGCAAGATATCATTACCAGCGATTTGTCTGCTCTAAAACGACGTTGAAATTTCCGATCGACCGTGCCACAACCACCATCAGCGGCCAAATGCTGGACAGTATGAAGAAGGAGATGAAGAAGAAGGCGAAGAGGAAGAAGTAACGAACACTCTAAGAGTAGAAGTAGACGAAGAAAAAGAAGAACGAGGAGGAGCAGAAGAGTGGAGCTGAGAAGAAGCGGAGCACAGATGATTTTTCCATGAACGAATGATTTGTAAGCACGTCGACCGTTGTTTATGGCGGCCTAGGCAATTGTTTAACTTAATTGCACGCTGTTACGTCGGCACAGTTAGCCTCCCCATATAATAGAACGCCTCGAACTGTGCTAAAGGGTGGGAAGGTGGTAGAAGATATGGAGGATGTAACGAGTCGAGAGGATAGAGTTATTACCTGTCCGAGACTTTTAGAGCCTCCCCCTCCCTGCTTGACACGCCCTTCCAATGTAGCTGTTATTAGTAATGCCAACTATTAGGATTTTTCATCGGCCACCATGTTTACTTTCATTACCATTTCCGGGGATTTCTTCGGCGATAAAGTGGATACGAAATGGACACTGAGAGCTTCTTTCACGATGCATATATATTTGTATTAAGTCGTGCTCTAAGTGTACGTACAGTAAGGAGCAAAACTTAACCAGCTATTTTTATCACTTTACGTTTTATATAAGTAATTCACCCGATAATAGAATTCGGGGACTACTAAATATTAGGTGAAAAATTGTCGATTTTTCAACTGCTGTAACGCCGAGAAAAAAAATCGCACAATAACCTAGCTGTGCTCATTTTAAAGGGAGTAGTCTCTAATTTAACATACCTGAGCTCATTTTCTTTCCCAATTTTTGTTTGCATAGTGTAGGGGGTGGCAACGTGAAGGTGTTTTTTTTAAAGAAAATTGTACGAAATCAAACGTCTCTACGGAGTTTAAAACCAAAAATATTAATGGAAAAATTACAGCATTTTTGCTTAAAAGTCGTTTAAAGTATCGTGACATAATAAAATATTAGTTCTATAGAAGAGCTGTACGTAGCAACTCGAAACGAATAATAAAATAGGGGTTGAAAAGACGCTCGAACAGCAGGCGATCCGTTTACATTGTCGAGTGGCCGACTGTTCACAGACGAATATCCGCGGGCATCGTGGAAATCTGTGAAACGATGCACGCCGTGAAGCCCATAGAAAAATCCATGTCGCAGTTATAAGAGGAAAAGAAAGAAAAGTGATCGTTTCCAGGGGTGAAAACGATCCTCAAACGCGTCGTTCCGACATCAAGTTACCTACGCTTCCACGCCCGGCGTACTTTATTGGGCAGAAAATTTTACAATAAAGGACGAGTCGTTTGGTTTCTTTGTGCTCCTTGTCGGGAACAGGAACAAGCATCGAGAATTTCGAGGGATCTTTATTAAATACGAGTTTCTGAGTGCTAGCGCGTGTGTGCACAGGAAGTGATTTACGGTGTACGACTGTGGATGAGTTCGATCGGAAAATGGAAACCGAATGAAAGGACTTTTACACCGTACAATGTAGTAGACGTGCTTCTAAGCTGTTTTTAATAAAGAAAGAATGTAGACACGATTTTGAATTGAAAATTGTGGACTAAGAATTGGGAGAGTCATTGGAAAGAGTCAGCGTGTAAATAGTAAAATTTAAATGTAGGGAAATATGCGCCATCGATGCTGCGTAATAAAAATAATAAAAAAATTTGCTAACAAAAGTGCAAGAGGATAGCCACATGAAAAAATTGCAAACTAAAAAGTAAGGGTAAGATCGATATTTCCAAAAGTCCCACAACTTCGTATTCTCATTCCATCTAAAATCTCATTCCACTCCACTTCTCACCTTCCGCACAACGTATACACTAATAGTAATAATAGTCTCCCAATATCAGTTTCCCCGAAGCATACACCCCCCCCCCCCCCTCCACAACCCCTAGCAAAACCCAGCCAACATTTTCCAAATGAGTTGCTTTCACGTGACATCTCAATCTCCAAGCACGATCGTTCTCGAAATCGCTGGAATAAGATATTACAGTCTCGTCTCGTCAGGAATCTAAATAGAATCGTACAGGGTATAGAAAATTTACCTGTATTCAACGTCCGCAGGTGGCGTCTCGTTTCCATGGCAGCGAGAGGTCAACCTGCGAATTTCCACGTCCCTCTTTCGCATTGTCCGCTGTGTCCCGCAAGGGATGAACGAGGAATGAAGAGTGTGGATTTCAGGTCGGCCATTGTCGTCCCTTTAAGCAGCTCTTTTACGAGCTACCAAGGGGAGAGAAGGACTCGTGCTGCCCAGGAAGCATTGTCCAGGTCAATCTTTGCCTCCTTAGGCGCTTATTTTCGCACTTATTTACACGCCCTCGACAAAAGGGCGAGCGGCTGCCTTGGATTCTCGCGCGTGGTCCCTCTTTCCAGTTTCTATTCTTCCATGGGTTTCTCTCTTTTTCTATTTCTTTTTTTCTCTCTTTTTTTTTCTTTGGTCAAGAGCACCGCCACACCCTCGGAGCACAAAGTGGCTCGTCGAGTGGCTTGTGCGTGACTTTCGACCGCTATTGGAGACGAATTCGTTGAGTGATTCTTGGGGACAGGCGATTTCTACGAAATTCTTGAATGCTGGTCTGGTGATCGATTCTTGAGTTTGTCTACTTTTTTCGAGGAGTTGTTGAAGAGATTCGGGAACCCAGAGTGTTGAAAGATGATTGGAGGTATCTCGTAGAGAAATGTCATTCATAAACGTCCCCGAATGAATTAATAAGAATATTTTCAATTTGGAGAGTGTCTCAGGTAAAGGGTTAATTTCCCGTGGCCCCTAAATTGGCCATAAAAAGTCACCTGCCGAGAAATCGTTTCTCAAGCGTGATATTTCGGACAAGCGAAAAATTAATTCGTCCATTTGACCGACGCTTAAAGATGGGCCAGAAAATTTGCCCTATTGTTTCTCACGTTCAAGGATAGGCTCGGAGAAAAATTTATCGCCTGTTCCGTTGCCTTCTCCTTCTAGCAGCACGAAGACCCACGAAATTTCACCATCAGTCATACGGTCGATTCTGGGAACATGGCACACGAACCTCATCAGAGTTAGTGCCGGTTTAACGTCGAGACAATGCTAGACCATTTCCACCCTCGATCCCATGGGGTGCGCCCATCTTCCTGGTCCTTCCCCTTCGGTGCAGTACCTTTCCCCCCTTTCGAAGGTGTGAAAAAGTCACAGTGGCCGGAGAAATTAGACTTTCTTTTGCACGGTGTCTCCGGAACCTTGACTTCTCTTTTCCTTTTCCTCCAATTTCTGCCGGAGAAAGTGTGGCCGAAACGTTCCGAATTCGCAACTGTTTATACTTCAAATATCATCTCCATACATTTCGCATCTCCTTCTGGCGGTTTGTATTGCTGATTTATTACCAGAACTCGCGCAGCATATAAGCTGACACCAGAAGCAACGCTACATTGTACAAAAGTTTCAATAAATGGCCGCACGCCAATTAGATCACCGGTTGGATACCATTTAATCGAATGGCCGGTGCACGTGAAAATTACCAGCCATCCCGAAACGTTCGACCACGCGAACACAGGTACAACGTGAACCACCTGGTGCAACCGAAACGGGAACTCGTAAAGCGTGCACGCGGCCTCGATTTGAATAACGACCGAAAACGTTTCGAAACGAGCCCCCTGAGAGACGTTTACGCCGCACGAATTCCGCTCGCAATGAGAACGCATTACCGATTCCGCGACTTTTTATCGCGGCTATCGGCGTGAAATACGACCGGCGAAGCTTTCATACGCGGCATAAAAATGTATAGATAAACTCGATCGAAGGAAATCGTCTCCAGCGCATCTGCCGATTCCATTATCCAGCTCGTGCCCGGTTAGCCGAAATTCCAGGATCTTTGAAGGTGCAATTTGTGAATTTGCGTTTATCGCGGCACGGTCGATACTTGGCCGGATGTAGTGGCATTTAATTGCAATATTAATTGAGCCGCTTGTATGGAGATAAGGGAGACACGGTAATTAAAATTGGGCTAATTTAATTAGCCAATTGGGCATGGTGTGATTGTCTATCAAGGGAGGTCTAAAGAGTCGTTTGCAGTGAGATTTGTGCAGCACTGACTGCGCAAGAAAAATATGAAAAGGAAAGTAGCGTTTGAAAAATATACCAAAGGTTCTGTACGCGCATTAGACGCGCGATAATAATATCAATAATTATTTGCCTCTTCAAACAGCACTCTGACAAAACGTCCGGCAAGAATCCGTGGCCCGTGATTTATTAATTACCACGAAGTTAATTAGTCAAAGTCGTGGCCCGGATGAGCGTGCACGGAATTGGAGAAAAGGAGAAAATGGGACCGGGTTCTTCGTATCGAGAGATGGGCCTTCGAAAGGGAAAGCAAGACGGCGAACAGAGCTGCCGAGCGAACGAACGTGCTAATATACGCGCGGACCATAAACAATCATCATAAATATTTCGGTCGACACATTAGCCGGCTTGTCTGCCAACACTGGGGCCCACCTTTCGCAATCCCTTCGCCCTTAATCACGCGAGGAAAGGAGAACAAGAAGAAAGGGCCCGCTGGCATTCCCTCCCCCTACCCCCTTACCGATGGCTCCTTCCACTTCTAATTAAGATAATAATAACAACTCATTAATTTGCCACCCCTGTACGCTACGCTGGCTGTGGATTCCTGTATCCTTGGTTACGAGAAAGTATTTCGTTTCTCTTCTTTTTTGTACTGCTTGATTATTTGCCATTCATCTTCCTCCACTACAACATTCTATTTGGTGTTTCGTATGTGCACCTGTGCTCGCGTGTGTGATTGGTGGAGCTCTCTAAGTGGTTGTTTAAAGGGTGATTTGTTAAATACGTGGGGCGGATTTTTTGTCGATCGAGCTCGGAGAATAGAGGTGTGTGTTTTTGCTCGATGAATTATTTGCAGGGGACTCGGTCAGCATTGAGAGAGTTTGTTTCGCAATTCCGCGTAGATTTTTGTCCGCGAGATGGTTCTGAATATTTTGAAGTTCACCCTTGTTGTGAAAAAACGAAGTTTCAGTAGATATATTTGCGGTAACTAAAATCTGCTCATGGAAGTGACCGAACGCTTTGGTCCGAGTAATATAAAATAAAATTTCGAAACGTGCGATACATCAGTCCGAACGATCGATCGACGTGGACCAGCAAAAGTAAAGGAAGAAACGAAAAAAAAGGGAACGCGAGAAGAAGGAAAAAGAGAATGGAGGCGCTAATGATATTGAAATGGATACGAGTTATGCGTCGGCCATTTCGGTTCTCCCCTTTGGCTTCTTCGTCCTCGTGGTCCCTGGATGCCGTTTCGTTTCTACCTCGGGGTCCCTGGGGTTAGGTTACCTTGTTAGTTCTGGCTGCCTCCATTGCCGTGTGCCCTCTGGCCAGACCGTGGAATTGCTTTCTATTGTAAATAACGGCTCAAAATACCGGCACCGGCGAAATTGATTTCTCGTATCACTTCACCTTCAACCGACCGACGCCGTTACACCCATTCCTCTTTGATTGCCCGGAGAATTAACGCCTCATTTTATTTCGTCCCCTCTGCTCGTTCATCTCGAACACCCAGCTGTTGATTCTTGTCCGCAAAAAAAGATCGCAATCGAATCTCGCCGTTCGCCTATAAAAATTAATGTCTCCTAAACGACACTTATGTTTCTCGATATTGCACATCCCTCGAGGAAAGTTCCGTTTCATTCCTGTACAAATGTGACAACGAGAGCATCCTTTACGAAACCAATCTCGCGGAATATCCAGTCTCAAAAAAATGTACGTCTACAGATGTCCGTTGCAGAGCGTCGAAAATCGCGAGAGAATTCCAGGTCCAGCAGCTATCACCAGGATCGATAGGAGCTGAGCAAGGGGGTAGGAGGTAAAGGTAGTCAGAGGAGAGGCAGATTCCTGCGCGTGCACTTTTATCTTCTCTCTCCCTTTCTCTCCTCCCTTTACCTCTCTCCCTCGCCCTTTCTCTCTTTCCTCCAATGCCCCTCTCGCTCTGCCCAATCCGCGGTGACAGAGGAAGGGTTGAGGAGGCCGTGGCACACACGCGAGATACGCTCGCGTTATGAATGCAGAGGCTACGGGTGGAGGTGCATAATTCAAAAGTTCGTAGCTCATTAAAGTAGCGAACGGGGATATCCTTTCCAGGAGGCGAGCAGCAGAAGGATTAAGGGCTCCCTCTCTCTCTCTTTCTACCTTTGCGAACAGAGAGGCAGAGAGATAGCGAGAGGTAGAGAGAAAAGGAGAAGGTGCGCACGGCCACCGGTCAAATTTGTAGCCACTAAAACCGCCGGTTTTATGGCACGAAATTTACTGCGTTTTCACGGTAAAGTAACAAAGTAACCCTCCATCGGACCAGCGGGACGACGATTTGATTTAGCGATCTTTTATTATCCGCGATATTGATCGTCCAACGGAGATGGGGGTGAGGCGAGGGGGAGGCTTTTGACGGCTCTTCGTTATCTGTTTCGTTGCTACGTTGTTCGGACTTTTTTCTGACCTTTTTATCATTTTTCATGGCATTTCGAGGCCCGCGTTTGGAAAATATTCGACGTGGCTCAATATCAGGCCTGTCAATAATCATTCGCTTTTCATTTGTGGGCATATTCTCAGCGTGAAAAAGTTCTTCGCCCGACATCGTAAATTTGCACAGAAGAGTTACGCAGAAGAGCCGTTTAAACGTTAACAAATAAGTGCAAAAAATAACCACTCCATTTACAATCACCCAGAGAAACCGTCCTCCATCCATCTTTTCCTCCACCCAGCAATTTCTCCATTCCCTTCTACCCCCTCCGTGACGATCAACCCCCGTTGGTCACTAAAACTCGCCACCCCCGACATTACCCTATAAATCATTCGAGAAAGGCAGCTCGCCAAAAACGAAAACAAGGAGACCGCCAACCCATGGAGAAATCGCGTCTACGAAATCACGGCACGCGAGCGATTGGCGTCATTATAAGACCATTAACTCCCAACCCCTTTTGAAAAACCCCCAACCACGGAACGTATTCTCTGTACGTGATTTACGCAATTATTGTTTTCGACCCGTGGCGGCGACATTTAAACGAAAATTGCACCGGTTCCTCGAAAAATTGCCCGCAATTTTCGATGCAATTTCGCACATACGGTGTAATCGACGCGATCGTGGAACCGTTCTCGCGAGTGATCACACGAAAGGGGAATCGCGGTTCGTTCGGTGAAATTGATTCGATTACCGGTTCGTGGAAACGGAGAAATTCGTTTCGCAATGGTCGCCGCTGGTCATCGTTTAACAGTTTCGATTGCGTTCCCAGGTGAAGTGAGATAATTAGGCCGTGGCGAATTCCATAATGTCGATCGACGTTTACGCAATTACCTGTCGCTTTCCACGTTCTTTCCACCTCCAGTCGCCGGCAATCGCCTGGACGATGGTGGTCGATTTCTGCGTGCACCTGTTGAAGGAAATTTTCTTTGGAATTTGGAAATGTTGAAAGTATTAGTGGAGGTGGTTATTAGCGTCTGTGAGTAACGTTTGACATAAAATTATCGTAAATGGAGAAATAAAAATTGGTTTCCAAACATATGTGAAATTAAGTTGGTAATTTATGGAGTCACCGTTGCAATTATTCATGCTACGATATTGTGCATAAGCAATTGCAATGAAATAGAACATAGTATAAAATGAAAAGTATATGAGTACAAGTATTTCCTCGCACAACTATACGTTTCTATTCGTTCCCAGAAATGTATTACTTCTACACTTCCCATCCTCATTATATACATCCCAATTAAAAGATCCAACAGCGGGCACCGATTTCCAAAAAGGAAAAAAAAAACAAAAAAGGAGGACCTCCAGGAATCATTTTTCACGTCGTACAAGAGGGACCAGGGCATCGAAGAGAATCTTCGGTAGCCACAGTCCACAATTCTCCCGACTAAAAATTTCAATCTCCCCCGGAGCCACTTAAACGCCGGTAACACCGAAATAATCGGCAATATTTAACGGCATTTAATTTCACCCGGAGCTACCCGTGACAACGTAATAATCCCACTGACCCGAACCGTGCACACCATGATCACCACGAACGCTCACCTCAGAGGTGGTATATCAGAAATCACGGCTAAAAGGGTGAAGTATATAGAAGAGGGTGGGTAGAAGGGGGGGACAAGCTCGTTTCACGGGACCGTAAAATTTTCTCGGTTCGTCCCCGCTGGTTCGCTCGAAATCCCCGTGGCGCGACCATTCGTCATGCTTAAGTATACTAATGCAAGCATAACGTATTAATAAACCGGCCTGGCCCGGGCGGCGTCATAAATTCCGGGAGGCGCGGGGCCCGACGGGATGCAGGAATAGACAAATCGTAAAAAATGAAGTAGAATATAATATTCATTATTTTGTTCGTTTTTGAAAACGTAATGTGTAATAAACTTTGGTCGTTACCATACCTTTGGTGGCTCGGGAACAAAGGGCGTTTTATTGTGTTCGCAGAGCTATTTAAGAACTGCGAACATTTATCATCGCAACACTGCAGGGAAATCTGCGAAAAGAAACGAAGAATTTTGCGAAAAGAATTTGCGATGGAACAATATCGCAACTCTATAAATGGTAATTCAAAAATGTATAAAAATGGAACACGAAAATTATTATCGAAATGCTAAAAGAAAGTACATACATGTCACAAGTATAATGTAATATAAACAATATATATATAAAAAATGCAAAGAACAATAGCGCAATTGTTATTTGCAACTCTAATGCACAACACGATCAGTATTTTTTTACGCAACTCTAATTCGAACCGCAATACATATGTATTAATTAGCAACTCTAAAAAAAAGCCGCTACCCGGGCTTAACCGCAACTCTAATCGCAATCGCGATATGGATTCATTCGCAACTCTAATGCGAACCGTAATCAATCGTACGCGACGCTAATAAAAATCGCGATTTGCCGAATGCGGTGACGATGGGCCAGCAATAGTGCTAGCCAAAAAGATAAACTACAACTACAGCATACAAAAGCGAGCATAGTGACAAAATAGTAACAAAGAATGGCTCTCCATCCTTTGGATGCAGAGCCATTGGTAGTTGCCCTCTTGAGCGACAGTTTGTCGGGCCTCTTCGGCATTTAGCTTCTTCTTTTCTTCGAGCGCAATGCCCGCTGAAACTTAGTCTAGGCTCGAGACTCTATCCGCAAAAAAAATAAAATAGAATAAAAATCTAAAACGCGTAGCTAAACGGAACGCACGTGGACGAATCACGACCAAATACAATCGTAAAAATTGCGATTATGGAAAATCGTAATGATTACGATTAAAATTGTAATCGATCTTCGCCTACACGCGCAGCCTCGAGCATAATGTAACACGTTCGTTTCGAAGCCAAATCGCGACCACGTCCGCGAGAAATTCGAAAAATCGATAGGCAAAGCTAGAGGCGAACGCATTATCGTTCGCGCCACAGCTTCACCGTCGACTTTTCAAATCAGATTTCCTGAAACAGGTTGAACACGCGAAATGTTGCCTACCCGACCAGAGACTGTGTCAACCTGCCCGGCCCTACCTACTTATATCTATCAGGCACACCAGAAGGTATACTACCTATCCTACCTAGACCTATATTTAAAAAATGGCAAAGCATTCACACAAACACACATCATTCCACATTCCTCACTCAAACACTCGGGCGCAAGAGCCTAAACTAGAGAGACGTCCCGGGACGCCTCCGACACCCGAGCTTGGCATACAATCATTCACACTCTAAGGGTACGTACCAATTCCTGAAATCGGCTGACAAAGGCTAGCGACCATTGCGTAAATGTGCGTAAACGTACATGATAAATATTGATTGTTAAAATATGTTGTACATTTTCTTTCAACTAAGTATACTTGGTTCGTATAGTACTCTATTCGTTGCCATATTTTCATAATTCGTTACGGTATTCAATGTATGTTTGCAATTGTAAAGCATATTTCTATTCGTGAAATTGTAGTATCGGTATTGGAATAAATACGTTTGTAATTTTTTATGAAATTCCCGATCCGACGCAATTCCACAGCCTAACCACATACACACACAATGTGGAAAATACGTCGTGCACGGTACGCTATCAAGTGTCAGCCGCCACACATTGTTATAAATTTAAAAACCATATGATCATCGTGCCCATTGCCTTTCACTCACCCAAGTAGCACCTGGGCACGTGAGTGAGTTCCTGACAATGAACACGGAAGGGGTTAAACCTGAAAATCCTGATCTAAAAAGATGATTAGTACACGTAAAATTGCAATAGCGAATACTATATTTTATTTTCAATCTCTTCAAAAATGACTCGACTTTGTAATTTATGAAGTATCAATAAAAACTCGAAAATTACTGATAAATAATTTATTTATTAAGGAAAATGACTCGAATTGAAATTGAATTTACGTGAACAAGTAATGCAATCAAAAAATATATTCAACAGAATATTTACTTGAGAAATTGACAAGGTATTAAATAAGCCTCAGGTGATTGCTTAATCGGAGTAAATTGTTCAAGATAGCTACTCCGATTTCAAAATCTACCCGTATATAAAGTGCCTTCTTGTACATAATCTGTAATAAATTTCATACGAAAAAGATTCGACTATAGCAGCATATGAAAATTAATATGCTGATTTTAGTATATGTATCATTATATTTATTTATTTTAATACAGGATTACTATAATCATGAAACTCTTGCAGTAACGAAGTCGGAGGGTATCCGACTTCTGCACCTCTCAACAGTGAAAAAAAATTTCAATTGATTATAAATGCAATTATAAATTTAATATACAATGTCCTCAGTTAATAGAGGAAGCGACAGGAACAGTGCTTATTTGATCAAATATTTATTTGAGTAAGAAATATTTCTATGGTTACTAATTTTTTTATATTAAAAAACGCGGAGTACAAGAAGGCAGATCTAACCTGATATAAGAAATAATACATAAGAAAATGACGTTGCAACTGACGGGTATAAAAAGTATACCCGTAGTCACTATGCTCGCAAAACTACTAAAAAATACAACCAGTCACCCGTGCCGGTTTGGACCAATCGTCCTACGGCATGATTGGGGACCGGAGGAACCAAAACGCATGCGACTCACTACTTCGTTGATTGCAGATATCAAGGAAATACTCGTGGAGGACATCAGGAACATCACCGAAGCAGCTCAATTGAGCTTCACCATCAGGAAGGGTGCAAACTGTAACTAAACAAGATCGCAAAGAACATTAAAATCTACTGCTGAATCTACATAATGCAATTCTTTATAGAAAACTGTGAATTGTTTAAAAGATACTTACATTTCTCACTTTATCAGTGTCGCCTAAAACATCCCCTTCAGTGATGCACCGAATCTACTTCCGATAGCGAATATAAGAAAAAAATTAAAATATAAGACTATGCACGCGACCGCAAATTATATCGGCGAACAAATTAAGATTCTACTTTCTCGATTCAAATAACTGAAAAGGAGCACCGGTGCTCGGATAATAGTATTAATAGTTAGTACGCGAAAAACACTGACTCTATAATCGCGTTTAGCTAAAGTATAAACGAAAATTTAAGCAGAGCCACTTGCTCTGGAAGTACTATAATACTGCGAAGCAAACATGGACTCGACCGACCGCATTGCGCGCGGTCACAAAATTTTCTGAAAGAAAGCATGTTCATCCCATCGAGTTTTTGTTAAACACCATTAACGAAACATTCCGATCCCAATGAATTAATTATAATTGATATAGAAAATAGAATTGTTTTTGCAAGTACTTAACGGTTGCTGTTTCATCTTAAAATTAGTGTGTTTTCCAACATGGAAAAATGAATAAAATGCTTACGTACAATCGCCTTAGTTGCAATGAATTATTTCGCGTTATTGTACCTATCAGCTTACTCTGATCCGTCTAATCAAATCTCTTCATTCCCCTGTGGCAAAGAATAACAAGGAAATAAAATAAGTGCACGAAAGTAATGATAATTGTGATATAGTAAAGCAATAATTCATCTCGAATTCTATAGCAAACGTGGGTATTCGATTTGTAAACGTATATGCTAGGCACACTTGCGACACAATTGTATATCGTACAAGATTTACACGTGGTACGAATAATAATTTAATCGAGATATATTACTAGTATTTCTACAATTCTACTTATTACTAGAAGAAACTTGAGAAAACCTTACCTGTCAATCAGATCGTTTGACACTTCGGCATGGCTGGACGCCATTATGCTTCTGCGCATTCCCGCCTGTCAGCGTCACGTTGCCGCCAATTCTGAATGGACTCTCCCGGCAAGCGGAAGGGACGCCATTAAACAGAACCCAACTGAAATTAGAGACAACTGTATTAAGAATCACCAATATTATGATAATATTGCTAGAAACTGCAGAACATATTGCAAGATAATGGAATTCATAGTTGAAATACGTATACGCATGCGTAAAAGACGATACGTATGTATATGCATTCTCGAGTCGATTTGAAAATGCACGCCGCGCGGCGTGATTCCATTCACTGCACAATATTTTCATAATTTCTTGCAAGGTATTCATTAATATTGACATAGAAACTATGGAAACTATGAAAACAACGTGTGTAATATCTGGTCTTCAAGAATATATTAGACTATTAGACTATGTGACATACCTTAATTCGAGGGACATTCTTAACCTCTTAACACGTCTAATCGCTACGAGATCCAATGGGCGAAAGAGGGAGATTTTTGAAATGGTTTGCGCTAATTGGCGGTCGACTGGGTGGGTGGTGGGGGGTGCTGTTCTTTCTTTATGGCGGGTGTTTTTTGAATATCGTGTCGAACTGAATATGTTTTATTACCAGCGTTACAGTATGAATATTAATCGAATAGTGGGATACAAATGTATTTATTAGTAACAATACATACATCTGTGTAATAAAATGTTTGCAATGTTTGTTGCACTATAGAATAACTAAACTATTTCCGTCAAACTAACATTTCTCTTGCCTTTACTTTATTAAAATTACAATTGCTACTGCAGTGAGCGTTCAGATCGTTTCTAGAATCTTTTCACACAGACACCGACGAGATATAAGAATTCATATATCTCGTATGTGGCGCGGGGCCCGCATTGGACAGGGCCCGTGTATGAGCACGCATATATCCACATACTTATGCTAATGATAGCCGAGAAGAGAAAGGTGTAAGCCTTTTTGTCACCTGCTGCCCCCACCCCCTATAGTGTCAAATATCCGAGAAATGAGATACGAGGGGTGTTGATGGTTGTCGGTATTAAAACTAAGATTTCTTGATTTTTTGGGACGAACGGTATCGGTGAATTGGTAATACGATAAAGTCAACCAAGACAGATGATTTTCTTTAAATAACAGCGTGCACAGGAGATGCAATTCTGTACGTATAGTTATTTAAATAAATTATTTGTCTCCTGCTTCCAGCGTTCCGTCACGAACGTTCGCGGAATAACGTAATTCCATTTGTCCCTATGATCATTATCACGATTATGGAATTAGTCAAGAACTAATGCCATTAAATAAAAAATTGCCAGCAAAGATCATTAAATTTTAAACGAATGAAAATTACCAAGCGTTCAATAGGTGGTTCAAGATCAGATCGGTACAGTACTGGTCGCAGCAGCACGGGCAGTACAGAAGTGATAATTTCGTGATTGAATATATCGAAGGGGCCCCATGCTGGGTCGAACTCGTCCGAGGCGTCCCGGTCCCGTACAGGCCAGAGTATGGCTTACACGTATAATCGAGCAGGGACCGGTCGCTGGTGCTAAAGCATACATACATTATAACACCATTAAAATACCCTCGCGACTTGAACCCCTATTTTACGTGCCGGTATCGTGCCAACGTGCTGCACGTCGTTAATGGTCCCTTCGTTTTCTTCCTTTACACCTTGCTTTCCACCCGATATTTTCCATCGCGCCAGAAACCAGCTGATGGCTGTTCCGGAGTAGAGAAGTTGAGTCGTCACGGTGCTATAACAATTTAAGCGGCCATTTGCCCCTCTTTTAACGACCTGCATTCAGTCCAATCAGCGATATCTAACCGATTATTCTCGTGACAATCGAAATTTCCCCCACAAATATTAAATTCGATGCGCGTGGCGTTCGCCAACCCTTCGATTTCCATCGCGAGACGTCATTAGAATCCTCTTAGAACACAATCTCTCGCGCGGTATCGCCCGCTGCGCGGATTCTCTCATACCTCGTGTACGAGGTGATAAGTATCGCCGCGATACATCACCTAAACAAACAGCTTATGCCGACTGGACGCGCAAGGGTGAAGCTTCGTGTCCAGGTGAGACGAGGACACCGGACGCGGGATCGCGAGAGGTGAACAGAGATGACGAGACAAGGGAAAGGGGGGGAACCGCGTTAAAGGGTGGAGGCAAGGGACGAGGTTGTTGGCTGGCATTTGTTGGCTTGTGGCAAGAGAGACATCCATCGTTGCCACGGGGGGTCCATGAAGTAATTGTCTGCCAGACACCGTCCAATCCGGGACCAGCTTGGGTCTAGATTAACGTCGAACCAAATTCTGACCAGTGGCTCTCATTCGGACTTACCGATCCACCTGGTGCACCTCCGCTTCCGGTTGATACTTTGCTTAATTTTCGTGCGGGAGATCGGTGGAGTAATTCTGGATGAAATGTGAAACCGCTGTTTCGCGTGCAAATTTTGATGAATGAGAAGCGCGGTTGTTTTCTGCGATAGAAATATTGATTGGAAAGAGCAAATCTTTTATTCAATTTATTCAATGGACAGGAATGTTATTCTATGTATCCCAAGGTGTAAGAATTTTATTGGACGCATTTATTGTTTAATTTTTCAACCGCGATTGCAAGTTGATTTGAATAACAAAATTCGCTTCCCTTTTACTCTTGATCACCGAATGAATGTTAATTTTACTTTCTATATTCTTTCCGGAGATTGAAATTAGATTAGATTCGAGCGTTTCGAATTTGAGCGCCACTGCTTTGACAGGCTTTTATGATGCGATTATCCCTTTCCCTTCTTGTTAGGGTAAAAATTTCTCGAAGACGTTTCTCTCACGCTGCAAGACCCCGCAGCGTGCACGGGGATCGATTATTCAAACACGATTATAATTACACGTATAATAATATCTATAAAAATCGTTCGAAGAGTTTATAATATGTACAGGCGCGTGCATATGTTTTATCAGATTAAATGAAGCGTCGAGTAAGTTAACGAGATCCAGACTCCCTTAATTCGGGCGGTAATTAAATTTTACCACGAGCTCGTTTAAACACTTTCCAAGAACGATATGTTCGAAATTTACATACTTTAACCCCTTCTCTTTTCGCATGCGCGTTTACCTCGTTCATTAACGTCCTCTTAATCATGCCCCCCTTTAATTTGCACAAATTGAAGTATTCGCTTCTGAAGAGGAGCACTGTATCGCGCGGGCCTCAATAAATGCATAATTAATATCAACGACCCTATTAACCATAATTATCCTGCGTTTCGGCCGGCCAACCGCAACCGCAGCCCCGAATTAACCGCAAACTCTGGTTGTCCATCCGCCCTCTTCGAGAAAATGCGCCCTCAGCGGTTCTCATACCAATTTGCTTTAAAAAAGAACTCTCCATTTCTAATAATATTCGGAACGATTCTGTAGGAAAGCAATGAAAATAGTACCACCCCCATTTGAAATATATTGCCTTGAGAATTGGCAAGGCAAGGGCAAGCACATTGGTCTGCGTGGTTTCAATTTATTCCACCCTAAATACCGATGTATTTTCTTCGCCTCAAGACTTGTTCTTTATCTGCAAACTGGCTGGAAAGCATTGCTGGGGTTTACTATCGTATCTGGAAAACATTCTGTATATGACAAGGCACGAAAACAATCGCCGGTTTGAGAACCAACGCGGCCAAGCGCCGAAGGATGCCGCGTAAGCGATTTAACGCGGACAAATAATATTGTAAGGTCCTGCTAACGCCATGGAATATTACCATAAGACATGCATCTGAGGTCTGGCGAGTTTCAGGCCCTCGAACCAGACGGGGGTGGGACGTCGATATGTTTATGCGGTTGTGTATCCACGCGAATGCTGCGACGTCGCACCCGCTGGGTATCGGTTCTGTGCTGTTTGCACGTGTGCTTTTGCTGCTTCTTCGTGTGGGCTGATGGATCGTACATTGGCAGTAGTGGCCAATCCGTGGCTCTCGAGGAAAGATAGTAAATTCGTACGTGAACTAACATACCGTTCACCCTGATCAGAAAATCGTTTTTCATATTTTATATTAATTATATCTTTACAATACTGCCATTGTGGCCGAGCTACAATGTTATTATTCGGATATTTAAAATTTGTAATTGCAGGATTAGAAGCCCCAGGAAAATCGAGTCGGGAATTTTCTGTACGGAGATTAATATTTCTAAAAAATAAACTGGACAAAGAAATTTCCACTCGGCCAAAAATGGTGTTTCCCTGAAAATCTCGGCCGGCAGGGCCCTCAAATCCCTTTCACCTTTTTTTCTCCATGGAATTAACTCCCAAGGGACATCGACCTGCGGCCACGCCATCTTCCCATGGAATTTAAGAACGCAGGCATTTCCTCGGGTTTGGACTTTGGATGCTTCTAAAATTGGCTTAGGTAAAAGCCCGGTAATCCAATTTCTTAACAACAATTAGCGGCTGATCCTTTCGGTACCGTTTTAAGCCTCGTTCACACGAGACTGACCACTGGATTATGCCACGATAATCTGGTTTCATTGTCTCTGGCGTTTGACTGATTTACGACGATTTACGAGCTGTACACGGGGGTGGACGCTCGTTTTGTCTGCCGGTTGCCACGTGACGAGAATCGTGCTCGTTAACGATCTATCATCGCTTTACAACTTGAACACGAAGGTACCAGTGAATGGAGAAGCTCTGGATAATTGCCAATTTACAGGATAATCAGTTAATTAAATAATGTTTAACATTTTGGCTGCACGTGACAAAATTTCGTTCGTTCATTCATTCATTATTAAATTTCATAAAATCGTGGAACATTCGTCAACCTTCTTATCGAATTGAAATACGATTTACGTGCGTGTGCATACGATCAGTGAAATCTCTTTCAGCAACGAAATTCGAGACGGAGGGAGGCATAGAAAATTTGATTGGTTATTCGAAGAAAGAAACATGCTTGTAGCGAGCAACGAAACGCATTCTCATTAATATCCGGCGAGATTCCATAAATCTCTGAGTAATGCGTTTTCGCGTATTGGTTACGGCGCATAATGGCTGCTTAATTGTAGGCTAGTAAGCCTGGCCCGCGGCTACTTCTTAAGGACAAATTTATACGTGCCGGTATACGCGCCAAATGTTCGTACAGGCTGCTGCAAAAATATCGATCCGGTCCCTGAAGAAAAAAAGAACAGTCGCACCTCGTCGATTACAGTGTCTCCAAGAATACCATAATCACTAGTTCATTGTAAATGTAAATCCACCCTCCTCGAGGAAAAGGAGAAGAATAAAATCCATTCCACCGAGGAGATTAGAGAAAAAAAAACAGAAACAAAATACAAATCTTGACCCGCCTCCAAATACCAGAATCAAGGAATCCATCGAACCACTGTCAAATCCAAAACACAAAAACCAGACCGACCACGGTGCATCCTCTTATAAATGGCCGAGAATAAACACTCGTCAGGAGTCTCTGGAACCCTGTCAGATCCAAAGACGATCGGTCCCGTGAACGATCCTTCGAACAGGTACCCCTTAAATATACCCAGCTCGTGGAGCGTTCGTCGACCGCAAAGACGATTAACTTCGCATCGATTTCATTGTATTAACCGCGGTGGATCCGACCGATTCCTAAACCGGTTTAGAGCAGCTGGCGTACGTACGGCCACGGTGTGGCAGCTCGGCTAATTGAACCGGTCGGGGATTAGTTAGCGCGTGTACGCGAACCACCTCTAAATATTTTGGCATTAACGACGAATAAATCACCGCGGGCAAGCGGCGAATAAATCCAGGAATTAGGCAGCCGATTCGCTGGTCCCGTCGGTTCACTAGCCGGCGGCTATTAGACGGCATTAATCAACGCGCAAACTCGATCGCTTTTCATAATTCACCAGGTGCATCGTGAATTTACTTGGACGCTGGAAGCGGGACAGATTTGGCCTCGCGTGACATTATTGCTTTACGCTAAGAAAATATAATGAGTATCCCCTTTTGTTGTGTGTGTTAAAGAGGGGTGGATCTCCTCGATCCTCGGAAAAAATCTTCTCGGAAATGCTATCTCCAGCAGGGGTGTACTTAAACGATATATAAATTGAAGGAAGGTGTGGCCCTCCGATTCTTTTCAATAAATTACAAAAAAAGTGTTCAACCAACCTATCCCGAAGAAGAGAGCTGAAAGCTGTCGGCTAATCTACATCGTCCCAATTAAGAAAAAAACCCCAGAAATATCTCTATCACAGCCATGCATCGTCCGATCGAATCACCGCCGTATCTCCATACTCCCCCCGATCAATCAGCCACCCGAAAATCCTTGCCAAGCCGCGTCGAGCCGGAATCATCGATTAAATCGACGGATCCACCGAAGAAACGCAGTTTCTCACTCGCGTAGGAACCCCGGAATTACTTGAAACTTATCGCCAAGCAGTAATCCAGGATCGTAATCGATTCTGCGATCGAGCCAGCAGAAGGTGGCTATAATAAGACTCCATTAAAGCGATTTGGCGCACGAACAATGCGGCCATTCGTATTCAGGTGCGACCGATCCCCGAGCCAGCTGCATGACCGCCATGTGAAGCCGATCGTGAATCGGGTTTACTGCCTCTGAACAGTTAGTCGCCGGATCGCACGTGTACGTGTCCAATGAGCCGCGATTCCCTCGAATATTAGCTAGCTCGATCGTTTCGTGGCGGCGAATTAGCCGCAGCTCACAGGCCGATCTAATTCTGAGCAAGCGTTGCAACACCACCGAATATTGGAGATCGGGTCGAATGGAAGGCGATAGATACAAGGTAGGTTCTATCGCTCGAGGCGAAGATTAAATTCTTTTGGGTCGATATATGGTTCGTTTTAATTTTCGACAGATTGGGTATCTATTTTTTTTTTTTGTTGATCGGTGCTGATGACAGAAAATTCACGTGATTCCTCCTGGACGGTTTTTTAAATAATTGTCACAGCTGTATTCCAAGGTAGAGTAAGAGGAAACTCAATCTACCAAAACTACTGCTTCTCCGCCATAAAGAAATTTCCAATCTTCCGCCACGAAAATTGCCTCGAATCCCCATGCAACGCCAATTCCCACACCGTTTCACTGTTCCCCAAAACACTTTAACCTCCGTACGTACAATCTCTGTCCCCCCTCGTCGCCGTCCCTCGATTCATTTTCAAGACCACATTTTCGAGCCCGGCCCTTAATCGATTTCCAAAGATCATCGACGATCGCCCTGTCGGCCGCGTCGAAAATACAGACGTCAAGTCACTGTCGTCGCAGAAGTATGATTAATTTGACGACGGAATAATTGCCGGCCCGGCGATGGATCGATAGTTCGGAAAAGATAAACGGGGGCCGTCTTCCTCCTGGCCACGGCGCGTCCTCGTCAGCCTGTCGATTTATCTTCAACCGATCTAGTAATTAATTTTAAACGCAATATAATTGGCTGGTCGTAATTTAGCCGGACACCCCTTGCCCCTGTCTTCTTAGTTTTGCTTTTATGAGCGGTGAACAAATTTTGATCGAGCTCGTTCAGAGAATTTTTATACCAATCGTTCAATGATCGTTGGTACAAAATGTTTTTAAATCCTGGGTAATGTAATGTACAATTATGTATCTTAGTATTAAAAATCTCCACTACTTTCAGCGGAAAAGTCATTCCCACCCTCCGTTCTCCGCGAAATCTCGAACGCAACGCAGTTTCGATTGAACCGAATCGGGAGAAAAAATCGATCCACAGTGTCCTAAACCGAGCAGTTTCGCGGCTAAGCCGAGCAAGAAGCGTTTGTGTCGCGATGGACGCTCGACGATTCTCACCACGTTCTCCAGAGCGATCGCAAAAAACTACTGTGCGTCGGAATTCCACGCGAAACAGAACGAAGGCGGGCCGATTCCGACATTCGGCCGCTCTCGATCCCATTCCCCTTTTCCCTTTTGCAGAGGATTCCATCCGGCTGCTCCCATTAAAAATGTATCAATCTCGGAAAGCAGCGGTGTTTTGTCGGCAAACTGGGCCTGGAACGCGTCGAAAGGCGTCGTAAAGAATAACGCGAACAAAATTCCGCGTTTAATAGCGCTCGAGGGCTTTTTCCAGAGTGGAAACGCTCGGGCCAAACTGATTTATGCCGCGGCGGAATTGGAGGAATCCGATCGATTGATTCGTTCCCTACGACTAGTGGCAGGAAGATTTGTAAATGGTAAAGAAAAAAAGAATACAGAATGAGAAGTAGAAGTAGAGAAATTTTTCCTCAAATTATTATTCGACAGCGGGGGATACAAAAATATAACAATA
Source organism: Nomada ferruginata (assembly GCA_963583965.1). Classification (NCBI taxonomy): domain Eukaryota; kingdom Metazoa; phylum Arthropoda; class Insecta; order Hymenoptera; family Apidae; genus Nomada; species Nomada ferruginata. The sequence continues at coordinate 5,365,312 of OY757225.1, read as the reverse complement.
CACGTGTAACAGAAATGTATAATAAAATGGAAATATAAAAATAAATATCGAGCGGGTCTGTCGTTTTAATAAACGAATCTTGAACCCGTATAAATGTTTACATTTCAACATGTATGAAACCGCGATTATTTCGCAACTCTTTGTTGCGCCAAGAAAAAGGGGAAAGGATGATAATGGTGGTGTCCAGTGCGAGGTTCCCTTGAATTCTTTCACGGTGGACAAGCGAGCATCGAGCTTGAGTAAATTCACCATCGAATTTTACGTTTGGTCCATGCGATGCCGAATATGGTCTGTGACAAGAGGGTGCGGCCGGGGTAGAGGGTGCCTGGAGTGTCCGCTCGAAAGAGGCAGGAACATCACTAAAGTGTCAGCGGCATCACAATTCGCGAGGAGCAAAAGAGCGCTTGTTAGCGGTCCCTGAGCCGGCAAAAAAGGTAGCCGTGCCTTGACGAGCAAATAAAAGTCTCCTTCTACAGCCCCCTGCACGCGTCTTTCTCGCGCGGAGGGGAGCCAAGGGGGCCCATAGAAATCAGCGAGGCCGGCGAACAAAAGCTGCCGTGTTTCGTTTACTTTTCGCAGCGGATAGCAAATTGAGAATTCTGCTGATTATTTTTTCCCTATCGAAATTCTTGTCCTCGAAGTATCTATTATAGAGTAGAAGTGAGGGAATGGAGTAGATTTTGAAGAATTCTCGCTGGACTACCTGGGGATAATTATTGATTCGAAGGATAAAATATTTGCAGCAATTGAAAGTGTATAACGGGAACAATAATAATAACTACTGATTTGTTAATATACTGCAAAACTGTTCACACAGAATTGCAGAGAAATAAAATTCACTCGCTCACCCTTAAAGCATGCTAAGCCTGCCCCACCCTACGAGAATTTCCATGGGGACCAGGAGATGCGGGTCCGCGGCAACAAAAGGCCCGTTCAGAATTCCACGAGGAACCACTTCCTCCTTCCAACGTTTCTTCAGCCTCCAGATTTCGACGTTGAGTCGCGATCGCTCTTTGCTCGAAAGCCGACAGCTTCTCCCCGCCGCGATGTTTCGATACAAATTACACGAGGAGGGACACGAGCGGACCGGAGCATCTCCGCGTATACAGTTTTGAAAGAGGGAACGGGCAAGGCTGATGTTATCATCAGCCCCCGTGAAACAGAACCCTTTTCTTTATCGCGTCCCACTGTCACTGTTTTACGATTGTCCTGCAGGACTGACTCGTTGTCGGTCGCTGCGAAATTATGATTGGCTAGTTTCTGCGGAATCGTCGACGTATTAAAATAGTTTTTTATTCGACGATTCATTTGTTCCAAATGTTACCGCACATGTAGGTACATACTGAAAAAAATCTCACCACTCTGTCCAATCTAAAAATCCAACACCCTCCACCCCCACCAATTTCCGCACCCTGAAAACACCCATGAAAAACCGTTTCGTACAACCTTTCCGCCCGGTCCCTAGATCTTCTCTCACGATGCACCACATTCCCTTCACCGGTGGGTGTAGTCGACCGGTCATAATCATTAGCAACGGGGGATTTAAGGAGGCGCGACCGGTCAGCATACCGATCCCCGTATCGGTCGAGGGAAAAAGGCACGAAACGATAAAGAGATAGAAGCGTCGGCCGTCGGCGAAGGCGCGGAGAAGCTCGTAATCCCCGGTCCCGGCAGTTTTGCACGGCTTTATGGTGTTTCTTGCGCCTGCTGGCATCGCCGCTAACAGGCGTCACTAATGCACGGAGGCGGCCTCGCCGTTTCCAACGCGGCTAACCCCGTGCCAGGCCACCTGTCTCCGCCGTGGCAATTCAGTGAATCGCTTCATCCCGACGATGGGGAACGCCGGAGAACGCTGGCGAACGTTGGTGAACCCTGGAGAACGGAAACACGTTGACTGCCTCTGTCGATTTCATTTTGGGAGGAGATGGAACGGTACGGGATTGCGATAAAATATCTCTGGCCATATAAATCGTATTACATCATATCATATTATCGTTGCAAAAGGCACAGATCTATTCGTCTTTGGCTCGCAGAAATTTCTTGTAGCCCGCTGTCCAGAGTCAATTCGAGGTCCAGCAAATTGGCTCGAATGGCGGGTCGATTCTCAAAGGCGCCAAAGGCGTTGCCGATTTCGCCGATCCTCGTCTTATACGCGAGCGCGTGTTCGCGAGCGCGTGTTCGCGAGGGTACAAGACCGGTGCGTGTCGCACGCTCGTTAGCAGCGCGTTCGAACCGCGCCAGGAATATTCACGGGGCCTCCTCTGTTCTTCCTCTTTCTCTGTGGCTAACGAGCGATCCCCGTCTTCTAATCTCGTGATCGTTGAGACGTTAAACGCGCGAATCCGACCGGCTCCACGGCGGAAACGTATATCTCGGCCAGGTACAAGCAAATTGCTGTCCCTCTATTGCCGTATTTGTGCGTCGGGACGGGTCCTGTCTTTTCTCTCTCTGTTTTCTGCTTTCGGAATGCCCTGTCGTCGCTCTTGTTTCCAGCTGGCCGCGCTTTGTAATGCGAGCCAGAATGGAACGGGTCAGGCTTGACTCTGGGGGATCTTCGATTTCGTGTTCGTGTGTGGAATTTTCGTGGGGATTTAGTGGGCACATTTTGGAGGGTGTAATATAGAGGAGGGTACCAGGCAAGTCTTGGAATTTTAGCTCGATGATTTTGGCGATGAAAATAATAATAATAATAATAATAATATTGGGCACAGTTTTCTAGCTACCAAAACCTCAATACAAAATACTGAATATAATTTAATTAACTGGTAGGGAAACTTAAACTGAAGGTATGGTTTTATTCTTGCAGTGTCGCGAAATTGGAGTACCAACGATGTATGTGCTATGTGCAACTTTGTGACTGGTGTTCGGCGATTCTCCAGTGACGATTTAGAAGGAATCAGCCCGTGGAATAGGAGGGAACTTTTCTTGCGTGTCTCGTTCTTCCGTTCCCGACCTGAGAACCATTCAGAAGAGGAACACCTGTGCAGGTTCGTAGGCATTCCGCTGTTTCTTAGGTGTAGCTCGTACGGGGCCGTGATTACATTCCTGGCACGATCGCGCGAACGAATTCGCAAAACCAACGAAAACAGCCGGCAAAAATGTCGGCGATGCTGTTCTTCGTTCATTGCTTCCCTCGGTCTCCTTCCACTTTCCTCTCCATTTTGCTAATTTTTTTGTTTTCTCCACCTGGTTGGAGTCAAATTTTTTTCCCTGCATATTTTTAAACTCTTCGTTTATTACAACATTCTTCCTGATCTTGGTTTTGATTTTCGCAAAAGTTATAAAACTTTTCATCCATAATTTTTTAACTTTCGCAACGCTTCGCAACGCTTCGCAACGCTTCGCTCCCATTCACCTCCCTCCCCTCTTTCCTCTGTTCCCTTCTTTCCGATACAGAGGGAACTGGTCCCAAAAGTGTGGGGACCACGTCGAGAAGGATCGCGTCATCCCTCAACGTCAATCCACCGAGCCGAAGCACGCAAAACGAAGCGACGAAACGATTTGAATGCGTCTCAGCCGCGGCATTCCGAAAAGTCCCTGCTCGGTTTTGTCTCGATACCCCTTCCCTCACCCCTATTCAACAGTGTGTCACACGTTAGGACATCGTTTTTTTGCGCCACGTGCGAAACGAGATAATTAGAAGGAATATCAGACTTTCGTTAAGGGTTAGGGTAAAGGTTTTTGTTACGAAAATTTTACAAATTTCAAACGCCTGTGCGGACCTCGCGAAATTTTGTTCAGAACTAAAAATGCCATGGATTTAAAGATTAAAGCCGCCCCTTTGCAACGAACACGAATAAATTGATGGGCGATTTTGTTTTGACCATTTTATCGAACATTGAATGAAAGCCGTGCAACCAGCATTGGGTTATTCTAATCCCGGTGCCCACTTTACATTCCAAGTGCGATAAAATGGTAAAACAAAATCGTAGATCATTTTTTCTGGCACCATTGTAAAAGGGAGACTTCAATCTTCAAATCCATGGTAATTTGAGCCGTGCAAAATATTTATCAAGGTACGTACAGGCGATGCAAGTTTGGACAATTTTCGAAGAACAAGTGCACTCACTTTCCCACCTCCTAAACGATAACAAAATTTTTAACTATCAATAAACTAAATGCTCGTCAAAATAGAGACATCAGGCTGTCAAATAACTCCAACTGGATTGCTGTACGATTTTTTTTTACGAAGTTACAGCGGTTCAAAGATCGGCAATTTTTCAGTCAAAATTTAGCGATCATTTTTGTGGAGCGTTCACATCGTCGAGAGGAATCGCGGAGCTGGATCAAACGATTCCCAGGGATTCTCTCTGCAAGCAAAGGAGGTCGAAGAAAAATGCCGTACGAATCGTGGACGCTAAAGAGGCAATGTAAACGGAGACTATTACCGGAATAGCCGTTGCATAGCATTCCACCATGGTTGTTCATTTTCTTTTCCGCCCTTTGGGCGCTGAGCTCGCGCGGAAATTCCAACTTTTGCATATCAAGGCACCGCCACCGTTTAGCCCGCCATTATTCTCGCAAGATCCGGCCAATTCGTTTCGGCTGCCCTCTTCATTCGGCTCCTGACCGCTCGAATGTAGCTCGTGCCACCATCTCGATTCGGAAATCCCTCTTCTTCGTTCCTTTTCTCCTTTTAATCTTGCGGTAAAGTATGATACGATAGCGCTGCTTGATTAATTCCTACAAATAAAATTTCTCTTTAATATAAAATGCGCCAGATAAAAGAAATCTCGTTTGCTATTAAATCACTCCACGTGTGCGATCAAAATATCCAAGGACCTCTTGAAATTAATAAGAAAAACTGGACAAGCTCTTAAGTTATCAGAATCGACCCAGTGCGTTCGAAAGCCGCGTGAAAACTTCTCGCCACCGTGGTATGCTTCGAGCAAAAACCGCGGTGTTTGGAGCCCCATAAAGAAACAGGGGAGAGGTATCGAAAACGAATACAGTCCCCGGACTTGTACCCAAATTTTTTCTCCACGTGCAAAACGAAATAGGGAGAATTATTGAGAGCTAGTTGAACCCTACCTCTTCGTTCCTCTTTTCATTTTATTTGACTCTTGAGCGATGAAGAGGGACAAGAAAAGGGCTGAAGGGGAAAGAAGACCAGCAGGCAGTTGGCTGTGAGTTGCACACCATAGACTGGAGGGGGAGGAATTGATGAAGGAGCGCGACTTACGCATACCGTGTAAGTGACGCGCATGAATAATTCATTCTAATAAAATAATTCAGCCCGCACTGAGCTCTGACCGAGCAAAAACCACGCTGAATCGGATATCGCGGACCCTCGATCATCGCCTTCCTTGAATTCGCACCACTTGCCCCTTCCTTTTACCCCTCTTCGCGAATATATGTTTAATTCTGTCCGATTCTATTGTTAAGTCAGCGGCGGAGCGGTGGTTAGACTGATTCTCCGCTGATTATTCCGGTCGGTTGAAACGAACAATAATGTCGGATACTTTCAACCGTGACACGATTCTCTAACGCAGTTTCTCAACGCGTTCCAGATTCATCTACGCTGGCAGAACGATACTCTGAATACACTAGGTATTCCGAGTGACAAGCGAGCCGGTGCATCGAGAAAATCGCGTTGACAAATCGAACTTTATAGCCGGGTTCACCATATTTATGGCCGATCGTGAACGAAAAATACGATCGTCAAAGGTTAACATTGATAGTTACGGCTCAGCTCGCTGTGTTCCCATTTTCTCTTCAATTAGAATTCTAATGGCTACTTGGAAAAACGAAATCAAATTTAGACAAGTAGACAAATACATTCCTCCGCAATAATTCGTTTACAAAAAATCGGACTCCGAACATTCGTAGAATGTTGTTTAACAATTCCATGAAAAAATAAACCCAGACGTGGGCTATCAAAATTTGCCCTCCGTCCTGTACGAAAAGTACATTAAAAAAAGAGACCCACCCTCTCCAAGAGATTCCAAGGAGGGAAGGCATCGAAACCGATTCCACCTCCGGGTCCTGGAGGTCCTGTAACGGAGGTCGTCGATAAACAAGACAATTTCGCGGCAGGACGTCCCCAGGAATCCATAAATCTGGCAAGCCACTCGCGATCTATCGATTAGAGGGTTTCTGGCCGTGCTCGCCATCTTGAAAACGTTTGCCGCCAAACGATTGAATGTGTCCCCAAGCGGACATCCCCCGGTTCGATTCGCCTCGTGTGCGCCACCGCGTTTTCTTTTTCGCCGCCTTTCTTCTCATCGTCGCGATCGTGTCGCGGGAATTGAAAGCATCGACACCGAGACCGACGACGATTCTATTTTCCCGTTGGCCAGCGTCCCCGTTCCGCGGCCGGTAAAAATCTTTATGGCGAATCGAGTCCGGAAAATGGGATGGCTTATCCGGGTTTTTCGCCCTCTCTGTGTCCTCGTTTCCGTGCTGGCTGCGAAAAAGGAAAAAAAAAACAATTTTCATGGACTCGTGCCTGGCACTGTGTTGGATATACAAATTTGTGTTGAGTTATTTTTTGGAATACATTTTTTTTTGCAGGGCTTTGTAATGTTAATATTAAAGAACGAATTTTTTTATTATATAATACTTTTTGTTACTGTAAGTTTGTGAATTTGCAAAGCAAGTCACGTCAAATTATTAGCAGAGGTCTGTAGACAAATAAAAGCCACCCCCATAAGTATCCACACCGTAAGTAACAGAAAATAAATAGAAGCGATTGCTATAAAAAGTGCAAGGATCGTTCTCGCCAACCAGAAGGAAGAAACGCTCGGGAAACTTTCTCTAAGAAAATTCGAGAAGCAGTTTTCCAGCCCCGAAGAGATGCACGAGGGGTGGCGATAAACCGCCACGATTTTCAGCCGAAATAAAAGGAGAAAATAAATTCGAGGGACGTTGTTTCTCCCGCTCGCCATTTCCCACTGACTATACTAATTAAATAACCGACGACTCGTAACTATAAAAGGAGCCCATGCTCGTTTGACCTTGGAAATTGCCAGGGCGCCGAGCGTCACGTGGCAATTCCCGATTTATCGACAACAATTCTATTCTCCAGTGGCGAGATAAAACTCTTTATGGCGGATCGAGCCCTGGAAAATTGGATACCGTATCCTATGTACTACTCTTCCGCTCACGAACGTTTAACCCTCCCCATTCGGCCCTTGCGTTGGCGTTCACGAGGAAAATAAAATGTTCCCTTCGATAATTTCACTCCTCTCGGTAACCGCTCGGTACAGCTGAAAGTAATTTAAAATATACCCAGACAGCGGGGAATTATTGGATCGACATTAAACAAAAAATCACACGCAATGCAGGCCACCCCGTCAATCGTCAAATCTCCCAGCGCCACTTTCATGGAAAAAAACGAAACGAAAATGGTAGCGGGGGTTGTCGACAGGTAGCGTCTTCCATGGACGAGCGCCAGAACACCGCAAAGAGGATGAAGTTGTACCAGAAAGGACTAGATAAAAGGGGATGAAAGGACAGACAGGAACATCGAGGGGATTCACCCTCGGTTTCTTTACATATGGCGCTTAGTACAAGGCTATAACCATCGATAATCGGCCAATAGGAACGAGCGGGATCCTTGCTATCGTCGAACCCCATAGATTCGTAGGCAGCATGACAAATAACTCTCACAATGGGCCATCGTTCCCAACCGTGCATCCCTCCACCGCTACAGTCGAGTTTCCAGCCCTTCCTCTGCCTTCACCCGCCACCCCCTTCGTGTTATACACGACCAGATCGGTTCCGGCAATTTTACATTCACGTCAGTGGTGCGCTGATTTATTATAATGTTTGCTGCTCGCCTTGCCAGCCTTATCCCTCTTCTGGACTATATGGTATGGTTACGTATGATTGCCTTGCTCGTTGAATTGCCTCTGTGCGTGTACGTTATGCGGTATACCGTTGCACCCCCTTCTTTTTGGATTTTCTTCTACGTTCACTTGTTAGTACAAAGTTAAGGTAAGAAATGTACGAGGGTTTGTGATTTTTAATAGATCTCAATTTTTATGAATATCAGCCCTTAGAGTTTTGGCTATTAAATCGTGGGCATTTTTATTTCTTCATAATGAAATTCTTGAGAGCAAGTAATGGATTTACCCGCTCGATAGAGCAAACAGTTACTCTTCCAAACATCCAATCGATGTCGATTCTAATGCAAAGAGGGCAATGGAACCAGACGGAAGGAGGAACAAAACGGAGGTGAAAAAAATCACGGGTTTGAAGAAAAAATATTCGGTGCCGTTTTAATGACCGAATCCCAATCGGATCGGCTCGACGATTTCGATTTCGTCGCCCGAATCGTTTCGATCGTGTTTCCAATCGGCCTGTTTGGTTTAAGTTTCGCTCGGGAACTCTTTCTCCCTCTTGTTTGTTATTTCGCGCGTGCCGAATTAAAATTCACTCCTGCCCAGGCCAACGTTTTACCTTCCCCCCACACCCGGCTGCCGTCAAATTTTTGTCGTTTTTTCATTTTCGTCCGCCCCGTTTTTCAACGCCGTGCTCGATACACCGGCGAATCGAAAAAACGTGATAAATTGGCAGAACGGTTTTATGATCGTTTGTTTCTTTTTATTATTTTCTCTTTTCCCCGGTTTAATTTTTTATTGGTCGACAAAGAGAGCGGTGTATATCCATTGGATAATTCTATTTTGTTGGTTTTCATTTCACTTAAATTTCGGGCCGCGGCTATTGTTTGTTAAGGGTTTTAGTTGCTTGAAAAAATAGTCCCGCGCGAAAGAATAATGAAGGTGCGTAAATAGCAAATTTTACACGTTAATTAACAATCATTAAGCGCGAACATTTCACCCTCCATTATATTCCACCGACGGACCTGTCACATTAACCCATTGAAAAACCGAAAATCAATTAACTCCCAAAAGGCATACTCATTTAGCAATGTTTTGTTCCTGCTCTTTCGCAACGTCGACCGTCAAAACGATGTCGAAAAAAAACAGCCAAAGCAGAAGGAAGAAAAAGAAAAAGGTCGGGCCTGACAGGCGAGAGAAACGGGAGAGTCACGCGCCGGTTCGCCGTGAAAGAAATGGCTCTCTGACAGTGGTCAGGCTGATTTACATGAAATCCCAATAAATACCAAGAATTCCTGGCTGATTTAATTAAGCAGCGCGCTCGGATCGCCGAGCAAATATCCATACAAATGGCGCGAAAATGCGTGTCGAATGGACACGGGTCGACTTTCATACCGTTGAAATTGATGGGAGTTTAGGCGAATTTAATGAAAACGTGCATCTCGCGTCGCGTCGCTTCGCCTCTTTCGTTTTTCTTCAGCTCGTTACCACGGATAATTCTCTCTCTCTATCCCCTTATTCACGCGTCGTGGCATTCTTCTCGATGGGATTACGGTGTATTTATCAGCGTTCCGCCGGTGGAAGACAAGGCTGGCAATTAGCCGACGCCAATCATCGCCTTAAATCACGGCTCGTTTCGCGAAAGGTCGCTGGGATTAACCCGACATTACGTCGAATTAAGTTGCGTCAGTCGCTGTTTTCTGTTCTACGCTGTTCGCCCTGCTTCTTTGTTGCGAATAATTTCGCGAAAATAACACTCAGAACAGTTTTAATATATTTCACAATTATCATCAAACACTCCGCTCGCAAAGGTTCCACGATTCTCACGAAAATTCTCAGTCGCAAAGCCCGCTCCCCAATTGCGAGCACAATTATTGTTGCGGGCGCAAATCGCGCGCAACGTCTATCGCGAAATTGAGGCGTCAGATTTTACAATCATCGGCGTCGGAATGGTCGAGACGCCCGCGAAATGAGGCGCGTGAATTGAAGCAAGAGGGAAAGATGGATAACAATGAGAGGAAAGGGGAGGGAAGAGTGCTGCGTGGTCCAGGTTATATGCAGTTCGGAGAATTTTAACAAGGCGGCCTCGAGTCGCCCTGGGCGAGGAATCCCCTAACGAGAAAGGGCACTTCTCCCCTCAAATATAATGAAGTCTTCGAGCGGCGTTCCCACAGCCTCCCCGAGGGTGCAACGTTGCACTTTTATGCAACAATTCCATGCTAGCAGACTTGCCGTCTTATGGGGTGCCTTGTGATTTCAGAAAAAGCGAAAGTGTCACATTCGAAGGAAGTAACCAAAATGAGGGCCAGTTAAGATAACAGGACTGTTAAATTCAGTGGGAGCAGTAAAACCACCGAAGTGCCATAAATTATCCCTTTACCATTTTCCCATAGAACTGTCCTAATAATTAGAACTCGCTACGTGGAACAAAAAACATGGAGTGTCAATAAAAATTAATACTGAGAAATAATATCGTCAGCGTATAAATGAAACGATTAAATAAATGTGACGACCAGAGGAGTTCAATAATTGTCGAAGTGACACGAATTACTTCGTTACAATTATCCTGTGCAATAATAATAATAGTTGCAGGAATAAGTATCGATCGATAAGGGATGAAAGATACGAGGGATTTAAAGAGGATCGTTTGGTCAGCCGGTAATCGTTCTGCTTTTTCTTGGGGCGAGGGTGGCTAACCCCTGGTGAATTCTCGCTCTGATTGGCCCGTCGTTTAGGGGATGATTCCAGGCAGCGATACGGTCGCCGGTTGGCCGGATTTAATTAATCGATCGCACGCATTACCGGCCGACAAATGGTGGGCAGGCGGTTAGAACGCTCGCAGTTAATGTCGCTGATCATTCGTCATGAAGAATAAACAAGTTCCGCCACGAAGATGGATCCTCTGTCCCGTCACGAACGCGAGATTCGTTCGCGAAATTTCGCGTCAATTTGTTCAACTCCATTTTCATGGCAATTAACCTTGAAATGACGAAGCAGAAGAATTTCAGTCAAGTTCAGCAAGTTGGTTTTTATTTTAATTGGGGCGCAGCCCTTGACGCATGACGAATAAATAGGCTAACTTTGGAGACCGTGTATAATAGTAATAAAATAATTGTTTGCTTGTTGGGTAGATAAAATCTCTAAAGTCTTGCACCAAACGAAAGCATCGCCATATCGCCAGCCACCTCGGCAACCAACCCTTAAATCAAAACAGGGAAAATCGTTCTTAAGCATTTGTAAAGCGTAGAAAATGCTAGAAAGATTCGTTTCGCTGGCGCACGGGGGTCGCCATCGCGAGGAACGAACTCCAGCATCCGGGAGGAGGACCAGGGTAGAGGGATGGCAGGGTGGTTTCATAAGTTATCGATTGAAAGGGAGTCAGAGTGGTGGGAAGAGGGTGTCAGTTGCCATGGCGACCGAACCTGCGCTCTACGTCTTGGACGTTTACCTTAATGCCCGGGAATTACGGGACGTGATTTTCACCCCTGTTTTCTCGTCCCTCTTTCTCCCTTTCTCCTTCGTCGAGGACGCTTTAGGCGATAATGTAATTTTATCTGCACCCTGTTTCCCCCTACCTCCATGCCGCGAACGATCTTCCAGAGGCGTCTGTGTGTTTGCCACCCTCTTCTGTCCCTCTTTCTCTCTTTTCATTCCCTTATCGCTGCTCCAACCCCCTGGACGGTTTTAGCATGACGATCCAGGGGACAACGTTTTCTTCGGCAAACAACGTTAGTTCATTGGCCGGCGGCGAGGAATTAATTGGATTCCCGTGAAATTAATTGCGCCAAAAGCCACCCCCGGCCGGAAATTAGAGCCGCTAACGCCGTGGAATTTTCGCTCCTAAGTGGGGGTTGGGTTGACAAAATTCTTACCAGCTCCTGCTGATTATTTCTACCATTCTTTTCTGGTTAATCTATTGTCAATATAACAGAGGGGAGAAATAAAATAGAAATTTGTGGAACGGCGGACTTCTTTTTGGAAAAAAAAGCTTCACAAGGAGGCACAATTTCACGAGGAAATACCGATTTCGTGGATCGTTGCCAGGGGCACGATTCACCCCTGACTACGCCAGTGGAGTAGCGAGCCACCCCCTCGGGGGCTGTACCAACACAAGCCAGCATTAGCTAACTGCGCCCTGATTCGTCGCCGGATCGATCCGAAAAACGATGAAACTTAACGCGAATTACGTCACCAGCAGGGTAGTTAATTCTAGCTAAATGGAAGCAGGAATCTTTATTCCGCAGAGAAAGAAGAAACACCCAGCAATTATTTATTATGCCAAGCTTTATGTACGGCATAATAACCCTGCTACATATGTTGCATTAAAAATAAAAGTTTCTGCGTTAGACATAGACCGTTGCTAAAAAAAATGGTTTGCAAATTATATTTAGCAAATTGCTGGGCGAAAAGGATAGTTTTCGACGTGGATAATGTTAAATTACGACTATTTGTACTCTCCAGAGAAATCCAACCCCTGGTGGCTCCTACAAAAGGCGGGGTCACGGATTCTCGAGGGGGGTAGCGATACCGTTACCATGGAGTTATGTAAATCGTCGGATTACTCGTCCCTGTAAATTGGAAATCAGTCTCGGTAGGGGTAGAAATGGCTTCGACGATTTTCCAACTGAAGAAAGTCATCAAATGCCAATGAAAATCACGCATCATATAGAAACCTTTTTGATTATATTATTAATAGCTTTTTATATTATTAATATTAATAATAGGTTTTGATGCGTCAGGAGAACTAGCCATTATTTCTTGCAATAAGAATTTGTCGCTAAAAATGCTGCTGCATACTCAGAGGCTAACGATCGAACGAAATGGGGTGAGCGTAGGGCAAAGTGGCACCATCCCCATGGCGCGCCATGGCGTAGCGAGAAGCGTGAAACAGGCGCAGAATCGCGTCGAATCGTCCCACGGGCCGCGTTACACGCATTAGCTAAACGGCGGCTCTGATTGGCTCCCTTCTACGAACGCTGCTTTCATCAACCCCCTAAGGCCGAATTGTTGGGGTGGAACCAGGAACGCCAAGATCAGAAATGATCTCTTCATCCCCGTGGTTGAAAGAGGGTGATTTTTGCCGTATCTTGGCGTGGAAATTTGTCTCCTTCTATGGCAGGGCGATTCTGAATTAATTCGTGCTCACAGGAAAGGGTTAATTGAAGACGAGTAGAGGACGAGAATTTCCTTGGAACCTGGGGAAATATTAAGATCCTTTGAATTGCCTAAAACTTAAGTGAAATTGTCTGGGGTCATTTCGCAGTACATAATTTGATATGATTATTACACGATAGCCAGTATATCGATACGTATCAACCGAATTCGATTCGATGAAACTTTCTCGCGGCCCACTTCGAGGTGCACTACTGACGACCAATAGGTTGTACGGTCGACGAATCAGTAGGTACATATATCTCTAGAAAGAAGGAAATTACGAAGCTTCGATGAGAGATAAGTCTAAAACGCTCGTTTGGAGACCATCGCTAGAAGAGGCTGTGACTCTCGATGACGTATTGATTTATCTGGGCAAGTACATAAAACAGCACGGGCATTCTTAGAACGGCAAACCTGTGATTGAATCCGAAAGTAACCTGCGAATTTCGATTATTTAAAAAGAAATAAAGTTACTCAAAATTTAGGGGACAAGGACACAATTAGTTAATTAAATTGTTCCATCTAACTCGTTCACTTCAAATTCATTTTTCAATCATGTTCAGGCATGCACAATTCAACAGCAATAATAGTAACATAATAATTATTTTCATTCCTATTATCCAATCAGGCGAATTCGGCAGGTACCAAAAGTACCTCTCCTGTATGATGATGTTCTTTTGCCTCTCTGTCGCGTTCATCTACTTCACTCAAGCCTTCCTAACTGTCCTGCCAAACGAATATTGGTGTAAACTACCGCATGCCGAAGGGATATCCACGGAACAATTAAAAAATCTCATGATACCCAACGTGACAGTGGTCCCTTACGAGGGCCACCATTTGTCCTATTCTCGATGCTGGATATACGATGTGCCAGTGGAAACTGTTCTCTCTGCGACGCAACCGGATGAGAATTGGCCAGTGAAGAAATGCAACAATTGGGATTTCAAGTTGAGCCCCGATGACGTCACTTACCTGTCCATTGCCGCGGAAGAGAAATGGGTAACTATAATTGAGAAACACAAAAGGAACAAAATAATAATTGCTACAGACTTTAATTATATTACAGAGAATTCACAGCTACAAATTGCATTCTATCGTGCGCATTTTTCAGGTTTGCGACGACGCGTACAAATCGAATCTGGCGCAAAGTATCTTCTTCATGGGCTCCATTGTCGGGGGCCTAGTGTTCGGAGCACTGGCTGATGCATACGGACGGGTGCCGATTTTAGTTGCAACGAACATGGCAGGTTTCATAGGTGGGATCAGCACGATATACGCCAGTAAATTCTGGCATTTCTGCGCGTGTAGATTCGTCGTTGGTTTAGCATACGACAATTGTTTCGTGATTGCTTATATATTGGTACTGGAGTACGTGGGACCAAGATGGCGAACGTTCGCCGCCAACATGTCGTATGCGATTTTTTATACGCTCGGTGGAGTCAGTTTGCCATGGATAGCATATGGGTTAGCTGATTGGAAAATGTTCAGTATTCTAACGTCAGTTCCACTGGCTTTCGTCGTTGTTGCACCTTTTATTATTCCGGAGAGTATAAGGTGTGCATTATTCATTTGTTATCTAAGAAATGTTCAACTGCGATTTAACAAATGTGACGGTTGTATTAACCACCTGTGTAGGTGGTACGTCGGTACAGGACAGATCGAGAAAGCTGTGAGGATTTTAGTGAACATCGAGAAAGTAAATAGGGTCACTCTTCCTCAGGATGTGTACGACAGTTTTCTTAACGACTGCGTGAAAACGGCTGAAAGTATTGCGTCCGAATCGTACGGTCTCATGGATCTCGTCAGAACGAAACGTTTAAGGTAACGACTACCCTCAAGGATTGTGACCGAAAAATTGTTAATACTTGACCTGGTGCAACTTTGTAAAAAAAAATCGCATAGCAGTCTACCTAGGCTCGTTTCAAATGGTGTCAAAGTATCTATTTGGACAGCCCCGAGTTCATTTTTTATTCAGATTTGTTTGAATCGTGTAGAGGGTAGAAAAGTGAAGGTACTTTTTCTCGAACATTTTACAAATTTGTTCTTTTAATACTTAACTAATAATATTAACGATAATTGATATCCAATCTGAATCAACTCGTTGCACAAATATACAAATCATACCTTGCACACTACGCACAGCTTAACAGTTTAACAGTATACACTATACGCAGGAGGACTACCATACTTCTAACGGTGACCTGGGGCGTGATCCAAATGTCCTACGATGGCCACATACGATGCTTGAACAATCTAGGCATGAACATGTTCGTCACGTTCACCATCGCGTCCGCAACCGAATTTCCTGCGGAGATGTTGCTCATCTATCTTCTGGACGTTCTTGGCCGACGATGGTCCCTGTTCGGAGCTGTCATTCTCGCAGGACTCTTCAGCCTCTGCGCTGCCAGCGTTTCCATAGGCGTTGCTTACGCGTCGTTGGCTATATGCAGCCGACTTTTTATCAGTGTCAGCTCGAATATCGCGATGCAGTACGCGGCTGAATTGTTGCCGACAGTGGTTCGAGGCGAAGGTGTGTCGTTGATCCACGTCACAGGATACATCACCTCGATATTGAGCCCTTTCATCGCGTTCTCCAGCAACCTGATGTACAATCTGCCTATGATCATCCTCGGAGTGTCGAGCGTGTTCGCTGGAACTCTGTGCCTTTTCTTACCGGAAACGTTGATGGAACAGCTGCCGCAAACTATTATGGTAACGTTGATTGTAGTTGTTGGTATAATTGACGCAGAATTTTTTGTGAAGCGAAAATTGTAGAAGTGGATGGTAGTTGCACGTTTTTTTTTAAATATAATATTGGATGCGCTGAATGATTGCCTATATCTTTGCGGCGTCACTTATATTCGATGCTCATTGTCTGAAAAATTTAGGGAGTTTTCTTTCTGTCGAATAAAGGATGGAGAATTGTTCGGCATCGATCAAACATTCTGGGACACGCCATTTACAAGAAAGGCACCCATCGAACCGCGAGGTCACCATCTGCACGCGCAACGTCCGGTCAGAAGCTCGTCTATAATGCGTAGCAGCATGATATCCGGTATAAAGGGTATCGAAAAACGACACAATACGGTGGCGAGTAGAGCGGGCCAAGTATCGCCCAGAAATACTTAATTAAGACGACTATCACTAAGCCCGGTTTCTTTTATATAAACATTCCACTATCTCGAATGCACAGTGAAACGAATAACCGTAGGTGGTAGACAGACGTTTAGTTAATTGACGAAATTAGCGACAACAGAGTCTCGACATGTGGCCCCGTTTAGAAGTGACAAATTCCCATGATCGAATTTCATGTCCCTTTCTTTGAAAACGCATAAATCCGCCGGGCGCCCGCTTTTCTTCTTGTTTCAGGGACGCCGTCGCACCGTGGGTGGTTGGCTAAGAAAAGAAGGTCGGAAGAAAAAAAAGAAAAAAATAAATGAATGAAAGAAGCCTTGTCGTTGCGTCGCAGAATTTAGAATCTTGCTCGCCCTAAAAATTTGTTACCATTAACTCCGGTGTTTTTCAAACGTTCGCTATCAGTCAGAAATGTCTAAAGAGGACAGGGAAACAGAAATTAATTCCCATCGAATTCTGTTCCGAATAAAGTTATTGCTCTTTTAATTTTTGTCTGTGGGACAATTTTCTTTCCCCTTAGCATAGTTTAAAATTAAATTCGATATGGTTGCGAGACCTTTTTTTTACGTAGAAAGGGTAGATAGCGGACATGTGGAGCTTTTTCGAAAGTTTTGTAGTTCTATCGAAAGAAACTCGAGACCCGACCCATGGCTCGTCACTTGACACGACTAATGGACTCATAATGACCGAACAACGTGAACGTGATGCCAGCCACGTCCAAATTCGTCAGTCATGGGGAAAAATGGAGATGTCAAACTGTGTTTCACAGTGAAACGCTTTTCCTTCGCGTTAACACCGCCGCACTGTTCCTTTCTCGAAGCAACGTGTTACGATATTAGGGTCTAATGGAGAAACGCGATTCAAACTAATACGGTGAAACGTATTGAAACATTTCATTTATTTCTGTCAACTGAACAATAATATTGTCGTACAGCTACCGAAACAAATAATAATAGAAAAGACTTGAAGCACTGCAAGGGTGACAGAAATGTTGGGGGATACCGAAGATATTGAACCAAAAATAATCTCGTTCCAAGTGCAGGTGATGTAAATCGAAATTCAAAATCATTTCTGTCGTTCCCAGCGATATTCATCTCCGATTAAGCGAACATTATCAATCGTTCTGAGTTTTATTTATCAACTAAAGGGCGCACACATTTAAACCGACCGGCGGCACCCGAAATAATCGATACGACGTTCCCAATATCACTGTAAACCAGTTTAAAGTCTCCACCCACCGAGCACCACTCGAAGAAAGAACAATCTCGACGGAGAAACATCTCCATAGCGTTGGTTTCCGTATTTCAAGGAGCAACGACCACAGTTGACAGCGAGAACGGGTGGGAGCTCGTAAATGCGAGATTGCTTCGCCGCTTTACGATCTTTCTATCGCGTTTTCGGGATTATTTGAGAAAATGGAATCCTTTGCGAGGCTCTCTGCCCCTCCGTGGTAAATTTCACCGCCCTCCCCCCCTTTCCGAAACCCTCCTATCCACCCTCGTGGCGTCTGGTAAAACTCGGCCGGATAAAACCAGGATGGCGTTCGAGGGTTGGAGGGGGCAGTTGTCGCGAAGCAAAGGTGGATGAGGCGTGAAATGCAAACCAGCTGGAAGAATCGTAAAAATCGAGAGTGTAACGTAAACGTATAATCGGGACGGCGGCTGGTCGAACGCGATGGGCGTTGCAGAGCGAAGGGATGAAAGGGGATGAAAACGAGATACCGCGGCTCCTTATGGCGGGCGCTTTCTGTCTCCTTCTGCCATCACGTACTCGGAGGAAAGTTGTCGTAAAAAGGAGGCACGGCTGTAAAAGTTTCTGTCGGCACGTTTACCCTTATCGAGCTTTGGAACTTTCTTTTCACGTTGGAACACTTTCGACGCTAATGAGGCATGCTTTAGGAGAAAGGAAATTATGGTTGCGCGGCTCGTTTCCTTCGTTTTGTTACATTGAAGCTGTGCACAATCTTTTTCCTCCCCTCTTACTGTTTCACGCGGCCGCAGGGCGGAAAAGTTTATCACCTTGTATAATTATTTTTCGTAGTTTGGGGCTGGTCGAATTACTTTTATTGCCGGGCTCCTGAGTAATACACTGTGGGGCGTATCGATGATTTAGAACAGGAGCATTGTGTGTCCAGTTTTATATAGAAATATGCTATTTATGTAGCATTTATGGCCAGCTGTTTGCAAGATATAAAAAGATTTAATGAAACATAATTATCTACGAATATCAACAATTTTAGTGGACTATACTTTCGAGTATAATGTGCTTCCAACCCTCTCCCTCGGAAACCCATAACAGAACCACCGAAACCACTTCAAATCAATTTCCCTCGGCAGTCCAACGACCATCCTCAACAACCAGCTACCCAGCAACTTACCAGCAATCACCCGATTCCGTTTCTGGACCTGGAAAGTCTCTTCGAAACGACCGTGCTCTGTGCAAACAAACGATTTACCCCCCCAACGAAGAAGGCGGCCAGTAAAAACTATTAACTGCCTGCGCAAGTTCTGTCCACTGAGTAAGATGCACGCAGCAGCCCGCTTCTTTAGTAATAAATCTAAAAATTGTCTACTGCAGCAGAACAATTATATTCACGACAATATTTACCCCTTCCGTGCGAATCGCAATTTTTCAAGCTCAATCGCAGCCCCAAGTTTCTCGTATCGATGACGGACAAACGCTCTAAATTCGCAAGACAGAGAATGCTTATTTTTCGGGAGCAACATTTTTGTTTCGCATTTTCCGTTGGACAGTACTTATGCAGCGGTTCGATAAAAATTTGCAGAAGAGGTTGGCACACGTGCGCCGACTTTCCAGTCAATTTGTGCCGATAAAACCCAGCGCCGCCAGGGGCTCGGGCTCCAAGGCGAATCGGCTATGGCTACCATGACGAGGACGCGTCCGGGCAACCCAGCAATTTTCACCTCGAAGGAACGATCATCTCCTTCGATGGTGGTGCTGTGCAGCCGCCTCTCGAACGATCCTCCGCTTCCTACGTGATTGCTCTTCGGCAACTACTGTTTGTTTAGCCGGCCACTCAGACCAACGACGGGTGCCTGCTCGAAGATTTTCGCAATTTCCGTCCACGTTTCGACTGTGCTACCTCTTCCCCTCTTCTTTAAGGTGCTCGTGTATATTTTTCTTTATTTTTGTTTGTATTTATTTCCCCCTCTTTTTTTTACGGTTGGTTTCGGTTCGAGTAGCGATGGGGACGATCTAGAGTCCAGAGATTCCTCATACTTTTCAAGTAAATTATAGAAATTATTTAATCAGCATTTAATACGTGTCATTCAATATTTATAATTGGCGAAAGTAGTACCTGCTGAATGGTAGCGAAGGGTACTGAATTAATTTATCGATGCTGTTGTGAGTGAAACGCAGTGTTCTAATATTTTGTATGGAGTGTATAGCATGCATTAATAAAGAGTTTATTTATATGCCGTGGTTGTAATAGAAGTGTTACTTGCTGTTTTAAATAATAAGGGGTTAACCCTCCGACAGCGGGTGACTTCGGCAGCGAACGTGGAGTCATTTTGACTCACACCGATATTTCACTACTACATATTCACGAGCCCCCAAACCCTCACCGATATGGTACTGACCAGTGACGGTTGCTTGACTCTAAACCCTCATCGATACATTGTACTCTATTCGCTTTGCGTTCAGGTATTTTTTTCATTACTACGTATAGGAAAACGTATAGGAAAAAATAATAATTTCGTGCATTGTAATAAATATTATTTTTCTTATAAATTTGTACTGCTGCATTGCCATTTTATAATTTATTCGATGGTTCTTCAGAAATGTAGACCTCTTCCGGAAAATCACCAAAAAGAACTTGTTCCTTTGTTCGTAACACAGACATGCGTTAATAAAAATAACAAAGAAATAACAGCAAAAAAGTTTCTTTGGCAACGTATAAGACTCGAGTAAAACTGAAAACGGTATAGAAATTCGAAGAGAGATGCGCTCAAGTCGCTGGTCGTCGCAAGAATAATCCCTCGTTGCACATTTGTTCCCATTCAGCCAACCGAGTTCCGGGTTTTTCCTATTTTGGGGGTACTACTAAAAAGGTCCGCTCGTGCCTAACACAAACAGCTCCGTCACTGTGTGCGTATCGGTCTCCAAACCAGTGACTCCGGCATCGCTGTCGGAGGGTTAATTGGGAAGCATTGCGCCCATCGCTAGCTTGAAGTATGTAGTCGTAGTTTGGATTCTTCTGCGGCGTTGGAAAAGAACGTGGCGGATCGGGAGTACGGGATTACGGGGAAAGGAGAGGCATGAAATTGTGCCTGCAATTCTTGCCACGAGGTTTACTGCCTAAGGAAAGATTATGGGAGTTTGGTGTTCGCCAAAATGGTGGAGCCTATGGTTTCCGGTATAGGAGACGGAATGGAATGGGGTGAGAAGCGTGGAAGTGTCTGACTCCCGTCGAATTGCTGTTATTTCTTGGAGTTATGCCTGCCGAGGACTGTACTTCCCTGAAATTTTCAGATTCCTAGACTTCGGTTGCGCTGAATTTGCAGGGGATATCATTGGTTAAGGTGTTACGTACTGATACTTGCTTGATTTATCCGGGAAGAAAAGAAATAATGCGCTATCGAGTTCAATTTTTTGTAATGGAAATTCGGCGGAGATCGAGGAAACGAATTAATTAACGACTTGTCGAGATTTTTACTCGGATTTACGTAGCTTGCCGACAATCTTCATTCGCTTCGCGCCGCGAACTTTAAGCTAGTTGTTTTTGCATCGCCACGATTACCACTTTATCAGAGGCCACAAAGGTGTATACGTTCGGTCGGTTAGAAGTCAATTTCTTGCCATTATTTTCGGGTCGCTTGTAGATCAATTTAAAAACCATAGGCGGCGTAAAAGCACGAATTAAAAGAGGTCGCGGCGATATCGGGCCGTTTCTGCAAGCTATTTATGCGAGTGCATAAAAGTCGACAATGCCCGGCTTCCCATTAAAATCAATGCCCGTGGCCGTCCTGCTTTACGGCCGGGCAGTAAACATTAATTAAAGTAAGGAAAACCGACGGCATTGTTAATTTCTTCGGATCACAATGTGGGTCGTGCAGTACCTCACGCACGATACGATCGCGATAATTCGATCGTGGGGTAAGGTTACCTCCACACTGTGTCCAACCGAGCACCAAAAATTTACAAAGAGCCAAATGGACGTAGATCGTATCCAGAAAGTCCACGAAACATCCCCTTTTAACCACCCACGCGTGTCACACAAAAGGACCAGAAGAATAACAACGGCGAACAAAGAAAAGAGTGTCCCAGCGCGCTTCGTGCATTACGCATTGTGTGCTTACAGTTTATAGGGTGGCTGCCGACGATCATCCCCGGCAGTTAACTCAAATTGCATTATGGAGGGGCTGGTCGCGTCCTAGTGCTGATTGCAGGGTGGGTTTGAGCTCCGACCCCCCTAAGATCATCCTCGTAACACGCTGTGCACTTTAGAAACGCGTTCGCCGTATTTGCACGCTTCAGCCTTCGTCATCGATCTAGATAATGGGGTTGATAAGGCGGTCCGTAAGTTGCGACGTTAATTTTACGCGTGGTAATAATCAGTTTTTCAGTAACAATTTTTAAGTAACGCTTCTCAACAAATGTTCTTAATTTTCATTGAAGGCAGTATTGCCCAAGCATTGTGAATAAAAATCCACTTAATTAATTCGTTATTCGACACGCGAAAATTGCTGAATATCGTCGTGATCGTTCTCGACGTAAATTGCATTCATTTTTATCGCACCAAGGCGCACAATATGCGCCGGTGTAATGGAGCATCCCCGTGTCTATTTGTTTAATAGGGGTTACTGCGTCAGCCATGGGGAGGCGAATAATTGAAATCAAATGACACGTGACACCCTTTTACTTTGGCCTCTTTGTGTTCCATGGAATGACATCGTACAGCAACGAGCCTCTTACAGAGTATGTGTTCGATATCGGTCCACTTTTCATAAATCAAACGGATTGCTCATTTTAATTGTCGTTCGATTACTGGTCTCGGGACATTGGCTTTAGCAGATAAATCGTGGGAGTATATTCTTTGACTATTAATGTCAGTCCGATGGTACTAGCGGTAGTTCTGGAAACAAGGTTTGTGCGTATCTTGTATCGTTGGATATTTATCTATTCTACGTTGAGTTAACGTGCGATTAGATACAGGGCACGACATTGCTGGATGCTGTATCACCTATGACGTTAAGTATCGTACAGTTTTACATTGATACTGTACCCCATCGTGTTGGCAACTTCAGGGAATCGCTCCAAATTACACGTTCGCGATACGAACAAAAAAATCGAGATAACCGCAGTGTGGGATTAAGTCCTGTTCCCACTTGATACATTGTTCCGTAACATATGTCTCGAAATGCAACTTCGAAACGTATATTACTTTCCTCCGTAGAAAATTATGCGATGTCATTGTTTATTAGTTTCTCTGTTTTAATATTCCCCTATCTAATTTTTTTAACGATACAATGTTTCATGCAAAAATTAGACATTTGTAATTATTAATTGGACACGGTGATTCATTGTTTACATGTTGAAGCGTGGATATATTTTTACCCTAGATCAATCGTTTTATTATTCCTCAAGCGTGGCCGGGACTTAATTGGAAGCCGCCAATGCAAACCAATTTTTCAGTAAATATACGAATCTGCGTGAAACCTCGGCGCCAGTAATACCCCATCAGTCTAATGGATCGCACGATCAGATTACATTATGGGTCGAAATTGCAAGTGTGTACCAAGCTTAAGAGCATCGCTGAACGATGCACAAAATTCTTTCCCACCTAACTACTTTGCAAACTGCATTTCGCGACCGTTCTTTTACCAGCAAACGTTACAAAACGTCCTATCGCACGATGCGCTTCATTATCGTGCACATATCTCGTACCACTGTAAGGTGAATTACAATTTTTCAAGCCAGTCATTTTCACCAATCTCTGTTAAACACGAAAACCTGCTGGCTGTTGGGCAACGTTCTACGAACCAGGCTTCTACCGGACCACTCGCGAAGCTACTCTCACGAATTATCTATTGCACACAATTTCTTTTCGAAATTCGCTGTTATCTTATTACCATTGAGATCTTGAAAAACACCTCGAAAAATAAGCATCCAGAGTTTATCAGCGTCGTTGAGGTTCAATCGTTTTAGCGACGCGTCGAACGAGGACCACTGACGCCAATGCTCATTACGATCCGATGGAAAACAAGCATATTTCGGTGCTGTTTCGTAATTACGAAATTCCACGACGAAAGAACAATCGGCCGCGGTATCTGAACGATTGGGCGTCCCGCGACAGCCAATGTACGGCGTTAATTAGGTAATTTGCGTCGGCGAAACCGTCAATAAATTAATTAAGAATCGCCGCCCGCTGGCCGTGAACCGAAACGGATAGATAATCTAATACGCCATTCCGCAATGCTTCATCAAAATTACATCAGCTACCCCGAGCGATAGCCTTCTTTTTTATCTATTTCTTTATTCGCCTTTTTTTGTCCACGGTAATTTTCGAGACTACAGTGGCGTTGATATACATACTAAATCTTCTTTCTTCTAAATCCATTTTCCAACAAAACTTCTCATGGTTCGTACAGACGATTGAAATGTGCACAATTATCGGAGAAAATGCAGCTTCACTTTTCCACCCCCTGCATGATGCGAAAAAATCTGAATAAAAAATGAACTTATAGTTGTCAAAATGGAAACACCACCCTTTAAAATCAGACTAGGGAGACCGTTGTGCGATTTTTTCTCCCGAAGTTACAGCAGTTCAAAGATCGACAATTTTTCGGACAAAATTTAGTGATTTAGGAGTTCATATGAAAACAATTCGGATGAACGAAAAAAAAAACACTTTTACCCGTTTCTACCCCTTATTTCCAGCAACGTGACAAACACAGGGTGGGCGGTGAATCACAGAACAAGTTCCATGCAAATCCGCGTAACGGGACCGTTTATTCGACCCATAAAAAGCCCAATAAAACCTTGTTCCAAGCGAGAAGATGTCCCACCCTGTACCACTACCCCTTCAACCCTCCGGCTGGGACGCGCGACAGAGGATAAATCGTTGACTGGAATAAAGAATACACCGTGGGGGTGCCATGAATTCTCGTTACGACTCGTATCCAGAAACGGAGAGAAATCGTTCTACGTATTGCCTGGAATTGATCTGCCCGTTTCTTCTTTTCCTGGAAACTTCTACCCTTATTTCTACAGATCTCTCCCCCAGTCACCCTCCCCTTTCAACTTTCTTCCTTTATTTCCCGGCTTTCTGGCGCGTTTATACGAAGTCTCGAATTAGGAAGACGAATCTTTTCTCGTGCGAGGTGACGGACGATTCTGGAAATTTGGAAAACGAAGACTGGCCAGGTTTAATTAACGGCGACCCCGATCGAATGGTTAGTTAGGAGACACGCTAAGGACGAGCGTGATTTAGGGACGCGTGGTGGAAGATTTACAGGCGTGCGGAGTATATTTGGACGTCCGATATCCGAGAAACGACGAGCCCTCACATTTCTTTTCTCATCTGGTTTTCCGAGTTTCGGGAATTTAAAAGCGGTGGAAATTTTGGACAAATTGTAGTTACTTGCCGATACAGATGGCTTTTTTTCTTTCAGCTCTTTAGGAATTTTTTAAACTCTCCGAGCCGCCTCAATAATTATTGAATTTTATGACAATGATGGTAGCTATTAAATAAATATTTCTAACGCCTTCTATAGGGGTGGGCAATTTTTGCCTGACAAATTTCTGGGCACAGTCGCCGGAAGCTAGTCGAATCCTTAATCCTCTGGTCCCGCGTTGACATTACAAACAGGGTTTCGGTGTTGGGAAAATATTATTCTAAGAAGGGTTCGTCAAACCCTACAAAGGGCCGGTGAAAGCGATACATCGATTGTGTCTGCGCCAGGTGGCGAACCTTGGCAGATAACATTAAAGCCAATAGAGAAAATATCGGCGGCTAAGTAGATAGAAGCGGACAAAGAAGGATCTAGCCGCAGTAATGGCGAGTAATAATGGCGAAATAATGGAAAAATAATATAGATCTTTCCTTGATGGATAAAGCGTGTACAAGAAACGTTACAGATTCGTACGAAAGCAACAATTACAGCACGGCACCCTACACAGGCGAAGTGCAGTTCAATAAAAAAATCCATTTATGAAAAAACCGCCAGAAATTCTAATCCAAAATCTCGACCAGCACAAACGCTTTGTTCTCTAAAAAATCTTCCAAGTGTGTACGCACAATTCAACAAAATCTCTGCGCAGTAAAAACTTTCCCCGTTCGAAGAAACCTCGTCGAACAAAACAGAAATTCGTTCGACGTCTGCGGGCGGCACAGAAAAAAAGAAGGGAAAAAATGACGGCACGCGTTTTCCCCAAATTCGAAACAGCTTTCCAGCGACGTAAATTAGACCCGGGTACACACGCCGTTCCTCTCACCCTTATCTCTCGACTTATTTCCACCGAGGAGAAGTGTGCCCGCTTCTTCGATCGTCTTTCGCCGCGCATCTGGCCGCTTCCTGTTCGCCTGTGCGTCGCCGCCGCGAAAAAGGACTGCGTCGCCCTTATCTCGAAACACGCCCGTTGTCGAAACACTTAATGTTACCACTCGAACGATCGGGACGCCTTTGATTTCGATGGAAACACGGCCGTAACGAAATCCAGGCAGATAGAACACCGTGTCACCGTCGGTTTGCGGGGCAATTAAATTTCCCCCACGCGGGCTGATCCTCGTTCTCGTTTTGCCGATACTGGATCGCCCGAGGTATTTGTTCGGTACCTTTCTCACCTCCCGAGTGAATTTCGATGGCGCATTTCGCGCAGGGACTTGCGTAGATCCGTAGAGAAATAATCATGAAAGTTGTACGTATTACCTTTTCTTCTAAGTGCATCTGTATAAAAATGTTCTCGATGGTGTTGAAGAAAATTTTGTACCTTGTTAAATTCATGGACGCATGGAAAGGAACAAACACCTGCACACCATTTTGTACATATATTATATATCCTCCTCTACCATTTCGTTCTTCCTTCGTCTGGATCGCTGGGGGGTGCGTTAACGATACCATCTCGAGGTGTTCCTCGACAAATTCATAAAGTACGGTTCGTAAAACGTGCACCCTCAAGATAGACAAGACACTGGCGCACTTGAGTGAAAGGGTGAAGGTAGGGAGAGAGAGCCCGTAACTTGAGCGTAAACGGGCGTTGCGTTAAGTCGAGTGGATAAAATGAGGGCTCGTGCGAACAGAGGCAGATGCATCCACGTAAGTGCAACTCTTGGCACGTCATAGCGTATCCTCGCCCCTCCGCGCCATTCTGAAACCATCAACGGGGCGAAGTCATCGACGGGGACCACGGGAAACCCGTTCTCGTCCGCTTGGGAACCATAAAAACGTCTTTCCGGTGATCGAGACGCCTCGTCATATTGGAAATGCCACTTATCCCTTCTTGCACGTTTCTGGATCCTATTTTGCGTCGACAATCGACGAATATTCTTCACTCGGAGGGGCTGCTCTACTCGGAAAGCGTGGGCGAAAAAGTCATTGGTCTCTTTTCGTTCGCGAAGTCGAGTGAGAAAGAAAGGTACACAAACACGAGAGACTTTCAACTAATCGCAAGAGATCGATCAGTTGCATCCCGAAGTTCCAATCGCTAATTGCCCCGAAAAAAAAGAAAAGAAACGGAAATTAATTAGCATTTGTTCGCGGTCAAAGGACCGTGGCGATATTCGTCAACGGCGCCCAACCCCCCAGGGTTCGAAATCTATAGACGTTCCCTCGCGTTCCATCTCTTTCTCCGTTACAGGATACGCAGCCGTGGCGGAAGAAAGGAAGGAGGAGAGAGAAATGTGTGTTAAAACGCATTCTAATGCGTGAATGCGTGCGTGCTAGGCCGAGTGAGCGTGTGCAAGATGGTTTAACAAGGGTCTGACAGGCTCGTTGCCGTTGTTATTTATCGGTTATGTCGGCGCATCTCCCATCTCGACGAGAGAGACCTCTCCGTCTCTCCTCCCCTCTTCCTATCCTCTCTACCATTTTCTTCTCGCTCCACGAGCCTTTTATCTTCCTTCGTCTTGGCCGCCCGCCTCTCCTCCTCTTTATCAGCCGGTTGCTCTTCGCGCGTGTACAGCACTTCTGGGACTGTGCTCGGACACCAGTAGCGTAGAATGGTCCACCGGGTAGAGGGGAAACGGCGTGAAAGTGGATGGTACACTTTTGGAAGCCACGAGTGGTCCACTTGAAAGGTGTGAATAGTTTTTTCGTTTCTTCTCCCGAGAGTCCGGGAGACTTGTGCAACGTCCAAGCTGTTTGCGCTCCAACGGAGGGAGGGGGAGGATTGATTTTGTCAATGATAGTATTGGACAGCAGGGGCGTGTCCGTTTCAGAGAAATTCCAGAATATTGTTCGAATCGAATAAACCTCTGGGATATTGTTTTAATCGGAAACGTCGAGGCGAAATTGTAAAAGGCTACGCCATTGTCGCGGTCGTAGCTTACGGAGATGGCTGTAAACGCGTTCTACGGGAGGTTTATACCGCGTCCACGGGGCGGGAGGGTGAGCTGTTAAGCTGAAGCACGTGTTAAAAACATAACCACTTACTTCAATGGGCTCCGGGTTTATTTATCGCGACTAACCACCCCCGCACGGTTCGACCGTGTTAATGCAGTCGAAGCGCTCGCATGAAACGAGTGGAAAACATTTCCCCTCTAAACGACGAGTGATTTCAGTGCGCACGAAACCGATGATCGTCAACGGGGACGACGATGGACATACAAGAATGGAAATAGGAAAACCTCTTTCACGCGTTCCCACTAAAATACGAAATGATCCGCACGCGGCGCGCCGTCTATAATATCTACGTAAAGGTTTAATGGTCGACATTATCGTGTCGATATCTTAATGACGCGGCGAGAAAAAGCTTTCTGGTTGACGTCGACGAGTTAACGTTCTGTTTGGAAACCATGCTACATACCGTAGTACTTATACTCGTTTTGCGTAATAGCGGTAGCGACGTAGATGGCTGCGGTTGGTTTTAATGGCCGAGTGTAGGGTTCGGTTTATTTTGTGGTCGGTCTTGAAGGGATCATGGTACAGGTTGAACGAGAATTCCGGTGGCTTGTTGAATCGAGCTATTTTTATTTAATCATTCAATAAGCCCGATTGCTATCGTCGTTCAATTGCCTCTCCTTTTCCCGCGATAATAGGAATCACAACGAAATCAAGCGCTGCGCGAAATTTACATTCGAAATTTGATTCCCCTCGCGAACTTTTCTATTCAAAAGCTCCCCGAAATTCCACCACGCTTGCGATGAAATAAAACGAACAGCCGGGGGAGGGGAATTCGCATAATCGAGTCGGATTTTCGTGTTCACGCCCTCGAAAATGGGAGTTAACACCGGCTGGACAGATTTATCAGGGTGGTTTCCCCATGGGACGCGTCGTCGACTCGTTGACTGAGCGACCCCTCGGGTACGCGACCGTTCATACATGCGAATCGGGAAAATTCTCGCGTGGAAATTCGCGGGGGCCCTCGTAACAACAGCCATCAGCGGTGGAATAGCGAAGCAGGACAGATATATTGCACCGTGACGCTCTCGTTACCCTTTTAATCGTTTCATCAAGTTGTTGTTAACGCGCGGAATGTGTAGCCATTTTGTAGACGATTGGACAGCGTTTGTTTTCTCCCTGGCGAATTTTCGCTACCATTTGCGCGGAATTGTCAGGGCAAACGAGCTGGAATTTTATACCCGCGTTGGAGAATTTCATTCCATCCTTTTGGTATTCTCCTTTCTCTGTTCCGTTCGTGGAGGAAAATTCGGATTTGATCATTTTTATTAATAGGCGTTGGTGAAACTTTTGGTAAGTATTTTTTAATGTACGGAGGAATATTTGTGGCGGACTCAATGGGAGACGCGAATGATTTATCGAGGGTTGCGCGGATGACTTTATTTTAATTGCCAGGCTGGTAGAATTGTGAAGGAAAAACGTTTCCGATGATTTTAGAGTTGGTGGGTAATATATTAGAATCAACGCATTAAACCTGCCGTATTACAAAACTTTTCAAATCTTTTTCCAATAAAAGTTATTTACAGCGTCCTGCTATGTGCTCGTGTAAGTATAATGTTCCCAAGTAACATTATGCCAGAGGAAAGAAATTATTCACACTGTAACAAAATATAGCCCTCTCTCAGTTTATAATACACGATAATGCCCAACGACGATATTATTCCAGAAAATGTATAAATCGAAACTATGAAGTTTCCCAAACACTTCCGAAGAAAGAAGCATCATAAACAACGCACATATTTCACGCACTCCTCCGAAAAACGCTTTCTATACAACTCCATTATACAAACGCATTCCAGAATCATTCTCAAGCATCGAAATACCTTCGCTCCCATATCTATCCGAGAGACGAAGATCGAACAATCGTCTGCAGGTTCCCTTCGATATAGAATTACACCCGCGCGTAGCCGCACAGAGTCAGCCGAAGCTAATTCTGCCACAGAAAATTCCGAAGAGGGAAACAAGACGGTTCAGCGCCGCGTCGCGTCCTGCTCGCGGTTTAATAATCAATTTCGTGTATCCGCGCGAGTACAGCGTCGCGATGCCACGTTAACGAGGCCATAAATCCCGCAGGAAAGCGTTCCCTTTTCCGGGAAGAAGAAAAGAAAGATTCGAAACCAGCACCCCCGACATTCGATCTGTTCTCGAATCGGACGGCCTCTGCTCGTAAAGATGGCCACTCGCACGGTCTCGCGCGAACCCGCTGTAGATTCTATCTCCTAGAATTATGTCTTTATTAGGTGGAATCTCTGTACGATGAGCATAACGGTTCCCCATGGGACTGCAGGTGTCCGTTTAGAGAAACCTGGGCACGAACGAAGCGAGAGGAGAAAGGGGAAATGAATTATGCGTTTCGAAAACCATTCCATCGAGATCAACCTTCTTGTTCTTTCCCTTCCTTTTCTTTATTTCTCTTTCGTTTTTTTTTCAGACGATGGTCAGAGGATCTGCTGGTAGATCTGTGAACGATTCACGCGATCGGTAGCCGGCCGTAAATCTTGATGGGACTTTTCGCGGCCACCGTTAGCTTTTCGTACTTCCACCAGCAACGGGATTTTTCGAGATCCTGGACGGGATAGGTGCGTGGAATTAGGGGATGTTCTGTTACGTGATTTTTGGAGCTTGTCAGACCTATGGTCTACAGATTATTATCGGTATTTTGGGTAAGTGTGTTTTCTTCTCGTGTCAAGGGAAAGAAAGATGATTTTTTGGGAACGACTGACAACGAGGGGCGCTGGGACGCAGTGGAGATTATAGCGCTATAACGGGCCTGCGGGCGAAGATACCAGATTCGTTTAATTTTCTGGAATGGAAGCGGTACTATTTTCGGCGGGGCAAGGATCTTTTTGATTGTTACGCTGATCTTGAGACCTGTCGGAAAACATGGAAAATATTTCAGTCAAGTATCAGATATGGATACATATAAATATCAAATAAACGTAAATACCGTATTATAACGAGAAACGATATTCCTTGTGCAACGATAAAATATTCAACGATATTTCTGATAAACCGGGCGACGGGAAAAACAGCTCCGCCGCCAATCTCTAATAAAACGGGAAGCCATCAAATGTAAATGTATCCACCGCTTTCATAATGTTCATGTCATTATATAAAATATTTCAAAATCGCTACGCACCGGCTATAATAACAACATGAACACGCGAATCGAGCTGGAAATGACCGGCAATTACCGTGGCAACATGGTATCGAAATATTCGTCCGGCCAACAAATAGAACAACGACAGGCCAGGCTAATCACAGATATTAGAAAGCCATTAAAAATTACCCAGTTTGGAATATTTTAGTAACAGGAAAATAATGTAATTGCGAGTGTCGTGAAGCTAAACGATCGTTTAGCGTGTGCGTTTGAGGCAGTAAAACGCTTTTGATGGCCGGTGCAACGAACAAATACAAAAGTGGATAATACGTCGACGGTTCCCGTTAACGTTGAAACACGTTGGAAACATTACGTAAACCCTGTAATGAAATACCGTGGTGCGAGCCCTTCGACCGTAATGAAATTGTATAATATCGGTGGCAATTAAAATGGGCACCAGTAAAATTTCTGGGCAATAGGAATCGTTGTACGTGAGCTGAAGTATACATGCATTGGTTAACGATGTTAAGAAGCGATAAACGTGTTTGGAACGGTTATTAAAATTCCACGATTGTCGTAGCGCGTAGGTGGAATTAAATGGAACTCGTGATTCGTTTTGAAAGATCGTATTTTCGATTGCTGCCTCGTTACGTCGAACGGTCGACTAATAAAATTCTATGTACGAATTTATTATCATTACTTTCTTATGGGCCGTTTAATAAGGAAAATAATTATTCGAGTGAAAATTCTTCGAACCACGAGTTCATATTTATTTATTTTACAGCAATTATCTTAGGTAGACATCTTTCATTTGACACCGAAATTGCCACGTTATTTTAATTGGGCAGAAATCCTTCGTTACATCGAGAGGACAAGAATTGTGAATGCGGCGGGGCTCTTGAATAATTCAAATTATATTCTCACGCATCTGACATGTCGATAAGCACTTAATTTAAATCCCCATAATTATTTTCGAGACGATTGCGATAGTGTGCGTACATATTATTAGTATAACCATTTCCAATGATTTCCTTCGTTAAACGATCACTAAATATTTAAGCGACACCCCATAAATCCTGGACATTTAACTCTCTCTTCCTTTTTCACCAATGGCGGAGTAACGAAGCAGATCCTTTAGAAACAGTTCGACTGGAAAACCCGACGAGATCGAACATTTCCACAGAATTATCAGGAACATACGGACTTGCTGGTTACCCGTGGCGATACTTGACAAACGATGCCCCATAATGTCCCGTATAACAGGGCACCATTGACTCGTAGCATTGTCGTATGGGACAGAGTCGAGGACCGACCACCAGGAGGTCCATACCCGGCCACTTACTTATTTCTTCCACCCCATTGTTCTCGATCTACGAAACCGCCCTTGTCCCTCTCTGTCGAACAGTTTTCACGCTCGATGTTTATGGGACACCGTGGAACCGTGTCACGTTCCATTCCCTTTCTGCCAGCCTCGACTCTATTAACTGGCCGGGCAACGTCCTTTCTTCGTAATGAGATTATCTGCTCGGTTACGAGAACGTCCCGCAAGATCGGAGTGAAATCAGCGCGACCGACTCGGCAGAGTTGATTTTACTCACTTTATTAAAGAAAAGAAGAAGAAAGAAGCGGCGAAATAAGGGCCGCAAAGAGTGGTACCTGTATTTTCTGGACATTAATTAACGAGCAGATAGAATTAAAGGGGGCACGCCAATGCTCGGAGGCCAATCGAAACGCCATTAGTACCCGGTGGCATTAAACGAACGTGTTCTCGAAGCAGGTAGCTATCTTGTGCAGCGGCTTCCACGAAAATTAACTACTCGCGGTGGCTCGATTCGAAATTCATTAATTTCCCCGGGATGCGAGTAAACGCGCGCACACGCCGCCGCAGACGAACACCCGCGGTGTCCGCTCGCTATTAATGCGCGGCTCGCCTCGTCTCGAAATCGAATTACACGTCGATGGAATTAGCTTCCGTCAACGAGCCGCCTCGTTGCTCTTTATTAAACCGCCGTTGATCGTGCACCTGCCTGCCGCCGAGCTGACATCGCGATTTGTAAGCCGTGGAATTCATTTCCTTTTATTCTCTGCTTCGCTGCGAATCGAAAGTGAAATTGAGGATAACGTGTTCGACGCGGACTTGGCCAAATTCGTACGGGAAGAATGAAGAAGATCCTGGATAATTTAATTGAAATAATCTACCATTCCGCATGCCTTGGCAGTGACACAAATAAAGTAATAGTTAATACAAGGATCGCAATCGGCAAAACAAATTGGTCTATAAATCCCACGGATATCTTTCAGCTTCGAGTGCAAGAAAATTCTCTACCCCGAAATGAAGTGATCCACCCCCGACGTGGACACGATAATATTATTCGCAAACCGGTCTATTCGCCGGGCTAATCGAAATCACGGGCGCCATTAAATCGCCGGGGGCCGCGCCCTTTAATCGTCGCCTGACAGCGTTACGGGCCCGATTTGTCATCCACGAAATTGAGTCGCATCTGCCCCCGGTCCCGTTCACGTCCGGCCCCGTTCTGCTTCCGAGCTGACAAAGCGGTATCGGAGGAGTGTGCGTGTCTCTCCTGCTCACATCGACGCACAATAGCACGCGAGCCATCTCCTCGAGGACAATATAATGGGCACCCGGCGAATATATACGGGCCATGGGCCATTAATATATGGCCACGGGGGCCATTGTTGCGAATTAGGTAGCATTGAGCGACCTATTGTCGACGACAACCAGGGGCGTCGAGCTGTGCACTCCGTTGACTGCGTTTTGATGAAGTCCCATGGACGATCCTTGGCCTCCCTTTCATGGGATTCGTCTTCTGGAACGCGCGCCGCGCCGTCTTCGTCCCTCCTTGAATGGACGACACTTCGGGGCTTCGTTCGTTGGTTGCCTTTTAGGCAAAAGTAGATTTTAGAAGAAGGGGTTGGTTGCTTTAAAAAATTGAATGGAGTAAATGGTTCGTTATGCAGGGTAATCAGGTGATAGTTTTTGTATATCGTTTTTTATTTTTCGACGATAAGGTAATTATTATAGTCAAATTGCTATAAATTAATTTGTTATAAATAAATAAATTTAAACAATTATTACGGACAGGTGGACAGAGTTATAGCAATGGCATAATTTTTTCTGTGCAGCTTATTCAATTCCCTTTCATTTGACACCCCATTTATTAAAAAATAACCACCAGGAGCCGAGATAACAATTTTTAAACATTTTATCGGTAACATTGTGTGTGACAAGGAAATTGTAATAGGGCGCTACAACCCCACAGGCAGTGGATAATCAGACATGTGGCGCCATCTCGCGTTTGGGGGCTTTTTCGCTGTTTCGCGCTCCGCCAAAACCGAAATCCTGGATTACATCGTTAATTTAAACAATTGCGTTTTTCTCGGCTTCTAGTGCGTATTTTTTAACCGGGCTTGTCGTAAATTAAAGCTACGGGCCATAGCTATCTCCCCCAACAGTTGCAACAATATGGCTTCTGTGGTTTAAAAGTTATTAATAATTGAAAAATCGGCAAAAATGCACTCCGGGTCACTGCAATTATCTCGACTTCTGGAGGGGCTAGATTAATGATCGGGTGCTGAAAATGAAGGTAAAGGATGCTGCTATACGGCAATAAATGATTTACAAATGCTGCATGCGCCGTTTAGTTTTTATAAACAATTAAACAATTTGTTTGAGAATTGCACCGAAACTATACACGAGAGCCGATCTAATGGCGAATCAGATTGTTGCTTAAACTAAGAGCTTCAATTTGAGAGGTCGTTGATTAATACCGGCCCAGTAGAATACGAGATAATTGAATTTGTTTAGAGAAATTATAAACAAATGCCATTACTGCCACTTCCTGGCGAGATACATCAAAGACCAGAGGACATAAATTAATGCTGGTAGTATAAGCTACTATATCCAATAGGTGGTACCAATATTCGATGAGCGGTTCATTTGATATAAACAATTAAACAATTAAAATTGTTATTACGGCCAACTGTATATAGTTGCGACACCAGGATATTTTTTTCTGTGTAGCTTATTCTATTCCCTTTCATTTGACATCCCATTTGTTAATAAATAACCACTTGAGCCTAGATAAAAAAAAAATTTAAATTTATCAGTAACGTTGTCGGTTACCGTTACCGTGGAATTCTCAAAAGAATATTTAAATTGTTAATAAGAAATGAACGTTGCATAGAGCATTTACAAAACATTTATTGACGTATAGCAGCATCCTTTAACTTCATTTTAAACTTCCGATCATTGATCTAGTCCCTCCAGGAAACGAGATAATTGCAGTGACCCGGAGTGCACTTTCGCCGATTTTTAAATTGTTAATAACTTTTAAACTACAAATGTCATATTGTTGCGACTGTTGGAGAAAATAGCTATGGCCCACAGCTTTAATATAAGACAAGCCCGGTTAAGAAATACGCACTAGAAGCCGAGAAAAATGCAATTGTTTAAATTAACGATGTAATCCAGGCATTCGGTTTTGGCGGTGCGGAAAACTGCGGAAAAGTACGCAAACGCGAGATGGCGCCACTTGGTCTCTTTTTTGAAGCTATGAGGTTTCAGAGCCCCACCACAGACGAGATATATGAATTCCTTTGTCTCGTCGGCGGCTGTGACAAAAGATTGTAGAAAACGTTCTGAACGCTCACTACGATAAGAATTGTAAATTAAATATAGTTAAGGCGAGACGAAAATTAGTTTGACATAAATAGTTTACTTATTCTATAGTGCAACAAACATTACAAACATTTCATTACGCAGACGCGTTGATTATTACTAATAAATATATTTGTATCCCACTAGTTGACTAATATTCATGCTGTAACGCGTGTAATAAAAAATATTAATTCGACACGATATTCAAAAAACACCGCCTTAAAGAAAGAACCCCACCCCCACCGCCCGCCAGTCGCCAGCCAATTAGCGCAATCTATTTCAAAAATCTGGCTCTTTCGCCCAACGGATCTCGTAGTGATTAGACGTGTTCAGAGTGTTCGTCGAATTAAGGTATGTCACATAGTGTAACATATTCCCAAAGGCAAAATATTATATCAATTGTTTTCATTTCCCCTCTCCTGACAGTTCAGTAGTTTTTTTTGTTAATATTTAGTCATATTTTAGTAGAAATTGAGAAAAAAATGCGTAGTAAGTGGAATCGCCCAACGTGCATTTTTTGTATCTAACTCTACTTCTGCGTATAGATATACATATTTCAGTCCTAAATTCCATTATCTTGCAATATATTCTACAGTTTCCGGCAATATTATTATAATATTGGTGATTCTTAATACATTTATCTCTAATTTCAGTTGGAGTCTGTTTCATGGCGTCTCTTTCGCTTGCTTTCAATCAGAAATGGCGCGAACGCGACACTTTCAAATGGCAATGCGCAGGAGCAGAGTGACGCGGCGCCATATTGTTAAATCAACTTCTCGCTGACAGGTAAGCGTTCCTCAAATTTCTTGTGGAAATAAGTAGGATTTCAGCAATATGTCTCTATTAAATTATAATTCGTACCACGTATAAAACTTGTATGATATACAGTCGCGTTGTAGATAAGTAGTAACATAATACAAGCCATTATTTGCGGCTATTTCATTGTTGTTTCTGCCCGTGGCCGGGAAGCTTGTTTTTCCTGGATAATATCGACAATTTATCGCGAAACAAAAAAGACACTTATCAAGTAACATTTGCGTTGAAATATTTCTAGGAAACGCAAGCGATCGTAAACAAAAACGGTGTTTGGCTTTAGTCGGATGGCGAACATAGCCGAACGGCAAAGGACGATGGCGAAGGTTGTCATTCTACTACTTGACGCCCGGCTGACAACACATATAGAAGACATCTCAGAGAGGTGCGTTCATAATAGCTGTACGACAATTATTTGCACTCTATTACCGCTGCTGTTTATTTAATAGGATTGTAATTACCACTTCAAATAATATTGCTTCCATACTAAATCCTTTGTTAACATCGTGTGCCTATACATTTGCAAATCGAATATTCACATTTTCTACAGAATTCCAGTTGAATTATTGCTTTCGTATATCACAATTATCATTACTTTCGTGCACTTGTTTAATTCCTTTGTTATTTTGTTTGGTACAGGAGCATGGAGAGAGCTGATTATATGGACGAAAGTAAGCCAATAGCAACAATGATGCCAAATAATTCAATGCAGCCAAGGCCTGTGTATGTGAGCACTTTAATTATATTTTCATATTGGTTTTACATGAAGTGTGACTGATACTAAGATGAAACAACCACAATTATTACAATTATTTCTAATACATATTTACATATTTTTCGTGCATATTTTTTTTCATAAATATCACTCATAACAAACACTCGATAGGATGAACATGTTTTCTTTCAGAAAACTTTGTGACCGCGTGCAATGCGGTCGGTAGAGTCAGTATTTGCTTCGAAGTTTTCTAGCTTTTTCAGAGCAAATGGCTCTGCTTAAAGTTTCGTTCACACTTTAGCTACACGCGATTGTGGAGTCAGTGTTTTTCACGTACTAGATATTAATACTATTATCCGAGCACCGGTGCTCCTTTTCAGTTATTTCAATCGAGAAAGTAGAATCTTAATTTGTTCGCCGATATAATTTGCGGTCGCGTGCATAGTCTTATATTTTAATTTTTGTCTTATATTCGCTATCGGAAGTAGAGTCAGTGCATCACTGAAGGGGATGTTTTAGGCGACACTGATAAAGTGAGAAATGTAAGTATCTTTTAAACAATTCTCAGTTTCCTATAAAGATTTGCATTATGTAGATTTAGCAGTAGATTTTAATGTTCCTTGCGATCTTATTTAGTTACAGTTTGCACCCTTCCTGATGGTGAAGTTCAATTGAGCTGCTTCGGTGATGTTCCTGATGTCCTCCACGAGTACTTCCTTGATATCTGCTATCAACGAAGTAGTGAGTCGCATGCGTTTTGGTTCCTCCGGTCCCCAATCATGCCGTAGGACGATTGGTCCAAACCGGCACGGGCGACTGGTTGTATTTTTTAGTAGTTTTGCGAGCATAGTGACTACGGGTATACTTTTTATACCCGTCAGTTGCAACGTTATTTTCTTGTGAATTATTTCTTATATCAGGTTAGATCTGCCTTCTTGTACTCCGGGTTTTTTAATATAAAAAAATTAGTAACCATAGAAATATTTCTTACTCAAATAAATATTTGATCAAATAAGCACTGTTCTTGTAGGTTCCTCTATTAACTGAGGACAATGTATATTGAATTTATAATTGCATTTATAATGAATTGAAATTTTTTTTCACTGTTGAGAGGTGCAGAAGTCGGATACCCTCCGACTTCGTTACTGCAAGAGTTTCATGATTATAGTAATCGTGTATTAAAATAAATAAATATAATGATACATATACTGAAATCAGCATATTAATTTTCATATGCTGCTATAGTCGAATCCTTTCGTATGAAATTTATTACAGATTATGTACAAGAAGGCACTTTGTATACGGGTAGAATGTTAAATCGGAGTAGCTATCTTGAACAATTTACTTCGATTAAGCAATCACCTGAGGCTTATCTAATATCTTGTCAATTTTTCATGTAACTATTCTGTTGAATATATTTTTTGATTGCATTATTTGTTCAAGTAAAATCAATTTCAATTGGAGTCATTTTCCTTAATAAATAAATTATTTATCAGTAATTTTCGAGTTTTTATTGATACTTCATAAATTACAAAGTCGAGTCATTTTTAAAGAGATTGAAAATAAAATATACTATTCCCTATTACAATTTTACGTGTACTAATCATCTTTTTAGATCAGGATTTTCAGGTTTAACCCCTTCCGTGTTCATTGTCAGGAACTCACTCACGTGCCCAGGTGCTACTTGGGTGAGTGAAAGGCAATGGGCACGATGATCATATGGTTTTTAAATTTATAACAATGTGTGGCGGCTGACATTTGCTAGTGTACCGTGCACGACGTATTTTCCACATTGTGTGTGTATGTGGTTAGGCTGTGGAATTGCGTCGGCTCGAAAAATTCATAAAAAATTATAAACATATTTATTCCAATACTGGTACTACGATTTCACGAATAGCAATATGTTTTACAATTGCAAATATACAATGAATACCATAACGAGTTATGAAAATATGGCAAAGAATAGAGTACTATACTATATCATACAATATACCTATAATATTTTAACAGTCAATATTTTATACGAAAGTAATGCACAAGCATACACTTTTACGAATATTTACGCAATGGTCGCTAGCCTTTGTCAGCCGATTTCAGGAATTGGTACGTACCCTTAGAGTGTGAATGATTGTATGCCAAGCTCGGGTGTCGGAGGCGTCCCGGGACGTCTCTCTAGTTTAGGCTCTTGCGCCCGAGTGTTTGAGTGAGTAATGTGGAATGATGTGTGTTTGTGTGAATGCTTTGCCATTTTTTAAATATAGGTCTAGGTAGGATAGGTAGTATACCTTCTGGTGTGCCTGATAGATATAAGTAGGTAGGGCCGGGCAGGTTGACACAGTCTCTGGTCGGGTAGGCAACATTTCGCGTGTTCAACCTGTTTCAGGAAATCTGATTTGAAAAGTCGACGGTGAAGCTGTGGCGCGAACGATAATGCGTTCGCCTCTAGCTTTGCCTATCGATTTTTCGAATTTCTCGCGGACGTGGTCGCGATTTGGCTTCGAAACGAACGTGTTACATTATGCTCGAGGCTGCGCGTGTAGGCGAAGATCGATTACAATTTTAATCGTAATCATTACGATTTTCCGTAATCGCAATTTTTACGATTGTATTTGGTCGTGATTCGTCCACGTGTGTTCCGTTTAGCTACGCGGTTTAGATTTTTATTTTATTTTTTTTTTTTTTGCGGATAGAGTCTCGAGCCTAGACTAAGTTTCAGCGGGCATTGCGCTCGAAGAAAAGAAGAAGCTAAATGCCGAAGAGGCCCGACAAACTGTCGCTCAAGAGGGCAACTACCAATGGCTCTGCATCCCTTGGATGGAGAGCCATTCTTTGTTACTATTTTGTCACTATGCTCGCTTTTGTATGCTGTAGTTGTAGTTTATTGTTTCCAGAACTCATCATCGTATTGGGCAAATCGCGATTTTTATGTATTAGCGTCGTGTACGATTGAATAAAATCAAAATAAAATCAAATCGCGTTTGCTACTAGAGTTGCGATGAAATATATCGTGGTTTGAATTAGAGTAGCTTTTATATTAAATTATACTTGTATACGTACTTGATTTTGGCGTCGCGATAATAATTTTCGTGTTTTTTCTATGCACAGGTTTTAATTAGTATTTACAATACCGCGATATTTTTCTTAGATTTTGATATAGTGTTGCGATGATAAATGATCGCGATTTTGAAGTAGCGTTTCGACCACAATGAAATGCCCAAATTGGTTACTGACAAGAGTCACCAAAGGCAGCTATTAAAGCTGCATAAGGTGATTGCTCCGATGGTAGTCTTGGATGCGACTACCATGACTTCTCCGTTAATAGTGTTGCGAATTAAAAATGATGGGTGCAGTGAATTACTATTTTTTCTTTTCCTATTTTGTTTTAAATATATGAAATATTATATTAGAGTTAATGAAGCACCATACGCCATTGACTTTGCAAATAATGCAGTAAATTAGTGTTGCGAAAAAAAGTGATAGTCCACTTGCGGTTTTCAATCGCGCTTATAACAAGTGGACGATAATTAGTAGAAGAATGTCCCTCTGGCTATTGAATTTGTTTAATGTTCTAATTTATTCTTCTTCTTTACCTCTTCCCTTTTTATTAACACTAAAACGAGTTGTTTCATCTTAGTATCCAAGCAAATGTTGGTATATGTAATTTATAATTATTATTCAGCATATTTGCCTTTTGGAAGAACATGCTCCCTTTGTCCTACTGCACTATTTTTCACAATTACTACTCTCATAAACAAGTTTGTTACAGAATTATTAAGTTAAAGGAGATGTCAATATATTACCTCAAGTACATCAAATAACATGCATTGCATTATGTAAGTAATCAGAGGCTTAAAAGTGATGCTGTATGGATCGAATAAATCGAAGGAAATAATACGATTCAAAGGAAATGATACACATTCGCGTCGAACTTGCTTCCTATTTAATTGTCTAATATTTCGTCTTTATTAATTCAATAAATACATTTGTTACAGTTTTTTAGATTGGCAAATGCATCGATTCATCGATATATTGTTTCAACTGTTTCAAGTATATCAGAAAAGTATAAGTATTTTCGGAGTCAAAGTGGAGCATTATAAATTGAAGCAATATTAAAGATTATTTAACACGACTTAAAGGAAATGATAGAAACAATACCTAAGAAATATCACTAAATTCATATGAACTTTGATCTGTTTCAGGTTGCACGGTCAAGATTTTAATGAAAGAAGATGCATTGTAAAACATCCCGTTCCCCTTTCTTTAGATACCTTTAGATTTTCAATTAGGTAGGTTATTTTGAAATGACGCGTCATTTCAAAAACTTAACATCATGACGTTAAGTTTTAGTTGAGGTTGGTTGTTT
Source organism: Nomada ferruginata (assembly GCA_963583965.1). Classification (NCBI taxonomy): domain Eukaryota; kingdom Metazoa; phylum Arthropoda; class Insecta; order Hymenoptera; family Apidae; genus Nomada; species Nomada ferruginata. The sequence goes on along the minus strand of OY757225.1, from coordinate 5,323,988 downwards.
ATAAACCAAATTATTTTTTAAATAGGCAGGTGATCTCCCAATCAAATTAGCTTTATAATTAGGCAGGCAGTCCCCAAATGAAATTAGCTTTTCAATTAGGCAGGCAATGTTTAAGTTAAGATAAATTTTTAGTCAGGCAGGTGCTTTCGTGTGTTTCAGGTGCACGAACATGACTTCCATAAAAGAACATCAAGATTCATCATGAATTATCCCCTTCCTCTCCATTTATATCCCTTCAGATTTTCAATTAGGTAGGATATTTCTAAACTATATCGTTTTTTAAATATGCAGGCAATTTCCAAATTAAATTAGCGTTTTAGTCAGGTAGGATGTTTTAAGTTAAGATTTAATTTACCTTAATGAAAGGTAGAATGTATTTGAATTACGTGCATGCTAATTTATATTATAATGCTTATTCTTTAGTTTAAGTCAGGTCTAACAGAATTTCTATTTTCAGCTTTCGCAATAATGAATAATTTTAATACATGCTATTTACTTAAACTAACTATAAGCTAATGTGTATTATAATCTTTATTTTTTACTTCAATAGGTTTAACAGAATTTTTATTTTCAGCTTTCGTTACAATTATTTATTTTAATACATTTTACTTACTCAAACAATGTATAAGCTAATTTATATTACAATGTTGATTTTTTAGTTGATTTAGGTTTAACAGAATTTTTATATCCAGTTTGCATATCAACCGCACTGCAAATATACATCAGAAGGAAGTAGCGTTTAATTTGTAAATAATAATTTTTGTAAATTAATGGTGATAGGGGCGCGGCTGCGGCTGGGGCCGCGCGGGTCTCCATTCGCAGCAACCTCCACGTGGTGAGACCTGGGCAATCGATTTTATTTACCATACAGTTACCAATTTTAACACTTGTACTTTTGCGATTTAATTGTTAATTATATGGTAAAAATGTCGAGCTAATTGGCTGCGATTTTCTAAATTTCTCCTATTCCTAACATTAAAATTAATTGCCTTCTTGAGTTCCTCCCATATCACCGCGGTTGACCGCGTAAGTATAATTTTAAAAATTATTTCATTTATTGATAGTACAATAAATGTCCTTTTGATTAAAAGATTTTTAATTGACATTAAATGTTTCATATCCTTGGTTGCCTTTCATTACGGCAAAGAACAAAGGAATTCTTTAAAATTATTTAATTTTCGCATCGTTTTCTATAATCTGTGGGTAACGTTGCGAGTGACACGGAAATGGCAATAGGTCCCCGGGACCCAGAAATTCGGGCCGAAAAAATACATTGGATGACTTGTCTATTCCTATATCTCGTCAGTGCCACTACCATCGCCAAGTTACTGTCAACATTACCGACACCATATAAAAACGGATGATAATTATAAATTTGATATCTTGGCTCCTGATGTATGGTTTTTAATCCACGAGGTCTCAAATGAAAGGGAAACGAATAAGCTATTCACCTACAATTGTCGCGTTGCTGCAACATTATCCACTTGCTAGCAATAATAATTTTAATGGTTTATTTGTTTATAACAAACGTGCAAGGGAATTAATCAGGCGTGTTCATCGAAAAATATTTTAATACAAGTTCATAGACGTTGGTACAAAACAATTACATTAAAAAAAAAGCACGCAGGCAAACGAATTCGTAGTTTTAGAAACAGTCTCGATTTAATTGTATAAGTACGGAAAAAAAGTTTCTCGTGCCTCATGTACGAATGTTTATACTTCGCCTCCAGTTTTCTTCGAACACATCCTTCGGTGTGAACATTTTCTCTTTTTCTTAATTGCTAACAACGCGTTTCTTTAGTCCCGAATCATTGCGCTTCCTTCGCGTTATCACGCATTGAACCATCACGGAAGGGATCGTGATTTAATTACGGTGTTTCCCCAAATCAGAGAACCTTGTTCCTCATTCGGCCCAAACTCTCTATTTCCGTCTCTAATACATCTCCGCGCTAGAAGAAAACAGAGCCACAAGGGAATATAAATTGAAATACAATTTTAATACGGCGAATAGACGTGGAAGGGTACCTGTAAATATTCTGGAGGCTTTCGAGCAAATCCTACGCCAGCTGGTGTCCCCGTTAGAATCACATCCCCTGGTAGCAGCGTCATAAATCTGAAATATTTTTTAAAACCGATCACATTTATGTAGAACGAAAACCGTAAAGAATAAAATTGAACCTAGGTACGTCTGAATAATTAGAAATTCTAAAATAATCGAGATCTATACGCACTGTGAAATATAGGCGACGATCTCGTGTGGTTTAAAGATCAGCTCGCAGGTGTTGCCGTCTTGTTTGATGGTACCATTTACCCAAGTCTTCACCGACAGATTATTGATATCGCATATCGCCTCCTTGGTGACAACTGCTGGTCCCAACGGGCAGAACGTATCCATAGCTTTGCCAAGAAGAAACTGACCACCATTTCTCTTCGATTTCTGCCAATCTCGCGCCGTAATATCCTGTGCCACTGTATAACCGAAAATACAGTCCTCCCCTTCGTCTTTGTTCAACGCTTTGCACTTTTTGCCGATTACTATCGCGAGCTCGGCTTCCCAGTCAACTTTCTATTGAAATAAGTACAACAGAAGCAGCTAATGAGTACCCGAACGATATCGCCTCTGGTGCTTCAGATAGCGATACAGGGATTCCTGGACAATCGACAATGGCAATCAGATAAGGACTGGTACACGTCGAAAATGTTGTATACCAGTTACTTAATTTTTAAATAATATATGCATACATAATAGTGATAATAATAATTTTCCAGAGCTATTTCCGTGTCTATTTCAAATATTTCATCGAATTAATAAAAGTACCTAGTGATACGAGAGATTTTCTGTCTTCTTCTTCATGCATGCATCGTTTTATAATTAGATCGAAAGTTCGTTTAACTTGTTATATAATTCTGCGGGGCTAAATATAGAAACGGTCACGGTTACACAGTGTAGAACAGTCTTTCGTTAATTCACAGTTAATGAATAGTCTTTTTCGACCATCGCTCTTGAACTTACGTCTGAGATCGGTGGAAGCATAATGTTGTCGCGTGGACCGATTATGTTGCTGGGAAACTTGCTGAAAATTACTGGAGATTCTGGCGTTGATAATCCCTGCTCCTCGCAGTGGCTACTGTAGTTCAGACCAACGCAAGCCAACTTGTCCATACGGGTCACCGGTGGTAGAAATTTCACCTCCGCTTCCGGTATTACGCTTCGACCCTCCGCCACTATTCTGTAAATTATTTATCTATCGTTTAAATGCCATCAGGGGGTGGAAGTTTGCCTAATTGCAGTTTCTTTTGCTGGCACAGTTGGGTAGAATATTAATGTCATTTGTGATATTTGTTTTTTTTTCATCGCAATTACACGATACCCAACTCCGCCAACTTTTAAACAACACCTGCAAATCACTACGGGTAAAGAAAAAGATCAAACAACTCGCATGTCGACGATAACAATGGGTTAGTTTAAAACTATGTCATGCTATTGCAGAATGCAAGTACATATTGCGTCACTCAACAATATAGTTTCTCCTGTGACGACTGTTTTCACGTGTGCAAGGGGGAAATTGGAATAGGCGAAACCACGAATGCTAGCTGGCGACTGGAATTGAGAACGCTGGCAATCGATAGCTCGTGTTTCTCCATTAGCCGCTTTCGTACGAAAACTGTTGCAAAAGTATGACTTCTATCGTTGAACTTGGATAATCGTGGTCTTGTGGCGAATGTAATAACCACGACCACGGAATTGCATAACTCGAACGTAGGCTCGCGACGTGCGTAATCAATCATTGAGCGATTACTGTTTATTTTATTTGTTGCTTGCAACGCGAGAAAAATTGAAATAGCGAGGAAACTATTTCCACTATCTATTTGCGTGTCGGCTTGAATTATTTGAATGATCATATTCTGCGAAGAGTCGTGAAGTAATTGCGAAAGAGAAATTGCGAGAAAATGATTGAAAATATCGTCGTACAAGTGGTTTCATTCAGAGGCGTCCGCTGTTACAGAAATTTGTAAGTTGAACCAGAACTTGCAAGCTCGCCAACTGGCACACAAACAAGAGCCAACTTGGAATAATAGCGGCAATTCCTTTCGACGATCGACGATTATTTCACAGTATTTAAAATCGTCCTCGATCGCGAGGTACTCTTACTTATCAATCATTTTTGGAAAATATCATCATGGATACGATGTGCTTGTGTAACATGTTGTATAATATTATCGATGATTGAATATTGTTCGAGAGAAAGGAATCTGCAAAGGACAAAATATTTGCATGAGGGAGCATCATGTAAGTGGTGCTTATATAATGAATTAAATTTGTCCTATGTATTTTGTTTCGAACCGATTCCATTGAGTAGTATTAATCGATGCTGAATATATTGTTTCTTTCGGAGTACGAAATGAATTGTGTAATGCTTTTGTGTATGAATAAAGGGGGGGCTGTTCGGGTGAACAAAAAAAAATATACGAAGGCAGATAGAAGTAGAGAGACAAACACAATGGATTAATTATATACTTCAGGGAAACTTGATTGAAAATTCAGAACAAAGGGGGCACAGAGAATCGTTTCATACAAAATTTTGTTTAATTGCACGAACCTCTCTATCATAGACAATAGATCGACTTCGTCTTCCCTGAGAACAAAATACCAAGCTATAAAATCGCGTGGTAAGAATGATTAAACCCATAATTAAATTTGTTCTGTTCTTAATGCAAAAAAATTGCATTCTTTTCTTTCATTTATTTTACCTTCGTCAATATATTTCAATTACAAACAATTATCGTTGGTGATCAAAAAATTTCTGTTTTCGTGAATGTATTTATATAATTTCGTTCTACGTTAATCAATGGGCCAGTGATTCGCGATAACTCGCGATAACGAGCCGCTTATCGCTTTGGACCACTACAGTACTTGAATCGAATAGCCACACCTACCTTTTGGCCTTCTTCAGTAAATCCTCGCCACCCTCGAGGAATTTCTTCAGTGTATTTGGCATTCCAGAATCCACCGCAGACACGGCGATCACGTCACCACCTTGCACTAATTGCACCCCCAAGTGCTGGGGCCCACCATTTTTCCCGGTGAATTGCACGAACCTGATAAAAATGAGAAACGATCAATGAAGCTCAGTATTTGATCAATAATTTACCTGTTTAAATAGTAGAATTATGAGAGTAATAATTTTAGTAAAATAATGGACACACAGGAATATTGAAGTAATTAAAACAGTAAATCCATTAAAAAGTATAGAGTCAATTTATCGGACTAAGAAACCTGTGATTATTTTCTACTCGAGACACCCCGCCAAGATACTCCAACCCGGCGAATTTTGAATAATCAATAATTTATTACTCTTCCTCCCTTACACTCTTAACAAGTGCTTCAACATTGTTATTCACGTTGCTCGTCGAATCAAGCACGTTTTCAGGAAAGCAACGACAAAATCTTCGTCCGCATGCATTTCAGTCGGTCAAATAAAAGAAAAGAGCATTCAAGGTTCATCATTATTATGCTCGACGCGTATACACTGACGGCGAAAAACGAAAAAAATTATCGTGTATAGTGATACTCTTGATGGCCCATAAGGGTGCGTGTACAGTGGGCTTTGATGAATTTAGAGTAACCGAGCTTGAAAATATTGCATAAAATAAATGATTGAAAAAGAAAAATAGTAACGTCGGTAGCAATTCCCATTTGGTTACTAATATGCTTTGCGCGTATCGCATTTAGTCAACAAACTAATTCTAGTTTACACATTGATGACAAAGGTATACACGTTTGCCGGCTACTCTGATTCGAATTGGTAATCGTGTGTGAATTAAGTCAAGTTAATCGGTGCCTAATCGAGCAGCAAATGTTTTTGACATCATTGCATAAACCAAGATAAAAAACAATTGCAAGTTTGGAGAGGAAAGTTATTTCAAACATCTGATACAAACTATCGAAAAACTTGCTGGCCACCGGTGATGACTCCAGCGCTTGGTTTATATAACAAGTGGAAAGGTTCTGCCAGTGTCAGACAAGAACGGTTCTAGCAATAAGTAGATATGTATGTATTTGGAATCAGTATGGCCTGGTACTCCAAAAATTATAATACTCCGTACAATAAGACAATATTTAGCTAAGGTTTATTTAACATATATATGTATAGTTTTAGTATTAAATCTGTGAAATTGAGATAAAGACTGCACCGAATCGTAGCCAGAAGTTCACGATAGCGTATGTGTATGTAATTAAATACATGGTGTTCATTCCTAATACTTTTTTTTCCAAATTCTGTAGGAAGTTTCAATATGCTTTCACGTTTATCGCATTGCTTGTACTAATTTCATTTTTCCTCATTCGTCAACGTAATATCGTATTTATGTTAATGAACGCCCCTCGGCCAGGTATATTTGCACGCGGCTACCTTCAGATTGAGCACTATCTCGCTAAGTGTATAAGTTCAGACCTGTTCACCGTCGATGCCATAATTACGCCTAGGCAAACATGTTGGGTGTTCGAATCGAGTACCCATCGATATGCTACAGTAGTATTTTCAAATTATCCTCTTTCAGATAGAGGTGCGAACAATTAACAGGTAAACAGCATTCTACGAATTTAGCAATCAATACCAAGGTGCTCATTAAAACGGTGTGAAATTCGATCGTTTTAATACACCGAGGGAAATGTTATATTTCAGACACTTTATAGAGCCATGATGTATTGTAGAATTAAAATTGGAGTGAGGCTGAACTTACCTCATGTCGAGCGTGCTGCTGCTAGAGAAATTTCTGCCGGCTGTGCTCGTAGCGAAATGCGTGTTGCGTTTCTCGGCGCACAGATTTCTGAAGGCATAGTAAGCTCTGTTAATCGATCGTAGTCTACCGCGGTAAGGCATTTTTATCGTTTTTGAAAATTTCCACCGGCGAGATACGAGCGTGGTGTTGCAAACAGCTCCTTTAAGTGGGGAAAAATATTGAGGATATCACCGGCGAAGATAAAGCACTCGTCGCGAAGGACGAACTACAACTGAACACGTTACGCCACTTTAACGCTGACGGGCCGTGACGGGGGAAGCCACGTGACTTGCTAAAAAATGATTCAGCTTTGAGAGCAGCTGGCGATCGATTAATTCCCGATTTTTATTAATAATGGACACAATCATTTCTACATTATGACTGTTGTTCGAAAATGACCTCCAGTTCTAGCTTTTTTAAAATTATTACAATTTTAGTTAACTTTTTAATTAACTAAACATTGATTGCGAAGAGAATCGAGACTAATAATTTCTCCAAAGCGACTTAAATGTCCAATTTTAATTTGCCAAAGATTACGGAACCCGAAACGCACGTTTTTCGTTTAGGTTTATATGTATATATAGATATAGATAGATACATAGATTTTATTCGATATCTTTACAATTAGTTACGTTGTTTAGTAGGGTTGCGGCTTTCTTCTTGTGAAGGGGAATTCTTCACGTTTGTGGTACGAATTGTAGGGATCGTCCACATAATGACGTGGTCTTTTCCAATAGCTTGTTACCATCTTGTCTAGTAAAGTGGATTGGGTAGCATTACAGAAAATGTGTTGTTTAAATCTCTGTTTGCTTTTGGCAGATCTCTTCCACAAGGACTTATGACGACCAGCAACTGTTCTGATCCAAATGCCCCTGTAATTAAAACAGAAATGTATTATGCAATGCACAGAATAATGCAGAAGATATTGAATGGAAATATTACCAGTTTAATCTATAGAATCTCCTAGGTACAGCCTTCACAGATTTTCTTTTTCCTTTGCCTCTAGAGTATTTCGTAAGTGTTCTTACAGATGTGTTAGTTGGTGCTAATGTTGATGGCACAATGCTATTAATCTCTGTAGGCCTATAAATTTTAGTTGCATTATTTACATTAATCTATAGCTCTTTAATGTTACATAATATATCACAGAATATGCTGTAGCTATGTACCCGAATATTTTCCTTTGCGCAATGTCTCCGACATTATTCGATTTGTTAATGCTCGAAGAAAATGCACCAAAGAGCCTCTGTTGAATACATTGTGCCGCAGGGTATTGTTTAACAACCGCGGAGTTTGTTAAATGTATAACATTTGCGCGCACAGCAATGCCTGAAACAAAAGAAATTGTAATCAATTTCAAATATAAAACGAGATATCGATTGTACCGTGAAGCGCAAGATTTGATATGCGTTTTGAATAAGCGCGCGTGCAGTTACGTTCCGTCACGTTCCTTTCGTCGGGAAACCAAAATGGTTCTCCAACTTGGACGTGCATAACCTATAAGGACCGAACTTGAAGCAATTATCGTACAACGACTCGTCGAATTCCATTGACTAATAGTTTAAAATGAAGCCACCGAACTCTCGTCGGGTCTAGAGCAGCCATCGATACCGTGTTAACCAGGAAATTCACGTTACATACCTCGTATCGCCGTACTAACAATTCGCAGCATTCTTCTTTTCGTCTAGTTCCGGTCGGTAACCAGCTGTTTTGTGCCGTCGTTCCCTTTTTCCTTTGGCTGCCTGACCGGCCACCCGAAAGATGTTCCGAATTGGATTAAAATTTCCGTGCAACGGTCTAAATAGGGTACGTAAAGTAAGTAAATAATAAAAGATAGTGCCTGCCCAGATCCGGTGGTCTCGCGTTTCGTGGATTTGGAAGTAATATTGTGAAGGGATCGGCGAGAAACCGTCGATCACTACGTGCTGATAGACACGACGATTATTGTCTCGACGTCTTCAGTAATAATATTCGATGTTTCTTTATTGTTGCTCGATACACGAGCGGGAATTCAATCGCGGGATGTGTGAGAAACCGTGCCCGTGTCACGAAGACGATCTTTTCGCCAGTTGTCAGTGAATATTCGTGCGAACAAGACCAAGGTTGCTCCACCTCGTGTGACAAGATGGCTTAAATTTAGGAGCTTACATAATTCCAGAAGATTTCACTGCCACTGTAACGCTTTCAGGTCAAGAAGCATGGATCCTCCAGACTCTATTTGACAACTAGGTGTTACGAGACACGTGCACGGGTTAAATGCGACCCGGAATGGAGGTAAGCATACGAATTTTCATGTTTGTTTTCCCGACACGTTTCCACAATTGTCAAAGATATAGCATCGTTTTTAACTGTTTCTTAGAGAGGTAGATATTGCCAGTTATTCTTCCTATTTCGATTTAATCTGCTATGCGTTAATAGCCAGCTATTTAGCAGATTTACCATGTGTTTTGACACCCATTTAAGTTGAGGTTAGGGTACGGCTGACGTTAAATATTTTATTCGATCCAGTTGCTGACTTTAGAGTTGTTTCACTGTTTCGTGTACAATTTTCGGTAGGTTTCGTTTCGAAGTCATTGTGTAATTGTTGTTTTCATCGTTTCTGCGACATGTATTGGTACCAATAATAACACCGAAAATAAACTTGCGCATATTTCATTGAGTAGCTTGCTACAGAATATTTGGAGTATTGTACTTATCAATGAAGGCAACCATATTTTATACGAACTCGGTTGTATGTTTTAGGGGTTTGAAGGATGCCAAACTTGTGTCCAGATATTCTGGACATAGGTATTCCACTGATTCTCCAAGAAGGTATTATCAGTTTAAAACTAAGAATGCTGTTGCAATGTGTTATGTAATAATGTTTTCTGCATGCTGTGATCCACTGATTCGTCTAATTTTAGCACAATGTTGAATTTAAATATATAAAAGAATCAACTATGCTTCCAAGCTGCATGAAATTGCGAAATGAATCTTAAATGTAACAATCTAATACGTTTTACAATGTTTATTATTGTAGCGAGAAGAGTAAAGGATCAAGAACATTACTAACTCTAACTGCCGTGGCAATAGGGGCTTCGGGCATATTATTTTATGCAAAACATGATCCAGTGTTTCGTGCGAACCTTGAGGGATGGGTCCCTGGCACGGACAAAACGATTCAGATCATCTTTCAGGAGGAATCGTCGTACTTTGAATTCATACGTACATTCTTTGAAACCCTGAAGCAATCGTAAGTTCATTAATGTTGAATTAATAATTCTTTTATTAATCTTTATAAATCTACGATAAATTTATAAATGTGTCACTGGTCTTGCAATAATTCGTGGCTCTGAATTTGTTTGCAGAATAATCACTGCCGTTTTTGGAGGAGAATCGAACAAAGAATCAGGTCAGACAGGAATTGATTGTATGAACCTTGAAGATTATATACGTGAGCCCCCATTAATAATTCCTTATCCTTTTCCACCCCTTTCCTTTATGTTTTCATTCGTTTATAAATGAAATGTGTAAAACGCTTCGCTTAGAGTGATATTTCTTCTTTTTTTGTTTCACTAACATTCGACAATAACATGTGTACTGTAGCACCAAAGCCAGCTTTTGTACCACTGGTTGACAAGAAGGATCCGCCTATTAACGACCCGTATACCGAAATAAGAATAAGCAAAGAAAAGGGCGAAGAAATAGAAGTTGGTAGGTTTTCGTTTTAACACGGTGCGTGATTTTATCTAACAGAAAATTATTCTTGCTCTGCGAAATAGTAGACTCACGTATCCCAATTTCCTTTTTTCCAGTGGCTGAGAAACCTCTGCCACCTCCGACGGATGTACCTATGGAATTAATGCCAGAGAGCCTGGTCGAACTAGAAACATCGTGCGGTGACACTGCATCGAAAGCCATCGCTGCTTATCAGAAAGCTGCTTGTGCCATACAAGATTATAATCAAGATGTAATAAAAGTCGTAGAGAGTGTTAACGCAACAGTTGGCAGCCCCGTCTGGAACAGGTAAATTGTTTCTTTTCCCCGCGATGCCATAACTTTCTTTTCAACTTGAAACTGAATATTTGTTCGAATTAAATATTTTCGTTTGGATACAGACTCAAGGAAGCAACAGACAAGAGAAAGAAAGCTGTCACAGAGGCGGAGGAGCACGCTAATCAAGCCCTCGACTCGCTAAAGAAGATGTACAATCTAATTGACGATCCAAAATTCGAAGCCCCATCTCACATGAAGACTGCCGCCCGAAGGAATATTAAAAGAATTCTGGATGACGTGGACGACGCGAAGAAGAAGTACGAAGTGCAAATAGAAAGCGGCAATATGGCTGAACGTTACTGGAAGCAAGTCAAACAATCGAGGGAGAACCTGAACGAAGAGCTGGGAATCCTCTTCCCTGGTATCAATATTCATGACAAACGATTGGCAATCGACGAGAATGCCTTCGACTTATTTGTCTTGCACATGTACAACAAAGTGACCAATCTGCATAAGGAATTGGAAAAGATAAGGGTAAATATATTTTGAATAAGCAACTCGTGCTGCATACGTGCTGCATACACTTAAATACAATATCAAAATAAACTCAGCCTGTCTATTCTTCACATTATAGACGGTGAACGAGACCAAACTGAAAGCAGCGTTGAAGTCGACAGGCGAATTAGCCAACCAGGAGAAATTGGACGCCCTCGTATGCCAGGAGGTGAACAAGGAGCAGCTCCTTCTTCGCGATCAATTCGACAAAAAGGTAGGACAATTATCGCAGCGTTATCCGCGCCAATTAGTACAGTGTAAATCCAAAATGAAAATAACATAGTCGCGATATTCACGTGGACTATCGCACACGCGTTAATTCATTCGGCATACATCTAAATGAAAGAACAGCGAAACTTTATTTCACGTAACCGAGAAAGATCCAAAGCCGTATCGTGGCAATAATTCACGCGTAATGCTCTGAAAGTTTGGATTTATGCACGCACGCGTCGAAAATTATCCCATGAAACTTCGCCGAAAATTTACGTGCCCGCGGTTTAAAAGTAATAACATTACCATTATTAACGATGACGAGATAACGGGTTACGCTTTTATCGAACCGTATGAAACCGGTTTGAAATTAATTCGAGCCGTCCAATCGATAGCTGTCTCATAAAAGCAAACATTGAGCCGGTGATATGATGGTATATACCCGTTTTCATGGTATATGGATAGAATTTGGCATTGCAGAAGATGCATACATATACATATGTATATGTATATGGGATGTGGTGTATCCTGTAGGCTTGTGCTGTATGCACAGTACTATGTATATGTGCGTTCGGCACAGAGAAAGAGAGAAAGGGGGATGATTCTACCACCCTTCGGGCTTTTTATCTATTTCCATTTGGCTCGGCGCCAGTATTTCGCTAGCAGCAGGCAATATTATCTCTTTAGACTAGCCTTGCGGTATATCTGACGTGCACGCGTCTGCTAGTCACACCGAGATATCCTCGTTCAGAGGAATCACTATGACTTAGTGTTGTCATAGTTGTCTACAGAGTTCGTTCTTTGCTCTCGATTCCATTGGGTTTGCGGATATACATACATAGTTAGGTCGCCCGGTTGAATGTGGGACGAAATCACACCGATTGGGCTATTCGGAATATGCAGAGTGCATTATTCGATTCTGTTGGCCTGTGGAAGGAACAGGAATGAGCCGCTGTATTGGAATTCGAACCTTTGGGGATTGAGAAATGGTTGTACCATTTTTTTCGATTGATTTCTTCGACGATTATTAATCGAATTGTTATTATTGTTATTGTGAAACGTAATTGATTAGAGTAATGGAACCACTTAAACAGACGAGTCTACTTCGAAATGATCTGCAAAGTCTCTCCAAAGATTTTACGTTCTAGTAATGACTTTCATTGCGAACCAATGCACGAGTCGTGAAAATGCGAGTACTCGTAAAAGCGTAGATAAAAATCGACGGTCTGCGAAAGTGAAGTCTCGTGAGATCTCCCGACACTCGACTCCATTTATCCAGCTCGTGCAGAACAGTTTCAGGGTTTATTCATCACGAACGATTTGCAATATCTTCGAATCTTTCTTTTTTCTTTCTACGATGATTTCGAGATGTCTGCGAAATTTTACGCACGGAAAAGAACACCCTATCGTTCCCTCCGTTCCTCGTGTCGTGCGAGAATTTGGGAGATTGTAGAAGGAATATATGAGTTTTTAAATGTAGCTGGAAACGTACTCAACCATGAATAATTTTTACTATCATAAGCGAGAAAGAGAAGACCGGCTATGAAAAAAGAATCTTTGACAAAAATTGCAATGGTGGTTTGAAGGAAAAGGTTGGACTACTAAATTGTTAATTAAAATTCTCGCATAAAGCATTCCCTTTGGACTTCCTTCGGCGAGCTTCGCATTAATGTAGCAGGCTGTACTTTTAAAGATTTATTTCTTGAAAGGGAGAATTGACACGTTTGGTTTCTTTTCGATGATAAATTAATAATCAAATAATAGTCTTGGTAATAATTTTCCTACTATGAATCGTTAGTTCTAATAATAATTTTCAATCCTTTTTTTGCACGATTGATCTTTGACTCCGTTAATTCCATTCTTCGAAAAGAAGACATGCCACCTACGCGTTATACGGTTTACTCGACATTGCTGAAACTCCCACTCGTCTTATCGGCTACATAAAAAGGTGGAAAATGTATTTCGTAGACTCTCGAAGGATCTTTAACGTCGAGGCACGGTGACGTGGATCGTATATCCAGTTTTACGACGGAAGTATCGGACTTTCCGTAAAAGTATTGCCGGTGCAAGTGTCACGGGAGCATTAGCGTGTTGCTGATCGGGAGTTCGTAAATCGAGGTATTCCCTGGTCGCAAACCGATGTAATCGGACGTCGTTTTCGATCTTTCCCACCTTTTTCAACGTTCGAACAAAATCGATCGAACAGCTCGTATACCTTCTGCTCCCATTACGGACCGTCCGCACTTTATGGCCGACGCGTGGAATAATTTAAGGACAGAGCAAACGGCATCGCCGGGAGAGAAAAAGTCCAAGCTAACGCGATTTCAATTCGTACCGTCTCTGCTTTATTTGCCCCGACTGATTTATGTAGAGAACGATGCTTCGAAATTTCGATCAACGTTGGACAAATTAAGATCGAGGACCGCGACGTCAGTGGAAATAAATAGTTTTATTGCTGATACTTTATTCTATTTACTTCGTCTCGTCTGGTGAAAATTTCGTCGTCGACCCTCGCGGCACAGAGTTCCCTAAAAAGAATGATTTTTCTTATGAAACTTCTTATATAACAAAATTCTTTAATCAAATCCGAAGGAAAGATCTACGAAAATGTAACCCCTTGGAAACTTCTAATCCTCCAACTTCTAATTAGATCTCCAAATTTCCCCGTTAGAACCCTGACGGAATTCATAAACTGTGAAACTTGCAAATGATTTTCACACCATTTTCCGGAAATTAAATATCGTCTGTTTAGTGGAGCTTTCTTAAGAGATTTTATATACGATTGCATAATTTTTTTCCACTGAGATTTTTCTGTGACAAGGAGAAAGTTTGACGAATTTCACGGGGTCAAATGAATGGCCCGAGAATTTTAATATTTTAATAATACGGAAAGTAGCATCGTCGTCTGACCCAGCACCGGCGCATACTACTTACGCTCCTCACCGTGTCCGCTGGCAAAACATGGCGCGTCTGACCATACACGGGCGCGTTCTACTCAAACGATTTCTTTCGTTCTTCTTCATTTACCTTTTTCTTCCTTTGATCGAGCTTTCCCGGGAAACTAATTTTCATTTCCGCATTGTTCCGCGTTCCCTTCTCTCTATTGGAAACAAATACATTGCTAAATTTTCGAACTCTGATTTTTGAGCGCAGTACGCGATAATTTCTCTGTTGCCACATTGGCAACGCAATTGAAAGAAAATTCGATAGAATATCGGGGATAGGATATCGAAATGTCGAAAACCTATACTGTCAGTCGACCACCGGTTTTTTCTTTTTTTTTGTTTGTTTGTTTTTCCCCTCCTCAATTTAGAGGTACACAGGGTTGAGAAGCAGCGACTGTTGAATATTAAAATATCGACTCGTGCATCGGAATTTGGTGCTTGACTAGCGGCTATCGACACCGGCCGAGCCCGTCAAACTGAAACTATTACGGCTGGATATCTTTCGAAGCGTCGATGGGAACTGGATGTATCGATCGTTTCCCACGGTCGTTATTAAACTCGTCCCTTCCACCCGATTTCGCTAAGGAAATCACGGCAGTAACGCCGATCATCGCCTCGAACAATCGTTTCGTCCAACTTTCGCCTCTGGAAAAGTTTCGAACACAGTCGAGCATCGTTCTTCTATTGTTGCTGCAAATAAATTGTTGTACACTGCTTCGACTACAATTATAGAACCAGCATTCAAATAATCGATGCGCAAAAATTCTTTGCTAAACCAGAAATTATTACAAAACACCAAATCTAATATTCGAGCTACAAGATAAATCGGAAGCAGCCCGTATTCCCTCTGTCACCATTAAATTCCCGTGAATCCCGCGAAATCCAGCGCCACCGAAAATTCAACACTTCCTAAATCGAGGAACTCGAACGGGCCACGATTCTCGATTCCATTCTAGGCGCAGTTATCCCGGTAGATGGTGAGGGACCGACAATTTTTTGATTTTTTCAAAACGGATCAGAGAATGCGCCGGATTAACATCGTTCTGTCGTCGGATCGTTCCGCGCGCTGCGATGAAAACGGCTTTGTTCATGGTCGATGTATTTTTTTTGCTTTTTAATATTTTTCTCCTTCTGGCGTCAGTCGTCCGATTAATTTAATTTTCGCTGCGTGGGAAACACTGGCGTGGTGTCACAGATCATATTTTTCACTTTCCTCTATTTTTTTTTTGTTTTAGCCACGCTACTATCGCGCGCACCGTCGTTTCTACACTTCGTTCTCGACTGGAAAACGCGATCGACGGATCGTTGTATTCGCGAGAATCGTTCTTCGTCCGTTTTGTTTCGCGTGTTTCTTTCGCGACTTTATTGTTCTAGTTCCTGGTTTAATAATGCGATTCGAATATTCGTACCATTCTTTCTTCTACAAAGTTCTACAAAGAAATAGTCAGCACCCTCATGCATCTAAACTGCGTTGAATATATTTCTGAACTACCCTCGGGTGATTAAATCATTGAGTGATCCCAGTGGTCCATGTACCTGTCCAAAGGCTAATGGAAAATCCATGACACCCCTTATCGAACGTGAACGTAAACCTGAACGTAAAGGCGAACAGTGATCCCTGGATCTATCTGGTGCAGCCAATCGAAGGATTTGCCATGCTAAGTATCACGCCGAACGCTTTCGTACATCCTAGTGTTCGCGAACGTGTCCGTCCATCTCTCTTCCTCTTATCAACTCGCCTTGTCAAGTCAGCCGTCCGTTAATTATTGACACGGTGGTTCAGTCCACGGAGACGAGATCTCAGGATCTACGTGGACCTGAAAAGCACGTCAGGTGTAAAGCGAAAACGGAGAACGACGAAGGCTACGGATTAAAGCAAACGAGGCTTGGCTCTGTTGCCAATAAGGGCGACCATGCCTTAAATGCGGATAATTAGTCAAAGTCTTTATTGCTGGCTACTTAAGCTGGCTTTCTGGTTAATTGATGGACGAATAGAAAAGGTGGCTGTTACTACCTGCAAAATCGTTCGATTCTTCTGCCAGAGAGGATGCTGGGTTAGAAGTTTGTTTGGCTTTGGATTCAGATGGTCGGAAGAGTAATTGTAAATCCTGTGAACATTTTTACCATTTTTATTTTACATTTATATTCGTAACTTTGTCACTTTACGAATTAGAATTTAGAATAGAGAATTGAATTACACCTTCAAGTTTTATCAATTTCGATTCCCTTTTACTTCGGACAGTTTCTTTTCTTTTTTTTTTACGAAGTTTTTGAAAAGCCTGGTCGTGAGTCGAGATATCCGCCGGCGAGAAAAGCGTTTCATATTCCACCACGGAGCTTAATAATTCTGATTCCGTTGAAAGCCAGCTCTCGCCATTCCTATGTCTTATGTCTTCCAAACTCGACTCGAGAAAATAAGGCTACACTCAACGGCCCAATCTTCAGCGTGGAATAAACTGAAACAAAGGGAGCAGAGCACGCGGTAACCGAAAGAAAACAAAAGTATATATATTTTTTTATTCTTTTTTTTTACTAGAGGAGGAACTCGAAGCACCAGGTTGTTTTATGCTTGTTTACGCCCTCGTTGCCGAAAAGCGTGTCTTGAAATATAAGGGGCGGTTTCGTTGACTGCCGCGTTTTGTCCTACATCGAGCCACCATTTCGAAATTGTTGTATTTCAGCAGTCTTCTTCGATCGAAATATTCCAAAGGTGTTCCATCTATTTTAGTCGACTCCTAAGATTGTACGATTGAGTGATCGACGATATTTCTTTAATAATATATTGTAATATAATAACAGCAGTAACGAAATTATTAATAATAATATTCGTTAGGTCATTACGATTACTTTGTAGCAGTAATAATTTGAAGTGACATCCGCGATTTATAACGATGCCACTGTACTTATGCCACTGACTACAAAGCAAACAGAAATAAAAAATGTAGGCTCTCGAAAGTAGATGGGAAGAAGTGGTAAACTTTCTTCATTCATTTTCGCCGTAGTTGCTGGAGGAGCAGAAGAAGTTCGAGGCGGAATTAAGGCGACAGCTCACGCTACAAGAACAGGTGCACAGCGATCATATTCAAGAGGCGCTCGCGATAAAGCAACAGGAAGCGGACAGGATATTGAAACGAGCGCTGAGTGAGCAATCCGAGACTGATACACTCAAATATAAGTCACACCTCGCGGCAATCGTCGGTAGGTTACGCGGGCTGGAAGCAGCGCTGAAGGGTAAGTGTTTTCTATTTTTCTATTTGTCTTTTTTTTCAGTACGACTACGTACTAGGATCCTACGTTCGTGTTATAATTTAAAAGGCACGATAAAATTTCTGGTCATGCCGATTGTCCTAGTTAACGCAATCTGTGACAGTGATATTTGTGCATCGTGACACAACAATTTATTGTACCAATGCATTGGTACAATAAATATCCATCGTGCCATTGCAATGGCACGATGGATATAAATTAGAATTTTTGATTGTTTTGTTTTGTGCATCGTGGATATTTTCATTTCTGAGAGTAGCAGGGCGAAAGGTTTAATTGAAGGTGCAATTTCCCCATCTGGCAGCCGTCATTCGACGTCATTCGACGTGGGTAAATGTCCAAATAGCTATCCTTTTCCCCTCAGGACGAAGACCAACGTAGCACGGGGGGTTGGTGGCCGCTTTTGTCCCCTTTGTCGCGTTCCCCATTATTTCCCCGCTTAATTACACGGGCAAAAAGGAATGCCCTTAAGTATCGCGAGGCTTGCGGCCCACAGAGACGTATTCGTGATGTCTGATCTCTGGCTGGCATTTTCTCCTTCGCTTTGTGCCCTCGTTCATGATGCGCGGACGATGGTTCGGATTAAACTTAGTTTACTGTGGACTGCAATAGGGAAATAGATCTCCAGAGACAGCAATTTCGTTGAACCTCGTTCGTAATATATCGGCTTTCTAATTTTCATTTAACGGAAAAATTACGGCGCAGCTCTGCAAATATGGGCCAAAAAATTAACTATTACGGAGAAATACGCCCCCTTCGTAAGAATAGAATTTTTTGCAAAACCATTTAATTTTCAATCTTCCCCGGGGTGCAGTCTTTCCTCCCCCGCTTCAGCAAACGGATACTGTGTGCTCTGTTTAAGCGTGCACACACATTCCATTCTTAGGCCATCGAGGAGTACAAAGGGGATTGTTTAATTTGGCGCAGGGTACATAATAGGGGTATTGAATTTTTCATCGGGACCGCCGTGAAACGAGTATGATTCCCGTGGGGGTAAAGTGGCATAAACAGATATTGGTATTTTGCGGGGAATGCATATAAAGTGATACCGTACGCGTGTAGAAAATTGCCACGAAAAAATTGGTCCAAGATTCCTCTTTTTTTTTACGGACAGTAGCTTGAAAGGATAACTGGACCCTTGGTGGAAAATCTTTACGACCCTGCACACTTTTCTTGCTAAAAGGGTTGCCCCCTTTACGAGAAACTACTTTTGTAACCGGATATGCGGTTCTATCAGAAAAATCTTCCCGCAAAAGTACATCTTTTCCTTAATATAGCATGAAGGATATCGCAAGAAAATTCGGGAAGAAATGTCTATCAATGAACATTTTATTCGTAATGGCGTCAGAATTTCATTTAACGATTTAATAATTAGTTATACATATATATTATTTCGGTTGAAAGCTAAAATTACATCACTGGACTGTAGCCTAGTTGCAAGTGCAAAAGCTTGAAACAATAATTTACCCTGCATTACCTCGACCAAAACCAAATCGTCCAACGAAAAAAGCTCGCGAAATGTCCAGATAACCCCGACAAATAAAGCCGTTCAGTGGCAAACAAACAAAAAGTGAAACAAAATGCATTCCAACCCTCCAAGAATAAACCTCTTCGGCAAGAAAAACAAAACGAATAATTTTCCGCACGATTCCACGTTGAAATCAGCTACTCGCCCAGAGTTGCTGCATTATCAGCTCTCTGAGGACGGTAAAAAAAGAGAAAAAAAATACACGGCTGATCCACCCCAACCCCTCAACCCCCTTGGAACCAGCGAACGAAGTTTCCAAATGAGTCGCTGTACTGCGTGCACGGTACGACAAAAACAACGGCAATAAATCCACTGTGCCAGTGTAATGGCGGTGTTCTGGGCTAGTTTCGGCGCGGAGTGAACGCTTGATAGTTCCCTGGACATTTTCGAGAGTGATATAGAGACGGAGACAGGTGGGAAAGCGAAGAACAGAGACGAGGGTCGAGGTTTTACAAGCCCGCCGACCAAGCTAACGTATGCAGCATATGCTGCAATTATAACTTCCAACGTTCTGCTATGTACCAAGGGGAATGTTATTAGGGGTTGCTACACGCTGACGACGTTTAAGAGTCGCTCAAGATCGTTCGAGATTTCATACGATGTTTGCCTTACATTGTCGCGGCAGTTCTGATGAACTTATTGGATTAGTTCGAAGTTCTTTGGGTTAATTGGGTGGAAGTTTATTCCCCGAGGTGTATGAATTTTGGCGAAGCCAAGGGTTCCGTCTTAAGATCAATGGGATAAAGGGGCGATTTACTTGTTTCTGCTCGTGGATTTTTGTATTTCAATCGGGCATTTGTATGGTATTATTTTATTACTATATTTGTACTGCTTACCCTCACATTATGAGCGTAATTAAATCTGTAATATTATTTGTTATATCATCTTCATACGATTTTCTAAATTAATATCTTTTGTCAGTCATAAAGGATAAATTCGATATTTCATAATGTTCCAACAGTTTCGCGAATATAAATAGCACTCCGTTCGTTTCAATATTAAAATATTATACTCCAATTTCTATCACGTTCGAATCGAAATTCTTAATCAGAGATAGAACAGCGTTATTAATTAATGAATTGAAATATATCCCACTTGAACTGTATCCAACGCTCTTCCGCTTCATAAAAAGCAAGAGAGAATTATCTTCCGTAAGGAAGGAAATTCAAGGGGAAGTGCTTTCTTTCTCGATTCTGCAAAGTGGTCTCGATCAATTTTTTTCGAGTGGCGAAACGGTGACGTCAATCGGTGAAACGCGCGAAACAAGAAGAGATTCATCGCCGTGGAGGATCCTCCTCTATCTACATTTGCCTTCCTTGCAATTTCTCCAACGGCCATGCCGCATCTGACTTTACAGTCCGAGCGTAAAAAACTTGAAAATGCACGGCTGGTACACGCTTAACGGCTTTCCACGCCGTATTTCCGCGGGATTTGCGATTCTGCCCAACGGCGGAATCCTCCTCCGCCCTTATCTTTTCCCCCCCATCCTCTTTCTTCGCGGGAACACGACGCTGGACGCTTGGATCGAGCTTAAAGAGGATCGACGAAGCCGTGACACGAAAATAACGTGGCGTATCTGAGGGTGAAACGAGGTTTTTGGGACATTTTTGCCGGATCGCTCTCGAGCCGACCCCTTTCGAGGAACATCTTCCTATCCTCCTGACGATTATTCCATCTCGTAAGAGTTGTTCGAGCACATTGTTTCATTTCTTTTTTTTTTAATGCATCCGCGGTGGCGACTAGGAGAAATAATCTGTGACAGAAACCTGTTACTGTTAGAGAATAGTAACAATAATAAGATCGTGGCGATGATGTTTGTACAATCTCGAGATTAGAAAAATAATCCAGTGCGTGTTTTAGGGCCGCGATTCCTTAGCCAAAGCAGCCAAAGCAGCCTGTATTTTTATTGTCCCGGAGAATGCAAATGGGGGCGCGGGCAGGCCAATGAGGGTCCTTCTGAATTTTGCATACCCATACGCTCCCCACAAACCTGCTGCATGCAGGTGCAGCATGCAGATGTGCAATGCAGAGGGTATACTGTATATTTCCGCGGATGTGAGCCACGATCTCGTAGTTTTCCTTTGGAATTTAACTTACCCCCGCAGTTTGGGACGCATTACACGCCATCCTTCTATAAATATTTCAACAATTCTGTCACTCACGCAGATTTTCCACTTGAAAGCGTTGCACTCGAGTTTCAAAGAGGTGCCCACACTCTCGCATTACCATCCTTCGCAATTTTTACAACCATGGGGTATTCGTGAATGTTGCAATAACACCAAAGTCAAGGGAACGATAGTCGTGATATAAATATTATTGGGATAAGGGAGGAATAATAATTGATTGAAATAATATCGAGTTTATCTGTCGTGGAGAAGTCGAAACACTCGTTGCAAGCTTCAATTTTCCATCTCCCCATTCGGCACTCGATTTCGAAGCTGCCTGTGGAGGGTAGACCGCCGAGAGATGATTTAAAAGGCGTGTTCAGAAGATTGTGATACGGTGGCTAAAGATTAATCGGGCTAGGTCTTCGATTCGAAGGAGGCCAATCGTGCTTCCGACACACTTTGTTCCAAGGGAAAGATAATCTGTCACCGCGAAACGGACGATTCTCTTTGGGGCGAAGATAGATCACTCGAGATAGCTCTTCAGGGGGAACGGTGCACCATAAAAATTGTATCGTTTCCTGTAAAAATCGCCCTCGTTACAGACCTCGACTCGTTTATTTTCCTTGCAAAATTGTCAAATAGAAATAATTACTGAAATATTTTACCTTATGTTAACAGTTACGAATAATTAATATTTACTCGTTTATTTATTCATCAGTGAAATCGTTTCAATTTTTACATAATCTTTAAATTGTACTACAAAAGCCTCTCATCATCGAGGACAGTTTTCTACTAAATACAGGATAATAATTTTCGAACAGCAATCGACAATATTGCAAGCTAATTGATTAAATCGATCAATTCAGAAATTAAATGGAACTCAAACCATTAGTCCATATTTCACGAAGTGATCAGCAGTGTTTTATCAAAGTCCACCGATCAAACGATATTGTCCAGAGTTTCACTTTTTCTTTCTTTCTTTTTTTATCCCCCTCGTTGCTTCCCCTTGAACCCTTCATTCTCACCGACTGTCCGTCACGGTGGACGCAGGAAGATCGTGAAAATCGGGCGGTGGAATTTTTTTACGGTCGCTTGGATAAATCCACGCCGACGAGGATAATGGCCCGTCCGGTTGGGAACGATGGAAAATCAAAAAGCACGAGGGACGCGGTGAAATTGATTGGCCCATATCGACGAGGAGATTGTCCTTCTAGCTTTTTGACGTGCCCACCTGGGAGCCGGAGTGACGTTTATTGCTTGCAAAAATGTTTTCGTCGCGCGTGCCTTCCCTCCGTTCTGTCACCTTTCGTATCGTCGAAGATTGACGATCGACGCGTCGATCGCTACGTATCTTCTTTTTAAAAAGTGTAGCATGGGAATATGAAAGTTTTATTCAAATCAATGAGCAACCTTTTGCATCTAAACTTGCGTAGATTTACACAATTCTTTTTGTTCGGGTAATTACTTAATATTTGATTTTTTCTCTTTTGTTGGAGAGGGCTGTTTAAACGTTCCGGGCTGGAAATTTTGTTTAATTGGCTCTGTATAATTAATTCTGTAAGGTAGTAACCTTTCAGTGTTGTGACAGCAATGTAGCGAGACACGTGCTACATAAACGCAGTGTTGGCGTCAGTAGAAGCATCGTGCAGTCAAACACAGATTATACATACTAATGTATACTAATTAATTTCGTTCGCTATACCTATTAGCACTGATTTCGCCTACACATACTTCAAACGATCTAATTGAACGTGAAAGCAAATCTAACAAACACACATACCGCTGAGATTTCCGCACCTTGAATATCTCGCTGTGCGAGGGAACTTAGAGATACGCGTACATTTTTATTTGCAACTAATTATTCAGTACTCCACGTTGAACTTTTACACTAATGAAAGTATACCATTATCCTCATTTTCCTTATTTTCTTACGAGGTTTCATTTCGCCAGATAGAATTAAATATATAATATATAATTATGTTTTCGATTGAAATGGTATTTGAATTTCCACCCCTTCGTGGGGGGTAGAATCGTGACGATGATTCCTTGCCTTTCTTTTCCCCGCTTGTCGCGCCGATTAATTACCCGGCTAATTACGCGCGCCGTGTTCAGAAATTGCCGATATTACTCGGTTTGTCAATTAGCACTGATCCACGAGACACCGCTCGATGACACCTGCGTAAACCGCAGCTCAGTTTTTCGAATTGTAGACCCTGCGAAAAAGGGGCTGCGGTTTCGATGCAGTACTGTGCTGAATCACAATTATACGAAGCAGCCAGTCTTTTCATATTGCACAGTGAATCGCTCAATTATTGTTGCTGAATAGGGCTTTAGAATAAAATAAAATATCTTACCGTTAATGTGTAATAGAAATCGACGATGCTCTCCCCGCCGCTCGAATTTACCTGTCGATTAATCCCGGCGACACGGCAGGTATATCGTCGAAAAACAAAACGCGACGAAGTGACGCAAAGATTTATCACGATTCACCGTTTTACGCGATCCGAACACTCCACTCTTTCCACCCACTCTGTGTCATTCTCGTTACGATTAATTAACGCCGACGACGATAAAGCGCCACGATGAATCGTATTCCGCTCGATAATTAATTATGCGGCTGGTGCGTGCACGAAGTTCACCAGCCTGGTTCGTTTCGATAATTACCGTTTTACGCGGCTCATTTCTGAATCCGATGATAATACCGGGTGTCATAGGTAAATAGATTCTTTGCGTGGACTCGATGCATCGCGGGTTTCTAACACCCTCGATGCTGGCCATTGAAAATTTTTAGTGCGAGTTACAGGTCGAACGAGATTGTTCGAACAGGTGTATGCATGATTTTTATGTATCGAGTAGCGTTAAGTTTAAAGAGAGTTTAAGTTGTTAGTTTAGCGCAGAGGAAAAGAAGAATGTAAATTGGCTTGTCGTTTTAACCCTGTAGATTGAAAATTTGCGGACAAAAAAAAAAGAAACTAGTGGAACTTCCCGTGGAATTTTGTTTCCCTAGCACGCTACAAAAAACAGATTTTTTAACCGAACAATTTCACACTCTTCCATCGTTTTCACGCTATCTGCGTCGCACAAAACGCCCGTATCACTCTCGAATGAAACAAAAAGTCTGAAAATCAGCCGGAGCGACGGGAGCATTTAAATTTCGATAAATATCCCCATTTAATGGGCAAACCATTGTCGAGCCGGCGGGCACGATCGAAAACGCGTGGAGCATCCTCGAAAATTCGCCGGTGCAGTGTTTTTAATCGGCAATAGGACGTGTCTGAAAAGCTTGAAAGTCTCGCGCCGCCAAAAGAGAACGCGTCGCGCCCCTATCGCGAGTTTCGATTATTCCGCCGCGGCACGTTTCGACCGACGAAACAATTATATCTGGCCGTCGGTCGTTCGGAACGGTGTTTTCCGTTCGGTTTACTGCGGATTTGCCGTTTCGTCGAGTCGAAAAAGAGGCGTGCGTGCAGATCGAGGGGAAATCGATTCGTCTCACTCGCAGTTCGTCGTTTTGCAGCTCGTTCGTTGTTTCGCGCGAATATTCGTGGAGCAGTGCTGCACACGGTTACTGTGTGGGACTGGAGATAACTTAAACGACAACTTGGAGGAACGATTAATGCAAGTAATAATCGGTATATAATTATCGGATAGCAAAGTCGTGGATACTGTGCAACAGCTTCGAATTACAATGAAATATATTAATAGTGCAGATAGTTAGTTCTGAAATTTGTCACATAAAATTATTGATCAAATAATTTATGCTTCAGTATTGCACAGATATATTTTCGTCATATTTTCATTCCAGGGTTATTTGCGTTTCTACTTTCTTAAAGAAGATTCTCCTCTTTATCGCTATCTTTCTGCTTCTCCTCAGTTGATACCCTCTGTGTACGGTAGAAAATCCTAGAAAAGGGTTCGAACGTCAGCATGAATCGTTTCGCGCTGATTTCCGCCAGACAGTAATCCTTGGAAACGCAACGTGCAACTCCCCTTACCCCCCGTTCTTCAACCCCTTCGTCCGCTCCTCGTAGCGCTTTCATCGGATAAGCAAACTGCGGCTTATGAGAACGCTGTATCTGGGAATTACTGAAGAACCCTCGCGGACGTCGCGTTCATTCTTATTTACGTGTCCCGTTCCGTGATAGCGAACGGTCAGAAGAGCTGAAAAAATGAAGGCACCCATGGAAAAGGGTTGAAGTTCCCCGTTCAATGTTGCTGAATAAAAGAAAAGAACGCTTTGCCTGGTTGCTGTTAAAATGTGACGAAACAAACTAGAGTGCACTAGAGCATGAAAGCTGAACATGATTTATCTGATATTCGATTATTATCGATTACACTACTCTGTGTTTGATTCGTTCAAAGTTTTGAATGAATCAAGTTTCCTACTTATCCAGTGAACTTCTTTCTCGATTCTACTTAATAATCGCGATTCTATAGGCGCAATTAGCGTCGCGAAGCGTAACCAAAGCCCCGGCAGAGTCTAATCGAATTCGAAACGGTGTCGAATCGAGCTGCACCCGCATAATTACGTAATCACGTTCAGGCCTGAAACTATCCATGCTTCCCGTCCGTCTGTTTCCGCCTGGCTTACTCGTGCCAGTTCGATCGGGAGAACCACCCCCGCATCGCTGAAATGTCCAAAGAAAACAGATTCGGAAGTCGTATTCGGGGCCCTTGGAATCGATGGTTCCCTTGTTTCGAATGCTTTTTGTATAATCGAATTTGCGACCGACTTCTGCCGATCGATCGCACCGTTCACGCCGTCCGCCAGTTTGTTTGCCCGATCGACCAACTTCTCGTCGAATTCTGATTCAATTCTGTGCAAATCGTAGCGTGAAGTATTATATTTGTAATACGATCAATTTTATTTGGCGAAACGGAACACGCGAGCGGTCTTGAGAAATGATAAATCGTGAAGTATCCCGTGAAATTGTTTTTTCTCTTCGTATCGCGATAAATTGTTACGCTTTTTGCATACCGTTTCGAATCTTAAATCACAATCGAAAACTCGACGACGTGGCACCGACTCGCTCGGCGGAAATGAAGGTTCACTTAATAGCCCCGTAAACGACGAAACTGGCGCCAATAAAACCGACGTCCACGCAGTAAAAAGACCCTAAACGGGCCACGGAATTTCTTTCTGTCCCCATAGATTTTCTTTCCTGTTTCCTGGACGGAAACACGCCTAATTCCGACGTTGGCAACAACTGCGCGTAAAAGGTGTAGCTGTCGACGACTTGTCGGGGGGCGGAGGGGTGAAAATAGCGAAACTGTAACCGATAGGGCGTGTTGGTTGGGCGACGGTAATAGAAACAAGGAGCGCTAACAGACTACGAGAAATTGGATTTCGTCATCGAGGGGTTTACGAGATTGTGTCGTCACGCACTAAAAACGACGTGTTTTTCTCCCGTTTTCGATTAGGGAAATGTGTGGACCATCCTTGGGATAGAAGAATGGTTCTGTGTAATGGCGGGTTGGAGGAAATGGATTATTATATTTAAGCGACGCTTTTGGGGTGATTTCGTTTTTATATTTATGGTTTCTCGCGAGGAGGGATTTTCTTGTACGACACTAGTTTTATTTTTATCGCTACTGTCATTATCACGAATTGACAAGAAGTCGAATAAAATTCATAGATCGTCCCCAATTATCAGTAAGAAATATATTTCATCGTTTATACTACTATCCAAACGAGGCGTGGAATCAAAATAATTGCACATTTCATCCCTCTGAAAGACACCGGATCGCTCGGTATTCCAGCTAGTGAAACGTCAAACGGGCATCGTCCATCGAATAAATGGTGGGGAAAAAAAACACCGGACACTGGACAAGGGCTTCACCGAGGGAGATTTCACCCGTGTCATTTTCGAAAACAATTTGAACGGATTCCGTGGAGGGCGGAGGCGAGGGGTGAATGGATGGTCCAGCGACGCGTAGCGATCTGTGAAATTCGCCCGTCTAATTTAATTTACCACCTGCAGTTTTTTCGATCATCCGTGAACCCTCGGGGATGATGGTCCTGTCACCCCGTGAAACAATCACGCGAGATTCTTCGAACGCTCGACGTTGATACTCTCGCGAACATAATAAAAAGCGTCGAATAATTTCTCTTACTCTGCTAAAACGTCCAACAATGGAATCTATCGGAATTCCAAATAGTAAACGATTTAAAGGGTCGATAAAGTTCTGACGACTACAAAAATATTTCGGCTGTACAATAATTTATCGATCATGGATCCACCGCGGAGCACTGCAGAACAAATAATATCATAAATACCTGACAACGTACCCTCCTGTACTGTCCACGAGTTTTTCGGGACACGTCACAAGGGTATCATCGATCCCCCGCTTCCGGTTACGCCGTAGAACCATGGCTACCCTGGGTCGTCGGTAATCGAAGTTTAATTAGAGACTCGACAAACACTCTCGGCCATCCCCTCCGTTGCAATTTCTAATTGATGAACTGCAAATCGACTAACTCGGCAAGGTGTTCCGTCGGTCAAGCCTGTCGTTAATGTCGGCCGCAAGAAAAACGAGATCCATCTGGATCAACTGCTCTCGCTCCTGGTGATTTATTACACGCGTCAATCCGGATAACTTCGACCAACGTAACCCCGTTCCGTGCTAAAGTGCCTCGAACCATCTACCCCTTTCTAGCTCACTACCCCTCGTCGACTTGTCCAAGCTTTTCCACCAGGCGTTCAGGCGATCGATCCGAATTTTTCGATACTTAATCGCGGTCCTCCCGAAGGAAAGTCATTGATTTTAATTACCGACGATTTTGGACATTTTTCGGACTTCGTTTTTTGGGAATAAATTTTGTTGAAGGTGGCAGTGCGATAGTTTAGTGGGTCAAGAATAATTTAAGGGTCAAAGGGGATTGAAAAATACCGAATTGAAGGATGGAGATATTTCTTTCGAAGGTTTCACGAATCGTGGTACTGTATCGAAAGAGGGTGAACAGGCCCGAAGTTGGTGAACTTGCTCCGTTATTTACTTCGCTTCGACCCCTGCCTACCGTTCAGCTGATTTATGTGCCAGTCCTCTCCCTTATTTCATTTCTCCACCCCCGTTCCACGATGTCAGAGGCACCAGCAAACCGGAAGAGGGATGTGTCGAGTCGTTTCCTTCCTTTACGTCACATTACTGCAAAAATGCGATTTCGAGCTGATCTTGGGTTGCGCGACGTTGGTAAAAAAACATCGAGATTTCGTATCAAGTGTGTATAGCCTTCAGCAATCGTTTCTACATTTTTAAAAGAATTATACACGTCAGGAGAAAATAATCAATGCAAACAAATCCATTGCAAACATTTCGAAACACCAGGAAAATTAACTAAGCTCGCGGGAACAAAGGATAAAACTTGATCTTTTTGTTAGTAGCAGACAGAGTTACAAGATTGCGCTAGCAATAAAAGCGTCCGGTTCGTGTGCCCAAAAATCTCGTTCCCTTCCTGCTCAACTTCGCAACTTCGCAAGACATTACACTTCAGAGGATATTATACGTTTGAAAGGCTGTCGACTAAAAAGCTCCCGTCCGCTAAAAGGCACATCGAATCAGTCGCTTTCCAGCTGAAATTTCCGTTCCCCGGCCACTTCGAACGATATATCCCACGGCACGTCTGTTCTCTTTCAACCAGCGGCGAGTCCATAAACCCTTTCGATGTTTCCTCCATATTTCTCAAACGGTGTCTTCGTTCCACGAAACGCGAGCGCGTGTCCCCTACGAGCCCCCATTATTTGACCTTCTATTCTTTTTCGCCAAGACACGGGATAAGGAAGGAATAACGCGATACGCTGGCACTCGAGCACTCTTAACGGCGAACTCCTATCTCGTGGAACGTCTTGGTGAGTTTCTCCGTTTCTAGAAAGGAGGGAGAACGGGGGGAAAATTATAGCGAGATTCGAAAGGGTTGTTGCGCGGCTTCATTTTATGCTGTTAAGCTGTCCCGTGGAACGAAGGGATAAGGGTAGCAAAAAGTATTTCATTTTTCCCTTTCACAATTATTATCATTTCTCCGTGTTAGAGAGAGAGATATGCTGCACTGTACTACAATCTCTTTGCTACCTCCCGTTTTATTAATCGCTTTCGTTTTGTTCTTCGTTTCAGCACGCATGGAGGAGGAAAGGGGAGCGTCCAACGCTCAGATACTTTGGTCTGCTTGCCAGGCTTTAGCTAGAGCTGTTAAATCTGCGCCACCAGGTGCGCCAATAGAGGAAACGATCAGACCCTTGGAACCAGAAATCAAGGCCGTCACCAAGGCAGCTCGTAAGTACCTGTTAGCGTTAGCGTATTTTAAAGGAAGAAATACGATCGGGTGGCGAAATACACAGGGACGCAGTCCTATGTGTGGCCGAAGAGTGTTTTGGGACTCTGTTCCTGGAGGATCTGGCCACGGAGTGGGGAAGGCGATGCCTTTTGGTAAGAGGACTGTGATGTACCCCATGGCACTTACCCCAGAACCTTGGAACATTGCAGTCGTTTATAATCTCGAGCTAAATAATCTTGACGGATAAATTAATATCTAACATACCTTAACAAAGAAAAACCGTTCGCTCCAAGTTACACTTCCATAAGCTTTGCCATACACACTTCGTTACCAATATTCTTCTCGCCGCGGCGAAGCAGGGAAAAAACGTTTCGCGAGAAACGCAGACGCGAACGAGTCGTCCGGATTAATACTCCCCAGTGTGACGATTATATTTTTCTATATTTTATAGCCGGCCGACGCAGAATCGTTTTAATTTCGAGACGGAAATTGCGCTGGCCGGGTATCGCGAAAGATATACGGCTTAATCGACGGTGAACGCGCACATAAACGCTTTGCTCCGCGTGTTCGTGTGTCGACGGCATTAATTATGCAATCCCGTGGCCAGTTAATCGCGAAAATCGTTCGGATAGTCGTTCATCGCGTGCATTCACTTCGATTCTATCAGATTTTTGTCCTCTCCGTTTCTTTCGAAGGATTTAAAAACATCGATGAAATGAAGAAGAAAAGCGGAACTTTCTATTAGCGAAAATGTGTGAAACGGCGGTTGTCGTTTCGTCCCTTATTTTTCGTCACGATATTTCGCATAACAAATGGCGAGGGGTGACAGAAGTTCACCGCAGCGCCGATATTACGAGACACGTATCGCGTTCGACGAATAAATTTTAGGCACGGTCCGCGGAAAACGAGCCACGAAGTTTCCCCGATCGTTTATCACCGTTTTCGAGCCGAGCATTTGGCAAAATTGCAAAGTAATGTATTCCAGCGAAGTAACAGCATCTGGTGTAATGCAATTCGTTAAAGAGATGTGGCAGAGGTGTGGGTGAATGCCAATGGTGCTGAATGTTAATCAATTTTCACTGGAAAATTCCGATTGGCAAAGTAACGACAATAATTTTATATTCTTTCGGCATATTTTCAGCGTCTGTTAATTGGCGACTCCTTAATTATTCCCCAAACGGTTGATTATTATTTAAAAGTTCTAAAAATTGTGGAAGCAATCGTAAAGTGCATAGCGAGTTCAAGGTTTAAGCAGACGCTGCACGTCGGGGACGAGAATGCCCGAGAAAATTAGTTAACCTGTGTCCTCCGTTTCCTCTTCCAGCAAAAGAGGATCCTCTGGTTAAGGCAGCCATTCTAGGCATTCCTGAAGAGGCTACCAAGAGAGGGGTGTTCCCTGAAGACGTCCTCCGTGCGAGGTTCCTCAAGGTAATTTCACGCAGACAGCTCACCCCTCTATCCCCTGAAATTTCGCACCTTTGAAAATATTAACCATTTCAATTTAACGTTGGAACATTTTACACATTTTAAATTAACTAACAAGCACTGCACTTTGAAATTATAATTGATCAATTGCAACAAATTATCGATACAATTAAAACATAGTTTTTCCCTCGACGCCAAAATGAACCATTGAAATCTGAGAACCATGAACGGGTTAAACGTTACGAGAAAGAAAATTCGTGGAATCTCTTACCATCGGTCTTTCGATTAACTTCCAACCCCTTTTGTTTCCACTATCGAATTCGCGTAGACTTTCCTCCCGTCATCAACAGGAGAATTGAATTCGAACGGAATTTTTCTTTTTACTTGGGGCAATTTTAGCCGGCGCGGTGTCTGGTTGGCCGAACGATAGTAAAGTTTAGATAGAGTGTTTTTTCCGGAGGGTGCGAGGGGGATTTACGAACCGGAAACTGTTTTCAGGTGGAAGAGGTGGCCAGACGATTGGCCATGGTGCCCGAGCAAGGCGCCGCGTTACCTGTCTATTTCCTTAGTTATCTGCAGAGCTGTTTGATGATCAAGAACCCCTGTCCCATACCCCAGAGCGAGATCGAGGACAAACCCATTGACGCCAACTCCCTCAACACCTACGATATACTCCATCGGGCTAGGTGAGTCCCTCCTTTTAATATTTTATTCGATTTTATTGTTTTGTGCAATTTTTCTTTTGCGGATTTTCCGTTCTTTTTCTTGTATTAATTATCCAGAAACGTTTGAAACATAATACAAGAAATGACTCCAAATATAATTAAAGTTATTGAAATAAAACGAAATTGAATGCTTCGTCAGTCAATGTACATAGAAAAAGAAGAAAATGAAAGAAGAATCGAATTTTCGAAAGGCAAAATCGCGGCGTGCTTCGTTCCCTAAGAAGGGGTTGGAAATATTTCAAAAATGCAAATACATCTGGACGACCTTTATGCGGCGATTTGCCAGGTTGGTGAATTTACGGGGCGCGTATTGCGCCGAAAAAATACGGCATGCATAAAGAAGTGGACAGATAAAACGTGGCCGCAAAATATGCATATCATAGATACGCGGCCCGTTTTAGCGAACAGGGAAAAAGGAACTGCGTGAATTCGTGTTGGACCAACTCTACTGCTTGCCACGGGTGCACAGGGTGGGCAGGATGGTTAGGGTGGAGGGGGAATGAAAAATATGACCATGTGAATACGCGAGTTCCGCGCACACTGGCCGTTCGAGGATACGAATTTGCGAAATTTTCATTGCTGAAAACAGACTAAATGGCGCACAGTGCGTGCGTGCTATTGTGACAGTAATTGGAGGGTTGATAGACAGGGGGTTTAATAAAATGGGTGCTTATTGTTCGTTGGATTATGGCGATTCTGAATAATTATTATTTATATGTCAAACAAAAAAACATTATTTGCAATACAATTTTTAATTATGCACTTATATATATATATCTTGGTGGGGTGCTTACAGAAAAGACTTAATATTCGGGATTTAAGAGATTAATACTCACGTAAATATTCGCGTGAATTATACGATCATTTTCCCTAGAAACACACGAAGGTGATAATACCGATTTCTCGTCTGGACTCTAGCAAACAATGGGATCATAAATCACAGCCGCGTGGTTGGCAATGTCTCATACTTAGGTTCATAATGGGACCGTCGATGAACCCAATTAAGAAGAATCGCGGACCCGTTTAACGAGCTTTTCTACTCGGCGTAACATCTTCTCGGTACCCATTTACCATTTAACCCTCGTTCAACCCGCTGAAAATCGGCGAACAGCACCAACACTAATATGCATTCTTCCTAGAATAATTCACAATACAATATTATATTCCGAAATGAAAATCACTTCAACTTCTCCATAGTAAAAATATTAAAAAGTGTTAGGCAAGTAAATTCATTTTAAAAAAAGAAAAAAGATCCTCAAAAGTAAATTGAAAGTAATTAGTTTTTACCAGCAACAGTGCCCTTAAAAAGAAACGAAAATAGAATAATTTAAAATAAACAACTGAATTTATTAGCACTGACCCAAGCGCAGTGAAAATTCTCTAAAAAATTCTCCCACTTCCAATTAAATTCTACGTTCATCGTTCTCATAAACGGAAACAGCGCCTCTCAAACTGTCCCGCCCCATTGACCCCATAAATTATCCACCCTTTCGCCAAAGAAGCAGAAAGAACTGGGCAATATCTTGGTATAAGACGAAAACACCTGTCGTAATATCCGTCAGGAGCAGCCTGACGACGACCAGAGTCGTTCTATCGAACCCACCCCAACGACGACCATTCCTCGCAGCTTGTTCGCCCGTTTCCGGTGCAAAAGAATCGCCATGTCACGGGAGTTATGGATGGAGAGGCTTGGATTTCCAGAAAAACGGGCTATTTGGTTGAAGATCTGGCCTTTTTTCCGGCGGATCAACACGAAATTGGCTGATTCGTTATACGGCACGTCAATTGGGTTGGTGTCGGTAGAGTCGAATAGATTTTCTGGCGATTTTAGCTTTCGTGGGGCTGAATTTATTTTGATCTCGTATGGTAATGGAACTATACTTTTTAAATTTATTTCTCTTTGGGGTAGTATATTTAGGGGACTTTAATGTCTACTGTAAGTGGTTGATAAAGGGCCCGCTGATGTAATTACATTTGGAAAAATGGTTGCAATAGAATGGGGCAATTGGTTACTTCAAGTAGTGTAACACTGTATTTTGTCGGGCATAAGGTAGTACATCATTGACCTGTACTACTTAAACACTTCTTTTCACGTGCACACCGTATCGTATTTTTAATTCGACTGTTATATTCCAATTGTTTATTTTTAATAATCAACAGCTTTATTAATCAGTAATAAAGACGAACGAGATTCCGTTAACGAGAATTGCAAAATATAAATTTTATTATCCCAGTTGCATATGAAATCGAAGTTTTACATTAAGGCATGGAATACAATTTTGAGAAAAGTGTTTTAATAGTACATTCAGCACGATCGCGAATGCCTTTCCTTGCGCAAAGAACAGCAGTAATAAAACGGGCATTACAGAACTCACCGCGAAAGCACTTTAACTTTTTCATGAAAAACATTCGTACTTCGATGCGCTTCCTGCGGACTTGTCCTGACTTCCGTTTCTTGCTGACGGAAGTTGCAATGTTCAGACCTCGAAACGAGGTAGTAGCCTCGGGAAAACGAAAAACCCCTCGCGAATTTCATTTACATGCCTCTATTTGCATCAACGAAATTAAGTTGGCTAAACATTAATGTGAATTATGAACGTCTCGTAGGAGAAGATGTACAATTTTTCTTTCGTGTAACAAAATAGCCCGCAAGGAATGTTTTATAATATGGACCCTTGTACAATTTTCTTCACGAAGTTGCAGTAATGGAAAGTTTGTCAAGTTTTTTCGGTGAAAATTTAGTGATGCTTTAAGTTTGTAGAGGGGTGTGTAATTAGCTGTCAGTTGTCGATATTAATGCCCAGAATAAGAAAGGAAACTGCTATAAAAGTGGGAAAACTCTAAAGATATCTCCTAAAGTAAGGTCTGTCAATACCACCGATATCCTCCTATAAACCCTCGTCTACTAAGAAAAACTACTATAAAAGCTGATAAACTATAAAAATTCTCACAAAACGAGATCTATCAATAGTACTGTCATCCCCCTATAAAACTTCTAAAGAAAGGTGAATAGAGGGAAAAGAAAAAAAATAGAATCATCTTTAAAGGCAACCCATCGAGTCACACCACATGAAAGCCATCCTACCGTGCCTCTTCTGAAAAACAGGTAGCATTTCAACGCGAGCTGGCGTCGATAAAACGGGGTGGCCATCAAATATTAAACCTTAATATCGAAGTAAAGCTTCCGGTCCTCTCGTAGCCAGTGCTCTCTTATTCAGGCAGGAACAGGGGCCACGCTGCGTTTCCGGTTAAAAAATTCACGCTTCTTCTACTCACTACTTTCTGCGCTACACACTGCGCTATGCGTGGATGAGGTTGTCGATCACGTGTATTCGTACAGTATCGTGAACCACAAACACCAATGGAAATAAAAGTTGTGGAACTTTTTGTTTTTTTTTATTTATTTGTTTGACGAATTGTGAATTGTGAAATATAAATTATAAAGTGATATAAAGTTTTACCTGCGCTGCATTCTGAATGAATCGAGCTTGACGTTCTCTATCGATTATCGTTAAATACTCGCGCGAGTGTATGCGAATTGTTTTTTTCCTGTTTATTTTTCTGCCGGGAAAACGCAGCCGGCTTTCGTTTCATTTTAGAGCACTGACGGTTTCGCGTTACGTTCGTCTATAAACCGCAGAATACTAATTAAAACTTGGGCGATTCAGTGTTTCACTCTGTCTTTGCAATTGACGTATCGTAAAGCCGCGAAAGTATCAAACTTACGGTGAAGAGGACTGGGCTGTAAAGATGTTCCATTTCCACTCTAGAAAGCCTTCCTTCATTATTTTCTCAGCGTAAAAAATTGATTCTTTGTTAATTTAATTTATTTACCACTTTTCATTCAATATTTCCCTTTGACCCTCGATCTTCCATTAAGACCGAATACTTGTTTGCAATATTGTGTATCTTCTCGAGCATTTCTTCGCGTTCTACTTAGAAGGAATCCCTTTGTACAGACTTAATTAAGTCGTTAACTTGTGGAATCTAATTACGAGACTGCGGGGTTTCATCGGGAGAGATTTGGCTCTCGAAGGGGGAATTTCAGCGAACAGGTCGATCAAATTTTTCGAGACGATTGCAATTGCTTCACGCCATCGCGTTCCTCGACCGCCTTGCATGTTTATGCCTCATTCGTCGGCGGGCCGACGGGTAATTTCGATGATCGCGTCGCGAAAACGCCACCAATCTACAATGTTGAATATCGAACTCGGATTTCTCGTTGAAATCAAATCTCACCCGAACAACGCAAACCACCGTCGCCATATTTCATGTTTCCAGGTACTGGCTCGACCGTGGCGATTTCAAAATGACCCTCCGCTACATGAATCTTCTCCAGGGAGCTTCAAGGTCCATCGCCAGAGATTGGATGAACGAGACGAGGATCCTTCTTGAGACTCAACAGGCGGTGGACACTCTGTTGGCATACGCTGGTGCTATAGGTTTAGTGTTCCTCGGCGCTGGAGACACGAAGAAGGTCAGTCGAACGAATTAGAAGAGAATTTTCATTATGATCGCGGCGTTCAATCGCGCAAGAAAAGAAGAACAAACGAATGATAGCCCGTGGGTGGAATTTTGTATAGTTTTGCTTTGTTTAGAATTCCGTCGAATCGTTTATTCGAGTACGATCACGTGTTCAACAGGGAATGCCTATGGGCAGCTCGTTTCCGTTTTTTAGCATTGAAACGGTAGTCGAGCATGTATTTTTGATTATTTATAAAACGAGAATGTGGGAGAAATTGTGAAATATATTGGATTATTTATGGAGCTGCTGAGTTTCCTTCTTTGCCGTTTTCGGTGGAATCTTCTGTTCCGTTTCTACGTTGATGTCACTCCCGTTTTATATATTAACAGTGGGTGCATGCGGAAATTTATCTGGTAGAATATCGGTATGGAATAATTGGGCTTCGTCCATTTTATGCGGGGAATGATAATGGAATTTCTGTAAATAGAAAGTAGCTATAACTTGTTGTCGAACGTTAGTTATCCTCATAACACAATTATATTTATACAGTCGTACAATAAACGGAATTTCGTAGTAATATTATTTCGTTTTTACAATTTGCGATTAGAAATCTCTTGGGAAATATATATATATATATATCCCGAAATGAAGTATCCTGAACAATTTTGATAGCTAGGGAATAAACAAATCAAGATAATAAATTATATTTATCTTTTGCTGTGGTGTTCACGAAATTTTATTGAATAATAAATTCATATTACTATTTCCATTTGTCTCGCAGCTTCTAATTAGTAGTCTAATGGAAAAAAATTGTAATACAATATATTTTCTTTATTCACAACTCGCAGCAACTGTATAAACATTCAGTTGATAAAATTTGCTGAATAGGAGAATTAAATATTAATTCAATATATTTGCAACGTCGGTAAATCAATTCACTTTAACAGCAACAATTGTTCGATGAATGCAAGTGGATCAAACGTTTGCGCGACTATTCTAAATAAAACAAAAGGAACCGTGACAATAATGTTATTTGCAACAATAAATTCAATATAGCAGGGACATTTTTGGAAGCCCCATTATGCTCCTCGAGCGAGATTGTCTGAAAATCTCGTTCACCATTAATCAATACCGTTCTTCCAGTGTTAACAGCTCGATCCACGATTTTCTGTTTGCAGTAAAAAAAACTAAATGGTAAAACCGACACGAAACGAACCGACTTTCGCCGGCCAGAAAGCTCGTCCCTTCGTGAATTTCTCGCGTCGACAAAACGAAACCGACAGAAACCGAACAGAGAAACATAAAGTACCATAGAAACGAATCTCGACAGTCCATTGAAAAAAAAAAATAAATAAATAACAAAAAACAGACAAAGAGAAAAATGAAGAAACACAGACACCGGAGAACGTTCCTTTCGTTGTTGTTCGAAGTGTTCCAGCAAGGCTCGCCTCGAACAGGCCGTGGATCGACGAACTTGACAAAGAAGGAGAAAACTTGCACGAAAACTACGTGCAAGGGGACGAAGAACACGCAGGTCAAGGAAACATGACGGGAACTGGAGGTACAGCGACATCCGGAACACTATCAAACGTATTTTCTGGTGGGAAATACGGACGGAAGAGGAAAAAATAGTTGGGGATGAAAGACGAGTGAAGTTAGAAGTTTCTGTACAGTCAGCTCTGAGTTCGAATGGGGATGGAAACGAAATGATAGTTCTGGTTTGTGGAAACACGCCTGGTGACACGTTTTAACGTGTACGAAAATTTTTATTCGAGAAGAGATCACAAATACGATGGTAATTACTGGTAATTATTTTCGATTCTCTTTGGGCAACGTTGTGCACAACTTTTCGTGTCGTAGCCGGTGTGTTATCGTTGACAGAGAAATTTATAGGGATTGGTTTATCAGTTGTATCGAAATTCTTTCTTTTAATACTTATTATTTCGTCAAATCGATGCAACCGAATTTTTGAGAATTTTTTTTATGGAATATCGTACAGATCATATCGGGATTTTTGTGTAAATTGATACACATTTGAATGATATGCATTCTGGTATTTTATGGGACGTTGTACAGTAATAGAAGAAAAATTCATCATTGTTGTAATATTTTATTCGAAATATTGAAATACGTATGCGTTGAAGAATGCAATGGAAATTTTGAAAATTTTGAATGGATAACTGGAAACGAAGAAAGGGGCAGTCGCTGATGTTTCCTGTGTTATGCGTTTACATAAAGGAACAAAAATAATAATAATAATAATTAAAGGGAAGTCTGTGAATAATCGTTTTATTCTACGTTTCCAATGGTTAATCCAAGATTTGTAGTCGATGGCAACACCACCTGAGCCTTGTCTCATATGAGAATCCGGAAGCTTGCGAGAAAGTCCGAGAGCTTAAAAAAAATTAATCCTCGTCGTAATTGCGGAATAGTAATATATTAATAAGTATATTACTTTTAATTACTACACGTGGATTATTTTGTCAAGGATTTAAATGGAACTATAACGAAATAAACTGGAATATAATTGAATATACTAAGCATAGGGTAATAAAAAATTCCGAAGAATTCATCCGTTTAACGTGTTAATTATTTCACAGAAAGTAGCAACGAGATATTTACCAAACAATCCATTCATATTTTCTACAACATCGTCGGAACTACCTTAAATATTATACAATTATTCTACACGATCCAATATCTTCCTTCCAAGCTTTCGACTCTCATCAATGAATTCAGCTAAAAAAAATCCAAACCTTTGGATCCTCTAGATTCTAGATCTGTCACGATAAACAAGTTGGACACGCGAAAATCGCGATTCCCTCTCCAACCAGCAATCGCTGGAACAATTAACAAATGAACGTTTCGTCGACGCCGTTCTGCACTAACAGCTATTGTTATTTCTAAGAATCGTAGATCGAACGAATCGTGAATCGAAACGGAGAACGAGATACAGTGGCCGTGAATTACGCGCTGTAAATAGTGTGTTCACATTTGTAGCTACGTTGCTTCGTTGTGAGGCAACGGTCGAACCGAGGATATTTCTTGGTACGAGTAATAAATCATATACATCGTTGCTTAAGGTGCATTGGTTTATTTTAGATAATTTAGATATCACGAATACTCCTTATTTGCCATCCTTCATTCTCCCTCCATGGGTTTGTATATTGGAAGATGGTGGAAGGTGAGAGAATTTTTACGTGGTAATGGAAGGTATTACAGTAATTATAATAATAATAATGATTATTCAAACATCGTTTGTCCCAACATTTATCACTTCTTTGTCAGCCTTCGTCGTGGCATAAATATTCGAAATTAACTCCACTCGTCTCCCAATCCAAAAAAAGTCAATCAACCATTCATGAAAAATCGTGGTATGCCACTGGCGACCACGTTTTCAAGCTTTCCCAAATGAATTTCCACTTCTTTTTGCCTCCCCGTTAAATGTTTCTGGCAGCGACAAATCGTGTTCGATGGTTTTATGAATCGATTGGAAGCACGATTAACCCCTCGTTAAGAATATTAATGGCACCCGAACAAAAATTACGAGGGTTGATTGAAAAACGGCGGGCACTTGTTCCTATTATTAGTCGTATGGTAAAGGGTTGAACGAATATTATCCGATTTTTTTCTTCTGATAAATCCGTGAAGAATCGTGAAACGGGGGTGCAACCGGGGAGATAAAAGGAGTTAATCAAGCGTGGCGGGAACGACAAAGGGAACCAGGTCGCGAAGATTCTACGCGAAGATAAGGTTCCACTGCAAATCCCTCCAGGACAGAGCAATTTCTCATGGCTGCTTGAGAAAAAGGCTCCGTTCTGTTCCGTTTTATGCAACGATAAAACAAACGTCCATCGACGATGGATGTCGCCCGAGTCACCGGGTAGATAACGTCGAACAGGATATCGCTGGCTGCATAACGTTCACGGTCTCCAATCTGTTCAAATATTTCCAGATATTTTTTCGGTAATGTATTCAAAATTCGGAACCGTAAAAATTGTTCAGTATACGAGTCAATCATTCGTTAACAATTTCTATCGGCCTTTAAAAAATGCAGCCTAGGCCATTTTAACATCAATCTAACAAGAAAAAAAAACAACAAATGCTGAAATATCTATCCCACAATTCGCCAAAGAGTACAATAAATCATTCTCGTCCTCGTCCATTCAGGCCAAAACCATTCCGAAAAGAACAAAAAATAAATCAAGCTATTCAGCCATCCGATTTCCATCGACCAAAACGCTCGTGAACAACGCGACATTTCCAATACTAAAAACGAAACGTCGAACGAGCCAATCCTCTGTGTCGTATTCGATGAACGTCGAGGGGTGGCGAACTACGGAAGGGGTGGGCCAGGGTGATTTAAAATCAATTTGCCGGCCACGTGTTTACGATAATGGGCGTGCTTGTAACGAGCGGGCATCGATGCGGATTTTATCGCGGCATCGTTACCAATCGTTACGATCTCACGTGCGAAAAGCCACTTGAAGCCGTACGAACGATTCCGTCGACATTCATAACCTACGGTAATCGGGGCTGGATTAAGGTCGGTTTACACGAATCGATATTAACGGCGTATTTCTGTTAATTCGCGTGAAACGGGGCGAGTGAATCGAAATGCATAAGTGCTTAATTAATTGGTCTTCTACTGTGAGGGTTGTTGTGCATTTCGAGAACGCGGGCTTTAATTTTGGACGACAAATTTTATCACGAACAACTGATTACTTTTAACCATTTTTTTTTCTGCTAATTGTAAATCATTGTTTTTCAATACAATATTATTAATGATTAAAAATGCTGAGGGTTGAAAAAATACAATTGGTTGCCAGGTTTCTATATTCCAAATGAATTCTTTATATTGCCTAGCGGTGATGCAGACCGTCTAAGTAGAATGGCCCGGCAATGGTCAGACGTGTATCTAATACCATTAGAGAACAAATGTTTTGCAGGAAACATTTTTATTTCTACATCACCGATACTTTCACGAAGAATAAATTAACACAAATTTATTCTTGTAAGAAAAATAAATACTTATAGCTGCAAATAAAAATGTATTCCTTTACATTTGTATCTCATCGGCAAACAAATTTTCTGATCGCGTAAAAACCGAAACGACCAACTGCTCGAACACACAATTCAGAATCACGGCGATCCTGAAACGAAATAAAATTTCCCAACAACGAATAGAGAACCAAATCGGCCAAATTCACCCCATTTATGTTACTCTCCCTCCAACAACAATTTCCTTCCCGTTCGTCGGGACATACATATGTATTTTAAGAAGAATGTGGAACAACGGACGGCACGATAACCGAGAGAAACGATATCCGGACACGACAAAGGCGGCGCCTCAGACGCGGACAAATCAAAATGATCCTCTTGGTAATCTTGCATCGTGGCGAATTCCAGTCGACGGATACATTGTCCGCGGATAATTATCAGGAACGCAATGGACATCCAGGAATTTCTGCTCCCTAGCCGGAAATTGATTGTCCCATTCACAATGTATCACGCTATCTACGGGAATATTGATAGTCGCCTTTCTTCGAACAGAAAGGCTCCTTGGTTTTCGTTGGAATTCGAGGAGGGCAGAGTTGACGGATGAGTTGCTCCCTGGGGTTCAAAGGGTTGGTATTTTTTTCTTTTTTTTTTAATGGTTTATTTGTAGGAACTTTTAATGGGTCATGAGGTTCTGTACTAGTGGCAGCGAAGGGTGCGTCATTTCGGCGAGCCGTTAGCATATTTATTGCACGTCAGTTTGCTAGTGAATCCTCGGTGAAATCGTCGGTGACCCGTAATACAGGGTCGGTGAATAGAAGGAGACAATGATGTAATTACTGGACAAACACGATCGAAGGGATGCGCTTTTCCGCCCTAATTTCGAGACGAATTTAATGAAATTATCTCCGAAGCGTTCGAGCCACCTCGAATTAACGACGGACGAGTAGCAACGAGTAGGAAATAAAGGACGATGAGCGAAAAGAAAAGTATATATACTTTGCGTCGCATATATTGCACTGTTGATCTTGATTTGCCTGTGGCCCCAGAGTTGTGATCTTGGAATCTTGTGATTTGAGGCTCGGTTTCTGTGAAGAGTGTACGGCTTAAGTTACGTAACAAAAGCAGGAAGATAAAAAATACAGCACCGTTACTTTTTATTTTTTTATTTTTATATCTTCAATATAAATAAATTATAAATATTCCTTCCAAAGTTTTATTATTCTCGCTTAGTTACCGACACGTCTTCATGGTTCAAATCCAGGATCCAAGGTGATTAAAAGGGGTTGCTCATCGTTGACGACACTTATTAAAGAATCGGTACGCTCTGTGAGATCGTTTGTGACAACAGAGCGTACAAATTCTAAAATAAATAACGTAACATAACTGAACTTCTTCTATGCACTCCCAGCATCGGGTCAGGTGTTTTTGTTATTCCCAAAATAGCTTAACAGAACGCTGCGTAAGGTTCCATTCTCATCTCCATTTTACGCATTCTTCCATAAGCAGCAAATAATTCTTAACCTACTCCAAGTCCAATCAAATATATACCAACGAAAAATCAGCATTAAGAAGAATCCATACAAAAAACCATTCATTCCACATTCGCTCAGTTTCATATGAAAAAAAAGAAAGTATTCCCACTCGAACCTCACAGACATTGTCAAAAACTGTCCAATAATAAATTCTTTGATTTCCCATGCGCGAAATTCTACGAACAAGAACACACCGCAGCCCGTTTCAAGCTCCCATTCGATTCAAGGTTGAAATTTTTGTTCAACGTTCGACCCAAACTCCAGAAACCACCCCTCCATGTTGATTCCTCGATGACTGTTCGTGTTCCACGCGGAGTTACATGTTTCTCAATTCGCGGTTGAACGTCCCTGCAAATTTAATCGATCCACTGTGCGGTTTGGTAACTGGTCGAAATTTCGACCACGAGAACGTGGTGCACAGGAAGCTCTAGACGGTGTGTGATCGGTTGATCTTCTGCCTCGTTTCTTGCGTCGTGGTTTGGGAAACTACAGCTGCAGTTGACCAGAGAATTTCGATAACGATAGGGTGAATTGTTAATAGAGTGGGCAACGAAAATGTGTTCCCCGGGGGGTAGTTGTTTCGCGGTATGTTTCGGTTAATTAATTCACAATTTTTAATTCCGTGCATTCCGGATTCGGATGTTCGTTTTATTGAAAATAAATTAGTCCGTCAATTTGTGATCGAATGGTTTCGACAATTTTTAATTCAATCTTAATGTGCTGTTAATTTATATTCAAGTTTTTTAAAATTCCTAATCGACTATTATTTTTGTTCTTCGAAGACTTGCTGTTAATTTATATTCAAGTTTTTTTAAAATTCCTAATGGACTATTATTTCTTTTCTTCGAAGAGAACAGATGAAAAATAAGGTCAAGATGAAACGTTGGAAGTAAAGGGAAATGTGCGATGCACATTCGTGCCGCGCGAATAAAAACGTAATACGTGAAAAAAAAAAAAGTGAACATGTCTGGAAGCCCTGTCAGAATTTCAAACACGTCCGCCTCGTTTTGACGTTCGAAATATCACTTGGGCTCTTTTAATTTCACCCTTCACGGACTAAAAATTAAATTAGCGAGAAACAGAGAGAAAAAATACCAA
The DNA here is from genome assembly GCA_963583965.1 of Nomada ferruginata. Taxonomy (NCBI): domain Eukaryota; kingdom Metazoa; phylum Arthropoda; class Insecta; order Hymenoptera; family Apidae; genus Nomada; species Nomada ferruginata. The sequence continues at coordinate 5,280,105 of OY757225.1, read as the reverse complement.
TCCTTCTATCACACTTTGTCGTCCCCGTTGTTAAATTTCATTACGTCATCCCCAAAATGGATCAATTAATCAATTATCTTTTCTCGTTTTCCTACCATTCTCCTTTTTTTCTTTTTCATAATCTATATTATATTCCTCGCCACGATATCGACATTTCGTATTTTACGTTCTTTATTATTGCGTTCTGTGTGTGTTCTAATATAAATGTACAACTCGTCATACATATGATTCTGCTTACGTGACTAAATAATATAATATAATATAGTATAATATAATTTCATATAATGTAGTATGATATATATATATTTTTTGTTTATTTTCGTCGCTCGGTCCTCTCGGTTTAATAAACGACGATTAAATTATTAACTCTAAAACTTATTCAATTTTCGATTCTTGTTTGTCTCAATTTCATTAATCCATTTTTTCTGCTTCTCATTTACCTTTCTCTTCTTTTTCTTCTTTTCCTCTTTCTTTTTACTGCGATTCTGGCGTAGTACGATGCAATTTATATATAATTTTCTACGTCTATATTATTTATATTTGTATATATATTTTTTTTATATATATATGTATATTTATGCTTCTCGTTCTTCTTTTTATTTCAACTGCTTATTCCTCTTCTACCTCTCTTTCTCACACGCATGCACTCTGTCTCGTTCTCCCTATTTCACCGTTTAAGCCAACAAAACCCTTCGCCACCGTCGATTACGCGTCGAATTCGACCGGAAACGTGCCTCCGTGCCATTTTAAAGCCAAAATTCGCGATTCACGCGCACCCGCGGTTCTCTTCCGCCCTTCTGGTCATCGCAATTAAATCGTCTCGCATCCTGCCACGCGAAAAAAAGATACTGTACCACGTTGGAAATCTTGTTTCTTCAATGTATTATTCTTATTTCCATTCAAAACATAAAATTACTAATACTTTAGATTGTTTATTTCTCAATTTAGCAAATTCAGCTGTAGCTTTTCTTCGCTTTTTCGTTTATTGATTTAGTTAAAATGCGGTCGAGGCAAAAAAACGATTCCGTCGTTTGTATCGAAAGTGAAAAGCCGGAAGGCTTAAAAGCGACGAGCGTTGAATTGCCGAGAATCAAGTCTCGAATGGAACCTCGAAAAGACCTTTAAAAGAACTCGAAAAGGGCACACTCGACGTCAACTCGACGCGACGACTCGTTGGTGTCAAAGTTCCATCATCGTTCCACCTATACACACCTGTCTGTTCGTTTCCTGTTTTCCCTTCTTTCTAATAACGAGAATTCATTCGAACCCGTTTTATCCGATTTTTCTTTCTGTGACAGTCATTCGTCCATACACTCGTGCATTCGCATTCGGAATAACATTTGTCAGGCATTCGTTCTTCCTTGACGAGTGACAACGTTAACGAGCTTATGCTAGAGCATGAACGAACTAATTCTAAAAAATATGCTTGCGGTTCAATCCTTTCATCGTAGATCAAAAGTAGAAACAGATAAAGGTAATATAAAGTATTGGAAAAATTGGTTGAATTAAAATATTATTTAATTTATTTGAATTGGCTCTGTTTAGTATATTTTTAATTCTGTTATTATAAGATTAGAGCAATGAAATTCCGATTATCTTGGTTTGATTGATACTTGAGGGAAAATTAATTTTCGTTCAATCGATTCCTGCATTAGTTGATGTGCTGAAAATTCCATTGATGATATCTTAATAAATTTTTGCCTTTAATTTCCAACTGTTAGTTAACGTCGATGAAATTTTATATACATATATTTAAAGGCGTATCGCTTCCAGAACTGTTCAAATAAAAATGCAATTAAATTCGCCTGAATGTGTGCAGCCGTATTTTCAAATCTTTCCTTTCCAATTACAATAAAAGGTTTGAACGACGACAGATTTGTCGGTGATAAAGTCACGAATCGTTGAAAGCGAAGCTGCAGGCACATGCACAAGAAGCGTTCGTCTATCCAAATTAAAAAGGAAAAGAAATCAATTTTCACAAAAACTTTCTCTTTCATCTCCCATTCCTTTCGAGAGTCCCCTTATGCAATAGGGGATGACGAGGTCATAGTGCAGGAAGGAAGAAAGGCAATTGTCCCGTTTAGACATACTTTTTCAATTTTTTGTTTTCCTTTCATCTTTCCTCTCGCGAACCCCTTTTAATAATGTATCTATCGAAACAGTGCTCGAACCGAATGTAAAATGTTTACACTGCACGTGAAAACGCCAACTACACTTTTCCTAAAAGATTTTTTATATCGCATCGGAAACTCACGTCCTTTCATCGACAGTATTACACGTTATTTTATTTTATTGGGTTTTTTATTTTCTATTTCCAATAGACAATCGACGCGAGTCTCTTCTATATTCAACACGGAAGCTTTTCTCTTTGTTTCCTCGATTCCTTTATCTCTCTGTCAGTTTATTAGGAGCTTGGAACGTTGCACGAGTTTATTATCGCGCGTTCATCGTTGAACATAGTAAAATCTTACACCCTAAGAAAGTCGCCTAGTATTATCGTGGTATCGTAACTCGTTATGATATCGTCCAAAAAAATCTTCCCCTCCTTCCTTTTCTTTTTCTTGATCGATTTTCTTCAATGGTTCTCTGGTTTCGTTCTTAAATAGTTTCGTTCATTATATTCAAGTGTCGATATGGAATTATTCGAGGTAGAATATTGTTAAGGTTCGATTAATCATATAAATTATATATACATATAAATACAATTTTTTTTTATTTTTGTCACGCAACGAATCGGAACATCGAGATGAAAATGTAAATTCGGAAACGGTTCGAATCACGATAATTGCGGAACTACGTGGACACGTGCGTCGCAATTGTCACTTTGCGTTATAAAAATACATGGTTAAAGTGTAAGCGAAGTTTGATCTGTTGATCCACCGTTATTGTGATTCGTCGCATGCATATTGAAATTTGCAGAAGGTATTAAGTATAAATAAATCAAATTTCACAGTTCGTTGTGCACGTCCATCCTTCTATAGTAGGCTGTATGATGTATCGTTGGAGAATACTTTTAAAATGGCTATCATTTTTTGTCTGACAATTAAACAATCCGATTTAACGTATTGGAATCTACCTCGAAATATTCGTTCAACTGTAACAACGATGTTAATCAATCGACAGACGTCAGAGATGGGTGAAAGGTTAATTGTTAATTACCATTTACGCTAGACTCGAACTAAGTTTCTTTTAGATAAATCATCTCGTTCGCCTAATCTCAGAAGAACAGGTATATAATTGCTAATAATTTTCTGTCGCTCTACCTCCGTGTCTTTTTTGTTTTTTTGTTATTTTTGCATTTCCATTTTTTCGATTTATTCTCGCTCGTGATAACAGATAGGTTATCATCTCTCCTACTGTTTGTGACTCGCCTGGCTTACCGGCTAGGATGAATTGATTTACTATTTAGGAATTTCAGACGCTGGTTAGCCTGAGAAGAGAACGGATGCGCTCGTTTCGATCCTCCCGATCGATCTGACTTCTCGAATCGATCGAATTTAGAATATCATCTCAATGGAAAGAGTTGAACGTATTAATTCGCACAAGTGGATAAAACGACGCCTTTCTTCCCTACTTATTAATTCCATTCTGTTCCCTTTTGAAAATAGTGTTTATTCAAATCGTAAAAAGCACTTGGTATCTGAACAAACGAAACGGAGAAAAGGGGGTGAGATAAATCTTTGAAAGTCATATTCAGAGAAAGAATTGCTTTTCCACGTGGAATAATTTAAACGGTACTACTTGTGCGACGATCGACCCGCGAAAATTTCTATTCGCGATAATTGACTCGTACGAATGACGATAATTGACTCGTGCCATCTACGTGAAAGAAGGGAATCGTTTTCTTTACGGAAACTTCACCGAGGGAAAACAGAAAATGGTCGTCTGACTTTTAGAAAGCAGCTGCGTAGAACTTTTCTAAATTTCTATTAGCATCCGAACGATTCGTAGGGGTAATTAAAAGAGGGGATTGAATTGGAAGGAAGTATTGTTCGATGGAAACGGGGCAGTGCGCAGTCCCCTCATGCCAACCGATAAGATATACGCATTTAAATATCTCACGCGTGCTTTCATTAATTACAATTATTAAGGCTACTTCAAGCGGTTACAATACGGTAGTAATAATAGTAATAATAATAATCGACAAACTCTTCACTCGATTCGCCACCTATCGCTTTTTATCGCTACTATGCATATATATATATACATATATATTTTTTTTATATACGCTATAAACTATTATATATATATATGTATATATGTATTGTTAAGTGTATGTATAATCGGTGTGATACTTCCAGTTAGTGTCGTTAATTTTTTTTTCCTTTTTTTAGTAATGGTAATAGTTTAATGGTAATAGTAGTATTTAGTAGCAATATTGTAGTAATCATAATAATAATAATGATCAGTAATCAATGATAATAATAGTAATAATAATCATAGTAATAACGTTATCATTATTATCCTCACTGTTCCTCATTAAACTGTTGTCTGTATGTAGGTTACATAATATAACATCCAGGCGGTTTCAATTTTTCTCCTTTTACCTTTTTTTTCTTTGTATCTTTCTCACTCTCGCTCTTTCGTCTCGTTCTCTGTCCATTTTTTGCTTGTTCCTGTTTCTCCGCTTCATTCTACCTCCTCTGTGAACGAATCTTACGATCTAGAAGAATGATGCATGGATCACGAACGATCGAAGCTTTGGGAATCCGCTTTTTTGTTTACCCTACGATTTACTTGTCTTCCTTTTCTTTTTCTGCTCTTTTTCGTCGTCGAGATTACGTTCTTTGTTTGTGGTCCGATTTTTTATCGCGATAACCATTCTTGCCAGGCTGGTGTCGACGAAGATCGATAGTAATCGCGAATTTCCTTTTTATTTTTCGAGCAATTGACATTGCTATTATTTTTAATGTCGATTCGAATGAAAATTTATTTATAATAAAGGGTAAGCCAAGGAAAATCAAATTACTATATAAAATTAATTAGAAAGAAAGGAGACTGAACAGGGAAGGCGAAAGATAAGAAAATAGTGTAAAAGAAAAATCCACTCCTTTCGCATAAGAAATAAAAACATATATATAGAATGAAAATGGGAAAGCCATGAAATAAGGCAAACCGAACGAACCACTAGACGAGAACAAAACTGTACCGCGGCAAAGGGAAATAAAAGTGCTCTGGAAAATAGAAATACGAACAAATCACTCGAATAATATTTTCTATTCTGCGAAGAATTCCATTCGTCTCGTCTGACGCGTGACTGAAGGACGTGTCATCGAGAATCCCCTTTTCCAGCCCTTGTTCCACCGAGCACTCACGACGGTGGCGCGTGAAACGAAGAAAGGGGGACGAAGAAACGACAAAGGGGGGATGGAAAGGGGCGACAGTTCTCGAATAAATCGAATTCGAGGGCTGTTGAAGAGGCGGGTGTCATCGCCCAATAAAAGAAAGCTGACCGGCGGAAATTCAGGCGTGAAAAGAACTCGATCTTCTTTAATATGAAGAAGTGAAAGAAGGGACCGATGAAGAATTATTTTATTGCGTGACGCAGGTATCAAGTGAAAATTGGACACCTTTTTCCTTAAAATGTTGACACCGGAGAATATTTGTTAATTCCCATGGTAAAAAGCTCTCTCGCGAAACAACGAAACTTGTCCGTCAACTTTTCTTTCAAAGAAAATTCATTCGAATGGAATTTTTCGCGAAGGGAAAAATCAACGTCGCAAAAACCGAACCCAAGAAAATATGAAAGTGACCAGGATTTTTAAGTCTACATTCTTCTAAAGGAAATCTTTTACCTCGACCATTCGAACAAGAAGGAAGAAAAGTCGAGTTACGATCAAGTATGAATTTTCCAAATTTTTCGTCCGATTCGCCCGAAACGAAAACTATCGATTGGTCAGCGTTCAGTCAGCAAAAAGTCCAGGACAATCATCGATGGTTAGCGCGCTCGTTTTCTCGTTAAAGGGATCCCGTTGCTTCCGTTCGCGGTCCCCTGGTCGCCGGATGCGACGTATTAGCCACGAAACACCAGAAGGATCGCGATCGTGATCGCTAGGATCGCGATACTGTTGCTGGACGCCAATGTGGGTGCAGAATTGCATCCATCTTGCTGGCAACAGTACGTCCTCGTGCTCCAGGCCTCTGAAACAGACGTTTCACGATGGTCATTAACGATTGGACGATTTTCAGGAAAGAAATTTTCCTGATATTGATTGTTTCACAAATTCCATAGCGAATACTTGAGAAGAAGTTTGAATGGATCATGTTTTATCGCATTTGCGAGAGATCATCTAAGGTTTCGTTGTTGAAATTATATCGCAATAATTATTATATTCAATGCAACAAGATAGTTGCATTACGTTACAATAACGGTAAAGAAAATTATGTTTCCATTATTTTCGAACTGTCATCGTCTCGTGCGAAAACTTCAGCGCGAACCGAATGGACGTCTGTTGGTCAAACGAAGTTTCAGTTTTTTACGAGTAATTCCCGTACTAAACTCACATCTTTCCGTAGGAGCACACTCGCTATAACTTTTTCTCGTTATCCCGAATGAACTTGAGACTCTCACGCTACTCAATTCTAACGAGCACACGCGAGATTTGATTAAACATAAATCTCTAGAAGCTTCTCCGTTTTACTCCGTCGATCGAACAACTCGGCCCCCTTGGACGAAATTAAAAAGCACCGGCTAGAGGCAGGCTTACCTGAAAGGGAAAAGAAATAAAGGAGTAGGAATAAGAGGATTCGTGAATGAAAAGGGCCACGCATTCCCAGAAAATAAGCCAACTTCTTTTAATAATAAAAGCACGATCTGCCGTTTCCCCCTATCAGACAGTCAGAGGTAAGGAAAAATAAGGAACTTGTTAAAAGTAGGCCAGGGGAACGAGATCTTATTGAAACAAAAGCGAGGTGAAAGATCCCGTTAACGAGGAATGGTTCATTGACAAAGGGTGTTCGTTTAATCGAATGCTAGAGAAATACTCGTGGAATATCAATTTCATTATAACAAACAGAAAGAAGAAGAAATTAATTAACTGGAAAGAATAATAAATATCAAACAGAGTGTATATATTAAAAGTTTGATGCTTTTGGTAGTTTTATATACGTTACATATGTATATCTATTTGTGCAAGTCTTTGTTTCGTGGTCGATTTTTCTGTACAAATTTTAAACAACTACAGAATATTTGTTTTCACACCGTGCATGTGTAGTTTTGAAGTCTATAAAAATTTTCGTTTGTCGTTCTGGGTTTCTCTAGAATTGTTTTATATTTGTTCCTTACACCCTTTCCAATATTTTCCTCATTTTCAGACGACATATCTTTGTTCATTCCCTGTTTTTTCTTTTTTATTTTCTGCTCCATATACCTTGGTTCCAGTTTATACTTTCGTTCCACATGCTCTCACATTTTCATTTATAAAATGGTACTTGAAATTTCTCTTGTACTCCACGAGGTCTAGATCCGATCCGTCGTATCTACGTTTTATACTTCCTTATATCGCTGAACCCTTTTCGAATTTCTGCTCACGTTCTCCAGCCGAAGAAAAATATCCAGCCGCCGTAGTGTTCCTTTCGTTAATCCTTCTTTTTACTTCCCTCGATCCCTTTGTAACACTCCAAATTCCGGAGGCCGAAATTTGCGAGGGCGACTACGAAACTTTGAGATTCGTAAAATTTCTGAACTACTTTCCGAAGAAACTTCGAGCTGCACAATTCTAGGTTCTTTCGTTTCCACCGCGAAATGTTTAGTAGAACCTCGGGGAATGTCAATGAATAGTACTTCAAAGCAGCTGCTTGACCACAGCTGATGGTATCTACGTCTTCTTAAAAATTCGCCCTTCTCTAAGGAAAAAAAAATGGTGGACCGAGAAAATGGGCAAATAAACTAATGAAAAATTGAAATGAGAAAAGGACAGGAATAGAATAAAAATTCGAGGATACAATTGTTCTTGAGCAACCCCTTCCAAGATACTTATTGCAGCGGAACCGATTTTCCTGCACGATGAACAGAGATGGAAACATCGGCGATGCAATAACTACCGCTGGAAGATCGATCTCTGACTCGTTAAGAATGAAAAATCCAGCCTCGTTTATATACCGTCGAAACGAGCACAGGAAATTCGGTGCAACGAGATAGAGAAACAGGCTTAAGGAACGCGGAAAATGAACCCTGGCAGAAACAGGTAGGTGGAGAAACGACGAAAACGTAGTTTCGTAGGACTTCGAAAAGAATTTCAGATTGTTAGTCAGTCCAGAGTTTGAACGCGTATATAATGATTATTTCTATGAATACATTTGAAAGAGAAATTCCTATGAGCGTGAAAATTTAGAAAGATTTCCATATTAACTTTCATATAAAGTTCATCAAAAGCGAAGAATTTTCAACTGACGATAGAATGGTGCGTAGGACGAAGTTGGTTTGCAATAAAGCAAGCCGGACTGTGCGGGAAAACAAAGTTACAGGAATGGAAACAGTGGAATCCAGGGAAACAGGATTTCCGGAAGAGTCGGATGAATCGACACGTACGCTCTATTACGCGTCGAGAGGATTACAAAAGTTTCTGGCGGATTTTCTGCTGGAAATCTGCTCGTCTCCCCTTAATCGTGTTACGCACGTCTCTTGCTCTGGCGATTTTTTTTTACAGAACGTTTCACGATAAAGAGAAATGTCGAAGTCCCTTTAATTTCTTTCTGCCTGAATTGGCTTGCGACACTCGGGAATTTAATGGGGAAATTCAAGGAGTGAAAGACCTTCACGATTTTTGCCCTACACGGGCATTTCTTTTCCCTTTTCCTGATACTTTAAACTCAAAGCCTTTCACAGTCGAGAAATTATTGGGGCGTAGGTAAAGCTCGCTTGAAAGAGGGACGAGTGGAAACAGCTGTTTCGTTTTATCGTTTAATCGCGATTCCACGGTATGATAATAATAATAATAGAGATTGGAATTGTTCCATGGCGTTCGTAAGCCCCAGGGAGTTATTTTCGTTGGCGAAAAGTCGTTTCAAGGAACAACTTTTAACGAGAGATTAATTGCTTTAGAGGGACATCTCTCTTGTCCTCTCTCTCTCCGGCGAGAATTCATTTGTTCGCTTACATTAACGAGATTTTCGTTGTAAGCTGATACACTTGTCCAAATGAATGCCCCAATTGGGAACTGTTTTTCCTGTACATTTGTTAATCCCAGACAGAATGAATTAATTTGAAAGTGGACTCGAGTTTCCTCTAGCGTCTTGTGTTTAATCTCTTTTTCTCTTCTTTCTTGTTCCTCTTTATCTTTTTCTTATTTCTTTCTCTGTGCTGACGTATTGTTTCGTACTGAAAAGGGGTAAATAAGGGGCGTGGAACACTCACCCTTCTCCACGCACGACGGTACACAATCTCGAACTGTCGAGCCCTCGCTGACGTATTTCTGAAACAGAAGAGAGAGAGAGAGAGACATGGTTGATTATTTAGAAGACAAATTTTTATCGAGATTATGGGAGAAATAGTTTATTTATTTTGGACTGTTGGAAAATTGACTGGTTGATTCATGTTTATTTAATATATATTACAGACATTTTTAGAAATAATTTCATTTCATTCAGGAATGTCAATTTAAATGTACTTTAGAGTTTTTCGTTTAATTAAATTACCACAACAGCGGCAAGCTTCTGCAATGTCGGAATGAATTTAAACGCGGATACGTAATCGCGTTGCAATAATAAATTTAAAATGCAATTCTATTTCGCAATTAATTTTTCTCCATCGAGGAACACGAAGTGAATATCGAGTGCGGGAATATTTCGTCTTATTTGAATGTTAACTTTTTCATTGGCAAGAAGAAATTATACGTAAATGTAAGGCAAATGAGAAGGGACAAAGTTAAAACTTGGTGGAATTTAATTCGAAATAAAAATTACAAATATGGGAACTTCGTTTTCCTTCTCAAGAAAAAAACAAATTCACGATCAGAAGTAAAAATTAATTCGAACTAAACTGGAAATAGTTGACGCAAGTGTTTTCAACGCGTGAGCGGCCTCCAAAATACACGTTTTTAATTTTTATACAGCAAATAAACAGTCGACTAACGATTAACCTAAATTCGCGAATTTTTTATCCGCTCAACGTTGCTGCAAGTGTTTTTCCCCCTTTTGCTTTCTTTTTATTTATAGAACGCGATATGAGCCAACGTTAAAAAGTAAAGAAGCGATAGAAACACCGTAGGAAAAAGAGAAAGGGATTAAATTGAACGTGAAAGTGGCACGCGGATTTTGTTGGAAACGTGATGAAACATCTAAATGACTGATCGTCACGAGAGATGCGTATTAGAGCAATCATGAATACTGATAAGAAAGGTTGCATGCAAAATAAGGATCTGGCTTTTGTGTGGAAAGTGATAATGAATAATTGTATCGATTATTCGCTATCGTGATCGGCAGAGAGATTGCCTTATATTACACATTTTGCTTCGCTGTTACTATTTTGTAATACAGTATGTTAAAATATTATTTTATGAAGATTCCCAAGTTCCACTGTGCAGTATCCGAACGGTAAAAACTTGACGAAATATCAATGGTGCATTATGCGGGAAATATTTTCCCGGGTGATCTGCCTTCATTCGTGGGGAACAGAAAATTGTACCGAACGTTTTGCCATTGTTCTGGCGGAGTGATTATTTTAACGAGCACGCGACGGGCTCGCGCGGCCGACGAAAAACAATATTTGTCGTTAAACATTGTTTAACGTCGCGACGGGGTGCGTCGGGGAAATCAATCGAGTTTGCGCAAACATTGCACGGTTATGCGATTCGCGGGAACGCCGTCGGCTTGGAATAATGCAAAGCAAACACATAGTTAAGACCACGGTCCCCATTCCCTTCGTCTGTCGAATCTTACTCCACATCGGTGGTCTCGCCATTGTCGCGATCGCCTTTTAGTGGACATTACACTATGGACAGAATTCATTTGGGGAAGCTTCGCGAATCCTTGAAATCAGATTATATAATTGCGACCAATACTTGCAACAGTATTTCAGACATCCAGAGAATATGGAAAACCATATTGCATTATATTTACTTAATTAAATTATATCACGGTATTATATTGGTAAATTCTAAGGAGGATCGCATCCACCGATTCACCGATTTCGAGAGCGCCAAAGAGGAAAAATATAGCGGGTCCTCTGTAAAGCACAAGAACCCGAATTCTCTCCTCGTTAGCGGCTGAAAGGAGGTTGCTCTCATATTTTTAACTTTTTTTTTTCAATTTCTTGTCCCAACGAGCTTCGACGTTTCTGCCGATAATCGCGAATCGATCCCAGTGCCATCCACCCTTGCACGTTAGAAAGCACATTTTTTCGCCCCAAGTCAAAGGGTGATTAGGAAGGACGAGGTCATCATTCGGTAGTCCTGTATTCTCTGATTGGACGAATTCGAAGTCCCTCGTAGCAGACATTGCGTCATAGAAGGCCAGATGATCGATATCCAACGATTATAACGCCCCGGGGACGTCGTACATATTAAACCCTCCGACTCCACCGCTGTTCCCGTACATATTAAACTCTTCCTGTGCCCCTTTCCCCGTTAGCCTATCAGCACGCCTGTCCTGTGTAGATCCGTCAAGGATTCACGTCTGTTTTTACTGGCAAACCGCCGTTTCACATGGATGTCCGATGAATTTTTTACAATTCTGCGCATACGCGTGTCGAATTACTTTTTGGACGATAGGGAATGTAATAACGGTATGGAATGTCTGGAAATCTGGTGGCGAATGTTAAACAAATTTTAAGAAATTGACGCAACGAATCCTTGCATAATGTACCAAGCGTTGCCATAGATATTCTAAAATATTTTTGAATCATTTCATTCTCGAATTAACTGCGTCCAATTATTTTAGAGGAATGTTCCAATTCGGCAAATTAGTCGTATGCGTGAGAAGTGGTGGAATGACGCGGTAATGAGAGAATAATGAAGACAAATGAACGCAGATATTCGAAAGGTTTCCTCTCTACTCCAAAGGAATTAAGCTTGCACGTCTTCGGAGTCGATTTCGATGTAAATTCGACTCTGCTCTATTGTTTCCCTGGTGGAAATCCGGCCTGGGGTAATTGGGGCGTCGTTTAAGAAATTCGTCCGCGATTTATGATTTCGACTGGAGGAATCACGATGCTCGATTCGGACAAATGGCTGTGAAAGATTGCCCCTCAATAAGGAAACACGCGTGTATGTATTTTAGATACGAACCTACTTTTAAACTGGAGCAGGGAAATTAATATTGATTGAATTTTTGCAGGATAATAAAAATGATTAATTCGTGACATTATAGTATTTAATTGGAATATTATCAATTTGTTAGATATGCTTGGCCTTGCTTAAATTATTCGTATATTTCTGTCGAATTCATTTTTACTTCGATGTACATGCGTGCCACATGGAATCTAGTTGGGAAATTGTATATATCCTTTATATTTCCGGCTGTTATATTTTTTCGACGAGTGCCACCGACATGAATATGCATTTAATTTATACATAAACACAGGGCGAGAATATCACGGAATTAAGTAATGCTAGACGAGAATCATGGACCATCCTGGGTCCAATATAAATTCAAATTTCACCTCTTCCATTGTGCTCCTTTCAACGCAGGCGACCGATTACGGATTTACCCAGTTTCAATCTCCGTGCTCGAAAATTCGATCCGGATCTCTTTCTTTTTGAAAAAAATATCACGGCGTCTACGTTCACTTCCCAGCCTTGTAAATGGTGTCAAAAAATGTTAGTCAAAAATGAGCTTATGACTGTCAAAATAGAGACTGCGCTCTTTAAAACGAGCCCGGGTAGACTGCAGCGCGATTTTTTTCCACATAGTTGCAGCCGTTCAAAAGTCGACAATTTTTCGGTAAAAGTTTATTAATCATATTTTATCCAAATAATCGGAACAATTTATTCAATTTATTTCTCTGCCAATTGTCTCTCTAGTCTACTTTCTCCACCGTTCCTCCCCATTTTTTTTCTTTCTCTCATTTTCTTTCCTACTCCCATTGTTGGTTTTCATCCTCGTTGCGCCAAACTCGAGAGTTAAGCAGATTAAGTCGCGAGCAGTTGGATGCAACAAAAGCATCCCGCCTGTTTGTTTCGTGGAACATAATCGTTCGTTTTCGCGAGTTAAGAAAATCCCCTTATCCCCTTCCCAATGTGGCCAACTTGGTATCAATCGATCAAATCCGAGTTCTACGGTCACTTGACTCGTGAACTTTATTCTATGCCATTTAAGATCGATGCAAATTGATCGTTCCTTTCCTTCTATCTCGAAACTGAATTACCATTTGCGTAACCGGAGAGATTGAATATTCAGATTAAGGGGTTGAGGGTTGCAGATGGATAGGAGTTTCACTCGGTTCAGCAAAGTTGTCTGAGGAAGAAGCGCAGGCGAAAAAGAATCTGACAGATAAATCAATAAAACTATAAGTTATTTATTATATTTAAGGCAATTCTTATTATTATCGATAATTATTTCTATTTTTATCTCGTCTATAACAAAAGCGAATTATCTCAATAATCCAACCTGGCGAAAATCAAAAGCCTTCCACAACAATCGACGGAAAACATGTCCGAAAATAAATAACTATTCAATTCACCTATCAATCTTTTTTCAATCTTTCGCCGATATCAACGGATTCGTGATTTCCACGGGCATCCTATATAACAGAAATTAATGGCAGACAAATTTTCGTTCGTCCCACGATAAACCATATCGTATAGTTTACGCTCATCTCCATTTGTCGACCGATCGATCGACCATCGCCGATATTCAAGCAGTTATTTCTAATTCGAACGAGATTACTCCAATTTCCCGTAATAAAGCGTGGAAAATACAGCGGCCAGGTGGAAAGGGTAGAGGTGGCAAGTGAAAAAGGAGGGTTGATTCGGGTCGAACCGGAATTCCAGATACGAGTATCGATAGCCGAGAGAGAAGCAAACCCTCATCGTCGCCTCTGGCGTTGCTCGGTGTGTCTTAAACGCTCCCTTAGAGTTCGTGAGTCGACCTGTTCTTCTTGAAACCGGAAATTGGCCACCCCGTTATCGTCAGAGCACGGTTCGAGAAGGTAAAACTCGAAACAAAATAGAGCAGAAATGTTGCCAAGTGTTTCGAAACTAAATTTTTTTTGCGGCATTAATGGTGGGCGAAGATATCATTGGAATGGGAAAAGGGTATCTTCGGTTAATTAAATTCATGGAAATTCTGTAACTACTAGATTATAGAACTTTTAATTTTTCTCTTACATATTACTCCGATCAGATGTTTAACCGCGTCTAATGTAACTCTCATTACACGAGGAACAGGTGTAGCGAAACATAGTCAGGAACAAGGTAATGAAGTTCGTCATATTTTCTGGCCGTCGCGACGCGTCGTCTGGGCGTCGTTTAAACACGCGACACTCGGAGTACAAGCAGAACGCGCGACTGAACAATTAACGCAATGGCAACACCTGCTCTGGGAAATTGATTTTCACAGCGGAGAACAACTGCGGCTCTTGGCATGTGTTGCGCTAATTTCTTAGATAACCAGATAAATAATTAAAGGGAAAATCTGCCGTCGATATAACGTAAACAAACATTTCAACGCGAGGGAAATAAAATTTCCCACAAGTCACGAATTTATGTCAACGTTTTAAGAAGACTCGTAAAGTTGATTTTTATTCTCGTCGACTCGAGGCGATTTTCATTTTCTTACACCCTGTATTATAACTCACAGGAGTACGTTTCCTCTCGGGTTCGAATGGCACAAAGACAAGAATCGGATGGGCGTGAAGCGGAAACGCGATTGCAAAAGACGTCGATCACACAGCGAACGAGCGCATACCGATCAAAGGGGTAACGCAGGCATGGTATGGTAAAATAGGGTAGGGATGGGTCACAGTTTTATCTGCCACGCAAAAGAGACGTCTGCGGGGGCGGATTTTATCGATAGCTTTAGTCGCCGGTGGATTCGAAACGGAATAACTCGTACGATACGTAGCTTGAGATTGAAATGCCCACGACGTCATGGAGAATCGATTTTCTATACAGAAGATCGTCTCCAGCTCTACGATATATAAGGATTCAGCGAATTTTAAGAAGCACGCTTTGTAGCGAAGTCCTTGAGAAATTTACGTTCCAAAGAATTGTTTAATCAATTTCTTTATACGATCTGGAACTTGGTAAAATTATCGATAAATAATAACAGTGCCTGAAATCTTCTGTAGAAAACTATCAAATTTATTCACAATTAGAATACATGTATAATAGAGTTCCTAATAAGTATCGTGGAAAGTTTTCGCGCAGATTTTACTTAAAAAATGTACGATAAATGAAGCAACGATATCGCACATTTGCCAAAACTATGCCGTGCTAATTGCAAGGACAGTTCTGAACCAGCACTGCTCGCTTACCCCTGCATCTGCACACGCGTACTTATCATCTCCGGTTAGGGAAACTCCGGGACTGTTTAACTTCCGGCAGATCGAAACGTAATCCAGCAGTAACGCGCCGAACAGGCACGAGTATCTCGTCGCGTGGCTTGTATCGACTCTTGTTTGCGCCCGAGATAACACACAATCGCGTTTAAATGCCCCCGGTGTTAAATGGGGACGATTCATCATCGTTCCGCCATTTTCCACGACGTCCACTGGACACACGATACACCCTAGCTTTCATCACGAAATTGCATGCATTCACTTGGCCACCGAAAGTGTACGACAAGCAGGCATTTCAAGCCTGAAAACTTGAGAACGCACTCGAGATAGAATATAACGTCGAATGGAGAAAAATGGACGACGATGGTGATGAGAATTCGAACTCAATTTGTTCTCGTGGCACGCAGCCACGACGTACGTCTTTGTGTCGCCTTTTAAGTACATTAGCCGCATGGATGCACTTTCTGTGCGGGCAATATGCTTTTAATATGCTAACAGTGCTGTTTATGGTCGTGCAATGGAATTTGAGTGATGGTTATTTAATTTGGCGAACAGAAATGTACGATAATTGCTGGCGAGCTGATTAATTTGCAAATCGTGCAACTATCGGAGAGTTGTTATAATTTGTAATTCTTTGATACTTTGATTTGTAGTTCATAATACTACTAATGCTAATTGTTCTAATAGAGGGAATCGATCGAGTTGTAAATAGGCATTCACTGATTGACAGTAGTTAAAGTAGCTCGATAGTCCGACATACCGCCAGTAGTTAGTGACTGACAGTGTCAGACGAGGAGAACAGGCCGTCAATAGCCCTGGCATCGAAATCAGATATCGTTCACGTATTGGATACATCTCATCTTTCAAGCAAGATCGACAAATTTGATCCAGTTCGCATATCTAAAAGTACCCCGAGGTGAGAAATAATTGAAATTAAAAAACACCTGCAAGATGTCCGTCCATACACGAAACTCTCGACATAAGAAAGGAATTAGTGCGAAGCCACAGGCACACTTGTTTCGACAAAGTATTGTCGAACTCGAACTTTCGGAACGTCGTTCGTCAGCGGGGTTGCTTATCCCCCAACCCCTACTAGAGAATGCTACGTGCACGTCGAAGTGGCTGCATTGTGAAACGGCGAGGATTCCCGTTTCCTAGTTAAAGCGCACCCTGCATCGAGAGGAAATCCTGCCCCCGCCGCGACACGCATTCGAACAACGCTTCCTGGGAACACACAATTGGGGATGAGGGCGGAGGATGAGGGCGGTGAAAGGCAAATACGCATGTCGAGGATCGAATTGGGAAATGTGGTTGACTATGCGAATAGAAATGGGAAAATTCAGTAAGAATCTGGTGAAACATAATTTCCCTTGATTTTCTACCATTATAATTATTTACCCAATTAATAGTTTTGCCAGAGTAAATTCCAGGTTAAAGTCAATGTGAAATTCTAATAGCAAAGGGGTACGAGAAAAATATGTTTGTACCGCGGGCTACGAGTTCTGCGTATCCGCTGTTTGCTTTCAAGCTTAACAATAATGCGGCGCAAAATGCGGACGTTCTCGAACAGTTTTCCAAGTTAAACAGCACTTTTCTGCGGCGAGTCAACAGCGAACGGGGAAAGCAGAGGCGAATTGAAATTTGTCGCGGTATTAAAGTCGGGTTTCGGGCGTAAAACGTGTAAACTCCCGGAGGAAATCGAGTGGGAGATGTCTTGGCCATTCCCGACGCTATTTCCTGTTCGACTCCAGCATGGACATCAGCCGGATAAAGCCGGAAAAGTATTAAAATTCAACGTGAACTCGGAAAAGTAGTTTTTACGAAACACGTGTGGGTTACGGATTTAATAAAGAAATCGAAGGCGCAGATTGCTAGTGAACGAAATTAAATTTTTATACGAAGATACGTATCATTTTTAAGAGCCAAGAAATTTGCACTTTTCCCTCTCACAACGATTGCCTTTTAGTATCAGAAGTACAGTGTACGAACTTGGAAGTAGCCAAGCCCGAGAAATCGACTTACGTCGAGGCTAACAGGGCCATTTTAAATGAAGCAGCTGTACATCTTTCGAGTACAAGAATTTTCGCTTAGGTGTTCAGATAGTCGATCATCGGATAGTCGAGTATCGAAAATAAGTCAGACGGTTCGGTGCTCAGCCGTCCAACTGCCTTACGCTGGTCGAACGTCTTTCGTTTTTGAATTCAGCAAAAAAGCTTAAAATCTGTTCGGTATAAAAATATGTAAATAATGTAAGTGAAAAAATCTCCAAGTAAAAATTATTACAAAATCACCCAAATAACAGGAAACCATTTCGGCCCTTTTAGGAGCATTTTTTGTTCTCCAAGAAAACAATTGACACGGATACGCGTGAAACCCAACCGCCTGAACATTCAGTGCAAAGAAAGAGGTGGCTCTCGTGCAAAAAAGCAACCAGCCGAGAGTCGTATATGCTCGGGACAGCCATTAACCCATTCGTGGCCGCGCTAATTCTCCGCTGCATTCGTTCTCCACCTCAGTAACCGCGTAATGTGATACTGAAAGGCTTCTGTCGATATCTCGAAGAAATTCGAGCGGAAAAAAGGTCTGTCATTAAATCGTGCTCCTTTCATGCGAAGTAGCCACGGCACCGCTACTCTCTCTATCTGTACCAAAAGGTATTGAAAAGCCGGCGATACCAACAAATTAATACGAACAAGCATCGACTGAAAATTTAATCCAGACTTTCAGGGAACTAGTGCCGATAAATTAGTAAATCATTATCATCAAGCAAGAGTAAAACGTTCGGAAAAGAAAGGAAAGCAAAGAGTTTCCCTCCTTGCGATCTTGGATGTATGACAGTGACAAAGGGAAGGTGGTTTGGCGCAGTAGAAAAGGAAAAGTTGCAAAAACGGTGTATCAAAGCGGCGCGCGATTTTCCGGTCGCGAGTCTTTCCACGTTCCATTTCCCCGCGTTTTAATGCATAAAACATTTGGACCGGAGCGCGATACGCGTCGCCTCGACGCGATCCGTTTGGAAATAGCGTGGAAACAAAGAGGGGAAACAGCGTTTCCGTGGCACAGGGAGACAGAGAGAAAAGTAACAGGGAATATTTCCAACGCTTCCTCGAGCCTTATCGCTCCGCGGGGGACTATTCTCGCCTCTGTGCCCGGTTTCCCTACAGCTTTCTCCCCTGTTTAGATGTGTGGTTCACCGAGGATTCCGAAAATGCTGAAGCACGACGTAGAAATGCGAGGGAGGTTTGGAGTGGTCAATTTGGATATCGATGCCTTCGTAGCTGGACCGGGGAAAAATGATTTCAATGGGAAAATGAAAAATCTTATTCCCATTACGAGAATAATATTTATATATTTAATTTCTTTATTACCGAAAAATTCCCAAGCAATACAAATTAACGCTATTTGCAATTTAACCAGCCGCTCTCGAATTACAATTGATTCAACAGCGACCCAGTTGTCAAATAAGTTTAACCGTTATCTAGAAAGGCCCTGAAATTACCTTTGCCGTTGCAATCACGCGAGTTGCTTCACAGCGGCTCTTTGATTAACGAGATTACGAAGTATCTATCGGCAGACGTTTCAAGCCACGTGGGTGCAATTCTCCGTGTTTCTCTGTAAAAGAACGCGGCGTGATCCGCAGAGGCGCGACGGAATGAAAGAGCGGGCGCATCGACGGATCCCACGAAGTCGCATGAAACGTATCGTAGCGCGGCGACGATAAAGAAGCATTGTGAACAGCGGGGCTTTCAGCATCTGAACGTCCAAGGGTTCGCGGGCCAAGGTAATATTCTTTACTCAATCTTTACTCTTTTTCATTTTAGAAGATGCTTCTTTGGACGCCGTGTTGGAGAAACGTGCGTGCGATTCCTTGCTTCGTTTCCTATTCCCGGCGTTTCTGCATTCTTTCTATCTTCGAGGAATAGCTATGGGCGTTTGGGATTATGCGAGCTCGTATCTTTTATATTCGCGGGACTTATTTGTCCTCGTAACCCGTATTGTTTCTTCGTTTTTTTATATTTTTTTAAGAAACTTTCTCTGACTTGTGTATGAACCTGTTCATGATGATTTATAACAAATCATGTTACCGCTGGGTTTTTTTCTGATTGCAATCACTTCTATGGGCAAGCGAAAAACTTACTCGGGCGAAATACGGGGCAGGAGAACGTAGCTGGCGCAAAAAAACTGCATAAAAAATATTGCTAATGTGTAACGGTATTGGATCAGAATCGGTTTCCCCGTAGGGGGTAAAAAAGGAACAGGTGGAAACACGGCGAAAGTCACGGGGAATGAAATTCCAGCGGACGTTAAATATTCCAACGCGTTTCGCCGAGTGTTTTACAGTCCACGATGGTAAATATTGAAAGCGGTTTCGACGCGTGATTGCCGTGGCGAAATTTTCAACCCTCGCAATAAAGCTTGCGGGGGAAACGTGTCAAGAATCGTAATTGTGAAACGGATATGCGTTAACCGATGTGTCCGGCTTATTCCAGAACTTTTTCGTCGGCGAAAAATTAACTGACGGAACGGTAGGAAAAAACAAGGGGACGAATAATGAAACATTGGAGCGAACCCTGCTGACCTGCACATATCTCAGGGGACAAGCTTTTTCAAATGTTTACTTGGGGAAGGGCGAGATTGTAAAAGTTTCGCCTTTAGAGCGCGTAAAAAGTTAAACGATGAAAGCTGTGTGCCATTCATAAATAAGTTATTAATAGCATATTTTCGTGATAACTAACTGCTCGGATTGAAAGTTACGAACACCTTTGGCATTTCCCTTAATCAATCGTAATTAATTCTTTAGTAGAAGCAAGAGTAATAATAGTAACAATATAAATGATAGAACTGCTTACAAAAATATGTTTATAGAATATGAGATAATACTGCAACTTTCGTCTAAAATAAATCAATATAAAAGATAGCTCAATTGCATCAGTTCAAAAATACTTTCCACCCCTGTATACGATAACAGTATACGATTTTCCCTAAATAATTTTTCCAAATATCAGAAAAATATCGAAATTTCTTTACGGCCCTCCCTTTGCTATTTGTTTGCCCGCTCCACTTCCGGCACACGTCCAACACTTCTTTTTATCCCCAGCGTCACCAACATCCCCCCGGTGCCTCGCACGAAAGCTACGGCGATGTTTTCTTTTCGATTTCGACCGTGCCATAAGTCATCCGCAATTTCTGTCCCGGTAACACCGCCATCCCCCACCCTTTCGCCAACCCCCGCCGATGGCCACGCTG
The DNA here is from genome assembly GCA_963583965.1 of Nomada ferruginata. NCBI lineage: Eukaryota > Metazoa > Arthropoda > Insecta > Hymenoptera > Apidae > Nomada > Nomada ferruginata. Next base: position 5,259,425 of record OY757225.1, on the reverse strand, counting down.
CAAATATAACGATGAAACGAGCTAGTTTGATTTAGGGCTCGGATAGAGCAGAGATTGCCCTGCCACCGCAGAGCAGCTGCATCGCACAAGAAAGCAATCGAACACGTTGATTAAACGCGGTCCGTGCCGTCTGTCGTATATAAATAGTAATATTCGCCGGCAGTTTCTCTATTTTTCGTGTTTCCGTGGAGCTTCGTGGAATACAGAGAAGCAATCGAGCGAGGGCCGCTCTTGATTCAAACTTGAATAGCAGTGAACCATTGGAAACGATGACGGGCATTAATCGATTTTTAATCGCGGCAGTGGCGAGCATTGTAATTATCGCGCCGTTTGGGGAACGAACGATTAATTCAAGCTCGTTAAGCTTGCTTTTATTTATCACGCTGCACGCACAGTGTGTACGATTCTTTCTTCATTTTTTTTTTTGTTCTTTGTAATCTCTTTAGTATTATGTCTTTGCTTCGCTGCTGTTACTAGTGGGACTTGTTCTTTTTATTATTATTTTTCTTTCGTTGAATTTTTGAAGGATATTACAAAGAAATGCGATTATTTCGAATCATAGTGGTTTAGAACTGTCCGCGTGTATAGCTAATTGCGCAATTCTCGAACGAATACTTAAATTATTTATAACAAATAAACAACACAAGTAGCATTCATAAATCGTGTGTAGGCGTGTAGCGGCGTCCATTGCCTCCATTTTAAGCACCCGATCATTAATCTAGCGTGTCGAGAAGCCGAGAAAATTCCGATGACACGAAGCGCATTTTTGCCGGATTTTCAATTGTTAATATCTTTTAAACCACAAATGCCATACTGTTGAAACCTGTTGGAAACTGAAGCCAAGGTTCTCGGCTTCAATTTAAGCCTAGCCTGGTTAAAAAATACACACTGGAAGGCGAGAAAAACGCACTTGTTTAAACTAACGATGTAATCCAGAAAGTTGGTTTTGAGGGTGCTGAAAGCTGCTCGAAAAGCCTCAAACGCTAGATGGCGCCACATATATTTCTGTCCCCTATTTGCGGGGCTCTACGGCTCCGGTGCCATTTCCATATCATTCACAAAGTTACCAACACTTTTATATACTTTAAATAATTTCTAACTTCTATTTTATTAAACAAATTGAATAAATGTTCAATAGAAGTAGTAGCGTAAACATGGAACTATTTTTCATCATTAACAGCTGCTACGATCCTGCGGTGTCTAGTTCCCAGGAAAAATGCAAGAAAATTTATAATTAACTCATTTTAAAATTACGTTCAAAATTATTATAATTGAGCTGTATTAAACCTTGCACATGTTATTTGGGATTATATTGTTTAGCTTGTCAGTATGTTAGCTCGTTGCACTTTATCATAATCCCATTCTTTTCCCTGCCTTTTCCCGCTGTTCGCGACGTACTAGATAAGCGGCGACTGACGTGTGACGCTTTTCATCGTTACCGTCGAGAACGTCACTATCGATCCTCGGTTACGCGATATATCGTGCTTTTCCACGCTGTTCGGCGGGATAAAAGCCGTCCAGTATCTGCGACACGCGAATCCAGACTACCTAGACCCGTAGGATCACGGTGAAGCAAACAGGATCACGTTGAACGACCATCAAAGTGTCTCGTTTAGTATTTGCCGTGAACAATAGCTGAATTTAACAAGAAATCCATGGCGATCCGTGTAGAAGAATTACGGATGCATTGGAAATTCGGAAACGTTTAAAGAGAGTTGAAAAGCGCTTGGACGATCAATAATAATTGCGTTATTATTAAATTGTTAATAATTTCATAGTAGAGTATTTAAATGTGGCAATGCCGTAAAAATATCTTTAGCAGGATTATAATTCGGTGTCCTGATTTATTTTTCTCTCATTTCATTCGAAGCTTTGAATTATTCATTGCTTGCACGCATGTTTATTATTCAAAAATGCCCACGATGGAATTGAATATTTCGAACAGACGCGGAGAAGTTTGTGCGAACAAAATGGATACAAAGATTATTGTACGTAGAGTAACGTTTATTATCCTGTTCCGAGGAACGATAGCATCAAGTGCAGGCTCGGCGATCCTCCAGCGCGTTTGTAACGTCCTCCCACCCCATAAATATAAAGCGACTGCACCCTCTTAGAAACAGATGGCTCGAGTTATACGAGTCTACGTTTCTGCATCGCGAATGCAACGATAAGTTCTTTGCGCTTGCACACTGAAAAGTATCGCTGCAAATCCGAATTAGTATTTAAAAGCGAAGCACGTCGTACAGCATCTTGAATGAGCTAAGGAAATTCTTAACGTTACATTAATTATTAATACAACAAATTGCTCAACCTTTTCTTGAATTAAAAATTGGTTTCATCGATCACGATATTCAATAATAATTATCGAAACGATTGAAAATAGTAATCGCAAATATTCCTCTCTCAATGCGGGCAAAAGCAAATCAAATCAAAGAACAAAAGCAAGACAACGATTAACCTCGAATAAAGAAGATAAAATTCCAGCGTGGTACAGTTTCAAGTCCCTCGGGGCTACGCGCCACCAATGGATCAGCGAATCGACGTAGAATCCAGTCGGAAGCCGCGGGGAAACCGATATTTCTATCACATTATTGCCATTATCGCGGCCGTACGGAATCCGTTTCCATAGAGGAGCCGTTCATTTTAGCGCCGGATGAATCCGATTTAACGAACCGAGGCAGTAGCTGCCGTCGAAAGGGGTAATTATTTGAACCAGTAAAGCATCGACAAGCTTGAAGAACAGAAGTTAAGGCGGAGGGTGGGGGTTGCTTTAACAAGCGTATTAAAATACATTCAGAAGCATGACGGCACGAATTTTTTTGCGAGTGCCCCTTGTTTACGAGGATCCGTCGATTAAGGCTCGATTCAAGCCACCCACCCTCTTCCCCCAAACCTCTGGGTTTATCAGTCCATTGTGGTTCCAGAAACGACCAAAAATTGCTGGGCTCGTTAACGACGGCCGATCTAAATTCCCCAGCATCTGTCTTCTTCCTCGCTTGAATACTTCTATTCTATTTGGTTGACCAGGAGTGTCGAGAAAGATGGTGGATAGAATTCTCGGTTAACAATGGGATTCTTTAGCGGGACTACGGGGGTTGAATCGGGTGGCGAATCGATTCGGTAGTGGATGATCGATCGGGGTCGACGAGATCCTGCGGATTTTATTGACGTTCAAATTTTTCAGACTACGAGCTCGATGGCGCGACGTACTTTTAAACGATTCCACGCTTTTCAATAATAACAGCAATAACAATAATGATATTAATATTAATATTTGTGGAGGAATCTACAAGTACAGCGCTGAATGTGAATGAAACGAATGAATTTAATTGGTCCACTTCGAGAGGGATGAATATAGGTTCCGGGACACGTTTTCGAATGTGAGGGAGACGTAAGAATTTTGCGATAGGGAGTTATTTGGGGTGCACGGGTGAGTGCAAGTACATTTCGAGGGTGGAATTGACGAACTGAAGTTGGCCATCGGGCATTCATGACGCGTCTCGCGATCGTTCGACGATTTATTATTCTGACCCTCGTTACCATCCGTCCCTTGGACGGAGCGTAATCTCAAGACGATTTCCGGCCAAAGTAGCTCGCATTCGAACACTCAGAATTCCGGCACCCAGGCCACTTCCTGTATTGGAGATGGAATCGAACGGAAATGCTATTGGGAAGCGTTTTAAAAATTGGATACTTTATTTCACAATTAAACTTTTTTTCAACTTTTCTTTCGCGAAGCATCGAAAGCAAATTACGAAAACTATCGAAAGATCTCTGTGAATAATTTCCCATGATGCTTCCGGTTTCTCCCCCATCCCCCAAACCGCTTTGTTTCCTTTGCGGGAATAATTCCGTTGAACGTGGAGCAGAGTTCGCGGCAGAGAACAGAGAAATGCTTCTTGAAATATTTCAACCGCGCCAGATTCCAGTTCCACTGATCCGGCCGTGATTCAATTGAGTCTGACCATCTGGAATATTTATGGGGCACCGTTCGCTACGGGAGAGCAGATCTCAATGCGAAAATTGAGATCGATTTGAAGCGCATTGTCGGCACGGGAATGGCTTCATTCCGGAAACGATTTCCGTTCCGATCGAACGATAGACTAATGAAATTTTGAAGCTCCGCCGTTTTGGTTCTGATCCAGGAAATGATTACTATCGATGGTCAACTTGTTCCTTCGCGTGTTTATATCGATAAAAATTTATTCAATCCGCGGATTTATTCGTTGAAACTGCCACGGACTGAATGAAACATTTTCCCGGACATCATAAAGGAAAGAGGAGAGAATATTTTTAATTTAGAATGAGTTTAAGAAAGATGAATTTATTTGAGGTGCCTAAGGAGTATACGTTTCAGTTGAAAATAATTAGGAACTATTGGAGGAAATAATTAAATTGTTCGAAATTATTCGAAGTTCCTAAAAACACAGGTGAAATTTACAATCGAGAATTACGAATTTGTAAACGAGAAACATTTCGAAACTGGAGCGTTCCCCATTCATAAAGTTTTCCGAATCGAACGTTTCCAAGTTACACGTTTCCAAATTCGACGACCCGCAGAGTTTAACTATTCCAAATTCAAAGAATCCCGCGACTGATCACTTTCCAATTCGAAAGGTCCACAGCCGGTACGATTCCCGATGAAAAAGTAACCCAAAACTTTTGTGATCACAGCCCTTCTGATTCCCAATTAAAACAAATAGAACCGCAGTACCGAAATCCCCCTCCCAGGCCTACAATTCCAATACACCATTTGAAAAACAACCGAGCCATCCTGCCCAAATTCCAACCCCTTCCATCTCCCTTACCACAAATACACCCTTCGAAACCGTCTTCTCTAACCAAAGCAACCAAAACCCAGCCATCAAGGGAAGCATCAAAGCAACTCGCCCCGTCCCAACCATCCCCTGTCAACTACCAATTCTACAGCAATTCCAGTCGAGCAACGACACCGGCACTCACACCCCCAGGAGATCACCTAAATCCGAGCAGACGCGTGACGGCTCGTCCATTGCCGGTACAAAATGTTAATTAATACCCGGCGAACGCACTGCAACGTGGCAGTAATTTGAAGGCCAAGTCGAAATGGCCGACGGTGGTGCATTAGTAGGCAGCTGGTGTAAGCCGGAACGGCTATAATAATGTAGTCAAGTGAAGGCTGGCCCCGCCGGAAGCCAGCGGTGGAAGTCGACTGGGGAATTGGCCGCGGAGTCGAAGAGACACGCGCCAACAGCGGATACGAGCTGGATGACCCGTTAATTGATGACGATCATCCCTCCTTCGTGGCACCGAAGGAAGGATAACGCCGCGAGACGCGTGCAGGAACACGATAAACAGATTACGCGATTCGATTATGTATCGATTTGGTGGGCTGTGCGTCTGGGATAGTGGGCAGGAATTTCCGATGGATGGGTATTGTTCTTTGATGGAACGGATGGGTGGAATGCTTGGGGCTGAATGAGGTAAATTGGGGATGTATTAGGGACTAGTGGAACGAAAGGGTTGGGCTCGTTGTGGGGGAATAAGTTTTTGCGATCTGTAGGATAGTTGCGAATGGATGTGATTTGGGGGTTGATTAACTTTGTGCTGAATATTATTATTCGTATTTGTGAATTTGGAAGTATTCATAGTTGTGGGTTTCTCGAATTAAAATAAGATTATCATTTTTCGATCCTCTAACTTCTAAGTTAGAACAACAAAGAATAGAACTATGTTCTCGAAAATTTTATCTGAAAGATCTCACAAATTTTTCAAACTTATAATTTATCATTCCCAGACATCCCAATCCTGTGAAACATCGAACTATTATCGATGATTAATGGCAGGACAATTGTGCGACGGTAAATTATCATCGACCCAGGCATTCAGTTAACCATGGAGCCATGGTTTCTGAATTTTCAACGAGTTTCCAGTCGGTTCTTGGATTCAAACAGCAGACGATAGCGCGAGAAACGGTTGATCTCGATATCCTGCCCATTTCTCGCTCCTGCGAGCTTTCTATTATTCCATTTCGGTTTGCTCAACGAGCTTTCGCCCCTGCCACCACGTGGAGGACATCCACGGAGTGAGAAAATGGAGTAAAGCAAAGGGTGATGGAGGGTGGTTCGCAGGAACCAGCCAGGGAACTTGGTTAACCTGACAAAAGGATAGGATAGCCATTTCGGATAGGTTTCGATAGCCATTTCGATTAGATATATCTGGGGGTGCTAAACTATTATATCATTAAGATCATTCGTTATAAAGTGTTTTTACATCTTCTCAACAGGAGATTTATTGATAATTTATTTAAACAAAACCATTACGAATTTTAATCTCCACAATCTCTACAATATTCGACTGATATAATTTTTTTAAGATCCTTTAACTTGGTTCCTCTTGCCCTGAAGATTTTTTATTTTGCACGGTTTCTCGATTCCCCGATTCGAACGAAGGAATTCCGACTTCCAAGCAAACCTAGCATCGAACATTCGTCGGGATTTCTTTGATCGGAAGCCAAGACGAATCAATTACCATCCCAGGTACCATTCTGGCAAACCAAGAACCAGCGTTATCGGTGTCGACCTGCTGGCCAACGTTTCTGCCTTTCGAATCTGTGCGTCGGAATCGTGGATAACGTCGTTCTTTCCGCGGTAGGGATCAAAGGATTTAATAACGTGGAGTACATGGCGCTCGAACCGGTTGGAACGGGAATCACTGTCGCGTACTTGGTCCCGCCTTTCGCATTTCCGGTCGACATTTCCGCGCGATTTACATTTTAGGCCACACGGTTTACAGCGTTAGAACTAATTGAATCTTACCTGGTTATGAATTTGCGCGATGCAATTTGTAAAAGGGGCGAATTTTGGGATAATGGAGTTCTGGAATTGGACGTGCCGAAGTTTGAACAATATTTCACGGTATTAACCATTGTGCCTGGAATGGTTCTGGATACAATTAGGCTCACGGAAACGTTTCAATATTCGTACATTATGAACTTATTATTGCAGGGGTCGTGTCTTCTTTATGATTCTTCTCCACCCGAATGAAATTCTCATACGCGAATTGCGCGAACACACTTCCGGAACCGATACTTCTCCGCGATCAACGTGGCATCAAATGTGCTGGCCCCACGCGAATAGAATAAAGAACGAGGCTTCTGGGCATCGAAAATGAAACGTTCGAGTCGGAAGCTCGATGAACTGGAAACGGCGGATTTGGTATTCCAAATGGGAATGAAAAAAGGATAAAAGTAGAAGACGGATAGTCGCCGTCGCGGCGCCCTTGGATCATTTGACGCCCGTCCAAAATCGGCGTTATTTACCCCTTTCGCTGGATTTAGCAAACAGATTGGCAGTGACACATTCAGCAAGCTTGCGTGTTGTGCAGCCAAACAGTGGAATCGTTACCGTGGCACGGTGCTCATTAAAAAAAAACGATGCAAATATTACGTCGATTAGAAAGGATTGGGTGTATTATTTATTTGGCATGAGATTGATTGGTTGGATAAAATGCTGTGTGGCACATGATTATGCTGTGCAATAGAGAAAAGAAAGAATTAACTTACGATGCACCATTCGGCCGAGGGTGGACACTCCTTCAGGTGCATATGAGCTGTGTAATTGATGCATGGCGTGATGCTGCCAACTCCCTCGTTGTACTGCCCGCATTTGTAGCATCTGATACCGTATGCAAGTCCTGCAACAATGTAACATACAATTAGGAATGAATTAAATTCGACAGTGAAATTAATAACAGAGCAGGAATCGCAGTAAGGCTTTGAAAATATTTTATCAATTATTTTCGTGATATCCAGGAACATCTACGGTAAATATAATAATTAAATAAAGTGTAACGGAGATTCGATGCGTTAAAGAAAGCAGCTGGAAATGCAGTACGGCTCGATAAATTGAGTGTATCGCACCTTTCACAGAAGCCAGGTAACGCTCCACGGAAAATTGCTTGCGAAAGTAGAAATTAGAGACTCGTTTCGCTTTGAAGTCGAAGAACCGCAAACTTTTCAAGCTGTTTTCTGACAAGCTTTGAACTTTGAGTCGCCGTCCGTCGGCGAGTCTTTGCCATGGAATTTCGTTCCATCGCCAAGGGATGGAACTCGAAAGAGCTTTCGGTGAGAAGTTTTTCGTGATTCCCTCGGCTCGAATTTTCGAAGCGGAAACAATATTTTAATGAACCGGAGAAGTTACCGAAGTCCATTGTTCACGTTTAATCGCCACTGAGATTTATTGTCCACTATTTGGAATATTTCGAATTTATTTTTTGACAAATTGGCAACGAAATTTGAGAGAATTCCAAGGAGAACGGCGGCCTATAAATATAACATTAATTGCGATTGAATGAAGTCGATACTTCTGTATCATATCGCGGAGAATAATAAATATTAAACCGGCAACAGTTTTGCCGCCTGCCCAGAAGTGTCTTAAGAGGAAATCACGGGACAGCGACGGCAATTTATCCCCGAGCGACCCGGAATCGGTTTAACCGAAGGAACATTCCATTGGAGGATTTCCAGCGACGCGTGTACATCGAATTCCGAGTAGCCGACGATTCGCGGGAAATTGGAAAAGTTAGCTCTTATCGAATCGGATAGAGGGGAACACCGCCGGACTGGCAAAAATATTTTATTGGAAATTGTAAAACATTGCGGTGGAAATTCCGATTCTGCAAACCTTAAATACGAGACGTTTCGATAGAAACATATCGAGAACGATCTATCCTTCGTCGTTTCAAGAATACATTAAATTAATAAAAAAGCAACTTGCCCAATCTTGGTAAAAAAAAAATGATTCCTCAATTATTCGAACTTTCGAATTCACAGAACTTAAAAGTGGGAATTTGTGTGCTTATAAATATGTATTTAGCCTGGTAGAAATTAAAGACATCAGTTGTTAAGTAGGAATAGTTTCGCTGGAAAATCTGTGGCTGCAATTGCGGCGTGTATCGAGCGAGTCTCACTAGTGATTGTCTGAAACTACTTGCACGGAATTCGAACAAAGTATTGATTTCTGGGTCTGGAGTTATGCTACTGACTAATTGAATACTTTGATGGAGTTATGTCGCGATTAGGCGCGCTCTAATATCCCTTATTGACCATTGGAAACACGGATGTCTGACCAGAGGCTGACATGTACTACTTGATCGCTGTGCAATGCAGCCATTGAATTCGTTATTTCTGAGATTGTTTCAGTGCGTCATGGTGGTTATTTATTAAATGTGAAATTATATAAAGCATTAGAGTAATATTGTTGAAGACTGAAACCATTATAAAGGGGGCAATAAAAAATGGCATACAGAAATTGTTACACATAGGTATATTTCGGTAATGGACCTATTTTGGTAAATTGCAAATTGAATTTTGTGCAATTAAATATATCGTTGGGCTCAACACCGTGATCATTAATTTAAATACCAGCCTTGGAGCGTTCAAAGATAACGTCGGAGTGGTGTAAACCGCATGTGAAATAGGTGACATTTACGTCAACCATAAATTAGTTAAACCGTAGCAAACACGTAACATCCGTGTAACATTGGAGAAGCTAATTGCTGCTAACTCTTCTCACTAAACTAAATCAAAAATTCCCAAACGATTAAATTCACCTAAACCGTGTGATATCAATTTACAAATGCACCATCTAACACATGTTCACTCAAATGTTGTTTTAGTTATTATAGTTATTTAATTAATGTGCATTTCATTTCATTATCGGATTAAATACTTTTCATACTGATGTATAAATATTCGGTGAATGAAACGGTTCTCAGTAATATCGTATCAAGTCGTCAATGATTTAGAAAAGATCCGCTCGTGGAAAGCATACAGAGTTCGTTTGCGAACTTTGTTCAGGTTTGGAATACTTTGAAAGTAATTTGAGGTTGCCAAGTTGAACCAAGTTGAGCGAGGCCCTTGCGTTAGACAAATACTTGAGAGGAGAGAAATCTGACAGCACCCCCCGTGACGAAAATTGATAGAAATCTTCTCTAGAACAAAATTATCCACTGATCCCAAGTAGCTGTTATCAATCGAACGAAGCGGAAGTGAAAATTCCACGACGTCGAAACTCCGTGGAAGGATGCCACAAAATATATCGTTCGCGTCGGCTCTTCTGCGTTTACCCGACGAAGCACCGCGCCACGGTGAAATTCCAGAGACGAGCAACTTGGATTCCGTGGCCGGAATTCATGGCTGACAAGATTCTTCGGACTTTCCATTTGGGAATATCACCCACGACACGACAAACGCCGTTCTAATGAAGAAGCATCGTCGGCCTGGCTTCATTAGAATCGGTCCAAAGCTAACTCCTCGGAGTACCGTGGGACGTTTCATCCCCCTTTGGGAACTGGCTTTCGTGTTCTATACTCCCAAACGTGATATTCGATGAGAATTTTAGTTGGCAACTTCGTAAAGGATATTTGGGTCGATTAAGAATAGTTCGTACGTTCATTATTATTTCATTAGTTGCATTTATTATTCCGTAGGACGCGTAGAAAATTTTCGTTCCGAACGACCGGCAAAATTCACCTGCTCCCAACACCCTCCTTTGAAAAATCCATCGGGACTAAGCTTTGTTACCAATTGAACAACTTCAAGGCAATTATAATGGCGGCATCAGGAATGTTGCCAACAAATACAATTTCCTCTCCAACGTCATACTTTATCCTTTATTCATCCAACAGCCACCTCAGGCTGCAACAAATTTCAATGTTTCCCTCAACTTTCCTCGCGCCGCCGCGCCGCGACGACAAATTCCTCCGCGATTTCGCCTCGCGGAGCTTCGTTCACAAAAATTCACCAAGTTCTCCGCGTCGGGAGTCCACGAAGTTTCGAATAAGTCACGAAGAATAACGCCCGAGAATCGAATCGAGTCGCTGAATAAGTCCAACCCGGCCTGACTGGCGCGAGCAAAGAAAGAGGGGAATGGAGCAGAGGGCGGGAGAAGAAAGGGAAGAAAAAAAACAAGAAAAATGGCGAAACTCGTACGAACGTCCCGCGAACTTGTAGATGTAAGAAGCCCATTACTCCTCGCGCAGTCGGATACACCGGCGCGGCCGCTTTTTCCTAACAGAATCGGGTTGCAAATTCGACTTAGCCGTGGGTTACATCCCCTTACGTGAGACCTGTGAAATATTCCTAGATCTAGCAAAAGGTGAAAGGATTATAAGGAGATTAGTATCTGAAAAGATCAGCTTTATCGTTATAGCTGGCCATAAAGCGTCCCAAGAAGAACGTCGAAGATTAAGTGACAGAGCATAGGTGTGTCCTTTTGCTGTGCATTCTATTTCTTTTTTCTTTCAGTTTATGTATTTCATTATCGTAAAATGTTTCCACGGCGTGCATTAAACTTTTATAGAAGTCGCATCAGCAAGTTTCTCTTCATAGCAGAATTTCATTACCCAGGCAGAAGCTATGAATTTTTAAGAAGGATTATTAAATATTCCCGTTAATGCATTACTTTATTCTAGGAGAAATTCAAACTCTGAGCTTATTGAACAATTCTACTGTGCGCGTCACGCAGAGAAACAAGTACCTATCGGATAATAATTATTTGTCTGACAGTCCTGCTTTCTGCGTTCTTGTAGAAAATACTGTTCTGTCATCCACTAACGATTACTTGGGGGAAATAAAATACGGCGAGGTTTCCATTAGAGAGCTCTTCGCGTGAATACAAAGGTGTCTTTAATTCGCGCACTATCGCGTTGCAGTTTGTGCAATCCGTTCACTTGTTCCAAAGTCAATCGATCGAGCGACGATTACAATTCAAACTTTCGACTTCGGAACGCAGACCGAGCGTTCAAGTACTCCACAACGATCGCTACCTTTCTTGAATGATAAACCGGTCCATCAGAAAGTTGCTCGATTAAACGCTTTGGTAAATGAGCCCCCCGTGGAAGCAATTCTTTATTACCCTTCAGGCACTTTTCGAGCAGCTCAATAAATATGCCGTTATTATATTATATTAAAGCAAACGCGCGTGTCCAAAAGTAATTCCAGCCGAAATTTCTCAATTCACATACGTATCTCAATAAAAAGGAACAACCCTCGGGGGCTTCGCGCCTTTCGTTTCGAATTCACGCCCTCCCACACTTATAGCGCCACCCGGCAGTAGTATTAATAGCCCCGAACAATTCGAACATCAATAATCATTTACACGAGGCACGAACATTAAAAGCAGCGAAGGACCACTTTTTGTCGTAACCCTTCGAAGACAGGATATTCAAGTGGCGTTCACGTGGCCCCAGATTCAGATTAGTCACGGAGCTGCCGTGGGCAGACTTGTTTCAACCTTCCGCGCCACCCCTTTCGCCCAGTCGCGGGCCATCCCGTGCTTCTTCACCCACGAGCTGCATTCTGCTTCGAGGATGCTTCAGAGACGAGTGTCCTAGTGCTTAGCCAGCTAATTACCTATCTGGGTTTATTACGCCGTGAGCAACCGGCTGGAGCTTCGGGTGTGTCAGGTTGGAATATCTTTTTCGGTGAAAGAAAAGTCGTCGAACGAGACGGGAGAGAAATGGAAGATCGACGTGGACGACTCTTGACACCGTTTTGGTCCCCATATGTGTGTGTGTGTGTGTGTTGAGAGAATCGAAAGCTTGACTTTCTGACGATCTACGTTAGCGATGTGACGTCTGACTCTGGTCGTTTTGTTACCCTGGGGCAATGCGAGGGATCTTCAAGGTCGTCGGGAAGATCGTTAATGCTTTCAGGGGGTGTGCAAGAAGTGTGAGGGTAGAGGACGGGTTTGTGTGTGCTGTTAATTGGTGTGGGAGAATTGTCAGAGGTTGAGAAAGTTGAAGGGTAGACAGGATTTAGGGGCGAATCTGAGCGTTGATTTGTATATTAATTGGTATTTGTCGGGACGTAGGAGAATTTTAATGCAATTGATGCTCCGGGGGAAACGAGTGCCTTTTTTTTGCTGTATATTATTATCTTTGAGGTTTATTATACTTGTGGTGGGATGAAAATAATTTGTCAGCTTTCAAAAATGTAATAAAATTGTTCAAATGTCAAATACATTTTTTTAATGAGAATAATTTAATCGCCTTAAATAAATTAATGTATTTGAAAGCCACCAATCATTAGGCAAAGGTATTTTAGTGCACGATCACATTTTCGTCTTTCCCTCTGTCATCCAAATATTTCATATTATTAACGAAAGTAGACGTTCAACCCTTATCGCAAACCTAAGCATATAATCGCATTTCTCGCCGTACCCAAAATCTCGTGCAGCCCCACTCGACAATGACCTAATAGCAGATAGCTGTAGCCACGAAAATCGCCGTCTGACCGTGCACGGGTCGTATCTACTGTCATGCTTGGACCGCATCCCATCTGCTAGTCCTGTTCTTCGTTGGTTACTGTCTAACCACATCCATTCCTTACCTACTGCCACGACAAGCTGCCCGTAACGTGTGACCTCCTCCCAACTGTGATATTTATAACAATGGCCAACCAGGCACTACCGGGTGGCGAAGATTTTAATGCATTTCAAGTTTCAGTGAAAAATAACCATTCACGAAATGTTATTAATTCGACAAACTATACAAATAATGACCAAGTCGTCTGCCATTAAATATCCCCTGACAGCAAAACAAAATGAAGTTTAACCCATGGCAGGCATAACAAAAAAAAAACATTATAGTAGCCCTGATCACATCAAGCGCAGCTAACTAGCACTCGTCGACCCTTAAATAACGACGTCCGTAATTTCTCGAATCCCAGTTCGCGGAATCCTCTGTCCAGCCTAAGGATTCCATTCTTAGATTCCGTCGTTCTCCGGCGTGCACCGTGAACTCGTGCACGTGCATTGGATATCGCATAGCATCGCGCCACCGCAATGACCGCTATGCAGGGGTGCTATGTGACCCCACGAAGGCCTGGGTGCGCCAGCGCGCCCGTCCAATGCACTATCCCAGCAGGCATCCTGTTCCTGGTCCGACGTCAGGGTGTAGTGGAGACGTGTAATATTATTTCCGAATGGGATATTCTTTTTCATATTGAAATTTATTGCGAAAGATGATGGAGTTCGACTGTGCTCGTGGAGCAGTGAAGGGTGAAATTGTGGCACGAAGTGAGAGTAGAATAACGATGAATAAGTGTAATAAGGAGAATGTAGTATGAGAATAAACGAATGGAACGAGGTGAGTGGGAAGCGATGGAAAAGTAGAATCGTCCCGATGAAATTGGATGGTGATAAAGGAGTATAATAAAATGAGATGGAAGTGGAATGGGCATGGAACAATAGAGAGACCTGATAGCTTGTCTGTCGTTAGGTTTGATACCTTATAGAGTACACAGTAACGCGATGATAGGAAGATGATAAAAAATTAATTCTTCAATTGCTGCACCACTAAATAACACGCCCGACTACCCTTACGAAAATTTAATATTAATTGCAGAATTTGAGCGTTACACTCAGCTAACTTTATGCCCAACACGGAAGAAGGAAGTGCACCAAGGGAAACACGTTAGGGCTCCTCTTTTTCGTTATTAACAGTGCCGTCTCCTTTTCGAGAAAATTTTCACGAGAATTTCGTGGAAATGTTCACCGCGCGAAGGGGGTGTTAATAATCCCGCTATCTCAGTGGGAGCAACCATTGAAATCCATCGAGTCGAAATAATCGAGCCTCTTCCCTTAGCCAGCTTAACAAAATAACAATTCGTTTCGATGGGATAAGCCGTCACGGCGTGTTCCAGCGCGAGTAATTTGAATAAACGGGAATCGAGCACACCCCTCGCACACACTCTCTCTCCATCCACGCCACGCTAACTGAAATTAGTTCCCCTAGATAAACTTCCAGCTTCCCTCTGAAAGTAAAGGAAGTTTCGCGTTGAGCTACAGCTTCGAAAAATCACGCTACAGCCCCTCTGACGTGACGGCACAAAGAACTGATTTTAGAAATACAATTATATCTAAACGAAGTTGCTATCACTTCTCACGAAACGTTTTCTTCTCTTGCCTGAATGATCGGAATCTAATATCGTTTGGAAAACGGGGATAATTGAGTGGAGAATGAAGCATTATACCAAATGAAAAAAGTTCAATAATACTATCAAAGGAAGAAAGTTTTCTGAGCGAATAAATAATATTTTTAATTGCTCCGTTGAGTTAGTATAAAAGTGTTTCCAAGTCACTTTTTGTTTCCTAACTTTAAACCGCGCCATTCTCCGCAATTCGATTCAGTTCATCGAATTTTAAATAGCCCGCGGTATTCTTGTCTCTTGGGGGCAAAGAAGCGTGCAATTTACTGGATTGTGCATTTAATCCTCGAAGTCAAGAAAAAGTTTTGCAACGGTCGTTACGATTTGCTGAGAGAGAGAAAAAAATTATCTCTATGTAAATTTCGTGTCCCTTTCTGGTTCACCGTTCGATCCAAGCCAGTCGAATTGAACGGACCCGGGGCAAGTAGACTTAAGGGCGATCTACACGAGTCAATTACAGGTGGTCAAGTACTGGTACACCTTCACGCAGAAAATTCATTACTCGGTAGCCCACGAGGAAGACGATTCTTTTTCGTGGCGATCGTAAAGCGTTGTCTCTGATCGCGAACAAGGGATCCGAATGAAGCCACCGGGGAAATCTCTGCGCGTAAAACACGAGCATCAAGAACTTTCACACCTCTGGGCGCAGCCCTTTTATTCGACGAGCTGCTGGAAATTCTGGGGAACGTCGTTAAGATACGGCTGAACATTGTCGTTAATGCGAGCTTATCGTTTATGGGCGAGACATCGTTGAACAGATTAGTTTAACGCGTGTATTCAACGGGTGACAGATTCTCGGAGTAATGGGGGTGAAGGTAGACTTTTAGGAGTGTCCTTTTTTTACCAAAAACTGTCTCTCGTACGGGGATACCGGAATAATGTTAAGGTATTTTTTAGGAATTTAATTCATTCGCACGAGTGAATAATATTTGGACGTACCGATAATAAAAGCTTTAATCTTTAAACAAAAAGGCCTCGAGCCTTCTACATTCACGCCAAAAAAGTTCAACGAAAGGGAGTGACCAGTGCCAACAATACTGCGCAATATCTGTGCCCCCTTCCCTTAAAGAATATATTCCCCACTAATCCACCCTCCACCACAGGTGAAATATCAACTCCATTCCAGGAAACGACAAATAAGCGACCATCCCCCGCATTTACCTTCTCATCCACCAAGCTAATTTCCACCACCCTCCGATAACCCTCTCACGAACATCCCCGTAATCTCCACCCCCCAGACTCTGGCTCTTCCACACTCCGTCCAAGCGGTTGTAAACACGACTGTGCCATCCCCGCGCTGATTCATATTTCGAAATCGCATTGTCCAGCCAACGACGGGGGTGGAAGTGGACCGTGGAAGCGTAGTAGAGTCTCAGGGGGTTGGAACGGGAGCGGAGTGATATTTTCTGCAAAGCGGAGGCTGCTGGCACGCAGAGGGTGCATTCACTATTCACCTATCTGGGTCAGTTTGCCCAACCCAGTCGAGGCCTCGAGCCTCCGCTTCGAAATCCCGCCGTTCGACTCGGCCAAAGCCTCCACCCCCTTTCGAGTCGCCGCCCCCCAGCGGCCTAACGATGTTTTTGTTCGGGAGCAAGTGTTGTTCATTCCGGACGAACGCGTTTCCAACGGAATTTCCATCGGTCTAATCGGGGATGAGGGTGTACAAAGGGTGGCGACCGAAGTTGTTGGAATTTTTGTCGGGTTGGAAAGTTTAGCTGTGTGAAAAGTAGGTTGGGGGGGGGGTGGTAACGTGGAGGAAAGGTAGTTTAGTAGATTTGGGTGAAAACGGTGAATTCGGATGCACAGTAAATTTGAAAACCTTTTTTTCACGACCGAACTCAAAAATTGTGTCAGAAAGGCGAAATGATTAATAAGAGCATGGGGAAGTCGCTTCTCCATTCGTGAGAGAAACAAAATTCTTGTCCCCCTGAAAATCTTTGTCAGACATTCTTAACAACTGCAGAATGGATATAAAAAAAATCCAGTTGAATAATAGAAGCAATCGAGGACGAATGATATCTTCCAAAAGTGAATTTTTCCTTTCTACTTGGAAAATTTGTCCAACCATCTGTCACATTTTTCCTATGAACCAAATATTCCCTCAAAGGGAACGAACGATTTCTCCGTGCGATCCAGATCGCACCATCCGGAATCGAGCTTCTGCGTGGCACGTGAGTCGAAACTCGAAGGTTCGCGTAATCAAATCTCATAGTTGCCTCGTGAGCCACGGAGGGCAAATTCGCCGGAACGTCAGGGTGAAATGGCAGGGGGAGGGATGACGAGGGATGCAACGAAATTCTAGATCCTCTCTCTTCGCTCTATAAAGCTCAGTGCGGCTCTTAAAAGTGGAGACCTGCTTGGGTTTCTGGATGCAATGATTCGACGATATCTCCGGGGGTTGAGGAATTTCTCGAGGAACCGCCCCCTCTTACGCGCGTAATTCTTAGAATGCAAATGATGCATTCTGCTGTCTCCGAGATTACAGTTGGTGTGATTTGTTTTCGTCGCGGGGTGCTTTCTTGAGATTTCGTCGAACGGAGCCGACGTAAGGGCTGCTTTGTTGAAAGGGGAGCGAGTGAAAAGCTGAATTTTCTTCGTGGGTGCTGGCGAATGAAATGATGTCTTCGAATGGAAATCCTGGCATTTAGCGGTTGGGACTGCTATGCGAGTCTTTATTTATTAAAATTTTCTAGAACTTGGTGTTCAATTTTATTGAGCTGAACCTGATTTTGAACGGATAACGCAGGCCTGGAATAGTAATATTCGCCAACAGCGGCATCGCGGAGAAAATAAACCCGGTCGCGATGTTACATTCGAATAGCTACTGCAAAGTGGAAATAATGAAATTCCTGACGTTTGCCCCTAGACAGATGGGGGTGGAATTCTTATCTTTCCCCCGAGCTCACGGAGCAGCCTGTTGACATTTCACCTTCGTGACCAAAGGAAACGTTGATAACGCGAACGACTGGAATAAAGAAAGATAAATATAATCGAGACACACGCGTAGAACGCTGTAAAAGTCGTCTGGGGAAGTTAATTAATTAACGAAGAAGACGAAGAAGGTGAAATAGTCGTTCTAGACGTTGTCCAACGTCTTCCCTTCTCGTTGGGAGATATTTCATCGCTTAAAGTGTGGCTCCTTGTGACGTTGAAATTTCGTTCGAGGACATAACCAGTCCCGAGAAAGACTTTATCCAGAAAAAAAGAAGCGCGGAAGGAAATTTTGTAAGTTATTATTTCCGTGAAAGTCCTCGATGCATACTGTCTGGTATTCTTCAAACCAAGACAATTATCATAATTCATTTACATTTATCCTGGAACTTTGCAGTATCTCTCTAAATATTGCATTATAAAAAAACAAGCTTCGTGGAAAGTCAAACACTCCATTTCGCAGAAATAAGCCAATGAATGGCTCCCCTAACAATTTTCCATCCCGATCCATCCCCATCAATCGATCCACGACTCCACCTACCCGAACGAACCCGTTTTCAACCCTCTTATACTTTCGGAGAAACCCAAATGATTGAAATCCATCTACCCAAACCTATCAGGCCTCAAATAAAATCGACCGAAGCACATACAGCCTCAACAAAAATGAAGACCCTTCCAGGGACATAAAACCTAAGGCAATGAAACCTGAACCAAAAAAGGAAAAAAGAAAAACAGTGAAATCTATTGACAGTTAGCCGAACGAATCCAGCAGAGGTTTCAAGCCTCTATACTTTTTATCTCCAACGATCTCCATTTCAGTCTATGTTATAACGCCCGGTTTTGTGCGTGCAAACAGGCGCAGCAGGATGGTCCGGCGTTTCTATTTCCACGGTGGAAACAGTGGAAGAAGGGGGAATAGCGAAAGGCCCGTGGTGGATACTGGCGAAAGAGTAGAAAAGGTTAAAGCAGGGTGGATAAGGGGCGGCGGTGAACGGGGACGAGCCGCAGGGGGCAACGGAAGAGAAAAGGGCAGAGAGACGGACAGATTAGCTCTTTACTGTGGTACGATTTAATCTCTGCTCGCCGCAGGCCTCTCGAAACCGCCCTCTGCAACCCCTCGCCGCGCGGCCACCATCTTCTCCGAGGCACGCCGGCCGTCGAATCGACACGCAAAGGCTCCGCTTCAAAGTTTGACTCTCGTTAAGCCGCGCTGGAAAGCCCGCCAGGACGACGCGACGCGATTAATCTTTTGAGAAGTGTGTCAGTTGACGTGGCGATCGATAGAACGAAGGAAATGCGTGAATTTCTGATTGAAAGGCTGTTCTATTTTTTGGGTAGGGGCAGTTGGTTCGGATGAGGAAGTGCAAGCGATGGTTGATGGACGAGACACGACCGTGCTTACGATGCTCGTGTCTTGTCTAAGTTCGATCGCCACGGGAACAGAAGTTGTGAGACGACAGTCTATGCCCGACCATTGAAGGGTAATGAACACGCGTGGAGCAGAGCCGTTTAATATTTCCTTTCCATTTCTACCTTTTGCCATTTTCCCTGATCTCTTGCAACAGATTTCGCGTCGAGATAAGTGACGAATATAATGCGATCAAAAGTAATTGGATATTAGAAGAGAAAGGATCAATCATGAACGGCGAGTCGTGATAAATGTACCGTGTTGATAAAGCCTGCTACTTCGTCTGATTAGACGATCAATTAGGCAGCGTGATAAATGAGTCAGGGGAGGAAGATGAGCCTCGAGATAGAATATCGTCGAGTACTTGTGTCCAAGCCTCGAGCGATATTAATTTCGTTTCACGCACGAGCGACGGATCTTTCGATGGAAAGACGAATGTTTTGCAGCGGGAAATTCATTCAACTTCTATCCCCTCAAACGTTTTCCATCTGTCTCCCCAAGCATTGTACGAAAAATCGAAACGCCGCCCCCGTACCATCAATCTTTCCATCCTCAATTAAAAATCATCCGCGACGTCAACAATCCACCCAATTTAATCGTCGCCATGACGAATGCCTCCCAGTGGCCGAAACTACCAACAAAGGCCGGTGACGAAATAAAAAACGACAAGAAAAAAGAACAGAAGCAAATCGTCAGCCACGTTCAGAAGGAAGATTTACAGCGGTCGCCTCGTGCGCGGCGTTATTGCGAGAGACGTAATTAATTGGACAGGTCAGCTCCGGTTATTTACCACCGGTGCTCGTACCTCTGTTAAAACCATCGTTCTCTGACTACCTCCGCCGTGGCAACGTCTCAAGGAAACTGGTCACGTCTTCCGCTAGAATAACGCCGCCGAGAATGCGGCTGTGCCTGATGGATCGAGGGAGAAAAATGCATCAGGCCGCGTTCCCACTTTGCTGCTTGAAGCTTTCTTGGAAAACCGTCGCAATTAGTCGACATTCGGGGCATCGTTCAAAGGGTATTTAACAGGGGCATCCGGCAGACCACGGTATTGCCTCGTAACAGGCTGTAAAATAGAGTCGAATCAGGGACTTAAACTGTCTGGTGATCTGGGAGATTTTAATTATGGACGCGTTGCTTTTTTTAAGCCACTTCTCAGACTTGCGAGAGAAAAATATATACCTGACACTGCAAAGACTTTCCTAATCAATAACAACCTCCAGACCGTACACGGAATTGCAAAGAATATAAAAAATCCAACCGAACGTAAACCTGTCCCCCAAGACTTATACCACCCAACAATAATCTGCATTGAAGTCAACTGCAGTCAACTGCAGCCCCAATTCCAAGGCCGCTGTCATCAACAAGCATAACATCAAACAGCCGGCTACACTGTTATCATAAAGGAACAAGGAGATCGGTCAGCGGAACAAGAACACGCGTAATCGCTCGTTTACACGCTGCTTCCTCGAACTGCACCCGTTCGCCCACCAACGACGCGACGCGACGCGACGCTTCAGCGTCGTCGTTAACCACGGATACACACGAAACGACTACGGGCCTCGGCGGTGACAGGCATTCAGTATTGTTTCTCGTGCTGCGTCGACAATGAAAACGCGGGGGACGCCGTTGCCCCGTCTCCACCCTCTTGCTGGCCTATTCTGCTTGCTAAGTAACTTGTACCGAGACAGCCAGATACACTGCCACTTGTTCGCCGTGGAACAATGAGGCCAAGAATGTCAATGGCTTCTTCCATTGTCACGCGCGCGGCAATATTGTCGTGCAGACTGTTGAAACGGGTCTGTCGAGATGCTTCCTGGACAAGCAACCCCCTTGTCAACGTTTCGTGCGTGTGTTTCGTGGAATTTTTCTTCCCCTCGGTTTTTGGAGAGGGGATGCGTCTACGGTCTTTTGCCTTGGAAAGTTTGCGGTGGTTACCCGTTGGGATACTTGCTGTGTGGGAGCTTCGTTGTATCGATGGTGGAAGAACGAAGCGACGGAAAAAGAAAGGAAGGAAGAAGGTGTTTCGTCCTAGGCCTGCTAGCGGACTCGTCAGTAAGGCGTACTAGCAGGCCCTGCCTTAGACACAAGGATAGTAGGGAATTGTCGGAGGTTATATATATAGTCGTGGTGACTTATATAACCACTTTCGGGAGCCGGATCGTCGTGCTCGTCCCCTAGCGGCGTATGTGGGAAGTGCCCCCACAGCTGTTTTAATTATTTCTAAGGGCTGTTAATTTTTTGCGATGGTACTTGCAAATATTTGTACAGTATGAAAGAAATATTATTCGAATCGAGGTTCGAAAAGCCAGTAGAAGGAAGCAGTCGATGAATTGATGCTATTGTTGGACATAAATGAAGCAGAAATTCTGCGATGCATACAAAGCAAGTTTGATATATTTGTCAGTGAAGCAGGGGCCGGAATACTGAGATCAGCGGGCTGGGCGAGTGATACGTCGAAGTGTCAGAATCATCTTAAATCGATTATTATCGAATGGGAGAAGGGAAGGGGGGTAGAGAAATTGTGGTCAGTTTGCCAGTTCCCTTACTCGAATCGACGTGTTGCAATTGGCGTGGTAGCTTCCTGTCACGGACATCTTTCAGAAGATGTCAAGAGCCTACGTGGCTTCTGAAACTTCGACGAAAACTACAGCGTGAACTGGACGGCAGATATCTATAGCCGACAAGACTGAGAGAAACTGATGGTTGCAGCTGTTTTTCAAAAATTATTTTATTGAGAGAGAAATATTGTGCAACTACGAAACTTCTTGGGCTTATTGAATTTTAGTTTACAATAATGTGCAATATGTTCGAACGATTATTCGCTGAAAATAATTGCACACTTGTTTATGAGGGTTGTAGAAAATTGGGCGTACTATATATTTATATAATTTTCTTTCATTTGCTAATGCTGCATGAGATGAAAATGAAGTTTCCGTCGTGAATAAGCAAACAGAAGGCCTGTTCCGTGTCGCAGAGCTTTACGTGTCATTTTCAGAACAAACGAGCTGCTTAAATTTCAGAAACAGAGGACTCCGGGGAATTATTGTAATCCACAGTGGGCCTGTTCGCGCCTTAACATCCCAGGAGCGCCAAGAACAAGAGCAAAACTTTCCCGATACAATTTTCATAACACGTACGCGCGTCACTAACGAATGCACGAGTCAAATTATATTATAAAAATATAAACGATATTAAAAATTAACCATCCTCGCCGCAGACGTTGAGAAACGAAAATAAGTACAAACAGCGTCAGTAGATTCATAGTCTTTAATTCTATTTGAAAAAAAAATCATGTTCCTTATTTTTCCGTGCGCGCGTCTTTATTCTAGAAGCAACTGCAAAGAACTGTATTTAAAAATCCCATTTTCCGCATGGGAAACAATGGTGTACAACTAGCAGAGTGAAAGAGAGCCCCCCCCCCTGAGAAAGCAACGTGACTTATTTTCTTTTCTCTTTTTTTCCCCCTTTGTGCTCGTTGCGCGGAATAAGGGGGAAGAGTCGACAGCCAGATTAGGCGGAGTACAGGCCCGCAGTAGAATAGGCGATTATAGCCAGACGCCTGGTACACTACGAGCCACTGTAGCCCATAGTCTTGTTCTTGACACCCAATGAAATAATGGCTTAAGTGGAGCTCCATTTAAATTGAGTATTTCCTCCAATTCGCAAATTTATAATAGGGTTTAATTATGGAAGGGTATCGCTGTTTAATTATTACCAGTATTAAATTGGATTATTCTCTGACACCGTGGTAATCATTGCTACAGATTTATCTGTTTAAGTTCAATATTTCCAGAAATTAAGTCTGATAAGTTTGAATCCTTTTATCGGCTTCTCCAGCGTCGGGGGAAGCTTGATCAATCTTGGTAGAAATCCTTCCGCTCCTGTCTCTTGACTTGTGACCGAATAATTTTTTGGAGCGTGAACAAAGATCGATAGACTCGATAAAAAAAACGTAGGAGGAGGCTGCCCGGCGAAATTCGACGGACTTTTGACGTCAGCCACTAATTCTTCGCGAGCCAGGACCAAGGGAATAGTCATATCGCCGCGAACTTTTTTATTACTCTGATTTACGATCGAGAAATTTCGTATCACGGACGATTATGCAGGCAGGGGCATGCAAAATAATTTTAACTCGCGCTACAAATCTTTTCGATCCCTCTTTTTTTACGAGAGACTGGAATAACTCATTAAATAAGGCAAAGCGAAAGGTAATCTTGCAACTGAAACACTGCCATTTTATTATAAATGAAACAAAATCTATCAAAGGCCATCAAAGACCCGCGTAACAAAGACAATCACCGAAAGAACGAACCCAGAAAGGTTCACTCCATCCTCAGCCCCACGACTGCTACAAAAAAAAAGTGTAAAAGAGTAAAAGAGTCGTCAGTTACGGTGGAGAAAGGCAGAAAGAGCACCTGTCCCTCGGGGAACGTGCGCACGTCTCGAGTTCACCGGCGGAAATTCACGGAACGCAGAAGTCAGACGGGCCAGTGCTAATCTGAATCGGACGTGCTCGCACTCTAATATTTCAGCGAGTGTCAAGAGCAAAACTGGCTGCTCGCAAGACTCTTCAAAAAGCCCAATTCCGTCGAGTTTCTACCCTCCACCGTTTCTCCAGTTGTCCCTTTTCCTTTTTCGACCGGCTAATACCCACGGCTGTTTCGCTTTTCCAACGACCCCCTTTGGCAAGCTGTCCCCGCCCAAACCATTTCCGGCGGGGCGCGAAACAAAAACACACGAGGCGCGACCCTGAGCGTTTCGCCCCGATAATTACGAGCAGCTGGGTCATTGTGGTGAAAAGGTGTGAGTGCAGACGGTGCTTTTGATGTTTTCTTCGAACTGGGAAATGGTGGCCCCTGATATCTTGTCAAGGGTTGCGCCTTGTTTAGAGCTTTAGAATAGCTGAGAATAGGGGTGCGAGGTGGGATGTGAAATTATTATGACATTGTAGGGATGATGAGGGAATTTTGGCTCTTGGGACTTTATCGGGGATACAAATTTTGTTTTATTCCGTAAATATTTAAGGTAGCAGTACCGTGAAGTCTTAATGAGACTCGATATGGGAATTGTAATGTACATTTACAGTGTAGTTTTAATTAGAAGCGGATAATAAACTGGTTATCCGAAACGCACGTATACTCAAGCAATATAAGTTCGAGATTTAGGAGCACGTGAATTGCCAGAGACTAGACCTGTACGTACGAATTTAATTAAATAGCTTGGTAGCAGAACCTGAGTAAACAAAGTTCTAGCATGGAACTGCTATCTCTTAACATCCTTAAAATTAGGACAGGCAAACTTATATTGAACTAACAGAATATGAACGGGCGAGGTTTTACTGCCGCCTTTCCACCTTGCAATTCAGATGCATAGGCGCTGCTTCATCTATAACACCGAAATTCAAAACTGATAGATCCGTTTATATTTCCAACCTAGACTTCCACTCTCCCGAATTTCTAATTCGCATTTACCTCTCATTTTACTTCATTACCTATTTATTACCTGGATAATATTCTTTTCCTTTATTAACGAAAATAAAACTGGTACCCTATCCAAAATTCGTGACCATCCCCGACCGTAAAAACCACCCTATCTTATATAGACTATCGCATCTCTATCGACTCAATCGAAACTCCAGTGCCGTGCACGACGACAATGTCTTCAGCTAGGAGGAAAGCTCCTCTCCGTTCAAATGGAGGATCACTCCAGGTCTGCGGAGTGTCATGGAAAACGTGGCTGGAAAATTTTATACCCTCGTAAAGTCGAGGGAGAACGTTGCATCGACGAAGTGGGCTGGGACTCGTGAAATTTTGATGGGCCGCAAAGTACAGCCGCGACGCATATGCCGACGGATAAACTTTATCTGCCCAGCTTGGACGACGTAACTTCCCTAATTTTCCGCGGACAAAAGGGGCAACTTCGAATGGACGGATGGGATTACCGAAACAGAGTACGGAAATTCGACTGCTATTACTGGAAAAGCAATTGGATCTATTCTGCGCCAGCTTGCGAGGGTGAAGATGAATTCATTATTTGCGCAAGTGGAATATTAGATAGTAGTGGAATATAATTTCTGAGCCGGAGAATGAATAGATAGCTATGCGGCTGAATGAAGAAATAAGGGAATCACAGCAAGCAGTTTAAAATAAGTTCGTGCAGCCGATAACAATTGGCTGATTGATAATATCGGTGCGCATCGGTGTTTAGGGGGCAAAGGAAAAAAGGAACACGACTTCGGAGAGTCCACGAACGGGATATCACTCGACGATCGAAAGGACCAAAGTCTGGTGCCAAGTCGAAGGGTAGAGAGGCGGAAGGTTAAGTAGAACGAGCCCCTCTCACTTCCGGGGAAAGAACCCCGAGGGCAGAGAGGGTAAGAGGCGGCGACACGGATCTTGACGCCCTCTAACCTCTGTCTCAGCTCGTTGCTCCATTTCTCGAAAGGGTTTACACACTTTTTTCACGAGCGTTTGAGCACGTAATACACGCTGCTCTAGTGCCGGTAGTTTGCTTAACAATGCAACCACCCCCGTCCACCTCTCGCGGAGCCTTGTTGAAACTCGCGGAATGCAACCCCCTCCCCCTTCAACCCCCGCAAAAATTTGTACCGCACGAAGACAGCAAACTTTTGTGCCTACCGTTTTGAAAATAGGTGGAACAGAAACGGTAGGGAAATAGGTTCTGTTTTAAATAATCTTTGCGAAATACCAATCAATGTTGCAGAAGCTGCGTCACAGAATTATTTGTGCGTTGTTAATGTTTGGTGATATATTTTGGGGAAGTAGTTTCTCCTACGTATGGTCGGTGTAATTATTCAGTATAATGCGGAAGGTTAATTCAATCGATAAATTGACTCCTCTCGCAGAAACCGAGACACATAATTTTGTCATTGATGTTTGTCGTTAACGCGAACCATTTACGGATATGGAGGTGAAGCGGGAAATATTGCTGGCGAAAAGTGGCCATATTTCCCACGTCGTTTGATCTACGCCTGGTCGTTTAAATGTTTTATGGGGTTTCGTTAATTCACGGTGGATTATACCGCTGAAAGGGGAAACGAGGTTTCACGTACACATTGTTCAGCTACGTGAAATTGTTTGAAGAGAACAGATGAGATTTTTCGTGACTTTAGTTTCTTTCGCTTTGCCGCTGTATGCAGTGTAATCACAGTAATTAATTGCTTTTCTGACGGTCCCTGCCAGGCTCATCTGTTCCTCCAGTCGTTTTTAGATTGCAATTAAAAATTTCCTTTGTTCGCGATAACTGGACGTGTGGCGCATACAAAATTGCGAGAGGACTTATGGCACCGGAGAGTACGAGTAGGTTAATCAGGGAAGAATATAAATATTTTGTATATGGAATAGCGGGGGTGAAATGAATTATTGAAATAAGTGCGAGCCTGCCTAAAAGCTTCCTCATCTTCTGATAGTACAATTTTATCGAAATAATAGCGCAAAGATTTTACACACACTGAATACAAAATAATACAATAATATCTAAAATACGTACCGCTCTAAACTTATTATTATAAAATTTCAGCAACCAATTCACCTGGCTATCTTGAAAAAAAATATACATGTACATAACAAATAACTAACAACACCTGTCTCGAGGCACTAACATTTTCACAACATCGCCATACTTTCCCATCGACCGAACACCACCACGAAGACCACAACTTCGAAGAAGGACGAAAGCAAACACAGAACGCGATGCCCGAGGCTGATTATTTTTTCACGAAGGTTCGCGACAATACCTGGATCAAGAAAGCGCGGGTTAATTAACGACCATGCCCGTGGTGGAGGGGGTTGCAAAAAAAGAGAAGGAAAGATCGCTACGACAAAAGCGCGTAAGATTGTACGATATATAGCGTATGGAAGTATGGTACTCTATGTGCCCGCAGCTACTGCAACCGCTGTCACGTTGTAAGGAATGGGACATCTGATAGGCCACCCCTTTCTGAAAGTCTGATGGCTTACACGCCCTCGATATTCTTGGGGGAAGCGTTCATATGGTGGAAATGGAGTGGAATGAGAATGGAGTGATTTGTGGCGTTAGCGATAATGTATCCGAGGCTGATAAGAAAAATAACAAAATGAGTGTAGACACGTTACTGTTAATATCATTCGGGTAGCTAATTTTGTTACTATTATTATTTTCACAATAAAGAAATTTCCTTGTGCATCCCTTTAAACAAAAGTTAATCGATTATCGGTTCAATTTGCAATTCCAAGCAGAAAATGTTACAGGTCGTTTTATAAACATCGTGGCGGGCGTGTGAAACATTCTCGTTTTTCTTTCCTATCTCTATTTCACCACGCTTTCCAGTTCGCTCGAAGTAATCGCCAGAGAGATTCGCGACGAGAACCGCGAACTTCCTCGACCGTAGTCCATTAAGTTACGCTCGTTTCACGGCTGGGAGGTCCCGAATCTGTCGAAAGGGAGACGCCGCTTTTTCACCCAGCACACCTTCGAATCTTATCCCCGCGAGTTATATTAGTCATCGAAGTTTCTATTGTTTTCGATCCACACGGAACTTTGGAGTGAGACTGATTAATCAGCCTCGCCCGCTAAACTTACCACCCCCGCCGCCCCAAGTTCCAAAACGGAATTGAAAATAAATAGCCCCGTCGAAGTGGTTAAATGCCTCGAGATTCCCCTGGAAATTGGACCATTGCTGTTTCTGCTAAATTGAGGAAAGTAGTAATAGAGAAATAATTGGCACGAAGGATACTTCTTCTGCAAAAACACACCAATCCACCGTAAAAATTAATTACTCTTGGTACAGAAAATTGGGCGAAAATGTCCGATTAAAATTCTTTGGTCGAAACGCTTCCAAAACTCTGGCAACCAAGATGAATTTTTTATTAAACTCTGAAGTCTCAGACCACGAACGAGACGTACAAATCGAATTCAAATATCACCACTCTACGGAAACCTCGAATACGATCAAATCGAGACCAAGTTCCAACCACTTCCCCCCTCCCCATAAAATCTTGGATATCGCCGATAACTCCCAAGAATTGCAATAGTTCCGGTTAATCCCCACTTCATTGAATCCAGCTTCATAATACGCGATACAATATCGTATCGAGAGAAAATTGGAAAGGCGACATTGGGACGGGGATGAAGTAGAGGCAAAAAGGGGAAGGATCGGGCAACTATGTCTAGGACAGCAGGATCGGCATCGAAGAAACTTTTCCCTGGCATCGAAGACAGGATTTACAGTCGCTGGAACTCTGATATGGAAGGAAATCCAAATTGTCGACTGTTTGGGGGTGGTGGTGGCGGTGGGTCGCAAGGAAGGGAAAGGATTAAATGGCAGCTCGGCCGTTTAATTTCCGTCCTGACAAAACAACCTGCCAGGATCTGAAGAGAAGACCACGGAATCGTTAATGAAGCCTTCCATTCGCGTCTAACTGAGGCCCGCCCTTTGAATTGCAGATTCCTTTTCCAGGGAGCCGGATAAATCGTGGCTACTGGACGTCCCGGAAACGAAACGGTGAAAAAGTGTTCTATATCGTGCGGGATTTGTGTATGGACGGAGGATGGAAGGTGGTTTGATTGGTTTTGGAACGGAGCCCGTTTCCAGCCTGCTAAG
The DNA here is from genome assembly GCA_963583965.1 of Nomada ferruginata. NCBI lineage: Eukaryota > Metazoa > Arthropoda > Insecta > Hymenoptera > Apidae > Nomada > Nomada ferruginata. The sequence continues at coordinate 5,230,511 of OY757225.1, read as the reverse complement.
AAAACGTATAACTTAAATAATTATATTATTTAATCAGCATTCAACGATCCAAAGACGAATGATTCGAGTGGACGACGCAATCACTGTCGCCGGTGAATCAATCTTCCTAATCAATCCGCGTCGAAATAATGCCTCCAGGAGGTGGTCGCGGGTGTGGTGAAATATGAACAGAAGGAAAGCAGACGGCCGTGTATTTTCGTGTAAATGGCAGTGTCGCGGAACGTAATGATTTTTCCTGACGGCCCACGGAACGGTATCAATGGCGGGGCGGGCGCAGAGTGGAAAAAATTATGCCGCTGCAGTTTGAGAGGCTGTGAAACGAACTGAAAGCGTCCTCTCGTACCGCGGCACAAAGACTCTAATGATGTGAGCTTGTAAGCTCACCCGCGCAAACCAACTGGAAATCACCCTTCGTTCTGCACCGCGTGGTACGCGGTCTTCGTTAGAAGTGGACGGCCACGGTGGCCGCGTTCTCCACGGAAAAGAAACATAAGAGAAAAAAAAAAAAATAGTGTACACAGTGAAGCAGTCATCGGGGGTGGAATTGCTAAACGGAGGCGCTGCGACGCGGACAAAGAACGCTGCTGAAAGCTGGGCAGAACGGCCCTGGTATGTTTATTGCGTAATTGGAGGAGTTGATAAATGGAAGGGTGCGACGAAGAATATGATTTGGAAGCTGAGATGTTTTGGGGATGGAGGTGGAGAGTACAGCGAAGTGAAGTGTGAACACGTTCCTCGGTGATATTCTGATTTATTTTTTACGCTGGAATAGAGGTATTTCTTTTGCTGATTTCTTTAAGGATGCTAAGTCTTAAAGAAATTAGAATCCCAATTCGTCCGGCACGTGGCCACTCGATAAAAAAAAAACACGCTAATGTAATATACCTCGATAGCAGACAGTAATGACGTCAGGCGACAGCCGACCTACATTCCGACTTTGGTAAGAATATTTCAGCAGACCTTCGGCGGCTGTCGTAGCGCGAGGACTACGAAGCCAGACACAATATTTTGATACATTTAATACATACAGTAATATTCAATATTTCTTCTAACAAAAATGTTTGAAGTCAAACCTCGGTACGGGACTTGTAAGTCAAGGTAACGCCAAATTTCTTGTACTGTTATTTTCATTTCGTATGAGGTTCCTGTACACGATGGAACACAGTGAGACACAGACGCGACACCGTGAACCTGACGAGAAAATAATAATGAATTCTAATTTCGCTGTACTTGAATATCTTTATAAGAATACGCTCCGTTGATTAATTCCGCAAAATTGAGTACTCTTTTCGGAAAAATAAAGAATACCGTCGTGTATCGATGATGCGTGTTGCTCCGAACACAACTTTACGGCCTCTGGAAGAGGAGCATTGAAGATTCTTCCTCGGCCGCTCGTAAATCAAGCTTGAGAAACGCACGGTGGGTTGCGATAAATCTGCGAGGATTTTTAATCCGCGAGGCAGTCAGGCGACACCGTGGAAAGCCGTGGAAAACAAAGGAAAGTGGAGTCTTTTTGGAGTACGAGGAATTTCCATGTTGAACCTCCTAATCAAATATATTCACACTGGAGACCAAAGGTTTTTATGAAATTAATAATAAGTATGGTATACGTAAATTTTGCACTCAATCGCGTTTAAATCTAATTTTCTTTAACATCTTCGCCCCGTTCATTTGGCACACCATAAATATTATTAATACTATTCCCTCGAGTCCTTCGTCGTGCAGCCACGCAATTTATTATCAATCGACGAGGAAATTCATCAACAACAAGTACCGGTTCCATAAAGCATGGATGCATGCACGGGCGAGGCTTACCACGATCGCATGAGTCACGCAAACTTGAGGAAATAAAATGCGAGGGTTGGGTAATACGTAGGAAATAAGTTTCCCGAAGCGATGCGAGGCTCTTTCGAGCAGCCGCAGGTAACTTATGGTTTCAGCCTGTAACAGGCGAAGAAAGGGATGCTTAACTGGGAATAAATTTGACGGGATAATCCAGACGATCTATGGGATTAGTAGGTTCGTTATCCGTTTCCATGGAGTTACTTTAACGAGTGTAAACCGTGGTTGGTCTTGGTTTAACGCCTTGTGCACCGGCCGACCGGAAGTTAAGCGTTCAGTCCCACCCCCTCTGTAAGGGAAACCGTGCTACAATATTCAGGTAGTGTAATATAGTAACCAGGTGAGAGGAATACTATTGTCATTGCAGTCAATTCACCCCCTAAATATTGTTAACAGTGTTTGCTATTCTAAATCCCATTTCTTCATTTATTTTTTTAATTTCTTTTCTCACCTACCCTTAAATGCCGTGCCTCTACTGTGGCAGATCCAGGTTTCTCCCTGTCGCTAGAACTGCCCCCACCACCGCCATTATTCAATAACTGAACCGAAAACACCCTTTGTCCATTGTACAAGAATATCCGGAGAAATATACCACCCCACCCCTGTCACCTCGGCCATTATTTCGCGTTTCAGCCCCCGTTCAGCATCCGACAGGGCCAGAACGGCCACTGACAAGGAAAAGATTACGCTGGAACAAGCGGCTAGGAAATTTCATTGGAACTTTTATCAACTTTCCCAACAACGAGCACACGGTTGTCCCAGATCGGCGATAATTTTTTTTCTTTTTTTCATCGGTCAACCATCATCGAAGGCGTCCTTCGTTTTCCATCGGTTTTGCAATCTTGGTTACGTGCTACTTGGACGCGATCAATTATCCGTCGAGCAGCCTCGAAACTTTTCTCGACACGTAACGAGGATATTTTCGGAATAAATTCGCCCTTTCTGGGTTAATAACGTTATTCCCTGACGTGTGTGCTCTCTCTCTCTCGATTCCCGTTAACGACGTACCGCGGGCCACTGATCGATCGAATCGTATCGTCGATGGACTGAATTAAAGATTTTCATATTTCTTTTATATTGCCGTGCATTTTTATCGTGACAAAATTCGTTCGAGTGTCTTCGTTTCGCGTTTGCGCCGGCGACGATTGAAAATTACTGCGACATAAGGGTGAGTTGAGCATAAAGAGAAGGGTAGAATCGTCGTACGAGGAGGGTGGTCGCCTGTCGCGTCACCCAGGGACGAGGATACGCGTGTATGAAATACGGCTCATTATACGGACATTATTAGCGCGGGTGTTCGGTATTAAAGGGTCGTTAAACGAACCGGCGAGAAGGACAGGCGGGCTTACGAGCCTGTAAGCTGCGAAATTAAACGGAAATTACTTTAAGCTAATAGGTCAGCGTATCGGTCGTCTGTGACGTACGAACTGCGTCCCCGATTTTCCATTTTCGTTCGTCGCCCCCCCCCCCCCTGCATTAACCCCCGATGAGACTGCTCAACAAAACGAGGGTAGAATTCTCAATTTTGTATATAAATATTTTGTATGCCGCGAGAATGAATGTTAAATGTAAATCGGCAACGAAGTTCTGAATTAATAATTTTACTGAGATTACAATCCGACAGAATTTCCCTAATTTGTTGAAAATTACGAACAAAAGTTTCTCCGTGTAGTTCCGTTTTCTATATATTTCCGTTATCTGTATTTAGTGTAATAATATATTTACCTTTGCGCAATCCGTTTTAAGTTGATGTTAATTCATATCTCGAGGCTAATGGTTAATCGGATACTGCAGATAGAGAATTGGGTTATAAAAAGTGTTCACTGGAAAGGGGTGGCCATGAAGAAAATTGTAGGATAGGTGATTCACCCGGTGATTTAATATTTTCCGCCAGAGACCATCTGCTGAACGCTAGGTTAATTTATTCGCTCGTTCAATTCAATTTGATAAAATCTCCGGTGCGATCGAAAAGCATTATGTTTCGAAGGGGTGGTCGTAAAGTAACGAAGACATCGGCCGATCGGTTCGCAAACAAAATTTATCATCGAGCCAGTCTGCGATTCCAGGCTCCTCTGGGACGTTCCAACGGGAGGATCGTGAATCGAGAATCGGTAGGCGTTTAGGGACGAGTTTAACTGTCTCGTGAAATTTTTCCAACCGTTCAATTACGTTATACATATATTTCCCTGCTCGGCTGCTCTAATTTATTTAACTTCAGTTCGCATCCATTCCAATTAAATCATCAATAGAATATCCTAGAGGAAATAGAATATTTCCAGAGCTGCGAATTAATTATAATACATAAAAGGGAGGATTAAGATTGATTGCAATAAAAACGAAAAATCGGGCGTCCCTTAGAAATCCCAGGGCATAAAAATTAAATGACACAACTCTGCAAGCAAACCCCCGAAATTAACTAAAACAAATTGCCCTATTTCCCAGCACGATTCAAACTTAATCCATCCTCGACCCCCTGAACGATGATCGAAAGCTGTATCAAGAAAGTGTTGAACGTGACGGATCAACCCTGTAACTAGTCCGCCCGACGACGATAAATCATCCCGAATCGCTCGAACGTTTCCAAGTGACACGTCAGTAGGCGGTGGATACGAAAAGTTAGGCGGATTATCAAAGATGATCGCGTTCAGACACTGGCGAGGAGTACGCGGGCGCAGAGCCTGACGAATCGAAGCCGAAGAGAGAGGTTCCGTCGTGATTCGCGCGGAAACACGGCCGTGGAACGCACGCGGCTCGGATTGTCGCGTGGTCGGCGTCGAGAAACTGGGTCGTTCTCGTTCCCCTGGAGATCGAACTTTCGGCGTCGCGACGCGCCGTTCTGTCACGCCACTCTCCACGGTTCGGCGTGGAATTTTTAAGCCGACCACGGGGACTCGTTCGTACGCTTTCGTTCCTGAAAGTGGCGTTCCTGAATCTACGATGGATGCACGCGTCAATCTTTCAGCAGGGATAAAAAGAATTTTAACGCAGCATTGAACGTAATTTTCATAATAATACTATTAAATTGTTCGGGCAGACTGCTGATGTGGGCGAGATATTTTTTTTAAGCAGTGCAGGTCGATGATACAACAACGTAGCCCTTTTTAAGTAGTATAGGTCAACGATGCGGTCGGCGCGTTCCTCTTTTCAAGCAGGGCAGGTCAATAAAAATACTTCGAGTACCAAATTCGTGAGGCATTTCGAGGGGGTGAAAAAGACACTGAACTTCGAGCTACCCTTTGCATTCTTCAAACGCCCCCGCCCTCGAAACACCATTCGGCAGATCTCTATCGCTCTCGTGCATGAAATCGTGATTTCACAGGTGTGGGATACACCCGTCCCATTCGCGATTCAGCCACAAACGGGTTAGAATATGTATGGCCTCGCGGGACATATTTTTAAAGCCGCGTCGCGACGTCAATACGAACGGAACGGGTTGAAAATATGCATAGAGGATCGTCGTTCGATATACAACCTTTGCTGACGCATCGCCGAGGTGATTAATTTCGATGAGAGGTCGTGCCACGCGGTTGTCAACAAGGTTTAACCCTTCCAAACTGTTCGGATAAGTTTCGTTTAGGACGAGGATTTAATAATTAAGAATTTTTGGTGTGCAAAGTTTACTCTATTCGAATAATAATAATAAATAATTAATCGATTTTACAATATTCCCTGTTTACAATTATCGATCAAATTATTCCTTCGGTCTTCGAAGCATTTCGGTATAAAGCAATGCCAGTGGATGATAGAACATCGCCAACACCTATTTGAGCATTGCGACTAAACGATCATTTTAATTGCAAATGTCATTCATCGAACAATGTTCGATTAGCAGTTTCGACGCGATGGCCAGTGGCCGATAACCAGCGCTACGAGTCGATCGTCAAAGTCATGAAATTATAATTCACAGAGAATCCGTGAATCTATCGGCCTATATATCATCCGCTCGTCGATAGGACCAAGCAGCCGCATAATCTGGCCGGACGACGCGTCGTGCGCGTGTGTTTCGTGCGTTTCGTGGTTTCCAACCCCCGACACACCCCCGTATTGTTCATCCCTAGTTGCTCGTGACGATAGGGCACACGGCCCCGCGTCGATAATCTTCACGAATGTGCCTATTATTTCGTTCGAATCCACGGCTGTTATCGAACCTGGATGGATGAAAAGATTCGGCTTCGACCTAAAAAGACACAAAAAATTCTCGCCTGTCGGAGGACGAGATTATCGCATCGTGGGAAATATATAAGATTGGATGGAATGAAATATTCCTGAAATACAAAGAAATATTTCAATATTAAATATTCCTGTGTTCCGTTCCAAAGTGAATATAAAATCCATGAAAATTAAAAACAGATCTCTCAACTTTCCTCGCAGACAATTCAGTAAAAATGAATATTCCGCTCCAAGAACGGATGGGAGGAAAGGTTGGCCAGAGAGATCCATGGACTACTGTGCCTCGATTGCAAAAACACGAGACGGGCGTGTCGTTCTTCGTTACACGGATCGTTTCATTAAAGGATCGAGCAATCTTCATTTTCTTAGTACCATAAAGGCGTGCACGGTGGAATGGAGGCCAGATGAGTGCGGCACCGTGAAGTTTCTCGAGTGCTCTAAGACGCGGGACTCAAGAAAAGGAACTTGAAGCGTGAGCCATCGCGGTCCACTGTCCGGAGTCTTAATTTTTAATAGCGTGTCTTCAGCTTAATGGGGGCGCGTGTGTGCGTTCGTTCCACGAGCTGAACACTTGGTGAAAAGAACGTGCTACGCCGGAGAGAACTTGCGACGAAGTAGATTATGGATAGTAAATGAGGAGGCAGAGACTTTAATAAATAAACCGGCATCGTCTTCGATTCGCTTAAACGACGAATTAAAGCGAAGAAAATTTTGCATCGATCTTCGATAGGTAGAAAATTAGGAATCACTTGCACTTAAAATATACAAAAGCTCTTGGAGATGGGATCCCCTTTGAAGAACAGTCGGATTGGAAAACACCTTGCGAATAATACAGCGGAAGTACTTGAACCCAGCAACCGGAAGTCCCGATCGGGTCTGCTGAACTGCAGAACTGTTCTCTGGCGAAATTGCAGCAATTTTTTTCCGCGTCCTCAAAGATCCGTTTCCCCTCTGCCGTCGCCCTTTCACGCAGGCGAAATTTTCGTACGTGAAATCGTTCCAGCGCGACGCGGCCTCTATTCTACGCGAAATTGAGCCTCTTATAAATGCTCTCCGTCGTTTGAATCGAAGACTACCCATTATTCAAGCCGCTCACCGTTTCGTCTCGCCAGAATAATAGACGTCGGAGTGCCTCGAACTTTTTCACGTGAAAACAAAAAGTGATATATAACTCTTAATTCCATTCGAAAATTCGTCATTCGCGAATATGTGCACAGAGGAGAACGGCTCCAAAGCTTCCCGCGAGAAAAAGAAGGCAGAACGAAATGGTAGAGAAATTCGAAATCTTCCAAGGAGCAAAGATCCAGGATTCCTTTGAATCGTCTTCGTCGTTGCGGAGAAAACGAAGCTGAATGTTCAGTAATTGAACCGCCAGGTGCATGGACTTTTCATGTGTGGCTGGTCGAGAAATCGAGGCAGTCTCGAACTTTTGCAGACCCCATCAGGCTGGGGAAAAAAGTCTTAGGCCAGGTCGGCTCGGCCAGCGAGATTTCGAAAAGTCGACGTTCTCGCGTCTATTACCACTCGACACGGGCGATTTGCAAACTTTCCACGCGCGGCTACTTAGGTGGCCGGCTTGAATCGCGAGGAAGCTGGTTATATCTCGTGGGTGGAGGACGATAACGAGGTGAAAAATCCGCCACGGAATGCGGCGAACACAGAATTTACTGTTTGCTTTGTCCGTTTCGGGCTAGTTTCGGATTCCGTGAGCGTTTCCACTTTTCTTCGACTGCTCGCTACTATTACCTTGGATTCAGATCGGTTTTTTAGAGGTGGATCAGGTGATTAATATTTCGCCTTCGGTAATCCTTTAGGTGTGATTTCAAATGGGAATATTTAGCAACTCGATTGCATATTCGTTTAGTACGGAAATAACGAAAAAAGGCTTGCATAAGACGACGTTTAGCGTTTAATTATTTCTGCGGATAGACTCATCGAAAAATCTAAGAACTAGAGGGCCAAGATATCCGATCTCGACATCGAGTTATTCAAAATCTCGATTCCTCGCGAGAATAAAGGAAAGCGCGCAAGATTTTGTTCCATTCATGCGCTCTTAACACATTGCGTACGGGTCATGAGATATCTCGTTTTTAGCAAATCGAACGTTGCGGCCGGATCACGAGATATCTCGTTTTCATGGTTTTTTTTCTCCATTTAATCGGCAACTTAAGCAACCTGCGGCAAATATTCTTGTTACGTTACCAGGGTAACGAGGCTCTCCCATTCTTAAGACAAATGATTAGCGAAATAACTGAATTTCAACATTCCGAGCATGTAAAAATGATCGTCATTATAGCCAGTACATCAGTAGATCTCGTTTGAAAATGTGCGGGCTTTGAGCACGTCTTGAATGCGCAGAGCGCCGTACGCAATGTGTTAAGGGGGTAAGCCTAAAAATATAATCTGCCCTGTCTTTGCATCTCACTCTCTCTCCGTGTCTTTGTCTCCAGAGATTCACACCTTCGCGATAGGCTGTCGCATCTTTCAAACGCGAACACGACGCGAATCGATCCTCCGGACGCGGCAGAAAAGCATTGCTGAGATTAAACGTCGACACACGTGCGTCTAGTCTCACGATCTCCGCGGTTTTCGTATGGAAAAGCACGCGATACACGTGAACTGAACATTCGACTCCGACAATCCGTGGAGGATATCGATCTTGGGTTAACGTGGCTTCTCAATGGGCAAACATTTCCCAAAGAAAAACCAGTGAACCTGTCGGAAAGCTCCGGAAAGCTCCTCTGCATCTGTCCTCTACGAAATTCTATTTGAAATCGAGCCCCTATGCCTTTATATTTCTGTCATCTTTCATACCATAATGCGATTATTGTACAATACATAAGATTACACGATTTTCTTTTTAACGGAAGACAAATAATAAACAGTGTAAATATTGAAGATACACCTGCTAGTACATAGAGGAGGAAAGTAGTTCTAATAGGAGTTCTTATTGAACACAAAAGCTATCGATACCAGAGGGGAGCGATAAAAACCGCGCATTAGATCGACGCTACTGCTGGGCGTATTTCCACGGAATGAAGCAAAAGGTGACGAGGGTAATAAAGTGATAAGGGTTCGCAAGGGTGCAGCCCGTATATTCACGGCGCCATGTGGCTTTATTGCCCCCCTGAACAGAGGAACTTCCAAGGTTCCCAATCCTCGCCGTTCCCCAAACAATTCAATACACTCTACACATTATTTTCATCAAAAATTATCAAACTTTCTGTGGAAAGGTAGTGCAGAGAAATTCGCAGAAAGATTTCCGATCGGTCATAAGGGAAAGCCGCCCTAATATTCGTGCCATTATTAGATACGTGCATCGATACGAGGGGGGGTGGAAAGCGGGAGAAAGAAGAAAGAGGATTGAAAAAGAGGAGATTGGGGGAAAAAAACGCGATACCTTTCACGAGCCTCCATTACCTGATTGGCTGGCTACCAGGCAAGGGAACCAACGTCGGCGTTAAAGCGTCGCATTGTACGGGGTCAGTCCACAAAGATCTCGAACAAGAGTTAAGGAACCACTCTCGACCTAGCGAATCTCTTGGCTTCCGGGGGTAAATGACGGCTGCTGATCGTGCTGGCTGCCGTTTCGCGCTGAAAATGCTGAACGGGCAAGAATCTGCGAACGTTCGGGCAGTGGATGAAATAGTGGTATGTTTGGTGGAGCAGCAGGGTCGATGTGACAGTGGTGGTGCCGCGTGCAAAGAAGGGTAGGAATGAGAGAATTTATTCGTCGATTATTTATCAACGAGTATGTAGAAAAATTAATATACTTGCAGAAACGATTCATAATGCGACGAGACTATTGAAAATGATTACTGACGATTGAAGTAATCCTTGAGGAACTAGATGCAGTGTCTTAACTAAAAGGCAATGGAAATCCTATTTCATCTCGAAACTTCGAACCAAGACCATCAACGATAATCCCACTTTGCAGATTGCTACACTTAACGATAGTTTAACTTGGAAAATCGCCTCTTTAAAGTATGTCAGCCTGACAGCTGGTCGATCCTTAATCCCAGCTTCTGTGATCTATGATCATCGTGCACAGCCGGATGGGCTGACGCGGGGCGGGCTATTTAAGACGATACAGTGAATCGGAAACATGAAGTCCATACATATGCAGACGTGAAATAGTAGAGTAGAAATGTTGGATTGATGGATCGAGAAATTGCCAACCATGAATCGGCAGAAGTTGAAAGAATCGAGAGGTAGCATTGTGGAAGTTGATGGCAAGTGATTACGAATTATTGCTAGGATTATTATTAGTAATAATATGTATGAAGTTATTAATTCATTATTATCGGGGCTCCTGCGACTGTTCTGTCGTTTTACGAACTGCGATTTAACTGTGAGTACAACCGCGAAAGCAAGATCCCGAGCATGAAAAAACCTCGTTTCCCATTTCCTAAGACGCTCGTTTCGCTCGATTTCGCGGCAGTAAAGTCGAGATGAAAATCGTAAATACCTCCGCGGGGCTCTAACGCGAGTCCCTGATTGTTAAATTTCATTTTACGAGACGGTGTTGCGTACCAATCGTCGTAAACCGATTGTTCGGACCATAAATGAAATCCCCGGGTTCTTATTTCCGCTTTCGTACTTATCATTACCCTGCACAATATTCCGAATACCTTCGTTTTATTATCGAGGAACATTATGGGGAATATAAAAAAGAATTGTGCAACCCTCTTGTAGTTTCCGATGGAACGAATTGTCGATGTCCAAGACGCTTTAAATTCTTTTAATTATTTTATCGTTCACGACGATATCGCGATTCCCTTTCTTCTTTCTAAGCAGAAATTTTCGGCAACAAGAAATCGGATTCGATCGTCCATCTGACTCGTCCCTTTCACCCCCTTTTTCGCCGTTTCCACCCCCCCCCCCCCCCCGTTTCGCAATGTGGGACAGCCGAAAATTCGGTTAGACCCGCCCCTATCCACTCTCAACGCGCTAACTCGATTAGAGTGTAAACTTCGCTTCAGAAATAATGATATTCGTTAAGCGGTGACGCGATGCGTTTCGTCGCGACGCGACGCCCCGAGCCGTCGATTATCTACCATCTACGAGAAAACCGATCGCAGGGGTTGCATGGAAGGCGTTGCGAATTACTGACCGCTCTTCGAGCACTCATGAAATATTCATTTTTTATGGTAAATACGAATTAGTAAGATTGCGTGTACCTAATAATGGCTGCATACTTAATGCTTAACGACTTTCGTCGACGTTTGTTAAACAATATTTAATTAGCCCACCAACAAATGTTGAACGAAATACAGAGACGCAGACATTACTTTTGGTGTAAGGGAATATTCGGTAAGTGCCACTGTATTTATTTAATGATAATGATACGGTGCTTGAAATAATTAACGAGACTCTGTGGATTTCTGAAGGGTAAGCAAACAAGGCAGTGAAAGGAGCGCTGAATATTTAACACGTACGATTTCCAACAGTATTTACTTTGCATGCAGAGAGTAGCTGTCAAAATATTGGTAAGCTCGTCCCAGAGATCGATCCACTAATCATTCCGATGCCCGTGATATTGAATTACTGCAGCGAGTATCACGCTGCGAAAAACTTGCAAGTATTATAATTTTCACGGCACGGCGGTCCACAATTGTCTCTATCGAACTTTTCCAAACACTATTTCAATGCTCTAGTACTCGATTGCCATTCCTCGATCCGTTTGAAACAACCCCAAGAAGGACCACGAACCGAGACATTCCAAAGCACCGAAACGCCACACGGTTTGCCGATTTCCCAAACGGTTCCGACCGAATCGTCTTGTCGCGCTAATTGGGCACTTGCCTGGATACTCAATTAAAAAGCTGCTCGAGGTTCGTGCTCGTTATCGGCCGCTGACACGGAAACTTTACCCGTCGCACCTACGAAAAAAAAACAAGAGGTCTCCCCCAAAAATCCCCCAATTTTCTAAATTGTCCCAGCGATTTCGATGGTTCCCATGTCCCCGAGTCCCGTTTCATACGCGTGCAAACGACGGGAACAACACTCACCGATGCAGAGGAAAAGCGCCGCGAAGAAAATCGGCGGGAGAGCCCTCGACGACGAGAACATCCTGCTGTCTGTTCTGTTGGCTGGTGCAAGGAGTCCGTCACTCCAGGACGAGTAGTATACTTCCGGTAGCCAGGAGCCGCCCAGCGGGCGGGACCAACGTAGACCCGCGAAACAGAAAGTTAAAGGCACTTGATCCACTGGCTCCGTCCCTTCGAACCCTTCGAAACCCTTCCTTTAACCCTCGTTTCTTCCTCCGATCACAGGACGAATATTCCTCTTGTTTTATTTGCGAAACGGACAGCCGCGAACGATCGTCGGATCCAAAACGATCGTGCAGAACGATTCCGTATGCATAGAAGTGTGTGTTCTATTCGTCAATTAACGATTTTGTTCGATTTTCAGCGTTGGAAAATTTCTTTTCGAAGTTACGTGGGGCAGAGAATTGTTTAGGGGTGTTACAGAGGACCACTGTAGGATCGCACCAAATCACGAGCGGCCAATGTTTGATCGCAGAGCCACAAAAAGGCGCGTCCCAACACGTACGTCTGCTGCGGCGTCGCCGTCGAACTGACTTCCTCTACGTTAACGCTGCAGCAGTGGCGTCGCGGCGCGGTACGTCGAGTCGCGTCGTCGCGAGCGCTTATCTTCAACACCTGTGTGCACCGTTGATTTTCAACCGTGTGCGAGCTAGGCCACGCACAATTCGAAGGAAATTCGAACTGTTCCCCCTCGATGGCCTGCTTTGTAAGTGGCACCAGCTGTGACCTGGCACTTCCACTGTCTTTCCTGGGGATACGAATATGTACTTCTGTGTCGGAGGATTTTCTTGGTGTGCTTTGTTGGAGTTTAGTGGATGTGGAAATTTGTTAGTACTGTGAGTCTACAACTCCGCGAGTCGCTGCAGGATTAAATAATAATTAATTGCGCAAGTTAATAATTCGATAACCGATGCCGCGGCTGTAATAATATTTCTACGATAGTTCTCCCAACATTTGGCCAGGCAAAGTATTTTAATTAGGAATTTACCGGCCACCACAAGGCTATTCCGGTTATCGGTTCACCTCAACCCATACAATAAAGCATCCCTTTATCTGCCTAATGTCGCGAAATTTCGTAAAAATAATTACAACCCCGTCAAAGGTTCCGGAGCAATAAGGAAACATTTTTTGTTTCGCAAAAAACGCATAGAGGCTCGCGTGCAAGATATTAAAAAGAAAGGAAAGAAAAGAAATAGAGATAAGACTATTTCCCATCGCGGTCCATGCTTCTTCCGCGGTCCTGGAAACACGTTTAATTTCCCTGGTCGACGATCCCGTGGAAATCCAACGTTTACATATCCAGTTGCATCAACGTTATTGCAGGATGCATTCACGTGGCAGTTATCGGTGCCGTGTATACACTGTGCCCGCCTGTGCATTATACACAGGCAACATTGTATCGTCCGGCATCAATCATGGGATTTCCTGCAGGTGAACGCCGACAGAGATTTCTGAGTTGGACGCGGTTCGAACCTCGATCAAGGAAATGGTAACGAAACAGCCGATGCAATTAATATCTACATACTTCTGAATAAAAGCGGATGAGAATGGCGTGCCACCGGTGCCAGTTCCGTCGATGCCCGTGAGAAAATAAAAGCCCGCCAATATTTGTCTCGCTCCTCGCCGAACGTACCTTCATTATTTTTCTTCCGCTAATTGAGCATCCACCAACGCGTGTTCTCGGCCGACCCTCGGGACGACAAGCAGGGGATGCAGGAGGAAACAAAGACAACAAATCGGAGGCCGTGTACATTAGACAGCGCAACATATTTCTTGCGGTTGAATGAATCGATCGTTGAAAATCGAATACGTGTGTTTTATCGTCGGGAAACTCGGCTGGGACTTGTGTGTGACAGGGGCCGATTGATCGAGGTATTAATGAATGTTCACCTTTCCGCGACGGCTAATTAACGGGACCGCTCGTTTCCAGGCCATGAATATTCCGACTGACGAAAAATATTTTTATACCTGAGCCGCGACAGCGAAACCTCGGCCAATATTTGCCCAAGGACCTGTTTGATCAGGCAAATTCGTCGAATCCGCTCTGGTTGATGTAATTCATTCGCGAGAAGGTTCGAAATCCTCTGTGCTTCCGCTCGCGGAGAATCTTCCGTCGTTACTTTCAACACACTGAGGTGCATTACCGTATAACTTTAAACGGTATTCGAAATATTGTTCCACTGTTGCATTATATATTTTCATAGTTTATTCGCTATTCTTTTACACTGCAGACAGCTATTGTTAAATGTACGTGCTCGAAGCTTTTTATCGAATCTTTAATGGCCGAACTTCGTTGGATATTCTTTCTTCTTATTCCCCCGCTTGTGCATTACTTGTATGCCACTGTGGTAGTTTGTCGAAGGAAACCGGAAACGTCCTACATAAAGGAAAAGTTGGTCGTAAACTCACGGTCGGTCATTAAGTGTGTCGTGTGTGGTTACAGTTTGTTTCTACGGGGAAACACGATGAAAGTGCTAGGGGTAGTTTTTATATTTCTCTAGACGCAGGCACGTCTTTATTTGATTGGGGCGTGTTACTTCACAGTAGTAAAAACGAAGGCAAATGGAACTTACTTACTCTAGTGGCTGGTTCAGTGCCTGTGCGAAGTGTGGGTCACGTGTTACGTGATAATACCGCATGCAATTGCAATTGCCACCCTTGCGTTACGCGGATAGGGGTACGTTTATTGTACGACCTCTTCGAGGTATCGTTTAGGAGTTGCAGAATTACTCTAATAACATAATAGGCTAGGAGCAATTAATAAAAACAAACAAATCTGTGAGTCGGTGTATTTTATTATTGTTAGACGAATGAATTCCATAATTTCCAGGGTGCAATTGAAATGATGAACAAATAAGTCATCATCCAAGGAGGGAAGAATCTTAATCTCTACAATTAAACGTGCGGTTACATAGTGCGCAACGTTTGACAGGCCTTGATTACTTCGAATTCGCCTCTCGGTGAACATAAAGCAAAATAGAAAGAACGGGATAGGATCGATTGGAAGACACGGAAGAAAAGGTGGATCGTGAGAATGGTCGTGGCACACCCGATGCCACTTTGAGCCTCCTATAGAATTCTACGGTGAAATGCCTCGCAGCATTCCAACAAACAGCAACAGCCCTCGTCCCTTTCTGTCGGTGATCTTATCGCGAGGCCCTCTCTCCATTCTCTCCTTTTATTTACTCACCCCTTGCTGACCCACATGGCCGTCGACTTATATCTGCTTCCAATTAAAAGAGCGGAATTGGATCGCGTTAAAAAAAAAACGCCGAAAGGAAACGACGCTGACCCCGTACAAGCGACTCCTCGATCCAAATGAAGAAAAATCAGCGTGCCGTTCACCGTAAGGGGGGGTGAGAAATGAAGGGTGAAGGAAAGTTCTGTTAGTTGCGCGTCCTCGTAATTAACCCCCCAACGACAAACTTTCCATCGGTTCGTTCTGGCTTCTGATACCGTGTACTCTGTTGCTGATCGTGCAGAATGTTTTCCCAATAGTTGGGAATCGTTTGTTTGACAGATTTCTGAGTAACCGGTAGGGCTATTTCCTCGCCGGAAAAACCGGAAACTTGTCCTCCGCGTTTTCACGCACGCCACAGCCTTTGGAATGGCTACCCCTGAAACAAAATTGCCCCGGGTAGGAGCCACGGCGCGCCACGAAAAAATACGTTATCCATATGACTAAAACCCTCGGAGAAAAAATAATCTTCCCCATACCATTAATCCTCGTTCCCTTCTGTACAGCATTGAGTGTCCCATTCATTCTCTACTCGACGACAATTTTTCGAAAGGAGAATGAAACTCGAAGGAAGGAAAGAAAATCAGCAGACTAAGCACGAACGTTAGCGTAACACGTGTAACTTTTCCCCTCCCTCCCAATTTCTTTTTCCTCGGTTCACCTTCCGACCTATCAATCGCGCGGTACCGCACAAGTAATGATGTTTTACGATGAATCTACTCAATTGTAAGATACCATTACTATTGCCCAGCGAACATTTTATTGTTTACCGCGTACGAGTGAACTTGCTGACATTAAAACGATGACGCATAGTTCGACGCATCGCATCTGCAAACGCAATTTTACACAGCAGTAGCCTACTGCTGAGAAAAGAAAAAGAAAAATGCTACGGGTACAAGCAGGGCGCAAAAAATTAATTACTAAGCTGAAATTGCGGATGGGGCGCTCATTTATGGCGTCGTTTGCCTAAACGTGCCGTCACATTCTTACGCTGCTAAAAACCACCGCATCGCGAAACCATCGTGGCTATTTTTCATTCAACATACGACTGATAACTACGTGGCTGTGGCTCGTAAACGAAGCAAGCGCAATTTTTTTTCTTCGCGGAAGACCATCAAAGCTTGCCAAAAAATTCTCCGCGCAATTTCCATTCTGTTGGTCCACCGAAATTTTTCCTTCCTTTTCGATCAATCACCCGGTAGATACTCCTTTTTTCCTTTTTCCTATGGTTTCATATATTCCAGCCATCTTAGCTCCTCTTTTCAACCCTTGCACACTGCAACCCTCTAAGCTACATTTGCATTCTTATAATCCATTCCTTTTTTGCAACATTTGCATTTTTATAATTAATTATTTTCTGTAAAATTGCTTCAAACTTATACGTGGAGTTTGCTACGTTGTAGAATAGATTAGTGAAAGAATTGTGTTTTGCTGGAATAGAAATTGATGTAGCAGAAAAGCGTAGACGTAAATCAAACTTTATAGAATTGACTGTGAATACAGATTTTGTGGGAAAATGTAGCTGCAGAGAAATATAGAGACTAAAATTACAATTAATTGAACGGAAAATATTTTTTTGATAAAATTGATTTATAAGTTTCCTATTGTTTCAATTAAAAGAGCAGATCAGTGACCGACTGAAAAACTGACGATCGTATAAATCTGGTAAAAATTAATAAGCATGATATTTTACTTGAAAATCGATTTTCCTAAATAATCAGTAAAATTATTATTCGCAGTTTTATCTATAAGGGTGATAATATAATTAAAACATAAATTGATCCTTATCGGATTGCGATGGCAGCACCTTCCCGACCGGGGGGTGTCTGTCAGAAAAGCGCCACCTATTGCGAAGGATTATACTTCAGTTACAATATCGACACAAAGGTACAATGTGTGCACCACGCTGCCCGATGATCCAAGTGTACGTACACGTTTAATAATACTGTGAACGTTCGACTACTTCATGGTGCACACATCGTCTGGTGTCGCGTCATTATTTTCGAAAAAAAATGGAGAATGTAGGGAAGATCATCATAGTATGGGGCAGAAAAAAAATCGAGATCTCGGACGTGAACCTTGGCGATACCGTTCGTGGTCTGAAAGAACGAATACACAAGGAAACTGGCATACTCCCGGAACGTCAGAAATTGCTGAACCTTCGAACCAAAGGTTATGTTTTGAACTGTTCTCACGTCCTTCCATCCCCACCTCTTTTTTTTCCCCGTACAGTCGCAAACATTGCTTGTTTCGTTGTCAATTTTTCTAATAAAATTTGCCCGAGCGTTTGTTTCGTTGATTACAAGTTGCCCCGTGATCCTGTTAGATTCGACACGTTTGACAGTGTCGTCGAAAACTCCGTCAAGTGTCTATAGAAACTTTCTTTTCACCAGACAAAGCATCTCAAGATGAGGAGATCCTGATGGACTTGGGCATGAAGCCCGGATTTAAGCTAATGCTGATGGGATCCCGGGAGGAGGACATTGCGGAAGCGTGTCACGCGCCGAAAGATTTACCCGATGTAATTAACGACTTTAAGACTGAAGAGGAAGAGATAGAGATAGCGAATGGTCAGATGTGTTTGATTCAAATCCAATGTAGAATCGACCACTACAGGTTCGTAGAAAGAAATCCCTTTCGGGAAGGAAAGAAACTATTGGTGCTCGATATAGACTATACTATTTTCGATCACAAGTCAACAGCAGAGAGCGGCGCCGAATTGATGCGTCCCTTTCTTCATCAATTTTTAACCCTTGCTTATTTAAATTATGATATAGTAATTTGGTCAGCAACTAGTATGAGATGGATCAATGAAAAAATGAACGTCCTCGGAGTTTCTAATAGTCCCTATTACAAAACAGCATGCCACCTCGACTCGAAAGCAATGATCAATGTGCACACGTCGAAGCACGGTGTTATCGTGGCGAAACCGCTCGCCGTAATTTGGGGCAAGTACAAGCAGTTCTCCGCCAAGAACACGATAATGTTCGACGATATCAGGAGGAACTTTATAATGAATCCGCAGTCGGGATTGAAAATAAAGCCGTACAGGCATGCGCACATCACACGGAGAAAAGATAAGGAGCTGCTAAAATTGTCTCAGTATTTAAAATTAATAGCCAAAGTAGACGACTTTCAGACTCTCAATCACAGAAAATGGCAGGAATATATAGTTGACAAAACCAAAGAGGAGAAGAAGAACAAGGACGGGAACGAGGGCAGGAGCGAATAAACCTTTCTTTTTCTATTGACAAAATGTTAAATGCTTGTTAAATTTTATCAATCTTCTCATTATTCCAAGGGAATGCATCTCGCATCGATTATCGCGTAACCGACAGAAGCGATCAAAATTCTTTCGAAAGGCGAACATGTGTATAAATGAATCATTTATAATATTCTTCCATGAGCGACATACGATAATATTAATAATAAAAAATTAGCTCTAATCGTTATCCGCATATTTTCACACGCTTCTTTGTATTTATGATGTACTTATCAGTTATTGTGAAACATATACGAAATATGTAATCACAGATCATGAAAATAAATCTTGTGTATTTCAACTGATCGTGACATTTCCCCTCTTATAGTTGCAATAAAAATATAAGAAAATGTTTGAACAACTATATGTACATACATATTCAAAACTTCGTTCTTTATCTATACGATTCAATAGTGGGACGATTTAAACGAAGCTTGAACATGTATAGTCGTTCTTCATAATATATCCCCGAATTCTTTTAAACCAAAGGATTAATGAATAACTAATTATAAATATTTCATTTCCTATCCAATCGCCATCTACTCTCGGATCGGAACGGGCGGATCGTCAGTCGCCGTTCGCCGCCCGTCTCGTGCGCATCTAAGATGGCGAATTGTCCGTCATAGGCGGACTCTTGTTCGAAAGAATTGACGTTCCACATGCTGCGTATAGAAGTCGTTCATTAAAAATATCGGAGACATGGAACTGTTCCGCACTGACACGCACTTCATTTTCGTAAAAGAGAGGCACAGCCTGTGGTGTGACAAGTCCACGGGGGAGTTCTCCGCTAAATCGGGTGGGTACACTTACGACTCGCATTTGACAGACGTGTATATACAATCGTATCAAGTACGATACACATTGTGATTCACGATTCGTTGCTTTTATTTATAACTCCTTCGATTTTCCGTGCAACATGATCGAACAGATTTCACGTGAATTTATCTTACAAGTTCAGTACTTTCTTCGCATCCGATGAATCGATCGGATAATGTTGTATCAGACATGAAAATTAAATGGTCGTTACTAAAATACACACAACGCAAATGAGATTCCCTTAAATGGTAGCAGTTTGCGGGTAGTTTTGCAATAGCTACATGCTCGTCAGTTATGTAAATCTGTGAAACTCGACATGAATGCGATTAACAGATAATATTTAATATCAGCGTTGCTGCTACATAGAATTTATTGAAAATCGTTCTGTAGATTGGGAATGGGCTACCCCGAAGGATTTAGAATGCCTCGGAATATTCTACGGAATTATTGGGAAGGTAGAACAACCCTCCATTTTGGAGCCTCGTTTGATGCTGATCAAAGAGGTTTCGCCAGCCGGTGAATTGTACGGAGGTCATGTTATATATAAAATCAAGTCGATTGCATTTCTGCACATCGGAAATGAAAATAACGACATCGGTCTTCTGCCGTGTAAGAAGCACCAGAATTTGCCAAAGAAAAAGAGTCAGATCGGTCTGTTCGATGTGCCGCAAAAGGCCGCTTTCGCTAAAACATGGGGGACTATCAAGAGCGCTACGAATACTATAAAAAACACTACGCAACAAGCAGCTGCCCTTGCTACGTCCCAGGTAAAATTATTAAGATTCAATTGCGATTAGAGATCGATGATATTTACCAGAGTATTTGCAGGTGAAATCAACAGTCAGCAAGCGAAGCATTGTTAAGGACAAAGAACGATTCGAGAAGAGAATACTAGAGGAGCTGGGGAAAATTTTTACAGAAACCGACTCCTTTTATTTCTGTCAGACCGGTGACATCACCAATTGTCTGCAGAGGCTTTGCATCGCAGAACCGCAGCAGAGCGAGGAAGAACAAAATCAGCTGCTTTGGCAGAGGGTGGATGACAGATTCTTCTGGAACAAACACATGTTACAGGATATAATTAATTTAAAAGTTAGGCTTCTTCTGTATTCGATTAAGTTACTCCGCGAGATATACATTAAATACAAAAATATTTTAATGTTTTTAGACAGACAAGGCTAATTGTTGGATATTGCCAGTTATCCAGGGATATGTGCAAATAGAACAGTGCAAAGTAGAAGTGGGCATCGAGGATCAGCCTTACCATGAAACCTTCAACTTGGCAATTGTATCAAGGAGAAGTAGGTTCCGCGCAGGAACCAGGTAATTATATATTAATACTCTAACGTATCCGTCATTCCTTTTAACGAGCGAAACCTAATTTTCCCACTCTAATAAAGGTATAAACGACGCGGCGTCGACGACGAGGGGAAATGCGCAAACTATGTAGAAACGGAGCAACTAGTTTGGTATCACGATCACCAGGTATCTTTTGTTCAAGTACGAGGTAGCGTACCTGTGTACTGGTCCCAACCTGGCTACAAATACAAACCTCCCCCGCGCATAGACAAAGGTAATTAAGAAAATTACGATTCCCCTATCGATACGCTTTAATAAAAATACATTTACTATATCAGATGAAGCGGAAACTCAAGTAGCATTTGAGAAACACTTTACAGAAGAGCAAGGACTGTACGGTCCGATTTCTATAGTGAATCTCGTTGAGCAGACTGGCAAGGAAAAAATCATTTGGGAAGCCTACAGTAATCACATACTAAATTACAATCATCCCGATATAACTTACACGACGTTCGACTTCCATGAATACTGGTAAGCAATTACAAGATGCTCGATCTCCGATATCACGTCTCTCGAATTGTTTCTAAATGTTCTTTTGTGCCTAACACAGTCGGGGAATGCATTTTGAAAATGTGTCTATCCTGGTCAATGCGTTAGCTACAGTATTGACGGACATGGGGTACTGTTGGCGTGATAAGCAAGGCACAATTTGCATGCAGAAGGGAGTGTTTCGGGTGAATTGTATAGATTGTTTAGACAGAACGAACGTGGTGCAAACCGCTTTGGGTAAAGCTGTAATGGAAATGCAGTTTTCAAAGCTAGGACTGATACCGCCGGACGGAACGCTACCGACGAATATCAGACAAACGTTTCAATTGCTTTGGGCAAATAATGGCGATATAATCAGTAAACAGTATGCCGGTACAAACGCTCTGAAGGTTCGTACCTAATGTCGAAACTCTTCGTTGGTTTTTTTCCTGCAACCCTTTCGAGTTTTTTACCATTGAAGCAAAAGCTCGAATT
This sequence comes from Nomada ferruginata, assembly GCA_963583965.1. Classification (NCBI taxonomy): domain Eukaryota; kingdom Metazoa; phylum Arthropoda; class Insecta; order Hymenoptera; family Apidae; genus Nomada; species Nomada ferruginata. The sequence goes on along the minus strand of OY757225.1, from coordinate 5,208,811 downwards.
GGAACCCAATCTGAACGGTCTATGATACTAGTTTCTTTTATTGCTTATAGGGTGATTACACGAGAACAGGGGAAAGAAAGTTTACCGGTTTAATGAAAGACGGCATGAATTCTGCGAACAGGTACAATTGGACCACAATTATGACACATGTTCCATATTGCAATAGAAAACCATACTCATTCACACATCCTACACGATACATCACTGCTAGGATTATCGTTCATGCTTCAAGATTTATATATCTCGAATATACAGAGCTTCTTAGGTCTTGTAACATTTATAGAGCGAATAAATTGTTACACGTTATTCGTATCGTCATTAGCATCAACAACAATGCGATCAGTTTTCTTCATTTTTTTTTTCATTCTTTTCTTTTTTGAATAGTCCATGACCACTGATTAAATACTGATGTGTACTCTATACATGCATAGATCCTTGACACGATCCTTTCATTTTCCCATAGATATTTTCAGCAACACTTTATGGACGACATACGTCAGGCGGCAATAGATACCTTGCTAGGGAACCCCATCGACGTTAATCAACTGAATACCGATTGGTCGCACTATTTAGACATCCTTGATAATTGCTGCCTTGAGCTAATACCCGCGAAACCACCGAACATAGAGCTTCAACTTGCCACCCATCCCGACTTTCTTTATGCCAGTGCTATGTATGATTTGGCAAGGTTCGTTCTCGGCTTGGGGTTGAAAGTTTTTCACTCGACCGAGCGATGAATAATGTGTGCTATACATTGAAACCATGAAACGTTGTTTTATCGGAACAAGAAACCGGACAACGGTGTAACAAGAACTGCGACGTGTCACGTCTTATAATAAACAGGACTCTGCGTTGCACGAGACTTTTTTATTGCATGACAATTGGCTTGACTTTCAGTTTGATGTTAACAATCTTGATAAGAAAAGAAGTTGCTCTGGCCCCTACACCTTTCCGCTCTAAAATCCTATCTTCACATTTTATTTCATTTGCGTCTCTATCTCGCAGTTGCCGCTTTAATAGAGACAATTAGCTGATCTGCATTCTTTCAGATATTATTTAAATCGCTTCAAAGATGTCTATAGGCAGGCAACAATCGATATGATGCTAGGGAACTCGGTCAGCGAGGAAGTGTTTCAAGAGCGTACAGAGGAGGAAGACAATGCTGCAACGGCAATTCATGTGAAACTGCTGATAGAGGACTGCAAGAAGCTGCTTATACCTGATCCAGAAGTTATTTTAGGCAGTTGGGGTCTCATAGATGCAGATCCTGTGTACGTTACATCTATCTGCTATTTTTTAAACGTTCGTAAATCAGAAGAATAGTTTATTCTAATAAATCCCATTAAATTTAATAGAACCGGCGATGTAACAGAAACAGAAATGGATACTATTCTCATTTTAACCAGAGACAGCTACTATGTAGCTGATTACGACGACCAGATTGATAAAGTAACAAACTACCAACGAGTTCCACTCGAAGATATCATTCTGATGGAATTCGGCCAGCCAGAAAACACGGTCTCACTGTTTAAAAACAAGCATTTCCACTGCATCAGGATAAACTACAAAATGGCCAACGAGTATGGCTATTTTCACATGTTCCGCAGTACAAATCTACGATTTTTTAACAATATGGCTATTGTTATAAAGACAGAAGAAGAATGTATAGGTACGAACCACCTTCCCATTGTTCGGCAAAATCGAAATATCTTACATAAATATGCATTACAGAGTCTCTGAAGTCAGTCTGCGAGGCTATCTCTGTGGCAATGGAGATAGCTGGTCTACCAAAGATGCCTATAGCCACAAACGTGTCCTTAGACAGACGAAAGAGTAAATTAGTGAACAGTAAAGGATCCACGGGTCTCCTGGACATTTCCTCGTTCCCAGAATTAACCAGAAATGTCTCTGAAACGCAGTTGCTAGCCCTAAAAAGTGCAGGTACATATCCAAGCAGGTATTTATATTCCACCCCGTTAATAACTCGATATAATATATCTTGTACTTGTAGGAACGAAAGCCTTGAGCAACATGTCGGAGCAGTTCAGCAAGCTGAACAAATTAAGTCATAGCTTCAGCTCCAGAAAGCCTATTGACATAGCTAGGAGCATTGGCAGGAAATATGAAACAGCTCCGAAGCCCACATTCACTGTTGGGAACAGAGATATTTTAGGCAACGTGCACGGAAAGCGTGATAGTAACAGCGCTAGCAGCGACGATGAGGACATTGTGGTACCACCTGTTCCTCTGGAGAAACCAGCGAACTTCACCCACAATAAGAACCTGATGGAAGCCTATACTCCATCCATTGGCATCATAATGGGCGTGAAGAATGCAGGTGTCGTAGAACCAACAGCGCGCAATGAACAGCAAAGCTTGTCTATTCGACCTAACAATCTGACCGGTCAGAATTCTGACAGAGAAGCTTCACACGTTCCAAAGTCTAGTTCTGCAGCCAGTACTCTGAGCGCTTCAACTCAGAGGACGCCAGAAATTACTATACAAAGTGTAACAGACACTTTGGGCGAAGATAAAGAGAGAATTCTTCCACCATCGTCGTTGAATCTTTCCAAGAATTTCAGTCACTCGACTGGGGAAGTCGATAGCCAGTTAATATTCGGTAATGTAAATGGAGATAAATTGCAAACCGATAATAGGTTGCTGGACAAAAAGAGGTCTACGTCTGAGCAAGATTTAACTCTGAACATTACGTCTTCTCAGAGTGAGTCCGCTTTAAAGTCGATTAAGAATAATGTTGCAGACGTCGCAAGCCCTGTGGCATCTACCACCAAAGATATTCTGTCGCCCTTCTCGAAATTCGCAAAGGGCGTGCAGACTTTAGGGGCGAATTTGGATCCTAGAAAACTGAAGACAGGACAGGTAGGATTGTCTAGAAATCTTTCGGACCACCACATGGAGCAACGTAGAAAGTTGCAAGAGAAATGGGGTTCGTGTCAATCCAAGCTCATAGCTTTGTAAACTTTTTCAGAATATTCTGAAGTATCGATGTCTAGTAGCTGATAAAGAAATTGAGAAACTCGCGTAATTTACAGTGCATTACACAGTAGACGTAAAGACACTTTTGCATATAAAATTTCCGAATAAACCAAATTAATTTAAATTTAGTATTTTCTAACTCCGAATGCACGTATCCGAGAGATTCATTTATTTTTCGAATTTATATTACTGCCAACTTGTTCACAGTTGAAACATGCGTTAAAATTCATAGAAAAGAAACGAATAACTGATAAAAACTCTTTCTATACGTTCTTTCATGTAAAAGGAAAATTCATTCCCAAAGTACAATATGGTCAATATTAAATCTATGGCAGGAGCCCATTTGTGTGTCTACTTACAAAACTTTCTGATACTCTACATCGATGAGAGCTACGTGCTCTTGACGCCTGCACGAACTGACTATCTATTCACAAAATGCTTTCGACGTATTTATACGAAATTTTCATCGCGACAGTATCCCTTTGGATGAATTTTACCAAACGTATCCTAGCATTGCATTTAGACATTTGAAAAAGTGGAATTGCAATGAAAGAACAATTTTGTGCTTATACAATGTAATTTAATCCCAAAAACTATGTGAAGCTCCAGCGCTTGCTGCCTAATTAAATCGTCCTACTCTTAATGCTTATATTTATTTGTAATGTATATGTGTTATAGATTTCGTTTTTGTAAATTTTTAGATTCACGTGTATGTACGCATAATGTTTATATATTTGTAAAGATACATAGACAAAAGGTTTATTTATGCAGCAAGCTCGCGGTAAAAGCTTTGTAGTCAATTATGTACATACATACAAAGTATTATTTAAATGTATAGTCTAACAAAGATATCGTACATATTGTTGACTAAAGCAAAAGTAAGACAGCCAGACAGTACTGGTGTACGAAACATTCTCTCTAAAGACAAGTATAATGTGCAAACTGTTACAATAATTCTAATTGTGTAAAGTCTTGGCATTGGACAGCTAATAAGTAGAGACTTATAGAATCACAATGGTGAACAGGATCAAGTTTGAGAGATATTTTGGATATGGAAAATAGGAAAAATGCTTTATTAATGTCGTGCTACTTTCCTAAATAATATTCCAACAGAAATATGAAGAGAAAAATAAAATCGGGGAAAAGAACAATCACAGTATTTAGTACGCTTGCACGGTTACAGTATTATGTATATTTAATCGACGATAGAAGAAATAATTTACATATGTAATGGATTTAAAAAGGAGGGACAGGTAGACGTTATATAATATTACATTTAGACCAAACGACTTGAATTATACTTTTAAATGGCTAACTTATTGTATATATACAATAAATATTATACGAGTGATTGGATTTAATCGTTTAATACTCATAGTTGCACCAACGTGTATTAGAAGTACTGCAAGGTAAGAGTTTTTCTAGCGAATGTTTATTCCCAATTGCAACTGGATAGTCTGTGATATAATTTAGCAGAATGAATACAATCTAAAACAATAAAAATAAATGCTTTTAAAAAAAAATAGAACTGTCTTCATTTGCTCTTCTTGGTGGTTATTATGTGATAGTAACTCATCCTAATTCTTAATCCCAAACTTTCACCATTGTATAACACACCCACCAAGCTAAAACACTATAATATATCCATGCATATTTTTTGATATATTAGTCGATTAATTTTATCAATAGATATGATTTGTATTTATTTATTATATGATTTGTAAATATTTACGTTTGTAGTGCAGCCATCTATACACAAGTGCTTGAAAATACTCGTGCCTCTGCTTTACCTATAAGATAAGGCAGAGGCACGAGTAGTGTCACGTACTTCTACATAGATGGCAGTACCATTGCCACTTTCGAGTGTAGATAAAGATGAGGCAAGAGTAGTTTCACGTATCGCTTTATAGGTGGCAGATCTATAGGCCACTTGAGTGTAGTTAAGGTAGGGAGACGAGTTTATCGAGCAGCTTGTTGTAGAGTCGGTATTGTAGACTTGACAAGTTGTGATTTTAAAGGTTTTTATTAATGAAATTAAGTTAATAATGCTTGAAAGTCATTTCCTGTTCTCAATTTTATATCGATAAAGTGTTAGCGAACTCAGTATTAAACATGAAATTAAAATTAATAGGTATAATAGCATTGCACGTTCCATTGTTTATTTTAATGTACAGCAATCAAACGTCTTAACAAAGGTAGATGCATCTTTGAATATCTTTTTCTTTAAATCAATTTTGCAGCATGTTAATAAATACGTACTAATTCTAACTTTCTAAATTCGTCTCCGCGCAGGTCAAAGCTTTTAATATCTAATATTAAAGCTCTCGATTCGAGGAATGATCTGTTCCTATTTTAGGACGACTGTTCACCCCTCATTCCACTCCTTTTCAAATAAACCTCTCTTTCTCTTATGCTTTTTATTTGGCCCTTCCTTCTTTCTTTTTCCTCTATGTATGCATTAACAAGCTTTCGCTCTTCTGTTACATACTTAAGTATTAGCAGTAATTACTGCTAATATATTTTTTGTATGTGCAGGTTTCGCAGGGAAAGAGTACAGAGCATTGACTAGCACTTCTCATTGTGCATAAGAGCAAGAATGATGATAGAAGAACCTTTGCCACGTACTTTAGTTATCGTTTAGTTATAGTAAATTTATCTTATTTGTGTCTATTGTACTTTTCATAAGACATGTTATTTTAAAACTGATAAGGATTTAGTTGTCAGATGTATTGCAGATAGATATAAAATAATAGTTCGTAAGTACTAACTTGTAAATTTGAATTAGAACATTTTGTAACTTAAGTTACAATTGTATCTTCATTGATTAGTTTAAATAAATTTTAAATGAAAAAAACTCCACTGCCCTTTTTATTTTCACACCTTACCAATCCTTGAAAGAACCTAATTCCGATTCCTTATACAAGAAGTACCGTGGACGAACTTTCAATGCAAAGTTCCCAAGCGGAGAACTTGTCAAAATTGACCTGAACATTATTAAACTTGGCGCCAATTATCCAGGAATTAATACAACATTTTGATGGAATCCCCTCTTTTTGGAGCGCTCGGAAATTCCTGGAACGTGACGTCATTTCCAAGAAATACTGCGATGAAAGACCTCCTCGCATATCATATTCTCCTGATACAAATCCACGATTTTCAGCGATATATTTTTGCCAGAATCTCAGAAATTTTGCGCTCGGAAATTCCTGGAACGTGACGTCACTTCCAAGAATTGCTGCTATGAAAGACCTCCTCGCATATCATATTCTCCTGATACAAATCCACGATTTTCAGCGATATATTTTTGCCAGAATCTCAGAAATTTTGCGCTCGGAAATTCTTGGAAAGTGACGTCATTTCCAAGAATTGCTGCTATGAAAGACCTCCTCGCATATCATATTCTCCTGATACAAATCCACGATTTTCAGCAGAAATATTTGCCAAAAATTCAGAAATTTAAGTGCTGAAAATCGGGGATTTGTATCAGGAGAATATGATGTGCAAGGAGGTCTTTCATCGAAGCAATTCTTGGAAATGACGTCACGTTCCAGGAATTTCCGAGCGCAAAATTTCTGAGATTCTGGCAAAAATATCCCGCTGAAAATCGTGGATTTGTATCAGGAGAATATGATATGCAAGGAGGTCTTTCATCGAAGCAATTCTTGGAAATGACGTCAGATTCCAGGAATTTCTGAGCGCTTAATTATCTAGACTTCTGCCATCAAATTTTGCAAGAACGAAGACTGTGAATGATGTTGTTTCCAAAAATTTCTTTCTTTTATATTTAATAACGTATAGGGCCATTTTTACAAGTTTCTCGCTTCAGGACTTTGCATTTCAAGTTCGTCCACGGTACTTCTCGTGTAAGGAATTGGAATTAGGTTCTTTCAAGGATTGTTAAGGTGTGAAAATAAAAAGAAGAGTGGACTTCTTTTAATTTAACATTTATTTAAACTAATCAATGAAGATACAAGTCACAAAAAGGTTCAAATTACAAGCTAATACTTATGAACTACTCTTTTATATCTATTTACAATACATCGTACAACTAAAGTATGTATTAATTCAAAACTAACATTTATATAATATAAAAAATACATTAAACTTAAATAATCTAATACTTATAAACTATTCTGTGAAGTTAATTTACAATACATCTTGCAGATAAAACTTACCCTAAACTTTACATAGTTTATGCGAAGAAGATTATAAATTTAAATTACAGCAATTGTGCCATTTATGCATATGCAGATTACTTATTACATTCTTAATTCTATATTTAGTACATTCACTAGAACTTGTAGTAAATTATGTAAGGTCTACCGAATAAACTGAATATAAAATAAAGTATACAATCGTTATACATAACAATTAATTACACAATTGTTCTAAATTAATCTTACGTGCTAATAGTTACAAACTATTCTTATAAACCTATTTTTTATAACTAAAGGATAACTAACGTATGTTGCACAAGTTCTTCTACCTTCTTTCTTGCATTTATGCACAATGAGAAGTGCCAGGCAATGCTCCTTACTCTTTGATTTCGAAACCTGCACACAGAAAAAATACATTAATAAGTATGTAACAGGAGAAAGATTATTAAGAGATATTTAGAGGAAGAAGTAAGAAAGGAGGGGCAAGCCAGAAGCATAAAAAGGAGAGGATTATTTGAAAAGGAATGGAATGGGTCAAGTATGAGTGACTTTGACAAAAGCGGAAGTAAAGGCATTGACGGAGATCCTCAAAAGTAGAGTCAATCAAATGCAACAGCAGGAACAAGGCAGAAAAATAGGGAAAGCAAGATACAATGATACGTTTAAAGATATTAGAACAACAACGCTACTATGGTACTTAAGTAAAAACGGACGAGGGCGCAATTGACAATTAACAACGCAGGTGCGAGATCCAAAAGCATTAAAGGATGAAATAAATATTGGGAGAAGAAAAAGGATAAAAGATCAGACCTGTGCATACAAAAATTTGGAACATAAGAGCACCTGCTAACAAAATGTACAGAAATAGATACAATAAGACATAGAAATATAAGACATAGACATAGAAATAACTTAGGAACTTGTAATTAAACAGGAAGGAACGGAAAAGATTTATAATAGATGTGCGATAAAGAGATAAGAAATAGTGTAATACGTAAGGCAGAGAAGGTATGAAAAGGAAGAGCGGAACGGAAGATGAGAGTGCAAGAGATAGTATTGTAAAGATAGGTTATATGTACACTAACCAAACTTTCATTCCTGTGACACCGAAATAAAGAATAATACCACTATTAGTATGTATTTATTCAGTCCTGGAAAATTTATTTAAAGGAAAAAATATTCACAAATGCATTTACCCGTGTTAAGGAGTGCTCGATTGTTGTAGAATATAATGATCAATGGAACATGCAATGTTACCGTACATATTAATATTTATGTAGATTGAAACACTGTGTTTGCTGACACTTTATTGATATGTAAAAGAGTGTACGAAACGGTTTTCGAGGATTATTAACTTAATTGGATGAATGAAGACATAAATTACCAAATTTTATGAACATTATCGCACCGCTACTTATAAACAAGTGCTTGAATTTACGTACCACTCGCATCCCTGTCTTACCTACACTCAAAGTGGGCTTTAATTTCGCCATCTATACAGAACTGCTCGAAACTGTATATATGTCTGCTTTATCTCGAGTCATTAGTATCGCCATCTATACAGATGTGACTAAAACTATTCGGGCCTCTGCCATATCTACACTTATGGTAAGTAAGGGGTGTGAGTAGTTTCAAGGCGTTCCATACAGATGGAACTACCATAGCAAGCGCGAGTGGTTTCAAGAAGTTCTGTATAGATGGCGGAACCATAGCTGACACTGTAGATATGGCAGAGACCCGCGTAGATTCAAGTATATCTTTGCACATATTGATTAATTTATGAATTAAAAGATATATACACGGGTATTTCAATTATAAAAAAGAAGGCTTCTTGAGAAATAAGAAAATGTAATTCTCTAGGCGAAACATATATGATTTATGTCACTAACGAATTATCTCGCAAGCGTCAGAAAACAGAAGGGTCTACATAAGAAGCAGGGCAATAAATAATACACAATATTTACAGCTGCAGATAGATAAAACGATAGAAACGAGAACTCAAAAGTAATTGCAATAAGAACTTAAGATTCTCTCCGCTCAAATAACTACAGTGGACAGTAATGCCCACTTAATGTTCGCTGCTTCGAAGCTGCCTAGCGAACACTATCCAGGGATGTGATTTATAAGGAATTGTTCATGCTTATCACTTTTCGGCACGCTCGGTTAGGCTGTGTTGGGAGTGGATTGAGATGTACTGAGAACCAGCGTGAGATATATTTAACACGTTGAGTGCACGTCAGGCATCGGTGTCTGACACTAAACTTTCCGTTCAGGCCGCGTCAGTCATCGGTGACTGACAATCGACTTTCCGTTCAGTGACTGACTCTAAACTTTCCGTTCAGGCCGCGTCAGTCACCGGTGACTGACAATCAACTTTCCGTTCAGTGACTGACTCTAAACTTTCCGTTCAGGCCGCGTCAGTCACCGGTGACTGACAATCAACTTTCCGTTCAGTGACTGACTCTAAACTTTCCGTTCAGGCCGCGTCAGTCACCGGTGACTGACAATCAACTTTCCGTTCAGTGACTGACTCTAAACTTTCCGTTCAGGCCGCGTCAGTCACCGGTGACTTTCCCCATGAAAGCTGATTGCGTAGGTTCAATTGATATCTCTGCTGACATTGTGCCGGTGGTCTTGTTAACCGTAAAGGCCAGAAGAACCCTGGGTTCGGTGCTGTTCTGTATGATCTGGTAGCGTGACACGGCTGGGTCACCGAGTGAGGGGCGCTCTGTAACTCAGGGAGCAGTAAATTGACGGGAGGTAATATTGGGTACAGTGATCCCTGTGTTGTCTCTTGTAATGATGCAGGTGGTACGTACCGTGGTAGCGGTGAGAATTTTGTAGGTGGTATGTGGTTGTCTCAGGGGTGACGCAGGAGAGAAAATCCCTGCGCAGCAACTAAAAGGTAGTGTGCATGACACGGTTTGATGTGTTAAATAGTAAATCCTTTTCTGTTGATGAAATGTCCTTTGAAGCTGGATAACCTCAAGTTGGTCACGGACGATAGGAAGGCTGGCGTGCAGAAACAGTATACTGACGTGGATGTGCGGGTGGCCCTTTAATTCTCTCGAATAACAGCAATGTTATTAATCTGCATTCAATTCGTAACTAAATTGTATTTGGAGTATACACTTTAATCTGCTAACTAAGCTGTCATGCTTTTAGATGTGTGGCAGTTGTGAATTCGGAGCAGCAAGACTGAGCAATGCGAAATAATTCAAGGTGCAGGTGGCGCTGGTATGGGTAGGATTGCTAGGTCACCGTGTGCGAATTTTTGCGCGCAAATTCAAATTCTTGTTTGGAAGTTGTACTCAGATATTGGAAGAATAACTACTAGTTGTATAGAGCTGGGGCTTGTCAGGGGTATTTAGAAAGGGTAACAGGGAAAACACAAAAGATATAGAATATGAAGTTGCATCAATAACACTGGAAGTAACAAAGTCAGGCAGTAGTTGTACTGATTGCATGAGCCTGTATAGGTGTAAGAAGGGAAATTAAATTAGTTAGTTTAATGGGGGGATTATGAGATCCAAGCAACATAGTATATTTTAGTCATCCACTTTTTAGTATAGTATATTATAACTAAATAAACATAAAACGTAAAATAAAATAAACAAAAATATCAAAAATACAGAAAACACAAAAGATAATATAGGATGGTAGGGTAGCTTAAATCCTAGAGGTAATACATATTAGATTAGCCTTGTAAAGTTCAAAGTTGAGTATAAATCGGCTCAGTTTGGTTTAGTTTAGTTTTAGTTTTTAGTTTTTAGTTCAATTTCAGGGTGTAGGATAGGTAAGAAAGTAAGAGTAGTTATAGCTAATTGAGTTGGTTAAGGCGCTTGGTTTGTCAGGTGCACTGGTTCTCCGGCCATCTGGTTGTGTATCAGCGACGCAATGCCTCTACGACTTAGGGCCATTCAGATCAATCTAATTCACTGTGTGGTGGCACAGGCCATTTTTGAGCAAAAAAGGCAGCAAGATGGATATAGTGTTGCGTTTATATCCGAGTACCATCGGAAGTTGCCGTCTTGGGAGGTTGCAGACGAACCTTCCGGCGGAGGCCAGAGATCTGGATCCACCCTCGTTAATCAGGGGTGCCATCCATTGTTCAGCAAACTGGAGTAGGTTTGTAGAGTACGTTACTGCGGTCCTCGTGGCGAAGGAATACATTGAACGCTATCGTGTGCGAAACGGACTTCGGGCTGCATAGCTGGGAAGTCTCAGGTTTTCCTTTAGCAAGGTGCTGTGAGTGCGCGAGTGGAGTGTTGTGTTCAGTGCGAGGGCGGCGAATTTGTTCCATTTCTTTGGTGCGAAGGATGTGTGTTGGCGGGTACTAGTCCTGACTAGTTTACCTTGTCCAGTTTGGGGTATGTGTGTGTCACCCACGATTGTGTATGGGGTTACATAATGTTAAGGCTGTAGCATGTAATGGTGTATGGTGTCCTATTGATCTCTCAATCAATTTAGAGTGAATGTGCGTGCATGTAGGTGGCCCGATGTGTGGTTTGGGGCTATCCAACGTTACTGTGAATTTTTATAAGTATGTGTGAGGTTTAAATAAACAGATGGTATGAATGGTGTGTGCATGTATGCTTGTGTACATGATGGGGCGAGGGAGGCGCCTTTCTTGGGAAGGTGCAATCAATTTTAGCTACTCAGTTGACGATATTGATTATGAATGAGGGAGCACTAGATAAACATTGCACCAGTGTGTGTGCTTTGTCGCCATGCTGGGTTTGTGTGAGAGTCGGTTTAAAATGGGGTCTAGTTGCTGACAGTTCCTGGCAAGGGACAACAGTAGGGTTCCGGGGCGGCAGCTGTAGCCATTTCAATCATGACAATGGTAGTGTGGCGGTCCCGGTATTGGAGTATGCCCCGCACACCAGGTGGGTGTTGGCAGCGGATTGGAGTTATGTCTGTCTGTCCGACATCCACCAGGGGCGTGTATAAATAGTTTAGACGAGCAGGAGTTCTCACTCCAAATTTGCAGATGCTTAACTGTTCTTAGGACAGGGGCGGTATTTTGGGACGTGTGTAAAAGTTTTTTGAGGAAAGTAAAATCAAGCTACTGGGTGGGTGTGTCGGGTGTCTGCACCTTCTGTGTTTGCATCTGGCAGGGTCCTGAACCAGGCTCTGGGTTACACTTGAACCCGGACTGGATGTAGGGTTTGCCCATCCAAGCGAGGATTCTCAGAGCTTGGCAAATTCAATGACCGCCTATAGGATCAATACTGGTCACGGGTGCGAGGGTTTGTTGAGGGAGGTGGTGGGACAAAAAAAAAAAAAAAAAAAAGTCATCGGTGACTGACAATCAACTTTCCGTTCAGTGACTGACTCTAAACTTTCCGTTCAGGCCGCGTCAGTCATCGGTGACTGACAATCAACTTTCCGTTCAGTGACTGACTCTAAACTTTCCGTTCAGGCCGCGTCAGTCATCGGTGACTGACAATCAACTTTCCGTTCAGGCCGCGTCAGTCATCGGTGACTGACAATCAACTTTCCGTTCAGGCCGCGTCAGTCATCGGTGACTGACAATCAACTTTCCGTTCAGTGACTGACTCTAAACTTTCCGTTCAGGCCGCGTCAGTCATCGGTGACTGACAATCAACTTTCCGTTCAGTGACTGACTCTAAACTTTCCGTTCAGGCCGCGTCAGTCATCGGTGACTGACAATCAACTTTCCGTTCAGTGACTGACTCTAAACTTTCCGTTCAGGCCGCGTCAGTCATCGGTGACTGACAATCAACTTTCCGTTCAGTGACTGACTCTAAACTTTCCGTTGAGGCCGCGTCAGTCATCGGTGACTGACAATCAACTTTCCGTTCAGTGACTAACTCTAAACTTTCCGTTCAGGCCGCGTCAGTCATCGGTGACTGACAATCAACTTTCCGTTCAGTGACTGACACTAAACTTTCCTTTCAGACCGCGTCAGTCATCGGTGACTGACACTAAACTTTTCGTTCAGGCGTCGGTGTATCACAGTGTTAAGCTACGCCGCGGCGCGCCGTCGCGCATGTCGCGCCGTGTGGCCTAAACGGAAAGCGTGGCAAAACCGGCGTGGCATTCAATGTGTTAAGGGCCATTGCTGATGACAAGTGGAGATAACTCGGACGCAACCTACATCCTCGATACATCGGAGCAGGTCCAACAATCGGTAGGGATGAGTCCGCGAACATTAATTGTGGAAAAAAACGAACATTAAGCGGCCATTATTGTACATTGTATCCTAAATGCAATACGCAGTCAATTAGCTCGAATTATTTTCCACATAATTACCAAACGTCTCTTAAACGTTTAATAATTATACGATAAATAATTGATTGACCAGGTCTCACCACGTGGAGGTTACTGCGCATGGAGACCCACCCTAGCACGGCCCTTCCACCCTCCAATTACGCGAAAACTAATTCTAATATAAATTGTAAGAAAGAATAATCTCCTATTATTGTCAATTTGTAGAACGTTGATTAATTGATCGTAGTACAAGTAAGACAACAAGAGGAGTATTTGGAAAATTCACGACCGAAAGCTAAATGGAATATCAGCAGCAAACCTGAAAGAAAATCAAGACGAGAATTCAATTTCCTGAAATAAAACATTCTTAAAAATATATCCTATGATCATAAAAACAAGACAACGAAATATTATCACAGCAATGTACACTGCTGTCTTAAAAACCAAGACACAGCTTAAAAATAAATCATCCCTTCTTAAATACTAGATTACATTCAAATGCACCCTGCCTGACTAAAGATCAAACTTAAAACTAGAATCACCCTACCTAATATAATATCTAAGAGTTCAATTACAAGAACAATTTCAATAATATCCTACCTAAATAGGAATGTAACAGATACTTTATCATATTATTGTAGGTACAAGTATGCATATACTTAATTCCTCTCCAATTAGTCCATATAAATTTTGTGGTCCATGCCTTCCTAGAACAGACAACTGGCAACTGGGCAGGGGCTGGGCACGGGCAGGGGCAGGGCACGGTCAGGGGCAGGGTGAGAGTGTGGTCATATTAAACATATTTTAAACAATCCTCTTCTTCAGCTGAGTCCTTTCAATCCTTCTGAAACAAAGACAAATTGGAAGTAATTAGTAAAGCATTATAAAAATCTTAAACTCATAATTGGGATCAAATGGGAGGCAAGTAACGAAAGTGACTGCTACCGAGCAGTCCGCGAGCCCTCGGCCCAGAGTCTGAACAGTAGAACGACTTACACTCGACACCAGTTTCGATACCGAGCCACAGCAATCATTGAGGCACGGATATGCAAAACCGCAACCACGATTCCAGATTAGGTCCCCTTATGCCTTCTGCCACCCCAAGGTGTGCTTGGCGTGGTCTAACGGGGAGAAGTATCCCACTTGGCGGTTCACCTGTCCAGAACCACAATCACAGCCTCACACACTGCTCCACGATGACACTGCAACCCAAATACCGCCACAGGTGCCAAAAGCGCCTTACCATCCGTCCCCCGGGCCGAGAACGGAAAAGGGAATGAAGCTAATAGTGGTGAATTGAATAAAAAGAAAAGCAACGAGAGCGACTGCTCCCGGCCGAGAGCAAAAAAGGGAATGAAGCAGAAAACGTAGTGAAGCAAAAACGCAATGAAGCAAACAAGGGAACGAGAAGGGAAAGTGCAATGCGCAGTCAATTCGCTCGAATTATTTTCCACATAATTATCAAACGTCTGTTAAACGTTTAATAATTATACGATAAATAATTGATTGCCCGGGTCTCACCACGTGGAGGTTACTGCGCATGGAGACCCACCCTAGCCACGGCCCTTCCACCCTCCAATTACGCGAAAACTAATTCTAATATAACATGTGACAAAGAAAAATCTCCTATTATTGTCAATTTGTAGAACGTTCAGTAATTGATCGTAGTACAAGTAAGACAACAAGAGGAGTAGTTGGAAAATTCACGACCGAAAGCTAAATGGAATATCAGAAGGAAACCTGAAAGAAAATCTGCAAGAGAATTCACGTTCCTGAAATAAAACTGTCTTAAAAATATATCCTATGATCTTAAAAACTAAACAACGAAATATTATTGCAGTGGTGAACACTGCGGGCTTAAAAGCTAAGACATAACTTAAAAATAAACCCTACTTTCTTAAATTTTAGATTAGATTCGAATACGCCCTGCCTGACTAAAGAGCTAACTTAAGACTAGAATCACCCTACCTAGTATAACATCTAACAGATCGAATAAAAGAACAATTTCAATAATATCCTATCTACATAGGACTGTAATAGATACTATCCCATACTCATGTAGGTATGAGTATACATATACTTAAATCCTCTTCGGTTAGTCCGTATTAATCTCTCGTGGTCCATGGTGTCCTAGAACAGACAGAAACCGAACCAAAAAATTGCAGCACCTGCCAACAATATTTGGTTTTACAAACCCTGCCTAATTAAAAGTCTAATAATTTAAATTCGTGTAAAACCTGCCAGTATAAAGATCTAAGATTGTGTGTTGAGACAAATCCTACCTACATAAAGAGCTAAATGTATTGTTCGATTTATATTTGGGCCTGCCTAATTAATTGTCTAACACCTGTAATTAGTTAATAAGGACAGGGGTTTGGGGCAGGGATGGGGTGAGGGTGTGTTCGTATTATACATTGTTTCATGAATCCTCTTCTTTTCAATGCTTCTGAAACATGCACAAACTCGAAATAATTAGTAAAGCATTATAAGAATGAATTCTTAAACTCACAAATTGAATCGACGAGGCTGGCTCTTTAATTTTAAAGTTTCCAATCGGGTCTTTGATAATATTTCTGGATCTGTATTCTATATATTCCACTCTTGAGCCTCTGACGTATGTACTTATGTTTGTTTAATATAGCATATTTGGGTTCATCTGTGAATCTGTAACAATCTCAAGCATTGGATTAGTGACATCCCCAAGCCTCCCCATTTTATATCGAAATGAAGCTGCTTTTAATTCGTAATAACTGAATTTTAGCGCAGTTAATAAATCAGAATTGATATGAAAAATGCTGCTATTTTTTGTTAACAATAGTTAATTGGATTTCGGCCAAAGTGATATATTCTTTTGTACGTTCTAGATCAAACTGAATGGTGGTATCACGTTCATTAAAAACTCCAAAATGAAGTAGTCACATTTCACTACAATTGATTCTATTTTGCTTCAACAAAGAAGCGACAAACGATTATTCGGAAGAAAAATATCAAACTTCAACTATCACCATGCCGAGACCCAACTACTGCCAATAACGTTTTTCGTGCAAGGATTTTTGTTTAAACATTTACGGATATCGCGAGTGAATTTCAATTTCTACAAAGCAAGCTCGAAAAGTTATAAAAATTGGCTCTACTAAAGAAAAGGTTAAGATAGAATTGCAACAATTAAGAGGAAATATTTAAGAGTTAAACTCCAATAATGAACAGTCACTAGTATTAACTCTAATTTAAATCTACTATCTAGAATTATTATAAATTTATCAAAGATTCTGCAAATTATATCTGTTTTTTACTTTGCTCTTTTTCTTTTCTTCTTCTTTCTTTTCTTTTCTTTTCTTTTGTTTTCTTTTTTCTTTCCATTCTCTTTCATTTATTTTCTTTTTCATTTCTTTTCATTTCGTTCACACAGTAAATTACTAATATGTATGCAAATTTTTAGCAGTACTTCCATCAACAGACATTCCAGGTAGTATAATTATTAAGAAAAATAAAATAAAAAGAAAGGCAAATATAAAACGCTGAAAAGAAAAAGTTCCTGGTTCAGGAACAGGCTTCCAATTGGAAGCAGATGGGGACTAGTAGTCGCAACTCTACTTAAAAACGCGTACTTTAATCAACGCAACGCTAACTGGAACTCGCGATACAATCATTTCGCAACACTATGTATTAAGACTAATAGAAAGCAAACAGTAAATTATTAGTAATAACCAAAATTCAGCAAATTGAAGATCCTCTGAAAAATGAACTGAAAGTTCCAATAGGCGAAAACAATTTCCGCAACACTAGAAGCTCAAATGCAAAGTGTATTATAAAATACTACAATTTAACTAGCAATAAGAATAGCAATAAGTGGCATTCAACGCAACTCCAACTCGACCCGTTCGCAAGTTTTTCGCAACTCTAAAGCAACGCGATATTTTTGGGAGGGCTGTATCGTTGGGCCGGAATGTGCATCGGCCAAGTACAAATAAAAATTCTACAAATGAAAATGCAAGCACAGTGACAAAGTAGTAACACAGAATGATTCCCCATTCTTAAAAAGAATGGGGAGCCATTAGTAGTTGCCCTTTTGAGTGACAGTTTGTCGGGCCTCTTCGGCATATAGCCTCTCCATTTCGTCGGACCCAAGGGTCAGCTGAAACTTAAACTAGGCTCGAGACTCTAATCGGAAACCAAGGAAAAACTTATAAAGGTGAAATAAAGAGTTTGAATCGCGGAGCTAAATGGAACACACGTGGCCGAATGGCGATCAAATAAAATCGTAAAATTGTGATTACGGAAAATCACATAGATTACGATTAAAATTGTAATCGTTCTTCGTTCACACGTGCAGCCTCGAGCATAATGTAACGCGTTTCGTTTCGGAGCCTAAATCGCGACCACGACCGCGAAGGATTCGAAAAATCGATAGGCAAAGCCAGAGGCGAACGCATTTTCGTTCGCGCCACAGCTTCACCGTCGACTTTTCAAATCAGATTTCCTGAAACAGGTTGAACACGCGAAATAGTGCCTACCCGATCGGAGACTGTGTCAACCTGCCCGGCCCTACCTACTTATGTCTATCAATCACACCAGAAAGTATGCTACCTATCCTACCTGGACCTATATTTAAAAAATGGCAAACAAACACACCAACACACGACACTCCACGGTTCTCAGTCAAACACTTGGGCGCAAAAGCCTACACTAGGGAGGCGTCCCGGGACACCCCCGACACCCAAGTGCTGTCACACAACTTGCACACTCTAATGTACGTACCATTTTTCTGAAATCGACTGACAGTGGCTGGGATCTCTGCGTTCACATGGAAAAAACCACGTCGCGGTTGAGATATTTAATAGATATTTAATAAAATAATTAAATAGCACCGATACAAGAGGTACTTGATAGCAATTGATAAGTATATTCAATTCTTTTTGGCATTTGGCCTCTGTCATCTTAAATGACAAAAACTTCGTGCCCAAGTATAGTAGGAATTATTGAAGCAAATAATACTAAAAATGACGTCTCTGTTTTAAATTGATGGACATCTTATCTTAGTCATAATAGCTACATTTTAATACGGAACGACGCAAATCCACAGCCTAACCACACACACAATGCGGATATTACGTCGTGCACGATACACCAACGCACTGTCAGTCGCCAACAATAAATCATTTTATGGCTTATAAACTAAAAAATATCATCGTGCTCTACCACCGTTTTCCCACCCAAGTAGCGCCGGGGCACGTGAGTGGGATCCGGGCAGTGAACACGGAAAGGGTTAAACCTGAAAATCCTCGTCTAAAAAGATAAGGACATACTGATTTTCTAACGGGCTAAAATACATATATATGTACAACAGATCTATATATGATTCTATTTTATTGAAGAGAAAATTAAATGACTCTACTTTATTAGAAAAATTGTGCAATGACTCTACTATATTAGAAAAATTATGCAGTGACTCTACTTTATTAGAAAAATTATTCAAAGACTCTACTTTATTAGAAAAATTATTCAAAGACTCTACGTTAATAGAGAAATTATTCAACGACTCTACTTTAATATACTTTGAATTAAATTGAAACATCCTCGGGCGTTCCCGTTATCAAAGCGTTGATTCTAAAACGCAAGATTGCTTTAAAAGTTGATTGCCTTGATTTCGAAAACTACCCGTTCGCGTATTGTCTTCTTGTACATTCAGGTTTAATTAACATTTTGTACGGAAACAATGAACGTATCGATATCTTTAAACGCTAAAGACTAATATGGATATCGAATAATAAAATTATTCGATAGTTCCAACAAATTGATAAGGTACATGAGTACCTTCACTTTATATATTATCAAAGTAGAAAAAGATGAAATACTACACTCTTACTAACAGCAATAATTATGCAATTTATTCTAACTGTGCAGTCATTGCAATTGACAAGTAAACGAAGCCGAATGGTATTCGACTTCTCCACTACAAACTAATGCACGTAGAATACTGGACGTTACTTTATATTCATTCAATAATTAATAACTATTTAAATATCGTTTCATAGGTATTCAATTAAATACTCTATTATAAAAAGATATATAGTGATATATTTTGTACTAAATATGATCTGTTTTAAAATTATCAAGCTATTTAAAAACGCGTTGTACAAGAAGACCTATCCTCACATAATATAAAGCAGTAAAGAAGTTACTACTCATGAGTATATTTCCATATACCCATGGTCACAGTGCTTGCCAGAAAAATCTACGTAATTACAACCAGTCATCCGTGTCGGTTCGGACCTTTCGTCCTGCGACATGATTGAGTGACCAGAGGAACTTTAAAGCATGCCACTCACCGGTTGCAGACTCACCAGGTGTGCGGTCAAGCTCGTCGCCATCGAAGCCATGGAAGCTGCTGAAACATTCAAAAAGAGCAAACAACATTAAAATCTATGTCTTTTCAGTACTTTTGGAATGTGTTAATTATCAATGATTATTGCAATACAAGATTAAAGAAATAATGAGATACTTACTCGTCAAATTGATGGCTGAAAGCCCGAACTCGCCGAACAGGACACTGACTCTAATGGAACACTTATGATTGACGAACAAAGTGATTCTAATTTCGCGACAGTATTTCTACTGTTTTTGCGACTGCTACCGAGCAGCCCGCGTGCCCTCGGCTCAGAGTCTGGACAGTAAAACGACTTAGCATCAACACAAGTTTCGATTCCGAGCCACAGAAATCATTAAGGCACGGATATGCAAAACCACAACCATGATTCTAGATTATGACCCGTATTCCTTCTGCCACCCCAAGGTGTGCTTGGCGTGGTCTAACACATAGGAATTTCCTACTAGGCGGGCCAAAGTGTCCAGAAAAGCAATCACAGCCCCACACACCGCCCCCCGATGACACTGCAACCCGGATATTGCAAGAACCGCGACCACGATTCCAGAATGGTGGATAACCTACCCATGTTAGAGAATAACGTAGTCTAACCGAGGGCCTCGTGACCAGGGTCCAGAACCACAATCACGCCCCCGCACATCGTAACTCGCTGACACTAAGTCCCTAACCATCAGTCCTCCGAGCCGAGAACGGAAAAGGAAACGGAATAATTGTGATCGACGAACAAAGTGACTCTATTTTTCGCGAGAGTATTATTTCCGAGCAAACACTGACTCTAATTTCGCGTCTCTTTACTGTTATTTATGTTGAATTATTATTAAGAGCGGCTGCGCTCAAAAAATAATAAAAAGAACTTTGACGGAACAAGCACTGACTCTACCAACCGCATTGCGCGCGGCCAACAATATCGTTATGGTGATACAATTGAGCCCATGGCAGCTTCTGAAACATTCAAAAGAACAGACAACATTGAAATCTTTGCGTTTTGAGTACTTTTCGATCATGATAATTATCAAAGACCATTGTAAAATAAGATTAAAGAAATACAGAGATACTTACTCTTCGAGTTGATGGATGAGTGCCCGAACTCGCCGAACTGCATCGGTGCTGACTCTAATACCGGAATACTTATTGCGAAAGAAAAAAAAATAAAATAAAAGACTACTATCGCGCACGTCAATTGTGATCGACGAACAAAGTGACTCTAATTTCGCGAGAGCAATATTTCGAAGCAAACACTGACTCCACTTTCGCGTATCTTTACAGTTATTTATATTTAGTTATAATTATTATGAGCGGTTTCGCTCTAAAAACAATAAAAAGAACTTTGACGGAGCAAGCACTGACTCTACTGACCGCATTGCGCGCGGTCATCAAAATTTTCTGAAAGAGAATCTGTACAAGTTAGTAAATAGGGTGAGGAGGTAGAAATTGAAGCAATACACATTTGATTTTATTTATCTCTTTCTTATTTCTTCATCCTGTCAAACGTCTGTTGAGGAAATACTGCTTTGTTTTAATAAAGTACTACCGTATTATTATTCTGATTTAATTACTGTTAATTGTCTATTCAAGATATACTATTATAGATTAATATAAATGATTTATCAAAAGCATACTGTGACTGTTCTTTGTCCGAGTTTTAAAGGTGATCATGATCTTAGTTAGTAAGCAATATCGCGAATTTATAAGTTCTCGTAGCTGCTTGTAGAAATCAAGACTCGAAACTATTTATCATGCTTCAAGGGCATGGCAACAAATACGTAAGTACGCGGACAATCCTGCATCGAAAATTCAATTTGACCGTACTTGTGCCAAGTCACAGAGATAATAAAAGTGTCAACAAGAACACTAGTGAAGCTATAACAGAAATCGCGACCGAAATGCAGTGAAAGATGAACATATTTCAATTTTTCGTTTAGAATTAATGAAATTTACTGACTCTAGTTTCAATCGCGAATGGTATATCGTAAGTTCTATTTCAAATGTTCTCATTATTTAATGAACATGGATATACGAATAGGGAGAAGTAAGTATTGAAATCTATTTACAATAATGAAAGGGTTCAATAACTTTCAACCGAAATCCAATCGCCAGACAACAACAAATATACATAAACCACTGTGATAATAAGTTAAATGTTACCAATCCTCCATCTACGGTCATCGGACTGATTGTTATGCATCGCAGTAATTGTATCGCAATACTCCATTCCTGCAGCTTCTATATATTATTCATTACCAACCAATCATCCATTGTACCTGCAACAAAGAGAAAAGCAACGTGATAAACCTGTGCTAAAATCAGAATCGAATTCAAAGTTGGAAAAGGACATATGTAACTGTGTAATAATAAAGATTCCAAGAACCGTTTAAACTAATAAATTAATTTACCCGATATTTTAATAAACGACTAGTTATCGCGATTTAAAAAATCGGTGGTACCGGATGACCGGTCAAGCGTCCAGCAAAAGAGACTCGAGAAAGAGTTTAATGTATATCCACGATAGTCAAACGATTGTTAAATAAACGCGTATTAATTAATAGAAGCTAATAGGTAAGCGTATGCGGTGGTAAAGTAAACCCCGAGATGCTATTGTATTGTAAGGTGATGTATGTCGCTAACCTCAGACAGTATAGACGACCCGTACGGTACGACGCTTGAACCGATAGTGACACCGCGTGCGCCGCGCCCCGGCATCCCCACTCCGCGACGCGCCGGCGCGTCGGTAACGCTCGGTCGCGCTCGGTGGTATGCGCAATTTTCGAACTCTTCGAAGGTCTCCGACCGCGGTCGTGCGTATTACTGTACTAAGGTAATACGTACTGAACTTTTGCGACTTCTCACCAATTTTTAGCTGAACCTAGGACCCTAGGATTGTACCTACTGGACTTTTACTGTTTCTGACCAACTTTTAGCTGGACCTGCGACACTAGGGTTGTACCTACTGGACTTTTACTATTTCTGACCAATTTTTAGTCGGACCTGCGACTCTAGGGTCGTGCCGACTGAACTTCTACTGTTTCTGACCAACTTTTACCTGGATCTACGACTCTAGGGTTGTACCTACTGGACTTTTACTATTTCTGACCAACTTTTAGTCGAACCTGCGACTCTAGGGTCGTGCCAACTGGACTTCTACTGTTTCTGACCAACTTTTAGCTGGACCTGCGACTCTAGGGTTGTACCAACTGGACTTTTACTAATCAGCGTGGGATTTCTCAGTCGGTATGACAGTCACGTTGGGCCACGAATATCCATAAGATGTCTTGTCTATTGTTACGTCCCGGCCCTAAGGTGGGACGCAACGTAGGGATCTTGCCACGTCACCCAGCCCGCCGCTGCAACAACTTGCTGAGGACCGTAATTTCTCCGGGGAGAGGAGGCATGTCGAGGAAGGAAAAAGGATATTGGAGTTTGGATGTGCGTTTCGTCTCGGAATCGACCGCCTAGACTCATCAGTAGGGCTGCAGTCGACTCCTGCCCCAGACGCAAGGATTCAGGATCGGAACTTATATATATATGAAGTGGCCAAGGGGCGACCACTTGCGCGAAGACGACGACGACGATGGCGACCTGGTGGCGTATCCTGCGTACCAACTTCAGGCGCTTAGAAATAGAATTAGAAGAGGAACGTATGGAGGGCGTTCTCTTTACCGACGACGATCTAAATCAATACGTCGAAGGCGATGCCGGCAGACGTCACACTATTCTTATATCTCGTCGGTGGCCGAATCACGAGTACTTTCAGGCACTTGTGTATAGATGGCTGCACTATGAATAAACAATAAACAATTATATTAGTAAGTTTTGTCTATTTATAACATTACTTACTTATTTAATTGATTACAAAATATGCACGAGTATTTCATGTATTAAAAGAAAATGGTTTTCCTCGTTGAAACTTACAGTTTTATTAATTATTTGATGCATATATGAGATTACTTTAACTAATGTTATTAATATTATTTATTATATACATTACTATTGATATTTTTATGATAGAACATTATTCGGGTTACCCGGAAACGAGCGTTAGTGTTCTGCAAGCATTATCGATCAATATATATTTCTAAATTACATAATTCAAGGATTTTATTTGTAGATTTCCTGGTCTATGAATAAACAATGACCAACTACGTCCTCAGTTGCGACTGTGTTTCGTTAGAATTAATACCACAGGATAATTTAAAGTCATGGATAAAGATGATATCGACGAAAAAATATTAACACTATATAATGAACAAAGATGGAAGGATATTGTTTATCTAAATTGCACTTCATATACATTGAATAAAAGTAAATTATTTTGGGTTCTACCAACCATTAATGATTTGCAGTGGATAAAAGAAGTAATCGTCCAGTTCGATCTGGCTGGATTAATAAGCATAGGATGTGGTTGTGGATTATTCGAATGGTTGTTTCAAAAATATTCTGGTAAGCTATTCATCAACTATATATAAACAAATAAAAAATTGTTCCCTAATAAAATATCTATTCATTGAACAGTTCATTATTTCATTTAAGACTTAGATGTGATTGGGATGGAAGTTGATCGGTCATGGTGGTGTAGCAAGTATTCACCACATTTATTTTTAGAGAATATGATGTTCGTTTCAGCAAATAATAAAAGCAATTATTCTTTGCCTGCCAAATATGCTCTTCTGTTTTGTTATTTTAACAATGCGTCAGCATTTTGCGAGTACATCGACAATTATGAAGGCAATCTGGTTTTCGTCATTGGACCAAAATCGGATCAGCATCGTTGGACGGATCCAATGCCGCTCGACGTAAAATTTAATGATCGCAATTGGAGATTAATTAACAAAAAGGAAATGGAGCGAACAAGCGACTATATCGCTGTTTATAGGAGAATTGCTAAACAATGATCAAAGTACACCGCACCAAGAGAGGCCTTCTCTATAGCTTAATTATTTAAAACATAAAACTAAATTTTACACGATGCCTTGAAGTTACTTTCTAGAGTTTAAATTCGATAAGTCGATTATCGAAATGCAATTGGTATCACTGGAATAGAAATTACGGTTCTCCATTATTTCTGTTTTGAGTTTCAATTGTCAATGATACGAATATTAGTATCTAGCTTTATGACTCTAATATCTGTCTGTACGTACCAAATTTTTTAAAGCAATAACCACGAAGATATGTCGAAGGACAAGGATATTGGCATGCTGACAGACCAAGCGGAAAAAAACAAACATAAAGTCCATTGTACATTTTGTCCATCGAAAATGCTAAATGCTGGTGCGGCCCGGCTAGTAAATATCGAGGTGATCACTTGTTTTATTTATGAAGAATTATTATAACATTACATCACGAATAATCGCGGTATTCGTCTTGATTTTCGTAAACGTTATACAGTATATGAATGATATTTGTTTTCTACGAAACAAACCTAACCTTACAGTTTGTTTACTTTGTCGTTTTTTCATTGATTAACTTTTCCACTGTTACACAAACGTGGAATACGACGGAGTGGAAAAGAATTAGTTAGGGAAATAACATGTAAGCCCATAGGCTTGAGACGTTTAATATAATATTTTTAGTTTAATCTGCCCTATATACACCGTAAAGGAGAGGGTGAAGCTGATCAGCAGGAATTGATAACAGACTATTGGTTGGTGGAGGATATGTACACATTCGAAAATATTGGTGTTTCGCACACGGTAGACAACGTAAAGTATTTAGCGTGCGCAGATTGCGAAAGAGGTCCAGTTGGATGGCACGATCTGGCCACGAAAAAATCATATATCGCATTAAGTAGAGTAAAGCACGAATGATTTGTAATGAATAAAGTAATTTTTTAAATATGCACGTTCAAGCGTCTTATTTCTTGCCTAATTGTAAGTTCCCCCTATACCACAATAGATAGATAAATGTTGAAAAGCTTGGAAGAGGAATGCACTTTGCTACTTAAGTTGATAATGTAATATTTAATCACGTACGTTACAAACACAGCCGATAAATCAGATAATCAATCGTCGTTATGGTACAATAATCAATTAATTACACTTACGATTAGAAACGATTTATCAGCATACTTAGATTAAGTATGCATTCTTGTGAATCAACTTTAATGCAATAATATATTAATATTATTACCTCGTGACTGTTTAATCGAGAAATGTTTATGCATCGTGTATATTGATATAATTGTTGCGCGCAATGCGTTTACAATTACGCGGGCAACATGCGCATGTACGCATTTAACACGCATATAAATCAATGGTTCATTTCTCCGGAAACAATATATCTTGATCATGGAATCCTCCACTTTTTCGTGTATTTAAGAAAATGTAATTAAGAAACAACATTTTTTTCATTCATCTCTCGTTACATATTTTTCGTTATACAATTACAGTATGCTTACGACGAAAGAAATTTATATGGCACTGGACTTATGCTTATTAGCTGCATTAATTGCTCTACGATCAAAATTGATTACTGTTATTCCTTTGACTTCTTCGTATCATTATCACCGTTGTATCACTCGAACGTAATGTAAAAAGTTGATTCGCGTTTGCAAAATCTTTGTTAAAACAGTTAATTACAATCATTCGTTCGGGCGCCTCCTCTCTCTACACTTTAGTCGCATCCAGTTTATCCGAAATATATTTGCGAAAATGCAAAAATTATTGCGCGTTCATCCGAAGCCACCTTGGCCTTCTTAAACATCACAGTTTTTTTTTTTATTTTCTTAAGCCCACAATCGTCTTTGCTTCCGCTTTCCATTCATGTAATCACGATCGTAAAAGCGCGCATCTCTCCTCCGAGGCTGTTCGATCTCGATACGAACACAGAACAAGTTCGGACTATTTTGAACGTACAAATATGGCATTGATTGGTAATCGCAAATAATAATTGAAACTGTGCACAACGTTAATCGCCTCGCAATTATGCGATAATGACAACGACAGTGAAGCCAATGAAGCAGCGATCGTAAGTAGTATTGAGTCAACGATGAGAGTATTAAATCTGCGCTAGGAGGATTTTTCTTTAAACATTATGCATTACATAATAATCGAGTGCATCGATCTGCCTCGATACTGTGGTAATAATTGTAAGGCTCGTCTAACACGGTTCGCTTGACTTCACGGTGTCGAACTCGCAGTTCTCCCTTTCGTGCACTTTCCAAACATAATATTCTACTAAGCAAATCAATTGTGTGTGTGTGTGTTTTTTTTTTGTTTTTTTCCACCGATACGACGTATCGGGATATCTGTATTTTATGTTCGCGTTACACAAAGTCTGTGCTCTTTCCATTCATCGACAGTTGCAGTGAAAAGGTACAAAAATAACAAGACTAGAATCCCGTAGACTAGAGAATCGAACATGCCCACGTTACGATAAATGTTATTTCGTGCCTTAACATTTATCGTAGCGTATTCACAAATATACATGCCCCTCTGTTACTATTTCCTAAAAAATTATTCGTAGATAGAACCGGATGCATCACAATTGTATTTGCATCAACCCTTTTTCCACCCTCGTCTTGCGTCTGCTCACAATTCGACCGCACAACTTCGTTCCCGTTCGACGTGTCCGAATTATCCCCCTGATTACTATCACGCGATCCACATTTTTATATGCTTCCAATGATTCTTCTATGGCGAATTAAATTAACGTCGATTTTGTACGTTTTTACAAGCGGTGAAGTATTACTGCCACAGCAATGAAACTTAATTAACAGCACCTTCGGCGTAAGCAGAATCGACTACTGGCAGGGTTTAATCTAATCGTGAAACGAAACCTAACGCAGAACGGACGTACGCCCGCCATTAATCGCTTAATGCTGATTAATTCGATCATAAGTGGCTCGCGGAAACATTCTCTTTCCTTCTGCGACACGATTTTCCATTCCGTTGCAACTGAAAAAATTGTTGCAAACGTTCAACGAGAACGCGTCGGTATCGTATTAACGATCAAGCAAAAACGTACTGGTAAAAGCCACTTAAGCGTGTGAATTTCCGCCAGGCGAACATTCGCCATCAACAGTGTTCCTTTTCTAGGAAAAAAGCGATGTGAAAAAATTGGGCAAAGACGACAACGAGGTTCACAGCGCTTACGTATTCGAAAAAGATTCACCCATCGTTCCGCGTTTCCCTTCTAATAATTATCTTAATACTGTAATTAGCCAGCACCGATCGCTGGTAGTTGCACACGTGGTCGAACGTCTAAAGCGTATTCCGATTTTTCAAAGACAAGTAACAATGAAAATGATATGTACATGAATACGATACGCAAAGAATTGTTTATAATTGAACAATGTTTCTTCGTCAAAAACCCGTAGAAAAATTTCAGCGCAGGGTTAATCGATATTAAAAAACGTCAATGCAAAACGATATCTGGATTAATCAGTAATTTTTAATACCAATTTGAATGTCTCGCGTAAGTCCGATTGGCAAGGAGAGTTTAGACGTGCACGTAATTGTCGACCGATCGAAACGAGGGGTGAATCGGTTATATGAGCCCTTCTAAGAGGTCTCGCATAAGTGCACTAACTATTATAACGTTAAAGATTTAGGATTACGTATTTTGGTCCGTGGAGTATTAATCGTTAACGAGATTAGTTTGTTTATTTATCAGCGCAGTTTCTTTTTTATCATCTAAACAACTGCTTGTTCGTTCTCGGCAGGTGACGATGCGTATAAAACATATAGCAACAGGTAAGTGAACGTTCGTATCTTTTTAACTAAATCGCATTCAAGTTTCGGCGAACTTGTCCAACGTTCCCTCTCGCTCTTTCTCTCTCCTGCTCGCTTCTCATTGTCAGTGTGCCCTTAACCCGTCGATTAAAGCTTCTGATACAAATAAATTCGCCAAGTTTGGGCAGAGCGATCTTACCGTACAATTGAATGTCTTCCAGAGGGATCGATTAATTTTTCACTGTACGTCGCAATTGTTCGTTTCCCGATTTGCTGGCCCGCTGGCTCTACGCACTATTCGTTGTGTCGATTACGCTCTCTTCTTCGATAATACTCTTAAGTCGGCGTCGTAATAAAAGGATTACGCTCACGATGCTACCAGCACTCGTACGATTATTAATTACCATTCTAAATAGCACGCAATCGTAATAAACATAACGCGGTACCATATAATTACACCGTTCGGCGAATGTCGGCATAGAGCTACGTTTTAATCGAACGCGTACCAGCAAGTTGTGTTACGAATGCTCGATCGTCATGCTGGAATTGAGAAAGTAAGACAGGATACGAGGTGAAGCGGTGTACCTGTGATCGGCACAGTTATACAATTATACTCGATTCCATTCCGATTACTCTATAGACACGTAAAACGTAGTACGTCGCTATTTCTCGGGTAAATTCTAGACGCTGAGCTTGGGGAAATCGTCACGCCGATTCCTCCTCGTGCAAGACACGAGGAAGGCTTTCTCAACGATTGGCTTACGATTACTCGGAATAGACTGGCAACTGAGGGCTCGATCGCAATGGAATACTTTGGTCTGTGCTTAAATATCACTGAAAGAATCGAGTGGCTCGTGCGATTCGAAAATCGGTATGCGTATTCGCTCGACTTCTGTCCGCTACATCTATTGTGTAATCCCACCGAAAATGGCAATAACGATATAGTGTATGTAGTACGCGGTAATAATTAGTTGACAGTGGTTCAACGATAGCAGTGGTGACGGCGGTGGTATCGGTGACAGCAATGACCACGGGCGATACCGATGACAGTAATAATAATTAATAACAAGAAGAGCGATAACAAGAGCAACGACGATTGTCGCCGTAATAATAATTTGCTGAAACGTCGATTGTTAGCTTAATCGGCTTCTCGCCGATGTCGTTATCGTTACGTCGTTCGAGAAAGTGCTATATCGCGTGATTACTTTCAATGTTTCATTCGACGCGTACTTCGTAGGAAACGTATTGTGCATCTTTAATCTGCCGTGTATCTTCAATTTTGTTTCTACGCCCCTCCCTTCTACGTTGTGTCGCCCGTCGTCGATCGAGCGTCAAACGTGTTGGGCACTTTGTTAAATGTAATTGCAAACTTGACCCGTATTATGTTAAGTTCAACTTCTTTCTTCTCCTTCCCCGTATAGGTACGTGTGTACTGTCGTCAATGTTCACTCGGCGAAGTTTTGCTCGCGCTTCGGAATTGCATTGAAAATTTGTCTCTTTAAACGAACAGTTGCATCGTTCCTCAATGCAATGCATCTATCGTACAGGCAGAACACGAATTATTATCGACGCAAAGGGTATTTCTGAACGATCGAAAAAAGATATACATATACATATTATACTTTTGTACGAATGCACGTATACGTGATATTTAGTGTGAAAAGCTTCGATGAAACGACGATTGATTAACCAAATTTATATATACGCGCGCGCGTGTGTACAGTACAGTATGCCTGTGTGTTTCTGTGTACCGTGTGTGTGTATATGCATATGTGTAATTTTGTTTCTTTTTGTACAGCGAAATTGCATCTTTTGCAGGCATGCTCCCCCACTTGAAAGCGAATGTCTTTTTTAAAAGTCTACGAATATATAGCTAAGTTGCAATCACGTTGATTTTGTCGCGATATCATAATCGATAAAGTATGGAAAACAGGTCGATATTTAAGTAGAAGGCAAATCACGAGTTAGCGATTTCATGGACGATACTTGCATCGACCTTCCCTATTCATAGTGAGATTACAAGTATAACGTTCCTTAATTAAGTAAGTTTGATTAATTTAACTAGCCTTGACAAGCATCCTCGAATCAGCAGCGTGACTATTCGACTGTAGAAGAAAAATCTTAAAGAAACGAACGTGCCTGTGTGTTCGTGTCTTCGCTCGTCTATTCCCAATCGCTCTCCCTTCCTCTCCCTCCATCTCCTTATCATCCACTTCTCCAAACTTTCTTCATTTTTCTTCGCATGATCATCCCACGTCGATCATTCATTGCACCAAATTTCTTCGACACCGAGTGCTCCTAAGAATTATCACACGTGAGGAAAGATGTGGAAGTGGTGAATCCGTCGAGGCGCGTGGTTTCCCTTTCGATATCTTTCTAGGGCCAGAGAGAAGGCAGGCACGCCTGCACGATTCTTCATTCCCTGGCCGCACGTCGATCGGCAATCTTTTCGTATACCTGCCACGAAATGCCGCGTACGCCTGTACAAGCGATTAATTCGATTCGAGATCGGCCTCGGAACACTCCTTATTTTATCGACTCATCACTGTAACGAATCGCTTAATTAATCAAACACTTTCGCATTACCGATCAGTATCTCTCTTCTATTCAGACACACTTATCAAAGTTACCGATCGACTTCTGTCACCACGTCGACGATCGTGCCTGGATCAGCCCCGAATCGTATCGAAGAGAAAGAACATCGGGACGCGATTAATCGAGGCGAAAGAGAATTTGTCTATCGGTGATCGACGGTGGAATTTTCACGTCCGTGGCTGCTTCTGGTGACCATCTACGAACTGCCCTTGTAGTGAATGAAGAAAAAGGTGAGGAACATGAAATAGGCAACCGGAAATGTGATTCTTGCTATCACGTCGATCGTCTTTGCCACTCTTATCGGATGCGGCGGCTCCTTTTTTCTCAGCTGCAAAATAAACGTCGATCATCGGGGGAGAGAGCGCGCGAGAGATAAACAGGTGGAAATGACGAGGTTTTGCTAGAGACGCAGGTTAATTAACATACCTCAGCAGTGCATCCGTTGGTGGCCGTGTGCGTGCAAGGATTGGGTCCACAGTTGGTGCACGTTACAATCTCGTTCGGTCCTGTCGTAGTTCCGGTCGGTGGACCACCCTCTCGCTTCTTTTTACCCTGCGACAGGGTCTCCGTAGAAGAAACTTATATTCTCACGATCTTTCGTGGAAACAACGATTCATCCTTCGACCAATATATCTAGCCCCCTTCGCTCTCACGCCTTTCACCGTTCTGTCTCATTCTTTTCCCCTTCGTTCCGTTTCGCACGGCACAGGTGACCGATATGTCAACGCCGGCTACGGTCGTCATTTTCAGAATAATGTGAATATTAAAGTTCGTCGTCCATGGAAAACTGGGCGAGCGAATCTCGTCGCGCGATTAAAAAGATTCGATGAAGCGAACACGGAGGGTATGCGAGAAACAAGGAGGCGGCATCGTTTTATACTTCTTACTTCGTTCGTTTTCTTAGGGAAATTTCCTTGGACAAGTGGGCAATCGGTTTTGTTCAGCACCCAAATGATAGTAGATCGTTCGAGGTGGCAAGCGTAAGTAAGTATGTTGGAAGCGTGTTGAATGCTTTGATCGAAGTGAAGAAGCTTGCGCGGATAGGTGAGAGGAAATTCCGAAAGTTCTCGCGACAGACACATCGGCCACCGTGATCGGAATCGCCTCGACTCCGTTCATTGCAAACAACCAAAAATCGTATGCGTGTTATTTAAAAAAGAAAGCCTTGTACACGGTTTTCCTCAGCAGGGCGATGTTAAAAAAGAAAGCGAGACATAATCATACGTAGGTACTGCATTACGGATTACGATTTTAATTAGAGCCGACCGGTGAAAGGTAGTCGAACCGATATCTTTCTTGCGAGGCCGAACCACCAATAAAACACGAGGAGCATTTCCATTGAAGAGCACCAACATCAGAATTTCCTACTCGAAGTCTGTGGCAGCTACGGCTCTGGGCGGTCAGGCTTTTTGATCGAAAATCGAATCGTTGTTTCTTTTAACAGTAGCACATCTTGCACGCATATAGATCCACACGCTCGTGCCCCTGCGTACAATCATTATACGTGCGATCATTGCACGGTCGCATATCGTACATTTATATCTCTCGAGATTATTTACCGATGGCCATCTCGAAAAATCTTTCCGAGGGGGGAAACGGAATATTTGTGCAAATGTTTCCCCTCGGTTCCGATGTAAAACGAAATCTTTTCTTTGCTGTTGTAATAACTGTACGCCTTTGAGTGGTCGGGTCGACGAAATGATTCTTCGAAATTAGAAAATTCGTTAAACAGCCAACATTTCTGTTAAAGTGGGCAAACGACAGAGCGGATCCTTGTATCGGACAGTGGCGTTTGAAAAAAGTATTTCATGTCAAGCTTGAGGGTAAATTCAATGATAAGAAGCGATTGTAGGCATTACAATTAAGGTATTGTATAATATATACAATAAATTTCCTACGCATATCGCGTGTTAGTAGTGTATACACGTATACGTATACACTATTCAACAAAATTAAAAGATCGGCTAAATTGTGAGCGAAAAATTTCCGATTTTTCAACTCTTGTAACTTTATTATATTAGTCGAAATATTGTGCAACATAAGCGAAATGTCTCGTCGGTGTGTAATCGTTGTTGTATGTCGCCAAATTTGTAAATGTACTTGTATCTATTGTTGTCGCGTCGTCTGTTCCCACAATTATCTTTCCTTCGTTACTGGTGAAAGGATTTTAGGAGAAAATGATGATCCGACTGACAGTAATGGGCAACTATTTGAATCGTGCTTCCATTATCAGAGGATCGTTTGTTGTCCTCCTTGGAACAAAATTTTAATTGAATCTCGTTAAAAAAATAACAAAAGAATCGAAGCAACGCTGTACGCGAAACTTTGCCTCGTCTATTAGATGAAAAATGACCGTTGCTCAGTCAGATTGTAAATACGTTTTCTCGGTAGATAGATGACGTTGATTTCTGTTCAGGCGATCGAGAAAAATCGCCGTTTCTCCTCCCACGCCGAGAAATTATTCAATCCAACTGCTCTGGAGTAGGAACGGCGATTTTAGATCGACGATTGGCTCGTTGGGTCGACGAGAAACGATCGAATTCGGAAAGAAAAGCACCGCTCGCAAATCAAAGGACGGAAGCGAATCGTACTTTCTCGCCACTATATCTACTATAACTGTCTGCCAAAAACAACCCTTTACTCAAGCAAAGCGTTCATAGAAGATAATCCCCGGTTTGCGAATCGTTTCGATGTATATCCTTAACGCGCCCACCCCCTGCACGCAAAGGTGCGAGGCTGCGCTTAAGAATGCAATCGGATCGATAGATCCTTCGATCTGCAAGCGTCTCGTCGAATGTCCGACTCGAGTGATCCTTTCTAACGGCAATGTATATGTTGTTCGAGCAGACGCGGGGGCGTATCAAGCAACATCGAAACGCGCGGGAGGAAAAATCACACGGCGAAACATCGTTTCGAACAAGCGCAACGTTACCAAGAAGAAGCGTTAATGTCTGAGAGTTATGCGCCAACGATACACTAATCGATCGTTCATCGAGCGTCACGGAGGACTGGAGAACTTTAACCCGTTCGCTTGAAGAATGCAGTGGCCGGCGATTTGAACGCGACTCGCCTGATCCTCTCGTTGTCAGGCGAGAAGAAAGTATCGCGCGATTTCGTTAAAGCAATATGGTACAGTGTAATAGAACGAATATATCTTTTATACCAGGTGCGTGGTGACATTTTCCATGCGTCGCATGCGTTCATGCATAATACGTACAGTTGGAGGTATCCTCGTCATCGACGCACAATGCGAATGCATGCACAACGACGCGATCGTTTGGATTTACAAAGTGTCCGGAGTTCCTTTGGTACATTCCTCTGACTGGATAACAGACGAATGTGTATGGGAACGATCGCGGAAAGTGCAGATTGCGCGGAATCGGTTCGGCCAACTCTGTAAATCCAATGCACACCTCGGTCGACGATATAGAATCGACCACAAGGATCTAGCTGGTGCACATTCCTGCCGACCATGTAAGCTGTTGTTCTTTACTTCTACTACCTTGTCGTTGCAAATATCGCTCGCCAAATTCATCGCCGTCCCTTGAGATTACCGTGAAAACGTGTGGGAGAAATGTTTTCGTGCGTATCGAAGGAGATCGCACGGAGAATTTCGCGGCGTTTGTTTCAATCTTTTTTCCCTCGTGTTCGTTTTTTTTTTGTTTATGCGCAATGGTATCATTCCCGCGGGTACATGCATTTAATCGTGCTCCTTTAGGAGGCTACGAGATAGAAACTATGTATATCTCCCTATTGGGGATCGGGAGGGGGAGGGTAATGCGGTACAGAGAAGTGGAGGATAATGAAAGAGAAATAGAGTATAGACAGAAGGAGAGAAAGAGAAAGAGCGGTGTGTGAAGAAGGGACCATAGAGTCAGAGTAAAGGCACGAGCACAGGCAAGAGGTGTACGATAAGCGAGGTAAGGGTTAGTAGAGTGGTGTTCGAGGGGCATGTTCGTCTTCTCAATGAATTTCTCTGATGGCTGAAATTTCGATCGCTTTCTCGCTTGATGCGCCAATTATGAGAGACTCTGCAGGGAATAAAAAAAATGAGCTCGCTGCGCTTACATTCGGCGAACATCCCCGCTCGACACGTTGTTGACAGAATGCATAGCGAAAGAGAGCCAGAAGAAGATAAAGGAGTTTTCGTTCCCTCGAATGATAGCAAGAGAGAACACGTGTCTGTGTCAGGTGTCTTATGAGCGAGTGTAGTGTCTCATGATACGTTTACGTACATGTGAGTATTTAGTGTGTATGTACGTGTGTGTGTGTGTGGTTCGCCAGGACGCGGTTAAGACCTTGCACGTGCTCGCCAGTTTTCACGATTTTTGTGTCCAAACGAAAGGGACAAGAAACAGAGAGACAGGGAAAATAATGGAGTAGCAAAGACTGTATCCAGCACAGAACGCCACGTGTTCGTGAATTCTTCTGTCCGGATCGTCTTTCGACGTGGTGAAAAGTGTTTCGATGGACATACTTTCACGTGTGACCGAATCGAACGAATCGAAACAGGAGCAAAAGGGTTATCGGATAACGCGCGAAGTCGTGACCGCGCCCTCGTGCTATGGGGGGTCTTACCAAGGGGCTGGCCAATATTATCCCTATCCTGCTGAGCACCGCTGGGAGCCGCTGCAACATCACAGACACCAAACAAAGAGACTTACTCACCAACATTTCCACCAACCAAATTCTTACTAATCGTGTTTGCGTGGGTGTGTGTGCGCCCGCGCGTGTACGTATGCCTCTGTGTGTATTCTGTGCGTATGTATACATGTATGTATGCATGTATGTACGTGTGCGCGTGCGTCTGTTTGTGCGCGTGTAACAACGCGTTCGGTTCTTTCCTTATCGTCGTCTTTATCCCCGCGGTTTTCTCTTCTCTGTTTTCCTTTTTTTTCCTTTCGTTTGTTTTCTGTTCTTTTTCTGGGAACAAGGGAGGGTGTCGTCTCTCGTGGTATTTATTTCGCATGTTTCATTTTCCTGTTATCGCAACCCCTTCGCTACCGCCCATGTTCCCGTGGCGATTCCTTCTATCGGAACGCTGCGGAACGCGACCGATGCGAAGCCTAGTGCTATCGCCTAAAAGAGTCCTCGCGTTTCATATTCACTTCGCGAGCATAGTTATAATCCACGTGATCGCGATCATTTTCTGGGAAGGCAAACGATTCAACGTCGACAGGATCGTATATAACGGACAATTGGTGCAGGTTACTGCGCCTGTCCCGTTGCTCGATTTTCGTGCTCGTTCGCGTATTGCAATTCCATTCTTGATAAATTGTGCATGCAAGAAACACAAACACAATACAATCTGCCAGTGGAGCAGCAACATGGTCTCTTAGCCGACAGTGTTTTCTCGCGATTCTGACAGAACCGTAAAGAAACAAGAAGGTTGTGAATCTATGATCGTTGGTATCACGCTACTCGTGCGTACATTATACGTACGTTACGAGCGCAAACTACTTGTCGACTTTTCGTACTGATCGAGCGCGGAACTCGTTCGTTCGAGTACGTTCAAAGGATTGCCGGGTACGGCTGCAAATCGAGTAAACGTTGCGGTCGTAACGCGTTAACACACAATAGTGAAGAGGACATTTTCGTAGCACCGCGACAGGATAATATATCGCTGTTCGGGTTAAAACATATCAGGAGAAAAAAGAGAAAAAAGAGAAGGTTGTACAGAGAACAAGTGGAAGTGAAGAGTGTGAAATTGTTAGAGGCATGCAAATACTGCAGCCTCGGTCGATTTCGACGAGAGGGAGAAACAGAAAAAGATAGATAGATAGATAGATAGATAGATAGATAGATAGATAGATATATAGATAGATAGATAGATAGATAGATAGATAGATAGATAGATAGATAGATAGATAGATAGATAGATAGATAGATAGATAGATAGATAGATAGACAGAGAGATAAATAGATAGACAGAGAAAGGGAGATAGAGAGAGAGAGAGAGAGAGAGAGAGAGAGAGAGAGAAAGAGATAGAGAGTACTGACATTTCTCAAAAAATCTTGCGCTTTACTAATTCGTAGCTTTCACATGAATTCCGAATGGATCACAGGTCACGTCGTGCGTCAATTTTCCGAGAAAATCCGTACCTTGAACGTGTGTCGCCTCGCACGATTCTTTTCGATCGTACTGCCGAAACTCGGGAAAGGAGAAAGTCGTGAGAGTTTTCAGTCGAAAAGAGACAATCCAAAGAAAACTATGTATAGATAGATAGATAGAGGCGTAGTTTCGAGGAATGCAGCGATTGTTGCGTGAGAAACCATACCGTGTCTGTGCAATGTACACGTCAACGAGTTTATATTAGGTGCACGAGATGCGAACGCGATAAAAGAAATAAGAAGTATTATCCAGGAGCGATTGCGCGATAGAATAAAAATATCGCGGCCAAGTCTTTGGTACGCGGCTCGGTTGCAAATCGAAGCGATTCAATAGCGGAATGCAAAACACTCGAAAGGCTTCGTGGACTTTTTATTGCGTTCACATCAAGACTACGTACTGCAACGCGAACAACAAACGACGACGGGCGAATTCGCGTTTAAAGTGTCTCCTGTTTACCTGAACACTCCTCGTTCTTGCGTACCGCGCACTGCGCTCGGTTTGCGACCAAATCCAACCGAATCCTGTCGCGACCTATTGCGCGAACATCGTTGCTACTTCTTCGATAAAACGATCGCGTGTTCGCGACGTGCGCGACAAATGTATTCGAACGAATTCGAAACGATAATTGAAGATGCTTTGTGATCGATCGCTGCGAATGCAAATACATTGTGTCAGTGCCCGGCGAAATAAAATTCAAAGCCACTGGCAGTGTCTACGCGGGAATGTATTTAAATAGCGAAGGATCTCCGTTGTTCGGTATCTAGAGCATGACCAATTTGTCGCGAAACAGAATGGATTTTGCTTTTGAACTCTACCCACTGCGAGAGATGTACTTTGTATCTTCGATGTGCTATTCCATTGTCTCAATTCAGAATTACACCTCGTCCGTCAAGACGGTGCACTGTCTTCAATATCGTTTAACATCCTCGCACGATTACTTGAAAACGTGAGGGGGTGAAAAGTCAAACAACACGACGGGCCACAGAAAGTGCAACTCGACAAAGGTATCGGCCCGGTATTAATTGGAACGGAATTACGAAAAAACGATGAAAAAAAAGCGTGCATTTATTAAGGAGAGCCAGACAACGAAAGTAAGGAGAAACAGAACGCAATTAACGATGGCGAACGAAAGAGAATAGAAACGATCGGATTGGGAGGGTGGTAAAACGAACGTGAAAAATCATGGCCGCGAAACGAATCGAAACAAGGGGAAAGACAAACGTTTAATGAACGTTCGACAGAGAACGATGAACAATTACGGGAGTCACAACCGGGCTGGACAAAATTACAGGTGCCAGTAAGAACGTATACACGAACAAACAAAATAGAATTGAAGAAGCGTACCCCGAGATTCGAAAGCATTACTAGGGGGTTTCAATCAAATTGTGAACAATAAGAAAGGGGGGAGACAGAGACAGAGAGAAAGAGACAGAGAGAGAGAAAGATATAGAGAGACAGAGAGAAAGAGAGAGAGAGAGAGAGAAAAGGAGGCGAAAAGAAAGAACGATAGAGAGGAAGAAAACGTACGAAACGCACAAGTGTAGGAATAGAATATGCACGTGGTGCGGCATTGCGCGTACACGTCGATTAGCAAAAGTACCTGGGTGACGGGATTTTCTCCAGGGCGGTACACGACGTTGTGCATCGGACGTTTGCGGCCGACGTAATTCACGCAGACGAACTCGAGCAAGCTGGCGTAGATGAAGCACATGCACACGCCGTCCCATACGTTCATGGCAGTCAGGTTTGAGACGACGGGCAGCGTCGAGCGAAAACCGTTCGACGTTGTGAAGAAGTTGAGCATCGTCGTCACACCTGCGAACAATCGTAAACCCTCTTGTCACCCCTTTCCAACGTGAAAGCGGCGCCGTGGTTCGGGGAGGAGCTTGTCATTAAAATATTATTGTCGTTCGCGAACGGACGACGCGACGGGATGCTAGAAAACCAGAGATTGGGAGAAGGCGGCTTACCGATCATTACTCGTGCCGGCACGGCATTCCATTCGAGCCAGAAAGTAATGAAGGAGCTGGTCACCAAAATGATACCTGGGATGAAGACCGTCGTGAAGTAGAATGCACGGTCTCGCGTGAAAATCAGATCCACCTTCAGGCAGCTGTAGTTACCTGTCGTGCGTCATATTTCAATTATTATTGCATTTGTACTGCCCAGGGCGATACTGCAAGCGCGCGTTTCGATGGTACTAGACAAGCGATTAGTGATAATATCTTTTTTTTTTGTAATGGCATGTTCATTCGCAAGTCGAAGCAAACACTTCAGTTTGACAAAAGTATTTCCCCAGATTCTGTGGCTGGGTACAGCTGTTATGCACGATATTATCCGTCTTTTCTTTTTTCTATCTCCTCGCCTCGGAACAAATCGACGAGCTTCTTTTTACAATGCCGAAGACGGTACATGCCCCACGCAGCACGATAACGATATTCGTGGCACTTCTCTGGACAAATTATCTTGCAAGAGGGAGAAATAAATGGAAAAAAGAAAAAAAAATCAGAATAGGAAGAAGAGGACACTGTCGTGTCGCCAACTCTCGGCAATGAAGCTCCGCAATCGCGAAAGCGTTTCAAGCCGAGCTAAATATTATCGCGTGAACGTTTAACAGGGTGGGCACTTTAGGAAGAGGCTGCGTTACACCCCGAAGGATAAGAGTCGAGTAATTTGTGTCGGCACTATCTTTGAATTTGTTAACTCTTTGAACGAACGGGGCCCGATAAGTTCGAATAATACAGGACGCGGTAATAATGAACATTGCCCGAAAGTTATTTTGCAAAATCGATCGTCGTCTATCGAGAGAGTAGCGAGGTAAATGGTGGTGTGTGCAACGAAAAATAATTTCGACGACTGAATGGAATTCGATACTTTTGTCTCGTGGTATGAGAAAGAAAAAAGGGAGGGAAACACCATTTGGAAATATAATGAAGCAGAAGCGAAGCGTATGCTAAAATGATTGAAACAAACGTCTGCCGCGACTCGAGTCGCGTATTCAATACTAACGTGTAATTCAGGTATTGTTTAAATGTAAATGTTGAATCTTTCGTGACGTTTATAGGTGCGACGACCCGCCGAGCGATTAATAGCGAGAGAAGATTCCCGATGAGAAAACTTTTAATCGCTCGGCAATGTCGCGATGAGTTACGATAGCTCTTCCACCCTCTGCGCTTACATATCGATCATTTTTCGCACGACGAATCTATCGGAAACCGTTCACATTGCATTTCTCCTCGGATTTTCGCGACTGATCGTGAGCACGGAGGGTAGAAGAACGGAGAATCGTTGGCAATACGGGAATACGACATCATCTTTCACTACGTGGACAAATGTTTCTCGAACTTCTCTACCGTTGGCAACTAATTTTCGCATCTGTGGATCACGTGGGTACCTAAAAGCACTACTATGGACAAGGATCGATCCATTGGTTGTGAGATACGTTTGTGCAAATCTTTGCATGACTTATCGATTCTTTCTTTCGCCTAAGGGAGAGGATGATTGTGGGAAATAGCGATTCTGGATATCTAGGCCTGTCTCACGAGTTGGTAAGCTTGGTCCTGTCTCTCCCTCCCTTTCAAGACTCCTCTAGACTTCTTTGTCCTTCTATTCGGTTTTGCTTTTTCTTTTGGTAATGCCATTCGTATCGAAGGGGAGGATTTTACCTTGCTCCTCAAACCTGCGCTGGCACAGCGAGCACTTTGAGTCCCCAAATTCATCGAACTCGTCCTCGTAGTCGACCATGATCTGTCCGTCAGCTGCAACAGAACAGCCCACGATCTTCCTTCCTCTCTTCTTTCTACCTTTCATTCTTTATCTTTCGTTCTTTTGCCTTTCTATTTATCTGAGGGGACGGATAAATCTTGATCGTGAAATAAGCTCGATCAACGTGACTCTTGTCGTAAAGGAAACGGCGAAGTTACGCTCGAAACGAGTTCCGGACCGATCGGGCAAGTCGAACGGCACTCGAATCGTTGTAGCGAGAGAAATACGGAAATATTCGCTTTCCACGAGGAAGCGATACGTTGCAATCTGGCAGTGTATAATATGGAAGATGACACTGGATACCAGTGAATGGAATTAATTAACGTCGCGCGCCTCGCAATCTCATTGATCGTCTATTCCTTTGCTTTTATGATGTCACAAAGTGATCTGTACTTGCGTGAGGAACAAGAAATACGAGACGGACAAATATAAGCTTACGTGACAGTTCGTTGTGTGAAACGATCAAGAGCAAAAAGGCGAGTAAACAGATTGACAGTGAAGACGACAAAGTGTAGTGTTCGACGATTGTGTTCTTTTTCTCCTGGCAAGATCTATCCGTCCTCCGGGCTTATCTCCTGCGACTGATTCTTTTCGTTATATTTTTGTATTTTTGTATTTTTTTGTTATCGCGTAACAACTGATCATGTCGCACAGAGGAAAAATTTAATCGTTGGGCTAACTAGACCAAGCATTACCCGCATACCGCCATGGTTGATCCCTTCAGGGTAAAGAAAAAAAGAAGGAAAACGCGCTATTTCGATTTCTCGACGCAATCTATCCAAAGAGCAACGAACTTAAAAAAAAATGTCTCGAGAGGGAAAAGGGCGCCCGCTTCTCTGCGAC
This sequence comes from Nomada ferruginata, assembly GCA_963583965.1. NCBI lineage: Eukaryota > Metazoa > Arthropoda > Insecta > Hymenoptera > Apidae > Nomada > Nomada ferruginata. The sequence goes on along the minus strand of OY757225.1, from coordinate 5,167,054 downwards.
CTGAAACGAAAACGTTCTCACACCTTGCTTCAGATTAATTGGTAAAAACAGTGAATAACTCGGGGGGAAGTACAGGTGAGTAGGGCTCGTCTGTTTCGCACGGCAAACTGCGGGCATCACGTTTTCGACAAAAACGTTCAAGCCTCACACTGATTGCGTAAGCTGTTTTTAAAAAGCTTATGAGCTTGTAAGCGACCAAGGTTAACGATTACGAAGGAATGAATAAAAATCACACAGTTGGATCGTTCAATAGGAAGTTAGTAGCAACGCATTCCTTCCATAAGACAGGTTAAACTAAGCGACCGGAAGCGAGCTTGTAGTTTGTTAGAATCGTTGAAAATATCGTCAGTCGGAAGATGTCCGGCTTTCGTACAACAGACGAATATCGTGAGACGATCGCGACGACACGACGGTACGTAGGAATAGAGCAGAGGAAATAAAATGGTATCGGTAGGGCCATTAATAATAATAGAATAGATCGTAGAGAAACTGAAAGCCTCACCCCAAAAGCAAACCACGGCGGGTTCGGTTGAAAAGCGAGACAGGAACCAAGGTTGCCAATATGCATTTTCTAGAGGAGCTATGTATTCACTATGTATGTACATATAAATATATCGGTATGCAAAAATGTATAGATATATATGTATAAATGGGCTGCGCGCGCGCGCATAAAGGGATAGAGAAAGGCATACGTGTGAGTACAATACAATTTACGTATCTACGTTAGCTACTGACAAACAGGGAAACAAAAACGAAGGACCCTTCTTCTTCGTTGTAGTTCCAAACTACGCGGCATGCAGAGTTTGTCTTCCCTTTCGCGTCTTTGACTCTGCGAGTGGATTTTTATGGATATGCAACGTTTGCACACGCGTTTCGTAATAATTTACTTCTGCTGACTGTACGATCCCTTCTTACATTCTATGCTGCGTGAATGTTTCACGCGCGTTCCGACGGCGCGTCTCTATCGTATTACGTATGGTGCCGTCGATATCGATGCGGTGGGTAAAAGCGTCGAAAACAATGCGAGGTCACATTAATTAAATGCACTGCTCATGCATCGCAACTTACCTGCCAATCTAGAACGATCGTGAACAGGTTGCGAGATTTGTTCGGGGGGCATGCCGTTCCGGCACGGTTCAAGATCTAAACTATGAGATGCAGGAAGGGACTGAAATAAAAATTTGCGAAAAGCAACGAATGGAATAGCGTGTAAGCGAATGCTTCAGGCGGTGCCTGGACAGATAAATATCGAAACTATGATGCTTGATTCTCTGTACGTAGTCTTGATATATCGGGGAACGGAATGTACGCGCAAAGAGTTAGGGTCCGAGTCGGGGAAAGACGAAATCGTGTACGATCGGTAATTAACGGGTTCGATCGAATAATGCGAAAGAGAAAAGTGGGACGAGTGTAAACGAAATTGGGAAGCCTTTTTCGGTGGTGGTAACCGGATTTATTGATCCGCAGGCGTCGTCTGTAGAAACGATGGTGGGGTTCCCCAGGAATGTGGCGGAAGTTCAAGGGATGCAGTGCCTCAGGTGCATCGATCTGCTAACAGGTGCACGCTGCTTCTTTTATCCGAAACCTGGCCAGGTAAAATACCACTGAACGTTCTATTTCATGGGTGAAACCTAATGTTTTTCTCTTACGTCCTTTGGACAAGCAGTTCAACGAGACAGTTAAACTACCTGAACAGGTAACGGATTGAAATCAACAGGCAAGTATTCTTTTCAAAGTATCCGCGGCCCTCGAACCGTTCACTTGAAAAGGATGCTACTGTTCCACGCGTGTTGCGCCACTTACTTAGACATGAAATGCGCATTGATAATATTCAAAGGATTGTCCGAATAATTTAACAAGACGACACTTGCATCGTACGAGCGCAACACCTTTGCTGCGATCGCGTGCCTCTACGAATGTGAGCGGTTCTAAACAGCGATTACTTTCACGGTGTCTCCATAACGGGACGATCAATAATACATTGGAGAAAAGAAAAGTTCATTCGTGTCGTTTTAGTGCTTACACAGGCGACGCTAAAATCGTTTTTCGTGGGCTAATGAAATTGCCGTGTTCGGTGCGTCGCGTCCCCATATAAAAGCGTGCTATTTAGGGATGCAGCCTGAATCGGAAAGGAAAAGCGACACCCCGCAAAGAGAATGGCAACGGACCGACCACCTTTCTCCGTTTTATATGGTTCGACGATAATTCGACGTGTCTGACGATCCATTTAACCATACTGTAATGTTTCGACTATCGTTGGACAATTCGGCCAGGTATCTTTCACTGGCGGAACTGAACGACGATACTCGTGAAATATTGCTTAACGTTAACACCTTTCCATGGCTATTCGGTTCATTCTTTTGTCTCCGGTTCGACGTTATCTTTCCATCAAATGGACTGTTCTTTCGATGACTCACCTCTCCAGCTTACTTTGATGGGGCACGTGATTGTCTGGTTCTTGATGAGGTATGCATTCAGCGAAGTCAGGCTCGGACTTTTTCGCAATGTACCCTCGTCGTTTTTCCACACGTACGTGATCGCCGTTTGTTCATACGATACTGAAGGAGAATAAAGAATGCGTCAGTGTGTATAAAGTAAAAAGCAAGAGAGATTAAGACAGACGGACGAAACGAATGGTAAAATTCACTTACTGCTCTCGATCGCGAATGAACACAGTGGGTCATCAAAGGGAAAGATATTGAGTCTACCCTGACACGATAAGATGAGATGACGCCTGCAAGGTTGACAAAATTCATGCTACAATACTTGCTTCGCGTATACTCAATTCTGTCGCAATTGGTCCGTCGATAATTGTCTTGGAGTAAGAGAATAATAAAGTACCGCATCAGATAGTTGACAGTGCCGTTGCGATATATCCGTAGGGCAAAGTGAACGGGTATAAGCGGGTCCTTAAAGTCTCCGTGCATTATGAAGTACGTGTCCGGCAACCAAATATTGTCATAATGATGAATCGCGTTCAAGAATTCGTATTGCGAGCGATTGCTGTACCGTAGTCGTGGGTCGTACCATTGTTGTTGAAGTAAGAACTCCACCTCGTATTTCTGCCGACGAAAGCAATAGGAAAATCGTGAAAAAGAATTCCTCCTCGAGTCTCGCACGCTTCAGAACACGATCGAGCTAAGGAACGCAACGATAGACAAAAGTTCATGATAGAAAATATTAATTACCAAACTGGACTCGTCGGGGGAAGCCAAACTTAGCAACAGCACACTAACGTTTACGGTCAAGGTTCCTGAAACATAGTGCACGTCTGAAATTATGGGTTCGGGACAGATAGGAATTCCAAGCAATCACGAGAAGAGCACGCTAATTCGAAAGAACATTCTTCGGAAGGGAGTTATCGCGGCATCGGGAGGTGGGATCGACATGATATCCAAGTCGCGGTTAACATCTACTTGTCTATCGTATTTATTTCAACTTCATCGTCAAACGTCGCCCTCATTGTATTGAACACGAAGCGGCAACGAATCAAGGAATCATCCTTGACTGCTGCGAGCGACTTCTAATTACATATATGTATGCATACGAGCCGGTGATTATACGAATGGTTCGAGTCATACACCACTTCCACTCCTGCACAAGATTGAACGATCGCTACATTTTCATCTTATCGCGCCCTGAATGAAACTGTGCGAATTCTTCTACGGTCGTTGCAAATGGGGGGACTTGAATCGTTAAATTCGTGGTCAATTTGGTCACGAACGAATTTTCTCAAGGTTCTATAGAAGATTGAAATTCGTACAATTTTCGAAGGTGAAGTACCTTCACTTCCAAACCCACTACGCGACACAATTAAATATTGATCAAAGACGAACCCAGGACTGTGAAACTAGAAACTTCACGCTTCGAAAGAAGCCCAGGTAGACTTCAAAATCATGAACAAGTCGCGGGAGTGAATTTCTTTCTCGTTTAATTACCAACGTATATGTTAATTAGCGTCGCTCCTTCGTTCAATCGAGCCGAACCGGAGCTGATCTGTCCGAACGAAATCGATCGTTTCGTTCACCAAATCAGCCTCGGTGGAGCTGTTACTGCAGGCAGGCAAAGAAACGTCTCTTCCTTCATTTCTACTAGTTTGCGTAAAGCCGTGGCTGTTATCGCTAGATCATCGTTAGAGCCATGCTGTGCACATGCTGCGACTAATTTCGTGTTTGTACCGATGTGAAGCTCGTGATCGGAGTTGGGACTCGAGGTTCGGCCCACCTGTCGAGCAAACCGATTCCACGATTTTCGAACATTTTCGGACAGTCGATTCTCGCTCGAAAAATTTCCAGCAGCTCGAGGCCCAACCACCGATTCAAATGGCAACGCATTCAGCCACGCAAAGACACGGCAAACGAGTGTGCCCAACACGTTGGTGTGTAAAAAACGGATGGACAACGGAACAAGGATGAAAGGTGATATCTAGAATGCGTATCGACGATCGAGGAGCAGCCTGTTGGATTCAGCCTCTCGTTGGTTCGTACCGATTCTCATTGTCAGCGACGCAACCGATCAACGATTTGCCGAAACGAAGAGCAACTTCATGCCGCGGGAAGTTGGTTAGCTGCTTGCGAAACGAACGTGTACATGAACGCTCGGTTCTGATGCGTGAAATATAAGAAGAGAAAAAAGGGTGTATAATTTGCCTTGCCGTTCTCGATAAGAACCGGCAGTGCCCATTTCACCCATAAACGAGCATTAATCGGCCGATCTATGGGACACGAACGTTGGCTGGCTCGAAAACGGTACGGTAGATGCATGTATCCTGCGATCGATACGCAATACCTTTACGCCCCCTAGACATGAACGTTCCGTTTCGGACGCTCGCGACTCCATACAAACGTTTCCTTATGCCCCGACAATTTCGTACCGACTTGCAAAGGGTTACTGTTCGAACGTAGAGTTCGGCGATGCTGTCGGAAAACACGAGATACAATCTACTGCAGAGCGATCCGTCCGCCGAATAGTCCGCTGTAACTCTGCATCGGTATACGTGATCCCCCGATCACGCTTCACTACGATAAAATAAGGGGAATCGTCCTCGCGGCAGTCAGACATGTGTCAGAATACATCGGCCCTGGGACTATCTTGCTAGAGGGTTCACGAGGGGCCTAAAAATTCGTTGCACGAATTCGCGTGCGAAAATTCGACGAGCCCGTCCAGGATTCGACAACTGGCGCCGCGCTGGTTCAACAGCAGCCCTCGATCGGCGAGGTACATATATACCTCTTCGAATTCATCGTTTTTCCGTGTTTCATTCAGATCGAGAAGAGATCCGCCGCTCGGCAAAGAGCGCCGATCTATTTCCCGTGAACAATACACATTACGATCAATGAACAACGGAAATAATAGAAATGACTCGGAAAACCAATGAACGACCGACAAGTGACTAACGAATGAACACACATACAAGGGTGCGGTAACTATTCGTGAATCGGGGGGAGAACCGCGGAACTGAATAGGTCGGGGTCGGGTGGAAAACGTGGCAGCCTTAATTATTTCTCTAGACGAGGTTACGAGAGAAGTAAAAGCAGAAGGACGGACCGCGAAGGTGGGTGCGAAGGTGTTGGTGCGACGTGTAGTGGTTATTGTTCTGGTTCTTGTACTGGTTCTTGGGGTCGTTAGAGGAGGTCGACGACCGGTTCGACAGGCCGGTCGCGTCACCAGGCCATCGCATTCCGCAGCAGAAATCCGCATCTGTAACACCCAACAACCCTTGCCCACGTCTCATCCTTTTTTTTTTTTCGCAGTACCACCGAGCAATGACACTGTTCGATCCTACGCTCGCCGTATCGCATTGTGCGCCTTTCGTCGACTTCGATGCGCAATTTAACTATTCCGGGCGACAACGCGAATTATACTCCGATCTATTTTGCTCGGAAAGTTCTGCGTAACAGGTTCTACGGTTCGCGTGATCACACGCCTTCGCGTTGACGCATACTTTTGCCATTAATTATCGATTAGCTGGCCGCGAAAAACTGTTCGCCTTTCATCGCGCGATCTCGACGAACAGTTTCTAACGAGCGATATCGTTATTCGATCGAACAGCGAAGAGAATGGCAACGGGGAAAATGGATGTTGTAATTTTCGGTAGTGTAGATCTTTTGTGACACCCAACAACTCTATGCCCACGTCTCATCCTGCGCGACTTTCTTTCGGATAAATTTGTGTAAATAGCAAATAGATTGCGATGCTGATTTTCTCGCCCAAACACGAGTTCTACGAACGTGCACGATTTTTTTTTAATAAAAAGGAAATGGAAAACGAATGAAACAAAGTGAAACAATAGAGAACGTGATGGTAACAAGTGAAAAGCTTTGCAAGAATATTCAAAGCTATTTTGGAGATGCGTCAAAAAGCTGTGCATCGTGACGTTGGCTCGTCTCGATGAACCCTTTGTGACACAATGTCCGTGCAGCCCTAGCCCGGGCTTCTTTTGACTCGTTAGCGGTACGACGCGATGCTTCTCTTCACCCTCCATACTCCGCGCCGCATCTTTACAAACTTTCCCACGGCGCGGAGCACTCGCGGCAATTTGTTTTCTCGATCGGCTCGTCCACCGTGCGTTGTCGACGACACTCTTACCGCGCGTTAATTTTCACGCGAGAACGTGAAGGACCGCGGGCATTTATCGCGAAAGCAAGCAATCGACTTGCCTCTTTTATCGTTTCGATGGAAAAAGCGTTTCCCTGTATAGATAAATAGAGAGACGCGATACGCGATTGTTTTCCCCGCTGGCCCCCGGGGCTCGTCTCCGTCCTCTTTCCATCTCGTACTCGCGGGAAGCGTGCTTTCTTTGCACTCGTCGGCTGAACAAACGATGCCGGTGCTCGAGGGGGTCGTGGCAACATTCCCGTTTCCTCCCATGCAAAGGGAAGCCGTACTTTTATTCGCACCCCCTCCTATAAAACGGTGAAACTTTGTCTCTTCCCGTTAGGCACTTTGCCCAACCAACGCGTTAATCGTTTCACGCGTGCTCCTCGATGCCTGTCGGAAAACGGAACTACGTGGCGTAATAATTTCAATTGTTCCACGTTTACTACCTGTTCAAAAATTTCTTAGCCAGAGAAGACGCGCGACGGATATCCGATCTAGATATTTGACGGATCGTTGTCGAGAGAGAGGGTAGAAGAGCGCATCTGGCGGAAACGGTGTGCGCCACGAAGATGGTGTAATCGTTTCGTAGGAATTTCGCTACGCGCAAATGCTGCAAACTGGCACTACTAGCTGGCACTTTATCGCGGCATCGCAACGATCGTTCAAAGTTTCAACGAATTCGGCAAAAGCGTCTCCCTGCGAAGCTCGCGATTCGTGCCCTCCCGAAACGCGAATAGCCCAGTTTTGGGAGGACCGCCTGACTTTGTTGGAGGCTATTCCCCGCTCAAGAAATAAACGCTTCGATCCAATTTCCGGGGCTGTGTCCGTTTCGAAATGTTCATTAGAGATTCAACGATTAATTGCCGGGAGGTGTGCAAATTTACATTGGAATATATCTGGGCCACGTACCATCGATTCGTAACGTGACATTACATAAAGTGGTGGTGACGCAAACATTTTTGTAACGTCACCTACCACTAAATATTGAACGAACCGCGGCACTATATTTTACTCGGGAAAGCTTTTGATTTTCGGGAACGATCGACGGAATTCGACCGACCGGCGGAGAAAATAATTTCAAAGAGAAAACAATCAAATTTCCAAACGTTTCTCTCGTCAAAGGGCGAGCGGGCAATTGAAAGGGATCGCGAATTTCCAGGGGTGCGGGGGAACGTTTCGAAGTTCGCGATAAAAGTGTCAGGAAGTATCGACGAGAAAGATTTAAATCTCGAGAAGTCTAGAATACTCTGGTCACCTCGGCCGAGGGGCTGCAAATTTATTACCGACTCGAATTGGATCTCCAAGCGAGCAACGGCGGCGAGGTGTATAAACAGCTGCTGGCAGCCGGAGCCCTGACGCTAGTGATAGAGGACCGACATTGGTCAGACGGCACTCCCGGCTCGGCCGGCTAGTCGCTTCGCTACCCGAGAAATTGATTACTCTTTTCTTCAACCCCGATTTCCTTTAATTTCATTACCCCCTCGTCCTTCCAGTCACACTCCATTCGCCACTTCCGTTTGCTTCACACGCATTTCCTCCGTCAACGTCTCGCATCCGATTTTCTCTCACGCATTCATCCCACCACGTATCCTGCACTGTTTTACATCTCCTCGTTCGAAATACGTGGACACACGATCGCTCAAACACACACGCTCGTAACGAACATGCAGCGCACTAACTCGCGAGAAGAAAGGAAAGCGAAGGAGGAGGACAGAAGGGAATAGAAAGGAAGGAAATCGAGTACCACTCTCATCCGTTCGTTCATTCGCATGTTCGCTCGCTCTCGTTTTCGTCTTCGTTCTCGTGCTGATTTAGCGTGATCAGGTCGACTTCTAATATAGAGTACCCTTTTGACGAGGGGTGAGCAGTGAGCTGTGGTTGTGTGGTGCTGTATGGTGGTAGCGGTGCCGGTGGTGTTCGAGGTGCTCTGAATGATCGGGGTCATTGGGTACGAGGTAGTCAGGGGTGTAGTCGTCTTGGCGGGTGTGGGGCGGGGGCCTCAGTGTACCTTGGACCGGGGGCAGAAGCCGCTTGTCGTAACGCGTCGACAGCAGCAGGTTGTCCAGGATCTCCTTGTCCGACTTGCCCTCCTCGAAGCTGTAACACAACGTACTGTAGCTGGCCCCAAAACCGCCGGATCTATTTTCTTAACGTTTCCACGACGATTCTCTTTCTCTTTTCTTCCCTTTCTCTTGGACGATTCGCCGAATCGAGTTTATTTTTTTCAATTTCTAGCCACCTCGAAGGTCTGCTCGAATCACGCGACGATCCACGTTCATTCCCGCGCGATTCTTATTCTTAAAACGCAAGCCCTCCCGACCTTCGAGATGCCCAACGTTTCGTTTCACTTTCTCCCTTCCTTTCTCTCTCAACCCTCTATCATTCTCTCTCTCTCTCTCTCTCTCTCTCTTTCATTCTCTCTCTCGGACACACACTTCCGTCACTGCCATACCCCTCGTTTCTCATGTATTTGTGAACGTTGCAGCCATCGAAAAAAAAAGAAAAGGAATTGAAGTAATTTCAGGAGATTTTCGAAAGAAGTACGCAGCTATCTAAACGCACTATACGAATGAAACAGCTTCTACCTTGGAGCGTCGCTGAATTATTCTGTAAACTATTCAACGTCTGTTGCTTTCATCGTGACTACATCACGGTAACTAAACCCAAACTTGTCTAAAACGGTCTAAACGTGTACGATGCAATCCAGCGTATTAGATACCGGCCGAGGGAACGCGTTCGCAACTTGTCCAATTGTTCCAATTGCTTCTCCCGTTGATTTACCTCGATCCGGGATCAACGGATACTGTCATCGCGGCGATTATAAATTTAGTTGGCATTACCATACGCCCTCGCGGGACAGCAGATTTATGATCGGTGTTACGTGGATATACGTTCACGGTCGCAATACAGCGAGCGAACTTCCTCGCCTCGGCCTGTGCCTAGATAAAAAACGAGACAAGTTTGCGCAGTATTAAATGTAAAACAACGTTAAACGAGGCGACATTACCGACGATCTCCTATTGCATGCAGGGGAATATCAGTCGCGATCGATGGAATATCCTTCAATCTATTTTTTTTACTGGTATCAATGTCGCCATAATGTCGCGCTCTCCCTTTCTTTCTCTCTCTCTCTCTCTCTCTCTCTATCTTTTTCTCTCCCATTCTCGCTCTCCGACCTATCACAAGCAAAAAGGTCTACTATTCTAGTACCATGTTCCTAACTTCTCGATACGTTCGCACGGTTAAAGTGTCTGACGCCGCAGCGGCGTTGGTCGTTCGACAGAATCGAACAGACGGCAAAGATATACTTTCGTATCGAAAAGCTAAGTCGAGCTACTAATCGATGAGACTGGTAATTATCGGTACACATGGTAATACGTACATGTCTTCGGCACGCGCGAGGGTGACAAGAGTAAGGGCGAGTGTGAGGATACAGAGGATAGTAAAGATGAGGGAGCTTGCGAGGGAGGTGAGAGACAGCGAGAGGACGGACGAGAGGCGGCCGCCACCACCCGCACACCGCCCTAGCGCCACCCAACCCATTCTATGTCATCTGAAACATAAAGCATGTTTTCCATTATTAGTACCACCAGCGCCGCGCTTCGTCCGAGCGAATGTCATCGGGGAAATGCGGGAACAAAAGGGAAAGCAAGCCCGGGGATAATGCATATTTCAGCGGCATCGTCATGATTGCGCATCAATACGTATTTTCCAGAGAAGAATACGCGCCGTGAATCGCGCGATCCGATTTATCGGACTTTCTGTCACGCTTGCAATGTGTATCGTCTAAGACAGTCGGGCATGAAAGCTGGGGAAAACGACTGACAATGTCGGCCGAGTTACGCCTGTGCTGAAAAACTTGTGCTGCTGGCGAACAATCAAACAAATCGTGTACCATCGTTAAATACGTCTTGAGCGAGCTTCGGAGGAGGAGCTTCCCGTTAAAAGGCTCGACACGAGCGATTGAGAATGTCCCACCGGTATAGAGGTACACTTTACCCCGACATCGAGCGCATTAAAAGAGGGGCGAAAGGTTACCCCCTCGAAGACCCGTGGATACACTTCTGATTCACGACCTAGGCACCTCCTTTACCTCCGAGTCCCCTGTTAACTGGTACAGACAAATACGACCGACCCCCTGTACAAGAGAATCTCGATCCCACGTTTTCACGCATCACCCGGGTCATGTGCCCTTTCGAGTTCCATGTATCTCGCCTTTCCCTTGCCAACAGGGAGCTAGAAATTGGCGCAACCCCTGCGCACCGCAGCCCTCGTTGGGGAGATTTGCAATGCAAAAATTCGTGGAGAAGCTTGCGTTACCGTGGTGATTAGCAGCAACGTATCAGTGCTCGCGGGTAAGTTGACCGTCGTACAAAGGCGCCTCTACGACGAAGGGCTCTGCTCATTTTCGCATCGCGCTAGCGCTTCTCGAGCACGTTGTTGTGCAGGTTCGTTCCGAGTATCTTCAGGAACGCGTCGAGCACCGTTTTCTCCCATTCTCCCCGGACACTCTAGCTCGCAGGCTTCTTTTCACCAGCCACGTATTCAGTGTTTTCGTCCGCTACTCGAGCCCGACGTTTCTACTCCGCTTCCACCGCGTAGGCTGGCAGTCTGCGGCAAAGAAATATTCAAACGCGAGAGCCGCCGATCTGCGAAAACGTACATTCCTCGTCGGCGTTTCACGGATTCTTGTCGCGCGATGCGTTCGAAGTCGTGCGAAAGTCAAACGAACAGCCGTGTCCTTAATTTACGCGCTGATCCCATCAGTGCGGCGAGTCGTTAACGAGATTTCATTCATCGTGGAAAAACATGAAACTAGCTTTTCCCGCGTCAAATCGGCAATTGGTGTGTTCTAGTTCTACGGCTTCTGATCCAATATAACTAAGTCTGTGTAAAAGACAACGTTTAGCGGGCAGCATGTTCGAGCTTCGTTCGCATTGAAACCAGCCTCAATCGTGGCAGTTTGTAACGGCAATCGCTGAACCGCTTCGGAGTTGCTTTTGTTTGCAGCCAGTTAACTCTCCATTGTGCAGCATTAACGGGGACAATTCGCCTCGCAAACGCGGTATCTCGCACGATGCGAACTTTCCGTCTGTGCACATTGTTGGCAACGTCTGTTGCGCTTACATGCGCCCCTCGAAATTAAACGATTATTCGACGCAGTTACAGGAAACCGGATTTCCTGGTCGGTGAATTTAAGGAGAGTCCTAATTGCATGAGGAAGAGGCGAACGAAACGAGCCGCGAAGGACGACCGTTGAGGAAACGAAGATAATTACAATTCGGAGAAATACAAAGTTGATATCATTTACGAGGACGAAAGTCTACACGGATCGTTCGAAGAAATTTCTTCGCGAAGGCGGATGTGCAGCCTCGGGCTGCTGCAGCGACAAGGCACCTTGCTGGAAGTAGCTGGAATGGTTTAACGCGGCACGTTCCAGCTTGCTTAGGCAGCCCCGGCTCGTTTTCTCGCGTAGACACGATCGGCCTCTTCAAGCCTGCCTCGGGCCTTTCCACAAGTGCCGCGTGTTTGCCGTCCCTGCTGCTGCTTACGTTATCAGCCAGTATCACGCACAGTAGTTGAAGCGCGAATCATCGGGAATCAACCAGTTGCACGCGCCGCGGCTGCCGCACCCTCTATCGGCGTTTCTATTCCGCCGTCATATTCGACGCAGAGCCTCCGTGAGAACCTGACTTTTTTAATTACCACGGTGGATGAGCTCGCGGCGAGAGAACGAAAAGGAAATGAGAAAGCGGGACGAGTAAGCAAGGACAAAAAAGGGAAAATTCATTTATTCATCGGGGACTTTGCTTACCCCGGCTGAATAAAATATCTTCTCGTGAAACTTTGTTTCACGGCCGAAACGCAGCACAGCCAGACGGAAATGAATCAACGAACCGTGAAAGCTGGGTACAGAGGCACGCGCTTTCAACTCAGAAAGAGGAAATTTAATATTGCAGCAAAGAGTATCGCCGTTTCACGTATTCGGGATTTATCGTTGACGATACCCTCGCGTCACTGCAAGTGGCTCCCATTGCAGTTTCACCGCGAATCTCCTGCCCCGTGCGTCTCTATTAAATCATCCAGCATTGGTCCCGCCCGAAATCTGGCCTCCCTAAACGCTTACAATTAATCCAATTCCGTCCCAAAATCCTCTACCCATCCCTGATATCGACAAGTGTCTCCGCACTGTCGTGAAATCGAATGAATCATCGATCGACGAACAAGTGATCCCATAGGGAAGAGAGAGAGGAGGCGAAGCTATGCGCGGCAGTGGCACAAGTGGTCGCGACCAGTGATAGTCAGACTGGCGGGCGAGTAGGTACGAGTGTACGCTGCCAACCGTACAGCTGATGTTCGTTCGATCAATACGGGGCGTTGCGGCACGAAACGCTATAGAGTATGTCACGTGGCTTAGCCCGTCCCATCCAAAGTCCGCGATTCCTTTTCACAATGCACTCTGCCTCCCTTCTTTCTCCCGTTTTCTACCCTGCCCCTTCGTCCGTGTCTGAATATCCCTCACAGTCCGGCAGCATTCTGCCTCCCGACGCCTTCTTTAATTACTTCGTTAACGTTCTCGCGATTCTGGTGTCGAGTCGAACAGAAAAACCGCGGCAACAACGGTACCACGACTCGCCGTGAACACGACAATTGACCACCTTCCTTCCCTCTATCCCCGATAGATTGTTCAAGGGAAATTATTCAGGGAAGACAGTGTCTAGGACAGGCAGACACGAAGACGCCAACGATCCTCGCGGATCCAGCCCGTCGCGTCGTCGTATCTGGGACAAACGCGTACTATTTTCATTGGCGCGATATCCAAGAAACCTCTCGCCCAGTTCCTGTAATTAGGGAAACAGGATCGTGTTCAAAGACGAATCGAATTGAAACGTTCCCTCCCTTTGACGATGATTTCTTTGCTGCTCTAACGAGGCCGCGCGCCTTCTCGGGTCCTCCACGGAAATTCTCCGCGGAGATTTATAAATACATTTTTTCTTCGCCTTCAAGCGTCGTTCCTACGCGAAGAAATCGGGGAACATCTGCGTGCGTGTCGAATTTTCTCCATCTTGGGTCTACAGTATCGCGCGAAACATTTCGCATGCCCGAGCTTTTCTTCGTTACCCGCCCCAGCTCATTGATATTCTCGGGAATAGGAACGGGGGGGACGTCGCAAAGATGCACATTGCGTGTACACCGTGGAGAATGCGTTCGTATCTTTGGACGTTTCAATCGAGAGAAGCAGCCGACTTGACGGTGTATTTTATCGAGGCACGAGTTTCGCCCGACTGGCCACACACGGAATCCCCTATTTTGCCAACCCGAAGGAAGTCGATAGCATCACGCAAAGGTGAAGGTGCTGAATTAACTAGCTAGGTTAAGGACGAGATTTGAGCTGCTCGAAAGCGGGTCGCAGCGATTTCTCCGTGAACCACTTAACCAGCTGTTCCTTGAATTTCTTACGCGACAAATGGCTCTGTTTGTTTCTCTCAATGGTCAGCTTCGTCACGACACCGCCGAACGAATCCGACGCTCCATTACTTCGCCACGAAAGCTCGAGCTACGTTCTAAAAGATCTCGACGAAAATGGAGAAACGTTCGAGCAGTTCGACGTGGGGACGCTTCAATTTTTCGATCGATGCTTCCGCGTAAACGTGTACAAATTTCAAGTCGGGCGGGGCAGAAACCAGAGTTACCTTAATGCGAGATGTGTGGCTGGTCGCAACGGACGAGGCAGGCTTTCGCTGTTCGTTGTGCAGGCTTTCACTTCAACTTTCGTCGACTCTCATCGTTCCTTCTTGCCGCTTCTTATTCGCTTACGCGTACGAACGATCCCCTCAGTTGTCCATGTCGTTACCCAAGTCGACGAACGCCATCTGAAACGATGCACACCGGTCATTAAGAACTCCTGCCTGTTGACACGTTAACAGTAAACGCGTACGCTGAATCACAGGAACTGCATGGGGAAAATTCATAGCAAGCTCCGAATAAAAGATTGCTAGACGAGGCGCGGAATATTTGCAGCTTTCGATTTGCGTTACAGATAGCTCTCGTGCTAGCATAGAATGCTCGTGCACGGTTTTCTGAGTATCGCGAGACGCTATGTCGCGCCAGGAATTGCCGGTAACCAGTCTTCGCATCGGGGTGTTGCCAGCAACGTTAGTAACAACGCCGACGTCCAACCTTGGCCCCGTAGCCCGATTCCTGCATACTGTACGCGTTAAACCATTTTAACTAACCGTCCGTTATGTTTGTCTAATCAACGGACTGGGAATAATTGGTCGACAGCTTAGAAATAAAGGCAGAACGATTCGTCTTCGATTCGATGCAGTTTTTTACGATGCCTGAAATTTCCCCAACGATTCCTCGCCAGTCGATGGAAAATAGCCGAAAAATTTCACCAGACTAATTGCAGATAATAATTGATACATTTAATCATCTGTTCGACTCGGGGTAGACCGATTTGAAACGCATAAAATGTATGCGCGGTTCGGTGCCAGCTTCGTCGTCAACGCCGTGTCACGGCGGAGTGAATATTAAACGATGAACTATAAAGTCACGGAACACCGTGACGCATTAACGTCAGCCTAACGTTTTCACATAGGAAACGTCGCGTGTATCAGAATCATATGCGTTGGCACAGGCGAAGGGACTCGGTTCGTTTCCCGACCTACGCTGTCACCCCATAAAATTTCGATGCCCGCTGAAACGTTCATGTGTCAAATGCTAATCTCACTTTATCTTCGGGAAAGTCCCTATCGCGTTGTACCGTCGTGTAGCAAGGTTCCTCGCGGTCTCCCGTTTACGTGTTTGCGTGCAAATCAAGTACGAGCGCTTTTAAAAATATCGAGTCGGTTCGCGCCGCTTATTCTCTGCGAAATAAGGTTAACGTGTCAGGAATAGAGTAGAGTGTACGCGTATTTCTGCGAAAGCTATAGCGCATTAGACGTAAATATCATCGGATCCGAACTTCTTTAAGCAAGGCAGTAAAACAATTATCGCTTATAGGCGACCCGACGCGATCTTACGTCTCGCATACGGTATACATTGTTCGTTTAAATAATTAAACTTCGACCCGAAGGTAGAAGCGTGTCTTATTCTGCCGGCTGCTAATCGTAAACGCGAGTACTTTATAGACCAGAAAGCCAAGGCCACCGTCTCTTAAGAGTGTTCTGTGCACAATCGCTATAGTTTATGGATACGCTAAATTATTATTAAGGACTAATGCGTTACAAGAATCGTTGGAAGGAGAACCGTCAACTAGCTACACCCGACGCGACGGCTGGCTTATTATCGATCGAATGTGCTATTTTTGCGTAGGCCTCCCGTTTCCTTAATAACGAGAATAATGCTATAAAAAATCATTCGTCGAGGCCGTCCTGCCCGCGTGCCTGAATTTCCGTCAACAAATTTCGCCCGGCTGTTCTTAGTTGGAGCAAGGAAGCCGCTCGCAATCTGTCCGATCGATAATCGTTACAATTCAGGGGTGTTCAAAGTACTTTTCATTTTTAGAACAACTTTGCATTCCGATCAAGCTACATTTTCTCCTGCGATTTTAGTCGCTGCAGAAACATTGCTATGAATATTAAATGGCACGTATACGCACGATGCGACAGTTTTGTACCTTGGCACTGTTTCTTTGCGACGAACGACATGCCGACAGGATTCGTACGTACACCGTTTCACGAACAACCGTCTACAGGGTCGAGAGCAAGCTCGACCGCGCACAATAGCACTGAAGCTGAAGAATATAACGTGACTTTTTTTTCGCGCAACAGCCTCGCAAACCTCCGGACACTGATAACAGAGGTCTCATAAAAAGAAATATTGAAAATGGATACGCTGCGTTAGAGGAAGCTTTTGTCGAATGCTACAGTAGCTTCCATTCCTTCGACAGAATTGATCATTTTTTATTCATAAAGCTCACGAGGTGAACAAGCCCACCGTACGAGGAGCCTCGATGTTATACTTTTGTGGATTTATGCTAACTGCCAATTAACCACGATTACTCCATGTCTGTGCACGAACCGTCTCAATCTACTTCGCTGTACTAACGGCGAAGTCCCTGCTGATTGTTGTATCGCCGAAAGTCGCGAAATTGATTACATTCGTACAGTAAGTTTAAAACACATCACTATAGTCACGCATGGGATATGTCCACCATAGGATGTGACCATTGCCCGGCATGTACTTTTACCACCTTTCACGCACGGCTCACCTGAATTTCCTGCGCTCGAGACATCGAAGCAACATGCTCGATTCATTGGATTCAGTCCGTTCTACATCGCCGCCGTCCAACATTTCTTACGATTGGTCTCGATTGATCATACTCACTGAAAGATGCATCGTATCAATACACGTACGAGAACAAACAACCAATAGCACCTATGATTCTCGTACATGTCGCGATAACGAACGATCGATAATTAAACTGTGCTCCTACTTGAAGTAGAAGTGGGATCTTCCGCATGGATAACGTACGTCAAATTAGCCTTTCACTGTTGCGTAGAATCTTCGAATAAATAAGCGACGTTCACATTTTTTTTTTTTTTTTTCGGCAGGGAATAGAATTTAACATCTACGTGAAAATCGACAAACGTATCATTCAAGTATTACAATAACCACGCGGTTTAACCTTTTTTAATTAAAATGAAGAAAGATCAAATAGATACGCACTTTGTATGTGACGCGTTAAAGGAAAATTTAGAATGACGTTCCCGCCAAACTGATCTACACTCTTTCTTATCATTAATCTCTCCCACTTTGCAACGTCGACTTGAAATGTAATTGACGATTGATGTTCAAGCAAGATGCGGTTCGGCGTTTCGAGATAATGTCAATTTCTTAATTTGAGATTGATAATATCGTGATCCGCATTTCACGTTTCTTTTTGCAATATAAAGCGCTGGATGAATGGGGAGTGAATCAAATATTCAGATATTACAATTGATCGAAGGTAAACATATGTAATATTTATTTTGACGGAATATCAATGGGTGTCTGGGGGCTTAGGTTGGCATACGTTATCAAAAATCGCGAGTCACGTATATGAAACGGGTCCTCGACA
This sequence comes from Nomada ferruginata, assembly GCA_963583965.1. Taxonomy (NCBI): domain Eukaryota; kingdom Metazoa; phylum Arthropoda; class Insecta; order Hymenoptera; family Apidae; genus Nomada; species Nomada ferruginata. Next base: position 5,149,389 of record OY757225.1, on the reverse strand, counting down.
TCTACGAGATTTCATTGAAATCGGCTTAGCCTTTATCAATCGAGTCGCATTCAAGTTAACTCCAGCGATCGAAAGATAAAGGCTTTAATTGTGACGAGGGTGATGTATCAATTTTTAATGTAACGAAATTCCGTCCAATCGCGTTTCAATAATCAATGATCGGCAATCGTTCACCATGCTGTCGAATGCTCCGTCGAAGTGCTTATATAAATATATACAAGCTGAAAGCGTACACAAATATTAGAACAATTCAATACTGGTCGATACTTTCGTGCCAACTTTGTTATGCCTTCGTTGCTTTACACGTTTGTTAAAACGAACTTCAAACGCGTCTGATTAAAACACAGAATATAACCTGATGATTATTTGCAATTTGAAAAATGATTTCCATATGCAACGAATCGCGTCGGGCGAAGAAACAGGTAAAAGGGAGAGGCCCGCGACGCGATCGCGACACAGTAGTATAGCCCTTTGCTGGCCAGCCTAGATTCTTCCAAAATATTTATTTTATCCCGTTCATTTCTTGGATAGCTTTTGTAAACTATCATCCAGAGTACTTTCAGACTGAAGTTACAGCACAGTAGCCCGGGTTCTCAGCACATTCAATGGCACATAACATTATATACGGTAGCATCGTCGATAAGGCAAGAAAAATAGGCGGCGGAAACTTTGGTACTGTAGCACGAATAGCCATTTTGAGCGATGGGGGGTGAGAAGTGAATAGGGAAAAAATGAGGTTAATAACTCACTCGAAAAAGCCTCGCCTTCCTGTTTTATCTGTACTTGTTTAAAAATGACTGACCCGTTAAAAGCAGACGTCGCGGGACGACGCGACGATGAAAAGATGGAAGCACTACCCATTATCCTGATAATTGTTCTACGTATATTCGTCCTCTCTTTTCCCTAATGCTGTAATTCATGTTCCTGTAAAGTGGAACAATTGTCTACGCTATATGCGCGCTGCGTTCTTGTTTTTATCGTTCAGCTTTCAATGTAAGAACATTCGTCGGGCTAAAACAAAGACAGCTAGCTATGTCTTCCATTGCTAACCAACTAATTTCGTGATACACCGCCTATTTCACAACGCCACGTGGAAATACTAAACTGAGGAAGGTCTCGTTCCCCTTTCTATTTTGTAATCGTGTCAAACATAGTGTTCTTATCGCTAGATGTATCCGATTAATTTCTTGATTAACTACGCAGAAGTGTTCATCTCTCCAGACAGTTATCAACGCTCGAAACTAATTTTCGATTATTCGTTTCAACGAAATATCGCTCAATTATACACGAATAGATAATTCATAAAGTAGACCCAGTGTCCCGGTAAGAAACCGCCGCGTCATTCGTCGAGGGAAAATTGAAACGTTGTCGAAATTAATAAGTTGATTTACGTCGTTTGAGAATAGAAAGAGAATTTCTATCACTGGCAGCTCAAAATTCCAGGGGCATTCGTTACATTCAGCGTCCAAGGTATTCATCCCAACGGGAATGCAATTAATATTGCAATTAGTAATTAGGGCGGGAATGTTATTACACGCGCGTTAGAATTGTGCTTATAATCGAAGACGTACTCCACTTCTGTAAGAACTGCATCGATTACTGTGCGACGATACACCCGCGAGTAAACCGTATAAAATACTGCAACCGTAAAACAGTCTCGCGGGACAATAAATAATAACCATCGATTCTCTCGTACATTATTACTATTTGAAATCCTATTTGAAATTCCTCCCCTTTCCCCGTCCGTACGCGTATTAAAACGACGATCTTGACCCAGGGAATAGTATTTTCGTAATCTAGCTGAATGTCCTTCGTAAATTCCCAAAATATCTCAACAACGCGGTAGACTCGCGTCGATCCGAGTAACACTTGGCAGCTAGCACTCACAGCGGGGCCGATAATTAAACGATGCAATAGTGGGACACAGACATGGCATCTGAATTTTAAATTCCAATAGTTTCCGAGTGATTCGCCCTACACGAAGGAAGTTGTGGAAAAATTGTTCGAAATGCAGATTGAATGAACGAAACAGCGAATAGTGTACGGAGACTTGCCCGTGTCAAAAGCATTCGGGTCCAATAGCTTTCGAGTATTCCTTTTTTTATCCTTCTGCGAGATCTACCCGGGCCAATACTCCTGGGTCAAAGTAGACACTAAAAGCAGCAGCAAATGGGGTCGGTGGGCCTTCGATACCCTTACACGCAACAGCGTCCTTCCTTCCCCGTTTTATCTGACGTCACAGGGTGCACCTCTGCCTTCCTGTTCCCGCTCTCCTCGCTTCCGCCTTCGGGTCAACCGCGGTCAAGCTTGCCTTCTTCCCTTCCGCGTGCTCAACTAAATCGCAGCGACTTACGCCAGTCGTGCTCTTCTGAAAATCGCTCTCTCCATTGGCCCGGAATTTTAGACTCCTCCGGGTTCGTTTCGATCGCCTCTCAATTCCAACGCACGTGTTCCGCAAGCGGATACGAAATGCAACTCTGCCTTCGACAGCCCGTGACAGCTCTCGATAAAACTTTTCCCGCAATCGGGGCGTACACCGAGGTAAAACCTCGTGCATTACGCTCGGCGACTATTGCTGAAACACCGGCATTGCGCCCTCTCTTCTGCGTACAGCACGAGCGCAACTTTGAAACGGTCAGCGACTAAATTCCGGTACAAAGTTTCCCGTTAATCGCGTGGCAATTCCATTCGCCCCGTCGTTTCACCCGCCGCGCCGTGAGTGACGCACAGCCGTGAGAAAAGAAGATACACTTGTTATTTTATCTTTGTGAGCAGCCTCGCGGGCGGTGCTTGAACAAGGCGATAGATAGCAAGCCTTTTCACGCCGCCATCGAGAGGAAATAATCCGCTTCCTTTACTTCCACGGCTCTATCCTTTCGATTCGTGACACGGGAACGAGCCTGTCGGAGACAGCAGCCTCCATAATACCAACTCAAATATTTACTGCTCAAGCAACTTGGCCGAGTGTTCCCTTCGGCATAGAAGAAAACGATATTTCGCTATTGCTTCGCGAGGATGAAATCTTTCGCCTCGCTGCGTTAAACGATACATAGCGAACAATATGAATTGTTGCCGATACATGCGCTTACGATTTCTCCTTTTCCTGCAATGTGCGATCATGACAATACGTTCCGGCCATATTGCATCCACGTCGGCCAAACCGTGGCGACCCATTTCTTAGAATAGACGCAATCGTTTTCCTGCCGATCTAAATATTTAGAATTTTAAGATGAGACCAGCTCAACTAACGCGAACGCGTTGCAGTTCCTCGCGCGGTTCCCCTTTCCGTGGAAGAAAGCCGAACGTGCTCCTGAGACGCAAAACGACTCCGGTTGAACATCTGACACGGCACTGCGAACATCGTTTGAATGCTTCGAACGTGGAAGAACTGTGTGAAAATCGAGTTAGATATTCTCGAGAGCGTTCGTACAGAATTCGACCGCGACACCTTTGTTCGAAAAGCACGTCACGCATAGCTAGGGAAACTTCCTAAACAGTTCGCCAGGTCGTTCAACCAATTTTCAGTCCAACCGAGATACATTGATCGCAAGAAATACTACGTCACCAGCGTGAAATAACAATTATCAATGTCTCCGCCGCAAAATCCAATTTATATCGTCGCTTCGTTTTGCCGGAGAAAGGCAACAAAATTTTGGCACGTAGATATTCAAACGAAGAACACCTGTATGTAACCGCAATTATCTAAATCAAAATAAATACGCAGAGATAACTTCTGCGCTGACCTGATCTAGACCTAAATAATTAACCGATAAGGTAAATTGATAAGCCAAATATTTCTAGACTCCATCCTCAGGCTGATCTCGACAGATTGTCGCCGATAGACGAAAAGCGGAAGGCGAACAGATAGGAATCGTGACACGTGCCTAATAGCAGATCGTAGAGAGAGGAAGGACGGGAGGAGGCGCCTCCAATTGATCGATAAATTTCTCAAAAAGTAGATTAAACGTCATCGATGATAATTTAACGAGGCATCTCTTGAATTCCCCGAATCGACTCGCTATTCGTATCAGGCGAAAAAGCTGCGAGATAAGGGCCACGAACGATTTATGAAACAGATTTCAGATTAGTACCGAGATTGCGCGCAGTCTATTAGCACCGCCGATTTTCACTATAAATACACCGCGGCACAATTGATTTCAAATCAAACACCCATCGTCATCGATACAGGCAGAAGAAACGTTCAGAATGTTCAAGTTCATGGCGATCCTCGCCCTCGTGGCCGTAGCCACAGGTAAATACAATATTTATAGATTAATACGTTTGCAGCAATTACTATGTGCACGAAAATACCATATCGAGTACCTGCGTATTCTAAATCGTGTTCGTGCTCTTTCAGGTAGCCCTATCAACCAGACGTTGCCCGATCTCGTTCTGGGTATGGACGGTCGTATCGTAGGGGGTGAAGAAACTACTATCCGCGAGGCACCGTACCAAGTTAGTTTGCAAACCTCCGGCCACCATTTTTGCGGGGGCAGTATAATCGGCAATAAATGGGTATTAACCGCCGCTCATTGCGCCACGAACTCAGCTAAATCGTACCGGATACGCTCCGGCTCGACCCTCGTGAATTCTGGCGGCTCGGTTCATCGGGTTCAGCAAGTAATCAGGCACAAAGCCTACAAGACGAACAAGAACGGCATTCCCGTGAACGACATCGCCTTGCTTCGCATAGTGGATTCGGACGCGTTTCAATTTACCAATCAACGCAAAGCAGTGAAACTGTACCAGGGTGACGTCTCGTCTCTCGTTAACAAAAACGCGTTGGTCACCGGTTGGGGAAATACCAATGCGGGATCGCCGGTGGTACTGCATAGGGTTTCGGTTCCTGTGATCTCGACACAGAAATGCAACAACGACTATAGAGATTACGGGGGCGTGCCTAGTGGTCAAATTTGCGCCGGATATCCAGCGGGTAGCAAGGACGCCTGCCAAGGTGACTCAGGTGGTCCACTTGTCGTCAATGGTCAACTGGCTGGAGTTGTTTCCTGGGGCATCGGGTGCGGCACCCCTAATCATCCAGGAGTTTACACCGACGTCTCTTATTTCCGTCAATGGATCCGTCAAAATAGCGGCGTTTGACTCGCGAACTAACCGGCCAATGTCTTTCCTCTGCAGTGATTAAAAAATACTCGACGATTCGTCTCGCGAATTGTCCCGAACGGAAATAACGATTCTAGTCTCAGTGTCCTATCGACCTGGAATAAACTTATCGGGAATATCATAATCGTTGTTTTTTTTTAACACCAGTACATTAATATTTATGAATAGGTTCATTGATCGTACGAACGACGCTTGCACTTTTTCTACTTCTATCGAGGGCTACGAAATAAATGCAATCAGATCGCATATTTCTAAATGCGTGTCCGATCGGCAAAGTCAATCGAACGACGATCAGAGATAAGGTTAGCGTGTAATTATCTATCACGATTCGAATGCGACTGCACGACGTAAGCCAGTCCATTTGTACAATGATTTTACGGATCAATTGCTCAAGATGCTTACATTGGATAACAGAAACAGAAGCACAATAAACGCAATACATTTCTTATTTAATTAATGTTCCGAAGCTTTTCTACCTCGACCTTCGCCTTACCTGATTCACCTGCAATGCACATCGGTTTCATGGTCAAATAAACCGAAAGAAAAGGAAATGAAAACGAAAGCTTAACGTTGATCGATTTCATAGTAAATCCGCATCAGCAGACTTACAAACGGCTTAATCTTGCTTCTCTTTCAATCACTTTCTTATCGGCGCCAGAAATAATACCTCCTTATGCACAACGCATTAGTTCGATGCGCCCGTCTCATATAAATACACCAGGAATACCGGCAAAAGGCAGACAAGTGTTGCAACTGGAAACCAAGATGCTCGTACACCTGTATTTGATCGGGCTTGTGGCCATCGCGACAGGTAACTTTCATCCTGCGAATTATTTATACACCGTGATACTCTTCACACCATGAGCATTCACACGCATTTCATATTCTTGGCCCCTCAAAGAACATAACGTATAACCATACGATTTCTTTTCCCTAGCGAATCCCGTTAAGAAACCCATTCAGTTAAACCCGCTGACTCCGAACGGCCAAATAGTGGGTGGTACGAGCGCAAGGATCGAAGAGGTGCCACACCAGGTATCCCTACAGAGCTTCGGCTTCGGTTTCTGCGGCGGTAGCATCATTTCAAAGGATTGGGTGATCACGGCTGCCCACTGCATGTCCTATCCTGCCGAGTGGATCACGGTGCGAGCCGGTACAGCGATCAAGTCTTCGGGCGGCAGCGTTCACAATGTAGCGGAGATATTTGTCCACGAAGATTACGTGACGAATATGTACGGAGTGCCGGAGAACGACGTAGCCGTTATGCGGATCAGCACCCCGTTCAAACTCGACGCGACCCGCCAGCCGATTCGACTGTTCGCGCAAAACGAGGAATCGATCGCTGGTATCAGCGCGGTTATCACCGGATGGGGTGCGACCAGAGAAGGCGCCGGCACCACCGACCATCTCCAAACGGTCACCGTCCCCATCGTCTCGAAAAAGTCTTGCAACGACGCGTACGTGTCGTACGGCGGTGTACCATCGGGTCAGATATGCGCCGCGATACCCGAAGGCGGAAAGGACGCCTGCCAAGGGGATTCCGGTGGTCCTTTAACTATCGGGGACCGTCTGGCCGGCCTCGTGTCCTGGGGCTACGGTTGCGCCAGAGCGGGTTACCCCGGAGTTCATACCGAGGTTGCAGCCTACAGCGATTGGATCGCCTCCAAGACCGGTATCAAAGTGTGAACTTCTCGCGCACCTTTTAACCTGTTATCGTTTATGCTACTTTGTATAGCTTCGTTCGTAGATTCTGTGCGCTCACGCGCTTTGTATTTTCTTATTTTTTTTTTATGAAAATGTACTGCTTCGTTCGACGAGCACAATAAAGTTAACATTTGTCCAACGAGTTGACTCGATATTCTCTATTTTTATCAATTCTGAACTCTGCCGTTCACGCCCTGTGCAGAGACGAAGTTCAGCGAATTGTCGATAGCGTTGACTAAGTTTCTCGAGACCGCGAGCCGCCCCGCTAAGTTGGCATCCTTTATCGATAGACGAGCAGAGGATCGACGGTTCTACGCGACCGCGCAATTAGCGGTTGATTTACACAACCATTGCACACGGCATTGCCAAACGTTTCTCCTCGTTCTGCCAGCGAGCCGACCGTGGCGTCGCTAAGATTCATTGCCTCTGACCTTTGCACAATGGCAGCGTTATCCCGGCGCAGGGAAACAGGAATTTCTACCGAAAACGCATCTAACGAGCCAAGCCGTTACACTTTTATGTAGGCTAAAGACACGAGGGACACAGATGAGCTTTATGGCACCGACTCTCGCGAGCGAGAGGAACGCCTGCCAAAAGCGATTTTCTCTTCACAGTTCCATTTCTCGTGTACCCACCCCGCGCCCGTTATTACGTCCAGGCGATTAAACGCGCATCCTCGCCACGAGACACGTGCGCACGGGAAAGAAAAATCTCCCGATCGAAAATGCTTGGCTCCGTCGCCGTTCTGACCCCTCGTGCCTCGCGCCGTTCACTCGTACACACCCAAGTGCATCGCTCGCTGTTGCTTCGTGTGCGCATCGGTGCATATTGGAGTTGGGCCAATAAAGATGAACCTATCCCAATTCCATTTCCCCGTGGGCCATCGGGTATCGAAAGAATTCGCAAGGATTCGTGACCTCTCGGTACCGCGATACGCTACCCAAGTAGCCTGTTGTTCCCGCAACCCGTGTGCTAGCCGAGACGATTTTAGCACGCCGATCTACGCACGTTTCGTTATTCAACGACCTGTCGCTCATCGCGGATCCGCAAACGATCGATCGGGCAAAGTTCGACGAACGAGAGAGAGAAGACGAACGCGGTCACAGCCGTGCACACGCACGTTACGAACAAGGATCTAGTCGATAAATTATTTTTAGAACGTCTGCTTGACCAGCGCGGCACTAACGATCGAACGTGGTGAAACGAGGACGATCGGATCGAGGTTAGCCGTCGTTACACCGAGGGAACGATCCGTTTACCTTGAACACCCCGTTTCCTTTATCTCGCCCCCTTCGCCGCCAAGGACGCGAATCGTGCGTCGAGGAGTCGCGTGCCCCCGATTATGAAAGCCCCCCCTCGACCCTCGATAGCGCGAGCAAGAAACAGCATTGCTCCCTTTAATATCGAGCGCCGCTTGTCTCGAAGCTCTATCTCTCCAGAAGAAACGTATCACGACCAGTTGAATTATGCAGCACCCCGCATTGTTCCTGCCACCCGCTACACCCCGGAAAATCTATTGGCCAACGCAATTATGTTTTACCACGTGTACGCTTCTAATCGATATTTATAGAAGCCGCACAATATTTATAGGCCGACCGACTTGATATTTATAAAGTCGATGGAAGAGCGTGACAGTTGATAAAAAGGAGAAGAAAATATGGAACAAAAGAAGACGCTCGACGCCAACGTATTCCTAGCCCGCGCGAATTCTTGCGCGTCCCTGACGCAAAATAATAATAGTGCGTACGGGGAGACGCGTGTCGTGAATGAATGCTCGTCGGAAGAGTAAAATCGGAGAACGTAGTTGCAACCGGCAGATGGAACGTATTATACATAGTTTGCTCGCTGGGAAAACGCGTGAACTTTTGACCTCGACGTTGAGAGCCCGTACCCACCCCCAATCGAAGTGTAGTCCGCGCGAAATGCATTCCCGTTTAACCCCTTGTGCATCCCTTTCCTTTCACGCGTTTCGAAATTATCCTCGAATCTGTTCATTATTAGTTGGAAATGTTTCGTTAGGGCATTACTATTTGCGCTCCATTTCCTCAGCTTGTTAGTCTCTGTCGCGATCCGTTCTCACCTTTTTTTTCACCCCGTTCCATTTCTCGCGACACAATCCCCCGAAGAGCCGCATTAAAATTTCGCGATCGCAATGAATCCAAGGCAGTCGAAGGATCGCGATGTATTCGTGAATCGATTTACTCTTCCGATTGGAATAAACGGCCTCGTTATTATCAGGTGCACGCGGCGCCACTCGATTCAACCCCTTGATACCACATTAGTAATCAATGTTAATAGACGACGAGCTGGTCTCGCAAATTACCGAGGTATTTGCAACAGTAGAAGGATACTGACAATCGAGCAGTTCCCTCTCCGCCAGACTCTCCTTTTAACTAGTTCGCGCGACGAATCGATAACGCGTATATCCATAACTTTGTTTACGGGGCAATATCGAGCAACGCGAATGATAGCTGATAGCTTCGAATTCATTGCATCGGGGTCGCGAAGCAGGAAGCAACGTTGACGTAATTAGGATAGCAATCAAAGGTAAGAATTCGATGCCCATCCCGTGGAGCTCTGCGGCAGTGCTCATCCATTCTATCGCGATGGTCTCCACTTTCACTGATGTTTGTCGAAACCGTTTGACCTACTTACTTTCGGGTAGAATAATTCCACGATACTTGGATAGTTTGGTAGGAAAAGAGCGATCGACATTTGGGATTCACCCTATTTTTAGGAACTCGATGTCGAAGAAGAGATGTTCCTCGACGGGAAGATCAGGGTTTGTCTCTATTTGTACCACGGACGAGTATCGCTAAAGCGAGAACTAAAATACTTGCCCTCCCTTTCGATAAATGTCAATTCAATATGTCCGGTCAGTGGCGAGGGAACAGGCTGCTTCGATTGAAGGATCTCGCGCGACAAATAAATTGCATAGAATAAGAAAGGGAAAACTCGAGCAGCTTTTCTTCGATCACTCTGTGTAGCTGTCTCCGTTTACGTTTGACCTACAACCACATATGTCTCCTACTATGTTTTGTCCTCGCACAATCGAGATACGCCTACCGCAACAGCGTGTGTACAACAAGCAGCGTAGGGCAGGTTAGCTACGGTCACAAAGGACATTCAGATTCCCTTTGCATCCTCTGAATCACCCCCGGTGTCTACCTTCAAGGATCTCGCGGTTTGCTACCAGGCGTATAACGAGGACAAGTTGTACTCCACATTATCGTCCCCTTCGTAGTTGTGAAACAGATGCCCCAGTTTTTCGTCGTCGTAGGAAAGGAAGCGGCCGACGAATTAACAGACCCGCGATAAGGCGTATTATCTCCGTTCGCGCGACGACGCGCACCAAGTCGAGCATTTGGGAAGCGAGAACGAGTTCTGCTTTTCGACCAGAGATTCCGCAAAGACGCTCGTTATGTCACTTAGGAACGCGTACCTGGCAGACGATCAAAAGACTCACCGAAACGATGCCCTCTGGTATATAGTCCGTTTTGATTCTCGCCTGGTGATTCGTCAACAGTGTCGGAAATACATCGCGCCTCGATCCCCCGTAGAGTGAAACGGAATAGAACGCACTGCAAACTACGACGAGCTCCGTTGGAATGTGGACCAGGATCGGGCACAACTACGAAGGATATAGACGCAGACGTATGCGGCAAATATACGTATGCCCCGTGGAAACACGGGGACCGAGGTACACACCCGACCGCGATAACTTTCAGACTGAGGGTTGTTTCGGCGCGACACTACCGCACCGCCACCCTTCGACTAATCAGCTCACTAGTCGCGGGACCACCGGAACCACCGAACAAACGAACGAAGCAATGCACAGGCGGACCATCCGCTCGTCGTTGCGTCCCATTGTTTTGCAAAACGATTAGCCCCGAGCCGTGCTTTTTAAAGACACCACTGGACACGCTTCGCAGCTGCCCACACCTGGTTTCTTTGCTCGGCGAGGTCGTTAAACCACGCCGCGCCGATTCGCTTCTCTCTCGCTCCCTCTGTCGTTTCCACGCCATCCATTTCCATCGCGGTGCGAGCTTTTCCTGCAGGCCTGGGCTCGCGAATGCCCGCAATTATTTCTCCCCGTGAACATCGACGCGTCAGGTGCGCGCTTAGCTTGTATAACAGCTGAGGAATTTAACTGCACCAAGCGCATAATCTCGCGATAACGGCACCGACAGGCGGCAAACGGTAATTTTCCGCACTCCGCAATGAATTCCCGCATAATTATGATATGGGCCGCTCCATTTTTCGATAAGTTGCGAGAATATATTACGCAATTCGAGCGTTGAAAAAAAGCACTCGACGTTGGATAGACGAAAATACCGCCGACAAATAAAACGCGCTCGCCATGAACCAATTTCCCTCCTACGAAATCTGCCTCCTATTTTTCGGACGTGAGTATAGCATGCACTTTTAACGAATCGGCTATTACGTCGCGGCGTACGAATTTCTCGCGCGTTATGGTCGAGAAACACTTGCGACGAGACGCACCGAAACGCGATTGTCTAACGTAGCTTTCGAGTATGCTTAGTGAACGCGAGCGGACTGGAGCTGCTTTCGGTGGACCGAATCGTCGACGGGGCCCATATCGATATTACAAATGTTCCGTACATGGCAAGTAATATATTTTGTAGTATAGCATAACGATATATTGTAGGACAGTTTGCGACGAATAACGAGACAATTGTTCGCCGCAGCTCTCGTACATGGTAAATGGTGATCACGCGTGCGGCGCGGCTGTCATCGAGAAAACATGGGGACTGACGGCCGCTCATTGCGTCGTTCTGTATGTAAAGATTACTCGAAAGGAAACCCGCCCGCCATATCTTTATTTCACCTGGTTTAAACCTTCCCCGGTTGCCGTAGGTTCGTCGGCGACCCGTCGGTCTCGATTAACATCCGCAGCGGATCTAACAGACACGACCAGGGTGGCACGATCCACAATGTAACGAGACTCACCTACCACGAGAAATACAACGACCAGAACAACGACTACGACATCGCAGTGTTCAAGGTAGATCCGCCGTTCGTCTACAGCAACGTGACACAGCCTGTCAAGTTACCAGGGGGTTCTGTATCCTTCGATACGAATTGGGGCCTAGTCGCTGGCTGGGGATACTTCCTCGTAAGCTGTTCCGCGAAACGCAATTGTCTGTTCGTTACGATCAAGAATTCAGCGTGGTTGCAATAAAGAGGTGAACTTCTAGGACTTCGACCCGGTGTTGTCCGAGGAGTTACAGTACGTTCTGCTGCCGAAGGTGAGCAGAAAGGAGTGCATAGAAGACTACATGGACAGATACGAAGTAACGGAGCGTCAAGTTTGCTACGGGTTCAGACAGGGAGGGGAAGATTCGTGCAAGGTATATCTCAGATCTCTCTAGCAGCTAAAGCAAATCACACTTTATTGATATTTTTCGCAGGGTGATTCCGGTGGTCCGTTGGTTAACAATGATACCGTAATCGGTATAACTTCGTGGGGCGCCGATTGCGGTGAATCGAACTCACCTGGCGTCTACACCGATGTACTTGGTCTAGTAGAATGGATCAAAGAGAAAACTATGTCCGCTCCTTGACTTGGCCAACAATTGAAATCTGATCTATCTCTCGGGCCCACTATATTGTACCGTCTAACGAGAAAGAAAGGAAAACGGAAAGTATCGTGACTAATTAATTTCAAGATTCCCCCTGATAAGGAACTGCTATTAACAACTGATGAGCATGTATCGTTGCAATAAATCGACCGGTTTCGTACACTTTAAGGATTCCGCAGGATTAGTTCGATAGTTCGTCCATCCTCTGATATCACAAATCTTGCCTCCTTGTACCGCGAAAGGTTCATCTTCCTTTGCGCCGACCACGCTTCGTATCCGAGTTTATAAAATTTCGGCAAGCGATCGAAACCACCAGCGTTCGCCAGCGTATCGTAGTATTCCCATTGTCTGTCAGCCAATTTGTGAGCGTGCCTCTTCTTCGCTGTTTGCAACTTCGAGTCCTCCAGCATAACCGATTTCGGCGGCAAACTTGCCCTCCCCTCCAATAGTGCAAGAAAATATTGTACCTGAAAAATGTCTGCCTGTCGTAAAAATCACATTGTTTCCTCCGCTCTTCGCGAATTATACGCAAGTTAAATAATTACCTGCATGTGGAACATGGGGAATGGAGTAACGGTGAAGGGCACACCGACGATACACATCGTGGTGTGATGAATGTTAAGGAAATGTTTGTACAAAGGTGTAATATAGTTGTCGTCCACCCGTATACCACAATTTTCGTTCAAAAATGGAAAGCTGTATCGGTATCCGGTGCAAAACATAAATACATCTACCGTGACAGAGCTTTGATCCTTTAGAATGATACGTTCTCCCTCTACCCTTTCTACCCCTAATGCCTCTACTATGCCCGAGTGCAAAGCCGAATCCAATCTAGACACGTACAAAGTGCAATACGTTTGTTTCGTGGGCAGAAATTAATTGCACAATCGTTAGACGAAGATTGATCGGAAATACCTTTCATTGTTGTGGCACAGATATACACGGGCGGCGTGATTAATCAAATCGAGCGCTATATCGATACCAGAAGAGGACGCTCCTAATAGTAAAATAGATTTTCCTGAAAAATCTTCTGGTTTCCTGTACGTATGGCTGTGCGTTACAATACCCGGGAATGTTTCGATTCCTGGCACCGTTGGCACGTAAGGATCGAAGAAGTGTCTGCGTTAAAAAGAAAAGCTATCGCCAGAATCTATCTTCAACGATATAATATTTTATACGATTGCGAATAAACACACCCGTTGCAAATTATCACAGCGTTAAAAATGGCTTCCTCCTCTTGACCGGTTTCTACCATTTTGACCCGTACAATCCACTCCTCCACACCGTCCGAGCAAATTTCTGAACGAACAGATTCTACCTTCGTGCCAAACTATAACAATAAACCCTGTAAAACATTGCGGGCTTCCGTCCTGCGATGATCACATGGATACGGGTCTACCTGAATATATTTAAGCAAATCGAAATGTTTCGCGTAATTTTGCAAATAAGCGCGAACTTCCTGGTGCGTCACGCAACACGGCTCCTCGGCATTGAGCGTCAGATAGTCCGGGAAGTTCATTATTTTCGCCGGCAAATTGGTTCTACAATTAAAGTGCGACATGTAGTATCGTTGTATAAATAATAGTGAGAAAACTCTTTGAAATCAAACGGGAACCCATGAAACTAGCAAATAAAACGTCATTAAAAACTGAACCTCAAGTTTCGATAGATGCTCGAGTGAACTGGCAAACCGTGTTTCTTATCACCGGTCTCCTCTTTGTAAACCCAGGTGCCGCCGACATCCTCCGCCTGTTCGTAAACCTTAACATCGATATTTGAACTTCGCGCAAAGTGTTTTGTCGCGCAAAGTCCAGCGGCGCCAGCTCCTATCACGCATACTTTGTTCCGTTTTACCAGCGCATCCATTTTACGGCCTGCGAATAACCTATGCGACAAGAAACGATTGAAATTACCAAGAGCATTGAGCTTCCTTCTAAAAAAAAAAAATGATAACTCTTACTTCTCTCGATGCGACCACCTTTCAACGAACTAACGATCGGTTACTAATTCAACCCGGTTCGATTCGTCTATTCACTTTCTGTGCCACGTTTCGCAAACGCAATTACACATTGTAAAACCTGCGCCTTTTAAGTAGTAGACAAAATGAACGGGCTATTTTTTTTGCATTTGCGTTACCACCTCTATCTACTTTGTATTCCCTTGGAATTCAATATATACAAGTATGTATATTATTATCTTTAGTGAGGGTATTTGCATTAAAAAAACGAAGGCCCGACTAAATTCTTTACTATATTCTTAGTTGGACGTTGAATATTGAATATTATCTTCCCGAAGAATAGCTTTCACTGAACCGTAGATAAATACGTGCCACTTACACGCTAGTATAATATTGCCCTCTCCTACGCTCACGACGTTTTACTTCTCGCCAACAAAATTATACAATTCGTTTGTTCATCGCCATGTACTTGGTCTTATATCCCCCGAGATACGCGAACAGAGGGGATATTTTAACAAGGACGTGAGAAACCGGGACGGAAAAAATAAAATACCGCAACGTTATCGTTGCAATCGCGCCGCAATTATTTTACTGATAAGATTCGTTTGTTTTATGGGCGCAAGGTATGTAGCTGAAATTCCGAAGTAACTTTTCCGACAGTAAAAGTAAAATATTTATTGTGTTACTCTTGACAACATTATCATGTAAATAAACGTAACATTATTTCTACAGTCTACATTAATGCTCGATATAGAATTTAATTACACCTATCATTGAGCAATTACTTGTAAAGAATCTACGTTACCCACGGTATATACCTTTACGTATGATTTTTAGTCGATGCCATACCCATAAAACGGGAGTTAAGAGTATTGAAAAAAAATTATATCCTTCTTTCGCTCGCCAACATACGTAACACACGACCGCCGCAAAATTCGCATAGAATACGTACGATTTTTTGTTTTAAAGAACTTTGCTATCATGCGTAATCCAAGATACACGAAAACATCGGAGTAAGTAACACTGAAACGATTCATCGACTTTCATTGCACGAAAGATCAAGTTTTGAGGCAACATGATTTCTGTCGTCGCTTCTGCTTCCGTGATACACAGTAAAATAACAAAAAAACAAAACCATATCGTTGCACGTCGTGGAGAATATTAAGTAATATGGAAATAGAAATTGAACAACTGTCATGAGCTAGCCAGTTTTATCTTCTTATCGATGATGCTACAAACCTCACGTCAGCCCGTTTCTTAATCGATGGACCTCTAGATAAATACATCCGAAATTGATACTCGCACTCGTCGACGGCTAGACAAACGTTAAATAATCCTTTCGAGACAACCTATGTTTTAAAAAGGAAACATATTCGACAGGCTGCTTGCCAGTTCAACGAGTTCTACGTAATAGTAGAACTTGAAATACTGATACGAGTACTGGTATACATGTATAGTTTCGAACGTAGACGATTAGCAAGTATAGCAGCTTAATGAAAATATTTAATGTTGTAACTTTTCAAGATTACAATAATATACAGCAGTTAAATAAAATGTATAATTAACTAAGATAGAAGAATAGTCGTAAGAATGAATGAAACGAGCAAAACGCTATCAATCCCCATGGATTCTCGATCCTGCGTCCTCAGGGTGTTCGGATCCGCGTATTTTACTGCGTACGCCTCGCGTAATTAAAAAGGAAACGTCTAATGTTCAACATTAAATATCTCGTGAACCATTAACAGAATACGCTTAAGCCATACATCAGCGTCATTCGTATTTCAAGCTAAATTACTGTACAAAAATTTCATCGAAGAATAAACAACCCGCCGAATATATTTCCCTGTTAGCCTCTAATCGCTTCGGCCATACATCCTCCACCGTCACAATAATCCATCGCACAATTGAGTCGTCCCGAAAGTGTATATACAATTACTGAATCGTACAAAAATCTATCCTTTACATATGAGAACCAAGGAAAATTCAACGCACAGGAAATCGTGTTCGTTGTCCTACTTTCGTCATGGATTTTTCACGAGGACAGTGAAAGATGCAGCAATTTGAACTTACATGCGTCATCAGGAAAGAAACTAGTTATTACGCTGACAATATATATCTACTGTTTCCAATCCTCGTACACATATTTTCTACGCGTTAAACCTTTTCTTTTATCACATCTGCGAACCGCCGACTTAAATCTGACAGAGTTAGAAGAAAGTCCGATGTGTAAAGCCAAGTGTTCCCCATCTTTTTATTCCGCAGTTCGTTGTAACTTCGACATTGTCGTCTTTCGTCTGTGTCGCAGAAACGTCGTAGAGTTTACAGTCAGCATAAGATATTCTCTACGATAATACAATTGCGCTTCATTCACCTCCGGGACAACATAAAGACACACCGCCTTCGATCATCACTTTTCTACAAACAATACTACTCACTATTTCAAGTTCGATTTCCTTAACAAACGGAACTGCAAACGAATTCGTGTAGGGCTCTTTGCAATCGTGTATCAACGTGTAAAAACGATCGGCCGCAATTCTATAATTCACCCTTGAAATCTTATCGCTCAATCGAAGATACAAATGTACCCTTGTAAAATATAAGTCCGTTCGAGAGGAACAAGTACACGATCGCATAAGATTAATCGGGCATGCATGTTACGGTAGAAAAGGGAAAATGTTTAATTGAGAAATTCTGAGTGAGAATTTTTCTTTTTGTATACCACTTAAACGAAAGACTCTATATTAAACGGTAGAGGAGTGACTTGCCGATATAAAACCTGATAAAAGAAAAGTCTGGAATGGAAATATTTTCAATGGAAGTCATTACGTATTTCTAATGAATATTCGTAACAATTTCCACCCCTCGTTTAGGCCAGAAAATAAAAATGGATTTAACAATGTATTCTAATCGAAACACTATTTTACCAAGTCTCACTTTCCAATACCATTTACGGTGAATGGATATCATGAAACTCGACGAAGACAATATTAATGTAAGTATTACATTTGAACGAATGGATCAACAATAATCTCATCGTCCGACTCTCCACTCTTTCACTCGTTCCCATTGTCAGTCTATATACGTAATATATGTAAATATGCGTCTTGCGCGCAAAAAATACGATTTTATATAAATCATACGCAAATACGGAATTCCTGTAATGGGTATAAATTGGAAGAAATTATAACAAAGAGTTGTATGCTTAAATACTGTACGTACAATAATTGATTAAGGGTATCATCTGATGAAATGCTCGGCAAAACAAAAAATAGAAAAGAACATAATGCTAACGTTGACTATTCGTACGAATCGATGCAACTAACTTTCGACTCGCCGATAAGTTTCTTCCTTTGGGTATATACACACATATGTGTGCATACACTTGTGTATATATGTACATACATGTATACATTACACATGCATATATATGTAACAATTTTCACGCTTCGATCGTCGTTGTATAAATATTTCCGATGCGATCGAAACTGCGATTAAAGTTTTCTCGATATTTGCTCTTTCTTTTCCGCGCGCATAGTAATTCAACAATTATACGTTCGTTCAATTGTAAATGCAATTCGTATCGTCGTTTCCCTCTAATTCTCCATTCATTTAGACATCTGCCGAATCTTCGATACTCCCATAACTTTAACTCCCGTTAAAATAAGAAGCAGGTGTGTCGCTCTGCCAGTTAGTATAAAAATACAAAAAAACAAAATACTAATACCTCTGAGAAATGAGGATCCAAATGGACATTGCCGACGAGTATTTCTTTGTTCGACAATCACAGCGTCTGACCCGAATTTGTAAATGGGTATTAGTTATTAGAATTTCTTTATCGTATCGTTCCAGCTATCTTCCCAGAATCTCAACATTTCAAGTATATATGTATGTACATATGCTTTGGCAAACGTCCCCTTTTCCTTTTTTATCCAACGAATAATTAAGATACTTTTATGTTAAATTATTTACGTTGTACATATGCATCGTCCCCGATGAAGACGAAACTCGTGCGGGTATTACTCGAAAACTACAAAACTAAGTTTCCCTCGAGTTTGTCGCTTCACCGATACGTCATATGTACGTACACACGTCGATGAGAAGAATCATGATGCGACTAAACGGAATATATGGTACTTTTCTTGTGAGAACTGGGACAAAAGAATTGCTCTCGAAGGCTCGACGCGAACATTGTATTCGTATGATAAAATAGTTAACGGAAAAACGTATCAAACAATTCCTCCCCGTTCCTCTATGTACAAAGTTCCTTATTCGATAATCCTGTGTCGGCATGCTACTAGTAGACAGAGTAACATGAACGGACGTAAAATATAAAATTTAACATACTGTACAATGAAGAACACCCAAGAAAATAGAAGCGGAAACGAAAGAAAATATTTTGTACAAATATGCTTCTTTACATCTACGACGGGCAATAGCCGCACATGCTCGTTTCAAATCTGCATCAAGAAGATTTTCTACACTGTCGTCGTACTATACGAACGTGGCGGGCTAAGCAAACAATACATGTACATTTGTATATTTGGCGTGAACCTTTGATTCGTATCTGTTGAACATTCATTTACTAAAAATAGATCCGCGTATCTTCGTTAAAATGAAACAATCCATCGATGGAAATTTAGCGGTCCCTTCCTTTTTTCCCCCTTTTTTTTACAAACGGCACGACTCGAAGTACAGCCTAATTGAAGACGCTCTGACTACGCGTGTAATAATAACAATTACCACCTGCGGTACCTTTTTGTACCTCGATCACGTGCTATACAACTGACGTAACTCTCGCGAATACTTGTTCCACGGCATTCGTCAGAACGACGAGCATGGTTGAATGTCTTTTGCCGTTTACATACTTGCACGATTGAAAATATACTTTTTCCACGTGTGCATTGCGGGGTGTATAAAAACGCTAGGCATGTCAGAAACGCGCTAAAGTACACACCGTCACGTTTACCCTGGTGAGAATAACCAACCTGTCTTCATACCTGAACGATTACTCCGCTTCTAATTCATCGTGCATGTGTATATAGAAAAATCGAAAAAATTGATTTACCATAGAATCGAGTACACGATTAGCCGCGTACACCACTTTCCCTTTTCATCCCCTTTTCATCCCCATTTCGATGGCTATCAGGCGGGGCGACAATCGGGCGGACTGTATGGATTTCACCATGCGATGTATTTTCGACAAAAGTGTCGGAAGGAATACATAACTACTATATGTAACAATTCGTGTTTCGCATACAAAATATAACTCGACTTTCTAGTCATGCCCTCTTTTTTTTTCAAAGTGCTCGACCATTTCGTCGATATCGTCGAGTTAAATAATACGTACGGCGCGTATCGTTTGCGTACAGACAAAGCCATACATCTCTTGTAACTCGTTCGATGTCTCGCGTTACATCTTTTTGCATCGAACGCTAAGTATTTGCCGGAGCTGGTCGCAAGATTCGAACGATCATCGTGCAAACAGCTGAAGAAACTTGACTCTCGATTTACCTTGATCATTTCGTTTCAGCTACTCGATTCGCTCGTGATCATTGCTCGGAAAGGGAATCATTGAGGAGGATCCAGATGGATTTGATAATAGATACACGACACGCTAGCCTTCGCTCACCGAAGAAAGGGAGCTACGAGTCGAACTCGCCGTATGATGCGTCAGATCGGGAAGATCTGTCGGCAAGCACAATGGTATCGCGCTCGGCCCGTAAATTGCCTCCTGTTCCTCTAGTTGCAACGCGAATTGCTCTTCCAGCTTCTGTAAAGGTAAATTTCAATCGTTAGAATTAATGAACAACACGCACCGGTTTTACGACCTATGACCAAATTAGAAATCATCCAAGTTGTTCAGAGAAATTGAAGAGAAATGAATTGCATTTTGTAGAATTTCATTCAACAGACTAATTTTTTTAACTGACCTTGTTCATTACCTAGTAGATTGTTCTGATATCCAGTCGTGGAATCTCTACTCCGACATATTGTCTGTATCAAGGTTCGAAACGAATGGAATGTGTAACCAGAAGGGGAACAATATATAATATAATCTGACATACACATTGGAAAACACTTATATGAAAACCCATG
Source organism: Nomada ferruginata (assembly GCA_963583965.1). NCBI lineage: Eukaryota > Metazoa > Arthropoda > Insecta > Hymenoptera > Apidae > Nomada > Nomada ferruginata. The sequence goes on along the minus strand of OY757225.1, from coordinate 5,128,908 downwards.
ATGTGTGTAAGTATTTACCGATACATTTCACTACCTCCGATAAGTATACAACATTTAGCCCACAAATTATCACCGACTCACCCTGTTTTACATTTGTTTAATGACTGATAAACTGCTATCGACAATACAACACGAGTGACAATGAAGCAGACTACCAATAACTCCCATCTATTTTGCAACGAGCAACCTAGGATTATCGTACACGAGGGTATGTTAAAGCCCCATTAACATTAATAAGTCTCGTGTAAATTTTCCATGTTGCTTTGAAGTTATTTACGACTGAAACTAATCTACGAATAATCTAAACGCGGGGCTAGAAATCTGCTGTATTGAAAACTTAAACAGTGCATAATTTTACGCGACCGATTAATCAATGCCGAAAATAATTTCTCTGTATTGCAATGCTTAAAAAAAATTATACACTTTACCTAATTAGTAGTAACAGTAGTAACAAGCTCCTATCCTTGTATGGGTATGTATGAATTTATACATATACTGTATGGTTCCTTTGTTCCCAGGAATTTTTTTACGCAACTTGTGTTATAAATTAACTGTTTATCTACAATATATTATTACTTCTATAAATGTTATTCAGTTTAAGCTCAAACACTAACGTATACTCTTCTTGAACTTGCTTCTGCAAATATATGCGTTATACCTTTCTTTTATGTGCGTGTACGTATGTATGTGCGTGTGTGTACATGTATAGTAATAGGTGTATATGCCATTTAAAATTATGATAAATAACATTAAATAAATGAAGCAGCTGTCAATAAAGCGGGTATGTTACTTTTCAATGCATAAAACACAATTTACTAAGAGGAGCTTCGAAATAAAAAGAAAAGAAATATGTTCGACGGAAAAGCAAACTAATTTTTCTAAAAAAAAAGAAGTGTTAAATCGAAATTCCAGCCAAGATCATTGCTGAAGTTTGTCAACCAAAACGGAACTATTACGAAGCTAGTCAACAGCAGAACGGTAGATACAATTGGAAAGATTTTTATTTCGAAGTTTCTCTGGACAAACAACAAAAAAGACGACTAAAGGAAGACACATCGAGAAGGACGACATTCAATGGAATAATACTATCTACGAGACGAGGGAGATGGCACTAAGTCTGGTTTAGAATGACTTCGTGAAAGCATGCCATTCACTGAACCACCGTCCGAACCACCAACTCTTAGCGACACCCTTGGAATAGTAAATGGAGAAGGGGATGCTGGTGTAGAACGGGGTAAACGCGGAGATTTTCTCCAGGGTTCGAAATTAAAGAGAGAGTAATCTAAAGGAAGAGAACAGAGACCGCTAAGACCCGAGGGCAAAAATTCTCGGTAACGAGCTTCCAATGCTTCCATATCAGACTTCAGCTCAGCTTCTAACTTCTACAACAAGTACATTAATTAAGGCATATTTCGGTGCAACTGCAACAATATCCTTTGAGTTTAATAAAAATCGCGATAGATTCGTATGACCTGTAAACCCTGTGATCTCTTTCCGCAATTTCATCGTAACGCGAACATAAACGATTAAGAATCAAACTAATACACTGCTCCGTAAAATTAAAGAATCACTCAATTTTTCACCGAAAAGGTATCGATTATTGAACTGCTTTGAATCACACAGCAACCCATCTGGGATTATTTTAGAGTTCATATTTAATAAAATATTTAAAAAATAGAAACTTTACCATTTAAAATGAGTCTAGGTAAACTGTTTTAAAATTTCTTAAATTGAATATTTAGCGACCCTTTAATTTTGTTGCCGTGACTAGTTCAGAGTTGGAATATATTTTAACGCAAAAAAAAAGAAAAGAAAAAGAAATGAATCGTAACGAAGAAGTATGCGTTACACAGAGGAGAGTAAAAGTACAAGTTAAAAAATAAAAGAAAAGAGCAAAATAAGTAGAGAGGTGGGGATACTTGGTATTACGCGAAATTGATTTACCTGCTTTCGAGGCTTAAGGTGCGCCTTCCATTCTCGTAACTCTTTACTATACGCCTCCTCTAATTCTTTTAGCTTCAATGTCTCGTGCTCCATCAACATTTTCCTCTTTTCGTTCTGCAGTTGTTCCAACTCTTTGATAGTGGCGTCACTTTGCGCTCTGACCTCCTCCAATTGCCGTGAATGTTTCAGTTCGAATCTTTGCTGCTCGGCTCTGTAACGCTTTTTCTCATTCTCTTGGAACTTCTTCAGTTTCTCTCTCTCCGCGTCAGGATCCGGTACGATAACCGACGACATAGAGATCCTCATAGATTCCCTGAACATCATTTCGCGTGCCTTCATCTCGTTACGAATTCGTTTCGGCAAATTCCTACGTTCCACCGTCTGTCGTTTGACCAACTCCTCCTCTTTCCGTTGGTTCATTCTCTTCATCTGTTCCAACTCTTTCTCGTGGCGTATCAGCATCTGATGTCGTTGCAAAAAGAATATATCCTTCAATTGCTTTTTCAAGAGTTGCTGCTTTTCGTGGATGTGCCGTTCCTCTTGCTCCCAAATGGCTGCTTCGCGGGCCCTCATCAGTTGCTGTTTCTGCTGCAAGAACTGCCTCTCCATCAAAGCGATTTTCTCGCGATGACTATCGGACAATCTTCTCAGCGATGACTCATGGCTCTCGTTAAGCTTATCCAAGAAGTGCTTCTCCCTCTCCTCGTGTTCGGTTTCCAGTTTCTCTTTGCGTATCTTAAATGTGCTCTTCCTCTTGTCTTTCGGCATCAAATCCACCTCCTGCTTGAGCAACCTTAATTCCTGTTTAAGTCCATCACGGAACTGCTTCAGCTCCCTTTCTTGTTCGCTACGAATCTTCTTCGAAGCGAGCCGAAGATCGGCTTCCTGTTGCGCCTCCGCCCTTTCAATCTGCTGCCTCTGTTGGCGGGCCAGACTTTCCAAATCGGTTTCGGCGTTCCGCTCTAGGAGCTGTCTCTCTTGTTCGAAACGTTTCTCCTGTTGGTCCTTATTGAACTGCGCTTTCTGCGACAAATCCTGGAACTGTTTCTGCTCCATTTTCTGCAGCATCTTCAATTCTCTCAGCTCTTGCTTCCTGAATATCTGGTCGTCGTAAACCTTGCCGTTCTCATCGTCGCCGTAAATTACCTTCGACGTCGTTGTGGTAACCACGACGCCGTCGATCTCGAATTTCCTTGTCCGCTTTCTCGTCTTCTTCTTCAAGTTCATCATCTGTATATCCTCCTTCGTTTTCGCCGATCGTTGCATATCACGATTATAATCGGGCTTCCGCCGCAACACTACCTCCTCCTCCGGTTCCGTAGATTGTCCCTGACTTAAATGATTCTCCTTGCTCGATTCCCTGCTGTCCTGGCTTATCGTGGTGGAAATGGACTCGGCATCTGAACGATCTATACTCTTGCTCGGCGTGTGGGACCTTGTCGATCCGGATTCGCTTTGAGACCTCGATCCCTCGAAACTGTCGGGGGACATTCTCTTCTCCTTCAATCCTTTCGCCGCTTCCTTTTGCTTCGTCGCCTTCGCGACTTTGTCGTCGTTTCGACCGGCCGCGCCAGACTTGTCGTTCTTTATCAGACCGTTCATTTTCTTCGAGCCTCTTTCCACCTCGTCAGCATCCACGGATTCTACGGTCGTCCCAGCGATAGCCATCTTAGTAATTTCATCGCCGCTGTCGCTCTTTGTGCTCGACCTTTCAACCAGGCTGGCTTCGTTCTGCAACGAAGCAGTTCGTACGGCGTCGTGTTTGTTAAGTACCGAGGAATCCTTCACTTGTTCCTTGTCCTCCCCGACAGTGACAACAGAAACGTGACTAGTGTCTTGCAATTCGTCTACGATCGGGCTGACGATGAGAACCTCGGATTCGTCCAGCTTCTTGCCAATTCTTTTCGAGGCATCGGTCAGAATTATCGGCTGCTCTTGCGGCGTGTATTCCAAACTGTCTAAACTAGGGAATCCATCGTCGTCGGTCGAACTTTCGTTCACCTGCGTTTTATTCAATTCGTTCGCGACGATGACGACCTCCGACGATGGTGATGGACGACAAGATAGGGGGCCAGCCGATGACACAGCGTCGACGAGTACCGGCGGATGCGTTGTTACAACTGTTACTTGACTGACGTTACTCGCAAGACTGTTCGATAAATCTGGACTGTCTGCTGTAATTCGGACGGTTGATGTATTCGGACGTACTTCTTGCTCGGATTTACCTAAAAGTTTACCACGCATTTATTTGTCGACTGAAATAATGTTATGTACAGCAATACGATTTCTGAACTGTTGACCTTACCGGTAATGACAACTATATTATCACCGCTTCCTCTTCTCGAAACGCTCCTGCTTCTGATAGGCGTCGACGTAATCACTGACACATTCACCGAAGAACCTTTCTTCTCGTTACTTCCGCTGTCGCTGTTGTTCACATTATTCTCGTAACTGTGATCTTTACCTGCCCACTTCTTTTTGTTCCGCTTTCCGTCAAACTCGTCCGAGAAATTTTCCAACGAAACGTATCTGGAAGATCCCTCGCTGTGACTCTTAACGACCGATTCTGCTTTACGTGCCCCGTAATCCGTTTTAACATCTTCCGTTGAACAAGCCTTAACGATATTCTTCTCGGACGTTGCCGCATTTGAGACTTCTCCGTGAGACAACGTCTCCATGGAGGAAACGCTCATTCGCATTTCGGTGTCCATCGAAAATCGTTTCTCCAAAACAGCGTTCAACTTTTCCTCGACGGATTTCCGTTTCTCTTGCAAGCTCTTGTAGCATTCCTGCGCGGGAGATTGATTCTTCGCCTCCACATCGGCTGGCACTTTCTTTTCAATTCTAAAATCATGCACGACACCGCTAGAAAATGACTCGGATGAACTTCCTGAAGTGGGCGCAAATGAAAATATATACCTGCTGTTTTCTTCTAAAGACGATTGTTTGTTGAACGCTGGCTTGGTCCATTCCTCGGCTAAGTCTGATTTAACAGGGGCAGACTTCCTCTTCTCCTCTACAGTTAATTGCGCCCTCGGTGATGCATTCACTTTGTTTTCCATCGACTTCTGCTTGACATCACCTTTGCTCCCCTCATCTGACTTCTGTCTTTCGTTCCGTTCAGGCACAACTTTTTCCAAACTACCCGGGACGCTTGGCTTCTCGCGAATCGGGTCTGCATTTTTTTGTTCCTTGTCTACTGCTCCTTGATTCGATTGTGACAAATCATGCTTCGTCTCGCGTTCCGGTTTATCGACGTACCTGCGTTCATCTAGCAACGATACGTTACCCTGTTTATCGGAATTTTTCGTGTTACTCTCCCTCTCGTCGGTTTTACTGTTTTGGTGCATAAGCGGCGGAGGTGGTGCGGGGCCTTTCTCTCGTGATACTCTACGTTCGTTCGTTTCATTTGTACTAGGAGGTTTAGGTGCCTGAAAATGAACCTGCGGTCAGTATCGCCGTCTACGAGAAAATCGTAACAATTAATTAAATGAAGAAAGGAAAGATGTACTTGTTTTTTCTCAACAGAAACAGGTATGTTGTCTTTAGATTCAGCTTTACGTAATTTCTTGTTCCTGTCCTCCTTTTCACCGTCTCTGTTAATCTCCCGTTTATGGCTCTCTTCTTTTTTCGCAGACACAGGTGATGAAACAAGATTTTCCTTATCAGAAACTGAGGCAAAGAAGGTACAAGTAGCATGATCATTTTCATTGATAAATAATCTTTATATATTTTAGTCGGCGGGTAATACTTACTCTTAACATCAGCGTCACTGCGCATAGACGCAGAGTCATCTCCGAGTTGATCCAGTTCCAGAGGAAGCTGTGACGTACGCTGCTCCTGAAATATTATTCACGATTCTATAGTTTATATGTAACATAAATCGTTAATTAATATTACACACTGGTTAAGCAATAGCGCGGCATCCCAAAAATGATGGAGTACATGAAATGTAAAAGCTATTAATATCGTAGTATAAAAAATAGGAACAATTGCTATACACAAATAGTATGGAGTAATGGGCTATAACTATAAATCGATCTGTATTGTACACAATAACAAATAATACACTCAATATAACTATGAAAAACGTTGTATTTCAATGCAACTAACCGCATTGAAAATGGTTTGTGCGTTATAATTGTAAGAAGAAAGATGTAAGTATAATGAATAACTGTAGCTGTATGTACAGAAAAAATATGGGTAAAAATTAAACGGTAAGACATGTATTACATAAGCTACTGACCTGACAAACGCAGGGATGGAGCTGGCGAGGCCCAGGAGAGCCGCATGCACAGCCAAATTATCCAAATTACGACAACGTATATGTTGTGATATCAATAGAATGAATGAGGAAACATAAAAGTAAGTGGAAAGAAAAAAGAACGAGTAGAAAAAAACCCATTGATTTTTTTGAACTTGTAACATCAAGTAGATATTTACATAATACTATCATTTTAAATAGTATTAATTTTGTTGCATTTAATTTACAAATCGAGGATGTAGCATGCACGACTTTTCTTAAACTCTTATACATATTAATCATGCATAATGGAGTCTTTCACGAAAGCAAGATAAATATCATTAGGAAATAACAAGGGTGCACAGAAACATCTTGGATCGTAAAGCGTTAACGTAAAGAGTAAACTTTCTGAATGCAGACGAATTTTTTTTTCCCTTCTGATGACTTCAATACAACTACGTAATGAAATTGTACAACATAACTTCAGCGTTTTGATTAAAAGCAGCTTACCAATACGTTGATACTGTTCTCTGTGCTTTTTCGCCTTTTTAGCCTTCTATTAAACGAAAGCGTGTAACAACAACGTATATACAACGTTAATTCTGTTCACAAAGCTTTGTGTGTATATACATTGCTACGAATCAAGTAATTGCTATGTGCCATTGGAATACAATGTTTTTGCACGTAGCACGATAGTCTCAATATTTGTACACAGAGAAATTACAAATATTATCTTAATTTTAACCCTGTGCTGCTCTCCGGTTATGCAAAAAATTGTAAAGGAATAAATAACGAAACCTACCTCTGTCTCCTCGTCGACCAATTCCTCCTCGACGACGTCAGCTTTGTACTCCAATAATAAATCTCTAATCGGTTTCGAATCCAAGTTTCGATTTATAAATGGATGTCTTAGCAATTCCTCCGCTGTTGGCCGCGATGTGGGATCCTTTATAAGTGCTTTTGCTATGAAATCGTTGAAATCCTTAGTCCATTTGCCCGGTTGATCAAGTTTTGGTGGATCACTCTTTTGTATTTTAAGAAGAACGCGCATAGGCGACATTTCATGGTTCGGCGGTTCCATTTGCGCAAATTCTATTAAAGTAATGCCAAGCGACCAAATGTCCACCTAAACATTGTGAAATATATTTTATGCATAAAAGATATTCCTTATCATATACGCACGAGATACGTACAAAGTTCACGACTAGTTTAACAATATCTTACATACTTTAATGTCATAAGGGTTGTCTCTAAACGTTTCGCATAGAACTACTTCTGGAGCCATCCAATATGGTGTTCCAATAAATGTGTCGTGCTTCTGTAAAGTATGTTTATTTTTTGCAGAGACACCAAAGTCGGCTGCAAATTCGAAAATTTATTAATGTTCCTCTCTATGTATATAGGGCATACAGTGTGATCTTACATCGATCAATCATAAAGATGAATTTAGTTTACCTATTTTTACCCCTCCAGCCATTGTTAATAATACATTTCCCGCCTTCAAGTCCCTATGAATGACTTTAGATTTGTGTAAAAATGCAAGACCTTTAATCATATGTTGGCAAATATAGGCTATTTGAAGTTCCGTTAAAGCTTTCGCCAACTCAACCATTATAGAATCGACAGCACCACCATCGCAGTATTCAATTAGCATCTATAAGTATATGAATTGGAAAATAGAAATGCAAATTGGAGAACTTGGCTGGCATTGAATCTTGAAGAATTTGCGATAGAAAAAACCATACCCATAGCTTGCCCTCGATGAAATATGCTTCGTGTAATTCAACAACATTTGGATGCTTACATTCCGATAAAATATCAATTTCGATCATAAAATCACTGAGATCATCCTCTCCCTCTAACGCACACATTTTCGCAGCTGCGAGCTGATGCGTCTGCCTATGCTGTGCCTGAAACGTACAATGCTCGTTTAATAAATTAGAGGAATATAATGGTCGAATGAATAGGAATTTCTTTAATCGCCACCTTATAAACTTTGCCAAATGCTCCATCTCCAAGCTCGCCTATCATCTCCCAGAATTCCTCTGGGTTGCAATCCATTTTGATATTATTGTATAATTTCTTTTTCTTCGCGTCATTTCCACCAAAGTGGAAAGCTTTCTTTAGATTTGACAAGAATGACATTTTTGCAATACTTATGACCTATGTATGTACATATATAGAAGCTACAGTTCTATTACATTATGTAATAAAACTCAATATTTTTTTTTATCATTAGCAACAAGTATGTACTTTAATACTGCATTTAAATACAAAACTTATGCAGTACACGAATAAATCATTTTTAATATAAAGTAGTTACAAGATGCCCAAGATGATCCTGTCTATTATATATAATCTTGCACACTTTTCATCTTAACTTATGTCTTTTCTTGTAATGAAGAATGTTCCAAAAAGATCCTATTCAAATCCCCATATTATACCAGGGGATAGTACCAAATCTCTCCCACATCTTGACAATTTCTAGCCGGCGCACGCTAATTAATAGGCACATTGCTCGAATAAATAATATTGCGTATGCAAAGAATGTAACCCATTATTAATAATCCTCTGTTTTTATCCTTAATGTATGCGCGACTGAAACAGAGAAAGCAATGTATACAAGTTACAACAATATAAAGCTGCATTAAAAAAATATCTTTCTGCTGCTATTGATTACTGATTAAGACATATGTGTCATGAAAATGTTGAGGAATATAGTACAGAGATAACGAAACGAGTACAGCAAAAATCATTTCTCTAAGGGTGTACGCCATTATTAGTTACATCTTCAATGGTCTAAGTCAACTCGAAAATATTCCACTTTATCGATACAAATCGTTCTATACATTATACTGCTTTACGGACATTTCGTACTGATCGCTGTATTAATTTCTAACACTTGAATTACTCGTCCTTAGGTTTAAAATATTATATTGGCAATGTTGCACCCTTCCCTTAGAAATAATACGAGATTCATTGGTCTACAGAGAGAAAGAATATTAAAGAAGTCACTGAACTAAATTATGCGAGAGTAGAAATTTGACTACGGTGCCAAAATTGGCTTTTACAAGGTTGACACATTTGTGACAAGCAATGTACAATCGTATCTGTCCGCCATCGTTTTGTAAATACACTTTCCCCATCTCGTATGTACGTGTTAAAAGAACGACAAAGGCTATAATTTGGTCAAATAGACTCGGATAAAATATAACGAGACGTTTTGAAATAGAAATTTCTAAGACAGACAATACAGGCATATAATCCGTGCAACGTGAATAATTTTTTCGTAAAAACATTTATGCTGTTTGGAGCTTGCCAATGCCGATATGTATTTTTCTACACGCCAAAGACCCGATTAATCTTCGAAGAATACCTTAATCTTGGTTAAACGAAGTATCAGCGTAAGTATACATCGGTGAATGAGTACGGAAACGAGGTTTTCGTATGATTTACTTCCTTTAAAAGTATCAGTTTTGGAAAAAAATCTGCAGTCACATCCTCGGCTCACCTTCTCTTTTAGTTGATCCACCGTTGACGAAATGGGCACACTTCGTCTTGGTTTGTAACCATCGACAACTCATTCAAATCTTTACACAACACAATCCCACAAACTGCACGTACCGCGTCGGATAATTTACCGTTCAAACTGAAATATTGTAAAGAGCGTAAGAACTATCGTGAAATCAGTAAACTAGACGGACCCGTACGTACACGGCCATTTTCAGTAACACACGCACATCACACACTCTACTGTACCACGCCTGGAAGTGACGTAACCAATCGGCAAGTGTGCCCGTATTCTGCAAGAGGTTTTCTAACTTATAAATGCATCCTAAACGCGTTTTTTTCTTCAATGTCGGATTAAAGTACTCGACGTTATGTTTCACGGGTCTGCGAGTTAACGGTTCTGACCGCGAAACGAACTGTAATTATACAACATTGTAGCAAAACCCGTAATTTATGTGTTCTCCAGCGATGTACATATATATCTTTGCAATTGTCAATATTCTAATGAAAATATTTAGCTTTTTCGTATAAATTGTATTGCCACATTTATTGAATCGATTGTTCATATGGAACAATTTAGAACTAACGATTTCACGATGTATCATTAGAGTTACGGAAGACTTCTAAATATATAATCTTATTAAGCAGTACATTGTGAAACAATGCAGTACTTTGCAACCGTATGAAAATTTCGTGGAATTTTTATAATTACTATAATAAGTTGCAATATTGCAATAATTAGGTGCTAGTTCATTAATTTTCCACGCACCGTAGTTTTCTTATATTTTTTATAAATAACAGTTTTTAATTACATTAACACTAATTTTATACAGATATATAATTAATTTCGTATTTGTTCAAAATAATTGCAGTACTACAAAAACGGAATTATAGAAAAATATGCTACATTTAAAAGCAATAATATTTTCTCTGCTATTAAAATGCGATTACTATAATTATGTATAATCAAATAAAATATCATACTTTCCTTTCCCTAACATCGTTCATAAACACAAAAATGTTGTTATGAAGATTAAAAATTGATGACATTAAGATTATTATCAACATTACACTTTCTTTTAAAAATAAGCAGTAGAGTACATTAGTGAATAATCTGAACAGCGGAAACAGAGAAGAATCAATGCCTCCAATATAACGCGCATAAAACACTATTTGTCAAGATCCTAGTAATATACATATCGCAAAATTTTCCGCGCTAATTATTAATACATCGTAGGAGAAGTTCCCCCTCTAAAATAATTTCTACAGGTAAGACGAATACCGGTGCATCTTCTTTCCTTATTTAACCCAGAAAGTTAGTCCTGGTGGGGAGCTTCCCCTATGTGATTAGTTACTATGTGCATTCACCTTCACCTTGTACGGTAGGGATTTCCTGTAACTATAACCTACTTTCCTTATTATACTTGACAAACCAGCCCACTGGAAATATATTTTACTACGAATACGAATATTTAGTGCTGAAGGTATTTATTGTTTGTACATTCACTTTTCGTATAAATATATTTGTCGAACGTCTAAATATTTTACTATAAGTGACACTGTGTGTCACATAACCAAGCATAAAATATAACACTCTTTACAGTTCACAATCATTCATTTCATACATAAGCGTTCAATAAACCTGGAAACGCGAACTTTTTTATCCGGCTATGTTTAAATGATTTTAGTTTCTTCTTGTTACTACAGGGGTGAAATGTCTGGAAAGGAACGGGGGTTATTTCAATTGATTTTTAAACATTTTATTGCTTCGGTAACACCAAAATCCAAGCAACGCGTATTAATCGGAGAAGATTATTATGGTACAAAGTACTACGAAGTGCAGGGAAAAGGTTCCGTGAAAAAGAATCCAACCCGATACTTTGTACCTGTAAATAAAGATGATTACCAACAAGAGATACCTACGGAATGGGAAGCATGGCTAAGACATCGTAGGAAATTTCCACCAGCCGTGGAAGAAATACAAAAAAATTATGAAATGCAAATAACAAAAAAGGAAAATGCTGCTAAGCTGGAGGCAAAATATTCGGGCAATAGATCGGAAGAGGCATCGTTATCGACAGAAAGGGAAGAGCGCAAAGCGTTTCCAATTTATGAAGAGTACAAAAATCATGGACAAGACTATAAGATAAAGTACCAGAAGTAGATTAAACAGAAAAATAAATAGGCATAATCTGTACAGAATTAGTAAAATATCTAATAAATATGTACAAACTTTATTGTAACATATAATCGTATTATAATGTATAAGTTATGTGTATTATTTTGTATGAAGTATGACCTATGCATAAAACAATTTATTAATATCCTATATATCTATGAATATGGACTTACATATAGTCTTTTATATGTATCAGTTAATCTTTCTTCAAAGAACATAACAAATACTAAAGCTGGATAAAACATTCTGGTCACAAAGAATATGTTCAATTTGAAATCTTGGATTGAGCAAGACTATTTGGTATTTCCTTCAAATTTGCATTGTAATAAAATTATATCTTGTCTTAATATTCGTATACCGAGTAGTTATAACAGTTTTGTTCGATCTATCGATTCTACTAATAATGAAGAAATACAGGAAAGCAAGAATTAAAAATCTAAGTCTACGCTCGTTAATGAGAAGACAGACTAATGATTGAGGTTCAGCAAAAGTAGTACTTCGGATGCTGACATACAGAAGACCAGTCAACAACAGAGATATAAATTCTTTCTTTCGTACGAAAGAAACCGACGGAATTCAATACGTATCTAGTTTTTCTTGATCAACCAGAAAAATCACTGTTATCAAATAAAGCCTGATCATATAGTTCCCCCTTTACTAATCGTCCACCAAAGTATCGTCCGTTCAAAGAATCCCGTGCGCGTTCCGCTTCTACAAATATTAATTTAATATTAGTATAGAATATGCACACCATGAATTGAAAACACGTATTGGAGAAACTTACCACTCATCTGTGAGAACTCGACAAAGATTTTAACGATAACTTCTGCATCTTCATCATCTTCCGATTGTCGTTCATTGTAAATAATAACTCTTTCTACTACACCGAATTTCGAACATTCATCTTGAATCTCTTCTTGTAAACTTTCATCTACATCTTCAGGGGCTACCATATTTCGTAAAATTACAACGCGGGATTCAACTTTGCGCATAAGTTTTTGCATAACTAGGTGACGAGCACTTTGTCCTTTGATTGACATATTTTCTTGTTGCTGCAACGTTTGTGGCTCTGTTTCCTCTAACAATTTCTTTTGCAATTCTTCTTGCTGTTTTTGGTGGGCTGCTTGCTCTTGTGCCCGCCTCATTATATCGGAATTTGTTGCAGTCGTAACTGGTATCTAGTAATAATTATAATAATACAATATAAGTATGTATATAAATCTGAACTGTTGCTTGCAACTAATGTATTAATATCTTGTAGCAATAAGAAGAAGTAGTGGAAGAAAAATCTTACAACAGGTGTGCCTACTATCGTAGGCGCAACAACAGCTGGAGGTGGTATGACAACTGGCTGTCCAGGTATCGGTTGTATTATCGCTGGGGGTCGAGTTAAAGTTTGCGGAATAGCTATGCCGGGTGGAGGTATAACTGGTGCTACTGTTGCTATACTTGGGGGTGCCATTATCGTTGCAGGTGTAATGGTAGGTCTTACTATACCAGGCAAAGCTGTGCAATAAATTTGTATATATGTTAATGAGTCTTTCAGAAAACAAGGTGGAAAAAAATATCAAGTTATCTAGCTTGTACCTTGATTTAAAATCGGTGGGGCAGCAGCTCCAAGTTTGGTCAAGCCAAGAGCAACCGCATTACTAGCTACTGCGTCCATTGCCTGAATCTTTGCTGTTGCGGCAGCAGCTGCTACGGCTGCAGCAGTGGGCATCATGCTGGTTCCACTCGGCGGGCCCATAAGAGCATTTGGTGGTGTAATAGCTCTGCCCACTCGTAAATATTGACCACCCAAATCGAATAAATTCATCGAAGCGATAGCTTCCAAAGCGGCTTGCATCGTTTCGTATTCTATGAAACCGTATCCTTTATGTCGATGAGGTGAGCTACCTTGCGCCAGTTTGCAATACGTGATCGGGCCAAATGCTTCAAATACAGATTTAATATCGTCCTCAGTTAAGTCCTGATGAATGGACGCGATGTAAATGCGATTATAGTGTTTGCTTTCTTCGGTAATTTCATCTATAACGGACTGGGCTTGCGGCATATTCGATGGACGGCCCACGACCTATAAGAAAAAACACAGAATCTCAGAAGAATTTCCAACAATTAAAAGAATAATATTTGTAACGAATCTGTCAAGAAGTAATTTTTAATTACAGAAACTAGAATTAGGACTAGGATCAGGAGATATACTTTCTTTGACTCGATACGACATTTAAGCGAATTGACAAATAGCATCTTTCTACTTCAGTAATGTTAATAATCGCGGCTATTTTATATGTAACTGATAAGAAAATGTAAAATCTATGGTAAGAATCTAATAGAATCGTTAGAACAAGACTTTCGATCGAAGCGCATTTTATAAGTAGAACAATGCAATTCAATCAAAAGAAATTTCATATTGGATAAGGCTAAATAAAAATTTGCCGACCTCCGGCGGGATGATAGGATTGCTGGGGGACAGGAAATTCGTTATATAGGTACGTCCCGCTACCTTGATGTTACGTCCACCAATCATGACACCATTCATTTGTTCCAAAGCAAGTTGTGCTGCTTCAGGTATCTCGTATTCGACGAATGCAAATCCTTTGTGCTTCTGCGTAACTGGATCCCAGGACATGTTGATTGACTTTATAGGACCAAACGGCAAGAAAGCTTGCCTGATGGTATCCTCTTTTAATTCGAAACTGATGCTGCCCACATATACCCTGCCGTACAGGAATTTTATTTCAGTACACAATCACAGTGCATTACATGAAATCGAGACTTTTCTTTTCACTTTTACCAATTATTATTAAACGCGTACTCACAACTCTACCCTATCATGATTGAGTAAAAAAACCGAAGACAATTTGTTAACACTTGTTGAAGAAAGAATGATGAATTGCTGCTGTTTGAAAATGTCTTTAAATTTAATTGTGTGCATCGAACAATTAGGAAATGAATTCTGTGGAAATTGGAAGAGTTCTATATGAAATTCATAATACTGTAAGTACTTGAGTTGAATCTCGATTCATGAAAATGAAAAAAGTCTGTAATATATTTGTACATATAGAATAATGAGAAGGATCAAAAATATTTTCTACTCAAAACGGGACGAGTCTCGAGGACGAAATTCTGAGGGCTAAGACAAAGAACAAACAAACCTGCACATGAGGGCGAGAGCCTGCTGTCTCTGCACCTGATTCCGTTGACTAGCCATTTGCTGTAACACAAAGGACCATAGGCCTTCTATTGATATCCCTCCCCCTTACATATACCATGTCTCGTTCATCTCAAAAATCCCCCAAAGCTCTTTTACCATTCCACCTTCTTTGCTCAACTACTCTTTTCCTATTACTATTCTTTACAAACGTTTACACGTAAGAAATTGCTCGAAGCAAAATTTTAGAGTCCTTAACGAATTGCATGAATTCCACTCACATAAATTAGGTATATTTCAAACTAATTGGAGTATTTGAATACATATGACATATGTATGTCTCATTGCATTGAGATAGCAGTTCAAAACACTCGGCAAAATTGATAATTGAAGACAAACGAATTCTATTTCCATGTTGTGCTTGTATCTAGAACACCAGCGTCCAGATTATGCGCAATGGTTTGCATTTCCATGGAAAACCCATAAGAGGGTGTTTTAATGGGAATTTTTAACATTGTGTTCCAAATACAAATCATCAGTGAACACTAGAAACTTTCTTGGAAATCTCCTGTGCAACAAGAAAAAAATCAAAGTAACAGAGAAAGAAAACGTGGAAGAGAGAAGAAAAAAGATGAAGAGAGACAGACAGAAAAGAAAGAAAGAATAGTCGAGCTCAGAAGTACATATTAATTATCTTTTCTTAAATCGTCCAGAGATTCATGCACAAAAACTTGTCCTCCTTCGCGCTGGTACAGCTCTGCTCCCGCCGACTACTATCTCAAGAGATATCTAACCTTCGCTTACAGTAGTAACTCAGGGAAACGTTTAGGAGTGTTTGATCGTAAGGCGGTTTCGTATCGTTTCGGTCTTGACTTGGTTGACACTAACCTGCACATTAGCAATAAAACTTGCTGCCGCAGGACCAACTTATTCTTCTGCGGGGAGAAAAAATCAACCGATCAGAGTCATGTTCCAGTGTTCGTTCTTTTTTTAAAATTTCTGTTATGTTTTGACTTTACTCGCTCGTTACAACGAACACAGGTTAATATTTTTATAACATTTAATATTACTCGGCGGGGCGAGCTAAATTGCAAGGACAAACATCACTTTAAGACACTACAGACATATTTTTCACAAATTTTTTTTATCATTTTCGTACTATTACTTGGCAAAGAGCTAAATAGAGGAAAGAATATAAATCAATGTTTTAAAAACTAATACCTTTTGAGACAAAAAAGAACCCCCATAATTGTAATATACGATTTCGTAAATGTATACATTGAATCCATTGTACATTTACGCATGATTTTACATTTCAATTTCAATTCTCTTTGTTGTATTACATGTACATGTTGATTGTTCGTGACAATCTTATTTAGAATTGTAGAATAATTGAAGCATCTTAATAATAAAGAATTCTGTAAATGTACAGTGGAGATACGAAATCCATGTTAGGCGAGTAAAGTTGGCTGGCGTCATGTTTGAAAATTACCTGCTGTTGATGCGCGAGGGTTTGCTTCATTAGGACCATTTTGATGCTCTGTTCCATAGCATATTTCTTTGCTCTGTTTACTGTATCCTGCTGTTCAGATGTAACTTTCGGCAGCCCCGCGCCCAGAATGCCAGGCAACGTGAGATATTTAGCTCCAGGTCCTGCAACAGGATTAGTTCTAGATATAGATTAAATCGTCTTTGATCAAATGACATTCTAATAAACTTCGTTTCGTCAGATCTTATCAGCTATTATGTCCACCAAGTGATTATCTACTCTCAATACAACTTCAATTGGAGTGACAAATTATGATTATTGTCACAGTTATATATTTTGTACATCATTCGAAAGAATTTCATTACTTAGATTATTTATCCCAAACATCGTATCTGTTAAACTGCAGAACTGACTACGAGAGTTTCAATATTACGTACCGGCGACAACTTGTCCAATTTGATTAATATCATATATAGGGCCTGGCAAGAACTCTGATGCATTTCCTACGAAAAAAGTTAGCATTAGACAAATCATTACAGCGTGATATCAATTAAATTTAGTACGTCCACCATCACACGTATATACTCCTTAAAAATCCATGAAAATATTGCTATACACAGTGATATTATTCGCTTTGTTTTACTTTGTTCTGTGATGATAGAGGTACCAGAGTACAATTAGTAATTTCGTGACCTACAAATTTTGGTTTCTTAACTTTTCACCTTGTTACTTTTGATTAAATTAAACACAATTGCAAATATATACGCGACCAATTTTTAACTGAAGCATATCTAATATCTGCTGTACAAGTATATTATAGAATTCTTGTAACCATAATTTTGATATATCTATGACAACTTTCGCAGAAAGCTAGACGCGAAAGAAATGACTTTAAAAAGAGGTGAAAAGAGTAAACGATGTCGTGCAGCAATTCCCACGGTAGAACCGTCCTCCGAACTGTAAATTTCACAGAAATTAGAACAGTCAGGAACAGTTGTTACAGTTTCACATAAAAATGATATTCGCATGTACACAATTACAACTGTACAATTCCTTTCGTTTCTTTCACGCCATTTAAATGAAGATTGTTTTATACGTTGTAAGTGAAATGGTAATAAAATTTTGGTGAAAATAATATGAAAATTTAAGAGAAGTCACTACAGCTGATTGTACAAAAGAGTTTTCATTTAAGTATCATCATTTTACACTATCAGCCCCAAAAAAAGACTACCAATAACTAGATATAGGTTTCGTATGATCATAACCAATTTGGTCTGCTAGTCTCTGAAACAGAAATCAGAACACGTTGAAACGTTTCTTTCTCTCTTTTACGACTTTTGCAGTTTCACGAATTAATACTATCAGTTTTGTTCGATCATTTGATTAACGGCTAACCGTGTTCTGGGCTGAGCAATGATGGTTGTGCGCAAACTATCCGAGATTGAGGCGACGCACAAATCTGTAAGCACAAAGCAAAGGAGAATACTCTCAGTGCATTTTCTGCGCCATTTTCTTACACTTTGCCTTTTCCAACCTATCAACGCAGTTATACCCTAACAAATTCTGTACAGCAATGGCGATCCTAAGTAATAAAAACAAAAAAAAAAAAAAAGAAACTCATACGATCAACCTTTGAAAACATACTTTTCTTGTACTGTACAGCCTGCTTCAATAACTTTTTTTTTTCTCTTGCTTACAACAGTACATTACTTTTCTTTTTCTTTTCTTTTTTATAAATGGGCATCTTACCTCTTGTTCAGACAATAATAACTAATACTTGACGGACTTGAAGAGTATCTTGACAAATATACATCGCCATTGCATCTCCTATTTATAAGCCTCGCATCTTGTATTTTGCGTTTTATAATTGGAAAAGATAAATAATTCATGCGCGCGTGAATCGTTTAAATCGAGTTTAACCGAGAAAAAAAAAACCCGACACACAAATTTGCTCCAACAAAATAGCGTATACAGGCTTATAATTAGGGCGAAAGAAAACTACCCTAAAATGCTGACCTATCTAATATACGCATCATATTTGGTACTCGACAATTGATGCTGTGTCAGTGGGAGTTTGCAAAAACTCTGATTTGTTCAGTTCAACGAATGTAGCGTTCTCTTTCTTTGTTTGGCGCACGCTCATGATCACAGCTCAGTCGTAGGCCACAGATTCTGTACTGTCTCTCCGCTGTAACATCTCAGAACAGAAGGACAACCATACATTAGTTTTACTGAGGGTCAACGGTCACCTATTACCCTAGCCTACCAATATATATTCTGAAACTGCAATAGACCACTCAACACTTATAGCTTGCCAGCATTTTAATAGAAATGCTAGCATCTGATTGTCCTAAATAAATAATATACGTTTCCCTTCGTCATTTCCTTTGCTTAGAAATACATTATGCTTGCTGTTGTTTCTGTGTTCACCGTCTTTTCCAGTCGTACGCTTAATTGTACAGTTTATTAGCGTATATATAGGGGTAAACACCTATTTGGCAATTTTAGCAATGTACCTTCAACTTTAGGTTTCTTGTTTGGTGGTTCCACATTATTCTGGGACGCCGGTGCCTAAGAATACATAAAAAATTATTAAGTTCGTAATCCAATTACACGAACGATAAAATTTTACGGTAGTTTCGTTAATTAAATGTATTTCCGTAATTTTTATTAACATAAAATTCCGTTATTACAGTTAAATTAACGCTGTTGCAACTTACGTTATCGTCAAAGAGCATTACACAGTTATTATAAAAGGCGTTTTAAACAAAAAATACGAAAATACAAAACTGTCGTTTACAAGGTTTATGTTTAAGAAAGTATTTAGTAAAACATAAGGCTTTGTGCTGCCCAATTTATAAGGTTAAACGATATCATTGAATCGATCAGTAATAATGCTACTTTATTAATAAACAGTACTCTTTGTACACAGAATCGAACAATATTAGTTACAAGTACATTACAAGCGTTTTACAACCGCCATCATTGTCCGAACGATACGCCAATTTTTATTTATTCATTGAAGTTTTGAGGAAATAACGATAACGATTGACTTACCATGGCCATCGCTCCGTTCATAATTTTCTGTGATCCAATAAAACGAAACCAACTGCTTTTTCAATCGTAATTTATGAAACAAATCTCATCCGCGGACTTGGGACAAGCAACTTATACATGCGAAACGATCCAAAGCTTGCCTTTACGGAAGTGTTGTAAATACTATGCAAGTCAACAATCGCTCTGTATTAAAGTGCATACAATTATCTGAATAACTAATCGAAACAGACGACAGCTTTCTTGTATAAAGAAAAATTCTTAACAACTAATCCGATCTTTAAATATATTTAATCTCTACTTTTATATTAATATTTTTTACTCCAAGTCCTTGTACAACCTCTGCAAGTGATTCATTTCATTGGTTCTATTCATTCGGTACTAATAATCCATTTGGTAAGGGTAGTTTCACTAAAGCTTAAACATTACGCGATGTACAAACGAATTATACATGTGCATGTCCCTCTTTGTTGCCTTTTGAAGGAATGTTTCTAGAAAGGGGAAGCAATGAGAAACGGATTAGTTGCAATGACTGTACTGCTCTTATAATTTGACCACGGTAGTATATTGTCACAATTGTCAACACATGTCCTATGTCGTATGGTTAAGAATTGACGCGTTTTCTTTGTTAACAACTGCAAATTATAATGGATTCGAATGGTTTTCAAGTCAGGTTAATTAACAAAGAAAAGGTAAAACAATGCGGTATAATTCATCGTCACTTACTGTACATTAAATTATGCGTATCACTGATGCACGTTTGAACGTGCTTAATTATTGACTTGTCACGTGTAACTTCATTTACAATGTTTATCGATATACCCGCCTTCGATTGGCAATTACGTTTAAAAGGAGGATACATGTAAACCTATTGTAGGGCAAAGGGCTTTTTGCCGTTCATTCATTCAAGGATGGCGATACCATTTTGGAAGAGAAACCAATAATTTGTAGCCAATTCGCATGGAACTTAGAGTACGGATACTTGGCATGCGACAACTGTTTGAGGCCTTTGGAAACAGCGGAAGAAAATGTACACAGGCTAACTGGGAACACAACGATTATATTACCTCATGGAGAATGTTGTGAAACAAAGAAAGAATTAATTACAGAGTGCCCCAGCTGCGGCGCAAAATATTGTAGCATCAAATGCCAAAATGAGGCTTGCCTAAGGTAGTATTATAATTTAAAGATTTATTATAAGCAGTAACCGAACGACAGTGATAAGACGAATTATAAAAATTTCAGATATCATAATACGTTATGTTTACAATCGAGGAAAAAGGACGAATCTAATCCTTTGGTGCAATTGAACGAAACATGGAAGCAAATGCATTATCCACCAGAGACGGCAACGATCATGCTGTTGGTTAAAATGGTGGCCCTTGTTAATCAAGCTAACAATAAAGAGGAAATGCTGTCCACCTTCTCACAATTCTGTCATCGTACAATGAACGATACGCATGAAATTGCGCATAAACTGCTAGGGGAGAAATTTATCGGTGAAATCGATGTGCTCAGACAAATGATGCAGAATGCTGTAAACACAGAAAATACAGCTCATGTATGTAAATATAGTTACAACTGAAGAAGCGTATTACAGAATGTAAAATTGTTTCCATTTCAATCTGCAGTGGTTTACGCCGGAAGGCTTTAAAAGTTTACTAGCACTGGTAGGCACAAATGGTCAAGGAATTGGTACTAGCGCGTTTAGCCGATGGGTTAAAAATGTATCCGCTTTGGAGTTACCAAGGGAAGAAAGAATACAGGTTGATAAATTGATAGACAAAATCTATGACGACATGGAAGAAGGTAAATTATCCAAAGCTCTAATCCGTAGCCAAAGTTTTATGGCACCATGAATTTTATTTTAACCACAAATATATTTTCAGCTGTCGATTTCTTTTTAAACAATGAAGGCTCTGGACTATACGTCCTTCAATCTTCGATAAATCACAGTTGTACGCCAAATGCAATCGTCGAATTTCCATACTCTAACAATGTGTTGGTTTTGAAAGCAATACGCGATATTCAACCTGAAGAGGAGATATGTATAAGCTACTTAGATGAATGTTGCCTAGAAAGAAGTAGGCATTCCCGACAAAAAGCCTTGAGTTCTTTATATTTGTTCTATTGTTATTGTAACAAATGTTTGTCTCAAGCTGATGATTCAGACGTAACATCAGAGGACGAAGCGGACGACGATCAGATGTCCAGCTGAAAATGCTACTTTTTGTACATGTAAACAAATGAAGTTTCTGATATTCATATGTATTAGTGTATATACTTCTAATTCAACGTGAATTTACAATAAACCCAATGATCTTACTATTAATATATAACATTACCAATTGAACAAAAACATCAATGGTATGCTACAAGTCGATTCCCTTATACAGTTTCACCCATTGTTTGACGCATGTATGTTAATATTAAAAATAATGTTTAGAAATAAAGAAGTCCGCGCGTTGTTGCAGGTAAGGATTGTGCTTGAATTAAAAAGTTTATGCAACCCAAATACATATTATTTTTGTACATGAATGTTTTTTATTTATCATTTATGTCACAATGCTTGCGTCTTAAATAAAATATAACAATGCTTCACCATGCCATTACTATATCATAATTACTACAGATACTAGGTCAATTTATGTAACTATTAAGCATTCTCTTTTATTGTACTATTTTACATTTAATTGAACGTAGTACAGACTAGATTATTATGCGTACTTTTCGTCTTGTCCATTAGTAAAAATCATATAAAAACTGTATTATTTCGATTAAGGAAACGTCTATTCTTCCTCTTTTTTTTTTTTTAGGCCAGGTAGTTAGGAATATCTTGTGTTCCATCTAACAACCTCTTAAAGTTCTATCTAATTGAAGCTTAATTGCACACACTACGTCAATGTTATAGTCAAATGCATTGTTGCAATTATTTGTCAATTTAAAAATTCTTATCGATTTGTCCGTGAAAATTAATAAATTATGTTATAATTATAATAGTAAGCAGGTTTTACCTGCATAACTAGCTATATGTTTGTGGCTTACGCACTACAAGTACAAATTATTAATCATTTTTAAGGGTTAATTCGTTCTTCCCTAATGTCATTATATTCGATATGTAGCAAGGTGCAGGTGTAACAATTATTCGCCGTTCTATCAGTCTTGTTATACACCCAGCAATATTCCGACTACGAAATTCCCACCTGAAATATATAAAATTATAATTGTCGAAAATCTATGAGCCAATACATTATTATGTTCTTGTACAGAAAGATACTTACGTTACCCGTATATTGTCGTCTAATAATTCTGCAGAAACATCCCTATGCGATACAGGTGTACTAGGTCCATTTATAACAATTAATTCTAAGGTAGGAGGATTCTCTCCGAAACATTTTTCTGCATATCTTTTTCGTTGTTTCTGTTGAGTAAAATCTGTACCTGTTTCTCTAGAAAAGAAGAAATTGATACAAATGTAGACAGCAAGTCTTATATTTTATCCAGTTTGTGCAAACGATTCAAATGAAATATTACTTTCTATCAGGAACAGCATCTTTGTACTCCAAAGTTTTATTAATATTCTCAAAGCTCGTTGCTCCTTCTTTTTTCCTCCAACACAATTCGCTCAATGATTTAAGATCTCTGCCCATTAATTTAAATCTTTTAGAATCTTTACAACCTAAGCTTGTTACGATTGCATTCAAAATATCAGACGCAACATATTTTCTAGTACAGAAAAAATATTTCTGACCCATGAATAGAGCAAAAAAGATTGGAGTTGCGCGTTGATATTTGCCTTTTTTACTTCTACTTCTGTCTTCTGTTAGGGAGACGTATGTAATACCATTATGCACCTTCACTTTTACAAGAATTTTCATGCCTAAGTTATCTAAGTAATCCGTCACATTCGTCTGAATTTCTCTGCTTTTAAGATAACTCGTGGATTTGTTAGAACCTATTAACGTGTAACCGTACCATATTTTACGATTACTGTGCCAACTTATATCTGAAATATATGAATTTAATTAACAACTCGCAATATGAATTAAATAGAACATGTATTAAATAGGTGTAACATTACCAGTCAAATATAACATAGATAAACGATCTCTCAAGTCATTCTTGGATAGCATTGTTTCCTGATTTACAAAAAGAATAAACATAATACAAGAATAAGACAAGATCAAAGTATATAATTGCTTAAAACTTACCGCTATGAGTACTTTAACAAATTCTGACACATTGACAGATGTGAAGTTTTTGTGACGTTTGACTAATTCTGATCGTATATCGGTCCATGATATTTCAGGGAATGATGGGATTACTGCCGATTCTATTTCTTCAAATTTAAACCTTTTAATAACATTGCCTATTTCTTGCTGTACAGAGGCAAGTGTGGCTGAAATATTAAAAAATACATAAACATTCTTCCTACAATATCAACACTTGAGTATTTACATGTCACCGCCTTGTGTCATAAATGATAGGCGACAATTTCGTAAGATTGAAAGATACTAACCGGTTGACATTGTGGAAAATAAAGCTAGAACAACTCTTAATAACAATTCAACCTTACAATAGCACGAAAATTCACAGAATCCTTCCTTCGTACAATCATTTGAAATTGTTTGTGGTCGGACGTTGCACAGGCGCATAAATGGCTCACTAACTCCCGCCCAAACTGGAATGGTCCTCTTTACATGTATCGTATCTCGGATCTAGTGAACCAATCACACAGAAGGAAAGATAAAATTCATTTCCATTGGATACATTTAGAGGGGAAAATATTGAATTATGTGCATTTGTTAAATTTTAGAATGCAATAAATAACTCGATTATTATTGCCGACTGATTAAAAGGAATAGGCGCACATTCTTAAAAGGACATAACAATTCGCAAAGAATAATTGAACGCGTACGAAAATCCTACGAAACGTTGAATGCATATAAAAATGTTAAAATGTATAGATGCGAATAATTGGCGGCATTAATTAATAATAGAATTCGGGCAATGCATCTCCCCACTACCAACAGAAAATGATAATACGTACAATAATGGGAAGGGTGCATTTTACCAGCGTAATACGCAGGCGTAGTGTGAGTATGCGAGATTATAAATTCAGCACTGCCTAACGACTGTGTGAAGTTGTCACGGTGCACTTGTCGCATGATGGCGCAGTATGTTGTCCGTTCAAGCACACCGGCAGCTTTTTTATTACTTGTTTTTATGATATTCGGTTTAGTAAACGGCAATGTATTTACAAGAACGATAACGTCTGATGCATTAAGCGTAAAATCAGTGAATGTCTTAATTGCAAATGAATATCACAAGCGCGAGAACGTGTCCGTTGGCTCAGATTTCCTGGTTGAAATTCTTGGTTCCGGCCTCGAGAATAATGTTTCATTGCGTTGGTCGCCTACACACGACGATTGCAGTCCGAATAACGAATTGAACACAATTTGGATAGCGCCAAACGGCAGCCGTGCGATATATCAGTTTGTCCATGCTCCTAATTTTAAGGTTACCACGATCTATTTTTGTCTGAGAGTCGTCAGCAGATTCGGCGAAACATGGACCAATCTTGGAAGCAACTATACTATCACGCCTCCAGTACGATCGGTGTAAGTTAAATATTAGATAACTATGTCCGAACGTCGTGAAACATAATTCTTTTTTCGTAATAAATAGCAATAGACATTTATTATGCGACGTAGCACCGTTTTTGAACACGATAAAAGCCCCGATGTTATCGACGAGAACTTTTACCCATAATACTGTAATAACTATGCATGTCGCGTGCATTACCACAGCGCAGTTCTGCTCTAGAAGGATTTCCTTCAGTTAAACGTTGATTCCCAAGGATTTTTAATTGATCGAACAAAGGTCTCAGAAATAATAAGGAATCTTCTTTTCATCTTACTCATTGGAATCTTCGATTCAATTATCTATCGTTTCTATTTAAGAGTCTGAACTACATTTAAGTTAAATCCCTTTTATGTCGATTATTCTCAGAAAACATTTTCGTACACGCCGTTCCGATTCGTCGCCCAATGACAATGGCTATCCTGGAAATTTATTGACCGAACAAATATATAAGGATGTATTTATCGAGGGATTACGAATTGAAACCTCGAACAAGGATCCTAGCTACAGAGAAGATGGAATTCCAGAGATACTTGCCGGAAGCGGGGCAGTCATACGATTATTTGGCTCTGGTTTCACGGAAGATATGTTGATAACTTTCACAGATGAACCAGCAGACAGGGGTACTATTTGCGACAAAATTAAAAGCAACGAGTTTCTAGTAAGAATTTGTATTTTTTTCCCCCCCGAGTATGCATTTCTTTGTAATGCGATATAATTTGTTTAAAGTATGATTGATACACGTAGGTGGAGAATGTACAAAATAGTACAGCGACCATCAGAGTGGTGTTACCAATGGGTTCGCCATTTTATATTTGTGTGAAACAACCAATATATGGAAAAGATGGACCAAATCTTATGCTCTTTAAACATCAAGGCACTAAATCGTGGAACACTGTAATTAATAATTTCTGCGATGCCATGTATTGAAAGGCAAATAGACTATCAGGCAGAACTACAGTGTCGATTAAATTTATTGCAAACATTTATTTGCAGATACATACATTCGAGAAATTCTTACCGCTTTGGCTTAGCATTGTAATTATTCTATTGTGTCTCGCATTTTCTGCCTTATTCTCTGGCCTGAATTTGGGATTAATGGCAATGGATAGAACCGAGTTGAAGATACTTTGTAACACAGGAACAGAGAAGGTAATTTCCTTTCTATTCCAATAACAAATAGAATTCTATTGCAGGTCTATTAGAATTTTACGATTTTACAATGATTTATGGCTTGAAGGAACAACAATACGCAAGAACGATAGAACCTGTGAGGAATCATGGGAATTATCTGCTATGCTCAATCTTATTCTCAAATGTTTTGGTGAATTCCATCTTCACTATTTTGCTGGACGACTTAACATCTGGATTAGTCGCTATTATCTGTTCCACCCTGGCCATCGTGATCTTCGGCGAAATATCACCGCAAGTATGTATACATAGTCGTGTATATACATTTATATAATATTAATAAAGTGCATAATTTATAAATACAAATTGTCTAAACAGATAAGTTGTCTTATATTTTAAGGCTATCTGCAGTAGGCACGGATTGTGTATCGGCGCAAAGACCATTTATGTTACAAAGTTAACTATGATAATAACATTTCCCATGAGTTACCCTATAAGCAAGCTTCTGGATGTCCTTCTTGGGGAAGAAATTGGAAATGTATATAATCGCGAGCGTTTAAAGGAATTAGTAAGGGTGAGTAAAACAAATGAAGAAATGACTGTATATTTGCTTTTATACGCACCTAATATATTCTTTTCTATTTGTAATTTGAAGTATATATTTATCAAATCCATTCCCAAACTTTTCACTCTTATGATTCTTATCAAACCAAGTGCGGATAGGGCAGATAATTACACTGACATCTAAGTTCAATCATATGTAGGTAAGATACAGATCTACTGACGTTTGTTTCAACTTCTTACAGTCGTCAAAGTATATGTTAGATTAGTTATCACTGTGAAACTTAAATAAGATAACTTTACACACTTATAATACTGTGCTAATTTAAGGTGAACTTATCTTCAAGCTATATTTCTATAAGATATACGTATTGACGTAGATACATATACTTTATAAGTATGCTAGCGTAAAGAAGGCTAACTTATGTAATTAATTTCCATTAAATTTTTTCCTGGCTACTCTACTTGTGTAATCTGAGAACATCGTTCAAGACTTTGATAGAAATATATATTGTGAAATCATCGATCACGTCAATGTCGTTACTTGCAGGTGACAACAGGGTACAATGATTTAGAAAAGGATGAGGTGAACATTATTGCTGGAGCATTAGAATTACGGAAAAAGACTGTTGCCGATGTAATGACAAAAATTGAGGATGTATATATGTTAAGCTATACTGCTATTTTAGATTTCGAAACAGTATCAGAAATTATGAAATCAGGTTCATTTCTTTTCATTCATAGTTATGTACTTATTAAATTAAGTGGTGTGATTACATTATTTATTAAAAATTTCAAGGTTTTTCTCGCATACCGGTATACGAAGGAGCACGGACGAATATAGTGACAATGCTTTACATTAAGGATCTTGCATTTGTTGATCCGGATGATAACATGCCATTGAAAACGTTGTGCCAATTTTATCAGAACCCGTGCAACTTCATTTTCGAAGATGTTACATTAGATATTATGTTTAAACAATTTAAAGAAGGTTAATGCTTTTCACATTAATCGTGGTCGTTATATGATTTTACGCGTTTCACTTGTGAATAATAGAGATATGCATATTTTCCTAGGTCACAAAGGGCACATGGCATTTGTTCAGAGAGTTAACAACGAAGGTGAAGGGGACCCCTTTTACGAAGTAATAGGGTTGGTTACATTAGAAGATGTTATAGAAGAATTGATTCAAGCCGAAATCATGGATGAAACCGATGTTTTTAGTAAGATCGTTTATATGAAATGTACTGTGTTTTCACACTTTTGTCAAAGTACGTTCTGAAATTGATTTGAAATCTGGGTTCTTGCAGCGGATAATAAAACCAAACGCAGAAGACAAGCCAGACACAAAATACAAGATTTCACCGCGTTTGCAGAGAAGAAAGAAAATCAACGGATTCATATATCTCCACAATTGACATTGGCCATGTTTCAATACTTGTCCACGAGTAAGTGAAAGTATTTTGTTGTATTTCTGTTCGAATTACTGTTGTGTTACTGTGAACTGAGAATAATTTATGATCCACAGCCACAGACGCTTTTAAGTCCGATATCATATCAGAAACTATTTTGCGTCGGTTACTTAAACAAGATATTATTTATCACATCAAAGTGAAATCCCGCGAAAAGGCAAGAAATGATCCAGCGGCCATAATTTATCAACAAGGAAAAGCGGTCGACTATTTCGTCTTGATTTTGGAAGGCCGAGTGGAAGTTACAGTTGGAAAGGAAAACATGATGTTCGAGAGCGGTCCATTTACGTATTTCGGGTCTCAAGCGCTTACGGTCAATGTCGGAATTGGTAACATTTGGTTCTTTCATTCCTTCGTGACATTCGCCTTAGATCTGCACGCTTACGGGAAATATTTTTTTAGCGGAATCACCGATCAATACAAATCCCCAAACAGTTGGAAGTATACAGTCCATTAATCTTGATTCTATACTACGGTATACCTTTGTTCCCGATTATACAGTGCGAGCAGTAACAGAAGTGTTTTACGTGAAAATTAAAAGATCGCTGTACTTGGCTGCAAAGCGTGCCACGCTTCTGGAAAGAAGCCAAAAGGATTCATTAGGTCAAGGTCAAGAGCAATTTGACGACGAAATAGAAAAGGTTAGTTACATGGAATACGCATAGCATATTATGTACCAAAGAAGTCGCATGAGCACTGTTCTTACATATGGTTTACGAATGTTTAGTTACTGCACTCATTGGACGAGGACGACCGTAGTGTACCAGAATCTCCTGTGTTGGCGATCGACAAAGAAAAGGATTACAAAAGGGAAAAGGACCCTGCACAATCTCCTGTTCATAGCGCAACAGCACCAACTTCTCCTGCACCAGTTAGTGCTAGTCCTGTTACACACTCGAAATTCATTTCCCCATACAGCGATCATAACGGCAAACTAAAAAGTTCGCCAGCAAAGGTTCGGCTTTACATAAAAATCTCATTATCTATTGTCCAATTTAAAGGTAACGGTGTGTAATTATTTTATGCTTTTACATTTACATAACAGTCCATTGTAATAACAAGCCCCGGTGAAGCGGAACCTAAATCAGATATCGAATCGGAAATTCTTGCTCATCAAGAACTGAATGAAGTTATGTCTGCAAAGAGATTAATCGAAGATGAAGAGAGAACGAATCTCCTGCCTAAGCAAGAAGACTCTTAACGTTCGGGGAATAGTCGACGATTTGAAAATGCGTCGACATTGGCATTGCAGGTACCAAACAACGAAGAGCAGGAAAAGCCTCTATGACATACAATGCTATCGTGGCATTAGGTACTTAAAAATTAGTTACATACTTATCGCAGTACTAATCGATAGTTGATCTTGTGCATCTTCAGTTTTAAATGGTTGATGATCTTGAAATCATCTGCGTTGAATTCTAGCTCTTTGAAATTGAAACGCTCAGGGAATTCGTACGCATTCAATTTCCCCTCTAGCTACGTAACAGTCTAATACGTAACAGCAATTCGGACACACATTTAATTTAAAAGGTCTCTCACCTGTTTTAACATTGCATCGTCTTTTTCTTTTGCCCTTCTTCTTTTCTGCTATCGTTTCCCATTTTTTAAAGAATGGAAAGACTGGCGAATTCTGGTCATCGTATGAATTTCTATAGTTTGTGCAACGAAATCGGCTATATGTTTTTTTAACGATTTCCCTTTAACATTTGTAAATATGACACTACCATGCACCCTCTTCTAGGAACAATACTCCTGAAGTGTGTATCTCGTTCTTAAGGGAATGAAATACACATTCACATGACATTTATTGGTAATTGTATGCGTATGGGTTTCATTATTTTCTGTATACCTTGTAGAGTAAAGGAGATAGAGTAATGGAAACTATTCAGCAAAACGTTTCTAGCTGTCGTAAAAACAATGAAGAATAGATGTGTAAACCAGCAATTAAATTTTATCAATCTCTTAGTCTATTCATTCAAATCGGAAGAATTTTTCACAGATTGATCGATTACGGACTTGTGATAAACAGGAGGAAGGAGTACAAATACAGGGAAGTGTAATGCGAAAAAAGTAAATCATAACAAAACATTTCCTGAATATGCAGGTGTCTTTGAAACGGTATGTTCTTTGTCGGTTATCTTACATTCGTTGCATCATATTTGCTCTACAAGTGTGAATAATGTAAATAGAAAGAACAGGCTCTTCATGTTTGTAATGGATTATAAGATCCTCGATATACACGCGCGCGCGCGCGTATGCACATCATACGTATATAAGCACACACACACACACATACATACAAAAGTACGATAATTCTTCATATTTTTATTCAGTGCCTTAAAAAAAATTTATAAAGCTATGTTTAATCGCGTAGGGTACAATGCATTTTTATAGCAAATGAATATAATTTTTTATAGCGCAGTTAAAACATTTGTTCATTGCAATTCACTCTCTACTTTGTATAGAAGCAATTCAATTATTTCGGTATTCCTCATAAAGTTTCATACGCTGCGTGATAATTCTTACAGTATCATAAGAATAATCGTGTATTTTGGGAGAAAAAGAAGGGGGAGGAAATGTGAAGTGATAACACAACAGTACAATCCTTATAATAGAGATATAGAGAATTTCAAAAAGTTCGATATTTAATGATATACGCCTAATGTGTGCTTTTATTTTTTATTGTTGTATTCTTATTAATATAAAAGAAAAAGCAAGTTTGCAAATGTATGATACCTCGATCAACACTTGTACATATCTTGAGTTTGAAATCAGGCAAATAGACTAAAATAATGCTGTATCGATAGGAATTTCAAGTTCGAAGCATCCCCGTGTAAAGAGATATTAATAATTTTGTAACAGGCGGTCAAGTCTAAGATATTAGACGAATTACTATGAAAAGAATTTACTACTGGTTTTCCTTACAATAAGAGTATTCCGATCAGTGTACTTAATCTAAGAGATATAGAACAAGTTTATGATCATTACTAGGATAGCGACGAAACTCACAAATCTTCATTTAAATCATCCCGACTTACCGTTATTCCTTCTTAAAGATAAATATATAGACTATGACTGCCATATTTTTTATACTTACTAGTTGTTGTTTCAATTCTTATTTTAGACAGTTACTCGAAAACTGAATGATCATACGATTTCACATTGTAACATTCTACTTACGCGTGTGCATTTCGGATGTAGAAGAATGTTCCAACTGTAAAAAATTGTTCAAATCTTATTTTTATATATATATATACATACATATATATGTGTGTTTATTGTTTGAAGAATTTTATGTAAGCATATATGTATTTGCACGTTTTGAGTAATTTTGTGGAATGTTTTCGTAAACATGAAATATATTATAAAGCTTTAAAATATATTCGTATTAATACATTACGTGCAAATTAATGTTAATATATTTGAACGACGAGTGATTTCAAATCGAATATAACATAGTGTCGTGTACTTTATAGAATTTACTATTCTTTTATAGTTTGTTTTCTTCACTGTTGATAGTCTTTGTTCTCACTTTAAAATATATTTGTTGTGCGTAATATTTTTACGGTTCATTTAGCCATGATTCATCGGTTTAGTGACAATCTAACATACATGTTACCATTTATTTATGTTTATAGGTTTTGATACAAATTATTAACAATGTGTTTGTATCCGTGTCAATTTTAAGTTATAATCTTTTGCGATTAAAATTGTATCTTGTGATATGTTTGAAAATATCAATGGGGTATTAGAAGCTCGATTAAAAAGAAAAAGAAATAATTTTATTTGCGTTCATTTTTGCCAAATGATTTTTTAAACGGTGACTAACATTGCGCAATTGTACATCTCTTTATGATTCTAAGTAGATCTACTGTTCACACCAATAGCCTGTTGACAGTTAGAATTACATGAAAATCGTGTTCTAGACAACTGATTGATCTTCCTCAAAGTTTAATTCTTCAACATTATAAGATTTTTCTCAAAAAGAAATCGTTACATACATCCTAGTATTAAACCGATATGGCCAACATCGCTTTATGACAAAGAGATTATTGCAATACTTTCAACAACGTTGTACAATGTATACTGTATGATATACAAGATCGATGTATATTAATAGATATGTACATTAAAAAAAGTAAAAAAAACAAAACAAAGAGAAATAAAATGCAGTGTCAAATATTTGTTAACGTATACTATATTCGCAAAATAAAGATACAATTTCGTTTTCAGTTCGTCAATGTTGCTCATTGATCTTCCTTGAATATTTTCGACAAGAATAACTCTAAGCTCTTGTTACGGTTGAAATATTTAAAGCTTCGTTCGTATACTAGATTTCAATTAAACAATTGAACCTTCGAGTGTTCAAAATGGGTGGCCACGAACAATTCCAAAATGGAATGATACATAAGTTTTATACTTAGACAAAGGACAAACAGCCCTCGTGACATGCTTGGTAGACACAGGGTACCAACTCTTTTCAGTATTTTTGGCGCCGTCTACTTTGTTTTCTGTAGTAAAAAAAAGTGTTTCGGATAAAAGGGCTACTCAAAAATGCAGAAATATATGGATCATTCTATTTGAGAAATTAAATAATTAACACGTTGAGTGCCACGTCAGGCATCGGTGACTGACACTAAACTTTCCGTTCAGGCCGCGTCAGGCATCGGTGACTGACACTAAACTTTCTGTTCAGGCCGCGTCAGTCATCGGTGACTGACACTAAACTTTCCGTTCAGGCCGCGTCAGTCATCGGTGACTGACATTCAACTTTTCGTTCACTTGTTTCTGTTTCACAGCGTTAAGCTACGCCGCGGCGCGTGTCGCGTCGTATGGCCTAAACGGAAAGCGAGGCAAAACCGGCGTGGCACTCAACGTGTTAATAAGCTTTCTTGTAACATAATAAATTACACTTCGATAACTATAAATGTCCTCTGAATCATGCTGTTCACATTTTAGACATTGCCGAATCTGTTTCTTACATTTCTTTTAATTTCGAGCAATTTTTTCATATCCGTATTCCCGTCTTTTATAAAACCTTCAAGCATGGCTATTCTAGAATTGATAAAATTCGAATCGTTCACCCTTGTTCCTTTCTTTTTACCTTTATCCAAGCGACGCTTGGTTACATAATTCATTATAAGACACCAAGGATGTCCTTCATCCTTTAGAGTTATTAGATCTATTATAAGATGTGAAAAATTTGCCGCCAGACCTTCTGAAATATGAGTATCAAGAACGGTTTCTTCATCTCCTATTTTCTTTGTACAGAATACATGCCGGCCTTTAAATTTCACGTTGAGGACGCTCCAACTGTTTTTTGGTAGCATATCGTAGAAATTTGTAGACAAGAAAAATTGATTGGCTATCCTACTTATCGTTATTTCAGGGCACAACTGTACCTTATGTCTATGAGCGTACAAATTTATCTCCTTTAATTTATCTTCCTCGTTTGTTAATTCCTCATTCAAAGAGTGCAGTTCCCGGGTCCTTTTGTAAATGTTATCCATTATAAATGATACACCTTTTAGCATGTTAGGATGAAGATTGATAAAAGTATCGTTCTCCATCGATAACGTCCTTTCTACAGCATCTATTGAAAATTCTATTAACTGCTTGTCCACTGTCAAACCCAAGATTATTCTAGGGTTATAGGTTTGCAAACAAAGGAAGCTTTTATCTTGGACACTTGTTTGTTGAACATTATCAATTAATAACTGTTTTTTCGCGTAATGTAGTTTAGATTTGTCCGAATAAACGATCCACAATGTATCTTCCGACGATTGGCTGAAACCAGCGCAAATGGCTTGTATGCTCGTGCTTAGGGAAATTCTCTCGAAAACAAGTACGTCATCTTTCGAATTCAACACAACAATTGGATCTCCATTAGTGAGAAGAAATAATCCAGCAATTTTTGAATCTTTTGGCACAGGTATTATATCCCTAATGGAATGAATGGAGCTATGTATTATACGCACAGTTTCATTTATCAAAGCGAAAAGTTTTACTCCGTCACTGATTACGCATAAATTTTCTACGGTGGTATTGCCATCCGTTAGGGCTTTTGTAAAATGTTGGTCAACGTTGTCTGCACTTAATGGACAGATGCATAATGACGTTGAATCGCACTCCTTGGAGGAAAGTTGAAACAACACTTTGTTCGTCATTTTCCGCTTATTATCCAAATAGAGGTATTTATTTCTCGGCTTTAACACTTCGTAGAAAACAGTTCCCATTCCAATGGCACTTTTGCTCAGAAGAGCAAATTCTCGATGCCTCGAAAGTTTGTAAATACCTTGTGGCATGCAAATTACAAAGATCCGGCCAATATAGCATAGTATGGTTCTTATTGGTGCTGGAGCTGTTAAAACTTGGAGAGACATTACGTTGTCTTGCACGTAGGGAAATATTGCAAGTTTATCTTCATCCCAACAGAAGCAGGTCCGTTCACCATAAAAGGTATGAACAATGAAATGCTTGGGGACGAAGAACATATCCGTCGCAATATGCATTATTACCTGCTTGGAGTATTTTTTACTGCAAACGTTAGAATATCTATCATCAACTTGTTATTTCTATAATTTGGCTAACACTTGACACGAGGATTCGAAAAAAATGACCATTGTATAGGACAATAATATTTTACGAAATGTGACTATCCCATGGACCAAAGCTTCTGTCCACGTACCATGTATGTATACTGATTGCCTTAAACAAGAATACGCGTAGGAACTTCAAATGCAAAGTTCTAAAGCGGGAAACTTCTCAAAATAAACCTACGTCTGAATAATTAAAGTTCTTTGAATTAAAATTGTTTCGCTTGTGATCCGGCAGTACACTGTTCTAAATCTTCCGTCGAATTGGTGGAAACGGCAGTTACAAATCTAAATACACTAAATATTCTAATTACACTAATGGAATATAATAGTTTTAATATCTAAACTATTTTTACGGCTTTCAAACTAATTTCGCATAGAAAGGAACATATTTTATTCTTGATCTTACCGGATGGTGCTGCCTTCTGTACAGAAGTGCGTCAAACTACTAGTGCCTCTGCCATATCTACACACAAAGCCGGTATAGAAAATGAATTTGCTTTTTTCTCAATCCAATAAAAGATTGTTCGTAAAAAATAAACGGCGCATGCAGCATTTGCAAATCGTTTATTTCCGTATAGCGGCATCCTTTGCCTTCATTTTAAGCACCCATTAATCATTAATCTAGCGTCTCCAAAAGTCTTCCAAAAGATTTTTCAATTGTTAATAACTTTTAAACCACAAATGCCATATTGTTGCGACTGTTGGAGGACATAGCTATAGCCCGTAGATTTAATTTAAGACCAGTCCGATTAAGAAATACGCGCTAGAAGCCGAGAAAAACGCAATTGTTTAAATTAAAACGATGTAATCCAGGAATTCTGTTTTGGCGGTGCGGAAAACTGCGAAAAAGACCGCAAACGCGAGATGGCGCCACATGTCCGGTTATCGACATATCGTTACCGACAAAATTTTTGAAAACTGTTATCTCGGTCCCTGGAGATTGTTTTTTAATAAATGATGTGTCAAATCAAAGGGAAACGAATAAGCTACACAAAACAAATACCCCGTTGCTGTAACTATATGCAGTTGGCTGTAATATCAATTTTAATTGTTTAATTGTTAATAACAAATGAGCTGCACATGGAATAATGTCCACACCTATTGGAGATGGTAGCTGATACTTCTAGCTTTAATTTATGGCCTCTGGTCATCGATGTGTCTCACCAGGAAGTGGCAGTAATGGCATTTGTTTATAATTTCTTTAAACAAATTCAATTATCTCGCGTTCTACTAAGCCGATTTTGATCAACGACATCTTAAATTAAAGGTTTCGATTCGAGGAACGATTTGTTCCCATTTTAGAATGACCCTCCTGCTCTCATTCCACTCCTTTTCAAATACACCTCTCTTTCTTTTGTGCTTCCTGTTTGGCCCTGCCTTCTTTCTTTTTCCCTTTTATATCCCTTAACAATCTTTCCATCTTCTCTTGCATACTTACTAATATATTTTTTGTGTGTGCAGGTTTCGGAGGCAAAGTGACGAAGAACATTGACCGGCTCTTCTCATTGTGCATAAGAGCAAGAAAGAAGATAGAAGAAGTTTGGCCACATATTTTAGTTATTCTTTACTTATAGAGAATTGGCTTAAAAATATAGTTTGTAACTATTAGCGCGTAAGTTTAATTTAAACCATTGTGTAATTGACTGTTATGTATATCTATTATATATTTTATTTTATATTCAGTTTATTCATAATATGAGATCTCATATTATAAACATTAATATTACTTTTATTACAAGTTCTACTGAATGTGCTAAATATAAAATGAAAAATATATTAAAAGTAAATTACACATGCACAAGTTACACCATTGCTGTAATTTCAAATTATAAGTTTCTGCATATAAAGTACATAAGTTTTAGTTTAAGTTTTATCTGTAAGATATATTGTAAATTAACTTCAAAGAATAGTTTATAAGTATTAGCTCGTAAGTTTAAATTGCAACACGTGTGCAACTTGTATCTTCATTAATTCATTTAAATAAATATTCAATGAACGGAATTCTACTGCTCTTTTTATTCTCACACCTTACCAATCCTTGAAAAAACCTAATTCCAATTCCTTAAACAAGTACTACGCGCAGGAACTTTAAATGCAAAGTTCCCAAGCGGAGAACTTGTAAAAATTGACCTGAACATTATAAACTTGGCGCTAATTATCCAGGAAGTAATACAACATCTTGATGGAGTCCCCTCTTTTAGAAGCGCTCGGAAATTCCTGGAATGTGACGTCATTTCCAAGAACTGCTGCGATGAAACCCCTCCTCGCATATCATATTCTCCTGATACAAATCCACGATTTTCAGCGAGATATTTTTGCTAGAAACTCGGAAATTTAAGCGCTCGGAAATTCCTGGAATGTGACGTCATTTCCAAGAACTGCTGCGATGAAAGACCTCCTCGCATATCATATTCTCCTGATACAAATCCACGATTTTCAGCGAGATATTTTTGCCAGAAACTCGGAATTTTAGCGCTCAGAAATTCCTGGAACGTGACGTCTTTCCAAGAATGCCGATGTCGGATACCTCCTTGCACATCATATTCTCCTGATACAAATCCACGATTTTCAGCACTTAAATTTCGGAATTTTTGGCAAAAATATCTGTTGAAAATTGTGGATTTGTATCAGGAGAATATGATATGCGAGGAAGTCTTTTATCGCAGCAGTTCTTGGAAGTGACGTCACGTTCCAAGAATTTCCGAGCGCTTAATTTTCTAGACTCTTGCCATCAAATTTTGCAAGAAATGAAGACTTTGAGAATGATGTTGTTTCCAAGAGTTTCCTTCTTTCGTATTTAATAACGTATAGGACCATTTTGACAAGTTTCTCGCTTCAGGACTTTGCATTTAAAGTTCGTTCACGGTACTTCTTGCATAAGGAATTGGAATTGGGTCTCTTCAGGGATTGTTAAGGTGCGCAAATAAAAAGAGCAGTGGAATTCTTTTCATTGGAAATTTATTTAAACCAATCAATGAAGATACAAGTTACAAAAATGTTGTAGTTCAAATTTGGAAGCTTACGAACTATTCTTTTATGTCTATTTGCAATACACCTTATAACTAAATCTTTATCCATTTTAAAATAACATTTATGTAATATGAAAAGTACAATAGACACAAATAAGATAAAACTTATACTAGAAATTTACATAGTTTGTACATATGTACAAGTTTTATAAATTTATTATAACTAAAGGATAACTAAAGTACGTGGCAAAGTTCTTCCATCTTCTTTCTTGTTCTTATGCACAATGAAAAGTGCCAGTCAATGCCCTTTACTCTTCAACTGCGAAACCTGCACACACAAAGAATATATTAGTAAGTATGTAACAGAAGAGAGAAAGATTGTCAAGGGATATACAGAGAAAAAAGAAAGAGAGGTTTATTTGAAATGGAATCGAGGGTCGTTCTAAAATAGGAACAGGTCGTTTTTTTAAATTCAATTAAATTTGTGTAATGAAATTATAAACAAATTCAATTAGCTCGCGTTCTACTGGGCCGACTTTAATCAACGACGTCTTAAATTAAAGCTTCTCCGTAGATGAGGATTACACCGTGCAAACATGTTCTCCTACGTCCGCTGTATCTATTTCACGAGGCATTAGAAAGTGCACGCTGGTTTTTCGCAAACGGAAATAAAGTAATACAAATCTCGAATACTTGCGAACATTTCAACTCTTTATTTTCTCTTTCCTTTCCATACTTGTTTTTAAACCAATTTTACTTATTCTTTTTACTTATTCTTGACTAATCAGTAAATGCTTATTGTCACGTGCGTCAGAGTGTCTATCAACGCTGTTGCTTTAAAAATATATGTATAACTCTTTCGTATCTAAAGTCTTATTCCAGAATTTACTATCTGTAGCGATAAGTGCTGGTTTAAACCCTTCCTTTGTCTTTTTTAATTTGGTGATACTGTTGCAAGTTTGTAGGAACGAAATAAATTTACACAATCATCAACAATTAGTAATAGTAAAATGAACAAATGAATTTTATTCAATTTCTTTTCGAAGGGAGATTCAGCTGACGTTTCCACGTATACCGCAGTTTTTAAGAATTTTAATTTGTATGGAATATTGAGTTCCTAATAGCCGATTAGGCCACGCATCGGTAGACACCCTGATCAGTGGTTCTTCATGGGAATTTATGGTGATCGATGGAATGTGTTCCATAAAAAAATACAGCTAAATCACGATAAACTAGATTAACCGTAAATGAGAGCTTCGCTGATTCGTCTTTTTTTGTCCTCTCTGGTTCGTAATACAATTGTGCAAAAACAGAAAGGAACAATTATTGTCTTGATCAGTCCTTTCAATTATATTTACCACAAATTTGTAGAATTTTCATTACCAGTTTATATTATAAATAATTGGAATGAGTCACGGAGCGCCCTACGACTTGTTAATATCTCATTTATCTAGCAACGAACAAAAGCTGATTGCTAATACTGCTTTGCCGTTGAAATTGTAAAGAAATATTGGATGATCGTATTATTTTCAATACATTTTGGTAAACTTATTTCAATTTTCCGAATGGCAGAAAATATTTTGTTCTATGCACTTGAAGAGTGCTCTCTTGACTATATATTTGGAGGCCGCTCGGCATAGTACTTTGGAAAAATGGAATTCTTAATTAGAAAAGTAGACGAATCGTCGAGGCTGGTGTTTTCTTATAGATGTTACTAAATTATTATACTTTGGGATCCTATGCGCAGACGCGACAAGACATTTCTTCAATTAGGCGAGATCAGGCCCCAAAAAGAGCACCGCGTAGAAAATACTTGGTCCTAGAACGATTTCACTACGGATATGCAGAAATTTTGTTCCTTATTTTTTGTACGTACCAATGGAATGCTTTTTTAGCACGAGGTTTTCGTGAAACACTTCTCCGGATAAAACTTTAATAATGTTTCTTGCAGAGTCAGGCAAGAAATCAAATATTTTGAAAACTTTTTTAAACAGAGTCCCCGAAAAAAGTTGTAAACCGCGAAATGAACGAAACTTTTAGGAAAAATGCGACGATGCAGTAATTATTTTGAGATCAATAAAAATGAGCATATTTGTAAAAGAAATTATCCGTGTTTTCGAATATTTGATACTCCATTTTTAGATATGCTTAGACATTAAAGAATGTCATAAGATCGTCGCATTTTTGTTCTTGACTCTACAATATTTTTTTAGAAATGTTTTCCACTTTTGTTCCACTATATCCACAACCGTGGAATCAGATAATTTACTTGGTTTATTATTTAATTTGTCCCGAAAGGTCCGTGCGTCGGCAGTCTTTTCAAAAATCGATATTCGGTGGAATTAAAGCGTTTGCCTACGATAAAGAACAAAAATCACAGCGCGTGAGCAATGGCTGACTTAAATAACGAGACTATAAATCTTAAGAAAATTCGCAAAAGGCGGTATAGATTTTCTAAATTGGACAGGGCAATCTTACGAGCTGCCTGATACTTTTCTTCCTTATTTCTTACTAAATTTAATTAAAAAAAAAAGAAAGACAAAAATATATATATATAAATCGAATTCTGCAATACCTCGTTGCATAAACAACCTCGAACAGAATCCTTAATCCTCAACTGGTACACTGAGGCCTAACTTTCATATTTTCATTAATTCAATTCACTTGTATTTTAACGCATTGCTTTTTCTATGATTTAAACCGTTTGGTACAAGTCGAAAGTAAAATGTACATGCTTACATATCAGTGTAATTTCTTTTGATGGAAGAAATATGGTCATCGCAATATTTACGTATTATCTTATCGTTATTATTATGATTATAGTTTTAAAGAACGCAAGTGACTGAATTCTACGATTTTTATAATACTTAACAAGCAGATTAATGAGTTTTATAGTACTCGAATATATTGCGCATATTCAAATATCTTCCATCAAGTACAAGCAACCGTAAATGGCGAATTATTGTTGCAGACATTCTAGTACTAAGTGTACAGCGCAGTAAAACATAGAAAATTGGTAAAAATTCAAAATACTTTACTCAGAGTCTATCCTACCAGTTGAAGATTCAAAGTCTCACCATACACAGGACAATATTTCACAATCATTCATTCACTTAACATACGATATCGTTAAAAAGTACAAAAGAAAATGAAATAAGATAAAAGGAAGGATTTAAAAGGAAAACAAAAAACAACTAGGAAACAGGCTCAAAATCGCCTTCTATTCTAAATTAGAATTCTAAATTACACAATATCTCGCTTAAAAAAGTATAAAAGCCCTAAGAAGATTCGTACGGTCGTAAGTTTGCACTGTTCTTCACAGACGCAACGAAACTCTGGAATTGAACGACATGCGTTCAACTGCAAAAACGAATTAGAGTGGTTTGTGAGGAGGGGAGAAAGGAATATTCGAATGGCCAGAGTCACTTCTTGAGTGGCTGTCCGCTTGAACTTTTTTGTTCTCATGGAACGAAAGTGCTCGGCGTGTCGAGCAACGCGATTTTATGGGCTATTTTTTATGATGCACGCGCCAACAATAGCGGCAGTAAAACACTGTTATTGTATTATGCGATCGAGTGCCAGCGCGTTATAATTTTTAAACCCTTCGTTACTTTATTCTTTTAACGAACCGACAGAAAATCTAATCCCGATCGAAATTATAATAATATATTCATTCTTTATAATTCGTTTCGATCATTCTGATTTTCAACATACCAAATTTCATTTCATACAAATATATATTAGCATATACAGATTTGTAATTATGAATCGTATGTTAATTTATAGATTTCAAGAATTGCCAAAAAATTGAATACAAAGTATTTCGTATATACACGTATGCATATATTAAATATATAATTTAGTTGCTTTTGCAAAATGTTTAAAGAGAAAGAACAAACAAGGTAGAGAAGACCAAAGACTCCGGAAACTAAACCTGCTAGTTATTGTACGTACTTCTGCCACGAGTCTGACTGGGAAAATTATAATGTCGAAACGAAGGGTTGAAAAACGTGTATGATGATGATGACAAATGCAGTGCAATGAAACAGACACATTAATACTACAATGTCTTTGTCGAGTCATAGGAGACAATCGAACGCATTCGCGTGTCCAGCGGAGGGAAATATATAATATTAATTCATCTCTTCGTAATTACTCGTTGGCGCTTTCTTATGTTAAAATACAATATTTCTTCGTGGTCATTAGTTATTTATAACATTGCACCTTCGCTGGAATCGCGTTGACAATAAATTACCGCGGGAATCTTGATATCAGTTCGGCAAGGATGATAACCGGACAAGAGGGAGTGTCTATACGGTTGCCCGCTACCAGGCGCCCCGTCTCGATATGGCTGCCTCGAATCGGGACGCTATTTTCCACGCAGAAAACAAGACACTTTAGGAATTTCAAATCAGTTATTGGAATAATTTTGTTAAATTTCGAATCTATTCAAGATTTAATGCTCAAGTTGTTGTACTGTGGTAATAGA
Source organism: Nomada ferruginata (assembly GCA_963583965.1). Classification (NCBI taxonomy): domain Eukaryota; kingdom Metazoa; phylum Arthropoda; class Insecta; order Hymenoptera; family Apidae; genus Nomada; species Nomada ferruginata. Next base: position 5,086,474 of record OY757225.1, on the reverse strand, counting down.
TGGAATTAAAGTTCATTCTTCGAGAGACATATTACTGTAAAAAGAAATATGCGTTTTAAATAAATTCGTAATGAAGATTTCATCGAAAATGAAAGAAAGTGTGTTTCTTGATTGCGTTCGAGAATATATGGTAACGTATAGTTCTCTTGAAACCGGAAGTCATCCGTGTGGAGGCTGAGGATCCGTTCTGACTGCGGTTAGACCTGAGCGGGTTTCGGCTTGCCGACGACCAGTACTATTTTTTGCAGGAACCTCGTGACGCCTACTGTAAAAAGTAGTTTTCGAATTTTAGTCCAATAATTTCTTGGGTATAAGGCATTCTAGAGAAAGAGATTAGATTAATTAATACATCCTTTCGATTCTATGCGTAGTCGTTGAACTCGAAAATAAGAAATATCCTCCATTTCTTTTTATAGAAATTAAAATGAAACAACATCGCGAACATTTGATTGCTTATGGAAAATAATTTTCTTCGGAAATAAACGATAATATCAATAATTTTCTTGTACTTCTCAAATTGTTTAAATCTAGAGACTAATTAATTTCAGAATCAGCGGTACGTTAATTTCAACACAGCTTGTGCACCGTGTAAGAACATGGTACGAGTTAGTGTGCGTGGTGCTGATTATGTTAGTGCGGCGTGCAAACATAAAATTGAACAATGTTCGGACAAACACAATTTAACTTAGTGAATATATTCTTATCAAAGTATTCAAACAAGATGATGGAAACTTACAAAGTTAGGTAAGAAATATAAAAGCAATATTTCTTCTCGTTTCAATAGAAATCTTAATGACGTTTAATGAAAATTTGAATAAATAATATCGATGACAGGGAAAGTCATGCAACGTGGCGGAATAGATATTCGAAATTGCTTACGGTGCTGATTAAGAAAATGTAGAAACAATAATAACAAAAATGTACAGCATGCATGATAACAGAAAAGCAACAAGCTTGGACGATTTGATGGCGGAAAACCAGAGATGCTAAGCATGCGTGACATGAAGAGAGTAGAATTATGTCATAGTGTATCATTTTTTTTCTCTGAACCTTGGTCTTTGGTCCGACGACTACCATCATCTTCTGCAATGTTTTGGTAACGGCGCCTGCGGGAACAGATTGGGTTTAAACAAAACCGGAATTTCAAGAAAACTTTTACAACAATTAAACAATTCAATTGAAAACAATATTTGGATAAATAAGAAAAAGGCATAAATAAATACTACATTCTAAATCCTGAGCTAGATAGATTTTCTCTGCCGAAAGACCTTTCAAATCGTTATTTTCCAACAAGAGACAATGTCCTAAACTTACCGACTCCTTTTTGGAAGAATTTCGGCTTGTTTTTCCACGCTACAAACACAAAGTAAACAGGAACAGACGAGAAGATCATCAGGCAGCCGTATCCTAAGAAAAAGAGATAGTATTTTTGTTAATTGAAGAAAGTTAACGAAACGGTATAATTACTTTCAGAATAGTGTTTTTGTTCTAGACGAATTTTCTACCTGTTTCTACAGGACTGGCGTACATGGGCACAATGGTGACGAAAAGAGTGGCTAGGATGTAGACGATGGGGAACATAAGGTTCACTTTGATTGGCCTTGGTAGATTTGGTTGTGTCCATCTGAGCCACGGTAGACAGACTACGGAAACACCTATGCTCAGCTGCAAGAAAGTTTTCTAAATGTCTAAATTGTTCTTAATCCTTTCGCAATACAAAGAACAGTGGAGGTGGGCAAGCGGGTGCGATATAATGTAATCGAATGAACAAGAACATACCCAGGTAGCAAAGCCAACGTAGTTGATGAGGGCAAAGATGTCGGAAGAGCAGAGGTACAGCATGGACAGCAGAGCCTGGAACAAATTTCGTTCTCCATGAAAACTCTAACGCTGTCGAGGCAAACTGTATATCCCTCGCAAAATGAATACAGTCGATTCATAAGATTCTGTTCGCGACGGAAGAAATGTAGAAAATTGTGCGCATGAATGTACCATGCTCAGAACTGCCGGTGTAGGGGTGAGCCTTGAAATTTGAATCATCGTCAATACTTCAGGCATCTGGCCCTCGCAGGCTCCAGCGTAGAAGAGCCTCGACGAAGTCAGAAGAATGCCATTTACAGCACCAAACGTGGAAAGAGCCACGAACACTGGTATTGTCCAAGCGAACACGCCGAATAGTCGGTTGGCGAAGGTCTGAAAATAAAAGTAATGAAATAATTATGTCGCTATGCTTTTCAGTTAATTCAGTTAATTTGTCGAGGAGCTTAGCAATTATTAAGTAATAGGAAACGATGAAAGAATAAATCGGGGATGATTTGGGATTATACATATTGGAAGAAAATGAAATATCGAATTAATATTCATTTAAAGCTTACCACCGCAACAGCCTCGCTGCCCAATACTTCCATTGGACTCAGCGTTGTGTAGAACGCCATGTTTGCGAAAACGTAGACAATGGTAACGAGGACACACGAGATTGCGATAGCTCTTGGTAAATTTCTAAACAAGAAATAAGCAAAAAATACAAGCAGTCCAATATCGATCGTAAAGCATTTAAAAATGATATTAGAAGTTATGGAAAATTCAAAATGGAAGACTTGTACGATCCTCCCACCTTTAATTGAGACATAAATACGCGGAACCAGGTGTCGCAATCGCTATTCATCGTTGCGCGAGATTTGTGCATATTTCGTCCATTTGTTATATTTCTTAAATAAATGGCATTTGACGAAATGGTCAACTACTTACTTGACCGGGTCCTTCAGCTCTTCAATGATGAAATTCAGGTAATTCCAGCCATTATACGCGAAGAGTCCCGAATAAAAGCTAAGTGCTATCGACGTAACTTCTGTATTCGTGTTGTCGAACGTGAAATACTCCGTGTGCCCTATGAAACAAGGATAAAGGTAATCGATCAAATACCGCCGGCCATTCAAAGGAATGTGCGTATCGTTCCTTTCGCCATATAACATATCTCGCAATATTCTGACAAAGAGTTGAGGTATTCGTGTATCGCGCTGTCAATATAATTTACAGCTCAGAACTTCAATCAGATCGCACATGTAGATGCACGAGTTGAGTAAATTAAGAAACAAGAACTGACCTAAGAATTACTGGAAAACTTAACGACGCCTAATTTGGAGCGACCTGTCGAAGTAAAAAAAAAAGGAGAGCAAGTTCTCACGTTCGATAATTCGGCCATAGGGGCAATTTAAGGACAGTGAATAGGTCAATAAAAGTGATTCCTTGCACGCACACCGTGCATCTGGAACCGTCCGCGTCTTTAACCCACCTTTTTGATTGGCCAAATTGTCTCGTCCGGCAAGTGAAAAGACGCCTAACAGTCTTACACTGGCTCGAGAAGGTGGCGTGGGTGGTGAAACATTAACGCGAGCTTCCTCGTTCTTGCTCAAGAAATTGCGTACACGGTACTGCTTTTTGCGCGGAGCAAACAGCCAGGCACTTTACACGGGAAACAATTTACAGCTGCTCCCGAGTTAACATTCTTTTCTATTCCCTCGAGACATTTTTTGAAACCGGTGATGATCGAAGGGGTTCAGTAACCGTGGCGATTTTTAGAAGAAAAACAAACGAACATTTCTTTCATCCCTTCGTCCACTTTCCGGTGGATCGGTTAAAACTCTTCCTGGCTGCTACGTTAAGAGTGACGGCGCAGAAACGAAAGAATTTCGACGACCGACTGGCCACAAAAGAAGCTCAATTTACACCTGGGTGAAAGTCGATCCGACGCAATCGCTATTGGTTCCCATGCTTGTGTATACATGGGACAAAGGATTAAGGAAATGATGGCGCATTATTACAAGAAAGTCAGACCTCGGTTGTTGCTTCGTGCACAAGTAAAAAGATCAGTCCGATGTTCGCAGTACCGACAGGGGAAAACTGATGGGAAATGAATGAATTTATTGTTTAAACTCACCAGTGAACAGCTGATAAGCTCCTGCGAAGATAATGATGAAGAGCGCGAGCAATTTTGCGTATGTAAAGATGTCCTGCACTCTGGTCGCCCATTTCACGTCCCAGCAATTGATAAACGCCAGTATGCCTGGAAGAAATGATACAGAATTAGTTGTAGAAAAAATGACACGAAAGACTTTATTATTTGTTTTAATAAAGTTATTTATAATAGTAAATCACTTAATCTTAGATCATTTTTTAACGCCGCAACCCTATTAATCGTCGGACAGCATAATTTCTAATTATCACTCATGGCGACCTATTCTACTTCCGTCTGTATCTACTTGAACCTGAAAGATCTGTTTGAATTATTTCGTACGATTAAATGGCCAGTGAACCGCTCATTTGTTTAGGGAACTACGTCAGATGGATCGATAACATTAATGGCATATATTTTATTTCTTGAAACCGGTTGTGCACGCTATTCCAGCGGTTCAGACTACCTGGCACCAGTTCAACCAACCATGACCACGCCAGGGGTGGAATCGATCATGCATGGTTATCGACCTGCACCTTAGCGAACGAGGAAACAAGGGTTCTCCTTCAGATATGCTACGACATTTAACATTTTCCGAAAGTTTTATTGCCGCTTAATATTTATTTCGGTGTCCATCGTTATCCGACGAAACAAGGAGTAGTAACTGGAGGAATTTGAAAAATAAGAAAGCATCTGAGCAACAGATTAAATGAACGCGTCGTTTATTACACCATCTGTATGCAGATGGACCAAGGCGATTATAGTGGCAAGTGGAAATTACTGAGAATGCGTTTAAGAAGATTCTTGGAGACCCGAGGTACAGTAATACAATAACAATATCCATTGTTACATAATGGCCAATTATTTGATTATTCCCATTGCCATGGTCTCGCATGGCGAAATTTCTGACGCAACCGGCCACAGATTTTACACTTTCAAAGTCCACAAAGATTGTTCTTAAAATGATCATACGATGGTATAGTTATCGCCAGTTAATCGATTCTCGATTGTCACGTAGGAATAGACATAGATAATCACGTATAATTTCCTTGCCACAAGCTCCTCTATAGGAGTTACCCAACGAACAGGAATTATTTCCTATCATTGCGCCGATTTTTATCTTTCCATCTGATAGATCCACCAACACATTACGTATCTTACTTTTTTGGCGCGAAAAAAAAGGTGGTTGAATTCGTTGGAAAAGCGGCAACCAAATATAATAAAACGAAATCTGTCACCGATTTTTAAAAAATAAAGCAGCGAGGAAAATTTTCGATTTTAACCAGCGAAAATTCTGCAAAATATTTTTCTGCAAATGGAGTCGCAATCCTAGTCGATGGCGATTTTCATTTAAATCGATGCCACGGTTAAGGCAATGGTAATTAAAAAATATCATTGGGAGAGGGCTCATTGGCCTTAGGAGGGGCGAATGCAATTGTTGGGCCACGAGAAAGATTCCTCCTCGTCCTTGAAGGATTCATCAGCAATGAAAAGTAAGAAGTGTCGACTGATGCAACATCTCGAGGAATATCGCGAGACTTTCTGCCCCGTTCCCCTTCCTCGTCTCGGTTCATCCTTCTCGTGTCTTCGCCAGTGCTGTCCTCCACCAACGGAGCACCATGACAAGTGGCCTAGTATTTTATGGTGGATGAAGAATGGAATCGACTTAGATTGCAAAATGGTATTAAGTAGAACAATACCCATTTCGAGGGACTTTAATTCGAATATTTCGAGATGAAACTGTTTTGTATTATGCGAAAACGAATTTAGGGATTGCAACCAGCGTTGACGTAAAGAAAGAAAGAAATATATTCAACGTGTACAATAAGTTGCTGATTATTTTAGTTAGCATGCCATTATGTCAGCCAAAGTCTGGAAGCATCTACTTAGTTAGTCGTACATATGTTCAATTTTCTCCCGTGTACACGTACGTACGAAAATTTGCACCTAAAAATTATTGACCAGTTTCAAAGTTCGTACATACAGCTCGAAGCACCTGCTTCCAAACTTTTCAACAACAGTGGACACGCGTGCACATATGTATAATAATTTAAACGTCTTTGAGCAAAGCCTTTTAACATCGCTGATCCTCCACTTCTTTCGTCTGTCCCTTCTATTCGCGTCTCTCTGTCTCGGTTCCCCTTCGTTCCACCCCGGGAACCCCCTCCGACGAATTATGCTGTTGCGGCTACCAGTTGACACGTTATTAGAAAATTACGTTTAATCGCAATGGGACGTGATTGCTGGCCCAGCTTTTTCAGCCGATATACTTATTGCCTTGCCTCGGCTCGTCTTGGACGACGCCAGCTCGATCGAGTCATTCGATTTCATTGATAGATATAATATATCGATGCTACTCGAGGCGGTGTCAATGCCTCTGTTTCGCGACGGCTATTAATGCATAAGTGACGAGAATCGTGCGACGTACCACGCCCTTCTATTATATTTACGCGATTGTTAAATTGGCCACGACGGGGTGGACAATTATTGAGAGAAATTAACGAGAAGAAGAGCTGTTGGAAATCAGCAATTGCTAATAATGAAAAGCTAATAAAATATTGGCGACCTCTCTCCTTCAGCTTTGAGCTTTGCGTTTGTTGCAAAAGTGGAGATCGTTCGAGAAAAACGACAGGTGCGCGCACCTGAATATTTCTACGAGCGACCGCACGTTCGACAGAATCGATTTCTCTCGGAGCCTAATTATCGATCGCCATCACTGGACACTGGTTCCGGGAACCAATTTTCTGCAAGTATCTCGATTTCAAATTCTTTCACTTTAATCGCACCGCGACTCCGTGCCATACCGCAGGGGTATTGAAATACAGAGAGGAACGAGGGTGGAAGTTAATTTCAGTAAAACTAAACCGTGCCAAACGGAGCACAGAAAAGGTAAAAGGAGCGGCGCTCTCAAGATTTCATTCACGTCGAGAAGAAAAGCGTCGTCGTCGTTTCGCTCTCCTACTGTTCGTGGGTCGATTCGTCGGAAATTAAACGAAACTCGTTTCCCCCGGAAGCGCCGCACTTTCTCGCGTTATCGGAAAATCCTCTTCACCGTTCTACGCGCGACATTTGACGCAGTTCCGGCGAAAACCGCTTCCGGTCGCCAGAAGATTACTGTTCGTTTGCGCGGCCCTAATTAACAGCTGAACGCCCGACGATTGATCGGCGTGGAAGAAAATACAAGATAAGAGCCGAGGTAATAGCATCAAACGATTATTGACGACCAGGTGGTTCAAGATAATCCTATGCGTCGATGAATAATTCGCCGAGAGGATGCAGAATGCGTTCGTGCGGTTTTTATAGGTCGGTAATTGCGATGGTAATAATCTACCGGATTAACGGATAATAATAGCCCCGGGAATAAAATACTGTTACGCTGGGTGCGTGTAGCATTGTAAATATCCGGCAACAAAAATAATTCCACGAGCAAAACCGCGACAGTTCCTTTTCCCAACGAATAAGGGCGTTGCGAAATCTCGAGAATCGAATCAGCCTCGATTTTCATGCCTTTCGCTAAGCAAAAGTGGAAGGTTTGCGAAGCATGTTTCGCTACGAAAGTTCCACGCGATTTAACACCGATTCTGAATCGCGTGCAAAGCAATTTTACAAATGCAATTCTTCAAACGCAATTTTCATTTCGATGGAAAAAAGAAAGAAGCGAAAAAGATACGAAATATTTGTGCGAGTATATCTATGGAGACGCGTTGCACTCGCGATTCTGTAAGGCGATATATAAAATCTGGAGGCGGAAGGACAGTGTCGACCACAGGAACACGATATCGTTTCTGTGGTATTCCCCGCGAGGGATTTCCCAAAAATACGCTTTTTCCGCTCGTCTCGCAAGGCTCATCGTGATTCTGTTACTTCTAGCTTGTGGAGAAGGGAACGGAGCGTTGCTGGAAGTCACTTTATGGTGAAGTTGATCCACAAGCGATATTCTATAGGAATATTTGAAGCAGGTGACCAGATTTGACGCAATTACACAATTAAATTTCAAGCGAAGTTTAATATAACTAATAGTTTCCTCTAATAGTTAGCTAGAAATCGCGTGTAACGACGATGGACACGGAAATTCCGGTGACACGGATTCTCGAAAGTGATCTTGTCGTAAGATCGCTCGAGATCGTTCATACTCCACCGCGATTCGAGTAAAAACATGCTCTGTTTGCGGAACGATCTCCTATAATTCTTGATAACAGCGTGCAACGTTATGTTTTATCTCGTTATTACTCACGCTGGATTCTTGTTGAAAAGGTAACAGCGGATCGAAGGCCGCAATTACAGTCGCCACGAATTCCTACTGCAATAGAATCGAATATTTCTCCAACGAAGCTTAGCAAATTGTAATTGTCAAAAACTGAATCCCTTCGTTTGATGAACGACCAACGAAATTGGAAAAAAAACTGGATGCTCCAATTTGCGATGTCCGAAGACTTGATAAAAGTTTGTTCATAAATATCCCCCATTCGAATTTTCATTGTTAGTAAAACCATGATTCCTCCGGGGAATTCATTAAACCGAAGGAGAGAAGTTTGCACGGGACAATCTACTGTATCGTAGAGGAAACAAGGAGCAGATCGTTGTCGTTGCTGGGATTATTAAGGGGGATTACAAATTGTTCGCGTAACGAGACGCAGGATTAGTTTCTGGAGATTCCCGGGGGACGTAGCGACAATGGAGCGAATACATTGTAAGCTTTCCTACGGGAAAGAAAAGACCCAAGACGAAGCGTGGGCGTAATTCCGTGGACCATTAGAATTCTATCGATCTCAATGAACAAAGAAATTCCAGGTGGGTCAGGTATATTTCAACAGCATCTATAATAGAACTCTGGAGCTTGTGAAGAAGCCAGATCATTTGACAATATTTATCGAAGTACTTGGGCCATTGCAAGTAGATTGGCGAAAAGCTTGAAATCCTGTTTTCATCGAAGGAAAGATGTACTTGTACGCGTGCAAATGTTTCATGAAGTACGAGGTTAAGCAAAAATTGCAAAGACAGTACCGGCTTATTTGTTTCCAATTGCTATCGAACTAGAAAATTTTCTGCCGAACTATTCTGCACGGGGAATCATTCTCAAAGAAGCTCGTCGCAGCAGTGAAGTCCAAGGTCTCCCGATTGAAATCCTGTGAGCAGCTAGTGAAATTAATTGGAGCGAAGACGGTCAAAGAGGGCCGAATGAAGAGCCGGCATGGAAGATGAATAACGATAAAGCAGAGAGAAAGTAATTCGATTAGTCAACGCTGATAGTCGTGAATGACGATGGGACGACCAATTGCGATGGACAACGCGGTGGAGTTCTTAGAACGAACAGAAAATCCGACGGTCTAATTAAATACAACGTTTCTGATGGGGGTCTTCTAAGGAGGCGAATCACGTCGGCCAATTACAATCGTTTTATCGAACCTTCGTCGAGAATTTAATCTCCGTGAGAACAAACAAACAAACATTTCATTTCTTAAGGTAAATTCAACTCCGTGACGCTGAAGCACTTTTAATGGATAACGCCGTACACAAAACACTTCCCACCTACGATCAATATTAATTAGAAAGATATTAACCGACAAAATGGCCTCGGTCATGAAAGAAGAAGATTGCACCCTTCTGCAACTGACCGTGAAAAAAAATGGATTAGAAAAATGATTTACTCACAGATACAGCATGCCGCAAGTATCCTCGTGGCATCATCTGGCGGCGTGCAGTCCGGGAACACCGGCTTCAGCACGTAAACGCTGAAAGTCAATGCCACGATGGCCTGACTGCAAGGCCGTACTATCATACACTCCACCCAGAGCCTGATGAACGCCAGGAATGGTCCGAAGGTCTCCATGATATACGCATAATCGGCGCCCGACTTTCTGATCATGCAACCGAGCTCCGCGTAACAGTATGCGCCCACCTGTCCGTATAACAACAAACGTGCACAATGTGTACTTAATAATTTTTTAATCCGGATCAATTCGATCTCATCGTTGAATTAAGGTGAATTCAAAAAACAGAGAAGATGCTTCGTTGTATTTCAATAATTGGTTTAAATAATTTAGCCATTTAAATTGTTCGACTTTACTCGAACGAGATGAAAAAATGAATTAGTTCAGTTACGCGAGTAATAATTATTTTCTGATTTCCAAATTAGTTTCGAATTTCAACTGGCTATTTATTACTGGTCAGCGGACATTCAACTTTCCAAGATCGACGTCACGTTTGTTACAGTGGACGGAAGAAAATTGGTGCTCGGATACTTTACTGGTATACCTGGTTCACAGGTAGCGATCACCTTGTTAACATAGTTTCCCTTTAAATTACCGTGGAACGCGTACGATTTACCATGCCGGGCAATTTCCAGCTATATAATTAATAATAAGAAACGCGGTTCTAAGTATCACTTCAACTGTGATGTAAAACTGCAAATAGTGCTACCCTAAATTATTAAAACTAAGAAAATTATAAAAATGTTTGGATTACATTTCCGCATTGCTCGCAGAGGAAATTATTTAAGTTTCTTTGGTTTTTAAGCGAACGGCTGTTTAAAATCTATTTAAACCGACCTGGCCATTATAGAGGAGGTGGCGAACGTACCGTGGAGAAGATACCGGATGCTGTCCATACCAGAAGGCTCGCGTTCACGCTTCCTGTATACTTGAGGACACCAGTCGGGCTAACGAATATGCCAGAACCAATAATGGAACCGACGATCATCGTCACTCCATTTAATAAGGACATTTTTGCCTCGAGCTTTATCTCGTCGTTCCCTTTGTCGGCGATAGGAACCGGGTCGTACGGCCCCTTTTCGCCATCCTTGTTGCTCGCTGTCTTCGACATCCTCCCTGGAATCAATTTGAAAAGTCGCGTTAATTGCGCTCGCAGGTAGACTAAGGTAGAATAGAGTGAAATAGATCTGGCGCAGATATTAACAATTTTTCATTAATCTCGTATTAAAGAAGAAACGCCTGAAATGAAAAATGTTTTACCAGAATTAATTATTTGCACAATATCAGTATTCTCCTAGAATTCGAATTAAAGAATAAGAGTGGAGCTCTGTCTGATTTTCCAATATTCTCCTATCGCCTCCATTAAACCGAAAACACCACCTGTTGAACAATCTCGACTGCATAAAACAATGATGGTGTGGAATATGTATTGGATTCGGGTGTGGAATTTTTGTACCCCCGTTGCTTCGATTCATTAGATAAAAGCGTATCTTCAAGGAAGAAGAACAGCGAAGCTTGTTACTTATCGCTACCCCATTTCTGTGTTCACCAGAGATATTTCCTCATAGAAATTCCCATCGTTTCCTCTTCCCCGTTGAATAATTCATGTTGCTGATAAACAATCCTGTGGCTTTCCACAGCATCCTGTTCAATTTATCTTCTGACTTTTCGCGTGGAAAATTGAGTTCAACGAAGGAAAGAAAATTTATTTAAAAGAAAACAGGCTTATAGACGTTGTTTATAATCGTGTCCTTCTATTTCCACCGCCTTTTTGTGAGAGCTTCCCTTCTTTCTTCTTCCTTCTTATATTAACTGAATTGATATTGCAAACGAATCGCATCGATAATCAGCGTTCTTTCTGATAAAACCATTGTCATTTCCCCAAATTTTCACGGTCCTTTCGAAATTCCTCATTTTCTATCATTTCCGAATGCAGGCTTGCAATTCCTTTCTTTTGCTTGCTAAAATAAGGCAAAAAGACTTCTCCTGTTTTTTCTTGAAGCAAAGAATAAAAATAAGTCAGCTGATATCGAGTGGAAACGCAGTAGTCTACAAAAATAAAGACATCTGCTATTTACGAACATTCTTTTCCGCCTTTGGCATTTTGCTTCGTCAAAATTGCGCACGAATAGCAGTTTATCTCGATAACAAATGTCGATCCTTTCAAGCAGAAAGGATAATAATAAGACGGCTCCAATTTTTGTGAGAACGCATACACACGAAATGCAACATTTGCCAGCTGATCACGTTGTAGCAGCCTGTACGAATGAGACTGTGGAATTAACCAATGAAGACAACGACTGTCGACACACACCTTTCTATTTATTTATTAATTAAATTCTGCAAATTCCACGATTGTTACTAATGACGTGAATGGTTACGTAAAGTCGCGTTCACCCTTGTGATTAAAAGTTAATGAAATACCAATTATGGTACAGAGTTGCAGTCAAACCTTCTTCCGGATTAATTCTAAAATAATGGAAACTATTTTCTAATAACTTTCTTTGTACTACGAAAACGATCGTCGATTAATTACAATTGAAAGGAAATCGCAATTTGTAATGCGAATTAATTTCCAACAACAGACAACGATAAAGCTATCAAACTAATTCCCCAATGAATCACTCTATCAGTTGTCGCATAATTCATTCAAGTGAAAACTATAAATAATGGGAAAGATTTTTTGGTATCGTCAACTTCCGTTATCCACAGACGACAAGGAGAAAACAAAAAATTGATATCAATTCACCATCGTGGACGCACCGATGTGGACACACACTTTTCGTTCACAGATTCATGCTTATTTACACACCGATAGAAGGTTCATGATTAAAGCGCAAAAACAGTGCGTCTCTTTTGCCCGCTCTTTCTCTCGGAATCGGCCAATCATAACGACGAACGTCGCCACACACCTTTCTATCACCTGACGAATATATTCGAAGGTAACAAACCAGTTATAAATCGATTGACTGTCCCCGTCTATCGTTTAAATGTCCAATGTAGGTACCGGACACTACGAATTCCCTAATTGCTTAAAAGCCATGTGAAATTAACAGCTACTGTACATGAATGAATCGATTGAACGTCCCTTCATCTATTTATTAATTTTGTTCCCGACATTTTGCGTGATAAATATTCTAGACGAGTGTATTTAAAAAATAAATATTCAGCATGAAAATAAATGTCGAATATTTTCGAGTGCGTGCACGCACCACGTATCCAGCAATGTTTGAAACGCAGATGTTCAGTTCAAAGAGATGAATTGGAGTGCACGCGTGTGAAAGAAAGAAATGAAAAAGAACAAAGATGATGAACAAGGAAAATGCCGAAAGCGAGTCGCAGTTTTTGCACATAAATAACCGCGCTATCTGCGCTCTAATGTCTGTTTCACGGATGAATATTTTACGTTAATTCTCCTGCTGACAGTCGCTACCTGTGTACATCAACAATCACTATGCAACTTTCAGGGAAAATTGTCGCCCTGAAGTTATCGTCGGGGGGCCTCGGTAAAAGTTGCGTAAAACATGACAAATTGTCACGCGGAAAGTAACATTTACAACAGTGATGTTTCTTACGTTTACAACCGGGCATCGTTGGGGCGACAGACAAATAAATACACCAACGCGCGTTACAGTTTAGCGCCATTCAATACCAGATATAATTCAAATTTACTACTTCGTTTGCCTTTTTAATTCGATAAATATAGTCGGAGTCGAACGGAAAGTCTGGCAAAAATACGTTTGACGGTAAATGTGTTAAATGGCAGAGCGAAACGTTCTATCGAACTCTCCAACCCTGACCTATCTGTCCGTGTTCTCTATTGTGATAAAACATTGCAACCGAGAAATCTCATACTTTCACGTGCGTTTAATTAATACATAGCAACGAATGAATAACAACGTGACGCAATTGTAGCCCGCGCTATCGCACTTTTATTTCACTGATAAAGAATGACGATTGAACGTCGATTACATCTTCAAGGCGCACGTACCGAATGTTCCATACGTGTATCGCATCTCGCAGCACCGTAAGATCCTCGATATCCACGTCGATCGGTTCACAAGAAATGCTACTGTGCAGCAATGAAAATCGTTCTACAAACGTTGTGCCAATAAACGAGGATACATAAACGCGCGAAACGACACGAGACAAATAAGATCAGCGTAACTCGTCCAGGCACAAGTAGAAAACAATCGGGACTAGGTGACGTCGCAAACGGGGATATACAGCATCGCACGTGGTATCGGTAGTGAAATGATAGCGATCGATAGTCGATCCTTCTACACGTTTACACGGCCGATCGAGAGACCAGGTGTAATTGCATCCACGCGACCACGACACGTAATAACCGGCAACCTGATCGCAGAGAGGAAGCGCCGATTTATCGATACGGTTTTCCATCGAATTTTCTACGCTGATTCACAACTGTTTATATTCTGTTTATCCTTCTTCTTCCACGCGATCTCGTTGCTTTTCAACTTCGTCGTGAAATGTCGAACGTTTCTGCGAACGGAATGTTGAATACTGGATGGCGTACCCGATCGAATTGGATATTATTATATGAATTATTGGCGGATTCGAGGCGCGCTGTTTGGGTTATCATCGAGATAATTGTTGGTTGGGGGTGTCGGTTCCGTGGCAAAGGTTTCGTAAATATAATTTAATCGAGGTTATTGATAATTTTCACAATTGAACGACGAATTCGTGTTTTGTCTGAAAATGGTACTCTCGAAAATTTGAGTAATCATTGTGGGTGTAATCAGTTCGGAGTGGATTGCGAATTATTGATACCATAATGGTGAATTTAATTTACTTCTTGGATCCCCCAGCAAATTTTTATTACGGATTATGTTTACGAAGAACAGACGAAGCTGAAGAACCTGGTGCGATATTTTTTGTCATCACTTTCATCCCCCAAATTATCTTACCACCGTGCCCGCCAATCTACTTATACACACTGCAAATACAAATAGGCAGCGTGTTTGTCCTGAAGTTCTGAAGCGACCGAATACATGGTACTTGTTGAGTCGCAAGTTTAGCCAACACCCCTTACAATTAGAATCTATTATCGATCAGGGAAGCTCGAAAGGACGGATCCGGACAACAAATGATGACAATCGAGGCTTATGATCAGTGTCAATAATTACACGGTGACATATTTCGTCTCGACCGCGTGGTTAACGCGATATCGAATTTCCGGGCATCTTCTTCTCAGAGATAGCATACTGTTACAGCGATTTGATAATGACTTGTATCATTGCGAACTTTTTTTTCTGCAGACGGCGATAAGAAATGGAGCAGTGCGACGCAAGTCGAAAAGGGTAACGTAATATTGTTGCGCATAGAACGGATGCTTGCTCGAATTTGTAAACTACACTATATTATATTGATCGGGGAGTGCGATCTAATTAAAACAGAATACCCATCGGCTTAATTGAAAATACCAAACCGAAGAGGAATCTCATTTTGGAGCAGCTCGGCGTTTTCTGGATGCCCATGCGTCATTTCTGCCGGCAATAAAAATATCGATCGCTGAAAATTGGTTCGATGACTTTATCCCCGGCAAAAAGAAACGTGCAAACAACCCCCTTTAATTCGTTCCTCTAATACGACAGTCTGGCATTCGTACAGCTTCAAGCCTGTTCTCCGAAACACATACATGCACTACTACTACTATCACTGCTACCACTATTCCACCGCTATGGAATCGTATTGTACATAGATGCGGGCCCTTTCATCCGACAAAAACCATATCTCAACATAGGAAGCCCTTCCACGACTCAGTGCAATATCGTGTGCAATAAAATTGTACAATGAACATTCATTGTTAAAGTAATTATTTACAAGGATATGCTTCGTCATTGTATCTCATACATTATTCGAGTGACGTATAAATAATTTTGTATAAATTTTGGAAGTCGATAATTGCGTTTTCGTTTTCGGTTGAGATTTCATTGAAGCAATGCAAATCGGAAGTTTTTTCCCTAGTTGAAATCATTTCTGGTCTTCCGTTCCGTGTAAATGTTAAAACTTGCTGATGGAATAAAAAAATTCTGCTCGTCGAGCCAGCAGCGGCCCGGTTCCATACACGTGGACTGAAAAGGAATTCCGACAGGTCTAGAGCCTCCCGAAACCTTCATGAAACGTTACGTCAGTTTTTTTCTGGATCCTACGCCGACGTCTTTCTGCCCGCCGTCTAACGGGAACGCTACCTGTACTTAAAACACCCGTGATAGGTGCGCGATATCGGTCCCTTTGCGTCACGTGGATTTACGGACATTATTATTCAAGACCAGCGTGTCACCCCTCGAGCGGACACGCTGTTGTTTTTTACTTTGCAATACCACTCAATTTTCGGATACCCGTGAGCGTATCTACCTGTCCACAGGTATTACAGTGCACGTTTGCCAATGACGCGCCTGCCTGTCAGAAATTCTAACTAAACATTTCCGAATCACGGTTGGGGATGCGCGATATATCGATCTGTTTGCAGAAACGCGACGGATTGTTGTGATAAGGGACGTTCCGTATCTTGTAACGATACACCGATCAATCGTCCCGCCAGACACCTTTGGTTAATAACAGGTATGTGTTCAGTTCGAAAATCTAATTCGTGCGACTCGTTATCAACAACAAGGAACAGTTGCTCCGAACCACGTGTACAGATTTGTTAACAGCGAACGTTGAACCAATGTAAAATTCATACCCATTAACAGAAGTCACAGTCGATTATTGCAATTATACTGATTAATAAAAAAATAAATAATATAAATAAAATATTAATTCGTATTGCACGGTGGCCTACAAACAGGCGTGCTCATCGTAATATTCGCAGGGTGCGCTAATCGGTGGAGGAAAGGCCAGCTTCGACCAGCGTGAACGTAGCAGCGTGGCGGCCTAAGAAAATCAATAGGCCACGTGGGTCGCCGACCGGGTTTTCCAAACCCACTTTTCATCTCACGTTGTCGCACACCGGAATCTAGCGTCGGACAAAGAACGTCCCCACTTCACCATCGACAGAAGAAAGATGAATAAAGAAAGAATCATTTATCAAAGAGAAGCCAGCGACATCTCTATCGCGGGGGTAGTTTTCATTCAACCACTATCGAATCTCATTCTCCTCCTTTCATCATGGCTCTCGCGTCAGCCGCAGGCACAATTTCGAAGGCATTCCACAAAAGAAGTCGCAGACTCGTACCCAAAGATATATCCTAAACACCTCGGCAAAAAATTCATTCGAGTGACCCATTTACCCTTCCTATCCGCGCGCCGTTTACCACCGACAAGTTTCGGAGCAAAAGTTCGCTAAACTGTACTTTCCATCTATCCACCCCACATCGCGATTATTCAACGTCCAACGGTCCGACTGTTCGCAGCAATTCCCATCGAGTCTCTGTTGACTTTTAATTCAACATTCGTCAATTGAACGGAACCACCGAAACACGTCCAGTGGTAACGATATAACACATGGATCCACTCACCAAGTAGAAGTCGGCTGATATTTGTTCCCCGTCGGCTCGGTGGCTCTCGATCGTCGCACAGGTCACTGTGGTCTATCCCCTTATCGTCGAGTCACAGAGGGAAGACAAACAAAATCACCAGGAGACGACGGTATCCGGTGGCGTGCACGCGGCGGACACCCTCACAGCATCGTTCCTTCCTGTGCCCGCGTGCTTTCGCGTTTCACTGATCGTTTCTGGTGATCCACGATCGTGGACTATCAAGAGAACGGGGGGCGGACGCGATCGAGCACGGCGAAACACGAGAACAAGAGGAGCCACGAAACGTGCGGCACACTGGTCGAGCTCTGAATGACTCTTCGAACGTTCGTTCCGTTCGTGAGCTTCGCGCATTATAAACGTGCGGCAACGAGGGCCGGCGCATGTCGTATGCCCTCTCTCTTTCTTCTCTGTTTCTCCCCTTTAGAACGATTGTGTGAGTCGTGTGTATGTACATCGTGGCTGGGTGCTTGTGTGCGTATGAACGGCTGCATGTATTAACCACGTTGTGCCACCCTAAGCGTATATCGACCGGTCTATCGGTCGCTCGTTTTAAGCAATTATACATTGTATGTATGTAATATTTTCGGCGTTGTTCGACCAAGACGTCGGGTTGGAACGTTCGAGCGGCGGCAGTCCCTCGTGACGGATTGCAGTGAACGGAATGTGGTTGGCGAAGAAACTGAAAGCTGAGGGTAGATTTGGAGCTGCACGAATTTGGAGGATCGGTGGTCGGTTGCGTCGATTCCTGAAAAGTTAAACATACAGTGGTTACTTATTGAATTATGGGAGAGAGTCTGGATATTGTTCAAGAAGAGTTGGTTTGTGATAGTTAAAGCTAATAGCGTATTCGTTCGTAATTAAGTTTTTCAATTTCAAGTGCAGACATCGTATAAATTATATGTATATTGAAACTTGAGCGAGTTGTTGAGTTAACGGGGAACCATGGATAATATAATGAAAGAAGTTTCGGGCGCAGTTTTGCGATGACACTGGAGACTTATAGAGCGCAAGAAGTGCACTCGAGGGAGAACTGTCGACGAGCCTGCACGTGCGCTAATATTCGCGCGAATGCAAATGGCGCGTCACCCCCGACGCTATCGATTAGTTTATCAATCATTCCTCCCCGACAAACGTTACCTCTAATATTTAAATATTGATATTTGAGTTGGTATAATTTACTTCATGCCTGACACTGCACTATCGTGCGGTTTAAAAAAAACGAAGATTAAACCGCGCAATGCTCGCGATAAGGCAGTGTTACCTGTCGAGTGTACATTTAAAATGTTCGGAAAATGAAACAGAGAAAATATTGCCAAAGAGGGGAAGCTCTTCTAAATAAATGATATCATTAAAACGTATGAAGGATGCTCCAATGAATTTTAGTAATGTAGAATTCCGACTGCTGGGCAAAGATATGTTTTAAAATAAAAAGAAGCAATTAAATATCGCGTGACGTTGACGGAAACACGGCGAACGCCGTGTTACGAGTTAGAGAGGGTGAGCAGTCGAACTTTAATGCTTCGCACGTCGATCATGTGGTATCTTATACATATGTATGCACAGAGTGGTTGTACGATACCAAAGCAAACTGTATCGACCATTCCATTGATTTTGCGGTCAGTCTATTTTCTCAACAGGTCCTTTAAATTGTAATAAAATCAGCAATAACGTGCAGAATAATAACAACCTTGCCTACTACACTGGTAGATAATAATTAATCATAATTGCTCGATCTCATTTAAAAAAATACATGTATCTTTCATATATGTATCTATATTTAATTTATCTCGATACATCTGCAATTAAGAGTCATTAATAATAATAATAACAATTCCAACGTTCTTACAATATTTCTATTTTTTCGGAATTTCTTACCCCTTCTTAAACACCATAAAGCTCTAATTGTTCTATCAATGTTAAAAGAAATGGCGGCCCGTTTCATAAACGCTGCTCCAAATTGCATCCATGGATGCATTAGTCGAGTTAGCGGTGAATAATCGTGTTACACTTTGTTGTGGTCGAGCGGGCTTGTTTTCGCTCGTGGCATAATCGAGCTGCATCTTGGACACGTTCACTTAATAACATTTCACCAACGCATTAGCCACCTCATCAGTCCTCTACTTTTCGATTTATAATATTCTTCATCCGCATCGCGTTCCATCCAATAAATTTCTATATGCACATTTCCAATAGAACAAAACAATCAGACAATTCTTTGTGCAAGCAATGTTACAAACGCCAAGTGAGAAAATTACGATAAATAACTTTGCGTGTATGTTATAATACAATTTATAATTTGACGATTAATTAATCATTTCTATTCACCTCGAATGCAATATGTAAGGAACGGAAATGACACTAACGCAGTCTAGGATAATGATATCGCGAAGTTCTTTGAAATTGGAGAGAAACGTCGTTACAGAGCAGTACGTGCTTTCCCGGGATTTTTCCTCTAAACCCGTGCTCCGTCTTTTCTTGGATCGACCATACGCAAACTGTCATCCATGAAAGTTTCCTCCAATTAACGTTAATTGGATCGCAACGATCGAATATGAATCATTTCTCGTCAGCTGAAATCTTTATTAAAACTGTATTAAAATTGATGTTACTGCTGTTACGTCCTGTGTACAGTGAGAGATTGCGAAATAGTATCAAAATAATTTACCAAAGCATCCAGTATTATACAAACATATGTATACTGATCCACGATTCCTACCAATTCCCAATTAAATCTCCACCAAAGCAGCCATCAGGAGTGGAAATTGCAGCAGCGCCTGAAATCACAGCAATTCAGATTATAAAACCAGAAGGAGAAGAAATAGAGAAAAGAAAGGGAAAGAAAATTACAAAAGGTTGCACGTGGCCAGATAGAGCGTCGAAACACGTCGAGGCACAAAGGGATCCAGCAGCTGGATCAGCTCTAAGGACTCGAAAAATTAGACAAAGAAGACAAGCAGGAATATAGAGGGGTGGAAGAGCGTCTGGTGGGGTAGAAGGACGATTTGGTCCCTCGAAAGTCCCTCACAGGTCCGTCCAGGTGTACTTTCGTACTCGTCCGACGATGTTCCCTTCGCGTAATTAAGCGCGCACGCTGTGTGACGCAATTTTCGTGGCGAAACGTTCACGTGCACGATTATACATATGTATTTATCCGACTAATGATCCAGTCCACGGCAATCACGGAACCGTGGAATTCCCTTTTTATTCTCGGCCATTCTTTTGCCGTGAGTAAGAAGAAATTAGCATGGACAATACGAGGGGAAAATAACATTTGCGGTTCGGGATACGATAACTTTGGCGACTCCTTTCTTTCTTTCCGTTCTTTTTCCCTTTTCCCTTTTTTTCTTGAGACCGCCGGATACATGTTTATGGAGTTCCTCGGCCAAGAAACGGCTCATTGAACACGCTAATGCAATGTTGTATCGAGCTTCGTGTCTTTGTACGCAACGGGAGTAATTGCTTAGTATGGTTTTTACCGCGCGGCTGCAAATTTGCACGTTCACGATTCTGGGGGGGAATGCTGAGTTATGTATTGTAATATACAATCGCGAACGAAATTCTGATCGAAGGAAAACGTATTAAAGAACACTGTCTATTGGGAGAATTAAATTATGTGTTCGAAGAGTTTGAACGTGTTTAAAAAATATCCATGTAAAAAACAGTAAGAAATTTTTCCCTTTCATTCGCAGAAAATTCTCCGGAGGGTTCATCACGAAGAAGACTCGGAGGAAGCGGACAAACGAGGAGGAATCTCGCGAATTCGGCTGCGCGTTTGTTGCGTGGGATGTATTTCGATGACGTCACCGAATCAATACGGCACCCTGAGTTTACCATCTACGTCACCGTTGACACGTATCCCCCTCGTCCAAGTTTTCGAAATCAGGGTACTATGTCGTTCCCGGCTGAACGAACACCTTTAATATAATTTACCGTGTGCAATAGTGCGCACTGATGCCGGCGAAACGTTTCGAATTAGTCGTGAAACAAGATAGCACCCTTCTTCCTCAATTTCACCCTATTCAAGCCTAGTCTTCGTTGAAAAAGAAACTCCCGGAGTCGGCAAAGTTATCTCGCCCGAGAGCACAAGGGTGAAAGTGATTTCTTTTTAGGAGATGCACGAGCAACAAGTGCGTGTTACAGGTATTCCGCGTTGGAAATTTATTACAGTATCCAGAATTCGGTGATGTCCAAATCTGTATATTGGTATAAAAAATACCAGAACTTTGATTCTCGTTGACCGGAACCATCCTTTGCTTCGCGAACTCTATCGCGGTTATCAACGATAGAGTGTGCAATTAGAATGGCAAGCAGGCTACGGGAGACCTTTACGCGATTTGCAAAGTAACCAGACATTCGACGCCGTTCTCCCTCCGACGTTGTAATTTTCCAATTTGCGGTAAAATATCCGTGTCGAGGCCCAGACGGATCAACAATTACGTTCCCGTTGTCGGAGATATTTTATTCGATCGTTTGCAAACCGTTTGACCGTGGCTTTGGTTCGGCGAACAACGCCGGATGGAATAGTTAGTAGGAAGCAAAGGGAGTTCCCCCCTTGCGTGGATCCATCGTGGATGCAGTTCTCGTTTCGAGATACGATCGCGATACTATGTATACTGAATATATATTTCTCTTTTCATTTTTTGTTCCCCCTTAGTGATGCACGGTTTCCTTTACTTTAATACAGAAACGATATTCATGAAATGGGGCGTTAATTTAATTTAGACGGAGTTGCAGAAATTGGTAAGATTGTGCAAAGTGGACAGCAACTCGGTATCTAAAGTTCAACGTTTAGTGATGTTTGTTTCTCGAAATTTGAATTCTAGTAGGAAGGTACATACTGCCCACTGTCAAGAGCCCTTGGGCTATTATCGAATTGATTATGTAAATGAAGAATTCGTGCAATTGAAAATTAAGATAGTATATCACACTGTACAATGGGATGCATTGTAATGTTTTGACTTACCATTCTTCCTCTCTCGAACTAGAAACAGACAAATAGATTTTCACGAACTCTGGTTTCCGTAATTCTATGTCTACCTCAGCGAAGAATGCACGGCAATAATTATTTCCCACTATTTTAAGGTGACACAAACTGATATTGTATATTTTTTCGTTAAAATTCAACTATGATACAACTCATAATCTATGTACAATCGCGTGTTAAATTAAAAATGGCTCCCATTCTATATCGATAACGGAGAAATCGGGTTTTCTATCGATAGCGCGCTGCTGCTGCCATCTCCTAACAAACGGCGGAACCCGGTACCAATTTAGCGAAGCCGCCGCCAGCGCCATGGATATTCTCACTACTTGCATGCACTCATGCACGTGCAATATGAATATAACCTGGATTTATTTTTGACGTGAACAGAAAACAAGAGAATTGTAATATCGAGTGGAGTGAAATAAACTTTTTGCATATATTATTTGCAAAGTAAATAAAGAGAATGGGGAAATTTGGGCCACGTCTGAATAGCCGAAAGAACGCAAAACGATGGCCAAAGGGCCAAAGCTCGAGTTCTAATCCGGAGACGAAGAAACATCGTGAACAGGCGGCATGTATGTTTTTTAAGGACATCGCAGGTATGATATTATTGCAACAAAATAAGTGATAAATCTCTTTTAACGTCTCTCCCGTTTCTCTGTGTAATTACGGATCCGTTTGAATCGTTACTTCGCGGTTACAGGGAAGCCTGGTATAACAAAGGAGGATTTGCAAAAGCACAATGCCATTCAAGGAATCGAGCCTCAATTCGAGAAGCTTGATCTCGACGAAGATCGTTCGGATGTTGGTACAGAGATTACAGTTAATACCATTGATACGTTTGCCTCGAATTATAGTAATTGTTCGAATGTATCATTCAACAGGTACATAATTGCAACTTTATTTCAAAATATATCGATATGCCACGGTGTTCAATTAATTTCGAGCGATTAATTGCGCAGGTTCCTGAATCATTTTCAATCAACTTCATTGTTGCATAAGGAGATGTTAGCTGTTTTGTCAGCTGTTACGGATGTTATAAAGCAGAACGGCGGAAATGAATCTTCCACGGAATATTTTGCTGCATTGGTGTGTAACAGATTCGATATGCGTGCAAAGAAATAAAAGGTGCAAGGTAATTAACGATCGGAATTATTTGCGTTACAGATGAGCACTTTAGAAGCGATCGAATCGAATACATCCGTAGCAGCTACGCTTTCACTATTAGGAATGGGTCTGAAAACTGTACCGAAGAATATTCTCAATGTACAATTCGGAGCAGCGAGTAAAATCTTTCTCGACATCCTTGCTAAGCATGCGTCCTCCGAAGACTACTTAATACTCCGACACGTTAGTTTCTGACTTCATTTTGTTTGCCTGTAGTCAAGCATTTATTCTTTGTAATTCTAATTACTTTTTTCTTGCAGTGCATTCACTGTTTGTCTTTGTTACTTCGAGCTCAAGAGGCGGCAACTTGGTTCAATTCGTCTACGGTTCGAGCTTTGGAAGCCCTGTTGTCGTTTGTTGTGCACAGCAAACCAAAAGTAAGAAAGACTGCATTGCAAGGCATATGTGCCTTAGTGAAAGGTAATATTGTTCAATTAAATTCCAGGAATATATTAAACTGGAGTATTATACGTTTGATGATTTGCAGGAAGTGAAGTAGTGAAAGCTGATAATTCACCGGTACACCATCCAAGTGTTATATACATTGCGAAATATTGCATTGGCCAATTGGATGTTGCTCCTGAACCTGGAGCAGTTACAAGTATCCTTCATATTCTGACGTTATTAAAAGATGTACTCCATCAGTTTCCAAAATCTCATGTCAAGGTACTTGCCAGGAATATACTCGTATAATTTAATCATATTATGAAACGAAAAAAATTACTGTTACGTTTGCAGACAATTAGCGAGTCACTGCTGAGACTCATGACGATGAAGAACGTGTTACTAACTTCGTGCTGCCTGCAAACCTTTCATGGTTTATTCGTTTCGCGACCACCAGAAGCAATTCTTCCAGGACAGAGAAATGCTCAACTTATTACTGCCCTTTACGATTATCAGCCTCCGGTGTATGACGCACAACCAACTGTCGCATGGCTTACTGTTATGCAGGAGGCGCATTTAAATCTATCTAAGTTAGAATAATTTTGATCCTTGATTTCTGATTGCCGAATATCATTAAGAGAAGTAGTAGTAATTGTGTAATTATTCTTGCTTCACAGAACATCACTGAATTTGTGCGCAGCTGTTTTACCAAAAATGTTAGAGAAATGCACGGACCTTTGGCTTTCGGACAAATCGGAAATTATATCTGGCACATCGCACACAATAAAGGTATTATTGGAGGATTGTCTCGGGAAAATGTGTCAGAATCAAGGAGAAATAAGAAGGTGTGATATTTTAACATTCTAAAGGTGTGACATCAATGTAGTATTCACACTTTATTATTTACTTTGTAATTTAGGTATAAAACCACAATCGACCAAGTCATTATTGTGCTGCAGAAAACATTGGGTTATCAATATTTAGGAGCATATTATCATATTCTACATATAATGGCCCTACTCTTCCAGGTAAAATTCATTCCTTTCATTTTTTTCTAACGGTTTCACTTAATTCAATAAATCCTCTCATTACAGATAACTGCACAATTTAAAAGCTCGAAATTAGTAGATATATTTAAACGGTTAGCTAGTATGCGCGATTCTTACAATTTTTCGTTGAAGAGTGACGCCGAATATGCCATAGGGGCTGCAATAAAAGTAATGCAACTAGAAACTGTTCTACAAATAATTCCATTGCAGGTAAATGATTCGACGCGATCATAGTGTTCGATTTAATATTTCATACAACAATTCTACGTTCTACAGGTATCAGATAATGCAATTGATTTAGAAAGAACTTGGATACTACCCTTATTGAAAGACTGCGTGACTGGTGGCAAGCTTTCCTTCTTCGTGAATACACTACTACCTCTAGCTGCCCTATGCGAGTACGTATCGCAGATCATATTTATTTATGACGATGCGCGTATACTTCTAAGTATGTACTGTTCACTTCAGGAAAAAAGCGGCTGAACCCATAGGAGGAAAAACTTATGAATTCCTTATTTCTCAAATTTGGGCTATCTTGCCAAGCATATGTCATAACGCCACCGATGTGAAGGATAATTTTAAGGTAGAATTTTTTTGATAAAATTGTTATAAAAACATACGATTATACTCGTGTCACGAATTCTTCTTTAGAACGTTGCTAAGCTATTGGGGACAACTTTCAATGACAAGAAAGATTTAAGACTTTCAATAATGTCTGCCTTACGGAAATTAGTATCGAGAGCAGTTGAAGGTGATAAAAAAGAAGATATTTTCGAGCTGGCTAGATTTGCAAAGAATTATTTGCCACTGTTTCTGAACGTATATAACACTAAAGCAACTAGAACCGACGAAGAAGGACAACGTCTTGCTGCGTTTGATACAATTAAGGTAATTACAATTAGTATTTGCAAATGAGAAAGAAATATTTCAGATATAACATTAACATTTTCTTTTGTTCCCGTAGGTGTATCTTAAAATTACCAGCAAGGAATTGGTACACGAACTGTACGATCGTGCATTGTATAGATTGAAAGAGCCTAACGCTGATGAATTTTTCAAAGAAAGCGTTTACGATATAATAAGATTACTGATTGAGTATACAGACATCAATAGAATAGAAACATTTTATGATATGTGCGTACCGGCACTTAAAGAAGACACCAAGGTTAAGGAACAAAAGAAAGCATACAGGTAATTTGTGCATTAATTTGTATGGTATCAAATTATTTTACACATATATCATCCTTCTAGATTTTTGGAGGAGATATGTGGTAGCGACAAGGACACGTGTAAATCGTTCGTAGTATTGCACCGGCGTGAAATACAAAAATTATTAATATCAACAGCAACTGAGGTTGCAAAACCAAGCAGAGGGGTAAGTGTTGCCACTTTGTACACTTTTATTTACCAAATCCAATTATTAAATCCAAATATTTATGTTTGTTTATATTTCTAATAGGCCCGGTTAAAATGTTTAATTCATCTTGTCAAAAGTCATCCTCAACTAGAGAAGACGAAATTTTTGGAAGCCATAGTTCCTGAAGCTGTAATTTATTTAAAAGACATAAACACTGGCTGTCGTGCGTCTGCGTACCAACTTTTAAATACAATTGCGGAGAAATTTTTAGAAAGCCCGGAACACCTTAAAGATTATGTTAATATGCTAATGGTTGGCTTGGGTGGAGCGCAAAAATACTGTACTGCATCAATGCTGGCTCTGGCTTCTCTTACTTATCACTACAACGGTATAAATTTATTTCATTGTCAATATAAATATTTCGAATGAAATAAATATATATCATAAATATTTAAACAGGATCCTTGGGCGCGGAAGTGGTTAAGGAAATATTGGACCACGCGTGTCGACTTGCTGCAAGTCCTACAAGAGAAATTACGGAAGCTGCACTTGCATATATTAAAGTTTATATTACTACGATGCCATCTCCTATTATCGCATATCCACCCTTACCCACATTAGTAAGTAAAGAGAAGTTCAGTACTGTTTCAGAATCGAATATCTGATTAACGTATCAATACTAATTGATTGAATTACAGATAAGCGCTTTATGTGCAATGAATGACGATTGCCACAGGCATTTTAGACAAAAAGTACGGGACATTCTAGTGAAGTTATTGAGAAAGTATGACATGGCAACCGTTTCTCAAATGATTCCTGTTTCCAATACAATGTTGCATAAGAGATTGAAGAATATAAATAAATTCGAAGAAGCAAAGAAAAAGAAGAGCGAAATGAGAAAATCAAATGAAGAGGAAACCAACGAGGATACTGAGTTTAACGCGAAGAGGAGGCCTAAAAGGTAATTTACATTTGAATATAAAAAATGCTTTTACTTCAATGTAGATATTATTATCGAATTGGTTAAAATTTAGTATGGAGGAGATATTGGCGGATAGCGAAGAAGAATTCGATGGTCCAGAAAATGATGAACCACGAAAGAAGAAACGGATATCAAGAAAGGAAGCATGGATACAAGAGAATGAAGAAATCATTGATTTTATTGATCCTGCGGCTGCTAGAAATATATCAAGTAAAGCATCGTATTTTATCACAGCAATTAAAATTACAATCCACCTCGAACGTATAATATTTATAAAATAATTTTTCAGCAACGCAACCCGGTATCTTATCTTCTAAAGGAATGATAGACCCGAAGGTAAAAGATCGTGGATTTAAGACTGCTGCAGACGGTCGTCTTATAATCACGGAAGGTAACGAACGAGGCGACGACACAGAAGTTAAGAGGAAAAAGAAAGCACCATTTTTACTACACAGCGATTCGGAAGATGATTACGGTAACAAAGCATAATTAAAAAAAAAAAATGGAGTAAACTTAATTGCCCAAATTTTTAGAGTACGATAACGATGATCAGTCTGTAGCTATGTCACAGGCACCAGTGGGTAGGAAACGTAGACATAGCGATAATTACGATAATATTAGCGTAAAAAGTGGGGCAACATCAAAATATCAAGGTACAATAATTATAAACTTTATAATTAACCGGACCAGTGAATTTTTGTCCTCAAACATTTTTTTTATTTAAAGCGGGAGGTTCGGGAATACATCGATCATTGAAGAAAGGAAAAATGGATCACATGCCAGGAACGGAATACAAAGCACTAAAGGCTGGAGGTGATGTTAAGAAGAAGGGTAAACCAGATCCATATGCTTACGTACCTCTTTCGAGAGCAGCGTTGAATAAAAGGTAAATTGCCAAACGTCTATTTGTTCGCACTAATTAAATGCATTCGTTATATTGATTTATCTGTATTATTTTCAGGAAAAAGAAAAAGAATGCAGATCAATTTAAGGGCTTTATCAAGGGGGCAAAGGGTGGTGCCAAAGTTGGAATGAATAACAAGAAGAATTAATTGTTATTTGTCAATAACAGATTATTGTAGTGTAATAATCAATTGGAAGTAAGAATAATGTACTTCTACATATAAATCTATTTGTAAATGTTGGAGTTTTTCATTAAAAGTATGTAGAAATATTCAAGTTATTTTAAATGAGGAAAAATGATATCCCCATTATATCTTCCTATTATAAATTAGGTAGGAACAGCTGTTTTACAGAAGTGGTTTTAATTTATTACATACTTCAACAGGGCAAATATTGGAATCCTTACAACTGATAAAAAATAACTTAGGAATAATTATATTAAAATAGCGAACAGCCTTCCCTCTGAAAGAAGACAATTACATGATCCTTTTATTAACCAACTATACATATACTACAATTAAGTAGCGCATTTCCTCTGTATATAGTTAATTATGTATTTTCAAATAAACTTACATCTCTTCTGCATTAACTCTTCTTAGACAGCATACTTTTCAGTTCTCCATTTTCGCTCATTTCCTTTACAATATCTAATCCACCAATTAGTTCTCCCTCCAAATATAACTGTGGAAACGTTGGCCAATCGCTATATTTTTTAAGACCTTCTCTGACATCATTATCTTGCAAAATATCAAATGTTTGATAATCGGCTTGATGAGAATCTAAGATCGAGACTATTGTTCTAGAAAATCCGCAGCGTGGATTCGACGGATTGCCTTTCATAAAAAGCATACAGGGTGCTTGATTTATCAGTTTCTTTAGTCTCTCTTCCAGATTCTCTTTAGGCATAGAAGCTTCAACTGCAGCTGAGTCTTTGCTAGTCAAGTATCGCTTGATCTTCCCAGCGATGGCGGAGGGATTGGCGCCGTCGACTCTGTCAAGTACGGCGCTGCTTCTTGCCAAAACGACAGTGGGCACCGCGGTGATACCAGCCTTCAAAGACACGTCGGGTACTTTCTCCGCTTCGATCTTAGCAAACTTGACACCTTTGTACTCGGCTAATTTGCTCATCTCCTCGACCACGTCGTTTATTTGCGAACACTGGTCGGCCCATGGCGCGTAAAAATGAATGACAGAAAGATCCTGTGACCTAAGACGACAAAGAAACGCGTCCTTGACAACTGCTACAACTTGGCTCGGCGCTTATATTACACACGGTACCAAAGTCTAGCAATTTTATGACGAAACTGTATCGATAAAAAAACTCGTGACCCTTCGAACCGAAAGGAAATTTCCACAACGTACGAGGAAAAGATATAAAATATTGATCGCGTGAAGATATCTGAATTGCTGCATCATAGTAAGAGCGAGAAAATGTGAACGGATATATTGGAATTTCTTGCACAGAAATGTAATAAGGTAAGAAACCCGTACGCCGAATAGGTTATGTTATTTCTAGAAACCGAATCGCCTATATTTATTGCTACTCACTTGACGTGATCCTCGTATTCCTGCTGAGAATTGAGATTGGTGACAGTCATCCTGTCACGGTTCCCTTGGTACCTTTTTAAACGCGCGTTAACGTTAAAGTAAAAACAAATTATACAAAAACGTCCACTCGCCACCGCGGCGTCTACGCGACTTTTAACACCGTCCTCATGGAGATTTTATATTCATGACTGCGCAACTATTGCGTTTGCGCACATTTCCGCCAATACCATGCAGGTACAGTAGAATAATTCCGTAATGCGTACGGCACACTTTCACACATTGTTTTAACAATACGAAAGCAGCGCTAATTTATGAGGCAATTATGCTTATCAGTTTTCCTATTACCAGTAAAACAAATTGGAAAATTCATCTTATCTTGAATATATGTATTTAAATAGAAATAACTTATATTGTACACTTTTCTGCATTTTTTCGCATATTTTGATAAAGAAAGCATGCGTTTTTTAAACAGCTTACGTAGAATTTGACAAACAACGAGATAGATTAATTTAAACAAAGATAATGGAAACTAAAAATATGGCAGTTCAATGCGGATACTTCTTTAAGATAAGGGTTCTCAATAAAATGTATATAACCACGGATTTAATGATAATAATCTATTCCAGAATTTCCCATCATTAAAAGTTTCGGAATTAGTTAAGCAAGTAATAACATATTTACGCAACGTGTGCCTAAATCCTTTCTAAACGCAACAACGTCTAATCAAATCCTTACAGACGGGGCTAAAAAATATCTTATAAATAATTTTTAAATTACTGTTTAAATTACTGGCGGTAAAACAGAACTACGTCGAGTTGAGTGCCACTGATTTTAGACTGCCCGATAAAACATTGGCACCATAAGAAACCGACCAATCACAGCAGCGATGGACAGTTCGTCATACTTGCGTACGAGACAGTCGTCATCAGACGTCAGTGAACGGGGGGCGTGGGGTAAAGGGGGAAAATACGAAGTGGCGAGGGTTGTGAAGACACCTCGCCCACAAAAAGCAGATGCAGATACGACCGGGCGGTGAACACGTGCGACGATTTTTTGTGACGGGCGCGTGAACACGCGGTGAAATGTTCAAAAAGTTGTCGCGGAGCGATGCCCTCGAGGACATATCGAATTGGAGCACCAATGATGTGTTGTCTCTACTCCGAAAGGTGAGTAAACTATGATTCAGTCAAATGGTATCCTCGGAATTGTCAAACGGGGAACGTCCCGTACAGTGAACTCTGAACTCGCAGATCCGAAATATTTAATTCTACAGAATATTCGCCTCGCGCTCGAATGTAACGTATCAAGTGTGCCTGCAATAGAAAATGATTCGTTGGCGTTACTACTAGTCGATAAAGAAAACAGAAAAATGAATCCCCCTGAATATTTCGGCAGTGGTACCACCGGTTTCGTGGAATTTGTCATAACTTGTCACTGAAATGTCAGAGTTTCAAACGACGAAACTACAATGTGGAGTGTGCGTTGAATTATTTGCACAGATCGATAGACCGAGGTGCGCGTTTTTCCTCTGACCGCGACACCTCATTGTGGGCTCAGATATCTCGCGTACGGCTTGTCAAACTGGATGACAAATCGCCAATATCGAGTATCAATACATATATGTATACGAGCCACACGTGTGCAGTGTTTTTTCGCTTGTTTGTTTGTAAGGCGCGAGTGCCCAATGAATTTATGAAGCTCACGTAGTACGTTGCACTTTCTTTTCCGGGCTACACAGCCGTGAGAATAGAATACGAAGAAAAAAGGCCCGCGCGAAATTGTGCAAACAATGAAAGTATGCAAACAACGGAAGCAAACATTTCGACTCCAAACTAAAGTTTCCCAACCTGCCGAACGAGATATAAATAAGGAACTGTAATTCCACAATAAAGCGACGGTGTAATGCTCAGTTATGAATATCGTTATTTAAGCAAATATTAACAACGAAGATTGGTATCATCTTCTATATTGTATTTGACTGTCGAGGCGAGAGATTCTCAGGTGAAATTATTACCGTAGATGCTTTTCTGCCATTTGCGCCGAATCTATGCGCAGTTGCATTAATTTTCGAACGTAGTCCCTTGAAAATATGAAAAGGTAATTGGAAATCGTTTCCAATTGTTGCAAACCTTTCGCAATAAAGTAGAAAGGAAATATTTTACCCGCCAAGTAGACGAATAAATATTTGTAGAAGGTATATCTATCGATGCGCATTTTATTTGATCGAACGAATCAATCCCCTCGTTTTTACAGAATGGCCTGCAGGAATGTTGCAAAGCTATCACGAAACGACAAATCGATGGCGATGAATTTCTGGTGAGTAAATCGCTTGGAACATAATTGTGTCAACTTTTTCTCTATTCTATTCACGCCTCGCTGGTTAATGTCTACGCCGTCTATTACTATGTTTCCATTAGGGGGAACGTCGATAACGTTTTATTGTATGGATTGATGTTGAAACATCTGGAGGCTGAGTATAATTGCTCTATGCAACGTGAGCTCAAACATAGGAAGATTACTCTATCCACTGTATCTGATAAAGAAAGAAATCGAAAATAAATTGCAACAGTATTTAAAGCACAGTGTAAATAAATAGTACCGCAATTGCTGCAGAGAAGAACCGTGAACGATAATTGATCTAAAGTCGCGAGCAAAAAAAGAAACAAAGAAGAAAGAAATCAGAACTCTCTTCGTGAAAGTAGCCACCGATTGTCCTGCAATTCCACTGTTCGCAATAGAAAAAAAAAAGAAATTCAACACCGGTTTGCAATTCCCGAACAATGAAAACCATAGAATGCAAGGTGAAACTGGTTCGATACTCGGTTGAATAGAGAGAAAACAGTGGGACAATGCAGCGTGTAGTTTCATTCATAATTCGTGTCGTTATTTCGGTTTCAACCGGCGCGTGCTCTCCTGTGCTTCTCTTAATTAATTGTAATTATTCCAGCACTTAACGGAAGGGAAGCTGGCGCTGTGGAAGAGTGATCTCACGCGTCCCTTGATATGGTAAGAGAACGATATATCAGACTCGTCTCGTTCCTTCACGATGGAATAACGCGGAGACCTGTTCTCCAAGTAGAATCACGAAGACCGTGTCACGATCTAACGGTTCCTCTCTACGAAGCATCTGCACCGGGCACGCCTTCGAACCGTGGTTGTCCGAGCAATTGCGTATCGAGGCGTGTACAAATCACGATATCCTCTTTGAACAACTCTGTTCAGGATCATTGGAGGATCAGTGGGTTGAACGCGCGGTGTCAATTCCCCCCGACTTCTTACCGATTCACCGCAGAATCTCGCAAACCATCCGTCTATCGCGATATCGCAATAAAAGTCACCTAGCGAAAAAATTCATTAACCCATTGAGACACCTTATTGGATCAATTGCAGTCCATTTCCAGTCCGCTGTTATACTTTACACGAAGGCGCGAAGAATCGCGTTGCCGTTAGAAATTGTTGCGAGCGGAGTTGTTTGCATTCTATTGGCGTTACAGCAGCCGCTGCTCTCTTACCATTGTAAACTTCGCAGTGGCTCGAGCCGCTAAAAAATTTGGCGCGCGACGATGGTATAGAAAGCGTCGATGGACGCGGCACGCATATTGAAAGGAGGCTTGGACAAAATTGAAATATGCCGTGGCTAGCGATTCCGAAGGCCAAGGAAAAGGCGAAGAACACAGTGGGCACGGTTATTCGAGCCTGTGCCATAAGCACGTAATTCCATCGTGTGGGACGCCTCGGATCATTCAATATCGCTACTGACGCCGCGAAATTTATGGTCCCGTTTTATTAAGGAAATTCCACTTGACAACAACGCTACTGTTAACGCGGCTGCATTAGCATGTCGCTTGAAGCAATTAGGGGCTAGGATGCTGGGGAATTATTACAACCGAAGCACGCAGTGGAAATGGGATAAGAAAGTCTACAGTTTCGTAAAATACGTCTACGCGCTTCTGTTACATTTTTATTTTTCCTTCTCCATTTCACATCTTTTCTTTCCGCGTTCTTTTCGTAAAGCAATCGCGGAGATGCTGTTCGCCCTGTTGGTCCTCTCATTGTCCTGAATACTATATCAGCGCGAACATTCCAAAATGCTTATCGCGTGTTACGTATCTTTGTAGGAGTCTCTGGACGTTCGTGGAGGAATTAAAGAAATCTCCAGAAAAATTTGTCGAAGGGAAGATCATCGAGTTACAAATGAACGAAGATCACCTGAGCGACACTGGTTCCTGGGGAACCGATTTCGAGGACGAAGCAAACGAAGAAAGTTCCTTGCCAGTAACCGGGAAACAGCGACAAAATAGTCCCGAACGCAGAAACAGCCACGAAATTTCGGAAGCCAATACGGATTTTGAGCAGCAAATTTTACGAACAGAGGAAGTCTCTTCGCAAGAGGAAGACGGGACTTATGCCAATTGTGGTCCAATAAAATGCGACGAGAATACGTATGCGAATTGCCAGGAGCTGAAAACTGTGCCACTGAAGAATACATCTAGATTGCACGGCCAGGGCGAAAATTCATTGGCGGAGCAACTTAAGGAGCAACTGAAATTTAGAAATACGAAAAAACCGATGGCCGGTCCGAAGCCTGAGAGTTTGCAGATAAGAAATATGGAGAATACGGGCTTAGATAGAACAACGCCACGAAAATCTTTTCTTCACAATGCTTCGAAAACGAAGTCGAATGGTCCTAGTCAAGCACACAGTTAGTAAATCATTGAAACAAAACTGCTAATTTTATTACTAATAAAAGTGTTCAGTCGCCAATTGCCGGACTCTTCGGCGCACCCCTTTTAATTCACGCGGAAAAGATTGCATATAGATATTTTAATTGGTGATTTCAGAAAGAATGTCGGTACCTCCGCCTCCGGAACCAAAGGAGAGTAAGGATCAGACGATGATTATCGAGAAGTCGAATAAAAATCAAACGAAACCTCCGGCAACACTGAGAAATTTGGATCTTGTGGCAAATTTGCCAACGAGAACGGAGGCAAGCGAAGACGAGTACGAGGCGTTCGATGAACGAATAATTGAACAGAACCAGAAGAAGAATAATATATCGAGGGTGGACAGCAAACAATCGCTGAACAGTGGTGATCAGAGTTCTGTGGAAAGCGTCTACCAACCCCCTAGTGTTACGAGCTACGAAGAGGAGGAAGAACACTATGAGATTTACGAGTCCATCACGGAAACAGTAAGTCTCGAAATATTTGATTTATTCTGTCCAATGTAATAAAATTACTTAGTCAATTATTGGAGAAATACATGGAAGAAGTTGAAAATTACTTTAATTAAATTAATGATATTTTTAAAATGTATCTTTCCTTATTAGATCCATGAAAAATTCAGCGATTGTTGCAATTGTTTTTCTAGCCAGACGACAATGGATACTATTTAAATCCCATTCAAAGGACGCCGAACGTAGCGACTCCTCCGCCACTACCAGCGAAAACCTCCCCATCGTCGGCCACCCCTTCTCCAACTTTGAACCGAACAAATTTCGAGAAATCAAAGGGTGAGTATGAACATATACTTCTTTTTATTTCCGAACATCGCGTGCCAACGAGAAAAGATGAATAAGGTTGCGATTGCTGCATCAATGAGACTAAATCTCAAATCTTTTGGAGCGTCGTGCTTTATAATATTCCGAATTTATTAAATCGTTATTCGACTCTCAAGAGCTCCTTCAGAGATAGGCGGTGTCACGAAACGATGCAAAAAGAGCAGGATGCGTTAAATTGGCAGAATAAAAAGCTGCCAGTGTCCCAACTTCCCATAAACATGTGCGTGGCAAATGGCCAACCACCGACACCCTTGCAACCTGATGCACATTGCAATTGCAGTCAGTCATAATCCAACTATCGTTGCCCTTATTTCGAGTCCCTGTTTCATGGGATACCTCTCCGGCAACAAAAAATTGCAATTAAATCGCGTGATTGTTAAATAAATAATCGCAAGATAGTACGTAATATGAAGAACAACGGGGGCAAGTGTAGTGTTCTGAAGCAATCGATTAAACAGAGAAAAAGTTCCCCGAAACGATTACACTTTCCCAAGAGTTGATTAAATTCGTTCTGAATACGAGTAAAGGTTTTATCAACGCGAAGAGGATACAGATGGAATGTGTTCCTGTTTCTATCTGCGATTGAGCAAACAGCTCGTGGAAGGTTTGGGCGTTCGTTTGGCGGATGAAGTGTCTGATATGATCGTGAGGATCAAGCGTGGGCTTTCACGTTGTTGTTACACGCAACCACCTGAGCCGCCAGGTACAGAAACCTCTTGCCAATCGAAAGAACAGTCAAAAAGATTTATTTATTTTTTAAGTAGAAAAATTGAGAAAAACACAGGACACTTGAAAAAACGCCGACAGGGTCATTAGGTTCCCTTTTAAACCCTTAACAAGAATATTTCTCCCTAAATAGGAAACGGAACGGGACTGAAATATTCCGAAAATACTCGTGACCTGTACGGTGTATTTTTACGGGGACCGATTGTGTGTACCCCATGCCGAGGGACCAACGGATAGCCGAGTTCTAATTTGCTCGCCTAATCCCTCAGTTAAATGCCAGTCGGTGCAGCGATTCCGTGGTGTCCGGATCGATCGGTGTTCCTCCACCTCAAAGTTCTCCAATCCCGTCGTTTTTAGTGCCTCCAGAAACCATCTAAGTCACTCTCTGTTCTATCGTCAAAAGTTTGATAAGGCTTTGCTAGTGTCCTGTAATTGTATTCTCGATTTCACAGTTCGTAAATATCTTTACCAGTAATAGCGGACACATGTATCATAATCGGAGTGCAATTATTGCTGTGCCACTTTCATACTGAAACCAGTCAGTTTGGAAAATTAATCGTCGTTTTCGATGCTGGTGTTCGAGTGTTCAACAGATCTCTCGCGCGCAACAAAATTGTTTTCCCCCGGGGCTATTTTCGTATCCGCCGTCTGAAATTAGACAGCGTATCTGGTTTCGCGATAATACGAAAAATCTTGCTCGCCGGGGCAGGCAATATTTTCAATTGTCGAAACATGGGCCGCGGAACTGTTGACGATGACATTCTGGTGCACATTCTTTTATTAAACGCGTGAGAGGCTGTTTATATCGATTGAACAGCTCATTCTCTGGCGATCAACGGAAAGAGTGAAGGTGTTCTTAAAATATGGCTCCGATTATTGGAGATCCGAAAAGACTCGTATCGTTAAACACCGCGACTCGTCGTCAGGCGAGTCTCTCAGAATGTCTGACACAAGCAACTCTTACCCAAGCTCGTCTGAATTTAGCAAGTTAGTGAAATTCAAATGGCTAGTCGGATAAACGCGTATCTTCAAAATGAATTATACTTTTAATATCGCGCGTTTTCTTTTAAATAAATTACGGAGGGGCTTTTTAAGTTATATCATTGTGTATTTTATCGTTCGCAGAGAGATCTCCTGATAAGAAATCGGCGACACTGCCTCATTCTAATAGTAACACGTCTTTGTCGTCGGAAAGAGCTACGAGGCCGTTGCCACCGCCCCCTGAAAGGCAATCTTACGCTGATAAACCTTGGTTCCATAATGTTACCAGGGAGCAGGCGAAAACTCTTATCAAAGAACGTAAGCCGCAGTTTTTCATTTTCAGAGGAAGTTCTATGGAAATTGTCTAACTCTTGGACCAAAGAATATTCCTGCTTCTAAACGATGATTTACTATGTTTCACATTGCTTGGACGTATGAGTTTAATCGTTGCACAAATATTGATTGCTCTGCTATGTTTAGAAAGTACTTACGGGAATCCTCAAGACGGATACTTTCTCCTGAGGCCGTCGACGACGATCGTGAATAACCCTTTGGTTCTGGTGCTCTGGTTTAAGGACAGAGTGTACAATGTTCCAGTCAGGAAAATACCTGACAACAGGTGAGCAGATTTCGCACGCTAGCATCCTTGGTCCGTAGGTATTTTTCCCGAGTACTGGACTTGTTCTGCAAATTGAATTAAACGAAATCATAATGAATATCACGAATGTATAATAGAATTGAATGAAATTGAAAAACATATATTTTCTCAACAGGTACGCATTGGGCTCGGCAAAAATGGACGAACAATTGTTCTCGAACGTGGAGGAAATTGTAACGTTTCACACGAGGGAAGAATTGGTTCTCCAAAGTGGCGGTGTGATAATGGGGAGCACGAAATTAACAGACACTCCGCCCAAATAATTTTCTACGTGCCCAAAGTCAACCAGCTGATGCAACGAAAGCACTGCCTCGCCGAGAATTTCGGAATCGCTTCACAATCACGGGCAATGGGAGTGCGTGTATTTGTTCGACAAGTGCCTTACTGTACTGGCCGGTACAAATTCAAACGGAATTGCATTGTATTTGTTGATAGGTGTCGAATGCATTTATATATACG
Source organism: Nomada ferruginata (assembly GCA_963583965.1). Taxonomy (NCBI): domain Eukaryota; kingdom Metazoa; phylum Arthropoda; class Insecta; order Hymenoptera; family Apidae; genus Nomada; species Nomada ferruginata. The sequence goes on along the minus strand of OY757225.1, from coordinate 5,048,551 downwards.
ATAATATTTAATGCGTTGAAAAAAGGAAGAGATCTCTCGCAAAATGAATTGCGCATATATTTATATATTTTTCATACTAATGGCATTTTTGCTAATGTTACATGTGCACATTGAATTTTTTTAAATCTTCGACGTATCGTGTAAAATGAATGTTGCTCTTACAAATAGAAATGATAGTCACTTTCTACACATATCAATTATTTGCGTTTTTTGTACTCGTCGCTTGTTAAGTTTCTTTCGTTAAGGCAACTTGAGGGAAAATCAAATTATAGAGCATAAGTGATAAGGTGTGTTATCCATTTGTAAATAAAGCACTATTTTTGAAGATTGTACGATATACATATAGAGTTTCGGGATACTGCCTAGGAATTTTTGTACTACGATTTTTGTTGATTCTCTATGGTTCTGAGAGTAAAGAAATAAATATGATTAAAAGGAAGAAGGAGAAGAAAGAATGTTTCCATTACAGAATGCGGTTACGTTAAACATGTGTTTAGGGTAATATAAGAATTGTTACTAAATATCGGATACAAATTTTAAGGCCGTTCGAACGTAATCTTTTCATTGCCATTTGTATGTACAGATTTTAGTTAAGGCAAGTAAAGACGATAAGGGCTGATGGCACGAAGGGCACATAAAGATCGAGTGCCATGCAATGATATAGTGGAATCTAATTAGACTTAACTGGCACCAATTACTTCATAGATCGTTGGAAACATCACGATTGAAAATATACCATGTGCCATACTTAAACAAAACAACAAGGATCTTGAGATGTTTCATTTTTTAGTGTATATCAACGTGGATATCATCGCATCTAAGATATTGTAATCGATGCATTAAAATTTTGTCACGGTTGTTACGAGAATAAAGCAAAGCTATTTAATAAAAAAGAATAATGTCTCCTCCATAGTTTCCTCCCCTTTGCCCGTTTTTCGTTTGATTTTGTATTTTTTTGCGTTTCGGCGGAAAATGCTACCATACATAATTGAAATGGGCAAGCAACCACGCATGCTCAGAACCCACCATTCGGTCATATGCGATCTACACGATTCCCCGTTTATCAGTCTCAATGCGATTGAAAGTAATGGACACGAATTGGTAAGCCGACAATTCACTCGTCGGCATTTATCTCAAGCTATGTTCGACAATTGATAACGATAACGCCAATTTAGTAAACACTTGCAATCGGGTCTCTAACGTTCTAGACCTACGAGCAGTTGCGTAGTAAGTACTGTCGCATGAGACTTCCAATCGTAAGAGCAATTTTTTTTTTAATCGCTACAATGGGAATACAATTCACGTGACATAATACAGTTCTCTGAGTCCACGTAGGCGTACGTAGTAGATCTGTATCCTGAAATCGACCTTGCTCAATGCTGAATTCACGTGGTGGACCTGTGCGCGCGTGAACTTTGAACCAGTTACCCAACAACTGCACACAATTAGAAGGGGCACAATGCAAGATGTTTCGTGTATCCGAGGATGCTCGATAGACATCGTGCTATACATATTCAATCTCCATACATTTCACTCAACTTCTATAATTATGTAATCGGATAATCCACGCGGAAAGCAGCAGGACTTATCACGAAGCGTTAGACATCTTATCGCTATGTATCGTCGCGACGATAAATTTCTAGTCAGAAGCAAAGTATAATTCACCGTGCGATGGAGCGAGGGCCATTTATCTTTCGCAGCTCACATTGCGATATCACCTGCGTATTCTCGAATAATAACGAAGCGTTTTATGTTAACAATAGCTGCGCAACTCGAGGCGGTAGTTGAGCGCGGGAATTCGCATATTCGAATTCCCGTTTGTTGACAAAAAGGAAAATTATTCGGCCGACTAACTCCCTAGACGTAGCGCGGCTAGTGCCTTTGGTGAAGTGGCGTTGCTGGCGAGCTACGAGCAACGCAGTGGGAGGACGTAGTAGTGAAGTGGAAATGGAATACGCGACCCGACACATTCGTACGCATTACTCCGTTAAGTGCACATAACTGAACGTCAATTGAGCGGTTCATTTAGCTTGTCACTTAGAGCTTTACAAACGATATCTTGTGGATCCGGTGCGTAGGATCAAAAATGCCGCTGGCCTCGTGAAATACCGTGCCCGGGGACCGTCGTGTTTCCGTTCGCGTTGTCTCGTGGACAGGTGTGGTGAAAACAACGTTGACATGAGTCAGTTGTTGCTGAAACGTAATTACGGGCGGGAATAATGGTGCTATCGATGAAGTGTTGAAACACTCGTTATATTGCCCCCGGAGAGCAATGGAAGATGAACAGCCGGCGAGAGAGGCGAACAAGATTTGCGGTGTGTGCGGTGATCGGGCGCTCGGTTATAATTTTAACGCGGTATCGTGCGAAAGTTGCAAGGCTTTCTTCCGTCGTAATGCTTTGAAAAACAAGGTGATTAATCTGTAAATATCCCCGTTTATCCTATTCTTATTCTTTACAATCGTTGGGACTATTTACAATTCACTGTTCGTCCAACGAGTTAAACATTGGACCTTTGATAAACGTACTTGAATCGAATGTATGGGCAAAGTGTAGTCTTGTTGCTTCTTGTTTCTTCGCACTACTTTTTTTTTCAATTCAAGCCAAATGTTATGGCAGGGCAAGATGGCGCAACCGTCAGAGCCAAATTTGAATTGAATGAAGTAATGACAGTAAAGTGATGGGACAACAGAAACGAAATTGTTGTTCGCGGTTTCTTTGAATTGATCTCGTTAGCTGATAAAAGATAGCACCGCGCGATTGAAATTATTTCATTCGTGATTGTTGTTGCATTTTTGCAGGACTTTCGATGCCCTTTCACAGAAAATTGCAATATTACGCCGGTCACCAGACGCTTCTGTCAGAAATGTCGTTTGGACAAATGCTTCACTATAGGAATGAGAAAGGAGTATATAATGTCCGAAGAAGACAAAGTACTGAAGAGGCAGAAGATTGAACAAAATCGATCGAAGAAAAGGCCAACCTCGGAGAATACAAAGCCATCGAAGACTAAAAAGAATTGCATAGACGAATGCAACTTTGACGATACTTCAATGTCGGTTAATTCTGTTGCGTCGGTCGCATCGGACACTTACTTTTGGGAGTCCGATAGAAAGTATACAGATTTAGATGCAAATAGGCAGACTGTAACAGAGAGCTTGAGTCCAGTTACAGCGGCGAGTGTTCCAAGTCCTTCTAGTCCTCCAGAAGATGGAGTTATCAGTGGGTCGAAGACTCTAGAGATGATGAAAGATTCTTCCCACAACTCTAGTTCTAATTTCGATAGCTACGATCATCCTTCCTCCCCTCGCAAGGAATGCGAAGCTGACACGGATAGAATGCCGATCAATTCAAACTCTCCCGTAGAAAATCAGCGAGGGCTGGGGAAAATTAAAGGTCACGCTTATAATTCAGAGAAAGAGAAAAAGTTGGTAATAAGTTCGAGGAAGTTCGACCAGAATATCTTGGACTTGAATTCCGAGTTTACGTCAACTACTAACAGCCCTTTAAAGTATTCTACAGATTTTGATCATACGTCTGGCTACAATAAATTAGATTGCAGCCCCGTACAAAACACTCAGTACATCGATCATACATCGCACTATAAGAAAGCAAATGTGGATATGAATTTGGGGATGCATATGAATTTACCAATGTGTTCGGACGAACCGGTAGCTAGTCAGAAGCATAGCAAGGATAATGACGCAAGGGAAGATAATAATTTAGGTAGCAATAAGTTCACGCAAGACTCCAGTCTGATAACGAAGCTCGTCAACAATTCGAACTTTATAGCGAAAATATTCCAAAACGAGGATCTACTTTTAAAAATTATGACGGATCCCGCAGTTATTAGTAAATTGGAAGCGGACCCCGAAACATCGCAATACTTCAAAGATAGCGAAGCAATTGAGGAAAAGGGGGCCTCCTCGAAAAAGGACGACGTAAAACCCATTAATAATTCGAATGAAACGTTTAAGCCACTTTCTAAAGTTAAACAGAACGAAGTGGAAAATCCAATTCTGACCGATTTAATCACAAATTCTAATTACGAGGAATGCGTGAGACAACGGGACGAGCCCAGTAGCAGCACCGATTGGAACAGAAGTCTATCAGATGTAACAAGAGATGTGCTTCAAGATGTACAAAGGTAGAAATGAATTTTACGTTTATTCAGAGTATGAAAATTGAATTTTGTACAAGATAAAAAATCAGAAATTCCATTTCAGAGTACCAATTGCTGTGAATTCCATTGAGTCTATTCTTTGCGAGGCAATTAAGCTGGAGTTTTCAGCATATTCTGCTCTTGGTGGTATGGAGACCAGAAGAGTATTGAACGATGCTGAAAGAGCAAAATTAAATGAATTAATAGTAGCCAACAAAGCGTTATTAGCTCCTTTGGACGAAGATATAACAAATCTAATTGGAGAAGATTGTAAATTTAAGGTAGGATATTGTCGCTTGAAAGATTGTTACAGTCATCGATGTTAATTCAGATTGACTTTCGTTCGCTTTCAGAGTAATTTCGGACGATCCGATCCAGCGCTACTAGATGTTATAAATCTTACTGCCATTGCCATTAGGCGCTTGATAAAAATGGCTAAAAAGATAAACGCATTTAAAAATATGTGTCAAGAGGATCAGATTGCTCTTTTGAAAGGGGGCTGCACGGAAATGATGATTTTAAGATCGGCATTGAATTACGATATCGAAAAGGATATGTGGTGGATACCGCATAGTCAAAAAAGTATGTCCAATATAAAAGTGGATGTTTTAAAAGAAGTAAAGGGGAATCTTTACGCGGAGCATTCGAGATTTATTAGAAGTTTCGATCCAAGATGGAGGGACGAGAATATTATTTTAATTTTAAGCGCAATTGCTTTGTTTACTGCTGATAGGCCAAAAGTGGTGCATAACGATGTTATTAAACTAGAACAGGTAGGTCTGATATCATTTCCTTTCTTGTAATATAATCACTTTCAACTTGCAAATTGATCTGAATGAGATATTTCTTTTTCTAGAATTCTTATTATTACTTGCTTAGAAGGTATCTAGAAAGTGTGTACCCAGGGTGCGAGGCCAAATCTATGTTTTTAAAATTAATTCAGAAGATTTCCGATCTTCATAGACTAAACAACGAAGTTGTTGGTGTTTATCTCAATTTAAATCCATCGAGGGTAGAACCACTTCTTATAGAGATATTCGACTTGAACCACTGATCGCACGTGTTCAACGTAGCAAATCATATTAAATGTTATAGAGCAATAATGTTTAAAACATTGAAAAGAAGTTCTATAAATTGCACGAAGTCAGAATTTGTGATTGGGCAACTACACGCAAATGTATGTATACGTTAATGTACATAAAATGTAATATTACATGAATGATACTCTAGAAATCTATCAGAATTTACGTCTATACAGAGTTATATTAAGATTATATGTATGTATATTGTTATAGTTAATTCCGTCACGGAATATAAAAAAAGGTTTGCTTGTAAAATATTAATATCTATTTATCATCGATACGTTGAAGTTCAGGATAAACAGATATTGTAGTTTTAAACAGTTCAAGTATTTCGTCATGTCGTACCGTTTTGTCGACGACTAAACGCGTCTACATAACAAACTAGCATAATGATTATTGTTGAGAACAATATTATGTATATTTTGACCAATGTACCCCTTCCATTGTTAAGTATAGAAAGAACATTTGTTATATCGTTAGCGAGTTCTATGTTCGTGTTCAACGCTTTGCTATGTACTAACAAAAAGAGAGAGAATATTTGTTTATTTTGAAACAATTTAAAAAATAAACAAAATCGATGCTTGATTAAATTGATAAAAAAAAAAGATCTTCGATGCAAGCATAGCAAGTGCAAATATGACCTGAGTAATGTGCATCAGCATTACGAATGTTATTATGTACACAATAAATTGTGATATCGTGTCAAAATATATTTTTCAAATACTTGTTACAATTGAGTTTCAACATAAATATTTAATTACCCTTGGTATTACCCAAAGAAATCTATTTTGTTACTTCTCATAAACGATAAACAATTCGATAAATAAATACCTCTTACTAAATCAGTCATCGCGATCGATCGGAATATTATAACCAAGTGCTTGTAGAATTATGATTATCAACAGAGCGAAAGAGGTGATAAAAAATGTTAAACTGATAAGGGCAATGAATATATATCCCACTGTCTTCAGAACGAACGAAAATATACAGACTATCCAATCGCAAATCGATTTTAGAAACATTATTTCTTTTTATCACTTCAAAATTTTGCAAACAAAGTCCAGATGCTTGACATTTCGTATCCAGTACGTCATTTTGGCGATTAAATGCTGTTATCCACGAGTTAAACGAACACGAATGTCAATTGTTTAATTGCCCATTCAATTTTCTATCCATTCATTTTCACTAAAAACGCTTAATCAAAATATATACAAACGACGATCTTTATTGCACTTTTCAATCCTATCTTTAATTCTTATTGGCAGTGTTACAAGTAACGTATACTTGCTCCACTACTTGCGCCGGTTTGATATAATTGTCGCGTTTATAGTGATAGAACACCTCGATATTCTTCTCATAGTGTTTCGTGAATACCCAGTTGAGTTTCTCAGCTGCTAAGTAACACGCGCCGAATCCAGACGACACTGTTAAACGAATCAAACTGAATTCGTCCAAGGCATGGGAATCATGGATTTCCTCTACGAATGCATCCTTCATGTAGTCCCACGATTTCCAGACTGAACCGACGCAAATAATTTTTAATCCACCATGACCCAGTTTCAGATCCTAAGGAATCATAATTCTCCTCATACATACAAATATACAGTTATGAATAGTTCATTTACCATTTACGAACGCAAATGACTAGCTTACATTGTGAGCCTTCTTCGCTAGGGCAACAATATGTTTTGCAAGATTCCTCCCACTTTCCTTAAAGATATGCAAACAGAGTGGATCTTTTTTCTCGCAACCGATCACAATCTCTTTTGTGAATTTGGCGAACGTGCTTTTATTAAAGTCGCTGTAAAAGTGCGGCAGCATGTCCATTGGCTCTATTATATTGAAGTAATGTCTTATTGCTGGCCAAATGTAGCTTATAGGCTTAGGCGCTGGGACCAGTCCATCGATATCGTCGAACACGTACTTGCAAGCTCTGTGAGCCATCCAGAAGGCTGCAAATTAATTTTGATTCCAGTTAAAAAAAAGTCGACAGTATTATTGTTACTGATAAAGATGTGAAGCTGGTCGATTCGTGAATAGAGTTATTCCCATCGCCTACCAGCGCCTTCGTCCCCCATGAAGTGTCCCCAACCACCGCAGCCAACAGTTTTACCATCGGCGTTGTTTAATAAAGCGTTACTGCCTGTCCCGGCGATTAAAACTATTCCACCGTTTGGCAAAGCTGTCCTGAGACTGCCCAAAGTGTCCGAACTAATAAAATAATCCTGGGCAACGTTTGGATGTTTTTCTTGGATCGTTTGCAAGATTACACGATTTGTGCTTTCTATTTCGCATCCGCTCAGGCTGAGACCCTGCCGCCAAGTAGGAGTTTCAATGTTAATTTAAACAATCAAGACGCTCAATTTAATCGGACTATCGATATCGTGAATTGCTTATCGTAGGATTCCAGTCACGCCTTAGTTATCGATAAGTACTGCATTTTATAGTTACCAAGCAATGCAACGGAATGGATTCGGGCATATTTATGTTCTGTTTCCCTCGTTCCACCATTGCGTTGATTCTTGCGGCTGTTTCAACAATTCCGTACGCCTAAACAGAATGCAAATATTTCGTAGCTACAGATCAATGATGAGAATGATTGTTGAAAGATCTTGTTGTTCAATTACCCAGTGATTAGTACTCGGACCGGCGACTTCCGTCAATGGTGTCCCATTTCCATCGATGATGACGAGGGTGGAATGCGTCGAGCCACTAAAAGTGTTATCGGCTTAGAGTCTTACAAAGGCGTACAAGTTCAATGGTAAATACACATTTACTGATAACGAGAAAAACTTTACGCTACTACATCGGTAACTGCATGCTACCGCCAGCGAAGTATTTCCACGAAAATTAGTCATAAACTTGGCATTGGAATAAAAGAAATTCAGTTCTATATTTGCATATTTCGCCGATAACTGCATTCTTTGTAGCAATTGTTAATGATTGTGATAAGGAATATGTCCATGGATTTTGACTGATACCGATTACACGCCGTTACAGTATTTACGATCATTTACTAATGTATGCAATATTTGTGTAAGCAGAAAATAGCGAATTAAAATTTTATGGTATTCTATTATTGGAATTGCTGAATGCCATTGATAAATTTTTCTGAATTAAATATTGATCTACAATTGCAAAAAGAAAAATTGGAAATCGTTTGAAATCAAACTTAAGACTATCACCACGTAATTATTCCACGTAATTATTCGAGTAATTAGACTCCACTATCAATTCTGTTATTTAGGCTTATCAATCATTTTTTAAGATGTTGATGCTTTAATGTACCTATATTTACATGATTAGATAAAGGTACTTTTTTTTGCAATTGTGCTATATGCCAGCAATTAATATGAACACAATAATGACGGATATTATCGTACTCTATTAACGATAATATACAATATGTGTGTATTTTTAGTGTTTAATTTCGAAGGATAAGAATACTTTCGAACGAAACGGGGTAGATAAAAGCTGTTAACGCTCTATACACGCGTGTAGCTTTGAAATCATATAGTGGACTTATATATTTGATGGCTATTATATTCTATTTTTTAAATAATTTTCCAAAGCATTTTGTATTTGTCCCATCCTATTGCTACCAGTATCTTTGCTGTATCCCATTATTTATTGCAAATTCAGAGTCTCAAGAATTTTTAAACATTGCATAATGGCTCACCCCTCGATTCCGCCAATCCGGATGTCTTCTGGAGTTTCCGGTAGCACTACGTGAGTCATTGGTACTTCTTCTGACATAACTGTCGGTCGTGCCTGTTGCCTTAATTCCCTGCGCAGGTCATACTCATTCACAACCCTTCTTCCCTTCTTCCCCTTCTTCCCCTTCTTCCCCTTCTTTACCCCGGCTGACATTTTGAAATGAAAAAATTTTAATCTCCTTCTCGAAATTTCTTTGGTTGTCAAGGGATCCAGGAATCGGGATGGGTTTTTTTAAAACGGGCCACTCTTATCGAAAAACAGTTCATTAAATATTCACTAATCATTTCTACAATATGTTACAAGAGGACAGATAGAAATGAGCCCGAAAAATATGATATCCTCGCGAAATGTGTGATACAATGTAATGCAACACTGGTGAAATATTGAAATTCTGCAAAAATATTCTTACTGGTATTTAAATTTTAACATTGTTCAGAGAATTAAAGTGCTGGTTTGAAAGTTTTATGAAAAATGTTTCACTATTGGTGAACATCTTTAACATTTAACATTTAATATATAATAATAAATTTCTGTGCGTATCAACTTACTAAATTATTCAGCGGCACTCCAATAAATTTGATAAGCGTATATTGTATGGCGTGGGCGCTGTGAGATTTGTGAGCGGCAACTCCACGTAATACATTGCAAAAATTTTGTCGAGATCGCGGAATAATGTACGTGTCAACTAGAAAGCTACTGCAATTGCTATGATTGCAGATGAACGTTCACCGATCACTAGTAGAAATCGTTTTACTATTCGAAGTTGCTTTCCTTACTACCGCCACTCTGTTCACGTTACATGCCACATAAACATTACCCCTCCAGCCCTGTGAAATGCTTTAAAAGTGTCGAGGAAAGAAAGAAGTGGGGATTGAATGCTGGGAACGTGGCTTGTTCTGACATCTATGAACACTTCGATGGACTGCGATATTAATTCCAAGAGTTCCGACCCAGCATAATTCAATAATACCGACGAGATCAGTGCAGGTAATTACAATAGTTTACTGAATGTCGAAGTAGTTTAAATAATGAATAAAGCTGGTGGCATTCAATAATTGCGGATGGTCGTGTAGCAGGATCCTTTGCCTTCATTTTAAGCAACCGTTCATTAATCTAACACCTCCAGAAGTCGAGATAATTGGAACGACCCGGAGTGCATTTTCGCCGATTTTTTAATTGTTTATAACTTTTAAACTACGAATGGCACATTGACGCAGCTGTTGGGGGAGATAGCTAGGGGGAGATGTTTCATAGCTTTAATTTAAGACCGGACTAGAAGCCGAGAAAAACGCAATTGTTTAAATGAACGATGTAATCCAGGAATTCGGTTTTGGCGGCGCGGCGAAATGCGAAAAAGGCCGCAAACGCGAGATGGCGCCACTTGGTCTCTTTTCTGAAGCTGTGGGGTTCTAGAGCCCGACTACTATTTCCATGTCACCGACAATCATTTATGTCTCGCCTGCTGGATTTATTTTTTAATGTATGATATAAATAGTAAGAAAGTAAGTAAAAAATAAGTAAGAAAGCTACGAAAGGTATGCATGACTGCTGTACCCAACACTGTCCCCGACACGGAGTGTTTGAGTGCGGCGCCTAAATGTTGCCTGCCGGCACGCCGCCGCACGCGCTCCTCTGCGGTCACAAACACAACCACCAAACGAATAATACCTGTCCAAGTATCTCATCTATATTGAAATTAGGTGTGTCTTATGATCTGTGGCAGCGGCACCGTGGGAGCCGCGCGGTGGCGACCGCACTCTCGACTTCGGCAGCGCGCAGCTAGTGAGAAGCGAGTTGCATCGAAACGCGAGCTCGGAAAGGTGCCCATATGTATCTCGTCCGGTGCGTCGCCGTCGGCCATTGTCTCTGACATGGAAGCCTATCAAAATGGCAGAGGTTGTGCAGATGTTTTTGTTCCTATATAAATCGAAGTACCGTCGGAAAGGGCAGTGCCGCGAGGTGGTACGGGATCAGTGCGGTGTAATTGCAGTGCCGTGGCCGATACTGTGGGCGGCGCTGGTCTGCTGGGTGGTGCACGTAACCGCGGCTGCCTCCACCTCTTCGTCGTCGCTGACGACGGACACGTCTTGCGACACGGACAGTTGCGTCAACGGGGGCTGTGTCAATGGCACCTGTATGTGCCACGAGGGTTGGCAGGGCACGGCGTGCCAATTTTGCGGTGGAAAAGTCAGGTGAGCCACGCAGTATGCGCGAGCATGTCTGTTATTCAGTCTTTCACTCGGTGTCAGAGTCTCTCTTCTCCATTCGAATCCGATTTAGTGTATAGATGGTACCAACGCATATGTATCCCTCGCGAGAAAACGACTAACGAAAAGTTAAGCGAAGTTACTTAGTCGATACAGCCCAGGCATACACTAACGGGTTAACTGTACATTCCGTCGGCGGTGTGCAACGGTATTGACGGCTTTTTAGGTCGACTCGTTTCTCGCGTAGACTTTGATCGTCTTTCTTCAGACCCCTTTCGGAGCAGGCACGTAAATAAACGCGGAACGTGCGTACGCACGGCTTCCACGGATTTAATTGCTGCGCCGTGTGTGCGGCTCATGGCCCTGTGGAAGGGGGTAACCAGGAGGTCATTGTCTGCGGCTCCGTAGGTGACAGTGAAGAGATACAGCGTACCCAACGGTGACAGTGACCACGGAAATTGGACGGGTTATCTGTCTGACTCGACGGGTTTCCAGACTCGGAGTCGTTAAGAGTTTAGATTTTGCATAGATGGACGACTTGAGACAAAAACGGTGGTTTCCGAGACTGTCGTGGCTGGCTTATATTTTTAATACAGTACAACCAACAACCTTCTTGTTTACAAACGATCATGATGGAACTCTGTCAAGAAACGTAAAATTGTGCAACTGCGCGTGCCTGTAAATTGTTTATTCAAGAATCATGCGTAGGCACTTGAGAACAGTTGGCATCTCCGTTGCGTTGAGCAATTGCGGTGAAATCCGATGCGAACTCTTTCTTTGTTGCGTTTCGTGTTTTCATTCTTTCTATCCATGCATACATGCATGTACATTCACGACCAGGTGTCGTTTAAATTTGACTTTCTTATTACGATTTCTACGAAACGCTCTAAGCGTACGTATTATCATTTTTTGTTGCTCGTCCTACGTTCTTTACGCATCACGTTTTTCGCAGAGAATTTTCTCGCTGACGTAAAGCATATCGGAATCCGTGTTGCACGATAGGTGGTTGACGGTCACGTTATTACTCGAGATAGTAGAACAGTGCAAGATATATAAAACAATGTTTCCTTCTATTTATGTTTGCTTTGTATGCAAATAATATATTTGTATACACAGTGGTCGCGATGAAACGTATCGGTGTACGCACACATACGCACGTATATAATAATGAACGGGTGAATCTTGTGAAAAATTCTAAGTCTCTCCGTAGCTGCGATCCAATTGCATTGATCGACCCAACAAAAAGATCTCTGGATCGAAGAATTATCTGTATTCGACGTTGCGATGTCGCTTGATATTTTGATCGCATATTCGTGAATAATTGACACAGGCACGAAACAAAACGACGAGAAGAAAATGGGCGTTCTTGCTACGAAAACATATCCGTGCACGCTCGGCGCATTAGTATGCACTTGCTTGCTCATTTTACTCTATGCCCGTCACGGACTACGAGAGGAAAAGTTTTAACTATATACACAACCGTATCACGCAAAACAATCTGCTATCATTCTTATTCCTGTAAACGCAATCGTGACACGTGTGTTGAACAATTCATCGATTTGAATTTATTCCACGGTAGATCTGCAATTGCTTCCGTTCTCCTCTGTGTTCTTATTCGATCGTTTCGAGCTACTTCATTTACTGTTCTACTCCGAATGGCAGAGCTCACGGTGACGAAGATTAGATTTTATTTGCCGTGCAGCTAAATTATTCGCACGCAGCCGCTCATTTCAAATGTAAACAAGATCTAATGCAATCGCGATTGTCAATGAGCGCTAACGCGACAATGTTGGTTCGTTAGTCACTGTACAACCCCTTCTGCAGTCCCCCGCTCTAGTTTGAGCTGTGCTAATTATGAGCAACGCTCGTGTGCTTTCGGGTGGCCACGTTTCAAACCTGTACAACCCTTTGAGCGCACTATCAAACCGTCTGATTTATTATGCCCGTAATAGATACATCATGTCGTAATTTTTTTTTTAAATTTTCATGTCACCTCTTATCTGTTTTTAGGTGATACCAAGATTCGTGCTGGTTTATGGCGTAACTGAATGTGCAATGATCGTACGATGTCTGAATAGGATGGCTCAAATTATCACTTCTATCAACAAATTAACAGAAATCTGTTTTATCATAATTGTATCAGGCATTGCACTGTACAGATTAATTACCGTTTAAAGCGTTTACCAGCAGCGGCAACTCGTCGTTTGTGCAACTGTGTAATTTGATATCGTTCATTGGGACAACCGAATCGATAACCAATGAATGCATAAGACCGCACTCTCGTACACCTTATCCAGGGATTAATTACCGCGATTCAGGGATAATCACTGTACCCTGAGAATTGGATCTTTTTTAAATCCCGGATTAATGAGCATTCACGGGAGCTCGATGATCTATTCATTAAAGCTTGATCAATGTTATCAAGCGTATGGATACGCACATTCCTGTTTGTAAATATTATAGTACACCACTGTGTCATTTCATTTTCCTTGGTAAACGCGATAAACTGCGCTGTGCCATGCATTGCTCCAATAATTGGCGGTCGAATATTGAATCTAAAATCGGAGTCCTCAAACAGTTGTATTGTTGATTTAAAAATTAGTGCATTTTTATGGGAATTTGAGGTACCAAAAGAAGGGGAGAGTTTTCGAGAGACCCTTCGTCGAATGCAATTACTTCTGTAAACCTCTAAACTGTATTGTCGTCGGATTCTCGTGTCTCGCAGAGAGTTACCTGCACACCTGCACGTTTCGTATTGTCGAGTGGCAGCGGAACTTTGTTTCTCACTTTGTCCCTACGGGACCACCTTCCTTTCCTCTTCTGTTTCCGCTCGAAGAAATCTCCCCGTGTTGGATCGTTTACTAGCGTTGTTTCACGTTGCTGCAACGCGTGTACCGTGCTACCAGGATCGTTCTATGGTCGTTCATTTCTCCATCGAGATCTCGCAGGAAGATAGAGTTTAGGGTGGCTGGTCGATTGCACTGGAGCGAATATTCCAGCGATATTGGGGCGAAAATGTGATTTCTTTTTCGTTTCCATTGGCAGCGAATTAATATCTTATCACGCAGCGCTACTTCTTTTAACACTTTGCGGTGTTAGTATAATTTTTTCAGTTAATGAATCGTGTCACAAATTAGCAATCTTATTGAGCAATTTTCTTGGCGAGGTATAATTTAATTTTTTCGTCGCCGCGTACCTCTTAATCCCGCATAAAGCAGTTGCTAAGTTCAAAGCTTACTCAAAGTCTGCAATCCACTGCTCACGTGTCTGCTTTACCAGTATTTAAGTCAATGCCACGCGATACGATGGCGATGACTGTTCAATTTCACCTTACACTTTAATTATGTCATTTTGACGAAGCATGTTATATGATGTTGCATTACGCGGCGAGTAGTACCTCGGAGCATCTGTTCATTTTTAAATAAAGACTTGGATGCGTGTAATTTGATTACGTACATTTATGTGCAACCTGGAATATTGTACATACACGTGATCGCTTGTACGTTTTTGAGAGAAGCAATCCACTGAATGGTCAAGAAGTTCGAAGCATAGTTATTTCAAATACTTTGCATAAATTTGTTTTCCCAGAACGCAAGTTGACGTAAAATTGTTGAGAGAATCGAGATCTGGAGCGGTGTTGCGATATTTGATCAAGAGCATAGAAAAATGATTAAAGGAAATATAGAAATGGGTACCCAGTTGCTAACATAAGGGTTAATACGTACTATCAACACTGGAATCAATCTTCGATTACTCAAGATCTTATTCAACGTACGCTTATGCTTTTCGCGACAGAATCGCCGTCCGATTTCGACGTTCGGCGAGATGCTACCGGGCGTCGCGCCGCTTGATAAAAACCGGCTCGGGAACCGGTAGAATTCAGCCCCCGAGTGTTTTCGCGGGACACGGCGGCACCGGTCTAGAAAGGCGTCGCACGAATTTCCCCCAGGGCGAAAATTGTCGAACTTGTACGTCTTCTCGTCGACGTTATACTCCAAAGCTCGGCGACAGAGCGCAATCAGTGGCACCGTGCCGGTTTCTCTCTCGGTTTTATCCGTTCTATCCTATCATTGAATTATGAAGGGACTAAAACTTTATATAATACCTAGGGACGGGGATCAGGTTCGATAAACGTGGAATTCCAACACCCAGGATAGTTCCTCGACGAGGAAGGTTCGCGTATAAAATGTTCCACGATGATTCGTGTCGACATTGATGCTTTTCGCGAAGGATTCGACAAATTTTCCACGTCTCGTCGATACCTACCTTGATACCTTCATACTGTTTTTAATCACTCGGATTGGCCGCGGAACGCAGGTGAGATCGATCGAAAGCATAAAATCGTTCGATTAAGTCGGCTAACGTAATCGTTATTGCTGCGATGGGCTGATCCAACGATCGCCTCACGAGCCTCGTTTTTCTTTTATTTTACGCCGTCTGGCACGCGAACTTTGCCATTATCTCTTCCTTTCTCTTGTTGCACGTTTTAGTTGTTGTTATGACGCGAGCTGTAAGCTATCCTGCAAATGTGTTGCAGGCTTCCTTGATTGTTGAGGCGGTTCGGATTGAATTCTTCGCGATGCTACCCTTGCTCGAACCCTTTGAAATGAGCCAGGGTACAGCGGTTAAAAAATCGGCAACGTCTCAGGCGAAATTTAATTTTGTCGCCGGGTTATTAAATATAGTTATCGTTTTCGTTAAATAGCTATTTGCGTAACGCCTACAATAGGTTATCGATTACTATACTGGTGGAGGCAATTTTCGAATTTTCTGCCCATTTATGGCACCACGCGTGCACGCATCGACTAAAACAGCAAGACAATTAAGCGATCGCGTGTCTGGAAAATGAACCGATTATTAGGCGCGACAGAAATACTGTTCGCCAGTCACCCCTGATTTTCTACGAAAACTCCGTCCCGTTCATTTTACAAAATTGAATACCACAATTGCTGCCAATAAAATCATACCTCTGGATCTTCTTCGAGATAAAATACAGAACGGCGCGTTTACCAAGGTATTGCCCCGCCCGTTATGTACTACTTTCGACCTCATCAAAATCCAGCTCAGCTTCAGAATCAGACTGTATTTTTCTCGTAAGTCTCGAGCACCCTTCACAAGACGATCCTCGTCTTCTTCTTCTTCTCCTTCTTTCAAGTGCTTCCGTTTATGGTTCACACCGATGCTCCATCGTGTTTCGTGCTCCTCTTTCTCCTCTTCGTCCACTTTCCCGCTTAATTCTCGTCTCTTGGCGAAGCTAACGTCGAAATTTGTTTTTAGACCCCTCTAGGAAGGAGCCTCGCTGCTAGCGAACTCGAACGTGTTTCATTATGAATTCTTCCCGCGATCCTTGGCCGTCTGGCGTTTCTGCAAATTGCCCTGGCCCGTACGAGCATGGAATTTCGCGGAACAGCGAGCGTCGAATTCGTTTATTCGCGTATCAGCTCGTCTTATAACGATGGTTAACACCTGACTTCCGGTGGATGGAAACGGCGGCGTTATTTTCAGCACGCCGAGGTGATCGATTGGCGGGGCACCGAGGGCGAAGATCTCTCCAAAAAATGAGTCACAAAATCCAGGACTTTCCCAGAAGAACGACACTTTCTCGCGACCCTGCGTAAACTTTGTGATTGCACAATTTATGATTCACGGGAGCACGATCTGCCCCAATCTTCTTGTTCTTAAGAAACCTGCCACGTATCCATGCAACCGTACGAGCCCGAGATCGTTATCCCTTAAACAGCTGGCATTCAGCCAATTAAATATATCAACCGAACCAGATTCAATCGGCTATTAAAATAACAAAAAAAACGAAAAAGAAGAAGAAACGGAGGCCTGATAGGGTAGCATCGCTTGATTTCCTCGATTGGCAAACAATGTATCGAACATTGAAAAGGGTTTTCTTGCACAGGCACTATACAACGAGGGGAGAGAGTACTGCCTCGTAAATTCTCCGTTGTATCGTTTCATCCCTCGCCACGACATTCCCTTACTCCAATTTAACCACGTTTCTTTTAATAGACGAGTCCTTTGCTTCATCCACCGTTTCACTTCTCGCATAAAGAGCGAGTCGTGGCACCGTGGCGGTCGTCGAACTTCACGTGACTCATTCTGGACTTTTCTCGTTATTGAAAGAATATTATTTCGTGATAATGAGAACGATACACGGGCATGAAAGAAGACAGACAGATACGGCTGGGTCGTGGAGTTAATTGACGAGAGGGAATTCCTTGGGAAATATTGGTCCCCTTTTTTTTCTCTGCCCTGTTTAGATCGTTAATGTAAAATAAATGGTACGGGTGACTTGATTGAACTTCCGATGGATCAGACTTGTAGCTGCGTATGGGGAAACCGTGTGCAAATGAAGAATGCGAGAAAACGTTGCGCAATTAACGCGGGACAAATTAATTGTTGCAGGAAAGATGAACAATGGCTTGCTGTGCGAGACTGGCTTGTGAACAGATTGTCGAGTGACTGTTCTGTTTCGTTGGTATACCTTAATTTAGCGTTCCGATGCAAATTGCAATCGTTGAACAATCTGTCGACGAGATGCGTTGGTGCAAATAATTGTTTCATCTCGATAGTTGGCAATTTGGAGTGCGAATGCCACATTGCACAGCCTTAGTAAATTCTTTGAAACAAAAGATCAAACATTTGTGTTAAAGCTGCATCGCTGTATTTACATTTATTAACCCCGGCAGTTTTTAACTTTGTGGACAAAAGAGATTCCTGATTCAAGACCAATATTTATTTACGACGTTGTTGAACATTGACGAAGCATCGAAGTTCAGCATGCGTATCTCCAGATAAATATAGCACACTGTGGAAACAATGAACGCGCACACATTTAACCAATTCTTTATCATTCGACACCATTTCAACAGCAGGGATCCAGTTGTCCCTTTCGATTTCATTCTCCCAGCGTGCTCCCTGCAATTCTTTATGCAAAACTGTTTCGCGCTAAAATAGTAATCCATGGCAGTTATCCTATCCGGGGCACGTGCTGCCATCGTAAATCACCGATAAGAAAATTTATGTGGAGCGAAGCGTGCACGTTACGCATCGAATTCAACACACTGTCCTCGTGTACTCAATTTTCTTTTTTTTTTCCTTTCATATTTCTCTTGCTTCGTTTTTTTCGTGATATCGAAGTCAAGTCAACGACGACAGGGCGCATCCGTTTTCGGGACACGATCGTTCCTGTATATAATTGCGTTTGCTCCATAATAGCGCAGGTGTTTTCTTTCGTCGCGCATCTACCTCTCCGCACCTTTGCGCCATACGTGACAAGTTTTCTTTTCCCTTTTCGTATTTTTAGTGTCGACAGTGCAGAACCACGTGTCGTACGATGATCTCTTTTTTTTCAATTTTATAAGTGGGAAGTTTTGAAACTACAATGAAGCTTTCGAATATTCTAAAGCGAAGAATAGAGTGATAGATATAATTATTTTGCGCCGTAAATAATATTTAACTAGGACACCCGCTCAACTTATCTTGAAAATATTCTTCGATTCCCATTAAAATTCTCGGACAATAAGAGAAGCCTAGACATCCATAAAAAAATCTGAGGAACAAGTCGAGGAAGTGTTTCATCACGGGCGTCCTTTTTTGTCCACGAAGATAATTATTATTCGTCGAGCGTTTGGCGACGACGACGTTACCTTGTCCTTTTTCGGTTTTTCTTCCTCCTGCAGGTGCGCACCTAGACGATTTCTTCATCCCGCGTGGTTGCACACTTTCTCTCGTGCAGTCCTCGCCAAGGTCGCTGCTTCCTTTTCAGGCCCGCCACTTCCGGTGTCTCTAGACACCTCATTAGCGCAGGGGACGACTCGTGCTCGAGGATCTTCGGATTACTTGTTCACGAACAATCCATCCCCGAATGAATTTTCACCAGGGCCCTTCGGCTTCCTACTGTCCGCTTGAAACGTGCTCAACTCGTCCCTAAAGTAATTGCATCGTTTTTCAGCCGATGGAAAAGTGCTTTGCTAATTGTTTCGCACCTCTTGTTACTCAGATAATCAGATTTACTTTTCATTTTGTCAGTATTTCGTGTAAATATACCCGATTGCCGCGATAGAAACGTGAAAATAATAGAAAAATCGTTTTCAATGGTGGCCATCCCCTAAAGACAAAAAGGTCTTACTTTGCTGTGCCAAGTAATTCAATTTCCAGTCCAGAAAATAGTTATCTATTTTTTGCTTCTCTTAAACCATCGCAATCCACGTTCTTATTCAATTTAATTCTCATGTAGCTCAATTCTCGTTGCTCCACTTTGTCGTTTATTTACCGCGTGAAATTCCATTGCCTTATTCCACCTCGTGGCTCAGCTTTATCGTTATCGCTAGAGCGTATTATCCGGGCGAACGTCGTCCTTGGACGTCTCGAAGATCTTCGACAACGATTCAGTGGACACCGCAACGTCCACCAGGTCATCTCGGATTTTCCTTCGCTCCCGGCAACGATCGTCCCTCGAAAATCGGCGCCCGCTAACGAGTGTCTAGTATCAACTGTCGAAGGCCACGAAATTGCCAACAGTTCGCGGTTTCCACAGGGTGCAATTACTGTCGCGGCTTTGAGAATTTTAACGAGCAGTCAACTTATTAACAAGCGGCCGGTTACGTCACGCGGCGTCGCCACTTAATCAGAGGAAAATGTTTCGCGATCGTTCTTTCTCTTTGGCACATTGGCGAAGGTGGATGTGTTTTATTCCAAAGGAAGAGTTTCGGTGCCTTTTGTTCCGTTCCGGCGGTTTCGATTAAACGATGTCGCCACGGCTTCTAAGCTGCTCGGTACCTTGCGATCCGAGACGGGTCACCTGCTTTGAACTTTCTAAGCGAAGCTGCTGATAAAACCGCTACGGAGTGGTTTTATAATAATTCTGGAAACGTTGCGTTCCTGTTATCATTACTGTTCTTCCAAGTACAGCGATACTGTAGACTGTACAAGCGTCGTTCAAGACTCATAGATCACCGGTTAAAGCTTTCGGTATCGTTATCACGGTAGCCTTGGCAAATTATACATGTACGAGTTAAGTTGCATTAGATATAATATTGATAGATCGATTGTTCCATTTATACGAAGTGTATACAGAGGAAACGAAGAATGTTTTTTTGACGGATCGAACGGACGATTTATCTTTCCTTTTCTTGACAGATTGACGGGGCCGACGGGATACATCTACGACGGTATCGGCAATTATACAGCGGACGTGAAGTGTTCCTGGCTGATCGAGAGCAACCCGAACTCCACGATACGGATGCACGTGGAGCAATTCGCTACGGAATGCGGCTGGGATCACCTGTACATTTACGACGGTGACAGCGTCGAGGCGCCTTTGCTCGCCGTCTTTTCCGGTTTGATGCACAAAGATGGCTATCACGTACGCCGTGTACCGGAGGTGATCGCCCGTTCCGGAAGCGCTCTTCTTCATTTCTACTCGGACGTAGCGTACAACATGAGCGGCTTTAATATTACTTACAAGATCAACGCCTGCCCCAGCAGGTGATTACACTTCTTCCCGTTTTATTTGCTCTGGAAAGGCGGACGGACTTGTTTGTTTCCTTTATTTTATGTTCCATACTCGCGCAGGTTTATATTATTTGTTTTATGCACGGCTGGATGCGTTTTGTTTCCCTTTTTTCCTCGTGATCGTGTTTGTATTGGATCACGGTGCGGGGATAGCGACGCTTTTGAAACGTTCAGAGAAATCTGGATCGACACTCGAACGCGTTCAGACAATATTTATCCAAGCACGATCGTGCAAACGTTTATTCGATCCCAGCGCAAATACGATAAAAGTGTATTTGCCATGGCGATTAGAATTGGCGCATGGTTGCTCGATTTCTGAAAGATTCGTACGTGGTATCCTCCTCCCCATTTCTGTGCATAATTCCGCAATGTCCACAGGTATTCTCATATCGACTGTTCCGGCCATGGGGTATGTATCGATGGTGTGTGCACGTGCGACGCCACGTGGACAGGCGAGGCCTGCGAGATTCAGGTGTGCCCGAATAATTGCTCCCATAGCCATGGGCAGGGCGATTGCAACCGAGAGAGCCATCACTGCGACTGCGCACATGGTTTCAATGGTGAGTCGTCCGAGATTTGGAACATTTTGGGGGAAGCTTTGTACGAAAGGTGGTGGAATAATTAAGGGTCGATCCTTGAGATGATTGCGGGGGAAATCGTGCGACGTTTCTTTGCCTATAGATAAATGTTTAGTAAAAAAAGAAGAAAAAATTGTTCCGCAGGATTATTCATTATTTAAGTAAGAATGAATGAAAAATTTATTTATAGTGCCTCGTTAACTGCCGAGTTATTAAGACAGCTAGGAAATATCAATTGATAATTTCATGCACAGGCAAAGCGAATAAAGAATGGTTTCGTGTATACTTGAAGCGAATGGCTCAGTTGTAGGACAAGGAAAGCACGGTAGAAAGTTCCTTAGAACTTTGGGATAGCTTCGTGGACAAATTTTCCCCTGGAATCGTTCGAGAGTTCGAGATGTATTCGTTGCAAAGTGTCGGTACGAGATGTAAAAATACGATTTCCTGGATCTTCTTCTGAGAACAGTTTTTGTTTTGTTTTGTTTGAACACTGCCAGGGTCCGACTGCAGCCAAAGAAACGACCGTGGATTCTGGGAGAGCATTCCTTACACGGATTTCTCGCCGGATGGCTCGGCTAGTCATTGCTCCATCGTTTGGAAAGACTCGCTATACGTGGTCGGTGGTGAGAGCTTTCATCGCGCCAAGATGATCTACGTTTACGATTACAATGGAAACGTTTGGGAAACTCCGCACGTGGAGGGAAGGGTTCCTCTGCATCGATACGCCCACTCGTGCGTTCTCTTTGGCGACAAGATCTTCATGTACGGCGGCGTTCTACCTAATTCTATGGTTACCAACGAAATCTGGGCCTTCGACGTGTCCGCGAAAGTTTGGGAGAATGTGACTGTGCACGACAATCGTCACAACAACAAGACCATGCGCGGCCCCTTAAAGGTGACGAAATAACACGATTCTCGTTCAGATAATGAAGCAGAAAGATCTTAAGCAACTTTCGTCTAACGCGGTACTTTACACAGGTAGCAGGGCACACCGCGACCCTGGTGCAGAGCGACGGAAGAAAAGAGAAGATGGTCGTGATATTCGGCTATTCGCCCCAGTACGGCTACCTAAACGTTGTCCAGGAGTACTACCTGGGCACCCGTGAGTGGCAAATCGTGGACACTGTCGGTTTCCCCGTGAAAGGCGGCTACGGTCACACCTCCGCCTACGATCCGTTGACCAAGTTGATCTACGTGTACGGCGGCTACGTTTCCGAGTCGCAGAGCACGCAAGTGTTGACCAGCAGATTGTATTCCTATCACCCGAATTACCGCGAATGGAGATTACTCACGTCTGCGCCGTCTGCCCGTTTCTTCCACACGGCTGTCTTCATTTCTGGTGGGCTGATGATCGTTTTTGCTGGCAATATGCACAACGACACGCAGCACTCGGATGGGACCAGGTGTTACTCGGCGGATACGGTCGCTTACGACGTCACGTGTGATTCGTGGCATCAGTTTCCTATGCCCAAAGAGATGACCGACCTGCCCAGGTACGGGCACAGCGCTACCGTCTTCGAAAAGTCTATGTACATTTATGGAGGATTCGATGGTCAGATGATGTCCGATATGTTAAGGTAGATATCGCTATTTCCACTACTGCTTTTTTGTTTCTTTGCTTCTTTCAACATCGTTACCTTTATTGCCCACCGTTTGCAGGTATACACCAGGGAGTTGCGAGCATCTTACTAACCAGAATCAGTGTCTGAACGCGAGGACAGGGGCGAAGTGCATGTGGGACAAGCGGGGCAGCAAGTGCGTGCAGATCATGAAGATATCGCAGGGCGTGCTCCACAACGACGACATACACGACGGTATCTACATGAGATGCCTGGACGAGACGCCGCCCCGTGGTATGACCTCTCACAAGGAGCTGTGCAAACTGCTCACGGACTGCGTGGCATGCGTGCAGACCTCGTACAATTGTGTGTGGTGCGGGAAGAGCTGCTCGCACGAAATCTGCCGGGACAACGCGAATTCACCTCCAACTAAAGCTATCACCGATCTGGAACAATGCGACGAGCACACTGGCATCGAGTGCTTGCAATTGCACACGTGCCACGCGTGTTCCAGCAACCATCATTGCATTTGGTCGTGGTCGAACGGACCTGATCGGTGCAAGCCGCATTCAAAAGCACGCGAGGTGAGTGTACGAGCAAACGTCAGAAGAACAGTTCTCCGTTTGGCGGATGTTCAGGCTGCAATTAGCGTGAACAGTACTGCTGCAAAATAGCAACAGGAACTTGAATTAATAAAGGATTATTTGCAGCAGGTGACCATTCTCAACGGGACGATCCAGGCACAGAGATTGTCCATAGATTCTTGCCGCAGTCCCTGCGTGGAGTACACTTCCTGTAAGAATTGCACAGAGTCCGACTGTATCTGGTGTCAGAACGAAAAGAAATGCGTGGACAAGAACGCATATCCTGCTAGCTTCCCTTACGGTCAATGCCGCGAATGGACCACGATCGACGCAAAATGCCGTGCGACGGAAACGGGGAAAGAATGGTGCACGTTTTACTCGTCCTGTGCCGCGTGTCGCTCGGATCCCGGTTGCGGCTGGTGCGACGACGGCTCTGGAACAGGAAAGGGGCTGTGTCTGCCAGGCGGAGCTCGTGGTCCAAGTAGCAGAAGCTTGGACACCTGCCCATTCGAACGATGGTACTTTACCAAATGTCCTAGTAAGTGAACTGTAATCAAGTAACGATTTCTTGGTCACAGTGTAGGATGTTTAGAAGCTACTGCATAATTCGTAACGCTTCTGTGCCGACGCCTTCGTTATTATAATTTTAGCTTGCCAGTGCAACGGCCACAGCAAGTGTCTCTCTAATAGCAGCGTGTGTATTCAGCCCTGCGGAAATTTAACTTACGGACTGCATTGCGACAAATGTATTCCTGGCTATTATGGGAGTCCTCTAAACGGAGCCACATGCCAACGTAAACTCATCCTATTTTGCGCAATATCGTTGTACCTGGCCGACACTGAATTGTTAGTTGATTCGCATTTTCTCGTTGCAGCCTGCTTTTGCAATAACCAAGGCACACAGTGCACCAGCGAATCGGGGAAATGTTTCTGCACAACGAAAGGCATTATTGGGGATCATTGTGAACGATGCGACGTGGCCAGCCTGTATCACGGCGATCCCACGAATAAAGGGTCATGTTTCTGTAAGTATACTAGGATGGATATTTCTTTTCAGCAGAAGCGAGGAATTTAGATTGAAAATTCTTTTGTAGACGATTTGGCTATCGATTACCAATTCACCTTCAATTTAAGTAAAAAGGAGGATCGCCAGTATCGAGCCATCAATTTTAAGAATTCCCCTCCAAAGCCAGATATTGACGCAGAGTTCTCCATAACTTGTTCCGTGTTTGCCAAGATGAACATCACCGTGAAAAGAGGGAACACACTCGAAATACCACTAATCCTTGGCGCTAATTGCACGACGAGCATGTACAAGCATCGTTTCATCAAAGATACGTATGGTTTCGGCAGCGAGGACAATAACACGTTGACCACGTTCTACGTGTACGTCTACGATTTTCAACCGCCTGTGTGGATCCAGATTTCTTTCTCCCAGTATTCCAAACTGAACTTGCAGCAGTTCTTTATAACATTTTGCACGTGAGTATTTGAAACTTCGTGCTAAGCGAGACGCCTTCGTGATAATCCATGCTGAAATTTAATTATAACGAAACAAGTGTATTGTCCGTATTGATCGTGTACTTTGTTCATTTTTTTTTTTCCAAATTTCCCACGCTTTTGTGTTGTCCTAAGCCTCAGGCAGTATTTACTTGTAAACTAGAGATTACATGCCTAGGTGCTTCCTCGCTCTGCTGTTGGTGGCTGCTGTCCTCTGGAAGATCAAGCAGAAGTACGATATGTACAGAAGAAGGCAGAGATTGTTCGTGGAGATGGAACAAATGGCCAGTAGACCGTTCAGCCAAGTTTTAGTGGAAATCGAGAGGCGGGATGTAGATAATTCCGACTCGGAGCGGAGCGAGTCCGAGTTAACCAATTGCCGCAAAAAGAAAAAGGTTCGTGTCGTGTGTTCACTTGTTTCATATACACGCTGTACTTTTAATAATACTATAATTAACCGGCTGCCATCGTTACAAAGTTTCGTATCGAAGATTCCAATATTTATCAATTTAATATAGCATAATATTGCACGGGCGTGGTCACCCTCCGCAATACGAAATTCAAATTTTACCGCGACTAGCGTCACGTTCGTCGCGTTGCGCGCGCACCCTCTCTTTCGATACAACGACTGCGCTCTTTCCCGCCATTCAAACGTGCGAGTTGGTCGCGGCCGGGTGTAGTGTAATTGCAGTTTCCAGTGACAAATGATGTGATATTCGTGATAATATTTGCAGGATGCCCCTAGTCCGATCGCGCTGGAGCCCTGTTGCGGAAACAGAGCAGCGGTCCTGTCGTTGCTAGTCAGACTGCCTACTGGCGGTGAAGCATACACGCCGGCTGGTCAAAGCGCCGGTTTAGCGGTGGCGTCTGCGTTAGTTACACTCGGTAGCCCGCGGAGGCCTTCTCAGGAATTGACGACGAAGGAGCCGACGAAAACACGAAAGTCTGCCAGCCAGCATCCAGACTCCACATGCATTTAGCGATAAGAACGCGAAAGTAGAGAAAGAGACAACGTTAAGCGACGCCGTGGGTGACTATTGAAGCCTTAGACATGTTTCTGTGATCTTGCCTCAGCGAACGGGCAGGGCTTTGTTACGATTGAAACTCTTCGAACTCTGATCGAGTGAAGTGTGTGATTGTTTCCTCCGTTCTTTAGTTTTCTTTTTCTATTTTTTTTCTTTTTGTTCTTTTCTTGTCTTCGTTACGTATACCGTCGCAGCACGATTGATTTTTGGTGAAAAGAATTTCGACTTCCCGGGGAGGCGTTCACCTGGGAGTATAGCACTCATCGCGCACGACGCTTCGGCTGAGTGGATTTAACGTACGCGTTGCTGCGTTTACGTTTGAAAAAGAAACGGAGGCTGGCTGATTGCGCGGTAAGTAATGATTTGAGAACCATAAAAATTGCACGCGTAATATTTTCGGCGTTAATGTGTTTCGCTGACTTCGGAAGTGTTTTTTACTCTTCGATTTCATTCGTCTCTACGTGACGATGCACAGTGTTGTACATAGATCTGTTATAGACCCCTTTACTTCCTTTTGTCTCGTCTCTGGGTTATCGATTTGCGTCTTCGAAGGGGCGGTTGTGAAATAAATATCCCCGCCCTTTTGTTTTCCCTTTTTTTTTTAATTTTTCTTTACTTCGTCTGGATTCGTTCTCACGCGCTACCAAGTCCACGATCTGCATAGTGCTGCCCCCTTGTGCGAGTTTCGGGAGGTCGACGAACGAAACATTGAAAAATTCGATTTGCCAGTTGCGGTACGAAACATAATTTTCATTCTCTATTTTGTAAAGTTGTGTAAATATTTGTATGGCTGTATATCTGAAGTGAAAGGCATAAACAGACGTGAGAGTGAGAGAGAGTATGTGAGAGAGAGAGGAGAAGAGAAACAAAAAAAATTGTACAGATAAATTCGTGGGGGGAAGGTGTAAACGAGTGATAAGGAGCGTGTCCCTTTTGTGTATTCGTCTCGAGTAAGTTGTAAAATTTCAATTCTAAATTCAGGGAAATGAATAGAGTCAATTTAATGGTCTTCACATGACCACCGCATCTTTGTATTCGATATATGCATACATATACTGTGCCAAAGCATTTTTCATATTGGTATTATATTATGTATATAAAAGAAAAGAGACTACGAATGCACCAAGACTATTTATTTCGAAAGGTTATAAAAATTGACGAAACGTAGGATTCCACTTTCTTCGCTATCTTGTCTCTATTCATTTCTATAGAGAAGAGGAAAAGATTCGCTACACGATCGAAGAAAGTGCTAGAAAAAATTATTCATCGTTCTATCTCATGAATTTTATCCGAATGATGGTGTACTTTCGATCGTGCAGCGATCAACGTAATTTTAATCTAACAAATATTAGAAGGAAGAAAAAAGGGGAAGGATGTGGACGTTGCAATAAGCTGTAAGAATCGCGGTAATTCTTCGGTCTAAATGGGGTTTTGCTCTGCTGGTGGTTTTTCACTTGCCATGCCGAGTCTTTGAATCTTTAATTCGAGAAAAATGGAACAATCGTAATTTATCGCGTGGCTGTGGTTATTATTCGTTTACGTTATTTTTCTTCTGTTGACTTCTCGTTATTAGGAATTTCTATTTGCGTAGCCATTAAAAGTATAGCTGCTTCCATTGCGAAATTTAGGACGATCTCATACTCTTACTTCCTGTTCTGAATGTGGAGGCAGCCACGCAATTCCGTGCCCCCTAATTCTACAAAGTAAGATCCACATTCTGGAAACCAATAGAATTTTCTTTGCTTCCTTCCTTCGGTTTTAAAGGACCCCCAGCACTGACAGAGCATTGGAAGAGTATATCTGTACGCAAGTGTCGTTTGTTTTAATTTATAAAGTAACAATCGAGTTTTTAGCGGGCAGGGAACGTTTTATCATAGCGTTCAAAATAATCGGAGGATTTGTTGTTTACAAAAGACTAGGGGAATAATTGTATTTGTACATTATTGTAGAATTTTTACCCGTTTTTTAATTCACACTACAATATCAGCTTCCAGTTTATTGTACAACCAATCTCGGCAGACTGTCCTCTAAATATTTTGAACGGAGCATTAAGACTCGATTACACCAACTGTGTTGCTCTAGTTTAAGTTTTCTTTTCATCGAGTATGCGAGCGGCGTGGGCGTTTTTTTATTATTATTGTACAGCACGGACCAAGTGCAATGCATTTTGTTTTACCATGTAATACTCATTGAATTTCCTTCGTTCTCTCTACTTTATTCTGAGCCTCTTTTGTGAGGGTGCAACCAGCCACAACTGCGCTAGGTTCGAAATTAATCCCAATACTCCAGGACCACTACTTGCCCCCCTGAAAAAAATATGGAAACAAAGAACGAATTATGAAATATTCATTCTTATTCCCGAATCGTGTTCTGGTTGCACTCGCGTAGAGCGTAGTGTACATTTTAATACCGTAAAGATAATTTAATTTTTTATACAACTGTTTTGTTTTTGTTTATTTTTATTAATTACAGCAGCGTAACTTTATTACCCTTGCTTTTTTTTCATTTTCGAGACTCGACCTTACTGTTCTTCGTGCGAGAATTTAGTTGTACATAGACGATTATAAATATGTTATGTTGTATTTAAACAAAAAAAAATGAAAGAAGAGATAGGAGTATATTGGATATATACATACATATATATATATTGCTCAATACACGAGTAGACTTCTTTTCATTGCTTCCGAGCATAGTTTCTCTTTTACCGATTTCTGTTTTTTATATTTATAATATCACTTTGTAACCAGGAGGGCGAAATTGTTCGCGATGTTGTGTAATTGTTAATGAAATCTCGGGATTGCAGTTTGTTTTCAAGGATCACGAAGACAATTCAGGATAATCCGGTATTCTTCGTCCCTATCCTGAGTGTCCTGATACTGCCAACTTTCACCTTTAATCCTTCCTAATTTCGATTACCTATCTGTCTTCAGCCCCTGTATTTCCATCTGTCTTTCCGCCCCATGCCGCTTGACTTTGATTTTTCTGAATGAAACCACAAAATTCCGACTTGTGACAATTTTATAGTCATTGTTACTGAAAAATGGAAATATGCGTGAAACGTAAATCTGTTTGTTACATAAATTCGTAATTAAATCTGAATAAAAACTAACTTATAATAAATTTCGAAAGAATGCATTTTAGAACATAATTAGAACGAAGTCGCACACCGTCGTTGTCCATTCACATTAATCGTTGGTGGATCGTTGATCTTCCTTGCATTTTCCTCCCTTTCATTGATATTATTCTACATCGAGTGAATATAGATCGGGTCTTCTAGATCCTTAGCGTAAGCGTTGGCGGTTATAATTGGACGTATAGAGTAAATACGGTGTTCCCCGAGCATCTTGGAGATCTTTCGAAATTAACATACATAGAAAGAAATTAGTCATCGTCGTGTTCAATCGAAACTTGAATACGAAAGAGAAACGTGCGCGATTTAAACTGGGAAAAATGTGGAATTAAGGAGAAGTGGAATTTTACTGAGATTTGGGGAACTCTGGGATTTTTTTTAGATTTCTATGACATCTCTTAATTGTGGAATTTCCAAATTCGTTGAACAGAAAAGACTTGACTTCCTTTCTCTTGTTTCACCTCGGCTTCCCCTTCCTCTCTTTTTATATCCAAATCCTCCAAAGAGTTTAATCACAATTTTCATTCGTTACGTTAAAAAGAAGCTGCAATATTTATGTCTGCATAACGTAATCCGTAAGTAGGTAGGTATATTGTAATAACAAGTAACAAGGTTGTAGGCAACAATTTTTGTAGAACGCGAATGAGAATACTTATTTTTATTCAGGGATGTGCGCAAGGGAACACGTTGATAAAAGGGTAAATAAAAATGGTAATTAAAATATTATTACAAAACACGACAATGGGAGAAAGAATGAGAATGTGTATGTCGCTCACATAGGCACAGATTTATTTTACACAATTGTTACGCCGAAACTGTGCAACAGTGTTCATGTACATAAATGCACGTGTATGATAATTCCGGCAGTGATACAAATTGTGCGCAGGATGTTATCATTGCATTATTGTCATGGTTCTCATTAACGTCATCTGTTAGGAAGAGAGGAAGCACTCCAATTATCATGGTTCAGGGTCTTCCCGGCTCTACAAGTGGAACTGACCAGCCACTGGTCAGACATGGTCGCGCTGGAAATGAGTTTTATATCAGAAGCCTTCGTATATTATTCGTTCGTGGCAATTTCTGTACATATTGTATAAATATAAGGAATACAAGAGAAATATTTATTCGCTGTTTTATATTTTTATCGCGACGGTCGGTATTTACGAATCGATCAGTTGGCTGAAAATGATCGTAAAATTTGCCCTCAAATATGGCAAAATTTTCCGCCAATATTAATATTTAATTAATTTAGATTTAAGTAGTATTGCCAGAGTTCAGTAATTAGTATCGGAGGAACGAAACGCAGGAATTTTACCTTCCTGTTTGCATTCAACATTTTTTTCTCTCAATTTATTTATATTGTACTCGATATTCCCATTAGTCTCCATTGAAATCTTCAATCTATTTGAGAACTCGAGTGCGTTAAGGTTTATTGAAAGAGCTTCTCGATTCAAAGAGCTTGCTCGTCTTGACGTTTAGAGTTCCCCGAGAACAGTCTGGTAAAATTGTTCGGGTTTCATAACGATTCTTCTCCTCTTGTACGTGTTTTGTAATCCGTATGCATACATATAAGCGATCGAAATCTATTTGTGGCGTGCAGCCGAGTCAGCAAGAAAGGCTTCCATGTATTGTACTTGACGAACAATCGTTCGTTTTTTTTTATTCTTGATTCATCTTACGTCTATGTACCCACGTATGAAATAGGGCAGCAAGAGTACGTACTTTTTCCTTTGCCTGGCATGCATGGAACGAAGGAGAAGCTTTATCGATCGCCGAATTTATATTCCGCTCTGCCTATCGTGACAGTCGTGTCCAATCAAATTTATCTTTCTTAATACTTTCTTGCCGTTTCGAAGAGGATTTCGGAAAATTTTCCAATCTTCAACACGCTAATTACTAACGCTAATATCGTATAATTAGGCTTAGACTTTCCAAGCATAAAAATGGGTCGCCGATGTTGCAGTTCGATTGAAACGACGGTGATGCATGTATTGCGAAGTTTTCGAAAAGCTCGATAAGATCTCGTGGGAGTCGTGAAGAAAATTCGGCGTGGCTCAATTATTACGATACTTTCACAAAGACTGGCAAATGGCATTTTTCCAGGGGTTGCTTGAGGGTGAGCAAAGTGGCAGAAAAATGAAATGACGCTGAAGAAATATAATGCACAGAGAGAAAGGGAGGGGGAGTGAGAGTGATAGTACGATAAAATGTATGAGTGGGTGTGTGATAGGGGGAGCGGTTTCTCAAATTATGCTCGTATTTTTGTGCTAGAACTTTAACGAAAGGACAGCGGGGGGAAAGAAAAAATGAACGAAAGAAGCAACGGAAAGAAAAGAGAAATAAAATAAAGATGCGCGCGAGAGTTGCAGAATTATTAGCATGAGCGAAGCGAGCGTGAATATCGGAGTGAAATAAAATGTATTGTATTATATTAAATAAGACAGATATTGTTTAAATAAAATTGATATACATAATGTTTTCTCTGTTTTCGCTGTTCAATTATTCCACCACGGGTTGTAGCCTTACAATTATTTGGGTTTATATAATGATCCGCAAAATATGTTCGTCCAATGTTCCCTGCAATCTGGAATGAAAATTAAACAGGGAGGTACGCAAATTATTTGCTCGACAATTTTAACTCGAACGAGCTAAATCTTCGTGGGTGGGAATGCGAGATAGTCGTAGCAGTCGGCTTCAAAGTTGAAGATTCCTGAGTAAACTAACTGAAACGCAAGGTATCCGACGCAATCGTTTACCTGGCAAACAGGCAACCGCAGTTTCGAGTTATCGAACACCTCGTAAACTCTCGGATGATTTGCAGCGTCGCGACGCCTGCGAATTTCTCGTAATTAGAATTTCTGAATCTCTGGCTCACCCTCCCATCCTCTAATTGGGGTAAGCAGCGATTCAAGCCCTTCCGCGAGCAGGCTGAGTTTTCCAAGCTGGCGATAGACTTTCCAGAAGGGAAACAGTGTAAAGGTAATTGCTTGGAGGTTGATTCGATGTAGCGGAAGTATTAGGTGAAAAGTTTGATACGCAAAGTACGATAACGAGTACATAATAATTAAAGGAAAATTCAATCAGAGCGGCATTGAAGTGAAATATAAATAATTTGTACACGTAGAATCGATTACCGCTTGTGCGTAATTTTTTTTCGTCAGGTGCAATGTGTCTCGTTATTCGCGCCTGATTTTCATCGTCGATATTGTTTCCGAACAGTGGGAATATTTGCTCACCTTTCATTTCGTTTCTGTCTTACCCGTCGATCGGACGTATACGCGTATAACACGGTCGATTATAAATTGAGCGGAAATAAAACGAGTCATCCGGCGATACGCGGAAACGTGATATAAAATCCAAATCCATCCCACGTGAGATCGCAATGGAAAGGTTTTACGATCGTTAGATCCTCCAGAATGGAAATATTTATGAGGGTGAGTTTTCTCGTGCAATTTTTCCAAGTGGGTGTATCCGACTGCTGTTCCATCGGGCACAAAGGTAATTCGTAGATCGACGTATAGATGTGTGTATAGAAGCGGGAAATTTTGTGCGAGCTTCTCTGCTTTTATTAGCAAGAGTATCTTAATATTCAAGATATCGTTAAAATCCTTGGAGGTGTACAAATATAAATTGCGTGCCGTGGGGAAAATGAAAGAAAATGCAAATTCTCGATCGAAATGAACGAATTGTTCGTACAAGCTGAAATTAAACTCGTCCTCTTGAAAAATGTTGCCAATTGATTTTGCCACGAGGAATTATCTCACTTCTCTTCGTATACAACTTGTATACGTGTTCCTACTACTACGTGCATTGTGTGCCCATTGAATTCGACGTTTCTCTCGTTAAGGCACAATAGACATCGAGAAATAGCACATTGGCCGAGTTCGAGATTATCGAATTACTCGGATGCTGCTCACAAAGAAAGTCTATAGCCCCGGGATAAGTTGCCCGGATAAATCCTGCTCCATTGTGGATACCATGTCGCGTTATCATAATCCTACTCCTCTTCCGTGGCTATCGATACTATCATCCACCGTGAAGATAATGTACGATATGTGGAATCGATAGTTTGTAATCTAAGGCGTTGAACGCGGTGCCGTATTTGCTTCGGGAAATATTATAATATACGTATGAAGTCGAATGGTAAAAGGTTGTTCAATCCTTTTCACAATATTTCGTGGCAAATAGATTTATTAGATTCGAGCAAAACAAAGGCGACGATTAATTAATGTAAAGCACGAAAACCTTGCTTTGCAGTGCTAGTAATTACGGTGGACATGGGAGATTTGCTTGTGGAAATATCCAGAGGAAAAAGGTCGGACCAGAATTAAGTTAATGAAATGGTACATATACATACGTAATGGTGGCCATTTAATTAATTTAATGAGCGTGCAATTTCGATTAAAATCGGTGCACCATACTTCACTCGTGTATCTTGATCATTTTGTCTCTACTAGTATCTTTTGGGCATGATACCTTTTTATGATACGACTGTAACAATTATTTTTAGGTGTATTTTATATTTATAGGGGAAGAAATTTATTCTTCAAACTTATTAAATAATAAAACAGTGTAGCCAAAGTTTCCATCGTTTTCTTCGAGTTCATCGTGTGGTTTATTGTGGTATATTAACTCGCTCACCTGATTCTGGTTCATTAAGTAGTTTGTGGAACGCCGTGTCGTTACTTAGTGAAGTTTAAGGAACACAGGTATTTAGATATGATTCCTGTTATCGTTCACTGGTTATGGTTAAAGCACATTGGAATTTCATTCGCTTTGCTATGAAATTTATACAACTTCCCTCGCCGCGGTTGTATGACGGTGGTAAATTAATCTAAAATTCAATCAAACACGCGTCTGTCGCGCGACGATTCGTGGCATGCCTTTGCTTCCGATTTATACGAAATTCCATACGTTTTTCGTTAAAATAAATAATAGAAGCATAAATAATCGAGTAAAGAAAAAATGCATAGGTTAAATATATGTAATGTTAACACATTAAATTAAAAATATACAATTTTTGTTAACCTTCTATAATTCAAAATTAGCAATTATTCTATTACAATAGATTCCACGGAATATTCTATTCTTTATCACTCATAATTCATTTCATCCAGATGCAGCAAAAAGTACTGGATTTAATAAAGCTTCATATTTTAATTCAATTACATTCTGCGTTGTAAAGTGTTTTCAACACGAATCTAGAAATTTATTTGGGGACTTGTTTCCACGTTGTTGTATCAATTGTTTAACTATTGTTTCGATATAATAACAATTTCGAAACAATCAACAGCCATCGTTATGGTAACGTGGAATATTTGAAAATATTTCAATCAGTCATTCGTATCTCAACTCTCGAATATGTTTCTGCTGGTCCTGTTTTCCAATAATATTTCGGATCCGCTTAAACACAGCTATGCGCGGAAACATCGCAGTAACAATATTGAGAGACGAATTACTGAAAGTTTAGCGAGCGAACTAGCTCCGATAGCAGGGCGAATTATTTTAATACGAAATCACCGACGGATAGCATCTGT
The DNA here is from genome assembly GCA_963583965.1 of Nomada ferruginata. Lineage (NCBI taxonomy): Eukaryota > Metazoa > Arthropoda > Insecta > Hymenoptera > Apidae > Nomada > Nomada ferruginata. The sequence goes on along the minus strand of OY757225.1, from coordinate 5,013,947 downwards.
TCTGTTCTCAGGATCACGTAAATGGACTCGAATAATTACCACGTGAAACGCTTTTATCTGCCCCCACAGTATTCATATTCCTCCCACGATTTTCGTAACAATATTGTTTGCATTTGATAGCAATTTCTGCTTCTCTGTCGCATCAAGCTATCATTCATATATTACATTGGACTTTAATATTTTCCAACATTTTCGAATTACTTGTAGGCGAAATTCGTTTGTTCGTTTACTTTTTAATCATCGATATATTAAATTCTTCCGAACGATGAAACTTTCGCGAAACTTTCCAACGAGTCGCGAGCACGGGCGTTCCTAATTCCAACATTTGGCACGCGTGCCAGCCACTAATTTCTGAAAACAGACGTCCCAATAGCGCCATTCGTTAATTACGTATCCGGCCTGTCCTTATTTCTGGTTAAATTCCATGGAACGCTGATAAAAGAAACAATGGAAGTCCCGACGTTGCGTTAAGAGAAATCGTGCAACTTTCATAAATGTGCTGGAAAAAGGCGGAAATTGAACCAAGTTTCCGGCGATTTCATTTCGCCGTTTTGGCAAACGCCCACGAAAAATGAATTTCCCACAGAAATAGTTAGATGATCATAAAACTCCGGAACAAGCATCAATCTGTTTAACAATTCTTTCCGTTTTATTAGTTTTGCCTCGAAGAGTGAACACAGACATCTCTTCAATCCCAGGACACTTAGTGCAAGCAGAATTACCTTCGTCGTCCTTAGAAGCGTGGAACAGAAGGGCCGGGCAACGAGGTGGATAATTCCATCGCAACCCACCATAAAGCAGTACCCAAAGCTGTCGTGAAGACATCGATGGTGGTCTATCCCGTGAGTAACATCGTTTTCTTTCTGACCCTTAACACAGCACGCAATAAAATGGGCTTTAGGGCTGACATTGTTGCTTATAAAATTGTATTTCCGGTGGAACAACTTAGGGACACACTTGTTCCTTAATTTACACGCTGTTCTAGCTAAATATCTGAAGGGAACTATTTCAGAGACAGCTATTGCAGATATTTTACAATTAATAATAGCATTTTTCTCACAGTCTTGATTGAAAAAAATTTGCAAATTCGTGTATGACATATACTCGAAGAGGTTAAACGATATTGCCTGCAAAATTGAGTTGGTTTCAGTCTTCAAAATTTGATTACTATTATTATTATTTTTTGTTTAACTGGCGAGCAAATAAGTGTCCAGAAAATTAACGTTCAACTCTTCCTTAATGAGATTTAACGCACGCGTAGACACGCAACCCCGTATAACAAGCAACCCTTCCCTGAGTGCCGTGACTTTCGATCCAGGAAACTCGTTTCTTACTGCGTTGGAAAGGCCGCGATAACTTCCTCGCTAAACCTCGCTAAACCTCGCTAACAAAGTTTCGTGCAATCTTTCAGAAGCATCCTCGTGTAAAATTAGCATGACTCACGGTCCCGTGTCTCGAAAGTAGACGACAGAGTTTCACTGAAATTTTTCACTACATTTCGCCCACATTTACATACCATAGATGTTGCAAATTCCTGTGTACAGATTACCATCTCTCCTCTTAGCGTCTGCGATTCCTCGCTCAAAGATCATTCTCCCGGATCGGAATAAGCCGTAAATTCGACTGAAAGAATCGTAGAATCGAGTGAAGCAGTTCGAAGAAGCTCCGTCAAGCCGTGAATTCAAAGCGCTGCAAATTTTCAGAAATGTCCCACGTTCAAACGGAGCTTCTTTCATAAAAGATTCAAAAGGTTAAGTGGTAGCAGTGGCTGCAAAGAGAAATAGCAATTTCTAACCGTCTATCGGAGAGGGAGGGGCGAGAGGCATGGTTGTTAGTTGTTTCATCGGTAGAAACAGAGAAGAGCGGCTTGGTTCTCTGCTTTCACAGAGATACATTTGGTTATTAAACGTCCGTGGCTGTTCAAACGACGCGGCGACGTCGTCGTCGACGACGAGGATGCATTGTTTGACGGATACACGCGGCCGACGATTCAAGCTCCGTGTAATTCGGTTGCGAAGGATAATTTGATCGCTGATTGAAAAAGCTCTTAAAGTCCTTGTTACGCGCACCGAGACAATTGATTATTTTCTTTTCTCTTTCCTTTCTTTTTCATTCTGCAACGACGAAGGTGTTCTGTCGTTGGCAAATTCCAGGACCGCGTGGGATCATAATTAGTGAGCAATTTTAGGAGACGGAAACGCGAAATCTGAAACAGTTGCGGCTCAACAGAACGTTCGTATCAATTTAAAAAAAGACCGAGTCTTGTTTCAAGTTGTCTGCCAATCTCCCGCCAGCTTCCCGCCGGGCAAGAACAATTCGTGTAACCACGACAGGTGAACAACCTCATTATTTTCAATGGTTGGCAACGTTAGACGTTGTCGTTCGTGCCACATTCCAAGGTGCATCGCGACTATTTAAATCCGAACACTCGCCCCGGTCCACTTCTCTCGTCCCGTGTTCCACGAATCGATAAACACTCGAAGTCGAGGCTCCGAAGGCGACGATTTCGTGGCGGATCGGGGTCAGAGAGGGTTTTAAATAAGCTCTGGAAAGGATCGTTCAGCCAGAAGGAAATTATTGGCGAACGAGATTGTCCGATTGTTCCACTATTCAATCTCTGACTAATTAAACTTTCTTAGTAATACGGTAATTTATCTATTATTTATTATTACTATTGTTATTATTATATACGAGTGATTAACCCTTTCGAGATATTTTCCATCAAGTCAGTTGGTCGTTACAAGGGGGAATTTGATGAATTCTAGTGGGAGGAAGAGTCATATGGCAAATGGGTTCGCGTATGCGAAAATCGAAGGAACTTTCGAAGGGACTGAGAGCAGCGTCGCGACAGCGCTTAAGGGGATAATTAATTAAGAGTTTTAATTAACCAGTCTCCGGTAATTGAACGTAATTAGCTGCCGACACGCAGCCCGACCGCGGAGAAACGGTATTATAAATAGTTGCCGGTGGAACCTGTGAAACTTCTCCCCATTGCAAACGACGGGTGGGGTAGTTTTCAAATTATTACTGTCGTCTCGATTTCCATTTGAGCAATCGGACCTGCAATAGCACCGATGCGATATCGAATAAACACGACGATTCTCGAATATATTTTAAATAAGCTCGTACACTTGCTTAATGATTCGCGGGGCAAGAAATGTTGCGTCTCGTATAAAATATAAATTGCAAAAGTTGGAAGCACTTTTATCAGCAAAACCAGCGACGCTTGCGAAAATAAAAATTATCGCGGTCCGTGAAACGATCGCCACGAATTTTCAAACAGAAATGGAATGTTTATTTTTACATTTCGCGTAGCGGTGAGACGTGCCGAAATCGATAGTCGAAAATACGTGGGTGGGTTTTTTTTCTACAGACACCGGTCGAATCGTATATTTTCTCTGGATGTGCCATTGTCTCAGGCAATGCTTGAACCTGTTCCCCGGCGAGCCCTCGAAAAAGATTACTCGCCGTCGCAAATGTGGTAATCAACGCGAATTTCGCGGACAATAGACAGGTGCAACGAGAACGTGGTCGAATAATTATCTCCGGGCAATCGAACTCCAATGGAAATTCGTTTCGTTCGCCGAATCGTTGTTTATATCACTCTCTGCTAATCTGATTCCTTTCGTCGGCTCTTGTTTTACTGTAAAGCGAATTTAATATTTATTTATCTCATCCTACGATGAGAAATATTGTATCGCAATTCGCGATGGAAGTTGGCAGTAAAATAATTGTCTGCAGCGTATAAAAAGAAAGTGGATAATTAGGAGACCTTTATTTCTCCGTTCATACAGAACTAATTATACAATTCCTCTCGATCACCCACTTCCCCCCTAATCTTATTAATTAACCAATTAAGGGAAACTGGCCGCAAAACCGCACCAGCCCCGTATTCACCCCCCAGATCCAACAGCAGCCCTTTCCCCCCCCCTCCTCGTTCTCGTTCAGACACACCACACGCGAGCGAATCATTTCAATTTTCGAAAACGCGCCGAACGCAATTTGCCCAGGACAAATATCGCCCGACAAATATTTGCAAACGGTACAATGGCGGCGACGTGGAGCAAAAAAAAGGGGGATGAGAACCGCGCAGTGGATGGATTCCAATTCGTCCGTGAATTTTAATATACAAAGAGCGAGTCGTTCGAAACGAAAACGAATTAGCCCGGTCCCGGCCGGCGAGTTATTTCCTTTTATATTTTATTTCGCCGCTTTGCACGTTTCACCTGGTCCGATTTCCCGTCCGGTTATAGATCGCAGTTCGTCGCGCGCCGTTGGAAAATGGGACCGGGGGGGGGGGGGGGGGGGGTCGATTTAGAAAATCACCGGCCAAATTTGTATCGTGGGCTCAGCAAAATGATTACGCTGCTTCACTCTCGTCGAGATTATTCCCAGTTCAAGCGAAATACCCCGCGACGGAGAAATTTTCCGGGGGCTTCATTCTATTCGTCCACTCCTGTAACCCGCCTTTAATTCGTCTCACTGGCCGGAATAAAAGTTACGGAATATTTGCACGATATCAGTGAAACCGGTGTTGACCACTATTTTTTCCGACAACGAGCACGAATTTGCGCGGTGGTGCGGTTTTAACGCGACTGTTTCTCTCCGGCTCGCGAACCGAATTCAATGGTTACGGAAGAGACAGGCGCGTTGCCGCGGTGTTTCGAAAAAATTTCTTCTCTCGTAATCATTTCGCCAACGCGAATCCCCGACGGCGAGCGAACCTTTTTTTCCTTCCATGGGGCGGGCTCGTTTTACGGTGAAATTTTCATTTCAGATAGCGTTTCTTTGACTCCGCGTGGCTCGTGAATGGGCAATGCAACCTTTTATGAAAACGCAAACGCTGCCGGCTCGTTCCGTGAATGCAAAACGAAACGAATCGATATTTGGCCATCTTGTTCTCGAAACGAGGAGTCGTACGTACAATATTAATTAAACGTCCAGACTTACGCGAGCAGGGGAAGGATACTTCAAACGCCCGCGAATTATTATTTTCCGTCTTTCCCCGCTGCGAATCCTTATGGCTGTTTTAAATTCTCTCTTATTTCTGTCATCCGATATGCATTTTTAATTAATCGACATGAAGTGCTTCGTTTCTATCTTTTAGCGTATTTTAATGCTACGCAAAATGATTGCAGTCGTTCCTTGGAGGAAATAAGTATTGCCTCGTTCGAGGCGAAATAGTCATTGCAAAAAATTAAGCAAGCGATGACCAATTTTCTTTGGTAATTGAATAATAGATCTCGAATGTGCGGCTTCAAAGCTACACAAGTATGTAAAGGGTTGGCGTACAATAAACCATCGAAATCCCGGTCGAACCACGAAACCGCGAAACTCTAAACGAACCTAATCCAAGCAAAACCCACGTGAATACCAACCGAACGTCTAACCTCTTCCATTTAATCGTTTAATTTACCACCTGTCCCCGACATTCTTTTTCGTCGTCGCAACCTTCCTACAAAAAGAAAAGAAGAAATAGAAAGAAAACAACAGTCGCCACGAAATGATCTCAGACAGTATCGATTCCAGTTTCGTTTAGACCAACAATTTCCGACCGGTGTGCCTCGATTGGTTCACAGGTGTGTTCGAGATATCTTCGTACAAAAGAAGTTGGAGAAAATTCTCTTCGCTGATCGCTAAATATCGTTGAATGCAAAATCATTTGATTGCCACTTTGGAGCGCGATATTTGCGTGCATTGTAAATCGGTCACCAGTAAATCTTTTGGCGCACATTCGAATTGTAGTAATTACTTCATGCATGCCGCGAGATTAAAAGCAAAGGGATAAAAATCGTTGGTTTACACAATCTTCCAGGTTTCCCTTAATTGGGACCTCGAGGAAATGAAATATTACAATATAATAGTTCGTTTACCCGCGTCGTGTTTATCCATAGAGGCCGATTTGTCCCGCCGTCGATAAAACCCTTTGTCAGTGGCGGCTGATGGCAGTTCGACGCCGGCCGTCGTTGCGAACGGATATACCGAGGCTCGTCCCACTTCCGTTTCACCGGGAACGCGTACAAGATTCGAAGAACCTCGAGGATCTAGTTGTAAATCGATCGCGTAATAATTTCACGTATCTCCAGCTTCGTAGTGCAATTAAAGTGAGGTAAATTAAAGTGAGCAAAGCTTTCCCGAAGCTCGTCGTCTCGCCTCTACGGAAAAATAGAACTCTGTGGTTAGTGAGTGGTTTTTTTTTCATTCCACGTTGCCTAAGCGTGGGGTTCTTATGAAATGAAAACAAAGTGCCGGAACGATCGGTTCTGAGATACTCTGGAAGCTATTTGGAGTCCGCTGTGTACGTTTCCGTGTCGCATTAATTTGGTTTACGATACTTTGACACCGGAATTAAATAGAATAGCTTTCCTTCGCGAGTGTTCTCGTCCCTCGTTTCTTTTTTTATTTTCGGGATCGCCGAAGGTAACTCGCCTGTTTTAACAAGCACGGGGGAGGTTCTGTGTGAACGTTGGGATCGTTAATGTATTAAGTGAGCGCAAAAGTTGCGGCGTCTATGCATCTGCATACGTATCGCCCATTTGTTTATTTTAATTTTTAAGCTCGCGAGAATCGTTCGAATGTACGTAGGTGTATCAGTGATTGTGAGATTTCAGTCGTCATAGGTGTTATTAATATTGCTGATCGTACGCGTGAGGTTTCCGACATTGTTTATTAAATCATTACCGTGGCAGTAATATATTCGTTTGTTGACGACTCGTTGACCCAGCTTCTCGGAAGTCCCGTAGCGTTTTGGTAGTACATACTATTAAAGTATTGCTTGCAAACATTGTCTTACGAGACCCTTACTACTATGTAACTACAGAATGTTATTGTCGAAGTTCATGACCGACGCGACGCGTCTCGCCTCGTTCGCGATGAATGGCCACGTTTCGCATTTTATTACAAACTCGCACTGAAGTAAACGTGATTCCTCCATGGCGATATTCTTCCGTCTCTCACCATCGTGAGTCACGATTGTGAGTACCAAATCATTTGAATCGAAAATTTAGCCACTCTGATAATATCTCGCAGCGGAATTAAATAATTGTTTGACAAAGAAATATTAATGTAACACTTCTTGCTGGCTGATTACTGAACTTTACTCGACACCGAAGTATGACCATTGAATAGAAAAGTTTTAGCACCGTAGGTAAATGCACGCAATGCAAATAATAGATTTATCGAATGGTTGGCCATAGCAAGGAAGGTTGTGCAAGCTGCATAAAATAAAAAAAACAGCAAGAAATATATTGCGGAGGGAAAATGCAGGAATATCGAGGAATTATCAGATAGGAAAAATAAAACATAATATGGAACGTGGACGGATGTTGCGTTTAGAATGAAAACGAACGTCCGAATAAATGGGAGCAGCGTTTTATTCCATATTATTTTATTTCGACATGCTCGCGTCGCCGTGATTTCCGACGTGGAAATGGGATTTGTTGAATGTTCGATTGATTCGTTTCACCTGGTTTATCACACGAGACGACGGAGATTGGTCCGCGGGGATAATTCTGCGCGATGAGAATCCTGCAAAATGAACTTCGATTAAATTTTAATGCGTGTCTCGCATCATTATTATCATTCGTGGTATATAATGAAAGCTTATGCGCGATATTTTACAAAATATATCGGGCTGTCGGCAAGCTTCGTCGAGAAGAAAGATTCCGAAAACATGGAGTGATTGCGGAGAATTTTAAATGGATCATAGAGAACCTCGAGATACCCCGAATTTTCCGACGAAATCTCGGCGTACGTATCTAGTTAGCGAGCTCTGAATAATTTCCATAAGAACTCCAGAAATCTCGCGGAATGCTAATTTCTCAGACAACCGAGGGAACTCTGTGAAATAATTCATTAATTCTACAAAACTCGTGTTCGATATTTACAAAAACTTGCCAAAATTTCTTCGCTTAGGAGGTTGTTATCATCGCGCGATCAAAGAGACGTCCCGTGCGCTATCGTGATACTCGAAGTTCTTCCGCGAACGAGTGGAACTCTTGTGAATGGCGAAAGACAAACGGTGTCGAGTGAGAATCGGGTACTTAAGCTATCGTTTCGCGGAGAGGGCGGCAAGTGGTTAAGTTCTCCAAGCTGGATCTGCTAATTAGCGGTGCGATTTCGATTTTTCGCCGAGTCGACAAGAATCACCCCTGCCACGCTGGTGCACGACAACGCTGTTGCATCTTCCGGTGAGTAGAAATTTTTATTGGGCCCGGCTAATGAGTTTTTAAGCATGCCGAACGAGTTAGCGCCGTTTAATTTATCCCTCTCGTTCTTCGGCCGCGTTAATTCCTTTATCTTTCTGGATAGACTCGACAGACTTTAATGGCCGCGTTAACTCCTTTATCTCTCTGGATAGCCCTCTGGGTAGCTCTCTGGATAGACACGACAGACTGTAATGGCCGCGTTTTCTTTTTTTTCTCTCTCTCTCTTTTTTACCTTTCTGTGTCGCTTGAAATGCGCCGAATAATTGCGGAAAGGGGTCACAGCCTTTTCTGCGCCGCACAGAATTTGGTAGGAAAAATTTGTAACATCGGGACGATTAACTTAATTTATGTTGCGCCACTTTGCATGCCCGCGCGCATCCATATTCTTCTCGTCCCGCGGACGTTTCGAAGAACTTTCGAGCATGTTTCCCTTTAATTTGGATCGCACATTTATTCGAAAAACGCAACGGGATGCCGTGGCAAAACCGACGAGCAATAATACGGAGGGTAACGGCGGTAATCGAATTTGTTCCGCGAATTGATTAACAAAATTCCATTTCGCTGGGAAACAGAGCTCCACTGTGCCTGTTGGCGATCGAGTCTCTTCGCCGAGCAAATAGATGATAAATTGGAGCGTCTGTAATTCGCGATTAAACGCGTTCCCTCCACCTGTATAGCTGCAGTGAAAAGTTGCTTAGAAGTTACAACTCCGGAATCAAGAGAATCCTAAGGAACCTATTACAAACTTACTCTCCAGATATATGTCACATCGTCCAATTATTTTTGGAAACGTTCATTACCGTCACTTTCGCATTCATCCGCTTTAATACCCTCTATCAGCAACAAAGTTAATCGCGATGCGTTTGCCGTGCAATTTAAAAGACAAGTCGAGAAACTATCGCAGGCAGGCCACGTTCGCCAAGCGTTGTTTCGCCGTTCGGATTCCACTCTGGCGGAATTAAAACAAAGCCGTGGAATGTAGAATATATGAGGAATGCATACCCGAAGGAACGCGTAGGATTGTCCGAATCGAATTTTCTTCGAAATTCCTCGAATCCCGAGAGTGGCCGTGATCTCACCGAGGAGATGCCAGGTCGGTTACCTGGCCGGTGAGTTTCGGATAGGCGAAAAGTTGAGGATGGAACAACAACGGTTTAGGCGGCGAGGTTATTTTCGCAACGATAAAGCCGACGGGAACGCGTCGTCAGACGGGAAATGTGCTCGTTAGAACGGCTTCCTCTTGGCTCTGGCTGGCTGGCCGGTATCCCTGCTTCGAGTGACAGCCAGGAACGTCGGCTACGTTATTATGCTGTGCATCGGACCGTCTGCCAGATACCGTTCCTGGCCATTACTAAACACTCTATCTTACGAGATCGAATGACTCGGCCCGTTGGTTTTTGTCGAGAAAGTTCACGCCGTTCGAACAATAGCTGCGGGTGATATTTATTTTCGTACGGCGGAAACGGAGAACGCAGATGCGGGATTCTCGATGAATATCTGTTAGCATTTCTGGATTAAAATTTCCGCCGCGCTTCGGCGCATCGTTTAACATCGTTAATTATTATACTTATTTGTTCCATAGCTAAAAAGTTTCGCACAGCTTTCATCAATTATACGTATTTCCCTATCGAATTTCTTCCAAAAATGAACGATCACTCGTTTATCGAGTCGCTCCAACTTTCACCGTCGGTCGGTTACAGGTCGAAGCCGGGACAGTAGCGATTTCGTGATATCTCTATGGGTTGAAGACAGGCCGTTTATGTTGATTGCGATTAGAGAACAGTTTGCTTCCGTCGGCCAGCTGGGAAGCTGACCTGTGTATAGCTTCCAACCGTGCAATCAATTCTCCTCTCGATACATTTTTCGGAGAAAATAAAACGAGGACAAACGAAAAGGGACGGGGAAGAAGGAAGGAATCAGATTGTCAATAGACTATATAATTTAGCACGGGAAATATTACAAATCGATTCGATTGATCCAGGAGCTATTTCGGACCCGATAAATTTTCGATTGTTTGGCAGCACGAGTAAATTGCGCAAACGTAAAATGTGCAATAGTAAAATGGTCGATAGTCTGCAGGGTTTCAAAGATGTTTTAACCAGACGCGGTGTAAGGTGGATGCAAAGAGCTAATATTATATCGTGGACTGGAAATAGCTAGGCATGTTCGCCAGCCTTTAATTGATCGGAATCGATTGGAGCGCTTGAAGCATCCTTTCCGAGATTGCCACTCGAAGACGGTCCATTTCGTATTGAAACCTTTTCGTTCAATTAAACTGCCAGCGAAGGTTACGGTGAAACAACTCAACGGTCAAGGAAAGTACATTTTTTATATCCACAAATATTTTACAATTACGTCTGCCTCGTGTTTGTTAAAAACCTGAATTATCTGCAAGCTGCATAGCACAATCGTAAAAATCACTACGAACCGGTCAACAACCACCGACCACTCGTTGAAGACGGCTCCGTAATTCGCTCAAACAGTCAATTACCTCATTGAACGCCACTTTTGGTCATAGCAGCCGACCGATCGAAACGAAACACTCGGGACGAAACAAACATTCACCGAGATACTTTCGCCGATTCTCTGCAGCAAGCTGTGAAATTCACGCTGTCGAAAATGCATTTCTGATTTCGCAGCTGACAGGTTCCTTAGCAGCTTGTCAAAACGGTCCGTCGTTGCCGTTCCACATAATTTAACGGGTTACTCCGAAAATCAATGTACACGCGTTGTTCTATTCATCCTGCCCGTGTCCCGTGGCGATTCCATGGTGTTAAAAAATCATGGAGCGGAATGTCGTTTCGTTGGAGCTGGTAAATATCCAGCTCTTAACACCTGAACGAATCTTGGATGAAAATTTCACGGTAAGGGTTGGGGGGTTAAACCCTGCGACGGAATTTCCTGGAAGCCGTTCAAGCCATAGCACAGTCGTTTTTGAAGTTCGATTAAGTCGAAAGAGAAAAGAGGAAAAGTTCGCTCGTGGAAGTAATCTTGCATTTTAATTACGGCGACTTCCTGGAAGATGGGTACTCGTCGGGGTACATCTGAGGGGTTGCTTTTATTTTTCCACGTGCTCTAATTATCCTGGGGTTCCCTACTAGATCATCCAGTACCTCGGTCGTCGAAACGTATGCTCCTCTTGCATTTTCCTATTTATCTCCTTTCTGCCCCGACGAGGAAAATTCGAATTGAAGCGCGAGGCGGGCTTATCGATCAACGTTTAAAAGCCTCGAGATGGTTTCGAAAATCGGTTCAAGAGATTATAAAGCAGGTTTCCTCAGGCGGAAAACTAGTTTCCACCGCGGCACGAAAACTTGTGGTTTCGTTCGCAACAGCAAACACATCCAGTTTGGACGGTCTGAAGAATCCTTCGGCAGTGTGCGAGCGACAAGTATAGGGAGTCGAAGAATGTTTCATTGTTGTTCGAAAGTAAATGAGGGAGACAGACAGGGATATAAAGATTGGCAGAGAAAGAGAGATAGAGGGTGAAAAGGCAAAGGTTCATTGTTTCTCGATTTCTGCACCGTACAATGCCATCCAATTTAATGATCGAGATCTAAAAGCGCAACGGAAGCTTCCTTCTGCCTCTCCGTTTCGTATCCCATTGTCGCGGGAAACAATGGACGATACCCGACTACCTACCACCCTTTCCTCCCCTGTATCTTTGTCTTTGTCACCTGTATATTCGGTTCGATAGAAAACACCTCTTATTACGTTCTTTCGGGACGATTTCACTGCTGAACTTTCGATACCAGAACGGCGCGGAAATTGGCCCTGACTGTTAGTTAAAAGAAGCCGATGGCAATTTGGTTCACCGTGTTTGCACGCTGAAAGCACGCTTCTCGTTAGCTTGGGCTTATTTGTTTGTTGAAAGCCAGAACGCATGGAATTATTTGCTTGCTCTGTGCGATGTTTGGTTTAATCGTATCTTTACATCGTTTCGCCTGTAATGATTGGGGAAATTGCCTGCTTCCAGGCGCAGTTTAAAGTCAACCCAATTTTATCTTCTGCAGTACCCACCGTATTTTTCTTTCGATCCTACTAAATTCTCAATGTAGCCAAATTGGGGGAATATATTATTCACATAATACGATATTGAATTACTGGAAAATCTCACTAATAATCGCTTCCAGCGCAAAAAAATCTTGCTCAACTATGTGAGAAACTTTGCAGAAAGGTGGTCAGCTATACATTGTATATATACGGTCGGGGACAAAAATAAGTGGACAGGTAGAGAGAATAGATATCAATGAAATTTAATCGACTTTACATTATTGATATAAACTTAACTTTTATTTATCTTATATCCTTATAATACATAGATTATTTAGTGACAAATTCAAACTAATATTCACATTTTTATGTACGCAATCCACATTTAACGAAATAATCAGCCATTTCTCGAGAGACAAAAATAACTGGACACACAATAAATTACATGATAAATAGAATACATAGTAAAGTTAGTACTTTGTGTTGCCGCCTTTTGCTTGGATTACGGCTTCTAACCGTCTAGGAATACTGGTTATTAAATTTCGACGTAATCTTTTCGATATTTTCAAATTCTCTCTGTAGGTTTCTGAAAAGTTCGGTTTTATTGGTTCTCTTATCCAATGGTACTTTTGTATCCAACAAACTCCACAGGTTTTTAATCGGATTCAAGTCAGGACTCTGTGGAGGCCATTTAAGCAATTGAATATTCGAATCCTTAAAAAATTTCTGACTTTTTCTGGCTGTGTGTTTGGGATCATTGTCTTGTTGGAATATAAATCCGTTGTCGAGACCCATCTTTGCTACTGCCATCTCTAAACTTTCATTTATAACATCGATGTAATCATCCGCTGGCATTATGCCGTCAATTTGTACCAGTGCACCAATCCCATTCAAAGAAACACACCCCCACACCATTAACGATCCACCGCTAAATTTAATTGTTGGCGTAATAAACGATTTTTTAAATGCTTCATCTTTTTTCTCCATACTTGGTACCTCTTTTTCAATTGCCGCAACTCAAATTTGCTTTCATCAGTCCATATTATGTTTCTCCAAAATGACAATGGCATATTTACATATTTTTCGCAAATGCCAAACGTTTCTTCACATTAGTTTTACTAATAAATGGCTTACGCCTAGCCTTGCAGCACTTTAAACCAGCTTCGTGCAATCTTCTTCTAATTGTTTTTGTTGAAACGTTTACATCTAACGTTTCTGCAATGCTTCTTGATGGAATAGTTGGACCTTTACGACATTTGCGGACAATTCGACGGTCTTCTTGCACAGTCGTACATCGTTTGCGCCCACGCCCTCTTAAGTTTACCACAGTATTGTATAATAAATACTTTTTATACATTTTTTCTATTGCACTTTTCGAATCGCTATACTTCTGGGCTATCTCGCGGTAACTTAACTTCTTATGACAGTCCGAAACAATTAAGTTGCGAATTTGATTACAAACTGTTCCTCTCGGCATTTTTAGATTATTTCAGAGGCGATGTTATCCTCAAAAAGCCTAAATTGCTATCGATAGACGTCTTTGAGATTATTGCGTGCAAGCATAACCAATTTGTAAAATTTGTTTAGATTTGTTGCCCCACTATAGCGTTGTTGGTAGGCGTCCACTTATTTTTGTCTCTCGAGAAATGGCTGATTATTTCGTTAAATGTGGAATGCGTACATAAAAATGTGAATATTAGTTTGAATTTGTCACTAAATAATCTATGTATTATAAGGATATAAGACAAATAAAAGTTAAGTTTATATCAATAATGTAAAGTCGATTGAATTTCATTGATATCTATTCTCTCTACCTGTCCACTTATTTTTGTCCCCGACTGTATGTATCGATAATGATAATAGCAATAATAATAGTACAGGATATTAGTCTGATACTAAGTTGAGAATGTAGAAGCACTTTGGAGTATAATTTCCTCTTCATTGCATGTCTCCTTTTTTCGATACGTGGCTAACCAACGATTATGAGGGATGAAAATTTCCTCCCCTTCGTGCTGTCCATTATTCCCTTCCATTTTATCGTAGTATTCCCAATCGTTTAGGGTGACGTTAGTCGAGGGGCGTCGAATTTATCGCCGCGGGTTCCATCGAATAAATCTGAATCACCGTTGATAAAGACTGGATTAACCTACTTTTTGCTATCGTCGACGTCTGAATTACCGTTACGATTATCGATCCGACGTTTTCTAACCATTACGGCGAATAATTTTCCTCTCGATTCATTGTTTGTTCATTTCGCAGTTTCTTGATGGAAATCCTGGTGTATTTTCAACCCTCTCATTCGGCGGGGAGGGAAGAAAAAAGTAGCGTGGCCATTTAATGTTGAAACGCTAGAACGAATTAAAGCTCGCCCACTTTATCAGAATTATCGACTCCGACTTAATAATACGGTATTCAAATTTAGCAGCGGCGAGTGATTATTATGCGATGTGACATGGAAAATTTGCGGTCGGGGCGAGTTTAGTTGCCGTCGACACGAAAACAATTCGATCAGGAGCGCGATCTGAGGCTACCTGAATACTTTCCTTCCTTGCCTTTACATTGGCAAGTAGAAGCAGAAATATACGTCCTTTAATTCGGTGTAAAAATGTTTAGGAACGAGAGGAAGAATTTTGCTAAATTATTTAGGTTGTAGAATGATTTTGTTGAGCTGAAAAACGGAAACTAAAGTACCTGCAGTTTTAAACGGAAAGGGGACAAAGTATTTCTCTCGCCGGAGTAAACCGTCAATCTTTGTAGCCCAGTTTCCATGATTTTGGAAACGCGAGGGGCACGGCCACAATGGGGAACGATGTCCAACGGTTCGCACAATGTCTGCTGACTTTTAATCATCTGATGGAAGATGTGTTTCTATTTTTTCGCGCAATCGAACGTCCGTGCAATTATCACGATGCCACATTAACGCGCGTCGGATTAAACGCCAGCCACCCCTCGAGAAACATTGTAACACCCTCCCTTAACTTTTTTCCTGCTTCTTTGCGGTCCCGTGCAGGGGCTTTTCCCTTCGTAGCTTCTTGTTTCTGACAATAATGGGATTGTTGGAGAGAGAGGCATCGACGTATTTCTTAATCATTTCGATATTTTTAAGCGAGTAAATATTAAATGTTCTTGTTGCAAAAATAAGTTTGTCCATAAGTAATCGACTTCCAACGACTTACAAAAATATATATATATATGGCTGTGACCCCAAATGATTTCCCATAATTTTCTCATAATTCTCCACGATTTCTGATCGAGGAAAAGGCGAAATAAATCAGCCACGAAATCTGTGGCCGCCATAATTCAAAGCATCTCAATGGCACGTAAGCCTGCACGTAACCAGACACGAATCAGTGAAGTAGAAGCTTCAGATACAGTGGCTGGTTGCTGTATGCTCTCTGTCCATGTGTGTGTGTGTGTGTGTGTGTGTGCGGTGTACCTTTTTTCAAGCTCTAGCGGCTCTATTGATTTACCTGGCCACTCGTGTTAAAAGATAAGCTTGCACGCGCGTTCCCGTGCTCTCGACGATTCGTTTACGAGCCATCTATGGTGTACGGGACTTGTCTACGACGCCGTAAATTGGGCCAAGCCAAAAATACACCGATATTAAAGGCAGATTGCTGGAATGGGAGAAAATCGAGTTATGTGTTTCGTGGCGATTGTTAATTTGTCTGGAGTTTGGGCTGGAAATGGTAGCGAAACGATATCGTTTTGTTTCATTAATTTTTATTAATTGATCGATTATTTAGAATTTTGTCGTACACTTGACCTGCTATTCTTCTCACCGAATGGAGCTGTTTTATGAATTGAAACAGTTTTATAATTGAGGGCTATTAAGTTCAGGATGGTGTATAAATTGCATTCTCCTCTAATTACAATCATAAACATTCTAAATCCTTAGTTGTGTAATTATTTGGTATACCACTCGGAATAATTAAAGTTTGTAAACTGACTCGCACAATAGAGAATTTGTAAAGCAATTTCGTTGGCCTAGAATAACGCGAAATTTTTATTACCCGTCAGATTATTATACAGGCAACAAGTCCCGAAATTATTCCTCATTAGTTGATAATTTAATGCATGCTTCTTGTCCTGCATGAATATCGGTAACGCTCCTAATAATGTGCAGCTCAAAATAATTGGAAGAACCGTGTTTGGACAGTCGGCTATTATCCTCTGCATAATGAACAATTACAAATTAAAATATTAATGAAAAATAGGAAACGTATCCGCGATTTTGAATAAATAACAATGATGGCACCAATAGTAGAAATTAAATAAAATAAATGACATTTATCTCTTTGCCCAGAATATAAGATAGTCGTTTTACGAGGCGAACGCGTGGCTCCAAACTAAGGAAAGAGGACTTAAAAAACCGCATCTCGAGTTCCGAACTTCCTTCGCTTCTCAATGGTAGCTTCAGTCCTCCACCTGACTTGTTTTTTGTATTTTTTACAACAGTGTGGGGGGCAAAGTTTGTCCCCTTTTTTATCGCTTGCGTAAACCACGGCGTTTCTCGACCCGAACCTCCAGTCGAAAGAGAATTCTCGACGTCCTCGTTCGTTCCTCGAGGGAGGAAAAGTGTATATTAAGAGGGAAGAGAAATATGAACCCCGCGAAAGTTAAATTAAACGTCACGAAAGAATCGCTGGATGTTAATAAAAAAAAAAGAAAAAATGGAAAAAGGAGTCAAATACACGAATTCCTCTTTGGGTTTAATTAAAACGCGACACTTGTACCAATTACACGGCGCCATTTTTCTTTCGAAAGAACGGACTTCTTTTCCCCCGTTCATTGTTGCAATGAAAGGGAAGAGATTTTCTACGGATCGCCGTGTTTCAGACAGTTCTTATATTATTCTCATTGGGTAATTCCACGGAACACGCGCGATCGTCCGGGAAGGAAACACCGGATGGTCTTTCTTCGCGCCTGTATTTTTGTTCGCGAACACGGAAACAGGATGAAAAGATGGATTGTTGTTAGACTGCTGCAAGCTAGACTTCCTTTACGTTTCTGCGTTTTATTTGCTTCCTCTATGGGGTGGTAAATATTCAAAGAGAGGGAATATAAAGAGTAACAACTGCGTAACTGGGAAACGCGAGGCGACGATAAAGATATTATTATTGCAGGGAAATTTGAATTACAATTCATCAACACTTTGCACTAAACAATAATAAGCAAGACGAATAAAATAAATATAAAAAACTTGCGGGCGTCAACCTTCAAAATAAAATATTTAAACGCAGTTACTTTTTATTCTACTTTGCCGCGCGTCGCATAATCGGTGCAGACCGATTTCCCAGAAATGTAGAAATTCGCATCTCCCATGGGAAACGAGCGAGGACGTTGTTTATCGCGAGCAGGCAAATTCCACGGAGCCCACCGGAACGCGATTTCCTCCGGCGACTACGAATCATAAACATATTAATGACAATATTAATTGCAATATTAATTTCGAATTAATTCACCGATAGCAGCAACATTCCGTACTTCGTATGATAGCGTCTATCTGCACTTTCTTCGTTGCCCTCAGATTTCCTCGAGTCAGTAACTCTTCTTTCTAATTTCTCTACCCGATTCGTAGCACGACAGAAAATTCCGAGGGAATACAGAGACAAGTTCGGACACCGGGAACATTTGTCGAACTTGGAAACTGTTCTCACCTGGACGAAGTTTCAGGCTTCGTCCGCGGAGATAATGATCGATTTAATGAAATTCTCAAAAGTCCACGGAACAGCTGGAATTATATTCTGGATATCGGTCGGATATTTCACGGTTCTATGAATAATTCATTCGTAATTTGTCGCGCGATTCAATTCAACTTCGGCCAAGGTCCCCTTTGATTTCGCAGTAACCATCCAGGTCACTCGACCTTATTAAGGTTCCCCATTATCGGTGGAAAGGAACGTAGCATCGTTCGAGAGAAGTGTACCATGTAAATCATTTAGTATCAGAAGCGTTTGCTGCGGCGGAAGACAAATCGTGGAATAGTGATTATCCTGTAATGAGCTTTTTCATTTTGTCCCCTCGGGATAGAAATCGTCCCTCTCGAATCAGTAGCATGTCCACGGTATTCTCTGAACGTTTCACCTGACTCGTGAGCAGAGAAACAATATCTCGCCGAAGGAGCATTCCGAACGGGACATTAGGTATTCGAATCGCGAGCACTCTGTACATTTTCTTTCGCTTGTACCAGGGAACACCTCCGCTCGTGATTTAAGTCACATTCGTCGTTCTTCGCCGCTTCTTGTATCGCTTAAGATTTCTGCTTGAGATTCAAATCAGCCTCGCCGTTCCGGAAGCAAATTGGATGCACGAGCAGGCAAAACGAGGACAATAGGCGTATCCGAAAAAGGTATTCGACCATTCAACTTTTTATCTCGCTTCTACGGATTAATAATCAGCAACTGTTTCATTTATCTTCTTCCTGTTCCATCGTTGGCCGGCTTCGACCAGGCGACATCTCGCGTTCGAGACGACCCGCGTGGCTTACGGAAGCCCGTTTGTCGTAGACAGGAAAATTATTTTCTTCGGAATTCCTTGAAAGCGTTTCAGCCTGACGTTCCTTAGAAAAGATTCTGAATATACGGAGATGAGTTTTTATTTCATGAATAGTGGAAAGTAGATCGATCGTTAGGGGATTTTTGTCCCCGCAGTGCGGGGGATGGAAAGTGCGGTTGGTGGCTCGTTATTACGTGTTCTCGTCTGGTTTTTTTATTATTGCGTTCATTCCGAGACGAGTTACGATATATTTACGATGTGATCAATGGACGATACCCTTTTGCGAAAATTATATCAATTGCGAACGAACGTTTTCGGCTTAAAATCAAAACTTTCTGGCAAAAATTCTGTTCAATGTGAATTTAATTACGAAGACTGCAATGGGGGGAGAAATTTCTTTCAACAATTGAACGGGCCAAGTCCTCCTGAATTATTGCTTTATTACCTGTTCCAGTTAAGCGCCATTAAACTCTTGCATAGGTGTTTCAACTAATTATGCGCGAACGTCGAAATTATAGGCGCCCATTATGTAATTCACACAGATATTCAACGCCGTGCAGATTGTTTTCTTGCTGTCGCATTCGCAATCGTGAATATCATTGCTCGATATTAATCAATGCGTTTCAATGGCCACCGATTACACGGTGATTAACGGCGTGGCTCTATCGCGTGTTCCGTACAGTTTCTTGCTGATCATGCATTGTTTAAATGTATTCTGCTGTGGTTTCATTCGCGGTGCATATTTTCATTAAAATATCAACCATCGAATTCGCGTCGAAACGTATAGTTGAATTTAATTTTCGTGGAACCGAATGAAATGGACAATAATTATTGTATCATAGATCTGCCACGAATCGAGAATTTTATTCAACAATTAAGTTTTATGGTAATATTAATAATTGTGCCGGTTGTAATGGACACAGAGAAAATATAAACTTCCAACTTCGGTTTTAAGAGATTTTATTAACACTTAGACTTAGACTATTGTTGGATTCCGGGGTTTAAACGAAATCGTGTTTCAACAATTAATTTTGCAATGAGAGTTTTAATATATAAGGAGTACCGCGACGAGTGTGCGCGACAGAGTAACGGTGTAGGTCGCGTCCAAAACTATTCTGGTTACAGTAGTTATTCCGCTACTATATATATTGTGGTTTTTAGGGGGGAAAGGCTGACCTTAGCCCTTGTTGTTGTCGCCTTAGCCGACGCGGAGTCTGGCCCTTGGCAGTAGTCATATCGCTGACTACTGCCCTAGTGCAAAATATTGACTTTGACTAGGCCAGGATCCGCGGGCCTTACAATCATCGGTGACTCAAGGGCTGGTCATCCAACACTATGATGATTGACTTTTCTTGTATGAAGTGAGCTTGGACTTAGAGTATGATAATGAACTTTTTCGTATGCAATGAGCTCGAGAGTCAGGGAACCTTGGGTTTTTAAAGGGCGTTGGAAAGGATGTAGTAGGGATGGTGAGGGCGAATTCCAAAGGACTGCGGATGGGTAGGGATTGTAAGCAGTATGACTAGTTGTTTTGGAAGCGGTGATGTGATAAGGTTCCATGATGAGTATTTGTGATGTCGGAACTTAAAAATATTTGTATGTACGAATCCTTAAGTGACTAGTAGATAATGAGTAATACAGAAGTAAAGAGATTAAGAGTAATACAGAAATATATATCATAAGACTAATATCGATATTTGAGGGTGATTATGAAAGTGACCCAAGCGAAATTTCAGTTTGCCATCGACAATTTTCGGACCACATGAATTATTATATTATGATCTGTACATGATATTGGTATGAATCATGTTTGACACGGGGCAGAAGGATATCGAGCACGTGCTTGAAGCACTTTCGTGACGAATGTCCCGTGTTTATACTTTGCTCCCGATGGCTATCGTTGGCTGCGGTTTCAGCGTTGGTGTATTTTTAAGATACAAGCCACGATCTTGCTATACCGTTCGCATGATCGATACCGAGGAACGTGCGACCAGTTGACCGGGCCCAGTTTGTATTTTCTGAAACTTTGAGCTGCTGCAATTCCAATCTGATTTCCTTTCAATTTCCTTTATCCTAGTCCCTGATAGCTTCGTCCTGTTTCTCATTACTAGCATTGTCATTATTTGTCGTGTCCTTTTTGTCTCGTCTATTAAAATTAACGAAAAGGGGCATACTAGAGGGAGGTGAAATAACGGCGCAAGGTAATAGTACTCATCGAGGCGTTCAATTCTTTTCCACTTCGCCACTTTTCTCCTCGTGTTCCCGTCGAAAGGAGCTACACTCTGTCCCAGTTTCACAGAATTACCCTTTTTGCCTTTCTGGACCTTAATTGGCGACATTCAGCCATAGTGGACATTTTTTCCCCTTTCTCTCGAACAACTACACTTCTTCCGCATAATGTTTGAAGGTTCGCTACACTTTCGCGTGTTTTCTACTCCCGTTTCCCTGTTAACTGCTTCGTCCTTTTAACTTTCCTTTTTCTATGACCAGATTCGCTTTCTTCTGTTTGCACCATTTACTTAGTGCTATTATCCTTTGTATCCCTCGAAGCCGCCGCTATGAAACGGGCAACGATCTTGGAGTAGCTTTCGAGTGCAATGAAATGAATTAATCGCGGCTAAATTTGTTTTTCGACGAGTGTTTCGGTTGGATCATTCATTAATGCAAAAGGGCAGTTCTCCAGAAATAATTTGTCCCTTGAAGGCGTGTAATAACGAATCGATGAACGCCCACGATACAGTTGCCAGCGCTTCCGGTTCGTGCTTTTAAGCTCGCCGTTCAACACAAGGAACGAAGATGGAAGCTGCCGGCTACCTACGCGTGACATTTCAAAAAGGTATATCGGTATAGGGGCCCGGAGGGCGCACGAATGATTAAGAAGGATAGGGAAGGGAATTCGAAGCAAGACGGAGAGAAGCACACCAGAAATCGAGACTAATGAAACGGTATATACGCAGTCGAGCGGAGAATGGAACCGAATTTACGGAGTAATTTATTGGTCGACAATTTCAGCAACTTTTTTAACTCTTAGAAAGTCTTTAGCCCCGTCGTATTTTTATTATTGGCGTTTAAATTTTAATACCGGCGCGCGTTTTTGCCAGTGTTTCCCTTTTCATTGGTACACGGCAACAGCGATGAAATGTCCTTCGAAAGATTTTTCATTTCGCCGTGGTCCTCCTTTCTTTCTCGTTTCAGCGCTGATGTCGTTTATCATTCCCCAAGCAGATAAATGAAGAAATCCGTTCCAGTGGCACAGTATATCTCGAGGTGCTCTGAATTTAATCTCCGCTTTTAACCGTGCCTTTTCCTTGATTCCTCTCACTTCCTGGTGCTACGCACCTCTTGGAGGAAGCACTTGCTCAAACGAAACGTTTTTCTCTTTAATTATTCCTCGCATTTTCTCTTGCATTCATTCGACACCTGCCTTGTTACTAATTTTCCTTCGAATCAATTTCTTCTCCTCGCACATTCGTTCAATTCTGCAAGAGATGGCGAAATCCACTGCGTACAATTTTATTTCAGGACTATTTAAGAATATTTCATTAATCCCCGAAAGCTGGCAATTGTATATTTTTCCTTTTAATGTCCGGAGAACGGTAGGGAAGGCTTAATTGACCGACGAGCAGAAGAAAAAGCGAGATGGGTAGAAGTTGAATCGTTTAATCGCGTTAATCGATTCGCGGCCACTTAAGCCGCACCTCGCAAAATTGTCGCCGGTCGGGCTGTCTCTTTTTTATTTCTCGGACAATCTCTCCGCCACCGGAAGAACCTTTGTGATTGAACGATAACGAGGTCGACTCTTTTACTGTTAGACCGGAGAAGGAAGCCGAACAGAGAAGGAAAGCGGCGTTAGAAATTTTGTTGCGCCCGGAATTAAATTCTCCCTCCGAGATTGTTAAATTCATTTGGAAAAATCGTAAAAAATATTTCACACAAAACATGGGATTTATTTTACATTTATCCGAGCATTTTTTTCCATTCATATTATTTTTCGTTAAAAATTACCAATCCAACGTGACCCCCCGAAGTATTCCATAACTAGAGAAAAAAATGAAATGAAATAAAGCGAGCCTTAACGAACAAAAAATTATAATCCGAACATTTCCACCATCCAGATCCGCGAGATCGTCCAATTCGAAATTCTCCACGGTTCCCTCTTCAACTGGAAACCCGAGTTTCTGCCGTCCCCTCCCATTCGCTCAACTCAAGCTTCAGAGTTAAAACGATACCACGGCGCTGTCTCGAAATTCATCGACGCCGAACAAAAACCCAAGCGTTGGCGAAACAGGAAACACGAAGCGAGACGTGGACATATTAGCTGCTTAACCGGAGTTCGCTAATTTTCACGTGGTCGCCGCGCAACCGTCCATTAATTAATCCCCCTCGCTTGAAATAGTTGGAATACCTATGGCGGATTATAACGGAGGGCCGGTAAAGTGGTCGCCATTTTAAGGATAAAGGTCGTCGAAGGCACGTCGCTCGTCGCGAGTAGGTCGAGCTTTAAAGCTTAAGCTCGTTCCCGTGCCACGCTGGGGGTTGGAAATTCGGGGGATGAGGATGGAAAGTCCTTGGTATGCCAACGGAACACCCTGAATATTGGTTAGCTACGTGCCTGACCCGCCGCAACCCGCTGGATATGTCACTTCCGGTTGTCCTACGATTTTCCTATACACATATGTATTTTGCTTCGCGGAAACTCGCGAACGCCTCTGTGCCTGTCGTTTCGTTCATTTCCGTCGACGCGATTAATTGGATGACGCGGATAATTGGCGAGAGTACATCCGGTCTTGTCACTTAGAGGGGTTGCCAGTTTCGAGGTGTTCAAAATTTTCTTCGCACTCCTTCAAATGTTTTATCTGGCACGGTTTATTTGGACGATTGAATCCTCGAAGAAGTCGCGTTCGAGTTTTTCTATATTTGAATTATCTTCGAGGTTTGTGCTTAAGTTATTAACAAGTCGATTGATCGGCCGTTGTGTCAGGATTAAGAAAAGAACACGCCGGTGAAGATGTTTGGTAAAATTGCAAAATTTCTTGGATATGTGTAGGAAGTGTTGTTTTATAGCCGCGTATTAGCGTATTGATTTATTTCCTCGAAGCAGAGGGTAGGACAGGTATACGGTGAACGAATAATATTTGAAATATTTTCTTGGAAGCTTCTACGAGGGATGTACGCAATCATGGGAGAGGAATCTGCTGTTTCACAATCGATTCGTCATCTCAGAGGCTTTTGTAAGTGTCCGCTTGCTTATCCCTCCTTTCTTTCCCCCGTCAAATATATATTTTTTTTATTAGCGGTTTACTTGAGCTGCGGATGACGGCTTCTGTCTAGCTTCTGATATATTATTTCTATGATCCTTGGATGAAGAGGTGCAGATTAATTACCTTTGAATTTACTGTAGTGTGGTACCTATCGAGAACAGTACGTTAAAAATACTAATAACGATGATCGTTACAGAAAGTAGAAAAAAAGGTGTGCCACAAAATCAAGTTGCATAGTTACCGCGCGATAAAATTATATTGTGTTTCGTTGTCAAATAGATTTTTTCATTTAACAATATACCCCAAGCACTCGTTTCTTCTTTCTAATATTGTTCCACGGGAATCGTTACTTCAGCTCGTTCCATTTGATTATTAATGTGAATCGAACTAACGGTTGACAAGATTTCCTATGTCTCTTAAAAAGACATTTAAATCGCGCCCTTCGCCCTTTCAGATTTTCCTGACAGACGTGACAAATTAGATTTCAGAATTGTGCGACAGTGGCCGCCTTCTGAATCAGAGGACTCGATATTTCCGGAGAGATTTTCTCCTCTCGGCATTAAGAAATTTCATGGTACCTTGACTTTTAGACGATTACATTCCTGCGACCCAAAGTTTGTGTTATTTTTGAAAATCTTCGAAGTCATTACGGAGTTTCCCAAGCTGTTTCGTGGATGTATTTATTTCACTGCAATATTCTATTGCAGGATATTGTTGTTTGGAAAACGGCGCCAGTGTTGCGTCACTACGTCTCATTCGAATAATAATTTAAATAATTGGTATCCGAAGGAACGTTTCGAAAACTGAACATTTCATCGGACTGCGTAATACATTCGACCCATTTACCATAAATAAATAATCGTTTAAAAATTCGGAATTACGACCTGCATAACACGTGCTTTTTCCAATTCTGTCCCACTAAAATCGTATTCACGGTATAATTAAACCACATCTACCCTTGAAACGTATAAAGAAATGCCGCTAGAAAAATAGAGCACACCTGGCCGCATTCTTCATTGAAAGCTCTCGTGAAATTTCCAAATTTCCTCGACGATATTTATTACTTAATCAACGAAATTATAAGCAACGAAACGAACATGACGAAATCAATCATGTTTCTCGACGAGTTCTTCGTTATCCCACAGCAGCTGGAAGTTATTTCCGGTCGTACGGTTCCACCAGGTGACAAATTACATTTTTTAGCGGTCGCTCGCGATTCCGTCGTCCATCATCCATTGCTGAATCAGCGGCACGAGCGCGGATCGTTTGCTTTCTTTCTTTTTTTATTTTGTCGTTGTTTTATTGTTCATCCCTGACGAATTTCTGAAGAATCAAAATCTTCTGCTCTTTCGCTAGATATGTTCCCCCTTTTTTCATTATTTAAACAAATTCGTTATTGTACATTTATGTGAATTATACAATAATTCATTAAAATATAAAATACCTATTATTAAATCAGCTTTCTCTAAAATAAAAAAATATACGAGCTCCATTCAATCCCAATCGTTCAAACACTCACGTTCCTCATATCTATTCATATTTATTCACACGACCTATTAATACTCCAGGAAAAGCGTTCTCTTCTTCGCCCCAACAAAAAAACCAAAATTCCACCATTACACCCCTGTCTATAAACTGTCGGCACGACTGCCATAGAAATTTACGACACGGTACATTTACCAATTTTGCCAAGTACGCCGCGTTCTCGCGGAGACAAGAGCATACCGAGCATTCCACCCTGTCCATTTCGCCGGAAAAGAAGGCAGTTAAAACGGTTTGCTGCGGCTACTTTACCCATGGTGGCTCGTCGTACGTGGCACCATCGAGTAATGGCCCGTAATGCGTGCAGCGACTTATCACGTTGATGCGTTTTATTAACCTAACCCTTACCTGCATTTCACTTGCATTTCACTTCATTTCATTTCATTCCTCTTAACAATTATAATTATTCTATTAACTATCTTATGGTATTATTCTATTAACTCCCTGTGCAATTTTCTTAATAATTTCCGTGGCCAATGAAAACGTGGCGATTCTTACATTTTTAATAACGCGCCTTCTTTATTCATAGAATTTGTATAATTAATATCGTACGACTTAACGCGCGTCATTATCTTGAAAAACCATGATCTCGCCGTCCAATTATTTTCACGCACCGTGCTTACCTTATTTATGCTACACGCACTTTGTGATCAAGAATTTATTTATGAACGCAACCGCCACGGCACGACTACCATTCGTTCCCTGGCCTATTTCTGTACTTTATTTATTTCTACAATTCCATACGCCCGTCCTCTCTATAATATTTATTCCACCGTTTGTCATTCATCTTATAATGTTGCCCCATCGTTTTATTCACCCTTCAGCAACGATATTACCTCCATTCCCTTACCTCCCCGCACTCTTTTCACCCTCTCTCTTACGCAACTACACTTTTGTCTCCGCTGTCCCATTCGCCTTTCCGCGTCTCTGTTCTCGCAGCTTTCCGTCCACGTCCGTGGCCAGCCAGCCTTTTGAATCGTTCGTTTCGCAGATCGCATCTATGATGAAGCTGCTCGACCTTTTCGGATCGATACCGCCACGGGCGCACAGGTCCTCGAAATGGTCTTGGTCCGCGTAGATGCACACTCCTCACGCTGCATTACGATGCAATATTTACCCGACAGTCGACAACCCTCTTCTTTCATCCCTTTGCAAACCGACCGTTGCTCGTCGTCGACGAAAATAACGATTCGCCTTGATCGCCCGCGATATCGAGTGCTCGTGATATTAAATGATTTTCGTGGCCAGGATATCGTGACTCGGATTTTTAAATAACAATTTCATGGGCCGTTCGTTGTGAACCGGCAATTTTTGGCTTGACCATACTTCATTATGAGATTCAGATAGAGATTTGTAGAATGAATAATTTCGGGTGGGAAGTTTGCCCTGGGCTTGGCGGATTTTATTTGATATTATTGCATGTGTAATGCGAGAGGTGACTGATGAATATTGAATGGAGAAATAGAGATACCACGAATGGATATTACATTTAATACCGAATTTAATGCAGAAAATCATTTTAGCTGTGCGTAACAACATTTCCATTGAATTATTATTACAAGTTATCAGTGTGAATTTATATTTCTGTGAATGTAGATGCAGGTATAGATTCTGTTCAATGAACAGATATTATTTCGAGACCGAGCAGCTCATAATTATTCACGGTTCCATGTTAAATGGTGGCGTCGCGTAACTGATACAGTGGCTTTAATTATACAACATAAAAAATACCGAGTGAAAACAAAAAAAACATCCAGCAATTTCGTTCGAATGTCCCCCGATAAAATTTGTCGGGCTGCGCCAATATTCTTTTTCGAGGTCAAAAATACTTTAAAGGAACCCGATGGAAAGAATATTCAGCGCGGTGGCGTCCCATGGTATCTCAGCGAAGGAACCACCACTACTCGAACAATAACCACCCACAGCACCCATAATTTCCTTTTCCAAAGGCACGTCACCGTTTCACGCTTCACCAAGGATCCCCTCTGTCCGGAGACATTTGGAAAAGCCCCGTGGCGAGCATTTTCCCAAGAAGATTTTCTCGAGAAAGGCGCCCCGGGATAGACGTCCCCCTGGTTCTTTGACGTCTCGTTTCCGTTTGGACGTTTCGATTTTTCGGCTCGCGAATCCTGTTCACGACTCGTTCGATTCACCTTCTCCTCGTGTATTCGAGGCGGCGTTCAGCATCCGCCCACGTTCCATCGCGTGTTGACATCCTCGTTGGCGATGCCTTAATATGGGCAGAGCATCGCGACGACGCGTACGTGTCTCGTTCCTGGCCGCTGGATTTCTTCTTTTGGTCGGATCTAGCGTCCCCGTTTTCCTTGCTTCCGTTCTCTGCCTCGATTGATACCTGCGTTCCCGTGCAAACCTGAAATCTTTCGGGCCCCTCTCCATCGGCCGGGGATGAGGAAGAATTTCGAGGGAACTCGCGCCGTGTTCGAAAGGTAAAAGATATTTGGCAATTCATTTCTATGTTCGTTGTTCTTAAATAATAATGGGCGAAAGTATAATAACATTCGTGGGATCTTGTTTTGAGCATGGATGAGCACTGTCGTTCGCCTTTTCATTTTTCCGTTTTTGAGAGGGGGAGAGCGCGAGATTCGGTTAGTTTTGTTGGGAGCTTTTAATCATGAATGGTGCAAGGTGAATTGTATAATAATAGAAATTATATGGGCTGAGTAATTGGTTAATATAATGTATTTGTATTACTACTAATAGTAACAACATAATCAGTCCGATTACGTTCGGCGGCATTTATTTATTATTCGTTGAACATTGCCACGTATCTCGTGGAAAATTCTTGTATTTAAATATTCAGATATTAAGTGCACAGTATCCCTTATAAGCATTTCGCAAGGCGTATTCAAGTCTCTGTTCCTATAATGTTCCACGATAAGAGCCTTCGATTTCCACGATAAGGTTCAAGATACTCGACCTGAAACGGAGAAATCCTTGAATCCGTTCGAATCATGCAAATGCTGAGCACAAATTTCTGATCTCATCCGATGCTGACATTTCAATTCTGGAAAAATGCTTCGCCGATATACTAGACACGGATCATGCTCGTGGAATTGAACGGCACGAGACAAGTATCAATAAAATAGAGTAATGTCCCGTGCACGGGCGTGGATACATCATCTCTCTGAAACTGATTTCTACGTGTGCACGTAGAAATATCGCTTGATAAAAATGATACACAGCCGCGATACAGTTAGAAATGGCCTACCTTAACCTGCAGCTCTTGGCTGTCTGTAGCGGTTCGTACAAAATTCTTCGTGTGTGTAATACGTTAGTTGTGTTGACCCATAAACAAGGGGAAATCAGGAAAACCGTGGAAATACAGGAACTCGGGAAGAAGAAGGATGTCTGTGATTGTCGGATATATTTTTCGTCGATAGAACTTTTTTTCCTAGAAGCATATAGAAATTAATTATTTCCTGTATCCCAGTAAATATTAGTAATTAAAAAACTTGCGAACAGCATTTAGTAGAACGAGGAACAGGGATTCTATGCAAATTGTTACTCTTGGATAGTCCATAAAATGGAAGTGGAAAATTATACGTCGCTCCATCGAACGATATTCACCTTGTTCTTCGCAAGAAAGTAAAAAGATTCTACCGCCCCCTTATTATCTCGAACTCTTCCAAGAATGCACCAGGGAGAAAAATTGTTCCGCCCTCCGTGGAATTTCTTAATTGAGAGAAAGATACACCGCGCACGTCCCTGGCTTCGTGAAAACTTGCCAGGGAAATGTATTCCGCGATTCTCGAATCGAGAGCAAACGCTATTCTCGATGGTACGACAAAGAATTCTCCGAGAGCTTTATTATCGTCGTGGCTCTTACCCTCCTCTTCTTCGCCTCCTCTCGCGCCTCCACCCTCGTCTTGGAATTTTCGTTCCCACGTCTCGTGAAAAAGCGATGGATTAACTTGTCTCCAGTTTCACCGGATTCCAACGTAATTATCTTGTTTTTCCTTACAACCACCGGAATTTTTCATCGCGAGGAATC
This sequence comes from Nomada ferruginata, assembly GCA_963583965.1. Lineage (NCBI taxonomy): Eukaryota > Metazoa > Arthropoda > Insecta > Hymenoptera > Apidae > Nomada > Nomada ferruginata. The sequence goes on along the minus strand of OY757225.1, from coordinate 4,984,434 downwards.
TCGGCTTCTCGTTTCTTCTCTCAGCATGGTGTCGTTTCATCTTCCGCCATGTTCGCTTCTTTTCACCTTTTTTCCCTTGCCTTTTATTTTCCCTCGAGCTCTCCGATTACCTTGCCCTTCTTTCGTGACACAGAAGTAGTTGGGTCTTGGAATTTCGTTTGCTTCTTGCCGGAGGACCCTAGCCCGTTTTTCTGACCCCTGCGGTGGTAGGCAAGGGACGATAGCCGGGCTAGAGTTGTTTTAAGGGTGTAGAAATGAGGATAGGGTGCCCTTCTGACAGACTCCCGAGGGTTGCTTACCCGGTGGAGGTCTGCGGGAAACTTGTTGATCTTCTTGTTTCATGCTAACGTTCTTAATTTCTTGTTGCTCCAGGGAGATAGAAGAATTAGATTATTACAATGATTTTGTTACGTCGTGCGAGCTGATTCGTGCTTAATCTAGAATATAATTTGATTGGCGGGGAAGAAATTCATGGCGGAATTGTGTAATTGTTGATTGCTTGACGTGACATTTTTTCTTATGGCTTTCGTGAAACATAATGTTTACGGTTTCGCCGTGTTAAATAAATGCTTCATTGAATGAAGTAAGATTCTTTGGAATCGTTCAGGAACTTCCCGTTGCAAATGATATCTGCTGCGAGACTCTTGGAATAATTTTAATTGCCAGTGAATTTATTTAAAAAAATTATATAGAAAATCGAATTTTGAATACCATAGCATTTATAAATAAGTATATGCAAAGTTTCATCCAATTTCACTTTTTATTTGAAAGAATAGATCGCGTATAAAACTATTCGTGTTCGCGGAGAATTCTCGGTGTTTTTAGGCCCTTGCTCTCGCGATGTTTTCGAGAAATCGATTCGACGGGCTAATCCGATAGAATGCTTTGCGATTGCTGTGCAACTGTACCCTCGGCACACGCTCGAACGGATCTGGAACGTCCGATATGATCGATTCGAGGGTTCGTCGAGATATGAAACACTTTTCTGGGAAACTATCGACGAGAGCAGACGGATAAATGTGCTTCCATTCAAACTATCGAACGCCACGTGTCAACTTCCGTCTGCTATAATACTCCTTCTTCGAAGGAATTTTAATCACCTCGATATTTATGTTTGCCTTATTCTTTTTTAACTGTCCGAAATTGAATATGAATGTCGCATCTGCTTATCTAGTTTGTATGTTGGCTTCGTTTAGAAAATTGGTTAGTCAACCTTCATTGAAAAATTGTATTTTCAGCAACGAAATAGAAAAATGTATATTTCTGTAAATTTAGGAAGATAGGATTGAATACCTTTTTTCTCGACCGTGGACCGATTTCAATTAACTCTCAAAATTCACAATGCACTCGCTTGAGCTCCAGTAATTTAAATAATGGTCGCTGTCCACTTCGCGATTCTTCGCGGTGGCCAGAAAAATTGAACGCATTCAACGAATCTCCTTTTCATTACATTTCAATTAAACCAATTGAAAAATATCATCCACATTCTTGATACGCAGTAAAACGTTCGTATCTGTTTCTTGCTGCGTTCTACACAGTTTTCCACGTTTATACGTATACATAAGTATGTATATCGCTGAACAACTATGTCTAATACGATGAAAGTTCTTTAGAGGTGTTTCATTAACCTTCTCGATGACGCGGAGATATTCAACAAAGAAGGAAATGTCCCGTGAGAAATTCATTTGTCTCGGACGACGTCCCACGAGCTCTTTTCTTTTCTTCATCCTGTCGTTGCACCACGGAGTCGTGCTATGTTTGGGTTGGTGCAATAGTCAGAAGACATACAGAATGGTACAAGCAGAAAGTACTGAAAAAAATAAGAATATACTGAAAATGTAGTGAAAATGTACAGAGATGTTACGGCAAAAGTGTTGAAGTACCAAACTTTAGCACATTAGCCTCGCACGATGTTACACAACAACCCGCACACGCCCACACAAATGTGTACCACCCCAAAGGCTTTTTATCAGCTCGAATAAACACACCGCCTGAGCTTAATCGTTGGCAGGACACGTACAGATACTGGCGAACTTTTTAATACCCCTCACGGGGTGTCGCTGAATGCGGGCCAAATCCGCGTAGCCCGAGGACCAGTCGTGCAAATTACGGGCACCCTGGTTGCACAACGAAACAAAAGGGATTGGGGCTGTGGGGTTGGGGAGGGATGAAGCGAAAGGGCTGGTAGCATAGTGATCTCTGGCGAGCTCGTCTCTGGCGAGAGCTAAAGAGGCTACTTTGTATTACGCTCACTTGGTTCCTCTGAGACAAATGGCTTTTCTCATGTTTCCTTTCTTTTCTTTCTCTTTTCTCGCCTCTTTTCCTCTTGGCTTGCAGCACACAGTGCGAGAGGGTGCAAAGAGGCAAAACGGGTGAAGAAACTCTAAACAACAGCTGTCTGAACGGCCTGATAATTATTTTCCCATCAGCAGAACATACCATTTATTTTATTAAATATCCATGTGGTCTCTTAAATTTGTTTTCTTTATTATCATGATCGAGACACTTTTAAGGTTTTTAAATCGAACGCTTCAATCGTCTTCCCGCTAGTCTAACAACTATTATGCAACAACTCACCCCAATTCCCCTGAATGTGCAGCATCGTTTTAGTGATTAGTTGCTGCTCGAGGTTATCGCGGAGCAATGTGATTTCCGGTTCCGCGTAGGCCCACCTGTGTAGCTTGCGATGTCTCGCGTTACCTGGCCTAAATCTAATCCCCTTATCTTGAAGCTAAACAGATTTGGAAGGTCGTGGATCTCCGGTTCCATAATGGTAGCCGGCAGTTATGTAGTTATGCGAACAATCCTAATGGCCGTTTCATTTCCCTCTTTCGATCGATCATCTTGTCTGCCAATGATAAGGCGAACTTGATAATTTCCAGGCGGTGGACTGTGAGAACTGGAGAATTTAGATACTTTCGAAATAAAAGATAAAAGTTTTTCTGACAATGCTCTTGCCTTTCTCCCGACAATTACAGTCTCGCATTATTTTTCATCTCGACACTGTTTTAACGAATGGTTTTTCTACGACATTCCCTGCTGTTTCATCTTACGCATTATCCAACCACGTAGCCGTCTTGAAAAGCAAATAAAAATACCAGACAGCGTAATGGCAAGATAACACAAGACTCGATTAGATTCTGCTGTTTGTCAAACAAAGGTATCGTGATGAATTAATAAGAACGGAAGTCATCTGTGTCTGTCTACTTAAAATTCTAACGCACCTCACAACTCTTTGACAATACAGCTATAGTTGATAGAAAAATTACTCCGTTTACTCCAACAACGATTCAATTCGACTCGATCTACACGGCTTTCGCGTAACAATGCCGTGCTTCAATTTATATTTGCCCAGCGAACTTCTTCGCATAAACTCCGCGTCTGAAATTCAATAACAATAGACGAATCTAACACCCGACGACAAGACACGAAACAATCTTCCCAACACGATTCCACCTCGATTCGTGGCATCAGTCGCGAGTCCCACGTGGCGGCGTTCAAAGTCGTAAGCTAGATCGATTGAAACTCGTGTAACAAGCCGGAAACTCCCTGTGGCTGGTTCAGTGGTCGTTGAAGTAGTCGCCATTATGGTACTCCGGAGGCTATCGCGTTTCGATTATTCGATAAAGTCCACGCTACGACACCAATGCAGGTAAACGTTGTACGTAGCAAAGACAAAGGTCAATATTGACCGGCAAACAATCGGGACGTATGATGACTCGCGATCAATCGGTCGGTTGTTTCATTTGCGATTGCCGACGATCGCGATGATACATACATGCGAAACTGATACGATACGGCTAATAGAAAATGTGAGAAAAAAATGATGGCTTAACACTAGAACTACCGATACACTTTGGTATTATTCAGACAGCATACGTTAGACTGATTATGAACACGAAAGTCGTTGAATGGACATTAAATAGAGATATATAATTGTCGTTCTGCCTTATTAAAACTCATCAGAAATTGCTACAACGATACCTATATATTAATAATTCTGAAGCAAAAAATCTGAAACAAGTCATTTTGACCCCCTTGATAGATCTAGTGTTAATGTCAGCGTAAATTTATTTCTATATTGGATAGTTGTTCAATGTGTTAAATTAATATGGATAACTATAATAGTAGTAATCATGACTCTTGTCGTACAGCGTTTGCTGCATATCTATTGAAGTTTATCTGCAGAATTGAACAAAAAATTGGTGGCTTATCTCTTGTTGAGACTTATTGTTAAAATTCCTAATGGATCCTTTTAGCTAGAGTGCTCGGAGTATCTGATATCGATACAAGGTATCGCAAAAAAATAATTTGTATATAGGAAACGCAAATGTTGTAAAAATTAGAATTTCTTTGGCGGTTCTTATTTTTCATTGAGGTGCACGATTTTGTTGTCGAGCTCCATTGTTTTTTTCCCCCCCATTGGATAACATCCCCCACTATTCCAAAGGTGTCGATATTGCCTGAAAGTTTCGAAAACTTTCCCCAGGGATGAAAGTTTCCAGACGAACAAATGCATCTGAGAAATTTGGGCGATTTCAGGTGTTCCAAAACTTTTCACAAGGGATAGCCTGTGAATTTTTGTGAATGGCATGGCTCCTTTGGGGCGATTTCTCCCACGTTTCGTTACCAGCCCCAATCAATCGGAACTTCTTACATCTGCTCGACCATTTTTAATTTAAACAAATAGTCATATCGCCATTAATATTACTATTGTAATGTATTGAAATTTACGTGAACAATTACGCCAGAGTAGGTCGTCGGATGATATTTTAGCAGAGCCAGGAGAGTTTTCTACACCGGGAAACAATTTTTCCCTTTTCATCGCTGCTTCTTACCGCAACAGTCTCATAATTCATGCGAATTAACGGTAAACTCGTCGTGATCGTCTTCTTCGTTCAAGTTCACCCTGAACCGCAATGAAATTTTTTATCTTATGACTCCTCCTTCTTGGTGGAGGCGTATCGAGTAACCTTCTCTACGGCGACGTTGTTATGAGGCAGTTTTAATCGTGAACGAGGAGTTCTGCCTTGATTAGAGACTCCGCCGCTCGTTTATTTGTAAAATTGTTTTTTTCTTTTTTGTAATGGAATAAATAAATGGCAGCACAGGATCGGGCTGATTATTTTTGCCGAAATTAATGAGGCTGGTTTTGCAACTCTATTTTTTGCGGTAGCACAACTTTGTAAAATTGCATTACTGTATGCGAAAGTTAAATTATAATATAGAATGGGCTTTATCCGCTACTGAACAAAGGGATTGATATGTTGGGAATTACTAACATCGTAGAGGGAATTACTGGTCGCTGGGTTTATCGACGTTCTCGTCATAGTACGATTAATTAGGAAAGACCTACAGATACTACTCGATAGTGTATGCAGTAATAATACTCTTAGTAGGTATTTATTAATTACCTTCCCTTAGAATCGAGGGATTCCGTTCGTTGATTAGCAGGATCATTGAGTTCCTCGTTAATCGAACAGCTCTTTATTATTTGACATTAAACCAGGGGGAAAATAAACCATTGATATTAACAGGATATGCTTAAGTATTGCTAATCTTAATAAATGAAAGAAAACCACCCTTCTGAAAATCGCTTAAGCTCGAGGACACTTCCTCAAATCTTCCTAAAAAAAAAACCACCCCGAAATTGTTCAACGACCCTCCAACTACCCCAGGACAATACGTATCGTGATGCCACAATTTTGCTCGACTTTTTCACATCGTTTTAACGGCCATTTTCTTCGAGCAAGTCCTTTCCTCGTCATCAGCCGTTTTCCCCGGGGGTTCTCGTCGTCGTTGCGGTCGCTTTTCGATCGCTCCTACCCCGTGGCGCTTTCTGCTTTCCGTTGATACCGCGTTTCTCGGTCACATCTTCATGAAAGGGGACGGAGAACCAGTTACCGATCGAATGAAGCGAGTCAAAAGAGGGGTTGGCTCATCAAAGCGGAATAAGGGGTTGAAACGGAGGGTTGGAATGGCTGGAAACTGTTGGAAAGGGGATTCAAGGAAACATATCGCGGATGGAAATCGCGATATTGGATTGCTTGAAGGATATGCTTAAGGAATACCCATGGGATTGACAAGAGGGTGGTTAAGGTGCTAATGTCCCTTGGCGAGAAAGCTTGTAAATAGAAAGCGGAAGGTTTCTGATCGTGGCGGATTGAATTTCGTCACGTTTAGTGTTTGAAGGGTGCAGGGTATCGTCCGTGTCCTTTTTTCTGGCGACGTGCCACTTTCAATTACTTTCGTCTTTTCTTTTTTTATCTGTCCAGGGTGGAGTGGTGAATAAATCTTGGAAACAACTGTGCTGAAAATTTTGATTAAACGACAGTGGTTTCGTTCTAGGTAATTGTCGAAGTAACCAATATGTTCAGAGTTTACTAGAAAATAAATTGGTCCCCTAAGCGTCGTAGGGGAAAGCGAACAAGTGGAATGTTAGTAGCGGTAGTAGGAAGAATCGTAAGTAGTAGAGCCGCGTGCTTGGTCAGACGCTCGGTGTATCCTTTATACTTATACTGTGTGCACTCCATAGCGTGCATATCGTGCTCCAAACTTTAAAGGCTGCTCTAATTTAAAAATCCCGACAAGTGCAGTGTATTTAGAGCAAAGTATGCGTGCACTATAAAATATATTTGCAGAAGAAAATTCATGCGAGAAAAAATTACAATATAGAACGCCCTGTGATTTTTCTGAATTATTTTAGTTCACACTGTAAAACAAAGGGTACTATCATCCTTCTAATAACGGTAACACGAACATCGATATTAATGATATAAATAATCGCGATAGCAACGAGTATAAAAAAAATGATGATCCCAAGTGGATGAACATTTAACGGATCTCGTCAAGGAAAGTGCCCAGAGATCATCCTTTTTTTTTTTTTTTGTTGCAACGGCACGAATGCCATGAATTCTCGATGGGAAGCACAGCAAAACGCACACTTCCGGAATGGAAACAAAGCAACGTCTACGGAAGACGAATGTGGCAGCAGTAAAGTACAATCATCGGCGAGTTATGGTGTTCCCTGTTTGCTGTTTGCTGTTTACTGTTTACTGTCCGTATTTGCTCGTCGAGGAAATATGGTTCGACCAGCGTGCGGTGCGTTCGCGAGCCTTGCTGATTCATCCCGAGTTTAAGTGCAACTCGTTCGTTCGGCGACAAACTTATAACATCCAGAGACATTAAACATTAGCTGAAACGAAAATGAATAAGGAAGTCAAACAAAGGCCGAGAAACTTTGAAATGAACTCAAGAATTAAATGAACCCAGGAGAAGTAGGAATAGCAAACAATTGGAGCAACGGAGTTCGACAAAAAGTAGAGAAGCCTAGGAAAGGTTGAAAAGTGGGCTCAAGCCATAGTAGACGGAGTAGGGAAAAAGGGACGCTAAAATAAAGAAGCCAAGAAGAAGAAGAAATGGCCACAGTGGATACGACGGAAACGAGAAACCAAAGGGAACGTGAAAAAGGTAGTAGAATGTAGCAGGAAGCAAGAGAAGGAAGAATTAAACTGAGTGAGAGTTGTCGTGTTCAGTTTTCTTCTTCCATTTGGAATAAACAGCGGAGAACAGAAAGCTGAAAGATGAGGCTCATTTTAAAGGGCAGCAGGTCCACGTGAACCATGACATTTCTGGACGAGACACTGAGCTTATTTGTAGAACACGGAGTAGAAATACATCCGGAGGTAATTTCATATCGGGCAAACTGTTTCCACCGTATGCAAATAAATTCTAATGTCTCGTCGTGTGTATTATAACGACGTGGGTCGAGCTCTGGGAATAACGTCGGGCAAAAAGCCGGTGTTCGAGCGTGAATTCCGACAAAAGTTGCGGAAAACGACGCGATAGCTTCGCACTACTTTACTTCGTGCAAGATTTCGCATATTTCGTGTACGATTTTTCTGTGGACCGCGATTTCCACGAGCAAGATCATTTTTGAATATTCACTGGAGATTATATACAGCAGTAATAATTATTTGTTTATTTGTTTGTTTGTTGACGGCAAACGCCCTTTACAATGATAATGAGTAAACATATTATGATGTGAGAGAATATAAAGTTGAATAATTAAGACTGAGCATCAGAAAAAATATATAGTAAATTTTTGAGTTTAGCGCAAAATGCTGAATAATTCATTGAAAAAAAGTCAAGTGAGTGGTCACAGTTATTGCATAGAGTGGCTATCCTGGATATTGTTGATCCCGCTCCATATTCAGCTTAAGTGCTTCAAAGGTATGTGTTAAAGGTATAATAACAATAATAATACCAAAAGGAGGGGAAAAAGATACTCCAGCAAGTCTATTTTTGCAGGAAAGTTTCGTCGTACATTTTTTAACTTTTCCTCTCGCTGTTTCGAGTTTGATTCATTCACCGTCAAGAATTAGCTATCGTCTAGTCCCCCTGAACAGAATTAACAAAGGGTCTCGTCTTAATCCGACGATCCGCGTTTCGCAAGCGATTGCTTCGTTCTCGACAATTTCTCGTTACGCCAACAATAGGGGAACGCGCACGGCTAATAGCGATACAATAATTTCACCCTTTGTTCCCACCTACCAGACCTTAGGCTCTTTTGTTTCACCCTACGTCGACCGATTGATATTCTACCTCTGAAGTTCAAAGGCAATTGAAGTGTAACTTCGATTAAGGACGCCCTGTTCACCCTATTAGGCTAAACTGTAACTTTCAATAGACAAAGCAGAAATAATAGACAAATAAATGCTCTGAAACATTTCTTTGTGGGAATTTCTCGGTGGGGAAGACAAATTTCACAGTGCCACATATATTAGTTTTATGGAAAAGGGATTTTTCAAAGTCTTTCTAAATGCCGCCAACGGCAATATAAAAAAGTATACTTCGTCAAATCTAATTTTTACGTAATATTTATTTGCCAGCATTTCAACGTTATTGAAATTAATTTAGATCCTCGTTCGTGGTTTCCATTGAATTCTACATTCACAGAAACGACGGAACCGCCTTCTACGAAGAGATTGATGAATTTCTGGCGTGAGCGGATCTGCGTGGCTAAACAAGCCGTTGAGATCGTTTGGAATTCGTGCTGTTAATTAAGCAGGAAATTAGTCGGTCGTAAAGTTTCAGGAATCTTGTGGCATTTCTGCCTCGTTCTCGTAGTATGATTCTACGATCGATCTCGTTGTTCCACGTTTCTAATTTGCCTCGTTACCCCGGTCTGATGCTTCAACAAACGTTTTGCGCTATACCGGGTCCTCTGATTGCTGCTAGAATTCTTGAGGTCCTCGATCAGTAGTGCTGGAGATAGAAGGGTTAAGTGTTCTCTATCATGGTGTGGAATTTTCGGCCAAGCTTTGGGAGAATTGTTAATACATAGCGCTTTTGTAAATCGCGCGTAAAGTGCGTTGAATTAGAAACAATATGGGAGAAAGCAAAATTATCCTCGAAATTATTTTGTTGCCCAAGTAATAATAAACTTACTGTCACGATTATTTACTATTTTTCTATGCATCGTACACTTTGCACCGCGTTTTCTCGTACACTATTCGAGAGTTTATGAAAGTAACTTCGCGATGTTCGCTATCAAACGATACTATCGATTGGAAATTTCACGTTGGGACAATATCTTGTTGGCCAGTCTCTAATTTACGAGCCTGTCGGGACGCGTATCCAGCAAAAAGAGTTTACAGATCGTGTCTTCTGATCTACTCGTGTTTCGCCGTGGACCGACTTCGTCTATTTCCTCTTCAATTTCCGTTTCCTTGTTTGCCGTTCTCCGATGACGGTCGATAAATATTTTACGTGCTGTCGATACCTGTGAACGACGATTGTCTTCGAGCCACCGTCGCCTCGAAGGAACTCGAATGGCAGAGCTTTGGAGAACCATAAAACCTTGGCTATGAAATACACATTTTCCTCAGAATAATTTATTACATGCCAAATATTTTGCTCCGTCCTATCACAATAAATTGTGTATCACGAGTCTCGGAGCTTCGAAGTAATTGGAATTAATTTTCCCAAAATTCCCATCTCGACTCCACGAAGGAGAAAATTCACCCAACCATTCTAATCGAATCTCACCGCTACGATAGTCGAGGTAGAAAAATACTCCTGCTGATACGATAATAACTATCGGAAGCTTGCATCCGGATCACGATTTCTTCCAAGAAGTTGCATAGAAATTTCATTCGCAAAATGGTAGATCACGTTTGCCAGGATTGTCCTTAACACGACATGCCCGTTCGAGTGTATCATGGGCTGGGGTAGGAGCTAAGGGGTTGGAAATCGAGGGTGCTTAGCACGCGACTTTGCAAGGCCGCGCCGTGGGTGGCCATTTTATAAGCAATTAGTTCCCCTCTTTAAGAAACTGCCTACGGAAGTAGCACTCCAACGTCCTTCGGCTTGTTCGAAGTGGCTGACTAGAATAGAAAATCATTGTCCCGCGATGATTTCGCGGCAGGAGAGTCACGAACTTACTGCGAGAAACAATGGCGAACGTTTATCGCAACAATTGATCAAAGGAGCTTGGTTTATGAGCTCCTTTCAATTATTTCCGTTCGTACTTGTAATTTTGTGTACATCAAAAAATGGGTAGAATAATTTAATATAAAGAATGTAATATAGAAGTGATGCGAGAACAACAAATAATTGGAAGATTAAGATTAATCGAATTCAATTAAATGAAACAAATCCTACCATTTTTGTTCAGATCCCTGAGCGCAGAACAAAGTCCAACGCTGCCAGATTCGTCCAGACGTCGACAACGATTCTAATGGAAGCCTGCTTTGGTAAGTGCCTTCATTGAAAATGCATGAATCTGTGGAGAACAAGGAAAGGTCCGTTCACGGTGCCACCCACATTTTCTTTCCCTCGAACGATAATCGTAACTTCAATAGAAATGATTTGTCCGCGTGGCTGATCAATAGCCGACTCGTATCACTTAATCCCTGTTATAATAGCCCGCGGAGAGACACGTCAAGCGTATTATGTAAAACGGGGGTAATATATTAATTTGTTCAGCTCGTTACGATATGATTGTGCGTATGGTGTATGCGTGTATGTGTTGGGGCTTTCCAATTACGCCTGTGTGCGGTGTAATTGAGGACGGTGGAGTTAATTAGCGATGATGGAAACGATTCGCGTAGTGAATATCGTAATACGTCACGAAGCCCACGATTATTATTACTATAATAACTACGCGTGGAGTGTTTTGTGATGGATCGGGGATAACGATTTTTAGGTAGAGAGGTATGATAACGTTTCATGAATTCTAATTACAGTAGCTTGAGGTAGGTCGTACAGGTAGTTGTGTTAAATTAGGGAATCGATACCTTCTCTTTTTCAACGACCGAAGGAGAATGAATAAAATAATAATGCGGCACTGTGGACGATTGAAGAAGTGTATTAATGGTCGCCATAATTGTTGCTCCTATCTAATATGTTTATAATTTTCCAAGAAATGGATCGGGATTGATTTTCGATGGTCTTAATAAATTGGTGTGCAGGTGGTAAATCTGTCGGAGGAATCGCAATAAACGTTCGAAGCAGTTCTGCTGGTACGCTGTTAGAAAAACAGTGTCTATTACGGGTCGACAAGTCGAAACAGTGGCGGAGTGGGGTCAGTGAAAACGGATCGTACGTGCTCAGACGAATCCAGGCCAAGTACTGATAATCCGAAAAGGGATCTCCGAGCGATTTGTCCTAGTCTCTCGATCTTCTCCTTCTTTGGTCCCTCGCTGGCTATCTCCCTTGTTCTGTTTCTCTGGTTCGCGGTGTTATCGGTGGCAGTAACGAATCACTTGTCATTGCTGTCGACGCACGCGAAATGCCCGACATGATTTGCAGCCCTGTGGGCCGATAGTCGATCAAATAATCGAATTAATTTTAAATTTTAAATTGTCCATTTCTTTTAATGAATAATTCGTTCGCTAGTGTTTATTTAAGCTGCGTAGCTAAACTTGGAATAGAAGTAATCTTTATCCAACCATGGGAACTTGGAGAAAATGCGAGGCAATCCCGAAAGCCACGCAAGATATAAAATATAAAATGAAGTTAGCTTAGTAATCCAGTCCATTGGCCCAATTTTAAGATCCTCGAGATATGTAGGATAATGTGGGTGTTTAGGATAAAACGAATCAAAACTTGGCGTAGCCGCAGCCTAAGTATTTTGATCCCTATTACATCCGGGAGAAGACTCGACGCCATTGGCTCGCGAAACTTTCCAAGAGGCTTTCGTGACGACAGGCAAAATCTTTTTCGAGGTTCTTGGCGACGTTTCGGAAGGCGAAATTATGATAAGAATTTATTCACGTTTAATTTTATTTCGTTGTAAATGGAGCCAGAGCGGCGCACAGTGGTCCGGATTGGGGTTAAGTGTGCATTATGACCAACAAATGAACTTTCATATATCGATATTTTTCGAATATATACTACTTCCTAAATGTCCAGCAGTCTCAAAAACGAAAAAATTTACATAATTTAATGCCATTTTGTAGTAGAAATGACAACATAACGTTGGACTTTCTAAGGTCAGTGTTTTTCATCGAAAAAACGCGTAGTATTCTTTTGGGTATGGAAGTCCCAATTCTACATGTATTTAGTTCATTCTTTTTTTGCAGTAAAGGGTATTCTTCCGTGATATAAATTCACTCGTCGTATTAATAATTACCATATAAAGTTTATTAAAAAATACTGTCGAATGAATTATTCCAAATTCTTGAAATGTTTTGTGTTTGAGAAGAAATATCTTGCAAGTCCCAAAGAATCCCGCAATGCAGCAAATTGGAACATGTTCCGTACACCTTCCTCTAAATAACTATGAAAAAATCGGTTCCCCCTTGGTCCCCCTACGCAGACTATGATTTTTATTATATCGCCTCTTTTTGACATCAGATCCATACATGGGCACTATTAGAATAAAATCGGGTACTAAAAAAGTTAAGGAATTAGATCCAGAAGCTGCAGAATTAATAATTAAATGACAGGAAATCATAATACTACTAATAATAATAAATAATAATAATAATAATAATAATTTTGTTTTTCTTAACCAATACTTAAATTGACATTACTACATTGTCCAGTCCAAGTTTCGCGTTTATACCTTTTACGAATAAAAAGTTATAAGGCAAATGCACACTTAACCCCAATCCGGACCACTGTGCGGCGGCTCAAACAGCCAAGACAAATTAAGCAAACAAGAAAGACTAGTCGCCTTTTACTTATAGTCAGTTTTATCTGGACACCTTACCCGCTGTCTGTTAGTGAATCCTTCTGAAATATTTCTTGCGGCAACGCTCGAAATAAAAATATCTGGTCCTTGAATTATTCGTAGCAGCCTCCCCTCTTCCAATTACGTCTGAAACTAGAATATCGTCTTACCCCTTGTTCCGTCTCCATTCTCGGCACACAGAATCGTCTAACGATACGTCTGCTTACCGTTCGAAGTTCCTTATGCTCGAGACAGGCGAGAAAATCTCGACACACTCGAGATGGCCAAGTGATTTCGAGGGGCAGAATTTTATGAGAGGCGACGTCTCCGCGCGAACCCAGGGCGGAACAATGGTCTCCTCGATGAACGTCCCCTCCGTCGACCCGTTGGCCCCTTTTGTACCGGAAACAATGGATCCCCGAGTGAAAGAAGCCTTCCTTACTTCGTCTTTCTCCTCCATCGTCGTCGCTTTTGCATGCACAGTGCTCTGATCCGCAGGAAAATCACTTGGAGACTTTCGTCGTAATTCTATTCCCGTCGAACAGACGACAGCTCGAAGCTGATTTCGATTCTCTTGTTCGAAGCGAACGAGAGTTTGCTTCGGTGCCCTCGCGGAAGGTTGCTGGCATTGAAAGTTTCGTATTCGAAGTATTATAAATATTGGTATTATACACATTGAAAGAAGTTCAATTATCGAAAGGCTTGCGGCGTCTGATAGTTTCGTTGCTTTCGAAAATTGCGACATTTCTTAAGCTTCGCGAGTCAGTGGAATTACGGTTCGATTTCTGTGTTCACTCCTGACCAACGCTTTATCCCCTTTACTTTCCAGTTGCCGGTTCCGTCTGTCCACATTAATCGTTCGTTTGTCACGTGGCGTGTTCCACCCCTTCCAAAGGAGGGTTAATGACGCGGCGATGCGATTGGCCGTCGCGCTCGTTCGCTTCGTTACGGCTTATCGAACGATGGTTAACGTTGTCAACCAAGTCGCCGCGAGATTTTTCCACCCCTGTGTGCATTATCCTCGCCGCTGGATAACGAAGCGTAAATGGCTGCGCGATCTGATTAAGCCTGGTCAGGCTTTAACGGTTAATTCAGGAAATTTTGTTCGCCAATCGTCGTTCGATATAAATGCTCGATATTGCAGAGCGTAGAACAGAATCGACGATAGACCAAAAAGGAAAGAAAAGAAAATTCACCGTGAATTTTTCGAGGTTCCTGTCATTTTTTCTAGGATTTATTGTACCACATTAATGCAGCGATAACGATGCCCACTGACGTAGTTACGTTTAAATCCAACTAAAAATCAGCTACCTGGAAAATGAGTATACAGTGTAGACTGAATACACATCGTCAATTACAAGCGAAAGAAAGATACGCCTCCTTTGCGAGCGAACGAGATATACTCGTCGGGACAATCGGTAATTAAGCTGCTCTTTCTCTTTGTGATCCTTCAACGCTTGGTTCACGAACGAGGAGATAAGGACAGACACAGAGAGATAGAGGGGGTGAGAGGTAGAGAAAGAGAAAGGAGGGAGAACACGACCGCTGAATGTCAATGAGGCTTATTAAAGTCAATACCGAGTGTACGGATTGCATTTGCCGCGTGCTCCAATGTTACGTGGACACATGTCCCGAATAGAGAGAAAAGGAGTCGCGACATTTTCGTTAATTAAATGGAAAATACATACAAGCTCGTAGCAAACGAAAGAGAGAATTTCCGTTTCGTTCGTAGTGTACCTAGTTTTTCTGTATAGCTCATTTTTGCCTCCTTTTTTGTTATTTTCCTTCACGTTCGAGCTGGTTTGTTGGACGAAGCGTGAGCGATACAGGCTGAATCGAATCTGAAAATCCACGTACGTGTGTTGGATGTCCGTCGCATATATATTTTCTTTTCTTTCTTTTTTTTTAATACAATTTAATGGGGCATTCTGCGATACGTGGCTGCGAATTAAATAAAATCAATTACTTTGGTCGTCCCTCACGGGGTGGTTAATTTTTCGCGAGCTCACTTTTTATTGGGTATAATTTACAAATTACCGAAACATTATTCGAATTAATACAAATTTGAGACATATAAAATAAAATCGTTTTAACATTATTTTTCATTCGTTGTCTTCTTCTTTTTCTTCAATTTTGTCACCAACATTTAACTAACACGATTCGTAATTTAGAGGATGATGACCACTGTTCGATTTGTCCTACAGTCATCGGGATTACGAGGGTTCCATTAAATAGAATTAATGTAACCTTTCGTCGAGTAGAAATTAATTGTGTGTATTTTCGAAGCACGTGGTAAAATGTTTGATTTACGGTGACTTATTTCGCATGTAGATCGAGCTCTCGTTATTTCAGAGGGAATTCAATATTTTCGTTCTGTTTTATGTTAACGTGGACCCTTTTAAGGGATGCCTCCCACGAGATTGTGAAATATCGTTTCCGCCGGGTATCTGGGATTCGTTCAATTTACGTGGAAAGTAAATGTATCCTAAAGGTTGTTCGTCTGCTACATTCTATAAATATCCCGATAAACATTTCGGTAACCATAAATAAAACCGCGGGTCTGTTTGCAGGCCTAAGTAAAGGTAACAGGAAAAGTTTTGCGACTATAAAGGGGGCGAATTCTTTGCACGAACAATTCGGGCAGCACCTGTTCCTGTGTAAGCCACTGTAAATGATAAAAATTCGACGCGTCGTTTGCCGGATCGGATCAGGCCGCGAACAATTAACGCGGATTTTGTCAGTCAGATCGTAGTCAGGGGCGGTATTTTACTTCCGCTAAAATGACGCGGGAACGCGTAATTATGGCGACGCACGTAGGAAAACGCGTGCACGCAATCACGGGTCGCCTACTGCCGTTTGGCCATTGACAAATATTGACATTCGTGCAACGTCCCGTGTTAGGACCACGTACCGGCTATCTCGAGTCAATTGGGTTAATTGAATTGCAGCACGCCGCGACTGGCCGCCGCTGGAAAACGCGGACGGAACAATCCGCAAATTGTCGCCAGCCGTGCCGCCTGATCGGTCGATTCGTTGATTCTACCGTGACACTGCAAAGGAAAGGAAGAAAATTGTCGTGCATTGTGAGCTTGTCGAATGAAAACGTCGGAACGGCACCTTAGTTGATGTAGGCGAAGTTTGGGCGAAACCAGGGGGAGGGAGGAAATTATATTAAATTCGAAACAACTTTGGAACACTAACGTTCCGGCATCGATTCGAAAGGGAATAGTTGCGAGTTGCTGAACTACATTCGATTTAAATAAAAAATATAGTCGCATATTTTTTGAGAAATATTTAGAACAGAGGGGATTGTAATTGCCGGCGCGTCTGACTATAGACGGACAGCTCTACTGAACAGTGCGTCTGCCGTTGAGTCATTCCATTTAATCAAACTGTGGCCAACGTTCCCACCACTTCGTTGCTATTTTAATGAAATCAGGAGCTTCTTTGGGAAATGATCAAGGTGCAAAGCATTCTTCCCGAACGAATCGAATAACTCCATAGAAATTCTGCCCCCGCCGTATACCATTTACATTTCGTCCACTTTTAAAGTATCCAAAGTTTCTTTCGGTCCCGCGTTTCCCCGCACGCGGACTACAATATTGACGTAAATCAAGTCGGTAATTTCGAGCATGTATATCGCACGCTCTCGCATACAGTATGCATGACTTAAGTGCAGGGAACAAGGCCAGCCACTTAACAAGACATTATTAACTGCGGAACGTCTGTGCAGAAGTTCTCCAGCACGGAGCCACAGAGATACCGGTGAAGATTTTCTCCCCTTCTCTTTCAGACGCGACCGTGCGCGTCCGTCCTTCATAATGACGTTAATAATGGCGTTTGTTTCGTGGATTTACGGGGAAATTAGCGGCGAGTGGTTGGGTACGGTGCACAGGTAGAATGGAAATGTCCGCTGCTGTCTGAATTCATTGGTGAATAATATTCTACGTTTCTGTTTCAGGCCAGTTCTGTTGAATGTAATAGTAACAATTATTTTCGATTTTTTTTAGGGTACCTTCAATTATTCCTTTGCATAGTTGCAATGGGAAGCGAGAAATAATTCTTGACATATTTTCTTTACGGGAGATATTAAACGAGGTTTTCGCCACGATGACTTCATCCCCCGCACGCAATTCTATGCGCGGAAAGAACCCTCTTTTTCCCCCCGAATTCTCGGCCGTCACCTCTTTGTTCCATCGACGAAAATTGCATTCTTAAGGTTGCAGCGGGAGCCTTCACGTACGTACGTAGGTGCTCACTGCGTCCTTTGTCTACCGTTGCTTGACTTTAATCGTTTGTACTTGAATTATTTCTGGCTGCAAGATCGCCGTCTCGTCTCCCTGGTTGAACATGACAAAACTTCTTTTCGACGAGTCGAGAATCTTGATGGGACTCTTTGTCCCTAGAAAGTTGAAGGGGTATCCATGCGACGCGTAAGTTTCTGTAGAGATTTCATCTATGGGCGACGATTCTATTTAGTTAAGTAGAAACAGTTTCGTTGGATATTTGTAAATATATTTAATGGACGTCATAAACCACCGTTCTCAAATAAAACCACGCATCCTCGTTCCAGTTATTTCTGTGAGCTAAATTAAACGTCTGCCCGATCTTTAGCAGATTCGGCCGATCCATGCATTTCGTATTTGCAGCTCGACACGGTTGCGAGATGTAATACCGTGTCTGTTGGCTCATTTCTAAACAGAGGGTAGCCGTCTAATGAAACTGAAATTGCTGAAGCTTGTTTGATTCAGGCAGCGTGTTAGTTTGTTGGCTGGAATGCTGAAACCGAGACCTGGATGTTGCCCTGTCTGTTCCACGCGAAGTTTAATTTCTTCGAAAGTTGCTGATTGATCGATGCCTGAATAAACTCTGACTGCATACGCCTCATTTCACCGCGACACGTCTGTCGACTAATTTCTGATCAGACATCCTAACTATAGTAATAGCAGGCACGACCGTTTCGAAATCTTAATTGATTTCACCTATTTAGAGACGTCCATTTTACCGTGGTGCTCCTATTTCAGAAATAGCGCCACTAAAAATTTGATTTATTATTGAATATTCTATGTGTAAAGAATAATTTACCCAAAAACGCTACGTGTAGAAAATTATATTATACGTAAATAGGAATATTTATTTTATAAATTTCCTTTCGCTATTTTTATATTGCATTAGTTAATTCCCAATTAACTCCATCTCAGTTTAATAGGATCGAGAAGGAGCTTGGGGTGCTGAAACGGTTGTGAGAGTTGAGATCCGAGTAGTTTTGAGAAATTTTAATAAGGCTCCCCCGGTTCTGTGACTGATTCCACGGTTAAATAGATTAGAATGCGATTTCAAAGGCAGATCTAAACGTTGGGAGCTCGTTATACGAAAAAAGTGGAGGAAGAGTTAGACAGGTTCTTCGCGTCTCTAATGGTTTATACTTATACTATACGAAGCCGGTTCGATCAAGTAGAATGGTCCGCCCACGGTCAGACATACTCTTCAAGATCAAATCACCTCCGTTGTAAAATATAATATCTTCCAAATAGACAACGGACGCTTGCGCGAATAATATCGTAGATAATTTGTTTAAAATTGTATAATAGCAAATATTTTGCTATTGTAAAACATTTAACCAACATGTTTGCAGAATCCTTTCAGCCCTCGTCCATAAACTAATTAATTAACTGGATTTTCCCCTTCGATCAAAGGGCTCCTCTTTCTCCCAACGACGGAATAAAATGTTTGCGATCTGTGGGGGAGGAGGGCGGCGGAGTAATAACTGGGTAGCTTAATAACGGACATTGTAGCCGATTAATGGAAGGCTGGCCGAGCCTTTACAACATCATCGTGCCGCTCTTTCCGTGGCCATTGTGTTCGTCGCTCCATTATGAGAGCCTGCAAAGATCAACCGCAATTCCTGACCGTTCATAAACCTCGGCGATCGGCTGATTCGAGACGAAGTGCAATTAACCGAGTGAATGGTAGTAGCTGATTCTTTGTTGGACGATCCGAGAGGGAGAGAATTGTGGGGAACAAGTGCAGGTGACGCGTGTCGATGCGTGATACAATCTCGAAGACCATAATTATGGAAATTCATGTTTCTATGTACTTGTCCTGCTTCCTCCGAATATTCCCGTTTCGAAAACGACGATAATTTAAAGGGACACCTTAGGATAGCCCTCTCCATGAACGTAAGTTTCGTGTCCTCCGTTAAAGAGATTTCTCAGAAATTCTCGCCACGGGCCACCGTTAAAATATTCAACGCTGCAGTCCTCGAACTTTCGCAGGATAATGAAACACAACTAATTTATGCTCCTATCGCGGGTTTTTCTTTTTTTCTTCCGGCACACATTTAAGTACCTTTGACATTTATTCTACGCCCTGCACCCCACCTTAAGTTCATCCTTCTTGAAACTTTTTCCAGAAGGTTGTTGCCGAACTTTTCGAATATGTTAGCTGGTGGGGAAAAATGCTTGGAAAAAGTTGTAACGCGCTTTCAGTTGAATTTACGTCAATTCCACAGACCTTTCTCGGGGGGTGAAAAAGAACGTCAGAAATACGCTAATCAATGAACTTTTTATTCTTCATTACCTCAGTATACTTCGTTCCGTCGACTGTTCTCCTCTCGATTTTCTCTCCCACAATTTATTTATTCGCTTTCCAAAAGTCCTGGACAATTCTTCAATTTCACGAATCCCCCTCGAAATCTTTCACTACCCTTATTCGTTGACCAGCAACAAATTTCCAAATATTTCAATTGCGAAATACACTCGTAACCATTTTTCCATTTCGCGACATTACTTATGTACATCTGTGACCGAAACGAGAGAATATTTCGAGGGAAAGAATGGCGGGGATTCATGGCAGGGTTAACATACCATCCGTGCCGTTGTTTATTCCCGAGCCGTAGCTGGAAGGCGAAAGAGATGTGACCGATATTTCGAGCGTTCACGAGCGGGTACGAACGCGTGGGACGAAGCTGCGGGGGAGTTGCAACACACGAGCCACAGCGAGCAGGTGGATCGGGGTGGAAAAATAGGGAAAGGGTATTAGGGGCAGAGAGAAGGGTGAACTGTGCGATGACAAAGCGGAGGACAGGGGAAATGGAGATGGAAAAGAGAAGCCGTGGGGAGAAATAAATAGACAGGCTGAACGTGGTAATGATGGAATTGTTGGAATCGAACAGCGACAGCGTGGTAGAGTGAGAAATTTAAAAGGTTAGATATATTCGGGGACTAGTGGTTGCCTACTCGGTCTGGCTAAGATTTAAACTTTCTTTGCCTCGTCGATGTTTCGGATTGATTTTTATTCCCTTGAATGGCAGGGGTGACGAATAAGGAATCAGTCTACCGTTCGAATGGACATAACTAAATGTACCTACACTCATTCTCAGCATACTTCCTCCCACACGGCCAGCATTCCCTAGACACCACGTGCCATCGTTATCATTCCGATGGCAATCTTCGAACTTACCTCCCCAAGAATAGCTGGCAACCGCTGCCCGAAGTACAAACTAACAAAAAACATTTCTTTCTCAGCCATACCTTTTCCCAAACCGTATATCAAGACGCGCAGGGTACCAAAACAAGTACTCGGCTGTAACACTTAACCGAAGCGAAACCAAAAAATAAGCATCCCGCCGAAAGGGTGAGCAAGCTTCTAAAAAATAAAATAAGCTTACTACCTTGTTGAAGAGTAAGCAGACCTCCGAGAAGCAAACAGATTTGGAAGGAGAAGCAGGCGGACGTCGAAAAGCCGGCGAGAGACGGAAGAAAAGTCGGAGTAGAAGCGAAATAGGGGGCTGGTGGGAACGATGGATGGGAAAAGGTTGAAAGGTGTTTCGTGGGAAGGTAGAACGAGAGGGAGAGACTGCGAATTCCGGTGGCGAGGCGCGCATGCGGCTGCAGTGCCACTGTGCTCCCGGATTCTCAGTGCGCTCCTCACTCGCGACGCGTCCAGGACGATTCTCTCGGCTCTCCCGGGGGTCCCGAGGGACTCCGGGCATCCTGGCGATCGCGACTCCCTCCTCGACCGTTGCGGCAACCAATCGCGCGCGAAAGTGCCGCGGGTTTCCCGTGAAAAGAACACCTGCCCCACGAAACGATTCAACAGTTACGTATACACGGATGTTCGATCGTCGAGGAATGAAACGAGAGGAATATCGTAACGATTGTGGAAGAAGTACGGTGAGATTCCTCGAGGGCTCTGACGGTGAGGAATTCCACGATTGTATCTGTACGCGGTGAGATCGATATTTGAAATCGATTGCGATCGAGGGCGATTTTTCTACGAATTGGTTTGAGCGAGACTTTAGGGCGGACGAAGTTCTTGATTTGGGTAAAGGTGTAGGATAATATTGCGAAGAAGAATTTTTTAAGAGTACTAAGTTGAGGTAACTAGTAAGTATTTATATTTAACGATGATAATTTCGAGCTTCACCCGGATCGATTTGCAGTACCTAAATTTCTGCATCCGCGGATTAATTTTGAGGCCAGACATTCGTCTTACACTTATCTACATGTGTATGGGATTCGCACAATAGCTCGCGCACTCGCTATCACGAGATCTCACATTCATCGTGTATCTTTCCTCCACTTGAACGTCTCGAGATTAATTAGTATTTCTGCAAGGCTGGCTACAGTTGATCGTATCTCTGAATCCTTGCGCAAACTGTCTGTGCAAGACCCAGTGCATTTTAATTAGCCAACAGTCAATTGGAAGCGCCTCCCCGTATCCCCTTAAAGCTTAGCAACATTATTCCCACACTATTTTCGCTATAAACACGCGACGGTAAGAGTCACCTTTGATACTCCTGCGGTCTGCCGTATCAGCGCTTGCATTACTGTGAATGAAGTCGTGCTTCAAGTATCAGACAATCATTGGAGCAACTAAACACAACGCGCAGTAAATATTAAAATGTGATCGGAGTCTAGGAAAGCTAGAAAATTTCTGATAGAATTATCCTTCTCTATACATTTTTGTACCAAAGGGTTACACCAAAAAAAAAGTAATTATTCGGGAGAAAAATCTTGCGCTTCTACTTTCACTCGCAACGCCGCGTCAACCTTAAAACCTTTCTCAGCCAATGTTACAGTCACTCGAGAAGGAAAGAGTTAAAGGTACGCGTGATTCGCGGTCATTAAATGTCTACGTTTAATCCAGCCTACGCCTCGTTGTTATTACTTTGTTTCTGTTCGTACAATATCGTGGAACGTTGATCGCTCCTCGTGCACGCAATTCGAGCACAACTCGAGACTTCGAATCTATAATTAAAGTCGGCGATCGGCAGTCGGACGCGGCGATGCTTAACTCGCTGCCACCTTTCCTCCGTGAATTATTCATTCGCCAAATGTTTTCTCCCCTCGATCGACTGATAACCCCCGTTGTTCCATCACCGTTTCTCTCTTTTTATTATTATTTTACATCTTCATCTGCCTTCCCCCCTGTTCTATGGTCGAGGGACTTCGAGCGAGTGGCCAGGTGTAACGAGAAGGTACGGTGAATCTTGTTCCGTGATTGCAAACTATGAGATTGATACACTGGAGGCAGAAAGTGGAAAATTGAAGGGTATTATTGTTTGAGAAAAGTTTGGCGATCGGAGTGTTGAACCAAATTAAATTTTAGAGTTCTAGTTTATTTTGCTTGCAAGTGGGGAGAAGGATTATTGCTCGGCGAATGAAATGTAACTTGCTCCTTTGAGCTTCGAAAATGATTCGAGAGGGTTGAAAATATACTTTATGTGTTGTGTGAACGAAAAGAGAATTGAAACGAAATTAATGGAGCGTGCTGAATAGAAAATCGACAGGAAAGAAAAATGGGATTTGTACGGTCGTTTATAGCCGCATAAATTTTTGGTTAATAATATGGATTTATTAGCAGAATAATTTCCGACCTTTCGCGACAGACGATCGAGAGCCATTCGATTGGACAAAGGGGCCGAGGGGCACACAACCCTCTAACCTTTTGCAGCGCCGCTAAATATTAATTTATCGTTAATTAAACATCGAATATCGAGTAGAACCGGGAGATGTTCCGGCAAATAATTTCGCGACAACGGAATACGTTGGCACGGGTAAAAATACTGGACAAGGAATCGGAGAAATAAATCGAAGGTATGAGATAGAGTTGGCAATTTTTATTGCGACAAACCTCAGTTTGTTATCACATTTATGAATTTACTGCATACGATTCAAGGCACTTGTAATTAACGTTACACCAAGAACTGTAAAGTAATCAGGTTACCAAGCTGACAATCGAGTTAACAACAAGTACCCTTATTTCTGTCGCCCCGCTTAGAATCGAGCAGAATTTTTCGCCGACCCATTAACGACCGAACGATAATTGCACCGTGACCAAAAATTAGTTTCGCTAATGCTCCAAACACGACCCGCCTGTCTATCGTCGTTTGGCAGCCAAATTAATGGCGTTCCCTTTTCCAAATTCTCCTCATTATCGTCGACCTAACGATTGACTCGTGAAAAGTGTGCCGCCGTTTGGTTTTGAACAATCTTTTCGGGCAGAAAAGCACCTTCAGCTTTCCACTCCGTTTCAGGCATATGAAAGTAGAGGCTTCACCCCTTGAAACGAGCGCAACTAGACTGTTGTACGATTTTTTTTCACGAAATTACAGCAGTCGAAAAATCGATAATTTTTCGATAAAAATTTAGTGTTCCTTAAATTCTGCTGCCCGATGCGTTTGAAGTTTTTTCAAAGTACTTGAGAGATACCAATACTTCTTGGGCTAATTACAATCGGTGCGAGGACTTTGCGAAATTTTCGTTCAACATCGACAGGGTGTCGATTCTTGGAACAGTGGCTATTCGTTCCGACACGTCATTAGCGGTGTTCTTTCATCTCGAGCAGATGGATCACGTGTAATCATGATCACGATCGGACCGCAGGAAATAACCCTTAACCCAGTGGCGAAGAACAATGGTATCGGCTGGTTGTATCAGCACTTTCTTTATCTGCTCGCAGACCCTCGACACAGGTCGAATATACGTATATCGTTTTGTTCAACGACTACGTTCCAAATAGCAACGCTGAACTCATTATTCATTTCGGGCAAAGGGAATTCGACGAGGATTGCATTATTTCGAAAACATCACTGAGAAGGAGAGAAAAAGAGGCACATTGTAATTCCAACATTGTGCATAGTTTCTTCTTTTATATTAAAATTGCAGATTTTCAGACCGTTGCAAAATTTTAATCTATGAATTTCCCCGCAATCTCCATTGTTCCAAGCAGAAATCAGTTGCAGTATAGATAGCCGCAGTGTTTAGATTCATTGGAAAATCACTCAAAATACTTACCAGACAGTAAAAGGAACTTCTCCGCATAATCTGAACATTAATTTTAAATTTCGCGCAACTCGAAACAACTTTCTCCAGCACGACTCCACTGGGATGATCGTTCACGTCGTTTCCTCGACGAGAAGAGTGGAGGGTCCAAATAAAAAAGAAAGGTGCGAAAGGAGCGCGGAAAACCGTCGAGAGGGAAAAAGAAGAAGAAAAGTTTCGACCTCTCTTACGGTACTCGAATAAGGAACTCGGTAACTTACTTTGCCGGGCAAGCAGACTAAAAGATGAACACGAGGGCCTGGCCAATCGTGCGAACCCTTGCCTATCTCCTAAAACATCTGCAATGTTTCTTGCCCCGCGACCAAGGGGAGAACTGTTTGGCCTTATTTAATTGCAGCTCGACATAACAGTTTCTGATGCGGAGAAGTTTATTTCCACCGACCTGAGCCTTGCAATTTGAAACGCAGCTGAGTATGACGGCAGAGCGTATCAGGCATGTTAAGTAGAGTGATTTTTTTTATGCGCATCCAGGAACGGCTTAATTAAATTCTTTTGTCGAGATTATTAACTGAAGATGGTAGGAGTGTGTTTCTTGTATAAAAATATAGAGGCAAATAGATCTTAGGAGAACTCCGTAGGGAGCCTCAGCAATTCCATCTTCTTTTCCTTAATTTTTTTAACACAACTCTTCCTCGATTTTAATTCTGCAGTGCACAGGCGATTTACGCAGTCGTAGGAAAAAAACTCGTCAACCTGTGTTCCAAGCTCGCGTGAGAAAACAAGAGTATTATTAATTGTGTTAACATTTTTTTTCGTGTTTACCACGAGGCGGGTAATTATCTTAGATTTCATCGGGGGTGCAATCTAATGGCCTATCGGCGCAAGGACCAGAATTTTCTAGTCGTTCTTGCCGGAAGCTTGTTCCTAGGAAAATCTGTCCGGCTGGTCGTTTACTTATTTACGTCGCTCGTAAAAATCCAAGGAACTGTTGCTCGACGCGACGGCACGAGCACGGAACGGCCGCGATAAATGTTGCAATTTGTTCAACGAGGCCTGGTGTTCTGCTGTTACTACGGGCCGTAAGGGGATTTTAGATAGGCTGCAGTGAAAACACCGCGGGTGACGTGCAATAGGGGAGTGGCGTTAAAGAAACACGGTAAACGATTTTTCAAATGGAATTAAAATATTAGCAATGGACGAAAAGCACGATACTGCGGTATACACTTTGTATACCTGCATTTCCGATTCATTATTACTACTTTATCATGTATTACAATTATTATACTTGATGCCCAGCACGTGAGCTTAATTTTATAATTTGTATTCATTTTCGTGTCATGCGCTGTGCATTAAAATAGTAATATGATCTTCAAACGGATTTTCCTCCACGCAAAGTTTCATCGAATAAATACGATTACCATTCTCCTCGTTTCTAAGTGTTCCCGTTAGCAACTGGCTCGTAGAAAATAATTAACAAGCTTTCCCCCTCGCGAATTAATAAGATCCGCGCGAAAGCGATCATTCTCGCGGTGAAAGGGATTTTCGTTTAATTTACAAGCGCTAATAGGCAGTATCAATAGCTGTTGCCTCGAACCGGTACTTAAAGCTTCCCCTAACGATCCGTCTCTCCTTTCACCCTTTAAGAATCGACGAGATTCGTACAAACGATTCTGAGGCAAGCAGAAACGTTCGCCCGTGTATTCAGGAGGCGTGGCAATTGACGATACCGTTTAATGGTTACAACTGTGCCTTTAATTACCGAGTTACGATAATTAATGCACTGCGTGTACCACGATGATTACAAATTCAACGGCTATCTGCGGGAAATCGTGCGTCAAAATTGAACCGATTCGACCACCGTGGGCATCTCTGTTCATCTGCAATTAAATCCCTTCCGGCTGTCAGGAAATGGTTTTTCCTTCCGATAATCGAACTTCTCGCTCGTCACGAAATTCTTCGACTTGTACTTTGCGTGAGTTATGTTTTGTATTAAAGACTGCGTAAAAAATGTATAAGTAGAATACAAAATAAAACTGAAATATCGCGAAGGGTTCAGTAGAATTGAGTATCATTAATCAGACGTTTACAATGGACGCAAGGAAAATATAAATGAAATTTAAATATACGTAGTGAAAGAAGGATTAAGTAGAATAAGGTACCTTTGATCAGACATACAGCGCATAATTTCTTCAATGCAGAAATACAGGGTTGTAAGTAGTACAGCGTTACCGATTGTCAGCCGCGTGTATTGAGATCGCTGAAGCCTGGATAACTGAATATAAATTTTCATAATCGTCAAGATTTCCATTGAAATAACAAATTTAAGTTTCAGTAAAGTAGGTACGCCTGTGTCCAGGCACGCGAGACTAGTTCAGCGTTGGATTCGGAATTGATTCCAAGTAGAATAACGTGTCTATAGTCAGCCACGCCTAATACAATAATTAAATCTCTACAGACGTATACTGAATAGAGTCCAATAAACATTTATCATTATACTAACTATTAAAATATAACATATTCCAAGAAATATAACGTTTCGTAATTAGAAATTCGAAGGTTGCAAGAATTCTTCCGCGGTGAAATGATTTCTCTGTTCCATGTCGCAAATATTAAGTCAAGAACGTCGGTAGAAAAAGTTTCGTCGACTCTGTGGTAATTTAAAGCCATCTTTGGAAATTGATAAGCTCTTTCCGGATTCCCGTTTAATTGCAGCTTGTTTCGTAACTAGGAAACTGTACCTCTTTCTTCGTCAGCCACCTGTACCGTTCGCTAGTTACCGTTTCGCCGAAGTTCTGTTTTAAATTAAGCTGCATGGGGGAGAAAAACTGTCTCACGAATCTGTTCAGCCTCGACTCGAACTCGAAAGTCGGCGAGAGTTTCTTGTAGCTTCCACGAGGATTCAAAGGCAGCCAGAAATTAATATTCATTGCTGGTTTTCGAGAGAGAGAGAGGAGTTATATATTAGCATCACCTGTTCTCACATTTAATTAAATCAGGGAATTATTCGTTCCTTATTTTTCTTAACGTTGGACCCTCTGAGTTTGTACGATTGTTTGTACGCATGTTTCATTAGAATATTTCTTTTACTACTTTAGTGGTAAACGTTATTATAAATCTACATATATTATTTAGATATCTAAGAGTAGTTTACTTTTCTAAACCGAATTTCCAGTATCCTTAGGAATTGTTTTATCGATCCCTTGACCTTTTCGTTCCGCGAACGTCCTGTAACACCTGAACAGAGCAACAAATTATCAGGATCGAAGTGCTTGCAAACCCGTGGCGCGTACGCGAGCACGTTCCACAGAACATTGTTTTCGATTCCCGAACACGCTTGTACCGGCTTAATCCGCTTGTTCCAATTCGACGCCGTCAAAAGGCCACACGTCCCCTAAAAATTTCAACAAAATCGATCGGGGCTGCATTGTTCGCCAGCATGAATCGTTAACTCGCCTCACAGTCATGGAATAGGTTGCATAAAATATGCTCATTCCCAAACACTCGAGGTGTTGATCGAAACTTTCTAAAACTTTCTACTACCAAGAAAAGACGATGCAAATGCATACGGTATGAGCTTATGACCGCGAGCATATTATAAAAATGTCTCGTGAAAATCGAAATCGTTGGCCAGTGGCGGACCAGCCCTTTCACGTGCAGAACCAACAGCACAGTGAATGCTTCCCCCTTTTCTCATCATCAGCAAACGACGAGCATCCCCATTGACTGCGAACTTGAAGGGTGTGCTTGAAGGGAGGGTGTGCACCTGAAAAGAAATATTAACACCGACAGATTCTTCTCGTTCGAGTAATTTCCGAATACGGAGATACTATTTGACTCCAAATGTGTGATTAATGAATTACGTCAACACGCATAATCGCGATTCGATTCATCCAAATTTTACCGTATCGCAAATTTCTCTCCGCTCGAGCAGATCGGTTGAAAGCGTCCGAGACAAGAAGCTTCAACGCTTCGAACTTGCACGCGTTCCATTCTTGCCCATAAGAGGCGTAACAAAAAATCCGTTTCCGTACGAAATAGTAGAGATTATGTAGAATATCCCCCGGGATCGCGGGCGTCTGACGCAAAAATACACTTCCGTCGGCGAAGGATATATTGAAATCCGGCGTCGTGTCTCGCTGGCTCGTGCGTCACTCGACGATTTCGGATGTTGACGGAGCCAGATAAATGCGGCGACGATGCACCACCGTGGATTTACCCGGCATTTATATTAATGTCGAATAATGCTGGTCGTCGAAAAAAGCAACCGCGTCGATACCCAGCTGTCGATGCATCGGAGAACGTTCAACTACGTTAAGATTTAATGAACGAGACACGCGGCATATTTATTGAGGGATATTCTGAATAATTATGAATGTGTATTCAAGAAAAAGAATTAATTGCAATAATTTCGTGCACAATGACTGTCGGCCGGCATTTAATTCGACAGAAACTCCCAATAGGGTTTGTCTCGGCGAATCTCCGACGGTTCCAACGAAACAATTCGTTTAAAGCGCTTCCACGCACGTTTACGCGGTTGCACACGCGCGTGCAAAGGCTAATTAATAGACGGAACGCTTTTGCACGCTGCCGTGAGCCCGACGAAAGGTCTTTGTGTCGCCTATGATGTCAGTCTTCGACAAAGAGCGTGGATGCACAAGTTTACATATTTCGACAGAACAGACGCCTTTTGCCCTCCATTGTTCCCGTTGAATGAAAATGCTTTGGACATCCTTTGCTACAGCCGGCTAGCAATTCCACCGGAAATACCTCGATCGTCGAAACGCCCCTGCTCACAATGGTATTTTCTTGTGCGGTCGAGAATCGGATTTTCCTCAAGGTGGTTAGTAAGATTGGTGGAATTTTTCATCCTGAACCGGGTTTCTTTGATTTGGAGATTTGACCAGAGGAGTAGATTTTGTGCGCACCTGGATATTGATTGCGGCGATATTTGTATTATATTCAGAATTTTTGTGTACAATTTCGTATTCGCATAAGTCGCAATTATGTTTCGACTATTATTTCATGCCTTTGATAAAGTACACTGTCTTTTATCATATACCGTGCTGGTGTAAATTATAAAGGATTCTGCCGCCGCAATTAAAGCTAGCAAATTTCTGCCAAGTGTACGGTGATGAAGATTACAGCGGCGGCAGTGAATCGGAATAAAATGGTCGATTGAACAGAGCCTGGTCCGATCGATCATTTTAATCACACGACAATGGATCGTTCTCCTCGGTTAATTACGGAATAAAAAGAAAGGGAACGAACGTACAGAGGTTCCGTCTGGTGCAATTACTTGGACAATTATTTTTGTCTGCGGTCGAATAAAAATACGGAGGGAAGAAAATTGTAACGAGGCGGGAATTAAAAATCCTGACACATTTGAACGAAAAGAAATAATACATTCTGTACCGTTAAAATTATCCCCGATGCGGGTAACACGAACTAGTGTGGACTGTTCTAATATTTTTCATTTCTTAATCGCTCTCACAAATTTGTTTCGCTATATTATTTATTTCGACAGAGCTCTGAAACCGCCGTACTCGTTTCTTTTTCCAGATTCTGCCAAGAGTCCTTCAGAAACCTGGCCACCCGTTGAAACTGTCTCTGAAGAGGCAAGACCATCCTGGAAATAATGCGAGCAAAGCGCATCGGGGAGGAGACGCGTTTCAGACTGTTAAGGTACACGCATCGTGCCAAGTGTCGAAAAATTATTTAGTCTACCATCGAGTAAGCAAAAACGAGGAAGAGACATTCGGTGCTCGTGTGAAATATCGATACACGTTCGTTCGACCGCCCTGGCTGTGATTTTCTGCCGTAACAGGAGGACCACGTCGAGTATTTATTATTCAATCGAGCGTGCGTTTTTGTTTTTCCTTGTTCTTCGCGGTGAATGCAGAATCGACGACGAAGTCAACAAATAAGTAAGAATGTTGTGACATTAAACCGGACGACTGTCGTTCCTTGGTGAACTTGGCCCAATAGAAATCATACTGGAGCTGTGATAGGTGTGTTGCAAGATTGGAGAAGATTGTTATTGAAGCGGCGTACGTGGATCGATCGGGGAATTGTCATTCAATAGTGGAGACTTGAAATCTCGCGTGGCCTGGGCAAAATTGGAAGAATGAAGATGTGGAAAAACTTTGAGAAGATTCGAATGGATTAGAAGGAAAATTATAAGGAGTGGAGGCTTCAAAGTAAATTGTTGACGAAGTGAAAAAAGTAAGTGAAGGTTTGAAGAGTTTAGAAAATATTGGAGAAATAGAAAAAGCTGATTGTTATTGGGAAATAGTAAAGGTGAATTGTGTGATATAGTTTCTGAGGATGATGCACTGCAGCTGAATTACAAACGTAAATGAAACATAATTGGAAGTGAGTAGTTTTAATTCTTTATGAACTGAAAATGAAGTATTTAAATGATGTATATCTAATTTTCGACTAAGAATAGGAACATAAATAAAAGCATTGAGGATTTCATGGTCTCGGATAACATTTCATTAGAAAAGTGCAAAGATAAATCTGTAATTCGTGTAGTTCTTAAACGCGGAGAAAAAGGAGCATAAATATCGCGAGAAGGAAAGTCAGACGTTTCTCAAATAGCTTGCGATTACAACAGAAGGATGGGTAAAAGTTAAAGCAGCTTAAAGCGTAAAACTGAGGAGGAAGAAATTTCGAAACTCCAGGAAGATTTAAATAAAAGGGAACGCGAAAGTTTGTCGATTAACAATGTGACAAAATATTCGTGAGAGAGAAAAATTCAAGCTTTCTACTACAGGTCAGCTAAAATCGACAATTTTTATAGTAGCCAAGCCAAGTAGCACAATTTATTGCCAAGAAGTCCTCGAAATTTAAGCTTCCTAAAACTGCTAAAGGATTGCTCAAAGCCATTTCGATAAATGGAAACTGAGGCAAGTAATCGATCCAAGGAATTAAGCACGGAAGTACATGCCCTACGAGTATTAAATCGAAAAAGAAAAATGAATAAATGAATTCCCAGTAATACTCCAGAAGAAAAACGCACAAACTCAGGTTAAAGTAAGAAGCTCAGAAATGTTCAGCAGCTAGCCAGGGAACTGTGTGATTCGTAAGAAAAAAGCAACGCCAATGTGACAAACTCGCCAGCTTTGCCAAAGCACATTCTGCAAGTGGAGAAACAGTATCGTGGGGCGGCGGCAAATTTACCTCTTTCCATTGAAACAAAAAGGACGATCGAAATTCTCGCAAACTGTGGGAACTGCGTTAGCAAATTCGGGAATTGTTTCATAGCCCGCAGAAAATGAACAATCGCTGTTGTTAGTAGATATTAGAGCAATTCCTTTTTTCCAATTTCAGCGAGAACAATCTTAACAGAGTTTCGAAAGTGAACAATTATTCCGAATAATATACCACGAAAACTGACTATTCTTCGCAAGCAGGCATCTATTTAAATAAAATACATGTTTAAAAGGACATCAAGATGAATCGTCAACTGTAACAAATTTCAAGGGCTTGCGGGAGTGAAGAGAATGATTCTTGCTATCGTTGTACAAGCGTGAACAAATTGCCATCATTAAAAATCATCTTAAATGTATCCAAGAACTTTAAGAATATCACGGCGGAAAGGTTCCAAATAAATACAGCAAAAAGTCGCCGGCCAATTGGAGTTGAAATGTTCGAGACATGAGTGTGGAAGGAGTTGCATGGTCGAACGAGCAATGTCAGCGTTTCTAAACGATTTCTACGATGCAGTGAAATCGTGACACGCCAGTAAAATCCACAAGTAGAATCGGAGGCCAGAGATGAATGTGTCTATGAAAGGGGTGAACCGGAAGTGGACATCTGCTGGCTCCAGAAGGAAAACTTGGACTGAAATAGAATACCTTAAATGAAACTGAAATGGTCCCTTGTTAAAGCGTTTAAAGTGGTTGGAGGCGGTGCGTCGAGTACTCGAGACCGGAAGAGTCGGTGAAATAATTGGGCCGGAAGTGTCCTCGAAGGATAAAGTCGACGAGAGGTTGAATTGAAAATAAACTTTCAATTATATAGGGAGCGGTTGAGGATCAAAGATTTCGAGAAAACTTTTCGCCCCGTACGTGTTTCTGTCTTGTTTCCTTCTTTTCTTCTGGCATAATCCCTAGAGTATGTGGACTTGGATTTTAAAGCGTTCGAAGTAATTTATTAACAATTTAGTGAATGATAATTTATTCGTGTTGGTGCTTCGGGTGTGATAAATAAATTAGAGCGTGTGTGTGATGGATGATGAATAATTGAACGATAAATGGGAATCGAACGACTTCCGGTGAACGGCGTGGAATTTAAATAATAGAACTAAAACGACAAGCGGCGTTGACCGGGTGAATAACGAAAAACGAACAGTTTATAAAACGATGAAGAAGAATTTTTTAATATCCGTACATGCTTTTGCAAAGTTGGAGAACAGTTTTCTTCTGCTTCCGGTGGCAAGTTCCTTTTCGCAGTGGGTAGAACAGTGTGCAAAATAGTGATACAGAAAAGTTCTTCGTCTTCGCGACTTCCTACTAACTGAACAATCTTTTTCCTCCTTTTTGTTTAAGCAAGACGTTTGTTCAGTGAAAGAAACTAAATAAGGAGTAATTTTCTGACTCTTCGGGGTGTTGAGACTTTTTTCATCGGGGAATTCCTTGCCGAGGGAAACTGGCTAATTGAATCGATCGATTGTGAAAATAGCCTGCCGATGAATGGAACGGAGTGAAACGATAGGAAAAATCAGACGTGGTCGAAGAAATCAAGCAAGAGGCTTGGAATGCGCTTAGATATTTTAATGAAGAAACGAGTGTCGATTGTCGGAATAAATGGTAAATAACCCCAAGGAGTATCATTTCGTCTTACAAATTGCTGGGGGGTATAGGGTTAAGTGTAGATAAAATTAAGCACCGATGGAAAAGACTGGGAACTGTAATTAGCTTCGTTATTAGGCTGAAAAAATAAACGCACATACATTTACAGAAGAATATAAATTCGTAAAATTCCTGCATAGCTCAAGGAGAAATTAAGTACGTAAATCTCGATGGACATTTCTTAAGAAGAATTGATAATTAGCAATTAATTCAACGGCGAAACAGATCAAAAAAGACCCGCGGTACGAAAACAAAGAGGAACGAAATAATCCACAACTCTCGATCACAAACGTAAAACCGACGAAAACGTTTAAAGGACAATAGACCACGCCGAACAAAGGAATTGTTCAAAAGAAATAATCTACGCTTGCGAGACTCGCGAAGCTCAAAAGAAGCACAATCTTCGAGGAACAAATTTATCAACCACTAACAAGCACCTGACTAAATAATTCAGATCAACCCTCTCGAAAGAGGAATCTCAAACTAAACCAAGCAACAAAATAAAGCAAACAGTTCTCGAACAAAATTCCAAGGACCACAAAGAACAAAGAAGGATCAACGAATCTTCCACTGTGACAAAATGACATTTCGCGAAAAAGTTCGATGAACGATTCACGGATCACAGGCTCGTCGTGATGGAGGTTCAGGTGTTCGTTAACCCATCTTGGTGTACAATAGTTCGAGCGTCGCCATTGAGGCTGTCGTTCAACCGGAAGTGGTCCAAGGTGGTTCGAGAGGAAGCGGCGCGACAGCTTGCCAACTAAAATGCGAGAGCTGAACGCGACCGCATGCGCTGCCCTGTACGAGCGCGTCGAGTGGTCTGGTCCATGGATCATGGTCACCCTGGTCGTGCTCGCGATCGTCAACGTGATGGTGGTGCTTGGAAACGTGTTGGTGATTCTGGCCGTCTATCACACCAGCAAACTGAGGAACGTCACGAATATGTTCATCGTTAGCCTGGCTGTGGCTGATCTTATGGTTGGACTGGCTGTTCTCCCGTTCAGTGCCACGTGGGAGGTCTACAAGGTAGGACGACGATTTCCTTTTTTATATATTTATAGTAAGGCAGACTTGCGACTACTTTTCTGTAAATTGCAAGGGCTGCTTGCCGTTGAAATTTTAAACGGAGGTACTATCCTCTTCCTTTTTTTATCTATGGGTCCGGTTAGTCACAGAGAGCGACCACTCTCTAAAGAGCGAAATTAAAAGTCTTCTCTATCAAATATGAACGAATTCTCCAAAGCAAGTCGCGTATCGGAAACCCTAGCTGCCCTGGCCGACGATTTTTCATCGTTCCTCGGTGTATCTCGTCGCGTGTCGGCCTTTGATCTCTCGTCCATTCCCTGATTCACTGAGCAATCGATCATGCCTCTCTGTTCCCTTTTCCTTTTTTTTCCTTTTTTTTTATTTTACGAGCAGGAAGACGAGTACAATGGCATCAGTAGTTTACGAAGGCACGATGATGAGTTGGCTAGTTCCGCGGCAGTGGATACTCAGTTTCTAGTGCTCTCGTGCAAACCCGCGGTGGAATTCGAAACTTTGCGGCAAACGGAATATTGAAGCGCGAATGCTTGCCCGTTAAACATTCAGCCCTGTTTCCAATACTCCTTATGCGAAATTTCCACGAAATACCGAAAACCGAGGAGCACTTTTTCGATTCGGAATTTCCGCAGAAATTGATACTTAGACAAGAATATTTTAATCGCAATTTAATATCAATACAATCTACAATTCTAAAACGTAGTAATCGTAATTTAATGTTTATGTTTAATACAAAACCTGGCTTATTAAATAACCGTTAAAGCAGCCCGCACAGTAGTAGTAATATACATACGTGTATTCGTTGCATATTCATAGTACAATGACCGTGGGGGGGTAGGAGAAATTCGTGGTAAAAAGTGTGCAGATGAAATAAGCGAGAAACGGAGGTGGGTTAGGCGCAACAGTTCGCCGGCTTTCGTCCTTCGTTTCCTCCTGGCTGGCCTCGTAATTCCACGTCTGAAAGATGTACGCCGAAGGTTGGGATAAGTGGGATGAGGGTGGAAGGACTGAGGAAGATTGTTGCGCCTGGTAACCCACCCTGGAAACGAGAACTTGGATAGAAATGATAGAAATTGTTACTCCTTTGTAACAATAATAATATACCATGTTTAACAGGTGATTCCATTAAATAATTATACGATCTAGAGAAGCAGGAAATTTAACTGAACTTTAAACTTTTTGAAAAGTCGTATCTATTTTCTCGGAGACAAATACGTAATACGTTGTTCGTTTATTCATCATCTGACCCTGTGTGCTCGCTTTGAAAGCTACGTAATAGCAAATGGAACGCGCAACAGCGTCCGAGGAACAAAAGAATTTGAATGATCATTCTATTTCTAATATTAACTCGAACGAGCCGGCAATTCCAAAGAAAGATAAAGACAATGGAATACTCGATCAATTAAATCCAATAATATTGTCAGGCTCGGACATTCGATATCATATATGTAGAATTCACATCTCTCGTGCAGACGCACACAGCAACGCAATAATATCGTTCGGGCTAATAAAGTGAAAGCGTATCGATTATTGTACAATTAATAGCAAACGTGAACATAGTGACTCTATCGATACAAGAAGATTCGATATCGTTCCAGTGGTCAGTATTAATGATAAATATGCATTACTACGAGAGGGTGCGACAGTGGTGGTTGATTCATCGAATCCGGCAACGATCAGTAGACGGAGAGTCGAGAGTAATTTAGAAACAGGTGGTTGCGACCCCTGGTGCACCTGGTGCGTTGCACTAGCGGTGCATTATGTGCAACACCCTGTGGAGAAACCCCGATCGACGTGTCGGCGTACGTTCTCATCTTAACTGGAAGTAATATAGCGGGAAACGCGCATCGGAGTGCTCCGTTACAAGTACTTGATATTCAACGGTGGAATAAATGCGGTTAGAATAAAAATATTATCGCGAGTCGAAGTGCGAAGTAAAAAGTTCTCCTATGAATAAATTATCCTTTAAACGAGAAATCGCTATTTCTCTTTTCGCATTAAATAACATCCATTTCTCTTCTTTTTTCCAAGCAAAGCAAGCAGGGTGCATATCGAAAAAAATCTTACCAGATATAATGTGACATAATGTAGAAGTTATTTTTACTAAACCTCACGTAGAATTGGAATAGAGGACAGGTGGTGTAATAAGACTTCAGTTTACTCTAAATAAAACACTAACTTTATTATAATAATACGTCGACACACGACGTTACTCAAACACACGACGACTCACACACGATTCTCACTTAACTCCCAACAATACTCTCAGCTCACGATACTCTTCACTTCGATCCTCCCTTAACTCTGATCAAACTCTCTCCTAGATCTGTCCCTTGCACGCATCATTCATTCTTTATATTCTTTCACTCTTAGTTTCTCTTTCATTCTATTCCTCATTTGCTCTCACTCATTTAGGACACACCCCGCAGTCCTCGGTGATGGTCGGTCCCGACCACCCGAACCCTTGTGCCGCGGTACCCTCCATGCACACGACCTTCTCAAGTCCTCAAAATTCACGCAGTATTTCCAATCCTACAATAGTATTCTATAAAAAGTTCATTTACAACTCTCTTAAATAAGAAAGCGTGAACAGCTAGGCGACGGTGCTGAATACATTCTGTGCCGTACTCTATAGACCCGGCGCACAGTGGTTCGAAACTGAAAAATACTGGGCATACCTTCAAATTTCACGTATTTCATTATTTTTTGATTGTAATTCAAGGTTATAGGTAATATTACTACATGATACTCATTTAATGTTGAAAGAAAAAAATGTATTAAAAAAAATAAATAAATAAACCAAAAAACAAATGTAAGGCCTTATTATGCCTCTCTGTCAGTTTACATACCTTCCGAATCTTCAAATACTTACCGGAAACATAAAAATATAAAACATTGTAGAACACTTTTGAGTCATTTTACCTATCTTGCACCTATTTTTGTTGCAAGAAAAACGTCAATTTCTCAAAGGGACGGATGCGGACGGATGCAAATAATGGAATTTTGCAAACCTGAATCTATCAAGAATAATGAGATATGCGTGAATTTACAAACAAATACAAACAATTTTTGTTATTTACAAAAATGTAAAATCAATATAAAAAATGGTAATTTGGTAGCAAAATAATGATCATGTAAATGTTTGGAATTTTCATTACAAGAAGACAGCTAACTAAAACCATTCCAACAAAAATTTAACCGCTAACTACTTTCTGGAAACATAAAAATACAAAATATTGTAGAACACTTTCGTGAGATTAAGACAATGTTTGGCTGATTATGAGAAAAATATGGAATAAATTCATAAAATTTTACTACATATATGTAGTATGATAGCAGAAGAATTAAAAAATTAACATAAGAATGCAGAAGCAAGAATTTTTTTTTTAGGTATGCCTAGTAGTTTTCAGTTTCGAACCACTGTGCGGCGTAGACATAAACGTGCGTAAACAGAACCTTACGGTAGGTCGTGCGATAAGCTGGTACGCGATCAGTTGTAGTTTGGCCGTCGCTCAGCGCGGGTCAAAAGTTACCCAGCGCCGACTTGCACCTTGCAAAGCCCCGTTCTCCGATTCCCAGCAAACTGTTGAACAATGGAAAATTGATCGTGTAACTAGTGGATCCTTTTGCCATTCTCCTTCCGAAGGTTTGGATATTCGGTGATCTATGGTGTTCCGTCTGGCTGGCAGTGGACGTATGGATGTGCACGGCATCGATATTGAATTTGTGTGCCATCAGCCTGGACAGATACTTAGCGGTGACCAGGCCAGTCAGTTATCCTCAGGCAAGTACCATTTACCGATTATTCGATTTTGTGGAACAGGTGTACGGTCACGGTGCGCTCGATGAGGCCATTTGTCTCTTACAAGTGCTCTCGCGTGTGCCCTGTCTCTGAATATTTCGTGGCCAACGTTTCGCCTCGAGCGAATTTTTGTGCGATTTTCAAAGATTCCCGAAAGCTTTGGAAAGTCTGCAGAGAATTAGAGAACATCCTAAAGACTTCCAAAGATATCCTTCCAGAGCTTCGAAATCTTCGAAATCTTCCTAGAACGTTTCCAAATATTTCCACAGCTTTCGGTAAAATCTCCGCGGGATTCCAAGCATTTTCAAAGGTTTCTAAAAATTGTTAAAATACACTAAACCGTTGGCGGGATAAAATAAAGTCACAGACTTATACTTATGCTTCAAGTATCTATGAAAGAAAATAATCGCGATGATCGATCGCTTTGAAAATCTAGATCATGTCGCCGAAGAGGGCGAGACTGCTAGTCGCTACGGTATGGATCTTGAGCTTCGTCATTTGCTTTCCGCCCTTGGTAGGGTGGAAAGACAAACGGGTAACTATCACCATTGTCGACAGTTTCCTCGCTCGTTACACGGCATCCTTCTACTTTCTTGCGCTCATTCCGCAGTCTCACCCCACGTACAACGGGACATTCGCTCAGAACGGCCCGTTTAACACCACCACCATTCTAGTCCCGGTAAAACCATGCCCCTGGATCTGCGAGCTCACCAACGACGCTGGATACGTCGTTTACAGGTGAACAGACAAGCGTCTCATACTTTAAGAGAACAGTCACGGGAATAACTTATTATTTTCATTGTTATTTATAACGCATCCGCGGAAGCAAGCTGAAACGAAATTAGTTCGCGTAGTCGAATTCCAGCAGTCGCGATCCAACGTGAAAACAGGAATCGTTATGACGCAAAGGGATCCGAATTTCTGGCAAGCTCCGTGTCTATTCTTGCCACGTTATCGACGTGTGCATCAATTCACGCCGGTTTATGCACAGCCGTGGCATCTAAATCAGCCACTGAGTAGACGTTTAATGTTCCATCGGGTTTCGGCCGAATTTATGATCGTTCCTCGCTGCCAGCGTTATCAGTTTCATTACGCTGGCGATGTTTCAATTTTTTGTTCTCAATGCGCGCAACACGGTATCTTTTTCAAAGCGTGTGCTGCATGACGGGAATCGCAGTGGGCGATGCAGCGGAATTGATGTTGATGGATAGAGAGATAGGGATGAAGTACGATGCGGTTATTGTATCGTGGAAATAAATTATTTCGAATTTCGTGGGAGATAGATTTTGTAGTTTCGAAACGATTAACGTTAATAGTATTAAAATCGTGTACAGTGAAATTCATTGCACAAATCGGTGATAATGATCTGACGCACGAAAATGCCAACTGCTAAATAAATTGAATCGAATCGTATAAGAATTAGAGCCGTCGTGCATAGAGTACGGTTTGTACGGTACGTTCATCAGTCGCCGATGCAAAAATCGGCGACGGCAGAAAATTTCATAGCCGAGTTCGTTTCGTTTTTCTGGTGTCGCAGAAGCGATCGTGAGATAGTAGATAAAACACCCTCTATTCATCAGCGTCTATTGTACCCGCGTCTACAAAGGGGCACAAGTTGATCCCTTATCTGATACAAAGAGCAATGCTATAGACAAACAGTGGCTTTATCCATAGACACAAAGTTTACAATGCTATCAATGAACGAGCGTTTCGTATCTTGCTGCATGTAGAAAAAGACACGTCAGAACTGGCTTGAAATTCAATGAAAACCAAACAGTGTTTCTGTTCGGCCGAAACATTTCGCCAGCAATCTTGTCGGTTCGCAAAATTATTTTATAAAAATGTATTATTCGCAGCGCACTGGGCTCCTTCTATATACCTATGCTGGTCATGCTGTTCTTCTATTGGAGGATCTACAACGCAGCAGTCTCCACCACGAAGGCCATTAATCAAGGCTTCCGTACGACGAAGAGCTCGAAAATGTTTGGGTCCAGGTAAACCAGTTTCCATCGAACTGAAAATTTAGATAATTTCACGTGCACCGCAATTCAATTATGACTTCGCACAATTTGTGTATTATAATTCGCGTAATATTAGGGCCAGTTTAAATTATAATTTCCCGAACGTCGAATTTTTTTTAAACAAATAGGGCGTCTCAAGTGTAACGATTTCATTAATTGAAAGCAATTGAAGATAGAGTAGCTGGTACATCTTGCACCGATTTTCCGCTAGATTCGACGAACAGAGGCTGACGTTGAGGATCCACAGAGGCCGTGGAAGCGTCCACAACGGGAGTAACAATGGGAGTCCGAGGAGTCCGGAGTCGAATAGCCGCAACTCGGTGAAGAGGGAGAAAATAAAAATCTCCGTGTCGTATCCCAGCACCGAAACGCTGAACACGAAGTGTAACACCCTCGAGAGAACACCCTCGAAATGTTCTCAGACCTCCGTGCACTATAGCAATGGACAGACGCACAGTCAACTATGCCCAGCCCCTAGGAGCACGCATCTCAAGGTAATTTTCTAAATTGATTTCACCCCTTTTTTTCGAACAAAGTAATTGGACAATTTTTATCTCTAATCACCTTTCAATGTTTGAGGATAAAGAAAAATTCGTGAGGGTGATATGTATAAGTGGGCTTGGTTTATTTGGGGTTGACTTCTCGATTAGGGTACATTTTTCTGCTTGAATTGTTCCATCGACTCGATTGATTTTCTTTTTCGCGATTAAGGTGCTCTGGCTTTTTAAATGCACCGCGAGCGCCTTTCCACGAAACAGAATGTATTTCGTTTATATTACGAATAACGGAAAGAGAATGTCCGTAAAGTCTAATGAAGGTTCATTGAAATTTAAAAGGTCTACTTAATCAGCTTCGAATTATTTTTATAAAACTCCAACCCGTTCGGCTCTCTTTTTTTCCCTGCTGCTTTTTGCTCGTTAATTAAATTTTCTGAAATGCAAATAGGAACATTTACCGGCTGACATAAATATGCATCGGTCTTTGAATTTGTCGCTGAAAGGTGTCCACTTGTTTTAATTTCCTGCCAACGAGTAGGAAGTAACATTTTACTCAAATAAAATTCATAATGAAACTCATCAACTGCGCCCTCAAAGAATAAAAGGTCGAAATAATAATAGATTTTCGAACTCGATTTTATAATTTTACGATTGAAGTTAGAAAAACTGATTTACGTCACTCGTGACGTCCCAGTAAACGTCGACCTGATGCGTTCCAAACAGGTGAGCGGTATCAATAGGGTTGACAGTACCAGGAGGCCAAGCAGACGGAGCAGTTGCGAGAGTCAAATGGCGGGGGATGAAGTATCGTTACGGGAACTTGGCCCAGGACCTGAAGAAAAGCCCAGGGTGATGAAGATGGGGAAGAGGAATATTAAAGCGCAGGTGCTGTTACGTTACAAATTTGAACATTAAATTAGAAGCAAATAGGTGACGCGAAATTGCTTCAACTTCTAAGAAATTATGAAATTCCTCAGCGTTCAGATATTATTTTCTATTTTCATTTGGTTATACAATTGATTCTTCTTCTGTTATGTCTGCAATTATCTTCTATATTAATTCGCTGCGTTTGAAAACATTTTGTGCATTACTATTTTGTATTTGGAATTAACAATCCTCACAGTTGGTATGAAATTTTCTGTTCTGATCCAGGTGAAAAGATTTCGAATGGAAACGAAGGCGGCGAAGACATTGGGTATCATCGTTGGTGGATTCATCCTCTGCTGGCTTCCGTTTTTCACAATGTACCTGGTGCGCGCCTTCTGTCCTAATTGTATTCACCCCACCGTCTTCAGCGTGCTGTTCTGGCTAGGCTACTGTAATTCCGCAATAAACCCGTGCATATACGCACTGTTTAGCAAGGACTTTCGTTTCGCGTTCAAGAGAATCATCTGCAAGTGCTTCTGCAAGCGGAAAGTGAACAGTTTGAGGCGTGGTAGCGACGGCAGTCAATTGGCGAGTAGGTGAGCAAAACTTATTGTCCGAAGGAATTGGCAGGAATAACTTAGCTTAAAATGTTTTTAATTTATTAGACAACAAATTGTATATATCATTGAAAGCTGGTGGTGTTAAGTCGTACAAAAAATCTAGATCTCTTGGAAAACAAAACTTGAGATATTTTTATTAAACTGTTCTGTGTATTTATTTCTTGATTTTTTAATTAATATAATTGTAACTGATAAGAGTGTTCGAGTCAGTATTGGTATTATTAAGATGTTCAAGTTGAATACGCGAAACTTCTAATGGAGTCGAAATAAATGATACGGAAAAATGGATAAATTCTGGCTGGAAACTGAAATTTTGCTTGGAGAGCATCGGAATTGACCAAAATTATACCATAGAAAAATAAAGAAGACCGCACGAAAATTATCCAACGCACAATTCGACCAGCTGAATGAAAATTAACTATCCTTGAAGTCGTCCAATTAAAAAAAAAAATGGATCGTTGAAAAATTTCAACGATCCAGATGCAAGCAAAAATCCTCCGAATGGTTCTCGTCGAGACGCAAGAGGCAAAATAAAAGAATCCAACGACTGCAAATTCGGACAAAACGGTGACAAAACGGAACCCTCGAAACCCTTTAAACAATGCCAAACAAAAAATCAACCACCACGTTCACCCTCCAACCCACCAACCAATAGCCTTTCTACGTCCTTTCACAATTCGATCGACGATACTTCCGGACTGAATATTTAGGATCTTCACGTAAGATCCATAGGCGATCTAGAAATAATCTGCCAACAGAAACGACCGGAGTCCGAGCTATTCGATGAGGGTGCCTCAGCAAGGGGTGTCTATCGACGACTCCGACCCCGATCCCAGCTCAGAACCGACGGTCCACTCCCAAAGCGAGTCGAGATGACTGTAGCCTGCCAGGTGTGGCGCTCAGCGCGTCACCTTCGACCCAAGGACGTCGAAAGTGAGGATACAATCCTTCTGAAGGCGCCCCTTTAATCGTGGAGCACTATTTGCAGCTTCTTAACGATCTTCGTAAACGATCTACGCCGCGAAACCGAGCAGCATCGATCGATCGAGGATCCTCTTGAGATTCGTGACAAACAATTCGAGCTTCTTACCGGTGTCTTATTTGCGTTTCGCCGTCGGTAATCGCGTCCCAGAGTGGCGTTCAAATGGGAGAAATAGAAAAAAAAGGACGTAAAAGAATTCGCTCAAGCTAGTCTTAAATCGAGAATCGTTCGAACTGAAAAAAGCAAAAGGAGCTACGAGAAACAGACTACAGACCTGGATGACAAGTGTGGACGGATAATAATTAAGTGGAGTTTGATTGTCGTTCTTTATGGATGCTGTGTGAACCTCTGCGCGTTTCAAAAGTTGCAGGATAATTGTTAATATAGTCGAAACGGATATTATTAAATAATGTGACGGGAGGGTTGATTGATAGAGAACTGTTACGGGGTTGTGACGAAATGAATCGTCGTGAAATACGTAACGTACGTGTCGATATCTATGTGTATACAGCCTATGTTTTAAGCAGATTATGTTGTAAAAGCAACGTGTCGTTGGTGGGGCTAATCGCAGCTTCGTTTGGCCTCTCGGCCGCCATCGGTTGTCGCCGTATTGTTTTCGTAGATTTTTTACCGTTCCTCGTTGATTATTTGTGATAATAGCGTTAACTGATCGCCTTGCTGACATTTCGAGAACGGTGTGTTGCACGGGTTGCTTCAAAGAGTCACGAGTTAAGTGTAAGAAGATAGGGGAGGAAGAAGTACGAGGGACAATTGATCGTGGAGAGTGTGAAGAATAATGGTGGATTATGATGAATAGTCTAGACACGCGCGCAAAATAAAAAGAGCACGCCTCGAAACGAACAAGAACGTGAGTATTGGTTATATCGATGCCGTTTCAAGGGAAGTGAAACACGTAACTGGATATTTAGAACGGATCCGTTTCCGATTCTTTCTCGAACATTTTGTTATCGATCGTTCGGGGAGGGGGTTGAATGAGGGCGG
Source organism: Nomada ferruginata (assembly GCA_963583965.1). NCBI lineage: Eukaryota > Metazoa > Arthropoda > Insecta > Hymenoptera > Apidae > Nomada > Nomada ferruginata. Next base: position 4,940,279 of record OY757225.1, on the reverse strand, counting down.
ATGAAGCAAAAGGAAAACACGAAATCCGCGGGTTCATTGTATTATGCGATGTATCGTCTATAATACGTAACGGAGCGAATGAAAGAATAAATATGCGAGTAAATCCACGGTGGTTGATCGTTCCTGTATTTATTGATTTGTATTTTACTGTTCTATTGCTTTTCGTTAGAAGGGACGGAAAAATTGGAAGGCACGGGAGCTTTGCTTGGACGTTGGGCGCAGTATTTTTTTTTAATTTATTCAGTTCCACGGTGAAACCTTTTTCGATGGTGTAGTTAAACATAAGGTACGTATATAAAACATACATGCATGTTAAAATGTTAGTCCTGACATGGTTTTTTATTAAAAATATATTGCTTTAGTTTCATTTAAGCCTGACCCTTATAAATTACTATAACCAAGTCCAAGCCACCAGATGTATTATCAGAATGTAATTACGAATCTGTATTCGGTCATACTCTTATGTAACACTCTTATTCATAACACACGCGCATAGGGACACACATGAAAACACAGATCGAAGTTGAACAACAGGCAGGAAAGAGTTACGAGTGCGCAGCATTACATCTAACATCGTGATTTATTGATCTGCTCTGAAACCGGCGACAAGGAAATTCTAAGCTTTAATAGAGGGCGAGAAATAGATGAAAGAATTACAATTAATTACAGTAGCAATTATTTCGAGCGTATGAAAAATAATTGCAATGGCCCTTCTTTTGAGGGCTCGAATTCCTATATTCAAACCGAAATTGAACCCCACTTCATTAAAAGCTCTAGGCCGGATCAATTGCATGAAATACCAAAACAAAACCAGCTCGTAGTCATTTTGCTCTTCATTGAAACCAGTTCATTTCGTTCGCGACTCCAGCATCCTTCCAACACTCGAAATTCACAGAAAATTGCAAATAAACTTGATTAAAAAAGGAAAAAGTGCATCGCCCAAAAATAATTATATATGAAATGACAGTTACGGCGACGTTTTTTTTTATCAAATAATCGGTAACGTTCCGCGGTTGGGGATGAAAGAAAATTATTCGTTTAATTCATTGTGTCGATAGTGCATTCGCCCAAACAGTTCTCGAGTTCCCTCGTTCCATTAAATTTTCGGATTCGACCTCAAAGCCGAATGTTCGAGAGCTGAGAGCCACGAAATCCTATCGATGATGGTCGGCAAAGGGTGGCCAGCACCAGGCTGTTGAGTAAATTAACGAATTCACCGAGTCAAAGGGTGATCCCACTTTTATAAAACGCCTCGGCGGTCTTCCATTAGAAATTGCCCCTATGAATGCAACCCGTCTAGCGCTCCGTGCTGCCTCTGCCAGCCAAGCTAGTCTGTACGTCTGGTTGCAGGTAACCAGGCTCCTCGAGGGTGCGAAGACCGTGATTTATCTTTAGATTTTAATAAGACAGTTTGAACGTAGAATTTATATACATGTTTATTTAGTTTATAGGATAGTTGCATATATTTAAACGATATGCATTTTTTGTAAATCATTAATGGAGAATTTTCCAAACTGTACCTCCTTTAAATTACTTTCCCTGTGAATTTAAAACAATCACAAATTATTTGGACTATTGGATATGGTGTGTTAAATAAAATAACTATTATATTTATCTCAATCCGTGTATTTAAAATAACTCTGAAGGAATGTCCACTCTCTATGAAATGCTCTTAGAACAGAACGAAAACACCCAAAGAACTGGGATCCACTTATACCTACGAATCCGCATTGTCTCATTTTACAACCTAGGCCCTTTTGACTCTCCAAATCCAGACCCATCTGGTTCTCTTACTATCTGTGTTAGTAAGACATTTCAAAGAACGTTGAGACAATTTTGCTACAGCATGATATATTATATTTACCATCACTAGTAAATATCCAATATGGACAAAATAAATTACACGAATGCAATGCAATTAAAAAATGATAGATTAGTTGTAGTTCAAAAGAAATAATGAATGAAGGAGGCAGATAAAGAGCAGACGCATGTTGTTGTGGATGAAATAATTTATTCATGTATAAATTGACTTAAACACGACGATTAACAGAGAGAAAAGGAGAGAAACGAATGCGAATTAAGTTCGTTCTTTTTCCGCGTGTCAAGCCGGCTGCGTAGACCGAACTCGAAAGGCATTCAGAAAGTTTGATTACCCCCTCACCAGCCAAGTAACCGGGCTGCAAGATATGCAGTTCGCGGGAAAGTCGCGTTCGAATGGCGCGAAACCAAGAACTACCCAGCCCCTTTGATCGTTCGTTGGCCAATTCGAAAATGAAGGGTGGGCTTCCAATCAGCGGAAAATAAACGGGAGAACTTTCCCTTTCATAGTTACATTTTCACACGATTGCAATCGTCGGTGCAATCTTGTTACCAGAATTTTCTAAAATCGTTCCTATAAATTTCCCAATGGTTCCCCGAAAATTCAACCACCTCCGAATAATAAAACCACCACTCGACGACATTAAATTCAGTAGCTTACTTAGCTTCCGGTAGATTAGTAGCCATCACCCTGAATCCGTTATGGTCAGCCACGTAATGAACCTGTTGCAAAATCCCATTTGGATCTATGTAACTATAAGCACCCCTCGTTGTGCCATCTAACGATCTGGACTCAGTTTTTGCGCTTGAATCGCCGGTATAAGTATAATCGTATTGGCCCAGAGAGTCTTGTGTATGGTGTAGGGCACTGTGCAACAGTCTGTACGGTAAAACCGGAAGTACGTATGGCGTAGGAACGGCTAGAGGCCTTTGAACGTTTCCCAGGGGCAGTAGGTTACTCTGTTGCAAGATATTCCCCTGTACAGGCGATTTTTCCTTGCTCGCCTGTTGGTCAGATTGAATTGATGGCAACGACGACGAGGAAATCGTTGGCTGAGGTAATATTTTTGTGAGACTTGGGTCTGGTTTTGGAACGTCGATCCTCTGTGCCTCGGAGCTCGAAAGGAGGAACGGGTTCTTGGTTGTTTGCTGAAAGAAAGTAATAATTTCGGTCGTTTTTGTAGTTTTAGATTGGAAGCTTGTAAAATAGAATATAATAGAATTCTGGATGGGAATTCAAATATTTCTAGGTATCAAGAAAAATGTAGTAAATCATGAACAATATCCCCCAATATTCTTTTCAATTGCTGCAAAGATCTCAGCAGTTTTTTTTACATCGTGCTAATTTATTTTCGCCAAACTCATTCTTGGAATTAATATTCCCTGACGGATGTAACACCGTGCTTTTGAATTAACGCTTCCAAAGGGAATCGAAGGAAGTTCGTTTTTGGAGAATTAGGTGGCACGTGACGCGTAAGTTCCAACGACAAACGGGCGTTCGTGGAGCGTGTTCCGAAATTCGTATTCGCCGCAATGTTAATAAAATGTCCACTGGTGCGGGAATAAATACGAATTTGCGGCCACAGCCGGAAACCGCGTTGCGAACCGATTCCGCACAAATATATATCAACGCGACTGCTGTTCCCTGAAAGTGGTCGCGCGTTAATAAAGTTGGACCTCATCCGACTGGCCGGTTTTCAAAAGACATAGAGCTGTATCTCAATTTTAAAAATGACGGGGAAATGTTTTTTGTCGCTTCTTTTATTTTGGAGAAATCAAAATGTCGGGATTGGATTTCATTCGTTTCTGCGATCGAATAATTGGTTTGAGGAATAATATTTTATATTGCACGTAATTTGTTACTTTATATTTGCGCACGCTTTGCATTCTCTAGTTTATCGTTTGACGCGTTGAATTTTTAAGTATCTGTAGAAATACCGAAGTATTTAGAAGGCTCTTTTGCATTCAATATTTACTTACCGCGATTTCTCTGACGGCCAAAGTTTTCTCGTCGTCCTTTCCAAGCTGTGCAAAACTGAAGTACGAAGGTAGAATTTTGTAAGACAGAATATTCGATTGATAATTTGGCTGATCTCTCAGCTGCGACCTCCGCAGCTCCTCCAGATGATTTTTCTTCGCCGCGGCCACTTCTGGTGTATCTTGAATCGCCTGTAGATCGTTCTTGGGTGGCTGCGGTAAATTGCTAGCACTCACTCTGAACCCATTTTGGTCGTCCGCTGTGTACGTAACTGTTTGCAAAATTCCATTGGCGTCAATATAGGAATAGCCTGAAAATAATAAGGGCAAGAGAAAATTCATCGAACAAATTCATACCAAAGTGAAACGTTTAGTTTACTCAATTATTTTGACCAACAAACAAATAACATTCCATCGACTGAATAAAATTGCAGCACATTTGCATTGTGCAGTTTTCCATTTCTCAAGCGATGAATCAAACACGAAACTCATCACGGTATTCGTTCTGTTGAACGTGTACGGTAAAAAGGACGCGAAAAGAGAAGAGGTATGCATTGTTTAAGAGGCTTGTCACGAAGATGGATCTATCGCAGGGGCGTTCGTTGCGTCACATCGATCATCGTTTCTAAAGTGGTCGCACGCGAACGTGGGACGCCGTGTCTATATGAAATCACTCGCGAAAGGAATGTGTGTCATTCGTACGAAATAGAATTCAGCGAACAGTTATGCGACTTATGAATGAACTTGTCCATTTTCGTGTCACTGCTAGAAACCATTGCCCCATAATTAATCAACAGCTGATTGTTTCGAGAAGCTGCAGCATAGCGTCACCCGCTTTTTTCCTTCTCTTTCTAACACAGATTTGCGCGGTTAAAAATAAAAGGTGAAAAAGCTTATACAGTACAGTTATCGCATTCGTGAAGTATGCAAAAGTTAAGTGGGTCAAGCCGGCTGCTTGTTGCGGATTTATCATAAAGAATTCAAGTTAGAAGCGAGGGTAATCGAGGCTACTTACCACCCTGCGTAATTCCGTTCAAACTGGATTCCGTTTTCGCGTGATGGGGTCCCGTAAATGAATAATGATATCCACCGGAACCATCCTGTATGTGATATTGCCTCAACGGTGTTAGCGATCCTACAGGACTCAGCCAAACGTTTGCGATCGGTGTGCAAATACTTTGTCCAAAAAAGGCGCTCAGCAGTGTTATCTAAGAAAAAGAGGGGAGAAAGAAATTCTTGATAAAAATATCTCACAAATTTCGCGACCTATTTTGTATTTTCCACGCGGACAAATCATTTCTACGCTGTGCGAAGCAAGGCTGAAATTTAATGATCAATAATAGCTGATACCCAATTCATGTAGAACAGCGATAATAATTAGTGATTACTATCGATACATTTCCCGACTATGTAGAACAGGGCTAATATTCAATAATCAAACACTATTCCCTGCTTCCCAGCTTTTGGAGGACAACAATAATAATCGGGAACCATTATCAGTTGTCACACAATTTATGTATGACGCGTTTCAACGATCAACATTCACATCCACTAAATGAAACTACCAGTGAGTCTAAAAATGCGCAACTTTTCTCTACACATTTGAAAATGTTCGATAATTTCGCCAACAGCTTTCCATTTATAAATTAATCGAGCCACATCTATTTATAAATAGTCTGCGAAGATGTCGAACAATTTGCAATGAGAAATAGAGATCGAATGGAAGCACGATAGCCCACTGACAAGTAATACGATTATCGATAGTTAAGGGGGCGATACAACGTGGCATGGACGTTGAGTGAGGTGGCAGAATTCGACGGAAGCGTTTACCGGTATTAATAGGGTGTCTCACCCGAAACTTCCGCCCTGTAGACGAACTTTCGTCGTCGACGGGCCAAGTTGCACGCTTTCGTCGACTATTTTGCGGATTATTCGGGATCGCCGGCTGAACAGGCGAACTTTGCGAAAAGCTTAAAGCCACCGAAGTACCTGCAAGCCCTTCGCTTCCGTTCTGTGATGCACACGTTCTTAGAAACTGGACTTCGTGTAACATGCTTTTGTATACGGCACTTTTCGATAAGGATCGGTAGCTAGATTATGGACCGTAGCTTACACCGTGGAAGGTACCTTGCAATTTTAATAGACAATTTGTAGTATATTTTGAAAAGTACGCTCGGAACAAATTTAGAGCGCCAGCTTTATTGTTTCAATGCTACTTTGGAGTGTTTCTTTGCCCTAAAACGAGAACGCAGACCGGCTGTAATAAGCGAGACGGGGTTTCTTTAAAAGTTCCCTGGAGTTCGAAAGCCGATTAACGCGGACTAATTGAGATCGCATCTCGCGAGCTGTTTCGTAAAACTTGGAAATTACATGACAAGCACGAGGGAGCCGGATTAAACTTCCCTTATTTGCACTTCGTTGCCACTGAATCTCCGAAGCGTGTGGCACGCGCGTCTTGTAAACTACTTTCAGATTGAAAACCCACCCCTCAGGGCCGGAGAATCACTTCGGAGAACGGCGTGCGAGCCGGTAATCGCTCGAAGCGAATGCAGAAACGAAAATATCATAGTCGTTTCGTAGTAATTTATCTCGCCCATAACTTTGCCTTAGCTGAACGAAGAGAATTATTGATATTAAAATAAATTCAATGCGCGTCTGGTAGAACGCGCAGATATTTTCATACTACAGATCGCAGAGTAATATGAAGAGGAAACCAATTTACAAGCGATGCAAAGATTATCGCAAAGGTATTAGCGACATTGTTAGTAAAAATCTACAGCATTAAAGTTGTATAGCAATTACTACCCCAAGAAAGTTCCCAAATTCCAACGGCAATAAATTCAATGGGAACCTGCAGAAAATTCAGACCACTCACGAGTATCATGTTTCTGCGATGCGGGCCAACGCGTCCAAGCACCATTAGTCGTAGATATTTTCCCAGCTTTTACTTTTATCCTCAGGATAATTCTACCGTGGCTCGGCTAACGGTTATGAGAGTGTAAGCTCTGCTGGTCGACCTCTTATATAGCATGGCGTAAGACGCGCCCCCACCAGGTGTGCATGCTGGCCGAGGCCCTGTGCGGCCCTATGGGGGCCCTATAGTGAGCCACCTCGAAGCCGCAGGATCACAAATCACCCAGAGTTCGATTTCCAGGCCGATAAATCAATGTTTATTGGCCGCGGTGCGAGGCGTCGATCTCGCGTGCATTCCAGCTCGGGGATGCTCGTTTTGTGGACCGAACGCCATTCCTGTGCCACCTTTTGAACTCGAGTCGACTCGTGTTTCCATCGATAGGAGGAAACGGTGTCGTTAATCCATGGCGCACAGTCAGTATTCATCGTTCGAAGAAGCTGAAAGGTGCCTAGACGATTGTTTAGTTGAAATGGTTTGTCGATTATTTTGGAGAGATGATGGATGGTAGAAAGTTGTGGAAAGGGGTGTAGGTTTGTGCAGTGGGGGTGTGACATAGGTTTGATACATGTTTAATTGAAGTTGGAAAGAAAAGTAAGCAAGGACTAATAGATTCCAAGTAGGAAAATTTATTTGGAAAGGTGTTACGCTATTTCAAATTCAATCTGCTTAATTTCTCGTGGAACAATATTATTCCCTCCCCTGCCAATACAACCCACCATCTGACGTGCCGCAAGAAATCCGTCAGCTCTCCGACAGATATTAAAAATCTCCAAATCGCTCCACGCCTTCGCAATTTTCGGCCCTCGATGGTCGCCGTCGTTACCCGTCGTTCAAAATCCAAAAGACCGACCCGCTTTTATTAAAAATTCCGTCCCTGTCTCGAAAACCGTATCCCCCCTCGTTCTCCATTCCAGCCACCCCTTCTTCTGGAACCAAACGATCCAGCTTCATTAAACGACCCAAGGGGTCGCAGCTGGACCAGTCAGACACCGCGGCGTGTAACGACAGGTAACAACCGTGCCCTTCGACGCCGCCGTTCTCTGAATGTTCTGCCCTCCTCTGCACACAGCTGTAACGACTAGGTGTTCGCCGACGAACGATGTCTACACGACCCGGGAACCGCGTTTAGAGGCAATGCGAAAAGCGTACGAGACGCCCACGTGGCCGAAGCGTAAAAATCCTCGCCGGCGCGGCGCGACGACTTGTTGCGCGCCGCCACGATGCGATGTGAGTAACGCCGATGGAATTGATGAACTCGTTACGCTCGTCTTGCGCTCGTCGCATTTAAGCGTGCCGCGCATAAATTTCAGGGGGTTGCGAGGTGAACGGCGTGCCTCGAATTCCGCGTTGCCCCCTCACAAGGATTATGGCAATGCCATTTTTTCTGTTCTCTTTTTTCTGCATTTTTATTCGTTTCTTTTGCGTCGGGAGGGTGTAAAGATCGATAGAGGAGTGATGGGGGGGTATTCACGATTGGATTCCAGAGGAATTACTGGCACTATGCTTTCGACACTGCTTTGCAGTTTCATTTGCGACGAGTTATACGGCTCGAAATAATTTTTATCGCGCGATGAGAGGAGCGCGATCTCAATTAGTCCAGGTTCCAAAGTAATTGTCCTCCTGGCTATTCTAAGCGGCTTTCGAAATAACGAGCTTGCGATGGTCGAAACGATGTCTTTATTGCACGCCGGTGTACGTTTCGCTCGTAAAACTTTCCGCCAGAAAGAATCCCCCGGCTGCGTGCCTTTTAACGATATTTTTTTCTCGCTCGTTGCTTCCCATCTTTCTCGTGATGTACGCACAAACGCACGTGGGCACGCGTGCATACAGCGTTGCGCAAAAGTCGCTGATGCCTGCACCTCGCCGCTGAGGATTTCATACTTTCCGCAGAGAGGACATTTCTTTTTTTTTTGTTAACCACGATTATCTGTTATTCGGATAGAACGGAGGGTGAATAGTGGAAGGTACAGCTGGTGCATTCCAAGGGTACTCAGACAATAATGAAATAATGTTTCGGCTCCTCTTCTTCATTGAGATATGCAGCCTGTTCGAATTCAATTAATTAACTTCTCTGGGAATTCTGTGGAAATGTCACGGGTCAGCCAGTATGGAGAATTGTTGTAACTGCATTAAATCGAACAACATCTCTGTTATCTGTACGCGTAGCCACGGTGTGAGACTTTTGCATGTTACTGTATGCATCCGCAGCCACGATGCAGACCTGTTGGTCGGATCGACATCAGGTATCGTGGAGAAAATTCTCCAGGTGAAAATTACGAGCGGCCCTCGTAAAACCTCAACATAAATAACAGGGGGGAGACATGACGTAAGGGCGAGCGCGTGGTTCGAGCCACGAACAAAGGGAAGAGCAAGAAAATAGCGGTAGCTCGTCTCTTTAAATGTAATCGACCGCCATTATTGTGAATCCCGGCACGATATTTCTTTTTTCCTTTTTGTTCGCCACTGCGGCGCCAACAATGATTGCAAAATCACCAATATTTCCGTATGAAAATCAAACTTTCGTGCACTTTTCTGAGAGCAAGAATGATATCTCCCTTTGACGGGGGACGGGACGAATTTTTCAGCCACGTCCATTTCGAACGCAGAATCGACTGGCCATTGAATGCGAATCGATCATGGATTCTGTCCACAGTAGTCGCGTCGAAAAACTGGCTGATTTACGGACGAATCGTCGAACGAATATTTTTCGTCGATACGCTCCCTCCATCCCTGTGGCTGACCCTTTTGCGCGATGATTTACGATTATTCCGAATAATACCCTATAAATCCTGACGTTCACGCTCGATAAGAACCGTGAACGTGTTCGAAACTGATAGGGGGATCGATCATAACGTTGTTGATTTTTGTCTTGTTTCACAGCCCTGAAGGGATGGAATATCGGAAAAGGGTGTCTCTAATTGTAGTTCGCGGGTGCTCTTGATTAATGGACCGTTTTAGTAATTATTCAAGCGCTGCTTTCTTTCATCAAAAATTTAATTGCCCCCATTTTACCAATAAATTAAATGCCCAACAGAGCAAGAAAATCTCTTGCACACTTTTTCTCTCACGGGCCACCGCGACACCAAAAAAAGAAGGGAGTCTCTATCATCGTGGAAAAAGTATCCTTGAAAGTGACCACGAGGAATCTTCTTCCTCGTTTCAGCAAGAAGTTCAGCGTTAAAAGCGTAAAAGCGATCGCGACCGATTGATCTTAATTGATCTTCGTGCAGACCAAGCCAACCTTGTGGTTTATCGCGTTCAGAAGCCTCACGTGGGCGGTGGTCACGGAGAAAAGTTCGCCAGGCCAATCAGCAAATGGAATCGTTAGTTAGTCCGTGGTAATCTTGGATCAAACGTTAGTTCTTCCTTGTAGTACACACGCTTGTACACGAAGGCAACAATCGTGATTCACGATCGAGTTCACGAGTTCCGTGGAGCCGTGGATTCACGCTGCTTAATTATTCGCTGTGCGGCGTTAATTAACGATCTATTTACAATTACTCGGTTCGTTCCTTCGAAAATCGAGTGCGAAATTGAAAGGAGAAATTCCAAAGTTAGGCAACATTAGTCGCGGATGTACTGAGAAATGTTCTATTGATTAATGCTTTCGATTGGAGAACTACATTTTTCAATTTGTATCGAAACATTTTAATGAAAAATGTGTAAAACTTTTATGAATAATGATAATGGTAATACGAAATGAAAGTTCGCAGGTACACGTGACATTTACCACAATTGGCGTGGGCGTTGTTATCGAGTAAAAAGGGCAGGAACGCGACGTTAAAACTAATTTTCATTCACGATAATGGATTAATTGCAGGTGCAGACGAGTATCAACTTCCTGCTTCGTGCTATCTCTCGGTGAAAATAGAACCCGAGAACGGCTCGAACGGACGCATCCTTTCCATAGATAAGGCCAAGTCGGCGAAGATATTAAACTCCTACCTTCCAAATCCAACTTTCCTTCGGGACTGGCTGGCCCGGCGAAAAAAATATTAAAATCTAACGGCCAGTCGTGCCGAAATCGTTATTACCCTTCCCGTTATTGAGCCATGAATTATCTGCTTGTGTAACACGTGTACCGCTCTTTTATCGGACAATCCAGCTGGACATTTCTATTATCGCGAGTGCGAATCGTCGTTCCTTTCCGCCTTCGTCGTCTCGACCGGGCTATATCATTCGCGACCTCGTAAAGTAACAGTAACCAGACGCGGAAAAATTATGCTCGCAGAGGCACGTGTGCCAACCATGCGCTTCCATTTTATAAGTAACGATACGTATGTGTATAAAAAAAATAATTATACATCTACTCCTTTTATCTTCTCGAATAATTGAACGCTTCTTGAACCAACATGGATCGTAGAAACGGGTATGAACGTGGGTCTTCGGTGTATTTATGCGTTCCCATTAAACAGTGCAGCCTACAGATTACGCGTGCTGCGTGTGATTAGGCGTAATTTTATTTTACTGCAGGGGAGCGACGCGAAATATCGCGGTGCTCGTTTCTCGGAACAGGCTCGAGGATTGCCATCGGATATAGCTGCAAGTCGTGTTTGCAGATGTTATTAACCATTACCTTCTCTCATGGTCAGAAGTATCGTACTACCTGCAATTTATTTGCGAATCGGCTACTCGCATTACCCGATTTCAGCAGCAATTCGAGATGCAATTCAAACTTACCTCGCCCACGATTTCGTGCAATCACAAGAAGCTCCGCTAATTCGACGGGAATGTTTTTCTAGATTAATCGAATGTGTTCACCGCAAATACAAATATGGAAAATATTGCCGTTTGAACGACGTGATCGGCCAATTCCCCTGCGGAACGAATTAGGCTACGTTTACGGTGGATGCTTATTCGCAGGAACGGCGTTCCGACGAATACGTCTGAACTGTTCGAACTAATGCATTGAAACAGTTCAGACGTATTCGTCGGAACGCCGCACAGTGGTCCAGAACTGAACGCTAGCTGTTCACGACCGCCGCGGCGCGCCTGGATCGCGCGTCGCGTTGAAATAAGCAGATATAAAGGTTTAAATTCGTATATAAAAAATGCTCTGAATCTCTCTATATGCAGTTTCACGACAAACTGTTTGAACCGATCACAGACAGAACGTTAGAACGGTCAGAAATTAGGCGTCTTATTGCGCCACTTTAAACATGAATAACTTTCTTGGCGGGACGAAGCGGGAAATGATTATTGTGTGATTTTATAGGGGAAAGTATGAAGAAAACATTCCACTTTGAAAGAATGCGGAACTCTTTGGAACTTAAAAGATATTCCTTGTTGAAAATAAACACCTTTGACAACTTTCTTTACTCCACTGAGCATTGTTTTTCTAATAAATAACGAACGGCAATTCTAAATTCGAGGTGTGCATTCTTAACGCAAAAGAATACTCTTCATTTGGAAACAAACATGACCAGAAAATATTAAATAGATTCATCAGGGCATTAAAAAGAAAAAAAGCAATTTTTCGTGTGAAAAATGGTACAGTAACGTCTCCATGTAACCGAAAAAGTGGTATCCGATATAACCGAAGAGTTCATCCCCACTACTGGGGGGTATACCCCTCGAGGGGTCCAAGAGTCGATTGTCAATTAATGTCATGTGATCCTGGATCGGGTAAATTGGTGAGCTAATACTAATTCAACGATGAAACTTAGCTATTTCTCATCGTTTTCTTATGAAACTTTTACACAGCATAGCTGACGTTTTTCTGATTAAAATGATACCAAACACGATTTAATTTGGACTATATTTAGTGGCTTAATTAACGGTAATAAGTTTTGACCGCAGAAAAGGATAGGTAGTGAAAAGAAAAGAGAAGCTGCGATCGTGTTTTGGGTTGGCTGCTCGGTCCTTTTTCTTTACTCGCTGTCCTTTTCTACGTTCGACGCTGTCGGCAAATTTCAAACAATGTAGGAAGTATCCGATATAACCGAACGTTCATTCCCGAGGCTTTCGGTTATATAGAGACTTTACTGTACCTATAAAATGTTCATCTTTAAACGCTTGTACTAATCACAATTTTGAATAAATTACATTAATTTTATTATTCTCGAAAGTAATGGACACTTGTAAACCAATATACATTTAAAAAACAGCGATATGAGGAAATCGATTCTTTACCAAATGAACAGCTAGCGTTCAGTTCTGGACCACTGTGGCGCCGTTCGTGCGAATACGCATCCACCGTAAACGTAGCAACGGCGTAACAGGAGGTCGCTTATCCGAATCAATATTACGTTAGCAGGTTAGCATGTTAAAATATCGAAGGCTATGCATAAAGTGTGAAATAATTGAAAGGCAAGTTCTCGAGTAATAAAATGTGTATCAGTCCACGGTCGATCTGCTCAGGAGAAACTCGAGGCACGAAGACAAGTCGCGAGTGGAGGCAGCTGATAATGAGGCGATTTTCTGCGATCCCCGCGTAATCTATCGGCCCTTTCGCTGATCGTTCGTCACGGTACACCCACGCGCATGAAGAAACGGGTTCCGCCCGAGCAGCGTGCTTTACTCGCGCGAGGACAAGCGCGACCGCGAGCTTCGACGCGTATTAAGAGATACGCGCGAGATACTCTCGGCCGCTTCTAATCGCGCCGCTCATCGGACGCGAGTTCCTTCACCCTGGCCGTGCACTTGACTCGGCTGGAAGGTGATCCGGATTCTTTCGCCTTTTTTCCCGCTCGTCCTCGCTCCGCGAAGGCTGCGCGTCAGAGGACGTGACTTCCATAGATACGGTTTCGTAACTCTCCGATGGAATTAAAGCGGCCGATCCGGTGTCCCTCGACACTGTATCGGCGCTCTGCGTTAGGTAACGCAGCCTGATCTTTTGCTGTGTTTTAATGAAAATATAAAGGGGACAGAATTTTGTTCAACATACAGGGGAGACCTTTCATTTCCCGCGTCGCGAATGTTTTTACGTCCAGGCCTGAAACGTCCCGCGGCTCCGATTTTCCGTGCAGACCCTCGGCCAGCAACGATTGAACCGCCGAAACCGGAACCGAAAACGGACTCCGTCCACTCGCCAGATGGAAAAACGATCCTCGACCGTCCGGCTAGAAATCGGCGAGCGTCCAAGACTGATCCGACGCACAGTGGTTCGAAACTGAAAAATACTGGGCATACCTTCAAATTTCACGTAATTCATTATTTTTTGATTGTAATTCAAGGTTATAGGTAATATTACTACATGATACTCATTTAATGTTGAAAGAAAAAAATTTATTAAAAAAAAAAAATAAATAAACAAAAAAACAAATGTAAGGCCTTATTATGCCTCTCTGTCAGTTTACATACCTTCCGAATCTTCAAATACTTACCGGAAACATAAAAATATAAAACATTGTAGAACACTTTTGAGTCATTTTACCTATCTTGCACCTATTTTTGTTGCAAGAAAAACGTCAATTTCTCAAAGGGACGGATGCGGACGGATGCAAATAATGGAATTTTGCAAACCTGAATCTATCAAGAATAATGAGATATGCGTGAATTTACAAACAAATACAAACAATTTTTGTTATTTACAAAAATGTAAAATCAATATAAAAAATGGTAATTTGGTAGCAAAATAATGATCATGTAAATGTTTGGAATTTTCATTACAAGAAGAAAGCTAACTAAAACCATTCCAACAAAAATTTAACCGCTAACTACTTTCTGGAAACATAAAAATACAAAATATTGTAGAACACTTTCGTGAGATTAAGACAATGTTTGGCTGATTATGAGAAAAATATGGAATAAATTCATAAAATTTTACTACATATATGTAGTATGATAGCAGAAGAATTAAAAAATTAACATAAGAATGCAGAAGCAAGAATTTTTTTTTTTTAGGTATGCCTAGTAGTTTTCAGTTTCGAACCACTGTGCGACGTCTCGTTCGACACGCGCGCCGCTTTAATGCCGCGATATATTCCGGATAATGGGAGGCTGAATGATGGTCAAGGTGAAGGGTGTTCAACGGATTTCCCATGAGATCGTATTCGTGACCGACGCCGCGTTCGATCGTCTGGGCCGCGCTTTCTTCTCCTCTTCCCCGGCTAGCAGAAAAACGAAAAGAACTGTGTGTGCACGCGTGTCGCGTGAACACGATGCTCGGGCACGCGATTATGCACGAACCCCCTGGAGCGTTCGCCATTTTCTCGTCGGTCGAAGGCCTGCCCGATCAACGCGGGAAGAAGAGGCCTGGGTTAAGCCGTGCGCAATTGCAATCGAAATCGATTGCCGTCGGTTCGATAAGAGGTCGTCCGGGAAGGCCGGGAACAAGCAGACAGTCTCTTCCACACAGAAATTCATTTTTATTATCGAGCATGAACAATGAGCAATAATTTAGCAAACGAACGATCGTTGAAGCGATTCCGGATGCGTGCAATGAGAAGGCGACGAAATACGATGAAACGGTGCGCGCTGGTCCAGCGAGCTATCGAACGAATCCTCGATCGATACTCCCGCTGTGCATTCGCAGACACCATTGACCAATGATCCCGGGGAACGCGATTCGTGTTTCAACATTTCGCCCTGGACCATTGGCTCGAAGTAATAATAGAAGAAACAATAATAATAACTACCCCGTCGTGCGAGTCCCAATTCGTTTCCCCCAAGAAAAATGCAATCAAGTGAAAAATGCAATGGTCGGGAATGATCCCAAGTATGATCCCAAGTATGATCCCAAGAATGATCGAACGCGTCAATCGCCCAATTATCCATATATCCTGGCCGCGTGTAACTGAGCGTACGGTACGGTCCTATAGAAAAACGTCGGTTGGATCTTCAGATTCGAGCCCCCGTGAATCTGGCTGATCCCGTGGCTGGAAATGGTCGCGGTCACGTCGGCGACAGCCAAATTCGAGGCGTCCTTAAGCAACGGTACAAGTGGAACAGCCTCTTTCTCCTCCGCGAGGATCGGTACGCCCTCCTTTGCGATTAAACCCGGAACACCGTAGACGCTCCTCGATGGGCCGTGTATCTGGCTGATTCCATGACTGGACACGGACGCTGTCAGCGAGGCTGTGCCAATCTGTGCAGCCGAGTGAACCGGAAGGGCCTCCTTGGCGGCAGCGGGATGGAAAGGAAGCGCTTGTTTCGCGAGAATAGTCGGGGCGAACGGGAGTGCAGAGGTCTGGATCAACGTCAAAGGCTCGGTGTCGATTTTAACCGCGTCTCTGGGCCTCGCGCCCTCGATGCCGAGGTTCTTGTGCAGTTCGATGCGGTTCTCGTGGTAGGTAGGTGCACGGAGGAGAACCGGCAGGCCTCCCAATATGGTCTGCAAAGGCAGAATCGGTTGCAGGTCGACCGGTTTTGCCTCGAGTTCCGTCAGGTCGAGTCGGGCGTTGCTGTGGACTTGAACTTGGCTCTGGTGAGAGGTCGCCAGTGGGATATCGCTGCTCAGAAGAAGAGGCTGATAGAGGGCTCTTCCCGATGCTAGTTTTTTATCCTTCTGAACGGCGGACTCGTCCTTTTGCTGAGGCGAAGACGACGATAGCGATGGACCTTGCTCGTTCTGATCGGTGCTATGAAGGGCGTCTTCTACGACGCTGCGTCGTTTGCGACTTTTCGACGATTCCTGAGACTCGGTGCTTCTGGCGAGGACAATGTGAGCCGGTTCTAGGTTAACGTTCTCGTCGGACGGAAGGTTGGTAGCGGCCACGCGAAAGCCATTGTCGTCGGCGACGTAGAAAACGGACTGAAGGATCCCGTTGGCATCGATGTAGCTGTAGGAACCACGGAGGACACCGTCCGCGTCTCTGATTTCTTCCTTGGCGGAGGGACCACCCGCGTAACTGAACGCGTGCTCGCCTGTTCGGGTGTTTTGGTACTGCTGGTAGACGGGGTATGGGCTCGATAGGTAAGCGTAGGGGATGAGGTTCAGCGGAGCGGTTGCCGAGGCTAGGCTGAGAGCCAGGACGAATGGAATCTGGAAAGAAAGTTATATTCATTATTACGAATCGTTGGCCGAATTTCGCGAACGTGCTACTCCACTCTGGCCTCGTTGAAGGGGTGAATTTTTGCTCGCACGAGGTCCGGGAGCTTAGCTCTCTTTACGATCCAATAGAGTGGCCACGGCGACTGGCGGAGGCGATCGCGAACGTTCGACCTGCTCGTGAAAACGAAAAGGCAACCCTTCCACTCGCGATGCTCCCGCCGCACTGATTTCAACCCCCTGGCGCGACGGTAGAACGCCGCCCGATTCACGGCTACATCGATTCCCCAAACACCTCTGGACCTTTCTCAAAGATCCCCGTACCCGAATCTTCGTCGGCGGATTTAATCATTTTCTTCCACGAGCGTTCTACAAATCGTTGCCGGGTCGAAATAGAAAAAGGGCAGACTCCAATGTTATCTAAAACTGCGTATTCGCCAAGTCTGTCCTCGAAGAGGAACCACATCGATCGATCCCCGGTGGTGGAAGCAAGCCCGGGATCGATTCTATCGTCCCCTGGTGGGACATAGAAACTCTCTAACGAATTCTACTCACCAGAGACTGCATGCTGCGATCGGTAGTGTATTCACGGGAACCTCCTTGCTCGTCGAAGGACTGTTCGGCCTGTGCACCTTGCTTCCGATCTGGTTTTGACTTATATACATGGCGGAGGGGACAAGCGAGCTGGTGGCGGTGTCTTCGAACCAGGAACCAGCGGAATCGTCGAAGGACAGACAGATCCGTTCACCGAATACTTGGGGACACGATGCCTCGATCCGGGATCCGGCATCCTTTTGCCACGCCCTTCGTTTCTTCTTCTTCCTCTTTCTCTTCTTCTACTTTATGGCCAGCTTTATTTGCTCGTCTCTCGTATTCTTGCTCCCCGGACGGGAACTAGATCCGCGTTTGCCGTAATGGGATACCAGAGGTTGCGCTTCGACGACGTAAATATCGAAGGTTTCCGCGGGAACAAGTGAAATGAGATGTTCGCGCACAGACGATTGCATCTGCGGACTTTGTTTCGATTGTCTTTGGATTTTGCTCTGCCGCTCGACGCGTTTCAGTAACCCTTTCCGCGTGCCTGCTGTTTATCGCTTTGTATTGCAATCTTTATTTATTTATTTATTTGCTTGATGAGTTTACTGGTTTTTATATAGAATAGAAGGTAGCTTCGTTCTGGGTTGCATCACAGCTACCGGGAAGTCTTGCATCGATTTTGTAACGTGGTAATGGCAGAGAAAGAGAGTTTAGGTGTTGCAAGTGCTACTTAACAGTACAGTTTTTTCTACTGTCATTGGAAATGTGCTTGGTCACACATCGCCCTGCTCTTTTTAATGCGCGCAACGTTAGACTACAATACAGTTAACGGTCCTTAGTTAGTATTGCCCCATCAGTTGGGACGGTAACGTGAAGTTCCAAGCAGATAATTTTCTAGGTCGCTTCTGTGCCAGAAACTTGTCTCGGAGTGTAACAATTACGTTTTTTAAATTAAGGGGAATGGGATTGAATGACGGTACTCGTATTTCGATATTTACCATTCACATTTATTCTTCCGCCATACAAAGTGAAACAATTTCAATTATTTTATACCGAATAGTACAAATGGTAATAAACAATATCCCCTGGTTCCCCGGTGCTCGTGATTGCGTTTCACGATGCCTTTCGCGGCGGCAATTCGACCAGCCTTGGTCGGTACTTCGTGCCACGGTGAAATTGTTCGACTGCCTCTGCCTTTTTCCGCAGCATCCAGGAATCCACCCTTGCCGCAATAAAATCACCTCGTCAAGGCCATGACTGGCCACGTCGCGATTACCCGGACGCGGTCAGGTAAAATGATCGAACGTACGCGATTGCCCGCCGCTGCGTGTCGCGGATATCGCAGCTCCGTAGCTTAATAACATCGAGCTGCCGGAGGAATTATTTGTCAGTGTCAATGGGACACGCAGCGAGGCCGGGACAACCTCGTGGTGCTTCTGGTGGTCTCGAAGATTGGACACTCCGGTTGCTCGTTTTCTTCGGGGTTCATTTGTATACCTGCAACACTCAGCGTTCGTTGGATAGATTTTATTCGCGGCATTAAATTTATTCGTCTCGAGTTTCTATTCTCTCTGCGAAATCGACGATCATGATTTTCCTGGCGACAATAGTCATCTTGGATAAAATTCACAAAAATCTTTGCGTTAGAAAATTATTTTGTCCATTACTATCGTGCCACTATCGCGTTACTATTTCAAGAACACATCGTACATTTAGTCAGCTTTTTGCATACGTGCCATTCTGTCGTCCACCGAAAAACAGAGCACGACCACTTGCACCAGTGGTCCTTGTCCCTTAAGGAGATTCCCGTTCCCCGGCTATCGTCCCGTGGATAGCCTGCGTGTAACTTTGCGTAGGCGACCCGAGCCCCTGTATGGCCCGTGGATATCGAGTCTCGATCACCTTGATGACCGTTTGTTCTCCAGCTACCGAGAATCTCCGAACACGCACGTAGGAAGCGACAACGTTCTGCTGTAGGCGAGCTTCGCGAAGGCTAAAGCGTAGATAATCAGGGAATTGATTCCTTGTGCTGCGCGAGAAGCTCGAGGCACGAAAGGCGAAGGAGATAAAGAGTAAAAGGGTTGGACAATATACATGGAGGTGCGATAATCGTGGACGAGATAATCGTGGTGGCACGGCGGGAACCGTCGTACCAAGGTATAAAGTACCTGGGAATTTCTTTCATTAATTTGTGTTACTTACTATCCCGAGGCAGAGGATGATTGTGGTTAAATAAATTTTTGCACGAGCTTCGGAAAGCAGTGAAATTAGGAAAATGTTTAAAAAAGATCGAGAATATCCTATTAAATTGAAAAAATCGTAGATGATAAATTATAAAAATTCTTTGGTATCCTCGTGGGTTAGGAAAATGAATATTATACTCTGTAGCCTTTGCCAATAATTGATGTATCGTTTAAAATTCAGCTCGAATAATAAAAATCGATAATGGAAATGGTATGCGAACATAACTGTACATTGTAATGCAACTCGTTAGGTTTTAGTTTTATCATCATCCTGCTTGTTTAGTCAGGTAGAAAAAGCTTAATTACAATTTATCGCCGTCGCGTGTGAAATTGCGAAAATTACCAGCTAGTGCGTTCGCTTTGTTTCAAAGTGCGTGCAAAGAGGATCGTGAGCATGCCTCGTTTCATGGATCTCAGGGGTAGAACGGTATGCAGTATTATGTCCCACTGAAACGATCTTTTAAGGTGCATTCATACCGCGCAAACACCTTATTCCAAAATACACGTGAAATAGATACAAAAAATTGATCTCACCCAAGCAGAAAGTTGTCCACCTGTATTTTGCCATTAATCTCTGCTACTCTAGATACAGAAATTTAATTTTAATATAAGAAACCAGCGTTCCATTAGTTGAAATAATGCAATTACCGCATAGTATTTTTAGGTAAAATTCCTAGCAATAAATTTTAGTAGCAGAGAATATTTAATGATAGTATAAGTGAAGTCTTGATTTAATCGTTCCTAAGTTTTTCTTGCTATTGTGAATTCCCACAGCTCGTTGCGCCGGTGTAAACGACGCTTAGAATTCCAGCGAGATGCCACGGCCAGTAAAACGTTTTTGGAAAAATGCTGGAAGCCACTCGGAACACGCCCACGCATCCCAAGATCCGGCCACATATTTGCGGAGGTCGCCTTATGTCGTAAACAACATAAACATAATACAGTCGAGTCGATGGACCACACCCGGAGTGCATACGCAGTGTGCGTGAGCGTGTGCGCAAAAAGAGGTTCCCTATCGTAACGAGGGCCTCGACGCAGCATCACTCTTCGCGACAGCCAGAACAAAAAACAATAAAGAAATAGACTGGAGAATAAACGAGCCTTCGATAAGTCCGCCAATCGAAATAAATCTTGCCAGACACCGTCGGCTTTTTATCGAACAATCATTCGTGTGTGCGGCGACCATTTCAAACTTTAATGCGATACAAGGAATTTCTTATAAGGCTATATTGAAATTATATTACTTTCGTACTTTATGTGTCCGAAGAAAGCAAAAGTTTGAGGCACATTCGAGGAAGTACTACTACGATCGTGATTTAAATTTCTTCCGGTTCGATTCGAAGGTGCAATACCTCCAGTCCTCTGATCACCGTCATTCTTAATATTTTCGTCGATTCTATGGCTTTGTATATACTGACGGAGGATACGACTGGCTCGTCGTTAACGTGAGTTACAATATCGCCGGCTTGTAAGCCTCCTCTGAAATGTAAAAATAAAGATTTGTCCGGGTTTATTTAACAATTTAATAACGGGACAGGGAAATGAATTGATTAATAACTTTGTAAACCTACAGATGAGCTGGCGACCCCACAATTACTTTGAAAATGAGCACACCGTGCCTGATACTATGTGGAATCCCTTTCAATTTCTTTTGCAACTCGTAAAATAGGTCGGGCGTGAGCGTGAGCATCGTGACTCCGATGTATTGAGTTTTGTGAACCTCCGACGCGTACTTCGCTCCTAATAAAATTTTAATCCACTTCATAATATCTCTATTCAATAGTCTTATTTCTTTTCTCTAGCTTTTGGTAGTTCACCTTTATTTTTCCTACGCGATTCAGCTTTCTTCAAGAAGTCTTTGGCGTAATCGATGGGTATCGCAAAGGAGATGCCGGATGTCACTTTCATTGCATTTATACCGATGGCTTCTCCGTTTAAGTTGACCAAGGGGCCACCTGAGTTTCCAAACTAAAAACAAAATGTGCTTAGGAGAACCACATTAAGCTTGGACTAAGCTATCGGCAGAAAAGACACTAACAGTGATCGCTGCATCTGTCTGTATGTAGTACAACTGTTTATTCAAAATGCCGAGCTCTTGGCTGTGCCTGTTAACGCTGCTGATCACTCCACTCGTTATCGTATTACTTAAAGCCAGGGGTGATCCGATAGCAACAACAAATTCTCCTGGCCTAAGACTCGAAGAAGAACCCAGCTTCATCACTGGCAAATTGTTCTACAGAAAAATGATGACTGAAAACAATGCTTTGCGGATGGAAAAATAAATGTACTATCGTACAAAACATATAAGAACCTTGTTAATGCGCACTGTCGCGAGATCGCTGTGCATATCAATGTCCTCCACAGTGCCAGTATAAGTAGATCCATCCTGAAGACGAACCTGCGAAATAGATTGCATAAGAAATTCTGAAAGAACATGTTCCGTATTAATCCTTGCAGTATGAAGAGCCTTAATGTAAAATGATGCAACAGTTACCTTGACGGTTGTATTAGGCTTAGTGGTAACCACGTGGGCATTCGTCAATATCAGTCCGTCGGACCCGACAATGAAGCCAGATCCATTGCTTATATTGAACGGTTTACCTGTGTTAAAATCAAGTCTATTTTCTCATTATTAATTGCGGGCAGTACAGCATCGTCGCGCATCTCCCCTTGCCGATGTAATCTACATTTACCTTCTGTTATTTTGAATTTCAATATAGACCACCGATGGGGCTGATATTTCCACTACGTCTGCAATAAAATTGTATCTATTCCTATTGTTGGTTCCGTCCCAGTTAATCGATTTCGCGTGTATCGTGAAAATGGAATTCATCAGGTTCCCAATTCGGTACGGACGATCATCTTTCCATTTATACAGAATATAACCAAAGCCGGAGAAGAAAACGGTGTAGAGCAAAGCATTTCGAATAGTTCCATGGAAAATCCTAAACTTTTGATCGTGCGCGTTCGTATGCTTGTATCGTGAAAACGAACAGGTGCTAGAAGCTGTTAGGAACTGTTTATACTGGAACTGATTTCTTTTCAAAACGGTCCAAGAAGTACGCGACAAGGGGGCAGCCATTTTTTGAACTCCCAATCAGAAGAGAGTTATTCACTTGTACTGTCAAATATGAAACTCGCGCCTAAATAATGCACTTTTCACGAATTTTGGAAATTAATTTTATTAATGGACAAGTTTGGTGCTGCTATCTGTAAAAACATGCTTGACAATACTCGTGCCTCTGGCTCACTTACCCTCAAAAGTGGTGCGAAAATAAAACTACTTGTTTCCCGCTCCTGTCAGATATTATAACAAATTCAGCATTACCATTCATTTTTTAAACGATTTCTACGTCCTGTAAACCAGTATCGCGCGCAAAAGAAAAGATTTCTTTCAGTCGATGGTGCTGCCTTCTATACACAAATGTTTGAAACTACTCGTGCCTCTGCCTTATCTTATAGGTAAAGCAGGGGCATGGGTATCAAGCAGGGGTATCAACTGAAAGGGAAACGAATAAGGTACACGACAAAAAATACCCCCTTGCTATAACTACATGCAGTTGGCCGTAATAACAATTTTAATTGTTTAATTGTTTATAACAAAGAACTGCGCATGGAATAATGTCCACACCTATTGGAGATGGTAGCTGATACTTCTAGCTTCAATTTATGTCCTCTGGTCATTGATGTATCTCACCAGGAAGTGGCAGTAATGGCATTTGTTTATAATTTCTTTAAACAAACTCAATTATCTCGCGTTCTACCGTGCCGATTTTAATCAACGACGTCTCAAAAGAAAGGGAAGAGAATCAGCTACATAGAAAAAAATACCCCGTTGCTGTAACTATATGCAGTTGGACATAATAACAATTTTAATTGTTTAATTGTTTATAACAAATGAACTGCGCATGGAATAATGTCCACACCTATTGGAGATGGTAGCTGATACTTCTAGCTTCAATTTATGTCCTCTGGTCATTGATGTATCTCACCAGGAAGTGGCAGTAATGGCATTTGTTTATAATTTCTTTAAACAAACTCAATTATCTCGCGGTCTAGCGTGCCGATTTTAATCAACGACGTCTCAAAAGAAAGGGAAGAGAATCAGCTACATAGAAAAAAGTACCCCCTTACTGTAACTATATGCAGTTGGCCGTAATAACAATTTTAATTGTTTATAACAAAGAACTGCGCATGGAATAATGTCCACACCTATTGGAGATGGTAGCTGATACTTCTAGCTTCAATTTATGTCCTCTGGTCATTGATGTATCTCACCAGGAAGTGGCAGTAATGGCATTTGGTTATAATTTCTTTAAACAAACTCAATTATCTCGCGTTCTACCGTGCCGATTTTAATCAACGACGTCTCAAAAGAAATGGAAGAGAATCAGCTACATAGAAAAAAATACCCCGTTGCTGTAACTATATGCAGTTGGACATAATAACAATTTTAATTGTTTAATTGTTTATAACAAAGAACTGCGCATGGAATAATGTCCACACCTATTGGAGATGGTAGCTGATACTTCTAGCTTCAATTTATGTCCTCTGGTCATTGATGTATCTCACCAGGAAGTGGCAGTAATGGCATTTGTTTATAATTTCTTTAAACAAACTCAATTATCTCGCGTTCTAGCGTGCCGATTTTAATCAACGACGTCTCAAAAGAAAGGGAAGAGAATCAGCTACATAGAAAAAAGTACCCCCTTGCTGTAACTATATGCAGTTGGCCGTAATAACAATTTTAATTGTTTATAACAAAGAACTGCGCATGGAATAATGTCCACACCTATTGGAGATGGTAGCTGATACTTCTAGCTTCAATTTATGTCCTCTGGTCATTGATGTATCTCACCAGGAAGTGGCAGTAATGGCATTTGTTTATAATTTCTTTAAACAAACTCAATTATCTCGCGTTCTACCGTGCCGATTTTAATCAACGACGTCTCAAAAGAAAGGGAAGAGAATCAGCTACATAGAGAAAAATACCCCGTTGCTGTAACTATATGCAGTTGGACATAATAACAATTTTAATTGTTTAATTGTTTATAACAAATGAACTGCGCATGGAATAATGTCCACACCTATTGGAGATGGTAGCTGATACTTCTAGCTTCAATTTATGTCCTCTGGTCATTGATGTATCTCACCAGGAAGTGGCAGTAATGGCATTTGTTTATAATTTCTTTAAACAAATTCAATTATCTCGCGTTCTACTAAGCCGATTTTAATCAACGACGTCTCAAAAGAAAGGGGAGAGAATCAGCTACGTAGAAAAAAGTACCCCGTTGCTGTAACTATATGCAGTTGGACATAATAACAATTTTAATTGTTTAATTGTTTATAACAAATGAACTGCGCATGGAATAATATCCACACCTATTGGAGATGGTAGCTGATACTTCTAGCTTCAATTTATGTCCTCTGGTCATTGATGTATCTCACCAGGAAGTGGCAGTAATGACATTTGTTTATAATTTCTTTAAACAAACTCAATTATCTCGCGTTCTACCGTGCCGATTTTAATCAACGACGTCTCAAAAGAAAGGGAAGAGAATCAGCTACATAGAAAAAAATAACCCGTTGCTGTAACTATATGCAGTTGGACATAATAACAATTTTAATTGTTTAATTGTTTATAACAAATGAACTGCGCATGGAATAATGTCCACACCTATTGGAGATGGTAGCTGATACTTCTAGCTTCAATTTATGTCCTCTGGTCATTGATGTATCTCACCAGGAAGTGGCAGTAATGGCATTTGTTTATAATTTCTTTAAACAAACTCAATTATCTCGCGTTCTACCGTGCCGATTTTAATCAACGACGTCTCAAAAGAAAGGGAAGAGAATCAGCTACATAGAAAAAAATACCCCGTTGCTGTAACTATATGCAGTTGGACATAATAACAATTTTAATTGTTTAATTGTTTATAACAAATGAACTGCGCATGGAATAATGTCCACACCTATTGGAGATGGTAGCTGATACTTCTAGCTTCAATTTATGTCATCTGGTCATTGATGTATCTCACCAGGAAGTGGCAGTAATGGCATTTGTTTATAATTTCTTTAAACAAATTCAATTATCTCGCGTTCTACTAAGCCGATTTTAATCAACGACGTCTCAAAAGAAAGGGGAGAGAATCAGCTACGTAGAAAAAAGTACCCCGTTGCTGTAACTATATGCAGTTGGACATAATAACAATTTTAATTGTTTAATTGTTTATAACAAATGAACTGCGCATGGAATAATATCCACACCTATTGGAGATGGTAGCTGATACTTCTAGCTTCAATTTATGTCCTCTGGTCATTGATGTATCTCACCAGGAAGTGGCAGTAATGGCATTTGTTTATAATTTCTTTAAACAAATTCAATTATCTCGCGTTCTACTAAGCCGATTTTAATCAACGACGTCTCAAAAGAAAGGTCTCGAATCGAGGAATGATCTGTTCCTATTTTAGAACGACTCTTCACCCCTCATTCCTCTCCTTTTCAAATAAACCTCTCTTTCTCTTATGCTTCTTATTTGGCCCTTCCGTCTTTCTTTTTCCTCTATGTATCCTTTAACAATCTTTCTCTCTTCTGTTACGTACTTACTGCTAATATATTTTTTGTATGTGCAGATTACGCAGGAAAAGAGTAAGGAGCATTGACTAGCACTTCTCATTGTTCATAAAAGCAAGAAAGAAGATAGAAGAACCTTTACACGTACTTTAGTTATCCTTTAATTATAGTAAATTTATCTTATTTGTGTCTATTGTACTTTTCATATGACTTGTTATTTTAAAATTGATAAGGATTTACTTGTCAGATGTATTGCAAACAGAATAGTTCGTAAGTACTAACTTGTAAATTTGAATTAGAACATTTTGTATCTTCTGTCATCGTTGATTAGTTTCAATAAATTTTAAATGAAACAAATACCACTGCTCTTTTTATTTTCACACCTTACCAATCCTTGAAAATACCTAATTCCAATTCCTTAAACAAGTACTACGCGTAGGAACTTTAAATGCAAAGTTCCCAAGCGGAGAACTTGTCAAAATTGACCTGAACATTATTAAACTTGGCGCTAATTATCCAGAAATTAATACAACATCTTGATGGAATCCCCTCTTTTTGAAGCGCTCGGAAATTCCTGGAACGTGACGTCATTTCCAAGAATTGCTGCGATGAAAGACCTCCTCGCATATCATATTCTCCTGATACAAATCCACGATTTTCAGCAAGATATTTTTGCCAGAAACTCGGAAATTTTAAGCGCTCGGAAATTCCTGGACCGTGACGTCATTTCCAAGAACTGCCACGATGAAAGACCTCCTCACACATCATATTCTCCTAATACAAATCCACGATTTTCAGCGAGATATTTTTGCCAGAAACTCGAAAATTTTAAGCGCTCGGAAATTCGTGGAACGTGACGTCATTTCCAAGAACTTCTGCGATGAAAGACCTCCTCGTATATCATATTCTCCTGATACAAATCCACGATTTTCAGCGAGATATTTTTGTCAAAAACCCAGAAATTTAAGCGCTCGGAAATTCCTGGAACGTGACGTCATTTCCAAGAACTGCCGGGATCGGATACCTCCTTGCACATCATATTCTCCTAATACAAATCCCCGATTTTCAGCAGAAATTTAAGTGCTGAAAATCGTGGATTTGTATCAGGAGAATATGATATGCGAGGAGGTCTTTCATCGCAGCAATTCTTGGAAATGACGTCACATTCCAGGAATTTCCGAGCGCTTAATTTTCTAGACTTTTGCCATCAAATTTTGCAAGAAATGAAGACTTTGAGAATGATGTTGTTTCGAAGGATTTCCTTCTTTTATATTTAATTACGTATAGGGCCATTTTTACAAGTTTCTCGCTTCAGGACTTTGCATTTAAAGCTCGTCCACGGTACTTCTTGTGTAAGGAATTGAAATTAGGTTCTTTCAAGGATTGTTAAGGTGCGAAAATAAAAAGAGCAGTGGAATCCTTTTAATTTAAAATTTATTTAAACTAATCAATGAAGATACAAGTCACAAAAATGTTGAAATTACAAGCTAATACTTATGAACTACTCTTTTATATCTATTTACAATACATCGTACAACTAAACCATGTATTAATTCTAAACTGACATTTATGTAAGATAAAAAGTACATTAAACTTAAATAATCTAATACTTATAAACTATTCTTTAAAGTTAATTTACAATATATATCTTACAGATAAAACTTATACTAAAACTTCTGTACTTTATATGCAGAGCTTTTAAATTCAAATTATAGCAATTGTGTAACTTGTGCATATGTTAATTATTTATTATATTTTTCATTTTACATTCAGCTCATTCAGTAGAACTTGTAATAAAAGTAATATTAATGTTTATATAAGATCTACCGAATAAACTGAATATAAAATAAAATATATAATAGATATACATAGCAGTTAATTACACAATTGTTCTAAATAACACTAACTCGCTAATACTTATAAACTATTTTTATAAACAAATTTACTATGACTAAAGCATAACTAAAGTATGTGGCAAGGGTGCTTGTATCTTCTTTCTTGCTTTTACGCACAATGAAAAGTACCGGTCAATGCTCTTCACTCTTTCCCAGGAAACCTGCACACACAAAAAATATATTAGTATAAATGTAACAAGAGAGAGAAAGATTGTTAAGGAATATTTAGAGGAAAAAGAAAGAGGGAATTAGAAGAGGAAGAGAGGATTATTTGAAAAGGAATGGAATGAGTCAAGCAGAAGTGAATTTCACGAGAGACGTCTGTTTTGCTCCATAAAGGCAATGCGCGTCCACCGGTGACCGCATTGTGATGACCGCATTAAGTGGCTACTTTAGTTTTTCTATTGCCTATCTGCAGGCGTTCGTTCCATCCCCAAGTTGGACGGAGACTGCAGTCGATATGGTGATAATACTACTTTACCTTTTATTCCTAAATAAATCTAACTTAAACCTAAGTCAAACGTCGCACAACTTCACAGTGGTAATATTGCATTTATTATAAAGCTGCATTGCAATGAGAAAACAGTGATTGTTATTTTTATACCTCTTTTAAGTATAGATATGGCAGAGGCACGAGTAGTTTCAAGCATTTCTTTATAGATAGCAGCACTATAGGCGAAAAGAATTATTTTTATCCATTTATTAAATTTATTTATTAATTTATTGAAAGATATACATCGGTATATGTTATTTCTACAACAGAGGCTTATCTAAGAGACTCTCTGGTGATTAACAATAGTTGTCTACACATTTTTAACAGTGTTAACTAACTCAAAGTAAATGGTGCGACAAACAGTGTGTTTCTTGGGTAGTAAATTAAACGAACATGGACATTCAAACAACAAATACACGAAGAAAAATATTAAATCATGTGGTGTGCAGTATTTTGGTAGAATGTGGTTACGATACTTGTGAAAAGCAAGCACTGGAAACTATCACAGAAATGCTGCAATCTTGTAAGAATTTAGTTTGCATTAAATGCTTCTAACCTATCTTTCATCGTACAATTTGTTTTATAGTCTATTTATTGCCAACTAATATTTGACGAATAATTTCATTTAATTAATGCGCAATACAGCAAAACAAATTATTCACAGTTATCGTAGAAGTTGGAGAATCTGCAAGAAATTACTGTGAACTTTCTGGTAGAACAGAGCCGCTTATTGCCGATGTTATAGTTGCATTAATAAATATGGGTATAAAACTGGATAGAATAGAAAGTTATGGCAAGAGGGCAAACAGAACCGTTTTGCCACCACTGCAGCAACAGACCCAATCGAAGCAATTGAACATTTTGCAAGCTGGAGTGAAACAAAGTCATCCATCTCATATACCTGGTTATTTGCCACCATTTCCAGACCCACACGCGTATATTAGAACACCGGTAAAGCAGAAATATTAGATATCGTATTTATAACATTCCTGCATTTCATTTATTTATTGATATTCTTAGTTTTTTCTGAAATACTTAGCACAAACAAATTTTCTGTTACACTTTTTACTCATCTAACTTACTTATAAACAGACGCATAAACAGCCTGTAACCGAATACGAAGCGATTAGAGAAAAAGCAGCGACTCAAAAACGTGATATCGAGAGAGCTTTGACAAGGTTTATTGCTAAAACCGGAGAAACGCATAGTCTGTTTTTGACGGAGGATAACAGTATGTTTCCGTGTGAGTAATTACCTTAAAACTTATATAAATCAATAAATTTGCTTTGGAATAATGCGGTACATATTTGAGTAATTAAATCTATGTTACTTATTAAATTCATTTCAGTAATATCGTGTAAGCCGCAATTTCCTAGTTACCTTTCTGCTCTTCTCCCACAAGATCAGGTATTCGAAGCCGATCAAGATTTTCAATTTGAACCGAGTCCAGTAAAAAAGAAGAAACAACAGGAAATAAAGGAATCAGAAGAAGGTCTGATTTCGCTTTAAACAAATATCAATACATTCAGTTCTTGCGCGATGCTATAGTTTAAAGAAAACAATGTACTTTTATAGGTATGAAAGGACAAAGCGCAGACATTGAACAAAACGGAGAAGCCGCTACTCAACAAGATGCTATAGATAATCCATATTTAAGGCCAGGAAAAATACCAAAGAATAAAATGCCAGGCGTTACAGGTTCTGGATTACATTCAATAAAGAGAGATACTCTTGACTGATAATGGCTTTAACAAACTCAGTATTGTTTGGCTAATAATTTTAGTATTTCTTCGATTAACATTGTGTACATAATGATATTATACTATAATAAAAATCAATCTTTATTATACATAGTTTTACAGAAAATTGTCGTGAGTTGTAGTACCAACATTATTTCACCCTTCCACACATCTACGTCCACACCGTTTACGGGGGAAGTGTTTGAGGTTACGAGCCGTCCCTTATATAGACTCGAAAGTGGTCGTTTGTGCCGCCATCTACGATGAAGTGCCAGAAACTACTCGTGTCTCTACCATATCTACACACAAAACTGGTGAAAAATGAAAATGCCTTTTTGAGTATGAAATCAGTTTACAGGATGCGAAAATGGTTTAAATAATGAATGGCAATACTGAATTTATCATAATATCGCAACGAAATGAGAAAAAAGGCATTTTTATTATTATACTACTGTTACGTCCCGACCCTAAGGTGGGACGCAACGTAGGGATCTTGCCACGTCACCCAGCCCGCCGCTGCAACAACTTGCTGAGGACCGTAATTTCTCCGGGGTGAGGAGGCATGTCGAGGAAGGAAAAAGGATATTAGAGTTTGGATGTGCGTTTCGTCTCGGAATCGACCGCCTAGACTCATCAGTAGAGCTGCAATCGATTCCTGCCCCAGACGCAAGGATTTAAGATCGGAACTCATATATATATGAAGTGGCCAAGGGGCGACCACTTGCGCGAAGACGACGACGACCTGGTGGCGAATCCTGCGTACCAACTTCAGGCGCTTAGAATTAGAATTAGAAGAGGAACGTATGGAGGGCGTTCTCTTTTACCGACGACGATCCAAATCAATACGTCTAAGGCGATGCCGGCAGGCGTCACACTACTTTTGACTGTAGATAAGGCAGAGACACTAATAGTTTCAAGCACATGCAAATAGAAAGCAGCACCATCGATTAAGAAAAAGAATGCCAGTTCATATGTTCACATCGATAAGAAAGAGTTGTATGTACAATATGGAGACACGAGTTAAACTCCTTGTTAACAATAATCAATTTACTATTGTTGTTTTCTCGGTTTTTTTCTTCGTCTTTACGATTCCATTTGTCTTATTGTTCAGCTGCATTTTCTTATGCATTTTTAAGAGGCGAGGTTTATTCAATGTCTTCACTTTGAATTTCGACATTAACTTTGACTTCCTTCCTTCTTTCTCTAATTTTGTCGTAGGTTTTATAATCACTTTAACCGCTACTGGTTTTTTCTCTTCTTTATTATCTTTCTGCGAATCGACCACCCTCCCTTTTTTCACATTATACGCCATCTCCTTTTCGTCGTTGGTTTTACGTTTCTTGATACTCTTGATCTTCGTTGCGTTTATGTGCATTTCTTCCGGGTCCGGGGCGCATTCCTTCTCTGTATGACCTACAAATAAACGATATGAATTTTTCATCAAAATACTACCGCTTGTATTAAAAGGAAGATTGCATACCAGGTTCGTTGCATTTAAAGCATTTTCCAGTGACCCTTGGTTTTTGACCACACAGGTGTTTAGTCACCACGCATCTTTTACATGTTTCACAGTGCTTCCAATAAGGTTTCACGCAACGCTTGCATATGTCACAGTGTTTGTACGTGAGCCCATTTTTGGAGCTACAATCCTGACATTTTTGGCAATGCTTATTCTCTTTGGAAACCCATTTCTGACATTTTTTACAGTACCTATAACCATCTAACGCAGGCAGTTCTACTAAATGTAATGGCACATTTGTAAAAATTCTGATCGGAGATGGTAACTTGGTAGTTTTCAAATCATTTATAAATAAAGGATGATTATTGTACGATACTTTGTAATCCGTCATTTTTAAATCCTTCAAGCCTCCTGGAACATCCGGTGGATTGCTCTTTTGTTTCATTATAGATTCCATGAAATATGGAAATACAAAAATTACTTTTAGACAATCAGTCTCGTCTTCTATGGTGTTCCACTTTTTGTGGAGGTCAGAAATTCGTTTTATGGACCACGATATTGGTTCTACTCTGCTGCCAAATGGTGGATCGCATACTATGTACATGTCTTTCCCTTTGTTTTGCATTACAAAGTCTTTGAATACGTAGCTGGCACTATCGTTGAAAAAATGATTGTTCAACAAATTGTACCAACAATAATTTAGGGGTCCGAAGAAGTTATGCTGCAGATAAACAAAACATAGAATGAATTATCTTTTTCACCAATCTGTTTCTGCTACGAAATTGTGGAAACAACTTACGAATCTTCCATCGAAATCTAATAAAAGAGAAGATATTTTATCTTCGTGTTTCTCTAGAATATATTCATGGATCTTTGGAGTACCGATGCAGAGGACTTGCTTCGCACCCAGCTTCACAAGGATATTTACCATATCCTCTGTTGCTTTCTCCGTAAAGAAGTATTGGGCTTCCTGTCTGGAATTTTCCAAGGGTTTCAAGATTTCTGTTGGATGTGTCATCTGATAATCGGTCAGACCCTCTTTGGTCTCGTGGCCTTTGTGTTTGTACGATTCATCCTTCTCGCATGTAGATATCAATTGCTCGCAAGTGTAACAATAGCATCTCTTCTCTGGCGCTATAGCCATTATTTGGTTGAATTGTACGAATAATGGTCTGTGACGAAATCGAGATACGTATTGCTTTTTCACTTGTTCCCATTTGCTAGCCTGCTGTTTCGTTAATTTTTCTCCATCTTTTAAATAAAACTTGCACATCTTTCTCTCGCGACAGGCTGCACACGCATAGAACTTCTCCAATTTACCATTTTCGTGCGTACCGAATAATAAAGTTGGACCTGACCAAATATAAAATCGTTCAATGAATTTTAAATACTTCTACCGAATTAGCAACTATTATGCGATATATTACCGTGTGGACATTGGGGATGTTTACTCGGATCTGACCAGAAGCATTCCATGTTCGCTGAATAACAGGTTATATATTATGGAACGATTGAAAAGAGAATTGTTACGATAACGTTTGATTCAAGGATTAGCCATGCTGGCAAGTAATCTTTATTTGATCTTTAAATAAATATTTATTCGCGAATCTTGTCGACTGCGAACCACGCACGAAACAATTCGTTCGCACAAACACAAAACACACCACGTGGTTTGCTGAACGATGTCAAATAATCGATTATGGAGTCTATTCGATTGCCGCGTACAGGTATCGAAACTGTGAACCGCTGGTTTTTGAAATTGATCGTCTCCACATTTAGAAATATATGATATATCGGGAAGAATTTTCGAGCGATTCAAGTGCAATTATTATCAGTACGAAAAGTTCAATACGCAGTCTATTCGCTCGAATTATTTTCCGTATAATTATCAAACGTATCTTATCTGCTCTGTGAGATTGTGCAAAGAATCGTTTAATAATTATACGATAAATAATTGATTGCCCGGGTCTCACCACGTGGAGGTTACTGCGCATGGAGACCCACCCCAGCCACGGTCCTTCCACCCTCCAATTACGCGAAAACTAATTCTAATATTGCTTGTGAGAAATAAAAATCTCCTATTATTGTCAAATTGTAGCACGTTCATTAATTGATCGTCGTACAAGTAAGACAACAAGAGGAGTACTTGGAATATTTACGACCGAAAGCTAAATTGAATATCACAAAAGGAAACCTGAAAGAAAGTCTGCAAGTGAATTACTGAAATAAAACTTTCTTAAAAACATATCCCATGAACTTAAAAACTAGACAACTAAATATTATTACAGCAGTGTACACTGCTGTCTTAAAAAGTAAGACACCGCTTAAAAATGAAACCTCCCTTCCTAAATACTAGATTAGATTCAAATGCGCCCTGCCTGACTAAAGATCTAACTTAAAACTAGAATCGCCCTACCTAATATAACATCTAAGAGTCAAATTAAAAGAACAATTTCAATAATATCCTAACACAAAGAAATGTAATAGATACTTTCCCATACTCATGCAGGTATAAGTATGCATATATTTAATATGGACTAATTGAAGAGGAATTAATTTCGTGGCCCATGGTGTCCTAGAACAGACTGAATCTATTTTTAGTTTCATAAACCCTTCCTAATTAAAAGTCTAGTAATTTAAATTGGTGTAAAACCCGCCTGTATAAAAGGGCAGCGGCAGGGGTAGGGGCAGGGGCAGGAGCAGGGGCAGGGGCAGAGTGTGGTCATATTATACATATCTTAAAAATTCCTCTTCTTTAGCTGAGTCCTTTCAATCCTTCTGAAACAAAGACAAATTGGAAGTAATTAGTAAAGCATTATGAAAGTCTTAAACTCACAAGTGGGATCAAATGGGAGGCAAGTAGCGAAAGTGACTGCTACCGAGCAGCCCGCGAGCCCTCGGCCCAGAGTATGGACAGTAACACGACTTACAATCAACACCTGTTTCGATACCGAGCCACAGCAATCATTGAGGAACGGATGTGCAAGACCGCAACCACGATTCCAGATTATGTCCCATATACCTTCTGCCACCCCAAGGTGTGCTTGGCGTGGTCTAACGGGGAGAAATATCCTACTTGGCGGATCACCTGTCCAGAACCACAGTCACAGCCTCACACACCGCTCCACGATGACACTGCAACCCAAATACCGCCACAGGTGCCAAATGCGCATTACCATACGTCCTCCGGGCCGAGAACGGAAAAGGGAATGAAGCTAATAGTGGTGAATTGAATAAGAAGAAAAGTAACGAGAGTGACTACTGCCGGCCGGGAGCAAAAGAAGGAAGTGAAGCAGAAAACGAAATGAAGCAAAAAGGGAATGAAGCAAAAAAGGGAACGAGAGGGGAAAGTGCAATGCGCAGTCAATCCGCTCGAATTATTTTCCACATAATTATCAAGCGTCTGTTAAACGTTTAATAATTATGCGATAAATAATTGATTGCCCGGGTCTCACCACGTGGAGGTTACTGCGCATGGAGACCCACCCTAGCCACGGCCCTTCCACCCTCCAATTACGCGAAAACTAACTCTGATATAACGTGAGTGAGAAAGAAAAATCTCCTATTATTGTCAATTTGTAGAACGTTCATTAATTGATCGTAGTACAAGTAAGACAACAAGAGGAGTACTTGGAAAATTCACGACCGAAAGCTAAATTGAATATCAGAAGGAACCTGAAAGAAAATTTGCAAGAGAATTCAATTTCCTGAAATAAAACTTTCATAAAAATATATCATATGATCTTAAGAACTAGACAACGAAATATTATTGCAGTGGTGAACACTGCGGGCTTAAAAGCTAAGACATAACTTAAAAATAAACCCCTACTTTCTTAAATTTTAGATTAGATTCGAATACGCCCTGCCTGACTAAAGAGCTAACTTAAGACTAGAATCACCCTACCTAGTATAACATCTAAGAGTTCAATTAAAAGAATAATTTCAATAATACCCTACCTACATAGGAATGTAAAAGATACTTTACCAAACTCATATAGGGATAAGTACGTATATGTTTAATTCCTCTTCAATTCGTCCATATTAATCATGTGGTCCATGGTGTCCTAGATCAGACTGAAACACATACCAAAAAATTGCAGCACCTACCAACAATTTTTGGTTTTCTAAACTCTGCCTAATTAAAAGTCTAATATTTTCAATTCGTGTAAAACCTGCCTGTATAAAGTTCTAGGATAGTGTGTTCGAACAAATCCTGCCTACATAAGGAGCTAAACGTATTGTTCGATTTTAATTGGGCCTACCTAATTAATTATCTAATAAATGTAGTGAGTTAAAAGGGCTGGGGCAGGGGCAGGGCGAGGATGTTGTCATATTATACGTATGTATTATCATGAATCTTCTTCTTTAGCTGATTATTTTCAATGCTTCTGAAACAAGCACAGACACGAAATAATTAATAAAGTATTATGAAAATGATTCGACGAGGCTGGCTCTTTAATTTTATAGTTTCCAATCGTGCCTTTCATAGTATTTCTGGATCTGTATTGTATATATTCCACTTTTGAGCCTCTGACGTACTTCCATTTGTTTAATATATCATATTTCGGTTCATCTGTGAATCTGTAACAATCTCAAGCATTGTATTAGTGACGTCCCCAAGCCCCCCCATTTTATACTGAAATGCAGCTGCTTTTAATTCGTAATAACTGAATTTTAGCGAAGTTAATAAATCAGAATTGATATGAAAAATGCAGCTATTTTTTAATAACAATAGGTAATTGGATTTCGGCCAAAGTGATATATTCTTTTGTACATTCTAGATTCTAGATCAAACTAAATGGTGGTATCACGTGCATTAAAAACTCCAAAATGAAGTAGTCACATTTCACTACAATTGATTCTATTTTGCTTCTACAAAGAAGCGACAAACGATTATTCGGAAACAAAATATCACACTTCCACTATAACCATGCCGAGGTCCAACTACAGCCAAGAACATTTTTCGTGCAAGGATTTCTGTTTAAATATTTACGGATATCGCGAGTGAATTTCAATTTCTACAAAGTAAGCCCGAAAAGTTATAAAAATTGGCTCTACTAAAAAAAAGGTGAAAATAAAATTGCAACGATTAAGAGAAAATATTTAAGAGTTAAACTCCAATAATGAATAGTCACTAGTATTGTCTCTAATTGAAATCTACTATGTATCTCGAGTTATCATTTTATTAAAGATTCTACAAATTATTTCTTTTTTTTCTTTTCTTTTCTTTTTTTCTTCATTTTCTTCTTTTTAATTTCGTTCACACAGTAATTTACTATTATGTATGCAAATTTTTAGCAGTATTTCCATCAACAGACATTCCAGGTAGTATAACTATTAAGAAAAAAAGTAAAAATAAATACAAATATAAAACACTGAAAAGAAAAATTACATCATATAGAACAAGAATTGCCAAGGAATTGGTCAGCCATGATCTTTGGCTGACGATGATGTGCCACCCTCCAGGGGGGCTCCAGGGTGGGGACTGGTATTCGCAACTCTAATTAAAAACGCGATCTTTAATCGACGCAACGCTAAGTGGAACTCGCGATGCAATCATTTCGCTACACTATTTATTAAGGCTGATAGAAAGCAAACAGTAAATTATTTGTAATATCAAAAAGCAATGTAACTGAAGATCCTCTGTAAAGTTAGCTGAAGGCTCAAGACGCGAAAATAATGTCCGCAACACTAGAAACTTTCTCATGTGTAAAATATATTATAAAATACTACAATTTAACTAACAATAAGAACAGCAAAATTGCAAGAACAATCGCGATATCATTGCGCTACGCTAAATCAATCACGATTTTCATTTGCTCCCAACTCTAATTAAAAACCGCGAGTCACTTCGCAACTCCAAAAATACGCGAGACTCGTTTTCTTTTTCGCGACTTTACTTGAAAAACCGCGTGGCATTTAACGCAACTCTAATTCGACCCGTTCTCAAGTTTTTCGCAACTCTAAAGCAAAGTGATATTTTTGGGAGGGCTGTATCGTTGGACCGGAATGTGCGTCGGCCAAGTACAAATAAAAATTCTCCAAATGAAAATGCAAGCACAGTGACAAAGTAGTAACAAAGAATGATTCCCCATTCTTAAAAAGAATGGGGAGCCATTAGTAGTTGCCCTCTTGAGTGACAGTTTGTCGGGCCTCTTCGGCATATAGCCTCTTCTTTTTGTTGGACCCAAGGGCCAGCTGAAACTTAAGCTAGGCTCGAGGCTCTAATCGAAAACCAAAGAAAAACTTATAAATGTGAAATAAAGAATTAAAATCGCGGAGCTAAATGGAACACACGTGGCCGAATCACGATCAAATAAAATCGTAAAATTGTGATTACGGAAAATCGCAAAGATTACGATTAAAATTGTAATCGTTCTTCGTTCACACGTGCAGCCTCGAGTAATGTAACACGTTTCGTTTCGGAGCCTAAATCACGACCACGCCCGCGAAGGATTGAAAAAATTGATAGGCAAAGCCAGAGGCGAACGCATTTTCGTTCGCGCCACAGCTTCACCGTCGACTTTTCAAATCAGATTTCCTGAAACAGGTTGAACACGCGAAATAGGGCCTACCCGATCGGAGACTGTGTCAACCTGCCCGGCCCTACCTACTTATGTCTATCAATCACACCAGAAAGTATGCTACCTATCCTACCTGGACCTATATTTAAAAAATGGCAAACAGACACACCAACACACGACACTCCACGGTTCTCAGTCAAACACTTGGGCGCAAAAGCCTACACTAGGGAGGCGTCCCGGGACACCCCCGACACCCAAGTGCTGTCACACAACTTGCACACTCTAATGTACGTACCATTTTTCTGAAATCGACTGACAGTGGCTGGGATTTTTGCGTTCGCGTGGAAAAAGACCACGCCGCGGTAGATATTTAATAGACTAATTAAATAGCACCGATATAAGAGGTACTTGACAGCAATTGATAGGTATATCCGATTCTCCTTGGCATTTAGCCTCTGTCATCTTAAATGACAAAAACTTCGTGCCTCAGTATAGTAGGGATTATTAATGCAATTAATAGTGAAAATGATGTCTCTGTTTTAAATTAATGGACATCTTATCTTGGTCATAATAGCTACATTTCAGTACGGAACGACGCAAATCCACAGCCTAACCACACACACAATGTGGATATTACGTCGTGCACGATACACCAAACGCACTGTCAGTCGCCAACAATAAATCATTATAAACTAAATAAATATCATCGTGCTCTACCACCGTTATCCCACCCAAGTAGCACCTGGGCACGTGCGTGGGACCCGGGCAGTGAACACGGAAAGGGTTAAACCTGGAAATCCTCGTCTAAAAAAATGATGAAGACATACTGATTTTCTAACGGGCTAAACGAAAAATGGAAGGACTCTACTTTATTAGAAGAATTGTGCAATGACTCTACTTTATTAGAAAAATTATTCAATGATTCTACTTTAATATACTTTGAATGAAATTGAAACAACCTCGGGTGTTCCCGTCATCAAAGCATTGCTTCTAAAACGCAAGGTTGGTTTTAAAGTAGATTGCTTTGATTTCGAGATCAACCCGTTCGCGTATTGCCTTCTTGTACATTCAGGTTTAATTAATATCTTGAACGGAAAAAGTGAACGTATTGATATCTCTAAGCGCTAAAGACTAATATGGATATCGAATAATAAAATTATTCGATAGTTCCAACAAATTGACAAGGTAAGTAAATACCTTTAATTTATATATAGTCAAATACTATACTCTTACTAACAATTTATTATAACTGTGCAGTAATTGCAATTGACAAGTAAACGAAGTCGAAGGGTATTCGACTTCTCCACTACAAACTAATGCCCGTATAATACTGGACTTTACTTTATATTCATTTAATAATTAATAATTAATAACTATTTAAATATCGTTTCAAAGATATTCAACTAAATCCTCTATTATAAAAAGATATATAGTGATATATTTTGTACTAAATATGATCTGTTTTAAAATTATCAAGCTATTTAAAAACGCGTTGTACAAGAAGACCTATCCTCACATAATATAAAGCAGTAAAGAAGTTACTACTCATGAGTATATTTCCATATACCCATGGTCACAGTGCTTGCCAGAAAAATCTACGTAATTACAACCAGTCACCCGTGTCGGTTCGGACCTTTCGTCCTGCGACATGATTGAGTGACCAGAGGAACTTTAAAGCATGCCACTCACCGGTTGCAGACTCACCAGGTGTGCGGTCAAGCTCGTCGCCATCGAAGCCATGGAAGCTGCTGAAACATTCAAAAAGAGCAAACAACATTAAAATCTATGTATTTTCAGTACTTTTGGAATGTGTTAATTATCAATGATTATTGCAATACAAGATTAAAGAACGAAGGAGATACTTACTCGTCAAATTGATGGCTGAAGGCCCGAACTCGCCGAACAGGACACTGACTCTAATGGAACACTTATGATTGACAAACAAAGTGACCCTATTTTTCGCGAAAGTATTATTTCGGAGCAAACACTGACTCTAATTTCGCGTCTCTTTACTGTTATTTATGTTGAATTATTATTAAGAGCGGTTGCGCTCAAAAAATAATAAGAAGAACTTTAACGGAACAAGCACTGACTCTACCAACCGCATTGCGCGCGGTCATCAAAATTTGCTGAAAGAAAATCTGTACAAGTTAGTAAATGAGGGGAGGAGGTAAAAATTAAAGCAATACACATGTGATTTTATTTGTTTCTTTCTTACTTCTGTATGTCTGTTGAGGAATTACTGCTTTTGTTTTTTAATAAAGTACTACTGTATTATTGATTGTCTATTCAAGATATATTATTATAGATTAATATAAATGATTTATCAAAAGCGTACTGTGACTGTTCTATGTCAGAGTTTTAAAAGTGATCATGATCCTAGTAAGTAAGCAATATCGCGCATTTATAAATTCTCGTACCTGCTTGTAGAAATCAAGACTCGAAACTATTTATCATGCTTCAAGGGCATGGCAACAAATACGTAAGTACGCGGGCAATCCTGCATCGAAAATTAAATTTGACCGTACTTGTGCCAAGTCACAGAGATAATAAAAGTGTGAACAAGAACACTAGTGAAGCTATAATAGAAATCGCGACCGAAATGCAGCGAAACATGAACGTCGTTAAATTTTTCGTTTAGAATTAATGAAATTTACTGACTCTAGTTTCAATTGCGAACGGCATATTGTTAGTTCTATTTAAACTGTTTAAATTATTTAGTGAACACGAGTATACGAATTGAGAGAAGTAAGTATTAAAATCTATATACGATAATGAAGGTGCTCAATAACTTTCAACCGAAAGAAAAGAACTTGAGCCAAAATCCAATCGCCAGATAACAAGAAATAAATGTTAAATGTTACCAATCCTTCATCATAGGTCACCGGGCTTATTGTTATGCATCGCAGTAATTGTATCTCAATACTCCATTCCTCCAGCTTCAATATATGTATTATTCTTTACCAACCAATCATCCATTGTACCTGCAACAAAAAGAAAAGCAACGTGATAAACCTGTGGTAAAATCAGAATGGAATGCAAAGTTGCGAAAGGACATATGTATGTAACTGGATATGTAAGTGACATTGCAAAGAAAATAAACGCAACCTTAACACCGCATTGAATCCGAGTAATCGTTAATAAAATATAATAATGATTCGAAAAACCGTTCAAACTAATGAATTAGTTAATCCGATATTTTAATAAACGACTAGTTACCGCGTATCAAAGAATCGATGGTACCGGATGACCGGTCAAGCGTCCAGCAAAAGAGACTCGATAAAGACTTTAATGTACATCCGCGATAGTCAAACGATTGTTAAATACACGCGTATTAATTAATAGAAGCTAATAGACAAGCGTATGCGGTGGAAAAGTAAACCCCGAGATGCTATTGTATTGTAAGGTGATGGATGTCGCTAACCTTGGACAGCATAGACGACCCGTACGGTACGACGCTTGAACTGATAGTAACACCGCGTGCGCCGCGTCTCAAACGGGTACCCGTCTCATACGGGTAATTCGTATTGTAAAAAGTTTTGTTGAGCATTTTTTTATTACCGCATTTTTTAATACTATTTTCAGCTGATTTTTATTGGATAATTTCTGAATTATTTAAATTTGCAAAGGCACATCGCACATCGCACTAATAGTTGACTTTCCGGTCAACAATTTATAGTTGTTTTTTGTTTTTAGTAAAAAAGAGAAAAATAAACTAGACTACAGTATTGTCTCGATAGTTGCGAAAAAGAGCTGCACGATACAGTATTCCCTCGAAAGTTGCGAAAAAGAGCTACACGATAGTTGCGAAGAGTTTATCCCCACTCCTGGGGGGTATACCCCTAGAGGCGTCCAGAAGCTCGCTTGCCGATCAGTGTAACGCGATCCGGGTTCGGGTATATCGGTGAGGTAATACTAATTCAACGATGAAACTTTGCTATTTCTCATCCTTTTCTTATGAAATTTTTACACAGCATAGCTGACATTTTTCTGAGTAAAATGACACCAAACACGATATAATTTGGACTATATTTACTGGCTTAACTAACGTTAATAAGTTTCGACCGCAGAAAAGGATAGGTAGTGAAAAGAAAAGAGAAGCTGCGATCGTCTTTTGGCTTGGCTGCTCGGCCGCTTATCTTTACTCGCTGTCCTTTTCTACGTTCGACGCTATCGGCAAATTTCAAACAACGTAGGAACTACACGCTAGTTGCAAACGTTCAGTCCCGAGGCTTTCGCAACTATCGAGACAATACTGTATTAACTTATCATTGTCATAAACGACCAATTATTCAATAAAAATCAGCTAAAAATAGTATTAAAAAAATGCAGTAATAAAAAAATGCTCAAGAAAACTTTTTACAATACGAATTATCCGTATGATACGGCTACCCGTATGAGACGGGTACCCGTATCGATGGATACGGGTTCGACCCGTATTCTTGAAATACGGGCGGGCGGGCGGTCCTACTGGTATGCGGGTATTCCGAGCCCTAGTCTACTGTACTTCTTCGGGTTCTGACCGACTTATAGCTGAACCTACGATCCTAGGGTTATACCTACGGGACTTCTACGTTTTCTGACCAATTTTTAGCTGGACCTACGACGACTCTTTTGCTGAACCTACGATCCAAGTGTTATACCTACCGAAATAGCAGTATTTTTATATTTTTAGTTAAATATAACTAAACAGTTGATGTTATTCATTAACTTCTTCATGGATTCTTATCTACACTATTCGAATAAATACATACAGCATTATTGTACTGTCATATCAATGCTTTCATTCATTTTCCCCCGATTTTCACTGCCAACATCGATGTTCCACCCAAGCGTCTAAACAAATTGCTAACCGCGTTACGCATACATACGTCGGTCAGTATCATTTGCCTGAAAACAATGTAAAATATGACTCTCAACATTATTTCGTTTAATGATAGGACCATTGAAGTAAGCATATCTTTAAAATTATTTACTTCCAATGTCTACGAGACGAAGTGGTAACATCGTTTTCTATAATCTGTTGATAACGTTGTGAGTGACATGGAAAATCGTAAGTGATATTTATTACCCCGCGAATTCGGACAGTACGAATACATTGTACGATTGGTCTATTCATATATCTCGTCTGCCCCTGGGCTTCAGGAGTCACGAACGACGGAACGCTTACCGACAGAGAGTATCCGCGCCTGAATAACCGCAACCAAATAGCGCGGACGCGCGCCGGGTTGTATTCTGAGCAGCGCGTAAGCGTATATAAGCGAGCGTTCCCTGCGTTTCGGTTGTTCCGTTCTTTTTCGTTTTCGTTAGGCAGGTGCATCTAACGTTCTGCGGTGTGCCGATCTTGTTTGGAACCCGCTCGCCCAGGAAAAGAATAGTCAACGCTTAAGGATGCAGCATTTATCCCGAACGGTTCGTTGGAGCGTCGCAATTTGGTTCCTCTGTGCACCGTGGTTCGGTCAATTGTTCTCTGCCAATGCTGGACACGTTTCACCCAGTGAGTATTTAACCAGGCGCGTCTTCGACGAAACGAAGATTGACGTTCTTCGCTCTCTACCGATTGCCGTTTCCTTCGCCGTTTCGTAGGATCGACGAGCAGCGAAGCATTCACGGAGAAGAATCGGTCCTACTCGATTGCGACGAACCGCGAGGGAAAGCGCAAGAATGAAAGTTTAATCGACGCGGTACGTTGCTCACATCGCAACACGATGCGCTGCCACAGCCTGGAGATTTAACAACCAAAGCGACTTTTCATCTGTAGGTGCTGCCTACAACGCTGCGAACGTGCCTCGGTTCGAACGACAAAACTGGTCGCTGCAGGTATTTCAGGGAGTGCTTCGCCAGCGAGTACCGTTCGAATATCACGCTCGCGATGAATCACGCGTGTCCGATCCAGGGGACGTAAGTACTCGCTTCGATTCTATCCTTCTCTCAAACGATTCCGCTATTAGTTCCTCCGCCTTAAGAGACAAAACGACTACGAAACAGCTACTTAGGTGTCTGTTGCGCGGGCCATCGAAGCGGGATGCAGGAAAAATCCATCGGCGACCAGAGCTTCGCCGATGTTCTTCCTCTGATCGCTGGTACGTAGAGTTTACGGCAGAAATAACTCGCGTTCGCAACGAATACAGTCGGTTGTACGGGCGACGTTGCAGTGAACGACGACGAAAGCGGAAAGCGGCACGAGGCGAGGAGCACCGTTAGCGCGATCAGAATCGTCTGGCTGGATAAAGAAAGGAGAACATCGACGACGCCTCGACCTCGGGATCCAGAGAGATCGAGAGGATGCGGAACGATGTGGAGAAGTCGAAGCAAATTGGTGGGTGGTCGACCGGCAGATCCCACCGAATGGCCATGGATGGCGGCGCTTCTCAGGAAAGATCAAACGCGATACTGCGGGGGTGTCCTCGTTACCGATAGACACGTTTTAACTGCCGCGCATTGCGTGTACAGGTAAACTATCGCATCGGGCAAGCTCTCTCCGAAGCCGCATTGTTAGCGAGGCCAACGATTTTCCCTTCCTCCGTTTCTCGTTTGCAGCTTCAAGCCCCGCGACATTATCGTGAGACTCGGCGAATACGACTTCGCGATTTCCGGAGAGAGCCGTACCATGGATTTCGCCGTCTCCGAAATACGCGTGCATCCGGACTTTCAGCTCACCACGTACGAGAACGACATCGCGATGATCAAGATGCACCGACCAACTTTCTTCGACAGCTATATTTGGCCCGTGTGCCTGCCACCGGTAGCGCAGGCGTTCGAGAACAGGAGCGCGGTAGTGACAGGTTGGTGATCCTTTTCGCGAGCTC
Source organism: Nomada ferruginata (assembly GCA_963583965.1). Taxonomy (NCBI): domain Eukaryota; kingdom Metazoa; phylum Arthropoda; class Insecta; order Hymenoptera; family Apidae; genus Nomada; species Nomada ferruginata. The sequence continues at coordinate 4,895,366 of OY757225.1, read as the reverse complement.
GACAGTAAAGACGGTAACCCGCGGAATTCTACAGGCTGGGGCACCAGCTACTACGGCGGACCTGCCAGCACGGTTCTGATGGAAGTGGAGGTTCCGATATGGCCGCAGGAGAGATGCGAGCGAGCTTTCGTTCAACGAATCCCTGGGTCAGCGATGTGCGCTGGCGGATACGAAGGTGGACGCGACGCTTGCCAGGTAAGGAATTGGTCTGCGCCGAGGTGGACGGACATCTTCGAGACCACTGATCGGAAATGGTATTTTCGCCGCAGGGCGATTCCGGAGGACCTTTGCTGCATCAGCTCGGGAACGGCAGATGGGTGAACGTAGGTATAGTGTCTTGGGGAATTCGTTGCGGTGAACGAGATCGGCCTGGAGTGTACACACGGGTCAATTCATATCTCGAATGGATATTCGAGAACGCCGTGTTCTGATTGCCGTTCAGCTGCGGCTCGTGCAGGCAGGGAATCGAACGTCGCCGCCTGTGGAAACGACGAAGCTTTATTTTTCCGAATATCGTTAAACGTTACATAGTCCAAAAGAGATTGACACGGATGATAGAGAAACACGGTTCTTGGACCGCGCAAGGCCGATACTTTCATACTTTCCTCCGTTGCACGTGCCCACCGTGCATACAAATGAATAGGCGCGGTGAAGTTTGCGCACGAACGAACAAACATTCGGGGATTCGTTGGCGGAATCCCCATCTTTCGACAATCGACTTTCGGACGAGGTCCAGCCTCTGTTTACTCGTACACATCGATTCTTGTACAACTTTAATCCTACGCAAATATATGTCGGTAGCTGTGTATGTGTGTGTATGTTTGCCACTCTGTCTACACGTGTATACGTATATGTATATGTTTATGTATATATAAGTCTGTTTTTAATTAACATAGAACTAGACAGACGTCCCCCTTGTTCACTCGTGCATTCTTCCCTTTTAGTCACTGGTCCTCTTTGGTGCACGATTCGTGCGCAGGTTTCACGATTTTCGAGCAAGTCATCGGCATCCCTATGAAAATCGACTGGTCCTTGAAGAGGGCGGCGATATTGTCCGGCGGAATGCGAAACGGTCGCCGATGAGAAGGATGAAGGAGAAGGAGAGTGTGTGCGCGTTAGTGTGTATTCCCGTACGGCGTTTCACGCGTACTTCGAAAGGCTTTTCATTCGTTCGCGGCTGGACCAAAATGTGAAATTTGGACCCATCAAGTTTGATTCGCTGCTATTCTACGCGAAACAACGATACACGTGCTATGGAAGGAGGTCCCCCGATTTGCGAAGAAAAGCTCGTAAATCGCCGAGGGGAATTAGACCCGCGGGATCGGTGCCGCGGGCACGAGAAGAGGCGTGCTTGGCCCGGTCTCCGTGTGATTCGGCACGCTGTCGCCGGCTTGATAGGAACGTCGACTTCGAGACGACGGCGACCCGTCCACGAGCGGGCCACTGGCCGGCGTACTGTTGCGAACAGCTAGACCGTTTCCTATTGAAAAACCGCTAGAAACGTTGCCACAACTGTCAGCACCGTTATTAGCCCCTACGCCGTCACTGATGCCACTTTCGTCGTCGTTGACACCACTTCGACTCTGTGCACGACCGTCTCGCTGCTTTCGAATCTGCGGGCTCGACTGCTTGGATTGCCCTCGTTGATGCTCCTCCGCCTCCCTCTGAGCCCCTCGACGATTCTGCTCCTGCGTCTTCGACTTTGTCGCCTGGCAAGTTCGCTGATCCCGCTGCTCGGTCTGCTCTCCGCGGGACTGCTCGATCATCGGGATCGCTGGATCGAGCGTTGCCGCGAACGTTGCCACGGTCGTCACCGCTGCCGTCGCCGGCAACGACGAGGCGTTCGCCGGCTGGACGCTCCCGCCCGTTTGCTTCTCACCGATCAACCAGTACGTGGTCATTGTGCCTTTACCCTACAAACGCCAGACGAGTTGCAAAACTCCAGATGAGAAACGGACAAAGACGTCGGCGACACTGTCTCACCTTTAGCGTAACTTCCCCTCTGCAAACTAGTTCGAACGTGCCAAAGGTGTCTAGGATTTCCTTCGTCTTCGGACTGACGTGGATCATTAATGCTGCAGACGAAGAAAAAACACGTTCGTATCGACGTGCATACTGGAGCTTTCCCGCAATGGGAAAAATCGGAGGGGCGCTTGTGGTGCGATATCTTAAGGGAGACACACATACATAACATACATTTAAACAGGGAGAGCCGGACGATTACCTTCTCCGTTGCTCTCCATCCGGGAGGCTGTGTTTACGGTGTCCCCGAACAGACAATACCTGGGCATCTTCAGGCCAACCACGCCAGCCACGCAGGGACCTGAAATCGTCGCTGGTTTTAATCGCTGCCGCGACTCCTCCGTCGATAATTCCATCTTACCCGAGTGCATTCCAATTCGGAGCTTCAGCTGCTCCGTCGGCCTGTGGCGTATGCTGAACGTCATCACGGTATCCCTAAGCGCCAAGCTCATCCTCGCTATTTCCCGGGCGTGATTTGTCCCGTTTCTCACCGGCAATCCGGACACCACCATATACGCGTCCCCTATTGTCTCCACCTAGAAGATTCGCGCCACGCAATTTACTCCAGCAGGTTGCCAGGCACCGTTCCGATGCAAATTCGCCGGCTCACCTTGTACACGTCGAAATTTTCGATGATAGAGTCGAAGCACGTGTACAGATCGTTCAATAAATCCACCACTTGGAGGGGCGTGCTCTCCGCGGACAGGGTCGTGAATCCTACGATATCGCTGAAGTAGATGGTCACTTGATCGTACGTTTCAGCTATCACGCTTTGGCCTAGTATCAGCTGTGACGCGACGGACCTGAAACAGCCGCGAGAATGAATGAAAATGTTCGTAAACGTTCGCGTCGCGAATCCAACGATTCCGCTTACTTTGGCAGCAACTGGTACAGCAGTTCCTCGCATTTGCGCTTCTCCTCGAGATAATCCGCGGTGCGTTCCTCGACCAAGGTCTCCAAGTTCGTGGCGTACTGTTCCATGCGGGAGAGCAAATTGTCAAGAATGTTGCTGCTCTCGTAGTCTCTGGAATAAAAACGAGTCGAGTGCTTTGCTTCCCCCCCAAACCCCTCAGACGGCGGACAATTGAAGGCCGTTGATACGATTCGTTTCGCTTGGAAAATTTAGCGAGATCGAAGGAAACCGTCGGGAGAGCTGCGCAATATCCCCCTACCGCGTAACAAGGTGGTCCCTGTCGATCGATACGCGCGCTCGACTTCTGCCAGCAGTCCAAAGTGCCCGAAGTTCGATAAATTTCATTGCGCGCGGTTGGAACGATTGCCCGATTGCGGCAGCGGACCCGACGATCGATTCTTTCGACGTCGCCTTGGCCCCGCGCCACACTCGGACCGGGAACAACGCCACGACCAGGTGTTGCCTGGTGCTCGAGAAAAGTCCACGCCGCGATCGTTGCTCCAGTTGTTGGAGTTGAAGACGACGCCGGCGAGCGGCGGTTTCTCGATTGAACGGAGCGTCCGGCAGCAATCCCGAATGTTCAAGGGTGGACGACCCCGGGAAAAGTCGAAGGGGGGGAAGGAGGCATCGCCGCGAAGAAAGCATCGATGGAAATCGAAGGGGGTGCAGGCGAGCGAACCGAATCGTATTTGCGAGCTTCCCTTCTCCTTTGTTCGTCCGGGCAGGCTCCGGTATCGCTCGAAATTCCTCGGAACAGGATCCAGCGCGCGCTACTCACTTGTTAATCTTTCGTATAGTCTGCTTCAGCGCCGGGAAGTCTGGCCTGTCCGCCGCGTCCTGCGCCCAGCATCGTCTCATCAGCGTGGCCACCTGTTCGGAATCTTTTTAATCGTTGCTCGGTCTCGCGGATCGGTATAAAAATTGAAATGAACGTGCATACTTCCTCCTCAACCGCTGACTCGTCGATCGCCGGTCTCAGGGGAGAACTGCCGCCCCTTTTCACTCCTTCCACGATTTCTAAACATACAAAGGACGCGCCGATCTGGATTAGTCGGCCCCTCGCTGAAATCCGTTCCCCGAATCTTCGCGCGCGCGGTGGCCAATTTTTGCATTCGCTGCCCCCGGCTGTCCAATACTATCGCAGCGAGCTTTTCCGTTCGTTTTTCGCCAAAGCGTAGCGCCGACAAGGTACATGCGTCAGCGGATCGATCGCCGTTCCCGCTACTTTTATGCTCGTTTCGGCGAAACGTGGCCCGCGCGTTCGAGCGGGCCGCAGTAAAAGCGATCGCGCGAGGTGCAGTAGAAAGGGTCCCGCGTGCACAGACGTAACGCAGGGCGAAAGGTAAGTGAGCAACCTACTGTGCCTGTACAAGTCCTCCAGGAAGGTGTTGCAAGTTTCGCAGTTGAGGGTGCAGTGAGGCCTGCGGACTTCGAGCAACGGACTGACCGCCCTCCGGGGACTGGCCCCGCCGTCGGGGCTGGCCCCTGGTATCGCTGGCAACGTCAGGCTACTCGTGCTCGACGTATTGCTCCTTTCCGCCATTTCACCGCCTTCTTCTATCTGTCGCGATTACTGCGCTTCTTGTTCCATCACTCGCTCATTCTCCGCTTCCCTGACTTTCTCTCACGCTCGCGTACACGCACGGATCCCGCTCCGATCCCTTTATCCAGCGTTCACGGTCGCGATCGCTCTTTTTCTGCTTTTTCTACATTTTCTACCCTTTCTACCCTTTCTACTTTCTACTTTCTGCGCCGCGCGGAACGGAGCGGAATCGTACCGGAGTCGCCGGCCCGGGGTTGCTACAATTCCGGGGATGGATTCCGTTTGATTGCGCGACCGATAAATCTTCCCCTAAATAAGATACCGAAGCAAAGTGTTCTCGGAGGGGCGAAGGGCGACCGGCGAAATTTTTATCACCCGAGTGAGAACGCGGAGGGGCGAAGACGAGGAGAGAAACGTGTCCTTTCTCGGCTGCCTTTACCCCGGCGAAAGAAAAAGAATCGTTCGCCGTCCTCTCGTTTCAGGACGATCTATGTTAAACGAAATACTACCCCTTCCGCTCGCCCGATAGACGGACCGAATACGTTCAGCGCATTCCAATTTGATAGACGCTCGTCCGATTCGGGTGAACGATCCCCAGCCCCTGGCGTACGATCGTGTCTACGATACCTCGTGGCCCACGTTTTTCCGTCGACGTGGAGGTTCGCGGTTCGAACAAGATCAAGGAATGCAAAGGAGTTTCAGCTGGGCCCGCGTGGCTGCGTCGATTTACACGGGGCAAATATTCTACTGGCACGATTAGCAACGTTCGCCGCGGTATCCTCGATCGTAATTTACCCGTCGTGTCCAGCAACGAGTACTTTGCGAGCCGCTACGACCTGCTCGCGGTAATCAATTAATCGCCGGATCTCGGCGGCGAAATCAGGGTAATTGGCTTGGAAAAAACGGCCGCAGCGGGGGTGGACCAGAAAGAGGGAGAGCGAGAGGGAGAAGGAGACGGAACCGGGCGGGAGGTGTAGATTGCGGAGATGGACAGAGGGGGAAGGTGGTTGGGTTTCGAGCAAAACGGAAAATCCGGCCGCGTAAATGGGTCGAAAGAGCGTTTCGTAAACACCGAGGCGCACCGAGACATGTACACGAGCGTGCAGTCACGCAGGCACGCAAACACTCGGGACACGCAGGCACTCACGTTCCTCTGGACGGCGACGATATGTTGTTAATTAAGCGGCGGAGAGAAACCGGCGAAACCGAGTCCTACCCTATTGGATCGATCTCGCGGTTTCACCCCGCGATCGCCGTCGACTTCGCGTGCCGCCCGTCCACTGGATCGTCCCTCATCCGTTCGAGATCGTCCTCGCGAAAACGCACAGGGTGAAAGAGCGAGAGAGGGTGAGGGTGAGGAACGCGGGGGAGGGACAGGGAGAGGAGAAGCAGGACGAGAAAGTGATTGAGCGAACAAACGAACGAAACGGGCGACAAAGAGAAACGGAGAAGCAACGAGGATGAACGCGCGCGCGAAACCCGTGTGCGTTCCAGAACGCGTGAAAGCTTCGACTGAGCTTTCAACCCCCGTTTCGAAACGCTCCTAGCCTACTTGTGGCACGCTCCATCCTTTCATCGATCCTGCCGCCCGTGTCGAGAGCGAGCTTGCAAGAGCTCGTAAGCTTCGTTACCGACCCAGCTCAGCCCTGACGCAGGCTGTGTACTCGTATCTAGCGCGAGGCCTCATCGTACCGCACCAAGGTAAACTCCGTTGCCGTGCCCGTCCAGGCGCGTAAGCCTGTTCCCCCGAAACGCTTGCGAGTCATTTCTGGCCCTATCGTGGACAGCGTCGCCCCGGTCTTCCACTCGTCGGGAGTCTACTTCGAACGGGAACAGCAAGGTACCGGCGGTTGGGAAGCAACGGTCAGCCGTTAGCTAACGTTCGCAGCGTCGACCGACGACTTACCCCTTGGGGAGAGATCGCAATCGTCGCCCAAGTAGAACGGTCCCTGGCGTACCACGATCTCGTGAACGATCACGCCGAAGCTGTACACGTCGCCCTTCTGGGTGCCCTCGGGTGGTCGTCTCTCCGTTCGCAACAGTTCCGGCGCCGTCCACAGCTTCCCTGCGAAAATGGAAACGCGTTTCTGAAGCACCCCGCTATCTACGACCATCGAATCTTCACCCGCTCACTTTTCCAATAGGCGTAGCTGGTCTTGTCGAGGTCCGCCTCGCTGCAGCTGCCCTTTCTCAGCTCGTGCAATCCAAAGTCGGCTATTTTAAGGACGAAGCGCGAATCGACCACGCAGTTGGAGGATTTCAGATTGCCGTGGCTCTTCACCTCGGACGCGTGGAGGTACGCCATTCCGCGAACGATGTCGTGGATGAGGGAACCTCGAAACACACGGTCCAGCTTGATCTGATCGTTCTCCAATATATCCTGTCGCGGGTACATGAAATTCGCATTACGATTCGCCTGGAGCGTTTGCTCGTCTCTGGATCTGTCGAGCACCGCGGGAGAATGGAAAGAGAAAAGAGAGGGAAAAGAAGAAAACAAATGCAATTCAATCTCAAGAGTTCAATTGCATATTTAAAGTAGCTCGATAATGCCAACTCTCTTTCTTCCTCCCGTTTGTCCGCCCGAGGCAGACGAGATAGATACGGTGAAGCGCTTCCAACTTTGTTACATTTTCGCGCAACTTCGCTGTCGCGGCCTCCGTCGAGAAAACAATTTACAAACCTGCAGCGATCCCTTCGGGCAGTACTCGGTCAAGAGGCAGCAGTGGGGAGGCTCGACGCAAGCTCCGTAAAACCGTACCAGATGATCGTGCTGAAGGTCCTTCATCTGCAAAGGGAAACAGAAGCGATGGGCAGAATGAAAGAATACGTGACCTCGTTTGGAGGCGGGCACGCTTACCCTCTTCAGCTCGAGCAAGAGTGGCCGCGAAATTTCCACCTTGTCCCTCGGAATCAGCTTTATAGCGACCTTCGAGTTCTGCGACGGATCGTGAGACACATATATTACTTTTTGAAAAGCGCTACCAGCGTATAGACGGCGCGGTTCGGAGATCGCGGGAAGGTATTCGTTGGGGAAAAGGATGGACATGGTACGTATAGAGACGCTTTACCGTCATCAGCAATGTCGAACCTTGTAAATTCCCGTTGGAACGTAAACGTTTCGGTCGATCTCGCCCGACAGGCTGGCATACTCGTCGGAGTATATGGTCTGCAACGAGAGAAAAGAGCCGACGTTTCGGTTTACGCTGTTTCAAGAAAGGTGGCGGGCAATGAAAAAAAAGTACGGCCTCGCCCTTTATTATCCTAGATTCGTGGTCAAAGTGCAAGCGCACGACACGGTTTACCGCGCGGCACTTAAATTTCCCAGCGTCTCTGGATCGTTTAGCGTCGAATATTTGCTCGGTTATGAATGTGTGCGGGTCGGGGCGATTGTTTCGCAAAGGGGCATAAATTTCGTATTCACCAGTTGACTACCGCGCATCTTGTTCCCGATCAGGGAATACATGGAGCCCCTTGCCTTTGCGTTCGGCCCAACGATAATGTCGTTCCAGTGCACCTTCCACGTCATCGAAGCTATTTCCGCTTCGAGCTTGAAGTGCCTGCAACACGAGAGAATGGAACATGTTTTTCGGCGGGCATCTAGATATCGATCGCGTGCCCGCGCTCACCTGTAAATGAAGACCGAGGCGACGACGAGCACAACGACGATCGAGCTCAGCACCATCGAGAGGATCGCATACCCTGGCAGAGCTGCGACAGAAAAGTAGAGCGTGAGGATCTCCGCGACGAGAACCGAATGGCTGGAACTTACAGTTGTCGGGGCACATGGCACCGTCGAAGCCGCAGGTGGGCGTATCGGGCGGTGGTTCCGATCGGCCACCTGACCAGTGAATCCTCTTCCCGGGTATGTACACCAGCGTCTTATTGGCGCCGTAGTAATTGGCGACGATCTGCGTACGATACGAGGGGGACTGTGAACGCGCAGTAGAATGAACGCGCGACTAGTCAGACGACGAGCTGCCTTACCTCGAACCTGGAACTCACGGGATTCATGTCGAGGAGGGAGTAATCGGCTATTCGATCCCCGTTCTGATCGATGTTCACGTCGCCGGTTATGCCTGCAAAGAGAATAGAATGGAAGCAAGTGGCGATGCTGCGACGCGGCTACGCATCTCGTCGCACCTTTGAAGCTTCTGCCCCACATTCTCCGCGTCAGATTGCCGCCGTCCAAATTCACCCTGCCGGGGTGTTCCGGTAGGCTCTCCTTGAGCGCCAGGGCGTAGAGGAGAACGGCGTCGTAAAACGCCGTGACGAACGTCGAGACCGAGCTGTTCCCGAACGTGAAATTGTATCTGCTCTGCGCGAGGGCCTTCACTTCTCGGGAGAAGTTCAGGTACTCGACGTTGTCCGGCGTACGCGCGGAGACGGTCAGCAGCGCCTGGTAAGCTCTTCGCGCCTTCTCGTTCCTCTCTTCCGGTTCCGTGGCCACCCTCCACGGCTCCCTCGAATCGCTGCCGCTGAAACAACAGTTGGTCGCATCGCGTTGCCCGTCTCTCGCCCCGAAGCAAATTCGGGGAAACCCTTTGGCACCGATGTCTCGGGTGTTTGACTTCTTTTTCTCCGGGCAGCGCAGGCCACGGCGCAAGGGTGCCCCGCCGCGGTTTGCGGTTTCACCCGCGAGCGAAATCTAATCGAACGGCTCGAGAGGAAATCGAGGCGCCGATCGAACTTCCGTGGAACGCGACGACTCGAGAAATCGATGGCACTTGCGACTCGTCTGCGGTACCGCTGCGCTGAGCTGCGGGCTTTCTCGGCGCGAAGCTTTATCGCCGACCGCGCGAGTGCACTTCAGGTCGGAACAACACCCGCGCGAGACGGTTCTCCATTCTTTATTACCCTTTTTCCCTCGCCGCGGCGCGCAATAACGAGCCGTCCTGCGTGCTTACCTGGACGAGAGTTCTATGGAAAAGAACACGTACTCCCCGGAGTCGACCATCCCGAGCTGCTCAGCGGCCAGAAGGATTTCCCTGATGGTCGTCGAATTGGCGCACATCACCACGACTGAAACGAAGAAAAAGCTGATACTGTTTCTTTACTCGAGTCTCTCTCCTCTCTCCCGTCTCTGTGCCGTTTGCTCGCGGGCGATCTTCGCGCGGGGGAAGCGAGCGCGAGCACTTACTCCTTGCAGACTTGACGATAAAGGAGAGCAAGCTTCTGTAATCGTCGGCGGTGGTCTTTTCCTGATCGAAGCTTTTGTAAACCGGGGTTTGACCGAGGGCCGTGAACACGGCGCCCAGTGTGAAGTGGCAGTCGGAGTTGCCGCGGCTGCTCGTCATCGCGTGATTGTGGTACAATAGGCCGGCGATCTTCCAGCCGAATCGATTCAAGATATGCCTGAGCGCTTCGCCGACCAGCCGATGCGAGCCCATCATCCTGGTCAACGTGGGATAGTGCTCGCCCTTGTAACGAAACGCCTCGGCCTGAGCACCTGCCGTTAGCACAGGAATGCCCCAGATCCCGGCGTATCGCGCGACCGGGGCGATCACGTAATCGCACACCGGACCCAAAAAGGCATCTGCGTTCACAAACGTGTCTCCGTCTTGAGAACCAATGCTTCCTCGCCACCCTTTCCCGCGAATCTATGTCGATCTACTTTGCCGCGATGTTCAAGCTCAGCCAGTAGCTTCGAGCGACGCTCGGCGTCGGCGGCTATGGACGCGATTATCGACGCGATTATCGACAAGGTACTCGGATCAAAAATATTCCCGTCGCGCGTCTCGACGCCTAATCCAGCGATTCAATTTCGTTATCCACTTTCGCCCCCCGTTCGTTCTCTCTCTCTCTCTGTCCGTATTCGCAGCAAGTTGCGCCGCGAAACTGCAAACCTCAACGGGGATAAACTAGCTGCGTCCGTTTCGAAGGTACGTAGTTCGCGAGGAGCGTTTAAACTAGGTGGAGATCGGCGACGAAACTCGGTCGGCAGAGATCCAATGGGCTTTCGTTCCCGTGGATCGATCGGCTCGCTCCACGGCCACTCGATGAATTCCGAGCTTATCGCGCGCTCATCTCCGACCGTCGCGTTTTAGCGAATAGATAACCCCTATCTCGCGGCAACCGCTCGCTGCCAGTTTTTATAGTCGTTTCGCCCGATTTCCACCGAGGCGGCCGAATGAAACGATAGAAAGTATCGTACGCGTCGTGGGGAGAGAAGCTGAGAAACTTTTCTGCGGGACGCGTCGCTGGAAGAAATCGAGTCGCGTGCCGGGGAACGGTCCGCGCTGATTATTTCCGCGTGTTAAGGTCCGGATCGCTTTACTGCTCGTTTTCGCGTAAACACAACCGCTCGCTGTCTGCTGGGAGACTTTGCGCTAATCGCGTCGAAACATGTGCTGCCTGTGCCGCAGGCGCTGCCGAGAGGCGCGAACGATCTTTCCCCGCAGTGGAAATATCGTGGACAAGTACGACGGTTCGATTAATTTGGAAAGGGAACGAGCGAAGAAGGAGAGAGGGCCGACGACGGGGCGGCAGCGGGGAATTAATTAAAACGAAATCGAGAAAATATTTAATCGAGCCGAAGCTGGGGCAACGTCACGGATCCAGTCTCGCTTCGATCTCTTCGCGTCTGCCCTAGACTAGACGATTAACCGAGTCGAAGTTCGGGGAGCTATCGAATCGCGAGCGATCGCCTCCGTTCGATAACGCGATTCGCGATAAAACGATCGTCGACCGAACGGGGCGAAACGTTGGCCGGTAAACAATTCCGACGATAGGTGCCGCGATAAACGGATCCACCGGATCGAGACGAGCGGAGGAAAGATCGGTGCTCCCCCGGCAAAACGGACGCGATCGATCGACGGATCGGAAGAAGGAAGAGGACCGGTGACCTGCCGTCCGGTTGATGTAAAAGTCGAACGCGGCCAGCGGGCCGTAGGTGCTGGAGCACCGCGAGTCCCGATGGTCGACCGTGATGTTCCATCCTGGGAGGGATCCCCTCGGCGAGCTGACCGCTCTAACCGCGAGCAAAACAGCCGGCAGCACCCTTGGCAGGCTTTGCTCGTGGCGAGAATCGGCCGGGGCTATCACCGCCAATTTCACCTCCCTCTTGAACGACACCTGGGTCCCGAGGTACACGTTGGCCGGTTGCGCGGTCGCGCTCGTGCAAACAACCATCGTCGCCAGCATCAACGTCAACCTCGTTGCTGCTCGGCTTTGGGCGCCCGCAGCTTTCCGAACGACCGAGACCCGTCTGTCCGCCCCTTCCGCGGACTCGGGGTAGCGCATACCGCCGAATCCCTCCGTTTACATTTGCCGTTTAATAAATCCCAGCGTTTCGAAGCTTTCGCGCGTTTCTCGTTGGCGATCGTCGAGGGGCAGGGACGGGCGCATCATTCCCAGGCCCGATCGCCGATCGAGAAACCAAGGTGGCCGCGAGGTCGCGTCAGGCCGCCTCGCTGGCAACGATATCGGGACGAACTGTCGAAAATCTTGTCACTCTCTCTCTGCCTCTCCGTTTAAACGCGATTCGAACCGCGTGCCGTCTCGACGAAGGGAGTGGACCGTTCGGTACAAACGTGGCAGCTCGCGCCGCGCGAGTGCAACTGCCAGCGAGTCGAGCCGAGCACCGAATCAACGCGCTCTGCCCCGTTTCGCCCGCTCTTGCTCCCGCGTCGTCCTGTTCCTCTTCCTCTCGAACTCCGACCGTGCACGCAGGAGAGAGACGTGCATACACAAGCGGCTGTCCGCGCGACCGCATTGCACGGAAACGTGGGCAGGAGAGCGGAGGAAACGCATGCGTTCGAGCACTGCACACCCTCTGTGGTCTGCCGTTCCGTTCTATCGAATCCGTTTCGATTATCGACGCGAGCCGCGTGTCGCGGTCGATCGACGAGTTCCATCGCACGATTTTTTTACATTCGCCGAGAAATCGTTTAAATATAGATCTTGTGACGTGTCCGCCGCGTACCGTATCGTAACGAGACAATAATAGAAACGCTTTCGTTCGACGATAACGGGCCGCGATAAGGAGCCGGGAAGCGATCCGATAACGTCCGAGCTCGCCCAATTGATACGGGCAAGCAGGTGGACGATGGCGAGACCGTCCGAACGGTTCCGTCGTTCTCGATCGAGGGGATCCACGGGACGATTCACGCGAGGCCGCTTGGCCGCCCGAAATCTTTCCTCCCGATTCCAACCCGGGGCGTCGATTTCGACGATTCCCTCGCGGACGACGTTCGTGCGCCGAGGAAGCATCCCCCTGCCGCGGGTCCCGATAACGCGAGCTGCGTTCAAAGTTGAACCGCCGCGTCGCGCCGAGATAAAAAGTGCGCAGCAAATTGGTCCCGCTATCTGGATTTACCGCGTATACGCGGAAACGCGATACGCGTCAACTCGGCGCGTCTGCTTCTCGTACAATTTCCCCTAAAATCGACGGGTCGTTTACTTCGCGCAGGGTCGAGGGGCGGCGGAGGTAGATGCACGAAAATAATCCTCGGGTTCGCAGCGGCTCGCGATCGTTGGAGGAAACGCGTTCGCGTAAACGATTGCAACAGCAACAGCAACAACGACAGCGACACGCAATTTCTTGCGCGTATGTCCGACTTACCACCGTACCAGTTGCCCACGTGATCTTTCAGGGCCTCCGCGTAATCCTCCGGAACCGTGGTCTCGACGTCGAACGTGCCGAACGTGAAGTTCGGCTGCTTCTTGATGAACTCCACCATGGACTTCATCATCAGCTGGCAGGTGTGCCTGCCCGCAACTTGGCTTTGCCCGTTGGTCGCGTACACCAGGTGCACTTTGCGCCATTCGTACCTGCGCCATCGGACAAGATTAGCGAGACTAAAGACTGCCTGGATCACCAGCTCTCTTACCGATTCATCAGCGCGACGAAAAAGTTTGCGAGGTCCCTGAAGGCCACGTTTCCGATTCTCGTCGTCATGAAGTACTCGTCCTTGCATTCGGTCTTCTTCTCCGTAAAGTCGAAGGTGAACCCGCCGGTGGTGATCAACGGCGCCCCGAAGAATTTCACGACTCTGCCAACGGCCGCTGAAACGAGCCGCTTATGCACCAGGATGCTTCGACGATGCACCGACCTCGCCGCGAGTTTCCACTTACCCACGCAGTAATCGCAGGCTGGCCCGAGAAACAGATGAACGCAATTCGAGAAGCTGTCTATCGCGCCGATTTGGGCGTACATCGCGTCGCAGTGGTCGTCCTGCGGAAGGAACTTCAGCTTCAGCCAGTAGGGTAGAAGGCCCCGCGATCTGGCTTCGTAGACGGCCAGGTCTGAAAAAGGAACGACGAGCTGGACGTGTTGGCAAGTCCGATGGCGAGCGCAGGGAACGCGAAAGAAACTTACCGAGCACCGGTCGAACTTTCAACAGGGCTATATCGAAACTCGAATCGGCCGGCAGAAGAACGGCTACTCTCAGCTCGCAGGACACCGTGCCGTGACGATTTTGCTTGCAAAGGGCCTCGCAGTCGCGGGCCAGCTGCACCTCGCGACAGGTCACTTTCCCATTCGCCGGACACGTTAGCCAGACAATCGTCAACGCGACGATCCAAGCGGTACCCATGTATACAGCGAGCCCCAGCGAACGTTCGCGTGTTCCGTCAAGCGAGATCGGCGCACCACTTGAAACGCTTCGAGCGCAACGCCTGCCTCGCCACTGTTTCGCTACCGGGGTGAATCTCGAGGCAAACGATCCCACTGTTCCTCTCATCCATCCTTTTGCCCGCTCCACCGCCAATCTTCCCTTCACCGTCTTCTTATTCTTCCTCCGCCATCCCTTGCTCCTTCGCCGCCACCTTCGGCAATTCGCGATTGCATTTCTCGCGCCAAAGATCGACCAACGCCAGCGTAGATACGGGAAGACGAGTTGCTCGATACCGATCGTCGATCGCCGATCGAACGTCGATCGTTCGTCTCCCGTTAATTCCACCCTGGTGTTTCGTAAACCGCGTCGGCGAACACTGTCCGAGGAAGGAAGTTAAACTGAAACGGAGATTCGGGGGAAGCGCTGCACCGAGGTCGTAAACTGAAGTACTACCACTACTACCACTACTATTACTACTATTAGCACTGACACTACCTTGGACGATCTTCAGCCGCATCGGCCAGCAGCGGACACTCGAGTACACCTCTCCGCTCGATCGCCCGGTCGCTCGTGTCTCGTTATCGCTGATTTTCTATCGCATCGATTGATAATTGATATCGACAGCGTCGCTGACCACCTCCCGCTTCTTCGCCAGATTCGGTTAACAATCGAACGCCGCTCGGTCGCTGCGAGCAGGCCTTTTCACCTGAGAAGAATCCCCGATATCGTCTGCCCCCCGATTGCGTGCGGAAGTGCACGTCCGGGGCCACAAACTTTTCTCGACTCGTCGCAAACTTATGATACGAGATGCATGAAACGCTCGTCGGCTAAATCTGCGAGTTCCGCAAACAAAACCAGGGAAACTTATTTTAAATAGATAATGTTGAGAATCGATCAAGCGCTTGGGCGATAAAATTTAGAAAAATTCAATTAGTGGAGCTGACCGATTTGGCTGACGCGCGGCACATATGCGCGCATGCGTATAAACGCGTATAGCGGGTTGCATGCATCAGGGGCAGCGACGATAACTTCGCCATGCATCTGGCGGATATTCGCCGTCGTTGCAACATGATTAACAATTCCCTTTCGTTCCGCATCGGTATTGCAAGTACGCATCTCAAGCTAATGCAACCCCCTTTCCACTAAAGGCAGTTTGCATTGCGGATTTTCGTCGAGCAGTATGTAAGCAAGTAATAAGCATAATTACGTTCGAGGAGTCTTACGAAACTAATTACCTAAATCATCCCTGTTGCTTCACTCGTAACTAAAGCCATCATTTATTTCAGAAGAAGAAGGGCTACCCGTTTACTCTTCTATTGGTGCGCCGAGCAACGCGACCTTCGAAGGGTTCGATAGGCCTTCGCCCCTCTAGAAATCGTGTAGTTCGTGCACGTATATATTTCAGCGCGAAACCGGCCAGTGTACATACAGCGTGCGAAGCTCGACCCAACCGACCGGAGGTTCGCTTTTTAGATGGTCTAGATTACAGGAAGCAAGCAGGTATGAACGCAATCAGTGCGACGGAATTTTATGGCAACGAGACGGTCGCGAAGCAAACGGCGCAAGAGAAGAAAGAAATCGGAACAGCGGGATGGGTGAAGGAGTCGCGAAAGATGCCATCGTCCATTTTAGGGCCGAGCGAGTTCTGGATGGAGTTTGACAAACAGGCGGCCGCGCTGGACACGGCCGTCAAAGAGAGCAACGATTCCGACGTGCTGTGCACTTTCGTTTACCAGCGGGAAAATGGTTATCGCAAATTTGTTGTAGCGCAGCCCGAAAGATATTGGTGGCATTACGAGCATCGAGAAGCGGAAAGGAGATGCTCCTACGAGGTACGTTGCCGATCACGTTTCGTTGCGTTTCAAGGTGGTCCGAATAGTTGCCGCGATATTTAAGTAAACGAACGTCGATTCAGGTTATTCCAGAGCATTGTCCTTGTCGGTTGTATTTGGACTTGGAGTACTCCACCGAGTTAAACGCGGACAGCGATGGCCCGTCTATGACCAGCACGGTCATCGATGTCTTTTGCGCGTACCTGCTCGCTCGCTGGGGTTTGCCGTGCAATCGGTGCAACGTGCTCAATCTAGAATCGAGCACCGGCGCAAAATTCAGCAGACACCTGATCTTCAACGTTAAGCATGTTGCGTTCAAGGATAATTATCACGTCGGTAGATTAGTAAAATCTATATGCAACGATATCGTGCACTATCTATGGTCCGAGCAGAAGCAGGACCGACACGACGTTCTTAGCTCTTTCGATAGGGGGAGGCTCGAAAGTTTGGTCGTCCAGACGAAGAAGGGCAAGAGATTGTTCATCGACACCGCGGTTTACACTAGAAACAGACATTTTCGAATATATAAATCGACCAAATGGGGAAAGCAGTCGAACTTAATTATCTCAGACGATTGCAAATACATTCCATCGAATGTACGCAACGACAAAGAGCTGAGCATATTTTTAGACTCGCTGATATCCTACTTCCCCGCGAAGACAGACTTGATCCTGCTGGAGTGCACTGAAGGCGGCACCGCGGAGGTAAAGTGTCTCAAGGGAGACGCGCAACGTAATAATTATCGCGAAAGCAACGACGCTTCGTCGAGATATCCAATACTGGATAGGCACGTTAGCGACATAGTATCTCCTGGAAAGATACGAACGTGCAGACATTTCGAGTCGGCGAAAGTGTTGGTGTACGAAACGACAGGATACAGGTGTGTAATGTGTTCCGTGTAGAAGGGTGAGGGAGATCGGTGATGAAAGGGCGAGGAAGATTGATCTCTCCATTTTTTTCGGTAGATACTGCGAGAACATTGAGAGATGTCACAAGAGTAACAATGTCTTTTGGATCGTGGACCTGAAAAGCAAAACGATGTATCAGAAATGCCACGACGAGGATTGTTACGGGTTTAAATCTACGCCAAGAAGGCTACCAGACGAAATTTCCTTTCACATCGACGAGGAGTACGATGCGTTGCTGAGCTGCGCGATCGCTATGGATGACATGGTGCATCAGGATATTGGGCCTCTTTCGTAAAAAAAAATTATTTTTATTAACGTAGAAATGTTCCCATATGGATACTATTTGATCGAGGCGACACATACACACACATATACGCAAATGGAAACAGAGTTTCGAAACGAATGCGTAATATTCAGATACGCAAAGCGCAGCGTTCTCGTTTCCAGAGAGCACGCTCTGCACGTAGCTTCCTGAAATCAGTACAGACCGTGTAATGGTTAAGATATAAAACCTTTGCATTCTGTTATTTTGTTTTTTTTGCTCTCGCAGTTGCAATGTAATTGTGCAATTTCTTGTTCGATATTGCGAGCAGCTTGTAACGTACAAATTACAATTTGTATTATACGTTGCGCAGATTATTTACAATTTATATAAATGATGTGCATGTACGAGCGTGTAGAAGAGGTTCGTGCATGCAATGCGTGTAGAGAATCAATTTTTTCCATATTTTATGAATCTACCTATATTTGCACTATCGCGAATGTACAATAGATACATCACAGCATTTTCGATTGCGTAAGGCTCTCGCGCTGCAAGACGTGTTGTACAAAATAAACTTTACCTTATATTTTTCCCGTACACTTGGAACATTTTTTTTTCTATTCCCTCTTATTTTATAGTCATTTTCTTGTTGACATTTCCCTTTACTGTTTTCCCATCTCGTTGAATTGCGCAGTGAATAGCGTGGGTGAAACGAATCACGCAGTATGATCAGTCTCGCGTTTGTCGCGTGTCGTACAGAGTTTCATGGTCGAGAGGCAAAATGCTGGCCGATATTTTAAATATATATTCGTCGCTCTGCCCTGACCGAAGGTGCGTAATTTCCTGCACGATATTATCGTGGATGTTAACACGATGATCCAATGTATCCGTTGATTCGTAAACGTACGTCTGTATCGCGAATGCGATTGCTACATTACCATTCTGCCAGCACAACGTCATTGTTAATCTTTTTCTATTGGCCAAAACCAATATCATTATTTCAATTGAATTGCAATTATTGGTCAGACAAATAATTTTGTAAGGAAGAAATAACGTAATAAACCCCTGCCTTCGTCGGTTGAACTTGCAGTACAATCTGTATCATCGTCGCTTGAATCGCTCTCTTCTTGCGTTTCTAGGAACGTCAAGAAATCAGTTTGCTCAGAGAGATCGCTTTCCCTTTGGTTCTCCCTAATGTTTCTCTCGTTCAACGTATCTCCGTTTACTTCATCGTTCTCCATGGTACACTCGGTTATATCCTGCTCATTGGAGGACAGGTAACTCGTATCAGAGGCGTCTGCGCCTTCCTTTATAGCTTTGTAACTCTGATAATTTTTCGACGCTTGTCTCATGCGAATTAAAAAATTAGGCAAACCTACAGTTTGAAAATACAAAGACGAGTTAAAGCGATTTGTATAGATTACGTTTTCTTTTTGAACATGGAGCTGGAGACGTACCTGACATCGCGACCCACGCGGTAATAGCGGACGGAATATTTACACCAGGATCGTCGAAGTAGGTCAAACCGAATTCTATTCCCGGCTGATGGAATTCTGTGTAAGGCCTTATCACCATGTACGACCAATACGTTGAAACTCTGTTACGTGCACACACTTCAGATTATTTACCAAAGAAAAGAATCTACCGAGATTCTCTTACGTTCATGCAAAACTTTGCCGGTCCAAATAGCTTTACGGGGTTAAGCGATTCCGTAATTGATTGCGCATACAAAACTTAAGGGTTTTAACATTCATGGCACCGAGGTTGCATACAACGAGAAGTAGCGGGAGCTGAAGTATTTACGGTACCTGTATATTCCCGATTTGGCAGGTGCACTAGGATGTTCCGTTACTTTACTTATAATTATTATTAACCGCTTTTCTTTATCCACGACCCATCGCCGTTGATAGACGTAGTCTCTGTTTGCGAATAATCTCTAAAAAGAAAATGGGTAAATATGAAAAGAAGAGGTACGAGAAAAACTTGCGATACAGCGTATTAGCGTCGAGTGTACAGACTGAGGATCGCGATTGCAGTTTAATTTTTCTTTTAACCCCTACCGGCCATATCGTTTCCCAATATATGATATCGGCACTGCTGTTCACAGAATTTTGCGAATTCGGGTCTGTATCTATGATCTGCAATTCCCGAGCGGTTGGATCCCACTTTTTCCTATAGTCAACGTCGATTTGAGTTTGCAGAAAGTCTTCGGCTGTGACGTCCGAGAACGAACCGTATACTTTGTAAGCGAACAGTCCATCGGACTCGGGTTCCTCCCTTCGCCAAATGAGCATGTCTTCCCGTTCGATGTACGGCCTCCAACCGTCCGCTGAAATCAAAAGTCGTGCGGGCTTCTCGTAAGTCGCTTGGTCGAGAGGAAGAACGACGACCGGGATGTAAACTCGTTACGTACGATCTTGGTTGAACGAGGCGTTAAATTTATTGCCGTAGCACGTGCAATACTTGATCCCAGGTTGCTCGATGTCTACGACAATTCTTAGATGGCACTTGGCGCAAACAACTGTGGAATTTCTCAACCTATGAATGCCTTCGATCTCCTGTTTATAACTGATAAATGTACAGATAGAACGATCAGTGGCGCGTACAAATATATCTCGACAGAGAATCCGAGAGCTTCCGGGTAGAATGAATTAAATGCCAAAGGAATAAGGCCACTTTACCTATTCAAATCGTGTTCGCTTATTCGTTCGCGATCCCAATTGTACATTGTCACGCCTATACTGCTCATTAAGAAGTGTCTAGTGTTCTTTAACGTACGATTTCTCCATGACTTCATAAACTCCTTGAGCGCTACCTCGTCCCATATACGTGTGTACAGATGGAATATTTGCATGCTCCTCCTGATGCGCTGAGCAGCGATAAATTCAAACTGTCTGGCACACGCCTCGGCTACCTGTCCGCTCTGTTCTCTCAGCCAAAGGGCTACCCTTTTGCGGTACGCGAACAACCTTCCATAGTTTTCGTAATGTCCAAAAGAAGAAGCTAACCTCGTTCCGTGCCGAACGCAATTCGCGTTGAACTGCTTCGACAGTAAACCGGAGAATTGCACGACGTGCATCGTTGCTTAGAATTCCGCTCGTTTACTTCTTCGACAACAAGATTCAAAAAACGTCCGGCACTATTATCGTACCGCAGTTTCGCGGAAACCTGAGCTACCACGGGGTATCGACTTACAGGTTATGTCCTACGTCCTATACCTTACAATTATAAATTGCACTAAAGTTGCTGCCGTTTACATCCTTCTTGTCGATTATCTCGGCGAAGAATTCATTGCATTTATGTTTCAGATGCTGCAAATTATTGCCACAAAACTATTCCATTGCAATGCGAGTAATGCTCAATTGCATATCGCGAAATCGTGCAGGGATACAACTTCGGCGCGCGCATCAGGGACATCGTGACGACTTCGACTTTACTATCGAACATCGATACATCTCGATTGTCGACGTGCGCGCGCTCATCTCCAAACTTCAAAACGAAATGAATACAATGGTTGCAGACTTTAGGCGTCGAGTATATTTTATAGATTGTAAATTGTTAATAAGCAAACTGTTGCCTGGTTTAGCGCGTGCAAGGCGAGTAAAAAGAGAAGCGTGGTTAAAAGTAAGAGGTGCGTACATCGAGCGCGCCAAGGAGGGATGGCGTGGAAAGAAATCGGATTTCTTCTTTACTACTCATTGTTTGTATTATCGTTCGTGCCGGTCATTTTACAAGGTGTGCTCGATAGTCCGCTAAAGCTACGCGATCCGTCTTACTCGTGGTCCTATGCTTTCGATAGCGAACGGGTTGCTCGACGATCGTAATACGACCGCGACTCGAACGATCCCCACGAACAATTCTTTTTCTATGACACCTCCCGCAATAGCCCTTAGATCCGTTCTCGAATTCATTCGTTCAGCTTCCGGCAATCCAACGTTCTTCGCGCTTCCGCCTGCAAATCAGGTAGTATGATTCGAAAAGTCGCTCTCTCGATCCCTACCTCCGTTCGCGGATGCATAATGCACGCGCGTACCTGTATCAAGTTGTAAACGGTCAGCAACTGATCCAAGGAGGGTCCAGGATGCGTAGCGCACTCGATTCTAGAGGTCCAATCGGCGATGCCCACCCTCTGACTTCTCTTTCCCCAGCCGGTCGAGAAGTTTAGCTGAGCGTCCACGCCGTAGTCCGAAGCGAAGCATAGCAGGCAAATTATCGCGAGGAAAGCGAAGCAAACGTTACGATACCTACGAAACAGAACGGCTATTTAACTCGAACGTGGTCGAAACCTTCGGATGAAAAAGTACGGCTCGATATCGCGCGCGGATCAGGACACTTACATGTCGATAGTGGAGTTATAGAACCGTTCTGGATAATCGAGGTCCGCGTATAGTCCGCCTACGTCCGCGGAGATGAACGCGTTTGCGAGAGGGTAGCAAATTCGTGCTCCCTTTTATACGCTCCCGCCACCCTATTTGGCGATTCTCGCCTGCGCCGTCGAGAAATCGGTTGCAACTGTCCGTCAGCAACGTGCGAGCGACGTGTCGCAACGAAATCCTATCGTAGGGCTTCATTCTCGTTCGATGGATGCCGCTCGAAGCCCGGCGAGAATTCGGTGCTAATTAAATGGCACGTCGATCCGCCTCCTCACGTCTGTAAGTACGGATGTCGTCGCAATGGTTCGGGAAATTTCCGTACTAAACGTGAACCCTCGTTCGATATCATCATTTTTTATTATAGCTACAAAAATGAAGGGGGAAAAGGAAGGACATGAAATTACACGCATCTCCGACGACAATAAATGGATCGCGGATAAAGGACAGAGGTGCGCCGCGCGGATTTATGCCTTGCGATGGACTATCACATATTGAGTGGCCCGCGAACCGAGCTTGGATATTAGTAATGTACAGGAATGGTATGCAGGCGTGCGTGCGTACCTCTGCGTAATGTATGCGAGCACGCATTTACCTGACCAATGTCAGCGAGCGAGGCTGCTTTCCTTTTTCGCGAAGCTCGTTTGTCACGCTGCTACGGAGCGAAAAGCGTCTCGTCCCCTTTGTTTAACAATACATACGTTAGGGCAGTGTTCGTCGATGCAAGTAAATTATCGCGACGCGTCGTTTTTCCTGCTCGCCACGCTTCGCGCACCAACGGAGATGTACTTTGTACTGTGGCAGAATGTGCCGTTGAAATACGCGCCGGCCGAGATCGCGCCTACAATCAGTCCGAGAAGCTTGCGATCGTTAATTTTTTGGATTACGATACGCGTACTCCATCGCATCCTCTGAGATCACACGTTTCCAAGCTGCACTCTTTCTTAACGTAGAAATAACGAAGTCGTAGAGCCATTTCAAGGGAGTATCGAGATCTATCTCTAACTATCTATCTGCGTCTCGATTCGTCACCGATGCGTTCACCTATTTTATCGGTACTGTTACTATTACTAATACTATTACTATTACTGTAATCATTATCGTTATCCTTATCGTTATCGTTATCATGATCATTATTATTCTTCTCCTCCTTATTACTACTATCGTTCCTCCCGCTGCTAAAAGTGCTACTATTATACACGTAGTTGTCGCCGTTGATTTATCGTACAAAAAGCTTACAAATTACTATCACATATACGCGTGTACATACGTGCGCGAACGCTTACGTAAGTACACGAATATACATACATACACGCATATACATACCCATTCATATATACATGGAAAGAATACGCGCACGCGTGCCACTCTTCCTCGGTAGAACGAAACGAATGACAGGCCAGGAGACGCCACGAAGCGTCGCGTCGCGCGTCGTCGGAGAAGAGTTCCGCGACCGGTTTCGACGCGCAAAACTTCTTTGGATTGCTTGCTGTCGCTTCTGAATCGTCTGCCGCCTCTTTACCGATGGATTCGATCTTTATCATCGAACGCACGATATGGCACTCTGATCTCCCCTCGATCGTGACCGTCTGTTTGCATTTTTCGAATGGGTGCACGTGCGTGCGCGTTAATCGGTCGATTCAAACACATGCACACACTCTCGCACACGTACAGCTGCGTACAGGATATATCTTCGGTGTGCACGTTTGTTGCAGTGCTTTTATACCTGCTTCGCACGTGCAATGCGTCGCGTACATCCCCTCGTGCCGAGCCTTTCGCGTCACATTCGTGCGTATCCGATTAATAAAATAATCTATATAATTTAAACGCTGCGGAGCGACACACCCAACTTTGCTGCCATTATTTTTATTCTCCTTCCGTTCGACTCTCTCCGCTTTCTGTTCAGACTTCGCTTCGCGCGTTTCTCAATCCTTCTCGTCGTTTTGCTTCCTTTCTAAGTTCTACGATACGTATTCTCGTATCCGTAGCATCCAGGCAATACGTACACGTATACCTACGTATAGTTTTATTCGTACCTACAAAACGTGCGTATAAAAAAAAAATGAGGGAAAACAGAGAAAGAAAAAAAAAATAGTCTCGATATTCGTAGCTCGAACGATTGGCAAAAATTGACGAACAGTCTTCCTTCCTCGCGCCTGGAAATATTGGAACGTGCACGAAAACCGTACCCTTCTTGTTTTTCAGTAACGTCGTTTCTCACCGTCGCGTATCGTCCCTTGTCGACTTTATTTAACGCGCGCTGCGTGCCCAAAGGCAGCCATGGAATGGAGGGGGAAGTTAAATGTTAAGTACAGGAGCGGACGCGGCATCGTTTTTGCTTGGTCAACGAGGACGAGTGCAAGCAAAATCGATCGCCGCGATAGATTCGAGGCTACGCGCGAAAGTTCGCGGAACGCGTTGCTCAACACCAACTCTCGCTCTCTCGTTCCCCGACACCGTCGCTGTCCTCGTCGCTGGGTTCCTCTCCGTACATGTCGGCCAGCTTCCGGAACCTCGGTCCAAAGTTCGACAGGCAGTTGAACTTGAGATCTCCGTCGTCGGTACCTGCGAACCGAAACGCAACGATGAAACAGTGTTGACGCGGATGATTTTCTTTCGCGTGTATACGCACAGGAGGCCAACGACGACAGCGAGCCCTCGGAGTTGCCTTCGCCCTCGTACGCGTAGTGCCGGACGTCGTCGAACGGATTCGTGTCCGGATCCTTGTCGCAGCTCTCCTTCTTGCCGTCGAGGAAGCCGCAGATGTCTGGCACCTCGTCGGGACCTTGGGATCGAAGGGAAAAATTGCGAATGCCTGGATACGTTCGACCAAACTTTGCCAAGGGCGACAACTATTCGTTACCTCTAGTCTGCAGGCCGACCGGTGCAATTTTCGAATCGATGGGGGGTGCATCGTAGATGGTACGAAGAACGTTCAAGTCGTAACCAGTGTCAACCTCGCCGCCACCCTCGTCTTCGTAATTGATGATATTCTCCCTTATGTCGTCCATGTCCTTGTAGAGATCGTCGGTCTTCCGTCTGTGCACCACTACGGCGAGCAACAGGATCAGCAGTATCGCGACGCAAACGAGAATGGCGACGAGGAAGTTGGTGTCGATTCCAAAAGAGACCGCCTTGGCCATTCCGTGATCGCAGCCAGGATCAGCGTTTCTGGACAACGAGGGCATCCCCAAGTTGTACGTCTGAAACAGGGAAAATCGTGGATGAGCCTCGGAGAGCAACGACGGCGAGTCGCGTTGATTATCGCAGAAGAAGGAACAGCGTTACGTTTCCGTTGAAAGTCATGTTGCGTATGCAACCGACGAAACCCCTGTCGGTCGGCTTGTGTTCCCATCCCAGCTGCGATGCGAGCTGCGCGAGATTGGTCAGAGTTCCGCCGATCTGCATCGGGCTGTTCACGTTCAGGAACTCGTTCGTGCCTTGCGGCGCGGTTAAGCTCATGCATGCGGAGATCCCGCAGTTGTCCACCTTCATCTC
This sequence comes from Nomada ferruginata, assembly GCA_963583965.1. Classification (NCBI taxonomy): domain Eukaryota; kingdom Metazoa; phylum Arthropoda; class Insecta; order Hymenoptera; family Apidae; genus Nomada; species Nomada ferruginata. Next base: position 4,870,464 of record OY757225.1, on the reverse strand, counting down.
GATCGCCTGAAACGATGGAGTCGCGATAATTCGTCACGCTTTTCCTATTATTGTCGCGCCATGCGCGTTGCAAGCATGCTGGGTGCTCACGTTCTTAGTGAAGTAGACGTCTATCCTGTGACTTTTTCCGTCCGTGAGCTTGATCTGTCGTTGATCGAGTCGCACCGTCCCCGTCCCGTAATCCATGTAAAGGACCGCGTATCCCTGCTGAAGTTCCAGGGCCATGAAGTCTTGAATCCCGACTTTAGGGTTGTAGGTCATCGGACCGAAGTAAAACACCAGACCGTTGTCCACGTGCGGCGTTATCTCGAGACCTGGAGTGCGAACGGATCCGATCAGTGACAGAATGCTCGAGGGAGAAGGTGGGGGAAAAAGTGGACAGAGGGCTGCTTCTACCGACCCAAGTGGGAATCGTCGCAAGCCTGACCAGGCGGAGGCATCACGGCCCAGCCGTCGCCGTGGAAGCCGATGCCGAGAAGCTCGCATCTGGGACCCTCGAGACCCGGTGGACACTCGCAGCGTTCTGCCAACGGTGTGCCGCCGTTCAAGCAGACTATCGGCTCGGCCACGTGGCAGGTACACTGCGGATCGACGACGGCGCGGACACCGACGAACGTGCTGGTGTTCGTGTAAACCGGATAGGGAACCGTGCTGGCGTTCAGATAGCTGCGACAGGTGTTGTTGCAGTGCAGCTTCTCGATCAGGCACTCGTCGATGTTCACCAGGAAGATGTCAGCCTTCAGCTCGCGCTCGATCTCTTTCGCGTGCTGCGCCAAGATCGTGTTCAACTTCTCGGGCGCGTAGTAGGGACTGCCGTGCGCGGAAAATCGCACGTCCAGGAGGCTCCTGTTGTTGTGATGCGGCGAGTGAAGCACGGTGAACACGTCCACGTTCTCCACGGACGTGTTCAGCATGTTCGCCACTCTCTCTTGGAAAATCTCCTTCTTGCTGACGCCGCTCTCGTCGGGCTCGACGAACTTCTCGGCGTCCAGGCCGTAGAAACGCACGGAACCGGACCTCGTCACAGCCTCCTCGGGCACCTCCTTCACGGTAACGTTGACGTACGCGTTCACCTGGTGCCGAGCGATGTGCACGCTCTGCTCCGACACCAGGAACTTTAGAACGAACGTGTCGTTCGATATGCCCGGGAGCATGGTGATCATGCCAGTATCCGGATTCAGGAGGAAGCCATCGTGCGCCGACGCCCAGGCGAAGTGCTTGTCCGGAAGGTCCCAGTCGTCCGGGTCGGTCACATATACCCGACCGATGTCCGTTTTCGGTGCCTCGCCTTTGTAATTGTACACGAATATCGAGCTGGACCCCTCCGACATGGAATTGTCGTTCTCGTCACCGATGATCACGACCAACGTTGACGTCCCCGTCATCGGCGGAGTGCCGCTGTCCGCGATCGCGATCGGAATGTCGTAACTCTTTCGTTCCTCGCGATCGAACTCGACCCGCGCGAACAGATCCGCGTCTCGGATCGAGAACTTGGCTAGGATCTCCTCGTCGGCGGTCTCCTCGTCGATCTCGAATTGAAACGGTGGCCCGTTCTCGTCCGAGTCCCAGTCTCGTGCCTTCAGCTCGGTGATCTTCCCCGGGGGCTTGTTCTCGCCCCAGACCACAGGATACGGCATGTCGAGGAAGGGCGCGTTGTCGTTTATGTCGAGCAGCGTGATGTTCACCATCACTAGATCTCGCAACGCGGTGGGCGACCCGTCCTCGTCTCGCGCCATCACGATCACCTGAAACGACGAGGAAATCTCTCCGCTGATGCTCTCTCGTTCCGTCGGACGATGAAGCGGTTGAAGTGTCAGAGGAGGAGAGGTTCGCTTACCGTCCACACCGAGTAACCCAAAGGCGCATCCCGGTCGAGAGGTTTCTTCAACGTCATGCAGCCGGACTTGTCGATGCCGATCAGAGGCTGCTGGTCCTCCTTCACGATGAAGTACGCGATACGTTGGTCGGCGCTACGGTTCTTTATGTCTGGATCGTAGGCGACCACGGTGGTGATGCAACCTGAAACGCACCCACGGATTCAGTCTCGGTCCGTCGCGAACCAACCGAACGTTTTCTCTTACCTTCGACCAGCTTCTCCTCTTCGATGGTGGGATTCTTTTCGAAGTCGTCGAAGACCGGCGGATTGTCGTTCACGTTCTCGATAAAGATCTTCACCTGAGCGGTGTCGTTGTACACGCCGTCGAACGCTCTGACGGTCAAGTTGTATTCCGTGATCTCCTCGTAATCGAGCGGCTTGTTCACGCGGATCTTGCCTGTGGTGCCCTCGATGTAGAAGCTGTCGTTGGTGTTGCCGTATATGATGCTGTACGTGACCGGACTGGCGGTGTCCGAATCGAGGGCCTTCACCTCGGTGACAGGCGCGTTGATGTTGGCGTTCTCGAGGATCGAGTTCGCGGTGTACACGGCCTGAGTGAAATGGGGGGCGTTGTCGTTCTTGTCCGCGATCTCTATTCTAAACACCTGCTGGCCCTTGTTGTGCTCGCCGGTCTTGAACAGAGCACTCGGGGAGTTGTCCACGGCGATCACCTTCACATTGTACGTGTCTTCGACCTCTCTGTCGAAGGTGGTCAGGGTGGTGATGTTGCCGGTGTACTTGTCGATGGCGAACAGGTCCCGAAAATTGTCCAACTCGTAGGTGACCTATGGCGAGCGATTAGAAAACGATTGGGGGGCGTTTTAGGAATGTCAGGGGTAGCAGAAGAGAGTCAGCCACGGCTGCGTAAACGAGAGAGTACCTGATTATGAGCGGCGGTCCCGTCGGCATCGATGGCCCGCACCTGCATCACAGGTACACCCGGTGGTTCGTTCTCGAGCACGCTACCCTTCTTCATCTCCCGGAACACGGGGATGTTGTCGTTCACGTCCAACACCTCGATGTCGATCACGGTCTCGGCTGCCAGCTGGTACTTGTTCTGCACCCGCACTATCAACGTGTATATGGTGTTGCTCTCGTAGTCGAGGTGCTGCGACAGCTTGATGTCGGCCACGTCCTTGTTCGACTCCAATCTGTCGGTAGAAGTACGCGGGTGATATTAATTCGTCTATGGGCAAACTGCGAACCGCAGATTCGTACGACGACGATACCTGAACGTGTTTCCCTTGTTGGTTTGTTCCGTTCTACCGGGCACCAGCTCGAATAGGAGACCAGTGTTGTCCCCGCTGTTCGACACGGCCCTCAGTCGCACGATGCTCGAGTCGAAGTCGCTGAAATTCTCCTGCAGTCGAATAGGTTCCGAGGGTCGTGGCAGAAAAGCCGGGGCCTTCTTGTGCGACTCCACCACCCTGATGTCCAGGTCGATCACGTTCGACTTTGGGTTCTCTCCCTGGTCCTCGGCGGTGGCGGTCATGCTAAACTTGTACTCCGGGGTCCTCTGCAAAGGTTCGACGATTCAGCTTGGCGCTCGCGAGATTCGACCAGCCTCTATCACGTTTGGATTCACTGCCGATTCTTTTATACTCACGTCGATCGTCTTGTTGAGAAATATGACGCCGGTGTTGCGATCGATTCGAAAGTACACCCCGTCCTCCGCCCTCTTCGGTGACAGGTTGTAATAGACGACGGAGTTGTTACCGTCGTCGATGTCCGTGGCGGAGACCCTCATCACTTCGCGGCCCAGAGGTAAATCTTGCGGGACCGACTCCGTGTACGCCTACGCGGGGCAGCAACACACAGCAACACACAGCAACACAGCCACCGGAAAACAAACAAGATTCGCTTCCGCTCGATACAACGTTCCTTCGCTCGGGTCCCCTTTTCTTATCGTTACCCGCGTCTAGTCGCCACTATTCGCGTTCCTCTAAGAAACTACGAGCGCATGCATCCAAAGATATCGAAACGGCTGAAACGCAAGCGGCGATACGATCGGTCAGATCGACCGTACCGTTCGTCCGTGCGTAACGTCCACTGTCGTACAAACACAGCACGTATACATATACGCATTCGCATTCCCACAATAAAAAAGAGAAAAAGGGAAAAGAAAACATCGATATAACTGTACACCGGAAAATTCGAGACCAACCTTCCATACGTATCCACGAAAGACCTGGGTTTGGAAAAAAAAAGAAAAAGAAAGAAATCGAAGCAGAAGACGGTTAGTGTAGGACACAGTCGCGTCGCAGAACGTAATATCGGATACGTTATGCTCGACGATTCTCTTTTCGACGGAGGAAAGACCCGCGTTACGGGTGATTCGATCGGTCCGGGAAACGGTGACAGCGATCGCGCAGCATCGAGGCAAGGAAAATCTTTTGCCTGCACGGACCGATCGAGTGACCCAAAAATATGAAGTGTTAAAAAGAATCGACGCAGATTCTCGCGTACCACTTTGTCGAAAACGGGCGCGTTATCGTTCACGTCCTCGATGGTGACTTTGAACGTGCACACGTCGTCCAGCTGCGGCCTTCCATTGTCGGTGGCAAGAACGGTCAGGTAGGCCTCCTTCTCCCGAGCGGGTTCGTCCCTGTCCAAAACCTGCGTCGTTCTGATCAGCCCGGTCCTGTTGTTTATCTCGAACTTCAGCTTCTCACCAGGAGCAGTCACGAAGCTGTACGTGATCGTGCCTGGGAAAAGAGTGAAATGAAATAAAAAGGCGAAAACTAGTAACAAGTAAATTACAAGAAGCCAGGCTCGTACAAACGTTCATTTCTCCATTTACCTCGAGTCATTGCACCGCATCAACTAATATGTACAGTTTCATTAAAACATTCACCGCGTCGCACAGTGGTCCAGAACTGAACGCTAGCTGTTCATTTGGTAAAAAATCGATTTCCTCATATCGATGTTTTTTAAATGTATATTGGTTTACAAGTGTCCATTACTTTCGAAAATAATAAAGTTAATTGAAATTTATTCAAAATTGTGATTAGTACAAGCGTTTAAAGATCAACATTTTATAGGTACCATTTTTCACACGAAAAATTGCTTTTTTTCTTTTTAATGCCCTGATGAATCTATTTAATATTTTCTGGTCATGTTTGTTTCCAAATGAAGAGTATTCTTTTGCGTTAAGAATGCACTGTTGGTTTTTATGCTTTTATAAAACCCAGTTAAACAAAAATTATCACTTATAGTTCTGAGAATATACTGGGGCATAGAATTCCAATGCTTATACAAAAGTGTTTATATTAAGACGGACCGATAGGGTCCGAATGCTCCTCGCTTCTCTTCTATAATTCATTCGTTACAGTTCCTCCTTTGAATAAGGACGTTCCTTCTATTACGATATAAAATAAAGTACTTTTCATTAAACTGAACTGTGTATTATATAATATCAAACTTCCTAATAGTCCAGTCTATCCAATATGCACACCTCGAATTTAGAATTGCCGTTCTTTATTTATTAGAAAAGCAATGCTCAGTGGAGTAAAGAAAGTTGTCAAAGTTGTCCATTTTCAACAAGGAATATCTTTTAAGTTCCAAAGGGTTCCGCATTCTTTCAAAGTGGAATGTTTTCTTCATACTTTCCCCTATATAATCACACAAAAATCATTTCCCGCTTCGTCCCGCCAAGAAAGTTATTCATGTTTAAAGTGGCGCAACAAGACGCCTGATTTCTCACCGTTCTAACGTTCTGTCTGTGATCGGTTCAAACAGTTTGTCGTGGGACTGCATATAGAGAGATTCAGAGCATTTTTTATATACGAATTTAAACCTTTATACTCAATTTTTTGTTCTGCTTATATCAACGCGAACGCGCGATCCAGGCGCGCCGCGGCGGTCGTGAACAGCTAGCGTTCAGTTCTGGACCACTGTGCGTCGTCGTGCTTACCTCCATCGTCCGGATGATCCCTGTCCTCGGCGTGCACCTGAATAACCACGGTGCCCACGGGCTCTTCCTCCTTCACGACTGGTCCGTAGCTCAAGCAATTCGAAAACACCGGCTTGTGATTGTGGTTCTCGTCCTGCTGCATCTGCGAAACCACGAAAGCCACGTTAACTTGCCTTTCTTCCGCACGCAAGCCCTTCCCTAACTCCAAAGGGAGCGATCGAAGAGCACTCACCGCCAATTCGTCGAACGTAGACTGCGACCTCGCATCCAGGTGTCTCGAATGCCTCAATCTTGTTGCCTCGCCTGAAACGAACACAGAAAGCACGGAATCGGTTAGCAGGTGTATAATGCATTTCCTATTTATTGGACGCGCGAAAACGTCTGCTAAAAGCTTTTCGCCCTTACGATCTCGCGGGGTCGCGAGTCGATCCGGCCTAGACGTATCGAGAGCGCGATAAATGATTCAAGGGAGCGGTGCCAGAAAGGGGATGTTTGTCGCTCTTCACCGAGAAAACGTCTAATAATTATTTCATGCCGGGCACTTTGCTATCTCCTAATGCGAAGCGTTGAATATCCAGCGTCGACGAATTCATCTCTCTCCCTCAATCTTTTATCTAACCCGGACCATCTCTTTTGGACGACGCCGAGAACGCGACGAAAAGTTGGCGCTGAGCGTGGAGCGAGCGAGTCGTCGAAATGCTAAGTGGCACGCCAACCACCCGCAGGAGTCCGCCCTGTCTACGCGAGGGTTAACCTACTTTCGGTCGAGTTCGAGCGAGGCTTCGCTGATCGGATGAAGGTTCGCGTCTCTCCACTGTCCAACGAATGTAGGTTCGTCGGGGGCAAAGGGCAGAGGCGCAGTGGTCCGCGGCGGTTTCGGCGATTCTAAGCTCGCCCCTCTCGGCTTGGTAGCTGCTTCGTAGGTCGCGAGAGGACGCGATGCGAACCTCTGTCGTCCAAAGTGTTTTCGACCCTCCCTGATTCCTCTCGGTAATGCACTTAATTCGATTACCGCTCCGCTTCGATCACGCTCAAGAAACGCTGGGAACTGCTAATCGGCCGCGTCTTTCGAACCTCGCCTCGGACGAGCACGGCGTACGGTACGGCGCGATCTTCAGCCCTGAAGAGCAGGGAAAGAGCCCGACGGTCCCTCTCGAGAGGGAGCATTATGCGAGTTAACGGCTGCAACGGACGGGCGAAAAGTAGAGCCGTTCGATCCATCGAGTGTTCCGCGTCGTCGGACGAGATTTTTAACTTCCCGTCGACCTCGGGTCGATCGATGACGGCGAACGCCGAGGAAGATATCCCGCGTGTCTCGTGGTCGCGTGCACGTTCAGCTCCTAGCGGGGCGGACGTCGTGCGACAACGCGAAAGAAGAATGCGGAAAGCGAGACATTTCCCACGCGCATTAGCTCGCCCAGAATCCTTTCGAGTCGTGTCCATGCCCCGAGGCTTAATTGGTGCTGACCGACGAGCCCCGACCTCGTTCGTCCCGCTTCGTGTTTTCTTCCAGACCTGGTCGACGCGAGACGGCTCGCCTCGGTCGTCGTCGAGGACCAGAGTTACCCGCGATCACGCAAACCACCCCTTTCGCTCTACCGCGAACGCAATTTCTATTAAGATAATTAGCAACGACGGCGCGCGACACCATTTTCGGGATCAACCGAATGTGCTCTCCGATTCAATTTTCATTAACCAAACGCGAACGGCTATCCGTTTCTCTCGCCAGCTGCTCGCCCCCCGTGCCGATAAGGGGAACGGATCACGTCGAAGCAATTAACGCCAAGGGAACGCTACGAACCGGAGAGGACGCCTCGTTTCCTTGCACCCTAAAAATCGGAGTTCGTCGACAGTCGCGACTTTTCATTCCCTTCGTTTTCCTTTCCCTCTTTTCGTCCCCCGACCGTCGTTTGACTTGTCGCGCGCCTGCAGCAACCCCTCTCGTTTCACCGGGTCCACCCGTTGATTGCCAAAGATATCGATGACGTCACGGAGATCTCTCGCTGCTCCTCTCGACTGCTAGCGCAAAAGGTTTCACCCCTCCTTCCGTCGAGCTTCGATTTCCTTTTCATTTTATTCGGAGACATTTTCGCGATCCCGCCACTCAGTCGCCCGCCTCGGAGCGGGGTTCGAGAAGCCGCGCTCAAAATATTCCCCTCGAATTGGGAAAAGCGAGGCACCTGTTGCTAAAAGAGACGACCAACGAGCGCCGAGAGGCGGACAGCAGCGGGCTCGTCGATGCCTTCTCTCCCAAAGGAATTCGTTGGCCGACATCGTTCGGCGGCAACGATCGCCCGCGGCTCTCCGGTTTGGTGTCCGAAGCGATCCCGGTATCGCGAGGCAGCCAGATATCTGCCGTTTCGCGAGGTCGCGCCGCAAAATATGCGTCGCGTATCGTTGCGCACGCTTCGTCGTCCTCGTCGGCTTAAAAGCGGACGATCGCGTGGAACGAGCCCCCGCTGCCCCGACGATTAGTTTGAACTCGACTCCGATAACACCGATAGCTCGGGAGAACGCTGCGCGTCCGGCGCCCGAGCCTAATCGAAGCTTGGCGCTCTTCATTCCCGAGTTCTTTTATCTTCTTTCCGTGGAACGCGAGGACGCGAAGCCTTTCCCCCCAGCGACACTCGCGAGATCGTAGCAACGATTTCCCCCGATCTTACCCATTTTCCGGCCAACGAACTTTCCGTTCGGATTCACCGCGACGGATTACGACGTGGATTCGGCTTACGTTAAGTCGCTTAGCTCCTCTATCCGTTGCCTTCGCGGCGAAACACGGAAACGCGTACGCTTCGAACGATATTGGATTCGATGCGTCGCTCGTCCACCCTCTATTTCTAGAACCAGGCGATCCTTGGATTTTCGCTGACTCTGGGCGACTGCGATTCTTCCTTTCTGTCTCCGACGCAAAGCGTTCCGCTGAACACTAGTTAACTCGACCAGGGTGGTCCACCGCTATTCGTCGAGCATTTCGGGACGATCGTCCGAACTGCTCGATCGCAATTGTTTCAGTAGAGCCGAGTAGCCGATCGAGAATATGTCAGCTCGCGAAACGACAATTTAATCCCTGTCGCGAGGAGAAACGGAGAGGTAAACGGATCGCGACAAAGGTTTAATAACGCGGCATAGAGTATTCTTTCTGTGCTTTTCCAGCCGGTCAAGATCGGCCGTACGCGAGGCACAATTTTCATCAAGCTTTTACAGTCGGACGCCGCATATTGCATATACACCGGCGACAGCAAAGACGCCGACGTCACGCGGACGAGACCCCAGGACTTTAGTCGGCGAGATTAAACTGCGACCGACCAGCGCAGGCAGCCGTATTTTTTAGAGCAGCTCGTTCCACCGTCCACGTTTTTTAATCCCTCCGCTCGAGCAAAGGGAAGAAAACGGTGGAAATGAAATACGCACGCACGTACATACGTTCGAATTAGTTCCCCGCTGTCCGGAGTGTACATCGACCGTGAGACCCCTCCCGTCGTAAGACCTTTCTCCGTTTTTTTTTCTCGCGACGCTGATCAACGACGATATTCCATCCGACGCGAGGTGGCCACCGGTGACGCGGAAGTCGCGGTGGCGATGATGACGGACGGCAGCAGTGGCGGTGACAGTGCGGTCGAGGTGCAAAAGGAAACCGAATGACAGGGCCGTCGCGCGTTCGGCCGAGAGTTCGCGAATAATTACAGGCCATCGTTTCGAGCCACTCTGTACTTTTCCAGCGGCTGGTTCGCGGGAATAAAAGCGAACGCGAAGCCACGTTTACTATTGACTCGGTCGAACAACAGCCATTTCCCCCGTTCCGCTTGGACACCCCACCTGTTCGCGGTGGAACGCGAAACGCGAGGCGAACATTTTTGAGGAAAGGATAATCGATCGCCGAACGCGTTTCGAAGTATCGATTTTTCGAAACCAGCTGGGTTCGCCGATCGAGGCTTGCCAAAGGGAACACCCTAATGGTCTAGGCTGCGGAACGAGGGTGGCAGGCAGGGCGTGGGATTTAATTTCGCCAAGAGTTCGAAACAGAGGGGTCGAACTCGGATGAATGGGATAGGATTATCCCTGCGGACGCGGAACTACGGGAAACGGCGGAAAATGCGAAGGCAGTCGGCCGGTGCAAGCCCACCCGCATAAGTGATGTTTCACGTGTCGCGTTCTAGGTTTCAGGAAAGAAAAATTTGTCGACGCTTATCTAAAAGCGAAAGCAAAAGCAGCCAAAACCTCCTCGACGTCCCCTTCCGTTGCGACGCTGTTGCTTCGCGTTTCAACGGCAAACAGAGGGGGGAAGAGATTTCATCGAATTCGACGATAGAAAAATTAGAACCCTTCGCACCGGCTTAACGAAATTCGCAGCACAATGCACAGTCGATCCCTCGGCCGGAAGAGGGTTCGAGGGCTAACGAACCACGGGAATTGCACGCCCCTCGCGTTCGATTCGCCGCCGGTTCGTGTTTCGACTACAGTTTCGCGGGGCAAGCATTTCCTTCTCCTTTGCGATTCCACGAAACCGTCGATTCTATTTCTCTTCTGGCTAATCGACCGACTCGCGATCCACCTCAGCCGTGCACTCGAGCACGTCCCACAGACGCAAGGTGAAGCATCCAACAACTTTCATATTCGACCACCATTCTCGCGAGAAACGCGTGCAGGTATCTGAAGGAACGATGGCGATGGTATCTATAAATACGTCGCGTATAGGTGGCGTCTATTTGTTTCGCATTGTTTGTCGCCACGCAGATTTGATATGCGAGCGACGCGATATCGGCCTGCTATGCAGTAGAACAAACTTCAATTTCCATGATGCCGTGCAACAAAGACTCGTCGCGGGATATCGCGATCCCGTAAACCGATGAGGCGCGCGTATCGTGAAAATATCCGGCTGGTGATTGAATTTTTCCCAGCCGATAGTGCGACAGATAATGTACTTCGATCGCTCGTCTTGGCAGACGCTTTCGCCATTTGTTTCGAATGAACGTTTGCTTCTGGCCGAGGGACGAATGGCGATCACGAACAAATTCCGAGCACGGTGGAATGCGCTGCAACGTCGACGCGGACGGCGAACACGTAGACGCAACGACACGACGCCGTGCGTCGCGTTCCGTCGCGCTGCATCGCGACCTTTGACACAAGCGTGTGCTATGCAAATGGAATCAATTTGCCAGCCGGTGGGCGTCTTCTCTCGGTCCCTTTGAGTTCGGCCCTGCGGTTGTTCGCGGTTGCTCGCGGTTTCTCGGTCGAAGTCGAGGGAAGTCGACGAGAGGAAGATCGGAAAAGCGAGGGGCTGCTGGGGGCGTGCGGCGATCGGCGATTTAATATCGTAAAACAGACCGTAACACGGTGCTACGTCCCGCAGAGCCTCGATTCGGTTTGTCGTTAGCAGAGTTAGAGGGGGACCCCTGCTGTTTTCCAAATAAAACGCTCCCTTCCATTCGTTTGCCCCGCACCGACATCCGCGTCCACAAGTGCGTCACAAGTATGTACATGCGCGGATTATCCGGCTTCCTTGGACTCGAGCATCGCGTATCGCACGCAACAGGATGGTAATAAACTCTGATAGGGTTCGAGCTGCGGAGAATCACCTTCGCGGTGGCTCTCTCATTCCCACGGTGTTCGTTCGATCGATGACCCGCTTGCCGCCGCGTTCGATTTTATCCCGCTTCAATGCAGAGGCTTCCCTTTAAGCGGATCGATTCAAGTAGAGCGTCGCACGCCAAATTGATGATTTCGGTCCCGACACGCTTTCCAGCGGTTCGTTTTCGCAAGCACGATTCGTTCATTGTCAAAAACGACGTGCCTCTCGACGGCAAGAGACTCGCGTTCGACGATCGATCGTCCTAACTGGGTCGGATCGTCGGTCAGAGGTTGTTACGTTCTGCTCGCGGGCAAAACGACGAAGACAACGAAAACGTCCCATCGCGCGGCTGGCGCCGGTATTTGCGCGTTCGAGCGATAATTTCGCCGCTGCAACGCACTGCTTTCTAATGCAGATACGCTACGGTGCGGTGCGTGGCCGCGAGGGAGAAGCGGATCGACCGTCGAGATTATGCCTCCGCTTGACGGGAGATTGTATCGGGCGAACGCGTACACCGGTCGCATCGTTGATCGCGACCCAGCGCACCTGCTCGTTACGACTGCCCATTTATTATATCATCGACCGTCCAAATTACCGGAAGCTGCGGTCCGAGGGCCGCTTTCCACCACAATTTCCCGCCGAATCGCGTCGGAGATGCGTCGAGGCGCATCTTCGCGTTCCAAAGTTTCGCGGGGCACGTGCACTTTCAGCGCGATTCTTCTTTCGCCGCTTCGGGGCGAGCGAGAAAGAGGGGGCCCGAAACAACGGAGAAGGGAGAAATGAAGGCGCGGAGGTGGGTTTATTTATAGCAGGCGCCGATCGAGGGAAGCGAGACGAAGGCAGGAACGGGAGCGCCGGCAGATCGCCTAGGGTAACTCGTTGCTCGTTTACGCGTCACGAAGGAACAGCGGGACGAGCTGTACTTCCGTTTACTCCACATACATAGCTCGCGACAGGAAGTAATCGAGCTCCGATCTAGACGTATCTTGCTGGCTTTTCCTCGATTTCGCACCTCCGTCGATCGAAACCGTGACCGTCCAGCCTCTTGCCCCCTAACGACGATGCAACCCCCTCTAATACCCATAGGGACACGGCGTCCACCTTATTCAACGCATTCGGCTCGCTCGAGTTGCCAGAGAATCGAATCCCCTGTCCGACGATGCGAGAGAACGAAACGGAATCGCAGCTGCGTTCCTTCTCGTCCTTGCTAGCAACTCGCGTACACGCGTGCGCGCACGCACCGCTTGGTGCACCGATGACTCATAGACCGAGAATCCACTTTGTTCTATTGCTCCGATCCCCTGCTTCTGTCCCTATCCATACCCTTCGCCGCTGCAGCTTTTGTCGACTGCCCACCAATTGCTTTCTCCCTTTCTCCCTTTCTCTCCTGCCCTGACAGAGACAGCAGTCCGATATCAAACGAGACGTCCGCGCCGAACTCGTCTTTTTCCCAAGACAGCTATCCATCGAGCTCCCACCGCACCGCGAAGGAAGTGCAGTAGCCCCTAAAGGGCGGCAACCGGTTGTACAATCGGCACCGACTGAACGCCGGTAGCCTACATCCAGGAGCAATTTCGCCCGTAAACTGGAGCAACTTTTTCTCTTCGTGATGATTGACGCGCACGACATCCGACCGAATGCGCGTATAAAGGTATGCACGAACGAGTGCGTGTCCAAGTACGAAACGAGTTATCGAGCCACCATTGCACGCGAGGGATATTGTATTTTTAGTCGGTGCAGAAACGTTGTCGTGCCACTAGCGACAACCTTTCCTCCCGGTCGCGCAGCCTCGTGCAACAGGATCGTACCTGAAACTTGTCGAAATAAATGTACGGGCGCAACGGGAGAGGACGGGCCCGACCCTTTGTCGTTTCGTCCGCGCCACTAGACGCTATACATATGTATACCGGGGGTACTATTTTAGATGGAGCACGAGAGATTGGAAAACACGAGTAACGGGCCGCCCCAGAAAAAGCGCGCAATGGATGCATTGTGTCTTGGTTATCGCGTAACAGCTGGACTTAATAGTTTTCAGCCCCCGTGTTCACGAGGGAGAAAAACATGGATGGGCGCGTTATTTTCGGCGATGCATCAGGGACGATCGATGCAAGGGGAGAACGATTTGCAGCGGGTCCGTAGGGTTCCTTTCGTGTACGATGTTCGGTTTGCTACAAGGCTCGATCGACCGCGTTTATTTCTCGCAGAGAACTGGACTCTCCTGCTTCCCTTGGCGACAATTTATCGACACCTAATTACATTTCGGTGCGTGTCGAACAAACATTGCAGATACCCACTGGTTAAAAAATTGCAAGAATAACGACCAATGGCGAGCTGTCTCTAGAAACGGAGAAACTGCTGAAGAGGCGGGGTAGGCACGATTGGTGTCAATTGGAAAACGGATTGAACGAAATTCAATGAAAAGTAGAGGGAAATTGGTCGGCTCGCTAATGCGAAACAATGAAATCGAGGTACATAGACTCCTATACCTTTGGTCTCACAAGGGAACACCGCGAACCCTTACTCCCGGATTTGAATGAAACTTTGTAGGTTTATAGAGTGATCCAAGACAAGAATAACGGTATGCTTCATTCGTGCCCAATCGCCCTTTAAGGGTGTAAAAACTAACTCAAAGTCAAATCGGCCTTTCCACTTTTTCGCGCATATCTCTTAAACTTAAAATACATGAGATAGAAAAAAATGTTTTAGGTAAAAGTTTAATGGTACAATGAGGGCTATAAAATTACATTAAGAAAATTTAAAAAAAAAGCATGTTTTCTTGAAAACAAAATGTTATTTTTCTCCTTTTTAAATTTTCTTATTGTAATGTTATAGCCCTCATTGTACCATTAACCCCTTAACGCACAGTTTTTTTGAATAAATAAGTGTTATAGCTTACAATCCTATGTAAATGATAAATATCAATAAAACGATTTTTTTTCTTAGCTTTCACATTGTTATTTCCAGTTCTCGATTATATTCAAGTGTAAAAAATTATAGCAGCATAAAATACAACGCCGCTCGAATTATCTCGAATGTGCACAGTTTGGCCTGTTTAGCGCGCTCGAATTAACTCGAGCGTGCAAGTTAAGGGCTTAAACTTTTACCTAAAACATTTTTTTCTATCTCATGTATTTCAAGAGATATACGCGAAAAAGTGGAAACGCCGATTTGACTTTGAGGTTAATTTTCACACCCTTAAAGGGCGATTGGGCACGAATGAAGCATGCCGCTTTTCTTGTCTTGGATCACCCTATAAACCTACAAAGTTTCATTCAAATCCGGGAGTAAGGGTTCGCGGTGTTCTCTTGTCAGTCGGATCACTCTCCGTTCGATATAGAGTTGCATATTTACGTGCACGTATATCGCGATCGAGCAAAAGGAGCGCGACCACCCAGTGATCGAGGAAGGTACCGGAGTAGCCTCACATATATGCATGCATACGTGTCATGTACGTTCGACCGATTGGATGGAAATTCTCGGTTCCTCGCGCGAACGGCCTCAACCCCGCTATCTGCATCGCTCGACGGGCAACCATCTAATCGAGTTACGTTCCACTCGCATTTCACAATGGCTAGAGGCCCTGTCTTTCTCTTGTCCTTTCTCTTTTCCTTCTCCGGTAGCTACTTAGGTTAATGAGCGACCACTCTCGCGGTTTCCGCCGCGTCTCAGGAAGCGGCCGCGGCTGCGACAGCTCCTAGACGTACGGGAACCTGGCAAACCATTTCGCGCCAACTGCCGGTCCATGCCAATCTCCTTCGCTTCGTCGCCGTCTCCCCCGATTACCAAACCCTTTCCCCCGGATCCCTTTTCGGAAGAAAGACGATCGGGCGAACGCTCTCCCCTTCGAGAACACTATGCATCAGGGAACGTCGCTGCGGCGATAGGTGTCGGCTGCACGAGCTTCCTCGTTAAAACGTAAACGCCTGGCTGAAATCGATCGCCCGATAACGCGCGAGTTACCAAGAGAGTACACGTCCGGTCCCGACGATTGCGCTCTTATCATTTCGATTCCAGCCCGTTATCGTAATCAATCGCGACCAATCGCCCCGTCCTTCCCAGAAACGCACGAATCGAAGGAAAAAAACTGCTCGCGATCGACGAGGAAGGACAAGCTCCTTCCGCTCCGCCTAGAATTCATTCCCATTTGCACGAGCAACGAGCATCACGAGTACGCCGAGACTCGTATTCGAGAATCCGTATGCGTAGTACTCGAGAAAGCGGGCCGGAGGAGGAACTCGTACAACAGCCTAACGATCCTACGCGTGACAAGACCGACAAGAATGTCGGTGACGTCATCGGCTCGCCGCAGGTATACGAGTGTGAGTCAACTCCGAGGCGAAGTTCCATTACGCATCCGTCGTTTCGTTGATCGTTTCGCTCGCGGTTATCACTGTGCTCGCCTATCTTCCCCCTGCACGCACACGCGCGAGCAAAGCCTCGTCGGGTAATCTATTAATAAATACGTAGGGCGCGGGCGTGCCAGCTGTGCGAGCAAGTAACGTCGTATATAGGTAAAAAGGTAAAAAGGTATGCTGTCGATTCTTTCCGCGCGGTGGTTTCTACGCGTAGCAAGTACGCGGGAACACGCCGCGACGACACACCCCGATGAGCTCCTCGCGGTAGGCAACCGCGGAAGCAGTCACGGCGACACGGATCACTGATCGGCGATTAATTCGATCGGCGAAAAATCTTTTCATCGTTCGGTAGGAAATGGTGCTGATTCTAACGGAACCGCGATGCTTCTTTCCTGCCCGTCGCCTTTCTCGCGGATACGCGCGTGCTGAATTGAATCATTGCACGTGTGCTAAATATATGTACATGCATATGCACGCGGATATCGATTATTCACCATTGCATCTCCAGCGGAGACTCGCCACCGCACAGTCTCACTCCAGACGAGCGAACATCTGGTAACCCGCCTGCTGTCAATTATTTTAGAAGAAACTTCTAAATATAATCTCACGCCGCTCCTTTTCTTCGACGCTGCAAATAGCTTCCGGAGTTTCAATTCTCTTGTCATACCCTTTCACGGTCCCTCCCTTTTACGTAGAATATCCTTTAGAACGTTGCGCCCGAGGTGGGGGGTACTCAGTGTATCGAGTTGCGAAGCAATTGTGCAAGGCGAGGAGGGAGAAAGAAGTCAGAAGACAGAGAGATTAGGATGAAGAAACGACAATGTTAGTACCGTCATCTATTGCTTGCGTATGAAAATAGTGACTTAATTGATGCATCAACTGAAAGTTTTAACCGTATTGTACGAGGATTCACGCAAATTTCTGATCGCGTTACAGAGAAACCGTGTTGTAGGAGGGTTACCTGTACGGTGATCCCTTTTGCGGATCCGAAGCGAACGAGCGCGTAGGGAATTCGACCGAACCGATCGATTCGGTCTACCTCGCAAACGTATTTGCAATTAATCTAACAGACTAATTGCGCGCATTACCTAGTAGTGCGCTCCTCTCTCGTCTCTCTCGTCACTCTCGTCTCTCTCGTCACTCTCGTCTCTCTCGTCACTCTCGTCTCTCTCGTCACTCTCGTCAGTTAATATTCGCAGCGTACGATTGACAGCCTCTGTTTCTATTCTTCCGTTAAACCTGCGGCTATTGGCAGGTGCCATAACGATATCGCAGTTCTATACGCGCGCTACCTTGGATCGCAATTTTTTGCTAAATAAGGATTTCCAAGTAAAATCATGAGCAGAGGGGCGACGTCGACGATGACGACGCGAACGAAGGCAGGGATGTCAAGAGCACCCACGAAACCTTCTCGTCTTCCTGAATTAGTCATCCCGTAATAGAGAGGGTCACCTATTTGGGGCAGGAAATTCGTTCTTCTCGACTGCCAGAAGAAACGAGCACGAAAAGAGCACCGCCCAGTTCGCCGAGCTCAATCTTGACCAGGTATCCAAATATCCAGCGTGCGCTATAATACGGATGGGACAGGTGAGGTGTCTGCGGTGCGCTAACGTGCACACGGAACCCAACGCACCGGACAAGTGCGTGTCCGTGAAGATTGCGTCCCAAGAGAGTCGCATTCTACGGTAACCGCACACCCTGCCCAACCGGCTTTTTCATCATCGTCTTCCTTTCTCCTCCCCTTTGCACGCAACACTTACTCTCAGCAAGTACGCGCCGAGAACCGTATGCATAATCCTCGCCGCTGTTGCCAGCAGGTACGCTCTCGTCCAACTTCTAAACGAACGTAAGACGCTCGTGACGCAAGCAATAGAGATTAGCCAGAATCCTGTAAAATAGACCGGAAGCGGACCAGTCACCGTCGGAAACGAAGAACGGGAATATGTAATTGTCGTCTCTACCCGAGGCGAGCGAAATTCGCGGTTTGGCGTCGTGTAAGGCGGGAAAGCATACAGTGGGCGGCGTCGAACACTTCTCTGGGGGTGATTCGCGAACCCCTAAGCAGTGCAACGCACTTGATGTGTACGATTCCGTGGCTATTCTACGGGACGAAACGGAGAAGCCTTTCCTACTAACTGCAGCGAAGTTTCTCGCGAAACTGAACGGTCTTTTCATGAAAAACTTTCATTCCTCCTAGCAACTTTGTGAATGTCCAGGTACGAGGCAAACTGCCCGTTCTTTTCTGCGATCTTCCCCTTTGGTGCCCGATGCACCTGCCCTAATAAAATCGCTGAGAACGCGGCCGTCCACTTTCGAGGAACTGAGCTCTCGTAATCTATTAATCGTGGTACGCGCGACTACTCTAATTCCTCGAACTCTCTCAGCATGTAACTGCTTCTTTGTCCAATCAAACCATCGTGGCCGTCCTCTCGTGATAATTAATGCGCAAGTTTCGCTATTATTTCTTTTCTGCTGCACCTCGCAACGCGTGCAGCAGTAGACGTGCATAATTTGCGCAACGAGTTCAACGCGATTCGCGGAACGTCGTCCGAAAATCTGCACGCGAATCACATTGCTTGCCTGCGCGTGTCACGAAACGTGCTCATCGCAAACGGCTGTCAGTCGATGCCGGACGATTTTCAAATGGAAATGTATTTCGCTTCCCAAATGGACGTCAACGTTGCTTTCGACCAGTCGTTCATGACGGGCGACGGCCAGAGTTCTAAACTCGATAATCTCTACTGCTAAATCCAACCAATTAGGACGAATTCGGTG
The DNA here is from genome assembly GCA_963583965.1 of Nomada ferruginata. Classification (NCBI taxonomy): domain Eukaryota; kingdom Metazoa; phylum Arthropoda; class Insecta; order Hymenoptera; family Apidae; genus Nomada; species Nomada ferruginata. The sequence continues at coordinate 4,851,976 of OY757225.1, read as the reverse complement.
ACAATAATACGGGCGACACGAGTTGCCGGTACCGATGCCGCAAGCACGCGTGTACCGCCACCTCCGTCTTTCCACGTCCGTATCAATCTCTTCCCTTGCTCTCGTTTAATCTTATTAAACTGTCGTATGGGAATTGAATCGGGACCGTATTACGTGCCACGGGCAATGAATCATCCTTGAATTTCATCGTTCGTTCGCCCTCAATCAGTGACCGATCGAAAGAACTGTCCACCGTATGATTCTTCAAGACTCGTCTCCGACGTTTCAAGCCGACAGAAAGACGGGATCGAAGAGAAAGTTTGAAGGATGGCTAACGTGCAGCGCGGAACGAAGAAATAAGACAGAAGTTTTTGTGGAACTATTCGGGATGAGCGTTAATTTTACGGCAAAGCGCCGATACGACGGGGTACAACTTCAACGTGTACCGAGCTTCGTTTTTATCGCAGATGCGTTATCGATAGCACCGACTTATCTATCGCTGACTGATGAAAGACGACCAGATACCGGACGGATTGTCTCGTTCTCGTCCATTGCCGTCCGGTTTATTCAAGTTCTACATCTTACACACACGTATATGTATGTACCGTATAACGATGCGGGCTCCAATATGCAAAAGCCTCGTGCTATATGTGGAACGCTTCTATGTGAAGCAAAGAATCAAATGCAGAGTTGGTGCAGATATTTCAATGGCAACAAAGTTTCTGTCGATAGAAGGAATCGAAATTCCTTGGAAAATTTAGCCGAGAGCGTAAACGTAACTTAAAAGACACGATATTCTGTACACTGTACACGGTGCACACCTCCGACCAACGGCCGGCGACCCCAACACACCGCTCTTTGTCCTCTCGACTTCTCCTCTTTGCTTCTGCTATCCTCTCTTCCTTTCTCACCTTCCTCCACCTTTCTAACCGTCATGCCTTTTCTTTCCCTCTCTCCCTCTCTCTCGCCCTTTCTCTGTCTACATCTTTATTGTTCCCCGTGCTACCCCACGCAGCCCCTCTTTTCTTCGCCGATCACGTTGCTTCTCCTAGTAAGTTATTTCCTTCCATTTTCTAGCGGGCCAGATATTTCTGTGTAAAAGCCTCCTTTTCTTCCAAGATTGGCTAAGAAATTCGCGAGAACGTAATTTTAATCACTGGATTCTATGTTTGAATGATGCACAACTTCCTAAACATTTGCATCCCTATCTCCTCTCTAGCTCGGTGGCCATGAACAAACTTGGAAACAATTCGCGTTCAAACGTTGCCTTTTCATTACGCTATCTTGAATCCGCTTTGAAGCCACTTATGCAGAGACGAAATGAGAAAACTGTATATGTATATGCCCTTTCCGCGAGACATGTTTTGTAGTAGAGATAAGAAGGAGATCCGTACATGCAGCGGAACAAAAAGGAATCGGAACAGTTAAAACTCCAGGAAGAAAGGCTTCAACGTTTCAATGATATCCGCCGGATCGAGCTTTGACCAAGATTTTGCATAATGTGGATCGATCTGTTTACGTTCTTTTGCGATCCAACGCAAGGCACGAGAATCTTTGGAGCGACGTTAAAGAACCAACGTGGAAGAGAAAAAAGAAGCCGTACTGCGTGGTGGCTCGAGTGACGTCGCTGCTGTGACTGCTGCAGCTAAAGCTGCATTCTTTCGTGAGAAGTTAAAGAACCGAAAGGACAAACCGAGAAAAGAGTAGAAAAGGGGAGGGGAAGTTGTATATGCAAGGCGACAGAGGGTGGAGGACAGGGAAAAATCTGAGGAATCTACCAAGAGAGCACTTTGAAATCGGGTGGCAATGGTTTAAGATTACGCCGGCTAAGATCTCTCTCTCTCGCTTCTTCTAGCCGAATCCTTATGCGGCTGACTCGAGGAAATGGAACGCGACCCTGATTGACAAGACGCGAATATCTCAAAAAGCATTTCGCCTCGATTAAATCGAATGAAAACCTACATACATGCATAGTTGGTTCGCTGGGCGAAAATGTTACTACACCCGAAATTAGTATTTCGCTCGTCCACCGTTTGGTTTACCTAGGGCGATTCAATCCAATTGCATCCCATTTGTTTGGAAACCCGATTGACAACAAGTTATCGATGCTGTTATACCTTATACGACAATGACACAATTTCTCCGTAAAGACAGAAACAACGACTTCTTCGAATGCCTTCATGACGTACTATTGCATATAAAACTTGGCCCAGTTTGGAGTTCGACAGGCGAACACATATTCCCTTCGCGATATACGATTTTACGACAAACGTCCTGCTTATTCACGGGTTAAACTGGCCTATACTAAAAAGGAACGAGATCGTTGAACGTTCCCACGAGTAAGGTCGTGCACCTCTGTATAAAAGTATCGCTCTCACAATCAGTGTACAATTCTGTTCCTTCGGTTTTCTCAGGATACGCATTTCGCATCGCTCGACGATACCTTGGCTATCCGATATCTTCCACTAAGAAAAACAGAACCGAGTTACCGGTTTTATATTACGAAAGTTGAAAGAAGACGTGCATACTTGTATGTCCGATACAAACCGACGTCTTATCGTATTCTCGGTCATTTTCTCCGCCAATGTAAAACCGCGTGCTATTTGCAGTGGTACATGTACATACTTTGTTTATGAAAACATCCTGGATTTAATCGATCAACCCTCGTTAAAGGGTTGATTGGAAATTATAAATCAACCTTCGCTCCATTGAAAAGTGAGAAATCGAATAAAACATGCACAAGAAACGGTCTCGTGAACGATGGGTGGCATCTATGCGATTCTTATGAACGCGGCCTAAGGTCCCAGATTCCCCCACTATAGCTTCACAACTGGCCTCGTCGACGCATTGCGACGGAACGCGCATGCGCCACGGCACAAAACTTACAACACACGCGCACCGTTCTTTCTCGCTTACAAACGCGTATACTATATTTACAAACGTGTATATACGCGCACGCACGACGCATACAAAGGTAAAAAAAGGATCGCGCGTTAGTAACCTGCAAACGACACGATCTACTCACCAAGAGTTCCATACAGAAGTAAAAACGACAGAAAAAGTCGTCGAGGCATTGCCCAGGCCCGTATGACGGGCCTGCTAGAAGTTTGCTGTCGCGGCATGTTCCTTCCTTTCTTTCGTTCCTCCTTTTGTTCGGCTCCCCGGCTGGATGTTCTGGCCGAAGCGTCCACGTTGCCGTTCCCTTTCCGTTTTATCCTATGCACGTTCCGCTCGCCAGATATTTCAATTATCACTAAAGTACGTCACCGGTACACATGGTTCTCATTGTCTCGTCACTTTTCCTCTCAACCGTGTTCCACACGGTACACGAAAACATCCGTCACACTGTTCGCACTTCAAAAGGCAATACAAAACTGTCGACCACAACACTCGCGAACGCTGTGACACAAAGACCGACGTCGTACAAACGCGCTTAGCCGACTGAACGGCACGAACGCGTGATTCGTTCGCGGTACCCCTCTGCTTGTTCGTTTACTCGCTACCAGCCTGCTTGCCTGCTTGCCTGACTGCCTGCGTGCCCGCTGCCTGTTCGCCTGCCCCGAATACTCGCCCCTACCCGACACTGCTCAAAGCCCCAACCCCCGCCACCCACCTCGTACGCGATCTCTGCCCTGCCGACCGGCAGCCCCCCTACCCTCTCCAACAACCCCGACCATCCGCCGTTCGAGCCGACCCGCCGCTAATCCTCTCTTCGCTCCTTGAGCCCCGCACCTACAACCTCCTCACGACCATACAAACAGACTTTCCCCACCACTTGCTAACTACTTGTTGATCTTCACTCAGTAGCGGATACAGGATTCACAGAACCTCGTGTCTCTCTTTTTGGACGATCTGCTCGCATCCTACATATATGTATATCTTACCACCAGAGTGATCATCCTAGCAAATACGGTTACCTGTGCATACCTCTTATCAGAAAAAATCTAAATAGGTACATACTTTTCGATGCGGTGAAGCATTCTATGGACCCGCAAATCCATTCGGTGCACGGTTGTATACATATGCATACAGTATCCTGAATTAAAGTTACCTAAATATGTATATCCACGAGAATAAGGTTATTTCGCAATTGCTGAAACCAATGAATCTTCCGAAGATGCTGCACGCGTTCTACCTTCACCGGTGTCCTACCTGTTGCCTCGAATACGATTCCCACAGATATGCTTACTATGCGATGTGACACATGTCGATGCAGCGCAAAATGGAGAAAATGAAAGGTAAAGGATGAATGAAACGTAGGTATGCAACACGACTCGTCGAACCTGCCATCCAACGCAACGTCAAACTATCGGAGAGTCGCGATGTCGCGAAACTTTTAAAATGAGAGAAGAACAGCTCTGGGAACCTAAATGCCCGTCGAACCGTAAACGCGTCGCGGAGCATCGAGTTCCTTTTCTTCTCATCGAGGAGCAGAGTCGGCCACGTAATTTGTGACGGTTCGCAGATCGCGGAAATGCCGCGAATCGTGAATCATTATCGTTCGATGCAGGGGAATCGATTTCTCTCTCCGTTCATATTTTCTGTCGATTCAAGCAGTGCTTTGTCTACGGCTAAAAATGACGACGGGGAGCGCTCACCTTTGCAGCATGCTGGATCGAGGGAAACAATTTGCGGGAAGTAAGCACACAGTCCAGACTTCCGGTAGCGAGCCACACCTTTTCGCAACGAGAGCAATAAGACGTAAACTTGCAATCAGTTACGAAGGTCCTATCGATTCCTAGTTGAAAGCAAATTCCGCCTAACGTATATATGTATACATGGGTGGATTTGCATGCCTGAAAAGGGAACAAACTTGTCACTGACGTGCAGCTCAAAGCATCAGGACTAATAGAACATAGGAGTGACCGTGTGATTCGAGAATCTGCAATTACGATTAGTAATTAGCCGTTCCCAGTACCTTTTCATTCTATTCCACGTTCGTTAGGCTCGCTAGCTACTTTATCATTTAGTTCGTGTTCCGCTGCATAGAGTCTCTCCTTTCATTCGGAAACAACTTTTAACGAAACTCGTTGCAATTGCGCGAATGGTCTTTTTAACGCGTGGACTGTCGTTCGCCCCTTCTCAGAAGCTTTACTTCCTGAATACGGGGAGAGAATTTTCCGGTAAAGTTACACCCGAGTGATCGTGATCGACATGTACAAAAATTGTTTTGCTACTTAAGACGCGTAACTTCGCGGTAAACGATGCAGTGCAACCGAATCTCTGTATACATACATTTGTCTGTCTGAGAACGGCAGCGTGTTGCATCGATCATGTTTGTCGGATCTGGTTCTAATTCGTTCGAAGTGCCCAGAACGAAGTAACCTGGTTTCTCTTTCTGTCAACTTCTATCGAAAGTTTTCAGATATCTGCTTCCTGGACATTCTACACAGCTCCGCTTTATCCTCGACTGAACGCTTCTAAAACTGAATTACCTTCCCTTTCAATGGATGCACCGCCGTATTTATTGTAATTAGAGTAAAGTTATTTGACGTGATACCAATCAATGAGGTAAAAAAAGCGGGAACAATTCAGCGCGGGATTCGGCGAAGTATATTTCAGGCCATCTGGCAGCATCTAGCGGCACCCGGTTGAACTTGGCAAAGATGTCGCGATCTGCAAGCGTCAAAACAAAAATTTTAACCTAAACTTCTATCGAACAGGTTGTCGCAATGTTTATTGTGACTAAAGAAATCGACAGCGAAAATATCAGTAAATTATGCCGCACGTGTTTAAGAGAAGATGGAGATAAAATGGTTTGCTTGTTCGTGGGTCCAGCTGGCTCCTCTCTTGCAGCTAAATTACGATCCCTTTCTTGCCTCGAAGTAATAAGTACTTTCATCATCTTAACCATCGCACTAATTCGATTATCACGGGTACAATGGTACTTGATTTTGTTACGTTTGAAATGCGTATTTCCATTAGGTTTGGCAGGGGGACGGTCTTCCAGAGAAAATGTGCGATCGTTGCGTAACTAGAGCGGAATCGGCTCTGCTGTACAGAGAACAGTGTCGTGCAGCGGATAGAGCGTTGCGGCAGGCCGTTCTGAAGGTAACAATGCCGTCGAGTTTGGAGAGGACCTTGGACCTTTAAATAAAAATTTACCTGCACCCTTACCAATCCTTAGGTGTCTGGGCTGACTTCCTACGCCGCTGTATCTGCTTGCAAATTGTATCAGCAAAATCAAGGTTTCGCTCCGCTTCAGAATTCGCACAAAACCTTGAAGTGCATAGAATGCGGAGCAGCGTTTACGAACTATCAGGAGCTTTGCGTCCACAGTAGGTTACATTTACCATTCGCCGAAGATAACACGCCTATGCAACATATGCATATAGTAGAGGCTCAAAATCCTTACATTAACTTCAACATCGGTTATCTAAGCTCTAATTCGAGCAACGAGAGTATTCAACGAACAGATTTGCCACCTGTAGTTAGATCTAACGCGATGCCGTGCGCGATTACATCGGATGGCGAAAACCATGGTCGTGCGGCTTGCGCTCTTCACTGCTCTTTGTGCAACCGCACGTTTACCAATAGGACCCAATTGATAAGTCACAATGTTGCTCACAATACAGAGAACATGGAAGCGATCTGCGATAACGAGAACATAGACATTTGCGAAAATTCCAATCAAATTCCGCAGAACCTGAGCTACGAAAGGCCTGTGAGCTCTGTCGGTAATTCCACTCATAATTTATCTTATCAGAGATCCACAACGAACGATAACAATGAAATGCAGAGTCTGGGCTTTCCCGAGAATATCGACCTGGAGGAGGAGGTTCGAGAAGGTAGCTCGCATCGCGTGCAAAATACAGGTATTCCCAATTCAGAAAATTACGATATCGCTGATTGTCGCACGGCACGATATCCAAAATGCAGCGAAAGTTTGGGCAGTAGGGAAGGCATCGATAGATATCAATCGTGTCCTTCCAGTCTTGATTATAAAGAAGAAATCGGGCGCGAGCACGCGGAAAACGTGGAATACTTGAAGAAATACAAATGCGAGATATGCTCGAAATTGTTTTCCCAAAAGTCTAAATTGTTAACACATCGACTGTCGCACTCCGGTCAGCAGCCTTTCAAATGTCTGAGCTGCGAGAAAGCCTACTCGTCCAAAAGCAAGCTGAACGCGCATATGAGACTGCACACGAAAACGAATGTGCACCCGTGTAAAATGTGCGATAAGATATTCGCGTATCCGTCGTATTTACGGGAGCACTTGAAAAGCCACAAAAGGCCCGGCCACGCCGACGCGTGTTCCGAAGAGGGCAAAGCATTCGAGTGCATCAGCTGCAAGAAAAGGTTTCGCCTCCTGAAGAATTTAAGGGCCCACGAACGACTTCACACTGGCAAAGGTTTGCTGCAGTGTGAAATATGTGACAAAACGTTTAGCCAAAATTACAATTTAAAAGTTCATTTACGGACGCACAAAGCATCGAGGCCGCACAAGTGCGAGTATTGCGACAAGTGTTTCGTACAGAAAGGAAATCTCGCGGAACACTTACGAATCCACACCAAGATAAAGCCTTTCGAATGTAAAATATGCGGGAAGCGTTTTTCGCAGTCCAGTCATTTAAAGAATCACGAGGCGTCTCACGCGACCGTCAGGCAACATCAGTGCCGATTGTGTGGAAAACGTTTCAAATTATCGAATCATTTGAAGAGACATTTAGTTTTACACAACGGTGCTAAGTCGTACAAATGTCACCAGTGTAACCAGCTGTTCTCACAAGCGTTCAGTCTCACGAGGCATCTAAAGAGGCACGAAACGCACGCGTAATTTATAGAAACATAAGCCGTATATTTGAGTATACAAATACATCATTCTTTGTACATACACGATTCTCCCATTCCGTCTATCTCCGATTTACGTATCTCCGTTTCTCGTTCCTTAGTATTCCCGTGTATGCTACCTTTAATATGAAGCGATAAAGAAACGATTTCAAAAACATTCTATAAACGTCGCTCGACGTCGCGGGCGTGGGTTACTGATGATTCTTCAGAACGGTAGTTAGGATGCTGAGACCTTCTTCGAGTTGTTCCCTAGTAATAGTAAGAGGTGGCGATATCCTTAATATTTGTCCATGAGCAGGTCTCGTTAGTAAGCCCATGTCTCTCAGTTTCAAGCAAAGATCCCAGCCCTCGGCGAAGTCTGGAAAGTGTCAAGAAGTACCGAGATTTGTGCAATTTCTTCAAATGCATCTTGTCAAAGGTCTGCTGATAGATACCTTTATTAATTACAGCGCCAACCAATAAACCGCGCCCACGAACTTCTGTTACTATGTCCTTTGGAAGCTTTTGCAATTCCTTCCGTACAATTTCTCCAAGCTTGCTCGCGTTTTCCGCAAGCTTTTCTTCCTCCAAGATTTTAACTGCCTCCAAGGCGATCCTGTTCCCCAGAGGGCTACCTCCGAAAGTGCTGCCGTGCGAGCCAATCTCCAGGCACGACATGATCTAATCGGACAGTTTCGTTTTCGCTTAATGTTCCATACACGGAGATGGCGGGCAAATGACACTTACATGCTCATCGGATAGAATGCCGGATACGGGATACAAACCTCCGGACAATGCTTTTCCTAAAACGAGAATATCAGGCCTCTGATTTTCGTGGTCGATCGCCAATCGTTTGCCAGTCCTGCCTAGACCAGTTTGTACCTCGTCGGTGATCCACAGCACGTTGTATTTAGTGCACAGATCTCGTACTCCTTTCAAGTAACCATTCTGTTCGAGAGCAAGCCGCAAGAAATATCTCGATGAGCTTCTTTGCAAACTCGTTGTTACATACATATGTACCTGCAGTAGAACTGTAGTAGAAAGCAACTCACGCTAGGCACTATGACGCCTGCTTCTCCTTGAATCGGCTCCACCATGAACGCACATACGGTCGGATCTTGCTGAAATTTTCGTTCCAGTGCTTCGAGATCGTTGTACGGCACCTTGTCGAAGCGTGGCACGTACGGTCCGAAATCTGTATAACAATTGGGGTCCGTAGATGCCGATAGTGCCGCAATAGAACGCCCCCAAAAATTTCCCCTGGCGAACACAACGGTTGCCTGGTCTTTGGGTACCTTCTTGACTTTGTACGCCCAGCGTCTGGCCACTTTGACTGCGGTGTCACCAGCTTCGACACCTGCAACCAGAGAACACGATCGCTTCAGCGCTATTAAAGACGGATTTCCTCTTCTATGTTCTCTGTCGCGTCAGCGACAAACTCTTACCAGTATTCATGGGCAAAAATTTCTCCCACCCCAAGAGCTTGGTCAAATATTCGGCCAATTCACCGTGAGGTTCGGAATAAAAGGCCCGGGACGTGTGCGCGAGCTTTCCAGCTTGTTCGCGCATCACTTTCACCAATCGCGGGTGAGAGTGTCCTTGATTGACGGTCGCGAAACCCGCCAGAAAATCTAGATATCGTTTCCCCTCGACATCCCACAGATATACGCCTTCGCCCCTAGCGAGGACCACCGGAAGGGGCTTGAAGTGCCTGCCGCCGTATTTGCTGTCCCGCTCGATCAACTCTTTCGAACTAAGAAATCTTTTGGAGAAGTTCAGATCTCTCGCTGATCCGAGGATCCGCGATTTCGTGGCTGATCGCATGTTAACAGTCTCGCACGATCCCCAGAATCGTTAACACAGAGATCCTTGCTACTGTGTTGAATTTCGCAGTGAATCTTACATTTATATCGGTCCAATAGAAAGGGGTAGGGATGTGGGAGACTGGTGGTCGTCATTTGTTTTCGTATAGAGTTGATACGTTTGTGGGATTTGCGAGAAATGCCACTGCACATACAACAGAGGATCTCGTATCTGATAATAACGCGGCGCGAGCCGCCGTTTATAACGGCGCCAGCCCGTTAAGCCGAAGAAACAAGCAGCAAACAATGTACTACATGTACACTCCTCCGCAAAATTAAAGGATCGCTGAATTTTTACCGAAAAGTTGTCAACATTTGAACTGCTGTAACGACGCGAAAAAAGAAGATTTTGCAACAGTCTACCTGGGCTCATTTTAAAGGGTGATGATTCACGTTTGAACATCTTTTTTTACATCGCGTAGAGGGTGGGAAATTGAGGGTACTTTTTCTTCAGAAATTTTTCCCACGGCTAAAATCACCACGGATTTGATAATTGAAGCATGCCCTTCGCAACGAGCACAGAAATGTTGCTGTGCGATTTTTTTTTACGAAGTTACAGCAGTTGAAAAATCGACAATTTTTCATCTGTAGACGTGAAACTCGTCCAGGTATCAAAGGTGCCGGACAGAATTGAACGCCACATACTACTGTAAGCAATTTGTTTCATCGGTCAAGAATTTGTAACGATAATATGCACGCATTGTATTATCGTCAATGCGAATAATGTGAATGATTACAGGGATTGTGGATAACACAAGAATTATCCGATAAAAGAGCGACGTTTCCATTTTTATCGTTTATCCATCAATGTTTTTTTTCCTTTATTTTTTTACACAAACCTATTTGCCAGTAATATACATATCGCGATAAGGATGTCTGAAACGTAAGGCAGGGAGGGGGGCGATTCCCTATTGAAAATGTTAACATTCATTTTCTCAAATAGCACATTATCGCGAGCTTGAGTCAATATCAAACGTCTGTCGAATATCGGAAGAAACGCTGATCGCGATATAGCGGCTATTAATAACCAGCGGGCAACAAATCAGCCAATTTTTCTCACTCCGTAGAACACGCAACGGATAAGCACTTTAACGGGTGCGTATAGCTAAACGATGTACTCTCGTTAAGCAGCAACCAACTTGCAAATCGGCTGTAATAAAGTTAACTCGTACGGGTGACGATGGTCGTGGTCGCGGGAATAAACGCATCGGTGAGAGTTTGGTGTGGAGTTTATTTACAAGATCTGTTGCACAACGCAAAGGGAGAACAGTGAAAATTTTAGGGTAAGCTTATTAATTAGCGCATCGAGAAACCGTACGGGAAATGATATCGGCGCACTCTCGAATTTGTGATTCAGTGATAACAAGCGGCGGGGCCAATCTGATTATATGCCCGTGAGTCGGTTTCGCAAGCAGACCCTCCTCCTTCATTTTCAGACAGATATCCATAGCGTCTATGTTTTCATTGATCACGATAGCATTAAGAAGGCCCTTTCCACGAACGAGGGTAACAGCGGTTTTGGGTAATTTTTCCAGCTCGCTCCTTAGGATGCGCCCAAGGTTATCAGCGTTCTCCGCCAGCTTTTCTTCTTCGATCACGCGCAGAGCTTCGAGGGCCACTCTGCAACCTAAAGGGTTGCCACCGTAGGTCGAGCCGTGCTCGCCAGGCTTTATCGTCAGCATGACAGAATCGTTGGCCAGTACACCGGAGACCGGATAGAAACCACCGGACAGAGCTTTGCCGAGAATCAAAATATCCGGCTTCACGTTTTCGTGATCCACGGCCAATCGTTTGCCCGTTCTAGCCAAACCGGTCTGCACTTCGTCGGCGATCCACAGGACGTTGTGCTTCGTGCACAGCTCCCTGACTCCCTTCAAGTATCCGTCCTAACGAGGCAGATCGAAACGGTGCACGGATCAATATCGACAGACATCGAAAATCATCGCAGGCTCTTGTTAAGAAAGTTAAGAAGGATAAGTAGCGGGATACCTTTGGCACGACGACGCCAGCTTCACCTTGAATCGGCTCCACCATAAAGGCGCAAACGTTGGGGTCGGCCAAGACCTTCTGAAGCGCCTCCAAGTCGTCGTATGGAACAAGCTCGAATCCTGGCATGAACGGACCAAAACCTGCGTAGCTGCTCGGATCGGTGCTAGAGGATACCGCGCTCATTGTTCTGCCCCAAAAGTTACCTTCCGCGAAAACGATCTTCGCTTGATTCTTCGGTATACCCTTGCACGAGTAACCCCATCTGCGCGCCAGTTTGCAAGCGGTCTCGCCACCTTCCACCCCCGTGTTCATCGGGAGCCACTTTTCGTATCTGAAAATTCAACGTCGCGGCGAGTTAATAATCGCCACGTGCCGCGATAAAATTCTATATCGATTACGGCGAACAGCGGGACGAAAAGGAGCGCTACTTACCCGAAAAGTTTCGAAATGTACTCTTCGAATTCGCCAAGAGCGTCCGAGTAGAATGCTCGCGAAGTCAGTGTCAAACGTTTCGCCTGGTCGATCAAGGCTTTGTAAATTCTTGGATGGCAATGGCCTTGGTTAACAGCAGAATAAGCGCTCAGGAAATCAAAGTATCGCTTGCCCTCCGCGTCCCACATGAACACTCCTTCGGCTTTGCATAACGCGACCGGAAGCGGGTGATAGTTGTGAGCACCATACTTTGATTCTCGCTCGAAAATATCTTGCGACGTTATAGTCCGGCGATTCGCCTCGCCCTATTAATTACAGATAAATGTTACGCCCGAGAATTCGGTTCACGCTTTCGCGTATTAAACTAATCGAACCGGTGCTCCATTACCTGACAGAAAAAGCTCAAAAACTTTCTTTTGGGTATACCACTGATCTTCTTCAGCATCATGCTCACGTACGCACAGGTGACTTTGACTAGGCAAGAAAGGGTTTCCTCGTTCCTTTTGTTCCTCGAACAAAATCACGCGGTATCTCTAGAAATAGAACATAAAAGAGGTGCTGCGTGATTATACAAAGTAGTTTATGTTTTCCACGCCGCGGTACACACGTGTTATCATTTATAATCGTGCAATAACATGGTCTCCCCGATTGAAACGGTGTCGGGCTTTTGTTAAGAACAAGATGATACAAAAAAATAATGTTATCAGCCAGGAGTATTAACATTTGGCGAAAAAATGATCACGATTGCAGCGTTATCTTCGTTGTGGCAAAACACTCTATCGCCGCGCTGTCTTACGTTTGTTCGTAAATTATTGTCTTACCTTTCGCAGCAATCGGCGATCGCGCGTATTACTAGAACGTACGCGTCGGTGCCACGATACTTGAATACTAGCTTGTTTTACCCGTAACGATTTCTTCTTACGTTTACTCCTACGTTTATTCCGACCGATCAGCGAAATGCGGAAGGACACGATACACTGAATGCGCCCTGACGTCTTTACTCTTATTCATGTAGCCTGCCAGTTACGTGTTTCTCCCGGATATGAACGTTTTCGTCACAAACACTCTTCATATCGCAGATAAGAGAAGCGATATAATTATAGACCCTATCAACGCGCAACGGTGAAAGGAACTCACCTATTCAGGTCCAAAATCCTCGGCTGTTTGCGTTCGAAAGTAAATACGATAAGCCAATATCTAATAATAATATTCTTTCTAGTATCGACGAATCATGCCGTTCAATCGGATACGAAACAGATAGAGTTCCACATTTCGATTATGTGTATCTGCAGATTTGCTCGCAGTGCCCTTCTAATAATTATTGTTACGTCAAAATAATTACCATTGTTATTATTACTCATCGAAGACTACAGAGGGGGCAACAACTGTAATCTTATTAAAGGAATATAGAATAATATGTATTTTTTCTTATCGCAATGTACTCAAAGGTGATAAATTACTTCAGACTTTAGATAATCTAGAAACGCAAAGAAACGCTTCAGACGAGTTTAAATACGTATGGTAACTTTCCTTTTCTCCCCTTTTACACGGATCAATGGTGTATTGCAGAAATTAAGAAACAGCTCACACACCTTATGCTTCACTTGCGATGGAATTGAAAAATTCACATCCGCTATGAGTATATTTATATTTCAGGACAGCTTGTCGATCTAAATACTCTTGAAAAATGCTGTTACTATTAAATAAGCAGGCAATATTTTTCAATGTACTGGTATATCACACTTTATACGATTCCAAAGATCCCGAGCCAATTTTACGCGCCAAATTTACCGTTCGATTCGCCATACTTTAAGGTGCTGTGATCAGGTAACGCGATTCGAACCAACGTAACTTCTCTTTTGTCATACTTCACAACCATTTTGCTCTCTAATTCGTGTGTAATTGTTCTGTTGTCGGCTAGAGTTTAATATGAACGAAAACAATTATGATGACTTACGAAAAAGAAATATAGCTGAAAGGAATGCCGTTGTAAGTACACACGGTATGCCATTAAAACTTCTAACCTATGTCCTATAGCTAACCAATACACTTGTTTACAATTTTTCGCACTGCAGTTCGCCGAGTTTTTCCAAGATTTGAAGAAGCAGGCAAACGAAGTGAAAGAAATCGAAAAGGAGCGCACAGGTATTGACGATTCGGAAAATGTGCCACCGAGGAAAAGGCGTAGAACTATTGCAGGCACGGTTGAAGATAACGTTAGAATTAAGCAGGTCCGGCTCGGATTCCGTAAGAAATATAACACCAGAAGTAGAACAAAGAATCATAGTAAAGACGATTTAAATATTGACCACGACGATGAAGAAGAGGATGATAATTCAGTTGAATCCAGACACGATAGACCGAAGCTGCAGGTTCTGTTCCCGTGGGCTAAACCATTTCAGCGGTCGATCGATCTAATGAAAATGGGAGTTTGCGATGTAGACGAAGAGGAAGAGCGATGCAACAATGACGATCTCTACGATACAGGCAAGAAAAGAATGTACAAAGTAAATAAAATTCCGTACGATCCGGACAGTATACCATCTGTCGATGAAATCACCGAGGAAATGATAGATAATGTAGCGGAGAAGAGTACCTTGAAGCAGTATTGTAAAGTAAATGGAACCAGTTGCCATCAGTGTAGGCAAAAGACACTGGATACGAAAACAGTATGTCGTTCGGGAGAATGTATCGGAGTTAGAGGTCAATTCTGTGGGCCTTGCTTAAAAGGAAGATACGGCGAAAATGCTATTGACTCGCTAAAAGATCCTGTATGCATATTCCTTTTTACAACTAGATTGCGCGGCTACGTTATTCCTTCATTTCTCTTATTATCAATCGTTTTGCAGGACTGGGCTTGCCCGCCGTGTCGGGGTTTGTGTAATTGCAGTATCTGTAGGACCAGAAGCGGCTTGCGCCCGACTGGAATTTTAGCTCCTGTAGCGCAAGAAGAAGGATATTCGTCTGTTATGGACTACCTTCAACGCACCGAACTCGACGACACATAGTTCCGTTGCCATAAAATGTGTAAGATAAGTGAATAATTCAGTGTCTATGAGAAAATGTTTTTTTTATTGACAAATGAAACATATAGAATGATCATACTAGGTATGGAAATACTTTTTACGAGAATGTAATATATTCCATCTTTATATTTGTCGTCTTTGCCCCCATGACCTTTGTTCTAAATATACTTTCTCACCGTTATTTTACCGCGATGATGGCGTAACGTCTTGGGGATAACATAGGATCAAATAAACGTAATATCTCAAGCTTGGAACACTGCTTGCTCTTCTGCAAAAAAATGATCCTGTCCAACATGATAGCTGCCTCTAACGCTATACCCAGGTGTACTCTTAGCATTTGAAACATATGAAACTTTTTCGTTAAATGCGCATAGAATTGAAACGTTTTTGTCAAATTTTCCCGTGACGGTATCTGAAAAAACAAACGGCCACTAAAGGAAAATCTGTGAAACAATTACGCTTGTGCTCACAGTAATGATGTGTGCTATACCTTTTCTAATTCTACTCCGATTTTCGTAAATGCCCATTGCGCGTAAGTTGCAAAATCGTCTAAAGGTCCTCCGCGACCTACTGTAGCATTATGAATACCTATTGAAAGAAAAAGTATGAATTTATGTCGATGCGATTACGCTGCAAACTTAAACGAAAATAAAAGAAAAAAGAAAATTATACCCAAAGAGTGAAATACTGCTTGCAAAACAGTTCTGAAGAATAATGATGATGCTGCAAGCTTATTTTGCGTGCATCTTTCTTTAGATTGCTGAGCTAACATCCTTGCATTCTTTGAAAAGCTGACTCCTTTGTTAAATGTTTCATTTGTCAAATGGTAACAACAAGGCACTATGCATAAAATGTTAATGTCTTCGGTAATTAAAAACGTTTTGATAATGGAGTGAGCAAGGGAGCCACATGTATGTAAACCAGTTAATATAAGATTCCTATTTATTCCCCAATCGAAATAATTTTTTTTCACGATTTTTATATAATCTGTTCTGTCATTTATTTCTTCAACGACGTACCGCACCTGAATAAAAAATTAATCTGTAGCCTATGTTTAAGTATCATTGCTGCGTAACAATTAATTTTCTTAACGCATTAATATTAGTACCAAATTAGACGAGAGCGATGTTTTCTTCTCCAACTTTCTTTGCCTGCAAATTGCACCAATGCTGCACGATTCGGAAGAATCAATCGCGAGGACAGGAACGTTGCAAGTTTCAGCCAAAAATGTTGACAAATATGCTTTTCCCGCGCCGGCATCTATTACCAAGCTGTTACTTTTCGCGGCAATTATTCCAATAACATTTCCCAGAGTTTCAACCTCGTGCAATTTCTTAGCATTCATACATTCAGCTTTAACGCCCTTGGGTGCGCAATGACTCCAATTACTAATGTTTGGTAATGCATTAGCAAACTCGTTCGAATTTATCTCTATAGAACATGACTCGAGGGACAAAGATTTTGTTAGCTTCATAAAATTATTCAGCGTAGGATGGTTCTCGCTATCCACCCAACAATCCCAATTAGGTTCGTCCTTCTCCAACTCTAATCTCAACGCTTCTGGCAAACATGTATTCCATAAGTTTTCGGTAATGAAGTCAACTATGTGGCAGTCTATCAGTTTCTGATAGATATTGGTGAAGCGAATGATTTCCTCAAAATGTTTATCGTACATAATCAAGTCTTTTGTCTAAGATTAATTTGGCGCAATATCTTGCGAAGGATGTGTATATAACAATGTATCGGATAGATTAACTAGGCACAGATGGTATAGCAAACCTTTATATCTTAATTGAATTTCAATTAAAAATCAAGTTTATTCGCTTCTGGATACAACAAATATACTTTTGTTATGGAACAAAATTTAGCATACTTAAACTTAATATTGTCAATAGCCTTGTACACATCTACTGTTTCGTCGTTAAACTTTGGAAAACTAGAAATTTCTTGCAAAAGTTCCGTAGCCATGCAAACACCTTTCTCCGTGTTACGTTTATTTTCGCTCAAATACTGTTCCAAAATGCCGCAGTAATAACCCAACTGTGCACCTAACAAACTAGCTCTATGATAACCAAGATGAAACCCATTTACCAACTGCCCTTTGCCAACCTTATAGCCTTCGTCGTAACCTACGCATTGAGCATTTTCTTCAGCGAGCAACAAATCTTCAAACTGTTGATTTATATCTACATCGTCTGTACGGGACATAGTTGTCGAATCTGAAAATACATACATTCAAATAACATATCCTGCTAGCTGAATAATAAAATATCGCAAATCAGCAATATATGTTCCCGTTATGCCTTGTTAGGAAAACATACATTGATACGTGCACAGATATATCTATTTAGAATATGTTAAACATAGGAGAAATTGTAACTTCAATCACTGCGGTACAATTACGATTGTTACTTTTATTTGTAACAATTCAAACTGAGAGGGGAGAGAAGTTCGAGATAGGTAATTTTTAGTTGCCATATTGAAAGCTTCTACAAGCATGTCCGCCAATGGTTAAAAGCACTATTTGCTAGCTTCACAGTTAACAGTAAATAATATCAATTAAGGTTATAGATTCGTGTAAAAAAGTAAAGGTATCGTTTTGACTATCCGTTGAAAGGTATTTATTTGTGAACGGTGAAAAGTGTTCGTTAAAAAGAGAATTCCATGCGTCTGCGGAAACATGTCTCTTATAGGAATAATATAAATCTAAGCAACTTCAGAGGTGTTTCGTGTTTGCAATAAACGCGGCGTTCTTTCTTGTAGCGTATCAATCAACCTTTTAAGTCAACATTTCATAAAAGATGCTCGCGTTAGGACCCAAAAAGGACGGTGGACCCAATACAAAATTTTTCGAGTCGCAGGAAATTCTCACACAACTCGATGGAGTTAAACAGTGGCTCCTGAAAAACTGTAAAAAGGTATAACCAAAAGTCCGGCGTCATAACCCATGGCCAAGTACTTAATAACTTCGCTGTATCGATACAGTGTCCATACTTCTGACAGTTATTATGTTTATTCGCTTCTATGATGATTCTATCGCGGCTCTTTAATTTTATTACAAATAACGTGTATCCGAATTAATCTAAAATAGCAAATGATGTTTGCAAAAATGCATTGTAGAGATTTGGATGTACAGTGTTATTTCTTTTGCTTGCTCTGTTGTACATGTTATCCGATTCTCTCTAAACAGTGAAGGATAAATAACCGTATATTAATTAATTGTTTCGAAATATTTGCAGTATGTGCAAACAGATCCTCCTACTAATAAAAGTTTGGCTACTTTGATAGTACAATTATTGCAATTCCAAGAGGATAATTTAGGAAAAAATGTATCGAAACCACCAATGACAAGGCTTCCTGTGCGTATAAGTAGAACAATTGATTAAGATGTTGCTTTGCAATTTGAATATTATTTTGTAAACGTAAGCGAACCGATATTTAAAATTTTTAGATGAAATGTTTCTTAGACTTTAAACCAGGGGGTGGTTTATGTCATATTCTCTCTACGGCGTATCGTTTTAAGCAAGAGCAAGGATGGCGTAGATTTGATTTTCCTGTTGGAAAGGTAAGCATAATAAATATATATATGAATATATATTTATGTAGAAAAGAAGATTAATTTTGCTGTATAAAACAATGATTCTTTAGTCAGGATCTCGTATGGACAGAACAGTGGAGATGCTAATGGCAGCTGAACGAGCATTAGTTCAGAATAGATGTATGATTATACCGAGCATATACGTGAGATCCGACGTAGACAAATCAACGGCCGCAAAAGTAAAAGAGGCGATTCGCCGACATCAGGGTACTATTGCCGAAAATGAAGCAGACGCAACGCATATAATTTATCCTCCGGTAGATCCCATGGAAGAAGAATATGCGCGACCTTGTTTCAGGCGGGAGAGGTCTGTTCTACTCCATTGGTACTATTTCCCAGATAGTTATGATTCTTGGACTGCGTTAGACCTTCCCTGGGATTTTCCTGAAGGTGCGCCTACAAGTGCGAACATGAAAACAACATACAAAGTATCTGCAACATGGGCGTTAGATCTAGATCAATACAACGAATGGATGAGCGAAGAAGATTACGAGATTGATGAAAACGGCCAGAAAAAGATACACAAGTACAGACTTTCGGTCGAAGATTTAATGGCCCAACCGTCTCATCCTCCTCCGTCTGCGAAGAAGCCGAAAAGAAAACGATCTCCAAGTCCGACTCCGAAACCGGGTAAACGTAAAAGCACGAGGGCGCCATCAGGTGTTCAAAGTACCTCTTCTACATCGTCGCTCACGACCCCAAAAAAATCACGCGGCGGTGGTGAGGAAGAGGATGACCTTACGCAAGGAATGGAAGACCCACCGGCAGAACCTCGGATCGTCGAGGTAGTTGCAACGCCTGCGAATCCACCGGTTACAGGTCAAGGTAATGCACCAACAAGCGGAACCGTTCTAACAACAACGGGAAGCAAGAAACAGGACAATGAACTTCAGCCGCTGAAGTCTGGTAACATGGCAGACTTGGATGAGCCTATGGAAGGGGACAAAGGTAGTTGTCAGGGCGCCCAAGAAAGGGAAGAACGGGATGCAAGCAAAGAAAGAGGAGAGGGAAATAAAGGGGATGAACCGGAAGACAATGTTACCGAACAAACTCATCATATCGTTGTTCCCAGTTACTCAGCTTGGTTCGATTACAATTCCATACATACAATCGAAAAGAGAGCCCTGTCCGAATTCTTTAATGGTAAAAATAAATCTAAAACGCCAGAAATTTATTTGGCGTATAGGAACTTCATGATCGACACCTACAGATTAAATCCTACCGAATACATCACGTCCACGGCCTGTAGGCGTAATTTGGCAGGCGATGTATGCGCGATAATGCGTGTGCATGCGTTTTTGGAACAGTGGGGCCTTATTAATTACCAAGTGGATGCAGAATCGAGGCCAACACCGATGGGACCACCTCCGACATCGCACTTCCACGTTCTGTCGGACACCCCATCCGGTTTAGCACCTGTTAATCCCAATCCACCGAAAACGCCGCAGCCATCGGCCGCCAAGACTCTACTTGACTTGGAGAAAAAGTCGGCCGTAATGGGGATAGAGGAGAAAGCATCGGCTGGTGCGATGGCAAACTTTGGATTAAAAATCGATCAGTATTCGAGAAAACCGGCGGTGTTGAAAAACAAACAAGCCGCCGGTGCTACCCGCGATTGGACGGAACAGGAAACACTTTTATTATTGGAAGGATTAGAATTGCACAAGGACGATTGGAACAAAGTTTGCGAGCATGTTGGTTCTAGAACGCAAGACGAATGCATCTTGCACTTCTTACGGCTTCCAATAGAAGATCCGTATTTAGAGGAAGGTGGATCAGAAGGATTGGGTCCATTAGCTTATCAGCCAATACCATTCTCCAAAGCTGGTAATCCAGTAATGAGTACGGTGGCATTTTTGGCTTCAGTCGTTGATCCTAGAGTTGCTGCAAGCGCGGCCAAAGCGGCCATGGAAGAATTCGCAGCTATTAAGGACCAAGTGCCAGCTGCTTTGTTGGATCAACATTTGAGGAACGTACAAGCTAGCGCCAATTCTGATGGTAAATTTCGTCCCCGTATTTTCTTAACGCTAACTGACGTGCAATCGAGGACATTTGTTCCCTATGAATTATTTCTGCCGCTTAGGGAAATTCGACCCAGCTGCGGGATTAGCGCAGTCAGGTATAGCCGGCACTGGACCACCGGAACCTCCAGATGAAACTGCAACTCCGCCAGCAACTGGAAATGTGCCTGCAACCGCGGCTACGTCCCCGCATTCAGCAACGTCCACCACCATAGAAACGAAAAAGGAGGATCAAGAAAAACCTAAAGACTCCGATGTTGAACAAAGTCAACTAGATGTAACGAAGAAGGAAGATGAATTGAAAGAGACCGAGGAGGATACAAAATCGGCCGTCGACATAGAAAATATAGAAGCGAAGGAGAAGAAAGACAAGGTGAACTTTCTTTCGTTCGCACACCTCCTTGAATATCTTAAATATTGCTGGCACTTACATGTTATTTATTCTCCACTTATTTATTTCATTGCTCTTACAATGCTGTATATTTACAGGTGGTACGAGATGCTCAACTTCAATCCGCAGCCGCGGCCGCGTTGGCAGCAGCGGCCGTTAAGGCGAAACACTTGGCAGCTGTGGAAGAACGGAAGATTAAGTCTCTGGTTGCGCTGTTGGTTGAGACGCAAATGAAGAAATTGGAAATTAAATTGCGCCATTTCGAGGAGCTGGAAACCACGATGGAACGAGAACGCGAAGGTCTCGAATACCAGCGACAGCAACTAATCACCGAGAGGCAACAATTCCATTTGGAGCAATTAAAAGCAGCAGAATTCAGAGCTAGACAACAAGCGCACCAACGTTTAGCACAGGAACAGCAACAGCAACAACAGCAGCAGCAGCAGCAACAAAATCCACATCCCACCTGGCAGCCTACTGCACAGCAACAACAGCAACAGCAACCCCCGAGTCCGCAAGCACCGACCCAACAACCACCGCCACATACGCCTCCACAGCAGGCATAACTCTCTTTGTGAGTCCCATATATATTATTTCTAATTACTATTCAAGTAACGAGAAAAGATGTGAACGTAATAGGAAAAGAGTATAAATGAAATCCTTCATACCGGGTATATATTATCTTTGCAATATAGAGTAATATTTTTTATTTGCTTCTATTTAATGCAACTGGACGTGTCTCCCTTGGGTTCATATTTATTTACATTGTTACGTATCATATAAATTGCGAAATTCTGTCGATATTTATACAACTTTATGATCGTGCACACTCGTATAAACAATTCGTTTCTTTCGTCATATGAAAAATACTCCATATACGCATATTCATAAACCTTTTTATAATTTAATTTATAAAGCATGATTATGTACAAGTTCCAAAACTAAATCAGTCATCAGCCGTGCACATTCGGCTCCTCCTCGCGGTGGTGCACGTGCGCTTTGCTTTTCCTCATTCGTTTCTGAACTTTCATATAAGTCTGGAGCTTCTTCGCTTTCGCACGTACTAATTGGCAAAATATCCAGCGCAAGGCCTACACCGAAACGTCCGCACCGACGCATTTCTTCGTTCAATCTGTGCACGATTAACAAAAGGAATATCACAATTGAACAATGGTAGCAAAATTGTTTGAAGAGTTTTACCCCTTATGTAATATGTTCGTTTGTCCTTCGTTTCTCTTACGAACAAATTGCATATAATGTCACTTACAGCTCCCACATAACAGATGGATCTTTTGGCGGCTGTCTCGGATTGAGCGTATGTAACGAAGACATTAGATGAGAATGGTAATGCTGCAGAAGCTGTGTCATGTGCGCTCGTCTAGTTTCCCCGCTTGCACAGCAATACAACAGATTGGAAAGATCCAGGGCAAGCGAACCAACTCGAGATAGTTGAAAGTCAACTAAATAGACAACCTGTAAAGTTATAGCATTAAGCGTAATTTAAGGTTTGATCTGATCGAATTGTAATATTTTCCGATTTGTATTCATTGGACTGACATAATTCATCGAAATCCGATCAATATTGACGTTCATATTCATATTATTATTACTTCACGAACGAAGTAGGAAACTAGGATAAATATTTTTACATTATAGTTGTGTCTGTCCTCTTTCTTTTCTTCTTTGAATAAATTTTAATACATAAACATAAATCCGTGTGTAGGAATGGTATTTATCAAATTTTCGATTACTTCCATGATGGAGGGGTATAGTTTATTTGCACGGCAAAGAATATACGTACGATGCTCGAGAGCCAGATAAGGCAACGTCGGTAGTTTTATTATTGAATAATTTTTTTTTTACGAAACAATAATTTTACGAGGTAGGAGAAATTCTGCTTTACCGCCTCGAAGATAACGCATCTGTACGGTAATTGGTAAGATGAACCGAAAAGACGGCAATATATTAAAAATCTTATAAGTTAATGTAATAAAATTGTACCGAGAAAAATGATTTAGCAATTCAGCATTTTTCCTTGATTCCTATTATATGTATATACACTAGTTCATAGAATTAAAGAATCGCTAAATTTTTACCGAAAAATTGTCACTTTTTGAACCGCTGCAACTTTGCGAAAAAAAATTGTACAGCAGTCTATCGGGGCTCGTTTTAAAGGGCGCCTCGCTAATGTCTACTTTCACATCCCTAAATTGAATTTTTACGAAGAACGAAAATCTTTCTAAATCAAACGCCACCGCGGAGTTTACGAAATTTTGTTCGCTACTCAAATCACCATGATTTTAAAGATTGAAGTCTGCTTTACGATGGCCGCCTGAAAATTGTTGTACGATTTTTTCTTATCATTTAATCGCATTTTGAATACGTGCGGAACATATTTTATCGATCTTTCCATTACTGCCGTATACGTAAAAGAAATATTCTTTTGTTTAACCGTTGCAGGCAAATTAATATTTTCTGTTCAAGCCTCCTACTTACTTCGTCGTTTGATCTAGATGAGTCGTCCTTAAATAATATATTGTTCGTCCAACAATCGCCATGGCAGAAAACAGTAAGAGGTCCCCGCGCGGCTGCCAGTTCGCTCATGGTACGAAAGAATACGTCTTCGTTAAGGAACGCTCGTAATTTACCCATTATTTCATCTCGTTTCTGTTCCATATGTGTAGGAAGACCATCTGATACCATTCTGATAGCATTCTTGGCAGCGACTTGATAATATTGACGATACCACTCCTCATTTTCTGTTCGAAACAGCGCCTCTTGTATACCTTGACCTCCGTTTGGATCAGTAAGTCTTGCAAATTCCTCTGGTCTTATAGAGTAATATATATACATACACAAATTAATATGCGAATATATGATTAATATGACACAGGTGAAGAAAATAAAATTATTCGACTTGCCTCTTTTCTCTAAGTGTCAAGCTGAGCGCGTGGAAACCAGCTAGAGCTTTCAGCGCTCGTTTCAAGTGATCAAGTTGTAATCCTTTTCTTCTATCTGCCATGCTGAACCCTCTCTCACGTAAATCTTCCATGGCAATGAAATCAATACGCGCAGCGTATATTTTTGCAACCCCATTAAAAACTTTTCTGTCGTTTGCTTGTAACTTATTTAAAGCAGGCCACACATGGGTGTAGAACGCAACTTCGTTTTGAAATAGTTGTTCGCTTTTAAAAGCTTCGCGGTGTTCCCTCGATTGCGGTAAAACTTTATAAATAATTGCACGTTCATAATTTACCCAAACACCGTTCTCTGTCTGTTTGCGGCCTTTCGCACGGATACGGTACAGCATAGATGTATAATTGTCACCTCTTCCAGAGCCAGGTTCCTCCTCCAAATTGTCGATCTCCACATTAGGTTCATCTTCCGCTATCAATTGACGCACAGATTCTAATGTGAGTTGCATGTGTCCTTCCATGTCCATTACTTTGTAGTAATGATAAATGTTACGAAGTCAAATGTAATAAGGGAAAAAAAACAGGAAAAAAATAATAAAGAATATTTTCGTTCAAATGAAAAGTTTTCGGCGGTATAAAGTTTCTCAGTCAATAGCTATCGGTACACTTTTGCCTTCGACGCAGACTGGTGAGTTACAACGTTAAGCTATGCGATGCAGGAAATAAGTATTTGACTGACGAGAGAATAGTGCCTCCCACAACTGCCGCACAACTTAATTTATTAATCGTAAGCACCCTACCTAGGGGGGCAAGGACATTAATACATAACAATCATGCACGCAATTTCTATTCTTTGAATGACAAATTGATTTAAATTCTTGTATGTACGTATAACGTGAATAATATAAAGAAACTAGTGCAGTTTTTCCGAAATTTGAATACTTGAGAATGACAGGGTGATTTACAAAATGCGAAAACGATGACAAACAAATGGAGGGGTTTTATAAATATTATCTCATTATATTGTATCATGATTAGGTTGAACTAGACGTGTCCGATGTATTCAATGATTCCACGCCCACTAAATTGATCAATTTATCGCGGTCAATATTCGTAAGCTGCGGAAGATTATATAATTGCTTAGCCATCTGAGTGATATGTTGGAATCCTAGATTTGTAGCGTATTCCAGAACGAGCTGTAGAAAAACAGACGCGTTAAATATATATGTATATATTTATCGCGTGAAATATTAAACAAATGCAGAAAAAACTAAATTGAATATACGCACGATAGCTCCTGTGATACATTGTTGTGAAATACAACTTTGAAATAATTGATTCACATGCGTGTCATTCATTGTTGGAATATATAAGTGTGACTGTTTAACAGTACTTGTTAAAACTTCAATGCTCTCTTGTGGTCGGCCACCTTGTAGCAACAGCATTGCAATACAACCAGTCATAGCAGTTTCAACCGGGGAATACTTGTCTGGCCTTTCCTCTATCGTTGTCTACGAGTAACAAGTTCTTTTTATTCCTCTCCTTTTCCTTCCTGTTAATAAATACGCAATTAATAAATACATAAATATTCAACCTTAATATTGGTCCAACAGTCCCAAGCTGCATCCGCGAAGGTTGCTCTTAAAGTTGAATCTTGCGGTAAACTATCCACTTTCATCAATTCTATCACGGAAAGCTTCAATGAAACATCATTTTGATATAAGGCATTTATGTCGGACCAGAGCCTTGGTAAACATTTTGCTAGAGCCTCGGGTTTCTTATATTTCCAGTCGTCTACAATCTGTTGCAAGATCCGCTTGTCTGGCACGTATGAACTCGGAACAAGTTCTTCATATATTTTAAAGAACTCCGTCACTGTGCTTGTCGATAATAATAAAGACATGTATGCCCTGTAGTAAGCGTTTTCCTGTATGAAGTAAATAATCATAGAACAAGGCAATAAACTGAACCACTTATTCTAAAGACATGTAAACTGAACTTACTTCCACCGAAGATGAAATTAATTTTCGATTATTCCCAAAGACAAAGAGGGAATGTATCATGTCGCCGCATTTTCTGTCAGTGTATTGGTCAGCTAAATACATTGCTTTACTAAAGAATTTGGTATCCATAGGATCTTGAATCGTGAAGCTTTGATGCTCCATAGTGGATAATGTTTTCACGAATTGTCGATAGGAATGCTTATCTGCGATGAGATTTGAATATGTTGCGAAAGTAATTGAAATAAACGCAAGAAGAATGTAATACGGTTACCTTTTTGCGAGGGTAGAAGCATAGCGTAATAATATGTTGCCAATGAAAATTGGATGTTCATTCTTTTGAATTCGGCAAATAAATGTTTTACAATCTGTTCGGTCCTCCCTGACATAGACCTAGTACTCGCTCTAAGAGCAGCATTCAGTGTTCTAATATTCGGTTTAATGCCCCTTTCGGCCATAGATTTAAGAATATCAAACATGTACTGTACATCCATTACGTTTTTTCTACTAAATATTTCTGGTATCAATCTAAGCACATAGTTGTAAGTAGTGACATTTAATGGAACATCATTTTTCTTGCATTCTTGATATACTGACCAAGCCTCGTCTACCTGAGAATATCAATTATGAATATATTACATTACTTAAATATGCAGTGACTTATTTACAAATATTGCGATTTGTTAGGTATTAGAAATCGGCGCACTCGTGAATATCTTGCTAATCCGCATATCATAGCATTATGAGCAGCCGCCGCTGTTGCAGAATCTTGAGTTATCAAAAACTGATATAGATCGTTGATTTCAGAATTGTAGCTAAAACATAATATCATTAAAAAGATTAAGACTAATCTGAATTTTATATTATTACCTTGCTACTTACCGCCATATATTCTTATTTTGGGATTTAATGAACCATCGTTCAAAAGGAAAGTCATTGAGTGCATTGGCTTCGTCGTTATAAAAACATAACAATTCTAGAAGCGCCTGTTTGATTTCATTAGACACCGAGGTTTCCAACAGTTTGTAGATGTGAATAGCATCGGATACTCTACATTTAGATATGACATCTAAAAGTATTTCCTCCGATACTTGACTTTTATCGTTGTACATTTCACATGGTTTAAATGCCTTATAAGGAAATATAAATTAATTATTTGTGTTACGTTCTAAGCATTCGACTCTAGTGTACATTGCGCAATTATAATATATATTGCATTTACTTCGATCTCTGGTTCGGAGAGATGTTTTGGAAATAAATCTCTGTGTTCCTTATGAATCCACATTGCAGCTTTTTTGCCTGCCTCGTACGACAATGCATAAGTACGATAATCTATTCTCTTCAATGGTTGTAAAAATGGATCATCGTGATACGAATAATTGATTTTCATTGGATCATGTGGTATTGTACTTCCAAGCGCCTTTAAAATAACAAATTACAATTTGACTATATCGTAGTAATAAATATTGGATGTATTCACCTTTAGAATATCTGTAGGTTCACGTTTGATCCTAGTTGGTATTTGAATCGGAGCGTTCGGTGCAGAATGTGAGGATTGTAATTTTTTTAATTGACACCATGTATCCCTACAAAACGAATAGTACGACTACTAATAAGTACTTGTAATTTATATAAGTTAAGTTATCGTGTCAAATATTACTAACCTATGTGGGATTCGTTTAAACCGATTCATCGTGAATATCTGTGAAATTAAATAACATTTAGAAAATGCAATTTTATTAAATAATATTACGTGAAATTTAATTTGACTTTACAATACTTTGAACACGTGGGACACCTTTTTGTCCGCAATAAAATTCTGTTCTTTTCGGAAATGTACGTACAGTGCACAGTGTGCCTAAATACACTCCACGTGCGTACTTAGACGTCTGCTTGGTTGCCTATATTCAGGCTCCATTTCATTTTCTGCCGTACATTTTTGAGCTAAAATAATGTTAACTAATAGTTTAGATGCGTTTATAACATCCTTGCGCCCATATTCAGTGTTTGTATAATACTGCATTTGAACAAATAAGTTAGAAAAACAATAATTTATCTAGATGCATTATATTACCGAATTAATGCGGTATTACAATGCAATAATAACTAGTTGCTTCCCTGGAAAGCAGATTTTAAGCCAGTTAATTTTTGCATCCATTCTCAGCATTATGTACTTCTCTGTTTAAAGCAAGCGTTAATTAATTATTTTTATTAGTAGATAAAATCACAGCCGACTCTAGTACTAGCCGTGCTGAAGAACGTGGCAACACCGCAAGTTTACCGATCGGGAGTCCTATTTTTAGTAATGGGAGTCTTGTACTTGGGTTTACAATTAACGCTTTTTTTTATAGAAAATTATGTTAAAGTACACAATTCTTGATTAATTATGTATAAGTAATATATAAATATTATAACTATGGTAAGTAGAAGTGATATTAAAGTATACTAATAGTTATAAATGTGGTATATATTTTGTGGACTCTCGGACTGGTTTGGTGATGTAATACATAATATTGGAAATATTTTACAGTGGTTTTAAGAAAATATAGGTATGAAGCGAAATAGAATCATCCTTGAACTAAAACGCAACATTTGGAAATGAATGAAGTGATATATAAGTTAATAGAAACTGGAAATAGACAAAATAAATGAAACGAAATCAAAGAGGTTAAGTGAACACGAAAAGAGGTTAAATGAACAGGGAAAGAGGTTGGATAATTAGTTACTGAAGGGAAGAGTTGTGCAGGTAATTACAAAATATTCACCACAAATGCATGTATCAGAAAATGCTAAATGATGTACATTTAATTGAATATTAATATATATTAATTTAAATAAAATGTGCTTATGCTTTTCAGATTTTAAAAAATCTGATTCCAAATTCGCAGTATTTATTATGGCTTCCACTATTGCACACATATGAGTAAATAAGGTTATTACTTCTTCTGTAGAAGTGGAAAGACCAGCTCTTTGTAAGTGATCAAAATAAACATTACTTATCGTTGTACCTTTATCCTCCACTATTAATTATTTACATATATTACAATTTCATATTTTAGCGACGGAATGGGACCCATAACCGGATATATAAATCTTAACATAATCATCTACAACACACATGGATGGTATCGAAAATTTCTGAAAATTCATTTACGTCAGCCGTAAGATCATGAAGATCATTAATATTCTTCCCTTATAATTAGGAACATAACAACACTGTGGCATTATTAACTAATAAATATAGTACCAAACTTGTGAAAAGAACTATGTAAAACAAATTTTTCAAAAACTATATGTGATATAATAAAAATAACTTTGTAAAAAATTAGTTATGATACTATTAAAATGTAATTAATGTTGGTGTTATCTATTGAATAAGTTCTGAGATTATATTTTGGAATAGACTGCAACTGCTTATACAAAAGTGTTTATATTAAGAGGGACCAATGAGGTTCGAATGGTAGACGCTTCTCTTCTAAATTCATTCGATAGAGTTTCTCCTATTGCACAAGGATGTGCCTTCCTTTTACATTATAATTTAAATATTCTTTTATTAAACTGAACTGTGTATTATACATGATCAAACTTCCACATAATCTAGTTTTTCAATAATTAATACTAAAGTGAAATATATTGAAAGCACAATAGCTTTTATTAAATAAATATTTTATACACAAAGATTAAGACTTCCATAGTTAATAAATAAAACTTCCCTACATTATTGCACTTCCTTTTAAATTTTTTGAAATAGCCTACTAATGATGACTACACATTGGTGTGTAAACATTTGAAAACTAAGCGGGAAATTGAGAGTCTGGAAGTCTGGGAGTCCGGTGGGATAGGTAAATAAATATACATGCATGTACTTAAGTATGTATATATCACAACCGGACTCCCGCGGTGTTGCCATTTTTACCTTCAGCACGGCTAGTACTAGAGTAGGCTGTGATAAAATTAATAATTACTGTTATATATTGTAGACTACAGGAATGCCACCTATAAAGAGATACGTGAAACTGCTGGTCTCTCTGTGGATGTCATTTTTTAGTGTAGATATGTCAGGGGCACTAGTAGTTTTCTGCAAATATTCCAAAATAATTAATCTGTTCGTTTCTGTATAATATTAATTTACAGAACGTGGAAATAGTTTAAATAGTGTTTAGTGATATTGAATTTATTATAATATCGCACTGAAATGAGGCAAAAGCAGTTTTTATTTTTATACCACTTTCAGGTGTAGATATGGCAGAGGCACAAGTAGTTTCAAGCGTTTCTTCGTAGATGGCGACATTATACGCTTAAAAAATTTAAATCAAATAAAGCTTGAAAATCATTTAGAAGTAAAAGTAGAAGTAAAAGTAATACATATAAGATTGTAGATACGTAAGACCTCGTATCCCTTCTATTGTAAATAAAAAAAGATTCAGGAAGGAATCATTTGGAAAAATGCGTAAATTTGAGGATGCCAGAGAGACGATAGCTTCATAGTTCTTTGGATCAAGGGTGAATACCTCCCGTTTGCTCGCATCGGTTGTTTTAGTTTTTGCTATTGTGTATGTTTGTATCAATATTAAATTCTATTTTGTTTGTCCTGTATGAATATCGCTCAAAGAGTAATACCAATTACTTGGTGGATAGGATTAGGAGTTAGAGTGGGTCACTTTTCCGTAGCAACCTCCAAGTGGTGTGACCTGGGACCTCGATATTACTTATCACATCATTTTCGAATTATGTTATAAATAATATCGTGCCAATAGCTACGATGTTCGGCAGATTAATAATCTCCTTCGATTAATCTGCGCCCATTCATCAGTCCTGCTTATTCCGCATCTCGAGATGTTTTCGATGAGAGAGAAATTTTTCTTCACTTTTGTAGCCGCAAAATTCTATTAGCTTCGAACCGATATGCATATAGTAGATGAATGTGGCAGCTGCACAGTCCTATCTATAAGATAGAGATTCATTTCTTTCAACGTATTTATTGTTTAGCATATGAATGGTATGTGCATGTATACGCGTACGTATGAAGTGTACCCTTTAGCATATTACAAAGAATTGAATAAAGTTTATAAGGAAGCCAAAACCAGTCCAAGAAGAGAAGCAGTACTCTCTTGCCGTGAGAATATGCGTATACGTACGCGTACACGTGTGCGGTACGTGCCCCATACACGTGCGTGGATACGTATAGTGGATATGTAGTAGTCACATGGGGAAGAAGCCAGGTGTTTTATTTCAAACCGTGGGACTCTGAAAAGGGGATGCTTGCACCACGTCCACTACTTGAAGAATATGAATGAAAAATAAAATTCGTGTTCCACCGGCCAACCAGAAGAACACCGTTGGAACTCGACTATTTTCATTGTGTTTTATTATTCGATCGAGCGTAACTTAACCCCTCGTCTTCTCGTTTTTCTGTTCCCTTCCATCCCATCAATTTTCCTTTTTCCCCATACTTCGTCACAGTACAAAAGAACAAAGGACAACATATTAACAATAATACAGTAGTCGTTATGTTCAAAGTTGAACCAAGATTTATAGAAATCTGCTTCCCATCGATAATGGGTCGATTATTTTCTTCCGTTTCGTTCCGATAGTCAACACAGAAAAGTCCTTCGTATATAGAACTATGTGCTCTCAATTTGTATACATACAAATAATGTACATCTGTTTCTTTCTGTTTCAAAAATACGAGATCGCCGGAATAACGATTCGTGGTGCTTTTTTAATGGAATTTTTATTAAAAAATTCATACTTTTGAATAGTATATAAAATAGAATCTTGTAATATCTCAGGCTCTAAATATACTGGGGTCGTGGTTAATGAGAAGCAAGTATCTTTAACAAAAGCTCTCGTTGTATCGTGCAGTAAAAAGATATGCATAGTGCGTGGTGAAACGTATCGAAACGTTGTAACACAAATGATTAAAGCTTGTAATAGCAAATAATTTCAGGGTAGTTACATGCTACACAGGAAAAAGTCAGTTTTCGTTTCTTTCAAAGTGCAGTTTATTGTTCTAACTTACACATTGCTTTTATTTACAATGTTTTACATCCAGGGAACAGAAAACCTCAGAGTTTCTGTATTAGCAAGGTCTTTTATCTACGCGATAAAAAATTGCATATTTTCGTAGCAACGAAAAATATGCGATATTTCACGTTGGCGAGTTTTTCTTTTGGCGAACTGGAGGATATTTTGGTCGGTTATCAAAAATTCAACAGATGATAGATCGAACGGATCCAGCAGGCCGGGACGAGTGCAATTTGATCTAACCATGCAACAAATACTGCCCACATCCCCACCTGCCGGTATCCTCGACAAATTCCATTAAAATAACTCGATGGCATCCGTCTTCTACTTTGTCCTTTGTTTTTAGTCGATCTTCTATTGTCATTTTCCTTCTTCTCTGCACGATGGAATACAATGCATTTCGATAGGCCGGGACAAGTGCAATATTAAAGTATCGTATCGTCATGAAACATTGTCACGAATCTCGGCCTATCTTCGATGCAAGATGATGGTTCGATCTTCTTACGCTCGTTTGAACAGTAAACTTAGGCAAGCAAACAATAAACCCAGCTGCGAAATTTTTAGCCGAGAGAATAGTAAGTGATTGATCGCGACAACAAAATTTTACCATAAAGTAAAAGTTACACTGATCGTAAGCGGGAGGGGAAGATTTGATTTTTGCGATGATTTCGATTAATTAGTAAAACAAAGGATTAAGATCGAAATCTGCGCGCGTAAAAATCACGTGCATACATGAACTTTTGTATCCCACAAATGTGCAGTTTAACGTAAAATCTCTTCGAGTTTGGCCTTTGAATAATCATTTCCAAACTGAGGAGACATTTGTTTCGAGTCGTAACAATTTTTTCTCTCGAGAACAATATGAATGAGACGCATACACGGAAAGCGCAGATTTCGTGCACAAATTTTCACGGCATTCTATTACGTTTCAGGTCTCGCATTGCGTAATTTTACGTAGAGCGTCGTTAACAACAAAGACACTATTAAGACAATATTCAGATACAATCGATCCAGGTTCATACAACTTTCGCAGTTAACTCTCACGCACATAAGTCTATACAACGCACATTCGATCAAACAGTTCTCGGCAATTACGATTTAAGATGTTCGACCGCTTTCGAACACAAGTGCCAGAGAGACACTTATTCAGGTCTTATTCCACGATATCGGCGGTGTCACAAAATTATTATTATTTGCGCGTCTCTACACGTTCAACTCGATAGGACACGCTATACTGGTGTACCCCTAACCCTCAAATGAAAGCGAATGACGTATTTCGCCGGTAGCCACGGGTTCTCTTCTCCCTTTTCCTTTCCCCTTGCTGCGATCCGATTCCGACCCGAACCGTTTCGACTTGCATGCATGTATTTGTGTATCTCTCAGCACCTCGTCGAAAAGTGCGACGTATATAAGCGCTGTAAAATCGTAGAAAATCAAATGATCCGAATATCTCGTTCACTGCACAACACTATCTGCAAGATACGATGTATATGTATATGTCACGTTAAGTTTACGATACAGTAATACAGTGATTATCGACGACGACAACCCTTAAACTAGAACTTGGAGAAACTGTTGTTACGTTGAAGCCATGCTTCCTCCAGACGAAAATTTAGCAAACAACCGCGAAGAACACAACATCCCGCGAAGAGAGTCCTCGACAAACTGCTGCCTCTGACCAGGTGTCTCCTCTCTTTATTCCTTTTGGGTCCCAAGTACATGAAAGCCTCCAGCTATATAGGTGCCCCTTAGAACCGATGGTGGGGGCTTATTCTTATTTAACAGCACGAAGCAGGAACACCAGCAACAACCAACTTCGAAGCCTCCCTTCCTTTTCTTTTTCGTCCCTTTCCCGCTCTCTTTTTACACTCTGTCTTTCTCATGCAACTTCTATCTTCGATTCTTCCAGCTTCCTCCCCTTTTCTTCTCTTGTCCTCCGTCCTTTTCTCTTTCTTGCTTTCTATCCCATCGCTCCCCTTCTTACTACTTGCTAGCCATCCTTTTCTTTTGTTCGCCCGAGTGCCCTCATCCCTTTCTTTTCGCCTTATATTCTTTCTTCGTCCTTCTTTTCGTACTGCTTTGCGGTACACGAGAAGAAGCTTGTACCACCGGTAAAGCCCGCCAAAATTGTATCAGCTGTCCTGAATTTTACTCCGCCTGTCAAGTATGTGACGTATATCGCTTTTCTTGTCCTTCTGTCTCTTTGTCAGGTAGGTAGGTATCCCATGGGAGAAAAAAGGGTCAGTCGAATCTTACAATAGCAGGGCTATTATAATTTCTGCAGTGGTATACTTTTTACTCTCGTTTTGAAAACACACATAGCTCTGTACTTATCGCTTGGTATAAACTAAAAATTAATTCGAACTCATGCTTGGGTGAGAGGTATTTTTTATTGCGGTGTTCCTTTTAGAAACGAAAACTTTGTCAGTTTGAAGAATAGAACGTGCATAAAATTTAACGTGCATATTATTTCCAATGTGGATAAAATAGAATTTTCGAATAAAACACTAATGTTGCTAAAATAGTATTTCGTCTCAACCGTGTATGCATATGTATATCTATACTATACCTACCTACTGTATAATAATTTTAACTCTGCTGCAGCCAAATTCAATTTGCTGCTATAATTGCATGCACGTTATGCTCACTTCCCATTAAATCCCTTTCTCGCGGAGATGACATACACACGTAGATATGGAATAAATATCGATCTTTTAAATCTTTCAACAAGTCACCGATATGTATTTCACTACGTGCTTTTCCCATTCTTCGCTAAAGATATGTACATCTGAACATGCGACGTGCTAACAAGAGTGCACAATTATTTGCTTTCGTATTCATTGCCAGTTTCATACCATTCTTCCAGCGTTGTTACTTTGCTACTTATGGTACCAAAAAAGACATCATGTCACCTTGATGTTAAGTTTTCTTTGGCGTTGACACGTATTGATAGGCGAAGCAAGAAAGAAAATTGAAGACATAGTGTGATTGAGAACCACTTGTAGGAGGACAGCTGCCGCTGCGAGCGCATCTGCTGTCGGTTGCGCGGGCACGCGCGCTTACATATCCTTATTCCTACGTCGCGTCGCGTCGGTACTATACACTCTATAACTCTATATAGATGTTCGCAGGTCGAACGCATACGGTACTCCTCTGTTCTCCTTACTTTAACCGTGTTGTTGCATCCTTTTTTTCACTAGTCCTTTCCTTTTCCATTTCCTTCGTTATTTTTGTCCGAACATTCGCTGCTCAGTATCCCCCGTCTCTCTTGTTATTCTCACTTCTTTCCCCTCCTAGTTACCGCTGTCCTTCGTTCATTTCAGTTGGTTTCTTTTTTCTCACCCCTCGAACTGCGACATCGGAGCATTTGAATCCCGTTTTTATAATGTACTTTCTAGCAAACGTGTCTTACCGTTGTGTATTGGGGGTTGACGGATCGTCGACGGATCTTCCCTTTAATACCGGCAAGGCGAGGATTTACAATCCGTGAGAGAGTTAGAGATAAATAGATAGATAGATAGACAGATAGGCAGATAGTGAGGGAGAGGGGTTGACAGAAGGGAGAGAGTGTCTACTCGTGTTTATGGCATATACGATGGTTGTCTGATTTCTAAAGCCTGGTACACCTAGCTCATAATACCTACGTAGGGCTTACGCGAGCAGCGGGGTTTTCTACGGTGCGTAGCAGCGTACGATGCAGCTTGCCACAGCCGGTACGAATGCCATGGCGGTACCCGAAATTTTCTTTGTTCTCATTGTTCAGAGAATTTCCAGTGTGCGTTTACGACTACCAAACTTCCTAGAAAATTGTCGATTTTCTCTACCGTTGGATTTTTCCATCTACTTGCCTTGTTCCGCTCTCATTTCCGATTCCCTTTCTCCCTCTTTCATTCTCTCCAACCACCCCCATAGGATTTTAAGTTCAGTCCTTTTGTCCCTTTACATACCTGCTCTCGTTGAAACGAACTGGCGCGATAGCAATCGCTGCTACGCAGATTTCTCTCCAAATTCATTCTTCCTGCCTGCCACCGGTTTCTATCGAAAGCCAAAGAAATATTGATTAAATAAAATTCGTTGACGGTTCTACTTCAAATGTTAGCGTATCGTTGTATCGTTCTATAATTTCACTTTATCGTTAGTGTCGTCTAAGTTTATCTATTGAACCACCTAAAGGATAGAATCACTTTCACAGCGGTTTGTTTTTTCTTTAATCTTATCAAAATAAGAAAAGCCTCGGGATGCGTACATCGACACATGCCATGGAATGGCATCGATGTGCTGCATGTGCTTCACGCAGTAGGGCCCAGATGGCAAGCGTTGAATCCCTTGGTTAAATTTTAACCACGATACATATACCACTACTGCTTCCCAGGCCACCTGTTCTATGAGTAGTGCAAAGCTATTCCCAAAATTTCACAAATGGGGGGAAATATGCACTAGTCCGATGAGTGATAACCAGGGGAAAAGTGCGTTATCCCAATAGAGACCGATCGATGTTGAGTTTATCTATACCTTGGTAGTAATTTTCTATCTAAAACATGATTTACTTCATAAATGCTGGTTATTCGACATGAGTCAAAACTAATACATTTATTAACAATTCTGCGATAGAAGCGAAACGAATTTTTATTAATGTTATTGTAAGTATTTGCAACAGCATTTGCATTAAGCAAAAATCTATGCATGCATATAAGTACCTAGGTAGGGATATTGTAACGTACTACTATATGCTCACCAAACGGTCTTTCCAAGCGACGTTACATTTTGGGACGGGTTTCAAAAGATCTTTGTTCAGGTCGAGGAAGTGAATCCGTAGTCGAATTCAAGCGTGTTCGTGTATACGAATACTTTATATCGTTTGTAACAACCGGAAGTTCAACATACATAATGTTTCTGGGTGCGCCCGCTGTGCTATTTTTCGCTTCACTGGCAAATAGAAACAATATAATGATCAACTATGATTTAATGAATATGACACAACGCAAACACAATCTCCTATCTCAGGTCAATTTTTTGAATCCTTTCCCTGTTTCTCTTCTATTCGCATTTACCAGCGACTACATAAATAACAATTACCCCTTTCAATTTTACTTCGCTGCGAATCTAAATGATTGTGTGACTTAATATATTGAGTATTATAATCGAAAGGACAGAAAGGCTATTTGCAAAAGTAACACTGATAGCTGCATTCCTAATATACATACATATGTGTATATGTGTAAATGTACAAATACGGAAAGTCGTAAGGAGCATTACTTGAAAAGTGACTTTGTACATAATTGATTCGGTATAGTAGAAGCTTACAATTAGAAGATGTGGTATTTTAAACGGGTAGTAAATTATCAAATAGTAAATCAAATAGGAACATAGATTTCTTCCATGTTCATTGTACGAGGGTTAGGTAAGGTAGGTGGGGTATGTAATGTAGCAGAGGTAGGTAAGATAGGAGCGGTATGTGATGTAGCAGAGGTAGGTAAAGTAGGAGGGGTTTGTAATATAGCGGAAGTAGGTAAGATAGGATCAGGTAAGTTGATAAATTACAGAGCTGTCATCCATGGCATCTACATTACCTGTATACTTTATTGTCTATCCTGTATCTGGTCTGTCCTGAAATTTCATGAAAAGTAGGTCAAACTCAAATCCTTCCACGTGTAGAAAAACATTGTCATCACTTTTACGATGACACGAATGGAAAGTATCACGAGTAAAACTTACCTTACGCGTACGAACAGATCAGTCTACTTTACGAGCAGTATTGACTCGTACACACCGAAGTATCACCGTGAAATTATTTAAGCATTTTCAATTATTCAGTTCCCCGAATAAGATTCAATTATGAAGACTTGAATAATAGTAATGGTCCATTTGTTGCAAGTGGACCATTGTATTTTAAGCTGTTTTTCTTTTCAAAAGACCCATCAATTTTTGTGTTATACTTTGTCAATTCTGTAGGGCGCTAAAATTAACAATGGTTAAAATAATGGACAATACTGTCAAAGTAGTTTTTATTTCTTTAATTTTCGACCTTTTGGCATTTACAATGATATTGCCATTATTACCTGCTTTATTGGATTATTACAAAGAAATAGAAGATGATCAAGGCATGTACTTTAAAATCTTACACTACATACAAAATGCAAGACAATTCTTTGATGCACCTGACAAAGTGAATACAGTACTTTACGGAGGTTAGTCGAAATTCATCAATTTACATTTCTTCTCATATATATATACACGTATCTGTTCGTATAATTCACTTCAATTTTGTAGGTTTCCTCGGTTCTATGTACTCTTTCTTACAATTTCTGGGTTCCCCGATAGTAGGAGCACTATCAGATATTTATGGGAGGAAACCAATGATGATATTCTGTCTGACAGGAA
The DNA here is from genome assembly GCA_963583965.1 of Nomada ferruginata. Lineage (NCBI taxonomy): Eukaryota > Metazoa > Arthropoda > Insecta > Hymenoptera > Apidae > Nomada > Nomada ferruginata. The sequence goes on along the minus strand of OY757225.1, from coordinate 4,813,582 downwards.
TTGCAATGTCCTACCTGTTATGGGCACTTTCCTTTAACTTTACCATATTCGTATTAGCCAGATTTGTCGGAGGTATTAGTAAAGGAAATGTTAACTTATCGATGGCCATTATCAGCGATGTCACGTCTCCAAAGACAAGGGGACGCGCCATGGTAAATTTTCAAACTATGTGTAAAGATGCAAATATTGTAAGTAAACTGACAGAAATAATTAAAATGGAAATTAAAATGGACTACTGTCAATTTTCAGGCGCTTGTGGGCATAGCTTTTTCTATTGGCTTTGTAATAGGTCCAATGATAGGGGTATTTTTTGCTTGGTGTTCAAGTAACAACAGGGACGGCGCTTGGTACATACTACCCGCGTTATTTGCCCTCTTCTTAGCGGGGAGTGATTTATGTTTTATTGTCTGCAACTTGAAGGAATCTTTGCCAGCCCATTGTCGAACAAATAGTCTAGCATCTGGTGTATCTGGAATTATCGCTTATATCAACCCTGTCGATTTATTCCAATTTAATGGAGTGTCTGGATTGAATTCACAAGGTGACATTTTTTGAGGATGATGCGCTACAAATTTGCGGGAACATTAATGAAAATTGCATACACAATTTCAGAGAGAAAGAATCTAAGAACACTGGGTTGCACATATTTCGTATATTTATTCGTGTACAGCGGCTTGGAATTTACCTTAACTTTCTTAACTCATTATTTGTTTGAATTTACAAGCATGCAACAGGGTTGGATGTTTTTGGGAATTGGATTGGTCATGGCAATTTTGCAAGGAAGTTGGGTGAGAACAATTCCATCCAACAGAACGAAATGTGTAGCAGAATTGGTAAATATTTTGGAAATTTAGTTGGAATGACTCCCCTTTTATTCAGTTTCGTTTGCTCAAACTACATTAACATTTCAGGGTTTATGGCTGATCATACCAGCATTTGTTTGCGTAGGTTTAGCTAAAGATATATTGACATTGTCCGTTGGATTACTTCTATTTGCGATTTGTAAGTACATTACGACATAAATATGTAGGCGGTATAGTGCGTTTAATGTTTATAGAAGGTTACAACTAAAAGAGCTTTCTATATTTTAGCTACCGCTATGGTCGTCACTTGTATGATGACACTTGTGACACAAATAGGGCCCGATCATAGAAAGGGTGCAATAACAGGTGTTTTTCGTTCTCTTGGAGCATTAGCCCGAGCCTGTGGACCTGTTGTAGCGTCCTCTGGTAAGAGTAAAACATGTGACAAAGACATGTAGGACAAAATGTACAGCATCCAATCATAATCTATTGTTTCAGCTTTTTGGTGTATTGGAAGTAAGACGACGTATCTCGTCGGTGCTGCAATTCTTCTATTTCCGCCTCTTATTCTTAAAAAGATGAAGTCATTTTAAAGGGAAAGTATTTATATATGAGTATTATATACTTTATTTTAAACAGTATTTTTATACATTTATAACTGCGCTTTTTATGCACTTTACATGTAATTGTTAAAATGAACTCGTTATGTACTTATTTTTACTGTGTATTGAAAGTACGTATAATATATTTTAACCCGTATGTATGACTACATACACATGTGAATGGGAAATTCTGTCTGTCTCTACTTCTGATCGCTCTCCCTTTATCTCTCTCTCCCCCTCTCTCAGTATGACGCGTTACAAGTAATATACATATATACATATTCGCAAATCTTTTAGTAGTGGAAAAATAAAAATGTGCACGTTTATTCGTACTTCATAAATGGTATAGAGTGAAATGTAATTTGTGAGAAAAATCTATAACACAAAGATGCGATTTATGAAAATATATACATATATATATGTATAACTGAAGAAAGGTAACAAATTTTCGTATTATTACAACAGCGTCTATAATTTATACGTCATTGCTGAAAAATTCGATAACCATTATGAATGATATGCATTATTGGTATTTGGCAATTTGATAACATAATCCGGTTTATTTTGGACGATCGATTGAAAGAAATTGTGCAAATAGTATAACTTTAACCGATTTTTAATCGAAATTATCAGTGCCAGAGATAAAAAAAAGATAAATATATTTCTTTCAATTCGTGCTACGTTCCTGGAGAATATGTAACATGAACCAGCGCAAGCGTAGTGAGCACTTACTCATGTGATATACCCCTTCCATGTGCCGCCGCGCCATTTACGGTATGAAATTCTCGGAATTCGTTGTTCACGGCACTCCGTCGTCGACCGCGCTGATCGGAGTAACACAGAAGGGGGAAAGTTATTGATAATATTGGCGCGTACGACCGGTCCCCGTAATCATTACGTTTACAATTATCGCGAGTACACTGAGTTTAATCGGTTCGCAGGTTACATCTCCAACAAATAGATAAAGATAGGTAACAGAGAATTATACAGCACGCACAAATCCTAGTTGCTTCCGTCTTCGGACTAGCAGCAGGTGAGTGCTACCAGTTCTTCAATCATCATCTCTTTCTTTCGCCCCTCCCGCTTATCTATTTACGCGCAGCGCGATACGTCACGTTCTGTTATTTCTAAGTTCCGATGCCAAATTCCTCTCGCCGGATTTCATTAGGAACCATCAAACAGTCAGTGCTGCAACTTTTTTTTGTTTTTAACTAAACAAGTAGGTTTGTGCGACCCTTGCCAGAATGCTATTTAATATCGTTCATATATATGTATATACAGTGCTTGCTTAAGTTAAAGAAAATACATATGCATCCATTTTTCAAACGTGCATAGATCGAGCAATTTTATTTTGTCGTCCGGCGAAGCCTTTTGATATTTCAGTGGAAATACAATCGAAAGTTTATAAAGGATTGAACACTTATTCAAGCTTGTATAAACTTACAGTACAGTGCTAGTTTGTGGTTATATTGTTACTGTTAGATTCAAGGATTCTTTAGCGTTGCGAACGAAAGCGATTGACATTAATCGTTACAAGATAATAATGCATGTCTAAAAGAAATAATATGTTTTTAAGGAAAAGGCTTTACAATTGAAATCGAAATGTCTCTGTGGGCAAAAGCGCAACAACTACCACAAGATGCACTGCAACAGGTACGGTCAGTTTATGGTGAACACTTTCCCATAGAGGTCCGACATTTTCTATCCTCATGGATAGAAGAAAAAATGTGGTAAGTTTACTGCATCGGATAAGTCCATGTATCTTTATTAATACTTTACTCAGACGATTCTATTGTACATTGGTGTATTTTTTATAGGACTGACATAGAACCCGATAATCCGCAGTACGATCAATACATAACTAACCTCGTTCGATCTCTGATACAAGAATTGGAAACAAAAGCGGCTTCTTTAAACACAGACGATATGTTTTTAACGAAATTAAAATTAATGGAGGCTGCAAAGAACTTTCGTGTAAGTACAACAGTTGAATGTTAACAATTTTATCAAAGGACGTTACAATTTACGCATTATTTCCTTTTGGCGCAATGTAGCAGAGGTATACGCATAATCCAGCAGCATTATTTAGGATAATTAGACACTGTTTGGGAACAGAAATGAAACTGGTAGCTCAGGTGGAAAACTTAGGGGGTGCTTTAATCGGTATGGCTGGTGGGAAAGTGGGTTTGATCAGCGATGCTGTCGCTGAAATAGCTCAACACGTAGAGTCCTTGCGACGTAGAACCCAAGAAACTGGAGAGGATTTGAGAAAAATGGAGCAGGAGCAAGAAGCATTTGCTATTAGTTATCACGAGTGTACCAAGTTAAATGCACATCTCCAGCACCTTGCGACCCAGGCGCAGAATCAACAAAATTTGGACATCGAGAAAAAAATTAGGAGGTAGTCTAGTGCTCTTAACAATACTTAACAGCTCAATAGCAACTCTATCGATCGGGGAAATAACAATAATGCTGTTCTAGGCAAAAGGAGCAGCAGGAACAATTATTGAATCACAAAGTAGCTGGTTTAATGCAACTGAGATTAACATTGGCTGATAAACTGAAAGACACTATTACTAGACTCAATAGCTTGCAATCGAGAGTTTTGGACGATGAACTTATTAGGTACACGCTTGTTTAGTCTCAATTTTCCGCCGATTCTGGTTCAAGAATTTTGCCACAAGATGTTATATAAAAAAGAATACATTCTTTTAGATGGAAGAGGGATCAACAACTGGCAGGAAATGGTGCGCCGTTTAATAGCAATTTAGATTCTATCCAAGAGTGGTGTGAAAGTTTGGCTGAACTAATTTGGCTTAATCGACAACAAATTAAAGAAGCGGAGCGTTTAAAGCAAAAATTTGCTTTGGAACCACCAGGAATGCAAGACATTCTTCCTACGTTGAATTCGCAGATTACGCAGCTCCTTAGTTCCTTGGTCACGAGTACATTTATTATAGAGAAACAGCCGCCTCAAGTAATGAAGACTAATACACGTTTCACGAGTACGGTGCGCTTGCTCGTCGGCGGAAAATTGAACGTGCATATGACTCCCCCTCAAGTAAAAGTGAGCATTATCAGCGAAGCTCAAGCAAATGCTTTATTGAAGAGTGATAAAATGGCAAAAAATGGTGAAGCCAGCGGTGAAATATTAAACAACACGGGAACAATGGAATATCATCAAGTAAGAAGATCATTGCAATCTATAATAATCCTATGGAAATCTAACGCGTGTAATTTTGCTTCCAGGCAACGCGACAGCTGTCCGTAAGTTTTCGTAATATGCAATTGAAAAAAATCAAAAGGGCCGAGAAGAAGGGAACAGAGTCCGTGATGGATGAAAAATTTTCGCTCCTGTTTCAATCGCAATTCAGTGTTGGCGGCGGCGAATTGGTGTTTCAAGTTTGGACGTTAAGCTTACCAGTCGTAGTGATTGTACATGGGAATCAAGAGCCACACGCGTGGGCTACTGTAACATGGGATAACGCGTTCGCTGAGCCAGGAAGAGTGCCGTTTGCGGTGCCCGATAAAGTTCCATGGGGTCAAGTAGCTGAGGCGTTAAACGTTAAGTTCAGATCGGCGACCGGTCGTTCATTAATCGAGGACAATCTGCGATTTCTCGCGGAAAAGGCGTTTCGTGGCGGTAACGCGGGTGGACAAGATTACACTACTTTGCTTTTGAGCTGGGCACAGTTCTGCAAAGAGCCATTACCGGAAAGAAATTTTACTTTCTGGGAATGGTTTTACGCCGTGATGAAATTAACGAGGGAGCATTTGAGAGGCCCATGGATCGACGGTTATATATTGGGATTCGTGAGGAAAAGGCAGGCGGAAGAAATGCTAGCGAATTGCGCGTCTGGAACTTTCTTAATGCGCTTTTCCGATTCTGAACTCGGCGGCGTTACGATCGCATGGGTAGGAGGTAATTGCCTACATATATTTTTTTATATATATTTACTTTACCTTTCCCTCGACTGGTGCTCATATGTTTTCGCGTCAAACTATTTTCAGAGCAGACCGAAGTCTTCATGCTACAGCCGTTCACGAGCAAGGACTTCGCAATACGTAGTTTAGCTGATCGTGTATCCGATTTGCAACACTTACTTTACCTATATCCAGACCTGACGAAGGATCAAGCGTTTTCCAAATACTACACGCCTTTCACAGGTAAATATAATACTACTTCGTTTAGCCTATTAGCCACGCTTCGATTTGGAATTGCTCGTATTACCTTTTGTCGTAGAAAATCAATCTACATCGACGAATGGATATGTAAAACCGTTGTTGGTAACGCACGTACCTGGTTGGGGTGGACCGGGTGTCGGTGGACAAACACCATCGCACTCTTCCGTAGTTGGAGTAGGCAGTAGCGGTCAAAATGGTCCAGGTGGTGGTAGTTATCCCGCAACGCCGTCCACTATGTTTCAAGCACACAGTCCCGATCCATCCGTAACACGCGATACTCCATCAGTGGCTTCCAGGTCAGTCTCCTGGCTTTAAAGTATCAATCATTTTCTTTCATTCATTCTTTTTATTATTATTTTTATTTTTATCACTATTATTATTATTATTAAAGTAAGCTACCACAGAAAATTCGTAGAAGATGTGCATAGTTCTTTTTGACTTTCGATCAATGCATTTGTTAGACATCGAAAAAGTATATCTGCGGACCAAGTTCTCAAATATATTATTTCCAGCGAGTTAATGAATTTTTCTATACAACATTATAAGACTACGGTGAACACTGTTTTTGCCAATAGACTTTTCGAATCGAAGATGTTCATGTATCCAACATGGATCGACGTCAAGATCCTTAATTAGTAGAATAGAGACATTCCTAGAATTGACAACACTTTGCACGTCTTTTATATTCTATCTGTACAGATGAATGTCAGTATTGTTCTTTTGTTTTATGTTTTTCTTTATGCGAACGTCCAGAAAATACTATAGTTTACAGTGATATTGTAGTTCTATGTTTTCTAAACTTTTCTAATGAAATTTTGCAATTTTTATACTATTATATTATTGTATCGTGAAATGAAAGTATAAGTAATGTTAAGTCGTGCTAAACGATTTTATCTATAATTAAGGAAATTTTATATTGAAAAATATCGGATGGTTAAAAACGTTTCACGCAAAATGTATGCATCGTTATGTATACGAAACTTATAAGATGACTAGTCTTTCAGTACTATTTTGTTTTTTTTTGTTTTTTTCTTACACGTTTCTCCTGTCTTTTTAGCCTTTTCTTTTGATTCGATTTTAATTTAATTTAGTTTAATTTTTATTTAGAGTTCTTGTTATCCAGTACTCGATTTCGATATTATGCGTATATGTTTCTATAGTTAAATATATCTTTAGTATAAAATGGTATTATCACAGGGTACGATATTACGTATAATGCCATTACTAAGTGTTCAAGGTCCTCCGTAGAAAAATGTTATACAAGTTGAATAGAACAAGTATTCGTTCTTAACAGAATGGTTGATAAATTGTGTATAATACACCTCTTGTATATATTCGTTTGCAAAGTAAATTATGCCAAAGTCCATCGAATGGATAAAGTTCAGGTTTGGAGGACCTTGGATCTTATGAAGTAATTTGGCCGCAGATCTTTTCTTTTAATCGTTCCTGTTCTTTTCCCGATATTTTTGTTTATAATGCTTAGTTTATTGCGCATATAGCGAATGTGGAACAAGGGCAAGGTACAATAAGTTAGCGTAATTTATTGAAATAGTAAAAATTTTTCCAATTTTATTGGAAAGAGACGGCTTATCCATGGCATAAAGAGAACGAAACATAGCTTTTGCTTCGCTCGTATAGTGACTGTATACAGGGCACATACGCGCGTTTGTGTACTTGCTGCGCATATACATTTTTATGTAGAAATACGGACGATAGTGTAAGGCCATCGGGTAGTTTAAGAAGTTGAGTCGTGAGAAGAAAGAAAAATCGAAGGCATAGGCCTGGAGCAAGCCGGTACAACCACACAACGGAATATTACATATGCTTAGATGCTACTTCTGAGAAAACGCAGCTCCAATCACGATGCATTATAACATAAGTGTTGTACATTACTGGCAATCGGGTGTACTCGAAGACAATGGCACTAGAATTTGTACACACTCTCGTGTCTGGGCAGAGTTGTACGATACGTGTAATTTGAATACATTATACACGTCTGGCGTGATTCTCGAGTGACCGATAAAATTCCGATTGGGATGGGGATGATGGGGATCTTTCTGTGGTTGTTCGTACTTCCTTTGCCGTGTTGTACCGGCTATCCGGCTAATCGGTCACACGTTTCGGCGAAACGGATGAGCATGCATCTCTCGTTTATTCGAGCGGCAAATGGAGAAAAGAAAAGTGTACACGTTTAAAGGGGGACGAATGGGACGGAATAGACATGAACATGGAAGAATGGAAGAATCGAGTTCAATTACGTACCGTGTATAATATGTTTGGATCTAGTACGAGTCTGTTGTCCATTACTATGCCAGTGATTGGGGTTGTGTTTTGGTTTTGTGGTAGCTACGCTCCGGGCCTTGGCCAGTCAGGTGTTGGGCGAACAAATCCGGACATGGACTATGTGGAGCTGATGGGTCACGGCGAGCTGCCTTCGATCGACGAAAATCTCAACTTGGACCACTTTAGCTTCTCCGAGTTCATACAGTCATACAACACTAAGCCACAATAGGTATGTCAGGCGCGATATATTTCTTGTACGTTACGCGTCGACTGATTGTCTTCGTTTCGCACCTTGATCACCCTTTTAATCGTAAATAATACAACGGATACAATCCGTTTTTTTATCGAGGAAGATAGAGAGATTTTATATATATATATGTTATATATACATATAAAGGGGAGGGATGTATAAAATATAGTTTCATCGTTTCCAATATATTATTTCGTTTACCTATATGTATAATTGAAATACTGTTGCCATCGGACAACATGGCATATATTTTACTCTTATCAAATAAGTGCAATATATCCAAGAGCAAATGACATTTAGAATCTTTTTTTTGTTTTCTTTTTTTTTACAGTTGAACGTTTGAAATAATTCTTTACGCGCCAACGTTGCTCGGGTAACGTTGCGATTGTACGCGTGTATAATTCACTGTTCCAGTGAATTCCTTTTGTATAGACATTTAGTACGTTCAATTGAATTTAGCCGAACGATTGAAAATATCACAGACGTGGTTGCAGGTATGCACCTTGTACAGAATCTATCAAATCGAGTTCAATTGTATAGCGAGTAATCTATTACAAGGCACTGCAACGCCAGCGCTTAGTTTTATTTGTATATCTATGTATGTACGCGTGTGGCGTTTTTTAAACTTTCTTTTATGACTACGCTCAATCGGTTTGGCTTTAATTCCCCCTTAATTAGATGTCACTTGAAAAATGAAGCGTTTGGCACAAACTATTGCGGGATATTGTGCAGTTTGCGAACCGCAAAGCGCGGGTCGTAACGGAAATACGTATACATATAAAAAGCATACAGTACGTTATCTTTGATTATTGTGTAGTACACAGATTTAAAGAATATATTTTATATAAAGTAATGAAAATCGTTTTACATAGGCGTGATGTCAAATGATATATACTTCTGCTTCGTTTTCGAGTACCTTTCAGGGATGACCGATGTGACTGTTTATAAAAAAAAAGATCGGTTATTCGTTGAGAGAGTGTATGTATGAGAGGAAGGGGGGTAGCATGTGGCAAGGCAGGGTTAGTATAATAAAACGTAGGACAAGTAAATACAGACAATCACTTCCGCGCGCAGTCATGTAAATAGTAAAATTACAGAAATCCAAGCTTTTAATTTATCGCTGGGAAGCATGTATAGTATATACTGAAATAAGAGAGAGGCTGAAAGAGTGTGTATCGTTATGTAAATCGCGAGACCTAAATGTGTGCCTTATGATCTTTGAATTGATGCTTGTTATATTTTTGGGGAATTTTCTTGCCAAATATATATCTATGTATCCGTTTTTTTTCGAATTACCGTTCGACAAAACGACGACAAAACGTTCTGACCGTATTCAATTAATTGTACTTTCCCCTCTTAACGTTGTTCATTCTGAAAATTCTGACAAATCTGTATCGAACGTTTCACGATAGATGCGCAATATTTCTTAAAACGATGGAGAGATATATTTTCCAACTAATATTTACTATTTTCTATCAATTTGGGTAGATAATGATTACTTCCCCGATTATTGTTCCCTCCCCTGTAGTTTACGTACACTATTAAGAAACACATATATAAATATTATATGTATACGAACGTACGTATCAATGTATGTATAGATGGTCGCATGCGTGTACACGTAGTGCACGCAAAGTGTGTGCAAGAATATAGATATGAGAGAATTAACCAAATTCGCCGGGGTGTTATTACGCTACTGTTTATGGATCTTTAAAAAAAACAAACAAAAAAACAAATTAGAGTTTATTTTATTATTGAGAACAATTTTACTGTTTGTAAAAGATATACATTATTATTCCTTCTGTTCACCCCGTATACAATAATTACTATATAAATGTAAGGTAAGATGTATTCGTACACTGATGTATCGAATAAAGTAATTTTTAATTCGACTTATAAATTTTTGCGTGTCCGTCGGTTTCGTTTAAACGTTTACAATTGGGGGACAGACCGATAAATTTTGATCACGATACAATTGTTAGGTAGAAACACAAAACGCAGAGGGCAGAGAGTCTTTTTCTATGCGGAATAAAAAGATTAAGAATAGGTTTCACTGTTCAACATCACTGGCATTCATTGTTTCTGTTTGCGTCGCCCAGCTCGTCTATCGAGTCCAAGCAATCGCATAGTTCAGGCGGGCAGATATCTTCGTAATGGCCAGGTGGAGGGTAACTAGCATGATAGATGGTATCGGCGCACATAGGATATGTAGGTGGTTGATATTTCCCTTTGGGCGCCCACGGTATGGCTTCTTTCGGGACCGGAGTCCAGGATTGATAGGACAATTTGTTTACCGTGTCGCACTCTATTTTTTCCGGTAATCTAATCACAGAGGAAAAGAATTGAGATAGTAAGCGGGCAACGTGTACAAACGATGGGCAAGTGTCCGCTTTTGCTTACCTGCAGTATCGAACGATTGGCTTGAAGCTCTGAACAAGTTCTATCGGGCCCGGTTTCGCATAAGACAATTTCGCTGTAGTTCTGTCGTCGATCGGTGTCTCTGGATTCCGTAGATTATTGCAGGGAATAATAAGATCGGGACGCAGCGTTATTTTCTGCACGAAATCGCACCGATTTGTCGTCTCGGATTGCATTGGGCCATCCCCGATCATGTTTCTAATTCTTGGAAGTATCGGGGAACGTTTCTCGCTTTGCACCGGTTGAAAACTTAACTACGAACAGATCGCGAGGAAAGGGTCAGCTAGAAAGAGTAATCGTTGCTTGTTAAAAGCGTGGATACACGCGTCTGTACTTTGGACGTGGTGTCGGCCGATATTTTTCCCTCGGGTTTGGATATAGCGCCGCAAGGAATGACTGGCTCAACCCGCTCAACATCCCCCGATTGCAAATAGCTTTCTTTGTAAATAGTCTTTCCAAGAAATACACCACCGCGGGGAAACACATCGGTGGTAGCCGGCCGAACAGGTTTCTCCATACAGGCTTCTTCGTTTTTCAAGTAGCTCTCAGAGTATGTTGTCTTGGCGCACATCGCAGTGTCTGGGGGTCTTTAAAGATTTATTGTGAAAGCATCTCGGGAGCAGTTTACTAATGCGAATCGAACGTACGAATATGCAATTAGACAACGTTGAAACATGTGACTAATAATGATTGATTATGTAGTACTTGTAGATTGGCTTTTGCTGCCAGGGGCACACGTCTCTCTCCTCGACGCGAACGGGCTGATAGCTTAGCTTCTGCGTAGTATCATGGGGTACCGGTTCGCTGGGTGGACAATAGACTCTAATAGGCCTGAAATTCATCGTCGGTTCTGTAGGACCTGGATCCACGTAAGAGAGTTTCGCTGTGGTGCTGCCGTCCAGTTTGCCGGTGCTCAATCGAATGTTTCCGCACGGAAATATAATATCTGGCTTCTCAACGTATTTGCGCGAGTAATCCTGTCGAGCTGTAGTGACAGAATCCATTCTACCAGTTCCGATCATCGACCTGGTAGAGATGCCGAAGAAAAATGTTCCCTCAGACTCGATACAGAACACGCTGGGTACGGGAGGGGTGTTACCTCTGTCTTGGTACTATTGCTTTCGTTTTAGGAACATTCCCAACAATTTTGTAACTCATTTTATTGGTGGTCTTGTCAGAAAATCGACCGTCCGATTTAACAAGGGCCGGTACAGGGCGAATGGGTTGCGATCGGCTACGCCGCATTTCTGCTTGGTCCACATTTAAGTACGACTGGTGGTATGTGGTGTTAGTGTCGAGTAGGTTCGAGGGTGGATTGTACATTCTCACAGGCGCGAACGATTTTGTCCGCGAGGGTTGCACGTATCTCCTCGTACACTATAATAGATTTTTTATAGGAGCGTACACAACGTCAACGATCAATCGGATTTATTATTATTAAACATATTGCGATAGGTGGAATCGATACTTTTACGTCGCATGGGCATTGCACCGATGTGGGAGCCAATAATTTACATTGCTTCTTGTTTGTACTAATCTCCACTACTTCCATTTTGCTACTTGGTATTATTATTTATACGAACGAGTCTATTCTTTTCCCTTTAAACAAATGCGACAACAGAAGCCCGCGTTTCCGTGCACCGTTTAAGTCCCTGTCCTCGAAAGATTCGATAAATACAAAATATAATAATATAAAACGGCAAGATCGTAGATGAAAACGTCAATCTCGCCTGCGTTACATTTTGCGATTTCAGCGAAACGGGAAATTTAGTAGGCCACACTTCGAAGTTAGTGTTAAATCAATGTTATTCAAGCGGAAACAAAATAAAGCTGACGACAAATCGAACGATGCAACGATCAATCGCAAGTTAATAATTTATAATAAATATATTATTATATGTATTGTATATTATGAGTAGCGATGAAACTAAGAAGTAACATTGGTCAAAGTTTTTGTATCGATATGATTTACTGATAAAAACTGTAATATAAATACTGTATTTTAGCTATTGATAGAAAATTTATTCACTTTATACGCATCGATTAAATATGTATATATTATGATTACGTAGAATGACTTTTTGCTAGTTTAGATCACAGTTAACTTTCAAGGTTCGACAGATGATTCTTTTCAATAGCGTTTAACGAATACGTTTGTTAATATGCGTGTTCGATCAACCCATCAACATGAATTAATAAAACTGTATTGGTACATGGAAGACATAGAAAAAATACTATGCAATTGCGTGTACATGTATACTTGCTCGCGTTTCGTTTTACGGGGATAGCGTTTGTCGGAATGGTCTACATTCGTACTGCAACGCACTGCCCACATCCAATTATCATCTTTTTACTCTTCCACATGAAGCATGCCGGAAAATATTGTTTCAACATTACGTATATTTACCGTGTACAATATAATCATACTATGGTTCGAGTTAGATATTCGAATTGAAGGGAAATGGTATAAGCAGCATAAGGTAAATTAAATGTAATTGCTCGTAAATCTACAAATTGTGTAGATTAGAAAACTAGTAGTGAAAAGAGGAGGTAGTGACGCGTAGTAAAATTAGGAGAGACAGAAGAAATAAAAATTAGATACGACGATATCTGTGATACACTCAAATGTTCTTTTCAGCCGACTCGCAGGGCTAATACCGTTAAGCGTACAAGGATTCGTCTAACACCACGAGAAGAAAGGACTTTTGTTCTGGAAGCGCTGTGTAAACGTGTCAGAGAATGAGAATAGTCTCGGTGCCCCGTTTCCTTTGGCCCTGTAAAAACAGTTGTGGTGAAATTGCATGATTTCGCACTGCATATACGTATAATTATTTGTCGCAATTTGTAGAATATACATTTGCACGGATAGATACTTTTCAACGATCACAGCAGGCATTTGAACCAACTGGACAGGGCTCTTGGCATCCTTTAAAGCTTGTTGCAAGTTTAAGATCTGACCACGCATTACGCTCATTTGTTTATCAAAATGGTGTCGATCGAACCCCTTGTCCTGCTATAAAAATACATACCCTTTTAGTGCGGAGTTCAACTATTGCCAATAATGTGTCGCTAACGACAGCAACGTTAATACGACTTACTTTAAATAAGTGATACAAATCATCGCAAAGATCTTGTACAAAATTCTGATCAGATAGTTGCGGTAATACAAGCTCCCGTGTTACAGAGCTAAACGGTTGTTTCGCTTGGCTTAGCCATGCCCAGTGATAAGGATAGGCCCGCCAGGAATCCGGATGCTTAAAGGGAAAGGCCAAGCCATTGTCTATAGCCGCTATTTTGACTTCGTCCTGCTCTGATCCAGCCTTTCCCATATTGTTATCGTATTTAATTAGCCAATTATCGTTACCTTGAAAAAGAAAGCACAGACATTTGGAAATTACTGTGACCTGACCTACTGTACGAAGCTTCAAGGAATCAATTTAAATGCCATATAATACCTCTGTCAGTGTTCCTAATTATATAATCCAAAATGACTAAGCGCTCGAATTGAAGTTGAAATTCTCTACTAAGTCGTGGCGATAGGGGCTCGCTTTCCCACCGTCTTAACCAATAATCCGCATCCTTGTAGCCGTTCACAAAAACTTGGAAAGAACCAACTTTTGGTGGCAAACCGATACGATTGAAATGAGAGCCAACGGTTGGAAACTGGTCCATGATGGCTTGCTTCATACGTGCTTTTTGACGGTCTAATCGTGGGTAGTTGAATGTTTTACTGACAAGTTTAACTACTCTAGTATTTGGTACTACGCCCAGACCTAGTTTACGGTCAACTAAACTTGCACCCGTCTCGCTGAGGTATCCCTGGTTTGGAATTAAGCAACTTCTGCCAAAACAACAGGGACAACAAAGCTTGTGCATCCACTTCGTCCATTTTGGATTTAATCTTCCATAAGGCTCCTCGTCTTTTGGCTTAAATACTCCTATTATTTTCTGTAAGAAGCATTGCAAAGAGTATACATCGAGTCTTACGGATGTACTTCAAAATAGACCTAGCCGAAGTTAAGCGTAATGTATTGAAAAGAATAAATTATACCTTACCCCTGTGGAATTTTTTACAAAGTAACTGCCGCTAGATCCCTGGTATATCCTCTCGGGAAATTTCCCACTATCTATTGCCAACTCAGCCTGCCATACTAGTTCGGAGAACTGCGGATCATCTAAGGATAAACAATATAATACATAACTGATGGGACTGGAGATAAGAGAAAGCCAATAGTCATTGTTATGCGCCTTTGTAAGAATTAAGCAATAACGAACCAGCGAAACGATTGAACGTGACATCGAGCTCCAGCCGACCGAGGAGAGGCTGGCTCTCCCGGTCAATCCCAGGGGAATCAATGGCTACAGGTTGTTCGTTGCCCGGATTAGGAACAAATTCAACCTCTGGTACTAATTCCGAGCACTCGTCGTTAATTGGTAAACAACTATTAGGTGCGATCGAGAGGTCCACCAGTGCATCAGTTTCCACCAAGCTGGACGTTTTAGTGTTACTCTGGCTATGATATTCACGGTAAGGCACGTGCAATTGCTGTTGTTCGGAGTCGCTCATCACAACCGAATCTGCTAGTTGGTTGGCAGATTCCTTTACCACCCTGACGATTTCAATGATCGTTCGCGGAAATAATCCTACTTATTTCCCCATATTCCTATCCCACCTGTCAATGACGCACACGATCGAATTCGTGCTCGCCAAGTGTTTTCATTATTACCAAGTACGAGACAATCATTGCGTCATTAAATCAAACAACACCGAGTTATTCTCAATTTAATAATTGATGACAATAGCTATCAAATAACAGTATATGTATATTTACGATGCTTAGGTGCCCTATGTAACCAACTAACAAACTACGACTCGTCATTCCAGGACGCGATATCAGCTGATAGGATTAACGCCATACTTAATTTTTACTACACTATTGCACACCTACTATACCTATATGTATACGAAACTCGATAGGTACATACATTTTTACGCTTTGCGTACAAAATCTATACTTTTCAGTATAAAGAACATCTGTGCAATTACTTTACTTGCCGACCTCACTTCTATACATTTCTTCGCCAAATATGTATCTGTACAGTGTAGCAATGTACGGTTCTGTTTCGGGTCAGATATAGCGAATAATTATGAAGTCGTCATTAAAGTTTCCATGCACACGTATATGTATATATTTTTTAAACAATTATATTGCATTTATATTCGCATCCAATACAATTGTTTTTATATTCAAAAATGTTGCTCCGTTTAAATGGAAAGTTTGCAAAATGAGTAACATCGTTGTGCGTATAGGAGAATTTAGCTTGGACGGGTCACATATACGTACAAACCAGTGTACGACTTTTTTAATATAAAATGCGTATAAAATGAATCATGAGAACTTTGATAAAAAATACTTCAGCCAATCGGTATGACGGACGAGCTAATGGAGTATGTATTTGGTCGCAGCGTTGGAGAAAATATCAACGAACCACCGCTACGATTGTTGCGTGCGATAAATATATCGCAGTCGTTCGTGATATCCGTAGCCGCGTACATCGGCTACCGTACGTTTCTTCGGTGGCTACGGATTTCCTTGAGCCTCCCTCTATTGTTAATTTATTTATTATAATTAAAATCGTGATGCACCTTTCGCGCGATTGTTCAAATATTTTGCATAATTTACGTATTGGAGCATATACTTCGTGGAATTCCATACTTTTATCGCTTTTTAAATATCGGCTCATTGTAATGATCAATCGATTTCTAATTCACATACACAGTTCTACATAGCGAATTAATTAAATGAAGTATTTATTTAACGTATTTAATTGTCGATTATCAATGTAAATATAGTTATACCATAAGGAAAAGAGATTATATTATATTTATGCATACGTATATATGTGCATTAAAGTACATGTTACGAGAGAGATATAAATTGTACATAAGAATTTTTTCATTTTAATTCGCGCAAAAATAAAGATAGATTTATCTGTATTGCAATTAATGCATTCTAATGTAAACAGAAACATGTTTCTTGTTTGCGTAACCGTTGGTCTTGTACTCTTGGCCTCTAAGTACCGCAGAAATGTCTTTGAAAGTGTTAAACATCTTTGCCAAAGTATAAAAGGTAGCCATGGTTGTATTAAAAAAAAGGATTTTAAAATTACGTTAGATCAAATAATTTTGGCCGACACCCCAGAGAAATGTGATTACGCCATTCAACGTATTCACTGGTAAGTAATATAATTCTTTCTAATTTTGTCCCAAGTATGTTATACGTTCCAAGCGCTTCGTGTCGTAGGGACACATGAATGTTCTGTTTACATTTTTCTTATGTTGTGTATGTAACGATGGACTTGTAGGACATTAGTTACGTTTATAAACATGTTTGAATAAATATGGTTCACTTAAGAAATTCCGATTTAAGACGAAATGTCGATTTAAAGCAACAGGAATTTTATAACATACTTGTTTATTATCAAATTGAGAAATAAGAGTATCAAAGAATTCTTCCAACTATCTCAGTACCAATGATTTCATTTCTGAGAGCGATTCGTTTGTCAATAGTTATTAAAATAAATATGTTTTATGTCGAAGCAACTTATCCAACGATGTGTTGGGTTTCGATTGCGAATGGGTTAACGAAGGGCCTGTATCTTTGTTGCAACTTGCTACGTTCAACGGAGTCTGCGGACTTTTCCGCATTGGCAAAATTGGATATATACCACAAAAATTGAAGGTAAGATGTCGCGCAAGTTGCATGGATGTGAAAATAATATTTGCATATCGTATCTCTTTGCAGGAATTGCTAGCCAGTAAACGCATTTTGAAAGTTGGCGTTGCTTCGTACGAAGATGGACAGAAAATAATATCAGATTACGGATGCAAGGTTTGCGGTACACTGGATTTGAGAACATTAGCGGACGGCGCGAATTTGCCAAGTCCGAAGAGTTTAGCTGCGATGAGTTTGCAATATTTAGGTTTGGAGGTGGATAAATTAATAGAAGTAAGGTGTAGCAATTGGAATGCTAGCACCCTGACCGACGAGCAAGTAGCATACGCTGCTTGTGATGCAATTGCGTCTGTTCTTATTTATGACCAGGTAGCGTACAATAAATCTGAATAACGGCCGGGTTAACTTTGTTAAGCTATCGTGAAAAGTACAGGCAGTTACCATGAATATTAACTACATTGCGTCTAACAGATTGTGCAAAGGATAAAAGAAAAATATTCTTTATGGAAAAGCATAGTAAATTATATAAAAAGTGTATGCAATAAAAATGTAAATATGGAATTTCATTGTTTACCAAGAGGTGTAATTGATACGAGGTAAGACCGATTTACTACATATTACCAAGGCATAATGTTTCATTATGTACCTCACGTAAAAAATTTATTTCAGGTTCAAGGCTCGGCAAACACCCGCCACTATTAATCAAAAAAGCACAAAAAATATCAACTTCGATAAAATTAACATAGAGTCAAAAATAAATAATAATGTTGCGCGTAATAATGCTATACCCACAAGAAATAAACCGTTATATCATAATTGTTATCTACAAGCCCCCGATGGAGATACATTATGTACCTGTGATCGTAAAAAAGCAGAATGGTATGTCGTTAAAGAATTGGGGCATATAATAGAGACAGAACCATTTACTGTGAGATTAAAGTTTGAACCTTCTGGACGTGCTTTGGGAGAAGTTGGACAATACTATACACAGGTTAAAATTAATCAGTGTGTAGTCTGTGGAACGTCGGAGAAGTTCATTAGGAAAAATGTTGTTCCTCGAGAATACCGTAAATATTTTCCATGTACGTTACGCAATTGAATTACCATTTAATAACAAGTTATAGCAATGGAAAGCATTAACATTGTTGCATGTGATTTACAGTGGTGATGAAAGCCCATCAGTCGCATGATATACTATTGTTATGTCCATCGTGTCACGAAATAAGCAAATGTCACGATCTGCAGCTCAAAAAAAAGTTGGCAGATATGTGCGATGCGCCTATAGCCGGTCCCCTGACACATGCACGTAACAAATATGGAAATAACTGGAGGAAACTGCATTCAGCTGTTAAAGCTTTAAGAGAAAGAACAACTTTGCCTGATGCACGTCGTAAAGAGTTGGAATGTTATATATTAGAGTGCACAAATAAACAACAGGTGACGCCGATTCTTCTCGATGCATTAAATAAAGATTTAAAAAATACTACGGTGTCGGTGCCCACCTACGATCAATTTAAGTGTCAACCCCACGGTTTAAAGGTACGACAAGGCATGATAAATGTAAAACGCTTCGATGGATCTTTCGGACAAAACTGGATTCATTCCTTTTTTAGGTGGTTCAGCATTTTCAACGAACGGAAGGAGGGTTAGTAGAACTAGAACGTATGTGGAGAGAACATTTTCTTTTAACTATGAAGCCAAAATACCTACCAAATTTGTGGTCGGTCTGTCACAATCAAGAAAGATTAACTATTCGTCGGTCGCAAAACAAATTAGAGCCAGCAGACGCGATGGTAGCTGGTTTGGCTTATTGAATTTTAAATATTCTGTACCGAAAGGGACTCGTATAAGAGCGAGTGCTTGTATTAAAAGACTGTCGCATAAATCTGTACAGTTGTACCATGTATGTATGTATATCTATCTATATATGTACATATGTGAACATGATCAAAGATTTTTCATTCGTCACCACTTATACTCACCAGTAAAATATAAACTGCAATTGGCAGAAATAAAATAATTTAGGAATGGAAAAAAATCGAACGAATTCATTTTGCGCAATATTTAATTTTATTTCAATGTTTTAACCAGTAATAAATTATGGTCGTGCTGTTGTTGTTGACTGAATACTTCGTATTATTTATTATATATATATATATATATGATTAAACTGTCATTAGATGCACATATATACAAATTTTTCGAGGTATATTAATTAAATTTAGACTATACAAAAATATATTTAAGGTTGCTTGGAAATTTCTTGCTCTGTGACATTCGTTTTTGGAGGAACTTTTACATTCTTCAGTTCTTCGTCGATACGTTCTTTAGCTCGTACAATTTTTGACTGAATATAGAAAGAACCACCTTTCGATCTGTCATTAACATCCATGAGGTGTTTGTAAGTACGTTCAATAGCTTCCACTTGATCCGGCTGATCAACATTCAGTATCTGTAATGCCTCCTCTAAAGAAATACCAGTTTTATAGTTTGCCGCAACATGCTGTGTACCACGCGTTCCACCGCCCGTTTTATTTGCAGCTGCTTGGCTCGCTGCAATTTCTTGCCGTAATGCACGTGCAAATGCTTTGACAACGACTTGCGTGCCCATTACAATTATTTGTACTAAGTGTTTCGCCATAACCTCTTCTCTACGGTCGAAAATAGTTGTCGCAATTGCCTCCCGAGGTATTTTTCTCTGAAATCGGAACTTTCGATGGGTATTCCTTTACCACAGAATTATTTCTCTTCGGTGTTCAAAAAATGACACGCACTATTCTTTTTAAATTTTACAAAAGTTTCTTTATATAACATCCATCGTACACGTTTCATACTCGTGTTGCACCATCTTAGGGACGCGCCATGCTTATACTCAACTATACAACTGTGTATGTTGTATTTAAAAAGTTACTCAATACGGAAACATTCAATGAGTTTTTAACGCAGATGTATGTTTACCGCGCAGCGTTATACAAAAAATTTATTTTGATAAAAATGATGTTAAGAATTCAATTACGCCACGCATTTGCATCACAATACGATACGATATACCGAGTAAAAAAGTATATACAGAAAACTGCATGAGGGGAGTCAAAAACAATTAAAAATATGTTTAGTCCGACTGGCGATTTGTAAACTTATATTCTCTGTATATGAAATTACATTTATTTTGACAACGACTGGTAGCTTGATTTGAGGAATTGCTAATTCAGGATTTCACATTCATCATTATTTTTATTATTCAATAATTTTATATTTACATTTTGTTGGTCAATTTTAACATGAAATAAAGTCTGTGTTTGAAATTTTTGCTAAAATTAAATAGAAACGTTGTTCTATTAAAATGTATTTTAAACATTAACTTCGGTTCTCAGTCAGGTATCGGTAGTGTACTGAAATGTTTTAGCGCATCAACCGCGGAGGAAAGTACCAAATTGTATACAGGATGAATTGTTTTTATCGAGTTTAAAGTGGGGGATCCAATGATCAATGGCCGTGGTGAATTTTGCGCAATAGATAGCCCACTAAGCGCGTAACACGTGTGATATATATCTCGACTCCTGAAATAAATTAGCTTTATAAAACCAATATCACGATAGGAACAGTAGTTTCTCATACTTTTCAGGCTTGTCCAAAAGGCCCCCTTGATAATGCTGGCAGCAAAATAATACATATTCTTGTAAGGCCTCTTGGTTGAACAACCAGTATGCGGAATTGAAGACTTTTTCTTCATTTGCTAAAATTGCAGTAATCAATGGAAAAGCTCCACCTTGCCAAAATGAATAACAACCGTCCACTAATTTGTTGGTACGCCCTTGAAATCCACCTTCCAGGCGCATTTGTTTATTCACTATCCATCTCTAAAACGACATAAGCATTAATTGTCAGCTTAATCTATATTAACACAATATGCTATTGAACTTGTACCAGCAATGATTTCAGACAACAGAAGTCAGTTTTTCCAAGAAGGACAAGCGCAGCTATTCCGCAAAATGTGTATCCCCCGTGAGCCTCCATACCAGGAGAACCCCCGAAACCACCTTCCCATGTTTGACATTTAGCTATCCAAGTTTCAGTTTCCTTGAATATCTCAGGAGTATATACATTTGCCAATTTTGCTACGGCGAGGGCACAATATACGCCTCTTATGTCTGCCTCTCCATCTGCGTGCATACTAAACCAACCATCCTCTCCACGCAGCGACAATAAAAACTGTTTAAGTCCGTTCCTAACAATCATTGGAAAACACGGAATATTCAGTATGGTATGATTATAAATTCACTTTCGAACACTATGCTTATGTTCTATATACGAGTACCTATCGATTACTTGATAAGCTTGTGGAGTACCGATAGTACACAATGCATTTATTGCTGCGTATGTAGAGGCCAAATGAGAATGCTGTCCCGGTCCTCCGCCGAATCCTCCATCTGGCGATTGACATTTCTCCAAGAAACCAGCAATTTTGAAATACACTTTGTCGTCTAAACGTTCTCCTAACATTTCAAGGGAATGTAGAATCCAATAACATAACCATGGTCTGCTGGAATCTAAACACTGGAAAGCATATAACCGATGTCTATGATAGTTTATAAAAGGGTGAGATACAAACATCCTACCCCAATCAATCCTACCTCGTACGTTTCACTGAGACAAGTTAGAGATTTCTTTAAAAATCCAATATGCTTTTGTCTTCTTAAGACAGGGTCGGTCTTTACCATGCATAATTTTAATACATCGTTTTCCACACGACTCTGCAACATCGAAATGTTCAGAAATATTGTGAACAAGTTGAGAACAGAATCAAGAAAACCTTAACAAGTGATTACTCTCTCGATAACTATACCTGTTCCAATGAAGTTGCAGTTTGGTAATCCTCTTCATCTTGTCTTTGTTCTAATATTTCGGCACAAGTTCTCGTTCGGACATCATCGACTACATTAATCTTCGATTTCCACATAATCTATTGAACACGGATATATATATACTTTGTACACTATTGAAAAAAGTGAACGTATACGAAATTAAAAATATGCATATAAGAACTAGAGATATGTATAGCGCAAGCCGGTGAAAGAAAAGACGCCAAAAGAAAACGTTTCCCTTGTCACCTCTTTACGCAATAAAGTTCCGCTTCATGATGGAACTTCCTAATTTTAAATAAAGTTCCTTATATCTAAATAATATTAGAAAAGCTATATTGTTTTTATACTGAACATACAATTACTTTAAGGTTCGGAGGACGTTAACAATCTCTCCAACACTAATTGAAATACACACTAAATGCATACTCAACCGATCGAAATGCGGGAATAAAGTTTTAGTTATTAAATACATCGTACGATGGTGTGTCATGACTGTGATTGTATCATTACGTCGGTCAGTTAGAGCACCGCTGATGCTGCCTTCTATACACAACTCACCGAAACCACTAGTACCTCTGTAATATCTACACTCGGAATTGGTAAAAAAATTAAAATGCTTTTCCCCCAATCCGATGAGATATTATATTAAATCTACTATTTTCTTTTCTCTTTTCTGTTACATACTTGCTAATATACTTTTCGTCTGTGCAGACGAGATATATGAATAGACAAGTCATCTTATGGACTTTCGTGGCCCAACGTGACGGCCATACCGACCCAGAAATCCAACACTTTACATGCGCACAAGTTGCACAATTGTTGTAATTTAAATTTATAATCTTCTACGCATAAACAATGTAAAGTTTAGTATACATATATACTAAACTATAATTATAATTTTATCTGTATGATGTATTGTAAATTAACTTCATAGAATAGTTTATAAGTATTAGATTATTTACGTTTATAGTATTTTTTATATTACACAATTTAGTTGTTCGATGTATTGTAAATACATATATATAAAAGAATAGTATTATAGTAAGTATTAGCTTGTTAATTCGAATTACCACATTTTTGTAACTTGTATTTCCATTGATTAGTTTAAATAAATGTCCAATGAAAAGAATATCACTGTTCTTTTTATTTTCACACCTCACCAATCCTTGAAAGAACCTAATTCCGATTCCTTATACAAGAAGTACCGTGGGCGAACTTTAAATGCAAAGTCCTCAAGCGAGAAACTTGTCAAAATGGACCTATACGTTATTAAATATGAAAGAAACAATCTCTTGGAAACAACATCATTTTCAAAGTCTTCATTTCTTGCAAAATTTGATGGCAAGAGTCTAGAAAATTAAGCGCTCGGAAATTCCTGGAACGTGACGTCATTTCCAAGAATTGCTGCGATGAAAGACCTCCTCGCATATCATATTCTCCTGATACAAATCCACGATTTTCAGTGAGATATTTTTGCCAGAAACTCGGAAATTTAAGCGCTCGGAAATTCCTGGAACGTGACGTCATTTCCAAGAATTACTGCGATGAAAGACCTCCTCGCATATCATATTCTCCTGATACAAAACCACGATTTTCAGCAGAAATTTTTGCCAAATACAGAAATTTAAGTGCTGAAAATCGTGGATTTGTATCAGGAGAATATGATGTGCAAGGAGGTATCCGATCCCGGCAGTTCTTGGAAATGACGTCACGTTCCAGGAATTTCCAAGCGCTTAAAATTTCCGAGTTTCTGGCAAAAATATCTCGCTGAAAATCGTGGATTTGTATTAGGAGAATATGATGTGTGAGGAGGTCTTTCATCGCGGCAGTTCTTGGAAATGACGTCACGTTCCAGGAATTTCCGAGCGCTTAAAATTTCCGAGTTTCTGGCAAAAATATGTCGCTGAAAATCGTGGATTTGTATCAGGAGAATATGATATGCGAGGAGGTCTTTCATCGCAGCAATTCTTGGAAATGACGTCACGTTCCAGGAATTTCCGAGCGCTTCAAAAAGAGGGGATTCCATCAAGATGTAGTATTAATTCCTGGATAATTAGCGCCAAGTTTAATAATGTTCAGGTCTATTTTTACAAGTTCTCCGCTTGGGAACTTTGCATTTAAAGTTCCTGCGCGTAGTACTTGTTTAAGGAATTGGAATTAGATCTTTTCAAGGATTGATAAGGTGTGAGAATAAAAAGAGCAGTAGAATTCCTTTTATTGAAGATTTATTTAAATTAATTAATGAAGATACAAGTTACAAACGTGTTGCAATTTAAAGTTACAAGCTAATACTTATAAACAATTCTTTGAAGTTAATTTACAATATATCTTACAGATAAAACATAAACTAAAACTTATGTACTTTATATGCAGAAGCTTATAATTTACTCAATGGTTTAAATTAAACCGCAATCTTGCGGAGGGATGATAATCTTCGGGGGCGAAATTGCGGCTGCACACATATCGTTTTTTCTAATCCATAAATGCCAGCGTTCTGTATCTCGTTGGGGAAATGCATAAAATGACGTCCCAACGTTGTGCCTGCTATCGGCGCCATAGCCAACGTAGTGGCATTTTCTACACGATGGTCTGTGGTCTACCACTGCTCGTTTCCTGGAAGAAATAAATGGAGCCAATTAGGAATAAAAAGTGACGTTTCATCTTCAATTTCTTGTCTTAACACATTGCGTACCATGCTTTAAAATGAATATTATATATTTATAATATTTCGACATGTATACACGTTAATCCAAAGATCTTTGCGGTACTGTTGACGCGTATACTCGTCGAGTAAAATGAAAGATGGTAATTATTTAGAAAAGGGGGGGATTTTTCCAAATCCAAATGATATTTGGAAAAAGGAAATATATTTGCACTTATAAAACGGAATGTTATTTTAAAATGTACACTGCAAACGGTACATATACATATGTACGGAATATATATGCGCCAATGAACAGTTAGTTTTATTTTTTAAATAGAAAATGCATGTTTTTTGTTTGTGGGGATTGGGAAACAAATGGAACATAAAAATAATACAGGATGTTATATTTTCTTTATTATTGCACATTCTCTTTATTAATTACGTGCTAGCATGACACGAGCCAGGGTAATATACATCGTAAACTTTTATGTTCCATTTGTTTCCCAATCCCCAGAAATAAAAAACATGCACTTTCTATTGTTGTTTTTTAATCCAAGAGATCTCGAATGAACGGGAAAGAAATAAGAAAGAAAACAGTGAAAATAATAAATACAGGCAACTGGATAGTCGCGTACAAAAGGGGGGTGCTCTGGAGCAAAAAGGCATGTATTTTTATAATTTGTATTATATTATATATATATAAGTACATATATATATTGTGTATTTTTTCTAAATCGTATCGAATAAACACTTCCAGGGCAATCTCGATTAATACATTTAATGTTGTACGTTTACAAAAAGTATTTTGTACAAGAAATTAACGTTAAAGGACGCAAAGACAACTCCAGAATATTGATTAATGTTGTCTGAAATGAAAAAAAAATATTACTAAGTTAACTACACATTTGTCATAATAAAAAGCTAGTGCCATTCTTTTAAATAGTGTCGTTCGTCTTTTTATTCAACGAGATTGCTATTAAAAATTGAATTTAAACTGTTCATTATTCAATTTATGCCGTTCGAATCAATAAAAATACGGTCCTTCTTGATAAAATAAATTAAGCGAATGTGATAAACGTAGACAATTTTTCGAATGATATGCAATTGGCAAAAAGGAGAAACCGAAGGTATCGCCGCTAGGACACAGGCTAAAAGAAAACACAGGAAATTAAATTCACGACTATCGCGCGACTTATACTAGCTAAGGTGTATTTTAAACTGGCCTCGATCCAACGAGGGTTTACACAAACTTGGATGAAAATAGTATTTGTAATAAAAATTAATTCCCTTAAAACAATTATCATTCGAATGAAACTTTATGCTTTAAGGAATAATTGTTCGCTCACATGATACGTTATAAAACCTACGAAATTACAATAAATAATAATAATTCCCTAACGATCGCTTACAAATTTCTTACTATTATTTCTTTAATAAAAAAAAGTAAAGAGAGGTATTACGAAAAATGTAATAAAGAAATTGATTTATTTCAAATACTATTTCTCCACCATTCTCATTTTCCACTGTGTTTTAGTCTTTCGTTATCCGGAATCGCGCGTGGCGGCAGATATTAGGGATTGTGGAAAAAGGTATACGATATATAATAAATACAATGATAATCTCACGCGGCTATTACCGTCGTCTCGTGAAAAATGTCTGTATAACGACGAGCATTTTGCTACCGCTTACCTCCTCCTCGCATCTATACAAACACGCATATGTATATACGCCTAACAATTATTCGCTTTCTGTTCGTTTGGAACTGTAACTGTCGTCTAATATAGTCCCTATCGTATGTATTATGTACAAAGGAGAACTTTCACGTGCCTATACGTAGCTTCGGTTTAGCTGACGATTTTTCGCGATTATCGAGGTTCATACTCGAGGAAACATGTACCAAGGCGCTTGCCATTCTTTGGTGACAAGAGTCGTATTGTTGAGACACCAAGTAATTGCAGGTGTATAAAAATGAATGAATTTTGTGTATATTTAATTCTTTTAATTATAACACTCTGACTAATTGTGCTGATACAAAATAGCGTGGCCTTCTTACCCCTAATAAGAACATTCAAAGTTCGGGGGGCGATAATCGATCATTTTTTCCCGAATATTTGTACCAATGCAATTCTTCAAGGTGCACAACTTCGACATTGCACATAACAATCGCGAATCAGAAGTATGCTTGCACGAAAAAGTGGAATGATTTAATTATTATTTGCATCCTCGCTCTCTCTTTTTCTCTCACTCTCTCTCTCTCTCTCTCTCTCTGCAATTACTCGATAAAAACACAAATAAATGAACATCTCGTTCCTTGTATTATACGGAACGATAACAATATACAACTGTGATCGACAAAACAAGAGGAAAAGAATATTACATATTATAATTTAGACGATTCAGAATATAATAAAAGGTCTCTTCTAAATTAGAAGAATACGAGAACGCTACTTGACAGACGAGTAAACGAGATTCCAGGCATTCACGAGAAATATTTCCGAGCTTATTTTCCTTTAGCAAAAGACACGTGCGAGCATCGTCGTCTTTCCTCGTTGGATACGATACACCGGTGTTCGATTCTTTCAATTCTTTTCAATTCTATTTTCGAAAACACCCGGCCGATTGTGGGAAGATTAATAAATAAATAAGTGGAACTGGAGGACATCGGACAAAATCACAGTTGAAAGCACTGAGAGATTCCTTTCGTGATCGGAAGTAACATTTTCGACGTCCACTTTAACTTTGTGGAGTCGCGCAAACAAAGAACGAACCGCCAGTTTCCCTTACACGAAATCCTTTCCCTTTCGTCGCCAATTATTTCCTTAAACGCTAAACTTACGATATTACGGAGTAATGCAAAAGTACATCGCTAATTCGTAACCGCCCCGACGACACGAGAATTAATCCAATATAGGCCAATTCCATTTTTGTATTTCAATTTTTTTTATTCCCAGAGGACAATATATTTCTCCTTTCCGTTTTCTTTTTCATATGCAGAGAACTTATCAGTTTCTGCAAGTTGCACTACATACTGCGGGACGTTTTTCAATCAGCTCCAGAAGAGGTAATTGGTACTCGAAAGTTCATTATTTCTCGAAGTCATCGTAGGCGGTTAAACAATGAGAATTCTATCGGAATTTGTACGAGTGAGACGGTGTTGAAACAATGAGCGACTGAAGACCATCCAATCGACTGAGCAACGTTCCTTTTTATTTTCTTCTATCGAGAGGGATTATTTTGGAAAGCGTTTAGCAGTCGAACGGGGTTGTACGACAGATATGATCGTGTTCTATCGATAGGAGGTCGCACCGTTATTCGCGGATTAATTATTAATACGTTCTTTCATTTCAAATTACTAGATCGATATCGCTTACTATTTAACAATAAGTCGTACACGTCCGTTTACTTTAAATATGCAATAGTACATAAATATTACTGGCGAATGGGCCGTTAAGCGAGGCTTTCAATGGATAGTGAATAAAGCTACCAAAAAAAAAAAAAAATGGGTATGGTATATAAATCTACTTTTACATAAAATCATCGTATCAAATGAAATCGAAATTATTTACATCCTCGGAGTCGATGTAAATTAACTGCCCATTAACGGTCCACTTTTGATGTACGATCAATATTTCTGGACACAATGCATATGTATACATACATACAATTCAGGATAAAAAAAATAAAAGATGCAAATTAACCGGGGAGAATGAAGGGCCAATATAACGAGCCGTGTGTTCAGTCGACGATTCGTAAACATTAAAGGAGATTACTAGTTCCGGGTTCGCTATCAGCCTCATATTCTCCTTTATTACATATTCATCGCCTTTCCTATATCGATCTTCGATAGTGCTCAACGTTATTATATAAATAAATATTCTGAGTGTGCGCGCCGGTTTCTTGTACGCTTCGTTACCATTGCGATTCGGCCAATTCTTATTTTTATTTCTATTTTTTTCAAACAAGCCCTGCGAACGTTCGACCTAGGGCTACTCCTTCTCCTTGTATAAAAGTCGAACTGAATGATTTTGCAGAGAAAAGAATCGCATACTGATTTGTGCGTATATCAGGACGGGTTTCATTTCGTTTAAAACCATTCATACTAAAAAAGGAAGAATCATGTATATACACGCAACATCCGTCAAAAAGTAAAAGTATTATCAAAGCGGAGGCCTTCAACGCTTCCTAAATGCATCTATTCCGTTAGAGTCCCTTTAAGAAGAAACTAATTAGGCGGACGATGGGTTACACTGCTCAAAATAATTAGAATATTTATTTCGTCTCGATTTAACCATTCCTTACCCTATAAATATAAACTGGAGTTTTCGATACATCCGTTACTCCACTGAACTATATGTATAGCAATTTGAGTACAGAACTTTCTGACTACTTTGAGCAATGCAATATATAATTCCAAAACTAAATTGGAAGTTTGATTGTTCAACGAAGAACCTATCAATCGTAGAAAGCATCGACACGACTTTAGACCGCATTTCTGTTTCGTTTACACTGCTCAAAATAATCTGTAGGACTTTGTAAATAGGAAAAACCAACCAAGTGTACGATAAAAAACGGAGGTTCTATTAATATCTTTTAAAGTGTTAGTAAAAATTCCGTGGTCCCATGAATATTTCAAGCAGCGTAAATCCTTGGGTTACAGAGTTAGAAGACTGATATAAAAAACAAATCGAACGCCCCGGAAACTTTCTCCAAAAAACGAAAGAGAAATTTGTCGGTTTCCAACAGAGCGTTCCTCCTGAATGAAATCCTTACCGTACTGTTATTTCCACGCGTACGACATTCTTCTTTTTCTACAATAACTTTCTTGCCATCATTATCGCGTGTACACGCGCTCATCGGCTGTACTAAGTACACATACAACAGTACAAGCACGCGACCCTAATTACCGCCCCGTAATTGCGCCGCTCGCAACATCTATCTACGTGATCGTTTTGCACGTGGCAGCGTGTTAACGCGGAAATTGTATCGGTATTGGTGTGCGCCGATAGCAAGTGTTCGGAGCTATTAGCCTACATCCCAGAATCGAATTTCGTACACGAGGAGTTATATATGTTCGATGTAAAACGATTACAACTTCACGGTTGAACCCCGACGTTTGTAACAAAAGCAGCATCGAAAATTTCGCTAGCTGCGTTGCGTTGTCCGCGCGTTACTCTTATTGCAAATGCATTCGAGGGCATCATCCTCGCGATTATCAACAAGTTCGTCGCTCTCTGCTCCGAGAAACCTGAGAAAACATATGTCGGTGTGCTTCCGCTGAGAATTCCTCCCCTCAGCCAGCACTGTATTTCGCGAACGAGTGCAATCCGGTGCTATCGCACGCGTAAAACTGGCGCCAAAGTCACGCAGCCCTTTCATTTCTCATTTTATTTCCGTTTAAAGCAACTCCGGGCAGCATCTGAGCGCCCTTCGACGTCGGCCGCAACGACGACGTCGCACGGACGACGACGTCGCTTGATTCACACCGCTCGTGTTCATCTTGGATCAGCTGGCTGGCATCTCCGAGTTCTGACTTTGCGACAGCTCCAACAGATGACACTCTGACAGCGGAATCTGTCTTGTACGAGCACTCTGCTTTTTCTAGCGTCAAAGGGGTGACAAAAAATTAGAAGAACAAATGGGGGATACTTTCAATTTAATATACGATCGAGGGAGAGAAAGAATTTTACCCGACTTCGAACGCGTAAAAATATATACCTGTCTTCGAAACGGAAAACAGCCTCTATTCTCGTTGTTAGGCGGAGGATGGTTGATCAGTAGATCGGCGGTCGGTGTGTTATTAGGCCCAAGCACATTGAGTTCCTTAAAACACTCAGTCTCTATCATCTGGAACAAAGAGTAGCAGTTCCGGTGTGCAGAAAATAGAATCTCTTTGATCGGGGCGGGTATAAATCTTTGTGATAAGCGTAGCTGCAGTCAATCAGCATGCAAATCGCTTTGAAAGCTAAAAGTGGCACACTGGAACGATAGAAGGCGAGCAATGGCCGGCAGTGACGTACAAGGAACACTCTCAGCGAGGCATATTTTTCAGTACAAGTGAGGAAGGGGCACATATTGATGGGCCATCGCGCCAGATATAAACACGGGGGAAACCGTTGAAAGGCTCACCTCGTTCTGCCATGGGATGGATACGCTGCCTGTATTGAATTTGCTGTAAAAGGTATCGTCAGTGGCGTCCAAATTGACACCCTTCACCGTGGAGAACTGCTCGATATCCAGCACATCCTTAGCGTACACAGCATGGGGCTGCAAGCAGAATCGATGCACGATAATGATTTCCATATAGAATAAAAGCAAAACGATTTCCTACCGGTTTCAAAATAAATAATTCAAGGCACGATTAGAAGAACGACACCTACTCACATCCGGCACAAACGGCGGTTCCCACATACCGGCCTCGACCCTCTTCCAGTTCAAGCACTGAAAAAAGCTGTGCAGCTTTACTTCCTTGGCGCCATGTCTCCCACACTTGCAGCCTAACCTATTCTTCGGACTCTTCTTCAACAATTGCTGACACAAACTCTTCGCCTCCTCGGTGAACTTTGTGGAATACCTTTCCTGATCCTCCTTCACCCTCCTATCGACCTCTTCCCTCTTCACCTTCTCCTTCCTTGCTCGGAATGGCGCCTGGCCCTCTATCATTTCATACAAGAGGCATCCAAAGCTGAACCAGTCTGGAGAAAACGTGTACTTCTCGTTATCGATAACCTCTGGTGCCATGTAACCAACGGTTCCCACTCTTCCAGTTACCATATCGCCTTCTGTGATCTCTACAGCCAAACCAAGATCGGATATCCTTACATGACCATGATCATCTAACAAAATATTCTCTGGCTTACAGTCTCTGTAAACTATCCCTTGCAAATGCAAGTGCTCCAGACCACACACTACTTCAGCCGCGTAAAACCTGGCGCGGTTGATGTCAAAACCAGGTTCCCCGCCCATGTTATAAATGTGAAACTTTAAATCTCCTCCATTCATGATGGTCAAGACTAGACACAGCGCATCCTTCGTTTCATAAGCGTACGCAAGGGATACGACGAACTTGGAATTGATTTTCTGAAGAATGTTCTTCTCTATTAGCACCATAGCTTCCCCCTTGCGCTTCTTTATTCGCTTCTTCTCTAGCTTCTTGCAGGCATACATCTTGCCTGTTGCTCGTACCTGACAGGCGCATACTTCGCCAAACCCACCCTTCCCCAGGACCCTGTACATGCGGAAGGTCTTGTACGTGATTGGTTGCGCCTCCAGCCATTTCCATTGAAGGTACCTGAAAGAACAGTGAACCTGTTAAATAGTAAGCTAACGTGATCATCTCCGGGAAAAATAATTTGATTAAAAACGCTACTTGCTCAATTTATTTGTAACACCCCATCGAAACTTAATAAAAATGTTGACTATTTAAAATTACCTATAGAAATAGAAGCTAGTTTGGAAAACGGAAAATGGTTCGCCAGCCAAAAAATTCTTCACGGTCTGCGCTATTTCAACGAAGAGTTCCTTGCCGCCCATGGTCAGCCTCTCTTCGCATTGCGCGATTAACGAATCGTTCAGGATGTCGACGACCTCCGAGCCCTCTCTCTTTAGGTACTGCTCGAACAGGTCCTTCGCTAGCTCGGTACGATTCTCGTCCATCTCGATCTCGTATTTCTTGATCGCGTCCAGGAGGAGGTTGTACCGATGGTAAGCTGGCTTCTTGTCCTGGCAAAACTGTCTAAACAGCAGCCTACCGATTGGCTGCTGGTCCACCACATAGCTATACCTGATATCTATAGAAACGGACAGGGCGAATGATTAATGAACGATAGGTATTATAGTGCCTAATTAATTATATTTTTTAAAAGCAATATTTTTAGCTAAAACGAATTATTTATCAAGTGGCAAATATTGTGCAAACTATCTTGTAACCACCTGTTATGAAGCAACCTGTAGAATTTATCGCGAAGTCTAGGCGGTTTCTGAGGCATCAATCACTCAATTACGCGTCGCGTTAATTTCTTTACGAGCCCACCGCGTAGCTCCCGCCGCTTCTGAATTATGAAACACCACGCCGTGAATCGTGCGATTAATCGAGTTAGGCGATGAATATTCTCACGCGTCTCCCGATCATTTGTGCGATAATATTATTATTCTTATTATTTAAGGTATCAAAGAAAGACGTGATATAGAGTATAAAATAAATCTCTAGCAACACCCAATCCGAAACAAATCTGTCGTTCAACAGGCAAGAAACTCTCACGTTTCCGTCCCCAGCCAATGATCCATCCAATTTCAATCACAGACCGCCCACGAAACTCATTGTTCCACGATCAATCAAGCGTGGCTCATCGATCAGCCGCAATATCGACTCGCAAAGGGTGTCTCGGTCGCAGAAGGTACACTCCCAACCTCCCGATGAAAGAAGACACTTTTCTCGCCTTGGGCCCTCATCGTCGCTTAATTAACCCAGAGACAACGGAGCCGAGTAGCTCCTTATCTCGTCGTAGTTTCTCTGCCATTTCTTGCGGTCGCGAGAGATTCAATAATGCGACGCGAGGTCGGCGATGGGTCAAGCGTCGATTAGGCGAAGAGATTCACGAGGAGAATATCTTTGGATATCGTGTACCACTTAATTCTTCTTTTATGCTTATTGCTAATTATTCTGAATAAGTGTAAATCAATCACTGATTGATCATAAGAGTGCGGCCGGTGCGGGACAACATATTTTTTGATCATTAGAAGCTGCTCGCCTCCGCTGCCGCTTTTATCTTCTTATCAGAGCCATCTTATTATCGTTATCGGCCGGCAGATTAGAATGCACGGATTAAAGGTTCACCGATTGTCTAACTAAACCCAGCCGAAGAAGAAACGAAACGACGATGCGAATAACCCTTCGTAATTCTTTACGGTACATGTGGCATTAATTGAGAAAGCGATATAACACAACCAGGTATGCTATCTTCTTCCCATATTTATTGATTAATTTATAAAGACTCACCTAATTTATCTTTTAGGCCGATACACTGGGAGATGTGTGGAAACTGTAATATCTTCCGCCATTTTTTACTCTTTCCCTTGTTGCTGTCACCACCGCCTAGAAAAGAAACGTTGAAGAGAAATTATTAGAACCGAAGCTTGGGACATTCTTCATTAATTCCGCACAATGGAAAGGGTGTGTCTGTTATTTACCAGCCGCTGGTATTTCGAGGGAAATAAATTGGCGTGGAAACCCTAATTTCTCTGGCTCGAAGCGCTCAATTATGCAACGATTCGCGTCGTGCAACGATCAGCGCTAATTAAAACTGCAATTACGCCGCCGTTTCTATGATTCGACGTTGCAAAGTAATTTGGCACTGGCAATTGCAATATTGTGATTAATACTTCGAGTCTGACGGAATGTATTTAGAGAGTCGACAAAAATATACACAGTATGCAAAGTTTAACTGTACACGTGCAAGTATTAAAAATATAAAGAAATGTTCCAGACGAAAGCTCTATATTTTTTTATTAACCTTCAATTATCCTAGAAATTTCGCTGGTAAAATGTGATACAAATTATATTCATATGAATATTAATTGTATCAATTTTTCTGAAACTTCTAGAGACGAAATTGAATTAAAAATTTCTTGATCGGTCTTAAAATATTTCAGACGAAGCGTTCAGGTGGGCCGAGTGTCTCACGAATACGAACGAAACCGTTTCGTGGATAATCGATGCGCGAGAATGCAGGGGTAGAGTTCAAATAGCTTCCGATTCCAGCGAACCGCAGGTGGCACAGTTTCGTTTTGTCTGCGCGTAATTAATAATTTTCCTAAGTATCGACCAGCCGAGAAAGTTTAAAGACCACAAATTACGTAGCTTTTAACAATACCGTGCTGCATTGGACTTATTCAAAACACTTAATTGTCGAGAATAAATTACAGGGAAAGAAAAGGAAAGAAAAAACGAACTTGGTGTGTGTTTAAACGAATGATCATTTTGCAGGCTGCATTTGGCATTCTGAATTATTTTTCAACGGGAAATGAAATTAAGCAAAACTATGTACGGGGCATCTAAAATCTACAAGAATCTCTCCCGAGATATTTAAAAATAACTCAGACGAACAAAATGAATCTTTTCTAATAAAAAAAATGTATCGTCCAAGAAAATCAATAAACCAAGGCTATCTCAAAATTAAGCAAGTCACCCCTGGCATTCGACCCTGTATCTGCCCCAATCGACTTTCAACTTCCACAAGGATCCACTTCTTTCCAAAAGCGGGGGCGACACAAGAAGGGGATGAAGGAAATTCTCTTGGAATTAATCGTCAGTCAGATAGAGCCGGAGGTCGATCGAGAAGTTGCCTTTCCGGGTGCGTACACTCGAGGGTTGCGGTAACGAATGAGGGGTCGAACTGTGTCGCGAGATCAGCGGACCTGTACGATTCAGCGATAAATCAACGACTACTGCTTCGACAAACAAGTTCTCTACCCCTAAGAAATCCAGTTGCAGTTGTTTTAGATAATTGAACGTGGAGAAATTGTGGGATAAATGGAACTTGACTATGGGTGCTGGTATGCGGGTTTTTTCCGTTCCTGTACGAATTTGTTTTTCACTAAATAGAAAATTGTGGGCTACTGTACCGATGATTTCGGTGCTGGCAAAGGAACGAGATGGAAAAAATAAAATAAAGAAAAGCAGAGGTCACAGCGATATCGAATAGTGTCACATAGTGCGCGTAAAATTTCCGATTTAATATTTCTCGAACGATCCAACGTGCGTCAAAAGAAACGTGACGTTTGAAAATAATCGTCGCCCCTTTTTAGAACTGCAAATGTAATCAGATCACGTTTGCAAATAACGGTACCAAGAAATTTATCATTCATTTATAATCGTTATCGTATAAACGTAGTTACACGAAGAATAAAAATTGAATTGATCTTTTTACGTAAAGAATTAGCAATTAGTAACTGCAGAAAGTTTAATGAGTACGGAGAAAAAATAATATTAATAGAACGGTGATATTGTGTGAAGAGAACATTTGATCGCAGGAATAAAACGATTCAGTTTGTTATTTTAGAACTTGATTGCCATATCCTAGGCCTCGTATAAATTATTCAGACAGAGAATTCATGAAATTATTCGACTCGACGTGAACGGGGAATCGTGAATTTATTCTGAAGATACTACTACCACAAGTACCTATTTACCGAGAAACGGAAACCTGGAGTATTCGAATAGCTAGACTTCCCTCGATCCCATGCTTTCAATTTATCGCCTCAGCATATCTATCAGATAAAGGAACAATCTAGGTAGGGTTGAAGGGAAAAGTCTGAACAAAGAGCATTCACACGAAACTTCCCAACAATAATCCCCTAGCATCGCTAATTTACAATTTACAATAACTTCAATTAGCCTTAAGGATAACGCGACAGTCCATTGTCTCATAACCACCAAGATCACAGCGAAAACGACACCCTAGCCGTTCGCAATTAATTCGAACAAGTTTCTTACGTAATTTTCGCAGGCGCACGCAGCACACGCATACCCACGCACGCTCAGAACAAATGCGTACACCTCTCTGTTTCTAAAGCATCGAGACGATGCGATTACAAGCCCATTGACGTCGTTGGCGCATCAAGCGAGCCCATTTACCAACTTCTACGCTGACCGCGCAACAGGCCCTCTCGCCATTCGCGATTCTATGCCGCAGCTTACTAGTGCCGGGCACTATGCTAATTAAAATTCGCCTCATCTTCGACCCTGCAGATCCCGCCACACGTTCCAACATTTACCTCACGAACGAATCGATGGAATCCTCGCGATTTCAATCCTTACCCCTCGGTTTATCGCGTTTCTATGCGAGAGACGTTGGATGCTTTTCCTTTGAGGAAATTCCTGTACGGTGTACAAGGGATCGGAGGGACGTTTGATGAGTTTGCCAGGGCTCCTGATGGGATCTTTGCCGTGGAGGTTGGTTTTAAGGAGTTTTACACTCGTATCGGGGGTTGCTTTAAAAGTCTGTCGATCGTGGAGGGCGGATAGGATGTTGGCAAAGAAGCGCGGGTTGTGCAGGGAGATCTGTGGCTGCTTGATAGGTGAAAAATGGCGGGTGATAGAATCGTGTTTAAAAAGCAACTTGAACTGGTTGGAACACTTGCAAACGTACAATGTCTGAATTAGCCCCATCGAGAAAATATATAGGATTTACATTGGAGCCCGTTTAAGGGTAGCATGCGTGCGCACAGAAGTTCAGCAATCAGTTCTTGCCGTCGTGTTAGAAGTTAGGCTAATTAGTATTCCGCTCGACGATATCGCGGGACGTTTTAGGTAAAGGAAAGTTTAGCTTCCTTAACGATGCCGCCTCGGGCTCCGCGTGAAATCTGCAATTACCGAGTGCGCGCGCGCGTGTCAATCCTCGGCGCGCTTTATTGCACGCGATACAAAGAGCAAGAACGTAATAACGTAAAGTATGCAGTTTAATTAGGGCCCTGTGTAAGCGAGCGTTCTCATTAAGCCATTTGCATGTAAACTGTTCGCGCAAAACTTCTTTGGGCGCGCAAGAGAGGCCGAAGGTTTTCTAATCGCGATGCAATTTCGGAGTGCTACGAATTCCAATTACAAATATTATTCTTCTGTTTCGTGATCTTTTTTTTATCGCGAATCGTTTGGGTTTGAAAAATATTCTTTATATATTATTAACCCTTGTGTGCTTGAAGCTTAGTTACTCTAAGTATTTTGCATAAATTTTTGTCACAAAACGTGAATTGACGCAAGAGTGTCCAAAGAATCGAGATCCGGAGTGGTTTTGCGATATCCTGTCAAGAATATGCAAAAATTATTAAAGGAAATATAAAAATGGTTACCCGGTTGCACTACACAAGGGTTAAAATGGAATTTAGTGTATTATAAATAGTTGGTCTGCTGGTGGATACCATTGTTTTCAATGTACAGGTACTCTATAGTCGTTTTGGGTCTTACTTTATAATCGTGTATCACGTTGGCACGCTATCTCTGCCACGCAATGAAGATATTGCGACTCCCAATGCAGTTTAAAACACGCGTTGCATGATCGAATAACGTTGCATCCCAACAATGTAGCGAAACAATTATATAAGATAGCGTGAAACGGGCAGATACGGTACAAGAACCGGAAATTGAATGCTCGTGCTAATGATACGAAACGTGGAATACGTGCATATGAAATTGTAACTAGCCAGCCACCGATATTTAATACTCTTTCTGTAATACAATGTCACAGCGGCAAGTTTTTCATAACCGAACCAATGCACCTTTATCGGTTCACTGAATCACAATTACCATAATAAATAGACACATCTGGAATAAATTTTTCCTCGATCGTTGAATAAAAAGTGGTCGTTAATTCAATTTCATTTATACGAGCGGAAACGAACCACCAACTGGTTGATTAGATATCAAGAACAAAATAATGCCCGTATAAATAAACTTCCTGAAAGTGTGGCTACGCTACAAATAAACGCAATCTCGCACAGTAGCCTAACTTAACAGAAGGACAGCACCCGTGTATTTCCGGTAGCGGTACCTAGTGGTAGGTTAGTGCTGAGGCCGCGAAATGAAAGAAGTGCAGAGCGATGTAAGGAAAGCTAATAAATATGGCAAGTTACGGCTGGCTGCGCATGAAATAACTCAAAACCACTCACCTTCTCTCGCTTTTAGGTACACAGTGTTTGCCACGATATTCTCCAACTCCATCAATTCCAGCTTGATCGAGTTTACGCGGCCGAATCGACAGAGACAAGCCTGGCGGGCGGCGAGCAGGAAGGGGCAGAGCGTAAGCCTCGAGCGGAAGTTCGTATAACTGGTGTCGTTTTCCGGGGTTGATCACCCAGTCGGGTTCCGGAAGACCAGCTCCCATCTGCGGCCCCAGCACACCACCAGGATCGATCGGTCCCCTTTACCGCGTGCTGGCTCGATCGAGTAGCCTCGAGTTTGAGTTTCGAGGTGGCCAAAGGGTTTACCTTTCACCTGCCTTGCAGATTTCGCTGATCCCCAGTTACCAGGTCAGGGGGCAGTGGCGATCTTCTGTATCAGTTGGGGATCGATAAATAGCATTTACAGCACCTGGGCAGATTGGCTGTACCTTCTTGGTAACCCTTTTTTATCCGCGAAAAAGATTCGTGGCGAATAAAACCTCATGGGGACGCAGGCTGTGTTCACGAACGATCCGAATCCACGGTGTCTGGTATAGGATGTTGGTTCCTTTCTTTTTATTTGTGGACTGAGGATGATACTACGGCGACGGTTGCGTCCAAGGAACGAAACCCCAGACGTCGTAAACACGCGCGACGACTCTTCTATGGACGCTTCACGGTTTCGACTCGTGTTCTCCAAACATCAGAGAGAATCGTGCAAGGGACGCACCGCTAACGATCGCTTCCAATGATCGTTGCAGCAGATGCTAGTGGTGTTAGCGTGCCATCGTAAAAATGTCACGAGTACTCCATGGATCGTGTGTAAATGCTCGTATGCACGTAGCGCAGCGCCTTTCACTTTAACGAC
Organism: Nomada ferruginata; assembly: GCA_963583965.1. Taxonomy (NCBI): domain Eukaryota; kingdom Metazoa; phylum Arthropoda; class Insecta; order Hymenoptera; family Apidae; genus Nomada; species Nomada ferruginata. The sequence goes on along the minus strand of OY757225.1, from coordinate 4,774,277 downwards.
CGCGCGGGAGATACCTGCGCATCCGTTAGATCCCTCTTCTTCGCGGGTCCCGGTCTTCAATCCTCGACACGGACTCGTGTTTCTTTTGCCCCTTTTTACTTCTATCGAAATTCGATATCGATGGTATCGTGTGTATAAGAGATCCAAATGCAGTCGAATTTGGGAAACGGTTAGACGTCGCTCGAGGTAACTGGAACTTAATCGAGAAACTTGATCATGTTCGGTGTACGAGCGTTTGTTACTTGCACGGCCTTTCGATTTGCGAATTTCCTTTTCGACGCTCCGCGACGTATTTGATGGATTCCTTTTTGCACCGATCCCTGATGTACGTTCTGGAATGAGAGTGCAGATTGGCCGTGTTATTAATGCGAAATGATCCACGGGTATCCACAGTGGCGTAGCCATAGTAAAAAACATTTCAATCTCTGACGCTACTTTTCGTACCACTGAACGTTATGGAGTTCTGAGCACTAAGTTGGACATCGCTGAAGGCCAGATCCACTATGTTTACCTCAAAAAATTGCTACACCACTGTTTGAGATAGGAACGGAGGGTTATATCTCGATCGTCTGCCCCAGTCGTACTGTTCCTCCTTGCGGCGTGAGTGAATTTTAAAAATCACCATGCTCCTCGCGCCACCTACGGTTTATCTGCCGCGCGCAACAGACGCACGCACTTATCGTCGTGCGTTCTGCATGCAAAAGTGCACATGTGCGCGAGACAGTGCGCGCAGCAGGTGCACTATGTGGATAAAGATAACGCCGCGAGTAACCGCAACCGTCGCGTCGTCGTAATCGAATAACTTTTTCCCAGGCTCGATCCTCGCCGACTATCTCTACATCTGTAGAGGATCGTATTCGCCGACTGAAGGCGAACAAAATTATCCCAAATTTATCTTCGGCTTGTATGCGTCGCTTGCAAACAACGAAGGACGCAGCGACGCAACATGCAACAGGAAAATGTTTCCTTGAATGTAAATTGAATTTTTTCTTGCGGTAGGTATGTGCAATGAGCGTGATACATTATTCGACTCGCTGTACCTCTATCGCCAACGATTTCCATTGCACTCCTGTAGCTCGATTCTACCATTGTAGCACCAGAGTCAGTGGCACAGCCACCGGAATGGACTTCCAGTGGAATTAGATTTAAACTAGATGAATTCTCGTCAAAGTGGATCTTACGGCTTGCTGCATTACACCGGCGAATCCTATTAAACTGCGACGTCTAACGAATGGGTAACCCGACACGGGCTCTAAATTAAGTAACGGGCGAAAAAAGGGAAGAGCGAGGGTGGTAGCGGGCGGTGACGGCAGCCGGAAAGAACCGATGAAGATCGTTAAAGGTTTTAGGTGGTTTTTCTAGATGACGCGATTCCGGTACCATGGAACCGGATTGGGAAGCGGTCACCATGGTTGATAGCACGAAAAAACGGAAGATAATGCTGCTAATATAATAATAATAATGTCACCAAGAAGGAAGCAACTGTAGTTAACACTTTACTGAATGACTTGCCTATAATTTACCCGGTAGCTAAACGTTACGGCTATGGTAATATCGTGCGGATAAATTTGCATACAAATCTTGTCTTGTCCACATAACTTATAAATACTGATTAACGAATGTTGTTCTTTGTAAAATTTTATGCTGAAATAAAGATTAGCTAGACGGCAGACGCAGTAGCCGTTTCTAAAGATGCACATTGCACGCCCGTTCCTAAGCTTCTATTGTAGATTAAGGGGCCAAATGCAAAATCGATTGTTCGGTTACCGTGGCTAGGCGTAATATCGTTTCTCGCGTAAACGATCGCCAGAAGATCTGCGTCGAGAAAAACGCCGATCGCATTAATCACCGGGCAGACTGGATGGCTCCAGGCTTGTTTGTTTAGACAAGGAAGAAGGAAAGCGCCACCGGTATTTCCAGCAACGAAGGAACGGGTTGCATGCGTTTCGCAAATAATAAGCTGTCCTCCTGTGTTTCGGAGTTCGCACCCCTTCGATGCATTCCCGTAAGGATAAGGTTTACCCTAACTTCTCTCTTCGTTTTCCTCTTTTTATTTTTGTTTTTGGTTACCAATCGCTCCAACAACCATCGTGTCAAGAGAAAATAAAATGTCCCATCGTTGATACACGTTTGGAATACGGGAAACAAAAGTACCGGCGGATATTTGTTTTCTGTCGACTAGCTCGAGGTGGATTATGTGCGGAAATAGAAACTGCCAATAATCGATCAATCATGGTGGTGGCCCCCATTGCGCGTACATATACATACGTATATGTACAGGTATGTACGTACGCGAGGAGGGCATTGATATCCACTAAAAGCATCCGCGACGTGTCAGTCGGTAATGCGTTCCGTACGTAACAACACAACAGACGATCTGAAATACACAAGGGTTGCAGACGATCAGGGGCACCAGTCTAAGAGGTAGAAAGAGGGGGGGGGGGTAAGTGAGGGGTGGTCGCGAAGCAAATTGGGAAGCACGAACGGTAAAGCGGTGTGAAGAGAAATGTATTGTATTAAAGGGATAGGGAAGTTGGTGATACAGAAATCGACCGGAATTAATTCTCCCGTGTTAACATAAATACTACTTCGGTCGGACAGGAAGAAGGGATCGACACGTGTGAGAAGTGGCGACAAAAGTACTGACGGCACGCGTAGAGGAAGCATGTAATGTAACACGGAACAGGATGAACTTTTCAAGTGTAAATCTAATGTACTCCAATACATATGCGTGCATATAGGGGAATCGAAAATAACACGACCGATTTCAAAGTTATCAGAAGGAATGCCCAATTTCAATTGAACGACAATATATGTACAGCAGTAATTACACTAAAAATTTCAAACACGAATTACCATTGTCAGGATGCAAATAGTTTACCTATATTTGCCAGCTGCTTACGTCAGAGAATTGCAGAAGTAAACAGCGAACAATGCAACACCATCGAGCGTTCTGTGTGCTACTTGCTGCGTTCCAGGGGAGAATCTTCTACCTGACCGTGGAAGAATACACACGGCTGAAGACATTTACAGTTATGTTATAGTTATTTGGTTTCCAAAAATAATTACGTATGTTCATGGTAATAGTATCCTTGTCAAGGATAGAAACATCGTGAGTTGAGGCGCGATAAAAACACATGTACATGTATGTATGCATATAACGTTGAAAAGCGACAGGAAAAGCTCGCCAATCTAAATAAGCGAGCAATTGAATGAGAGACAATGAAGGCCGATAGATGCACGGGCGAGTTCATTGAAAATGAGAAGCAAGTTATGCCCGCCGAACGACACACATTGTAAAAAGGCAGATGCATGTACAAAATGCCTCTTGTACGAGTGCATCAAATTGAAAAATCAAACGGGGAGAAACAGAGGGGGCCCTTTATCCATACGCAGGCTGGAAACACTTATCGCCGACGCATTGCGAGCGAACAGCTTAATTTGACACTGCTGGCGTTACTGCTATGCAAGTACTCGTCTGTTATCCCACTAGAGAGGGAATGATAAAGATGCACGAGGCTGGTGACATTAATGACAAGGTAAATATCGTCGCGTTTTCGTAAATAGTTGCGATAGGAGGGGGTGAAAGCACCTGTTCGCCCACTGACTTGGAGATATTTCGATGCTAATGGGGCGCACCGTGCAGGGCGGCTCTGAAGCCCGCCGAAATATTCTCGTGATCGAAACGTGACTGACTCTGCGGCGGTCACGAGACGTCGCGCCGGTAGTTGAAATCTGTCACGCGAAGCAACACACATGCGTAAGAATAGCGTTCTACGTGTCAGAATAGAGGAACACGCGTCTAAAATATCGCGCAATAAAATGTGGATGAGAGATAAGTGAAAAATAACTGAAAAGTTTATGCGTTTCGAGAAGAGAAAGGGAGAAAGCAAGAAGAAGACGCCGTTACCGACGGAGCGTGCGGTCCCGCACATTACACGGGCACAAGTTTGTCGACATGTTGGTGAAACACGAGACGGGCGTAAACGATCTTACAATTCTTTCCATGGGGATAGGCCGGTCGTGGTGGAGAAGGGAGGCGCGTACGGTTTTGTACACCCGGTACAATGTAATACACACCGATAGCAGAGCACCGTGCGGTCACAACGACGACACGAAGAAAGCGCAATGGCCGACCGTTGCACCTCCGCTGGTAGCTTCGAGCCTTCCTTGCCACGAGGACGGTTCACACACTGCTCCAGCTCGTCCTAGAATTGACACACGCGCACGACACGCCTCGTGTGAGTCCAAGAAATCGTGTGGACCCGTGGACGTCGTTTTTTCGTTTCACGAACGCAGTCAGGGACGGTCCGTACTGTCCGATCGTATAAACCCGCTGCCACTCGCACCACACCGCCACACACCGTCCCGTCCGATGGATAAAAACCGACTGACTGGCATGCTCCGTCTCGAGTCCCGATGCACCGCCATGGAGGAAGAGGTTAGGTGGAGGGGACATGTTGGGACACTGAGGATGACGCCGCCACCCAAATCGGTGCGACAAAGACACACTGAGACGCGCGGACGACTCCGATTGGGCGTGGTAGAGTCCCTAGACTCGTCTTCGGATACCGACTGCGGGTGCGATCTTCGCGGACGCCATCTTGCTTTTCTTGGCGGCGCGCCGAATTTGAATACACTCGTCGTTCCCAGAATAAACTCTATTACTGTATACTGAATTAAATGTCGATCTGTCGGTGTTAGTTATCGTATGTTAATCGACTGAACGGTGAAATTACACCATGGAAACAATACCAAACTGCGCCACTTGCAAATGCATGCAGGTCGGTAAAACGATTTTGCCAGTCACTGCAATTTCCATAGCACTGCACGCATCCCTCAACCCCTTAAAAAAGGAATGAAAATTGAATATGTGCACGCGTTGACTTTACGTTGAAACCTTCGATGTTCGATGACTTGCTCGATATTTTTCACGCCTTTACAAACCGACCCCAACTTCGATTCTTCCAGCGCTCGCTAAAATTACCCCCTTGGCGGGCTAGCAGAAGAAAACGAACAAGTAGAGAAGGCGACGTGGGCAACAATGCATCTGGAGTATCAATCATGTACGTCATTAATGGTTGCGGTTGCGGTTAGGAGGAATCGGAAACTATAATTCAGCGGATCGTATATTTGCGATACAGCGCATTACGATGTCCATTGTCGGCGGCTAGACGAAAAGCCAATGATCTCTTCTTTTCTTTTTTAGAACAGTTAATAATAAGTGTTATACGGCTATTTGAATTCAGCGTCCCTTAAATAGTAATGAAAAATTGGGAAGATCAATAATGGTCCGATTATAAAAATAATTTTATCTACTGTGAAAGATGAGACGCATCGGTTTTCTTTTAATACTTTCTTAATGCTTACAAAATTCGAAGGAAACAGATAGATAGTAGAACGAAATTCTATTATTAAATATATGCGTTATGATTTATTGGTGTTTAATTATCGAATTAAATCATTTCTGAAGCCCGTCCTGGCCCTCATGATTCGTGGCTTATATCAGAAGTATGTCAAGAATTTAACCGTGGGCCTTCTTCACTAATAGCTTACGATAATTGCTAGACCACGTTCGCTGCGGTATGCTACGAAACGAACCGTGTCAAAAGCGGCCTGTTACTCGAATTATATGATTTTTTGCTCCCGCCTTCATCGAGGCTGTGTTGAGGTCACGATCAAGTGGAGAACCAGAAGAAAATCAAGGCTTCTATGTACGTTTCTGACCCGATGTTTCACACTCTCATCCTTTCTCCATTTCTAAAGGAAATTAATTTCAATCTTTACTACTTTCATTTTCAGCAGAAAATAGAAGATTAATTCAAAATTGTTAATTCCTTTTTAATCTAATTGAGACTACTCTTGAATTGAACTTCTTCCACTGTATGTTTTCATTTTTCTTCGAGGCAATTCTATTATTTCCACATCCTTTTCTGCCTTTTAATTTCGATCGAACGACTGGCGATCGTTAAATCGACTCGTGTACTATTTCTTAGTCTTTCCATTTCGAATTTTTTAATCGAGGTGAATAAACGATCGAACCCGCGAACGATTGTGCAACGGGCAACGACACGAGATCGGTGTATCGTGTAACGAGAACCACGTTCCGCTGGCCACAGTGGCTTTCTAAGCTGCGGATCATTTTCTTTCTAGATCGAATTGCCTCTGGTTCACGCCCAAGACGATACACGAGCCTTCGTCGAATTCATTCTACAGAAGCCACCACGAATGCACCTATGAATCTTCCACCCGATAATGAAACTTTTTCGACGGGGAATCTCCTATCGATTGAATTCGAACGAAAATTCCACTCAAACGTTTCAGCGATAAGTTATTACACTGCTGGACGTTTTAAAAATCAAGCATTTAGATAACTTAGAAGTATTAATAATACTTATCTGCTTGAAATTCCTGACAAATTGTTAATGATTTGAACGAATAAGAACGTAAAAGACGGCGGGAAAAGAGTTGCCGGTTATAATAGTGAAACTTTTCCCATTTTCTCGACTGAGGCAGAGGAGGAAACGAGATTTAGTACGATTGTTAGATGGGAACTGAAAGAAGAAGAAATTCAATATCGAACTTAGATTCTGTTTTAAATATTCTCTATGTGCCTGGATAACGCGATAACGCGGGCATAGATTTCTTTCGTTGAAAACAGTAATACAGTTGTAAATTATTTCATACTCTCGAAGTAATGATTGAGAGTACATAATTCAGGCACATTTTGCACGATCACTCCTCGCGACAGAGTAGCCATTCAGAAGCGGAAATCTGGTAATCCCATCGTGCCAAAGTGCATAGTTATCGGATGACCTAACGACGGACACGGATTTACAGAGTGTAGGACGAAAAGAAATAGGAAGGGAGCTTGGAAAAAGCAAACAACCATGTGTTCCACCGCGTAACTCGCGAGACCGAGACGCTCGTCTTACAACTGGAGCAAATATATTACATAGCATGATCGGGCACACATCAGTTGCTAGTGGTACGGTAAACGAAATACACGTGCTGCGATTTTAACACCAACACCGTTCTTTGAGGATAAAGACAGCTTTTTTAAAGGCCCCGTTAAAGTAGAATAAAACATAATTCAGAAAGACTTCATTCCTTCCTTTGTAATTAAATTCGAGATTGAGTTTGTCGATTCTAATTTGAATTGTTGAAAGGGTGATGGACTCGATGAGACGACAACGTTGTGTGGGACGAATTAATTGAGAGAAATAAAGTTGAATATGATTTGGTAGTATTATTCGAAGATGAATTGGACGATTATTGTGATTGGGTGTTTGGTGACGTTGACGTTGGTGGACGTCTGTGCAAGTAATAATGCTACCTGGGATAAAGTTCGCGAGAAAAAAGCGCGGATAGTGAAGAAATTGAAAAAGGATTCCCGGAAGGTGAAGAAACAGGAGGGCGCGATGAAACTGGTCGGTGGTGAAAATGGTCACGAAGGTAGAAAGCGTCTTAGGCTGTCAATTTTTGTGCGTCTTCCCCAACTGAATTTGAAAATTCATATATTGGAAATGAGGGATATATTTTAAATTATCATATTTAATTTCCTCGTTAAAGATTTTAGCAATATGTAATTGCTTTCCTATTTCTTTGCTTTCACACGAGAAGTCTAAAGATTCATATGAAAACACTAACTTTCGCATATTGACATTTCTCGCTTAGAAGAAGAACGTGACAGAAACGACTGTAGTAGTTGACGTAAACGACCGATGTAAAAATGGGTCTTACGTGAAACGTCGCGGTTTTATCAAGCATTACTCAAGTAAATTGTGCAACGACGATTAAAAAGGGGTCAACTCGAGAATGATTTATGTCAACGACTATGTGTCAGCATAGTAAACGTCACGCAGGCACAGAACCGCGAGACATCAAATAATTCCCCGTCAAATTGCACCATAAAACAGGATAGATTCCGTCCCGAACGTTCGCATGGCAATTTTTATTACCCTCCATTCGATGTTACTCTCCAAACTACCCCTCTTTCTATTTTGCCCAACTGATTCGTACGTCAGATGGTCTCTCTCTTTATTTCTCCTGGGCTTTTCATTTTTAGTTAAACAATCCGCCAATAAATTCGCTTCCTATTAAATTGTATCTTCGTGCAAAGTAATCAGCATCGTTGAAATAAATATATCGAATATTAAATGCATCTGTCATCCAAACGATGAACCAACTTAAAAAAATAATTAAAACGAATGTCAGACAATTTGCAATAAATTCATTATTTAAATTAATTCGATTCCATGCTATTCGCAATCTTTATGGTTCTATATAAAACAATGTTCAAAGAAGCAGGATATATAGCGAAATTGATGTGAAAGCCACGAAAGAGCAATCGTTTAATTATTCAATTGCCACGGTACCCCATAAGCTCCGGCACTTAGGCACACGAGCGGAGAACCGGAAAACAGCGCGTGCAAGCTCATAATTCGATTGGTTACGCAGGAAACGTGGAAATACTTCACGATGGGAAATGGGGCAGCGTGTGCGACGACGAATGGGATTACTTGGAGGCCAATGTGGTTTGCAGGCAATTAGGCTTCGACGGTGCAATTAAACCAACGACGAACAGTCACTTTGGTCAAGCAAGAAGTGAGATAATATTGCCTCTACGTACCAGCCAATACTTCATCCCACTGATTCGTGCGGACGCGAGATAAATAGTGTCATATCGGTGGAAAAGAGAGAATAACCTAGATCACCTGTAATTAATTCGAATCGGAAAAAAGAGGGGAAACAAAATCCTGTTTAATTAAGCATAAAACTGTCATCTCTCTGTTCCATCGATCTTCCATCGCTTTTATGTACGAACCATTAACCCTTTGCGGATTTCGCGCTTCATTGATTATTTATTTTCTACTGCCCTCAGAACTGTTAATTCGTTTACTTGGTTCATTGGTTTAATTAGGATTTATGACTCGTCTTTCATGTAAGTGGGCGGATACAATGATCGTTTAAGTATTCCGTTTATTATGAAACATCGTATCTAAGCGCAAAAGGGTTGAAATAATCCGGCAATCGATAAGTCAATCTACTGTAAACGCGAGTGCACTCGTACATCTAACCAGCCAAGACGTGTCTCTCACATGTTCCTTTTTAATCGAGGTCGAATCGACCCCACCTTGCTGGTTACGTGAAAATCTTTCCATCTTCCTAGTTAGGGGTTCAAACGAAAAGGCTACCTGCGGTATTAGGTTTCCTTTTGAACGACGCGCAGCATCTGAATAGTTGAAGAAAGATTCTATGGCATTGCAACTGGTAATCGGAATAAAATTAAATAGCTATCGTAAATAAGTTATTCAAGGCAAATATAATTGTTCGACATTTGAAAAAAATTGGATCGAATATTATTGATTATTTAAATCGGACAACGTAAAACTCATCTCTACATTTTTTCGCCCAATACTCAGACTATTATTCTGAAACAATTTTCCACGCCCATACTTTTACGTTACTATTATTGATTCACCTCACAATCATCGCACATACTTGGCACCATCAATTTGCGCTCTGTCGGGGTCGAAAAGAAATGTCTCAAGCTTCCGCATTCGAAAAATACCATCGTGCTCCATCAATCCAACCGGCGACCACTCCGAACCTTCCTTATCCACTCCACCCTATCACGAGCATCGGAAATGGCGTTTCGTTTGGAACATTCATCAGGGCGAGGTTAAAAAAAGAAAAAGAAAAAGCTTTCATCCCCGTAGCAAGGGCTTCTCGAATCGCGTGTACGCAGATCCGCAAAGGGTTGCAGGGTTTCACCGTGCAGAAGGGTTAAAAATCCGGCAAAAACGTTTCAGGAAGATATTGGATGGACAATGTATACTGCGACGGTAGCGAAGAAGAGCTCTCTAAATGTCGTTTCGACGGGTGGGGTATTTCTGACTGCGAGGGCAGCGAGGCTGCCGGTGTAATTTGCGCCCGCGACCAACAGGGCGAGGAGGAAGGGGCGATAAGACGTTCGAGGCCCAAAAGGAAGCCAGAGAAACGGAGAATCAAGGATATCCATCAACAGGGAGTGGCGATAAGGCTGGCTGGGGGTCGTGTCCATAGCGAAGGCAGAGTCGAGGTTAAACTAGGAAATTCAGGTACTTTGGAGTCGATTCTTCGCGATGTAGATTGGATCGGGGTCGCTGGAACGAGGGCCACAGTAAATCTGACCATTCCTATTTACTTGGGGAGTTTTCTTAAAGGTGGCACGAGGTACAACAGTTCCATTTATGCAACTTCTTCGAAGCAATATCACATTTAGCGATTGAAAGGGTTACTGGTAGTGTACTCTTAAATAATTAAAATACTAACACGTGATAAAGAAAAATATTTTGCCTTCCCTAGGTTCGAGTACTAAGTTCTCTTTCTAGTACTAACTTTTAAAAGGAACATTCCAGGTGAACCAGAGAGGGAGCACCGAAGAAGGTATTCAGTGAAATAATTTTATCTCAGATTGGGGTGTTCTCTGCGGCGATGGATGGTCATTGTTCGAGGCGGCGGTGGTTTGCCGGCAATTGGGCCTCGGTTACGCCTCCGACGCCATCCAGACCAACTTTTTTGGCGGTCAGAAGATACCTATGGCCATCAGCGGTGTACAGTGTCGCGGGGACGAGAACAGCCTAATCGACTGTCTGCACGACAAGTTCCTCGACTGTCCAGGTAGGTGAAACGCTCCTGGAACGAACAGACTCACCGGTTCTCCTAATGAGAAATGCGGCTGGATGGGGATCCGTCGGATTCCTGGTTTAGTTGAAGAGAGAAAGGAATGCCAATTGGCTGGTGGTATCGTTGGAATCGTTTGGAGAGTAGCGCTAATATCGTAGCTTGTTATTATTTTACAAATTCTTTAAGACAGTTCCACCCCAATGAATTAATTAAACACAGGGCCAGTGGACAACATAGCAAGCGTGGTTTGTCTCCGTGACATGGCAGACCTAGTGTTCGACCACATAGAACTCATGCGAACGGCACATCTCGAAGATCGACAGCTATATTGGCTACAGTGCGCCATGGAAGAGAACTGTGTCGCCTCTCAGGCTTACAAGATTCAAAAAGAATCGGACAATTGGCACCTGGAAACTAGGAGACTGCTGCGGTTCACTGCGAGAATTTTAAACGCTGGCACTGCTGACTTCCGGCCGTCAGTGCCGAAACACCTGTGGGAATGGCACATGTGTCACATGTGAGTGACAAGTATCCCAATGAAATAATAATCAATTTGCGAGGGTATCGACTTTATTCAGAAAAATTCAGCAACCCTGATCCGAGGATTATTAATCGCTTCCAGTAATAATTGTGCGATCGCTGAAATTCAGTGCTCGTTAAGTTCTCCCGCGATTGCGATTCCTTTAACGAGTGACCTAAAATCGATTCACGCCACTCGTACGACGCCTTCGAGCCTCGATTCTCTCAAAGCATCCACTCGCCTTATCCGCGATCGCGTTTGCGCAAGTGGCCCGTTCGTCGATCATTAATTTCGCATTACGCTTTGCTAATGACAGGCATTACCACTCGATGGAGGTGTTTGCCACGTTCGACGTGCTAGACCTGAACGGAACTCGACTGGCGGAAGGACATAAAGCGTCCTTTTGCCTAGAGGACAATCAATGCATGCCGGGAGTGGAGGCTAGGTAAAACGCAATTAGCAGTTTCGTTAAGCAAACGATCGTGCCCCCCCCCCCTTCTGTATATGAACGACGAGGAAATCATTTCTTCGTGTACTCGTCGACGCGTCTAATTGGCGTGCCAATTAATCTATGCACCGCGCCGCACGGGATTTCAGGTACAAATGCGCCAATTACGGTGACCAAGGTATATCGGTGAACTGTAGCGACATATACAAGCACAACATTGATTGCCAGTGGGTGGATATATCGGAACTTCGACCTGGAGAATATGTTTTCAAGGTACGTGGCAGGTGTTCACTTGGTGTGGTTGTTTTTGGGTGGCCGGTGTAACAGTTTTCCAAGGAATGGCACTTCCGCGGTGGTTGGACGATGGAAACGTTACAATGGACAGTCCTTTTCCACCGCGAATCTAATAGCCAGTAGAGAGTCTGGTCCATAAAGGCCAAGGGAGAAGCCGGGTAATCGCGATACCATAGGGGGAAACATGATCGAGGCGATATTTGCGTTTTTCAGGTCGCGGTGAATCCGGAGTTCAAAGTGGGCGAGATGTCGTTCGACAATAACGCTGCAATTTGTCGTCTCCTCTACACGGAATCGTTCGCCACGGTGCATAGTTGCGTCATGGGTCGTCCTTGACCCGAGCTGTTACGATAATCGCGAATGCACTAACGACAGCGAAGGAGCAGGGAATGCTGGGGATTCGAGTTATCGTGGTTGTTCGTGAAAAAAAAAACACGTAAACAATAAAATTAAACTACCGTGTAATCGTTGTTCTTAATTGCATCGATCGCCTAATTTCCTCTGTTACGTGCGGCCGAGAAGGAAATTGTGTTTGGAAATGCAATGGCTGACACCAGGGGGGTTTTATGGTTCTACGGGGATGGCTGTTTGATTTGAAGGTGGAGCTCACAGGATCTTGCGAATAACGCGAGGAATACAATACCGTTCTAATAATAATAATAGTAAAAGTAATATTCCAGCATTTAATAAACTTCGTGAGACGAGCGCCTAGATCGCGCAACCAGTCGTACAAATCCAACCTGACCGAAGAACGACCTCCAGGCACCTGATGTTCGCCGTCCACGGAATATCACGTTCCGTGGTCTAGGGCCGAATTTATAGATAAACTGACTCACTATCCACGTAGCTTCGTATAGATATTAAACTTAGACTATATTAACGAAAGAAATAATTTATTCGATTGGAAGCAGGTCCGTATCACCGCCGGGGAATCAATATTCGATATTCAGAAATACATACATACAGGCGGAACGGCTCACAGTGGTCCGGATCGAGAAAGTTCGTGCCATTTTGATATAACTTTTGAACCGTAAAAGATATTGATACGAAATTTTGAATCAACAATCTACTAATGGTAGGTTACATATATGTTTAAAAAAAAAAAAATTATTTTAACATTATTTTGTTTTTAATATTATTACATTACCCACTTGTACTATATAGAATATAGAACAAATTTTCCAAAGAATTTCTTATCTCCGCGGAGATGTGACGATAGATGCGAACCGTACGTGTACGTGAAGCGTACGGCCTGACTGAACGTGGGCAACTTTAAACCATAATAATTTGTAAAGTGGTTCCTAGGGGAAAACGGTTCTTGTGCCATTTTGTAGGGCAAAGTGTGCTGAAAAGAATGCAATTTGTCCGATTGTGGGATCTGGTGGGACTTTTAAGATATCCCTTGTCAATTGTGAAGAATATTGAAAATTTTCATTAGTTCATTAACACGTTCACGCCGGGGCCGATTTTCATGTTTTTCGCTGTGAGGCGAAGCGTCGAATTCACGCTCAATTATTTAAATTTTCAACAATACGGCAATTTTTTCCAGTTACTAAACGAACTATATTTTTGATGGTGAGCGGCGTCTAAACGAAAGTTCAAGCGTGACCCACCGGTGATGCACGCCGCCCGATGGGACAGTCGAGCGTGACCCACCGGTGATGCACGCCGGCGCGAACGTGTTAAACATGATAATTATATTAAATTAGGAACAATATTTCTTAATACAAAGTGTGATTCTTATCAGAAAAGTGTGCCGAACATTTTAAAAAAAAACCGAAGTGAATATATTAAATAGGATCGTCAGGGCATCGCATTAAAGAGAAGCAATTTTTATCGTGAAAAATCCTGTTCTTAAAATGTCCAACTTTCAGTGTTTATTACAACTATAATATTTATTAAATTGGGCTTATCTTTCCATTTCCGAGGTCCATGGACATTTAGGAAGCAAAGTTCATTGATTAGATATCGATACGAGAAACTTCGTTTTTTGGCCAAATGGCACGAACTTTCTCGATCCGGACCACTGTGCGGCTATAAAAGAACCCTCTCCTACTTTCTGAATTTAAAAAAAGATGACTTGCTAAAAAGATATATTTCATTGAAAATTTGATTTCGTATTGTTAACACTAGAAAGACTGAAACTTAGTATATGTATACCTATATTGCCCAAAAGCAGTCAAAATGACTGCATTGTGAAAGAATAACTAATGTGTAAAGAAATTTGTTTAAAATTAATTTTTAATATTTTTTATATTATTTACAGTTATATAACAAGTTATTAGTAAATATTAACAATAAAAAAAATTTATGCATTATTATTTGTACATTTTATGCAAATGAAAGTGGAAATCTTTTAATGTATACATCTTCCGCAAACATAGTTTTGACATTTTTTACATATATTATTTGTTTTGTTGTTGTGGCAAAGTCGTACTTGACAAATTTTGCGTTTGTTAGAATGGGTTGCATTTGATGATGTTGCAGTTGATCTTTGTGGGTCTACATGTTCTGATGAATTTTTCTGTCTTGCAGCTCTGTATTCGGTGGAAAGCTGTTTTCATGAATTTAGGCCGCAAAAGAAATAAAATAAACAACTTGTTAGAACAAGTATCACTGCATAAAGATTCGAATAACAGGTACTACTTTAGCTTATTGAGCAACTGCAACTTATCAAGTACATCAAGTATACGCCCAAATCGACAATTTATCGTGTACTTGTATGTTATCATGTGACGGCAATCGGAAAAAAATGAAAACTGTTATTTCCATACAGAGCCGAACTGGTCATACATATATGAAATTTACTCAATTCAATAATAAGAGTCATTTGATTATTTAAAATTTCCCAAGCAGTCAAAATGACTGCTTTTGGGCAATATAGGTATAACACACATATATATACCGGAAATGAAGGAGGGGGGAGGTAACTACAATTATTAATAAACGCATTTATATGTTGTACAAAAAGTCACAAAATTCTAAGAAATTGTGTCATTATATACATAATTGTTTTTCTAATCGAAATTAAAAAGCAGTCAAAATGACTTCCTTGGGCAATCTAGTGTTAACAATGCTGCATTGTAATAGTAATAAGCTGATAAATAAAGGCTTGATACAACTAGTTTTCGACGATCGTGAACACGAGTGTTAGTGATTTTAAAGTAGGTCGTGGCTCTTTTTTTTAAGCGAAGAACCTTGCGCCCTGTCACCTTCGATTACGATTGCTCATAATCTGATAATTAGCAGCGGACTAGACCCTGCCGTTTCACCTACTTTTTCTCGTGCGGAAAAAAAGCCTTGACTGCCAATCAAGCTGCCCGCTTCTCCACGAAATTTAATCTACCAACTATACGGTACTCCTTCTATGCTAAATAAGCACGCACCATGCCAGACTTGCGACAAATGTAACGAACCGATAATTGTGTACCAATCAAACAATTAAAAGAGTAACAAAATATACTGGTAAATCTACATCTCCATCCATTTCCATCGCCATTAACCTGCAATTCACCCTGTTCCCCTCTAACAAATAGAAACTAAAATTACCTTTCACCATTAGAACACTGCAGTTCCAAAAGAAGACAAAAATAAAATTATCAAGAAAACTTTCAATACGTCCATCGCAAAGAACGAACCAATACCTAGGATACCCGCAAGGGAAACCTAATTTCCCAACAAAAATACAAGCACACCAAAACCGACAGCACCTTAATCAATCCATGCTAAAAAAAACCCAAAAAAGCGCAAGGGGGAATTGAAAAAAGGACATGAAAATCTGCCTTCCTCTAAGAGGATAGGGTGCCTCCGCGCATATCGATTTCATCCGCCCAGGACATCGACACGGATCCCCGGAACTGGGTGACCCTTTCCGGTTAACTAAGAATCACTCGCTGTCGCTTTCGATCATCCACGAATACGTAGATCGTCAGAGGGGATGTACGTCGATCCTGGCTGCTCTATCTCGAGAAGAAACAAGAGACCCCGACTGTCAATTACACTGTACGTGCGCCGCTTAAATGGCTGCAGACCTCAACGTGACTGAACGTGTAATACGTTTAGAAGGGGGAGGGCCCGTGGTATGGCTTCCGTGGTGGCCACCGTCGTGTGCAGTGCACGCCAGGTGTTCCCCAAAGCGCACCGGTTTCACGAAACTTGCATATCGCCGAAAACAAGCAGCTCAGTCTACCTTGCGGCCTGCCAGTGGGAAGTTTATCGAGGGAACAAAAGGACGGCCAGTTTTAATGCGTTTTTCGGTTATATTTGTGTTCACCGGTGGATTGGATTGGTTCTGAGAATCGTTTAACGGCGCGCAGGATGTGCAGCAAGAAGAGGGGTGCACAGGTTGCGTGGTAATAAAGGGAGGATGGAGGTTGGTTTCGATAACTTAACGGCGGATAGATGGAGAAGAAATTCGATGGGGGAGTGTGAAGTATAGAAATCGAGGAAATGGAATTGACGGCAAGAAGGGTTGCATTGTAGAGATTCTGGAGCTATTACATTATAGATCGGGCAAGATTGTGTACCCTGGATTTTTATTGCGCGACGGGGGAGTGTGGCGGATAGGAGGGAGAGCAGCTGTGGTAATGTTCTGATAAGAAGAAATCGATGGTGGTTCATTCTGATTTTAGAGACTGGCGACCCTGTGCTTGACAAGCTGAAACTTGGAAAATTGAATTCTAAATATCAGACTATTAAATGAAGAGGCTATCTGTGAAATTTGAAAACAGTTTCACCATGGATCTCTGAATACCTAATTATGTAAAGGGTGCACAAGGAAGTTTGCAATACAGAATTAAAACGACCTAATCTCTATGGCCTAGCCAGACGAAAGAATATCCAGAACAGTCCCAACAGTGATAAGAGATCCAATCAATAATGTTTTATCAACTCGAGAAGGAGCCATCTACGATTCTACTGACCGAGGCAGATCAGGAATCGTTAAACGGCGAACAGGACATCGAAAAGTCAATCTAGATTCTAGAAACGGCGGGTGCACGGAGCCGTTTTCCTGAAATGCTGGCGACGATAACCATAAAGAGACATGTTCCATGGCGATTGTTAACCCCGGAGTGGCGCTTATCACGCGATTTTATGGATCCAATCACGGATGATCCTCATTGCGATAATTAAATGTCCGATGCGTGATCAGCCACCATTTTTAAGCGACGATTCTCTCCCGTAGATGATCTTAGAATTATCATAAAGGATATCGTATTAAATGACGGGAGAAATGATTCAATAAAGACGGAGAATAATAATTTCTTGCCGATTAAACGCTCTACAGTGGACAATGGGGTTTGTCGTTCATGGGAATAGAGTGTGAAAGACACGAATGCATGGGGATTATCGATTAAACACGATGAAGGGATCGTGGCCCCTTTGGAGACTTTATTTAGCCAACGATACTTGTCCCGAAATGTTCCTTTGTTAGGGAACCGAAATTGAAGATTCATTGAAATTGGTCTGATTGATTGGAACGACAAAGATGACGGTGTTTAAGGTTTTCATTGTACTTCTGGCTTTTCTTCGGATGACTTTGGGGGCTGAAGACAGCATGTGTTTGAAGAATAGAAGTTTGTTTCACATTCCTGGAGAAGCTGTTTTATCTTGCAAGTATTTAGAGTTCGATCGAATAATATTTATGAATGTAAATAATTGTTGTGTCGGGTTTGTTTAGTGCTACTGGATATTAATCATGGACCCTACTGCAATTCAACATCCCCTAACGGTATGCAGCAAGTGTTCACTGCGTCTTACATTGTTCACGCGTTGAACAAGTACGAATTCGCCTCCACGGTTCCACTGGGTGAGTGGAATGATACTGACAAATTTTCGTTGATTCACATTTTCCTTGGTTGAAAGAAAAACAAAATTTAGCCAAAGGTTGTGAATTAAGGAATAAGATTGGAATAAATAATTTGAAAGGATTAATTCAAAGACGAGGAATGACTCTAATATTGGACGTTTTAAATCACTTTGGAGAATTATCTATAACTATCGGATCGAATTTTCGAAGTCTACAAAAATATGTTCAATTCAATTTCCAGGTTTAAAAATCTTCGACACCTGCCATGACGAAATGACAGTGTACAAGCAAGCGCTACAAACAACCGTAGAAACGGACTGCTTGAATCATTACGAAATGGGATTACTATTGCCATCAGAGTACGCTGCCATTTTGGAACCACTTCGCAATTACAGTGTACTTCCTATCAGCACGTACACCGAGCAGAATTTAACGAAGCCCTTGATCAATTTAATGGTTCACTACCTGAGCACCAGATTTGAAACGATCGATCTGCTTCTAGCCAATTCTGACTACGTTCTGAATTCATTTTTCGACGCGACGAAGGAAGCTGGAATTTGTGTGAAAAATTATGGCGATACTTTGGATCTGGAAGAAAGTGAAACGGAGGCTGTGATCGCTGTGATCGGGCAGAGGAACGATATACGACAGTGGATAGAAATGGGAGAAAAATCGCAGGGAATCAGGAAAACGTGGGTCGCTTTGGCCCTCGATGGATCGAACGTCGACGGTAAGAGTATTTAAAATTTTCTCCACCAGTGAAATCACCATCGATTCGAAGATTCGGAGCTACTCTTTGCAACAGCGAAATACAAATTTCCCTCCCCCTTTTCAGACCTAGTACCCTCGGGTTCCTACGTCATACGAACGTCTCCCTTCGACCTAGAGCTCCTCCAAGAAATCTCTTCGCCAGACGAGTTCCTCGGGGCTACCAGCGGTCCCGTAATCCACTCGCCTCATCTTCTGGGCATTGGTAAAGCTATCGTGGAACTAGCCCAATTACTGCAAGATGTTCAGAAACGGAATTGTCCTCGGGGAATGGAGACGACGTGCGTGCTGCCGCGTTTCAACCCCAATTCCAAACAGGAGATTCGTAACGCGGACGTGTACAGTGCACTTCGCATACTACCGAAATCGCACTCCATCAAGTATATCGTGTCGATGAAGAGCCAACAAGAGCTCGTCGACATGGCGGCTTACAGAATAGAGCCGGCGAATTCGAAATTTAAAGTGACGCCAGAATCGAGGATGCCGAAAATGCCGAAACTCTGTTTGAAGAAATATGCCAAGAATTGCGAGGGCTGCGCGAACTTTAAGAAGAAATTCGGCCACCGTGGTGTGACCAAAGGTTAGTTTCAAAGATACAATCGATTTCGAGTAAGTGGAAGAAGAATGAATGATTATTAAATTGAAAAGGAAAAAAAGAAGTCGGCATCTACAAACTGATATGTTTGAAAAATGTTGAAATATCGAAAAAGGGAAGTAGTGCAGGCCTTGGCCTGGCTGAAATATTTAAATGCCCCTCTATTGTTCCAGATACACTCGACAGAGGTTTATTAAAGCCTGGCAATTGGATACCAATTTTCTTGACTGTGGTGGTTTGTGGCACGTTCGCCTGCAGTGTGATTGCCGTCTTCATTATCTATCGTTTCATCGTCGAGGACGTTCTCGATGGGAACCCTGCGTTAACGATCGTTTTGATACTGGCAAACGTGTTCACCCTGCAGACAGTACTTCCGTTTTGCATGAACGACGACTATTTGGAGGCGGAGTCGCTCAATTCTTGGAAAATTCTTCTTACCACCCTCGCGTTTGGATTGGATTTGTCCATTATGCTGTCCAGAGCATTTTTCCTGCTGTTCTCCAAGGGTGGAGTCTTTACGGCTCATATTAACGGATATCTTCAGGGGCTGATGGTGTTCTTCATGTTCTGCGTGCAGCTGGCGATATCTATTATGTTCTTTGTCCTCAGCACAGACGAATCGGCTGTTGTTGCGAGGAGTCTGATTTTTATTCTTCTTTTAGGTAAGCTGCGAATATTTCTATATACTTCTTCCCTTCTTTATTTATTATCCTTGTTACGACCGGAATATTTGTTACTGCGACCAGTCGGAATTGATTCGCAACTAAGTAATATCCAGCAAGTGTTCTCCAAGGTGTCTGTATCGTAAAACACGGAACACAATAAACATAAAACAAGGGAACAAAAATGATTCCAGGCTATGATATATTTCTGCTCGTAACGTTGTTCGTCATCTGCTTCTTCATCTCGCAACTGCCACGAAATTATCGCGAGGGAAAATGTTTCTTCGGCACTTCCATCGGCCTTTTAATCGCCTGGGCCATCTGGCTCACCTGTTACATCCTCGTGGAACCAGAATGTCGCGACATGGTCGTGTGTTTCGGTATCGTTTCCACTGCTTACTTGATCATCATTGGAGTTCTAATACCAAGGACTTATTACATGATCACACATTTGGCCAGGGGAAAAGAATTCGGCCAGAGATTCGGTTCTACTGATCTTGCAGCTGAAACGAGGATCAATACGATCGCCACGCAGGTCAGAGTGATACGCCACTTTATGTTGGATTAGTGTTGCTAATTAACATATTTCGATAGACTTCACTGTAGATATGAGCCGTTTATTTTGAAAGTGGCCTAAGTCCATTTATACTTGAATTGAGATATTTAAGAGTTTACGTTTCAATAAAATTAAAAATATACGTATAGGATATCAATGTGTCATACTGCTTAAGTGTATCTAAAAGAGTTAAATTTACAATTCCTATTAAACTAATAACAATTATTAAGTGAATAATATGTGTTTTCTTACCAAAAATGGACTTAAGCCACTTTCAAAGTTAACAACCAGATTCGTTTTAAATTTAAAAGAGCCCAAGTCTGTTGGACATAATTTAAAATGCTTCAAATAGAAAAACCAATACTCAATTTACTAAATTTTCTAACTACATAAATTACTCATCTACATTTTGTGTATGCGGGGGGGATTTAAAGAAGTCATGGTGCTCCGGTGGTATGTATATATCGTAGTAAGTCTATATTGTGACTTGTCTTATATTTTTATAAAGTGGTGTCAGTACAATATTTTCAAACGTATGTTGCTCTATAATTCTCTTTCTTTGTCGATTTTTGTTGAAATCATTAATTACTAATTCTTGTTCACTATCTGAATTAAATGGCCGTGTTGTTTTATTCTTCCCCATTGGTGTAATAATTTCTATAATTTAATATTTTTAGTTTAATATTCAATTCTAAGTGTGTAATGCGTGAATTTTTTTCCATTTTACTAAATAAACGTACTGATTATTCAACTAAAGCAACTGTCAAAAAACTGAGGTTAACTGGTTAAATACTAATTAATTAAAATTACCTTCATCACTGCCTTCAGACATTTGGAAATCTGCACTTTCGGACATTATCAATAGTGGATTGGACTTAGGCCACTTTCAAAGTAATGGTTTTAATTATTCAACTAACTGCGAAAACTTATGTGTCCAAAATTGTCATGTAACACTAAATATACTTGACAACAAATGTTGTTTATGATAGCTAACTTCAAGTTGTACACATTACTACGGTCAACAAGAAATAATTGACAAATGGACTTAGGCCACTTTCAAAATAAACGGCTCATATATGTATATGTGTACATTCATTCTGCACGATATTTCGAAAGCAATTTGTATCATTATCGATTCGTGTTCATTCGTGTCATTTCTTTTTTTCTCTTCTTATTATGCACTGTGCAGCAACATCTTGTATATTTTTCTTGCTTCGTCGATATACGTATTCTCCTCCAATTTGTCAAGCTACCTTTTCTTCTTTTTGTCGAATAAAGATTTATACGTTGCGCGCAAAGGTTGTTGCTGCTTTTATTTTAATACGCCTGCTAGATATTCTGCTGATAGGCGAATCCAATTGTTCAGAATAAATGTAAATATAGCGCGCAGATGGCAAAGAAAAGGTTTGCATGGGACACGTTTTATTTGCACAGAGCCGTCCATTTTACGATTACGTGCACTCTGGCGGTGGAAGTATGACGCATTTGCACGGGACACCTGCGTACCCAAATTACTACGGCAACTCCAGCCCGGGTCAGAAGTACCTACGGCAAGATAGAAGCTCCGACAATCGCAGAATCCCCGGATACAACAACTATGGATACCATTCCGAGATGCGAGAAGTGAATAACTCTTACACTATACCGCAAGTCTGCATCGAGGATGCGGACGTGAGATTTTTTCTATTTTTCGTACACTTCTTCTTATCACTTTTTGTCTAGACCAGTTGACCAATGCTTTTCAAATGTAAAACCGAGGGAAAGAAATTTCTAGAATAGCGAAATATAGACGACTGTTATAAGATATTATAATAATTGCTGCTTAGAATTGAGATTTGCCGTTTCTGAAGTGTAACAAATCATTTGTGAGACAAGTAAAAGTCCTCGTAGTATAGTAGAGCAGAAATTTCGTTAAGAATTAAGGGGATTACCATTGCAGTCAAGGCTGAACTCCACGGAGAGGACCAACACGAGTTCGACATACGCCCGTCCAAGAAGCAACCGGAAACGGAGGGCCAAGAACGACAAGGTCTGCATCGAGACCGACGTGTACGTCGAGGGTAACATATCCCCTAGTCGTAGGTCACACGATGAGATCTATCCAGCGAGATGTAGCAGTCCCAGATTGACACAAACCGAGGCGACCATACGCGAGGAAGATGAAAACGACGACATAACTAGAATCACACGATTCTAACATTTCTGTCCAACACAGTATTCACCTTGTAGTTTAAGAAACGTATAGACAATCGTTCTTCTGGTTAAATAAATCGTTCGACTCGAGAAATCTACCGCTGAAGTTTTATTGAAAGCTCCGTTTGATTAAGGATTAGAAATAAAGATATTTCGATTGGGAAGAAAGTATCGTTCGCAGACAGAATATGAAATATTTATTATCTTCGGGGAATTTAAATAGAAATTGCGAATCATTAAAAGGTACGCGTAGAATAATTTGTAGTTTCTGTAAAATCTATTCAAATATGTGGAATATATATTTAATGAATATTCTAAGCTCTATAATTTCCACTATTGTTTGAAAACGTTCGATAGTGTGTCGCGATAAAACCAAAGCCACTGCGCACGTCATCTTCTTTGTAATTAAAGTGCAAAAAGGGTACGAGGATGTACGGAGGGCCTTTTGCGCGCAGAAAGCGAGACGCGTAAGCAAGAGAAGCAATTTCGCGTGGCCCCTGTCGAAATTGCATTATGGTCGATCGTAATTCCGCAATCAGGGCACAGGTGTATGTGCCGAAGGAATATCGATGACAGTGCCGTAACCGGAAATCCGTGCCGTGTCGCGGAAGTTCAGTGGCAACTCCCGACGAGTCGGGAGGACATTGGAAACCCAATAAGTTCGTGCAAAATTGTTTCCGATCATTTAATCCCTGGAAATTGCAAACTATAATTGACGTTCACCAGTTTCGAAGCTCGTAATCAATTAGAGAGAAGCTTAACAGAAATTAAAGAAAGACTTGCGTACGATGAAAGAGAAATTGAGAAATTAGAAATTCAAGGTTTAAAAGATTCACGAATTTGAGTACTTGAAAAACGATTAGAGAATCCAAGAAATTACTTCCAGTTGATGAAAAATTCATGAAAAATTCATGAAAAATTCACGAAAATTACGGGGCAATCGTTACTCGAATGCAAATTTTTGACGCGAAACATTCCAATATATTAAGTATAATAATGACAATGACAATAACAGTAACGTGAAAGCTTGGGTCGCAAATTTCCATGCGGAAGGAAGCTCGGAAGATGTCTCGAGGGTTCGATCCTCCGAAGAAAAGGGGTCGCGGCGCTTTACTTCCGCACCATGTGGCCCCCCGTGAAAAATAATGAAAGCCAGTGGCTGGTGGTACTCGATAAGCGTACATAACTGCGATAAATCGAAAAGTGCATCGGCTCGTGAACAGGGGAGGCCCCGGCGACATCCTCGCGTTTCTGAAAAAGCTTCTGCGCAAGGACGCAGCCAGGATCGCTATAAAAGCTCGATCTGAACTGGTTCGCTTTTCAGTCACGTATACATCTCACTGTTTCTGCCACCGAAACGAGAAATTTGAGGAGTCATCTGGCCTCGAATGTGATTTTACGGAAGAAGATGATACTCGATTGATCGATCGATGGAAGAATTGCGGGAGATTTGAATGTCATGGGAGTACCGCGTCTTTGGAAGAGTCGAGTGTCTGTAGCAGAGTACTTTCTGGCTTTGAGAATACGTTTTGACGTTAAAAAGGACAATGGCGGAGACAAGTGGGAATTCCAGAACGATAGTGGTTGCTGTTGTCTACCTGAGTCTGTTTCTGGACAATGTGCTGCTCACGGTTGTTGGTAAATTATGCGATTAGTGATTTTGTTGCACAGTAGAGCGTAGTTAAAACTGGGAATTAATTGGGTGTAATAATAGCAGAGCAACCTGTTGCGATTTCTCGTTAGATTAATCGATTATTGCAAAACATACATTTGCAAGTAACATGAATATTGTTAATTGAAGGATTGAATATATTTCAGTGCCGATTATTCCCGATTACCTTTGCACAATAGACGGTAACTCGACGACAAACGGCGAGGACGACGAGAATGGACGAGTAGGATTATTATTGAGCTCGAAGGCGTTGGTACAATTAATCCTAAATCCAGCCGTGGGTACTCTCACCGGCACTGTGGGATACACTAAACCATTATTCATCGGGAACCTAACTCTTCTATTGGCAGCGATGCGTAAGCTTTCTTTCCTACTTCGCCTAATTAACCCCTTAACGCACAGTTTTTTTGAAGAAATAAGTGTTATAGCTTACAATCCTATGTAAATGATAAATATCAATAAAACGATTTTTTTTCTTAGCTTTCACATTGTTATTTTCAATTCTCGATTATATTCAAGTGTGAAAAATTATAGCAGCATAAAATACAACGCCGCTCGAATTATGTCGAGTGTGCACAGTTTGGCCTGTTTAGCGCGCTCGAATTAACTCGAGCGTGCAAGTTAAGGGTTTAAAATCTTTGTGCCTGAACATTGATTGCAAATCATTGCAATGCTTGCTAGCCGAAGAATCAGAAAATTTAAAAATTCAACTTCACGAATTTAAACTAAAGATTGCCGATAAAATTCTCTGACACAGTAGCACTGGTTCGAATAAAAATCACAAAGACACGCAACAAGTTTCCACTTTGCGGAAACACCTCGTCTCTCCATAACCATTTTACAATCGCGTCAATTTTATTCGACGCGGCAAAAGATTAAGACACAAAGAACGACGAAAAAGACGATATCTGACTACGACAACTATTTCAGTGTTCGCGTTTGGACAGACCTATGAAGTTCTGTTCCTGGCTCGAAGCGTCCAGGGCATCTCTTCCGCCTGTATCGGTGTTTCCGGTATGTCATTGGTCGCCTCGCAATATCCAGAAGAGGATAAGAGGTCGAAGATTATGGGATTTGTTCTGGGAAGCATTGCACTAGGCGTTCTTGTTGGATACCCGATTGGTTCTGTGCTTTACGATCTCGAAGGGAAAATGGCACCGTTCTTATTGGTGTCCTGTTTCATCGTTTTCGCCATATGTAAGTTCTTTATCTACATTCAAAAATAAGATAGACTCGCTCGAATTTTTTTCATGGATCATTCGTTTAAAATTCTCTTTGAACACGTTCTCCGTGGATTATCAAATTAATATGCTAAAAGATTTCTTCACTTTCAATGATAATATTTCTCTAGGTCTGCAAATTTTCACGTTGGATATCGAAACGAAGAATCAGGTAACGCATTGTATGGTATGTTTCATATTGTTGTAACAAAGAGATAAAATATGTTTAGCCAGGCGAACGTGAAACATCTTGGACGCATTTGCTATCTGATCCACATATTCTAATTATCTTTGGAGCTATATGGTGTTCGACGTCGCCAATGGCCATTTTGGAACCTTGCCTACCGATATGGCTGCAAGCTCACTTAAAACCGAAGGTTTCATCAAATCAAGCCAATATACCCTTTTCGACAATGCTAAATTACGTTTTTATTAATGAACAGATCATTCCTTTCAGAAATGGCAACTGGGAACAGTGTTTATACCTGACAGTCTTGGCTACCTAGTGGGGACCAATTTTTTCGGGATGATAGCTTACCGTTATGGACGCAGCAAGGTTGCCATTCTAGCTATGTTCTTAGTCGGAATTAGTGCCATTTTAATACCGTCCGCTAAAACGATGTCACAGTTAGTAATTCCGCATTTGGGAATGGGTTTAGGCATTGGAGTGGCAGACGCTGCTCTGGTGCCATTACTAGCTAGCTTAGTGGACCAAAATGGCGACTATGGTCCCGTTTATTCAATTCAACAAGTGGCTGTCAGTTTGGCTTACTCCCTTGGTAAAACCATTTAATATCTATGTGTCACTCATAGTCAAAATCGCTAAGCTTCTTTATTTTTTGAATTAATTCAATATTTGCGTCCCCCGTCCATTAATCTTGACGAGTATTTGAAGTTCCATTTAATAACACCTTCAAATTTATCCTTCGTCACAAATATAATATTTTATCATTAAGCCATTTTATATTTTTATGTTTTTATGTTTTATATACAATCAACGTGTCACGAATTTGAATGTTTGATCGTTAAAGTCTAATAAAAGCTGAAATATATTTTCTGTAGAAAATTGAGATGATTAACTCAAAGGGTGTGTTTGTTCAAGGACCTATACTGGGCGGAGAAATGGTCAAATCAATCGGTTTTCAATGGGTCATGCGAATGATTGGCATAATGAATATTGGCTACTGCCCGCTGCTAATATATCTCACCCTGGAGAGGAGAAAATTGCTGTCACAGCAGGATGAAAGGAAGGATTACGAGACCATCCAAAAACCGGTGGCAAAGTACCAGCGCTTTCGTGATTCCGACGACGATCTCTGATACCTCAACTTCTCTGCCTAATTACCAAAATCACCTCCTACTTTGTACAACTATTTCATTTAAAAACTGATAGCACAATTAACACTGAATAAATAAGGAGAACCTGGCCCAAATTTGACCTATAAATAAATAATCAACGTTTCACAGCTGTACAATTTGTAGAAGAGAAAAGAAACAAGGAGATATTAAACCAGAAATGAACGTCATCTGCGCAATTAACGATAAACAACGGACTAAATAAATTGAATTCTAATGTGGTTCCCCTATGAAAAAATTAATGGAGGGGCACTCGTATTGGCAATTTCCACCAACTCTCTGCTTTGAATTCGTTTCCGTGGGACGTTCGGAAATAACATTAACAACATCATTGTACTTCCACTTAACTGTACCGCGGAGAGTAACTCGACGTCCTAAGTTATAACGAAGTAAACTACTATCCCCGGAATTGCTAAGTAACGTCCCGGGGCTGTTGCGTCCAGGTTGAACCCAATAGCAGCGAAACGTCGGGACGTCGCACAGCAATAATTTCGAAATTCCAAAATTAGACTGCTTTCTCTTCTTTCGTAATACAATATCTTCGTTAGAATGGTAAACTGATTAAGCAGTGGTATTCTAGTCAGGAATAATACACGAGTGCAAATTATTCCCAAATTTTTTTATATTTCCAGATCTTTAAGTTCTGAAATGTCCTAAAAGTTTCGGGAAATTTTTCATCAATGTTATTAAACAAATAGAAAGCGCGCTTCTCCCTTGGCCGACTAATCGAGTGGTGTATAATTAACTTATCGCGTGTACTGAATTCGACTCGTTTAGCTAAATCAGCATATTAAATAGTTTATAAAAATATAATGAATGGAAATTATTGCCTGCCAGCAACGAAATTACAATTCCAGGAAGTCATCGATTTCGGGCTTAATAATTATTTAAAAGTAAGACTCTACTGTTCTAGAAACTGTATCAGACGATATCTTTTTATTAATAGGCAATTACGTGGAAATTAAAAAAGGATTATCATTCTATGGCGAAAAAGACGAAGAAACTGAGAACTTAAAAATGAATGCAAAGTAGATCCAACCAATCATATGAGGAATATTCATCGCTATATTATTCGTTAAAATAAAAATGCCAACGTAAGAAAAATTTCTTCAGCACACATTCAACAACTTGTCAGACCAATTATTCTTACTCTCCTCTTTCTCCATGCTTCCACGACATGCCGATCTCAATCAGTTTTACTGCCCCCAACGTAGTTTTTATTACCTTTAGTTTTTGTGCTGCTTTTTCGTGAATGGCAACCCTAACATCGAATTTACCCTTGTTCCAGTGTCGAACTAAGGAACAAATTGTGACCTGATACCCCGCCGTACGGCACCCTGTGGTCACTGTTCCCAATATAAAAGAGTTATTGAAACTAATACCATATGAAAATTTGCCATGCACGTACAGTTTTTTCCGCCTAAATAAAATACTACCTACACATTTCTATATAACAATAGTAATAATAATAAAATTGGTTTCGCAAAATCCCATTATCTTACAATCACTTCCAGTTCACCAGCGAAGATTAAAGTAGCGCAAAGTAGCGTACGGATCGTATGCAAACGTAATCCGGCCAATTAAAGGTAGTCGGGAAGTCAGATCGTAGCGAGAACAATTACGCAGCACCGTAACCATAAGAATATTAGATCCCTCTGAGAGAGGAGGAGGTGATACAGGCGGGCGACGTTAACGTCACCGTAATCCCACAATAACGCTGGTTAAATTATATTCCATAAATAGAAAATCGATGTTCGCACAGGTCTAATCCGGCTCGAAATAAAGCCCTGTCCAGAGTTTCGTTCCTAGCAGCCGGTAGAGAGGGCTGGTTAAACAGAAGAGCAGTGAATCGAAGGGGACATGGTGCATATACAGTGATACAAATTTAGAGAACGGAGGAAGACAAGGGCACGAAGAAGGGTGTGGAAGTTCTGCAATCACTGGACCCTTGTTTTTCATTGTATTAATAATGATATATAATTACATCATAAGAATAAATATTGCACATTCAACGTGTTTACCATAATAATAAATATATTGGGCAGAATTATATATTAAAGCAATTGCTTGATCGAAATACCACAATACCGGAATCCGTGAATGAAAGCAAAGTCAGGATATTTGGTCAATTTTAAAGACACTGAATTCGCTCGTTCATCCGTTTTACGCGGGGGGAGTCAATCGCGATCTACATAAGAAATGAGGGAAACAGCAGAAAGGTTGGATAAAATCAGCAGGTATTCAAGATTTCGATTAGAATTTGAGGAGAGGGAGTTCCACTTAACTCCTTTCCACTTCTCTACGCCCTCTTTTCTTCTTTGGATCTCTGTTACCCCTGCTTCACGACTAACGAGCCACCCACCCCCAACTTCTTCTGCTTCTTTCTTTACCGCGCCAGTATTTTCTGCGTTCGAGGCCATTCTCTAGAGTTTCGCCCTTTAGGCGAAAACGAGACTCGAATAAAGAATGATTGCAAATGTGGAGAAGAACCAAGCATACTGTTCGTAGTTTGATAGACTTTCTCGACTTTCTGTCTTATCATTACCCCAATCACACGATCTAGACCACCTCACGATGACTTTCGAGTAACCCCAAAGTTGCAAGATATAATTTCAAGCCGCCGCGAATATTTTCCACAGATCAGCAATTTCTTATTTTTATATTATTCTCAAACGAGTCACGTCCAGCAAGGTTTCAAAACACACTCGTGCATCTAATTGAAACTCTCGAACGTCGACAGTCGCGTTTCAACGAAGTAGCAACTTGAAATTGTATCGCGAGGCTCGATCGCCTCTATCGAAAAGCAAAAAAAAACCCCTGCCGGCGAAAAAGGTATTCACGTCAGATAACAGAAAGCTTACGAGCTACTTCGACGCTGAGACGTTAAGTCTGACGAGTGAACATCGTCGGTTTTGTTAAATATTTGCACGAGCCCACGATCTTTGCGCAACAAGCAAAATTGTCGTTCGATCCCCCTTTCCAATTTCGATCTGTACACCGCGCGGGATCCAAGATTATCGACGCTGGATGAAAGTTGGATACATCTGAACCGCGTCCCTACCTTTTCGTAAAGGTGGATATTTTTCTACAGCCATAGTTATCGCTCAAAACAGTGTCAACTATTATACAGTTTAAAGGAAAACGACGACACATTTGCCAAGCTCGTAAACGGACCACCCACGACCCTACAGTTCCAGATACCATACCCGGTCGATATTTATTGGCCGAACGGAACGTCGATACCTTTCCAGTGTCTATCGACGATCGAAGATCGGGCAGGGAAGAAAGTGTAGGGAAAATCCTGGGTAATACGATACCACACGCGACTTCATCCGTCACGCGTCAGGTGATCAGGATTTACGAGGCGCAAACCGGCTAATCCGGTCGGCGTAATGGCGGCATCGATTTTTAATTCACGAGCACGCTGAACGTACGTAAACTCGTAGAAAGACAAACGACCATTCGGGCACGAAAAAAGAATGGAACGATATCGAAGCGTGGAGCGAAATCAATATCTCACCTGTGTTTGTCCTCGAGATATAATTTGTAGGTTCGCCTTATGGGGCGCGATACGAAACACTCGGTGTGCTTAAACGGCGCAGCGTGAGACGTGCACGCACGCCAGAGTATAAATTATTGAAAAACGATACACCGGCCGCCAGTGTCACGTTTGTCCTCTATTTAGAAGTCCGTTCGATTCTTTTCAAGTGAAAACTGGGCGACACAAATTGCACTGCGGGCACTGTAATTATACCTAAACGTATTAGAATTGATTTCAGCGGCTGGCCAACGGCGGTTACACCCGAATCGACAGAAATTCTACAAGAATTGTCGTGCCAACGTACTTCGATACTTGAAAGTAAATCGAGCCGACGAATATTCTTGCAATTATATATTCCCATTAGCTAAACTGTCCATCGGTATTATCGTATACAAAGTTTCCCCTGCTCCCCGACACGAGCAACTAAAACGTGGCCCGCCGTAGAGAAGTCCAGAGACATCGAGCCAGCATTAATTGCTCCTTCGGTCAAAACAACCCTCCAAACCCACCCCCGTGCCACCCAGCCATTCCCGTCCGAAATGATCAAACATTAATACAGACCACTGCAGAGAAACGAACCAATCTCCGAGACGTGACCAGCGCAAGTAGGAAAAAAAAGTATCGAGCAGAGGAAAAAATGTCTGGGAACGTACGGCGCGGCGCCGAATCGATGGAGCACGTCGGCTATCGGCGCTCGGAGAAATTTTCGGTAGAAAATCGCGCGAGCAGACACGGGGGATGCTGCGTCCGGGACCCGTAGTCCGCTATCGATCTTCCAGCCATCCCCCAAGCAGCCACACAAACTCACCACCGTCTGTGTGCCTTGGCCACGAGCTCACGCACATCCCCGTAGAAAGTTCGCGCCTAACCTGCTGGCTGTAAGTCGCGCGAACGCTTTTTCCGTGGCCGCGTGTGCGTGCGCTAACGCGCAGAGGACGTGGCCACGTGGAAGGGTGCACGAGGAGCCGCTCACGGGCTGACGTCCTGGTGATTTGTGTTCGAACCGGGCGGATAAGAGACCGCGGGGCACGCTGGATACCTTTCGTGTCATGATTATTGGCTCCGTTGGTGATATCAACATTCGAGAGTGCCGGTGATCAGGGGAAGGTAAATGCGTTCGAGTTTAGATTGCTGTTTATAGAATTCTTGTACGTGTATCCGTATTCTGATCGTACGACGAATTCGGCGAGGCTAGTACAGTGTTAACAGCGAAATTCTGTTGATATATGTATAATACTTGGAAACAGCAGCGACAACCGCATCGGTTTTATTGCAATATTAATATGGCGAATAGTTGACGCTATTTGAATAAATAGTGTTCGACCCGCGGAACTCTGTTTACACAGAATGGTGAAAAGACTGCAGTGGGGAAATTCCCGGAGCGTGGTCCGACCCAACACTGGTACATTCCACTTAACAACGCGACCCTAGCGATGTAGCTCCCTTGTAGCGTGCACGGAGGCAAGCAAAAATCGTAGATAGAGTTCTCTCTACCTGTCA
Source organism: Nomada ferruginata (assembly GCA_963583965.1). Classification (NCBI taxonomy): domain Eukaryota; kingdom Metazoa; phylum Arthropoda; class Insecta; order Hymenoptera; family Apidae; genus Nomada; species Nomada ferruginata. Next base: position 4,742,472 of record OY757225.1, on the reverse strand, counting down.
CCCTCCACACACAATATTCCCCTCCCCATTCGTGCTCGTCCGAAGGACGTCATAGTGCCGCCAACCACGCACAGGTACCGACCACACGCATACGTACCCTACAACTCGTATAAAACCTACATATTCTACACGAAGATACAAACTAATGGCCCTCCAGTTTGCTACGCGAGATTGCGCTTGGAATCCAGCGGACAGACAATCGCAGATCAGCCTGTACATACACGCGTACGACACACAGAAAGAGGCAGAAGCTTCGCCCGTGAGTGTATTGTCCACGCACACGAATGAAATTCGCCACTACTAGCGGGGAAACATCGGGGCTCCTACAACAGTTTCCGCGTTCCACCAACGCAAACACTCGCGCATTTCCACGCTCGTACGAATGATCATATACCCAGCCACACGCACAACTAGCACACGAGCAAAGCTTGCGCCAAGCTCCGTGTTTCACGAACACCCGTCGGCTGGCCTGGCTTCAGTAAGCTCGGAGCTTTCGAACGGTGCACTGCTCGTCCTCTCCACGATCCTCTGATTTCCACTGTCTCCCAATCTCTCGTACGCACCGTCCAGAACATGTGCGTACGAAAAGCCGATAATAATTCCCTCATCGATCTCCCTTCATAAAAAGTCGTAGGAGGAAAAGAATAATCCGCCACTCCTTCGGCCGAGGAACCGTATCCGAAAAAGTGAAACGATTGGTGAATAATAGGACAGTGAAAGAACGAGAGGACGTTCTTGGGCTTTCGCTGAATTTTCTCCGGGGCAATTCTAAGATGGACCTGAAGGATGGGCCAGCCCTAAGTAGTTATCTGGGACGATGTTGAAAGAAGGAATCTACGGTCTGTTATTTGCGGGGGGATGTTTCGGAAGATGCGAAAAGAATCGTAGTGTCCGGTGAAGAACAGAATCGGTGCTTTAATATTGTTTAGTGGTCCGGCGTTTTGGAATTTGTGCACACGAAGTAGGAAGATTCGTTGGCGCAGTGGAGGGACGTGGTCGAGGCTGGTGACACTGTTCCGGGAGCACCGGCGACGGAATCATGAGGAGCAGGACGAGCAGCGTGCACGGTGCAGCGAGGGCCGTCTCGAAATCGATTCGAAGGCCGTGGAATCAACTTGATTACTATAACGGAAGGCGGATAGTGTTGGGGATGCCTGCCCCGAGACTTGTTCGGGTCTGATTTCCGATTCCGATCAGGCTGCGGCCAGCGAATGACGATTCGATCACGTTTCTTTGACAAAATGGTACTTTGTATTTGGGAGTGTTGCACGGAGTGAAAGTTTCGAATTGAAATATTATAGATAAGCGTTTGAAGATTGTGCTTCCGTAGAAGGGGGGGGGGCGAAGAAGTGAGTAGAGATTTAATTACAGATAATTGTAAAGGGAAAGATTTTCGAGAATAAAAATAGCGGAGGGAAGGAGAATGTTTTAATTGTGCAAGAACTTGCTTGTTTCGACTGCTTTGTCCTTGTTTGAAATAGTACGTTCTAAGCGAATCTTCTTGCCGCAATGAAGGATTCGATATTCCGACGAAAATAATCAAGGGAAGTCCAAGTTGTAAGAGGACAAGGGTAAGGATCGAAGCGCAGAACGAGGATAACAATTAGCCTAATTGAAATTGAGAATGATAACACGTCCAGGTGAACCAGAGTTTCGATATTTGGAAAACCCCTAAACGAATTAAGCTGACTAAAAATCGGGAAACACCGAAAGAGAGCAACGCCACGAAATAAATATAAGCATCAATTGCTCGCGTCGTATTTAAAGAACAGAAACGGTACTTTTTTATCCAATTTTCTGTGCCAAATAAATCCACGATATCCTGAAAAGCCAATTACAATCAGACATAGAAAACGAAAGATCGTGGGTACCGAATGGTGGTCTTTGAAGAAGAGACCACAGCAACGATTCTTCGCCAAGTTATTATTAAGGATCGTAAAGAACGGCTGCACAAACGATTAACCCTCGCTCGAGTGGCGATCCATCCAGGGATGCAGCAAAAGCGGCAGTGTACACTTAAAGCAAGCCGTTGAAGAGGACGAACTGTCAAAGTGGCGTCAGCGTGGCCTCACAGTCTGTCGATCCCTTCTACTGCAAAATAATACCAACATACTGGCAGCAAACGCGGGAAAGATTGTCCGCAAACGAATTTCGAATGGGAAACTCTCGCTGGTTAAGGGAAGAATTTTTAGATGCTATACAGAGGGGATGAGGATATGTTAAATGGTTTTTAAAAAATGATTCTCTTTCTGAGCAGCATGCAAGAAGTCGAGAAGAAAATAGTTGAATATGTACAGGTATGTCTGCAATGGAAAAATAAATATATAGGTGGATATTGACTTTCTATACTCCGCTGGATGCTAATTAAGTTTAAGTTCAATAATAATAATAGTGACTAGAATCACTGGCAAAAGCACACAGCTTTTCTACCCCATAAGAGAATGTTTAATTTTCCCCAAGCATAGATATATTAATAATAACAAACTTCCCCGTCGATAGAAACGATCAAATAAACCAAGGAAACGTTAATTCGCGTTCTAGGAATTTAAGTGTGAAAAGGTGACCCGAGTAAATAATTGAGAGAGAAAAGTTTAGGGTTCCAGACAAGTACGTTTCAAAGGGTTGAAAATTTTGTTTAAGAAAGGGAAGAAATGGCAAGGTGGAGAAACGTTTACTTGCCACGTTGTGTTCGCACTTCATTGGGGGCTAATTGGAAAAGGGTAGCTTCGCTGACAAAAGTAGAGGTCGTTTTAACGGATGGCCGCGTTAAAGCGGTTATTTTCGACGGAGATCGCGCAATTTCATAATTCAGTGATTAGACGTGAATTTCCCGTAGGAGTTGTGCCTTTCGATCCCCGTGGGAAGGACGGAGCAAAAGTTACACAAGACACTCGTTCGCGACGAAAAATTGCACGAGTGATTTTTAGAATAATTTTGCATGGAACAATAAACCGAAAAAGTATCTTAAAAGGTTCATGGAGAAATAAACCCGCTGAACTGCAAATCTAAATGAAGACTAAAACTAAAACTAAAATTGCTTCTTGCTTACTAATGTGTTACGAGTTATGCAAGAGCAACTGTGTTGTGCTTTTTATTGCAGCTTTTAAAAGAATTTCAAAAGTATTCTAACTAAATTACTTCTTGTTACTATTATTAAAGATCTATAAAAAGAAATACGTATGTAAAAATATTATAAAAAAAACTATGTCACGATTGTAAATAGATTTCCATTAAATAACATTTCTAAAGTAACTTGCAACAACTACCGCGTGACATTTGCTGAAATTCTAAAAACTCCATCAACGAGTTAAGTAGCAAAGGGTTAATCGTAGCTGTTCGTGCAACTTTTTTTTTATCGCACCCTCTCCGTGAATTTCGCGAACTTTCGCGTATGCAAAACGCAGAGCAAAGGGCAGGATAGAATTTCATTATCAGACTCGTGTCAGTCTACGAAAGGAACGGTCGTTTCAGGTTCGTGTGTCTGGGATGACTCGCGGCACGACCAGAGGAGTTCGTAAAGTTTAACAAAGCAAAGGGGTACAATGTGAAGTATCCTCTCACCTCGTTCTCCCAAGGCCTTCGTGTGTTAAAGCCTCAGGACGCAGCTACCATCGCGTTCAATGATAATTAATTCAAACGTAAGATGATATGGAGTCTGAAGACGAAGTGGATGAAGAGCTGCCAGAGGCGAAACATACAGAGGTACGGTAATCCCTCTAGAAAAATGAAAATAAATTGGGAGATGAAAAATGTTAATGAAAAATGGGGATAAACGAATTTAATGTAATATTATTATTATTAGTAGTAGTAGTAGCATTAATATTTCTGTAATAATATATTAGAACGGAAAACTGTAATTGCTATTGCTATTAATATTAACGATGAAAAATTAAAAGCTAACAAAAATTGTGCAGGTGAACCGGAATGATAACATAGAAAAGTTCGAAACAATGAAGATTTCTACGAAACCAATAACCTCGAAGACGGCAGAGCGGAGCGAGTGCCAGCTTGTACGCTCGCCGAATCCTGAGGAACCGGAAACGATTATTGCCTGCACGGATCCTAGAAAAACGAAGGCGCAGGAAGAATCAAAATTACCTTTAAGTACCAGCATCAAGACTGATATAAAGGACAGCGATATCGTCAGGGTCTGCAGGAGTAAGAGGATCACTTGTCGGGACACTATACACGAATACGACGAGGACGATGGACTCACTATGGAAAACGTTGGAAGGTAAAAAGACATGTCGATATTATTAATTATTTTTTATGGTTTCTACATTTTTTTCTATTACCTACTATAATAATGTTCGGAATAAATTTTCTAGACTTTATGGCTCAATGGAAAGAGATAATACTGAAATTGTACATAATTATAATTCATATAAAGATATTACTATAATCCTTGAATTAATTATTTAAACATTCTTGATAGATATTCCATTGATAAATAGTCGAACGATATTGCTTTATTTCTTGAACACAGTAAACAGAGTTTACCCACGAAGATATTTTCCATTAATACATCGACGATACTTGATATTTTTGGTAAAAGGTATCTCGAGGCGCATCCGGAAGCTGTGGAGGCCTGGCTCCGTGAATACGGGAGTTTGGACCTTCGGCAACGTCTTCAAGGTGTGGCTCTACCCCAACCTAAATCCCCAGAAAAAAGTATACACCACGAAGAAAGTATTCTGAGCCGAACTAAACGAAACAGCGTTACTTCTGACCTGTTTCATAACTGGCTTGCTTCCAGTTCGCCAGCGAAACGCAGTAAAAGTCCGAGCAGGTGAACCACCGATTAAATTAATTCATACGTAACAAGGGACGGTAGGGGACAAGGAAATAATTGGTGGTATGAAAAAAAAATTCAGGTCCCATACAACATTAGTGGGACGAAGGGAAGAACTCAACAGGTTGGACGAAAGTGATTTGTTCATGGAATTGATCAGAGACGTGGCGAATGAGTTGGACATCAACGTTCTCTGTCACAAGATCCTGGTGAACGTCGGCCTGCTCACCCACGCGGATCGTGGGAGCCTATTCCTGGCCAAAGGACCCCTGGAAGACAGATATTTAGTAGCCAAACTTTTCGACGTGACACAAGACACCGAACTAGAAGAAGCTGTTCAAAGGGCAAAAAATGAAGAGATCAAGATACCATTTGGGGTTGGAATTGCCGGTTTTGTGGCTCAGACTAAGGAGATCATCAACATCAAAGATGCTTACAAGGTTTAGAGAAGAACATTCTGGAGAAAATTCGAATATTAATTTTTTTTCTATTTTTTTTTCTTTCTTATACGCATAGAATAGAGATGAATTAACCTTCGATTCAGAAGAATTATTAGAAGAATGCATGCGGCGTGGTTGCTCCAGTTTGTGGGATAAAAGTAGACGTTTGCGAAATGTTTCACAGGATCCAAGATTTAATAGTTCTATCGATATGAGAACTGGATACAAAACGACACTAATATTATCGATGCCCATTTGTAATTACGAAGGAGACGTGATCGGGGTTGCTCAAATCATAAACAAGACTAACGGCTGCAATGAATTTACAAACAGGGATGTGGAAGTGTTTCATAGGTTGGTCCATTACCAAATTGTAATAAATAGAATTAGCAAAAAAATATGTACAAGTAAAATTGCCACCAGGTACCTAACATTCTGTGGAATTGGGATACAAAACGCACAGCTATTCGAGCTATCCGTGCAAGAGTATCGTAGAAACCAGATCCTTTTAAACCTAGCCAGGAACATATTCGAAGAACAGAACAATCTCGAGTGTCTAGTTACGAAGATCATGACTGACGCAAAGGAACTGCTAAAATGCGAAAGATGTGCCGTCTATCTTCTGGACCTAGACTGTGGAGAAGCGGTAAGTTTATTCGTCCAATAATCAGCAAAACTAACGACAAAAAAGTAACAACTTATTAATGCCAAATGGCGCAGAGTACTTACAATATTCTGCGACAGAATCTTTCGAATGATTCGAAAGGAACAGCGAAGAACATAATAAGAGATCCCAAGTTTCTTTCCAGGGGCATCTCGAAAAGATCGTCGAGCGACCCGGAAAATCAACGCAAGAGAGCAGGAAACCACTGTCAAGGCGAGAGGTGAGTGACACCGGCAACCGGCACGTGTTACTCGAGTTCGTAAGTCTGATGATCTTTTTCTTCTTTCCTGGCGGCTCAGAGTAACAACATCGAGATAGAGGATATTTTCGAATCGCACGTAAGTTGACCAGAAAAATCGGGCTGCGAGTTACGATATTAACCGAGCGATCAATCGTTCCAAGTACATGCAATGGTATTTCAAATATTTTCATTGACACCAGCTAAGTGTACCAATAATTATATGTATAGATAATAACGTCCGCAACATATGTATTTAAAAAATGTCCGAAGCTGTGCAATGAAATAGTATTATCTATAATCTAGACATCTAGAGAATTAAGAGGAGTAGAAAAAAAGCTAAAAGTGAAGGCGATGTTCTTATCAATTGCTAATGAAAATTCTTTCTCACGTAAACGTACCCAGCCATTGAACGACGCTAACAAGTTCACCACGATCTTCGAGATGGACAACGAGAGCCAAGAGGCCCGGGTTTACAGGCCCAGTGGAAACGATCTCTCGAATCCTCTGGGGCAAATTGCCAGGTACGTCGCCGTCACTGGTCAGATCCTCAACATTGGCGACGTTACCACGTGGCTAAAAAAGGACGTCGTTCAATCCGGAAGTGAACCCATCAAGAGTATCCTCTGCATGCCAATAGCGAATGGTCAGAGGACTGTGATTGGCGTTGCACAATTAATTAACAAAGTAATTAGCCAAAGAGTTAATCGTACGTAAATTTCGAGTGACATTGATAAAGGAACATTTACCACGATTATTCCACAGGACAATGGAGCTTCTTTTACGGATTCGGACGTATCGATATTCGAAGCGTTCGCCATTTTCTGTGGCCTTGGCATCCACAATACACAAATGTACGAGTCGGCCTGCAAATTAATGGCCAAGCAAAAGGTTGCTTTAGAGTGTCTGAGCTACCATGCAACAGCCAGCAATGATGATACATTGAAATTAACCTCAGAACCGATACCGTCCGCGGATTCCTATAATCTATATAGTTTCACCTTCATCGACTTCGATCTGACCGACGAAGACACCTGCAGAGCTTCTATTAGGATGTTCAAGCAGTGCGACTTGATACAAAAGTTCCATGTACCTTACGATGTTCTTTGCAGATGGATCCTTAGCGTGAAGAAAAATTACAGGTGAGAGATATTCCATACAATGTGTACAGGATCTTTCTTTGAAGAAAGGCGGCGAAGAAAATTAGATTTCCAACGGATATATAAATTGTGACATAACAATCAATTCTATAGGCCAGTGAAGTACCACAATTGGAGGCACGCGTTAAATGTCGCTCAAACGATGTTTGCCATGCTGAAAACTGGAAAGATGGAACAATTTATGACCGATCTGGAGATCCTAGGACTTTTGGTGGCCTGTCTATGTCACGATCTAGATCATCGGGGTACCAACAACGCGTTTCAAACGAAAACCGAGTCCCCGTTAGCTATTCTCTATTCGACTAGTACAATGGAGCACCATCATTTCGATCAGTGCGTGATGATATTAAATTCGGACACCAATAACATATTCCAGAGCTTGTCTATGGAGGATTACAGGAAGGTGATGAAGGTGGTCGAGAGCGCGATACTTTCGACCGATCTGGCGGTATATTTCAAGAAGAAGAACAGATTCATGGAACTGATCGACGAGGGCGAGTTCGACTGGCAGAGCGAAGAGAAAAAAGAATGTAACTATAGAAATATTCTGTTCTGTTCGTAATGAAGCTAAGAAAATATTCGACCGAGTGTAATCGAGTGAAACTGTTGCCCAACATTTATAACAGTGTCCCATATAATTTCCAGTGCTCTGTGGTATGATGATGACAGCCTGCGACGTCAGCGCCATAGCAAAACCATGGGACGTCCAGCATCGCGTAGCCAAGCTCGTGGCCGACGAGTTCTTCGACCAGGGGGATCTCGAACGGCTTCAACTGAACCAGCAACCTGTCGCAATGATGGATCGCGAAAGAAGGGACGAGCTTCCTCAAATGCAAGTTGGTTTCATCGACGTGATCTGTCTGCCTCTCTACAAAGTCCTCTCGGACACATTCCCTTGGATCATGCCTCTCTACGAGGGGACCATGGAGAACAGAAAGAACTGGCAAGACCTTGCGGAAAAGGTCGAGATGGGCTTAACCTGGATCGATCGTGACACGATCGATGAACCGGTAGAAGAGTTCGTCTCGTACGAACCAAAGGACATCGAGTTCACTGTCACGACATTGAACTGTGCCCATCCAGAGAAAAAGGACAACGCTGAGAAATCTGCGTTAGGGAGGTTCGCCTCTTTAAGAAAGGGAAGTCGAACGTTGACGAAAGGTGTGAGACATCGAATCAGCAGGTCACTGTACGCTAGAAGCACGCCGGAAGACACAGCAAAATCGAAGGCTCTTATTCCAGACCGGAAGAGCCGGAATAAATTGTGCTTGCTCATTTGACGGCTTACGTCGACCACGCTTGAGAGTATACCGGAATGAAGAAAAGGCAGATTTAATGGGGAAACCATTTTTGTGAAATGCCTTGGCAGGCGTAATGACGTGTGCCTGAAAGGCTGACGTTCAACTTTACTAGTTTCAGACTAGCTCCGAGGATGGAAGAATAACTTGACGTTATCGAAAGTCGTTTAGGGAGACATTCTCGATGGCTCGAAGGTTACGATACGGGGCTTTCGAGAAACTGTCTACCTCGAGAAATCTGTCGAGTTAGCCTGGAGAAATCAAAACTAACAGAAGTAACGCGGCGTCGGCTTTGCGACGTGGCTGATCGATATATTGGAATCACTAGGACGCTCTCATTTTGCAAGAGTCTTAGGCGATTTAGTCAACGGCTAGGTAGTTAGACCTGCGACGAATACGACGACTTCCATCGACGCTGCTCGCATAAAGGGAAACGCATTAACGTCGGCGACGGTGTGGATCCCATTTTGACAATCTTTTTTGTATTATATCACGATACCTTGTTAGGATAATCTGACGCATAGAGGAAAATCGAAAGTGCACGATGAACGTAGGATATATCTTGAATTCGTAAAATGTAGCCGAGCAATGGGTATTTTTATGTAAGAAAACAAATAAGAAGAAGAGGGATAAAGAGGAAGAATACGTGTTGCGACACCTCATTACATTTCGATTCCAAGAGCTTCGGAAAGAACGCAGGGAATAGGTCGACGCACTGACAAATTAACTAAGAATTTCGTTAAATCATTCAGTCGCTTTTGAAAAAGAAAAAGATTCGGGAGACCCTGAGGAAAGAAATCAATATACACGATCTCGAATTCTGAAATTCAAGAATACGACAACGTCTCTGATTTTTCCACTTTCTTTTCCGTTTTCGTTCTTATGTACGTAGAATTTCTCTGGTGTTTAGACTGTGTATTTTAGAATACTGTTTCCGATATCTCTGGTTCAATATTCCAGTGATGGTGAAACGAAGGAAAATGCAGAAAAATTTGACGAACGTTCTGTTCAATTATCAAAGTGTTAACCATTCGCGATTAAATGGTATAATGCCCCTTGTCACGTGGATGTGACACTTGCAAAGCAAGTACAACTTGGAGAAACGTGAGTTGTGTTAGTGCATTACAAGAATCAATTAATCTCCTGGATGGTTTAATTGCGACGTTTTTTTTTCCTTTATAAAAAAAAAAGATTTACAGCAATGCGAATGAGACTGGTTTCTAGTCTTTTGATATAGCTACTGTGTACGAACATGCCTGTCGGAGACTATCGCACACAACTAAATAAAATCTGAATGTGCTCAAAACACTACGTCGTCGCAACATTCCTTTCATCGATCCTCCGAAATAAATTTCACGGGGTACAGTGGTTCTTTTTCCTTTTCTTAACACATTCTGTGCTGAAAAGAAAGAGATTTAATGCCAGAAATTAATTGAAAAATACAATAGAATATTGAGTATGGAATAATGGAGACATTCGGTGACTATCGTGGGTCATTGCTGATGGACAAAAGGGATGTCCATTCCTTTTTGTGACTACTGTAGGTCTCTTTCGACACTTTCGACAAAAAATGTTATACATTGTTTTAGTAATTATTAGAAACCATTAGCGACCTTTACAAACATTTTTACATTTGATAACTATTATAGAACATTGATGATCCACAGAAAAATATCAATATCCCAGCTATCGTGCATCATCAATGGCTAATAAAAAAAACTGTACCATTTAATCACTATTTCGATCCGCAGAAAAATGTTACGTCCAAATGCTGTTGAAGTTTACCAATGATCAACGACGTCACGAAATACCAAATAAAAATCACCTCCTTAGTACCAGATATACTATATTCTATTAATTTCGTAACTTTTACGCAGCATTTTATTATTAAAACATTTAGAAATTACACTCGAACGATGGTGTCCTTTACATAGTAACGAATCATCAAACGTTTTGGTCCTACGATTAAATTAAGTGTAAGAAACGGCATCTCCACATCATCCTGTCTCTTGATACTCCGTGTGTCGATGATTTATTCGCTATGTACAACATTATGCATCCCCAAAAAACGGTTGCATAGAAGAAATAAATCGAGGAGACCAACTCGTGTAAAACTACGACACTGTTCGACAATTCTTTACCAGGACGAAGATAATTTCTCTTTCGTTTGGTCTCGTTTAAGTAATTCATTCGTTTAGTAAACGCAGCGAAAGAAAATGTCGAGGCAGTGGCGTGGCTATTTGGCAAGATTCTTTTTTACCTTGCGGAATTACAACGAGCTGACTCCACTTATGATCACCGTGACCAAGGACGAGACCGTGTTATCCCAGGCGCGGTAGAAAACGAGTCTTTCTCGCTTTTGTGACACGGTAAGTAATTTACCTGGACACTGAAACGGTCATTGAAACGCCATACAGGACCTTCATCATCGTCGCCCTTATTATTCGTCCTAAAGAAGAAAAAGTTTCGTGGCTCTTGCTAATTGAGATCGTATAGTTCCTTAAAACGAATCAAATCGATAAAAGGATTCATGATAATATCATTATTATTCTTCTTCTTCTTATTATTATTATTATTATTATATGGCGCGCACGGTGCGAGATTTTCTCGAAGAAATACACCAAGTCTCGCGCAGGTTTGTAGAAAAATATAAAAACAAAAGGATCACGCACACAACGCGGTGTAATTATGTACAAAACGGCACCGTCTCTCTTTTTCATTCAGGTGCGAAAAATCGTCAGGTTCATCCTTGATCACAATGCTTGCACCGTCACAATGATCCTTCGACAGAATATTAATCTACTAATAATAATAATAATAATCACCTCTGTCCTCATCTTCGTGCTCTTCATCTTCTTCATTATGTTTTCTACAATTTCCTCTTAGCCAATCCAACAGAGATTTTCATAGCGCAAAAACTTTGTGCCAATAATTTTGATCGAATTCGATTGATGCCTTTGTTTTTTTTCATTTCTATTTACGGAGAGGCGACGCATCCAATGGCAAGTGAAACACCGGCTCGTGTTGTTGTCGCGTTCGTGGAGTGTGTGAAAAATATCGCGAGACATGGTCGTGGCGAAGCAGAAACATGGAAGATACAACTTGGAAGAGAATCAAGCTTAAACCAAGTTCAATTAAACGTTTCAAACTTATACAGAGACGCGAACAAAATGTTTCTCAGTTCTTGGTGGTGCCGAATCAAATTCGAGGCCACGCTACTTCTGAACATTTCAATAGAATGACACTCGAACTAGACTCGTCACTTGTGTCGCCCGTTAAATGCAAATGACAGTAGTCTTTAAATGAATAGTAAAAAAAAAACTGCTTAAGCAGTGCTCCATGTGCCAAGAAACCAAACCTGTACTGAATCCTCAAATTGTTTTGCGATTTTACACGCTCAAGGTGTAAAACGTATGGTTCCTCTTAACAAACAGATGTCTGTTCTCTTGGCACCAATCGTTCCCACTGACACATTACTTTAACCATAAAAAAAGTGGGTACGTGTCCACGAGTTGCCCAGAACCAGTGCACGGACACTCCGTACAACAAATTTCAATCGATCAAAAACATACACGCGAAGAGAAGATAAATGTGTCCTCTCGTGTAGACAAAATCTGTGCAAGGATATCCTTCCGCGATTGTTCTTTGAAATGTTGAAGATGTTACAAAGTGTCGTGAAACAGAGTAGCTTCTTCTGGCGTGCAATATCAAAGAAATCAATGTTTGCTCAAAATATATCGTAGAGGTATTGCGTTTACATTTACAGAACCATTCTGTTACCTGTGAATCTTTGTAAAATTCGCATCGCACCAACTAAAACTGTAAAAGAGGATTTCGGAGCTCGAGTCATTGACTCATCGGCTCAAATAGGATTCGCAATCCTGGCAAAGTGGCAGCAGTGCGCGGATCACATAAAGAACTCCCTGGATCGGCTAATGTGCAGTCACGACGTAGATCTGCCCAGTACTGATATTTCTATTAGCCTAAGACCCCGCATCGTTGGGTCGGTTAATAGGAGGCCGCGTGGCTTATAAACCCTGTCATTTTGTTCACTGACAAACTTTGCCACTTTTCGCAAACACTTCTCATAATGAGTCTCTGTGCATATATAAATTAGGTAACCAGTGAGGCAAGCCAGGCAACTTTCGCAATAGGTGGAACAGCTGGCTCTCTCTGCTTCTGCGAAGTAGTTGTTCAACTGATTGATCGTGTACTCGAACGACTGTCTGTCCAACTAAATTGAAAAATAAGATAGCAAAAAGTTTCCTATAAATTCAATAGAAATTCGTGCATTACTTTCTATAAATATATGCTCGAGAAATTAGGTCAATGAAAAAGTAGTGCTATGTTTCTGCTACTGCTTGATCCTACACTACATCTATATAGATAAATCGACAATAAAATTTGCAGAGAACCATAAAAACACATGTGATCGACAATAATAATTAAATGAATTAAAACATAGAAAACAATTTCAAATCGTCTACAATTTCGAAATAATAATGACAAGTGAATGAATTATTTAACACGTACCATACTCTCGAGTTCCGTGGGAAATTGAGTTTGAAACTTAACCATAGTACCTTCGCTGTAATCACGTTGTATAAAAACTTTCTGACAATTTGAAAGCCCACCATCAGCCTGCCCCTGACCAGCTGACATGTCCTCCAGGGGTGTAAGGGCAGCGTGATTGCCCTAAAAAATAAATCCAATAAGTATTTCACTGAAGCACCTAGCCAGACAACCCACATTTATTCTACCACTGTTCCACTATCGTTATCTACCGTCTTATTCTATTTCGAACTTATTTGGAATGTCTAACCATAAAACCGCACCCAAATCATTGTGTCGAAAATAGTTCGTATCAATCCGAAAACCTTTCGATTATCGATTGACAACGAAATTTCTAATTACGAAAGCTAACTATGAAACATACGTAACACTGAAACAAGTGCGGGACAAATGTAAATCGCTGACAATCCGATAGTAAAAAAAGAAGGGAAGGTAGAATGAGCGAAAGGTAGACGAACTTACCAATGCCATTTTGAGCTTCGTCTTGACGACTTTGTAAAACACTTCGATCGAAAACAGCCTCAACCCGTTATTCGAACGCGGTACGAGGCAATCAAACACAATTGATCGCTAAGCGTCAAACTTTCGTTGAAAAACCGCGGAGAGAAGTGTAGTCTGACCGACGGACCACGGTATGATACCGACGCCATGAAACGTGCGCGCGCAATGCATGGCAATTGAAAATACAATATGTATTTCATCTCTAGTTCCAATTCCATACATACATTAACATTATATTCGAGTACAAAGTATCAATTCACACTATCAAGCTTGTTCTGAACTTGATTTTTTAAATTGTATAAATTTACAGCAATAAATTATTAATTGAATATCAATTGTAGCAAATGTCCTAATATGTACGGCCACATGTATACATTCTATACGTGCGATTGAAGAACCGCTTATTTTAAACCAGATCGCATGAAAATTAATATAGCGCGCGAGCTGACGGCCTAAATAGAAAGAAACAATCATAAAAATTCATATTCTAATTCTCTAAATACGTATTTTCAGCTTTTGAAAACTTGTCTGTTTTGTGTGCCGCCACCTATAAGTACGAGCTTGAAACTGCTAGTCCCGTGCCTTACCGACACTGAATATGGTAACGCCATTACAGACGAGATTCGCAATACTTTATCGGCATTTTGTTGACAAACTAACCGCACGATCTATATTTTATTTAATTGCACATCAATATGGAAAAAACTGGGGATCTAATTGTATGCGTACCAGGTAATTGTAATAACAAAATGAACCAAATAGAATTGAGGTTAAAATGAATATAAAAATGAGATTTTTCCACATAGGGCAAAGGTTATGTGTCTCTGATAAGGGTAATATATCTGGATCTGGAACCTACGAGCAACAGGGATATATTTATTCGAAACTGGCGGGTGTAGTTAAATTAATACAAGAAGAAAATGTAAGTGTAAATATCTTTCGAATGGTATAAACGATATAGATGGACTAAACAATATCGTAAATTTTAGACCCGCACTGTCGAAGTCCTTGGCATAACAGAGCAAAGTATTGTACCTGCACCTGGCGATATTGTGACAGCTATGGTCACTATTGTTAATCAACGGTTCTGTAAATGTAATATCAAATGTATAGGCGATACTGTATTGACGAGACCTTACAGAGGCATTTTAAGGAAAGAAGACGTGCGAGCAATCGATAAAGACAATATTCACATGTACAAGTGCTTGAGACCCGGGGATATTATTCTAGCCAGAGTTGTATCCTTTTTTTTATTACATTCGGATGCAGTTATATAAAAATAAATGCATTCTAATCGACAAGAATATAAGTTTCGAATAATGTCCGATACACTAAATAGATGCCAATGACGGAAGCGCATACTTATCAACTAAGTACAGCAGAAAATGAATTAGGTGTGGTAATAGCACACAGCGAAGAAGGTAAGCGGTTGAATAGAAAATTCATTTCCTGCACTAATAATTGTTGTGTTACAGGTGTAGCTATGATACCCATTAGTTGGACGCAAATGCAATGTCCCAAAACGTTGCGTAAAGAATTCAGAAAGGTAGCAAAGATTGTTCCAGAACATGTTGTTGCAGAACAGTAATTTAATGTTAATCATTTTGTATTGAGATGAAATGTTTTCTATGAGACGCAATATAATATTATTTTTTATATCCGTGTACATTATTGTTTCAACCATAGTTGAATGTAATTTATTAAACCTTTTACCTTTTAAGTCAGCGGTGATTCTCATATAATTCTTTTAAGTTGGTAACAACATATGTAAATAAAAATATAATTATTTACTATACAAAAAGAATCAAATGAAAACCTAATGTTGCGAATAGGAGAAAGATTCCGTTATTACTATCTACTACACAGTTGTATGTCATAGAAACTTGATACGCGCTATGAATAATAATTAAATAAAGATATATTGCTTGTACTCGTGCAGTTCGACTTATTTCTGCGTGAAATTTGAGAAATTCTTACCTGTTTGGCGAGATCGCTTGACACTATGGCGCGCGTCACTATGCCCCTGCGCATTCCCGCCTGTCCGCGTACAACGATCTTCGATCGTTCTTGCGATTATCGAACCAAACGATAAGGGCGCCATCAAATACAGGAGACGCTATGGAACAGAAAATTGACACTGGAGATAAATGCATTAAAAATAGCTAATATTGCAATAATTATGCTAGAAAATGTAGAACATATTGCCAGAAAATGGAATCCAGAGCTGAAATATGTATATCCGCAAGTAGCAGGTAATACGTATATGCATACTGGAGTCGATTGAGAAATGCGCGCCGTCTGATTCCACTTACAGGACAATATTTTCTCAATTTCTTGCTAAATATCAATTAATATCAATTTATATAATCTCTTGCCTTCAGGAATATCATTGAACTGTGTGACATACTTTAATTCGGCGGACACACTGAACACGTCTAATCACTACGAGATCCATGATGCGAAAGGGGGAAATTTCATAAATACATGTACATTGCACTAATTGGCGGGAAATTGCATTGGCGTCAAATGTATTTTGAATACATGTCGACTGTATGCAAGAGCGCTACAATATGGATATTAATCAAATACTCGTGTACAAATCTATTAATTAGCAATATTCTCTAAATTGACGCGATGTAATAAAATGGTTGGAAATTGTAATATTTATACTGCAATTCATACCATAAGTGGCCGTTAAGATAGTTTTCTGTAATCTGTTGGAAACGTTGCGGGTGATACAAAAATGGTAATGGAGCTCTAGAACCCCGCAAAGTAGAAGACAAGAAAATACATTAGATGATCGGTCTGTTCTATACCATACTATGTTGTACATACTTCTGATATCTTTCTACTGACATGTTATTTTATAAACACAGAGACACTGTTACAGGATATCAAAGACAAATATTTAACTACCTATAATTTATTATTCTCAAATATGGCTGCTGACGAACGGAATTTTCGTTCGTCTTATTATGAAAAGGCAAGTATAATACAATGACAAGAAGTATGTAATAATTGTTTGTTAACACGTAGCTTTAAAAACAATGCAATAAAATCATTAACGAACTGCTGACTTAAAATACAGGTAGGATTTCGTAGCGTCGAGGAAAAAAGATCTTTGGAGATATTACTCAAGGAACGCCCTTTTGACAAAGCGAAACTGAAACAATTCTGCCTACGGTTTACAGTTCCTGCGATATATAGAAATTTCCTGTGGAAAGTATTATTGGATGTGATTCCAGTTTACGTAGAAAGTCATGAATTTATAATAAATCAAAGAAAAGCTGAATTCAATGATCTACAGAAAGCCTTAAAGGTTACCAAGATTTTGGATGATTACACAAAACCTCATTTAATGTTTCTTACTATGTGGTTATTGCGTACTAGAAGAGCAAAACTTGATATGAGTACTCAATTAGAAATACCTTTACATAGGTCTCGCTTTATTCTAATGCTTCAGTAAATATAGATGTTTATTTATATTCGCCACAAGACCGCGTTCGCTAATGTTTATATTTCTTTCAGAGCTATGAGTCGAATGGCAGAAACGTTATGGCACATTGTTGATATTGAACTTCACGAGGAAAAACTTGTCGACACATATTGGATATTATGTGGACTGTTAGATCAAGTACAGAGATTTCACAAAGAAGTCAGTAGACTACAAGAATGTACTTGCACATTATTGGAAAGGGAAGACCCAGAATTGTACAAGCATCTGGTTAAAATTGAGGCACTCCACAACATTCCTTACGATATTTGGTTTTGCTCGTGCTTCGCAGGGACAATATCTAATGGTTCTATAGCCAAGTATATAATATATGAGAATATATTACCAAATATAAAATAAGAAATGTGCAATAGTAAAAGATTTGATTGGTTTGTTGTAGAATTTGGGACAAGATAGCTGTGGGTGCGTATAGAATTTTAATATTTGTCACTGTAGTCACCCTGACAACATTAAGAAGATTGTTGCTGAGATGCGAAAACATAGATGGCATCTTAGATATTATTTCTGATGTATGTAGTCATTCATATAAATTTCTATAGCTCAATATAAAGCAGAAGCTAAAACAAACTGTTTCTAAGCGAGCATTTTTATTTCAGATAACAGAAGAAACTTCAGAAGTGGTAGTCAACAAAGCAATCGAATCTTGGCAACAAAGTGGTTCAACATTAACAACTATATCACAAACTGCTTAAAAAAATGTCGAATAGTTGAAATCTTGTGATTGCTTGTGAACAAAATTGTATAGAGGCAATCTACATTATAATTAGCTATTACACTGTTGCGTTACCTTTTCGAAATAAATATAAATATTCGTATATTTAGAGGACATGCTTCCTTATATTTTAAAAATAATTGTTTTTTTTTATTAATGCATCCATCATACATTGTACATATACAATTACTTAGTTTATTGAGGTGTTAAGTTTCGAACTGAACTTTGTTCTTAATATTGTGAATCTTTTGTTTCCTTTTTTGCAATGTTATGTTACAACAGCGTGGATGTACTGTGGTGTGAAAGAGCAAGTTTCAAGAAAATTTTTTTAAACCAAGCAGAGACATCAAATTATTGCATGTCGTATCTATATTCTCCAAGAAATCTGATGTGGATAATTGATCATACATTCTCGCAGTCGTGTTACGTTCTCTTTTTGTGTTTTTTTTCTTACCGTCACGTCGTGATTAATTAAGCAATGCTGTCGCATATGTTTAATTTGTGCAATTGCAATGGCATTTTATTCCGTAGTTTATCATTAATAGTGGTATAAAAACAATATTAAATTTCGATATGCATAGCACTTTTCAATATCAGAATGATTCCAAACAATGGAATAGCATTGATAGATTTAAAATTTGGTATAAATCGATCGAAGCATACATTGTGCTTTATATACATTCTTTCTAATTTAGAAAATAGGACTCTTGGAGAAAAGTGAGATCATACAAAATTTTATTTCTTGCTCACGCATTGTACCATAAGTTCAGGAGTTCCTACTGTTTCCTAATGTTACAACTCTTGAATAGAATTTCTGCTACGAGTCGTTCTTTGGTTCTCCATAGGATCTGATCATCCTCCTTTTTTTATTAAGAATTTTGGAACAAATCAAAGGCAATAACTTCATGTACGCTGGAAAATTATAAATAATGAAGCTATGTTCGTTTCAAGTATGCTGAAGAGGTCTTACGTTTAGCTCAAAACAAGCTTAGCTCCGTGCAAAGATTCGAGGACAAAAAGAATCGAATTTATTTGAAACAATGTCGGCAGATTTCAAATTGAAAGTTATTAGGCTATGGCAATGCACATATAGTTCTGCAGACACTAATCCTCTCATAAAATACAAATAAAATGCACAAATACACTACACTATTGTATTTCCTTGACATCAATGACTCCAATTTGTAACATGCGCATTTGAACTTTGAAGAACGCGGTAAGCGTTCAAGTGACATCCGTAACGTTCTTGATCAGAATCTACCGCTGCCTTTTTAATTAGTAAAGTGTAATTTTATATAAATTGTTATTTCTTTCTGGTTAAGGCCATTGAATTCATTCTGTTGATGTCTAATTATTAAAATAAATATTTTATGCAACGAAAAGAAAAAATAGATGACAATGTACTTTACAAACATCAGCTAACTCTTACTAGATACTATATGCAACAGGAAACTTAATCCCTATTTCAGCTATGTAAATTTCATTTACAACGTCCCATCATTCTTTCCGTATCTATTGCACTCTTCTTTCTTCGCTAACGCAAACGTAATGCTTAATAGAAAGTAATGCGCGAAAAATGAAAAATGAGAGATACACTAGTGAAGAAATGTAAGATCTCGTTTGCCTAAGGCAATGTACAAGTGTCGGAAAATATACTAAACTGCAGATTTATGATACGCGTGATCAAAGTAACAGGTGCTCGACCCTGAAATAAACGAAAAAAGAACAGCTGTGTCTTATGCAAATTCTAATAAGCGACGAAAGATGTACATGATAAAAGAATGGGATTTCACATAAAATGTTACATAGTTTCCATTTCGAATCTAGCAAAAATACTGGTTACAACTTTCATTTATATCACCGTTTCATATATCGGCAAGCTACAGAAATCAGGAGTCACTGATAAATGGATCAGAGTACCCAGTGCTTGACTTGGTACAAGCTAATGTTACAATTTCTGTTCTTTTTTTTTTGTTCTTAAAAAAATGTGAATCTTAATTTTTTTTCTTTTTTTTATATATATAACAAAACACCGAAACAGATTGACCTTAATGATCAGCTCAACCTAAATGTCATAAAACAAGCACTGCTCGTAAAAACTCCTTGAAACCTAAACATTAAGTGGATTGATAATCCTAAGATCAACCTCGGTTATTGACTTAAAGACGTAATATAATACAATATAGACAGCTCTCTTAAAGTCCTTGTGAAGTAGGTGCACTCGATAGTAACCGTTTCTCTAAACATAGAGTTTCGTCACTTGGGCAAGAACATGTATCTTTCTTCTTTGCCGCGGCTTGTCTTAATTTTCACAATAGCTATAGAGCAGCAGAGTTGCAATTGTCGACTAGAGGTGACAGCGGTCCTAATTTTCCTTTTCCACTTCCCAACTTGTCTCCCTCATAATGTACATCCAAGGATAAACCTTAAATTGTATTAAAAAGGAAAAAAAAAACTTGTATAATTATACGGCTTTGCCCGTGTAAACGTCATATGCACTCATGCATATGTAATATACATATACAAGAAATTTTTCAGTCGATTACGTATGTTATATAAAATGTAGATGTATTTTAACTACATCAATAATTAAAAATCTTTTTGCGTATAGATTATGCATCGAACAACCTTATATCTTACTATATGATTATTCAGTAGCCGTTGGTGCACCAGGAAAAATAACTAATTGTAAGTTGAAATAAAACCCACCACCAAAAATACATCTGAATTTTAACACAACTGACAACCTTTAACGTACATTTCTGATATGCGTATTTACCGGAGGGCCTCCGGGAGGTGGATGGGTGATGCAATGAACCAGTTGGCATTGTGTTTGATTCGGGTATAAATGCAGCTACTAGTAATGCACATATCACAAGTAATGCACCAAACACAAATGGTGGTCCTGGTACAAGCTGAAAATATAATTGTTTCTCAACAACATCGTACATGAGCAACAACAAAGAAAAAAACAATCCTATAAGAGTAATTGTTTTGTAACACAATTTTACCTGGGTTACTATCTGCGGCATAATATCAAGGTGTTGCGTGGCAGTTCCTGTTTTATTGTTTTCATCTAAAGGAGATGGTTTAAGAGGAAGGGAGGGAGAATTGTCGTTGAGATCAACGCGAAATAGATAAAAGATTACTCCGAACATTGCTGGTCCAAGACCATTACATAAACCACGCATTCCGGTTACCATGCCTTGTACCAACCCCTGCTTATCGGCATCAGAATGCATGGATATGAATGCAGAGATTGCAGGATATGTAATACTTGACACAGCAGCAAGTACTCCAGCTGCCCACATCATCCTTGAAATTACAAAATTTATATTAAAGTTTAACATTCGTTTAATTTCCTCCAATTTCTTAAAAACAAAGAGCAATAAAATGTATAGATATGATATTTTCCTTTGATTTGAAAACATTACCATGTCTGGGATCCGAAACCAAACCACATGAGTTGTAACATTTCAAACAGAAGGCCTAACATTATAGTATGTTTACTGCCAAGGGTCCTTATCAAAGGACCCAAAAGACTTTGAGCTCCAACGCTTAAGACTCCCACAACAGCAATAAAAATTGCTACCATCACAGCAGTAAATCCCATAACTTTAGACAAATAAACAAATATACAACTATACTGTCCTGCTTCAGGAAGATAGCTCAGGAACACGGTAATGCACAACATTAAAATAGTGTGATCTTTGCCAACCTAAAACACCATAATTAACATTTTACGTACAGCAATACTTTCAATTTCATATGCTATAAAAGCGTGTTTTCTTTAAAATAGAATGCAAGAACTCTGAATAGTCTGGGTATATCTATTATCAAACTCCCTAATTTGGATTCGCTTCAAGTACACCACCTTTATACATATATGTACTATGTAATGAATTACTTGCCTTTCCAAGATAGGCAAAAGGATCTGCCTGCTCCCAAGATATAGGTACTGGTGGACGAGCTTTTTCAGGCAAACTTTCAGGTACAGCCACTAATATAAAAAACACATCCAACACTGCAATAGCTGTAGCCAATGCAACCACCAGATTTTCTCCGTACACTTTCATAATATAATCTCCCAATGCTGGACTTATTACCATGCTTGCAGCGAAAGTTGCAGATACCTAACGAAATATATTTGTAGAGTAAATAGAAAAATTAAGAAATGGAAGAAAAATGAATTACAATGTACTTACCATACCGTACGCTGGAGACCTTTGATGTTCCTCTGTAACATCAGCTACATATGCAAATACTACTGAAAATGTGCAAGCAAAGACACCACTGATGGAGATCATTGCAAAGAACCACCATGTGTTAATGCTCATTAGAGGAATCGGGGCGCACGTGAAGGCTACCGTGATGAGTAGAAAGAATTTCCGTCCCCACACATCAGATAAAGCGCCGATCAATGGTGCAGAAAGAAACGACAAGATTCCTTTAATGCCCATTATCAGACCATTCATCAGGAACGTATGATTTGGAAATGTGATATTCAATACAGCGATAACAGGCATGGTTAATAAACCCCATGCAAAAAATTCCAAAAATATTACAACCAGAGCATGGTAGACGCTTGCCTCTCCGATACCAGAACTCTGGAAAAACAAACACAATAAATCATATAAATTTATCCTTGTTGTACCATTAACGTGTATATACACAGTTCATAAGCAGCCATGATATCTATTTGCTATACCCAATACATATGAAACATTAAAGAGATAATTTCACAATAAATAGAAGTCAATATCAGAAGTTTCTTTGGATTTATCAAAACTATAAGCGCTTTGCAAATCGTGACGGCTGACCTTAAGATGTCTGTAGCATTGCTGAGCAAATGTAAGAGGAGGTGTGAGTTTAGCAATAGCATGTTCTTGGCTGTTGTGAATTTCAGAACAGGAGGGGCCCAGGCCCTCTGCTCCGCCTTTTGCCCCAGGGGGCATGACCCCTAAGAAGTGCTTCTATATATATTTCTTTCCATACTTATGATCCTATCAATATTTCATTTATCAGTTGTTCAGATCCATATAATACTGTAATGAATAACCGTAACTTAGCATCATATCACGTTTCCATTTTCCATTATTCAACCTGAACTTCGTTAATGGTTATTTATTTATTTACTGAATTCCTCGTAATTATATTTATGCATTAACTTCAATTCAAAGCTCTGCTTCTTTCATAGCTTTTTATTTTATATCTCATGGGTAAATCTCTATGTATATGTATATTTCTTATTTCACCGTATATATGTATAATCTTCTCGATTAAAATACAATCTTGGTATATTTCTGCACTTCGTACAGATTGTATTATTCTTAGCTATATACATATAAAATAATTCAATTGTTAGTTGCAACAAGCTTCTTTCTTACTTTCATCGCTCTAACTTGCCTATCGTTATAATTTGTGTGCCGTTAACAAGACTTTAAGAACTCAATGAAAAATACAAACAACGACTTATTGATAAAAATAGTATTGTGCTTCAATCTTTGCGATAGTACTGCAAAAATACCTAATTTTGTGGACAAATTAAACAGGGTCCAATCTTGTAATTCATTCTTCTAGCTTCATTTCCTTTGTTCCAATAATTTCATAAATTATTTGTATGGTTGCTACTTTCAGGCAAACTGTAAGTGCTCCTTATGCCAAATTCTCCTTCTTTCCTTTCTCTTTTTACATTTCTCAGCAATATGAAGACAAAAAATCTCTTCAGTACAGATAATGTTATGCTAAACTCATTGATAGCTAACGAAACATCCATGTGCGACAGTTTCAAAAAATATACTTTATTCCTTACGTATCGAGAGTTTCCAAAGCATTATCATATTCTTATCACATATTGTGTTTTGTAACTTTCAAGGGCAGCTTATTTAAAGAGCGCTACATTGTTAACAGGCAAAAGTTTCAAAAATACTTTGCGATCTCCTTTTTCTTTATGTAGCGCTGTTCGAACATTTCTCTATCGACCATTCCCCATTTTTTAGACAAAATGCCGTGCTACTATCACGCATGTTTCTCCTTTATCCAACAGAAATTCGGGACACGAGCATCGTAATTTCAAGAAAAGATATTGTTCAACATAACATCATGCGTTTCTTATAACGTCGGATAAACGTAATCGTTCGGAATAATTTTGAACACCTAAATTTTCCAAGAAATTCGGGCGACAAGGTGTTCCATTAAAGATTATTAAAAATTGGTTCGATTGATAGTATAAAATTGATACATCGGATGGAGTATAACTTGTTCCGTATCTAATGTTTTTCAATATAATAACTTATTGTCAACAACTGGCCAGTCAAATTACCGAAACTTCATTATTCATTTAATCGTTTCCAGACTGATTGAACGTCCACCTTTGACTTTTTTCAACGCAAATTTGAAGAATTTGAAACGGAAACCCGAATCACTGCATTGCTACTCTCGCCACCGAACTCCCCCACCTTTTCACGCCATGAACTATAGTTGTTTCATCAGAACTTTAGATTGAATCTAACCTAGCAATATAGCGACAAAGATACTTTCTTAATCGTATATCAATGATAATATGCTCGAACGAGAAATTTTGTCGCTTGGAACAATTTCAACGAAACTTTTTCCTATCACTCGTTTCGAAATATTACTTCTTGTCAACGACACGTTGTTGGCAGCTGATCAATATGCGCAAGTACGGTATTATTCGAAGGACCAATAATACATATATAATATTACTCCAATAAAAGGTATAGAAACTGCCAGTTCAATGCGATTTCAATAAAATGTGCAAATATTTTCATTGAAATTAGAAAAATCATATTTTTTTTTTCTTGTGAACGAGCGATTTTTCGATCTGTCGATCTAAACGAATTTATAGCTAACCATATTGTTTCTACACGTATATTTATTTGCTTCTCGTTTAGGAACTCAGTATTTTTACGTTTTTATTAATATTTCTGCAATGTAATAATAATAAGGTAAGTTAATATTTACATCCTTCAAATATAGTTTTAAATATAATATAATATACCTAAGAGAACTATAATTGTTCAATATTTCAAATCGTACAAAGCACATTCAGCTGCCGCAAGATATAAAAAGTGAAACAAAGAAGCTGGTTGCTGGTTCTAGGTACCTCATTAAATATAAAGTACTAAGAATGCGTAGAAGTTTCAATTCATTCAACGCAAATTATAGTCAAGTGTTAATAGGATTATTATTTTATCATTGTAGAATACAATTGTCACGTTAAATTCCCACGTAAACAGATCATAAGGGTATGCGGGATCGAAAGAAAATGCATACCAACAAACGCTATAATTCCAAAAAGATCAATACTTTTTTTATGGAAAGCGTATAAAGTATATATCACAATGATCCTCTACGCAACAATGACGTTGACTAATATCTGCGTAGTGAAAATGGACAAAGAGTTCAGCCTTTATGGACATTAATAATTACAAACTTAATCACACTACTACTTTGACACTCGCACAGATTTTACAGCATTGCACAGCCCCAAGAACGACTTAGATATATCGAGGAGCGCTTCATATGGAATTCTATTTTTATTATTATAGACTATTATGCACTACTTGACCGAAGAAGATAAACACACTAAATAATCGGCGTCAGGGTTCAACATGCATCGAACGAAAAATCATACTTACTTTCGTTGCGAAATCAGAGAAAACATACGTATACAAAGAATCGAGATGTAACTTAAAAATCTAATTAGATATTAAACTGAATATTTCAGTACCGTAATTACCCCATCCTTAATAATGAATTTTCGGCTTCGTACGATCATGCCCACGACCTTCTTAGAGACCTTGGCGGGCATATTCACGCACTGCGCGCACAGACTCTTCCGCTTTTTCAGTTTCATTAATCCCTAAAAATTTGATGTCACTGTACGAGTCATTTTTCTGTGATACCCTCACACAAACACAAAAAGCGTTATTTGCTTTAAATTGTTCTGATGCTCTTATCTACATAATGTTACGAACCACAATTAACCATGTCCGCAGACTACTACAGACTACCAGGTAAGTGCGATACGTTTTACGAAGAACATAGAATGGTAAGTATAACCTATAGCAGGAACGCGACGTAGACGCGAGCGCCGCCAGGTAGTGATATACGGGAAACACGTTAGCGCATTCCTATCTGCATAAAGTACACGTTACTAGCGATGGGCACCATCGACTAATTTAAACTATCGACTAATTACTATTTAGAAACGATATACTATCGATTATTTAGTCGATGGTGCCCATCGCTACACGTTACGGTTGCATTTAATGAAAATAGCCTTGCACGAAGATGTGCGAGTGAAAAAATAAAATCGTTCAATATTCAATGGCACGTTTTCGTCATTTTTGAGCTTCACTTTATGTCATAAAATAGAAAAACTTTCTAGTTAGATAATCGTTCTTATCATCTGTAGAGGCCTGCATTTAGTATCCACGGGAATGGTGAGCGGTGTTATCCTCTGTTGCATATGTGCCCCATGCAAGAATTTCTATACTCTATTTAGATTCCTCGCTGCGCATGCATATATACATGCATACATATAGTGTATTCATTCTTTTAGGTTCTTTAATTCGGTTTTTTTACATTCCTCTTTGAAAAAAGTGAAACGCTTCGATTCTGCATGAGGTATTAAACGCGTACGCCTAAAGGGTTAAATTGAATCAGTTTATATCGTGAAATGGTTTACAACTAAATAAGAAAAAAGTGCCAGGTAAAGAAATTCTTTGTTCGTTACATTTAAGTTTTACATATTAGAATAGTTTATTATTAATAAAATAGCTATAGAATTATGTTATGCGTATGCAATATCAAAATGCACAAGCTGCCGAGACAGTTCTCAATGATCCATGATCAACGTTGCATGATAAAATATCGCGGTTCATGTACGGGCGGCCTAAGTTTCTGACTTGATCGCTGTTGACGCATAGCACCACAAGAGTGCGCGTTATTCAGTGAAAAAAAATGGTGGTTATTTGGGTGTAGTCGGGCGATTTTCTGCAACACAAATGTGAGTACCGGCTGACTAAGGAATTACAAGTGCTGTTTGTCAGTGCGTCGCGAAGCTGATATGACCGGGTCTATAGCGAAGGTAATGAAACTATCGTTAACCGAGGAAATATCTTACGTATCTGTGCGAAACCGCAAACACTATGTAGGTATTGTTGTTCACACATCTCTGCATGACAAGTACTTGCGGTATTCCCCATGTATTTTATCAGTAAAAAATCCGGGATAAGTTCGTGACGTTCGTAGAGAATGAACAGATTCGAATTTATATGCAAGTTCCGAGCCCTTTCACCGCGGGACAATGTGTAAAATATGCACTGACGCGATATTTTTGGGATAGATGTCACATTATCTTCTTGGTGTCTCTTCTTGACTATATGCGCGCGTACAAATGTGTGCATTTATTTGATTTGCGGTATACGTGTGTGGTACTTCCTCTTCACCCCGTAATACGAAGTCTGTCCCTGTGTGCCTGCTTGCAGTGTAGAGCAACGGTGTGTCTGTGAGATACGTATATCGCAGTATATACGTAAGAGACCTGCTACTTGCTATATACTGTCAACATTTTTTCAACTGACTACTGTTCCATGATGCTTGACAACATAGTGAGATATTAACGCAGAAAAATTTTGTTAACCCTTGTCGTCTTATTTGATTCTCTTTGTTTAAACGTTATTAACGTTTTGCCCGTATTTCCTTCCGCTGAAAATATATATCGCGAATTAGAGATCTTGAACTGATTAACAAACAACGAAATATTTCGAACGTTATATATCTAAAGCACTAATTCGGAGATCGGTTGCCCTCACATTTATTGGCAGTCGACGTGATCAACATTATGCTATTGATGTTGCTAAATTTATACAATCCGTACAAGTATATGAACGTTTGCAAAACAGGAATTACAAGTGCCACAAGAAGGACCATATACACATGCAATTCTGCCCTCTGTAAAATAGATTAATTCAAGGTTTATTGATAGGATTCTATTTCAATCGCAATGTTATTCTATGAACGCTGATTTTCTTTTTATTCAACGAAAATAAATATTTCCTTCGGCACGAATTTTTTCTCTTTTAGATATTTATCGTAGAACCAAATTGGTAATTATTATATATACTATACTATGTTCAACATATGGTATGCTATATAGGTGTATGTATACATATGTATATATAAATGCGTGTGTTAACAGGAATTCATTTCGATTAGATATATTGAAACATTTTTCGAGTAATAATAATAATACGTGACATATAATTAAATAAAGATATTTGCACTAGTTTACGAAATTTCTAATATTAGTAAAAATGAGAATTGTTTTTTTATTTTTTCAACATTATTGATTGCTTTATCATTACTATTAAAATATATATTATATTCGGTAAATGTAATAATTTTCTTTATCTTGTTAAAAAAAATTCTAAACATTAACTGCTACAAAAAAATATTGCAACAATGGTGACATTAAAATACAAAGAATATCACATTTAAACATAAAATCATTTCTGCATAGTGTTTGTAGGAACAGACGCCTCCACTTAATTATAAACAAATAAGATGTTTAGTTATCGCCAGTTTTCTAATTAATAATATGAGAATTATTTTTCTCTTTTCAGAATAGTTTAACTTCTTCAATATTAAATACATATTGAGAATTTGAAGTAGCTGAGTGCACGCACTAAACGAAACAGAAAAAAAAATCTGTGATGAACGTAAGGACTATATACCCTGTATATTCAGAAAAATACATCCAGTATTTTATAGTCGGAGGAGTACAGTTAATTAAAGATACTATGTACCGTTTTTTCGTATGAATAGTTTGACAGTAAATGTTCTCATTGGGACTATATCGAAGTCAAAGTGAGAAAGAAGATATACAAAATAGGAGAGAAAGAATTTTATAGAGTGAACTCTTTCCTAAGTTGGTTATGTGCAATGCCGAGATGCTGCAATGAAAACAAGGCAGTGAGTTCGGTTGGCACTAGTAGGAAACATAATACAGAAGATATTTTGTTAACACAGAGACGTTCTTTTTCAATCGGAAATCAGTTGGAGATAGAAGAAGATCCACAGATTGTTGAGAGGTCACACAGAAGAGTAAGGTGTGATTTAAGCCCAGTTCCAATAAGCTCAAGTACTAATTTGAATATAAAGCTTTTAAGTATTAAGGTAAACTTACAATGAATTAGTTATCAATCAATTTTGTTTTATAGTACATTCATATTCTTTTTCATTTATCATTAAACGTACGATCAGATGATTTTGCTTGCTTCTTTCCCTATTACCAGATTAATTGTTATAATATTATTGCATTGGTTGCAGGGAGATAGAAACTCTCGTCAAGATCAAGTGAGCACTGGATCCAGTGGGTGCAGAGAACGGGAAAAAGAAGTTAAAAAGAGAGCAGCTATAGGCAACACAGTGCGCGGACTCCTCTCATCTGGCCACAGCAGGCAGGACAGGTATAATGATGTCTGTATCAAAATCATGCTTTTTACATTGTCATTTTTTATCTTCTACCATTTAATTTCTTTGCTGTAATTCATTCCTTTCGCTTTTCATTTGAGTGTACACATTCAATATATGTATACATATGCATACAACTTATTTGGAATGCAGTTTACAGAGATTGTTCTTTAATTATTATACTAGTTTGCAAATTCTGTTTCTCAAGAAATTGGCCTACACTTGAAACTATAAACTCTTTAGTTTTACACACATGACTAAGGACAAATGTATTTAAATCCTCTTAACGTTAAAACGTTTAATTGCCAGATAGAATGATGTAGGATGCTTTGAATGATGAAGCTACACGTGTGCAAGAATCATATATATATCTCATCTGTACTTTACATGTACATAGTGCAATTAATACGGTCCCTAATACTTTTGAAAATAACACAGTGTCAGGTAGCGCGTTGAACATGTTACAATCAGTTCGAATGTTGAAGTACTATAAAATCTAAAACAGAAACTGCTCATATAAAGTTGCAAAATTTCATTAGAAAAATAAAAAAGTATAAATTCCGATATATATTTTCAGAATTACTGACCCTGTACTTCGAGTATGAAATTTTGTAGGTGTTCTAAGGTTAGTAATTGTATGATTTACACTCCTGTTATAATGCAATTCGAAACTATATCTAATTAATATCTATTATCATTCAAACATGCAAAAGAAACAATACTCCGTTAACAGAGCTATCTGTTCAATTTTTTAGATTTCGAAAATTACATTATTATCATGAGCTTTGTATACATCTTCAATTTATTTCGAGCATATTTTACACGTTCCATTCCATTTTAAGATTTAGTAGTACTTCGGAACATCATTCATAACATTTTGACAGTGCGTAACAACAATTTCATAGCTGTCATGTACATTTAGTACCGATGAGGATCAATACGTATTCATTTCCTAATTTGGATATATCGTTCGTTCCATTTGTTGATTTATTGAAAGTTACTCGATTCAATAAATGTATCCTGTGCGTGTGTGTGTCATATTATGCATTTTCATATTTATTTAGATAATAAATTGGTTTCACAATAATTTCTGCTACAATCCACATCTAATAGCCTATATCTATATTTGATGTTATCAAAAAATATTCTGTATTTAAGTTAGTGTAAAGCGTGTGCGTGTGTACTAAGTTAACTTTCTGTAGAGTTTAAGTATTTATAGGGAAAAGTCTTTGAAGTGGTGTACAATGCAGAAATTATTTAAGTATTCTTATCAATGTTGTAGGTATGAGACAAATAGGCAACGATCTTCGGGCGCAAGAGGCCTGTCAAGTTTATGTCCAAAGCTGGTGGCCAGTGGAGGTGGCAGTAGTCAGGGTGGGATTAGTTTGGCAGTGGGCCACTTATCTGCTCAAGAAGGAGGAGGGCCTTGTTCAGTTGTAACAACTCAAAGGATTCATAATCACACACATAATCACAAACGCCAAAGAAAGTTACCTATTGTTTCGCCAGCTGGCACTAGTGCCCATCATTCTGGAGAGCGAAAGGTATAATTTAGTACCTGAAAATAATGTGTCGCACCTAAATAGTATGTTATTGCTAATTGTAATGTATTCATATTATTTCTAATAGACAACAAGTATAAGTCGTTCGTCCACAACAATCTGCAAGAAGCAAGTAAGAACACATAGAACTGATCATAGTATAGATTCGTTATCTATAACAAGTAACGGAGTTGCTAGTAGTTCATTACCGCCAAAAGAGAGAGCTTTGTCTGCGTTACGAATTTCTGAAAAGTCTTCACGGAATCACAATTCGCCGCCGTTAGATCATGATAACGAACGCAGTTTTAGCGATGCAGAGGAAGCTATCACGGCAACAGAAAATGTGTTCGGTGTACCAGGTATTTCCTTCTTTGTTTATATTGATAGATAAGTTTATAATACAAAAAGTTCAATGATCTTGATCAAACTTGATTTCGTTGCACAGGATCTAGTTCTACCCCATCAACACCACTTAGTCGATTGAAGGCAAAAAAATTGTACGAAGATGGAACGACTGTGGAATGCAATATCAGTGAAGAGATTGCTGAATCATCACAGAATGTATCAGGCAAGAAAATGTCAGTAGGTTCTAACGAACAAAGATCATCAGCTTCAGAATGTTTCGAATCCGTGAAAGCTTCGAATGTTATAAGAAAAACATCGGCAAATAGTATTGAAGAAGATATAAGCCTACAAAGTGAACAAAAAGTATTTCCCACTTCTTCCATAAGTACAAAATGCAGCAATAGTGAAAGCAAACCCGCACGATCTAAAAGCAAATATGTTACAGAAAAAATGATTGAACAACAAAATAATAAAAACTTAAAGGATATAAATATGGAGAAAAACGTGAATACAAGTACGTCCACAGAATCATCCTTGAGTTCAGCAGTTAATAAATATGATGAGAAAGCAAAACGGAAAACATCGAATGAAGAATCTAAATTTACGAATGTTGCGGGGAACGAAGACTCGACGAAAATGTCAGCGAATGAAGTTACTGACGATAACGAGGGGACAAAACCGAACGAGGAGATCGTAAAAAGTTCAAGATTCGTAACATCGAAGGTTTCAGAAGAAATAGTGGAAACAGAAGTGAAGGATATAGATGCACAACGAGGAGTAGAGCAAGGGGTGGCGATTTATGACGAAGATGATAACGGCACCAGTATCAGTGATATTGTGGCTGCTCAGGCGCTTCACGAATCTCTGAGTAAATTAGGAAAAGTACCACCTTTGGATACGGATATGGAGGACGTTAAAAATACGGATACGCAAAGTGAAACAGAAATGGTAAAAGAGGAGAAAGAAAAAGAAGTGGCGCAAGAAGAAACAGTGGAAGGTTTCATTGGTCCTTTACTCGACGAAAATTTTAAAGCGGACGAAAAATTAACGCAGAAAACGATGGCTATGGAAGAAGTTCGAAATTTATTAATGAAAGTTAAAGTGCAAAATATCGAAGATGACGACGATGAAGAAAAGGCTATAGGTATATCGCCGGATGGTAGATTTCTAAAATTTGAAGAGGAGATTGGTAGGGGCAGTTTTAAGACTGTGTACAGAGGTCTTGATACTCAAACTGGCGTAGCTGTTGCTTGGTGCGAATTACAGGTCAGGCGTATAGAATTAAATATTTGTATGTTCTTTTCTTTTGTTTCCTCCGTGAATTTATATGCAACTGTGATTTCTTTTCAGGAGAAAAAATTGAATAAAACGGAAAGATTGAGGTTTCGAGAGGAGGCGGAGATGTTGAAAGGATTACAGCATCCAAATATTGTTAGATTTTATGATTATTGGGAAGTTACACTTACACGTAGGAAATATATTGTACTAGTCACTGAACTTATGACTTCAGGAACATTAAAAACGTGCGTCTTATGCTTGTAACACAAATTTTGTATAATATTACTTTTGTTTAATGAAATTTTAATCTTCTATATATTTTTATATAGGTATCTAAGACGCTTTAAAAAGATTAATCCAAAAGTAGTGAAATCTTGGTGCCGACAAATATTAAAAGGCCTTAGCTTCTTACACTCAAGATCACCACCCATTATTCATCGTGATCTAAAGTGTGACAATATTTTTATTACTGGTACAACGGGAAGCGTAAAAATTGGTGATTTAGGTCTCGCTACGCTTAAAAACCGAAGTTTCGCAAAAAGTGTTATTGGGACACCCGAATTTATGGCACCAGAAATGTATGAAGAACATTACGATGAATCAGTTGACGTTTACGCGTTTGGAATGTGTATGCTCGAAATGGCTACCAGTGAATATCCTTACTCGGAATGTACTGGACCGGCCCAAATATATAAACGCGTAGTATCGGTAATTTAACACTGATCTTCATGTTTTTTATATATTACAACATATTAAATAATAATATTTTTATTTGTAGGGCGTGAAGCCGCAAAGTTATGACAAAGTGGAAAATCCTGAAGTGCGTGAGATTATAGAAATGTGTATTCGCTTAAAGAAAGAAGAACGGCCGTTGGTTAAGGATCTTTTGAATCATGAATTTTTTGCTGATGACGTTGGATTAAAGTTGGAAATGGTTTCAAGGGACTCGGCCGTGGCGGATGCGGAACTATCGCGGGTCGAATTCCGGCTTCGAGTGTTAGATCCTAAGAAACGTACTAACAAGCATAAAGAGAACGAGGCAATACAATTTGAGTTCGACATTCAAACAGATAACGCAGAAGAGGTCGCCTCAGAAATGGCTAAATCTAGCCTCATACTCGAAGAAGATGTTAAGGCTGTCGCAAAGATGTTAAAATCGCAAATCACTACTTTGCTACGGGAGAGGGAAGAACGTAAAGCCAAAGAAGAAAAAGAACGCCTAGATCGAGAAGCGGACACCGTTAATACGACTAACGAGAATCTGTTACAGCAACAGTTGCTCCTTCAACAAATGCAATTACAACAACAGCAGCAACAGATGCAATCGAATATGGGCATGCAAATGCAAGGCCAAGTACAAATGCAGTTGCAGCAGAACCAAATACCGCTGCAGCAGCAACAGCAAATGCAAACCGTTACACAACAGCCGCAACAACATAGTTTACAACCACAACAAGTTCAGTTAGTTCAACAACAACCATTGATGCAGCAGCAAACATCTGTTGTTCAGCCACAGCAAGCACAGCAAATGCAGCAAGTAACTCAAGTTTCCCAGCAAATGCAGCAAGTAAATCAGGTTCCCCAACAAATGCAGCAAGTAAATCAGGTTCCGCAGCAAATGCAGCAAGTAACTCAGGTTCCACAGCAAATGCAGCAAGTAAATCAGGTGCCGCAGCAAATGCAGCAAGTAAATCAAGTTCCACAGCAAATGCAGCAAGTAAATCAGGTTCCACAACAGCAAATGCAGCAAGTAAATCAGGTTCCACAACAGCAAATGCAGCAAGTAAATCAGGTTCCACAACAAATGCAGCAAGTAAATCAGGTTCCCCAGCAAATGCAGCAAGTAAATCAGGTTCCCCAGCAAATGCAGCAAGTAAATCAGGTTCCCCAGCAAATGCAGCAAGTAAATCAGGTGCCGCAGCAAATGCAGCAAGTAAATCAAGTTCCACAGCAAATGCAGCAAGTAAATCAGGTTCCACAACAGCAAGTGCAGTATCAACAGCAGCAATATCAACAACAGTTGCAGCAGCAGTATCAACAGCAGCAGCAACAACAGCAGCAGCAACAATTTCCCCAACATGTTTCGCAAAATTTAACCACCACTTCTTCGCAATGTTCCACTCCTCAAACTGTTCAAACCCCTCCACAATTTCCTCAAGTAACTCAGCAACTACAACAGCAACAGCATTTGCATCAGCAACAACAATACATACAACTGAACCAAATGAATGTTCCGCAACAGATTACTCATCAAATGCAACAACAGATGCAGCCACAAATACAAATTATATCGCAACAGCAACACATGCATCAGCAGCTACAACCGTCTCAACAAGTGCAATATTCTCAAGCGCAACTACAGCATGTTCAGCAAGTACATCAACATCAAGTGGGCTCTCCATCCATCCAAAATCAACAGTTCTATCAACAAAGCTCAGCAGGAAGTACAGGATACAGCGCACAACCTATGTATCAGCAAAATATATCTCAGCAGATGTATCATTCGTATACTAGCTCGAATTCCTCCAGCCACGTCGAAATTTTATCATCCAGCCAGCCTCAAACACAAATCTATACACATCCGAATATTCCTCAAAGTGCAGCACCGGCAACTTCGCAACCTTACATACAGCAGCAAACAGGACAAGTTCAAGCACCTGTGCCATCCAATATAAATATTCAAAGCACATCATCCGCCACTCATATACAAAATCCAGTAACTTCTACAATTCCAAATGTGCAAAGTGCACCCACGCTTATTTCCAATGGTGGACATCAGACTCAACAATCTCAGCAGAACGTTTTAGTTCAGATGCAATACTCGCAGAGTAGCAACATACCAACTTCAGTGCCCATGTCATCTGGTATACCTGGCCAATCAGCAACAAGTTCACAGCATCAGCAGCATTTTGTCTCAAATACAGAACAATGTTCTACTACAGACAGATCTTCGTTATCGAAACAGGATACAATGGAGTCTGTTCAATCTTTGCCAGCAGATGTATCAGCCACTGCTCAAGATCAGGGAACAGCATCTAATTTGACTAGTGTTAGCGCTACATTGCAAGGAGCAGTCTCAAACGATGGGTAAATTTCTAGAAGTTCAGTCGATCTGCATATTTCCCCTATACAAGCATCTAACAGCAGCATTGCAATTTTATAGAACAACCCCGGAAAGCTCTGAAAACGCTACCTCGTCTGAAAGATCTAAAGTAAAGAGATCCGGAACGAAACGTAAGAAGCCTGGCATCAAATTAACAGTTCTGTCTGTAAGCAGTAACGAGGGACAATCGATGACTGTCGAGTGTCAATTGGACACAAGCAAACAGAAAACTGTAACATTTAAATTCGATAGAGATGATATGGTACCCACTGATATTGCTAATAATTTGGTGAGCGTAATAGTGCGTCAGTTATTAACTTTGCAATCATTATAATTTCTTTGGCCAATTCCATTACTTTCTTTTTGTAGGTGGCTGAGAATTTATTGCCGCAGTCCCAATGTGAAACGTTTGTTGAGTTGATAGAAGATATCGTTAAACAATTGCGTTTGGACCCCACACGGGCTTTACCTTTGGTAGCACATGGTCCACCAGATCAATCTGCTGGTGGCAGCCCAGTTACAAGTCGTCGACCTAGAGATCGTGACCACAGTCTTGATACAGCTAAGGTAACAGTCTTTGTTTCGTTCATCCAATCCATTCTACGGATAATAATACATAGCGAATATAATGAAGCTAATAAATATCGACAAAGGAAAGGCAATGTTTCCTTTTCTTCTGTTTTTTTATTTGTTTTATTAAGAAAGAAAGAAATTTTGGATGATAAAAATTTAATAGAAAACTATTCCTAGCAATACTTTCAATTACCATTTAAGAATCTGATACACAAAAGTCCATAATGCATATCGTAGGACTATGTTGCTTATTATAAAATCAATTTTCAAGAAGAAATAAAACCATCTACTTTTCAAATTTCATATTAAAATAACGTCATGGTTGTTTGCGAGATGTGTTTCTCGTGATTCCATAAAAAAAACAAGGGTGTACCTCGAAGGTATAATTGGTGTGTATCGTTTTGGACGCAGCAGGTGAGACATGGCTCGCTAACTCGTCAAAGCAGCCACCGGTCGTCGTACAAAGTCCATCGTAGACACCGTTCGGTGAGTTCATCGTCCCCGCTGTACCTTTCCCTCTTCCCTATATTCATCGTATATTCGTGGACGTTTGTGCATCCTTTTTGATTCATGATACTTTGTGTTCGGACATTTGTGTATCTTTTAAGGCATAGCAGTATCATATGATGACATATCCTGTTTATATATTACACATTTCTATCATAGGCGAATCGTAATGCAAATTTTGGAGCACTGAATGGGCGTGTTTTACAGTTCAATTGCCATATTCATTTACCATTAATTATCACGTTTAGTCGCGATAATTTTTCAGGAAATTTCTCTTTCTGTACGACAATTATATCCTCAATTAAATAATGTAGTACTGTAGCTTAGAGAAATCTCTATGTGTTAAATAGTAAATTAAATATGTTAATAAACAGTTATAACACTCCTTAAATATGAACAAAATAGTAATTATGCGAACAAATTTTATTGCGCTATTATACTATTATAACACCTGCGTTCATTATTAAAGGCACCTATCTTGTCTGTGTTCTTCTTTTGTAACTCGGATTAAATACACTTTGTAATATAACGGGTTTACATATATGTACTTTTGGTAGTTACACAATTTATTAGCAGAATTTTGTTTTGTTCACGTGCACTGTAATCATTTCGTGGTGAAAGACAATTTTGCCACCTGGATAATTTGTGCTCTATGTTTCCAGAGAGACGAAACATCCAATACCTCCACACCTACGAAATTATTGCCGATTGACCAAATTCTTTCTCACATTACGGGGACCACCTCGCTGGACAAACAGCAAAATGTGCAAACACCTGATAGCCAAATGGGTCCTGACAACACATCAGCTGAGGCGTCTAGAAGATCATCCACATCAACGCAAAATACGGATACATTAACGCCGACAAATCTTTCGAGTGATCCCACCGATCCAACTCAAGAAACCGTAGTTTCCGTAACGTCGGCGGAAACTGGTTTAGACATGCTGATAGATGAAACTGCTAAATCTTATCAGTCTACGTCAACATATACCCAAAATCAAGTACTTGATCCAGCTATAAATCAGACAAGTGAGAAGCCTAAAGAATCTATAGTTCAAGATCAGACAGAGCAAGAGAAGGAAGCCAATAAAGAAACACAGCACGACAGCTCAGCTGCAGAAGTGGCTACGTTAACAGCACCACCACCCATGCGAAAGATTTCTCGTTTTTTAGTTAGTCCTGTCGTTGAACAAAAGGTCGTTGCCAATGAAGAAGAAGGATCTAGTACCGCGGAATGTACGGATAAAACTAATCAGCTAACAACACAATCGAGTTTTATATCGCAATCTGGCCCAAGTGAAGAAGGACAAGGAAAACTTGACGATTTAGAAGTAAATGTTACAGAGCCACCGCAAGCTGCAGTTCTTGAAAAGACTGCTATCGAAGCAGTTGCACAGAATTCTCAATGTGTTGCAGAACAAGTGGAGAACATACAAACGATGCAGCAAGCGATCGGCCTTCAAAATGTTGGGCCGGCACAAACGGTAGTACCACCTATGTCGCAAATTCAGCAAAACGTAAATGCTGTGCAGTCTAGTCAACATAACGTAATCATTCAAGGAACGAC
The DNA here is from genome assembly GCA_963583965.1 of Nomada ferruginata. Taxonomy (NCBI): domain Eukaryota; kingdom Metazoa; phylum Arthropoda; class Insecta; order Hymenoptera; family Apidae; genus Nomada; species Nomada ferruginata. The sequence goes on along the minus strand of OY757225.1, from coordinate 4,704,165 downwards.
GATAACGCATCAATCGCCTCAGCAGATGCAATCTATATCGCAAAATTTAGTTGCGGCGCAAAAAGATTTACAAGCGCAAGTATCAACGGGTGGAATTAATTTACAGGGACAGTATCAAAATCAAACTATGCAATGCAACGTCCTGTTACAACAACAACAGCAGCAACAGATTACTGTGCAACAAAATTTAACACAAATGCATATTCAGCCAGACCTTCAGCACCAAGGACAAATGCAAGCTCAGCGACCACTACAGCAATTCCATTCCCAACAAATACCGCAACAACAGCAACAATATGTAATACTTTCTGGACCTATTCCACAATTACAGCCCACCGCAGTCATGGACGAAAGAAATCGCAGGATTTCCAATATTTCTACAGCATCTAACATGTCCACGGATTCGCAGATTTCTGATACCGCTAGTATTGCAGACGATAAGAAACAACCTATGATTGTACCGAGTGCATCCATGCCTCAGGTGCAGCATGTACCATTTGCCTCTCAACAAGATACTTCAAACATCACACCATTATCACAGACTATTTTGGAACCAGCCCAACAACTGCAGACAGCTCCACAAAATATAGTAAATGTTCCAGCAAACGTATCCGTTCCCGTTTCAGTTCCTGTTCATCAAGTTGTTTCAGCAGATGTTGCCCCCAAAATTGTTAAAACGAAAGAAGTTTCATCCACGCTTCCAGACTTAGCTCAAAATCTGGCGAATATACTTTCAAACCCAAAATCGAAATCTGTAACACCGCATTGTTTAACTAATCATGAACCAAGCCAGAACCAAGCCACTGCACTAGCAACCACAATACTCGAATACAAGCCTGCTCTTCAATCCGAACAGTATTTTCAACCTATTCAACCAGAAACAAGTCAAATACAAATACAACCGCAATTACCGCATAATTATCAGACAAACGTAATGCCACTGGGAATTCAGCAAACATTTCAAATTAGCCAGCAGGCTCATCAAGCTCAAATACCTTTGCAACAAGCAATGCAACTAAATGCAGCCCAACATATGGATCCTCAATTACAAATGTCGCAACAGAATTTTCAAGGTGTTGCAGTTCATACGTTAAGCTCACAGACCAAGTGGATCGCTCCTTCAAATCAGAATATTATACCACAGACTGGACCGATCAGACATATTCAACAAACACAGCCGCAATTGCAACAAACTCTCCCTGTTCTGCAGCATATCGTGCAAGATACTCAGATCACAGAAGGTTCTATTCTGCCTGATCAATCTCAGTTTCATTTGAGACTCCTAGATCCACAACTTCAAGTAAAAACATCAGATACAGAAGTTCAAGATGGAATCAGCCTGGCTGGGTACGTATATTTTCTTTAAAAACAACGTCTTGACCAAATTTTGTATAATTACATATGTTGCCTGAACCCTAGGCGTGCCAGTTCCGAATGTCCCATCTTCTCGGAGAACGAGAACTCCAGCCATGACATAACACCTGAACATACTATCGTTGAATCTGTAGATACAGCGTTGTTTACACAAAATCAAATATTTCAACAACAACAGCATCGAAAGCTTAGTCAGCAGAATTCCTTGGATAAAGTCACAGATGCAACTACTGCTATGACTGTACCTGGTGGAACAGGTCCACAAACCATTGCAGATCTCCATCAAAAGCTTGTCCAAGTAACGAGTCAGCCGTCCGAAGCACTCAATGTAGGCACACCTCCTATAAGTTACCCAGCTACTCCTCACAATCACCAAATAGTAGGAGGATACGATGCTTATATGCACTCTTTACAACAGAAACTTGTTAACATTGGTATGCCAATATCAACTACACACGGCATTGTAAGTAATTTAAAGTAACGTAACTAACTAAGTATACATCTTCGTACTTTGTGCAAATAATAGTTGCAATTTGAAATAGGGTCCCCTATCGCCGCAGACCACAATACAATCGGCTACTTCCTTGGCTGATTCAACTGTTACGACCAACGTTGAAAGTTCTGTTCTAGTTCAAGAGGGCTCAATTCATCAACTTGCACTTTCGCAAACTGTAAGTGTTGCATTTTAGCAAAATTTTGATTAAACTTCCAGTGAAATTTCAACGTGGAAATAATAATACAAAATTGTATTATGTTCAGCATGTAGATTGTTCGCTTGATAGTCCAACACCAGGAGGAGGTGCTACAGGTTCTGAAACGATGAGCCCTAGCAAAGAGAATGTGAAAGTTCGAGCACAGAGACCGGGATCCCGGCTCCAGGAATTGGAACAAGAATTGGCAAAGATTCATCACAGAGGCTCGATACTACAAACAGCTTCTCCACAACCTTTAACGCCGCCAGTTTCTGTCGTTGGTTCCATTCAAGGGCAACCACTGCTGCAATCTACGCAAACTTTATTGACCACTGTGCCTGTTGCTACTGTTACTCCCAGTGTTATCACATCACGTTCTGATACGAACACTCCAGTGCAAACAGAATCTCAAGATAATGCATCTGAGGTACATAATATATTAAGATTTCAGGTATGTAATGAAGATTTATGAGAAATAATTATTCGGTTTTGATAGAAGGTTAGTACAACACAACCTGTTAGAAAAATATCAAGATTCGTGGTTTCCAAGGTCGCAGGTCCCCCTAATAATGCTGCTGTGCCGAGTCAACAATATACCGATGTATCAAAAAGTCAAATGGACGAGGCCAAGATTTATCATATGGACGACTCACAGGGTAAGCAGACCGATATTGACAGTAGGAGAAATAAATTTCTCGCTTAGAAATACTCAAAGTGTTTGTGAACTGTAGGTACACCGGTACAAATAATTCATAGCCGTGAGGGTTCTCTTCCACCTACGCAAATTACTCAGCTTATGAATGCTCCTGCTGTAGAAGTAAGTAATTAGATACATATGTCGCATTAATGAACTGTCAAATATGTAACGCTGTTAATTAAAATGTTGACATCGTACATTGCAGTCAGAAAAGGATGAAAGGCTATGGACATTGACACCTAGCGAAGAATATCAATTGCTTATTAAAAAGTAAGTTTATGCCTGGCTGCAAAGTTGCAATAGCAAAATCGTAAAGAATCTAGTAACTAATAATTGTATTTTTTTGTGTAAGGCAAACCATGGAGTTGGAAACACTGCAGAAAAGGCATAGAGAAGAATTGGAACGATTTCAGCAACATCAACTGCAACTATTGATTCAGCAGCAACAACAAGCAAGTGCACTTCATCAACATCACCATCAACATCATCCAGTACTTTATCATACCGTCACAACTAGTATAGCAGGTAAACGATACTTCGTATATAATACAGGGTCCGGCGGAGTATTTCATCCCGCGTTTAATGGGGGGTTGGTGGGGTGATTCTGAACAACTTTTTCCTTTACCAAAACGTTGGTTAAAGCTTCGTTTTTGAGTTATTAACGAAAACACTGGCCAAACAGAGCGCTCGGGCGCGTGGCTCTCAACCGCACTCGGTTGTGGTCACGAAGAAACGCGTTGGCTCACGCCACGACCGAGCGCGTTTGAGAGCCACGCGCTTGAGCGCGCGCTCTACGAGCGCCCTGATTGGCCAGTGTTTTTCATTAATAACTCAAAAATGAAGCTACAAACCACATTTTGGTAAAGGAAAAAGTTGTTCAGAATCACCCCCCATTAAACGCGGGATGAAATACTCCGCCGGACCCTGTATAATGTCCAACACATTTTCAATATAGTCTCATTTCATTGTAATGATATCAATTTTTCCCCAACAGGACAAACTAGACTTCCAGGTACTGAAGATTATTTAATGTTTAATACAACACCCCAAACTCCATTGCAAAAAGCTCCGAGCAATTATCCAGATACAGAGGAAACATTAAGATTAGCTATGCAGAAATTGAAGCAAACTCCTTTGCAACTACAACCACAGCAGGCAGCAGCTGGAATACCACATGCTTATGTTATTCCAATTCCAGTAGTGCCTTCTGAAACTATGCAAAATGTGTCCTCGCAACAATCTACTAGTTATACGAGTGATGTAGCAGAATCTCTTGAACCAACGCATAATCAGGGAATTATCAATTCGGCGCAGTATCAATTCACACCTATAATACCGGATGGGACAAATATTGCTGTGTCCTCGACTGGATCGTTAGTTACGCCTATACCAATATCAAATCCAACGGCAAGCGGGGGCTACATTCAGTATCAGGGAAATCAAACATTATCAAACTTTCAAACGTTTAGCTGTACACCGCACGGCGGTTTCTTTTTACCAGCTGGTTACAGATTAATATATGCACCAGCTGGGGCAACTCAATCTCAGCCAGCAACACCAGCTACTCCGCATATAGGAAATTCTCATGACGGTACACCGCCGGCAGAACCGTTACACACCGCGAATGCTGATAATACGACAGCTCCTTCTTCCCATAATGATCAATAACGTAATCTTCAGCAAGTTACGGTCTATACTTTTCAATTTCTTCATTTCCGTAATACATTCTTTATTTAACTTGTTGCCCTTATTCACTAGCAGTGAAGGGGATCATGCATTATTACGATTGTTATTCTATTAAGTTTTGCTAATACGTATTGCTACCCCTCGTCCTCGTGGATATGTATGCGGGGAGGCGCGAATGAAAGTATTTAGGATGTATTCATATATTGTACAACATCCGTGCGTAATCGCTAAAATATTCTCGCTGTTTAACGCGTGTGCATGATATTAACGTTTGATATGTGCCTCGCAGCAAAAACGTAAAAGACTCGATTTCGTACGCGGAGAATATTTTGAACGAACGAATTAAGTTTCTGGATAAAGGGGGAAAACAGGACTAAAATATTGAACTTGAGGATAGAGGCCTTTACATGTACTGTGCTTATACCTTATTATACATATAGAAATTTCCTTCTTTAGTGAGAATGCTTATCAAAAGGACCTTTTATGCTCTCAATTCGCGAACAGCACAGTCCACATTAGTACAGGCCTCAGCTAGTCTTACGAATGAAGTGGCGTACAGCCATTCTGCTCGATGTATATGTATAACTGTTAATGTATACTGAATGCTTTGGAGAGAATGTATGTTCATGTGTGCTTGTATGTGATTGCAGAAGTCAGGCAGAGAAGAAATATGATTAATATAGTCACTGTTATGCTTTAATGTATTTCTAGCGATTTTACCTATTTCAATTAAAAAAAAAGTCATGTGTTACTAGTTAGCAGTCCCATGTATCTTATCTAATATTATATAGACAGTTATTATTATTATCTTTTTTTAGACTCAATTTTCAATATTTTTATTATGTATCGTATATTTAATTTATCGAAGTTTATTTCACTTAAATTGGCATTTTATTTATGGTACGTTCGGAAATACGTTTGCACAATCCATTCCTCAGAATATTTTAAGAATTTTATTATTTAGCACATTCATTTCAAACGATTCAATCATATCTTTGAAGAAGATAATGGATAATCAAGCTAGATATTGAGAATCCAATAAAAAAGAAAAGCTCAATAGAAGTACCGCATTGGTATATATGAAATTCATACACGTTTCAACGATTTCCAAATAAACAAATTTAATTCTTGCATTACGACCGACAAAATAATATATATATATATATTTAATCGTCATTTGTGCTATCACATATTGCATTTTGCAATATAGTTAAGAATAGCTTGTTTGTATAACTACAAATATTACTATTGTTTAGTGACCATAATGTTATCTTTATTTCGTTCAAATAATTTCAGCTCGCGTCGCTTTAAATGTTGCGAATTTACTACTGCTTCTGGCATGAATTTATTATTATCAGTATTACAATTTCGGAAAACTATTCTAATCATTAATACTTATCCATGATTATATTAAGTATCACAAGTTCTGCTGAGTTTTTCACACGTTTTACTTGATTATACATTCTTCATTTGTAATTGTTTTTCTTGCTTTTCTGCTATTCAGTTTGTTCTGCAGAGAAAATGAATGAGATCATAAATGTTTGAATACGGTTGATCCACCTGGTAATAAATTCATGTGGCTGTTGAACGGAACATTATAGTATAGATAATTGTACGTATTTCTTATGGAAATACATTGCAATTAGTCTTATATAGTTATTTTTAAATAAGTTTGTTTAGATAATACTCAAAGAGAATGCGATAGATATAATACTTAATGTACATATTATTCATTTACTGTTAGGTGGATTGGCTTCTCGATAAAGATCCAGCTTCTATATTTGTTAATAAAAGCTGAGTATTTTAAATTTCTAAAATAAACTATGTTTAACATAATAATTTACAGTAATGTATAGTTTCATAAAAATTGATTTCTAATTCTGCAAACTTATTCATCTAATACGACGATGATGATGATGATGATGATGATGACGATGCCGACGACGATGATGAAGTGAATGAAATGAAATAAGACAATAGAAATTAACATTATTTCATTAATAGCATTGCAACGGACTACTTCCTTCCAAATATATTATACACATTGTGATTTTAACTGTATGTAGTATAATGATGACTATATAATTGGAATAATTTTTTGTAAAACATTCTTGTTGTTTTACCAAAGAATACCAAACAGCACTGTTACATACGGAAAAAAAAAAGAAGCAACATTACAAATTCATCATAATTCTTTTCTACCAATATGGCATTTAACTTGATGGAATTGAACTTAGTACATTCAAATTTAGGTATCACGATATATTTTTCACGAAATACAGCAAAAAAGACAAGTAAAACATATTTTGCTACATTTTCAAATTCACACATAAAGTCTTAGTACATATTGATGGATCAGAATTTAATGAACTAATTTATTAAAATTATTTATTTTATTTAACAGATTCGTATACCTAATTGCAAATATGTATATATACATATACATTTGCAATTTATTGATTTATATACATTATATGTACCACATAAGTATACTGTTTTAAGAGATGTTTCTCATGTTATGAGATTATGTTCTTTAATCACTTCTTTTAAAATGTACAGTAATATATTTTGCTTTTTCATATCTGAATGTAAAACAGCAAAATCTTGTCTTGGATAATAGGATTATTAAAATTATCTAAAAATCATACTACAATTTATTCTGCGCAGAAATTGAAGCTCGCCGAGTAGAGCACGGAAAAAGGAAGCTTTTTAAAAAGAATTGTACGTAACTGTTATAAAGAAGATTTAATTAAGTTTAATTAAATATCTTGTAATAGTGTTTAATTACCTTGCTTATAATAAAAATGAGAAATCTGAAAATGTTCAGAGAAAAATAATGAAAGAGCTTTCCTGTGCTAACTAGTGTATAAGTTCGTATATACATACTTTGAAGCTATGTGAGCTATGTTATGTGGGATTCTATAAGAAATTTTGTAAAGACTGATTAGGTGTGTGCATCAGCATTCAAGAGGTTCAAAGGTGACAAGAATACTAATTTAAATCCTTCATTTGTATGAAGAAAATTGATCAATTAATAGAGATATACATATAGAAATTCTGTTAACATGGACCCTTTTCTGACTTCACATAATTGATGCAGAGAATTATGGAATGATTTAAAACACCTGTGCTCAGAATGAATATTATCTTTCATTCCTTACTTGAACAATGATTAATATCAAGTTTTAGCTTATAATGTTAATTAATGGATTGTATATTTGTGAAGACTTATCAATATATTACATAGACAAGAATATAATAGCATGTATAATATCTTTAAATAATATTTTGTATGTTACATAATTATTTGTAAGCTCGTTATATTTAAAAAAATCCATATAGAATCCTCTCATTATGAATTCTGTTACATGAACTTATACCACCTGTTTCAAATGACTAAGAAGAAAATTATAAGAAAACATACCTATAAATTAATATAAAATTATAAACGATTGTTTTTTTTGTATGTATCTTCTATATGTTACTTTGCATCCTTAAAACGTTTAGTAGCAAATATCTATTTGAAAAGACACCATTGTATATCGTTACCATTTTTATTTTCATTTTTCTATTACTTATGAATCTTATGTTACATCAATAAGATAGCATATAAAAATAGCTTACTATTGCCAATGTAATCAAGAACCGTAGGCGGTACTTTCATTATGAAAAGTATTCGGTATCTGTCAGTTACGTAGCAATCTTTATCAAAATGTTATAACAGCAATATTCAAAATATATGAACAGTCATTCGAGCCATTCCACTCCTTAATTCTATAATCATCGGAGAGCCTGCAATTTAAACAAAATAAGTTACTCATGAATCGATCAAATTGATTAAGGTCAGTAAATCCGGCGTACAAGATATGAAAAACATGGAATTACTTTCCACGGATAGTTTTCGCATATGTATTTGCATGTATCTTATTCGCTTATCGTAAATATTATTCGCTGCCACAAATATTAGCTGCAATTTCACGTATGGTTATCCATAATTTGAAAAATAAAGAAGACAATTATGATTATAATATACTTACAAATTAGGTAAATTACGGAATGCATCCAATTATGACATAGGTTCCATACGATTTCGGTGACGTGCATAAGCACCCATGCAAGCAAAAAATCCTGTGATTCCAATGGTTAATCCAAGAATTAACGCTAAAGTATCTCCAAAGTCGAAGCCGGATGAAGCCATGGCATTATCAAATGTAGCAAAAATAGCGAGCAAAAAGTAAAACCACATTTTGTCGTGAAAAAGTAAACTGATTTCGATCAACGATACAACCAATAATCTTCGCACCGTCGTGTGTGAATATTCGTAGCACTATTATCTAGCAAATTCACATGTTATTCGGAAATAATTCACTGCGAAGCTATTGAAACTTCATTGCATTCTTACGTCATATACACATTGTACACAAAGTTCGTACGATTGTTTCATTCGATACTTGTTACTTATAGTACGATTGTTTTGTGCTCGATTTTCAAAAGGGATTTCTCGTAAAGTAAACATCGTATTCTATGAAAACAAATTAAGGTAGGAAATTCAAATTATTTATTGCGCAAATTAAAGATAAGCTCATGTTTTCTAAATATTATTATGAATTGGAAATATTAACAGTAGTTAAAACGAATATTAAATTTAGGAGAATAATAAGCAGACATAGTAAAAAGTGACAGCTTTTTAAAAGCATTCTCACATTCTTCGTTTTGGAACGCAGAATAGCCTCATATAAATCGAATATAAAAGATATAATGTTACTCGATTCACGCGATCAAATTATTTATCCTACCCCAAAATGTTTTAATAATATTTCCAATACGATTTTAAATTGGGAAAAAAGATGAATTCTTTAAAATACTCAGATGTGTCGATTAATAATTCTAATGTACCGACCAATCCAAAGGGAACCGAGATCTATAAATTGCAAGATGGTGCATTTACAAATGCTATAGACGCACGCTATCTAGGGCAATAAAGATACGCCTTTACGATGTTTAAGGTGGCGTCACTTACTTACTGGGGAAGTATAGAGAGGAATATTATTTGGCGCGTATCGACCGAGTAAAAATAATTTCTCACCTCGCCGCTTATACATTCAACTATTTGGCACAGGTAAAGTGATTAAAAGTCTATAAACATTTACCCGTTTTCCGAATGGTACATTGAACATTTTAACATATTAGCGTATACCTTTATAAGAGGGATAACTATTGCCGTTTTGTAGCCATTTTGCTATCCGTTGATAAATGCAGGAGACATTTTCGTACCGACTGGTGAACCGCCGCGTACTCCCTGTCATATATAAAATACTAATACCCATTTCGATGCTTTAAACAATCTGTTTCATGTGTGAATTTTTGTTTTCATTGAAAGTACAATACTGCACGAAAAGATGTTATGCGTGAAACAAGTCTATGCGTAATACACTCACAACAGAGAGCCTTCAAATGTCAGTATAAATCAATTTAAAAGCGTGTAGATGCAAAGAAAACAAACGACATTATATCTTCTCATCGATATTTTGTTACATTCTGTTTATTTTTGTGCGTGAATTTTCGATACAGAAACAGATACAGATCTCCTTACATTAACCCTACTTAATGGTCAATTTGTACATGCACCTTTTATATACATGGAGATGAAATCAATGATGAAATACATACATTTACAAGGAAATTCTTGTGCTCTACTTGGAATGTTGTATGTTAGATTTTAGATATAAAGTAAATTTTGATTTATACAAACACAGAGTCATATTAGCGATAGATATCTTTATGGATACCAAACAATTTATATTTAATATTATAGTTCTCATTATCAGTTTTATCTTGATATCGTATTAATTCGTGGACTGTACACTTTTATCTAATTGGAATATGTTATACCTAATCGCATATTTAATGTCATTTTTTCATGTTATCGTGACATCTGACTTTAATATTTATTAATTGTTGGATCCGGGACATAGGAGAAATAGGTGTACAAATTAGTAAAAGGAACAAAAGATGAGTTGCAATTTATACTTCTCTCTTTTTAAGCAGGATTTTTCGTACGGTCAAATTTAATCTAAATCTACTATGGAAGTGTCGCATGAAGTATTGGATACAATAGACGTGGATAATGATAAAGATGTAATGGAAGTGTTGAAGCAAGCAATTACAGAGGAAGATATTATAATCGAGTCAGAAGCAACAGAGGATTCTGTGGAAACGGAAATAGAGGAGATTATAGAAATAATAGAAGAAATTGAAGAGGATAACGATGAATTGATGGAAGATAATATCAGCTTTACAGAGAGCAAAAGTATAAGTGATAAGGGAAGCAAAAATATTGCAGAAAGATTAGAAAATGAACAGTTCAATAAGAATTCCGAAATGGAAGTTTATGCTTTCAACGAGGAAAATTCAATCTTCAAAACGCATTTGGAGAAAGAATGCGAGGAGACAAATCTGTACCATAAAAGTAATGTTAAACCAGTCATAGCGTACGATGTAGACGAGGATTGGCAAGATGAAGAAATGGATGAGAGCGAAGAATACAATCTAAAATTTGACCAAAGTTCAGATATATCAGATCATGAGACAGAATCTTTGCAAGAGCAAAGAATATTGAGCGGCAATGATAAAAAATATGTAAATAATGAAATACTTTCTTTGCAGTCTAGCAAGTCAGAATTAAGAGATAGTATAGAATCTATGGATAAGGTTGGCAAATCTAAATTAAGTCAAGACTACAAACATAATGCGAACAGCGACGAGAATATTGATAATAATGTAAATCATGAAATTGTGAAGAATGTTGAAAATAATCTGTTATATACTGTTCTTGGTACCAAAAAACAAAATTCTGCGAAAATACTGCAAGAAGATAAGCTTTCAAACGCCCACTATATAAAGGTTTATACTATTACATTATTATACTTTGTAAATTACAACATTCCTATTTGTACAGAATTATATATGAATTCCTGTAATATTTTAGATGGAACAGCTGGGTGAAAATGCTATTCCAGTTGGAGGAACAATTTATTATGAAGGGGACAACATCGAAACATTGTACGTTGCCCAAAACGTGGATGAAAATGAACAATACTCCTATGATGCAGCTGCACTGGAGACTGAAGAGCAAGCATGGGAAGGAAGTAACTCGGATACCAATCAAAACCAGGAAACAGAAAATTCTGAGGTATTAATTTTGTGTATAATTATTTTTATTTGAGTAACTGTATTTTTCATAAGTTATATATTATTATAAGCGTCCATCTGTTTCATAAATTTTAGGATCAAATATTCTTGCACGAAGACGAAGATGGTCAACTATACTTCAAAGACGACAGTGGTGCTCTTCAGCCGGTCTATCTAACCGAAGACGGTCATTACGCTATTGCAGAGAGTAGTGAGGATCATGAAAACAAAGAATCGTCAGCTAAATCTCAACAGATTTCTAGGCAGGTAGAAGAAGAATCTTCCCCCGTACCAGAGAACGAACCAAAACCATTTCATAATAGTAAACAGGTATTTTTAAAGATCTTCAAAGTCAATCAAATTTACAATATTTCCTTATATTCATGTTTGTAATCTTTTCATTTCTTCTTTCTTGTAGAATTCCGTAGTGTCCGCTGCTGATCTCGATAATGAAGATAATACTGTGACCATATCGCTGATAATATCCGAGGATGAGCACGGGCAGAAAAGGACGCAAGTCATCATACCAACAACAGATAACTTAAAGTGTGATATTTGTAACAAAAGCTTTAAAACCTCGTTCCAGTTACTTCGGCATAATAGATTGAAACATGCTCGTGAAGAAGACATTACCACCAGAAACTTCCCATGTGATCTATGTCCTAAAAGGCATTTATTTCTTTTTCTTTTACAAAACCTGATTCATATTATCATTGAATCCCATAGTTATTACTTTTTAATATAATTTTTTCCTTTTTTTATCGGTGTTTTAGGTATCCAGATCAAAATTCCTTAGCTCGTCACAGAAAGACACATACCGGTGACCGACCATTTCAGTGCCTTGAGTGTCATAAAAACTTTCCAACATCTACTGCTCTACGACGTCACTTAACTCTTCATAATTCGCAATCTCGACCTCTCCCGTGCATTTACTGCGGTCGTCGCTTCGCAGAAAAAGCTAGTCTGGTCAAACACGAGCAGTCGCATTTGGCTGGTGATCAGCGGACCCACACATGCGATGTATGTCATAAGTCATTCTTACATGCAACTGATCTGAGTCTACATAAAAAATATCATGATCCTGATAAGAAATTTGACTGTGAGGTTTGTGGTCGAGAGTTCAACAGATTGAACAATTTGCAGAGACATATGATGGTACATCAACAAGTACGTATGATCAATACGATCTTATTGTTTACATCGTTCGGGTGTTGTGAGAAAAAGAAAAGAAAAGAAAAATATAAAGAAAAGTCTTATATAATAATACATCTTGCCGTTTCTCATATTTTCTGCAACTTGTACTCGTCCTACGTAAAATTAAGGAAATTGTACAAGAATGTCTTCATCTTGTTACGAAAAAAAATAGTATCATAGAAAAATGATAAGAGTAGATAATTCCTTAATTTTCTTTATTAACGAACAATTTCATTTTAATGAAATCACATCTGTATTTACGAATTTTAGCAAGGGGCTAACGAGGAGATTCTTTCGTGCGACGTTTGCGGCATCACTTATAAATTCATGAGCTCACTGACAAGGCACATGGTGACAACTCACATGAATCCAGAGAAATTGAAACAGCAAGCGGAAGAACAACGGAGGAAACGTGAAAATAATTATCGACGTTATCTTGAAAATCGAAAAATGTACGAATCACAACACCCCGGTGGGTATGGCACGAAACGTATATACCACAACGTGCGTTTACAAAACGAAAATAACGATGATGCAGCTTGATCTGCATCTTCGTGGTACAGTTACTCAAAACCCATAAGAGTTTATCACAACAAATCCAGAATTCAAACAAGAGTATGATAAATGTTGCGCTTAACGTAGCGATATTTCTGTATCATTCTTCTTTTCACTATAGGGAACTAAGTAGTAATTATTAATTTAATGAGTATATAAAATAATATAGAACAGTGTAGCGTGAAAATCTTTATGTACCTACATATCTTTCTAAAAGATTCCGATATCTTGCTTGTAGGAAAACTTACCACTCATACGCGTATTTAATATAGGATATGTACATATAAATATACTTCATTTTCACTCTATACTATACTAGGTATTCACATTGTAGATATAATTTTAATATACATATATATATATATATATATACACATGTATATGTATATATATTTTACTGTAATTTTCATGTAATGTAGGTAAGTACAAAATATTGTAGGAGTAAGACAGCGAAATTTATAAGTCAAACTTTCGTACAAACGTCACAATAGGGATCATGGATTCTCCCCAAAAAATGAATTTCTTTTTTATTCGAATTTCTATTAAAATCATTGTTTATATAAATACGAGAAATGTAGAAACGATGTTTTGATATGAATATTATTTCTAACCATCCTCATTTTATTAAATTCGATGTCATGCGATTTAAATGTGAATAAATATACAATTGTAAAAAATGAGAAATATTAAATGTCACGATAGAATAAATATCTCTTTTTACGAATTGTGTACATATATCTACTAATACACGGTAATACGTATGCAACAGTTGTTAATGCCTTTATCCCCACTGCATTCTCTTATGTCATGTGATCTGTCGTGTGTGAAAAGATACTTAATACTTACTTATTGATAATGGGTACATATATGTGCGAATTGTAACTCATAGAATTAGTTTAGTTAAGTCAGCCTCGTTACAAGAAAATAAGGTGATGTACTTCTTGCAACGAAACTAAACTACAAATTGAACACTTTTTCTATAGCTGAATAGCGATACCAAATAGAAACAATAAAACGACAAGGAAAATTGTAAGTAAATATATTAAATGGCAAACGATCAGTGAAAAATATATTTTTTGAGAACTATAATAAATTAAGGTTAATAATTACCATTTGGTCGCACAACAGAAAATTATAAACAGCACAGTATGTATTGATTTTTCGTAAGTTACGAATATTGAAAGTTCAAATAGTTATATGCCTCTAAGTGCTAAAGACTTGAATTATATTATAAGTTCATGTTATAAGAAATTAATTTTACGATGGCATTATATAACAGGTTCATTCTGCTGTACAAATCTACATATATTGCAAATGTACTATTATTAAAATATAAATATATGTTAAAGTTCATTATTCTAGCCTTCGTAACGTTTCATATTTTCGATCTCGTAATTATTTAATATTTCCGCATGTACAGTTGAGACATTAACAGCTGTACATATAAGTGGGACATTATAATAACGTTATGTTTTACTTGTTTCAGAGATATGCACTTATCAGGAAATTAAAAAATAAGAGATAATAAATCGATTTCTGTTAGTATTATACCTATTGGACAAAGTCCATGCGTTTTTCCCAATACCTATCATCATGGAGAAGCATGATACACTTTTGCAAGTACAATTACAAAGGCCCATTTACGAGCAAGAAACGTTAAATAAAGATTATGAATATGAAAAGCCAAAACCATTTAGTACGTGAAGAGAAGTAGAATTTTAATAAAAACTAATGTAAACATCGTACGAATAACGCCTTTCAATTCTTCTTCTTTTGCAGCATGTTTAGATGCGATAAGTACCTTGAAACATAAAAATTGGAAGTCATGTTTCATATCCACAGTTCCATCGATCCACTGGTTGAGAGAGTACAATTGGAAAGAAAGTATAATGTCCGATATAATTTCCGGCTTAACTGTAGCAATTATGCATATTCCGCAGGGCATGGCGTATGCGCTTTTAGGAAATGTACCGCCGGTTGTTGGAATATACATGGCGTTCTTTCCAGTTTTAATATATTTTTTATTCGGCACATCCAGACACGTATCCATGGGTAAGAAAAAGTTTCTACAAAACCTTAATAGTAAGAAGGTAAACTAGGGAGGAGATTGAGTATTGCGATAAGGTCAAGATGTTTAGTACATACCTTATACTTTGTAAAATGTTGCTTCTATTACAGAAAAATTACAAAATAACTCCTATTAGTAAGAATTTCTTAGACAAGCTAGAACAATGAAATATTATATGGCACTCATCAGGAACATTCGCCGTGGTTTGCTTGATGACTGGGAAAACAGTGGCATCTTATTCGACACTGCACTATGAAAGTTCAAATGCTACGACTACATTGCCCAATCAACCCGGAGAACAATTATATACACCTCTACAAGTAGCAACAGCAGTCACATTCATGGTTGGAATATATCAGGTAATAACTTTGTAATTTGAATTCTATGTGTATTCTAGAAGAACTATGAATAATATCGTATTACATTTTTCTAGATTGCAATGTATATATTTCGTTTGGGCATTATAAGTACATTACTAAGCGAACCACTTGTAAATAGCTTTACAACTGGAGCAGCAGTTTATGTTTTGGTATCTCAAATTAAAGACTTGCTAGGTTTGAAAATACCTAAGCAGAAAGGATATTTTAAACTTATTTTTGTAAGTATAATAGAGTGTTTAGCGTCGTTTCTGTAAAGAAAATGAAATAGTATATATTCGTTGATCAATCAAACTATTCCAGACTATGGTAGACATTTTTAAAGAACTAAAAAATGTTAATTATGCTGCTATAACTGTATCATTGATAACAATCACTGGTCTTGTATGTAACAACGAATGTCTAAAGGTAACTGTTAAATGCCAGAACGTTTTTAATAGAAAAATGTACAAGGGATAATGTGTATTACTGGTTTTTTTTCTCCATTAGCCCTGGGCGAATAAAAGATGCAGTATTCCAATTCCAATAGAACTGATTGCAGTTGTGAGTGGAACTTTAATTTCGAAATATTTGTATTTATCTGATAAATATAATATTCAAGATGTGGGTGATATTCCTACCGGGTAAGTATTTACTTTTATATGATTTATGAAAATATAAAGTATAATTCTCAAGTTTATCATTGTAACAGTCTACCACCGCTGGCCGTACCAACGTTCGATTTATTGCATCTAGTAGCGGTGGATAGTATCGCTATAACTATGGTTTCGTACACTATAACGATATCAATGGCATTAATTTTTGCACAAAAACTTAATTACAAAATTAATTGTAATCAAGAACTTCTTGCTATGGTACAGAACTGAATTGTTTTTCTTAATATCATATTTGAAAATGTATAAATTCATACACATTATGTTTATTTATAAAGTGTAATTCTAGGGTTTAAGCAACGTGGTAGGATCATTTTTCTCGTGTATGCCAGTATCAGCTTCTCTAAGTAGATCTTTAATTCAACAAACTGTTGGTGGTCGAACACAAATTGCCAGTGTCGTATCATGTGCAATATTACTTACGATTCTTTTATGGATTGGTCCATTCTTCGAACCCCTACCGAGATGCGTTCTTGCCTCAATTATTGTCGTACGTATAAACCTAGTTATGAAACACTTAATGTAAACAATTAATTAAATATATATGAAGCGTTTTATTCTTTTTTCTATTTAGGTAGCTTTAAAAGGAATGTTTCAACAAGCTAGTCAATTATTTAAATTCTGGAAGTTAAGTAAATGTGATGCTATAATTTGGATTGTAACATTTTTTGTAGTTGTGATAGTAAATATTGATATTGGTCTTTTAACTGGTATAATAGTATCTCTTGGAATTATTCTATTCCAAAGCCTCATGCCCTACACATGTTTATTGGGACACATACCAAATACAGATTTATATTTAGATATGAGCAGATTTAAATCGGTAAATTGTTTCTTTTCTGATAATACGTATTCCTTTGTTAAAGAGAAAGTATGTAAAATTAACGCGCATAAATTTTTTCAGGCAACTGAGATTCCTGGGATAAAGATCTTCCATTACTGTGGAACCTTAAACTTTGCTAACAGTAATCATTTTAAATCGGCATTATATAAATTGGTTGGGATAAATCCACCCAAAGTTATAGAGCACCGAACAAAGTTAAGGGAAAAGGGTATCTATATAGATTCAGAGGATTCTGAAGACAAACAAGAATTACGATGTGTGATAATGGATATGAGCGCGTTAAGTTACGTTGATTCTAGTGGTGTAACTACATTGAATTCAGCGATGAAAGAATTTCAACAGGTTGACGTACATTTTTATCTCGTCAACTGCACTAGTCCTATTTTTGAGACAATTAAGAAATGCGACTTATACTTGCATGGAACAGTTACGTTTAAAATTTTCGCAACTATACAAGACGCGAAGATGTACTTAGAAAAAGAACTTTATTCGAGATAATATGACCAATTCTCCGCACTTATTTTGACAATACTAAACGTGTATTAATACATTTCATGGATCCCTATTACGGGCTCAATATTTCTAAATGTAGAGTATTAAATCATAAACAAATTGACCCTCTAAGTTAAAAAAAATGGGTACTTAAAAAGTTTCTTTGTTATATAATGTTCAATTTTTCATATACGTACTTGAGAATATTGTTTTAAACCATAGTTTATTGAAAATAATTTATTGATCGAGTATTTGAGAATATATTTTTAAATAAAATAAAAAAATCTCGTGATTTTGTCGTTAGAGGATAAGTACTTATGAACAATTTACTAGTGTGTACTTCTCCCTTTTATCAATGGTGCTTACAATTTTTAATAGCTACATAGACATGACAATAAAATTTTTAATATTTAACTTTCTACGCTTGAAAATAAAGTCCAAGTTAATTCCAATTATTTTTAAAGAGCTGCAAATATTAGTTACATCTCGTAGAGGAATTGATTGGCACGATACATTTAATAAAAGTTACTTATACGAAGTCCAGTAAAATTGATCCTACTGCTCATTGTTTTATAGCTATGGACTTCGTTGTAATACTTCATAAAAATTAGTATCAAATACATGTATCTCTATTTTTGTATACATAAAAATTGTGTAGTAATAGTGGACACGAATGATATTGAAAATATTTTAATAAAATCTTCTCACGTGTACTGCGAGAGCTAAAAATTGTATTATTGTAATTAGTTCAGGTATATACAGAAAAAATAACCAAGGATGTAGATTAAGTGAGCAATCACGGGCCATTTATTTACGGTGATCACTCTATATACAAAGTAACAGTTTTTTTTCTTTTTGTTACAATACGTAACTCACTGTCACTATCAAATTTGTATAAATGTGCCACATGTCGTAATCATAGATTAATAGTAAATTACTATAATACGTGGCACATTATTACTTCTAATTCGGAGGCAGTGACGACCTGCACTGATGTCTGTATTACAGAATAAATACTCAAGAGTATGGCAAAACATTGTTCGACAATGTACTGTGAAGAAATAATGTAATTTATCTATGCTCCTTTTTTTCTAACTGTAATTGATTCGTAATTCAATTAAAAACATTCTTGACGCTTGACGATATTTAAGCTAGTCCATACTTCTTCTTGAGTGATTCTGGCATTTCAGGTGGTGGTGGGCGCGGCATGCGGAGCCATACTTTCACGGCATCATAAATGAACCATTGCGCTGCAGTTAATGTACCGATCATAACAATACGAGGTCCAAGACCCTTCCATACTCCACGCAAACCAAGCTTCTTCAAGACATCGACAGCCGATGCACCCTTTTCTTGATTCAACTTAGATACGACCTGTTTAACAGATTACGTAAAGATTGCAAATTGCTCAATCAAATAAGAATAACATAAAAGGGTGTACACGCGATTGATATACTCACAGAATCAGCGGGGTGGGATACAACTGCGCAAAATACACCAGCGATATAACCAGCAGCGAAAGTAACAACCAACTGTTCACCCTTTGTGCAATCCTGCCTTGGTTTAGGAACTACGTACTTGTACAAGAGCTCAACTGTACGCTCGAAGCACGCGAACTTCATCATTGTGTATGGAATTTGACGAAGCCACAAAGGTACCAGCCCTTTGTAAAAACCACTCATGCCTTCTTCGGCGGACATCTTTGGAAAAGCTTCTCTCAAAGTATTCGCAAAACCTGGTGTAGTTTGAATCTTCACCTGTAAAAATAATAAGCGTGCTCTGTTCATTACGATTTATGCCAAATCGATAGCAATTGTTTGGGAGAACTTACAATACATATGTTATTGGACATGACTGGGAAAAGGTCAGAAGCAGTAGGATCAAAGTGGAGGAACAAAAGAACAATTCTGTCTTGTTTTGGACGTAGAACTAGTCAAAGAAATGCACAGATAATACAAATGTAGTATCTGGTAATATGTTTCGGTCATAAAAGGGACAGTATCGATCGAACTGTTCCCTTTTGTAACAAAATATCAAGGAAGTTATTAATACGGGTAAATGGAACGATAGTTACTTTAGCCGCTTCGAATGGAGCAAGACCAATGTCTGCGAAAAATTCGGCAGACGCTGAAGAAACAAGGTACAAAGATGTCCTATATTCGTACGCCATTTCTTCTCCAGCAAGTGCCGTGTAATATACTTTGAATACTTCATAGAGACCGAACTTGAACATTCCTTGAATGGAATAGCCAAAGAATGTTGGAGCCCATCCTCTGACTAGACCACGAGTTCCATCCTCAGCCAATGTCACCTAAATAGCACAATGTTTCATATTAATTGTGGAAGTTAATCTTATTATGCCTAATATCGAAAATATTTCACCGCTTACCTTGAATCCATTCAAGACTGATTTGTATTTTGCGGGATCTACTTGAATTCGACATTTCACTAAATCCAATGGTGTGACCATGGTATGCGTAAGACCGCACGACAGAATACCACCCAAGCCACATAGCATAAAGTATTTGTTCGATCCAAATTCACAGCTATCTACATATTAAATATAGAAATTATTTTCATCCACGTATGTTAAATAAGTCATAAAATTAACTAAAATTGGATTACACTTGTGAAGTTTCAGTTTTACAAAAATCTTCACTTTGATTTCATTTATTATTATTATTGTTATTTAATGACAAGCTACCACTGATTATCTGTTCGAAGGTGCGTACGGAATTTAAATCTGGCAAAACTTCAATATCGCCATGAACGATCATACTATCTTGGTCTAATCCAATAATAAACTTTTCAAGTACACTAGGATATCTTTAATTGTTTCTCGGTCGCGGCCATGGTACCAGTGTACTGGTATTTTTACTCGAATGTCAACCAAGGCTACAGGGACGCGACATTCACACGCGCATTCTCGACAAAATGGCTGCACCTTATGCAACACATCACTTTGTGAATCGCAATGAGCCTCGACAATGTATTCTAATTCAATTTACTTTGAAATGAACACCTGACAATAAATTCGTTCAGATTCCTTCATGGATGTGAAAGAGTAATATAGAATGTATTATTTAGAAAATAACTAAAGACTGTTCGAAAATGCGATCTGTGCTACATAAACGATGAGCGATATAACTCGCCATGCGGTTGAATCTATATTAGTTACATAATTTCATACACCTTGTATTAAACAAATAAGACTGAATTGTAACAAAATTATTGCCACCATAAAGGAATACGAATTTCGTTAGCTTTCATTTATGTTTGATCAAGTACCTTTGATCGAACAGCGAATCTATTAAATACAATCAATATCTGGTTAATATTGCAGATATTCAGATTATGTAATGGCATTCAATTTCGTTAAATTTTCGTTTTCAGCACGGTTACTTTGAGATTAATCGCGATGGAATATTTCTGCAATGTGCAAATGTCAATGTAAAATTGTTTCACGTCTACCATGCGGACCGGACGATTTTTAAGTATGAAATCGTCAATGAGGATTAAATTACTTGAGCTATGTAAAGAACGTTACTTGCAAGTTACTAACCGCCTGATGCTACAGAGGCAGCGGCAATGTGACGATTTCTAACGAGTGTCTGAGCGAGTTCGTTTTGCCCCTGACATTTAGCTGTCATGAACGGCGTGCTGAACGGATTCATTTTAGCTACGTCCAATATGGAGGGCCACATCTTGTCTCTATCACTTCACCTGCACACACCACAAGTCGATGAACAATTTCTGTACAATAATTATATTAGTCTCAACTACTAGATACAAAACCTTTAAAGGTACGACTCTCGCCTTCGCCTCGTCGAAAAAGAGTGGCAGAGACTTTTGGAACGGGCAACGGGATCCGTTTAGTGACATAGTCCATCGATTATAGTGACATAAGTAGGGGACTGCGATTTTTGGAGCACCATGACGCCCTCTATCGTTGCGGTACTTAATCTAAGATTTTCTAAATGGCCATTTTACTTGGGATGGCCCATCTTGTTTATATGTACAATTAATGATTGCTCTATGTTATTTAAAATTTTCGTACACACAGTATACACGTTTATTGTAACCAAAAATGATTTCTGCATTTATTAATGCGCGAACTTTGTCTAACACGACAAATAGAATACCAGTACTGATATTTCGTAGCAAAACCAAGGAAGCAAGTGTCCCTAACGATGAATCAATAAATTCAATAGATCCGGACATGGTAATATTCCGTCATAAACAGATATTACGTTCGATGAAAATTCATTAAGGAAAGTGGAAATTATTTCATTTTTTCTTGCCCCCACAGCCGATAGAGACCAATAATCCATTTAAAAAAGAACGAAAATTATGTATTTTGTGCCAATTAAATATCGATCCAGATTATAAAAATGTACGTCTTTTATCGCAATTTCAAAGTCGCTATACAGGTAGAATTTATGGGAAACATATAACTGGATTATGCGAGCATAAACAGAAAAAGCTAGAACAGGAGATTAAAAAGGCTCAATACGCGGGTAATACTTTGTTTTTCTTTTCCTGCTATAGTTATTTTGTGTGTACAGCATTTTATTATGCTAAAGTAATTCATTTTCTATTCTAGGTTTAATGGGTTACATGACTAAAGTTCCAGCATTCGTTAACGATCCAATGCTATTCAATCCCAATTTCCCGTTTAAGCCGCACAAGTATTGATTGTCCAATGTAATAACACAGGCATTTCATGCCGCTTAGTTTTATTTAAAATATGTAAATATATACATATATATTATACAGATATAATAATAAATGAACGAATATTTTAAATTGGTAGGAAAATTTTTTGTTAATAAAATGTGTCGTTATCAACAGAGAAGCGAACTGTATCAGGATTTATGTTAAACGAGGATAAAATTTCTGACATAGCCACTGACTGTCTTCCATCGTTTTTCAAACTATTTTGATAATCCCTGAGAGCATTTTGGCAGCTCTCGGTCCACTTTTGAATAGCGCATTCTAAATCCTCAGCTTTGTTCTGCAATTGTAAATATTTCTTTAAGGAAAAGAAATAGTATTTGTACAGGTAATTTATACATAACGTTTTCTCCCTTCACCTTTTTTCTATACAATATTGTAGTTTTTAAATGACGAACAGTTTTTTCCTTCTGCTCTATTCTTTGCTTTAACATTTCCAAATCTGACCTGCGTAATATCTTTTTGGATTCATTGTCCGTAAGGTTGCAATCTTCTTCACTTAAACGTAATTTCTTAGGAGATGGTGTTTGTTGGAAAAGCAGCCTCTTTGCTATGCTACCCTTTCTGGGTCATAGGAAGGATTCATAAGAGGTAATTAAATTATAAATGTACATATATATATATATTGTTGTCTCTTACTCACAATGGGGTTTTTTGTTGCTTATTTTGTTCCGCAGTGTTTATATCACTTTTGTTATTGCTACATTGAGGAGTAGTATTAAATGGAGAAGAAAAAGGTTTGTTTGCACCTTTACTATTCTTGAATGGTTTGGCACTCATATTTCTGAAAATGACAGACATTTATTCAATATTTATTAAAACTGTTATCTTTTTGTCTTTAATAAAGATTGTTTCAAAATATTGGGAAACATTTAAATTTAGTTTGCAGATTACTTTAATGAAGCATATTTTCTTCAACTTTCTGTAATTACAGTTACGGTAATTAATAACATTGAACTTAATGCCCGTATATTACAAATCGGCCATATTTCTGTCTCCGTTTAAAATAAATATCGTTTCCACGGAAAATACATTAACTTAAACGTACTATACGGATAATTCGTATAAATTTTTTCAAATTTGAAACAAGTATATGAAATATAATATTTAAAAATTGAATCATTGCATTGTAAATAAAAATATATAAAACAGCTTCATTAAGAAATAGCTAATATTTTTGAAAATCATAAAACATCATGAATTTAATGCATAGCATTGTGTGCATGTATTAAGTTTCCCCTCTACATTTATATAGTTCGGTGTTATACTTTCACTGTATTCTAACCTCTTGAAGCGAGTGACGCCGACTAAATACAATTGTTTTAATATACAAAAAAGTATTATTAAATATAATATAAATTTTACGTCACATATAATTTTAAAAATTATTTAAGTAAGTTAATTCATCTTTTTCATACAGCATGCATATTTTTTGTTAAACTAAGATAAATTATATTTATTTTGATTTATGTATATTTTATATTTTAATTTCATCTATCGAAACTGTGTCTTACATTAAAATGTTTCTTCTTTTCACATAGTGGCGATGGATATTAGACCAAACAATACGATTTACATTAATAATTTGAATGAGAAAATAAAAAAGGATGAATTAAAGAAATCCTTGTACGCAATCTTTTCCCAATTTGGGCAAATATTAGATATTGTTGCATTAAAGACATTAAAAATGCGTGGTCAAGCGTTTGTTATATTTAAAGAAATTGCCAGCGCCACCAATGCTTTAAGGTCGATGCAAGGATTTCCATTTTACGATAAACCAATGGTAAGTATCGATCGTAAGCATTACGTTGAGGTAATCACAGATTAAAGTTCTAATTATTAACTGTATTTCAGAGGATACAATACGCAAAGACTGATAGCGATATAATTGCAAAAATAAAAGGTACATATGCAGAACGACCTAAGAAGCCTAAAAGAGTTGTACCAGCAGCCGATGAAGAAGCTAAACGTGCAAAGAAACGTGCCAAAGACCAAGCTAAACATTCCCAACAAATTGGTTATCATGCTGGTGTACCGCAACATCCAGGTTTAGTCAATACCGCTGTACCAGAACAACCACCAAATCAAATTCTGTTCCTCACAAATCTACCGGATGAAACCAGCGAAATGATGTTGTCTATGCTTTTCAATCAGTTCCCTGGTTTTAAGGAAGTCCGTTTAGTACCAAATAGGCATGACATTGCATTCGTTGAATTTGAAAATGAAGTTCAGTCCGGAGCCGCGAAGGATGCTCTCCAAGGTTTTAAAATCACACCTTCCCATGCAATGAAAATCTCATTTGCGAAAAAGTAAAATTATATATATATATATGTATATATATAATATCATTGTTTGTATGGAGATACTGTTGAAGAATGGAGAAACGTGTGTGTGTGCTGCAATGAGATCTACCTAGAAATTTATAAAAATACAGTACGAGTTTAACTAAGGACTTCTCGAACGAAGATTTACAAATGCAAGTTAAAGATACGCTATCTAGAATCGAGAACAATATGTGTACAAAATTCTGTATAATGTATACATATATAAATCAAGGTTCACACTGTAAATAGCAATTAAAAGATGTATAACATTTTTCAGCAATGCATGAGTTACATGGAATTATTCTTGACTTTATTTTATACTGATTCAGAAAAAGAAGTGCAAATGTCTTTAATATAAATCTATTCGTAATTTGTCATAGTACTTGACAACTCCTACAATTCTTCATTTTCCGCACTGAGTACTTACAGTTGCTCATAAAATTAAGCATAACATACATATTAGTTAAGCATGAACAAATGGTTCAGTTTATTTAAACCATTTTCTATGAATATACAAATCGAATATAAAACTGCGATTTTACTTTGGAATATGTGAGTAACTGTATTTTGATAGACATATCAATATTTTTATTGACTAGATCTTTCCTTGCATACTAATGTAAGTAAAGTTGCTCTTCAAATTGATATTTAAATATTTCTGAAATAAAGATAGAAGTCGCATATTTCTATGAAATACCAGTGTTTTCATAATTGAACTGTAAGAAATAATTTTGTTTCTTACACAATTTCGCGAATATTATTATTCTTATAATTTAATATACTTTGCCGTGCAACTTTCCTTCTTGTAATATGGAAAATTAAAAATTATTCATCGACCGTAATTGAACCCGATCGCGCGATAGTGATTTAAAATAGCGGGGGTGGAAATTTCATATAATATTAATTTAATGTTCTCCCGCCAAATAACTACTGATGCTTATATTCGTAATTATTCAGCTACTATTACGAAGTATACGATGGTACAAGAAATGTAAAACTATTTTCGAATTTTCAATTTTAGGAAAAATTATTATTTTAAATTAACGCACGCATATATTTTTTATTGCAAAGAAGCAATAATTGTAAGTAGCATCATAATATTTTGGCGGGAATCAGTTGGCGTGTTGTATAAAGAGTGGGGGTTTGCGTCTCAGGATAGCGAACGAATCGGAGTACAGTGCATCGTCTCGACCAGGTCAGTCGTGCCTCGCTATTCGCGCATCGAATTGCGAGTTGTTACGTTACGTCCCCTTTACGTAGCGTAGCTTCGTGTAGTAGACGCGCGCGCGATAGCATTGAAAGAACGCTAAGAAGAAAAAGATTGGGTTGCTCACATTCTTATAACACATAAGAGCATTTAAATATACAGTGTACATAACGTAGAATACATCTCGGTTTTCCTACAGTACGACGCGCGCGCCGGCCGAACGATTTGCCTTTGTCTCCATATACCTAGACGAGATATTTCAGGTGAGTGTCTGTTAACGACATCTCTGTCGTAAATATTTTGTTCCGTCGTACAGTGTGTGGATATATCGCGTTGGAAAATTAACAAACACGTAGATGATATTTTTCTAGGATTTTTTGGTTAATTTTTTGCACGGAACCGATGGTTACTTACAGAGATATTTATTCATTTTCGTATAAAGAGATCGGCGATGGACGCTACCACACGACTCTGGCGTTGCCATGATTTGTTGATCATGGCGTCCTTAACAGCTAAGTGACGCTATCGTATTTGCGTTTGATAGCAGTTCTCCGTCCTGTTATTTGCTTCTTGCAAACGAATATTAACAATTTTCGTTTATTAAGTATAGCCAGTTGTGTTTATTTCAGATAATAAATGTGAAAAGACAATACATATATATATTATATATATATACATATATGCATACATCGGGTAATATTTTTGAAAATGGCGGGCGCGGAAATTTTAGAAGGGACTCATTTATTGTTGGAATTTGTCTTTGATTTTTTTTCTTGGATTTATAATATTATTTCATATCATTTTCTTCTTTCCTGCAGAGTAATTTTACTCCTCTTTTTTATATATGTGTATACCACGGTGTATACATGTATTAAATTGCAGGGTTGCTTGCAATTGATTTTGCATAATTATTATACTCGGATGCAATTGGGGATGGCAAATATCGAGAATATACATCGATGTATCGATATAACTGCCATCGGACTATTATCACCCATATCGTAGATACATCGGTAGCAAAACATCGATGTTTTATGGGGGGTGAGGGTCTCAATGAATTTCATCAAAATTTCAATTGATTTTGGTTTATTCTATATATTTTTTTCATTTGTCCACACTTGTCAGATTTAGAAAAGCTATTTAGAAATACCAATTTGCTTAACATAGTTCGCGACAAACGATTTCTCCGTTGGGTTATTGCTAAGCCGGCCTTCGAAAGATCTTTAAAAGGAATTTTAGTGCCCAAGTGTGTAAATTTTGAATCACTGCCGCCAAACTGATAAATGTGAAGTTGCCGATATACGCGCAAAAAAACATCGATTGATTCGATGTCATCGTTCTTCAAACATCGATGTATCGACAGAATAGAACGATGTTTTCAAAATATCGATATATCGTTGCCATCTCCAGTTCCAATTATTAATAACCGGTAACAAAACTGCCGCTTAACAATGTTGGATAAGAACATACCTGTTAGGCGCGTAATTTGTTATACTCGAAACGCAAGTGGTACCGATCTTTTTTTTATTTGACAAGAGATATAAATATTTGTGTTTACGA
This sequence comes from Nomada ferruginata, assembly GCA_963583965.1. Taxonomy (NCBI): domain Eukaryota; kingdom Metazoa; phylum Arthropoda; class Insecta; order Hymenoptera; family Apidae; genus Nomada; species Nomada ferruginata. The sequence goes on along the minus strand of OY757225.1, from coordinate 4,676,517 downwards.
TTATTGAATCGCTACTGAGAATTAAAATCAAGCATCTTTTATGCGAATGTTTGGCAATCGCTAATCGTGTAATATTTTTTATATTTATTACATCGGAGTATTTATATTTTGTATGCGATTTTGAACCATCGCAATAAAAGCGAACTCAAATTGCATGCAAAATGCACACATGTTTATGTAAAAAAAGTATATGTTCTTCGCCATTTACCGATACAAATTAGTTAATAATTATTGTTTTCACGATAAGCTATGGACACTTTAAGGTGTCAGTTATAAAACTGTGAGAGAACTGATAAATATGAAAAATATATTGAAAAATGCTTTCTCCCAAATGTATGCCACTAATATTGTGAACAATTTTTCTATTTATACAGCGATAATAGAGGATTAACAATGTCAGACGACAATTCGCCTGTTGTTGAAGAACAGCAGAAGAAAAAACGAGGCAGGCCATCGAAAACAGAGAAGGCACCTGTTAAAGAACCCAAAAAAAGAGGCAGATCTGCAGTAGATAAGAACAGTGCTGTGCGTTCTGCAAAATCTGACAACGAGGATGATGCATCGCCTACACCAGTCAAAAAGGGCAGAGGGCGACCGAAAGGCTCTCATAAAAAGAAGGTGTGTTTTGATTAATATTATATTTCTCTCAGAACCAGAGTATAAACCACGCAAAAGTAATGAAAGAATCATATTATCTTTCTACATTGTTGATTAAAGAGTAAGCGGACAATATATGTTATTTACATTTAATGTTTAGCCAGGTGTACCTAAAGGGAATCCTTCGGGAAGGGGACGTGGTAGACCTAAAAAAAAAGAAGAAAAACCAGAGAGTACTGGTGAAGAAGAGGACGAGCAAGAAGAAGAGGAGGAGGAAGAGGAGAATTGAATGTAAAAAAATAAACTCAGCGTATCAAAATTATTCTTTGACCCTTTTTAAAACGATGATCACAAATTTAAGAACTTTAAGTTTGCTGTTTATATCATAATCTGCAGATTAAAATAGTAAAATGGTAACGTATTATTTAAAAAAAAAAATGCTCAAGTTCCAAGGAAGTTGTATGAATGTATAATTTATGATAATTATATCTGCAAAAAGGAAAGATGAAATGTTCAGAAATCTGAATGGGGGACGATATGTAAAGCACTTCTTTATAGTTTTTACTTTATGCGTTTTTATTATTTCTATTTTTATTATGTTTTAAGTGTGAAAATGTAATGTCTAAGTATTTTAAGGAAAAATATTTTTAACTTAGAAATTCAGATCTCATAAACTGACTTGGAATTAATAAGAAGACTTTGGCTAATTTTAAAGTATATGGTGTATTAAGTACATCCATATATTTGTTACCTCCTTCACTCCTCTGTACGTGTATTATAATTCTCAAAGCCAAAAACTTCATTCAGATTTAATACTGTAAGAAATAGGAGAGAAAGAGTAAAATACTCCTTGTGTGTAACATGTACAAGAAATATTCTCTTTTTAACACGTTCTGTGCCAGACCGATTTTCGATTACTTTCTTCGACTTAAACTGTGCAGCAAGTAGGACCATGATTTGTTAAAATGAAAATGTGTACCCTTCCTGTACTGCATATTAAACGTCACACCTTTTTATTCATAATGATTCTTTAAATTTAATTAATATTGCAACGCATTCATGTTATAAACTGACAAATTGTGGACTTGACAGCGTGGATCGCCTACGACCCACGTGGCACGGAACGTGTTAATGAAATTCGAACAAGTGAACATTAACGTCAAGGCAAACATATGTGTGAATGTCAAATTTGTATTAAAGTAATTTACACCTATAAAATGACTCTTATTAAAGAACCATGCTGTAAAGCACATGTATCATGTACAGAAAAATCGGCAGCGGCAGGACTCGACTTGGAGATCGCTCTCGATTACGAGCCCAGGCCCTAACCGACCGAGCCACCGCGCCGCGGCGCTCCTTATTAATTGTGTGGTACTCATATACCTTTCGTGAACAATACACATTCTATTCTAACTAAAACTGTTGTATTTCTGAGATTGTTACTGCTAGATTACAATGCTACGAACAATCTTAAAAATTATAAGTTAAAATATTTATTTCAATACTATTTCATTCTTCACTCTTTAAACCTAATTGGCAAACAATGACTGAAAATAAATGTAACAATATATATTAGATATAATATGTCTACAGTAACTACTTCACAGAGAAAAAATCTATGGTAATATTTGGAAATATTCCTTACTTATTTATCGAATATTGATCATCTAATTGCGTTATTTTCTATAACTAGAATTCTCTAATATTGAATACAAACAGAACGTAGCTTGAACATTCATTGGAAAGGATAGAAAAAGAAACATAATTGAAAGTCGAGTTACATAGCAAAAATTGTACATTTATGGAAAAACTGTTATAAACAGTATACAAGGAACGTCAATGGTAAAATGAAATCTCAGTCATTTTGATCACTTTACTTTTGCCTGTCGTGAAACGATATTAATAATTTTCTGAATATTGTCATACTGAAACGGGTAACGTCAATTTTGCCATGTCGTAATATCTTTGTGATAAATCGATTTTAATATTTATGTATGTATTGAATATCTTTTCTTGTATAAAACCTATGAATTTAGATTTTATCCTTTGAATTCAGAGATATATACAAACTATTCAAACATTAATTAAATATATAAATCTAATAAATACGATGATTTTCAATCTATGACAATTGTAGGCAATACAAAGTTTTCGAAAGGCTATTACGAATATTTTATCAAAGGTTCCCAAAAAGTTCAGCATTCTCTTCTGTATCCATAGATTGATACCCTTGCTATAAGACAAAGTGTTCTATGTATTAACATTTTTTTTTTTAAGGACAATTGTATAATATACATAAGGTAGGATAACAAAGACTGAAACTATTATACGTACACGCCTTTGATGATTATTGTAACATTCTTCCAATAACTCTGTTTCCCAATCGTCTTCCTCTTCTTCACCAGGGTCAAAGTTATACATAGGCATAAGCCTGTGCCTCAAACGCTCCAATTTTCTTTTCCTCGAGATAATAATTACCTTTAAAAGTATAATATACTACTGTTAAATCATTCACATTTTATAAAGGGTGAAAAGATCTAAGTTTTAATAAGAAAAGAATTTACTTTTAATAGGAGAAGCTATAAAATAATGAAACTTTACATGTAATATTACAAGAATTAACTGACCAACAAACAAACAACTTAAACTATACTACAGAAAGGTAATAATACCTAATGTAGAAACATTTATCCAAGTATTATAACTTGTTGAATATTTTTAATCTATTATTCTGTTTCTGTAAATGAAAGTTCAAAAGGGATTATGATTTAAGTACTAAAGTGATATCGCTACCCATACCACAGCTGATAATACAATAACAAACACCACTACACCAAGTGGTACAAAAATGTATTCAATTCCATCCGGTGGTCCGAATTCGTCAAACATTTCTGTTGTTGTAGGCATATATATATTGGTGCTCGAGGTATCAAAGGGAAGCGATGTACTATTAGAGCCATTCCATAATTGTTGAGTGCTTCCGCTTTCTTCTGTAGAATACCCATACGCTTCGGATGTTTCATTGGATATGTTACTTGCCATAGCAGTGTCATTTCTAATGCTGTCTGCCAACATTCCGGACGTCGCAGAATTTGTAACGCTCGTACTAGTTTCATTCATTGTTGTCAATTAGAAAACTGCATTTGCTTCGATGGGAAACATAATTTCAATTGCGTTAAATAAAAATTTCTCAAGATCTACATTATTTTTCCTACAAAAATTGAATAGTGTACGACTTGATTTTTTAGTCACTTTCTTACTTTTTCATCAGAAAAACAATGAACAGAATGTGCAAAAAGGATTACAATAAACACATTACTATCAATACGCATCAATAATATCGATATCGTGGTATATTATCGTATTAGGTACTACTTTGATTCGGTGTAAAATAGGCATAGTAGGCGAGTATGTCACTTTATCACATATTTGTAATTCTGTAATATGTACTGAATGGAATGAAAATTACGTTCGCTGATTTGAGTTCGTAAATCGATAGATAACTATGCATCTTGATGAATTTTTCGTGTTATACTATCGATGGGAAAATATGATGATAAGGATTTAGCTCCATTGAAAAAGTCACGGTTTTAATTTTTCTGCGCTACTTTTAATTCTCCTCTGGTTAAGAATTTTCAATCACTTCCGACGGAAATGTTAAATATATTCCTTTAGGTACAATTACATGTTTTCATCTCGTTTATGGATGAATTGCCGAAATAAATACTTTCTCCTTATTATCAATATATTTATTGATTCGGCAATTTGACCATATTTCTGTTCGTGTCATGGTATTCATCCTTTGCACAAACAAAAATTCAATCGTGCTCGTCTTTCTAGTTTTAACATTTCATTTAGAAATCGCAATGCAGCTTTTTCAGAGCAAGTACATACACTGTATATAAAGTAGTATGTATGTATACGTATACAACTATCGAATCACTCGAGCTCGTGACGGAAACGGACCACCTATCGATATCTTATCGAGATACATTTTCCCCCTATCGATTTTAATTATCACCCATAGCACAGCCGACTCTAGTACTAGCCGTGCTGAAGAACGTGGCAACACCGCATGTTTACCGATCGGGAGTCCTATTTTCAGTAATGGGAGTCTTGTACTTGGGTTTACAATTAACGCTTTTTTTTATAGAAAATTATGTTATAGTACACAATTCTTGATTAATTATGTATAAGTAATATATAAATATTATAACTATGGTAAGTAGAAGTGATATTAAAGTATACTAATAGTTATAAATGTGGTATATATTTTGTGGACTCTCGGACTGGTTTGGTGATGTGATACATAATATTGGAAATATTTTACAGTGGTTTTAAGAAAATATAAGTATGAAGCGAAATAGAATCATCTTTGAACTAAAACGCAACATTTGGAAATGAATGAAGTGATATATAAGTTAATAGAAACAGGAAATAGACAAAATAAATGAAACGAAATCAAAGAGGTTAAGTGAACACCGAAAGAGGATAAGTGAACACGAAAAGAGGTTAAATGAACACGGAAAGAGGTTGGATAATTAGTTACTGAAGGGAAGAGTTGTGCAGGTAATTACAAAATATTCACCACAAATGCATGTATCAGAAAATGCTAAATGATGTACATGTAATTGAATATTAATATATATTAATTTAAATGAAATGTGCTTATGCTTTTCAGATTTTAAAAAATCTGATTCCAAATTGGCAGTATTTATTATGGCTTCCACTATTGCACACATATGAGTAAATAAGGTTATTACTTCTTCTGTAGAAGTGGAAAGACCAGCTCTTCGTAAGTGATCAAAATATACATTACTTATCGTTGTACCTTTATTCTCCACTATTAATTATTTACATATATTACAATTTCATATTTTAGCGACGGAATGGGACCCATAACCGGATATATAAATCTTAACATAATCATCTACAACACACATGGATGGTATCAAAATTTCTGAAAATCCATTTACGTCAGCCGAAAGATCATGAAGATCATTAATATTCTTCCCTTATAATTAGGAACATAACAACACTGTGGCATTATTAACTAATAAATATAGTACCAAACTTGTGAAAAGAACTATGTAAAACAAATTTTTCAAAAACTGTGTATGTGATATAATACAAATAAATTTGTAAAAAATTAGGTATGATACTATTAAAATGTAATTAATGTTGGTGTTATCTATTGAATAAGTTCTGAGATTATATTTTAGAATAGACTGCGACTGCTTATACAAAAGTGTTTATATTAAGAGGGACCGATGAGGTCCGGATGGTAGACGCTTCCCTTCTAAATTCATTCGATAGAGTTTCTCCTATTGCATAAGGATGTGCCTTCCTTTTACATTATAATATAAATATTCTTTTATTAAACTGAACTGTGTATTATACATGATCAAACTTCCACATAATCTAGTTTTTCAATAATTAATACTAAAGTGAAATATATTGAAAGCACAATAGCTTTTATTAAATAAATGTTTTATACACAAAGATTAAGACCTACATAGTTAATAAATAAAACTTACCCGCATTATTGCACTTCCTTTTAAATTTTTTTAAATAGCCTACTAATGATGACTACACATCGGTGTGTAAACATTTGAAAACTAAGCGGGAAATTGAGAGTCCGGTAGAGGGAGTCTGGAAGTCTGGGAGTCCGGTAGAGGGAGTCTGGGTGACCGGTGGGATAGGTAAATAAATATATATATCACAACCGGACTCCCGCGGTGTTGCCATTTTTACCTTCAGCACGGCTAGTACTAGAGTAGGCTGTGCCCATAGTTATCGTTCACATATTATAGATTTAAAATATTTCGAATCTATCAATTGAATTGCAATTGGATGTTTGAAAAGACACAGACCCAACGTAAACTATGAAAACTGTTAATTACATATTTAGAGCAATATATAAGTACTTGATTCTACTCTTTAATCGAAATACGAATAATAAAATGCTCATTTTCTTTATTTAACGATTATGTAACTATTTTAGTCAAATTGCTAAGATTTTTCAATAAAAATGGTCCCAAATATGGATATATCAAGACCAAAGTTCTCCAACGAAAGTTTAAGAAAGATGCGAACCGCGTTAGTAACATTGGTTAACATAATACCAAATATGTATCAAATAATTAATAAAATTCTAAATTGCAATGAGTAAAGCAATGTTATTATTATAAATGAAATACATAACTAATTAATTTGAAAAATAAATAGACAAAATTAATCATTTTTGTCGGCCATTGTACTGCCATCTATAACGAAGTGGTTGAAACTACTAATGCCCCTGCAATATCTACACTCAAAACTGGTATGAAAATGAAAGTTCCTTTTTTCACAGTCCTATGTAATATTCTAAGAAATTCAATACTTCTATTCATTATTTAAGCTATTTCGACGTCAGATAAACTAATTGTACGCCCTAGAGGCGCAAATTGGACGCGACCCCTTCCACTGCCGACAATACGGCTTTAGAAGGGGCGTAGGAACAGTAGATGCAATAAGGGAGGTTACGCGGTTCGCGGATGCATGCCAAAGTACGGGCACACTATGTGCGCTCGTTACTACGGACATTAGGAATGCGTTAAACCGCCTAGAATGGAGACACACCCTGGCCGAACTTGCCCGGAGGGGAGTCTCCGATGACCTGATAAGGGTCATACGGAACTACTCCGAGGATAGGCGAGCGGTGGTCCATACCCCGGAAAGAACGGTGAGTCTGCCGATCTATGCTGGAGTTCCACAAGGTGCAGTGCTTGCACCGATGCTGTGGAACTTGGTATACGACGGTGTCCCGACGCTCGCGAATGGCCTGTGGAATACAGCAGCATTCGCGTATGCGGACGACCTGGCACTCACGATCTCGGCAAGGAACGTGGAAGAACTCCAGTTCCGGATAGACGTCGGTTTGAGGCAGATCCGAGAGTGGTTCACTCATATGAACCTCGAGATCGCCCCCGAAAAAACCGAGATCATTATACTTGCGGGGAAAAGAATCCACAGGATAATCGACCTGGACTGGGGCGAGTCCTCCTTGAGGACGCAGAGCACTGCGAATTACCTCGGAGTAGTACTCGACAACCAGCGCAACTACAGGCACCACATCGCCAAAACCTGCGCGAGAGCGGAGAAGATGATGGGTGCCCTAGCAGGGCTCCTTCCAAATACCAAGGGCCCAGCTAGGAAATGTAGGATGCTGTACTACAATGTATGGGAATCGGTGGTCCTGTATGCGTCCCCGATATGGGCGCAGGCAGCGAACGCCTGGAAATTCAACGTAACTGCCCTACGTAGAAGCCAGAGAGCGGCTCTGATTCATACCACCGCGGCATACCGTACGGTGGCGTATGATGCACTTTGTGTGTTGGCAGGGAGGATGCCAATACACATCAAAGCCGATGCTCTCTGGAAAATTTATACGGAGAAGACTAATCGCCAGTCTACCGACGGCGAACAGGAGAATCCCGCAGGAGGACCCTCCCACCTCCAAATATATAAGGAAAGGATTTGGGAAGAAGCTACCGCCCAGTGGCAGGCCAGATGGGATAGCTTCGACCCGACCAACTGGACACGGAAGCTGGTCAGCTCGGTCCGAACCTTCGAGCGGAAGTCCCCTGCCCTCTTCCTGGACTTCCATACGATGCAGCTCTTAACAGGGCATGGCTCGTTTGGCAGCTTCAGGAAGAGAATAGGAAGAACGACCAACGAGGACTGCTGGGACTGCGGACATCCGGTGGATAACGCAGACCACGTACTTTTCCGTTGTGATCGTTGGGCAGAGGAGAGACTCCACCTCACAACCCTCTACGGTGGAAACCTGACGACGACGAACCTGGTCACTCAGATCACCTCGTCGCAAGAAGCCTGGAAAGCCTTCCAGAGATTCGCGACCAAGGTGATGAAAACCAGAGAGTCCCAGGAGCGAGAGAGAGAAAAAAGTGGCGACCACGCATACCCTCCCAGGAGGAGAAGGCGCCGCCCTTTTACCAGACTTTTAACGGACCCCTGAAGACCAACAGGCTTCGTCCTGTAACCAGGGTGTCCGGCTCAACTCAAACCATCTGATCCCGGCAATCCTGATGTTGGTTGACTAATCCCAACACGGAAGGAGTAGTGATGGGCACCATCGACTAATTTAAACTATCGACTAATTACTAATTAGTAACGATATACTATCGAATAATTAGTCGATAGTTTTTAGTCGATAGTTTTTCGCTTATTGGTTATGTCTGGAGTCTGAACTATGTCATGAAATATTGGTGTATTTACTTTTCGTAAATTTATTACAGTTCATAATTAGAATTTCAGAAATATAAAAGGTCAACAAGTTTCTTTTTTAACCAATTGATAATATTTCAATTTGTCATAAACTATTTTATTTCGGCACTTAAAAATAAACAGTTCTAAATATTTTGTGAGAATCAATTAGGTTATATATAAGGTTTTACTCAGTTCTTGAAATTTAAAATCAGATAGACAGTTATTTAACATGACGGCATTAATTAATGTTTTTACATCAAAATTTACTAAACCATCCCTTGTTCCCGTACTCATTCGATTTTTCGATGTTACATTTTCAAGTGACCGAGCCGAATTCTGAAATTGTATAGTATACCATATACGTTATAAGTTATAATCGACTCATCTTCTTTCTTATTGATACTTAAAACTTCTTATTTCTTATTAATGTAAAAGCGAAGATGAAAGTATTCGTGCACTGTAAATAACTAAATGCCTTTTTTAAAATTAAGCGGAAGGATTTGCTTTATTCTGAAAAGTTTAAAGGATTAGTTTACAAGATATTTGGGAAAATTACATAATATCGTTAATAAAAATTAGAGTACTCCATTTTATAAATATCAGTAAATAGTATACATGTTGAAAATGTTACTAAAATCGGTTAATATTGCTCTGAGTTTCAAATGATTAAAAGGTTTGCATTAGTTTGCGTTATGCATAATTGAATTTACACATGCTTAATGAATTAATTATTCAATACCGCTATCGAAGGCACATATTTGTTAGTGAATCTTCAACCTCATGATAAAATCTATTCAAAACTCCCGCAACTTAAATTCTGTTTATCGGCAGATTCTCCAATATCATGCATATACCTTGTATACATATACACAATTCAGTAAATGTATCGATGGTCCAAAGTCCAGGCAGGTTTTACACGATTTGATATTATTAGACTTTTAATTAGGCAGGGTTAATGAAACCAAAAATTGTTGCCAGTTGTCTGTTCTAGGAAGGCATGGCCCACGAAATTAATATGGACTAATTGAAGAGGAATTAAGTATATGCATACTTATACCTACGTGAATATGATAAAGTATCTATTACATACCTATGTGGGTAGGATATTATTGATATTGTTCTTTTAATTGAACTGTTAGATGTTATATTAGGTAGGGTGATTCTAGTTTTAAGTTGGAGCTTTAGTCAGGCAGGGCACATTTGAATTTAATGTAGTATTTAAGAAAGGAGGATTCATTTTTAAACTGTGTCTTGGTTTTTAAGACAGCAGTGTACACTGCTACGATAATATTTCGTTGTCTAGTTTCTAAGATCATAGGATATATTATTAAGAAAGTTTTATTTCTGGAAATTGGACTCTCTTCTTGATTTTCTATCAGGTTTCGTTCTGATATTCCATTTAGCTTTCGGTCGTGAAAGTTTAGTGTCAGTCACCGATGCCTGACGTGGCACTCAACGTGTTAAATATATCTCAAGCTGGTTCTCAGTACGTCTCAATCCACTCCCAACACAGCCTAAGCCGAGCGTGCCGAAAAGTGATAAGCATGAACAATTCATTATAAATTACATTTCTGGATAGTGTTTGCTATGCAGCCTCGAAGCAGCGAACATTAAGTGGGCATTACTGTCCACTGTATTTATTTGAGCGTAGAGATTCTTAAGTTCTTATTGCAATTACTTTTGAGTTCTCGTTTCTATCTTTGTCTCTATCTGCAGCTGTAAATATTGTGTATTATTTATTGCCCTGCTTCTTATGTAGACCCTTCTGTTTTCTGACCCTTTCGAGATAATTCATTAGTAACATAAATCATATATGTTTCACCTAGAGAATTACATTTTCTTATTTCTCAAGAAGCCTTCTTTTTTATAATTGAAATACCCGTGTATATATCTTTTAATTCATAAATTAATTAATATCTGCAAAGATATATGTACTTGAATCTACGCGGGTCTCTGCCATATCTACAGTGCCTGCTATGGTTTCGCCATCTATACAGAACTCCTTGAAACCACTCGCGCTTGCTATGGTAGTTCCATCTATACGGAACGCCTTGAAACTACTCACACCCCTTACTTACCTTAAGTGTAGATATGGCAGAGGCCCGAGTAATTTTATTCACATCTGTATAGATGGCGATACTAATGACTCTAGATAAAGCAGACACTATATACAGTTTCGTGCAGTTCTGTATAGATGGCGAAATTAAAGCCCACTTTGAGTAAAGTGTCAGCAAAGTGTTTCAATCTACATAAAAATTAATATGTTCGGTAACATTGTAAGTTCCATTGTTCATTATATTCTACAACAATCAAGCACTCTTTAGCACGGGTAAATGTATTTGTGAATATTTTTTCCTTTAAATAAATTTTCCAGGACTTTATAAATACATACTAATAGTGGTATTATTCTTTATTTCGGTCTCACAGGAATGAAAGTTTGGTTAGTGTACATATAACCTATCTTTACAATACTATCTTAACTCTTGCACTCTCATCTTCCGTTCCGCTCTTCCTTTTCATACCTTCTCTGCCTTAAGTATTACACTATTTCTTATCTCTTTATCGCACATCTATTATAAATCTTTTCCGTTCCTTCCTGTTTAATTACAAATTCCTAAGTTATTTTTATGTCTTATTGTATCTTTTTCCGTACATTTTGTTAGCAGGTGCTCTTACGTTCCAAATGTTTGTATGCACAGGTCACATCTTTTATCCTTTTTCTTCTCCCAATATTTATTTCATCCTTTAATGCTTTTGGATCTCGCACCTGCGTTGCTAATTGTCAATTGCGCCCCCGTCCGTTTTTACTTAAGTACCATAGTAGTGTTGATGTTCTAATATATTTAAACGTATCATTGTATCTTGCTTTCCCTATTTTTCTGCCTTGTTCCTGCTGTTGCATTTGATTGACTCTACTTTTGAGGATCTCTGTCAATTCCTTTACTTCCGCTTTTGTCAAAGTCACTCATACTTGACGCATTCCATTCCTTTTCAAGTAATCCTCTCCTTTTTATGCTTCTGGCTTGCCCCTCCTTTCTTTCTTCTTCCTCTAAATATCTCTTAATAATCTTTCTCCTGTTACATACTTATTAATGTATTTTTTCTGTGTGCAGGTTTCACAGGCAAGAGTAAGGAACATTGCCTGGCACTTCTCATCGTGCATAAATGCAAGAAAGAAGGTAGAAGAACTTGTGCAACATACTTTAGTTATCCTTTAAGTATAGTAAATTGGTTTATAAAAATAGTTTGTATCTATTAGCCCGTAAGTTTATTTTAGGACAATTGTGTAATTAACTGTTATGTTATCTATTATGTGCTTTATTTTATATTCAGTTTATTCGGTAGATCTTATATGAACTTTAATATTACTTATATAACTATTACAAGTTCTACTGAATGTGCTAAATGTAAAATGAAAGATATAATAAATAATTTATATATTCACAAGTTAACAATTGCTGTAATTTAAATTTTATATGCTTCTACATATGAAGTACGTAAATTTTAGTGTATGATTTATCTGTAAGATATATTGTAAATTAACTTCAAAGAATAGTTTATAAGTATTAGATTATTTATGTTTATAGTGTTAGTTATATTACATAAATGTTGGTTTAGAATTGATACAAGATTTAGTTGTGCGATGTAATGTAAATAGATATAAAAGAATAGTTAATAAGTATCTGTTTGTAAATTTAATTACAACATTTTTGTAACTTTTATATTCATTGATTAATTTAAATAAATTTGCAATGAAAAGAATTCCAGTGCTCTTTTTACTTTCATACCTTACCAATCCTTGAAAGAACCTAATTCCGATTCCTTATACAAGAAGTACCGTGGACGAACTTTAAATGCAAAGTCCTAAAGCGAGAAACTTGTCAAAATGGCCCTATACGTTATTAAAATAAGCGCTGAGAAATTCCTGGAACGTGACGTCATTTCCAAGAACTGATGCTATGAAAGACCTCCTCGCATATCATATTCTCCTGACACAAATCCACGATTTTCAGCGAAATATTTTTACCAAAAACCCAGAAATTTGACGCTAGGAAATTCCTGGCACGTGACATCATTTCCAAGAATTGCTTCGATGGAAGACCTCCTTGCACATCATATTCTCCTAATACAAATCCACGATTTTCCGATGAAATTTAAGTGCTGAAAATCGAGGATTTGTATCAGGAGAATATGATGTGCAAGGAGGTATCCGACCCAGGCAGTTCTTAGAAATGACGTCATGTTCCAGGAATTTCCGAGCGCTGAAATTTCTGGGTTTTTGGTAAAAATATTTCGCTGAAAATCGTGGATTTGTATCAGGAGAATATGATATGCGAGGAGGTCTTTCATCGCAGCAGTTCTTGGAAATGACGTCACGTTCCAGGAATTTCCGAGCTCAAAATTTCTGAGATTCTGGCAAAAATAACTCGCTGAAAATCGTGGATTTGTATCAGGAGAATATGATATGCGAGGAGGTATCCGACATCAGCAGTTCTTGGAAATGACGTCATATTCCAAGAATTTCGGAGCGCTTAATTTTCTAGACTTCTGCCATCAAATGTTGCAAGAAATGAAGACCGAAAATGATGTCGTTTCCACAATATCCTTCTTTTATATTTATTAACGTATGCGGCCATTTTTGCAAGTTTCTCGCTTCAGGACTTTGCATTTAAAGTTCGTCTACGGTACTGCTTGTGTAAGGAATTGGAATTAGGTTCTTTCAAGGATTGTTAAGGTGTGAAAATAAAAAGAAGAGTGGAATTCTTTTAATTTAACATTTATTTAAACTAATGAATGAAGATACAAGTCACAAAAAGGTTCAATTTACAAGCTAATACTTATCGACTACTCTTTTATATCTATTTACAATACATCGTACAACTAAAGCATGTATTAATTCTAAACTAACATTTATGTAATATGAAAAATACATTAAACTTAAATAATCCAATAGTTATAAACTATTCTTTAAAGTCAATTTACAATATATAGCTTACAGATAAAGCTTATACTAAAAATTATGTACTTCATGTGCAGAAGCTTATAAAATTTAAATTACAGTATTTGTGTAAACTTGAGCATACATACATTATTTATTATATCTTTTATTTTACATATAGCACATTCAGTAGAACTTGTTTTAGTAATATACATATAAGTAATATCAAAGTTTATATAAGATCTACCGAATGATCTAAATATAAAATAAAGTATATAATAGATATTATGCAGAACAGTTAACTACACAATTGTTCTAAATTAAGCTTATGCGCTAACAGTTGCAGACTATTTTTATAAATCAATTTACTATAATTAATGGATAAGTAAAGTACGTGGCAAAAGTTCTTCTATTTTCTTTCTTGCTCCTATGCATGATGGGATGTGTCAGTCAATGCCCGCTACTCTTTGCCTCCACAACCTGCACACACAAAACATATATTAGTAAGTATGTAAAAGGAGACCGAAGAAAGAAAGGAGGGCCAAAGCAGAAGCATTAAAGAAGGAGAGGATTATTTGAGAATGGGTCTCTTAAGAGAGAATTTAATTAGATCGGAAGTAAAGGAATAGTCGCAGACCCTTAAAAGAATAGAGTATGAAATACAACATCAGGAACAAAACATAAAAATAAAATAAGCGAGATATAATGGACGGTGTAAATATATTGGAACAGCAACGCTAATAGAATACCAAAGCAAGAATGGAATAGGCCATAATCATCAGTTAATAGCACAAGTAAGATGCAAAAGCATTAAAGGATTAAATAAATATTAGGAGGAGAAAAAGAAAAAAGGATCTGATCTGTGCACACAAAAATTTGGAACGTTAGAACACCTCTTAACAAAATGTATGGAAAAAGATACAATGGTGTATAAACATGACATAGGATTTTGTAATTAAACAGGAAGGAATGGAAAAGATTTATAATAGATACGCGATTAAGAGGTAAGAAGTAATGTAATACGTAAGGCAGAGAAGGTATGAAAACGAACAGCGAAACGGAAGATGAGAGTGCAAGAGTTAAGATAGTATTGTAAAGATAGGTTATATGTACACTAACCAAACTTTCATTCCTGCGAGACCGAAATAAAGAATAATACCACTATTAGTATGTATTTATTAAGTCCTGGAAAATTTATTTAAAGGAAAAAATATTCACAAATACATTTACCCGTGCTAAAGAGTGCTTGATTGTTGTAGAATATAATGAACAATGGAACTTGCAATGTTACCGTAAATATTAATTTTTATGTAGATTGAAACACTTTGCCGACACTTTATTGATATGTAAAAGAGTGTACGAAACGGTTTTCGAGGATTATTAACTTAATTGGATGAATGAAGACATAAATAACCAAATTTTATGAACATTATCGCACCGCTACTTATAAACAAGTGCTTGAATTTACGTACCACTCGCATCCCTGTCTTACCTACACTCAAAGTGGGCTTTAATTTCGCCATCTATACAGAACTGCTCGAAACTGTATATATGTCTGCTTTATCTCGAGTCATTAGTATCGCCATCTATACAGATGTGACTAAAACTATTCGGGCCTCTGCCATATCTACACTTATGGTAAGTAAGGGGTGTGAGTAGTTTCAAGGCGTTCCGTACAGATGGAACTACCATAGCAAGCGCGAGTGGTTTCAAGAAGTTCTGTATAGATGGCGGAACCATAGCTGACACTGTAGATATGGCAGAGACCCGCGTAGATTCAAGTATATCTTTGCACATATTGATTAATTTATGAATTAAAAGATATATACACGGGTATTTCAATTATAAAAAAGAAGGCTTCTTGAGAAATAAGAAAATGTAATTCTCTAGGCGAAACATATATGATTTATGTCACTAACGAATTATCTCGCAAGCGTCAGAAAACAGAAGGGTCTACATAAGAAGCAGGGCAATAAATAATACACAATATTTACAGCTGCAGATAGATAAAACGATAGAAACGAGAACTCAAAAGTAATTGCAATAAGAACTTAAGATTCTCTCCGCTCAAATAACTACAGTGGACAGTAATGCCCACTTAATGTTCGCTGCTTCGAAGCTGCCTAGCGAACACTATCCAGGGATGTGATTTATAAGGAATTGTTCATGCTTATCACTTTTCGGCACGCTCGGTTTAGGCTGTGTTAGGAGTGGATTGAGATGTACTGAGAACCAGCGTGCGATATATTTAACACGTTGAGTGCCACGTCAGGCATCGGTGTCTGACACTAAACTTTCCGTTCAGGCCGCGTCAGTCATAGGTGACTGACAATCAACTTTCCGTTCAGTGACTGACACTCAACTTTCCGTTCAGGCCGCGTCAGTCATAGGTGACTGACAATCAACTTTCCGTTCAGTGACTGACACGACTGAATTTTGTCGATAGTTTTAAGTAACTACATTCAGTCGACTAAATTAGTCGTTAGCCGATACTATCGATAGTCTTAAAAATCATTCGAATGAAAGTAGTAGTTGGGTACTATCGAATAATCGATAGTTTTTAGTCGATGGTGCCCATCACTAGGAAGGAGCCGCTCCAGCAATGAGGATACTCCGTTGCGGAGCCCCCCCCCCCCCCGCCCTCGTAGTATAACGAAGTTAGGGCCGAGGGGGAGGGTGCGTATCCTATGGCAATGCGTTCTTTCGCGACCACGACTCTGCTCGCTTAAATAAAAGAATAATTAGTTTATTTCTTATTAATGAACAACCAAAAATTCCACATTAGCCTCGCTTGAAGACGATGTAACATTTGCCGTACGATTCTCTCGATACCGTCGAGGCCCCCGTACACGACGAAGCGCCACAAAACGTTGCGCGCCTGAGTCCCGGGATTTCGAGCGCTCTAATTGGGCAGTGTTTTTGGTTAATAACTCAAAAACGAAGCTTCAAACAACATTTTGGTCAAGGAAAAAGTTGTTCAGAATCACCTCAGCTACCCCCCATTTCCCGATGTTACCGTAGTTACGGGACACCCTGTAGTTCCCCTATTCTTACCTTCCCCTACAACGCTTCTACTTCATCCTACTCTCACTGCTACCTATTTTCTTCCGTTACTTAAAATTTACGCTTCTCCTCCACAGAGGTACGCTGCCCTCTCCTATTTCGTGCCGTAAACGTAGTCGTAGTGGGGACAATTCCCATTCGCCAATGTTACAGAAAAGAGTGGGGATAAGGGTTCAACTGGCTCGCGAGCCGCCAGTTAGTCACCACTGTCCTATGCGATGGTGCGATAGAGGAGGGGTTTACTGCGAAGCCAATTGTGGGGACACCACTTCTCTCTTCTTTATCGACCATTTTTATGTCAGCTGTGCTTGGCGACGCTTACTAGCTTTTATTATTGTTACAGTATTCGTCGACACGACCAGACGTAACAATTTCCAAAGGGTTCAAGTTTATACAGTAATGTCTCCCTTACTGTTCCTCGCTCGGGACAGAACGTGAACACTAATGGGGCGCAGATACGATTCTCGAGCGAGTTCGGGTCGCCTTTGATGTTGTGGCAGCCGAGGCTCGAGGCAGCGTTCCAGGAAAGAGGCAAGTTTAAATACCCGTGTACGTGAGACAATACTAACGCGATCAAAATTTAAGAATAAAACTTCTGCATTTTTGGCCTGATTAAAATGACACCAAACACGACATAGATTGGTGCCATGATTTGTCTCACGTACACGGGTATCTAATCTTGCCTCTTTCCTATGACGCTGCCTCCAGCCTCGGCTGCCACAACATCAAAGACGACCCGAACTCACTCAGGGGGCCACCACCCCAAGTGGTGGGGATAGGAAAAGAACACTAATGGGACACACTTTTGAACACTAATGGCGACATTACTGTATTACTTATCGTTTAGTTAATAAAGTTATTTATATAAAAGGTTTTATATATTTTATATTTATATATTGCGTATTATCTATTTAATCGCTGATTATAGTAGTCGTACTATTTATGTGTCGATATCATCTAAAAACATCTAAAAAAATTGGTTATTTTTTTTTTTATTTATATGATCTTGAAAATCATTCGGCTATGTTTGATCATTATTCTTTGGAGTGGGTCACTCCAAATCACTTTGTCGTAGCAACCTCCAAGTGGTGTGACCTGGGACCTCGGTATTATTTATCACATAATTTTCGAATCGTGTTATAAGTAGTGCCACAGCCTACTCTAGTACTAGCCGTGCTGAAGGTAAAAATGGCAACACCGCGGGAGTCCGGTTGTGATATATATATTTATTTACCTATCCCACCGGTCACCCAGACTCCCTCTACCGGACTCCCAGACTTCCAGACTCCCTCTACCGGACTCTCAATTTCCCGCTTAGTTTTCAAATGTTTACACACCGATGTGTAGTCATCATTAGTAGGCTATTTAAAAAAATTTAAAAGGAAGTGCAATAATGCGGGTAAGTTTTATTTATTAACTATGTAGGTCTTAATCTTTGTGTATAAAACATTTATTTAATAAAAGCTATTGTGCTTTCAATATATTTCACTTTAGTATTAATTATTGAAAAACTAGATTATGTGGAAGTTTGATCATGTATAATACACAGTTCAGTTTAATAAAAGAATATTTATATTATAATGTAAAAGGAAGGCACATCCTTATGCAATAGGAGAAACTCTATCGAATGAATTTAGAAGGGAAGCGTCTACCATCCGGACCTCATCGGTCCCTCTTAATATAAACACTTTTGTATAAGCAGTCGCAGTCTATTCTAAAATATAATCTCAGAACTTATTCAATAGATAACACCAACATTAATTACATTTTAATAGTATCATACCTAATTTTTTACAAATTTATTTGTATTATATCACATACACAGTTTTTGAAAAATTTGTTTTACATAGTTCTTTTCACAAGTTTGGTACTATATTTATTAGTTAATAATGCCACAGTGTTGTTATGTTCCTAATTATAAGGGAAGAATATTAATGATCTTCATGATCTTTCGGCTGACGTAAATGGATTTTCAGAAATTTTGATACCATCCATGTGTGTTGTAGATGATTATGTTAAGATTTATATATCCGGTTATGGGTCCCATTCCGTCGCTAAAATATGAAATTGTAATATATGTAAATAATTAATAGTGGAGAATAAAGGTACAACGATAAGTAATGTATATTTTGATCACTTACGAAGAGCTGGTCTTTCCACTTCTACAGAAGAAGTAATAACCTTATTTACTCATATGTGTGCAATAGTGGAAGCCATAATAAATACTGCCAATTTGGAATCAGATTTTTTAAAATCTGAAAAGCATAAGCACATTTCATTTAAATTAATATATATTAATATTCAATTACATGTACATCATTTAGCATTTTCTGATACATGCATTTGTGGTGAATATTTTGTAATTACCTGCACAACTCTTCCCTTCAGTAACTAATTATCCAACCTCTTTCCGTGTTCATTTAACCTCTTTTCGTGTTCACTTATCCTCTTTCGGTGTTCACTTAACCTCTTTGATTTCGTTTCATTTATTTTGTCTATTTCCTGTTTCTATTAACTTATATATCACTTCATTCATTTCCAAATGTTGCGTTTTAGTTCAAAGATGATTCTATTTCGCTTCATACTTATATTTTCTTAAAACCACTGTAAAATATTTCCAATATTATGTATCACATCACCAAACCAGTCCGAGAGTCCACAAAATATATACCACATTTATAACTATTAGTATACTTTAATATCACTTCTACTTACCATAGTTATAATATTTATATATTACTTATACATAATTAATCAAGAATTGTGTACTATAACATAATTTTCTATAAAAAAAAGCGTTAATTGTAAACCCAAGTACAAGACTCCCATTACTGAAAATAGGACTCCCGATCGGTAAACATGCGGTGTTGCCACGTTCTTCAGCACGGCTAGTACTAGAGTCGGCTGTGGTAGTGCCGTGCCAATAGCTACGATGTTTATGGAAGGGTCACTATAGTGAATTATATATAATTTTACAGAATGATTTTATATAATTCAATTACTTTTTATAGTACACGCTTCAAGTTGAAAGTAGGCAATACATAAAGAAATAAAAATCTCGTTTCTTTGTTAGATGTACAACTGTTTTTATTATAAAATTCGTTATAGTTTTGTACAAATATACAGATATTTTATACATATATTATTCTTCATGACAACCATTCTAGAAATTATTGGAATTTTTGTGTGATCTATGTATATATTCGTGGATCAAGATAAAAATAATAATTAAAATTAATCTTTGTAAATATAAATAGAGATGTCAAACAATCACAATTTTCTTCTTATGGTTCAATAGAAGCATCTATTTTAATAAAAAAAACTTAAAATTTAAATAAAACAAGTTCATTTATTCTTTTATTTTATACTTAAATTCGGTGCTTTTAAATCCTGCCTTCTTTCGATTGTCATGTATCGCATTTGAATACAGATACACCTCACATAGTCGTGTTGATCACAAATGATACATACTGCAGTGTGTGTTTAGAAAAATATATTTTGGGAAATTACATAAAGTAGGATAACTGTGTCTTTTTACATGTGAAATTTTACCAATATTAAGTATGTAAAAGATTCAACAATATTTCTTTATAGTATTACATCCTACAATAATAACAGAAGTACTCAACATTTTTTTCTGATAAAAATCAACGGGGGTGCAATGAAATGTGTTCTATAACAAACTTAGATTTAAAAAACGGAAAAGAAGGGAAAAACAAAAATTGTGCTAATAAAAATTATTTGTCTAATACTGAAACCATGAAATCTTGCATTCAACATAACTATGTAGCAAAAAGTTAAACCGCAAAAATTGTGATACATAAATTTTCAAGATATAAACACTGAAAAAAATGAACGTCTTTACGTTGTGTCGCGCCAGTATCACCAAAAAGAAGTTGAATTTGCACAGATCGCACGCAATTATTACAATCACTACTTTTCATTGTTTTAACATTGTTCAAAATATATTACAACTTTTATAGTGCTTATGCTATAAAGTTACAGATATTTGCAATTAGTTTTTAAATCTTAATTATATTAAGTTTTGTTCGTTGCCATGTATCTGTACTCTGCTTCGTATTTTACAATTTTTTTGTCTTTCTTTGTATTAACTTGTTTTCAACAAGTAAGAGAACTGCACGAGACAAGAGATCGATTATCAGTCAATGGAATTAGATATTTCAGTTATTAGTGTTACATCCGTCTTACGTATAACAAAATTGCGATTACTACAGAAATGAATTGCATTATTATTTAAATAAATAACTCGCAAAAGAAACAACAAGTGTATATAGTTATATTAGTCGTTACTTTGTACTGTTGAAATTTTTGGTAAAAATATGGTAAACCTTTTTAAACCCTTGAGCTTATTCTTCTTCAATACAAAGTTTAACTATATGTTCATAAACTCAAATTTACGAAAGTGCAAAAAGATAGTATTTCATTGAATTTTATGAATTTATCGCTAGTAATCTTCATTATCACTCACTGTACTTTATTGGGACTCTTTTTATGAAATCTCTGTAAACTATACTTGAATGAATCCTTTTTAATTACGACGAATTTTAAGAAAGTTCTTGTGGTGTTCACTTTCATGATATTGTTTCCAGCAGTTCTTTTGTAGTACAGATCTACTGACACACAAAGATTTAGGAATCTTTTAAATCTCGATAAAGGTACATAAGGTGAAATCCAACAACACGATTATATGCCCAATGCATAATTAAAAAGCTATCACCTGTGACGGATTTGTACAATCACCTATTGTCATTCTATACATAGCCATCTCTGTTATTCCGTGATAATGAACAAAAGCTGCTGCGATTACAAAAACATGGAAGATTTGATGACTCTGAAACTGAATATCATAACCGTTTAATATTAGCATACTTCCGTCAATTATTAATCACAAGAATTTCATTTAAAAGGAAATAAATATTTACCCAAATATCGAACTTGCCAGGGAAAAATCTTTCAGGTACTCTTAATGCATAAAACAGCGCACCTAAGATATATAAACATCCCATTAATATTAACCATCCGAGAGATGCTTGACTAATTGCTTTAAACCAACCCTCTGCAATGGCATAATGAAATGCTGGTATTACCTACAGGAAGTAAATAACTTTTATATAATAGCGTGTTGACTAACAAAAATGTTCTATACTTAAATAGCTATTTCGGTAATCTTTGACGAGAGTATATAGTATGATTTATGACATACCCCGCTAAGACCAAATCCCATAAAAACACCGGCCCTTAACGGCCTGTAACTGGGTTCACCAAAACGTTCCCACAACGATACAACGATACTCGTTACACCAAGTATTACAACCACCGACAAATAAATAAGCTTAGGTTGATAATCACAGTAAAATCCATAGTAAAGCCATGGTACAAAACTACCCATAATTAGCATAGCTATTCCACAATAATCTAATTTTGAAAACAACTTTCCAACACATTCACTGTGGCAGTGCACTGTATGAAAGGCGAATGACATTCCTAAACATATAATAGCACCTGCGAAGAAAGTACAGAATACTAATTTCTCTTCCAATTGTATTTCTATAGGAGGTTGTGTTATGAAAAATATAGCTATGCCAATGAATGCCACGCATCCTAAAAACAAAAGAGAGATAAAGAGAGTATAAAATATGATAAAATATTCAAAATATAAAGTAAGTAAATGGTAAATACCAAGTAAATGGGTCCAAATATTCCCTGTCTCCGTATGAATCCGAAATATACTTTTGAAACAGGCGTAAAATGATGGTAAGGGTGGTCTGTGACCAGCGTGCAAGAAATCATTATCCTGCAGCCATTTTGGAAGGTTTCTAAAGTGACACTGTTTCCATGATGCTTCCCATACCTTTACATAACAACTAATTAGTCATTCTTTCAAATAAAATATATGATTTCGTTTATAAATTACGAGGTGTTTAATATGACGATACATCGATACGTATTAGTTACCTTACGAACAAACTCCTCCGCTTGTTCCGCAGCATTGTGCGCTAATGCACCAAGATCAATTTCATCGCTTAACACACCAGCTTTTAACACTTCTGTCATCTAGAACATCAACGATATGTTACATCGTTCATACATGCAGAAATGCCATAAAAAGAAAATAATCTGAAAAATTCTAATGTTTTATACTTCGCAATCCAAAAGATGGTCATCTTCGGGAGTTGAAGGTAACGGACACCCAACTCCATCTTCTTCCTCCGCCAAACAACTCGCGTCATCATCATCCAATAATTCTTTAACCTCGTGGAAACCCGGTATTTCACTATTTAGTAATACACGTTCACTCCATGGAATCCTATGCCGAATCTCCGATTGTGCTACAATATTATCATTATTTCTTCTGTCTTCTATAATAACATCCTCGTATTGTGCCATATTGTGGATCTTTAATCACCAATTTCTATAAACAAAGAAAAAAGAAAATGCGAAACAATTAGTAAGATAAATAATACAATTTTAATACCCGATATAATCACAAATTTTAATCAGATATAAAATCAATAAGTAACATTGTACATGAAATTTCGTACAAGGTACAGTGTGACGTTTTTTCTTTTTTAATTAATAATAGATATTTATAATATAAATCATAAACAATATGCGTATAATAAATTTTGTATAATTCTGAAATTCGATTAAATGGAGTTGCAAACACTAGTTGAAAACGAAACAAAACGGTGGAATCGCAATAACCCAATGTTCAAGTTCAGAAAACTCACGACTAACGAGTAAAGAAAATTAACTAGCTCGCCGAACTATGCCCAACTACGTACAGTATGATATTACAGAAATAATGTAAAAAAAAAAGGTCATGTCTTCTTACATAATGGACTATGATAAAACGTTTCGCACATTGACTATTGCAAACAAAGAAAAAACGATAATAATTCACTTACACACGAAGGCCAAGGAAAACTTTTTCCACAAAGAAAAGATTTCAGATTGCATTGAATATTTCATTCACATTTACACCATCATGAATATAACTATTACAAAATCAACATGCTTATACTAAAGCATCCCTCGAACCTATGATACACGGAAGATTGAAATAAAATCATTTAATCGCGTTCAAGGTTTGATTGACCGATGGAAGAGACATATTTAATACGTACCCGTTATGTGAGAATTTTCCGAACTCTTTACATCTGCGTTCTAGTTATTTACAATCTTTATAATAACAAATAAGCGGAAAATATTTAAAGCATGTTTTCGAAATATGCAATTGGCTTTATGCAAGTATACTAATTTTGGCTGTCCATATCTACGACAATGGTCGAAAATACCCGAATACACTATACCACGTGTCAACATTTATGTACGCAACACTACCTTCAATAACAAGTACCTTGATCCGAAACTGTTACTCGTTCGATTTGTTCGACTAGAAACAAATTTATGAATAAGATGCCTCTTTAGATTATTCTGTAAATAAATGCTACTAAATTTTCGTTAAATATTTCAAAAATGTTTTTGTCATATAAATTTACATTTAGTATAAAAGATAATAATATTTGTATTTTAAGTAGAACTTAATGTAATAAAATAAGGTCCAGCTCCCGATGTAAAAATACTTACTGTCCCTTTAATCAAAGAACGCAACAAGTAATGTCAAACGTATAAGAAAATTGGAAACGTATCAACTAACATTAAGATAATTTGCCCGCCCGATGTTATTAAATATTATTCAAATATGTACTTATAAAATGCAAATGCATATGCGATTTGGGAAAAGATATATTTGAACAGTGTTAATTACGATTGATTTTTATTTAAATTACGGATGTACGACGAAAAGAAGGGTATACTTACATATGAATACAATTATCGTATAATCAAAGCACATGCTAAACACATCCAAACAAGCGTCATATATTAAAATGCGTATGATTCTTGTAAAGCAATGACTTCATCTAAACTCGTAATCTGACAGTGAGTTCTCTGTAACATAACCTAAAGAATGAAACGAGCTAATAAGAAATTAAAAAATGACAAATTATATTTTCTTGAAGAAACGTAGCCGATTTGATAGAAATCTTAGGAAAATCGGGGTATTTTAGATATCAAAATTTGATTACTTGATGCCACAAGAAAGCTCTATTCCTTAACAGATCTGTAAAATCGTCATTGCATTATTTTAACGATAATAATTTCATTGCGTCCGGCATTCTGTTACGTTAAATGTGATTTCGTATTGGAATATATTAATTAAAAAGGATTGGCGTGTTCTCGAAACAATGAAAATAAAATAATAAAATGTCGCAAGAAACTGGAATTTTGTCGAAATTTATATATATCACATTTGTGGTTGCAACTTATTGGTAAGTGGAGAAATATTGTTGTTCCCTTTAATAGAAAAATGGTAGTAGTTATTCGTTCTTTTGTTCATAAAAATGAAAGGAATAAAAAATAGTTGAACTCCTATCTGCAGGTATTTTATAATGACTTGAATATTTTTGCAGGATAATATCTATATTAACAGTATTTATAAACAAAGCTCTTTTATCCAGCGACGCTATAAATTTGGATGCACCACTTTTTATTACGTGGTGCCAATGTATAGTGTGTTTAATTATTTGTATAGTCCTTAGTAATTTATCAAAGTGGTTCCCAAAATATATTAAATTCCCCAATGGAAATCCATATAATAGAGAAACTCTTAAAAAGGTACATCATAATATCATAATAAATATATACTTGTGCGAACAATAAACGTAACTTTTCGTTTCACAATTTTTACATGCTTGTAGGTTCTACCCTTGTCCCTTCTTTTTACTGGGATGATTGCAACTAACAACTTATGTTTAAAATATGTTGGCGTCGCATTTTATTACGTGGGACGTTCTTTAACAACTGTATTTAATGTTATTTTCACATACTTAATCCTTGGTTGGTAAGAATTTTCATAGGAGTTTACTAAAAAGTTGGACAAATACGACAGGATATTACAATTTTACAGGTCAAAAGACATCCTTGAATTGCATTGGGTGCTGTGCATTTACTGTGATCGGATTCTGGCTTGGTGTTGACGAAGAGCACATTGCAGGTTCTTTGTCTATTCTAGGAACAATTTTCGGCGTGCTAGGATCATTAACGCTTTCCTTATATTCCATACATATGAAACAAGTTCTTCCTGCGTTAAACCAAGATATTTGGTTACTCTCTTATTATAACAATGCATACAGTGTCATCATATTTCTACCTTTAATGGTGGCTAACGGAGAACACATTACAGTATACAATTATGATAAGCTTGGATCCTTATACTTTTGGTCAGCTATGACTATCGGTGGTGTTTGTGGCTTCGCTATTGGCTATGCCACAGCACTTCAAATCAAAGTAACATCTCCCTTAACGCACAATATTAGCGGAACTGCTAAAGCTTGTGTACAAACAGTTTTGGCAACTTATTGGTTCAACGAGATAAAATCATTTATGTGGTGGATAAGTAATTTTGTTGTGCTTGCTGCCAGCGCAATGTACGCTAGATTAAGGCAAATTGACCTACAGAAAGAGTATATGAAGAATAAAGGGGAAAAAGAATTTTTGAAAGTGTAACGAGACGCTAATGAAATGAATAATAAAGTATAAATATAGTATGTATTACTTGCATACGTACTCATTGTATAGAATAATCTTCGTTGTATAAAGTTTGTATGAAAATAATTAAGAAGTATAAACGAATTATTTTTATGAAACGGAAGCAATTATTGATCGCTTATTTATTTAACTTCAACTAGTATTTCTCGTATAAAAATTATACAAATGTATTTAGTAAACAAAAAAATAAATAAATTAAGTCTTAATATCTTGATGCAAGGCCACCTCCACGACTATCGGAATGACTTGACATTAGATCTTTTCTTTTTATGATTGCATTCACACTTTTCAAAGGATCAGTGTCCACGTGTTGCGCCGACGTCAGCAAATTTAATTGATTTCGTATTAATGCATCTACAGAGTGCTTCTGATCGCTTTCTATGGCAAGTCCATCGGATGAGTGATAATACCTAAAAAAAGGACGATTTAATCTAGGAAACATTACTATTACATGCATTAAAGAGTGTAAAGGATAACATGTTTTACCTTGGATACTCAATAGCTTCGGAAATATTTAATTGGCGCAATATAACGCTGTATAGTAATTGCCCTATAATTAACATATCGTCGGTACCAAACACTCCCCGCAATCCACATTTTTCTCTTACATTATGAAAAATAATTGGAGTGAGCATAGATAAAGTGTTATTAGCATCAATCCTATCTAAAAGAAAACCAGCACTCGATACATGGCCAAGACCAAATGGTGTGCTAAGTCCACTGCAAGAATTATACATATAAATTATGCAATTCATTTATGAAAGTCGCATATGATTATAATACTAACGTTATAATGCAAACATAAGTATCTTCCCAATCCATTGCCATGACTCCAGTATATTTTTCCGCCCCACCTAAAATCATTGTTTCGTAAAAATCAGATATACCATGCGAGATTAACTTTTTTAAATAAAAATAGTTGTATTTAACGGACCGTACTGTTTTAGATGCGATGGAACCGAAACTGAATGTATCAATGCTTTAGCCACATTAATCTGCGTGCCCACGGTTGACGCATTATCAATTGATATTCTAAGATTTTCTATCGCTGTGATCACTGATTCTATCAGTGGTATGTGAGGCGGATAATATACTGTATGTTTGTAAAAACTAATTTTTTTTGCTACATAAACATCAGGTTCGTAATTTGCCAATTGTGAAAACAGCTTTGGGTCGTCAACTTTATCGAGAATTTTCTGCGAAAAAGTTCCATTATACAATACTGAAAATAAAATAAAATGAATGATTAAATTAAAAAGCATTGATGAGGAAAATTTGTCTACAACAATAATCGATATAATGAAAATAATATACCATTAGTCCCATACAGTGCCACATTATTTAACATATTGCCAAGATCATCCAACTTTAATATATCTCCGGCACTAAGGTGTCCATATAAAGCTTCGTAATCAATATTTCTTGAAACTTCGCTTGCCAATTCCTTTGATACAACGAACCCCTCTTTTGCCAAACATGCAGAAGGTTTTACTATATCCTTCCATGGTAATTTGCCTTTTAGAGAGTGGGTATACTCCAGTCCTCTTAATAATGCAGGGATACGTATGCCACTTTCTGCAAAACTTCCTAATTCATATGATGAATGCAAATTGTGGAATTGCATCCACTTATTTCTTTTACAATTGTTTCTCGCGATAAATACCTTCAATAGTATTATTGGCAAAGTCAATAACAACTGGATCTGTTTGTTCTTTGTGATTGTACATCATAATATAACCACCCCTAAAATAATCATTGCAAGTTACAACAAACATTGATTAAACTGTCTATACAACTTACCCGCCAAGGCCAGTTTTATGCGGAGCTACTACTGCCATGCATATAGTAGCCGCTACTGCTGCGTCTACCGCATTGCCACCTTTTCGTAATACTTTTGTTCCAATTTGTGAACAATTTGTATCATCCGTTGCAACTGCCCCATGAATACCTGCTTTATTCTAATACAAAATACCCGCTACAAATAAACTATACTATTCTTTGTATAATATATTTTTCATACATTAATATACAATACCTGCGGAGTTCCATCTGCGTAAAGTATTTGTAGAATCAACGTTGTTGTGATAGAAATGGTCAAAATTGTAAAGCAGCTTACAATGAATTTCAAACCATCTCCGCAATATATACTTAACGTATGTGTATAATTCCTTGTTTTTGTTAGAGGACATTCTTCTGTAGGTCCTTTTCAACAAAAAAGGAAGCTTTGTATGGTTACAATAGACGTCACGGGACAGTCTCGTAATATTATTTTACTTCTTTTCAAACAAGCCACAATTTCTCGGTTTGTTTACGTTCATAGCAATAGGTATAGGTTAAAATTGACAGCTACCAAATGAATAGCAAATACTTAGAGAATATATTAATTACGATCAATATCATAATGTGTATAAATAAAACGATAGCAGTTGCAGTATAAATGAATTGCTGGGTCGCATATATTTGGCAAAAGTAGTGTCACAAAATTAATGAATATTAATTAATCGTCCGTAAACATTAAAATCAGCAAGGTTATATTTACACGTATTTTAGAATGTTTATCTAAAAAAGAAAATAGAACAATACTTACGAGAATTATTATAACGCATTGTGAATGCATGAATGAATGCAAATGAAAAGGAATAAGCAATTGCAGAGTTTTTTAATGGTGTAGAGAAACGTATATTACGTTTCTCTAACTGTAAATTCGACTAGCTTTCGTAATACTAATGAAGCATTATTCAAACATAAGACATTGAATTCTAAGACGATTACATATCAGTTTTACATTTGGATTTAATTAATTTCTATTAATTTTACAAATTTAGTGAATACTCTACTTAATTAAAGTTCATGCGAATCAATGAAGCGTACACATGCAAAGAAAATAATTATACAAATACTCCATGAACAGAAGTATATGTTTTGTATTATGCGTGGTTTCGCATATTTTCCACTACAGAGATTTATTTGTAAATAAATCAAAATGTCCGCTGACATAATAGAGACGTTAAAAGAACCAAGAATGATAAAAGTATGCGCACCCATGGTTAGATATAGCAAGTAAGTTAAACAATTATTGATATATTTGTGTAAAATTGATTACAAATAAAATACTAATTAAATAAAATTATTTAATCTTTCATAGATTACAATTCAGAACTCTAGTAAGAAGATACGACTGTGATATATGCTATACACCCATGATCTTAGCCGATTCCTTTGTACAATCCAAAAAAGCTAGAGACAATGAATTTTCAACAAGCATCGGGGACAAACCGTTAATTGTTCAGTTTGCTTCTAAGACGGTACATGATTTTGTCAATGCAGCAGAAATGGTTTCGCCGTGAGTTATATACAACGCAGACTTCAATGGTCAAAATTGAATATACTTACTTTTTATATGTATTCCCCTTTGCTGTTTTAGATACTGCAATGGAATCGATTTGAATTGCGGTTGCCCCCAGCGTTGGGCATTAAAAGAAGGATACGGCGCTGATTTGTTGAAGAAACCAGATCTTGTGAAGGATTTAATATATCAAGTGAGAAATCGTATACCAAATCCTTTCACTGTATCTGTGAAAATACGATTATTAAAAGACATTCGTAAAACCATCGAGTTTTGTAGAATAATGGAGAAAGCGGGTGCTTCGTTTCTTACCGTTCACGCTAGAACTCCTGAAATGAGAAACGAACCGATCGATCTTGATAATTTAAAATTAGTTAGGGACTGCGTAAAGTTACCTTTGATCGCCAATGGAGATGTTAAGAATTTAGAGAGCGCTGAACGGTTATACAGAGAAAGTAATTGCGACGCCGTTATGTCTGCGCGAAGTATCTTAACGAATCCTGCTCTTTTCTCCGGCCATTCGGTTACGCCATTTAACTGCATACAAGACTGGCTCGACATTACGTCAACCATACCGACACAATTTTTGTGTTTCCATCATCATCTGGTATTTATGTTGGAGAAAATACTTCCGAAAAAGAGTCGAATATTCTTTAACAATTTACAAAATAAATCAGACGTATTACAATTTCTGGATGATACTTACGGGATGAAACCCAATAATAATCCTGATTTATTTCAGCTTACTGAATGTACTTTTAATATTCCAACTATAAAGCACAACAAATATGATCCAATGGATAATGATGATGATGACTTAAATAGCAATTTCTTGGGGAACATATTCTTCGAACAATAGTTTCATTTAATTTAGCACGAGACTTATGGAATGAAAGATGTTTTTGCAAAGGCATTTGCAAAATACCCGTGAGCGTTTTGATTATGTGTATTTTTTTACGTGTAAATATATTAAGCGATATAATATACGAAAGACATTAATTAATATTACCGATGGAAAAATTCATTACCGACTGATTTTGTATTTAAAATTAAGTCACAATAAGGCGGTACTAGTTTACAGTTTCGGCCGACAGGTGTGCTGGTATCTCCACACGATAAACTGTATTATTAACTTTATAACCGCGAAACTTCTGAAAGTTATTAACACTGTATTTTAATTGCTTAGAAACTAAAAATCACTAAATTAACGAAATCTAATTAATAATATGTTACGTTCTGCTATAACGAAATGAAGAATCTTGGATCGAGATCACTTAATAGCTGGAGTTTAATACAGGATGGTAATAATTCACAAATTTTCTTAATAATTTATGTTTGCCAAAAGTGTATTATTTTTTTTTAAGGAAAAACATAGAATAATAATAAAATTGTGGAAATTATTCCTTAATTAACCTTCAAATACAATTTTATTCCAATTTTCGCAAATAATTTTCTGTTCACCTGTTTGTTTTACTTTTTATTACTGTCGTTGTTAGAGGAAAAATATTAATTTTATATTTATTATTGCATGTAAGAATCGATCCTTGGCTCCCAGTCAAAGGGGCAAACGCCCGTTGCTTTTAGAGATAACCAATAATGTGACATTATCTCCGGCTGCACCACAAGCACAATTGGCAAGGAAAAAAGTTTGCCGCAATGTGAAAAATGTTCAAATACCGGAGTACAAAGCTGTTACTCTTTCAGCGAACGATGTTCAAACTACGCAAGGAATGATCTCTGAACACGTCAGTGATCTTATGAAATTATTGCCATTTATTATAACGTATACAAGAAATTTGTGGTAATGTAATATCTAATAAAATTAATATTAATTTTACAGGAAGAAAGAGTAAAAAAATTGCTCGGTAAACCATTTAAAATTCCAATCGCTGGTTACCAATTATCGGGTCGTTCTTTAGGGATACGTTTGTCTGGTCCTCGTAGACCTTTACACGATCCTGTCGAAGCAAATGCGCTTATCGTTTATTTACCTCCAGAATTATCCGAACATGAAAAGTTAAAAGCAGATTTGTTAGTATTTTTGTATTCTACTCCTATGAAATTTTTTGCAGGCATATAGTACATACATATGCATTTCAGATCGAAACAACTTGTGCATGTGGTAGTAGATCCATCGTTGTGTAATATATTAAGACCCCATCAAAGAGAAGGTGTAAAGTTCATGTATGAATGTGTGACGGGGAAACGTATAGAAGGTGCTTACGGATGTATTATGGCGGATGAAATGGGTTTAGGAAAAACTTTGCAATGTATTACACTTTTGTGGACTCTATTGAAACAAGGTAAATGAAATGAATGTTGCGTATAGAGCGTAACACGAAATAAATCGATAATTATCTGTTCAAAGGTCCTGAAGCTAAGCCATTGATAGAAAAAGCTATTATTGTTGCTCCGAGTTCGCTAGTGAAAAATTGGTATAACGAGATCTT
This sequence comes from Nomada ferruginata, assembly GCA_963583965.1. Classification (NCBI taxonomy): domain Eukaryota; kingdom Metazoa; phylum Arthropoda; class Insecta; order Hymenoptera; family Apidae; genus Nomada; species Nomada ferruginata. The sequence continues at coordinate 4,644,218 of OY757225.1, read as the reverse complement.
TAAATGGTTGAAAAATAGAGTTCAGCCTTTAGCTATTGATGGAGGAAATAAAGCAGATATTGATGCAAAACTAATTGGATTTATGAAAACTTACGGTCGTAGATGTATAAACCCGATTTTAATAATCAGTTACGAAACATTTCGCTTGCACGCGCACGTGCTTCATCAAGATGAAGTCGGACTTGTCCTGTGCGATGAGGGGCATCGTTTAAAGAATTCTGAAAATCAAACGTATCAGGCGCTTATGAGTTTAAAAGCTAAAAGGAGAGTATTGCTCAGTGGAACACCTATTCAGAATGATCTCTTGGAATATTTTTCTCTTGTACATTTTGTTAACCAAGGGTTATTAGGCACTGCACAGGTACATCGAATAATGTTTTTGAAAAAACAAGAATGCTTTTAACATAAGTAACGTTATCTTGATATTTTTTTTCTTTAGGAATTTCGAAAAAAATATGAAATACCAATTTTACGTGGTCAAGACGCAGCCGCAACAGATACGGAACGTCAACTAGCTCAGGATCGTTTAAGAGAATTAGTGTCTCTCGTAAATAAATGCCTTATCAGACGTACCAGTGCCTTACTATCGAAATATTTACCTTTAAAATATGAATTGGTAGTTTGCATAAGGATGGGAAAATTGCAGAATGAGCTTTATAAAAATTTTATACAAAGCGATAGCATTAGAAAATCCATGGAAGGTTTGTTCTTGCGAATTTACTATTAAACATGAAATTGTTTAAACTATAATTTACTGTTAAACGTGAAATTGTTTAAACTATACTATATATTCGTGTCCATTATCTTGCAGTTGATTCTGATAATCCCAAAAAGGGAAAGACTCTTTCTGCGCTTTCGGCAATTACACTTTTAAAGAAACTGTGCAATCATCCGGATTTAGTTTACGATAAGATTTTGGAAAAGTGTGATGGATTTGAGAATGCTGCAAAATTATTACCATCAAATTATAATCCAAAGTATGCCTTTTGTCTTATAGTTATTTTCATTATTTAGTGGAACCTACATTAATCTTTAAAATTATATATTTACAGAGAGATATTGCCCGAATTATCTGGGAAACTAATGGTATTAGATTGCCTTTTAGCATCTATTAAAACAACCACGAACGATAAGATCGTCTTGGTGTCTAATTATACGCAAACTCTCGACCTATTCGAAAAATTATGTCATAAACGTTCCTACAACTATGTCAGACTGGATGGCACTATGACAATTAAAAAACGATCGAAAGTGGTAGACAAATTTAATGATCCGGACAGTAATGATTTTATTTTCATGCTCAGTTCTAAAGCTGGTGGCTGTGGATTAAATCTTATAGGTGCTAATCGTCTTGTTATGTTTGATCCTGATTGGAATCCTGCAAACGACGATCAAGCCATGGCTAGGGTTTGGAGAGATGGTCAGAAAAAGCCATGTTTCGTATATCGTTTTCTTTGTGTACGTACATCAAATTTACGCACAATACTTTTGGATTCCATAGAATTTACATTTTCACCATAATATATTACAGACTGGTACTATAGAAGAAAAGATATTTCAAAGGCAGGCGCATAAGAAAGCATTAAGTTCAACAGTCGTGGATCAAGAAGAAGATGTTGCAAGACATTTTACATTAAATGATTTAAGAGATTTATTTAAGCTGGAGGAAAATACTATATCCGATACTCATGCTAAGTAAGTTTGAGAAGATTGGGAGAATTTTATGATCTCTTATTAATGAAAGTCCCTGGTATTTTAGGTTCAAGTGCAAAAGATGTGTCAATGGTGTAGAAGTAAAAGGACCCCCCGAGCAATCTGATTGCAACTCAGACTTATCGGATTGGAGACATTCTTATAATCCACGAAATTTACCAGATATATCATTGCGACAATGCTGGTCAAGTGGAATCTCATTTGTTTTCCATCATCGTTCGCATGAACAAGTAAACTAGTCTAAAAATTAAATTTTTATTCCTAATCGTCAGTAGCATAACAAAGGGGAGAATATTTTTTCACTGGCGTTAACATTTGACACAAAGTTATGTTGAGTTAGAGTACAAAATTTCTACGAATAATTTCATTGCAAGAAATATGTATTTCTTTAGTAATGAGAAAAACATGTAACTATATTTTTATGAATGTTGTGCAGAATGAAAGAAAAAGATAAGTTAATTGCCTAGAATTTGTACAAATGATAAATATGTAAAATAAATCTATGTTTATTGAAGTTTGTATTATTACATGTACTACGTTGTAATTTACTGTATTTAACATTATAGTTACTAGTTGGATAATATTATAATAATACTTTATAGATGCCACATTTAAATTTACTTCTTTTGAATTCAGGTGATATCTATGTATGTATATGCATATGCTTGTATTTTTAAAATGATTCTTGGCTCAAAATAGAGGTATCCTCAATATAATAATCAAAAATACGATTCAGCAAGCAGCTATAACAATGGGTAGAAAAATATATTTTTTATAATTCATTGAAAGATCAAAAATGTAATTTTCATTGCTAAATGTTATTTCCATTTCCGCCTTCAGAAGAATACATGTGTAAAGTGAAGAAATGGAAGGAACACCTACAGATAAAGCGTACAAAAGCGTAAAAGCCGAGGCTGAATGTTTTTGCTATGTGTAATACATTCATAAGCTCACTTCATGCGAGTAGTGCGTAGAAAAGCAAGGGTCGACACAGAGGCTTGTGGAATTTGCTCCACATAAACAGAAGCAATAAAGAAAAGTGGGGAAGTGAGAGGATATTAGAGTGGGGGAATGCAAATAATGGAAGAGAGAGCACGTGATCATTGAACACGGCCTCTGATTGGCGAAAAGGGATGAGCGCTGCGTTCCCTCCCAGCTCGGTGTCGTTCGCTCGCCCTTCTTCCGAGGTTTCGTGCAGCTGCCCGCTCAGAATAGTTCCAGATGTGGCCATGTTTAGTTTGATCTTTGAAGTTTTCGCTCATCGTCTCATAACTGATACATTTTTATACAATCTGCTGACATAGTAATACGCTCTGCCCGACCATCGTACTTTTCGCCTGCCTGCGACTAGTCTCGTTCATAATACATATGTTCTTCTTTTGCTGAGATAAATCTCTAACGCGGAAGTACACGAGAGACGTATAAACGCTGTCATCCATTCAGGAGAGACAGGAATCGCGTCGAGTCCGTGCATTTAATTCTTTTTGATAAAATTCTGTCGTCAATAACAGACGCGCGTCTGATAAATTCGCAGTTGTTTTTACGGCAAGGCCAAATCAATTCGTCACTCCCTTTCTCTCTCTCTCTCCCAACAATTTTCAATCAGAAAAAGGGCGCTGTTATCGAATAACGGGAACGGGAGTCGTCAAAGTGGAAGCTACTACGCCTTATATATTCTACGAAGGCATCGGGTCGTATTTTTGGGGAAAGTACGATTTTTCCCCTATCGTTTCATAACGAGCTGAGGAAGTACGTACGGGTATTTCCAATATATTGAGCACTGCTCGATTATTTCCGCATTTTAATTCCATGTATCACCACCGTACGGGAAAAAGAATTTAAGAACGCCTACGAGCTTATCGCCAGGTCAGCCATATGCCACGTCACAGCCAGAATGACGTTGCAGTGGTAAGATCGCGCCATTTAACGAAATTTAATAGCCAAGCAAAGGAGAGACAGTGAAATCCATACTTCGCCGAATCTAAAGTGCAATAAATAATATCGAGGATAAAGCAGAGAGTAAAAGAAACTTTAGTTACGAAATATAATAGCCTGTTGTGGTTCAGGCGAGAAGAATATTCGAGAAAAAAAAACAGGGGTGTAACGAAGGCTGAGAAAAAAGACAGAAAACGTTAATAAAACCTCTGGTACATTTGGTTGCTGATGCGCGCACGCGCGCAAGGGAGAAAGAGAAACGGAGAGACACACGAAACACATTCTGTAGGCTAATTTGTGTCCTGTAACAGATATTTTCCAAATTTCAAATGCTAGAATTCAGGCACGCGATTATTTCGCAAGCAAAGGGCCATCGAGTGTGGTCGCGTCAATCGATCGAATGATCATCGTCGGGCCACAGTGCTATATCATACGGTACAAAACACGATCGATCGGGACAAAACAATGGCATTAGAGAGTGTTTCCGCGGCTGAGACTCTAATCCAAAGGTTTGCCTCCACATTTTTTATTCACCAACAAAGCAGTCGAAATTTTATGACAGTTAACTACTTCCACTCACATTACACGTTGATTGACCTCCCCCCCCCCTCTTCGGAAGGCTCCGTGCTGTCCCCCGCCTTTCGTTCGGTATATGCTACTATATACCATTGGCACTGTGAGAAAAAAACGAACCCATTCCACTGTTCGGATTATACATATACACGTAACTGAAATTTTGTCTTACATCTTTTTACGGTTCTTCATTGCTCTGAAATTAAAGCAGCTATTATAAAATTGGGAGAATTGGTTGGACGATTGAGAGCCTTGACACCATTCGTTTAGGGCTCAAGAACAATTCTTGTGACGAAGAAATTTTTTTGGAGCGTTTATGAATATGAGGTAGTAAGAACCAAACGTAATTTTTTTCAGTCCGAGATCTAAAAAAAATCTCTTGTCCAGTATATATTGTTTAATTAGTCAATTATTGGGATAGAGTTGGATACATTTTTAAGTAGACGTATTTTATATTTATGATGATTCATAGTAAGTACGTGCGTAACATCTATGCTTACACGTAACTACAGTGATACGAAATCATGACGTACTAATACGAGCATTGAAGAATTAAATATCGACATAAATTTTTTCTGGAAAAGAAATTATACAAAGTAGAGAAATATGCACGGGATCTCCGGGGAGCAAGCATACTTATACATATACATACATTGACCGTTTTCGAATACGACCATTTGCATTGGGACACGGACACACACACACACTATATATATATATACATACGTACATAAAGTGTGTGCGTGATGTACATAAGTTATGTATACATGCAGCACCATGTGTACCGTACATACACATGTATGTACGTGAATGACGAGACAAAACGGGGTCTACACGCGAAGAAATTCTGACGCTACGATATCGAAAAATGTTACACGCACTGTTGGCAATGCTGTAACAATGACAATGAGATATGCTGCAAAAATAATGTGATGTTATATATTGATCTCTGATGTTCATGCTATTACATTGATGATAATGAATTATGATAGTTGATGATGATAATGATGCTAATAATGAACGCAATTCGTGGGTAAGGAAATTCCAATTTATTATTTTCCTACATGATATGCAGATGATGCGTTTTACTGTGCTAATTTAACAACCTTCAGCGCCTGCAATTTGCCAATTACTTTTTCTATTTATATACCTACGTATATATTCATTTTGTTTGTGGGAATGGTAATTATGCTTACTTTTATATGGGTTTTTCTTTCTCTACATTGTAAATTTGTGCTTTTATATATTGCGCGGGTATAACATACGAAACTGATACGTTTCTGAGACATATGTATGTATCGTTCTCTGATTAAATCAGACACAGAAGAAATCGAGAAAACGATTATTTCTCCAACCATATGTTACGCCAACTACATATACATATATTACGGAGTTGCATCGATTGATGTCCCATGTGCTACAACGTGTCGTTAGTATGCTCCCAAAGAAGCTAATGTTTTCAGGTCAACTAGTAGCGGAAGCTACTTTCAGCTATACTCTGCACGACCAAAGTTCGATGTTTCTTTATGCAACGTACGACCTGTGATATATATATGTATAATGACCATTGCTGACAATGTCCTTGACAGCTTTTATTATCACAATTTTTCTATGGCAACACCAACTTTTCTATGGCAAATTTTTTTTTTTATTTTGTCGGGCAAATACATTTTGCGCTTCTTTGATTGTTTATAATCGATGATGATGATAATCACAATGATGATAAAAATGATGATGATAATCATGAGGTGAAATAGAGAAGCATTTTTAGTTTTGCTTCGCTGCTGAAACTGGATAAAAAATGTAGCCTTTAAAGCTGCATAAAATAACTAAATAGATTCAAATAAATTATTTTTATTGATACGCAGAGAATATTGGAGATAGTTCCTTCTGCGCAATTCACTTAATATCCATGCTACGAGCGTTTCTTGAGTGTAAACATATTTAAGATTAGGGCTTTCACTCCCAAAACTGAACAGAGAATCAAACGTGAAACACGCTTAACAATAATTTCTTCTAAGCTAAGGAAAAAGCTGAGCAAATCTTATAGTCATCGTTACAGACATTGAAATGCTCTACTCCGAATCAAATAGAACTTGTCGGGGACTATACATAACATATTCTATACAACAACAATTTTGTAAAACAAATATTTGAAAAATTTGAACATTTCTAGCTAATAACGCATTTTTTAATATATTTATAGTAATAATGATAATGACTTGGAAGATGGGGAAATTCCATCCGACGAAGATGACGAGCCAGTGCAGCCGCCAACAGTAAACGACAATGCCAACAAAAATGCATCGAAAGTAGATGTAGCGAAAAGTAAAACCTTTGATTCTAAGTTCAATAAGAATAAGAAATCAGGTGTTCAAGGAAGTAGCAAGCACGACAGATTCATCAAGTACAAAAGCCCGACAGAAGATTGGGCAGGGGATGTAGAAAAAGCAATTAGGGCCGCTTTGGAGGAAGATGGTGCTAGAAACCAAGAATCCAAATCTAAGAGTAAAAGTAATAGAAATAAGAGCAGAAAAAGAATACGGGAAGAAAGGGAGGAAGAGCGTAACAAGGATCAAAAGGTTTTAAAATTACTGTACTTCATAGTTGCGCAGTATTGAACTGTGCAATGTTTGTACATATAGATTTATCATAAATGTATGTTTTATAGAGACGTAAGGTGAGCGACGATGAAAATGCTAATGATGATGAGGATGAAATGCTATTTGTTAGAGGTGCTTCACCTATTAGGAAAGATTCCCAGGAGAATAATTCTCCGAGACATGCAAATGATCATGAAAATTTTGATAGCAACTCCGATTATGATGATAGGCCTAGCATAAATCGACATAGAGATAATGATAATAAGCGTAGTAATACAAGAGGTGGTGGAGGCGGAGGAGGTATAATAATATATTGGCAAATATATTCTTACCATTATATGAATGCTTCACTTGCCAAATCGGTTAACTTCATAAAGCAAAAAGTTGAGAAAAATGAGAAATTACACAGTTAGGAGTCAATAAAGTGTTTTGACATTGAAATTTAATAACATTCACAAAGTGGAGTTAATCGATTTGGCAAATGAAGCATTCATATACAATTCATTCGGAGATATTTTCTTAATTATAATGAATGTTTATGGTCACATAGGACGTAGGGGTGTTAAAAATGAACGTGGTGGAAAAAATAAAACCCGTGGACAAATGCGGAACGATAGAAATGGACGGAGAAATCAAAATAATGATCACAATCAAGATCCGGATGCCATATGCGTTTATTACATGCAAGGAAAGTGTCATAGAGGAGACGATTGCCCTTTTTCTCATAATGCTTTGCCACCTAGAAAAATGGAGCTATGTAAATTTTATCTTATGGACTGTTGTGCAAAGAGGGATAAATGTCTTTATATGCATCACGATTTTCCATGCAAATTTTTCCATACAGGATTAAAATGTAACCAAGGGGAAAATTGCAAATTTTCTCATCAACTTTTAAACGAACAGGCAAGAACAATATCACTATTGTTATCTTCTTTAGACAATTTAATTTTACAACGTGCACAACGAATAAGATATTATGTTTTAGGTGAAAGGAATTTTATTAAAACACTTGGAAACAGCGCCGAAAGAAATTCTCGGCGACTTTCCGCGTTTAAGTAGGGAAGGAGCAATGCTAATGATAAATAATACAGCAAGGAGTCTAGCGCAAGGCCAGGAAGCTATAAATCAAAAGATTCCAAGTCTTTTTGAGCTAAATGTACCTGCGCCTACTACAGCTACTAATACTGCTGACAAGCATAACGAAAGGGATGAAAAAGGTAATTAACAATATATAGATATATTCGCTTATATTTTTCATGAAAAATATTTACAGTAAAATGAAATCACTTTTTTTACAGAAGAGCAAACTCAGCATCAGAAAAGTGGTAGAGAAAGAAAACCATCTGGTAAAAAAACTCGGTGGGGTTCGGACGAAGATAGAGTTCCATATGAACAAATTATGTTACTGCAATCGGCCAATGAATTTGGTCTGCAACTCCCAAATGCTGCGTTAGGTTTAGCGACTCAACAGCAATTGCATAAAAAATCATTAAAGCCGCAATCCATGCCAAATATGGAATTCTACAAGGAAGCTAGCAATACTGAGTCAAACAAAACTAAGGTAACTAAGACACGTGACAGGGAAGACTTCACGAAGGACGTAGAAGAGGACGAAATTCTGGAGCAGGTACAGTGATTATATATTTTTGTAGACCAACATATAATATTCTATAACACATATTTCACTTTATTTTTTTTTTTTTCAGGCCAAAAAGAAAGACACTTCGATACTTGACAATTCAAAGGACGTAGATTTAAGACAGCTGTTAAAGTCCAAGAAGCCGCCACCCGTTGTTAGTATAGCTGATGAAGTAGCGAATCTTACTAAATCTAAATTTGACGAAGAGAGCGATCAGGATGAAGAAACAGACCTTGTTATAGAAATGCCAACGGAGGATGATGATAAGCAAAAAGATAAAAGTATAGATCAAGAAGGTAAACCGAGTTTCCTTTATCGTGAATAATAAAAAAATTGAACGAAGTAAATGAAAGAAAACGACCTCCTTTTCTTACAGAATCATCCAGTGCGGCAAACGAAGACGGTAATAATCAGCGGGATGCATCACGATCAGAGGAGCGAGAAATACCATCACATTTACCGAAGAAGGCACAGGAATTGTTTATGCGTATTCAACAACAACAACGAGCAGCGCAGGACAGTTTTAAAAATATAGAGAACGAGTGCTCAACACGGAATGCGGATCGAGTATTAGAAGACTGGTATTCGGACGATGAAGACGATGATGACGACGACGAAGGTGGTAATCTTACGATAGTACTTTCTAACAAGGATACATCGAAAGAAGAAAACGAAACTGCTGAAAAAATCCAGAATATCGTGATCAAAGAAGACATCAATCAATCTGCAACTTCTGCGCCTAGCATACCTCAACCTGCAGCTATCGTGGACAAGCTTGGCGATTTGAGTAAAATTGACATTAGCGCGGAGGTATCAAAGTTGTTATCGACTCTGAAAGATCGTAGTTTAGCAAGCAACAAGTCTGGCCAACAAAATGCTAATACACAGGATTATCCTTCGAAGTCTTCACCTGATAGAATATCGTCAGACGAATCGAGTAGTCATAATAAACTCATTAATGCTTCGAATCAGCTGTCAAAAATTGAAAACGAAACATTGAGTCCACGATCTTCGCCTGGAATGAGTTCTGCGCCCGTCTCCAGAGATCCTCGAATGTCCCGAGATCCTAGACAACGTAGAGAGGACCCGAAATCTGGTAGCCCCAGTAGAGCAGACAGTAAGAAGGAGTCGAAGCATCTTAGATTAGAAACCAGCATCTACAGTTCCGGTATTACAGCGGTCGACACTAATATGGACACAGATCTTCGAACGAAAACGGATCAAGATCTCAGGAGAAAAGATATGGATTTCAGGCAACAGTTTCAGAGTGGCTTCGGAGATACCGATCTCAGAGTCGTAGGGGCCGGATTTACCGATGCATCGACTAAATCCGACGTCGATTTGCGACAAATGTTGAGCTTACCTTTTAAACCAGCACCATCGCACGTCCCTTGCACGGAAATCGATGCAAGCATATCTTCCCATCCTCCCATGACGTATAAAGTGTACGTTGTTGATATACCAAGGCCCGATTACACGGGCCTTAAACTTACGAAGAACGACGCGCAGGTGAAATACGATCCGCGTTTGCGGAAAATATTCAGAATCGGTAAAATCGAGCTAGCTGATTCACCTATGTCCCCACCACCTGTTAAACCAGACACTCCAAAGTCGCCACCGCAAGTACGCTCCGATCCGCGCCGTAAAGCTCTCGAGGCTTCCAATTTATCTTCGCAAAATGTGAATGCTTCCATGATAAAGAATGTGCAACAACCACAAATGGAAATGTCGAATATGGGAATGGGTCCTAGCGGAATGTCTGTACCTCAAGGGATGCCTGGACCGCAAGGTATGCAAGGAGGACAGGGCATGATGGGTCCCATGGGTCCTAATCCGATTCTGGGAAACATGGGTCCAATGGGACCAATGATGAATCCACCTATGGGGCCGCAGAACATACCACCAATGGGTATGACTGGAATGCCCAATATGCCCCCGGGAATGAATATGAATGGACCAGTTGTGCCTCAAAATCAGATGAACTTTGATCCACGATATAATGTTCAACGTAACAATGGAGCTGGACTCTTGGGTCCGGCACCGGGTGTTGGTTTTGGACCGGATGTTAATTCATCTTACGACGGTCCACCAACATATTCTGGGGGTAATTTTAATAACTTTGGACCTGGTCCAGGCCCAGTACCTCCCGATTCTGGTATGATGGGGTTCAATCCAAATGGGCCAAATCCCAATTTCGTGATGGATGGGCCTGAGTGGAATGGAACGAACCAAAACAGACGTGGTGGACGAATTAGACGACGAAATCGTAATAGGACCAATATTGTGACTAATAATTAAGGCAACAAGCAATTTCGTGTAGGTACATAAGCAAAGTACCTGGTGATAATTCTCATTCTAATTTAAACTTGTACAGTATGCATTGATGTAATGCATTCATTTATATGGTCCAGACTAATTGTTTTTTTTATTTTTTATTTTTTGTTTTGTTTTGATCCTGTCAATTGTACATGGTGTCAAATCCTCGATAGCGATTAAAAATAATAGAATAGAAGTTTAAGCTAATGAAAATATTGAGAACTGTACATGAATACACAATGTTCATGCATTTCTTATATCGAGAAATATACATACCAACGAATGTTGTGAGTAATTCTCATAATCACGTGACGTTCTATATTTTATTTAAAAATATAAAATCATATTCTACATGAGAGGTATCTATTACACTACAGATAATAGGAATCTAAAATTACAGCGGAATTACGTATCTGTACATATTGAACATCTTCATCCATTTGAAAAGACAATTAATACATAAGATGCGAAGGATTCAAAGATCGTTTCATTATACTGATTGATTTATATCTTTTTTTATGTCTTCCATGTATAGTAAATAACACAAAAAAAAATTATATAAATATATATGTATATATATATTTCATATGCACGTGGCAGTTTTGGCTTCTAGAATACATATAGATTTTATTACGTTTCAACAGTATAAAGACGACATAATTGATAAGCGTTGATTAAGGCCTACTTTATCATAAATCGAAACACCAGTAAAATGACACAGTACACGATTCAGTACGAAAATGCAATATTTTGTAAAAATTGATGTATTTATAAGGGTTTTGAAAACAATTGTACATGGACATACTTTTTTACTTGCATTAGAAGACTGGATGGATATCGAAAATCTTTAATTCAAAATTTTTTAGGGATTACAATTAAAAGTGTATTGAAATAGATGTGAACTCTAACGATAATGTAAGTTTTACAGTGCTAGTAAAATTTTTACCCGATAATTACATTTATCAGTTATGGTACAACTACATGTTCCACAACTTAATACATTTTTCTGCTAAAACGCAGATTAAGAATACTTCCTCTTTGAGAAATAATACTAAAAAGAGTATATATTTAAATTTAAAGAACTGTTCACACACTATCCAGTGCTATCCAATCGATAATTTTCTTCATTATTATTATTGTTATTATTATTATTATTATTATAATTACTATTAATATTATTCTTATCCAAGAAACACGTAAAATCAGACCTGTAAAAAATAAAGTTTACTGTCGTATAGTAAAACTTTTTTTGTACAGTTCCATTGTTAATTCTAATCTGATTTTCTATTGTTCCTTGTAACATTGTAATATTGTAAGCGATGGTTGTATTTTTTTACTGTTCTTTTTAAAACGCAAACACTTTAAACATGGATATAAAAAAATGACATGTTTATACAATATATATAACGTGTATAAGAAATTGTACTTTCATTCGACTATAATTCATTTTGTTACAGGTTCTTATTTAATTATTATTATTATTATTGTTATTATTATAGTTGTTGCTATTGAACAATAATAATTATAATTGAATTAATTCTTCATTAATGTACAATAGAACTTAAGGGATCAGCCCGTATGGCCGATAAGTCTAAACGTGCATCCATCTCGTCATCCAATTCTCCTACAATAGCCCTGGAAAAAGGATAAAAGAAAATACCACCAAACTTCTCTTCGTACTACCCATGCAGTTAGTTTATCTATTTATAATTTTTTCATATTTAATTGAGAGACAACTATAATGTAAAATTGTAAATTGGTAATCATATATTTTTCTATCTAGGAAATATTTATGTTGTCTGTTAAACTGCTAAAATAAAAATCAAATAAATATCGTATCTCTTGTTTCATAAATCAAATACAATATCGTATAAATGTAACTAGAATAATAATATAAAAGTAGCAAGACGTTTTCGCAGCAGAAAATAATGATATGAGCGAAGAAGCAATTGCTTATTTTTCTGCAGCAATGCATCTTTGAAAGAGTGAATTAAATGGAATTACTTACACATTGTCTCCTCTGATGATATGTAAACCTAATACTACTTGTTCTACACCTTGTGTTGTACTGTACACGCGTTCATGAGATTCATCCAGTATTATGTTAATGGTTTGATCGAATCCCTTTAACGTACCCTAAGTGCATTGAAATTTTCGAGTAAAAATATTGAATTGTGACATAAAAATTACTACAAATAAAATGAACTTAACCCTACAGAAACACAACATGTTAAGCAATACCTTGCAACGTGATAATAAAGACAACCACATATATATATACGTGCAAAAGTTTGTGATAATGATTATAATGGACTGTAATTCAACGAAAAGTTATTTATATATAAGAAGAGAATACTTACAATAAAGTTTCTACCATCGGAGGTAATAATTGATACTGTGTCTACGAATTGTTAAGGATGAATAGGCAAACACTAAAAATAATATATTGAATGAAAGTAAAGTAAATAAAGGATACGATTCACGTAGCTTTCTAAACCTGACGCCATAATCTTAGTTTATTATTTAATCATTCAGGCAAGTTCCACATGAAATTGTAGTGTGTTATACGCGCGTGTACTTAACGTTTGTTGCAGTAACTAACGCGTGCGAATTAACTTACTGTTGTACAGATGTACATTTTACTCAAATACGTTCCCAGCTAAAAGTTGCATTAATCATATACGACCAATAACGAAGTTAACTTATTTTGAATGTGGTAGCCGCTGCTTATTCGCACGATTGGTATCTTAAAGAAAAGTTCAGCAAAATTCACTGTTAAATGTAATCATATTGCCCAAGTAAAAAGTGATTGGTAGTGATTGGGTAGTAGAATAAAGTGAATACGATTCTTTCTTACTTTTACCATATATTTACTGTAAATTTATTGTAATTTAATTTGTAATGTAATTTATTTATTTATTGTAAATTTATTGTAAACTGTATTTGATATTAAATTCTCAGATATAAAAATTCAGCAGAATCTTTCAAACAAATGCTACAATGCTCTGTTACTGGAATACATATATTTTCTTTTTAGTTAAATTATGATAGATTTAGGAATGCTTAGTTATACGAACACCGATAGAATGGATGCGTGGTATTTAAACTTGTTTCCATAATATTAACAATATCCTATAATTTGTGATTTCCTTAAAATATTGTATTTCATAATTAATTAGTAGATGTGCAAGACAAAAATTAATTCTCGGTAACACCTACGATTTTTCGGAGTATATAATACTGCCATCTATAAAGAGGTGCTTGAAAGTACTTGTGCCTCTGCCATTTCTATACCCAAAAGAGGTATAAAAATAAATATCGCTGTTTTCTCATGCCAATGCAATATTATAATAAATTTAATGTTACCATTCATTGTTTAAACTATTTTTGCGTCCTGTAAACTGATTTCATACAGAAAAAAGCATTTTTATTTTTATACCACTTTTGAGTGTAGATATGGCAGAGGCACCAGTAGTTTCAACCATTTCTTTATAGGTGGCAGCGCTATAGACGAAAAGAATTATTTTTATTCGTTTATTAATTTATTGAAAAATGTACTCTGCGTTCGCCGAGAGTTGGCGAGTGACAGTTTACGCTCTCACTCTGCTGCTATCACGTGACTTGCTGCTATTGGCTGAAGACGGTGACAAAGGTTGACGATCAGCATATCGGGACAGAGTGAAATAGAATGATTCCAAAGCATTGGCGTAGCCTCAGGAAATCATTAAATTTCTTAATACATAGTGTACACTTTGATGGGGAGGCTACGCCAATGCTCTAAATTCATCATTCTATCTTACTTTGTCTGGATATGCTCGTCGTCGTTCTTTGTCACTGGCCGTAGCCAATAACAGCAACGCACATGGTAGCAGCAGAGTGAGAACGCAATATGCTGTCACTCGCCAACTCTCGGCGAACGCAGAGTACATCGGTATATGTTATTTCTACAACTCAACAAGATGCTATAGATAATCCTTATTTAAGACCAGGAAAATACCAAAGAATAACATGCCAGTAGTTACGGGTCCTGGATTACATTCAATAGAGTTCCTCTTGACTGATAATCGCTATAACCAACTCAGTATTGTATGGCTAATTTTATTAGCTCTTGGATTAACATTGTGTACATAATGATATTATAATACAAAGTGTATTTCCCAAACTTTTATATTTGTATAATACAATAAAAATCAATCTTTATTATAAACAGTTTTACATAAAATTGTCGTGAATTGTATTACCAAAATTAATGTTAGACGCTATAAACATTCCGCTTCGTGCTATGAATTGCTGTTCACTCTAATATTAAATCTACAGTTTGTTTAACGAATATATTAAATGGATCCCACGTATTTGGTTCAACATTATTCACTCTCATTTTATATTCCATGGTATCGTATTTATATTGCACTTATATAGCACCAGTTTGAAAAAAAAGAAGATAAGAATACACATACAACTATACATATAGTCCTCTAAAATGGATGATTAGGTAAAGTTTATAAAAATAGACTTTCTCATTATTGTATTGCATATAAGATTCTCTACATATATATTGCGATAAATAGCACCCATTAAAATTATTCGCGCATTTTTACTCTGCAAAAATACATCATACTATCTTGGATTAATATAGGCATTTTAATAAATGTAGATAAAAGTTTCTTTGTCTCCTTAATAGTTGTGCAAATGTTAAATCGATGTGTATATATATAATATATGTATTATATACGTGAAGTACACTTATTATAAATATACGTAAAAATATATAGCAAATTGGTAATTTTTATAAGGCATACGTTCTATAATTTCTAGGTACTTTCCTATTTTCTAAGGAAACTATAAGAGATGGGCTTTAAAAAAACTACCACTTAAGCATTCCTTTAAATACATCATCTGAAAATATGTTTCGATTATTTTCTGAACGATTGAGATATGCTTCTCAATTCGTGTACCCTTTTAATATGAATCACTAGCTTGCTTGTCGAGTTACAACTAAAGCTTGTATGTAATGAATACATTATTTATCAGAATATTTATAAATATAAATTATTGTATGATTAGATTTATACTTATTACAGTACTAAAAGGGACATAATTCAAGTTTTTAAAATGCTTCTAGTTCTAATTACAAAAGTTTCAGACAGTTTAAAAAATTTGCTTTGTCCCCCATTCGAACACTTTCATGAAATATATGATGCGGAATCGATTATTAAGATGTGCCCAGTTTTAAGAAGTCTTATCCATTTGTTATACTTCACTTTCGTTATTGCCTCATGGTACTTAGTATTGGTACCAAGGTTGACGTCGTACCCAGCGTAATTTCATACCAGATGCAGTGCGTATTTTTATACTAGCACACTCTGCGGCTCGAACTGTTTCCTTTACACTCTGCATAAGATTTTGAGCATTTCCAACTAGCATGTCTGTTGCTTCTTGATCTTCTTCCGTACCTAAATATTTGAAATGCAAATTACATTCGAAACCAATATGAAAGATTTAAAACGTTTAAAAGATTCAAAAGTGTATTCAAATGGTGCTATAGGAGTATATGTATATTTTTGCTACTAATTTTTATATGGTATACTACGTATACACGATGTAGTTGATATATGTAGTATCAGTACTGTAAAACTAAATTCTGGTTTGGCAGTGTAGTGTGGAATGTGAGGCTGCATAATGAGTCTATTATTTACATAGAAAACTACATGCAATACATGAATACTAATATCATCCAGTGTGTAAAAAATATCACGTATACATATGATAATTATAATTTAAGAACACAATATTTCAAAGAAAATAACAGAATATGTAGGATAAAAAGAAATCATGCGAAAGAGACGATGTTAAAATATGTATACCAATCAGACGAATGCTATAAATATTTTATGCTAGTCTGAATTAATTTTATGAGAATTACTCTTAGAGTACTCTGTTACTTCTCGATTGCACAGAACATTCAGTTTTCACGTATTATTTATTGTCAACTATATTTTCTATGCTACCTCATACTTATTTCATAATACACTTACTGCAGCCAATCAATTCGTCTACACCACGATGAGCAGAGGCATATCAAACCATTTAAGGTTTAACAAGGCATCAATAATTAAATTGAAAAAAATTAAAACATTACTCGTTTTATAATTTATTATTTAAAGATATTTATGTATACCAGAATCTTTTGAAGTCTTTTTTGTGTAACTCAATACTTATCGAGCATTGAATATTTTCACAGTCTCGTTTTCAGGGGAAGGCTAAAATATGCATGCATAATAATGCAAGTGCAGTGCCGTGAAATATTCCAACAATAAAATAAAATGAACGCTAAACAGAACGATAAAAACATCAAGCATAATTTATCAATATTTTTACCATAAAGCATCAACTCTTCCCAGGTTGGGAGCGTCTCTATACATGTATATAAATTTTTTTATTAATAATTCTTCACGTAAAATACTTCTTTACTAAAGTAATGAATTCCCCGATTTCTATAAATGCTCACTGGTATTCCAATTTACAATTTAATTTAGAACAATTAAAATATCTCATTGAGTAGAATAAATTGAATAATTTTTGTACTGTACCTTGCGCACCCAACATTGTAGCTTTCACTGTTGACAATATCTTCAATTGTGTACCTATTGTAGGTATACGTTCACAGACTTGAAGAAGGTTCTGCGAAACAAATAGAAAAGAATATTAGTCTAAATAAATAAAAATATAACGATCCACGGCGGAAGAATTAAAGCACGTACTGTACGAATACGTCTATCGGTACATTCTCTAGCTAGTTCCTTGGCTAGACGAGTGACTTCTTGAGAAGCTTCAGCAATGGCTTTAGCGCATGCAATCAGATCCCTTTTGTTGCCACCTTCTCCTCTAACTAGACCTGATAATCTGCCCATTAAAATAGCCATCTTCTTTGCAGCTGCAATAATCTCGTTATCTTTGCTCGACCACTGTCGTACTTCTTGATGCAAACCGTGAGCAGCCATCTAAAACATTTACCAAGGTGGTGTTATGTTGAACTTGTATTTTCGAAAAAAAGTAATAGAGTTAAGACGTAATTTCAAAATACCATTATAGGCTGATTAGGTTGTGGGGCATGCATAAACATTTCATCCTCATCGTCTGTTTCTGGTGGCGGTGGTCGTGGTGGTGGAACATCACCACCTGGCAGAGGTGGACGTGGCGGGGCGACTTCTGTTTAAACGAACAAATTTTAGATACAGTGATTTCTTGTATTGCGAATGCTACATTTCTTCCTCAAACAAAGTATCGATCGATGCAAACATTGTATGCAAGACGAAACTTAACACACAACATTTATAAAAGAATCCACATTTCATAATTACCATCTTCATCGTCATAATCATAAAAGTAGCCTATCATCCCACGCAGCGTTAAAAATATGATTGCGTATTAGTTTGAGTTAAGCAAATGTGATAAGCATCCTAGTACATCATGCACTAAAGAACATGGCAGAATATCCAATGGATTAAAGTTAAGAAGTTAAAAAATTGTTAGTGTGCAAGGTGAAGATTAAATATTTCTTTGTCACCAAATAATAGCATTGTATTGAACTTTTCTTAACAGTAGATTTCTATTAAATGTAACGAAACGCAACAGTCTATTATTATTATTATATTCTTCGGCAACAAGAAATGTAATTTAAAACATTTCGATGTAATAATTGTGTTTTATTGCCATCATTCCTATTAATTAAATAAATAAAAACATAAAAATTTCATGTCAATAAACACATGCTTCTCCCACAAGGATAAATAAAGTTTTGAACAACGAACACTTGCAGTCTCTCCCCTCAAAAAAAGAACTATTAAATTACCTCCATCTTGAACTGGTTTTTCTAACTCGGTTTCAGAAGCTAGTTCTTGATATAGGAGATCTGGATTATCTCCTGACAAAAAAAAAAATTACTTTCGCGTCTTGATATCACAGAGCGTTATTGCTTTGGAAAATTGTATGCTTAATTTCACCTTAAAGCAACTTAGGCACAAACGTTATTGAAGAAAAGAAAATAGCCACAATATATGTACAAATATCTACATATATGTATGTTCGATTCCAAATTTTGTTGGGTTTTTTTCAAGCAATGGTAAATACCTTCTCGTGCCCACTTTGGTAATGGACTGATAGCGCGATGTTGGACTTTATTTGTGTTCAGACTAGGGCTGATGACAAATAAATTGCTTGGCGATGGTTGATTTCTTAAGGGCTCACCAACTAGCATTTATAAAGAAATGTTGAGAAATATTCAAATCTTGTATTAAGATTACAAACCAAACCAAAACAAAGTAAAATAATATCGCATCGAAATATCCTATCATTTTCCTAAATATATACCGCCATTTGCTAAGTATTCAGTTTAAAATATGGTACGATTTAATATCGCGCACAATATTTTTCGATTATTAATATTTCTCATTTCTACATATCTAACAAAATGATGAAAATAGTGTTCAAGTAATACTATATGATAATCAATCATGCACAAGCTGTCTTCATGCAAATATATAGTACCTTTATCCGTGAAGTAATTATACTGTCGGCTTGGCAATAGTTTTTCTGTAAGAAATATTTTAAAGACTTTTACGTTGTGAAAGCACAATAGTGATAAAGTAAATGATAACTTGATAAATATTTCGGAGTACGAGACATTGCACCACGATAGTAGAACCATGAAAGAATAGAAATTTGTTAAGCACCTGCGTTCGAAGCATTAAATGACCAAAACCAAAACATAGTGCATAATTTTTGACAGGGGATGTAAGATATACAAAAAAATATCGAATACACTCACCATCATTAAGGTGTAACTGTGATACCTCTGGAGGAGGTATTACATCTGGTTGAATAACGATAGCTTTACGAACTTGTCCAACATTAGACAAAAGCTGCAACATGTAACATCAAACAGATTAATTATATTAATCGAAATGATAACAAAAATGATTGTAATAATAGAATTATTTACCGCGCGATTACTTTCTCTCCAACGAGAAATTGCATTGCTATCGTTAATATTAATTGCAACTAATTTCGCATCCTGAACCATTGGGGCAACACCTGTATAAAATAAATTTGTTTAAAATTTGCATACGAAAGAACTGTATAATAAATATATTGTTCAACTATCACACTCCATATCACTCACTGCTTTGTAGAATATCTGTAGCATGATTTACTCTCTGAATAAATGCAGGATCCTCGCTGTTATCGCTTTCCTGTTTCGCAACAAGAATCACCCTGTTGGCGAGTCTAGCAATAGCGGCAGTATTGTCAACCATTTTTTGTGGATGACTCTTTGCAATAGCTTCCTCGCATAAGAACGAGTGCTTTTGCATTTGCTCCTCGGAGATTCGAATAAAATCTCCGCTATCAGTGGCTTCGTCGCAAAGTGCTCTAGCCCTCTGCATTGTTTCCGCATACTGTTGCCGCAAATTCTCAAAATGTTCGTCCGCGGCTTTACTGTCTGGATAGGTCATTCGAATTCGTCCGGCATTAATTAATTGTGGCGTTAAAGATTCAACTTGTGAGGCGCTTGCTGTTAACGCTTCCGCCAATTTCTTGTTTCCTCCACTTCCTAGAATCGCAATGAAAAACCAATTATTAACCAATTAAAGGGATATTTAACAGTGATATAATATATCTATGTACCGCCAGCAGCCACCATTCTGGCTGTTTTCACAGCTCTATTGGAAAACGTTTGAAGAGCATGAGTTTTGTCGTTGAAGTTTTGATCGCGCCCTGGCGTCCCTTCTGGAGCTAACACAGCATCCGTGAATTGTTTAAGCGGTGTAGTTATATCTATGAAGTCTTCAACGACTCTAGAGACAACAGCTTGCTGTATTCTATTCTTCAACTCGTACAGTTTATGAGACAGCTGGCGAGCAATTTCTTGGGCACGAGGGGTATTTCCTTGGCCATGAGCGCACAAATCTCCAAGTTGATGGGACAGATTGTCTACCTCGTCGCATAGTTGCAGGATCTCTGCTTTATGAATTCCTGGCAAACCCTCGGCAACCTAATTTTTTTTACGTATAAATCATACTAATAAACGTGATACAGATAAGAAGTTGGTAGTATTTATAAAATTCACGATACCGATTCTAGTATTCGATTAGTTCTATTTTAAAGCGAATACTCTTAAACTACTACACGTAACTTACGCTTGCTACGTGTTGTTGATTCTTTCCATTTGCGGCATTTAAATTATTACAAGGAAATGATAAACTTTTGGGTTGGTAAATTATTCTGTACCCACAGTTAAAGAAGAAAGAGAAACGTTTCAATATTTAACGCGCAATATACCTTCTTTCCTTCATGTATAATTAAAGCTATTGCTCTTTGACCAAGTCCTTTATCGTCTTGTTGTGGATTGAGAAGCCACTTGTTCGCCTGTTCCAATCGGCCAGCTACCGTGTGCGCAGTTTGCGTGGTACCAGATTTATCAGCAGCTACTAATGCAGAAGCAATAGCACTGCGAAGTTCGTTCGTCTTTTCTTTTATACCACGAGCCAAGGCTTCTGCTTGAGGTGTAGTTCCTTCGAGAATAAAAATAATTTAGATATCCAAGGAATAAAATGTACAAACACATACGATATATGTTTACACAAACCTTTCTCATTCTGTCTTAGCTCACAAAGAGCATTGGTCATAGTAACAATTTGTGAAGTTAATTTTTGTAAAGGTTCTGCTTGCGAGGGTGGAAGATATCTATCCGCTAATCGCTGAGCTTGCTCAATTATTTGACGAAGACTTTTTTCTCCAACACCACCGCGTAGAGCAAAGCCATCATCCAACCAATCATAAGCAGCCCTTATTCTAGATTCTATAGCACTTTGAGCTTTTTTGAGTACCTAAAGAAAGAAGACCACGATAATAAAAGTATCATTTAAAATTTTTAGTTTATACGAAGGCCCCAAGTAACACCTACTGTCAATTGATCTGCATCCCATTCTTCTTCGTCGTATGTAGTTAGCTGCAAAACTCTAATAATTTCATTTAATTCGTCTGACATTCTGCCAGACAGATAGTTACGATTTTCAGCTGCCTCTTCTGCACCTTTACCTCCTTGAGAAATAATATGGATAAATATTTTCATAGAGCAGATGAGGATAGGTGCAAGTGTTTTCACCTGTTTTATAATTCATTCGTATAGTATCTATTACCAATATTAACAATGTTTTTGCAACGTTCCAATATAAATAAACTATTTGTCTACCTGTTCCAAGCAGCGGACCAGAATTTCTCTGTGTACTTGATGAGTCAATTCTTTTTCACGAGCGCTAACTTCCTTTGAGACTTTACTGAGGCAAGGACTTAAATTTTTTAGAAAATGAACTAAATCTTCCATTGTTTCTATGACCTCTGTTACCGCCAAGTAATCCAATACTCTCTTGCATTCTCTGATTATTTTACGTACTTCACTTTCATCAAAGCAGAGTAGCAAAGAACTGGTTCCTTGGAGGATTCCGCGTGAACCTTCTATGAGCTTTTTCCTAACGAAGATTTCAGTAATGTATAACTGTTTATGCAGTACTATGAAGAGTGTATTACTTTCAATACCTGGCTGGTCCAGAATATGGGTCTTGCTTTAACATAGCAGATGCCTCTTCCAATAGACGAGAAGCTCCTTCGACACGTTGCAATGCAGACGGCATATCTTGTTTGAGCAAAGCATCATCCGAAGAATTAATTGTTTCTTTTCCAACCTGTTAATTAAAGGGACGAATTAAAGTAAAAAGGGAAAAAGAATGCAAAAAGAAATGATTACATAGAAAATAACAGCCTAAAGTATAACGTACCTTGACAAGATTAGCCACTGCCATACTAACTGCCTGCACAGGCCTCCCCAAATCGGGCATTGCATTTCCATCTTCGGCTTCTTCGTGTAAGATAACAAGCCTCGAAACCTACATTGTACAGGTGGAGTAAATTATAAAAATTATTTGCATAACAACATACCTTGTTACAAATGGGAAAGAAATGATTTAAGCTAATTCATTCGTCATTAAATATTTCTACCTATATATGTATATATTTTGGAAGGTACAAATATATACGATTATATATTACAAACAGAACATTATCGGTATTTAAAATATATATAAACATAGTACAAGTTTCTTAATTATCGTGAGCGACAATCGACTGATTAGGCTGCGTCTATATCAAAATAAAATAAAAATGCTTCACCTAATTCCATTCATAAAAGTAACTGATATATTTCGGTATGAATGTGTTTTCATTTACGCTGACATTGAAAAGATAGTTATTAACATATCCGCAAGGATATTCAACTTAAAAGTCTTGAAGAATTTTATATGTGTAACGTGTGGGATGATACAGTCTAGGTAGCTCCATCGTGTCCTTTTTTGGAGATACTAAATGATCTCAGGTAACTAGCAGAATATTTCATAATGTCCATGTGATGGGATTGAGTTTCATACATCAAGCTTTTAGGCCAACAGATGAATTTAGTTTCCCTGCCCTATATTTGTAGAATGATGTCATAGTTCTATATAAAGAAGCATAAGTCACTTGGGAAGTCTTAGTCATGAGAAATACTATGGTTTAATAACAATCAATTCTAGGAATCGAAAAATACGAATTACCTCTTCAGTATCATACCTACGAGCGCTATTTTAAATGGTAGATGCTTAATAAATAATTCGAACTTGGCAAATTCCGAGTGTATTGCATATATAACTCTGTTACACATATGTATCGAATTACATGTCGAAAAATATTTGCAATCAATTTTATGAAGACACAGACGAAGATAAATAATAGTTTTGTTTTTAGAATACTGTTAATTAATTGCTCAGTTCGTTTGACTGTGCATGTCTCTCTCGCTCTACTTATCTCTGTCTCTTTCTCTCTGGCTTCAAATAAGAAAACAAACACATTGACATTTTACCAGACGTCATGAAAGTGACATAAGTAAGCGTTTTCTATAAATCCCACGATTAGGCCGATCTAAAATTTGGAAAATATGTGTAATTACCTGTTGTGCGACAGGCTCCAAGATGCTTTGTATGGTTTTTGTATGAAACACCGGCATCTTTGCAAATTTGATGACTTCGTTTGGGAAAGTGCAGAGGAAACCGATTATCGGAACGAATTCACACGAAAAATGCTTCGTTGCGAACGTAACGAAAGTATTATGAGCGAAAACATTAACAACGCGTCACAGAAATAAAGGGAAATTAATTACGAACGGATAGAAAAGAACTCGTCCGGTGTACAAGCAACGGAAAAGTAATCTTGGGTCGCTATAGATCACGATCACGATCAAGGATTATGTACCACACTCGAGAAAATCGTATCGGTGCACAGATCATCGAAACTAGGAAAACAGTGCAACCATCGCTTGGGGATACTTTAAAAGTTACTAGATTAAATACCGATACTTCCATAATTTTTGTCTAAAATTATCACAATGCTCGTGGATCGTGCGCTACATATGACTGTAAATAAGGAATTTTTATACTGTTGACAAACGATAAATTTGTAAAATGTGTAAGATTCATGAATTAAAAATTACGAAACACGATGTTAAGATTTAGAAATTCATTTCGAAATGCCATGTTTTATTTATAAACTCTAATTGTATGTCAATTTACTTAGCAGAGGTTAATGGGCTAAATTTCATCATAAATAATGATGCGAATACATCAAAGAATATATCGCGCAAGGCATCGAAACTTGGATTGTATCTCGTTGGTATAACAGGTAATTCAATTAATGAAGTAAATTACATTAATTATAAATTACAGCGTGATGATACATGGTATATTAATGTTTAGGTGGCATCGCGACAGCTATCAGTGTGATATGTATTCCATTCGTAAGTCCTGCGTTTCGAAAAATTTGTTTACCTTATGTACCAGCGACTACTCAACAAGTGCAAAATGTATTGCACGCTTTAAAAGGACGTTCCGGATTGTTGATCGATCTAGGAAGTGGAGACGGACGTATAGTAAATAATACATTGATATCGAATGATCTCTTGTCTAATAATTAAAGTATGATCGTAACATTATTGAATTGCCAACAGGTGTTTGCAACAGCGAAAGCAGGATTTAAAGCTCACGGTATCGAATTGAATCCTTGGTTAGTCTGGTTTTCTAGATTAAAAGCTTTGGCAATAGGATCACCATCGTCGCAAACGAGATTTGTGAAGAAAAATTTATGGCAGCACAATTTAAAAAATTATGATAACGTTGTTTTATTTGGTGTTGATCAAATGGTAAATTCTCTTTTCTTTTGTTTTTAAAGCGTAGTTTATTCGTACTCTGTAATCAATATATATTATACGATTTTTAGATGAAAGACATTGAAGCAAAGTTTGTGAAAGAATTGCAGCAAGATTGTGTTATAATTGCCTGTAGATTTCCACTTCCAACTATGACTGCCATAAAAACAATTGGAGAAGGAGTTGATACCGTTTGGGTGTATAAAGTTTCAAAACATTTAAAATGAGATTACTTATAAATAGGTAAAATAAATATTAAATAAAACATGACATAATTATTATGTTCTGAAGTTAATAGTGATGTCATCAACATTGTTTTAACATAACATTTATACATAAACAAAATATTTAACATTATATCGGAACATTCGAACGAGACTTAATTTATATCTTAGAATCTATATATATCTATATATATCTTTATATATAGTCTTATTAATATACTAAATTAACTTGTTCATTTTACATTCATACACTTAGCGTGATCATATTCATTCACACTTTCTACTTGCGTAATTACATTTGCCTTTTAATTAGACTAAAAGGTTTTAGGAACACGAATTAAAACTTTTCTCAATCATTTTCTCGAATTTCAGACAAAGTGTTCTCACGACTCGGTAATAAAAAATTGAGCCAATAAATTCAAAAATCCAATTATCGGTATACTTATATGCAAAAGCATGGAAAATGTTGTCAATTTTTTTTGCTGTTTTAAAATCGCCAAGTATAATAAACTTGGTAAAGTAAATATGTAAATAAAACCACTCAATGCTCCAGTGTACCTTATTATAGTACCAATGTATGGCACAAAAACCGCAAATAGAATGCATATAGTTATCAAAATCACGTTAACTAGAATTACACAGCTTATGTTAAATGTTTTACATATCGACGCAAGCAATTGAACGCGTAACATATATGCGAGTAACGGATAAACTGTTAATAATTGAAACAGGAGAACAACTCTTGCAGCTACAGTCAAGCCGCTCCACTTTTGAAAATTATTCAATAGATTCTGCAAAGAAAAGTGTTAAAAGTTGTCGATTTTTATTGTTTAGATTCATATTCAACTTACGTCCTCGATACACGATTTGCTCAATGGAAAACAAATGTAAAATATGACGCCCACAATGATGTACGTTATCGTAACAAGAATATATGCGATCGAGAGATCCCTTCCCTGTAATTTAAGATAAATAGTACTTCTGGATAATATAGTCAGACTTCTAAATGGACAAAAGTCGCTTACATTTTTACTTGGGTCACGATTGCTTTGCATTATAGTAATTATTATGTTGTGAATAAAAAACGATAATGCCAGCATCCCAGAAAGTGCAGGAAAAGAGAATTTTAATGTCCAACTGGTTTCCCAGTCTGTTGCACTCATATTGATGCCCCATGATGATGATTTAATCAAGACAAAGATAATCAAATACACCACAGACCCGGTTCCTGTGAGATTTGTAAAGTCTTCGTAATTTCGTACAATAAAGCGTAAACTGATGGAGATCAAAGTCATGTTGTGACCAAGAAAAGATGTTTCAATTTTTGCATGCAATGTAAATGTTTTCTACTTACCGAGCGAATTGAATTTTGTAAAAAAGGTAGGACTGTTAAAATTCAGAAATGGAAATATTAACAGACCGAGAAAAATCGGAACTGTTTTATATAGATCCCAAACTGGTCCTAAACTATCATACGTAGAATCGTGAATAACAACGTTTGTTCCATTATATATTACTTTCTTTGGGCACAGTACTACAACGAACAGTATTTTGTTAATCTCTGGACATACCTTTACATTCATTGGAAATAAACCTTGCTTCTTACCTTCTAATGGATAGGAGCTGTTGTCGATCATAGGATAATCTGTTTTAATTATGTTATCTGTAAAAAGTTATATTATTAATATGCAAATTTTATATAAAATTATAAATAAATTTTTGCAATATTTACCATATATAAAATTTACAGAATTGTACAAGAAGTTGGACATCAGTACCCAGTAAGCGATAGTTGCGCCTAATAGAACTGTAATGCTAAAAGCTTTGGCAACATACTCTGCCCACTTGTTAAGATATATTCTACATAATTGTGTTACTTCTATACCTTTTTGTCCACCTAAAACAGTTTATTATATTAACACAGACGTAAAACCTTTGTATCGTGCCTCTGCAAGTGCGTATAGGAGAACAATTAATCTTTTACCATAATGTTTATGCACAACTAATAGACAGTACGCTGTATAAAGGCATAAGCCACTCATGGCGAGTATCAAAATAATGCCAGGAAAAAATCCAGTCATTTGTATTCCCCATGGTATTGTTAGTAAGGAGGAACCTAAAATTGTGTTCCATATTGAAAATCTAGAAAAATTGCAATAGCACTTCTATTAAGCAAACGTAATTACCTATATGCATATGTTGGTTGAGCCTTCGTTTTTGAGTTATTAACGAAAAACCCTGACCAGTCGGAGCACCCCACGACCAAGCGCGTTTGAATCCCAGGCGCTTGAGCGCGCGATTTACGGGCGCTCTGATTGGCCCGTGTTTTTTGTTTATAACTCAAAAACGAAGCTTCAACCAACATTTTGGTAAAGGAAAAAGTTGTTCAGAGTCACCCCAGCAACCCCCCCACTAAAAGCGGACGGAGAGATCCCCGGTGAACCTGTATAATTCTACGGAAAAAGAGATCTGATAAAAATCATGTATGCATTTATGTACATAAATTGCATAAAATGGATCGAATATTCATTCTTCTTTTTTGCTTTTGTACAGTCCGCAAATTTTTCGTTGGCGTTCAATGGCAACACCTCGTGTCCTTGTAGCGGCTAGCTACGGGCATTGACCTCTCGGGTGGTCGTCTGTTGCCCAGGCAACCGACGGAGCACTAACCCCTTCTAATGTGAATATACCATGTAGTCGTCAGAGTCACAACCACCCGATGGTGGTCGAAACGTGAGCGACTGGTATTCACGTTCATTTTATACTCTCGTTCGTTTTCACATATTAAATGCACACCTCTCTATGCCTTCTTTTACGCTTGTTTCTTGAAACAGCGTAAAATGAAACAACGCATCATCAACATGTCCAGTGTAAATGATCTTTTCGTCACGTTAACGGTGTGTGAAATGCGTGTGCAGTTAAGAGGTGAAAACGAATGAGAGTATGTACAACATTTAAACTTATAATAAAAATCGTAGTATAAGTAGTAGTGAAGTTTTGAAATAGGAAAACCGTTTAGTACGAATTTGAAAATTAATTTGATCGATAATTTGACGGAAGAAAATTTTGGCTCACAAATGGGTATGTGTATTTAATTTCACACTATAATGCTTTGTAACAGTACTACTCTTTGACTATATCTATTTAGATTGAGTGTGTTATAAGTTGCATTATTTTAATTCGAATTTATTTTTTGGTTGTATCGCACATATATCTTATTGCAAATATGATTAATGTTCAAAAAAATGATATCATTACAAGACACGATAAAGTAAGGGTGAAACACTAAGTTACTTCTGTAGTTGCACGAGCATTTGCTCTTTCCGCCTTATCTCCTGAGATATAACACAAACATAAAAAAAATTGCCAACTACAAATGCGCGTTGATCGTTATACGCATATCGCGCACGAGGTAGACAACGAAGGAAATGATCTATAGCTTAAAGGAAACAGACCGTCAATCTGTTGTCTTCAAAATGCATGTAGGGATTTCTGATGCAAGATTTCATTTTTCTCTCGTCATCGGTCTACTAAAAATATGTCTACCGATGAGATAAGAAAAATTTATGAATACGATTAGATTTCTGAATACTGTATTAAGAGAAGTGACCCAGAACCCTATCTGGATGATAACACGATAGCTGATAATAATTTGTAATTAATAGTTATATTGTGTCAAAGTGCTAAATATAATATCTCATTTGTCATTGGTGTAACAAAAATATTGCCGAGCAAATCTACTTTTTGCTTTATAATCTTTTGTTTAATTATCGGATAAAATGAAGGGGATTCTAGGAATATCTTTGCACGATATATATATCTAAATAGCATCACCCAACGCCGATTCTATAAGTCTTGCTACTTACATGGTAACTAGAGAACTTTGTTTTGATTTATTATCTTTGCGGGAGGCTTCCGCAATTTCCTCTTGCAATGTGTAAGATTCAGATAATGTATTTGCAAGATCGGTTGGCAAAGGCTGTCTGTTGTTTCTTTTATATCTTTCCTTATTAAATGCCTAATAAAAAACAGATTATCAATAATGCCTTATTTATAAGATCCTGTAATTATATCGGTGATACTAAAGTCTGTAAATATATATAATATTTCTAGCGAGATCTAATTGAAGGTAGTAAATTACTATTATATTTAGACGTCGGCCAGCCTGGATAGATATCAGGCTGAAATAACAACATGTATTTTTATATCGTTTGTGGTATTCTCACCAGATCGGTATTACTGATTTCATAACATCTGTCTTGTATTTCATTTAATGAGGAAGATCTGTCTAAGGTTAAAGATGCAGCTAAAGTATGGTCCTCTGTAAGGGGTGGTGGTCTCTTTGGTATTACGGTAACATTAGAATGCAGACTAGAGGTTTCTATACTACCGTACCTAGAAAAAACACTTATGTACATATAATTTACAGATAACGGAGAGAGGCTAACATTAATATTATTTTATTCGAGGAACAAAATTATCGTTAATAAATAAATAATGGAAGAAAAAATTAATACTTGAAGCAGCTGTTTGTAGGAATGCATTCTGAATCACTGGGTTCAAAATCTTCAAATGCAATTGGTTCTATGCTACTGTGCAAATCCAAAGAGATTAAAGGTGCAGTTTCAGAACCACTGTCATGCTGTGCAGTGCAAGGTTTCCAATCGTTCATAGATTTATTCATATTATATTTCATTCGTGAGTATGCTATATAAATAAAAGAACAGGGGGAAATATTGCATGTATTATTGAAACAAAGCGTTCTACATTTTAATTCTAAACGATACGAATAGTGCTTACCCTGTATTAAGTTAAAGAACAGTTGTAACTGTTAGATTTTATGAGAAGTTCTTTAAATATAATTCTGTACTACTTCCAATTAATCCCAAATTAAGTGTTGGTCGAATCAAGAACAACTGGTCTGCAGATTCTTTGCAATGTGCAATTCTTTGGAACTTTGTATTTGCACAGACACATAATTTACTAAAAAAAATGTAAAATTTTTCTTCTAATGTGAAGTATTGTTTATTTCTCGTTTTTTGTTGTTCTTTTTTGTATGCAGTACGATTTAGTGTACAATGATAAAATGCATTAAAATGTGCAACAACTTTCTAAGTCATACGTTGGGTACATACTTCCGCGACTGGAACTTCGGCAAAACTGTTGTTTTAAACAACTAAGCGTCTGTTTTGTAAACCCGCGTACTTATATATCGGACAGCCTTGACATAACAAGCTCCCTCCTCTTCATTTTTCTTGACTAATGCCGGTCGTCACAATACCAACGATCATGTACGCGTGCGTGTCATTTTTATTTGACTTAAATTGTTTATCTCTACGTTTTCGGGTGTTCTACGAAATCTGTAAAATATCGAAACGTACTTCAAATAAGATGCAATAAATACGTAGCTTATTTTTTGAATTCATAACAATAGTAATTTCATCCTGCGATGTTACGTCTGATATCTTCACGAACTACTGACGGATGATTCAGATACGATTGTTAATCATTGAAATATCAATGAATCCTCTGTTACATTTGCTTACAATATCGAATGAACCAACCTCGTCGTATACGAGAACGTTTGTAGACAAAGTTCATATACGAGAAACTAATTTCAAACGTTTAAGAGATAACTAAGTATAATTGAACATTTTCCATACACTTGTTTTGCATAATTCATATTGCACGGATACTACTACGAAAATCAATGAAACTTCAACGTATATGCATTGCCATTCGTGCCGCATATTTCCCCAGTGGAATGTTTATATTCTGTTATCAGAATCACGGCGAAAGAATATTCGTGTGTGTCGCAAATAGAAAGAATCATCCTCGCGAAGCCCGTTATTATTATAGTCGATGGTAAAGCGCGGGCGCCAAGTTTTCAAGATGGTCACCCGTGCCCTTGTGTGTCATTGGTAGACAAAGTTCAGTCTGCTAGTAGGCACCGAAGAGGTGTTATGAAATTCTGAAATTTCTCGTTTTTTTCCCGCTGACCGGCTTAAGAAAGGTAGAACGATTATTCTTTGTTTCAGTTACCATCAAGAATATTGTTACATTTGAAAGATGTCGAGCTCTGTGACGAGCAAAATAATTGAGACCCGTGTGTACGATGGGCAGAAGCCGGGTACATCCGGGCTACGAAAAGCCGTTCGAGTTTTTATGCAAGAACATTACACGGAAAATTTCGTTCAAGCAACGTTAGAAGCCCTTGGCAAACAGCTATTGGGCAGTACGTTAGTTGTAGGCGGTGATGGACGATATTACGGAAAGGATGCGGTTGGAAAAATCATCAGAATCGCCGCTGCGAACGGAGTAAGTTATCCAAGCCATTATGCTTTAAATTCGATTCAATTTAAATTGTACGAATTGGATCGATATAGCTTCGTATATTTTCCAATTCCGTTTAATTGAAGCCGGAAAAATCTTTGACCATCTGTACCAATGAAGGATCATTTTTTATTCCTTAAATACGTTTAGGTAAGAAGATTGATAGTCGGACAGAATGGGATACTTTCAACTCCGGCTGTGTCTACCATAATAAGAAAGTATAAAACACAAGGAGGAATTGTTTTAACAGCTTCTCATAATCCTGGCGGACCAGATGCAGATTTTGGTATCAAATTTAATTGCGAAAATGGTGGTCCTGCTCCGGACCATGTCACAAATAAAATATACGAGATTACTACAACGCTCAAGAGTTACAAGATTGCTTCCGACTTAAATGTAGACATAGATAAAATACAGAATAATACAGTTCAAGTGGACGGACATCCATTTACGGTAGATGTAATAGATTCCGTGGATGACTACGTAGAACAAATGAAAAACATCTTTGACTTCTCCAGTATAAGATCGTTACTGTTAGGAAGTAACAATCGTACCTCCTTCAAAGTTCTTATTAATGGAATGAACGGAGGTGAGCAAAAATTACATTAATGTCCATATCCCAATTGTCGAATATATGCATACTTTATTATGTAATCGTTTGTAGTCACCGGACCTTATATAAGGAGAATATTTAGCAGTGAATTAGGCGTTGATGATTCTAGTATCGTTAATGCAACACCGTTAGAAGATTTTGGTGGTCTTCATCCTGACCCAAATTTAACGTACGCAAGGGACTTAGTGAAAGCCATGGAAAACGGTCCATATGATTTTGGTGCTGCTTTCGATGGAGATGGGGACAGAAATATGGTACAAGGAACATTTTAAACCACATTAGAAGTAGATAGATTTAGAACTTATCAATTTATGTTTGACGACCTTGTAGATATTAGGCAAGAAAGCTTTCTTTGTTACACCTTCTGATTCCTTAGCTGTATTAGCTGCCAACTTAAATGCCATACCGTATTTTAAAAAGACTGGCGTTAAAGGATATGCTAGATCTATGCCAACGGGTGCCGCTGTTGATAGAGTTGCAGCTAAAAGTGGTATTAAACTTTACGAAGTACCCACAGGCTGGAAGTACTTTGGTACGTATCCATTTTTTTAGACGATCTTTATAGTTAATTTCGTTGAAGGTATTAAACTTTTATAGCTTGTTTCGAATATTATGCTATCAGGTAATTTAATGGATGCTGGTCATCTATCGTTGTGCGGGGAAGAAAGTTTTGGCACCGGTTCGGACCATATTCGCGAGAAAGATGGAATATGGGCGTGCCTTGCATGGCTTAGCGTAATTGAAAGTCTTGGGAACTCTGTGGAAGAGATATTGATGAACCATTGGCAAACGTACGGAAGGAACTTTTTCACAAGGTATACTGATAACAGATATTAATGATAATAAAAATAATGATTCTGATAACAAATTATATTTTTGCGTGACTGTTACTTTATAATTGTATTATACATGTGTCAGGTATGACTATGAAAACTGTGATTCCGAAGCAGCAAATAAAATGATGCAGCATATTGAAACAGAAATGCAGAAGCCTGGGTTTATGGGCTCAAAATTAACATCCGGGGGTAAAGCATATATTGTGAAACTAGCTGATAATTACTCTTACATAGACCCTGTTGATGGAAGCCAAGCTAGTAAACAGGTAATGTATGATTCTATATGTTCGGAATATGGCATAACGAAATATCGTCAAAATTCAGATTTATATCCAATTTTCCATATAACAGGGTTTAAGAATTTTATTTGAAGATGGCTCCCGTATTATTTACCGTCTATCTGGTACGGGAAGTTCTGGGGCTACTATTCGCGTGTATGTTGATAGCTACGAAGAAGAACAAAAGTCATTGAACAAAGATGCTCAAGAAGTTCTTAAGCCATTGGTTACTATTGCGCTAGAAATAAGCAAACTACGGGAATATACTGGTCGCGATGCACCAACCGTAATTACATAATATATTGGTTTTGTCGTGGCCAACATTTATGTGAATAAATATATACAACAAGGGCAAGACAATAGTAGAGGAAAAGCGAGAGCAAAGTATGGGCGAAATTATTTTACATCATAAACATTTTGCAGAGGAACACTATCTAACATTTTAATGCATTGTCGTAGCGTGCAATTTCAATGATATTATGATTTGCAATTCTTACGTAATTGACTATTACATAAATACATACAATGTATGAAGCACAAGTTCGATTAACTTTTTACAGCGTTTATATGGATACCTAGATAATTCAAATAATGTTTAACGAATATGTATGAGAGTAAAGGTGTGCTGTTACGACTGAGTATTTTCATGGTTTCGATATATTAAATATTTCAAATATTAACCATTGCAATGCAAGTTGCATATGCTGGATAGAAATATCATAGAAAACATTATAGTAATGTAAATCATAATGTCACTTGTGTAGATATTAAATATGCAACAGTTTAACAAGATATCCAATATAAGAAACGGCAGCGTGTTTCATACTTTTCTACAAAAAATTGCAAGCTTCTCGTTTCATTAAAAAAATCTAGCTCTGATATGGTTGTTACATTTAAAAATTTTACTTCAGTGTCGTAAAAAGTAACTTGTATGTAAAAAAGAACAATAATTAATCTAAGATCACGTGCATCTTTATACGTGGAACTGTCGTTTGCCAAAGGTGTTCAAACATGCATAAAGATGGGAACGGTTTAACCCTTCGTTGGCTGTGTAATGCTGTATAAGTTTCCAATTTCTAAGAAATATTAATGTTCATATCAGTTATGCCTCGTCGGATAATTGATAAACGAATGTCAATATTCAATTGTTCGAAATTTAATTTTTCTTTGTTAATATAAAAATAGAATTATTTTTTATGCAATTGAATTTAGTTTCACACCTTGAACTTATACTAAATCTGTAAAAATAACACTGTGCCATATTTATCGAAGGGTTAACGAAAAAGAAAGTATAACTTCAATTGTAATTGAAAGTAGCGTGTCATATTATTGAACTTTAATTATGCTTTATTTTGTTTAATAGCTTATTTCTGTACTAATATGGCGGTTGTTCATTTCTTCGAGGGAAATCATTTATTAATTTCATAGTAATTTTTAAAATTACAAAATGATATCATTTGTTTTTATCTGATATATGATATGTATCAAATGTATCAAAAGAATTTATGTGAAATACTTGATTTCGAAGCAATTCTACCCAGCATAAGATATGAATGGAGGCTGCATTTACTTGTAAAATATTGATCATTATTTTTAAAATCGGTATGGAAAAATAGTTTTAAAACTTATGTTCAAAACCTATGTATTCACGAATTGTTTGTACCATCGAGAAACAAACTTTATTTACCAAAATTCATATTTTATGCAAATATAACAGAATTTGAATCATTGGTAAATACACATGTCTACAAAGATTATGCTTGAAAAGATTTATAAAAATTCTTTTTTGTAAATAGCAATTTCATTCAATTGGAGAATGTTACTAGTTTTGTTTTATGTTATTGCTGTATATTATTACTAGCCATTCTTTATATTGATACTTATTTCATCTAACGCGTAATTTAGTTTTACTTTTTACTTGTTTATATAGCGTGAACAAAGTAAATGCGGTGTACATTTTTTTTGTTTTATTCCATGATTATAAAACGAAATACGAATTGATTAATTGAACGAAGAAAGTGGAATGCGTGTAGTATGTGCCGTTTCAAATTTCCAAAAATCATGGGAGAGATATTTTTCGGTATCATGATTTAGTGAAATTTGAAATTACAAATATAATAGTATAGATTGAGAACTTTGCTAATAAGATATTCGGTATATTGTGTATATATTTATATTTTAATGATTTTAATATCATTCAAAAAGAAGTTTATTAATACAAAAAAAATATACATATAATTTCGAGTGGCAATAAATCAGATGAATACGTTCTAAACGATTTTGATATAAACTTTCTTTATTTTATCATAATTTTGTGGAAAAATACCGAGTTTCTTATTTAAGTCAATAGGTAGCATAGGATACATATAAAAATTTGTAAAAATAAAAACAATGATAAGATTGTGAAATTATAAGGTATAAAGAGCGACCGGGGAAGCTGAAAAAAACATTAATTGGCATTTGTAACAAAATTTATAATTGATGTAATCAATGGCAGACTTTGTAACGTAATGTTTTTTTCTTAAGACTTTTAAGTTACAAAGATGGCAAATGTTTACAAAAATGTCAATCATTCATCCCAATTATATTCATTTTCATTCGCATTTAAAGTTCTAAGTAATGGCAGTATGCAGCAATAGACACTTGAGGAAATGCAGTGCACTTTTTTTTTTTGTAAAGAATTCACGATATTGTATTGATACATTGATGGAAATATTGAACAGGAAATAACTGCGGTAGTTTTGAAGGAATTTCGTGAAGAAATTTTGTAAATAGTTGAAAGAAGGGAGGATACTTGGGGACCTGAGTCGACGCAACACCCATTCAATTTTCCAGTTACACCACAGAACAAAATATTCGAAGTAGAACACAACCCATTTATTCCAATGGTCCGTATATTTTATTCTCCATCTCGTTTTTCACAGATAAATTGACCAGTCGTGGAAAAATGGGTCGGTGTTTAGATAAAAAATGTTTTAAATTCTGTGATGTAACGTGAATATGCACTGTGGTAATGTGTCATAGAGACCAGCGATGACTGCCGATTTTAATGTAAAACTATTAACATGTAACATTTATATCATATCGAATACTAATTATTCATTGTAGGTATATGAATGAGTGGTTCTCCATAAACACGTGATCTTAGATTTCGAATTTTATGTAGCCAGGGATACGTATTATTATACTTGAGTATTTTATGGATTTTTCTAAATAACAGACGAGACATTGTTGAAAAGGATTGTCAGCTGTTTGTATTTTTTTCGGAACAAGGTATATACATATAATGTACGCTTATATTATGTAGAAAACCATATCGGAGTAAGATTGTACAATAGCATACTTCATTTGAAAAGTAGGGCAACATTTTTGCCAATTTATACAATGAAATGCGCGTGTTGAAAAGATATTTCCACTGCTATACAACATACAGAAAGTCTACGTCTGATTACTTAAATAAAAGTAATCGTATTTATAATAAGACATATTCAATGTTTACGATTAATGTTTCGTGAAACAATCAATATGGTTTTTAATAAAACGACCTCCATTGAATAACTGTTTGGGCGCAATACAAATATAATCATCTTTTAAACATTTTCAGTTTTGCATTTGTACCAAGTACGATATATAGCACAGAATTTCTCTGCGCTATCTATGGCCGATAAAAATGAAAGTAAAGAATATTCAAGTTTTTGTTCTTCTTGTAATTCCATGTTACAATCCGTATGCAGCATTGGAACATCGTCTCTTTTGGAAGTACACGATGAAAATAATGTATATACTGACGATAATATTATCGGTACAACAAATAATGTAACAAAACTTGTGTCAAGTAAGAGTAATGAAGAAAACGTTTGCATTGCAAATTCGGTGACAGCAGTGAAACCTCGGGGGCATAACGAACAAGATGTAATTAAAAATGGGAACACCATATTTAAAAAGCGAAAACACCTTGAATCAGAAAATGATATAAATGCACGTACATCAAGAATTATCTCTGCTAAACGTATAAAATCTGGGAATAATGTGAGTGATAATACAAAATTGGAGAAAGATAGAGCACCATTGTTATTAACTACAAAAGGAAATAAATTAAACGAATCTGTATCAGGAGTTAATGACAATTTAAGTAATTTTGTTAACGCGAATGTTTCTGTAATAAAACCCCTAAACAAAACCGACAATATTACTACAGACAGCATATTGCACCATCGCAAAGCGATAGTTAAAAGATTAAATTCTACGATATATCTATGGTGAGTGTTGACAAATGTAATACAGGTCTTGTTTTCAAAACATTCATTCGTAATTTCCTTCTCCTATCTGCTTTTAGTAATCGTTTGAATGTTCTGCGGGAAATTATACTTAAGGAAGCTTACAAGAAACGACCTAGTTAATCCACAAGTTAATATCTCGTGCAAATATCAATTGTATTGAAGAGAGGCCAAAATAATTATAATTTTCATAATGCACTGAAAATACGAATATTTTCATGGAACAATAATTTGTGTATTAGTTACATCTAAACCAGAATATGATTATTTTATTATTGCCAACTCTACGTCATATCAAAGTCGTCTCTCTGTAAAATAAGAGAGAAATGATGTTAATAAATACAGTATAGAAAAAAGTAAATATAATGCAAGTACTATATTACTTACAGCATTATTGTATTCCAATACATGCTTTTTAATAGCAGATGTATCTACCCAGGTAACAAAATCTTCTAAATTCCTGTAAGATAACATCAATAAAGGTAATCAATCGCAATTCTAATATTATTTTACAATATTGTAAACCTTCATGCTCACCTTGTGACTAAAAATGCTGGATCTTTTACAACTTCTGCGCCGACCCTAACATGGCCTTGTTCTACTAATTGCGTTGCCATTTTTAAATTCTGGCTCATTTTACTTCTCACCATAACAACTGGCAACCTTCTTCTGCAGAATGAACTCGCACTTACATTCTGCGTTAATAACAAATCCCATTTGGTTGCTACAAGTCCCATCATATACAGTTTCTCTAACAGTAGTGCGCTTTGTTCTGTTCTAAATGGATGGTCTGCGTCTATTTCTTTAATCTTTTTACCCAATTCACGAATTTCTCGCGCCAATTTGTTATATCTGTAATAGATAACATTATTCAATTGTATACGTTATTTTAATAACAAATATTTCCCCCTTAAACTATTTGCGGTTAGTGTCACACGATGTTACTTACTTCGTATAATCTTCCCTTTTTTGTATTCGATAGCGTCTCAAAATCTTTACCTCGTGCAAATTATTGTCCGCTTCCCATGATATAAAATCAACTTTTTTGAGCAATTTCTGCTCGTGATACTTCAATTTTCGTACCATTATTGTTGCAAGTGCACAGGATGCTTACAATCACGTGTACGGCAATGTGTTTGCTATCATACCGAAGATAAGGTTATGTGTTTATTTATTTGTACAGCTTCAAATGTGATTCAATTATTGTGTTTTATAATCACCACAAGTGAATAAACCGAATGTTTTTAATATATTTGTATTAAGATAGAAACCAAATTTTGGTCCCTTTACGTAATCGTTGAAAAAGTTTTAACAGAACCTAAAAACAATTCTGCTACTGCGAACAAAATATACAAATACTAAAGAGTCAGAATTTATACTTGTTAAGTTTTATTCGATTTTTCAAACAACATCTTTTGTACAAATTTATGATGTCTGAGAAAAAGCATGAACCAGCACCAGGTGATGGTTTACGTTCTTTAAGGAGTACAACGTTATTTCGTGCAATCAATTATGAATTGTACGTTAGACCGGTAAGATTCTTCGATAAATTACATACATACAGTATTTGAGCAGTTTGTAATTAACATAATTAATTATTGAATTAAACGTTATTGAACTAATTTTCAGAATAAAGGAATAATGTTCTTCGGGGCTCTAACAATGCTCGGTTGTATAGGATATCTTACTTATATGCGACAGACTTCTGATAATTCAAAGTACTATTCAGCAGTCGCAATCGACGGAACGGTTGATTTGAAAAAGAAAACATCGAAATGGTCAGAGTAATCGAATATATCTTATGTATATCGATAATGATTACATTTAGATGCGTACATTAATATAGTATGCAACTATGAATTATAATATTATTTATACACTACTATTTCATTTCACAATCATTAATTGACCTACCATTATGTCCTTTATATATGTCTCACTGATCTGTATGTAAATATGTACATTTAAAAACTTAACATGCCTTGTTTAAAGTATTTGACATTACATTTATTCGAAGCAGAGTTTCCTAATATTTACGTATACATTAAAACTAGAGCATATGCTTTCTGGTTGTATTGTTACCTTTACAAAATTACTACATTGTCATATAAAATATAAATAGCATTCAGCATCGCCTTTATTAC
This sequence comes from Nomada ferruginata, assembly GCA_963583965.1. Classification (NCBI taxonomy): domain Eukaryota; kingdom Metazoa; phylum Arthropoda; class Insecta; order Hymenoptera; family Apidae; genus Nomada; species Nomada ferruginata. The sequence continues at coordinate 4,604,447 of OY757225.1, read as the reverse complement.
ATATAAATGCATAGAAAATTAATTTTTATACTGCATATTCGAACTATTAACTTTGGCAGTATATACAAGGTTTGTTAAAACTCGAAGAGACTTCTAAAAAAATTTCTACGTTCTGAATTTGGACCAGACTTTTGAACAAGGGATGTTCTAAAGCTTAAATTCTGTAACAGTATTAAAAATATATATGTATATATTTTTTGTTACGTATAGATATGCGTGTATATTAAAGCTCTATACAATTCTTCATCCATTTAATGCGAAACATTTAAATTATTAGTAATATATAAATACTTCACAGAAACTAAATGTACATACATAAAATTTCGAAAGCCTAAAGGAAATATCTAAATGTATGTTTCTTTTTACCTTACCTGAAATTACAGATTATAATGATATATTTTATATTCATTGCACCTATATAATTTATAGACTACTGGAAGCAACTTGGGAACAAAATATCTATTTTATTTACAATACAAAATAACGGACTGTTATTTATACATTCAACAGAAGTTATTCATTTGAACTAGAACACCTGTTTTGTTCCTCATCAACGAAATATTATACCAACTTTTCTCTCGTTCAATTGTGTGGTATATTAGAACCAATTTCGCAATTCTAAATACAACAAATATATATAAATTGATTTGTTTTACTTAGAATAAGATATGAAACAGGAGCAAAAGCCAACAAGAGATGTTAACATTTGGAATTTTGATGATACCAAATTTTAATTCTCTACATGTGTAAATTATGTACTTATCATAGTAAGTGAATCGCTTATTATTAAAATAATTAAAGCCCTATTGTTATATTGATGTAAATAAATTGTTTCAGTCATTAATACGTTGTATTTGTACACTTTAATTAATTGTTAGGAATATCCCATTGTATATAACATATTTTATAAAGACAATCATATAAAATATCATATAAACGATGCTCTTCGATAGAAAAATTTACGATAAAAAAAATATTTCTTTCGGTAATATAAAAAGAATATTTCTATTGTTATTTGTAAGATTTTTGGCTACTTGGGAATATAAAGTATGCTTAAAGATTTGGTCTCATTCGACAACAGTATATCTGATGTGATCTCATATAGTTTTAAAATTATTTACAGGATATTTATGATAAATCCTAATTTAGTCGTAAAATGCTTGACCCTATTTGTATAATACACAGTTTTGTAAACATTTCTTTCATACAGAAGTTAAACAACATTTTATCACATGTTACTCAATACTAGAGGTACTTGTAAGTTTAATTCTGTAACTATTTCGGAATTTGGTAAAAATATTAAAAAATTATTCATATAAAAATTAACTTCTGTTGAAAATATGTCTTCCTTACCCTATAAACTATTAAGCTCAACGAAAACCATTTTAATAATAAGCGATTGTAGAAATACATGTATTAAAATTTGGCAAATTCATAATACTTTGTTGATTACTTTGTACTGCTATAAGGCGATTTATAACAAAACGAATGAATGTTTCTGTGAAATTTTGAAAGTTTACACTCGCAAAATTTTCTTAACTGGAGGACTATTATTAGTAATATACTACTAATCAAAGTTTCCAATAAATCAAACCAAAGTATATTCTAACGGAAATGTAACGAAAAAGAAAGCTACGCTATTCCTACAATGTAAATTGAACATATAAATATTGCCGCACTTTAACAATAATGTTAATACTACAGTTCCATTAACATTTCGAATTACTATATGACGCCTGCATCAAACATACATCTAACATATGCAACTTTTTTTTGTGTTTGGATAAAGAGTAACAGTTTCGTGAATTGCATTTGCGACATAATCCAGATTAAATTCGTTAAGTCCACACATATTAATTCTACCGCTCCGTAACATATAAATATGGTAGTTGTTCATTAAACATTCAACTTGTCTCTCTGAAATAATATTTTACTTATTAAAGTGGCTATTCGAAAAGAAGCAATGAAATCAGTTTTTAATAATTACCAGTAAGACCTGTATAGGAAAACATTCCTATTTGTTTAGTAATATGTTCCCAAGAACCTGGTGTTCCTTTTTGAACCAGCCTGCTATACAAGCTTGACCTCATTTCTCTTATTCTATTGGCCATCGTAGTTATATGACCTTTCCTGAAATATTTTTATATCTCAATGTAAGACCTCTGAATATAAGTAACCTATTTACCATTCTTTGAAGAGATCTGGGTTTTGTAGAACAGTCGCAACTATTCTTGCTCCATGATTAGGTGGATTACTATACATTGCACGAACGATCAATGTTAATTGCGATTTAATTTGGGGCACATCTTTTGTACTAGACATAGAAACCACCAAGTTTCCAACTCTTTCATTGTACAGTCCAAAGTTTTTAGCAAAGCTCTGCGCACACATAAATTCAATGCCCCGATCGGCAAACAATCTTACCGCATAAGCATCTTTATCTAAATCACCGCTCGCGAAACCCTAAAGAAATATATATAATTATAATTCTATTTCAATTTCTACCCAATGTAATTCTATTTCATGCAAAATATAACAATATGCATCTTTGCTGACCTGATACGCACTGTCAAAAAGCGGGAATAAATGTTTCTCTTCTATTACATCCGCTATTTGAGCCCATTGTTCGGGGGATGGATCGTATCCAGTAGGATTATGAGCACAGGCATGAAGAATAATTACAGAATTCTCTGGTGCATCCCTAAGATCTTTCAGCATTCCATCTATATCGATACTGCAAGTTTCTGCGTTCCAATATGTATATTCGCAAGCCTTCTTAAATCCTCCATACATGAACACAAGTTTGTGATTCTCTGTAGAAGTGTTTCACATTGAGCATGGCGAATATACAAAATATATACTGTTTCATTTCTTTGAAAACCTACCCCAAGTAGGCTTGCTATAATAAAAGGTATCATATTGTAGAATACGACTTAAAAATTCGGCTGCGACGCGCAATGCTCCAGTACCGGACAATGCCTGAATTCCGAAAGCACGTCCTTGCGCAATTACAGGGGAATCAAAGCCCAATAACATGCCGGTTGCTGCCTTAGAAAATGCGTCTAATCCCAAAACAGGAAGGTATTCATGGTTTTGTAATTCATCTGCAGCTAATAACTTCTCTACCTTTCGAACAACCGGTAACACCCATGGTTTTCCTTCATTCGTACGATAAGCTGTAAATCATTGAATTTGATATTAATTGTTGACAATATTCTGTAGTACTGAATAATTTTATAGCGATATTCAAGCTGGGAAATAACAATTATATTCTCCTATCGCCTGTATTACATCAATTCAAAATTTGGTTTGTAACGTATGTACATATATTATGTAACTGACAGATATCACTGGAGGTCACTCAAGAGCAGATTGATTTATGAAATGAAACATTTAGATTTCCTTAAAATATGTAATTGTTAAGAAATGATACTTGCTCGTAATATTTGAGAAAACATCGGAAGTATTTATGCATTTATTAATTTTTAAATAAATAATGAATGAAAAATGAGCAACTTACCTCCTACAGCTAAATTTACTTTTTTTTCGTATGCATCTTCTATAAAAGCTTTATGCAGAGCAAAAACTTCAATTGGAGGTCCCAGTTTAATTCCACTAAATCTTGTAGTCATTTTTACAATGTTCCAAGTATGTATCGGACAACAGCAACTATATGGGTGCAACGATATAAAGTGAGAGTTAAATCTGATCACACCATTTTATATGGAAATACAAACACATTTACAAACCTCCTGTAACCGGTACGCGCCGAGCTCCTATTTTTAATTTTAGATGTTAATGATAATAGGACCCTCCTCGAGTTACGTATTCATGTTTAACTGATAACACGAAGCACAATCTACAATGCATATATATACTTATCCCCACAAACTTTTGCCGTTGATGAATTGAAATTGGTTGTGACGATAGCATACAGATAACAGATGTGACGTTTGACACGTAATAATAACTTTGAAAAGCATATTTAATATTTCCATTTTTACAATATTAAGTAAATATTAAAATGAAGCAGTAAATGCAATTGAATATGCTATTAAATTATTATTATTACAAAGTAGAAATGTTACATCGCGATGCATCGTACGGAAAAAATAAAATTATCTGGTTTCATAAATTAAACTGCATAAAAAACATGTTTAATACTATATTCCATACTGTCATGCAATGGGAAAGATATGTTTGAGGGAATTTTAATGATCAGGCAGTTATATATTCTACGAAAGATTCGACAAATAATTGCATAGCAAATTTATTTTTATGCTAACAGCTATTCCAAAGTAGCGAAATTCCCATTATTTCTACTTTATCTACGGATCATTTCCATCGTCCGCGATAAGGTTGCACTTGTCCCGCGAAGATGTCGCCCTATGCAAGTAAACAGAAACAGGTAGAAAAATTCATATACATACTTCGGTCGATGGACAGAATTCCAGGGCAGTCAGTCGTTAGTTGGACGCCGAAGGGCTTATGTTGCGTTTTGTTTTCTGTGCCAAATATTGTTTTTTTTCTTACTGTGTTTTACGTGTTTGTGATTCAAGATTCTTATATTATTGCGCGGATAGGCAGATACGAGTGAGTACTATTGAAAATACTAACCCTCTTACGATGCATTCGCCCGATTGCAATAAGGTAGTAGATAGGGATGCTGTGTTTTACTCATTTCCCGTTATAAATGCATATGTATAATATTCTGATCAAGTACTATCGTTTTTAAGCAGTGGCGAATCATAGTTATTGTATCGCGGGAAACTATGTAATCACAATTATATGCATATCGGATTATTGATACAATTGTTGCGTTCACGTTTGAGATTCGCTTAAGCAAGACGTCGCGCTATAATTGTATCTGTTAAGATGAAGTCACAACCTGTTTTTGCCATCGTATTTACGAGAGCTTATGAATTATAGATTTTCGTCCTCCATTAAATGTCTTGTTAAAAATATCATTTCGCGGCATTTATTTCCGTACAAATCTATTTAACAATACTCCATCGCCGTTGTATCCGTGCATTCGTGCATTTTCTTGTGAGAGCCAAAGCCCTTTCAATGATTGTACATTGGAAATGTGATTATTTCACGTAGGAGTCGTTAAGGCATTAGTATCCGAAACTATTTGGAGCGGGCGTATCTTACTGCAATTTCGAAAGAAAGCAGAGGACCGTGCTTTTGGAAAACGGTGCAGGCCTTAATGACAGGAAATGAGTAGAGAAAAGGGCATTTCGCCCGTATGGCTTTAGTGATGGCATCGTTCAATGAAAGTTGCCTTCGTATTGGTGGTATGTACGTATAACCGCTTACGCGCGCACGAGAGAGGGCAGTCGTAATTACATATATGTATACTAGCAACGTGTTGCTCTTGTGCAGCTGTTTTAAATTTAGCTGAGTGTATATACGAATGTTTCATTGAATAATACAGTTGCTAATAGGGGAGCAAAGACGTTTTAACGAATTAAATATGCCTCGCAATTAAGCAAGTTGTGCAAGACTGAAGGATATAAATCGCGTTCTGGTTCTTTCTCGTTGCCATGAAAATCGGTATAAAACACATGGCACACATACAGTACAAAACTTTCTCTTGTTCTATCGAAACGTTCGATCGCCGAATTCGTTTCGACACACGGTCTAGGCAACAAACGAGATGCAAAAGCTTTATTAAAGGTAATTAACGATGACTAGACTTTTCGGGAATGACAATGCGCATTTGCGAATAAAACGATGCCAAAAAAGTAATTACCTTATGCAGCATTCGCCAAGTTTCTACAATCTCAGCGGATTTTAAACAATTCAATTCATTGGGAAGGATTGCTTGCATTGCAACCATGCAATTGCATCAATGATCGCTGAGGAATTTTGTAAAACCTGTTAAGTCTAGAGTGAACGGAAGAATGCAATAGTAGATATGTATACATATATTTAAAAGTTATTTCTATGATTAGATTGTGTCTGTTCTCAGATAGATAGTTGAAGCAGTTCTAAATTCGACGAACTGTTTCCTTTCACTTTAGAATACTGGAGAACTCAATGTTCTATTAATTTTTTTTTATAGAACATAAGTATTGCATTTTTATTATAACAGCAGTTGAAGCAAGTTTAGCGAATGGTAAAAAAGGCCATTGAAGGCTACAGAAAGTCGTATATTAACCCTTTGGGTATCATCTTTCTTCGTTGCAGAATATTAATTAAGTTTACAAAGATCTTAATATATCTCACACGAAAACAAATATTGATATTAAAAATATACGTATGTGCAATATTGTCAATAGAAATCCTATCTATATGCAAATTTGAACATCAACCTTCTTATCATTAAAAAAGTATATATAAGAAGATATTTGTTATCAGTTTGTAGAAGACATATCTGCCGCACCCTCTTTTACTCAAAGTGTCGTTCATTCAGAAAATCTATAAAACCTGAAATACTATAGCGGTTGCACTTGCATAGAATCATTACTGAACACATGAATGATATTCGCGCGAAGCGATAATGTAGGTCATTGCAATGCATCAACCGTTCCATAAAATCGACCCAATTCGAGCGAAAAAAATTTCAAAGCACGCAATACAAAGCTCTTCGTTGTTCTCGAAGTGCAACGCGCAATAAATGCTGCAAGGTATTGTTCGCTCCTGATTCTCTAAATAAACCACAGGTTCGATGGCATTAAACTCTATTCACAGGGCGATTAGACAAATCTTAGATAGGTGTGGTTACATTTGCAGATACATACGACAAACGTTCGACAATATATTCCATCCTGAATGAAAAATTGAAGTGTTCATTGCAATTTTTGTTTGTCGCGTCCTTACTCATTGTCCTCGTCGCTCCCTTGTTACTTTGATGTTTCCTTTGATGCGGATCTCTTGATCCACCGTTAAGAAAATTGCAAAGAACTTCCAGGTAAAAAGTTGATCCCAACATCTTAACCTTGTTCCAAGAAATAGTAAACAGTACAGAATTATTTTACCTCGCGAGATCGAACATTTACGGAGATTACATGCACGTGTACCGCACAGCATAGTAAATGGATCGATGCAGGACTGCGGCAGATTGCTACCGCAGTTCGCGTGTTTTATAATACACAGATGAACGCATACATTTATGGTGTTTGTGTGGTCAAGGATCTTTGTGGAAAAGTGAGAAAAAATTTTCATATCGGTTGTCACGATAGAAAACGAAGGAACAATTAAGATAACTGTTACACTTTGAACTTTAATCGGAAAAATGATTAGTTTATTCTCTTTCTGATTCGTTTCACTTGGTATATTCGGTATCGGAACGTTATTTCGTTAGACAAATTAGTTTATTTGAGTGCGGGAGAATTACGTACTTCATTGAGATATTAGCAAAAATGATAGAAATGCTAATTGGTTCGGTGATTAATACTTTTCGCGTTAAGACACTGGTGTAAAAAATGTTAGTTAGATATGCTTGTCAAATGAGATCGTGCAGAGTAATGAGCTTTTCTTCTTTTATTTTAGCGACTGTATTGTTTATCTAAATAACATTTTTCTATTTCTGAGTCTTCTATTATTTTTCTAAAACGACATGCCATGATAGATTGTTATGTACTGTTCCTAGAACACTGTGCAAACGTGTACTGTTGCGGATACGTAAACTTGTGATCAGCCACAGTGTTCGACTCAATTTTTATGAAGTATTTCCTGTCCTCTAATAAACTGCGTCGAGAGCTTACTTCCTCGTGTTTAGTTATTAAACGCACCTACAAAGAAAGAAATCAGTTTTAAACAAAACAAAACATTCGATCTTTTCTCTTGCATGTAGAAGAAGAAAATCTAAAAACATTGTAATTTTTACTTATAGAACTTAAGAGATTCGTTCGATCTTTGGCTACGAATAAAAACCAAAAAATCATTCATAGTTGTATTCCTGCTACATTTTGTAATAATTATACGTGGACGTAATATCCGAAGCTTGAAATAAGCATGCCGCGACACTGTAGTAGTAAGTTTGTGAACCTATTATTTACCATGTACACGCAATTCCTCCGTCGCTTATCTAACGGCAGCAACAAAAAATCATAGCATTGAAGTGAAGAAAAAATGATACACTCACGCTGACGAGTTTTACGCGAATTTTGGCTTTCACTTCTGCCTTCGCATTTCGATTATGTAAGAGAAAAAATCGTGTAGCTCGGCCGATGATTATCCGGTGCATGAGTTCTGACTTCCATTTACAATGGACACGCACCTGTAGTACGTATCCGAAATGGTGCAACTCGTGTTACAAGCGAATGGATATAGTTTATGATAACTTTGAAATGATATTTTTTCACCTGCGTTCGAATCGTGTGACTTGTGTATCAACCACAACAGAAATGAAATACAATTTCGAAATAATACTTTGCGGGCAACACCGCCGCGATAAACAGCTTATCCACCGATCAGTGGTCGCACATCCATGATCCTCTTCTTTAAATCCCACTTACCGAAATGACTCAAGCATCAACTCAACAATCAGGAGCACGCTAATCACTTCCCAGGAACGATTTATTTTCCAACGAAATCTGGACGAGATGCTTCCTCTGGTCGTGGTTTCATCTTTCAATTTGGATCTCCGGGATCGACAATGGAACGAACGCATCCCGCTACGCATATGATAAGCACAATGCGTTTTATGTTTTATCACCAAGTCGTACCACATCCTGTGACTCACATCGTGTCATCTTGACACGACCCTGAAACTCTTCTTTCGGCTCATTCTTTCTTCTTTTATTTCCATTCTACCCTCCTCCTATGTATAAACAAATTAAGTTCCTCTTTAAGCTCGAAGGGTCGAACCCCTGTCGTCGTAGCACATTTCTGCTCCGAGGCTCGTACGGTTCCGTTTCTCTATGTTCTGCGCTCATTTTCATAGTCTAATGGGATTATTTGCGCGTATGATCGATGGACGCGTTGGCGGCTCGAAACGAGATCGGAGTTATCTTTTGCTCGGCCCTTGCTTGGTTTCCCATTCGAGAATAGAAATGTCCATGCTCTGTGAAATGAATAATTTTCAAAGATAACGCCCGTGGTTTCTCTGTACAGCTTGAACAACATGAATGAAATGCATAGATATTAGAATATTCAGGGTGCCGTGGCTTCCTATATTTATTTCCAAAGTATTTCATTAACAAATCCAAATGTTATTTCTGCAGCGCTATCGCTCGGTTCAGTGGTTAGAAGGGCGATTGTAGAACATTCGGATGATCCATTTGGTAACGATAAACAGTTACGATGTCTTACGAGTTAATTATACAACGTAATTGACGTAGACAGTGTAACCATCACCCGGTGACCAACTTACAGTTAATCGCGAAGTCTATCCATTCACTACAGTGGGTTATACAATCTTCGGCTATTCAGTTCCCGCGTACATACATGCAATGAATAACGGCAGATGTACAATACATACATACTTGCACGTATTTCTTGGTGCTTTAGCTCTTCACAGTTCCACGGCAAAATTTCTTAGACGACGTTAACGCGATTAAGTGTATTAAGAATTTGCAAGATGATATTAGAGTAATTAAAGAATTGAGTTTCCCATCTAACAAAAAACGTGAAGCTTTTGACTAAAACATTAATGGTAACATCGCGAGACTCGTGGAAGAGGCAAAAATATATGTCCTTAAATAATTCATCTCCACTCGACCTTGCTTTGAACTGACTGGTTAATTAATTGGTTACGCGGTTGGACGAGTCACGTCTGACGATACGTGTTTGTAGCAAAGTTCCATTACTGTGCCTTCGAACGAAGCGCAAAGTACATTGGTACTTGGAATGCTTTGGAATGTGCATATGTACACTTTTGCCCCAACACCCATCACATTCCTCACCTTCGTACACCGCTCCCCAAGTGCTTGCATTCTTTTAGACTCGGGTGTACAAAACGCGTATCGGATCCCGACAATCAATTAACGCGTTTAAACGGCTCGTTCTATTTTACTTTATAAATAAATGTGCCGTGGAGAAGCCGTTGAATTGACTCTTCCGGTGGTATCTGCGTTCACGTGTGTATGTTCACAGGCGTTCATTGCGCTCACGGTTGGTGTTCTGTGAACACACATGGCCGTCCAATAAGTATGGGAACACAAGGTAGTCAAAACCAACTCATACCGAAATTCCAGGAATAAAATACGAAAAGCAAATTGTTGCACGTTAATTGCACGCTGGACTGGTTTCTTCCAGAGCGTTCAATAATTATGAGACCTGAAGTTAAAACACTGTTAAAGTTGAAAAGACTAGAAATGTTTCGTTAACGCGACGTATAAATATCGAGAAGTGTTGAGATTAGTTGAAAAAAATGTCGGATAAGCCGACCCTTCCCAATTTTCTTCTTGCATACCTGCTCCTGGGGCACAGAGTTTATCTCTATTACTTGGCCTCAGCGATAGTTCACCCGCTTTCCTTTCAATATTTCTTCCCGCATGCCTGCTCCTTGGACCCAGAGTTTAGCTCCGTTATTTCGTCTAAGCATTAGTTCCACTCTTGTCCTTTCCATTTTCGTTCCTACATTCCTGTTGCTTAGTTCCCGGGACTATCAGGCCAGCTCTGTCACTTATTCTAAGCTGGTCTTTCTTATCATTTTCAAGTAGGGGAACACCATAAACCTTCGTCTCAATGAAAACTGTGCAAATTGAACCGAGCTTTATTTCAGCGGCTATGATTAAGTATTAAAGCTTAATTTCCTCAGATTTATGCAGCGGACAACCACTCGCCGCATTTTAGCCGCCATTCAGTAAAGTTTCTGTGAATCACTCTAATCGCCAGTCTGGATCACGTTTCTTTTGCCATTAAATGACTCCAGACTTATGATTCATGTGTAAACACGTGTAAACCGAGGATCGAATGACTCGCGACCGGAAGCGGTAAAGTGTCAACCGACGAATTGCCAGCGAGAAGATCGCAAATAGAATCCAGCGGGATGCTTGTTTCTCGGGTGTGATAACATTCTGCAGCTTGATTCGCCAGTGCACTGCGGTACAGTGGGCTCAAGAGCAATGCACAGCGGAAAAAACCCCCAGCAAAGAACCGCAGATAATTATAGTAATTTAGGTATCGTATGATTTGAGGTCGTTATTGTCAAGACTTTATATTTATATATTTGTCGTTGGAAATCTGTTCCAAGGAGACACAAGAAAGACAATCCTTCGTATAACGTTTCCTACATCCGGCAAGATCGTTCCTCCTTCCGAGATTCCTTTCGAACAACGTAAAGCTTGATCGACGCGCGCAGAATGCAAACAAGTAGCAAGTTTGTAAGAAGAAAGAACGGTCTTCTTCCTGGATCGATTCAAGGCTGCTTGCTCCGGATAAAGAGCGTGACACGGTACTTGAAATTCGATCCGTACACGACTTCCATTCTTTTAACCCGTTCCTCAGACCCTCCGAAAAAAACAGCCCTGATTGAGCACGACCTTTTGCGACTTCTTCCATACCGTGTGGGTGAAATGTCGACACTTGCGAGCCACGTGTTTAATCAAAGAGATGAACTTGCGTACCATGTGGAGCAAGGAATGTGGAACAAGTAAAATAGAAAATTCTCGATTGTCAAGCTTCGTCCGACAATGAGTAGGCGAATAAGTGGAGTTCGAAATAGCGAAGTAATAGCAATAACGGTAAAGAGTAGTGGAGAGTTAAACGGGAACGGTTGGCAAAATGTGCAAATGCAAAAATGACGGACGTTTCAAATTCTAGTATATCATTTCCGTTTTTTTTTATTGCGCGCATCGTTGCACCATCCACGGTGGACGCAAAAACTTTCTATTCGACAAATTGAAGACGACAGTATACGGAAGTTGTAATCAGGCTTCAACGGTTGTATGCAATCTTTTTCGAATTTTATACGATTCGATGTGTCATATTAAATTACCGGATAGTCAGCAGAATTTGCTACGCGATAAACAAGAATTGTATGCACTAATTGAAAAAAATTCGCTGCTCTTCAAATATTAATCTAGTTAGCGAACCTTGCTGCTTCTCCTCTGCTAATTGTGAGCGGAGAGCTGCGAGAACTCTTCGAAACACTTTATATAATAATTAATTCTTCAATGCCAACACCGCGGTTTTGTAAATCATATGAAAGAATTATATTTAAGAATAAGATAAAAAGTATGCACAAATTGTTTCACTTGTTGACAAGTGACAACTTACCTGTCCCATCGTCGAACGGCGTTTCAATGCTTCAGGGCGATGACAATACTCTGACTTATTTAATGACTCGGAAAAGTTGATGTCCATTTTAATAAGTTCACAATTTGTCATGACATTCGACGCCCAATTACGATTAAAAGGGGTAAATCGCGATATAACTCATGGCACAGAGTCCAAAGTCACGAAGATTTTCTCCGTACTCGTGACGAACGTGCTCCGAGACCATTTGTACAAATTCTTTGTTGCTTTTTTTTTCCAATGTTCTTTCACGTCTTAGGAAAAAAATGAATAATGTTGGAAAACGGCGCTTTCAGGTTCAGAAGCATGTCGATCGTTTGCAACGTATGAAGCCAATGTGAAGAGAGAAATTGTACAGGACTCGAGATCATTTAGAAATATCTTGGAACAATGTGATATGCGAGCACGCTGATAAACATCTTGCTAAACTAAAAGTGATGAGTGATAGGATGGCTTTATCTATGTGTTTGTTGGCTGCTATCGCAGCTTTGGGAACTGTCGCTGCTCTGGAAGGACCAAATGTATGCACGAGACAAGAAACGTGAGTGGAATAGATTTATAATATTGAACTAAAAATACTAACTTGTTCTTGTTCTGTAAAACAGTGACTACTGGCAAAATAATTGTTATTATTCTGGTATTAATTGAAACAAATTATTGTCTACAAGATTTCCCGAGCTCTCATCGTCTCTTCTTCCTCGAATTAAAAATGGAACACACTGTTCGGTGAAAAACGATATTGCCAACGATAAACGACCTAATTACTTTCTTATTTAACATCTTTCTAATCGGCAGTCGATTGTTGTATTTTTTTTTCACAGCTCGCAACGATCGTGTTTAACACTTGGTTGGTTGTAGATATACGGTGACGGTGAGGATATCGGAGCAGCAACCCTACACCGTCCGAGAGAATACTTGGTGCTTCAGCTTTCCGCCTCGATGTTCCAAGTACAAGGTGGTCTTCAAGACGGTGTACAAGGAACAGGTAAATAATAATGATGCTTGAATAAAGTATCAGGAAAATAAATGATTAGAATAATTGGAAGATTCTAATTTCAACGAAATATCGGGTGTTTTTTTTAGGAAATAATAAAGCAAAGACCAGTGGAAGAGTGTTGCAGGGGCTACACGGAGACCACTAATGGCAAACGTTGCATCCCTATTTGTTCCACAGACTGTGTTCACGGAACGTGTATAGCACCCGATGTTTGCAAGTGCGAATCCGGATACGGAGGCCCGCAATGCGATTACAGTAAGCATTGGACCTCGTTAGTTAGTCTTGGAAAGGGTACAAAATAATTCTAGTCATCATTAATCGTTCTTTAAATATCCTGAAAGTTTATTAAAAATGTGGTACAGTAGTCTAGTTATCGTACACTTTTCTTCGTTTTTGTAAACGATGCTTTAACAGTTATCTTAAAGCGTTCAAAATGTTTCAAAGTGTGCCTACTTTCGATTCTCGGTAGAATGTACACCGGGAAAATGGGGCAAGTCTTGCGAAAACAACTGTATGTGCCAAAACGGAGCCACCTGTGACCCATTCGATGGCAAATGTTTGTGCACGAGAGGATGGGCAGGCAAGTTCTGCGAAGAGAAGTGTTCTTCTGACCGATATGGACAAGATTGCGGCGAGGAGTGCCGTTGCAAGAACGGTGGAAGCTGCCATCACATTTCCGGCGAGTGCCATTGCGCTCCTGGTTTCACAGGACCACTGTAAGTCCTATGTCTTATGAAACAAACAACAAAATCAATCGGCAGGCGATTACTTGTTTAACCCTTCCGACCCGGCGACGTTTTCCGAAAGTCGCTCGCTACGTCCGTGGCCGGCTGACGAGAATTGGAGTCCTAACATATCGAATTGTTCCTAAAGTATTTGCGTCTTTACCATATGCAGTATTGTACTGGATAATTAAGAAATTCATTAAGTTTTTACATAAATAACAGCTAGTAATTCAGCTTCGTGTGGTATATTACGAAACACTTTTCTAAGCAAAGTCCAACATCACATTCGCGACGCAAGAACCTACTATCTTTCGTTCTTCCAAATTTCGTACATACCGCACATATTCTTTGTTGTGTTTTTGTTTTTTCCGTTGGGGATATTTTTGTTATAAAATGTCGTTCGTGTAGTCTAGCTACTGTATTGTCTGATTGATGTCTTGTATCTACGTGTCGTCGAGGATCAAGAACTGTGTCTGCAGCAATAAAGAAAGCATTGCAGATTGTTTAGCTTAAAACTGAGGTCTTGTGTATCTTCAGGAGATACATATGTGATACGAGATAAGAGATACGCATTTATACATAAGTGCGTGTCGAATTCGGATTTGCCTGACGCGCGAAGAAAGCAGTGATTCATTCTCCGGGTCAGTACGCGGTACTGATGTCGGCCGCATACGACGGCTGGTGGGTCAGTACGCGGTACTGATTTCGGGTCGGAAGGGTTAAAAGAAAGCAAACAATTTTGTAATATAATAGTTACTAACATATCGGATAACTCTTATTCCCACTTTCTCAGCTGCGACGATGTGTGTCCTCTTGGAAGGCACGGCGACGAATGCAAATCTGAATGCAAGTGCCAGAACGGTGGTACCTGCAACCCAACAACTGGTGAATGTTACTGCACACCTGGATGGACTGTAAATATTATTTCGATATTCGAAATTTTATAGCTTACTGGGTTCCTAAATCTAATGTTTTAATTGAACAGGGTGCCGTCTGCGCGAATCGTTGCCCAGAAGGTTTCTGGGGGAAAAATTGCTCCAAACTGTGCGATTGTTATAACAAAGCTGGCTGTCATCATGTTACTGGAGAATGTATATGTACAGCTGGTTATTATGGCGAAAAGGTGAATACTATTACGCGTAGAATCGATTTTTCAGTTTTTATTTTTTTAAGCACAACAATTTCTTACAGTGCTTGAAATTATGCTCCAATGGAACTTTCGGTCTGAACTGTACAAGTAACTGTACTTGCGAGAACGGTGCGGTTTGTTCTTTTGTCGATGGAACTTGTTCTTGTGGTCCCGGATGGATTGGTGAAAAGTGCGACAAACGAGCTTGCGACGATGAACTCTGGGGACCAAATTGCACGAAAGTGAGGAAAAGTTTCCAAATAATATGGAGCTCTTTGTAAACATTTTCTTGGTGGTATAAATCGAATGAGAAATATATAAATATTCACAGGTTTGCGAGTGCGACGACGACAACACAGAAATGTGCCATCCTTGGACTGGAAAATGTATCTGCAAAACTGGATGGGATGGTGATACATGCACCAGGCCATGCCCGTTATACATGTATGGAGAGGGATGCCAAAATCGTTGCAACTGCAAGAACAATGCGCAATGTTCGCCTATCAATGGAACGTGCATTTGTGCGGCGGGATACAGAGGTGAGGATTGTAGCGAAACGTGTCCTGAAAACACTTACGGCGAGGATTGTGCACAAAAATGTGCTTGCAAGAATGGTGCCACCTGTTCAACTGAGACTGGCCGATGCAACTGTACAGCAGGTAACAAATTGCTTTACTATAATTTCAAAAGTACTCTTACAACTTACAAGGACAGCAGCTATTGTTAACAATACACCCCTTGTATTTTTATTGATTGTGTATTATTGCATGAGTAATTGTCAGCTATCACTAACTGTAGTTTCTAATAGCTTGTTAAATTTGCATCATTAGTATGGGTGCAAGTTGCACTTGAAAGTAATGTGTTCGAATAATTGTTAAGGTAAGTCGACGATAGACTGATCTTAGAGTGATTCGATCGAGTTTATACAGTTTAGCTGTCAGTATTTCTAGCGTCAGGTCATACTTTATTCCTGCATGTATTATTATTACGTTTTGTTAGGATGGATTGGTGTTTCGTGCGATCGTCCCTGCGACGACAAATCTTTCGGCAAGGACTGCCAGGGCAAATGCAAATGCTTTAACAATGCTGCCTGCAATCCACAAAATGGTAAGGGGTCAGCTGCAACGATTCCCTTATATTTCTTAAAAAAGTTAATGCTGTAAATTCTTAACAAAACATGGTGTCAAGACATTTCTTTTTCTATCTTCGAATTCAATTTGTTCTTCTTTTCTCGTTGCACGTGCACCATACACGTCATTTTTTTTAAACACCAACAGGCACATGCACGTGTGCAGCTGGCTTCACAGGCGAATTTTGCCAAGATCGTTGTGAAAAAGGATTATTCGGACTGGGATGTACCCAGGTCTGCGATTGTCACGAGGAGAATAGTATAGGCTGTGACCCTACCACCGGCCACTGCATCTGTAAGCCAGAATGGCGAGGTTTGTTCTCCCTTCTAATTCGTCTATCAATCGCCATTCATGAAAGTTGAACTCTCGTCCTTTTCTCCCAGTAATATTCATGACATCCTCTACCTACTTCATTAATCACTTTCATCGCATAAATTATAAAGCAATACTTAATGTAGCGTCGTTGAAAGGAATGACATAGTAAGGAAAGACTGTAAGGCTAATTGATTGATGGCGATTTGATATAAAACAGGAATCCGTTGCGAGTCAAAGTGTCCAGATGGGCTTTATGGTAACGATTGCCACTCGCAATGTAACTGTATGAACAATAGTTCATGCGATCCGAATACTGGCACTTGCATCTGTGCCAGAGGCTGGGAGGGACCTGATTGTTCGGAGCCCTGTCAAGAAGGGTGGTACGGTGTCCGCTGTAAAGAGAAATGTCCGGAGAAAATGCAGGGTAAGAATAATAGGTGAAGGTGGAGGTGGTACGAATTAAGCTCCTGCAGTTCCTTAATTTATTCTATGAAATATGATATATATATATTCATAGCCTAGGGCATACGATATAGTATGCATCACAGATAGTAGTTTATATTAATACAAACAGTTTGATTGTGTATTGAGCATGCACATAAATAACTTGCACCATTTTTTAAACACAAACGTAGTTGAATATAACACATGTAGTTTGCTTGACGATTCTTTGACTGACGATACTTTTACTCAAAATCATCAAAAATCATGGTAAGTGAATAATTCGTGCAATAATCTCTGGCATTATATTTCTCATATAATTCGTAGCACAAATGATAGAGGACAATATAACAATTACCAAAAGGGATATGGCGGTTGTGAAATTTTCAATGTAGAACTTATATAAAATATTTCATATTTCAGAGAATATGACTTGCGATCACGTCACCGGGCAATATGTTTGTCGTCCTGGATATTTGGGATTGACTTGCGAACATCCTTGCCCGCCTAATCGTTACGGACTGAATTGCGCTAATCATTGTCATTGTAAAAATGGTGGAGAATGTCATCATGTCACAGGTGAAATTTCAAGCAAACCTTTATAATTTTGTTTCTTTATTTTGATGTCACATTTCTTAAACGTGTATAATCTTATTATCGTAGGCGTGTGTCAGTGTCGACCAGGTTGGCATGGAGAATTCTGCCAAATACCCTGTCCAGAAGGGACATATGGCATGAATTGCAGTCAACATTGCACGTGTCAACACGGAGGTAAATGCAGGACTAATGATGGCCACTGCCGTTGCGCACCTGGTTGGACTGGTACCAAATGCACAGAAAGTACGTGAAGAAAGGGAACAACAAATTCTATAAAGCTTACCAAAACAGTCAACAGAATACTGTAATGCTATATATTTTATTCTTTCAAATAGTCTGCCCAGAAGGATATTATGGCGATCACTGTATGGTACCTTGCGATTGCAAGAATGATTTCTTTATCTGTCATCCGGTTGAGGGCTGCAGCTGTAGACATGGGTACACAGGTGTGTATATAATTTAAAATCTATTGGATATTGGTGTATCTAAATTGCTAATTAAACGCTATCCTTTAGGGCCGAATTGCGACGAAGAATTATTTTCGCGCAACATTCAAGAAAAAGATGAAGCTGGATATGGTAGTATAGTAGCAGGATTTTTATTTGCTGCAATTGTTGTTGTTGCGATGACTTTGGCTGGTTGGATATACCATCGACGCAGGGTAGCAGATTTGAAGAACGAAATTGCACAAGTGCATTATACAGCTGAACCTGCTTGTCCTCCAGAACAAACGCAGTTCGATAACCCCGTCTACGCGTATCAAGGTTCTTCAAAGTTTGACGATGGAACGACTACTTTGCTGAACAATTTCCAGTTCAGGAATAATCTTGCAACAAGCAAGAAAATAAATAATGAGAAAGCCAAACTTGGATTCAATAGTTGCACAGACGATGAAGACGATTACAAAGGTAAATACATATACATGTACACGAACTGGTAGAGATATCAGGAAATACTTTCTTGAAATAATACTTATATTGCGTTCAATTAATTGCAGGATCGTTGAATAGATACGACTTGAAGAATAGGGACGCAGATATGGGAAATCCAAATCTTAATGTGTACCATAGCATCGACGAAATGGATGGAAAGAAAGTGGAACATGTTTACGATGAAATTAAGCAGAATAACGAAGAGTCAGAATACGACCAGCTGGACCATCCAAGACCAGTGAGCGGATATAAACAGTTCAATGAAATACCTAACGGTTCTTGCTCGAATTCGTCGGAGAATGCTGGTCCTAGTAGACTAAAGGATAAGGATCCAGAGCTTGGTGAAACGTAAAGTAGTTGCTGAATTTCACAGACTTGGATTAAATTATCCGAGGTTTGCTTTTAAATACGTCTATCGTTGATGTAACTTAAAAAATGATAATTCTGTAAAACATATACCTTACCGTATCGATACTTCTGAATTTACCATATCAAAATCAAATTTTCGCGTGTTGATTATGAGCCCTTCGAAGACATCCTATCTGCAGAAGTGTTTTTAATTAAAGGGAAATATAAATGTACTTCGATTGCTCAGTATACGCATGTACATAGTCGAATGATAATCAAGCGTGTAGTTATATGGACATTTTATTTATAAATTCATATACTCATAGTGATTTTTTATTCTTGACATGTTTAACTATTATATTCTTTTTTTCATAATATTTGATGTATAGCGATTATGGTTGAAATGCCAGATGCAATAATTTCAAAGTAAGTAGATAATACAAAATGTGTGGCTGTATTACAATCGGTCTAGTACAAAATTTCTATAATTCTTTGAAGAAAGAATTAACTCGTTGTTTGCAAAAAAGAATAAAATCTATCAAGTAAAAGCATTAGAATAATGATATGCTAAAATTGTGCAACAAGATTGTGATATTTACAGATATTGTATAAAAAAAGATTATTACTTAAAACGGTAGGTTTTAAATAGCGAAATAATGTTGGATCAATGACATTTGCATATGAGAGTGCCTTGTAAGCTTCGAAAATAAGAAATTCCATTCATTTTCATTTATTTTTTTTATATATAAAACATATAATTGAGAACAGTAAATTTAAAAATAGAGTTTAAAATACTCGTTGATGCATGGTGGAGTATAAGGGGGAGATTTCTTATCGAAGAAGACCATAAATGAGTAAATTGGCAAACAAGGTACAAAATCTTTGTACAAATCTGTTTCAGTAATAAGTGATATCGATATTTTACAATCTCGGAGCTTGCATATGATTCGAATGATGTATTAATCCTTCTTCTAAAAGTTCCACGTCTCTTTTTATTACTTGCATTTTGAGTAGAGGCGTCGGAAAACAATATTGATACATATATTCAGTATATATAGAATGATATGATTATTATTGAGTACAATTTACTTCGTGTATGTGCAAGAATATATTTATGCGAACTGTAGCGACAAAGAAATAATACTTGTTCTACGATTAATGTAGCGTATCATATCACATATTTATAAAAAGATGCATATTTCATCCGTGTCTAGATATAATGTCTATGTACACCCATGCATATACATATAAATGACAAAAAGGAAAAAAAAATCGTTCAAAATACTATTGTTAAAATGCAATCGTATTTATTTCTTTTATATATTAGAGAATATTTGATGCCTATCTTTAATTTTTAGAAAAGATGTCTATTTTTACGATTTTATATATACACTCCCTTTAATTTTAGATGAATCTCGAAAAGAACAGATTATTGTGATCGATATAAATACTTTTGTAAATAGCGTTAAAGTAAGATTTAATGTAAAATCGATATTTTTATGTCGTAGGATTATTATTTTAATCATGTTTCGTCTCTGCTCGCTCTATTTATCGTATAAGATTTATACCGCGTGGCTTTAATTAAATTTAAAGCTGGCGACGAGATCCAGTAGACTCCGCCGAGAACTTGTAAGAGCGCCGCAAGATTCAAACAAAAATTTACATCTACAATCAGAAAATTATTTGTATGTAATTTCTTTCCACGATCATTCTGACCCTTTTGTAACTCATTCTATTAATTCATTCTTTTACAAAATAAACTTTTGTTACGATAACTCACCGTGTATGAAACAGAAGATAAGAATAGATAGACCTACTATAGTTGACAATCCTTTATATACTGAACGAACTGTTTCAGAACCAAGAACATCATACAGAGCTAGATCTTGACAACTCGATAGACTTCCAATACTAGCTCCACCCAAAGAGGCACAAATCATCATCCACAAATAGCTGGATGCATGAATTAGACCTGAAGGTAAATGAGTTCATTTCACGAAAGAAACGTATAAAAATGCGTTTCGTTAAATCCAATGATATAATAGAAGAAACGACGTACCCAATAAACTAATCGCAGACGTCCAACACGCTATTCCAAAGTACAATCTTCTGTGCTGATTTTTGAGCTTCAATATTTTGTAGCTGACGAGATTCGGCAGGAGTGTGCTGAAACCAGCCATAATATACAACGACATCCAAACGTAAGAGTTGTTCGCGATCTCGTAAGACAAAACTGGTAAGAGAATCCAGAAAAACAGAGTGGAGACTTTCATTCCAATCCAACCAATAGTTGCAGCCCAGAAGCCAAAATTCTTGAAGGCTCGAAACTGATGTCTCCATTTACTATCCGAATGAGCAACTGGGTTTATAAATAGATCCACATCTTCATCCAGTTCCTCATAAGCATATATATTATTTCCTTCGCTCAGTAATCCTCCACCATGTGTACTGTCTTCGGTCTGCCTGTATTCCAGATCCTCCATGTTACTGGAATGCTGCAAGTCCTTGGAACCGTCTGAAGATATACTTACGGGAAGTTCTGTGTCTTCCTCAGTTGACAAAAGGAGGCTACAAGCGACGAAGAATTATGAAAGTTAATTCTGCTACTTTTTACTTATTATTTGAGCCATCTTTAAAGGAGAACCTGTAGGGGGAAGATCGTTCCATAGAAGGCAACCGTAGAGTTAGTACGCCAATTGCAGTGGGCAATAATAGTATCGTCATCAGTTGCAAACCAGTTTTCAATCTAGTTTCGTGCAACAATAAATTGGTCAGGCTCGGAATCAGCACAAGGCCAAAGGAGGTTCCAACGTTTCGTAAGGTTAAAGCTATGAGAAGTTTCTTTCTGAAGTACTTCCTCAAAACGTAGTCACTTAATAGGATGACAAAGCTAGCACCAATTCCCATTACCGCACCCGCGCTGGTGCTGGCCAAATAAGCACCAACACCACCCGTCGCAAGATATCCTGATGCTATAATTCCAACTGTCAAGAGAATTACTCCTATTATTCCTACCAAACGTGGCATCGACGCCATACTCACAATCATCCTCGTCCAAGGGTCTAAAAAGAGATTTTGAATGTCAGCGAAATGTGCATTTTCATTGAATTAATCAATTTACCTGCTAAATTCCAAAAAGCGGTAAACAATATAGGTGTCAGAATAATTTCTTCATTCCACAAGTCAAAATCAGAAGCTTTGTCTTCGCGTAAATATGCAAGTGCAATTCCGTACATTGCTAGTATGCTGGAAATTGTCATCTGTTGGGATTAATTTTCGAATTAATTTGTAGCGTGAATACTTTGGTAAATATGGTATATGAATATACATTATTTATTATTATACAGGGTCCTTAGAAAATGAATAACAGTATAAATACTGTACTTACCTAATTTTTTTAAAAGATAATGATTGAGTGTATTGGTAATAAAATGATAGGATTTCGTTTCGAGGGACGGTATAATTGTCTGCAAATAAATATGGTTTCATTTCACTGAAGTACCAATACTTTGTGGAACGTTTTCAAAATTATATTAAATTGTTAAACTTTGTATATTTCTAGATACCCTGTATAAATTATTTTTAACATCGAAGATTCCATTTATGTTCACCATTTCATTAATATTCTCGTATTTGAATAGCGTACCTGGACTAGACACACTCCGCAAAGTACAATCCAGGCGTAACCACCGTCTGGTACTGTAGGTCCGAGCTCTGGAAAGGACGTGATCACTTCGTCCAAACGAAGGCGTTTACCTAATGACATTTTGTATTATGTAAAAATGTTTTGTATTTTGTAAAAAGAAGAAAGGAACAGTTTGCTTGACTGGTGCACTTGGAATTACAAGAACATTTAAGCGCATACTGCGCGTATTCAAGGTGCTGGAAATATTATCTAATCTCTATCAAGATGTCAATGGTCTGATAGAAAACGATAAGACATTCTTGTATCAACCTTTCAATAATAATATGTGCGGGTGCATGTTTATTTTTTATTATAAATTTCACCGACTGATAAACTGGATGCAAGATTGGACCCGCGGTGCGAAATTTATTCGAGAAGATAGTATATGCATGTTAGGAGGTACTAATTGAAAGCGATTAGTCTTGCGAATCTCGTAGCTATTAACGCGATACTATTTCCAGCATACTTCGAAAATTATGTGATATAATATGAACATAGGGAAAATGAAACAAAATTTAATAATCAAATGATCGATCAAAAGAAATGTTAAGTTATCCTAACGTGTATGCCACGCCCGTGCAATCCTTAGATTTCTCTATTTTCCCAAGCGATTCTTCCTTCGACACGAACCGAAAGTAAGTGCCCTATAATGAGAATAAAACGATAAAGGCTCTTGGTCCTGAGACGTGTCTCTGGCACCTTTTTCAATCCAGTGAAAGCCGATAGTAGGTAGCGATGGGCACCATCGACTAAAAACTATCGATTAGTCGATAGTACCCAACTACTCTATTTTCGTATATTCTGTCAACAGGTGTTCTAACTTCCCAAATATTTGTCTGCACAGACCACGTCTTTTATTCTTTTCATTCTCCCAATATATCTTCACCCTTTAATGCTTTCGCCTCTATCACCTGCATTATTAATTGCAGATTGTCTTTTGTTCTTACTTAGGTATTAGTACAGTAGTGCTACGGGTCTAATATATTTAAACATTTCATTATGGCTTGCTTCTTTTATTTTTTTGTTCCGCTACTGCTGTTGTATTTCTTAGTATCTTCTTTTAAGACTTTCCATCACTTTGTTTCCTTCCGTTCGTGTCAAATTCATTTCTTCTGGACTTATTTCATTCCTTTTCAATTAATCTTATCTTTCTCTTATCCCTCTATTTTTACTCTCCACCCATCTAAACGTCCCTCCACAATTTTTCTTTCTCCGGTTTTATACTTACTAATATATTTTTTGTGTGTGCAGGTTTCTCAGGTGAGGATAGGGTGTATTGACCGGTGCATTTCATCGGGCATTAAAGCAAGAAAGAAGAAAGAATAACTCTTGGCACATACTTTAGTTATAGTAAATTGGTTTATAAAGTAGTTTGTAACGTACAACTTTAATAACGTATGGGACCATTTTTACAAGTACTCCGCTTGTGAACTTTGCATTTAAAGATCCTGCACGGTAGTACTTGTTTAAGGAATTGGAATTAGGTCTTTTCAGGTGCGCTAATTAAAAGAGCAGTAGAATTCTTTTCACTGAAGATTTATTTAAATTAATTAGTGAAGGTACAAGTTACAAAAAAGGTTGTAATTCTAATTTACAAGCAGATACTTATGAACTATTCTTTTATATCAATTTACAATACATCGTACAGCTAAATCTGGTATTAATTCCAAATTTACAATGTACATTACAGATAAAACTTACACTAAAATTTAAGTACTTTATATGCTAAAGCTTATTTTAAATTAAAAAAATTGTGTAATTTTTGCATATGCAAAGTATTATATCTTTCATTTTACATTTAGCACATTCAGTAGAACTTGTAATAGTGATATAAGTAATATTAAAGTTTATACATATAACATCTACCGAATGAACTGAGTATAAAATAAAATATATAACAAGTGTACATAGATAACAATTGATTACACAATTGTCCTAAATTAAATTTACGCACTAATAGTTATAAACTATTCTTATACACCTATTTACTATAACTAAGGTATGGGGCAAGGGTTATTCTTTCTTCTTTCTTGCATTTATGCACGATGAGATGCACCGGTCAATACTCCGTACCCTTTGGATGCGAAATCTGCACACACAACAAATATATTAGTTAGTATGTAACAGGAGAGAGAAAAATTGTTAAGGGATATTTAGAGTAAAAAGAAGGAAGGAAAATATTTGAAAAGGAATGGAATGCGTCAAGCATGATTGAAATTGATGAAAGCCGAAGTAAAGGAATTCACGAAGGGCTTTAAAAGGGACTATGAAATGCAACAACAGGAACGAGATAGAAAAACAGACGATAGAAGATATAATGAAATGTTTATAATATATTATAACAACAACATTACTAAAGTACCTAAGTAAGAACGGGAGATGGCACAATCGACCATTAATAGTGCAGGTGATAGATGCTAAAGCATTAAAGGATGAAATAAATATTGGGAGAAGGAGAAGAACAAAAGATGTGTCTTGTGCAGACAACAATTTGGAACGTTAGAACCTGTTAACAGGATGTACGGCGATAGAGATAATAGGATATAAAAATAACTTAGGAGTTTGAAATGAAACAGGGACGAAAAGGAAAGATGTGTAATAGATGTGCGATATAGAGATAAGAAATAATATAATACGTTAGGCAGAGAAGGTATGAAAAGGAAGAGGAAAACGGAAGATGAGAGTGCAAGAGCTAAGATAGTATTATAAAGATAGGTTATATGTACACTAAGCCCAACTTTCATTGCTGTGAGACCGAAATGAAGAATACAATATCCATACATATTTACCTTTGTCACAGATTATGATTGTCGTACAATGAAATGAACAATGGAAATAGTAGGCCATCCCGTGAAGGTATAGCCGTGCGGGCCTCTGAAGAAATTTCATTTCCAGCATGCAGTTTAAAGATATACATAGCTAAATGATCTCCAAGGTTTATATTTCCTGTGCGATTCCGCCTAGAAAACAAATTGCCATGAGAATGCCAGTGCGTTGACTTCCAAAAAATGGAAAAAGATATTCAAGGTGTTAATTCATATTTGACCGCTCCGTGTGATACCGCCATCTATAAACAAATGCTTGAAACTACTGGTGCCCCTGCCATATCTACGTTCAGAAGTGGTATCCTTTCTGCTGAAAATCGTGGATTTGCATTAGGAGAATATGATATGATATGCGAGGAGGTATACGACATCGGCAGTTCTTCAAAATGACGCCACTTGCCTAGAATTCCTGAGCACTTTCTCAATTTTAAAATAACATTTATGTAATATATAAAGTACAATAGACACAAATAAGATAAAACTTATGCTACAAATCTACATAGTTTGCACGTACAAGCTTTATTAATTTACTATAACTAAAGGATAATTTAAATATGTGGGTAAAGTTCTTCTATCTTCTTTCTTGCTCTTATGCACAATGAGAAGTGCAAATCAATGGTCTTCATTTCTTTCCCAACGAATCGTGCACAAACAAAAAATATATTAGTAAGTACACAACAGGAGAGAGTTAAATTATGAAGGGATGTTCAGAGCAAATAGATGGAGGGAGGGCCAAACAAGAAGCACAAGAGAAAGAGAGCTTTATTTGAAAAGGAGTGGAATGGGGGGTGGAGGGTTCTTCTAAAATAGGTAGAGATCGTGCCTTGAATCGAACGCTTTAATTTAAGACGTCGTTGATTAAAATCGGCCCGGTAGAACGCGAGATAATTGAGTTTGTTTATACAAATTATACGTTAAATGTGTGCTACATCGTTTTTATACGTATGTCCATTATTTTATTTTTTTAATACATAGAATCTGTTTAAAAGACTTCAAATGCTTGAAAAATCATATACGTGACAGAAATGTACCTTATTCTTTGCGAGGTATTAAAAAAAGAAGCTTAGACGTAACTAAAGATCACGTATACTTATAATATTTATTTATGTATACCCGCGTCGTGTATAAAAATCTATACTACTAAATTTAGTTAATTCTGAAAGCAAACGAATCCCATAGTTTGCATTAAAATGTCCAAGTATTAATTATTACCATTCTCTTCGTCAAGAAGAACGCCGGATCTCTATCCACAGTTATTCTTCTCCAAAACGGTGCAACGTGTTTTCCAATGCAGTCGCAGTGTCCCCTCAAAATTTGGGCCACCGTCCCCCAAAAAGCAAGCTCTAAAAAAAGAACGCATTCTTTGTAGAAAAAGACACGAAGGAAAAGATGGCGGGGAGATGGAAGAGCACAAGAGAGAACCAGAGACAAGCACGAGAGTACGACACTTGTAGAAAAAAGATGGATACCGACGAACAAGGAGAAAGTGAGAAAAGGTGTAGGAAGGGTTGGATGGAGGGAGCACAGGTGCGGCTGGCTACGTCCGGAGCGCCTCCAACTGTAATGCTGTCCGTCGTGCAGAGAGGAGAAGTATTCTTTTCCGCCTCGTTCCAGCCTGCCACGATATTTTGAGCATCCCGTGACTCGTTTCGATATCGCGTTCTTTCAACAGGTTGCTCTCCTCTGCCGTTGCCGCCAACAGTTACTATTCTTAATTTGAATCAGTGAAATTCGAGCACAGTTTATTAAATCCATCACGTTAAGTCGTTTTATAGAGGAGAGTTTTTTTTTTCAATGTTATTCAATTGAACATTTATTTATTGGAAATGTAAGAAGATTGAGTTTAATTATTTTCGAGAGTCCAATAAATTGACGAGAGAGAGGCGATACCTTTTGGTGATTCCAGCACGAACTTGCCGGTGATCTCGGATGAATCACGATCTTGTTCCTCCTCCTTCCCCTCCTCCTCTTGGTTCGAACGGTGAGTACCAGAGAACAGTTCTTGTATGATATCGTTAATTCCTACGTTTGGACGAAAATAGTGACGATTCTTATCTTTGTTTTCTTTTTCGTTTTCGTAAAGATGATATAAACTATATGGTAACTTGGTAAAAATGTTCTTAGAACATTGCTAGTGTCGTATCTCCTGTAATATGAAATTATAAAATTATTTATATCACTAGAATAAAAGTAAGATAATTGTTTGAAGATTTACTATTGGAAACAGTTTATCGGGTAATTCATGCAAATAAAATACCTGAGACAAAAATGTCTCTACGCTTAATAGAGCGCCGATTTTTTTGGTCGGAGTCTCAAGTTCTAAAATTCTGCTTAAAAGTAATTAATAACAATTTAATGAAGGATGTAAATGAAAAAGTTATTCAACTTGAATATCTGTATCTGTATATTAGTTCTTTATGTAAAATTGAAAATTTGTAGAATTCCAAAAATATTTTCGAAAGGGTACACAGATTTGTATAGCCGCACAAGTCTTTCTGTCTAACAATATTTTGTGCTCGATATCACCTGTTGCGTGGGTGAGCAAGCCTGACGTTTTATGAACAGTATGACTCGACGACCTACTTCAATTCTAGCATTGATGCGATACAGTTCGATCTATCAGGGAAAAACGCAATATCTAATACAAAGTATAATTCGTCAAACTATTCAGTCTCAATGTTTGGCGAGAAATAAATTGTCTATGACTTCATTTTCTTCGTGTAGGCACCGGCTAAATTGAGTGTCTAGTCAACTTATATTTATTCATCAAGTGTTCTGCCATTGAATTGCATGGTCGCCCGACGTGTTTCCATTTGCATCATCCGTTAATGTATTCTATACTCGAATCAATATTATTTCTATCATCCTTAATTATTCCTATCGTAATGGTTGCTGTATTATCGGGATTCAATTTTCTTCTCTTAGCCTTACAGTCATCGGAACACGTGTCTATGGTGATAAAACGTTTCCTTGATTTTTCAGCTGACTGTTTAGTTTCAATTAGAATAGCTCCTTTAGAATCACGCACTGAAGCTCGATCCCTCCTTTTTTCCACCTTTTCCTCACTGTATTCGCTTAAAACTTTCTTTCTACATTTATCTTTCAGATCATGCTCATTATTTAAATCTTGGGTAATAGCAGTGCTTTCCATAAAAGTTTCAGTTTTCTTTCTTGGGCGACATGGTTCCAAAGTTATCGCCTCTCTGTTTAAATTGTATTTATCCAGCAACGAGCGCATTATCGCTAGGGTACTTATCGTAGCTGAATTATCTTCTGCATATTTCATCGCGTTCTCTGTGCCAGTTTGAACACAATCGTTTGCCGGTTTTACGCTGACTGAGCTACTTTTAGCAAACGAAGATGCTCGCTTATTTTCTAGAAGCTTGCTATTAGATCGATCAATTACTTTTTCGGTACCCTCCGTAACGATCAACCCTTCCCTCGAGGTCTCCGAATCTTTAGATTCAATTTGTATGGTGTTCTCCAATTGCTTTGCAAGATTTTGTTCCAAATGATTCTCCTTGATATCCTCATTAACGTCGCAACTAAAAATTCAACCATATATCGTACTTGTTCTAGAATTTTAATACAGTACACGTTATCAATACTCACACGCTGTCTGATATTCTCTCCGCACTTTCTGAGTACGCAATAAATTTGAGTGTTCTGATCTCTACCGTTTCCTCGTTCTCGCAGACGTCGCAATTCCACCCGCAAGGCGGTATTATATGCCCAAAATATTTGCTAATTATTGCGTGACGACATCTAAATCAAAATGTTATGATTTAAAATATCTTTATACAATACGAACGACACGACACGTGTTCTCATTAATTTACATTTCTTACTTCACTAAAAGGCAATAGGATACGATTTGATCGTATTCATTCAACCGTTTCTTAATGTGCTCTTTATCGTTCATTATTCTGTGATTCTCAATAACCAATTTCACAGAGGAATATTCCTTTGTACTGAAATATATTCTGCAATACGCACGTCCTTTAGCCATTTGCGTTTCCGCACTACTTCTATAGTATTTGGCAATATTTTCTGGCACTGTCCAATAAACTATACATCTGATTGATTAAATATTTCATGGATCATTTAAAATGGCAATTTAGTGACTAACGTTACTTTCTTTATTACGATATGAGCCAACCTAATTGTCTGTGAATGAATGAATCCATAGTCGTATGTTGTTACGATAACGCAAGCTTCGCCAGATACCCATTTACTTTCAATGCCACGTCTTGTATTCTTAGGCAGTTCTAAAATAAATCATTCTCACTTATTTTCAAGTCCAGTAATACAAAGACCTTAACGATATAGTTTCCTTACTATGATGATACGCTAATGCCGATATTCCTAAAGTATTCAATTTATCGCTTAATTGTTCCGCTGTAACTACCTCTCTGCAGTATATAATGGCGAAACTGTTGCGTAACTGAGCATATATAGTTTTCGTAAATATATTATACATTACTGTGTAATTGTGAAAGGAAAAAAATTCAGAACAAATGCATTTACCTTCTGAACAGAGGAATCTAGAGAACCAAGTACTTGAACAATAAAACATTTCAAATGATTTATCGGATGGGACAATATATCTAGAAACCATACATCGTGGTAAACATTAAGTTGCTGCGCAGGTATTGTAAATACCTTTGGTTCCTTTAATTTCAACAGCCTGCATATGTCGTTGATTACCTATTTAAATATTTGATCATGAAATACTATGTGTTGGACGATACTTATTATATGCTTCCACTTTTCTTTCTAATACCTTATTTGTAACAGCTGTAGTTATGGCGATTCTAGGAGTATGTTGATATATCATTTCAAATATCTTCAGCTCTTTATAAGATGGTACATAGTCGTAGCCCCATTCGCTTAAACAATGCGCTTCAGTGACTACTACGTAAGATAACTTCGCCCGTTCTCTCAATGATACTACAAGCTTCTATCGATACAATTTAAAATTTGTTAATATCTACATCGATCTACAAATTATATTCACACATTCCAAATACCATTCTTTATACCTCAAAGAACCTCATCGCACCTATTTCGGGGGTTACGTATAATAATACAATTGTCGGCGAATCTGACGTCAAGTCGTTTAGAATACTGTCCCTCTCATTAATTTGAATACTTTTACTAAGCAAACGTGCATTGATTTTTTTGCTCCTTAAAAAATCTATTTCTTGCTGAAAATATCCGAATGTTTAATAAACGGATGGAAATTGAATAGAAACGAATTCAAATAATATACCTTCACGAAAGATAATTTTGGTGAGAAAACAATTGCAATCTTGCCTTTATGTAAAAGAACTGGTAATTGGAAACAAAGAGATTTACCATATCCAGGAGGTACCGATACGCACACATTTTTCGAACCTGCAATTTTAATCGCACATCTTCCAGTTAATATACATTTTTCAATTAAAGTCCGCGTTATAATTTGATAATTAAAACGAAATAGTACGCAAGGATATGTTCTTCTTAATTAATTTGTTAGTATATAGCTAATGTAGAAGCGTATTCTTTGCATCTTTGGTACATATACTTCAGCGAGAAGACAAATTTTACTATTAATAACATTGTTCGCTAAGTGTTAATTTGTAAAGGATACTAACCTTTATAAATAGAAATAGTAGCTTTTTTTTGAATATCATTTTTGAAATTCTCATAACCAAACACTGTTTTCAAAACGTTCATCACAGCCATTTCATCAGTAGCCATTTCTGCACGTTTTATTCAACTCTAAAAGTCTTTTACTATTTATGGACAATTATACCACAATTTCAAATGTTTGATCTTGCACGCTCGCCCGCGTGAAACTAACCCTACTGGTGAAATCCAACAACATTTGAAATTCCCTGTTGGCGCGAAAATAATACAACCAATCCCATGCCACGTTATAACGCATTCTTTTTTACCGAAGGTATCAAAAGGAATGAAAAATGCCGGGAATGGTAAGGATCTTTGAATAAGAATAAACCCGAAAAAAATAATACAATACCTGCAGATTAAAAAGATTAAAAAAGTTTCAAAAAAAATTGAACTCGTCTCGGCAAATGAATCTATACGTAGGTACATATGTACTTATTACGAAAATTGAATAAAAGTCAGGGAAAAATAAAGCAATGTTTCAACTATGTTTAATTGACACCGCAGATGCATAATGAAGAAATATTACGTGATATTTGTTTTGATATGCGCGTGCACCGCTGAATTGCTCAGCGATTGCAACGACCCAAATTGGCACTCATTGGAGACGCTGGAATCCGCGAAATTGGAGTGCGGACCGATTTTTGAAAATCGTTGCTATTGTATGAGAACATGTTACGAGAATCATCACCAATATGTCGTAAACTGTACCGACTCTGGATTTTATAAAACAGCGCCATTATCGCATCTACCAAATGATACTCAAGTAAACTATATTAATTATTATTGCATTATTAATTGTCCAGTAATGAAAATATTGAATTGTTTCCCGATATGTATATCATTGCGTCCTATTTAGGTGTTAATTTTCACCGGAAACTACCTCGAAGAGCTTCCCTGGAACGTTTTCGGCACTTTAGGCAGTTTACCTTATTTAAGAGTGATCGACATGTCCAGGAATAAAATTCGAGAAATTCGGGGGAAAGCGTATCATCACGTTCAACGTGTCGAGCGACTTATTTTAGATTTCAACGAACTCTCCTTAGATCCCGGAAGGAGCCATCCAAGGGTGTTCTCCAATTTCGTGTCCCTGTTGGAACTTCATTTAACTGACGCATTTGAGGATGGTCCACCGAGAGATCTTGCAGCGACGTTGCATGATATTTTTGTGAACAGGTATACTGAATTTAATAATTTCTTTAATTTTAATTTTAATGTAATTTAATTTTTTTAAAGATAATTAAATCATATGATTATTACTTGCAGTAATTTAACTCAACTGATAAAGTTGCATTTGGAACAAAATGAAATATCGGAGTTTCGAGACACCAACGTATTTTGCGATCTGCCAAATCTTCTAGATCTCTATTTAGGTGACAACGCACTGACTGCCTTGCATTTTAACATATCCTGCCTGCATAAATTACGTTTCTTGGATATTCAACGAAACAAATTTGTTAAAGTCGTTGAACATGATCTGCACGCTATGGACGCTTTAGTTGAGCACAATCAAAGCATAGCTGTAGACTTCACGAGAAATCCACTAGAGTGTTCCTGTAAGCTCAACCCTTTTGTTAAGTGGATGAAAAGAACAAAGGTGTTTGTACGTAATAAAGGCAATTTAAAATGCCATACAGGTATTCAAGACAATTAACAATACATTATATTATTGAGTATCAAATACTCTTTTAGAATACTTAGAATTGAGGAATAAAGTGAAATTCATGTTTCTTTTTTTTTTTAATAGGTACAGCATCTCGTGAATTATTTGAAACAGAGAATTGTACACCAAGATTGTTTTCATCGGCACCAAGAGGAGCAACTGTATTGCTAGTTTTCCTTTCAATAGTGCTAATAGGACTTGTATGCGCATTGATCTACGTGCAACGCGCAAAATTGCACAAAAAAATCGAGCCCATATTAGACTCGGTGAACAAGAGGGTACGATACACGTCGATAGCAACTGGTGATAATCGAGAAGACGTATAGCGAAAAAGAAAATAAGAGCTCCTTTCGACTACAGTTCAACAGAGAAAAGATTTAATAGTCACTATGTTGAATCTTTCGTTAGTATAGCCTGCTATTTTTATATTGTTGAGAAGTTACATTTACCTTTTTTCTACTGTACATTAGGCTAAAAGCGAAGTAATATAATAAATAATTAATATTTATAATAGAATACATAGAAAATAAATAAGCGATCTCGACTGTGACCACTATTAGGTATAGATGAAGCAGGCAGGATTTCTTTATAGTTTTATAGGTGTCGAAACTGAAGAACACCTCCGAGCATAGATAAGACAGGAATACAGGTAGTTTCGCGCACTTCTTTACAGATGGCGATACTATATACAACATTATTGAGTGCAGATAAGGCAGAACACGAGTAGTTCACGCAATTCTTTATAGATGGCGATACTATAGCCCTTTAACATCACTGACAAGGAACCATAACCACAGACGAGATATAAGAATAGACAGGACATCTTATGGACTTTCGTGGCCCAACGTGACTGCCATACCGACTCAGAAATCCAACACTGATTTGAGCGTCCTCTGCTCATGAACAGTGATCAGTTGAAGAACTATTATTTACTGAAGTAGCATTGGGGGCAGGCCTCATACGATTGTGTGAATATATGTGAATGCTTTCCTATATCTCGTTAGAGCTTTAGCTATCCTTTAGTTATAGTAAATTGGTTTATAAAAATAGTTTGTAACTGTTATTAGCGCATTCGATTAATTTAGAACAATTGTGCAATCAAGTGTTATGTATATCTATTATATGTTCTATTTTATATTCAGTACATTCGGGAGATCTTGTATAAAATTTAATATCGCTTTTACTACAAGTTCTACTGAATATCCTAAATATAAAAGGACAGATATAATAAACAATTTACATATACACAAGTTACACAATTGTTGTAATTTAAAATAAGCTTTAGCATATAAAAAGTACGTAAATTTTAGTATAAGTTTTATCTGTAAGATATATTGTATATTAACTTCAAAGAATAGCTTATAAGTATTAGATTATATATGTTTATACTATTTTTAGTGTTACATAAATATTAGTTTAGAATTGATACAAGTTGTTCGAAGTTTAGTTGTTGTTCGATGTATTGTAAATAGATATAATAGAATAGTTCATAAGTATTAGCTTGTTAATTTGAATTAGAACAGTTTTGTAATTTGTATCTCCATTGATTAGTTTAAATAAATGTTCATTGAAAAGAATTCCACTGCTCTTTTTATTTTCACACCTCAAAAATCCTTGAGAGAACCTAAATCCAGTTCCTTACACAAGAAGTACCGTGGACGAACTTTAAATGCAAAGTCCTGAAGCGAGAAACTTGTAAAAATGGCCGTAGACGTTATTAAAGAAAGCAGGTCAAAGACTTGCAAAATTTGTTGGCAAAAGGCTACAAAATTATGCGCCCGGAAATTCTTAGAAGGTGACGTGATTTCCCAGAATTGCTGCTATCGAATACCTCCTCGCATATCATATTCTCCTAATACAAATCCACGATTTTCAGCCAGATATTTTTGCCAGAATCTCAGAAATTTTGCGATCGGAAGTTCCTGGAACGTGACGTCATTTCCAAGAATTGCTGCGATGAAAGAGCTCCTCGCATATCATATTCTCCTGATACAAATCCACGATTTTCAGCCAGATATTTTTGCCAGAATCTCAGAAATTTTGCGATCGGAAATTCCTGGAACGTGACGTCATTTCCAAGAATTGCTGCGATGAAAGAGCTCCTCGCATATCATATTCCCCTGATACAAATCCACGATTTTCAGCCAGATATTTTTGCCAGAATCTCAGAAATTTTGCGATCGGAAATTCCTGGAACGTGACGTCATTTCCAAGAATTGCTGCGATGAAAGACCTCCTCGCTTATCATATTCTCCTGATACAAATCCACGATTTTCAGTAGAAATTTAAGTGCCGAAAATCTTGGATTTGTATCAGGAGATTATGATATGCAAGGAGCTATTCGTTCTCAGAAATGACGTCACAATCTAGGAATTTCCGAGCGCTGAAATTTCCGAGTTCCTGCCAAAAATATCTCGCTGAAAATCCTGGATTTGTATTAGGACAATATGATAAGCGAGGAGGTCTTTCATCGCAGCAATTTTTGGAAATGACGTCACGTTCCAGGAATTTCCGACCGTTTAATTACCAACCAATTTTGCAACAAGTGAAGACTTTGAAGATGATGGTATTTCCAAGAATTTCCTTCTGCCAACTTTAATAACGTATAGGGCCATTTTGACAAGTTTCCCACTTTAGAACTTTCCATTTAAAGTTCGTCCACGGTACTTCTTGTATAAGGAATTGGAATTAGGTTCTTTCAAGGATTGGTAAGGTGTGAAAGTAAAAAGAGTAGTGGTATTCTTTTCATTCAATATTTATTTAAAGTAATTAATGAAGATACAAGTTACAATAATGTTCCAATTAAATTTACAAGCAGATACTTATGAACTATTCTATTATATATCTATTTACAATACATCGAACAACTAAACTTCGAACAACTTGTATCAATTCTAAACTAATATTTATGTAACACTAAAAATAGTATAAACATAAATAATCTAATACTTATAAGCTATTCTTTGAAGTTAATATACAATATATCTTACAGATAAAACTTATACTAATCTTTAATTAAAAGATTTTTTAATAACATTAAATGTTTCATATCCTTCGTTGCCTTTCATTGCGGCAAAGAACAAAAGAATTCTTTAAAATTATTTAATTTTCGCATCGTTTTCAATAATCTGTGGGTAACGTTGCGAGTGACACGGAAATGGTAATGGGACGCGGCGTCCCAGAAATCGTGGCCGAAAAAATACATCGCATGTCTTGTCTATTCCTATATCTCGTCGGTGCCATACCACCGACGAGATATAGGAATAGACAGGACATCTTATGGACTTTCGTGGCCCAACGTGACGGCCATACCGACCCAGAAATCCAACACTGATTTGAGCGTCCTCTGCTCATGAACAGTGATCAGTTGAAGAACTATTATTTACTGAAGTAGTGTTAGGGACAGGACTCATGCGATTGTGTGAATATATGTGAATGCTTTGAGGGAAATCAGGAAAACTATTTCTCTGTCAACATTTCGTTAGGAAAATTGAGCTCCGGTTCCTTCTCGCGTGATACTCTTTGGTTCGGCTCGAGTTGGGTCGAAATCACATCGAGGCAATGAATTTTTTAACAATGAGATGCGGTGTCGCGTTAGCATCCTTTTTTAAAATGGGATCATTTATTTTTTAGTCCATAAATCAATTCTTTTAAATATCCCCAATAAGTTAAATTTCACATAAAGAGTTTCAGATATCCTGTTACATATTAACATATTTTTTAAAATATGTATATATGAATCTTTTGCGTATGCCTTATTGTACATAAGTATAATTATGCATATGAAACTACATACACACGTATATAATTTTTCGACCACTTTACTTCCATACTTGTTTGCGCAGAATTATGGGAGATTCGACTTATGTAAAAAATATGCATATCCATTTAACAAAACAATGCGGTTGTTAAATATAGATGCAGCGTTACTTGTAACCAAAAATATATGGTTATACAAATATAATAATTTGTTCCTCTGAACATTACTTTTTCGTTGCACTAATTGCGAGTAATAATATCCTGGATGCGTTGCGCAAAAAATAATTAATTTGTACTAATAATTATTAGTAGAAATTATTAGCGCAACGCATCCAAGATATTGCAAAAACTGCTTCATGAAAGAAAATATACGCAAATAATGACTAAAGTTAAATGAATTGTTATATTTATAAAGTCACTTTCGAAAAAGTAATTTTTGTCTTCTACTTTCCGTTAAATGTCTATTCCATTTTAATGCATTTGGAAACCATGATCCTGTTGGTTACCTCGGGCCCCAATCCTAGAGCCATCTGGCCACTGTCACCCATTGAAACCCTTTGTCCTCTTCAGCAATATTCAACTTGCTCAGAAAATAGATAGAATAACCTCTAGGATTTATTCTTCTCTTTTTTACGTTTTTATATCATTCTGATGTTTCTCTGTTATCCCAGAAATTTTCTTCTATTAAATTTTATTGTTAATGAAAGACACCATTTTTTAATTATATTCAACTAATAATAATAACTCATTCGAATGAGTTATAATTAAAAAATGGTGTCTTTCATTGACAATAAAATTGCCCCAATGAAAAAGATAATTAAAGAATTTGTATAGTAACTATATAAGTAATAATTGTAGTATACAATTATATCGTCACAAGTTTTTCATTGCGGCAATTTTATTGTTTGTGTGTCAAAAAAATATACATCTCTTAGCTCGATTGTAAGTAGTTCTATATCATTCATTGACATTTACCAGAAAATAATGTAAAGTATAACTTTCAAAATTATTTCATTTATTAACACTACAATTGAAATAAGAAAACGTGTTGTAATGTTTTTTCAATATTTTTAATTAACATTAATTGTTTGCTATGCTTTGCCGCCTTTCATTGCGACAAAGAACAAAAGAACTCTTTAAAATTATTTAATTTTCGCATTGTTTTCTATAATCTGTTGGTAACGTTGCGAGTGACTCGGAAATGGTATGGGTACCGCAGATACCCAGAAATTCGGGCCGAAAAAATACATTGGATGTCTTGTCTATTCCTATATCTCGTCGGTGCCATAACGAGGTGTCAGTCACCGAATTTGATGAAGCTTGGACAGCTATAAAATAAAATATATAAAAAAACTTTTTAAAAACCACGCTTATATTAAAATGCACTAAAAAGGAGAAAATAATAAAATAATTTAATATGAATTTAAATAAAATCATGACATTAGTGACTATAAACAAAAGCGTGGAGTGCCCACGAAGATTACGTCAATATAGTTTAGCACACCACGCTTTTGTTTATAGTCACTAATGTCATGATTTTATTTAAATTCATATTAAATTATTTTATTATTTTCTCCTTTTTAGTGCATTTTAATATAAGCGTGGTTTTTAAAAAGTTTTTTTATATATTTTATTTTGTACTTTTTAGTCTTCACATATCTTGTAATCGATTGTAATTACCACTTCACCAAGATGTTTTGTAACAGGGAATATTGTGTCGTGATTAGATAATTTTATAATTAAAATAACACCAAACACGATATAATTTGGACCATATATGGTCCAAATATATTTACTGTTCACAATGCATTATACACCTCTTATTAAATAATTTGAATATGATCCAAATTATATCGTGTTTGGTGTCATTTTAATCAGAAAAATGTTAGCTATGCTATGTAGAAGTTTCATAAGGAGAGGATGAGAAATAGCAAAGTTTCGTCGTTGAATTAGTATTAGCTCACGGATATACCCGAGCACTGATTCATTACACTGACCGGCAGCGGCGTAGCGATGTGGGTTTGTTTGGAAAAGGCAGTGTCGCTCAACGAGCAGTGCCGTTACAGCTTTGGCATTTTTTATGTTTTGTTTATTATTGTCATTTTTGGCCCCCCGAGTATGGGATCAAGTATTGTCATCGGAAGCAAGTGCGTATACAAAATAGATTGGACTATGGGAAGTGGTTTAATATTCAATTACAAGATTTGACGCATACAAGATCGTTGCGAGCTAATATAAGCCTGATAAAAAAATACGTGTCCCTTATTTTCGCCTGCTTAATATATCCACCAAGTTTCATCAAAATCGGAGACGGACACCCCGGTACGGTTCCTTGTGGGCAGGACACGAGTAGTTTCATGCACTTCTTTATAGATGGCGGTACAATAGACGTCAAAAAATTTTGTATTTATTGCGGCAATATACATAAATTTCAAAAAGAACGCACGCTTTGAAATCGTTAATATGGCGAGATGTAGCATGTATAGTTAACAAAAATGTATTATCATTATATACATATGTTGTTTAATTTTCGGTATTGCGCAGGACAGACAGAAGCCGAAAAAAAGGAATTTTATGTACGTCTTAACATGTTTATCGATAACTATACATTATACAGAATTACATTAAAGTCGAATTTCTTTACTTAAGAAAAAATACATACAATGTACAGTGTATAAATATTTTTCAAACGAATAGATGATGAAATCATGACAATGAAAATATCTTGTTGAAAAATCAGTAAGAAAATATTGTATATTACATGTATGTATATATACGTTTGTGTAAGTGTATATAAATATATTAATATCAAAATCAAAAATATTATTCGAGTGATAATCCCTCGCGTGTTTTATTAATATATTTTCTCTTTCTTCCTCTTCTTTTTTTTTGTCAATGGCGAGTGTAGAATCATTTTCTTATGCTTTGTAACATTTAATACACTCAATGATAAATTTACATTTTCGAACAATTTCCGAATATAACATTTCCTTTTTCTTGCATATGTTGTCTTTCTTATCTTAGACGAAAGATCTCATTCAACGCACAGAATCGATGGAATTTACACTAATCAACACGCATACGCGAAGACAATACAATTGTGTACGTGCAATAGCAATTATAATCGTTAGTTCTCAGAAATTATCATCAAATCCATCTTGTAGAGTAAAGTGCAATTAAATTCTACATCATATCGCGCAAAAAAAAGGTTGCACGGTAGCAAGCTTTGTAAAATATATGATATTTAAGACTTCAAAACCTGTACGACGAAATAATTTAATAAAATACCATTCGATTCGAATTTTTTGTAAATTTTTCATTTACGTTTTGAAAATGAGATTTTCGCAAATATTCCGTCGGCAAGAGGTTCAATTACGATCCAATTACGATCCAGTTATGGTCGTAGAAAATCCCATTAAGGAACGAATTTTTAGAAACTATCTTAAATTATTTGTAAGTTTACACGTTACGTAAACGTATTATAATTGTCGATGAAGCTTGACGCGATTTACAATGTCGCTTAACAAACAATTGGAACTCATAAAAATCCGTAATTTATAGTAATCGAAATACCACCGCTTACGTTAATCATTGGGCAATAATTTTTTCCCTTAAAGTTTCTTAATTTTTACATATATGTTATAACGTCAGATATATATGTGTGTAAATATATGTGTATACGTGCGAAGTTATTTTCACATATATATAAAAAGAAAGAAAGGGAAAAGATGAAAGATAATGTTACAATAAAGCTGGTAATTAACATATTGCTTATCATTAATATTATTTTTAATGAAATTTAGACTTTTACACGTGTAAAATTAAGTATAATTTATCTTTACAAATATGGAGCTTCTACAATTTCTGTTGAAATTGTTTATCAATTGCGTTACTATGGATAAGCAACATGTTAATTGTAAGACAAAATATATTTGATTAATTAGGAATTCGGTCTTTACAGACTAGATACTATGATCTGCACTCTGCACGTTTTCAATTGAAACGTACGCAAAAGAAGGGAGTTGAAATACTTCGATAATCTTGCTTTGTACCATTACTCATCACCAGAATAAATGTGCAAAGATTCCTTTTCCCTTTTTGCCTAGGCTAATTAATTTGACGATAAACAATTAGTTCGAATGCATAATAAATATTTGTTTTGTTTTGTTATCGTTATACGTCATCTATACTAAACATTCATCGTCAAATCTAATTTAGAGATGATTCATAAATCATCTCTGTAAGACACAACTATCCTAAAAGCAGCATTTTACTCGTTACATCGAAATTCATTTTGAAACATTCAGATTCTTCTGTGATTATCCCATTACTATAAAGTACCATTTTCGCAACGCGTACAATGGTGCATAATTAATTTATCTAATATATAAACTGCAGCGATTTTAGTACACCGTTGAAATTTTTCATATCTTATAATAATTTCTCTTAATGAAACAATTATTATCACCGATCGAATTACTGCTAATTTTTTGTTCTCTTTTTTTCTCTTCTATGATACCGTAGTTAAAAAATACTGTATCCGGAAAGCGTTGAACACCGATAAAATAGATTACACGAATTTTCACAATATAACGAGCTAACCATAGAAAATTAGTTGCTTCTATTTAGCTATGTCTTCTCTCTCGCTTTTACTTTAAAGATAACATGAATAAACTATAACGCTTTGTAGCGTTCTTACAATTATATAATCTCATTTGGACATCAATATTAATTATCAGATCGACTTTCTCAGAGCTTCTTTTGTGTGTATACATATATACATACATATATGTATATATATTTATGTGTGCAGGCTAAAACTGGTATATTGGCAATAACTGAATGGTATCAGAGTACCCTTCCTCCCAAGCTGTATGCAACTTTATACGCACATACAACTGAATGAACGAAAATTTCATAAAATGTTTTTAAAGATATGTAGTTAGGGATAAGAGAAGATTGTGTCGTTCTGGAAACACTTTGCGCTTGAACAGGAAGAGCAAAATTATTGTACAGCAGTTTGGACAGCAGAACAAGTCGAGTTTTAAGGAACTCGCAACCTTTAAAAAAACAAAATCCCTCCTTTGCATTATACCAGTTGCAACAAAGCATTATCATTCCTTTCATTGCTCACGCAAAATTCAATCGACTCATATATATGTATATATATATATCTTTCTCTCTCTCACGCTCACTCCCAATTTCATTAAAACATTAACGTTAGTTTGGTCTACTACTTTGGCCTAACAAAAACGTAAATCATATAGGTACATCGTGAAACGTTAAATGCTCGTCAGCGTAAGTCTTTACAATGGAAATAGATGTAAAGATGAAAAGAGCATTTGGCAGTAAAAGAACAAAAAGGAAAAACTAAAGAACACGAATCGATTTCTTATGTAGGCACCTTCCTTAGAATTGAACTGATTACTTATTACAGGACGATACTCTTATTAGCTTACTTAAATAATTTGTTTCTCTGACTATTTAGACGATTCTAACAAAAGAAAAATAATTATTTAATTCGCTAATTCACAGTGAATTGCCCAGGAAGTATATTACAATGAAAACTAAAAACACAAAATATGAGAGTAAAAAATTGTCATTCTCGTCCCTGAACAAGATAATAATAATAATAAAATATATAGTACGACAATACTGAAAATTGTTCTATCAGAGATTCAAGTGTGAACACCAAGACGTAATTTACTCGTTCTTAATAAATCGGGAAGATTATATTTCGATTTCGGTCGGATTAGAAATTAGACGTAAGAAAAACCTAATCGTATTGGCACAGAGATCAGTTATCGAGTTAGAAGAGTATAATACGAAGATATGTGGCGTAAGGAAGGATTATACATTGACGTCTAGCGATTTAACGTGCCTAAGCTTTGTATCTATCGGATGAACCGATTGCGCAGCATAATATCAATGAGAATATCAGCCCAAGTAGTTCCAGGATACCTATACCGGCAGCTACGCCGATCACTATATTCTTCTGACTGTTCAACGCGTCCATCAGCTTGTCTATACAACCCTGTAAGTAAAAAAAAGAATTGGTAAGATTCGATCGGAGCCACGCTTTCACGACGATTGGGACATTATCGCGTTCAACCAGCCGTGATTCCACAACTGGGTGAGTCACGACATTCAGTCCAGCAAAATGTACACCCGGCTATTGTTTATCAAAATATATTGTACGTAGAAGCATTTGATTGATGCATTAACTGTGCACCAGAGAATTTACTTGATCGTTTCTCAAACATGTGTTAAACCAGCAGGACTAAATTCCATTAAAATTTTCAGCGAACGATCACACTCGAGTTCTTCAGCTTTCCGAGAGTAATTACAAACAAAAATTGCCTCCTTTTGCATCTCATAAAATTCTTATGCCCTGCACCTGTATCCACGTTGATAAAGTTATTATATATTACTCTGTACAATGTACAAGAAGAGATATTACCTCGCTGTAAATTGCTGGGCTAACTACACTGGCCACTTTAATATTCCGTGCTGCCTTGCAAGCTGTGCTGTCTTTGTCTTTGCAGCAAGACTCGGGTACTTTGTACACGTTATTTGCATCCCCAGAAACGGTTAAACTGACAGGGGTTGATGGATCTGTGGTCGCGTATTTACTTCCTGTCCAATCGACTGGACCTGTGGCACCGCAACATCCCAGGCCAGATTGAAAAGCGTCCACTGCCTCCGTTTGAGATACATCCTCCCCATATTTGTTCTGAAATGAAAACGTTCATTTATATCAATGTTAATAGCAATTGTTCATAGACGTCTTCGACTTATTATAATAATCAATTCGATTGATCTCGTTCTTTGGAAGTTGCGACGCGTTAGAACTACATAGTTAAACTGCCGCGAAGGACCGAAAAAACCCATACGTGACCAGAAGTAAAGAGACAAACGATCAACGGGTATCTAATTCTGGATGATGAATGGAGTAATTATAGACGTTGGACCAGTTTAGTGAGACGAATGGACTAATTATAGACGATCAACACGAACACAGAGAACGACCACTCTTACGCTAATTAGAAATTCCCTTTAACGGACGCGAGTGTTTAGCTCGCGATAAGACCGAGTAATTGTTCGATACCTTAACGGTATTTATCACGGAAGACTTGACCAGTTCCTCGAGGCGATTACTGTTGCTGTACAGCCATGCACCAGCAGCGATTTGCGCGACGATAACCACCAGCAGGCAGCTGAAGAAAGCAACCAGCATGCATTGAGATCCACGGAAGGCGCCGCAGCAACCGAGAAAGGAGACTATCAGCATCAGGATCCCGGCTGAGAGCAGGATGTAGAGGCCAGCGTTGAAGTTATGCTGTTCCTGTGTCAGGGACATCAGGAACGTTTGGTCCGTTAACACCCATACTGCTAGGACCACTGCTGCTAGATCTACGGCCTGAAAATTGTACAAATTTCATTAATTATAGTGCAATTTCATGATTTCGAATTATACTTTTGACGAGGGACAACAAACGGGAAAAGGGAATTTCATCTTACGCAGCAAACATTCCTTTACACAAAAATGCATCTAACGACGCCTGTTTTTAAGGCTAACAGTAACATTTTCCTATTTTATCTAGAAATAGGTGACCGCCGTAAGGAGATTGCTAGAAAAGTCTACATATACGAGGTAAACCAGTAAGACAATCTGCTTCTCGAGCAACTAGCAGAGGGGTATAGTACAGGTAGCGATAAGATATTGTTTTAAGCTACATGTGTATCTCTTTGGGTTCGCTAGGACCGTTCTAACAAGTAGAACACCGTTTTCAGGTATTCTCGAAATGCAGAATCGAATAATTACTTTTTTGCCGAATTTAACATGTAATCGATTAATCGATGCAAAATAGTCATAGCAAGAGTTGACATTTTTAGAAAGAATCATACTAGAATTAGGATGCGGACGATGCATTGTGCACGTGAAACGTGTTCGTACTTCGTCTGTAAAAATATGACCCGCCCTTTATGGCCCTATTGAAACAGAGAAAGCGGTGAACAAGTAAGAATGTATGCATATTCTGGTTTATGGCTTAAGTACCGCTCACAATGCGCAATATGGATAAATAATGAAGTATTCTTTGCGAAACAGACGAACCAGGACGGGACGCGCCCTTTTCAATGGCCTGTCCACCAGA
The DNA here is from genome assembly GCA_963583965.1 of Nomada ferruginata. Taxonomy (NCBI): domain Eukaryota; kingdom Metazoa; phylum Arthropoda; class Insecta; order Hymenoptera; family Apidae; genus Nomada; species Nomada ferruginata. The sequence continues at coordinate 4,559,886 of OY757225.1, read as the reverse complement.
TGTGTGCTTCTATGTTAAACCGCTTGGACTTTCCCATTCTCCCCTTTTTCGCAGCAGCCGTGAAACGTTTGTCCTAAGCATCTTGCAACTCGAATATGTTACATAGTACATATGTATATATGTATATGTACAGTTCAGCCTCAGGCAATTTGTGCATCAAAAAATCCAATGAATAATACTTCCAATTTATTGTTCCCTGATATTGGATAATTTAATATAAATCGCTCACAAACGAGCAATGATCCCTGACCTGATGAGCGCATTAAGAAAATTGCATGGGCGTAGGATATGTTGTTCCACTTACTACTTAGTCAGAGTATACATTACACATACTAAACGTACGTATGTATATGCATTCATAAATTTGCGCAACAGCAAACAGCAGCACATTCTAATTCGAAACTTGAATGCTTCGTAATATTTCATATAAAATAAAGTATAGAAGTTGCCGAAACTGTATAAATTCTGTGGAATATTACTTATGCTCCAAAACCCATACTAGCAATACGTAAAAGATAAAAAGAAGCTATATATGCACAGGTGTGAGAGATATGTATGTCCTGTCCGACAGCAAACAAAAATTTATCTAGCATGCACAGCTTAACATTTATCAGTGTCGTAAAACTAAGTTACACGCTCTGTTCGCTTACATGTGTACATATGTACGTGTATCGAATTTTGAGAAAAAGTTTTCCGACGCGGGAGCTTTTCTTAAAAAATCTCGAAACTCATCCCAGGTCTCGTGTTCCTGTTGAATACGCATTTATACGCGAGAGGGGACGGGCCACGAGATCGAAGGTTCAGTGGGTTAAACTAACAGAACACGCTCGTGACTTCCACTCAAGGTGTAATCCCGGCAGAGGCGTGCCTTTTAAACAGAGGACTTCCTGTATTCCCGCCACGTCTCGTATGCTGTGCGAGCCGGGAATGCTGATGTAAGAAACAGATGCAAGAACTCCGAAGGATTGGTTGAGTCAAGCAGATTCTTCGCCGATACAATCAGAGATCAAACATAGCGCGGTAAATCAATTTGGAGTTGGAGTACGTCTACACGTGCTTGGGCAACCCTGACCACTGACCACCCCCTATACACCTCTGTATATATAATTTTCAAATTGCATACCCTATGCGCATCTATATTTTGTATATGTCGTCTCAGTATTTTTCAACAATTTATCGCGAAAAATATATTAATATATTGTATATTTACTCGTGTAAAGTAATAGCCACGGTTATTAAATATTAACAGTTCAAACGTTTCTAGCTGGCTGAGGCTACAGAAGAGAAACTAGATGTTCGTCAACATCTGAATAAACATTTTTCGCCATGCGGTATATACGGTCACTGTGATGGGTAATGTATGCATGTATAGTCAAACACGCGGGATTCAATTGATGTCAGTTTCTCTTTCGGCATCATGATTTCATTTCTAAACGACGCAAATATACAGCCGAATATTCATCGACTTTTTTCAGCCAAATACTCATCGCTACTGGTTTTGGCAAATAACTCGAGGATTATGAAAAGAAATAATAAGTAAAAGCAGACGAAACAAATTAAACATGCTGAATCGATTTCTCGAATACGAACAATCGAATCGTAGAGTAGAAAATTAAATAGACAGCAGATTTTCTTCGAAAGCGGTTGGCACCTTTATCGACGCCAAATATGCCAAGTTCAACATCGTTATTCGATAGATTTTAGATTGTCTTCTCAGAAGCAGAAACGCAAATAATAGCTATGACTTAAACATTTATACATAGTCTTAAAACGTGACGATTTTTTTCGCCCAATTTAATGCCTATCATGTTTGATTTTTTAAACCAACACTCGATGTTCGATTAATTGTATACATATCTAACATCGAGAACGATTCGAGATGTATCGATATTAATTGCTAAAGTCAGTTGCACAGGATAAAAGTACATAACTGGAGCGCGGTGTAGGATGCAAGCTCGTAGGAAGAACACATTCCTTCCTCTGACTGGAAATCTATATTTAAACGCACTTATTCCCCGTTGAACATTTTCAAACTAGACGCGACGCTTGTCTCGATGCTGACATAAGCACTATTGTTTGATCTCTCAGCAAAATGTTGACATACGATAGGCCAGCTGCCTGGTGTACGATTGACGTTTCTGCCCGCAGTGTAATAACTTGTACAAATCTGAGTCACTTTTGCAATTCCTAGTTTCCACCGCGCATCATTAAAAATGATGTGATCTCTCGAAATACATTACAAGCTAAATATGTTTCAGATATCTGAATAGATTTCATTCTATACCGTAATCACTATTTTCAACGTTCACGTTAATCGAAAAGAAAAATTGATCGATGACGTGTATGTATCAACTTCAGGCATATTAGAAAAGATCAATGTATTTTATTACAAATCAAAAATTATTATTTGAATATGGTGTGTAATATTATAAAAAATTGCAATAGTTGTAAATATAATATATGTATTTTATTACATACAGAAAGCTCTTTCGGTTTGCTCTGCAAGACAATTAATCCCAATCAGCTAAATCGATTATACGAATCGTTGAAATTTAGGGTAGACAGCGATTAATTCGAGAAACACGCACCACCCAGATGCAATCGATTCAGCTGCCCTCTCGAATTACCTCGCTCGATGTCAGAAAAACTACGTTGTAAATTAAAGGAGTTTCAGCGATTCAGGAAACTTATTCACGCTAATTACGAATGAACTCCTTGCATTTACAGGCAATTGTTCTAAAGATTATTCGAGTGAAAATCGACGGAAAATGGATTAACTTAATTAGAGTCATGTTTCATTAGTGTCGATAAATCGATTGAATCTACGACAAGAAAGCAGCTAGCGAGCTGGAGAAAAAAATCGACAAACTTCACGCCTATACGCAAATCCCCATATGTAATATTCTGCCAAATTCGTATTTAATTAACCAAAAAAAGAAATCGCGGGAATTGCTTGTCTCATCGTCATAGATAGTGTAATTTCCTTAATATAACACTACTCTAATTTATCCAATTATGACACAAATTCGCACTCTTCTTCTTGTTATCTTTGAGATAAGTTCGCGGCTTGAGATAATAAATTGGAGGCTACGAGGCTAATGCAGTTGTAACGAATAAATTAAGCAGCTTCTCTCTCACTTTAGTTATGTTACTTACTGCTGCAATGTTATTAATCAACAACTTTCTCTATAAATAAATGATTATACATATGCATCATTTTTATCAAATATATACAGATAAAACTTGCACGAGTTTATTGAACCAAGTTTCATTTACATTATCATACGACCATGTACGTACATACTCATATACTTGATGGTCATAATACGCTAGTATATTACTCCCCCCGTGAATCAAGATACCCCTTATCGTGAAGCGAAATGCACTCATTTTACCGAACAATCAAACCGCTAAAAATATAACATTAAGGATTTTTATTCAATTTTACCCTTTGGTTCTTTATTTAATGAAATCCAACTTCAACAGATGAAGCGATCTTGTCAATTAAAATACCCCCCTCTCGCACATCACAAGCTTAAGAATACCATTAATACAAGGCGCAGCGCAACAGATTACTACTAATCTTTCAATAAAAAGCTACGTCTATTAAAATATTTTCCAAGTGTATGGAATGCACTTACCCAAACTATGAGATTTACGCAGACTAACGCATATTTGACGAATCCATAACATTCTGAAAGCACCATCTTCTTTCGAATTGAATGTGATACACACACAGCACTTGGAGAGGTTACTTTGGTAGCTGTATGTACGTTTGAACACGCGATTTCTTAACCCGATGGGAACAGTTCACATTCGTTTCAATGCTAATGTAAAAAATGTTCTTTCTCTTACGATTGAAATTATTTAATATTTATCTCGCATATTATTGAGGGAAAAACGCCGACCCATACCAAGCTATGGTGTAAGAGCAACTGTCATGGGATACGAATTATCGGCGTAACTCCTTATCGCGAGCACAAGTTATGAAGAACGGACTGGTACTCTGGTTTGAACCTTTTTGATGCTGCAGCTTGTGACGTCACTTGAATATCTTCTACCTCCGTCACTCACGAAACTTATCGTTCTTCTTTATCTTAAATACGAACAAACATTACCCTCTGACCCGTTCTAGCGTACTGATTGTTGGCTACTAGCTACCCTACATCTCGTACGCGTTGCCAAGGATCCCCACCACTCATTTTCCCCCTCTACATTAAATGCGCGCGCAAATATATAAATGCGTGATTTTATTTTTCATTAGGTTTTTCTTTCGGTACTGATATTTTTACAATATTCATTAAACTTATTAATGTTTACCTTGTTTGTTTAATATTTATTTATTCGGCAATATATTATTTATTTATTTGAACGGGAAAAATAATTGTGACACTGTCCTTAATAATTTTTGCAATGCTATTTGTTTCTTATTTCTGCAATACGTGTTTATATCTATTAGTATTCACTTAGGTACTTCGATATTCGTACTACGTGTAAATTATTTTAATTGTAACATTATATATGAATCTAAATAAATTAATAGTAACAGTAAGTTTATTATGGTGGACTGATATAAAAATGTATTTAGTTGATAATACATTATAATATATTTTTTAATATTGTTTAATATATTCTATCTAACCCCTCAATTTCCTTCTTTTCGTCAACAGCACCGTTTATAGTTATAGAGTTTATCCTCAACATCGTTCTGTGAATTCTATAAACTGCAAAGTAAAAGAATGTTAAAATAAAAGATTACAGAATGTATTAATTATATAGTAGCCTTATATCTTACAGTTTAATCTTCGAAATTGTTTTCTAGGTTTCATTCTGAATCGGGTTATTGTGTGAGAGAGGGTTTTCTGAATAACGGTGGCATCAACCGATACCAATTCTCTATTCAACATTGGCCTTCCAATAAGCGTAAAATCTTTTCCACCGACCAATAGAACTTTTTCTAGATTCAATTTATCTCCCGTTTGGGGTGGCCAATGACCGCTAACGATTATAACATCACTTTCTGTGACTTTAAATTGTGTTCCACCTACATATACAACAGCAAATAAACGACCTGTTGATTTTGTAGCAATTTGTTTATTAACTTCATTGATCGCATCTGAAAATAAAAGCCGATTATCAAACTTGAACATATAAAAAACAATATATTTTTATTAAAATATTCCTTGGCACACAATTACCCGCAGCGGCTTTTTCTTTCTCTTCATCGTGCTCAGGTACTTCCTCCTGATAACTTGGCGGTTTTCTAAACCAAGGTAACTTATACACGGTACGATAGCTAGCCGTTCCAACCTCGCATAATTTCTGTGCTACAACAAATAATATATCTTTTTTACATATTTTATCCTGCAAATAAAAAGACGACATTTACCACTTTTGAAAAATTAAATTTATTAAGTTACATTATCGCAGTGGTTCAACGTTGCGTTGAGTACATTAACAATAGTAAATAACCTGTACGACAATAAAGACAAAGCACAGCAACATTGCACTGATTATTCAGAAACAGGTAATTGAAATATGAAAGTGATAAAATATAATATTCTCTGACGGCATTAATCTAAGAGTTAATGTAGTTAATGTGTTTTAAATATGCAAAGTCCAAAGTGAGGTTATATAATCTAATGCTACATGAAAGTAATACATTGTTTGGCTAGAATTTTTCATACACAATATTAACAAACCCGGATAGTATTCTTTGTATGTCGAGGCTGGAAGAATCCTCCTGACACAGGTATTTGTAGCAAAATTAAACAGTCTCGTGAAACCGGTCAGTGTCGCCATGATTTATAAACTACTCGGTATCACATTTGACGGAAACATAAAATTAGCAGAAATATCAACCACGATAATTAAAATTGTGAATAAATTTTATGGGGCGAAAAAAGAAATGTAATATCAAAGGATATAGTTGTCTTCCTCTGAAAAATAAGTTGCATATTAATTTGTAATATCTTAAATTCGCGCGACATATTCAAATAACATTTTCAGCTTTGTATTGGAAATTACAATACGTAAATATCTATCATCGATAGATCTCGAATGAAAGTTTATCGACAAGGTTTTTCTTTCCGCCTTGCTATTTATTGCTCCGACCATTGTATCATCACTAAAATAATATTAAATCTAATTGAAAGGCATTCCTTCGCATGTGCGTGGAATCATGGTATATTTTCTAGACTTCATTTCTTGTAGTTCCGGTTTAAACCAGTATGCGATGAGATGTCGTACATGTTCACGTACAGTTACTTGTTATGTTTAGTCGCGTTGTGTTGTGAGGAATCGATGATCGTTGATCTATCGTAATCGTTATTAGTGTTCTTTGTAATCCGGCCACGTCGAATTATGCAGTTTTATAAGGAAAAACTTCTGTCACCGGGACAACTAAAACGCCTTAGTGAGCACAAGTACAGCTGCACGTCAAACAGTCTTTTGGATGGACTTCTTCAACCCTGGTGGGACTGGCTTGTCAGCAAAGTTCCACTTTGGCTTGCACCCAATTTGATCACGGTCGTGGGTCTGATCGTTAATATCGCAACCACATTACTCTTAGTATATTACAGCCCCGATGCTAAGACCGAGGTAATGTTTACATAACCTATTTTCTCGATGAAATTTCATTTTCTAACTGACAACGAGAAACATAGTACGTGTGATCCGCAGGCCTCTATTCGCTATGACAAAAGTGGCTGAAATTGTCCCTGCGACAGATCACACAGACTGTCGCAATGTTTGACGGCACATTCTTTGGTCGGCTAGCTAGTGGATCGCTTTTGTATACATATACGTATAACATTGTTTCAGGCACCTAGATGGGCATGCTTTCTGTGCGCGCTTGGTTTATTCATTTATCAAAGTTTAGATGCCATTGACGGCAAACAAGCTAGAAGAACGGGAACGTCAACACCGTTGGGTGAACTGTTTGATCATGGATGCGATTCCATATCGACTGGTACGTTGCACAAGATGAACAAATTTGCCCAATCTTTAATGTCTTTCACTTATTATGTTAAAAAGTCCTTATTAATATATAATTTATATTTCTTAAACCATGGACAAATATTATTGTTTGCCTTTCCTATTGCATTTTATTATTTTAAACGTTAATCCCACTCAACCTACAACTATATATTATAATTTTATGTTTCTAGTATTTATTGCCCTATCAGCATGTATAGCTGTACAATTAGGATATTATCCAACATGGATGTTTTTCCAATGTTTTTGTGCTATGACACTTTTTTATTGCGCTCATTGGCAGACGTATGTTTCAGGTAAGAAATTATCCTTGTTAGTCCAATATTAGTGAGATTAATTTTGTTAAATGTATTCATATTGGAGGGTAAATGTTTCCAAACAGGTTCGTTAAGATTTGGCAAAGTAGATGTTACAGAAGCGCAATTTACCATTATAATAATTCACCTAATTTCTACAATCTTTGGACCCAAAGTGTGGATGATGGAGGTTGTATCTATTTTAATATTATTTACAATTTTTGTTTCTCTACTATTTTCAAATATTTGATGCTAATCCACGAAACATTGAAACTTTAATTAGGCCCTGTGCGTTAAATAATATTGACTGAGCATTGATTTGAAATGGTTGATTATCATAAAATATTTGCAAAATCCTTCTTCTCTGTCTTTAAAACAAATATAAGCTTTCTTTAGTATGAGAAATTCGTCTAACAATGGAAACTTGTATGTAGGGTACAGTAACAGATCTTACAATGAATCCAACAGGTCTGTAAGTGCACTGATTCTGATTTTACTTAAAACAAATTCTGGTGTCAATAATTTGTACCCGGTGTACTATTAAGCTCGTAGTAGCGATTCATTCGAGCTCTCATCAAGTCGTTTTATATTCCTCCCTTTGCTATTGTCTCAGGTTTACAAGGAATAAATGTCATTTTCATACTCACAAATATACATACTTCATACATTGGTTATATTTGTTTTCACTTCTTCATTTATTTTATCCATTTACCAATTAAACGAACGATAAATACGAGAATAATTTGCTATTAAACTGGTGGCCAATTATTAAATAAGTTATTTACTTTGAAGGTTTGTTCTTTTATAATGCATTGCGAACTTTGGCAATCTGCAAAAGATTAATTGTTTTTAGCGAGTTCCACGTTTTGTATCTCAAGACTCATGTTGTTTATACAAAATTCGGCAACGTTCCTGCATGAGTCTAATGAGATTGTTTCTTACAGATACCATACATAGATGGTTTTATGTTTAAGTATTTAATAGGAGTTATGACAGTAGTTTGTGCAGTGACAAACTTATATTCCATCTTTTCGGTGATTTTCACCGGAGGTGTGGGCAAGAATGGTTCAACTGTGGCTGTAAGTTAGTCAATTAGACTTTTGTTTTTTGAGATATGGAAATGGGAGCAGCATGGCATGAGGAGCAGCGCTGAAATTACTTTTTTGCTATGAGACTTTATTGTAACATGCATTTTATTTACAAGTTTCTTCCTCATTTGTCCCCATTCATCCATTTCTTTCTTATTTTCCTGCATCACATCATCCTCCCTAATAAATGCATCATTACTTGCATTTTTACCTACAATCATATGTCGAGCTTGTCGGCATTCAAAATTATCATGATATAGTTAATGTAATAGTTCAAATAAATTTCTCCTACAACAGAAAGTTAGTATCAATTCTATTGGATTTGAATTGTGCTTTTGAAACAACTTCTATCAAAAAAATGTTTCTTTAAATATTATTTCTGTTAGAAACATGGCTAGAAAAGTGATAAAGACAACGTGTTTATTCTGTATTTGTTATATTCTGCAGCTCCCTCGTGCCTGATATCTTGCTTTAGTATTATGTTGTAAACGATAATGGGCCACAAGTGGAACTAGCCCGTACAAGGTATTCTGTTCTGTGATTAGAAGTTAAGAATTGTTTATGATAAATAAGTTATAGGGTGCGTTTAGGATAAATTCTGTCGTATTTCTACATTGTTCATAACGACCGAGATTTTGTATATTTGTTTAGATGCCAGTACTCGGTGTAGGCACAATGTGTAACTACGTAGCAGTGTTCTTTTATGCAGGCTACATACATGTATTCTTCGAATTCTGTAAAGTGTTTGAATCTGGCGGGATTGGAAAGAATGGTTCCACGATTGCAGTAAGTTCTACAATTTAAAAAGACCAATCATTTTTATTCATGCAAATTCTTATATTCATACCACTGTAGCAGAGTAAAGAAATCTTTCTTCTTCCATTCCGCTAGCCTATTTAGATTTTCAGTTACTCTAACTCTTGTCAAAGAATAATTGCTGCATTACTAAATTTCTACTTCACGATCTATATGTATGTACATCACCCTATCGCAATCAAATATTCTTCTATGATACTCAGGCAATGAAGTGTTCATACTGCTTATCATCCTAATTAATATCGGCTGCAGAGTACGATTTCTTCCCCTATTCTATTGGGTGCTTTTTAATCTATATTTCCCGTTACTCATATTGTACAGCAGTAATAAATTTATTTTGACGAATATACGGCAGGCACATATTCTTCGTTGAACTGAATAATTCTAATTAAACTAAAGAAACCTAAGGTGGAATGGCTCTCTTGACTTTCTATAATTAAGGTATTAGCGAACAAATTGTGTAATATAATATTGGTAAATTGGGCCACTTTTAGTTGAACGGACTTCATTTATAAAGAAATGCCACAGAAATAACTTACATTTTTGAAGATCTGAAATTGTTTCAAGAGCAAGACGTATTCACCGGTGTGCGATGAGATATTGTACCAGGAACCAATGTTGAATCAGTGTTAGACATATGTTCGAAAGTAACTAATGGAAAGATCTTTCGTATCGATTGCACAGTTGCCATACACTGGCACAGAGGTCAAGGTGTTTCCATTATGGGTTGCCGTGGGCATCGCTATTTTACTTGCACAGAGCAGCATATCCGTCATTCTTGCCGGTGGTGTCGGAAAAAATGGCTCCACCGTCGCAGTAAGTCAGTTCAGAAATAATAGGCTCAATGTGTAGTGCACTTTGCATTTTACTTTGATTCAGGCCCACTATTAAGACTCTCGCTTGTGTATCATGACATTTATGTACAAAATATTAATAATATTAATATTTAATACATATGGAGGAATATTGCAATTGCATTAATAAGATCATGCCATGTGTAATTTGTGTGGGCCTAAATTTTGCAAGAGCATCACACAGAACTGTTTACTGTATCCCTGTTTCCACTTCGGTTAACACCTTTTCCCGAATATCTGAAAATCTATATTCATTGATACGACGTACGTGTCTTCTTCATTTAAGTCCTTATTCATCGAGAATGCGCCTTTCCTTGCAATGCATTTTAGCTTGAAGAATTGTAGGGGCTGGTAGGAGTCAGTTGCACATGTAAATAATTGCCATTAATATAACGACTAACAATTAAGTAGCATATGCTTCATTCTAACTAATTTTTTATTAATTTACGATTATTTTTTTACATATCTAGTGTATGGTTGCATTTGTACATTAATAAACTATCTTTATTTTCGAATACTTTTATATTTGAGTAAACACTGTTTCTGCATTTGGATAACTAGCATGTAGTCCTACGATTATGGTCAGTGAGTGGTATTGTGTTAGAAATTTATTACTTAAATCAGACTGAAATTTTGACGTTTGCGTCGATTTTTTAAATACCAGTAATTGGTTCGTGCATTATTCACCATTCTAGGTAGTTGTTTGTCCCAGATTAGAGTGGTTTATTCTATTATTGCAGTATTTGATTTGTAAATGTGTTGTATTGATTAATAAACAGCTTGCAATCACTTTTTTATTTATGTGCTTCTTTTCTATAACAATTTACAGATATCTACATAATAAATTACTCCATTTCAGGGAACATCAGTTCTATCTCCAATTATTCCATTCAGTTTTGTGGTAGTACCGGCTTTTATAATTTATAGGAAAAGTGCTGAGCACGTGTATGAAAATCATCCTGCATTGTACATACTTGCATTTGGAATGGTTGCAGCGAAAGTAACCAATCGTCTAGTGGTAAGTGCAACAGTAATATATAAATACTTTAATCGTTCTATTTAAATGATGTATTTATTATTTACGCAATATTGTTGTTTGTTATAACAGGTGGCACATATGACGAAAAATGAAATGCAATATTTAGACAGCTCATTGATTGGACCAGCGATGCTGTTTCTGAATCAGTATTTCAATTTCTTTATCAAAGAGTATTACGTTCTTTGGTTGTGTTTTGTAAGTTTTGCTATCTCCTTTCTTGCGAATTCACTTGCTATTCATTCTTTCATTCCTTATATTTCTTATACGCATTTTCTAGATATGGGTTACTCTGGATTTACTCCGGTACAGTGCTCAAATTTGCCTTGAAATCTGCGATCATATGAAGATCAAACTATTTAAGATACCGGTAGGAGATCATCGAACCAGCCAGGTTTCTAATACAACTGAAAAAAATGGTACTAACAGATCCCAACGTAACAGATTGCAAAAGAAACATCACTAGGATTTACTTGTGATAATGAATGTGCTGTATAATTCATTTTATGTATAAAGGAGAGTTACAATATAAGAAAGCATAGAGATTTGATAAATTTTGTTATTATGACTGTATATGTATACAGTGTTCGAATGGTACAGTTCATTTGTTATCACATTAACTTATTATCACCGCCGCATCTGATTAGTACTGAATATGAATAAAAGGTCTCATCAACATGTTGGTTAAAGATTACTTACTGCTTATTATATACCCGTCGATTGCTATTATTAATGGAATCGACGACGAAAATCTAACGATCCAAATAGCGATCAAGACAGTGAACCAAATCAGTAGAACAATATGGAATAATAAGGTGTAAAATAAAGGAAGTGATACAATAATTATTATCAGAATACCAAATGAAAAGACATGACACTTAAATTTTAAGTAACTTTATACAGTGATTATAACTCTTCTAACAATTCGATTAAATCGGTGAATCTAAGTGACTTATTTTACATTTATTTGTTATCAATTGTACGAAATTTATGTTTGGGAAATAGTTATCATTTCTTCCAAAAATTCTATTAAACGTCACTGAAACAATTTTTTGGTTGCCTTACTAAAGTCATGATCTCATAGATTATTTGAACAGTTGCTTAATGCGCTCGAGACTAGATATGAGAAAATTTTTCCTTTTTAAATTTCTGATCCTAATTTACAAACTGACATGTGTATACGTAGCTATGTGATATAAATATTCCAATAATAAATGTCCATAGTCAATTATCGAGGAAAGAATAAAAGAATATTTAGAGCATAAGCAAGCTACGAAAGATAGTTGCTTTGAGCTGAAACGATTCTAATATACGATTTTGATTATTCTTTTGATAATCTCAATTTAACATTACTGCAAAACCTATAAGGTATTGAAGGAATGTTATTGACTAACAAATTACGATTATTTTGTGCTTTGAAATATATTTTCTTTCATTTGATATTTGTTTCCGACGAAAAAGGAATTGTATGTGGAGAAGCGAATAGCATGGAAGACATACATATTCCATATGTATTAGATAAATTAACATGTATCTTTAATTTATAATTATTTACATTGAGCTCAGGTCTGTGGCCTTAATAAGCGCTTATAGTTGCAATCAAGCGAAATAGTTTTGAAGTTACAAGTCAGAAAAGAAATAAGTGATTCATTTTTATCTAGCAAATTCATATGTGAAACAATTTTTATTTTCGGTCAATGAAGTTCACGTTTCATACAGTACGAATTATTATAAAATGTATTATTCATTACTCGCAGAAAGTATAGCATATTGATTCAATATATATGTATATATATTACAATGCATATTATCGCGTAACAATTATTCCTAAGTGTTAAATCCTCAATATGCTGTAAACTTTGTGATTAATGGAAAGTAAATTTTATAGAAATGTGTACGCCACGTAACGAAGGCATGTACAATTTAAAAAATACAATACACGTGTTAAACTGTTAGTTCGTTTAAAAGACCGCGTAACGTTGATTTAGAACGTGGTATTAAAGAGAAAAAAAAAGAGTTGATTTTAGATGTTTAGCGACCACTATTCAGAAACACTAAAAATATATTCTTTTACTACGTTGCATTGTAAGAGGTATTATAGAAACTATTCAGTGAATAATTCCTTAAAACCTGTAGCCATTAATATATTACAATATTCTACATAAAAGAAAAATTCGTGCAAGAAAATTTCCAAATTACAAAAAATAATGTTCATTTCAAACGTTCGATATTATTTTAATACAAAATATTCCAACTAGCTATGAATTATTCCAAATTTACGATCCTTGGATTTTGACGAAAACATTTATGCTTATCAAATGACAATATTTCAATTAGGCTTTCTTCCAGTATTGCCTGAAAAAGAATAAAGAATGTATCTAATACTCTAATGTATCGTACCTTCGTTTCTGTTCACAAAGTGTAATATACTTTTTCGATAAATAATTTTCCTAGTACATGCTATCTTTCATTTTTATGTTTTCGCACAAAAAGCTTCTGATACACAATCATGAGACTCTTTGAAGTTGCTTCCCCGTATTCCTGTCTTCAAACTTAATCCACGCATTAATCCCTTTGACATGGCTTGCACAGGTGATTCTTTAAAACGAACATTAAATCTTGCTTTTGTTAATTAACCGTAACATAGATTAAAAAAATGATTAGTCTGCATGTTTTGTTGATATTGTATGTCATAGTTGTGTATACGTGTTTGTTACTCGTGGCTCACAGGTTTCATTAATAAATTAATAATTAATAATCGGAGTGTAAGAAGTTCAAGCACTTCAGGTACACAAAAGTGCTTAAACTACTAGGACGCTGTGAATTCATTAATAACTGGACGCATGATTATATTCTATCAAATTGAGTTGCTAATATTTTCCATTTTGTGGAACTTTAACACACGCACCCGTTCAATTTCGTATATTCGGAATTTAAATATGAAAATAGATTTGTGTAAATTAAAATGTACATTCTATAACAATTGATTCCACGTTGAGCATTTGGAATATTTGAAAGTGAATTTTCCTACTAATACGTGCAAAGAATTGACCTCCCCCTAATATTCTGTTTATATACTTTTAAAATCGTTATTGTTCCTTCAGATTCGGTCAAATTAAAGTGACGAGGTACGTAATAGAACAAAATAGAGGAATAATGGCATGTGAAAATTGCGTTTGCATGTCTCTGTTCGTTGCTGCTTTGGTTGGAAATATTGCCCTTCTAGTTTCTTTTTGAACGCGTTCAGGATTTTACATCCCAGAGTTCACGAACATTTTAAACAAACTTATGTGTAAAATTAATTATACAATTTGCCGAACTTTAGTTAATATTAATGTAATGTGTGGTCTGTTACAAAAGTGGGCATAATTTACATAATATTAGGTAGTCTTATAATATGTTACAATATAGTATAACATGTTAATCACGTATGTGCGAATAACACATTGACTGAAAAAAAAGAAAAAAAATTCTTACTTACGCCTTATCGTCGATGTACCATAATAATATATACGTTTAATGCTACGCGACAGGTACACGATAATACTTCAAATAGGCGTATACTTTGCTGTTTCATAATGAACTATGAAGTATGAATACGAATCAAATTATTAATACACCTCATATCACGACAAGGTATTCGCACATGCATATCGTCAATGTTTTTTTATTCGTTGGTGTGCATGAATAGTTCTGTTCGCAGTTCGCATGATGATGGAACGGGAGCGTCTGTTAGATGAGGATAATCATCACGGATCTGATACCACCCTCGACCTATGAGGATAATTGCAAAAATATTCACCGGCGTAATACAAATAAAAAGAAAAGAACTAAATCGTTCCGAGAGACAGAGTTGCGTAAAGCTATCTAGAACTTGAAACGCTACCCTTAAAAATGTTTACGCAAATAGAGATCTTGAAACACTAACATCCGTATATTACAAGAGAAATAATCGGCTATAGAATATGTAGAAATAATTGGTATTAGTTTTTAATTGATGGATGATATTTTTTACGAAATATTTTTGAATAAATGTAGGATTTGAAACGTGGGTGTCGTGTAAGAAAAATTGAACAAGTTGAGTTGGGAGTTTTATGTCACTCTGTTTAGGCGGCGTAGAGGAAAATTAGAAAACGAAGATTTTATAATAGTTACATAGATAACCATATGATTGTGTGTCGTATATTTTTCTGTGTGGGACTGGTCGGTTCGAATGCTATTAGGAAAAGTGAGATAAGAAAGAGTGTTCCTCGCGCAAGTTTCACGAAGGAACGAGACAAAGTACAATTTCATTACCGGTAACTCTGCAGGTGAAAGGCCAAGTTTCGCTGATTCGTGCACAGTTGGAAACACTGCGTGTTGAAAGAGATACGACTTTGTTAATGACAACGCCGTGGTTCGTACAGTTTTACAGAAGAATAGTAATCGAAGAAGTAGGTAATTCAAAAAACAAGAGAGATACATTTATAAGAATAGTTTTAGAAGAGCAGTTAAATTAATATTTTTTATTTACGATATGTAAAGAGGAGGAATCTTTCACCGCAGTCAGGCTGCGATAGACGTGAATACTAATTTTAGCATAATAAGATGAAAAAAGAAACACGTGTTAATTTTTACCAATCGTTGTTATGCGTCGATTTTTAATTTGTACTATGATAACATATGGAGACGATTTGAATTTAACATTTACTATAAACCTTACGATTATCTATTTATTTATGAACATGCTGCGGTAGGTCTAACGTTTTCTATACGAGCAGCAAATTTGAGTTATGGTTACAGTATTCGTTCACAGTACCTACAGTCTGTCCCACAAGAGCGTGTCCACGATATCTGCGAAACCTGACACCTAACGAGAGTGAGATAAAAAGAATATAAACAAATGAAGACTTCTCTACTACGCGTTGGTCGAATATCTTTCAGTTTCGTTTGAGACATTGAATAGAACAGCGCTTTCCGATATGAGTGCCGCGTATGCGAAACGATTTGAAGCAGTGTTCTTATGTTCCCACCCAAAAGGGCCAAAATTGAGTTTCACGAGTGCTGCTAAATATATGCATAAGTCGACACGGTTTGTCAAGAAGTGGGTAAACCGGTATAAGGAGACAAAAAATGTCGATGACTTCCCAAATCGAGGGTTAAAGCGGAAGACCGATACCCGAGAAGATAAAATGATTTTTCGGCTTTTCGAAAAAAATCCGACTCTTTCATTACGAAAAGGTCAAGTATTTTTGGCTAAAAAAGGCATAAATATCTCTACAATGACATTGTAACGGCGTTTAGATGAATTTGGTGTCAAGTGGCAGAGCACAATGTTGAAACCGTTGCTTTCACAAAAGCATGTCAAAAATCGTCTGGCGTGGGCTGATGAAAATAGTGATCGTGATTGGAGTGATGTAGTATTCACTGATGAATCTTCGTTTTGGGCATGGTGTCCTATTAGACGTGCTTGGTTTATCCATGGAAAACGGATGATTCAAAGAAGTGTGAAACACCCCATAAAAGTGCATGTTTGGGGTTGCTTTAACGCACGCGGTTTCGGCACTTTGTGCGTCTTCACAGACAATTTGAATGCACAAAAAATGGTGAAATTGTACGAAAGGGGTCTTCTCACATCCGTGAAACGTTGGTTCAATCAAACCGAGGACCAATGGATATTGCAAGAAGACAACGACCCTAAACATCGAAGTCGCATCTGTACCCAATGGAAAGCGGAAAACGGCATGACCGTACTTCCTTGGCCATCGCAGTCCCCTGATGCAAACCCTATTGAAAATGTGTGGTCCCTAATGAAGTACAAGCTGAGGGGAAGACGTATTATTAAAATAAAAACACTGGTACACCATATCCGGAAGATATGGAGGTCGCTACCAGTATCCTACGCTCAAAACTTAGTCCAGAGTATGCCGAAACGGTGTCAAGCTATAATTGCTAATGGAGGAGATTGGACTCCTTACTAAGTAAGAGCGTATTAGTGTTTTAGGTGTAGATTAGATACATATAAATTTTTTTACAAATATATAAATATTTACAGAAATATCGCCGACACGCTCTTTTGGTACAGACTGTATATCAAAGTTGACCGAACATTTTCTGTTTAGCGAGGTATCGCCAGAAATTCGAATTTTTGTAATACCTACGAGCAATGTAATTTATGGGATGAAATAAAATCTGAATTACCATTTTATTATTATTATTTTCTTTCTTTCGTCTCCTTTCATACGAATTCTACTGATATGGGAAGAGAGTTTAAACGTATTTCACGATTGTTCTGAGTTTTCTCGCCCTCGAAAGTGGAACAAATTCGAATAACGATTAAAAAAAGTAGATCAACCCTAGCGCCGGAACTGGGTCAGGAATACTCGCTATTTCCCGGGGAATTCGGTCACGTGTAATATTTAGCGACAGCTTGAAACAGGAGGTACCATTTGATTTATTTAACGATTGCACTTTTCGAACAGTCTTACTCAGTACCTGCGTTTACTGCGTTTTATCTCTTCCCCTTATTTATCTATTCGCGCTGGCATCGATATTTCAGTCCGAGGAAGGTGTTCTGTTCCCAAGGATCTTGTTCTTCTCGAAAAGCTAAATTCGACGAAACGCGGAGTTTGATTGGTACGCAAGATTTTCGCTTTTGCTTGACAGACTTTCGAATTGCCGAATGCAGAGAAATCAAGTGAACCCGAGGGGAAATTTGTTTCAGTGTTGATTGGAAACTTAGTATTGGACGATTAGAATCTTTTAATCCAACGATTATCGTTTTCAATTCAATCAAAATATATAGCAAGAGTATGTACATCTTGTGACCGTTCTAAATAGCAATATTTGCATAGCAAAATTAATTATAATTCTGTGACCCATAATTTCTTACTTAATTTTCACACTGGTTTCAAGTTAATTTCCGGAAAAGTCGTAGATATTATTTGAACGATTGTATATTTTATTCGCTGCTTAAAAGAATTTAATTTTTTATGTATTTTTCACATTTTTGGCGTAGCATTACTATAATAGTAAATAGATGCGCATATTCATTGCACGCAAGCGTTGCAGTCTGACAGGGGCAGTAGAAAAGTCACGGCTACGTCGGCCGCTAGTCAGTTTGCGCTCAGCAGCAACTGAGCGATGACTTATAATGTGGAGATGCGTATCTATGATTTTTCAGGCAATAAATGTATCAATAGGGAAAAACATAAATAAATACGATTTGCTTGGATCATGAACAAACTTTTTAGTATCTTTCCTTGTGCATTGTTAATAAATAATAATAAGTCATAACCAACAACCACTTCCCTATCTGTATTAAAAACTTTCCACGATTTCGCATGTTTAATATTAAATAAACAAAGTTCGTACCTCAAGGTGTACTGCGGAATTCATTGGAAAGTCGCTTATATTAAACGAAATTATTCAAACACCATGCCTAGAAAATTTGACAGCTACGTAGCATACGTGATGCCACGTGCTCTTGAGGACATGCGCGAAGTTGTCGAAAGTTGAAAGGAACACAGAATGCGAGTGGAGGTTGGTGCCAGAAAGAGAAAGGAGACTGAGGGAGAAGGACGGAATATGGCTTACTAACTCTGGTTATGCGGCTCCTATTACTCGTCTCGAAACAATGATATTTGCGGGAAAAATCGCTACTTACTCATTAACCGTAATTAATTTATACATCTTTGCGATTGTAGAATGAAATGCGAACCCTATGCAACTTTCTCGTATCAAATTCGGCAACATTTTCTGCTTAAATAATGGAATATTACTGATCATGCTAGAATGACAACGGAATTTGGACCGACGCGATGAACAATTGCGAATATTTACTTATTTAAGCCAAAAAGGTTGGTACTTTATTCTACGATCGCAAAGGTGCATAAATTAATCATGGATAATGAGTAATTAGCGATTTTCCATGCTAATATAATATATTCGAGGTGTTTAATTGTCGGTGGCTTTGCGCATGCGCACAAGACATGGCGCTACGTAGTCAGCTTAGCAGACGACAACCTGTCAAACACGCGCGTCATTATTATACAACATTTCAAAAGCAAAAAGAATGCACTCAGAGGAGTAAAATATGAACCTTTACGATTCCTTCCTATCAATTAGGTCTCAAGCCATCTTCTCGTACCTAACTTTATAGGGTTTCGTTTACAATAAGCGATTTGTCTATTAGAAGTACAAGCGCGTATACATGACACGCGGCGATAATCGTGATGCTCATGATTTATTAATTAACGATTTCCCGGCACTAATTTATGATATTTTCTGTATGAGTTACTAAGCAGATAGTCTCAGGAAGCTTCCGTCACAGTTGATCCAAGTGGCGGGCTACTTGTTGTCGAATAATTAATCATTATTCTTTGCGAGTCAACAGCCGAGTCGCTTGCTCGTATGCGACGAACAATTGTTGATATCTATTTATTTAAGCAGAAAATGTTGCCAAATTTGATACGAGAAAGTTGCATAGGGTTCGCTCTTCGTTCTACAATCGCGAAGGTGCACAAATTAATCATGGGTAATGAGTAATTAGCGACTTTTCCCCGCTAATGTAATTTTCCCATAAGGGGGCGGAGCTTAGCAGCCAGCATTATCTCTATCCTTCTTTGGATTGGTGCGCTCCCTGTCTTTCGCCTAGAGTCTAGAGTATCAGGCGCCGCATAAACCAGAGTTAGTAAACCATTCTCCGTCCTTCTCCCTCCGGCTCCTTTCCCTTTCTGGCACCGAGTTCCACTAGTATCCTGTGTTCCTATTAACTTTCGACAGTTTCGCGCATACGCCTAAGAGATGGCAACACATGCCCCTTAGAGATGGCAACACGTACGCTACGCAGCCGGGAAGATGTACAACAGGCGCATCTCAATTATTCAATATTTCACAAGCAAAAGAAATGCACTCGCAATCGGAAGAATAAAATATGAACTTTTATGATTGCTTCTTTTTAAATAACTCCCGAGCTATCCTTCCGCACCTATTGTCCTACGTTTCTGTTTAAAGCAAACAATTTATCAATTACACGTGCCTACACAAATGTGCTACAGATCATTGCCGTTATTAATTATTAAGTAACGATCTGCCCCCATGTAACTAATTATGTTCCATGCATGGAATATTAAGTAGACTGTCTAAGGAGGCTTATAGATTTAAGCAGACTCGATTCTTATCGAATAGTCAATTGCTACTTTTGTATGTTCAAGGGAAAGTTGATATTTTATTTCCTCGACGTATAAAACTTTCCAACCCTGATTTCCACGTCCCTGTTCCTTTTCCACCTCCACGTTCCCGTACGTCCAGCTAAGCCTGGCAACGTTATTGATCCAGCCTAGCCGGTAGCACGAAGCGTCTATGCAACGAGGCCATCCATTCCAGTGGATGGTCCGTATTCTGTATGCGCTCCCTGGGCCAGCCGTTCAAGAAAGTGCTAATATTGTTACGTAGTCCTTAATCGCATTAGGTCTACCCACGCAATTTTCTCTCGCTATTATTACCCTCACTTTCGACTTAATCCCTTCATCGAACCGCATCGCGCACCATTTCTTTAGACAATTTCGGGCGTGCAAGGCGGTCAGAAATGTTTCATCTCCTTGCGATTCTACTCCTCGATATGGGAGTTATGATAAAGCAAAGGAAGATATTTATTTAGATTCGGAGGTAGTTGGGCGTGCAAAGAAAGAAAGCACAGTACTTATTTTCTTTGAAGATTTTCATTTGAAACGGTAATTCAGTACAGTCGGTACAGAAACGGTGCATTCTATTTTCCACTATTATTTCCGTATTCGAGATCGCATTGATTTGTTTGCAAGGTGCCAAAAAAATCCATACACACGAACAAATGTTTATTCTTCTTTCCTTATTTAGTCGTAATTTTCTTTACACTGCAGGCCGGGTTTATTCGTCACGCGAACTGTATGGTTCGCGATATTGCGGTTCATTTGTTTCTTGGACGTCAGATTGAAAGGGTGCCGATGTTACATTAGGTACGGGGAAGAATGAAATTTCGAAACTATTAACAGCAATGAAACTTGCACGTAGAGTGTACGCATATACGTGCACGATAAGTACATTACACAGGACTATTAAGCTGGTGCACGCGTGTGCATAGTAAAAGTCGCAGGGAATAGTAGCGGTAATTAACTTGCCAGCTGGTGGCTAAAAAAAGCATCATTTCATTCTACCTCGTACAATGCAAACGTTAATTAGTACAATACTCTATCGTATTTATTTTTCATAGTACGCTAGGACATCGCAGGGCAAGCATAAGCCGGCGGTACATAAATAATTTAGTAGCCTATTAATACAACGATATATTATACATTCTATACCTAATCTGAATAATTTACTATATTATAGAGTACGCTTACATTTTATTTTGTTCGCTGTACACGCGTAATGAAGTAAATGAAGGAAGGAGTTTTCTCTTTTACTGTTTTATTGGTGCAGCGTGAACTCGAAAATAATTAATAATCGTTTGATATAAGCTGATTCGAGAGTGCATTAATTGTGTTCACAGTTCTAACTCATAATCAGTTCAAGGTGATACTCCCACTGCAAACCTTTATCCTTGAACTGAATAATTAATTCAGTCCCTTCAGGACTAAACAGCAGTCGCGTTAGTAATGTAAAGAAGTCTTTGCTTACGTTGTTGTTTAAACTTTCAATTGTTGTTCAATATTTATATTCTAAGGACTAAAGTTTCGTGCACAATTTTCTTCGTTTTCAGATGACTCCTGCAGACATTCCCTCTTTTAATAGATTCCTATGAATAAATCCAACTTGCACTCGCCAGTCAATAATATACCTCTTCAATTGCACAGTTCTATATTTAATCAGTCTATATCGTCGCTAACATTAATGAGACGGTACTCTCGCAAACATTCTTAATATCTTTTAATATTCGACAAGAGGCATTCAATTCGTCGAACTCCCAAATTTATTAAATACTTCATAATTCTATTCTTCCAAAACTGAAGCGTTTTTCAACATCTAACGAAGCCCATTTAACCCTTGCTCCCATCGGGCACATCGAAACGCGAATCACCGCTGGTAAAAGGATTACCAGTGGTTCGGACAAGTAAAGAAAAATATTAGACCAAAGAGATTTCCACCGCTCAAAATACATTCATCCCTTGCATAAAAGAAATAGAAAAAGTAGAAGAACAACGGAGCACGGATTTCTACCGATGGACACGTTTTCTCGCCTCGCCGATTCCCCAATTCCATCCCTCGTCGCCCACGATCGACTCCGATTAAAGAGCCACCCCCACTTGCCGAATTCCACGTTCGCCCCGTGCCAACCCTGAAACGTCCCTTCACAAAAAGTCTCCCCTGCTACGCGCCACCCCGCACCCTTAACTACTCACGTCCGTCGTGACGTTCGACGTTTCGACCCTCGGCCGACCCCAGCTATATCCGTCGTTTCTCTTTCGCAGCCCTTACGTGTTATCGATCGGAAATTTGGACATTCCAAAGGACGATTGAATAGACGGGAAAACGTCGGTCCGGGCGGACTATCGGTTCAGGGCACACGATGTCCCTTTTCCAACGCAAGTGCCGTCCCTGGTCGTACGCCTGCCTAGTAGCTTCGTTGTGAACGATCGTCAGTGTGGTATCGCCAGCTGGACGATACGGAGTGTGGCGTGTGGTCTCGTGGTCGACGAAACGTCGATTCTCCACCGGGATCTTCGCTCCGACGACACGTAAGTTTTCTGTCTGCGGAACGTGCTTGCTGTTCCTGAAACACCCGCAAACGTATAATGCAGAGGTGTTCGCTGGCCACGATTCGTCGTGAATATATTTCTTTGGGAAGAATGCTCGTGATAGTGAAGTAATCGGGAAAATTGTATTGGTCGAGTAGGGAATGACGAGTGTGTGTATGTTTGACGATATTGCGAACGCTCTATTGGCAATTGAGTGACGGAATTTCGGAGACCGCTTTAGAATGTTCATGCTAAAGATTGGACAGCGTCGTTAATTTGCAGGCAGAGGTTCAGGTACGATTGGAGTTGGCGCGTGCTTCGTTTGCTTCGTTAGTCGTATTCTTATTTCGTTTCAATGCACGTTTAAACGATCTTTCGCTAAGGGAGCCTCGAACAATTCCCGAGGAAATTTCTGACGCGTTGAAAGCGAATAAAATTGCTGGTAAAAGGGTAAAAATAGAGTATGAAATTTGAATAAGAGCGAGCGAGGAATTGCCTAATAGAGAATCATTGATTGCGCCGCCGATCGATTCACGAGAATCTAATGCATTTGCCCAGCAAAATTTCCTGGCAATCGGTAAAGTTTCGCTGCTCGAAATACTAATATCGACAAATTAATACATGCGTACACTACGAGACACTGGCATTCTATTGATACAATTTCTTTGAATTACAACGCGATCGTCGTCGTGGAAATTGTTGCGGAAATCGTTTGTACTACTTGGACGAGTTTTATTTTAGTATCTCGTTTTCATTTATCTCACTCGAGGTAACGAAAGGCACAGGAAACGGGAGGTTCCGTGTCGGAGTGTCGCTTGGACGTATTACCCTGTTCTTGCATACGGAATAAAAGTAGGTGACTGTTAACGCTGGGAAGTTCAACGAAAAAGGAGATTACTGAGAGGGGAAAAATGAGGAAAGAGAGCTGATAAGTCAAGTGCGTTATTACGCGCAAACGCACAGAGACCTTCACGGAATTCATTGATTCAGAAATTCCGTTTTCTTTTTTGCAAATCTACAGTAAAACGAGTCGGGGTATTTTCGTCTCAGTTGGAACGTGTTTCTATTTTCCACTTCTATTCGCAAATAACAACGACTTCTACGACGAAAATTTACTTTTCGCTCGAACCGCTCGAAAATAGTTTTTCTAGGAAAAATATTTGCACAATTCCTTTGCGCCACAGCTGCGACGAAATCGTTCAAGGGCAGAGAAATCTTGTCAACGTTAATGCAAGCGCTCTGAAAGCTGTTCTCTTTTTAGCAAAATCTTCGTTTAAGCATTGCTCGAGAAAAGCTGAGCCCAGCTTAAACCTTGCACGGTCCTCGAGCATTTCTGTGATTCTTGTTAACTCGATATAGGTCACGAGGCTCGAGAAATCAATGAGCCTAGTGCTCCAAATATTGCTTCACTACTGTACTTGCATGTATACTATAGTATCGTGCTGTCTATTAACCATCCCCAGATTGTACGCATTCCTTTCCATCTTTTCCCTCGATCCTAAACAAAGGACACTCTATACTAAACTGATGAAATAGAGCAACGCAATGCGCCCGATATACGCGATTACAAACTTCGGAAACGATTACTCGACGTTCGAAAAGTGACAGACGTGTTTGAGATAAATGAAAAAGGAGACGCAGTGTCGAGTGCTCTCTACTCGCAAGGGTAGTTTAACTCAGTTATCGATTCGCCTATTTTCAGATGTGGATGATTAAGCGGAGAATGATACAGCCATGAACCGATCAGGCGGCGATCCTGACGAAAGACCGACGGCTCAGATGATCCGCACACATTATAGAGAACGGTGACAGAGCTGAAAATTGCAGCGATGGATATACAGAAGAAGTACCTGTGCCCCCGGTTGGTCGATTATCTCGCCATCGTGGGGACCAGACTGCCCTCTGTCCCTCGCCAGCCTGTGCAGGTACGATTCGAAGTTTGAAAAACTTAATTGGCAGGAATGTTTAAACACATAAATGCGCAGGTTCCAGAGTTGCTGCGAAGATATCCGGTGGAAGATCACAAAGATTTCCCTTTGCCACTGGATATGGTTTATTTCTGTCAACCCGAGGGCTGTACCAGCGTTGGCCCAAAACGCACAGCCTTACGGGAGGCCACATCCTTCACTTTCACCCTCACGGACAAGGACTCTGGTATTTAATCGACACCCGCAGCTCTTTCGTAACCGAAGGAATAGTGATGGTAATAATAATAAAACGTTTGCTGAATTTTATCTAGGCAAAACCCGCTATGGAATCTGCGTGAATTTCTATCGACCGATGGAAAGGATAGGAGCTGCGGCTGGGAGTGGAGTGGCTACGAAACGGGACAAGTACAATAGCACATTTCGAAGGGAGAGCTGGAGAAAGAGCATGGAAAAGAGCACGGATTCAGCTTTTTCTAGGTGAACAATAGCACATAATTTTAGTACAACCTGCATATTATTTGACCGTCCTATGAGAGAATGGTGCAACGAATAATTATGTAAAGTGTATGTAATCACTTGGGCATTAAGAGAATTGTACGACTCGAATTCGGTTATTTAGGATACTAGTTACAGTTACAAGAGTTATCTCTAGCTGTTCTTCTTTATAGCGACTATAGAAGTAGCGCAGTGGGCCCAAGCGATTCCGAGAAAGATTGTCCGAGTAGCAGAAGGGACTCTGATACTTCGCATGTACCAAGTGCACCACGATTAGGCATTACTGCACCAAGCGGAGACAGCGAGAGCGGTGGCAGCCATTCTCCCTCGCCTCGCGCTTCACGCAGACGACAGGTAATTATAGAGCAATCATTTTTCCTTCAAATGTACGCAAATATGCGCCATTTAGGATTTCGATTCAGCAAATGGAGTAATCGATACTAACCTGTTTACGATTATTCTCGCGCTTTTAGAGGATGCGAAATCATTCGCTGACGTCGTTATGTATCATTTCTCATCATCCATTCTTCTCGATGTTCCGAGAATGCCTTTTCGCTCTGAAGAAGATTATCGACGCGTGCAGCGAGAGTTCCTCGCCGCAGAAAGTGGGTGGGTCCAGGCAGACCAGCAGGTAACAATTAACAGCATTTAACAGAAAATAGAAAACTACGAAAGCAAACTAGAAAGAACACGGAGAACCGTGCAGAACGCAACTGCCCCGGTCCTTTGGAACTTTTACGCACCCTCCTGACTCCTGACTCTGCTTATGTCGCGATGCTACCTCGCGTATCTCGTCTCTGGACCCTTTGTAATTCCGCTGCTTCCACTGTGAATAGAGAACAGCTATGAGTGCATGTGCATATAATTGTCACAATACAAATCGAATTGCGTCTAAATAAATCGTGTAGCTTAAAAATATACACCGCTCCATAAAAATTCAGGGCTTGCTAAATTTGCATCGAAAAGTTGCCAATTTTTCACCTGCTCTTTCAACCTAGGCTCATTTCGAGCGCGCAAAGTCCCTACTTCAAAATCAGCCCAGACAATCCCATGTACAATTTTTCTCACGTGGTTACAGCAATTTGAAAAACCGAGAATTTGTCGACGAAAGCTTAGCGATAGTCGAATTTTGCGAAGGTGTGTATTAGTATATCTGTAATTAATAGAAAAGGTATTTCTGAAATTTCAACAGGGACACGGTATGGAGTGTTCTAACAGGGCAAACACTGGAGGGGACACCGTCGATCGTCCTGCACGATGTTCGTGAGATCGAAACCTGGATATTGCGGTTGCTAAGTAGCCCGGTACCAGTTCCAACGAAGACACGCGTCGAAGTCGAGATCGTGTCGCAAAGTATGCAGCCGCCACTTTGTTTTGCACTCCCAGACCACACTAGATTTTCTCTCATTGATTTCCCCCTGCATCTACCCCTGGAACTTCTCGGCGTTGACATATGCTTGAAGGTCCTCGCGTTGATTCTTTTGGAGCACAAGGTAATATCTTGTTTCCAGCCAATTCATCGTTCATTTGGTAATTCCGAAGATTCAGGACAAATGATATCTGCTTTCAGATCGTATTGCAATCCCGTGACTACAATGCCCTGTCGATGTCCGTAATGGCGTTCGTTACGATGATTTATCCTCTGGAGTATATGTTCCCCGCGATACCATTGTTACCCACGTGCATGAGCTGCGCGGAACAGCTGTTGCTTGCGCCTACACCATTTGTTATCGGAATACCAGCTACTTTTTTATTGTACAAAACGAACTTTAAAATGCCCGATGACATTTGGCTAGTGGATCTGGACAGCAATAAAATCAACCCACCTACCGGCCTGGCTGATCAATTGCCCCCATTGCCCGAACCGGAAGGCACCGTATTAAAGAACCACTTGAAACAGGTAAATACCATCCAATTTATTGCCACGAATCTCAACATATTTACGGTCGTTCGAAATCAAAATCTGCGAACAATATCGATTCGTTCTTCAACTCAATTCCCCGATTGAAAATAACATAACTAATGAATCCCTACTGAGTTGCGATTTTATGACAGCGATTGTAAATATGCTCGTACATCGCAACGAGGCAAAATACATGTCCACCCTAGATATCCCATCGACGATGTCGCTAATAGCCGACATTATTTTAATTGTTCCTCGTTTAATCGCTTCCGCAGGCAATGCAACTGATGGACCAATCCGGCTCTGGTGTAAATATTTTATTCATCCACTCTTTGCATGGAATATAAATATCATAGCTGATCTTTCTTATGTTGTAGCTAGCGGCATGGACAGTTTTGTCTATTTGACGGTAGATTTTTATTTTCCATTTTTAGACAGCATAAAAGCACGCTGTACTTCCGATCAGAAGGGAGGACAGAAAGTTCCAATGAGTTTTTTTGATGAAAAAAAAAGAAAGAAAAAATGCAATGTAGGAAGCATAGTGTACATTTAGACTTAGATTTAGATTCTATAAAGTTGGAGTAGAAATAGTTGCTTCCGCAGTATGTCCGGGCGAACATTGTACGCAAGCTCTCGGCAGGGAGAATAGTTGAATTATTTCTATTCGGTTTCTTCACGGGCGATTTCATTTCAGGCAATGGCTAGCATGACCCCGCAACCCTTGCCCCAAGACGCTTCTCCGAGGACTTCTCTGCAGGCTCCCAGCAGGAGGGAGAGTTTAACTTCACATTTATCCAATCTGAGGTATACTTTGTCCAGTTTATCCTTCCTTATTCTAATCGTTTATTAAGCTATTTTTGTTGCTTCTAAAATATTGAATGGTCTCTCTTGCTGTCCTGA
This sequence comes from Nomada ferruginata, assembly GCA_963583965.1. NCBI lineage: Eukaryota > Metazoa > Arthropoda > Insecta > Hymenoptera > Apidae > Nomada > Nomada ferruginata. The sequence goes on along the minus strand of OY757225.1, from coordinate 4,531,881 downwards.
TATCTTATTCAAATTTTATTTAAATACATCTCGGCCATCTCTGAGACACCATTTAATATTACTTACTGAAGCTCATAGGACGGTTTACGGCCAGTTTAATTGTCTAAATAGAATTTTTATCAATGTCAATAGATTTTACTGTTCTCTCAATTTCTCTTCCCCACTTATTACTTTTAGAAATAATACTATTCGATTTCTGGCCTCTAACGACTTTTCTGTATAATCTATCTGTTGTAGTTTATTGCCTTTGTACTACTTTGTTTACCAAAGGGTTAAAACCCGTACACTAACAAATAATAATAATAATAATAATAATAAGCTGTGCTATTTTACGAATGACATACATAATTTGTAATAATTCGTTTGCGCAGTGTATCTTCAATGAAACATCGCTCGAGTATCGATCACCACGGTAGTCCAGCAAGTTCTCCAGGTGCCACCTCGAATTCTGGTGGGCGCAGGCCCTCCGTGTCTCATTCGGCAGGCTCCTCGTCGCCTCAGAAACCATTGTCCTCTCACGCCGCGCCGCAATTTAACCCATTCATTTACGGAAACGACGTAGACTCCGTTGACATCGCCACTAGAGTAGCAATGGTGCGATTCTTCAACTCTCAAAACCTTCTGGCGAACTTCACCGAGCACACCAGAACACTGAGGCTTTATCCGAGGCCCGTAGTTGCTTTCCAGATCAATTCTTTCCTACGATCGAGGCCGCGGGCCAGCCATTTCTTGAACAAATTCGCGAGGACGCAGGCTGTGGAATTTTTGGCCGAATGGTCGCTCACTCCGAACAACGTTGCGTTCCTAAGGGTGCAAACCGGAGTTTTCGATCCAGCACAGATCGGCGACAAGTCCAAGTGGTACGCCTCGGGTCTGGAGCCCATTTATTTTCCCGTCTGGGATAATGGTAGTTCCCTGGCGAACGCGCTAAAGGCAATGAAGGCACACGAAAGTCAACCGACCGATGAAAGCGGATCCGATTCTGAGGGCGCTGAAAGCACCAGCTCTTCTTATTCTTCGCTGAGCGACTTTGTTTCTGAAATGGTGTCGTCGGATCTCTCTCCCAGTAAGTATACCTTTCCCCTTTATTCTTCTTTGCGAGCTTGCACTAATGGTTTCATTGCTTGTTGAATTCATCTTTAATTTCATTGATATCAACGAATGATTTCTTTTCAGGCTACAATTGCTCGCAAACGGCGCAACCCCAACCAATGGCCCTGTCTGTAGATCCGAGGAGCGTCTACAATCCACCCAGTTCGTTGCAATATCCGGGCGTGGAAGAAGAGCCCACGGTGAGGCCGGAAAGTCCTCCGAGCACTTCTTCCAGTCACAGCGATCTAAGCAGCCCTAGTTTTAACAGAGATTCCGAGTTCGAGTTGAACCCCAGAAGCCAAGCAGCACAAGAGGGATCTCAATCAACCAATGTAAGTGTTTCCGAGACAATTTTCATTTAAAACGGTCTGCGAGAAATATATATTTATTATTCACAAAAGAAATATGAAAAGGATTGAAACGATTCTAGAATCGATTTTACAGTAATTGCAATCACTGGATCCTATGACCGCTAACTATTGCATATCAATCAGCGTACCCTTTATCACATTTTTATAAAACCCTTACGAAATCAAAAATGCATACAAGGTGTTTCGTTAACGCAACAATCTGCGTTTCACAGTACAAAACAATTCACGCACTTAATGCAGATAAATGTTTCGCACCGTGAAAATTTCATTCCAAAGTCTTTCGTTGCGCAAGAAATGCATTACTCGATCGCACTTCCTACATCAGCATTTATCATTACGCGATATTTGTAGAAATGCATTTCAAACTAATCATTCCATAAAAATCAACAAAAAAAACAAACAATACCTTCATTAAAAAGTACGAGAATACAAGCAGCTTTTACAGAGTGTTCTACTATAATAGAAACGAATACGGCCAGGTGAAATTAAATGTTGCACCCTGCTACATATTCTTATATCAAGTGAATGTATCGATATAGGAAGAAATGGGAATGAAATGAAACGAGTATAAGAATATTTAGCATCTATTATATGCTTGGCCATAGGATAAAGAGGAAGGTGGTAGCTTTGAGTCAGACTCAGCGTCCACGATCACACCACGCACAATCTTGAGCGCACAAAGTTCGGTAGGACAGTTCGGAGTGGTCACGGGCCATTCTGTAGCCGCTTCGAAGATCAACGATACCGAACGTCCTACCATCCCCCACAGGACCTCGCGTGTCAGTAGATATGTCGTTCCTGTGAGTCATCCTCCATTCGCAATTGACAGTCTATATATCGTGTAATCTTTATCGACGACCTACCTACTTTCTTACTTTTACTGTCATTTCGTCTCTGCATGCTCTGTATCATCCGAGAGCACTTTTTTACCATATCGATTCAGCATGGAAGCCTTTTCTCATTGTCAGTCATTCGACGTTGCATCGTTAGTATCATTCTTTCGTTTCATTCTCGCCATTGAACGTGCTCGTCCAAGTAATAGACGAGATTCATTTCGCGAGACGAATTTAACTCTGTGTATGCGATCTCAACAAATGTTTTCCTTTGCAATGTTGTAAATATAAATAGAAATATAACCCAGGGTATTATTACTCATTTATGGATCAATTTTAATTGAATGCTATTTTGAACTGGATTTATATTTAATGTAACATTATTGTAATTTCCATTTAATTTAATTGTTTAAGGATTGCTTTCGTGTTCCCTGCTCGGATTTCTAACTTCTCACCTATTGATCATTTTCTCGGTCAATGCCTTGTATAGTTTGTGAATATGGAACGAGCATGACAATCCCTTCGAGTACCGTATATCGTGTGCTATACAATTATCTTAACCACACCATACTGACTTTTTATGCACTAAGAAACATTCCATTAACTTTGCATGCTGTGTATATTTTCGAATGGAAATATTTCTATTGTACATTCCAAATGAAGAATACAGAAAACTCTCATCTCAAATAATTATTAGCCAATGAAATATTTCAAATACTCCTATCTCCACTCCACAACAAACATCCAAACCATCTCTCCTTTTTATTTAAAAAAATAATTATCTCTCTCCTATCCTCCATTCAAACAAAATCTTGGAAATAAGTCTCCCTTCCCAACGATTATTAAATGGAATTAATTCATCTCGAAGATTCAACCGAGTGGGGCCAGTCTACAACGGCATCCAAGTGTTGGCAACGTTTTGGCAAGAGCGTCGAGTTTTGGTACGGGCACAGGGCCACTTTTGCCACGACAAAAGAGTAGCAGTAGCAGCAGCAACGAGAACGAACCTGCCACTGTTCCCCGACAGCTTTCCTTGGGCACTGCTGCTCAAAAGCAATCGACCGATAATGCACAAAGGCAGGGTCCTAACGCGACTGGGAATGGTGTTGTGCGGCAAGGATCTCAAGGTTCGTTGTTCGAGCAGATCGCGAGCCAGGCGAAGGACTTGGTTCGCGAAACAACGAGGCAGAGCAGTCAGGATGGCCTTCTTGCTCAGATGGACAAGGTATTTTTCATCGAAACACTTTGGGATTTTCTTTATCACTCCGCGTATGAAAATTTGGGGAAGTGAAATTTAAGAGAGGAAATGAACGATTCAATTGCTTTCTAGTTCAAACACCAGGCCAAAGAGAAGATTACAGAGGCCGGAGAGGAGAGTCTGTTTGCACCACTGGAGCAGGTAGATCTGACTTTTAAAATGGATACTTAATTCAATTACAACTGTACGATGTCTAAAGCTTGTTTCGAAATGGTACAAAACAGTTGACGCAGCAGACGAAGAAAGCTGTCGGCGAGGCAACGAAATCTGTGCAAGAAGCATCGAAGACGGCTATAGAGGCAAGTAAAACCGCGGCTGGAGTCAGTAAAAATACATTCGACGATCTTACTTACGTGAGCAAGAGCACCTTCGGTGGCCTGACGAAGAGTGCCAAAGAAGCTGCCGCGAAGAAGGGTTTAATCAGGGTGCGTAACGTCGATATATCTACCCTTAAAGAGAAATTAAGCGCACGAATCTCAAGTAGCCATTGCCGAAGAAACAAATATATATTACCTCGAAATTGGTTGATCGTTAAATGTTGTAAAATTATTTAGGGTCCCAGCGATTCGCCGCCGCCGTCCCCTGGAATGTCGCAACGAAGGGATTCCAGTAATACGCAACTGGTCGCTTCGGATAGTCGTGGAGGGCGGCGTGATATCGGACGTGATTTTTTCAGCAATATTAGTAACGATTTAAATGGCATCGCTGCGCAAACGAGCAACATGTTTAGCGATCTGTTTGGTGAGATTTATCTTCGCTCATTTGTAAACGAAAAATCCTCTAAACAATTTTCAACATTTGCAGGCAGCAAAAGTACTTCCAATCGAAATGCCGGCCTCTCTCAGGCGCAAAAAGCGGATAAGAGGGTGCCGATTCTCGGGCCTTTCCCCAAAAGTATAACTTATTAATATTTCTGCTTACATTTCGCCGCGAATATTTCTGTCTACGTTGATATTTTATCGTTAGGCAAAACAGGACTGGCCGAACGTTCATCGTTGATTAAACACTCGACGAATAGAAACACTCAAGAGGATATTCAAAGAATGCAAAACGCCGAGAGATCTAACACAAATAGCGATAACCAAGCTTTCCTGACAGACGTGAGCCACTTGCATTAAAGATCTGATAAACTAATATAAAAAGTCGTAGAAAAAAAACGAATCTACAAAGTACGTGAATTTGTGTAAAGGTGGTGAATCAAGGGCTAACTGGAGAAGGCGTTGGTTGGCTGAAATTGAACAGGCTAAAGAAATTAATGGAGGACGAGAGCTATCGAGACCTGGTCGTAACGAAATTAAATAAAGGACTGAACAGGAAGATCAGCCCGGACGACCATATCGATGATGTGGTGAGTACACTCGGAAAGAGTATAAAACTATCGAGGGATACCTTCTATTTTATTAATTGACCTTAACTTCAAACTCGGGGATCAATATTTTCTTGACTAAAAAGTTTCCTACGATCCATAGTGCATTTCGAAACCAGTTTACAAGGGGATGCTAAAGTGCCTTCAAGCAGTGGCTCACGGTCTTGGACACACGTACAATAACTTTGGCCTGGGTGGCATGGCGTCAGTTTACCAACTAATGGAAATCGCGCACACTCATTATTGGAGCAAAGATCTTTCAGAAGGAAGTGGTGGAGGTTTCGATAGTTCACTAATGTCACAAGTATGCACTACCTACGAGATCTATTCGATTTCCTGGATATTTCCAATTTTTCATCAACTATTCTCTGCTTAATTATCTCAGGCATCCAGTCCATTAGGCAGCAGGGAAAATTTAAAATCCCCTCAGTCGCCCACTCAACCAGAATTAACAGACGCGGCACAAAAATCAGGTGAATAATACAGTGATTGAAAATTAAAGGGATGTACATCTGACAATAAATCTTTTCCATTGTTATATATTACAGACCCTCCTCAAGTTCATTTGGAAATGGCACACGGCCATACGTCGCCAGCGAACGAAGGGAATCAATCCACAGCGGACATGTTCCTGGACATGTTCACCAAAAAAGGAAAGCTCCTCAGCAGGCTAACGTCCTTCGACTCCGAGGTAAAAGCAACGAGTTCTATCAGAACGTTACCACTCGTCACACGAAGATAGCGAACGTGTTTCCGGTTTCACTTTCTATGTTTCAAATATTATTTCACGCTGAACTGTACCGTTCGACAAACGTAAGGCTTATATGTACAGTTATTATTTTAATTAATTTGAAAAGTTATGAACTACCGTGATGTGCGAGCGAAGATAAGTATTGCCCAAGAGAAGTCATGGAAAAGTAAAGATGATGGAACGCGGGAGCAAAGTGTGATTAATTTGGGGTGCCTCCGTAGGAATTCTGGACAATAATAATTGTTGAAACCATCACGAAAACGAAATATGGAACGATTAGAGATACATTGTCACGCTATTAGTGTTTTAATTGTGCTATATAGAAGCGTCATGTGTTTTTAGAGTGGGCGGGGAGGTGGAACAGGAAGCAGCGAAGCTTTATCCACAGATGGAGGTAGCATAATCACTAATCCTGCTTTTCGGCAAGCGCACCAAGCTTCTTTCCGAAGCACTGTCTCTGATAGCGAGGTCGAGCAAGGCAATGTAAATGATCCATTTGATTCAGTCCATTTCTGTTTTTCTTATCCTTTTAAACGTTAGATTAAAATAGTTGGTAGAAAACCGATGTACTACTATTATTATTATTAGAGATGCGACCCCCGATATTTCAAAATTCGCCCCTAGAAAAATGATAGCATTAGTGCTTTAGATTCTTTTAGATAGAAAATGATAGATTAGTCGCTGCAGGGGAACAACGCAGAGCTTGTGCAATACTTGCATCGTGGAAATTGTTTACAAGAAAAATGCAAATGATTCGTGACGCAAGTGTTATCCGTGGAACTAGGAGCTAATTAAATTTATTGGAACAACGATAGACGAATAGCATTTGCGTTACAGTTATTAGATTTTAATGTTTGCACACGAAAAATATGTCGAAGCTTTTGCAATTCCCACTGGTACACGATATGACACACCTGTACAGAATGCCCAACACACCTGGGACAAGCTGCGCTGTTCAAATTGTTCAGAGATCATTAGAGAAGGAAATGTTGTGACATTCCTCTAATTCCCAATCGTTACAAACATACAGCTTGTTCTATTTTTGTATGGTACAATGTATAGCTTTTAATAAGCTTAAATAGACTTAAGAACACTTCCCACTAATCAAAAGTCATTACCTTGGATACACTAGCAAGTTTGAATACTCTAATTAGCGCTTTTGTAATCGTAGAATAATGCACAGAAAACGAATTTCTGACATTCGTGTAGCTTCCGATAGTTATACTATCCCTTGGAGTTTTCCTTCACTCGTAGGAGAAAAGAAACAAGCTTTGAAGAAAGTCAAGAGTTTTGAACGACTTCGTGAATTTTCTAAGCTTGAATCGTATACATATACGTTTAAATAATTCATCAGAAGCTCTTGTATGATTATCGATCGATTCCAGTTTCCAAAACAACCGAAGCAACGGACAGGAAGTGTTTGGTCTAGCAAGTCTTCTTTGAGCACCGGGTTCCGGTATCACGGAGGAAGCTTGGTACCAACAACAACTGCTCCTAGTCCCGAGGCAGCGAGAACGTACTTATTCGAAGGTATAATTCCACTAGTGATTGGAACTATTTTATATTATTTTCAATTGTGTAATTAATAACTAAAATGATTCTACATTTTCACCGAAATTGGCAATCGTGTGTAATGGCTCTAATGGTTCTAAGGCTTGCTGGGAAAAGAAAGATCCACCCTGTGGGACCAAATGCAATTTTGGGAAGATGCCTTCCTGGACGCAGTGTCTCAAGAAAGAGACATGATTGGTATGGATCAAGGCCCTGGCGAAATGATGGAGAGGTACGAACAATTTTTCTTTATCCGTTGATTGGATAAAAATGATGAATATTCTGATGTAACACAGGTATAAGAGTTTGAGCGATAGCGAGAAAAAACGATTGGAACATGACGAAGATAGACTGCTGTGCACCTTGCTGCACAATTTAACCGCAATTTTAGTGATGCTGAATGTAGATAAAACCGAGGTGAAACGTAAAGTGAGGAGGTTACTGGGAAAGAGCCATATCGGGCTGATCTATAGTCAGGAGCTCAATCAACTTCTCGACCAAATCCATAATCTTGTAAGTTAACTATGAATCTCTGTCTCGGTAAACAGAATTTCCGCGAATTCTCGACACTCGACAGCATCCTAATTCCTTTTTTCATTTCAGTACGGAAACGATATAGATTTGAAGCCCCTCACGTCCAGACAAATGCATCGGCAGTCGTTCACCGTGCACGCTGGCGTAGACGCGGAAGGTGATCTACGGTTTCTCGAAGTTCGCCACGACGGCCTCGTTCTGAGGTCTGTGAATGGTGTGATCGTCGAGCGGTGGTGGTACGAGCGTTTAGTGAACATGACTTACAGTCCAAGGAACAAGGTTTTGTGCCTATGGCGACGAAATGGGGGGCAAACACAGCTGCATAAGTATTACACTAAAAAGGTATGCACTCTACAGTGTTATTATATAAATATGGAAGAGCTAATAATACTAACAATTGATTGAAAGTTTCATGTTTCAATCTATAGTAAAGGTAAATCTTTTGCCGTGGCACAATTTAAGTTTAGAAATATATAAATTGGCATTTATAAATACGTCGAACGATACATAAGAAAATCAAATGATATCTGTTAATTTTCTAGAACTGTAAGTAAGTACGTGCGGCGTTAAAAGAAATATTTATTTGCCAAAGTTGCAAGAAATTTGGTTATATTTATATTTATATTTGCATATCATTACTTTTCAGTGCAAGGACCTGTACTATTGCATAAAAGATGCAATGGAAAAGGCGGCGGCTCGTGGACGGGGGGCGAATGTCGGTGTCGAACTTGGGGGTGAGTTTCCGGTTCAGGACATGCGCACAGGCGAGGGTGGGCTACTGCAGGTTTGCATGGAGGGCGTGGGTCTCCTCTTCGCGAATAGCAAGGTATGATTCGCACCTAAAAACGTGCACCAAGCGTTCATTCGTTTCGCAACGAAAGTGCAAGAAGAATGGAAACTTCAAACTATTAACCGGTTGTTGCAAAAACCTGTTTTCTCTCTATCTATCTCTCTATCTATCTATTTCTTTTCTCTACATTGTCCAATTGTACATGTAATGTTGAAAGCGCATCCGAACTCTCCATCATCTACTGGATATATTATTATTATTATTACTATTATCCAGGCCTTTATTTTTACTACCACTTTTGCGTCTCTTCACGCCACTATTTTTCTTTTCTTTTCTTGTTTTTTTTTTTATACGATGTATGTCTTTCTTTGGCGATGTCACTGTCTCCACAATAATGTTCGAATACCGTATAACCATGTATTTATTTCAGCGATCGAACATATAGTCCAAGAATTTGTTATGGGGTTCGTTTCAAGTCGCCTCGATTCAATTATTAAGGCTATCGATTTTATTGTAGGATCAGAATGAATGTTTAACAGACAGAAAAGAGGAGAAGGAAGAGGTTGAAGCAAAATAGAATTGAAACGAGGCGAACGTTTAGGGGAGTATAACCGCCACTCCACCCACAGAACCTCTTTTACTATTCATACTCTTTCGATATTATTGAATCTTCGCTCTGTGTATTACTTTTTCGTTCCTTTCTTCCGTTATTGCATTGATGCAAGGACCACTCAATATTATCTCCCATCGCTAGCCACCACGATCTGCTTAATTTTGTATCTCTACGTATATTATATTATATCTTATACCCGACTGTTATGTATGAGTTTGTGAGGTGTACGATGACCAATAGCATCACACGAAGCTCTCTGATAAATACCACCACGACCGATCGATTAGAATATATTCCGGGGGATGAGGATATTTTACATCATTTCGTTATTGTTATCCACATGTGGAAAGGGAGATTAGAATCTTTTTTGCAGGCTGCTATACCTAGTTCGAAACACGGGACAAATCTCACACATACGTGACACATGCACACGAGGGGAACGTATGCGACCAATGATGGAGGAACAAAGGGAAGAAACAGAATATACTTAATAGATAATCATAGTCAATCATGTATCACGTATTCATACACACTGTTGATAAAGAAAATAAAAAAAAATAGATTCTTCACACAGGACAAGCGGGCCTGATACATTGGTCATTAAACACACATACAATACATATACATATACATTATAAATTATCGGTTATTTTGTTGGGTAATATTTTCGTTCAAGCGTTAATCGATGTTTTCTTGCATGGAGCTCGATGTGCAGCTGCAGTCTCTTTTATCTGTATTATAATCATATCTATATATACATTCGTATAAGTGATAAGGATTAGGGAATATACAAAACTCTTCACCGACCATATACATATATATCTATATACTACCCTTACATATATATATATGTATATATCTACTATAATTTGTATTGAATGTTGGATGCCATATTATATTTTTCTCTGTTAAGTCTAACAAGTTGTTTCTTTTTTCTGTCATTATTTGTCGTGGTTATACGCGAGGAAAGTCTATTCGCAAGGAGAAAAATACGAACAGAACAAATAGGAGATTAAGCAATTGAGATGGGTGCTGATTACAATCATTTCCATTATTTAATCGAACATGATCTTTGAAGATCCGCGAATAAACGGAACGATTACAGTCGTGATTTAAAATATATCGGAACGAATTCGAACGATAGACTTTTCTCAGCTTGGGGAACTTTTGAGATGGTCCTTGAACAATGAACAATCTGAAGCTGATTTCTCATAAATTGGCCATAACGATAGGTAATTCTCCTAGCTATATTAATCATCGTAACCGAGCCCCGATAACATTATATTCTAATTCAGTGGATTATTATATGATTACTGTTGGCAGAAATTTAATTTTCTGTTTTCTGTTTTCTTGTCCTGTCCGTCGACATTGCCCCTGGGCTGGGCGTACACAGGATTTCGAGGTACTAATCAAATTAAATCACTGTTTGTTATATGAACTCAGTATATTAATTATAATCAGTGTTGGCCGTGTTCCGGAAATGCTTCTTTATTTCACCATTACTTTTAGCCGTATTAATATTATTAACCATATATACTAATATCTACCACTACTACTGCTACTACTGCTACTACTACTGCTACTACTACTACTGCAACTACTACTATTACTACTACGACCACTATTACTGCGACTACTACTACTGCTACCGCTACCACTACCACTACGACTACTATTACTACATTCTTAACCAGTGCATTGAAATTTAACTGATCTGCTCTGTCTACCTTATTGTTTTCCTACCATCGATCGGTGTTAGTTGTGACATTACACACGTTTATGTATATATATTACACCTAGTACATATATATACATATATATTACCTATGTGTAACCCTGTGATACATGTTATATATATATCTATACATCTATATATCATTTATTATCTTGAGGCCGACTCAGGTAGCAGTGAATTATATATACATATATACATATACATACAATATAAAATAATACGCAGAACAGTGTCTGCTGGATTTCAATATTTCAATCCGATAAGATTGTCTTTAGATGAGATTATACTTGTAAGTAGTGTTTAGTGCAACTTGTAGAGAGCAATGTTTCGGTGCACACAATGCAACTAATATATATATATATACATATTTATTTTTTGTACCATATAGCCTTCTCCGTCATTTACGTGCACTATAGGACCACGTGAAACACACCAGTATTTATTTCTCTCGCGTCACTACAATAGTGCTTATATATTCTATTGTACACCCGAGTGTCAATCGTAGAAAATGAAATCGCTCCATTCATTTATTTATTAGGATTAATCATAGTTCTATTGCTGGTACTGGAGGTGGCAAGGAAAAAAAAATGAGAACCAAATAATGATTAACGCGGTATAACGATTCTACAATCGCGTTATCGTCAATCGTATGAAGACTGAAACGATAATAAGTAGAGTGTATCTGAAAGGTGCTTTTGGAATCGTGTGCATGCGCCAGTCTGGCAGTAATTATACATATACTACTAGTGACTGAACACGTACGTGTGTATATTTGTAATTTCTTTTTTAATCATCGAATATGTTTTAATCTCCGTTTAGAATTATTATTGCGGTGATACATTTCACGCCGATAACATATTTATGACAGCTTATTGTACAGTGAAATAATTATATTTATTAATTGTACAATTCCTCTTTTAACAAGACGATGTTAATTATCGGCGTTTGTAACGTCATAGCTATTAACAGTTTGTTACACGATTTCACAAGTTCCTCTCACTTCACCTATCAATTAAATCGCTCTAAACAAATAAATCAACAATTTCGGAGTGCGGCCGTAGATGAAGCACATGTGCTGAAATAGTCAAGAAAATGATGTAGTGACACCCGTAGCGCATAACAATTTCTTTCTTCTGTTCACGTTTCATTTTTGCGCAAAATCGGGTGACGATTGGAGCGTCGTCTAAATCGAACGAATTCAAAATTCTTCAATCGAACAATTTCGTCGAAATTTTTGTTTAATCAAAAAACTTCTCATTTTTTTTTTTTTTTTCGTTATAGATAAACAATAGAGATAAATGTTTATGTACGTCTCTAAGGGCATTTGAATGCACTGCATGAATGAGTAGATCCCGATATATATTACATATATGTACGATAGAGAAAAAGTCGCCTGCTTTTGCAGAACCATCTACAAAATCACTATCACGTTGCCAGTTATGTAGTAGAGCAATGGTTTCGTGCTATATAGTGATGTCTGATTCATTTGATGAATGAAATTCCTACAACGTGGTAAGCAACACGAACAAAAGTCTTGTACACCCCTATCGCCGATTTTCGTACACGTACACTTCTATGGCAGTGTTTTCCAAACTTTCCAACTAAATCCATTAAACATATTTCCTTAAAATATGTGTAACAGGATATTACACGTGTTGTATATTCGTAGTGTTTACCAATTTTCTATTCAGCTGTTTAATAATTACATTAGCTTGAAAAACACTGTCCTACAGCATGGCACAGCTGTATAAGATGTTTCGATCCTTTCGGGCCACAGACACATCCTGTTTGACCACACACGCGTTCACTCGAATCAATCTCAATCGATCGACGAAGTCTTTCGACTCTGCATCATTGAAGAAAAAAGAAAAAAAAAAATAATGAATGAACCATTGGGACGAAGAGCCAAGTTCTCGCATTTTGGACGATCAATTAACAATTGCACATACAGCAGCTCTATCGACGCTGAGCAATCGATGACATTTATACATTTGATTTGTTTAGGCCATCTCCAGAGTTGCCTGCCTGCTGCTCAACTATTTTTTAATCGCTGCAATTACTAGACGCTGCTCTGTGTGATATTTCTGCTTCAGAACTTTTGAACCATTCACTGTCCCACCAATGTTCTTGCTTCTACGATACGCCGCGCGGCCAGTACTCGCGATTGACCAGCTTTCAGCCGCTTTATCGAACTCTGTGCTAATGGATCTTGACTTTAATTAGCAGGCAAAATGATGCATGGTGTGTGCAGCTTTATCGTCCCCGTTAATTTCTGCATGCTCGAGGTGATCGTTCTCGTATACTCGTGTCCTTCGTTATGAAAAATCTGCATAAATTCGAAACTAAAGAATTCGAATCGAGAGACGTCTATAGCTTCTCGATTGTATTAGGGGAAATATATTAGCGAAATTTTTCTAAGAGTTTTTGTAACTTTGGTTCGAGTATATTCGAAGTTGCACGAATTCAGAAAACGATTCCTCGAAACCCAGTCCCACTGTGTGGACTTATCGAGACACTTGCGTATATTATGGAGAAAACTTCGCTTACGGAAAACCAGTGATAAGATTAATTGCTTCAAGGAAATGCAGTTAACAATACATATATCACCTATACCGACAGCTTTTCTCTTTGATATGCGTCAGTGATGTACAAGATTGAAATAAAGGAAAAGAATTGAAAATAAGAGCAGTACCAAGGTTCACTGACTTCTTTAATCACAATAATAGTAATTGAAACAATGAATCTTCGTGCTGCTGGCAAAGAAATATCTGGGAAAATCGTAGAAAAATTTATTCCGAAATAAATATTTTCATTATAGAGCAATACGAAATATTTACCACTGCATTTTCAATTAACGAATTAGAACACGTTCAATAGGACGGTAATGGACAAATGATCTGAGAGAAATTTCTTTGCTGGAAAGTCTTGCTTTCAATGGAAGGTGCACTGTGATGCGTATGTATTAACCGATACGATAGTGCGCGAAACTACGGCGATTCAGAGCTTGATCCCGCCATCGAATCGAGTATTTTTTTTAGCTCGATCGAATTACACGCCTTGTTCCAAAATGTTGTTGGCACACACGGTTTACATTGTCCGTGGCATAACAGGTCATAGAGGATCTAATTGAAGTGTGCATGTAAGAGTAGATCAAGAAGCCATTCCGTTTCTGAGCTTAACTAATGCAGAACGATCGTGTTATTTCCAGTTTTTTGTAAGACTCGATCATATCCGCAAGTGCTTTACTCAGAAGGATGGGATCTTTGTATTGGAAGAATTCAGTGAGTATCTTCCCACTGTTGTTTTTCCAATCAAAAATGAAATAATGTTTGAGAAATATCAAGAGCATATACCATAGAGAAAAATATACAAACTTTTAAGATCGTACTCGCGTTGGTCGTTGGCTTTCGAATACTATAAGACTATAAGCAATGCAAAAATTATGGCTTTTAAAGATGTTAAAAATTAACATCCAGTAAAGATTCTTGAATTATCGAAACTTCAATATTTAGGTTTTGATACTGACTTTTTACGTTTCAGATCCTAAAACTAGACAAGTAATTCAACGTAAATATAAGTCTCAAATGGTAAGTGTGTTGAAATATTCTATTTTTATATAATTAATCGGTGTTCTTGTCATACATTCTGTAGTTTATTCAATATGTTTCTTTGCCACTTATTAATGTTTTCTATTATCTGTAATACATCTGCGTTTGGATTGAAAATTTTCGTTATCACTTAAGTTATGGATTACAACGATTGTAATAATAATCATATGCTATTTTAATTTTCTATCATGTGTAACAGGCTAATGAATTGTGCCACTGCATGCACAGGGTATTCTCCGTTGCCTTTACGTTATCTGAACTCTCATCTGAGGTTCAAGCCAACCCCGAAAACGACAGTGCATGAAGGTTTAATTATTATTTTTTGTTTTCCCCCTTTAAACGTAAGTTTCAGTTCATATTTTCAAACCCAATTTCTTCATAGCTTTCATTCTTTCATTTTATTTTATTCTATTTTATTCTATTTTGTTCGTTTTAAAAATTATTCCATAGTTTTCAGACATTTGTACTCGAAAAATAAATAATTTTATCCATTCCTTAGAAGTCATTATACTCTTTCCAATTTCAATACTCATCATACACGAATACTAAAGAAAAATGAATTCGATATCTTATATTTGCCATAGAAAATGTAAATACTAAAAAAAACTTGTGCAAATTGCAGGCAGATCAAATCTGTTACTCGGTGCTGTGTGTGTTCTCTTATTTGGCCGCTGGCTTGGAGCAACGAAAACAGCAACCTAATCAGAAGCAATCTCAGCAAAAATCACAACAACAGCAACAGCAACAGCAACAACCACCACCACATTCCCAAGCGCAGCAGAAACAGCAGCACCAACAGCAACAACAAACCCAGCAACGTCCACAATACCAACAGCAACAACAAAAACAACAACAGCCTCAAACTCAACAACATTCAGGTAGTAATAATGGTCAAAATACACATGGCCAAAAAAGCACGCATCTCGATTCGTTTCCCAAACATCACTGACACAGAGGCAGACACTCGCTCCCATTTGTGCATAATTACAATAAGTGTGCCCCCTACGCTTGCCTACCTTGGGTGTAAAAGCATTGTTCCCCACCTAAAACTAAATTATAAAAGAAAAACGAAAGATCTAATCTAAAAGCAATCTTTAAAATTATAAAACTCTTTCATTTACTTCAATGACGAGGGAATAGCAGAATGTCCGATAAAAAAAATGGAAAAAATTAAACCCTTTAATAGATACTACTACCTCTTTACATGCTGAGCTTGTTTGTCTAGCTCTTAAATATTTTTTAACTTCGATGTCAATTTTATTGTCAATTTCTTCAGTTTGCTTTTCAGTTACTGGCTTAGATTTTTCATGTGACATCAGAGTAACGTCAGAGTCTGAAGATTCGAGTTTTAATGTTACACTATATAATCGATAATTTTGTTCCATTAATCAAAATATTAATGAGGCCTTATACCAATCGACTAATTGATTTTCCCTCGCATGAAGTTGGATATCGCTGCACGCGCCACTAATTAATGGCGGCATCATCCTTCGATCATTCTCAGAGTATTAGCTCTAAATTTCCTCTTAAATGTGAAACGCCTATTTCGTATTCTATTCGAGAAAACATTCGATATAATCGAACGAAGGAATGATGAACTACGTTTAAGTAAAATTCGAAAATTGTATCGCTGTATGTTTGAAACAATCGATTGAGAATTGTTGTATGAAAAATGTCGAGAATATTGGACAAAAATTAACTAATTAAATGGATGCAGTCGTGGTAATTATTTGCAAAGCGGGAGCCATTGGGTGTATAAAATAAACATGGACTATGAGAACGGTAAGATATCGTCGCGGAGATGATTCGAAATAATTGATAATAATAATAATAATAATAACAATAATAGTAACAATAATAATAATGATAATACGACGATGTATGAAGGGTAGCAGTGGCTATTGTATAATACATTCGCAGATACAGATTCGAGTGGTATTCAACTAATAAAAAAAAAAAATAGAAGCGCATCAAATGAATTTTCGTCTTCTTATCAAGGATCGTAAGGACTACAAAAAATAAAGAAATAAATACAAAATCTCTGTAGAAGTTTCAATATTTGTCGCGTCCGATGTGTGCACGTATAGAGATTTGAGTAATAAAGCTTTTGTATAGTTGGTGGAAGGAATATACTCGAAGTTAAGAAAATAACAATAATAGGACAGTAAAGCAAAACATTTAATCGTTGGACCCTCTTTAAATTGAATTTCCTTATTAAAATAAAATGCAGCATACCTTTATTTGCCAACGAATATAAAGTACCCAACAATACTTTTATTTTCGATAAAGTATAGAAAGTATAGAATAAATTTCCATATTCCTCCCAGCAACATTAAATTGATGCTTATGTCTCATGATCAAGTGTTTTCTAATGAAGTAGCACGTAAAGCAATTCTGAGATACAATAAATGAAGAAAATAAAAAGATTTACTATTCGTATAATCGGAGGAACAATTTTGTATAAAATACATGGAAACAGACTGTAACTGTGATCATCTAATTTGATGGAGAAGATGAAGAAAACGAAGATGGAAATGAAGCTATTGAATTTCGTATGGTTGCCAGAAACAGCCCAAGTATGTATTATATCTCGGATAGGATCGATACAATAGACGCATCTCTCTCTCTCTCTCTCTCTCATCGCATTTCTCTCTACAATACATATTGTATCATCCATTTTAAACGATTGCATCGTTGTTGCTGCAAAAGTTGTTTCATTTAATTCGTTGTTGAAGCCAAATGAGAATTTTGTTGTTCAACAAGAATTTCAATAAGATCTTTAACAAACAGGTGTACCAAACTATTACATTATTATTTCTAGTCGATAAAATAGTCAGCCTGGAAGAGTAGTAGATTTTAGAAAAGGAGATTTTTGCTTCCAAAACGAGATGGAGAAATGTAACTGCTTCAAATTTGAAGTTTATTATAATTGAAAACGGCTTTAAATTTGCGTGGCTGACTATTTGCATGTTTTACCTCATAACAAGTAACACGAAAGAAGAATTGATCGCCCATAAAGGGTAATGTAAAGGGTAATGTATATTTGTAATGATTGTGTCGAATACGCGCGTCTATCTCATTCCTTTCGTTTCTAACGATTAAATTCTGATGTACGTATTTAAAAAAAAGTGTCGATTTACCAAAGATATCGTAGTGAATAGAATAAAGGAGCAATCGTAAGTGTACGAGATAAAGAAACGTCACGTTTCTGGAAATTTCTAATGCAAAATAATTGATTTTTTTCCTCGCCAATTTCATCGAAAGATTTCTGATCGTAAGTTTGAGAATCTTTGAATAATTAAGCATCCTGGTTTTAATTGCACAATGCAATTTAATTCTATGAAAATAGAAAAATTGTCTAGATTTGATAATTCGTCATTATTTTGTACATCGGCTTTAATTGCTTAATCTTATTTCTCTATTTTCTATCTTATTAATACAAGTATTTAATGACTTAAGGTGCTCTGCGTCATGGAGACGAGAGAAAATTATAATTCGATGTACATATCTCGGTTTCAATATGTATCAATGAGAGACATACCTCGCATCTCAAACTTACGATCAATACGTCACGTATTGTACGTAAAACTTTAGACTTTACCATAAGTATTATAATTGAAATGTAACACCTAATTCATATCTGTGATCTTACATACATTTTGTAAACTAGGTATTTAATTTAAAGTTTAAGTTTACTTACGTTCCTGACGATGTGCGTGCAATGGAAAATGCGAAAGCTTTCATCGCATCATGTGTACTTTACATCTCGTAGATGAATCAAAATTTCACGTGTTTCCCTGCAGCAAAATGAAAAGGAAAAAATAAAATTTCACATACCTCGTGCGTGTGAGAAAATTCACAAGCATTCATTTTTCGCCTATTCTTTTTACACGCGTTCAAAACAATTTATTAATAGACATTCTAATAAATGCCAGGAATCTACGTTTTTCACCCACATAATACGTTTATCTTGCAAGGTGGAGCTTCTAGTTTATACTTTAATTTTTATTTCTCTGGAAACATCGTGCACTTAACAAAGCTCTACGATTATTTCTCACTTCTCTAATTATTCGTGTTCTCCACAGTTTTTGCGAAATAAACGTTAAACGCAAAGAAAATTAATGAATAGTTTAAGTTTAAGTTCAATTTCCCAAATTGGTCGATGAATAATATAAATCGTATCATTTGGGCGATATAGTATATAATACATACATATGTTACTATTAAATCAACAATATATTTTCTCCTTAACACGTTAACTAGTTACATGGTATACGAAGGAGAGTCTAATTATTTTTTCATGAACCTGTAAATAATCGTCGAGTTAAAATTGTACAAAAGAAAGAACAATATCGACCAAATAGATCTGTCCTATTTTATTTGTAAGGAAAAACAGCGACGTGACGCTCGATCGAACGGACTTCCGGTGCCCTGTCTCTTTCATTCTGTCTAGTGCTCATTGTTTAGCAGTTCCTGTTTAGTGCCACGCTTGGACAATGTTTTAACGAATCATTGTCACACTCCACGACAAATGAATCACGAAACTAAGAATAAGCGAACGAAAATAATGATAATTATAGTCAAAAGAAACGAAACTGTTCGTTACAGCTTCAAACGGAGCAGCCTCGATAAAAATTTCAAGTGTAATAGCACTCAGCAATGTAGGCGCCTTATATCCAATAAATGAACTTGTAGATTTGAATTGAATTGTGTCAATATCGTAGGACCTGTAGAATTTTTGTTTTTCAATCAAATCATCTTTTCTAAAAGGTGTTCAAAAATAATTGAAATTTATATTGCGCATACCGTCTACGTAGATTAAATAATATTAACGAATACGGTGCTGATTAAGGTTCCTAAGGAGTACGTATGTAAATGTGATTTGTCAAAAATGGCACTGGTGCCCTCTGGACCCCATGAATTCGGTGGCCAAAAAAAACGTTTTGAAGAGTTAGTCTTGGTACATAAATGTGATTTGTCCAAGGAGACCTGTGTTGAATTGTTGCGCCGCGGAATTGGAAGTCGAAAAAACTAAGAATAAAAAAGTTAAGCTGTCGTTTTTATTATAGCATCGGTTTGCATTTGTGTAATCACACCGACACGGTGGCATTTAAATGGCTCGGCTGCCTCGGCCATCGTTCTACCCTTGTTTTTTCCTTTACAACCTAGCGACACAGACAAAAGCGAGCCGCGAGCCGTGCTACCGACACTGACACTGTTTTAAACAATTTACACATTGTAGTTTGTTTAGAGGGGTGAGGAATCCCCCGCCACTTTTTTCATTTAGCTCTGGACTCACTATAATACGCGTTCAACAATAGGACGATGTATAATAGTTATCGACATCGAAATAATTGATTTCGCAACCTATGTACATTGTGTTCCTTATTAGCCTTAATTTGTTAATCAAACACTTCCTTCTTGGCAAAGCAATAAATTCGAAACAATCTACGCATTACATGCGTAGCGCAGTAATGCAACTATGCTATGCTAAAATATTATTTATACACCTCCGTACTTATGCATTCATTATATGTATACGGCCAGATATTAAATAATACAGACAATAAATATGAAACATTTGCGATCCAGGTGGTAATAGAGTAACGAACGGACGACAAAGGATTGACAATTAGCGATCCACGGCGTAATTACACGGTATATACCTCGTTGCAGCTGCAGTTATTGAAAGAAGGGCATTGTGTTCACCTCGACAGAGCAGCGAACAAATTAAATCTGACAAATCACTCGAAAATATCCGGTGCAAATAATGTAAAATTCGGCAGGAAGAATTGAATGCAAGATTGTGAAAAAAGTTCCAACTATAATTATTTCTGCGCAACGAGACGGCATTGAAAATCGAAATAGATCGCAGACAGGATGTCAGAGATCTTGTGAACAACATTAATTACAGAAGACATATCGAGCTGAAGGCTAGGTATGGGTTTACCACCAGACGATCGAGTTTCTCAACTGACCAGTCGTGACTAGTCGTACCGATTTTTAACTACCTCCAGTTTTTACCTATCGGTTTCTAGACTTATAAGCGGTCTTATTACCAGACGCACGTCGAACACTCGCGAATCGTACCTGACATAGCGAGGATGGACAGATGGGCAGGAAAGGTAGCTGTGGTTACGGGTGCAAGTGCTGGGATCGGGGCTGCAATCGTGAAACAATTGGTCAGCCATGGTAAGTGTGAAGAAAAGTCTTCGAAACAGTATTTAAATAAAAACAAACAGATTGAAATAAATAAGGCAATGCACAAACGCTACTCTCGCGACGTTATTTTTGTTCAGCGAAAACTCTCTTCACAGAGTCGTGCATGATAAATGTAATGTAAATTATATGGATATCGATTTGCGAGGGTGATTTGATTTTTGTAAGGCATGGTGGTCGCGGGGCTGGCCCGAAGGGTTGACAAAATAAAGGAAATGGAGGAAGAATTGGGGGAATGTTCAGGGAAACTTTATGCAGTCGAATGCGACGTTTCTAAGGAAGAAAATGTGACCGCAGCCTTCACGTGGATTCAGGAGAATCTGGGGATCGTCAATGTATTGGTGAACAACGCTGGAATGACTAAAGAGTCTTCTCTGATAGGTAATTGATACTAGATACTAAACACGTACAGTATATATGTATCTTATTACCGTATGTATCTTTCCTAAATTAACCGTGACACTACTCCGTCGAATTTTCAGATGGCAATCTGGAGGATTGGCGTACCGTGTTCGACGTAAATGTTTTCGGTCTATGTCTCTGCACGAGAGAAGCAGTTCGTATGATGCGAGAAGCAGGGGGAGAGGGTTTAATTATTAATATAAATAGCCTTGCTGGCGAACGCGTACCATTTATACCTGGATTCTCCGCTTATCCGGCTTCGAAGAGAGCTATCACTGCACTGGCTCAAACATTGAGACACGAACTCACGGGAAGCCAAATTAGAGTCACGGTACAACTTCGATTCTGTTATTGTTCCGTGTAAACCAAGACGTCGGGGATTTGCGAAGTAAATATAGGAAACTTTAGCGAAGGGGAGGAGGTCGGGAATACTCCAAAGCCGAATGGCATGGGGCAAATAATCCAAATAATGATTAAAAACACTATTTTTAATATAATTAAATGCCGAAAGATTTGCATCGAATAACACGGGCATTGCGTAACTATCCAAAGGTGTACCAAATCATTCATTTCATTCCCCAGGGCATTAGTCCAGGGCTGGTAGCCACGGACTTAATGGTGTCCTATAGCACATATTCCGAGGAAGCATTAGCCGCTCTTCCTACACTGGACCCAGAAGACGTAGCCGCAGCCGCACTATACATTTTATCGAGTGCCCCCAAAGTTGTCGTGAGTAGCACTCGCATTATTCATCCTCTGATAATTATTACGATAAACAGCAATCTGAATTGCTTTCGAAAACCTTGAGAAAAAATATGCATGTTACCTATTATCTGCCGCTCGTAACACGTAATATCACGCTCATATAAATTCGATAATAAATTAGCATGATTTTCATTATTTTTCGTATCGCATATCGAAATTAACCGGTCACAAATCGTATTTTTACAACTTTTAGGTTCAAGATGTCGTTCTTAGACCTTTGGGAGAATCGTGGTAACGATTTTGAGTAATGAACAAAAGCTAGGCACATTACTACTAGTACTAGTAATCTCTTCGATTTACTGTTACATCGAGGATTGTTATAATAAGGAGTTACAATAAAATGTGGTCTGGCTGTATACCTAACAGAGCTGACGCGTATATTTTATCTGTTCCTACGTTCCAATCGCGTGTCCCTCCTGAATAAAATTATAGCCGACAAAAACAACTGCAATTACGTGGCATAACCTATCGGAATCTGTTTTCTATTTAAATATCATTTGTTGACGACTTTCCCTCCCAATGGAGATAATTCATTTAGCCGAACAGAAAAAAGCATTTGCCCCACCAGACATTCGTTATAGGAATCCTAATAAAGAAGCTATGAAAGTAAAATACGATTTTCTAGCCCTATATCATCTATCTATTATACTGTTTGTAAATCTGAAAGTTCCTATAAAAAACAAGCCGAAAAATAAAAAGTATAGATATTAAATATTTGAATGAATATAAATGGTTAAATTAGCTACGGAAATTATGGACCCATTTCAAGCCGCTTAACAAAAGAAACGAAATACACGAAGCGACCAATATCTTCTTCGAAGCGAGTAAAATTATGAAGGAGGAGAATGTATTGGAGAAATTAGACAAAGCCTCCCGTTTAATTAACAAAGGGTTATTTTACAATCCAAAGCTTCATGGGTTTTACGCGTTGAAGGGCAATATTTACTTGCTTCAAGGTTTGCAATTGTAACATTATTAATTAGAAATAAGTATTGATTCGGAGCTGAATTTTTCCAACTAAAAATAATGGTGAATATGTCTTTATCGTTTTAGAACGATAAAGTGATCTTTCCCCTCGTTTCCCTTACATACCACCAATTAAAAATTGCAATAATTAAACCCAATCCAGTGTTTTCTTGTAATCATCTTTTTCTTTGCGAAGATGATTAATACGTTCAAAAAATTACAAATATTACAGAATGTTGTTCCATTTAAGGAAAATGGACGGCATCCATAAAATATTACGAAAATGCAAAATTATTGAGTAAGCTCGATAACAAATTGTCCGAAGCGGAATTAAAATTCGTGTACAATAAACAGCTAATCGAGGCTTTAACGAAAAGAGGAAATTGGTATTTGCAAAATGATATGTCACTGGAAGCCCTAAGCGATTATGAACAAATTTATGAATTTAGATTGCCTGGGACGAGTATATCGGGCATACAGGTATCTGTTAAATTATTAATTATAATATTCCAAACTTTTCATATTGCAACGCTATACACTTGTCTTGTACCGACATACAGGACACATTATTAGGAATTCTGCGCAAATTGCAGAAATACGAACCGTTTCAAACTTACTGGAACGAGTTCATTGCTGATGCTGGTTCCCGACGGTGTGCCCATTTGTTAGCTGTACACGCAGAATATAAAATATTTCTGAGGGAAATGTGCATTGCTAGGCACATGCTTCTGAAAGCCCTTAATCTCGACAAGAATAACAAACATGCTGAAGATTTATTACAAGTCTGTACCCTAATTACTCGATTAATAATTATAAAGCATAAATCATTCCCATTTGTGATGCACTTTTAAAAGCACTGCTCTTTTGCTTTTCCCGAAACGACGAAATTCAGAAGTCTAGAAATTTGACGATTCAATTTCAGAGTTCTGCAAATTACGAAACTCCGAAGCTTGGAATTCCAAAAATTCGTAGTGCTTTGAAATACATATGTATATTAAATTGATATGATCAATTTAAAAGAAAAGCGAAAGTTTATTATTAATGATAGTAGAATAAGAATAAATTCGGGAGATTTTGTTAATTTTGTTATGTCATACAAATAGGTGGTATACGCTACTGGTCATTCATTGTCGGCGTATACCGTGTTATGGTGCATGCACAATTGTTACGATAAAGCATTGGTTACCGTCGAGAAGGCATTAGATTGCAATCCGTACAATCCAGGATTTACTTTACTAAAAACGATAGTTTTACGGCTATCTGGCCGCTACGAGGAGGCCAATTCGTGGCTAGAGAATCTCAGTAAAAATTTTTATAAATTGCTCGAACCAACAGCGGACAAGGAAAAGTCGCTCTTGGGCAAGTTTACCATCAGCGAAGCAAGGAATCAATTGATCAAACAGTGGTATTTAATACGGTAAGGAGAATAATTTCCTGTCAAAATATATTACTGAGCTTACCTTTAACGTCCCACTGAACGAAACAAACTGGAATTCGACCCACGATCGATTAGGACGCGACACTTACCACACCGCACTATATGTAGAACGTTTACGCGCCAAATTCTCTTAGAGCACAGATATTATTCTTACAGATACGATATGGCGATGAAGTGTCTATTGAACGATCAGCTCCAGACAGCAATAAGAATTGTTTATAAGAGTAACCTTATTAAGCACTACGTCGAACCGTATATATTACTAGGAGACTGTTTTCTGAAACGCGAGGAAACAGATATGGCATTAAAGTCGTACCTCAAATGCCGCGAAAGGACACGCGAAATGCGTCTGCCGATATCTCGAAAGACTATGGATCTAACGAAACGAATAATCGATATCCTGAACGATCGAGCGGAAATAGCGCTAAACAAGGGCCATTCAAAACGTGTCATCGAAATAACCACGGAAATATTGAAGATACTCGATGAAGATCAAATACCGCTGCACGAATTACGTATACAACGTGGCCGTGCTCTTCTGTACAAGGCTCGAGGAGAATTTCAAGAAGATAGAAAACAGAAAAACCCAAATAGAAAATGCTGCCAAACCGCAGCCGATAGCCTGAAGTTCGTCCGTCAATTAAACGAGGATCTTTATCGGACTTTATACGAGGGTAGAGATATCGAAGGAGTGATCGATCGATTCGCGCCAACTCGAAAGCTACCGCAGCCTTTGAAAATCCTTCTGCAGTTTTCTTAATAATTTGTTCATTTTTATTCAAACATACGTCCTTTATGGAATGTCATTTTTCAATGTTGACAATTATTGGTTATTTCGTAGATAAATAAATCACCTTAACCCGTAAAATGAAGAAATGTTAAACATAAACATCTGATGCAACATTTGCAAAACTTACTCTCGGGAATGATACCTGTATCTCTTTTTATCGTTGGTCTTACTTGTAAACATACGCCACGTATGTATATTAAAAAAACAATCGCATATATGTATCTTTTTTTTACGGAAATAAATTTTTCTTTAATTTTCTTTGAATGTAACAGTTTGCTTTTCCCTATCCAATTATCCTGAATTAAATACGAAGAAAAGCATGTCTTATTTTCAATCTATCGCATACGGTCTCTTATCGTTCATGTATTTTCTCTGCCTTGTTATATTAAGAAAATATTACAGTTTCATATTAGAGTACACCCTATATGTAATCGATGTACCGTGCACTGTTAGGAAATATCAACGCGGTGGCGGATTTACTCGTACAACTAATGTAATATATTTACCGATGTAAATACAATTGCATCCGTATAACGGATGCCATGAATAAACGAAGGCTGGCTGAAGTATCTCTATGTCTGAAGATTAGCGCGACCTCGGTAATCTTGGGCCACAACGTTTCTCCTGTATAAAAGCGGTCGCCGGTGCTCCAAAATGCAGACACATTTGGTGGTTTCAGTTCCACAGTTCTCAAGTGTAGCTACAGACTAAGGAAACAAATCCAACTCGCCATCATGGAGCAACTGTCCGACAAAATTGCCCTCATCACTGGCGCCAACTCCGGCATCGGTAGGTGCCTGGCAGAGTGCATGGTCGCCAAAGGGATGAAAGTTGTTGGTATTGCTCGCCAAGTCGACAAAATAAAGGTACATCTACTGTGAATTTTTCTTCGAACAAATAACAAATTAATGTTCACTTTAGAAATTAAATCTAATTTCTCCCCTTTCGCTGTACCTGTTTTCGCTTATAATACTATGGATTACATGAATCCATCATTTCTTCATCGCAGAATAATTGCAAACAATCATTTTTATGGCATCTCTCGACAGGCGCTTGCTGAGGAATTGAAGTCCAAGCCAGGAAAACTGTTCCCTCTTCAATGCGATCTCTCCAACCAAAATGATATATTGCGCACCTTGGAATGGATTGAGAAGAACTTAGGAGCTGTGGACATTCTCGTGAACAATGCCGCCATCAACATTGACATCACACTGCAGACTGGGGAAATGGAAGACTGGAAGAAGATCTTTGATGTCAACATCCTTGGACTGACTTGCATGACCAAGGAGGTTTTGAAATTGATGAAGAAGAAGGGTAAGTATCCCCTACAATGCAAAATAATTAACAAAATTCTGTTACAATGTCGAAAATGCAATTGTTACTTGTATTCCTCTACTGTTCTGCATCCAGGAATTGACAATGGTATCATTGTAAACATCAATGATATCTGTGGACTGAAGGTACCAACCACTTGCGATCGCCCAGTGTCCCCTGCTTACATTGCCAGCAAGTTTGCATTGACTGCTTTGACAGAATGCCTTCGCTCTGAGTTGGCTCTACTCGAATCGAACATCAAAGTTATCGTATGTTTATAAGGAAATTCAGTTTTGCTTCGAAAGGAGTTTCCATAATTGAAAATTGTACATTTTTCGTTTGTTTGTAGTCCGTTGCTCCTGGCTTGGTTGAGACTGAGATGACTGCACAATGGCTGAAGGAGAACCCACACTTGGCTTTGAAACCCAAAGACGTGTCAGACTGTATTCTGTTCGCGTTGCAAACTCCTGAAACTGTTCTTATTAAGGAACTGGTAGTCACTCCGATCCGCGACATGATGTAAATGGCTGAATTGTTGTTCCTTACTTTTTGCTGACGTTTGTAAATATACAAATAAAATTACTATTTTGCAACACATTTATCAACGGTTGTTTTTAATAATTATTTACCGCCTCGAGATATTGGTTTTATTAAAATATGGATTATTAGGAACGAACCAGGGAAGAACATACTTACCTAAATTTCAGTCTTCGTTATTCCACCACTGAAGCACATTTCACTTCGGAAAACCAATGTATAATTTAAATAGCTCCTAATTGCAAAAAATCTTCTCACCAAACAATGCAATTATATTATACTTAAACTAAACATAAGAGAAATTCTAGAGTTTCCTGGAAGTGGGTATCGTGATATTAAATAAAATGTATATGTATTCAAGAACGAATATTAATTGAGGAAAGGAATTCAGGATGTATCTAAGAATGTACCACTGATAAAACAATCGAACATTATTTTTATTCCCGCTTCCTACATAGATATCGACGATGAAGAGTTCTGCAAAGGATTCTCTCATCATCGTAGAGTTAATTAAACGTAATGCCAAGGTTTCGAATTAATATTGGACGACTGAACAACTAATCGGGGGAGGGTTAATACTACTATCAGGAAACAGAATTCACTCTGCCAAAGAAAATTTTAAGAGAAACTTCGTTTTAAGGATTGAAAAACTGGTGTATACGTGTAATGTGTAAGTTGAACACAAAAATGATGAATAGAATGAATTATTGTAGACACACTAAATTAGGTCTGTCAGACAAGCAAATATCAATGTCTGTTACTTATAGAGTTAGTTTCTTCAGAAAAAAGTGTTCTGATGGAAATAAAAAACAAACGTATCTATCATACCTCTTTTCTTCATAGAGATTTCTGGTAATTGTTTAGAAGAATGCATGCAGAGAATGTGTGTATACATATCGAAGAGACGTCAGAGATATAAACTTGATCAAATACCTTACAGCGAGTGAGTTCAATCGCATCATCCGTTTTCAATTGTCCGTGTTATCCGAAAAATTACATCCAACTATTTTTTTGTTTATTCCTGTAATGATCTCGACAAGTGCGATTCCAAATTCTGTATCCAACCTAGGCGATAAATCCATGAAACCTATTTCTTTATATATATTTATATATATATATATCAACTCGATAATCCAAATCCATCCACACGGTATGAACACGGCTGTATCATCTACATTTCATCCGGTTAAAAGATCCAAGTGATCCGTTTATTTACAGAATCCGTCGAACATTGCCAGCCAATTTTATCCATTATCCAAAATATCCATCACATGAACGCTAATATTATCCTGTCTCAGCATCCTAATCCCAGACACAGCAAGTGTCGAGTCCTGTCCTTGATTGATCAATTCTTTAATTATTATTTGTCATCCCGGAAGATCCTCTACAACTAGAACGTGCCAGTCCTTGTTTACAAGATGAAGGATTAATACATCAATATCCTCTTGCACCCTCTTTAAAGTCCCGAAGAACGAAGCATAAGTTCTACACACGTATATAAAAAAATGTATTATGTACGTACACACCGTGTCACGATTCCAAAACCGTGTACGATTAGCAAAGATCGAAACAACCGGGTGAAAAGATAAATCAGACGAGTCTCAATCACGAGTCAAACGAGCCGTTGGAAGCACATTATGTCTTAGCGACGCGACAGTTTTCTGTTTGAAGACCACTGTTCCTTCTCCACGATCCTGAGGAACGCTAATAAAGCATGGAGTGGATAGTTCAATTGTATTATCACCTATACTAATGGTTTCTATTGCACGAGTCGAACGAGAAACGAAGAAGATTTCTCAACGAGCTGACGTCTTCGCGCTGAACCAGCTGCCAGTTTTGTTTCTTTTTTTTTTTATTGTGTATCCTTTTCTGTGTTCTCGCGAGATCACTCGGCGCGCTGATGGATGAGACGCATGATACTTCCAGTCAATGGACTCCACGTTTGATATGGAGGATCAAAATTATCGTTTCGGTAAGGATAAAAAATAATCCTCGATTTACGGATGTCTGACATATTCGCGAAACCATGAGCGAGGATTTTCATATACAAAGTGAACCGTACAATGTTGACATTCCATTACCAGATTTTGCTTTTAATAGTACAGAAACGTAAGAAAAAAAAATCGCGAAAGTCACTTCCTGATACGATTAAGAAATCTGTGTAAGCACATATACGTTACGCGAGGATGTTCGTTCTGCGTTTTTCTTTTTCTTTTTCCATTTTGCGTTCATTAATTGCGAAAACACTTCTATATCACGATTAAATAATATTTTTCATTATGTCGGTTTAACGAGTCGAAAGAGAAAATTACGATTAATCGTTCTGAATCCTTGTAATGGATTTGCCAACGTGTGTTTCTGATGAAAATCCAGCTAATTGAGAATCCTTGAATGAAACGGATTTGTGTCTTTCATCCAATTCCTTTCCTGAATTCCTGATCCTGAATTTCCTCTTGAAAGTATCCTTAATGTCTCATTATTTTTGTATTCTCTTAATTCCTTTTTATAATATATGCTCCATACATAAATCCATCCAAAACGCATTCCATCTCATCCCACCGTCAAGCGAATGTGTATTATATCCATCCAAGAAGTAAGATCGTGTCGATTTCAGTTTTTCATTCATTGTGTTACAATCCAATCCAATATACAAAAGAAGAAAAAATACATTAGTCCCTTATACAATATGCATTAATGTTATATATAAAATTTATCACTGCAAATATAATCCTGGTGACTTGAAATAGTTTTAATATCGTGTCTTTCTAAATTGAGCAAATACTATACAGAAACTCAATTTTGTATCTGCTTAATTTAAATTTAGAACCTGTCTTATAATTCCTGGATATATATACATATATGTATGTATGTATATATATTTATATATGGTACATGTAAATAGTGGAAGAATAATAAGCAAAAATTCACAGGATCAATTTGCAATAATAATGTTCTCAAGAATACACGAAATGATTGTTTTCCTTCAACACCTTTCATATCTATTTAATTCGTAACCAATAAACCTTGGATAAACTATAGTTTGGGCGTGTATTACGAAAATTCTAAGAGTTTGTCTGCTGATATCTCAAAGGAAAACGTTACGTGAGAAATGTGTAGCAAGGTAGCAGTTTTCAATAGACTAATTTGTTTGATAAAAACACATTTCTCATGATAAGTCGTGTACAACTTAGTTAGTAAATATATTTTATAATATTTCACAGACATCCAAATAATCGTAACAAA
Organism: Nomada ferruginata; assembly: GCA_963583965.1. Lineage (NCBI taxonomy): Eukaryota > Metazoa > Arthropoda > Insecta > Hymenoptera > Apidae > Nomada > Nomada ferruginata. The sequence goes on along the minus strand of OY757225.1, from coordinate 4,501,705 downwards.
CATATTGTTATATTCTTAATAATAAATTTCAATTGTGAGTTAGATACTTTTCCTTTCGCTCTGAAATGTTACATAATACAGCTTTTTTTTTATCAAACCAAAAAGATGGCCCAATAATCGTCGTTAAAGAACACGCAAATACAAAGTTGTATCTCAAGCTGTTATTGTATCAAATGAACAGTGTCAATGCACAATAAATGACAGTTATATCAGTATTCTGTCCAAAGCAAATTGGTCATATGAATATTAATCTATTAGTGAAAAATAAATCTTTTACCTACATTTATCAAATATTATATGCCCTATATGTACCATCGGTCGATGGGTATCGATGTATTACATTATTTGATATTATGTGTTATATTTTCTGCACATATAGTATTTTGTATTGTCATCACTATATAGTCAAAACAGAAATACTTAAACTTGTGTGATAACTTAAACGACGATGAGCCGTGTGAACAACCTTGATGTATTTATTTATTTATACAATTATTGATAAGAATCACTAATAATTTGCATAAAATAAGACAACACTGTAACGAGGGTAAGAGATCCTGTGTACCTCTTATTATTTTCTAAAATTCAAATTCATAAAATGTACACACTAATCAGTGTAATTGAAATTTTATGCAGTGAAAGAAAGAATTTCGAAACTTTTGTCCAAAATAATTATAGTAAGATAAAGTGATCTGAATGTTTCATTCGGTATACAATATATTGGCCTTAGTAATAGCATTAATTATTTTTTAATATGCGTTAAGTAATTTTGAGCTGTTAGAGATAAGAAGGACGTGCTAGCCGTTTGCTTAAAAATATAAAGTAAATTAAAAAAAAATTCATGTTAAATACACATTGAAATGTGCTGTTCTAATCACTGCAAAGGCAAAAAATTTGTGTTCAGATTAAGTGAAGTACTGTAGTATAGCCACCAATTATAGTATTGTAAAGTGCAAGGAGAATGATTATCGAATGAAGGCATTCACACTGGACAACAAATAATATTGGTAACCATACAACAAATACTACACACGAGTGTGATCACTAATTAAATCACCGAAGTAATATTAGTCACATCGTTCTAGATTCTCCTTTGTAATACTTCAAAATTGTTACACTGTTTAAATATATTTGTAGTGTCAAAACGAATTTCAAAATATAAAGGAATGTATTTTTAAACGTAAAAGTAACTCTAATCAGTATATCATCAACAACAGTATGCAGTTAATACGAGCACGATTCCACTTTATTGGGACCAAAAAAAAGGAAAGAAAAAGGAAGATAATAAAACTTCATGCCAATATTTAGTGTTAAACAATTGAAGCTATTATTTCAGGTTTATTCGAATAAATATATTTGAATGCGGGATGTCTAGAAATTAATGATATATCTCTGTTAGACCTTGATAGATATAATGTTGAAATATTCAAATGGTAATTGATGAAAACTTTGCAAGAACAGCTTCAATAAATATGAAATGAACCGTGCTCTAACTATACATTACATACAATACAATTAATAAATTCAAGCAACATGGAAATAATTTTATAATTTGTACAAAATTGGTTTGGATTGGAAGGTGTCTTTAAGTGAAATTTAAATCAGTAATAATGAAACATGGTAAAGCAAATATTGATAAGCTTTTACTTATATTACCATGTGAAACATATACGTACACACTAGTCGTATGAACGAGATCTGGAACGAGATCTTGATCGCGAGTAATTACGTCGCAACGGTGAATAGGTAGGTGAACCACGACGCCGTGGGCTATAGCTTCGTGAATGGCTTCGACCTCTTTCCCTATCTTCGCTGCGTCCCCTATCGCCACCGCTATGATCTTCTTTCACACGAATATATGCTACTTCACCCTATACAAAAGAATTAAATGGTTTAACAATAAAAATTGAAAGCATACACTGTACATGTATATATATTCTTCTTGTACCTCGTGAGACCTAAATCTCGAGTCATCTAATTTCTTCACGGCATACTTCATATCTTCGTATCGTAGGAATTCAACAACTCCGGTACCATCTTTGTAAACATCGGCAAAGCATACATCACCAGCTTCGCGCATGTGATCCTTTAAATCTTGCCAGCTTCCAGAAGGAGGTAAACTAGTAACAAGTACTCTATATTGGGACCTTCTCGCAGGCGGGCCACGTCCTCGGGAATTACTCATTTCGCCTCTACCACCCCTCCCGCTATCTCCTGCTCCCCGACCGCCGCGGAAATTATTACTAGGCCCACCGCCTCTTGGAAACTCGACGCGCAGTCTGTAACCATCATAATCATAACCGTCCCTTGCGTGTACTGCATCTTCGGCATCTCTGAAAACAATACGACCCCTAAATTATATACAGCGATATTCATTTCTTTAGAACTTTTACGTAACTGGTAAATATTCAAATTGATTCAAATATGTAGTAAAAGAACGATAAGTCGTTTCATAATTATCATACTTAAACTAAGGGAATGGCAGTGATAAAGGTCGTAAAATATTATTTCACACCTAATAAAAGAAAAAAGTATTACGGTGTAACATAATTTAATAGTAATAGGTTACGTACAATTACAGTTGAGGAAACCTACCTTGGATCGTCGAATTCGACAAACGCAAACGGTGGACCTCTGCGATTTTTTAAGTCAACGAAAATAACTTTGCCGAATTTGTAGAAAAGGTCTTGGATATCCTTCGTTCTTATATCAGGCGGTAAATTGCCTACATAAATTCTACATTCGTTTCTACCACCGTGGGACATGTTCACAGATCTGATTACGATTTATTATGTACAAGACAAACAAAAATACTTTTAAAAATTGTTTAATTCGTCGTTAAATCTTATAGTCCCTTTATTGATGAAACAAACAAGATGGTGGTACCGGTCAGGAGGAAGCGTGATCACGAAACAAGTAGAAGACCGAGACCACTAAGCGAAACTGAACCAACCTATCAGAAATCTCCATATACCTGTCCGCCAATTGCGTACTTTCTTTCAACAATGAACAATCTGGACTTTAAACTTATTCCAATTAGCGATGGGCACCATCAACTAATTACTATTTAGTAACGACATACTTTTGACTAAAGTAAAATCTCGATTAATGTTCAAAATTATGTGTACGATTAGTGTTCATTTCTATCCGCAGTACTTGGGGTGGTCCCCCCTGGAACCAATGAAGCGTGGAGGGCCGAGCCACAGCCTACTCTAGTACTAGCCGGCTGAATAATTTTTTACAAATTTATGTTTATAATATACGTCAAATTTCAGTTTTTCAGCCGACTAAAAACTATCGACTAAATAGTCGATAGTATATCGTTACTAAATAGTAATTAGTCGATAGTTTAAATTAGTCGATGGTGCCCACCGCTAATTGGATATGAATTTTCGAATACATACATCAATTTTACATGCATAAAAACTTCATTTTATATTTTTCTAAAAGTGTATGAACTTAATTTCACGTTATTACAATTTCACATATACTTGACAATAGCATTGGTCTATGCGTTAATGTTTTGGCGGCAAATAATTAATAAAATTTAATTGTTTATACAGAAATTCCTTCTAAAAATATCGAGTAAAGCCTTCGGAAAACGAATAAATTAAATTTACACTCATATGCATAGGTATAATGTACAATTATGCATACATATGTATAGATAAAAGGTTGCAGGACATGTTACACCTGTTAAATTTTGTTTACATTCTGGCCTTCTAACCCTCGAAATGTAGAAACACTATAAGTCGTTATAATATTTATTATCTCTACCTTAGGGCATTGTTTATTCTTAAATAGTAACAATGATGCTAATGACGGTACAGTTTACATTTACTGTACTTTGTAATTTTATATTTCATAGTAAGAATTAGAGAATCACAAGTATGAATATGTAATGTGTAAATACGTGTAACCAAACATTACAAATACAATAATTATGGCATTTTCGTTTCGTATCGGCACTAAATGGTGCCATGATTTTCCAAAACTGGCTAAAGAATCTGGATTTTATTTTAACATGCACAGATCGAGAATGAGAATAGACTGGAACCGTATAAGTATGTAATACAATTTACGTAGCATTACCGTTAAACGTGCTTGTCTAACGCTTATTTTGTATTGTTTATTACTTTAGGTAACATAGATATAGATAGAATAATAAGAGAAAAAGATTTTTATTCAATCGATGACAATATAAACAGTGTAATAGATTATTGCTTAGAAAGTGAATACGACGTTAAAATTTTGGATCCAAATTTTGTAAAGTTGTTTCGCCTTGCACAGCTAGCAGTTGAATACCTGTTATATTGTAAGCAATATTTGGATCACAGTGTAGTAATATTAAAAGATGAATTGAAATTGAAAATAGAGGAGAATGTTAAATTGAAAAAAGAGGCAACTACCTTGGAAGCGGTGATAAAACATTTGAAAGAAAAAGCAAAGGAAAGAAGCAAAGTGATAGAAACTAAGATCGGAGATTGTAATGGAGAAATTTATAAAGTAATAAATATTACAAATACTACTTTAGTATAAACAGAAGTACAATTGTATTCTTAATAAGAGTAGTATTCTTTGTAGTTAGAATGATGAGTTTGATATATTATTATTCTTGGTGAAGCATTTACAATTATCTTCTTTCTTTCAGTGTCCACATTGTCCAAAAACTTTTATATCTCCAATGTTTGTAAATGCCCACATTATACGTCGTCATGCGTATGGGTCAGATTTATATGTGCCCACCTCTCCCATGCACGAGCATTATCGCAGTGAAACTGAAAGATTGCATAATGAAATAAAAAACCTGAAGGAAAGGTTAAACGAAACAGAAAGGGTAATTAGAAATGAAACAGAAAAAGTTGTAGAGAGAAAAACAGTTGATCATGATAGAAGGCAAGTTGAAAGCGAAGTTGAAAATTCTAAACGCGATAATAATAATAAATCTGAAGGACCATTCGAATATAAAGGATATCAGGAAGAAATAAAAAATTTGAAATCTTTGCTTTACGATGAAATACATGTAAGTATTAAAGTAGACAAACTTTAGAGGCCTTTAGTAAAGCTTTTTAGTTAAACAGCAGCAGTAATAATGATACAAATATTTTTATAGAATTTAAGGCAAAAGGAAAGAACTATACATGAATGCACATCTGAAAGCAATGTCCAAACATTAATAAATCAACAAGAAAAAGAATTTCAAAAACTGCGAAATCAATTATTTGAAAAAGTAAATAGAACATTTATTTCTAAAAGTTGCTTGATAATTAACCAATTTTTCCAATATATTTTTCCAGCTCACTCCAGACATAGAAGACATGCAAGCCAAGCTACATGCTCAAGAGAATTATTGGAAGTCAAAACTGGAGCATTTAGAAAACCAACATTATAAAGATGTGGAGAAACTCACTACAGAATTGAAAATAACGCGAAAAACGGCTGACGATATGAAAGTCCAATATGAATCGAAAGTTAGCGATTTGGAACGGCAAACTACAAATCAGTCAAGTATTTTAATTGAACAGAGTAAACAGTTACATTCTCTATCGCAAGAACTAAATATTTCACAGTTGAATGGATCAAATAAGGACCCTGCAACGGATATATCGAGAACATACACTAAACATATAATACCAGACAAATCTAATGAAATGATGAAAAGATCGGACGAAAATATCGTAAGACAAAATGATTCTGTGAATCCGAAAACGCAACAGATTATTGTTGGAACTAACACAGGAAACATTGCATCAAGTTCAACTTCATTGAATAAAGTAATAGCGATGGGAAATAATTGTTCAGAAAATATACATATTTCGAAGTCAAAAAATAAATCGGTTGTCCCTGAAGAGGAATATGTTGTTAAACGAAAGCATAAGAAAAATGAAAAAATTAGAAAAGTCGAGTGTATAAAAAGTGTCGAAAAAGACACGAAACATTACAGTTCAAGTGATGTTTCAGAATCAGAAGAATTGACGCCAGAAAAAGATAAAAATTCTAAGATAAGACGTATAAAGTTCGATCAACGAGCTATAAAGATTGACTTGAATAAATCTGGTATAAGTAAACTAGAGAACACTTTTAACAAAAATGCATACAATGAAGTTTTATCTAATACAAAAATTGTCAAACAGTCGGAACCAGAGGAGATTCTATCCTCTGCTTCAAATTCGGAATCATCTATTTCCAATTCAAGTTCCAAAAGTGTTACTGCCATTCACAATAATTCTCTATTGCATGGACGTAAAACACATTCTCCAGTTTCTTTAAGATCGAAAGAAACTACGGAACACACATCTTTTAATAAAGTAAAAAGTAATTTGATTGATGCATTTGAACAAAAATTAAGAGATTTAGGTATAGATCCGGAATGGCAAGGAATACCAAACGCAACTTTTAAACAAAAAATGGATATTATAAAACATCATCAAAAATTGGCTGCAAAGGTAAAGTGATTGAAAAAATATATATATACATTTTGCATGATATTATATATAATGTATATCATTTTTTTACAGAAGGTACCAAAATACCAACAGATTAAATTAAAAATAATTGAAGAACTCCTTGCGAAAATATCTAGGAAAGAAAATCGAATAGACATATCTAAACCTGTAAAAAGATCACCATCCCACAAAGTAATAACTAATGCTAAATCAAATGCTACGAAAGTATTTATTGATCAAAGGAATCCTGGTAATTAATATTTTTGATGTAGTTATTTAATTATATTTTTCCTACAAAATAATTGCTTTCACTTTAGGCCATCAGGTTTCTATCCTACAAAACATAACACAGAGTAAATTTCACTCAACACCAGAAACTAATTCTTCTGTTAAAAATGTAATCGAATATGAATCGCCCATAAATCCTACGAAACCTGCAACTTACAATACGATAGAAAAATTTCTCAAGTTTTCACCAAATGTAACAAACAATTCGGAAAACGTATGCCATACGATAAATTCAGAAGAATCTGCGATAACACGGGATTCATTGACTAAAATTAAACCTTTTTACAAAGGTTTATTTAATAACAAATCCATTGAGAATGGTAGTATAGATAATTCAAATATACAACGGGACTTGCAAAATACTTTAACATCTCCCAAGCACAATAAAAGTGTTTTAAAATCTACGAATGTTTCAACAAGTAGTTTAATAAAGAAAAAAGTTATCTTTGATTTAACAAATGAAAGCGATAGAGAATCATCGTCTAATGACGATATAGGGAAGGAAGAATTAGGTGCGAGTAATTGGAATAGCGTGAGGTGCGTACATTCTACCCAATTTCGTTTCAACAATATTAATAATGTGCATAAAAATTTGTCTATAAAATTATTCAAGTTATTTTTATATATCATCTCTGTACACAGCACGTTTGGCGGAAAAACATATACATCTGAACCAGAAGAGTATAAAGGTTCAAATAGTATTGTGTTAAAAACTACCCAAAGCGATAAAATAGCGGAAATATCGAAGAAACTGGAAGCACAAGTACGACACTAAAAAATATATTTTTTATTTCATATCCGCCTTCAGTGATATTGTTATAAATATTTTATTTTAGCTGAGCATGGTAAGACAAAAACCTGTTGGATCAGTAGAAACAATTTTTTCTTCAAGTTATGTACATAATCAGGAGACTCAATGCAAAAACGAAGAAGGAATAAATTCTGGTAATATGAATTCTTTTTTAGAAAGTTCAATTCCATCTTCTATATTGATTTCCAAAAATGCAAATGATTTGTTACCGCAACCAGCACCACGTACTTTAAAGGATAATATGTATAAAACTTCGCGTGCAGAATCTATATCGGAAATATCGGACTTGGATTCTGACATAGATAAAATCTTGAAATTAGAGTAATCATTGATAAATATGTATGTCATTTTAAATGTGGTAATGCAATTTTACTTTATAAAAAATGCTTTTAACATGAAACAGTATTTAAACAACTGTCATATTACTATGTAATAATTTATTGCTGGATCGATCTTGATCTAGTCTCTCAATCGAAAGAGACAATCATCGTACGATGATGTCAGTATTTTATTTATTGCGCAGAATTTTTATGTGCCAGAGAAATAAATGTAATGTTCTTTATGTAATCGTTTGTATTACCCAGTTAGCCATCTGTCCTACAAATGGATTACAAATCAGGGACAGAATCTGGTTCGATGCGCCAGAATTTTGCGCTGATTTTGGTGCGATCTGTGTCCGCATTAGGCGCCCTCTGTGAACTCAGATTCGGTAAACTGCTTTACTTGCCAGATTGGAAACGGATCTGGCAACTTCAGCCATTTAAATTTTATACATATGTATGCGCATATACGTGCATGCTTTCCGTTGCTTGTGTGAGGGCACGGTTACTGGACGGGGCCCTTTAATTGAGCTCTTTAATATTATGCTTATTGTTTATTTTTTGAGGGAAAAAAGGTAGTCATTTTATTATTAATATATGTGCTAGTTATTATGAATATGGTATAAGTCAAAATTTCGACTTACACCACTTTCATAATAACCGACATATATGTATTTATTAATTTAATATACATATTGCTGCTGGTATTTTGTTTCTTCTTTGTTGGGATGATTCCTCTTCTCCACTGCATTTGATTCTTCTTGAAACATCTGTGTTGCTGTACACAGAAAGAAGAAAAACAATTCATTATGTATTAATCAAAGCCACAAGTTACTATGAGCAATGTAGGATCATTATTTAAAAAGGGGGAGTCCTCACCAGTTTTGAACACTGTAAAAGTATGTCGTCAAGGTTAAGATTCTGAACAAGTTTCCTGGACTCCAGACTATTCACCTTCTGATATAATCCCTTCTCTCGTGAAATAATGGTTTTCCAGAATAACGTGTTTATTATGGTTTTTATACCAAATGTTATGATTCATACCTCGAGATTAAAACTGTTGAAGCATGCGATGTCATCTGCTTAGTGAAACTTAGTGAATCCTCTGCGTCACTGTACATGAAAACAAACAAAAATACAATTCATTACTATTAATCGAAGAAACAAATTGTTCAGGATTTTGACCGTAACAACACATATCGATCTTACATGTGTCGGAATGTGGCATTACAGCCACGGTGTGTATCCTCTTCTTCCTTGTGCTTTCTCTTCATAATCGTCCACGTTGTCACCAGGAAAAAGCACCCTGAAACATTTAGCACGAATATTATGTGGATTAATATAAAACTCGGGGCTCAAAATACTACATTTATATATACGTAAAAAGCAGAGGACTTTACTTCGATATAAAAAATATCATCTACCTCTTGTTCGTACTTGCCTCTGTAGGTGGATTGTACAGAACGTCCGTGATTTGCTGTAAAATATCCGTGTCACTCCTTGTTCACTTTGCAAGAATCTTTTATGAACGGAGGAAGCTGTGGGTTAATGATGTTCGCAATAAAATCGTCGCCCACGAGGTCTGCCACGAGGTCGACGCTTAGGACGCATTATCTGGCGTTTACAAATAGTGGCAGGCCTGCCGGCATATCGACCCAATCTGTATCCGCGGTTCGGTCGCGATATGCCGGCAGTGCCTGCCAAAACAGACGAAGCAACAGATCGGCGGCGACTTCGCGACAGAACCCAACAGACGACGCAATAGATCGGCGGCCACTTCGCGACAGAAACCCAACAGATCGGCGGCGATTTCGTGACAGGACCCGCAAACAGTTGAGGCATTTAAATTTTAAAGGGAAGCGCTTATACTGGGGCATTTAAATGAGCTCAATACAAAATTATTATTACTACTGTTTATTCATTTAAATACATATATATACGAATAATAAAATGCATGTAAACAAAATACTATCAGTGAAATGTTTGAAATCAGGATTGTTTTAAATCAATAAGAGTATACTAATCCGACTTCAAAATTGTCACTGCTAGTATATTGTTTATTTCTTCGTTGTTCTGATGATTCCCCTTCTCCACTGCGTTTTGGCTGAGGCCAGCGTGCTCGTCCATATACTTCGTGCGATACTTCTGATATAGAACCCTGGAAAAGTTAATATTTATAACAAAATTCAGTTGTAACAAATTGAGGAATACATTCTTCATTCCCAGTATTTTATCGCAGAATACCTTATCTGTACATTTGGTGATACTGTACTGCTGTCTTGCTGTATCCTCCACTGCATATTTTAATGCCCAATATTCTCTCCTGAAATAATGGTTTTCCAGGATAAAGTGTTTATTACTGTTTTTCATATAGAATGTTATGATTCATACCTCGAGATCAAAGCCGTTTAAGCATGCGATGTCATCTGCATAGTGAAACTTCCACCTGGAACTAGAAATAGATGTATTAAATGATGCTTACACAAGTACTAATTTAAAACGTTGCAAATGTCCTTATCTTTTCTTTGAGTGCAACTTTTTATAGACCTCTTCTTCCTGGATATATTTCTCAAATGTTTTCTCCCTTTCGTTATTCAGTTGTAGCCTGTAAAACAAATAGCAATATTGAAAGAGATGCAGACAGAAGAATACATATTGTATTATGATTTCAAATAAAGACATATCGATCTTACATGTATCGGAATGTAGCATCTCGACAACAGCGTATCCTCTTCTTTCTTGTCCTTCTTCTTCAGTGTCATCCAGGTTGTCTCCGGGAAAGGGCATTCTGAAACATTTAGCACGAATGTCACGTGGATTAATATAAAGCTCGGGGCTCAAGAGACTACATTTAAACAAACCTAAAACCGAGGATTTCACAGCGCCTTTAAAAATATCACTGACCCTTAAATATTTCCTAACCCCTATCCGGAATGTACTCTCGTGCTTTGCAATAGAGCACACAGTGCATATGGCACCGTCGCGCAAGATGCTGCAATTGTCGCGTACATCAATACTGAACGACATGCCATTAAATTGTATCTTACGATACTGTAAGATGTCAGTATCGCAACCAAGAGGCATAGATACTTTCACTTCTGAAGACCCGATACGCATTACATTATTCGTACCATGCTTTTGAATCTCCGCCATTCTATTAAATAACTGTTGTAGGGGTAGGCCCGGCTGCCTACCAACCTTTCTAAATATTCTCATATTGTTTTCATATGGAAAGGCAGAAAAAGAATCTAATGGACCAAGACGTCTGACGTCATTGGTCAAATGGAGCAGACCATGTACATTGTATGTACAAAAATTTGGACCATAAATTTGGGAAGTTCTAAGAACAAATCTTTGCAGAGCGGCCTCTGCAAGTTGCAAAAACCTAGGCGACGGAGATTCTGAAGCTAAGATTCAAATAGCTGCGTGTAGAAATAAGAAATGATGGTATAAATCATAATGGAGGAGGCCATACACGACAACCGGACCTGTGTAAAGAAGAAACTGTTGAAACTCTATTGCTTTGTACTTGGGATAATATGTGAGGGATCTTGGGCGTCTGCCAAATTCAGAGGGGCAAAATTCTTTTATCTTCTCCAGTCTGGAAGATATAATAGAATACCACAAGATAAATAATATATTATTTATCTTATTTCACTTATTTACACTTCAATATCACACGTATACTTGTTATTCCATAAAGAAAGCATAACACAAGTATAATTATTTGAAAGCAGTTATTCTTCCTAGTCATAACAATAGAATTATTTGTACTTTTATTGCTTACCGATACGTTTACCGGTACCTTGGATTTCTCTCTCTCTCTCCTCCACTGCCTGCCCCTTTCTACGTTTACCGTATTGCTTTCTGCATATGCGAGCCACATGTCTAAAAACTACAGGTCATTTTGTAAGGATTAGCATGTTAACATGCTAATCAATATTTACAGTATACTGTAAATATTGCAGATATTATTCCTCAAACTGTATTCCACATTTATAAATATTAGTATACTTTAATATCACTTCTACTTACCATAGCTATAATATTTATACATATATTGCTTACAATACATATATATTAGCTTTATGTATCGCGTGCGCTCATCAGATTTTGAATTTTGCTCCTAAGTTATTATCGCTATCGATAGTTATATTTGTATTGTCGATCGTTGATTCGATATCACTAGATATTAACCCTAGTTAATGTCTAGTGATATCGAACCGATGATCGACAATATAAATATAACTATCGATAGCGATAATAATTTAGGAGCGAAATTCGAAGCCGGATGAGCATACGCGCGATAAATAAAGCTATACATTATTCAAGTACCAGCAATAGGTTGTCAAACAAAAGGGAAACTCGGAGCATTTGGACCTTAGAACACTTCACTTGGAAGATACGAAAGGTTATTTATTACGGAGCATAAAGAATTGGCTATTGAATCACGTACGACCTCCGGAGGTTGTCAAGCCCCACGATATCCTGTTCTGGCCGCCACATGTTCTACCGCTGAACAAAAGGACCTCTCAAGAGCCACTCGACTCTTCAGCGCGCTTTCGCCGACCCTCGCGCGTTTTTCCTCAGCTTTCCCGCGTTTTCCCCAAATACGCGCGTACCCTGACGCCCTTACCGAGAAGCGTAGCATTGCCACCTCCACGCGCCCAAGGACGAATAGAAACTCAACAAGAACCAACCCCATTGGACGAGGATGATTTCGAAGGAGGACCAAGGAACTCAGGAAGAGGAACCAGAGCTGTAATGGAAAGAAGAAGAAGCCCTGCACATCAGAAGATCTACTAAAGTCGCGTAGACGAGATCAACTAGAGTCGCACTCAGATCAACTTGTACAAATCAATACTATTTCTTGGAATAAACAGTAAATCTTTACAAAAGTCTTTATAAAAGTTGGTGTTCTTTCAATATTCCGCGCTTCTCCACAAGCAGAGCGGTTTAGCGCTCCACGGGCAACCGAACCTACACAAAGTCCCCATATCCCACCAATCGCGACGCAACAACAACAAAGGCTTGCTAACTTCTAGGCCTGCAAAGTCTTCTAGTTGTTTAAGTCTTTTAGGTTTATAACACTATGTTTAAGTTTTTGAATCTATTCATTAGCGCCTAGCTTAGTTTAGCATAGAAAGAGCGTTCAGATAAGAAACATCAAGTCAACCACACCAGATCGTGGGTGTTTTAATAATATTACAAATAAAGAATATTAGAGTCGGTAAAGCCGTTGTCCATTTTATTATCCATTCGTTTCACCGCCACAAGTCCTCCTGAGTAGGCGCCATCTCGCCACCACTATCTGAACTAAATTTCTCACGTGACTTGCTCTGTTTTAACGGCAATATTAACAGCACACGGCGGAACTCGTCTGTGGAAATGCAATTAGAAGGATTCATTGTTTGTCCTTATATGAAGAGATTTTGAGCTCGGTAGGGCTCATTCGAAAGAGGAATGTTCAACGCGGAGCGCGGGATGCCTCGTTCGTGTCACAAAACTCTTTTAGTGACCTAAAAATACTTGTATTCTGCGAGTGTATTTAGTCGATTTTTGCTCTACTTTGAACACTTATATTATTAGATATCAACACAATCTCGTTGAGGCATTTGTGCAGCGCACCGCGTTGAACCTTACTCTTCCGAATGACCATCACCGAGCTCAAAATCTTCTCATATAAGGACAAACATTGCATGCTTCTAATCCATGTTTCGGGGCTATATTTTGTCGGTATACAGCTCGCTGCATTACTCGTGTCTACCCCACAGCACAGACGAGATATAAGAATAGACAAGACATCTTATGGACTTTCGTGGCCCAACGTGACTGTCATACCGACTCAGAAATCCCACGCTGATTTGAGCGTCCTCTGCTCATGGGCAGTGATCACTTGAAGAACTATTATTTACTAAAGTAGCGGAGACGGGATTCATGCGATTGTGTGAATATATGTAAATGCTTTGAGGGGATCAGGACAGCTTTTTCTCGAGCAACGTTTCGGTAGAAAAATTGAGCTACGGTGCCTGGTCGCGCGATGTACTTCGGCTCGGCTCGAGTTGAGTCGAAACCACATCGCGATGCATCGGGGCAATGAAATTGACAGTGTCACGTCAAGCGTCCCGCCTGTGCTGTCCCGCTTTCATTGCGCAGCAAATAACAAAAGAATTCTTTAACGAGGATCGTAGGTCCAGCTAAAACTTAATCAGAACCCGCAGAAGTTCAATAGGCACGACCCTAGAGTCGTAGGTCCGGCTAAAAGTTGGTCAGAAAACGTAAAAGTCCAGTAGGTACAACTCTGGGATCGTAGGTTCAGCTATAAGTCGGTCAGAACCCGAAGAAGTACAATAGACACGATCCTAGAGCCGTCGGACCGGCTAAAAGTTGGTCAGAAAACGTAAAAGTCCAGTAGGTATAACCCTAGGATCGTAGGTTCAGCTAAAAGTTGTTCAGAAGCCGGTAAAGTCCAGTAGGGACGACCCTAGGATCGTAGGTTTAGCTAAAAATTGGTCAGAAGTCGAAAAAGTTCAGTACGTATGACCTTAGTACAGTAGTACGCACGACCGCGATCGGAGACCTTCGAAGAGTTCGAAAATTGCGAATACCACCGAGCGCGACCGAGCGTTACCGACGCGCCGGCGCGTCGCGGAGTGGGGATGCCGGTGCGCGGCGCACGCGGTGTCACTATCAGTTCAAGCGTCGTACCGTACGGGTCGTCTATGCTGTCGAAGGTTAGCGACATATGTACATCAGCTTACAATACAATAGCATCTCGGGGTTTACTTTATCACCGCATACGCTTGTCTATTACCTTCTATTAATTAATACACGTTTATTTAACAATCGTTTGACTATCGTGGATATCCATTAAACTCTTTCTCGAGTCTCTTTTGCTGGACGCTTGACCGGTCATCCGGTACCACCGATTGTTTGATTCGCGATAACTAGTCGTTTATTAAAATATCGGGTTCATTAATTTATTAGTTTAAACGGTTCTTTGAATATTTATTATATTTTATTACACGATTATTCGGATTCGATGCGGTGTTAAGTTTGTGTTTATTTTCTTTGCAATGTCACTTACATACCCAGTTACATATGTCTTTTCGCGACTTCGAATTCGATTCTGATTTTGGCACAGGTTTATCACGTTGCTTTTCTTTTCGTCGCAGATACAATGGATGATTGGTTGGTGGAGGATAATATATTGAGGCTGCAGGAATGGAGTATTGAGATGCAATTACTGCGATGCATAACAATCAGTCCGATGACGTATGATGAAGGATTGGTAACATTTAACTTATTATCCCAACGGTTTACGTATATTTCTTGTTATCTGGCGATTGGATTTTGGCTCAAGTTCTTTTCTTTCGGTTGAAAGTTATTGAGCAGTTTAAACATTTTAAGTAGGACTTACAATATGCCATTCGCGATTGAAACTAGAGTTAGTAAATTTCATTAATTCTAAACGAAAAATTGAACGACGTTCATGTTTCGCTGCATATCGGTCGCGATTTCTATTATAGCTTCACTAGTATTTATTAAAAACTTTTATTATCTCTGTGACTTGGCACAAGTACGGTCAAATTGTATTTTCGATGCAGCATTGTCCGCGTACTTACGTACTGGTTGCCATGCACTTGAAGCATGATAAATAGTTTCGAGTCTTGATTTCTACAAGCAGCTACGAGAACTTATAAATGCGCGATATTGCTTACTAACTAAGATCATGATCACCTTTAAAACTCGGACAAAGAACAGTCACAGTATGCTTTTGATAAATCATTTATATTAATCTATAATAGTATATCTTGAATAGACAATTAACAGTAGTTAAATCAGAATAATAATACGGTAGTACTTTATTAAAACAAAGCAGTATTTCCTCAACAGACGTTTGACAGGATGAAGAAATAAGAAAAAGATAAATAAAATCAAATGTGTATTGCTTCAATTTCTACCTCCTCACCCTATTGACTAACTTGTACAGATTCTCTTTCAGAAAATTTTGATGACCGCGCGCAATGCGGTCAGTAGAGTCAGTGCTTGCTCCGTCAAAGTTCTTTTTATTGTTTTTAGAGCGAAACCGCTCATAATAATTATAACTAAATATAAATAACAGTAAAGATACGCGAAAGTAGAGTCAGTGTTTGCTTCGAAATATTGCTCTCGCGAAATTAGAATCACTTTGTTCGTCGATAGTCTTTTATTTATTTTTTTTTTCTTTCGCAATAAGTATTCCGGTATTAGAGTCAGCACCGATGCAGTTCGGCGAGTTCGGGCACTCATCCATCAACTCGAAGAGTAAGTATCTCTGTATTTCTTTAATCTTATTTTACAATGGTCTTTGATAATTATCATGATCGAAAAGTACTCAAAACGCAAAGATTTCAATGTTGTCTGTTCTTTTGAATGTTTCAGAAGCTGCCATGGGCTCAATTGTATCACCATAACGATATTGTTGGCCGCGCGCAATGTGGTTGGTAGAGTCAGTGCTTGTTCCGTCAAAGTTCTTTTTATTATTTTTTGAGCGCAGCCGCTCTTAATAATAATTCAACATAAATAACAGTAAAGAGACGCGAAATTAGAGTCAGTGTTTGCTCCGAAATAATACTCTCGCGAAAAATAGAGTCACTTTGTTCGTCGATCATAACTATTCCGTTTCCTTTTCCGTTCTCGGCTCGGAGGACTGATGGTTAGGGACTTAGTGTCAGCGAGTTACGATGTGCGGGGGCGTGATTGTGGTTCTGGACCCTGGTCACGAGGCCCTCGGTTAGACTACGTTATTCTCTAACATGGGTAGGTTATCCACCATTCTGGAATCGTGGTCGCGGTTCTTGCAATATCCGGGTTGCAGTGTCATCGGGGGGCGGTGTGTGGGGCTGTGATTGCTTTTCTGGACACTTTGGCCCGCCTAGTAGGAAATTCCTATGTGTTAGACCACGCCAAGCACACCTTGGGGTGGCAGAAGGCATACGGGTCATAATCTAGAATCGTGGTTGTGGTTTTGCATATCCGTGCCTTAATGATTTCTGTGGCTCGGAATCGAAACTGGTCTCGATGCTAAGTCGTTTTACTGTCCAGACTCTGAGCCGAGGACTCGCGGGCTGCTCGGTAGCAGTCACAAAAACAGTAGAAATACTGTCGCGAAATTAGAATCACTTTGTTCGTCAATCATAAGTGTTCCATTAGAGTCAGTGTCCTGTTCGGCGAGTTCGGGCCTTCAGCCATCAATTTGACGAGTAAGTATCTCCTTCGTTCTTTAATCTTGTATTGCAATAATCATTGATAATTAACACATTCCAAAAGTACTGAAAATACATAGATTTTAATGTTGTTTGCTCTTTTTTAATGTTTCAGCAGCTTCCATGGCTTCGATGGCGACGAGCTTGACCGCACACCTGGTGAGTCTGCAACCGGTGAGTGGCATGCTTTAAAGTTCCTCTGGTGACTCAATCATGTCGCAGGACGAAAGGTCCGAACCGACACGGGTGACTGGTTGTAATTACGTAGATTTTTCTGGCAAGCACTGTGACCATGGGTATATGGAAATATACTCATGAGTAGTAACTTCTTTACTGCTTTATATTATGTGAGGATAGGTCTTCTTGTACAACGCGTTTTTAAATAGCTTGATAATTTTAAAACAGATCATATTTAGTACAAAATATATCACTATATATCTTTTTATAATAGAGTATTTAATTGAATACCTATGAAACGATATTTAAATAGTTATTAATTATTGAATGAATATAAAGTAACGTCCAGTATTCTACGTGCATTAGTTTGTAGTGGAGAAGTCGAATACCATTCGACTTCGTTTACTTGTCAATTGCAATGACTGCACAGAATAAATTGCATAATTATTGCTGTTAGTAAGAGTGTAGTATTTCATATTTTTCTACTTTGATAATATATAAAGTGAAGGTACTCATTTACCTTATCAATTTGTTGGAACTATCGAATAATTTTATTATTCGATATCCATATTAGTCTTTAGCGTTTAAAGATATCGATACGTTCATTGTTTCCGTACAAAATGTTAATTAAACCTGAATGTACAAGAAGACAATACGCGAACGCAAGGCAATCAACTTTTAAAGCAATCTTGCGTTTTAGAATCAATGCTTTGATAACGGGAACGTCCGAGGATGTTTCAATTTAATTCAAAGTATATTAAAGTAGAGTCGTTGAATAATTTCTCTATTAACGTAGAGTCTTTGAATAATTTTTCTAATAAAGTAGAGTCACTGCATAATTTTTCTAATAAAGTAGAGTCACTGCATAATTTTTCTAATATAGTAGAGTCATTGCACAATATATAGATCTGTTGTACATATATATGTATTTTAGCCCGTTAGAAAATCAGTATGTCCTTATCTTTTTAGACGAGGATTTTCAGGTTTAACCCTTTCCGTGTTCACTGCCCGGATCCCACTCACGTGCCTCGGTGCTACTTGGGTGGGAAAACGGTGGTAGAGCACGATGATATTTTTTAGTTTATAAGCCATAAAATGATTTATTGTTGGCGACTGACAGTGCGTTGGTGTATCGTGCACGACGTAATATCCGCATTGTGTGTGTGGTTAGGCTGTGGATTTGCGTCGTTCCGTATTAAAATGTAGCTATTATGACCAAGATAAGATGTCCATCAATTTAAAACAGAGACATCATTTTTAGTATTATTTGCTTCAATAATTCCTACTATACTTGGGCACGAAGTTTTTGTCATTTAAGATGACAGAGGCCAAATGCCAAAAAGAATTGAATATACTTATCAATTGCTATCAAGTACCTCTTGTATCGGTGCTATTTAATTATTTTATTAAATATCTATTAAATATCTCAACCGCGACGTGGTTTTTTCCACGTGAACGCAGAGATCCCAGCCACTGTCAGTCGATTTCAGAAAAATGGTACGTACATTAGAGTGTGCAAGTTGTGTGACAGCACTTGGGTGTCGGGGGTGTCCCGGGACGCCTCCCTAGTGTAGGCTTTTGCGCCCAAGTGTTTGACTGAGAACCGTGGAGTGTCGTGTGTTGGTGTGTTTGTTTGCCATTTTTTAAATATAGGTCCAGGTAGGATAGGTAGCATACTTTCTGGTGTGATTGATAGACATAAGTAGGTAGGGCCGGGCAGGTTGACACAGTCTCCGATCGGGTAGGCACTATTTCGCGTGTTCAACCTGTTTCAGGAAATCTGATTTGAAAAGTCGACGGTGAAGCTGTGGCGCGAACGAAAATGCGTTCGCCTCTGGCTTTGCCTATCGATTTTTCGAATCCTTCGCGGTCGTGGTCGCGATTTAGGCTCCGAAACGAAACGCGTTACATTATGCTCGAGGCTGCACGTGTGAACGAAGAACGATTACAATTTTAATCGTAATCTATGTGATTTTTCGTAATCACAATTTTACGATTTTATTTGATCGCCATTCGGCCACGTGTGTTCCATTTAGCTCCGCGATTCAAACTCTTTATTTCACCTTTATAAGTTTTTCCTTGGTTTCCGATTAGAGTCTCGAGCCTAGTTTAAGTTTCAGCTGACCCTTGGGTCGGACGAAATGGAGAGGCTATATGCCGAAGAGGCCCGACAAACTGTCACTCAAGAGGGCAACTACTAATGGCTCCCCATTCTTTTTAAGAATGGGGAATCATTCTGTGTTACTACTTTGTCACTGTGCTTGCATTTTCATTTGTAGAATTTGTATTTGTACTTGGCCGATGCACATTCCGGCCCAACGATACAGCCCTCCCAAAAATATCGCGTTGCTTTAGAGTTGCGAAAAACTTGCGAACGGGTCGAGTTGGAGTTGCGTTGAATGCCACTTATTGCTATTCTTATTGCTAGTTAAATTGTAGTATTTTATAATACACTTTACATTTGAGCTTCTAGTGTTGCGGAAATTGTTTTCGCGTATTGGAACTTTCAGTTCATTTTTCAGAGGATCTTCAATTTGCTTAATTTTGGATAGTACATATAATTTACTGTTTGCTTTCTATTAGTCTTAATAAATAGTGTTGCGAAATGATTGTTTCGCGAGTTCCAGTTAGCGTTGCGTTGATTAAAGATCGCGTTTTTAAGTAGAGTTGCGACTACTAGTCCCCATCTGCTTCCAATTGGAAGCCTGTTCCTGAACCAGGAACTTTTTCTTTTCAGAGTTTTATATTTGCCTTTCTTTTTATTTTATTTTTCTTAATAATTATACTACCTGGAATGTCTGTTGATGGAAGTACTGCTAAAAATTTGCATACATATTAGTAAATTACTGTGTGAACGAAATGAAAAGAAATGAAAAAGAAAATAAATGAAAGAGAAAGGAAAGAAAAAAGAAAAGAAAAGAAAAGAAAAGAAAAGAAAAGAAAACAAAAGAAAAGAAAAGAAAAGAAAGAAGAAGAAAAGAAAAAGAGCAAAGTAAAAAACAGATATAATTTGCAGAATCTTTGATAAATTTATAATAATTCTAGATAGTAGATTTAAATTAGAGTTAATACTAGTGACTGTTCATTATTGGAGTTTAACTCTTAAATATTTCCTCTTAATTGTTGCAATTCTATCTTAACCTTTTTTTTAGTAGAGCCAATTTTTATAACTTTTCGAGCTTGCTTTGTAGAAATTGAAATTCACTCGCGATATCCGTAAATGTTTAAACAAAAATCCTTGCACGAAAAACGTTATTGGCAGTAGTTGGGTCTCGGCATGGTGATAGTTGAAGTTTGATATTTTTCTTCCGAATAATCGTTTGTCGCTTCTTTGTTGAAGCAAAATAGAATCAATTGTAGTGAAATGTGACTACTTCATCTTGAAGTTTTTAATGAACGTGATACCACCATTCAGTTTGATCTAGAACGTACAAAAGAATATATCACTTTGGCCGAAATCCAATTAACTATTGTTAACAAAAAATAGCAGCATTTTTCATATCAATTCTGATTTATTAACTGCGCTAAAATTCAGTTATTACGAATTAAAAGCAGCTTCATTTCGATATAAAATGGGGAGGCTTGGGGATGTCACTAATCCAATGCTTGAGATTGTTACAGATTCACAGATGAACCCAAATATGCTATATTAAACAAACATAAGTACATACGTCAGAGGCTCAAGGGTGGAATATATGGAATACAGATCCAGAAATATTATCAAAGACTCGATTGGAATCTTTAAAATTAAAGAGCCAGCCGCGTCGATCCAATTTGTGAGTTTAATTCATTCTTATAATGCTTTACTAATTATTTCGAGTTTGTGCATGTTTCAGAAGCATTGAAAAGAAGAGGATTCGTGAAACAATGTATAATACGAACACACCCTCACCCCATCCCTGCCCCAAACCCCTGTCCTTATTAACTAATTACAGGTGTTAGACAATTAATTAGGCAGGCCCAAATATAAATCGAACAATACTTTTAGCTCTTTATGTAGGTAGGATTTGTCTCAACACACAACCTTAGAACTTTATACAGGCAGGTTTTACACGAATTGAAATTATTAGAGTTTTAATTAGGCAGTGTTTATAAAACCAAATATTGTTGCAGGTGCTGCAATTTTTTGGTTCGGGTTTCTGTCTGTTCTAGGACACCATGGACCACGAGAGATTAATACGGACTAACCGAAGAGGATTTAAGTATATGTATACTCATACCTACATGAGTATGGGATAGTATCTATTACAGTCCTATGTAGATAGGATATTATTGAATTTGTTCTTTTATTCGATCTGTTAGATGTTATACTAGGTAGGGTGATTCTAGTCTTAAGTTAGCTCTTTAGTCAGGCAGGGCGTATTTGAATCTAATCTAAAATTTAAGAAAGTAGGGTTTATTTTTAAGTTATGTGTTAGCTTTTAAGCCCGCAGTGTTCACCACTGCAATAATATTTCGTTGTCTAGTTTTTAAGATCATAGGATATATTTTTAAGACAGTTTTATTTCAGGAACGTGAATTCTCTTGCAGATTTTCTTTCAGGTTTCCTTCTGATATTCCATTTAGCTTTCGGTCGTGAATTTTCCAACTACTCCTCTTGTTGTCTTACTTGTACTACGATCAATTACTGAACGTTCTACAAATTGACAATAATAGGAGATTTTTCTTTGTCACATGTTATATTAGAATTAGTTTTCGCGTAATTGGAGGGTGGAAGGGCCGTGGCTAGGGTGGGTCTCCATGCGCAGTAACCTCCACGTGGTGAGACCCGGGCAATCAATTATTTATCGTATAATTATTAAACGTTTAACCGACGTTTGATAATTATGCGGAAAATAATTCGAGCGAATTGACTGCGTATTGTACTTAGGATACAATGTACAATAACGCCACCAATTCTTGGACCTACTCCGAATCGGAGTATAAATTTTACTCCAATTATTAATTTGGTATTATATATTTTCAGAAAAATCTCGATTAGTACACTTCGCTCGGGATCGAATACGAACACTAATCGTTTGCAGACACGTTTATCCCAGGAATTGTCTTATATTAGTAAATAATTTACTTCGTTATTGTTATTAGTTGAATATAAATAAGAAATTGCGTCTTTCATTAACGATAAAATTGCTCCAATGAAAAAGATAGTGAAAGAATTTGTCTAGTAATTATACAATTAACAATTGTAGTATACAATTATCGTCATTATCTTTTTCATTGTGGCAACTTTATTGTTTGGGTTTTAAAACAATATACATCTCTTGGCTCAATTTTTGTTTGGTAATTTATCAGAAAATAATGTAAAGTATAACTTTAAAAATTATGTCATTTATTGATAGTACAATTGAATTAAGAAAACTTGTTAACATGTGTTTCTTTAATTAAAAGATTTTTAATTAACATTAAATGTTTCATATCCTTTGTTGCCTTTCATTGCGGCAAAGAACAAAAGAATTCCTTAAAATTATTCAATTTTCGCATCGTTTTCAATAATCTGTGGGTAACGTTGCAAGTGACACGGAAATGGTAATGGGTCGCGGCGTCCCAGAAATCGTGGCCGAAAAAATACATTGCATGTCTTGTCTATTCCTATATCTCGTCGGTGCCCACAGCACTGACGAGATATAGGCACAGAAGAGATTCGTCAGTGACAAAATAATGTAAAATATAAGTTTCAAAACTATTTCGTTTATTGATACTACAATTGAAATAAGAAAACTTGTTATAATGTGTTCTTTCAATAACCACATTTTTAATTAACATTAGTTGTTTGATATCCCTTGTCGCCTTTCATTGCGGCAAAGAACAAAAAAATTCTTTAAAATTATTTAATTTTCGCATCGTTTTCTATAATCTCTTGGTAACGTTGCGAGTGACACGGAAATGGTAATGGGACCCGGGGCCCAGAAATGCTGGCCGAAAAAATACTTTGGATGATTTGTTTATTCCTATATCTCGTCTGTGGTATATCTATGTATGGAAACTGACATTTAGCAAAAAGAGTAGTTTTAATAAAGACTACAAAATATAACTTTTCCTTTTTAAATCTTTCAATGAAGGCTTATACGAAAATACCAAATCAATTCAAATGTATAGTTAGTATTAGTGATGGGCACCATCGACTAATTTAAACTATCGACTAATTACTAATTAGTAACGATATACTATCGAATAATTAGTCGATAGTTTTTAGTCGATAGTTTTTCGCTTATTGGTTATGTCTGGAGTCTGAACTATGTCATGAAATATTGGCGTATTTACTTTTCGTAAATTTATTACAGTTCATAATTAGAATTTCAGAAATATAAAAGGTCAACAAGTTTCTTTTTTAACCAATTGATAATATTTCAATTTGTCATAAACTATTTTATTTCGGCACTTAAAAATTAACAGTTCTAAATATTTTGTGAGAATCAATTAGGTTATATGTAAGGTTTTACTCAGTTCTTGAAATTTAAAATCAGATAGACAGTTATTTAACATGACGGCATTAATTAATGTTTTTACATCAAAATTTACTAAACCATCCCTTGTTCCCGTACTCATTCGATTTTTCGATGTTACATTTTCAAGTGACCGAGCCGAATTCTGAAATTGTATAGTATATACCATATACGTTATAAGTTATAATCGACTCATCTTCTTTCTTATTGATACTTAAAACTTCTTATTTCTTATTAATGTAAAAGCGAGGATGAAAGTATTCGTGCACTGTAAATAACTATATGCCTTTTTTAAAATTAAACGGAAGGATTTGCTTTATTCTGAAAAGTTTAAAGGATTAGTTTACAAGATATTTGGGAAAATTACATAATATCTTTAATAAAAATTAGAGTACTGCATTTTATAAATATCAGTAAATAGTATACATGTTGAAAATGTTACTAAAATCGGTTAATATTGCCCTGAGTTTCAAATGATTAAAAGGTTTGCATTAGTTTGCGTTATGCATAATTGAATTTACACATGCTTAATGAATTAATTATTCAATACCGCTATCGAAGGCACATATTTGATACTGAATCTTCAACCTCATGATAAAATCTATTCAAAACTCCCGCAACTTAAATTCTGTTTATCGGCAGATTCTCCAATATCATGCATATACCGTGTATACATATACACAATTCAGTAAATGTATCGATGGTCCAAAGTCCAGGCAGGTTTTACACGATTTGATATTATTAGACTTTTAATTAGGCAGGGTTAATGAAACCAAAAATTGTTGCCAGTTGTCTGTTCTAGGAAGGCATGGCCCACGAAATTAATATGGACTAATTGAAGAGGAATTAAGTATATGCATACTTATACCTACGCGAATATGATAAAGTATCTATTACATACCTATGTGGGTAGGATATTATTGATATTGTTCTTTTAATTGAACTGTTAGATGTTATATTAGGTAGGGTGATTCTAGTTTTAAGTTGGATCTTTAGTCAGGCAGGGCGCATTTGAATTTAATGTAGTATTTAAGAAAGGAGGATTCATTTTTAAACTGTGTCTTGGTTTTTAAGACAGCAGTGTACACTGCTACGATAATATTTCGTTGTCTAGTTTCTAAGATCATAGGATATATTATTAAGAAAGTTTTATTTCTGGATATTGGACTCTCTTCTTGATTTTCTTTCAGGTTTCGTTCTGATATTCCATTTAGCTTTCGGTCGTGAAAGTTTAGTGTCAGTCACCGATGCCTGACGTGGCACTCAACGTGTTAAATATATCTCAAGCTGGTTCTCAGTACGTCTCAATCCACTCCCAACACAGCCTAAGCCGAGCGTGCCGAAAAGTGATAAGCATGAACAATTCATTATAAATTACACTTCTGGATAGTGTTTGCTATGCAGCCTCGAAGCAGCGAACATTAAGTGGGCATTACTGTCCACTGTATTTAGTTGAGCGTAGAGATTCTTAAGTTCTTATTGCAATTACTTTTGAGTTCTCGTTTCTATCTTTGTCTCTATCTGCAGCTGTAAATATTGTGTATTATTTATTGCCCTGCTTCTTATGTAGACCCTTCTGTTTTCTGACCCTTTATGTTTATATATATGTTTCACCTAGAGAATTACATTTTCTTATTTCTCAAGAAGCCTTCTTTTTTATAATTGAAATACCCGTGTATATATCTTTTAATTCATAAATTAATTAATATCTGCAAAGATATACTTGAATCTACGCGGGTCTCTGCCATATCTACAGTGCCTGCTATGGTTTCGCCATCTATACAGAACTCCTTAAAATCACTCGTGCTTGCTATGGTAGTTCCATCTATGCAGATTGCATTGGAACTACTCACACCCCTCACTTACCATAAGTGTAGATATGGCAGAGGCCCGAGTAGTTTGAGTCACGTCTGTATAGATGGCGAATAGATAAAGCAGACATATATACAGTTTCGAGCAGTTCTGTATAGATGGCGAAATTAAAGCCCACTTTGAGTGTAGGTAAGACAGGGATGCGAGTGGTACGTAAATTCAAGCACCTGTTTATAAGTAGCGGTGCGATAATGTTCATAAAATTTGGTTATTTATGTCTTCATTCATCCAATTAAGTTAATAATCCTCGAAAACTGTTTGTACACTCTTTTACATATCAATAAAGTGTCAGCAAAGTGTTTCAATGTACATAAAAATTAATATGTACGGTAACATTGCAAGTTCCATTGTTCATTATATTCTACAACAATCAAGCACTCTTTAGCGCGGGTAAATGTATTTGTGAATATTTTTTCCTTTAAATAAATTTTCCAGGACTTAATAAATACATACTAATAGTGGTATTATTCTTTATTTCAGTCTCACAGGAATGAAAGTTTGGTTAGTGTACATATAACCTATCTTTACAATACTATCTTAACTCTTGCACTGTCATCTTCCGTTCCGCTCTTCCTTTTCATACCTTCTCTGCCTTAGGTATTACACTATTTCTTATCTCTTTATCGCACATGTATTATAAATCTTTTCCGTTCCTTCCTGTTTAATTACAAATTCGTAAGTTATTTTTATGTCTTATTGTATCTTTTTCCGTACATTTTGTTAGCAGGTGCTCTTACGTTCCAAATGTTTGTATGCACAGGTCACATCTTTTAAACGTATCATTGTATCTTGCTTTCCCTATTTTTCTGCCTTGTTCCTGCTGTTGCATTTGATTGACTCTACTTTTGAGGATCTCCGTCAATTCCTTTACTTCCGCTTTTGTCAAAGTCACTCATACTTGACGCATTCCATTCCTTTTCAAATAATCCTCTCCTCTTTATGCTTCTGGCTTGCCCCTCCTTTCTTTCTTCTTCCTCTAAATATCTCTTAATAATCTTTCTCCTGTTACATACTTATTAATGTATTTTTTCTGTGTGCAGGTTTCACAGGCAAAGAGTAAGGAACATTGCCTGGCATTTCTCACCGTGCATAAATGCAAGAAAGAAGGTAGAAGAACTTGTGCAACATACTTTAGTTATCCTTTAAGTATAGTAAATTGATTTATAAAAATAGTTTGTATCTATTAGCCCGTAAGTTTTTTTTAGGACAATTGTGTAATGAACTGTTATGTTATCTATTATATGCTTTATTTTATATTCAGTTTATTCGGTAGATCTTATATGAACTTTAATATTACTTATATAACTATTACAAGTTCTACTGAATGTGCTAAATGTAAAATGAGAGATATAATAAATAATTGATATATTCACAAGTTACACAATTGCTGTAATTTAAATTTTATATGCTTCTACATATGAAGTACGTAAATTTTAGTGTATGATTTATCTGTAAGATATATTGTAAATTAACTTCAAAGAATAGTTTATAAGTATTAGATTATTTATGTTTATAGTGTTAGTTATATTACATAAATGTTGGTTTAGAATTGATACAAGATTTAGTTGTACGATGTAATGTAAATAGATATAAAAGAATAGTTAATAAGTATCTGTTTGTAAATTTAATTACAACATTTTTGTAACTTTTATATTCATCGATTAATTTAAATAAATTTGCAATGAAAAGAATTCCAGTGCTCTTTTTACTTTCATACCTTACCAATCCTTGAAAGAACCTAATTCCGATTCCTTATACAAGAAGTACCGTGGACGAACTTTAAATGCAGAGTCCTAAAGCGAGAAACTTGTCAAAACGGCCCTATACGTTATTAAAATAAGCGCTGAGAAATTCCTGGAACGTGACGTCATTTCCAAGAACTGATGCTATGAAAGAACTCCTCGCATATCATATTCTCCTGATACAAATCCACGATTTTCAGCGAAATATTTTTACCAACAACCCAGAAATTTGACACTCGGAAATTCCTGGAACGTGACGTCATTTCCAAGAATTGCTTCGATGAAAGACCTCCTTGCACATCATATTCTCCTAATACAAATCCACGATTTTCAGAAGAAATTTAAGTGCTGAAAATCGAGGATTTGTATCAGGAGAATATGATGTGCAAGGAGGTATCCGACCCAGGCAGTTCTTAGAAATGACGTCACGTTCCAGGAATTTCCGAGCGCTGAAATTTCTGGGTTTTTGGTAAAAATATTTCGCTGAAAATCGTGGATTTGTATCAGGAGAATATGATATGCGAGGAGGTCTTTCATCGCAGCAATTCTTGGAAATGACGTCACGTTCCAGGAATTTCCGAGCTCAAAATTTCTGAGATTCTGGCAAAAATAACTCGCTGAAAATCGTGGTTTTGTCTCAGGAGAATATGATATGCGAGGAGGTATCCGACATCAGCAGTTCTTGGAAATGACGTCATATTCCAAGAATTTCCGAGCGCTTAATTTTCTAGACTTCTGCCATCAAATGTTGCAAGAAATGAAGACCGAAAATGAGGTCGATTCCACAATTTCCTTCTTTTATATTTAATAACGTATAGCGCCATTTTTACAAGTTTCTCGCTTCAGGACTTTGCATTTAAAGTTCGTCTTCGGTACTTCTTGTGTAAGGAATTGGAATTAGGTTCTTTCAAGGATTGTTAAGGTGTGAAAATAAAAAGAAGAGTGGAATTCTTTTAATTTAACATTTATTTAAACTAATGAATGAAGATACAAGTCACAAAAAGGTTCAAATTACAAGCTAATACTTATGGACTACTCTTTTATATCTATTTACAATACATCGTATAACTAAAGCATGTATTAATTCTAAACTAACATTTATGTAATATGAAAAATACATTAAACTTAAATAATCCAATAGTTATAAACTATTCTTTAAAGTCAATTTACAATATATAGCTTACAGATAAAGCTTATACTAAAAATGATGTACTTCATATGCAGAAGCTTATAAAATTTAAATTACAGCATTTGTGTAAACTTGAGCATACATACATTATTTATTATATCTTTTATTTTACATATAGCACATTCAGTAGAACTTGTTTTAGTAATATACATATAAGTAATATCAAAGTTTATATAAGATCTACCGAATGATCTGAATATAAAATAAAGTATATAATAGATATTATACAGAACAGTTAACTACACAATTGTTCTAAATTAAGCTTATGCGCTAACAGTTGCAAACTATTTTTATAAATCAATTTACTATAATTAATGGATAAGTAAAGTATGTGGCAAAAGTTCTTCTATTTTCTTTCTTGCTCCTATGCATGATGGGATGTGTCAGTCAATGCTCGCTACTCTTTGCCTCCACAACCTGCACACACAAAACATATATTAGTAAGTATGTAAAAGGAGACCGAAGAAAGAAAGGAGGGCCAAACCAGAAGCATTAAAGAAGGAGAGGGTTATTTGAGAATGGGTCTCTTAAGAGAGAATTTAATTAGATCGGAAGTAAAGGAATTGTCGCAGACCCTTAAAAGAATAGACTATGAAATACAACATCAGGAACGAAACATAAAAATAAAATAAGCGAGATATAATGGACGGTGTAAATATATTGGAACAGCAACGCTAATAGAATACCAAAGCAAGAATGGAATAGGCCATAATCATCAGTTAATAGCACAGGTAAGATGCAAAAGCATTAAAGGATTAAATAAATATTAGGAGGAGAAAAAGAAAAAAGGTTCTGACCTGTGCACACAAAAATTTGGAACGTTAGAACACCTCTTAACAGAATGTATGGAAAAAGATACAATGGTGTATAAACATGACATAGGATTTTGTAATTAAACAGGAAGGAATGGAAAAGATTTATAATAGATAAGCGATTAAGAGGTAAGAAGTAATGTAATACGTAAGGCAGAGAAGGTATGAAAAGGAAGAGCGGAACAGAAGATGAGAGTGCAAGAGTTAAGATAGTATTGTAAAGATAGGTTATATGTACACTAACCAAACTTTCATTCCTGTGAGACCGAAATAAAGAATAATACCACTATTAGTATGTATTTATTAAGTCCTGGAAAATTTATTTAAAGGAAAAAATATTCACAAATACATTTACCCGCGCTAAAGAGTGCTTGATTGTTGTAGAATATAATGAACAATGGAACTTGCAATGTTACCGTACATATTAATTTTTATGTACATTGAAACACTTTGCTGACACTTTATTGATATGTAAAAGAGTGTACGAAACGGTTTTCGAGGATTATTAACTTAATTGGATGAATGAAGACATAAATAACCAAATTTTATGAACATTATCGCACCGCTACTTATAAACAGGTGCTTGAATTTACGTACCACTCGCATCCCTGTCTTACCTACACTCAAAGTGGGCTTTAATTTCGCCATCTATACGGAACTGCTCGAAACTGTATATATGTCTGCTTTATCTAGAGTCATTAGTATCGCCATCTATACAGATGTGAATAAAATTACTCGGGCCTCTGCCATATCTACACTTATGGTAAGTAAGGGGTGTGAGTAGTTTCAAGGCGTTCCGTATAGATGGAACTACCATAGCAAGCGCGAGTGGTTTCAAGGAGTTCTGTATAGATGGCGATACCATAGCAGGCACTGTAGATATGGCAGAGACCCGCGTAGATTCAAGTACATATATCTTTGCAGATATTAATTAATTTATGAATTAAAAGATATATACACGGGTATTGCAATTATAAAAAAGAAGGCTTCTTGAGAAATAAGAAAATGTAATTCTCTAGGTGAAACATGTATGATTTATGTTACTAATGAATTATCTCGAAAGGGTCAGAAAACAGAAGGGTCTACATAAGAAGCAGGGCAATAAATAATACACAATATTTACAGCTGCAGATAGAGACAAAGATAGAAACGAGAACTCAAAAGTAATTGCAATAAGAACTTAAGAATCTCTACGCTCAAATAAATACAGTGGACAGTAATGCCCACTTAATGTTCGCTGCTTCGAAGCTGCCTAGCGAACACTATCCAGGGATGTGATTTATAAGGAATTGTTCATGCTTATCACTTTTCGGCACGCTCGGCTTAGGCTGTGTTGGGAGTGGATTGAGATGTACTGAGAACTAGCGTGCGATATATTTAACACGTTGAGTGCCACGTCAGGCATCGGTGTCTGACACTAAACTTTCCGTTCAGGCCGCGTCAGTCATCGGTGACTGACAATCAACTTTCCGTTCAGTGACTGACACTCAACTTTCCGTTCAGGCCGCGTCAGTCATCGGTGACTGACAATCAACTTTCCGTTCAGTGACTGACACTCAACTTTCCGTTCAGGCCGCGTCAGTCATAGGTGACTGACAATCAACTTTCCGTTTAGTGACTGACTCTAAACTTTCCGTTCAGGCCGCGTCAGTCACCGGTGACTGACAATCAACTTTCCGTTCAGTGACTGACACTAAACTTTCCGTTCAGGCCGCGTCAGTCATAGGTGACTGACAATCAACTTTCCGTTCAGTGACTGACACTAAACTTTCCGTTCAGGCCGCGTCAGTCATAGGTGACTGACAATCAACTTTCCGTTCAGTGACTGACACTCAACTTTCCGTTCAGGCCGCGTCAGTCATAGGTGACTGACAATCAACTTTCCGTTCAGTGACTGACACTCAACTTTCCGTTCAGGCCGCGTCAGTCATAGGTGACTGACAATCAACTTTCCGTTCAGTGACTGACACTAAACTTTCCGTTCAATGACTGACACTAAACTTTCCGTTCAGGCAGCGTCAGTCATCGGTGACTGACAATCAACTTTCCGTTACACTTTGATCACTCATATTATTAGATATCAACCCAATTTCGTTGAAACTCCTCTGCCGCGCGCCGCGTTTAACCATCCTCTTTCGAATGAGCCCTCACCCAGCTCAAAATATTCTCATATAAGGAAATTAAGCGAGGCCACCGACGAGATATAGGAATAGACAAGACATGCAATGTATTTTTTCGGCCACGATTTCTGGGACGCCGCGTCCCATTACCATTTCCGTGTCACTCGCAACGTTACCCACAGATTATTGAAAACGATGCGAAAATTGAATAATTTTAAAGAATTCTTTTGTGCTTTGCCGCAATGAAAGGTAACAAAGGATATGAAACATTTAATGTTAATTAAAAATCTTTTAATTAAAGAAACACATGTTAACAAGTTTTCTTATTTCAATTGTACTATCAATAAATGAAATAATTTTTAAAGTTATACTTTACATTATTTTCTGATAAATTACCAAAAAAAAATTGAGCTAAGAGATGTATATTGTTTTAACACCCAAACAATAAAGTTGCCACAATGAAAAAGATAATGACGATAATTGTATACTACAATTGTTAATTGTATAATTACTAGACAAATTCTTTCATTATCTTTTTCATTGGAGCAATTTTATCGTTAATGAAAGACGCAATTTCTTATTTATATTCAACTAATAACAATAACGAAGTAAATCATTTACTAATATAAGACAATTCCTGGGATAAACGTGTCTGCAAACGATTAGTGTTCGTATTCGGTCCCGAGCGAAGTGTACTAATCGAGATTTTTCTGAAAATATATAATACCAAATTAATAATTGGAGTAAAATTTATACTCCGATTCGGAGTAGGTCCAAGGATTGGTGGCGATGTCTCGGCAAGCATTAATTGGGGATATGAACGAACACTGAGCGGCCATTATTGTACATTGTATCCTAAGTACAATACGCAGTCAATTAGCTCGAATTATTTTCCACATAATTACCAAACGTCTCTTAAACGTTTAATAATTATACGATAAATAATTGATTGCCCGGGTCTCACCACGTGGAGGTTACTGCGCATGGAGACCCACCCTAGCCACGGCCCTTCCACCCTCCAATTACGCGAAAACTAATTCTAATATAACATGTGACAAAGAAAAATCTCCTATTATTGTCAATTTGTAGAACGTTCAGTAATTGATCGTAGTACAAGTAAGACAACAAGAGGAGTAGTTGGAAAATTCACGACCGAAAGCTAAATGGAATATCAGAAGGAAACCTGAAAGAAAATCTGCAAGAGAATTCACGTTCCTGAAATAAAACTGTCTTAAAAATATATCCTATGATCTTAAAAACTAGACAACGAAATATTATTGCAGTGGTGAACACTGCGGGCTTAAAAGCTAAGACATAACTTAAAAATAAACCCTACTTTCTTCAATTTTAGATTAGATTCGAATACGCCCTGCCTGACTAAAGAGCTAACTTAAGACTAGAATCACCCTACCTAGTATAACATCTAACAGATCGAATAAAAGAACAATTTCAATAATATCCTATCTACATAGGACTGTAATAGATACTATCCCATACTCATGTGGGTATGAGTATACATATACTTAAATCCTCTTCGGTTAGTCCGTATTAATCTCTCGTGGTCCATGGTGTCCTAGAACAGACAGAAACCCGAACCAAAAAATTGCAGCACCTGCCAACAATATTTGGTTTTATAAACCCTGCCTAATTAAAAGTCTAATAATTTAAATTCGTGTAAAACCTGCCAGTATAAAGATCTAAGATTGTGTGTTGAGACAAATCCTACCAAATAAAGAGCTAAATGTATTGTACGATTTATATTTGGGCCTGCCTAATTAATTGTCTAACACCTGTAATTAGTTAATAAGGACAGGGGTTTGGGGCAGGGATGGGGTGAGGGTGTGTTCGTATTATACATTGTTTCATGAATCTTCTTCTTTTCAATGCTTCTGAAACATGCACAAACTCGAAATAATTAGTAAAGCATTATAAGAATGAATTCTTAAACTCACAAATTGAATCGACGAGGCTGGCTCTTTAATTTTAAAGTTTCCAATCATGTCTTTGATAATATTTCTGGATCTGTATTCTATATATTCCACTCTTGAGCCTCTGACGTATGTACTTATGTTTGTTTAATATAGCATATTTGGGTTCATCTGTGAATCTGTAACAATCTCAAGCATTGGATTAGTGACATCCCCAAGCCTCCCCATTTTATATCGAAATGAAGCTGCTTTTAATTCGTAATAACTGAATTTTAGCGCAGTTAATAAATCAGAATTGATATGAAAAATGCTGCTATTTTTTGTTAACAATAGTTAATTGGATTTCGGCCAAAGTGATATATTCTTTTGTACGTTCTAGATCAAACTGAATGGTGGTATCACGTTCATTAAAAACTCCAAAATGAAGTAGTCACATTTCACTACAATTGATTCTATTTGGCTTCAACAAAGAAGCGACAAACGATTATTCGGAAGAAAAATATCAAACTTCAACTATCACCATGCCGAGACCCAACTACTGCCAATAACGTTTTTCGTGCAAGGATTTTTGTTTAAACATTTACGGATATCGCGAGTGAATTTCAATTTCTACAAAGCAAGCTCGAAAAGTTATAAAAATTGGCTCTACTAAAAAAAAGGTTAAGATAGAATTGCAACAATTAAGAGGAAATATTTAAGAGTTAAACTCCAATAATGAACAGTCACTAGTATTAACTCTAATTTAAATCTACTATCTAGAATTATTATAAATTTATCAAAGATTCTGCAAATTATATCTGTTTTTTACTTTGCTCTTTTTCTTTTCTTCTTCTTTCTTTTCTTTTCTTTTCTTTTGTTTTCTTTTCTTTTCTTTTCTTTTCTTTTCTTTTCTTTTCTTTTTTCTTTCCTTTCTCTTTCATTTATTTTCTTTTTCATTTCTTTTCATTTCGTTCACACAGTAATTTACTAATATGTATGCAAATTTTTAGCAGTACTTCCATCAACAGACATTCCAGGTAGTATAATTATTAAGAAAAATAAAATAAAAAGAAAGGCAAATATAAAACTCTGAAAAGAAAAAGTTCCTGGTTC
Organism: Nomada ferruginata; assembly: GCA_963583965.1. Lineage (NCBI taxonomy): Eukaryota > Metazoa > Arthropoda > Insecta > Hymenoptera > Apidae > Nomada > Nomada ferruginata. Next base: position 4,467,217 of record OY757225.1, on the reverse strand, counting down.
AGGAACAGGCTTCCAATTGGAAGCAGATGGGGACTAGTAGTCGCAACTCTACTTAAAAACGCGATCTTTAATCAACGCAACGCTAACTGGAACTCGCGAAACAATCATTTCGCAACACTATTTATTAAGACTAATAGAAAGCAAACAGTAAATTATATGTACTATCCAAAATTAAGCAAATTGAAGATCCTCTGAAAAATGAACTGAAAGTTCCAATACGCGAAAACAATTTCCGCAACACTAGAAGCTCAAATGTAAAGTGTATTATAAAATACTACAATTTAACTAGCAATAAGAATAGCAATAAGTGGCATTCAACGCAACTCCAACTCGACCCGTTCGCAAGTTTTTCGCAACTCTAAAGCAACGCGATATTTTTGGGAGGGCTGTATCGTTGGGCCGGAATGTGCATCGGCCAAGTACAAATACAAATTCTACAAATGAAAATGCAAGCACAGTGACAAAGTAGTAACACAGAATGATTCCCCATTCTTAAAAAGAATGGGGAGCCATTAGTAGTTGCCCTCTTGAGTGACAGTTTGTCGGGCCTCTTCGGCATATAGCCTCTCCATTTCGTCCGACCCAAGGGTCAGCTGAAACTTAAACTAGGCTCGAGACTCTAATCGGAAACCAAGGAAAAACTTATAAAGGTGAAATAAAGAGTTTGAATCGCGGAGCTAAATGGAACACACGTGGCCGAATGGCGATCAAATAAAATCGTAAAATTGTGATTACGGAAAATCACATAGATTACGATTAAAATTGTAATCGTTCTTCGTTCACACGTGCAGCCTCGAGCATAATGTAACGCGTTTCGTTTCGGAGCCTAAATCGCGACCACGACCGCGAAGGATTCGAAAAATCGATAGGCAAAGCCAGAGGCGAACGCATTTTCGTTCGCGCCACAGCTTCACCGTCGACTTTTCAAATCAGATTTCCTGAAACAGGTTGAACACGCGAAATAGTGCCTACCCGATCGGAGACTGTGTCAACCTGCCCGGCCCTACCTACTTATGTCTATCAATCACACCAGAAAGTATGCTACCTATCCTACCTGGACCTATATTTAAAAAATGGCAAACAAACACACCAACACACGACACTCCACGGTTCTCAGTCAAACACTTGGGCGCAAAAGCCTACACTAGGGAGGCGTCCCGGGACACCCCCGACACCCAAGTGCTGTCACACAACTTGCACACTCTAATGTACGTACCATTTTTCTGAAATCGACTGACAGTGGCTGGGATCTCTGCGTTCACGTGGAAAAAACCACGTCGCGGTTGAGATATTTAATAGATATTTAATAAAATAATTAAATAGCACCGATACAAGAGGTACTTGATAGCAATTGATAAGTATATTCAATTCTTTTTGGCATTTGGCCTCTGTCATCTTAAATGACAAAAACTTCGTGCCCAAGTATAGTAGGAATTATTGAAGCAAATAATACTAAAAATGATGTCTCTGTTTTAAATTGATGGACATCTTATCTTGGTCATAATAGCTACATTTTAATACGGAACGACGCAAATCCACAGCCTAACCACACACACAATGCGGATATTACGTCGTGCACGATACACCAACGCACTGTCAGTCGCCAACAATAAATCATTTTATGGCTTATAAACTAAAAAATATCATCGTGCTCTACCACCGTTTTCCCACCCAAGTAGCACCGAGGCACGTGAGTGGGATCCGGGCAGTGAACACGGAAAGGGTTAAACCTGAAAATCCTCGTCTAAAAAGATAAGGACATACTGATTTTCTAACGGGCTAAAATACATATATATGTACAACAGATCTATATATGATTCTATTTTATTGAAGAGAAAATTAAATGACTCTACTTTATTAGAAAAATTGTGCAATGACTCTACTATATTAGAAAAATTATGCAGTGACTCTACTTTATTAGAAAAATTATTCAAAGACTCTACGTTAATAGAGAAATTATTCAACGACTCTACTTTAATATACTTTGAATTAAATTGAAACATCCTCGGGCGTTCCCGTTATCAAAGCGTTGATTCTAAAACGCAAGATTGCTTTAAAAGTTGATTGCCTTGATTTCGAAAACTACCCGTTCGCGTATTGTCTTCTTGTACATTCAGGTTTAATTAACATTTTGTACGGAAACAATGAACGTATCGATATCTTTAAACGCTAAAGACTAATATGGATATCGAATAATAAAATTATTCGATAGTTCCAACAAATTGATAAGGTACATGAGTACCTTCACTTTATATATTATCAAAGTAGAAAAAGATGAAATACTACACTCTTACTAACAGCAATAATTATGCAATTTATTCTAACTGTGCAGTCATTGCAATTGACAAGTAAACGAAGTCGAATGGTATTCGACTTCTCCACTACAAACTAATGCACGTAGAATACTGGACGTTACTTTATATTCATTCAATAATTAATAACTATTTAAATATCGTTTCATAGGTATTCAATTAAATACTCTATTATAAAAAGATATATAGTGATATATTTTGTACTAAATATGATCTGTTTTAAAATTATCAAGCTATTTAAAAACGCGTTGTATAAGAAGACCTATCCTCACATAATATAAAGCAGTAAAGAAGTTACTACTCATGAGTATATTTCCATATACCCATGGTCACAGTGCTTGCCAGAAAAATCTACGTAATTACAACCAGTCACCCGTGTCGGTTCGGACCTTTCGTCCTGCGACATGATTGAGTGACCAGAGGAACTTTAAAGCATGCCACTCACCGGTTGCAGACTCACCAGGTGTGCGGTCAAGCTCGTCGCCATCGAAGCCATGGAAGCTGCTGAAACATTCAAAAAGAGCAAACAACATTAAAATCTATGTATTTTCAGTACTTTTGGAATGTGTTAATTATCAATGATTATTGCAATACAAGATTAAAGAACGAAGGAGATACTTACTCGTCAAATTGATGGCTGAAAGCCCGAACTCGCTGAACAGGACACTGACTCTAATGGAACACTTATGATTGACGAACAAAGTGATTCTAATTTCGCGACAGTATTTCTACTGTTTTTGTGACTGCTACCGAGCAGCCCGCGAGTCCTCGGCTCAGAGTCTGGACAGTAAAACGACTTAGCATCGAGACCAGTTTCGATTCCGAGCCACAGAAATCATTAAGGCACGGATATGCAAAACCACAACCACGATTCTAGATTATGACCCGTATGCCTTCTGCCACCCCAAGGTGTGCTTGGCGTGGTCTAACACATAGGAATTTCCTACTAGGCGGGCCAAAGTGTCCAGAAAAGCAATCACAGCCCCACACACCGCCCCCCGATGACACTGCAACCCGGATATTGCAAGAACCGCGACCACGATTCCAGAATGGTGGATGACCTACCCAAATTAGAGATTATATGTGGTCTAACAGAGGGCCTCGTGACCAGGGTCCAGAACCACAATCACGCCCCCGCACATCGTAACTCGCTGACACTAAGTCCCTAACCATCAGTCCTCCGAGCCGAGAACGGAAAAGGAAACGGAATAATTGTGATCGACGAACAAAGTGACTCTATTTGTCGCGAGAGTATTATTTCGGAGCAAACACTGACTCTAATTTCGCGTCTCTTTACTGTTATTTATGTTGAATTATTATTAAGAGCGGCTGCGCTCAAAAAATAATAAAAAGAACTTTGACGGAACAAGCACTGACTCTACCAACCGCATTGCGCGCGGCCAACAATATCGTTATGGTGATACAATTGAGCCCATGGCAGCTTCTGAAACATTCAAAAGAACAGACAACATTGAAATCTTTGCGTTTTGAGTACTTTTCGATCATGATAATTATCAAAGACCATTGTAAAATAAGATTAAAGAAATACAGAGATACTTACTCTTCGAGTTGATGGATGAGTGCCCGAACTCGCCGAACTGCATCGGTGCTGACTCTAATACCGGAATACTTATTGCGAAATAAAAAAAAAATAAAATAAAAGACTACTATCGCGCACGTCAATTGTGATCGACGAACAAAGTGACTCTAATTTCGCGAGAGCAATATTTCGAAGCTAACACTGACTCCACTTTCGCGTATCTTTACTGTTATTTATATTTAGTTATAATTATTATGAGCGGTTTCGCTCTAAAAACAATAAAAAGAACTTTGACGGAGCAAGCACTGACTCTACTGACCGCATTGCGCGCGGTCATCAAAGTTTTCTGAAAGAGAATCTGTACAAGTTAGTCAATAGGGTGAGGAGGTAGAAATTGAAGCAATACACATTTGATTTTATTTATCTCTTTCTTATTTCTTCATCCTGTCAAACGTCTGTTGAGGAAATACTGCTTTGTTTTAATAAAGTACTACCGTATTATTATTCTGATTTAACTACTGTTAATTGTCTATTCAAGATATACTATTATAGATTAATATAAATGATTTATCAAAAGCATACTGTGACTGTTCTTTGTCCGAGTTTTAAAGGTGATCATGATCTTAGTTAGTAAGCAATATCGCGCATTTATAAGTTCTCGTAGCTGCTTGTAGAAATCAAGACTCGAAACTATTTATCATGCTTCAAGTGCATGGCAACCAGTACGTAAGTACGCGGACAATGCTGCATCGAAAATACAATTTGACCGTACTTGTGCCAAGTCACAGAGATAATAAAAGTTTTTAATAAATACTAGTGAAGCTATAATAGAAATCGCGACCGATATGCAGCGAAACATGAAAGTATTTCAATTTTTCGTTTAGAATTAATGAAATTTACTGACTCTAGTTTCAATCGCGAATGGCATATTGTAAGTCCTACTTAAAATGTTTAAACTGCTCAATAACTTTCAACCGAAAGAAAAGAACTTGAGCCAAAATCCAATCGCCAGATAACAAGAAATATACGTAAACCGTTGGGATAATAAGTTAAATGTTACCAATCCTTCATCATACGTCATCGGACTGATTGTTATGCATCGCAGTATCTCAATACTCCATTCCTGCAGCCTCAACATATTATTCTTTGCCAGCTAATCATCCATTATTCCTGCAACAAAAAGAATGGAGCTGTGATGGACCTGTGCTAAAATCAGAATCGAATTCGAAGTCGCAAAAGCAGTGTGTAAGTGACTGAATAAAATATAATAAAGATTCGAAGAACCGTTCAAACTAATAAGTTAGTTAACACGATGTTACAACAAACGAGTAGTTAATCGCGTATCAAAGAACCGATGTTACCGGAAGAAGACGCGTCGATACTCAACCGGTGGACCGGTCAAGGGTCCAGGAAAAGAGGCTTGAGAAAGACTTTAATGTACTCTCGCGATAGGAAATCGATTGTTAGATAAACGCGTATTAATTAATAGAAGCTAATAGTCAAGCGTATGCGGTGGTAAACTAAAACTCGAAATGTGATTGAATTGTAGGGTGATGTACATCGCTAACCTTCGACAACATAGATGACCCTTACGCTGCGACGCTTGAACTGATAATGACGTCGCGTCGCGTCGCGTCGCGTCGCGTCGCGTCGCGTCCCGAACCTCCCCACTCCGCGCCGTCGCGTCGGTAGCGCTCGCTCGCGCTCGGTCCTATTCGCAATTTCCAAAAATCTTTCAAGGTTTCCGACCGCGGCCGTGCGGTCTACTATCCTTGGGTCACCTATGCGACTTCTACTGTTTCTGACCAACCTTGAGCTGGACCTACGACCCTTGGGCCATACCTACTGGACTTCTACTGTTTCTGGCCAACTTTTAGCTGGACTTACGACCCTTGGACCATACCTACTGGACTTCCACTGTCTCTGGCCAACTTTTAGCTGGACCTACGACCTTTGGAGCATACCTGTCGGACTTCTACGGTTTCTGGCCAACTTTTAGCTCGACCTACGACCCTTGGGCCATACCTACTGGACTTCTACTGTTGCTGACCAACTTTTACCTGGACCTACGATCCTTTGACAATACCTACTGGACTTCTACTGTTTCTGACCAATTTTTAGCTGGGCTTACAACCCTTGGACCATACCTACTGGACTTTTACTGTCTCTGGCCAACTTTTAGCTGGAAACAGAAAACGGAGTGAAGCAAAAACGGAATGAAGCAAAAAAGGGAACGAGAGGGGAAAGTGCAATGCGCAGTCAATTCGCTCGAATTATTTTCCACATAATTATCAAACGTCTCTTAAACGTTTAATAATTATACGATAAATAATTGATTGCCCGGGTCTCACCACGTGGAGGTTACTGCGCATGGAGACCCACCCTAGCCACAGCCCTTCCACCCTCCAATTATGCAAAAACTAATTCTAATATAACATGTGAGAAACAAAAATCTCCTATTATTGTAAATTTGTAGAACGTTCATTAATTGATCGTAGTACAAGTAAGACAACAAGAGGAGTACTTGGTAAATTCACGACCGAAAGCTAAGTTGAATATCAGAAGGAAACCTGAAAGAAAATCTGCAAGAGAATTCAATTTCCTGAAATAAAACTTTCTTAAAAATATATCATATGATCTTAAAACCTAGACAACGAAATATTATTGCAGTGGTGAACACTGCGGGCTTAAAAGCTAAGACATAACGTAAAAATAAACCCCACTTTCTTAAATTTTAGATTAGATTCGAATACGCCCTGCCTGACTAAAGAGCTAACTTAAGACTAGAATCACCCTACCTGGTATAACATCTAAGAGCTCAATTAAAAGAATAATTTCAATAATATCCTACCAACATAGGAATGTAAAAGATACTTTACCAAACTCATATAGGTATAAGTACGTACATATATGTTTAATTCCCCTTCAATTCATCGATATTAATCATGTGGTCCATGGTGTCCTAGAACAGACTGAAACACACACCAAAAAATTGCAGCACCTGCCAACAATTTTTGGTTTTCTAAACCCTGCCTAGTTAAAAGTCTAATATTTTCAATTCGTTTAAAACCTGCCTGTATAAAGTTCTAAGGTTGTCTGTTCGAAAAAATCCTGCCTACATAAAAAGCTAAACGTATTGATCGATCTTAATTGGGCCCACCTAATTTGTTATCTAATAAATGTAGTGAATTAAAAGGGCTGGGGTAGGGGCAGGGGCAGGGCGGGGATGTGGTCATATATACGTATGTATTATCATGAATCTTCTTCTTTTGCTGATTATTTTCAATGCTTATGAACACTTATGATTGACAAACAAAGTGATTCTAATTTCGCGACAGTATTTCTACTGTTTTTGTGACTGCTACCGAGCAGCCCGCGAGCCCTCGGCCAGAGTCTGTACAGTAAAACGACTTAGCATCGACACCAGTTTCGATTCCGAGCCATAGAAATCATTAAGGCACGGTTATGCAAGACCACAACCACGATTCTAGATTATGACCCGTATGCCTTCTGCCACCCCAAGGTGTGCTTGGCGTGGTCTAACGCATAGGAATTTCCTACCAGGCGGGCCAAAGTGTCCAGAAAAGCAATCACAGCCCCACACACCGCCCCCCGATGACACTGCAACTCGGATATTGCAAGAACCGCGACCACGATTCCAGAATGGTGGATAACCTACCCACATTAGAGAATAACGTAGTCTAACAGAGGGCCTCGTGACCAGGGTCCAGAACCACAATCACGCCCCCACACATCGTAACTCGCTGACACTAAGTCCCCAACCATCAGTCCTCCGAGCCGAGAACGGAAAAGGGAATGAAGCTAATGATTCGCCACGCCAAGGAGGAATGAAAGGTAAGAAGGAGGAAGGAAATCCGGCGGTCTACTACCCCAGGGTCATACCTACTGGACTTCTACTACTTCTGACCAACTTTTAGCCGGACCTACGACTCTAGGGTCGTGCCTACTGGACTTCTACTATTTCTGACCAACTTATAGCCGGACCTACGACTCTAGGGTCGAGCCTATTGGACTTCTACTATTTCTGACCAACTTTTAGCTGGACCTACGAACCTCGTTAAAGAATTCTTTTGTTCTTTGCCGCGCAATGAATGCGGGACAGCACAGGCGGGGCGCTTGACGTGACACTGTCAATTTCATCGCCCCGATGCATCGCGATGTGGTTACGACTCAACTCGAGCCGAGCGAAAGTGCATCGCGCGACCAGGCATCGTAGCTCAATTTTTCTACCGAAACGTTGCCCGAGAAATAGCTTTCCTGATCCCCCCAAAGCATTTACATATATTCAACAATCGCATGAATCCCGTCCCCGCTACTTCAGTAAAGAATAGTTCTTCAAGTGATCACTGTTCTTGCGCAGAGTACGCTCAAATCAGCGTGGGATTTCTGAGTCGGTATGACAATCACGCTGGGCCACGAAAGTCCATAAGATGTCTTGTCTATTCTTATATCTCGTCGGTGGCGAGGCCTTTGACACCCATGTTTTGGCCCATATTATGTCGATATACAGCTCGCTGCATTATCCGTGTATGGTTTTAACGACTGAATTCGTCGATAGTTTTTAGTAACTACATTCAGTCGATGGTCCAAAGTCCAAACGACTAAATCATTCGATGGTTTTAACGACTGAATTTTGTCGATAGTTTTAAGTAACTACATTCAGTCGACTAAATTAGTCGTTAGCCGATACTATCGATAGTCTTAAAAATCATTCGAATGAAAGTAGTAGTTGGGTACTATCGAATAATCGATAGTTTTTAGTCGATGGTGCCCATCACTAGTTAGTATAAATATATAAAGTAAAACGTTTTTTATTTACAGAAATAATATATATAAAGCAAGAAAAATGATAGTAGAGCATAAAATTTGACCAACAGAACGTTGCGGATAGAAACAAAGAACATTTAAAAGTATTCGTATGTACAACAAGATTATATATCGCGCACAAGTATTTTATCTTACTCAAACAGATTCTCGAACGATGTGTGTTCGAAGTAATTTAATCGGATGCATTGTTCTCTACTACTAGTATAAGCTTTTCTGATATCTATCTTCGCGAAATGTGCAATTAAAACTGATAAAAAAATTATTTATTGCGCTTGTTCAGTGTGTCTATGGGCCATGTACATAAACCAACAAGCAATGGTATAACAGTCCTCATAAAATGTGACAACTAAATGTAAGAAACCGGAATGAACACGTTCATTCTTAAGGAATACGTATAATGTATTTATCGTGATGCAAACGAATATGGGAAAATATTGAATTAGTGCCACCGACAAAGGTTTGAAAAGCGTTATATGTCCCGTGTGTAACCTACATTTTGTAGTATAATTCATTAAAGGTAAGTTTAATATTAAGCACTTGTTTCGACAAGTATCGTTCATTTTTATTTACTTCTTTCTTTAACTCTGTATCGAAATTGGCTAACATTTAATTGCCGTTCAATTGATCTTTTTGTACTATTTCTTCAATATATATGTCCTTTTGCAATGTTAAATCAGTTTGTCAAGCAAATGTAGCCAATGTTAAAGTGCAGAAATAGAGAATTAGAATTCTTTCGATTAATCGGTAAATACAGAGTTTCTGTTTCTTTTCTACATTTTGTCTGTATATTTTTATGCTTTATATTCTGATGGAACGTATCTATGCTATTGTTGTAATAATAATAAAGGATTTTTGTAATTGCAGGTAGTTGTATTAATTGGAACACAATGAAGTTCGCGGAACATTTGTCTGCTCACATTACGCCTGAATGGCGTAAGCAATACATTAGTTACGAGGTAAAACATTCAAATTATAATACATGTAGATAATTGGAAAAAATATATATATTTTATTCAAATTTTTTAACAACATGATCATAAATGTCGCAGTTGTTAATAATAAAAGATGTAGTATCGACTGGCCAATAATTAAAACGACCTCTTTGGGTTAATAGGAAATGAAGGCAATGCTCTATACTGCTGTAGAAGAAGCGCCGTCGGCAGAAAGTGTTGAACCAGAAATGATATCTCGACACTTTGCATCTTTTGATGAAGTATTTTTCACATTTTGCGATCGTGAATTGAAGAAGATGAATACCTTTTATTCGGGTGAGGAAGGATTTTAATGAACGTACACATAAATGTAGCCAAATGAATGATAAATTATCTTTCTCGATGAGGTATTCGATATTATTGAATATCATTGCAATCCTGTATTTTGTGTCTGTTTTTTGTAGAAAAGTTAGCGGAAGCTACGCGCAAGTATGCAGCCCTTCAAAGCGAATTGAAAATAGCGTTAGAGGTACAGCATGGCGGAGGGAAGCACAAGGGAAAAGTAAATGCTAGGCCTCATTTACCAGCAAGAAAATTGAGGGAACTGAAACTTGCGTTTTCAGAATTCTACTTGTCCCTTATACTTCTCCAGAATTATCAAAATCTAAATTACACCGGTTTTCGAAAGATCCTTAAGAAGCACGATAAGGTATATGCGAAAACGAGGTTGTTTGTTAAGATTACATGTATCCATGCTTAACTTTCTTCATATTTCTCTAGGTTTACAGGTTCATTTAAACAGTAATGAAAAAAAAAAAGGAAAAACTAGTACTTCTTTTAAAGTCCCCTATTCTATTAAGCACAAGTAAACACCCAGCACACCTCATACATCATAGTACTCGGTGTCTGTTATTGCACGCGATGTAATACTACTATTATTTTTATTTTTAGTTATTGTCTGTAGATAGCGGCTCGAAATGGAGGGTGGAATGTGTCGAAACAGCGCATTTTTATACATCGAAAGATATAAACCAACTCATACAAGATACAGAAACTATGGTAACAAACGATTTAGAAGGTGGAGACAGGCAACGCGCTATGAAACGTTTACGCGTACCACCCTTGGGAGAGCATCAAAGCCCATGGACCACTTTCAAAGTTGGATTATTCTCTGGTAGCTTCATTGTTTTATTTGTGGCGGTGGTACTTTCAGGTAACAATAATAATTCTATAACCAAAGCAAAACGTACAAGATCTATTGTTACGATGTCTCCATATTTTTTCGCTTATTTTATTTCTAGCAATATTTCACGATGGCAAAGAGAACTTAAAGGTCGCATTTAGATTGTACCGCGGCCCATTGCTTATTATTCAATTCTTATTCCTTATCGGTGTGAATGTTTATGGATGGCGATCGTCAGGCGTGAATCACGTATTAATATTTGAACTGGATCCTAGAAATCATTTGTCCGAACAACACCTCATGGAACTGGCCGCTGTTCTGGGAGTCATTTGGACACTCAGTTTATTAAGTTTCTTGTACAGTGCTAGTTTGGGCATTCCACCGTACATAAACCCGTTAGTCCTAGTTTGTATCATGTTAGCATTTCTTTTGAATCCATTAAAAATGTTTCGTCACGAAGCACGATTTTGGCTGTTAAAAATCTGTGTAAGTACCATCAATATATAATAATTTATGCATCAGAAGAACCGGATCGATATATGAAAAGTAATATATTATTTTCAATGTTTCTTTTAGGGACGAGTTTTAATATCACCATTTGCGTATGTAAACTTCGCCGATTTCTGGCTAGCAGATCAATTGAATAGTATGGCCACCGCACTGTTAGACTTCCATTTTTTAACTTGTTTTTATATCACCAATGGGAATTGGTTAGATGCGGGAGATACCAAGTGTATGTCTGGATCCTTTGTCGTTAGGCCCATCGTTAATTGTTTACCCGCGTGGTTCCGTTTTGCGCAATGCATTCGCCGATATCGGGACTCGAAGGAGGCATTTCCGCACTTGGTTAATGCCGGAAAATATGCAACAACATTCCTCGTTGTTATATCCAATACTATGTTCATTTATCATGCTGGTAAGTTACAAATATAATTATTTGAAACGTTTAAGATTATTTTCAATGAAATACTTGACAAGAATTATTCACATTAGCGGAGTATAAAACACGATGGGAGAATCCTTGGCTGTGGTTTTGGGTGGTCAGTTGTTTTGTGAATTCGATATATTCGGTAACCTGGGACTTGAAGATGGATTGGGGCCTTTTAGATAGCAATGCTGGCGAAAACAAATTCTTACGCGAAGAAGTTGTGTATTCAGCAGCAGTACGTGAATAAAAATGTATTTTAATTTCTCTTGCTCATATATGTATACAATTATATTTATGGCGATCAATCTCTGTTAGGGATTCTATTATTTTGCTATAATAGAGGACTTGGTACTGAGATTTATTTGGATCGCTAGCTTCGTTCTTATCGAATGTGGATACGTATCCACGGATTTAATGACATCTGTGGTAGCACCCCTTGAAGTTTTTAGGTAAGCTTTTAATCAGTTTATTCGGTTATTGAATGTTATTAATTAAACTGTTTAACGGTACACGGTAACATTTTCATTTTAAGGCGATTCGTTTGGAATTTCTTCCGATTAGAAAATGAACATTTGAACAACTGTGGTAAATTCCGCGCTGTTCGGGATATATCCATTGCACCGATAGAAAGTTCTGATCAAACGCAAATTTTACGTATGATGGATGAGGACAACGGTGTACTTAATAGGGGCAAACGTAAAGTAGGTGGCAAGAAGCAAACTAATACTAAAGAAGATAAACGGGCCCTGCTCAAGGAAGAAACAATTGATATAGATACATCGAATGCTAGTTGAAAGTAGCTCAATTATTTTACATTTGAAAGCAGATTAGAGCAATATTGTACCGAATTTATTGTAACTTTTGTAAGTATTTGTAGTTCGTTGCACACAATGCAAGTGAAACTTGGAAACGGCTAACGTTATGGTCTTATATTTGTCAAAGATAATGACTGTAAAAGTGAAGCTATTGTAAGTGCCTTGTATACCGTTCTTCACGAAGCTCTGTGTTAAACAGTGAATTTAATCATTTGATACTGTGTTACTTATACTATAGTGTCTTCCAGTATTTTGGCACTTAACGCACGACTTATCGCTGATAAATTGTTGAAAAAATAGGCCTGTTAATTGTCTAGATAACGGCCTTGAATTATTTGAACGATGGGTAAAATTGTGGTAAACATTTGTCAAAACGATTTTGATCACTTTTGTCCATTGATAAGTATTACCAGAAATAGGTAAATGAAATTATTAGCGTTACGTTATGTGTTAATAATGTATATACTTGCTAAAAATTATGATCTTCACTTTTTATTCATAAATGCTGTGTCTTATACGTGTAAATGCATAAAGTGTGACATAGAAAATTGTAGTTGTACATAAAAGTGAAGTATACTTATACGTTCTACTTATAACAGGATTGTCTGTTCACCGTGTGCATTTGTTCGTGATAGTGTAACAGACGATAGTACGGAATGCATAGTATTATAAGTTTAGGAAGAAGGAACGCTTATTTCGTAATACTTGCAAGTGTTATTTTCGAAGCTAAGTTGTCAAATAATAAGTAGGGAAACATAGGTCCGCAGTTTACATCGTATAGCAATTGTATTCAGCTGGTTTAAAACAATTGAATTCGTCTTATTCGAAATATATTGGACCACAATATCTGTAAAATTACATAAGCGTTACCTTTCATGTACTGTGTAAGATATCCCTTTCGTGATAAAACACCGATTTATTCCTAATTGTTACATAATGCGTTGCATTTGTGCACTATTTCCAAAATGTGTTTTAAGAAATACAAGAGTTTGTATTTGGTGAATGCAAAACTTCAGACCTCACTATCTTGTTTCAGCACAGCTGTGTGGAAGTGAAGTGGTTCTTCCATTATGAATTAAACACCGTGTATTTTAACATTACGTATACATATAATTGCATTTTTCAAGAACTATTTACACGTTTATATTCTGGAGAGCAAAAAGAGAGCAAAAGTATTGCATAACTTCTAATTAATTTCATTTAATACGAACAATAGTAATAGTACTGATAACAATTATTTCAATGTTCATACAAGTATATAACATTTGTGTGCCTTGTACTTCATTTTGAACGCATAATTGGCCACAGCATAAATTGATAACGTCCTTTTCTTTGTCTTGTATGAAAAGGAAAATTATCTCGGGAAGAATAAAAGTCATGCGTTACCAGAAAATAACGAAGAAAAATTAATAATCTAATTTCATGTACTCAGTTGTGAATTTAACAAAATTGTGTTTTTACATTGAGCTATTCATTAATCAGCGAAACATATTGTTGACTATCGCGCTCACGTATTTGAATATCAAATATTCCAATTATTGTGATGGTTTTACATATATTTTTATATATACTTTGTTATAGAAATGGTATGAGTGACGAAGACACTCTGAACAATAGTACTTACTTTTATTGAAAAATGCCAGATATTTTTATATTTCGTATACAAAGTGTATACCAATTCTATGTATATCTTTCCCCCAAAATACGCGCAATATATACCATGTGTGATTAAATATGATTGTAAGTAGCTAGCAGTTAATTATGTGCATATATTTCCATATGAGATACGTATATTTCGTTAATAAAATATTGAGTACTTGAGAAGCAACGTGTTGTAGTTTGTGTGAATTCACTTATCAATAATAATTGCGCTTGATAACGGGTCACATATTTTAAATTTATTTATTCATAACAGTAAATGTTATACATAATATATACACAATTAGAGTCTGCGTCGATTCAACTTCGAGTAATAAAGTTACGACTGTACAATGAAGTGATAATCCTAACTCGGCATCACGCGTAACACTTTATATGCTAAGTTATATCTAGAAGAAAGCTGTAATTACAAACGGCGTGGATGATTTTATGCGCTAAAGTTCTGTTACGTTTCGTATACGTAACTAATACTATTTGTATGTTTTAAATACGTATTTGAACATCAGATATCTTAACAGTTTATGATACAAAATGGAATGGTATTTCAACGACTGTATTAAGTACTTCAGTATATTTGAACTCTCTGCAATCTTGTATCCATTGTTTTGGGATTTATTTAGTAACTCCTCTTTGAATTGAATACAATGAAGAATATATACTAAATGTTAACTGCGTGTCGCTTGTACGATGGTTTCACTTTCCTTTCAGTTAAATTGATTGATGTATGTAATTAAATTGCAAAGAGATAAATTGTGATATATATATATTTATATATCATTGACTAACTAAAATAATAAGAAGTGCTGCTACTATAAAGTACTTGAATGACTGGAGAGATGAAAGAAGAGTCAAAGAAAATGTGATTATTCATTCTTTGCAATGGATAGCATTCATCAGTGAATTAATAATTTCTACACTTAAGTGAAATAATATGTAGACGACTTTGGCAGTATAACATATAAAATACGAATTAGTTTTTCAACCATTGGAAAATGTGTTAGAATTACGTTCTTGTTTTTTCAATTAAATCTTCGATGTTATTTTTTAAAATGCTTGAGCGTTAGAAATTCATTTATTCGTTACCCTATATTATACAGAACGAAATATTATAGCTACTTTTCCTTTGGAATTATTGTATAACAATTACACAAAGCTGTGTGCTGTTAATCCTTCAGAGCCTGAACCTACTTCAGTACTTGTTCATGTGTGATATACGCGTAATATATTGGGTTGAGTCATAAGTAATTGCCGCTGCCGGTACTGGGTCATAAACTTTTTCGGACATTCCGAATGACCTGCAGTCCCCTGTCAACATGCTGGTTCCTTTATTTCTAAGGCTTAAACAGTCTAAAAGCAACAGCTAGCGAGTGCGGATTGATTACAATTTGAATTTTCTGAATAGTTGAAATGGAGAAGTTAAAACAACATATTCGGCATGTAATGTTGTGGGAGTTCCAAAATGGTAATAATGCGGCCGATACCGCAAAGAACATATGTGACATTATTGGTGAAGATGTAGCATCAGAACGTACAGTGCCAAATTGGTTTGCCATATTTCATTCGGGAGATACAAGCCTTCATCGACACGTCCTTTTTGCCAAAGTAGCCTAATTTAGTTGCTTCAGAGATTGACAAGCTACCAAATAAATGGGAAAGAGTTATATTTAATAATGGGGAATAGGTTTTAGACTATGAGTACTTCTGCAATATTCTTAAGAGAATAATAAAATTGGTGCAAAAAAACGGCAATAACTTATGACTCAACCCAATACAATAATAGGTGTAGAAAGTATCATAAGAAATAAATAAATGCCTTAATATTTCAAATTATAATTTGAAATTGTAACAAGCATATGTATATGCTTCTTAGACGTAGCACCCATTTTTTAATAATACAGAAAGGCGGCGCCGTTTTTTATTACAAACGAATTATACTGGAATAGTACAAGCAGCGAAGGATGAATAATTAACACCTACAACAAATAATTAATCGAATCTCAATGGGTGGCCGTGAATACACGAAACAAACGGACATATAATAGCAGTGGAGTAAAACGTATCACACACTGCAGATATTGAGCCTCGAACGAAGTCTTTAAGTGGATTGCAGAATACCGAAACGAAAATTCAATGTATTGAAAGCTGAACAACTTACTTCATTAAATACTAATTTATATACATTTACGCACGGTAAATGTGGGCGAATTTTTTACACTGATATGGAGTTGAATGATACAACTTGGTAATGTGAACATGACTTCAGCAGGTTTTCGTGGTACCAATTTCGCTACCGTGACTACTGGAGGCCTTCGACTTCCTTTCTGGATCCATGGCAATTGAAATGAACTCTTCTGAAATCTTTTTATCTAATCCCGTGTAAGTTTGAGCTAAATCCACTTGGTCCTCTCCTATAGAGGACATCCTTTTCGGAGATTCTGTTTTGACCTCAGTGTGTTTCTTCTTTTCCAAAGTCCCCTCGTGTTCCACGGATAAATGACGTTTATGCTTTGGTCGAATCTGTAACTATATAGACCTGGTGCATCAATTATTGTTACAAAGTATGCAAACCTTGTAATTAGGGATTTTTTTTGCTGTTGCTAGATATCTTCCATAAATAGTTGTGCCCCGAATTTACAATATACAGGGTGAACCTTATAAAGCGTTATAGACGAATATGTATCTCCAAAAATATTGATTATGCGCAAAAATGTTTCAAATGAAAGTTGTTCAGTACCGAGGGGGGCATCATGTGGTGGGACTTTTATTCTTCCCGGTGGACATAAAAGTCCCACCACATGATGTCCCCCTCGGTACTGAACAACTTTCATTTGAAACATTTTTGCGTATAATCAATATTTTTGGAGATACATATTCGTCTGTAACGCTTTATAAGGTTCACCCTGTATATTATGATTTTTGTCATTGAGTATATGCAAAGTCATGTACAGTTTGGTAATATTAGTTAACTTTTCTTTAAATGTGCCTGTGCAGATTTGTAGAATGATAAAAGGAATATAGAATATCTTATATAATGCGCTTTTTCTTCATTTGTTTTACATAATATGGACAATTATTGCAAGAAAACTGCAAAATATAGTAGAATATATTCCCAACAAAAAATGGTAAGCGCAAGGTTGCCAATTAAGTGTTACTGAATCAATTTTCCTTAACTACAATCAAATAAAACTTCGTAAAGTGCCCTCTCAAAGGCGGGATTAATCGAACTTTAACGCTCCGAGTGTTAACAATCAGTTAAACCAGACCTGGAGTTAATTAAACCTGAAATTATTTATCGCTAAAGCGACGCTGCCTGGAACAACGTTCAAGAAGTTGCTCGAAAAAGAATTCAACCACTTATTTTCCACCAAAAATCGCTCTTGCTTCCTTTCTAGCTCACCTCGATTCTCCTTTTTCTTATATCTTAGAAATCGCATAAATGTCTACAAAACTTCCTTTTCGTATCGGACACGAAAGTACACGCTGGAATTCGATACGTTTCGCTTTCTCAAGTACTAAAATCTCCAAAACGAGGAATGTTTCGAAAGGAGAATTACGGGTGGCAAGTTCGAGCAGTATTAAGTGTTTAAGGAACTTTTTCCACGGTTACACAATTATATGCAAAGAGAAACGGTATTCCAATACCGACTGTTAAATGCCGACGTCGAAGATGTCAACAGCTATTTTCACACGACGATACTTACTGTTGTACGAATCGTGACAGGAATATGAAAAAGTATCACGACGAGGATGATGCTTACCATTTGCGATAGAGGACGAGCTGCGTATGGCATGTGGGACAGTATAGGAACGGCACCATAAGCTGGAGCAGCCATTGGCAGAGGCCCAGCGGGTACAAATCCTCCTGGAAATTTCGCTGGGGCACCAGGCATTGCGTAAGGGGCCTGAGAGAAAAAAAGAATTATTGTCATTGCTATTATAATTAATTATATTTCATTGCTTTACTGGTATCATCTGATGCTCGTGCGACTTTGCAATTCAATCGTTTCATATACTTATGCTTCAAATCTAAGCCAATTAATGTTCGTTAAAAATGGAATGTACCATCGTTGTCATGTGAAAAGCCAGAGTTGGTTTTATTGATGCACGATTTTATTTTTCAAGTACCTATTTGGTATACCTATGTCGCTAATCAAAACGATTAATAATAAATGGAACGTCTGTTACTCATTAGTTCCGAAAATCTGTACAGATTGTTTAAGGGCAATATATTATATCCCCTCAGACCATATTGATGTAATATTCATTGCGTTGGTAAATTAGAAAATGAATCAATCTACTTCGAGTGCGAATTATGATGGAAATTGTTTTTCATATAATATTTTTCGTCGCGTGCAGCATACATACATATACATAACGTACATGTGCCATGAAATACGATCTAATTCGTTCTAGAACCTCGTACGTTATAGGATACGTATAAAAGAGGGCAGCATGCAAATATACGTATCATAAGTTTAATTTATTGCGTTTCAATTTTAGACATTGCACGCACGTGTAAATTTATAACAAAATTGTAAAGAAGAGAGGCGAGGAGTTATCTATTCGACTTCTTTTGGCGTACTGTCCGTTCGCTGTGACATATTTGCTCATTGTAAGCGTTTTCATTCAATAAGAAGAACTGTTGGTCGTAGCATTCGTTCGTTATAGCTTATAGCATACCCCACTGCACTTTAAGAAATGTATAGGGGTTATTTATAATGTTACACCATGCTTCCAGTTTACATATTTTTCTTACATATAATGATTTTCAAAATCTTATTAGAATTGTAATACCTACACATGTTCTACATTAAATGTGATTCGAGCAAAAAGATTTCAGGAAGGGCAAAAATAGCAGAAACTAGTTCAAACTATTCCTATTCCTTCCACATTAAAGCACAACAATCAGAACAATAATTAAATACACACGTACGTGTACAATCGATTTTAAATTAACTACGACTGACATTCTGAGACGTCCTCCCATCAAACAAATGAACCACAAAAAAGAGATCCTGGAGATCTTATCGAATAAAATCACAGCCAGTAGTCAATCACAGTAGCTATAAAATATCAACTGCTGAACACTACCATTATACATCGCCTCGGTATATACTTGGCACGCAGAAAACCTGAACTAATTATACTGACCTAAGATCAGTATACATTCCACAATACATTAAAATACATTCCACCAGAACTAATTTAAGTTTAACCCTTTTACCACTCTATCTACTGCAAGAAAATATTACTTCTCCACCGAATACTCCCGTGAATAGTACAAATATTCCAAGAAACAACCCAACATCAAATTCACTTGACCAATCACAAATGATTCTCTAAAACTCTCCTTGCACAAGAAACAAGAAGCAAGAAACATTCTAAACAATACTATATCTCGGCGAAAACAATCTCCAACAAGCAGAACAAACATACCCTGCATTCCGCTGA
Source organism: Nomada ferruginata (assembly GCA_963583965.1). NCBI lineage: Eukaryota > Metazoa > Arthropoda > Insecta > Hymenoptera > Apidae > Nomada > Nomada ferruginata. The sequence goes on along the minus strand of OY757225.1, from coordinate 4,447,549 downwards.
AACCAATTACCGTCATCCACCGCAAGAATCTCGCGGCCATTCGAACCGCAAACGCGCATTCCACCACGGTCGTCCTCCGATCAAAGGGAATCTGAAAAGCCACGGCTCATCCTGCTGACACAGAAACACCTGCACCGTGCCTCGTGCATCTCCAAAATGTAGGCACGAAGATCGCCCGGAGCTGCAGCTCGACGAGTTTCTCTCAGTGCCCGTAGTCTGAACTTTCTAGCTCGCGTGTCACTGACCTATCCCTACCTCTATCTCACCGGAGGTCGAGAAGCAGGAGCAACGATTGAAGGGCTGTGGAATAGGGCACTGTCTCACCTGGATCATCGGATGCATAGGTAACATCGGCTGGACCACGTAAATCGGTTGACTCTTTGGCACGTGGTTCTGCGCGCTGACCCACTGGTGGACCATGTTGCGTGTCTTCAGCCGACCATCGGTTGCCACATCATCGACGTTGCTAGCTCGTAGACACCCGCACAGCTTGGGGGTCAAGGTCAGACAGCTGTAGCCGGAGACCAATAGTTCGGCTAAGCTGGTGACAAGTAGGCCGATGCTCGCCAGCAGACCTGCCCAGCCACCCTCCATTTCTGATGTGTTTCCGTCTTCGTCCTGCAACAGTGTACATATTTTGCTTGTTTAAATGGTTATATGCGCATAGCGCGACCTGCTACCGGAAGTACTTCGAGAAGTTTATCGAAAAAGTTGCGAGCAACCCTGAAATCAAGCTCATTTCATATAGCACGATGTAACATGAATAATAAGCTAAAAGAATTTTACGTATACCAGTAAGAAATGTAATAGAAACGAAATTTTGATTGACACTCCAAGCAGTTTACTTCGGCAATCAGCAATCTCGCAAATAATACTGGCTTTCCTTTGTGACATACCTACTGGAATAGGAATTTCGGGGAAACACTGCAGATATAAATTAAGCTTACAAATAGAATGGAGATATAATTTGTAGCATGTAATTGCTAATGAAAAATACGTTTCTCTTCGTAGCGTTTCGCGGTGAGTATATTAACGTGGGAAATATCGTAGAAATACATTGATAAAATTTACAACTTTGGTATTATGCGCTTTCTAAAAAAAAGAACGACGGCCTGAAATGAAGGTGTGAGGTTGGGAAAATGTGCTGGTGCTTGAGAAATGTACATGTACAGAATTATTTGGTTCAAGACACGACGCTTGACACTCTATACAACGTGCTACCAGTCTGTTCTTTTATTGTTCCTGCTGCCTTATGTAGGCACGTTTAGGTAGCAAGTTCGTCATTTGAATATCCTGTAATGTATTCGCCCCAAATATCTATATTAGTCTTACTATAGATTAGTCCATCTATATTAGTCTTACGATATATATTTCTGTATTATTCTTTATCTCTATATTTCTGTACTATTCCTTATCTTTTACTTCTGTATTATTCTTTATCTCTTTACTTCTGTCGCTTAAGGATTCATACGTACAAATATTGTTGCATCTTGCCAAACCTTCCTCATCCTTGCCCTTACCCTGTGACTCACCCCGTTTAGTCACCCGTCCAATGTTTCCAATTCCTGACCTATGTCCCTAACTATTTTCCATCCCTACTTTCGACCTCTCCTATCACCCCTACTCCTATATTTCAGATCCCTTATAAACCCTTGACCATTCCTCCTCAAAGCTCATTACATTCATTATTATCTTACACTTCATACGAAAAGGTTCATTGTACTTATTATTACCATACCACAAGACCAAGTTCGCTCATTATTACCATACAAGTCCAAGCGCACTCATTATCATTCTTACAAGTCTAAGTGTTAATAAAATCTCTTAAAAACCGAAGTGGAAGTTCAAATTTTCTCTGTGTACATTACAATCCTTTCATAGACACGCCATAGAAATGCAGATAATGAGTTAAATGTAATAATAATGCTAGTATACAGGTGTTAACATAATTTATGCCGTTTACTTTTTTGCTGCATGAAAAATGAAAGTTTAGTCGATTTTTCTCCAACTTCTCTGAGTCACAGAGTAGAACGCGATTGAAAGACAACAGAAACATTCCCAACAATTACACGGTGTACGTTATTGCAGAGAAGCAATAAAATGGGACCCCTTCAAGTGAAAAATGAAGATAAGTATACACGCAAAAGGTACATCTCTACTCCAGAGTACTTTCTCTTGCCAAATGGTTGGAAGAAGGTACAGCAATTTATATTCGTCAAAGTCTACTTGCTTCGACCCAACATCGTTATTTACAAGACTCGTTTGACTTCGCATTAGCACACTTTAGTTAAGCTTGCAGTCGTTCCACGAAAACTATGGAATGCTTTGGCAGAAATTTAGAAATGGATTACTAAATACTTTATCTATTTTTATTTCAAACTATCTTAAGGCGTAATATTTATAGAATAAATTTTAATGGACATTTGAATCGCATATCTAGATATTTACTCCGTTCTTGAAACCACCATTTTTTAATTAAATAATTGAGCCTCTGTTACGGGTCCTTTTTCTTATTTTTCATTTAAACTTTATATCGAAAACGCTAAATTATTAAATTAATTCTACCAAAACAGTAAATTCTTGTATCACTTTTTCATTGCATTATTATTTATACTATTATCTAATCATATTTACCTGCAACCACTACTACTAAACGCCTGTCAATCGTAAGTCATAAAATCTTTCGACTCTTATTCATGGCTAATAGTAATCATTTCTTGAAACGTACAATCACTAATCACATTCTAACGAAACCCCTAAATTGTTTTTTCAAACTCTCTGAAAGAAACAATAATCTTATTAAATATTGAAAGCTCCAATCTGAGTAGCTAAAATTTATAAATGTTTTACAGCAAATCGTACGTTAGTAATTTTATATTTGTTAATTTATAAATACAACTTCTGAACCATTAAACTGAATCCTCTAACCACCATATCTTCGAATAATCCACTATTTTGTATTCATTATCTTTCCATCCCCAACGGAACCCCAGCACGTTTCGCGATAAATCATCGACCGGAACAGACGCGTTCCATCAGGGTCCAGAGGCGAGGCAATCTGTGAAATTTCACGATGCTGTGCCCTGACCGCGTTTTAGCCTTGGCATTGGAAACTTTCTCCGGCGGTCAAACGGTTCCAACGGCCCTGTTCCGCCTGCCTTGTATCGCCGAAACTCGCCGATTTGCCCAGCGGCCAAGGAAACGATCAGAACTGAATTTGGGCCACCAGTGATGTTAACTAATTGAACTGTGTATCGATCAACCGAAGGTAACTTTAATTATCGCTACCGCTAATGACTTGGAATTGTTAGAGGTTTAATTGGACGATTGTATCAACTTTATTATCAATATTAAGTATTGTAAAGAAATCTTTAAATATCGTTAAACATTATGAAAAATAGTTAAACATGAATTTACGAAGAAATTGATGAACAGTATTATCTTTGGTACCAAAGGTTTTTTTGCTGATTGAACACGATAATACTAGACTCAGTAAAAATATTGAGATTTTTGAAGCTCAAAATACTGTTGCGTATGTGTACACGACTGACTAGATGTTTCGGATTACTAGGTATTTCGACGAGCGCAATAGTTTTTAGACAATTAACAGTTTCGTAGAAAAATTTACTAATTTTTTAGTGTTAACAAATATTTAAACGGGTACAAGCGATTGTCGATCTCTAGAATATTAATTTCAAACTGATGATCGGCTGACCAGTGATAGATATTTGCAAAACTAAAAGTGATTAGATGGCCGTTAATGCATATTTAGAACACATGGGAATGTAAAGTTAAATCCAACCGTAGTAATTTTGCGTTGTACATTCAGATTAGAGTGTTATGAAAAATGCGTGCGAACGGTTATGCTTGCGTCGATTTCAGATAATTTCATTGTATTCGTCGGCAATCCAATCGTGGTGAAATATTTGTAACACGTTAATTGAATAATATTGAAATATTTTAAACACTATGCACGGAGCAAGGTTTTAATAACCGTGGAGCATAACGTTCGAAGAAGCTTTTCTCACAGGAGTTACATATCGTTTTGAATAAAATTAAGTAGATGCAAAATGGGAAGGTATCGTGCATATTCATATTATTCATCAAGCTATTCATCCCCGGTGCATATACCACAACTCGTAAAGTCTCGCGACTAAGTACTACATACTTCTCAAACCCCATAGGAATAACAAGCAAGAGAAATGATAGCAATTTCAATTGTATAAAATTATGGAAAAATTAAAATATGCCTACCATATTTCCCAATTAGAGCCAAGAAACTAGTGCACACAATTTATGCACAAAGTAGAATAAGTTGTAATAAATTCACGCCTACGAAATTATATGCACGTTTCCAACAGTGACTGCGTGATCAAAGACGGAGGATATTACGACGAGACAATCATGATGAAATACAATATAAATAAGGCGCCGTACGTTACGTTCCCATTCATAATGTTACACGCGAATACATCTGTACAGTAGGGATTATAAATTCCCACAGCTATATGGTCAGGTATATCTCCTTCATTAAAAGCGGAAAAAAGGTTACAGGAGTTGGTAGTCTTGCGTTACGTGGATGTTCATACCAGTTTATCTATCGATGCGATAAATTTGTCTCGATTTCTGCAATACCCGTATCCCGCTCATAGAGTAATAAGTATAGAACGATGGCACTTTAATAATTTCCTGATGAAGTCGCCGTTAACTTCTTGGTGGCTTCGCGGATAGGCACGTGCCAACAGAATATCTCCTCCGGCATGGAATTGTAGTTATCGCTTCGTTAATGATTGATCGTAATTGATACCTTCGCGTTATAATAACTATGCTCGACAATTGCTAATGCAACTTGAGAAGTGGAGTTTTCCGTTATTATCGAAGATGGGTTAACTTGAACGATGGACTTGCCGTAGCAATTAAATAATCGGATAAATATAAAATTGGTTTAGTTAGAAAGGAGCAATTGAGCGTTACATTTGTGGAAACGCGTGCACGCATTTTTTGTTGCATAACGTATAGCTTTCCTCGTTGTTCGTTCGAATAAAATATTTTTCAATATGGAGAATACAGTGGTTAAGTGGATGAATTTTGTGCGTTAATGGACACCGTACTATATCGCAGTTTTTAGAACGGTTTTAGTGATAAAGGGTGAGGTAAATATGGTTGTTTGTTGGAAATTAAAATAATATCTACTCGATGAACAGTTGCAAATTATAATAATGAAAATATTGAAATGGAGGAAATTGGTTTAGCAAGACAGGTACGCAAGTTAAAAGAATTAAAAAATCAAACATTAAAAGAATATTACTTTAAATGCTCGGGGGAAAAACTCGGGTTCGAATTATTTGCAAAAACATATCCTTTTCAATAAGATAACTGTTTCATTTTTCACACATTGGTAACTCCACTGAAATGTATTCTCTTCGAATTTCCATGTTTATTACTTTCACATTTACTATCCGTCGCGCACAGAAGTGCACAATTAAAACGGATTAAGAAATAAAATCGACCAACCCACTGCTGCAACAGTGAATACTAGTTAAGTCCGTTGTTAGAATAGCAGAGAACCGTTTACGAGGAAAAGAAATGAGAAAAGTGGGTACTAGTGAAAGTTCAGACAATACGTACTGGAGCAGAGAGCAAGGTCACTTCCGGTGCCCTCTGGGAGTCTCTGACGATGGCTGTCAAGGCTGTAATTGCAGCCATATTCGAAAGGGCAAGGGCGATCAGGCACGCTGCAAGGTGAGCCGTCGAAAAACTGGAATTCGTCTTGCTAGACGATGTTGCAAGTGTCGCGACAACACCCAATGCTCCCGCTACAAGGGCACCCATACCTGCCCATAGTCCTGCACCAGAACCACCTAAAGCGGCGCCATGGACCAACACTAGGATACCGAATACTACGAGGATAATACCTGTGAACAATAGATACACATTTCAATTCAATTATAGTCGCAGCTCGAGAATTTTTTTTAATAATATATTATAGATAAATAATTAAGATTAAAATTGTGTCGGAGAAGGTTGTAATTGTAGGCTGTTTTAAGCCCATTGTTAAAGTTGGTCAGCAAATTATACGAATTTTTGTTTGGAACTGGTGAAAGATGCGATATTGAGTGAACAGGATATAATTTTATAGTTCGTTGCTACACATGTTATAGGGTTCCACGTACAAAATTTATTGACTGAAATGAATTTTCTTGAAACTGATATAATTACGAATTGAAGATGGCAGTTTCTCTTGTTTAAGTTATAATGATATAAATATGTGATATTTCCCCTCTCTCCCTTATCTTCGTTTTCCCTTTTCTTAACGCTCGCAAAAGTTAATAATGAGAGGAACATAGCACATCATTTTCTTTCGAACATAATTAAAATTTGAATGTCTTCATATTAATAAGTGTTATTAATTTAAAGTAGACACGTACATAAGAATTTAACAATTTCAGAGAATATTAAAAGGAATGCCAAAGAATCAATTTCGAAGTAATAATTTATAGGGAAGGCACTATTATAAAGAATATCTTTCAATTCTCTTACGTTTAATTTTGATATGAAAAGAAATACATTTTTTCCTTTCAAAATCGAAATTCTTACAAAATGTTCATTGATAGGAATATGAATGAATGACAACTGCTGTTTTTGTTTTCTGTAAGGAAAGTGATTTTCGCTCTCTGCTCAAAGTATTAGTGTGCGCACGACCATTGTAATAATTACAATTATTAAAATACTGCCCGAGAATGTAAAATCATCACAAATTGCAGTGCGGCAATTCTCTACGGTTTGCAGGCCCGTGGAAAAAGTTACACAAGTATAGCTTTCTAAGAGAAATGTTTTCACTTTTATGCCGATTTCTATGCACTTCGGAGAGATGACTGCTGAGTGGGTGCGCTATGGAAATTCGTGTTCTTCATGTACAAAAGAACGAAAGTATGAAGATTCTATGCGAAAGTGGACGTCACACTGCCACAATTCGTATGGATTTATTTTATTTACGCAACGTGTAGTAATTTCAGAAAAAATGATCTGCCAAATTTCGTCTAAAATGAACGAAACTCTTACAAGCAATACAGGGTGAGTCTCCTAACGTGACGACCTCAAATAACTCGTAAGGTATTCGTTGCACGAAAAACTGTTTCAGCCAAAAGTTGCATGGTATCTAGGGGGACATACAGTGCTCTAATCTGTTTCTTATTACCTTACTTTTTTATTGAGATATTAGGGTCACCTTCAGTTTTTTAAATGGAATGTCTAATATTTTTTTTCGAATTCGGATAAACCATCAAATTTTGCGTAAAAAAGTATTACACAAAGTGGGACTTCAACTGAATAATTACTGAGATATCTTCAAATTAATAATCTTCTATTAGGAAATATGCGTAGTCAACGCGATTCTTAACACGACTTTGTTTACGACGGCAGGTCATACGAAGCATACGAAAAATACGATATGATAATTGTTTATGGTGCGTGTGAAAAAAATGCTATAAGAGCTAAGATCTTGTACCAAGCTAAGTGTCCTGATCGAAATCAGCCATCGCATTCTACCTTCTTAAGGCTTCGTCGAAGACTCAAAGAACATGGCAATTTTAATGTACAGAAACGTAAAAGGTATCCCAAAATCGTAAATAACGAAGGATGTCGTACTTCAACCTTAGCAGCTATTGCCCATAAGTGCATTGACTGTAATGGACAGCACTTCGAACACCGCTTGAAATAAAATTTGTTTCAAAAATATCTCAGTAATTATTCATTTGAAGTCCCACTTTGTGTAATACTTTTTTACGCAAAATTTGATGGTTCATACGAATTCGAAAAAAAATATTAGACATTCCATTTAAAAAACTGAAGGGGACCTTAATATCTCAATAAAAAAGTAAGGTATTAAAAAACAGATTAGAGCACTGTATGTCCCCCGAGATACCATGCAACTTTTGTTTGAAACATTTTTTTGTGCAACGAAAATCTTACGAGTTATTTGAGGTCGTCACGTTAGGAGACTCACCCTGTATAATTCTATACAATAATTCGGATTCATTGATTTAGTTGAAGTAAAGTGTTTGAGGATGTAGTTCATATTTCAGTAATTAACATAGTAGATGCGGAAAATCAAATAAAAAGCAATCGATATTTGATTCTATTATGCTGCATAATGTCTAATTTTCAATTATTAATAAAGGAAAAACATTTTTTCGTTTGACGCTTCGTTTTCGAGAAAATCGAGTTTGAAAATTCTATCCAGTACGCGTGCACTACAGGGTGTGGCCGGACGGGTGGTACAACCGAGCAAGGGGTGATATTACATGTAAAAATAAGTCGAAAAAAAGGAGTAACATTTTTTCGTTTGACGCTTGGTTTTCGAGAAAATCGAGTTTGAAAATTCTATCCAGTACGCGTGCAGTGGACTCTCTCCAAGTCATTGTTCGCTACAAGTTTCTTTTTGCTTAGACATTGTAATGTTGACCTTCCTAATGTTTACATTTATTACAATAAATGTATTATCCATACATTAACATTTCTTATTTATAATACATACTTAAACCTAAAGGCGGTATAGTGCACGCGTACTGGATGGAATTTTCAAACACGATTTTCTCGAAAACCAAGCGTCAAACGAAAAAATGTTATTCCTTTTTTTCGACTTATTTTTACATGTAGTATCACCCCCTGCTCGGTTGTACCACCAGTTACCAAACACCCTGTATATACTATAATATATGTATATTGGTAAAAAGAAGCAATAATTAATGAAAAAATATCGTACGCATATTTAACATTGAAACATTTTGGCAAGAAATTTAATACCTCGATTAAATTTCAAAACTGGACTTATTGTTAGTTGTAGGTATGTGATTTTATAATTGGGCAACATTAAAAATCTAAAAATAAATATTGATATTGCCGTTTTTATTTGCATTTTATGATCGTGAACTGCGAAAAAATGTGTATAGAATTAAGTGGAAATTATTTTCGTCTCTTTTCTTTGAATTAATAAATGTCGATTACTATAATGCTTTTGGTTAAAACGTATAAATTTTAAATAAGATAGACCATTAACATCAATGGAGACTTATCTTGTGCGGAAATTACATTTGCATTCATTTGAATGATATTTACATTAACTATATGGGGTCACGCTGAATCAATCTGGAATTCGCTATCAGTGTGAAACTAACACCCTAGGCGAACACGTTTATCGCGGATCCGTGACGTTATTAATTGTATTAGCTTCGATCAAACAGGTTTTCAGGATCTCAGTATTCCATGGCTGATCCCACCATAGTTTTCAGTTATGAAATTATTCACTTACTAAAGAATTGATTATATGTTACGGTCAAAATGGTCCGACTTCCATGAAATACTTTAACGAATAAAAGTAATATAAAAAATACGTCACAATTTAAGCAATACGTGACAACTATACTTTTTCCTTATTCCCCATAACGAAATCTATCATCTTCAGTATAATACAAGTAGAATCAATACTTCCTTAAACCCCAATACCTGTCCAAATCAATAGCAAAACAACAATCGAAAGGGCATTTGAAAATTTGAATCGGTAATATCAGAAACAACGTAGTTCACTTTCTTTTCTTAAATTGCGCTATGCGTTGAATCATGTTTCAGAAACGGCTCCAATCACGTAGACATATTTAACAAAATATTGTCGTCATTAATTGTTCGGCAAAATATATTTCCCGTGTTTATTTATTTATTCATTGCCAACCTCGTCGATTTATTTGGCAGTACAAAAATGACGCAGGAGCCATCTGCCATTCTTCGCGGGACAAAAATGGAATTTTCGCTTCGCAGGTAAGAAAATGCAAATTCAATGAATTTTGCAAACAGTACTCACCAAGAAGCAACTGTCCGCAAGAGATGAACATGAGAAGATTCGATTCATCCTTGGACTCCGTTTTCCGCAGCTTCTGTCGATCACCGGCATGTTTTTGCGCGTGCGACTTTTGCTGTCGCTGTGATTTTTCAGAAATCAGAACCTCCTTCGAGTGTTTCGACTCCAGACAGCTTTCCGGCTTCGAGTCGGACGCGCTTGAATCCTTCGACGCTTTCGAGTCCTTCGATTTGCTCGAATCCTGACTTCTGACAGTCGAGTCGAGCGCAATCGCCGCGTTCTCCATGCTTCTTCTTCTGTCGTGTTCGTAGGCTTCCTAATTCATCACCGTGCACACCTGTCCCTCCTGTTTCTATTTGAAGTATCCAAAGAATGTACTGTCATTTACTCCAATCGTGAATTCCTTCCTTCTCTATTATTCTTTTCCTTTCCTCCCTCTTCTCTAAGCTTTGTCTATTTTTTTCTTTTTTTTTTGCCTTTCGTATATATTTTCTGCTAAAGTTCTTTCGTTTATTATGTTGTTAAATTTTTCTTCGAAACTTCGTCAAAATAGGCTTGCAACGATTATCGAGATTATTGTTCACCTCTTCCAGCCTTCTTTTGTCATCCAACGATTTGATTATTTGAGTAGTAGGTGTGTGTGTGTATGGGTGGACGCCTCTTTTTGTTAAAAATTGATAGACAATTTAAGCTTTATATGATATTCTAATGTGGATCCGCTTTTTTTATGTAATTAGTTTGCAAGGACTCTTCGTTGTTGTACCGTTCACGTAGCTTAGCAATGGTCAATAGACGCTACATGTAGTCGTTGATCCGGTTGACACAGTCCGTTGAATCCCAACGATCTGTAAATTAAGTAAGAAAGAATTGAGTTGCTAGCAGTTGGACAGTATCGAGATTGTGGTAAGAGAGAACATTCGATTTCTACTGATTGTGAGAGGTGCAGTGTGACGTAAGGTTTTATTGAAATACAAGGTTACTATAAGAAGAAGTTTGTCGCTGCTTTTAGTTTAATTATTTTAACCATACGATTGATTAATTAATTGCTCTGAACGATTATTTTCAAGATGAATTTGTAGTTGTGACAAAAAGCTTGTTGAACACTGAATCATTTCCCTGCGAGAAATTTTGTCATGTGCAATTTTAGTACTATTCCCTTTATTCTCTAGCAGCACTTTTTTTCATCATTCTTATCTTCAGCTCGTGAGTCAAGAACATTAACTCGCACAATTATTTTTTAATCAGTTTGCGGACACCTATTAAAGAATTTTCTTTTGTATTACTGAAACTGTAATTGTTGTCTTTTAGTAACTACTTTCATGGTTTTGTTCCACAATCAATTCGAATATTCGTACAATACAATTAGTATTTTGGATTAAATCAGAACGTTTTAAATGCAATTATTGCTACAAGCTTTAATTACTTAATAATAGTAACAGAAAGAATTCCAGGTTCCTCGTTGGTATACTAATAAACCATTTCACCGTCTAGATTGTACAGTTACTTGGCATCTAGATGTTATCAATTTCTAGGTGTTAATTTGATGACTAATACTGGAATGTATAAATTCCCAGAAGTTTCTAGGCCTAGGATCCGCATATTAGACGAGTTATTCGACCATCCCTAGTTTAATGTTAACGTCAACTTCAACGTTACTGAAATTTAATTTCGATTCAGCTCCTGCAAGCTTTCTTACGCCAAATACAAATTTAAGCAAGAACAACAAATAGTAATGGCAAAAGGTATATACTAGGTGTACCGGTTGGTAATTCTTAATTTTTTTTGTAAAGAAAACAATTGAAATTTGGGAAAGAGGAAAAAATGCTTTATTCAAAATATGCATCATCGCTGGCTACACATTTTTCCCATCTGCCCTTCAAATTGTGGATGCCTTTCCAAAAAAATGGTTCACATTTTGAGGCGAACCAGTCATGGAGCCATTTTTCGACATCTTCGTAATTTTTGAAGTGTTCCTGGGAAAGTGCGAGACCCATCGATAAAAACAAGTGGTAGTCCGAAGGGGCCAAGTCTGGTGAGTACGGCGGGTGGGCCAAGAGTTCCCAGCTAAGTGCAGAAATTGCGTCTTTGACCGTTTTCGCAGTGTGTGATGGGGCGTTGTCGTGTTGCAAAATCACTTTTCCGTTTCTTCTAGCCCAATCTGGGCGCTTTTCGATCAATGCATCGTTCAAATTGATCATTTGTTGACAGTAGCGATCGGTGTTAACTGTTTCGCCTAGTTTCAGAAGCTCATGACACACGGCACCCTTCTGATCCCGCCAAATGCATAGCATTGTCTTCCCTCCGAAGCGATTCGGTCTTGCGGTCGATGTTGGTCGTTGTCCTGGGTTAACCCACGACTTTTTACGTTTTGGATTCTCAAAGTAGATCCATTTTTCATCTCCAGTCACGTTCCGATGAAAGAAAGACTTTTTTTGATGGCGAGAAAGCAAAACTTCTTTTGACTGAACAAGAAAAGCAGTGCGTGCCGCAAATGCTCTTTGTTTGGTTTGAAACTAGACATGTTTACGACAAAAATACAATATGACGCCAACTCGAAATCGCTTCAACATCGACGTCGTTTCGAAAGGTATTGTCATAGCAACAAAATAACATAAAAGTTTAGACTGTGAACAAGCCCTTGTGTCCAGTACCATCCGGCGCAGAAATTAAGAAATACTAACCGGTACACCTGATATGTATGCATTCTCCTTAAATAATTGAAACTTTAAGTGGTATACAGAAACGGACTACGAAGTCCCAATGATTTATTTAATTTCTTTTCTTGTAAATTCGTTGAAAACGCGGTTCAGATTAAATACACGCGTTCACTTATCTATACATTAATTCGTTTATCTATTATTCAACTGCATAGTCGATAAACAGAAAATATTTAAAACGAACCCTCACAGAAAGTCAATAAACGCGATGACGTTTTCCCACGAGTGCACAATAAAATACAACGAAACGCTTTTCATTGTGCACCATGGACTCTGGTAAAATGAATCGGAATAAATTTTGTGCCACTCTCGTCTGTAACGTGTTACTGGCAATTGCATCTGCTGCCTTTATTAGCCAAGGAAAATACGACGCAATGCTCGATGCCCGCGAATCATGTACAGTTATGGCGACCAGCCCAGAAAAATTCTATGGTTCACGATGTGCAGCGACCTTGAAGTAATACGAACTTGTCCTTGTTCCGTGGACAAACCGGTGATATTTCGAAAGAACAAACTGGGCTTTCATTCAATTCCGGCTTCAATGAATGGAACACGCACGTCGGTGAGATTTTGAAACCCGTTCAGTATGTTCCTGTGCAGAATTGGCGGGGAATAAGGAGTATTGCATAGTTGTGATAAGCTTGAAATATTTCTTTCGGCTGTTTTTCCGTGTACTTTAAAAGGAACGGACAAAGAATTTCGCAGGACTAGCGAAGATTGTTAAATAAATAGCCCATAAAGCATAGAGAAACTGATATGCAAAATATATTATTTTATTGGACACCATTTATCTTCATTTCATCGACAAGTACTTTCTTTTTATGGAATCACAATTTAGATTCAAAATGGAATTTCGATAGTCAAGCTCTGACCGTTACGAAATTCAACTTATATTATGTAAATGATAAATATAAAAACTTTGTATTCTTAAGGTTTTATTTCGATTTGTATTAGGTCGTCCCATGAGTTCGTTCCGCGGCTGCGTTTATACTTTGGTAAGGAATTTTGTATTTTGAGTTTCTTCCAGCCAACCAAACAATTAATTCAGACAATTACTATGCTCAGATGGATAAATTGAAAGGAGCAATAAGAGTGAAACGACCAAAACTCGTGAATCGGTACAATGTGGTTTTTCATCACGATAATGCAAGACCACATGTGACACAAAATGTGCAAAAAAGATTATGTGAATTTGGTTGGCAAATTTTATTACACCCACCATATTCTCCAGATATTGCTTCATCGGATTACCCCTTATTCCGGTGGATGCAACATTTTTTTAGCCGGAAAAAATTTGATAATGTCGAGCCCCTATAAAGAAACATTGAAAAGTATTTTAACGAAAAACCACAGAAATTTTATAGTGACGCACAGTGGTCCCAAATCCCGAAAACGCGGCCAAAACTCAAAAAATGAATTTGTTGTTGAGGAGGATGCGATTGATGGATTGGGTAGTACAATAATGACTCTGTAGGGGGATGGAAGGACGTAAGTATTATTTTTTTACCTGAATGGCAATTACAGTCCGAACATCGGTTTCTTTAGACAGTCATATCTCGTGAGCGTAAGCGTAAATGTGAAGTGCAGACTGTAAGGTGTATAACTTTTTTTAGAGGACATCAATCTTAATTCTGTAAAATGGATATTGTTCCTGGAAGTTAGTAGAACATTTTCTCTCTCTGAATATATTAAGAATTGTTATCCGTTAACATTGTAAATTGGTATGTGTAATATGGAAAATAACATGTAAGATTTAATGCATATATTTTAAAGATGTAGAGAAAAAGTTGTATATCCCACAATATCCCGCCAAAATTCTTGTTGGAGCTTTTAGTTTATACTTTCATCTTACTATATTTACAAAAATTGGCTGCACTTTTTTGCACTTTCAGCCGTGACACCATTTTGAACAAAGCATTACTTTTCACTTCTTTTGCCTTTCGAGAACTGTGAATGATACGGAAAACTGTTTCAGGTAAAAATTATATCAATTTTGAAGGATCATTCTTACTTAGAATTATTTACACGTAAAAAAAAAATTAGAAAAAAAAAATTTCTGCAGTAACAGAATTAATCTACAGTCATCGAAGAAGTCTTCGGTATGGAGTAATAAAAATGATCTGACAAAAAAATGTTTCAGATAAAAGTTAATCAGTATTCAGCCTTCCCCAAATTTTAATAGAAAAAATTAAAAAAAATTTTTTTTTTATAACAAATTGAAGGTCAACTCGATTTTGATACGTTAATATATATTTTTGACTTTGTATTATCATACCTGACATCAAGACCAATTCAACGACCTACCATACTATTATCTTAACTGTCCAAATCACGCTAAAATAGTTTTGGCGGCGTTTTCGGGATTTGGGACCACTGTGTGACGGTATAATGACTTTTCCAAAAAGATGGGAAGAAGTTGTGGAACGAGAGGGCGATTACGTTTTTCCATAAACTTTATAGGTATGTTTCATACATTAATTTAAATAGCAAAAAAAAAAGCGGCGCGATCTTATGGGACGAGCTAATAGTTACGCTTGTACTAAACGCAATTTTGAAATATTCTTTGATACGTCGCAGCAGCTCATATTGTTAAACATTAAAATGTGAATAAATTACAGAGATACTGTGATCCATTTTGTCATTAATTAACATTACTTAAAATTCCGTTTACGTGAAAATAATGATTTCCTTGTGCACTAAGAGTAGCGTTTATCAAAAAATTGCTTCAATTGAATCACCATCGCACCAATCTTAGGTAAAGAAAAAAGCTAATCTCCAGCCATATAATTTCCATAATTCGTAGCCTCGGGTCACCAGACCTCTGCACCTTTCAATTAACCACGTCCAACCCACTTCACACTTTTACGTCGGGGCTACGCAGAGATCGATTTATAGAATTCCAGAAGACGTCGTGCTCTTTAACGACGTTGCTCTACGCTGAATATTTCACGGTAGACGAAACTGGCGTGTACGGTAAATTTCTAACCGGAAAAGAATCCACGCGTGTAGGCTGGCGAGCAATCGCGATGAACCGCGGGCAAACACGCGCGCGTTGATTCTTATGGCGTGCGCTAAATGGTATTGTACATACATTTGTTGCAAACGGAAGAACATGTGTCGGCCACAGGGACAGTGGTTTTTCACCTGTTCGAAACGATATTTTCATTGGACGGCGTACAAAACTTACACGTGTAAACGCGCAGCTTTACAGTTACATTCGTGACTACATACACCTGTTTCATTTTACACTAACAAAGTGTGTAAACACGATTTACCGTGGATTGATTCGTAGCATACATTTGAACGAGAACACCGCTTAATTGCGGTGTACGTAATTGCTTTTTTCAAGACGAAGAAATACTTGAAGAGATTTGTATTTGTGTGAATCGATGCTGGGGAACAATTTTGTGCTTTATTAAATGACCACGGGCCAAAGCGATTAGCTCCAGTTTTTTAGTCTTTTTTAAACTTTACTTACAAAGAACTCGACTGGTGCTTAACTTTTTATCGTACATTGAACAGAAATTCCCTTGATAATTACGTTCAACGTCACTATGTAAATGATAAAACTTTGTACAACAGATGATTAATTAATAATTTACTTTCAGATGCCAATGTGATTAACCTCGCGTGCTAAATTATATTAGAAAATTGTAGTCGCGACATACAAGGTACATCTGTGATAATGCGTTCTGCAATGTACATTTGAATGTATGTTTTGTACGGAATTTTGAAAAATAGTGTTCATTTTATCAATTTTTATATTTTCTGCTTTGTGGTGTTAATCGTTTTGGCAAATGAACGTACGGCGAATCTGTTCTTCTTATATAACATTGTTCAATTGACTTTAAGTTTCTACTTAGGTAAATTGATTTTACTTGAAGTTCCATTTATTTAGAACTGTGAACTTTACAATTATTACATACTTCTTTTTCCAATTGTGAGAACCGAATGGTATAAAATTGTATCGTTAATGGAAACGAGTGTTATTCAATAGCATACGTTTTCAATTAGGTTACTGTTTAAGCAGCTATCGTGTGCATTTCTAATGTTTTGATATTCAACGTAGAAAATAGCAGCTAGAACCATACATAGTTAATAAAATTAATTTTTTGAGTAATTTTATCATCAGAGTAGGATCAATTACCTAAGAACAATTACAGTATCATGATTGTCTTGAAGCAAATTATAGTAGATAGATAAACTACATGCAAAGGTGCTAATTTTTCACATGGTCTAGTTTTTAGAAGAAAGCAATTCACATGCAAGTATAAATGTTTATAAAAAAAGTAATTCACATTCACTGTGCATTTTATTGCCACACAAATTGATCGTATACTGAATGAAAAATATAATCTGAACTACGTACGTTCCCATATAATTTCGCTATTGGTTCATCGAAAATCATTCATACAACTAATTTATATAGAAACTCGAAATAATTAATTCAAACCTTTCACCAAATTATCGGGAGAAAAAGATGAAGATGCTCGAACAATCAAAAGGATTACGATTTGTGTCGAACTAGAACGAGCTCCTCATACAGAGATAAAAATCTTTCCCAGCATAGTATGTAATTTGTGTAGATCTTTCTCTAAAATACGAGAAAAATCGTTGCAGAATCAGAACCACTGTATGTACATATTTCCAACGAACAAATCTCTATGATCAAGGATCTATTTATAAATCTTTTTCTTTCTAACAAGAGATCAAAATCTCATACCAATTAAAGGAACATTGTTCTAGCACGTGTAATTCTTGCATTGTACCTTCGAAAAAGTTGGAAACATATGTTTTTGTAATTTTCCACTAAGTAATAAACAACGTAATTCTTTGAATAAATTTATTAGAATAAATTATGTATAAAAAGATATATTCTTGTCGACAAATAATTCCATCTTCCTTCCATTCATTACAATTTCAAAACTAGAAGGTTTCCTGTGTACCATTTATCAAGAATACAAGAGTAGAACCATAAGAATCTAAATGCAACCTTAATAAAATGTTTGCCTTCGTACAACTTATCAGTTATGTTATCACATTATAAGAAACATAGTTAGGAGATTGGAATTAACATGTTGTAAAATTAATATTTATCACAATTTTGTGTTCATAGTTTAACGAAAAATTATTATCATTTCTACTTTAAACAATTCACTGAAACTTTATACGAAATTGTAATAAGCATTCTACTATTATTATCATTTCCTATATTTTATTCTTTGACAAAAATTTAAGACAAATATTTATTTTCGTTATCAACCTTTGTCAACATTGACAATTCTAGTTACTTTCTCGATATTGTTATTTACTTCGGTGAAAAGTTTTTAATCAACGATGAATAATATATTTTAGTTAACGCCAATTAATCTCTGCATTATTTCAATATGAAATTTGTAATTTTTGTATTGACGTTTGTATCGAAATTTGTATCTATATGATTGACATCAGAGGACCAAATTTCTGACACATTAAACTACCTCAAAGAAATTCAGCTCTATGACAAAAGTTAACCAAAGGATAATAATTTGAAATTGTCGTTAATGACCCTGGTGTCGATGCGACGTTAAACCTTATTGAAAAAAAAATTGTAATAAATTCTGCAAACTGTAAAATTTACTTTCTTATTAAATGACGATTAATTACATAATACATATTCCGTAAGTAATGTCACTTCCATCGGCTTCTGTTAGTTGCTCGGTAAAGAGTTTCTCAACTGGCAATAACTTCTCTGTTTTATCATACAAAAATTCACTTTCACAACAGCTTATAAAATTTGTTAACAAATAATTGAGTCAATTATCATTACCAGTTCAGAGTTTCCCAATGACAAATAGTTTTTTCTTTTTTTCAATTTTTTTCCATAAAAATCCACCAAAATGATAAGAAACATTTTTCTCGACATACCGTGGGACAAGCAATAATTGTAAATGAAACACCTTTAACCCTTCTGCCTCGACCTCCATATTTGTGTGATGATCATTTGTGCTGTAATTTACCCTTATATGCAAAATTTGTTCCTTTTTAATGGTGTAATTCAAATATTGTGCACTCAAAAGCATTTAAAAGTTTATTATTTAAACCTCGTAGTATACTAATTAGAATTTCTCTCACAAAATTGAAGCAATGATTAATTGAAACCTTATTTATTGCTAATGCAGTTACCATACTAAATGTGATCTGCACAGTGAAAAATCTGTACAAACTTTTTGATAGAGTTGAAATATAAAATTCTAGTGCAGTTTTAATCATGGATACAATAATTGTAGAAATTTTTATAACTTTATATTTCGATAGATTCGAAGATTTTCAATTCCAGACAAGATTTCAAAGAGTTCTAGAAACGTCTTCCTGCTCCCTGGTTCTTCTTACCACAATCTTAAATCCACGCTTTTTACTACCTATTAATTTCCAAATCCCCAATAGTTAGTGTTAACTAAAAAATTCTAAATCCCTCAAGCTGTACAAAGAAAAACACTTTTCTAACGTTTACTTAGAAACAGAATAAACTGTATCCTGTTATGAAAAAGCTTCTGTAAGTACAACGTACAAACGGCCAACAAATAATTGATTATATTACTCTATTTTTCATTTCCAAACTAAAAATATCGATTCGTTCGATTCCCTTAGCCAAATTTATGCGTATTGATTATACTTCTCTAAAAACGACATAATTTGAGTACCATTAAAAAATATCGTCGGATTAAACGGGAAATCACTAAAGCAATTTGACATATAAAATCTAATACCAATCACTGACGTGAACTAAAGTGTTCGAAACACCTTTGATCACCTTTACAGACGTAGCCCCGAAACTTCTTCTGTCCAACCCATCAAATTTGCTCCGTCATAGTAGGTATACCAATACATCAAACAAATATAAACATTTCTACATCTCTATCATCAAACTGCTTGTCTGTTGAAAGAAACTTCCACTGGATGTTACTTAATATCGTAACCTCACCCTGTTCTCTCATCAGGTTCAATAGTGAGTGTGATGAAGAGATTTCGTAACCCACAATGACCCCAACCAAACACAAAGAATTTTTCTCACAAGCATTCCACTAGGGTTTTTTGCAAGGATTCATGCTATTTTTGTTCCATAAATGATTTTTGCTTTAACAACATTTGACCATGGCATGTTCTATTTATATTTTTCCCTATCCTATGTTTAAAGCTGCTTGCCCCTGTTTAAAATTGTTTCGAATTTTTCTAGTAACAGAGAAAGTTTCATGTGAAAACTGTGAGTCCTTGAGACAATTGGAATGATTTTGGAATCTCCGGCTCATTTTATTTGACGAGATTAATCGTGGTTCCAAAACTCGCCAGGCTGGCCGAAATATTTATGTCGTCTATGATCATTGACGCGCTAACGAAAAAGCCGACTAATTTGGCAATCTCTACGCGTTGGTTAAGCCTTTTGTTTCCACCAGCACCGCTTTGGAACTTTTTGAATTAATTTGGCAAAAAATACTCTTCGGAACGCTGAATCAAATAAACGCCAAACCAAACGTGTAATCGCCTAATCGATGTAAAGTGCATTGGACAAAAATGATATTCCTGATTCGCAACAATCGGCACGGACTTATTGAACAAGACAATATACAGGGTGATAGGGAAATAGATAGCCAAACTCAGGTTCCGAATACCACTGTACCTAAGGATGACAAAAGTTCGTCTAAGAACGGGTCCAAAAATTCTTCCTTCCCGAGATGTAGACACTTTTCGATTTTGGAGTATTGTAGGAATGCCTAAAACTTACGGAAAGATATGGTTGAAAATGATTTCCTCCTGCAACAATACATACTTCGCATCTATGTTTCAAAGAATATTGAAGTCGTTCAAAACTTGGTGCTGGTATTTCGAAATTTTGTTAATATAGTGCCGAGAGACCTTTAAGTTCTACGCCTGGCAGCTATTCAGCCCTACTTAGCCCTACTACAATAAAATGCCCTAACAGCATTTCAGAAGTAAACTTAGTAGGTGATACATAGGCCATTATAAACTAGTAACATAATTTGAAAAGCAGTTAGGATAAATAAATCTGGCAGCTTCTGACCCTCTACATAGAATGCAGGGCTTTCTAGCTTTATTCAAAAGTTAAAAGACTCGACAATAAAAAATGCTAGATAGGACATTTTAAGGACGGCAGTATTCTAGTAAATCTTCGATGCAAGCAAAAAGTGTCCGTATCTCGAGATAGAAAAGAGTTTAAGGGTTTCTGGACCTATCTGTTCACACGACCTGTGTTCGTCCTTAAGACACAGTGGAATACGGAATCACAGCTTGCTGTTTCCTCGCTACTCTGTATATCCTACACGCCTAATCGATTAACCTGTCCATCGCAACAGACCAAACCGTTCGTATGGTTCAGCAGCATCTTAAAATCTCCTCGTCGTCAAAGACAAGCCAGTGCTCCATAGCACAGCTCCAGCCAGCTTTGTCGCAAGATCAACGTAACAAACTCCGCCGCGCCCCGCAGTTTCGCCCACCGGTGAACCGCGGGTTTCTACTACAGGTGAGAGCACGGAAGGCTCGCGAATTGAACGTACCAGGTCGACGTAGCTTTAGTCCCGATTCGTCTTCCTGGTCATCGCACGATCCCGCCGCAGGGGGTTGCAATGTACACTTCACTGATCGAACGTCGCGCACTTGCGTTACAGGTGCACCACCGTGTGCGGATCGCGGTCACGAACACGGGCAGAAAGCTGAAAGACTGGAAGGTGACTCGCGATACTCTGGCGCGACCGGCTACTCGTACTCCCGATCGGTGACTGGAGTGTTGCTCGCGCGGCTCAGCTCGCAAACTATTCTCCTCGCGCCTTTCTCCGTCGCTCTTTCTTCCACTGCACCAGAACACGCCGATTTTCCCCTACCTCTGTCCCACTCTTTGGACTAAATCGCTGTTCTTTCCATGGAACGGGCCGAAAATTGCTCAACGATCGACGATCCCGAGGCGCTAGGTAAATCGCGGCAAACGCGCGCGTTGGGCACCGTGAGAATTTCAGGCTTTCCGGCTGGAGCAAACCTCGTTGGGCGATCGAAGGGCGTGGAGTTAAGAGGAGGAATGTTTGCTGAGTTATTGTACATTTGCGTGACGTTTTTGGTGCATTTGAGTGGATCTTGTAGGGTTGGAATCGTTCGAGGAGCGGGCCAAGTGGGGTTGAATTGCGATGCTCGAACTGACAAGGAAGGTTAGGCAACCCGAAGATTCAGAAACGCATGAAACTTTGCATACACGTGAAGCATGTCATCCGTAATACAACCCTATTTTCTGTTTGTGCCATAATTCGATCTTAAGGGGTGAAATCAGCTCTTGAAAAAAATTCAGAAAGCTCTTCTTCGTGAAATATCTCAAGAACGTTGACCGATATTTAAAAAAAGTATAGACAAAACTTGCATCGCTTTATTGCGTCTATAAAACTGCGTAAAAATTATTTTTGACAAATCCACGGAAAAGAAATATTAAAAAAAAGAAGGCTTTTTCAAAAAATTTGTTTACGCAGTTTTGTAGATGTAATAAAGCACTGCAAATTTTGTTCATACTTTTTTTAAATATCTCTTAGCGTTCTCGAGATATTTCACGAAAAAGAACTGTCTCAATTTTTTTCAAGGGCTGATTTCACCCCTTAAAACCGAATTATGGCACGAATGGAAAATAGGGTTGCATTACGGATGACATACTTTACTTGTATGTCAAGTTTTATGCGTTTCTGAATCTTCGGGTTGCCTAACCTTCCTTGTGAGTTGAGTAATTTGAATGCCAAGAATATTGTTGTGGCGCTGTTCAACGCGGAGAAGATTCACGCTGCATTTTGAATTTTTTAAAGACAAATCAGAGAAGTTAAATTTAAAACAGACAGTGGACACAATAAAACGCACAGTCAACAATTATGACAATCATTAAATAACAATATGTACTCATTTCATTCGAACTATATATAATAAGTTGAATGAACCTGTTTATCAAAATATTTTAATATTTTCGTATGGAATTATAAAAGGAATACACGAACGTAAGAACAATAATTTGTTTGCTAATTTTCCTTATTAAAGCTAAGTATAGTATTTCGTTACTGAAGATGGAATAACTGAATAGGAAGGGTGTAGCCGTGTAGCCTATGTAAACGGAAAGGTTAAGACTTTAATTCTCGAATGTGATGTAATATAGTTCTGGATCTTTCTGCCCGTCGCGTCGTTACACGCCTGGCAGAATTTACGATTCCTCTTGCAATGTGCTTCTTAGTATTCTAGCATGGCGTTCTTTCTTGCAGGGGCTATAAATTTTACAATACCGATAATTGAAATTTCGTTTACTGTTCGCAATCACACTCTACTTCGCATTCTGTAATCATTCCGCATTCCATTTCTTCGAGAAAGATGCAATTTTTCTGCAATTTTTTAATAACAGCTAGAATATTTGAAGAAAAATGTTTCATTGAAATTAGAGTTTCAAGGAAGCCTAAAAACGTCTTTCCGCTTCTTAATAATGCTTGATGCATCTCGAATTTAAGATTGTATGCGATTAGATTTCCAATATTTTTAATTGCAAGAGAAAGTCGTATATATTAAACATGAATTTTTTGATAGTTTCCTTTGCAGGCAATATTTTCAGTTCAATTTTCTCGTCATTAGAATGTCTATCTCACATTTTGCAACTGCGTTTAGTTTATGTTGAATAGCGATTACAAGACGATGTAGACTTAGTTATTTAAAGTATTACTATTAAATAATGTAAACAATACGTGAATTAGATGATCAAATAAAACTATTATAATGAAAAGTATAATTTGTATTTCTTTTTAATTTCATTGTTCTTACGGTTTCTTTTATATGACACCAGTCTATTCATTCTTGGACCTAAAACCGAAATAAAGGAGAAGAAGTAAAATCACAATAGTTTATAACAATACAAGGTAACGTAGTACATTGCTAGAACTCCTTTATAAACACTGTGTTTCGTTCGAAGCAATTTAAGGTTTCGTATGAATACGAAGCTGACAATAACGTGAGAGATAATTTGAAAGTGCAAACTAGTTGGCACGAAATTAATCACAATCCAGAATTTTCTATTCTTAAATAACATTTCCCTGGAGAATGTTAAACAAAAAAGAGTAAAAAAGTATATATGCAAACAATAAAGGGGGAAAACTAAGAAAAACAGAATATTCGTGCAACAAAATACGAGTTATCATTTGTGATAGTATCGAAAGAATACAGAATCATCTGACAATCAGAGAACTTATCCTTTAATATTTCGCATGAAATATTCTACTATGAACTTTTAACGCAATTTTAAAATTCCATAAACTTTCCAATCTTCCAGTGCACGCTGTGTTAAAACGACAAAAAACGATAAATAAAAAGAGGATCGCGAATTACTTCACATGCCGCGAAAAATTTCCAAGGTAATTTTGCGTAGTGGAAATTGCATTATTTCACGTTGCGTCAGTGCTTTATCATCGACGCCGCATTTTTTTCTCGCCCACTATGGCTAGGAAATTAATTAGAGGAGACATTTTTACAGTGATATAAAAGGTCGACGTGGTTTCTAATACTTTCTAGCGGCAGGTGCGAAGTGAAACGTCACAGCGAATTGATTTTCCACCGGTGCAATGATCGATCACTTGTGCGAAACAATACACCTTGCACTGCCGCTTTTGACAATGAGCAATTTTTAACCCGCTCGACTGACATTTGCTCAACATATGGGAACGGCGCATATACATATGTTACATATATGTATTAGCTGTACGAATAAGTAATGCACTATTTTGTGGCCACTTCTATGGGTTAATCTGTTGCAAAACAATGCATTTGTAAATACAATTGTCGCCAAACCTACAGAACTTCTTCTCTCTTTGAAATTTTAGCTCAATGGAAATGAAACAAATAAAGCATTGATCTTTACGTTCGGTAGATATCAGGTCCTTTTATTACTACGCCACATTTTTAAAGTATTTGTCGAATAACATACGTACAATTGGCATAAATAAGCCATAATACGATACTTCTATGTCCAATGGATATGTCAAGTAATTTAAAACGTGTGAGATAAATTAAAATAAAGCATCTTTTGATCATTTTGCCATGCGAAATAGATACATATGTTTTGTTATTCTATAGAGGTGAGATGTTTAAGTTAATAAAACAGTGGGAAAAATTCCAAAGACACGACGAATTACACGATGATTAGTATGATCAATGAACTATCTCAATATTAAATAATAATATTGGCGAAGAAGGAGAGGATTACTTATTTGTATTATTGATACACCTGTACATATGTACATATGGTACGTATACCCACTGCTGTGCAACATAAGGGTCCTACTTTCAGTGATGAGAATAGCGAATACTCATTGTCAGATTGAATACGACGGATTGTTATATACAGGTTAAATAAGATGAATCTTCTTTGTTTAAACTAAAAAACAATTTTTGTCTTATTTGTCCGGCAGGCAACGAAACGAATAAGTCGTCGAATCATGTGTAAACTAATGATATTGTTGTAACAGTTGTCGGTAATATATTATCAGATTTTTATCATTACTCTTTTTATTCATCACGAGCTTTTAATTTTGCGCTTAAGTTTTTGACATCAGTATGTAGTTTTGGTGAAACTAAAATTTGATTAATTAACAAGATTATAGAATTTCCCAAGAAATTTTGTAGAAATCTAGCCTTTATATAGAAAATTATGTTTTTCTATAGGTTGCAATTTTTGAAACGAATGTATTCGATATATAACAATATTTCTCAAACTAATAATAGAATTATTCAGAATTACTAATTTGAAACGTAAATATTTTGCATTATTATCATACTTGAAATCCATTTGATACCCTGTTTTATTTATTTTTACACGAAACCATTTGCACGAGTTTCTGAATAATGCGAGGTATAATATGTAAGGTACAATAACCTTTGAAATCATATAATAAATAACTGTATTTCAAATGAAAGTAAGATACATTCTGAAACAAGGATATTCCTAATGAAAGTTCTCCGTTCTCTTCAGATAGCTCTTGCTTAATTCAAACGAACTACATATATTGTTTAACAAGACCAGGAAACAAAGATGCGATAAATAACTTAAGTGGTTATCACTGTTTCCAAGCACGCAGGAAACTATAAATTAGGGTTGTAGTTTCCTTTTACCAACTTCTACCTTTCTATTTTTTATTCTTAAAGACAACATATTGAAGCATTAGCAGGAAAAACTCATTAACTTGAAACGATATTTTTAGTTTGCAAAAACTACGAATTAGTTTCTAGTTTTCTTGCCTGGTACAATAAGGAAGTTCGTGTAACTGATTATAATAGTTAATAGATACGAGTCAAGCAGTTTATCACCTACAGATCCAATTTGAATTTGAATTGCAATCGAATACCTGTCGTTGTGAATATATTACATTACATGGAAACCCATATTATTTAATTTACGATTGCCATTACTATGGCAATTATTACTAATACAAATGTAATAATATCTTTTGCCTCTGACACAAAAGTTTGTTTTAGGGAACACTTATAAAATGCCTTATGGAATTGCCACTGATAACAAGGTGCATTTACAAAGTAAATCATTCTTCCAATTTCTTCAATACAGAAGCACACGTTTCATTCCAAATAATAATTCAAGCAATAACTATACATTTCTAGTTCCATGCAATCTCTCCAAATGCCTCACAATCATTCAAGATTAGTTCAATTCATCATTACCTAAACTTCCTCGATCATTTCCTGAGAAATGTTCTCTAAAGGCCCCCCTACACGATGAAACATACAGTCGCGATGCATGCATCGACTCCTAGGTTTCATGAAACCTGCGAGAGTCTCAGCGCTGCATCAAGCACCCTCCACACGACCGATTCCCCTTATCAGTTTGTCGTGTGATGCCAACGCTGAAACACGTGCGTGGAAATGTCGGATTCTGTTCCACTTCCAATCTTATTGGCTATCGCAGGACGTATGTTAATTGTACAAAAAGATGAATTCAAGACTAAGAAGAAATGGGTAAAAAGATGGTTAGCCGAGTGACAGAGATTTTCTAATTCTACATTATTATAAGCTGAAAACAAATGAGCCTAGTGATTATAGAAACCATTTGCGTATGGATGATTCTGCTTTTAATTATCTATTGGAAAAAATTCGGCCAAGGAATGAAAAACAAAATACAACGATGAGAGATGCAATTAGTGCAGAAGAAAGACATTCTGCAACACTAATACTTTTAGCCACAGGAAAGAGTTATGAGGATTTAAAATTTTCCACTGCAATTTCACCTCAATTATTGAAATTTAATGTTTACTCTAAAAATTTGCATACAAATCAACTAAGAAACTTAAAACTATTTTAAAATTATATTTGGATATTATCGTGTTTATAATCGGATCTATACGTGTTTATAAAATGTTCCCAGAATTCCTTGTCGTTCTGCATTTTGATGACACTTGAACCTTTGCAAACACTTGAGACACTTAAGAGTCAGGACTCGGGCCTTGCACACCAACAGTACCAAGCCTCTGATTCTTGCTCTGATGCAAGTTTTGAATGCCGAACTATACGTACATATGTATATTGCCGTGAATCACTGTAGATCTTTTTCGCTTGAATTCTATACTTATTCTGATTTCCCTACGTTGCACAAGGAAAAAAGTAAACTACGGGAAAATTTAACACATCTGGAAAACAAAACTTTGTGAGTTACCTCTTTTGGCCATAAAATACCTTTCTTCGAAAAATCAAACTTAATAATAATAATAATAATAATAACTAATAGCATTTTTCCTGTCGTTTATATTCCTCGCCGCGTAGCGTATGAAGTTACAAGAAATTAGCTAGAAATTCAAATTGAAATAAATTAAAATCTATAAAAATCAATAAAAATATATTTGTTACATAGCAATAATTGTATTAAATTCTAGGATTTCAAATAAGCATCTCCCATTTCGCCCAATATTCTCAATAATCCATTTATAAATGCAATTGAAAAAGAAATTTTATTCATTATTTTGTACCGACAAGATTGCATAATATAAAAAAATGAGGGTTAAATATATGATTTTCGACTTAAAATATTTTTTTCCGCCTTTGAGAGGCAAACTGATTTGCCGTGTACCACTGGTCTGCACTGGATCTAATACAGAGTCGTGATTCTAGCGTCGATGCAAGTTGCCTCGATGATGATTCCTGGATGCCGGCCTACACACATTGCAACATGCATCATGAAACCTAGGAGTCATGCAACATGCTTCATCGTGTAGGGGGGCCTTAAGTCGGCATATGCATTATTCATTCATGCGGTCCATTACGAGTGTTTTAATAAGGATTACTCCTAAATTGCAAGCCAATCATCCGCTTGTCTAGTTAGAGTGCGTGCTCTTCCTCCATGGAACACGCGATCTTTCGCGTGCATCGCGTCATTATGCGCATATTCCATATTTGTCCGAGTAAACTCTCACGATCTATGGATCTATTCCACGAACGCCGATCCATCATGGTAGAAAGATCTGAAGCTTTATAGGAACGATTTTCTCTGAACGACGAATATGAAGTGCAATATTTCTCAAATTGTTTTAAAGTTGGCGGAAATTAGATTTCGAAATCAAATACTGCTCAATTAAGAATTGTTATAAACGGGGTGAAAATATTAAGCTAATCAAACAGCAATGGCGAATTTCTATTATACAATAGATGATGCTTTTGTATTTTTCACCATAAACAGTTCTATTCGACTCCTATTATTATGAAAAATTGTGGATCAGAATGTTCAACAAATAGTTTAATAAAGCGCTTTCCCTATTTAAAAAAAAAAATCTACTATTTCATGCCGTAAATTAGAAAAATAGGAAAATATCTAAAATAACAACGACAAGAGTAATAGGTAAACCATGACTGCATTGTTTTAAACGTACGCGTAATAAGCCATAAAACTGGCCATGAAGCAGTATGCATAGGTGTTATTTATCGCTACATCTAGTACATTATATAAATTATTATTAATTATTATTGCTAATTATTAAATGTTCATTTCTCTAATATACATCACTTAAACATCGATTAATTTTGACACCCGTATCAATAATACACTTCTATTTCAATATCCCGTAGACGGAAATATGTTTGAAATCAAGCAGCCTGGATTGCTCATTCACGATGAAAGACGTTCTTTCCGGTTGAGCCTCGTTGCGTTACGTGTTGCACGCTCGTCTTACGGCCTTACGGTATCCTTGGTTCGCTTATGCGTAAATTTATGCATCAACGTGATCTGTGATCACACGAATGCACATAGGGACGTTCATTCCGCTTGCATTGCCGAGTTCGCCGTCCTCTTGCCTCAAAATCCTCTTCCGTGGCGGCCTCGGGGGCGCGAACTTTGCCAAGATCGCCTCGTAAACTCGATGGGCCAATAGAATATCAATTTCAACCCGAGTAATACGCCAAAACGATTTACGAGGCGGTCATTTACTGGCTTTTCGTGTTTCACACAATGTAGAAGGTGTCGGGTCGAGAAGTGTGCGGTGTTCGAAGGGTAACGCGAAATTGTGAAAGATGTTGATTATTGGGAACTGTGAACATTGGGAGCGAATTAACGATGGTACAAATAAAGGATGAATGGTGCAAATAGAGAAATGTGAAGGGGGTAATTTGTTTTGTTCGTAGAAGGATTTTGTTTTACATCGTCCTTGAGTTTGTTATAATATTATGTAGTTTGTGAGAGATTTTTTGGTGGAACAATTGGTAAGTGGTAAGTGGTTTATTGGAGTAGGTAGTGTTAACTAGCTTGTAAAATGCAGCGAGATGTATACATATGTAATATACTTATGAATAGGTACTATTGTTTCATCTAATTTTAGTATTGCTTATAAGTTAACGTTTTCCTACTTAAAAACCCTATTTTCCTTATTTTTAGTTTTTTCTGAACATTCGCTTCTTGAATTTCTTCTAAAATACTACACTCCTCGATACAATGTTTTTTATTTTTATTAACATATTCAGCACCTTTTAAACGTACAAATGCACAGCTGAGAATCAACTTGTGCTTCTCGATTATTATAATATAAGTATACAATACTGATAACGAAATTTGTAGTATCCTGGCGTGTCAATTTTTTCAGACCATACGCCAGTAACAGAATAATTTATTTAAAATTATATGTACTAGCCAGAAATCCAAAAATGCATCAAACAGTCAACATCTAAGCGACACAAGCTCTGAATTTTCCATCGTTTCCACACTAACGGTCGTCTATCGATATAATGATGAAAGGAGGCACGATGACCGACGTTCGCTATAAAAGGAAGATCCACGATTGTCCTACGACTGATTACACCCGATTACACAGATAATTTCATATCGAGCAAGCAGTTTTATTAATTATAACGTGTTCACGGGGGAAGATCTTTCTTTCACTCCTTGTCACTTTCGATACTCGATCTCTTTCTTTAACACGTCCATTAGTTTCCTACAGTAATGCATTTATACGTATCTGAATAGATTTGCGAATAATTGAGTTAAGTTCAGTTAAGTTACATGCATTTTTATTAAATATCTGTTTAGATAGCTCGAGTGTTTTGCTGAAATGAAAATATTTGTTGGATGATGTTAGAAACAATATTTAATTTGTGGAGTAATTATAATCAATTTCCTTATAGTAGCTACCAGTGTAGTGAAGATTTTCTAATAAAAATTTCTAACGCATGAATAAGATTAGGAATGTGTTTTGATTGTTTCTTATCGGGGGCAGTTGTAAACTCGTTCGATTTCTAACATTGTAAATTTGTAAAAATAAATACAAAAATTAAATAACGAATGATATCTGAGATTTACTATTACTTGCAAAACACGGGAAATATTTGACAACAACGTTACCCATTCTTCGGTACTTAATTAAAATAGTATAAGAAAGTGCATTACTTTATAGTTGCGTGTGGAAACGTCTTGCTTAAATAAATACCAATATAATCATAAATTAAAGTACAGTTAAACATACTGTCCTCGTACGCAGGTGTTCAGTTTTAAATTAAGTGAAAGTACTTTTACAAAATCAACGTGGAGTCTGTTCAACTTTATACGCATAATATTTATACGGTGCTTATATATGTACACTTTTTGTTTAAAGTTCAAGGATTAGATTGTGAATGCTGCATTCCACGGGATTAATCATCGATCAATTATTATCACCGTCGTCTCGAATAGCAGCGGAGATTGTTGCCATGAAAATAGTAACTGGTGTTGGCGCTTGCTAGAGGAATGCAGTTAGACGATATATCTATTTAATGAAATGGTGTAAGGCGGTAGAAAATTTCGCGGTCTAAAAATAATCGTAAATCTCTATGAATTGCAATTAGGAAATTCAACTTCCGTTTGTATAAATACGGAATGTAAGTCACATTTATCTCGGTTTGGAAGTCGGTGTACAATTCTTTTTCTAAGCAAGATTCAATTCAAGTTATTTCTATTAATTTCTCAGTAGCTATTAATATTAATAATTTAAATGCAAGAAATAAGTAATTGCAAAAAATGTAGTTCCAGCTTACTTGCTTTTACATATTGATTCTTATTTGTATAATATTGTAATGTACACAGAGAAAATTTGAACTTCCAACTTCGGTTTTTAAGAGATTTTATTAACACTTAGACTTGTAAGAATGATAATGAGTGCGCTTGGACTTGTATGACAATAATTGAGTATAATGGACTAACTTGGACTTCGAGTAGGATAATAATAAGTATAATGAGTGTTGAGGAGGAATCAAGGGTTTATAAGGGATCTGAAATATAGGAGTAGGGGTGATAGGAGAGGTCGAAAGTAGGAATGGAAAATAGTTAGGGACATAGGTCAGGAATTGGAAACATTGGACGGGTGACTAAACGGGATGACTCACAGGGTAAGGGCAAGGATGAGGAAGGTTTGGCAAGATGCAATAATATTTGTACGTATGAATCCTTAAGCGACAGAAGTAAAGAGATAAGGAATTATACAGAAGTAAAAGATAAAGAATAATACAGAAATATAAATCGTAAGACTAATATATACAGGGTCCGGCGGAGTATTTCATCCCGCGTTTAATGGGGGGTTGGTGGGGTGATTCTGAATAACTTTGTCCTTGACCAAAATGTTGGTTAAAGCTTCGTTTTTGAGTTATTAACGAAAAACACTGGCCAATCAGAGCGCTCGGGCGCGTGGCTCTCAACCGCACTCGGTTGTGGTCACGAAGAAACGCGTTGGCTCACGCCACGACCGAGCGCGTTTGAGAGCCACGCGCTTCAGCGCGCGTTCTACGAGCGCCCTGGTTGGCCAGAGTTTTTCATTAATAACTCAAAAATGAAGCTACAAACCACATTTTGGTAAAGGAAAGAGTTGTTCAGAATCACCCCACCAACCCCCCATTAAACGCGGGATGAAATACTCCGCCGGACCCTGTATATTTAGGGGCGAATACATTACAATATGCATAACACCAAAATGCTTGTGCAAATTAGTTATTACAAAGGTAGAACAATTTTTGTATTAAAAAGCTTGATTCTTAATATACATTATATTAAATTATGGCCAGTTTCGTAACAGTGATTCCATGTTGCTCTTTCCTTTCCAAAAGTATAACAAAATGACATTTATAAAAGTATTGTGTACTATTAGAATCGATATATTTGTAAAGCTGTAAAAAGAGTTGTTCTAAACAATTAGTTCGCGGTACTGTCTTTTAATCATTATAATTTCAGAATGAACATGAAATCTACCAACTTTATTTCGTTTTCTGTTTAAGTTGAGCATAAATTAAAATCAACGTAGACTTAATCTAACATTGAATGTAATCAAACCTATATTTCTTGTCTAGATGAAAGCAATACAACGAGCGTGAAATTAAATATATTACCAGAAGAGTTCCTCCATAATAAGCGGCGATAAAATCTTTACTAATCATCTCATCTCAAGCATCAGAGTTTCAAACTGAAAAAAAATCACGTCAAGAATAATAAAACTGTTCAATAGTATTTCCGACGTTATAGAAATTACAAAGCCTATAACAAAATCGATGAATTAAAATCTTTCAACAACTATTTTCTACGATCATGATTCACACATCTGCAAACTCCTCATCCTAATGCACGGTATTCTTCCTTAATCAAAGATAATTTTCTACAAATTTCTTCATTCAACATCAATTACAAGCGAATCATGTTTGAAATTCAATATATATTTTTGTGTAATTTCAAGTCGCACGAACATAGGATAAATATATTTATTATTAGCGATTACGTATTATATTATTCTTCTCACATTTGTCTGGAAATTTTTTTAAAGTCGATTGGATTTATGAAAAGAGATAATTTCACTCTGCACTTCTTTATCGTTAATAGCTATATCAGGCTTATTTTTAATTTTAAACTTTCCACTGTTGTTCTACTGCCTGATGGAAAACAGTCAGAAAGGATATGGTCAACAGTAACAAGATCAAATATTCGTCTTGTGTCAAATCCCGATTAAACATATTCACAGAAAGCGAATATAAAATAAAAAAATATAGTCATTTGAATATTTAGGTACAATATCCTAACATTCAGTTAAATTCCCCACGCAACAGTTTTAAGATAATTCATTCCTTCCTCTTACCCAATAGTTCGAATGATGCATTAATAAATGAAAAAATAATAACAACAAAAGAGTATTCTGTCCGATTTGAGGTCAGTCCGTCCGAAATTTCCGGCAAGTCCGGGTAATTTCACGATAGTTTCACCGCCGAGAGAGACCGGCCAGTGTTACCTTTTTAATATCGAAACAGAAGAAGGCTCTACATCTCGTTTAGTTAAAACAAATAATAGCTGGAGCTGATCTCGCGAACATAGTAGTTGTCGCAAAATATAAATATCTAAAAATTACGCTGCAAACTTTGTGCAGTTATAACGACTTTATTCCAAAAAGTGGCCAAACTATCCCGGACTTATTGTAAGGGTCACTAATTTCCTTTCCCATTTTTTTCATGTGGAATTCCAATATTCATCATCACTTCCACGTATGTGTTGCATTTTAAACGATTGTACAAAAGGTCTTCGGCGTGCCTTCTGGTTTTCCTTCTTTCCCTAATTCGCTTTTGGAAATCTACAAATCATTGCGCTAAGCAACAAAGCAATAAAGAGATAAGACAATTGACAGGTGAGTACACTGGTAAGTATACCAATCACCGCCACTGTGCTGTTAATTACGATCGCGATATCGTCGGGCCCACGATTCCAGTTCTCTCCGATAAAGCACGATTACTATGTCAGTTTGCTTTAGAATATCTCAATTGCTGGAAGAGAGTATTAACGTTCGCACGGCTAACGGTGCAAAAATTGATACGGACCGCAATCGTTGGGTCTCTGTAGACCCGAACTTTATAATTGTGATAGTTATGTTTTACAGGCTGACAATGTACAATAATACTGAATATTTGTCACACTCATTTCAAAGAAGCCACAATTATTCTAAATTATTGATAAATATGTTTCACCTTTATTAACAGAACAAATTTGATTACTGTTGCCCCGATTTACTTATTTCGTAGAAGACAAACGTGAAAACCAATTAAAACGGACTCGGCTTGTGTTAGATTTGAGTGCAGACCGAGAACAGTTTAGCCCCTTTCGAAAAATTCGCTGATACTGATCAGAAAATGAGAAACGACTGACTCCCCTCTCTATACATTATCGCAAGCTCTATGCCCGTCGCGTTAAATAAAATCAGCACTCGCGTATTTAAATACCAACGAAATATAATCGATTGCGATGAACACGAGAATACAAAAAACCTTAGCACTATAGAGAATGGAGTAAAAGAATGAACAAAAGAAAAAACGGATCCCTAGGTCTAAAAAGACCCAACGATGGCCGTGCAAGAAGGAAGGGATTCGAGATGAAATGCTGAAAAGTTAAGCGTACGAGACCGATGTGCACCGGTAGCTCTGGAAAATCCTCGTCGAACGGTACGTCAGGGATCGCGATGCGAAACCAAGTGCTCGCACTCGGCCTTCCAGACGTTTCTCCGGCCTTTCTAAAGCGACCTCGAGAGAAATGCGCCACTGAAGACAAGCCGGTAAGCCCGGAATCCTCCTTTCGACGCGACATCGTCGGATTGTCTTTTTTGTCCTTTACACTTTGATGATTGCTGTCACGTAGCAAGAGAGTTTGCAACTTTAAGTTATCGTTTAGCTGATTTATTTTCAGTTTACGTAAGCCTGTCGTGTTGTATAAGATGTTACGATTCGAGGCTTAGTGGCCATGTTAGATTGGCGAATCATAAATCGTCCAGGGCGGTTTATATGGCTGGTATTTATTTTTCGTTTATTCCGGAGTTAGCGAGTGATTTATTAATATTTGTTAACAAAGCAGAGGAATTGGAAGGGTCGATAGTTTTGTACAAACTCTGTAGCGTTTGAGTGAAGTAAGGTGGAACAAAGCTTTCCGATGATTGGCGTTGCGCTTTATTTTTCTTGGTGGCAAAGATTCTTCGCGCAGCAAACTCTCCCCGACTTTACAAATGTCAGTAATGAATCGTTTGAGATAAATATGGAAAAAGACAGGAATGTGATGGAGTTTTATCTTTAAACCCGTTTCGTAACGCCAGGATCGTTGTTTATAATCAACGACTGCCACCGCAACTCTTGTCAGACACGTTTGAATCTAATGATTGTTTCCCAAACATCTACTATTTAGGCAGGCCGTACACCAAGGATGTATCAAACACGCAACACGCAACATGCGTCATGCGGTAAATACCGCGCTCATACTTATACCGCATAGAACCATTTAAAATGTATAGCTACATACAGTCGGTCACGAAAATATTCGGACACCATTATAGTTTTGATTATTATAGTCCGTACTTCAGAAATGTAAACAATGAGAACGAAAAGAGGTTTCACGTATGTTACTATGCAGTGTGTAGTTTACAAAAACGTAAGAAATATTTGTTTACGATACGTGATTATATAAATAATAAAAGAAAGACGGAAATTACGCTCATTTTCATGTCACAGAAATATTCGGACACTTGCTACACTTTTCAAGTTTCCAGGTTCCAGGAACTGACTGAAACAATGTTTGTAAACATATCATTCATACTATGTACAAAGTATGTTATAGATCGAATATTTGTCAGTCTAGATCAGAATTTGTGCGAAATGGGTCGGAAAAGTAAGAATACATCGTTTGATATGCGACAATTAGTAATTTTTCATCATGAAAAAGGGAAATCGATTCGCAAAATAGCTGATTTATTAAATATTAGTAAGAGTACGGTATGGGATATTGTTCAACGGTACAAGAACGAAGATAGAATTGGATCTATCCCTCAAAGCGGACGCAAACCTATCCTAGATATTCGCGATAAACGTTCCATAATTAGGAGAATCAAATGTGATCCTCGGATAAGTGCTCCAAAGTTAGCAGCTGAATTAAATGAACACCGTGGAATATCAGTGCATCCGGAGAACATAAGAAGAGTGTTAAGATCCGAGGGCTATAATGGAAGAATAGCTCGAAAGAAGCCGTATATTAACGCGGCGAACAGGATGAAGAGACTGAAATTTGCAAAGTACTACATTGCAAAGGACAGTGAGTGGTGGGAGGACACAATTTTCGCGGACGTATCCAAATATAATATTTATGGAAGCGACGGAAGAATTAGGGTATGGCGGAAGTCGAAAGAAGAAGTGAATCCGAGACATTTGCAGCCGACTGTGAAACACGGTGGTGGGTCTGTGATGGTGTGGGGCTGTATTTCGGCCCATGGAGTAGGCGAATTAGTTTTCATCGACGATATCCTTGATAAATATAGATATCTACAGATTTTACAGAATAATTTAAAGAAAAGTGCTGATAATATGGGACTTCAAAATGGGATAAAGTTTTATCAAGATAATGACCCAAAGCACAAATCGCGAATTGTGCAAGAATTCTTATTATACACTTGCAAGAATATCCTCCATCCACCACCGCAATCGCCAGACATGAGTCCCATTGAAAATTTGTGAGACGAATTAGATCGCCGAATTCGGACAACTCCCATAAACACAAAAGAAGAGCTAAAAAGACGTCTGCAAGAAGAATGGGTACGTATTGGGCAAGATTGTTTAAAAAAAATATGTTGTTACATGCCAACGCGATTACGGCACGTCATAAAACATATGGGATATCCAACAAAATACTAATTAATAAAAACAAGATTTATATATCGTGTAATAAACTTAGTTTTGATAGTGTCCGAATATTTCCGTGACATGAAAATGAGCGTACTTTCCGTTTTTCTTTTATTATTTATGTAATCACGTATCGTAAACAAATATTTCTTACGTTTTTGTAAACTACACACTGCATAGTAACATACGTGAAACCTCTTTTTGTTCTTATTGTTTACATTTCTGAAGTACGGAATATAATAGTCAAAACTATAGTGGTGTCCGAATATTTTCGTGACCGACTGTACTTCTTCTACCAGACATGCGTGCTGCACATGTTGCGCGACATCTACTGCGTGCGGTATTTTGTGCGTGCCTTGCCGCAGTATTTACCGCGCGGTAGAGAAGACATTTTCAGTTTGTACGAGATTTTACGTAGGGCTCTGGTTTGGCTCGGGCCATGATGGTTTATATAAGACTACTTTTTGGGTATAATTAGTCTATAAAGATAATACTTGTATTTATTGCAAATACACGCTGATAATACAATATTCTACGGATCGCTATCCGTACGCTCTCATGGGCGC
The DNA here is from genome assembly GCA_963583965.1 of Nomada ferruginata. Lineage (NCBI taxonomy): Eukaryota > Metazoa > Arthropoda > Insecta > Hymenoptera > Apidae > Nomada > Nomada ferruginata. The sequence continues at coordinate 4,410,227 of OY757225.1, read as the reverse complement.
CCAAAGGGCGGGCTCGTCGGATCCACGACGTAGTACCTTCAAGGGCCTGCTCTACGGCACCCCCAAATGTATACCGTTCCTGTTCGTATATCGGCCTCTCGGTGACATTTCCCAGATGGGCATGCTGGGCGCTCCGATCCCTCGGATTTTCTTACATTTACGTTAGGGCGTGAGATTGTCGCGCCTATACCGCGAAGGTTCTTATCGGGCGCCAGCTAACGTAAACCATCTCAAGGGCTGTGCGTCGCTTTTGGGAAGGGACGATCGGTGGAGACGATCGTCGAGGAGAGAACGATGGTATTCGTATATTGGTAGTCGTTCGTTAAACATCGCATTCGTACATTGGCATTCATTGTGTATCGTTTTTTGTTCGTGAAAATGTCTGACAATCTAGTATTTAATATTAATTTTGTTAAAGCCATTGAGAAACATTCTTGTTTATGGAATTATACATTGACAGAGTATAGTAAACGTAATGTGACGCAAAAGGCTTGGATAGAAGTGGGAAATGAAATGAACGATTCTGGTAAGTACATATGGTAAAACTAGGGAAGAGCCCAGACCTCACCGATTTCGATGATTTTTGAATATGTTGTAGAACTCAGTATTCTGAACAACTTTTTCCTATGCATATAATGGTCGCTCGGCCTTAGTTTTCGAGATATTTGCAAAAAACTATAGCTACTACTGCATTGAATTTTGTCTATACGTGCACGCTCGGGGCAACGTGTGTAACCGCCGCTTTTCCGGCAGCCGGCGAGGGATCAGTATACCGGGTGGACTCATCAAAATTGTATCTCTAGAACTGGATATATCATATCAGATTTGGTATTCGCGGGGGAGGGGCTCTGCCCTCCCCCTGCACCCCCTTCCCGTAAATTTCTAACCAAAGCTAACCCGAATCTAATTGTGATTTAGTCAAATATGAGTTTCTCATCGAAAAAGGAAAATCTAACCCAAACTCATATCTAATTAAATAAAAATTAGATTCGGGTTAGGTTTGGTTAGAAATTTACGGGGACGGGGTGCAGGGGGGGGCAGCCCCTCCCCCGCCAATACCAAATCTGATATGATGTATCCATTTCTAGAGGTACAATTTTGATGTGTCCACCCGGTATACTGATCCCTCGCCGGCTGCCGGAAAAGCGGCGGTCACATAACACGTTGCCCCGAGCGTGCACGTATAGACAAAATTCAATGGAGTAGTAGCTATAGTTTTTTGCAAATATCTCGAAAACTAAGGCCGCGCGACCATTATATGCATAGGAAAAAGTTGTTCAGAATACTGAGATCTACAGCATATTCAAAAATCGAAATCGGTGAATCGGTCGAAATCGGTGAGGTCTGGACTCTTCCCTAGATTTACCGTACATATTAACAGTTTTATTTGAAGTTTTATAATAATTTTAGGTATATTTCCATTGTATTGGTATTGATCCTTCCGGCTTCATAAAATATGTAGCCAGTGATTTGCGAAGTTTCATAGCTAATGTTGTTTCGCGATATCCATCCTCAACTTCATTTACTATTTGTTGATCATTCACTATATCTTCAAAATTCGTTGGACTTGTGAATTTTCCTTCCCGTATTCTAATAAAATTATGTAAAACGCAGGCGGCTTTTACAATTTCTTTTACAGTTTCTTCCTTACATCAAATCGGTGTCTCAAAAATACGAAACTTTGATACAAGTATTCCGAATGCACATTCTATGCTCTTCCTCCCACGTGAAAGCCTGAAGTTAAAGATTCTTCTTGTAGTATTTAAAATGTTTTGGGGGTATGGTCTCATCAAACATGGCATTAATGGAAATGCTTCATCTCCACATATGTAATATGGAAAAAGCTCCCCATTTTCATTATTTGGTAAATGCGACGGCTGAGGGATTCCTAGTTTCTGTTTGTTTAGTAACTTGCCGATGTGCGAAGATTTAAAAACAGCCCCGTCACTATTGCGACCCAAGTCACCTACGTCAATTGTTGTGAACAAACTGCCTGCGTTAGCAGTAGCCATTAAAATCATAGAAAAATAGCCTTTATAATTAAAATTACTGGATCCACTGTTGGCAAATTTTTGTACACGAATGTATTTTCCATCAATTGCGGCCACACAATTTGGTAAATTCCACAATTCATAATATCGTTGAGCATTGTTTTGCCAAATATCTTCGCTAGGAGTTGGCATGAATAACGGTTGCAACCCTTTCCATATAGCCGTAGTTGTTTCTTTGACTATTCTACCAATTGTAGTATCTCCTCGGTAAAACTGGAATGAAAGACTTTTAAAACTACTTCCTGTAGCCAAATATCTGAAAAAAATAAATATTTTCTTTCTAGTGTCCAATTGTCGAGAACGCTGGCGAAACATCCGAGGAGCATTTTTGCGATCATTGAAAAATCCACCAAGCGGATCTGGTGCAAATTCTAAGAAAAAATTGTACTACCTAAATGAGTACTTGGAATTTCTTTTGCCTTATATAAAAAATAAGCCCAGTACTGGAAATTTAGAAACGGCTAGCGGATGTAGCGATAATTTAAAACGCACAAATAACGAATTCGAAGAGCACACAGAAAATGAAGAACTTATTGAACACCAAGCCGAAAACATCACAAGATCTAATTCTCCGTTTGATATGCTAAACAGCAACAGTGAAGAATCAAGCATTGACAAAACTTTAATTATAGCTCACAAATGTAAAACGCAAAAACTTCAAACTCCTGCAACGACTTCAAGCGATGCTGAGGCTGCTTTTATTGACTGGCTGAAAGGTAACAAGACAAGGGAAAATACCCAAGAAGATGCAAACCTGTCATTTTTACGTAGTTTGTTGCCAGATATGAGAAAAATGACTGACAAACAAAATAGAAGATTTAGGCAAAAAGTTATAGGCCTCATGGACGATGTTCTTGAAGACGCAGATATTCGCTCCTGTCATTCAGCAATTTCCAATACATATTCAAATACATCAAGGCCAAGTTCAAGTAACTATGCACATCCTACAACGCCAAGCCCTAATTACCCTGTATGTCCAACGCCAAGAAGAAGAGAGGAAAATAGGAAGGAATATTTAAGTGATTAGGACTTATTATATAAAGAAACTTAAATAATAAATATTCTTACTAGAGGAAAATATTGAGTTTATATTTTGTACCTTATTTTTATAATATTTACCTTAATGTAATTAATAAACGTTCTTCTGAGGGAATTGCTTCTCGATAGTGAGTATCCAGTTTTTCTATTCTCGGTCCTATAATTTCCACCAACACTTTAAAACTCTGCTGGCTCATTCTATAAACTTCTTTAAATTTTTCATGATTGAGAGTGAGCTGCTCCTGTGTAACTATTGCTGGGCTATGCCTTAAATTATCACAGAATAGAGGATTAATCCAATATCTACGGATTCTATTTCCTCGTTCCTTACGTTGCAAATATTGCCAAGCTACCACAACATCTTCTTCGGACGATGACATTTTAGTAACTGTTTCAACATTTGCTGCACTGGTGTACGCGGTGTATCAACATGAGACAATTACCGCATGTCGCATGTTGCGTGTTGCGTGTTTGATGCATCCTTGGTGTACGGCCACGACATTCGCGGTATCTTTCTGTGTGGTAATTCATAATCTTTTTATCCCACGCTGTTACGTGGTTAAAATACATAGAATAACGATAAGAGTTTAGACGAAAGGAATTACTGGGGAACATACAAGTCCCGTTACATAAAATAACAAAAGTTTAGTTTAAACTTCACTGTCATCTACTACGTTCTATTCTTGCTAGTATGGTTTTAAAACTTATTAATGTAGAGAAAGTTTTGTTTTAAGCAATCTCGTACGTGATTAAAATAATAGCAGCGATTATATATAAGTGAAACGTCAAATACATTCAACAGTCGTCTATAAAATTGATAGAGCATTATTTTTCTTAAGCCCCTGTCGGCTTGCAAAATGCACGAACAACGAAATATATCGACCCTTTAAAATATTTCAACGCAGATAAGTGTATATTATATTATTATTGCATTGCTTTCTCTTGTAATAAGATCGATTAACAAAGTGACGTGCTATAGATGTAACTGTAATCTATTAACTATAATCCATTCTATATTCTTTCTACGTATTAATATCAAAAGCAGAAAGAAACAAAATGGAAAGTCATAAATAGAGTAATTACAAAAATCACGTGCATACATTATTCTGAAGAAACTATCCTGGTTGACGACCCTGAAGACGGATTCATCGTTTTATTTGTTTTATTGTTCGCACGGAGTTAACTCTGCTTCTAAAGGAATTATCTTTTCACATATGGTACCGCAAATTATTCGACAGCGTGACTCGTGAGGAAGAAATCGGAAGATGCAACATCGGCGAAAGCGTCACGATGTGTCTATGGTCGTTTTTTTCACCAGACGTGTAGGTCGAAGAAAGTAGCGGCGATTAAAATTGCCCGAGGATCGATCTGTCGTAATTGTTTGCCACGCGAAATTTCGAAAACTCGCTTTCGACACGATTCATCTTTCGCTAATCGTGCGCTGGCCGAACAGAAAAATCGAATTACAGTCGAGAAAGTATTACAAGCGCCGCGGGATACATTGACGTTGACGAAAATAAAAGATCGAAAGCAAAATGAACATTTTTTTGTAGATCGCAGGTGTCTGATATTTCTTTCCTGTGTATTTTAACTTGATAGAAGCCAGCAATCTCCTAGGTAATACAAATTATTCATCGGCTTTTTGCTGCTAAAGTGAACGGCGATAATGGGATTACGTATAGCACTGCAACATGTGAAATGTTTCTAAACTTATTTGGTATTTGTGATTATTCACTATCTGATATCTTAACATCTGTAGGGAATATTATGTGCTTCTGCGTAGGTTACTAGTCGTTGCTACAGTGAAGAAGTAGGTACTTCTTGCACTGCCGGAATCAGACTATTATGTCATTTTATAGCTGCCCTTATGATTTAGATGCATCATTTCGAATTCGCAATCTCTACTTATATTACGTTTGCAAGCAGAATTCTTAGATTTATTGATGTCAGGAAAATTAGTTACAAATTTTGTGAATTTACCGGAAATTTTATATGTGTATATCTAGGAATATCATAATGTTAAGTGAAATCATTCTTGTCCTTTCGTGAATTTTCTCATTCTTTCTCTCTAAATTCATACATTTATCATAAATTAACCTATTAGTTGTCAATGTATCATTTTAACGATCTTTCTTTCAATGTTATTCCACAAAACTGCTTTGCGTTATGCAAATAAATTTTTAGAAAAAAGAATAATTGTTGCGTAAATAGGTTAATAATTGTCTGAATTAGCGAATGTATTTACAATATTATATTATATACCTTTAAGATATTTGCGCGCCAAATAATCCAAAGTATCCTAAAATAATCTGAGAATTATACATATATTAACCATATTAACAGTACCTTATACAGACGCCATGTTTAATGTTTAATATGTATTTACTCTGTTTATAATATACTATTTTCGAAATAAAAACTACTAAAATACTTTACATTAAATCTACTCATATGATCCGTCATACTGATCTCTATGAAAGATCCCCCGAAACGAAACGTTCTTTCGATATTCTCGCCGAATATGTACATACCAGAAGTCTGCGAAACTGCTCCAGTTCTGTGGCGGCGTGAAGTATTCGTTAAAGACCGATTTATGCACCGATTACGAGGGCACGAGCGAAAGTTCCGCACGTTTGACTGTCCACTTTTTGCGAATTCATCTTAGCTGGATGCCGAGGAAAGTTAGAAAACGCCGGTCGTGGGAAATCACGACGACGGCCACGTATAGAAATCGCGATAAAACTATGCCTGGTTGTCTGTGCATTCGCCAGAGAAACAATCTGCCTGGATGCAATAACCTGACCTTTTCCATCGGCACTGCGTTCCTTTTAGAGATCTCTGTGGCACAACTTTGAAGTGTCTACCTTCGCGTTCCGTTTGGATTGTACTTAATACCTTCGCGAAGATTCGTATCGGGAGAATCGAAGTGCCAATTTGATTTATTTCTGAAGGGGTTGAACACAAATAGTTTTCGACGAGGGGATTGCACTCTTTAGGCGAATGTGCCGGTGATTATGAATGTGGTCTAAGTAAAAGGTTTAGAACACGAATTTGTTGCTTATTTTATGTAGCACTAATTTATATTGCGACAATGTGATTTCTGCGAAATAATCGAATATTGAACCGTTAAATTAATTTTGTAATTGCGTCGTCAAATAGGATTCAGATTATTTTTCTTTCGACAGTAGCCCATGTCACGTGGTATTAAAAGAGTACGATCAAACATATATCAAAATATCCAAGTACTTCCATTATATGCCACCATTAGTTCTGTGTATATCCCGTCAATTTATCGCGAATATTTAAAAGATCACGAAACATTGAAAATTGAAAATCTTTTTATCGAAGAAGAGAAAAGGGACAAGAAAAGTGGTAAAAATTAATTAATCGCAATTATAATTATTAACTGTGAATGACAAATGTATGTACATTCGTCCCCCAATTTGCGCGGAAATTTTTTACGCGAGTAAGTATTTGTTCTTCGCGGCAAATTTACCTCAATTTACGCGGGATTGATTTACGCGGTCATATGTACATATTTTCCTAGAAGTGTTAAAATTGACAGTTTTATATCCAGTGTTATTACTTTATCACAAGAGGTTGAAACAGGATGCTTTGCCCATTTAAACGAGTGTGACATTAATTATTTAGTATCAGATCGTGAATTAACCGATACTGATTTAATAAATATCATATCTAAAACCCGCATCTTTGTAAAGCTCTTGAGTCAGCCAAAAAATTGGAATACGCCATTATAGACATTGATCCAAACATTCAACGAGCCTTCCAATTTCGTCAAAATTTAATGAAATGTTGCAGCGAATATCAGTAAATTTATGAAAACTTGGTAACAGAAAATATTGAGAAAAACTCATCCGAAAAAATTTACATTCACAATGAAAATGAAGACGAACTTCCAAATATTTCAAGCGATGAAGATGATGAGTTTATGCCAATTAAAAAGAAAAGGCTTATCGTTTTGAACTACAGTAGCGATAGTGACATCGAATAAAACTTACATACTTCTGTTTTCTGAAATGTCTTACTTATTTTTTTGTTAACTTATATGAAATAAATATGTACACATGTATTTCTAAAACTTTCACTAGCTTTTATTTCCAATATTTTTCCTTTTATACTGACAGATTCAATTTACACGATTTTTATTCGCGTGAATCAAATCCACGTGGAACGGATATTCGCGTAAATTGAGGGACGGGTATACTTATTTCTATCTTGTTTGTGAATCAAATTCATTATTTTTCATTGCTACAAGTCACTTTTAATATGTATGAAGTGGTCCAAGTTATTCATGTCAAAAAGCTCATTTATAAGCTGCACATACTACTTTACAATCATAGAAAATATTAACATTATAAACATTTTATGGAATATTTTCTAACATAGTGACAAAAATATAGGCATTTGAATACAAACGTAAGGCTTTAAATATCTCGAAACAAAAATATAATAATATAATTTAAACAATTTTCATAATCATCGTCATCAATAATGTAATAGTGTACGATAGACAATCATGTGTAAGTAAATCTTCATTTTTCACTGCATACGGTAGAAATATTTCGATCATTGACGTGTGAACGCGAAATTCGTACAGTTCAGTGAACCAGAGCGAATCGCGGAGCAATGATCGCTTTCCGCCAAAGAATTTATGCAAATCTATGCAAGAAGAAGCACAAATTGATGCGATTCGTCGCGGAAGTTGTAAAACAGCCACCGAATCGGTTAAAATTTCTCATTTTCTGGCACGAAAGGTTGAACAAACCGCGAAACGTGTAACACAAGCTGCGTCCTGCCAATTATGCACGCTTGCAAAATTTTAATTTACATAACTGTCGGTATACGAAACATGGTAGGCGGTGAAGCAATTACACTTGCTAAAGACAAAAGAGGATCTTTGTGACGTTAGGCACGCGTTTCGTCGTCGTTCTTGCGCGAATTATATCACTTTTAGGCAAACTCTTGGAAACATCTCTGATGGAGATACATTGAACCTAGATATCGTTACTTTATAAAGTAATCTATACACCTGGGCAAACCTATACATTTTTGTTATATCTCATTACTATTATTGTGTCTTAGTAAGTTTTATTATTATAAATCTTGTTTAATTTTGCAAAATAATCTGCCAAAGCGTTTTGCAGTTGTACCACTCTATTGCAACCAATGTTATTGTCGTATGCCATCGCCCATTGTAATTTCCGAGTAACAAGATTTTCTCTCGCAATTAACTATTTAAAATCTTTTCAAGCGTGAGAATAAAATAAGGTACAGCGTATAGATGGAGGGTTTGGTGCACTAGTTTCCAAACTGTGGACCAAGAGGGGGTCGCGATGTGTTATCCCAGCGTTCGCCGCGGTTGTTTTTAGTTAACAATTTTTAACTTTCATTTACTTTAATCCGGGTATACTACCGCGCTCTGTTTCACTTATGTGATGCTGATTATAAACGAGAGGGAGGAACTGTAATACTCCTTTAGTATTTTTAATGTGCTTTCTGAACCCCATTAAAGGGCAGGTGGATAAGGGGGCCACAAGTGCGTCTAAACCAAATTCAACTTGCCATGGGTCATTCGATGGCTTATCAAGAAAAAACAATTGCGCAGTTTCAACTTCGTATCTCGAGTGGAAGGGTAGTAAACGGTAAAAATAAAAAATCACGTTTTTCCTCGATATCTTCCATTTTAGTGGATGAACAATTTTGACAAAAATCCGTGATCCTTTAAGGAAGCACATAATGTTGTAGAATTTTAACCAGATTTTTAAATTGAAAATCCAAGCTTACTTTACATTGGGGCTTTATGTTACAAAAAATGATCGTGACTCTAAAAAAGGTTGGGAAATACTGGTATAAAGCAATGATCAATTTCAGCATAAGAAGCTGTGCAAATCAGTCAAGCACATTCGTCAAGAAATTTTTCTCAGCACATACACACAAAAATCTCTAGAATACTTTTAAGGAGCGCTGATAAAAATCCCAGAACAGATTCTGTCTTCGGCAAATTTCAATCAGCGCGTGTTACGGTTGCCGGAAAACAGTAAACGCGATCTCTATTTGCATACGCTGAACCAGTTTGAAGGAGGAAGGGAAACCGTGAGATATCGAAGCAGATCCAATGGAAACGAGATCGATCGCCGATTATTCGCAGATATAACCCGTTGGCAAGTGTAATGAGCCGACTGTGGTACGCGTTAAAAGTAAATTGGCCTCGGTTCGCTTTTACTTTCGTTCCGGCGCGAATCGACCCGCCGCGCCGCGCTGTGCCTCTAGACTTTCTTAGAATCGGAATCGCTCACTTCCTCCTCGGATGCTTCTGCGAATCGAGATTACGATCCGCGTTGAAAAACGACGTTTGGATCTAAATAATGTCGTTTTGTTGTTGTTTTTCGTAGCGCTGGAGATTTTCATGTGTATTTAATGGCGGTGGAAAGAATCATGTGCCCGTTTTATCGTTCGGCTTATGATATCTTTTGGGGTTGAAAAATTATAGGTGCTGTTAGGTGCTTAAGTGCGATGCTGAAATACTTTAATAACTTGCGGTTGTGTCATTAATTTTAAACGCCGTTAATGATTCAGGCGCGTACTGGTGCTTATGTATTGGAATTAGGAAAACTTTTATTACCCGGTACGATAGCGTTAGTAAATAATGTGATTAGTTATGTTGTTATATTGCGGGGATGGTTCACGTACGATATATGCGTACACACTAATATTTACTTTCTTGCATGCATTAAATTAATAATCAAGCAACTTATCGCTTTGAAAAGAAATCCAAATTCCTTGTCTATTCATAAAAGCTTCCTACGCTATATTATATATTATAAGAATTTTACCGTAAGGTTTCACAAATCAAGAATCAATGAGAAAAATACTATTGAAAATAATGTCTGCACGAATTCTAATTAATTGGAGAAGGTTTCAATACGTGGAGTTTTTGATACAGGTATTAATATATTATAGCATCAAGTATTTGTTTCGTGATTGATAATCGATTTACTATTCTGCGATCCCGTAATTGCAGCAAACCAGTGTGTACTTTCTATTTTTTACAGAGGAAAATGTACAAGGGATCAGCAATGACGGTTGTCGCAAGAAAAGGCAAAGAATGTGATCAATGTTACATGAAGTCATCGTGTAGGAAACGTGCAGGAAACGTGCAGGATCTTGCGTGATATCTTAGCCGCGTAAAAAGTGAAAACAAGTTCAGTGAACAGCCTCGTATTTGCGAGCATTAAAATCTAAAAGAATTCTGCAACAGAACCGATCTTCCTGCAGCTGTGTATTATGGAAATGATTCATTCCGTTTGATTGCTCAACATTCATTTCAATTACTCGCTCACCGTTCGTTAAAATTATTCTTTTTCTTCAAGCTATGCGATATCTCGATCAAAAAGATAATATCTCGGTCGGAAAATTACACTGATCGAACGATTCAGACGTAACGTTTCATTAAACGACTGTTTGTGAGATCCCGAGGCTATAAATCTGTTACTATTATCGCGGGGAAAGTAAATTAATTAAACGCAAAAAGGATAACTTCATCATACAACTTCTTTCCTTTATCGGAACGTCTTTTTTTTATATGTAACAAAACTCGAAAATGTCGGTAATATTGGGTTGTTCGGAAAGTCTCCGCCGATTTTGGAGTAAATTAAATAGGAAAATCGGTGGAGACTTTCCGAACAACACAATAATAATAAATCAGTTTCGCATTGCTGTTATTTCATTGCTATATATTAATTATATGTATATTAATTCTCAGTGGACAAACGTGCAGTGCAAATTTAGTTGTAAATACTAAGCAGCTTACTATAATGAAATTATGTTACAGCATAATATTGACTGCAGAAATAAATAATGTAATAAATTACTGCAGAATTAAAACGTCTGGCGACTCGTTCTACAGAGTGTATACGTGTAATCAAAAGAAAAAAGTGAAATTCAACTTTCTGTAATAAAATACTATTTCCTCATTACTTTATTCGATTTTATAGCCCGAGCAACACGATTTGCATGCAAAGTATTATTAATTCTAATCTAAAGTTCTCGGCAGTGCATTTCAATGAATCACAACAGAAATTTCTCCTGCGTTTTTACAAGAACAAATTCTAAAACGGGCGATCTGCAATCCAACATTCTCAAATTTAATCTTTCGCTGGTAATTATCGCCCAAAGAATTATTTGGTTAACGCGCACTCATGAAACTATGTCTGCCAAATAATAATAAACACCGGCAACCTGAAAATCCAGTTTCTACGATGTTATGTGCTTCCTTTCCTGTCTGTTTTTTTCGCGATTCACGATAACGCACGATAAAATACAACACCAGTGGAGTGGAAAGAGGAAACGAGGGTAGCCTTGTCTGACACAGTAGTAATGGACTATTTTTCGCATTAGTCCACGCGATACATGAATCAAAATGTCCATGGTTGGCCTTATGGGGTCGAATGAGAAAGATTAATTCGCAATCGGTATACTTCGCGACGTTCGATTCTCCTTTTTCTGGAGAAGTTCCTCCGCGGGAAAGGAAATCATTACTTTTAAATTCCTGCGTTACTTATTTTCATCGGCGTTTTATGGGCTAGTAGTCCTCGTTTAACTTTAATTTAGGACATACACAGGTAAATGTATACGCGCAATCTCGTATGGCGTGTAGCAAGGCTTGCTTTAATTCGATTTGGCCTGGAATGCGTTGAAACGTACGGTTTAATTAGAAAGAAGATGAATTTTAGTTAAAATACTTTGCTGTAAAGCGTTTGGTTTTTTGGTAAATAAATGAGGAAGATTATGGTTGGACAGAGATTGTTAGAAATGGTTGCTGCAGTACTCGCAATAAATGAAATAATAAGTACCCACGATAATTGAGCAACAACTAATTCGAGAGTGTATGTACTTATGAATCGTAAAGGGTGAATCAATATTTAAATAATACCTATTGTTGCAGATCATGCGTCTTTTGAAATTATTATTTTTTTGAAATCTAGTCACGGAGCCATCAACAACAAGTTAACAAAAATATGAAAATCTTAAATTTCAAAGACGCGTTCAATTAACATAGAAATTATCTTCATATTGCACGAAAACATTTTAAAGTTGAAAGTTATGTGACTGCTACTTCATATTTTCCCCCCCTCGTTCATTTCGACATTTTCAATCATAAATAATAAATTCAACCGCACCTTACGATTCTCTTGTCCCGCGTTTCAATGTCTTACAGCTTCATTGTACCCCACACAATACTATTTCTAATTCTACAAATTTCGTACCCTCACGAATCTATTGGACCAACCAACAAAAGAGACCGAATACCACTTAGCAGAGAAACAAAACTGTTCGCGTCCAATAAATGCATCGCGTGCGCATCTTAATAGTACCTGCGGTCCGCAAAGTTGATGCATCACCCACCGTATTCACCCAGTCGAGGCAATTACTCGTGTCTGCACTGTAGCCATCAAACCGGTCGATGAAAAATGCGCGATTTCAAAAGCTCGCCAGTGCCGGCCTCATTAAGTAATTAAACGGAATATCATAGCGTGGCTCAATTAAAAGGCTACAAGTATGAAAGACAAGCGGGGATAATTCGACGAATTCCTTCCGAGGAATAGATCAATGTCGATCAATCGATAAATACACGTCACGGTGCCTTCGCGTTTCTTCTCAAACAATTCATTTATTTAACGACGAGAGAGGAGAAAGTCCATATGCGTGTCGAGGGGATAAAGGGGGGAAGGAGTCATGAATTCGTCTACAGAAGTTAATGACCGTCCGGCACTTGATACGGTCTTTCGTTGCATGGATTCTGTCGGCTGGTTTTTTTCATTTTCAATCGGGAAGTTCGTTGACCAACTCCTCGATACATTCACTCGTCACTATCTCTTACAGTACTCATTCCTCGCTTGACGCATTATCGATCTCGAATTTTAGACCAGTCCTTTCGTGGACGTGCGATTGTCACGTATGACTTTTTTTGTACAGGAGTGATACAAGGTACTTACGTCTTCTGGCACACTTGTCACGATACTGTAGGGTTTATCATATTATTTATTGTAGTAATGAAAATGTAAGTCTCTAAGTAATTAATGTGTATTACTGTCAATGTAGCGTTTTGATTAGCCACTGTAATTGGGAGAAAGGCAGGTGAATAATTTGATCCAGAGAGAGATGATAAAAAATATATTTATCCCAGGTATTGGAGGTTGCGACCCGAAACTGTAGCATTTTTTTTTCGTAAGAAAATAATATTATCGTATTATGATTGCACGTGTAATATTAGTGAGATCGAGGGATTGTTAATCGATTACGCGATCAATTTTTCTGCGACGTTGGAGTTCGAGGGAATTGAAGGATATTCAGTTGCGAAGGAAAAATTATAAATTAATGTATAAATGAAGATAAAATATAGCGATAGCTAATATCTCACAGCCGTATCTATAGTTGCATGTAGAATTTAGTTTGTCGTTTAAGAAAAATACGACCATAATTATGATTTAAATTTTTCTGATAATCTTTCCAGTCTTACCTAGCTAGACGTTAATTATTTCAAACATGATTAGCTATGATATATGTACTCATTATGGAAAACATTTTAAACCACTTGCTTTATAATAACTTGTTACGCTCGTTTTGCAAGTTGCAGGGAAAAATTGAAAAAGTCGAGTGTAACTTGTAGCACAGCATAAAATGTAAATACAAGTGTTTGAATTGTCAAAACAGTGCAGTTTTACACTGCACGAATCAACCCAATCAAGTCTGAATTATATTGCCATAGTTCTTGTATCGCAATATGTATATCTGTTACTTGAAAAGTGACGAAATAAGACAAATACCAACCATTCATGTTTGAACAGAAATTGTTCTGTCATCCTGGTTCTAAATTCATGACAGCATTTTAACACTACATCTACGGACATTGTTTGTATACTTATTTTTATTAACATCCCTCATATTAACGAGTATCAGTAAAAATGTGCGTTTTCTTAAAAAAATTAGTTCACTTAATTTCGAAGTAACGTATAATTAATTTAAGTATACGATATCAGTAGGCCTTTGTTAATCTTTCGGTTTCAAGATTTTAAATCTCTCCAATTGACAGTTTCCGTACATCTATCGTTAATACAAGTGGTATCAAATATAGTCAGGCAATAAATAGTTAAATGGGCAACTCTGATGCGCCTCGTAATGCAAAACGTTTTTACAGAAAAGATTTATTTCGCTGGCTTCATATAAGCTGTAAACAATTGTCCAACTTGAACACCACTGTAATAGCAAACTACAAACCCGTGAGCCTGGCAAGAAGTACGCGGATAACATCGTGAAATTCGCGATAAAATCGAGCATACCATACACTCTGGTCGTTATAACGTACCGTAAAGCGTATAAGATACAAGGAGGATTGTTTGGGTTGAAATTTTTGAGCACGCGTCAGGATCACCTGGTGGATTCTCAGTTTTTCAAGCATCGTTTCCGCTTATCTCGATTCGCTAATGACTTCCCCGACGCGGCTTACAATGAGATCCGAGCATGCTCTCGTAACCATTAGCGGTTGCCATTAATTACCGACTGTCTAATTAAACATCGATCCTGCGACGTGATTAACCCAGTGCTTTATGTTGTGCCGCTGTATCCAACGAAACATCGATGTCACGGACGTTGGAGGAACACACATGTATCTTAATCGAAATGATAAATAATTTGGGAAATAATTGAGGACGCGAAATTGAATACCCGTGGAATTCTTTTATATGCTAAAGTTATACATACCTGGCTCTCTTTTTGCACGATTCATGTTTACACTATTTTTTTTAACACGCTGTATTCACAGTTACAGGATTTATGCAACACGACTTACTTATTTTTCGACGGTTGTAAAAAGACACGCTAATTAGTTTTCAGAAGATGTAAAAAATCATGCGCATCAAAGGTACATATTTAAGAATTTGTGTGGCCTGTGACAAAACATAATTGTGACTCTGAGCGATGAAAGCGATTTTCTTCCAGCAGTAAGAAAACAAATTCGTTGTGCTATATTAGAAAGCGACGAGGAATAAAATGTCGATTTTGGAACAAAATATTCGAAATATTTTCCTCGACGCATGAATTTTTATCTTATGCGTTTATTAGATAAAATGTTTTTAGTGAATGCATTTCTCTATTTTAAATTATTTTTTGCACAGTTTGAGCTAGTTTAACTCGCCTTTTACACTTTGATGCAAATCAATTTTTGCACCACCCTTTTTACACGAGTTTTCTGCACGGTACGCAATCACCGTGTAAACAGAGATCCAGGTGTATTTTGTTACAATTTGGTGGATAGGGAGGATGAAATCTATAGTACAGTACGAATGGACTGATTTCTGTGAGATACAGAAATGGGGATTTAACTTTTTGAAAATTAGATTACAAGTGTGAATATTAATATAAAATTATCTAACTAACTTCGTTATAGCAAAGGGCGTTTTCAAATATGGATATAAATATATATAAAAAAAAAATTTCATAGTTCAAGCAGTAGGTACTATTAAATTCATGGACACCGTTTTACGCGAACAAAAAATACATACCTTTCCACTATTCATACAGAATTCCTACTTGATTTACTTATTATATCATTCTGGCATTGTTTTGCTTGATTTCCGGACAATCATAACAAATTTACTTTTTACTCAAATAACAGTTATTTGCGGCGTTTATTGTACATACAGATTCATACTCCCAGATAACAGAAGCAGGAGTATAGGAAGAGAAATTACACTTTCTTTGATTTTCGATTCAACGATAAGAAAATATGAATTGCAAAATATCACGTTTCTTTCCGAAGAAGCTGCAAGAATAAACTGAATGGGGAGGAAAATTCATGACTGAAAGAAATTAGAAAAATGATTATGCACGTAATCGATTATTGAACTTTCGTAAGTAAATTGGAAAGCAGACACTTTTTTACGCAACTATATTTTATGTAAGCGAAGAGTAATATTTGCCTTTCCCAAACAATTCAGAGACAGTTCAATTTGTAATAGACAAAAGAAAGGAAGAGAAAATAGACAAAGATGTCGTTAAGTCCAAGATAAGAAGTTTCTGGAGCATCAATTTGTACATACGGTTGCATTTATATGCACTGCAATGTAAATACTTTTGTAAAATAATAATAACTAGATACACTTTCAGTGTAATTACTTTTTCCATTATTAATATGTCATCAAATTTCCAGTACATATACCTTATTATTTGCGTGTTTCGTTATTATAATATGAAAATTTTCGGATTTCAATTTTCCTAAATGCACACAATACAAATACAATAATAAATGGAATAATCTATGTATTATAAAATTAAGGAAAATGCATAGAAAATTTGTGGAACCTTTTACTAACTACAATTGTTGAACAATACATTAAACAATTTTGCTTATCAAAGAATCGTTTCAAAATTCAAAAGTAATTCCAATATTCTTGAAAAATGTTTTATTTCAATTTTAATTGCCCAGGCAAATAATGAAGCTCCTGTAATACTTCATTAACCTTTCTCTAATGTTCAATATATTTATCCCAAGAAAGAATGTAACATTTTCATGTTGATTACGAAACAAGGCAATTTTGCATAACAGAATCGTTACAGGTGCAACTGTGCTGTCTACTGTTCGTAACAAAGAGCACATCAACATCTCCACGATCCACGCATTTTGCTTTGCAAATCGTAACCTCATTGCAGCAGGATACGCAATGGGAGCCCTGTTGCAGAACAACGTTGTTCTCCGAAGTGAAAATGGTCAGAACACGCGTTAAATCAGCTTAATTCAACGTGGGCAATAAAGTGGACGTTGCGTTGCACAGAAGAATGCGAATGCTTCTTTTGCAACGAGTCGTTTCAATACTCTCGAAGATGAAACGCGTTAGAAAATGCAGACGGCGTTCATTTGAAGCGAACATGACGCGAGAATCGTTGTAAGTTTCTTCTTTACTTATGACAGCGTCGACCATCAACGTTAAAAAGAAACAGGTGTTAAACATTTGTAAAAAGACGGACTGTATTTGAAAAATCGATAATAAAATGATTTCCTACTATGATAGTTGCAGTTTTGAGGAAATGTTTATTAGTACATCTTCTTCTATTTTTGAAATACTCATTTGTTCAATAATGCCTTAGGAAGTAGGGCATTCGTTATCAAGTAAGTTAATTGCATTGATTATGTGATATTTATTTCCAACCTATATATGCATAACAGGAATATTTTACTTGCATACTATTTTTATAATTTATATGATAATTATAATTCAATTAATTCGTCTTTTATGAACCTTTACGAACTTTTACGAACTGAAAATCTTTTTCTTTTCTTCAATAACATCCGCATTTCCGTCATCCTACCACATATGACTCGTAAAGATAGTTCGTTGCGAATGCAATTACTTACAAATGAAGTCCTGTTCCAGAATCATTCGAACAGGATAACAGCGAATCGTAGCTCACTTTTTCTCGGGTCACTGATTTACCTCGATCCACCGTTAACGGATACGTACCGTTCTACAAACTAAAACCATTAAAAAGCTCCAGGCTTTTCATCTGATTCGATTTTAGTAAGCACGGTTACGCACGAGTAACTATAACCGCGATCCCAACGCGAGATTTTTCTACTATCATGAATGGATACTGGAGCATTAATTGAAGTGACTTTATCGTTCGATTGGGCACTACATATTCCGAAGCTTATACAATATTATGGAAATTAAACGTTCCATAAAAATGTTTTTAATTGACAGCTTTTTCTTTGCTTCAAATATTTCTCAAAGTGTTCGGAATATTCAAACCTAATAACAAATATAAAAGAATTTATCTGGTGTAGACGATATGGATATTTGTGTTCTGCGATACTAACTGGGGTGTTACTGATGGATCAATATCAGAACTCAACGAAAAAGTAACGAGAAGTACAATTTTCAAATTCAATTCTTAATTAGCCTTAATTATGAAGTTGAAGATTGTTACTTGTCTGCTTGTATAGGAACCAGTGGCGGCTCGCGTATAGGCACTGTGGAACTGCAGCACCCCCTATTTCCACCTGATAAATTCGATAACATTTAATATAATGAGTGTTTTTTTCTTTAATTCTTTCTTTATACTTGTGCAATGTATAATCCTTAAGCTTAATGTCAGTAGTCATCCCCCAGTTTATGAAAAAGATACAAAAATCTGGAGCAGCACCCCCACTAATTTTCGCTACGAGCCGCCACTGATAGGAACAAAAGTTATTGTAACATAATATTCAATTTCAGTTACCTTCCCTACATTCCTTATTTGTGGCCCTCGCACAAGCAATGAAAGTGATTTTTGAAAATTGATTAACCCACAATAATACAATTTTCGAGTACAAATAATTTCCAAGTATTCGAAATAAATCTTTAAATATTAATACAACAATAACATATATTCTAGGTGTACCCTGTAATGGTATCCACGATTTTCAATCGGCATCGAATGATTTGGCAGGAAAAGTTGATACATGAAATCAACAACCTTTAAGTTGCCAATACATTGCAATAATTAGGATTTTCACATTATAATATTTCTTTCGAACCAATTAATGCAGCTGGTTGTCCTGTATAAAAAATCATTAAACCATTTATTCCAAGAAACCATTATTTTAGTAGCTATTTTAATTTCAATGTCGCAAAGTGATACATAGACCCATTGTCTGCACATTTCGTTTCGAAGTCGAAGCTTTTTAAACCCTTTTACCCAATACTTCGTTACATAATATTTGCGCAACAAAAAAAAAGAAACAACTACTGTCAATGTTCAAAGAAACGTTTAAGAGAGAAGTATGTACATACTATATTCTTAGCAGACCAGTATCGATTCTGAATATGTTACCTCCGTGTTACGAGTTTCCATGCACATTCTCCTGGAAGTAGGTATTTAAACGAAATTCCACCTAAAAGAATGCGTGTCCCGCGAACGATTGAAGTTTCGAAATTTATGTAATGAAACACGTAGCATGCAAAATGAGGTATGTGAGATATGCAGAAACGCTTTTCAGACGGTTAACGCAAGGTTACAAGGTACGCTTGAAAAGGGGAAAGTTTTCCCTCGGAATGAGTTGTAAATGCAAATGCAATGCCATTGGACATTGTACACGCAAGAAAACAACGTTGTTCTACTAACTGTGCAATCACTACTTTATGCAAAGGTGTTGCGAAAAATTGAAATATGTGTATCATTAGTACTGCTCTCCATTAAAGTCGGAAGAAAATTTTCTAGTTTGCTTTGTATGGATTCGCCTGACAAGGGCAGGTCACGAACGGTCAGACTTCAATTTTAATGAAACTTTGCGGGCTTGACGAACTGTTGAAAATATTAAAAACGTACTTTTTTAAACCGCGGTAACTCAAGTTTAAGGGGTAAAACTACCCTCGAAAGTTAAACCCCTAAAGTGCCATCTCAGAACCGATTGGAGATGGAACAAAATTTTTAAAATAAAAATTACTTGGTTTTTAATGTCTCGAAAGAAAATACTACGCAAAAAAATGTCTATCTCAAACCAGTTCCAAAATAACACTTTGGGGGTTCAACTTTGGAGAGTGGTATCACCTCGTAAATTTGAGTTACCGCAGCTAAGAAAAATACGTATCTAATATTTTGGACTCTTCTTCAAGCCTGCAAAGTTTTATTAAAATCGGAGTCTGATCGTTCGCGACCTTTCCTTGTGAGTTGATTGAAAAATATATGAAAATATGTATATGATGAATGTTTTTCCTATTACAGGCTTGTAGTATTTGGAAAAAGAAATTTAATAATATGTGATACATTTTGCACAAATATTACTGCTATCTTGTAGTAGTAATACCTTAACCAAAATATTGTGATTAATCTTTGTGCACATTGTAATTTCTCCAATATATTTGTTAGAAATCGTAAATTTTTTTAATACAGAGGTGAATTTATTTAAAGATTTGGGAAATTATAAATAAAAATATCCATTATTGCAGTAAATACTTTTTAAATGTTGTTGAGATTAAAGGTAAACAAAATTTCATTTTGAGTGCTCCTTTGCTTCAAAAAAATAGATGAGGAAAAGTTACAGTAGAATTTCATTATGCAAGTAATAACGATGGAATTGAATCTTACTGGAGCATTCAGGATTGCTATCAATCAGACCCATGTTTATTAACTAATTCGTTGCACCAACTATTAATTGTTCTACGAGCGATACGGTCTGAAACCGATAGCGAGGAATAACATTGCTATACCTGCAAGGATGTACGAACTTACCCTGCCCCTTAAAAAGATATAAATTTAATCGGACAATTAATATAATTTACGTAACAGCATCTGATCTCAACGCTCTGGTTCTTATCGTTGTTGTTTAACCATTGCCATCATCGCCAATAACCATTTTGTGATCAACACGGCGCCCAATTTATCAAAAGTATAAAGCAATATATGTCTATATAAAATTAATAGTGACATCATAATTAAGATATCAACAAGTTTTTACAAACTCTTAACATCTAGTAATCATAATATTACATTAATTTCTATATTTCTTCATTGTAGAAATGATATTCTGAACTATCGTATTATACAATAATTCCGCTTAAAATTATCATTAAATTTTAATAATTTCAATACCACGTCAGCAATGTGGCAAGAAAAGTTATACACATTTACTATTGTTTCATAATACCAGAAAAGAGTGGCCCGATATATTCTGTCACTATATTGCATAAAGGTAGCATTAAATACAATATAACAGCATCATAGGCAAGACATTTGTTAACAACTGATGTCCACGTGATGCAACATTCTCGAAGAAAAGAACGACAGCTTGTGCCGCTTAAGTGAGCAGATTTCGTAATCATGTGGTACCTCCAGGTACTTCACATTTTAGCACGAAATAATGGGAAAAGACTTGAATGAATTTTTTTTAAATAAAAAGTCAAGTGCTACTGGCGACTCTTTTGCATTATTGAATTTGCTTTTAATAAACGATGATGTACTATGATTTTTATGTTTCGAAATATCGTGTTCCCTAAAATTCCGATAACCTATGCCAATAGTGTGCAATGTGCATAGGGTTGCTTCTCCCTTCTGAAATTTATAAATTTATTATCTTCTTAAATTCGTTAAAAATATTCAAAATACTAGATTTAACAAATAACAAACAATGAAATCAATAAATTATGCGGCCTGCTAAGCATAAGGTAAATGTCACGCATTCTTCTCAGCCCACTAAAATATTTAAATGTATCGGATACGATTAACTTCTATCTATTTGAATCAGTCATATAACTAGGTTCTCTCCTATTACATTGCGCACATGTACATAATTAGTGTCATCGGAGCCACTTTCGTTTACGTTTCACAAAGGAAGAAGTAAAGTTTCCTATAGATTTCGAAAGGCCGTTGCCATTCGTGGTGTTACTTTCATTCCTTTAATGATTTAAGACACGATCTATTTTAATTAATGTGCAATAGGTTTCACCGTTGAATTTACTTTCGGCGTCGCACAGCCGGACGCCTGATAGAAAATTAATTTGTTCGTCGTTTAATGGCGATCGCGGAAGCGATCCACGTTGCGAAAACAGCGTTTCCTCAGGATATTTTTACCAACACGATCACGTCCGCTATTGCAATTTGTCGGATAAGGAATGCGTTAATTGCGCCAGATAGAAAGTCATGCGTAACCGACAATCTGTATGACAGACTCTTCTTTAAACATCCTAAATAGTAGGTATATTCTTTCAAAAATACCTCTTTACTTCAAAAACGTCAGTTGCTTTGAAAAACATCGTTACCGCAGAATATGGTCTATTGAAGTGATACGAAAGTAGAGGTTTAGTTGAGCTATAGTAGAACTGCATGATAAGTGATAATATTAGTTCGTCTAGGATGTTCGTGTCTTTCTGAAGCATATAAAATTCAGTCAATGAATAGAATATTTATTGAACCAGATTGCTTTTAATAGTGTTTTGCGCAATAAAAATTGGATTCTATTGTTTATTAAATAAATATTATTCCAGATTACTTTAATGACATTTAATTTGTATATAGAAAATGTTTTATAGTTTACTCTTTATACGAAACGTTAGAAATGATGTCTTTAGTCTCTTCGTTATCGTTGTTTTCTGAATTATTATAGTATAGCAATTTTAGTCGCGAAGAATGAATATACCTTTCGTTGTTGAATCCTCAAAAATGGAATATGCCAAAATTTGTTTTGAAAACTTCTTTTTTTAATAACTTTCCCTGGTATTGCCATGAACAATCGTAATTTATCTTAATATCGATGCGAAAGTAAAATTGTATACATGTAAACTTTAATTCTGGTAAGAACTTGTATTACAATACATATTAACTTAATTGGAGAAGAACAACGTTCCGAACTTGCAACACTTAATTTTTATTACTTACGCGGCGCTTGCATATTGCATTCAAGAATATCTTGTTTTTATCTAATGACAGTTTTGCCTTCAGTAATCGGTGACCCACAGAGCACAGAACGTATGAAGTTGTTAGTTTCTTGCAGACTTCTTGCAGAAAAGTCATTCACGTTGTTACTTAACATACTATCTACAAAACACAGCACTTTTTATATTTAGGGCCCAACTGCGGTCAACCGAAAGCGTAAGATCTTCTAACGCAATACTTTTGGCTCAATAACTCTACGGACCAACGCAATAAAAGTATCAAGTATTAAATTATTAAGCTGCAATTAATCAATAATCTGTTATCTGTAACTTGCAATAAAAATGTTCTAACACACAAGGGTAATGAGTATCACATATACTTTACATTAACGCTTTGCTGTTAGGTGACGCAGTAGTACGGTTTTTCAAAAACAAAAGCCGAGTTTCGCCGGTCCTATGCAATCCAAAAAATGTATAAGTTCTCTAGTTTCAAAATTGATAAGTGCTGCTGGGTCTCAGAATACGATTTTAAATTAAGCCCTCCCATGAGCAAATGTTAATATTATAATTATAATACATTTAACCAAATATTATAATGCGCAAATATATTCGAATATTTATAAGGGATATTTTAAATAAACCATCTAATAACCTGTCTGATAAGTTTTTAAAAAACTGCCGAAATTAAAATGGTATTCGAACGATTTGCGCCTATGTGCTTCGTAATTACGCATGAAAATGAATTGCTACAGAATTTGCAATTAAAAATCTTTCATGCTAATCCACTGCATCGAATTCTTTTAAAATATTTCGCACTTCGTAGATCACGTTCCATGGGCCATAAAGTCTCGTTTAATAATGCGTTCAAAATTACTGTCGTCACGTACAATTTGCGCGGACACGTTCATGAACTTTCCGGCTTAATGAACAATGAAGTTCAATAATGTGCCTCTCGTCATTAGAATTAGTAAATGGTCTATCACGTCCACAACTACTAATTAACAGTTACATATAAAGTAAAATGTTTTTTAGAATCATAATTTTGATTAACACTTATTATTATTTTCCTTTCCTATTTCCTAGAAAACCATAATATTGAATACTTTGCCTATGACGTCTGATAAAAACTATACTTCAGTGGTTATTGTAAAATACTTTCGACAATCATAATTTTTCTACGTCGTGGTTCTGTCCTTTGAAATGACTTCTTACTTGATTGCGTCTCTAAATAGAGAAGTTAACGTCAAACTGCACTAAACCGCATAAATGAAAGATAGCATATTCATTTTAAACGTAGAACATCAAGCATTCTGCACATCATATAAAATTTATGTATATACGCCTCTTTTTCTAGAGCTTTTATTAACTGCCTCTATCGTTTTGCGATTTATCAGGTAATTAATTCTCGGCACTCGAAAGGCGACTCTCACCTGGCATTTGGTTTAATACAAAAGCTGGAATGGCGACTGAGAGGCAGCAATGAACTTTTCCATCGACCTGTCCTTCTTATATTTTAAATGTTTAAGCTATGTGCAGTTCGTAGTACAGCGTATTATTTTATTATTATTATTGTTAATTTAATCTATCCCGAGTTACCACTTTCTTGTTCCAGAAAACAAGAACTTCGAGTGCAAAGGGGAAAATCTCTAGCTGAAGTTTCAAAATTTGTACTATTCTTTTCATCCTTTCAGCAGTTACAAATTCTTACATTTCCAGGGCCCTTTTAAACACTTCAAAATAGTCCAGAAACAAATGAACAACCTACAGAAAAGGAATACCCAAAATACAGAAATAATATTAACTACATTAAACCAATATAATTTAAAACATTACTAAAGAACTGCTCGACAAGATTACATTTGTTTCTACAACAAGTTCTATACAATGAATCTGTACTATACTTTACATTCATCCAGCGTTTAATAAAAATAAACCCTCATGCTTCCCGAACGTCTAGATTCCCCAACTATTCTAAGCATCGTGCTTTAGGGGGAAAAAACGTAATCGCCCACCGGAAAATGAGAACGCCATAAAACTTCAAGCCCCAAGATACAACGAAAATCTCCAACAAGCTGCCTGAAACTTTGTAAACGATCCACAATTCTCGACTCGTTACGTATCTGGCCATCGTGTTCACCGAGGAACAGTTCCGTCCAAGTTTCAACGCCTCATCTCCCACGCTGCAACCCCAAGCGGTTAACTTCCCGTAGAGCAATCTTAGGAACAATTTGATCCGCTCTACGAGCAGATTTCGAATCGACCAGGCAATCGACTCGATGACCAGGCACGTTTTACTTTCGCGATACGATGACTGCGTTTAGTTTCAGGAAACACGTGGTGGAATGCAAATGTGCTCGCTCGTGATACGAGACGAAGAGTGGCTGTCCCGTTGAAAATGTTCCCTTGGTCGAGGCACGAGCCGACATTCGACCTTTCTTCTTCTATTCCCGTGGCGTCTCCTCGTCCGCGAGGGACCAACGACTAGATCGCCTTGGCCGGCCAGGAAAACAGTCTGATCTCATCTTGTAAATATGAAGGTTCCTCTCCTCTGGTTGCCTCCCAAGAAACAAGTACGAAATACCACAGACTTTATGGAAATGGCACGGCTGTTGTTTCTACGAAGGGGGCAACCGTAGATGCTCATTGTTTCACTACTTTCGATAACAATATATTCTCTTATTTGAACTGCAATGAAAGTTGTATATGTTACTTTTCATACAGAGATTCAATGTGCAATATCTTTCTATTGCCCGCAATTTACGTACAATTGTTCTATTTAAATCGTTTAGACTGAAATGGGCAGATTCGCGTGAATTGTATTTGAAACTGGAAACGTTTAGCCCTTTCGCTACGAATCCATGTAAACCTCTTCTACAATAATCTATCTTTATTGCCTTTGTTTATAGAAAGGATATGCTTCGTGTCACTCGAATTACTAAAACCTGTAATGTTTTGTCAATCGAGGACATTTTTCTTGCTCGAAGTGCCAGGGCGAAAGTGTTAACGAATTAAAAATTTCATAGCTTTTCCTTCCTTTCTTGTGAGGAGAATTTAACTTGCATGAGGAACAAGTCTTACTGTTGTCATCATGCAGAGCATCATTTGAGGGGGCGTAACAAATGCAAAGCCGACGGTGCGTAGATTGTCAGCAAGTAATAATCCTGTCTGGTGTATGAACATTTCATAATATTTATTGTCAGTCCAAAACTGTAAGTAGAACTTAAAGGTAAAGAATTGAAGTGTGAGGATTGAAAGAACGCGTTGGTAGTTTTCGTTGTTTTATTTGAATGGAGATTTGAAAAGATATACTTACTTGAGAAGCGACACTTGATTTTGTAACACACGTAGCCAGATATACAATAGAAGGTGATATACCGTCAAGGCTGTGACTGTAGGGGCAATTTTATAAATCATTCACTGATTTCTCCTTACTTTAGACTTTAGAAAGCATATTTGGAAATTGTTTTTTATTAATGAAGGCAACTGTTTCAAAGTAAGAGATAAAATATAATTGATAAAAGGAACGACAGAGGGAAAAGTAAGTCAGAATGAAAAACAAGCTTTATAAAATAAGAAAATGAATATGGCAGACATAAATGAAAATGAAATAAATAATTTCTTTCAAAGTTATTCCGATTGTTCATTCGCGTATACTTTCCTCTTTCCTTTTATTACTTATTACACATAAATTAGATTAAATATATACATATTAATATTATATGAAACGGCGTTCAACGTTTGCGAATGCTTTAATAGCCCTGGAATGTATTTCTAACTAGCTGCCTTTATGATTTCATAGAGATATAAAATAGTACTAAACATTAGGCTTCGAATTTTTTCGCTTAGTACCATGATAATTTATATAAATTCAATAATTTATTAGGCCATGATTAGAACAACTCCTCCCGAATCAAGTCTCACTAATATAAGATTTTAATCGAATGTTCCTTACGTTTTGTTGCAATACGGGAAAAAATGTTGATGCATAGGAAGCGCACTATTCATTAAAGCAGTGTAAAACTGTACGTAGCAATTGAAATGCTGTACGGAGATGTTTCTAAGATTTCACCGGGAAATTATTTGGTCGTTGACCCAGTAGAAGTGAAATAGAAATACACGTACATATGTCATTGAACCGCCGCGGAAGAATTATGTCTTTCCATCTAGAAATAAGCCCAATAATTTTTCGATAACCCTATAAATTTTCGCGGTCAAAGTCGTACAACGAAGCTGAAAACAATTTGCATACGAACTATCCATTTAACAATATTCACGCTGGATCAAATGAATGAGATACACGAAATGCGAAATTAAGGATAGAGTGAAATCACAAATCATGAATTTCTTCAAACGTTTCAAGAGTATTCATATTACATACTTGAATGTCTCTTTTCTTTGTGTCACCAAGAATTACAGAATTTATGTGTTTTTACTTTTTATTTTGATTTACATTCCTATTGATCGTATTCGTACAAATTTATATGGCTATATTATACAAACTTTCTAGTTTTAAATGGTAAACAGGCAAAAGGATTAAAAATCAAAGGAATTGTTCGGAAGTATATAAATTATGGTTCGCTACTACCAAGAGTATATTTTCCAATGAAATATGTGAACATAAATATGGTGCTTTCTATTCAGACTTTAACTTTACAGAAATTTTGTTGCACTGCTTTGATAATGGGAGCGTTAATTACAGGTAAAAAGGAACTGAACATTTACACACTTCATTTCCGTCATTATAATCCTTTGATTATTAGTTATTTTATTTACTTTCCTTTATGCTCATTTAATTGTAACGATTATTTTACTTATTTCAGTATGGAAATTATGCATTTCATTTGGTAGGAATTTCCGACTCTAATTTGTAGACAGATAAAACAATTTTAAAACCTTTGCAAATTACGTCATTAACTTTGAAATACAAATTCCTTATGCGGTGTGACTTCTCAAGGTCATTGCAAGGTCAAGTACATATATATTTATTATATTTGAAATATATTTTCCTATCTTCCATAGTTTTCGAGATATTTGCGCGTTTCCGGATAAAACGAACACACTGTAGACATGTGTAACATAATGATAGGTCCACTTGGATTTTTTGACATAACTCTGGACCTAGTTAACCGATTCGGCTGAAACTTATTCAGCATGTAGCCAAGACACTATGGAGTATGTGTGCAAAATTTCATATTAATGCAGTGCGTCAATTTTGTACAGTAAACATTTATTTGATTTTTGTCAATTTTTGACCGTAACAAAATGATAGGTCCACTTGCAGAAAACCGAAACTTTAATGAAGTAATGCTTAATTATACTTAAAAAAACTTAATAATAAGAACTAATAACTTAAAACTATAAATGTTTTCAATAATTTATTGCTTTCCCATGACTTTTTATTAATAAATTCATTCTCTTCGTCATTGATTGTGCTAAATTTTGCAGTTGTTGCGGTGTAATGCGATTCCACGTCCTCAATATCGCAGTTTTTAATTCGGCGACAGTATTAAATTGACGACAATTATCGTACACGTCACGTACAAGTTGGCCCCAAAGATTTTCAATTGGTTTGATATCAGGGGATCTCGCTGGCCAGGTGAGAGTGCTGATTTGTCTCCCCTGCAACCACTGCCTAGTGCTGCACTTTGTTACGGTCAAAAATTGACAAAAATCAAATAAATGTTTACTGTACAAAATTGACGCACTGCATTAATATGAAATTTTGCACACATACTCTATAGTGTCTTGGCTACATGCTGAATAAGTTCCAGCTGAATCGGTTAACTAGGTCCAGAGTTATGTCAAAAAATCCAAGTGGACCTATCATTATGTTACACACTGTATGTACATGTACTTACAACCACCCTCGTGTCTATCATAAATCAGATATAGACTAATACATTATACATATATATTCTATCGATTAATTACATTATATGTATAATTAAAATATAAATCTATGATTTCTTCATAGTAAAGTACATTTATATTTTAAAGAAATATTTCAATATTTATTGTTTGTAGGCTGATCTCAAATTAAGAATACATGGCTTGCCTATATTTTTATCAAACGTGTTTCCAAGATTTGAAAATATTCAGCGTTAGTATGTCTTTAGAAGTATTATAACGATCATCATTGCTTATTTCACACCAGGCTCAACAGATTCTTGGCATTCCCATATTAAATGACATATTTAACGTCCGTATATACGTTTTCGGTATCAATTTATTTTCAATATCAATGTGTCCTTACTATTAGCATGACTACACCAACCATATCTTATCACACCCACTGTAGCCGTATGATTAAATTATCCATTAACGACAATATTTCCGTATTAATTGAATGCAAAAATCAGTCAATCAAACCGGTCTATTATTTTTCATGACAAAACACTCGTACGCATTCTATAAATATAAATGAATATACTACAGTAGGACCTCCGTTATCCGATTTAATAGGGAGACAAGGCCGTTCGGGCAAACGAATTTTCGGGTAACCACGAACCAATATCAAAATAAAAGCCGTATACTCAGCGGAGTGAAAAGTCTAATTCATCCGACAATAGCAAATTATTTGCAATTCTGGAAACGAATAAAATGAAGAAAACAGAAACGATAGAAAAGTTGTCGAATATGACTAGTCTATTTCCTGCAATTTCTCCCAGCAAATTATAGAAATAATAACACAGTTGCAGACTGATGGAAAGAATGCGCGGCAAGAGGAGTGCTCTCTTCGAAGAAGCACTCCAAGTTACGGTAATTCCTGTAAAACACTTCTAACGGAGTTCAACACCCACTTTGTTGCTTCCTACAGGCGGATGGAAGCTGGAGGATGCACCGACCCGATGAAGGAAGAGAAAAGTCATTGATTTTCCGTCGTAAAACCGATCGTGGTGGTTTAGAAAGAAATACCGTCGAAGATAGCGCAGGTATACTTGGCCAATGAACGCTTAGACAGTACCTTTAAGGACTAGATACGACATTCTTTCGCTTTATCGACCATGACAGAGACGATGCTCATCGAGAAGATGATTATACGTTCGCTGAATCGTACGGACTGATCAGTCGTTGACGTAATTTAAACACCGCATCAAGGACCTCAAGAATTGTTATAGTGATCGTCTCAACAGCATCGAGCACAGAGATGTAGCGGAACATTACTTTCTTGTGAGACATCATTGTGTGGTGTTTATCGCATTTTCGAATAGGTTTCGGTCGTACATGATTTTGGTACCGTATATCCGTCTGACTTGTCAAGTGAATTTTACTTGAACGATGCTTCATTTTCGATGCCCTGTATTTTTAATTATTTTACCATTGTTTTTCGTACAATATTATTAAATGTCGCAAAAGTTCACCTGCATTTACCTGTTTAATAAGAACTTACTAAATATCCAATTTTTGTTCAAATTCCTGATCTTATGAACTGGCGCAAAAGTTAAGGTCACGTGAAGGTCATAGTATTATAGGTTGTTGGACTAGTCTTGACGCCAGCTACCGCATCATGATAATACAAATATACAACCCCGTTTAACAAAACATCTGTTTATTCGGAAAAATGTCACCCTGAGAAAAAGATTTTTTCTGCCGAAATATTTGCCTCTCCAAACCAAATAATTCATCCCCTTGACATTTTTGCATGTCGTTACAATTAACCGAGGTAACGCCTTACAACCGAGTTACTGGGCCATCCGGTATAATATACTGGTCGCCGCTAACCAACCCTATAGTGGATGAGATATAAAATTACAAATCGGCGGCAACTATGCGCCACGCGAAGGTGTGCATGACGTAACTCACAGGTGAAACGACGCCGCGAAAGAAGTAAGGAAAGAAAGAAAGAAAAGAAGTCCTATAATGCAGAGTGTAACGGCAGGTAGAACCGCAGAAAAATTCGACCCGATAACCGCAAGAATATCAATGAGTCGGTCGCATTCTCCTGTTACAAATAGTCGTTGTTGCGACACACGGCACGCAGGACGTAATTTGGGTTGCCCACTCGCGATTTGACTGTTAAAACAAACGAGCAAGCGGCCCGTGGCCGTTCGCTTCCAGAACATCAGAGCCGTAATGAATGGCGCCATTAGTGTCCGTCGCACGCCCGAAAATTGCTGCCACTAACTTTATTACCGCGGTCAGTGAAACTGTTGATTATTCTTGGTTACGGTTTAACATGTATTGGTCTATCTGGCAACAGATTAATGGAACGTTTCGATCGTCTTGTCCAGTATCCTACTATTGCTTTTTTTATATTGTATCTATCGTACAGTTGTTTACCAAAGCACCAGACGCGACGGCTCAACACGATTGAGAAATCTTTATTCACCCAGTCAGCCAAACCTGCCAGAGCAGATTTTGCTAGCAAGTTGGTTAAACAGAATAGCCACAGATGTGATGCAGAATCTGGTAAACCCGGCTCCAGCAGTGGATTGGCGGAGAAGGGGAAACAGAGTCGGGGATAGCAGAAATGCAACAGAGTTTAAATGGCTGAAGTTGCCAGATCTGCTTAGATCTGCTTCCAATCTGGCAAGAAAGTTCGGTTTACAGAATCTGTTTTCGAAGAGGGCTCCAAATGCGGACACAGATGGATACAAATTCCGCGCATTTGAGACAGGCTCTGACGCCAATCTGTAACCCATTTATAGACAGATGGCTAGCTGGGCATATTTAGTTATTGTATAATAAATATTCAGAAGTATTGTTTCATAGTTGTATTAAAATGAACTTCAAAATGTTTGTTAAAAATATTGGGTTGGTGCGTATGAAATGTTGGATTTTTAAATGAATATTGGAAAGTTCGGGTTCTTTATTAGGAGATGTTTGTTTAATCAAAACATGCCCCATTTGCTTCCATACATTTTCCCCAACGTTTTCACCAACAATAAACTCTGCTATGGAGCTTCAGGACCGCCTTCGTTTCCGAAGCGTTTAATTTATAAAAAGAGTTGGGTGTTCAGCAAAAATTTCATACTTTAATTCAGTTAATTTTGCAATTGTATTGTTACGAGCCGGGCTGTGTGGCAGCACGAGAGGCCGGCGAGGGGTATATTACCCAGGAATATGGTTATCAATTTGTTAGTTAAGGTGGGCGGACGAACCTGATGCGAAATCAGGGAGCCGCTAGGATTATTGAGAGCGAGGACGAACCCGGTGCGAAACCGGGGAGCCTCTAGGAGGGGGAAGAAGCGCGGACGAACCCGATGCGAAATCGGGGAGCCGCAGGAGGGTGAAACGTCGTGGACGAACCCGATGCGAAATCGGGGAGCCACTAGGAAGAAGTTCACAGACGAACCCGATGCGAAATCGGGGAGCTGCTAGGAGGTTGGTTTATTCACAGACGAACCTGGCGTTTGGCCAGGGAGCTGTTCGGAGGTTGGTAGACTTACGGACGAACCCGATGCGAAATCGGGGAGCCGTAGGACACGGACGAACCTGGTGCGAAACCAGGGAGCCGTAGGAAGGGTTAGGTTTCGTGGACGAACCCGATGCGAAATCAGGGAGCCACTAGTTTGGAATATGTTGTTTGTTTGTTTGGATAAAGATGTGCGAACGAACCTGATGCGAGATCATGTAGTCGCATGAAATGTTAGTTGCCTCGTAACTCTAAATTATTATTTGATACAACTCGAGCGGTAAAGTTGTATCGGTGGGTACCTTGTTACTAATATGCAAGGATTACGGGGTAAAGATAGGTTTAACGAATCTACTCGATTTATAAGTGAACGTTTAAAGTTATATTCTGTGTTTCAGTATAAATACAAATGTTTCGGTCGCGATGAAATAATAAAAAGTGTGTAAGTTACCTAAGTATTTGCACGGTGTTGACGCACTGGCGATGCGGGGACTGAGAGCCGCTATTAGAATATGCCGAAAGAACTTCAACCGGACAAGCGCATTCTAACGTGTTAATCTGTGATTCGAGAGGTGCGCTAAGCCCAATCTCATTGGATATAACTGATCCTATGCAAGCGTGACACGACGTGACTCTACGCGTGACTATGTTACTCTGAACCCCCGAGGGTAGAAACCAAAGGGTTTATATAGTCCGAAAATGCACGGGGATGCACTGGAACTTTCCATATAAGGAAATATAGGAGTCGTCGTCGGGCCGCGCCTATCTTGGGTCATGATGCAGCTGACCGTGCTTGTACTAAGGTCCCCTTTATTTGTTTACATTAAACGAAAGAATTTTAGGGCGTTTTCCCTTCACGAATGCGAGCTCGAAAACGCGTTGAGAGCGACGTATGGAAAGTATTCTTCATACGTAACAGTATGCAGTCGAACGTTATTATGGAAAAGTATTGGTACATGTCGATTAATCTTTTCTGGCAAAATATGACTCTGAAAATAAACAATAAGACTAAAAAATGTTTGATCAGAAAGAACAATGTAACGTTAACAAAGAGACACGTAATAAAAATGCGGCATTTCGTTTGCACCAACCTAAATAGATTATGAGTTATTTAGCTTTTACTAGTATGTAATTTTTGGTCAAATTGACAGAATACATAATCTACTCGAATACTTCTGCGACCAACTGTATGTATGATGATCTGACGTCAATGGTTAAATTGAAAATAGATAATTATGTTCAGGAAAGGTGTTCCTGGTTCTCGCGAAAGGTGTTTAAAAAATGATTCAAATGCATTTTATATTTAATTTTATGTATTTTTTACAGTGATTTAATTACGATAAAACCATTGTAGTAATATTATGACGAATAAAGCTATTTACATTATTCAAGGAAGGAGCTCATGAACATAAGTTATTACGAATTTGTAGTATTTATTAATGATGTATCACAATAGTTCTTAATTTCAGATTTTTACATCTTTTATTCTTTGGAAAATTATAATGATTCACTGGCACAAATCTTAAAATTTTACGTTTATTAATACGTATGGTTAAAATGGATCACCAAAATATCGAATGAAGATTCTCATTGTCGGTGCACTGTTTTGCAAATCGCAACATAAAAATAATTTTCAATTATGTATTTTAAATGGCTTTTCATTTTCCTGCGGTATTATAAATAATAGTATATACAAATTTTTTATAAGATATTGAAGTTAGTGCCAAAATATATGCACAAAATAAAATAATTTCTGCAGCGTTACACATCGAACAAGGATACGATAATAATTGCAACGGTTATGTCAAAATTGAAATGGAACATGTGGGATGCGCTACATCCCACAATTGAAGATATTTCGCATGTCATTGGCATTTATACCCACAAATAATACCAACAAGCATGCCCCCTTTACAACTACCGTTCGTTTCGAAGTGGGTGTTGCCTTTGTCAAGATTTGTAATACAACGTGACATGAATTTAAAAATCGCGTAAGATACCAATTGCGTATATTATCGATAACGATTCAATCACGTACCGTTCTTATACTAACACAATTTTTATGGCGGTAAGACGAGCATCATTTAATATGTTTTATGCAACGCGTGCCAATTATTATATCCTCGATGAACTTTCTATTCAACTGGATTAATATTCCGATTGTTAACGAATAAAGATTTATGGTGTCGTAGAGCGCTACCCTTATTACATCTAGGTTTTCATCAGTATATTACTATCCAGTACATTGAGTCTGTAGAGATATCATACTGTGGCAAATAATTTCTATTAACTAAATGTTTGTATCCTGATTATTGTTCAAGTTTAAATTCATAATTTAGTTGTTTAGTGGGAAACGCAATACACGGTTAATTTATATCATTCTTTTATTTTCTAATTTTTATTTCGCTTCTCGATAAATGAACATTCGCAGTTTTTGCGTTCCTCAAAATAATCTAACAAAAAATAGTGTATCAATGTACTTATCGAATTTTTTTAATTCTCACAGTCCTGTGACAAAGTATCCCTGCCTCTGGACATCGTTCAAATCTGAAGAAAGGGCAGGGCAGTGACTTTTTATTACAAACAAACACGAGTGTAATCATTCGTGGCTCAAAAACATTGGATTAATTTAGAAACTGCCAATTAACAAAAAAAAGTTTCACGAGAATTTGGTAGGAATTACTGCTTTTATTTCGAGAACAATAATCCGACGTGTAAAATAACGAGGCATCTTTAAATTCGTCCAGTCACAAAGGATTCACACATTTTTTTCTCTTGTTATGTATTTCACCGACACCCAGTGCATTGAAGGTCTGCGCAGACTTAGTCTGCGTTACCAGTATTTCTACCGCTCTAAAAAAGAAATAAAAAGAAATAAATTCCAGTCCGAGTAAGCAACCAATAATAAATAAAATGCCCTAAGAAAATCTCCTCGACTTATCGGTTGCATTTCATTCGAAATAATAATTAATAATCATGTACAATGCACATCAATCACAGCCGAGCATATCTGGTGTAAGTATGAAACGCGACTAATGAACGAAAAAAGCAGTGGAAGTTATGGTGTCGCGACCTCGTTCGTACGACCCCGTTCGCTCTCCATATAAGAAGACTCACGGGCATTTTTCGTCCTTCCGTCAAGCACATTATCGCCATGGAATGCAGACCCCCGTGTACCGTGAGAATAACAACAAAACAAGCAAATCGAAACGTAGCAAGCTGCAAAATTGCAGGTGAAAATCGACCATTAACGCGAATCAAAAAGAAATGAAGAAAATAAGGGGAAGAGATTAAAGTTTACGTCCGCGGACTAATAACACGTGGTCTACAAATAAGAAATAGCCTTATCGCATAATCACGGTGCCAACCGGTGAAATATCGAGCGATAAGTTAGGCTGGATAGGTGTTCTGTCCTGAAACGTCGGTGTTCCTTTCACTAAAGCGGTTCTCAAAGGCGGAAAGGTGTACATAGGCGGCCCCTGATCGTTGGAGAACAGTCCTTTATACTTTTATACGGTCGAGGACCTCGTTTACCAGCGATACACTTTTATCGTGACGCAATGCACCTGCTATGTACACTTCTCCGTAGAGTACGGAATGCAAGCGACAGGGTAAGATATGAGGAGTAGACTTACCGTTCAGGTGTCGCCGCTTTTGTTCTATAATGATCTCCCCCAGATAGCAGACACTCCTCTTCGAGAAGGATACACCGATCTCGTTCACGGTCTTCATGTTCGTTAGGTAAACGCTGCAGACAAAAAAAAGGGAAATTCTCTGTTAGAGCTGATTGCACGAGATTGAGTTGCTGATAGCAACGTGACTTTGCGATTGATTTTCAACTTTTTTTTTCATCTCACGGTACATATAAACTATTAAAATTCTACGGCACACCAAGGAATATTTTTTGTCGAGCTGATAAGAAAAAGTAATTATTTTTCCGTTTATACTCCAAAGTCATAATGAAATAGCAATACCCTCCACTCTGTATTAAATGACATTCACACATTTAATTAAACAAAACTAAAAAAAGATGTGATAGTATCATTGCTGCCACGCCACATTAAATTTGTATCGTACATCTCTCGCGACATTCCGGTGGAAAATCGCTGCTCTAAAGTCTGGTCTCTAGAGAGTTCAGAAAATGTATATTTTCCAACAGAGAATAGACAATGTTCAGTATTACAATTTTAATTGATTTGCTTGAAAATAAATGTTTCAGATATTTTATTTGGGTGCACTTGTTTTTATTTGAGACAAGATTTGATCTACACTTCGATTGGTGCTATCTTTCCGAACATGTAATTTGAGATATGTGTATACTTTGTCAAATGGAAATAATTGTGTATCTATCAAAAGTCAACAACTTTATTTGGTTCGCTTCGTGGGGAAAGTAGGCTGATTTAAAAATAATTAAATTAACACAATATGTTTCCAAATCCATTTTCAAATGTAATATATAAACTCGAATAACCTACAGATTATATTAAAAATAAAAATAAAATAAATCCCACATGAATTTGGTACAAACTTTTCACCCTTGCAAAATGTAAAAAAGTTAAAATCCACGAGGGCGTCACAAATTTTCCAAGATGCAATTCATATTCATCTAGAATCTAGAAACTCTCCTTTGCTAGCCATTACATTAGATATACTGTTTTGTGTCGCACTTGGCAGCAGCAGATCCCAAGAGTGTAGAAATGTCTCAAAGTAAAACGCATTCTCTCGAGAATCGTATAATTTTAATAAGTCTGTTATTATCTCCCCCACCTGTATATTGCTACGTCTATGATTAATAACAAAAGAAGACGAATAGAAATAAAAGAAATGCACACCGCAAATATATAGAATTATGTTTTTTTTCTAAAGTACAGTTAAATAATTAACTATACTCCTAAATTTGTAATCAGTATATTTTTTCCCGCAGTTCTTTCATTTTCAACCGAATGTATCTATAACCGACCTAACAGACATCCAATAGTATTCAATTATAACTACTTCTGACTATGTTCACATAATACAAAATTCTGCCTTTACTACAAGCGTTCTAGATATTGAAATATATGCTTTTACACTTACCACTTCTTCCATCTCGAATTCAGGTTCTCCAATTTGTAATGGATTATCGATTTTAGACCGGTGTCGTTGCCCAGAATTAATATCGGCTCACTTCGACTACCAGTCGATGTAGATGATTCAATTTCCTCGTACACGATGGTTGCCTCGATATCTTGTTCGAATTCTATATGGACCAGAAATAATCTGTACACACGGATTAAAAGTACACGGTTAGTGTGGAAAATTCCTATTCTTATAAAATACAGGACACTTACCTATGGTATGATCGAAGATCGTTTGTAATTAATTTCAAGCAACCACCGCCCTCAAATGAAAGTTGATTGCAAAATTCAAAACAATTTACATCCATTATTGCCATTTTATCCTGTATATTCACGATATTTTCTAATATACGAATAACGTTCTTTTTCGTTTCGTAAACATACTGCGTAGCCTTTTTCGGACATTCGTTTCGATCATTTTCACTTTTCGGTTCATCCGGTTGCGGAAAATGTGTGAATTGCAAATATGGCATAGGTACAGATATTTGAGGCTTTTGTATGGATAAGTTGTAAAACGATTTCTCTTCGAACGTGTTTCTATCCTGAATAACACGCGTGTCCAGTTGTATCTGTTTAACGATAACATTTAGTCTCTAATATGCTTATTTAGCAAATGCTTTTCATGTCAAGATTCGAAATATTCTGTTTACCTCGCCACAACGATAGAACGATCTTCCGCTTCCATGGCAAAACGATGTTTTGAACACTTCTCCTTCATAGATAGGTACATGGATGTACAAATAAGGAAATAATTGTGCCCAAAATAAATCTTCTAATTCTTGGAATGTTTTGGGCCCGAAATATTCGTGGGTCCAACCCGGCGCAAAAATTGCGACGGAAAGACCTTCTTCTCTGATCTTCTCTAATGCCTGCAAATTATAATAATATCGTTGGATACAAAAGTAGGGTATTAATTAAATGAAATACGCAATACAATTATAATTACATGTGTTGAATTAAATCCACCACCACCGGGACAGCCTCTTCCCCAAACATCCAGTCCCACATAAATATCATGTATGCTTCTATTATGAGATTTTGCAAGTGTACAACTGTCTTCTAACTTTGATTTGTTCCAATTATAATTCAAATAAATACCATCGCAGTTTAAGAAGAACTCTCTGGAATATAAGGTTTACATTACAATGTTGAAGATACAATTAATCTTGCAAACAGTCAGAAAAATCAGTATATAATGGGGAGCTTACATATTTTTATCGTTCAATTTGTTTTGCCAACTTAGTGTCCCTTCATTAGTTACACTGTCATACCATATAATTTCAGAATCTCTAATCGCTTCATGAATACTTTCTGTCAGGTATTTTACGAAATAAATTAAATTATTAACTTGCTCACTTTTAATCACATTTTCAACATTTATTAACCAGCCATCAAAGTTATAAAATTTTGCAACAAGAATTAGTGCATCTGCAAACCTTCTGGTTTCCTCAGGAGATTCGAGTATCGGATCCCAAATACCTTCTCTCTCTGTAATTATAGTACCGAGAACTTTAACACCATGTTCGTGCGCCGCGTTAATCCATCCGAAAGGTGGTATAGTAATAAAATAATGACTGAAGTACACGAACGTATCGATAATACTCCAATAATAAAACAGATAAGATTCATAAGATTTGGATCCGTCTATAAATCTGCAAAAGCAAAATTGTATTACGCATATTTATAATGTAATAAATATATTGAACTGGTCGTGTATTAAACATATTATTGCAAAAATATATTACCTATCTTCAAGGTAACCACCTTTCATGTCGTGACAAAGTAGCGTTCTCGGTTGCTTTTGTCTATCAAGTTTTCTCAATGTTTTCTGCCCATTTATTTCTGAACCGCGATACACGTAGTCCGCTGTCTCCCTTAAGCTTTTAACTCGCGGCCATGGTTTTAAATTACCCACATTGTCGTACAGTTCTTTCAAATTTTTAAAAGGCTGCACTTCTGTTACTTCACCGGCCATCTCTTCCATTTGCGCTCCTCCGCTGACAACTTTCAACTACTTTTCTATTCCCCGATTCGAACAAAGGGTTTCCCTTTTATTTACATCACCGGAACAATTATAACGATTTAGAGCATCTATTTCGCTGATAAATATTACAGCAAACGGAACTAGCCTTATCAATTCATGTTCAACTGACGACGCTACCATCGACCAGCTGTTATTTGTAGATAACGTGTGTTAGTTTTTCTGGTCTACTTATCTAAAATAGAACAGATAGGTGAATGATAAGTTCGCGATACATATATGTTTATCTATTTATACGATGAAATTAAACGGATTTTTTAAAGCGTATATTAATAAAAAAAAACACTTACGAAAATGCATGACTATTGAAATTATATAAATTTCGTGTCGCAACAGTCAAGTTAAAGTGGACCTCACTGAGCAACAACCGTAACACATCGTATTTCAATCAATATTTCAATGAACGTTTGACATATAACCTTTATCCTCTTTATACGTGTATATCAAGCGATCGCATATGTCATACGCATCATATGTAGAATAGTTCCGATCAGCGCTGCTAGAGGTATGCGCGAAATATTTCTATGTATTTCCTATTGAATTTGTAATTTCATTTCAATTCTTCAACGAGTTTTCTTCCCCTGTTTCGTTATTCATTTTTTGGCACATTCAAAAGACAATAGTTCTTTCACAATTTTATGGGCTAAAATTTTATCCTGTCATCCGTAGAATAACATATTATTACAACGTTGTGAACTATTAATTTTTACTGTTTTTATGATAAGTACAAATTGCAAAGTAGCTAATATAATTTCAAATATAATTGGATATTAATTAATATTAATTGAATATTGTCGCGATGTTAGTTTCTTCTAAAAAACTTTATATACAATGCTGGCCAAAAGTTTAGGACTACTATGCATATGAAGTCATGCAGATATTACCTGAACACTTAAAAATTTTAAGTTAAACCTTTCTATTGCTTAAAATTAAATTAACTTTGCAAACTAAAACATATCAAAAGTAAGTAAATTATTAGTAGTTTCAAAAATATTAATTTGGAATTAACGGACCGTAGGCAGGAGATTTCAATACTTTTAAAGCTAATAAAACAGTTCAATATTTATGACCATTAATTATATACGTATTTTATGTACTTAAAAATCAATCGCTGAGGCTTAGAGAATTGACGAACGTACGTAAAATTACATAACTTTCATAAGCACCATCATATATTATTACAAAAATATATGTCTGCTAATTATTTTAAAATCAAAGTTACCACCAAACATATTTGATTAAAATACCGGAAAGAAACTGAAATAATACATTTTTTGGTGCGTTCTTCAGAATGACGGAACTTTTCATTTCTTTCCAATGCCAATAATATTTATATTTGTTGACACGCGTTCAACAATTATATAAACGACTCTTAATGCTTTCTTCATTAAGAACCTATAAAAGGCAATCATTTTTTTAAAACTCTTTCTTTTTTCAACGAAATACCTACATAAAATACATTCGTACAGGAAACGATAATAAAGTGGGTGACTGTGAAAGAATATCAAGTATCGTAAGATCATTCTTTATTTAGCGTACAATCCTTGTTAAGAAGACAGGAGATCCCACGGGTACAAGATAGACACAACAGTGTGTGGGATGATTGGAAGACATACGAGATTGTTACGAAATGTAAGCCAATAACAGAAAAACAAATTTCCATGATGGCCCCGCGTGATCTCGTGATGATCCCATTTTTCCCCCATCTGATTTTATTCTTTGTTTTTCGTTTCTTTCGCAATCTCGCGTTTTATGTTCACTAATTTCTCGGGAATACATACTTCATTATGAAATGACAATGCACGGATTGTCCACGTTGGTACAATTAAAAAATAGTAGTCTCGGTTGTTAGTCCACAGTGGTCACAATATTCGAGATCATCCTGTTCCCTATTTTAACTATATTTTCTTTAAAAAATAATACGAGTACAGGCCGTGTCATGGTGATACGATTAGGCGGGCTCGTTAACGGAAACGCGATTAAGATAATCGACAATAAAATTGTAGTCGTTGCAATGAACGAACTCTACGATATTGTTCGAGACGTTGCTCGATTTTTCGATTGTATCCACACCTAATCGAACCGAACGAACATTCGCAGAAGTTGATGGTTCAATCGTGCGATAGGATGTCGTATCTTCTCTCTATGTGTTGTAAAACTTTTAGACAAAGTTACCTTTTTTTTTCTGAATGTATATATATCACATTGGATCTCTACCTAACTATGCGACTAACTATGAACAGTCAACTTGTCGTCGTAAAAGTATAATTACAACCCTGCGCTTTTCTCGTATCTGATTCGGTAATCGTAGTGTGTGTTACCATAAATCGCTAACTATTTGTACGCCAAGATAGAATCTCTTTATAGTTAAGTATAACCGTGGTACTGTATTCGAAGGTAGATGGATTATTTCATTGATATTTGCCCACTGTATATTAAAGGTGATTAGTCATCCGCAAAGCTTTCGCATAAATTCAAAACTTTAGAGTAGCTGATGTTCTTCTGTAAAATTGTTTCGTAGCAATTGTCTTAAAAACTGCGTAACTAACGCAAAATTTAAAAATGTGCTTCACTGTCCCGTATAGTGGTAACTGGCCCAATAGTAGAGAAAGGGTTAACAATATTTTTCTCGTCATAATTCTTAATCTTAACTTCAGAAGAAATCGTACGACCTCTAATCGAATCCACTTCAATCGATTTTTCCATCTACCTTCAATATTACATTCATTATTAGCCGCCTAACAGAACGCATGGTAGCTAATATCCCTGTGCTATTTTTCTCGTAATCATTTCGTGTACTTTTGCAATCGTCGATCAATTATTGACACAGCGTGATCACCCAGACAATTGTACGACAAAATGAAGAAGCGGATGCATATCTACAAAAGGTGCAGAACAAGTCGAAACGCTTGGGTATCCTACTCCTATGTTTAATTTATATGTATGTATAATATGCATACATATATCATATGAATAGGTAGGTACAATATTATCTCTCAATATTTGGTTCTTCGTGTAATGGATATAGGTATATACGTGTACATGTATACATATACGAATATATAATATATACGTATGTATAATATTAATTAACTGTATTGTGCATATTGATTCATACAACGCAAGATTTCTTTTGTCTCTGTTCTTAAGAAGGATACATATACATACAGGGTCCGGCGGAGTATTTCATCCCGCGTTTAATGGGGGGTTGGTGGGGTGATTCTGAACAACTTTTTCCTTTACCAAAATGTTGGTAAAAGCTTCGTTTTTGAGTTATTAACGAAAAACACTGGCCAATCAGAGCGCTCGGGCGCGTGGCTCTCAAACGCGCTCGGTCGTGGCGTGAGCCAACGCGTTTCTTCGTGACCACAACCGAGTGCGGT
The DNA here is from genome assembly GCA_963583965.1 of Nomada ferruginata. Classification (NCBI taxonomy): domain Eukaryota; kingdom Metazoa; phylum Arthropoda; class Insecta; order Hymenoptera; family Apidae; genus Nomada; species Nomada ferruginata. Next base: position 4,367,818 of record OY757225.1, on the reverse strand, counting down.
TGAGAGCCACGCGCCCGAGCGCTCTGATTGGCCAGTGTTTTTCGTTAATAACTCAAAAACGAAGCTTTTACCAACATTTTGGTAAAGGAAAAAGTTGTTCAGAATCACCCCACCAACCCCCCATTAAACGCGGGATGAAATACTCCGCCGGACCCTGTATATAGAACGGGGGCTATTTCCGATTGAATTTAACCAGCGAAATATGCAATCGATTTTTATTAAATAACTTTTAGTATGTATTACCTGCTTCGTGTGCAGGCAATACAAGAAATCTCCTGTTAATTTTCTGAAGTAGTTTTAATGATATACGTTTCCCATTGTATACTCCTCACTTTTACATTCACTAAGTTATTACTTACGTTAAGTCGTTCACTATACTATTCGTCCCATTTCGAAACACTGGTATTTCTCGATGATAGTTTATTCATTCACGATATGATGTAAATGTACGAGGTGTTCGATCAGACTGACACTAAAGTACAACAAATAGCTGCCTTTACTTTATAAATTTCTGTTCAAGGTAATACATAATGTTTATGTACAATGAACTGACAATAAAGGCCCGAAATTAATTTCAACCATCTAATAATATCAGAAGCTGCGATCTACCTTTGAACGGAACTACAGTTGCTCCGAATTTGTAATAAATTCTTATAAATCTTGTAAAAAGTAATGATAAGAAATCAGCAAAGATAGTAGAGTCAACTATCAATAAACGGAGACTGTTATTTTCGAAAAAACAGTGGTCTCAAAATGCACATTACTACTCCAATAAACAATTTATGCATTCAACAACACTGCCATTGTTACCAAATAGCAAAGCATATATTTCAATTTATTATTCAAATAAAGAATGCGAAAATCTTCCCATAAATAACAAATTCATTCGTCTCCGTTAAAGAAATTAAATGAAGAACGGTAGTCGCCAACGTCCATCTTTCATCGCCAAACCGTTTACACCCGAAACGATATTTTAGAAACGTAGAGATCGTTTCAGCCAAGATTGCCACGTCGCGTTGCGTCGTAAGTCACTAGTCAATCGAGCTGGCTCGATAAACTTCCTGAACGCCTCGTACAGCTCTGTGCATCGCCAAAGTACAGGATATTTCGTCATCGTCACGACCCGCGATGCCACGGGACCGATCGGAATGACCATGATCAGGATATGTCTACGTTCCGACTAGAATATGATTCAGGATAATGAATGACACGAGTATTATCTATTATTATCTTACGACGAAGATCGAGAACTAACAAGCTCCATAACGCGTCTTGTCTTAAATGGGTACTCGATTCCGCGACTCCCTTAGCCCGGTACCTTCTTGTACCCGATTTATTAATCCGTACATTTGTAGGCCGACGTCTACAGAATTATTTTGTTCATCGTTCGTATCGTAACGTGGAAATAATTTCCCAATCCGGAACGCGTACAAAACATCGTTCGACAGACGAGAACGAAGCCTCAACTTATATTATGTATTGGGAGCTATGTCTACGGGTGCCTACATAGGGATTGTGCCGACCAAACTGGCCGAGAGAGCTCTCACTCGATCACTCGGTCAATACTATGACGATCGTCGCGAGGATTCGTTAGAAACGATGATAGATCGTCGATGGATCGTCGTGTTATAGAAAAATTCGTGGTCGATTGTCTACCTTGGACGCGAGTCTCGATTTTTATTCGCCAAGAAGAAGTATTTTGAACATTACACAAGGCCGAACAATATCTCGCAGAATTGTGATGGGTGTAAAACAAGGATCACAGTCAAGCATCTCATAATCGACTGCCCTAAATATGGAAGTGCAACAAAAATAGCGCAATACACCCCATCGATTAAAAATAATTCTAAACAGTATCAAAATTTCAGGAAAGCTAAGCTTTCTAAGATCGGCCAACGTTTTTCAATTAATCTAACCAACTTATTTATGCTTACAGTTTTATCCAATATGTCTCGTTTATTATACCTTTTAAGGTGGTAACACAGTGTAATGTAGTATAGTAGTCCCTGATAACCCTATATGTTGTAAATTGTAAACGAATTAATAGAGCAGTTTGCAAGAGGAGTTTTTTGTTCTGCTTTGGAATTTTAAAGAGTTAATAATTTCCATTAAACGAATCGTTCATCGCAAATTAGCATAATTCTAAAAGTATTAACGCGAGGAATACTTTTTTCGAGATTGTTCATCGTTATTCTTAGATGCTACTAAATAGTAGCAGGTGGTGCTATTAATACTGGTATTGATTCTGACGAAGAAAATGCAATTTATAAACGCAGTATGACTAGGTGAAATTCGTTTATAATTAATCGGTGTATAGATTGATCGTTTCTGAGATATAGCGTTTGATAAATTAGGCCCGTACCAATGAGACACACTAGAAATCCGGTGGAAGGGGTAATAAATTACAGTCCGCCCGTATATCTTCGAAGAGCATTCTAACTTAGAGCTGCCTATCGATCTCACTAAATCAGTAAGTTGACCATAAATGCAACGTTTAGTACGATCTTAATCAATTTAAGTTACTAATTGTTCTGACGCTAGATTGACGACGTTGAAATTGAATTTTGGTCGTTTTTCATTCATCGTTGCAATTTATCGGAGTATTGTTCCTTTAAAGTTGAAACTGTTTCATTTGTAATTTTTGTTATTACCATTACCATTATTATTACTGTATACATATATGTATATCTACGTCTCGTTTAATTATCCAACTATGTGAAAGGAAAGCGTTTGAAAAGGCTCTTTTGTTTCATTATCGGCAATCGATTTTACAGGGGTCCTTCCCTTTCTTTCGTGGAACTCTTTCAACTGGAATCGCATTTCAAACAAAAGGAGGAAAGTTTGAAGCGTGCGAGAACACGGATAAGGAGGTATATAAATTAAACTAATTAGTACTTACGGATCCTTCAACCGTGTAATCACTTTCGGTTCAGAATATTCTTCGCGTTGAAACGTTGCAACTTTTGAAAGACCATCAAACACATCTAAAATGTTTCGATAATTCCTTCAGCTTCAATAAAAAAAAAATGCAATCTTCAACCTGATGTAATATTAACAAAAGGTTTGTTCCATACGGTTGAATGGTCGATAAGCAATTAACTATTCGTACTGAATGAGATTCAAATCAATGTTGGTACATGAATGAACATTTCGTTGATCGATATAAAAGTATTTATGGAATAAATTGTATTTAATACTTATTGTATAATTCAAGCTATTTACAATTAACATACTGATATGTTTCCCAAAATATTGAAATAAATTTCTCCTAGTAGATTCTTTCCTTGTATTTTCCGAACTGATTGCTTTAATTAGTGTTACAAATGCGACATAAACTTTCTATATTCACTTTGATGTCTGTCTACGATTAAAATATTAATACGCTTTTAAGATCCAATTAATTAATACCTTTCAGTGGTATTAAATAGAAAATCCAGAGTATGCCGAATCACTCGATAAATATTTCTTCGACGGATATTTCATCAATAAATTAATCAATAAATTAATACTTCAATAATAATTCAAGGTATTTCTTTAATATTAATATATCTCTCAAAATCAATCATTCCTGACAAATTATACATACCCCAAAATATATCACATTTTCATGAAACCTACACCTCTTCGAACACATACTTCCAACTATTGCACGTCTCAACTCCGGCCACAAAAATTAAATTAACAGCACGTCTTAAACAAGGCGTCTATTGAACAGAGTATCCCAATATTAATGAACTTCCATGAATAAACTCAGATCGATCAGCAAACTGTTGATTAAAAAGAAAATAAGAGCTTAAGAATATAACATGACACACACGCTTAGGGTTGCGATCATGCGAAAACCGAGCCGCTCGCGTTTCACGCGTCCGAGGTATGCACCGAACAGTCGATGATCGTTATTATCGAATTCCTTAGAAGCTCTCGTCGATTCCTCGGTCCCTGGCAAGGTTGAACACTTCGAAATCGCCATCCGGTGCGTCCGGGATATCCGGTGCAACTGGTATCTCGGGTCGGAGGGCCACACAGTCCCGTGGCGAGCACTCGACGCGACCCTCGGATCCGCAGCTGCATTCAATGCAGTTTCCGGTGGAGTGCGGAAGTACCTCGCCCTCGCGATATTCCCTTCCTGCAATCAGAAATTCGTGTCCGCCCGGACACAGTATTTCAATCCGAGTTTCGCGAACCATGGGTAAGACGTTGAAAAATATGGCATATGGCAAATAGCTGTACCCACAGTCGATTCTCGATTTGCAGGATCTCTTTTTCTTTTTTTCTTTTGTCTTACAGTTCTTACAGCATTGGATATTATGTTCAGATTTTTCGACTTATTTTGTATGTTCGATTTTATACTCGTAATCTGGTGCAAGAAATGGGTGTAGTATGATATACAGGGGGTCCCCCGCAAAGGGGGCCGATGTTTAACGCTAAAACGGTAGAAGACAGAACAAAATTTCATTAGGAAAAATTAAATGGTTTCAAATACTGCATTATGTGGTATATAAATCTTTTCTAGAAGGGGAGGAATATCATAAATTTGAAGATCAATCCCTTTTTTGTATATTCCTTTCAGCAACCAATCGATGCATTTTTTCCATTTCTACAAGAAAGCATTGGAGTGCTTGGGTCAAAAAATGATTAATTTCCAAGATATTTTAACCATAGTTTCGTAAGAGCTTTATTGACGCTAATAAAACATGCATTCCCGCCTTATTCAAAATGCTCAAGATATTATTTCTATGCATCCACCTACCAAATAGATAATTACGCCCAATTATTCCCCCCTTCGAGACTGTTCAACGTTTATCTGAAACATTTTTTAATATGTATTATCAAAAACAAGCGAGATATTCCATGTGATACAGTATTAGACTGTCCACCCTGTATATCTTACTTCATTATATTCTATTTTGTTCTGAAACTACGAGTAAAAATCGAAGATTAAATAGTATTTTGTCTGTATTAATTATTTATGTTTTGCGTCGAGTATGATTAAATAGTTATTCAACTACCATTTAGTTTTAAATATTAGAGGCACGAGAAATATTTCAAAGAGTAAAGTTAATGATGGTATTCAACAAAATTAGTGGATTTATATTTTGGCTTACGTTAATTTTGATGATGAAATTGCCCATTTAAAATAAATTATTTAAGATGAAATATGATAAACAGGTTTTCGAGAGAGGCACTAAAGATCAAGAAACTATATGACGTAATAATACTCTGCAAACATGGTGTCAACTATATACAATAGTATACATACTGTATACGATAGTATACATACATACTTCAAACTGTCACAGCCATTCGATCTGTTTCTTCCAGTATACCCACTTTACACCCTAACAGAACCATTAATTCCAACTCGAAAAAATGAATGACCACCACGAGCAACAATCATTTGTACAAATTAGTAACGATTTAACGCCTCGCTATGCATACTACCTTTCGCGTAATGACGCACGCCAGATTTGACTACATAATTTCTGCATTGTGCGATTGCAGAATGTTAACGATAAAATTTATAACAGTTAAACATAATGCCAAAAATTATCACGACCGACATTCGTATTTATTATATGTATTTCTGTCTTATCTAATGCCTGGAGCAGCCCTCTTATTTTGAAAATTTTGACACGAAACGACGTGCATTGCAGATGATTTATAATGGTTGATTTCATTTCACTAGTTTTTAAAACGTGGGTCTGAAATAGTGTGTGTTGGGAATGAGTTAACAAGTTTACCCTTGCAGAAAAATGGCGTAAAATATTAGGAACATCAACTTTGTCTGTGGTTGGTAAATTCTTGGATTCGATGGCGAGGACAATTGTTAGCATGATGCTACTAGCATCAACCCAATTGTCAGAAGAATTTGTCGTGGAAAATGTTGATAGTCGCCTTGGAACCATTTATATAATAATAATTGAAAAAGATGCGAAGCTTAGTTAGATTTCCTATTTGAGAAAGTTAGTTCTTTCATACAGAAGGCCGAATCCTTCTTGAAATTAGCTTTGCCTGCAAGTATCGAATCATTAATTCAATTCATGCAATATAGAGATCAACTGAAGATGTAATGTAGATGAAAATAATCCTTACACCTTTCACTGCAGATTAATCATACGCGATGCACATCCAAGGTGTCGAATCTAAATTTGCCTTATCCCAATCGCCACTCGTTATCGCAAGACAAAGGATTTTTCGTTACAATACGAGCATGTTCATGATGAAATTTTCCATTCGTCACGCGCACCAATGATACACACTCTCACTATACTCCCTGCTTTTACTGCTTTTACATGCAAATGGTGTCCCCCGTACATCGCGAGACTAATTAGCCCCGCAATTCAGCCGAAGTTTCTCTCGCAGAGGAATCGATGGCTCGCGAAAAGAATCAAACGAAATAAACTCCGACTGATCTATTACCCATCACGAGACACGATGTCGGCACTGGTTGCGAAGTACTCGAATAGGTCGCGTTAATCTCCGCGTATCCCTGTTGTTCGACAGAAGGCTCCTCCGCTGGATCACCGGAAGCTTCCAAACTGTCGACGGAATCCGTGCTTCCCTCCAGCGACGGTGTGTAATTACTTTCTATCGTCGTCGACGGGAGGAACGAGGGGCTAGCGGAAGGATCGGTGCTCGGATTGTAATTCTGCCACCAGCAATATACCTCACCGGCGACGCACAGACAGTGTGAGTTTGCGTCGTACGACGGTATCTGGAACAAAAAGAGAAAATTCATACGTTCTCGTTTGGTGTACAGGGTGTTTCATTTTTTCCCTTTCGAACAGGTGTTAGTTTGTGTTCGCCGAGGAAAGCTGAGAAGAAACTCTTATGTTAAGACAGAAGCATGAATGAATAAACTTTATTTTAGAAAAAAGGGGTGGAGTGTATGTAAAACTCGAGTTTTTCTTTTTGATTGAAATAGTGTTATTTACTATTTGTATCTCACAATATACTTTTAAAATATTTCTCGATTTTTTTTTATTAATGAGGCAAGTTTCACATGTTTCATGTAGTTTCGGTTGAGTAGCTTAACGACTTTTTTTCACAATTTGAATTCTACTTAAAACTGTTAAGTATTACACGCATTTTAAGTCAACTACACAGCCCCGCGCTGTACCAAATTATTACAATTTGATCGTAATAATTCATTGAAAATCAATTCCCTTAACATTTTATATTAGAACTAATCAAGAATATAGATATCCTTAAACACCATTTTCTGCTTTGCACGTCTGCATAAAAATTATCTGAAAAATACTACCAAAATCGTTATTAGAAAATGTCATTAAGGTCTAGCAGTAATTGACGTTGGTGACGTTCGTAATTAATATTGTAACAAGTTCCAAAGAATAAAATTTGTTACAGTTTTGTCCGTTAAAATTTTCAGACGTTGTAACCTTTGTTACAATAACTTTCTTATTTGTTATAGCTTTCTAGTTATCTTTCTATAGCGTTGCAAAGAAGATAACGTTTATGTAAATTGATCTTCAAAGATTATTACACTCAAATTGTCATAGTTTTGCCCGCTACTGTACCTACAACTTGCCCAATCCTAATTGAAACGTTCCACAAAAAGTGTACATAGAAAAACGAACTCCAAACCATGTACACGCCGTATCTGACAAATTGCATCAGACGTTCACTCGTCATTAAAAAGCGAGTGAAAAGGGGACAGACAGGAAACGGAAGCGACGAACCGACGGAATACATCATTAATTACTATATACGGTTCTCGTCTATCAGAGAAACGGTGGCGTCGCGCCACTCGAGATTCAGTTGAGATCGTCCCGCAAGCTCAGCACTAATTAATTATTATTAATTGACACCTGACGCTGTATCGACTGGCAAAGAAGTAACACCCACCCTCCCCTAACTCAAAAGCAAAATGTAAAAGAAACAAAGTAACGAAAAGAACAAAAATTGAAAGGAAAAAATAAAATAATACGTCACTATCAAAGTTGAAACGAGGGTCGGAAGGACGGCACAAAAAAATAGTCTCCTCCGAAGGCGGGAGAAGAAAAAGGGAGGAGTCGAATGAGGGTGGAAAATTAGAGAAGCGCCACGGTGCGATTAATTTCACCAGAGAAATCCGAGATACGACGACTTTCGATCTATGCGCGCAAGTGTCGCCCTATAATTGGACTATGCAATAAGACCCGTTAATTGGACCACCAACGATCTGTCCAGAAACGTGCTGGTACTCACAGATAATAATGACGGACACGCGGCGACGAAATATTTACGGAACACGCGGGTAAGTATTTATGATTCACGAATCTGATCATTTTTAGAGCTTTTCGTGCGCCTGTCGCCCGGACATATTGATCGGCAAAAAATTCTTCAGCTCCCTCGACTCGGGGCTATTTTTTCAAACGGTTGATTCGAGATAAAACTGAACACTATTCGCAGAAATGAGAGAATCGCGTCGCGCCACGGAGAAATCAGGGGCTACAGACGCTTGAAATATTTAAGTGTATGAAAATGGAGTGGTCAAAGCTAATTAAAATTATTGCCCGAGTTAAATTGAAGCAAAGCTTCTTGCAGTTCATTGATATTTTTCATTAGGTACTATAAAATGATGCCAAATGATAAAAGGTGGTGGTATTGACTTATTGAAAGACTGTCATGTGGATCAGTTTGCTGCTGAAAATAACAGATTGTTCGCAGTTCTATTTTTGATCTGTGGCTTGCGCGTTCGGCCGAGTTTGATCGATCATTTTTATTGCATTCCATAAACAGGGGTAGAACTACACCCTGTATACATTTCGTTCTATAATAGAGAATTTCAAAAAAGTAATAAAGTATTGCAATTTTACTAATAGCTGAGTATCCTTTATAGCCTTTATAGATAGTAGTAATCGATATTCAAGTAAAAACCGTAATGGTTAAATCTTTCATAATGGAGAGATTGGGTTTAAAAAAATGCATTTATATGAGATTAGTACATTAATTCCCGACATCTGTACAAAATTTCATCAATATGGGTTGTCTAGGTTACGTGTTCTTAGTGTGCTCGGTCGTTGTATAGTGGTGGAACAAAAAGCACCGGCATCTCGGGAATTTCCCGCAAAAAATAACATGATACTAATACCACAGCCACCATATTCAGCTCACATGGCTCACATGGCTCCCTGCGATTATCTTCTATTCCTCGGAATGAAGAGAACGGTGAAAGGTCGAACTTTTCAAACCATTGCACACTATTTTGTATTCAATATACAAGCGAAATAGTTTGGCAAAACACGTGGCGGCGGCAGTGGTGCTCTATGACGGCGACCCCCGGCTTATCGCTCAGCGTAGCGGAATCACCAGACGCGCGGCGTACTTCTGCTGATTGTGAGTGTCACTGTTGCATATTGGATAATTTCGCTTGCATATTGAATACAGAAATGATTTTGTAACTTCCACGGATGCTTTCCTTAGCAGAAAGGTCTGCCCTATCGCGTGGCATAGTTAGATTTCCCCCTAAACCCGTAGTTTTTTAAATAAATTGGAAGATTTCAGGCAAAATGGATGTATTTTCGCTGTCCTTTTCACTTTGATCATTATCTAAACACGTTTAAATGTTTATAATCTAACTACTAATTATATCATTTTATTCGTGAAACTTTGCAGAATCATTTAGCACCAGGCGGAACTGAATAACTATTACCGTAAAAGTACAAAACACTTCCAAAGTTCCAGAATTGATTTTTTCAAAAATGGTACGTTCTGGAAAAAACGCGTTACAGATTCGTGTTCAGCACATTAAAGTCTATAAGAAACGGCTCAGGAAGGTTATAAAATAAATACAAAAATAGAAATTTGTCGAATAGTATATTGTAATATATAGAAGTATATTAATCTTATGTCCAGCAGTTATATTAAATAGTAAAGTGAGCTTGGTAAATAATATGTATGTGCTACTATACATATACGCCAACCAATGTAATAATACTTCCAATGTTGACTAAATAAAAGAAAGTAATTTAACCAACAAAAAATTGGATGCAACCGCATGATTTACAACGATTCGATCAATATATTTAAATAATAAATCTTTTTCTTACTTAAATCCATTTTATTCTTAGTTAATATCATGTGATTCTTTCATTTTTTCACGGGGCCTTTCGCCTATGACTTCAAGTCTTTTGTAATAAGTGTCAAAAATTAATTGCTTCCACAGGCTAGGAACTCGTTATAGAGAGGAACCCTTCTACCTTTTCATACGCGCAGCGGCCTTTTCCTGGAATAAATTGGCTATTGTTGAAACAGATTGTTTCAGTCTAACAATGTTTCCATAAAAGATGAACCTATAAAACTAATATTTTACGAGAATTGAACAGCTCAGAAATAAACTAAATTTTAAAATGACGATGAACGAGCATAGAATAAATTGTTATATAATATATTAATATATTCGAATGTGTGATGGTGACAAGATATATCAGCAGTACAATTAACAACAGCGACTGTTCAAATAAATCATTGCATAAGTATCTACAATACTTTGTATCAGTACGTTATTATTATCGCACTATAATAGATATTAGTATAGTATCTAAAATGATCGTAAGCTTTTACAGTCACCGTTTGCAGAAAAATAATTAAATAATGTTAACCATGATACATTATTTTATTTAAATTACTATACACAGCTTTGAAAGCACATTCTCGACATCAGTATTTTGTGAATATTGTCATTTTATTACATTGTTTAACCGAAATATTTTGCAGCTACACTATTCCATTCCACTCAAATTGTTTACTACGTTCCATCACCTATTACGAATGTAGAATCGCAAGTTTCTTTCTGATAATTAACTGTTCCAAATCTAGTCAAGCGCGAAAATGAATTGGGATGTAAAGGGTTAATTTAAACGGTGGTCCTTAAAAGAGCGTTAACTGTAACAGAACAGTCATTCAGCGTCGACGCCAGGATTCATCGAGGTGTCCCAATTTCACCTTGATTTCATATAAGAAAATAGGGAAGCGAGGAAAACGCAAATGAAGGAGGACAAGGCAGGAGGGAGGGGGGGGGGCAAGAATTCTTTAAATATTCGTTCTACTTTCTCGATGGGACACGAAACTTCCTAGGCTGAAAGCCGGCGAGTCAATGCGTTCTCTAGCGTACATGCAAAAGTGCAACCATGTCAGCGGAGATTTTCAGGGAAACGAGATCACCAACATGACGTGGAAACTTTTTCAAACTTCGCATCCCTAGCGTCGATTTGTTCTGCTTCTTCGAGAGAAAAATTACTCAATTTCGTTCGGTCCGCAGAACGTACTCGTTGATCCAGTTGAGATTGCGAAACGAAATTGCGACAGAGTGGATGACGATTCATTGACCATGGTATGCCTGGTGCAAAATATTGTTTCAAATAGAAGTACGATTTTATAAGACCTCATATATATACATATGTTGTGTAATATTTGTTTTAATTTATGTTTCATTTTTAATTTAATATACAGGGTGAATCACGAATCGTGACTAGTAGAGATTACTCTGTTACACTGTTCGACAAATTTCAACTTTTTTTTGATTTTGTAACCTTCAAAATGCGTTTCTGATAAACATTAATGTGCTGAATACGAATCTGCAATCCGTTTTTCTCCAGAACGTACCATTTTTTTAAAAATCAATTTTGAAAAAAATCGAGAATTTTCAACTTTGGAAGTGTTTCGTACTTGTGCGGTAATAGTTATTCAGTTGCGCTTGGTGCCAAATGATTATTTGAAGTTTCACGAATAAAATGGTATATGTTGTTATTAGACTATAAACATTTAAATGTGTTTAAATAATGATCAAAGTGAAAGGGACACCGAAAATACACCCATTTTGGCTGATATCTTTCAGTATATTTCAAAAACTAAGGGTCCAGGAGAAAATCTAACTATGCCACGCGATAGAGCAGACTTTTCTGCAAAGGAAAGCATCAACGGAAGTTACAAAATCATTTTCGTTTTCAATATCAAAGCGAAAAAGATTGGCAAAACACGTGGCGGCTACAGTGGTGCTCTATGATGGCGGCTCATCGCTCAGCGTAGCGGAATCACTAAACGCGCAGTACTTCTGCTGAGTGTCACTGTTGCCGGCGCGTGTTTTACAAAACTATTTCGCTTGTATATTGAATACAAAAATGATTTTGTAACTTCCGTTGATGCTTTCCTTTGCAGAATGGTCTGCTCTATCGCGTGGCATAGTTAGATTTTCTCCTGGACCGTTAGTTTTTGAAATATACTGAAGGATATCAGCCAAAATAGGTGTATTTTCGGTGTCCCTTTCACTTTGATCATTATTTAAACACATTTAAATGTTTATAGTCTAATAACAACATATACCATTTTATTCGTGAAACTTCAAAGAATCATTTGGCACCAAGCGCAACTGAATAACTATTACCAAAAAAGTACGAAACACTTCCAAACTTGAAAATTCTCGATTTTTTTCAAAATTGATTTTTTCGAAAATGGTACGTTCTGGAGAAAAACGGATTGCAGATTCGTATTCAGCACATTAAAGTCTATAAGAAACGCATATTGAAGGTTACCAAAATCAGACCCGTGTTGAACAGTGTTATTAGCAGTCCGATCGAAAAAGTTTTTTATCAGTTTTTGCATGGCTTCGAGAGAGCTTTAACGTGATTATAAAAATTATTTGTCAACTCTATTTTTTTTGTTTTTTTTCAAGGTCACCTTGAATTTTTTGTAAATAAACGTATAATTTTGTTACCGCTATCTGTTAGAAGATTTCAATACGAATTCGGTAAATATCGGAATATAACTTTTATCATCTGGGTCGAGAGAAAATTAAAAATTTTGTATTACAAGGAGTATCATATGCTACGCCGTTGAACGCGTTCCAATGTTGTTGACAAATCGAAATTTATCAATCTTAATTGTAGCGATGTACAAAATGGTGTCTACGAGCTGCGTACATCAAACTTTAATTTAGAGTTACGAGACAAACTAACATTTCCTGCGACTCCCTGATTTCGCATCAGGTTCGTCCGCGCACCTAACTAACAAATTCTCAACCTTATTCCTTGGGTAATATTAATCTCGCCAGCCTAGGCGTTGCCCGCAGCCCTGGCTCGTAACATTACTAAGGCGTTTCTACTTTCAGTACAGCGTGTTCTATGTACCATATAAATATTGAATGGATTTTTTTGAGCAATCTGTATAATTAATCTTACTGGAATTCTTATGCGAAACCATAATCCTTATCACATAGGTACATACAACTTCCAAGGATATCTTAAAATATGATTTATTTCAGTAAACATTTGGTACTGTTAAATTTTTATCATTTTACGATGTTCCTAAAATTCAACTATCGACTGTAGGATATAGTACCTTCTAAGGTATAAATTCATTATTCCACAACAGTGTTCCCATGTATAGACAGAAAAGAAGGGCAGTCAAAAAGGCAAGGTATTAGACACACACGTACCGATTTTCACAAGGACCACATTGGGTGTGGTGTAGTTGTAGGGAAAATGCCTCAGAGCCTCTATTGTCTAACCCTGATTTTCCCTGGTCAACATGTATGCCCCAATGTACGCCACAATGTCCACCAAAATACATACATTCCGTGCGCTCTAACATTCAACCTAATGGCGGCGCAGAATTATTCAAGTAAGGGAGTTTTCACATGATAGAATGATCATTTTCCAAACGTTACCTCCTGTGTATTTCAGACAAATCAATATGCATATACAAAGCACAGAGTTAGAGACAAAGAGCTGTTTAAAAAATGAAGTTGCTTGCAAATTGGTAGGTGCTGTAATCATAAAAGACCATCATCAAATAAGATTGCAAAGTTTGGGCTAGAACAATTGCAATAATTCAATAATCTGTATTTAGCTGTCTCAATTCGTAACCGTATTAAATAAATTGTAAACCAAAACCAAGAGTACAAAATAGATTTCCACATAAAAATAAAAAAAAACCCTTGATTTATACATATATTACTCGCAATTGAATTACGTTATACACTTAAAGGCGATATAAAAAACCCGGACTTTTAATCAAAACCTTTTCAAGTACTTTCTGTACATATCACTCACAGTCGAATTATCTGCTGCGTTCCTAGACTTGGGAAAATTATATCAAACCGGTGCACGCTATTTTTTTGTTGATCAAATTCCAAATAAAATCGCAGCAAGCAAAAATAGGAACGATCGTACTTACCAAAGTAATAATTTCAAAAGCATCTATGCTCTGTATCACTATCACGTATCATCGACAAAACCTGCAGCCACAAATTGAACCCTATGTATTATCGATCCGAAACTTGCTAGCAAACCACCACGTCCAATCCTCGAGTCGGTGGCATCGAACATTATAATCGTTTCGTTGCACGTATTTCATTTCAACCGAGGAACGTTCCACGCAGAAAACACCTTTCGATCGTTCGTTATTAACGCTGGATGTTATCGCGGTATTAGCCGGCTGGTGTAATACTGATAATATTATTGAATCGTCACGCGCTTGTTCTCCGTGCGCTTATTTACACGGGAATGCACAGCGTACTGGAAAATCCGTAAGGTAGCCAGGTTGTAATGACATAATCCAATCATCGAAAAGGTGGAACTGGTTCGGAATCTTCGATACACGTCATAGGTGGCCAAAGTAATATACATTCGTACAAAATGAATCAAAAGGGAAAACCAGATATTGGATTGTTTAATAAATTCTTTCTAAATGCTTTCAATTGGGAATGCATTTATGGTTACATTGGCTGTTAAATGTTTTTGAACAGCGTATGATATGATAGATTTTGTATTTTTTCTGTCAAAGCTTTTCAACCCTGTTGCGTGTTGTTTCTCACTTTTCTACCAACAATGCTGTTACATACGTGAAGTGCCCAATTACCAATTTTATTACCAATTTTAACGGAACTTTTATTTAGGTATATTGTAAAAGTTTATTTGTTTAATGATGAGAATGGGAGACTAATAGGTGGTGCTGATTAATGTATAAGTATACATGTTACAAGACACAAGCCTCGAGCTAAGACTAAATAATATTTATGTAGATGCAGTTACCGACTTCGGGAGTATATATTTTTTTTAAATTGCAGCGAATTAAAATGTTCTTTTATTCGTCTCCGTACTTTGGTTAGTATATAATTAACGAGCACACATTTTCCAGAGAAAACGATGAAAATGAGATATTTTGTAAAGTGTATTTTAAGCGAATCAACTTTTTTATTATATATTATACGTATATGTATATTATAAATTATTATATATTTTTTCCGATAACTATTCTTGTTAAAAATCATGAAATTCTAATCAAATACATCAATTCCATATTTCTAATAATATCCGAGATATTACATTAATCTAAGTCTATCTCTGCAACTCTGGGAGTGCTTTTCATCGTGCCCCATGAAAAGGGTATCTGCATATTACTTCTTTTCCT
The DNA here is from genome assembly GCA_963583965.1 of Nomada ferruginata. NCBI lineage: Eukaryota > Metazoa > Arthropoda > Insecta > Hymenoptera > Apidae > Nomada > Nomada ferruginata. The sequence continues at coordinate 4,352,407 of OY757225.1, read as the reverse complement.
TTACCACTACCACATGCTGAAATTGCATTCGGAGATTGACTCTTGGAGCACATATGACGCAATTGAATATTATATGTACACCCCACCTATGAAAATGTTATTCAATGTATAACATTTATCTTGCAACTAACTTCTCTATTTCCAGGCTAACAATTTTCCCTTCGACAGAAATTACGACGATAAACATGCATATGCATTAAAATGACCAGGTTACCCAATTTACTATTGGTATGTTACGAGCCGAGGGCTAAGGGGCACGGCTGCGGAGCCGAGGATCGGTTGTTTATGGTTTTATGTTAGTTAAACGGTCGAGCCGTTTGATAGGAAATGTGTGGATGTGCCAATGCCTATTTCATCAATGGGTGCCACTGGATTGTTAGTAATTATTGCCTCGTAACTATCGATATATCTCGAGCGGTTGAGATATATCTATTCGGTGGATTCTATATACTACTTATGATTGGTATAGGAAACAGAAAGAAATGAATATATCTATGATCAAATAATAAAATGTCTATATTCTATATATTTAGTAAATTACAATGTGTAACAATCGTGGACTCAAAGAACCCACGTTTACAGTCTTTAACGTTATAAATATGAAATGCTTGAAAGGGAATGCGACCCGATCTTGCTGTCTTTCGACGAATGCGAACTTTGAAATAAATATCGATGATCGAAAGGGAATTTAATCCGATCTCACTAACTTTCGACAAATGCGAACTTTATAAATATCGGTTAATGATCAAAGGGGAATTTAACCCGATCTCACTGAGCTTGAGTATTCAAACAGCCTAAGTCGCAACGTATCACGAAGCCAGTTAATTGGATACTGAGCCACTGAGGGCAGATTTCGTGCCCTTTTTATACCCGAAATCCGGACCAAAAATATGGTGGGGGTACAGAATCTTCCAAGGGAGTCCGGAAAACTCCCCCGAAGAGTTACGTCATCGCGTCATCGCGGAAGGGGCAGATCCGACTGCATGCGCTCTCGATTACCATATAAGGGCATCATAGACGAGACGAAGGAAACAATCCTTCCTACGTAACAGGTACTTCGAATTTTTATATTTCCGCATTTTCAAAAATCCAATATCGAACTGTACGTGTAAACGTTTCAACTGACAACATGAAAGCATTTGCTGATTACCGCGTGCATTAATCTCTAAGCGCAGACGTTGTTATTAAATAACCGTTTAATTCCACGTAGCGTATGCAAACAGGAATCATTGGCGTCGTTCCACGACCGTTTGAATCTCAATGGTGAATGTTAATTTGTAAAATGTGCAAATTGGAATAAAGAAAAAATGAAAGGGGTTGGTATGTTGGTTTACGCACCGTCTGGCTGTGAGAATATGCGTTTCCATCCACGAAGCATTTTTTTGGATACGGTTCCTCTGTCGTTAGTTCATTCCCATCGTTTTCTTGCACAGCTATGTCGACTTCACCGAGAAGAACTTGTCCATTTGTTCTTACTGGAACTGAAAGAGAAATCAGGATTAACTGAAGGATATTGTTCACTTAATATTTCGATGGATTTTTCAAATAAGTGTGGAACGGGCGGTGCGGCGGACTCGTGGAACGTGTCACCGAATGGCTACTGAATGTGTTTTGTTTGACGCGTGTGAGAGAGAGAGAACGAATGCGTTTTCGAATTTAAATCAGATCGCAGAGGGGCGCGAAAGAGATCGTGTAGAGGCGTGAACAAGAGCGGTGTGTAATAGAAACCTTTGTGTAATAAAGAATTGAACAAGATATAGAAAATCTTGCATAAGTGATATTAAAAGATAAAATATCGCGATAAGTTTTGCGTTTTGCGAAGAACGAACAGGACATTGTGGAAAGCAAATCGAGAACATTATGATATAAAAATAATATCGTAAAAAATTAGAGAGCTCAAGTACAAGAAGGAAGGAATGTTTTAGTCTATAAAGGTAATACATATAATTACGCGACTGTAATGCAGTTAACTAACAATGATTCAATAACGGGCGTTTTCTTGTGCATATTGCTTTACTATTCGTGGTCTTAATTTTTTCATTGCAATTTGGTAAGAATTTCTATTCGTTTCCTCGCTATATGTATATATTTATATGTAGTTAATAATATATTTCAATAAATAAATTCACTGGTTACGCGTAACTTCAATGTCTGACAGTGCATTTACTTATACCACTTGCCCATCCGTAAATGCACTTATTCTCCTTACTCATTTCTCAGACCGAACCTCTTATCTTAATTACATTCTATTGTTTCTCCATTTTCTTTCTTCGTCTTTATCTTCGTTGTGCATTTTACACATCTTTGTTCTATTTATAATTGAAGATTTATCGGCTTCGTCTCTTTGTTTATAATAAATACGATAAATTAAATATGTGGTAAAAATTTCAAGTTATTTAGTCGACCCGTTTTATCCTATTAGCAAATATATATCAGGATAATGTGTCAGCGAACTATTATGCAGAATAAACAAACGGAGAAACGATTTGTCTTTTTCAAAAACAGACACTATGGAAATTGACGTATAGACCGGAAGACGAGCGAGCATAAAAGGGCTTCTGTTTTCTGTTACGAATTCTCTTTCCATCGACACAGCAAACGGGAAACCGTTTTAATTTTTACGATACACTCGCCGATGCGTCCACTTTGGTACAAAGTTTTTCCATTTTCTACGAAAAGTGGGTCGTCCGCTGAAAGTAGCTCCAGTAATGAATTTTCGTCTAAATGATGCTGCATATTCTAAACGCATCGATTAAGTATGACGTAAGTGGCAAGTTGGCGAACAGCATGCGGACAGCGATAACATTAATCTCCCTATTCGCTTCAGCCTCGTAAATAACCGTCATCTTTGAAAGCCTTTTTCCTCAGAAAGGATTACATTACCCAGAGGATGCAAAATGAAACGTTTTAGTTCCGGTTGGTATTTATACGACCTTTTCTCATTTTCTCTTCTTATTCTTTATTGCTTTCCATGTTTTCTTATTAGAATTTTAGCATAGTTTACCTTCAATTTACCTGCAACTTTCGAACCACGTTATTCTAGGTCTTTATGGGAAAAGTTCCAGCCGTTGCCCGCAAAACACCATTACCCAAGGAGTTCGACGTAGCTCGATCTTTCGCGATAAAATTTACTTACTTCCTCAACATATAATACCTTTTTATCAAAGCTTCGTTCTCAGACGATGGTTAATGAAGTATCGTTCGGTGTTGCAAACCGACGGATATTTTATTAAATGTAAATGACTTAAAACCGTAAGTTTCTGCTTCGATTGGCCACTTTTAAACGATTGTATAAAACAATAGTCTGGAATGCGATGATAATGATAATGATAATCCTTGTTCCCAATGATAATCCTTGTACGAAAATTGGGATCAATCGGACCCAAAAATTAGACTAAAATATCCTTTTCATATCTTTAATCTACCATTTAAACTAATGTATTCGAGGAAAAAATCAATTACCTTAGAATTGCTTTTTCTTTTATTTGAATGCTGACCGTCACATGTACCTTATTAGGTTATTAGTGACGGCGGTTTATTATTTGGAACGGTGTCACGCAAAGGTAAGTTTTAGACTCGATGATAAAGTCCAATGTCTTTGAGGGACATTGGGACTCTTATACCTGAATCCACTTCTTGTAGCGTACTTGCTGAATTGGATATATTATACTGTGTTCTTTTGACAAGATATTTGGAGCACTGGTCTAGAATATGTTCAATAGAGATTTGCATTTTGCATACAGGGTGTTCCGTCTAACGCGACCACGATTTTTCACCCACTTGCAGCCATCTGACAAAAAAGTTTACAACAAAAGTTGCAGGGTTCAATAGAGTGTACAATAAATAGAGTGTACAATAAATATAAGTAAACAAAATTTCGAAAACAGTTTATTTTCATGGCGAAATTAAGTTCACCTTGGGTAAAACAAATAGGAACACATATTTATTTTTTACCATATTGCAGAGGACATCGACACGAATTCGAAACACATATTACAATTTTTCCAATTTTGATTCAATTGTTCCCGTGTGGCTTTGGTGAGGTATTTTTGAAGATCTTTGTGGGAGACAGGTATGGAGTGTGTTTCGGATGCACTTGTACTTGCTTGTTTTGCTGCAATATCTTCTACATTCCCGTTAATGCCTACATATGATGGAATCCAGGAATACAAGAAGTCTTTACCAGTGCTGTTAAGCATAGTACCCTTTTCAATTATACATCTGGATCACTGTGTTCTCCGTTTTCAAATTCTGTAGCGCAGATAATTCACTTTGAGAGTCGGCGAATATAATACATTTGTTGTACGATGATTTTTCATGTATGCCTCGATGGTCCCTTGTATAGGAATTTGCCTTTAGAAGTATAAGTCGAGACGAGTATAGTTTGCATGGCATCTTATAGCACAAGCAAAACAAATGAAAAATGTGCAATGTATTGAATATAAGGATTGGGCACATGAAGGATGCAAAAGTCAAAACGTTTATTATATTTCCCACAATTGCGAAACAGAATAAGTGTTTTTATTTTTTTCATTTATTATTGTAATTTTAATCAATAAATATTACATTTTGTACAGTTAAAGGTGTGTTACCATCTACCTCATGCAGTGTTACACCTTTTCCGCTTAAATTTTTTTATTAATAACTTCAATATTACTTTACGTATAGCGAAATTGTTGCGATTCAATATTGTCAGATGACTAAGTAACACTTCCGTATGAAACGTTTCGTTGTAAATGTAATAGTTTTTCCGTAATCGCATTCCAAAGTCAACGCGTTAGTACCACCCCCGGTCTACCCAAAAATCTACCGGCCAATTCCATTATAATAACGTGCCACCTGCCTTATGCTTTCCATGGACGATAATAATTCTACGAACTACGATAATTTTCGCCGCCCATATTCGAGTAGAATGTGCACGTTTCCTCGCGTGTTCTCTTATTCAATGCTTTTCAATTTACAAAAGTGGCACGAGGCAAGAAATAGCGAAATTACACGCGTTGTCCATGAGTCACGAAAGTAACCACGAAAAGGAGAGGGGATGAAACAACAATCCATACTCGGTGAACCCTGTCTCGTGCGAATTCAAATAACACAGGGCACAAAATTGAAACACCTTATAAATATTGACAGGCTGTCCACAAGGGGCGGCAGGTTAATGCCATTCGAATTAATTGAACCACACGGTATCACGAAATTACATCGAGTCGATTGCAATATCCCAGGCGGTTGTCTTCGACCACCATTCCTCCATCCTTCATATCTGTTCCACTTCGTATCACTGGAAGCTCGCCCACCTGTCCGCGTGTGTGCGTTTAATTTGATCGGCACTATGACACTGCCAGACGCATCTACATGAGAAAGTTCGATCGAAACTGTCGCCAACTTTTCCGATAACTTTCGCCCTTTTTATTTTGTTTGCCTTTGCCTCATCCCTTGTTCCGCGTTAATTTCGATGCGACGAAACGAGTATTCGACGAGCGCAGAAAGTTTTATAATGTCGGCGTCGAATGTTGAACACGGTACAGAATGCGAGCTATTTTAATAACGTCCTCGATGAGGCAGGTTTTTATTCGCGTATAAATCGCGCGGAATAACTAGAAGGAAATTTGTAATTTAGGAATTACAACTCGGGTCAATCGACATGAAATTTTAAATTAAATAACTTTTTGACAAAATATTTAATTCATATTTTGGGCAATTTTATCGATACTACTTGAAAAATGTATCAGCCAAAGAAGAATGTATTTAGTTGTGTCTTGTACGAGATAAACATTTTTGTTACAGTGATACTGTTCGGCTCAATTTGACTTGAAATCAAAATAATTTTGGAATTGAATATCATATTGACCAAATATCTACCTGTAATCAACTCTACCTGTAGAATGTATCAAACAAAGAGAAATACATTTGTTACTATTCGGATCCTGTTGAACGAAACAAAAATTTGTCTTACTTTGTAAAACAATGTTCCCTCATTTTCAGTTACGTATGTATATTACTTTTCCAATATATCTGGTATTTTCTATTAGCTATTTATAATCCACACTTGTAGCTGCAAAATGAGAAGGAAGTTGAACATGTAAAAAACATATTCTGCAATTGTTTGTGAGAGATGTACTGATACATAATAGTTCATACTTCTTATCATTTTTTACCTATCAATATTCACAATTTCCAGCGTAACAGCCAAGCAAGAAACTCATAATGTAAAAGAGTTATTTGTTTCTTATATAAGTATACTGCTTAAATTTTGTGTAAGTAATTGTTCAGTAACTGATTCTACAATTGCAATAAATCATTTTTTATGACTGGATATCAAACGTATGTAAATGTTATAGTATTTTTTCGATGATGGGTTTGCTCCTACATCTTCAGTGTACCAATTGTTCATCATATATTAACTAATCAATCGTTAAGGCAGTATAATATAATTCGGAAATTTCCGGAAGTCTCCTCAAATGCTTTCATGAATTATACATATGTTTTGTGGAATGAGAGAACACTAGAAAATATTTATATATTAGAATATTGCATATAAAATGGCACATTCTGTCGGTTAAAGTGAATAGCACTTCCATTTTCAATATCTAGCCATGCAATTTTTATTCCTCTTTTGTAGAAAGACCGTCAGGGTTAAATATTTAATTTGTGCATCAGACGACTGTGTAATCGTAGAAATCTATTGCAGTTGGATATAGTGCCAACAGATAGGATTATATTTGGAACCGGTTTCTTCATTTTCGAATGCAATTTGCGGTCAATTATTTCACGACCAAGCAATGTTCCTCGAATTAGAAATGCACTATAAATACAAAACCAAGAAGTCTTACTTATTACAGCATAATAATAAAAAGGAAGAAGTTTTCCTTTCTACGAACCAAACAATTGCGCCCACCGACTACAGAATTTCAGCACAGTTCCGCAACAAGCAGGGCGACCCTAATTCTCGAGATTTACGTTCCTGGGGCGGATTAAACGCTGGAGAAAAGTTCCTCGAGAGCTTAAAGGTGGCTAGACTCCGGAGTGGTGCTGCCAACATTTCCATCGGGATGATGGCACGGAAAACGCGAGAGATCCTCCTCGAGTGGAAGGTAATTCGTGGAAAGGAAGGAACAACCAATCCTTCTTCACCGGGTTAATCCTACATCCCATTACCCCCTGCATTTATCCTCTGTCTCGCTCGGATTCGGGGCGTGAACACGACAAATCGATTTCTACGCTCCGCGAGACCTCGTTCGTCTGTACACAGACAGTTTTCACCGTCACGGTTTAACCCTTTCAGTACGTAACAACGCAATGAAGAAACATCCCGGCGAAATTCTTACTCTGAGAGCGCGTTCTATGCGTCGACAAACGAAAATTAACTTCATTTCTCGAACGTACATACGCGCCAATCTCGTACTCAAAGGATTAGAAATATTAAATATATGTTGGCTGATTATGAAAGTGACCCAAATCATATACTTTTTACTTTGAGATATGTATTTGGAGTTTCAAATGTAAGCATGAACTGAATTCTGTTCAATCTCTAATTACTTACTTTGTTAAAAGTGTGGGATTGGAAGTTTTGATGAAATTAAACCGGCGTAAGTGTAATATATTCAACGCTGACACACTATATATTTATTAACACGCTACACTATTCCTTATACTTATTTCTACACTGTTCTACACTGTCTACGCTGTACTACGCTGTTCTACTCTATTCTACGCTGCTCCTCAATCCACACTGTCTCGCTGCTCAATCTACACTGTACATTTCCATTCGTACATTCATTCGTCCTCAGTCATTCTCGTCTCTCTCTCTCTCTCATTCGTATCCTTAAAGATATCCTTAAAAGCTAGAAAACAGGGGACACGGTTCTGCAGGCCATCGCTGCTCGCCTGCAGAACATCTGTGTCCCAGGTAGCGCGGTCAAAAATGTCCTGCGCCCCGACGTTGGCCGCTTCGCACTCCCACAAAAGTGATTCCACGTTACTGTAAAGTAAATCGTTGGAATACAAATGATAAGCAAATTGACTTTTATTTTGTACTTATTAGAGTACTTGCTTAATCACACCCATATATTAACGCAAAAGGGTTAAAAACATTGTTAATTCTTTTTTTATGGAACGGCGCAAAAAGAGGAACGCTTTGCAGCTAAAATGAAACTAGTAGTAACCGGCACTGTCAACGAGAATTATGAGCGTGCATTATGTGCCAACAGGACAAAATGAATTTCTTTCTCTAAGTGCGTACATTCAGTGACAAAAGTGTAGATAATGCTTCCGTACTTCAAGTATTATGTGATTAAAGAATACAAGGTGTTACATGATAGTGTTGACTGTGACAAACCTTCTGAATGATAATACGGTGAAGCATATGTCATTTGTTAATACAGTATTCCAAACACTCGCACCTTTTAAAATATTTGGAATTTAAGTGGTACAGTACATAGCAGAAAGATAGATGTTTTTAGATTTTTGTCAATTTTTGACCGTGACAAAATGATAGATCCGCTTGCAGAAAAATAAAAACTACAATTAATTAAAACATAATAACTTAAAGAAATAAATATTTTCAATAATTTATTGATTCTCCACCACTTTCTAATTAATAAATTCTTTCTCTCGGTCATTGATTCTGCTAGATTTTGTACCTGTTTCGGATAACGCGATTACAGCCCTCCGATACCGCAGTTTTCAATTCGGCGACGGTATTAAATTGTCGACCATTGTCATACACGTCACGTACAAGTTGGCCCCAAAGAATTTCTATAGAGTTTATATTAGGAAATCTCGCTGGCCAGGTGAGAGTGTTGATTTTTCTTCCTTGCAACTACTGTCGCATAATCGTGCATAAATTGTACTTTAGCCGATGAAAAACCACACAAGTATGGTACAAGATGATTCGCAAGTACTTTTTGGAAATTTTATAGAAATACTCCCTAGTGCCTAGGCTACATGCCGAATAATTTTCAGTCGAATCAATTTCAATGTATTAATGCTGCTACACTATCATCTGCGTACACGGTCATAGGGAAATGAAAATAAAAATTTGTATGCGAAATAAAAATTTAATCAGTATTTAAATGATCTAATTGATACAGAGAACTCATTAATTTAAAAAAAACCCTCTGCACTACCGCCCGAAATAATATAATCTAACCCAAACCTAATTCAGTTTTGAATCAACTATTTTAAAGATAGATTAGGTTAGGTTGGGTTATATTATTCCGGGGTCGGGGTGCACAGCCCCTCCACCGCCAATACAGGAAGTTTGAAACAAATTTTTCAATTAATAATAATCAAGTATTACGATATATGTATATCAATTTTATCGTAAAGTTGGTTCTATTCGTGACCTATTTTCAATAGGTAATAACTTTTTAATAAAAAACGAGCGACGGTTAAAAGCTCCTGAGGGTTACTCGGGAGGGTGACCTTCATAACATATGTCAAGGTCGTTGGAGCTGCCTCACCTAAACGTAAATTTTACCCTCAAAGAGTTAAATCTACTCTATCTCCACTTGACCCTGTTTTGTTACATCGGTGTATTGTACTGTAACAGAGGAACGGTTCATTGTTGGTTAACTGATGACTTTTGGCGTTGTCTTTGGGGCAAATGGTTGAAAAATGTAAATTCTACTGTCAATCCTGTCTTTTGTCCCCCAGTGTTGCCCTATTGATTTCAGAGATACAAGGGAACCGTTCGATGATTTTTTGTTCGACTGACATAAATTTTGTTGCTGGATTGGTTTTTGGTGATTTCCACGGGGTGGAAATAATTTAAGGACCACTGATGATCCACACTTATTGTTAATATCTCCTTTGCTGCCGATACCATTAAATGTGTGCGAACATGGTGAGGGGAAAAGACAGTTGGGAGGTAACGATAAAAACACAATTAACACTAGGTTTACGGACAAGTTTGAGCACTTATTTTTACCGATTACCCTCGGCTTAACGATTGCCAATAATAATGCGCGTTTTCTTTAAAAACTTAATTCGCTTAATTTCGAAATGAAATATAATTAATTTAGTTATATAATATTAACGGATCTGCCTTAATCTTTGTCTTTCGAATTCTGAAATGCGTCAAATTGACGGGTTCCGTAAACCTAGTGTTAGACGATGGATGTAATAGAGTATAAAACGATAATTTAATAAACAATTTGTCACGACGATATAACAATGCTCTACAATGCACGACTGCGATGTTTAACGAACGACTACCAAAATACGAATACCAATGTACGAATGCCATCGTTCTCTCCTCGACGATCGTCTCCACCGATCGTCCCTTCCCAAAGGCGACGCACAGCCCTTGAGATGGTTTACGTTAGCTGGCGCCCGATAGGAAACGTCGCGGTATAGGCGCGACAATCTCACGCCCCAACGTAAACCATCATGGCCCGAGCCAAACCAGACCCCTACATAAAATCTCCTACAATGGTATATCCACTGATTACTTATGTTTATGTACGGATATATGCTTGATAAATAGAAATCCTTTCTCTCTATACTTAACAGAAAACTTTTTTCGTTGGAAAATTAGTCGGAAATATTGTGATGTATTTTGTTGCAGAAAATAAGAAATTCGTAGGAAAACGATTAATTTTACGGTTTACGTTAGTAGTCCCAAAAAAACAACTTTCCTACTTCTCTACCGAAATGATGTACCGAATATTTAATTGGGAAAGATAATATTCATGATTGTTATTTCTTATGGACCTACTTACTTAAGCATAGTTTTAATAAAAAGTTCAATACCACATCACAGTATGAAGACACTTCTCTAAGACTCCTCTAATAAGAGTAAAAGAATCATTTATGTATTAATCGTTATTAATTACATTTCTAATCAAACTAAGTCGATCGACATTATTAATAAAATTGGACAATGCGAAATCGGGGTGCCTCTAGGAATGGAGTCGAGCGCGTACGCACCTGATGGGAAATCAGGGAGTCGCAGGAAATGTTAGTTTGTCTCGTAACTCTAAATTAAAGTTGGATACAACTCGAGCGGCAAAGTTGTATCAGTGGAGGAACGTTGCTGCTAATATTATAAGGACTACGGGGTAAAGATAGGTTTTAATGAATCTACTCGATTTAACGATGAACACTTTATATATATTGCGAACCAGTTATAATACACATGTAATTGTCGCGATGAAATTATATTATGTGTGAGTTATTACCTATGCTTGCACGGTGTTTTCGCATTGGCGATGCGATGTCTGAGAACTCGCGGATTCTAACGGGTTAACTTGTGATTCGAAATGTGCCCCAGGCCCAATCTCACTGAATGCAATCGACTCTGTACGAGCATGACACGACGTGACTCTACGCGTGACTGTGTAGCTCTAAACCGAAGATGATTGCAACCAAAGGGTTTGTATAGCCCCCAAAATGCATGGGCGGGGACTCATTAGAGGTTTCGATATTAGGTAAAACCTTGGAGTCTTCGTCGAGTCACGCTTGCACCTAATCAGTCACGATGCAGCTAGTCGATATTAGGCCCCCTACTATTTGTATACGATGGCGACAGGAATCTTTGGGCGTCTTCCCTTCTTACGCCGCCCGAGTGTAAGAGCGGCGTATGAGAAATATTCTCAAACAAGAGAAGGTAAACGATCAAAAATTCCTTTCTAAATAAAAAGGTGTGAGTTTGTCGGGTGTAGTGTGCATGTGTGTACTTATCGAATAACGACATAGCCCATTCCCATCCAACAGTCGGGGACGTTGAAAGGAGGTTGTCCTGGGAGACGGTGTTTTCTATTTTCTTGATTAATCGAGATCCTAATTCCTTGCTGAGGCTATATTGCGGATATTAGTCACGTGTGTTATCAATTCAATTAAGTAGATCTCCATAATTTTTCACCAGCTGGAAACGAACTTTCTGGTCTTCCAGAAATTAATTTGTATGGTGTGTTCGTTGTTTCATGAACAGCGCATTTGCGGCCAATTGAATTTCGATCGGCTGCGTTTATATGTCTTTGTAATTCCTTTGTGACCTCCAATGAAACTATCATGTGCTTCGCGGATTATTTCCTGTCTGTTTTCTATGGATGGTGTAGTGATAATGCAATTGCATATATTAATTTGTTATACTGTTCTAGTGAAAACTTCTTCTAAAAGGTTGAGAAATTCGTTGACCGGAAATTTGTGAAAATCTCGGGTTGCGGATATTCGGAATGATTTGATATGGTGATGATCTAAGGTGTCTCTACGAATTTTTAAACCTCCGAGAACGTCTAATTTTGTAATGTTGCCATGAAAATTGTCTCGGAATACTATACTGAAAGATTTATACGACCCATTACACTGTTCAACACGGGTCTGATTTTGTAACCTTCAATATGCGTTTTATATAGACTTTAATGTGCTGAATACGAATCTGCAATCCGTTTTTCTCCAGAACGTACCATTTTTGAAAAAATCAATTTTGAAAAAAATCGCAAATTTTCAACTTTGGAAGTGGGTTGTACTTTTGCGGTAATAGTTATTCAGTTGCGCTTGGTGCCAAATGATTCTTTGAAGTTTCACGAATAAAATGGTATATGTTGTTATTAGACTATAAACATTTAAATGTGTTTAAATAATGATCAAAGTGAAAGGGACACCGAAAATACACCCATTTTGGCTGATATCTTTCAGTTTATTTCAAAAACTAAGGGTCCAGGAGAAAATCTAACTATGCCACGCGATAGAGCAGGCCTTTCTGCAAAGGAAAGCATCAACGGAAGTTACAAAATCATTTTTGTATTCGATATACAAGCGAAATAGTTTGGTAAAACACGCGACGGCAACAGTGACACTCAGCAGAAGACTGCGCGTTTAGTGATTCCGCTACGCTGAGCGATGAGCGGGGAGCCGCCGTCATAGAGCACAACTGTCGCCGCCACGTGTTTTGCCAAACTATTTCGCTTGTATATCGAATAAAAAAATGATTTTGTAACTTCCGTTGATGCTTTCCTTTCCAGAAAGGCCTGCTCTATCGCGTGGCATAGTTAGATTTTCTCCTGGACCCTTAGTTTTTGAAATAAACTGAAAGATATCAGCCAAAATGGGTATATTTTCGGTGTCCCTTTCACTTTGATCATTATTTAAACACATTTAAATGTTTATAGTCTAATAACAACATATACCATTTTATTCGTGAAACTTCAAAGAATCATTTGGCACCAAGCGCATCTGAATAACTATTACCGCAAAAGTACAAAACACTTCCAAAGTTGAAAATTTGCGATTTTTTTCAAAATTGATTTTTTCAAAAATGGTACGTTCTGGAGAAAAACGGATTGCAGATTCGTATTCAGCACATTAAAGTCTATATAAAACGCATATTGAAGGTTACAAAATCAGACCCGTGTTGAACAGTGTAATTAATTAAAACAACCTCAACTTCTCGTTGCTTTGGGCAAATGCTATATTACATAAATTCTATTGTTGAAGAGATCTCCAAACACCTTCATCTGTATACAGCAATAATAAATTGCATTTTCCACTATTGCTTATTATCATCGTACCACTATACACTCTTCAATATCTCAAGAACTTATCGTCAATTTTTAATCAATGCCACAGAAACATCAAACGTATAAACGAAGTGCACGGGGAAAAATGTTACTTTAAATATTCATTACATTTGATGGATATGCATAATTAGTATAAAACTGCAATGAATAATAGGTAGGATAGACTTAAAAAATGATAGCAAAGAAACTAAAATGACATAAAAAATATAATTTTGTTCTTGTTAACAGGATGGAAACGTATGAGCAATCAGGTAAAGGGAATGAAAATGTACGAATATTATCGACCACTTTCTCTCATACGTGGAATCCATATAACCATGGCAGTTATTACTCGCAGCTACGATTAAATTTTCCACCCGATTTCCTATTATACTGGTATAAACCGATTGTTCAATTCTGTTCCTAAAATAAATAACCGTATTGACGATATACATTCATGCTTTTAATAGTGTCTTTTAGGATTTGGCACGATGCACTGAGATTTACATTCACTGAAAGCAATTAATTGCTTGGTATATTGCTTATACGATGGGAAAGTCGACGTAACTGATGAACTTTATACACATACATATACACACACAAAAATTTGTCGTTCTGGTAACATTTAATTAACAAAAATATAACCGAAATTCTAAAGCCACTTACGATACGACACGATACACAAAGGGATAAGAATATTTGTTTCACTTATACATTATTCTTTCTTGCGAAACCTTTGTAATAATTAACTTGCACAAGATATAGCAAAATGTTGCACGACTTTCTTGTTCTGCTGAGGTTCTTTAATAAACCTATCATAAATGCAATTGCGTGTATACTCCCTTGCTTTAACACCATGCCTTCTAAATAATGTCATATGACACTCTTATTACAAGATACAAGTGAAAATTAAAAAAGACGAATGTAACACAGGATCCATATGAAAAAAAAATATCAGCGTGACTCGTGATAGTCTTTGGCACTAAATAAATTAGACTAATTCGTATTGTTTAAAGTGTACAGTTGCCCAATGCTGGTGTTTACACCATGAATGCCCATATGGCCATCAGTAGCCCATGCTAATCTATTCAAACCGTTTATGATCATTTCGGCGTGAAAGGAAACGTTATCATAAAATATATCCTGCAAACATATCGGCGTACGAGATAGGAAGATATCTCTAATACGACGAACTAGGGCTTTCAATTTTTGAATAAGCTTTCCTTGGAATTTGTACTTCATAACGGATTAAACAGTTTCAATTGGATTGGCAACGGGGAACTGAGATGACCAATCCAACGCGTTGATACCATTTCTTGTTTGCCCTGTCTGATACGCATTCGAAAACTTGGTCGCAAGTATGCCGCATGAATGCACCATTAGTTTTCTAAATGTACCTTCGATCTATATAAACCTTTTTACAAAAAGAATTTAATTACACAGAGCTATCGTGGGTGTGCTCTTGTGATACAGACTGTATGTAGTAAAAGCAAAAATGTCTACCTTCGTTAACTACGGGTTAATAAAAGATGTGAATTTGACTCACCTTATGTGAATAACATAAATACACAAATGTCCTCGTGCACACACTCATTGCCAGTAACAAAAGACTAAATGGCGAATCTTTCTTATGTTAACCGCACTCCAAGCAACACATACCTCGAAAATATACGAGCAACAGCAAGATCTCGAATAAAAACGGATGCAAACTAGACACCGCGTGAGGAGACTTACAAGGTGTTCAGATACAAGGGGACATAGGATAGGAGGAACGAAGAAACGATCCTTTTCCCACGACTAATCCCAGATTCCATTATTCTCTTAGTGTATCCTGCGTCTTGCTCTGGCTATGGGCCGTCGACACGGCAGGAATCGATTTCTGCCAGCTATGGAGGTTGTTGCACGCCTCCAGTAAACGGGCCGGTTACATTTGCGTTTAAATTGTAACCCTGGACGCACCCCCTCCGAGCCTCCGTGTGTTTTAACTCAGGAACTGAAAACCCTCCGGTTCATCGATCTACGTGTGCATTCTCGCTCTAGAGAGGAAGGAATATTGCGTTCCACCGTGTGCACTTTGAAATCACTTTATATTTATATTTATATTATTTCTCAACTAATCCATATGTATTGTACAAAGCAGTAACGATTAGCTGCGATAAAATATATTATAATATCAAATACATTATATTAAAATATATTTCATATTACAATATAATAAAGTAATAGAATATTATATTACCCTAAGGTCTTTTAGAACACAATGCATAATAACACCACCTCAAACGCAACGAAAACTTGAACCAGCCGAAAAACTACATTTCAAAGTGACGCCCAAACTAGCAATTTCCACCAGCTGCTTAACAAAACACAAACTAAAAAATTGCACGAAGCAAAATGGCTGCGCCATTCCACCACCCCTAGTGAACCGTTTCATAAATTCAACCCTCAAACGTGACCACAAAATGAAGCCACGCGAATACAGTAGGCAGACGTTGAATATGACAAATAAGATGGCTGGCGTCACCCCTTTTATGCATAAAATCTACCGTTCGTAGAAACGAGAAAGCTCGACCGCGTTTAAACGACCCTATCCCTCCGTAGGCACTACATCGTCGTGACATTTACATTTTCACCATTTCTTTTTCTCTACCCATGCTTCCAAAAACTCCGTTCAATCTCTGTCGCAGCTTGAGAATGTCAACTAGCAAATAAATATTAACGAAGCGTGCGACTTTAAAAGGAACAACGACACTTGGTCGACAATTTTTTTTCTGGTCACCAGCGCATAAGTACTTCACGAACGTTACAACTACAACATCTGCATAATTTGGTGACGATGTTGAACGCGCATCGATCATTGCCTCGTCAGTAAAGCGAAATTATCGTGACGCGAAATTATCGCACCGTTGATTCCTTGATTGGATTGCCTACTGTGTGAATTCGACAATTCCAATTTAAATCACCTAATCGGTTATTAAAGTTTTCGTAGATTTAATCCAACGAGCTATCTCTGTTTCATCTTTAAAGCTATATCGATCTTCAGGATTTTGTAACAAATAACAAATAAAGTTGTATAACCAAAAAAAGTATGTCGTTGAAAGATTATTGGCCACGTATAATATTAATTACAGGATCTGATAGATTGATACAATCGATAAGAAAAATACGTATAGTACCCAGACTTTTCTATTATATTCGTTCAATTATGTTTTCCAGTACGCGTGGTACTCTCAAGAAATACTTGAACAATCGGATGTAGTTCAGTATGAGAACTGGTGCATGAACTTTACTATTGCGAATTAAGGACAATAAATAAGAGTTTCGCGAAACCTTATAAAAAATATCGCTGACAAGGGAAGGCTCTTAACTGGTCGACACGGATTTTAATGTAGTTTTGCAGGTTCATATTACACAGGTTCCTGATGGTCTACGTAAAATATTAGGTGTAGTTATTCAGTCACTTTAAAGATATTAACAATTAAAGTTAAACACCTTCTATGTGCTGGCCATATCTTCTAGAAATAGAAAAGAATCTTTAAGAAGAATTGTAGCCAAGTTAAGGGCCTTCCCTTGTCAGTATTAAAATAATGAAGAATATTACAGAATACAGTCAAATGTGGCAGAATTTCGCAGAAAAATTGCAGACTATTAGAATGGGTCACCGGAGACGATGGATTTTATAATGTATTAACTCTGTCTTGGTGGTATTTTATAAACCTCACTGAAACTTTATCATCGTCTGACAAAAAATATAAATTTTCTAACCCAATAAATTGTAAGTGCGTTAGGCACAGCTGCAGTTTGAACGAAAGGACTGTTTGAATTTCCTCTGCAAATGGACCATCTGAAAAGACTTCCTAGCAACCTGAAGGACGTCAATTTTCTTTTACGATTTCATTCCAATCAGGATGGGTCACATAAAGTGTTACAAGCTGGTTTCTTAACAACTGTGTAAGAAAATCCGAGGGTTCGGAGCGCCTAGCATGCCCATCTAGGAAATGTCATCGAGAGGCCGATATGCGAGCGGGAACGGTATACATTTGGATGTGCCGCAAAGCAGGCCCTTGAAGGTACTACGTCGTGGGTCCGACGAGCCCGCCCTTTGGGCGCCCATGATGCAGCGTCGGGACATTCTATGGGAATCCAGCGTCGAGAGCGTACGGATAGCGATCCGTAGAATATTGTATTATCAGCGTGTACTTGGAATAAATACGAGTATTATCATTATAGACTAATTGTACCCTAAAATTAGTCTTACCACTGCTACATTTTTACAAGAAATAATATACGCTGTTAGATACCTGACCGTCCACCCTGCACGTTTGCAGGACGTTATACCTGTTGAGGAGCGAGAATTTATGATGTAAGCATAGAGGCCAAAAAGGTTCAGTCGCGTATCGCCTTGTTTAGGTTCGAGGGTACGCGTCTGGATTGCATCGAGTCCAAGTGTAGGGCTGTTGTCTTGCGTTTCGTTATGGAGGCTCGAGTCATCGCTTCAGCCGGACCCAAGTGTCTCCGGGCTTTAAGGGTCGATTCGGGTGGCCTCGCGTTTGTTTAGTTTTTAGATTGTCGCCAATACCAGCCAGGAAGTCGTAAATTGTCCTTTCATGTTTGTAACGTAGTTTCCATATTTGGTAAAGTTTCCCTTTCTTGCGCTTCACGACCATCTTCGATATAGACACGCCTCCACCAATAATCAGTTTTCGCTTTACCATTTCCTAGTTGTTATTGAAGCAATAGTTTTGTTGCTTACACCCATAGTTTTAAGACTCCACCCCTGCAATGGGGTTCGTAGGTTTCCTTCGGGGAAGTTGGTGCCGATGACGGCAGAAGCATTTGGGAGTCACGGGTAGAAGGTAGTGAGAATAGAACATATTACTTAAAGTATCAGTATAGAACCATCGAACTCTGCTTGCGAAGAGAGAGTTAATAATTAACACAGTAATTAACCAGTTTAAATATATCCACATTATTGTTAAACGGTTCAGTGTCTTTATTCCTTCACCCACGACTTGCTCCTCACCGTGAAGAACAGTTCATATTTTTGGGGCTCTTGCACGACACCAAAGTGCAGGAGAATTGGCAGGGAATCGTGAAGATTTACGACCTTCAACAAAAGCGACGCCCTGTCATAACAATACCTGTAGAACCACGGTAAAACCCTAACTCTGCACACATCTGGCAAAAGCAACCATAGCACTCCTTCTCCCTTTTTTTATTACCACATGGAATTTTCCTCAAAACATTTGCAAACCATAAACTACCTCCTTCCCTAAAAATCCTAGCACTCCTTCCGCTTACCACTTCCACCCCTATCAACCACCACTACGATCTCCTATTCCCACTCCTTCGATAGTAATGTGGGATTGGAAGTTTTGATGAAATTAAACCGGCGTAAGTGTAATATATTCAACGCTGATACACTATATATATATTTATTAACAATACGATACACTTCCTTTACGCTGTTCTACACTGTTCTACGCTATACTACGCTGTTCTACTCTACGCTGCTCCTCGATCTACTCTATTCCACTCCCCAATCCACACTGTTTCGCAGATCAACCTACACTGCCATTGCTTTTCATACATCCATTCGTCCTCAGTCATTCTATCTCCTCTCTCTCTCTCTCTCTCTCTCTCTCTCTCTCTCTCTCTCATTCGTATCCTTAAAGATATAGAAAATAAGGGACACGGTTCTGCAGGCCATCGCTGCTCGCCTCCAGAACATCTGTGTCCCAGGTAGCGCGGTCAAAAATGTCCTGCGCCCCGACGTTGGGCGCTTCGCACTCCCACAGTAATAGTTTACATTTTTCCCTACGCCACACCGAGATTTCAGAATAAATCCTACAGTCAAACAGTATAGACCTACGATAATCAACTTCACTCACAACCAAAGAATAAACCGAACAGTCTAACCATTCACTTCGAAACGATTAAATAAAGGCGATACATATATACTTTGTAACTCTGAGTAACTTCATTTCACGGGTTCACGACAACGCGTAACATCCAAATTGTCTTTTCTTAGAGCTGGAAGTCCAGGACCTGGTTACATACATAAATATTTTGAGCCTGGACGTTCATCTACGAGGCGTGATCAAGAAGTTCGTGCAATTTTTGTTTATTTGTAAAGATATATATTATTTATTCGCCTAAATTTATGTTCAAAGTAATCCTAATTGGATATTTTATCTTGCCCATCGTTTCAAAAGTTTGACCTTTCATCGTTCTCTAAAAAGTACTCATTCAAAGGAATCAGATTTTAACACTTGGCCGGTCGCTCATTTATCGCATCGCTGTTAGGCCGGCCGTACACCAAGGAGGCATGAAACACGCAACACGCAACACGCGACATGCGGTAAATGTCTCAAGTTGCTACACCGCGTACACCAGTGCAGCAAATGTTGAAACAGTTCCTACAATGTCATCGTCCGAGGAAGACGTAGTGGTCGCTTGGCAACATTTGCGACGTAGGGAACGTGGAAATAGAATCCGTAGATATTGGATTAATCCTCTATTCTTTGATAATTTAAGGCATAGCCCAGCAATAGTTACACAGGAGCAGCTCACATTCAATCATGAAAAATTTAAAGAATTTTATAGAATGAGCCAGGAGAGTTTTAAAGTGTTGGTGGAAATTATAGGACCGAGAATAGAAAAACTGGATACCCACTATCGAGAAGCAATTCCCTCAGAAGAACGTTTATTATCAGCGTGTATTTGCAATAAATACAAGTATTATCTTTATAGACTAATTATACCCAAAAAGTAGTCTTATACAAACCATCATGGCCCGAGCCAAACCAGAGCCCCACGTAAAATCTCCTACAAACTGAAAATGTCTTCTCTACCGCGCGGCAAATACCGCGGCAAGACACGCACAAAATGTCGCGTAACATGTGCAGCATGCATGTCTGGTGTACGAGGGTAGAAGAAGTAGCTATACATTTTAAGTGGTTCTGTGCGGTATTAGTATGAGCGCGGTATTTACCGCATGTCGCATGTTGCGTGTTGCGTGTTTCATGCCTCCTTGGTGTACGGCCGGCCTTACGCTGCCGCAGGCAGGTTCTACTGCTGGCGAAAAGAAGTCACGCGTACGTGACAGCGGCCGATAACAGTTGGCGAAGAGAAGTCACACGCACGTGACAGCGGTCGGCAAAGTGTTAAGAAGCTAAACGTTCCACATTAGTTATTTTAACTAGCCAAAAAATTGGAGAATTTTCTAACAGTACAATAGAAAGCAAGGAATATAAATTGATGTAGCCGACGAATATACTGAAGATTTAAATTTAGTGGAAACAATGGAAACATATACGTCAACATTACAAGAACGCAATTTAAAAATAAGATTCATATAATTTGTAAAAAACTTAAACAAAGTCTGATGATGTCGGATTGTTAATCGAACAATGATCCGAAACTATCGTTAAATGATTTCCTCTGATTTATAATCTTCAATTTCGTATACATAAGTATGAATGCATTTCATGGAAAAAGGTCATTCCAATTTAGAATTTTATCTTGAAATATGTACAAAAAGTGTATTCAAACGGAAACAAGAATTATAGATGATCCCGCAAGATTTTGTCGTCTTCATCGCAGTAGAATCATGGCACAAACCAGAAGAAGATTTAGAATCGTAGGATTTGCATCTTTTAGATGGCATAGCACCCATTCTAGACGAGGAGTTATTCTTATATTAACTCGAAGACATTGAACTGTCGAAGAATTAAGTGACATTAAGTCTCCAGATCAGTCCGTTGAAATTTGTGGATTGAAAAACACTAATGAGAAAGCATCTCTTATTCTGATTACGTGTTATAGAGTTACAGGTTGCATTCTCACACAATTCCAATGGGACGTGATAATTGAAAATATTGATAAAAATGGTAGATGATTTTAATGCTCACAATACATTGTGGAGTTGCATAAATTCTGACACAAATGGGCTAAGGTTTGAATGCAGTGTTGATGATAGTACCTTATTTTTGCCCAATGAAAACTCGCCCGCGGATGTAGATTTAAATAGAACTACTAAACCGATATTACTGTATCTTCTATGAATATTGCGGATCAAATGCATGTAAACGTTAGCGATGGAAACACGTTTCAAACTCGGGTGCTGATCAATACACCATGTCTATACCGCTAGATGTAGTCAGAAAGAATTACAAAAAGATCTGTCAAAATAAAATCTAATCGCACTGATTGGTCTAAATTTGAGGGGGTTCGGCAAAAGGACTCCTCACATTTTCCTTGCGATGAGTACGATCAACTTCCGCCTAGCCAAAAGTATGAACTCTTCGTTAGCATTATAACTCAAGCTTTTAATGCTAACACTCCTCCAAATAACACCACTGGTGTATGGCAAAGGAGAAATTCGGTCCCATGGTGGGATGCTGAATGTAATAGAAGCTGCCTGCCTTGCTCGAACTACATTCATAAGCAATCCGAGATGTAAATGCAATCAACGTGGTCAAGATATAAATCATGTAGCGTGGACAATATAAACTCTATGAGTAAATCCTCAAAGAGTAAATCTGATCAAAAACATGCAAAAATATATATTTTATAGTACAATACAACAGAAGTAGGAGTAATAATAAAAAATGTACTAGAAAATATTTGTCAATATTTGTGTCACATTGGGGATCAAAAACTCTCAGGAACTATCCAAACTATCTCACATTTTACGAGATAATTTTCAATCCTATTGAATCCTTATTCGTGCTGTCTACAAGACCGAATAGATTTCCAAGTGTTAAGCTCTCGCAGGAAGGCGAAAATCGGGTACATCCGGCGATACATTTCCGCGTCGAAGCGAAAAAACAGCAACAAAGCATTCTACGCCCGAGAAAACTGCACGGCGGTGAAAGTTCGTGATTTAGAGGTCCATACTTCGAAAACCTTTCAACGTTCCCCGTGAAACATGTTGTCTATTCCCGTTCTCTGTCAGAGTTTTCCTTCAGTTTAGCCTACTTTTAACCCGTTGGCCGAACAGAACGGAGGAATGTCCGTGATGAATCACTTTGAGCAGTATGTACATGCTCAACTATTTAGATGCATTTATACGTTAAAGTATGTAAAATTCAACTGTTTACAGATCGTGGGTGGGCGTTTAGTCAGGTTTCCTCTGAGACACGAGTAAAGGATTAAATCAACAGTGAGTTGCTTCACTTTTACGTTTGTAAATTTTGTATTGGATTTTTAAGACTGATCTTTTTAATTGATCTTTAATACTGCCCCAATGGACTGAAATAGCAAAGGTTTTTGGAGAAATCAGTTATTGGTAATTGGTTATATTTAAACTGTGGCAGCAAAACTTACTATTACTAGTAGTAGTGTTGGATGACCAGCCCTTGAGTCACCTATGAGTGTAAGGCCCGCGGATCCTGGCCTAGTCAAAGTCAATATTATGCACTAGGGCAGTAGTCAGCGATACTACTACTACTATACTATACTAGTAGTCTACTGCCAAGGGCCAGACTCCGCGTCGGCTAAGGCGACAACAACAAGGGCTAAGGTCAGCCTTTCCCCCCCTAAAAATCACAATATGTATAGTAGCGGAATAGCTACTGTAACTAGAATAGTTTTGGACGCGACCCACACCGTTACTCTGTCGCGCGCACTGGCCACGGTACTCCTAATACATATATTAAAACTCTCATTGCAAAATTAATTGTTGAAACACGATTTCGTTTAACCCCGGAATCCAACAGTAGTAGTATATAAAATATACTATAAAACAGCTGTAACATGCCTCCTCTCATTAATCTATCAGATTTTGTTAAACAAATTCTACCCACAATTTATGCATATACGGAACTATCATCACAGATTATCCAGAAATAAATTTCACTTTTATCAGTGAACGCATTCGATTAAGATTTTTAAGATCATGCAGCACCGCAACACCAATACAACGTGGTCCGCATTCGAACATTACCTATTCTCCATGATTTTACGGTCGACAATTTACGCGGCATACTCTCAACAATCAGCATTGTTATGCCAGATAATGGAGAGGCTGGTGTTCTTTGTTAAGAAAGGTTGGTAAATGGTGTACGAACGGGTTTGCCGCATCGTTCACCGTCGTTCCTCTTTGCACGTCTACTCCGAATCTTTTATCGCTCGTTATTGAAAGGGGACACGGGCCGAGCAAGCAAAAGAGCAACAGTGACCAGCGTAAGCATTCGAGGGTAAATTCTGCTGGTGCAGATATTTTCTAGCGTTTAAAGGGACCCTCGAGTTCCGGTATCTGTTGCTATGAGGCGAGTTTCCGTGATTGCTGCTGATCTTGTGATATGATATTCAATTCAACGTTATACAGATTGCGGTTACGCTCGGTCGTGTGTCGCCGTAGATAAATGGCAAGATTTCAAGCTTGCGCAATATAAAATTATAAAATAAGAAAAAGGGTGGAGTCGTTGTGCTGAGAGTTTTTTTATTGATTTTAATTAATAAATCGAACTTTTAGTTTATTTGTTCGTTTAAGAATTGTTAGATTGTATTTACAAGTTTATCCATACAAGCCAAGATTTTATTGTAGAACTTTTTGTTTTAACTGTGTATTTACAGTATACTGATTGCGTTATCGGTGTTTGCCATGCTGGAGATTTCGAATCATTCTGCTGCTTCCTCTGCAATAGATTTGTCGCATTTATTGGAAGCAGTTTGCTAGAATATTTCACGAGCATATGGAATATTTGAATTGAAAATATAGAAAGATTACATTTTATTTAAGCGGTTATTATAATTGGTTTTTCTTTTAAAAAATCAACTTCTGCTTTACTTTAGTACACGTTCAGTACAATGTAAATACATTCAATACATGTATTCAGTACAATTCAGTACTTATTTTATACATCTACAGCTAATAAATTACAGTGAATATCTCACGTCTAGAACAGACATCGATGATCATATTTATTATCTTTTTCTTCTATCAAAATATTGCGCCCATTAAAACTCCATTCAAATGCAGCACGTTCGACTAGCCGTACTGAAAAATGATGAAATTACGAGCAATTCCGGAACATATATGATCCGACTAATTTTTAGACATCAAATCGTCGGTTAATTATCGTATTTTTATATAATGTAATATTATTTATTATTAAAATATGTATAACATAATCAAAAAATATGAACCATAAATATCATATATTTCAATCCGTAAATATAATATTGTCGTCTAATCGAAACGCAAATTCAAATGAAACTTTCCCATTTCAAGTCGACCTATTCACAAAGCCGAAGCGACAAGGGAGATAGAGATATAGAGAGAGACAGAGAGAGAGAGAGAGAGTCCAAGGACACGAAAATGTCATAACTCAAAAAAAGAAGGAAAAAGAAAAAACGGAAGGTACTTTGGAAAAAAGGCGCGCGCGGCACGTAGATCGGAAAACGTGACAGAGAACCTTTCGAAGCAGCTTTTTCATCAGTGTCCAATGAATGGGGAACGAGAAACGCGCTCAAATCCACGAACGAATCCTATTTCTGGTGAACAAACACGCGCCGCGTGAACGCTGGAGAGCAAACTCCGACGCCCAAAGTACACAACGAATTATCGCGGCAATCGCGTTGGCTCGCCGTTCGATTCGAATTCGATCTGAACGCCAGGCATAGGCATCAATTGGCACGATTAAATTGGCTGGTCGCAACATAAACATAACAAATAGCGAATCGTAGATAAATTCCGCGTGATCAGACGGACATCGCGTATCGATGTTGCCTGTGCCTGACCAAATGCCGGTATCGATCACTGGCAGGGAGAGGAACGGCTGTCCCGGCTGCCCGAAACGGTCGTTACTACTGTTTATCGAGCGCCTAATCGAGGAGTTGCCTGGAAATAGACGTGCCTGGCCAAGTAATGTCCCTAGACGTCGGTCAATCTGACCCACTGCTTGAACTCTGACATTGTTCGAGTGCTAGGGGTATGTTTGTTGAATAGGTCAGTTTCGAGACGAATTTCGCACATACCAATCGCAAGCCGTGGATCTAGATTCTCAGGGTCGCGCGCTTGCATGTTGTCTGGTGATAGAAATTGGGCATCTGTTTTATTCGTTTAATTAGTAATTAGACGTTTAATAATTTATAATTCATTTGTATAAAAGTGTGTGGAGAACAGATTTATGCTTGCTAAAAGCTTTCTAATAGCATTGAAAATGTTAATCCAAAAGAACAATGTTATATTCCAGCAAACATCTTGGTGCTATGTAAGGAATTTCGTTAGCGAGAGATAAATAATAATCCCGTCTTGCCTCATCTTACACTGCGAATGTAATTCGACGAGAAAAAAGTTTCAAATTACTTATTTGAGATCCGAACTAAATAAAAGCTTCCTGCCGAAAGAAATAATTCTATTGAGGAAAATAGTGTTATCCTTCGTAATACAGTAATATATTACTACAGTATGTAAATACATAAAATAATTGTTAAGAACTATATAATATTGTTACTGATATATTAGTACAAGATATTAACATATTCCTTGCATCAGTTAGTATTGTTTATAATATTTAACAAAATTATGTTTAAGTTGTTTTCTCATAAAAAAAAAACCATTCTTGTTCATACATTATTTCTTTCATTTGCTCCAATTGCATATTGCTCCATATTACGCATAAACAAGAATATTTCAATTTCCATTAAAAATCACGGCTTGTTGCTCATTTATTTTCCATCGTGTTTTCATAGAATTAAATGATATCATCTTCAAACTACAATAATAGATTTGTCACCTCCACTATGATATACAGTAAATTGAAACATTTCAAAAAATTGGTGTCAAATACATTACATTACATTTTTATTATTTTACATTATTATTGAAACGAATATAAGAGACAAGTTTTCTGCACAATCCGTGGAATTTCAGTCGTTCTACGTTATCGGCTCGGGAATATTCTATTCACGCGTTGTCTTTTATCTGAATTTCCTGACGTAGGTTTACATCTCGTATCGAATATGTGATAACCGTACGATAAAGACCACTCTTGCTCAAGACGTGATACGTGTCCAGCTCCTAGAATTGTGAATGGCGTGATTTATGGTCCTCGACCTTTCAAGCGTAAATCCACTCTGGCATTCTCGAGACGAACCGTTTCCTGTCAAGTGAAAATTGCATCTTCCGCGAGGCACTTGTAATAGAGCCCCCCCCCCCCTACACCACCACCCCGGAAATTTCTAACCAAACCTAACCCGAATCTAATTTTTATTTAGTCAAATATGAGTTATATGAGAAAAAGAAAAATCTAACCCAAACTCATACCTAATTAAATAAAAATTAGATTCGGGTTAGGTTTGGTTAGAAATTAACGGGGAGGGGGTGCAGGGGGAGGGGCAGAGCCCCTCCCCCGCCAATACCAAATCTGATATGGTATATCTAGTTGTAGAGGTACAATTTTGATGAGTCCACCCGGTATACTGATTCTTCGCCGGCTGCCGGAAAATCAATTATCAATGTGTAGTGGCTATAGTTTTTTGCAAATATCTCGAAAACGAAGGCCGAGCGGCGGTTATATGCATAGGAAAAAGTTGTTCAGAATACTGAGTTCTACAACATATTCAAAAATCATCGATATCGGTGAGGTCTGGCCTCTTCCCTAGTTTTACCAAAAGCTGTTGTGTTTATTAACTGTGTTCTCACGGTCTGACTCATCGTTCTCACGATGGCAGAATCGTCAGTCGTGAGGATGCCTACGTCCCCATGGCCCTATGCTAGAAAAAGATTGACGAAATGCACATGACCTGCCTCGACTGTTCGCGTATGTACGTCGAGTATTCTAACGAAAGCGACAGTAAAATTATAAGGAATAATATTACAATAAATCGGTAATAATGATTTCAATGCATTTGCGCATGTGAATGAATGCACACTGTATAATTAAGAAAGGTATGGAATTCCTTTAAACTTCAATAATGGAAGTTTAATACATTTTTCATGATAGTTAAAGAAAACTTGTACATGCATGAATGTCGATAGTAGAATTAAGATAATATCAAAAACGACTATTTTCTATCGCACCGAAATCAACACTTACCAATATTCCACAAAGGATAACAAAAACTACCTACCATCCGTACGAACGACAGATTTATAGAATAATGTTAGAATATTCGAGGTACAGTGTTATGCGTCAAATGCAACCCCCTATATTTGTTTTGCTATTTAAAGTATGACATTGTTACGTATGAATAATATTCTCTTACGCCGCGCTCGCACGTGTCGTTCCGATCTTGCGTAAGAACGGAAGAAGCCCAAAGATTTTTTTAGTATTACGCTTGTGCAGAGTCGATTGCATTCAGTAAGAATTGGGCTTAGCGCACCATTCAGATCAAGTTAACGGACAAGTCCTGACAATAGTTTTTGCGGAATACCAATAAAGAATAGTTCGAGTTTAGCATCTAATATAGAACAGCAGTCTTTATTTACGATCAGTTCCTTTTCGGGTTAGAAACGTACTCTAGGTATAACAGTATTTAGGTATAACAGTGTTATGAAATTCCTCTCGTCGTCACTTATTGTTTCCATTAATTACAACTGTCAGACTAGAGGTCTGTGTCGACATCAGCAGGCAATCACTTCCTGGCTGAGTTTAACAATTAATACGCCAACTATGTTTCCCGGCAAGGGGGACACGAGCGCTATTGACATTGAAGCGCGTCTTCGGTGTATTATTATTAAACGCGGCCACCTTCGCGAACAACAATGCCAACCGTAATCGCTGCATTATTCAGCGAGACAACGGACCCGCTTCCTTCGGTGGCGGAGCAAAGGACGTGGAATTCAAAGAAGCACTCGTGATCGTTCACGATTAATTAGGCACTTGTTCTCGCCACGGATATCGTGGAATATGGTTGAATGCGCGATTAGGTTTTTGCAATTGCATTCTTGAATATATTCTATGAAATCGGTGCATCCATTGTTTTTATAGCTGCTAATGGCCAGCTTATATCGTAAGCTGGATAACAATAACGACGATTCAACGTTCGATCAGAGTCGTGATCAGTATGGTTGCAATAATAAAATCCACGTTTCGATTAATGAGGATCTATGATCGGCTACGCGAATTCCCATCGAGATGATCCTCGCGTATCAACTGGTGCTATCGGTCTCCGCTAATGAGCGTGCAATCCATCGTTATCCAATTCGTGATGATTAGGTGGAGATTATCGGATCTTCGCAGCGTGATCGAGAACGCAGCGCCAACGCATGCACGGGGCGATGAATTCGAATCGCTGGTTACTTGCGTGAAATGGAAATTGCCAGTTTGCCTGTAACTACGTTGGTAAGGTGATCTAACCCATCGTGGTGTAGGATAGATCGAGCATTTCGCCCAGGCGATTTAGTGATGGGATAAAAAGCTTTGAATCGTGAGAGCGATCGGGTCAGTATCGATTAAATTAATAGTGACTCCGTGCAATTACGTTCTCAACAAATTCTAATCTTGTATGTTTGAGCGCAAAAATATTAAGCACCTTATTTTGCGACACATTAACCAGATAATAAACGGATTCCCATAGGAAATATTCAGCGATTCGTATTTCCGGAAATTAAATCGTTATGCAGCGCAGATCGCCGAATGAAATTGCGAATCGATGGTCGAATCGTTAATTGTGATGAATCTGCGGTCAAGGGAAGTCGCCGTGAGATCGGGGCAAACTTTTGGCAAATCCACCAATCGCATGGATAAAACGACGATCAGAGGACACATCGATTTATGTGAATAGCCCGCGGCTGCGATTAATCGACTTTACCATTTCAGTGCTGATCCTATGCGATACTAATGCAGCGATATAATGAACCTTGATTGTTATTGATGTTCGACGAGTTATCTACGGAGAGTATAAATTAAGAAGAGGGCTGTTTAAAACGTGTTCCAATGAATTTGACTTAATTTGACCAAAAATAGATTAACACATTTTCTATCTGTGTTGCATAAGTGTGACGCATTAATTCTGCTTCGAGGGCCCAAGGTCTGAGATTAGTACAATATTGTAGGATGCCGAATCCCAAGGGCACGGGCCGCTCGACGCCGCGACGCAATTAATGCAGGGCGCACTGTGGGTCGACCCTATTGTATCGTCGGACATTCAGGCAAAAAAAAAAATCTGATTTAAAAATATAACTTTATATGTAAGAAACTATGAGCCTTTTACAATTATGTACAGCAATTTCTTCCATTTTTTCGCACTAGATAATCCAGGGTAACCAATAATAAATACCTATGTAAAATATATTTATTTCTTTATTTGTTGTTTAGTACGTCTATTTGACGATTTCGCTTAAAACTTTTGTACAGCACATAACCTTGCAGGTATAATAATTCCAAAATTAAAAAGAAAAACTTTAAATTGAGAATGGAGCTTTGTTTCACTTCATAATAAATGTCACATAAACATTACTTAATTACGCAAATTGACCGGGATTGCGCGAAAAAAACTCTTCACCATTATATTCTACAAACTATATACCTAGATTATAGTTATCCAAGCACTTTTTGCATTTAGCTGCTTTTTCAAACGGGTCATATTTTAAGTAGGATAACCTAATAACAAGCGCATCCGACAGCTTTGGAGGTAGCGGACTTGCTTGTTGGTTTTATGCATTTTATAAAACCCAGATAAACAAAAATTATCTCTTATAGTTCTGAGAATATACTGGGGCATAGAATTCTAATGCTTATACAAAAGTGTTTATATTAAGACGGACCGATAGGGTCCGAATGCTCCTCGCTTCTCTTCTATATTTCATTCGTTACAGTTCCTCCTTTGAATAAGGACGTGCCTTCTATTACGATATAAAATGAAGTACTTTTCATTAAACTGAACTGTGTATTATATAATATCAAACTTCCTAATAATCTAGTCTATCCAATATTGCTGCCGTCAGTGTAAAGAGCAAGGGCATTTTCAGTTGCTAGTAATCCATTAATATTTAGGTTCAGATCATCATCATTTTGAGCGTCAGCTCCAAACTTTTCGGTATCAACAGTAGCCCTATTCGAATGAGGAAGATAATCATGTGTGTAAAGATTATAGTGTTTACTTGAGAAAATATAACGACTCGGGAAACTGGGATTTTCAAGACAATGGATTAGCATTCTATTTTTAAAGTTGTGTCGATTTTTTAGCTTATTTATGGTTTGGTTTATTGTAGATATGGTTTTCTGTGTGGATAGCCTAACATTAGATTGTACTTTGTTATAGTAGGATTTGCATAAAAACTTGGTGCGATCTTGAATAAATGGTAATTTTGATTCAGACAAAAGAATGTTGATGGGTGTACTGCAGCGGAAACCGAGAGCGAGTTTGATAGCTAAAAACTGAATTTTTTCCAATTTTTGAGTTTGATTAAATTGGGTTGGGTAGTAAACAAAGCAGTCATAGTCTAGTAGTGATCTAACAAAGGATTTATACAACATTATCAAAGTTTCAGGATTAGCACCCCACCATGTACCTCTAATGAATTTAATCACATTCAAGGCTCTCAGACATTTCCTCTGAACATTGTTAACCTGAGCATTAAAAGTAAGCTTGTGATCAAAAATAATGCCAAGAAAGCGTACAGTTGCGCAAGCTTTAATTGTTACTTCATTAATCCTTATTTCTGTTTGAACCGGTTTAATATTGCGTTTATTAAAGTGTATGAGGGTAGATTTAAGAGGAGAGAGTTCCAGACCCAAAATGTAAAGATTGGTATTGATTATGTTAACAGATTTTTCTAATAATTTTAAACATGATTCAGATGACCCTCGTTTGCAGTAGACAGCGATATCGTCAGCAAACTGAGATGCGATAGCACTTTTGGGTAAATTATAGCAGATTTTTGAAACATATGTGTTTTACAATAGAGGGCTAAGAGCACCTCCTTGAGGTACTCCTTTGTATGTGCATCTGTAAAATTTTCCACTGATTAGTATATACAGGGTCCGGCGGAGTATTTTTTCACGCTTTTAATGGGGGGTTGGTGGGGTGATTCTGAACAACTTTTTCCTTTACCAAAATGTTGGTTGAAGCTTCGTTTTTGAGTTATTAACGAAAAACACTGGCCAATCAGAGCGCTCGGACGCGTGGCTCTCAACGGATCTCAACCTCGGTCGTGGTCGTCTTAAATTAAGAATAATGTGGAATTATTCGTTATTCATGAATAACAAATAAACTAATAAGTGTTCGATACGTTTATTCGTTATTCGAAAGAAATAAAGTATTTTATTACTTATGAATTATTTTTTGTTTAACAGCACGTTTTCCGGTGGATAAATTGTGTTTAAAAAAAAACGATTTGGATAAATAATGTTAGAAAAAGCTAGTTAAACTTACCAATTCGTCCACAAATTAACGTGCTCCGACGGAAGTGGGTCATTGACACTGGGTCATTGTGTCGATCCTGACCTTCCCAACATCTGATGCTACAGCCGTGTGGGTGCACGGTCACGTTTCTTGCACGGTCACTTCACTTAACAGTCACTTTCACTTTTTGGAACGATTTATCCTTCCGGCGTTTAAAAAATTGTGGCTCCGAAAGGCACCCAATGCAATTGCGGCACCCAATGCAATTGCGGCACCCAATGCAATTGCGGCACCCAATACAAACATTTGGTTGTACTCCTGGTTTGAACGATACATCTTGCTCGTACGAATAGTCGAATGACTCTACCAGCTTAAGCGTTTGCTAGGTTCTACATAGATGAACATTCGTTAAGGAAGGGATATTGTTATAATAGAATGAAGAAGAAATGTTTCTTACTGGAACGCTTAAGTGGCTAGCAGTTCTGGCGTCAACCTCCACTACACGAAAGAATACCCATGCGCTCTAGGGGGTCGCATGGCTTTCGTAACTACGAACTCCGCTTCTATTGAAATTTCTCGAACAGTGTAATCCCACACTGTCTGGTGTGTGTGGTCTCTCTTCGCAATCGGAGTTCGTAGTTACGAAAACCATGCGACCCCCTAGAGCGCATGGGTATTCTTTCGTGTAGTGGAGGTTGACGCCAAAACTGCTAGCCACTTAAGCGTTCCAGTAAGAAACATTTCCTCTGCATTCTATTATATCAATATCCCTTCCTTAACGGCTGGCAGAGTCATTCGACTATTCGTACGAGCAAGATGTATCGTTCAAACCAGGAGTACAACCAAATGTTTGTATTGGGTGCCACAATTGCATTGGGTGCCTTTCGGAGCCACAATTTTTTAAACGCAGGAAGGATAAATCGTTCCAAAAAGTGAAAGTGACTGTTAAGTGAAGTGACCGTGCAAGAAAAGTGACCGTGCACCCACACGGCTGTAGCATCAGATGTTGTGGAAGGTCAGAATCGACACAATGACCTAGTGTCAATGACCCACTTCCGTTGGAGCAGGTTAATTTGTGGACGAATTGGTAAGTTTAACTAGCTTTTTCTAACATTATTTATCCAAATCGTTTTTCTTAAAACACAATTTATCCACCTGAAAACGTGCTGTTAAACAAAAAATAATTCATAAGTAATAAAATTGTTTATTCCTTTCGGATAAGGAATAAAAGTATCGAACAATTATTAGCTTATTTGTTCTTCATGAATATCGAATAATTCCACATTATTCTTAATTTAAGACGATGTAACATTTGCCGCACGCTTCCCTCGATATCCACGCTGTCCCAATGCCTTCGTTCACGACCACGACCGAGCGCGGTGGAGAGCCACGCGCCCGAGCGCTCTATTTGGCCAGTGTTTTTCATTAATAACTCAAAAACGAAGCTTTAACCAACATTTTGGTAAAGGAAAAAGTTGTTCAGAATCACCTCACCAACCCCCCACTAAATGCGTGAAAAAATACTCCGCCGGACCCTGTATGTATCTTTGAAATGTGCTCGATTTAATAAATTTTGCAAGGTTTATTGGGCACCCAATTGTTGCAAAAGGATTTGTATATCAATATTTTGGACCGACCTTTACGAAAGTCTGATTGGGAGGGTGGGAGTAATTTATTGTGTTCGAGCCACCATTGCAATTTATTTTTAATTAGGGTTTCAAAAAGAAATAATAATAAAAACCTCTTTGTTAATCCATGTAATCTGAGTTGTTCATACGAATAACCAACAAAGACGCATACTCTTGCACCGGATATTTTAGAAATAGATAGGATACTATTAACATTAACAATAGATTTGAGACCGTCAATGTAATGGTCGTTGTTAAATCCCTCTATAGAATCAACGATGATTGCCTGATCCCTTTTTGGTTGGGTAACATTAGCGTAGCTTTTTACTTGGCGATTGAATGGATTTGAATGGTTTAACAGTTGTCGACGTTGAGAGCCATTGATGTCGCTGTCGTTGGGCGTCGTTGGGCGTAGTCACGGCGAAGATGATTTTTCCAAGCCTTGCAAACTGCAAAACAGTTGCAGGCTTGGGCGAAACGAGTTTTTTAGAAGGTTAGAACGAGATTTCTAGGATTTCACTTAGTTTAGCACTACACAAGAAAAATCCAGAGACGCTCGCACACGTCTTCGGTATGTTTACTATCACTCCGAGACGCGTCTACTCGCTTCAACGGTTCAAACCGAACTCAAAGATGAAGAATAATTCAGATATGTTTAATATTTTGGATCAAATATAAATATTGATAAAACAATTTGTTTTATTATTTTATTTCAAACATCATCTTTATAAGTAACATATTTTTTCTCGTGGGACCTAGTATGGAAACAAACAATGAACCAAAGATACGGGTCGAGGGTAAGGGGGCCTTCAAAGAGGCAACCTCACCGGCCGACGATGAGTAAACTGTTTTCATGTAGGCAAAAAGTTGTAGATCCTGCCATATCCTGCGGTAATTTTTGAAGTGTAAACTTCTTTAGGCACGCCACGCGCAGAATTTTGCTGGGGAGTGAATGAGTATGATGCGACACGCTCGGAAGCGCGTCAGGCTTCGGGTAAACTCGAGGAACCGAAGCGCGTCAGGCTTCGGGTAAACTCGAAGAACCGAAGCGCGTCAGGCTTCGAGTAAACTCGAGGAACCGAAGCGCGTCAGGCTTCGGGTAGAGTCAAGGAACCGAAGCGCGTCAGGCTTGGGGTAAACTCGAGGAACCGAAGCGCGTCAGGCTTGGGGTAGAGTCAAGGAACCGAAGCGCGTCAGGCTTGGGGTAAACTCGAGGAACCGAAGCGCGTCAGGCTTCTGGTAGAATCAAGGAACCGAAGCGCGTCAGGCTTGGGGTAAACTCGAGGAACCGAAGCGCGTCAGGCTTGGGGTAAAGTCGAGGAACCGAAGCGCGACAGGCTTCGGGTAGAGTCAAGGAACCGAAGCGCGTCAGGCTTGGGGTAAACTCGAGGAACCGAAGCGCGTCAGGCTTCGGGTAAACTCGAGGAACCGAAGCGCGTCAGGCTTCGGGTAGAGTCAAGGAACCGAAGCGCGTCAGGCTTCGGGTAGAGTCAAGGAACCGAAGCGCGTCAAGCTTGGGGTGGAGTCAAGGAACCGAAGCGCGTCAGGCTTCGGGTAGAATCAAGGAACCGAAGCGCGTCAGGCTTGGGGTAAACTCGAGGAACCGAAGCGCGTCAGGCTTGGGGTAGAGTCAAGGAACCGAAGCGCGTCAGGCTTGGGGTAAACTCGAGGAACCGAAGCGCGTCAGGCTTCTGGTAGAATCAAGGAACCGAAGCGCGTCAGGCTTCGGGTAGAGTCAAGGAACCGAAGCGCGACAGGCTTGGGGTAAACTCGAGGAACTGAAGCGCGTCAGGCTTGGGGTAAACTCGAGGAACCGAAGCGCGTCAGGCTTGGGGTAGAGTCAAGGAACCGAAGCGCGTCAGGCTTGGGGTAAACTCGAGGAACTGAAGCGCGTCAGGCTTCGGGTAAACTCGAGGAACCGAAGCGCGTCAGGCTTCGGGTAGAGTCAAGGAACCGAAGCGCGTCAGGCTTCGGGTAGAGTCAAGGAACCGAAGCGCGTCAGGCTTGGGGTAAACTCGAGGAACCGAAGCGCGTCAGGCTTGGGGTAAACTCGAGGAACCGAAGCGCGTCAGGCTTCGGGTAGAGTCAAGGAACCGAAGCGCGTCAGGCTTGGGGTAGAGTCAAGGAACCGAAGCGCGTCAGGCTTGGGGTAAACTCGAGGAACCGAAGCGCGTCAGGCTTCTGGTAGAATCAAGGAACCGAAGCGCGTCAGGCTTGGGGTAAAGTCGAGGAACCGAAGCGCGACAGGCTTCGGGTAAACTCGAGGAACCGCAGCGCGTCAGGCTTGGGGTAAACTCGAGGAACCGAAGCGCGTCAGGCTTCGGGTAGAGTCAAGGAACCGAAGCGCGTCAGGCTTGGGGTAAACTCGAGGAACCGAAGCGCGTCAGGCTTCGGGTAAACTCGAGGAACCGAAGCGCGTCAGGCTTCGGGTAGAGTCAAGGAACCGAAGCGCGTCAGGCTTCGGGTAGAGTCAAGGAACCGAAGCGCGTCAAGCTTGGGGTGGAGTCAAGGAACCGAAGCGCGTCAGGCTTGGGGTAAACTCGAGGAACCGAAGCGCGTCAGGCTTCGGGTAGAGTCAAGGAACCGAAGCGCGACAGGCTTGCGGTAAACTCGAGGAACTGAAGCGCGTCAGGCTTGGGGTAAACTCGAGGAACCGAAGCGCGTCAGGCTTGGGGTAGAGTCAAGGAACCGAAGCGCGTCAGGCTTGGGGTAAACTCGAGGAACTGAAGCGCGTCAGGCTTCGGGTAAACTCGAGGAACCGAAGCGCGTCAGGCTTCGGGTAGAGTCAAGGAACCGAAGCGCGTCAGGCTTCGGGTAGAGTCAAGGAACCGAAGCGCGTCAGGCTTGGGGTAAACTCGAGGAACCGAAGCGCGTCAGGCTTGGGGTAAACTCGAGGAACCGAAGCGCGTCAGGCTTCGGGTAGAGTCAAGGAACCGAAGCGCGTCAGGCTTGGGGTAGAGTCAAGGAACCGAAGCGCGTCAGGCTTGGGGTAAACTCGAGGAACCGAAGCGCGTCAGGCTTCGGGTAGAGTCAAGGAACCGAAGCGCGTCAGGCTTGGGGTAAACTCGAGGAACCGAAGCGCGTCAGGCTTCGGGTAAACTCGAGGAACCGAAGCGCGTCAAGCTTGGGGTAAACTCGAGGAA
Organism: Nomada ferruginata; assembly: GCA_963583965.1. NCBI lineage: Eukaryota > Metazoa > Arthropoda > Insecta > Hymenoptera > Apidae > Nomada > Nomada ferruginata. The sequence continues at coordinate 4,315,834 of OY757225.1, read as the reverse complement.
CCGAAGCGCGTCAGGCTTCGGGTAGAGTCAAGGAACCGAAGCGCGTCAGGCTTGGGGTAAACTCGAGGAACCGAAGCGCGTCAGGCTTCGGGTAGAGTCAAGGAACCGAAGCGCGTCAGGCTTGGGGTAAACTCGAGGAACCGAAGCGCGTCAGGCTTCGGGTAGAGTCAAGGAACCGAAGCGCGTCAGGCTTGGGGTAAACTCGAGGAACCGAAGCGCGTCAGGCTTGGGGTAAAGTCGAGGAACCGAAGCGCGACAGGCTTCGGGTAAACTCGAGGAACCGAAGCGCGTCAGGCTTCGGGTAAACTCGAGGAACTGAAGCGCGTCAGGCTTCGGGTAGAGTCAAGGAACCGAAGCGCGTCAGGCTTGGGGTAAACTCGAGGAACCGAAGCGCGTCAGGCTTGGGGTAAAGTTGAGGAACCGAAGCGCGACAGGCTTCGGGTAATCTCGAGGAACCGAAGCGCGTCAGGCTTCGGGTAGAGTCAAGGAACCGAAGCGCGTCAGGCTTGGGGTAAACTCGAGGAACCGAAGCGCGTCAGGCTTCGGGTAGAGTCAAGGAACCGAAGCGCGTCAGGCTTGGGGTAAACTCGAGGAACCGAAGCGCGTCAGGCTTGGGGTAAAGTCGAGGAACCGAAGCGCGACAGGCTTCGGGTAAACTCGAGGAACCGAAGCGCGTCAGGCTTCGGGTAAACTCGAGGAACTGAAGCGCGTCAGGCTTCGGGTAGAGTCAAGGAACCGAAGCGCGTCAGGCTTGGGGTAAACTCGAGGAACCGAAGCGCGTCAGGCTTCGGGTAGAATCAAGGAACCGAAGCGCGTCAGGCTTGGGGTAAACTCGAGGAACCGAAGCGCGTCAGGCTTGAGGTAAAGTCGAGGAACCGAAGCGCGACAGGCTTCGGGTAAACTCGAGGAACCGAAGCGCGTCAGGCTTCGGGTAGGGTCAAGGAACCGAAGCGCGTCAGGCTTCGGGTAAACTCGAGGAATCGAAGCGCGTCAGGCTTGGGGTAAACTCGAGGAACCGAAGCGCGACAGGCTTCGGGTAAACTCGAGGAACCGAAGCGCGTCAGGCTTCGGGTAGAGTCAAGGAACCGAAGCGCGTCAGGCTTGGGGTAAACTCGAGGAACCGAAGCGCGTCAGGCTTCGGGTAGAGTCAAGGAACCGAAGCGCGTCAGGCTTGGGGTAAACTCGAGGAACCGAAGCGCGTCAGGCTTGGGGTAAAGTTGAGGAACCGAAGCGCGACAGGCTTCGGGTAAACTCGAGGAACCGAAGCGCGTCAGGCTACGGGTAAACTCGAGGAACTGAAGCGCGTCAGGCTTCGGGTAGAGTCAAGGAACCGAAGTGCGTCAGGCTTGGGGTAAACTCGAGGAACCGAAGCGCGTCAGGCTTCGGGTAGAATCAAGGAACCGAAGCGCGTCAGGCTTGGGGTAAACTCGAGGAACCGAAGCGCGTCAGGCTTGGGGTAAAGTCGAGGAACCGAAGCGCGACAGGCTTCGGGTAAACTCGAGGAACCGAAGCGCGTCAGGCTTGGGGTAGAGTCAAGGAACCGAAGCGCGTCAGGCTTCGGGTAAACTCGAGGAACCGAAGCGCGTCAGGCTTCGGGTAGAGTCAAGGAACCGAAGCGCGTCAGGCTTGGGGTAAACTCGAGGAACCGAAGCGCGTCAGGCTTGGGGTAAACTCGAGGAACCGAAGCGCGTCAGGCTTGGGGTAAACTCGAGGAACCGAAGCGCGTCAGGCTTGGGGTAAACTCGAGGAACCGAAGCGCGTCAGGCTTCGGGTAGAGTCAAGGAACCGAAGCGCGTCAGGCTTGGGGTAAACTCGAGGAACCGAAGCGGGTCAGGCTTGGGGTAAAGTCGAGGAACCGAAGCGCGACAGGCTTCGGGTAAACTCGAGGAACCGAAGCGCGTCAGGCTTCGGGTAAACTCGAGGAACCGAAGCGCGTCAGGCTTCGGGTAGAGTCAAGGAACCGAAGCGCGTCAGGCTTCGGGTAAACTCGAGGAACCGAAGCGCGTCAGGCTTGGGGTAGAGTCAAGGAACCGAAGCGCGTCAGGCTTCGGGTAAACTCGAGGAACCGAAGCGCGTCAGGCTTGGGGTAGAGTCAAGGAACCGAAGCGCGTCAGGCTTCGGGTAAACTCGAGGAACCGAAGCGCGTCAGGCTTGGGGTAAACTCGAGGAACCGAAGCGCGTCAGGCTTCGGGTAGGGTCAAGGAACCGAAGCGCGTCAGGCTTGGGATAAATTCGAGGAACCGAAGCGCGTCAGGCTTGGGGTAGAGTCAAGGAACCGAAGCGCGTCAGGCTTCGGGTAGGGTCAAGGAAACGAAGCGCGTCAGGCTTCGGGTAAACTCGAGGAATCGAAGCGCGTCAGGCTTGGGGTAAACTCGAGGAACCGAAGCGCGTCAGGCTTCGGGTAAACTCGAGGAACCGAAGCGCGTCAGGCTTCGGGTAGAGTCAAGGAACCGAAGCGCGTCAAGCTTGGGGTGGAGTCAAGGAACCGAAGCGCGTCAGGCTTCGGGTAAACTCGAGGAACCGAAGCGCGTCAGGCTTGGGGTAGAGTCAAGGAACCGAAGCGCGTCAGGCTTCGGGTAAACTCGAGGAACCGAAGCGCGTCAGGCTTCGGGTAGAGTCAAGGAACCGAAGCGCGTCAAGCTTGGGGTGGAGTCAAGGAACCGAAGCTCGTCAGGCTTGGGGTAAACTCGAGGAACCGAAGCGCGTCAGGCTTCGGGTAAACTCGAGGAACCGAAGCGCGTCAGGCTTCGGGTAGAGTCAAGGAACCGAAGCGCGTCTGGCTTCGGGTAAACTCGAGGAACCGAAGCGCGTCAGGCTTCGGGTAGAGTCAAGGAACCGAAGCGCGTCAAGCTTGGGGTGGAGTCAAGGAACCGAAGCGCGTCAGGCTTGGGGTAAACTCGAGGAACCGAAGCGCGTCAGGCTTCGGGTAAACTCGTGGAACCGAAGCGCGTCAGGCTTCGGGTAGAGTCAAGGAACCGAAGCACGTCAGGCTTCGGGTAGAGTCAAGGAACCGAAGCGCGTCAGGCTTGGGGTAAACTCGAGGAACCGAAGCGTGTCAGGCTTCGGGTAAACTCGAGGAACCGAAGCGCGTCAGGCTTCGGGTAGAGTCAAGGAACCGAAGCGCGTCAGGCTTTGGGTAGTGTCAAGGAACCGAAGCGCGTCAGGCTTGGGGTAAACTCGAGGAACCGAAGCGCGTCAGGCTTCGGGTAGAGTCAAGGAACCGAAGCGCGTCAGGCTTGGGGTAAACTCGAGGAACCGAAGCGCGTCAGGCTTGGGGTAAACTCGAGGAACCGAAGCGCGTCAGGCTTCGGGTAAACTCGAGGAACCGAAGCGCGTCAGGCTTCGGGTAGAGTCAAGGAACCGAAGCGCGTCTGGCTTCGGGTAAACTCGAGGAACCGAAGCGCGTCAGGCTTGGGGTAAACTCGAGGAACCGAAGCGCGTCAGGCTTCGGGTAAACTCGAGGAACCGAAGCGCGTCAGGCTTCAGGTAGAGTCAAGGAACCGAAGCGCGTCAAGCTTGGGGTGGAGTCAAGGAACCGAAGCGCGTCAGGCTTGGGGTAAACTCGAGGAACCGAAGCGCGTCAGGCTTGGGGTAGAGTCAAGGAACCGAAGCGCGTCAGGCTTGGGGTAAACTCGAGGAACCGAAGCGCGTCAGGCTTCGGGTAAACTCGAGGAACCGAAGCACGTCAGGCTTCGGGTAAACTCGAGGAATCGAAGCGCGTCAGGCTTGGGGTAAACTCGAGGAACCGAAGCGCGTCAGGCTTCGGGTAGAGTCAAGGAACCGAAGCGCGTCAAGCTTGGGGTGGAGTCAAGGAACCGAAGCGCGTCAGGCTTGGGGTAAACTCGAGGAACCGAAGCGCGTCAGGCTTGGGGTAGAGTCAAGGAACCGAAGCGCGTCAGGCTTGGGGTAAACTCGAGGAACCGAAGCGCGTCAGGCTTCGGGTAAACTCGAGGAACCGAAGCACGTCAGGCTTCGGGTAGAGTCAAGGAACCGAAGCGCGTCAGGCTTGGGGTAAACTCGAGGAACCGAAGCGCGTCAGGCTTGGGGTAGAGTCAAGGAACCGAAGCGCGTCAGGCTTGGGGTAAACTCGAGGAACCGAAGCGCGTCAGGCTTCGGGTAAACTCGAGGAACCGAAGCACGTCAGGCTTCGGGTAAACTCGAGGAACCGACGCGCGTCAGGCTTCGGGTAGAGTCAAGGAACCGAAGCGCGTCAGGCTTGGGGTAAACTCGAGGAACCGAAGCGCGTCAGGCTTGGGGTAAACTCGAGGAACCGAAGCGCGTCAGGCTTGGGGTAGAGTCAAGGAACCGAAGCGCGTCAGGCTTGGGATAAACTCGAGGAACCGAAGCGCGTCAGGCTTGGGGTAGAGTCAAGGAACCGAAGCGCGTCAGGCTTGGGGTAAACTCGAGGAACCGAAGCGCGTCAGGCTTGGGGTAAACTCGAGGAACCGAAGCGCGTCAGGCTTCGGGTAGAGTCAAGGAACCGAAGCGCGTCAGGCTTGGGGTAAACTCGAGGAACCGAAGCGCGTCAGGCTTCGGGTAGAGTCAAGGAACCGAAGCGCGTCAGGCTTCGGGTGGAGTCAAGGAACCGAAGCGCGTCAGGCTTCGGGTAGAGTCAAGGAACCGAAGCGCGTCAGGCTTGGGGTAAACTCGAGGAACCGAAGCGCGTCAGGCTTCGGGTAAACTCGAGGAACCGAAGCGCGTCAGGCTTCGGGTAGAGTCAAGGAACCGAAGCGCGTCAGGCTTCGGGTAGAGTCAAGGAACCGAAGCGCGTCAGGCTTGGGGTAAACTCGAGGAACCGAAGCGCGTCAGGCTTCGGGTAGAGTCAAGGAACCGAAGCGCGTCAGGCTTCGGGTAGAGTCAAGGAACCGAAGCGCGTCAGGCTTGGGGTAAACTCGAGGAACCGAAGCGCGTCAGGCTTCGGGTAAACTCGAGGAACCGAAGCACGTCAGGCTTCGGGTAGAGTCAAGGAACCGAAGCGCGTCAGGCTTGGGGTAAACTCGAGGAACCGAAGCGCGTCAGGCTTGGGGTAAACTCGAGGAACCGAAGCGCGTCAGGCTTCGGGTAGAGTCAAGGAACCGAAGCGCGTCAGGCTTGGGGTAAACTCGAGAAACCGAAGCGCGTCAGGCTTCGGGTAGGGTCAAGGAACCGAAGCGCGTCAGGCTTCGGGTGGAGTCAAGGAACCGAAGCGCGTCAGGCTTGGGGTAAACTCGAGGAACCGAAGCGCGTCAGGCTTGGGGTAAACTCGAGGAACCGAAGCGCGTCAGGCTTCGGGTAGAGTCAAGGAACCGAAGCGCGTCAGGCTTCGGGTAGAGTCAAGGAACCGAAGTGCGTCAGGCTTGGGGTAAACTCGAGGAACCGAAGCGCGTCAGGCTTCGGGTAGAGTCAAGGAACCGAAGCGCGTCAGGCTTGGGGTAAACTCGAGGAACCGAAGCGCGTCAGGCTTCGGGTAAACTCGAGGAACCGAAGCGCGTCAGGCTTCGGGTAGAGTCAAGGAACCGAAGCGCGTCAAGCTTGGGGTGGAGTCAAGGAACCGAAGCGCGTCAGGCTTCGGGTAAACTCGAGGAACCGAAGCGCGTCAGGCTTGGGGTAAACTCGAGGAACCGAAGCGCGTCAGGCTTCGGGTAGAGTCAAGGAACCGAAGCGCGTCAGGCTTGGGGTAAACTCGAGGAACCGAAGCGCGTCAGGCTTGGGGTAAACTCGAGGAACCGAAGCGCGTCAGGCTTGGGGTAGAGTCAAGGAACCGAAGCGCGTCAGGCTTGGGGTAAACTCGAGGAACCGAAGCGCGTCAGGCTTCGGGTAGAGTCAAGGAACCGAAGCGCGTCAAGGTTGGGGTGGAGTCAAGGAACCGAAGCGCGTCAGGCTTGGGGTAAACTCGAGGAACCGAAGCGCGTCAGGCTTCGGGTAGAGTCAAGGAACCGAAGCGCGTGAGGCTTGGGGTAAACTCGAGGAACCGAAGCGCGTCAGGCTTGGGGTAAACTCGAGGAACCGAAGCGCGTCAGGCTTGGGGTAAACTCGAGGAACCGAAGCGCGTCAGGCTTCGGGTAAACTCGAGGAACCGAAGCGCGTCAGGCTTCGGGTAGAGTCAAGGAACCGAAGCGCGTCTGGCTTCGGGTAAACTCGAGGAACCGAAGCGCGTCAGGCTTCGGGTAGAGTCAAGGAACCGAAGCGCGTCAAGCTTGGGGTGGAGTCAAGGAACCGAAGCGCGTCAGGCTTGGGGTAAACTCGAGGAACCGAAGCGCGTCAGGCTTCGGGTAAACTCGAGGAACCGAAGCGCGTCAGGCTTCGGGTAGAGTCAAGGAACCGAAGCACGTCAGGCTTCGGGTAGAGTCAAGGAACCGAAGCGCGTCAGGCTTGGGGTAAACTCGAGGAACCGAAGCGCGTCAGGCTTCGGGTAAACTCGAGGAACCGAAGCGCGTCAGGCTTCGGGTAGAGTCAAGGAACCGAAGCGCGTCAGGCTTTGGGTAGTGTCAAGGAACCGAAGCGCGTCAGGCTTGGGGTAAACTCGAGGAACCGAAGCGCGTCAGGCTTCGGGTAGAGTCAAGGAACCGAAGCGCGTCAGGCTTGGGGTAAACTCGAGGAACCGAAGCGCGTCAGGCTTGGGGTAAACTCGAGGAACCGAAGCGCGTCAGGCTTCGGGTAAACTCGAGGAACCGAAGCGCGTCAGGCTTCGGGTAGAGTCAAGGAACCGAAGCGCGTCTGGCTTCGGATAAACTCGAGGAACCGAAGCGCGTCAGGCTTGGGGTAAACTCGAGGAACCGAAGCGCGTCAGGCTTCGGGTAAACTCGAGGAACCGAAGCGCGTCAGGCTTCAGGTAGAGTCAAGGAACCGAAGCGCGTCAAGCTTGGGGTGGAGTCAAGGAACCGAAGCGCGTCAGGCTTGGGGTAAACTCGAGGAACCGAAGCGCGTCAGGCTTGGGGTAGAGTCAAGGAACCGAAGCGCGTCAGGCTTGGGGTAAACTCGAGGAACCGAAGCGCGTCAGGCTTCGGGTAAACTCGAGGAACCGAAGCACGTCAGGCTTCGGGTAAACTCGAGGAATCGAAGCGCGTCAGGCTTGGGGTAAACTCGAGGAACCGAAGCGCGTCAGGCTTCGGGTAGAGTCAAGGAACCGAAGCGCGTCAAGCTTGGGGTGGAGTCAAGGAACCGAAGCGCGTCAGGCTTGGGGTAAACTCGAGGAACCGAAGCGCGTCAGGCTTGGGGTAGAGTCAAGGAACCGAAGCGCGTCAGGCTTGGGGTAAACTCGAGGAACCGAAGCGCGTCAGGCTTCGGGTAAACTCGAGGAACCGAAGCACGTCAGGCTTCGGGTAGAGTCAAGGAACCGAAGCGCGTCAGGCTTGGGGTAAACTCGAGGAACCGAAGCGCGTCAGGCTTGGGGTAGAGTCAAGGAACCGAAGCGCGTCAGGCTTGGGGTAAACTCGAGGAACCGAAGCGCGTCAGGCTTCGGGTAAACTCGAGGAACCGAAGCACGTCAGGCTTCGGGTAAACTCGAGGAACCGAAGCGCGTCAGGCTTCGGGTAGAGTCAAGGAACCGAAGCGCGTCAGGCTTGGGGTAAACTCGAGGAACCGAAGCGCGTCAGGCTTGGGGTAAACTCGAGGAACCGAAGCGCGTCAGGCTTGGGGTAGAGTCAAGGAACCGAAGCGCGTCAGGCTTGGGATAAACTCGAGGAACCGAAGCGCGTCAGGCTTGGGGTAGAGTCAAGGAACCGAAGCGCGTCAGGCTTGGGGTAAACTCGAGGAACCGAAGCGCGTCAGGCTTGGGGTAAACTCGAGGAACCGAAGCGCGTCAGGCTTCGGGTAGAGTCAAGGAACCGAAGCGCGTCAGGCTTGGGGTAAACTCGAGGAACCGAAGCGCGTCAGGCTTCGGGTAGAGTCAAGGAACCGAAGCGCGTCAGGCTTCGGGTGGAGTCAAGGAACCGAAGCGCGTCAGGCTTCGGGTAGAGTCAAGGAACCGAAGCGCGTCAGGCTTGGGGTAAACTCGAGGAACCGAAGCGCGTCAGGCTTCGGGTAAACTCGAGGAACCGAAGCGCGTCAGGCTTCGGGTAGAGTCAAGGAACCGAAGCGCGTCAGGCTTGGGGTAAACTCGAGGAACCGAAGCGCGTCAGGCTTCGGGTAAACTCGAGGAACCGAAGCACGTCAGGCTTCGGGTAGAGTCAAGGAACCGAAGCGCGTCAGGCTTGGGGTAAACTCGAGGAACCGAAGCGCGTCAGGCTTGGGGTAAACTCGAGGAACCGAAGCGCGTCAGGCTTCGGGTAGAGTCAAGGAACCGAAGCGCGTCAGGCTTGGGGTAAACTCGAGAAACCGAAGCGCGTCAGGCTTCGGGTAGGGTCAAGGAACCGAAGCGCGTCAGGCTTCGGGTGGAGTCAAGGAACCGAAGCGCGTCAGGCTTGGGGTAAACTCGAGGAACCGAAGCGCGTCAGGCTTGGGGTAAACTCGAGGAACCGAAGCGCGTCAGGCTTCGGGTAGAGTCAAGGAACCGAAGCGCGTCAGGCTTCGGGTAGAGTCAAGGAACCGAAGTGCGTCAGGCTTGGGGTAAACTCGAGGAACCGAAGCGCGTCAGGCTTCGGGTAGAGTCAAGGAACCGAAGCGCGTCAGGCTTGGGGTAAACTCGAGGAACCGAAGCGCGTCAGGCTTGGGGTAAACTCGAGGAACCGAAGCGCGTCAGGCTTCGGGTAGAGTCAAGGAACCGAAGCGCGTCAGGCTTCGGGTGGAGTCAAGGAACCGAAGCGCGTCAGGCTTGGGGTAAACTTGAGGAACCGAAGCGCGTCAGGCTTGGGGTAAACTCGAGGAACCGAAGCGCGTCAGGCTTCGGGTAAACTCGAGGAACCGAAGCGCGTCAGGCTTCGGGTAAACTCGAGGAACGGAAGCGCGTCAGGCTTCGGGTAAACTCGAGGAACCGAAGCGCGCCAGGCTTCGGGTAGAGTCAAGGAACCGAAGCGCGTCAGGCTTGGGGTAAACTCGAGGAACCGAAGCGCGTCAGGCTTCGGGTAAACTCGAGGAGCGCTCAGCGCGTCAGGCTTCGGGTAAACTCGAGGAGCGCTCAGCGCGTCAGGCTTCGGGTAAACTCGAGGAACGCTCAGCGCGACACGGTCAACGCGACACGCTCAGTTCGGGTAAACTCGGGAGCCGAGATCGTCAGGCTGACGAGGTAGAACAAGAGAGCCGAGTTTTCCGGGCGAAGATCAGACAGTGCTTAGTAGTGGTGGAGAAATATCAATGGTCAGCACTATCGATAATATCCGATAGTTGGACCATCGACCATCGATAATTATCGACAGTGATGGAATGTGATATGTATGCATATGTAGTACATACATAATTAATGTAAGGATGAGCGCTCTCTCTGGCAGCCAAGGAAATGACGTTAGGCGCAGAGGAAGAGAGCGCTCTCCTAAAAACGCGCAGATACAGTTCAATCCTGTACAAAGGATATAATATTCTTTGAATTGCAGATTCTTTCGTACGCAAGATCACACAGAAAGTCAGCCTTTAATGACTAAATACTATCGGAATCGTCAGTTATAGAACAAATGCTTATCATCAAATTACCAAACATTTTTAAATTCTCGGCATTACGAATGTTAACCCACATTTTCGATGTACTATCGATAGTAAACATATATTATCGATAGTTTTCGATAGTAGCAACCATTGATAATATCGATAGTGCCATCGATATTTCTCCAGCACTAGTGCTTAGTTTACGTTCAATACCTAATTCTACTTGGTATTGGTCGGAAAGGAAAAAGGATCTATTTGCTATGATCGGGCAATTAGGTAAACCGATTGTATTTTTCACAATAAGTGCTAATGAAATACACCTACTGTAGAAGATGAAAAACAAAGATTGTATCACGAAAGAGGCAGTAGAAATATTACATTACATGGTGAAAAGTACTCTCATCAACGAAGGCGCTGTTACTTGCGCCATATACTTTAATAAATTAGTCAATGTCATAATGAATATTCTACAATCAAAGAAATGTAGCCCTTTTGGAAAGTTCAGGGTTCTCCACTATTCCAAGCGCATTGAATTTCAGCATAGGGGCAGTCCTCATGCGCACACCTTAGCTTGGCTTGATAACGCGCCGACAGATGCTCATAATAAAGATTATGATAAGGCAATTGAACTGATAGATGCCTTAACATCAGTTTCAGCATCGAAAGCATCGGGAAATATAAAACTTCAAACATATAAACATACATTCACGTGCTACAAAAAAATAACTTCCCATAAAGCACAAAAATGTAGATTTGAAGCTCCTTTTATGCCATCAAAGAAAACAATGATATTCAGTTCAATGAAAGATACAGAGGAAGGATAGAACAATTATCGTACACACTATGCACAAATAAGAGTACGATTGGAAAATGAAGATTTGGTAGACATGGACGATTTTTATAATCGTAATGGTATAAATTGCGATGAAGAATATTGCAATATTATCAGAGCAGGAATAAATAGACCAAAAGTTTTCGTAAAACGAGAACCTTTCGAAAAATGGCATAATCCTTTCAATCCATTCATATTTAATATTGTTAAATCCAATACAGACTTCCAATTTATAACAGAAGAATATTCATGTGCAGCTTATGTAGTAGAATATGTAAATAAAACAAATAGGGGTGTAAGTCACTTGCAAAGGAAAATAATCGAAACAATGAATGGACATCCGGAATTTGAGATCATTGAGATAACCAAAAACATAAGTGTGAACATACTAAATCATACAGAGATCACAAGTCAAGAAGCTGCTTGGTATGTACTACGGGAACCAATGTCAAAAACTTCATTAATTATCGTATATATTCCAACAGTATGGCCAATTGAACGTCAGCGAGTAAGAAAAAACTATGGAAGAGTTGAGTAAATTAGAAGATGATAGTAATGATTATTGGAAACAAAACTGGTTTGATAAGTACGAGAAAAGACCAGAATACTTGGAAGATATTACATGAGCACAATTCGTATCAAGATATACAAAAAGTTTAAGTTTAAAAGTTTAAAAGTTTACACTTCGGTCGTGCGGTCTTAAGCGCACACTAGTTTTTTTTAGGCATTTAGTTTATACTGTTATCTTGCAATGTGAGAAAAATTAGCTGCAGATACTTGCAGATGCATTTATAGCGGCATTTTCCGTATTCATGCTAGTCATTTTTGCCGCGTTCAATGATATTGAAATGTGTTTTAGAGAAAAGTTATGAGTTTCGAAGAGTCATAATTATGTGGTTGCGTGTAGTGTTTTATAAGTTAGATGTATAAAGAACATATGACTTAAATATTTATTTAAAAACTTTTTTTATATTTTTAAAAATAAAAGCGCTATTATTAGATTTCGAGAAGATTTCTCGAGAAAATGTTCTAGAGTGAACACAATGGAGGACGTTTTTCACCGACTTCTAGTCAATTCCGATCCGTATATATCTAGTTTAAGACAACTGCCAGGGAAGCCAATTAGAAGCTTTTCTACAGAAGCCTTGAAATTGTTTGCTGCTGCAAATATACATGGAGAAATTGCTACAGAATGAAATTTCGAAACAAACTCGGACGATGGCACTTAATTAGTTTTATTTAAATTTAAAAAAAAAAATTTTATTTAATTTTATTGATTTAATTTATACGCATTTCTTCAATAAACAAATTTAGATAAGAGATGTACCCAATATTTATTTATAAACACTCCAAGAATCCAAATTACTGCGAATTTTTAAGGAAATTAAAATGAAGCATTTTGTTTTTCAATTATAGTGTAATAAAAATGATTTGACAAAAAAATGTTTCAGACAAAACTTAATCAGTATTCAGCTTTCTACAAAGATCAATATAAAAAATTGTACAGAATCTTTTTTTTAATAACAATTTAAAGGTCACCTTCAATTTATAAATGTTATTCTATATTTTTGACAATAGAATATGATACCTGACATCAATACGAATTCAACGACCTATTACCTTAAGTGTTCAAATCACGCTACAATAATTTTGTCCACGTTTTCGGGCTTTGGGTTAGGTTTGTAGTGGAGGAACCTGAAAGGATGGACGTTGCGGAAGTAACGGCCAAAATGGAAGGGGCCACCGTGACTGACGCGGTAGAGATGACTTGGGAGGAGCGGGAAGGGGGGGTTAACCCCCCGGCCCCTCAGCCCGAGGAATCTAAGAAAAAGAAAAGCAGAAGCGGGGCCTCAAGGAGGAGGAAACGCAAAGCTATGATGCTTGAGCAGCTTGAGGGCCCAGTAACTGGGCAATCAAGCGCAGGAGCAGATTCCCAAGGGAAAGGGGGCTCAGGAAGTGAGCAACCACCCAAGGGAATCGAGACGCCCATGACGACTGGCGGGGAGGGCAAAGAGGGGAGGGGCCTGAAAAGGCCACGCCCCGAAGGGCACACCCCACCGGAAGGTGCGGCGAGGGAAAAGAAGGGGCACGTATTCCCGGAACCGATAGACTACCGGGATGCGGTCATTGGAGGGAGGAAGGTGGCAATAGTGCCAGCCGGCTACCCCAATGAGAGTCTCTCCAGAGAACAGGGAGACCTGGTCCGGAGAGAGATCGTCAAGGTGATGGATGGGATCCCAGATGGGGAGCACATCCCGGCAAATGGAGCGGAGGGGCACTGTGCCTTGTATGTGCGGAAGAAAAATCCAAGAAATGGATCCAGACGACGGTGCCGAACATCAAGCCATGGGTAGGAGCCAGACTGGGGGTAATGGAGAAGGAGGCCCTCCCAAAAATCATCAGGATGAACGTCATCTTCCCGGGTTTACCAGAGCAGACAGGTGTCATCCTGAGAAGGCTGGCGAGACAGAACCCCGGGCTCAAAACCAATATATGGAGAGTCTGGGGAAAAATGGAGACCCCCAAGGCGGTACATTTCGCCATGGGAGTGACGAGCTCTCATATAAAGAGCTGAAGCTCAAGGGTTTTGCTGCCTATGCGGGGCTCGGCAGGGTTCTCTTTGGGACAGCGGAAAAGCGGCAAGGCACAAGGGAAAATAACAAGAAACCCGCGACCGGGAAGGCCCAACCGGGAGGGAAGGCGGGGAAGGTATTTCACAACCACCAATCCCGCGACCCTCCCGAAAGGGACACCCACGACCCCGGCAAAAAGGGAGGAGGCGAAACCACCGGAGACAGGGGAAGGAAGACAGACGGGGGGGGGGCGAACAGGGCCCACCCGGTCGGTCGGAAGCCATGGATCCGTGAGTCGCAGGGACTAGCAAAGAACCGGAAGAGGGCACGAACTCGGGGGAGGTCCCAGAAATGGAGACCACCACGAGCGCGGAAGCACCCCGGGGAAGAGTGGGCGCAACGGGCTGGACGACCGCTGGACGTCGGGCACGTGGCAGACCCACTAAGGCGATGGAAATCGCCCGGAAAGGGGACCAGACGAGCAGGGGGAGCAAGAAGGCTCACCTGCGAGCTAGGCCCGCCGGAAGAGGGACGGTCAGAGGGGGGCAGACGCCGGGAAAACCGGCGAACCCGATGACCGGGGGACAGGAGGGAGGGACACAATGAACGGACCCCATCCACAGAAGCCCCGGGTGTTAAGCGGAAGCGGGGCAAAAGCAACAGTGGTATCAAAAGCTGAGGCATGCCACCGTTTCACGCAGATTAACTTGCACCACTGTTTAGCGGCCACGAACGTTTTAGAGCGTGACCTAACAGTGGGAAAAGCACACATAGCACTCATACAAGAGCCATGGCTCTGTAATGGATGCGTGGGAGGGTTGGGATCGGTGAAGAGAACACTAATACATGGGCCCAAAGAAACCGGTTCTAGAACCTGTATCTTCGCAAAAAAAGGAGTGAAGATACTAAAAATTCCAGATTTTTGTTACAGAGATCTGACAGCAGCGAGGATTATGACAGGACTCGAAACGGGCCCGCGTGAAATAGTGGTCTGTTCGGCGTACCTGCCGTATGACTCAAGTCACCCCCCCCCCCCTACGGAGGAGCTAAAATCATTAGTCGACTTCTGCAGGGAGAAAGGTCTGCCAATGGTGGTGGGTTGCGATGCAAATTCGCACAACAGCGCCTGGGGCAGTACAAATATAAATGGCAGAGGAACGGCCCTAATGGAATTCCTCTCTGCCACGGAACTGGAGATCCTGAACAGAGGAACCAATCGACTTTTATCATTGCCAACAGGAAGGAGGTAATAGATATTACACTGTGCTCGCCTAGGCTGGTGCAGTGGACTTAAGGATAGCGACTCAGCGAAGAGGAAACTCTATCTGACCACCGCCAAATTCAATTCCAAATAATAGGAAGGAATACGACCTTGGGCCCAATCTTTAGGAACCCGAGGGCCACCAAATGGGAACTGTACAAACAGGATCTAGAAGCTAGGCTCTGGGAGACCAAAAGTTGTGAAACTGTGGGATGGACCGAAGAAGCGGCCTGCGAGCTGCAGAAGGCTATAATACAGGCCTATGATGCAGCGTGTCCAGTGAGGAATAGTAGGGTGAGCCCGAGAGTCCCCTGGTGAAGCGGTAAATTACACCGCGTACGCAGGGAGGCCAGGAAGCTACTCAACAGGGCCAACAGGACAGGGCTAGAAACAGATTGGACCAAATACAAAGTGGTCCAACAAAATTACAAAAAACAAATCAGGCGGTCAAAGAGGGAATCTTGGAGGAACTTGTGCCAAGAAACCGAGGCATTGCCACTTGTGGCAAGGCTTCAGAAGGTTCTAGGCATGGGCTCACAACCCAATTTAGGCTGCCTGAGATTACCTGATGGGATAGGGACGGAAAACCACGAGGAAGTACTGTCACACCTAATGGAGGTGCACTATCCCGGCTCGAAGGAAATGGAGGAGGGAGGCCGGGAAGTAGTGTCCGGGACACCACCAATCCAAATGCCAACGGGCTGGAGGGTGGCATCCAAAATTGTCACCTATGACAGAATAAGGTAGGCGGTTCCTTCAAACGGTTTAGAAGCCCGGGGACCGACGGATTATTTCCAGCCCTACTACAAGAAGGTCTAAGGCAGATCGAGAAATATATCTATCACATATTTCGATCGTGCATAGCCTTGGGATATATCCCCGAAAAATGGAGGACGGCTAGAGTGATGTTCTTGCCCAAACCAGGCAAGGACACATACGAAACAGCTAAGTCTTTCAGACCCATCAGCCTCACATCCTTTCTGTTAAAGACTCTGGAGAGGCTGGTGGAGAGATACATACGGGAGACATCGCTAAGTACAAAGCCACTCCACAACAGCCAGCACGCCTATATGGCTGGGAGATCCATGGAGACGGCTCTCCACACGCTGACAGGGAAGGTGGAAGGGGCTTTGAAATGGAAGAAGTCGGTGCTTGGAGTGTTCCTAGACATCCAGGGGGTCTTCGATAACACCGGCTTCGACTCCATCTGCAAGACAGCAGAGCGCTTTCGCGTAGACGAAACAAGCATCAAATGGATACGCCAGATGTTACAAACACGTAAAATCGTGGCAAGCATAGAAGGAGTGTCGACAACGTGGCTCGTGACGAGGGGTTGCCCACAGGGGGGAGTACTCTCCCCCCTACTGTGGAGCCTAGTAGTGGACGGGCTACTCGTAAGGCTGAATGATGCAGGCCTGACAGCCCAAGGCTATGCAGACGATATCGTGATTACGGTTGTGGGATATGGTGATGGGAGTCGCGAAATGAGACAGTGGAATAGCTTTCCCTTCAATACTTGAACTTGTCTTTATTCACTCGTCGTGGTACACGCTCGCGTTGCTCGCGACAGCTCGTACTTGATTCACTCTGACTCTCGCACGCTTCATCCACTCCATATATTCTCTCACTTGCAGTTTGCCTCTCATTCTATTCCTCATTCGTTCTCACTCATTAGGACCCACACCGACACACACACCCTTGCCACGTGTCACAGGTCGACCACGGGTCACCATGCACTCAAAGCTTCTCGTGCATTCCCAGAAAGCATTCGCTCTTCCATAGAAGTAAACATTCGCTCGACGTTTCAACTAACACTCTTCATTCGCACCTCACGCTATATTCGATACTTCCTGTCACACTACAGTTTCGATTTAAACATAACGCGGAGACGTGGCGCCGGCTTAACGCCGCCACACGGTCAAACACGAGAACCCGGCATCTCTGACAAAACCAATGCAGAGAGCGCTAGGAATCGTGGAAGACTGGTGCCAGGAGCAGTCTTTGTCGGTTAACCCAGACAAGACAGAAATGGTGCTCTTCACAAGAAGAAGGAAGTACTGTCTACAGGAACCCTACATCTGCGGCGTAAAGCTCAAAAGAACCAGGGAGGCACGCTACTTAGGGATAACCATGGATAGCGGGCTTACATAGAAGAGCCACATAAAGCGACAGGCACAGAAAGCCATCAGGACTTACTGGGCCTGTAGAAGGATGTTTGGTAGATTCTGGGGGATCAAGCCCACAGTGGTAAGATGGATGTATACAGCCGTCCTGAGACCCCAGATAACCTATGCCTCCGTGGTCTGGTGGACAGCGATGAAGTTCAAGACGAATCGGAGGATGCTAGACCGGATACACCGAATGGCATGTCTTGGTATATCTTGTGCCTTCAGGACGACGCCGACCCTGGCACTGGGGACCCTACTGGGCCTCGACCCACTATATATTGTAGTAAAGGCAGAGGCTAGGAAGGCGGCCCTAAGGCTAGGGGGGCAAGTCACGGAGGGAAAGCGGGGTGGGCCACGCGAGTGTGCTGCGCAGGGGAGACAACGCACTGATGTCTCCAGAAGGCGCTGGCGACCGCTGTGAGCCCGTATACCGCTTTCATACCAGATATAAAACAAGAATCCCAACAAGGGAGGAGTGGATGGAAGGAAGACGACCCTTTAATCCAGGAGGACTCGTCTGGTACACGGACGGGTCCAAGACCAGCAAAGGCACGAGAGCGGGAGTGTATAGACAAAGTCCAAAAATTGAAATATCCATACCACTGGGAGACCGTCTTCCAGGCCGAAGTACAAGCCATTTGGACGTGCGCCACACTAAATGTGGCAAGACGATACAAAGGCAAACACATAAGCATGTGCAGCGACAGCCAAGCGGCACTCAGAGCCTTCGCCTCTTATGTGACCAGATCAAGGCAGGTACTGCAATGCATGGGGACTCTAGAGGAATTATCCCAAAAGAACCACGTAGAATTACTGTGGTTGCCAGGACACAGCGGCAACAGCGGTAATGAGAAGGCGAACATGCTAGCCCAAAGGGGAGCGGCGGGCATAGGAGTTCCCCCCTCACAGAATATAGGTTACGCACCGGGGCACATCAGGAATACGATGGGGAACTGGTGCAGAGAACAGACTCACCGGCTCCTGCAAGAGACCCTGGGGCTTAAACACTTCAAGGCCATGGTTGGAGAACCAAATCCTGTCCGGATAGCAGAATTCTGCAGGATGGACAGGAGCGATATACGTCTGGCAGTGGGCCTGCTAACGGGACACTGGCAGACAAGGAAGCACCTGCACATGATGGGCCTCAGCGAAGGAACGACATGCAGGTGGTGTGGCAGAGAAGAGGAAACCCCCCTACATCTCGTCACAGAATGTGAGCGAGTGGTGATGGCAAGGCTCAGATATCTGGGCTCCCCACTCCTAGATTTACAGGAGTGCAGGAAGGTTCCTACGGGCAGGCTCATCAGATTTGCTAAGGAAGTCGGCCTGGCAGAGAACCACTGCACCCTGGGGTAATTGACCCCTAATAGGAGGGCCGAGCACAATGGTCCAGATGGACTGATTGCCCGGTTAAGACTATTAATAATAATATTAACATATTTTTTCAAGATAGCTCCCTTGTTTTATTTGCGTCTATAAAAACATTACAGAATATTTATAATATAGTTCGTAGAATAGAACTGACTGTATTGTTCCAAACTTACGTTTGGGATTGAAATATGTGGTACGAATAGTCACTGATTCCTTGGGTCAAACAAAAGTCACCCATTGTCTTCAATCGTTGATTGAATAAGAACCGCAAAAAAGACTACAAGCAATTTTATAGAACACGAACAACAAAAAGATCACAAATAAACTACAAACTGTGTAGTGCAGTATCTGTAGCTTTCGATACTTTTTTTTTGCAATGATGAGGTCGTTTGGTGTTTCCTTGAAAAACATTCCCAGCCCGGGCATAGCAACTTCTAAATAGTTATGCCAATCTAATAATGATAAATCAAAGCTAAATTCCTTCAAATCGGCAGCATTCATACGACTTAAAAGATTTTTTGCCTTATTCGTTTTTATAATCCAACATTCAGCAAAAAATTCGCGTAACACTATTACTAGTTTGGTTGCTGTCCACGCCACATTTAGTGCTCTGTGAAAAGGTATATTGAACGATAATTAATTTAAAATAATTTCTAATAGTATCTTAATATCATCATAAGCTTACTTAACACTAGAACTACCGATAGATTTTGGTACCATTTAGAGAGCATACTTTAGACAGATTAAGAACACGAAAGTCATTGAATGAACATTTAATAGAGATATACAATGGTCATTCTGCCTTACTAAAAGTCATCAGAAATAGCTCAATCGGTACTTATATATTAATGATTTTAAAGCAAAAAATCTGAAACAAGTCAATTTGAATTGCTTGGTAGTTCTAGTGTTAACATATAATTAAACATGATAAACTGGAACTCCGAGTATCCTTAAGTAAATACAACTTTTAGATCTTTAAAGAAAAAGCTCACATTGTTTTTTTCTTTCTAATGATACGGATTAAATCATAGATCGCTGCGGGAATTATAGCAAGCAGCGTGTGAATCACAAGGAATACGTAAAAATTAGGAATGCACGTCACCGTCGGATACCACACCATCTTTCGATTTGGATATTTGCTTACTGCGCTTAGTATTGCTTTCATTCCCATTCCGAAGGTTATAGTGTTCCAATCAGATGATCCATAGTTATACACTTCTAACTTGCATGATTTTCTGAAGAAAATAATAGAAAAGTTGAAAATTATATAAAGTAAATTATGCTCGAAAGAAATTCTTATTTCGTAAAAGTAAGACGAAGCACCAAGTGGCAGTAGGTTGAAATTTTGTACATTTTATTTGACAGTAATAATAACGCATTACCTATGCGTAACGTGATCCCAAATCAATGCGAGCAGGTAGTCAATAGTCATGTCCCCTGGAACATTATCTATTACGGTATTTACGGAGGCTGGTGTGATATGCACCAAACCCATACAAATTAACGCGATGACTCCTGAGCTTCCATTCAAGTTTGGCAGCCATGCTCGTGCCGGCCCCTTGTATGGCGATTGGACTGTTCATAAAATTAATGGGATTTTTGTTATTCCATGATAATGAAAAGAACTGTTGTATTTATTATTCCTCTCCTTTCAGACTATTAAGTAAGAAGAAAAAATAAGATTTGAAGTGACAAAGTACCTAAAAATGTGGTTAAGAACATGAAAAGTTAAGAACACTCATTGTCTCCAAAGGTGTCGAGCGAGCACCTTGTTCTTGGTTAAACCGGACTATGTCGTCGAAATTGGAAAATTCCATTTAATGTTCATTATGAAACGGATAAATTTCACTTCTTAGAAAAGTTCTGGGAAAGCCAATAAAGCTATCACTACTTTGTATTGCTAATTGATTTCATCTTTGTGTTCTCTAGTTAACTTGAACCCTACTTAAATAAAAATGTGCAGTAGAACTCCGTTTATATCATGAACCTGTCGTGGGACATGTAGATTCGTGTAACAGCGTCGTTCGTGTAATAGGAATCCGCATAATTTTCTCCACCAGCTGAATTGTCGTTCAGTTGATAGAAATAAATGTTCGTTCAAGAGGATTACAACAAACACTTGCTCTTAAATACCGCGTCCCCTTACTGTTAAAACTTAGACATTTATAAGTGGATCGAAGCTCTGTGGTAAATCAGAAAATACGAACTCACTTAAAGTTAAGTTAGACGGGCACTACTAAAATTTCATTCATATGGATGGAGCTGATATAAACTGACTTCCACTGTAGTACAGCTGTCATACCAATAGACGGTCTAAAGATTATGCAAGGAAAGGATGCCGTTCTGCTATAATCCTGAACTAGACCTTCGGCGGTCGCTTTGCTGAATGCGTATAAATTCAAATACGCTTGTACAATATCGTCCAAAGCTTCGTTCCTAATACCAGACGCGTTATCTTCATCAGCGCGTATGATGTCTTCTATGAATTTGAGATCTGCCGGGGGTGGATAACACTTTTCCTCTACATACTTAACGTGCGGATGAGAGTACGCCGTCGAAATGTAGACAAATGCCTCCAAATGAGAGCATTCCGTTGCTAATTCGAGCATTTCTTGCGTGGCAATAACGTTTGCCCGTAAGATTACAGACGCTTTTGCTGTAAACTTTACTATCGCCGCATTGTGAATTATTATATTCACGTTCTCCACCAAACGCCGACGATCTTCTGCGCAAATACCTAGGGAAGCTTCGCCAAGGTTACTTTGAATGAGCACAACTTTTTCCGCAAAGTTTGGACTTATCTTTCGCAGTTCGTTGAATACCTATAGACAATAAAGTGAGTTGAAAATATTTTAATCGAGATCTCGATCAAATTTAGGTATTTATTAACTAAATTGATGGCCAGTTGCACTACTCTGTTATTAATTCCCTATTTGTGAGACGGATAGCTAAGAACAAAACAAATAGTTCAGGTGACAAAATAACGGAAACTGGAGTGCAAGTCATTTATTTATAAGTAGTTCATGGAGTATCATTAAGCTTCCGAAATTGTCAATTGATTTTTAATTTATAGGCACCTATAATACATCTGTTATTGTCGCCCTCCGTTTATATTGTAACTAAAATTCGCACAAACGGATTTCCAACTATTTGTATGTCGAACGTGCATTAATTTTGTAACTAAACAGCCTGCCCATTTAAAATTCAAATAATTTGTATACATAGTTGAAGCTTGAAACTATTAGAACAAAATGACTAACTACTTTCTCTATGGCAGCACTTCACATGCGATTATTATAATTGCTGTAAACGCGTTTTCGTACTTACGGTATTTTCAAAGTGTTCCTTCATTCGCCCTTCTATTGATAGGCCTTTATTTGGCCTAGCTGTTATGTATATTTTGGAAACTTCGCTGCACGTGCGCAAGAGTTTCTCCAAAATAAGGGTTCCGAGAAAACCAGTGCATCCAGTAAGAAGTAAGTTCTTTCCAGCGTAAAATTTTCGTATTTCACTGTCGCAATTGTCTTTTAATATCTCCATGTCGCCGGATTGAAAAATGCTGTTCATATTATACATTGTAAAATTGCCCCTCCTTTGGTTTTAATGTTAAGCAGATATATTATTATCGTTTACGTAAAAGAATTGTGGTACCTCCTTTCTTTTCTCCTTGAAATGTCTCATTTAGTTTCGATACGAATAATTACAACAACATCAAATTTTTGGCAAATAAGTCGCGATAAATTATGATGAACAAATGATGTTTCGTTAGTTACTTCGTTGAACAATTCAGGGTCGATCTAAGCTGCAAGCCTTTTTATAGTGCACTACCCTGCATTCAAAGATGCATATCATCTTTTGTTAATAGATATGTAATACATAACAGACGATCGCAAAGGTTTAAATCTGAATATAAAGTCACAGTTCACTGACAATGAGTTCGTAGCTCGTACATTGTATGTATATTATATATATATGTATATATATATATTTAGTATGTAAGGTAACACAATGTTTTCTACGAGCTACGAACTCAGTGAACTGTGACTTTATATTCAGATTTAAACCTTTGCGATCGGCTGTTATGTATTACATATCTATGTATTCATAAAAGATGATATGCATCTTTGAATGCAGGGTAGTATTAGATATATATATATCTAATTAAAGTAGCAGGAAGTCTTGTGGAATTATTGAGATATGAAACAGTATGTCGGAACGTATGTAAATATGTACATATGTAGCTCCAAAAAGTCAAAGGAAAACGAAAATTATCGTATATAAGTTCTTTTCGCGCAAATTAGATATATTTTTTATTTCCTCCGCTTTAAAATATGCAGAAAAGTTATATTTTAATGGTACGTTTGCTTGAAACGATTCATTGTAATCAAAGTGCTGAATGCGGGCATGTGTTAATCTACAGGTGATGACTTTGCGAATTTTGCAGTATTGACGAGGTGACATACATAAGGTACCGTTGATGCATGTACTGTTAGTAATTTATTATTATTTCTGACTATTCATTAACACATTGGCGCGTGGCGACGAGAAGCTTATTAAGAAAGTTAGGCGAGAGCCGAATTCGAGTTCGCTTTCTTGCCATTTAGGTGTGAATTTTTATTAACTAAATTCCGCCACACTTTCGGCAAACGTGATATTTTCGCAAAACGAACAACGTTTTATTTTGTTGTGCGCTCGTATTAATATTATGGGATCTTATCCGATAAAACTTACCGTCGACTTGTTCTTTCCATATTTAATCAAATTGGATAAAAAGTTTAAAAAGGAAACGAAGTGCTTCATTGAGTTGAATAAATTATAGAGTGCTTATTCAAGTTATACTTAATTATGATTATAATTAACGGTTGATCACTTAAATAAGTTTATAATTTGTACAATTTTAATAGCAGATAACATACGTTTTCCGTCAGCAATGAGACTGTCGACACACGATTTGCAAGGGGAATCGAAAAATGATAGATTATGATCTCCCCACCATTGTTCTTCTTCATTACGTGCACAATCTGCCAAGACGTATTCCGCTCGCATGCACCGGTATTTTGCTGTTTTCGTAATAAATTATGCAGGCAACCGTGCAGCTTACGTGTTCCGTATGCGGAACCGGATCCGATTTTTTTTCATCGCCCGAAGGAAACACGACAATACTATGGATAATTTAATCATACCCCCTAGATACACGAGAGTAAGAATCATTAAAAGAAAGGGAAATCCCGAAGACGTTATGACACTTTTACAATCTCTTATGATATTTGATAATATTTAAAAATAACTTTGACCATGCATATAAACGTAATGAGTAATCAGTTTCTCGGCGTGCCTGTTTAAGAAACGGTACTTGCTACTTTTTCTGGTGTAGTACCAGTTCTTGTAAGTTTTAGATAACACAGAATTTTGCATTCATTCAATTTTTAATTTAAAGACTAGCGGCAGTATTTCCATTGAAAAAACTTAAATACATTTTCAAACCTATGTGACACTTCCACTTCATATAATAGATTATACATAGGTACATGATGAATCGGATTTAAAATAAAATTCAGAGAGTTAAAATTTAAGAGTATTGAAACGTAAAAAAACTAATTAAATTGTTTATACAATTCAGTAATAATGCTAACAATAGAAAAATAGAATAAATTTTCGAAACAAGTACAGCTTACGAAACCACGAAAGGTTACCTGTTCTTCAAATAATTTTAATTCGTTTCTAACTTTATCTACTACCGATTTTTAAATAGATCCTAATAAATAGAATAATTATCGTTTATACGTACAATTAATATCAATTACCAATCTAGTGTAGTGGACTGATTTACAAATTTGTTTTCTTAAAATTCTCAAAAAGTATCTTTCCACAAAAGTCCAACAAACTATTGTAAGAAAATCCGAGGGTTCGGAGCGCCTAGCATGCCCATCTGGGAAATGTCACCGAGAGGCCAATATGCGAACGGAAACGGTAGACATTTGGGGGTGCCGTAAAGCAGGCCCTTGAAGGTACTACGTCTGGGTCCGACGAGCCCGCCCTTTGGGCGCCCATGATGCAGCGTCGGGACATTCTATGGGAATCCAGCGTCGAGAGCGTACGGATAGCGATCCGTAGAATATTGTATTTTCAGCGTGTATTTGGAATAAATACGAGTATTATCATTACTGACTAATTATACCCTAAAATTAGTCTTACACTATAATGAGATTGCTCAGTGTTATTTTGCGCTTCTAATTGTTGCCTACAATTAATTACACTTTTTTTTTAGAATGGTTTCTAAAGTAACATGAAGATCTCGATACAGTTGCCGACAATCTCCGGGGTAAAGTAGCTTTTGAGCTGATGTACTTAAGTGTTGATTCAGTTGACACTGTGGCGGCGATAAAGCGGCGCCACGTCTCCGCCTGATGTTTAAGGGGGCCGACTCCAAGCGCCATGACGTGTGTGCGTGCACTCACACAAACAAAGGAAAGCATGCACGTATACGCCATGCGCGAGAGAGAGACTTGATTTCGTAGCAGCAAATACTCGTCTGAACAATTCCATTAATGAAACTTTCGCGGATATAGTACACACGGGTAGACTTCACCATAGCCGGGGAAGTATGTCTGAACGCCAATAAATACCATTCGTTGAGAAGAATGGTATTTCTTAAACTGGCAAGCTTGAGACAGACAACGACGTAGGAAACAAGATGGCTGCAGGCGATTTGACACATTTCACAGTTAGCAAATATTGAACAAATGAATAGTTTATTCACTGCTAAAACACTCTACCCGACTGTCTTGAAGTAGCACAAGATCACAGAAATTCGATTTTTCACAATCTATCACTTCTGGAAGGCGAAAAACGACTGTTACGATTTGCACGTATCCGACGTAAGAATAGTTCACTGATTCTCCGTCGGTGGCGTTTATGGTACATTGTAGTGAATTTGGCCAAGTTACCGTCAGGGTCGATAAAAATACAAATCAGTCGGTAATTGTAAGTTATAATTTCACACCACGAACGGCGATTCATACGTGAATACGTGATGCGTGCACACAGACATCAGTAAGGCATAGTTGCCTGCACGTATCAAACCTCTGTCACGCTGTTGTCACATCTGTTACAATTAACATAAGCATCAGCAAAATGAATCGGCTCGAGCCGAGATGTTGATTCGAACCGCTGCAAACTTTTTTGTAGGTTCGAGTCCCCTTGGGGTATATTTTTTTACATTCATTTTTTTTTCATTGCTAAGTATATGACAATGATCAATATTTGTTTACAAATGTTTTAAAAATATTTGTTAAATACTTTAATTTAATATACGTAAATATGAAGTTGAAGCGAATTTTTCTACCGTTTTCTTCCCAAGTATCTTGCCAATTATGGAACTGTTTGATATTTCTAACATTTGGACGCGTATACACGTCAAAGCTCAAAATGATCAACTCAAAATTTCAATCATTTGGTGGTATGTTTCATTTATATTACCAATAAGGCTGCTATGTTAATATATATGAAATATATTAACTATATTCTACAACAATAATATAATTGTAATATAATTAAAATATATGTAAGATTTTCGAAGGCGCTTGAATTGGTATTCAAATGATTATGTCGGCGTGTAGGTGTTAAAAAGTTGTTTTGTTTAGCTCTCGTGACCGTAGTCTGTACAACAATACAATGTCACCGTGGTCCTTTTCGATCATTTTATGCTTCGCTCTAAGCAACAGAAAGCTATGATAGACAAAGATAGAGCTATGTACGTCAGATGTACCTATGACGTGACAGCAAGACGGGAATCGGTGTGACACCGCAACTATGACGCATGTGAGGGCCGTCATTTGTTTGTAAGATGAACCGCGTGGCCCGCGTGTCCCGCCAGTTGGCTGTGCCTGACCTATGTCAAGCAGCAATAAGAGCCCTTCTCTCATAAGGTCCAAAAATTATTTTCTTACACATATTAACACTAGGTTTACGGGACCCGTCAATTTGACGGAATTCAAACTTTGCAATGAAATATCTCGAAAACCGCTTGATCGATTTCAACCGTTTTGCATCGTAAATTAATCATTTCTTTCAAAGAATTTATACACACTGTTTTTTTTCTTCTAAGCCTTCTACTTTTTAAGATTCATATGTGGTATACCTATCTCTACGGACCCGTCAAATTGACGGGTACGCTTATCTCGAAAATAATCCTTATATTTTTGCTTCGTTCGCCACATTATTCATCCAGTAGGAAATACAATGTAAATACAATGTGATACAAGAGTGGAAACAATGTCTTTATGTTCTCCGTTTCCAATTCGTTATTTCAATCGCGCCTCGATAGTGTAAACTAAAGCGGGTCGTATGACCTGAGTGTTTATGTGGGTGTGCTACGCAACTGTTATTTCCTATCGCCGAAAAGAGCTCAAGAACAAGAGAAGATCTTCAGTGTGAATGCTGGATTCACAGTGTACGAACGTTTCAGAAAGACAGTGTCCAAAAGTTTCGGTTCTTGTAGAGAGTCTCCGCTTATTGTAGGTATTTACAATAGGGTAATGGAATTACGGCACAGTATTTTTTTATGTTGACCGAACCCCCTTTTCTAGCAATCATGCGTAAATCCAGGAGATATAATAAGATATTGGATAAAATCCTCGAGATCAATGAGGATTGTTCCGAGGATACCTCCGAAGAAAATGAATGTGAATTAGGCGAAAGCGAACCCGAAAGTGAAACTACACAATGTGTTGAAAGTGGAGGAACAGAATTATCTTCAGAACGTGAAGAGGAGAATTTATTTACAGTCCGTCGGAGCAAGCAAATAATGCGTATTTTGTCTAGCTCTGACTCTGAGGATGAGAGGACGAGCTTTCCCAGTACATCCCAAAATGTAGCGGGTGATATCGAAATTGCAGCTGACGGGACACAGTGGACAAAACTGAAACCAGGCGGATCTAGAGGTAGGACGCCCATCCGTATGATTTTCAAGGATATCGGAGGGCCTACTGCCCATGCTAAAAGAAATATTATGGTGGGTTGCATGCTTAGCGCTTTCGATTTGATAATTGACAAACATATAATGCAACACATAAAAGATTGCACTGAAACCGAGGCACGTCGCGTCTTGAAAACAGACTGGACAATCACAATTGCGGAATTACGAAGTTTTATAGGAGTTCTGTATGCTCGGGGCGCATATGAAGCGAGATCGTTGAAAGCTTCCTATCTATGGTCGAAAAAATGGGGCCCCCCTTTCTTCAGAAACACAATGAGCAGAGATAAATTTACAGAAATTTTAAGATTCATACGCTTCGATAAAAAAAACCAACGTTCCGAAAGATTACAAACAGATAAATTTGCACTGATATCCGAAGTATGGAGGAAATTTATAAGTAACAGCCAGGCTTGTTATAAGCCACATGAAAACATCTCAATAGATGAACAGTTATTTCCGACGAAAGCTCGATGCAGGTTTACGCAATATATGCCGAATAAGCCTCAGAAATTCGGCATCAAGTTTTGGTTAGCAGTTGACGTCGAATCAAAATATATTTTGAACAGTTTCCCTTATTTGGGGAAAGATGAAACCCGAAGCTCACAACCGTTGGGTGAGTTTGTCACATTGACATTAGCCGAACCATATTTAGATCGAGGCAGAAATATAACAACAGATAATTTCTTTACAAGCATCCCGCTAGCTCAAAAATTGCTTGCGCGAAAAACAACTTTGGTTGGGACCATGCGGTCAAACAAACGAGAACTGCCAAAACCCGTAAAGGAAAAAAAAGATAAGATGACTTTGTTTTCCTCAGATTTATATAAATCAGAAAATTTCATCCTTACTGTTTATAAAAGTAAGCCGAAGATAAAAGTTCTCCTTCTAAGCACCAGACATACAGGTGTACAAATAGAAGACAACCGCAAACGTCTTCCAGAAACTATATCATATTATAATAAAACGAAGTTCGGAGTGGACGTCGTTGACCAGATGGCTCGCAAATATAGCGTAAAAGCAGGCAATTTCCGATGGCCTCTTCAAATCTTTTTCAATATATTAGATTTGGCAGCAATAAACGCGTGGATACTATATAAACAGTGCACCGGAGCCACAATATCCAGGAAACAATACATGTTTAGTTTAGCCGAGGAATTAGGTGCGGAAAACAAGGAGAACATTTGCCAACGATCAGGCGCTTCTTCATCATCTCTAATACTACAAGAGCGAAAAAGTTGTCAAGTGGGATACTGCAACAAAAATAAAAGCAGCAATTGTTGCATATCTTGCAAAGAAGTGGTATGCGGAAAATGCACAGGCAAAGTGCAATATACCTGTAAAAAATGTACTCAATAAGTAGGATTACCCGTTAGTATTATTGTTATTATTTCCATGATATTTTTTAAGGACTTTTTATTTCTTGATACTTTATTTAAACGTGAAGCCAAATATTGTGCAATTTGGAGTTAACTTGATTAAATCGGTTTTTTAAAGAAAGTGCGTATTTTCATTCACCCGTCAATTTGACGGGTGCCGTAGAGATAGGTATATAAGAAACGTCCGTAAACCTAGTGTTAATATTGTTTTATCAATCTGTTTTTTTCAACTTGACTCTTGTATCTTCTCTTCATTTGCACTATTCTCTTTTATGTTCGGCAAAAATCAAAATCTCAACTTGAGTCGAATCTATCGAAGTTTTCCTGAAAAGCAAAACTGTAATAGATATGACAATATCAACTATGTCTCCGTATTTTTCGTTTGTCATTCTATAATACATTCTACACAATGACCGAAGCAATGGGAAAAAGCGAATGAAATGAATTAACGATTATCAATATATGCATATTCAGTACTCGCATAAAATCTCTATAAATAAATACTTTCCTTTATTTCTGATGGTATAATTGCTTTCGCAACAATAATTATTTGTAAAAAATAAATGATTGTGTCATCTAAAAGGAAGGCGAAATAGTAGTAAAACATCACACGACTTTTCCTGCACTTCATCTACGACTGTTCAATCTAATTGTAAAATGCCTGAAAATGCTTCATACATTATACTTCAATGTTAGAAATATTAAACGGTACCGTAATTGACAAGATATGTACATACATGGCAAGAGAAACGGTAGCGCAAAAAGCGCTGTAAGTTCAGATTTAGGTATATTAAATTAAAATATTTAACAAATGTTTTTAAAATATTATAGTTGGGAATTAGAAAAAAATTAATGTACAAAAATTATAGCCGAGGGGGATCGAACCTACAAAAAAGTTTCCAGCCGTTCAGCAGCTATGTCTGTGCCGGCAGGAATGAAAATCTCGGCTCGAGCCGATTCATTTAGCTGATGGCCACGATTGTAACAGATGTGGCAATAGTGCGACAGAACTCTCAAATAATGTGATTTGGCAACTATGGCCTCCCACTCTCCTTTTATAATTCTGCCTAATGATGTTAGATGTCACATCGTGAGTTTATAATTCTGTATAATGAGTTTAGATGTCACCCCGTAAAATGTCGAAGCTGACGATTTTTCTGTTTTCACTAACGCCCGTTCTGTCTAATGGCGCTTAGATCGATTCGGAGTTGGCCCCAAAAGAGTCGGCCCCCTTAAGTCAAAACCGTAGTGTGACAGGAAGTATCGAATGTAGCGTGAGGTGCGAATGAAGAGTGTTCGTTCAAACGTGGAGCGAATGTTTATTTCTAGGGAAGGGCGAATGCATTCTGGGAATGCACGAGAAGCCTTGAGCGCATTGTGGCCCGTGGTCGACCTGTGACAAGTGGCAAGGGTGTGTGTGTCGGTGTGGGTCCTAATGAGTGAGAACGAATGAGGAATAGAATGAGAGACAAGCTGCAAGTGAGAGAATATATGGAGTGGATGATGCATGCGCGAGTCAGAGTGTAAGCAGAGTGAATCGAGAGTCGTCGTAAGAATATCGAGTACGAGCTGTCGCGGGTATCGCGAGCGTGTACCACGACGTGTTTAATAAAGACAGATACGAATATTGAAGGGGAAGTTATTCCATTCCCTTTTCGTAACTCCCATCACTATATCCCACAACACTATGTAAGGGATGTTTCCTTCTCATTGTCAGTCTTATAGGCAAGTTTGTGTAGCAGTTTTGTACAAGAGGGATTATGTGGTTATTGATCCTTAGTTGATGGGCCCTCGAGTATCTTGTTATTTCTTCTTGTACAGTAGAAATTTTTAACGTTTTCCTTATGTCGTACTTTCTAACGAACCACGTGGGTTGTTTGACTTGACGGCTATGCTAAATTTGCAATCCATATCTCCATATGGATTTAAAATAATTTTGGATAAAAGTTGTTTATTGCACCACGACAAGGTGGCGGCTCCTAGCAGGGGATTGAGCGTTGCCTAGGTCAGGATTCGCACAATGTTAAGCAGGTCAATTTGTGGGCGAATGGGTAAGTTTAACTAGCTTTTTCTAACATTAGTTGTGCAAACCGTTTTTCTGGAAACATAATTTATCTACCGGAAAACGTGCTGTTAAAAAAAAGATTTTTTTTCATAAGTAATAAAACAGTTTATTCCTTTCGGATATGGAACAAACGTATCGGACACTGTTTTTAAACGATTTGTTAATTTATTAGTTATTCATGAATAACAAATTATTCCACATTATTCTTAATTAAGACGATGTAACATTTGCCCCACGCTTCCGTCGGTACCCTCGATGTCCCCCCATCACGACAGCTGGGAGGTTCGTGCCTGAGCGTGCGCCAGCGGCCGCCCGGCAGGTGCTCTCATTGGCCAGTGTTTTTCGTTAATAACTTAAAAATGAAGCTACAAACCACATGTTGGTCAAGGAAAAAGTTGTTCAGAATCACCCCAGCTACCCCCCATTTCCGGGAAGGACAGGAGTTAAGAGACACCCTGTATATATATATATATAGTTCGTTACATATAGTTCGTTACTTTCGTTATATATAGTTCGTTACTTTTTTGTGTTGTCTTTTGTCCGGACACAGGGTTATTCATTATGAAAAAATGAGAACAAAAAATAGAATACAATTTCTTCGTATGAAAGTTCGATTCCGACAAAATCAAGTTTGAAAATCCGAAATGTTTTATCACAAAACAATATGATCGCAAAATAACGACTTGAAAAACAAACGAAATAGAGTGATGTAATAAAAGAGACTGGTGAAAAAATTGTAATATTAATTGTGTTGAACTAGACATTGCATCCTATTAAATTGTTGAGTGTTTTAATAAATATTTTTCTAGTACGACTTCAACATATATGTATACCGTGTGTAAAATATTATCTATCTATATGTATCCATGCATGTTTTTGTACAGCCCATGGCCATCTAATTAGGACCACGTGCAGAACTTTCACTTTTCCAACTAGAACGCTGTGACACAAATGGCAAGCTGTCCTTAGCTACCCAAATTGCTATTAAATACGTAGACGTACATGTATGCATATGCGCAGCAATTGATTTATTCCTACTGCGAATGCCTGCTCCTATTGCCAAGCAATTCTCACCACTTGAATGCCATTGAAAATGTCTGAGGCGTACTCAAGCCATTTGTCTACTAATCCCCGATCACCACATTACCCGAATTGAAGATAAGTACTGTAGATGTTTGTCAAAATAATAAAGACATAAAAAATATATAAGCGGCAATCAAGGCAGAAGGATGAAGCACGACATATTAATATGCGTCTGTCTAAGATCTTAAAGGTTATCAAACTCTATTATTAACGTTCGTTCAGGCCTTTAAATTTAAATAAAGAAATGGAAAGTAGGGAAAATTTTGAGTGGCTGTACTTGCCGGTTCAGTTGCAGAAGATAATGGAATAACTGTATCTAGTTCAGTGCGTCTAGAGGACAGAACACGTGGAAGGTCTCCATTACGCGTATCGCAGATTCACCAGCGAGCCGATTAATCACTGTCTACTCGCGTTAAAGTCATGGCTAATCATTTCATAACGCCTCCCATGGGCTGTCATGTCGACGAACGAGAATCGGACACTGATTCGATGTCGACCATCGAGGCCTGGGGCTCTCGGTGTGGATTTACCTACTAACCTAAATATTTCAAATGTGCCTAAATCCGAAGGATTTGTTTGCCTCAAGTACTCAGCGGAATGAAGCCTCTCTCTGCTCATTCTCGCGGGAGGAATTTCGAAACTCCCAAATGGCCACAACTATTCGATTCAGTTGCAGTTGTAGAGACAGCCAGCAGAGGCCACTATATTATGCACGTAGATTAAAGTATTTTATAGCGAGTGAAAAATAATACACTTTGGCGTTAAAGCGTCCTCAGAGAGACACTATTCATTGTCAATACTTCAAACGTGTACACGTACAGTGAATATTAATTATATTCATAATTATATTAATTATATTATTAATTATAATTAATAATTTTAATGTTTGTGCGCTGCGTGCACGTTTTCCCGTTATGCGACCGAGCTTAAAATTCGTACAGATTATTTGTTTGTTCTGTGAAACGAATATGGGGGTGTCGCGGCATGCCGTGAAGAAAATTAAAAATTCGAAAGTAAAGGGCCCCCTACACGATGATGCATGTTGCATGACTCCTAGGTTTCATGATGCATGTTGCAATGTGTGTAGGCCGGCATCCAGGAATCATCATCGAGGCAACTTGCATCGACGCTAGAATCACGACTCTGTATTAGATCCAGTGCAGACCAGTGGTACACGGCAAATCAGTTTGCCTCTCAAAGGCGGAAAAAAATATTTTAAGTCGAAAATCATATATTTAACCCTCATTTTTTTATATTATGCAATCTTGTCGGTACAAAATAATGAATAAAATTTCTTTTTCAATTGCATTTATAAATGGATTATTGAGAATATTGGGCGAAATGGGAGATGCTTATTTGAAATCCTAGAATTTAATACAATTATTGCTATGTAACAAATATATTTTTATTGATTTTTATAGATTTTAATTTATTTCAATTTGAATTTCTAGCTAATTTCTTGTAACTTCATACGCTACGCGGCGAGGAATATAAACGACAGGAAAAATGCTATTAGTTATTATTATTATTATTATTATTAAGTTTGATTTTTTGAAGAAAGGTATTTTATGGCCGAAAGAGGTAACTCACAAAGTTTTGTTTTCCAGATGTGTTAAATTCTCCCGTAGTTTACTTTTTTCCTTGTGCAACGTAGGGAAATCAGAATAAGTATAGAATTCAAGCGAAAAAGATCCACAGTGATTCACGGCAATATACATATGTACGTATAGTTCGGCATTCAAAACTTGCATCAGAGCAAGAATCAGAGTCTTGGTACTGTTGGTGTGCAAGGCCCGAGTCCTGACTCTTAAGTGTCTGAAGTGTTTGAAAAGGTTCAAGTGTCATAAAAATACAGATAGACAAGGAATTCTGGGAACATTTTATAAACACGTATAGATCCGATTATAAACACGATAATATCCAAATATAATTTTAAAATAGTTTTGAGTTTCTCAGTTGATTTGTATGCAAATTTTTAGAGTAAACATTAAATTTCAATAATTGAGGTGAAATTGCAGTGGAAAATTTTAAATCCTCATAACTCTTTCCTGTGGCTAAAAATCTTCGTGTTGCAGAAAGTCTTTCTTCTGCACTAATTGCATCTCGCATCGTTGTATTTTGTTTTTCATTCCTTGGCCGAATTTTTTCCAATAGATAATTAAAAGCAGAATCATCCATACGCAAATAGTTTCTATAATCACTAGGCTCATTTGTTTTCAGCTCTTTTAATAATGAAGAATTAGAAAATCTCTATCTCTCGGCTAACCATCTTTTTGCCAATTTCTTCTTAGTCTTCAATTCATCTTTTTTTACAATTAATATACCTCCTGCGATAGCCAATAAGACTGGAAGTGGAACAGAATCCGACATTTCCACGCACGTGTTTCAGCGTTGGCATCACACGACAAACTGATAAGAGGAATCGGTCGTGTGGAGGGTGCTTGATGCAGCGCTGAGACTCTCGCACGTTTCATGAAACCTAGGAGTCGATGCATGCATCGCAACACGCATCATCGTGTAGGGGGGCCTTTACATGTTGCATGACTCCTAGGTTTCATGATGCATGTTGCAATGTGTGCAGGCCGGCATCGGGGAATCATCATCGATGCACCTTGCATCGACGCAAGAATCACGACTCCGTATTAGATCCAGTGCAGACCAGTGGTTCACGGCAAATCAGTTTGCCTCTCAAAAGCGGAAAAAACTATTTTTTTTCGAAAATCATATATTTAACCTTCATTTTTTTATTTTATGCAATCTTGTCGGTACAAAATAATCAATAAAATGTATTTTTTAATTGCATTTATAAATGAATTATTGAGAATATTGGGCGAAATGGGAGATGCTTATTTCAAATCCTACCCTAGTAGCACAAAAACATTGGATAAATATTTTTTTCTAATATTAAAAAAATATTTTTTAAGCCACACTTTTTAAGATTTGTAAGACCACTAAATGAATGAGGCTTAAACGCGAGTCGTCGACTCGAGGTATTCTTTATTAATCTTCCATAAAACAAGGCAGGACTGCTCCGAACGGCGATCGATGCAAGAATACCCTTCGCTGCATCGTGATCGCCAACGACGCGCCGTCTGGGTTTTTCCCGGCGCCATGCCTTCAAGGGCCTTGGCCACGTGCGTCCTGTGGCCCATGGTGTCCGCTGGGTACGTGCGCTTTCGGGGCCCGCGCTGACATTACCCATATGCCCAAGTAGAGCGTACGCGGTCCGAAATCTCTTACAGATTGAAGAAATATTCGATCTGAATATTGTACACATGTACAAGAAATATAAAATAAATATTTAGAAAACATGAGCTAAATATTCATAGAACATAAAATAGATATTAAAAAAATGTAAGGTAGATATTTAAAACATGTAAGATAGATATTTAAAAGATATTGAGTAAATACTTCAAATCTAAAAAAAAGTTAAAAAATTATAACATTCGAAATTGTACGCGTTGTTACGTATGAATAACATTTCTTTTACGCTGCGTTCGCACGTGCCGTTCGATCTTGCTTAAGAACGGAAGACGCTCAAGGATTTCACTCACTATCATATGAATAATGTTCTTTTACGCTGCACTCACACGTGCCGTCCGATCTTGCCTAAACACGGAAGACGCTCAAGGATTTCACTCACTATCATACGAATAATAGGGCTTTTGATATCAAATGAATTTATCATAACCGATTGAGTACATGCGTGATTCGGCCAAGACCCTGCGATCTTACCATATATGGAGGCCTCTAATGAGTCCCCTCCATACATTTTGCACTATATAAACCCTTCGTTTTTTATCAGCTTCGGTTCATAACTATACAGTTACGTGCGTAGTTACGTCGCATTACGTTTGTGCAGAGTCGGTTACGTTCAGTAAGAATTGGACTTAGAGTATCAATCAGATCAAGTTAACCCGTTGGAATCCGCGAAGTACGGTTGAAGTTCCTTCGGTATACCGTGTAACCGTTCTCCGACCCCGCATCGCCAGTGCGTCAACACCGTGCAGCTTAGGTAATAATACACACACTACTAAATGATATCGCGACAATTACATTTGTATAAACAACTGATTACTATATAAAGTTATAACTGTTCACCAATAAATCGAGTAGATTCGTTAAAAACCTATCTTTACTCCGTAATTCTTTATATTAGTAGTAACGTTCCCACAGATACAACTTAACCGCTCGAGTTGTATCGAACAATAATTAAACTAACAAATTCTCAATCATATTCCTTGAGAAATATCCACATCGCCGGCTTAGGCGTTGCCGACAGCCCCGGCTCGTAACAGCGTTGTCTGAGTCGACCGCTAACTACTACTCCCTTAAACAATTTTTCAACCTAAGGAAATTTTTATTGGTGTCGACCGGATTCGAACTCGGGACTCATGGATTACGGACCAACGTATTTCCCCAATGAGCTAAAACATATGTATACATACTGAACCACGTCCAGATCGGCAGAGTTCCTTTAGACTAGAGACTTTATCTTTCGTCTTTCTCAACGAATTGTTACGAGAATATCAACGGTACGCCGCCGCTCTTAGTATTCGTCAAGTTTCCGTTAAAGCGTTATTGTAATTTATTAAATATAATAAATAAAATCTGTGCGGAATACAACAGTATTGTAGGATTGGAAATACTGCGTGAATGTTGAGTACTTGAGAAGGTCGTGCGCATGGAGGGTACAGCGGCCCAAGGGTTCGGGTGGTCGGGACCGACCATCACCGAGGAATGACTGGGGGGTGTGTCCTGAATGAGTGAGCGCAAATGAGGAATAGAATGAAAGAGAAACTAAGAGTGAAAGAATATAACGAATGAACGATGCGTGCAAGAGGCAGATCTAGGAGAGAATTTGAACAGAGCTAAGTGAGAATCGTGTGTGAGTCGTTGTGTGTTTTAGTAACGTCGTGTGTCGACATATTCTTATAATAAAGTAGTGTTTTAATGAGTAACTGAAGTCTTATTACACCACCTGTCCTCTATTCCAAACTACGTGAGGTTTACAGAAAATAACTTCTACAGTATGTCCGGCATTGTCGGAGTCACTAGTGGCAAAGTGGTTTATGTGATGAGCTCAAAATGACGGTCCTTGAAGTGTTCCCATCAAGTCCACACGAATAAATTAGATCTGATTGTGAGTCTCGCATAACGCGATTTATATAACGTGGCATTTTCATGAAATGGAATACCCGAGTTATACGAGTGTTACCTATATAGACGATTACAAAAGTAATATCAATAAAAATAACTGACCAAAGAACACCAGCGAAAGCATAATTACAGGCAATTAACTGCATATAGAAAGCTGAAATAAGTCAATGAATTTATGTTTACAAGAAAGGATGACTTCGTCTCCTGCACAGTTTATCGTTCCAATTTCCTCTTTTATTTTTTTGCCTTTCTCTTGTCTTCTCTTTTTGTCCGAGCCCGTGGTCGAACGACAAGCCCCGTGGCCACTGAAGGATTCTCCGTGTAATTCATAAGTTTCTTTTGTCTTCACGAGCTCGTGACGGAAGCATTTTTAATTAGGCTCCTAGCTGCCGGCTTCCACGTCGCACTGTACATCAGCTGCTTCTTCGACGAAGTGCCATTGTTCCACACTTTCGACAATATTTGGATTTTCTTGGCAACACTTTGAGTAATAATAAGTATATACGCTTGCAATTACATGTAAATTATTAGGAATGGAAAACTGTGGTGCAAAGATATTAGCGAATAATATTAATACAAGCGTGATATTGATCGAAAATTATATACAAAAATATTGCAGTCAAATATTATTGCTGCCAACAATCATCGAGCAAATTCCAACGCAATCAGTTGGTTACATGTTACATAAACAAAGTTGATTTTTTTATCCATCATTAAAGCAACCCTACAAACAAGCCTGGAGCGATCATTGGTAGTCCATCTTCTATCCAATTCTAAATGGATCTCTACGGGAAGATGGGAATTGCTTCTTCCGCCAGTTCACAGTGATTAATAATATTCTTTCACGTCTGAGGAAGATAAGGATCCTACTACCTAGTGCGAAATGTTTCTCGTTAAGCGACCAAGCGTTCGAGTAGGTTCTTTCCAGGTATGGCCGATTAGTTTCCAAGCACTTGCTTCTAGAATCGAATCTATCAAGCGTGACATCGACCCCCATTGTTCTCAGCCTTGTGACGCAGCACCCAGCTCGTTGCCCATTAATCGTCCAAAATTTAATTAAGCACGACAAGGACGGGCCTTGGCCCGCTCAGACCGCATCTAGAAGTTTACTGCTATGGCTCCATGACGGTTCTGCTTTAATAATTTTCAATGAAAATCGTATAATCATTGTTATTGAGAACGGCGATTGTCGCTGCAGTGATCCGCGTGCAATTGTTTGGGGTTTATTACCGTTTGAATGTGTTCAAACCAGACTGGTGAAAAGCGTGTCACTTTGTTCAACCATCTTGAAAGTATAAACTGTGATGCATTTGGCGGAAGATAACATAATATATGTTTGGACTACATACATACGTGTATTATCGCTTGTTATTTAATACTTTGCTTTATAATGGTTATTCTTGTGTGCCTTTACAATTATAACAAATTTATTTCGGTTCCATAATTTTATTAAATCGGGTATTGGTGTTAGAGTAATTACAATCCTATTAATTTCGTTGTGTTCGAAACATCACAGGGGAATTTTACAATTATTGGAAAATTATAATTAATTGCAACTGAACTGCAAATTACTTTCTCAGATCGAAATACAAATGACAGAAAAATGGAATATTTGTTTGTAATATTTTGTCGTGAACCCGT
Source organism: Nomada ferruginata (assembly GCA_963583965.1). Lineage (NCBI taxonomy): Eukaryota > Metazoa > Arthropoda > Insecta > Hymenoptera > Apidae > Nomada > Nomada ferruginata. The sequence continues at coordinate 4,277,832 of OY757225.1, read as the reverse complement.
ATGTGTGAAAAACGAGTCAAGTTAGTTAGCTTAGATGTATACTGGTTGACTGTAGGAATTATTCTGTGCTCTCGGTGTATTGTATGTAAAAATGTAAACTATTATATCGAAGGAGTGGGAATAGGAAATCGTAGTGGTGGTTGATAGGGGTGGATGTGGAACTGGAAGGAGTGCAAGGATTTTTAGGGAAGGAGGTAGTTTAAGGTTTGCAAAAGTCTTTAGGAAAATTCCATGCGATAATAAAAAGGGAGAAGGATGGTTGCTTTTGCCAGATGTGTACAAAGTTGGGTTTTTCCGTGGTAGTGCAGGTATAACGTCCTGCAGACGTGTAGGGTGGATGGTCAGGTATCTAACAATTTATTAAGAATTTGTACCAAATAAACTGGTGCCAAATACTAGTAAGTCTAACATTAATTTGGTAGCGTACTAAATATGCAACATGTAATACCCAATTTGGTACTCCTATCTATAAATAAATTACGTTAAATTAGCACATTGCGTATGAAACATGACTGGTTAATTACTGCACCTGCAGCACCCAGATATGATATGCGAACTTTTAATATATTTTATATTTAAAAATGTTAGATCCATACCAGACATGTTAAACTAAACTCTCATTAAAATACCTAATCCTATATGAACATTAAATACATTATAATATCAATCTATAATATAATAAAAAAAATGTGATACCAATTACATATGTGAATCATACTATGCTTTACATTTATGCTTTATTAATTATATTTGATTAAAACCTACGCAAATTGATAATATTTATTGTCACGACCTAACGACGTAACGGTTTAGTTACACGACCCTGTCTTGTTTAGTTTCACGACCCAGTCTTGTTTAGTTTCGTAAATTGTTTCAAACTCACCAGCAATATATTAATAACGTATGACCGATTAATCTATTGCGCCATCTTAATTAGAACAGTCAAAAGTTACTGGCCTCTGGAGTGCAGAATAAATCGTCGGACATTCTACAATCCCGAACAGACTCAAAAAAAGACTGAATAAAGCGTTCATTGAAATTCCTAGTCCCATGAACAAAAAATACTCGTTTTGCTCACGAAATCACTGCCATCCACCATCGGCAATGCGCTCCAATATTTCTCCACTTATCCCTTCTAAAAATCAACGGTGCCATTCTCGTAAGATTCTTTCAAAGTCATATATTCTTGCTGGCTCCGTATTTTCCATAGGAATACGGACTTCGTTCGAAAGGCTCGGCCACAGATAATCCCGCTTGCCAGCACAGACATAAAGAACCGTGTTCCGCATTCCGTACGAGTGAGCCGACGTTTTTCTCAACTGTTATCGGTGAAATGAATCCATAAAACGTTGCAAGGAACGAACCACCACCCATCGACGTACAGCCGATAAATAACATTTTGAAATTTCCTGTGCCAAACAAGAAAGCATTCAGCCACGCGGAATTAACAGACACTTTACCATTGTCACTGGAATTAATAAATATCTTTTTCAATTTCCCGCTGTTAGGTCTTGGATATTTCGCGCAGAGGCCTGGAAATTGGAATCAATGGTGTACAGGGCTGAGCCAGGACATAAAACCAGCCAGAGGATTGCTCTGTATGCAAAAATAAGTGGAAAATGTGGAATGAAATGTTTTTGTCCGACACTTCGTCAATTCAATTCACCAATAAGTAATATAGCCCTTTCGACGTGGAGGGTACGCGTATACGGTCTCAAATATTCAGCACCTGTTCGCCAAAAATTGATTTAAACGTTCTCTGCAACAACTTATCGTTATTGCAATTATTTATTCAAATTATACTTTAGGTCGCTGGTTCTCAATCAGTGAATCGCGGGAGTCTCCAAGGTAGTCGCCAAGTACTGTCTAAGGGGTGTCGTTGTGGTTATTTTTAGTTAACGATTTTTAGCACTTATTTATCTTAATACAGTTACATTACCACATTCTATTAATTATGCAATGCTGACTATAATCAGAGGAAGGAAATATAATAAACCTTGAATATTTTTCGCGCCTTTCCTTTACCTTATTAAATTTATCTTATCTTATATTGGACAATGGTTTCATTTTAATATTAAAAAGGAGGCCGTGACTTAAAAAAAGGTTGGAGAATATTGCATTAGATATTTAGACATAATTATTAAGTGTTTATGCGTATATCTTTGTGATATTAATGAAATCTGCACTGGTTTGTGCATTGAGGAAATTTGCCCGTTTGACGGTACCGAAGCGTGGGTTGATTAATGGGATTATTGATATTACTAAAAGGGTATAACCGGATAAGCCGGGCAAAGGTGCCCCTAAACCAAATTCAAGTTGTGAGGGGCCATTCGATAGCTTATCAAGAAATTCCAATTTGTGCCAAGTTTGAACCCCGTAACTCGACTGGGAGGGTATTTACAGGGAACAAACAAACATCATGTTTTCATACATTAATATCATTTGCGACATTTAACATAGAGCCAAACGTTTACCAAACCATATCACCAGTTTCAAATTGAAATTAGTGTTGCTCCCAGATATGGTTACTCGTTTTAATCCTCGTATGTAAAGGACTTTCGAATCTAAAACTGTGACAAGACTAGTCTGCTTTATTTGTGGTGTATCATTTAAACTGATACGTGAGAAAATTAATAAAATGTTAGGATATTAAATCGCAATTTACAAATAAACTATATTTGTCTATTTTTTGTTCGGTATTTCGTGGAATATCTGGGGGGTTGGGTTATTTTGTCCCGAATTTCTTATTTGTAATACATGTACTCTTCACACGAGTATATTCTGCTTTTTTGACTGCGACTTACTAAAGTGAAATACACTGGCGCAAGTACAAATAAATTACAACAATGCAGTACAGGGTACAAGTATATTTTACGGTATGGCAGACAGCACTAAACGTAAAGAATGAATATGAAAGTTATTTATGATTCAACATAACAGGATATTTTGGTAGACGTTGCAAACACTGGTTGGAAATAATGGAAATACTATCCATTAGATACTAATTAGACTTTAACTTTAGTTCATTTTCAACATCGCACAGCGGGCTTCAAATGTTCCAAAGTTTGGCCCTAAATGTTCTCAATTTTAGTTTGGAAACCATCTTACGGACCATTCCCTCTGGATGCCTAAGAACAACAGTTTTATTCTACCCCTGAGAAACATGTTGACAAGCTGAGGACCAGTTTTCTTTTGTCTATGCCTAACTTCGCTCGGGAAGCGCGAGACGTTTATTTGAAGATTGAATATTATTCATTTACAACAGGAAACTCTCTAAGGAAGTTTCTGGCAAGTGTTTGGGATCGTCAGCGATGTGTACAAATTGCGTATGTTTCTGCAGATATTACTACAGAATATTTAATTAAAAGCAGATAAAGAAATACTTTGTTTTCTATGACTTCGGCGATCCTGAAAATATAGTTTCTTCTTTCGTTTAATATAGATTTTTATGTAAATGTAGTATTTTCTATTACTAGCGTAATACTATGCTATGCTGTATAATAATTTATTTTGTAATGAATTATATCTGTATTAATATTTTGTGATTGGACACTAATGCAATACTATTTTTAAATTATTTACACATTAGATTAACACTAATTTAGTAACAATGATACATAGACACTAATTTAATTAAAATAATTGAATTACAGAAGTAAAATTCAATAGCAATTATTTTAGTAGCATTACGTTGTGCGATGTAGTATCGGTCACGAAATACGGGACTTGCAGTGGGCCAAAAAAGTATTGTAGTGTTGGTGGACTTTTTAGTTTATACTAGCGAATAGGGCCAGGTCTGTTGGCGCCTCTTAGTTTATAGTTCTGTCTCGAGGTTTCTCGAGGCAGTTGTATGATAAGCATGGTGTGAATGAAGAGTGTTAGTAGAAACGTCGAAAGTGGATCGAGTGAATGTTTGTCTCGAAGTAAGAGCGTATGACTCCGAGATGTGAAAGATATGTGTTTGGAGTTGAGTGCTTGAGAAGATCGCGTGAACGGAGGGAGCAGCGACCCAAGGATTCGGGTGAACGTGACCGACTGTTGCGACATGCGGGAGTTAGAATAGTTTGGGAAGCAGATTAGAGAGAAGCGTAGATTTGAGAGAGTGCAGAGAGCAAAGAGTAGAATTGAGTTTGAGAGTATTGCGAGTATGTATAGTGTGAGACTTCTCTATATTAATAATGTTATGGTTGAAAGAAACCGGGGTAATTATTTAGAAAAGGGGGGGTCTCACCGATTTCGATGATTTTTGAATATGTTGTAGAACTCAGTATTCTGAACAACTTTTTCCTATGCATATGTGGGATTGGAAGTTTTGATGAAATTAAACCGGTGTAAGTGTAATATATTCAACGCTGATACACTATATATTTATTAACAATACGATACTACACTGTTTCGCTATTCAATCCACTGTTCTACGCTATACTACGCTGCTCCTCGATCTACTCTACTCCACTCCGCAATCCACACTGTTTCGCAGATCAACTGTTGGATGACTAGCCTCCGCGACATCGATAAGGGCAGAGTATGTGAGTCCTCCCTTAGTCATGACTAGCATTAGTCATAATGACGGAGTTTTCCGTCCTAAGGGTCAGGACTCAAGCTCGGCTGCGATGTCACAACAAGGGCTAAGGTCATCCTCACCCCTCCAAATTTAGGATATAAGTACCATTGGAAAACGGTACAACCAGCATTCTTAACTCTAACATCCGGCGACGACGACGTTACTCTGTCGGTCGACTAGTTACTTGTACATCTTACTATTATTCTTTAAACTGCTGTGTCTTCGCAATAGTTGTATTCTGAAGTGAGAACGGGATTTTAAGAACCTTCAATAAATTATTATATTATTGAGTACAATTGGTCATATCCTTCACCATCGGAATCCAACAGCGCCCATAGCAGTCAAAGGGTTAAGTCAGGACTTCTTGATGGCCAAGGCAAGACATCAATATTTACTCTTTGTAGCCAATCTTTAACAACTTTCGACCGATGAATTGCTGCATTGTCGTGCTGGAATATTAAATTTGGTCCACCAACTTCATCACCATACTCATCTAATACGAATTCTAGTAATTCTTGATACTTTTCAACATTTGCTTTTGGCGGAAACCACATTACCGGCGTTTTACCCTTGTACCCGAAGCCAGCCCATATCATTACACAGCCTCCTCCATGGACTCTACTCATTTTTATTTCTTCTTCGTTACGTAAATGGTGCCAATAGTACTGGAAGCCATCTGGGCCGTCTAAATTAATTTCTTTTTCATCGGAAAAAATCACTTTCTTCCAATTTTCTGTCCATGTCATGTGCTCCTGGGCGAATTTTAATCTTCTTATCTTTATGAAATTGAGTTAGAGGAGGTTTTTTTGATCTCTTCGTGTAGCGCAGGCTTCCACTATTTCTTAAAATTTGTTGCGCACGTCGAGTAACTACGGGCAAATCTAATTTTGTCTTTATTTGTGACGCATTCAGTTTATTTGCTCGAGCCTCTTGCAGAATTTTTCCTTTATCTCGCCGGCTAAGTTTTTTTGGACGGCTTTTAGATTTCTTGGTGCCATATTTGGCACCTAACACTAAAAAATTATTTACAACATTCAAGGATCTTTCAATTCTACTTGCAATATTTCTGTTTGAAAGGCCCATCTCATGGAAAGCAATAATCTGCGCTTTTTCATGATCGTTTTAGTTTTCCTCGTCCCATTATGCTTCTAAAGCACTAAACGAATATAAAATTGTTTCAAACTAATTGAATATCACAAAATTATGAACTTACCTCATAAAACTTTCCCAAAGTTTGAACACTTAAACGTATTTTTAAAATATATCTCTCTGAACCTAAGATTATTTCGTTTTGTCGACACGACAATTTTCAATAAATTACTTAAATGACTATGCCTAGACACTTACACTGTTGAAACTCGACTAACTGCTGGTACAATGGGTAGGGCACGCCCATTAGGGTAGGGCACGCACAAAAAACAAACACTACACATGCATCCAACAATGCATATAGGAATGAAAAGAGCAACAGGCAAATTAGAGTAGTGAACCTATCATTATTTCGGCCACTGTAGCAGCAAAAATCGGTATTCAGTAGCTTTGAATTTATGGAAATAGTTAGTCGAACATTTGTCGAAACGTCTACAGTCTAATACACATATTTATCTTAAAGGTAGCCAGCAATTATTGCAATTATTATAAGCTTAACAGGGATCACGGTAACCTATCTTACAAGAACCTAAATGATCGCTTGCACCTTACTATTTTTTTTACAATCAAGTACTTACAAAATTGAAATTTGCGGGAATATTTTTTAGGATTAGCGCATGTCCCATTACATCAGATTGTCTATAGTTAGAAAATCGAACCTGTGTGTTTGTAAATCGAATATTACTTGATTACTAATATCACTGATCATGCAATCAAAATTATTCTTAAAACCCAGAAAACGACTATACAACGATTATCCACTTGAGTAAACAGATAGCAGAAATGAAGGTAAGAATCGAAGGAAAAGTCTGAACACAGACAATTGTAGACCGAACTCCGTGCAATGTGTATCTATCAGATTTGAAAAGTGGAATAAAAGAAATGTTAAAACAATATAAGAAATACTTAGCAAGGGTGAAACTGACGATCAATACAGACAAAACAAAAATAATGGTGTTTGAAAAAGGGAGAGGCCAGAAAAAGTGGGAGGAGGGGTGGAAATGGGTAGACAAAATCTAGAAGAGGTAAAAGATACACTCGCCGCGGAAAGTATGTTGACACGCATCAAAATCCTTTGTTTTGGGCTTTCCTTAGTTGCAAACAAAACACTTAAGGTTTGCGGTTCACAGAATACTTTGTTAGCATTTCCTGAGATGGTACAAGTTGTAGATGTTCGTTATGCGCATGGAATACAAGTGTTTATCGTTAAGGGGGTAGACACGGCACGTGACCTCTCCGATTTGGAAGGTCGGTATTACAGCAGCTTTTCCCTGCACAGAAATGGTAATACCGACAGGCGAGAGGGAGCTGCTTGTTATTTTGATATTCTAATCTGCATGTGGAAAGAAATTGTCAGCTGTTGCGTTGCACTTGAAAGAATTTAAACGGAAAGTCTGTTGGTAGTGCAAGCGTAGAAAATTCATTGTACATTGGAATTACTTGAAATGTGGTTATGCTTCAATATGTTTCGTTGCAGTAAGGAATTATAAGTGAAAAGAAAAAGTAGATGAGCTTCTATAAATTTACCGAAATCAGATCCACTCAATTGTTCGAAACATTTTCTGCAAACCGTTTTTCCAACTGTTCACAATTGACCAGTCAGTCTCGTATGTACACATGTTTGAATGGTGATGAGAAAGTTTTAAACAATACATTGTATTATGCTGACAAAAATGCAAGAAAAGATTGGCTGGAGAAATGGACTATGAGACCAAACACGATATAATTTGGATTGTATTTACTGGTTGATACAGACTTTGTGGTACGTACTCAATTAGTATCAGCAAGTAAATATAATTCAAACTATATCGTCTTTGGCCTTATTTTAATCAGAAACATCTCGCAAGTACATTAGTAAAAGTTTTATTAAGAGAAATTGAGAAAGTAAAAAAATGAAAACGTGCGGGACGCGAACCTACAGAAAAGTTTGCGGCGGCTCGAGACAAAATCTCCGCTCGAGCCGATTCATTTAGTTAGCTGATGATCACATTTGTAACAGATGTGGCAACAGCGCGTCAGAAGTCTTGATAAGTTGCGACAACTATGCCTTACTGTGTCTGTATTCACGTATCACGTATGCACGTCTGAATCGGCGTTCGATACTACATACATAGGAGCGTAAACCTTATCAAAAAAATCAGTGTCTCTATATTAGTTTTTAACATTAATCGTATCGTTTTAAGTAATATTACTGTAGAATGCCAAAAGTTCGTGAACTTTTACAATCGTTAAACATGGAGGTGGATTAGTCTTAATATGGGGCGTTTTTCACTGGCTGGTGCAGGCAATTTACAATTTATAGAACGCACACTGACAGGAAAGGAATATGTGAATATTTTGCAGCAGAATTTAGTACAATCAGCTGAAAAAATGAACATCCAGGACACATTTATTTTACAACAGGACAACGGTCCTAAACACACTAATTAAATTGCAACGAAATTTTTCAATGATAATAATATTAATTTGCTACCATGGCCAGTAAAAAGGGCAGATCTCAACCCGAACGAACACCTATTTGACCATTTGGATGGAAACGTAGTCGAGCATTACAGAAGTAATGAAATCTTATTCCAAACAGCATTATCAAAAGCTTGGTCTGAAATAGACTAAAATACAATTAATAAACTAATAGAAAGTATGCCGAAAAGACTCCAGGAAGTCATAAAAAATCGAGGATATCAAAATTCATACCAAGTCCGTACTTGCTCTCGTTTGAAATTTTATTTTTTCCTAGATTACTGTTTGTCCACATACTTTCCGCAGACGATGAATAGAAATATCATATTGCTTTGTAGCTAATAATCTTGTATAATTTATCTTACCATATATATTTTGTTTCATAGTGTTAATCAGTATCGGTAAATTATTGACACCATGCAACTTGAATTTTGTATTTGGCAGCGAAGAACTACATTTTTCGAACTTGTCAGCATACTTTCCGCGGCGAGAGTATGTTCTGCGAGAGTATGTTCTGCGATAGAATTTAATGCGGAGGGACACATAAAAGATAGATTGAGAAGAAGCGAACGTGACGTATATGGGGAAAACTATTTAAAAATTTGTTCGAAAGAAGAATTCAAATGTTTGAGGGACTGGTGGAAAGTGTGGTGTTGCACGGGGCAGAGATTTGGTGGGAGAATGATGAGACAAGGGTAGAAACAGGGAAAAGAATATACATAAGATGCACACTAGGGCTGGACACGGTTACACGAAACTATATTACTAGAAAGGAGAAAGGGTCGGAAGAAATACAGATAGAGGCTTTAAGAAGAGCTATAAAATATGAAGAAAACGCAAGGAAATCTAACAAAAGATTGGTAAGAGAATGCATAAGAAGAAGAGGGGAAAGGAAAGTAGAGAAAAGCGAATAAATGCGAAAAAAAGGGAGAAAGAAAAATAGGGATGGAAGGAATAAGTAGGAGAAGATAATAAAGAGATAATTAAAAGAATTAGGGGGAAAATTAAGGAAGTCGAAGTGTTATTCGCATTTTTGCTGAAACTGTGAAGCGTCTGCTACAATTTTTCAAGATTTGGGGTTGCGATTCTGTACCCATCAGACACGAAATAGAAAGGCTGCATGGAATTCTATGGAAATTTAATGAGACTACAGAGCATAATGAGAACAATGAAATCTTAATTCTGCTTTAAAGTTGACGGTACACGTACTGCGTTTTAATTAATCTTCGCATTTCGTGTACATATGTATGTTTGATTAGCATTTCAGTCGTTGTTGAAACGTAATGAAATACAGTGAGGCCCCGAACTTACGTAATTGGTTTCAGAATGGACGACGTAAGTCAGGGTAAGTCGACGTAAGGATAGACTCTAGGGTGGCTTCTTATTTACTCTTTATGAGAATTTGTGTACAAATTTTTTCGCGGCACCCCCAGGATAGTCCCTATTGACAAAGAAATAATCTGGGAAAAATTAGAACTCGGTCGAATAATGAGAAAATGTGCCCCCGTGCCCTTAAACATTGAAATAATTAGTTACATGCTCACAAAATTCGATTTATTTCGATTATCCTTTAAAATATTGATTATATCAAAATCTATGTCAGACAAAACTTGTAAATCTATGTATATATGTCACGTCTTTTATCTGCTATTACGTTTTGTCGAACAACGAACGATTTAAAACAAAATGATAAAAAAATTGAATTGACTTTTCTTTTATTGGATATAATTTTTTAAACATTTCGTAGATTTCCTTTATTAGAAGTTAAAAATTGTTTAACTTTAGCAAGGATATAAAGCAACTTTCATAAGGGTTCTTTACAATGTCGTTAAACCAGATTCAGTCTTTAAAAATGTTAAAAGTGTTTAGTCCGTACGTTGCATAGTGGAGTATTTGGCCCGAAAAGCTGATTTCAAATCCATCCATTATGTGAACTGGAAGATGGCAAAAGCAATTTATTGTTTAGAATCTTTTTGCTCATTGTCAGTGATGAAATTCAATTAGCACCGGAGGCGGAAACTATAGTAAGCGACATCTGCAACATAATACATTGAAGCGTGGCTTTGTGCACCTGTTGCTGCTACAGCAGCATATTTTGGTGGTATTTCTCTGTGGCATTAGCAAACAAAAGAATGATTGATGAAGTCGCAGATCGCAGTTGCCAAACAAAAATATGAACCGAATCCAATAGTCAATTGACAACATACCTGTAATTTTTGAAAACGGAATTGAACAATTTGTTTCGAACGGGACTGGAGTATTCTTTGTCAGATTTGAGTTAGAAGATCAATTTTTACAAACCAATCCTTCAATTTGGCAAATTTAATAAGCAATTTGTTTTCCATTCAACCTTATTAATGCTTAATGTCTGTAATATGTAACCTTTCATTACAATAATTTATGGAAACATTCTGCCCAATTTTCAAGCCGCCAGCCGCCCTTGCAAGTGGCACCCAAGAATTTCCGTCCAAAATACTTTTGTTTCGTATTAAATATAAGTTTTTAAAAGCGTTTTAAAAAGCAGAAACTATGTAATTGCGTAGGTACAGATTGTACATTAGATTATAACGTGTCGCGTCGCAATAGTGCGGCCCGCAGAGGAGGCTAGAACCCATGGGCAAAGGTTTATGGCACGATCGCCAAGTAAAGCTATTTTTAAGGATAAGAAGTTTTTTCGTTGATTGCCCTTATAACTTAGAATCTAAGTCTTAGACTAAGTCTTAGAGTATGTCCTGCCGCAATAGCTAAAAGACATGCCATCAACCGAAGAGTTTCCGAAGGCATATCTGGATGTAACGGTTCAACAGCCGAAACATCAGTCGACGAAAATACCCATGACGGTCCACTATAGCCACCATATAAGCAGGTAACCTTGCTCCCTTCCAAGGACAGTACGCTGAGGGCGTATTGGAAGGGCGGTGGTTATTCTTACTAACCACGCTGATTGCCATTTGAAATAATTTAATGCCGACCAATCGGCGTGAAAACGAGGAAAATCCGAGGCTTCATGGAAGCTACACCGCCGACAAAAAACAGAATATTTAAAAACATCGAAACAAGAACAACCTATAGAAATTAAAAGTTCATCAACTCTCGTGTCGAACGGAAATTATCCGAACAGCATAATATCAGTTTTACTCTACGAGCATCACCTTGTACAGTTTGTTAAGTTTAAAAATGCATATATTTATTTGCACATAGGAACTGTACCTTGTCGTTGTGTTTTATTCGGCAATCAGTGCAATCATTGACCTCCCATCTCGTGTTAAACTAAACGTGCGTAAAATATAATACATAATGTATCACTTATTAGGCCTTTTGAAAAAAGAATATTATTCATTTGTAGTTAAGGGGCTTATTAATAACTGTTTGGCCGAAAATTTTTGCAGCCACTGTACATATCAAATTTGATGTACGTATCAAAAATGTTTTGCATAATTGCTCCTCGATTGAATGTCTTTTACGTCTTTCATAAGTTTATTAAATAGATACGGATGTAATGACAAATCTTCTGGGAGTCGAGTTTTATCACAGCTCTATTCGCAGCAATAATATTAAAATTGAATTAAATTTCATCAATCATATCTGTTGAGCACCGTTATCCATATACATAAGGTCTCCATATAAGCGAAAAGGAGGTATCCAATATAAGCGAAGAGTTTATCCTCACCACTGAAGGGTATACCCATTGAGATGACTAATTCAACTAATTCAACGATGAAACTTTGCTATTTCTTGGGTGGGGGAAGGGGTGCAGTTTATATTTATTGGGGAGTGTGTCATATTTCGGATATGATAGTGTCAAATAGTCCATTGTTATCGGTACGGTACCATACATGGGTGATTTTGGCATGATCTACTCGAATGCGAGATATGGCAACCTGGTCTCTTCTGGGAAGTAAATGAATTATCTCATGCCTTTGAAAGAACCTATCATCAAATTGGAAGAACCTATCAAACAAAACCACCAACTACCGTTGATGGTTTTGAAGTGGAATGGAGCAGTTAGTCTCCATTCGGCTTCCCATTGTAGCGTTAACTGATCTCTTGACTCTTCTGATGTGTTTATACAGGGTGTCCCATAACTACACGAACATCTGGAAATGGGGGCAGCTGGGGTGATTCTGAACAACTTTTTCCTTGACCAAAATGTTATTTGAAGCTTCGTTGTTGAGTTATTAACCAAAAACACTGCCCAATTAGAGCGCCCGTAGAGCGCGGGCTCAGGCGCGTACCTCTCTACTGCGCTCGGTCGTGTACGGGGGCCTCGAGGGTGTTACGTAGGCAGGATTGTTTCCTTCGTCTCGTCTATGATGCCCTTATTTGGAAATCGAGAGTGCATGCAGTCGAGTCTGCCCCTTCCGCGATGGCGCGATGACGCAACGCTCCAGGGCGATCTTTTGGACTCCCTTGGAAGATTCTGTACCCCCACCATATTGTTGGTCCGCTTTTCGGATATAAAAAGGGCATGAAATCTACTCTCGTGGCTCAGTATGGACCTTACTAGCTGTGTACCATGTCGGTGCCAGATAGCCATACTGATGTCAGTGAGATCGGGTTCCATTCCTGTTCGATCAACTTCTATTTATTAAAGGGTCAGTATGGACCTTACTAGCTGCGTACCATGTCGGTGCCAGATAGCCATACTGATGCCAGCGAGATCGGGTTCAAGTCCCCTTCGAGCAACTGTTATTTATTAATAACAAAAGTTCTGTTAAGCTCTGTTAAGTTCTGTTAAGTTCTGTTAAGCTCAGTGAGATCGGGTTAAATTCCCTTTCGATCATTTAGCCGATATTTATTTAAAGTTTGCATTCGTCGAAAGACAGTGAGATCGGGTTAAATTCCCTTTCGATCATTCATCCGATATTTATTTCGACGTTCGCATTAGTCGAAAGACAGCAAGATCGGGTAGCATTCCCTTTCGAGCATTCATATTTATATTCGTTAAAAGACTGTAAGCGTGGGTTTAAGCTCCGCAATTTTAACACTGTTGTAATTCTTTAAAGTAAGAGAATATAGACATTTTATTATTTGAACATAGATACATTTATTTCATTCGTTTCCAATACCAATCATAAGCAGTGTATACAGGGTGTCTCTTAACTCCTGTCCTTCCCGGAAATGGGGGGTAGCCGGGGTGATTCTAAACAACTTTTTCCTTGACCAACATGTGGTTTGCAGCTTCATTTTTAAGTTATTAACGAAAAACACTGGCCAATGAGAGCGCCCGCCGGGCGGCCGATGGCGCGCGCTCAGGCACGAACCTATCAGCTGTCGCGATGGGGGGGCATCGAGGGTACCGACGGAAGCGTGCGGAAAATGTTACATCGTCATAATTAAGAATAATGTGGAATAATTTGTTATTCATGAATAACAAATAAACTAATAAGTCGTTTAAGAACAGTGTCCGATACGTTCATTCATTATCCGAAAGGAATAAACTGTTTTATTACTTATGAAAAAAATATCTTTTTAACAGCACGTTTTCAGGTGGATAAATTATGTTTTCAGAAAAACGATTTGCACAACTAATGTTAGAAAAAGCTAGTTAAACTTACCCATTCGTCCACGAATTAACTTGCTTAACGTGTGCGAATCCTGACCGAGGCAACGTTCAACAGCTGATGTTACGGCTGGGTTAGTATCCTTGCATGATCACTTCACTTCACGATAACTTCACTTCACGGTCACTTGCACTTGCTACTGTGAAATTTGGGTATAGTTAAAAACAATTTATTCTTCCTACGTTTAAACATTTAGTAATATTTTGCGGTTAAACGATTCACGTTTCTCGTTCGGTTAGCAGAACGACTCTGCCAGCTGAAACGTTCGCACTCGCTTCCACACGTACACGCACACACACTGTCTCCAAATTTAGTGGAAATCGGCGGCAGATACCGATCACACAGGGCAGCATCGGCCCCTGCGTAGTGTGCGTCGCAGTGTGAGCGTCGGCACTACACTGTTATCCACATTAAAGAACATGTGCGTGTGGGCGTGGAAGCGAGTGCGACGTTTCAGCTGGCAGAGTTGTTCTGCTAGCCGAACGGACAACATGAATCGTAAAAACGCAAACTATTACGAAATGTTTAAACGTAAGAAAAATAAATCGGTTTCAAATATTCCCACATTTCACAGTGGCAAGTGATAGTGACCGTGAAGGGAAGTGATCTTGAAGTGAATTCACCGTGAGTGTAGTGAGTTCACCGACCCGGCCGGTGACATCAGCTGTTGAGCGTTGCCTAGGTCAGGATTCGCACAATGTTTACCAGATTAATTCGTAGACGAATGGGTAAGTTTAACCAGCTTTTTCTAACATTAGTTCTGCAAATCGTTTTTCTTGAAACATAATTTATCCACCTAAAAACGTGCTGTTAAATAAAATATTTTTTTCATAAGTAATAAAACAGTTTATTCCTATCGGATAATGAATAGACGTATCGAACACGGTTATTAAACAACTTATTAGTTTCATAAGTATAAACGAATTATTCCACATTATTCTTAATTAAGACGATGTAACATTTGCCGCACGCTTCCGTCGGTACCCTCGATGCCCCCCCATCGCGACCGCTGATAGGTTCGTGCCTGAGCGCGCGCCATCGGCCGCCCGGCGGGCGCTCTCATTGGCCAGTGTTTTTCGTTAATAACTTAAAAAGGAAGCTGCAAACCACATGTTGGTCAAGGAAAAAGTTGTTCAGAATCACCCCAGCTACCCCTCATTTCCGGGAAGGACAGGAGTTAAGAGACACCCTGTAGAATCCACCGAACAGATACATCTTAACCGCTCGAGGTGTATCGATAGTTACGAGGTTACATTTATTAACATTCCTAGTGGCACCCAAAGATGAAATACGCTTTGGTACATCCACGCAAACCTTCCTAGTGGCACCCATAGATGAAAGACGCTTTGGTACATCCACGCAAACTTTCCTTGTGGCACCCATAGATGAAATACGCTTTGGTACATCCACGAAATCCTCCTACCTTAAACGGCACCCGGTGATGAAATACGCACCGGTACATCCGTAACTAACAAAATTCTTTAAACAACCGATCCTCGGCTCCGCAACCGTGCCGCTTAGCCCTCGGCTCGTAACAAGGGTATCGAGGGAACCGTACGGCAAATGTTACATCGTCTTAAATTAAGAATAATGTTGAATTTTTTGTTATTCATTAGTAAGAAATAAACTAATTATTCTTTTAATTAATCGCGTACGGTCGTGATCGTGAAAGGACGTATTGGCACGGCGTGTTACATCGTCTTTAAACAAGGTGTTTTGCCGTGCACCCGCGACGTACCGTGTGGACAGGACCGAGCAGGTAAAACGCAGGTAGATGTTTAGGCGTTTCTATTCTTATTTCGAATAGGATTATTATTGATGTAAGTGGATAATCAATGAGATTAACGAATTCTTCAAGTAACAATGCGTGATATATTTGTAAAACAAGTAAGTAATGGTTCGACGTTGAGTGTAATGACGAAGTATCGGGTGGAATCGCGATGTTCACACCTCTCGTGAGGACGGATACTCCGGAGTCTTTTAGGAGGCGTACTCCTTTACAATTGTATGTGAACTTGTCATGTAAGAGGGTGTAAGGCTCCTACGATTGACGTGTTCGTGTGAATGATATGTGAAGACTGACTTTGCGAAGACTGACTGTTCTGAATAGAAGTGGCCTTGATATGCCGAACTGGACGCTGCAGGGTTACCCGGGCGGTGAGCCACTGCGAATTCAATCCACCGGCTGGATATCAAGGCTGAAGCTAGACTGACTTCTGATGTTAGACTGACTTCTTCCTTGAGTGCTTCTCAGCACGTCGACTCGGAACCTTTTTTGGGCACGCTGATTGGACATTAGCAAAAATGTCTAGTTTCCAATCAGCGTGTGTTGGAGGTGTGACCGCACCCTTTCTTTGCGTCCGAGGCGCGTTGAATGAAGGAGAGGGTACGTCTTTGAACGCTGCAGCGGAATTTCCATCAGGGTCCTAGAGCTTGACCTGGCCGAGTCATCTGGGGCCCAGCTGCGAGGCCCTTTTGGAAACTCACGTTTACGACGCATGCAATGAACTGCTGAGGTCGTGCATGCCTAATTTCTGCTACCTTGGCAGATTAGAGTGTAAAACGACTTTCTCAAAAACAGTCATATTACTTGCGCGTCATAAACGCTCTAGCCATCTGCACGTTGAAAGTCATTCCATGTGCAGATGCCTAGACGCCTTTTTATGAGGGTACCGATGTTATAAATATGTTGGTTCCGCGGGTGCGCCGCGGAACACAAGGATAATGTGCATTTGTTTGTTATCTCATTTTAATTTTAAAACTTAATTGAGGAAAAGGTTAGTGATGGTGTAGAGGTCCGGAAGTTGTTTACATTGCACAGTATGGTATTTACGCGACCTACCTGGCAAAAAGTCGATTTTAAAAATTTCTTCAAAACTGTAAAACTTTGATTACCCAAGATAATTGAATATGCAAGGATCAGTGTACTGGTATTCTTTTTGCCATTTGTGCACTTATAAAATCCTGTAATTTTTTCCCCTTCAATCCCAGAAATAGCGGTTTTCATAAACCAGAGAAATTAATTTTTCTACTTCCACAACTCTGTCCATGGTCTGCAATATACACATGTATTCATATGTGGTAGCTGGTCGAATCGTTGCACACGACCACATGGAGAGATAGAGTTCGTACAATCGATCGGAATATCAATGTGCTGTGATGAATTCGTGCGACACCGGAAAAAATGCATATGTAGTGTAACCACTCGCATAAGAACTAATGCATTTGATTGTTCTGACGTATTCGTCAGAACGCCAGTTCGTCCGAATACGCATCCACTATAACCTATGCCTTACACGGTTCCGTAACGCGACTTCGCAACGTTGCATTTTTCCCTTAATTACCTCCCGTATAACATTGTCTATGTTAAAATAAAGAAAAATAAAAGTTTCCCCAGTTATTTGTATATTAATTACCAACATGATTATGTATGTATGTACCTGTAGAAATCAGTTTAAAGAAAGTTCGGTTTTTAAGATATTGTTTGCGCTTCAACTGTTCTAGGATAAGGGCCATGTGGGTAAACACAGTCCTCCTACCAGAAGGTACACCTGCCTTCTCCACTTCGTAGCTAGCTCCTAACTACAAGCAAAGCAATACAATGTGGGGTTGCGTGCTATTCCCCTTATTTATCTCAAACTTTCTCTGAACTGACATATGACACCCGATGCGTGTTATCAGCAAGTGTCTGGTCAATGTCGTCTTATATATACAGGGTGTCTCTTAACTGTGGGTCTTCCCAGAAATGGGGGATAGCTGGGGTGATTCTGAACAACTTTTTCCTTGACCAAAATGTGCTTTGCAGCTTCAGTTTTGAGTTGTTAATGAAAAACACTGGCCAATCAGAGCGCTCGAGCGCGTGGCTCTCAACCGCACTTGGTTGTGGTCACGAAGAAACGCGTTGGCTCATGCCACGACCGAGCGCGTTTGAGAGCCACGCGCTTGAGCGCGCGCTCTACGGGCGCCCTGATTGGCCAGTGTTTTTCATTAATAACTCAAAAATGAAGCTGCAAGCCACATTTTGGTCAAGGAAAATGTTGTTCAGAATCACCCCAGCTACCCCCATTTCCGGGAAGACCCATAGTTTAGAGACACCCTGTATATTAACGATCACCCGAGTTGAACAACTCTCTCACCTTTAATCTCGCTCATTTCTTTAATACCACTTTAGGTTCTAGACGGTACCAGTGCCAGACGTGTACCAATGCCACAGGTTCGTGACTGTGGCATTGGCACAATGATTTTGAAATTTTTGTAAAGCCTTGCGAGAAATATCGCTCTCGGCTGTTTGATATTTGAAAAGTTTATGCAATACTCTAAAGTCAAGATATGGTGCTTCAGCAGCAGAAAAATGCAGATATCGGTTACTATAGTCTCCTCCTCCGATGCTAACTAAAATTCATCCCTGAACAATCAAATTTTTAAACAATAAATAGTTTTTTCCATCCATCGCGCATGATGAACTATCTCAAGAAATAAAATTTCAAATACTCCCCTGTGCGACGTGCGGACTGTAGGAATGTACATACTCTCAAATTGTTTATTTTATTTGTAGCTCCTTTTCCATATTTTGTAAATGTTTGCATTTTACAAATTCATATTAACACCACAGGCATACCGGCAAAATTCACCATTCTACTTTTAAATTATATTATTTGCAATTGCTATTTAATGGCCCGAATTAATCTTAATAATCCATCCATAATTAAAAACAAAAATAAAAGAAAAAAACATTATTTACAATTAATGGAATGATCCACATTAAATTAGTATAAACATCAGGGTAAGTCTACGAAAGCTTCTCAGACTGATCTCGTCACGAGTACCAAGGCAAGCTAACTGTAATTCGTAATTAGAGCGGCAGGCTCTGCTGAAACCTGGACGAGCATATACTTCTCGCTATTCGCCACGTGAGAAGGATTTTCTTAGGCATTGGGGGATTTTGGGATTGGGGTCGTCCAGGACTTTTCCCTTCTGCGAATCCAGCTGTGCAAGGAATTCCCGTTCGAGATTACGTGTCGACGCGTCGCGGCGCGGAGAAAATTGAAAAGCCCCTATGTGTTCTATTTGCTCTGCATATTTTCTCTTTCTGACCATCGCCGCTTCTATCGTAACACCATAGCGTTCTTAAATAACTTCATATTTCAAATTGTTTTCGACACGCTTATTTTATATAATTAAAATCAATTTTCGTTAACACGTTTGCTGTCCGTGTTGCGTATGTGTGACACGCCGATTATGCGTCCAAAGTGTCGCACATGCAGAACAATGATAAAGTTACATAAACAAATAAAGTCCGTTCTGAAAATCTGCAGTGAATTGTGCAGAAATGTGAAAAAAACGAAACGTGATTTGCGATCCACGTTTTCATCCAACCTACAATGGTAGCGAACGTGCTCAATCAGCAACTATCTTGTGAAATGGAGTCATTGTTATGATACAAAGTGTTGCTTGGTTACGAAAATTAATTTGCTTCAACCTTAATTGAAATATTTTTATTACCAATCTCAAATGCAATCTTAACTTGCAAAGTGTTCATTGTCATCATATTCAGCTTCATTTTAACGTACTATACAAATAACGAAACTGATATTTATTAATTACATTATTAGTGGCACAAAAATGTATTGCAATTATGTAAAATTTGTTGTGTAACACGAGCATGTGATTATCTCAACGTGAAGAAATATATTTTTACGTTATATTTTATATTTTCCGTATGAATCCATGTATCCTGTAGCTAACTGAATTATTGAAACATTCCTCCATGCGATCATACAATATTTTACTGTGAGTTCTTACTTCGGGTATTCAATTAGAATGTGCCTTAAGGTTGAGTAGATTTCCGCATACGTTTTAGCGTTAAATCTTTTGCGAGCTACAGTAACCCATTTTGCAAGCGTTTTATTGCAAATACACATTTAAGAACTTTCCTCCTTCCTTTTTATTTATTTTTTTAGCCTACGAAAATGTTCTATTATTATAATAATCAAGGATTTCATTTTTTTACACAAAAAAGGAACTCCTGTATAATCATAAACCAACTTCAATTTCAAACCACAGTGGTTCTGTGATTCGAAAGTGTAGTCAATTAAGAAAGTATAGTCAATTAAATATCAAATAAATCGAAAAACATTTTAGTTCAATTATCCAGAATATTAACAAAATCGTGCAGATTTTAAATGAATAAATACAATTTAACCGTTTGAGACCCAAGCAGCGCGATCGCGCTGTTGAGATTTTATGTCGAGAAAACCCAGCACATTTCGAGCATTGTGGACAACTGACGGTGCGTTACCAATTGTCGAAGTCGCGAGCTCAGATTTACTGACGCAAGTACATCAAACAGCTCCTTTTAATGTAAATAGTACATTTTACAATAGGTAGAATAATACTATAATAATGCATAATAATAATGCTATTGCGCCGCTTGGTATTTCTCGACATAAAATAAAACAAGCGCTATCGCGCTGCTTGGGTCTTTTCGTACTCATTTAGACAAAGCGCGGTTGCGCTGTTTGGGATTCTTCGACAGTGTTTTCTCAATACCCCTTGGGACTCAAACGGTTAAAACAGGGGAGCAATAATAATTTAATAAAATTTACAATTCTGCAGAGCTTCTAGCAGGTTTTAAGATCAGTTTACGTTATAGACCTACGTTCTTTAATAAATGTAAATTAAAAGTAAGATGAATATTCTCACAAATAAAATAATATGTAAAAGCATATCGCTCAGAAAATATAACGATCGACAAGATAATTTATATCACTGAAATTTCCTTTGTCAGACGATTACTATTTTAATATTTCAAATTTTAAATAGCACTTCTGCAAAATTAAATAACGAAGCACCCAACTTATATAAAGTAATCCTATCCAAATTAGCTACCGAACTCAAAACCTATTACGTCCAAAACGAAGTAAGGATTAAAAGTTATCATTGTAAATAATTAAACCCTTTATGCACTCATGTGACTTTGAAGTGACAATTATACCATTATGATTCGCGATCGAACTGTCGAACGAGTCGATTAATTGAAAAATTTCTTTTTTCAGGGGCTCTGTCCTCCCCTTGCACCCCCACCCCAGAATAATATAACATAACCTAACCTAATCTATCTTTAAGATAGTTGATTCAAAACTAAATTAGGTTTGGGTTAGATTATATTATTTCGGGTGGGAGTGCAGGGGGAGATGCTGAGCCCTGCTGGTACAGTAAGCCATTCGGATAATTTTATAGGTCCTCAAACTGGTGTTCACACACAAAATATAGAAAGATTGTGGAGTGATATGAGAGCAAACATTCCTCGCTATGGCACTCGTGAATATCATTTCACGAATTATCTCGCAGAATTCTTATTCAAAAGAATTTACGTTATTGACACGCGCATTGAGGCTTTCTTTAAATTAATGAGTTCTGTGTATCCATTAGATCATTTAAATACTGATTCATTTTCATTTCGCATACAAATTTTTATTTTCATTTCCCTATAATGGTATACGCAGATTGTAGTGCAGCAGCATTAACACATTTTTATTAAAAAAACTCGAGAAGGTGACCTTCATAACATATGTCAAGGTCAAGGTCATCGGAGTTGCCTCCCCTGAACGTAAGTTTTACCTCTTCTTCTTCAAATACTATCATCATATCAGTCCAAACAGTATTAATTTTTCTTCAGACGACTCTGACGCCAAGGTGAATCAAGAAACAATCCGTAAAGGTGAATGCAAAAATGGGAAAAAGAAGGCAACAAAATACGGACGGCCTCATTTAGTAGCGGTAACGAGACTGGCATCGAGGTACTGACAGCTCCAATCAAAGGAATCCTCGCTCAACACCCAAACATCTACACTCTAAGTTACACCAGCCTGAATACTTTTCTTCGAGAAACCGTTGGTAATACTAGTCACCTGGATATCGTCAAAAGGTATGCTGATTACGTTAAGGCGCTGAGCAACATGTTTCGATACTTACCCAACTCTAGTACACTGCAGTATTAAGAACAGGCTGACTAGAATCATCAAAAAACTAGAAAACTGTGACACAGCCCAAAATACCCCTCTTGATTTAACCTAATAACTTGATCTGTGTCAAATATGGGTCAACGCAGCCACGGAGTTAGCATCTTACCGCGGCTACACATTATTTACTGGAATGCCAGGAGCATCGCGCAAGGAAAAGAAGAGCTACAATACATGCTTCAAGGAATTGATATTTTCATCTGCATTGAAACCTGGCTTAAGCCGGAGACGAGAATAGCTTTCAAAAGTTTTAACGTTGTGCGTAGGGACAGAATTGGTAAAACGGGTGGTGGTATTGATATTTTTAATAGAAAAAGTATCAACTATTGTAGCTTGCCAGATATTAAATCCTCCAACAACCGTATAGAGACCTATACTGTTAAATTGCTGAACACAGTTCCCTCAATTAACCTAGTGGCGTTCTACAGATCGCAGGGTCCCTCCTTAAATCAAAGCAATTGGGACAGTATTATGCAAGTAGTTTCGGATCTTCGGCTGCGTCGTTGTAGGTGATTTCAATGCTCATAACGAAGCATGGAACTGCACTAATAACGACACTAATGGAGAAAGGTTACTCAATAGCTTAGTGGGACATATTTTTCTACACAATCCTAATACATTTACACATTTTGACTTCTAAAGGGTGTCCTAAAATTTACGCAAGATTTGAATTTGCCACCATTTGTGCAATGAAGTGTTACTAACCTTATTAAAAAAATCATTCGACAGCTGATGGGTTAGGGTTAATAAAAATGGAGCGTTACACAACAGAACAACGTGTTTTCATTGTTGAACAATATTTAAAAAATAATCATAGTCCGGCGGCCACAGTTCGAATATTTCGTACAAAATATGGTCGTGATTTAACTTCGTCAACTGTGAAGAGATTAATTGACAAATTCAGGCAGACTGGATCAATTGGTGATGCTAAACACACTGGTCGTCCAAAAACAAGCCGTACAAATGTTAATATCGAAGCAGTACGTAAGAGTGTTAGTGAAAGTCCAGGAACATCAATTCGGCATCGTGAACAAGAATTGCAAATTTCAAGAAGCTCTCTACAGCGTATACTCACTGAAGATCTGCGTCTCCATGCTTACAAAGTTCAAATGGCACAAGAATTGAAGCCTAATGACCATGCACAGCGAAGAAAATTCGTTGAATTTCCTGGCCGTGTACTCTCTCGTTCCGGTGACAAGAATTGGCCCCCTAGATCATGTGATTTAACACCGTTGGATTTCTTTTTATGGGGTTATTTGAAGTCAAAGGTCTATGCCAACAAGCCCACAAGCACGCGTGCATTGAAGGAGGAAATTCAACGCTGCATCAACGAAATTCAGCCACACTTATGCAAAATAATCATAGAAAATTTCTACAAAAGAGTGCGTATGTGCCAGCAAAGCCGTGGAGGCCATTTGCCCAATGTGTTATTCCATACATAACCCTATCCTGTGTACTTCACGATTCAATAAAAAAAATAACAATTTAAAGAGAAAAAATTTGTTTTTTACTTAATTCAAATCTTGCGTAAATTTTGGGACACCCTTTATAATAGCAGTAAATCCAATATCGACTTAGTCCTCACGTCTTTGGACCTTGCTGATAAGACTCATGTTGACATTTCTGGTGATACTTGTGGTTCTGATCACTGTTTCATAAATATAAAAATTAACGGCCAGAAAACTAAACACACTTACAGAAAGCTATTAAACAGACTAGCCTCTAAGAAAACGAATTGGACCAACTATCAAGACGTCATGTCACAAAGCTTCTCTTTGTTTCTATCGCAGCAATTTCTTGTTAACTGTACGAAAGAATCTTTTAAGCACAATACACCTCCGAGGAGAACGGTTGATGGCAATAAGCATGACAACGCTGTTCCGTGATGGGGCTCAGATTGCGACCGAGCTAAGAGATTGATGAAAGCGGCGTACAAGAAATGGCACCACACGTACGAGGTGAAGAACCTAGTTAACTATAAAAAACATGTTGCCACGGCTAAAAAAAACTCTCAAGCAAAGGAAAAGAGAATGCTTTCTCAGTTTTGTTAAAACCTTTGATACTAGAAGAGGTAGTACATATTTCTGGAACGCTTGCAAGAAGTTGAGGAATAAGTGGACGTGCACCCTGGGCAAGTGACTGCCAGTTGGTCAACGTTGAGTTATGGGCTGTTATGGGTTGTATTAGTCATGGGTTGCTTGTAACCCTGACTGGTTTCCGCAGTGTTCTCCCAATCCGTTTCTTGACGGATCGTTCGATTTCACTGAATTCAAATTCGCTTTAGATTAAAAAAATGATAAAGCTGCACCGGGTAGTGATGGCATAGACTACTTAGCTATTAACCCCTTCGCACCGGCGGACGAGATATCTCGCCG
This sequence comes from Nomada ferruginata, assembly GCA_963583965.1. Taxonomy (NCBI): domain Eukaryota; kingdom Metazoa; phylum Arthropoda; class Insecta; order Hymenoptera; family Apidae; genus Nomada; species Nomada ferruginata. Next base: position 4,253,699 of record OY757225.1, on the reverse strand, counting down.
CGCGATTTCGTTCATGATATGCTATGGACGAGATATCTCGCAACGCAATGTCTTTCATGCGATGCTATGTACGAAATATCTCGCGACACAAAATCGTTCATGCGACGCTGTGTACGTAATATCTCGCAAGCCTTTCTATTACAACGCGAGATATCTCGTCCAACGATTTGGATCAAAATGAATTCGTAGGTCACTATGAATGTGGCCTTCAGTTGTAAACATTGAAAAACGGGTAGGCGAGCGCGAGATATCTCGTCCAAAGCAGCACGCGAACGGTGTTGCTTCGCAAGATATTCCGTACACAGCGTCGCATGAACGATTTTGTGTCGCGAGATATTTCGTACATAGCAACGCATGAAAGACATTGCGTTGCGAAATATCTCGTCCATAGCATATCATGAACGAAATCACGCGGCGAGATATCTCGTCCGCCGGTGCGAAGGGGTTAAACTCTTACCTAGTAATGCCGAACTTATTTTATTAAACGTATTTAACGTAGTGTATGCCAGAAATCGTTTTCCTCAGGAGTGGCAAACATTCCAGATATTTTTCATTGACAAAGCCAACAAATCGGGAATCAGACCTATTTCACTTTCTTCGTGTATGTGCAAGCTTTTCGAAACCATGGTAAAAAAACAGATTGGAATAGTGGTTAGAGAACCATCATTTTCATTACCCCTACAAAATGCAAATACGAAAGTTGTTGCGTCGCGAACGAGCAACAATGACGATCCTGTGCCTTACCTGCGAACGACGATATAAAACCGTACCTTGCCGGAAAAGGCGGCTGATAATCTGCATAAGGAACAACCGTCAATGTACAGATGGCTAGCACGTTTATGACGCGCAAGTAGCAAAGCTGTTTTTGAGGAAATCATTTTATTTCCTATGCCAATAAACTATAAGCGTCGATTCTGTACACGACCTCAATAGCTAATTGCATGCATCATAAACGTGGATTTCCAAAGGGTCTTCGGAGCTGGGCCTAACAAACATCTGGCAGGTCAAGTTTGGACACCCTGATGGAAATTCCGCTGCGTTGTCAAACCGACGACAACGTTTGAAGTCGCACCCTCTCCTCCAAGGAAACGCGATTCGGGCGCTAAGGAAGGGTGCGGCTGCACCTTACAAAACATGCTGATTGGTATTTAGACATGTTTCTAAATGACCAATCAGCATGCACAAACCCATTTCCGAGTCGACGTTTTGAGGAACGTTCGATGAGGAAGGACAGTATCAATTCTACAGTCTAATTCGTAACATCAAGCAGGAGACAACCTCCTCAACAAATCACAGTTGACGTATTAACACCAAGCAGGAGACAACCTCCTCCAACAAGTAGCAACGATTCTCATCGGAGTCTAATTCGAAGTTTAACATCAAGCAGGAGACGACCTCCTCCACCAATTCGCAACGGGTCTCACCGGAGTCTCAGTCAACCATTCGCACCGTAACAGCTCAAACAATCGTAGTTTGACAGAAATCAACCGAGTATTGGTTCTCGTATCTTTTTAATAGTGACTCGTTACAATTTATATTTGTGACGAGACGGTATACCGACGTAGTACCGTATTCTCGGAGTGTCGCATACCACGGCGCTCAACAAAAGTTTTAAATGAAAGCAATGATAACGAATCCAGTGATAGTGACGTGTTTGTGCCATTCAGAAAGCGTCTAAGGCGTATGATTACACTGTTCAACATGGGTCTGATTTTGTAACCATCAATATGCGTTTCTTATAGAATTTAATATGCTGAATACGAATCTGCAATCCGTTTTTCTCCAGAACGTACCATTTTTGAAAAAATCAATTTTGAAAAAAATCGCAAATTTTCAACTTTGGAAGTGTTTTGTACTTTTGCGGTAATAGTTATTCATATGCGCTTGGTGCCAAATGATTCTTTGAAGTTTCACGAATAAAATGGTATATGTTGTTATTAGACTATAAACATTTAAATGTGTTTAAATAATGATCAAAGTGAAAGGGACACCGAAAATATACCCATTTTGGCTGATATCTTTCAGTTTATTTCAAAAACTAAGGGTCCAGGAGAAAATCTAACTATTCCACGCGACAGAGCAGACCTTTCTGCAAAGGAAAGCATCAACGGAAGTTACAAAATCATTTTTGTATTCGATATACAAGCGAAATAGTTTGGTAAAACACGCGACGGCAACAGTGACACTCAGCAGAAGACTGCGCGTTTAGTGATTCCGCTACGCTGAGCGATGAGCGGGGAGCCGCCGTCATAGAGCACTACTGTCGCCGCCACGTGTTTTGCCAAACTTTTTCTCTTGTATATCGAATACAAAAATGATTTTGTAATTTCCGTTGATGCTTTCCTTTGCAGAAAGGTCTGCTCTATCGCGTGGCATAGTTAGATTTTCCCCTGGACCTTTACTTTTTGAAATAAATTGAAAGATATCAGCCAAAATGGGTGTATTTTCGGTATCCTTTTCACTTTGATCATTATTTAAACACATTTAAATGTTTATAGTCTAATAACAACATACACCATTTTATTCGTGAAACTTCAAAGAATCATTTGGCACCAAGCGCAACTGAATAACTATTACCGCAAAAGTACAATAAACTTCCAAAGTTGAAAATTTGCGATTTTTTTCAAAATGGATTTTTTCAAAAATGGTACGTTCTGGAGAAAAACGGATTGCAGATTCGTATTCAGCACATTAAAGTCTATAAGAAACGCATATTGAAGGTTACAAAATCAAAAAAAAGTTGAAATTTGTCGAACAGTGTTATAGATGAGAGTAGTGAAGAGGAAGGTATGATGCGTCAATCATGGATTTAGCAGAAAGTAAAAAACACACCAATAATTTGGAAGAATTCTGAAACTCATGGCATAAAAGCACCTGTTTCAAATAATGTAAGTGAGGATCCAAGAATATTAGACCTATTTTCTAATATATTTGATAACAAATTTTGGGAAATACTTGTTACCGAAACAAATTGCTTCGCACATGAGACATTTGAAGACGCTTGAATTTCTATTGAAGTATTGTTTATTCATGAAATATAACTTTGAAACTGTCATCTATTATAAAATATAATACAATTATAATATCTATAGAAGGCAAAAGGATTAGAGTTTACTTGCACAACAGCAGTATCGCGTAAAACTGATTATATCACAGGTATTTACATTTCGGCTCGTATTGCGACTGTTCTCGAGCACCAGCCTGGTCTGTTTACCGCGCGTGACGCCTACCGCTTGGGCCCGGGTTTCGTGGAGCTAAATGGCACGGGAAGGGGTTAATAATAGATACATAACGGCCGATAAAACCGTCATTGAAGTCCAAAACTGAGTCATTAGATCGAGTAAATCCGTCAAGTTCCTGGAAATTAACTTCCAACTTCGACATGAAGTTTAACGCTCATGTTAACATCGTTAGGAAAAAGTGTTTCAAGCTTTTAAATATCATGAAATTTCTCTCGGGCGTCTCATGGGGCGCCTCACCCGAAATTCTTATGCTAATATTTAGCTGTCTTATTAGACCGATTATGGAATATAACTGCTTTGTTTACTATCCTACATATCAATACCTAATTCTAAAGCTGGAACGAATTCATTTTTACCGACTCCTTAAGCGCAATTAAATCATTACAGAAACCAATTTTTTGTTATAACATCAATAGGCAACTTGTTTAAATTAAATCTAAACATGCCTCCTTTGTATCTAATAATAATAGCCTAAACTTTGATAAGTTCGTTTGGATTCGAGCCCGTAACGGGATTTCTGGTAATGAGAAAGCAGAACTTCTTCCTGTAAGCATTGGCTGGATCGGGAGTCGGTGCAAGGCCTGTTGAGCCATGAATAGGTCCTTTTTCCTGGCGCGTCGTAGATGGCCTTATTTTTGTATTTGTACTCGTGCTTGGAACTATGCATTTGAAACGACGCTGAGTGCTCGGCCGGCGTCGCAGTCCGAGTTTAGGATGTCTTGTTTAGGTTACTGAAGAGGTGCGATACGCGAGCGTTCAGAACCGCAATTCCGGGTATCGCAGGGTTATTTCGACGGGATCCCTTTCCCACCATTGATTTTCTGTTAATCAGTGGGCTTGGTTATTTTCACCCACTCTGTTTTAACACTATTCCTACCGACACATCACATATACCTATTCCTACCGCGACCGGTCAAATGACCGGTCTTTAGCGCAACTTATATTTTTTAATATAGAATGAAGATAATAGCCAATTTGACAGTATAAACATATAGTTTCTGATATTCAGAAGTATATAATGTACATTTTATTCGTTTTCACGGCATTTTTTACAAATAGGCTACTCGATTGTACATTTTCCACATACGTACTTTTTACATTTCAGACAGATCTTGTTAGTCTTATTGTCGTTGCAATATCTTATCTGGCATGTTTTCCGTCGTCGTGAACCTGTACTTATATTTGTGACTATTGTTGCTTGATCTTCTTCCAGCTGTAGATCTTTTTGATAATCGGTGGCAAGTTCTTCTGCCAATTGAAATAAAAATTCTTGCCTCGCGTCGCGTGCATACAGGAGTGCAATAAATGCATGTAACTTTGCAGTAGATAGATCCCATTTAGATCCCAAAACTCGAAATGCCTCTGTTTCCGTGCACTTTCTTATACGTCCGACTATATTCTTATCAATAATCAGAGAAAATGCCGTCCTGACTTGACCTTTCATAATATTTCGTTTACTATACCCTGTCGGGCCTGATGTTTCCCTAAAAATGTTATGAATCGGTGCTCTTCCCGGATTAGACCCTTCTTTTACTTCTTGCCAAACAGTTCCGTCTATAGCAGTTTCGAGTACCTGTTCTTCATTCTCACTATCGGAACTAACTAAAAATCTCCTTCTGTTTCGTCCTCTACGTATGTTCGAAACATTCTCTTCGTTCTCATTGGTATTCGAGTCGTTCTCAAATAGATCATAATCATTTTCCGCATTGTCATTTTCAATATCAGAAATTTCCTGATCAACTTCCGAACAATCTTCATCAATATTATTTATTGTCTCTAATAATAAATTCACACTCTTCGAATGTCTTGACATTTTGGGGATGAATATTCGAAGGATAAAATAAAAACTATAATATAAAAATCAAAATCAAAATGGATAAAAAAATGAATAAAAGATAGAATGTGAAACTTACTACGAAGTATTGTTGGTTCTGTTCACTTTTTTGAAAATGACACTTATAACACGTAATAGAATATAAAATAAGAGTACAATAATAGAATAAAAATACAAAAATAAAAGACTGCCGAATATGCTCCTTGTAACTTTCACGTTTTGATGCTCTCTGTTCGGGTCACAAGACTTTACTGATTTGAATTCGTGAGAAGACGTCTAGGTATCGCCTTCGACTATGATTTTATTTCTTTTACAGTCATAGTAGATAAGACGGTATAAGAAAATCCGATTTTCGGACACTTCGGATACCAATCAGGCAAAAAAACACCGCGAGAGATAGACGAGCGAGAACTGTAAACACTTGGAGGTGCCGTAAAGCAGTCCCTGGAAGGCACTTTTCGGCTAAAATCATGCCACAACTGCATTACCATTTGTTTGTAACGACTTTATAGTTTCGGAATTGAGTCTTCGAGAGAATACTATTACAAAAAGATATAAATCGTTCAACCGGTCAAATGACCGGTCGTGGTAGGTAAGACAGACTACAAATTTTTCTCAGAAAACAAACAATAAAAAAAGAAGTGAATATTGAAAAATGTATTATACGTATGTTTTAGGAAAAGTCATGAAGTTTGAAGGCGATGCAATTACGTTGTCTATAGGAAATTCTAATCGAAATGTTGAAAACGGTCATTTGACCGGTCGCGGTAGGAATAGTGTTAAAGCGACCAATAGCTGGCGTCTACGAGTCTTCTTGTAGGACGAATATGCGATCGAGGACCAGATCGAAACGAGCGCTCGGAAGAAGAAAATCAATTCTGCAATTTCGACCATATACAGGGTGGACCACCACATTTTACCATCTGGATTTACGTCATTATTATTACACATAGCAAAAAATGTTTCGGATAAAGTTGAGAGGGTTTTGAGGGGGACATATTCTGATGGTACATTTTTTTTTGTAGGTGGACGTGTGAAGGTCATGTGAAGGTCATTAATGTTTTTTTAAATGGAATTATATATTTTTTATTGAATATACAATTGACAATACATATGTATTGTCACTGTACCATCTTCTAATACTTTAAAATACAGTCCACTATCAACCGTTTTTCGATGAGTGTAATTTGCTTTGACCAACCATACTTTAACTCGGCAATAGAGATCGGATACGGCTCGGCAGTTTCGTTTGAGCATATTCGTGCTCAACAAGGCCCTTATCGCTGTTTACAGTATGAGGGTCCACGGAGTCGCCATTGCGACGGAGGAGTGTTAGGGCTTCGGCATGGGAAGGGACAGTGATTGTTGAGAGGCCCAGTCCCGTCGAAGCAGCAGCGAAATAAACATCATTTTACTCTATATGGCCTACAATATTTAAACGACCTTTCCCTCCTAAATTGCAAAGGGAGCGACCAAAGAATTACCTACACCTGATATCAGGGTTCCCCGTAATGATTTATTTAGGGATCTCAAAAGTGAAGCAAGAGTGTCTACCAATAATTCGATCAAAAAGCAAGACCTAATTAAAGGAATAAACTACTTTCGATCTTGCCACAAAGATTGGGGTAAGCCGTGGCACACTGGGCATGGGCTTTCTAGAAACTTCGTGACTTTTGTTAACTGATGCCCTTCCAATCACTATAACTTAAATGCTTCACTGGCCAGAGTTAATTTCATTTCCAATACTGCTCAAGACCTCAACCATGTCATCCGGAATGTCCGGATTACGAAGATGAACGCAGAGTGCTATTAGTAATGCTCCACAAACGCAAGCTCTATCTCCCTCTTTGCATTGACTCTTCCTTAATCGACACTGATATCAGGGTGCTGAAACTTATTCGTGGTTTTTTGGAGCAATGCTCTGTAAGAGTTTAATTTAATTTAGTTGAATATCATTTGTATTGGATACTTCTTGTAAAACTGCTTACTGCAACTTGAAAAGTCTGTACGATTGGAAATATGTTTAAGTACCATGAAATATGTAATGCATTGTAGTTGCTATATAAGCCATATTTGCTTTAAAGCAATTTAATTAAATAAAATAAAATAAACAATTATACCATTATATTCCAGTCAATATATTTGTTGAGCATTATAAATGTAATGTACCGACGCACTAAATCTTAAGCTATATCTCTTATGTACACCAAATATTATTGCATTTTGCCAAACATTCCTCATCCTTGTCCTTACCCTGTGAATCATCCCGTTTAGTCACCTGACCTATAGTTCTAACTCCTGACCTATGTCCCTAACTATTTTACACTCCTATTTTCGACCTCCCCTATCACACCTACTCCTATATTTCAGATCCTTTATAAACCCTTGACCATTCCTCCTCAAGGACATTCTTATTTTACAAGTCTGACAATGAGATACAAATCCGTCAGCGTCGTACCAGTTTAAATAATCTAAAATAAAGCCAGTCTTTAAGTAAGGTTGTCCCGGCATTATTTTCTCGTGTAACCCATCCATTACATAAATTCAAAGTCACAAGTTTTTTTCCTCCTAATGAACTGCTGGATCATCTCATAAATAATACGATTGACTGTCTTCCAAACATTTGTTTCGCGGTACTACAAACAAATATGTTTGGTCACACGGAAAGAAGGTTTAGGAACTCTGTTACTTACTGCACTATAGGTTCGCACCAAACAGATCAGTAATAGCAAGTTCCATTCTTTAAAACTCCGATATCAGAGAAACCGCGTTATTTATGGGACGAGCGAATATTTAAAATCTTTTCAAATGAAAAAGTAAATTAGAATATCAATAAGACGATAAATTACACTCAACGTTATTCTTTTTCTGGTTAAAGAATTTGACGCTTACTTATTGACTTTATCCCTAAATAGACGAATATCGAACGGACGGCCATCGCTGTCGTTTAACTAACTAATCTTGACGTAGGGACGCGTTGAACAGGGAGGACAGCTGATAAACTGCAGAACACAGGAAGACTGGCACCCTGGTGGTCGCCTAGCCGGCCAGGAAATCGATCGTACACGAAGAAAATTGAATAGCACGATGGCGTACTGTGCCACAAAACAAATGAACATCGCGGTCGTGACACGTGATTGACTATCAAGCATGGTACGATACCGGGATATTAATCAATCGAGATGGAGGTTCCCATCGAGAAGCTTGGACCAGAACTGGATAAAACTAAGGAAGATGAACAGGCGTGTAAAATATTTGTAGGTATATGTATATAATTTAGACTGGAATCAAGGTCACGGAAACTACATTTCATACGAAATGCAGGGTTTTAAAAACTAAGAGAGTAGGATTGGTTTTCAAGAAAAATTGTTTTGCATATACAATGTATTATATTTTTCTTTATTGCAAAATATTTAATAAGGAATGTGCATTTTGTTATTAAGGGGATAGGAAATTGGTAGGTCATTTGTATTATACAGGGTATTTCACCTAACTTGATCACCTTAAATATATCGTTCATTTTGTATGATAGACAAAAATGTTAGGGGAAGAAAGTATTCTGTTCGAAGGCGCCAATACGGTGATGGGCCGAATTTTTTTCTCAAGGTCATTTTTTTCGAGATTTCGAGGTCATCGTATTTTTTTTAAATGGGACTGCATATTTTTAAAACAACAGTCTTATAGCTTGTAAAAAAACGAATCCAACGAGGTGCAATATGTTGACCTTCACGTGACCTTTAACGAGGAAATTATGAAATGTTTGTCAGTAACTTCAGTACGCGTTCGGGGACGGTAAATGAAGGAATTTCAATTTCATTGAAACAGTCTTAAGTTAAATGTTTATTTGAGAAGGTGTTCAAAATGTGCACCATGAACCTGGATACATTTTTGGGGGCGATAAATAAATTCTTGCTGTACATTTTTAAGTTGTTCTACAGTAATTGATCTGCATTCATGTAGAACCCTTTGTCGCATGCTTTCTGCTGTTGTGGGAACATCATTGTAAACTTTTTAGGTGTCCCCACAGAAAGAAATCAAGTGACGTAAGATCCGGCGATCGAGCTGGCCAACAAATTTGTGCACCACGTCCTATCCAACGATCGGGAAACATTCTGTCTAATACATTGCCTGCGATGAGTGCATTATGAGCTGGACAGCCGTCATGCATTTCAATAAAATTGCAATTCCTTCATTTACCGTCCCCGTACGCGTACTGAAGATACTGACAAACATTTCATAATTTCCTCGCTAAAGGTCACGTGAAGGTCAACATATTGCACTTCGTTGGATTCGTTTTTTTACAAGCTATAAGACTGTTGTATTAAAAATATGCAGTCCCATTTAAAAAAAATACGATGACCTTGAAATCTCGACAAAAATGACCTTGAGAAAAAAATTCGACCCATCACCGTATTGGCGCCTTCGAACAGAATATTTTCTCCCCCTGACATTTTTTTCTATCATACAAAATAAGCGATATATTTAAGGTGGTCAAGTTAGGTGAAATACCCTGTATAAAAGCTATGTTCATTACGATTGAACGTTTCTTAGATCTCGTTCTAAAATGAAATCCTCTCCTTTTCCAATTTTCTCCGCTATATTTTTATAAAAATTATGCGAGCTTAAGAAAAAGAACTTGTATCTGATATCGTACGAAAGAAAATTTATTGATTACAATATAAAGTATTCAGTTCTTGCACCTGTATTCAGTCCCAATTATGTTACATGGGAAATGCCTTTTTACAGGAAAACACAAGCTCCAGAGATTCAATTCTGCATAGTTTATCTTTAGTAATACAGTAATGTCTCCATTAGTGTTCAAAATTGTGTCTCCATTAGTGTTCTTTTCCTATCCCCGCCACTTGGGGTGGTGGCCCCCTGAGTGAGTTCGGGTCGTCTTTGATGTTGTGGCAGCCGAGGCTCGGGGCAGAGTTATAGGAAAGGGGCAAGGTAAAATACCCGTGTACGTGAAACAATACTAACGCGGTCAAAATTTAAGAATAAAACTTCTGCATTTTTGGCCCGTTTTCAATGAAATTTTACCAAAATGTTCGTCACAATCTCCTGATTAAAATAACACCAAACACGATATGGTTTGGACAATTTTTACTTATCATGGTATTAATAATTTGATTCCTCTTTATTATTGTTTCCGATAGCAACCGGAATGTGTATATTAGTTGTTAAGAATAAGGTAATTAGTAGTGAGATTATAAATTTGAAAGTAAAATTTCGATTCCATGTCTCCACTAGTGTACCTCGCTGCGAACAGTAACGTGTGCAGGACACGATTCTCGAGCGTCGGGTCCCCTTTGATGTTGTGGCAGCCGAGGCTCGAGGCAGCGTTCGAGATACGAGGCAAGTTTAAATACCCGTGTACGTGAGACAATACTAATGCGATCAAAATTTAAGAATAAAACTTCTGCATTTTTGGTCCGTTTTGAATGAAATTTTACCAACATGTTCGTTACAAGCTCCCGATTAAAATAACACCAAACACGATATGGTTTGGACAATTTTTACTTATAATGGTAGTAATAATTGTCTTCGAAATAATCAGTCCCATGGCACCAATCTATGTCGTGTTTGGTGTCATTTTAATCAGGAGATTGTAACGAACATGTTGGTAAAATTTCATTTAAGACGGACCAAAAATGCACAAGTTTTATTCTTAAATTTTGATCGCGTTAGCATTGTCTCACGTACACGGGTATTTAAACTTGCCTCTTTCCTGGAACGCTGCCTCGAGCCTCGGCTGCCACAACATCAAAGACGACCCGAACTCGCTCGAGAATCGTGTCTGCGCCCCATTAGTGTTCACGTTCGGTCCCGAGCGAGGAACAGTAAGGGAGACATTACTGTAACTATATTATCATAATTAGATATTTTACTTGTAGTAGGATAATGAGGATATATTAATTTAAGTGATTCAGTTTACACGAAAATCCTTTAATGCTATTTTAATTTTATGATTAGCTTGTTACAATAATAACTCTTTTATTAGAACTAAATCAAATTTTAAATATCCACCGAATTGCTTGTTGGGAAATCGATGGGAAAGAGTGCCTCTATGGGACGGCTCGCTTGTTTTTCCCCACCGTTCACGCCGCCGATCACGACCAGGCAGTCGACACAACCCAGGCAACGAAGCCAGACGTGAATAAATAACTATTTCATTCTTGCAACCATTAGTCTTCATTTAAACATAACATCATCACAATATTCAGAATAAAAACATCGGTACGTCGAAGACAGTTCACAAATTCATTAACACCTTTCCGTACCGAACAATGCTATTGAAGTTGACTGTGCCAACTATAATAATTGTTCCACTACATTTAACAACAATACGATTTGAATTTCGTCTATAGCATAATCTAGAGTTACTGTATCATCCCAATATATACTTTCGGAATTTCAACCATATATTACTCACAATACATTATAATTCTATAATTATAGGTACTGTATACATACATATATTAAAAATAAAGTTGCAGAATTATTCAATTAAAATAGCCTCTAAAGCATTTGCTAAAAATGAATTTTCAATTTTTTATTTGTCTACTTATTTATAATTTGTACATAGTATTTTATACTTGACGTAGCCAGATAATTTTGTGACTTGTTGTATGTATGGTACTTGCATTGCACGTCATCATACTCTATACTCTGTTTAAAGAAGAAGAGGAAGCAGACAGAAGGTAGTGAACATGTAGGCAAGGCTTAGAGGAGGTCCGATCAAGGCATCTGGGAGGCAGAAATTACGAACCAGGTCAGGAAGGCTTTAATGAACCAACAGGCGTGCAACAAGCAGAAATTGGAGGAAAGAAAGCTCGTTAAGAATCTGTAAAAGAAAGACCGCCAGGGACGCTTAGGGCAATCAAGAATTAATGGGTAATCTCGATGAAGAATTAACGAAGCGTCAAGATCGCGTAAATGATCGCTTTGAAGTTTAATTGAATCTCGGACGATTAACCGACATTAAAGAAGCAAAAACGATCATTCTGATGTCACTGTAATTCTCGATGGTTTTTTTCTTACACCAACTGATCAACGTGCGTATAATTATTGTGGAGTAAAAAATATAGTGCACCACAAGATTTGTGATAATTTATGTTTAGCTAAACTTTTAAAAATCGATATCTGGGATAACACTGTTCAACACGGGTCTGATTTTGTAACCTTCAATAGGCGTTTCTTGTAGACTTTAACACGTTCCCGCCGGCGTGTACCACCGGTGGTACATGTATAATTGTCCCATCGGGCGGCGTGCACCACCGGTGGTACATGCATACAGTCCCTCGCTCGGGACTGAATGTGGACACTAATCTTGTGCAGACACGATTCTCGAGCGTTCCAAGATAGAGGCAAGATTAGATACCCGTGTACGTGAGACAATACTAACCCGATCAAAATTTAAGAATAAAACTTCTGCATTTTTGGTCCGTTTTGAATGAAATTTTACCAACATGTACGTTACAATCTCCCGATTAAAATGACACTAAACACGATATAATTTGGACCATATTTACTGTTCACAGTGCATTATACACCTCCTACTAAATAATGTAAATATGATCCAAATTATATCGTGTTTGGTGTCATTTTAATCAGAAAAATGTCAGCTATGCTATGTAAAAGTTTCATAAGAAAAGGATGAGAAATAGCAAAGTTTCATCGTTGAATTAGTATTACCTCACCGATATACCCGACCCAGATCGCGTAACACTGATCGGCTGCCACAATATCAAAGGGGACCCGAACTCACTCAGGGGGGCACCACCCCAAGTGGTGGGGATAGAAATGAATACTAATGGTAGACACAATTTTGGACACTAGTCGAGACATTCAGCGCCGCCCGATGAAGCGATGCATGAATAGGAGTGCCGTCCCACAGCGCGGAACACCAATTCCGGCGCCGGCGGGAACGTGTTAATGCGCTAAGTACGAATCTGAAATCCATTTTTCCCTAGAACGTACCATTTTTGAAAAATCAATTTTGAAAAAAAATTGCAAATTTTCAATTTTGGAAGTGTTTTACGGTAATAGGTATTCAGTTCCGCTAGGTGCCGAATGATTCTTTGGACTTCCACGAATAAAATGATTTAAATAGTTGTTTCATTATAAACATTTAAATATGTTTAAATAATGATTAAAGTGAAAAGGACACCGAGAACGCACCCATTTTGGCCGATATTTTTCAATTTGTTTCAAAAACTGTGCGTCTAGGAGAAAATCTGACTATGCCACGCGATAGAACAGACATTTCTGCTAAGGAAAACACCAGCAACGGAAGTTGCAAAATCATTTTCGTTTTTAATATACAAGAAGCGAAATAGTTTGACAAATGACGGCGGTCGCCTCGCTTGCCGCTCAACGTACTGGAATTGCTGCACGCGCACGGCTCTCTTACCCCCTACACGATGATGCATGTCGCGATGCATGCATCGATTCCTAGGTTTCATGAAACCTGCGAGAGTCTCAGCGCTGCATCAAGCACCCTCCACACGACCGATTCCTCTTATCAGTTTGTCGTGTGATGCCAACGCTGAAACACGTGCGTGGAAATGTCGGATTCTGTTCCACTTCCAGTCTTATTGGCTATCGCAGGAGGTATATTAATTGTAAAAAAAGATGAATTGAAGACTAAGAAGAAATTGGCAAAAAGATAGTTAGCCGAGAGACAGAGATTTTCTAATTCTTCATTATTAAAAGAGCTGAAAACAAATGAGCCTAGTGATTATAGAAACTATTTGCGTATAGATGATTCTGCTTTTAATTATCTATTGGACAAAATTCGGCCAAGGAATGAAAAACAAAATACAACGATGCGAGATGCAAATAGTGCAGAAGAAAGACTTTCTGCAACACTAAGATTTTTAGCCACAGGAAGAGATATGAGGATTTAAAATTTTCCACTGCAATTTCACCTCAATTATTGAAATTTAATGTTTACTCTAAAAATTTGCATACAAATCAACTAAGAAACTTAAAACTATTTTAAAATTATATTTGGATATTAAAATGGATATTGAGAAAGCGGGTCCTATACAATATTATTACGTATCTTTATTTGCAATATAGTTTAAAACTGTCGTTTTGCGTCAGTGTACGAAATTTTGCGTGGTACATAACGTCTTGCATTATCTTTTCCGCCAACAGATATTGTTCATTATCTAATAATGATTTTTTGTTGTTCCACAGACACTCGTGCATTCTGTACGTGTTTATAAAATGTTCCCAGAATTCCTTGTCTATCTGTATTTTTATGACACTTGAACCTTTTCAAACACTTCAGACACTTAAGAGTCAGGACTCGGGCCTTGCACACCAACAGTACCAAGACTCTGATTCTTGCTCTGATGCAAGTTTTGAATGCCGAACTATACGTACATATGTATATTGCCGTGAATCACTGTGGATCTTTTTCGCTTGAATTCTATACTTATTCTGATTTCCCTACGTTGCACAAGGAAAAAAGTAAACTACGGGAAAATTTAACACATCTGGAAAACAAAACTTTGTGAGTTACCTCTTTCGGCCATAAAATACCTTTCTTCAAAAAATCAAACTTAATAATAATAATAATAATAATAACTAATAGCATTTTTCCTGTCGTTTATATTCCTCGCCGCGTAGCGTATGAAGTTACAAGAAATTAGCTAGAAATTCAAATTGAAATAAATTAAAATCTATAAAAATCAATAAAAATATATTTGTTACATAGCAATAATTGTATTGAATTCTAGGATTTTAAATAAGTGTTACGAGCCGAGGGCTAAGGGGCACGGCTGCGGAGCCGAGGATCGGTTGTTTATGGTTTTTCGTTAGTTGTTAAACGGGCCGGTGCTTATTTCATCACCGGGATCCGTTTAAGAAAGGAAAATGCGTGGACGAACCAGAGCGTATTTCAGAACTGGGAGCCACTAGGAAATGTTAGTAATTGTTGCCTCGTAACTATCGATATATCTCGAGCGGTTGAGATATATCTATTCGGTGGATTCTATATACTACTTGTGATTGGTATAGGAAACAGAAAGAAATGAATATATCTATGATCAAATAATAAAAATGTCTATATTCTATATATCAAGTAAATACAATATGTAACTATCGTGGACTCAAAGAACCCACGTTTACAGTCTTTAACGTTTATAAATACAATGCTCGAAAGGGAATGCGACCCGATCTTGCTGTCTTTCGACGAATGCGAACTTTAAAATAAATATCGGTTAATGATCAAAGGGGAATTTAACCCGATCTCACTGAGCTTGAGTATTCAAACAGCCTAAGTCGCAACGTATCACGAAGCCAGTTAATTGGATACTGAGCCATTAATAAATAAAAGTTGCTCGAAGGGGACTTGAACCCGATCTCGCTGGCATCAGTATGGCTATCTGGCACCGACATGGTACGCAGCTAGTAATGTCCATACTGATCCTTTAATAAATAGAAGTTGATCGAAAGGGAATGGAACCCGATCTCACTGGCATCAGTATGGCTATCTGGCACCGACATGGTACACAGGTAGTAAGGTCCATACTGAGCCACGAGAGTAGATTTCATGCCCTTTTTATATCCGAAAAGCGGACCAAAAATATGGTGGGGGTACAGAATCTTCCAAGGGAGTCCAAAAGATCGCCCTGAAGCGTGCGTCATCGTGCCATCGCGGAAGGGGCAGACTTGACTGCATGCACTCTCGATTTCCATATAAGGGCATAATAGACGAAACGAAGGAAACAGTATTTCCTACGTAACATAAGCATCTCCTATTTCGCCCAATATTCTCAATAATTCATTTATAAATGCAATTGAAAAATAAATTTTATTGATTATTTTGTACCGACAAGATTGCATAATATAAAAAAATGAGGGTTAAATATATGATTTTCGACTTAAAATATCTTTTGCGCCTTTGAGAGGCAAACTGATTTGCCGTGAACCACTGGTCTGCATTGGATTTAATACGGAGTCGTGATTCTAGCGTCGTTGCAAGTTGCATCGATGATGATTCCTCGATGCCGGCCTACACACATTGCAACATGCATCATGAAACCCAGGAGTCATGCAACATGCATCATCGTGTAGGGGGGCCTTTACCTTCTTGCAATATTATACTTACAATGAGTTTATGCAATCATTTAAAAAATATTATTTAATTATTTATAAACTATTTCATAACAAGCGCAAAAATATTGAAGTTGATATACGTACGTGATATAAATACTTTGTACTACAGTAATGAAGGAATAAAGAAACATCTCACATTTTTAAAACATTTAAACCATTGATTTTTTTAGCTTTCTGGGTCTGTATGTTTTTGAAACTTTACGTTGTATATTTCGTCACGCTCAAGGGGGTCTGCTTTTCGTACTCGATATCTGACTTTTAGCGTGGTCACCAAATATCTGGGTATACTTACCTATACCCAGCCCTTGAGCATGTCATCAAATTTTCGAAACAAAAGGTGGCTGTTTTACAAAGGTGGCAACACAGTCAAACACAGTGGATTCCGGTTAATAGGGACACATCGGGCCGGAAAATTTATCCCAATTAAGCGGCTGTCCCAAAAAAGCGAATTTCAACAGGCAGTCAAAACCAATAGTTTTTGTTTCCGTTCTTCAGTATCTGTCCCGAATAAACGACGGTCCCGATTAACCGGAATCTACTGTACTGTTTGATTTTTTGAGTTTCATTCGAGCATTCAAACAGATACATTGTATATCGGAATACGTGCGCTTGTGAAACATATATGCGATTATATTTTTAAATTAAATGTACAGTGGATTCCAGGTAATAGGGACACATTGGGCCGGAGGAATTTGTCCCAATTAAGCGGCTGTCCTAAAAAAGCGAAGTTCAACTCTGAACAACGTAAAAAATGAAGCCAAAAACGATTTATTGAAAAACGGATGTAATATTCGGTCTTGAATACAAATGTCTGTTTAAACATGCAAATAAAGCTAACAATAAGTCATATGATGTTGTGATTCGCTAGTCTTGTGATGGGAGAACGTTGTGCTGCATCACTCGCGGTCATATTGCTACGACTGGAGCGTGTCAACCTGAGCTCACTTCAATATGATTCCGACCTTTTAAGCTGTTTTTCTTTTATTCACATTGTTCTTTCCTACGTTCGGGCCATATCTATACTTCCAATCAGTATCAGTGCTTCATAGTGAGCTCTACTGTATCTTCAATGGTCAATTGTACGAGCGTAACCGGTCCCAATAAAACGGCGATATGTCCCTCATAAGCGTAGTGGAAACAATAGTATTTGTTTCCGTTCTTCAGTATCTGTCCCGAATAAACGGCGGTCTCGCTTGACCGGCGTCCCTATTAACCGGAAATAATATTTGTGGTGTTATTTTATACATTAATAGTACTTTTAAGTTATTGTTAGTGCAATCAGTGTAAGTAACAATGTCCCGTACGTGTGTAAATATACCAAATAGGTTTTGTTATGTATGTGGTAAAGTGATTTTTAGAAACTATCAACGAAATACATATAACGGAAGCCATTAACACTAGGACTACCGATACATTTTCGTATTATTTAGATAGCATACGTTAGACAGATTATGAACACGAAAGTCGTTGAATGGACATTAAATAGAGATATATAATTGTCATTCTGTTGTATTAAAACTCATCATAAATTGCTACAACGATACCTATATAGGGTCCGGCAGAGTATATGACCACGCTTTTAATGGGAGGTTCTTGGGGTGATTCTGAACAATTTTTTCCTTTACCAAAATGTTGGTTCAAGCTTCGTTTTTGAATTATTAACGAAAAACCCTGGCCAATCATTGCGCGCATAGAGCGCGCGCCCCAGCACGTGACTCTCAATCGCACTCGGTCGCTGTGTTAATGCTTTGGTCACGACCACGACCGAGCGCGATTGAGAGTCACGTGCTGGGGCGCTCTAATTGGCCAGGGTTTTTCGTTAATAAATCAAAAACGAAGCTTCAACCAACATGTTGGTAAAGGAAAAAATTGTTTAGAATGACCCCAGGAATCTGTATATTAATAAATCAAAAAGCAAAAAATCTGAAACAAGTCATTTTTTGATGAAATCAATATTTTAATTGCAAACTTGGTGATCAGAACAAGAAGTGGGTACCTCATGTGATCTGCACCAGATGCGCTACACCCCGTTGAAATATAAAAAAACTGGAAAAAAGACAATAACGTTTAATATAGCGATGGTTTGGAGGGAACCAACAAACCATACCACCGATTGCTACTGTTGTCCTACAGACATATGTGAGC
Source organism: Nomada ferruginata (assembly GCA_963583965.1). Classification (NCBI taxonomy): domain Eukaryota; kingdom Metazoa; phylum Arthropoda; class Insecta; order Hymenoptera; family Apidae; genus Nomada; species Nomada ferruginata. The sequence goes on along the minus strand of OY757225.1, from coordinate 4,235,345 downwards.
ATACCTTTAAAAACAGGGACAACATTTTATATTCGACTGTCTTATCGGTTCTAAGACCAATTTACATAGAAGAAAATGCAGCATCAGCACTTCCAGAAACCACACGTGCTATTATAACGTCAAATTCCGGCGAAGATACGTCCGATTAAGCCGAGCATGAATTTTCAATGGATGGTGGCATTCATTTGATCAATCAAATGGACTTAAATGATTTGGTACGTGATTTGAATCCACCAAAAAATAAAGCAGATATTTTGGCCTCCAGATTGCAGCAATGGAATCTACTAACACCGGAAACCTCTATTACTCACTTCCGAAAAAGATGTGAGGAATTTGAAGAATGTTTTCTTAAGCACGAAAACGTGTGTAACTGTCCAGATATAAAAATTCTATTTGCCAAGCTAGGTTTTGAGCATCAACCTAAAGAATGGAGGCTCTTCATAGATTCCTCGAAAATAAGTTTGAAAGCCGGACTTTTAAATAATGGAAATTTATACCCGTCAGTATCAATTGCATACGGTGCGCAAGTAAAAGAAACGTATGACATTTTCCAAAAAGTTTTACATAAAATTAGTTATGAAATGTACAATTGGCATATATGCGGAGATCTAAAAGTTATAGCCATATTAATGGGTCTGCAAACCGGGTACACGAAATATTGTTGCTTTTTGTGCGAATGGGACAGCCGGGCGAAACCACTATACACTCAAAAAATGGCCAGCAAGGAAAGAAAGGCTTCTTCCCCAGAGAACGAAATATAAAAAATATAAATTTAGTAGATAAGAATAATATTTATTTGTCGCCATTACATATTAAATTGGGAATTATGAAAGTTTTTGTAAAATGCACGGACAAAAATGGAACTGTGTTTAACTATTTAAAGCTAAAATTCCCATCTTTATCAGAGGCAAAGATAAAAGAAAGCATTTTTGTAGGGCCACAGATTCGCACGTTAATGCTAGATGAAGAATTCTATCAGAAAATGGTACCAGCAGAACAAAAAGTATGGACGGCGTTTGAAAATATATGTAACAATTTTCTTGGGTCATATCGATCATCGGATAATGTCCAAATTGTTAAAGAATTACGCCAAGCTTGCAAAAAATTGGGATGCAATATGTCCCTTAAAATGCATTTTTTTACACTCACACCTAGACTGTTCCCCCGAAAATCTTGGGGATGTGAGTGACGAACGCGGTGAACGATTTCATCAAGATATTAATGTTATGGAAAAACGATATGCTGGAAAAGATAGTGCTGCAATATTGGCGGATTACTGTTGGCAGTTGAAAACGGAAGCAAAAGGATTTCATAAACGTCAATCGGGAAGAAAGTTCATTAGGTAAATATATATCTTAACTTCTTAATGTCTGTTCTATCGCGTGGCGTAGTCAGATTTTCTGCTAGACCCTCAGTTTTTGAAACAAATTGAAAAATATCGGCCAAAATGGATGCATTTTCGGTATCCTTTTCATTTGGATCATTATTTAAACATATTTAAATGTTTATAATCAAACTACTATTTATATCATTTTATTCGCGAATTTCCAAACAATCATTTGGCACCAAGCGGAACTGAATAACTATTATCGTAAAAGTACAAAACACTTCCAAAGTTCAAAAAGTGCGATTTTTTTCAAAATTGATGTTTCAAAAATGGTACGTTCTGGAGAAAAACGTATTTCAGATTCGTATTCAGCGCGTTAAAGCCTACAAGAAACGCATATTGAAGGTTACAAAATCAGAAAAAAGTTTAAGTTTGTCGAACAGTGAAGAAAATTATTAACCCCAGAAATTGTGATGTCCAAAGCTCGCGTGATCGTCGATGTCATAGTTTCGATTATCATAGTTTCTTTGTATATAGCAATAATAATCTCTGATTAACATAGTTAGAAGCGTATACGACGAAAAATAATTTCTCGAGAATTTGTTAAGCAAATAAACTGGTTGTAGTTAAAAATTTCGTGCTAAAAATTAACTAAAATTCCCCTTGGAAGTGTTATTAGTATAATTGATTTTATATTCTTTATAATTATTTATTCTAAAAGTACCATTAAAAATATGCAGTTCAAGGAAATCAGTAAAATATGAAAGAAATATTGGAATAAATACTTTTCACATATATTATTCTACAGATTTTTATTATTTGTCAAACCACGTTCAAGAAGTCCCTCCAAATTATTGTTATGTTACTGTATTTTTGAATGTAAGCTTAAATTATTTTATGTGCAAGAGCCTTATTATCAATGTGATTAACGTAATCAACAGTGGTCGTCCAATGTCAATAAATAAATGATTAAATAAATACTATTCTACATTGTTGTGAGTGCAAACAGCTACAATATATTCTACCTTGGTGGATTATAATTTTATACAAAAGGGTGCGAAAGTAGACGAAAAATCTAAGAGAGATCAGAAATTTTCAATTTGAATTTTGTAACTCTGCAATTCAAATATAAGAAACAGAGAAAAATGAACACTGGGAAATAAAAAAATTAATTGAAATATGGCATAAACATCTTTTTTCAAAATTGATACATATTAAATAATCGTCTTATAAATTCTGTCGGTAATAATTACACGAAACAAGAATAACTCTCTTTATAGAATAACTTGCAAACAATTTGTTAAACCGAGGCTCCGCATAAGCAAGCAATCCTTGCAAAATTTCCGCGCACCATTACAAAGCCGATTCCTGACGAATCCAAGCAAGTACTAAATTGAAGTATCTGTAAGGGTCATTAAAAGCAAAAGGGACGCTGAACGAGGACAGGATCATGGATAATAAAACGACCAGGACGTTCGATTCAATTTTCCATGGGACTCGATTGGATCCGAGAAAAATGCTGGTCGAGGTATCGAAAGCTCGGAGATTTTGAGTTTGATCGTCTGGAACGGTCGATACACGGGCGGCCGTACAAGCAATGAGAAGCGGATAAACGAAAATAGAAAGGGAACAGAACGGAAAATGGCATGTTGCGTCTGTATGAGAGTGGAAAATGAGACCCGTTAGCGATTGCCCTTGTTTTTTTCAGGAGGATTTCGGACCAGGGAACACGGGAAAATGGGAGGAAAAAGGCCAGAGTAGACGTTTAAGTGCCTGCACGTGTATGAGATATTTCTTTCTCGAACGTGTGCATGAAATGAGCATCTTCCTATTGTCTCACGAAAATGCTGATTTATCGAAAGCAATATGCGTGCCTAGCTACTTCTCCCTTTTTTTTTCTTTTTTTTTTGCCCAGCCCGCAGAAGAAATTTTTTTTGCTACGACTACGTGTTCATCTGTGGACCCAATGGAGGGTGTTGTTCTGTATGATACATGGTAACTAAAACGTGTTGCAAATACCCAGGTATATAGGATAGTGATATTTTTGGTTATTGTTTTATTGATTCTTACTCACTCATCCTTTCATAAGGTGTCCCCATTCTTTTCCTTTTCAGGCTAAGCCTCCATTCCTCTCCTTCCCCTTCTTTTCCTATTATTTTTTCTATATTTTCATACCACCCACCCGGGTTACTTTCGTACCTGTCGCATATTTCTCAAACACGTTCCCACGTCTCCTAATCTTCTCCACATAACCTGCATTCTTTTTCCTTTTCTTTTAACCAGTATTTTCTTTCCTTAATCTGATTACCCAGTCTGAACCTTGCAATTCTCTTTAGTCTGTCCTCGCTCCAACCTTTCTGCATATACTTTGGAATTCTTTCTACCCTTATTACTTTGTACCACCCATTATATCTTGATTTCATTATTTCCCCCCTTCTCTTTTCCGCCTGCTTTTCTCTTTCTATTTTTTCCAGCTTTTCTCTACTTACATTCTTATCCCTGCCCTCTCATTCTCTTTCTTCTCCTATCTTTTCGACATTCTTCAAGGTTCATTTCCTTTTTACCTTTCGCCTCCTTCTCCTCGTTTACACTTCTCCTCGAAGTTCCATGCTCTTATTTCCGCTCACGTTCTCATCGTGTCTCTCTTTAATTCTTCTCTTATGAGGTATCTGGCAGTGTTCCATTCTACTGTTAATGTCCATCTGAAAAACTTGTTATGTAGTACCTCTATTTCTGTTCTTTCCCCCCCCCCATATCTCTGCACCATATACTGCTATCGTCCATCTTAGTCGGTCGAACAACCAGATTCTTGTTTTTCAACCTCTTCCAAATATTCTTTTCCCTGGTCCCCATACCTGTCTCGTCACCATCGCTGCCTTCTTACTTATTTCTCTGGTATCAGCTTCCTGTCCTCCATTTATTTTTAACCGATATCCTAAATATGTAAATTTTCTCACATCTTTTATTTCGTCCTCCTTCCATTTCCATATTATTTCTTTCAACCTTCCTCCACCCGCTCTAAATCCTCATTACTTTCGACTTTTTCATGTTCAGTATCATATTCCTCCCCGTCAGGTATATTCCCAGGCTCTAGATCATTTATTCCCCATCTCATACTCTTTTTCTGCCAAGATCACTATATCATCTGCCTATGACAGACAGTATATTCTTTCTTTTTCTATCTGCATTCTTCCTCTCCATCTTTTCTTGTAGAAGTCCTCTACATCCGCCATAAATATATTAAATAGGTGCGGACTCATCGGGCATTCCTGCCTCACTCCTCTTTCTGTCCAGAAGTTTTCCCCTATGTTTCTGTTTCCCCACACACCGTTCTTTGTTTCCCTATATATTTCCTTGATTCCCTCTATCAGTTCCTAACTTATCCCTTTCTTCGACATAGTTTCTGACAACTTTTTTCTCTCTGTCGTGTCGAAAGCTGCTTTCAGGTCTATAAAAAATGTTGCCATTTTTCTTTTCCTTTCTTTTGTATATTTGATTATAGCATAGTTCAGCACGTAGATGCTGTCTATCATCCCTATACCCTATCTGTCCTTTCTTCAGTACTTCCTCTTCTTCTATTTCTTTCACTAACCTATCTGTCGCAATGTTTGCATATACTTTATATATTGTGTCTATTATTGTAACCCCTCTATATTCTTCCCTTTTCCCTCCACCCCCTTTTTTCTTAATTGCTATGATTATTTCTTTGTGCCATCCAAGCAAGGCCATTCTTCTCCATTCAAAACTTTCATCGAATTTCACTATTTCCGCTGGCAGCCTATCCTTTCCAACTGCTGCCTACCCCTCCTTTACCTTTCCTATTGCCCTCTTTACTTCCTCTCTTGTTATTTCCCTCTCTACCATTCTGTTCCCTGGTATTCCATCTTCGGATCTGTCTCTCCTTTCCATTCTTCCCAACATCTCCATGAAGTACCTTGTCCACTGATCTTCTGTTATGTTATTCTCTGTTCGTTCTCCTCTATTTCAAATTTAGTTTTATTATCCTCCATACTCCTCCTTCATTCATCACTTGCTCTGCCTCATTTATTAAACCTTCTTTTACTTCCTCCTTCCTTCGTTCGCATAGATCTCTGTATTTCATTCTTTTCCTCTTGTACTCTTCTCTGTTATTCCTTCCTCTTCCCCAACTTCTCAGACTCTTCCTCACTTCTTCACTTTTTGCTTTACATTCTTCGCTCCACCACATTTCTTTTCTTTCCTTTTTTTTCTAGCTCTGCATTGCTTTCTTAATATTTCTTATTTCTTTATCTAACATTCCTTTCACCTCTTCCGAACTTACTCCTAAAACTCTAATTTCTACTCTAAAGGTTTCTATCGTTTTCTTATTCCATAATATCCTGCCCCCTTTGTATTCTGTTCTATCTTCTAACGTGTATTTTCCATCCTCTTCTTTTTGCCTTTATTTTTACTACTACCAGGAAATGGTCCGAGTCTGTTGTGTCCTCTATATTTATATTCTCTACTTCTTCTCTTCCTTCCTCGTCTGTTATCAGGTGGTATATTTGGTCTCTCCCCTAACACCCACGTATGTCTAATCCCCATCTTCATCTCCCTTAATGTTACCATTCAGTATCGCCCATCCAGCTACTTCTATATATTTTATTAAACTTATTCCTTCTCCATTACGTTTTTTATCTTTTAATTCTCTGCTTTCTTTCGTACTCTCTCTAGCCTCACCCTCATCTCACTCCGCCTCCTTTTCTACCTGTTTCGACCGTACGTTACTTTTTTTAATAGCAACGACGGCGCACGTCTGACAATTGTAAGTTGCCTAGACCGTGCTTCCAGACGGCAAATTAATGGCGGCGGGAACTTTTAGGCGATTTAGAGAGGCTTTAAAGAACTGTAAACACAGTAGCTCCTAATCAGTTTTGTATAATATATTGAGAAGATACAGTTATCCGTGGATAGGTAACGGTAATGTGGAAAGGCTTTACAACTTGTTCTAACGCTGGTTACTGGTAAACTAAACTAAATGCTGAAAATGCGCTACAAGGTGGACCCCGTGTGGGTGGAGTTCCATACGGTTTTTAAAACACTGCAACTTTTTTGGTGCAAACCGGTATAGCTCCCACCAAGGGTGCCAAATAAGACCTTCCCCACATAATTAGGGAAAGGGAAAACTCGTCGTGGGAAACCCAACGACGCGGGCGACCAGCATCTGCAGCAGGACCGCTAGCCTGTCATCGAGCCTCCCCCTTATCGCCTGCGTACAAAAGAGGCCCTTGAACTACGCTTGCACGCCAGGAAAATTGGCGCCTCGCCTATGAAAAGTCTCGCCTTGCTTAAGAATCCTGGGGCCTTGAAATAAACACTGAGTTCAATAAATGAGATAGAAAATTCCGTCTAAGGACGGAACACTACCTGCTCTGGAATTGAAATCTCCTCCTGTTATCATCCTTCGCCCATTTTGTCTTTTTTCTATCCATCCTTTCACTACATTCAGTGTTTCCTACTATCTTGCACTCTTTTCCCTAAAAGGGGTATTCTAGTGTGACACGCGATTTTTCAGCTGCTTTTAGGAATTTTTTGCGGTCTTAGAGAAAGATTTTTACACTGAACTTTTTACAGTGTTTTTAATACATCTTGAACTCTAATTAAACATTTTTTTTAATTAAAAATGTGCAATACAGATGGCGTCACAACGTACAGAAGAAGATCATCTCGAAAAAATGGCTCGGTTGGTAACCATCATTCGGTTCGTTCTAGTCATCGGAACTAAAAAAAACCAAAGAAATTCTGAAATTATATGGCCCTGACTATCGAAGGTAGCAGGTTTGGGTTGAAATAGTAAAATTTCTTAAAATGGCAGCAATTTTGTTGTATTTTTTTCGTCCTCTTTGGCCTGCAAAGTAAAGAAAAGAAAACATTTGTCAAGACAAATGACTAGTAACTGCCAATGAGTAAGTGTCAAAAATAGTGAAATAGGCCTAGAAATAGGCTCTGCAAATCCTTTTGCAGATCTATTTTCTATAACATCTAATTTTAGAAATTTTAAAACAAAATCAATTTTTTTTACCCGTCACACTAGAATACCCCCTAAATCTTAATTTGTATATACCTCCACCCGCTCATTCTCCTACTTCTGTATATAACTCTCCGTTGTTAGCTTATCTTTTAGTCCTATCGCTCTACCCTTCTTGTTTCTCCCCTCCGCTCCTTGTTTGTTCCACGAGAACCCCTTCGGTAATATTCCTTTAATTCTTTGTTTTCATAAGTATTATGATATATCACTCCTTCTTCCATTCTCCTTGTATTGCTCTGTCCATTCCTTGGGTTTTTCTCCTTCTCTGCTCCATTTCCACTATTTTCATTCTATCACTATCCTGCCGTATTTTAGATTTATCCTTCTCCTCGTTTTCCTTATATTTATCCTTGTCTATATCTTTTCCTCCTTCTCCCTTTATACCTTGTCTTCTTCTCTCTTTGTTCTCTTTTTCTTTTTATTATTCATCCCTGTTTCTCCAGCTGCCGCTCCTGTCGCTTCTTCTTACTGCTTCCTAATCTCTAATTCCTCGATTTTTAAGGACCGCTTTTCTCCGCCTCCCTTCACTCTCATTCGCACATTTTATCATACGAAATTTCCAGCCTTACCACCTCTGCTCCTTTACACTCGGGCCCTGTTCCTTTACTCACTTTATTTCTAGTACAACTCTTGCTCTGCCCTTTTTGTCTCTTACTCCTTTCTCACCGGAAACGGAACCTCGCCTAATGCTTATAATATTTAGATATATTTATGGACAAAATGTTGTTAGGCTCCTAAAACACTTCAAAATGGCAATCACGAAACTTTGGATTGATGCATAGAAAAAGCTATTTCAGAGTAGACTCTCTCTTCTCTAAGCTAACTCGTAAAGAACAAACTATAATAAATAGAATTAAGATAACCCATACCACATTCACACACTCTCACCTCATTACCAATCCGGCAGTATGCAATTATTGTAACATACCTACATCCACGAAACATGTCCTACTTCATTGCCATAAATTGTCGAGTCTTCGTACAAAACAGTCCTTACACCATTCCCTAAAGGACAGCTTCATCAATCATCAACCTTTACAATGGATCCTAAACTATTTGAAAGACCGGGGCAGTTGATGCGACATTCAAGTTATACAAAAAAATAAAGTTATTTTTTTTCGTTTATTCATACGTAATATCACATGCTTTTAGAGTCGGCATGATTATGAGCCGTATGCGCCCAGTTTTTAATTAGGAGATTTTTATTTGAAAGTTGAGACTGCTTTTAAATATTTAATCCGTTCATGTCCATTCATATGGATTTCTTTTTCCTGTAAAACATTTCGGGATTTTTTACGAAAAAAAAATGGCGTAGATGAATAGAGTGGTGACGACATCGCAAGGCCACCATGTGGAATCGTCTTTAAGGGGGCCGACTTCAGGCACCATGGCCGGTGTGCGTGCACTCACACAACAACGGAAAGCATGCACGTATACGCCATGCGCGACAGAGACCCCATTTCTAATTTTTCGACTGTTGTCTCGATAATTGCCTTAATGAAACTTTCGCGGATATAGAACACACGGGTAGACTTCACCACAGCCCTAAAGGTATATTTGATCGCCAATAAACACCATTCGTTGAGAAGAATAGTGTTTCTGAAACTGGCAAGCTTGAGACAGACAACGATGTAGGCAACAAGATGGCTGCAGACATCTTGACACATTTCACATATAGCAAATATTGGACGATTTAATGGTTTATTCACTGCTCAAACACCCATTAGGGCTTGCTTGAAGTAGCACAAGATCATAGAAATTCGATTTTTCACAATTTATCACTTCTGGAAAGCGGAGAAAGTAAAATACGATTTGCACGCATCCGACGTAAGAATAGTTCACTGATTCTCCGTCGGTGGCGTTTATGGTACATTCTAGTGAATTTGGCCAAGTTACCGCCAGGGTCGATAAAAATACAAATCAGTCGATAAATGTATATAAGTTATAATTTCACACCACGAACGGCGATTCATACATGAATACGTGATGCGTGCACACAGACACCAGTAAGGCATAGTTGCCGGCACGTATCAAACCTCTGTCACGCTGTTGTCACATCTGTTACAATTATAACATAAGCATCAGCAAAATGAATCGGCTCGACCCGAGATGTTGATTCGAGCCGCTGCAAACTTTTTTGTAGGTTCGAGTCCCCTTGGGGGGTATACTTTTTACATTCATTTTTTTTTCGTTACTAAGTATATGACAATTATCAATATTTGTTAAATACTTTAATTTAATATACGTAAATATGAAGTTGAAGCGCTTTTTTCTACCGTTTTCTTCCCGTGTATCTTGCCAATTATGGAACTGTTTGATATTTCTAACATTTGGACGCGTATACACGTCAATCCGAAGCTCAAAATGTGTAACTCAAAATTATCATTTGGTGGTATGTTTCATTTATATTAGCAATAAAGCTGCTATTTTAATATATATGAAATATATTAACTATATTATACAACAATAATATAATTGTAATATAATTAAAATATATGTAAGATTATCGAAGGCGTTTGAATAGGTATTCAAATGATTATGTCGGCGTGTATGTGTTAAAAAGTTGTTTTGTTTAGCTCTCGTGACCGTAGTCTGTACAACAATACAATGTCACCATGGTCCTTTTCGATCATTTTATGCTTCGCTCTAAGCAACAGAAAGCTATGATAGACAAACATAGAGCTACGTACGTCAGATGTACCTATGACGTGACAGCAAGACGGGAATCGGTGTGACACCGCAACTATGACGCAGGGTGTGAGGGCCGTCATTTGTTTGTAAGATGAACCGCGTGGCCCGCGGTCCGCCAGTTGGCTGTGCCTGACCTATGTCAAGCAGCAATAGGAGCCCTTCTCTCATAAGTTCCAAAAATTATTTTCTTACACATATTAATATTGTTTTATCAATCTGTTTTTGTCAACTTGACCCTTGTATCTCCTGTTTCATTTGCACTATTCTCTTTTATGTTCGGCAAAAATCAAAATCTCAACTTGAGTCGAATCTATCGAAGTTTTCCTGAAAAGCAAAACTGTAATAGATATGACAATATCAACTATGTCTCCGTATTTTTCGTTTGTCATTCTACACAATGACCGAAGCAATGGGAAAAAGCGAATGAAATGAATTAACAATTATCAATATATGCATATTCGGTACTCGCTTAAAATCTCTAAAAATAAATATTTTCCATTATCTCTGATGGTATAATTGCTTTCGCAACAATAATTATTTGTAAAAAAGAAATGATTGTGTCATCTAAAAGAAAGGCGAAATAGTAGTAAAACATCACACGAGTTTTCCTGCACTTCATCTACGACTGTTCAATCTAATTGTAAGATGCCTGAAAATGCTTCATACATTATACTTTAATGTTAGAAATATTAAACGGTACCGTAATTGGCAAGATACATGACAAACGGTAGCGCAAAAAGCGCTATAAGTTCAGATTTAGGTATATTAAATTAAAATATTGGTAAGCAAATATTGATCATTGTCATATAGTTAGGAAGTAGAAAAAAAGTAATGTACAAAATTTATAGCCGAGGGGGATCGAACCTACAAAAAAGTTTCCAGCCGTTCAGCAGCTATGTCTATGTTCGGCAGGAATGAAAATCTCTGCTCGAGCCGATTCATTTTGCTGATGGCCACGATTGTAACAGATGTGGCAATAGTGCGACAGAACTCTCAAATAATGTGATTTGGCAACTATGGCCCCCCACTCTCCTTTTATAATTCTGCCTAATGATGTTAGATGTCAGATCGTGAGTTTATAATTCTGTATAATGAGTTTAGATGTCACCCCGTAAAATGTCGAAGCAGACGATTTTTCTGTTTTCACTAACGCCCACTCTGCCGAATGGCGCTTACATTAGTTCTGAATAGTCAAGCTACGCGTTTACGCCGTAATTGATCGTCAAAAGTTCTGCTAAAGCTCAGTGAGATCGGGTTAAATTCCCTTTTGAACATTCCTCCGATATTTATTCCAACATTTATATTCGTCAAAAGACAGCAAGATCGGGTTAAATTCCGTTTCGAGCATTTGTATTTTTATAAACGTTAAAGACTGTAAGCGTGGGTTTTAACTCCGCGATTATTACGTATTGTAATTCATTTGAGATATAGAATATAGACATTTTATTATTTGATTATAGACGTATTTAATTCATTCCGTTTCCTATACCAATCATAAGCAGTATTCAATCCACCGAATAGATACATCTTAACCGCTCGAGGTATATTGATAGTTACGAGGTTACAATTACTAACATTCCTGTGGCTCCCGGTGATGAAATAGGCACTGGATCGTCCACGCACTTCCCATCAAACGGTTCGACCGCTTAACTAACAGAAAACTCTTAAACAACCGATCCTCGGCTCCGCAGCCGTGCCCCTTAGCCCTCGGCTCGTAACACTCTCCAAATTCTAACGTCCCAAAACTAACAAAAATACCCATCAAAATATATAGGAACAATTTTTCCCCAAGAAGAATTAAATTCGAAAATGGAGCGAAGAATCTGCATTTCGTTTGAAAATTCGGGAAGAAGATTCGATTAGAGCGTGTTTCACCATGCAAATAGGTAGTATCAGCTGGCAGATACGTTTTTTGGTCATCACAGTCTTCTCACCCAATCACCATACATGGAAAAATATTCTTTTCCACTGTTTTCGCCCGTTGAAATATTTGTTTCCCTTACTTTTACAAAATATATATCCCATACTTTTCACATAATGGTAATATTCACCGATATTTTTGTATTCAATTGAACGTAATATAATTCATACTATTCTTCGTTAAATATTCCCATCCAGGCATGATTTTTTCATGTTCGAACGAATGATTCACGAAAAAGGATACTTTCGAGTCTCGAGCTAAACTGTTTTGCGAAGGGATATTACGTTCCATGGTATGAGCTTCGTACACACATAAATATTAGCAGCACGGCGCACGCGAACGTGCCGCTTCAAACAGCCTCGTCAGGTTGCTTTCAATCTGAAAAGACTGGAGCTCAACGTGGGAAAGTTAATAGCTTTGAATGTAGAAAAGTTAGCCGTGCTCTCGTGATGGAAATTATTAGACAGCTTGGCTAGGGAACTTTGCGAGTAAGTTTCAACGCTTGGCAACACAGAGAAGAGCAAGTTTGTTTGCGACTTTCATTAAGGAATCATTGTCCAGAGATGCTTTTTTCATTAGATGCGTCGATAAGCAATTCACTCTTTCTTTAACAATTTTTGTTAGTTTGTTAAATCCACTGTTTCTTTACCAATATTATTTGTTTAATCAAAGCACTTTTCAACAGCATTTTTTTGTGTACCAATGAGGTGTTTACTGTTTTTTTTATCAACATTGTAACACATTGCACTATTTTGTTAAGCTAAACAAGTTTCAATGTTATAAAGAAAAACTGGTATTCTTTTTCAAGTATTGCAATGCATGACTCAAAACTACTTTAATACCTTTCTTGTAACTAATTCTAGAGCCACAAAATACACGTACAAATTTATCAGTAATTAACTGAATATTGCTTATTATAAGAAAAAGCTTTTAGTGTATTCATCATAAGATATAATCGATCTCTTTGATAACGAACGGAGACTAATAAGAAAACGATGAAGAATTATAAATAATGTATTTGCAACGTATGGACACAACAGTAATATGTACCTATGCAATATGTCTGTACAATCCAGATTTATAAATAAATCCGGAAATGCAGAGAGTAATTGATGAATTATATTCATAGTAGGTATGCACTCTGTACTATGAATCACAGACGATACCAAAGGTTTCGAATTTTGAAGTTATTTTTGTAAATTTTATTCTTATATCAAACGATAAAAGTATCTTATAGTTCGCAAAATTGGTCGAGGGCATCAGCGACCACGTTCAACCTGTGTTGCAATCGAATCGAATTGGAAACGCGGAAACACTTAGCCTAAATATTAATCAACGAAAATTCCTTCAATATGGCGTGCCAAATTGGGCTAAATCCTATAACGCAATTTAGTCTGTTGCGGTAGCATAGGGCAAAACTTGCCGATATTGTTAGTTCATTCGTGACGTAATGCGACAGCGTAGATTATTCAGAGCGTTAACTAGTTAAATGTCACCGTTGTACCGTGGCTTTAACAATTTATCGATAGTCGACCGAATGTCAACGTTCATTGTTCAAACAGCAAAACTCAATTCCACCATAATGTGTGAAATATTTGCGTCTGAATTTTGCTTGAATCATTACATGGAAATATCTTCTACACAAGCAAAATTAAATATTTCATTGTCGGAATAACTAATAGGACATTATCTAAGAAAACAAATGGTTCTTTCAATAGATATGATTAATCAATTATGGGAATTCAGGTGACCGATTTTTTCGTGACTATATGTATACATATGTTTTTATATTTTACGGACTTTGAAAAAATATTTATTATCTGGTAATGGCTAAAAAATTTAGAGGCATACAAAACTTCCCTTTGAAGGAAAAAGAAAACGATAGACTAAAAGATTTTAATTTTTCTATGGAAATATACGAGATTCACAGTCTACTTTTGTCGTGTAACAAATTGGAAAATATATTATACTCCTGTATCATATTTTGAATATTGAATCATATATTGAAGGGACTATAGTAATATTTTCATTTTGTAAGATGGCTTACACGGAAATATGTTTATGTATTCAACGCTCGTCGAAAAATCGACACTAACAACACTTCTCAACAAAATCACCACGCAACCCATCCACTTGTTGAAATCAATAAAAATAAGAAACGGCTACCGCATGCTCGCTCACACAAGTGGGTCAAATGTGCCTCTAAACCAAATTTAACTTGTGAGGTGTCATTCGATAACTCATAAAAAAAAACCAATTCGTACCAAGTTTCAACCCTGTAGCTCAACTGGGAGAGTAGTTACCGGGAAAAAACCAAAATACAGTTTTTCCGCAATATCTCCCATTTTAGCGCATAAAAAAATTTGAAAAAATCTGAGTCATTTCCATTATGGAGGCACATATTGTAGAAGTTTTGCAGATTTCCTTCAATACCAAATCGGCATTTTTTAGCATTTTTTTACGTTTTTTATTTTTTACAGCTCGGGTTTTCAATTGAAAAATCTACAAAACTTCTGCAATATGTGCCTGCCTAATGGAAATGTCTCAGATTCTTTTCAAAATTTTTTATGCTGTTACGTAGGAAGGATTGTTTCCTTCGTCTTGTCTATGATGCCCTTATTTGGAAATCGAGAGTGGATGCAGTCGGGTCTGCCCCTTCCGCGATGACGCGATGACGCGATGACGTAACCCTTCGGGGGAATCTTCGGGACTCCCTTGGAAGATTCTGCACCCCCACCATATTTTTGGTCCGGATTTCGGGTATAAAAAGGGCACGAAATCTGCCCTCAGTGGCTTAGTTCTGAATAGTCAAGCTACGTGTTTACGCCGTAATTGATAGTCAAAAGTTCTGCTAGACCTCAGTGAGATCGGGTTAACTTCCCTATCGATCATTCATCCGATATTTATTCCAACGTTCGCATTCGTCGAAAGACAGCAAGATCGGGTCGCATTCCCTTTCGAGCATTCGTATTTATAAACGTTAAAGACTGTAAGCGTGGGTTTTAACTCCGCAATTATTACGTATTGTAATTCATTTTAGATAAAGAATATAGAGATTTTTATTATTTGATTATAGACGTATTTAATTCATTCTGTTTCCTATACCAATTATAAGCAGTATTAAATCCACCGAATAGATACATCTTAACCGCTCGAGGTGTATCGATAGTTACGAGGCAATAATTACTAACATTCCTGTGTCACCCAGTGATGAAATAGGCACTGGCACATCCACAAAAACCTTGACCTCCCAGTGGCACCCATTGATAAAATAAGCATTGGCACATCCACACATTTCCCATCAAACAGCTCGACCGTTTAATTAACAAAAAACTCTTAAACAACCGATCCTCGGTTCCGCAGCCGTGCCCCTTAGCCCTCGGCTCGTAACAATGCACTAAAATGGGAGATATTACGGAAAAACTGTATTTTGATTTTTTCCCTGTAACTACCCTCCCAGTCGAGCTACAGGGTTGGAACTTGGTACGAATTGGTTTTTCTTGATAAGCTATCGAATGAAACCTCACAAGTTGAATTTGGTTTAGGGGCACATTTGACCCCCTTATCCGGCTATAGCCTTTAGCCACAGAATACTAAAGTATTATAATTTAATTACTATTAAACAATATAGAAATTTCGGAATAATGTCATATTTTGAATTGCAGATATATTTCTAAAACCACATTCTAAGGTTATATTTATGGTATAGTTATAAGAAAAAGACGCCCAGTCAAGTGTTTCGACGAGATCTGTTATACCAAAGAATCCTACACAAATAAATTCAATATATATATATTTTTCAAAAATTTATGTGTCCATTATTAAATTCAGCTAGCATTCACTGTCGATTTTGATAGGTACCAGTTAATAACACTGTTCGACAAATTTCAACTTTTTTTTGATTTTGTAACCTTAAATATGCATTTCTGATAAACATTAATGTGCTGAATACGAATCTAAAATCCGTTTTTCTCCAGAACGTACCATTTTTGAAAAAATCAATTTTGAACAAAATCGAGAATTTTCAACTTTGGAAGTGTTTTGTACTTTTGCGGTAATAGTTATTCAGTTGCGCTTGGTGCCAAATGATTCTTTGAAGTTTCACGAATAAAATGGTATATGTTGTTATTAGACTATAAACATTTAAATGTGTTTAAATAATGATCAAAGTGAAAGGGACACCGAAAATACACCCATTTTGACTGAAATCTTTCAGTATCTTTCAAAGACTAAAGGCCCCCCTACACGATGATGCATGTTGCATGACTCCTAGGTTTCATGATGCATGTTGCAATGTGTGTAGGCCGGCATCGAGGAATCATCATCGATGCAACTTGCATCGACGTTAGAATCACGACTCCGTATTAGATCCAATGCAGACCAGTGGTTCACGGCAAATCAGTTTGCCTCTCAAAGGCGCAAAAAAATATTTTAAGTCGAAAATCATATATTTAACCCTCATTTTTTTATATTATGCAATCTTGTCGGTACAATATAATCAATAAAATTTATTTTTCAATTGCATTTATAAATGAATTATTGAGAATATTGGGCGAAATAGGAGATGCTCATTTGAAATCCTAGAATTCAATACAATTATTGCTATGTAACAAATATATTTTTATTGATTTTTATTGATTTTAATTTATTTCAATTTGAATTTCTAGCTAATTTCTTGTAACTTCATACGCTACGCGGCGAGGAATATAAACGACAGGAAAAATGCTATTAGTTATTATTATTATTAAGTTTGATTTTTTGAAGAAAGGTATTTTATGGCCGAAAGAGGTAACTCACAAAGTTTTGTTTTCCAGATGTGTTAAGTTCTCCCGTAGTTTACTTTTTTCCTTGTGCAACGTAGGGAAATCAGAATAAGTATAGAATTCAAGCGAAAAAGATCTACAGTGATTCACGGCAATATACATATGTACGTATAGTTCGGCATTCAAAACTTGCATCAGAGCAAGAATCAGAGTCTTGGTACTGTCGGTGTGCAAGGCCCGAGTCCTGACTCTTAAGTGTCTCAAGTGTTTGAAAAGGTTGAAGTGTCATCAAAATGCCGAACGACAAAGAATTCTGGGAACATTTTATAAACACGTATAGATCCGATTATAAACACGATAATATCCAAATATAATTTAAACATTAAATTTCAATAATTGAGGTGAAATTGCAGTGGAAAATTTTAAATCCTCATAACTCTTTCCTGTGGCTAAAAATCTTAGTGTTGCAGAAAGTCTTTCTTCTGCACTAATTGCATCTCGCATCGTTGTATTGTGTTTTTCATTCCTTGGCCGAGTTTTTTCCAATAGATAATTAAAAGCAGAATCATCCATACGCAAATAGTTTCTATAATCACTAGGCTTATTTGTTTTCAGCTCTTTTAATAATGAAGAATTAGAAAATCTCTGTCTCTCGGCTAACCATCTTTTTGCCAATTTCTTCTTAGCCTTCAATTCATATTTTTTTACAATTAATATACCTCCTGCGATAGCCAATAAGACTGGAAGTGGAACAGAATCCGACATTTCCACGCACGTGTTTCAGCGCTGGCATCACACGACAAACTGATAAGAGGAATCGGTCGTGTGGAGGGTGCTTGATGCAGCGCTGAGACTCTCGCAGGTTTCATGAAACCTAGGAGTCGACGCATGCATCGCAACATGCATCATCGTGTAGGGGGGCCTTACGGGTCCATGAGAAAATCTAACTATGCCACGCGATAGAGCAGACTTTTTTGCAAAGGAAAGCATCAACGGAAGTTACAAAATCATTTTCGTTTTCAATATCAAAGCGAAAAAGTTTGGCAAAACACGTGGCGGCGACAGTGGTGCTCTATGACGGCGGCTCATCGCTCAGCGTAGCGGAATCACTAAACGCGCATCACTTCTGCTGAGTGTCACTGTTGCCGGCGCGTGTTTTACCAAACTATTTCGTTTGTATATTGAATACAAAAATGATTTTGTAACTTCCGTTGATGCTTTCCTTTCCAGAATGGTCTGCCCTCTCGCGTCGCATAGTTAGATTTTCTCCTGGACCCTTAGTTTTTTAAATATACTGAAAGATATCAGCCAAAAAAGGTGTATTTTCGGTGACCCTTTCACTTTGATCATTATTTAAACACATTTAAATGCTTATAGTCTAATAACAACATATACCATTTTATTCGTGAAACTTCAAAGAATCATTTGGCACCAAGCGCAACTGAATAACTATTACCGCAAAAGTACAAAACACTTCCAAAGTTGAAAATTCTCAATTTTTTTCAAAATTGATTTTTTCAAAAATGGTACGTTCTGGAGAAAGACGGATTGCAGATTCGTATTCAGCACATTAAAGTCTATAAGAAACGCATATTGAAGGTTACAAAATCAGACCCGTGTTGAACAGTGTAATTGCTCTCCAATATAACTAGTAAATCCGTTGTAAGTTACATTTCATGTCATGTTTTAATTTGGCCTCTACTTATAATTTCTTCAATGGAATTGTTTGTGAATATAATGCATACTCTAAATCAGCAAGAAAAAAAAATTTTAATTGGATGTGCTTCATAAATATAGCCACAAGGCATGTCCGTTTTCACCAAATATTGTCGGCAGACTGAAATTCTATCATTTAAACGTATCAAGAATGTTTTCCAGCCATACTCTATTAGCATTCATAAGCAAATATTTACAGAATCCAAACTCAACCGCATTTGACACCTCGATCTAGAATCTAGGATTTCTGAATGAGTTTACTTGAACGATTACAAACAGTTCACTTTGTGGCCATACTGCTTAAGGTGTGTAACATAGAATCATATGCACAATTCAAAATCGATTGAAACAGAAATACTCATATAAAGTACATACGACATAATAAGAGAAAAACTAATTACATAAAAGTAAATCCTATAAAACAAATAAATTTGTATTGAGATATATTAGACTTGTATACAAAATAATGTATAAAAAGCAGATGCAAATAGTTACGCAAATAAACACGTATTAAGTAATCAATATTTCACATTTTGTATATTGATAGTCACATGTTAGTATATTGTGAATCTCTAGTTATCTAAAAAAGAAGAGTAAATAAATACGTAACCATTCTTTCAAATTAGCTTGTGCTAGCAAATCGAAACTCTATATTTTCTGTGCATGAAAATTCAATTACTTCATAGTTTATGATTAAACAATTTGAATATATGCAATCTAAGCCAATTGGAACTTTACTTTTCCTGTCCTATGCAGACAAAATCAGCGATAGATACGAGACAACTGTGCGCCCAGCAGGCAAGCTAGCATACATATACACACTATTTCAACATCGAGTATCAGCCCTGGAAGTTGCAAACGTGACCCTGAGGCTCTTAAAGAACGAATGGAGAGCGGAAGCAGCGAGGTAACCCAGAAATGGACCAAGTGAATACACAGTTCAGAAAACTATCAATACTCATAGGTATTTGAATTAGAAAACGTGTATCACTATTATTTAGTATTAAGTATTATTCAATGCAATCCTCGTCGTCAATAAGGAAGGAAAATAAAAAAATGAAACACAAGATTGTTAAATAACTATAATACGAAAAACATTTTCTAAAAGAAGAATAAATTCGCACATACGGCGCACAAAAATCATGTTCAAATGATTGCGAAACAAATCGCATAATTATATGGAAATCGCAATTTCTATATTCTTATAATAGTACACACACTGTTGAGCCATGAATAGATCCTTTTTTCTTGCGCATTTTAGATAGCCTTATTTTTGTGTTTGTTTGGATCTATGCGTTTGTGACGACGCTGTGTGCTCGGCCGGCGTCGCAGTTCGAGTTTAGGGTGCCTTGTTTAGATTAGTCAAGAGGTGCGATACGCGAGCCTTCAGAAACGCAGTTCCGATATCGCAGGATTATTTGGACGGGATCCTTTTCCCACCATGGATTTTCTCTTAATCAGTGGGCTTGACTATTTTTACCCACTCGTTTTAAGGCGACCAATTACTGGCGTCTACGAGTCTTCTTCTAGGACGAATGTGCGATCGCAGATCAGATCGAAACAAGCGCTCGAAAGAAGAACATCAACTTTGTAATTTCCAACATATTTTGTCACTGTACCAATTACTACTACTCTAAAATACAGTCCACTACTAACCGTTTTTCTACCAGTGTAATTTGCTTTGACCAACCACACGTTAACTCGGCAATAAGATATCGGATACGGCTCGGCAGCTTCGTCTGAGCATATTCGTACTCAACACACACAATTATATGAAGTAAACAACACTTTAAAGATATGATCAAAGAAATTATAAAATACTGTATATGTTCGGAAATATGTCTTACAATTGTACCATCATGCTTGCACAATAGTTTGTCCCAGATTCAACACAACAGGAACGTAATTTAAAATCCACCTTGTAAATGTCGAAGCAACAAAACAATTTTTGCAAACAATTTCTTGTATACTGTACACGTCCTTGTAGCTCATCGAAACTTTAAAGTTCAAACAGAATTTCGCAATCCATTAAAGTACGATATCCTTGTACATTTTTGAAAGCTACTTCAACCACCAATAAAATATTCAAATGCAATTAACCGATTTTTAAAGGCCACTCCGACTAGCTTTCAATCAAGCCCTATAATTAAATCGCACGAATTCCGGGCATTAATTAAATGTTGGTCGAACGAACCGCGACTCGTCGACTCTATTATATGAACAGTATCGTTAAATTTTCGCAACCAATCAGCGGAAAAACCCATGTTTACATGAGAACCTTCAATAATTGTAAATCGCGGCGTTTGTATCAGACGTTCAACTAAAAAAAAAAGTGAGAAATGAAAACGAAACTATGGAATAAAAGTGCAACAAAAAATATAAATAAATAAAAACATAAGAGGGAAAGAAAATGTGACACGAGAAACAATTTCCATACCTTTAAATTTACATATCTTACCAATGTACCGAGTGGAATTGAACGAATTAAATAAATACCGTATTCATATGACCAAACATATAGTGCGAGACGGTCACCAAATTATTTTACATAACTCGTAATTTCATACATATCTCACGGGGAAGAAAATGTTGTCGAAAAGAAATTGTATTAATTTTTTCTAAAGTTGGAAACTATTTCTTAAATCCTGTACGATATGAAATTTGTATTATTACTATAGCTACAAAAACAGTTCTAACTAGTAGTTGAGATGCAAAAACGAGATGAAGTTTCTAAATTATATGTAAATGATTATATAAAGTGTACATAATTTGGATAGTAATCGGTTCGATTCCAGTATTCAACAGATATCGACATCTTCAGTGCGACACGTATTAAAGATGAAAACGAGATCGGAAAAACTACGGTCTCTATTTTAAAATGGAAAGGAATGCAATACCCCTATTCGTATTGCTGATTCCTTTGAAGACTTCCAGTGCTTCGTCTCCTTTTACATTAAAGTCCAGGATATTCACGGAAGAATATTTTTGTCAGGGAAACCCTTATTCCGATTCATGCTTTTTTTTAGAGGGATAAAACCACCCCTATGAATATAACTCTTCCGTATAAATTGTGGATTTTGGCGGCTTGTATTCAAGGTTTGATACTACGAATGCAAGTAACCAGCATGTGAATCCATTAAAAACCTATTGTTATTATCCATTAATAAAATGGACTGTGCACAATTTTCTACATAAAATATTCGTTTCATCGAGCCTCGACATGTGTATACGCATGAGCATCACTATACGTATAGTTTCAATATTTTCCCATTTTAATTTCAAAGAGTTTTGTTGCGGACGTGCGTAACACATATCTCGCAAAGTTCTCGCACACATCCGTGTGAAAATGTTTCCCTATATACAGCACAATCGGACCAGCTACAACGGCGCCCGAATGAAATTCATATTTTCACCTGAAACGTTGTCCTGCAACGAGAAACTGAAGGAACGAAATACGTGTGCAACGTTGTGAAATAAAAAATGTAAATTGCACGATTTCCTCCGTTCCATGGGCAAAATGCAAAAAGAAATTCGTTGATCGTTGAGCGAGTGAGAAAAATAAAAAAAATGCAGAAAGGAAAGGTAGTATAAGAAAACGCGGAACGTACAAAAGAGGTTAATTAGAGAAGTCCGCGGAGAAATTAGTGTGGCGACTGGCACGCTCTTAATAGAAAGGCAGAAAGTTGGAGGGAATGTTGCCCACTTCTCACAATTTTCGCTGCACCGGATGTTCAGCGACTCGCCGGCCGTTAATTTATCCTTAGGAAAATTCTTGGCCAACCGGTGAAAGCTTATTTGCCAACGAAAGTAAATCGTGCCTCGCTTGAAACCGTAAAGTCAAGTTTATATTTCTCCCCATACCTCTTCGCTCTTGGCGGGCAAACTCGCGTAGACGAGTCCCTTCAGACTGCACGGACTCGTTAAGCCCGTTTCATATGCGTATCGCGTCGTCGATCGGTACTAACCAGACGATAAATGGAGAAGAAAGATGGAAAACGTGGAAAAGCGAGAGACAAAGAGATAGTATATTCACTATCGTCCATGAGATTAATCAGAGGCACCAAAGTTGTTAACTCTAGCATACTAATAAGGAGATACGGCGCACCACAAGATTTTTAATGAATCGTAAGATTTTTTATATATTTTTTCCTTCAAAAGGTCAAATGTATTAATTCGTTTTACAATATTTGGTAAACTATTAGGTCTAGAATAAGATGATTTAAATCAGTGGGTCCCAACGGGGTCGGTACCGCCCACCGGTGGGCGATGAAGAGATCTAAGGGGGTGTTTTTGGTCCAACGCAAATTTAGGGGGCGTTGAGGACCAACTGCCGCCCCCCTGGGCAATACTCGCAAGAACGCGCCGAAAGGTTTGATGAAACTAAAAATCATCGAACGCATGTTTCAACAAATAGTTCTAAATGTCTTTTAAGCAATATCCTTAACTTGCTAACTTGAGAGCCTAAAACCTAACCCAAGCCTAACCAAAAGAGATGGAGAACTGTGGGCTACATTCTTGATTTCAAGAACAGGAGTCGGTGCGCTTTTTTTTTAAAGGCGGCAGCGTATACTTTTTTTTCGCAGAGGGGCGGTGGGCCAAAAAAGGTTGGGAACCTATGATTTAAATAATCACTGTGTATTTCGTAATGAAAAATTCAACTACGCAAATAGTTTTTCAAAATCGTAATTAATTTAAAAAATACATGAAAAATTATGATTTGAAATATTATTTTTTTAGTGGTTTTCTTATGAATTGTTGCTGTAAATATGTATGCTTTGAAATTTTTAATATCATCCTTCCAATAAAGTTAGAATCTTTCCAGTGAAACAATCTGCGAAGGACAGCAACTTCGACACCGACGAGTTACGAAAAGAGTTGCAAAACAAATCATATACAAAATTTCCACCGCAAGTAGAAACCGACCGCATGGCTGATTCTCACGGTAAATGATAAGGTATGTTTTCACACTGGCGCGGTGCGATCCGGAAACATTACACCTTGGGGAGACATCGACGGTAATATTTTTGGTTTATTCTATGCTTGTCATATTTTGAATTATTTATCAACATCTTTTTGGTGAATCTCATAGTAACAGGGACAAACAGGTATGCCGAGCAACAATCAGGTAAGTGTTTGATCAACGATATTCCAATTTCTATAGGAAACATGTGTGGGAGTGCGAAGCGCCCAACGTCGGGACGCAGGACATTTTTGACCGCGCTACCTGGGACACAGATGTTCTGCAGGCGAGCAGCGATGGCCTGCAGAACCGTGTCCCTTATTTTCTATATCTTTAAGGATACGAATGAGAGAGAGAGAGAGAGAGAGAGAGAGGAGAGAATGACTGAGGACGAATGGATGTACGAATGGAAACAAACAGTGTGGATTGAGGAGTGGAGTAGAGTAGATCGAGGAGCAGCGTAGTAGAACAGTGTAGTAAAACAGCGTAGTATAGCGTAGACAGTGTAGAAATAAGTATAAGGAATAGTGTATCGTATTGTTAATAAATACATAGTGTATCAGCGTTGAGTATATTACACTTACATCGGCTTAATTTCATTAAAACTTCCAATCCCACACATGTACACTTATTTGGTTACAAAGAGACTTCGTAATAAATCGCAAAGCAAACACCAAATGGTTGCATGCATTGGGCAGCGTCGAAAATATGTCCCACTCCACCTTTTTTAAACTTGTTCACTCAATACCGTTGATTCTACGTACTGTAATGATGCATCCTGATCGTACCGTTCTGTGGACTTGGTCTATCAAATAAAGTCTCCAGCATATCAACGTTAAGGAATATTATGGGCTAATCAGTTTTCGGGGGTCGTCGGTATAAATTCCCCCGCCAAATTCCGCTAATTTGTGCCTTTTGCCGTTACTCTCTCGCGCCATTCTCTTCGACAAGTGCTGTATCTTCGAACCAGTGTGAAAGAAAGTCCAGTTACTATATTTGTAAGTGGAATAATTGAGAAGAACCCTTCCCTGTCTCCTGCCGCGGCATAACAATACAACATTTGCATTTCTTCAATAACGAGAAACATAAGCCCAACACACGCCCTAATCCTAAAATCGAATAACCTGTATAAGATTTAGCCTGTTTATGATTAAATCAATCAGAAATGTTCAAATTAATCTATGCTTCAATGCAGGGGCGGATACCCAATATGTATATGGTACCGTACTGAAACACACTGAAAGATTTAAAAAATCACTGATATTATAATTTTTATTTTGTGTAATAACAATCACATCCTGTCTCTCTCTTGTACTATTATTTCTTCGTATAAACCTAGATGATTTTGCAGTCGATTCAGCTATTGCCCAACGTAACGCTGAGAGAACAGCTGGAATTCGAGAAAGAGTGGCCCACTCCAATAATATGGAATGCTAATACACTCGCAAATCGAACCGATAACATAAGTTTTCCTGAAGGAATCGGAACATTTCCGTCAATCCCAGTTAATTTGAACAGATTCTATCGCTATTATCTTTATGGTCTCCTTCCCGCCAATTCTTGGAAAAAAGTGGACACCAGAGTTACCGATTTGTTCGATTAACAGAATATCTAGCGTTGTTGTTACTCCATGCTGTGGTGAAGAATAGAGCTCAAATGGGAAGGGCTGCGAACAAATTTGTTATTCAAGACCATCTGCCTAAACTAAGACAGTAGCCTGGCTTCAATTCGCCATCTCACCAATGCCCAGAGGCATTGCTGCGTTTGATGCGCTCTTAATTGAGTGGGACCTACAGTTAGAAGCTCCAGAAGGTTGTTCTACGACCAGCATCTATCAGGCCGAAGTCTTGACCCATACGGCTGGGATACGAATGAGACCGATCGTAATAATGATGAGGGCCACGGAATATTTGATCTGCGCGTTCGGAATTGTTCACAGTTAGACCCTAGACCACGGCACCCAGGGAAGTTGGGGTGTACTGGCAACAGTTGTCCAGACGTACATGAGTCGAGAACACTCCTCTCGTCCATTCTTGTGGTCTAGGATACTTGGTGACGAATACTTTTGCGAGTAAGCGTTTAGGCTTCACCCTTATCTTGCAAGAGTGTTTACAGGGGTCATGTCCCATCAACAAACTGGTGCACCATGGCGGTTCGGTGAGGAATGCCGTTTGGTTTAGAGTTTAGAGAAAGGATTCCTGAAAATAGGGACGTTTATTACCACAGGTTCTGCGGCAAGGTGCTGAGCATCCTTGTACGAGAGAAAATAATCTTCTCCATATGGCATTGAGAGACCTACCAGGACACCTCTTCCTTTTCATCAAGAAATTCATCAAGGGTATGAGGCTATCTCCCCCTAGCACTTTTAATTAATATCTTTCGTAACTACTAGCTTTCCGGTGCATATAGGGTAAAGTAGCCTAATATGAGACCCATTTTCTTAAAATATCATAACTCTCGATTAAGAACACTTTTATTAAAAATCGCTACATGTTTTAATAGTACAATATGTATTCTTTTGAAACCTATTGAAAAGAAAAGTAAAAATGATTCGGTTTCTTAAATGATGCAATAAAACCGAAAGCGGTAACAAAACACAGGTTAGAAAAATGAGTTCCTAATATGAGACCCAGTTTCTTTTTCATTTTTTCTGTCTTTTCTCACACGTTGGGCATGTAAAATCTAATCCATTTTTCACCATGTACATCTGAAGAGTAAAAACCAGTCCAAAACAAGCATTCTCCATCATAATTTTCTTCATAGTCACTGTCATCATCCAGAACATCAGTTGAAGTATCACTTTCTACAGTTCGTTTTTTGGAATTGTCTTTTCTCTTAGGCTTAGTATTACCGCTTTAATCGCCAATATGAGGATCCATCTAAAACAACATTGGGTACTTAAGATGAGACCAGTCTCATAATAGGAACTTCCTAGGGTCCCATATTGGGAAATAATAACATGATGACTATTAAATAGATTCAAAGTTGTGCCTTCGTTATGTAATGGCAAAGAACTATGAAACCTTAAACTTCATTGCATACACTATACAACAGTATTTATGAAAATGATTATTCGCTTACCATTTTGGAAGTATCTGTAACTTAATCGAACACTTAGAAAAACTTTCAGTAATGTATTTCAGAATATGATCTCTCAAGATGTTTCGTTACTTTCAACGCCGACGGGTGTATAAAATAACTAACGAACGGTTACTTACGGGACAAAATAGCATCGCTACAATACATTCAAGAGTTATGTATCGGAAATAAGCAGGGGTCTCATATTAGGAGAGGTCTTCTATTAGGCTACTTTACCCTACAGGGTGTCCCGTAACTACGGTAACATCGGGAAATGGGGGGTAGCTGAGGTAATTCTGAACAACTTTTTCCTTGACCAAAATGTTGTTTGAAGCTTCGTTTTTGAGTTATTAACCAAAAACACTGCCCAATTAGAACGCTCGAAATCCCGGGACTCAGGTGCGCAACGTTTTGTGGCGCTTCGTTGTGTACGGGGGCCTCGACGGTATCGAGAGAATCGTACGGCAAATGTTACATCGTCTTTAAGCGAGGCTAATGTGGAATTTTTGGTTGTTCATTAATAAGAAATAAACTAATTATTCTTTTATTTAAGCGAGCAGAATCGTGGTCGCGAAAGAACGCATTGACACGCCGTGTTACATTGTCTTTAAGCAGGGATAATGTGGAAGCAGTCGAAGCAGGTTAATTCGTGCACGAATGGGTAAGTGTTTCATAAGTATTAAAACACTTTATTCCTTTCGGATGACGAATAAAAGTATCGGACACAGTTATTAAACGATTTATTAGTTTATTTCTTATTAATGGGTGTATTTTCGGTGTCCCTTTCACTTTGATCATTATTTAAACACATTTAAATGTTTATAGTCTAATAACAACATATACCATTTTATTCGTGAAACTTCAAAGAATCATTTGGCACCAAGCGCAACTGAATAACTATTACCGCAAAAGTACAAAACACTTCCAAAGTTGAAAATTTGCGATTTTTTTCAAAATTGATTTTTTCAAAAATGGTACATTCTGGAGAAAAACGGATTGCAGATTCGTATTCAGCACATTAAAGTCTATAAGAAACGCATATTGAAGGTTACAAAATCAGACCCGTGTTGAACAGTGTAATTGCATGAGTTGCAGATATCTGCTGGCAGCTCTGCATTGTGTTTTGGGTTGCCGTGTTACGTCATATCTATGAGCTTTCATTCAAGGACAATATACAACAGTGAGTGGCGCAAGAACCGTAGTCTTTTGTGAGACACGAGATGCACATACTGAGTGGTGCAAAATAGAATGTTGGGCTTTCTTATTTTATATGTATGTTACATCAACGAGAATATTGCACATCAATTCATTAATTACATAGCATGACATTACGACGCAACATACTGTCTGAAATTAAGTTCTATTCAATTAAATTAACTACGTCATTGATGCCATGCAGCACCTGGTACATACGTATTTTAGCAATGCAAAATTGATACAAAGTTAAGCTCCGAGGATTATGAATAGTATAAAATCGAATATCATTAAACCAGATTCAGGCTACAAACTAATGAATGTTATCATAATGGTACATTGCATTTACTCTTTCGTATGTAAATATGAAGTATTTCTGTGAACAGCAGGGAGCCATGTAGATGCAGAATTTTTAAATTATGAAAGGTATTTTATGTTTTCTGTTTGCAAAAAAGAAGTAGAGAATTGTTAGCATACTGCTGCGACATAAAGTAGCGGTGCCTTCGAAAGGGGTTATTTATTATGGGTGTGTGACTCTGAAAAAATAAATAGTAAAAAAAAATTTGCAAGCATGCAAAGCACTGTACAACTACTGCAGAAATCCAGTTATTCTATCCATTATGTAGCTAGTTAAACATTGTAAACGCTTCTAAATGAGTTAAAGAACGATTTGGGCTAACCGCCTTTAATACAATTGAGATTCGAAAATGTGTATACGAAAAAGGATGAAAAGCGGAATAACAAATTGAAAATGTTTGAACGATGATTTTGTGTTGTAGTATATTAAGAAGAATACGTGGATACGTTCCTCCCTAGACGTTACAATAATTTTGGACTCAACTATATAATTTTTCCTCCAGTTGGGTTAGTGATAGAATTTAAGTATCCTAAAGAGGAGCGTATGCACCTAAAAAAAGTCTACATAAGAAATCACATGATTTGAAAGAATATTTTGAATCAAGAGGTATTAACCTAGAACGGTCCGGGTGAAATACCTCCATTTTTACACCAGTTTACAAAATTAATAGAACTATAAAAATGATAAGATTGACATTCACGCGGCCGCCGACTAAAAATATATATATTCTATAGACAACATTCGTTCTAGCAAATCTGAGGTATTATAAATAAATAAGACTTTTACGATTTACCACGTTTGTCCTATACAAACTCCAGCAGAAAAACATAAGGAAATCGTAAGCCATGGATGCAAGAATAATAATATTCCGTTTAAATAAATAAAGCAAAATAAAATAATATAAAAAAATATACGAGTCTAAAACTCGAAGAATTTTAGTAAACGGCAGAGGAAGAAAAGAAAATGGAAGAAAGGAAAATGCAAAATTATTATACGGCAAAGAAACAGTTGATGAAAAGCAGGACAGACCAAAATGAATTAAACAAAAATTGCACGAAATATATTGTTACGTAGGAAGGATTGTTTCCTTCGTCTCGTCTATGATGCCCTTATTTGGAAATCGAGAGTGCATGCAGTCGGGTCTGCCCCTTCCGCGATGACGCGATGACGTAACCCATCGGGGGAATTTTCCGGACTCCCTTGGAAGATTCTGTACCCCCACCATATTTTTGGTCCGGATTTCGGGTATAAAAAGGGCACGAAATCTGCCCTCAGTGGCTCAGTATCCAATTAACTGGCTTCGTGATACGTTGCGACTTAGGCTGTTTGAATACTCTAGCTCATAGATCGGGTTAAATTCCCTTTCGATCATCAACCGATATTTATAAAGTTCGCATTTGTCGAAAGTCAGTGAGATCGGGTTAAATTCCCTTTCGATCATCATACGATATTTATTTGAAGTTCGCATTCGTCGAAAGACAGCAAGATCGGGTCGCATTCCCTTTCGAGCATTAATATTTATAAACGTTAAAGACTGTAAACGTGGGTTTTAACTCCGCGATTATTACATATTGTAATCCATTTAAGATATAGAATATAGACATTTTATTATTTGACTATAGATATATTTGTTTCTTTCTGTTTCCTGTACCAATCATAAGTTGTATATAGAATCCACCGAATAGATATATCTCAACCGCTCGAGGTGTATCGATAGTTACGAGGCAATAATTACTAACAATCCAGTGGCACCCAGTGATGAAATAGGCACTGGCACATCCACAAAAACCCTCCCAGTGGCACCCAGAGATGAAATAAGCTTTGGCACATCCACAACAACCTTCCAGTGGCACCCATTGATGAAATAAGCATTGGCACATCCACAAACTCTAACCCTCCAGTGGCACGCAGAGATGAAATAAGCTTTGGCACATCCACAAAAAACCTTGACCTTCCAGTGGCACCCAT
This sequence comes from Nomada ferruginata, assembly GCA_963583965.1. NCBI lineage: Eukaryota > Metazoa > Arthropoda > Insecta > Hymenoptera > Apidae > Nomada > Nomada ferruginata. The sequence continues at coordinate 4,205,323 of OY757225.1, read as the reverse complement.
TGATGAAATAGGCATTGGCACATCCACACATTTCCCATCAAACGGCTCGACCGTTTAACTAACAAAACTCTTAAACAACCGATCCTCGGCTCCGCAGCCGTGCCCCTTAGCCCTCGGCTCGTAACAATATGTACAGTATCAAGTATTACATTTATATTTAACGACTAAATTTTGTTAAAAGAAAACTATTCTTCACATTCTTTGTTGTGAGTGCAAAATGTTTTTGGAATAAATAAACATGTAGTAGATGGGCAAGAGGAATAAACAAAAGAAGAGACAAACGAAATGTGGAAAAATGCAATAGCAACGGGAAATCTTTTAAAAGTACCGAAAGCACGAGACACGTTTAATTACTGCGAGGCGCCTCCTTTCACAAAAAATACGCCGCCAGGTATTTTTCGACGCGCTGCGACGCCTGCTAGATAGAAATTGCTTGGAACCCTTCCAATTAAACGCAAAATCCTGCACACAGATTTTACTACACATCCGTGCGTATAATTGAAGTACAATATCTATTTTATTTGAGCACCCTACAACTCAAAACTACCTAGATCAATCTCTGTTTTGCTTTCCTTTCCTTAGATTGTTACAAGTTGTTAAATCTGTTATAAGATGATAAGTAGTATGATGAGATGATACGGAAGCTGTCAAAAACAAACAAGTATATTAAAAATTGAATAGCGAAACTACAAGGGACATAAGAAACATTTAGACACGCTTGTCAATGTACGTATACCATTAGATCCTTATCAAATTTCAATATTTAATTAATTTATATAGTGTGTGTATGTTAATTGCTTCCGATCAAAATATTGAATATGTATGGAAACGTGTGCTACACCCTTCCACTATCTTTTCACAAATTATCGCGAAGGGTTAAGGATGCGAGTCTCGAATTAAGTAGCTTCTATTTTTGTCTCAAGAGCCTGTTATCGATTCCCAGCTCCTTTTTTCGTACGACGTATGCTAAATTCAATGAAACTACTGTTCAAACGACACAAATGTAATTTTTAAATAACATTTAACCTTCCCAGCACTTTTCATAGAATCTAAAACAAAACCGAATTTGGAAATAAATACCTACTGCTCTATAATATTGTACAATACATAGTAATAGACTTTTAAATTTCTACATACTTCCAAATATATATTCTGTCCGCTTATTATTATTTCGGTTACTGTTATTATAATTTAATTAATTAATTACAAATTTTTTATTATTTAACACAAATTGAATACCAAATATCAGTTCCGTTTGAAAACAGAAGAAAGTCATGTGCTTATTTTATCATAAGGAATCACCTCGGGCCCGCTTGCACATTTATTGGGGCGCACCCTGTATATGTATATGTGTAATATTGGTTGATTTGGTAGATTATATTAGCGGATAGAGCCAGGTCTGTTGGCGCCTTTGAGTTTCTAGTACTGTATCGAGGTTTGTCGAGGCAGTTGTATGATAAGCATGGTGTGAATAAAGAGTGTTAGTAGAAAGGTCGAATGTTTATCTCGAGGAAAGAGTGAATGGTTTCGGGGAATGCACGTGGAGTCTTTGGTGCATAGTGACCCGTGGTCGAACTGTGCCACGTGGCAAGGGTGTGTGTGTCGGTGTGTGTATCCTACATGAGTGAGAGCAAATGAAAGATAAAATGAAAGAGTAACTAAAAGTGAAAGAATACTATATAGGGTGGCTGATGCGTGGGCGAGGCAGAAGAATTTGGGATGTAGAATAGTTGGGGAGGTAGAGTAGAATAGTTGAGAGGCAGTATAGAATAGTTGGAGAGGGAGTGCAGAGAGCAGAGAGTAGTATTAAGTGTGAGAGTATCGTGAGTGTGAGAGTCATTGTTTAGAGAATTGTCGTGTGTCGACTTCTCTGTATTAATAAAGTTGTTAATGGTTGAAAGAAAATGAAGTCTCGCAACCGTGACCTGTTCTCTGCCTGTATTGATTAAGAAGTTTACTAAAAATAACTTCTACATATGTAATTGAGCAAATCATCGAAACGACCCGGTAAGTGCAATATCAAATTGGATGCTCGCTTTTAAAGTAAGTAAATCCTATTTTCTATTCTGTCCCCCAGCGAATGTACCTAACCCAAATTGGTTCAAAGGACAAAATCACCCGGCTATCATCGTAATTGTCATTTCAGACGTAGCCGAAATTTTCCATTCGTGTCTCAAGGAAAAGTTTATGTGCACCCAGCTTCGAAAAATTTGTATAGTTACATGCATATACAGGGTGTTCCGTAACTATGGAAACTTCCGGAAATGGGGGGTTGCTGGGGTGACTCTCAACAACTTTATCCTGTACCAAAATGTTGGTTGAAGCTTCGCTTTTGAATTATTAACGAAAAACGCTGGCCAATGAGAGAATTGCGTGGCCCTCGACCGCGCTCGTTCGTGGTCGTCAACCAACGTATTGGCGCAGCGTGTTACATCGTCTTAAACTAAGAATAATGTGGAATTATTCGCTATTCACACAGGACTCACTAGTGGTGGAGAACTATACGGTACTATAGCAACGGGGTTTGGCCCTAACACGGTTCGAGCATTGATAATATCGTCCGTACAACACGGTACTCATGTAACAGATTGTTCAGGAAAAGGTAAAAATGTTTCGCCAAAAAAAGTGTCCTCGTTTAATGGAACTTATGAGTGATGAAGAAAACATATAATACATTTGGTACATATATGTATTGATAATAAACATATCTTACAAAAAGAAAATTGTTAATTTTTAGAAACTAACTAAGCCGTGTTATACGGGGGACACCTGTATGTTAGAACCCCGGTTACCCGAGGTAATGTAGTCCGAGCCTACCTCGGATAACTGAAAATTCGGATAATGCGGAAGGACCAATGGGTGTTCATAATTCGCGCAATAAAATCATGAAAAACATTTTGATAATATAATATTGCACACACATGTATTTAAGTTTAATTAATTATTTAGTGAAGTGATCTTTATTAAACTTTTGAAAAACATGAAGTTATCATTTTTTGTTTCATTGTATATCTTCTCTTCTTTGCTGTCCTTCTCGCGCTCATAGTGTCACAAAAGTTTAAACTTAACAAATAAAACTCAAACAAAACACATTAAATTCAAAACAAGTATAAAGTCTCAGTTGGTTCTACCCGTATCAACGGTTGTGAGATATACATATGTCTAACTGTTGAGCTGTTCATCAATTTTGTTGCCAAAAAACATTGTAGCACATCGGATAATACGGAGCATCGGTTAAACGGGGCTCGGATAACCGGGATTCTACTGTAATACCAAAATGATAGAATAATGACTTTTAATATACAAAATTTATTGCACTATTTTGAATTGTCTAACGTGTTACTTCACCTCTATATCTCTCATTTACTCTCGCTCATTTCGTATACGCACTGCAGACATTCCTTGATGAATAAGGACACCCCATAATCACAAATAGTCACATCGAAATACATTTCTTTCATACTCGAAATCGCCCTAAACATTCGCACCGAATTTCCAAGCCCACAATACGTATAAAAGTATCCTCTGGACTCTAGTATATTCCCCAATAGTGACACATTTGGGAGGAGATGGAAATATCAGTTTATTAATATTACCATTGACCAACAGTTTTAACAGTTTTAACATTCAACGATACGCTAAATATCCCTTGAGCACGGATCGTGTTAATAAACGCACACCTTTCGTTACAAATATTCTTGGCATTATGAAATTCTATACTCCGCTTAAACGTATTAGAAAAGCAACACGAAAGAGCTTAAAAAGCGTCTGGGCGGTTCCACCATAGAAGGGAAAGCGTTCAGGAGAGGCTGCGTCTGCAGGATTCAAGCGGCGTCGACGAAAGTCGAAAGTCAGCGCGACGCTTTCAACGTCGGCGGTTCCCGAACGATCGAGTGAATTATTCAAGCCAGTGAATCGCGCCTCGACAACCGCCGCCAGCGTGTCCATCCGGGCAGAGGATTTAATCCAGCGGAAGAGGTTTGCGCTTAACACCGCCCGAGCCGGTTCCCGTCTTCTGCTAGATCGCCAGCGAGTTTTCGCATGCGTTCACGAAATTACATACATTGTATCGACGGACGATCCGAGAGGTCGAGCTGCGAGAACCAATTAAGGCTTGTTTGTTCTCGAGAGACAATTTTAGTCGACACCCATTGTGATACAATGGGGAAACGATATTGCTACTTGGAGCTGTTTCAGGCAAGTCACTTCCTTACGACTTTTGTGGAATGGTGGACAGAAATATTTCTATTTGGGCTCGTTTTAGGCGAGGCACTCTGCGTCGACTCTTTTCTGGTACAATTTAAAGAATTAAGTATTACTTCTAGCGTCTGTGTCGCACAAAACACTGCTTGGGCGCAGTTTAAAGAAATATGTACTCTTTACTCGGGCCTGTTTCAAACAAGACATTCCGTGGCGACACTCATGTGGATGGTAAGAAAGTCTAAATTTTAAACCAATGCATAGCTGTGGTAATTCACCCAGAGTCTATTGCAGCACCTTTCAGTGGCGAATGCATGTATGGAAGGGCCAATAAGGCTCCTTTCAAAGTGAACACGTCAACACCTTTACAGTACACTTTTGAAAAACTTGGTTACTTAAACACGCTTCAGACGGATCACTTTGTGTCAGATTGTGCGTAGCTATCATAATCTACTGACAGGGAGACACTGTGACAACACTTATTAGTGAGTATACGTATACATAATAAATGTATGGCACAAGCTATATAAGCGGCAATGTTTGTCTACACTGCGTCACAAAAAATATAGACACAAAGAGTCTGACCTGCAGGTGCACTCATATACGGACCCTTTCAGATGCGTGTAGTCCAGCGAAAAACTGTTGCACGGTATCACGAGATAGATTCTACCGTAGCGATGCAGTGGTTTCATGGAAACTTTCTGATGGCAAGGACAAGTCTTCATAAATGGTATAGACAGGAATCGAATGCGGACGAATCCCCTGAAACGGGGCTAATGCTTAATTTAATTGCGAAATTGAATCGTGCTCGCAATTAGTAGCCATGCTATGGCTGGCATTAATTTTCGCTGGCAGATTCGATTAAAGTGGTAATACAAACTTGGGACACGTGGCTGGAACTTGTCGGTCGAGCGGACTTGTATCGGTGAAACCGAATGAAAGAGTAATCGAAGAAAGGCAGGCACGGGAGAAAACGAATGGCTGAATGGGGAAACAGTTAACTAAGATGACTGCATCAGGAAATGGATCCAATGGAATATGAGTAACCCTCTTACGACGAGTGCAGGGTCATTTTGACCCAACAGACTGCATTCGGTAGCAATACATAAGTGGTAGCAATAAGCGGTAGCGTTCGAGCGATGAGTAACCGAGAGCGTTCAGTATTTTACTTTGTTATTGTTTTGCTCTGTCCACGTCTCTCACTCCACCCTCTTGTCGCGGACGGGCAGTACGTAAATACTTCGCTGCCAGTATTCACAATTAGTGAACAGCGAAGAGTCAGAAATAGCGAAGAAGAAAGTTCACGTTCTGTGAACGCAATCAGTGAAATGGCGAAGGAGTAAGAATCGTTAATTGTTTTTTTTTTATCATTTCTTGAGTGTTGTTTCTTTCCTTTTGTTTTTTATAGTATTGTTATATTCTTGAATTCTATAATGTAGGTATCAGCTGCAGCACCTTACACAAATTTTGCCTTCATTGAATTTGTACAAAGTGACACTCACAACAATGAAGTTTCATCGGATGAAGAAAGTGGGAACCTATTTAGCGATGCTGAGCCAGAATTACAACATTCTCAGGAAGCTGTTATGGCAATGGAATCTGCTGATGAAAATATAGATAGGACATGAAATACGTTGCACCGAAATGCCTCGAAATTCCGCAAAGAATTCTACGGAACCCAATTGTAATAGAAAAAAGTGAGGGTGTTGAAACAATAAAAGAGGTTTCCATGTTTTTATTAGCAAGGAAATAATAGATATTATTATCAAATCTACCAAACAAAAACCCAGGATATTTTATGCTACGAAAGAATCAGGACAATCGAACCCAATCGATTATAACGAAGTTGATGGTATTGTTTCTGTGACACTCTGTAGTATTCTGCGGTATTTTTGCTGATTGTTGATGAAAATTCGGGGAAACTAGGGAAAGGGCAATTGGCTTATGGAGAAAGGACAGGGCTTTGTTGAGACAAATTTATACTGCGAATATGTCGAGACATAGATTTAAGGAAATTTTAAGGTTTATCAGATTTGATGATAGCTGAACCAGGGAAGAAAGAAAAGCTAATTATCAATTAGCAGCCCTTCGCACGGTGACTAATATATTTACAACAAATTGCCCAGAATTTTATAATGCTTGAGATAAAGGAACTGCAGATGAACCGTTGGCAAAATTTCGAGGACGATCTATATTCAAGGTCTATATGGCTTCCAAACCTGTGAAATATGGCTAGAAAATGCGGACGTTGTGTGATATGAACACATGCTATTGCTGCAACATGAATATTTATCTGGGGACAACTGGTAACACCGTGGAAAAGGAACAAGGATACCGTGTTGTAAAACAGCTCACTCAATTTTGGAGACACACTGGCAGCACTATTACATTTTGAATCGTTTGTCTATCGCAACTTCTGTTTTTGCCAGGCAAAGACAGGAGTGTCTTTTGTGGCGTATCGTGACTGGCGATGAAAAATGGATTTATATTGATAATCTCAGGCGGACGAAATCATGGGTGGCCATGAGACCTTGCTCTGATTTGGCGGGACCAGGAGGGGGAGCTGTACTACGAGCTATTGAGCCCGAATGAAACCGCTACAGCGGATCGCTACCAACAGCAACTATACCGATTGAGTGATGAGATTATGCGAAGAAGACCATCCGTAGCTAACAATCGACGCAAAGTCATTCTTTCGCATGATAACGCTCGAGCGTATGTTGCGAAAAGCGCATAGTAACGCTTCTAGAGCTTGAACGGGAAGTCCTCCAGCAATCTGCGTACTCTCCAGACTTTGCACCTTCGGATTACCATCCCTTTCGGTCGATACAACACGCACTTACGAACACACACATCTCCAGTTACCAACAAGTTCAAAAATCGTCGTGAGATCGCCCTGTGGCCGGAGAGGTGGGAAGAAGTAGTAAAACGTGGAGGAAATCACTTTGACGAATAGGCTCATTCATCTTCCCTTCGAAAAAAAACAGTTTTGGAGACGAAAAAACGGCAGGAATTAAGTTTATCACCCAATATCACAACAGATTTTTATCGGCGCAGTACGAAAATGTAGAAAGACCTTGCCAATTTTGCCTTAATATTGTAGGGTGCAAGAAAAGAGTAGTTGTGTGAATACACATGTGAATCTATGATTGAATGTACCCGTGTGAATGAAATCATAAAAGGCAAAGACACTGAACGGTCTTCAGTGAGCAGCGCATTTTGTTATTGTTTATTAATTTACCTGGTAACAAGGCATACCTGGTAATGAAAAATCCGACACCATGGCCAAAGCAGCAATATTAGATCCTCAAATCTCAATAGATAAATCAATCCCGTATGAAGACCTCCTCTTGCCAATATTTCATATCGAAAAAGAAGAATGGAACAGGATATGGAACACGGCAAAAAGAACAAAAATACACGAGGTAGCAAAAGACTTCTACCAACAAATGCCCACACTCAACTTGAACAGAAAAGAAAAGTCGATCATAACGAGACTCAGAATCGGACACACGAAGATCACATATGAATACCTCCTAAAAAAGACAGAACCTCCAACTTGCTCCACATGTAACCAGATTATATCCACCAAACATCTGCTGTACGAATGCCGGAAATATGGATCTCAAAGACTCAAATACAAATTAAAACCTGACAGCGCATTGACATCAGAGGACCACATTTCTCAGACACTAAACTACCTCAAAGAAACCCAGCTCTATGACAAAATATAACCATAGGATAATAATCTGAAATTGTCAATAATTTGAAACAAGATTGCAAATTGAAAAGCGGTCGCCATTAAATGTTCATTCTCATAATAATCGTTGTAACAGAAACATCTATACAATCAGAATAAACTTACAATTCTTAACAAAAGCAATACCACTGAATAATATTCCCACAATTTCCTACGTGTATCCAGACCTGGGAAATGTGTCGCGTTACGGTCTAAAATCCACTACGAGCACAACATATTCGGGCCAGAAGGTAATTACAAACCGGAAATATTATAGTATAATGTAGGAATCGACGAAAAAGGAAGGGTCGGGTATCGAACCCGAAATCTTCTGGTGGCAGGCACTGATCAATGCCACTACGCCACGGTCCCTTCCCACTCTTCTAGGATGTCATGTTTTAGTTCTTTGAGGTGCCCGATCCCACAATAATGCAACGAAAAGCAGTGTAACCACTTAACAAACTCATGAGAGAATATTTTTGTCGCAGGTGTACCAGACGTTGGACACTTTCCCTGTTTCTTCATTATGTAGATGTAGACAATGCAGCATCCAATGCACTGGTAATTTGGTTCATGAAACGTCCTGATTGGCAATCGGACATTTCCATGAACAGAAGAAGAAAAATATTTCATGTGACAAAACAATTAATTATAGAAAATATCGAACAGCGTGCAAAACGATATGAAGATACCAGTATGCATAGTACTACATAAGCATGTAGCAAGTGCATTTCAAGCTATAACTAAACCAATAAAACCAAAATTTTCATAAATTTATTTGCAAAAATGATACAAAAAATACACCCACTTCGTGTGCATAATGTAAATAAAACGTAAAAGCAAAAAATATAATATACATATTTGGAAGTATGCACTTTTATATCCAATTCCTTCTTGAAAAGCCCGTATACATTAGAAATATTACTATCTTTTGAGAACTGTCCAAGAAAACGTTACGTTAAAATTGTTAGGCTACATTAAAGGATTCAGGTTGCCTATAGGTAATGTTTATAATACTCTATTTAGCCTTTACAATAATATGAAATAATTTAGAATAATCTACGCAGTTTCCCTTGTAGGAATTTCTATTTAAAAAAAGAAAAGTTCAAAGCATAAATCTATTTCTCAATTTTCTATAGAAAATGAACATAATTATTTTCAATGTACTTTATTAACATAGAACGCCCCAAGATATTCTCCACTTGGAAAATAAAATAAACACAATTTAAACTGTTTTTCAGTAAAAGCGAATTTATTTTCTGTACGATAAGCATATCTACCTTTTATTCTATGTACATATGTAGTATATGTATGTACAGGGTGTAATATAATGTTTTGTCTTGATTTTTTCACGTGATTCTACACCGTTGGATCGATGGAGATCTGGTAAAAAAAATGCCGCAAAATTGACTTTGACCGAGAAATTAGGAGTCAAATTTTTGTCTATTGCATCCTATAGTACTCACTAGGAGGAACAAAAGTCTCAAAGGGACCATAGATCGCAAATGATTCTATCGCTTGGAAAAACATGTTAATTTAAATGAACATTTCTTAGTGTATCACATTATATACCGGCGATATGTATTTGAATGAACTTTGTTTGACTTTCAGTAAGTATACGTCGCAACTCTTAACGCTACGACACGTGTCTATAACTGTGTAGTTATTTTTGATATGTTGATATAGTGAGTTGCGTAGTGAGTTATATATCGAAAAAAGAAGAAATAGAAGAAATTATTTCTACCGCTTTAACGTGCGTCAAATGCTTCATGCTATCGATGAAGCATTCACGAATTATACCTTCGCTCGGAATATATATTGTGAGTATTTAGTTAATCGCGGGCAAGAAAATCCTAGAAATATCCCAGACACACGTGATTTTCAAAGACTTGACCAACGTTTTCACGATTTAGAATTTGTTATTCATCGTGGATATGGAAGGACGGGTCGGCCTTGCATTCATTGAAGGAAAGAGGAGTATGCGATTGCCCTTGCACGTGCTCATCCTTTATTCGGTTTACGCGGCATCGCACGTCAGGTTCTTGTATCGCACATGACTGTGCATCATATTATTTGCGATGAAGGACTACGTCCATAACGCGTTCAGAGAATGCCAGCTATTCAACGGCAAGATTACTCCTTGAGACGAAAGTTTTATCGCTGGATGTTGAAAAAACTAGAAAGCGATCCACAATTTCTTTGAAATATGCTAGTGAGTATCAAAAATTCATGACACACTAGAATTTGGGCATATAGATGTAATGTATTCACCTCCAATATATCTGTATTAGTCTTATTACCTACTACATAGTCACCGAAGGATTTCGTTTCCTAAATACCTCGTCATACTGCCCTATGATCCTTACTCATCCGCAGCCCTTTTGGAAATCGCCTTCACCATACCTACTACATAATTTCCAACATCCATTAAAAACCCAAGGTTCCTTCACTCATCAGCTCATTGTCAGATCATCCAAGGAAAGTCTACTGTCTAAGTGTTAATAAAACCTCTTGAAAAACCGAAGTTGGAAGTTAAATTTTCTCTGTGTCCATTACACAGAAACCCACATGCAATGATCGAAAGATTCAATCAAGGCCGTTTCTCGATAAATGTGTGGTGAGGAATCGTTGCAGATATCATTATCGGTCCTTTTTTCCTTCCTAACTCTTTAATAGGAGCATGTTATCTTAATCTCCTCCGTTCTCGATTTACAAATTGTTAGAATAATCGATGCATGAGTCTGGATGCGTGCTGCCCTCGTGTTGCACATAGCCGAGCTAAGCTCGTGCATAGCTTTCTTTTGTTTTATTATAATATATCTTCGTATGTTCTGTTCGCGCCTGTACGCACGAAGAACATCGTGCCGTAATAAATATATATACTTACACAACTGACTAGTTTAATCTCATCCATGCCCAAGCCATACAAAACTGACACAAATCAATTAAGGCAAATTATACACGTCATTGACGCCGTCACATTTATTTTATGCATGACGGTGCACCATCGCATTATACTAGGCCGGTGCGTCAATTTTTATCCGATATGTTTGGAAATAAGTGGATAGGGTGTACATCAGTATCTCTGCTCGCTCTTACCAGAGCGCCAGATCTTACGCTTATGGACTTCTTCTTTAGGGGAGCTGTAAAGCATATTGTTTACCAGTCAGACGACCTATTACAAGTATGCAACTGTTAAAATTACGAACTGAATGTGCTTTTCGAGGTGTGCAATCTATCCTTAGTATGCACGAAAAAGTTCGCAAGAAATTAAAAGGAAGATTAAGGGTTTGTTTACGGAATAATGGTGGACACATAGCAGCCGGCGACCAAGCACGATTGCTGACAAGTATAAATGTCGATAGATTTATTTTATGGCAAAGAAGACGACACTCAAGACACAGAAGACAACGCTAAACACTTTAACATCATTTTCCAAGCGAACGAGTCATATGGGACCTATGGTTCTTTTGAGACTTCCGTTCCTCCTGGTGAGTACTATAGAATAAACAAAAATTTGGCTTTGAATTTCTCCGTTAAGGTAAATTTTGCAGCAACTTTTTTGAACAGATCTCCACCGATCGAAAGGTGTCGAATCACCTGAAAAACCCATGCCAAAACATTCTGTTACACCCTGTACATTCCTAGAGCTCAGTCTGGTGTACATTAACCAAGAGATAATTGAAGTATTTGGAAAAACGTGATTACATAGCAACGAATACAAATGAGATTACACTATAATATTATGGTGCATGGAGACGATCGTCATGTTAGAGTAAGACGAGATCGTCGTCAAGTGCCTTAGCACGATACGTGACTTATTTATGCGTGCGGCGATCAGGGCACACGGTCCTGCGAGGGGTCGACATCCTGTGGCCAGCGAGGGTCACAAGGACCCGGGTTCAGTCTTAGAGAAACCATAGCCAAGCAAACAAGTGTCACTATGTGTATATTAAACAAAAGTATCTCCTAATTCAACACGAGTCTTTCTCATTTTACTGGACATTCCACCTCCTGCATTCATCTATGGAACAACAAATATTATTTAAAAAAATTCAAATCAATTGTAGCATCGTAGTTTAAGATAGATGACTTTAATTTAGATTAAGAAAATGCGTATGCGTCGAGTGTTTATGAGGTGAGTGAATGCGAGTGCAGTGTGAGAGTGTCGCAGGCGAGTTGGAGGAATGGAAGCGAATGTTTGTATAATTTGAAAGAGTGATCAAGAGTGTCAATGAGAGAAACAGATTTGGGGGAAATGAATAGCGTAGTGGAGACGATGCGTGCGAGTGGAATAAAGGTCAGTCTTGCTAGAGCAGTAAGAATTAAAGCGAGTGTGCTTTTTCTTTGCTCTGTATTCAAACCTTTTGCCCACATTTGTTTGAAAATAAAATATTCTTACAAAATAACTAAAGCTTTCGTTTGATCAAGATTAGCCCAGAGATATAGAAAATGTATTTCTGATCTAAATGAATTCATCATATTCCTACTATGTACGTTCTTTTATGCCATAATATTCACTAGCACGCGCTTATACACTTTCAAGCATTTGCCCATTCATTTTACATCTCATTATACCGGCACCATTTCCATTGAAAGCATTTTCATACCGTGCGTATCCTCGAAAATCTCGCCCCCAAAAGCGTCGCGTCGCCATACAGCGTTTAAATCAATAAACAACCCTTCCCACTCGTTTTTGGGGGGTTCATACATTACATCAACAACGAGTAACTTCAAGACAGAGAAAATTTTGCCGTAAAATCACCGATAGGGGATCTTTTCCCATTTATCATGGGATGATAAGCATGGGACGACAGACGAGGGAGGCGGAGGCCGTTCACTTCCTCCAACCGATGCAGCGCAATGCCTGTGATTATCGAACTACGTGCAGCGGCATTCCTTTCGTCCATTACGTTCTGTAACTGGGAGCCAGGTCGACGTATGTCGCATAGCTGCGATTTAATGGGGATATCGGATCAGTTTTGGTCGCAATCACTCCATCGCGAGACAAAAGGAAGCTCTCGTGTTTGGAACCGCCCCGCTGAAGCCAAAATTTTCTCGGCTGAATATCTGGATCTCGTGTATTCAACGTTGCCAAGCAATTTTCAATGGGGACAAATAGATTATAATTCTTAGAAATTGACAGAAATTGTTGGCGAGTAAGGTACAGAGACTATGGGGACATCCGGCTGTGAATTATTGACTGATTTGCAATCTTGGTGCATTGAATTTAATTTTTTAGTAAATTGGAGGACATTATTGTATTTTTAAGAAAGATTTATAGGGATTGATACCTGTAAATTATTATACACTTTAACATTGATTTTACGTAACGATTATTCTGTAGAATTCATAGACATTGTACCTTTTTTAAGAATAACTTATGAGTTATCAAGTACTTATTGTGCTTTTGAATTTGTTCCATTTATTTACACTACAGAAAAGAATATTAAATACAGTATAACCACAAATAATGTAATTAAAATACAGTCGCCCTATAAAGTCATCAAACATATATTCCATTATCCTGCCAATGGTCAGACGTACAAAATGGCAGAAATTCTTTTTGCAGAAATTAAAATTTTTTGAACATCGTAGGACGGTTTTTTGCAGTGTTAGTGCTGTACGAGGTACTTGTAACCAAAAAATAGGAAGCAAGACGAAAAATGTATGGCTTTAGATCTAGTTATTTGTTTTTTAAATATGCAAGGCACAATGTTATAAGGGCAATGGAAATGCTGTAGTTTGTTACGAGCCGAGGGCAGACGCAAAGTGTTTGTTAGTTATGCGGACGAACCAGTGCTCATTTCATCACTGGGAGCCGCTAAGATAGGAAGTGCGTGGGCGAACCGATGCTTACTTCATCACTAGGACTCACTGGATTGTTAATGCGACCCCATAACTTTCGATAAGTCGATACACCTTGTGCGGTTAAAGTGTATCTGTTTGTGGCACGCTACTGCAGATGAATGGTATAGAAATGAATTAAGATAATGCGTTTTAGTTTCAAATATATAAATCTCGATTCTTCAGATTGTACAATTATGACGATGACCCAAATAAGGGCATGAACGAAGGAAACGGAGGCTCCCTACGTAACAAGTATAACATTTCATAGCTTTAATCCACAAGTAACAATGGTTTAAACAAAGATATTGCCACAGGGCGCGTGGACTGATGCGCACGAATATAATATTATATCACAGGCGTAAACTTTCAGTGTATACAGAGAGTCACAGCCATACTCATGTACCCTTTAAAACAGAATAACTTTTTTGAAACTGGACCAAACAACTTGAGCCTTTCAAGGAAGTTACAAGGATTAGCTTTCCAGATTACGAGCAAAAAGTTTTGTGAAACAGTTGCAATTAGTGGGATTTACATACAAAAATGAAAATGTGACTTTAAAATTTTTTTTATTTTGGCCTGCGATGAAAATTTAAACATTTTATTTCATCGAAATCAGTTAACCAACGAGCACGAGCTACAACCAGTGAATTGTGGTGAAAATAGCAGTTTTTTATAACTTCCAGCCAATTTCGCTTAAAATCTATAGATTCTAATCTTTCGGTGCGTGCCACTTTTTTCTGCGTCTACCGATTTCCAAGAAATTTTCAGCATCTATACAATATCTGGCATAGATCTAGAAATTGTATGTTTTAAATTTTCATTAACGGTTAAAATATAAAAATATTTAAAAGCGATTTTTTTAAATTTTTTATGTAATTTCCACTAATTGCAATTTTTGCAATGTGTAGGGATTATAATACAGTGACTCACTGTAAGTAGTATAGATCAACGATAAGTTCTTCAATATTTTTATAAGCGGTATATAGGATAATGATAGACCTACGACAATTGTGTTGTGTTAGTATTGCATGTCGATATAACCAGAAACATTTATTTACTTCTAAAGCGTATAGGTTAAATGACAATATGTATGAATAAATATATTTTTAGGTAGTACAGGTCAATATTTGCGGATAAGCAGAACGCTTGGTGTATCCGAGTGACCGTTGTACTTATGAATACTCTGAGCGTTAACGCCAGGTTAATCTTTGAATACACGGGTCATTCAAACTGTGACGGTGCGTAGTAAAAATCTCAGTAAACCTCGCAAACTTTTACTTCCAACACATGTCGTAAACGCCTCTATCGTATTTAAAAATCCCATGAGGGTTGGAATCTCGTTACGGAGACTTCCAGCGCAGGTGCCACTCAATAACGAATGTCAAGGGACATTTGGCGAAAATTGTTAACACGATTGAACGGCGCCTAATCGTCCATAGAAAACAAGGGGCCGGAGAATATGAACAGACCAAATAGTGGAAGAACGAGGGGCAGAGGAGGTGCGGGAGCCTGCGAAAAAGGGGAAAATCAAAGCACGGAGAAAAAGGGAAACAAAACCAACGAACGAGCAAATAGAAAGTGAGGAAATGATATAGCTACGAAGACGGGGGTAGAAAAGGGACGAAAAGAAAGATGGTAGATGACAAGATAAACGAAGGAGACGGTATAGCAGGGTGCGAACAGACTCCTGTAGCCAACCAACGAAGTTCATATACAGATATTCTTATTCGCCGTTTTCCTCCCCTTTGTCTCGCACAAAAATTCCTCTTCCGGCGTTTAATGCCAGGGAAATAAAAAGTTTATTTTCAAGAAAACGTAATTTACGATGAATATAGTATATAACTCATTATTCGTACTATTATTATATACAATATATATACAGCACTACATGTAAATAAATCTCATATACATCTTATATGCATAGTAGGAGCCGGTAGATTTTCCACAGGACTTCAAGTTAAGATTCGTGGCTTCGAACGTATAAATAGAAGTATAGCTGCACATCACTCTGTTTACTAATATTTCGAAATGGATTTGCGAGAATAATAATCTCTAAATGTTTAATAATTTCAAAAGATAGGCAACAAATACAGTAGAGCCTCCTGTATTTCAGTACGGATTATCCTAGCACCCCAATCTCCGAACGTTCTACCAGGTAAAAAATTGTTATAAATTTATTAATAGATAAATTGTTATAAATTTATTAAAAGTTTGTTTTCAGATACATATAAGTATCGACTTTTGGCTGGAAAATAGAATCTGAATTTGTACTTCTCATGTATTTGTTGCGAAGCGATAACTATTTGAAATTAAAGATATTCCATGCGTTTTCTACCTCATCTACTTTTTTAACAACTTTCCCATCATTTTGCTGATAAATAATAATGGATTTATACTTTCTTGGAACTTAAAGAATAACACGAGCTACCCAATTATTTTGGCCACTTTTTAACGTCCTTCCTCCATGTCCCTTTCACGTACCTATTATCCTAGAACTTTCTACCCATATAACCCATATGTACCACGTGTCAGTGAAAAATCACGAGAAGTTCGACTCCCTTTCAATACAGAGAAAATACACTGCGATACAATTTGATCGAAAAAGAACTATTTGGCTAGAGATTCTCCTTCAACGTTCGGGACATGGATTTCTTATCGAAAAGGCTACACAACACTCCCTGTGTGTCACCGCCGGAAAAGTTACCACTCGGTACCACCAAAGAAATACCACTTGCACTCACGGGATTTCATATCCTCGATCAAAGCAAAGCGATACCGCAAAAGTGATTGCAAACATTCGGCAGGCTGTTGTAACGTGTACGTTACCGAACGTACAAGCTGCAGATTGTTCAAAGCATTCCGGTGACACAATGTGTACACAGGCAGATCGAGCGGATCCCATCGAAATTGCACTTGACCGTCGAGTGCAAATTACACGATGCCATCTACAAATTGCTGCACTTAAACCGCAGCGCAACAGCGATAACGCCTAGCACCCCCTTGCCTCGCCGTGAAAATTAAGTTAATTAGGACATTCGGTCAGAGATCCAATACAGCCGGAAGATAATTGTCTAAAAGCTGCAGTGACGTATAAATATGTCTTTTTTTTTTTTGCAAACACCAGAGGGGAAAAAATAATTCGCGGCGATTTAATGGCTGATGTCGCGCAGGGCATTGGAGAAGAGTGAGGAATAAAAGGCGCGAGACTGAAAAGTTGCCGGGCCACGATGGTAAATGTGGTACAGAAACGAATGAGAGAAATCGGGACGCTTTGACGGTGCAATGAAGCGAAACCTCTGAAGTACCTTTGATATCAGGAGCTGACAGGTTCTTGTGCTTCTGGTAAAATCGCTTCGTTGGATATTTCATTTTTAAGGCAGCCTTGTGCCGGGCGTATTTATTGTATTATAGTTTCCTATGGGAAGAATATAATGGAACTTTTAGTAATATTTCTAATACTGACGCATTGAAGTTGGTTTCGATAAAAAGATATGGAATATTGGAAATATTTCGAAATGAATGTATGTAACTGTAGGGGTTCTACGTAAGACATATGGTCTGGTTCGGGCCATGATGGTTTACGTTAGGGCGTAAGATAGTCACGTGTATACCGCGACGGTTCCTATCGGGCGCCAGCTAACGTACATATACAGGGTATTTCACCTAACTTGACCACCTTAAATATATCGCTTATTTTGTATGATAGAAAAAAATGTCAGGGGGAGAAAATATTCTGTTCGAAGGCGCCTATACGGTGATGGGCCGAATTTTTTCCTCAAGGTCATTTTTTCGAGATTTCAAGGTCATTGTATTTTTTTTAAATGAGACTGCATATTTTTAATACAACAGTCTTATAGCTTGTAAAAAAATGACTCCAACGAGGTGCAATATGTTGACCTTCACGTGACCTTTATCGAGGAAAGTATGATATGTTTGTCAGTAACTTCAGTACGCGTTCGGGGACGGTAAATGAAGGAATTTCAATTTCATTGAAATTCATGACGGCTGTCCAGCTCATAATGCACTTGTCGCACGCAATGTATTAGACAGAATGTTTCCCGATCGTTGGATAGGACGTGGTGCACAAATTTGTTGGCCAGCTCGATCGCCGGATCTTACGCCACTTGATTTCTTTCTGTGGGGACACCTAAAAAGTACAGTTTACAATGTTGTTCCCACAACAGCAGAAAACATGCGACAAAGGGTTCTACATGAATGCAGATCAATTACTGTAGAACAACTTAAAAATGTACAGCAAGAATTTATTTACCGCCACCAAAAATGTATCCAGGTTTATGGTGCACATTTTGAACACCTTCCTAAATAAATATTTAACTTAAGACTGTTTCAATGAAATTGAAATTCCTTCATTTACCGTCCCCGAACGCGTACTGAAGTTACTGACAAACATTTCATAATTTCCTCGCTAAAGGTCACGTGAAGGTCAACATATTGCAACTCGTTGGATTCGTTTTTTTACAAGCTATAAGACTGTTGTATCAGAAATATGCAGTCCCATTTAACAAAAATACAATGACCTTGAAATCTCGAAAAAAATGACCTTGAGAAAAAATTCGGCCCATCACCGTATTGGCGCCTTTGAACAGAATATTTTCTCCCCCTGACATTTTTTTCTATCATACAAAATAAGCGATATATTTGAGGTGGTCAAATTAGGTGAAATACCCTGTATAAACCATCGCCAGGGCTGTGTGTCGCCATTGGGAAGGGACGATCGGGTGGACGATCGTCGTCGAGAGACATTCATTCGTTCATTGGCATTCGTGCATTGTACATCGTTCGTTAATAGTCCTGACATATTGTTGGAATTGTTGCTATAACATATGTAGAGTACTCAAAAGTTCAGAGTATATTTTAGGTCCTAAAGTTAGGATATTGCGTGTCGTTTGATAGAAAATGACGGGGCTTTTCCGTTCGCTGGAAACTTGTGCTTTCGTCTGTAAATCACTACAATCATTTTCTTATTCTTATCAAATAAAAAAAATAGCTGGTTGGCTTTAACCAGTGAATTATAATAAAAAATAGTTGTAACTTGCGAATTCCTGCAGAGTAATTATCTACAGGAATTATCTGCCACTGTTATCTAACGGAACCAAGTTTTAATACAACACCTATTGGATATGGGATATTACATAAAATAACTTTTATATTTTTCCTAAGTCAATATACTTAATACAGCTTGGGAGAAATGTCCTTTTTCTATGAAAATCTATCTGCGACTGACTGGGGTCCACTTATACCTACGAATGCGTAGTTTCATTTTATACCCTAGGACCTAGGGCCTGGGCCTAGACCATTTTGACTAGCCAAGTACAGGCCCATCTGGTCCGTTAGTAAGACATTTCTAAGAACGCTGAGTCAGTTTTGCTCTCGCGTGATATATTTTATTTACTGTCGCTAGGAATAATCCAACAACAACGCACAGAAATTAATTTACCACAAGATGTTAGGTACAGAACAAAGGTACTAGTTGGGACATAAATTATACATATCGTCAACTAGCTTGAGCCACTTGATTAACACCTTGAAAGTTAGTTAATCTCATGCCACATGAGTGTTTCAATACCCCCGTGGAACACTATCCACTGACGATTAATTTGACCTGTAGTATTTAAGCTGTAGGTGTCATAGAATCAGTGCCACACCGTTTTCATATTATCGTTTCGCAGCTATTTTGCTTGAAGAAATTTCAAAAATCCTTCTTCTAACATCTTTTTCGAATTTTTAAATAACAAAAAATCACAGCAATGATAATAATCATTTAATTTGTTGCGTAGCTATTGGTAGGATATGGGGTCTTTGTGTAGGTTCGGTTGCCCGTGGAGCGCTGAACCGCTCTGTTTGTGGAGAAGCGCGGAATATTCAAAGACAACTTACACTTTTATAAAGATTTAGTGTTTATGCACTGCTCGAGTTCAAAGATACTGATATTTCGAGAAATAGTGTTGGTCTGTACAAGTGATCTGCCAAAGTAGCTCTGTTCAAGGCTAACGTTGATCTCTTCAAGGTTTAAATTGATCTATCCTGCGAGGCTTCTTCTTCTTTCCACTACATCTCTGGTTTCTCTACCTAAGTTCCTTGGTCCTCCTTCGCAATCGTCCTCGTCCAATGGGGTTAGGCCTCGTTGGGTTTCCTATTTGTCCTTGGGCGCGTAGAAGTGGCCATGCTTCGCTAAGGGGAAATGCGAAAGAATTCGGGAAAACGCGCAGAAGTCAGAGAAAGCGCGCCAAGAAACAAAGAATAAACCATAGTATTTTCGAAGTCGAGCATAAATTTTCAATCAAAAATATCAGTAAGTTATTTTCCGATCAAGACTCATACAAGGTAATGTTAGGGATTCAAATTTATACCGTTGGTATTATATTCATAACGATTGGTATCACTAACACGTGGCACCGCCTACGTGGCTTGAGCATTGGTCTTTTATTTTACGATGTTCTCACTCTCCTTTGTACTTTACCTTTTACCGTTACGTTCGATTATACTTGTCGATGTTCGTTAGTTTATCACACGTATATTTCCAATATAATACCTCTTGTTTGACGCGCGCTTCTGTAAGTGGAGTGCCACGAGCTATCATTCTGTATCGCCGCAATCTTTGTTCATCAAGTAACTTTTCTTGTATCTTTCTACGTATAATAAAGTTTAATAATCATAACTCAGTTTTTAAATCCAATTTGAGAAATCCTAAACTGTGATAGAACTCTTTTCGAAAGTCTCGCGTTTTCTGGTAGTACGCGACTTTTGGCACTGCAGAAAATATAGATATTCACAAAACAGTTCATAAAGCACAGCCGCTGATTTTGCAACGCGCCACTGACCCATTTTCCTGGTAGCTTTAACTATTCGACAAAGCGGAAAGAAACAAGGGTATTCCACGCCGTTGGCACAAAAGCTACCAAAAACGAAATCCATTCTAAATTGCAGTGCCATTATACATGTCGGCACCAGCTAATCCGTTTCATCAATAGATGGTTGGAAAATTAGAAAAATTACAGGCATTCCTACTGTTATTTTATTTCTTTACTAACCCATAAATCCATCTTCTTATCCTTTGAACACATTAACTCTTTCGTGAACAAGGCAATTGTTTTTGATTTGTTGTTTATTTACCGGGCTGTATCGTGCTGGCAATGAACGCTAAATAAGATCAATTTTTTTCGAGTACACAAGTTGAACACAAGCGCATTACTGGTTTGGAAGACATCGTGTTAAAATGGTAACCTGAATATCGAAATCTGTAAGCTCTACGACAAATGGAAGAAGTATTTCAGCACGTATAGTAAACAACATTTTTGGGGGGTTGGGGGGGGGGAGAGGTAACTCGAGAACCATGGATTTTTCGAAAAAATTGTTAGGTAAGACACAAAGTTCATTTCTCCCTTTGTATAACCTGTATCAGGCGGAACGTTCGTCAGTACATGTGTTTTGATCACGCACATTGGTCAGGTTGCTTTCTGGCAATCAAAACGTTGTTCAACGCCAAATCATTCTCTTTCACAGGTAATTAGCTTTTTTGTGGTGCGTATGTTTTACATTGTTCTAAATTTCGATTTTATATTATTAGTAGAGGACTGTTGGCTTATATTTTTATATCCGGCAGGATTTAAAAATTCATTTGATAGCACTCTACATATAAAAACAGTGGCGAGTTTTCAAATGGGGTTGGTTGTCACAGCATACGCGGGGCTAGTTGTCTCGTGTGGCAATCGACTCCATTCGTACAAACCATTTAGTAGATAGTTAAATTGTATTTCAGAAAATAATTCTACCCCATAAAATGGTGAGGAATTTTAAAAAGAGCAGTAATCGTGGGAAAATTGCTCCCGATATTATGATGACGTATGCGTTTTATGTGTGTAACAAACTGCCAATCTGATTTTTCAGCAATATTGAATTCTGATGGTCAGTAATGTTTTTCAATAAATGTATTTATATTTTTCATACCTATTCCATACGACAACCAACTCAACACTTTGTGGCAACCAACCCATTACTGGGGTTAATTGTCATAATATTTATAAATCTTTCAGAACAGTAAAAAAAGACATTTTTTCCATAAAAATTTGGCAATCTGCAAAGTTTAAAACATGCATTAAATACAAGGGTTTCGAATGGTGTAATCAAAATTTCATAAGAGGGTAAATGTCATAAGAGCTGTGTTTTTTGAAATTTAAAAAGTTCCATTTTTGTGACAACCGGCTCCGGTCTCCCCTACGCATCCTGGTAAACACAATAAAAAATATCTTTCAGGATTCTTGAGATATTTCACGAGAAAGAAAATTCTGAATATTTCTCAAGGGGTGATTTCACCGCTAAAACTCGAATGATGGCACCAACGAAAAATCGGGTTCTATTACGTATGACTTGTACGCAAAGGCTCATAATTTTCTGCACTTTCGGGTTGCCTAACGTTCCTTGTTAGTTTTCGTTTACAACTGCACAGCTTTATCCCCATATTGCGAGGTAATGACGTAATATGAAAGTCAAAGGTACTTCAAATAAATAATATGTATTTCAAAAATATTTGTAGCTGTAAGAAGTAATAAGTTTTTAATTTTTCGAATTGTAACTTCGACGACTATACTCTCACACTCACCCCATTGACCCTGTCAAAGTTCAGAGGTTAATGAGTCATTATAGTCATGTAAATTGACATAAATTTAGTAGGTATTGTTTTTCACTGTGCCATTGGATGTAATATCAAATATAATATCAACTTCTCAAATTTTATTTCATGGTATTATTACTCTAATTAATACTATTCGACAGATTCGACGAATATCATTTTCAATAACAAAATGCTGCTACATGGAGATGGCTAATCTCCTAAAATTTAAACAATAATGATAAAGTGAAATAAATTTATTAAACATATCACTGCTGCTAATAATAATGTCAAAATAACCACATAATATTGTTCGACAGGCAACTGATTAAATTAAACGTAAAATTAAGCGGTTCTCATGTATATTTTGCAAACACAAATATGAATTCACAGGAAGTAGAAATGCCGAAATAACGAACATTATTTACATATTATTTGGACTTCCATCAATTACAAATAATGTGTCTGACAAATTATATTTTGTTATAGGCACTTATCAAACTGACAATTAATATTGATCAATACTACTTACAATATACATAGCCAATATTACGTGAACCCAGTAGCGTGGGCTGCAACATGCAAACTCAAAGGCACAATCATGTATAATTCAATATTACATACCTATAATACTTCAATGAAGTAGGCTATAATATATGTATCGTTATCACTAAATATATATACTGTATATTGTATAATATATAAAAATATAAACGGCAAACTTAATTATTATTTTGCTGTAGTGACCGGGGCGTAGTGTCTGAATTACGACTAAAGACTGCCGACTGCCGAACTCGCTCGCGTAAGGAATGTCGCGAGTCCTTTGTCTTCTGGCAGCGTCATAATATGCTGCCCAAATGCATACATATACATACATAACACTACACTATGATACATATAACACCATACTATACAACCTAATGCATGATATCATATTGCTTGCGCACCAAATTCCAATCCTATTTATCTTTTACACTTGAGTCTAATTTTCAATTTTTCCCAGTAAAATTAATCTAGCCTTCTCATGTACAGAAACTGCGGCTCGCCACCGAAACCGACCACTATATTAGATCAATAATGATCTGTGCCTCCCCATAGAACGAGTACACGAGATTAATTTTCAGATCATTTCCACGCAGCAGCATTATTAACATTTTCAATTTCGTACGAAAGAAAGAAGAAGAAAGACAATCAAAAAAACAGTATATCTCTACAATTCACTGTGGATTATACAGTAGATTCATTATTTTCATTTTGCCCAACGCAGTTGGGTATTGTCGATCACAATTTCCTAATTAACTAACAGAACGATTATAATATGTTTATTAATAATTACTAAGCCAGGAAACAGTATTTCATTCGTGATTTCGTGTAATTATAATTCTTATGAATTTATTTTCTCGTGCAATCAGTTATGTCACAGTCATGGATTAATGGAGAAATAAAACCAGAATAATTTCAGGAAATTGAAGCTAACTTTAAGATATTAACTGACAGTTTCCAACTGGACTGTTACCTCTTATTTTCTATTCGTTTTTCTGTAAACACAAATGAAACCGATGCAGAGGTAGAGCGCGAGGCAAAAGTACGTTATAAGTTACTGTGATCGAGAGTCGCGAGAGAGGACGGTCCTTCTTCCGGTTCAATCCTACATTTATATAGTTACATACAATCATATTTTTTTACCATTGTTGTATGAAAAGACCTGAATCATACTGTAAATGGTATCAGAGTAGACTTTTCGCTGAATTCTAGCGTCAAGAGGCATGGAAATAGATTGGGATATAGAAGGTTAACGGAATATCAAAATGTAGTAATTTGAAAAATTAAGGAACTTCCCCTACCTGCTTTTGAAAGAATTTAAAATATCTACACACATCAATTAGAGGATCAGTTGCCACAAATAATTCGCCCGCCATAAATTTCTTTGCATTTTCCTGAGGTATGGAAATCGATTTACGGCTTAACAGGTCCCATTGACTCAAAGTTAAAATACTTAATCGTGGCGCACTTACAAATTCCATAGAAAGGTTAAACTGCATTCTCACAATGAGCAAAGTATATACATATACACCAAACTCCCATGAGCCATGTTCACCACTACCCTAATGTGTTTTGCAGCCGAGCAGACGACCATGCGATACTTGTCGCAGACTAATTTCCGGTACCAGTTAAAGTCGTAGTTGGCGGGCAACTTTGAGGTGCGGCAATCTGTGTCAAGTGTGTCTGTAATTGGAAGGTACTTGTATAACCTCGTTCCACGCGTAAGCAGAATACGGCGCCCTTTTAATACGTCAAACCTCCTCGAACCCTCGCACACTTCGAGCCATTCTTCTACTTTAAATGCCGGAAATCGTTCTCGCTCGATTATCCAGTACGGGCGTTTTGGGAAACGTGTCGACTATTCTTCCTGTGACTGTTGAAAATGACGAAAAGGAAAGAGAAAGGCTATAAAAAAAAACAATTACAGGATGGAGGAAAAACTTTTATCGTCTGGAATGTTTCAGTCATTGTGATAATGTGGAAAAATGTTATATATAAAACTTGCCGGATACAGAAGCAGACATAATGTGATGTCAATATTTTTCTGTGGATGGAGGTGAAGAGCAGATTTCAGAAAGACATAACCTAGATATATCTACACTTCTACTTACGCAGGTAAACGTTTTCAAAACCTATGCTTCACACTTTCATATAGTTTGTTGTGTTTAACGTGGTGATGAGGTCGAATTGCCGATGCATATTATTAAGAATTATCAAGCTATGAGGAGTTTTTAATTAATTGTAATTAATTCATTACATTACATCAGGTTTTAAACAGGAAGATTTTATGCACATTAAAATTGTAATAGTTTGTAAATGATATTCAAGATGTTATCCTGCAACGTTCCCTTTTTTCCGAATTAATTTTCCGAAACTATTTCGAAGTAGTGTATGATGAATCTACGTTTTGGGGGGAGTTCCCCTAGCCCCGGGCGGCTGTTACTATAGGACATTTGTTATATCTAAAATAATTGAAATGTGCTCGCTTCTATCGCTTTGGCGTAGACAATAAAATCAGTCCATCGTTAGCGTTCGGGTTGAAATCAGTGCTTCCTGTAAACTAAAAACTGTTAGATTTATCAAATTTTCGGGAATAAAAAACATTTGAGTAGTGTTACTGTAGATTCTGGTAAGTACTTCTTCATTTACTTTTTACTTTTTGTATACAGTAGACCACTTTTCAGAAAAATATAATTTTTCAATGGGTTCAACTGTCTCCTAGTAACGGACAGATCATTGACCCCTATTATCGGACAGTAAAGATCTCACTGCTGGATGTTCGTATTTATAATACTGTTCATGTTAGACGTTAAAAATACACCTGAACAACGACATGGACATTGAAAAGCGAGGTTTGTGGAATGAAGAGGATTTAAAAACTGCGTTAAATAATGTTATCGCAAGAAAAATGAGCAGCTTTAAGATACAATATCCCAAAAAGCACATTATCTGATAAGAGAACGGTGTAAAAATCAGGGAAAGAAATAATATTAAAGCCTGAGCTAGGTGCATTTACCACAACCTTTCCATTAGAATATGAAAATTAATTGGTAAATCATATAAAAGACTTAAGTAATCGGTGTATGCCACTGATGCAAAAGGAATTTTTAAAGTTGCCATTTGATGTAGCAGTGAACTCTAAGCTTCCTCATCGTTTCAACACTGAGAAAGGAACATGCTGGCAAGCATTTTTATTATAATTTTATGGCTAGGCATCCTGATTTACCGCTTAGAACTCCTGAATGTACGAGCTTGTTGCGAGCTGTCGGTTTAAATAAGCCGCAAACGGATCATTTTTTTAACAACCTTGAACAGCTCACGAAGCAATATAATTTCTCCTTCCAATATACAGACACCCTCTTAACTCGTGAAGTATCCGAAAATGGAGGGTAGCTGAGGCGATTCTGAACAACTTTTTCTTTGACCAAAATATTGTTTGAAGCTTTGTTTTTGAGTTATTAACGAAAAACAGTGGCCAATGAGAGCGCCCATATAGCGCAAGCTCGGGCACAAATGCGCGCGGTTGTGATCAGGTGCATCGAGGGGCAACGTATGGCAAATGAATAATGTGTAATTATCCGTTATTCATGAATAACAATTTAATTAACAAGTCTGTTAGAATATTCGAGGTACAGGAACGGCCGAGGCGGACCATGTGCATTTTGCTGATGCACGCTATCTTTGTCTAGCGTAGCCTTCTTTTAGGGCGAACCCTAAAATGGTTAAAAAGGGCCATGGTAACGTAGGCGTCCTCACGACCGACGCTTTTGCCAAGGAAAGGCATTCTTTTATAGACTACGGTCGAGAGAGCACAGTTTTAATAAACAGAACACCTTTTAACATATACACGCCTACAAAATCCTTGTAATAAGTAATACCTAATCGAGACAGAGACTACTCCTCTCCGTTCGATTATCTTACAAGTCGTTTAATAACCGTTCCATACTTTTATTCGTTATCCGAAACGAATAAAGTGTTTTATTAATAATGAAGAAAGTGTTTAGATCAATAATGTTAAAAAAGGGTAGTTAAATAAACTTATCCATTCGACGACGAATTGACCTGCTTCGACGGTGTCTTGGCACTTGGTCATTGTACCGATCCTGAACTATCTTAACAATGTTATGCCACGAAACGCACGTTCCTCCGATCGATACAGATCTAATTCGCACTTGTTTCCGCACGCACACGACATGCACAATAACGAACGTAGACCTCATGTAGTGGAAACGGTAATGGCGCGACGGAGGTCTTCTCGTCGCTAACCGATCACGCTGCATGCAGAATACTTCCAGAATACATGCCGGATACTTCGCGAGTTAAGAGACAGCCTGTATATAATTGTGACGAAACGGGAAATACTTGCGTTCAAAAACACGAAAAGGTTTTGGCCAGGAAGTCGATACGCCAAGTAGGAAAATTTACTTCAGCCGAAAGGGGCAAAAATATCACTATCTTATTTTCTTTGAGTGCCAATGGCTATTTTATACCACCCTTTTTTGTTTTTCCAAGACAACGGGTGAATGAACGTGTAATGATGAATGATCCAGCACAAAGCGAAGGCCTCGCTCAACCGAAGGGTTGGATGAACAATGATTTTTTCATTCAGTGGCTCCAACATTTTAAAAACTTTGCCCGGCCTTCGAAGGAATCGCCTGTGCTCATCCTTTTAGATGGCCACAGTAGCCACAAAACATTGAATATTATGAATTTGTGTCTAAATTATAACATTCATTTGATCAGTTTTCCACCGCACACTACTCATAAACTTCAACTAGTGGATAGGACTTTTATGTAGCCATTTAAAGATGCTTATAACGAGCAATGTGATCTCTGGATGAGGACAAATGCAGGAGCACGAATAACAGACTACGATACTACGGGCCTTGTTGGCAAAGCAGTCGTTAAAGTAGCCCGGTTAGACATAGCAGTGTCTGGTTTTAAATGCACAAGGATTTATCCTTTCAATAAAATAATATTTTCAGATCTGGATTGTTTATTTTCTGCTTTAACAAATATTCCGTTAGAAGAAAGTAAGAGATCAGCGAGGTTTAACTAATTGCGATCGGGACATCTTCAGCACACGAAGTTCTTAGTGAGACAAATCAAGAGACATTAAACGTGCAGCCACCATCTACTAGCTCTGCTGCTGATATTTATGAATGCATTTTAAAATTGTCTCCGTTGCTTGATGCAGCAAAACCGCGATCAGAGACAAGGAAAAGAAAAACTGAACAGAGGCAAGTTCTTACTTCGTAATCTTACAAATTATTGGTTGAAGTGAAAGAAAATGAAAAACAAATCAAAGGACAAAATAGGAATTTGGGAAGGAATTACAAAAGGCTGAATAGACCGAAGAAAATAAAGAAAGCCAGAGCAAAGAAACCGGAAAATATAAACAAAGAAACACTTTATGTGGTTTGTTTGGAGACCAACGATGAGGACATCCCTGAATGTTCCGATGATTACATTTATGATCATTGTAAATGATTTTAAAATTATCGTGCGCTAATTTACTCCTATTTGCTATGTCCGATATTAGGTGCCATTCCACGCTTCTTTAAAATCAATAACCTAAATTAGTGTTAATTTAATTTAAGTAGTATAATAATGTTGGTTGTTTTATTACTATATTTTAACTCCCATTATTGTTAACTTGTAATTAATGCAAAAGAAATTTAAAAAAATCAATATTTATAAGTGTCCGGTACTAGGGGTACTCCCCCTAATTAGAAAACGGAAACTGTAGATATTGGTTGAATTTTTTGTTTGTGACAATTCTGTAAGGTAAATATACATTTCCCTTGCGAATTTTACAATTTAAAATGTTCGCGTACTGTATTCTGCACAATATTATTTATTAAATTAAATTTAATGCAATATCCTACCAGTTATCCGTTTATACTATTAGGTTATTTTCAATGTCAAGTAATATTGCAACACGATCCAGAATTATTAAACAACTAATACAAATGAAGGCAAACAACGTTGTTAATTTTGGGGAAATATTCAAGAACAAAATATAAAATAACATATAATAAAATTAAAACTACAAAAATTGTATTAAACATTCCACTTGCAGCTCATTCTATTCCTCATTCGTTCTCACTTATTAGGACCCACACCGACACACACACCCTTGCCACGTGTCACACATCGACCACGGGCCATCATGCACCCAAGGCTCCTCGTGCATTTCCAGAAAGCATTCGCTCTTTCCTACAGATAAACATTCACTCGATCCACATTCGACATTTCCACTAATACTCATTTACACCTCACGCCACATTCGATACTTCCTGTCACACTACAGTCTTGACCTAAACATAAGGCGGAGACGTGGCGCCAGCTTCTCGCCGCCACAAATCTTTATACTTGATTTTATGGAGGGCAATTATGCGATCCTTATAAGTGGAAGACAATGGCAAACGTAACGAAGGTAAAACAATTGTACCGTTACGCAATCCGAATACCTTTTATACGCTTCCACTTGCAGTTTAGGAAAAAAGAGGAAAGAAAAAGCTTCATCCCCTCCTAGCATGCAACAGTCTAGACCAGTGGTGACTAACTGGCGGCCCGCGGGCCAGTCGAACCCTTATCCCCACTCTTTTCTGTAACATGGGCGAAGGGGAATTGTCCCCACTACGTCTACGTCTACGGCACGAAATAGGAGAGGGCAGCGTACCTCTGTTGAGGAGAAGCGTAAATTTTAGGTAACGGAAGAAAATAGGTAGCAGTGAGAGTAGGATGAAGTAGAAGCGTTGTAGGGGAACGTAAGAATAGGGGAACTATAGTGGGGGACTCGCCCGACTAGTAGTGGGGGAACTTTGGTTTTCGGCGGGGAAGAAGTTAGTCACCACTGCTCTAGAGTCTAGGTACGCTACCCTTTCCTATTTCGTGCCGTAGACGTAGACGTAGTGGGGACAATTCCCCTTCGCCCATGTTACAGAAAAGAGTGGGGATAAGGGTCCAACTGGCTCGCGAGCCGCCAGTTAGTCACCACTGGTCTAGATGAAACTGAAGCTTTTACTGATAGGCGATACTTTTACTGATATTCACCCTTTCCCTTCTAAAATTGCAGAGCCTGCCTGAACGTTTGCACATTTAAAGAAAAAAAAGGTCATCGCAATGTATGTACAGTAGGGTGGATCTTATTTATTCTTGATGAAAATTTGTTGCCAAAGCTTTTATGTAGCATCCTCCAGAATAGTTGCAATTAACAACAAAAAAATAGTCTGTGCCAAAATAATAATCCAAAAAAATAATCCATTCCACAGAAAAGGACAAGGGAAAATTTCATTTATTATTTACGTCACAAAAGTTAATTGTGACATTCTGAAGCAAAACAGGACCATGTGCTATGTAATTACAATAGAAATGTATTATGCATCTCGCTATATGACGGCCCATGGGCTTTGCGTCAAGCGTAGATATTAGCCACATGGTGGGAGTCAATGGTTGGGACAGAGAAGAGGGGGAAGGAATAGCGTGCGGCCCGCGGGCCGCCATTTCCCCGGCTCCGTTCTAAACTATTGATTATTTAAAAAAATGTCAGACAATACCTGTAAACCTAGGTAGGATACGTTTTTTTTGCGTTGTCACTTTTTTGTACAATGAACGGTTTACCGAAATAAATGAAAATGTATTTTTGAAAATATGTACTAAGTTTCAGGCGAATCGGTTAATATTTGTTCGAGTTATCATTCCGGTAGTTTCATAAAAAGTCGTTGTGGGCGCACTTCCCACATACGCCGCTAGGGGACGAGCACGACGATCCGGCTCCCGAAAGTGATTATATAAGTCACCGCGACTATATATATAATCTCCGACAATTCCCTACTATCCTGGTGTCTAAGGCAGGGCCTGCTAGTACGCCTTACTGACGAGTCCGCTAGCAGGCCGAGGACGAAACACCTTCTTCCTTCCTTTCTTTTTCCGTCGCTTCCTTCTTCCACCATCGATACAACGAAGCTCCCACAGTCGTTTCGAGAAAAACACGTTTAAAGTGTTAAGTAACTTTTTTTGTACTAAACGATGGAAATTTAAAATTTACTTGCAATCTGCTATTCCTGCACCGTGCAGTTGACCTTCTAGAAGAGAATTTTCCTCGTTTCCTTCTTTTCTGTATGATTTTACTGATGATGGAGCCTTTCTTGTCATATCCGTCATGGACCGCTCTGAATATTTCACTCGACGCGCGATTGCATGTACGGAAAACTTGTAGCAGTTAACACTTATTTTTAGTCTTAATACTTGCATAATTTAAATTAATGTGCTCATTCCATCGTTATACACGCATACAAGCAGCCTATGCAGCAATTTCAAGATTTTTTGCTACTTGAAATAGATTTTGCAGCAATAGACCAAACGGTGTAGTTGAAACTCCCATTGATGTTTTATCTATACCCTCCTAAGCAACGATTAAGAAGATCATCGTTGCTTAGATCTTCATATATTGGCTTTATGACATTAAAAATGGTTTCTGTAATTACAGGCTTACGAATATGATAGTCTGAACGTTGTAACTTTATAGTCTTTGGTTGTAACATAACTGTTACAACCAAAATTTAAAAAGATATGGTGTAACAGTTAAGATCTTAGTTGAAATGATTTTAGTTACGAACAATGATTACAAATGACTAAAATTTTATTGGTTATTAATAACCATTATTAATGATCGAAATTGATTTCGGTCATAAATACTCATTACTGAAGACTACAATTTTTTTTGGTTGCGAATAACCATTACTGAATACTACAATCTTTTTCGGTTACGAATAGCCATTACAGATGACGGAAAATTTTTTTGGTTACGGATAACCGTTATCGACGGCAAGAATTCTTTTTTGGTTACGGGTGACGAATATCCATGGGTAAGAGTTTCGTTTTGGTTACGAGTAACCAATACAATGCGCGGAAGCTTCATTTTCGTTACGGGTAACCAATATCGATGTCAGAATTTTTTTTTTGGTTACTTGACCTATTGTCAAATTCTATTACATTAATGCTATTAATATTAATATAATAATTAGTATCTGTCAACCGATTCAGTAATGATTACTAAGTCCTGAATAATCAGCCATTCCTCTTCTGATAATAATAAAGGTTTCTTTAAATTTTCTTGGCAAAAGTCTTTATGTTCTAATAGACGCTGTAACATGTCAAATCTTGAGTTCCAGCGAGTTAGAACATCTATTCATTAGTTTTACAAATTAATTAAAACTAATCCTATTGGCTATCATTTTAACCCCTTCGCACCGGCGGACGAGATATCTCGCCGCGTGATTTCGTTCATGATATGCTATGGACGAGATATCTCGCCGCGTGATTTCGTTCATGATATGCTATGGACGAAATATCTCGCGACACAAAATCGTTCATGCGGCGCTGTGTACGGGATATCTCGCAAGCCTTTCTATTACAACGCGAGATATCTCGTCCAACGATTTGGATCAAAATGAATTCGTAGGTCACTATGAATGTGTCATTCAGTTGTAAACATTGAAAAACGGGTAGGCTAGCGCGAGGTATCTCGTCCAAAGCAGCACGCGAACGGTGTTGCTGCGCGAGATATTCCGTACACAGCGTCGCATGAACGATTTTGTGTCGCGAGATATTTCGTACATAGCATCGCATGAAACACATTGCGTTGCGAGATATCTCGTCCATAGCATATCATGAACGAAATCACGCGGCGAGATATCTCGTCCGCCGGTGCGAAGGGGTTAAGATTGACAGCTAATCAATTAATAACGAGTGTTTAACGCCAAAGCAATTCAATTAATGACAGTTAATCAATTAAACAAAGTCCATCTGCATTGCTTTGACTTCACAACATAGCAGTTTGAATTCCGCGCGAGTTGGTATCGATATTGGTTACTCGTAATCAGAATGAAACTCGCGGGCATCGTATTGGTTACTCGTAACCAAAACGAAACTCTCACCCATGCATATTCGTCACCCGAAACCAAAAAAGAATTGTCGCCGTCGATAACGGTTATCCGTAACCAACAAAATTTTCCGTCATCTGTAATGGTTATTCGTAACCGACAAAAATTGTAGTCTTCAGTAATGGTTATTCGCAACCAAAAAAAATTTTAGTCTGCAGTAATGATTACACTGTTCGACAAATTTCAACTTTTTTTTGATTTTGTAACCTACAAGATGCGTTTTATATAGACTTTAATGTGCTGAATACGAATCTGCAATCCGTTTTTCTCCATAACGTACCATTTTTGAAAAAATCAATTTTGAAAAAAATCGCAAATTTTCAACTTTGGAAGTGTTTTGTACTGGTAATAGTTATTCAGATGCGCTTGGTGCCAAATGATTCTTTGAAGTTTCACGAATAAAATGGTATATGTTGTTATTAGACTATAAACATTTAAATGTGTTTAAATAATGATCAAAGTGAAAGGGACACCGAAAATATACCCATTTTTGCTGATATCTTTCAGTTTATTTCAAAAACTAAGGGTCCAGGAGAAAATCTAACTATGCCACGCGATAGAGCAGACCTTTCTGCAAAGGAAAACATGAACGGAAGTTACAAAATCATTTTTGTATTCGATATACAAGCGAAAAAGTTTGGCAAAACACGTGGCGGCGACAGTGGTGCTCTATGACGGCGGCACCCCGCTCATCGCTCAACGTAGCGGAATCACTAAACGCGCATCACTTCTGCTGAGTGTCACTGTTGCCGGCGCGTGTTTTACCAAACTATTTCGTTTGTATATTGAATACAAAAATGATTTTGTAACTTCCGTTGATGCTTTCCTTTCCAGAATGGTCTGCCCTCTCGCGTCGCATAGTTAGATTTTCTCCTGGACCCTTAGTTTTTTAAATATACTGAAAGATATCAGCCAAAAAAGGTGTATTTTCGGTGACCCTTTCACTTTGATCATTATTTAAACACATTTAAATGCTTATAGTCTAATAACAACATATACCATTTTATTCGTGAAACTTCAAAGAATCATTTGGCACCAAGCGCATCTGAATAACTATTACCGCAAAAGTACAAAACACTTCCAAAGTTGAAAATTTGCGATTTTTTTCAAAATTGATTTTTTCAAAAATGGTACGTTCTGGAGAAAAACGGATTGCAGATTCGTATTCAGCACATTAAAGTCTATAAGAAACGCATATTGAAGGTTACAAAATCAGACCCGTGTTGAACAGTGTTATTTATGACCGAAAACAATTTCGGTCATTAATAATGGTTATTAATAACCAATCAAATTTTAGTCATTTATAACCGTTATTCATAAACAGAAAAGTTAAAAATTGAAATTTTTTAATCACATCATTTTTTCAAAAATTTCTTGAACATTGAATGATAAGTCCCTTTCGTTACAATAAAAATCAACTTTTTATCAATGACTTTTTCCAACAAAATTTTAAAAATAACGGTTATTTTTTGTCTCTGGTCTGAAGTATTCGTAGCCTTCACCTTTTAACAAGAGCACCAAGAGTCTTCACCAAAAAAGAGGGGAAATATTCCTTTATGGGAATGAGATAAATTGTATCTTAATTTTACGACTCTAAGGCACCTTGGACGATAACCGATCGTCATACGGAAAAAGGAAATAAAACGTAAAAGATGCATCGGGTGAATATCTACAAGTTTTGCTTGACATGTTTTTTTATATAATCAGTCATTTAAAAGATAATAGGGAAAAACGGTTTTATGACCATTTAATTAATTATTTTAATGTTTAAGGGCCCAGGGGCACGTTTTCCCGTTATTCGATTGAGTTCTAATTCTGCGCCGACAATTTTTTTTTTAATTGGTACTACTCTGGGGGTGTCGCGAAGAAAATTCAAAAGTAGAAAATAAGGGCCAGCTTAATGTACAGTATATCCGCTTTAAGCGTCTAAACGTGATTATTTCTATAATTATCAGAGACACGACAAAATGTTTCAGATAAAAATCGTATGGCATCATGGGGGATATATCATGATGATAATTGTATGACCGTGTTGTGTCCATCACGTTGGAGTGTCCTATGGAGGTTACATTTTGTATTAAAGTGTATTAAAGAAATATATAGTTATTGCCATAGTGTACGGTTCCTTAGTACCACATTTCAACAAAGTTATTGCTAAGAACAGCGATTGAGATTCATAAAAAACATTACTTTATAGGAGATAAACCATTTAATATCATAGACCAAATATTTCAGAGATCCAAATTTACTATTATTTTATTTAATAACGCAGGTAAAGTATGTCGTTTCGTGTTTTTATCGCGAATAGGGAAGCATTTTCAATCATAAAAGAAAGTCGGGCACAATCATATCTAAATAAGAATTAAACGTATCTCATGATGCAACTTAAAAGTGAATCTCGCAGTACTTAATACGATCGCATTATATTTTTAGAACGACGATAACTATTTACATTCTTTCACGAAATTACGTAGTGCAAGGTCTATCGAATGTATCGTCTTTTGTTCTTGCGCGATAAAGGCGTGCATTAGCGCGCATCTGAATGTTCTTGGAAGCGTGCAACTTGTATAAAAAGCCCCGACACCCACACCAGAACCACCCGACCTGAGCGTTGTACACAAGGCCGAGGGCTTTTTCGCTAAAAGCGACCAGCCACGAAGAGCATTTAGGCGAAAAACGGCACTGGCACAAGGCTCCTGCGTTATCTTCCCAAGTATCTCGAACTAGAGGACGCCGCACCGGTTGCCTTTTATATTTCACATTATGCATGATTACGCTCAACGTTGTGCTCGCAAACCTTCTCTTTTTGTCACTCCTGGTATACGATGAAACGTGTATCGGTAATCGCGTTTGATCGACTCTAATTTTGGTATACAGCGATTATAGTAAAGCGATTATTCAATCCACGAGTGAGTACGCGCGTGATCTTCTGAAATGTAATTACTGACGAGGGATGCTTGTTGATACTTGGAGAAAGTAACTTTTATTAACCACGATATGCAAAAGTGTAATTCTGTGTTTTATGAATTTTTATTGAAATTAAAACACTATAGACCTAAACAAACTTTTAATGTCACTCGATACTAAGCAGCAACCAAAGTAATAATAAAGTAACTAAAAAATTAGTCATCAGACCAGTCTGTCTTCTATGCAGGATATATTTTTAACATGTCTCGCATATAATTCTTCTAAGTCTTCAAACACATTTTTATATAATAATATTTGTTTCAATTAGGCTTTACTGTTGGATCTTTACTTTTGAGTCAAATGGTTCTGCTGGATTTCGTTACAGGTTGTATATTACGCACAGAACGCATAAAAACTCACAAAGCTCTTTACCAATAGTAAGCAACGATAAGGTATTAAATGTAATTATTGAGTTGCAGTACAATCATTTAAATTGTTGACACTTCGAATAACGATTATTGATTTAATCGTTCTAAATTTCACGAACTTACTCGCAAGTATTAATGTAAAATCTTGTATTTCCAAATTAGAAATCCCTATTATGAATTAAGATTCAATCACAGAAGGTATCAATGAATGCAATGAAAAAGCAGCTACTAAACATAAAACTACTAAACAGAAACCTTAACCAATTCGATGAAATTTTCATTTTAACCGTTTTAAATATTACGAATAAATATTTAGAATTCTATAAACTAATTTTACCAATCAAGAAGAACCCCTAGTAGCACAAAATATTGAATACATATTTATCCAATATTAAAAAGAGATTGAATCTCTTTTTAATATTTAAATATACATACAATATGTATTCTACATTCAGGAAGAAATATTTTTTCTCGAATATGTATGAAATATTTAATAGATGTCACAGCAAAATATTTATTCACTAATGTAAAATAAATATTCATTCAATATCTGAAACAAAATATTTTTTTCTAATAGCAAAAAAAATATTCATTCAATATTAGAAATGAATATTTTTTCTCGAATATTTATGAAATATTTATTAAATGTCACAGCAAAATATTTATTTCTTAATATAAAATAAATATTCATTTTATATTAGAAAAAATTATTTGATTTATATTAGATATAAAATATTTGTTTGTACTCTCTTTTCAATATATCGATTGAAATATTGATTGGAATGTATGGATTGCGAATCATTGCGTGACGAAATAATAATTAACAATTGACCAATTGCGTTCTTTAGCAACAAGGCAATAATTCATGATCGTGGAATGTATAATAAAAGTATTTTGAAAAATATATGTGTATTCTCTTTTTTTGTTAATAATATACTATGCTTCATTGGGAAAAGGAATTTTACTTTTAGTTAAAACATTATTTTTGTAATAAAATTGTCTCTTTTCTGAATATGTATATCATGTAACTGGTTAGTTATATCATCTAATATATGTTTTAGCTCATTGGGGAATACGTTGGTGAGGAGTTTACCTGTGTCCTTCGAAGCGTACGGACGTGTCCCTCGCTCGGAGCCCCCAGCTCTTAACTGCACAATTAACCTCAGTGAACCATTCGTGAAAGTGAAAGTTTCATGTGAAACCAGTGCACCACTGGTTCCATCATCTACACAATCAGCATCACACCGCCTAAGGCATCTACACATACAAACGTTACCACGGATTCCCTACGGGGGACTTCCTCGACCACGGTGCGTGGCCCACAAGGAACATGCGACGAAAGGCGCATCCAAAATCTAATACTAAACGTTAACGGGGGCACTAAAAAACCGCCCAAGGGAAAATCGCTAAGCCCAAATCTAACTGCCGCAAGGAGCAAGCGTCCATCAGAAGGAAGACAACCATCGCAAACCAGCATGAAGCCGAAACCAGCAACCTCCCAACCAAAAAACGGGGGCAAGATCCAATCCGCCACCATCATCAACCCACAGGATAGTCAGATGCACCTCCTAAAAATCATCGAAAATTTAAATAAAACGATCGAAACGCTATCCAAGCAACTAGAAGAAACCCAGGAAAAAAACAACAGAACGTCGGGGAAAACCCAAGGCACCACAGCGTCACTTGACCACGCAGGTACGCACCCCCCCCCCCCTCCCTGCCGAAACTCACGTACCCCCCACTGCCGGTCACGTCCGGAGCCTGCTCTCCGGCGACCCAGCGCCATGCCTATCCTCGAAACGGCCGCACCCTGACGGAAAGGGACGCAACCCCACCGATCGAGAAGGGCCCAGCACCTCCAAAGCAAGGACGCTAGCCACATCCCCCCACCACCTGAGGGAAAAAAAGAGGACTGGACATTGGCTCCCTCCAAACGCCCTCGACACGGAAAAGGAGAAACCAGCCAGGAAGGAAGCGGAACCACCCCTCATGCACCACACGCTGCACCGCAACAGGACCAAGCCCCGACACTCTCCAGAGCTTCGCTCTCCAAACCTCCAGTAATAAATATCATGGAGAGCTCCCAGCAATCAACCTACAGGATCCTAAAGAACTCGCTAAGTATCAAAACTTTTAAAATAAAACATATAAACGGTAACAAGCACTACGTACAATTAGACAACATGACCGACTACAACGCCACGATTTCCTCACTCCGCGACAGAA
This sequence comes from Nomada ferruginata, assembly GCA_963583965.1. Taxonomy (NCBI): domain Eukaryota; kingdom Metazoa; phylum Arthropoda; class Insecta; order Hymenoptera; family Apidae; genus Nomada; species Nomada ferruginata. Next base: position 4,166,851 of record OY757225.1, on the reverse strand, counting down.
AAATACGATTCTTCACCTACACACCCAAATCCATCAAACCGCAAACCATGCTCGTAAAGGGACTAGATTCAAGCTTTGACCCCGAAGAAGTCCTCGACGCGCTACAAAACCTACATCTAAAGAACGTGCATTTTACAAAAGTTTCAAACTTCAGCACGACCTCCGCTTCCACAAATATAAAAAAACTCCCCTTCTTCATTATCCAAATTTCACCAGAAAGCGACGTTAACTCCTTAACCCAAACAAAACTACTCCTACACCAAGTCATCTCGTGGGAGAGACTAATAAAGAAAGACCCGATAATGTGCGCTCGCTGCCAAAGAACAGGTCACACTTCAAGAAACTGTAACCTCGAATTCAGATGCGTCAAATGCGCAGATAAACACGAACCTGGGCAGTGCAAACTACGCTCCGACGCGAAAGTAGAAGCCTCTCGAATCTACTGTGTAAGATGTAAAGACTACGGCCACCCAGCATCCTACAAAGGTTGCCCTAAATTCAAAGAACTAAAGCAAAGGCTCAAAACAGTCGCAGAATCCAAAGCCACTTCAAAAACGAACCTCCTAACCAGATCTAAATCCTTTCTCGACGCCGCAATAAGAAAACCGGATCTGTCTTACGCCAGGGCCCTCAGCCAAAAACCGAACACCACCCCCGTCAGTCCACCCCCCAGACACCCCCACTCCCACTCACCCGATCCCCCACATCCTAACCATCCCCAGCACACCCCCCAACCCCAACCACCCACCAGCCACCCCAAATCCCCTCCCAACCTCCCTACGAAAAACTCTTCTTAGACCTCAAAAACCTCTTCCTCCCACAGATCAGCAGACTCGAGAACCTCATCGCTTCAAACTCCTCCAAAATAGAGAAACTCCACGACCTCTATTTCGGAATAATCCCAGATCAAACAGAAATCGACATCACTGACATCTCTAATGTATAATTCAAATCCCTCCAAACTCAAAATAATATCTGCGAACATAAATTCAATCGCATCAACAGAAAGAAGGTTTTATCTGGTCCAATTTCTAAAATCAAAAAACCCGGACATCGCGCTCCTAAACGAAACCAAATTAAAAGCATGCCATAGTCCCAAATTCAAAAATTACCACATCATACGAAACGACAGAAACAGCGCCAACGGTGGAGGAGTTACCCTCCTAATCAAAAATAATATTAAATTCGAACCAGTCTCCCTACCCCCCCCCCCCACCTCAATCCTTGAACCGGTCGCAATAAAAATCAACCTCCAAAATAATAACAACCTCTTCGTTATCGCCGCCTATGCCGCAGGAGCCTAATCCACAGACTTCATAAATGAGCTAAACCAGATCTTTACCACCCTCGACCTTCAAAATCCCAAAAACTACTATATCCTAGCCGGAGACCTCAACGCCAAACACCAGCAGTGGAACAACCCCGACTACAATAGCAGAGGCCTGACCCTCGCAAACTGGATCCTCACCAATCAACTTAACCACAGAATCTCCCTAAAATACACCAACATTCCCACCTTCCCCAGAGGCAACTCCTTTACCGACATCTGCCTACTAGACAGCCGACTACCTATCCTCAACACAAACAATGACGGAACCATCCCCACCCTAAACTTAGACAGCGACCACAGGGCAATCCTCCTGCTCCTCACACTCCCCCAAAAAGACGATAAACTAGTATTCACCTCCCCCAACCACCCCCTAAACTTCAACAAAACAAACTGGACAAAATTCAGAAACGACGTAAATAAAAACCTGTCAACGAAAATCCCACTCAATAGAAATCTCAAAAACTCCGAAATCGATACCCATCTAGCCGACCTGTCAAAAATTATATCACAAGCAATCGACCGAAACGTCCCCCCTTTACCCGATTACAACTCCGCAGATACATATATTAACCACAGCATCAGGAAACTGCATAAAATCAAAACCTCCCTACTCTCCATACTTAACAACGCCTACAGACACACTTCCCCCCACTCCCCGGAAATTATAAAAATAGCCAAATCCCAACTAAACAAATCCCAGCAATAAAAAAAGAATTCCAAAAATCCATCAATACGCACTGGGAAAACAAAATAAAAAATATCCCCCTCAACTCCCACAAAATGTTCCCAAAGTTAAACCCAATTTTTAGAAAAAAAGAGAACCTCTCCATCCCAAACCTCAAAATCCCGACAATTAACCGCGATATCTTAGATAAAGCCAAGATCCCTACGGGCTCACTCCAAAAAGACCCAGACGGTAACTTCATAATCGCCAAAGACTCAGACAAACTGAACGTTCTAGGAGCTCACTTTGCCGCAACAAACTCACAGAACTCAATGCTAGGAAACCCGAGACTAACGGAATTAATTGATAAACACCACAAAAAACTCATGACCGACATCGACTCAGACAAACGAACAAATAACTCCACCACCCTTTTCTCCGACTCAAACCTCGCCAGCAACCCGACTTTCGACGCCGACCCCACCTTCTTCTCATCACACCACCGAACTTCACAATTATTCAAAAAACTTAATAACAAAAAATCCTCCGGGCCCGACAAAATCCCAAACATCATCCTAAAGAATTTGCCCAATAAAATCATTTTCTACTATAACACCCTTTTTAACAACTGCCTAAACAACAGATACTTCCCCCAAGCCTGGAAAATAGCAAGGGTCCTCCCAATAAAAAAAAAGGGAAAAAACCCGTCCGACCCATCCAGCTACAGACCGATCAGCCTCCTCCCAAACATCTCCAAAATATTCGAAATTCTAATAAAAAAAGCACTCGAAAAATTCTACGATGACAACAACCTAATACCTGACACCCAATTCGGATTCCGACATAAACTCAGCACCATTCACGCAATCCACACGCTCACTTCAGACATACAATACGCCCTCCACAACAAAGAATCCATAGCAGCCTATCTCATCGACCTTGAGAAAGCCTTCGACACAGTCTGGTTGAAGGGCCTGTATTACAAGCTCTCCAAAAACCTCCTAAACTAGTAGTAGATATGACCCTAGGCAAAAGCTTCTTCACCTCCATTAACAAATCCGACTGCAACGAAATCCACCATCTGACAGACGGCCTCCAACAAGGCACAGTCATCTCCCCAGATCTCTTCAATTTCTTTAACGCCGACATCCCCAAACTCTTCAACATCCCAGAATCCCCAGATATAAAAACCATCCACTTCGCGGACGACCTAATAATATACCTCAAAGGCAAAAACATTCCCAAACTACAAAAAAAATCGTAACTTCTCTTCAATAAAATAAACGACTATTACCTAACCTGGAAATTAAAAATAAACCCAAAAAAATCCGAAACCATTCTCTTCCGTAACGTAATAAAACACCAGAGCAAAAGCTTCATAAACTCCTACAAATTCTTCCAGCTAAAACACACTAACAACCAAATCCCCCATAAAAAAATAGTCAAGTACCTCGGAATCCACCTCGACGATCGCCTACTTTTCAACGCTCACATCAAGTTACAATTGGAAAAAGCCTCAAAAGCGTTCCTAAGCAACTCCGGACTATTCTATTCGCGCTACCTCAACCCGAAAATAAAAATTCTCTGTTACATGCTCCTAATCAGACCCAACATTTCGTACGGCTGCCAAATATGGTTCAATTTAAGCCCCCAAACGATGGAGAAGATCAGGATCTTCGAACGCAAATGCCTGAGGCCTTGCACCGGCCTCCATAGAACCGCAGAATCCAATTTCAAACACTACATCAGCAACAGAACCCTATACGACGCAGCTAAAATACCCCGAATAGATAACTTCATCACCAAACTTAACAGAGATTACTTCTCAAATATCCACAAAATCCGCACCAACAACCTCATCAACAGCTCCCTATATCCTCACGACGCATACCACGAAAAGACTCTCGCATCTGGCCACATCCCCCCAGAAGCCTTCATCTTCCTCGACAAAACAGGTAGAATCACCGACCAAAACAACATCCCGATAATATACCACTTACACCGTACATCAACCAATAAAAAAGTCCTATACGACCCCCACACCAACAGCCATAACACAACCTACCGTATCGACTTCAACACACAGATCCCAAAAATCGACAAACTAAATACCTATCACCGAAACACAAAAAAATACTGGTGGCTCCAAGACCTCCTCACACCCTAAATCTCCCCCATCCACCACCTTAAGCAACGTCTTCTCCCTAGCCAAAGCTTAAACCCTGTACATAATGTAAATAGCCTACTTTTTAAACCCTATTCCCAGTTACAAGAACACATGTGCGAGTAAATGGCTGTAAATAGGAATGAATGACGCCAGTATGAATGCTAGATATATACCCCCACACCCAGCTAAAACTAAAGCTACGTTACACCCCATTCCGTTTTTCCCGGGCCCCCGGCAATACTTTTTCGGAATCCCCACTCACAAACATCCAAACGCATTTCTGTCCTAGCAAATCGGACCACAAGATGACATCAAGAAGCAAACTGGAATGAAAAATCCCACATCAACACACGACACCCCCTCACAGACCGTGAGCGTCCCTCCTACGACCAGGCAGCCTAACTTAATCTTAAGCTACACCATTCATGTACACCGTAGATTATTCACTACATGCATACAATGTATTCACCCATAGCCAATCATTGTATCTTCTGAATAAAATTTTTGTCAAAAAAAAAAAAAAAAAAGGAATACGTTGGTCCGTAATCCATGAGTCCCGAGTTCGAATCCGGTCGACACCAATAAAAATTTTCTTAGGTTGAAAAATTGTTTAAGGGAGTAGTAAGTAGTGTACAATAAGACACAACATGGGGTCGACTCAGACAACGCGTACAATTGCGAATGTTATAATTTTTTAACTTTTTTTTAGATTTGAAGTATTTACTCAATATCATTTAAATATTTTTTTTACATCTTTTAAATATCTATCTTACATGTTTTAAATATCTACCTTACATTTTTTTAATATCTATTTTATGTTCTATGAATATTTAGCTCATGTTTTCTAAATATTTATTTTATATTTCTTGTACATGTGTACAATTTTCAGATCGAATATTTCTTCAATCTTAAAAAGTGTGGCTTAAAAAATATTTTTTCAATATTAGAAAAAAATATTTATCCAATATTTTTGTGCTACTAGGGACTGTTGAAAAATACAACTGAACGTCTAAAGCATAAAAAAAGCTTCTACAAAAAATATATTTTCAACTAAAACACCCAAAGCATCCGAAATGTACCGCGATTTAAAAATCGATACTGGTAAAAGTTCATCAGCAAATTTATTCCTCGTTCAGGTAACTATGTCAAATTCGCAGTTAAATTCAAGGCAGCGCGCTGCAGCGTCGCGAACGGAATCAAAGTTCATCTTGGCCCTGTCTGAATTGGAGTGCCTTTCGTGTCTTGGTTGTGTAAACTTCTTCCCAGGTACCGTGCTCAAATCCTATTCACCTCACGGTACTACGTCAAACGTAACAACTCTTGCCTCTGTGATCTAAACCGTATCGAAGTATGGCTAGACACACATAAATACACACGCGTGTAACGTACGTCTTGGGGGAGCCCCGCGCCGGAATTATTTGTCGTATCGCTACTTCGCAGATCACTTCGACTTTCAGATAGAACCATATCGACGTAGACTTATCGACCATTTCTGCTTCTTGCTTTCTTTTTCCGATAGCACCGCCATCGACGGCGATGGCACATGAATGTTCAATTGCGTCGAGCATACGACAATATCGAATTGCCTCGGATAATAAAGGAAATCAATCACTCGACTATTCTTGTTAAATTGTGTAAGGATATTTGTTATATGTATCACCGTGTGGATGACTGAGTGTGAGCGTGCATGCGGTAACCGTTTCATCTATTTTTATTGATTTAAACAAATGTGTTGTTACGTTATGATTTTGTTAAGAAACGTCGTTATTGCTGATTTCCCTACGAGCGTTCAACCAATAAACATATTTTGCGCCATCTAAAGGAGCCATCTTACAATTACTATATTCGTTGCTTTCACGGAAAGTAATGGCGGGAATAGAATAAGTGGTAATCATATATGTCAGTATAGTAAATGGATTCGAAGGAAAATTCTTTCAGTTTGCGTGTGAAAATCAAGTGCTCTGGAAACTCATATCGTACTATTCACTTTTGGTGAGAGTTTTAATCACGGAGAGCGCACTGATGAGCGATGCTCTTTTGTTTAGCTGGGCCATCGGTGGCTCCGCGTACCACCACTTTTGTATTACGTTCTTTCTCGGTTCGGACGACTGGAAACTACTAGTCTTCAGGGGAACGTCAGTCATTCAAATCAGGCCCATCCATTCCTACAGGTAGGTGGGTCGCCGCACATACTGGTGTGGGTAAGGAAAGCAATTTCGCTTCCCGGAAGTGCATCAGCCCAAAACAACTTTAACCATCATATTATTATAGAAAAATCGTTAATGTCATAAAAAGGACGAATAAAAGAAATGTCTGATTATGCTCGAATTTAATAAAAATGTAGCATTCAGACCCCCATTTTAATTCAGAAACAGATTTCCACAACACAGCAAACTTTCTATACAGCTCGAATCTTATTATGGAATGAAGAGAAAAAATACTCGCAAAAATACAGTTCCCCTATTTGGCCCAAGCAGTGCAAGATAAATGCGAATTCAATACTGACTCATTCTTTTATAGGCTTTTGTTCTACACTGTCAATGAAGCCCAACCGAATGATCGTATTTAGTATCGAGCCGAGACACCAATATAAACTTTACCGCGCGCTTTATTACCTGCATCGTTATTGGAATTTTCGGATCAGTCGACAACAGAGTCTCATTGAACGAACGTATTTGTTCACAAAGTACCCGAGAGTGTGTACACTCTGAACGAAATAGGATATACAGCTACCCCTGGAAATCTTGTTTTTAGCTTTAGCTCTGCTACGGTCCTCGATTCAACTATATACTTAATGTGTATAGGTCTTTTTTGATCTAAAAATAACCGAATATACGAGACACGAGTTTTTCATTTTATGGCCTAGCAAAAAGTTTAGAAATGTTTCTGGCTTTTATAAAATTTTATATTGCTACAAACCAATACCTGGCATTGTGGCGGGGAAAATATTTGACGTATTACTTGTCTCTACTTCGCCGTCCAAGCTAATTTCAGGTAAATTCATGTAAATTCCCGCGTGTGCCATACCAAAGTGAGCGACAGCGAATACGTATACCCGTATTACCATGCTAGGCACAAAGAACCAACACACACATGAGATCTCTGAGTACAGGAATCTTATCCCGATGATAAATGAACTGAGAACTCTAACCATGAACGAAACAGACCGAAAAATTTCTTATGCGAACGCCGACAAATATGAATATACACTAAAGATCACGCAATAATCCTGCAATCTGTTGATGGAATCAGCATCCAAGAATACCCTAGAGCTATAGCAAATTTAATAGGATAAAAACAATAGAATTTATATCACGAATTTCAAATGGACGAATCTGCATGTATCTGGTCAACAAAGTGACCGCTACTAACCTAACATTGAAATATAAATCCCTAATAATAAATAACGAAAACATAGAAATCCTATAATAGAAGTCCTATCATACTGCCAGCTCAACGAATAAGAGGATGCCCAAAAAATTCCAAGTTCTTTCGTAATTAACTTTTCCGAAGCACAGCACAGAGTTTTTACTACCGCAGACAAGCAGAATTGCTTCATGTGCAAACAGGGGGGACACATTGCCAAACAATGCCCAAGTACTAGCAAAACAAACGACAATTATTCAGATAACACCTACACCAACTAGAACACCAATCCTCCCCATAATCATATTGCAGACCTTCAAACACGCAACATACACATTAACCCACCCAAAACAGAAGAATTAAATTAAAGTAAAACAGGCAACAAAAGACCGCTGTCGATATCAACAGAACAATCCCATCCCCGGACAGTAAAACTATGGGACCTAAGCATCCTGAACGAATAAAACACAAAATAAATGAAAGCTTCCCCATAACCAACCACAAAAAACAAAAACGATCTGCATCACCTGCATCCACCATAGACAAAATAGAAGAATTACTTGATTCCTCCAGGAACAGCATAGAAGAGGCCCAATAAACAACTACATCTTAAAGTTTAGGATAAGGAGAGTATATTAAAAATAATATTAGGACGTTGTCGCTATTTTTCACTATATCTAGATCAAAGTACTGATATTTGCGATGTAAGTTAATTATTAATTTTTGTACACACAATAGGCGATGACTTTTCGGTCATCGAAGAACTATTGGCACTTGTGCCATTACATGGTACAACGACGGACCTAAATATTTTTAATGCACTCCATAGGCAAGTAGAAAAATATGGAGGATTCACTAAATACACTGCCATAGTGACAGGCGGGGTCAAATCGAATGGTAGGCCATGGAAAGGGACTTTGGGGACTTCTGAAAAATAATAGAATTAATTGCAACGTGCTGCATTGTATCATACACCGAGAGGTCCTATGCCGGAAAATTATAATATTGAATTCAACCATAAAAATTGTTATAAAAGTGTTACTGTCACACGATGCGCTAGTAATTAGTTGATTACAGCACTACACTACGCACCTTTTTTGTGTGTGTGCTCTTTTGCTCTACTCGTATAAGTACCGCGTGTGCCATCAGACTCTTTATTCTATTTTCACTTGTACATGTTATAATGTAAAGCATATTTAACCACACTCGGCTAGCTTGTTTATTTACTCCTGCCAACAAAAAGTCTCTAGTTTAATTCGAGGAGGCAATAGAGCAGTGATGAGCAAACTGCGGCCCGCCAGAATATGTGACACGCGGGTCATGCGTGATTTTTGAAACAACGTTTGGCGAAAAGTTGACACCTAATATTGTATGCGGGCCGCAATATTAAATACTTAAATATTGAATTTGTTATTTATAATTCTATTTATAGATTTACAATTAAACGTTTTATTCTCAGTTTGATTTACTGTTTATTAGTGACATACACAGCAACATGTATGTACATGTGGTTTTTAATGAAATGGAATTAAATAACTATTGATATTTACTTATTGACAATGAGATATTATAATTTATTCTGTTTTTCATCCACAAGCTTATCAATATAGATGTTGAAAGAACCTCCGAGGAATTCTAAACATCACGCCTAATATTGACAACACGAATAAAATCAAGGATATTATTTCATTAATTAAATTTCAATAATTAGTTTACTCCATTTAATTAAAGAAATATGTAAACGTATACCCTTTTACACTATAAGATGCATTATATATTAGTATGTATGTATATGTTAAAAACAACAGAATAGAATTTCGCTATAAATCAAATAAGTTATGGCTAATTTGCGTCTCAAATTAAATTATTTGATTAATATATTTGAGTATTTAATATTGCGGCCCGCGTAAAGTAGTAGATTTCAACTGTTGGCCCACTGCGAGCGAAAGCTTGCTCGCCACTGCAATAGAGCATTAAGACATCGCAAATTTCAGACTTGTTTAGAAGACGTAAATGCAACTTACGGAGATTTACTTTTGCATAATGAAACGCGTTGGCTAAATGCAGGCAGGGCCTTAAAACGCTTTTTTTAATTAAAAAATTTCATACCACAATTTTTAAAGAAAGGTTTCAAAAGATAAATAGCTGAAGAACATTCTGATGCAACATTTATCGAATTTGTACCACTTAACGGAGATACAACAAAGGTTTGAAAAACGCTTCCAGGATTTCAATTTAATAAAAAATGATTTAATCATTTTTAATGACTCAAAAATTGTATAATTGAGGAACAGGAAGTTAAATACAGGCTTGAACATGGTTGATGAACACAAATGAACACAAAAATGAAATTTATAAAGCCAAAACACCGTGCTGCACTAAGCGACGAATCATTAATGCACTTACTGCGAACAGCAACGACTAATATTCCGATTGACATTGATTCATTAGTTCACGAAATGCCAAGGCCACAATGCTCTCATTAAAAAAAAATTATTTAGAAGCTTAAGAAACTAGTAGCTAGTAGATGTTCAGTACGAAGCAGAAGTAGAAGCGTCGCAGGGGAGCGTAAGTAATAGGGGTGTTGTTTTTGTACCATAGTGGGGGACTCGCCCGATTGATAGTGGGGGTCTGTGTCTCCCGGCGGGGAAGAAGTTCGTCACTTGTGTCCTAAACTATATACATTCAAATGCGAAGTTTTCAAGAAAATGTTTTGGATCACCTAACCCACTAGAAATCTTCGGGTCATATGTACACTTACAATACTACAGGCCTAATAGAAATGATGAACAATATCTATCCTGTACTGAAACAAAGTCGCATTTACAATAGATTGCACAGACTGTGCAAAACACCCAAAACTGAAATTGCTAAGAATTCCTCAAGTAACTAATCATCAGACATAAAAAGAGACACCTCCCAACTAAATTGAGCCTGCAAAATACCTCTATGTCATATAACAAAGAATCCAGTGGAATATTAACAGCTATTACACACACTATGAACAACTGCAAGCTTTAATAAAGCACCTTAATCCACTATCTTCTGTCTGCCAGAAACAAAGTTTAAAAAACACTATCATCCAACATTAAAAAACTACACCACATTTGTGAAAAATAGAAACAACGAGAATCATGCAAGTGGCGGAGTGACGATCGCGGTCTCAGATCAATTTAATGGAAGTGAGGGCCTCCCGAACAAAATATATACATATCCGCAATGTATACATTCCAAATAGCCAGCCCTAAACCAACGAGATCTAGAGGAACTAATAAATTAACTTGCGCCTGTAATACTATTAATTGGCGATTTCAATAGTCAGAGTCCTGTCTGGGGCTCCTCCAACACAGACAGTTGTGGAAAAATCATAGAGAAACTACTTGAAGAGCCGAATCACGTACTACTCAACTCTGGTGCAAAATGCACTTTACTGTAAGCAGAGGAACACTAAATGCAATAGACATATCAATTTGCAGTTGTTAATTCCTCGAGTTTAGTTTAACGGAGAGGGGAAGTTGACCACGACACGATTCGATGATTTAAGTGGACTGTACTTTTGTATGAAACGATAATGTGATAGATACGACTCTTAAACCTATACGTCTCGATACTTCTTCCATTCACTTCTCCTACGGCAGCTGTGTTGCTCGATGGCTGTCTTTCTTAATAAATCGTTTGAGTCTGTGGTATAGCTGCCACGAAGATTCGGGCATTCTAAATTCCATGCTGTTTGGATGCCGTTTGATATTTTCAAATGCCAATCAGCGTATCTAATAAGAATAACTACCGCCCTTCCAATACACCCTTAGCGTGCTGTCCTTGGAAGGGCACCTGTTTGCATGGTGACGAAAGTTAACCGTCATGGGTATTTCCGTCGGCTGATGATTCGTCTGTCGATCCGTTACCTCTACATGAACCTTCGGAAACTCTTCGGTTTTGCTATTGAGCGATTGTTGAGCGGTTTGCATGTTCGACCAAAAACTAACCTGGATCCCACATTAAAATCACTTAAAAGGTACTTGCGCACAAGGAATAAACATCATTAAGACTTTAGCACATACCAATTGGAGAACGAATTATCATTATATGTATATTAATAATGGTCTGTCACCAATCGCTGTTATTTCTTGCAGTAGTCGTCTCAAGGACATGGCTTCCTTTGCGGATTTGGCCAACGCCATGTATTCCGCTTCTGGGCTGGAGAATGCAACTTGACGTTGCTTCCTAGATTCTCAGCTAGCAGTCGCTCCTCCCAGCACATAGACATAGCCAGTGTAGGACCGCCGGTCATCCTAATCCCCGGCATCATTTGCATCAGCATACCCGACTAATTGTTAGCGTTCTCGAGATATTTCACGAAAAAGAACGGTCTGAATTTTTTTCAAGGGCTGATTTCACCCCTTAAAACCGAATTATGGCGCGAATGGAAAATAGGGTTGCATTACGGATGACATACTTTACTTGTATGTCAAGTTTCATGCGTTTCTGAATCTTCGGGTTGCCTAACCTTCCTTGTAAGCCAAATAAACCTCTTTTATATCTAAGACGATAATTTAGGGTACCATTAATGTATGGAAGAACTTTTTTTACGGCCGGTCGGTGCTCCTCGGTGTAGCAAGATTTGTAGTGGCTTATGGCATGTGCAATGTCTGGTCTGGTACATGTTGCCAGATACATCAGACATGTATTTACATGCCACAAATTACATACATCATTCTTCCTTTTGGCTTGGCCAGATTTACACCGGGGTACAGTGGCGTACTTGACTGATTTGCAATCGCTCATTCCAAAAATATGCAAAATTCTTTCTGCATAATGCTTCTGGTGAACCGTTAAATATTCATTTTCACAATCCCGCGTGACTCGCATGCCAAGAGACTCCTTCAGCTCTCTCTCCCATATCTCTCATTTTCTACCTTTTAAAAACTATATTTTTGATCTCCTCTTTTTCTTTTGCATCATTGAAAAATACTATACAATCATCAACGTACAAGGCACATATTGTGTTAACACTTTCAGTGATTTTAAAATATACGCAAGGCTCATATATGCTTCGTGTAAATCCAAGTCAGGTGATTGTTCCATCAATTTGCTTATTCAAAGCTCGAGATGCCTGCTTTAGGCCATACATTGCTTTCCTCAACTGGCATACTGCGTTTTCATCTTCGTCTATAGAGAAACCTTCAGGTGGCTCCATAAAGACTTCCAATGTACTCTGAAGTAACGCAGTCAGCACGTCCCAATGGTGAATATTTAGATTCATCTTGCCTGCTAGTGCCAAGAGCATTCTGATTGTTGAATGTCTCACAACAGGTGAGAAGGTCTCACGATAATCAATTCCATATTATTCAATAAAACGCTTAGCAACCGATCTTGCTTTATATTTCTTAATCTCCAAACTGGTATTCTTCTTGGTCTTAAACACCTACCGGGAATCAACGGAGTTTTTAGTCTTCGGGCGATGAACCAGTTCCCATGTTCCGTTATTAATAAGTGAATCATATTCGTCTTCCATTGCCTTTATCCAATTTTTTGAATTTTTGCTAGATAAACCCTCGGCCCTGCTTTCTGGATCATCCGGCAACCCCTGCTCAACTTCTGCACATCAAGAGCTTCTGGATATCTCATTGGATTTTTAAGAGCTTATTATTTACATATTCTCTACCATTATCTGTTCTGAGATTCTTCATTTGCTTATTTGTTTGTCTTTCAGCTTTTATCATAAATTCAACAAACTTGAGCGATACCTCGTCTTTACTTTACGATAAGTATCCAAAAGACTTGCGTGTGTAGTCATCTACAAATATATTATAGGTATGATCGTTACTTATACACTCCGATAGTCCGTCGTGGACTAAGTATCTCACCGACTAGAATCATTATAATCAGAAGGACTTTCCAGTCTTTCAATAGATGGTGTACTGCCACTTACAGCAAGAGACATATTCGACACGGCCGCTTCCACATTCGACGGTTCTCCTTGATCCGTCATATTTTAATCGGCTTAGCTTCTTTATGTTTAGTTTAAAGAAAGCAAACATATAGATACGGAAACTGTTACCACGTGGTTGCAGGTTACTAACAAAGCGACCACGTTACTGTTTTAAAGCAAAGGTAGATCAACGGAATATTGTTGCCGCGAGTGAAGAAGAAAAAATACTTCACAATGCCCAGTGCCTGGGCCCATAAACTGATGTACATGGATGGGCAATCGTCGAAACGGATTCTGTTTAGTGTATACATAAGGAAGATCTTTATTAGAGTGAACATAGCGAGGGAAGAAGAAACAAAAGAAAAATCATTCAATACAAATGAAGCTGTTAGTAGCGGGAGATTATAAATCCAAAGCACTTATGAAGACCTCTTACCAAAATACAATACCGAAAAAGAAGAATCGAACAGAATATGGACCGCAACGAAAAGAACAAAAATACACGCGGTAGAAGAAGTCGTCTATCAACTGTTACGTATGAAGAATACTTTCCATACGTCGCTCTCAACGCGTTTTCGAGCTCGCATTTGTGAAGGGAAAACGCCTTAAAATTCTTTCGTTTAATGTAAACAAATAAAGGGGACCTTAGTACAAGCACGGTCAGCTGCATCATGACCCAAGATGGGCGCGGCCCGACGACGACTCCTATATTTCCTTATATGGAAAGTTCCAGTGCATCCCCGTGCATTTTGGGACTATATAAACCCTTTGGTTTCTACCCTCGGGGGTTCAGAGTAACATAGACACGCGTAGAGTCACGTCGTGTCACGCTTGCATAGAATCAGTTATATCCAGTGAGATTGGGCTTAGCGCACCTCTCGAATCACAGATTAACCCGTTAGAATCCGCTTGTCCGGTTGAAGTTCTTTCGGCATATTCTAATAGCGGCTCTCAGTCCCCGCATCGCCAGTGCGTCAACACCGTGCAAATACTTAGGTAACTTACACACTTTTTAATATTTCATCGCGACAGGAACATTTGTATTTATACTGAAACTCAGAATATAACTTTATACGTTCACTTATAAATTGAGTAGATTCGTTGAACCTATCTTTACCCCGTATTCCTTGCATATTAATAACAACGCACCCACCGATACAACTTTACCGCTCGAATTGTATCAAATAATAATTTAGCGCTACCTGATCTCGAATCAGGTTCGTTCGCACATCTTTATCCAAACAAACAAGCTACATATTCCAACCTAGTGGCTCCCCGATTTCGCATCGGGTTCGTCCTCGCTCTCAATAATCCTAGGGGCTCCCTGATTTCGCATCAGGTGGGTCCGCGCACCTTAACTAACAAACTGATAACCGTATTCCTGGGTAACATACCCCTCGCCGGCCTCTCGTGCTGCCACACATCCCGGCTCGTAACAGGTCCAAAATTATAGCTTGATAAAATTTTGGTTTGGTGCGGCATAGTTCAACGCAAGACCACTTCCGAAAGATTTACTTTTTCAATGATTTAAAACATTTATAATCCATAGATCCTCTTTTTTATTTTCGACAATAAACTTGAACTACGTGACTTACTAAACACAAAAATGTTTAGTTTTCCATCAAAATCGAAAAAAATGAAATTTTTTAAATAATTAATTTCAAAAAAGATTAGAATTAACGTCGTCATATTAAATTAGACATTCTGATAATATAATTGTAGTAAAAAATCGGAAAATAGTCAATTTTCACAAAAGCTAACTTAAAAGCAACCTTTATACCACTGATATTAGAGCTTCCATTATGAATTTTGCAGTTTTGATGAGATATTTGAATTCAGCAACCCCGAATACATAAGAATACCAATTTTTATAAATATCGTGTGAAGTTATGAATTTTGGTCAGCTTTTTGAGAAATGATACTACTGTGCAGCGCACAGTGGGATCGAGAAATTCAGTGACATTTGGGCCAAAATTCAACTTTTTCATATCAAGATGCAGTAAATTCGTATTGTTTCCTAATGTTGGATTCCGGGGTTAAACGAAATCGTGTTTCAACAATTAATTTTGCAATGAGAGTTTTAATATATGTATTAGGAGTACCGTGACGAGTGTGCGCGACAAAACTATTCTAGTTACAGTACTATTCCACTACTATATACATATATTGTAATTTTTAGGGGGGAAAGGCTGACCTTAGCCCTTGTTGTTGTCGCCTTAGCCGACGAAGAGTCTGGCCCTTGGCAGCAGCCATATCGCTGACTACTGCCCTAGTGCATAATATTGACTTTGACTAGGCCAGGATCCGCGGGCTTTACACTCATCGGTGACTCAAGGGCTGGTCATCCAACACTAAATCTCCATGTAGTTCGGAAATCAAAAAATTAATGAATTTGAATAAAAATTGTGACTGGTACGAATCCTTAAATTTGGACATTACGAAACTGCTATATTTAATCTGAAAAACTGCTCATCTTCTATGGGATGTGCTAACGAACCCATGTGATATTTCTAATCCGATTTTTTTTAAAGGCTCGTTCCATACGCGGCACGTGTTCGTGGTAAAAACGAAACACCGCGCACACGTTGTAATGTCACGTGGTAGCCGCGTTGGAACCGAGGCGGGCGCGTTCGTCTACACTTCGTCTTTAGATATGCGGTTGTCCATACGAACTTGTGTTCATTTTCAACAATATTCATATTATATTTGGTAACTTCGAAAACGCATAAATATTTGTTAAAAGAGTTATCTCCCAGATTCAATATTTTCTTGTTTATTATTTAGATATACTTATTTAACAAAAATGGAGGCCTTTTGTAAAACTCGAGATGTGTTCTTCACTTTAAGAAAGTCGTCCAAAGATATAGAGGGGATCACGCTTTTCTATACGAAATGATATCTGAAAAGATCGCAATACCTTTACAAAATTCCGAGGTTCTAAAAACATGAAAAAGATACTGGAAAAACAGTTTTTAATAATTTTGGTGGTATGTAAATTTAAAAAGTTAAGAAAATAAATGATTAAACAAATGCAAAATATATCATATTACATGTCATTGGAAAATGCTTATTTTTTAATATTTTTTAAAACAAATTTCATCCCGATATTTTTTATGGTTCAAAAGTTAGACCAAAATGTCACTTTTCTCGATCCGGACCACTGTGCGGCGCGCCGCGGCGTTTATATTTCTCAGAACGTAATACTAGATGCTGTAGTACTGATTTAATAAAAATCGTATACGATTCGAGTTTCACTATTGAACGCGAATTCGATCAAAGCAATGACAAATGATTGTACACGATAAGAATGGCAAGCATATATGTAGCTATGTATATTTCGCTTCATTGGAATCACTTCAATTTTTGAAAGATCTCGACCTAGACTTGTGTGGAATGTAAGTTCAGAAAGTTATTGTTCGCGAGCCGTAGAGTCTGTTTTACTGCGATCCAATATTTTTACTACAAGTATAATATTTTCCTTAATTTGCAAACGATTAATTGACATGAAAGGGAGCAAACAATGTGAGAGAAATATAATTTTTAGATTACCATACACACAATCCTCGATTTACACAGTAAATAATTCCACCCATTACGCGAAATTTTTAACGTTCCTTTCTTCTTACCAATTTCTCATTTTGCCAGAATACCGAGCAGATTAATTTTTGATTTTTAATAATGTCAAAACAGTTAAAGTAAACAGTAAAGAAAAACTAATTTGTACCAATTTTCAAACCTGTAACTCGACTGGGAAGGTAGTTATAGGGAAAAAACAAAAATATAGTGCGCACTCAGCATCTCCCATTTTAGCGCATAAAAAGTGTTGAAAAAAAGTCTGAGACATTGCAATTATGGTGGCACATATTATAGAAGTTTTTCAGATTTTTAAATTGGAAACCCAGCTGCAAAAGATAAAAAACGTCAAAAAATGTTGAAAAATGCCGATTTTGTAGTGAAGGAATCGAAGTACTACAATTATACTTTTTTCGTAGGTATATATTATTGATACTACCACTCTTAATTTTTTTCAGATTTTTTAATTAGGTGCGCCGCACTTATAAAAATTAAAAACCGATTTCTTCGATGTTTATATTCTAATTCTGAAGTACGTAACATCTTTTCAATGCCGCGGCGTCGGTAGTCCTGCGATAAAGTGTCGAACGGCTAAACCGCTGCAAACTTTTTTGTAGGTTCGAGCCTTCGACGGGTTCATTTTTTTAACATTAATTTCGTGTCTAATTTCTAACAGTGTGACAATGATCAATACTTGCTTATAAATATTTTTCAAATATTTGTTAAATATTTTAATTTAATGTACGTAAATATGAACTTAGGGCGCTTTCTGTGCTGCCCTTTCTCTTGCCACGTATCTTGCCAATTATGGAAGAATATTAAATAGGAAGAATAACTTAATACGAATAACGAATAGTTATTATCCGGATAAAATATTCGACTAAAATGAATTTATTCGAATATGTAACTATTTTAGAAGAATATTTATTAGAAATCATTCGAATAACGCCCATTTCTGCCTATTAGATATCTAAAATGCATATGCTGCCCCTATCGGAATATCTACTGCCACATTATTGAAAAAAGAACTTCCAAGATCCTGACGTTAAATACCGACAATGACAATATCAACGCGGTGGATTAAGGTAGTATCGAGAAAGGATCATTCCGTGAACCTATTCTACAGCTTATTCATACATAGCATTCTCTATACAGGGTCTACCACGTATCTCGGAACCCATGCGCGCGCAAACTTGAGTAAATTGCAACGTCGCAATGAATCGATACAGGCGTCATCTATGAACTGCTGGTGAAGGTATAAAGTCTTGTAGGGGGCGCAAGGTTTGGCAAGATTGGAGAGGGGATTGTAAGAATCAACTGGATTGTAAGAAGGGGTAAACAGGGGTAAACACAAATTCAGACGCGATCGGCAGAGACCGCATTGAAGTCGGACAAAAAAGTTTCCAGCGGCTCAGCAGCTATGGCTATGTCCGGCAGGAATCGAAATCTCGGCTCGAGCATTTGGATTCGGGCTACAACATGAGCAAGCCGTCCGACTTCAATGCTGTCTCTGCCGATCGCGCCTGAATTTGTGTTTACCCCTTCTTACAATCCAGTTGATTCTCACAATCCCCTCTCCAATCTTGCCAAACCTTGCGTCCCCTACAAGACTTTATACCTTCACCAGCAGTTCATAGATGACGCCTGTATCGATTCATTGCGACGTTGCAATTTACTCAAGTTTGCGCGCGCATGGGTTCCGAGATACGTGGTAGACCCTGTACACGTTACTAAGAACTGAAGTAACGAAAGAATCTTGTGAACCCGGTGGCAGATGTCCCATGAACTTCCGTTGCAGCACGGTGTGGGATTCGGGCGTAAAGCAACTACAAAGATCTGTCGTACATACTTGTAAACACAGTCAGGCTTGGATTACTCTGCGAATCAGCGTTGACCATTAGAATGACATAACTATCATCGCCGGCTAGTCACGAGGAAGTAAGACATCACTAAGCATCGATATACATATACTGTCGATATATTGATACTTGATACACATGTAGCTATCGAGAGAACATGAGAGATGTAGTATGCCACTGCAAGTTTAAATGATGTATCTCACAGAGGTTGCAACGTTCCTACTGTTACACGAGGAGTAAATATTTCAACGATGTTTAGAATGATATATGTGTAAGATATATGTACCTGGAGTCCATTCTATTGAGAACGGAGCCTCGTGCAGAAACTAAAGAAAATGAAAAGGGCCGCCACGGTTATATTTCAAAAATTTCATTTACGTAATGTGATAAAACACGATCGACTGAGAAAAAGACCCAAATGTTGGCTCGCAATAGTGTAACGCCGATTCGTTTAACAAATAATACCTTCCCGTTCAAACATAAGTAAAAAACATTATCCTCCAATAGGTAAAGCCCCAAGAAGAGTCGCCAAGTTTCTACTTGCATTTGTCTACTTGCATCTCCGATCGGGCATGATTGCGCATGGAATTTCGGCCAAGTAATACAAAAATAGGAGGGTAAAGTCCAACTTAAGGTACCAGTTCCACAGTAAACGTATCGCAAACATCAGTTAATCAAAACACGCATGTGCGTGCCACGGGAAATTAGTTAACATAATTGAAGACAGAAATTTTGTTCAAGCGACTCTTTCCTGCTTCGTGTCTTTTCGAGGCTTCCCGAGTAGGCATTTGGGTGAAAAATAAAAAGAATGGGAGGATGTTAGTTTATCTCGCTTCATTCACAGTACAATTCCAAGGAGGATAAAAAGAGGCACACAGGAGAACGAAAACTTCAAAAATATTATATAAAGGTTTAAAGAAGGTCTTTAGAAGAACAGCAAAAGTGGAAATAGTGTTTCTCAAAAACTTCATCAGGAAGGCAATCCAAGAAATATATTTTTAAATACATTGTGCACACTGGGTCTTTTAAATCGTCGTGCGAACACATGCACATGACTCAATGCACTTAATCGGTCGCTACGACCAGAATGTCGCCGCGACCAAGTGCGTGCGACCTCATATGATCTCTGCAACCCAATGGTTGCCCGCGAGTATAGTCGACTGGTCGACAGTGAGTAACGGCCCTTAGGCGTTCAGGTTACTTATTAAGTATTATTAAGTGTACTTCGTGGCGCGCAGACGATCTTTCTGAGCTAAATTGAATAAAGTATGCATATAGAAGTGATAAACCAGACTTTTATTTAATAACCCATTTCCAATAGAGTACATTCTACTACGGAAAATTTAACAATGTACTCTTAAAAAAAGCATTTTGTTTGAGATGGAGTGAAGAAATGAGGAGTCGAATTTGGTTTCTCTGGTTTAATGTAATTTGTAAGATTACATTACGATTAATAAATGTTTTATTGGCGCTTACTCGAACCTTGATAATGATATCGCCTTTCCTCGTTTGCCACCTTACTTCCTTAGCACTTGGTCTAGTTTAGTTTAGATTAAATAATACCTTGGCGAGAGAGTTTGGTAAGTAAGAACTGTGGTAAGAGAACTTTGGCGAGAGAAACTTGGTTAGAAGAAGGATTCGCATTCGCGCGGCTCTATATGTATATAGCGAATTCCCAGTTCCTTTGTAAGAAGAAAGGGATCGCTCAGCTGCCGCGCAATAGGGCTGGGAGCAGGGGAGCGCGAGCACGCTGTTGCTATGCGCGCTTAGCAGAATCTTGAACACATTTATCTTCCTCAAAATTCACTTCAAATGCTTTGTCGTGTTTTTTATTCCATTCCTTTTTAATTATAACTTTAGTACTATTTCACTACCAAAGATACTCCTGAAATGTTTTACGTTAACCTTTTCAAATCCTCTGGAGGACCTCCTCGGACATCGTAAGGTTGTTGTTCCAGTCCGATGTCGGAGCACGTCCGACTGCTAATTTACGTGTGTATTCTGAACAGCTCTGCTGTCGGAAGTATTCCGGCACGCACGAATAGGTGACGAGGAATCTTCGATCACTCTCGAACCATGAGAAACGCATGTAACCACCTGGTTCGTGTGCAAAGATGTGCGGTCGACGGCTGTTTCTCGGCGGAGGAGCTACCTGATCGCTTGTACCATACAACACGTATCTTTATTATATTCAATTAGGGCTAAGTCTAGGAGTTGTCAACTGTGCTTAATTGCTTTTCGCAAAATACGTTTGCAAAATTGACAGAAAGAAACATAAAAACATACTACAATAAATGGGCATCCTAGTTTAGCATTCTGTGAAAACGTTGACCTGAAATAAACCTCCGCGTCCAACCTGGGTTGTTTATGACTGAAGCCAAAGTTATTATGTAAACATATAAGTAAATATGATCCAAATTATATCGTGTTTAGTCTCATTTTAATCACAACAGTTTCACGAATATTTTAATACAATTTTCATAACGCAATACGTAACAATAAAAAAAATTCACGGTTGCGTGAGTGTCGTCTCGTAGATACGAAGACACTTAATCTTTCAAGGGTTACCCCAGCTATTAGCCGCTGGGACGTGTCGGCTAGTCAAAACGTATCAGTTTGCTACAGCCACTCAGAACCCGGGGGATCCCCCCCCAGTGGTGGGGATGAAGCGCGAGGGCTCTCGTGCCAGGACTCCCCGGGCACTCTTCGAGAAATTACCAGGGGTGTGCGGGTTCTCGACATTTCGGGTTCAGGTCGGGACGAGAAAAATCGGGCGAGATCGGGCGGGCTCTCGGAAATGTGATACTCGTCGAGATTCTCGAAAGTATCCGAACGCTTCGAGATCCCGAACGTTTCGAGACCCCGAACGTATCGAGAGCCCGAAAGGCGTACCGAGATCCCGAAAGACGTATCGAGAAATGGAGATCCCGAAACTGACTATACGATGCAATGTCTCGGGATCCCAATAGTGCTTACATATTATTATGAACATACAGGCATATATATTACATAGAAATTACAATGTTCGACCAATTTTAACTTATTTCGCTTTTGTAAACATCAAGAGCCGTCTCTTAGAGTATTTACTACTATCTTTTAGCGTGCAGAACGTATGGTTTTTGAAAGTATGAAATTTTTGCAATTGTTTTGTGCTTTTACAGTAATATGTAGTTGTAGTTATTCAAGTTACTCTTGGTACGAAATGATTCTGTGGAATTTTTACAAATAATATTAACATAATAATAACATACGAATTAGAATCATTATTCAGCAGTTCGGGGATCTTACTATTGTTACTACTTGATGCGGATGATGCTCTCGGGTTGTTATTATGATTATCTAGATTAATTAGTTGTTTCAATTTTTATTTAATTGAACCGCTTTAACGTGATTGCGTCCATTGTCCGTTATAAAAAACTGATCTATTGACACTAACTAAGCCCCCAAACTGTTAATAAATCCGTTAATAAATAAATTCGTGAGATTTGTACGAATCTTTCTGACGCGTTAAAGGTAATATTAATTACTTAATTTAAGTTTAATCTCACAGAGGGGAACAATAGAATAAATGTATTCATTTATAGGAACGTTTTGAACCTTCAAAAAAAAACGAGACATTATTGCTGGCCATGGTATCAGACCCGCGATTTAAAGACCGTCTTCTCCTGGATAGCGAAAAGACGATTGTCACTGAAAAATTGGAACAACTAATTAATCTAAATAATCATAATAACAACCCGAGAGCATCATCCGCATCAAGTAGTAACAATAGTAAGATCCCCGAACTGCTGAATAATGATTCTAATTCGTATGTTATTATTATGTTAATTTTATTTGTAAAAATTCCACAGAATCATTTCGTACCAAGAGTAACTTGAATAACTACAACTACATATTACTGTAAAAGCACAAAACAATTGCAAAAATTTCATACTTTCAAAAACCATACGTTCTGCACGCTAAAAGATAGTAGTAAATAGTAAATACTATAAGAGACGGCTCTATTGGGATCCCGAGACATTGCATCGTATAGTCAGTTTCGGGCTCTCCATTTCTCGATACGCCTTTCGGGCTCTCGATACGTTCGGGATCTCGAAGCGTTGGGATACTTTCGAGAATCTCGACGAGTATCACATTTCCGAGAGCTCGCCCGATCTCGCCCGAGTTGTCCCGACCCGACTCTCGGCTCGGGAATCTCGTGAATTCGAGAACCCGCACACCCCTGGAAATTACTGTACACGAAATATATGTTTAGTTTTGTGAGTGGCTATGATTTCTCTAGGAAGTCTTACAAGTGGTGGAAAAAAACATTTTTTTTAGGCTTCTGGAAGTTGCTTCAACTTTAGCAACATTCACATGCAGGAAAGAGGAGAGAGGCAACAGATGCACCTTGTATACCAAAAGAATCTTATCAATCAGTTGATAAGGAATGTGAGGAGCAGGTATTTCAGGAAAAGGGGAAAACCATCATCTTCTGAAACAAAGGAGAGACTAAATGGCAGAACTAATTTTGTTATGTAAAAAGATAATAAATCCACCAAAGACTGCATGGCTTGCAGCAACAGACCGGTGAAAGGAGATAGGCGGAAAACCAGCCTTTACTGTGAAACCGACGAAAGGAAACCTGGTTTGCATCTATGCTTCAAGAAGTTCCATACAATGAAGAAATATAAACAAAAGCCCTTCGTTTTGAGTACGAAACGTGTATAAACACAAACAACTTGTTATATTTTGCCGTTGTAAACCTGCAGTGGAAGGAAATATAAGTGTTGAAAAATACTGCTGAATAGGCTTAAAAAATAGGATCGGGTGAAAAATCAGGTGATAAAGGCAATAGCAGAAATGAGGATCACGTGATAACGTTAACAATCAAAAGAGTCTAAGGTGCGATGTTCAATATATTAAAAAACAGGCTAAAGAAGCAGAGAATTGAAAATGTGTTGAACATGTGTATGTAGATATACATATGTACCGTGCGCTCTTTAAGTACCGCACGTGAAAGGGAGCGTGCAAAAATAAAGTAACGTAGCCCGAACATAGAAAATAATATCATAAATAAGACCGTCGTTGGCCTCGTTAATCACCAGTATTGATACGCGTGCAAGATAAAACTTATTCATTCCAATGCGATTACACAAATTCAAGTAACGCAATTCTAACCGTGGTAAAATTTCCTCGCAATGATTTTCCGCGGCTTTCATGGTTATAAATTTTATTATGAATTTCATGAACGTTTCGATAGTACGAAATATAATATGTGTGTGATAAACATAAATAAATATTCTCTCATATCGAGACCTTTAATCTTCCATATCAGTAAATTCTATGTTTAAACATTCAATTACGATACTAGTTTTTATATTTCAAAATTTCGCTTATTATAAATTACATTTGATAAAATCAAACAATAAAAATTTAATACATTAAGTACGCACTAACAGAGTACGCCCAAGATACTATACAATATTATGCAGCTGTGTTAAATCCATACGGCCTGTGTAAGCACACAGCACTACTCCCGATATCGAACAAAGGGAGTAAAAAAGCAAACGGTATTGTACCTTGAACTAAATAACATTCCATTTGAAACGAGAGGTATTGGAGATTCGCGGATTATGGCCAATTACGTTACACAAATTACTGACACGCGTTCAAACTTTGAAACAGTTATATGCTGCGGTTGAGTAATTTAATTAATTGCAATGTCAAACTTCAAATTTTATTGTTGCAACCATTTATATTTCACATCTGTAGTACAACCATGGTGAAATTATTGCGGGCTATTGTTCATGAATATATAGAAGCCAGCAAATGTTTAATTTTATTCCGGTTCAGTCGTAATTACTCGTTCTCTGTGATGTTATTTTAAATGAAAATATTGTTGTCTGGCGAAAACATTTACGAGCCAAACTACTTAGCGGAAAAAGGAATGATAACACAGGGAAATCTGATTATACGAATTTACTGCGGCTGGCAAGGCTATAGAAGGGGATATCCTTTTTAGTAGAACCTGTATGTAACTGAAAGTGTTTCAGAGATATAAGGGGGTAATACGGTTTCCTTCGGTATAAAGCGTCCTGAAAATGTGGTTCTCAGCAGCGCACCATATAGAAATAAACGGGAAATCTTGATAAAACGATGAGCTTAATCTGATAATACTGTACATACATTCGTATGAAATTGAAATTTTGCTATGTATTTGTTGCTCTATTGTATAAATTTAGTGTGCAATATTACTTGCGTTGTATTAGTACAATACGATAAATAATAACAATAATTATTTATTTATAAATTAATTATCTAAAACAAGTCTAATAGCCGTAGTTATATTGTTTTTCTCTGAGGTATCGGTATAAAATATCTGACTGCACCATGTAAATTTACTTTTACTTTTATTGGGAACTACGAAGTAGGCTGGCTTGGTCCACGCACGCATATGGGAGAGCGATTGTGACTTTTTTCTTTTTTTTGTATCATAACTATGCATATTAATATAAAGTACCAAATACCAATGTTACGAGCCGAGGGCTAAGGGGCACGGCTGCGGAGCCGAGGATCGGTTGTTTATGGTTTTTTGTTAGTTAAACGGTCGAGCCGTTTGATGGGAAATGTGTGGATGTGCCAATGCCTATTTCATCACTGGGTGCCACTGGAAGGACAAGGTTTTTGTGGATGTGCCAGAGCTTATTTCATCTCTGGGTGCCACTGGAGAGTTAGAATGTGTGGATGTGCTAATGCTTATTTCATCAATGGGTGCCACTGGAAAGGTTGTTGTGGATGTGCCAGAGCCTATTTCATCTCTGGGTGCCACTGGAAGGGTTTATTTGTGGATGTGCCAGTGCCTATTTCATCACTGGGTGCCACTGGATTGTTAGTAATTATTGCCTCGTAACTATCGATATATCTCGAGCGGTTGAGATATATCTGTTCGGTGGATTCTATATACTACTTATGATTGGTATAGGAAACAGAAAGAAATGAATATATCTATGATCAAATAATAAAATGTCTATATTCTATATATCAAGTAAATACAATATGTAATTATCGTGGACTCAAAGAACCCACGTTTACAGTCTTTAACGTTATAAATATGAAATGCTTGAAAGGGAATGCGACCCGATCTTGCTGTCTTTCGACGAATGCGAACTTTGAAATAAATATCGATGATCGAAAGGGAATTTAACCCGATCTCACTGAGCTAGAGTATTCAAACAGCCTAAGTCGCAACGTATCACGAAGCCAGTTAATTGGATACTGAGCCCTTAATAAATAGAAGTTGATCGAAAGGGAATGGAACCCGATCTCACTGGCATCAGTATGGCTATCTGGCACCGAAATGGTACACAGGTAGTAAGGTCCATACTGAGCCACGAGAGTAGATTTCATGCCCTTTTTATATCCGAAAAGCGGACCAAAAATATGGTGGGGGTACAGAATCTTCCAAGGGAGTCCAAAAGATCGCCCTGAAGCGTGCGTCATCGCGCCATCGCGGAAGGGGCAGACTCGACTGCATGCACTCTCGATTTCCATATAAGGGCATAGTAGACGAAACGAAGGAAACAGTACTTCCTACGTAAGACCAACAACTTTTAAATTGAAAAATATTTATTCATAAAAGCCCAATTGTCGAGTTAAAGTGTAATCGATTCAAAGTAAAATTAAAAGGCCATTAACCTGAAATATACAATTTTTACACACATTTACACACGAGACAGTAGGCAAAAAGGTTTAACAGGAAGAGTTTCTGGGAATATCAATGAGGTAAATTACGACACAGTTTCGCTATTGGTTTTTCATATTCCCCACTTTGCAAAGAGATGAAGCAGAGCGGAAGAGTTTCTTCAAGAAAATTTCGATCTTCACTTATACCGAAGGTGTGTTTATAGGAACCTAGGCTAATGCGAGTCATGTACACGACATCCCCCCTGCGTAACTTGAAGTTTAAGCTGAACTGTATTGAATATTACTCATGGTATACCACTGTAGCTAGTATTGCTTCACCGACACTGACAATGAGTATGCCTTAGAGCAGTGATGAGCAAACTGCGGCCCGCGGGCCAAATTGGCACGGCTGGCACAGACCTGCGGCCCGCGAAAACATGTGACACGCGGGCCACGCGTGATTTAAACGTATACCCTTTTACACTATAAGATGTATTGTAGGTATATTAGTATGTGTATGTTAAAAAAACAGAAGAAAATTTTGCTATAAATCAAATAAGAAATGGCTAATTTGCGTCTTAAATTAAATTATTCGATTGCTATATTTGTGTATTTAATATTGCGGCCCGCGTAAAGTAGTAGATGTCAACTGTTGGCCCACTGCGAGCCAAAGCTTGCTCACCACTGCCTTAGAGGACTTACGTCTAATCGAAGACCGTAGTTTTAACAATATATTAATATACATACAGACCACTCATTTTTAACCTGTTAACCGGGTTAGCTCTCCAATCAGGTAAGAACCTCCTTGCTGTTTCAAGAAAAAAGCTACAAATTAACAAAACAATTATGATGCTCTAACCTTTGCAAAATCAAATTCAATAATGTATGTATATGAAAACTGCAGAAGTGCATTTTGAAATGCAAAACACTTCTATATAATTCAACTAACATATCAATAATATTATTAAAGGCACGATGAGTTAATTCGCTTTCCCCAGTTAACAGATCGGAGACATAACAAATGAATCTCTAGGAAGGATTCGTATATTCAAATTAACTTGTATCCTCGAAAATGGATTACGTCAATTGCTCGACAATGTCCGTTAACTACATCTGCATTTTGTTGAAGCTATTTTGCTTATTCCTTGGCTTCACATAAATAAGGATAACTTCACGCTAAGAATAAGCTGTGCAGCCTAATTTTTCATCATTGTAGTCTATACACAAACCTAATCCAAACCACATACAATAGAAAACCATCAGGCTATCATTGTATCATCTCAAACTAAAAAAAAAAGTAAATTAAATGGAAAAACATATCTATATCTTGGATTAATACGAGCAAAGAGAAGCAGGCCAATACATCGCTATATTGATCCTCAATGTTCCAATTCATATGTAATAATATCAGAATTTATGAATTACTTCTGAAATCGTGCAAAATCCAAATGCAATAAATGATATTAATGATTTTTAATGATCGTATTTATGACATTCAACATACGTGCCATATTTTTTCATCTTACTTACTAAAATAATTCTTCTAGCCTAAGAGGATCATGACTTTTTAATAATACAATTAACAAATCTTTTTTTGCTCAAGTTTATTGTGTTCAGCTTTCGAATCTAATTTAGACCGGGCAAAAAATCTATTTCAAAAGTGTGTTTCCTTTTTGCATTTATGGAATGTCTACCATGTTCGAAGGAATTTAATTATCGAAGATAATAAAAACTATGAGGTTGCATTCTTTTGCAGCACTGCATGAACAAGTTTCGAATGTGGCGCGCGTTTTTATTTCCTTTGTTTTAGATATTCTTTTTGTTTCGCCACATTCTATGGTTTTTTTTTTTTGTTATGGTTTTTATAGTTTTAGAACCTAGCGCTGTTGAGAACTACGCAATGGTCCATCAAAGTGAAATATAAAATGCTGTATCAATCTATTTAATAAGTCTACTTAATAATTAATAATAAATTAATAATTAATATGTTAAATAAATGTACTAATCCACAAGATGCTTTGTAATATTCCTTACAAAAACATTGACAAAATTATGGAGATCAGAGGAGGCATTCTTTCAGTTATGTAAATACACAGAGATATAAAGCTCATTTCATATCTTTGGAACAATTTTTGCATTAAATCTTGTTGGATATTTGAATTTAAATATAGGATGTCTAACAAAAGCTTCCGATTCTTGGCGACCGCGACACGGCGGGATGTGTGTTTTAGGATCTAGACTCGTGGGAGAGATTCGATATCCTTTTGTTCTAGGATAAGTAACCTGACTTCATGTTAAGATCTCATGCGTTGTGAAACGTCTGATAAAGTTACATATTAATATAGTTATATTTCTCATCATAAATATTCTCATTTAACATAAGGCTTCGTCAAGGGTAGATCTATAAGCATTATAAAGAAAAAATAGTGTTACTATTACGGATTAACTGGATACTTTCTGACCTGACACATTCTAAGAAAAATTATAACAGTATTTCCAGTAAATTTTTGATTTCGATGAACAGTATAATTAATTCTTATGCTTTTGCGTACCTACCCATGCAGAAACTTCATACATATTTGGAATACTATTTTTAATAAAAAATTGCAGATGTTAATCTTCGGTAGTTACTGTTTTATCAAATATTATTTTATATTAATTCTTTTCCGTAATAATAAGATAAACATATCGCTGCTTAATATAATCGTTACAGAAATGTCTATGATGGAACATGTTCTCTATACAGCTTGCAGGTATTTGAATCACCACCCTAAAATAATTTCACTACCGTTACTCTGAATAATCATTTACTTTATTTCATTAAACTTATTCACTTAAATTCAAACTGAAATTCTACGAAAATGATGCTGTTAATTAGAATGCCAATACTTAATTCACCATTTTATGTTTTTCGATATTTTTGTGTTAAATTAAGAAAGTATCCTATTCACGCTAGTTTATTTTATTTTTAGTAAACAAGAAGCATTTAGAATTGTGTTTAAAATATGTAGCCTTACTTTATTATAATGGACCTTAGTACATGAAGAATGATAAGTAGAGCAATGTACGAATAATAAAAAGGATACGGTAACTGTTGTTACTTACATTTCCTTCTATTCATGTTCTAGCATTCCCATTACGCAAAACCATTTTTGTTTCCCTCACATTTAGTCTTTCTTTTACTGTTATTACGTGAGTTAATTTCTTTAACCGAGCCCAGTATAGGTAGAAAATAAAACTTTAGTAGCATTGCGGCAACCTAACTTCAAAATACCCTTCTAAATTTTATTTTCAAAAAATTAGAATTCTTATACATCGATACAATACTTCTATCATCGACCATGCGGTTCAAGTGTAGTGTATGCTAACAGAAGAGAAACTGGAACTATGTATTAAGCAAACACAGTGATCGTCTCTGGGATTCAGTGTTCTTTTTTTTACATACTCCGAAACAATTTCATTTGCGATTCTATCATGTATGTGTTCCAAATCGTAACGAACTCCAACTCTGAAGAGTTTGAAACAAGGTACAGGAAGGTATAACATCGTTGCAGTCAGTGGGATAAAAGTAAAGCCGCCAGTAATGGCGAAAGTAACGACACTATACTTTCGTAACATTGATATTCGAGATATGCTCTAGGGGCATCTTTCACAAGTTTACGGCTTACAGTAAAAACTCACAGTAAGACTACAGATTTACACACTTGGATCTCACGACCTCACACTCGTCATAATTTTCCAAAACCAAGTAGCAAATTGAACTTCCTCAAAATTAAAATAATAGGACGATAATAGAACGAAGAAATATCAATCTATTCCATCCCATTCCTGATTTCAACACAATTGTACCCAAAATCGATATAACAAATAGAACTCGAGAAACCCCTTAGTTCCAACCCCTTTATTAATCCTCCAAATAGATAACTAAACAAACTAATACCCACCAATTTATCACCAGTTTCTACCACAATTCACAGTTCCGAATCTTTAATCACAAATGTTCAATCCCACAGAAACTCCTCCGGATCTACAATAACCATAATCACCATCGATCGTCTGGAACGTCATTAGCCAATTGCGAAGCTAATCAAAGAACGATAAATCACCATCCACCTTCATCGAGCATCGAAAGCACGGACACACCAGACAGACAGGGAACGACGTTAGAAGAAGGAGCGCTGGCAAAGGATAAGTCAGACGAGGTGCACACAGTTGGTCTGACTACACGTAGGACTCTACCACTGCTTAAATAACACCGGCAAAGCCTGAGGGGGCTTTGCACGGAAGGCTCGTATCTAGGGCTCGCGTATATACCAAAAGCTGGCATATATTGGGGAAGAAAGAGGCGGTAGAGGATTCGAGACAGAGACGAGGGAAAATTCCTCGGGTCTCCTTTCAATTTCACTTTATACCTCGGAGCGTTTCCGCGCCCCCCTGCCTCGTACCGTGGCAAGCAAGCTGGCTCCGTAGGCTCTAGCAGCCACGGGGTGGAAACGGCTGTCAAAGATAACGAGAGATTCTTCCACTTCGCTTGGGAGAAAGGACATTTAAATTCGCGCTAATAACTGGCGAAGGTCGAAAGCCAGGGAAACACCGATGCTCGCTGTGTTTTTCGTCTGCGAGTACAAAAAGTAATACGTGGGTGGGGTTGGTGGGTGTTTGTGCTTGCACGTAGGCGGCAATGTTGCTCAAAAGTTTCTCGGTCGTGGCCCACTTACACGGAGCAAAATATCCCGCGGACAAGAGCCTACTTTATTTTTCCTCCGCGTTTATTTTTCGCCCCTGTCGTTCACGTGCTTCACGCGAGAAACGAGGATAAGTAATGGGTTTATGTAGAATACGCGGCCGGTGTCGAGCATCCATCGCATTTCTATGCAATTATGTACGGACAACGCACGGTTTAATTTTCTGAGTCGATGTTTTTGATGTACGGTTGAAAGTGTGCGTTCGTTCAGATTAAATTGTGATTAAAATGTACAGGACTAATGGTTGGTTTTCTTCTGCTTTGATGGTGATTTTTCTCGGTTGTGGAGTTAGATTTCGTAGAAAAAATACTTAATCGTTTTAATTTTCTTTAAAGATAATATTTCGAGCGTTTCGTACGTGGTAACTATGTGCAGCAGTAATTATGAATATCTGTATTACTTTAAAGCACCTGCGTAACCATAAATATAATGTGGTATGATCATTTGTCGCAGTATAATATACAATGTCAATTATGAATTTAATTCGCATGATACAATTGCTGAACGAGACTACAAGATCATTCCCAAATTCTAACTCACTAAAGTTTCTCCATGATATATAATATAAGAAGTAAATATATCTCTTATAATAAACATTAATAATGTATTTGCATTGTGCCCTTGTAGAATACATTTATCGCGTTTTTAATATCCCCATACTATACTTTACCATAAATCTTTATATCCAAGGTAAATTAATATGACACAAATTTTCTTTCTCAAATATGTACTTGCTAAAAACTAAAAACTAAATATAAAGAAGGATATTTAAAATACCATATTCTGACACATTTACTTACATTTTCATTACTCATCCCTTCAACTTGTTGAAACGAAAAATATATGATTTTGAAAGTAGAATAAAAAGTAGACGGTGAAGTCAATGAAATCTCAACTTTGAGAACATCATGCATAGGTCGGTGAATCAAGATAGTCAAGAATTTTAATCAAACCTCTCTGAACGGAATGCGCAATAACTACAGCTATTTGCGTGCACTACGATGGACTACGAAAATTTAGGATTTACCCTCTCGATTAAGTCGAATTCGACGTGGAAACTTCTCTCGTTTAGTTTCGGTATCGACTCGATTCCTCAGGGCTTATGGAGAACCCTGTTGACTTATACTTTTCTCATAGTCTCTCATGAAATCGCTTTCTGCCAAATCATACCACGATTGCAGGAAAGCCTTGTACAGGCAACCCTCCTATACCGCGATTAATTCGTACCGCGTTTACAATAATCTCAGTATTAGTAAGTAAAAATTAGATTAATTCGTCCCGCGTTATATGGAAACCGAGTTAAGTGAAACACAAAGGTAAGTACATACTATACATATAAATCAGGAGAAAAAAACTTTCTTTTTAACTGTTTCTTTTTTTCATTTTTGCCAGACATTATGCAAATCTGTATACCGGATTCCTTGGGGATTCTCGTGGTACTGCAGGTATGACGTTCTGCGGACGTGCAGGGTGGTAGGTCAGGTATCTAACCATGTATTAAAAAATCATTACTTTGTGGGAGCTTCGTTGTATCGATGGTGGAAGAAGGAAGCGACGGGAAAAGAAAGGAAGGAAGAAGGTGTTTCGTCCTAGGCCTGCTAGCGGACTCGTCAGTAAGGCGTACTAGCAGGCCCTGCCTTAGACACAAGGATAGTAGGGAATTGTCGGAAGTTATATATATAGTCGTGGTGACTTATATAACCACTTTCGGGAGCCGGATCGTCGTGCTCGTCCCCTAGCGGTGTATGTGGGAAGTGCCCCCACAACTTTCTCGATGAGTTGACCCGATATACAGTTTTTCATCGAAAAAGAAAAAACTAACCCAAACTCATATCTTAATGAAATTTTATTTATTAAATGAAAATTAGGTTCCGGTTAGAAATTTCTGGGGGGGGGGACTCGGCCCCTCCCCCGCTAATACCAAATCTAATATGATGATTTCACCCGGTATACAGATTCTTCGTCGGCTGCCGGATAAGCGGCGGCCTCTCACGTTGCCACGAGCGTGCACGTATAGACAAAATTCAATGTAGTAGTAGCTAGAATTTTTTGCAAATATCTCGAAAACTGAGGTCGAGCGGCGGTTATATGCATAGGAAAAAATTGTTCAGAATACTGAGTTCTACTACATATTCAAAAGTACCACTTCCGTAGATTTACCATAAAATATATTTCTACCAGTACACGAGCATAAGCTCTTTAACAATAAGATACAATATTACTAATTAAACTGTATAATCGTCAGGTCGCTTGTTTCCTGCTCGTCCAAGACGAGAGTCGTAGTGTTCTATTAAAGTCCGTTTATTTATACTAGTGCTGAATTTGTTCTAGTTTGAATATTACAAGTCCGATTGGTTCTAAGATTGTGCTACAAGTGACCCGGTCCTTCTCCCATATCTCCCTCCAAGACAGAGCCTAAACAGTTTTCCGACACGTAGGCCCGGTAGGAACGTCGCACAAAAGATCACTTGTTCCAGGAAACCCCGAACCCGCGGATGTTTAGCCGCGCTATCGCGAGGGTCTAGGATACGTCAAGTGCCGCTCAAAATGACGTGACTGGAAAATGTCACCTCGAAACCTCGTTCTCACATTCCAGCCAGGCCAGAGCTTCTTCGTAAATACATAAGTCCTAAATTTATTATGGGTCTCTTCTCAAAAGCAGCTTAGTCCGCTGCGATCGCAGCATAGACCCAACAAGTGTCCTCAACAGCGAGTAAAAAGCACTGTAACACACAGTCTTAATACGTCTGAATTCCTTTAAAACAAATCGTCTAATGAATTACGCCTGAAACAGATTCCCCAGGCAGCGACGGGGCCAGTTCTGCAACGCAACTTTTGTTCCGCGTTATGTGGAAACCGCGTTATAGGAGGGCGTAATCTAAACAATTTTTCCGCCGTAAAAATTCGAAGCCATATGAATATATTTTGAATAAATTAAATTTGGTAAAGTGAAAAATCGATGACACTGAAGAGAAAGCGAGAGGAGAGGGGTGGAAAGAGCAACGAGCGCTAATTGTAAAAGGGTCAAGTTGGCGTATTTTTTACGAGTACCGCTGTTCGCCGAGGGGATCCAGAGGCATGTACGTGAGGAGTTTCGTGGATTAATAATGGTTCTTGGGACACGCTTTGTTTGTAAAGGGTCGTTGGCCGATTTTGAAGAACTTCCTTAAACCTCATGCCGCCGAAAAATGTGGGATTTTACATACATTCCATACAAGCTAATCAATTAATGTGAATCATTCTAATTCTTTATTCCCCTACTTACATTACTTCGTAGATTGAAAATTTTGTACCACCCATGATACTAGAGGTAATTTGTTTGTCTGTATTAAAAAATAGTTTTTCCAAAATCACATCTAGATATTTCGTTTATACATGACTTTGAAGCTTCTTTCCTCGCAGCTGGAAGGCATTGGAATAAATTTCAAAATCTTGGTCAAACCAATGAGATATTGTATCCGAAGGATCGATATGATATAAAAGGCATTAAAGAGAGAAGTGGTTTTTTACTAATTGGTAAAGAAATTTAATTTCGCAGGTTTGCAGGGAACCTCGACAGAAATATCAGGTAATTTTTCTTCTGCTCCTTATTAATTCGGCAGGGTGAAAACCCCCCTTAAAGGTTAATGAGTGTTTTAGTACATATAAAAATGATTAGGCTGAAAGTGTTATAACAGATTTATGACTTAATAAGGAGACCGAAAATTTGTAACATAATGCTGATTAGAAACGGCCTTTATTTTAATTAGAAGTTTTTAACAATTTCAATGAACAGTTTTATAGGATACAAATGCATTCAAACCTCATGCTGAGAATATTTTCAAATCTGCTAGAGTTTTTAAGATGCACAGGAAAAGACGAAACGCACAAGATTCTGCACGTGGTGCTTTGACTCTGATGAGCCAACAGACTAAATAAAAAAATCTAAATTGTTGTATTACCGAAATTTTCTTACAAGGCAAAAGCAAAGTCAGTGAATTTACATTATGTATTTATTTAAATGGACAATTTAAGTTTGTATATTTAATTACACTATGGATTAGTAATTAGTAAATTAAGTTAAAGAATATTGCAGGAACCAAACAATGAACATTGAATGGCATGAAATGCCTATTTGACATTTTTTTAGATAATTGTTTCCTGGGATTTTATCGAATCCACCTATTCAATAAGTATTTTTTTTAATTGAGTGCTAAAAGTTACATGCACGTTCTTAGGTTATTAGTGACCACAGTTTGTTTGGGTAGGTATCACGCACAGGTAAGTTTTATACTTGATGGTAAAGTCCGACATCTTTGAAGAACATTAGGACTCTCATACTTAGATGCATCCACTTCTTGTAGCATACAGGGTCTACCACGTATCTCGGAACCCATGCGCGCGCAAACTTGAGTAAATTGCAACGTCGCAATGAATCGATACAGGCGTCATCTATGAACTGCTGGTGAAGGTAGAAAGTCTTGTAGGGGGCGCAAGGTTTGGCAAGATTGGAGAGGGGATTGTAAGAATCAACGGGATTGGAAGAAGGGGTAAACAGGGGTAAACACAAATTCAGGCGCGATCGGCAGAGACCGCATTGAAGTCGGACCAAAAAGTTTCCAGCGGCTCAGCAGCTATGGCTATGTCCGGCAGGAATCGAAATCTCGGCTCGAGCATTTGGATTCGGGTTACAACATGAGCAAGCCTTCCGACTTCAATGCGGTCTCTGCCGATCGCGCCTGAATTTGTGTTTACCCCTGTTTACCCCTTCTTCCAATCCAGTTGATTCTTACAATCCCCTCTCCAATCTTGCCAAACCTTGCGCCCCCTACAAGACTTTATACCTTCACCAGCAGTTCATAGATGACGCCTGTATCGATTCATTGCGACGTTGCAATTTACTCAAGTTTGCGCGCGCATGGGTTCCGAGATACGTGGTAGACCCTGTACTTGCTGGGTTTGATATATTATATTCTGTTCTTTTGGCAAGTGTAAGTGTGTGTGTGTGTGTGTGTGTGTGTGTGTGTGTGTGTGTGTGTGTGTGACAAAAGAATGACGACGGACGGCTGCAGCGGTCCTAGCGTCGAGCGACGAGGCAGTCACAGTTTGAGTCGCAGTTTGAATGGAAGCGTGACACATTGTATTATTTTAATAAACTATATTAACTGATTCAAATAAAGGGATACTCATTACACAAGGTATTTTGGTATTGGTGGATTTTAGAATACATATATCGGCGGATAGGGCCAGGTTTGTTGGCGCCTTTGGTTTATAGTACGGTCTCGAGGTTTGTCGAGGCAGTTGTAAGATAAGCATGGTGTGAATGAAGAGGGTTAGTAGAAACGTCAAACTTGGATCGAGTGAATATTTAGCTCGAGGAAAGAGTGAATGGTTTCGAGGAATGCACGTGGAGTCTTTGGTGCATGGTGACCCGTGGTCGAACTGTGACACGTGGCAAGGGTGTGTGTGTCGGTGTGAGTCCTAAATGAGTGAGAGCAAATGAGAGATAGAATGAAAGGGAAACTGTGAGTGAAAGAATATATGGAGTGGCTGATGCGTGCGCGAAGCACAATCAAAGTAGAGTCGAAGCAGAATAGTTTGGGATGTGAAAGAGAATAGAAGAGCTTGCGAAGCAGAAAAGATTATTGTTGAGAGAGTAGTATTGAGTGTGTGAGAGTCATTGTCGAGAGAGTGTCGTGCGACGACCTTTTATATTAATAAAATAGTTAATAGTTGAAGGAAATCGAAGTCTCCTTACCCTGACCAGTTTTCTGTGTGTATTGATAAAGAAGTTTAATAAAAATAACTGTGGAATACGGGTATGGAGTGTGTTTCGGATGTGTTAGGACTTCGGCAATCGGCGATTTCGGCCTCCGGGTTTATGATACGGTTAGCTTTGAATTCTATTCAGATACATCGGGCACATTAAAGTAGAGGTACTTAGTCGCTGTACTGGTACAGAATTGTAGAAAGATACCACATGTTTTCGACGCCTATTGTCTCTGAATAGCAATTGCCGTATCATAAAACCTTTGATGCCTCGTTCGAGGAAACGCGTTAGAACCGCCACACAGTGCGGCCTTTCGAAATAATCAAATAATCAACATTTTTATAGTGAGAAAGGTCAAACTAGTTGTATGACATAACATCATCATAACAATAATAATAAATAATAACAATTAATAACAAATAGTAACAAATAATAAGAAATAATTATTACATAACGAAATATAAGTAAAACATGAATGCTGTAATGAAAAAGATATATAGTGGAATGAACGGCACATAGTTAACATACTGTTGTATTCCGGGATTCGGGACCATTGTGCGTCGTTCGGTGAGCCGAAACTGGGTTTTGGTCTCACCAAAAAATTCAATAACTTGGAGTGTTGCAGGTAGTTGCAGGTAAAATTATATAGCAATGTAGTACAACACCTTGTCGATTCAAAACAACGAAAATTACAGGACGTTTTGTGCCGCTTTTTTGCAAATTGAATTTTAACAAACCATTAAAAATTTTACATTGCAAATTAAAATTTTGCTCACCGCTTATGAAATTCTCCATATTTAAGGTACAACAAGCCATATTACAAAATACGAACAAAAAAGAACGAGTTATCTAATTTTTAAGATTTCAGTTATTATGAACAGATGACTATTGCCGGTCCCCTATTGATTTTTTACAGTAATAATTGTTACGTTCGTATTCCTTACCTACCGATTAATGATTATTTTGAATAAAAAGTTCAAAATTCAAACATGACTTTTCTGATTTTTGTCCATTGGAGGCCGCACTGTGCGCCATACCAAATGTGCTCGGTCCCGTTGGACCAGGTATGCAGGAATTGCAAACCAAGAGAGTTACACAATAAAATATAATATATAGAATACAACAACATATACAGAACAAATAAAAGAAACAATACTTTTTTTGCGATTAATTTCTGGATAAACAGACAGAGTACGATTTATTATTATGAAAACAAGGCATATGTAGATGGGCTCGGTTAAAGAAATCGTAACAGAAATAAAAATATAAAAGTAAACGATAGCTTGGAAAGACGGTCTACAAAATTTTGCGATTAAATAAGCTCTATTATTTCCAATACATCTATTCTATTTTCATCCCTGTTACAATTACTTTATGCAAACCTATCTACTAGTATCTTCCTCTTTCATACGCATTTGTGTAAAAATATTTAATTTCTTGTACTTCTTCTATGCGTTAATATGTTCTGCAGGTACTAGTGTTTTTGTATAGGATATTAACAGTGTAGTAAAAATTATTAATTAGGTGTTACCCAGTTTTTTGCAAAGTATTTAATGATATTTAAATTAAGGGTTTTGGGTGTATCGGTTCTCTTAAGTTGGTATTGACCTAGGTTTAACTGCAGTTGGTGGTTTTGAGTCGATCTATCATTTGAGAAGATGGTTACTGTGGTTTTATTTTTGAAGAATTTAAAACCAGTCTGTAGAGCACAATTTTGAAGTTTGTTCAGGCTATCTTGGAGGATTTGTTGGCTAGTGTTTAAGTTCTTTCCAGTGATAATGAATGTACAGTCGTCGGCGAATGTGGTATATTTGATTGGGCTGGGAAATACCTCCGACATACTATTTATTGCAATCAAGAATAAGGTTACGATTAAGACTGACCCTCGCGACACTCCATTGGTAATAAGCCTTCTCTATATCCAGACATATCGCTATTAGGTGTTGTCTACTTAAGAAGACTTCACAAATGTTTGAGGCGAGCATTGTAAGACTATCGATAGTTGAGCGATGTTTTCTGAATCCGTTTTGGTGTCTTTCTAGTAGGTTGTTGGTTTCTAGCCATCACAATAGTCTTTGTTTTTTCCAGGTTTTGGTATGGGGACGACTATTGCTTCTTGCCATTTCGCAGGGAAGACGCTGTTTAACCACATGCAGTTGCAAAGGTCTAACAAATAGCCCAGTCCTGCTTCAGGTAACTGTTGGGTAAAAATATAGAGGATGTTGTCAGGTCCCGGGCTAGAGTTTTTGACAGATTTCATTACAGATTTGAGTTCAGTAATTGAGATTTTTGTATTAAGAGGGGGGTTGTTTTCTGGAGATATGTTAGTTTCGTGTTCTGAAGTTTCCTCTACTCTTGTTTTCATCTTGAGAAAGGTTGGATCAAAATTCTCATTGCTTGAGTTGCTTACAAAGGTATTGGCTAGTAGGTTCGCAATTTCGGTGGGGTTAGTGATAGTTGAGTTATTGGAGCCTTTGATCGCAGTTACTTGATAGTTCGTTTTCCGTCCTTTGATTTTCTTTAATTTGTTCCACATTTCATCACACGGCGTGTTTTTTGTTAACGAAGAGATAGTTAATCCACGAGTTTCTTTTTGCTTGTTTGAGGACTTTTCTTGCTATAGCTCTTGTTCGTTTAAACTCTATTAAATTGCTATCAGTGTTATGTTTTTTATATACATTGAAAGCGTGTTTCTTTTCCTTTATTGCGTTTTGACATTCACTCCATGGAAGGCTGTTTCTTTCTAAGTTTTTTGATGTTTTGGGTATAGATTTTGTTGACGCGTCGATGATTGGGTCCTCAAATTTTTCCAGTATCTGATTTATTTTGGTATAATTTGTGGAGTTTAGGGTTTGTAATGATGGGAGATTTTTATCGATTTCGTAACGGTATAGTAGCCATCTAGGTTTGTGTACATGGTCATAGTTATGTCTCCCTGTTAGCTCCATAAATATCGGAGAGTGGTCACTGTTATATAATTCTGTTGATGTTGCGTGTTCAATAATGTTGTAGAGACTGGGGCTACAAAGGGCTAAATCGATTGAGCTATAAGAGCCGTTTCACATGTTGAAGTGGGTGGGTTTTGTAGTGTTAAGCAAGGTTATTCAGAGCAGGCCGAAGGGGCTGGGGAGCACGTTACGAAATCGACTTTTGTCGACTTCACGAGTATTTTAATTGTTCTGGTGAATCGATTTTTCATGATGCGATCTGTAAGATATGGGTAAAGTTCTCTCATGAAAATTACCAGAGATTCTGCATCTTCTGCGTAGTCCGTGGCAATCTCTTTAGTATTGGTCGATCCAAGTGCTTTCTCGAGAAAGCTTTTAAATTGGTTAAAATTTGACATATATTAACATATGTTTCACTGGTTCTAACAGTACTTCCATGGTTTTTTCGTTGAGCGTTCGTGTGTTTGGTTTTTTGGGCTGTTTATAGCATGGTTCCTTGATTGTGGGTTTTTAGGAGCTACTTGTGCCTACAATCGTGTGACTTAAGTCTTCGTTTACTTCTGTGGTAATTTTGAATCTTGTGCATTTTAGTGATATATGTAGGTGAGATGACATCTACAATACTATTTTGTTACTAGTAGGGTTTCCTGTTTCCTTTGAGATGTCTGTGTTGTCCATGTTAGTTCTGTGTGGGATTGTTGCACCTGTTTGTGCATTAGTGGGGGCACTTGTTGGTGGTGTGTCGAGAGGTGCGGTTTGATTTTCGTTGGATTTACAATTCTTTGCTAGGTGTCCTTCTTGTTTACGTATACAACATTTTAATGGGACACTACTTTTTGTTTACCAGGTTCAGTTAAATAAATCTTATATAACAAATACTTATCCTTGACGTAACGCTTGATCTCTGTATAGGCAGGATATATGTACAGGGTGTAAAGAAATGTTTGGTCTTGGCCGTCATAGGCGTATTCTACATCTTTGAATCGATGAAGATTTGTAAAAAAAGTTGCCGCAAAATTGTCCTTGACCTTGAATTTCCAGTAGTCAAATTTTTTATTGCATTGTATTCTGCGCATCATCAGGATAAAAAGTGTCAAAGGAACCATGGGTCAAAATTCAACCGTTTCGCCATAAATTGATGCGGAAGTTTTGGCGGCTGTAAGATGAATTTTATTCATAGAAGTTCGAGATTTCAAATTGAAATGCCAGCTGCTGACATAAACACAGTCATAGCGAGAATGTAAACACACCGCTACAACGTTAAAGGCCACATAAACACAGTTCGAGTGATCCCCACTATCGTGATTTTAATTGCTTTGCTTTGATTGATATCACATTCGTTTAGTAGTTTATGTCTAGCTTTTGGTTACAGTGGTCATTTATGTGTAATATTGTGTCATGGTGCGAAAATATATAAATATCCGACAAATGCTTCGTGCAATAGATGAAGCATTTGGAAACTATGCTAGTGCACGCGAAATATATAAAGTGTGGCTTACACGTATTGAAAGGCGTGCAAGGCGTGCGTTCCTGATCGACGGGAATTCCAACGATTAGATCAACATTTTGGAGATGGAGAATCAGTATTGAATTCCATTAATAATTATAAGGAAGCTGGTCGGTCGCGTGTGCATTGGCGTTTGGAAGAACAAGTCATTGCACTTGCACGATCATACCCAGTAATGAGTCTGTGTCACGTTGCACGTCGTGTCGGCATCTCACATATGACAGTGCGTCGTATAATTAATAAAAACGAAAACGTTTTTGTCGACTGATGCTTCGGAAGTTGCACCGAAATCAGAATTTTTTAAAAAATATTTTGACAACAGACAATTTTGCGGCAACTTGCATGGTTGCATCCGGCTATATCGTCAGAAGAATTAGGACTAACCAACTATATGGTACACCGACTGGACAGAAGCCCCAACACGAGCGACCATCAGAGAGGAGGAGGAGTACTCATCGCAATCTCAAAAGCGCTACATAATTCTATAATTTGCTCTACCAACAGCACGGTGGAGCATATTTTTATTCGCATTTGGCCCAATCATCATAACTTCATATTAGGTTCAGTATATATCCCTCCAGCCTCTGATGTTACCCTTTATAGAGCACATTTCGAAGAGATAGAGAAATTACTATCACTCTATCCATACTCTCAATTCTTATGTATTGGCGATTATAATTGTCCTCAATTCTCCCACCTGCTGCCTAGTCCATCTCAGGATCAACAAATTGCCTCAGATGCACTTATTCATCACAGCAACGAAGTCTTTAATTTAATAACTAATACATGCTCTTTTCACAATCTTTTCCAGTTTAATACAAAGGAAAACACCAGAGGCTCTTTGCTGGATCTAATCT
Source organism: Nomada ferruginata (assembly GCA_963583965.1). Lineage (NCBI taxonomy): Eukaryota > Metazoa > Arthropoda > Insecta > Hymenoptera > Apidae > Nomada > Nomada ferruginata. Next base: position 4,124,489 of record OY757225.1, on the reverse strand, counting down.
TTTCCAACTCTTCAAACACTTCGATCCAATTAGAACATGCATGTGAAGCTTTGCTTCCCATGGATGCATATCATCCCGTCCTTTCCGTATCACTCACTCTCAGGGATATGTACTCGACTAAGTCTATTCAGAGATATAAACGAGATTTTTATAATGGCGACTACACTAGCATAATAGAATATTTAAATACTATACACTGGGATTCACAACTGGAAGGTTTATCAGTCGAGGAATCCGTCTCGTTCCTTTACTCGACGCTAAACAATGCGATCGAATCTTTTATCCCATTAAAAAAACAATACCTCACTCAGTTTCCAAATTGGTGTACATCAGAACTCAAACAGCTTATAAGATCCAAGAAATTAGCGCACAGAACATTTAAAAAATCTAACAGTTATTCCGATTATTTAAACTTTTGTAAACTTAGATCTGAATGTAAATCACTGTCAAAATCTTGCTATTCCAATTACATTGCTTCAGTTGAATCACGTATCCCACACAACATCAAGTCCTTCTGGAATTTCATTAATTCGCATAGAAAAACCAACGCTATTCCGTACTCTATGCACCTGAATGACTTGAATCATTCGAATGACCAGGACATCGCTGACCTCTTCGGAGATTACTTTGAGTCGGTATTTGGACAACAATTACCTTCCTCCTCAGCTTCCTCCTTAACACCCAGCCGCTCGACCTCTCTGTGATTAGAATTGACATTAGCGATGTTCTAAAAGAAATTGAGCACACAGACATTAACAAGTCTCCCGGCTCTGATGGAATTCCACCTATTCTTCTAAAAAAATGTAAATTTATCCTCGCAAGACCCTTGTGGAAAATTTTTAACCTATCTCTGGGCACAGGATACTTTCCAAGATCATGGAAAATGAGTGTCATCACTCCTATCTTTAAGTCGGGAAATAGATCGTCGGTCTCAAATTACAGACCGGTCTCTTTACTGAATACGATGGCCAAGATTTTTGAAGGGATTATCTCCAAGAAGCTCCATCCACTAATCTCAATTATATGTAGTGAACATCAACACGGTTTTATAGGAGGACGCTCCACCTCCACAAATCTTGCCATATATGTAGGAACTGATGAAAAATGAAGGGGAGTCATCGGGAATCGAACCCGAGACTTTCTGGTGGTAGGCACTGATCAGTCCATCTACGCCACGGCCCCTTCTTAGGCAACGTGGTTCTTCTGTTCCTCTTATGTTCATTGATGGAGGCGCCCGATCCCACATATATTGCAATAACCTCTATAAATCCCTTGACAGTGGATTACAAACGGACGCTGTGTACTTTGACTTCAAAAAAGCCTTCGATAGAGTCAATCATTTCTTGCTAATTGATAAGCTAGCATCCCTAGGTATAAGGGGAAGATTTCTCCAATGGTTATTTTCATACCTAAACGGTCGGGTTCAGGTTGTTAGAGTTAGAGACAGTCTATCGCGGCATATACTACCAATTACTGGCGTCCCCCAAGAATCACACCTAGGTCCGCTCCTGTTCCTGCTATTTATTAACGACATCGAGTCTGTCATTCAACACTCCAAGATATTAATCTTCGCGGATGATACTAAACTATACCTGCAAATACGTTCAGCATCTGATTGTCATAATCTTCAATCTGACGTCAATAACATACTGAAATGGTGTTCCGACAATATTATGGAATTAAACGCGGATAAATGTCATGCAATAAGATTTACTAGAAGGAAGAATCCAATCGAATTCCATTACTCCATTCTGGGAGACTCATTACCGTTTTGCACCTCAGTCCGGGACTTAGGGATGACCCTAACCAGTAATCTATCTTTCGAAATGCACATTCAAATCGTCACAAAGAAAGCTCTGAACGCATTAGGATTTGTATTAAGAAACAGTGGTGATTTCAAAAATGCGAACACCATTCGTTACTTATACATTACATTAGTAAGGCCCATACTAGATTTTGCATCGATTATATGGTCCCCGCAAACCAAAAATGCAGAGTATAAGTTGGAAAAAATTCAGCATCTACTACTTCGTCATTTGGCACACAAAGAAGGGCACCCGATGTCTCGTAGAAATCACGATTATAGTAGTTTAATGCGCAAATATGTATAACCTCAAACCTCTAAAAATCAGAAGAACTGTAGCTGAATTGAGTTTCCTCCATGCGACCATTAATGGAACGATTAATTGTGCCGAGTTACTAGCGAGGGTCAATTTTAGTGTACCGTCTCGGAAAACGAGATGTCCGCTTCTGTTCAGACCATCCTTACTAAAATACTTCGCATCTGATCCTTTAAACAGAATGCTAAACTCAGCTAATCTTTATTTCCAAAGACTCAATTTCTTTGCGGTCAGTGCTGCATCATTTAAAAGTGATGTATATAAGCTCTTAAGGGACGATCTTTGACACCCTTTTGATTTGATGCATAACACCAGGGGTTAACGCAAATGTAAATGCTCTCCTAACGATTACGATTAAGATTAAGATTAAGATTACTCATAATAACGTTACATATGTATTACTATTGTACACAAAGGCTCTTGGCCCGTACAATTGAATAAATAAATAAATAAATAAATCTTCATCGATCCGAAGATGTAGAATACGCCTATGACTGCCAAGACCAAACATTTCTTTACACCCTGTACATATAGCGACTTATTTCTGTAGAAGTCGTATTAAGATTGTCAGTAGACGTGAAGGAGGAGTTTATTCCGTTCTTCTTGTATCTTTTCTGCCCTAGATGGCTATTTGTCGTTGGGAAATGGTTATGGTCGAAAGTATGATTATGACATTAGCCTTTTCAAGCGTCAAAGAGAGTAAGATTCTTTGATATTCTAGAATAATATCTTCTGGGCTGAGCTTATTCTTGATGTTGAGATGAATTGCTCCTTTAAAGTCAAAGAAAAAGAGATATTTCTTATTACACCCTTCCAATATTATTTACGATGCTCCATTTAAGGGTAGGTGTATTCTCAATAATTAATGCAGTCTGTATTCACTGAAGTCTTGGAGCAATTATTATTCCACTTGTGTGTGATCAGGATGCATCTTTAGTAATTCACAGAATAATCACTGTTCTTATTGAAGTCGAATTACATTCCACATACAGTCGGTCACGAAAATATTCGGACACCACTATAGTTTTGACTATTATATTCCGTACTTCAGACATGTAAACAATAAGAACAAAAAGAGTTTTCACGTATGTTACTATGCAGTGTGTAGTTTACAAAAACGTAAGAAATATTTGTTTACGATACGTGATTACATAAATAATAAAAGAAAAACGGAAAGTACGCTCATTTTCATGTCACGGAAATATTCGGACACTATCAAAACTAAGTTTATTACACGATATATAAATCTTGTTTTGATTAATTAGTATTTTGTTGGATATCCCATATGTTTTATGACGTGCCGTAATCGCGTTGGCATGTAACAATATATTTTTTTTAAATAATCTTGCCCAATACGTAGCCATTCTTCTTGCAGACGTCTTATTAGCTCTTCTTTTGTGTTTATGGGAGTTGTCCGAATTCGGTGATCTAATTCGTCTCACAAATTTTCAATGGGACTCATGTCTGGCGATTGCGGTGGTGGATGGAGGATATTCTTGCAAGTGTATAATAAGAATTCTTGCACAATTCGCGATTTGTGCTTTGGGTCATTATCTTGATAAAACTTTATCCCATTTTGAAGTCCCATATTATCAGCACTTTTCTTTAAATTATTCTGCTAAATCTGTAGATATCTATATTTATCAAGGATATCGTCGATGAAAACTAATTTGCCTACTCCATGGGCCGAAATACAGCCCCACACCATCACAGACCCACCACCGTGTTTCACAGTCGGCTGCAAATGTCTCGGATTCACTTCTTCTTTCGACTTCCGCCATACCCTAATTCTTCCGTCGCTTCCATAAATATTATATTTGGATACGTCCGTGAAAATTGTGTCCTCCCACCACTCACTGTCCTTTGCAATGTAGTCCTTTGCAAATTTCAGTCTCTTCATCCTGTTCGCCGCGTTAATATACGGCTTCGTTCGAGCTATTCTTCCATTATAGCCCTCGGATCTTAACACTCTTCTTATGTTCTCCGGATGCACTGATATTCCACGGTGTTCATTTAATTCAGCTGCTAACTTTGGAGCACTTATCCGAGGATCACATTTGATTCTCCTAATTATGGAACGTTTATCGCGAATATCTAGGATCGATTTGCGTCCGCTTTGAGGGATAGATTCAATTCTACCTTCGTTCTTGTACCGTCGAACAATATCCCATACCGTACTCTTACTAATATTTAATAAATCAGCAATTTTGCGAATCGATTTCCCTTTTTCATGATGAAAAATTACTAATTGTCGCATATCAAACGATGTATTCTTACTGTTCCGACCCATTTCGCACAAATTCTGATCAAGACTGACAAATATTCGATCTATAACATACTTTGTACATAGTATGAATGATATGTTTACAAACATTGTTTCAGTCAGTTCCTGGAACCTGGAAGCTTGAGAAGTGTAGCAAGTGTCCGAATATTTCTGTGACATGAAAATGAGCGTACTTTCCGTTTTTCTTTTATTATTTATATATTATTTCTTACGTTTTTGTAAACTACACACTGCATAGTCACATACGTGAAACCTCTTTTCGTTCTCATTGTTTACATTTCTGAAGTACGGACTATAATAATCAAAACTGTAGTGGTGTCCGAATATTTTCGTGACCGACTGTAGATATCTTTTAGATCGTGATGTCCATGATAGTTGGCAATGTACAATTAATTCCTAGTGTTTGACTTGAACGGTTTGTATGTGTAACCTATTGAACAGTAATTTCATACTATGATAATAGAGTGCCTTTTTCAGAAGATAATAACTTCTTGCTCGAAACCAGTATACGCTAAGCACAGCCGTAGTTTATTCAATCTGTTTTGTAGAATTAAATAAAATTTGATTCCTTTTCGGCCTCACAGCTATGAAAAGAAACTTGGGGTACTTCTCTTAATCTCTACCTTACATTACGTTTCTTATGATCCACCTTACGTTACATTTATTACTCTACCTTACATTGTATTTCTTCTATTTCTCTCTATTCTTTCCATTTTCTCTTTTATTTTATTGTCAACTTTCCTTAACCAACTTTCCTTGCCACCTCCTCGCTTTTTCTGCCACTAACTAGCTCTTCGACCCCTACGTCCCCTCATTCCAGTTCCCTACAATCCCACACCATGTCTTCCAATGTTCCCCAACCATCCTCGCACAGCACACACCTCCTTTCTTCGTGTGTTTTCCAGTATCTATTTCAACTCTCTGCATTCCCGCACCTTGCCCTTGCTATCAGCCTCTGGCTGTTTTCCTTTCCCTCTTTAGTCAGATGCTCAGCCAGCATCCTCGTCCTTATATATTTATACCGTTTGCTATATTTGGTTGCTTCTATTGCACTGTATTGCAGTTGCCCTTGATTTTGTTGGTCCCTTAGCTTCTCAATTATTCCAGTCCTGACTGGCTATCCCCGTTTCTTTTTAGATTCTATTCTGCCTCTTTCTTGGTTGCTGCGTGCACCCTGCCTTCTTCCTTTTCGCTAATGCATACTTTTAAACAATTTCCTCACATCTTTTTGCTTTACCCGCTCTTCGAATGTTATTGCTCTCTGTCCCGCCTTCAGTCTGTTTTATAAATGCTTCCCACTGGTCGAAGGGGTTTCTCCCTTTATATTACAGAGTCAGATCGTGTGGAGCCACAGAACCTTGGCTAGTGATGTAACAAGGCAGGTGTATTTATCTGGTTGTCTGTGTAATATAGTATCTTTCAGACGCAATTTCACATAGCTTCTGAATGCAGTATTATTGTAAAGACAATTCTTGTTTTGCTCAGCGTAGCCATTTAGGTATTACATAGTGGGTATTTATGCTTTTGTAACACCCCCCAAAAATTTACAGGAATGAAACTGTCCCCAACTGTCCTCTTATCTTATTGCAATGGAACACAATCTAATTGGATTTATCCATTGGAAAACTGTAGGTATTCGACGTGCTGATAAGAACTACTTAAATTCCACTGGATTATTTCAAGCGTTATGTATAAAATTAATTATTTGTAGACACTTTCTGGTAAACAACGTTCATCTCTAATTTGTTTTTAAGGACCAAGCAGATTGATATTCACGTGCATTGATCTGATTTTCTGAACTATTTCACCAGTTTGTCGTTTAATATTTTTTAGCGACTCTATGCAGTATATTTTTGATACTTCTACCTTTAAGCAGGTATATATGTTTCTATTCTATTCGTATCCACTAACAAGCCTTTCCGTGACTTTATCATTTATGCACGTGAAACAAAATTTGTGTATATTGTATATAAATATACCATTATGTATACAAATAATATGGCATATCGAAAAAAACTTTTACAGAAAAAACTTCAATACCGTATCGTCACATACTTATGCCAGTTCTAAACGTGGCAAACGAACACACGAAACGATTTTTATAGAATCGATGACCGATTCTGGCTTGCCTATTCTCAAACTAACGTCTATTTAGACGCAAGATGAAATAAGGCACGTACTAAGTCGCATTTCTCTTGAATACCTTTTTTTATTCTACTGATTCTTCACATAACAGTGAAAATAGGAAATACTTTTTTATTAAGATCGTGCAGTCTATCCCATCCTGATTAGTTAATTATATTGAAAACTCTAATCAGCCAAAGCTACTTGCCGAATCACTCTTCAAAACTGAAATTTTGCTTCTTACCAACTCTCCCTGTATAAAATGCACACGATATAGGAACATCCATTAGGTACAAAGGGGAAGTGGTGGAATAGTATAGGGACCTATAAACGAAAGGGAAGTAAGCGCACAAGACACAATAAGCAGACAAAAGAGTAAGTACAAATATATGAAAGATATTGTAGGTTTGAGTTAGTGGGTATAAATAAGAACGTGTGGGTATATGCATATCTACAGAAATATAATGTCAAAGAACAAATGCAAAGGTATAACTAGTGATAAATAGATGCTAGGACTAGGACATAGAGCGAATAAGAGGAAAACTACAGAGAAGTGAAAGCGATGGGATGAGAAGTATGAGAGGGATGGAATTAAATAAGAAATGGATGTAAAAACGAGCCATTTCTTAACAACAACACTGAAATGAAGACTCTATTCTAGGAACATCCTTTAGTAATAACAAAATCAATTCCTCCTTGTAATTCAGAAAACTTTTTGCAAAATCTCCCAAGAAGTATTGTCTGCGGGTGAACGTCCATAACAATGACATTCGAATAATGTTTAAGGCAAAAGCTTTGAGGCTTTTTTAAAGAAAAAGACAAATATGGCGAAGAAAGAAGGTTATCGTTGAAATTGTGTCGGTATTACTTCAGCTCCAAAAATTTCCCTCGAAATTACTCGGTTCTTTTTCCTCCCTCTCGCAGCCTTGAGAGGATAGAAACAAACGTTTCCGAGGGTAAGAGTGCAACGAGAGAGAGAGAATGAGATGGAGAATGGAAACGCGGTTCTTAAAGCAGCCAGAGAGGAAACTTCAGAGGCAGGAGTGGTTCCACCCTACTCGTTAGCTGTTACAACTTCCACTAGCGTACAGACGCGCGATTCAAGTTTCCCATAAAGCGCCGTAGACCATTCGACCGCCGTAATGCAAACCCTGTAAAACTTGCCGAGGAGAAATTTCAATTCGTGCCAAACTAAATCTGCGCACGTATAAATTATGAAAAGTTGGCGTGAAGCAAAAGCTTTGATATTTGGAGAAGGCGACAAGAGTTAGAATAACGACAAAGTCGTGGGGCTGCTGCTGTGGTTCGTACACCGAGGAGACGGTTTGCTTTTTCCTGTACGTTGGATGTACAATACAGTCGATTGAAAACATATCCTTCTATGCTAAGTGTCGAACAAATATTGTGGGGGATTTTACGTAAGGCGCATGGTTTGGCTCGGGTCATGATGGATTACCTTAGGGCGCAAGATTGTCACGTCTATACCGCAACGATTCGTATCGGACGCCAGCCATCTCCAAGGGTGCGCGTAGAGAGGAGGGCATTCATGCATTGGCATTCGTTCTTTATCGTTCATTGCAGTCAGTCGTGTACTCATTGTTCATCGCTCATTAGAAATAGTCCTGACATAGTGTTTAATAAAGTATTGTTTTACACTTATTGTGTTTAATTGGCACACCAATAGCCCCATGCTCCTATAGTTTTAAGAAGTGGAATTAGTCCTATTATTTTCGGAAGTGGGATTGGTTCTATAATATTGAGCAAAACTGTGTCTGTGCGAAAGAAAATAATTCGAATTTTCCTTTTCAGAAATACCAAAAGCTATTTTACTATTTTTTTTTAACATGGCTTTGTGACAAACTCGGAATACTTGAACAGACTTATAAATATCAATTGTGGTTTTTTACTAGCTTAATAATTTTAATAATGTAAATATTTCTTTGATAACTTGGCGGCAAAAAGTGTGTGAAGGTGAATAGTCATCAACGTGGATTACTTGTTTAAATAGGTTCACCTTTTTCTGATAGAGTAATAATTCTATTGGTAATAACTTATGATGAATGGATTTCTTTAAAGCTAGAGACTGACATCAAATAGTTGGCCGTAGTAAAACTTTGCGTAACAATATTGGAATACGATTATCCTACTCATTGTAGACAACGTAAATTTTCCTACTGATACTGCGAATAGTATAAATACTATTTCTACCTCCATTCTTGAATACGCATATTCGTTGCACAGAACACCAAAAACGGACACATCTTTTCTCGCATTTCAATTTTAACATCTTGCTGTACCATTAAGTCGACGAAGTCCGGGCCCAACCGATAGGAGACCTGTCCTCCATTTCATTCACGTGAGGAAATTTATACATATGTATATTCTTTTTAACCATTGTCTAAGCTATTATATGAAAAAAGTCCGAGGCCTATCACCTTCAGTAATTTTATTCAGACCCTTCTCAAAGTTTAAACGGTTGTAAGCTTTATACTATTTGCATGTGGATTAAAAAATGCTTAAAACACAATGAACCTCTGAAGGATTGCCACTTAACAGGAAGAAAATGTTCTTAACGCTGCGCAATGCGATGTGAGAGAGCGGAAAGATTCTTCTGGTACGAGCGATAACGAAGAAAACTAGCAGTGAGCGTTGATTACAGAATTTTATTAATAAATCCGGTAATTATTTAGAAAGCTGGCGGCCTTAGCAAGCCCTCCTGGATTTCAATGACTTTTGAACATGTTGTAGAAATTCATATTTTAAACAACTTTTTATTATACCCATAACCACCGCTCGGCTTTATTTTTCAAAATATTTGCAAAAAAATTGTCGTCACTACTACATTCAATTTTGCCTACACTACTGTTTCTATAAACACACCAGAAGAATCTCTATAACTAGTGAATTCATTGAAAAGGTACATACTTCATAAGGATGGTCTAGAAGAGTATATGTATTTATATCATGATAATCAGATTTGGGTTGGATTTTTTCGGGGTGGCGGTGCAGGTGGAAGGTAAAAAGCCCCTACACATCGCTTACGTCAAATCTGACTCAAACTGATACAAATATATCCCAAACGTTAGAGATATGACATATATGTATACAGGGTGTCCCACAACTAGGGGAGTATCGGGAAATGGGGGGTAGCTGAGGTGATTCTGAACAACTTTTTCCTTGACCAAAATGTTGTTTGAAGCTTCGTTTTTGAGTTATTAACCAAAAACACTGCCCAATTAGAGCGCTCGAAATCCCGGGACTCAGGCGCACAACGAATGTGGCGCTTCGTCGTGTACGGGGGCCTTGACGGTATCGAGAGAATCGTACGGCAAATGTTACATCGTCTTTAAGCGAGGCTAATGTGGAATTTTTGGTTGTTCATTAATAAGAAATAAACTAATTATTCTTTTATTTAAGCGAGCAGAGTCGTGGTCGCGAAAGAACGCATTGACACGCCGTGTTACATTGTCTTTAAGCAGGGATAATGTGGAATATTTGGTTATTCGGGAATAAGAAATAAACTAATAAATCGTTTAATAACTGTGTCCGATACTTTTATTCGTCATCCGATTCGCGAGTGAGATCAACTTTTCATTACACAGTACTGAATTCGTTCGTGAGTGAGTGACCAACTTCGTTACACGTGGGAATAATAAATCCTGTCGCACCATCTCAAAATCTTACATTGGATATTAAAGTGGCTGTGCAATGAAAGTGATAGTGAAGTGAGTTCATCGACCCAGCCGTAACATCAGCTGTTGAGTCGAAGCAGGTTAATTCGTGCACGAATGGGTAAGTGTTTCATAAGTATTAAAACACTTTATTCCTTTCGGATGACGAATAAAAGTATCGGACACAGTTATTAAACGATTTATTAGTTTATTTCTTATTCCCGAATAACCAAATATTCCACATTATCCCTGCTTAAAGACAATGTAACACGGCGTGTCAATGCGTTCTTTCGCGACCACGACTCTGCTCGCTTAAATAAAAGAATAATTAGTTTATTTCTTATTAATGAACAACCAAAAATTCCACATTAGCCTCGCTTAAAGACGATGTAACATTTGCCGTACGATTCTCTCGATACCGTCGAGGCCCCCGTACACGGCGAAGCGTCACAAAACGTTGCGCGCCTGAGTCCCGGGATTTCGAGCGCTCTAATTGGGCAGTGTTTTTGGTTAATAACTCAAAAACGAAGCTTCAAACAACATTTTGGTCAAGGAAAAAGTTGTTCAGAATCACCTCAGCTACCCCCCATTTCCCGATACTCCCCTAGTTGTGGGACACCCTGTATAATATACCCTTCTAGCTCATCATTATGAGGTACCTACAGGTTATTCAGATTCTTCGCCGGCCGCTGCGATATGTTTATAGAAACAGTAGATAAGCAGCCGCATGTAATGCCGTAGTACCGGGGTTTTCGGGAATAGAAACCCATGGGCTTCTATTTAGGGACATCATGAGAACCTTAAAAGTGCAAAAACTAAATACAAGCCCATGGGCTTCGTAACGGAAAAACTCGGTAGCAGCGGCATTTTGCCAATGTATATCTCGGAAACTAACACCGAGTGGCGATTATATGTATACATAGGAAAAAGTGGTTCAAATGTGGATTTCATCATTACATTGAGCACTGCCTATCCAGATGTTACTAACGCAGCCGTCTTCGCACATACGATGTCCTAACACTGGCAAACACTAGGTCCCTCGCGGGGGCGGGTATAAATTCTGGCCCAAACCTACCCTGTCACTCGATAGATATTGTGGCCCAAATCACTGTTGTGCCATCGCGATGCATCAGCTCGTCGACACGCGACGCTGACACTACCACAGTGAAGACTGTGTAACGTCTGTGTACGCAGCTGTCGTTGTGTAGTACTAAAAGTTTTTCATTAATATCTCGAAGACTATACTAATAAATACCCACGCTCAAAATTTTATATTTGGGCTCCATCCCCCACACCACTCCTCGAAATTTCATATCGATGGGCCACCGGTACTTTTTCGGAACTACGGCCACCATTCGTATTAAACTCGAAGTTTCAAACACGAACAACCTGTAACGCTGTGATCATCAGATTTAGGGGGGGGGGGGGTGTTCACACTGGGCAGAACTGTTCGCGAACATCAAGAATCATCGTGTCCACACTGGTGCTCGTGAAGAGCTCGCTAACAAATCACAAGCAGTTACAGGCTTGTTCACTCTGTTTGCGATCAGGTTGCTTTGAACCTTGCTCGTATACACATCTTACAATTACATAGTAAACACACCTGGAAATGGTTTGCTGCTCGCGTCAGCTGCACATTTAATGTGGATCGGGCATAAGAGACACGTGAAACACCGTGGCGCATCGGTTTCTTGTTCAAAGATCACAGAGCTTCAAAGTAACAAGTTAACAAGATTTTTATGTTCTTCCCTTTAACAGAAATCGCCCTGTGCAGTTACAAGTTCTTAACACATTGTTGACGAATATATTCGTGTCTGTAAACGATATTGAAAATTATGTAAGTTGTTATGGTAGTATAGCTGAATGTAGTATGTGTATACAAATACAGTAGTTTATTACTTTCAATAATTAATTATTCTTCAATCTTCTAAAATGATTTGACGCAAATTAAATATCCAATCAGCAATGTGTTGAGATGTCCAAAGAAAATTAATCAAGAATATGAAATAATATTTTATACTTGGTTCGCCCGCGGCATTACTTTGTCGTCGCAGAACTATAGAGTGTTTGTTCTAGGGTCAAGGAAAAAATGCTTGCAGCAACTTACCAGCACGGGAGCCAGTGACGTGACACTGCAGGCAGACAACGAAGGCTAGCAACGATGTAGTTCTCATTTTCCACCCGTTTCTCAACAGCAGTAGTGCTGGCAGACAAACGGCCAAAATCAATTAACGATCGTATAGAAACGCACGTGTAGACGTTGCACAATCGCGACTCTTTAGAGGGTCTCTTTATTTTCGCTCGTGCACTATACGTTTTTCACGTGAACATTCGCAAGCTACGAGAGGCTAACACCATTCGATTGCGACATCGAACCTTCGCAAAACAGATCGACGCGTTTCCGCTTACTTCCGGCTCATAACAATGAACGCTCTTACCCCGTTGCGTATCAGTGGAAAAATTTAACCGAATTTCGGGTGAGCTTACGTCACCGGCAAACTACCGGACAACATCCTCCCTTTCCCAATGCCTAGGAGCGACTGAACACGATTTGTCGTGCCCCGTCACTACGTTGCAGAGAATGGGGTTGTGCGCACGTGCGACTGTGGACCAATCGAAGAGCGTAAATAACCATCGCCACCGCACGACTCTATGTGACTTTTTTGCCGAATTTAAAAAGTGCCTTTCCCTGTTTTTGAACACGAGATTTGTAGAAATCACGGATACGAACCCCACGGGCTCTTGGCGTTGGGAAAGTCAGCATCCGCTGTGCTCTTTCTTCCGCTGTTTGTTCTTATGTAGCGTAACTGCCACTTGCGAATGCTTGAGTGTACACGCGCGAGTAAATGTGCGCGCCGCACCGATGCAGCGAAAGCGCAACACATGCGCCTTGTAGCGCAACAGGCAGGTGAAAATATTAAAACTGCCATCGTGTTGGGGTTTGCAACGTTTGGAAAATGATTCAAGAGGAATTACAGCTTTTTTGATTTACGATACTTAGGGAGTTAATAAATGTTTCTTCTAAAAAAACTCCCGAAAACGTTTGTTTACAATCTTGTTATCAATTCTTATATGTACATCTGATTGATGATCGTATAGCTATAATATACATATCTACTATATCGTCCATTAAACTTGACACTTATATTTTTTAATTATTAGTTACTATGCTAATGAAAACTAATACGTGAATCAGTAAATAAAGCAAAACTACCTATTTTCCTTGTGGTTTGACTTTAGTTTTGAAGAAATCACAAAATCTGTATCAATAAGAAAATGTAATACATACAGGGTGAGTCACCTAACACTTTCACCAATAATATCTCAGTCGTTTTTAATGATACGGAAAAATGTGTAAGAAAATAAAGTGTTTGTTTCAATGGCGCTATTATTGTGATAGAGAATACTTTTTCTTCTCAAGGTCATATTTTCCGAAATTTGCGGTATTTTGGCTAGTTGGCGAATTATGTATGTTATTTTGACTAGTGTAACGTTATAGATAATGGAAAGAAAATTCAACCATACACTGTAATATGCTGATCTTCAAATAACCTTTGAAGAAATTGTGCTTCATATGGATAACTTAACGTACGAAGCCGATGCATCGTGATGTATATGCTTACTGTAAGTCATCTTTTGTCTACAGAAGTTTCTTGTCGGTTAGATCGGAACTAGTGGAATAGTTCAGTGGCCATCACGTTCACCTGACTAGATCTTTTTTCATCCACTAGATTTTTTTTATAGGGAACATTAAACAATAAAGTATACCTTAATGTACCAACAACTGCTGACGATATGCGTCAACGTATAGTGACAGAATGTAGGAATTACACACCCGAGAAATTCTTCTTTGCGGAGCAGGTTACAAGTGTGTTTAAAGTCTAACGACTCCATTCTTAACACATTCTTTAAAGTGCTGAATGGCTCGGCAGTTTGTAAACAAGACGGACGGTTTCCGGAAGAAATTAAAAAAACCCCAAAAAAATTGTATTCCAATTTTGAAAATTAAAATGTATTTTGAATATTGTTTTTATCAATGAAGACCAAAAAATTTGTATTATTTATGTTCGACCCTGAAGGACAATTTTTTGGAAATTAAAACTCTTTCTTGGATTGGGCCGAATAATTCGGTAAATCATTGTAATGAAAGTATATTGTATATTATGTATAATAAGAAATGATAAGGTTAAATGGAAAATAAATTGCTTGTTAAATTTGTTATTTTAACTTCTGCTTACTCACAAATATTCGCTTCCTGTCAAAGTCCACCCAAAATGTATATATGTATTTTAATGCTTACAATCTATTATTTTGTATAACATTACAAAACAGTGTAACATTTACTAAATATATGGTTAATCATTCATTATTAAGAACAAAGTGGTAGTTTTAAAAAATGTCCAGATGAAATTAAACTAAATTAACAAATGAAAGCAACGAAAAGGGGAATAAGAAAAATCTGAATAGCTTCAATTAAACTTTTTTCTGTGTTAATTGACTGATAACTTCCTATTGAGTAAGCTAAATTGTTCGCAATGAATTAAAAAAGTCGATGTATAGATAAAGATGTATAGATGTATAATTGAATATTCCTTGTTCGTATAATAAACACTCCGCTAGCCCTCCAAATTTTTTATCGGTAAGCCCCTGGTGCTTTTGAGAACTACGGCCACCGAATGTTCTTTTATGTAGTTGAATAATATTTATTTACAGAGTTAAAAATATTAAAACGGCGTCTCACGATCGTTACTGTATCCATTCTGACCTAAAGATCTGTTTTCTCCATTCATGCTTTTCTTTAATTCTTCATAGCATCGAGTCTTCTGTCTTCCTTACGTTTCATGTGACTATTCATATGCCATTACTGTTTTTAATACATAAAGCAGATTTATATGTCCGATATTGTGGGGGCACTTCCCGCATACGCCGCTAGGGGACGAGCACGACGATCCGGCTCCCGAAAGTGGTTATATAAGTCACCACGACTATATATATAACCTCCGACAATTCCCTACTATCCCAGTGTCTAAGGCAGGGCCTGCTAGTACGCCTTACTGACGAGTCCGCTAGCAGGCTTAGGACGAAACACCTTCTTCCTTCCTTTCTTTTTCCGTCGCTTGGTGGAAGAAGGCACCATCGACACGACTAAGCTCCCACAGATATTTATACGAGCTATTTGTTCAATGCTTTTCACACTTCCCCCTCGGTATCAATAGTCTCATCGATTCATTGTTTTAAAAGTACCAACACCACAAAAGATTTGTATATAAACATGATTCGACGATAAGGAAATATATGGAATGTACAGATGGTTCTTTCAATTCGTGAACATAAAAAAAAAACGTTTTTTTAACAACGACACTAAGAATAAAATGATAATACTTGAGTCATTTTTGGGTGACCCAAAAACTCATCTGAATATTTATTTGCATAACTGTAATTGGTACCAAAATATTTTGAAGAAAATACGGAAAATATGCTTTTTATAGTTTTTATACCTTCAAATATTTTACATTATTAATGTACCTACTTCTCCATGTTTCAAGAATACGCTAAAATGTTATCTCGAAATTCTCGTCTGGATGATTCGGTTTGTTCGTGTATTATTTACGCACCGTAATTTCAAACTCTATTGTTACCCGTCAAAAAACGGGGTCGTTTCGTGTTTATTCGCATGAGAGTATTCGTCGCTGTCAAGCGCATTCAACAGAGTAGTTCATCAGTTTCAAAGAACGTTATTATTCCGTCCGTAAATATGGTCATGTGTTAACATAAATACTTTCTTGGTAAAAAATTGTTTTGCTGCCATAAATGTCGGGAAAAATGATTTTATGCAATAGAGGCAATGCAATATATGCATGCCCCCGAAAAAGAATGCAATTTAGTATGAAAATAAACAGTATTGGTTATGACCAAATAACGTTTCAATTTGCAGACAGAAATTTGATAAAGTTTTACCCTGCTAGAATGAATTATAGTCTTATCATAGATAAAATACATCGTTATTATAATTTATAGATACCAAACTGTTTACGCCTTGAAAGCTAACTGTTTGTATTAATATAACGTGGTACTTAAATTGCATTTACATTATTTATACTATAAACAGATACATGAATAACTAAAATTTAATACCATGCAATAATACAATGCATAATAAAACTCAAATTCATATCAAACTATTAAACGGGATATTCCGTAACTAACTGAACATCGCGAAATGGGGGTTTGTTGGGATGACTCTAGACACCTTTTTCCTTTACCAAAATGTTGCTTGCAGCTTCGTTTTGGAATTATTAACGAAAAACATTAGCCAATCAAAGCTCCCGTACAGCGCGTGACTCTCAACCGCGTTCGGTCTTGGTCGTGAATCAACGCATTGGCACAATGTGTTACATCGTTTTAAATTAAGAACAATGTAGTATTATTCGTTATTCATGAATAACAAATAAACTAATAAGTCGTTTAATAAGTGTGTCCGATACTTTTATTCGTTATCCGAAAGGAATAACGTGTTTTATTATGTACTTGCGAAAATGAAATCTTGTTTTAAAATCACGTTTTCAGGTGGATGAATTATGTTTTAAGAAAAACGATTTAGATAACTAATGTTAGAAAAAACTAATTAGACTTACCCATTCGTCCACGAATTGTTGCCACTGGGTCAATCCTGACCTCTCTAGGCAACCCTCAACAGCTGATGTAACGGCCGGGTCGGTGAACTCACTTCACTCACGGTCAGTTTCATTGCACAACCACTTTTACTTTCCACTGTAAGATTTAGGGATGATTCGACTATTGTTCGTACGTGCAACCAAGTCGGTTACTCAGTGACGAATGTATACAGTACTGTGTAATGTAGTAATAGGACTAACCCATATCATTGTCCGCCCTTCAGGCTTTAGTCGCTGACGCAACCTCCTCCCGAGGAGAGAATAGTGCGTTCTTAGTCGGTTGGTCGCATACGATCTCTTGCCTTACTTTCACGTTCTCTGATTTGTCCTCTTCAGATTTTCCGTATGGGATGAGGGACTCCAGGAGCGCAGGGACGGTGGGGTGCCAGTCCATCGCTTGGCCTTCTCACGTTCGAATGTTCGAGACTGCGCCTCAATGTCCATCTTGTTCTGTGAAATCTTGTATACAAGACCTCACGGCTCTTTGTTGCCCTGCTCGGATACAAAGCTTTCCCAGCTTTGCAGCTTGGCAGCTTGCGCGGGATCAGTATCAGCTTTTCCCTTTTGTTCATAGTCTGCTTTCCTTACTGCACTCTCAATAGGACATCTTGCTTGCTGGAAGGTTCGTCTTAATTTGTAGATTTTCCTTTTCCACTTCGTCAATTGTGGTGTCGATCCAGGGACAGAGTTACTGTGCCGGTTTTTTGTTCGCGTGGTATCATGGCATGCATGGATCATTGTTCGTTCGATATCCTGGGCGAAGGTCTCAGGTTCCCTGCGGCCACTCGTGCCGTCGATCAGTGAGTTCCTTTGTATCAATAGGGCTCGTTCGAATTTCTCCCAGCCTTCGTCACAAGTGTTGAACCTGCCTCGACGTGCTTGGCTTCTGCTCTCGCTAGCCAAGTGTAAAACGAACTCAATTGCTCTGTGATGACTGTCGCTTATGTCGCTGGTTGTGAGTGTGACATCAATCCTGGATTCCCCACTAGAGCTTGAGTATGTTGGTATATTCTCAACCTCGTTTAAAACAGTCAGGCCGTGTCGTAAGAGTCTTCGTGCTTCTCGCCTGGTTTATCCATTTTATTGTCACCCCAAAGTGGAGATTTGATGTTAACGTCCGCGGCAATCACGATCCGACTGTGTTTTACCTCAACAAGTGCACTCTGGTCGATACGAGTAGTTGTAATAATTATAAGACTGTATTTCCTTCTCCGTATCGATGTATTTATTCTCTACAAAAAAGCGTATATTGACTGTTCGCAACTGCGTTCCCTTGTGTACTGAACTCTCGCGACTCGCGACGCACAGACGCTTCGCAGTCGCGCCGTAAGACAAAGAAATTCGGACGCTTCCGAAATCATCACGGACGGTGGCGCGGCGGTCATTACGCTAACCAATCTATTCCGCAACACACTCTATATCCTCGCCCGACTTGGTTTAGTATCTTCCGAGCATTAAAAGTACTGGCTTATGGGGTAGAGGTTTCGGTTGCGGCCGATATGTGCACGCAAGAGATGTGTGTGTCACACGGGTGCGGGATTCGGACCATCGAGAGATCCCGATTTCTGAATACAATTGCAGCCCTAATCGCGGCTTCTTCCGTTATCATCCACGTTGCTAGTCCTAGCCCTGGGATATGTCCCTGGGTCGAGTATGGCTCTTGCACAAGCTGCAGCTTGAGCCCTCTTGAGCTCATCATGGCTCTTACTTCGTTGGGAATGGACCGGGTACATCGCAGGTTATGCTGTAAGACCCAGACCCGCACTGGAGTGATATATCCGCCTTCTCTATCCATAATTGATGTTGAGGACCACTCTCTCCACGGCCGCTATGTAATGGGCAAGCCTTGTCACGCATTCTATGGCCACTTAAAGGATTCAGTTGCAGCCACATAGTCCTGCACTCGGCACGATATCCAGTCGACGTGGGCCTGGCTCTCGTACCTCAGTCTCTTTGTGATGTCAGGCGTTACACTCGTGACCCAGTTGGCAGCATCTTTGCTTTCGCCTTTCGGTCCTGTCTTGAAACGGAGCTTGAGGGTGGACACGTCCTTCTGGTCGAAGTCCGCCAGGTTTTGACTCCAGATTGCCCTCTCTACCTGAGGCTTAGTCATTTCTTCCAGAACCCCGTATACTATCATCATGGGGTTCCGTTTTCGTTGTTCGCTAACTACAAACCCCGCCTTGCAGAGTTTATTGTTTTCCTGGAAGACCCCCCGGTCTTCCTTTCTTTCTGTTTCGACGGATGTTCCACTGGTGCGGATCGGACGCACTGCTGTTATGTGAATTTAACCTCCACCGGCTTTACAATGAAGAGGACAGTCTCCTTTGTGGACTTGCTGCCCTCGTGTTTCCCTTTTTGTGGGAATATTTTCACCATGTTTTGTGGTAGACTCACTGCCTCTTGTGGCACTCTGCGGTTATCTAATTTGGCCGCATCTGCGTATGAGGCCACTCTGTATTCTCTTTTAGCGCGGAGGGTTTTGCCTTCCTCGTTTTTGGAAGCTCTGTGGTCGCGGCATCAACGCGAAAAGTCCCTCCAGAAATCTGTTCCTAAGGAGCAGGTTTGAACCAAGCCAAAGAGTACACTTCGATGTGTTCTAGGATACGATTTCCTGATTCTTTGCTCACCTTCGACCTTTGCTCAAGCTGCTCGCCAGCTACCCCTTGTATCTTGTCAAGGGGTCTACTCCGTCGATTCGGTTTCGGTATCGCCCCCCTCGACACTGTGCTCTGTGTGTCAACTGTTTGTCTTGGGAGGATGAAGTTGTGTTCTTCGTTTTCGCCTCCCTTGCCGATGGAGTTCTCCTTGCCTCCGCCATGGGCTTTTTCCCACTTTCCGGGGAGGCAGATGTGCCTTTCAAGTTCTTTGAGGACCTGGCGACCTTCTCCGCTACGGCCATCTGGGTTAGGATCTTAGACCCCAGATTGGCCGTGGGCTGCGGCCGGAAGTCGCTGGCTACCTCGATCTCCGTGGGGAGCTTAAGGGTACACCTCGCCGGGGAGGCCTTGTCCCCGGAGCTAAGCTTCACCTTCCCCTTCATGAAGCTTCTTCCATGTTCCAAAGCCATTCATGACCTCGGCCGCCTCCGTCCCGTCACCGTAACAACGCTCAAATCGGAGCTTCCATCCTCCGTGCTCACCAATGTCTGGTGGGCCTCCTCCGTGACCCGCCGTGTCACTTCCCGATGATTGCTACATCCCGATGTTCCAGGGGTAGGATGATGCAAAAAGTTTTACGTCACGCCTATTGAATGGGCGACACCGGATCCGAGCCGATCCAAACCTCAGGTTAGACGGTGTTAGGATTTACCCTGTCTAACTTCGGATATGAGAAAATTATTGGAAAGCTAGATTATGAGGAAGTTTGATATCATATATTACACAGTTCAGTTTAATAAAAGTACTTTATTTTATATAGTAAAAGAAGGCACGTCCTTATTCAAAGGAGAAACTCTAACAAATGAGTATAGAAGAGAAGCGTGGAGCAATTCGGACCTCTTCGGTCCATCTTAATATAAACACTTTTGTATAAGCATTGGAATTCCATGCCCCTCTAAGATAATTTTTGTTTAACTGGGTTTTATACAATGCATAAAACCAACAAAAATACTGACCAAGTAATCCTCCATTCCTGCGTCCAGTTACCCCACTTCAACCCCATCATAAGCTCCAGTCAGTGGCCACGCGAACGATCCTCCCACGTTTAACATCGGACTTACTCCCCCCTCAGTTAGTCTCCCGGGAATATTCATCAGGCACTGTCCACAGCCCATTCACCCACACATTCATTCCACGAGCCGCTACGTGGTATTCACCATTCAGCCCAAGCCCATCCGGCATGGGTGACCCTGCCGGGAACGAAGCTCCCGCCGGCATGGCGTTGGGCCTCATCACGACTACTTGAGCCCCTGCGCCACGGCAAGGTGGTAGCTCCTAGTAGGGGAGACGTTGTAAGACCTGGGACGGCTTTTACCCCCTTCGTATGACCACGGTGGATCCGGGAATCAGCATGCCATGCCGATTCCCGCCCGGCACATATACAGCCAGTTTTACCTAGCTAGCGGCTCGGAGTTTAGCTCTCCTAAATGATGCTTCGTGGTCTATTGTCGTGGACCATTGTGCAGATTCCATTGAGTATTGGAGAGCACACTTCTCCATTAAGCTCTTGCCCCAGGTCAAGGCAGAATCCGATGATAAGAGCTGGGCCCGGTGCCGTATATTTCGGCTCGCCAGGCGCTTGATTCTCCCGGCCAGCTTCTGTTTCTTATCCGTCATGTCGGGGGACAAGGTAACAAGGTCCGCCACCCCGGGCGCAGCTGTTGATGCCGAGGTCCGCCAAACTTATGCTCTGTTTGCCTTCTTCTCTCTACATAGCGACAAACAAAGCAATTCAACGTTTGGTTGTTTGTCATCACCCGTAATTATCCAAAACTTTTTCTAAACTGGTTTATTACACCGTTGGCTGCGTACCATCTGGTTACCAGCCATCGACCAGTCTCTGGTCTATGAGTCTATGTCGTCTTATTGTTAGCGATCACCCGCAAGACAATAATCTACCGCAAATCATCCCTCCAGCAGAATAGCGGCGCGGCTGGCTATCTGCCTCCGAAAACGTTTTAAACGCAAGAATCGATGCGACGAGATGCCAGTGTGAAGCAGAACAGTTATTTGTTCTTCGTTTACATGCTAGGATTCTTTCTAAATTCATTTCGCTGGAAATGTAATTACAGCACCACGTACCAGATTGTTCTTGAAAATGTGCAAGAATTATGTTTTTTATATGCTAATTTAAGATAAAAATATATAAGTATATGAAACTTTGCAATTACATACTCATTCTTTTGTTATGAAACATATTCCCAGACAGTGGTGACATTATTCTGATGAAAATGAGTCCAAAGACGACATAATTTGGATCACATTTCACTATTGAATAAGTAAGTCACTATTGCATAATGCATTGTGAACAGTAAATGTGCGAGTCCTCGAGAACCCCCAACGTCTATCGGCCTGACCGTAGTAAGTTTTCCTTTCGGCAAAAGGATCGGTTGGATTGTGGCCACCACGGTCGCCGGATTTGACGCCCTCAGACTTTTTCCTCTGTGCGTTACGAGCAAATACGGGTAATACGACGTACGTAAACAAACTTCACATGATTGAAGAGTCTACCGGTCACCCTCAGGTAGCGACTGGCCTTCGGTGCGGTCTCTGCTGATCGCGCCCGAGTTTAGCCGAGTCGAGGCAAAGCCGAACCGTTGGCCCATTCTTACAACCCAAATCGTATCTCAGACCTGCCTCTCCAATCTTGCCAAAGCTTGCGCCCCCTGCAAGACTTCATATCTTCATCAAAAGTTCATAGGTGACGCGTGTATCAACTTCTTGCGGTGTTGCCATTTACACTGTTCGCGCGCGCACGGGTTCCGAGATACGTGGTAGACCCTGTATGTCTATGTCCGGCAGGAATCAAAATCTCGGCTCGAGCCGATTCATTTTGCTGTTGGCCAGGATTGTAACAGATATGGCAACAGTATGACAGAACTCTCAAATGATGTGATTTGGCAACTATGCCTTCTCACTTTCGGTCTCTGCCGATCGCGCCCGAGTGGTTGTGAACCAATGCATTCACACAGCGACCGAGCGCGATTGTGAGTCGCGTGCTGGAGCCCGCGCTCTACGGGCGCTCTGATTGGCCAGTGTTTTTCATTAATAAGTCAAAAACGAAATTACAAACAACATTTTGGTAAAGGAAAAAGTTGTACAAAATCACCTCAGCAACCCCCCATTAAAAGCGGGATGAGAAATTCGGGAGGACCCTGTAGAGCTAGATCCTGACTTCTTCCGATCCAAGCAGAAGTGTGGAACTGCTTATAAGTGTGGAGCACGCCAAAATTTTTTCCGGGCTCGCCGGAGACCGTTCTTGCTTCATCGTTGCATTAGTGTTCTATCATCGATGCGAAGATATTTAATTTTTTAATGACGCCCGGCTGTCAGTCTCACTTTCTTTCACTCGATGTTGCTTTCTGTAGCCGTCGATATTCGTGTCCGCAAAGAAGCCGGGCTGTTGCGTTTCGGCTGGCACTTCTACGAACGTAACGTTCTCCTTTGCACTACTCAAGCTCGCGACCGGTCTCTATTCGCGAGCGTTAATCCAGAAATTACTGTACATCTTTGGCAAAAAATCATTGAAATACATATACATAGCGTATTGCATTAAAACAGAGACGCATATGGTTAAAAAAAAACTTTTATTCTATGGTATAGAGGCAGATACTTATAATATAAGTCAAAAGTGACCTACAGTCTGTCTAACGATACGAGGCAGTAGCCATAAACAAAACTTCCACGGGGTAGACAGTGGCTGCAGTTATTAGCTGACGATCGTCGATGTTCAAAGGTGAAGTGATTGTTCTATGGTTTTTTCTACAGTATGCGTGTCACGAACGGAGTCAGAGTTTTCTAATTTACAGAGATCTGGAATGTGTGTTTCGAACTTGTCCTGCTCATACAGCACTTGTTCATGTCTACTACCTCGACTCGTTGGACGGACAATAGTTTCGAAGTTATAAAAATGTGTTAAGTTGTAATTATTTAAATCCAAATTTAATATTAATTTCAATTTGCAGTAATTGCAATTTTGCACATGTATGTATGTATATTTTAAAGTATATTGGAAAACTAGTCATACTGTGCACTCCTCAACCCCACCTAATGAGAAGGTAATATGATACCATAAATTGGTTAAAGTTCTAGTGCGCTCATATAGTTGATTATCGTTCAGCATTCGTATTCGTTATTTTTTCTCTAACTCGACCTACTTTTATTACATTGTCTCGCACGTTCTGCTGCTTGTTAGTCTTCGCACGATGCACAGTTTACATTTCTCAGAACAGGCACTAAGGTTATTCGAAGGGAATGAGATCGGTTGGAACTCTTGAAACTCATGGTCGCGAGCGAATCGTATGCCAGACAGAGAGAGATATAAATGTTATGAAATCAAACCACGAACTTGAGAGAAAGGAAAAAGAAACTATCAAGGACACGAAGTTTAGTTTACAGAATCTAGATATTGCACGAAATATAATATAAATATAATAAGTTTTACATATTGTAAAATAAAAAAGCCAAGTTAAGACCTATATAGAGTAAATAATTTTAAAATTACGAATTTAATGATACTATTAAATTCATTTTATGAAACTAGTAATTAAATTTCTCAGAAGTTTCTTGAATGAGTTGAAAATTATACATTTCCGCTGCAGAATTGCCGTTGCTAATAATTTGTTTGCCTGTTTTTAGGTGGCGTTACTAATAAATTAAACTAATAAATATCAAATAAATGAAATTCTTTGCGCCTTCCCATGTCAACTATGTATACATATACTGTAATATGTATCAAGTGGATCAATTCTGTTTAAATTGATAAATTTTGATAAATTTTGATTTAAATATCATTAGATTGATATTAATTACATTCGAATCTCGGTAATTCAAATCTCAAGGGAAGAGAAAAAAACTTCGAATTATAGCGGTTTCGTGTTATCAAGTCTTCCAGTAAGAGAGGTTTAACATACGAAAATTCGACTTATAGAGGCTTTGTATGACAGTTAATTTTCCGACTTGCGAGGACGGAAAGGAAGGCAAATTAAATATTTTCGCGTGAATTACATTTTTATTGTATACATCTATAAACGTAATCAGAAGACGAAAGTTAGGTCACTATACATACATACATATATGCACTGACTTCTTGTTATTTAAGAAGTCAGTAGTTTTGCTATGAGTTAATGTATTAACACATTGTTTATCTATGAAAATTGACGAAAAACGATTAGCTTCCATGGATAGCACACTGTCATTTTATGTTTTGAGACAATCCTAGCGGTTGAAAGGGAGGAAACAATTGAATGATTTCTGACACAAAGTTATAAACTTGGAGTTTCAGGGGCAGCAGCGATAGAAGTTCGACTTATAGAGGTAAACTTCGAGTTGTACAGGTTTGACTATTCTAAATTCGAGTTACAGAGGCAAAATGATGCATCTGGACATGTGGCAAATAATTCGAGTTAAAGTAAGTTTTATTTCGACTTATAGAGGTTTTTGCAGCGGAGCAGAAGGGAATTAAGAAAATTTTCGTCTTATAGAGGTTTTTTTGTTATAGAGGTTATATTTATTAGAGGGTATATATCACTCTTTGCGTTATCTGAAATGCATATTATATTTAAAAATTCCTCCGAAAATGTTAATTAGCGCCCAAACTTGTATCCATTTCCAATTGTATGAAAGAATTCCAACTGTGCAGATGGCGCTACTCACAATATTCGTATTTCAAACAAGTCTATTGCTTTGTTTGTTGAATCATTAACGAGCGATTTTGTAGACGTCTATTAAAGGAAGAACAGGAATAAACAACATTCTCACGTTTCGTCCTCGAAACTGGTTGAAGCGGCTTGCAAAGTTCCCGAGGCCGCCATAATGTTCTTCCTGTCTGAACTTGGCCTACAGTTTAATGTGCTCGCCACATTCACGACGTTCAGTGTCGCGTCGTACGTAGATGGTGACGGTTCGCTGGATGAAGATTTTAAGGTAGCCAAAAACGTATTAGCCACACGTAGTAAGTGGCGAAGTAAACTTGCGACAATACATTTTCCTCGCGCCCTGCCGGGTGTAGGCGCATCGATAAAAAAAGAGGAAAATTATCATTGTTCGCGACTTTAAACCGACATGGCGAATTTGAGGCAGACTCCGTTGACGTGTAGTGGACACACTAGACCTGTGGTGCATCTTGCATTCTCGGATATCACTGAATCTGGATATTATCTGATTTCGGCGTGCAAAGGTAATCAATTATTTTTATTCGCATCTGCCGAAGGAACATTTTTCTGTACACTCGTGTCGGTTGATCTTTGTTTTTTTTCTTCTCAATCGACACAGTTCTTGATCGCCTTGGCCCAGTTTCTTCGTAAACCAAGGCTTCGTAAGTTATGGGTTTCGAGGTTAGGCACTACGTATTCACTGCGTTACGGATTTCCTGCTGAATATTTTTCGTCGAATACAATTTACGTCGGAATTTTTAGTGAGCTATTGCTTTTTAACTCGCTTGGAATACATCGGGAATTTGTCTCTATTTAATTAATGTTCGTATGCATATGTACACTTTCTTAATTGGATGAAACTTTTTGTTCAACCTGTTCTATTGTGACGTGTTAAATTAAGTACATATTGACCTTATGGTAACAAGAAGTGGATGGATGTTTAGAATTCAAAGCACTTTTATAAAGAGACTGGAATGGAAATTTGGTATACATTTAGATGGCAAGCCTATGCTACGACAGGGAGACACTGGAGATTGGATTGGAACATTTGAAGGACATAAAGGGGCAGTATGGGGCGTCGCATTGAACCCTCAGGCTACGTTTGCCGCTTCCGGTGCTGCTGACTTTAACGCTAAAGTATGGGATGCAATCAAGGGAGAAGAAGTTCAATCGTTCCAACATAAGCATATTGTCAAGTCTGTAAGTTTCAGCACCGATTCAAATTATCTATGTACAGGCTCGAATGAAAAACTTGTACGAATTTTTGATCTCAACAAACCAGAAGCAGCGCCACAGGTATATATGTATAAAATTTTATATATTAAGATCATGCAATGTCCGATGATATTTTGTCTAACCAGTAATATTAACAGATTTTCTCAGGTCATAAGAATGGCATCAGACATGCCACCTTCTTTAATAACAACACCGCATTAATTACTTGTGGCGATGACAAAACGCTAAGAGTATGGGACAGGAATAGCGGACAAGAAATTAAAAGGCTAGATTTTCCAGCAATTCCAAATTCTATGGAGGTATCAAAGGATGGGACCATTATTACCACAACTCACTCCAATGTAGTTACGTTCTGGAGTAGCAGAGAGTGAGTTAATTTGTATTTTCTAAATAGAAACTAATTAATCTACACATTAGAAAGAAAGGAAAGTAGCGTAACAAGTTCTAGGAAACAACATAAATGTTTTGATTATTCTATTACCCTTGAAGTAATCTTGATCCACTAAGAAACAGTTTCTGCTATGATACTTTACATTGCAATAAGTTTTAGATCTTATCTTTCAATTTTTGTAATTGCTTACTAACTATATCTAACAAAAATATTCATTAATTGCACAGATTAACAAAGTTACGCGAATACACTGCACCAACACAAATGAATAGTGCCAGCTTGCATCCAGATTGTAGTATTTTTGTATGTGGGGGGGAAGACTTAAAAATGTACAAGTTTGACTATACTACAGGCACAGAAATTGGTAAGTTGGCGTTTAATACATAGTTCTAAGAAACGTGAATAATAGTATTATTTTATCCATTAATATATTTACACATCATTGATATTATTTTTACAGAATCATTTAAAGGACATTTTGGACCTGTCCACTGTGTTCGCTTTTCGCCAGATGGTGAATTATATGCTAGCGGTTCTGAAGATGGTACTTTGAGATTATGGCAAACAACTGTAGGCAAAACTTATGGACTTTGGCGATGTACCGAGCAATCCCCCGCATTGCAAGATACTGCTGCTGTGCTTAACAATAAGCAAGAAGTTCCTGCCAGTTAAAAATCAAACGATTCGTAAATATTATACAGAATTTGCAACATCGAAGAAGGAATGCTTCATAAGAGAAAGTATACGTATGGAACAGCGAGGAATGAATGTTCACAATGATTCGAGTATTACACTTTATTGGCTGATGTTTGCCATATATTTTGTAAATATCTGATCCCTGTAAAGCAACACCTTCAGTCAGCCTATATTAATCGCGGTATTCCAGAAAAGACTAAAAAGCGGACCAACCTTCACTATAGTCTGATAGGTCATGGAAGTGTGAGGACGCCGTTTACTATTTATTATAAAGAAAAAAAAAAGAAACATTAACATTTATTAACGTTATACATGTCACTATTGTACTACAAAATTAGATAAAGGTGTAATGAGATAAAGAAAAAGAATTTTGAATGGAATTTTGTGTTCGCATTTGTTATTTTCGCGTTACAATTATTATACAAGTGTACAAAAACGATTTGCTGGTACAATGCCAGCGCAACTCCTCTAATACACATCATTCATCCGTCCATTACAATATTCAATGTCAATATACAGAGTGTCACAATATCGACGGATGCCGTGACGATTTATTGCAGTCCTCTTTGCCCTCACACTGCAATTATGTACTACGAGATCACTGTGCTATTTTTCCTTCAAACTGGCAATGACAGTTTTATACAAAGATACATCGTGTGTACTGACCTCCTTACGCTTTCGTTATTCGAGACACCCGTACATTAAATATTTCTTATAATCTACAAAGTAATAGTACTAAACATAGGAAGTAAACAAAAAAATGAGAGGTATTTGTTACGAAACAAAAACGGCTGCCTGTTTACAATAATTCCAGTCGAATGTAAGACGTGCTAAAATCTTATTGCTTGCGGATCTTTCTTCACGCCTCATCGCGAATAATATTTAGTAAAACGTTCGAACGGACGCACACAAGCACGGGTCCACCGCAAATCTCGATTCAGATTTCTGTACAGAGTTATACAATTATTAACGATGATGAGCGATGATGAGCGAAGTTTGTGTTATAAACTATGTACTTCACTGCCGTTGTACAGTCTCTTGAAGGAAGACAGTGACTCTCTTGCGTGTGATAGTTAATAAGCAACTGGTTATACGAAAAGTCTTTGTGAACATTTCATCTCGCTCAGCCTATGAATTGCGAGAGATCGGGTAATTTGAACCCGTTGAACGAAACCGGCGTCGGAATGCTTCTTAAACTATTTCTGTGTGGCACAAAACCCGGGAAGTTTGACGGCGTGGTGAACTGCTGAAACCTCGATGTAGCTTCCGTGGCTGCCAGAACGAAGCCACATTGAGCCGTACACACGTCGTCGCGCAAAATCGCTTCTCGGGAAGCTTCGCGTATAAGCTGATTGCAATCGGTGATCCTCAAAGAAGCGCACTGAGTCTGAAACGAGGAAAGGAAAGAAAAAATAAGAAATAGGTAAAATGTAAGACAATAAAAGATATCCTATATTTTGAATGAATTATTGATTGAATCTAAATTAACCCATTTGCATCACACGGAAAAGCGGAAAATTCGTTCTTATCACCAAAATTTTGTATGGTTGTATTTAAGTGCCCAAGTGAAATGCGCGGACATATGCGCTCTGGTGATAGTTGCCAGGCAAAATGCGCGCATATATACGCTTATGATGCAAATGGGTTAATAATAAAATAAATTGCGAAATTAATTGTAAGACAAATTGTTAAATTAATTATGAAATAAATTGTTAATTCAAATTAAGGGTACGTACGCCCTCAGCTGTGCACACGCAGCTAGTGCAAGGTGTAGGGAAACCAGACTCTCCAAGAGCCACGTTTCTTCCTCCAATTTGGCAGCCATGCCTGGTTTCCCTCCAGGCGGAGAAGTCCATATGCGGCATCGAGCTACAGGGAACTCGTGGATTGAGGAAGTTGCTCGGCAAATCGAACGCTGCTCGTTGCATCTCGTTATGGTTGTCCATGTTTTCACACATAACTTTCGACAAGGTGACTTTACGAATTTCTGCCAGTTGATGCTCGGTGAACCGGATGTTGGGGTCGTCAGTTTCGTACCAGAATCGATCACATTTTCTCGCCTGCCTGAACTGTATCGCTATTATGCAAGCGAACGTGGGTCCTACGAGCCCACCTTGGAGAGGCCTTTCGCTCATTCCTCCGGGGAACAGGTCAATATCATCCACAGAAGCATAGATGCGTTTCAGTCGAGCTATGACTTCCGGTGCCATTTCCCTTGACAAATCTTCGAAAGTGGTAGCTCTTTTTAAATTACAGAGAGCCCTATAATTATTGTAGGACGGCATTCCGTGATCTCTAGCACGGTGAACATTAAGCGCCACCAAATCGATTCCAGAGAATGGAATTCCACGAATTTCGAACAGATGATTGGTCACTTCTCCTGTTATGAATTGATCCAGAGTTTCCATGGGCGTTGCCACCAAACCTCGTGTCATTTCATCTATCATGCCATGCTGATAGAGAACATCAGGATCAAAGAATCCATCCCTCAGCAAAATAGACGGTTCTATATTTTGATAATTGCGATCCATTCTCGGTAAGTGAGGCCTGAGAAGGGAATGCCCGATTCTATAAGCAGCAGTGGCAAATTCTGTCAGTACACTAGGGTTACAGGTAGGCGAGTATTCCTTGTAGTAGCCCTGAGGTAGAAGCTTCAGTCCGTAGAGGGTGACTGCGTTCCAGCCAAGAATTCGAGGCAAGAACTCATTATACGTGACGTGCTGCAACATGGCGCTCATTACACGACGAACTTGTTGGAACAGTTTTTCGCCATCCCAATGGGGATTCACCTGTCTCAAACCTTCCACGATTCTATTGTGCTCTCGCACCCATAACGTGTGCATGACGGTCAGGCCAGGTTGTTCAGAAGCGCGACCATCGCCGCCAATGAAGCAGAAACCGGATTTAGCTTTGCACTCTGGGTGAGTAGCAGATTGAGGTAGAAGATCCTTTCCTATTCGATGTGGACTCTGGGTGATGTTCATGCGTCCGTTAAATCCTCGAAGAATATTACAGATGCAGGTGTTCTCACCGTAGACAACAGAACCATCCAGGAATCCGGTGTTCTGGTTGATCTGCTCTCTGGGTCCCAGATGTTGTTGACCTGGCAGCGATCTCATAGACGGGAAACACATTCGTGCACCGGAAGACGCGTTCACTGTGGGGTAGTAATGGTCACCAGGAGGGACTGGGAAGGGATTACATTCTGGATGAACAGTCCGTGGAGAATCGCAAGGGCGGCAGCTTGGTATAGACTCCGCGAAACCTTTGTGAATCGGTGTCATTGTGAGATCGTGATCTAGAAACTGGGCGAACTGCATCACCATCAGCGTGTATCGATTGTGGAGGTTCGAGATGTCAGGATGGATCACTGTAGAGACTACTCTGGGATTTGGTAAAGGAATTCCTGTCACAGACGAACTTCTGGGCTTCGATACTCCATCTTCGTAGACCGGTGGGAGCAATCTGGCGAACGTTGTCAATGATTTTGCGAGGTTAGGGTTACGTAGATTGTTACAGTGACCTGATAGGGTTCTGTATGGGGTGGTTGGATCGCAAGGACTATCGTCTACGGGACATTCGACTTCATCGTGATTTGTAGGCTTGCGTTGGGATAAGAATCCTGAGATGTCGACGTTCTGCAGTAGGTCAGAGAAATCGTTGTTGGGGAAACCGAGGATGTTGTCTGTGGTATCGAAGATCTGTCGCTTTCGGCGTCTCAAACCGTGGATACCATTCAAGATTTCGTTGGTAGCTAGTTCGTACATGATCGATGAATTAGCCAGCAATAAGGCATCTCTGTTTGCTTTGGAGAAACTGGCAGCTGTTCCAGCTGGTGATTTAGGATCGGCTATTCTTTGCTGCAACCAGGAATTGTACTCCAGTTGTTTCCTCTCGATTAGATCTGCTTCAGCTTTCTTCACTGCTGCTGCAATCAAATTGGGACTCAGATGTGGCACGAGCTCTGACACTTTAGGTTTGCTGTCCACTGCTTCCTTGACTGGTTCAGGAAGTGGTTCCTCTCTCCATGGAGTTATATCCAGCACGTTGTGTTGATTGCAATTTATTCTAGCATTTAAGTACGGGTCTTGCTGAATGAACGCTTTCGGTTGGATTTGTGACATATTTGTGTTGGCGCAAAGAATACCAGCTAAAGAAACTTTGCGGATCTCAGCTAGCTGAGCAGACGTCAATCCAGAAGGAGGAATGTCGTTCTCGTACCAGAATCGATCAGAGTTTCGGGTCTTGATGAATTGTCTTTTGAGGAGGCACTCGAATGTTGGCCCTACTGCGGCATCCTGAGTGGGAAACTCCAGAATTCCACCGATGAGGAGGTCTATATCTTCTACTCGAGAGTAGATGGATTCGAGCATTCTGACGTATTCTGGTCGCATGATGCGTTCTAAATCCTTGAAATTCTGTACCTATAGACAGAAGAAACCAATACACTCCCTCAAAAGTTATTCATACCTTTTTTTACATCTAAATCGGCCCTCTGAGTTTTATTAACCATTGGGTGCTGATCTCATTAACCTTGGTACGTTTTTCTTTGGGTAAAATATGCACCGAAAGTATGAAATTCATATTTTCAACTTTACAATACTACGAATAAAGGCCTGACGAAATATAGAAAAGTTATATAGTATGTATAGCAATAGCTTTGAAAAGACTGGAATACCGCCCTAGAATTAAAATCAAAAAGATTGTCCATCTAGCACTGGCAATAAATCAACCAAAATGGTGTTTAAAATAAAATCTGTATAGTATTCAACAACATCATGGCGTGAACCTACCGTAACATTGTTTCCAGGACAATCGGCTACAAACCGAACGTATCCAGGAATGCCGTGGTCTCGACCCACGTGGACGAAGCGTGCGTCCACGTCTAGGCGCGATTCGAAAGCGCTCCCGCTCAGATCCAGATTCACGCGATTGGCTGAAGCGACCACGTGGTTTTCCAAGCACATGGCATCGTCGATACCCTGTTTACGTAGCGATGTCAAAGCGTGCAAAGCAGCCAGCGCGACAGCATCGTACGTTCCTCCTACGTTCGACGACGAGTAACCGCTGTAAAATCCACTCGCAACTGGCATTAATTCTGGATCCGTTCGAGCACCTTCTCCGAGGATGCTTGGAACGTATTCGTTCAAAGTGATATGCTGTATCTGGGCCACGACAAGTCGACGAGCTTCCAGGAACAATTTCGTATCGTCCCATTGCTCGTTCGCCTCGGCCAATTTTTCAGCCAGACGATTATGTTCGTTCAACAAGGCAGTGTATATCATTGCCAAAGCTTTGTCCACGGTGTTGTTGCACACTTTGCAAACAGAAATGTCAACTTTTCCTTGACTATACGTTCTGAGCCGATGTAATTGTTCATCTGTTGCTCCGTAAATGTGAGATCCGTCCAAGTAAGCCGATGCACCGTTCATTTGTTCCCTGCTCTCGAAGTTACATTTGTGCACGGTTAAGCTTGGTACAGAGCGTAAATAGTTTATGCATCCGCCTTGCTCGTCACGGATCTCGTAACATTCTGGGTACTTCGTTTTTCCTGAGCAGCAGAGATTCTGTTGGTTCGAAGGATGCACCGTGGACGCGATGTCTTTGTATATTAGTTCTGACCAGACACCAGAGATACTGGTTAAACCTTCGTGAGCTTCAGGTTTTTGGCGCTGGTGGTTGATTAGTGTGGACACAGCTTTCTTGGGTATTGGAAGCACGTGGTTTCCGATCGACTGTCGGGGACTAGCCATGCCTAACAAAAATTAATTTATTATATTAGATAATTTATAGTTTGAGTCATTTTTAAGAAATATAAGATATGTATCTTTGCAACAGGAATTTATTTTTCATTTATAAGGAGGTCGAAGCTTGTACAAAAGACGGTTTTTTAATAATTTAATATTTGGTGGACACATTGTTGTTTAAAAGTTTAAAATTGTTGTTCGTTTATTGTTTGATGTTAACGGTCTTATTTGAACAAAGGCTTTGTCTTTTGAGGACAAATATTTTCTTTTATTTTGCTTGTCTCAAATAGCTCCTTGACTGTGTTAATTAGTAGTGTCTACATTCTTCTTGCTTGGCATAGTCCTATTTAAATTTACATATCATAAGTATAGAACGTTTACAGAATGGATAAAGGAAATTACGTTTCGTTTGCCACTTTTCTACTGTTCAGATCTGACAGTAAGTAATAATAAAAAAAATGCTTGTATACAAATATTATTATATTAATAGCTATATTTCACAAATTTGAATGTACATATTAATTTGCAACTTTTACGCGCTGAATAATTGCAAAAACTCATAATTACTTGCCACTTCATTTTATGTGTACAATATCTACTTATCACTTATTTGTACTTCAAGAAATAAAGAAGCAAAAATGTCAATAAAAATTAATATAGATGGCAAGGTTAATTTCTATAAGATATTTCTATACTATCATAATACATAATACTTATTTTTTTGTTCATAATCGATACGTTATTTCTTCAAAAAATATAAAAATGGGCACCGTGAGAAATGTGTGGACATAGTTTTTAGATAGCATTAGTATTGTGCCGTACAGCTGAAAGGTAATTTCCGTTCGATGCAGTTTATTGTTGTATAGTTTATGATTTCTATTCTGACTTCACTTTGCTCTGCAGCGTAAATGAGAGTGTAATCGTTGTCCGTTGTGGATTGTGATCGGTAATATCTACTACAAATTAGAGGTTGTGTAACGCAGTTTATTGTCTGCAGACATCTTGCACGGAAAATTGATGAATTACAATTACTACGAATACTAGCTTATGCATACTTTAATACAGTGAATTTATGTAGAATGTATCTATATATGATTTTACTTTCACCCATTTTTGCTTGATTAACTGTGTAATTATAGGGGGTGAATAATATGAAATAAGCGTAGCACAGATTTTACTACGCCATGGACAATTCTAGATTTTAGTAATTAAAGGTGAAAGTCAAATTTTATATTCCCGGCAAAAATTATATCATGCATATAATTAGACTTAAAAATTATAGTGTAAGCAATGTTAGCTTTTACACGCATATAAAAAATGATTTTTTTGAAATAGATTGAAATAGAAACAAGGGTATTTACTTAATATTGATTTTTTTATGGACAATATTTGCCCCCTAATTTAACCTTCAATGAACTATCCCGTCTGTATGAAATGCAATATACGATTCGAAGAAAACTTTTTGTTACGTTTTCCGTCTGACAATGAGATACAACACAAGATATTGAAATTTAAAATGGGAAATTCGAATGCATTAAGAATTCGAATGCTCTCATTCGAAAAGGCATTTAATTTCTAATGCGCATTATTCGATTCCATTGTCGAATATAATCGAATGATGAAAAGTAGTTCTGTCTTTATCCTAGAAAGTTTCAATTTTCGCTACCTCCAATAACAAGGGGCATGTGCTGAGCGAAATAATCATTCCGTTTACAAACTAGAAAGTCACCTAATATTATTTTATGAGATGATATCAGGGAAATTGAAGCAGTTATGCTAGTTCTTAAATGTTGAATAAAATTATTTACTAATAAAACTCCCATACATTCAACAGCCATACATTCTGTTTCTATAACAGAAATTACATCCACAATTATATAGGCTTTATTAGGAACAATTTCCAGAAATTAATATCTATAGCGTATGTTGAGTACAAATATGCTCAGACGAAGCTGCCAAGCCGTATCCGATCTCTTATTGCCGCGTTAACGTGTGGTTGGTTAAATCAAATTACACTGATGGAAAACTGGTTAATAGTGGACTGTATTTAAAGTATTGAGTAACGGATGGTACAGTGACAATATATGGTTGATGTTCTTCTTTCAAGCGCTCGTTTCGATCTGATCTTCGATCGCATAATCGTCTTGCAAGAAAACTCGAAGACACCAGTAATTGGTCGACTTAAAAAGAGTGGGTGAAAATAGTCAAGCCCACTGACTATCGGAAAATCCATGGTGCGAAAAGGATCCCGTCGAAATAACCCTGCGATATCGGAACTGCGTTTCTGAACGCTCGCGTATCGCACCTCTTGACTAATCTAAACAAGGCACCCTAAACTCGAACTGCAACGCCGCACAGTGGTCCGGATTGGGGTTAAGTGTGCATTTGCCTTATAACTTTTTATTCGTAAAAGGTATAAACGCGAAACTTGGACTGGACAATGTAGTAATGTCAATTTAAGTATCGGTTAAGAAAAAAAAAATTATTATTATTATTATTATTATTTATTATTATTAGTAGTATTATGATTTCCTGTCATTTAATTATTAATTCTGGAGCTTCTGGATCTAATTCCTTAACTTTTTTAGTACCCGATTTTATTCTAATAGTGCTCATGTATGGATCTGATGTCAAAAAGAGGCGATATAATAAAAATCATAGTCTGCGTAGGGGGACCAAGGGGGAACCGATTTTTTCATAGTTATTTAGAGGAAGGTGTCCGGAACATGTTCCAATTTGCTACATTGCGGGATTCTTTGGGACTTGCAAGATATTTCTTCTCAAACACAAAACATTTCAAGAATTTGTAATAATTCATTCGACAGTATTTTTTAATAAACTTTATATGGTAATTATTAATACGACGAGTGAATTTATATCACGGAAGAATACCCTTTACTGCAAAAAAAGAATGAACTAAATACATGTAGAATTGGGATTTCCATACCCAAAAGAATACTACGCGTTTTTTCGATGAAAAACACTGACCTTAGAAAGTCCAACTTTAAGTTGTCATTTCTACTACAAAATGGCATTAAATTATGTAAATGTTTTCGTTTTTGAGACTGCTGGACATTTAGGAAGTAGTATATATTCGAAAAATATCGATATATGAAAGTTCATTTGTTGGTCATAATGCACACTTAACCCCAATCCGGACCACTGTGCGCCGGCCGAGCACTCAGCGTCGTTACAAATGCATAGATTTAACAAATACAAAAATAAGGCTATCGAAGACGCGCAAGAAAAAAGAATCTATTCATGGCTCAACAGCGTAGTTTTAGTTGATATAAACTAAAATTTGTACTACCCCCTTTTGCAT
Organism: Nomada ferruginata; assembly: GCA_963583965.1. Classification (NCBI taxonomy): domain Eukaryota; kingdom Metazoa; phylum Arthropoda; class Insecta; order Hymenoptera; family Apidae; genus Nomada; species Nomada ferruginata. Next base: position 4,087,910 of record OY757225.1, on the reverse strand, counting down.
CTATTAAATTTATAGAACCATTATGTTTTTGTTTTTATTGGTTATTGCAGTTTACTTTATGCATATACATATATTACATATATTGTTTTGTTTTCTTCTTCAATTTTGTCAAAGAAGAGATTCGCCTCTTTTAAGTTAAAGGACAGAAAGAAATATCACATGGATTTACTAAGCGTTGCTCTGTAAAACAACTGTTTTCAGGACATTAAAGTTTGCCTCAATAAACATTAAATTTGCGGGGGTATAATATTCAGTAAAAAGGCAGAATACTAAAAAGCGATCTCAGAATTTAGAACTTGATATATGTATAATATATGTGTAGACGCAGTATAATAATATCTTTCAATTTGTTATAAATAAAATAGCAATGACATTAATTGTCTAACAACATCTTTATTAACTTACAATCTGCCTCGTATATATGTATACAGTGGGTCAAAAAAGTATTCATACAGGGCATTAGTGTCACTTGAAACTTCATTATTTTATTATTGCTATTTAATTATTCCCAACTAATTATTCCTAAAGCAATATACATGGATATGAAGCATATCTATGCTGAAGTGTAATAAGTGTGCTTCATATCCATGTATATTGTTTTAGGAATCACCCAACTTAACACCAAAATAATGTTGAAAGTGAAACTAATGCATTATATGAATACCTTTTTGGCCCACTGTACATACATGTTTATTATATTTATTTTGTGTATTTCAGTAATGTCTATTAAATTTCTTCTAATTTATCCAACTAGTACTTACAATACTTCTTGATAGTATATAATGCGGAAGTATTATTTTTATTTTCGAAATGTTGCCACACATTTAGCTTCTTTATTGTTGCATAAAATAGTTGACACTACCTTGCCCCGCAAAAGCTATAAGATGGAGTCACTGTGACCGAAAATTTGTCTGCCTGCGTTAATTTAACAAATTCTGTACAAGGATTAATAACAATCTCAAGGAAGGGAGGCAGGACCAACCAGCCTCGAAATGTGCAACTCGGGTCGAGATTCGGTGTCATGGTGACGCGTATCTATTTGTATTCGATGAATCTGGCGACAGAGTAGGTTGACAATGAGCTACACTTGTCTTCCTACGCGATCATCGTTTTCTACCTCATTGATACACCCATTCATATATTCTGTCGATCGGTTTAGATTTACAGCGACACGATGCATCGCGATGGTGGCGTTCAATCGACGCGTCCATATGCCTCGCCAGTGATACGAATATTCGTGTAGCGATGAAATAAACGGGTGAACAGTTCGAAAAGTATTTTAACAAGTACCGTCCTTGTCCCTAATTAGGTTGATTCACGTGCGTCTGCGTGGAGACAGGCATGGGAAATCGTGGCATTTAAATATTGCCGTAAACGTTTGCGGCGAGAGCTTTGCTTACTCATAAATCCTTCTAGACGCGATTGACGCATGCTGGCGTACCTTTGATCCTTCGAAATATTGTGCACAAACTTGGTTGGCAATATGTTGGTGTTTAGAAAATAAACCGGCCAAGGGGTGATATGCTTATCTTAGATTGCTACATTTCAAATGTCGATTTTTCGAGCGCAGAAAACCTTACAAAATATAGGGATTATTTGTGGATGCAAATGACTTTTATATGTTAATTTGTATGTAAATTCTTTTACTATATGCCAATTTAAAAGTTAAAGCTGGACCAGTATAACATGGTCGAAGTGAATTATGAATAAACATAAAACTTGAGTACTTTTCTTGTATGAACTTACACTTGAGTGTAATGCATCCGAAGCAAGTGTTCATAATATCAATGCAGCTTTTGGAGAATGCACAGCATGCATATAAAAGTGCAATTACAAAAATATGTACTTCGAAAATTATTCATGAAAATGCTGTGTGATACTATATTATACCTTTGAAGCTTTACTGCTGACTATAAACTCGACTTTTTTTTTTAACGGAGGCATAAATAACTTTGCTTTACTATGACGTAAGTGTATTGAATCTAATAAATCGCACCTTAATTAACACGTTCTATAGGGCTATAGGCGTTATTATTTGTTTCATCAAGTTCGTTATTTCGCAAAAGAACTTTTTTTCTGTCCTACGTAATATTATATACATCTAGTCTATTATTAGAAATATACACCCGACGAATCTTTAACATCAATTTAAACTTTAAACATAGAGTGTACTAACTTATAATATATCAACCCCTTGCAGCTGCAGTGCATAAATAAAAATCATCTCGAATGTGCAATATAACCATTTGTAGCTGGATATATAATACTAATAAAAATGTATGACTCGATATCAAGAGCTAAAAGTAGTTATTCACATTCTGGAATAATCAAGTTGAAAAAGAAAGAGATTCGCAAATACAAGCAACATATTTAGGTTTAAAAATACGAATAATTGTCATTGTCATTTTCAAGCGTTCCACATTATTTGGACCTAATAGTACAATATCATTAACAAACTGAACCTCATATATTACTTTGTGCTAATGCTTCAATCCATTATTATGCCGGTCAACGTAGACAGTTTAGCTGTACTACGGACTTTCGATCGGGTCGACGCGACAAAATTACATGGAAGCACGTACTCTTCGATCGAAGTAGTATTTTGGGTCAACGCTGTGGAAAGGCTGGCTCGGGGAACCACTGGTCAGAACACCTGAGTCACTTTCGTCGCTCTTTTCACTTTCATATTTTCGTTTGGATTTTTTTCCCCGGACGTAGGCGCCAGCTGTCCTTTGGCTTCTCTCACCGCGCCCAAAAGCACACTTCCGACGAAACGTTACAATATCTACTTTTTAATTAACTCCGGCTCGCGCGTCGTTTTTCAGATTTTCATCAACGTAACACGTGTTCTCGAATATGTTCTCTTGTTATATAATCTGATGGAGTCTGCTTTCATTAATAAAGTATAGTCTTAGTCGAGTTATCGTATTTTGTAATAGGAGTGAGATTAATCGATTTCTTCTGCATGGTAATTTGCTGTTAGTAAAAGGGGATTCTCGAAGCTTGGTTTTATGTTCACGCACGTTGATGTTGAAAATAATTAAGGACATATTAGTAGCTTTTTCACTGATGAAACCCCAGTGTGACTCAATTTAGATGCAATTTCCAATTTTATGCGTAAAAAAAGATTCAGTTATAAATTTTGTAATAAGTTGCTTTTAGTTGGAGTAGACTGGGGGACTGTCCATAAAAGAAAATTATTGATCAATTGTTTGGTTAATAAGCCTCCCAATGTGTCGTTAATATTGCATGGTAAAACGGTTTCCATCGGAGCTTAAAAAAAATCAATTGTTAGAAAGGCGGATGTAAATGCATGTTACATTACACACGACATTGTACTAAACTGTAGACAAATAAGAAAGCTTTCATTATTACTATAATAGAATGTATTATTTAGAAAATACCCAATATGACATATTGACAAAAATCGAATATAAAATAGAAAGTACAGTATACTCCAAAATATTTTAACACAATTTACCCCCGTTCTCAAATAAGTACAGCAAGCCAAATGGTATACATATTATTAGATAAAAAAATAGTATTTTCGTCTCGATTTTGCATCAGATTTAGCTAATTGTCCGTACATTATTGCTAACAAGTAAAAATATGTACTAACTCATAATTACTATTGTTGTTGTACTATCAAGTGTACCGTACACAGAGTGAGTCCCATAAGTATTGGACTGTCAATCAAAGAAATTGGTTGGAATTGAGTGATCCGTTCGAGGTTTTCCAATACATTTTTTACTATCAATGAACACACGTATTTGAAGAAAATTGAGTCGCCAAGAACGCTTAATTCCAACAAATTTCTCGTCCAGAGAGTGAGGGTACAAATACTTTTGGGACCTACTGTATATTCGAATGAAGAAATTCGGCTAAAGAAAAATTAAATCAGCATTAATGGGTTAATCGCGATTCTTAAACGATTCGAAGCTTTTCCACTAAATACCATTCTCTCAACACCACGTTATTGCAATAATGAAATTAAAGAAAATAATCGCGCCATACTCTCGTACATTTGAAGGAAAAGCGACGATCGCGTGTTCCCTGCGCGTAGGAAAGCAGTCGCTAGTCTTTGGCGGCGAGCGTGTAACAGAAATCGAAATAGGCTCGCAGGTGGAATCGCTTATTATTCGCGTGTACGATGACGCAATCGATGCTCGTCGAGAGACTCTCTATTTCATTGGCTCACAGTTGCTTCTAGCATGCTAATTCGACGTTTCTAATCCACGTTAGCATGCCAACGCTCGCCAAAATGGATCTGCGAGCTCGTGCGTCTACCTCGTTCCAATTTTCACTTTCCATCCACGATACGGGAAGTGCGTGTAACGGGTCGGCGAACGATCGGGGACCGGTTGCCGCTGGAGAATCTTCAGGCGTGCGACCATTTCGTTTCCGTTATTTCGCTGCTGTTCCCGTCTTTTTATTCTGCTCGCGTTTCTTGTACGGTTGTTTCATTCTCAACGAATTTTTTTTAGCGGAAAGTGAAATACAGAAGCGTATGGTACTCGTTACATGTTATTCATTGTCGTTTTGGTATTTTGATATTTTCGTGGAATTAGTTTGCCAATTACCAATCACCAATTACATTGGTATGTAATAATATTGGAATTGTTATTGTTTTTTAATGTACGAGAAATTCTGAGATTTATTGGTATTTCGTGGGCTTTTTGTAGTTTGTATACGAAATTTTGTGTGAAAAAGGAGTAAATGGAAAATGTATATTTTTTGACACGTTATTTGGAGAAATGGGGGTCTTAAGAATTTTGAAAGTTTTAAGAAAGTTGATTGCTAATAATGTGGCCCCTGCGATATTGAATTAAATACGTTTAACGTCCTCTATCTTTAGAGAATTTCATATTACGCTCTCACCGATGTAGACGATTACAACTTAGAAAGAAATGCGTTGAATATTTTTCTGAGAACTACCTCTCACGTAAATTCCATAAAAAAAATCAACGATATCAAATTTAATTAGCTTCAAAATAAATCAACGCGTGTACACAGATTAATGCAATCTATGCATTTTACACTATTATTTGATATTGTAAGATTTCTCTACATCAAAGTCGAATATTCTTAAACATTCAACATACCATTGATCGATTATGAAAAAACTTCTCAGAGAAAAAGTTACACTTCGTGGAATGTGGAAGAAATATGTACAATGAACTTGAGAAGTGCGAGATATCTCTATCGAGTTTTGATATGTGACAATAATTTTGAGAAAAAGCACCATTCGATGTAAGAAAAAGTTGCGTGGCAATTACTTACCATCAGAGTATGCTGGTGGCAGTATTTTCAGGAAAGGTGCACCACGAGCACCCCAAACCGGATGTCTCACGTTATTGCAAACACCGGAAGGGGTTCTGTACTTGCTTGGTGGACATGGTTTGTCTGGTTTAATTCTGCAAGGGGCATCGCTGCTCTCTGGCCTATTCTGAAACCTAAAAATATAAACAAATGTTGCGTGAAATAATAATCACCGTTAAATTATCCATTGTAATTTTTAATTATAGCTGATAAATCGCTCTTGGAAATACTTTTTAAAAAAAATATTTAATCTTTAGTTTTTTACGGGGAGTTACAACACGTCGATAGACGTGGAAATATTCTCGTATTGTAGACGATAAAAAATGACAGTGCAATTGCCCCTATAATATTTAACAGTAATGACAACCGTCGCGTTTTCCAACCCACAAATACTAGCAGGCATTGATTAACAATAAACGAAGTAAAATCAAAAGGAATCTACAATTATTCACAAAGCGTCTCTTAAATCGCCAATTAGGATCTTCTTTTTCCTGCAAGCAATTTTCGTGCCATGCGAAACATTTGTATGTTGCAATAATTACCCATATCACGTGTTATCTATTCACCGAGCACTTAAGCCAGCACTTAAGTCCCACTGGCAACTTTTACGGACTGCAATAAATCGCGTGCAATGCATGACTTGTTCGATCAGTTAGCGCAATGTAGACAGTCGTAGTCGCTTTCTATCCAAGCAAAGAAATAAACAGCCGAACGTGATGGAGAGAAGTTTGACAAATAGGAATAACTACGGTGAAAAGAAAGGAAAGAAAAATGAGGAATGATAACGATTTTTCCATGTGGTATTTATGATACGCCAACAACGAGGAAGTATAATTCATGCGTGAGTCATAAGAGCCATGTAAAATCTCTAACAATAAGAAGTTGTTCGCTGATGCATGTTCGTGGCTATAAATCAAATTGCTTTCGCACAGCAAAGGATTGCGTGTTATGTACATACAAATTGCTCCGCGGGAACAATATCTGAAGTAGTATCAGACTTGTGGCAGTATTATCAATTAGAGGAACTGCAGTCCCTCGCGAACAAAGGATGGTGGAAAGAAACGGATCTGTCTATCTTTTTTTTATTTCCCCCCACTTTTGCTTTTAAGGTTTTTTAATAGCCTCTTCGAGAATAAAATTATTTACTGTTTTTATATTTTGTTGTTCTGATCCTTCGGGGAAATTCTGTATATTATTGGAAAAAATGTGACCAATATGTATTTAAAATATTTGTTTGCAAGTGAAACTTATAATTTTACAATATTATATATAAATTGAATTTCAGGGGTATAACGTTTTTCGGAATCGTATATCTTCGATTGCTAAAACAAAATGTTAAATTTGCCACAGTAGGAAAATTCATATTTCACAAAAAATTGTCCCGAAATGAAAGGCAGGAAACAATTTTGTAACGAGATACAGTAACGTCGAGTAGAAAACAAACAGAGATCCGTAATATATTGGCCTATTATTAAAATAGAATATCCACAGTTACGGTACGGAATAATAATAAATTTCTCTTACTGTCAAGCTTGAGAAAGAGAATCAATGAAGAAAATACTATTATCATATACTACGATAAATTTGACATTACTGTCCCGCATATCCTATCGCCTACTGGCCATAGATGAATCCTCCGTTTCTCCGAAAGGAGCTATAGAAACCGAAAGGAGTTGTGCGAGAAGCGACCCCGTCGGCTGCAATTAAAGCGACCGTGGCCACTTTCTATCGGCCGCAAAAAAACCAACCGTACAGCAGCAACGCGGGGAAAGAAACGATGAGTCGAAAGGAATGCTCGGCCAACAGGAAGGAAGGCCCCCGGCGATGATCGTGAACGCGCGTTTCACGACGGCACACGACGGCCCGCGACGCGACATCGACGATCACCAAGAGTCGGCAGCTCGTTCGACCTAGTGACGGGAACAATACTTCTCGAAACGGAATTCATCACAGATATTAATTCCTCTTCTACGAGTGGCAATTGCTATCCTCTAATTGTAACTCTTTGTATGACTTTTGCTAATTTCAATGTTAAACTATATGTATATATATATGTATGTATATGTAGTAACATAATAGCACCATCTGAATGACGATTTGAAAAAAGAGAGAAGAGTTTCAGCTTATTATTATTAGTGTTAGTGTAAGATTATTACATAGATATTAGATAGAAATGGCATTTTTTAATAATGAAAAACAAGGAAAATAAAGAATAATATAGTTAATTGTTTTTGGTGCTTTGTTTTTAGTTGTATGGTTGAGTTTGTCACTGTTTGTCTGATTGCAAGATGCTTTAACATTTTTATTGGAAATTATTTTTGTACGCTGTAACGGCCGTAATATTTCGCCCTCCCGTTAGATAATTAATTATTCCATGGTATACAAAATCTGGTAATTCAAATGTCAATACTATAAAAGATTTGTATTAAGCTGAATAGAAGTTATGTCGTGAACGAGGACATGGAATAATCCGAAGTCATAATGTTAACTAAATATAGAATAATAATTTATTATTTTGTACGATCTTCTTTGTCTTTATGTACCTATTAACCTGAAGAGCCTAAAAGCTCCATACGTATTTTTTCTATTAAACAGTCTTTAAATCATCTTGTAATTTCAGGGTCGTTAATTTTTCAACATATCAGAACGTAGGTTCTGATAATCGCTAGCCTGCGTTCAGAGCCGGTAATTGGTTTCCGAAATGAATAATTGAATAATCGAACGCAATATTAACTGTAAGTGACCCACGGTATTGGTAGCCAATTACTTAAGAGGCCATGAAAACCAATTAAATTGAATAATAATGGCGCTCAATCGTGGCAGAAATGGCACTTGGGTGTTCGATGTCGTTGACCTACATTAAGAGTCGGTGATTGTTTTCCAAAATAGCGAAGAGAATAATTAAACGAGAGATCGATCGTAAATCTCTCATGACATTGCCAAGCAATTGACGAAGAGATGATGAAAAATCAGTGAAACGAACAACGATGGCATTCGATCATGGCACTTCAGTTTTCCCGATGTCGCTGGCCTGCGTCAGTATACGGCCGACAACCTTCTCGAGGCTGAGGAAAGGGGATAGTACCGGTAATGGTCGGGCGAGAAACCTTCCTCGTGGCTGAAATGCCGCCACGGAAGGACGCGCCACTGCCGACACTCCTTTTCTCGGCCATGAAAGTAAAAGTCCGCACTCGTGGCAGAGCCACCGCGAGAAAAAGAAAGAAAATGGAGCAGGAAGGACGGTCAGACTGGTCGCTGTCGTGGCGAGCGTCGTCACGCCTGTTTGCTGGACTTTTGTTCACGAGTGCCTTGCCATTCATCTTGGAGAAATGCTTTCCTTTCGAGGTGTCCGAATAATGGGCTGTCGCATTTCAAATGTACGATTCCATTGGCATGGATAGCGTTTGGTTAGTTAGTTAATTCGAAGTAATGTTGCATTTCTGTTACAGTAGATATTATGTGTGGCGATAAGTAATTTACATTATCTGAGCCGCTCATTTGCCACAGTGATTAATTCTGCAAAACGAAAACTAGCGAAAATTTCAGAATTTCAATAAATTTTTTGCAATTTTTATATTGAAATGTGCTTTGCAGAAAGTATTATTACAGATGCAGCTTTTATATTGCGACTACAATTTTCTGATTTAATTTTTGCTTATGGAGTTAACTATGTATGTAGGCTATTTAACTATATTAACTATATTAAATAAATGATTTATTATCCAACTGGCGTACAAAATTCTGTTATTTGGTGGCGTTGCATGTTATAATCAAAGAAAATCTTAAATATAAAGAGTTGGACACTAAACAAGCTTGTTGGCAGTAAAAGAATCCCCGTAAGGGGATCATGTCTTAATCACCTTTGTGGATTGTTCTTAATGTATTGCAAAAGAAGTTGTCCATGAAAGTAATCGTCGTAACTTTTATGTAACTCATACTTTTCACAAAGTTTACAATTTTATGTCACTGTAAATATTAATTTTCAATTAGAATACTTCGATATTTGTGAAATACATACCTGCAGGGCTGATATGAATAAGTGATAATAGGATGCTGGTTTTTCTAGTAGTTATGCCAGGTAATTTAAATCGGCCTAGGTAAATAAATACAAAATCATTTTACTTCAACTTTTTTATGAAGTTGAAATGTTTAATACCCCTAAAAATTAGGAGGAAAGGGATAAAAGGAATAATGGTGATTACTGTAATGAGTGGATTGTTTCAGAATGTGTCCTATCAAGCAAACAAAATTAATAGGGAAATAGTGGATTACTTATTGGTACGCCTAGTATACGAACTTGAAATTGGTTCCTGGTTGAAAACGATAATGTAAATAGATTACGAATGGTTTTAGCATACAGTGAAAGATAGTGAAGTAGAGCAGAAATGGGTATCTACATGCGAAATCCAACTACAGTGAAACCCTGCTTATCCGAACTCCTCGGGGAACAAAAGGATTTATCGAACCAAAGAAATTCACAAGCAAAGTAGTGAGAACAATATTTCAGTAATTATGAAATTGACTTTGACCTGGTAATTGTTGCTGTTACTGATAGCCAATTTTGAATATTAATAAATCACGCTCAATAAAACATATCCCACATACCGTATCACGAATGCTAAAAGAAAAATAACTGTTGCAAAATAGCTTAACCTAATTGTGGGATTGGAAATACTGCGTGACTGTTTAGAATGAGTTCGAGGTGTGAAAAATATGTATGTGTTGGAGCTGAATACGTGAGAAGATCGTGTGAACGGATGGTGCAGCGACCCAAGGATTCGGGTGGATGCGACTGACTGTCGCCAAGGACTGTCTGCAGTGTGTATCCTAAATGGGTGAGATCAAATGAGGAATAGAATGAGAGAATAACTAAGAGTGAAAGAAAATATAGAGGGGATGATGCGTGCGCGAGTCAGAGTTAATAGTTTGAAGAGTTTAAGAGAGTCGTGAATATTGTGAGTATCGCGTGAGAGTCGTTGTTCGTTGAGAATTGTCGTGTGTCGACGTTTTATAATAATAAAGGTAGTTGATGATTGAAGGAGACTGAAGTCTTATTACCCCACCTGCCCTCTATTCCAATCTACGTGAGGTTTACTGGAAATAACTTCTACATAATTATTTCATGTTGAGAGCATCATGAAACAATGAAAAGTCAAATATACAATAAACAGAAATAGTTGCAGGAAAGTACAAAAAGAAAACACGAAAATAAACAAGAAAAAACGTCTTCACATTTTTACCCTTTTATCCACATCGTCTGGGGAACATTTTTCCCCTGTCACATGCGAAATTAATTAAAGTACAGTAGAACCTTGTTTATATGAACAAGTTAATGCTCAGCGTCAGTTACACGAACTCGTAGAAGATTAAGGAGAAGCGGTTGCCTAGAAACGACATACTTCAGTTTTTCGCATGCTGGCTTATATTATTCGGAATAATAAGAACAGCTGGTGGGCATAGTAGTGAACCCCTATTATCGGAACTGCTCGGTTATCCGAACTCCCTTGTCCCCCAACATGTTCGGATAAATGAGGTTCTACTGTAATTTAGTTATAATCGTATTTCCTTGCCCCATAATTGCCGACAATGAAGGACCTGTAGTTTTAGCCCAACACTTTCGCGGTTTAGAAACAATTTCTTCCCAATCATTTTTTTTTTGCATTCATTTAGCCTGCCTGTTTCACGACTAAGCCGTTTAATCGAAGCTCTACTGTACCATAACATAATCGACCTTTTGCGCAGCTATAAAAGAGCAATAAAAAGAACAAAAATAAAGGCAAATAAGCCATCTTCAAAGAACATTATGAGTTACCCGCTTGACCTTGTCGAAAAAAACACGCAATATTCCGGAAATCGCGGCGCATTTTGACCATTTCTCCCAATGACGTATCCGCAATCAGCTAAGAGATCCGCCTTCGCAACGGAGGCGCGAGGCAGCTCGCGTTTTACCGTAATTGCGATTCACTTTCCGCACTGGGAAGTTTCGCCTTCTCCGATTTGGCGAAAGGTGTATCAAGCAGCTCGGCTGTAATTACCGCTCGTGGTTCCAGGATGCGTGCTGCAACGATCTAGCCGTTTCGCCAGTCCGAGGTTCTTTTAATCTGCCGTTTTAATTCGGCCACCGATTCGCGGCTTTCTCCGCGAACGTTTTGCTTCCTTGAAAAAGGACGTTGTGCAACCAGTCGGGAAAATAATGCAGAGATGAAAAGGATCGAGAATGATCGCTCTTAATGATATTAGAAGCGATGTTAACAGTGGACGATGGTTCGGTGAGAAACGATAGAGGTGGCGAGCACTGTTCCCTTGTGGGTTTCTTCGAAAAGATTGACACGGTTGGTTGCTTACGGTGGAGAGTAAAATTTTGTCAGGTAGGAATTAACGAGCGTTGCACGTGTTATTTTCGCATGCAGGAATCGGGTGTGCAATAGGAATTTTTCAATCGAACGTAGGGTTTCTGCAATGGCAGTTTTCTAAATCTATTAATACCCTGATCGGCTTATTTCTAGATATATCGAGGTTTAAGATTTCCCTTCTTTATCGTTTCTTCGTTTATCCATTTCTTGTTATTTTTGGCGAAGATTTGGAACGGATAGTTTGTGAAATTGTAGAGTACAATGCAATTTTACGATTATTTATGTGGGATGTTTACATTCCACGGTAAAATTATAATTGCGTATGCTTTTTACTGTAATACTGGTTTAGAATATTTTTATTGTACTTTCTATCACTTCAAAGGTACCTCCTTTGTTACCAATTTGTCGACTAGCGGTATTGTTAATACGGATATCATTAGTTGGATTGTTTACTAATTTATTAAATAATAAATAAACAATAGTAATATAATATATTAATAACAATAATAACAAGTCAGAGTAATGTAGTTCTTTTTCCATATACTGTGAGAGATTAGAGTTATTCCAGTTTTGGTACTCTTTAGTTCTTTTATAGATGTCTTTGTGGTATGACTTTGTTTAAGAAATAAATCGCGTTACCCAGTCATTATAGTATTCAAACGTATATGTATAATACTAATATTATACACATATTTCTCAATGCGGTGCACAAGTTGTGCTTCATTCAAACATAAAACTTCAATCACGTACTAAGTGTTCCATGGTACGTAGTATTATTAAATAAACCACTTTTTTTAATTTGATTAAAAAGTTGCATTAACTCAGGTGTAACGAGTTTCATTATATATTCGATGAAGCAAGCGTCCTTCGACATTTCTGGTAGAAGGAATTCATGAAAAGTGGCAACGAGTTAGATGATTACATTGAACCTAGTGAAACCGTTTTGTTACCTTGAACGAAAAGTAACGTGACGTCTGTTGCACAATTAATTACGTGAAAGTGAAGAACCGACATTCCTCGTCACAGTTTATTATTCGACAAGTGATATAAATTGACAGCGGTCAATTACTTTTTGATGATGTTTTTAAGAAATTTATTTTCAATGGTCGATTTAGTATTTTATTTAGTATTTTATTATCATTTGATGTCTTCTTTTTTTCAATATTTATACGTTAAGCACTATTAAATACTACTAATTACATGGTCCGGTAAATGTGTAATTATGTAAATAATTTTGTAGAAATGTACGATAAGGGCTAATATTATTATTTTTTTTAATTAATAACTAAATAATCATTTAGGATTCATTAGGTTATTGGCTTTACGTCACTGGCAATTTGTAATACTTTGCAAAATAGTAAGACTGTTCTAGAAACATTAATTCGGAAAAGTTGGTGAAAGGAATATTTGCAAACAAATTTGCTCAATGGGTTAATGAAATAATGAACATTGAGTAGAGAAACTTACCTAGCTTTCGTTTGGTATGTAAACCTTTCGGCCTCGATTCCTGCGCGTGCTCTTGCTTGTAGGTCATGATCCACCCCGTATACATATTCTGAAAAAAAAATCGTAATCTTAACTAACTCAATTCATCATCATTTTATGGTAAATATACGAGGAGGTAATGGTAACTTAAATACAGACATACTTTACATTTATTTCATAGACAGTATTATGAAAAAGTACATTGTAACTCTTTAGGTATTGATATATCTATACATATTATGCATTGTACATATAGTGCTCACATCTTATTGTGACTCAATTATATAAAATCATTTAATATACAAAAATGCACAATATTTGAAGCGACAAATGGATATAAGTTGTTCAAGCTACATTAGTTATATTAACTATAAAAACTTGTGTTTTCGTCAATATTTTGAGTTGTGAAATAAGTTAAGAATACTACGGAACAATTTGTAGGAGCCAAAATTAATTAGAGAAATCCATTTATAATTTATACTTTTACATAATAATGTTACAGGCTTACTTCTATTTCAAACGCCCAATTCCATGAATATTTCTGTCCCTTATTATATTCACACGGTATTTATACTTTAAGAAAAGTTATTAATTGAAAAAATTATCACATGACTGTCATAAACATAAAGTTCACTACTAATCGAACGATTATAGAGTATCAAGATGATGAACAAGGATGGTTAAGCTAATTAGTTTTGTATTATTAACGAGATATTCTCTTCGAGTCCATTTTGTGACGTAACTATGTAACATCTCACTATTGTTTCTATGAGTTCTTCTCAAATTTGTAAGAGGAACAGGTATATATGTTGCTTCTGTTGTGTAACACTTGTTTGACCACTAAAGAAAAAAACGAGCCCCGAATCTTCGGTGAGTTCATTTTAATCTTAATGACACGTGCCAAATGATTCATTATACTTTACAGTGTATGTAGAAATAAACAAGAAATTCCAATTGAACCATTAAAATTCAGGAACGTTCAAAAATAACATCGAATGCATTACAATCCTAATAATGTATACACTCATCCATATTATGACAATAGATAGCTGTATTAAGAAAAAAATTGATGAATATTTTATGTCGTGTGATTATGATTTTTTAGAAAATGTTATGATAACAACCTTTTTCGACTTTGTTATCTGATTTTTTTAACTTTGCGTTACGCAAACTATTTTTATTTTAAGAAACGTTTATTTAACATCTAGTAATAAGATACAAGTTATTGCATAATAGTAAAATAAAACGCACATTTTAACAAGTTATTCACATTTTATGTCTAATATTATATTACAAGAAATATTTAATACCATTATTCTCACTGATTATTTCGCCTAAATTGCAAGAATGAAATATTTGATCAATTGTTACATACATATAGGTAATATTTTCGAAGAAAATTTAGATCTTATAGAAAGTAATTTATTACGAATTGTAAAATTTGAAGGAATTTAATAAACGTCTCCGCTTACCTGAAATATCGAAATGCTGAACTGCAGTCGTGATTGCAAACGCAGCAATCACTAGAGTCGATAGCAGTCCCAGGCTGCATCTGAAACATAACAATAAATTGGATTAGCTGAATTTAACAAAGCGGGCAAGAAAGGCCAGAAGTTAAGCAATTTGAAAATAACATTTTTATATAATCAATTTTACTTCTGTAATAGTATCCAAGATCTTTTTATGTATTTTTACAATTTTTTGACGAAAGTGAACACATCGACCCTCCTTATGCAATGACGAGGATCTCTTAATAGTTATTGCCACACCAAATGTTTTACTGCTAGAGATTATCATAATATACGTATGTATAATACGCCCAACCCCCCAAACTTGTATTCACTAAAAGCAATAATAATAACAATAAATGTAGGCGATAACAAAACTATCTCATAGATTCTTTTTCACCATAAATAATTCGTATCACGATATCCTCATGGACTCCATTACATTTGTCTCTTGTTTTACAGAGTATGTGCCAGAATGCAATTGCAATTTTCTAATAAGATTAATTGATACCACGTTATATAATTTCGCCAACTCCATTTTACAAACAAACTTCCCAATAGTGAATAGTAACATAACACTGTGTGGGAGCTTCGTTGTATCGATGGTGGAAGAAGGAAGCGACGGAAAAAGAAAGGAAGGAAGAAGGTGTTTCGTCCTAGGCCTGCTAGCGGACTCGTCAGTAAGGCGTACTAGCAGGCCCTGCCTTAGACACAAGGATAGTAGGGAATTGTCGGAGGTTATATATATAGTCGTGGTGACTTATATAACCACTTTCGGGAGCCGGATCGTCGTGCTCGTCCCCTAGCGGCGTATGTGGGAAGTGCCCCCACACACTGATACTAGTATTTTATTGAACATTTTATTTACAAGGAGACTCGTACTATTATTCTCTAATAAGTATTGCTTAATACATATCAAAATACATATCACGTATTTTATAAATGACCCTAACACAGGGTAAGTATTAACGATATGATACTACTACTTACAGTAACAATAACAACAATAATAGTATATTTACGTTCTACTACTGTTGAAACCCATTAACAAATAATGATAGAAACTGGAGATAATGATTACAGCTGGTACCCCTTTTACCAAAACCATTTATCACTATAAATCCAAGGAAACAAGATGCCCGTGGCAGTTACTTTCAGGTATCTTTAAAATCGTCGGCATGCCACTTCACCAATGTCTTCTCTGAGACGCGCATACTTTCTCTGCAAGGAAGAAGAGGCATTTCAATGTTGGGTGGAACAAGAGAGAACGAGAGAAATAGAGAGAGGAGGACGACAGCCAGAGAGACAAAGAGAGAGAAAGGGTAGAAAAGATCAAGAGCATCGTATGGATTCACTGGAGGATCGAAACAGATAATTATTCCCCGCTCTGATCAACGTTTTATTGCAAATCTCGACTCACGAGTTATGCACCGAAAGATATGTATACAATCTCGATTTCCCTCTCGTCTCGTTCACGTAGTAAAATCGCCGAACCGGCAAACGTGTTGCGAGCCTGTTACACGTACGGCGCCGCGTGTCGGCGCCGGGCAGCTTGCGACAGCGTCTTTCCGCGTGAACGGAACACACGCGATTCCAAAAAAGGAAGTTGCTTTTATTTCGTTTGGAATAAAATTTCGATTGAACCCTTTTACTTTTTTGCAGTGTACTGCGTTCCACTGTAAGCATTTTGTCTGTCGAAGCTTATGGCCTATTATGAACTCTGTGCCTAATAAGCTTAATAATTAAATAAACTATTTAAAATCTGTCGAGTGGGTGTGCAAAATCTTGTGCGTATTTATTTGATTACTGGAGAGCAACCGATTGGACTGTACGTGCAGAACGCTTATCGTAGCGTTACACAAGAGTGTCTTTCCGATCCTGTGTAATTACATCACAGGGAAATGGTGTAAAACTTGATCCTTGATTTGTTCTACTCTATTTGATGAAAATTATTATTTAAGAAGGATAGAGCTATCTACTATTTCCAAGTCAGCAAGCGGAATAGTTTCGGAAATTTCATGATGAAAGTGAAGAAGCTAGTTATTAGAATACAAAGCAGACAATGGAGAGTTGAGAACGACTGAATTAAGCAGAATTTTTCGAAACTTCTTTCGAAAGTGAGTCAGGTGTGTGGGTGATCGTGAGTTGCGAGGAACGACGAGGATCTTCAAGAGAAAAACACCGATTACTCTTCGTAATAGTTGACCTTTCATATCGTAAATCCTGCCGAGTCAGTCTTTCGTTATTCTCGTTTTTTAATACATTTCCTGGTTATGTTCCATTTTTTCATTTTGGTCATTCACTGTAAGTAGACAACACGAGTGTATTAAATACTCCAAATGGTTTCCATTGATTTTAGTAATTCAATTTTGAATTTTCCTAACGTTTGATTATTCGCTTCAAATAGAGGGAATTAAAGTAATATATTCATTAATTTAGACGTTCGAGAGCACGGGAATAGCACCGAAGTGCAATGTAATTTTGAAATGAATTTTGCATTATATTTTCTAATTCAATGTAAGGGAGAATTCAATTATTTAACTTAATTAAAATATTGTACATGCACAATTAAACAATATGATATTTGTTATCTTGTAATAAACATAATATAAATAAGTCAGAGTTTCGGCTGGAACTATAATAGTTTATTTAACACCCTTGCACTTGTGTCGAATATAAATGAAAAATGTACGTTGAAATTGTATTTCCATTTACAACCATAGAAAATTAATGTGAGCCAAATTATTCGTTAACAGTTGTGCGCAATTCCCACAGTTACTTTGTGCATTAAACAATGTGACTTAACGAAATTAAAAATTAGTTGAACGTTTCAGTCCACCTTCGACCTTATGTTAGCAAATTATCTGTAGCTCACTTAAAACCGACAATCTGACTTAAACCTCTTTACACCTACCGTTCACTTATACAATAGATATACAATCATTCGATCAAGGCACAATAATTTCAGTCTCACGATCCATTTCTCAAACGCAGGAAAATGATACTCGAACTTACTTCTCGAGGAATTGTATTTTCAATATCAATCCTCTCTTAAAAAATTCTTGTAATATTTGCCATCTCACATTCTCCTGCCAGTCGTAGTTATAAAATTTATTTCCTTAACAGTTTTCTTTTCAGAATTTCTTCTACCTTCCTGTATTTCTATTGAAAAGCGATATGTACTTGGTTTACCTCAATCGAGCAACAAGAACGAGTGTTTACAGGTACTTTTAAATGAGTTCAAAGAATATCTTTCGACAGTTGGTACGGTTGCATATTAATATATTTCGTTTCATTTTCGAAAACATTGAAATTAAATATGCAAGAAAGTGTTCAAGGTAGAAATTTGGAATTGCACGTAGCGTATTGTTGCGACAATATGAGTAATTTTGAAGGGAATCACTGATTATGGCCGCAAGTTCGTTGGATTTGACGTCGAATGGTTGAGAAGTGAGTACTGAGAACGAAGACTTTTCGACGCTGTCCAGTTGGGAGACACTGGCCTTTCGTTTTCGACTTTCGGCGATATCGTGAATATGTAGGTGGACATTGGTAAAGGTGGGTCTACCTGGTTCCCTGCAGGGCAAAACTGAAACCAGATCGCAGATGAACAAGTCGAGTATCCCTGTTTAGCACCAAATCATTTCTGTACTCATCTTAAGTTTTAAATACGAAACAATAAAATCAAATCGAAGGTCGTATTTAACAATACTATTATAATTCACTAATTGATCGTTAAGTTCGAGAATTGTTGCATTATTCCACTAGAAGAAATAAAACATTTGAATGGATGACGAATCTGGCAGGTACATTTTACATAAATTATGCGAATGAATATAAAGCATGTTTCATTTAATAGGTATTTATCAAAAGAGACGTTAATGTTTATGAGTTTTGCCGTGATGTAATACAGTCGTGATGAATACACTTGTTAATTATTTTCAATGATTTTTATGTCGCCGGGTCAGGTGGACAGCTGGTAGACGTGTCAGAACGGCGTTGCACTGTCATTAGAATGATTGTCCCAGAAACTTCTCAGTTAGTAGGTACAATGTTCTTCAAATATAAACAAGAAAGAGACATTCATGTAGGAGTATGGATTACGCAGTTGCGAATTAAATTGTGTTCTTCTTTTCCATCTACTTTGTTTCAAACTACTAGAACTACTATATTAATAATCCTACAGAACTTTTTCTGCAGTAGGCAAACTTGGATTTCGCCACAAGAAGTTGGAATAATATTATGAATTATTACTATTCGAAAATATTCAAATCACTCGATTATTTATTTCCCACTAACATGATAATTTCGTCAGTGGCAAACTAGCACTACCCCTACTCCTTGTAGTACATAATACTACTTGTCGACTACATAATCGATTTTCCCGAAAGCTAAGCCTTAAATGCAAAATTGTATTCCATATTTTGTTCTTCGGGCCCGCTTGTATATACACATGTTATTCGGCCGCACCCTGTATAATACAGATCATAGTATGTATCGTGCAAATAAAGATCTATAATAAAAGAAGGGAGGAATAATTAGTAAAATATTCATTTCCACATTTCATACTCTATGCTCGCCGTTCAGTTTCTTTTTCACTACCCTTGATAAATTGTTGAATGATTTCCAACAAATTTTGTCCATTTCTAGAAGATCCCAGAGAATATCTCACGTAGCACAGCGACAGCGGATGCGTTAAATCGAACTAAATAATCTTATATCGCTGAATAAGTTCTCCATCTTTTAAGCAAGATGCAAAGGGTAGTGTGCGCACAAGGAACACGAAAACGAACGAAAATAAAGTATATATGGTTCGTTATCGGGGGGACTCGGCATGAAATTCCTTTCACGGCTTTCGAAAGCGTTAAGAAAGTCGCCGAAGGAAAGAGAACCTGTTTAATAAAGATTTGATATTTTTCTTCGAACAACCGCGATGTTTGTTTGTATGTAAATGTTCAAGTGCGTGGGAAAAGCGGGTGCAAACGCATCCTCGACAATGGGAACGATCCTATTAACGCGAACCTTGTTGGATCTACCTTAATATTTCGATCTGTTTCGTAAACCTCTCCAGGCAATTGTCTGATTACAATTATGTTTCTAACACAGTGGGTTACGGGCAACTTATTGTTCCCTTTTCCCGAAGGTGGATTGATAATCTTGGATGTTAAAATTTCTAATACGGTTCGCTGTTACTTTATATTTTATTGTTCTTCTTTCATAGATGAGCACTATGTTTGTATTCATATATGGAAGGTCAAAACAATTTATTGTGAATTGTCAATATTTCGAACATCAACGAATGTTGAATATATTGCCAAGAAGAAATGTGAATTCCAGTTTACAAAATGACATGAAATGAAAAATAAGAAACTATAATTAATTTGGTCACACTGAATGTCTTCAAAATCGAATAAACAAGCAACAAACGTAAAAATAGTCGCAACAAAACCAAAAGTTAATTTTACCTATATGCAAATAGATTAGAATACTTTTTTAAGGAATTGAACTTAACCACTCTCTCACTTATATTCGCACATTACCTAAATAGTGAATCAGAATGAAATTAAAGTGCACAGGAATGAACAATAATACAAGAAAAGTATACAATTTTCCGAGTTTAACTTCGAGGAAAACGAATAATATATATCGTACATTATTTTACTTGCATTAGAACATTTAAATCAGTTTTCCGAATTATTATATTATATAACTACCATATCTGATCCTAGTGTAATTAACGAAATCTGGTGCTCCATGAAATGCGAGATAGTATTTACTCTTTCAGCCTGGCTCTGTCAATGCCAAGAAGAATTCAAATCATCCCAACGAGATTAAGAATGGGGCATACCAAATTGAACCATCAACATCTGATGACAAAAATCGAAGAACCCATCTGCAATGGTTGTAATTTAAAACTAACTAACTATTAAGTATATGTTGCAAGAGAATTTGGCAAACAGGACTTTAAGGGATTGAGCGGAACATCCTTCAATTACCAAAGGGTACCTAAATGGCGAAAAGGGTGCAGGATAAACAGTAACCCTTTTAGAACGAATACATATATTAAACGATGTAAAGTAAAAATACAGAATGAAAGCAACATGTGAACAATTTTTCTGTGATTTTTCTATAATTTTTTATTATATACATATAAATAATGCTTTATTTCGCCGCCTGCCTCTCGGCTTTGCGGCCACCCCTTGTCTACATCTCCATACTTCCATAAATCTCTTACTTACATACTAATACTACTAATACATACTTCCTAACTTACATACTAATATAAATATCTATATCTCTATTTCTTATTGTTCCTTTTAATTCTTATCTCTACTATTGCTTTTTCTTTGGCTTTTGTTGACTTCCTTCTACCTCCAACTCTATCCTCCTATCTTTCCTTCTCCTCCCCAGCTGCTTTCCCCATTCTCTCCCTTTTCCTTCGTCTCCCAGTAGCTCCTTAATGCTTCCTGGCCATCTACTCATCTTTGCGCACTCCCACGCCAGGTGTTCCAGCGTCTCCTTCTCCACCCCACACAGCTCGCATCTCCTCCTGTCCTCCCCTTCCCAGTACCTGTTTGCCTTCTCTTAATTTCCGCAGCTTAGTCTGGCTATCTCCTTCATGCCTTTATCCCTTTCTTTGTTCTTCTTCATATATCTTGGCCATCCCAGCGCCTTTACCTCCTCGTATCTTGGCGCAAATCTGGATTTCCTCACACAGATTTTTCTATAAGTTGTAAAATGCTTTTTTATCACACTCTTTTGAAGCAATTATTTTCTTAGGGTAAGGGTAATAACGTTATATATATATATGTGAGACCCTTACCAATGTAGCCAATAGTGATAACGATAACTAATAGCTATAAGCTGATACGACAAGAAATAAATCAATTCAAGAAAGATTCCCCAAGAATTTAACTTGCTTTCAAACAAAGTCTCTTTCACCTTCGTGAAATTATTGCCTTTCGAATGCAAACTAACGCAGACTTTCCCATATATTTTTTCAGACTTTACTAATGTAACCAATTGTTACTTTATGTCTCGACTTTAAGATTAATGTATAAGCAATTTGTGTAAATATTAAAAATATAATTCACACGATAACTATGCACCGATTAAAGCCTCTGTTCATAGACTGATTTGTTGAATCGACAAGCCCAATGATAGAAGATACTTTGTACTTTTCTATAGTTTATTCACCTTCGCCACATTCAATGAACGCTCGCTTCTCTGTTCGCCGATGCATAAAACTTTCTTTACCTCTTTGGCAAACAGACACAATTTCAGAAAATGGCTTGCTAAATTCCGCATCCATCGCTTTTCAATTTGTCGTCGTGACAAATTTCGTGCGCATCATTCGTCAATGGTAGTTTGACACGCAAGTATCGTAAAGAATTTTGATGTTCGTTCTTGAACTCATAGGACTTTCACATTCTTATGTAAAACAGCTTCCGACAGCAGATATTGTTCTTCGTCCTATGAAAATCGTAGATTTCTGTGTGCACTTCTAACAACTATTGAAAAGTTCACGCGTGCGAAATGATCAATCGATGTATTATGTATAGCTTCGTAAAAACTACTTCACACGGGTAGAATAAGCATAAATTGCAAACAGTGCATCGTTTTAGCTATAATTTCAATATTTTAAGACCGTTATAAGATGCGATCATTAATAATTTTGTAAATTTCTGATATATCACTTCAAGGAAAAGATTCAAGTTTATACATATATGTATGCACACGTACAATTAGACCTTGTAGATACAGTGGAATTTTGTTTGTATTTACATTAAAATGAATTTAATTTATACATTATATATTTATGTTTTTAACAGATAAAACAAACATAACTATATTTTCGTAACTTCCCTGTGCATTTTTTCAGTAGCAATTTCAATACGAATTTAAGATACAGTATGAGATTATTGTTAATAATTTTGTATATTTCGGGTAAATCGTTTGAAGGAAATTGTGCAGGTTTGTATACAATTTATATATTACTGTATATCTATATTTTACGATAAGTTTCATTAAATTCACGAGGCTTCTGATCTTCCTAATCTTTATTTGAACTATATAAATTGAACTGCAGTACCAATTTTTAATTTTCTTTACTGCAAACTGCTAAGTCTAATTAAAATCTCCTACAACTGTTACGATCTTTTACGAATATTCTTCCCTTTAAACGCGCCGGCTACGATCGGTCAAACCTTACAGAGACACGTATTTTTATGTTTAATTATTGGCACGTGCCGATAGCTTCACGTTTCCCAAGAAACGTGAATTCCCGCACACACACGTATCGCATGTAAGAAAGTCATCAATCAATTCAATTAATCACGTGCCGGACAATTTTCTAACTATGGGGAGGGCTCATGAGATTTCACTTTGTTCTGACCATCGACTTACCACGCCTGTGATTAATAGACATGAATCAAAGAGCGATTAAGCTTCTAGGAGATACTGATTTCATTCTCCGTTTTCTTGCTACCGACTTACATGGCTGTTACACGGAAGTTCCGTCGCCGTTTCCTAATCCGACCGAGACAATTTCCTTTTTCAGGCGGACACTTCAGATCTTCGCTACTTTGCGAGAATCCAGCATAAAAAAATGGAATTCTTTCATGGTTTTCAACTGTATGTCTTCTGTTTGCGTAGAAATTACCTTGCCAGTTCAGATAAACGGAATTACTTCCAGCAAAATGTTCATCGTTGAAGACGTTATTTTAATTTGTTTTATTTCCTACTTCCCGTTAAAAGAACTTGTTTTCATTGCACAGAAACGATCTTTGAACACACATCCTTATTGATGCAAGATATATCGAGAATTATGTAAAGTATGTTCAGGCACGTATGTGACTTAACAAGAATACAAACTGTATACTGCCATTACTGTTACTATTGGGAAGTTCCGAGACTATCTATAAAATGCATGTTTTGTGTGAAATTTAGCTGCGAAGATATAACACTTCCGTACTTTTGCTTTTATTTAAATAAACGTGCAGCGAAACATTAATGATATACAATAAAGCGTAAGAATAAAGTTTGTTAATATTTGCGAACTAAACAGGAAACTCTTGTAGCATTCATAATTGCTTGGAACAGTAGGAATTATGAATCTTTATTTAATAACATTTTTATGCACTTCACTTGATGACAAAACTAACATAGAATATGTAATTTAGAATTATGTACATAATAATCAGCTACTTTGAAAACTTGACTTTGAACAAAAGTTTAATGGCATTCTGAGTTGAGGGAACTAACCCCTTTTCATTTCATTTCATTTCATTTCATACGTCGAAATGCAAGTAATAATAATTAAAGAACAAATGCATTAGAAACTATATGTACAATGGCATTACGGTGAAACGCGTTTCATTCAATTGAAAGTAGCAGTTTCATTTACTTTATAAATACATGCATCTTCTTCATATCAGTCGTATCTTTACATAATTCTCTTTCAGGCGTAAAATATTTAGTCCATTATCTTTCTCCTAGTTATACCTATGTTTACTAATAAACGATATCAATAAAATAGTACAGTCCGATTTAAAAAGCCAAAGTTAACATTTATATCCCTGAACAAAAAAGTGATCAGATTAATAGAAGTTATGCAGACTTAAATATAGTTTAACTTTCAGTTAACACAGTTTGTTGCGAAGTTGAAGGAAAGCCCTTTCAGTGGCGACACTTACATGGGACACCCTGTAGACAAGAATAACTTTTCCATTCTAACAGAAAACCATGCCGCGATGTCCCGCAGACCAACAACGCCGTATCGTGGGAGAACGATCTTTCTCTAATTGTAAGGGTCACGTTCTTGCTGCACAAAGAACCACGAGAGTCAGGAGCATCCACGTAGCCACCTCATACGATATAATGACCCGACAACGCAACGGCCAGGTAGTGATCAAGTTATTTTCTTCTTGCAGGTAAGCATGCGTATGAGTTGCTTACGAGCATCGTTGTTTCAGTGTCAGTGGGTCAACGGAAACTGGAGAAATCTTTCTCCTCGTCTACGCACGTGCCTCTCTTTCGTTGGATATCACATTTTACAGGGCAACAGCACGTATGTCCTTCGTAGATCGGAAAATTAATGTCACGCAAGTACACCAGGGGATCTGTCGCTGTGTTACGTGTTCCAGAATGTCCAGTTGGGTCTGCTTTTCTCCCTCTCCTTCCTGTTCATCTTTTTGTGTCGCTTCCCCCTTTTTTTCTCTCGCGTCGATCTTATTGGATGTCCCAACCGTACGGGTACTTTCACGTTCCGTAAGAAGTGAACGTACCTGATGACCGATCGTCGATTTTTTACATCTCGTTTGACTTAGAAAGGGGATTTTTCAAGAACTACGCCTTGCAGCGCTTTTATGCTCCGCTGTATCTACGCTGGAGCTACGTGATTTACCTTAATTGCATACCGTTTTTTACCTTTCAAACGGTATCATCGGGAGTGAAATAGTTTAGGTGATAGTGAACGCGAGTCAATGCTTCGTAACGCTTTCAACGAGTCTCTTATTTCTTTGCATTTGATTCTCTGTGCATGTTAATGAGTTCACGGGCAAATAAATAACGATCTGTTTGAATCAGTGTTGGAAGATTATTTGAGACTGGTTGTTACGATTCAAGGAAGTAACCTCGCGACTGATGACACCCGATTTAAGAATCAATGTTTCATTTCTTGAAAGGAGAAATAGATCTTCAGATCTTAAGAAATCATCATTCACAGTGGAGTCAATTTTAAGAAATTGGAATGATTGTGTTATGATCCATGCTCGCTCCACTAATACATTTTGTTTTTACCATTTGCTGTTTTTTTAAGTTTTTTTAAGTTTTTTTAATTGATCCGGTTAAACATAGTAAACGATTCCTCTCCTATAAATTTAGTATCAAATATTAAGTCACATGTTAGAAAAATAGGTACATAATTTAAAGTGGAAAATATTCTTCTTCAGTTTCAATCGTTCAGAAAATATAAAACCGATAATGCTAGACAATACGAAATATGTAGCTTCATGTTCTCCCAATTACTTTCCAGTAAGCTGTCCTCTATTTAAATATTTATTACGCGGCCCATCGACTACTGCAAGGTAAAAAATACACAATCCACGATCTTCGACTACCAAAATTATAAGCCCATCTACAATTCACGAAGTATGATCAATTAATAAATCCGTCCCGCTCAAATTGCTGGGCAACCAATTTCACCATTTCAACTTCAACCCCTCCGTCATAACAAATCAAAGATTTCAACATAAAGACTATCGCTACAATTTATATTATATATTTATATATATTTATCTATATAGTTTTCAAATGAATACTTTGTTATATTACTTTATTCTTTCCTTTCCCATTTTCCTTTCTACTTCCTTTAGCTATTTTGCCATGTCCTCGCTTTTTCTACCGCGGACTATGTCTTCGACACCTACGTTCCCACTTCCAACTCCCTACAATCCCGCACCATGTGCTCCAGCATTCCCCAACCATCCTCGCATAACTCGCAGCTACTTTCTTCCTCCGACCTCCTGTAAGTGTTCCATTTTTCTGCGGTTCCTCAACTTGCCCTTGCTATCAAATTCTGGCTGTTTTCTTTCCCTTTTCCCTCAAGAACATACTCAGCCAGCCTCCCAGTTATTGTAAGTATACTTATGTATATCTGCTGTTGTATTTGGCGCCTTGTATTGCGTTGTATTGCACTTGTCTCATTCCTTCAAGTGCAGCCCTATATCTTGTCTTTCTTTTCCCAGCTGTTCTAGTTCTGGCGGGTTAATCCCGTTTCTTTGCGTCTGTCTGCACTCTACTTCCTTCTTTTTCTTTGACGTATTCTTTTAATAATTTCCTTCCCCCTTTTTCGAATGTTATGGCCCTTTACACCGCCTAATCCTTAATTTATCTCCCTGCTATTCCTCTAAAACTATACAATCCGGAATTCATCCTCTGTCTAATCTTAGCCATTTTACGTCCTTTATCTGCATCCTTTCTATTTCTACCTTCTCTCTCACCATCCCCATACTTCCACCCCATCCACTGACACACTTAGTACCAACATATCGGTCATCGGTCAAACACGGACTTGGTTTATTACTTTGGTGGCCCTTTTAATTCGTTCCTTTATATTGTTCCGCATGTTTCCGTTCCTTTGTAGTACTATTCCTAGGTACACAGATTCTGGGGAATCATCCACCTTCCCCCCTTCCTTCTTTTCCTCCACCTTATCTAAATACCATTACCTTTGTCTTATTTACATTTACTGCGAATTCCTTTCGGTGGAAAAACCTTTCCAGTCTCCTCATCGTCTCGTTTAGTTCTTCTTCCCTTGATGCAACTAGGGCTATACCATCTGCGTATGCCAGACACAAGAACTTCTCTTTGCCCACCACTGAACCACCCCCTTGACCTTTTCATAGCTCATTCTCCATTTGCGCTAGGTATATGGCGATTAGCAGTGTGCTCACGAGGAATCGCTACCTAAGCTCCTCTTCTGTCCAAAATTGTTTAGACTTGTCTCCTTTGTTTCTGCCTACATTTTTGGTCTCCTCGTTTATTTCTTTCGTCCATTCTATTAGCCCTTTTCTTATTTTACACGGCCCCATGCTATGCCAAAGGCTTTTCCTTTTTACCAAGTCGAACGCTGCCTTCACGCCCATAAACAAGGCATACACTTTTCCCCTTTTTTCATTGCTGCGGAGTCGATAATCAAAATTCCCGACTGCGACGCCGACGCCATATCCCTGACTACAGCACGAATTTCGTTCTATCCCGCATCAAAATTCACGGATTTCTTCTCTAATGCGAAAGGAAAAACGGTAAAGTTCAATATTTATGTGTTCTTTGATGCAAATGTAGTATTTTTAATATATTAATAGTTTTATTACAAGTTTCAATTATTTTAAGCAAACTCTTGATTTATGTCTTTATTAACATAATTCTCCTTCTACTACATATTACATGATGCAACATATGTGTATGCACTACCAATTGCACCACTGTATGCATTTCCTGAATCCTGCCTGCGTGACCGGCGGATGCCCATCTGTTCAACTTAACTTCAGTCTCCCGTTCAGTACTCCGGCACAGATCTTATAAACCGTTACAAATATGCATATATTTATCATAATAAATAATTTCCGATTATAGTCGCCACTGGAACAGTCCCGAAGAACTTAGAAAGTTTGACAGTCACTGAATTAAACGATTAAGAAATCCCGTTCGGGCACGAGCGATTACGCGCGAAAAACGACGATTGCACGATGGTTTTACGCCAGACTCATTGTCTCAGCCCGCTTTGCACAATACGTATAGGCTCGGCGACCTTGTTGCTTCTTTCTCTGGCTGGCTCGTAGGAGAGAAGGCGTGCTTCGATTCTGAAAAACGTGCTCGGTGAAAGAAGGGCGGTCTGGTGAATGAGCATAGCTCTATGAGGGTCGGCCGTTCCCCGGGGCGATCGAGAGGAGAATAAAATCGCCGCTGTCGAGGAAGTGTCCGCGGGTGAAAGTACTTCTGGGATATTCGTGGAGAGCGGTCCGACACGTTTGCCCATGAGAAAAGCAACTCCGTGCCGGACAACACGGTTAAGTCTTTTCACGTTGCGATCGAAGGTTGCCATGATTACGATAATCGAGATGGGATCGTGGTTCGACGCATATAGCTGAGATTCGCGAGACTTTCGAGGCGAATTTTGAAACGCGAACAGTGTTTGAAATTTTAGGCGCTGAATTTT
Organism: Nomada ferruginata; assembly: GCA_963583965.1. Classification (NCBI taxonomy): domain Eukaryota; kingdom Metazoa; phylum Arthropoda; class Insecta; order Hymenoptera; family Apidae; genus Nomada; species Nomada ferruginata. The sequence continues at coordinate 4,059,525 of OY757225.1, read as the reverse complement.
TCTGAATTCTGGGTATACGAGGAAAGCGATTCGATAATTTGTTTTGCGTAAATTAATATCAAATTCGTTGGGAGCTGGGTGTCGAATGACGCAGGTCGGGTGAAATTCTTGTAGTAGGTAATTTTCGAGTATCGGCCAATTTTAAGATGAAAGGTTTCGATGCAGACCTTGGTGTAATTGTTTGAATACGGGAATTAGCTTACTCTACGTAGATGCTCTTGGAATTCATTTTTTTGTTCCTCCAGTGGCGAAAATGTATTTGCTTTTTACGGATTTCTTAACTTTCAAGGACTAATAGGCGAATTTTTAAACGTAACTTTTAATTTTATAATTGTGTGCTCGTGTAAAAGTAGAATTAGTAAAGTGTAATATTACATGGACTAGAAAAGGAATGAAGTAAAAGTAAAGCTGAAGTTATACTTCTTTTGATTGGATGTTATTGATTGGAAACACCTACTGCGAATAATTGTACTTTGTGTTTTCTGTTTTCTTGCTTCTGGAAACTCGAATTAATTTTTTCTTTAATATATTTGATAACTTTCTTACGACCATATAGAGTGCTTTGCGGGATGCTATATACATACATACGTGTTGCACAGTATGCGATTATGAAATACTTATGTTTACTAATACTTTAAGTTTTTCAAGTACCATACTATGCATTTTATGTGTGCACTTATAACTGATATTACAAACATTCCCGACGGGTAAATAAAAGTGAATGCGATGGAATCAAAAATTCAGCGTATTCGTTAATTTTTTATGTAACTGAATGTTATGCGTGAAATTTTTTAGCGCTGTTTTACGGCCACCAGGAATATCGAATTTTTATTATGCAAGAGGATGATCGGACAAAATCTTGTAATAACGATCGCGTCAAAAATATTTTCATACATTTAAATCAGTTTCTTATAATATTACTTTGTTCTGTTAAGGACGAAACCGTGCTGCACGTGAAACTTGAAAAATATCTTTAATATAATTAGTTAAACACCGTGTATTATAAACTTGGAAAGCAAAACAGCAAATATTTTACTAAATATGTCGTACCTATTACCGAGGAGGGTAAATCTCTGTTAATAATGTATGTTTATGTATGTATATCATGAAAGAAAAAGATGGTTTGTTACTGCACTTCGTAGCTTATTTCATTTAAATGCAACAAATAGTGGTATAATGTACATTGCATAATTAATATCTTAGCAATACGATGAAATAATTAGCATGATTACTCATTCGATTTCTCTTTTTACCCAATAAGTAATTCTATGCATCGATATCGATGATCGAAAATATCCAACGTCTATACTGGTACTATTGAACAATAGCCTGGATTATCGGCCTATTCAATCGGATAATATCAGTGCATGCAGTTTTTAAATTCTGTCGATTGTGTTTTATGCATTTACTTCGCATGTAGCAACGATATTTAAGAGGAATAAATTATCAGTCACGTAATGACAAACATGTGTTGATAAATAAAAGGAAAAGAATTACAGTTTGTTTAATATTAAAAACAGCTGTAATGAAATGTTGTGTGAGACGACTCGAACAAAAGTATCGAATATCTCACTCATTTGCTGCTCAAAAATGGTGGAAATAAATTGCTCCCTATAAATAAACAAAAACTGTGGTACCTTTAAAAGATGTTTCCAGATATATTTAGTTTTAAATTATAACTAGATGTAGCGACATCGTGATTTAAATGTAAAGGTTTATATGATGTCGTTCGCAAGCCGGGAATAAGTACGTAAACAAATAAAAATTACGTCATATAAAAATATAAGGAATTTTGTACACAGTTATAAAAATATTTCATGACGTTTCCAAAAATTAGATAGACAACGTCTCAATAATATATCCGAAAGTGTTCTCGATTTCAATCCTCCTTGCACGGTACAAATGTGTTTGTATGGTAGGAATAAAACTACAAGTGAAAAAAATAATGACGTGCAGATTTAATGACCGTACAAACATTCGTAAGGAAATTTTTTAATCAACATTTCGGAATTTTTTCCTTGTTGTTGATAATGAGTTTACGTTGGCGAAAAAAATTGTGACGGGGGGGGGGGGGACATCAAATGTATCGTAAAGATGTGATCGAGAAAGAGAAGGATTATCGTTTGTTAAAAGTCGCTCTCCTTGACTTCATCATCTTTGACATCGTTACCCTCGTTACGCACGCTTCTTACCATAATCACGCGAAGACACAGGTGTGACAATAATTTACGTAACTTTTCGCGTGCTTCACCGTGACATAATTCAACAGAGTCGTTGCTCTTTAAAATTAATTGTTTTCACAACGCCGGACGTTTACTAAAAGAACGCCAGCAGAGATGATAAACTTTCAAGATACGCCGTGATAACGTGAGTTTTGTCCAATCGTAAGTCGGGGAGTATTGTATGTATTTTGAATTGTTCGGGAAGCTTGGTCCTTTGTTTGGGAGAACAGAGAGTAGTGCAATATTCAGTAAAAATTCCTTGCTTGTAATTTGTATACTGTAAGCTTCGGTTTAATAACAACTCCAAATGTTTGAAGTAATGTAACAATTTGCTAATGCATTTGTTGATTTCTGAAAAGGCAAATATACTATAGCAGTTCTAAAATATTGATACGTAGCGATGGATGGGTATAAAATAATTCATACGAATCTGTTCATAGTCGTTTTACGTGAGAATGAATGCAATACATTACTATAATGAAATATAATAAGTTGTCAATTTATGAAAAATAGTTATAGATGTGTTTTTTGCATGTTCTAGATTACTTTATTCTTGCGCCTAAATTTGTGCTGTTTTTAATCCTAAATGTAATGTCCGTTCCAGGCCTTTCAATATAATTATTCTACCACTTTTCTTTTTAACATAACGACAGATATAATCCTTTCTCGTTGTTAGTCCAAGATGTATAACAATGATTCGTAAAAATTAATCTTTTTCTCGACTTTACTTTTGCAATATTTCTTACTATTATGGGAGTGCACAAATTTTGGAAAAGATATTTACTACAGTCAAGTTCACATTAGGAAGCGTAAGATCCATCTATGTATTTTATATTTGATTAAAGGCAGAAATAATGTTTGCTTCCTGGAAATACCAGTATTAATTTTGCATCTAATAAAATAAAATAACACAATTATTTACAGCCTTGTATTAAAGTATTTTAGGAAGTGTTACCAACCGCGTCATGAATGTATAATATTATATAATAATGAAAAGTGATTATAACAGAGAGGATGTAACGTCCATTAGACATCAGATAGAATAATAAAAGACGTGGTCAGATAATGACTTAAGGTATACGTATAGCGATTGCTATTTTATTTAATTGTTAGAAGGTGCAATTGACCCATGGCTTGCAACAATTATGACCTATCGTATGGTACCCGGCCTGCAACGAAGAATTTTTTTTAACTTGCAACAGATCGTGATAGGTCACTGCCATGGAAAGGTATTGTCACCGTGAACAAACATCCGTGATAAACCGTTACGATTACCTCGATCATTCATTGAATTCAGATCCAATTCCTAAGATTGCATTTTAAATAAATTAAACTCTATGCTTTTTTTCATTAATGATCCGAATTGTTCAAGCAAGTCGTTTTCTTCTTCTATTTTCATCTTCTAAACTTCTTCGATTTCAATTAATTCGTCGATTTAAGTATACACTTTATTCAAGAATTATAGAAATTCTAAATTTCAATAATAATTAATAATGAAAATTTCAGTAAATTAATTATTTCATTCCCCATACCTTTGAAAATCATAAAATTTCTATTCGTAAACTCGCAGACAATCAACGATTTCCTCCAATTTCGTCTTCCGGAGTTTAAAGATAGCGTTCCGCAAATATTTAGTTGCATCAAGTTTTCCACCAACTTCTAATACTCCACGGTACTTGTACATGGACGTTCAGATTTCATTACAATAATCGCCAACATTTTTGAGACCGAACCGCACTAACACGTTTCGTTAAAAAGTACACAAAGCTTATGAAAGGTGAAAGCAGAAGTCCTTCTGATAGCATTAAACGGATCACAATTACGTACGCTTACAATTCGTTATCGTCCGTTCCTGGGAACGTAACATTTTATTTTATTTTCTTCTTTATTCTTTACAATTCCTTACTTTCGAAGAGAGTGTTCAAGTGCATCAATGGTGAGAGAGTGCGTATTTCATAGCTCGTGGTTTCGAGAGGGAAAGTAAGTCGCATGATTCTTGCTTGAAGAATTATACTTGGGAGTGGTGGCTTTTTTTTAGGCAAATGTCTTCTTGCTGAATGGTTCAAGTAAAAAATTTTAAATTATAGGAAATACATTCTAAGTATTTTTTGGTGGTACTATTTTGTGAATATTTATTATTATTTTATATTTCAATTCATTAAGCGAATTTATATTAATATAAATTATTTATTTGGTCGATGAAGTTCAACGGCATTTCTCCGAGGGAATGTTAAGTATTGATGTTTAAGATTAGAAGGGGGAAGAGCAATGAATAATTTAGTATTTCATATGAAGTTCTGCAAAGTCATTGCTTTGTAAGAATTTCGAACATAACAAACCGAGTAATACACGATTACAAACTAATTAAGTTCGTCGTAATTTCCTTCCTTTTTCTTGCTACCATTAAAAGTTGTGCTACAAAGTAAGCTTTAAATATTTCAAAAATGAAATACTAAACAAAATCAATTATCCTGAATTCCAAAAATAGAATCCATCAGAATCTCCGTTTCGAAGCAGATACTGGACAGGAATACAAGTATTTACATACATAACGAATGCAAGGTTGGACAGATGCGTTCCGTGTAACCGTGTTACAGTTACTGTCCCACATAGCGAACATTACGACGATTAGTAATCTAATAATGCACGTGCTCGTTCTACCGTAAATCCACTACGGTTGTAAACACAGGCATCTTTAAGCGAGTGCAATGTCCTTCGAGTTGTCTCTGTTTCAGCGGCGCGCGTCCTTAGTTTCACTGTTCGTCGAGACAGGAAATTTTCAAAAGGCTCCACGGCAAAATGACAAGAAATTACAGCTTGTCGAACGGAACTGGTGAATCGACGAACAGCGCTGAACAGCGACGGTAAATAGGGAGAGACATAAAGTTGTGCGCGTTGAGTTCAGATTTTTAGAGTCCGAGTTAAGATGGATGTATGCTTCCAAAAAAAGAGAATATGCATTTGAATACTATTGTTCAAGGAGACGATCGTCCGTAACAGTAATACGAGATCGTCGGTAACTGCCTTGGTGCGATACGAGATTTATGGTCCTGCGAGGGATCGACATCTCGTCGCCAGCGAGGATCATAAGGACCGTCAGTCTTAGACAAACCTTTGAATAGCCAACACGAGTTACATACATTCTAATGAAAGTATCTTCTATTCACAACGAGTCTTTTACATTATTTGGCCATTCCACGTCTTACATATACATACATAATGAGTAACAAATACAATACTTTATTTGTATCTTACCAATCCATAAACTGGATGAAGAATTGATAGCGTTTATGATACATACTTTTAAATAAGCACGTCTAATTAATTTTTTAAATAACTATGATGAAAAATGTTAATTTCATCATGATGTTTAATATCTCGAAATACCGAGTGCGTCGTAAGTAAGGCAAGTCTCGAAACATTTATACGAAGATGTTGAAGCTGAAGATTTCACTGCATATGCACGCATGATTTCTATCAATCTTTGCTTTAACAATCACTTTCTAAAACAAAACAGAATAACCAAGATCCCGGCCGATGAATTATTTACACAATGTTTCCGTTGAAAGAGTTGGAAGCGTGTAGTAATAATAACTAATTGTATTCTGACATTGTACAAACTAAGGCGCGATGTAGCTGAGAGGATCGAAACAGTAGTAGTAGTATGATCGACGTTAGTGAAAGTGCAATTATGTTGCGTATTGTCCGCGATGGTTTTTCGATCATCTAATTAAAAATATGAGCACGTCGTCAATGTATTCGTGCTGCTTAGATTAACTGAAACAGTGAAACCCATATCGGTTTCCTGAGAATCCTAAAGTGTACTGTTTAATCTAAAACGAAATGAAAGCTCGCAAGCAATAATTAATGAATTGTTGTAACAAAGACAGTGACGTATAAGTAATACGATATGCATTTTATATCAGGGTATTGCGAAGTACAGGCACAAACGTAGAAATGTTAATCGCCACCTGTCTTTTAGGTACGATAATTTACGAAGGATAATGTTCTTCTAATATCTTTTCAATCTGAAAGTCATGAAGAATGAATCGTAATCGAAGAGACTGGCGAAGAACTCTGTTGAAAACTCGTAATTCGTACCATTTAATTGAAATAGCATGCTTCCATCGCACCCTGGCGTTCACGATAAATCGAGTTTCTAATACCATCGACATTGTAGTTATAATTGTGTAAGTCGACCACGAAAAAGAAAGCAACTCGAGAAAAACAATTATGCATTTCTTAATGAGCAGCAAACCAGCAGCAAACAGCGGACCGCATGATTTGTGAATATATAGATTCAAGAAGTAAAGGTAAACAAACGTAAAACATTCTCCACATAGATCACGGTAACTTCTTTTTAGAAATGTATTCCTCAGAGGTTTTCTGGCATTCGGTAAAATAAATCGCGGGGAAAATAATTATATTTCTTGCTATTTTCATTACACTATATGTATGCATTAATATTATTATATTAATGCAACGCCCAATAATGATATCGTAGGACAAAGTGAACTTGTCGCGGATCGATATTTTATTTAATCATAAAAAATCAAGCAAAAATACAAATTACTTTCGCGAATTAAGGTTTCTGAAATACATTCCTTATTCCTTGAACCAAACAATTTGTTTCCTTGATATGACTAATAAGTGCATGCACGTAAATTGAATCATCAACGTATTCAGTGATTCAGTGAATTCTATTTACTTTCATTAACGCGCATTTTGTTTTTAGATGACGAGTCTTTCGCGGCTAATCACAGAATTCTACTTCGCCTATTATTATAATTTGTCGCTCAGAAAGTCGCTTGATTCAAGCATTGGTAATTCTCGTTAATGAGCGAATCCTTTTTATTCAATCAAATCGCTGCTACTTTTACGACCTGTCAGATGTATTTGTACGTGAATACATGACGGTCTAAATGTAATAAACACATCCACGAACACCTTTACGGGTTTTCAGTATTTGTAAGTCAATTAATTGATTTCGTTTCAGTAATCGCGTAAGAATTAGAAATATTTATCTATCAATAAATACGTATGGGGAGAATACCTGAAGAAATGATGTACTTAGAATTAATGGTATTCCGATAATTTTGTCTTTAGAGAGGTATTTTTCCTACAATTCGATAACACGTTATCAAGCAGCTAGTGTTTGTACCGAATTCCCCTTAAAAATCTAATTGCAATCTGTACATTAAATAAATGGAAATCAATTTTTATATTACGTTCTATTTCGTTAAATGTTGTATTAGAGTAATCATTTACCAACTTGCTTATTGTTTACAAAAAAGGGACTTCAAGATAAAAGCATAATGATCTACAATGGTAATCTGAATCGGCTGATCTCCAAGGGATCTGGTTTCTACTTACCGCTAGATCTGGCGCAGGTCTGATCAATGGCGCCTCATACTACTTGCACTAGAAACCCTACTTCGACACTTTGAGCTTGAAAGAAATTGCCCCCTTCATTTATAAACGTTTCTATAGAAATAAGCCAGTCACTTCCGACTACCATTACGTCGTAAACAATAGCGTAATAATACTGGTTAGCTATCAAGAATGCAAAGAGGGTTACACGGTAACCATCCGCGATTAAACGGTTCAATTACAACGATCGATCGATGATAAAATCACGTGGAAAATCCACCGGCGATTTCCTCGACCTTTAACGCAACACAATTCACAGGAAACCAGGCAGTAGAATAAGTCATTTATGGAAATAACGCCTTATCGATTCTACAGTTTCTGCTGAATGAATTGGAAACTTAAATACTTTAAGTTAAGCATTTACTCTACAATTCTTATTGTTATCTGTACCTTATACGTGAACAAGTGAGACTATTACTTGTTGAAAGCACAATTATAATACTTATTCGAAAATTTGGTTAGCTGTCCTGCAACATAACTTTCTTGCTTATAGGATCAAACGAGTAAATCTGTCCCTGCATATGAAATTATGCTACGAAATACAAATTGTTTCCACTTGATGTACAGGTTTTAAGCACGCGAAAAACACAGTTCTCTCCGAGTAGGTAGTAATCAAAACCGTTTCGTTATGCGGGACATATCATCTTCGCATTCTTGACAATTGCTACACATTGTCCTAACTTCACCGTCAAAACAACTAGTTCTTACGAGAGACGTCCTATCTGAGGCAGGGGGGGAGGGCAGGAACGTATAAATTCGTGACTCGAGAATTTGAAAAACCGATCCGTCGACTTTCACTCTTCAACGACCACTTCCTGTCCCGTCTGCGAATTATCATCGATTTTCATTCGGTGCACGCGCGGCCAACACACGCCGACAGAAATGTCTCGATGTCTGGTATCAAGCACGCCACGATAAACGGGATTATCGCGAGAAATCTGACATTTCTATATCGCGTACACGCCGTACGCCTACGCGTTACTTAACTCGTTACGTTGATACACGTCAGATCTTAGGCAACCAAGCGCAATTAAAGATACACGCAACGAGGATTCACCGTGCATCAGACTTCGAGTTCTTATTGCAGCCGGACCTTGGCTAGTTCGACTGTTTCAATATTGGACACGAAAATGTATGCACACCCTGGCGAGTACGAAAGTGGCTCGCTTCATGCACGCCTCGTGTTAGAACTGCTAGAATTTTGCGTTCGGCTCATTTAAGTTCGGAAATCAGCAGGATGATTGAACCACGTACTTGTACTACCTATTTGTTGAAAGTTTTCAGATTACTTTCTTATTTTTGTCAACGTTGATTCACTTCTTATTCAACCAGCAATTCAAAGTTAATACTTATTCAGTGTAGATGTTTCTTTAGCTTGGTTTAATTCCCAATCTTAGGTGGCATCAGTTTTCAACATAAAGTTGTTCAGTATCGTAAAATTAATAGCGTAGGTTCGCGAAGTACAAAGTGAGGGATAACTCGAGTATTTTCGTACTTTTGATTTTATACATGTACATCTAGGTCTATGGATCGTCTGATCTTTGCTGAATTTAAAAAATGTTCACTGACGTAGATTTGTGATAGGGGACAGTTAATAATTGCCATAGGGGATAATTTAAGCCATTGTGTACACTTTTAAACTTAAGACACTGTATCGTCTTATTTTAAATTTTCCGAGTATCTGGAAACTCGGACGAAACTGTATTTAATGCGTCCTAGATACGTTTAATATATGGTGGCCATTGATTCATTGACAGGCGACCTAAAAGAGTAAGTTGCTACTGCTTCCCTGACTGACTTGTCACACCGAAGACATTGAAATATTACAAAAAATGTATGCAAATTCCATCATTGTCAATTGTTACAGATGCATCTAAAATTAACTTGGCATTAAAACTTATTTCAAACATAGAGCACCCTAGCAATATCGTACAATCTGTGCTACAAGGCTAAGGGTGTGACCCTAGTCAGTTACAGTGATTAGAGTTCCCTCAAACATACGAAACGGAGCAGTGATCGATCTAAATCATATTTCTGGCATTCAACGAATAAACGTTCGCCTAAAATAAACTATTCGACCAAATAAACGTGACGAACGAAAACGGTCTCAACGAAAATCAAAATAAAATTCGAATAATCTTTTCCAAACAGTATCCTCATAAAAATCCCTACCAATTGTGCAGACATTATCTACACCTTTCCCATCAAGTACGCGTATTCTCTGACGTTTACCGATCGATCAGTGAACACCCCAGAAATCAGAACTTGTGTCCTTACCTGCAGGAGTCGATCCTCCTCATGTTGAACGATAATTCAGCGGTGAACACGATTCTCCCCGTTTCCCCTTCTGTCCCTGAATCTTCGAAACAATCACTGTCCCCTGACTCTGATTCGACGGTTGGGAGACCGGTGACGACAAGCGGAAAACACTTTCTTCTCAGGTGGTGCACAAATCGTCCGATGTGCACGACATCGAACCACGCGACGGACCGGCGGATACTGAGCTCTCGGGGCCCGCGATAGCCTCTTCACACGGACGAGTGAAAGCGAGAGGTGCCTCTCGTGGCACCGGCGAAGACCAACGAGTCACCAGCCCGAGCAGGAAAGAGCAAGACAGAGAATCTAGCGGTCGACAGAGAAAGCACGACGTCCCAGTCACGTGAAAAGAAGGAAAACGTTATGGTTAGATCGGTAGAGTAGAAGAGAAGGTATCAGGAGGACAAACAGGCCGGTTGAAGTGCGAGGACTATGGTCCTCCGGTTACGTACATACAACGAGGAGAACTGATTGAAGCGAGCAAGAAAGCACGACGCTGCAATTACATTCTGAGAGGGAAGAACCTGTACACTGGTACTCGAGTGGTGGAAAGAACGAGTGAGAAAAGACCAAGAGTCGATGGTGGTTGCTAGAACCGTGCTCTTCTATTACGCGCGGCTCGATACACCGATTTAAGCGAGAGAGAAAGCACGATGCTGCCGGTCACGTGAAAAATAGGAGGCGCTCATGGATGAGTCGTGGGTCGACGAGAGACGGAACGAGTGGAGGCCAACAAGGACGGACATACGTGTTGGGGAATAGTTCGTCACGTGCGAAGAAGGTAACAACAGCCCAGTTAATCGAGCTGCGACCATGAGGAGTGGAACGACGGCGAAAGCGCCACACGGAAGGAACCATGTGATACTCGTCGGGTTCAGCCGCTCTTCGGACGGATTTAATCTCCTCACTGTTACTCCCTTTGTGCTTGCTGCCCGCCCGTTTTCCGATCCGTCCCTTTATTTCTCGCATTTTCTAATCGATTGCACGCACTGGCATGGCATGTCAACTTTCGACGCATACGGGTAATTGGTGGCTACTTTATTGAACAGATTTTATTGGCATTCGTTGGTCCTCTTGTGTCGACGCTTATACATTAGTCGGTATCGATGAACTGATGAAACTACGTGCGGTGGTGTAGCAGTTGATGCTTGAAATATCGATGAGGCGGATTGGTACATTTCGAGTTGGTTCTTAGTTGCTTTTACCTTGGAACTGCGTTTTTGATTAAAAGATCGGGGATAATTTTCAATAAACTCTACATAACTTGTGATCGTGTGAAATTTTATTAAACCTCCAAAACATCATTTCGTGATGTTCCATCGGAAAATGTTAAGCCATCTGCGATGCGCGTTCAAGCTAATTATTTGCTATAATCATTTTCAATTTGTATAATATTTTGAGTATGTCGTCTGATAACATTTATACCGATGTCGTGTGGCGATAAATAAAACAATAAATGTAAAATACATCTGTACCAGCATTGTTAAAACATTTCTTCATCTCTGTGCCTCGAAGAGTTTAATACCGACCCATTGATTAGTATGTCTGTAGATACATTTATAGGCCAAAAATTCATAGCGAGGTGCATTCGATTATTGGGGTTCGTAAACAAAATATTTAAACGAGATAAATTTGCGTGATATCCTATGGAAAAGTGGTTTGGTTCAACAGTTATGTGACAGGAAGTGCCTGTAGAGGAGTTAGTTGGAAGAGGAACGGACACGCTTCGATTTTCCGTGGAATCAATTTGTAGAGAGGGTAATTGAAAAGCGTACTTCAGACCTATTACTCTCTCGTGTACTGCATAGAACCAGTTAGGATACTGGATATCGACTACGAGGAGAAATAGCACGTATGTGTATTAAACAGTTTTAGACGAATGCAACGTTTCTGTGTAAGAAATTAAATTAGATACGCTTCCTCCGACACTTAAAATGTTTAGGACATTTACAGTCAGTCCCATAAGTATTCGCAGTCTCGCCGTCAATAAAGGAAATTGTTTGAATCTGAGTGCATTTTGTAATAAGTTTTCATTACAAATGACCATGTCTTTAAACAAATGAATAAATATTGAACCGCTTCATTATAACTAATTGCTTCTGCAGACAATCAGGGTACGAACACTTACGGGACTGACTGTACGCGATGCACAATAGAAGTATTGTGCCCATAGTCCTTTATTCCTAATCATTTTTTGAAGTTGGTCACCAACTGTAAAGTTGTATTTGTTTTTTAAACTAAAGTATAACACGATGTTTGGAATTCGTTGACTTTCTTAATGGCGAACTGGGTAAACTTATTTTATACAAATATTTTCTAATACTATGAAACGGTTTTTTATTAGTTATTTATGTAGTTTCGTCATCTCTGCAGGAGCGTGAATTCTATGGAATTTAACTTTTGTCATTCTACAGCATCGAATGTATTCAGAGTAGTGCATTAAATTCTGTGTCCTTTTGCATATTTAAAACGAGGAAGTTGTTCCACAGATAGATAAATTAACGAAAAAGATCTCATATAAATTCAAAAAGAACCAGAGATACAAAACTTGTATACTATACTAAAGCTATGTGACATTTCCGCAGGACGATTAAAAGTAGAATTAACAAATTATTCTGCTAGAATTCATTGACTTTTAAAGCGTTTCATTTTTTTTATAACGTTTTTCTAGAAAGAGGTTTCATCACAGTCGAAAATAGGAATGTAGCAGGATGTATTATAAAATATTACGGCATTCGTCAGTTTATCCACAGATGGAACAATAAAAGCAATGAAAAGAGTACAAGAACGAGGAAAGGAGAATCGTTCAGGGAACGAATTTCCCCAAATCTTGCCACCGGTTCCTCGATACGTTGTCATAAAAGATTTAAGGCGCAAATGAATTCTTGCGAAGGGATAACGTCGCTATAAAACATTCAAGAAAACGCTTAAAAAGAGTTTTAAATGACCTGTTTCTATGGTGGCCACGAAAATATGCAGTGTTAATATTGCGTACTTATCGTAGTATTAACACCGTAGATTTGTTTAACAGCAATCGTATACTGGAGAAACAGTGAACACATTGCTATTTAGGCCGTTTCATAACAAAATTTGTTCGCCTATTAGACTTAGAATCAGAAAAATTCCCCTGATGTTTCTCTAACAGTATATGTATACTAGCGATGCATATTTTCATAGTTCCATATAGGTAATATCAATTTTGAAACATTCAGAAATATTCTCACTTTCCGATTAAAAAAATGACCTACTCAAGTGTTTATGCAACAATCTTTGCTGCGGTGTCATCATGAAAAATGCTACCGAAACTTTCGATCTTTTGAATCCGTATTTTGTATCTTCTGTAAACTAACAAACACTTGTCTAAAATGAACGACAATAAATCTCTATCGAAATAATACATTTTTACTTGGTACAAATATTTTAAAGAAGTCAGACGATCACACGAGATAATGATCAGGTACAACATTCGATAATATTGAGAATTTGATTGCTCGAAAAATTAACTGAAATTGCGAGAAAAGTACCAAGATTTGTAGTGCTTAAAAATTTGGTCAAATGAAAATTCAGTAACTTTCTATTAATACATATTGTATTGTAGTCATTTTCAAAACTTAATCCAAATACTGTATCAAGAAAAGCTTTGTTAAAGCCTTCGAAACATAACACATTCGCCCCCCGATTCGCGTGACAAATAATTCCTCTCTTTACGTGATATTTCTAGTCTCCCTTCCTTCTTCGGGGAAGTGTGTACACACGTCTATTACGAACCATGAGTAATAAATCGTTGTATTTCTTAATTCTATCACCCAAATCGAGTCAATTTGTGAATTTTATTTCCAATATGTCTTTCTTCCTGTGAATTTCATATCACCACGCTATGTAAAAGATTATCATTATTTTTCTTTCTCGTTTGGTTCTAAGAGCACAGAGCAACAGGTATTCGTCTGTTACGCTATCGAGGTTTCTCTTCATCACGTGAGCTCTCGGTCTGACGTCGTACTATGCACACCTCTCTCAACTCTTCTGTTCACCTATTGTCTTTCGTATTTTTTTTTGTTCATCCTTTCTGAACGCGTAACTAGAGAGGGAGGGTTAAGGAATACGAGATCGACGCATCGGCGAAGAGAAGTTCGCAGAAGAGGCAGGAACGGGGAGCAGAAAAATTCCGAGAAGCGACGAAGCAGGAATCCTCGACGATCAGAATAGAGTGTTGTAATTGTCATGTGATCGGGCGAAAGGATCGTCCAACCATGTGCCTTACACCGTTCACTAGCAATTTCATCGCGCTACAGCTGTTCCAGCCTTTCCCTATACAATTTTTCCTGTACGCTAGACAGTGTCGGAATTTCTGCTTCAGATGATATTTCAGTGAGGACGAATATCGATTAATTTGGGAACGGCGGCGTGTCTTGACAAAACGGACGGGAAAAGTTTTATGCGTGGATAAAGAAGCGAGCGTGAACTATGTATATTTGCGTTTTTCTTTCATTGGTTGCGTGAAATGAAGTTTGAGTTTGGGAACAGAGTAACGTTCGACGCAAACATTGCCGTAAATAGCAGCGAAGCTAGAAAGTGTGTAAGGATTTTGTATTGTAGTTTTCATTTGAATACGTGAGGCCAGTGGTAAACTGTTTGTTAAAGAGGACAATGTCATTGCATTGGAAATTTATCACTCTGCATTTTGTAGAGAAACTGTGAAATGGAGTATTAAGTTGAAACGCAAATTATGAACGAACAATTAATTTACATTACGTCCGTTTTAACTGTCTGCCCGTTACTATTTCTATAATTATCAGAGATACGAAAAAATGTTTCAGATGCAAGTTGTATGGTATCGTGAGGGACATATCCTGATGGTAATTCTATGACCCTGAGATAACGTTGGATTGTCCTGCGATGGTCACATTTAAATTTTTAAATGGAACCCCATCTTTTTCACTACAGATTCTTGTAGCTAATATTAACACGTTTTCAAATCACTCCACGCATGTATTTTGTATAAACCTTTGTTGAGTTATAAACTTTCAACGTTTACTTGCTACCGGCATTAGCGTTCCCAATGTGCGTGTGTGTATATGTGCGTCTGTGTGCGTGCGGGTGTTCGCGTGTGTATATAGTAATTAGTGTAATATAAGGTGGCTATCCTTCAATATGTCCTCCATCATTAAGAATAGATTTCTGGAACCTGTTTTGGAATTGTTTTTCCCCCTCCCTTACATTTCAGATGTTACTTTTGCGCATGCACTACTTGTTCGTCTATGTAATTCTATTACACTTTCAACTGGAGTACGATAAGCTATTTCTTTCAGGTACCCCCATAGGAAGAAATTGCACGGCGAATCTCGATGGCCATGATATTGGCCCGCCACGTCCAATCCACCTTTTTACTACTGATGTATGGAAAGAGGGAATATGGGGGTAGAAGATCTGGCCAGTGGCAGGAAAAGTGAAGAGGCAGAAAAATGGTTAAGGGAGGTGGAAAGAAAAATAAAAGAGAAAAAGAAGAAATAGGGAGGGCAAGCGTGGGAATGGATGTCATTGAATGCGATAGAGAGAAAACGAGGACGAATAAAAATAAGATACAAGTTGGTGTAAGGTGGTTAGTATAAGGTTATTGATAATAAGTAAATAGGAATAAATAAATGTAGCGTAAGGCAGATGAGGGAGGCCGTAATGTAAGGTAGAAATTAAGAATGTAAAGCAAGTTCCTTTTCATGGCTGTGAGGTCGCCAAGCAAATAAAAAAAAATTCTACTACTGATGTAATGCCATTGGTATGAAAAATGCATTCATCCGTTACCAGGGGGCACCGAACAAAGTTCGCACTATCTTCAACTTTTCCCGATAACCAAATATCATACGAAGATCATAATCACGAGAAAAATTTAGTGCACTAGAATGGGCCTGAGTGGTTTTAATTTTTTGGTAATATTCTCTGATGTGTACAGTCGTTTTAGATAATGCAGCATTAGTAGCGATGGTACGAATGGAGGTTCTCGGAGGTAAAGCATTGTACATAACTGTACTAATTGTGAATTGTAATGTAATTTGCATGAATATTGAAGATTTCATTATCGGGAAGTTATGTTTCATTATGTTCAAAAGAAATTAAAAACTTGAGAGTGCACGCGTAACACTTATTCTCAATATTAATAAAACCTTGGCAAACTTGCTTCAATAAAAGAATATATGATATTCCTGGCAGTATGTGAAATTAAATGTCATAAACAATTATGAATGCTGTTTTATGCATCTACGATACATTGCATGATGTAAAAAATTGCAACATTTGCAAGCTATGTAAATTCGTCATAAATTGACCACTCCTTGTACACACATTTTTGTGAAAGATATTTAAAAAGTAGTAGCATTTAAAAAATTCTTATCATATTGTTACGATTTATGTACTATTGCTAAAATATTTATGGAGAAATGTCTGGATGGCATTAACTTAAAAGTACGTACGAACTGTTCTTCATAAATTGTGGGGTCAACATAACGAGGTCACGAAAAATAAAGTAGGACACGAGGATCTCTACACACGATGCTCAGCTCTCATTGTTTCGGTGCTGTAGCCATGCTGTGACCTTGACCCTTGAACATAAATTGGCATCGTGCCTGCAATTCCACTTTCATCTATGGAGAAACTTCGATTTCGTTACTAGATCGGAAGTATTCCGTACATCCAGAGTTTTATTAATCTAGACCAGAAACTTCTGTGAGGATGGCTCAATTTGTGCATGATGGTATTTCTATCATTATTCGACTCAGAATATTGTTCATTCCGAGTACTTTATATCATACTTTCTTATTCTTCACGTGGGCGGTGAAATGTGAGAATAGCACATAATCCATAATACAGCAAGTGAAACGAAACTTTATATGAAAGTATGGCTAACCATTGCTTTGAAGGAGGAATCGAATATCAAAATAAAAGAATTTGAATATTACAAAATTTAATGAATCAGCGTTGCACTATTTGAAAATTTGGCTATCTTGTAGCCAAAATATTCGAACGGGCGAAGATTTAAACCTTAACTTATTTGGAATAATACAAGTGCAGGAAAGGAAGCGTTGAATGTTAAAAAAATGGTACAATTAGAGAATATAACTTAATATTTTTTATTCGAGTGTTTATTGTGATAAACGAAAAGGGGTTTGGTTCGGGTTAGTTAATAATTGTAGCTTTGTGAAATACTTTTTAATGCTGTTTGTGTAATACAGAAATGTTTCATCAGAGCTACATAAAGTGTACACATTAAATAAGAAATTTTAAGTAAATTATTATATATCGAAATAAACGTGAAATGTGAAAATGGAATGATCATAAAGCTTGTCAATGTTTTCAAAATGCGCTTTACAAGTACTATGCGATTTGAGCAGCTCCGAAAAATGGTGTGGCCTTGTTTCGAAATAATTCATTCATTTTAATAAATGATTTATTGTAATGAAACTTTGCAATATAAACTTAAAATACATTATTTCAAGTTTGTGTAAAGAAAATACAAATATTTTCTCGTTCAAGATATATTTTTCAATTTTACTACATTATCTTCTTCGAACTCTTCCTGTGTCCCGTGATATTTAAATTTGAATTTGAAATATTCCTTTTTCAATATTCACCTAG
Organism: Nomada ferruginata; assembly: GCA_963583965.1. NCBI lineage: Eukaryota > Metazoa > Arthropoda > Insecta > Hymenoptera > Apidae > Nomada > Nomada ferruginata. Next base: position 4,041,931 of record OY757225.1, on the reverse strand, counting down.
TTCTTCGTATCCTTAGAACCCCTTTAATACCATGTTAGTATTAGTACGACTAATAAATTTCCATTTTACACACCTTGTATACCAAAAGTCATCGAAGCATTCGATTTGTATTTCCCAAAAGTCACCATTGTTCCAGCCACCTGTGGTGCCAGAAAATTTCAATGACGACACGTGATAGATAACATCTCAAAGAAAAATGAGAGCAAGAAGAAAGAAGGGGCAGAGTGGAAGCAACCGGGATTCTAAAACCAAGGTGACTGTTCGCCTCAGGGTAAATACCACTTCCTGTATCTAGAGCTTTGAACTCGTGATACGTGAACCAACAGGTTGCACTTTGGGTTCATATTTCCTTAAGAAACTTTTACTTCCGCCTTCCCTTGTAGTTCATTTTCGAACTTCCCACTTGCAGCTACCTTGTATAGAGTCGGTCAAATAGTAATGAAGCGATTGCAATTACTCGACACGATACTACTCGCGACCAGTTTTGTGGCATTTACATTACCAGCTATTATATTATTGTTAACAAATTGCAATAGAGAAGCTTTCTAACTTGCGCGTGGAAACATTGGAACGAGAGTGGCTAAACACGCATTGTAACATGAATTGCGATAGAGAAATAAAGAATTAGCAAATATAGCAAATCTGACTATTATTAGAGTAACTCGTGGCACATAGTGTTCGAGTAATCGAATACGTCTGCTTTCACGAGCACAAAGACAATTGGTCCGAAATATTTTGATAACAATGAAACTAGTAAGTAGAAGGAAACTCTATAAAGAAACCTGAATCTTTGCATTAATATTGTAATAGAATCTAACCAGTACGTGTCGATACGTCGATATATAGAATTTGGATATCTTGAGACAGTAATTGCATTTATTTATGGTCATTTTTATACTTGTATAAGTTGCATTCAAGTATTCCCAAGTAACAATAATCATAATACCAAAAGAGAAAATATTTTCAAATGTCGTGTTTACGAGTAACAGAAAATAGAGTAAAAGCTGTTCCACGTTCGTTCTGTTTCTATGGCGTGTAATGAAGTACTTCGATCTCATAAAATCGAAAACATATGTTTTTTTACTTCTTTGTAATCTCCACTTAGATTGGTGTCTCTTTACAGCTGGCCCTTGAACGTTGCTTTACAAGTCTCGTAATAATAATTCCTTTTACTACACGAATATTTACTACATTTGTTAAGTCAAGAGGAAACGTTGTGCCATATTCAGAGCTACAAAATTCGTGCCGTCATTAATATTTAATTAGATAACACGAATTGAAGACAAAAGCTGTTGGCGCAAACGCAAGAAAGCGAAACATTCGGCTTCGTTATCTGTCGCGAAATCTATTTTTAGGGAAAAATACGGTACATCGACATACTGTCCAGTCCGCAGGAAATTTCCACGTAACATTTAGATAACACTTTCGTCGGCCTGATTTTACGTTTCTGAAACATAAACAGTAGTAGCTATTTTCGAAGGCGCACACTTTATTAGGAACGTACAATATTGCCTAGGTGAATTCATTTAAGAATGCATCATTTCACAATTTACGAAATATTGTGTTAAAACATATAGGTGACAAAACTATTTAAACTATTAACTACCTTTTTCATTTTGAATCAGAATGATTTTGGACTGATTTAGGAAATGAATTTCAAAATACGCTGGATTACAATGTTCAAGGGTTGATTTTAACCATTGTTATCCAAATGACATGCATGTTCCGGGCTTGGGAAAGCATTTCCTCAAGGACCAAATAAAATAGAAAAACTGATTTCGTCTAGAACGACCGATTAACAAATAGCTTCTTCCGCGAAACTTACTAAACCGAACCAACATAATTTCGCCCCAAATAAACTGATGCTTTAACGCAAGCTGACTTTAAAAATACTTCACTCAAATAAACCCCAAGGCCTGTGTTTCGCACAACAGTATGCATTCCCAGGCGCGGAATATAATTCAGCTAAAAATGCCCGAACGGTCAGCGAGTGCACAGAATTTTAGAAAACGCAAAAACGGTGCCGCGCAGTGGCCCACGACAAATGATTCAGTATTTACCTAGGAAGTCGATTGATATCGTGTTGAATGCAAGCTTCCGAATTTATCGGTCGATCGTCGATGCTGATCTTGAAAACGGTTCGCCGCTATTTTTCCTCATTCCATACTCGTCGAACAACTATTGACTACTCTTTGCGCATTGGCGCAAGTAGCTGAAGCACACCAAAGTTTCACGTGCACGCTCGCATCGTAACGGGGACAAGAGCGTAGAGGGAGGCAAGGGGATCAGAGTCACGGGACACGCAGTGAAAGTGTTGTTAAAGGAGGAAGAAGGAGGCCAACAGGTATTTCCCTCTCTGCCCGCGACATTAACAACGCCGTTGTCCGTCCAGTAAGAGAGACGAGTGAAAAAAGAGGAAGAAAAAAGAAACGACCGGGGCGGACAGAGTCGAGGAAACCGAGAAACAAATGTACGGGATTTCGAGCATCGGAGACGACTCAAAACCGGGTACGACGTTCACCGTCGTTTTATTCGAGAACGCTAAGGAATAGGGAAGGCGAAAGATGAACATTGTTTTGTGGAATTGCACGCTCGTTCGAAGCGCGGTATCGAACGTTTCCGCATTCTAATCGCGTATCGAGAAGTGGAAACTCTTTAAAAATTGCGTCGCGTGTGAGAGCAGTGGAAAGCAAACCATCATCTGCCTCGTGGACTTTGTGAGAAAATTTTGCCCGTTCGTCAGCTATCGCAACGAAACCGAACATCCGCGGAGTCTGCTTTTTAATGCCGTTCTAGGCTTCGCTGTCGAGACTTGGACAGCGAAGGAGAACGATAATCTTGCGTTTAGAAAATACAAAAATTGTATTACAGCAACATGGTGTAGTATAGGTTCGTGACGATTGAACCAAGAATGGGAATGATAGAAATTTGGAGAATTGGAACATTATTGTGGCCCTGCTAATGTTTCGTTCCTTGAATTGACTTTATAGTACTTCTCTTATTTATTAAAATACTGTTTTTTTATGAAATATTTTAATATGGAGCAATAATGTATTGCTGCATAGATACGCACTAGATGCAGCCCAGAAGTTTAGAATTACGCGTTGCAAGGAGGCCAGGAATCGCCGAATGCATTGACAATTAAGAACAAGTTTAAAATTAAGAAGCTCATCCAAGCTGGAATACAGGGTCTCTAGTATACATTGATCTATAGCATATGTTTATATACTTTGTGTAGAATGTATTACTGTAAACTTACCTGTGTAAATCGCGTTCTGCAAACGTTTTCATGAGCTTAATAAAAAAAAGAATCCGAATAGGGCAACTAAAAATTCAACTCCTAACCTGTTTATCAATATAACTGAAATATGACGTCAATTAAAGGAGTGCACATTCCTGCTCATAATTACTCCATTGGAGTCGTCACGTATCACAGAAGGTAAAAAGGTTGTACTTCTTCGAACCAGACGAAAAGGAATGCGAACCGCTAAAAAAAGAACGATACCAGACACGCAGACTTTCTAACTTGATTTAAATTTTACGATTTCGTCGATCAAGTAAAAATTTCTCCTTTTGCATTAATTCGCACCGACTCTAAATTCGAATATTGATCAATATTCAGAAATCATTGTAAAAATATGACCGGAACGCCTGAGAGCCCCAGCTGGCTTTCTACTCCACTGGGAACTCCGTAACTCTATACGAATTGGAATGACGTACATCTACGATAAAAAACAAAAACTACAGTCTTGTTAAGCGATAAGTTTTTATTAATGGATAATTTATACTTTTTATAATTTTTACGAGAAATTTCACGTTCGTAAGGAGACATTCTTCACAGCTGGAAATTAAAACATTTTTACGTTTCACTTCTACGCTTCGAGGCACGAAGTTTTTGTTCAGAAAATATTTTGTAGAAAGGTCGCTTTATTTCAATTAATTTCAATTTCTTTTTTCAAATTTATCGTACTTTTATTCAATCAACGCTGAATAATCACATAGACTTATTTAACAATTCGAAATGATTTTAATGTAACTCAATATGGAAGAAACCAACTCTAATGTCAAAAGATGTACTAGTAGCGAATTATGTTAATTATTTGATGATGCACGACGTACAGCAATTGACGAAAAGATCCTGCACAGGTTAATAAGAATATTTTGTACTCGTACACATATGTATATGTATACTTCTACCAATACAAAATATGTAATACTGCAGTGTGCTCAATTCTTCGATGCATTTCACAAGTGTTGTAATACAGTGATACACCCCGATTAATTTTGTCTTTCTTTAATCCGACCGACAATTATTATCGCACAAGAATTCGTAATATCATGCAAGAAGAGGCAACATCCTGAGGATTTGTGGGTCGTCACGTTTATATTTCCGGGATGGTGTGTCTCCTTGCCTCTTTCTTGAAGCGATAGAGCATTCGGGGTTCGAGGCTGTACGCGTTTTCGAAATTTCTCCGGCCGAATCGTTTAATTTGCAAAGCGAAGAAGCACAATAGCTCGATCATCCGTATCTCCTGGGTGGCAGCTGCGAAGAGAAGAGGCGGAAGAAGGAAAGTGGAAGAGAGGAATTTCTTCGGTGTTCCAGTGAAATTCGAAAGGTTGCCTTTTCGAGGTTACCTGCAGTCGAGACATGCCTCCAATATACAACCCGACCGAGATGATCTCCACGTGCACGTGTCGATGCCTACTCGATTATGCAGTTCTATGTCAAATTCTTGCCAGTTAATTAAGTAAATATGGAAGCAGAAGAAGTTAAGTTCTTATCGCGGCGATTGAGATTGACATTCTGTTTTATAGGTAGATTTCGATAATCGTAAATATGATTTTCTTTAACAAGAATAAGTTACTGTCATGGCTTGGGAGATAAATTGTAAAACCATTCGCAATTGTAGAACTATATCGGACTACATTTTATAATAGAAATCAAATGATACAAAGAATGCGCACTTCAGGTTAAAAATTTGAACATGGTAAATCGGGAATTTTTGAATTATAAATAAATGTGACTTCTGCCTGCATGCTGCAGTTTCTTGGCGCCAGTTGTTTCCTCAACATTTTCAGGAAATATCCAAATATATTTATGATTGAATTGACTTATACAAATTCTATCCATCTATATGTATCACGCCATCTGGTTACCAAATGAAGTAAAAATTGAAATTGTAAAGTATCTTCGAACTGCCTGTATCTTAAATTTGTTTACAACCATATCATTCATCGTTTCAAAAAATTCCAATACCCTTTCACATTAAAGGTGTTCCTTGGTTACCAAATTCTACCTATACAGGAGATCGATATTCGATTCGCTCTTCAGTTACGTAACTACTCGACGATACTTTGTCTTACTTCCAATTAAGCAATCGTATATAATCAAAAATGTATCACCAATTATGCCATTAGCATACGTTAAGATTACTAACGGTCATTGAAACTTGAACAACATCGATCATGATACAATCATACAATTATTATAGTAAAAATTCGGTTAATTATAACGAAGCATTGTGCAATCTATGTATACATATACTTTCACTCGATTGAAGACAAATCGTTTTTAGAAACAGAACAAGGTCAGCATAAGACCCCCACTCTTTATCAGTAACAATATCTTTATAATTCATATCGATATTACCTGGCCTAAAAGAGCAAAAGAAAAGGATCCTTGAGTTTTATATAAACGAGCACGCGATTATCCCAAAACATCCATCTGATCGTCACGCATCAATGAAACAAAAAGAAAAAGAAAGAAAAACGTCTCCGTGTTTCCCTCTCGACGAACTCCGATTCTGGAACCCGTTGTATCATTCTTCTACCAAGAAGCAATCTTCCAATACAGAAATAAATTGAAAAAGAAAATCGAATTGCTTGGAGCTCGGTAACAAGTTTCGAGCAAGTGTTTTGTAATACCACATATCGTAACGCTAGCATCACCGCCTTTGACCAAATACCTGAGCCCCGTTCCAACTAATTCCAATTTCTTTTTCTTCCCCCCTGGGATTCTTCTTCTTCTTCTCCCCCTACCCTGCCAGCCGTTCGTGCCGCAGGAGCAGCTACCATAAGTCGATTTCTGTGTCAGTGTGTCATACGGGCTCGTATCAATAGCGAGAGTGAGGGTTACTCAATGAGCAATTTCTGCGTGTGACGAGCATGTGACCACGTACGATCGTTCGTTACCGTCGCGTTACCTTGCGCCGCAGTGGTCCTGCACTTTCGTGGATTCGTTGTACGAAACGATCGTTTCAACTACATTGTCCGTTATCGTCGGCATCGGTACCATCATCATCATCATCATCATCATCATCGTCATCATCATCATCTTCATTATCTTTGTCGAGTCAAGTGGGAGAAAGTGAAATTAAATCGGCCAAAGTATAATCGCGACGGTTTCGTGAACGCGCTTCCTTGATCCAGGACTTCTTAGGCTTGGTTCAGGCAGGCAAACTTTTCTGCGCGGGAAAGAATACAGAATTATTAGGTGTAGCAATAAATAATCCAATATCTCTTCATCGCTGTCATGGATTCTTGTCAACGCTTTGAAAAATAATTCAATCGTATAAATAATTGTCGCCATTTTTTCAGACGCTTTCTTACTTCTATATCTGATGAATTCAAAAGTTCCAGCTCAATAGTCGGGTCATTTTCTTATTGCGTACGATACGCGTTGCTTCGATACAAGTACATAAGTGATAATACGAGGCTGGCTGAATCAAAATATATAAGTGATTTGAAATATGAAATAATTTGACTAATAATTTAACCACGTCAGTTAAATCAATATTAAGTCCCAGCGGGACTCCATTGTCCCACACGTTCTAATTAATTTTTATTATCCTTCTGTCGACTAGATACAGCTTTGGTGCGTACAGTAGTTTCTAATAAGCAATGAAGAAACTTTATGTGCCATCAGAACTCGAAATTAGCCCTTTTGTAGGTGTAAAGAACTAAAAATTAGTTCTACCGTATGATTAAAACACTCCCGGCTGGGAGGGTGAACGAAGAAAAGGGAGAAAGACAGTAGAAATACCGGCGATTACTATAGAGACTGAATTATTTCAAGATACACTGCCATTGAAGAATTAAATTGGCATAATGCACATAATGGATTACGTATTCGGACACTTATATCTTATAGGTAAAGATGTTATACAGCAGTCTCGTTTGCTCGCCTGAATCTCCGTAGTAAAATAAAACCGGTTGCACGAAATGGTAATAATCGATGAATGCAAAGAATGGATCGTCTGTAGGTGTCTAACACACCTTATCTAATCTACTATTGGATGCACAGTCTTATATTCTATAGAAACACAATTTACAGTTGTTCGGTATAGAGTCTCCTAACTTTCATTCATACAATATTATCAATATAAACTGTAGTACAATCTTTTCCCCTCTTCAAATTTGTATATGAATTATGCTTAATGTATTTCTGAAATATAATAGTCGCATTAGATAATCTTAAATAACCCAATCGATCGCAAGTACAATTGATTCATCTTCCAAATTTAAAGGCACTTGAATTCACGTAAATAGAGGATGTTCTGAGCAAGATTAAAAGTGTAAGTAGAAGACTCGGTTCTTTTTTCAGCGGACTGAACAGGTAAATCATTAAGCATTCTGCAGCTAGACAAAGAATATCGTAACGTTACGCGAATTCTACAGTGCCGGACAAAATGATAGGACGATTGATGTATTTGTGTATATCGTATAATACAACAAAATATATATGTATTTTGTAAACCCTATGTATTAGATATGTCTTCTAAAGTATGCATATAGAATTGCAAGTCTGTATCTTGTACACAAAAGTAGTTATAGAAATAAATGTAAACATGGGCTGACCTTACCCGGTCAAAATGATAGGACACGTGTAATGTTTTTCGTTATTGGGTATTAGTAATCCAGCAGTGTTGAGCAGAAGCAGACGTAAATATAAATCTTCCTTTATCTGCAATATTTGTGCAATTAAAATTAAAATGGGTCGAGGAAAACAATTGAACAAAAGTGAAATCGACAGAATTCTGTTATTACGGGCACAAAATCAAACCATCACGAAAATTGCGAAGTTATTAAATAGAAGCCGTCACGTTGTGTATAACTTTCTTAAAAATCCGAAGATCTATGGTAAAACGAAAAGTACAGGCAGGCCCCGGGCTACAACAGAACGCGACAGACGGGCCATATTACGCGTAGCTTCCAATCATAAGGGAACTGCAAGAGGAATCGCTAAAGAAGCAGGAATTTCAGTTAACATAAGAACTGTGCGACGTATTATCCAAAGCAGCAAACAAATCAAACGCAAAAGACTGAAAAGAAAACCTCCTCTAAGTGCACAACATAAGGAAGTTCGTTTAAAATTGGCTCGCAATCATATTTTTTGGAAAAAGAAGTGGAGAAGTGTGATATTTAGTGATGAAAAGAAATTTAATTTGGACGGTCCTGATGGCTGGAATTACTATTTCCACGATCTAAGAAAAGAAGAACAATATTTAAGCCGTCGGCAAATGGGTGGTGGTAGTGTAATGGTATGGGCCGGTATTGGGTATCACGGAAAAACTGATATAAATATTCTATCAGGCCGTCAAAACAGTGCAAAATATATTCAATTAATAGACGAACAATTAAGTAAGCACGCGACACGTATTGCAGGCAGCACATTTATTTTTCAGCAAGACAATGCTTCTATACATACTGCAAAGTGTGTTACATCGTACATAAAATCGAAAAATTTCACTTGTCTCGAGTGGCCGGCCCGTTCACCGGATCTTAACATCATCGAAAACGTATGGGCAGAACTAACAAGAAGTGTATACGAGAATGGAAGACAATACAAAGATATTGCAGAACTGAAACAAAGTATTATTACAAATTGGAGTTTGCTAAGACAAAAACGTATTAAAAAATTATTCAAATCGATACCTGATCGTTTATTAGATGTTGTTCAGCGAAAAGGTGGCTTCACAAAATATTAATATATCATTTAAGATATTTTTGTTCAAATAATTGTATTTTTTTTAATAACGTCCTATCATTTTGTCCCAATAAAATCAATTCGTATTTACATTATTTTCTGTACCTTCTTTTGTATACAAGATACAGGCTTGCAATTCTATATGCATACTTTAGAAGACATATCTAATACATAGGATTTGTAAAATGTATATATATTTTGTTGTATTATACGATATACACAAATACATCAATCGTCCTATCATTTTGTCCGGCACTGTATTACGTTCGCGAATTCGGCCAATGGTTATGCATAACCAGCCGCAAGAAGACCTTGAGAACGTTGTCTACGAAATGTTCACGGGTGAATGAAGGATATGGCGTCAGCCACATTCGTGTCTAACGTGCAATCGAAATCGGTTCAAGGTTTGGATTCATCATGGATTAACTCACGCCGCATTGCAATGTGTCGATTCGTAAACGGAAGCGACACAAGACCGTAGGCACGTACACACATTTTAAGTTCGCCTCTTGTTGGCCTGCTGAACGTTACTGTCTTTAAAAATAACGTTGACTCACTACCTTTCTCGTTCGACTGCTTTCATCGACTGGTTAGTGAAAGAAAATTCGAAGATCGAACGATTAGTGTATATCTATGATCTCCGCTTCGGATAATCGTCGTAAACATTTAACCCTTTCATGGAAATTGTAAATGTAAATTTTCGGTCAAAATGATCAAGTCTCACATATTAATAAAAAAACGGACATAAAGTGGAGAATATAATGTATTTGAGAGGAATACAATAGTTTGAAGGATGCATTAAAAATAAGAAAAGAGTATTCTTGTCTATTTCACCCAAATAGCTGCCTGTCAGAGACAGTATTTCTGAGTGTCCATAGAACTCTATTTATTGCCAATTTGAAAGTAAAGAAACATCTATCGCGGTCCTTTGCATTGATAGTAATAATCCTTTGATTCTTAAGTCTATACTTTGGTATAATCAACATTTTAGTACAGTAGTAATGGTACAAGTTTTTCCTTTCAGGACAAGACTGTCCTTCGGGTTAATGTTTCTGTAATGTACACAGAGAAAATTTGAACTTCCAACTTCGGTTTTTAAGAGATTTTATTAACACTTAGACTTGTAAGAATGATAATGAGTGCGCTTGGACTTGTATGACAATAATGAGCGAACTTGGACTTGTAGTATGGTAATAATTGAGTATAATGAGACTTTTCGTATGAAGTGTAAGATAATAATGCTTATAATGCTTGAGGAGGAATGGTCAAGGGTTTATAAGGGATCTGAAATATAGGAGTAGGGGTGATAGGAGAGGTCGAAAGTAGGGATGGAAAATAGTTAGGGACATAGGTCAGGAATTGGAAACATTGGACGGGTGACTAAACGGGGTGAGTCACAGGGTAAGGGCGAGGATGAGGAAGGTTTGGCAAGATACAATAATATTTGTACGTATGAATCCTTAAGCGACAGAAGTAAAGAGATAAAGAATAATACAGAAGTAAAAGATAAGGAATAGTACAGAAATATAGAGATAAAGAATAGTACAGAAGTAAAAGATAAGGAATAGTACAGAAATATAGAGATAAAGAATAATACAGAAATATATATCGTAAGACTAATATAGATGGACTAATCTATAGTAAGACTAATATAGATATTTGGGGCGAATACATTACATTTCAATAAAGTTTTGAATTACGAGGTAACAGCAAAAGAGGGTGCAAAAAAGTTACTCGTATCAATTTTCACTGTTTTGCTTATTTTCAAGGAAAATTTATTTGTCATAGACACATTTTACTGAATACTCGAAAGTATATTCTTTTGAAATTTATTGTCGACATAAAACAAGCGACCTATGTTGAAAACAATGTCATATTCGTTCTGATGAAAGACTGGAACATTACTTTTACAGCTTCTAAGAAAAATTTTATATTCATCGCACAACAAAATAGAGCAGCTGCGATAACATTTATAACAAAGATAAAATTAAATATTGAAGTATAATTACTTTTGAAGGACTAAAGGTAATATTTAGTGTTTACCGTTGATAGAATAATACCAGGACCCAGGAAACTGCAAGTAAGAAAAGTACAATTCTCAGTGGAAAAGGGAAACAAAAGTATTGTCCTTAGTAAATGAATTATTTATTCCAAAAAGAAAATCACACGAAGCAGTACGATGGCCATTTCGGCATTCAATTTATGCAATAGTTTCGACACAGTTTATCCGCATTTTCACCAGCTATTCTTCTTTTCATAAACTTTCTTTCGACAGGATCGACTGACACGATCGTTGGTTGTTACCTACTAATCGCCAGTACTTAACTTATTTTTGCTAAAGTTCCGATGGACAGAATTACCTTATACAATCAATGAATTCCCGTTTCTCAACTGCATATTATGTAATGATTCATCCATGTATTGTATATCGCAGATATGATCGCAATTCAAGCGTTAAATTATGCACATACACCTGCACACAAATGCAGGGCCTAGTCAAAAGAGTAATGCATAGATTTTTATAATTTCAATTAATATTCTACACACAATAAATTCTATTAATATACGAGATCGCGAATTTTTAAGCAATTTTAGGATATTTATTTACTTTGGAATATATAATAAATAGTATATGAACAATTGAAATTTTGTTCTCTATATTTGAGGTTTGAAATGATTGAAATGATTAAATAGTTATGCAAGTGAAGGTAAATATTATATATTAACGATTAACAAAATTATTTCGTTTCGCCCATATGTGAAATATTTGTACATATGAAAATATGAACATATGGCAATGAATAAATTATTAATAAAGTTTGTACCGAAGATAAGAAACGAGACATAATTGTCCAATTATCAATTACAATCACTGGTTATCCATATAGCGCCCAAATGTTTATCTATAGAAATTTGGTTAGCAAACACGTCCAATGTGGGAGGTAATACGCGCTAAAAGCATAACAACTTTCTCCTACTTACGTTACATCTCGTTACGCCAGGAGGATTAGTCTGGAATGCAATCGCAATAGGACGGGTGTCGATCAAATTTGTACTACTTGCTTCTCGAAGATTTACTTAATGCTATTTCGAAGGGTATACTCACTTCAGATTGATTTTATGAATTATACTTTATTATGGGAATTATTTATGCCATAATTATGGCTTATGATTTATTATGGAAATAATTGTCTTACATTTTGTAGTTAAATATTAAATTTTGGACGAATTTGTGATTTAATTTTATGAAAATGAATAAAAGTTCTATGGGAGCAGCGAGTATACGGAATTAAAATGGAACTTATTGAAGGGGTGAGTTGAACCTAAAGTTGGATCAAAATACTTTGGTTTTTAATATCTCAGAAACTACTGGCTTTAGAAGAATAACTGAAGGGTAGAAAAGATTCGTTTTGTAAAAAGAAATGAAACTTGCAGTCGTTCTTCCTCCTCATTTATTTTTATTGCAAAAATTCTTGCCCCTACAATTTTCTTTCACTAATTTTCTTACTGTTGCTTATTATTACTCTATTATACATACTGGCGAGATATGTTTTTTCCACCGTACAGTGTTAAGAAAGCTGAAATCTTCATACAGACAACTTATTTATTTTCTTAACTTCAAACACCTGATAAAAATGATTGTCTATTCAATTTCTTTCTCAAGTCTATCCAACTCAATTATTTCCTTAGAGGTAATCGTGAATGATATGTGCTTTTGACGTGTGACCAATTAACTTTTTATTACTCGAACATTAATTTAACAATAAACGTGCCAAAATGATATTGAACCTTGTTACCGCGGTTCCAAAGATGAAGAGGGAACGTGTTAATCATTTAATGCCTTCTAGAGTAATTACATCTCGTGTCAGGTAAGGATATCGTTCCGCGCGTTTATTATAAGATTTTTTTATTTTTTTTATTTAGTTATTTAGGGTCGCATCAACCACTGGCATGGGTTATTAGCGACCTAATGATCTGGTTTACAGTTTTTCGTATAGTTTGGTGTCCTTTCGGTATCCTAGTAAATTTTTTATCGATTGCCTGTCCTTCAAGTTGTCGGTCAAAATAGGTTTTATCTTGTGATGACTTCTTTCGGTGCTGTATCTTCTACACTGAATGGTGACGTGTTCCACCGTCAGGTGGGTTTTGCATATGTCGCGAGTTTACTGTGGCCGAGTCTAATTCGTGATACTACAACTTGGCCTCGTCTTGGTAGAGAGCGGTCGGTGATTTTCTTATAGAAGTCGTTCGAAATGACTGATAATCGGGGTTTAGGTATGGAGTTCCATGTTTTATTCCAGTTGGATTCTATTTTTCGTTTTAATATGAGGACCAGAGTTTCTGGAGGTAGACTATTTGGTTCTCGGTCTGTAGTCGGTGAGTTGGCTGCTTCTCTCGCTACAACATCCGCTGTATCGTTTCCTGTGATGCTCACATGGGAGGGGATCCACACTATTGTGACCGAATTGTTGTTATGGGTTGTCATGGTATAAGCTGTTTGGCATTCATGAATTATGTGGTCACCAGTCCACTGGTTTTGGATAGCTGATATTGCATTCGTGGAATCGCAGAAGATGGCGAAGTTTTTGTTTTGCGAGAGAGTGGTGAGTTCGATGGCATGTTTTGAAGCAAAAAGTTCACAGACGTCGTCCGGGGATTCTTGGTGTAGTTGCTTTTTAATCTTTAGCTGGTCACTAATTACGGCGTAGCCTGTGCCATTTTGCGTTTTTGAACCGTCTGTGTATATGTATGTGTGTGTGGTTTGTGAGTGTTTCTGCTAGTGCTTGGAATAAGGCTTTTAGTTTGGTTGGATCAGATTATATTATAAGATTATTGTTCAAATAATTGCAAATTTATCAGATGTGATGCATACACAATCTGACATTGACATTTAAGAAGTTTCAAATATAACAAATCGCGAGGAATAAATCGTCCGAGATTTCCATAATTACGAAGAGGAATCGTAAATATATCTAAGGTCATGGTAATTATTTGGCCGTCGTTCCCCATTTAACAAATTATATAGTCTTGATAACCTTCGAAAAACTTGACGAAAAACGGAAAAACTTGAAACTTCAGCCTCTCTTAAATATATCTTTTAGTAATATTATTTTATGTACAAGAACCGAAACTCGACTTGGAATAAATTTACTGCTCTTTATAGGCATCTTTGTGCGATCTTCGTACGAAATACTTGAATAGTTTTAAATTCTTCAATAAAGTAGTTAATGCTTTAACATTCACATTAAATATATCTCAAAATTTTCTTGCAGGACTTTTAATACTTCTATAATGATACTATCATAAAGAAAACCTGTATCTACGTACATAACAAAATTCGTTAACAGATGTATACTTTACATATGTAAGTACATACGTACATTCTCGAATATCAGACAGCGTATAAATATTCAATAAATTAATTTGTCCTAGCTCTCTCATTTTCAGAAAAGAACATGTGTGAGCATGTGTTATGCATGTGTCTCATAATTTTAACTACTCATTTCTAAGTAATTAATAAAAAAAGTTTACTAAAAAGTGCACCTTTCTATTTGTAATATACACTTGGAAAATAGTGTCCGAAAATAAAGTAGCAATTAATTTTAATAAAATAGTGTGGTATTGGTATATTTTAGGATATGTAGGTTAGCGGATAGGGCCAGGTTTGTTGGCGCCTTTTAGTTTATAGTACTGTCTCGAGGTTTGTCGAGGCAGTTGTAAGATAAGAATGGTGTGAATGAAGAGTGTTAGTAGAAATGTCAAACGTGGATCGAGTGAATGTTTAGCTTGAGGAAAGAGTGAATGGTTTCGGGGAATGCACGTGGAGTGTTTGGTGCAGGGTGACCCGTGGTCGAACTGTGACACGTGGCAAGGGTGTGTGTGTCGGTGTGAGTCCTAAATGAGTGAGAGCAAATGAGAGATAGAATGAAAGGGAAACTGTGAGTGAAAGAATATATGGAGTGGCTGATGCGTGCGCGAGTTAGAATAGTTTTGGTTGCGAAAGGGAATACAAGTGCTTGCGAAGCCGAAGAGAATATTGTTTGAGAGAGTGTCGTGCGACGACCGTTTATACTAATAAAATACTTAGTAATACAAGGAGAGAGAAGTCTCATTACCCTGATTTGTGTTCCATTGTCATTGGTAAAGAAGTTTACTTAAAAATAACTTCTACAATAGGATGCAGAAAGAGTTAATATTTGACCCTTTATGCATAATTTATTTCTGTTTTCCAAATATGACCTTCTTTCATGCTAATAGACGAAATTTTGTACATGTTCGGTATTTTTTATTTACTATCACGCCAATGAAATGTCACGGGTATTTAAATCATATTTTAAACATATGTTTTTGTTACAGGAAGGCACTTACATATTTCTGTGAAGGATTCCAATGAAGATTCGCTTCCCCGACAATATCTCGCGGCTCATAAATGTGGCTTATTTTCCATTGACGTGGATATATCATCGACATTAACCCTAATTAGCCTTCATCCTTTATACTAATATCAAACACTCGCTTCCATTTAATGTTCTCAGCGGTATCATGTATTTTCAATACGTTTTCATCTTCATCAGACGTAACAATAATATCATGCGGTTATTTGTATTTCACCGAGCACAATAGGAATAATATTTCAACGTTACTAATTGTAAGTTGCAAACGCGCATGCACATTCATTAAGATGTTACCATTTATCAATAAATGTAACACTTTCCTTACCTTTCGAATCGAAATTGAAAAATAAGCAAAACGTTTGAAAAATCTGTCTTTCATTTTTGAGATCCAATATTAAATGCGTCGTGTCATCGACAAGATTTAAATGTATTAGGTAAATAAATTTTTCTTTTAGAGTAAGATCGCCATTGGGTAAAAATTGAAATCGTAATATGAAACGACCGAGTGAAACAAATGAAACGCGATTATGAGTTGAAGCTAATGCAAAGTAGAATTAAAGAACCACGCGGGAATTGTGCTACTGTAGAACTCCGTTTACCCGTGCCCGATTTACCCGAACAAGTTCATGTCCAGTTCCAAATATACACCAATACCTAATTCCAAATGTCCATTCTCTTGTAGCTGAGGTATAGTGTCGGATGGAATGAAACATGTGTGAACCTGTGCACGTACTTTTATAATGAATCTAAACGAAAACTTGTTCTGTTAAGGATATGTACATACAGTTGCTTACGAAAGTGTTTCGACTAAAACAATTGGGTAATCTTTATTCATTCAATGTTCAGATATTTTGTAATAAATAATTGGATATTTTACAATGTTATTGACATGAGCTTAAAATATTTGTTAAAAATAGATTATGAATTAAGAGCAATTTGTTTTTCTACTAGTATATGTATAATTTTGTGTAAACTTTACTAAATATGTATGTTTTGTGACAAACTGTATATGTATGCAGAGGATCTATTATCGGAACTGTACGGATATCGAAACCACCGTATCCCCCTATAGGTTCAGATAAATGGAGTTCTAGTCTGCCCCCCGTAGTTAATATGTCCAGCATTCTTTTCATTTTTCAAGATATGTTGAAATTGAAATTTGAGTAAAGCTAGAAAGCCCTATGTGCTCTTCAGATGGCTTTACTAGTTTATAATGTCCTATGTATCATCTACTAATAAGTTAGATTGCCCCAAGTTTACATCTAAAATTCCTAGAGATATTATTTACCATGCGATTTTTTAAAGGGAAGGTAACCAGCTGGAGCGAGAACATCATTTGCATAATATTATAAATTGTAACCACCGCAAGGTTGCTTAGTTAAGTACTTCAAGATGTTGAAATGTCCTATCTGACTTTCATTAGTAATTGTAAGTTAAAATACCTTATCTGTACCAATTAATTGACTGCGACATTAATAATAAATTATGTGTGGGGACACCTATCACAAAAAATTATATAGGCCGTTCAGAAGTGATATTTATTTTATTGGGCAAAGAAGAAGAAGGACGGCTTGGCGCAAAGAAAATGATAAAATTTGCCGCATGTTTTCAAATGTTGGCTAGGATATTTCAACTAAGGAGGGTAGTACCGTACTCGCGAAGCCACCCACTGTAAGGCAATGCTCTTCCAAGCGTTCAAAACAATTCAATCGAATATATCAATTCACCAAAGTGTCGTGTCCCTTTCTAGAATACTTAAATGGATACATTCACGCGACACAATTTGAAAACTGTTCACCATGCTGGACGTTCCTGGTGACGGATCACAAGGTGAAATCGGAAAAGTTTAGTCTAAACCTTTGGAATGTCGTGCACGATTGGTAGGAATGGAAGGAGGTCAGTATCTTCTTGGCGGAATTCTATTCCAACGTATCACGGACTCGTATCGCGCAAGGACACAATTTATTTTCAATCCTCAGGATCGCTGGTCCGCTTGTTTAACTTGACAGCGAGTCGCGCGTCGCGCGTCGTGCGTAAAAGGGCACGGTCGTGTTTTTTCTCCATTCTTCCCCTCAATTTAGCAACTGGTTAGCTCATCGGTGGCGTAAAGTGCACTTGCATCAAGGACACTTACGATAGTATCACATGTGGCGTCCATTCCGCGTAACTACGAAACATTTGCAGCCGTTTGCTCATTTTTACATATAAACCGTAGACAATTAAATGGCCAGCCTTGAGACTGACCCGAATTTAGCACGCACCTCTTCATCTTTGTGAAACGCTTGGTAATTTAGACGCTGCAAACTGGGATCTATGCGTAACGCGGTTCAAGATTTCAGATTTAATGTGTTAACGCTTAAAAAATATTTTATTTTTCTGTTGCCACATCTTTGGAAACATTTGTTCGATCTGGATCATTTTAATTCTCAGGAAACTTTGTAGTGGGTTTTTCTATGGATAGCTTTATTTGTGCGAGGTGTCGATACGAAGAAGAGTACACGTTGTTTAGAATAATGCCGTTGACAAGGATCTGCATTGCAAAGTCCATACCTATGGGATTAGAAATTCAAAACAGGTTACACAATACGCATTGCATCCTCGCACTCATTGATTACTGCAACGAGTGCTATTACGATGTTTACTTCTGTGAAATAGATTTATACAACTTTCCCGTGCGTTATTTTATTGTTGCAAACGAGTGGTTTGCTATCAAATATCGATTTCGAGTGCAAAACGTTTGGCAATGTTTTTGTTTTTATATAAAACAATATTATGAATAACTGTAAACTTATGAAATAGATCGTAAAATATATTTTATACAAGCCAATGGTTTCGTATTCACTTAATTTATTCAGGGGAAAATAAAATCATCAACTAAAACTTCTCTGCTAGAAATAATTCAGAAATAATTGTGCGAGGAAAGCCGTACGGTCGAAAACAAATGGGAATAACTGCAAAGCACGTAGCTTCATGAATTGCCAATGAATTTTAATTGTCCCAAACTTTTGATTTTTTTCTCACTATAACGTACATTTTGACCGGGGGATCTTTTGCTCCAAAACTGACGATACAGAAAAGTCCATAGCATGTAGATCAGGAGAGTTTGAAAGCCCAATATCTACATATATCCAAAAGTCTCCAGAAGCAATTCTTTGCGGAGCCTGATCAATGATTTTCCCCCAATGCTTGTTTCTCTAACCTCTGCATACCCAAAAATTTGTTGCTGATAATTGGCAATGTCAATTTTAACACTGCAGTCCAGAAAAGCCAGCGGCGTCTCACCTGTGGCAGCGATACCAACGATAGCGTATATGGGGGGGGGGGGCACCTTCTTAACCTTTTGCCTTTAGTCATTCATTGCTGTGCCGTGTTTTCCGTATCGCGACTGAAGTGATTGGAGTGAAGTCCAAGTTCGTAGGTATGGAATTTTCGTTTACTCGTAACGTATCTCTCCACGAGTTACGAATGAAAAATTAAAACATTTGAGGATCGCCCTTCGCAACATGAAAGGCCAATTATTTTGAACTCCCCCTATAAAAAGTCATATTCGGTAGAGTTAATCCAGAGTTCCCCGTACCAAGTAAAAACACTTGTCTCGGCCCAAACAGCATTCCCAAGATTCCGTCCCACCTCACATTATTTGAAACGTCACAGGACAGTTCCGCTTGCGAAGCACCCGCGCTGCAAATTACTTGCCGTTCGATCGCGCGAGGTGTCGAAGCACTTTCGATACCACGAGCAAAGAAACAGTAGCAGCAGGACGACCGCATGGTGAAACGATCCAGGAACCGGGTGCAACAGATAAACGAACCGTGCACTGACCCGCTTTCCGCCACAGACATCCTTGTTTCATAATATCCACGCGGCTGAACGACTCTTAGGGGCCGGCTTGTTGTAACTCGGAGGAGATGCATCTTCGTGCATTAGTCAACTAGTGTGTTTCCTTGCTCTCGAGCAACACAACGGTCTCGGGACACGCTGGTCCGTTGCGCAAATTAGGTGCACCGTTGTAACCGCCGCGTGTATGCACTCTGACTGGCTGCACGGAGGCGAGAAGGGAAGACATGCCATACCGAAGGATTGGTCCCTTAATGATCACGGACGCGTTCGTGACGCGCGTAATTCCTCGCGTGAACGCTGTATGCGCCGAGTAATTGCTGTGTGGAGCACTATGCTGCCGTACTTTCGCGAGTTTTCTTGCGCCCACGTCGATCCATTTTCGCGACCCGCTCTGCTGAAGGTAGGGATGGATCAGCGATTGGGTTGGATTGCACGGGTTCTTTCTTACGCCTGGGTTAAGAATTTTGCTTCGATTATACGCAGGTGCTAGGAATAGCTGCCATTTCCTTCAGGGAATTGTTTAAGGCTACAGTTTGCTTTTGGGGAGAACTTTTCGGGCGCTTGCATTTGACATAGGTATGATCTTTGCTCCCTCAATTATTATAGAATATGGTCGATTTTAGCATCAAGCTTTGATTTTGTTTACGACTACCCTTGATGTAAGTAAATGTCGGGTTTCGACAACGGAATAGAAAGTATCCTGAAAGAAAAAATCTTATTAGTAATATTTAGTAATTAACATATTGCATCATGTGGCAAATACCATTCGACGTGGGAGCTGTATGCGCTTTTGGTCTTACCGGTGCAGAATGATGAAGCCAAGTTTGGTCATACACTAGTTCTGCTTTTGTCCGAAAATTTCAATCTCAATTTTAATGAAAGTTTGTGTTGATAGGATATTCGATAGGTTCGTTGCGGATAGATCCAGAATGTGACGGAAGTCGAAGACTTTCCGTAGAACCCCTTCGCTTTTCATATTTCCTCCTTCACAATGCTCGTGTAGTAGTTTCCAACTAGTATATGCAATTTCCGTAATTTGTCTTCCAATTAAACTTAGCACCTGGACTCATTCTTAATTAGAGTTCGCGAGAGATTAGAGGATCACAAGGACCATTTCTTTTCTTGTTTTCTGTTAAATTAGGTTAATGCATAAATCTGTGTTATCTTCGTTCTTCATCTTACGCATATGTAATTTAGTGCGTTTTTAGCAAATCGAAACACCTTGAACTTCTGTTTCAACATTTATAAATGTGAAAGTTAGTCGAAATGTGCGACACACTTCTTCAAACTATTTGTTAAACACGTTCAATAATCGTTATTTCAATATTAGAAATCGTATTATTCGAGGGTCTAAGAAAAGAATCAATAAAAATGTATCTGAGAGTGGATAAAGTTGGAAAAATTGGCTGTCATTTAAATTATACTTGGAAATTTTAAACGCGTAGTTGGCAATCTGTAATAATTCGAGAACGTATTGGGTAATTATTGATTCTGTTGTCGTAGTTCTAATTGTACTGATACGAATTTCTTTTATTTTCTGGATTCGTTTGCGCAATGGAAATGAACAATCATATACAAAAACGTGCATGACCCAGCCTATCCTGCTGTCAAAATCCTGCTCATAAAGTACACTTTTTTAATGCATAATTGCATTTCCATATAGGTATAGAATTAAAAGTTGAATTGGTTGTTAGTGCCCATGCCAGTTGCTAACTTTGGTTTAATTTTTAATGATATCCTTCTTAAACAGTACACGATAGACGCTCTTGCAGCGCAGGAAATTTAGCGCAGCTTATCTCAAAAATAAACACGACCACATAGAAACCGACAGCAGGAATGGAGATCGCAAAAATTTCAGCAATGCAAACTGTAGTTATTTCGAATTCTTCGTACTAATAGCCCTTCTGGTTTTTTCTTTGCGGTTGCAAGTAGAACAATTGGAAAATTGTCGTTTGAAGAATTATCTCCACGGCACAAAATAGCAGTAAATATTTGAATGTCTGCGAATAGATACCGTTCTGTTTGCCAGATTATTTGCAACGAAGGGAACTGGGAAATTTCGATGACGTTGCCACGGAAAGAAAGGACGCTGACGAATCAGGGTTGAGGTTTGCCGAGACTACGCTCGAAGTTTCGCTATTTGCGCCACGAGTTTCGTGACCTTTCTGCCATAAACGTTATACGATTTCTCGATTTAGAACAGCAAACGAGCGCATTAAACACAGATATACAAGGACGAAAGAAATTGAAATTGACGAAACTGGGAATCGGCCTTAAAGTGATAATGAAAAAATAATCTTGTTATTGTATAAAATAACTCTATCAAAATAGGAGACCGAATGCCGCGGATACCTTGATTAGCGTCGCACACGAGAAAAAAATAGGAGGGAACAATAATTATACAGATCCTAATCTAATTACGGAGTTATTATTCAATTCCAATATAAAACTGGCAAAACAGAAATATTTCGAAAGCGTTATTTTATATTCTTGAGTGTTCTTGATTAGAAAAATTACCATAATATTAAATGGGAACTCATCGGACCTAGTAACGCGCGGCAGAGAAAATATATTTAATTTTTATTTTTCTATCGGACAAAAGACTTTACTAAATTCACGTCAACATCGCTCCCCAAATATTTGGAATTTTGTTTACTTAAAAAATGGGAAAAGTTAGTTTTTCAGTCCACACACGTTCAGGAGCGTTAAAATAATTCACAGGATGAAACTCGTCGAAGGTTGTGCGACGATCGGTTCATTCCGATCATGCGAAAACACAATAATCGATTGTAATCCAATTCACCAAGGTGGGTCATGGTCTCAGAATGCGTAAATTTCAATTCGATCGCGTCTGCACCCACGAGAAATTCTATTCAGCACTCTCTAATTAAAAAAAGGGTTTCAAAAGTGTTCAAAAGCCTCTTTGCGACATTAGACGAGCAAACCGAAAGCCAAAAGAAATTATATACGCGTGTAGACCTATTTGACAGTATATTCCAAATATAAAATGTCATTCAATTACTATTGTAAACGGGGAGCTTAATCGAGGAGGTTGAAACATTGTACTTTTGCTTATCATCACAGCTTGAGATTATAAAATCGTGTTCTTAAATTTTGAAAGTAAAATTCGTTGCTTCATCCAAATTGTAGAGGTTCATGGAACACAGCGTTGTAATTGCACGTTTTTATGAAGGTTGGATAAAGTGGAACAGCTCAGTTAATTAAGTCGTTATTCTTGTAATTTCTAATAATAACTTCTTTGCTTTGTGGTTTCCATGGCATTGTGTAAGAATTGAAATAATGAGATTTTTAGTCATTCAAATAATGACTTTAGCGAATAAAATTTTGCACCGTATAATATACAACGTTTGCCGTTGTTAATTGCTATTTCGATTGGAATAATCCAAACGATTTTTTGAAATCGTGTTTACTTCATTAAAATAAGCTAGGAATTGCTTCATTAAAGAAACTGAAAAATGCATAAAATTTCACACATTGTGGGAGTCTTAGGATTATTCATTTAAACAAGTAATACATACTCTGTACAGCCGCAAATCTTTTTTTAAACGTACGCTGTAATTTCTTCGAGCAATGCAATGCAATTTCAAGAAATTGGTTGTTAGCTTGATAATTTACAAATACGACGAAATATACATATAAGAGAAGAAAATAAATAGCGAAATATTTTCTGAAAATGTTTTCATACGCGCTATACCACAGAATTAAATTAGATGTGTATATGCAAGACAATATGTATTCAATTGCGTTTCTCGATTCCCTGCAAAAGCAAAGTACGGGCAATAAACTCAGCAGCAGTTCTGCGATGAAAATATTCTCCTTGGAAACTGTTGTGAGTCACGAAAATTATTTTTGGAATTGTTTGCATCAGACACTCTGAAAGGCTTTAGAAAGGACAAGGCAAAATGTATGTACACAAAGATGACATTTATGAACATCATCATTAATTCTAATATTAGGAGAGCCTGTGGGAAAGGTGCACTTTCGTCTAAAAGCTTGCCGCAAGGAAGCAAGTAGAAATCGTAGTTAATATAACATATAACGTGGTGCCCCTTTGATCTTAAAATAAATTATGGAGACTCTATGAAAACTTACATGCGAATCTGTGATGCAACATGACTTATATGAGAAAATTCTTGCAGTTATTTCTATACGATTAGTCGTACAGAATTTTAGATATTAGGATTTATTTGATTCAATCGCGAGATGAAGAAGGAAAACAGGAATATGTACATGAAACGTTTGCCTGTTCAAAATATATCCGCAATATTTTGCCATGTTCCTTGAAAAACATGGGATAAAATAATTGAGAAGTATATGAATGGCTTCTCTAAATCATATCATGCGAAGTATTTATATTTTATTTGTAGATATATGAAATAATTTACAGTGATGACTACGCGTAGTTCATTCTGTATATTATATGGTTCTAAAACAAGGTATTACATTTGAGGAAATCACTCCCAAGTATGTCTTCATTTGAGACCCGAGGAAAAGTTATTTACTATAATTGAAATGAAAATTCTATTCGTTTACACTTTTACATCGTGGCACTGCCTACAATTTTAATAAGCACGTTTATCGTTGAGAAAGTTACGCTTAGTTCTCACAGCGATTTCTATACTATCTGTCCCAAAAAATCAAATGAATCGCGATTCGAATCGAATGTCACTTCAAAACTAAAACAATTTCTTACCGCCACGTCGCATGTGTTCTTGCATAACCGACTGCCATAAGAAGAAAAAAAAATTGGATTTTCTAGGCATACGTGCATCGATTGTCAAACCCGTTGCAAACTTGCATTGTACGTGTACAGATGCGCCGAATACACGAGCATTTGACGAGCACGCGTGTTTGCAGGCGTCTCACGAATTCTCGATAAATATAAACGTTCGGTCATTGTGAGAGAAAGTAACGTTGTAACGATTATGGTTTACCGATAAAAAACAAATCTATTATCTTTGTGACGTATTGCGATTTCCAAAAGAATATGTAACAGTCAGAGCAGCGTGATTAAATTGGAATTTTCAGTATCAGCAAAAAATTAATTTATATAACAAAAATATAATATTTCAGCGGAGTTCTGTAAGGGAAATGTAATTTTTTTGATATTAGGGATACATTTGTATAACTTGTAATTAGCAATGACTGGCCGTAGGATGTAAAATATTAATGATTGTTCATTTTATTATATGTATATACATAATTATAAGGATTATTGTGATTGAGATAGAATATAGTAAGGGTAAGGGTAAAGTAATTAAGGGACAAAGCAGTTGAAAATAGCGTGGTACTGTTATTAAAAGCAGAATATTACCATTGCATAATATATTTGACATCATTTTCATCACTTTCTAATGTATGAAGTCATCATCTTTCACAAAGTGTAAATAATATTAATTTCTACCCGTCTTTTAATTATGAATATTTGCCGAATTAGGTGAATTTCAATTGCTTTTTAACTTTTGTCAGCAAGTGTATATGATTATGTAATTTCAAGATTACCCAGACTTTCATATGTTTCGAATATGTAAAGATACATAGTAGTGTGAATTTGCTAAATCGAAATTGGAAAATATTTAAACAAATTAGGGGATTACTTCAAATAGTCAAGAATTAAACGAATCGATGTGTTCCGCGGCGCACCCGCGGAACCAACATATTTCTAATATCGGTACCCTCATAAAAAGGCGTCTAGGCATCTGCACAAGGAATGACTTCCAACGTGCAGATGGCTAGAGCGTTTATGACGCGCAAATAATATAACTGTTTTTGAGGAAGTCGTTTTACACTCTAATCTGCCAAGGTAGCAGAAATTAGGCATGCACGACCTCAGCAGTTCATTGCATGCGTCGTAAACGTGAGTTTCCAAAAGGGCCTCGCAGCTGGGCCCCAGATGACACGGCCAGGTCAAGCTCTAGGTCCCTGATGGAAATTCCGCTGCAGCGTTCAAAGACGCACCCTCTCCTTCATGCAACGCGCCTCGGACGCAAAGGAAGGGTGCGGTTACACCTCCAACACACGCTGATTGGAAACTAGACATTTTTGCTAATGTCCAATCAGCGTGCCCAAAATAGGTTCCGAGTCGACGTGCTGAGAAGCACTCGAGGGGGAAGCCAGTCTAGCATCAGCCTTGATATCCAGCCGGTGGATTGAATTCGCAGTGGCTCACCGCCCGGGTAACCCTGCAGCGTCCAGTTCGGCATATCAGGGCCACTTCTATTCAGTCTTAAAACAGTCAGTCTTCGCAAAGTCAATCTTAACAGATAATTCACACGAACACGTCAATCCTAGGAGCCTTACAACCCTCTTCACGACAAGTTCACATACAATTGTAAAGGAGTACACCTCCTAAAAGACTCCGGAGTATCCGTCCTCACGAGAGGTGTGAACATCGCGATTCTACCCGATACTTCGTCATTACACTCAACGTCGAACATCACTTTCTTGACATACAAAATCACGCACTGTTATTTGAAGAATTCGTTAATCTCATTGATTATCCACTTACATTAATAATAACACTGTTCGACAAATTTCAACTTTTTTTTGATTTTGTAACCTTCAATATGCGTTTCTTATAGACCTTGATGTGCTGAATACGAATCTGGAATCCGTTTTTCTCCAGAACGTACCATATTTGAAAAAATCAAGTTTGAAAAAAATCGCAAATTTTCAACTTTGGAAGTGTTTTGTACTTTTACGGTAATAGTTATTCGGTTGCGCTTGGTGCCAAATGATTCTCTGAAGTTTCACGAATAAAATGATATACATTGTTATTAGACTGTAAACATTTAAATGTGTTTAAATAATGATCGAAGTGAAAGGGACACCGAAAATACACCCATTTTGGCTGATATCTTTCAATTTATTTCAAAAAGTAAAGGTCCAGGGGGAAATCTAACTATGCCACGCGATAGAGCAGACCTTTCTGCAAAGGAAAGCATCAACGGAAGTTACAAAATCATTTTTGTATTCGATATACAAGCGAAAAAGTTTGGCAAAACACGTGGCGGCGACAGTGGTGCTCTATGACGGCGGCTCCCCGCTCATCGCTCAGCGTAGCGGAATCACTAAACGCGCAGTCTTCTGCTGAGTGTCACTGTTGCCGTCGCGTGTTTTACCACACTATTTCGCTTGTATATCGAATACAAAAATGATTTTGTAACTTCCGTTGATGCTTTCCTTTGCAGAAAGGTCCGCTCTGTCGCGTGGAATAGTTAGATTTTCTCCTGGACCCTTAGTTTTTGAAATAAACTGAAAGATATCAGCCAAAATGGGTGTATTTTCGGTGTCCCGTTCACTTTGATCATTATTTAAACACATTTAAATGTTTATAGTCTAATAACAACATATACCATTTTATTCGTGAAACTTCAAAGAATCATTTGGCACCAAGCGCATATGAATAACTATTACCGCAAAAGTACAAAACACTTCCAAAGTTGAAAATTTGCGATTTTTTTCAAAATTGATTTTTTCAAAAATGGTACGTTCTGGAGAAAAACGGATTGCAGATTCGTATTCAGCACATTAAAGTCTATAAGAAACGCATATTGAAGGTTACAAAATCAGACCCGTGTTGAACAGTGTAATCCTATTCGAAATAAGAATAGGAACGCCTAAACATCACGCGACGCGACCCTACTCGGAACGAAGATTTACGACCTTCGTTTTACCTGCTCGGTCCTGTCCACACGGTACGTCCTGGGTGCGCGGCAAAACACGATGATCAGTCGAGATGCAAAGAATGCTTATTTCAGTCTGAATAAAGAAAACAGATTTTACTGTTGAGTCATGATTCCAAAATAAGCCTTTATTCCACAAATAATATTCTCCGAATGAAATCGAGTTCTCGGATTAACAAAGTTTTTTTTCTTCATAAATTTAATATTCGGGATAGAATGTTTGAGGCGAAACCGGTGCCGCGGTCTATTTGTCAAACTTAATCCTTCTGAGTATGTATTTCAATCACGTTCAAATGCGTGCATTTTTATTCGCATGTAAAACCAAACATTTGATAGTGTACGAAAACGAAATGCAAACGAGGTAAATGGTAGGAAGAATATTACTATGGAAAAGATCGATTTATTCAATATCCTTGCCAATGTTATATTTTTGGTCCGAGAAAACAAGTTTGTATGATCTTCGTACTTGTATCAATCGATTCCTCTAATTATGTTCTTTAACAATTTATAAAGCTGATTAATATTACCTGTGCTATATCTTCTATTAAATTCAGCTGGCCCAATTACTTTATCAATTGGCTATATTAATTATATATACCATTTAATAATGTATATTGTCAAATATAAAATGGAAACCCATTTTCAGTAACTCACAGAGTAGTATTTCTTATATACCTATTAATTATCACCTATATTCAAACATATTGCAAAAATAATTAGAAATACCTTTACTGATAATGATATTAATGTAGGAACTGAATAAAAAGGAAGGGCAGGCATCGGGAATCGAACCCGAGATCTTCGTATTTCTAGGCACTGATAGATAGAAGTGGTTTTTATTCAGAATTACAATGTTTGTAAGAATATGATTACATTGATAATTTATAGTGAATAATCTATTTAATTAATGGTCTAGATGTATGTATAGCTGCATGGTCGGAGTGGTGACGCTCACAGCCTGTGGGGGGAGTTTTGTAAACGAACGTTGGGGGCCTTGTCCCCCTTCTTTTAGTTTCTTCGTAGTTCTAATTTGTCTATTTTTGGATAGACTGTGTTTTTGGTTGTTGGATTTCGGGAAAAAAGATAATGCTGGGTAGCACTAGAAAAAACCGAGATGGTGGGTGTCGCTCCTTCTTGTGATAAGAGGATGAGAAAAAAAGAGGGGAGGGGGGCTTAAACTAAAGCATGCACACTCTACACATACATACCGCGTGCATTCACTCGTGCGTTCCTGCCAGTTTGGCAGGCAATTAAGACTAGGGAATTTATATGTAGGTTATTTACATTATGTACAGAGGGAGAGTATGTACATATATACAGTCGGGGACAAAAATAAGTGGACAGGTAGAGAGAATAGATATCAATGAAATTTAATCGACTTTACATTATTGATATAAACTTAACTTTTATTTGTCTTATATCCTTATAATACACAGATTATTTAGTGACAAATTCAAACTAATATTCACATTTTTATGTACGCATTCCACATTTAACGAAATAATCAGCCACTTCTCGAGAGACAAAAATAAGTGGACGCCTAGCTATAACGCTATAGTGGGGCAAGAAATCTAAACAAATTTTACAAATTGGTTATGCTTGCACGCAATAATCTCAAAGACGTCTATCGATAGCAATTTAGGCTTTTTGAGGATAACATCGCCTCTGAAATAATCTAAAAATGCCGAGAGGAACAGAAATTTGTAATCCAATTCGCAACTTAATTGTTTCGGACTGTCATAAGAAGTTGAGTTACCGCGAGATAGCCCAGAAGTATAGCGTTTCGAAAAGTGCAATAGAAAACATTTATAAAAAGTATTTATTATACAATACCGTGGAAAACTTAAGAGGGCGTGGGCACACGATCTACGACTGTGCAAGAAGACCGTCGAATTGTCCGCAAATGTCGTAAAGATCCAACTATTCCATCAAGAAGCAATGCAGAAACGTTAGATGTAAACGTTTCAACAAAAACAATTAGAAGAAGATTGTACGAAGCTGGTTTAAAATGCTGCAAGGCTAGGCGTAAGCCATTTATTAGTAAAACTAATGTGAAGAAACGTTTGGCATTTGCGAAAAATATGTAAATATGCCATTGTCATTTTGGAGAAACATAATATGGACTGATGAAAGCAAATTTGAGTTGCGGCAATTGAAAAAGAGGTACCAAGTATGGAGAAAAAAGATGAAGCATTTAAAAAATCGTTTATTTCGCCAACAATTAAATTTAGCGGCGGATCGTTAATGGTGTGGGGGTGTTTTTCTTTGAATGGGATTGGTGCACTGGTACAAATTGACGGCATAATGACTGCGGATGATTACATCGATGTTATAAATTAAAATTTAGAGATGGCAGTAGCAAAGATGGGTCTCGACAACGGATTTGTATTCCAAGAAGACAATGATCCCAAACACACAGCCAGAAAAAGTCAGAAATTTTTTAAGGATTCGAATATTCAATTGCTTAAATGGCCTCCACAGAGTCCTGACTTGAATCCGATTGAAAACCTGTGGAGTTTGTTGGATACAAAAGTACCATTGGATAAGAGAACCAATAAAAACGAACTTTTCAGAAACCTACAGTGAGAATTTGAAAATATCGAAAAGATTACGTCGAAATTTAATAACCAGTATTCCTAGACGGTTAGAAGCCGTAATCCAAGCAAAAGGCGGCAACACAAAGTACTAACTTTACTATGTATTCTATTTATCATGTAATTTATTGTGTGTCCACTTATTTTTGTCTCTTGAGAAATGGCTGATTATTTCGTTAAATGTGGATTGCGTACATAAAAATGTGAATATTAGTTTGAATTTGTCACTAAATAATCTATGTATTATAAGGATATAAGACAAATAAAAGTTAAGTTTATATAAATAATGTAAAGTCGATTAAATTTCATTGATATCTATTCTCTCTACCTGTCCACTTATTTTTGTCCCCGACTGTATATGTTTATATATGTATTACAAAAAGTGCGCTTTGGTGACGGGATATATTAATTGTTTGTATAAGGTTTGGATAACCACCAGTATTTGTCTGGGTTGTGGCGATATTTGTTTGTTGAGTCTAGTTTAGGTATGTCCGTGCTGTAGACTATTCGGTGGTTGGTGTTCTTGCTATTTATGTGGGAATCGCATAGGATTGTGTTGTTGTTGGCTGTGCGCTGTATATGGTAAATTATTGGAATATTGTGTTGGTCCATGATTCTGCCTGTTTTTTCGAGTAGTAGGAAGGCTTCTGGAGGGATATTGCCGGTTGCTAGGGTCTTTTTATGGAATTCGTCGTGTGGGTATTGTTTCGTCGTGAAACCCTCCTCGCAAGAGACGACGAGCGCGCGGTCCTCGGGTCCCGGCCAAGGGATTATCGAGGCTAAATTAATAACACCGATGCGTCGCGAAGCGAAACATCACGCATGTTCCCACGGCTAACAGTAAGAGTAATAAAACTCGGTACCTCCAAAAGAAGGCGGCTAGCGATCGGCACACGAAAAATCCTTCTGCGTGCAGATGGCTAGCACGTTTTATGACGCGCAAGTAACAAGACTGTTTTTGAGGAGAGTGTTTTATATCTTTAGTCAAGCAGTTGCAAGTTTACAAGTTATTCACGACCTCAACAGTTAATTGCATGCGTCATAAACGTGGATTTCCGAAGGGTCTTCGAAGCTGGGCCCAACGCACATCTGGCAGGTCAAGTTTTGGACACCCTGATGGAAATTCCGCTGCATGGTCAAAACTGATGGCCACGTTTTAAAGACACACCCTTTCCTCCCAGAAACGCGCTTCGGGCGCTAAGGAAGGGTATGTCTACACCTCCAAAACACGCTGATTGGCAATTAGTAATTTTTCCTAATGTCCAATCAGCGTGCAGAAGCTGACTTCCGAGTTGACGTTTTGACAAACGTTCGACGAGGAAGTCAGTTCGATTCCGACAACCCTCAAGACAAGCCGAACCTTGATCTTGAGTACTACCGCTAGATACAGCCGAGACGAGTCTTACAACCTCGATCTCGCACACACGCAAGCCGAGTCTTGCATTCATACTTAGCAACGGAAGAAGGACTCCGGGGTCCTTACAAGACTTCGTAAGGTGACCCACGTGTAAGTGTACGCATCAGCCGGACCGTCGTGGTACCACACGACCAAGCCTTACAACCTTGGTCGACTCTACTCAGTGTTCGTAACCACTCGCTACTGCTGTCGAGTATTGCGAGCACGCCACAGGTATAGTGAACTGTTTATAAGGTGGTTGTGTTTTATTTTTGGGATGTTGGCGAAGTAGTCTCTGGTTAGTTTTATGATGAAGCTGTCTATTCTTGGGATGTTCTAGGCACTGATCAGTCCATCTACGCCACGGCCCCTTCCTAATATTCGCCGTTCGTTTGTTCCTCTTAACGTCGTTCTTTTGATGGAGGCGCCCGATCCAACATTAATAATAATAATATTGTTATTTATATTACATTATTGCAATACCATAATTGTTATATAAAGTATCTGCAATTGGCACTTCAATATACAGGGTGAGGCACTAACTATTGCCACCTACAATAACTCCGAAAGTATGATAGTAGCAGAAAAGTTTTCGAAACAAAAGATGCATGGGATAACAGGGGCTGTAATATGGCGTTAATCTTTTTTCCCTAGGTGGAGTCGCTTCAGAGATGTGAAGGTCACCTTTATTTTTTTAAATGGAATGCTATGTTTTGTTTCCCGTTTTCTGATAGCGGCTATGGAGACGAATCCAACGAGGGGCAACATTAAGATCTTTGAAGGTCAGCAAAGGTCATTTGCTGACACTGGTTCGTCCGTTAAGGGCCCCGACTCCATGCGCCATGACCTGTGTGCGTGCTGTCACACAACAACGGAAAGCATGCACGTATACGCTATGCGCGAGAGAGACACTCGATTTCTTTGATTAGATCGTTTTTCTATATAATTTCATAAATTAAATTTTCGCGGGTACAGTACACACCGATAGACTTCACCACAGGGTGTAATGTCCGTTTTAACGTCAATAAATACCATTTGTTTATAAAAATGTTAGTTTTTTAACTCGAAGCTTGAGACAGACACAGATTGAAGCAAAAAAGACGACTGCCGACACCTCGTCTAATTTCACATTTAACAAATATTGAACGATTGAATGGTTTACTCACTGATATCTCACATTTACACTCTTCCTTAACCTAGCACAAGATCACAGAAAATCTGCTTTTCACAATTTATTACGTCTGAAAGGCGAACGCTCTAATTTACGATTTGCACTCAACGTACGTAAGAATAGTTCAATGATTCTCCGTCAGACTCGTTTATGGTATATTTTATTTAATTTTACAACGTTATCATGAGGGTCGATGGAAATACAAATCAGCTGGTAAATGCAATTTATAATTTGACACCACCAACGGCGATTCATTAATACGTGAATACAGACACAAGTGAGGCATAGATGCCGCAACTTATCGAGCCTTCTGTCGCGTTGTTGCCACATCTGTTACAATACTGACCATCAGCAAAATGAATTGGCTTGAGCCGAGATTTTGATTCCTGCCGGACATAGACATGACTTCTACAAACTTTTTCGTAGGTTCGAGTCCCCCTCAGGTTTCCTTTTTTTTTACATTACTTTTTTTTTAATTACCATCTATATGACAATGATCAATATTTGTTTACAAATGTTTTAAAAATATTTTTTAAATTATTTATCTATTATAGCGCTTTTTATGCTACCGTTTTCAATGCCAAGTATCTTGCCGATTATGGCAATTTTTAATATTTATAACATTCAAGTAATATATTTTGTGAATTCTCATATGTCTTAGAATGAACAGTCGTGGATGGAGTGCAAGCAAACGCGCGTTATGTTTTACTATTATACTAATTCGCCTTTCTTTTACAAGCGAAGGACCCCAACCGTTAGACTTCGACTTTAACAATCTTGTGTAAGGTGGTAGTATATACGGCCCTAATGATAGGTGTCAAAGTTTAGCCATAGTTATTCAATATTTTTATAGGTTTAAACAATTAAAGGAACGTAACTTTTTTATATTATGAGAATAAAAATATGTTATATAATCTGCGATTGCGAAGTGAGATAGTTCGCTGGCTCGTAATGGGAAATTCCTGGGTTCGATTCCATACAGGTAATTTTTTTTTATAACTGCGGCTAGTATTTGACACTTATCATTAGGTCCCTATATACTATCGCCTTACACAAGATCGTTAAAATCGAAGTCCGGACAGTTGGGGTTCTTCGCTTGTAAAAGAAAGGTGGAATAGTATAATAGTAAAACATAACGCGAGTATGCCTGCACTTCATCTACGACTGTTCATTATAAGACATATGAAAATTCACAAAATAAATTAATTGAGTGTTATAAATATTAAAGAGTGCCATAATCGGCAAGATACTTGGCATTAAAAACGGTAGCACAAAAAACGCTATAATAGATAAAAATATTTGTAAATAAATATTGATCTTTGTAATATAGATAGTAATTAAAAAAATTAGTGTAAAAAAAAAGAAAACCTGAGGGGGACTCGAACCTACGACAAAGTTTGCAGAAGTTATGTCTATGTTCGGCAGGAATAAAAATATCGGCTCGAGCTGATTCATTTTGCTGATGGTCAGTATTGTAAGAGGTGTGGCAACAACGGGAAAGAACTCTCAAAGGATGCGATTTGACAACTATGGCATCTCACCCTCCGTTTATAATTTTGCATAATGATGTTAGATGTCATACCGTGAATTTATATTTCTATATAACGACTTTAGATGTCACCCCGTCAAATGTCGAACCTGCCAATTTTCTGTTTTCACTAATGCCCGTTTCTTTATAAAGCGCTTAGATCGATTCGGAGTTGGCCTCAAAGGAGTCGGGGCCCTTAACTAACAAACTCTTAAACAACCTCGGCTCCGTAGCCGCGCCTCTGCCCTCGGCTCGTAACATCCTGATCATTACCTTCAGTTGCTATTTCACCTTTGAATTTGGTTAAACACCCAAAATTTGGGTTCTCCTTCAATCTTTTGTTGCCTCTACAGCTTTCTCGCGTATCATAGGTCCAGAAGTTGGCATGCTTTTGTCTCTTTGTTGTCGAAACCACTGAAATACAATATTGCCTACAGTTTTATTTTCTGGATTCGTTAAGCTTCTCCTCCTAGTATCAGCATCTGAGAAATTTACACACTGCATATAATTTTCCTAATCTCAGCGATTGGAGGCTTTCCGACGCCATGTATTCTTGCCAATTTTGTTGCACTTTCACCACTTTCGAGCGCTTTAATGATATCATCAGTCCTCGCCCCTCATCGCGATAGGACGTGTTTGATAACTTCACGTTAATTCTCGTGTGTGCCATACCAGAGTGAACGACCTCAAGTGATGGGAATGACACCAACACCACCATTTCAGCCGATCTCGGTCGGCATATACGTACACCACACGTATTGCCATGCTGGGAATCGAGAGTGCACACACACATGAGATCTCTGAGTACAGGAATCTTACCCAAATGACAAATGAACAGAGAGCCCTAACCATGAATGAATCTGACGGAAAATTTTTTTATGCGAACGGTACCAAATATGAAAATATCCCAGCTAAAATCAAGCAATATTTGCGCAATCTATTCATCAAATCAGCATCATCAGCATATCAGCACCAAGGAAAGCATCAAAGAATACGCTAGAGCTATAGCAAATTTAATAGGACCAAAATCAATTAAATTTATATCACGAATTTCAAATGGAGGAATCTACACGTATCTGGACAGCAAAACGACCGTTACTAACCTAACATTGAAATACAAATGTTTAACAATAAATAACGAAAACATTGAAATCCGCTCCATGATACTGCCAGCTCAACGAATAATTGTCTCGAACGTCGCACCAATTATTCTCAACTCTACAACCGAGGATATTTTTTAAAAACAGAACATTAAGCTTTACTCGAAAATATCTCACCTAAAAGCACGAATCACTGACCCTGAATTTTCACATATATTACTTCTCAAAATTATATTGCAGACCTTCCGCCACGAGACATACTCACTAACCTGGCTGAAACAGGAGAATTAAATTTAAATAAAACAGGCAGCAAAAGACCGATTGAAGGGTGTGCGGTAGTGGGGGTTTCAGATGTCTCATGAAACTTTACCGATCACACCACTGTTTGTTGTAAAATATTTTATTTTCATGCGCTGTTAATTACACGTTATGTATCGCAACCGTCGCGTCGTTACCGGTTGCTCGATATATTTTGACTGTCTCGCCACTGCCTTCGATCACGACGCCGCACAGTGGGACGAGCCTATTGTTCCGTTGGACATCGGGCAAAACATAAAAAAAAAATTTCGAATTTGAAAATTTTACTTCATAGTCAAGAAACTATGAACCTTTTACAATTATGTGCAACAATTTTTTTTCATTTTTTCTCACTAGATAATCCAGGGCAGCCAATAATAAATGCCTATGTAAAATATTTTTTTTTCTTTATTTGTTGTTTAGTACGTCTACTTAACGATTTTACTCAAAACTTTTATGCAGTACATAATCTTGCAGGTATAATAATTCCAAAATTAGAAATAAAACCTAAAATTGAAAATCGAGCTTTGTTTTACTTCATAATAAATGTCATATAAACATTACTTAATTACGCAAATCGCCTAGGATCGCCCGGAAAAAACTCTTCACCATTATATTCTAGAAAGAATATTGATTATAGTTATCCAAGCACATGTTGCTTTTTCTTGCTTTTTCGTGAGATATTTAATATAATTCTCATTGTTGCACTAACTAGAGACTCGAATCTAATCAAACGGGGCGTGTTTGACATATTTTAAGTAGGATAACTAGACAATAATATATGTACAACTACTAAATAAATCAAATATTGTTATGTTGAAGGAACAATGGAACTTTATTTTTATAAACAATGAAGATTTATTATATACAACTTAGAAATTGCTTTTATACTAATGATTTTCTGATAATGAATCTTTTATGGTTGTATATTTTTCGGCTCTATCAAAGTGCTATTATTCATATTTTTAAAAGGCTGATATATGTATTTCGTTACGTATTATTTTATTCGAAAAGACGAAAAATGCTAAACTATATGATACTAAGGGTTTTATTATTTGGGTCATTTAAATACTCCGTTCGTTGGGCAGGGATGATTACCAGCCCAAATTGTGAACTACTTTATATGGGCGGTTTCGAGAGTGCTTTATGAAAAATAGTTGAATATTATATTTTTATTATTCCCGATCCACAAACTAAAAGTTTGTATCTCTCTCTCATCGTTAAAATTTCTTGTTTCTTAAGAAAACATAGCGAGCAGCCCTCAGCGCAAGCTAATAAAACGCAAGAGTTGTTCCGTTCTTGCAGGAAAACCCCATAATTATGTCATCAATAAAAGTTTCTACGGACTACATATTACTAAGTGTTTTATTATCTGGGTCATTTAAATACTCCGTTCGTTCGGTAGGTGCGATTAGCAGCCTTTAACCGCTTACAGAGTAAAGAATGAGCTATGAATAATTTCACTCTTTTACAATTACAACAATAAACCAGAATTGCTCACGAATGTACTAAATTGTGAACTACAATTAAATATCGAAAATATTAATATTAATCATTACTGCTGAAAAAATACTGCTGAAATGCAATTTCTAAGTTGTATATAATAAATCTTAATTATTTATAAAAATAAGGTTCCACTGTTCCTCCAACATAACAATATATTACTTACTTAATAGTTGCACATATATTTGTGTCTAGTTATCCTACTTAAAATATGACAAACACGCCCCGTTTGATTAGATTCTGGTCTCTAGTTAGTGCAACAATGGGAATTATATTAAATATCTCACGAAAAAGCAGCTAAAAGCAAAAAGTGCTTGGATAACTTTAATCTATATAGTGTCTAGAATATAATGGTGAAGAGTTTTTTCCGGGCGATCCTAGACGATTTGCGTAATTAAGTAATGTTTATATGACATTTATTATGAAGTAAAACAAAGCTCCATTTTCAATTTTAAGCTTTTTTTTTGTAATTTTGGAATTATTATACCTGCAAGATTATGTACTGCACAAAAGTTTTAAGTAAAATCGTTAAGTAGACGAACTAAACAACAAATAAAGAAAAAAAAATATTTTACATAGGCATTTATTACTGGCTGCCCTGGATTATCCAGTGAGAAAAAATGAAAAACTTTTGTTGCACATAATTGTAAAAGGTTCATAGTTTCTTGCCTATAAAGTAAAATTTTCAAATTCGAAAATTTTTTTTTGCCCCGATGTCCAACGGAACAATAGGCTCGTCCCACTGTGCGCCGTCTCTTTATGGTGTCACGTGACTGCGACGAAAACAATGGAGCGCGACCATGATGTATAGGGCGCGCATTTTTGGTTTACTCTATCTAATTTATGCACGCAACACCGATATCGATATATTATCAGAAGAATCCCATTCTCAGACAGTAAAGCTAAGGGACCTAACCTTTAAACATCCAGTTTAAATAAAACACACATTAAAAGAAAGTGTCCCTGTATCCACCCACAAGAAACAAAAACGACCTGCATCACCTGCATCCGCCATAGACAAAATAGAAGAATTACTCAAGTGTAAGAATTCTCGAGCCGCGAGCGCTCTACCTGGGCATTTCCACGCGTTCCCAGCGAACAACATGGGCCACAGGACACACGTGGCCAAGGCCCTTGCAGGAATGGCGCCCGGAAAAACCCAGACAGCGCGTCCTTTGGCGACCACGATGCAGCGAGGGCATTCTTGCATCGATCGCCGTTCGGAGAAGTCCTGACTAGATTTGCGGAATACAAATAAAGAATAGTTCGAGTTGAGCGTTTGAGACATTATACCGTTTTCTCGGTTTTAATCATCCTCCGTTTATTTTTACCCTGAGTCTTACACAATCCTGCCAGAAACAATATAGAAGACCCAATAAATTATTACATCCTAAACTTTACACAAATGAAAAGTTTTCTAGAAAATGCGTTTGGATCACCTAACGTCCTAAGCGACCTACATGATAGCGACCACTTCCCCATAATGATAAATTACGAAGATTACATACCCCAGATCCAAAACCAAACTACTAATACAAGGGAACCTTTAAAAAATCGATTGGCTCAAATACAAAATAAAATTCACTGACTTCTTGCAAAATATCATAGATCAAGAATCAGATCACAATAACATCAACCAAACAGTAAACCTATTCAAATCGATCAACAAAACCAAATAATAAAAATAAAAAATGTAGTACTCCGTGGTGGAACGAAAACTGTCAAACCCCACTAAAAGAAAGCCACCATGCCTTGAACAGGGCAAAAAAACATCCAACGGCAGAGAACTGAATCAACTTTAAAAAGCTAAGAGCCAAATTTCATAAAATAATGAAAGAGAAAAAAGCAATCATGGAAACCATTCACCTCCACCGGAATCAATCAAACTCCCGCAAGTATGGAAAAAAATCAAACATATCAACGGAAAAACCTATAATACAGCAATCAAATTTCTCGATCATGGCCATGATAACTACATAATTTATCCAAAAAACATAGCTAACATTCTCGCTGACACCTTCCAAAAAATTCATCCTTCTCCATCCGCGACTCACTTTCCTCCACAAAAACTTATGAAAATACTGACTTATCAAACCCGGACAACATCGACATTGTCACTACCCTTGATTCCAACATAACCCTCCAAACAACAAATAACTCTTCCCCAGGACCAGATAAAATACCTAATATTTCCTTGACAGCTACCACTCATTCGAATTAAATTCCTTCTAAAAGTTTACAAATGCATATGGACCCACCATGTTTTCCCTGATGAATTCCCCTGTTGGGGAGAGCAATAATTGTTCCTATAGTCAAACCGAATAAAAGTAAACACAAGCCTGGAAGCTACAGACCAATCTCTTTGACAAACTGTATATGCAAAATTCTAGAGAAAATCACTAACAGAAGACTCAGATGGTTCCTTGAATCCAATGAGATACTGTCCCCCAAGCAGTGCGGATTCCGATAATACTGCTCCACCACTGGCGCCCTTATTAACATCGAAACCAACATATGCGAAGCTTTCCTAAAATATGAATTCCTCGTGAAAGTATGTCTGGACATAGAAAAAACATACAACACAATACAGAAACCGAGAATCTTCGAAATACTTCACCCACTAAATATACATAGTCATATGATCGCCTTCATCAAAGGTTTTCTTGAAAACAGATCTTTCGAAATCAGAATGAATAGCGTTTCCTGCTCCCCAACAATTATAAGAAACGGGGTACCACAGGGATCAGTATTAAGCGTCACTTTATTCCTAATAGGAATAAATGATATAATTAAAATATAAAAGCTCCGGTTCAAGCAAACCTGTTGGCTGATGACCTCGCACTAACTTGCAGCGGGAAAAATCTGGATACAATTATAGAACTCTTACAATCGAGCATCAACAAACTTATGATATGGTCACAAAAATCAGGACTCAAATTTTCCCCTCGGAAGAAGATCCAGTAAAATTATTGGGACTCATATTCGTCCAAAAACTAACCTGGATCCCACATTTGAAACACCTAAAAGGTACTTGCGCAAGGAATAAACATCATTAAGACTTTAGCACATACCAAGTGGGGAGCGGACCAAGAGATCCTACTAAAAACCTATCAGGCACTAATTAGGCGCAAACTAGATTATGGCTCTATAATCTATAATTCAGCAAAAGAAAATACACTTCAATTAATCGAACCAATCCAAAATGCAGCACTCAGTCTGGCCACAGGTAGCGACAATACAAGTCCAATAAGCGCTATATTATTTGATGCTAAAGGAACAACACTGGAACACAGAAGAAAGCTTCGGAGCTTAAAGTACGCCGCCAAAATACCATCCACCCCCATAAATCCAGTATTCATCAACATATTCTCAGACAGATACACACATTTACACAACAAGAAGCCAAAGCTACCTGCTCCACTGTAGGCCAGGCTCTCCCATTACGAAAACTTTACCAAAATTGCAACAACTCCAGTTATGGAAAGAAATTACGGAAAAATAGCTCCTTGGAGCATATAAATACTGATCTAGCAAGCACCACAAAAAAACAGAAAGGTAACATAGTACACCAAACTGAATTCGTAGAATTAGACAGTAAATACGTCGCCTATAACAAGATATACACTGATGCATCAAAAACCGACCAAGGGGCAGGATTTGCCATCATTACCGACAACACGATTAAGAAACAATGCCTCCCTAAATCCTCATCGATATTTACTGCTGAAGCATATGCAACCCTAGAACCTCTCGCACCACATACAAGCAAGTAATCTCCCAAACACCATCATAAACTCAGAAAAGAAACATACAATCATAAAAACCATCCAGGAAACCTGTTCAGACCTCATAAATAGCAATAAACATATAGTACTTACCTGGGTCCCTGCCCTCCAAGGCATACCCGGTAACGAAAAAGCCGACACCATGGCCAAAGAAGCAACATTAGATCCCCAAATTTCAATAGATAAACCAATCCCGTATGAAAACCTTCTCTTGCCAATATTCAATAGCGAAGAAGAAGAAAAGAACAGGATATGGAACACGACGAAAAGAACAAAAATACATGAGGTAGCAAAAGACTTCTACCAACAAATGCCCACACTCAACTTGAACAGAAAAGAAAAGTCGATCATGACGGGACTCAGAATCGGACACACGAAGATCACTCATGACTACCTCCTAAAAAAGACAGAACCTCCAACTTGCTCCATATGTAACCAGATTATATCCACCAAACATCTGCTGTATGAAAGCCGGAAACATGGATCCCAAAGACTCAAATACAAATTAAAACCTAACACCGCATTGACATCAGAGGACCACATTTCTGACACACTAAATTAACTCAAAGAAACTCAGCTCTATGACAAAATTTAACCAAAGGATAATAATTTGAAATTGTCGCTAATGACCCTGGTGTCGATGAGACGTTAAACCATAATGAAAAAAAAAATGATATATTTTATGATATACGATGATAGTCCCATTTAGTCCCATTTTGTTGCCATTGTGATACTGTACACAGTTAGCTTCGTACTAAATTCTTATGATCAAAATTTGTTCGACCCAGTATTGTAAACTATGCATATACATTTTATGCAAACATCGCTGCGAAACGCTGTTCGGATAACAGAACGTTCGGAAAATAGGTTACTTCCCAAAAATTTGGAAATGCGCCGAAATAAAAAAATACCATCACCCCACAGGCCAATATCTGTCCTTCCTATTACACTGTTCAACACGGGTCTGATTTTGTAACCTTCAATATGCGTTTCTTATAGACTTTAATGTGCTGGATACGAATCTGCAATCCGTTTTTCTCCAGAACGTACCATTTTTGAAAAAATCAATTTTGAAAAAATCGCAAATTTTCAACTTTGGAAGTGTTTTGTACTTTTGCGGTCATAGTTATTTAGTTGCGCTTGGTGCCAAATGATTATTTGAAGTTTCACGAATAAAATGGTATATATTGTTATTAGACTATAAACATTTAAATGTGTTTAAATAATGATCAAAGTGAAAGGGACACCGAAAATGCACCCATTTTGGCTGATATCTTTCAGTTTATTTCAAAAACTAAGGGTCCAGGAGAAAATGTAACTATGCCACGCGATAGAGCAGACTTTTCTGCAAAGGAAAGCATCAACGGAAGTTACAAAATCATTTTTGTATTCGATATACAAGCGAAATAGTTTGGTAAAACGCGCGACGGCAACAGTGACACTCCGCACAAGTACTGCGTGTTTAGTGATTCCACTACGCTGAGCGATAAGCGGGGAGCCGCCGTCACAGAGCACCAGTGTCGCCGCCACGCGTTTTGCCAAACTTTTTCGCTCTGATATTGAATACAAAAATGATTTTGTAACTTTCGTTGGTGCTTTCCTTTGCAGAATGGTCTGCTCTATCGCGTGGCATAGTTAGATTTTCTCCTGGACCCTTAGTTTTTGAAATAAACTGAAAGATATCAGCCAAAATGGGTGCATTTTCGGTGTCCCTTTCACTTTGATCATTATTTAAACACATTTAAATGTTTATAGTCTAATAACAATATATACCATTTTATTCGTGAAACTTCAAAGAATCATTTGGCACCAAGCGCATCTGAATAACTATTACCGCAAAAGTACAAAACACTTCCAAAGTTGAAAAATTACGATTTTCTTCAAACTTGTTTTTTTCAAAAATGGTACGTTCTGGAGAAAAACGGATTGCAGATTCGTATTCAGCACATTAAAGTCTATAAGAAACGCATATTGAAGGTTACAAAATCAAAAAAAAGTTGAAATTTGTCGAACAGTGTTATCTCCAAAACATAAAATACCATTCATAAAAAACTACTGAAAGAAATTACTAGTAAAAAACTGATCCCGGACCATCAATTCGGTTTTAAGAGAAGCCATAACACGATTGAACAGATACACAGAATGGTAAATCATATAATCCGTTCTATGGAGGAAGGTAAATACTGCACTGCAATATTTCTAGACATGGAAAAAGCCTTTGGCAAAGTTTGACATAAAGCGCCACTAGAAAAATTACGAACAAATCTATACCCAGTCATAACCTCTTATCTTTCAAATAGATACTGTCTTCCCTTTAAAAGATCCAAGTCGGGGTGCCTCAAGAAAACGCCCCAGGTCCCATCTTATACTCATTAATCACAGCAGATTTTACCATCCGCACCTGATACAATAATATTTACTTTTGCAGACGACATAGCAATCCTATCGACGCACAAGAACATAGAAACAGCAGTAAAAACATTACAAAATCACCCACACAAAGTATAAAATTAGACACAAACTAACAAAATCCAAATAAACACAACAAAGTGCTCACACATTACGTTTACACTTAATAAAAACCCTATTCTTAACATTAAACACAAAAATTTTGAAATCCCGCAAGCTAATTCCGTTTAATACCTCTGACCCGGGAAAGGTCAAAAAATTATCAGGAGATCCATGTACTGTCTAACATCAGGAAAGTCCAAATTGAGTATAACGAATAAACTACTTTTATACAAAATCATTTTGAAACCCATATGGAAATATGGATTGCAAATTTAGCATAGCCGTCAAATCGAACAACCCACGTGGATCGTTAGAAAGTACGACATAAGGAAAACGTTAAAAATTTCTACTGTACAAGAAGAAATAACAAGATACTCGAGGGCCCATCAACTAAGGATCAATAACCACATAATCCCTCTTGCACAAAACTGCTACACAAACTTATCCATAAGACTGACAATGAGAAGGAAACATCCCTTAGATAGTGTTGTGGGATATATTGATGGGAGTTACGAAAAGGGAATGGAATAACTTCCCCTTCAATATTCGTACTTGTCTTTATTAAACACGTCGTGGTACACGCTCGCGATACCCGCGACAGCTCGTACTCGATATTCTTACGACGACTCTCGA
This sequence comes from Nomada ferruginata, assembly GCA_963583965.1. Classification (NCBI taxonomy): domain Eukaryota; kingdom Metazoa; phylum Arthropoda; class Insecta; order Hymenoptera; family Apidae; genus Nomada; species Nomada ferruginata. The sequence goes on along the minus strand of OY757225.1, from coordinate 3,998,486 downwards.
TTCACTCTGCTTACAATCTGACTCGCGCATGCATCATCCACTCCATATATTCTCTCACTTGCAGCTTGCCTCTCATTCCATTCCTCATTCGTTCTCACTCATTAGGACCCACACCGACATACACACCCTTGCCACGTGGCACAGGTCAACCACGGGCCACCATGCGCTCAAGGCTTCTCGTGCATTCCCAGAAAGCATTCGCTCTTCCCTAGAAATAAACACTCGCCCCACGTTTCAACTAACACTCTTCATTCGCACCTCACGGTACATTCAATACTTCCTGTCACACTACGGTTTTGACTTAAACATCAAGGGAGACGTGGCGCCGCCTTATCGCCGCCACAGTGTCAACTGAATCAACACTTATGTACATCAGCTCAAAAGCTAGTTTACCCCGGAGATTGTCGGCAGCTGTATCGAGATCTTCATGTTACTTTAGAAACCATTCTAAAAAAAAGTGTAATTAATTGTAAGAAACAATTAGAAGCGCAAAATAACACTGAGCAATCTCATTATAGTGTAAGACTAATTTTAGGGTATAATTAGTCAGTAATGATAATACTCGTACTTATTCCAAATACACGCTGATAATACAATATTCTACGAATCGTTATCCGTACGCTCTCGACGCTGGATTTCCATAGAATGCTCCGACGCTGCATCATGGGCGCCCAAAGAGCGGGCTCGTCGGACCCACGACGTAGTACCTTCTAGGGCCTGCTTTACGGCACCCCCAAATGTCTACCGTTTCCGTTCGCATATTGGCCTCTCGGTGACATTTCCCAGATGGGCATGCTAGGCGCTCCGAACCCTCGGATTTTCTTACAAAAGTTTGTTAGACTTTTGTGGAAAGATACTTTTTGAGAATTTTCAGAAAGAAAATTTGTAAATCAGTCCACTACACTAGATTGGTAATTGAAACTAATTGTACGTATGAACGATAATTATTCTATTTATTAGGAACTATTTAAAGTAAGTAGTAGATAAAGTTAGAAACGAATTAAAATTATTTGAAGAACAGGTAACCTTCCGTGGTTTCGTAAGCTGTACTTGTTTCGAAAATTTGTTTTATTTTTCTATTGTTAGTATTATTACTGAATTGTATAAACAATTTCATTAGTTTTTTTACGTACCGATACTCTTAAATTTTAACTCTCTGAATTTTATTTTAAATCCGATTCATCATGTACCTATGTATAATCTATTATATGAAGTGGAAGTGTCATATAGGTTCGAAAATCTATTTAATTTTTGCAAACGAAATACTGCCGCTAGTCTTTAAATTAAAAATTGAATGAATGCAAAATTCTGTGTTATCTAAAACTTACAAGAACTGGTACTACACCAGAAAAAGTAGCAAGTACCGTTTCTTAAACAGGCACGCCGAGAAACTGATTACTCATTACGTTTATATGCATGGTCAAAGTTATTTTTAAATATTATCAAATATCATAGGCGATTGTAAAAGTATCATAACGTCTTCGGGATTTCCCTTTCTTTTAATGATTCTTACTCACGTGTATCTAGGGGGTATGATTAAATTATCCATAGTATTGTCGTGTTTCCTTCGGGCGATGAGAAAAAATCGGATCCGGTTCCGCATACGGAACACGTAAGCTGCACGGTTGCCTGCATAATTTATTACGAAAACAGCAAAATACCGGTGCATGCGAGCGGAATACGTCTTGGCAGATTGTGCACGTAATGAAGAAGAACGATGCTGGGGAGATCATAATTTATCATTTTTCGATTCCCCTTGCAAATCGTGTGTCCCATAGTTTGTCGACAGTCTCATTGCTGACCGACAACGTATGTTATCTGCTATTATAATTGTACAAATTATAAACTTATTTAAGTGATCAACCGTTAATTATAATCATAATTAAGTATAACTTGAATAAGCACTCTATAATTTATTCAACTCAATGAAGCACTTCGTTTCCTTTTTAAACTTTTTATCCAATTTGATTAAATATGGAAAGAACAAGTCGACGGTAAGTTTTATCGGATAAGATCCCATAATATTAATACGAGCGCACAACAAAATAAAACGTTGTTCGTTTGCGAAAATATCACGTTTGCCGAAAGTGTGGCGGAATTTAGTTAATAAAAATTCACACCTAAATGGCACGAAAGCGAACTCGAATTCGGCTCTCGCCTAACTTTCTTAATAAGCTTCTCGTCGCCACGCGCCAATGTGTTAATGAATAGTCAGAAATAATAATAAATTACTAACAGTACATGCATCAACGGTACCTTATGTCACCTCGTCAATACTGCAAAATCCGCAAAGTCATCACCTGTAGATTAACACATGCCCGCATTCCGCATTTTGATTACAATGAATCGTCTCAAGCAAACGTACCATTAAAATATAACTTTTCTGCATATTTTAAAGCGGAGGAAATAAAAAATATATCGAATTTGCGAGAAAAGAACTTGTATACGATAAATTTCGTTTTCCTTTGACTTTTTGGAGCTACATACATACATATTTACATACGTTCCGACATACTGTTCCGTATCTCAATAATTCCACAAGACTTCCTGCTACTTTAATTAGATATATATATATCTAATACTACCCTGCATTCAAAGATGCATATCATCTTTTATGAATAGATATGTAATACATAACAGCCGATCGCAAAGGTTTAAATCTGAATATAAAGTCACAGTTCACTGAGTTCGTAGCTCGTAGAAAACATTGTGTTACCTTACATACTAAATATATATATATATATACATATACATATATATAATATACATATAATGTACGAGCTACGAACTCAGTGAACTGTGACTTTATATTCAGATTTAAACCTTTGCGATCGTCTGTTATGTATTATATATCTATTAACAAAAGATGATATGCATCTTTGAATGCAGGGTAGTGCACTATAAAAAGGCTTGCAGCTTAGATCGACCCTGAATTGTTCAACGAAGTAACTAACGAAACATCATTTGTTCATCATAATTTATCGCGACTTATTTGCCAAAAATTTGTTGCTGTTGTAATTATTCGTATCGAAACTAAATGAGACATTTCAAGGAGAAAAGAAAGGAGGTACCACAATTCTTTTACGTAAACGATAATAATATATCTGCTTAACATTAAAACCAAAGGAGGGGCAATTTTACAATGAATAATACGGACAGCATTTTTCAATCCGGCGACATGGAGATATTAAAAGCCAATTGCGACAGTGAAATACGAAAATTTTACGCTGGAAAGAACATACTTCTTACTGGATGCACTGGTTACAGTTAGGCCAAAGAAAGGCCTATCAATAGAAGAGCGAATGAAGGAACACTTTGAAAATACCGTAAGTACGAAAACGCGTTTACAGCAATTATAATAATCGCATTTTAGTTACAATATAAACGAAGGGCGACAATAACAGATGTATTATAGGTGCCTATAAATTAAAAATCAATTGATAATTTCGGAAGCTTAATGATACTCTATGAACTACTTATAAATAAATGACTTGCACTCCGGTTTCCGTTATTTTGTCACCTGAACTATTTGTTTTGTTCTTAGCTATCCCTCTCACAAATAGGGAATTAATAATAGAATAGCACAACTGGCCATCAATTTAGTTAATAAATACCTAAATTTGATCGAGATCTCGATTAAAATATTTCCAACTCACTTTTTTGTCTATAGGTATTCAACGAACTGCGAAAGATAAGTCCAAACTTTACGGAAAAAGTTGTGCTCATTCAAAGTAACCTTGGCGAAGCTTCCCTAGGTCTTTGCGCAGAAGATCGTCGGCGTTTGGTGGAGAACGTGAATATAATAATTCACAATGCGGCAATAGTAAAGTTTATAGCAAAAGCGTCTGTAATTTTACGGGCAAACGTTATTGCTACGCAAGAAATGCTCGAATTAGCAACGGAATGCTCTCATTTGGAGGCATTTGTCTACATTTCGACGGCGTACTCTCATCCGCGCGTTAACTATGTAGAGGAAAAGTGTTATCCACCTCCGGCAGATCTCAAATTCGTAGAAGACATCATACGCGCTGATGAAGATAACGCGTCTGGTATTAGGGACGTAACTTTGGACGATATTCTAAAAGCGTATTTGAATTTATACGCATTCAGCAAAGCGACCGCCGAAGGTCTAGTTCAGGATTATAGCAGAACGGCATCCTTTCCTTGCATAATCTTTAGACCGTCTATTGGTATGACAGCTGTACTACAGTGGAAGTCCGTTTATATCAGCTCCATCCATATGAATGAAATTTTAGTAGTGCCCGTTTAACTTATCTTTAACTGAGTTCGTATTTTCTGATTTACCACAGAGCTTCGATCCACTTATAAATGTCTAAGTTTTAACAGTAAGGGGACGCGGTATTTAAGAGCAAGTGTTTCTTGTACGAACATTTATTTCTATCAACTGAACGACAATTCAGCTGGTGGAGAAAATTATGCGGATTCCTATTACGCGAACGACGCTGTTACACGATTCTACATGTCCCACGACAGGTTCATGATATAAACGGAGTTATACTGCACATTTTTATTTAAGTAGGGTTCAAGTTAACTAGAGAACACAAAGATGAAATCAATTAGCAATACAAAATAGTGATAGCTTTATTGGCTTTCCCAGAACTTTTCTCAGAAGTGAAATTTATCCGTTTCATAATGAACATTAAATGGAATTTTCCAATTTCGACGACATAGTCGAATTTAACCAAGTTTAACCAAGTTTAACCAAGGACAAGGTGCTCGCTCGACACCTTTGGAGACAATGAGTGTTCTTAACTTTTCATGTTCTTAACCACATTTTTAGTTACTTTGTCACTTCAAATCTTATTTTTTCTTCAACAGTTCTTTTCATTATCATGGAATAACAAAAGGGTCATTCCACACCAAATCGATCACTTTTGGACGTCACCATCGGCGATTTTGTTCTAAATGAAATATGTTGTAGCCCATATGTAATTAGGGGGGGGGGGGGGTTTAAGTCATCATTTTTGCGGCAGACAATTTGTTTAGAAAACACAGGCCTTCAAAGTTTGTAATTTTTGCCATTTTTGCGAAAACGGGCTTTACTTAGGAATTTTTATCTCCGGAACTGCTAGTCCGATTGAGCTACTTTTTTTTGTTTTATTCACAAAGGATTGGGCTATAATAAAATAATTTTTACAGCCTCGGTAATTAACTTCATAATCTCGAAAAATATAAACAAATTCTTTTTTTGCGTTTTTTTCGATGATGGGGCGCAGCGATTTAATTTTGAAAAAAATATGTCCATATTCCTTGAAGATTCCTCTTCAAAATGAGACTTTCAAAACCATGGAGAATTGAAAATTGGCTTCACAATGAGCTGGAAAAGGAGCGGCGTACCCCCATTTCAGGTAGGCGAGTCGTGAACTCGGGAGCGGGACCGCTATTTTAACCAAACCTAACCAAACCTAACTTATAAGTTAAAAAATATTTCATTTAGAACAAAATCACCGATGGTGACGTCCAAAAGTGATCGATTTTGCGTGGAATGACCCAAAGCTCCCATTAATTTTATGAACAGTCCAGTTGCCATACAAGGGGCCGATACGAGCATGGCTGACAAGCTTGAACGGAAGCATAGGACTCATCGCGTTAATTTGTATGGGTTTGGTGCATATCATTCCAGGCTCCGTAACTACCGTACTAGATAATGTTCCAGGTGACATGACTATTGACTACCTGCTCGCATTGATTTGGGATCACGTTACGCATAGGTAATGCGCTATTATTACTGTCAAATAAAATGTACAAAATTTCAACCTACTGCCACTTGGTGCTTCGTCTTACTTTTACGAAATAAGAATTTCTTTCGAGCATAATTTACTTCATATAATATTCAACTTTTCTATTATTTTCTTCAGAAAATCATGCAAGTTAGAAGTGTATAACTATGGATCATCTGATTGGAACCCTTTAAACTTGGAATTGGGAAAGAAAACAATACTAAGCGGAGTAAGCAAATACCCAAATCGAAAGATGGTGTGGTATCCGACTATGACATACATTTCTAATAGTTACGTATTCCTTGTGATTTACACGCTGCTTGCTATAATTCCCGCAGCGATCTATGATTTAATCCGTATCATTAGAAAGAAAAAAACAATGTGAGCTTTTTCTTTAAAGATCTAAAAGTTGTATTTACTTAAGGATACTCGGAGTTCCAGTTTATCATGTTTAATTACCTATATGTTAACACTAGAACTACTAAGCAAGTCAAATTGAATTGTTTCAGATTTTTTGCTTTAAAATGATTAATATATAAGTACCGATTGAGCTATTTATGATGACTTTTAGTAAGGCAGAATGACCATTGTATATGTGGGAGTGCAAAGCGCCCGACGTCCAGGTACAGGGCGTTTATGACCGCGCTACCTGAGACACAGCTGGTCTGCAGGCGAGCAGCGCTAGCCTGCAGAACCGTGTCCCCTGTTTTCTAGCTTTTAAGGATATCTTTAAGGATACGAATGAGAGAGAGAGAATGACTGAGGACGAATGGATGTACGAATGGAAATGTATAGTGTGGATTGAGGAGTGGAGCAGAGTGGATCGAGGAGCAGCGTAGTAAAACAGTGTAGTAAAACAGCGTAGTATAGCGTAGACAGTATAGGAATAAGCATAAGGAATAGTGTATCGTATTGTTAATAAATACATAGTGTACCGGCGTTGAATCTATTACACTTACATCGGCTTAATTTCATCAAAACTTCCAATCCCACATATATCTCTATTAAATGTTCATACAACGACTTTCGTGTCCTTAATCTGTCTAAAGTATGCTCTCTAAATGGTACCAAAATCTATCGGTAGTTCTAGTGTTAAGTAAGCTTATGATGATATTAAGATATTGTAGAAGTTATTTTTCGTAAACCTCACGTAGATTGGAATAGAGGGCAGGTAGGTTAATAAGATATCAGTCTGCTTCAATTGAACACTAACTTTATTATTATTACACGTCGACACACGACAACTCTCACACGATACTCACAATACTCTCAATTCAACACTCTCTGCTCACGATACGTCTCTCTCAAACTGTTCAAACTATTCTCAATCAGCTCTCTTCTAACTCTTCCTTAGCTCTGCCTTGCACACGCATCATTCACTCTATATATCCCACCACTCTTAGTTACTCTCTCATTCTATTCCTCATTTGCTCTCACTCATTCAGGATACACGCTGCAGACATTCCTTGGCGACAGTCAGTCGCGCACCACCCGAATCCTTGGGCCGTTGCACCCTCCATTCACCCGATCTTCTCAAGTACTCAGCTCCAAACATATCTTTCACACCTCGGGATCATTCTAAACAGTCGCGCAATATTTCCAATCCCACAATATTATTAGAAATTATTTCAAATTAATTATCGTACAATATAACTTTTCACACAGCACTAAATGTGGCGCGGACAGCAACCAAACTCGTAATAGCGTTACGCCCGTTCGTTGCTACCAGTTGGGTTATAAGAACGAATAAAGCAAAAAATCTTTTAAGTCGTATGAATGCTGCCGATTTGGAGGAATTTAGCTTTGATTTATCATTATTAGATTGGCATAACTATGTAGAAGTTGCTCTGCACAGCCTGCGAATGTTTTTCAAGGAAACGCCAAACGACCTCATCATTGCAAAAAAAAAGTATCGAAAGCTACAGATACTGCACTACACAGTTTGTAGTTTATTTGTGATCTTTTTGTTGTTGGTGTTCTATAAAATTGCCTGTAGTCTTTTTTGCGGTTCTTATTCAATCAACGATTGAAGAGCATGGGTGACCTGTGTTTGACCCAAGGAATCAGTGACCAATCTACCACATATTTCAATCCCAAACGTAAGTTTGGAACAATACAGTCAGTTCTATTCTACAAACTATATTATAAATATTCTGTAATGTTTTTATAGATACAAATAAAACAAGTGAGCTATCTTGCAAAAATATGTTACTTAAAAAGATGATTTTTCAAATAAAATAATAAAACAAATGGTTTTATCAATATTTATATTTGATCCAAAATAATAAACATATCTGAATTATTCTTCATCTTTATACGAATAAGTGCTCCCACGAAAATCGTTTCTTATCAAAATCACTTCATCAAAATTACTTGATTTTAGTCATTGCATAATTACACTTACGCAGTGCACGCACAGAATATACACGTGGTGATCGTTCCCGTGTAAATCAATTTCTAATATATAATTATCCCGTCCCCGTTTCGGGTTATCCCAATAAACCTGAAGATCGTGTAAATTTCCATAGCGACGATATTAAACTCTATAGCAGTTGAAGGGTTAAGAGTAGGGTTGGGAAAAAGTAATTTCTACGCCGAAAATGTTTGTTCAAAGTCACAGGGCATGATAGGTGCATATGTGTATTTATTCCAATATTGTGAACCAGTTTCGTTTATCCCATCAATAACTCTACAATTCGAGGGCATTGCAAATTTTACACAATTTATCAAACCGAATTGAATTTATTTTAGCACATGTTTAGCACATTTCATTTTGACTTTTTCACGACATTCACCGAGCGCTCTCACTCAAGTTCGACACTTTCACTCCTATCTGTAATGAATTTAATGGATTTGTTTGACGATAATCATTTTCTTTCTAATTTTTTTATTACGATTGGTAAAATTTGAAAGTTAGTTTCAATAAATCTTAAATTACTGAAAAGGTAAATTTCCATTCCTTAATAAAAATAAAATAAAACTAAAAAAAAAACAGTTTAGTACGATTTCAAGTGGAATTAACGATTCAGACATTCTTCATCTAACTAAAATATTACCTACACTTCTTTTATTACGTGCCTATGTTATATGTAGGTAGCATATTAGGGTAAAATAGTTTTAAATCTTTGAATCGCCACCACATAAGTATTGGCCCACAATACTCTTATAGCCGAATTTTCGAACCGTGGCATGAAGCTGTGCCATGATTCGTTTTCTCCCATTGTTTGCAAGCATGTAAATAATGGGATGATGGACTTCTTTCACACATTTTTCCTACACCAGCGTTAGCCATGTAACGAGCCACTTACACGTGCATCGACGGTACCTTTGTTCTGTCCAGCTCATGTACCGTTCATCGATAATGTGCATGAACCTTAACCCGTAATTACGTCACATCGGCGACATATTAATATTGGCAATGTCAACTGTAATTGTATTTCAGCAATTCAATCAATTCGAAGTTAACATATGCAAGCATTCAGTTCTTTCATTACAATGAAAAGTTTCAAGCAAACGTTCCAATTAAAATGTAACTTTTTTGAATAATTTTTAAGCGTGCCGCCGCTTACATCATAATTATTACTATAAAAAAATATTAATAACACATCAAATAAATTTAATCTTCTACGAAAGTGAGGAAAGAAAAAAAAAATTAAATTACCAAAGGTTTATGAAAAATTAGAAAGAAAAACACAAACCACCCACAGCGCGTCGTGTCTCCGGAAGGGGAGCGTTACTAAAACGCTAGAAGTTCATAAAACGCAAGAGTTGCTCCCCTTTTGCGGGGAAAACCCACAATTATATCATCAACAAACGTTGCCACGAACTATAGATTATTGAGTGTTTTTTTATTTTGGTTATTTTAATACTCCATTTGTAAAGTATACATCACATTCTTAATGTGTATATGTATATTTAGCGCGGATACGGGCGGATATCAAAAGTATTTCATAAAGGAAGACTTTTGCACTCCTAAATTGGCGTTTTTCCCCACTGTGCGACGCGGCGCGGTACTCCTTCATTAAAATAATATTGTCGGAAATCCCGATGCGCCTAGGAAGACGAAAGATACTCCTTTGATAAGACACACGCATTATACACTTCGACCATGTTATATACTATGACTCTATCATTATAACAATATTACAGTAGGCCAAATTTTTGGGGTAGTATTGAACAAACTTAAAATAAATGCTTTCTCATATAATGCGTTGCTCGAAATTGCAGTGGATATTTTAATTTCTTTATGGGATTCCAGAAAGGGAGATAAAATGTGCAAGGTAACAGCAGAATATTTGCAAGAAATACAAGCACCTTTGTGTTCTATTATTTGCATCTTGTATGAATAAGATAGATCGTTTAATGGAACATTTGATTGTCTTTTCTTTTTGTCTATATTCGTCAGTGGATAATTTATATTGTTCAATCCTGTCCTAAAAAAAAGTAACTTGCAACGAAAAAAGGGTGAAGCTACTTAAGTTAGCGTGCCGTAAGGATATTTTGCTTCAACGATACCTAGGTCTACACAGTTGCTTATCGAGTAGCGTAGCCAGGCGGATATGCCGAGACAAATCACGTATCCGTGTTTTGTGCCTGACGCGCGTTCCACCAGGTTGCGATCACGCGCCAAATTGTGCAATCCCTCTCCTCCTTTTTTTCTCCTCCTCGTCTGTTCTCGATATCCGTCGTCGTTCGACGGGATGTCGATGCTTAGAAAACGTAAATCCGTACCCACAACAGAAGACTGATTATCATAGGTCAGCAAAAATAAAGAGAAAAGAAACCAAAGTTCTGATTGCATATTATTATGGGTGCAATCGTATGCCATTTCTGATTAACTATAATACTACACAATATTAAATACTTTTATTTGAAAAGATTTCTTTTCAGGATTAATTACATACGTAGCCATTTCTTTGTGTGGAAATATTGTGCAGAAGCAATTTTTTAACCGCCAATGCACTGTAACGACCCTTACAATATTTATTGCGATGTTTTCGGATCCTTTGTATGGGGCATAGTTTTGCAGTGACGTAAGTTCAAAAAGCTATAATACATTGCAGGTTGCATCCTATAAAACCGTGAAAAGATTTCGTGTAGGACGAAGCGCTAAAGCTAATAATGCACAAAAGAAGTTTCAAGGGTTACGAAATCGTCACCCTTTTAAGCAAAAGAAATGAATACGTATGTATACGTGATATAAGATTTTAAAGGAATTTATCGTCGGTCTTATAAAAAGACGGCTGACGCGAAAGTAGAATGATATTGTTTTCTGTCCAATCCGGACCAAAAATTTTCTCAGACTAATACATTTTATTATTGCAGATGATAAATACTAAAATGCTGTGCAGTGTGAAAATTTGAACCCTTGCTTATAGCCTGTCAGATTAGTTCTCTATAATACCAGAATGCAAATAACAATATAAAATATCCCCATTCCAGTAGCCATCATATTTTGCACACCACTTTTTTAAAAGCAAGAAAGGTAAAATAAGAAAATAATCCTCTAACCCAGACTGTCCGAATTACCTATGGTTGAGATTACCTGGGCGTGTCATGATACAGGTAACAAGTACACGCTTCGATTACAATAGGGGGGGGGGAATTAGAGCTTTGCTTGCATAGAACCTTTGCACAAAAATTATGAAAATGTTGAATATCCTTCGTGATATCACTTGTCGCATCTCGCGCATCAACCAAGCTGTACCGTTTCGCCCCCCACCCCCCGGTTCAGCGATCAGAAAGAATAATTAATGAGATTCGTAAACAATGTTAATTATACTACGAAAATAAAGAAAAATTGGATACATCATGTACATAGGCCCCAATCTCCTATGCTGAAACTGAATTATCTCATTCAGAATTACCCTAATCTTATTCTTCTTATTTCAAAAACGCGTTTCAATAAATTCCCGATCATCGAATCGAGATTTTCAGAAGAAGAAAAACCACGCGTGAATCAAAGCTCGAAATAAATTTCGAAAGCCATATTTTACCACGCCATGATAATATTCCGCGATTCCAATAAACCACTTGAAGCGATTCGATATGCGCATTCTAACTGCGTGCACCTATATGTATACGAGGAAGGATAATCGAACTTGTACGCTGTGCACCGTTATCTAACGGAACTCGACAACGACGTCGCAGCAGGAGAAAAATATTGATTTGTTGTTGCATAAAAAGCGCATCGTTCGTGCAATGTTACGATAATTACGATTTTGTGGCAATTCCGCAAGCACTGGAAACTCATACATAGTTACGAGACGTTTTCATCATCCACCGTCTCGAGGAACTCGCGCGATTCAATCATTGTGACTCCTGATCCAGGAAAAATCCCTACGCCCCAGCCGTTCGAACGCGTTCGCATGAATGGGTTCACCATTCTAAAGCTTCTTGCAAGCAGAACGAGATTTTTCGACGGTTTGAATTTCACTGTGCCAATGTTTCAGTGATTTGGTAACGAATATATTGCAAGTGTTCTGGGTATGACGAGACGAGACAGTGACGTTTGTCCGCTTTCCTTTATTTTTGGTCGGCCGAATTTGAATCTTCTTCGAGAATTATAGCCAGGTAGCTACCGTTAAAGCCTACGTTCATTTGCCAACATTTTAAGATGCAAGCATTCACGGATCGTACATTTCAGATCTGGTATTTCCGCCCATTGGTCGATACGCTACAGTACCTGGAGTAAGAACAGTTTTAGTTTCCGAATCGAATCTATTTCGCGTACTAAATGTACTAATCATGAGATAGTGGGTCGAGATGGGAAAATTTGCATAAGCTATAGCGTTGCTCGATTTGATGATTTATTGGAGGTGGTTTTTCGCCGGTGCAATAATCCGCGGCACCGCACCGTAAACGTCGGCCTTGTCACAGTATGTATTTAGCCGGGAAAAGCGCGTGGCCGAGTTAAGAAGTTCGGCGTCCTTGCGGCAGATCGCCTGTCGGTTATTACAGTCTTTTCCAGAATGCGTTTGTGCAATTCTTCGAGCGATTGCGAAACCCCGATTGCGCTAATAGTTTGTGTACTACAATATATATCTGGGCCCCGAAGCCAGGGTGTATTAAGTCACAGTTTTCAAATTTTCGAGGAGAGACCTTGGGTGTAGAGACCTTGTAATATCATATTTGCCCAACTGTATTAAGAACTGAACAATTTGGATTGAAAACATTTTTACCGTCGGAAGAAGTGTAAAATTTGGTACGGTAAGCATGCAAAATTTCATTCGTTGAAGAAACTGGCAACAATTTATTATTTTGTTACTGAATAATCTATAACGTACAAAATAAATAGTTACGTTTATATTACACCATTAACCATTAATTTCTCGTTTATTTAACAATTATACAGGGTATCCCGTCTAACATGAGCACCCGAAATATCTCGCTTATTTTTAATGATAAAGATAAATGGCAGAGGAAAAAATTGTTTTATTCGAGGAGGTAAATATTATGGTAAGACGAAAATTTTTCTCATGGTCATATTTTTGATGGTTGGCAGTAGCTGAAGTCAACACCAATCCAGTGACCTATAATACTGTGACCTTCATATGTCCTTGAGTAAAACAGATTCGTAAAGGAGTGTGAAAACATGTGTAACAAATAATAGTTAGAAATATTGGGGAAGGATAATCTATTTGGAAAGTAACCTCCATCTACTTTATAGGACGATAAACGAACGATTCCCTTGTCTTCCCTATACTTATGGTTTGCATGGATCCTGCACGTGCATCGCGTCACGACGTAGCAATGCAACCGCGTATTGAAGAACTGTCGATCAAAAATGTTTGTGGGAACGAACGTAGGATTTGTATCCTTTTACCTAGTCAAGAATATCAGAAAAAATAAATCCATTCTCTATTCAATGTCGTGTGTAGGTCGTAGTATCGTAGGTCAATGGATTGGCTTTGACCTCAGGGAACAATTTGCGGCTGACCATGATATTTCCCCTTCGAATAAAACAATCTTTTCCTATGAGATTTTTTCTATTGTTCAAAATAAGCGAGATATTTGAGGTACTAAAGCTATGCGGGACACCCTGGACATCAACGTAATAATCGCATAATTACATTTATATCTTTATTTGAAATATATTATTATAATACAGAAGCATAATTACTTATTAATACATTGAATAGCTTATAAACGCTGTGCGTTATTAGTCGTGCAGTTAATACAATGTAAGTTATAAATTATTGTACAATTACTAAATTGAATAATAAAATAAAAAACAATCACGTTATATGTGTACATACATGTAACTATTTAATCAAGCTATAAATGTATAATTTGTACATATACAGGTAACCCTCCTATAACACGGTAGATAGGTTGTTAGAATATGCCGTGCTATGTGAAAGCGTGTTAAATGAGGCGTTTCCGTGGACGCCACGAAATGCAGACAAAGGCCCGGTGGCTTAGCGTGGAGATTCAACAGTCTATTGTCTTACTTCAATAAGTCAAAACATTTTTAAATATTTAATGTATACATACATATGTATATAACTCCGCGTTGTAAATAACGGTATTGTACGGGGGTTTCTGCACTGATCGTGTTGGAGCGAAACCGTGTTATTGGATACCATATTATAAGACGGTTACCTGTATATGCTACTGTGCATGCTAGCACACAAAGTGTAAGTGTAATCGGGGTATCGCAATGAGTGGAATGAGAAGTCAGGCGTCACTAAAAGGTTTAAATGCCTTCGCATCTGTGAGACAACACTAATGCAACGGCGAAACTTTTTTATTGTTACATATATCGCAATAATTTTTTTTTTAAATATTGCTGAGGTTGTGGTTATTAAAATGAGACCAAACACGATAGAATTTGGATTATATTTACTTACTTAGTAATGTTATATGTAATGGGCAAGGATGCTTACACGGAAAGCTCGTGAACGGTCGTGTTCATCGAGGAACCTCGCCAAGCACTTGTGTCGGCCCGACAGTCGCGGCGCCACAAGAACTTGTCGACGTTCCTCGATGAACACAAAACGAATTTTGACGAGCGCCGGGAATGCATTGACAACGAATTTGATCCAAATGAGTTTCGAGTGTGGACACGGCCGACGGCTGTGTTTTAGGCGCTTCTACCATACCACACATTTCTTTATTATATTCAATTGCGGCTAATGATTTCAGTATTGCATGTGGCATTCCATTATTATGTGCTTGCATGGATTTCTAGAAATCCTAGCGTACTTGCTTTCAGTCTAGGAATTGTTAACTATGTTTAATTGCCTTTCACAAAGTACGTTTGGCAATAAAACACGAAAAACATAAAACCATACTAATAAATGTGGATCCTATCTTGAGAAAACCTATTGAAATATATGTTTAGATTTGGACTCTCTAAGCCCGTAAAGTTTTATTAAAACTGAGCACGGCCGTTCGCAAGCTTTTCTTGTAAGGATTCTTGCCCATTACACATAATATTACTAAGTAAGTAAAAATAATACAAATTCTATCGTGTTTGGTCTCATTTTAATCACCACAATCTCAGAAACATTTCAAAAAAAAATTAAAGAGATATAAATCACAATAAAAAAGTTTCGCCGTTCCATTAGTGTTGTCTTACCGATACCAAGCCAATTAATCTTTCAATGGGTAACGCGGCCGTCAGCACGTCTAAACGTGCGCGAAAATCAACTTCTTCCAAACTAGATTAAAATTTTCACAGTGGAAAGCATTTTCAGTATTTATTTTTTATCGTGCGACACAGTGGAATAGGCCTACAGGGGATACCACTGACAAAGAAAAACGCATCGATAATAGTACCCCATGGGTGATGTGGAAACCTACGGATACGGGTGTCGCCCAAATGCGACCCGCGCGGTTACGCGTCTGAGGACCTCCGAGCTGCGTGGCGATCGCGGGGGCCAAGACGTGCGGCC
Organism: Nomada ferruginata; assembly: GCA_963583965.1. Taxonomy (NCBI): domain Eukaryota; kingdom Metazoa; phylum Arthropoda; class Insecta; order Hymenoptera; family Apidae; genus Nomada; species Nomada ferruginata. The sequence goes on along the minus strand of OY757225.1, from coordinate 3,982,846 downwards.
GGAGAAAGGGGGCGTTGCCTCTGAAAATCGGCCCGAAAGTTCACTTAATTCCGAGCCCTGATATAGATATTTTTCAACGCGATAAGTACTTTGGGTTAGGTTTGGGTTAGGTTTAGGTCCCCTGCGCGGAAGGTCGTTGAAAAATGCCGAAAGGCGGGACACGAGACCTGCCCCTGCGCAGAGTGACGCAGAGTAGAGGGGACGGTTTTTTAGCGGGTATACCACACAACACCCCGGGAGTCCCACATATCCCACAGAAAACATCTGTGGGAATGCGTAATGCATTTTCCTCTCGTCTCTCTAAAAAAAAAATGTTTATGTCCCCTGTTAGGAGCTGCCATCTTGACGTGGTGCAGGGGCTTAAGTAACCGCAATGAGGTCCGAAGCCATGCCGGCGGGAGTATTTAACTCCTGGTAGGGTCACCCATGCATGTGTTACGAACCGGGGCTGTCGGCAATGCCTAAGCCGGCGATGTGGATATTTCTCAAGGAATATGGTTGAGAATTTGTTAGTTTAATTTATTGTTCTATACAACTCGAGCGGTTAAGTTGTATTTGTGGGAACGTTACTACTAATGTAAAGAATTACGGAGTAAAGATAGGTTTTAACGAATCTACTCGATTTATTAATGAACAGTTATAACTTTATATAGTAAATCAGTTGTTTATACAAATGTAATTGTCGCGATATCATTTATTAGTGTGTGTGATTATTACCTAAGCTGCACGGTGTTGACGCACTGGCGATGCGGGGTCGGAGAACGGTTACACGGTATACCGAAGGAACTTCAACCGTACTTCGCGGATTCCGACGGGTTAACTTGATCTGATTGGTAGGGGAGACCGGGGCTAGTTGTTCCGGGGGTAAGTTGTTCCGACGGTTGTATTTTCAAAATAAAAAGAGATAGCGTTGATCTTTAAATTGTTCTCACCGCGTGAGTCAATCACACCAAGCTGCCATCTATTTTAATACCGCCAGAATTGCGAATTATATGGTTTTAAACAAAGACCTAGTCACGTACCAGGTAAGTAAATATTTTCCCATCATTATTTTTTGGTCTATATCGATTATTTAATGTCGACATGATTGACTGTTTCGTTCTTGTGGATCAAACGACATTTAAGAATATGTTGTAATAGTGTTTATTAGACTATTTCAATATATAAACAAAGTATTCTCATAAATTGCCGCATGAGTCAAGCGGGGCTAGTTGTTCCCGTGACTTGGGGCACGTTGTGACCGTAACAACTTGCCCCGCCGCACAGTGTGGCGACCCTATTGTATCGTTGGACATTGGGGCAAAAAAAAAATTCGAATTTGAAAATTTAACTTTATCAGTAAGAAAATATGAGACTTTTACAATTATGTACAACAATTTTGTTTCATTTTTTCGCACTAGATAATCCAGGATAACCAATAATAACTAGACATTAATATATAAACAACTATTAAATATATAAAATATTGTTATGTTGGAGGAACAGTGGAACTTTATTTTTATAAATAATGAAGATTATTAGGTAAAGGTTAAGGCAGAGTCAAGCGAAAGATTCTCCGGAAATATAATTATATTAGCTCGATTCGGAGATTATTGTTTTTACACCAAAGATAATGTATATAATTGTTATAGTTTGTTGATTTTCTATGAAAGATAATATACTTCCGTTGATTCGAACCTTAATAAATAAACATTATTAATAAAATTGGGTTTTATTTCATTCAAAGGCAACTGCTATTTCTTAGTCACAACTTACCCCAAGGCGGGAACAACTAGCCCCGCGACGGGGCAAGTTGTTCCGTCTCGAACAGCCACAAATAAATAAATTTCTATGAAAAACCTATTACAATAAATTAAATATAAGCTTAAAACCTTAAAATATAATAAATTTAACAACAAATTAGTCAATAGAGTAGAGAATATGTACATTATTTCAGGGCTATTTTTTATGTTTTCTCAAAATCGGAACAACTAGCCCCGGTCTCCCCTACTCTAAGTCCAATTCTTACTGAACGTAACCGACTCTGCACAAACGTAATGCGACGTAACTACGCACGTAACTGTATAGTTATGAACCGAAGATGATCAAAAACGAAGGGTTTATATAGTGCAAAATGTATGGAGGGGACTCATTAGAGGCCTCCATATATGGTAAGATCGCAGGGTCTTGGCCGAATCACGCATGTACTCAATCGGTTATGATAAATTCAGTTGATATCAAAAGGCCCTATTATTCGTATGATAGTGAGTGAAAATCCTTGGGCGTCTTCTGTTTTAGGCAAGATCGGACGGCACGTGTGAGTGCAGCGTAAAAGAACATTATTCATATGATAGTGAGTGAAATCCTTGAGCGTCTTCCGTTCTTAAGCAAGATCGAACGGCACGTGCGAACGCAGCGTAAAAGAAATGTTATTCATACGTAACACATGACTGGCTTAGGCTCAGCGGTGAAAACTAAGTAGCGGCTCACCGAATGAATGTGTGTGTGAATGGGCTGCGGCCGATGCCTCATGGATATTCCCGTCAGACTAATCAAGGGGGGAGTAGTTGCCCCCCGACCGGGGTGGCGTGTGATGTTAGTACCTGACCTCTGCGGTAGTAATTATGTCCTGAAATTATGGCAAAGATCCCGTGAACCCGCATGTTTAACGTGGAAGAACCGCTCTCGCGTTCACTGTCTGGAGCCTATGACGGGGTTAAAGTGGGGTATTCGGGCGCAGGTATGGAGGACTACCTGGTCAGTATCTCCTCATAACCGATACTGCGTAGGTTAAATCGCAGCACGTATAGCCTGAGGTCTGGGTCAGGCACCGGCTCGGATCCGGTATCGCCCACTCGATAGGAGTGACAGCAAAGGGGCTGCAGAGCACTCTGCAGCAGCCCCGCGATCCAGGGAAAAGGGGGACAAGGCCAAAATGACTCACGCGTCCTACACCTCCACCAAGGGTGGCCCATTAACGAGGACCACCTGGAGGCCCTCTTTGACACGTTTATGGGTCGGGTGAAGAGAAAGCTGGTGGCCCTAAGAAAGGAGATATCCGAGGGACGGGTGAGGGCAGTCCCTAGGAGGAGTTCGCCGGAGCCACCCATGACAAGGGAAGAGACGCCGGGGAAGGCCCGAATCATGGAGATAAGGGCGGAGACGGTGGCGGCTTATCACCGTGGAGGGCCCCCCCCCCCCGCCAATAGTGGCAGTCACGGGAGGAGCTACTCCTGGAGATTCCAGGGCCGGAGGGGCCTCAAAGGCGGATGCCCTGACTGCCACGATGCGGGAGGTTCTGGGCAAGGAAGAAGAGGTCACGCTGGCTCGCCCAATGAAGATGGCGGAGTTGCGGGTGAGGGACCTCGTGGCGTCCACCACCACCGGCGACATCAAGACCGGACGTCTCCGGTGGGTCTGGGCCCCATTTGGGTGAAGTGCCCGTTAATGACTGCGAGAAAGGTAGTCGCGGCAAGAAAAATACGAGTCGGCTGGACCACTGCCCGTGTTGAGGAACTGGCAGACAGCCCGCTGCAGTGTTTCTGCTGCTTCAAGACGGGCCACGTGAGGCAGCGGTGCACCAGTACGGTGGATCGCAGCGGGCGCTACCACAATTGTGGGAGCCCCGAGCACAGGGTGGCGGACTGCAGGAGCGCTCCATGGTGCCCCCTGTGCTCCGACTTGAGGAAACCCTCTGGCCACCGGATGGGGGCCAGGGGGTGCGTGCCTCCTAAGGGAAAAAGGAGCCAGGGTGCCAAGGGGCCCCAGCAGACGCAGCTGGCCCCCAAACTGGCTGCCCTGAGCCTGGACGGGCAGAAGACGGCGGCGGCAGCAGCACCAGAGGGCACTGGGCCCACGGAAGAAGGAAGAAAGGACACGGCACCACCATCGTTGGCCGCAACGGAGGAGACGAGACCCGTGGAGGAAGGGGCCATGGGTCTGGAGCAGTGAAGGGGCTATGGCCCTGCTGCTTCAGGCCAATCTTAACCACTCGGCCAAGGCGCAGGACATGCTTGTCCAGTTCATGGCCGAGTGGGGTGTGCGTTGGGGGCCCGGCTGGTTCGGTAGCGATCATTCTTGGAGGGGCCTCGATGCCCTTGCCGTTCTCCTCTCTGGAGATCGGTAGGGGCTATGTTGCGGCTCAATGGGGGGACATACTGTGTGTGGAGATCTATGCACAGCCTTGGTGGGATCTGGGGTCCTACAAAGAATTCTTGGGCGGGGTCGCGGAGTGTATTGCGCGATATCGGCCTCGCCCGGTGATGGTCCTGGGTGATTTCAACGTTAGTCCCAGGCCTGGGGCTCCCCCGCCAAGGACCCGAGCGGTGAGGTGGTGCTGGACTGGGCGGCTGACTCGAACCGGCTGCTGAATCGGGGGTCAGCCAGCACCTGCGTCCGCTACCAGGGAGAGGCAATAGACGATCTTACATGGGCTTCCTCTTCGGTGCTGAGACGTGTAAGAAGCTGCAGGGTGGTGCAGGAGGTGGAAACACTAAATGACCACTTCTATATACAATGGAGGTCCGCACCACCTGGAGCCAAGGTCCGAAGAGGAGGGGAAGGAGAAGAAGAGGATTCGAGATCCCCACGGTCCCAAAGCCAACAACAGGGAGAGGTGGGCGCTGAAACGCCTGGACGAGGCCGCACTGATGGCCGCGTCCCTCGCAGTGGCATGGCCTGCAACTCTGGCTGTGCCGGTCGCGGACGTCGAGGTGGAGGCAGCGCGGGTCCAAGGGGCAACGGTTGCGATTTGCGACACAGCTATGCCCCGGTCCCGCGCCCCGTTCCGACAGGAAACATTTGCGCAGATGCGCTTTATCTGCCCTCGTGCCCGGGGGCTCCTCCAGAGGGCCCGGAGAAGACGACGTCGCGACTTGGCGAGGGAACTGGAACTGTACGAGGGCTACAGGGAGCTTGTTGTGGCCCTCCAGTTGGCCATCAAGAAGGCAACGGCGAGGGCATGGTCCGAGCTCCTCGAGCCTTATTTTGACCGCCTGGTCCCCCGGTTGGAGAGGACGGCGGCCGCTCTTGGCCGTCTACTCCCCAATATCGGGGGCCCGGAGGAGAGGGTGCGCCGCCTATACAGGGTCTACCACGTATCTCGGACCCCGTGCGCGCACGAACAATGTAAATGGTAACACCGCAAGAAGTTGATACACGCGTCATCTATGAACAATCTATGTTGGTGAAGGTATAAAGTCCTGCAGGGGGGCTGGGTTTGGCAAGACTGGAGAGACAGGTCTGAGATACGATTGGGGTTGTAAGAATGGGCGAATGGTTCGACTTTGGCTCGGCCCGACTAAACTCGGGCGCCATCGGCAGAAACCGCACCGAAGTCATCCCCAGGTCAGTCGCTACCTGAGGGTGACCGGTAGACTCTGCAATCATGTGGGGTTTGTTTGCGTACGTCGTATTACCCGTATTTACCCATAACGCACAGAGGAAAAAGTCTGAGGGCGTCAAATCCGGCGACCATGGTTGTGTCACGTAATTTATCACTCAACAATAATAAATAAAACTTGAGTTCTATGGACGTGTCCACAGATGCCTTTATTATAATATGAGTACAAGTTTATAGCTCGAGAGCAGAGATCAGACAGACTACCTGCCGGCATCTCGCCAGGTTTTTATCCTGTTGTCTTCCTTTGTGTCTCTTGGGGTCACGTATGCCAAAGATGACTCATAGAGGATAGCTGTTTCTTATCGGGGTGATTAACTGGAAATTTTGATGTCACATTCCCCCTTCCTTAGATTGAATCTGGTCCTCTAGGTTCGTTTGAGGATCTTGTGGAATCGCACAGTCCTTGGTTTGATGCGGACGCCTTCTTCTTCGTCTTCGTTGCCATATGTGCTTATGGGGGTGTATATATGTGGCAGGGGTGCGCTGGCTGTTGGTTGATTTACATTGTGTGTTATACTAGTTTCATTTTTGTTACAAAATAAATTTACACAGAGGGTCGTAGGAAGGCATTTTTTAATACATTCGAATATTCCTAGTTTGTTTAGTACGTATATTCCTGATATTGATAGTGCTATGTATCCTAGTATCTGGATGGTTGTAAGTCCCCAGTTTTTTATGTTTTTGATTCTATGTTCGAAATTGAGGTTTCCTATTTCGCTGTCTATTTTATCTATGGTAGTTCGGTATCCTTGTAATGTATTTAATATTTTAGGGGTTTTTTCTATTTTGTCAATTAGGTGAATATAGCTATCGTTTGATTTTAATTGTAATGATTTGTTTTGATTTCATATTGTACTACAGCTTTTGATTCGCCAATTCGCATATGTTCGTCCTTGTATAGAATATCGCACGAGGTATTGGTCCTAATAATTGAAGGTTCTCGAATGGTTTGGGTGACGTGTTTGGTTTCGCATATAGTATCTATTTCCGTCGGTTGAGCTGGTATCGCTATGTAGGTATTACTAGTTCTTAAAGGTATGAAACTGATTTCTTCTATTTTATAAATGACAATTTGGCATCTTTCGATATTGGTTTTAAAGTTGATGATTTCGCTATGACAATCGATTCTGGAGTTCCTAGCATGTATCGGTTGCGTTTGTTTACAAATTGTGATCCCGGCACGGTTTTTACATAATTTTTCAAAATATTCGATGTCAGTGTTCACAAAGGATAATCCCGATGTTAAGTAAATTTGGTGTTCTATGGCTGGAGCCATAAAGATTCCGTTTCTTTTGCTTGGAATATGGTAAACCTGAATTATTTCCCATTCCTCGTTGAGAACTAAAGGTACTATGATTTTGAAGAAGACTTTATTGTTAATAGTGAATACTTTTAGTTCACTGATATCGAGTATAAATTGGAAGTGTTCTATTTTGGGGGATATCGCAATGTTGTATACACATGTAGCTATCGCTTTGGCGTAGTTTGATATAAATTCATCCGGGTTTAGGATTTGAGGACTGATGATACCTTGTTTTGCTAATATTATTACATTCAATATTTCATCGAGTTGAAAATGTAGTGATTGAACAATTGTATTAATTTTCATTATGAGTTTAATCAAAGTTCTGTCACCTTTTGATTGCTGTTGTTCTTTTAGGATCTTATCATAATCTTTTTCTAAAGAGTTAAGGCTTTCATTGTTTATTATTTTCCTTATGAGAGAAGTTTGATTACTCATTATAATTTTAATGTTGTTATTGTCATCGAATAATTTGTCAATATTTTTGTTTATTAATTCTAAGTCATCTGCGTCTAACGTTCCGAATAGGCTTTTGGAAGCTGATCCAATAAAGTTTAATAGACCTCGTTTGATCCTGCCATGAGTTAATGATTTCAGATGTTTGGCTAATTGTTTTATATTGCGAATTCTTTCGTCTAGGGAGTCTAATTCTTCTTTGTACTGTTTACTTATTGAATAACCATTAATTCTATCTTTATAAGTTTCTACACTACTTATTTGGTTAAATATGTCCTCTATATTTAGCCCTATAATAATATTGGCTGTATCACTATATAAGTACCCTTTTCCAATCTTTTCAACGAATATCATATCGTCTTTTAATGGTATTATTTCGACATTAGCATTGGTTAAGTGGATGAGCGCGATGGTCGTCCTGGAAAATAAGGTTTTAGGCGGTTACCATGTATTTTCTTTTCTTGAATCAAATAGTAGGGTGTGCATACTGTATCAATAGTGTAGGGTCCTAACCACTCTGTATCTAATTTATGCCCCTTGTGATCGTTATGTACTAGGACTGAGTCTCCTTCTTTAAAGATTGTTTGTGGTTTAATAATTTTTCTTCTTTGATCGCGTTGGTAACGTTGCTTACTTTTAATTAGTGTATCGCGAGCTTTTTGTAATTTAGAGTCCCATTCTCTTTTCCTAAAAGTTATTTCATCGGCGTAGGATCGTTGGGGATTTCGGGATATTGTAGATGGAAGGTTGGCGGTATACCCGAAAGTTAGTTCGAATGGTGTATATCCTGTGGCGTCATGTATCATGGTGTTATAGGCGAGGCAAATGAAGTTAAGTTGTTCGTCCCATTCTTCGTCTGTGTTCTTTTGAACTGATTTCAGCATGTCGGAAATTACTGCATGTGTTCTTTTAAGTGATCCGTTACTTTGTGGGTGAAAGGAAGTAGCCCTTATGTGTTTTATTTTAAAGGCGTGTTCGTATTGTTGCATTAACTCAGAAATAAAATTTTGTCCTCTGTCAGTTAGGATTTTCTTTGGGGCAGAAAAAACGTATATGTAATGATTTAGTAAGGCGTTCCAAATTGATTCTGTCTGTTGGATTTTCAGGGGAACAAGGATAAGGTATTTTGTTAATTCATCATGGATAGATAATATGTATTGATTTCCTTTCTTTGTTTTTTGTAGTGGTCCTAGCAAGTCCATGGCGATTTTTTCGTTTGACTTAATAGGGGTATCAGTCATGCATGGTTCTTCTCTAGGTCTAATTCTTGTGGTTTTTGCTATTTGACAAGTTTCGCAAGTCTGTACGTGGATCTGTATTCTTTTCATTAGGTCGGGTATTTTGTGTCGTTCGCGTATTCTGTCGTACGTTTTCTGTATTCCCGGGTGCCCAACTAGATCGTGATTTTCTTTTATTATGTCTTCTATTTCATTGTCCGTATATGTTTGTATTGGTTCCCAAGCGAATTGTAATTCCTTAGTTGTATCGTTTATGAATATCAAAATTAATTTTATCATATTCTTTTCAAATTCTGTAAATTTTTCGTCTCCTATTCCTATTTTTTCGTTATCTTTGGTTATATCGAATAACTTTATTAGCCAGGTGTTTTTATTGTAATCTCCCAATTCGGTTTTAGTTAGTTGATAGAAGTTTTTATGATTTGCAGCTATTTTTAAAACTTTGGGTAATGAATCAGAGGATTCCCATTCAATTAGTTTTGTTTGTAGGTCTTGTCGGTCGTTCCGCGGTATGACGTGGATTCGTGATAGTGTGTCTGCAGCTGTGTTATCTTTACCTTTTGTGTATTCTATGTTGTATTCATACTCTTCCAATTTTAATCTCCATCGCATAAGGCGAGAGGAGGGGTCTTTACAATTCTGTAGCCACTTTAGCGCTTGATGATCTGTTCTTATTAAAAATTTTCTTCCTAACAGATACTGTCTCAGTCTTTTGATTGCCCAGATTATAGCTAGTAATTCTTTTTCTGTTGTGGAATAATTCTTCTCAGGAGGATTGAGTGTACGGGATATGTAGCAGCAGGGATGTCCTTCTTGGGATAGGATTGCTCCTAGACCTTCATTACTTGCATCGGTAGTTAGTAGAAATTGTTTTGAAAAGTCTGGGAATTTTAATACTGGTGCTGTGCAGAGTTTATCTTTAAGGGTTTGAAAAGCGTTTTGCGTTTTGTCCGTCCAGTGAAAAGGTGTTTCCTTTTTTGTTAATTCGGTGAGCGGTTTTGCTATTTTACTAAAGTTTCTAATGAATTTACGGTAGTATCCAGCTAATCCAAGGAAAGATTTAATGTCTGTAGGAGTTTTAGGTTGCTTAAAGTTTTTCACGGCTTCGATTTTCTTTGGATTTGGCTTGACCTCAACGGCTGTAACTATGTGCCCTAAATATTCTAACTCCGGTTTTAAAAATTCACATTCGTCGGGTTGAATCTTTAATCCCAATTCTCTAAGCCTTTGTAAAACTATTGCCAAATTAGTGTTGTGTTCTTCAATTGACTGACCGAAAATAATTATATCATCTAAATATACGAAACAATATTTATTTATTAAGCCTCTGAGTGCTGTGTCCATCATCCTCTGAAAAGTCGCTGGAGCGTTTTTAAGTCCAAAAGGCATTCTGTTATAATGGTAGTGTCCTTGTCGTGTAGAGAAAGCGGTGTATTTTTTTGATTGCGGTTCCATGGGGATTTGGTGGAAGCCTGAGGATAGGTCTAGGGCTGAGAAGAATTTGGCGTTGCCTAACTGTGATAGAATGTCGTCTATGTCGGGTAATGGGTATGCGTCCTGGTCTGTCAGTTCGTTGAGTTTTCTAAAATCTATTACTATTCGCCACTTCTGTTTTCCTGACGCGTCTATTTTCTTTGGGACCACCCATACAGGGGAGTTGTCGGGAGAGTCGGATGGTTCGATTATTGTTTTTTTTAGCATTTCGTTCATTTGGCGTGATATTTCTTCTTTATGACATTCAGGGGGTCTATAGGACTTCGTGTTGATAATTTTGTCTTCTTTCAAAGTGATTTTATGTTGAGCTAGGTTAGTGCAAGGTAAGAGGTCGGATTCTAAATTAAATACGTCCATGTAATATAATAGTATTTTTTCTAACGGTTCTCTAAATGTTTTCTCAATATGTGATAATCTAATTAATTCTTTAAAGGAGGCAATCTGGTCGTATGTATTCGAGTTTTCTATAAGATTTGTTATTCGTTTTTCTGACTCACCGCAATTGATAAAGCATACCGATGTAGGTTTTCCTTCCAGGTAGACCGTTTGTTCTAAACATGTTTTTGGTTGGATGGTTATTTCTTTCTGAAACTTTAACACAGAATCGTTTAATTTAAGATGTTCGTTAGTAAGTTCGAATTTATATTTAGTCATGGCTGGTAATCCGAATATACCGTCTTCTATAATGGGAAAGTTACCTTCTACTATGTAAAATTTCACTGGTACATTACAAATATTTGCTTCTATGGTTTCATGAGAACTGAATTTAGAATGTCCCATCGAAAATGTTTTTGTTGGTGTTTCGTTTATTCTTCCTGGTCCAATTGCTCCTCGTTTGACTAGGTTGATTCCTGCTCCGGAATCCACAAGGAGTGTTCGTTTTCTTTCTCCTGCAGGTCCCAGTCGGATGGTTGGTAATTTCCCTGTGACTGAGTTGATTCGTAGTCTATCTGATCGTCCGTTGTCGTCTCTACGTTGTTGACTTTGAGTGGTGCTCGTTCTTGTGGCCCTCGGTATTGAAAATTTTGGCAGACGTTCGATGTGTGTCCGATCCTCCCGCATTTGAAGCATTTCACTTGGCTTCTTTGGGAGAGTGGAGCTTTTTCCATTTGTGGGAATGTTTTTGGATTAGGATTTTGTATAGGATTAAGTTTAGGATTGAAAGTTGTTCTTCTTTCCATTGGTCTTGGTTTCCTCATTCTGTCTTCTCTGAAGTATCTCTCTATGTCGGCTGCTTTCTTTTCAGCTTCTGGTATGTTATATGGTGGGTTGGCTAGCAATATTTGTCCAATTTCTGTTTTTAATCCGCGAATAAAGTCAGTGACGGAATCTCGTAAGATCCTATCATTCATGGCACGGCGCGTAATTTCGTCCGTGTATTCATTTGTTACGCTATATTGTAATTTATTGAACGTACGTCGGAATCTAATAATGTATCCTTGAATGTTTTCGTCATATCGTTGTCTAATTTCCCTAAGCTGATCTTGTTGTTCTCTAACGGATGCTTGGGTAGCGACATTACGTCTAAGTGCTTCATATAAATGAGTAAATTCACTCACCGGTACGTTGCGGGTTGCCATTGCAGCTTTGCCTGTTATTTTCTCTATTTTAATCATTTTTAATAGTACAGCTTGTTCAATGCACATCGCACGCATTTCTCTTACTTCCCGAATAAATTCCTCGACCCCTATGCCATCTTCCCCGTTCAGTTGCGGAATGCATTTTATCGCGTCTTTGGCCTTGAGGCTTGGGCTGGTGTATCTCATCGTTGAGCTGTCATTGACGGGAGGGGCGATATCAATCGGATGTGGTTTGGAGGTGGAAGGAGCCGGTGTCTTGTCCCGCGCACCCATTACTGAGTCTTCGGTGGTGAAAGCTGACCCTATCTCTGTCATGACGTCATCTCCTAATGTCAATTTCGTAATGTTTCTTCCCAAGAATTCTATTTCTTGGGCCCGTTTCCTATTCTCTTCGTCAGCTATTTTTTGAGTTTCCTCTAATCTTCGCGTAAGGTTATCTATTTGTCGAGTAAAACCTTCATTTTGCTTTTGCATTGCGTCTAATATTGCGCGTGTGGGACTATCTGTAGTGCTGCTCGCATTCTCACTTTTCTTAGGAGGTACTGACATCATAGAATTTATTGAGTCTGAACTCTCGGAGCTAATACTGGAGAAACTACCTTTCCTCACTCTGTATCGTACAAATGAATCCAGCTTTCAGCTTACCGTAGTAAGTAAATGTAGCCCTGACGTGTTTCCTTTGGTTGACCGTAGTCCTCGAAAGTAGACACTTAGATTCGTTGATCCTTCAATCTTCAATGATGCACGTATGTATGCCGAACTTTTAATTTCGTTTACACTGAAGCGAATGGATCCTGGCAGGATCGCCAAAATGTCACGTAATTTATCACTCAACAATAATAAATAAAACTTGAGTTCTATGGACGTATCCACAGATGCCTTTATTATAATATGAGTACAAGTTTATAGCTCGAGAGCAGAGATCAGACAGACTACCTGCCGGCATCTCGCCAGGTTTTTATCCTGGGGTCTTCCTTTGTGTCTCTTGGGGTCACGTACGCCAAAGATGACTCATAAAGGATAGCTGTTTCTTATCGGGGTGATTAATTGGAAATTTTGATGTCACAGTTGCCACAATCCACCCGATCCTTTTGACGAAGAGAAAATTTACCACGGTCAGGCCGATAGACGTTGGGGTTCTCGAGAACTCGCACATTTACTGTTCACAATGCATTATGCCCCACTTATTCAATAATGAAATGTGATCCAAATTATGTCGTCTTTAGCCTCATTTTCATCAGAACAATGTCACCAATGTCTGGAAATACGTTTCATAACAAAAGAATGAGCAATTGTAAAGTTTCATCGACGGCCAGAGAAAGGGCCAGCGAGTGGAAGAGAGGAAAGAAAGGTCGGGCGACAGTAAAAGATTACATAAATGCCTTTGCATCTGTGAGACAACACTAATGCAACGATGAAACTTTTTTATACTTACATTTTGTTCTGCAAATTTGATTTTGATATTGTTGACGTTTTTATGTTTAAAATGAGACTAAAGACGATATAATTTGGATCATACTTGCGTTGTTAAATTACAGAAACGGGTTGCAATATAAAGCAATATATTAGTTAATATATTACTTTAATATTAAACTTAGAAATTACTTAGAAATATTAAACAGTACCATAACTGGCAAGATACATGGCAAGTGAAATGGTAGCACAAGAAGCGGTCTAGTAGTAGTAGTAAGAGAACCGGCCGCTCAGTCCATCTGGGCCATTGTGCCCCGGTCTCCTATTGGGAGGCAGTTACCCCAGGGTGCAGTGGTTCTCTTCTAGGCCGACATCCATACCGAATTTAATAAGCCTGTCTGTCGGCACCTTCTTGCACTCTTGTATATCTAGGAGTGGGGAGCCCAGATGCCTGAGCCGTGTCATCACCACTCGTTCGCATTCTGTGACGAGATGTAGAGGGGTTTCCTCTTCTCTGTCACAGCACCTGCATGTCGTTCCTTCACTGAGGCCCATCACGTGCAGGTGCTTCCTTGTCTGCCAGTGTCCCGTTAAAAGGCCCACTGCTAGATAAATGTCACCCCTGTCCATTCCCACTGCATTGCAGTGCCAGCCTTGATCTGGTCACAAAGAAGCCAATGGCTCTCAGTGCCGCCTGGCTGTCGCTGCACATGCTTATGCGTTTGCCTTTGTATCCTCTTGGCACATTTAATGTGGCACAGGACCAAATGGCATGTACTTCGGCCTGGAAGACGGTCGGGTGGTCTCCCAGTGGTATGGCTAATTCGATTTTTGGGCTTTGACCATACACTCCCGCCCCCGTGTCTTTGCTGGGCTTGGATCCGTCCGTGTACCAGACGAGTCCTCCTGGATAAAAGGGTTTTCGTACTTCCGTCCACTCCTCCCTTGTTGGGATTCTAATTTTATATTTGGTATGAAAGCGGTATACCGGTTCACTGCGGTCGCCAGCGCCTTCTGGTGACATCAGTGCAATGTCTCCCCTGCGCAATACACTTGCGTGGCCGGACCCGCTTTCCCTCCATGACTCGCCTCCCATTAGCCTCAGGGCCGCCTTCCTAGCCTCCGCCTCTACTACAATATGCAGCGGGTCGAGGCCCAGTAGATTCCCCAGTGCCATGGTCGGCATCGCCCTGAAGGTACCAGATATACCAAGACATGCCATTCAGTGTGTCCGATCTAGCATCCTCCGATTCGTCTTGAATTTCGTCGCTGTCCAGCAGAGCACAGAGGCATAGGCTATCTGGGGTCTCAGGGTGGCTGTATACATCCATCTTACCACTATGGGTTTAATCCCCCAGAATCTTCCGAACATTCTTCTACAGGCCCAGTAAGTCCTCATGGCTTTCTGTGCCTGTCCTTTTATGTGGCTCTTCCATGTAAGCCCGCTGTCCATGGTTATCCCTAGGTAGCGTGCCTCCCTGGTTCTTTTGAGTTTTACGCCAAAGATGTTGGGTTCCTGTAAATAGTACTTCCTTTTCCTGATGAAAAGGAAGTCTTGTCTGGATTAACCGACAGAGACTGTTGCTGGCACCAGTCTTCCACGATTCCTAGCACTCTCTGCATTGGTTTTGCCAGAGATGCCGGGTCCTCGTCTTTGACTGTGATCACGAGATCGTCTGCGTAGCCTCCGGCTGTCAGTCCTGCATCACTAAGCTTACGAGTAGCCCGTCCACTACTAGGCTCCACAGTAGGGGGGGAGAGTACTCCCCCCTGTGGGCAACCCCTCGCCACGAGCCATATCGTCGACACTCCTTCCATGCTTGCCACGATTTTCCGTGTTTGTAACATCTGGCGTATCCATTGAATGCTTGTTCCGTCTAGGCCAAAGTACTCCGCTGCCTTGCAGATGGAATCGAAGCCGGTGTTGTCGAAGGCCCCCTCGATGTCCAGAAACACTCCCAACACCGACTTCTTCCATTTCAGAGCCCCTTCCACCTTCCCAGTCAGCGTGTGGGGAGCCGTTTCCGCGGATCTTCCAGCCATATTGGCATGCTGGCTGCTGTGGAGTGGTTTTGTGCTTAGGGATGTCTCCCGTATGTGTCTTTCCACCAGCCTCTCCAGAGTCTTTGACAGAAAAGATGTGCGGCTGATGGATCTGAAGGACTTAGCTGTTTCGTATGTGTCCTTGCCTGGTTTGGGCAGACGCACCACTCTAGCCGTCCTCCATCTTTTCGAAATATATCCCAAGGCTATGCATGATCGGAATATCTCATGGATACATTTCTCGATCTGATCTACCCCTTCTGGTAGTAGGGCTGGGAAGATTCCGTCGGTCCCCGGGCTTCTAAACCGTTTAAAGGAACCGACCGCCCAAAAGCGCTCTAATTTCAGATTTACGTATATTAAATTAAAATGTTTAACAAATGTTTTTAAAATATTGTTAAGCAAAAATTGATCATTGTCATATAGTTAGGAATAAAAAAAAATAATGTAAAAAATATATACCCGAGAGGGATCGAACCTACAAAAAAGTTTCCAGCGGCTCAGCAGCTATGGCTATGTCCGGCAGGAATCAAAATCTCGGCTCGAGCCGATTCATTTTGCTGATGGCCAGGATTGTAACAGATGTGACAACAGTGCGACAGAACCGACAATTTGGCAACTATGCCTTCTCACTTTCGGTCTCTACCGATCGCGGCCGAGTTTAGCCGAGCTGAAGTTGAACCGTGCGCCCAATCTTGCAATCCAAATCGTATCTCAGACCAGTCTCTTCAATCTTGCCAAACCTTACCTACAAGACTTTATACCTTCGCCAACAGTTCACAGATGACGCTTGTATCGACTTCTAGCGCAGTTGCAAAATTTGGAAGTTCACGCGTGCATGGGTTCCGGGATAAATTGTAGACGCTGTATTTACATATCGAGCGGTCCATGGCGCTGCATGGCCAGGGGATACCGCACGATATCCCACGAGGCGGCGCTGATATTGGCGGGCACCGTGCCCTTCGATGTCTTGCGGGAGGCAGACGCCTTCATTTACAAATATCTTCGCGATCTCCGCCGGGGGGACGCGGTGGTATTATCAACAGAGGAGGAGGACTTGAGATGCCAGGCCCGACTGTCTGCGCGAGCCAAATGGAAAGCGGAACAGATCGATCGCGGGGCCGCGGAGAGAGCTGTCGTGCCGGTCTTGCCCAGCCTGGATGAATAGCTAGACCGTGGCCGAGGAAGGCTCACCTACCGGGTCACAACTCCGTGCGTTCCTGTGCCGAACACTAGCGGAAACGACGGCGGAGTGCCGCGAGTGTGGGCCTGCCCAGGATACGGCGCAGCACACCCTGAAGGAATGCCCAGCTTGGGCAGAGGAGCGCCGTCTAATGGCAAGGGCGTGGGGAGGCACCGGAAGTTGTCTTCGGAGGTCACGGGGCCTCCCCATGTAGCGCTCGAGGAAGGCCACCGGGGTGGTTTTAGCCGGTAATAATTCGGCACTACCTCCTGCCCTCTCCCAGGGTAGGTGGTGTCTTTTGCAGATTTCCACCTCGAAAAAAAAAATGGATCAGGTTTAGGTCCTAAAAATTCGCTCAGTAGAAATCGAGATAGTTGAATTTGTTGAAGTCTTTTATAAACAAATGACAATATTGTGAATTGCCAGGAAAGCTGGATTAATGGTCGAGAAATCAAATTGAAGTTAACAATATCAGCTGTAAGCCCAAGAAAGAGTTTCCAAATTTGCATACGCCCTTCTATTGTTATAATCAATTAAGCATTTTAACGAACAATTACTTAGAACCGACTAAATCTACAGCTATGGCGCTTCACAGCCCTGCAGATTACTTGTGTACGGGTTGATGGAGGAAAGAATGTATAGTTGCCCAGCCTGGACGAATGGCTGGGCCGCGGCAGGGGTAGGCTCACCTACCGGATCACGCAGGTGCTCACCGGACATGGGTGCTTCGGTGAGTTCCTGTGTCGGATACGGGCGGAAGCGACGGCGGAGTGCCCGGAATGGGTGTACGCGGGGGCGGACCTCTCGCTGCCAAGCATCGTTAGTAGGATGCTGGGCAGCGAGAGGGCCTGGTTAGCAGTGGCCTCCTTCTGCGAAGACGTTCTTCGCCGGAAGGAGGCATTGGAGCGGGATCAGGAGTTAACCGATCCCGCCCGTCGTGAAAGACGGAGGGTTAGGGCTCGCCGGCCGCGTTCGCGTCCGCTGGCGAGGTCCCCCCTCTCGCGGTGTAAAAGCGGTGACGGTCCGAGGGGCGCTTGGGGGTGCCCCCCCCTCCCGCCTTTCGGTTGACTGTCACCGCTATCCCAGTAGACGGGCGGCCCTGCTGTGGGAGGATTATGTCCTCCTGGTATCCCGCAGGGCTGCCCGACAGCCGGAAACGGCGGAGTGTGTGGAGGTTGGGCGGGCTGGCTGGCCGCGTCTGCCGACGAGTTCCCCCCTCCCGCTGTGGGAATGGCTGACGGACCCGAGGGGCGCTGAGGTGGTCCCCCTCACCCCCCCCCCCTCCTGGTTGACCCCGCCAATGTCCCGAATACGGGCGGCCCTGCCGTGGAGGAGCAAGTCCTCCCAATCCCGCAGGGCCGTCGGAGAACCGTGGGCGACTCGGGTGGGGGCCTGAGTCGTCCTTATCACGGTATAGAGGAGATAGGCCGCGCCGGGTGTTGCCCGCGACGCGGCTCTGTGCAATACGGTGGAGTCCCGGAGGGTCCTCCTGACCCTCCCTAGGATGGGGCTGTAATGGCCGGGCAGGGCAGGAGGTTTCTTTGGAAGATTTCCACCTCGAAAAATAAAAAAAAGGGAAAGAATGTATAGTCAGAGAGTTGTTGTTTAAGTGGACTGTATTTGTTCCTTGGATGCGTGAAATTTTAAGGGACTGGCCCTTCTAACGATGATCCAATGGTGATATGTCGTGTCCGGCGGTCAAACTACGACCCATGGTGTTTCTTAGAATCTGAAGAATACACCCTGACGACTGCTTGCCCTTGCTTCCAAATATCGTCTCTCCCCCCTCCCGAATCAAACCCATAATAGAAGCTCCCCCCCCGGACCACGCGGGAAATGGAAAGCAAAAAGACGACGAGTATCGGGACCCAGACGGGACCACTGGAGGAGGGAAGAAGCGGGACGAAGATAGGAAGCAGGAACTCCCACCCCCCTTACCCCAGTAAGAAGAGCTCAAACACGGAGGTCCCCGCGCAACAGCTGCAGAAAAGGAAGACGAGATCCCCTCAGGAGGAGGGACTTTCAAAAAAGCCCCGGCCGGCGACGGCTCCCTCGACCATCCGAACCGACCAGTCCGACCAATCGGACGACCATCCAGATGCACCAAACCTCCTTGACCAGTACAGGTCAACAAGGAAGAGTTTGCAGGCCGAAATCTCGAAGATTGAAGAACAATCGTGGTCTGAATTCTGCGCGATTCTCGACCAGAATCCCTGAGCACGACCCTACAGGGCAGTGATGTCAAGACTGAGGAAAGCGAGAGGTATGGTAACCCCCTACCAGTGGGAAGGGTAGAGGAGGTGCTCAATGCCCGCTTCACCACCACAAGACCGCCAGAGGAGGTAACCCCATGCCCAGATATCGTCCCAGCACACGACACCTTGTGCACGACCATAGTCACACACGAGATGGTGACGAAAGCGGCAAAAACGCGTAAGGTCGGGAAGCACATGGGATAGACGCTGTACCGACGGAAGTGGTCAAGCTGATTGCCGAGAAATGGCCGGCTGACCTCACGACGATGTACCGCATAACACTACTCGAGGGAACCCTCCCGCGCACATGGAAGACAGCGCGAGTGATTCTCCTACCGAAACCCGGAAAGTACCCGACGACTCCATCGGCGTACAGGCCCACCAGTATATTACCAGCGCTATCGAAGCTCTGCGAATACGTGATGAAGGACGCCTTAGAGGCGCAGATTGGACACGACCCCTTCCACTACCGTCAATACGGCTTTAGAAAGGGCGTGGGCACAGTGGATGCAATCAGGGAGGTCACGCGGTTCGCGGATGCATGCCAAAGTACGGGCACGCTATGTGCGCTCGTCACTACGGACATAAGAAATGCATTCAACCGCTTAGAATGGAGACACACCCTTTTTTTTTTTTTTTTCGTGTTGGAGATCATCGCAAGACGCCTGCTGCCCTGGGGGAGGGCAGGAGGTAGTGTCGGATTCTTACCGGCTAAAACCCCCCCGGTCGCTTACCTCTGGCGCATAAGGGGGGGCTCCGGGACCTCCAAAGATATCGCCCGGTGCCTCCCCGCGCCCATGCCAATTCGGCCCTATCCTCGGGAGGGTCGGAGGGAACCTCCGAGCCACCTTCGTGCACGGCGGGAGGTGAGCATGCAGCACCTCGTCGTACCCGATGTCCCACAGCATGGGCCCCAGGACCGAGCCCTGCGGGACACCGTGGTCCACCTCCCTCGAGCGCATCCGGCCATCCTTCACTGGAAACTCGATCCACCTGTCCCTCAGGTAGTCCCCGAGAACCCTCCTCATGTAGGGGGGCACTTCATGATGGGCGAGTGCCTCCCCGATACGCTCCCAGGGGAGGGAGTTAAAGGCGTTGGTGATTTCGTGGCTAACTGCCAACGCCCCCCCCCCCCCCGGGACGTGGCCCAGTCCGAGAGGGACCTGACTCGACTGATCGCATCAATCGTCGAGCGTCCCCCCCCCCTGAATCCGAACTGGGACTCGGCCAGGTCGGGACCCACCCGGGACAGGTGCCCCGAAAGGCGGGAAGCCAGCACCCTCTCAAAGAGCTTCCCACTTCGTCGAGGAGACAGATCGGCTGGTATGCCGAGGGAGAGTCGGCGGGCTTGCCTATCTTGCTGATGAGGACCATACTGCCCCTCTTCAAGGCCCCTCAGGCAGCCATCAAACAGGCGCCTAAGACGGGGGCCGAGGACGCACAGGGCAAGGGCCATGGACCGGCCCGGTATGCCGTCTGGGACCGGGGCGGTGTTCCTGGCCTTCACTTTCTTCACCGCCCGGGCCAGCTCCTCCGCCTTGACACCCATATCGTCGGACCAGTCGTCCGGGTTTGTGGGCCCGGGCTCCGGGGTCGGCACTTGCCCACTCCGAGGGAACAGAGTATCCACTACCCTGTCCAGGAACCCGGGAACCATGGTTTCCTTCACGGGGGGCGTCCAGTGGCGCAGCTTGTTCATCGCCATCTTGTATGGACGCCCCCAGGGTTCACGGCTCAGGCCGTCCAGGAGCTCGGACCATGCCCTCGCCTTTACCGTTTTGATGGCCAGCGGGAGGGCCACAACCAGCTCCCTGTAGCCCTCGTACAGTTCCAGTTCCCTCGCCAGGTCGCGACATCGTGTCCTGCGGGCCCTCTGAAGGAGCCGCCGGGCGCGAGCGCAGTTAGAGCGCATCTGCGCAATATCCGGCGACCATCAGTACGTTCCCTGTCTGGCCAAGGCGCGGGACTGGGGCATGGCAGTGTCGCAAATTGCAACAATTGCCCCTTGGAACCGCGTTGCCTCCTCCTCGACGTCCGCGACCGGCCCAGCCAGAGTAGCAGGCCAGGCCACCGCGAAGGATGCGGCCATCAGTGCGTCCTCGCCCAGGCGCTTCAGCGCCCACCTCTTCCTATTAAGGACATGATCTTCCCAGCGGGGCAGCCAGTCTTCCAGTCAGCGGTGGCGGTGACCGAGAGGGTAGAGGGGGAACACCTCTGCGCCCCTCTTCCTCCGCGGAGGTTCGGTGGGGGAATCAGGGGACCCATACCCCCCACCCATCCGCCCTCTCCCAGCAGCCCTCGACTCCGGGTGGTGCGCACCTCCATTGTGATGTAGAGGTGGTCGCTCAACGTTTCCACCTACTGCGCCACCCTCCAGCCCCTTACGCGATCCACCACTAAGGGGGAGGCCCCCATGTCAAGTCGACTATGGACTCCCCCCGGTAGCGGAATCCGGTGCCGGCCGACCCCCGGTTTAACAGCCGGAGGTCCGGGCCGGCCGCCCACTCCAGCACCGCCTCGCCCCTCGGGTCCGTCCTGGGGGAACCCCAAACCTGGGATTTAGAGT
This sequence comes from Nomada ferruginata, assembly GCA_963583965.1. Classification (NCBI taxonomy): domain Eukaryota; kingdom Metazoa; phylum Arthropoda; class Insecta; order Hymenoptera; family Apidae; genus Nomada; species Nomada ferruginata. The sequence continues at coordinate 3,961,935 of OY757225.1, read as the reverse complement.
TGAAATCCCCCAGGGCCATGACCGGACGGGGCCAACATCGCGAGATGCATCCCGCGACCCCGTCCAGGAACTCTTCGAAGGACTCGTGGTGCCACCAAGGCGGTGCGTAGACCCCCACCGCCACCATGTCCCCCCATTAAGCCGCGACATAGCCCTCGCCGCACTCCAGCAGAGAGAACAGCAAGGGCGGCGAGGCCCCTCCAAGGATGATCGCCACAGAGCCGGCCGGATCCCGTATCCAGTTTGGGTGAACGGGAATCCTGTACGGCTCCGCAGCGATCGCCAACCACACACCCCACTCGACCATGGACTGGACAAGCATGTCCTGAGCCCTAGCCGCGCGGTTAATGTTGGCCTGGAGCAGCAGGGCCATGGCCCCTTCCTCCACGGGCCTCGTCATCTCAGTCGCGGCGGGTGTTGCCGTCTCCTTTGCCTCCTCTTGCGCGGATACAGCGCCCGCTAGCTCTACCGCTAGTACCTCTCTCCCGAGGGTAATCTCAACCATGGATCATCTCATCCGAACGCTCCCAGTTAGATTGCCTCGTGTACAGGATTCAATTTCTTTTTCTGTGAAAAGATCTATGATTGTTTTGTAATTTCACTTTAATATTATAATTTCACATGCAGTTGCTTGTTTAAATTTTTTCATTACTTTTGATATCTATTAAATTTACAATGTATTGATTGTATTTTAAAAACTAGGCCATGTCTCCCCGACTCTTCATTGACCAAAGGGGAAGATTATATTTTTGCATTAGTAAACATAGATCTGTATATTTATGTTGCGAAATGTTCAAGAAAAATGGCAGGTCTGCTTGAAAAAATTATGATAATCGTATTAAAAACACAGGAATTCGTTTGCAAAGGTGTTTCGATTTGAATTCCATCGTAGACTGAATTTTCTATTCGGGCTGCGTTTTAATTATTCAGTCATAAGAAGGAACACTGAAGGACCCAAGTGATGCACTGTATCATCCAGTTGTTTTCTTAAATAGCGCATACAATTTGAAAACGCAACGAACAAAATACCACCCGATTTGTTACCTCTGTGTAGTCGAGGAACGCGCATAGAACTTTCGGCCATTGTTCTATTTAGGTCATGAAACACTGTACTTCTTTTTAATGGCGAAACCCTCATTGATACTCCCTTGTGAACGTCGTTCTGTAGATTTGGTTCCACTGATAGCCTAAAGGGTGCAGCGAACAAAAAAAAAAAGGGAATGTACCCATGCACAAACGTTCAATAAATGGCGCAATATCGTATGGTAACGTGCCGATTATTGGAATGCAATTTATCTGGAAAAAGGCGCGGAAGTTTTTTAACTGCTTATTGGAATATGGGTATAAATTGTTACGTATGAATAATATTCTCCTTCGCTGCGCTCGCACGCGTCGTTCGATCTTGCGTAGGAACGGAAGACGCCTAAAGATTCATCTCGATACCACACGACGGTTAACCCTTTTAGTATCGACCAACTGCATCGCGACCGATTGGGTGCATTCATGACCCGACGAAGACTGTGTGCCCTTACCATATATGGAGGCTTCTAACGAACCCCTCCATAGTTTTGTTCTTAGATATCCGTCTGACAAATAGGGAATTAATAATAGAATAGTACAACTGGCCATCAATTTAGTTAATAAATACCTAAATTTGATCGAGATCTCGATTAAAATATTTCCAACTCACTTTTTTGTCTATAGGTATTCAACGAACTGCGAAAGATAAGTCCAAACTTTACGGAAAAAGTTGTGCTCATTCAAGGTAACCTTGGCGAAGCTTCCCTAGGTCTTTGCGCAGAAGATCGTCGGCGTTTGGTGGAGAACGTGAATATAATAATTCACAATGCGGCGATAGTAAAGTTTACAACAAAAGCGTCTGTAATTTTACGGGCAAACGTTATTGCCACGCAAGAAATGCTCGAATTAGCAACGGAATGCTCTCATTTGGAGGCATTTGTCTACATTTCGACGGCATACTCTCATCCGCGCGTTAACTATGTAGAGGAAAAGTGTTATCCACCTCCGGCAGATCTCAAATTCATAGAAAACATCATACGCGCTGATGAAGATAACGCGTCTGGTATTAGGGACGAAGCTTTCGACGATATTCTAAAAGCGTATTTGAATATATACGCATTCAGCAAAGCGACCGCCGAAGGTCTAGTTCAGGATTATAGCAGAACGGCATCCTTTCCTTGCATAATCTTTAGGCCGACTATTGGTATGACAGCTGTACTACAGTGGAAGTCCGTTTATATCAGCTCCATCCATATGAATGAAATTTTAGTAGTGCCCGTTTAACTTAACTTTAACTGAGTTCGTATTTTCTGATTTTCCACAGAGCTTCGATCCACTTATAAATGCCTAAGTTTTAACAGTAAGGGAATGCGGTATTTAAGAGCAAGTGTTTCGTGTAATCCTCTTGTACGAACATTTATTTCTATCAACTGAACGACAATTCAGCTGATGGAGAAAATTATGCGGATTCCTATTACACGAATGACGCTGTTACACGATTCTACATGTCCCACGACAGGTTCATGATATAAACGGAGTTCTACTGCACACTTTTATTTAAGTAGGGTACAAGTTAACTGGAGAACGCAAAGATGAAATCAATTAGCAATAGAAAATAGTGATAGCTTTATTGTCTTTCCCAGAACTATTCTCAGAAGTGAAATTTATCCGTTTCATAATGAACATTAAATGGAATTTTCCAATTTCGATGACATAGTCCGGTTTAACCAAGAACAAGGTGCTCGCTCGACACCTTTGGAGACAATGAGTGTTCTTAACTTTGCATGTTCTTAACCACATTTTTAGTTACTTTGTCACTTCAAATCTTATTTCTTCTTCTTAATTAATAGTCTGAAAGGAGAGGAATAATAAATTCAACAATTCTTTTCATTATCATGGAATACCAAAAATCCCATTAATTTTATGAACAGTCCAATGGCCATACAAGGGGCCGGCACGAGCTTGGCTGCCAACCTTGAATGGAAGCTCAGGACTCATCGCGTTAATTTGTATGGGTGTGGTGCATATCATTCCAGGCTCCGTAACTACCGTACTAGATAATGTTCCAGGTGACATGACTATTGACTACCTGCTCGCATTGATTTGGGATCACGTTACGCATAGGTAATGCGTTATTATTACTGTCAAATAAAATGTACAAAATTTCAACCTACTGCCACTTGGTGCTTCGTCTTACTTTTACGAAATAAGAATTTCTTTCGAGCATAATTTACTTCATATAATATTCAACTTTTCTATTATTTTCTTCAAAAAATCATGCAAGTTAGAAGTGTATAACTATGGATCATCTAATTGGAACCCTTTAAACTTGGAATTGGGAAAGAAAAAAATACTAAGCGCTGTAAGCAAATATCCAAATCGAAAGATGGTGTGGTATCCGACTATGACATACATTCCTAATTGTTACGTATTCCTTGTGATTCACACGCTGCTTGCTACAATTCCTGCAGCGATCTATGATTTAATCCGTATCATTAGAAAGAAAAAAACAATGTAAGCTTTTTCTTTAAAAATCTAAAAGTTGTATTTACTTAAAGATACTCGGAGTTCCAGTTTATCATGTTTAATTATGTTAACACTAGAACGACCAAGCAAGTCAAATGGAAGTGTTTCAGATTTTTTGCTTTAAAATGATTAATATATAAGTACCTATTGAGCTAACATATTTATGATGACTTTTAGTAAGGCAGAATGACCATTGTATATCTCTATTAAATGTTCATACAACGACTTTCGTGTCCTTAATCTGTCTAAAGTATGCTCTCTAAATGGTACCAAAATCTATCGGTAGTTCTAGTGTTAAGTATGCTTGTGATGATATTAAGATATTATTAGAAATTATTTTAAATTAATTATCGTACAATATACCTTTTCACAGAGCACTAAATGTGGCGCGGACAGCAACCAAACTCGTAATAGCGTTACGCCCGTTCGTTGCTACCAGTTGCGTTATAAGAACGAATAAAGCAAAAAATCTTTTAAGTCGTATGAATGCTGCCGATTTGGAGGAATTTAGCTTTGATTTATCATTATTAGATTGGCATAACTATTTAGAAGTTGGTATGCACAGCCTGAGAATATTTTTCAAGGAAACGCCAAACGACCTCATCATTGCAAAAAAAAAGTATCGAAAGCTACAGATACTGCACTACACAGTTTGTAGTTTATTTGTGATCTTTTTGTTGTTGGTGTTCTATAAAATTGCCTGTAGTCTTTTTTGCGGTTCTTATTCAATCAACGATTGAAGAGCATGGGTGACCTTTGTTTCACCCAAGGAATCAGTGACTATTCGTACCACATATTTCAATCCCAAAGTTTGGAACAATACAGTCAGTTCTATTCTACAAAGTATATTATAAATATTCTGTAATGTTTTTATAGATGCAAATAAAACAAGTGAGCTATCTTGAAAAAAAATGTTACTTAAAAAGATTATTCAGACGCGGTTCCGTCGGCGTACTCTATGAGCCTGGCTAGCGATCGCCGTTTGTTCAAAACGGCTTGAGTTTGGACCGTTCGATCCGATCACTCTCTTGCATTCGTGTTCGCGTTGCGACAACATCGTGCGTGTATACCTTAATATTTAACAGGTTATGAGCCCAGAGACCATTTCCATTGCGCGAGAGTCGAAAAGAAAAAAAAAACGCGTACACAATATTAACCACGTGTTTCGTTGAGGTCAGGGTGCGAATTGCCAGCATAAAGTAACGATGTCGAATATTATACGTATCGAAACGCTGAACCAGGATAACCACGATACCCGGAAGATTCAGATGCGTGCGTTAGGCTACGGGTACAGTGGAACCGAATTTCGGCCTTACGACGTCGGATGTATTCGGAAACGAATCAACGCCATGAGATTAAATGGAAGCGGTGTCACTGCATACGACCCGAATGCGTGCGAAGACGCGAGACACTTGACGGGTTTCCGATTTTTTCGTCCGAACTGAAGTGACTGGCCCCCCCGTAGCGAGGGTCGTGGCCCTTTTTTCTACATAGGTTCGTCCTAAATAAATAGAAATACGATCTTTTCGTCCGAATATGCTAGCCGATCAACTGAGTTTGATTTTCTCGCCCGAAATAGACCGTGGTCCCAATACTTCACGATGGACTTTTTGTTGGTATATTGTCGCATTGATTTTTACATTTCGGTTAATGAATATTAAGGGGTCTTCCCTCGGAGTTGGTGTGAGTACCACTATACTTACGGTGTTTCGGACGGTCACAGTGCCAGATGTCTTTATGGTTCGAGGTAACAGGGTTATAGTTTGCAGATGTGTTAAAAAGGAAACCGTAGTTCTGAAGCCCACCTTGACTTGTATTGACGGTTCATTGTTCCCCTTATAATCTACCTTTCCGAAACTATTCTTCTTATTATAAATGCGAACATCACGCCAGTTAATTTACGTTTAGTTCTATTAAAATATTTATGCACCGTAAAAGCAACAATTTAATTTTTCCGTTCTAATCTTTCATTTGTTAACAAGATTGTTAATAAATTGAGGACGCTCGCGATTCATCCCCGCCACTGGAGGGGTCCCCCCCGGGTTCGAGTGGAAGGAGCACGCTGATACGTTTTGACTAGTCGACATGTCCCGGAGGCAGATAGCTTAGAAAAAGAAACAAATGGCTTCGTATCCGTGAGACAACACTAATGCAACCGTGAAACTTTTTTATTGTTACTTATTTCGTTATGAAAATTGCATTAATATATTATTGGGGTTGTTGTGATTAAAATGAGGCCAAACACGATATAATTTGGATCATATTAGCCAAATCCATGTCCCTTTTCTACGGCGTGCATCATAGATGTGAACTCACATTCGTCGGAATAGAATACGCAGCCACTGGCACCGCTCCACTTCGCACAGCCGATTCGGTTCGCTCTGACGACGTCGTAAGGCCGAAATTCGGTTCCACTGTACCCGTAGCCTTACTCGTGAAGAATGACGCGTGGGGTTACGTAAGCGGCGAAATACAACAACCACGTTCAACCCTCGGAGACGCGGCATCGGAAACCGCAATGAAGGAATGGACGAAAAACGACGAAAAGGCGAAATCGGACGTTATACTATCCATTGCACCATCTGAACTGAAGCAGATCAAGGGTTGCGAAACCTCAAGAGCGGTGTGGCAAAAACTCGAAGAAACATACCAGTCAAAAGGACCAGCCAGAAAGGCGCCCTCCTCAAACAATTAACGCTACCACGCATGAGGGAAGACGATGACGTCCGCGAGCATCTGAAAAAAAAATTTCGACGCAGTGGACAAACTGGCGGAAATGGAAGTAGTGATCAATCCGGATCTATTGGCGATAATGCTACTATACAGCTTGCCATATACTTTCGAAAAATTCCGATGCGCGATAGAGTCGCGCGACGAACTTCCGAATCCGAACGCTTTGAGGATAAAAATCGTAGAAGAAAGCGATGCACGAAAAAGTGAGGTGCGGGACGCGGGTTCGAACGCCATGTTCGTCGGGAGGCGACGCGAAAAGACCACGCCCGAAAGAAAAGACAAAAGTGACTCAAACAGTGGCAAACGCGGCGACGTTCTCGATAAATCTAAGATAAAGTGCTATCGATGTCATCGCTCGTTAAGTCAGCAGGGTTATATCAGAGACGTGCTCGACCGATTCAGCATGACAGATTGCAAGCCCGCAAGCACCCGATGGAGACGAGCCTGATGCTGATGAAACACGAAGACGAAAGAAGACTCCCATACCGAGAACTTATGGGATCCCTCATGTACCTTGCAGTCGGCACAAGCCCGGACATTGCGCACACGGCGAGTGCGCTCAGCCAGTTCAACAACTGCAATGGGCGGACCCGCTGGATCGCCGCGAAGCGGTTTAGATACCTAAAGGGGACCATGACGACTGGCCTCGTGTACAGGAGAAGCGCCATGCATCTCCTGGGTTACGTCGATGCCGATTGGGGCAGCTGCATCGAGGATCGAAGATCCTTCACAGGACATTCGTTCATCCTGGGAAATGCGGCGATTTCATGGGACTCTAAGAAGCAACGTACAGTGGCGTTGTCATCCACGGAGGCTGAGTACATGAGCCTAAGCGAAGCCACGAAGGAGGCGATATACTTGCGGAAATTCCTCCTGGAATTAGGTTTTGATTCCATTGCGAGCGTGAGAATGTTTTGCGACAATCAGAGTGCGTTGAAATTGTCCGAGAATCCGGTATTTCATGGGCGCACAAAACACATCGACATAAGGGCCCTGACTCTTTTGGGGCCAACTCCGAATCGATCTAAGCGCCATTGAAAGAAACGGACATTCGTGAAAACAGAAAATCGGCAGGTTCAACATTTTACGGGGTGACATCTAAACTCATTATACAGAATTATAAACTCACGATGTGACATCTAACATCTGTCGCACTATTGCCACATCTGTTACAATCGTCGCGATCAGCAAAATGAATCGGCTCGAGCCGAGATTTTCATTCCTGCCGGACATAGACATAGCTGCTGAATCGCTGGAAACTTTTCTGTAGGTTCGATCCCCCTCGGCTATAATTTTTTACATTAATTTTTTGAAGTTATACTTCCTTAGGCGCGTAATGGAGAAATGATGAGGAGTGAATTTTTGCGATGCGCGCGCACCGCATCAGAAAAAGTCTACAGCATGAAGCTGCTTGCTAAACCCCTTAAGAAAAAGGCTACCAACAAAATAACTTCAAAAAATAGAAGTAGAGATCTCCATTGCACGTGCATGTTGGCATGCGCGTCGCGTTTTATAGCTGTGTTCAACTGTATTTATACTATTTGAATACATGTTTCTGAATGCACAATACTAATTATATTAATTATTAATTATATACAATAGTGATTGATATTGAATGCTGGTAAATATTATTTAAATCATTCGATAGTATATTAACTAACTAAAAGAATTATAGAGTAATAAATAATATTCAATGCAGAGAAATTCATGTTGTCATTAAATTATAATTTAATATTTCATACAAAAGAGACATTGAAATACAGTTTTTTGTTGTTTTTTTTCATTGAGGTTTATTTGATTATTTACAATTATTTATCCCGAACTCCCCGGCCCTCGGCAGAGGGAAGGGGTCGCAGGATGGACTTCCAACCGGGCGCGTCTCCGGGTGGCGGATAGGAGGATGGCCAGGGCGAGGTGCGGCGGGCGGCGGCAAGAACAGCTCATGGCTGGTCCATGGGACCACTCGCTATGCCGCACGGAACCCTGGCTAGCAAGGGCGATAAGTGCAGGTCCGGGAACTAAAAACCCCGCGACAGGCACAAAAACCCGGCCGCGGACCAGTCCCCCAAGCCAAGGTGGAAGCTATCGTGCTGAGGGCTGGCTGGCACAGGGTTACAGTGCCGCAAACGATGCCCTTGGGATACCGGGCGACCTCCCATTATATCTAGCCTTACCCCCTCAATCGGGCTCTGAGGGGGCGGACCTAGTATTTCCCGACCACTCGTGGGACCCATATGGACATAAATAAAAAAGAAGAAATTAAGATGCGGGTCGAGGGTGAGGGGGCCTCGAAAGAGGCCACCACACCGGTAGACGGCGGGGTCCGGGAGGAACCTGAAAGGATGGACGTTGCGGAAGTAACGGCCAAAATGGAAGGGGCCACCGTGACCGACGCGGTACAGATGACTCGGGAGGAGCGGGGCGGGGGGTTCAACCCCCCCCCCCCCCGCCCCCCAGCCCGAGGAATCTAAAAAGAAAAAGAGCAGAAGCGGGGCCTCTAGAAAGAGGAAACGCAAAGCTTGGATGCTTCAGCAGCTTGAGGGACCGGAAACTGGATACCCAAGTGCGGGAGCAGATTCCCAGGGGAAAGGGGGCTCAGAAAGCGAGCAACCACCCAAGGGAATCGTTACGCCCATGACGGCCATCGGGGAGGGCAAAGAGGGAAGGGGCCTGAAAAGGCAACGACCCGAAGGGCACACCCCGCCGGAAGGTGAGGCGAGGAAGAAGAAAGGGCACGTATTCCCGGAACCAGTAGATTACCGGGATGCGGTCATTGGGGGGAGGAAGGTGGCAATAATGCCAACCGGCTACCCCAATGAGACTCTCTCCAGAGAACAGGGAGACCTGGTCCGGAGAGAAATCGTCAAGGTGATGGATGGGATCCCCTTTGACGAAGGCAAATTGAGCGGAGGAGCACTGTGGCTGGTGTGCGCGGAAGCAAAATCCAAGAAATGGATCCAGACCACGGTGCCGACCATCAAGCCATGGGAGGGGGCCAAACTAGAAGTAGTGGAAAAAGAGGCCCACCCAAAGCTCATCAGGATGAACGTCGTCTTCCCGGGTTTACCAGAGGAGACAGACGTCATCCTGAGAAGGCTGGCGAGACAGAACCCCGGGCTCAAAACCAACATATGGAGAGTCTGGGGGAAAATGGAGACCCCCAAGGCGGTACACTACGCCATGGGAGTCGACGAGCTCTCTTACAAAGAGCTGAAGCTCAAGGGCTTTGCTGCCTACGCGGGGCTCGGCAGGGTTCTCTTTAGGGAGAGCCAGGCTGGGACAGCGGAAAGGCGGCGAGGCCCAGGGGCGAAAAACAAGGAGCCGGCGACCGGGAAGGACCAACCGGGAGGGAAGACGGGGAAGGTGTCTCACACCACCAAACCCGCGGCCCCCCTGGAAGGGACACCCGAGACCCTGGCAAAAACGGAGGAGGCGGAAACACCGGAGACGGGGGATGGATGACAGGCGGGGGGGACCGAACAGGGCCTACCCGTACTGCCGGAACCCATGGATCCGGGGGTCGCAGATTTAAACAGAGAACCGGAAGAGGGCACGAACTCGCGGGAGGTCCCAGAAATGGAGGCCACCGCGAGCGCGAAAGCACCCCGGGGAAAAGTAGGCGCAACGGCCTGGACGATCGCTGGACGTAGGGCACGTGGCAGACCCACTAAGGCGACGGAAATCGCCCGGAAAGGGAACCAGACGAGCAGGGGGAGCATGAGAGCTCACCTGCGAGCTAGGCCCGCCGGAAGAGGGGCCGTCAGAGGGGGACAGATGCCGGGTAAACTGGCGAACCCGATGACCGGGGGACAGGAAGGAGGGACACAATGATCGGACCCCATCCACAGAAGCCCCGGGTAACAGGCGGAAGCGGGGCAAACGCAACAGTGGTATCAGAAACTGAGGCATGCCACCGCTTCACGCAGATTAACTTGCACCACTGTATTGCGGCCACGAACGTTCTAGAGCGTGACCTAACAGTGGGAAAAGCACACATAGCACTCATACAAGAGCCATGGCTCTGTAATGGGTGCGTGGGAGGGTTGGGGTCGGTGAAGGGAACACTAATACATGGGCCCAAAGAATCCGGTCCCAGAACCTGTATCATCGCAAAAAAGGGAGTGAAGATACTAAAAATGCCAGATTTTTGTTACAGAGATCTGACAGCAGCGAGGATTATGACGGGACTCGAAACGGGACCGCGTGAAATAGTGGTCTGTTCGGCGTACCTGCCGTATGACTCAAGTCACCCCTCCCCCTTCAGAGGAGCTTAAAGCACTAGTCGACTTCTGTAGGGAGAAAGGTCTGCCAATGGTGGTGGGGTGCGATACAAATTCGCACCACAGCGCCCGGGGAAGCAAAAAATATAAATGGCAGAGGAACGGCCCTAATGGAATACCTCTCTGCCACGGAACTGGAGATCCTGAACAGAGGAACCAGTCCGACTTTTATTATTGCCAACAGGAAGGAGGTAATAGACATTACGCTGTGCTCGCCTAGGCTGGCGCAGTGGATCAAAGGATGGCGAATCAGTGAAGAGGAAACTCTATCTGACCACCGCCAAATACAATTCCAAATAATAGGAAGGAATACGACCCCGGGCCCATTCTTTAGGAATCCAAAGGCCACCAACTGGGAACTGCACAAACAGGAACTAGGAGGTCGGCTCCGGGAGACCAAAAGATGCGGAACCGTGGGTTGGACGGAAAAAACGGCCTGCGAGCTGCAGCCATAGTACAGGCCTATGAAGCAGCGTGTCCAGTGAGGAACAGTAGAGTAAGCCCGAGTGTCCCCTGGTGGAGCGGTGAACTACACCGCCTACGCAGGGAGACCAGGAAGCTGCTCAACAGGGCCAACAGGACAGGGCTAGAAACAGATTGGACCAAATACAAAGTGGTCCAACAAAACTACAAAAAACAAATCAGGCTTGGAGGAACTTTTGCCAAGAAACCGATGCATTGCCACTAGTGGCAAGGCTTCAGAGAGTTCTGAGCATGGGCCCACAACCCAATTTAGGCTGCCTGAGATTACCTGATGGGAGAGTGACGGAAAACCACGAGGAAGTACTGTCACACCTAATGGAGGTACACTTTCCTGGCTCAAAGGAAATGGAGGAGGGAGGCCCGGAACTAGTGTCCGGGACACCACCAATCCAATTGCCAACGGGCTGGAAGGTGGCCTCAAAAATTGTCACCTATGACAGGATAAGGTGGGCGGTCGGTTCCTTTAAACGGTTTAAAAGCCCGGGGACCGACGGAATATTCCCAGCCCTACTCCAAGAAGGCCTAGAGCAGATCGAGAAACGTATCTACCAGATATTCCGATCGTGCATAGCCCTGGGATATATCCCCGAAAAATGGAGGACGGCTAGAGTGGTGTTCCTGCCCAAACCAGGCAAGGACTCATACGAAACAGCCAAGTCCTTTAGACCCATCAGTCTCACATCCTTTTTGCTAAAGACCTTGGAGAGACTGATGGAGAGAGATATACGGGAGACATCCCTAACTGCAAAGTCACTCCATAGCAACCAGCACGCCTATATGGCTAGAAGATCCGTGGAAACGGCTCTCCACACGCTGACTGGGAAGATGGAAGGGGCTTTGAAATGGAAGAAGTCGGTGCTCGGAGTGTTCCTAGACATCCAGGGGGCCTTTGATAACACCGGCTTTGACTCCATCTGCAAGGCAGCTGAGAACTTTGGCGTAGACGAAACAAGCATCCAATGGATACGCCAAATGCTACAAACACGTAAAATTGTGGCAAGCCTAGAAGGGGTGTCGACGACGCGGCTCGTGGCGAGGGGCTGCCCACAGGGAGGAGTACTCTCCCCCCTACTGTGGAGCCTAGTAGTCGACGGGCTACTCGCAAGGCTGAAAGATGCAGGCCTGACAGCCCAAGGCTATGCAGACGATATTGTGATCACAGTCAAGGACGAAAACCCGGCATCTCTGACAAAACTAATGCAGAGAGCGCTAGGAATCGTGGAAGACTGGTGCCAGGAACAGTCTTTGTCGGTGAATCCAGACAAAACAGAAATGGTGCTCTTCACAAGGAAAAGGAAGTACTGTTTACAGGAACCCTACATCTTCGGCGTAAAGTTCAAAAGAACCAGGGAGGCACGCTACCTAGGGATAACCATGGACAGCGGGCTTACTTGGAAGAGCCACATAAAAGGACAGGCACAGAAAACCATCAGGACTTACTGGGCCTGTAGAAGGATGTTTGGTTAGGTGGTAAGATGGATGTATACGGCCATCCTGAGACCCCAGATAACCTATGCCTCCGTGGTCTGGTGGACAGCGATGAAGTTCAAGACGAATCGGAGGATGCTAGATCGGATACACCGAATGGCACGTCTTGGTATATCTGGTGCCTTCAGGACGACGCCGACCACTGGGGACCCTACTGGGCCTCGACCCACTACACATCGTAGTAGAGGCAGAGGCTAGGAAGGCGGCCCTAAGGCTAAGGGGCGGCGCACAGTGGTCCGAAACCGTAAAAACACGAACTAAATTCATAGCACTGTTATTTGCACATTATTCATTATGAATAGAAAGATTTTAGGTAGTTCTTGAGTTATAGAATATAATTGCAATTAAAAATTCTCTTTTATAATTAATTTAATAATAATATTTGATAAAATGTTTTTTGGTCGAAATGGTTCTGATATTTTCTGTGGTGTGTAGTTATCTCTCAGGTAGCAGTAAATAAAATTTGTTACAGCCGATATAACGACTCTTACAATACTGATTTCATCATTGAGATTCATAATCTGTAAAAAACTTAATTGAAATTATATAGTTAATACGGAAATAGTTCGACAATGGGATATAGAACCTACACATCCAAATGCGCGTTTATGATGTTATTTAATCGAACGAACATGTTAGCAAAAGATTTGAAATAAAAAATATATATAAAATTATTTAAAAAATTTAAATTAAATAAAAAAAATTGAAAAAAATAAAAAAGTTTATGACTAGATGTACATTACCCTACACTTCATCTTCTGATGAGGTCATATCACTTTCCGATTCGGTTTCACTCTCGGATACATTCGTTATATTCATCGCGGGAGGTACAACTATTAAATTCACTATGTCTTTGTCCACTTTTTTCTTCTTATGTGTCACGTGTTTAAATGCACTTAAATAAGGATCCGAACTTAATAACAGCCTGTAAAATAAATCTTTGTTTGTCTTCACTCTTGATGTTTTCCTTGTATGATGCTCCCTGAAGTACCTAATATCTTTGTTTTTTGCCTCTTGAGCTTCTTCGGAGAGTTCTCCAATAGGTATTATGGCATTCTTGATAACACTTGATCCGTGTATCAGCACTTTATGCAGAGTTACAGGCATGTAGTACCATCCATAGAGTTCCACGTATTTTTCGGCTGTTACTAAACAGTAGCTATCTAATTCTTCGGTATTTATTTCATACCCACTATTAATCACTCGAAGTATCACACTTAATCTGGTAATCAGATTCTCATCTATCCCGGTTACACTTGATGAGATCTGCGGATTTGCGAAAAATTTCCTTGCCGTATTACCATCATTCGTTGTACCATATCCTGGCTTTGGTATGTCGACTAATAGGCCCATTTCTTGTCGAAATTTTGCTTGTACAAGTTTCTTCCTTTCTTCGAGCACAGATCGTTTATCCTTCGAGACTTTCCACGTTTTTAGATCTAGTCTGTAAGATATATGCAACATGCATTCGAAAAATCGAATATAAGAGTGCAATACTGACAGACCGAATCTGTACATCTCTGGATCACTAGGTCTTTCCCGCATTGGCTGAATTAAATTCAATTCTGAAATTGTAGCCTTGCATATGTAGCACCGCATGCCAGATGCACCAGCCAATGCATTGCATACTTTTCCATCTACCATAGTTAAAAAAAGTGAAAAGTTAATACTTCCCACTCTTGATTGAAATGGTTCTAAGGCCTGTATTTGTTCGGTTATATATATTTCTTCATTCCTGGAAATTTCATTTGTTTCTTGAAGCCACTGTATCCTAATGGGTCTGCAAAACCGTGTTGACGAAGGCGTATCGTTCTTCCATATAATTTTGTTGGTCGTATTATCCACCAACCGAAGCGGAACCAAAGAGGTAACAAAGATACTCCCATCTTTGTCTTCATTTGTGTCAGACTTTTGTTTATAACATGAAAAGCCGGAACTTCCGTCAAATCCCCACTTGCAAAGTAATGTTAAATTGTTGTCACTGTCACTTGTATCACACACTGGTATCACATTCACTATACTTTCACACGTTTTATATAATAAATTTTTTAACGGCACTTCACATTTCTGTTCACACACGATTATTTCATCCGGATAAAATTGTTCTTTCACTTGCAATATTTTAAAGTACGATGGGTATAACTGATGCCCATGAGTATTCGCTGCCAAACGCAGTGTTTTGTATGTCTCTTTGGACAAATTAGAAGTAATTATTAGGGACAAAGCTTCTTCAGGCGATAATTGTCTTGGAATGGCTTCAGGCTTTTTCCATCTATTCAAAATCCTGGAAGATCTAGTAGGTGAAGACGTAGTACATTCAGTTAATAATTTGGCCGTTGATTTGTCTCCGTCTTCTCGAAGCTTCATTGCAGTTGCGCAAATCAGTTCTGCCGAAGAGTGAGATTGTCGAAGTTCCTCCGTTTTTCTTCGTTTCACAGCCGCACAACACTCTTCAAAGTTTTTCGATGGTCGTCCCCTTTTTCCGGCGATTTCCCTGTTGTTCGATGATTCACCTCTTGATAAGGAACTGGGAAATATAATCTCTTTAGAGAGCCAGTCACTATGTTTTGTTGAAAAATAAGAATTCGATCTGGAACACAAATTCCAACGCCTAAAGTAGATGCTGAAAAAGGTGTTTTTGATGAATTTTTTTAGTTCCTCCTTTGCGTGTTCATCTTCTCCGATCAAAAAAGTTTGTTCTAAAAAACTTAGTACGTGCCCCTTTTTGTATTCTGCTGACTGATCTGAGTGCTCCATCACCAAATCGTGTAGCATATGTCTCGTAATTTTCCTATCCGCCATTGTTTAATACAATCACGTCAACGATATTTCAAGATAAATGAAATTGTGCGCTCGCTTGCTCAAAAAGACTTCGATACCAAATGGCACTGAACTCTTTGGGTGTTCGTAAAGAACTAAAGTACCTTTCTTTCAAAAATTAGAATTCATAGTTCATTCAGGCTTCCCCCATTTTCCTGAATATATGGAAAAACCCACGAGGCGACAATAGTTTCATGACACTGTCAGAACTAATTAAAATTTTTAGAAAAGGTTCTTTACTAGTGGCCTTGTTTCCTGCAACCTAACAAGTTTTATGATTTTATTGCTTTCAACCGATCTATACTTGTTTTATTATTTGGGTTATTTTAATACTCCATTTGTTCGGAAGGGGTGATTAACACTTTAATTACCTTAATCGCTTAGCGTAAAGAATGAGCGACAAATAACTAGCTTTATAGGGCGGGATGCATGATTGTCAGGATTAAACCAGAGTCAAACCTCTCGAGGTTTATAACAGGGTCGCTGCTATTAAACAAAAAGAATTTAGTCAATACAAGCATAGCTATTCATTAATGGATTTACTTCTATGTAGGGCACTTTATATTGACACATATATTGTTATAACTTTCAGAATTGCAAATAATTGCAAACAAAATTTATGCTATCTTCTTAAGCAGGTTCTTACAAATACTTCCATATAAATTTCATCGGATCCCCGAGTTTACCTCCCCCTTATAAACGACATTGAAGTGGAAATGCGGCGTCCTGACTGCACATATATTGTTATAACTTTCAGAATTGCAAATAATTGCAAACAAAATTTATGCTATCTTCTTAAGCATGTTCTTACAAATACTTCCATATAAATTTCATCGGATCCCCGAGTTTACCTCCCCCTTATAAACGACATTGAAGTGGAAATGCGGCGTCCTGACTGCACATATATTGTTATAACTTTCAGAATTGCAAATAATTGCAAACAAAATTTATGCTATCTTCTTAAGCATGTTCTTACAAATACTTCCATATAAATTTCATCGGATCCCCGAGTTTACCTCCCCCTTATAAACGACATTGAAGTGGAAATGCGGCGTCCTGACTGCACATATATTGTTATAACTTTCAGAATTGCAAATAATTGCAAACAAAATTTATGCTATCTTCTTAAGCAGGTTCTTACAAATACTTCCATATAAATTTCATCGGATCCCCGAGTTTACCTCCCCCTTATAAACGACATTGAAGTGGAAATGCGGCGTCCTGACTGCACATATATTGTTATAACTTTCAGAATTGCAAATAATTGCAAACAAAATTTATGCTATCTTCTTAAGCAGGTTCTTACAAATACTTCCATATAAATTTCATCGGATCCCCGAGTTTACCTCCCCCTTATAAACGACATTGAAGTGGAAATGCGACGTCCTGACTGCACATATATTGTTATAACCTTCAGAATTGCAAATAATTGCAAACAAAATTTATGCTATCTTCTTAAACATGTTCTTACAAATACTTCCATATAAATTTCATCGGATCCCCGAGTTTACCTCCCCCTTATAAACGACATTGAAGTGGAAATGCGGCGTCCTGACTGCACATATATTGTTATAACTTTCAGAATTGCAAATAATTGCAAACAAAATTTATGCTATCTTCTTAAGCATGTTCTTACAAATACTTCCATATAAATTTCATCGGATCCCCGAGTTTACCTCCCCCTTATAAACGACATTGAAGTGGAAAAACGGGGGAAAAATAGGGATTCGCGTAAAGGTATTTTTCAAAGGGTAAAAATACTGAGATACCTTTCATGTTACATGTACTTGTAGCTGGAAGAACACTCTTTAAAAATATATAAACCGATTTGAGTCAGCTGCACTCTGTAAAAAAATATAGCACCGCAAAATATAGCAAATTCAGAAAGAAATGGGATCCTTCCAAGGTGGACATATTTCCCCCCTCTTTGAAGGTGTCTCAGGCAATTACCAGTGCTCAGCGGCAATCCATTTTTTGCCAAAATGTAGTCTATACATATAAGAAACTATGCCTAAAATTTCATGCAATTCGGAGGAGGTCGAAAAATTGAATTTAGTTCGTGTTTTTACGGTTTCGGACCACTGTGCGGCGTGACTTGGAGGGAAAGCGGGACGGGCCATGCGAGTGTGCTGCGCAGGGGAGACATCGTAATGATGTCACCAGAAGGCGCGGGCGACCGCGGTGAGCCGGTATACCGCTTTCATACCAGATATAAAACAAGAATCCCAACAAGGGAGGAATGGATGGAAGGAAGAAGACCCTTTAATCCAGGAGGACTCGTCTGGTACACGGACGGATCCAAGACCAGCAAAGGCACGGGAGCGGGAGTCTATGGACAAAGCCCAAAAATGGAAATGTCCATACCACTGGGAGACCACCCGACCGTATTCCAGACCTGTGCCACATTAAATGTGGCAACAGGATACAAGGGCAAACATATAAGTATATGCAGTGACAGCCAAGCGGCACTGAGAGCTATCGGCTCTTATGTGATCAGATCAAGGCAGGTACTGCAATGCATGAGGGCTCTAGAGGAATTATCCCAAGAGAACCATGTAGAATTACTGTGGGTGCCAGGACACAGCGGCATCGGCGGTAATGAGAGGGCGAACACGCTAGCCCAAAGGGGAGCG
The DNA here is from genome assembly GCA_963583965.1 of Nomada ferruginata. NCBI lineage: Eukaryota > Metazoa > Arthropoda > Insecta > Hymenoptera > Apidae > Nomada > Nomada ferruginata. Next base: position 3,943,952 of record OY757225.1, on the reverse strand, counting down.
GCGGGCATAGGAGTTCCCCCCTCGCAGAATATAGGCTACGCACCGGGGTACATCAGGAACACGGTGAGGAAATGGTCCAGAGTACAGACCCACCGACTCCTGCAGGAGACCCCGGGGCTTAAACACTTTAAAGCTATGGTGGGAGAACCAAGTCCTATCCGGATAGCAGAATTCTGCAGGATGGACAGGAGCGATATACGTCTGGCAGTGGGCCTGTTAACGGGACACTGGCAGACAAGAAAGCACGTGCACAGGATGGGCCTCAGCGAAGGAACGACATGCAGGTGGTGTGACAGAGAAGAGGAACCCCCTCTACATCTCGTCACAGAAAGCGAACGAGTGGTGATGGCAAGGCTCAGACACCTGGCCTCACCACTCCTAGACATACAGGAGTGCAGGAAGGTCCCAACGGACATGCTCATTAGTTTTGCTAAAGAAGAAATTGAAATTCCTTCATTTACCGTCCCCGAACGCGTACTGAAGTTACTGACAAACATATCATAATTTCCTCGCTAAAGGTCACGTGAAGGTCAACATATTGCACCTCGTTGGATTCGTTTTTTTACAAGCTATAAGACTGTTGTATTAAAAATATGCAGTCCCATTTAAAAAAAATACGATGACATTGAAATCTCAAAAAAAATGACCTTGAGAAAAAAATTCGGCCCATCACCGTATTGGCGCCTTCGAACAGAATTTTTTTGTCCCCCTGACATTTTCTTCTATCGTACAAAATAAGCGATATATTTAAGGTGGTCAAGTTTTTTTTTTTTGAATGGGCTTAACCGGGCGCTCAGTCCATCTGGACCATTGTGCCCGGGCCTCCTATCAGGAGTCAGTTATCCCAGGGTGCAGTGGTTCTCTGCCAGGCCGACTTCCTTAGCAAAACTAATGGGCCTGCCCGTTGGAACCTTCCTGCACTCCTGTATGTCTAGGAGTGGTGAGCCCAGGTGTCAGAACCTTGCCATCACCACTCGCTCGCATTCTGTGACAAGATGTAGAGGGGTTCCTCTTCTCTGTCACACCACCTGCATGTCGTTTCTTCGCTGAGGCCCATCCTATGCAAGTGCTTTCTTGTCTGCCAGTGTCCCGTTAACAGACCCACTGCCAGATATCACTCCTGTCCATTATCACTCCTGTCCATTCTGCAGAATTCTGCTGCCCGGACAGAACTTGGTTCTCCCACCATAGCTTTAAAGTGTTTAAGCCCCGGGGTCTCCTGCAGGAGTCGGTGGGTCTGTTCTCTGGACCATTTCCTCACCGTATTCCTGATGTACCCCGGTGCGTAGCCTATATTCTGCGAGGGGGGAACTCCTATGCCCGCCGCTCCCCTTTGGGCTAGCATGTTCGCCCTCTCATTACCGCCGATGCCGCTGTGTCCTGGCACCCACAGTAATTCTACGTGGTTCTCTTGGGATAATTCCTCTAGAGCCCTCATGCATTGCAGTACCTGCCTTGACATGGTCACATAAGAGCCGATAGCTCTCAGTGCCGCTTGGCTGTCACTGCATATGCTTATATGTTTGCCCTTGTATCCTCTTGCCACATTTAATGTGGCACAGGTCCAAATGGCTTGTACTTCGGCCTGGAATACGGTCGGGTGGTCTCCCAGTGGTATGGACATTTCCATTTTTGGGCTTTGACCATACACTCCCGCTCCCGTGCCTTTGCTGGTCTCGGATCCGTCCGTGTACCAGACGAGTCCTCCTGGATTAAAGGGTCTTCTTCCTTCCATCCACTCCTCCCATGTTGGGATTCTTGTTTTATATCTGGTATGAAAGCGGTATACCGGCTCACCGCGGTCGCCCGCGCCTTCTGGTGACATCATTTCGATGTCTCCCCTGCGCAGCACACTCGCATGGCCCGTCCCGCTTTCCCTCCAAGACACGCCGCCCCTTAGCCTTAGGGCCGCCTTCCTAGCCTCTGCCTCTACTACGATGTGTAGTGGGTCGAGGCCCAGTAGGGTCCCCAGTGCCAGGGTCGGCGTCGTCCTGAACGCACCAGATATACCAAGACATGCCATTCGGTGTATCCGATCTAGCATCCTCCGATTCGTCTTGAACTTCATCGCTGTAAACCAGACCACGGAGGCATATGTTATCTGGGGTCTCAGGATGGCCGTATACATCCATCTTACCACTATGGGCTTGATCCCCCAGAATCTACCAAACATCCTTCTACAGGCCCAGTAAGTCCTGATGGCTTTCTGTGCCTGTCCTTTTATGTGGCTCTTCCAAGGAAGCCCGCTGTCCATGGTTATCCCTAGGTAGCGTGCCTCCCTGGTTCTTTTGAGCTTTACGCCGAAGATGTAGGGTTCCTGTAAACAGTACTTCCTTCTCCTTGTGAAGAGCACCATTTCTGTTTTGTCTGGATTCACCGACAAAGACTGTTCCTGGCACCAGTCTTCCACGATTCCTAGCGCTCTCTGCATTGGTTTTGTCAGAGATGCCGGGTTCTCGTCTTTGACCGTGATCACGATATCGTCTGCATAGCCTGGGGCTGTCAGGCCTGCATCATTCAGCCTTGCGAGTAGCCCGTCGACTACTAGGCTCCACAGTAGGGGGGAGAGTAATCCTCCCTGTGGGCAGCCCCTCGCCACGAGCCGCGTCGTCGACACCCCTTCTAGGCTTGCCACGATTTTGCGTGTTTGTAGCATTTGGCGTATCCATTGGATGCTTGTTTCGTCTACGCCAAAGTTCTCTGCTGCCTTGCAGATGGAGCCGAAACCGGTGTTATCAAAGGCCCCCTGGATGTCTAGGAACACTCCGAGCACCGACTTCTTCCATTTCAAAGCCCCTTCCACCTTCCCAGTCAGCGTGTGGAGAGCCGTTTCCACGGATCTTCCAGCCATATAGGCGTGCTGGCTGCTATGGAGTGGCTTTGCAGTTAGGGATGTCTCCCGTATACAGGGTGGGGCAGTAACTATTAGCACCTCAGATATCTTCGAAACTGTAAGTTTCACAGAAATATTTGCTGAAATAAAATTGCACAGTACGAAGGGGGCCATCGGGTGGCGATAATAGTTTTTCTGCAAGTGGAGGTACTTCGGACATTTGAAGGTCACTTCCATTTTTTTAAATGGATCGATATGTTTTTGTTTCTGTATCACGATAGAGGATCTTAAAACGAGTTCAACGACCTATTACATAAGGCCATTGAAGGTCACAGAAAGTAGAGAAAGGCGATAATACTTACGGTTTTGGTAGTAAATGAAACATACGTATTGTAAGCAGTAGCGGAATGGGTAATGCTTACCGTTTACTTCACTGACAAGGGGATGCCGAGGATGACGGGAAACGGATTTTGCTGAAACTTGCAGTATTTGAAGATGTCGTATCCAAAGTTAATTTGGCAAAGCAGTAGCGCGCAACTCTCAAGATTTTCCGAGAAAATTGCATTTGAAAATCGCTGTACTCGGTTATAAGGAGTTCGTGTTAACTATTGAACAAGAAGGTGAGTAGCCGAGAGCGCAGCGAGAATTACTGTTAACAGGAGGTTGCTGGTTCGATTCCTCGCTACCGATAATTCTTTTAAATAGAAAATGCATGTTTTTTGTTTGTGGCATCGTTGGGTTTTATGGCATCGTGGGCTTTTCCGCTTGATCTATACCTGGAATAACCGAGTCTACCTGGATAGTACAAGCACATTTGCCTGTCGTTTATACCTTGCCGTTTTTACCTAAAAAATTATTGTTTCGTATGCTTTTACGATGCATATCATCCTGGCTCGTGTCATACTAGCACGTAATTAATAAAGCAAACCTAACATTCTGCATTATTTTTGTTCCATTTCGTTCCCAATTCACACAAACAAAAAACATGCATTTTCTATTTAAAAGAATAAAAGTAACTGTTCATTGGCGCAGATTTCATACATTTAAGGGGAAAAAAAACAGTATCGGTAGCGAGGAATCGAACCAGCAACCTCCTGTTAACAGAAATTCTCGCTGCGCTCTCGGCTACTCACCTTCTTGTTCAATAGTTAACACGAACTCTTTATAACCGAGTACAGCGATTTTCAAATGCAATTTTCTCGGAAAATCTTGAGAGTTGCGCGCTACTGCTTTGCCAAATTAACTTTGGATACGACATCTTCAAATACTGCAAGTTTCAGCAAAATCCGTTTCCCGTCATCCTCGGCATCCCCTTGTGAGAATAAACACTGCTTGAAGGACACTTTAATAGTTTGCAGGATAAGATAAACATGATAAGATTAGTATCGATAAATCGGTCAATCCGGCACGATGTATCCGTTTGAAGAGCAAGTCGATATGCTTCTTATTTATGACGAATGTCAACAAAATTCTGTAAGGGCGAAAAACTTGTATGCTGAACGATATCCACATCGGTCTCAGCCTTCGCGTCAAACATTTAAAAATGTGTGTGATAAACTTAGGCAAACCGGTAGTTTAAGTTTTCGTAAAAGTGAACGCCAGAAGCGGGTAATTAACGAAGAAATGGAAATCGGTGTGCTCGCAAGTGTGTCTAGAGATCGTCATATTAGTTCGCGACAAATTGAACGCGAATCTGGCATTAGTAGGAGGAGTGTACTTCGTATTTTACACCGTTATAAATTTCATCCGTACCATGTTAGTCTTCACCAAGAATTGCATGGGAACGACTTCATGAATCGCGTTGAGTTTTGTCGATGGGCTATACGTCAGATTCAAAACAATGAGTTTTTTCTTAATACCGTCTTATTTACTGATGAAGCAACATTCACAAATCACGGAAATGTTAATTTGCATAACATGCATTTATGGGAAGCGGAAAATATATAATAGGTCCGCCCCCTCAGAGCCCGATTGAAGGGGTTAGGCTAGATACAATGGGAGGTCGCCCGGTATCCCAAGGGCATCGTTTGCGGCACTGTAACCCTGTGCCATCCAGCCCTCAGCACGATAGCTTCCACCTTCACTTGGGGGACTGGTCCGCGGCCGGTTTTTTGTGCCTGTCGCGGGGTTTTTACTTCCCGGACCTGCACTTATCACCCATGCTCGCCAGGGTTCCGTGCGGCATAGCGAGTGGTTCCATGGACCAGCCATGAGCTGTTCCTCGGGCCGCCGCCCGCCGCACCTCGCCCTGGCCATCCTCCTATCCGCCACCCGGAGACGCACCCGGTTGGAAGTCCATCCTGTGCCCCCTTCCCTCTGTCGAGGGCCGGGGAGTCCGGGAAGGTGGTCAAGTTAGGTGAAATACCCTGTATAGTATTTATTTGATGTCACGGCAAAACATTTATTTCCTAATATAAAATAAATATTCATTTAATATTTGAAACAAAATATTATTTTCTAAAAGACAAATAAATATTCACTTTATATTAGAAAAAAATATTTAATTTATATTAGATATGAAATATTTGTTTGTACTCTCTTTTCAATATATCGATTGAGATATTGATTGGAATGTATGGATTGCGAATCATTGCGTGACGAAATAATAATTAATAATTGACCATTTGCGTTGTTTAGCAACAAGGCAATAATTCAAGCTCAAAGAGTCATTAGCGTTTCGAATAATTTTTAATATCGATGGCATTCCAATTTCAAAAAGTTCGAATAATCAGTTTTGGCCCATTTTGTGCAAGCTAGTATTAAAAAATTGTACAATGTCTCCTTTTCCAATAACAATATATTATGGTAATGTAAAACCAAATTCCTTGGTTGATTACTTAAGTCTTAAGTGATTTTATATACGAATTAAATGATATTTTAGAGCATGGATTATTTTACACTAATACTCGAGACTGCTATCTAAAACTCGCTAGTCCGCAGGATGACCGTAGCAGTGCACAAGTTAGGTCCGGGTAATGATAATCTTTTGGCTTGTCGTTTTCGACTGACTGCTTTACCAAAATGCTGCCCCTTTTATACAAATTTATGCACAACACGTGTTTTATTTGAATAATAATAAAAATTATATATGTGGTTTGTACCGGGGTGTTTCAATGATAGATGCTCAGGTTAGCGCACAGCGCAAGCTGGGAGTTGGCGCGCTCGGCTGGGCACTCGCACTTGAGAGTGCCATAAAAAACGGTTCCCGCTACCCGCTCGACGCTGATTGGTTGGGGTATGTGCCCAAAAATTATATACAAGGGGCTGCATTTTGAACAAGTTACCGATGATTCTAAGTGGAGACTTCAACGTCAATTTTTCACGAGAAGATGCTGGTCCACTTACTGACTTTTTCCAAAAGTATGTGAATCCAACTATGAATAATAATCCCCTGACTTCAACAACACGACACGGTACCACCATAAATGCTGTATTTACACGATACCTCAACGACGTTAGTACGAAACTATTTGTATCATATTTTAGTTATCATAAGCCACTGATAACTGATGTGCCGATTCAGTCACCACCTGAAGAAGCTATGATAGTGGACATAATTTAAAAATGTTGTTAATTTCTTTTCTTATGCCACTCCAATCCTTTTATTCTTTTATTTCAATAAATCATTTTCGTGCAAATTAAAAATCGTTTTAATCACGTTAATGAAGTACAACTTCTAACGCGCGTACATAAGTACACGCACCATTTTTTTCTAATTTCTAACTATATAACAATGATCAATATTTGCTTACCAATATTTTAAAAACATTTGTTAAATATTTTAATTTAATATACCTAAATCTGAACTTATAGCGCTTTTTGCGCAACCGTTTCTGTTGCCATGTATAGTACGTCCAGAGCTAAATGAAAAAAGTGGTGGGGGATTCCCCACCCCTCTAAACAAACTACAAAGCTCGACCGCTCGTCGAATCGAGCAGGGTTGTGCCATGCCAATTTGAAATGGGTGCACATATACAGTATAGGATATACTGCTGATCAATGTGTAAATTGTTTAAGACAGTGTCAGTGTCAGTAGCCCGGCTCGCGGCTCGCTTTTGTCTGTGTCGCTACGTTGTAAAGGAAAAAACAAGGATAGAACGATGGCCGAGGCAGCCGATCCATTTAAATGCCACCGCGTCGGTGTGATTACACAAATGCAAAACGATGCTATAATAAAAACGACAGCTTTACTTTTTTATTTTTATTTTTTTCGACTTCGAATTTTATTAAAGATATTATTGAAATTCTTCCGATTAAAATAAGACCAAACATGATATATTTGCAAATACAAATACAAATACAGATATGCAAATACAGATGCTTGTTTTCTTTTTTTTATTAATTAGAATAGTGTAATAGGTGATAAGCATCCTTACTTGCCACGAAGTAGAAAATGTGAATCTAAATAGAACAAATAGTAACGGAAATAAAATTGTATATAGAAGTCTCTGCTATTCTGACTTGTGGTTTTAAACGGAATGAGTAGAACATTGTCTCTATATTTGGAACATTAGAGTTTGTTAAAAAGGTGTAACTCCACAAGCGTTATATCGAAAGTGGTTCCTATATTACAAACCAAGGATAATGCAACGCGAAGAATTGAAATTCCATCAAATAGTTAAAATATTAAATAAAATGTACAGCTATACTAATAGTAACTGAACTACTAGTGTAATTAAAAATTAATTCATAAGCTTCTCATCTTATTGCTTAGAACCAAACATCGGCAGGGCGCTTACGGCCCTGCCGAACGGCTGCTCACCCTCCACTTTTTTCATTTAGCTCTGGACGTACTATATCTCGCCAATTATGATACCGTTTAATATTTCTAACATTAAAGTATATTAATGTATGATGCGCATTTTCAGACGACTTAGATTGAACAGTCGTAGATGAAGTCCAGAAAAACTCGTGTGATGTTTTACTACTATTTCGCCTTTATTTTAGATGACACAATCATTTCTGTTTTCAAATAATTATTGTTGCGAATGCAATTATACCATCAGAAATAAAAGAAAATGTTTATTTTTAGAGACTTTATGCGAGTACCGAATATGCATATATTGATAATTTTTAAATCATTTCATTCGTTTTTTCCCATTTGTTTGGTCATTGTGTAGAATGACAAACGAAAAATACGGAGATATAGTTGATTATATCTATTGCAGTTTTATTTTCCAGGAAAACTTCGATATATCCGACTCAAGTTGAGATTCTGATTTTTGCCAAACATAAAAGAGAAGAGTGCAAATGAAAGGGGAGATGCAAGAGTCAAGTTGAAAAAAACAGATTGATAAAACAATATTAATATGTGTAAGAAAATAATTTTTGGAACTTATGAGAGAAGGGCTCTTATTGCTGCTTGACATAAGTCAGGCACAGCCACCTGGCGGGCCGTGGGCCACGCGCTTTATCTTACAGACAAATGACTATCATTTGTCTATCATAGCTTTCTGTTGTCTTAGAGCGAAGCATAAAATGGTCAAAAAGGACCATGGTGACATTGTATTGTACAGACAACGGCCGTGAGAGCTAAACAAAACAACTTTTTAACACATACACGCCCACATAATCATTTGAATACCTATTCAAACACCTCCGATAATCTTACATATATTTTAATTATATTACAGTTATATTATTGTTGTATAATATAGTTAATATATTTCATATATATATTAACATAGCAGCTTTATTGGTAATATAAATGAAACATACCACCAAATGTTAGAAATGTCAAACAGTTCCATAATTATCAAGATACATGGGAAGAAAACGGTAGAAAAAAGCGCTTCAACTTTGTATTTACGTATATTAAATTAAAGTATTTAACAAATATTTTTAAAACATTTGTAAACAAATATTGATCGTTGTCATATAGTTAGTAATGAAAAAAAATTATGTAAAAAAAATGAACCCCAATGGGACTCGAATCTACAAAAAAGTTTGCAGCGGCTCGAATCAACATCTCTGCTCGAGCCGATTCATATAGCTGATGGTTATAATTGTAACAGATGTGACAACAGCGTGACAGAGATTTCGATACGTGCCGGAAACTATGCCTTACTGGTGTCTGTGTGCACGCATCACGTATTCACGATTGAATCGCCCTTCGTGGTGTGAAATTATAACTTACATTTACCGACTGATTTGTATTTTTATCGACCCTGACGGTAACTTGGCCAAATTCACTACAATGTACCATAAACGCCACCGACGGAGAATCATTGAACTATTCTTACGTCGGGTGCGTGCAAATCGTATTTTACATTCTCCGCTTTCCAGAAGTGATAAATTGTGAAAAATCGAATGTCAGTGATCTTGTGCTAGTTCAAGGAAGCCCTAAAGGGTGTTTGAGCAGTGAACAAACCATTAAGTCGTCCAATATTTGCTAAATGTGAAATGTGTCAAGATGTCTGCAGCCATCTTGTTGCCTACATCGTTGTCTGTCTCAAGTTTTCCAGTTTCAGAAACACCATTCTTCTCAACGAATGGTGTTTATTGGCGTTCAAATATACCCTTTAGGGCTGTGGTGAAGCCCACGCGTGTGTTCTATATCCGCGAAAGTTTCATTAAGGCAATTATCGAGACAGCAGTTCAAAAATTAGAAATCGGGTCTCTCTGTCGCGCATGGCGAAACGTGCATGCTTTCCGGTGTTTGTGTGAGTGCACGCACACCGGTCATGGCGCCTGGAGTCGGGGCCCATAAGGCACCATTTCGTCCGTAACGCGCTCGTAGACAAATTGTTAACCGTGGAGTACATACCTACCGACAAAATGACTGCCGACATGTTGACAAAAGGTTTGCCTGGTCCAGCCCATAGTAAAACTACGGGTCGTTTGGGACTGAGAGCAGTCGCGAACTAGACGAAATTAACCGGCTCGTATCGAGGGGAAGTGTGAAGACGGGGTTCCGTCGGCGTACTCTACGAGCCTGGCTAGCGGTCGCCGTTTGTTTAGAACGGCTTGAGATTGGACCGTTCGATCCGATCTCCCTCTTGCGTTCGTGTTTGCGTTGCGACAACATCGTGCGTGCATACTTTAATATTTAACAAAGATGATGTTTGAAATAAAATAATAAAACAAATGGTTTTATCAATATTTATATTTGATCCAAAATAATAAACATATCTGAATTATTCTTCATCTATATACGAATAAGTGCTCCCACGAAAATCGTTTGTTATCAAAATCACTTCATCAAAATTACTTGATTTTAGTCATTGCATAATTGTAAATCAATGTGTAAATCAATTTCTAATATATAATTATCCCGTCCCCGTTTCTGGTTATCCCAATAAACCTGAAGATCGTGTAAATTTCCATAGCGACGATATTAAACTCTATAGCAGTTGAAGGGTTAAGAGTAGGGTTGGGAAAAAGTAATTTCTACGCCGAAAATGTTTGCTCAAAGTAACAGGCCATGATAGGTGCATATGTGTATTTATTCCAATATTGGGACCCAGTTTCGTTTATCCCATTTTTTTTTTTTTACGAGGTGGAAATCTTCATAAGACGCCTCCTGCCCTGGGGGGAGCAGGAGGTAGTGTCGGGTTTTTACCGACTAAAACCACCCCGGTTACCTATCCTCGGCGCTTGTAGGGGAGGCCCCGTAAACTCCGGAGATAGCTTCCGGTGCCTCCCCACGCCCTGGCCGTTACAGCCCCATCCTCGGGAGGGTCCGAAGGACCCTCCGATACTCCGCTGCACAGAGCCACGCCGGGGGTAACACCCTGCACGGCCATCCTTCTTCAGGCCGTGATTAGGACGACTCGGGCCCCCACCCAAGCCGCCCACGGCTCTCCGACGGCCACACGTGAAGCGGGAGAGCGTGGCCTCCCTGGCGGGACCGCCAGTCTTCGTGTTGGCGGGGGCAGACCTCCGAGGGGGGGGGGTCACCTCTGCGCCCCTCGCCCCGCCTCCGCTTTTACATCTGGGGAAGGGGGATCTCGCCAGCGGAAACGGCCAGCAAGCCCGCCCCTCCTCCATACACATCGCCGTTTCCGGCTGTCGGGCAGCCCTGCGGGATACCAGGAGGACATGATCCTCCCACAGCAGGGCCGCCCGTCTACTGGGGCAGCGATGACAGTCATCCCAAAGGGGGGAGGGGGGCACCTTCAATCGCCCCTCGGACCGTCACAACTTTCACACCGCGGAAGGGGGGATCTCGCCAGCGAACGCGGCTGGCGAGTCCTGCCCCTCCGTCTTTCACGACGGGCGGGATCGGATAATTCCCGATCTCGCTCCAACGCCTCCTTCTGGCGAAGTACACCTTCGCAGAAGGAGACCATGGCATTCCAGGTCCCCTCGCTGTCCAGTATCCTACTAACGATGCTTGGCAGCGAGAGGTCCGTCCCCACGGCGGCTGTGAGGACACGACGCGCACTTGCCCATGCTGGGCATTCCTCCAGCGTGTGCTGCGCCGAGTCCCGGAGAGCCCACACTCTCGGCACTCCGCCGTCGCCTCCGCTTTTATCCGGCACAGAAACTCACCGAAATATCCATACCCGGTAGGTCAAACTTCCTCGACTGCGGTCCAGCCATTCATCCGGGCTCGGCAGAACCGCCCCGACCGCTCGCTGCGCGGCTCCTCGATTGAGGAGCTCCATCCTCCATTTATTCCGCGCAGCCGGTCGGGCCTGGCGTCTAACGTCCACCTCCTCCTCGGCGGACACCATCGCGCCCCCCCGGCGGAGTTCTCGGAGACGCTCGTAAATGAAAGCGTCTCCCTCCGCCAGGAAGTCGAAGGGCACGGTGCCCGCCAATAACAGCGCCGCCTCGGGGGATATCGTGCGGTATCCACTGGCCATCCTGATGGCCATCCTCCTCTGAACGCGGCGCAGCATTGTCTTGCTGCGCTGCCTAACCATCGGGGCAGACGCCCATATCGGGGCGCCGTAAAGTGCCATGGACCGCACGACACCAAGGTATAGGCGGCGCACCCTCTCTTCCGGGCCCCCGATGTTGGGGAGTAGGCGACCAAGGCCGGTCGCTGTCCTCTCCAGTCGGTCGAAGTGGACCTCGAAACGCCAATGGCTGTCCAGGAGGAGATCGAGATAGTTCATGCGGTCCCCAACCTGAACATACTCTCCACCTACCATGATCCAGGACCGGGGCGGTCCTCCACTCCGAGGCCTGTCGTGGAACCACATGGTCTCGGTTTTTTACGGGGAGATCTGCACCAATCCCCGGATACCGTCGACGACGGAGGCCAGCCCCGTCTCCGCCAGACGGATGGCCTCCTCCAGTCCCTCCCGGCGGCCATCAGCAACGTGTCATCGGCGTAACACGTTAAGCTGACGCCAGCCGGGAGGGAAGCCCGCAATACTCGGTCGTATCCGATGTCCCAAAGAATGGGGCCCAGGACCGACCCCTGCGGCACACCGCGATCAACCTAATGTTAATAATGTTAATAATGAAGTTTGCCCATTACCATCTTGTACGGGCGCCCCCAGGGTTCACGGTCTAGGTCTTCGAGGAGCTCAGACCATGGCCCCGCCTTTGCCCTCTTGATGGCTAGCTAGAGGGCTACCACATGCTCCCGGTGGCCCTCGTATTCCTGACGCTCCCTCGCCAAGTCGCAACGCCGTCTTCGGCGGGCTCTCTGGAGCAGTCGCCGGGCACGAACGCAGACATAACGCATCCGCGCATGGCAGTGTAGCATATCGCCACCATACCCCCTCGGAACCGCGCCGCTTCCTCCTCGAAGTCCACGACCGGCCCAGCCGGGATTCCGGGCCAGGCCACAGCGAGGGAGGCGGCCATCAGCACGTCCTCGTCCAGGATCGTCCAGGTGGAGACGGGCCTCGTCTCCGCCATTGTGGGAGAAGTTGCTGGTGGCGCCTTTCTTCTTCCTTCTTCCTCGTCGGCCATGGGGTCAGGGCCCTCCGGTGCTGCTGCCGCCGCCGTCTTCTGCCCGTCCAGGTTCAGGGCAGCCAGTTTGGGAGCAAACTGCATCTGCTTGGTCCCCTTGGCACCTTGGTTCCTTCTCCCTTTGGGAGGTAAGCACCGCCTGGTCCCCATCCGGTGGCCAGAGGGTTTACCTAGGTTGGCGCACAGGGGGCATCGTGGAGCGCTCCAGCATTCCGCCACCCTGTGACGGCATATGTGATCCACCGTGCTGGTGCACCGCTGCCTCACGTGGCCCATCCCGAGGCAGCGGAAGCACTGCAGCAGGCGGTCCGCCAACGCCTCCACCCGGGCAGTAGTCCAGCCGACGCGGATCCTCTTCTCCGCGACCACCTTTCTCGCCGCCGCCAACGGGCACTTCACCCATATGGTGCCAAGTCCCAGCGGGGACGACCGGATTTCTCCGGTCTTGACCTCCGCTGGCCCCCACGGCCCACATGGTCAGAGCGATCGCCGCCGTACGCGGGGGCCAGCGCTGGAGAGTTTTGGGGACGGTCTTCACCCCCCTTTCCTCCATCCTTCTTCTGTAATTGCTGCTGCTTCTATTGTCGCTGCTCCTTCTGCTGCTTTGCAGGCAGCCTCTTGCCAGCTGCGGGAGAGGCCGGAGCCGGGGCCGGGCGCCAGTGGGCCCTGGCCGTCGCCGCCGCCCTTTTGCCTTTCCTCCCTGCCACCGTGACCCAGGTCTCGCTGCCATTCTGCGTTGGTGGAGGGGGACCCGGCATCAGTGGGGAAGGCAACTCCGCGTGCTGGGTCGCCGCAGGTATTGGGGACTTCCCACGGCGGCAGGCCGCCCCCGTCTCCGCCCTCACCTCTCAAATTCGGGCCTCCCCCGACGTCTTGTTCCTGGTCGCCTACTGCACCGGCGAGCTTCTCGTGGGGACTGCCCTCGCCCGCCCCTCCGACAGCTCCTTCTTCAGGGAGACCAACTTTCTCTCCACACGCCCCATGAAGGCGTCGAAGAGGGCCTCCAGACGGTCCTCGCTGATGGGCGCGGCACTCCCGGTGGAGGAGGAGTGGGACGTATGGGTCGTCTTGGCCCTGTCCCCTTTCTGCTTGGATCGCACCGGGACCGGCTTCGCCGCAGCGAGCGCCACCTTGAGGTCGACCACTTGGCTGCGCAGCCGGAGGTTTTCCTCCTCTCTTTGCTGCGCATTCGTTGTTGTGGCCGATCTCTTGGTAAGGGCAGCCACCTTCAGGTCCCTGATGTACGTTCCCTTAAGATTGGAACTCGTCAGGGCCACCCTCTTAACCACAGCCATCTGGGACAATATTTTGGGGCCCAGATTGGCTGTGGGTTGCGGCCTGAGTTCTTCGGCCATCTCGATCTCCGTGGGCAGGTTTCGTGTGCGCCTGGCTGGAGACGAGTCCTCCTCAGGGCTCTGGACCATTCTCCCCTTCATATAGGCCCGCCTCTGGTCCGATTCCCCAGAGGAACGCGGCCTTTTCCTTCTAGTGACGGTGGATGCTCTGGAGTCCGTGTCCCCCTCCACGTCACTGATTATACACAGCGGGTCACATCACCGGCCCGCGCCGTCGCCTCCTTCCGTGTGCTGCCCCTAGATGTTCCTGGGGTAGCTCCGTTCTCTTTCTCGCAAGCCATAGGCTGCTCTGTGGTTGCGGCCCTCCCCGCCGGACTCGCGCTACTAGGGCGCGATCCCTCCATCTTTTTCGTGGTTGCTTTGGTTGTTTGAGACATATTTAGCAGGTAATGTAACGAACGGTTCGCCCATCATGGGACCCCCACCGCGGTGGGGGGCACTTCCCCGTTTAAGTTGAACCCTAATTATGGATGCCGAAGCCGAAAGACGGTTTGTCGGATGGTCAGTCCTATCGGCACCAGTTGACTCTACAGAAGAATGTTACGGGTTAGCCCGCGCCATATAAGATATGAGGACAGCATATAAGATATGAGGATAACCGACAGCGTCGGTTATGAGGAGATACTGACCAGGTAGTACCTGCGCCCGAATACCCCACTTCAACCCCGTCATAGGCTCCGGACAGTGAACGCGAGAGCGGTTCTTCCACGTTAAACGTACGGGTTCACGGGATCTTTGCCATATTTCAGGACTTACAGTTACCCTTATTACTACCGTAGAGGTCAGGTACTAACATCACGCGCCACTCCGGTCGGGGGGCAACTACTCCCCCCTTAGTTAGTCTGCCGGGCATATCCATGGGGCATCGACCACAGCCCATTCATACACACATTCACTCCATGAGCCCCTACTTAGTTTTCACCGCTCAGCCCAAGCCCGTCCGGCATGGTTGGACCTGCTGGGAATGCAGCTCCCGCCGGCATGGTCTTATCCCATCAATAACTCTACATTTGAGGGCATTGCAAGTTTTACACAATTTATCAAACGGAATTGAATTTATTTTAGCACATGTTTAGCACATTTCTTTTTCACTTTTTCACGACACTCACCGAGCACAAATTCGACACTTTCACTCCTATCTGTATTGAATTTAATGGATTTGTTTGACGATTGTTACGAGCCAGGGCTGTGGGCAACGCCTAGACCGGCGATGTTTATATTACCCAAGGAATATGGTTGAGAATTTATTAGTAAGGTGCACGGACGAACCTGATGCGAAATCAGGGAGCCGCTGGGATTGATGTATGCGAGGACGAACCCGATGCGAAATCGGGGAGCCACTAGGAAAGAGTGCGCAGACGAACCCGGTGCGAAACCGGGGAGCTGCAGGAGGTTGGTTTATTCACAGACGAACCCGGTGCGAAACCGGGGAGCTGTTCGGAGGTTTGGTAAACGTACGGACGAACCCGATGCGAAATCAGAGAGCCGTAGGATACAGACGAACCTGGTGCGAAACCAGGGAGCTGTAGGATGGGTTAGGTTTCGTGGACGAACCCGATGCGAAATCGGGGAGCCACTAGGTTGGAGTAGTCACCTTGTTTTGGATAAGACGTGCGAACGAACCTGATGCGAAATCAGGGAGTCGCAGGAAATGTTAGTTTGACTCGTAAATAAATATTCGATACAACTCGAGCGGTTAAGTTGTATCTGTGGGACGTTACTACTAATATAAAGGATTACGGAGTAAAGATAGGTTTTAACGAATCTACTCGGTTTAATGGTGAACAGTTTATAAGTTTATATTGCAACCAGTTGTTTGTACAAGTGTAATTGTCGCGATATAGTTAAATAGTGTGTGAATTATTACCTAAGCTGCACCGTGTTGACGCACTGGCGATGCGGGGCCTGAGATCGGTTACAAAGTATGCCGAAAGAACTTCAACCGGACTATGCGGATTCTAACGGGTTAACTTTATCTGATTGGTGCCGTAAGCCCAATTCTCGTTGAAATGCAAGCGACTCTGTACAAGCGTAACGCGACGTGACTATGCGCGTAGCTGTGTAGTTATGAACCCAAGATGATTAGAAACGGAGGGTTTATATAGTCCCGAAATGTATGGAGGGGTTCGTTAGAAGCCTCCATATATGGTAAGGGCACACAGTCTTCGTCGGGTCACGAATGCACCCAATCGGTCGCGATGCAGTTGGTCGATACTAAAAGGGTCAACCGTCGTGTGGTATCGAGATGAATCTTTAGGGGTCTTCCGTTCCTACGCAAGATCGAACGACGCGTGCGAGCGCAGCGAAGGAGAATATTATTCATACGTAACACGATAATCATTTTCTTTCTAATTCTTTTATTACGATTGGTAAAATTTGAAAGTTAGTTTCAAAAATCTTAAATTGCTGATAAGGTAAATATCCATTCCTTAGTAAAAATAAAATAAAAAAAAGTAGTGTTTCGGACGCCGGTAGGTGGTTTTTGGAACGCACTTAGGAAAGGCGGAAGCTTGGTCGAAAATACTCTTGGAAAACTTGGCTGTACGTTTTATATAAATGTTTATACAATAAATCGCTGTTGGAGTTGCGCTGAATGTGCGTGTGTCGCTTAACTGATTTTATAGAACTGCTGGATTGGTGTTGATTGTGCGACGGATAACGGTGTACTGAGCTTGTAATGCTCGTAACGGCTGATTACGGGGGGCGCGCGGATAGCGTGGTAAGAAGGGGGGGGGCGGAACGTTAGGCCTCGTTACATCGCCGGTTTATTCAATCTCGAACAAGTAGTTTTGTACGATTTCAAGTGGAATTAACGATTCAGACATTCTTCATCTAACTAAAATATTACCTACACTTCTTTTATTACGTGCATATGTTATATGTAGGTAGCATATTAGGGTAAGATAGTTTTAAATCTTTGAATCGCCACCACATAAGTATTGGGCCACAATACTCTTATAGCCTAATTTGCGAACCGTGGCATGAAGCTGTGCCATGATTCGTTTTCTCCAATTGTTTGCAACCGTGTAAATGATGGGATGATGGACTTCTTTCACACATTTTTCCTACACCAACGTTAGCCATGGAACGAGCCACTTACACGTGCATCGACGGTACCTTTGTTCTGTTCAGCTCATGTGCCGTTCATCGATAATGTGCATGAAACTTAACCCGTAATTACGTCACATCCGCGACATACTAACATTGGCAAAGTCAACTGTAATTGTAGTAAATAGGTTTATTTTTTGCCTTTCCGCCTCAAAATGGGGTTACATATTCCGTTAATCTGTTACATAATCTGATACATAATTTGTGTATGTTACGTATGCATAATATTCTCCTACGCTGCGCTCGCACGCGTTGTTCGATCTTGCGTGGGAACGGAGGACGCCTAAAGTTTTATCTCGATACCACACGACGGTTAACCCTTTTAGTATCGACCAATTGCATCGCGACCGATTGGGTGCACTCGTGACCTGACGAAGACTCTGTGCCCTTACCATATATGGAGATTCTAACGAACCCCTCCATACATTTCGGGACTATATGAACCCTCCGTTTCTAATCATCTTCGGTTCATGACTACACAGTTACGCACATAGTCACGTCGTGTTACATTTGTACAGAGTCGGTTGCATTTCAACAAGAATTGGTCTTAGGGCACCATTCAGATCAAGTTAACCCGTTAGAATCCGCATAGTCCGGTTGAAGTTCTTTCGGTATACTTTGTAACCGTTCTCAGACCCCGCATCGCCAGTGCGTCAACACCGTGCAGCTTAGGTAATAATCCACACACTATTTAACTATATCGCGACAATTACACTTGTACAAACAACTGGTTGCAATATAAACTTATAAACTGTTCACCATTAAACCGAGTAGATTCGTTAAAACCTATCTTTACTCCGTAATCCTTTATATTAGTAGTAACGTCCCACAGATACAACTTAACCGCTCGAGTTGTATCGAATATTTATTTACGAGTCAAACTAACATTTCCTGCGACTCCCTGATTTCGCATCAGGTTCGTTCGCACGTCTTATCCAAAACAAGGTAACTACTCCAACATAGTGGCTCCCCGATTTCGCATCGGGTTCGTCCACGAAACCTAACCCATCCTGCAGCTCCCTGGTTTCGCACAAGGTTCGTCCGCGCATGATTCTATTCCTGAGGCTCCCCGATTTCGCATCGGGTTCGTGCTCGCATACATCAATCCCAGCGGCTCCCTGATTTCGCATCAGGTTCGTCCGTGCACCTAACTAACAAATTCTCAACCATATTCCTTGGGTAATATCAACATCGCCGGCTTAGGCGTTGCCCACAGCCATGGCTCGTAACAAACTGGTGACAGCGGTGGGATACTGCTAATTTAGAATTACCGTAAATTTTGGTCTTTAAAATACGTTCTATTACTCGTAGGTGAACATTTTACAATATACTAGTTTTCTCTAGTTAGTTACTTTAGTAATTTTCAAAATGGCAAATCCACAAGCGAACGTCTCTGCTAATGAGATGCTGAACTTGACAGCTTCGATTGCTAATACAATATCACTCTTAACGCAACGGACGTATATACAGAATATCACTTTGTCCATTCCGACTTTTGACGGAGAAAGGCCATCGTTGACGCACTTTGCACAACATGTGGAAAACGGGTTAACTTTGATTCCTGAGGGTACGGAAGCGGAGTATCTTGCCATTGTTTTAACTAAACTCATCGGTCCAGCACGCAGATGCACGATAGAGCATAAATTCGACTCTGTTAAGGCATTAATTAAACACTTAAAAAAGAGATTCGCGCCTGGTAGGGATTTGTCGCATTTTCAAGTAGAAATCGCGAAACTACGTATTCGCGAAGGTGAAAGTATTGGACGATATGTCGATAGAACAAGTCATCTTGTTTATTGTACGCGCGTAGCTATTCGGGAAAGATATCTGGATCACGCTGAAGGATTCGTCAAAGAAATGGAGAAGGACGTTAAAGAAAACTTCATCGATGGTTTACCGGATCGAATTTCCTGGAAAGTGTCGGCTCAACTTCAAGATTTGGAAACGCTTAAACAGGCTTACGACGCCGTGCTGCATATTGACAGGAAGTTAAGTAATCGGCAACGGTCGCCATCCAGAGAATCACCTTCTAGATGGTCACGCCGAGATCGTTATGATCGGGATTATCATAATCACGTCCGCGAAGTATCGTATCCACTGTCTCCGAACAGATATGATCGGTTCAGGGAACGACCAACGAGAACATCTGAATTTGAAGAGGAACGAGAGAGGCAAGGACGTACGACGGCCTGGACTTTACGACAAAGGACCCCCTCGAGATCCCCTTCTCGATCCCCTTCAATTTTTAAGAATCCTGACAAAATTCGTAAGTCAGATTTATATTGTTGGCATTGTGGCATTGCCGGACATGACAGGAAGTCATGTAGGAATCGTCCGCGCAGTCCGCATTTCGCCGGGATTCACGAGATTCATCCGTTGAATCAAACAATACTTTAAACTTCAATCGCGCTCAACATACAGGCGACACGATGAGCGGAAACGAGGAAGATCGCCGAGGGAAAATCCGATTCAGCGACGAGAAGAAAGAAGACTCATCAAGGAAGCACCTGCACCAAGAATCAAGATCAAGGTACCGGAACTGGAATCAGGAACGGGAGAATTCCTAATTGATGGTGGAGCAGCTGTTAACCTGGTGGTCATCGACGTACTCGGAAAAACCGCAGAAATAATTTCAAGAGAAGAAATTGAGTTGACGGCTCTCACTACAACGCCGATTCACATTCTGGGAACTAAAATTTTACATATTCTTGGATCACCAGCATTTTTCTATGTAGTAAGGAATCTTGCAATAGACGCAGATGGACTTATCGGAAGCCCGTTTCTAAAACAGGAAGAAGCTGAAATTTCCTACTATCATGGAACCTTAACATTAAAAAATAAACCGATCCGACCATTACGTTTTTCAAATTATCAAGATTTACCTCAACAAATTAAAGAGCCGCAGACAGTTACAAAATATTGTATCAAACCTAGAACATCGCAACAGATTGCTGTAAGAGTAGCAAATGTGAAGATAAAGGAAGGGTACCTACCGCGCATAAAAACCCACGAACATCTTTACATAGGGGAAGCAGTCGTGACCAACAACGACGGAAAGTGTCACGTTATGGCGATAAACACCAGTGAAGAAGCAATTGAAGTAGAGATAGAGCCTCAGTTATTGGAGCCCTATGATATCTTGAGTTCATCAGGTGAAGATTCTTATTCAGAAATGGAACACCCGTCGAGCTTCAAGATTAGGAAAGACAGGATACATGGAATTCTACAAACTCTCAATTTAAACCATATAAATAAAGAGGAACGGAATTTCGTGACAGATTTAGTGGAAGAATTTCCTGATCGATTTTTCCTTCCAGGAGATAAACTCGGGAAGGCTCGTGACTTTAATCATTCTATTCATACAACTAATGATATTCCAATTAATACCAGGCAATATAGTTATCCGCCTGTACATCAAAAAGAAATTAAAAAACAGATCAGCTATCTGCAGGCATAATTGATCACTCTAAATCTCCGTATAATTCACCATTATGGATTGTTCCAAAGAAAGCAGACGCACAGGGAGTTAAACGCTGGCGTTTGGTAATAGATTTTCGTGCACTCAACGAAAAAACAATTTCCCATAAATATCCATTACCTCAAATCACGGAAATTTTAGACCGATTAGGAGGAGCTAAATACTTCTCAGTTTTTGATCTCGCAAGTGGATTTCATCAGATAGAAATGGATCCAAAAGATAAACCAAAAACTGCTTTCACAACCCCGAATGGACATTACGAATTTTCTCGAATGCCTTTCGGATTAAAGAACGCACCACCCACCTTTCAACGCCTTATGGATCAAGTACTCACTGGACTTCAAGGGACAGATCTTTTTGTTTATTTGGACGACATAGTAATATACGCTTCATCGTTACAAGAACACAACATCAAAGTTAAAAAATTATTGAACCGCCTTAAAGATCATGGATTAACCCTTCAGACCAATAAATGTGAATTTCTACGGAAGGAAGTTGCATACCTCGGACACATTATATCAAAAGACGGAGTCAGACCTGACCCTAGGAAATTAAAATCCGTTCAAGATTTTCCTACACCTACTACACAGAAGAAGATTCAACAATTCCTAGGACTTGTAGGATATTACCGAAGATTCGTACCTAATTTCACCTTAATAGCAAAACCTCTAATTAACCTGTTAGGGAAAGGTATCAAATTCAAGTGGACAGAAGAACAAGATCAAGCCTTCAAATAATTACGCAGCGAATTGTGCCAGCAACCCATTTTACAATATCCAGATTTTGATAAACCATTCATCGTTACAACAGATGCATCGGAATATGTTATTGGAGCCGTGCTCAGTCAAGGAGAGATAGGAAACGATCTGCCGATTGCGTACGCGACCCGCAGCTTAAATAAACCTGAGAAAAATTATTCAGCTACAGAAAAAGAATGTTTGGCAATGGTTTACGCCGTAAGATATTTCAGGCCTTACATTTATGAAACTAAATTCACACTCGTTACAAATCATAGACCGTTAGTTTGGTTACATTCTGTTAAAGATCCGACTTCTAGACTCATGAAATGGAAACTGAGACTCTTAGAATACGAGTATCAAGTCGTTCATAAAGCCGGAAAAACGAATAAAAACGCAGACGCTTTGTCGCGTAACCCCGTATCTGTTTGTTTACCATTGATGCCACGAGTATGCAGAGATTCTGAATTCAAAATACCGATACCTAAAATAGATCCTAATACTGATTCAATTGGACAACGTGTCAGACAGTCGCGACGAGATAGAGAAACCCGACCCAAGTATCGGGATAGCAGCAGCTCCGATGAAACGGAACAGGCCGCATATGGAAAGGTCCAACATTCGCCGATTATAGACAGAAATCGATCTTTTCCGACCCTGTCTCAAGAGATATCGATGCCAGATAAGCGCCTGGAAACTATAAACAGTTTTGTACCAGCAGAAAATTCTACTCGAATTTATCCTTCACACGAAGACCAGACCCTACACAACAATTCATTATCTTTTGGAGAACCACTCGAGGACACTGTAATAAAGAATACAAATAATGGTCACCAGGACTTGTTTAGTACACCGCAAGGGTTGACACCAAGACCGAGTGTAGTTTTACAAGCCCCAGCAAACCAGCTACCCGCGAAGACCTTTGCCGAAGCAAGTGTCATACGGTCACCCGATAACGGTTCGACTCGACATGATTTGCTAGACCATACGCTCGACCCTTATCCATTCATCGTCTCGGATTCGGAAAAACCGTCTGATGAAGATGACGTGGAGGAGGTGTTATCTGCACAGCTGCATAAAATTACTGTCTCACCGAATACCCTCACAGCTGAAGAAGGACACTGTGTACATTTTATATCTGCCGACTGTAATTTACAAACCGACGTTGGAAAACTGTTACTGGACACCGAGGCAATAAATAAACAGGACCTTCTCGCAAAACGACCAGAAAAGGGACATATAGTGGCTTTGGATAATGGATTGTATAAATCTTTCAGCATAGTAGTCTCCGACAATTTTTACGATAACGTTAAGGAATCAGACGTTCTCACGGGTTTGAAAATTCTTAGAGACACCTTAAGTCAACACCATATCAAATCATTTCCAATATCAGCAACCGGAGATTTCCATAAACTACCGGTCAACGAATTGTTCAAGATGTTAGAAGAAGTTTTCACTGGAACAGCACAGCAAATTATTGTTTGCAATTGTATCATCACTACACCATCCATAGAAGACAGACAAGAAATAATCCGCGAAGCTCATGATAGTTTAATTGGAGGACACAAAGGAATCACGAAGACTTATTGTTGGAATGTATCATACAACGCTCACTCATTCAAAAGTGGCGCCTTGTAGGCGAGGCGCTGTTAGGCTTACAATTAGTCAGTATAGTTTCTTTCTCTTACTTATATACAGGGTGGACCACCACATTTTACAATCTAGATTTACGTCATTATTATTACGCATAGCAAAAAATGTTTCAGATGAAGTTGAGAGGGTTTTGAGGGGGACATATTCTGATGGTACATTTTTTTTTGTAGGTGGACGTGTGAAGGACATGTGAAGGTCATTAATGTTTTTTTAAATGGAATTATATATTTTTTATGGAATCAGCTGATGCTCCTTCTTATTCTTTATAAAAAAGTATTAATCTATTTGTGTACAAAAATCATTAGTTTAGGAGATATTTTAATTCTAATTTGTGAATTTGACCGTCCACCCTGCACGTCTGCAGGACGTTATACCTGCAGTACCACGGAAAAACCCCAACTCCGCACACATCTGGCAAAGTCAACCATAGCACTCCTTCTCTCTTTTTTATTACAACATGGAATTTTCCTCAAGACTTGTGCAAATCATAAAATACCTCCTTCCCTAAAAATCCTAGCACTCCTTCGCTTACCACTTCCACCCCTATTAACATCCAATAAGATATCCTATTTCCACTCCCTCACAAAGTAGTAATAAGCAATAGAATTTTAGTCATAGCTTACATTTTTACTTACACTACACCGACAAATTAGAATAAATCCTACAGTCAATCATTTCAGACCTAAGATAATTAACTTTGCGCATCAAGCAAAGAATTTTTTGTGTTGATAATTCGTGCTCTCCTACTTATTGTGAAATTTAGTCTTATTGGACTTATTGGTCCATACTTTATCGAAGGAACACTAACCGGACCAAAATATGCACATTTTTTATCAAACACTCTATGGACGTGCACGGTCAAATTCACAAATTAGAATTAAAATATCTCCTAAACTAATGATTTTTGTACACAAATAGATTAATACTTTTTTATAAAGAATAAGAAGGAGCATCAGCTGATTCAATAAAAAATATATGATTCCATTTAAAAAAACATTAATGACCTTCATATGTCCTTCACACGTCCACCTACAAAAAAAATGTACCATCAGAATATGTCCCCCTCAAAACCCTCTCAACTTCATCTGAAACATTTTTTGCTATGCGTAATAATAATGACGTAAATCTAGATGGTAAAATGTGGGGGTCCACCCTGTATATATTCCTAATCACATGTTCTGTTCCTTCCGTATAATGTAAGAGTGCACATGTAAAATAAGAATAAACCTGCCAAGTAAATCCACATCAATCAGAGTGATTAATATAAATAACCAATACTTATAAACGCATTCGATCGAAATTCCATTGGCCACAAATGCGCAATGACATTCAAAATTACATACGAAGATGTCAAAGTTGCAAGAACAAAAACTAGTTCGAGCAAAAACTCGTCAGCCTATGTTAATTACCGACACACCTATGGGACCATTCGATAAAATAGCTTTGGATACAGTAGGACCTTTGCCGATCACACCTAGCGGAAATAGGTACATTCTCACTATGCAGGATAATTTAACCAAATATTGCATGGCAGTAGCAATACCGAATATTCGAGCTGCTACTATTGCAGATGCTTTTGCTAGATATTTCATCGCAATTTATGGTACACCTCGCGCAATATTAACAGACAAAGGAACTAGTTTCATTGGAAACCTTATGACAAATTTGTCCGAAATATTTAAAATCAAGCAAATTACAACTTCGGGATACCGACCGCAAACCAACGGATCATTGGAGCGAAGCCTCATCGTACTCACCGAATATCTCAAGCACGACCTGAATAGTTACGAAGATTGGGATTTATTAATACCTTTTGCAATGTTTTCATACAATACATCTGTACATGAAGCAACAAATTTCACTCCATACGAATTAATTTTTGGAAGACCAGCCCGAGAACCAAGTTTGTTTCCAACTGGTGAAAAATTGAAGTCGTACGGAGATTATCTAATGGAATTGATAACACATATGACTAACATCCGCAATTTGGCCTCGGCAAGGAATTAGGATCTGGATTAATCAACGAAATAGAAAACACCGTCTACCTGGACAGCCCCTTATAACGTCACCCAAGGTTGCATGTAGCTGGGTTTCGTTACTTCAACCACCAGCTGAAGCGGACCCGCAATAAGCACAATAGCGTTAAGTACACAAACACATACACTACACCCGACAATTTTCACACCTTTAAATTTTAGATAAATCTTTAACCGTTTTCCTTTCTTTGGAAAAGCATCACGCGAAACGCGATGTTTTATCTCAGGGGGGGGGGGAGATGTTACGTATGAATAATATTCTCCTACGCTGCGCTCGCACGCGTTGTTCCATCTTGCGTGGGAACGGAGGACGCCTACAGTTTTATCTCGATACCACACGACGGTTAACCCTTTTAGTATCGACCAATTGCATCGCGACCGATTGGGTGCACTCGTGACCTGACGAAGACTCTGTGCCCTTACCATATATGGAGATTCTAACGAACCCCTCCATACATTTCGGGACTATATAAACCCTCCGTTTCTAATCATCTTCGGTTCATAACTACACAGTTACGCACATAGTCACGTCGTGTTACGCTTGTACAGAGTCGGTTGCATTTCAACAAGAATAGGGCTTAGGGCACCATTCAGATCAAGTTAACCCGTTAGAATCCGCATAGTCCGGTTGAAGTTCTTTCGGTATACTTTGTAACCGTTCTCAGACCCCGCATCGCCAGTGCGTCAACACCGTGCAGCTTAGGTAATAATCCACACACTATTTAACTATATCGCGACAATTACACTTGTACAAACAACTGGTTGCAATATAAACTTATAAACTGTTCACCATTAAACCGAGTAGATTCGTTAAAACCTATCTTTACTCCGTAATCCTTTATATTAGTAGTAACGTCCCACAGATACAACTTAACCGCTCGAGTTGTATCGATTATTTATTTACGAGTCAAACTAACTTTTCCTGCGACTCCCTGATTTCGCATCAGGTTCGTTCGCACGCCTTATCCAAAACAAGGTAACTACTCCAACCTAGTGGCTCCCCGATTTCGCATCGGGTTCATCCACGAAACCTAACCCATCCTGCAGCTCCCTGGTTTCGCACGAGGTTCGTCTGTATCCTACGGCTCCCTGATTTCGCATCAGGTTCGTCCGTACGTCTACCAAACCTCCGAACAGCTCCCCGGTTTCTCACCGGGTTCGTCTGTGAATAAACCAACCTCCCAGCAGCTCCCCGGTTTCGCACCGGGTTCGTCTGCGCACTTTTTCCTAGTGGCTCCCCGATTTCGCATCGGGTTCGTCCACGACGTTTCACCCTCCTGCGGCTCCCTGGTTTCGCACCAGGTTCGTCCGCGCTTGATTCTATTCCTGAGGCTCCCCGAATTCGCATCGGGTTCGTGCTCCCATACATCAATCCCAGCGGCTCCCTGATTTCGCATCAGGTTCGTCCGTGCACCTAACTAACAAATTCTCAACCATATTCCTTGGGTAATATCAACATCGCCGGCTTAGGCGTTGCCCACAGCCCTGGCCCACAGACCTGATGCGAAATCAGGGAGTCGCAGGAAATGTTAGTTTGACTCGTAAATTAACATTTAATACAACTCGAGCGGTTAAGTTGTATCTGTGGGAACGTTACTACTAATATAAAGGATTACGGAGTAAAGATAGGTTTTAACGAATCTACTCGATTTAATGGTGAACAGTTTATAAATTTATGTTGCAACCAGTTGTTTGTACAAGTGTAATTGTCGCGATATAATTAAAGTGTGATAATTATTACCTAAGCTGCACGGTGTTGACGCACTGGCGATGCGGGGTCTGAGGACGGTTACAAAGTATGCCGAAAGAACTTCAACCGGACTATGCGGATTCTAACGGGTTAACTTTATTTGAATGGTGCCCTAAGCCCAATTCTTACTGAATGCAACCGACTCCCAAAAATCCCAAAACTGTTTGTCTTTACTGAATAATCCTGCCACATTCCAATATCCAATTTTAATTGTGTCTATTTCTCTTAGAGTTCTTGTACCTTTCCCACTTCCGCGTACCACCCCTTCCCTCATGTCTGCATCCGTAGACGCGCGGGGAGTAGGTATGGGTACTGCCGTTTGCCATGCTTTCGTTGTCCTTGTAAGCTCTGTGGTCCTCCAATGATTTAGAGGTTCACCGAGCTTGGCCGGTCCCAAAAATTTACCACTTTCAACCACCCATCCTCTTTCCAGATAAATGTCTTCTCATTGATTTGAACTTTCCTGTACCCTACTTTCACCTTTGCCCCTTGCTCCCTTTCCGCCTTGGCAATAGCTTTAATATTTCTCTGTATCTCCCTTTCCTTTTTCGTCAGGTCATTATCGATGAACAACCTCTTATCTTTCAAAGTATTCTTCTTTAGCATTATTTCTCTTTTCTGTTGCCAGTTCCTTAGCTTCGCTATCATAAGCCTTCTTTTCTCCCCTCTTCCTACCCAGTAAGCTTCCTCTATTTCTGCCTCTACCTACAATTCGTGCATTAACACATACTCCACCGTTTCCTTCGGCGTCTCTTTACACGATAAATCTTCTCCCCATATAGTGATATTGTTTCTCCTCTCCCTTTATCTGTAGCCTCTTCCTTCCTTTCTAGCCCCTCCAGTCTTCCTGCCAGCCTCTCAGCCTGGTCCTTCTTGGCCTCAAGTTCTTCTATCCTTCCTCTCATTTCCTTCCTTTCCCTTTCCCATGTCTCATCCTGCCTCTTCCACTCGTCCTTCAAATCCATCATATCTTGCCCCAAATCTCTATTGCCTTTTCTCAGCTCTTCCAAGTCTTTCTTCACTGCCAATACAACTTCCATCAGTTTATCTAGTTTAGTTGCTTCCATTTCTTTTTCCTGCTCTGTGTTCTGGCTGTCCGATGTTCCCGCCGTTCCTGCCTCGATCTCTGTTTGCTTCAGCGGGGGCGATCTCTCGGCTTTCCTTTCTTTTACCTGCTCCAATGCGTTCTCCCTCTTCCTCTTGAACGCGTTGAATATCGAGCCTTCGCTGTCCGCTCTTCTTCTTCCCAGCTGTTCTGCCAACGATGGTCTGCCCCTTCCTCTTGTTTCCTCTTGCCTTTCCCCACCTTTGCCTGCTTTACACATTAGATTCTCCGCTCTTCTTTACCTACTTCTGTCTCCGCTTTGTCTTTTTACTTTTTCGGTCCGCCCTAGGTGTCACTTGTCCTTGCCACGTATCTTATCTTACTTGGTGCACTCTTATCACACCTTATCTTATTCTCCCCTTTTCTCCCCCTGCAACACTTTATTAACTGTCGTTTAAACTCTCAAACGGAAGTTAGCCTGTTCACCACGTTTTCCGCCCGACCTCTAAATTTTCTACTCACTTTTGCTACAGTTTTCGTCTATTTCCTTCACCTGTCCGCACTACACGTGTTTTTCGACGTGAATTCGAAGTTAGCATATGCAAGCATTCAGTTCTTTCATTACAATGAAAAGTTTCAAGCAAACGTTCCAATTAAAATGTAACTTTTCTGAATACTATCGCTTCGTAGGCAACCCGGCGCGGCGCCGATCCGTCCGTCATGCCCGAAAAGTGGTTATACTATCGGGCACGGTCCATTCCCGTCGAACCTAAGCAGTGTTTCAACCCCGATGGTAGAAACAGTTCTCGTCCGGCAACGACAGGCGACAGTCGCATAATTTTTTTGGCATAGCGTAGAGTGGAAAAGTATTGTGCAAAAGTGGTTTTACGTGTCACTTTAAAAACACTAGCTATCATAGCGTTATTGTTAGATGAAGAGGAAGAGGAAAATAAGAAAATTAGAAAACGACGTTTTCTGTTCATCCAATACTACGAAAGAGGGAAATTGAGGGCGAATATTGGACATTATTTAAACAATTAATGGACCACGACACGAAGGTCTTCGAATACTTCAGGATACCTATACACGATTTCAATGTTCTTTTGGGGAAAATAGAGAAATCCATCAAAAAGAAGAATACTACTTTCAAGGAGGCTTTAAAACCAAGAGAAAGGCTTGCCGTATGTTTAAGGTAAATAATTTTATTCATACAAAATATACAATTAGGAATTATTATTACCTATGAACTAGTCACACCAACTTATTCGCAACTTCCCCTACTATCCGGCTTTGGCCTCGGCATTGACGAGGAGTGCTGATTCTGCATTCGTGCCAATCCTCTAATTGAAATTGGGATAATAAGTCCACCATTCGATTCCTTATTATGATTTGATTGTACGGCGTCAGTTTTTTGATACTTAAAGCCATGCTTTTGTAGAATAGATCCGTCTCGTCCGGATCTTCATTGGAAGGCGTATTATTATTATTTAAAACATACTCCATGAGTAGTGAGGATGCTGATGGTCTTGACGATGCAGATCTGTCCGAAGTGGGCGTCTCGCCAATAGAATTGTCCGGCTCACCCTGGCCTTCCTCTCATACTTCTTCTACGTCTTGTACATTTTCATTTGATGCATCCTCAGATGGGATGTTTGTGACCGTCTCCCTTTCCTGGAAGTATGGCAACAAAAATGACATTTCATCGTCATACTTCCATTTTTTATTTTTACATGCGGCTTGTCCGCTCGTGGTACTGCGCTTCTTTTTTAAGAACCTCCGGAAACAATCCCGCAAGTTCCCCCATTTTTGTTTGCAGTCCTTAGCTGAAATGATTAAATCAAATTAATACTTATAATGAATATCATCATAGCAATTAAACCTAACATATACGTTGTTTTTCAGGTTTTTAGCAACCGGCGATTCTTATAAAACAATAGCATTTAGTTAGCGATTAAGTGCTACTACTGTTTCACTAATTGTAATTGAAGTATGCAATGCAATAATTAAACAGCTCATGGCGGAGTACATAGGCGTACCTAGTCGGGAAAAATGGCTGACACTAGCTGAGGAATTTTGGAACGTTTGGAATTTTCCGAATTGGATTGGGGCACTGGACGGGAAGCACGTTGCCATTACTGCACCACGTAACAGTGGTTCGCTTTACTTTAATTATAGAAAAACATTTTCGATTGTTTTATTGGCGTTGCTAGATGCGAACTATAAATTTATAGCGGCGGATATTGGAAAATACGGAAAGAATAGCGATGGGGGCATATTTAGTCATTCAAATTTAGGAAAATCCCTGGAAATGAAAAAGTTGAATGTTCCAGAAGACCGGAATTACCGCGAACAAATATTATGATGCCTCATGCCATCTTTGGCGACGAAGCATTTCCGCTAAAATCGTA
This sequence comes from Nomada ferruginata, assembly GCA_963583965.1. Taxonomy (NCBI): domain Eukaryota; kingdom Metazoa; phylum Arthropoda; class Insecta; order Hymenoptera; family Apidae; genus Nomada; species Nomada ferruginata. The sequence goes on along the minus strand of OY757225.1, from coordinate 3,913,676 downwards.
TTTATTAAGACCATATCCAAAGCCTCAATTAGATGATCCTGCCAAAGGAAATTATAATTATCGGCATTCACGAGCGCGAAGAGTTTCTGAAAATGCTTTCGGCATTACAACTCACAAATTTAGAATTTATTTAAGAAGATTGCATTTAAGTCCCGAAAATGCAGATAAAGTCATTCTAACGACCTGCATTTTACATAATTTTATTATATCGTCGAATAAGGTGCAACCAGTAGATGTGGCACCTTCACATACTTTGAATAATTTTGAGTTACAAGGTGGTAATAGCATTGAATGGTTGAATACAGAAAATTAATTAATCACATGTACAGTATTCATTGCATTATGAAAAATAAAATAAGATTATATATTACTTACTTGGTTTGTTTAAAATGTTCCGAATTTCCTTCCAAGCCGCATCCTTTTTAATACTGTCACTGTAGCTCTTGTCTTCCTGGTCATATAAGAACCTATAGCCTCTGACTAATTCGATTAATTTTTCACTATCCATTTTCGCTTCTGATTGCACAATTCATAAAAATGCGCAGATTCATAGCTTTTAAGGGCTCGTTACCTCCCCCCCTTACACCTTTAGCGCAATGGAAGGGGTCCAGGTCCTCATCGATACATTGTATTCTATTCGCTTTGCGTTCAGGTATTTTTTTCTTTACTACGTATAGGAAAACGTATAGGAAAAAATAATAATTTCGTGAATTGTAATAAATATTATTTTTCTTATAAATTTGTATTGCTGCATTGCCATTTTATAACTTATTCGATGATTCTTCTCGTCTTCCGGAAAATTTTGCTGTTATTTCTTTGTTGTTTTTATTAACGCAATGTCTGTGTTACGAACAAAGGAACAAGTTCTTTTTGATGATTTTCCGGATATATATGTATGTATATACAGGGTGTCTCTTAACTCCTGTCCTTCCCGGAAATGGGGGGTAGCTGGGGTGATTCTGAACAACTTTTTTCTTGACCAACATGTGGTTTGCAGCTTCATTTTTAAGTTATTAACGAAAAACACTGGCCAATGAGAGCGCCCGCCGGGCGGCCGATAGCGCGCGCTCAGGCACGAACCTATCAGCTGTCGCGATGGGGGGGCATCGAGGGTACCGACGGAAGCGTGCGGAAAATGTTACATCGTCATAATTAAGAATAATGTGGAATAATTTGTTATTCATAAATAACAAATAAACTAATACGTCGTTTAAGAACAGTGTCCGATACGTTCATTCATTATCTGAAAGGAATAAACTGTTTTATTACTTATGAAAAAAATATCTTTTTCACAACACGTTTTCAGGTGGATAAATTATGTTTTCAGAAAAACAATTTGCACAAGTAATGTTAGAAAAAGCTAGTTAAACTTACCCATTCGTCCACGAATTAACTTGCTTAACGTGTGCGAATCCTGACCGAGGCAACGTTCAACAGCTGATGTTACGGCTGGGTTAGTATCCTTGCATGATCACTTCACTTCACGATAACTTCACTTCACGGTCATTTGCACTTGCTACTGTGAAATTTGGGTATAGTTAAAAACAATTTATTCTTCCTACGTTTAAACATTTAGTAATATTCTGCGGTTGCACGATTCACGTTTCTCGTTCGGTTAGCAGAACGACTCTGCCAGCTGAAACGTTCGCACTCGCTTCCACACGCACACGCACACACACTGTCTCCAAATTTAGTGGAAATCGGCGGCAGATACCGATCACACAGGGCAGTATCGGCCCCTGCGTAGTGTGCGTCGCAGTATGGAAGCGAATGCGACGTTTCAGCTGGCAGAGTCGTTCTGCTAGTCGAACGGACAACATGAATCGTAAAAAGGTACGACAACCTTCGTTATTTACAATTTTGTGATACCTTTTACGTTTCTGTACATTAAAATTGCCATGTTCTTTGAGTCTTCGACGAAGCCTTAAGAAGGTAGAATGCGATGGCTGATTTCGATCAGGATACTTAGCTTGGTACAAGATCTTAGCTCTTATAGCATTTTCTTCACACGCACTATAAACAATTATCATATCGTATTTTTCGTATGCTTCGTGTGACCTGCCGTCGTAAACAAAGTCGTGTTAAGAATCGCGTTGACTACGCGTATTTCCTAATAGAAGATTATTAATTTGAAGATATCTCACTAATTATTCATTTGAAGTCCCACTTTGTGTAATACTTTTTTACGCAAAATTTGATGATTTATCCGAATTCGAAAAAAAATATTAGACATTCCATTTAAAAAACTGAAGGTGACCTTAATATCTCAATAAAAAATTATGGTAATAAAACACAGATTAGAGCACTGTATGTCCCCCTAGATACCATGTAACTTTTGTTTGAAACATTTTTTCGTGCAACGAATACCTTACGAGTTATTTGAGGTCGTCATGTTAGGAGACTCACCCTGTATATACGTAAATCTGTCTCCAAACGAGTGACTCCGGCATCGCTGTCGGAGGGTTAAACTTGCAATTATGGGTTTTTCGCTTTCGCCAAGGAATTTTCTTTACAATGTGAAAATAAGAATTTCGATTGTAAGAAGTCCTTCAGGTTATTCTGTATGTTTTTGGGAAAGATTGATTGGCCAAAAAAAAGGACCGAGGGTTGCAAAAGTGGCCGTGGAACTGCACCTCTGCACGGCCTGCTCCGTCTGCATCGCACATGTTCACGTTTCATTCATTCATTCGAACATGGGTCCGCTATTGTGCTGGAGGGGCGGTTTATGGTAGGTTATTGTCTTCTGGGTGATTGCTAAGACGACATAGACCAGAGCCAGCTGAGAAATGACCAGCCAGGTAAGAAATGACCAGCCCTTCTGGTTGACTCATGTCGCACTTGCACCAGAACCGTGTGCCGTTTGCTGTAAAAAGTCAGGAATGTGTTCTTTTATAAAAATCCTTACCATCTGAACCCTGCAGCCAGATGGTCGAAGCCCTGAAATGTACTCCGCAAAAATAACGTTAGTTTCTCCCGCGTCATAAACCTGACCTAACGGAACCCTTTGCAATTCACAATACACAGCTATGTGCAAATCAACAAACGATTGGAAGATTGATTGTAGAGCAAAATTTTCTTTTCAATTCATGTGAACAAAAAAAATTAACAACTAACAATATTGCAAAACATTTTCCACACAAAATATATCGGTTTCGCTGTTTTAAATCGTTGTTCAAAAATATTTTAAACATTTTTATCAAATAAGAGAACAGAAAGAAAAGATATATCTATGTATATTTGGGTAGTCCCAGCGTTCAAGTACGTCTCAAGCATGTCGGAAGCACTTGAGTCAAAATATTCTTCTCGAGAATACCGTCCGTCTATTCCATCGGTCGGAACGGTCGGAACCCTGTATATAACCGTCTGCATTCAATAACCCAGAAGAATATTTTGTCGGCTCTGTCGGGTCGGCTCGGCAACGATAGTATAAGTAGCCCTTAAAGCGGGAATCGCCGGCCCAGACCTATCACATATATTAAGTTTTAAAAGACAAATCTACGTAGATCCAGAAGATGCTAAAAAAATCCCGAGCTCCTTTCCTATTACCTTAGATAACAACACCTGCAGAATATTCGCTACTACAGAAAAACAGACATGCTTTAGCTGCAACCAAGAAGGACACATCGCCTAGCAATGCCCAAACAACGCGAACTCAAATGAAACCAGCCCACAAACAAATCCAAATACACAACCCCCTACAGACGATCTCACTAAAGAAGCGGAAACAGAAATCCCAAATACACCTGAACACATAAAAACAGTAACACAAGATATTCCTAACAAAATTGAACATAGTGAAATAACAATGGAAGACTCGAACGCAGACAAAATAAGACACAAAAGACCGTTATCCACAACATCAGAAGAAAGCAACACATAACCAGGAAAGCTAAGCGATCTAGAATTCAAGACGGCGGACGAAATATGCACCAAGAAACGCCATAGGAACCCTGAACCACTCTCTAAAAAAACAAAACGGCCTCCATCTCCCGCCTTTTCGCTAGATAAAATCGGCGATATGCTGGAACCAGCTAAAAATTACATTGAAGGCCAAGCAAATAACCACGTACTAAATTATATACAATTTAAAAGCTTCGTAGAAAACTCAAGCACAGCACCCAACCCGATAGAAATCTCAAAAACATGTAGGAACTTAATAAACATGAAGGGGAGTCATCGAGAGTCGAACCCGAGACCTTCGTATTACTAGGCACTGATCAGTCCATATACGCCACGGCCCCTTCCTAGGCATCGCTGTTGTTATGTTCCTTATTCCGTTCTTTGATGGAGGGGTCCCTATCCCACAAACATATACAACCAATACCTTAGCCTTGGCCGAAATGGTAATAAAAATCCACGCCCTACTCAAAGAACGAAGCATGAAAAACAGACTGCACAGACTACATAAAAAAAATAACGCAGGACTTACAAAAAAATGCAGCCACCAACTGGGTATCGGAAATAGACAGTGATTCCACCTCATTATAAATGTAACATATAATCCAGTGGAACATAAACAGTCTTCACACGCATTACGAACAACTACAGCTCCTTCTAAACAAACACAACCCAACCATCATTGGCCTGCAAGAAACAAACCTTAAAGAACATCACTATCCAAACCTTAAAGGATTCGCTACATTCAGCAAAAATAGGGATTGCGATAACCACGTAAGTGGGGGGTACTCATCGCAGTGTCCAAAAAATTGAACGCCATCGAAATCCCGTTAAACACAAACTTAGAAGCAATTGCGGTCACGGTATTATTCGCAAGTAAGATACACATATGCAATATATACTTACCAAACAGTCATACCTTAAATTTAGCTGACTTAGAATCACTCATAAACCAACTTCCGACACCATTCATACTTATGGGGGACTTTAATTAGCACTACCATCTGTGGGGTACGTATAGCATAGACAGCCGCGGGAAAACCATTGAAAAATTATTAGAAGACCCTGATATCACCCAACTCAACACTGGCAGCCCAACGCACTTTACAGTAAGTACGGGGAAATTGAGTGCGATTGATCTAACACTGTGTAGCAGTAAAATGACTCAATCCTTAGAATGGGATGCCCTTCAAGACCTCCATGACGGTGACCATTTTCCCATAAAAGTTACCTACCTGGATTCTATTCCAAAACCACAAAATAAACTCACCACCAAATGGAACATTAAAAAAATGGACTTGTGTATATACAAAACAATAATAGCCAATACCCTTCAAAAAGCCCCAGATCACGAAATTGATTCAGATAACATAAACCAAGAAATCGAACTATTGGAAACAATTATTAACACGGCAGCACAGGAATCCTCTGGCCCAACAAAACAAATACTCCTTGGTAGAACGAAGAATGGCATATAGCCATGAAAGAATCCCATAAGGCCTTCAACAAAGCAGAGACAACCAACAACTGAAAATCTAGTGAACTTCAAAAAACTACAAGCAAAATTCCGCAAAATAATAAAACAAAGCAAAAGAAAATCCTGGCAATCATATACATATATCAACCATCACAACCAAAACCCCAACAAACACTTTATGGGAAAAAATCAGAAACATAAATGGAATAGAATCTAACGCAGAAATCCAATTCCTTGACCTAGGCGATAACAAGTACATAACTAACCCACAGGATATAGCTGACACCCTTGCAGAGACGTTCCAAAAAAACTCAAACAATAGAATCTACGACGAAAGATGTCCAACAGCCACGACTGACCACATAAACCTCCAAAACGGAAACAGCCACCTTGACGACTCCGCCCCTAAGGACACACTAAATTTAATCATAACCTTAGAAGAGCTAAAGAACACCCTCCACGCCATACAAAATTCCGCCCCCCGGCCGGATAATATACCAAACAAACTGATTAAAGAACTTCCACAAATCGATATCGACCATCTCCTAAAGATCTTTAATTGCATTTGGATACAATAAGTATTCCCTGGCAACTGGAAAAATGCTACAGTTATACCTATACCCAAACCAGGTAAGGATAAAAATAAACCTGAAAGTTATAGGCCGATCGCCTTAACCAACTGCTTATGTAAAATCCTAGAAAAAATAATTAACAAAAGGCTCAGATGGTTCCTCGAACTAACCAACATCCTATCACCAAATCAATATGGTTTTAGGCAGCACCGTTCGACCACCGACGCTCTGATAAACCTAGAGACAAACATATGCGAGGCGTTTTTAAAAAACGAATCTCTCGTTACAGTGTGCTTGGATATTGAAAAGGCTTACGACTCAATACCAAGGACTAAAATCATCGACGCCCTCACCAAAATAAGATTAAATGGAAATATATTAGCCTTCACCAAAAACTTCCTCACAAACAGAATCATGCAAGTCAGGACGAATGGAGTTCTCTCCTACCCAACCATTATCCACAATGGAGTACCACAAGGCTCAGTAATCAGTGTTACACTGTTCCTAATAGTAATTAACGACATCTTAAATAATATGAAGCCCCCAATCCAAGGAATCTTGTTCGCAGACGACTTAACATTAACCTGCAGCGGAAAGAACCTAACAACAACCATAGAACTCCTACAGGAAAGTATAAATAACTTTCTATCATGGTCTGAAAAATCAGGACTCATATTCTCCCCCCAACAAACGAAATACGTTATTTTCTCCAGAGAAAACAAGACAATTATACATGCACCTAAACTTGTTATTCGGAAAACTGAAATTACTAAAGTAGACAATATTAGAATACTAGGACTTATCCTTGACCGTAATCTAACGTGAGTGCATCATATTAAATACCTAAAAACCACGTGCACAAAAAAGATGAACATCATAAAAGCTTTGGCAAACAACAGCTGGGGAGCCGATCAAAAAGTTATCATACAAACATACCAAGCACTAATTAGATCCAAACTAGACTACGGCTCAATAATTTACAACTCAGCAAAACCCAGTACATTAAAAATGATCGACTCAATCCAAACCACCGCCCTAAGAATAGCTGCCGGATGCTACAGGACCAGCCCAATTAACAGCATACTGTTTGAATCCAAAGAACCTTTATTAGAACAAAGAAGGAAATATCTAAGCATAAAATATGCAGCCAAAATGTCCTCTACTCCAACAAATCCCACCTACAATAACATATTTACAAATAGATATACATACCTACTGGCTAAAAAACCTAAACTACCAAACCCATTCTATGCAAGAATCGACAAATACGACAGTCTAGCTGAGATGATATCGACACCAACCATCCCAAGCAAACATCGCAGAGCTGCTCCCTGGACCTTAAAAATCCCCGAAACCAATGTCGACATCGCAGAGCCCCCCAAAGACCAAATAAGAAGCATAGAACACAGATATAATTTTCAACATCTATGCAATAAATACCCAAACCATACAAAAATTTACACCGATGCACAGTGCGGCCTCCGATGGAAAAAAATCAAAAAAGTCATGTTTGAATTTTGAACTTTTTATTCAAAATGATCATTAATCGGTAGGTAAGGAATACGAATGTAACAATTACTACTGTAAAAAATCAATAGGGGACCGGCAGTACTCATCTGTTTATAATAACTGAAATCTTAAAAATTAGATAACTCGTGCATCACTCGTTCTTTTTTGTTCGTATTTTGTAATATGGTTTGCTGTACCTTAAATATGGAGAATTTCATAAGCGGTAAGCAAAATTTTAATTTGCAATGTAAAATTTTTAATGGTTTTTTAAAAAAAAGCGGCACAAAATGTCCTGTAATTTTTGTTGTTTTGAATCGACAAGGCGTTGTACTACATTGCTATATAATTTTTATCTGCAACTACCTGCAGCACTCCAAGTTATTGAATTTTTTGGAGAGACGAAAACCCAGTTTCGGCTCACCGAACGACGCGACGCACAGTGGTTCCGAATCCCGGAATACAACAGTATGTTAACTATCTGCCATTCATTCCACTATATATTTTTTTTATTACAGTATTCATGTTTTACTCATACAGTAATGTCTCGATTAGTGTCCCTCGCTCGGGACCGAATGTGGACACTAATCGTACGCAGACACGATTCTCGAGCGAGTTCGGGTCGCCTTTGATGTTGTGGCAACCGAGGCTCGAGGCAGCGTTCCAGGAAAGAGGCAAGTTTAAATACCCGTGTACGTGAGACAATAATAACGCGATCAAAATTTAAGAATAAAACTTGTTTATTTTTGGTCCGTTTTAAATGAAATTTTCCCACATGTTCGTTACAATCCCCTGATTAAAATGACACCAAACACGATATGGTTTGGACAATTTTTACTTATCATGATATTAATAATTTTATTCCTCTTTATTATTGTTTCCGATAACAACCGGAATGTGTATATTAGTTGTTAAGAATAAGGTAGTTAGTAGTCAGATTATGTCTCGAGTGCACTTCGCTCGGGACCGAATGCGAACATTAATCGTGTGCAGCCACGTTTCTCGAGCGTTTTAAGACGATACATAGAATGCGGTAAAATAATAAGTCCATATTACCTAGATTAAATTGCAATATTTAGTTAATGGCAAAATATTGTTGTATCGAGAATGATTCTCGTTCCTTTGACATTACATTCGGTGTTCATAACAATTTATAATTTGTACTGATAAGAAATTGTAAAAATTTACATCTACTTTTTTGATAAAGAAACTACGCAGAGAAGAGAGCTGGGTCATTCATTGCATCAATAATAATAAGTAAATATATGTATAGTTCTAAAATCATATATTCTAGTTTTGATCGAAAACGATAATAAAGGAGAATAAAATTATTAATGCCATGATAAATAAAAATTGTCCAAACCATATCGTGTTTGGTCTCATTTTAATCAGGGGATTGTAACGAACATGTGGGAAAATTTCATTTAAAACGGACCAAAAATGAAGAAGTTTTATTCTTAAATTTTGATCGCGTTAGTATTGTTTCACGTACACGGGTATTTAAACTTGCCTCTTTCCTGGAACGCTGCCTCGAGCCTCGGCTGCCACAACATTAAAGACGACCCGAACTCACTCAGGGGGGCACCACCCCAAGTGATGGGGATAGAAATGGACACTAATGGTAGACACAATTTTGGACACTAATCGAGACATTAGTGTATTTCGTTATGTAATAATTATTTCTTATTAATTGTTATTATTTATTGTTATTGTTATGATGATGTTATGTCATACAACTGGTTTGACCTTTCTCACTATAAAAATGTTGATTATTTCTACATTATATGCATCTTTTTATTTTTGTCCCGAACGCCCATTGAAAGGCTGCACTGTGCGATGTATCAAAAACTGACCAGGGAGTAGGAATTGCCATCATCTGCGACAGCACGATCAAAAAACTTAACCTACCAAAAGCCACATCCATCTTTACAGCAGAAGCGTGTGCGGTTCTCGAAGCCCTTAATCTTATACGAGATAATAACCTCCAACTTCCCATAATTTTCACAGATTCCATGAGTGTAACCAAGGCAATAAGAAAAAATAACAGTGAAACTAAACATGAAGTCATCCTAAACATCGAATACACTTATACGGACCTCACTAATAATGGTAAACACGTAACCCTTGCCTGGGTTCCATCACACCAGGGAATCAAAGGAAATGAGGAAGCTGACACAGCGGCAAAAGAAGCAATATCACCCTCATCAGATGGCATTCGAAGACAAATCCCACACCAAGACCATATTGTCGCACTACATCATATCGAACAACAAACATGGAATAATGTATGGCGCACCTCAAAAAAAATAAAAACACATGACGTAACTCCAGACTCCTACCAAACAATGCCTAACAACAGTATGAAAAGGAAAGACAGAATAATTATGAATAGACTCACAAGGGAAGGCTCTTAACACGTTCGGCGCCACGTCACCCATATCTGGGTGACGGTTATGCTGCCGTGGGGGACCATCACCCAAATGTTGGTGACGCTCTTCTTGTTCAAGTTAAATAAGATTGTCAGTGCGATTTTTGGTGGTCGACTCGGATTTTAATGTACTTTTGCAGGTTCATATTACACATGTCCCTGATGTTCTACGTAAAATATTAGGTGTAGTTATTCAGAAACTTTAAAGATATTAACAATTAAAGTTTCATACCTTTATGTGCCGTCCATATCTTCTAGAAATAGAAAAGAATCTTCAAGAAGATTGGTAACCAAGTGACATGGTTTGTGGCTTGTATTGTAGAGGCCCCAGGTTCGAATCCCGGTTTAATTGATTTTTTTTTTATTTATGATATAATTTTGGCGACACTGTGCACATTTCTGGCTTATAACTAGTTCATTTCAAATATTAATAACGTTGAAACAGTATTTCTTTACAATGCGTTCGTTGTAGTGAAGATGCGGTTCACACTGTTTATGATCAGATTAGAGATAAACTGGAGTACGTTTCCAATTTCACGCATATGCTCAACTCCCCACACACGTCGATCTCTATTATTTATCTTAATATATACAAACTAAAGAGTTTTCGAGTTTTAATTTTTGTGATTTATGGACATTGTGCGAAAATGTCGCCAAAATGAAATCATGAATAAAAAAAAAATATGAATTTAACCGGGATTCGAACCCAGGACCTCTACAATACAAGCCACACCCCATGTCACTTGGCTACCAATCTTCTTGAAGATTCTTTTCTATTTCTAGAAGATATGGACGGCACATAAAGGTATGAAACTTTAATTTTTAATATCTTTAAAGTTTCTAAATAACTACACCTAATATTTTACGTAGAGCATCAGGGACATGTGTAATATGAACCTGCAAAAGTACATTAAAATCCGAGTCGACCACTTTAGAGCCTTCCCTTGTCAGAATAGGACACTCCAAACTTACACATGAATTTCTCATTAAAAAAACAGAACCACCAATGTGCAACGTCTTTACGCAAATAATATCGACCAACCACCTACTATTCGAATGCAGAAGATACCACTCTCAAAGACAAAAGTATAAAATAATGTCGACTGCGGCCTTGACGTCACAGAAATACGTAGAAAATACCTTAAACTACCTAAAAGAAATCAACATCTACCATAATCTATAAATGGATAGAAACGAAGAAAACAGAACCATGCCGTCGCTAATGACCTGAAGGTCGATCGGACGTTATACTAGAAATAAAAAAAAAAAATTTTAAAGGAATTTATCGTCGGTCTTATAAACAGGCGGCTGACGCGAAAGTAGAATGATATTGTTTTCTGTCGTAGTCGTCAGGTTTTCACCGTAGAGGGTTGTGAGGTGGAGTTTCTCCTCCGCCCAACGGTCGCAACGGAAAATGACGTGGTCTGCGTTATCCACCGGATGTCCGCAGACCCAGCAGTCCTCGTTGGTCGTTCTTCCTATTCTCTTCCTGAAGCTGCCAAACGAGCCATGCTCCGTTAGGAGCTGCATCGTATGGAAGTCCAGGAAGGGGGCGGGGGACTTCCGCTCGAAGGTTTTAACTGAGCCGACCAGCTTCCGGATCCAGTTGGTTGGGTCAAAGCTGTCTCATCTGGCCTGCCACTGGTCGGTAGCCTCTTCCCAAATCCTCTTCTTATATCTTTGGAGGTGCGAGGACCCTCTTGCGGGGTCCTCCTGTTCGCCGTCGGTAGACTGGGGGTTGGTCTTTTCCATATAAATTCTCCAGAGGGCATCCGCCACCGTACGGTATGCCGTCGTGGTATGAATCAGAGCCGCTCTCTGGCTTCTGCGTAAAGCAGTTGTGTTGAATCTCCGGGCGTTCACTGCCTGCGTCCATATCGGGGACGAATACAGGACCACCGACTCCCACACATTGTAATACAGAGTCCTACACTTTCTGGCTGGGCCCTTGGTATTTGGAAGGGGCCCTGCCAGGGCACCCATCATCCTCTCCGCTCTCGCGCAGGTTTTGGCGATAGTTACGCAGGTTGTCGAGTGCTACTCCGAGGTAATTCGCAGTGCTCTGCGTCCTCAAGGAGGTCTCGCCCCAGTCGAGGTCGATTATTTTGTGAATTCGTCTCCCCGCAAGTATCAGAAACTCGGTCTTTTCGTGGGCGATTTCGAGGTTCGTACTCTTGAACCACTCTCAGATCTGCCTCAAGTCGACGTCTATCAGGAACTGGAGTTCTTCCACGTTCCGTGCTGAGATCGTGAGTGCCAAGTCGTCCGCATACGCGAAAGCTGCAGTGTTCCTGAGGCCATTCGCGAGCGTCAGGACACCATCGTATACCAGGTTCCACAACATCGGTGCAAGCACTGCACCTTGTGGAACTCCAGCATAGATCGGCAGACTCACTGTTCTTTCCGGGGTATGGACCACCGCTCTCCTATCCTCGGAGTAGTTCCGTATGACCCTTATTAGGTCTCCGGAGACTCCTCTCCGAGCAAGTTCGGCCAGGGTGTGTCTCCATTCTAAGCGGTTGAATGCATTTCTTATGTCCGTAGTGACGAGCGCAAATAGTGTGCTCGTACTTTGGCATGCATCCGCGAACCGCGTTACCTCCCTGATTGCATCCACTGTGCCTACGCCCTTTCTAAAGCCGTATGGACGGCAGTGGAAGAGGTCACGTCCAATCTGCGCCTCTAAGGCGTCCTTCATCACGTATTCCCATAGCTTCGATAGCGCTGGTAATGTAATGATGGGCCTGTACGCCGATGGAGTCGTCGAGTCCTTTCCGGGTTTCGGTAGGAGAATCACCCGCGCTGTCTTCCATGTGCGCGAGAGGGTTCCCTCGAGCAGTGTTATGCGGCACATCGTCGTGAGTTCAGCCGGCCATTTCTCGGCAATCAGCTTGACCACTTCCGTCGGTACAGCGTCTAACCCTTGTGCTTTCCCGACCTTAAGCGCTTTTGCCGCTTTCGTCACCATCTCCTGTGTGACTATGGTCGTGCACAAGGCTTCGGGAGCTGGGGCGATGTCTGGCCAGGGGGTTACCTCCTCGGGCGGTCTTGTGGTGGTGAAGAGGCCATTGAGCACCTCCTCTACCCTTCTCGCCGGGAGGGTTACCATACCTCTCGCTTTCCTCAGTCTTGACATCACTGCCCTGTATGGTCGTGCCCACGGATTCTGGTCGAGAATCGCGCTCCGAATCTGGCTATCCAATGCTCATAAAGCGCTGTGGCAACGTTTTCTGCCGAGCTGTCGGTTAATGGTACCGCCTCAGGCCACCTGGAAAAACGATCAATGACAGTGAGGCAATATCTGAATCCTTTGATAATAGGCAATGGACCAATTAAATCTGCATGTATATGCTCGAATCGACCCTTGGGGATCGCAATTTCCTCCGACTGTGGTTTATTATGACGATGAATCTTACTTCTTTGGCACGCAATACATGTGCGACACCACTCAGCAATTTCTCGATTCATCGTGGGCCAGACAAAGTTTTGACCTATCAGCTTCCTAGTTGTTCTTCCGCTAGGATGAGACAGATTATGTACATTGTCAAATACCCGTCTCCTTAGCGCCTTCGGCACATAAGGACGGATATTGCCCTTGCAAACATCGCCAAAGAGAAATTTATCAGCACAATTTAAATAAATCTTTTGCAAATTCCAACCCTTGGGTTGTTCAGTTAAAATTTCTAATGAAAGGTCATCTGTTTGCTGTGCCTGCATCAGCTCCTCTGTGGAGATGATGACAGGCATCTCTACTACTTCTATTCTGGAGGACGCGTCGGCTACCGTGTTTTTTTCGCCTTTAATGTAACGGATATCAGTGGAAATTTGGCTGATAAAGTCTAATTGGCGTGTCTGCCTTGGACTAGCTTTGTCCGCTTTCTGCTGAAATGCGTATACCAACGGCTTATGATCCGTTAATATACACAAATCTCTACCCTCTACAAGATGCCTGAAAAATCTGAGACTCTTGTAGATGGCTAAAAGCTCTCTGTCGTACACGCTGTACTTCGTCTGGGCCTTTTCCAATTTCCTCGAGAAAAACCCGAGTGGTTCCCACCTACCATTACTTTGTTGCTCTAACACAGCTCCTATGGCGACGTCAGATGCATCTGTCCGTAATGCCAACTTCGCGTTCTCGACCGGATGGCACAAGAGCGATGCATCTGCTATTTGCTTTTTACTTTCTTCAAAAGCTTTTTCAGATTCATCGTCCCAATTAACCAACCTTCGGTCCCTTTTCTTGGCTCCCTTGAGGTGTCCATTTAAAGGAGTAAGCCAATGTGCTGCGCGGTGTAGAAATCTTCTGTAAAAATTAATGACACCTAAGTAGCGCCGCAAATCGGCTAAAGTACGAGGTTTCGGCAAATCTCCGATTGCCTGGATCCGTTCGTCCAACGGGGCAATCCCTTCCCTGGATACCTTATAACCCACGTACTTCACCTCAGATTCCGCCAATTGGCATTTGGCCAAATTAATAATCAAACCGTTCGTTTGAAGTTTTTCAAAAACGGCGCGCAGATGCTTCTCGTGGGATTCTGCATCAGGGGATGCGACTATAATGTCATCGATATAGCAATGACAAAAATCTAGTCCCCTGAGCATGGTGTCCACGAGCCTTTGGAAAGTCTGCGCTGCGTTGCATAAACCAAATGGCATGACCGTGAACTCAAAAAGCCCGAAAGGCGTGATGACGGCTGTTTTCTGTATGTCCTCGGGTGCTACTGGAATCTGGTAGTATGCCCGGGCTAAATCTATGACCGAAAACACCGTACATCCGCTAAACTGATGTGCCACATCATGTAGATGTGGCAATGGATATTTATCCGGCACGGTCAGGCCATTTAGCCTACGATAATCTCCACACGGTCTCCATTCCCCAGTCTTCTTGGGAACCATGTGGAGTGGACTAGCCCACTGACTCATGGATGGCCGGCAAATGTTCTCTTTGAGCATTTGCTCAAATTCCGCCTTGGCCACCCTGAGTTTGTCAGGGGGTAGTCTCGTCGCTCTTTCGGCAATCGGGGGTCCTTTTGTACAAATATTGTGCACGACTGAGTGCTTCACATGTTTCCTGGCGGTTGGTTTGGTAATGTCGGAGAATTCTCTTAACAATGACTGGAATCTATTAGTACTGTCTATTGTCCTAATTGTCTCCGTCTTGTCAGTCGTTACAGTGGCGTTAGTAAACAAGTTCGAATGTCCATCTACTAGTCTCTTGCGTCGCAAATCGACTAGCAGATTGAAATTATGCAAAAAATCTGCGCCAATAATGGGCTTGGCTACGTCGGCTACAACAAATCGCCAGGAAAAATCGCGACGTAACCCGAAACTAAGTGCAAGTGATTTCTCGCCATATGTGTTAATAACGGCCCCGCTTGTCGAAAAAAGCGTGTAGGTGCACGGCTGCATGCACCCCTTACCAAAATCTCGTGGGACGACGGAAACATCTGCGCCCGTGTCGATAAGAAAACCTATACCGGTTTTCCTATCACTAATAAATAGGCGTCGACTTTCCGCAACGTCCTCAAGCGCCTCTATTTGAGACGTCGCGGCTAGTTTTCCGACCTCTTGTCGGGGGCTGTCCATGCGCAGGGCTTCCTGCAGCGGAACGAGTTCGCCCCGAACTTCGCATGGAAGTAGCAATGTCCCGTCTCGTCGCCACGGTTGCGGCTCCCAGACGTCCTTCTCGGCCGCGACTTCGAGCGCTCGGGACGCCACCTATAGCGGCGGCCTTCTGGATGGCGATCGCTGGCCTCCATCTTGTCCAGCCTTCTTGTCAAGGCTGCGATAGCGCCCTCTAAGGACGCCGAGGGTGGTGTTGACATGGCCGGGTTGGTGATGGCGTCTGTTTGCGCCAATGCTGCGCGGCCGTGCCATTTGTCCGCCATCTTGGCCAAACTGTCGACCGCGAGCTCCTCCGGCAAAACCGCCAACGCCTGCTGCGTGAATATTGGCAGGGCCTTCAGCCATAACGACTGAATAACGTTGTCGCTCGTCTCGGGACCTGCCATCTGAATTATTTCTCTCAATAATTCCGATGGCTTGCCGTCCCCGAGCTTCAACCCCGCCAATACCTGCACCAAATTTGCCTCTTTGGACGACGCTAATCGGGAGATTAACGCCGTCTTAATCGCGCTGTACGACGCTCCCGCCGGCGCGTGGATCAAATCGCGGATCGTGCGCATAGCCTTTTGATCCAGGCTACGGCCCACCGCGGCGCGTCGCAACGCGTCGTTCGAAATTTCAAACGACTCGAACTGGCCCTCGAGTCCCTCGAACCAGAGTTCTGGCTCATCGCTCCAGAACGGCGGCATCCGGATGTGACGGAGTCTTCCCGCTTCCATGTCCAAACTGCATTTCTCGTTTGGCGTCGCTTTTGGCGTCGCTGATTTCTGGTCGACTGCAGCGGTTTGGCTGCGCGTCGTCATCCTTCGTTCTGGATCCACTCACTCACTTTTAAATAATTAAATGAATTTGTCCCACAACGGGTTTCGGCACCATTTTGTGGCGGTGGAACGGAAGGAAATGATAATGGACGAATATACCGACACAGAATATACTTTATTTCTAATTCGGACTGACGCTCACGTTCTTATTGTTCGAAGGCTTCTTTAATACTAAATACTAAGCTAGGCGCTAATGACTAGAATCATGCTAGAATTCAAAAACTTAAAAGTAGTGTTATAAACCTAAAGTACTTAAACAACTAGAACTAAAGACTAGTGTCTTAAAACTAACTATGATAACACTAAGCCTAGTTAAATCTAGTCCCGCCTATCGTCGGTAACGCTGGGAGCTACTTCACGACTGACGTCGGTAAACACCGGTCGCTACAGAATGGGAAAGCGTGTCGCCATCTACCGGGTGATGTTCACTGAGCACCGTCGAAATTCAAATTCTAGATTACGCACTTAAATATTTTAAATTCATTTTTCTTCGCCGGTACTAGGTATTTTTTCATCAACTGCATCTCAAATTAGATCCTTTGCGTCCTATTTTACCATACTAACAGCTGAAATGGATAACTTTTCCTGTTCAAAAGTTATTAACAATAGAAGAAGCCGGATAATGGGGTAAAATGTACCCCTAAACCGAATTCAACTTGTGAGGTGTCATTGGATAGCTCATCAAGAAAAACCAATTTGTATCAAATTTCAACCCTGCAACTCGACTAGGAGGGCAGTTACAGCGAAAAGACAAAAATACAGTTTTTCCGCAATATCTCCCATTTTAGCGCATACGAAATTTTGAAAAAAGACTGACATTTCTATTATGGAGGCACATATTATGGAATTTTTTCATTTTTTTAAATTGGAAACCCGAGCTGCAAAAAATATAAAACGTAAAAAACTGCTGAAAGATACCGAATTTGGTTTAGGGGCATATTTTACCCCCTTATCCGGGTATATTCTATTAATTTCTTCTTCATCTTTTTGTTTTCTTAAACTGGTTTTATTTTCATGTGCATAAACCAATCAGACAGAGTTCGATGTACAATTTGCTTATCCAATTAAAGTAACAGAAAAGCATGTAAAGATTCAGATCAAATTTCATGGTATTAATTCCCTTTTTATTGACCGTTCGTAACATAGTGCATAATAAATAACATTATATATACATATATTCCATCTGTCGTAAATGGTAATCGATATCTAAAACGACAGACTACGTATTTCATAAATAGAGTTGCAAATAAATAAAAATGTTTATAGTGACAGGACAGCGACAGCTGAATAATATTAGCGATTTTTCGTTAAATTTCTTTGTCGTCGATGTTCATATAGCAAATAGCAAGTTTGCAAGTTAAAAGATATAGATAACAATGAAGAATTTTACGAAATAGTAGGACATTAATAAATAGACAATAAATATCGACGATACGCCAAAGCATACACACTTACGATCGAGAATGTCATTTATACTGAATACGTATTATACTATATAATATTTGGTATTCCTTTTAATACTTTTCATTAATTTCTTAGTACATATCCCAGATATGTCGTTGTTTGTTGGAAATAAAAACATATTTGTAGAATAACTGTAAACGCAAATTATTCTTATTCATTTTTTAAGTACTAAATTAATTGATTCGGCGATCTCATAAATATCATAAACCGTTCTTAAGTCACTCTTCGTAAAAGAAACGATACTCGGTTTTCATTTTATCAAGAATTAAGGACAATCATATTTTTTTTATGCCGTTGTTTTTGCAGTAATTTGTAACGGTTACAAGTGAACAGTATGACTTATTGTATAACTCAAATTTGTTAAAATCTTGATTTATGTTATTCTGATTTCGCCGATTGAATTGAATTTGCTCATTATACCATATTACATATATTCGATTTTATTTTGCTTCATAAAACGATTACACATACGTTCACGCATAAATGAAGATAAAACTGTAAGATTTGTTTGTGTAAGTCACTTCGATTATAACTCCATAATAAGAGAATAAATTTAACTCTGTACATTTTATCGTTCCTAAATTACAAATCTGTATAGTTTAGGCTATTCGTAGAACATTGAAATCGATTCAAGATATTGTGCATCCCAATTTTTCGTGGAATTAAGAATTGAGCCAAGCAATCAGTCAATATTTCACTTGATATGCCGATCACTCTTTAATAACGCTAATTGATAAAAAATAAACGATGAAACAGATTCGATTTCAAGTTCTGTCACTGTATTCCCTGGGGTAAATTTATTATTACGGAGGTAATTTTTTTCATATTCGGCGTTCAACAGTATCAACGGAGATCTATCGTGCAGTTGTATAACATTGCTATAGCTATAATATATATAGTAAAGGTGATACAATATTGGAATTGGGAATCACAAAAATATAATTAACATATCGAAGCACCATTCATGGAACTTCGAGGCTGAACTATCATTAAACACCAACAACTTTTGTTAACAGTCACCATGAACTTTTATGGAAAGTTATACAATAAACAGTAAACTGGCAATTGTGCGTACCGCGTGATATAAATATATTACAGATGTCAATGTGTGAATTTCATTTCCAAATCTGAATACTAATATTAATTAAATGAAATTAATTATTAATACGTATGGCATTTACATCTCGGAAAATATTATAGAAATACTTCACAAACATTTGCAATGTTTTTATCATACTACAGAACTTGTTGTAACAATAATTCTATAGAGAAATAAAGTTTATTGGCAGTAACTAAATTTCCAAAGAAACAGCGTGGACAATTTTATTTACTATTCAGCAACAGTAATTTAGTGAGAAAACAAAATCTACGAACTTCGAGTTTGGTACTGTTCTTGCTTAAGAGCTTAGAAACTTTTCAACGTGTTTATCGCAAGGGTGTAAAATGAACATTCATCGAACAGTTTAACAAATGTAAGGCTCAGAGAAATGTTTATAGTTGAACACATTTATAGAATATACAGTTTTATGAAAACACAGTACAAATTCTACGCGCAATTCATAATTAAGAACGTTTATTTTCTATTCATTATTACATTACTCCGAAAAGCTGAAGATAATCGTTACAATTTTCTATTTATATTGTATATACCAAGAAAATGTTTCAAATACGTGATAATTAAATGAAGTTTCGCGAAACTATAGAAATTTTATAAAACGTGCTTGTGGTTTGAATATAAACAAAACGCTTTATATCTCCATTAATCATGAAAAATAATTTTTATAATAGTCTATAACAAGTGTTTAATTTGTTAATTGTCAGTTTAACCCGTTACTGTATCCTTATTTTTATTTCTTAACACGAACCGACATTTCCTTTAATCAACAAATTTGCATTAAGATACAAACACACATCCACACTTTAAAAATATATTATGTATATATATATATATAACATGGAATTCTTACGAGTAAAGCCCAAAACCACTATCTAATAACGTAGACTACGTCTATTCTCTACTTAAACTTCTTACGAAGTATAACGTACAATTTTTGTTTTCTATTTTATATAGAGAAAATCGCAAATAATGCATGTCCATAATTAACTTTAACATGTTCGTTAATCACAAAACTTGAACGAGTTACAACACGGAGAATGGATTAAAAGCGATCACATTGCATTGTATCATTCTTCGAATTTACTATTTGGCACTATGACAATATTTCTCGACTACTACTGGTGGAATGCTTAAACTGGATACAACTGTCAACACTTCGTCCTTTACGCTATTATATTATTGTTTCCATTTCCTTTTTCAATTTTTAATCCAATCTCCAATCTCAATTGATAATTCATATTATACTTTGTAACATAATATGTATTAAGTTGTAATATAATATTATTACGGTATAGCGTAAGGTACAAGGACACCTAATTACGTCACAAATGACAGCTGAACGAAAGCACCTGTTATGCCCTAATTATTTGGAATGTGCTATTATTAAATTTCTAAGCAACTACCGATACACAGAAACTCGACGTTGTCGAATATAAGGTACTTTATGTTTCCTCGAAACGCAGATAAAACGGTTTGCTGTTTCATCAAATGAATAAAACTACGAGCACCAACGGGGACTGCAATGAAATCATTTCTAGATGAGTTGTAGAACTTTAACCGCGTTGTGTAGAAAATTTCCGTAATTTTAGACGTTTCCGTGTCCAAATTATCGAGAATTTCTTGGTCGATAAACTTCAAAGTTATTCCTGTGTTTTCACATGATTATAATCGTAGTGTAAAATAAAAACATTTAGAAAATACACAGATAATAGATATGTGGCCGAGTATGGTCATTAAATGTGTACATGACGTACTTTGGTAATTCTGTTATTTATTTATTTATTCTCTTTTTCCTGCTTTGTACTTAGAGATCGCCGCATCATAAGGTGCAGTAAAACTGATGAGGTTTTCAATTCTTTGAGTTTTTGCCGAGTAACTATTATACAACTGAAGAGGAACTTGAAAATTTCACTATAAATACTACAATGACTACATAGAGGTACGCGAAGTAGTGGATACGGAAAATTGTACAATATTCAAAGAGACACATAAAAAAAAGCCTGCGGGGCTGTAACAACTAAAATGGCAACTCCAATTGTCTCCAATTTTCAATACCTTAATATCGGAAATTAAATACTCAATTGTAATAATACATGTTTATACTGTGTACGGTACTTAAAATTTACCTTCTGCACGTTATATGATTCTGAAACCTACCTCGTTGCATACATAAAACGTACGTGAGAAAAAGCGGGTACGTACATGAATAATACCGTAACTTAAATTTCAATAATTTCACGAAATTTGAAGCTCTTTTTTCGTTATTATCCGTTACTAAAAGTGATAACTGTTTTGTTACTTGAATGTCAACAAAAATAAGTACAACGAAGTACATGTAGAAAGTTAATCGTTGGTAAGATAAACGAATCCGTGTTTCTTCGTCCGTACTCTAACAGTACATTCCTCGTTGAACAAGGTCGACAGCGGATCTCCTTGACAATTTCTTTATACGGCTTGATGACAATTTAATCGTAGGTTTCCGATTCCTGTTGCACCAGCTTGAATCGACGAGGACTTTTCACACACATAGATCCGTGTCCATCTAAAGAGAGGCGGCCTTTCTGCAGAAGATAGTTAATTATGTAACGTGAAATCAACTGCTGAGGTCTCATTTGCCATTCATCCAAAACTTCCTTTGGTGCCAGCACCTGTCAACAGAATAATAGTGTTAGAATAGTGTAAAATATCTGTGATTTCTAACGTTATTAACTCTACGCTCACAGAACCCCTAAAATTTCAGATTTCTAAAACAAAAGCTTAATAAAGGTCCATTGATATTGGAAAATTAAATTAATTGATTTTTTTAAAGAAAACACGCATTTTTACTGACAGTCGTTCATCCGGGGTGTCAATAAAAATAACCATACAAACAATGTCCTTAAACCTATTGCTAAGAAAATGTGGAAATATTACGGTTCGAATTGCATAGCAACAAGCGAGTCATTATTTTTTAATTATCAAGCAATTTGAAAACAATTCAATTGCAGAAGGAACTGTCATAATCTTTCAGACCTTTTCCTACGTTTTTTCCGGAACCTCAGAAAGTTCAGCTTATATGGAAACATTCTTTTAAGTTTGCGGTAATGTCGTCGGTACTTTTGAAACATTTGTTGGATAAAACACGTTGCATTTACTTAATTAAGTTACAATTCGATGTTATTATTTTCGGTTCATATGCAAAATATTTTAGAATGATTTAACAAACAAAAATATATTTTCGTGCGTGGATGTATATAATAATATTTAGTTTAATACAGAAACAGGGAAAAGAAGAGAAGTCCAAACAAACGACAATGATTAATATGAATAATAAAGTATTTCAGTATGTATTTCTATTAAAATAATAAAATTAGTAAAGAAACAGTGAATTACTAATTGGTACACTTAATATTTGTTGCCAAAATTTTATGTCAATATAATTGAATACTATTATAGTAAAAAATGCAAGGACAATATTCTCTGTTATCTGCACGCTTGCTACCACCTAGTAGGATCAAAAGGGCAAAGTTGCTGTAGGACTCTCAATCTGAAGTATTACAAATTATCAACCTAAGTTAGTTCATTTCTGCTGATGAATAATGTTTATGCAACTTATGCATGACGATCACTCGATAACTCTTTCAACCAATAATGTTAGGTCATTCCATAAATAATGTCGCTTGTTGTAAACGATCTTCGATGTACCGAAAAAATGTGACTAAATCTTATGAGTATATGCAGTATAAAGAAGAATACAGAATTTTCTACACAAATTTAACTTTACCCTCAGGTGTCCCAAATTAAAAACTTTGTCACTTCTACCACCTTACCTCCGAGCCGTGCATATAATTTATTGATAGTAATGTAATATTTCATTCTATATCGTTTTTCGAATCTTCAATGTCACATCGGCAATCAAACAAGAAAGTTCCGCTAATGTGCTAATATTGCTGCACTAATAATGTACTAATAAGACAGTACAGTATACCATGCTGAACATTACTTTCACTTATTATCATTTTATCATATTTTCTCTAAACGAAAATCTCTTTGAAAATCATTTTGCAATATTGAAATATATACGCGGGTCGAATTAATAAAATATCGAAACTTGAAGACGCGGCGAGCCACGACATTACGTATGGAATGACCCGATAGAATTTTATAATAGCAACAACACAACCACAACTAATCTATGTAGACGTTACCTATCTACTGGTATCAATTCGCCTGTTTCAATTACCTGATCTCCCTTCAATCGATCCAGCAGTGTTACGCAGACAACAGCCGACTTAATTCCCGCGTGGTGTGTGAGCGCTGCAAACGAGAGACTCTCCATTTCAATATTTATTACGCCAGCTTTCTGTATTTTCGTTAAGTATATCATTTTGTCGTTTTCCGTGAACTCGCAGAATGCACCGTCCATGCGGGCTTGTCCTTCGTAAAAGTCGTAAGTGCACATAGTTTTGCCGGTAACAGTATCGTAAGGATCCTCACGGTGAGCTAGAGCCTTGAGCTCGCGAGTCAGTTTCCGGTCAAGTTTACTACGTCTTCTCACCATTTGACCCAGCACCGGCTAAAAATAAGAAAGCAAATATTGGTTATTCTTATACTCATTAGGTTGGTGTAGAAAGAGTCATCATCGAGTTGCGTTGGGTACCGTAGAACTACACACTGAATAATTGTTACCCTACAATTTTTCTGCGATGATCAGGTGTGCCTGATCTATGCGACATATTTTGTCATTTTCATGTGCATCGTTCATGTGCACCTTCGCAATTTATTAGTGCTAGTCAATTGTTCAAATAGGTTCGTTACGGGATGCTTTTATCTAGAGTCGTATCTTCGAAAGAAAATTGGTCGATTCGTTTGTTTATTAATTGCAAGTATGTATGTATATTATTTCAGAAATCAGTATTAATCTGTCAATGGCTGAGTTAACTGGTCGTCTACGTTGCCAATATTTTGATTGGAATAATTATTTTATTCAAAAATCCCTCATATTTGTACAGTGCGTTTATGTTGGGTACACACAGCGCATGGGCAGATAGTTGGGCACACAGCAATCCAGTTTTATCAATCGTTAACTTGTTTCTTGGTAGAAAATCTTTACAGGGCGTCGACCTAGTTAACAGTTTTAAGTTCGTAAAAGAAAAACAAACTTCTAGCATTCTATTCTATACGCTGTTCGTTATTTTCCACTGGCTTGCCGCTTTGTTTCCGAATTTTCGTGAAATTCAAAGGAAAATTGTAGAAATAAGCCGATTATGGACCTGAGCTCCAGCGAAAAATTTTGGCAGGATTATGTTATCGCAAGTCGTTCTCCGGGAAGTGAAAAACTCATCCATTTGATACATTCCGACTTGTCCATCTTTGAATGATGATTTATCAGGAAAACAATCATTAAAAAACCAGCAGGTATATTCAGCAAGGTGTGTGTCGTTGTAAGAAATATCTTATATGTAATAAAGTCTTTCCTGCATGGGAGAAACAATCCGTAGCTCGTTCCTAACCTTGTGCGCTCTACATATAGTAACCAATTTTCGGTCTAAATACTTCTTTACAAAGTAACATCTACGTGTTAATGAATATTTACTAATACCTAATTTCTAATTCGTTTAATAATGTTCAATAAAGAAACTGTTTAACATTTAAAGAGTAGATCGGCAATAGTTGCTCCCGCATACCTACACTTTGCTCAACATACCTGCTGGTTTGTTAATCTTGATTTTTCTGATAAATCATTATTCGAAGAACGAAAAGAGAAAATATATCAGTTGGATGAGTTTTCCAGTCGTTTCAAAGTTTACGCGCATTTTACACACCTTTCCCTTCTCATTCAATATATGTACATATAATAATTATGCATTGTGAACTTCTTAAGACTCGTAGAAACATATCGTGCAAACATTTTTCGTTCGCGCTCAGGTCCAGGATCGTTAAAGCGATGCAACAAATGCCAATATTTTATTTAGTTCATTAACTTAAGAATTGCAGAAGACGTTACCCTAGCCGCACATAAATGATTGCACGACGAATTACGAATACGCGAATATACATAATAAGAATAGGAGAATAGCTATAAACCAACACGAATACACAAATTCGTCTTGCCTTAGCAAATTGCAAAACGTAGCTTCTTATGAAAAACATTTCAGTCCAAGTCTCTCACTTCGTCTTTCACGAGCGATTTCCTATTTTCTGGTTTTATCAGAATTTATGAAAAACGCCCATCAAACGTAGGTAGTAAACAAGCAAACTCCAGACCCGCTTACAGCTTTGAGGAAAACTTCTTACCAGTTCCAAGTAAGGATTCAGCATTCCATCAACTGCTTCTTCAGAAATTACCACGGTTCCGCCTTCAAGGCCGATTCCACCGCACGTCCCGATCCTAAAGAACATCGGATCCTTCACCTTTGCGTGGTACATCAGCTTGATGGTTTCGTGGAGCAAAATTCCAACCGATGGTATGCCCATTCCATGCTGAAACAGAAAATTCACGTGTTCCGTGCATTCGATTTTTTGAATCCTTTCCTTGCAGCAGTCCCTACCAAGAAACGAATTCAGATACAAGGTAATTCCGGATGAGATGACTCGCTCCCAAAATATGGGATGCAGGCTATATACGTGTTTCGATTTTGCTTTCTTTTTTGTTAGTGGTATAACGTAAAGGACGCATTAACAATTCATTCTGTTTGCTGAATGCGGAGTATGGGATGCAACAGATGTGCAACGACACTGCACTAGGCTCGACGTGTGAGATATGATTAGTACTGATTAGTGGTTTCACAAAGAATATTCACCATTTCTGGACGTATATGTATAACTTTTGTGCAAAAGCTTCATGCAAACAAAAGAACGATTATCTTTCCACCTGTTGTATTCAAAACATGCATTTTTTGACTTGGGCCATTAATGATAACCAGTTGGCCATTATGCAAGGGCAATCGCAACCATGGATCATCTCATCCGAACGCTCCGGGTTGGATTGCCTCCTGTACAGGGTTCAATTTCTTTTTCTGTGAAAAAATCTATGATTGTTTTGTACTTTCACTTTAATATTATAATTTCACATGTATTTGCTTGTTTAAATTTTTTTCATTACTTTTAATATCTATTAAATTTACAATGTATTGGTTGTCTTTAAAAAACTGGGCCATGTCTCCCCGACTCTTCATTGACCAAAGGGAAAGATTATATTTTTGCATTAGTAAACATAGATCTGTATATTTATGTTGCGAAATGTTCAAGAAAAATCAGGTCTGCTTGAAAAAATGTATGATAATCGTATTAAAAACACAGGAATTCGTTTGCAAAGGTGTTTCGATTTGAATTCCATGGTAGACTGAATTTTCTATTCGGGCTGCGTTTTAATTATTCAGTCATAAGAAGGAACACTGTTATGAAATATCGCAACAATTTCGTTGCCTTCTGGATATCAAGACGTATCCTGTTAACTGTTTAAAGGTAGGTTAAAATTCATATATTTTTGTTGTTAAATTCTCAATTTTATTAAAATTTGAGCCAAATAAACTGTATGGATTCCTGTTAATTTATAGTAAAAAAATGTCAACCAATTTCTTTCTATTGACAGTGAAGGTACGGGTAGTTATGGCGCGGACTATACGTGCTAACAATACTCAAAGGGTTATAAAGTGATGTTAACAACTGCAATCTAATGGAATATCAACCCTATTTGAACGACTGCAGTCGTATACACTGTACTGTACACTCTACCGTATCTACTAGTATACAGTGGTTATTTTCACAAGAAACGATCTCAAGTCGGTCATAGTAAGAATAAGGTTATACAATCTTCTAAATGTGAACCATGGAGAAGAATGAAGAAAAAAAGGTCCAAGCTTCTGGTATGAACTTTGCCGTCCAGCCATCGTGAAATAAAGTATCGCAACGACCTTTCGCGCCACTTGCAAAGATGAATCTCGCTGTGGCTACGCAACTTCGTTTACATTTTTTCGCATCACTCAACTTGTAATCGCGTTACACGCATGATTTGCACAAAGCGTCGGTGAAAAATAGTTTGTTCGGCCAACCGGTAACTGGTGCATACAAATAATCGCAGAAGAAAAGAAGTATACGATTAGAATGGAATTTATGGTTCCAGTGAACGTGAAAATATTCCACGTACAATTACGTAAATTGTACGTCTTCTTTACTGCGTAATATATTAGCATAATAATACGAAAATCTTTTGTAACTTATAATCAAATGTATATCAGACTTCAAGGACGAGTGCACAATGTACTACATACTCAGATTATCGACCTTGAACAAACTCTTTTTTTAGAAAAAAGAACTTGCCATTTACATGAAATGCTTAAAGCTCAATTCTGAGTACTCATGGACGAAAGTATAATTATCGTTGAATTTCCGAGGAATAACGTTTGCCAAATATTAAAAATAAAATCAAGTACATATACTCACGCTGATGCAAAGAACCGGCCCAACTTTGTACATAGAATAGCGGTATGAAAACTGGCTAATATCGAGGAGCGTCGTTCCTGTAGGAAGCTTGTGGCCGATCTCCTTCATTATGTAATGGGAAAACTGTTCCATACGTTTTGGTGTACCTCCCATACACACGAACTGCGAACAAAGGTATTAGATTAGTTGAATAGCTTTGGATTCGATTGATCTGCACTGCTGAATACGTTAGGTAACAGACAACAAATTGTAGCAACTGTATCGGATTGCGAAAGATAATACGTAACTGCGCGTATTATCTATTATTTATTAATTACGATTTGAAAAATAATTATACCGATAAGAAATATCGTAAAACTTAACAAAAATTGAAAGAACACCATAATAGGCAAAATTGGAGACACTTTTTTATTGACAATGTTTATTAAAATCAAGGAATAAATAGAAATAAAAAACATGTGTCAAAATTTCATGAAACTGTATTTATGCAAACATTTATGCAAACATTATAATTAGATTTAGTATTTCAGTCGCTATTAAAATTATAATTAAGAAGGAATCCATTTATTATTGCATATATGAGTAATTGTAATATAAAATGATGTAAGATTGCACGAAATAGAGTAAAACGATCCCAAACTTGAGACCTGCCAGTGAAAGGACCCAAGTGATGCTCTTTATCATCTAGTTGTTTTTTTAAATAGCGCATACAATTTGAAAACGCGTGGTTGCCACGCAACAAACAAAATACCACGCGATTTACTACCTCTGTGTAGTCGAGGAACGCGCATAGAACTTTCGGCCATTGTTCTATTTAGGTCATGAAACACTGTACTTCCTCTTAATGGCGAAACCCTCATTGATACTCTCTTGTGAACCTCGTTCTGTAGATTTGGTTCCACTGATAGCCTAAAGGGTGCAGCGAAAAAAAAAAAAAAAACAGGGAATGTACCCATGCACAGACGTTCAATAAATGGCGCAATATCGAATGGTAACGTGCCGATTATTGGAATGCAATTTATCTAGGAAAAGGCGCAGAAGTTTTTTAACTGCTCTCCTCGAATGCGGTTGCAGTTCATTTAAATCAATTTTTTAAACGGTTCATTTAAATTGCATTTTCTGAACGAGGTAACTGCGCACCAAAATAATTATGTAAGCACATCTACTTGAGCACGGATATTGTGCAATTATTAGTCAGCGGATGTTTATGTAAATATTGTTATATGCTATTTTTGCAGAAGGCAGATAGTAGGAAGAAATATTGCTGTCATTCGATTTTCATTCGGAAAATATAGCTTATATATCGCGTGCATTTCTTATGCATATTCCGTTGCGCATGTAACTTTTAAATAATATAGCCGATAAATTATTTCAATTTTATGACCGATAATATTGAAAGGACTATTGTGATACATTCTAATTTAGATGGCAGCAAATGAAGTATGTAATGTAACTCACATATGACGTGTTTTCTATGTACACCATAATTTTGATTATATATTATATTTTCCACATATCGACACATTAGACATATTACTACATACAAGCCTAACGTGGGTTTACTTTCAAAGTGCTATATTATATACCTATTACGTCAAAGTAAACGCGCTATGTTACGTATGTATGTTTAAAGTAACCTGAATATAAAAATTATTCTCCCTACAAGCGATTTTCTTTACTCTTTGATAGTACTAATTGCAAGTAAAATAGAGTACCGTGCGAAAGGACCCCACGTGCCACCTTTATTCAGTAATAAATCCAATTTCAATAAAAACGTTACGCAATTCTTTCATCCTCTGAGGACTTCAATTGTTATAAGTCCATATCAACCTCCAATAGTAGTTTGTTATCACTATTATGAATCTATTATCGTTTATTAGCTGTAGTAAATTATACATTGATTCTAACAGTGCTTCTCTTAAAAGATGCGTAACTATTTCTGCAAGCATTTAATTTTGCTGTTGTCTTCGAATAAATGGTTTTTATTACCAACTAACAGGATGGCATGTGCACCTCTGGTGATAACGCTGCCAAGTCCAGAAACTTTCATGGCGTACGATCGCTGGTTAAAATATTATGTCGAACATGCAAAGTGCAAGGACGTGTCGTGTAATTGTCTATCGACCTTAATGATAGCACGATGCAGAAATTGATTGGCTGAATCGATTTACTGAATACGCGTAGTCTGAAAGACGACGAATGAGCTGGACTGCCGTAGAATATATTGCTAATTTCTATTATAGAATAATGGAAACAGTAGATAACGATTGTCCGCAATGGGCCATAGTATAGTAATATGAAATTAATATCGATATCAGAGGAATTTAATTAGAATACAAATAGAAGAAATAATACGACAATTAATTAATAATTAGATCATACCTATAAGATGTTTTCGAAATCGTGGTACTGTAGGATCTGGATTAAAATTAACTCAGGAGCAACAAAGTGAGCACCGTTATAAGAAATAAAAAATTAATATGCGTACAGTAATGAATGAAGTGAATATTTCTAAATAACTGAATAAAGAAATAAAAAATCGCGATACCACAGGAATACAGTAAGTAGCGTCACGGTCTGTGTTATTAAACCCGTATAATATTATACTTGCAAGTAGTGTATTATATTATAGCGTTAGTACACGAGTATGCAATAGATTCTATTTATCAATAAAACTGTATGTCCACTCAGACCTTACGCAATATCTTACATCCTGAACACTTTTCTCTAGTCGCAATGTTACTCGTATCGCGGCTTAGAGGTAATATAAATATTTTTGCAAACAGCACAGGAATCGTATAAATCAGTTGGGAAGTAATTCTAAGTTGGAAGTACTTGAAACTGAAACTCTGTTAAACAGAAAGATATGGCCCTTGAGAGTTTCGCGATTCGAGTTCCCTCATTTCCTTAATTCCACTGAAGCATTCATAATACAAAAGTAACCTTTCAGAGATGACTTTCAATGAATTTTTAAGTAAGTTCTATATGTTTTAGAAAGTATTGATATCCTGGCATCGTTTCAACTACCTTCATCGTAGGTTTAAAGCCGAACTAATATTAAAGCATGGTGCTTAATTCGAAATAAATGATAATACAAGTTTGATGATATAAACTATTTGAAATTCTTAAGGAGATATTGTTGAAAAATACATATACTCTCGAAACATTATCGATCTTAAACATCTATAAATATTGTGAGAAAATATTAATAATATATCAGATTTATAAGAAAAACTTAAATGTGTGTACACTAATATACATACATAAGTACATACATATATGAGGTCGGTATACATTATAATATGAAATATTTAGTTATACAATAACACATATTCGATTAATATTTTCAAACATATCAATTAAGATTTCGAACTTTATTATTCATTATACCTTATACAATTATTAATTTTACCTTCAATGCGAAACGTCTATTATAGTTTCCCTTGAACATTAATTTGTAGTTGAAATACTGCATATGAATATAGAATGTAGTTCTTTAATTACATATCAAAGATTCACTGCTAATCCACCTACTGAACCAGGACAAACTCATTAATAAATTCCCTTCCACTAATATTCCTAAATGTATTACTCCCTATACTCATGGAGGATATTCACTAAAATATTATACAAAATACGTTTTCTCGAAACAGATTTTACATTAAAGAACATAACAGTGTTTACTGCAGTGTTGAAGAAATGTTAACTCAACGATGAATATCGTAACTTTATACCACGAGTGTAAAAGAGGAGAGATTCTTAAACAGTTTCGAACTTTTGCAACCTACAGCGCATTCGTACAACCTCCACGAGTTGGGTAGATTGCAGTAACGCTAAACATTGGTTAAACTAAAATTTAAGTAACGCTGCAAATTGTATGCCTGTTTACTTTAAATTCCACGGGAGACGAAAAATCATTTTCGTCTACAAAATGATTTCAGAGATATTCTATAGATATATTGCGAACATAGAACTGAAAAAGGGACGTTGTATGGAGAGGGAAATAAGAAGCGTAAAAATGGATTACTTTCATTTACCTTCACGTCCCCGAACATCTCAACGAGATCATGGGATCCGCTGCCGAGCGCCAGATGGTACAATATATCTTGATCCATGAGCTCGATATTAGGATTACGAAGCCGTACAGATCCATCTATGTACCTAGAAAAATATGAAACGCAAAGGATATATTAAAAATATAAAAGATATTCTGCAAACATATTTCTAACAATAAGTCTTGTAAATAAGAACACGTTTTCATTGCTGCTTCTAATAGACTGTCGACGGATTACAGTTCCGTGAGACGAAAGTGGGTTGCTATTATAGAAGAATTTCGTAATTACTTGTTTAATAAAATAGTAATGTGATGGTTCATGATCGATGTACAGTAGTATGTTCTTATTTTTTTAGACTAACGCATCATATAGAGTTGAAATATATATAGAATTAAATTATAAGTATAATTACTACGCAAACAATTAACTCTATTGAAATATATAAATGAAAGAAATCATGTTGCTGCGGTTCCCTAAAATACTAAATGAGTTTTTGTGAACCGCTATTGCTTTCTGCAGCTGCCAGCCAAATTCCTATTCACTTGTGCAGCTAATTTTCTAAGGATCGGCATGTTTTCCTAAACACAGCGCTCTTTATGACTTTATTATTTGCGAACCGTTAACTGCACATGTGGATTTCGCGAGTTACCCCCAAAGTCAATCGCTACCACATGGTGATCGGTAGACACGGGCGTTTACTTTCCATTTCCACTATGTTTTTTGTAACCAACTAGGGATTTCATCCGCCACCTCTCTACGTCGCGACGCGTCGGAAACCCTGACAAACTAATCAATCCGCGCGTTACCACCAGCATCACGCCCATCTCCAAGCTTTGGCGAGTCTTCGGAATAACGATTCCAACGAAGACTCATCAGTCGTTTTGGCATCCTCGAC
Source organism: Nomada ferruginata (assembly GCA_963583965.1). Lineage (NCBI taxonomy): Eukaryota > Metazoa > Arthropoda > Insecta > Hymenoptera > Apidae > Nomada > Nomada ferruginata. Next base: position 3,881,395 of record OY757225.1, on the reverse strand, counting down.
AGTCGCTTATTACCATCCACTGGTCGTTTAACGCATACGTTATAGTTCTCTAGTAACTATCACTCCAGCTTTAACAATTAAACACTCCTCTCCGATGCAGGACTTCAAATTATCTCGAGTGAATCTAATTTCGGAATCATCGTCAACTAGCACAGAAGCCGTTCATTTGTGCGACGCGCATACACATGTGTTATAAGTCCTGCTACTACTTATTTACCCCGTTAGATAGTCAGTACATATACAGTGTTGTATACCGACATAACTATGTATCTCCTAGTCAACAATAATCACAACTGCGAATTGTTCACAGTCTATATTAGTCATAGATATCCGGTACTTTTCACATTTCCACTCTGATGACAAGTACTCCAAACCTCTTCGCGATGCATAATCGCCTATACCTATACCTCCATACCTCAACCTTTGCCACTAGCCATCTTCAATCCTTGAACCTCAAACTCATTTCCCTATCCCCTACTAAGTCCTAGATAACCCCTACTCTCCCATTTTTCCCCAATATATACATACTGAACCACGTCCCAAAAGTCAGAGTTCCTTTAGACTAGAGACTTCATCGACGTAGTCTTTAAACAGCGAATTTTTACGAGAATATCAACGGTACGCCGCCGCTTTAAGTATTCGTCAAGTTTCCGTTTAGCGTTATTGTCATTTATTAAATATAATAAATGTAGGATTTTCTATTGCTGTTTTTAATTATTTATTTCAAAGGTCTCCGTTTCACAATCCGTTCTCATACACGTCTCTATAAGCTCTGCCTTGCATTCCAAGACGCTCTCCTCCACCCATTCTTTCTCTCTCGCACACACGCATTCGTTCTCTCTTCCTCACACGCGTCAAACAAAACACGATCGGTAGCTGTTCAGTGGCAGATTCCACGAGATCGGCGCGCTGCAGCGCCGATTCCACATAAATAAAAGCTGTGCGGAATACAACAACAGTAATTTCTGACTTGACGCTCGCCACGGTCTGTTGCGAGGATGCTCGCGAGTCATCCCCACCACTGGTGGGGCCCCTCTAGTTCTGACAATGAGTGGAAGAACCAATTCGGCACCTTTTGACTAGCCGACACGTTGCGTCGGCTGACAGCCGCGGTAACTACTTAAAGATTAAATGCCTTCGTATCGATCAGACAACACTAATGCGACGGTGAAACTTTTTTATTGTTACTTATATCGCTATAGTTCCCCAAGTTTCATTTAAATATCTTAAATAGTAACTGTGAAAAAAATGACAAAATTTAGGGGTTTTACCCTCATACTACCCTTACACGTGGGGGTAGAGATCTGAAATTTCACAGAATGGTGTCTCAGGCAAAGAACATTCTTCAGCACCCATGACAACAAAAATTGCCATGGGGGCCGCCCGTCCATTCTTACCCGGCTAGACCCTTTTATCGACGCTCGCGGCCGTACCGGAACGGTCCCGTGTAGCGAGCGTCAAGCCAAGAATTGCTGTATTTCACACGAAATTATGTACTCTTGGATGTGATAGATTTAGGGTGGGTCCTTAAGGTACTGCAGGTGTCGCTTCTGCCTTAATGATTCTTCATTGTTTCCGGTAGATCGCTCGCGTCGCTCGATCTCTCGTATCGTTTGCATCACACGCTCAACATGCAGTAAATTCAACACCACGTTTCAACATGTACTAGTAAAAAGTAAAATAATCTATTTTTAACAAACACTTTCAAGTTTATTTAAATACAATTTTGAAATATCATTGTTAGAATATTCGAATATTCGAATATTCGTGGTGAGAGCACAGTTAACGAACACAACAGCTATTCCAGGATTCCTTCGATCAATGAACAATACTTTCATGAACAATGTATAGTGTAATAAAAAAAAATGAAATCCTTTGGTCAACCAAAAAGAGAAATAAAATATAATGCTAAATATAAAATATAAAATTTTTATTAATTTCCTTGAACAAAGCAAAAAAGAAATAAAATCCTACTTATGATACGCGCGATAAGAGGTGTATCGAAAGATCGTACAAAATCGATAAGACAAAAAAACACAACAGTTATAAGTAACTCAGAATTTCATTCACGGAACAGCATGTGATAAACCTACGCAAGCTCGATACCAAAAATGGTGCAACAATTACGCGTGACAAATTGGATGATCATGACGGCACAATGTTCCACCACCACGGTCCACCGTGCAAAGTCAATGCTACAAGGTAGATGTTGCATATAATATGTCATACGACGCGATTCGATGCTATTTTCGTGGTTAAACAGCACGTGTTCCCCCAATGACTCGCAATGCTCGAATCATTGCCAATCTAGAGGTATACAGGTATTTTAGTAGCCCCTATTCATCAATCAAACTTTGAAAGCTTCTACTCGAATCGAAAACTTGCACAGTTTTATCAAAAGTTCGTTAAAGAAATACTTGCAGCTTACTATCCTGGTACAGGATCGCTTACAGCATTTTTGTTTTAAAAATCTTCTATTTTATTTAAGAGTTGAACTATCGGTGCTGGGAAACGTGAGTACCTGCGTTTAGATAAATGGACAAATATTATAATAAAAACAAGCATTTTATAGTACGTCAATCGTGTATAAATATGACATTATTAAAATGTAAGTGGTACACAAAATCTTCTGTATCGTGAAAATAAAAATATAAATAGATATTATTTAATACATTGGCACTTGATGAGTTGAATAAAAAGGATTGCTTTCACAATTTTTCTTTCATCAGGAGAAATTATTTATAAAATAGTGATTATTGGAAAGTATGCCATTGGAAAATAATGCCTATGGACGATTTGAATTCAATTGCTCCCACTTTTTCAACAAATATTCGCGAATTTCTAGGCAATTAAAGGGGTGCGCTTGTTAAGAATTTAAATTAAAGTCGTAGGAGAGGTAGATCTTTCCCGAACAGTTCTGGGGTAAAAACTGATGTGAGTGGTCAATCACAGTTCTTTTACCAAAAGGCAAAACCAGGAACAAAGTCCCTATTCCTTGGCAATACGGCGACAAGCCAATAGCCACATTTGGTCTGTTACTCGATACTCTAATAAACAATCCCTCGACTCCAGATAGTTGGAAGACCCAATGCGGTCGCCAGCCATCGTCGGTCAACAGGATGTTCAGTCTCATTCATTCCCTTTCAAACACCCCTAATAAACAGTCAATTCTGGGACATTCGATAGTTGAATAGCGTCGGGCCACCAGCCATCGTCTGTCGTCCAGATTGCTCATTTGCAAAACACTCTCCAAACGTACCCAGGCTAAGTCCCTATCATAAATCCCCCACCGAATTCATAGCACTTCGCTACTCGGTCCCTTTCCCTTCTTTAAAAAATACGCTGATGCGTTAATCCGCTCCGATGTTTCTTAATGCAGGAAAAAGACAATATTAGATCAAAATTTGTATCATAAAAGGCGTGCAAATAAAATTCGTTCGAACGAAATATATAATCAATAACTTTCGGTACATTAAACCAGATTAGATTATGCCATAAATATAATATGCATAATCCAGGGATTAGAATTGGCTTTCACAGATATGGTCCAAAGTATTACAATATATGCTGAAACGTCCAAAATTGAATGATTTTCAAATAATGAACAATATTTGTGCCACGTAATACAAAGGTGGTGTAAGTCCAAAGTACTATTTTAGATAACGAGGGATAAAGTAAAAGTTCTGTACAATGAGATAATATCAAAGAATGTTACATTTCTTTTATGCAAGCCACTGCAAAGTTATAGCTTCAGATAATAATGCCGTTTCCCCCGAAAATCAAGATAGATAATGACAGATACGATGACATTATTATATACATACACGAGCCGTGGAAAGTATGCTGACGAGTTCGAAAAATGTAGTTCTTCGCTGCCAAATACAAAATTCAAGTTGCATGGTGTCGATAATTTACCGATATTGGTTAACAGTATGTATGAAACAAAATATATATGGTAAGATAAATTATACAAGATTATTATTAGCTACAAAACGATATGATATTTGTATTCGTCGTCTACGGAAATTATGTTGACAAGCAGTAATTTAGAAAAAAAAAATTTTTAAATGTGAGCAAATACGGACTCGATTTTTTATGACTTCCTGAATTCTTTTCGGCATACTTTCTATTAATTTATCAATTGTATTTTGGTCTATTTCAGACCAAGCTTTTGATAATGCTCTTTGAAATATTCGACTATGTTTCTATCCAAATGGTCCCATAGGTGTTCGATCTGGTTGAGATCTGCACTTTATGCTCGCCATGGTAGCAAATTAACATTATTTTCATTGAAAAATTTCGTTGCAATTTAATTAGTGTGTTTAGGGACGTTGTCCTGTTGTAAAATAAATGCGTCCTGGATGTTCATTTTTTCAGCTGATCGAACTAAATTCTGCTGCAAAATATTCACATATCCCTCTCCCGTGTGTGTGCCTTCCATAAATTGTAAATTGCCTAGACCAGCAAGTGAAAATCAGCCCCATATTAAGACCGATCCACCTCCATGTTTAACGGTTGGAATAATAATTGAGGGTTTAAAACTTTCTCCCACTTTTCTCCATGCAAATTTTCTCCTTTTATTCGAACGAAGTGCAAACTTTGTTTAGCAAATGCTAAACGTTTTTGAGCATTACGCTTAGTAATCCGTCCGGGGTTTAGTATTTTAAGAAAATAACACTTTCTTACTTTTAACCCTTTGCACTCGAGCGGCGCCCATACGGCCGATGCGCCGCGGCGCACAGTGGTTCGAAAATGAAAAATACTAGGCATACCTCGAAAGTTCACATATTTCATAATTTTTTTTTCTAATTCAAGGGATATGCGTGAAATTACAAACAAATACAAACAATTTTTGTTATTTACAAAAAAGGAAAAGAAAAAAAAAATGATAATTTGGTAGGAAAATATTAACTATGTAAATGTTTATAATTTTCATTATAAGAAGAAAGCTAACTATAACCATTCCAATAAAAATTGAACCGCCAACTACTTTCTGGAAACATAAAAATATAAAATATTGTAGAACACTTTCGAGGCATTTGACCTATCTCGCACCTATTTTTGTTGCAAGAAAAACATCAATTTCTCAAAGGGACGGACGCGGACGGATGCAACTTTTTAAATTTTGCATACCTGAAACTGTCTAGAATGATGGGATATGCGTGAAATTACAAACAAATACAAACAATTTTTGTTATTTACAAAAAAGAAAAGAAAAAAAAAATGATAATTTGGTAGGAAAATATTAACTATGTAAATGTTTATAATTTTCATTATAAGAAGAAAGCTAACTAAAACCATTCCACCAAAAATTGAACCGCTAACTATTTTCTGGAAACATAAAAATACAAAATATTGTAGAACACTTTCGAGAGGTTAAGGTAATGTTTGGCTAATTATGAGAAAAATATGAAATAAATTCATAAAATTTGACTAAATATATATAGTATAATAGTAGAAGGTTTAAAAAATTAACATAAGAATGCAGAAGCAAACATTTTTTTTATGTATGCCTAGTATTTCTCAGTTTCGAACCACTGTGCGGCGCCCGGCTGATGTGAAGCGTCAACTCGAGCGGCGTCGCTGCGGCGCGGCGCGGCGCCCGGCAACAGTAATGTCTCGACTAGTGTTCCTCGCTCGGGCCCGAATGTGAACATTAATCGTGCGCAGACACGATTCTCGAGCGAGTTCGGTTCGCCTTTGATGTTGTGGCAGCCGAGGCTCGAGGCAGCGTTCCAGGAAAGAGGCAAGTTTAAATACCCGTGTATGTACGTGAGACAATACTTACGCGATCAAAATTTAAGAATAAAACTTGTTACTTTTTGGTCCGTTTTCAATGAAATTTTACCAACATGTTCGTTACAATCTCCTGATTAAAAGGACACCAAACACGATATGGTTTGGACAATTTTTACTTATCATGGTAGTAATAATGGTCTTCGAAATAATCAGTCCCATTGCACCAATCTATGTCGTGTTTGGTGTCATTTTTATCAGGAGATTGTAACGAACATGTTGGTAAAATTTCATTTCAACGGACCAAAAATGCAGAAGTTTTATTCTTAGATTTTGATCGCGTTAGTATTGTCTCACGTACACGGGTATTTAAACTTGCCTCTTATCTGGAACGCTGCCTCGAGCCTCGGCTGCCACAACATCAAAGGGGACCCGAACTCACTTAGGGGGGACCGCCCCAAGTAGTGGGGATAGAAATGAACACTAACCGTAGACAATTTTGAACACTAGTCGATACATTACTGAACTTGCAAAATCGTTGGCCGAAATCGTCTCGAGTTGCTGGTTCGCCCAACCGAAAAAGGCCTCGAGTGTAAAGGGTTAAAACTAAACTTTAATAAACGAAATCTTACAATTTACTTTAAAACACTTGGACGATGATATTTCTACTGTTGGTTCGAAACTCTTCTTAATGCGTGACTCTTCAGAAGACGTTGGAAGTCCAAAAGCTTCTCACAAACTTTCGCATGTACTTTTTAAAGAGTTTTGGAAATAGGGGTGCGATCTAGTGGAAATGGAAAAGGCTTCGGTAGGAAAGTTGGGGTTTTGGCGTATGACTTGGAGTTTATGACTGTACCTGGTCAAAGGTCATGTGCCAAAGTGCAGGCAGATGGAAAATAGGAGGTAGGACGGTTTGCTATGGCTCATCGTAGTCGTTGTGTACTATTGCAGAGTTAAAAATATTTGCTCTCGTAGAGCGGTATCCAACATTACTAATGAATGGTGGCTTTCTTGATACTCGGCCATGAAATCCTGGTTCTTTTATTCGCGCACGAACTTGCGTCTCTTGTACAGGAAGACATACAGTTCAGATTTTAATTGTTTCGCGGAAATAAAACGAACTTGTCGTATTGTAGTTTTCCTCGACCGTCCTGATTTTGGAAGATATTCTGCAGTACCATTCCTTTCCAAACGATTTACTATCTTCTGACACCTTCTGCAGAGATATTAAAATCTGATGCAATTTTCCTAAGTGTATCTCCTTTTGCACGCCTGTTAAATATTAGTGATCTCTCAGAAGGTGTAAGTTCACGAACTTTTGGCATTCTACAGTAATATTGCTTAAAACGACACAATTAATGTTAAAAACTAATATAGAGAAATATGATTTAAGATGTAAAGCTTGAACAAATTCTAGAAAAATGCAACTGAAAATATCTGTCAACTTATTTTCCGCAAAGCACTAAATAACTGTTTAACGATAAACACTTGTATTCCACGTGCATAACGAACATCTACTCTTTGTATATACCATTTCAAGAAATGCTAGCAAAGTATTCTGTGGACTGCAAACCTTAAGAGTTAGGTTTGCAACTGAGGAAAGCCGAAAACAAAGGATTTTGATGCGTGTCTATATACATACTGAATCTATGTATATACTATAGATGTACTTATGTATACATTCTTGTATATGTAGGTACTAAATTTAAGAAATACGAGGGACTACTGTTGTTGCGTCGCGAACGAGCAACAATTACTATCCTGCGCCTTACCTGCGAACGACGCTAATAAAATCGTATCTTGCCAAAAAAGGCGGCTAGCAATCTGCACAAGGAACAACCGTCAACGTGCAGATGGCTAGCACGTTTATGACGCGCAAGTAACAAAGCTGTTTTTGAGGAAATCATTTTATTTCCAAAGCAAAGAAACTATAAGCCGTCAAATCTGTACACGACCTCAACAGCTAATTGCATGCGGCATAAACGCGGACTTCCAAAGGGGGATTGACGCTGGTCCCCAACAACCGCTGACCAGGTCAGGCTTCAACATCCTGGTGGAAATTCCCATGCGCTGCCAAACCGACGGCAACGTTTGATGCCGCACCCCCTCCTCCAAGGAAACGCGCTTCGGGCGCTAAGAAAGGGTGCGACTACACCTTACAAAACATGCTGATTGGTATTTAGACATTTTCTTAAATGACCAATCAGCATGCATAAACCCACTTCCGAGTCGACGTTTGAGGAAACGCTCGATGAGGAAGTCAGTCTAAAAACTCGAGTATCAATTCAATAGTGTTAGCTTGACCATCTCTTCCAACATAACCAACCGAGTCTTGATTCCACTTATCTTAATAGTGACTCGTTATAATTAATATTTGTAACGAGACGGTATACCGACGTATCACCGTATTTCCAAGGTGTCGCATACCACGACACTCAACAACTGTAATAACTGAAAAGAAAACACACGAGTCATTCGTGTCCCCGATTCGCTTTTTCCCAAAACCATCACTGGAAAACCCCAGGAAAGGATCCGCTCGCAGAAATGAAGGAACGTGCGCGGATAAAGTGATTTATTGTTTTCGATCCCTGGCACAGTCGAAAAAATCATGAATATTTAACTTTTTATTCAAGATAATCATTTCTCGGTAGGTAAGGAATACGATTGCTGTTATTGTTATGATGATGTTATGTAATACAACTAGTTTCATCTTTTCCACTATATAAATGTTCATTATTTATACATTATATGCATTTTTGGAGTTATGTCCCGAACGTTAAATGCTGCACTGTGCCTGGGCTCGAACGCGGCAAACCCGAAGAAAACCGTCCACACTGCGGCAACGACTCCCTTTGTGTTCGCGCAAAAGACCGACTGAAAATGGTTCGTTGCGCGGCATTACAGTATTGCCGCGTGCTACCGTCCAAACGAACGAATATTCGCCCAAACACGTTCGTTCCATGCCGCGTTGCAGCCGCGGCGCGTTCGTCTATACCCACCTTTACGTAAACCATCTAAAGGGCTGTGCGTCGCCGTTGCGAAGGGCGATCAGTTGAGACGATCGTCGTGCAGAGGAGAATATTCGATCATTGGCATTCGTTGTGTATCGGTCATTGAAGACAGTCGTAGCTCAGAATTGAATAAAGATGTGGGATTGGAAATATTGCGCGACTGTTTAGAATAATCCCGAGGTGTGAAAGATATGTTTGGAGCTGAGTACTTGAGAAGATCGTGTTAATGGAGGGTGCAGCGGCCCAAGGATTCGAGTGAGAGCAAATGAGGAATAGAATGAGAGAGTAACTAAGAGTGGTGGATATATGCATGTAGAGTGAATGATGCGTGTGCAAGGCAGTGCTAAGGGAGAGTTAGAAGAGAGCTGATTAAGAATAGTTTGAACAGTTTGAGAGAGACGTATCGTGAGCAGAGAGTGTTGGATTGAGAGTATTGTAAGTATCGTGTGAGAGTTGTCGTGTGTCGACGTTTAATAATAATAAAGTTAGTGTTTAATTGAAGCAGACTGATATCTTATTACCCTACCTGCCCTCTATTCCAATCTACGTGAGGTTTACGAAAAATAACTTCTACAAAGCGTATATGTGTGAAAGTATATATTGTGTGACATCTATCGCTTATTGTGTTTTAATCGTCCTTCCAACAACCTTTTGCTCCCATAGAGTCGATGTGATGGGGTACACTCAACGAGGAAGTCAGTCTAAGACAGGATTTTACCCAGCACGCTGAAAAGGAGAAACAGTATCCTCTCCTTATTCAGTCGTCTGTCTTTTGCTCAAAAGTCTAAGTGTAAGTCTAGGACAGGATCTTATCCACTACATTAGAAAGCAAGAAACATTATACTCTTCTTATTCGTTCAATCGTCTTTACTCAGGAGCTGGAGAAACCATTATGCTCTCCTACTTCAAGACATACGGGAAACACTATCTTCCCTCAAACTTTGTTCTCTTTTTAATACACTACACACTACAGTTCAATCCGTTTATTGTTACCTTTCTATCGTTATTTCTTCAATATTTATTAAACAGTTAAAATTCGTTAGTTAAACGAGCAGTCAGTCAATCTACTACCCCTATCTCCCTAAACGGTCGTCGGGTCATAGGCGTGCAATGGTGTCGATAGAAATCGAAACGGAGATTTACGACCTCCGTATACTAGACTCTCATTGCATCCGTTAGTAGTATCGACGCGTATAACGTCGAAACAAGTTGCATCTTGCATCTTGCTTATAAGCCGCTCTCAGAACCAGGATCAGGTTATGGTTACGATACCTGATACAGACCCTTATTTATTACAGTATTATATTTTAATATTTATTCAATTATTAGGAAAATTTCTTGTCTGTTGTGTTCATTTAATTGCAAAACCCTGCCTTAGTTTGCAACATTGTGGAGAGCTGCAAAATTGAATTCTCTCGTAATCTAGGAACATGGTTCGCCCTAATCACGCTTAACTTCGAAACTAGGTCTGCTAATGGAAACTGAATTATTCGGTCAAAGTCGAAACACTGTTAACTTCTAGTGTTAATAACATCAAGATTACCAGCAAATAGCACTATCTAAAATTGTAACGCAACCGTTCATTTATATTATAGAAATACTGTTTTCGATTATTACCCTTCCACTATGTCCAGTTAATATTATTAATTTATTTTATCTCAACCTGTACCTCGAAGTATTGAAGATAAGAACATTCTTTCAACAACAACTGTATCAGAATATATCCAAAGAAATTACAATCGCAGTAATTGGTAAGCATTACATAATTTAATCTTGTTTAATATTCACAACCTTATTAGGCTAAATATGTATGTTTTTTGTTTGAATTTATCGATTTTGTTATACTGAAATTCATATGCATTTAAATTGTATAACATTATCATACCGGTGTTCTCTTATAGATACCCTCTGATTTCGGGTGTTTAAAAATGTTGTTGTATTAATTTATTTATATGCTTGTAAAGAACTCTTCGAAGCCTACCTATGTATTTAACAGCAAAAAACAAAACTTCAAAAAATGGGGTGTTGGGGGTAAATTTTGAAAAAAAAGTTGAAAATTTCTCACATCCGTATTATAGATCATAAAGAGTCATTCAACTTTTAATGTAACTTTTTTCCCGTATCTTAAACAGTTTTTTAATTATTCACGATAATATGAAAAGTTAAGATTTCGAGGGGGTGGGGAGGGGGAGCCCACCCGTGAGGACCGTTTTTTAGCAGGAAACAAAAATTTTTCCGTTATTAGCATAATATGGTCTACATTTGTGCAAAGTTTCACAGTTTTCTGAATTTTCGAGTTGCCGAACTTCCCTTGCAACTGCAGTAGTAATCTATACCAGTGCTACAAAATTTTCCGTATATAGAGCAAACATTTTATTTTATTTTTGAGTAACAATGTGGCGGACATTTAAATATTCGAAAGCTATTCCTAAAATTAAAATAGCTATTACATTTATTGAAAAAAATGTAATATCTCTATTGCTTTACTTGAAAAGGTTTTTCTTCCTGAGAATAAACTGGTAAATGTTTTGTTTCTAGGTAAGACAAATAAGTTACTCATGCAGAAGAAAGATAGCACTGCACATTTAACTGTACTTACATGTAGATATTAAAAATAATAAATGAGCGAATTTTGTTCTTAATCATTAAGTTTTAATATTCATTCGCTGTTCCTTATTTCCAAATTTTATTTCCTTAACGATTCTACTTCAAACGTCAATTAAATTTTATTTTAAATGTCATTCAAAGATTTGTAAAGCGAGTCTTTTCCCATAGAACATTTGGAGAACCGGTAATTTATTTACTTCTTATGTTAGAAAATGATTGCAAATATAAATACGCAAATATAAAATGCCAATTCAAAGCGTTAGTTGGTAGAGAAATTCGTACACATCCTATGTACCTCCTTCAAACAATCATTGTGATATTCAATGCGATCATCGACTGCATTGTCCGACGAAATACTATCTCGAATCAACAATGGACAAAGACTAATGCCTGCAAACATTTCATTGTTAAAAGTAACTTAATAAGCCTTCTTTCAATTCTCAAAGTCTGAAACAAAGAGCCAGTATAAATATTCTTATCCAATTGCTGTTGTAAAAGAATTTTTCAATCATTCCTCCTTTAATTTACACTTTATTACACAAATTTATTTAAAGTATTGTTCACCGGCAAAGTTTCATTTTGTAAGTAAAAGATACAACGTATCGCCGCGTTTGTTTTTTCAGACAAGAATTTCCAGTTTTCATTGTTTAGACAAACATTTAATTAATCTCACATGAATATTTTACAGCACATGTCACGTATACATATAGGTACGTATCTGATAAAGAAATGTCCATATTTTTATACATTTTTAAACTGTGACGTACACCACCTTATACATTCTACAACGTAAAAAATGATTCACTTTTTAGCACTTCGTTAGTATGTAACGTGTATTTTTTGTAAGCATTACTTTAATTATTAGAGCAGAAATAAAGGAAACAGTAACGTTTGCAAAACTTTGACTTCGAAAGTATACAATCATTTCCGTGCTTAGTTCATCCTATTTACTATATAAAATTAAATAATATATGTCAGATATTACTTTAAAATTAAGAAACTGTTTAAGATGCAACAAAAAAGTTAAGTTAAATGTTGGATGACTCTTTATGATCTATAATACGGACGTGAGAAATCCCAAAATATTTGTTTTTTGAATAAAAATAATAAGAAGGAGAATAACAATAATAATAATAAATTGTTCCGTTTGTTAGCATAATATCAAGTTTTAAAATTTTTCCGAATTTTCGAGTTGTCGACGTTCCCTTATAAGTCCCTATCACAAATTCTTCACCGAATGAATAGCACTTCGCCATCCGACCTTATTTCTTTCTTTAAAAATACGTTGTCGCAAACATATAAAATTTGCATTACGTTCCTATTCACTTCATAGCTACTCCAATACAATGTTTCGCTTGAGTTAGAGCTAATAATGATTCATAATATGTACCCTTTATATTACGAAGTTATATCTCAGTCCAAAAAGCCTGTTCTATTTATATTTTTAACGGCGCGTTCGGTATTCTACAAGATAAACAAAACTTATATTTGTTCATCTACGCGTAGGAAATATTTCTTCTTAATCTACGAGGTACATAAGCTGGGTTCAAATTTCAGTCCAAAAACGTCACAACATGTTTATTAAATATTTATATACTATTTTTACTTGGACATCTGAACACAATGTTATGTCACTCATCGTTCAAAATATACATGTAATTAATTAAATGTTTATCAAGTACCAGCAACAACCAGATGCACGCACAAAAATGATTGAAAATTGATCTTTCCTGTAGAACGCGTGATGGATCATTTCGATTTAAAACCTGTTAAATAAATATGAACTAATCCATAATAATTGCCTTTTCCATCGTGCATGTAGTTATATCCGTGGAATATAATTTTTGTATGTTGTAGCGCAATATTTTCAAGCTATGCTATGTTACATTATAGTGTAATGTTCTTTAATACAATAAATAATATAGGTAATATACATATATGTATGTCGAAAATAGCACGATGACAAATAATATTTAATTAAAGAATGATACTTTGAAAGATTGGAGTCGATGATATCATAAATATCTTATTAATAGCTCTACTCTTAATGCGTGTAACGTAAATAAAATGCGCAATTACGTTAACATAATAATAATACGGTGATAAACATCAGCGATTCGTATTTCAGTGTAGCCACAATTTGTTGCGGATTATATATTAAAGTATAAAGATTAAATAAATTTCGTGTAATCGCTTGTACTGCACGTTGTACTTTCATATGGGCGGATTTTGATTAGATCGCATCATCGTGACAACTTAAGTCATTAACAAAACGAAGATTCTATCTTGCAACTAATACTATATGAATGCGTGTTCTAAACCTTATACAGAAAATTGAAGCAATCTACTCCAAAACCACTATAGAAATATTCTGTTCACATTTACCAGTCGAACTATAATATTATGCAGGAGAAGGGTCGAAAAATTATCTTGCAATTAAATTTTGTAATTTAACAAATAAACTGTACTTCCTTTATTTTGTGCTCACCTTCCATAAATAAGAGATGTTGGATTATTTTGATTAAAAATTATTTGATCGTGTTATGCCAACTTTCGTAAATTGGCTAGACTGTCATGTTTCGATAAGCAGCACGTTAAATTGTACTCCCAACATAATAAACACCAACATCAAAATAAATAGAAATAAATATCAGCTAATTCATTGTACATATAAACTGTGAATCTATCATGCGAATCGAAGTGTCCTCGACCTGTATCCCACATTCTTCAGAAATGTTTATTTCGCGACATTTCGTGTTGGCTACTAGGAAGGCACACAGAAAACGGAATGCAAACAGAAAGAAATAACCCTTTTACCGAAATTGGATTATTTGATCGAAAATAGAGACAAGCATATCCGTTTTCCTCCCCAAATGATGTATGTATCTTAGCCCCCTACTGCCAGTATAACTTTGAGGACACACACCAGCTTTACTATTGTTTTAGAAAATGAGAATAGGTAGAGTGTTTCTCACAAAAGATCATTAGAGATTCAGCGAATGAAGGCAATCGTCAAATGTTTACAAAGACAATGTTGCCCAGTGTGATCTACCCAGTGCGATACTAACAGATAACTAAAAGTAACCTACTAACCTGTATTTCGAAGAAACCAAAATCGTCAAACTTTTCATTGAAGTTTCTTGAGTTCGACTGATTACTAAGAAACAGTACGCATAAGTGAACAAATTTTGGAAAAATAATCATTATCATAATTTAGACAGTGCAGAGTTAAATATGTGTAAGTATTATTCGATGATCTGTTGCGATGCGTGTGCAGAAAAAAATCAGTATTCCCACCAATTCATACGGCAGAAAAATAAATGAAATCTTAGGTTATAAATCTAAAATATGTCAGCAAACTGTACCTCCCACGTTCCCTTACTATAAACACGCTCTTTCCCAATCCGGATTCATTTATAAATCCCGTGCAAGAGTTCAGCATACCTAACCGCACGATCGTATTCCTGTGGCTCCCCGTTTTCCTGACGCTCAGCCAGGGGTTTCAGCTGGCACACATGGCTCTCCTCGTCCAGGATCCGATTTTCGCACGTGCAGGTTGGCATCGCGGTCAACGAATATACTTCAACTCTCGCGAGACAAAAGAGTTGAACCGTTCCACTATCTTTGCCGCCTAATAGCCGTGGCCCGTTCTCGTCGAATGTAAGTAGAGTTCGATCGAATGAACCGCAGGAGGATCGAATTTAATCGCTCGACTGGTCGATCACCTTTTCGCGACTACGCGTTGGAATCTCGTCAAGCACGAACCGCTCTAAACGATGGCGACCAGTGTCGGTCTCCGAATAGAATCCGCGATGCGTCGGGGAACCTTTATACGTTCCCCTCGATCGTGCCTCGACAACTATTCCCACCACGCGACTGTTGGCTGCCAAACGGTAATGCAAATACAATCATACGCGAGGCATGTATGCATGCACGTGCAGCAGCGTAACTGGTTACGGCCATTTGTGCGTGCATTCATGCGAAGTGTGAGCGAATCGGAGCAGGGCTAATAAGTCCAGTCGTTTTTACTTTTGCGCGAGAAAAAAAGCGCACTACCACGATTTTCTATAAAGTTATAAGAATGTGTACAATTGTTTAAATGACAGGGCTGTAAACAGAGCTACATAAAAAGCAAATAAACAGCTACACGAGCGAATCAGGTAATAGGTAGCTAATAAAAATGTGTTACATAGATTTCTTATATCTAGCAAGTATTGTTGGCTCATTTTTAATGCACGTATATGAAGAAAATATGCCAATATTTATGTCCAAACATAAGAAGTCTATATCATACATTTTTATTAGGTACATCCGGCAAGTTTCCACATCTATCGAAATCCAGGAGATAGAAAGAGATAATTACTTCAATAAAATTGGTTAATTTACTGCCAAGACTTTCATTGTGCATATAACTTAGTTCCTAACGCACTAGACTTTAATATGTATATGATAAATAATCGCCAAGCACCGCATTTACATCGTACAGAATGTTATTACTATACTGCTTTACTAATAAGCTTCACTTCTCTCCGATTTTTAAAACTGTAAAACTATAAATACTAAAATGAATTTCTGATTTTCTTATATTGCATACAGCTTATGCGACAGATCTTGTATACACTCATCCCTCGATTTACCCGATACTTTTTCTACGCGATAAGGAATTCCTTCAATACGCGAGTCCGCTTTAGGCGATCTCCTTTTGCTCGGTCAGAAAATATATTTTTCTATTGTATTTTTGTTGATTTGTGAAATAAAATTAAAACTCATTTTTATGAACTTAGACTATCATTATTCTTGTGACAATACCAATAAAATCAATGTGAAATAAGTATTTCTGTAACATGCCCGGCCTTTTCCCCTACATATTTTTGTTGTTTGTTTGTATGTCATACCAGCAGATTCCATTTAAACAATTTTCAATCGCGGAAGAAGATCGACGGGGGGGGGGGTTACTCTGTGTGAATGGAGCCAAGTGTATCTCCAAGCAATTTAACTATCGCATTATCAAGACCCCATCATCCCACCAGCAATGACATTTAATTATAAGGCAGAAGTAATCGTGGTGCTTCTAACGTCACCAACAACAGAATACGAAAGCAGATGAAATCTCATTTTAAACGATGGTCAAATATATGGATTACTTGCTTGTAACAAATATTATAAAGAACACTGTGACGTTAAAATATATACTAATTTATTCATTTCTTACACTTGTGCAGATGATATTGTTACGAGCCGAGGGCTAAGGGGCACGGCTGCGGAGCCGAGGATCGGTTGTTTATGGTTTTTCGTTAGTTGTTAAACGGGCCGGTGCTTATTTCATCACCGGGATCCGTTTAAGAAAGGAAAATGCGTGGACGAACCAGAGCGTATTTCAGAACTGGGAGCCACTAGGAAATGTTAGTAATTGTTGCCTCGTAACTATCGATATATCTCGAGCGGTTGAGATATATCTATTCGGTGGATTCTATATACTACTTGTGATTGGTATAGGAAACAGAAAGAAATGAATATATCTATGATCAAATAATAAAAATGTCTATATTCTATATATCAAGTAAATACAATATGTAACTATCGTGGACTCAAAGAACCCACGTTTACAGTCTTTAACGTTTATAAATACAATGCTCGAAAGGGAATGCGACCCGATCTTGCTGTCTTTCGACGAATGCGAACTTTAAAATAAATATCGGTTAATGATCAAAGGGGAATTTAACCCGATCTCACTGAGCTTGAGTATTCAAACAGCCTAAGTCGCAACGTATCACGAAGCCAGTTAATTGGATACTGAGCCATTAATAAATAAAAGTTGCTCGAAGGGGACTTGAACCCGATCTCGCTGGCATCAGTATGGCTATCTGGCACCGACATGGTACGCAGCTAGTAATGTCCATACTGATCCTTTAATAAATAGAAGTTGATCGAAAGGGAATGGAACCCGATCTCACTGGCATCAGTATGGCTATCTGGCACCGACATGGTACACAGGTAGTAAGGTCCATACTGAGCCACGAGAGTAGATTTCATGCCCTTTTTATATCCGAAAAGCGGACCAAAAATATGGTGGGGGTACAGAATCTTCCAAGGGAGTCCAAAAGATCGCCCTGAAGCGTGCGTCATCGTGCCATCGCGGAAGGGGCAGACTTGACTGCATGCACTCTCGATTTCCATATAAGGGCATAATAGACGAAACGAAGGAAACAGTATTTCCTACGTAACAATATTGATAAATTACAATTACTTTTTGATTAAAAAAATATTTCATTTGCAATATTATATCTTTTGCATCTGATTATAATCAGATGATTTCGCGTAATAAAAGTTAATACGATGTAATAAAATACTGTAAATAATTGTCAGATCGTGACATGTCTAATAAAATGATCAAATATTGGAAGTCATAAAATGTGCAATATGTGACGAAGCAATGCTCCCAAAGGATCATGGCGTCCTGAACAAATAGAATGATGAAAAGGCGATTTAATTAATATTATCACACATTCCAATGCATGTATAGTATCAGAGACTGTATCCGCACGGTAAGAAATACGAAAAGAAGTAATATGTACCATGGAATTAATTAGCTTTAGAAAAAGTCTCCACTTATGCAACTTACAAAGATTTGAAAGTGCATTAGAAGGTCATGAAAATTATTATTATTATTTATTTTTAGTCCGTGCCTTTCGGCTTTGGACGAACTTCCGCCTCGCTTCTACATAGTCTTATATCTTATATCTAGCGCTCTTACACTCTTACTCTTACTCCTACACTCTTATAGTCTTAGTCTTATATTCTTACTCTTACACTCTTATAGTGTTATATTCTTACTCTTACTCTTATACCTATTTAAACATTATCTTTGGTTTTTACATTTGGCTTTTATTGCACTTGGCTTTCCACTGTTCTCGCCTCCGCCCTCTCCCTCTCTATTCTCTTGAACACCTCCATCCCTCTCTCTCCACCTTCCAGCACCACTTTCATGCCCACATCCGTTTTTGTCCTCTCGCACTCCTCCAGTACATGTTGTAGTGTCTCTTCCTTCTCCCTGCAGATCCTACACATCCTTTCCTCAGCCTCCTTCCAGTGTTCCCTTGCTCTGACCTCGTTACCGCACCTGTACCTCGCCAGTAATCTCCTGTCTCTGTTCTTCCTTCGTCCTTCTAAATATTTGGGCCTTTGTTCCTCGCATATTTCCCTGTATACTTTGTTGTATTTGGATCATGCATTTTCTTTCTCCTTTCTTCCTCTTCACTTTCCTTCACCGCTCTTATTACTCTCTCTGCTCCCTGCTCTGTCCTTCCATCTATTCCTTCCCAATCTGCGTTCCTTCTCCTCCCTAACTCTATTATTTCTTTTCTTTTCCTTGCCCACTTTCCGTCTTGCCCCGCTCCCCATTCTCTCTGCTTCTCCCTTATGCACTCTCTCACCAGTATCATACTAGAGTTTCTTGCCTTCTCCTCGTACCTCATTGCCCTTCTTAGCGCTTTCATCCTCATTTCCTCCCATTTACTTTCCTCCGAAACTATATAGTTTGGTGTCGTTACTTCCAGCCCTAGTACCCATTTTATATATTTCCTTGTAACCCCATCCAACCCCTCGTCTCTACTCCACCCCCATATTTCGGCTCCAAACAATGCTACACTCTCTACCAACGCCGTATACATGCTCATCCTTCTTTCGTAATCCCAACTAAATATTCTTTCCCCAATACTCCACGTATTCTTCATAGCCACCATCGCTTTCCTCTTCCTTTCCTTCATATGTCTCACTGCTCCGCCATTCTTCTGCAGTGTATATCCTAAATATCTTATTTCCTTTACTTCCTCGATCTGTCCTACACCCCATTTCCATTCCCTCTCCTTCCCTCTCCCCTTACCCTTCTCGAAAACCATCATCTTTGTTTTTTCCAGACACAGTTCCATCTTCTTCTTTCCTATATACTTTTTAAATCTCCCAAGCATCTCCTTCATCTCGTTCTCTCTTTCCGCCAGCAAGACTATGTCATCTGCATACGTTATGGTCCATATTTTCATTTTCCCTACTGTCACTCCCCCCACTTGCCCTTTTCTCATGTGCTCTTCCAGGTCTGCCAGATATACGTTAAAGAGAGTTGGGCTCATCGGACATCCCTGCCTCAGCCCCTTCATGGTCCAAAATATCTCCGATTCCTTCCCTGCGACCCTCACCACGTTTCTTGACTCCTTGTACGTTTCCATTACTCTTTCTCTTAGCCTCACACTCACTCCCATTTCCTTCATGCTTTCTCTCAACAGACTCCTGTCCACCCTGTCGAACGCTTCCTTTAGGTCTGCGAAGCAGGCGAAAACCTTTGCTCTCCTCTGGCTTAATCGCTTGTCTATTACCTGACTTACTACGAAAATCGCGTCTATCACACCCCTTCCCTTCCTGAACCCAAACTGGCATTCCTCCAGCTTTCCTTCTGTCTCTAGTCTCAATCTCTCGTTCGAAATTCCCGCATATATTTTATACGCTGTATCCGTCATGAAAATTATTTAAATATGTACATATAAATAATATGTAATAAATTAAATTTCATTTTTCATGTAAAATTTTATTATACCGCAGCCCGTTTCATTGTGCGGTACATTAGTTCAGATAATATTATCCTACTATAATATATGCTACGTGAAATTCTTCTTTTTCAACCGCAATAACAGTGTTCCATATATTACATTACTTTTAGAATATATAAAATCACCTAATTACGGTTCTAGGTTAATAATTCAAATACCTGAACGCTTTATCGTAATGAAATTCTCGCCAATGAATACACTAGTCCCTATTAATAGAACATATGATACTATTAACTATTGTACTTAAAAATCAAACTGAATCCCAAGGAGCCTTTAAATTAAAAGCTCCTATATTGATACGTATTTGCATCTTAATTATATTGACAAATTAAATACAGAAAGCAGTTTAAAAATCTGTAACTTAAGTGTAAAACCACCTGGAAAGCGATTAAGCTAACAATACTTTGATGAAATGCTCCTGGACCTCCTCGCAGATTTCCGACCTGTATTCTTCAAAAGATAAAACTTATTTCTTTTCACGTTAGATCGTATTCATACTTTTCTATTACATTCATTACACTGTTCGACAAATTTCAACTTTTTTTTGATTTTGTAACCTTCAATATGCGTTTCTTATAAACTTTAATGTGCTGAATACGAATCTGCAATCCGCTTTTCTCCAGAACGTACCATTTTTGAAAAAATCAATTTTGAAAAAAATCGAAAATTTTCAACTTTGGAAGTGTTTTGTACTTTTGCGGTAATAGTTATTCAGTTGCGCTTGGTACCAAATGATTCTTTGAAGTTTCACGAATAAAATGGTATATGTTGTTATTAGACTATAAACATTTAAATGTGTTTAAATAATTATCAAAGAGAAAGGGACACCGAAAATACACCCATTTTGGCTGACATCTTTCAGTTTATTTCAAAAACTAAGGGTCCAGGAGAAAATCTAACTATGCCACGCGATAGAGCAGACTTTTCTGCAAAGGAAACCATCAACGGAAGTTACAAAATCATTATCGTTTTCAATATCAAAGCGAAAAAGTTAGCAAAACACGTGGCGGCGACAGTGGTGCTCTATGACGGTGGCTCCCCGCTTATCTCTCAGCGTAGCGGAATCACTAAACGCGCAGTACTTCTGCTGAGTGTCACTGTTGCCGCCGCGTGTTTTACCAAACAATTTCGCTTGTATATTGAATACAAAAATGATTTTGTAACTTCCGTTGATGCTTTCCTTTGCAGAAACGTCTGCTCTATCGCGTGACATAGTTAGATTTTCTCCTGGACCCTTAGTTTTTTAAATAAACTGAAAGATATCAGCCAAAATGGGTGTATTTTCGGTGTCCTTTTCACTTTGATCATTATTTAAACACATTTAAATGTTTATAGTCTAATAACAACATATACCATTTTATTCGTGAAACTTCAAAGAATCATTTGGTACCAAGCGCAACTGAATAACTATTACCGCAAAAGTACAAAACACTTCCAAAGTTGAAAATTTTCGATTTTTTTCAAAATTGATTTTTTCAAAAATGGTACGTTAAGGAGAAAAACGGATTGCAGATTCGTAATCAGCACATTAAAATCTATAAGAAACGCATATTGAAGGTTACAAAATCAGACCCGTGTTGAACAGTGATTATTAGCAGATTACTTATTCCCGAGTTTATTAATCATCACCTGATGCTTCTTTTTATGAACTGGCAATATTATCCGGACATTATTACAACCCAAGATCACTTTTTTTATGAAGTTCTGTTCTATATTCACAATTTCTGTTTAGCTTAATATTATATGGATATCGTAACATAAAACTTGAGATACTTCGAAACATCTTTGTCTTCGGAATTCTGTAATATAATAAAATTTTAATTGGTAGGAAGTAATATGTATATGTTTTCTATAGTGGTAAAAGATGGAAATAGAACATAATGACTATAAAAATGCGACTTCCCAAATTAATTCGAGCTGAATACCTTACAGTCACAAACCATATTATGGATGTTAGGAATATTAGAAAAGACGGGAACTAAAATTCAAACATAGATATGGGAACAAATATGGACTATTAAAAATCCGCATCTGCTATCTATTTATTATTTATATTTGTACAAAACCTTGCTTTATCGGCCAATAATCCACATTGATGATTGTTTTAAGTAATTTTAAAACGCACAATATCTTTATACGATCTACTTTGTGTATTACAAACAAGTTTAAAGGTCTTCAGTTTAATAACCTTACGTCCATCAGTGACAAACCATGTACATACACGATATATTTGCCTTATAATTATCGATATGTTTGTCACTGACAGTGAGTATCATAAATATGTATATTTAACAGAAATTATGTCTGTAAGAAACAAAACTATATTTGAGACAGAACGTAATTGTTAGGGCATTTTTATTAAAAAAATTTCAGTAACATTTTATTAGCAAATAAAATAAAGGGAAACAAAAGAAATATTAGGTTGTCCCAAAAGTTTCTTTCGCTGTTTGACTGCTCGGTTTTATTGGGCAACGTTTAGTCAAACACACCAACTGAACCATTTTTCGTTGATGTTAGGGCACTCAGTTATTTTCCAGCTTTACGATAGTATTATACAATGTCGTTTGAATCGATAGCCTCAGTGCCGTTCTGCGGGTATCAAAAGATGGGAAAACGGGGAAGGCGTTTCTTCAAATCTTGCCTTTCTGATTATTACTTATTACTTCAAAAAGTTTTATTTGTTATACAAAAATTAAACTCTTTAAATGAGATAAAAATCGTACTTAAAAATCGTACATCATTTAAAAGTATTGTACCCTTCGTAAAATTGTTTGCAGTTAATATCTAGTAAGAAGGCGAAATAAACTTTTGGGACCACCTAATATAATAGTTACTTCATCGTATCCCTTGACAATTTTGAATGATCCATTACCAGTTCGTTAAAATTGACTATCTATGTATAATTAATTATCTCTTATACGAACATTGAGCCCTGAATATTCCTTTCTAATTTATTAATGCAGCAATTTAATTATTGTACACGAGAAACAAAATTAATTATCTGAAAACTAAGTTACAGGTAATTTTATAAAAATTGCTAAATGTCAAACTGTATTTTGTATTTTATATCCATTTTGTTCAAATACATGGTATTCGGTGATTTTTAGCCAAATTAATCCTGATACATTTACATAAATGTTTCAAACACGACAGACAACAAAAATTTAACAGAAATATATAAATATGTAAAAATTGCCACTGCAAAAAGATTTCTGCATAAACGATTGAATGAAGATAATGACTGCTAACACAAAAAAGGTACAGGACCTCGGCTCTGTTACTATTGATCCTATTTTCAATCGATATCTTATCAGCTATACAAGTGCCACGTGTGCAGCTACAAGATCAATAATAAAATCGTGTCTACGTTAGAAAATATTTCTTATCAATCATATTTTCGACAAACATATTTGCATTCAAAGTTTTTTTGAAAGAAATTTGTTTGAATTTAACAACAGCAACATGCTGTTTTATCAAAAATATAATGCGAATCACTTTACTATCACAAAAAAATAAATCATTAATTACATTTTGTAATTAACAAGTGTTATGTGAAATTTAATGTGGAAGTAGTATGACAGACTTTTGGAAATTATGTATATGCTTCATATCTAGCTTTAAAACTAAGAATTTGTTTACGCAATTGCTGTCTTATTCAAGTAAAGGGGTTTATATTATTCAAGTAATGAGAATGTTAAAAAATACATGATCAAAATTTTTTGAAAAGTTTACTTCAATACACTGAACAGAAGTAGAAATCATTCCTGATATTCACAAAATTCTTTCTTTTTCAATCACAATGACTGGTCAGAAATGTTTCTTTATATAATGTACACATGGGTGTATTTGTATATTTCTTACGTATATGTATATCTTTAAGTTATTTCAATAAATAACTCACTTCAATTTACGTACAACGTTACAAAAATTATAATGAAATGTGCCAATTGAAGTCACAATAAATAAAGTAATGAAAAAATATATTGTTTTTTTCAAATCTATTTGTATTCTATATATTGAAAATGATTATCTCAGATTTGAAGTCATTGTATCAAATATTTTTTGCAGCCTAATGCTGTTAATAAATAAAAAAGCCCCCAGACAATCAATATTTATTATCAATATCATTGAACGTATCAGTGCAAATATGAATATATGAAAGCACCTTAGCGGTGATGAGACTGCTTCAGAAAGATAATAAAATTCTCTACTGTGATGTGTTCTATTTTTAAGAGTAAAATAATCATGTTATACAAATACAGTAATGTCTCCAATAGTGTCCCTCGCTCGGGACCGAATGGGGACACTAACGGGGCGCAGACACGATTCTCGAGCGAGTTCGGGTCGCCTTTGATGTTGTGGCAGCCGAGGCTCGAGGCAGCGTCATAGGAAAGAGGCAAGATAAAATACCCCTGTACGTGAGACAATACTAACGCGATCAAAATTCAAGAATAAAACTTCTGCATTTTTGGTCCGTTTTGAATGAAATTTTACCAAAATGTTCGTTACAATCTCCCGATTAAAATGACACCAAACACGATATGGTTTGAACAATTCTTACTTATCATGGTATTAATAATTCTATTCCTCTTTATTATTGTTTCCGATAGCAACCGGAATGTGTATATTAGTTGTTAAGAATAAGGTAATTAGTAGTGAGATTATAGATTTGAAAGTAAAATTTCGATTCCATGTCTCCCTTAGTGTCCCTCGCTCGGGGACACCAATGGTGTGCAGGACACGTTTCTCGAGCGTCGGGTCGCCTTTGATGTTGTGGCAGCCGAGGCTGGAGGCAGCGTCATAGGAAAGAGGCAAGATAAAATACCCCTGTACGTGAGACAATACTAACGCGATCAAAATTTAAGAATAAAACTTCTGCATTTTTGGCCCGTTTTCAATGAAATTTTACCAAAATGTTCGTTACAATCTCCTGA
This sequence comes from Nomada ferruginata, assembly GCA_963583965.1. Lineage (NCBI taxonomy): Eukaryota > Metazoa > Arthropoda > Insecta > Hymenoptera > Apidae > Nomada > Nomada ferruginata. The sequence continues at coordinate 3,856,507 of OY757225.1, read as the reverse complement.
TTAAAATGACACCAAACACGACATAGATTGGTGCCATGGGACTGATTATTTCGAAGACCATTATTACTACCATTATAAGTAAAAATTGTCCAAACCATATAGTGTTTGGTGTCATTTTAATCGGGAGATTGTAACGAACATGTTGGTAAAATTTCATTCAAAACGGACCAAGAATGCAGAAGTTTTATTCTTAAATTTTGATCGCGTTAGTATTGTCTCACGTACACGGGTATTTTATCTTGCCTCTTTCCTATGACGCTGCCTCGAGCCTCGGCTGCCACAACATCAAAGGCGACCCGAACTTACTCAGGGGGCCGCCACCCCAAGTGGTGGGGATAGGAAAAGGACACTAATGGAGACACAATTTTGGACACTAATGGAGACATTACTGTACTACTTTAATATGACGTCGTAATTTATCTCACAGCCAAAACATGGTATAATTGGCGTAACTGCTATACAATACTAATTATTATCAATACAATATTGGCCCTTTAATATCTAAATTATTCGTATCAAATGGATCGCATTTCATATAATATCAAACGGAATTTGATATCATCTTTATACACCTGTCTATTCTTTTGTACGTGATTTTGCAGAGTAAAGTTAATATTCTCAGTCTAATTTCATCATAGATCTGGCGAGTTCTAATTTTCATAGCTTTGCTGATAGGTAATATTATTTCAATTTGGCGTGAAAGCTCGATGGAATGAAATTTAACTGTACAATGTCAAATGATACAGCTTAATGCAAAAACCACTTCTCCTCAATCGCCTAATTACATTAATCCTGCATAATATTTTTAACCAATCACTCATTAATAATTTTTATTAACTGTAACTAAGGATTTCAAATTGCCTGTCTTCGTTATTGCACTATTACATTTTCAATCAGAAACTCAAGGAATCCAGCCAATGGGATATTGCATATCCTTTAGTTTAAATTATTTATTTTGTTACTAGCAATTCCCTTCTTTTTCTGTAATATAAAAAATTATGCCACATGAAATTAACAACACATATACTATTTGTTTATTCCCAAATGAGCTTTTTAATCTGCCTCTAGATAGGTACGATAAATCAAAGTTTTACCTGTTTTGTAATTTAACAAAACATGTTAATTATATTAACCCAATGCCCAATTTTGAAACATCTTTTGTTAACATATCTGTCACGCACAATAATTTCGTTTGAAAAGATTAAAATAAAAGTGAACACTGGGGATTAATGAGTTAAGTGACAGAAATAGAGCAACAATGATAATACTTTCAGATCCGGATTCATCCACGTGCCGTTTAAACATATACAGTATTGTCTCGATAGTTGCGAAAAAGAGCTGCACGATAGTTGCAAAGAGTTTATCCCCACTCCTGGGGGGTATACCCCTAGAGGCGTCCAGAAGCTCGCTTGCCGATCAGTGTAACGCGATCCGGGGTCGGGTATATCGGTGAGGTAATACTAATTCAACGATGAAACTTTGCCATTTCTCATCCTTTTCTTATGAAATTTTTACACAGCATAGCTGACATTTTTCTCATTAAAATGACACCAAACACGATATAATTTGGAGTATATTTACTGGCTTAATTAACGTTAATAAGTTTCGACCGCAGAAAAAGATAGGTAGTGAAAAGAAAAGAGAAGCTGCGATCGTCTTTTGGCTTGGCTGCTCGGCCGCTTATCTTTACTCGCTGTCCTTTTCTACGTTCGACGCTGTCGGCAAATTTCAAACAACGTAGGAACTACACGCTAGTTGCAAACGTTCAGTCCCGAGGCTTTCGCAACTATCGAGACAATACTGTATCACCCTAATTAGATATGAAACTATCACAATACTTGAATAAATGAACACCATCACTGAATACGCCAAATCAAAACAATTTCGATGGTGTCTACGATCTCAGTGTACTCTGTCAAGATGAAATCAATAAATTCTTCAGACTCTGTGCTATCATCTGCATTCCTAGTTGCGCGAATCGCAATTAACATTCTCACGGTAATTTTATTAGGTACTTGACGAACTCTATTATAATTTGCATAGCCTTACAGGTAAGCAATATTAAGCAATTTATTTCTTCTTCCAAGAAGACCTTTATCGTTTTGCACGTATCGTCAACAAATGCCAATTCACAAATTTTCTAGAAACTCCATCAATTTTAGTCTTGGACGATATGGTGAGAAATCGTAGAGATACTTATTTATTTCTATTCTTTTCTTCAGCAGACTGCAAAAAGATTAGTTGTGCTTTTATATTCTTTAAAAAATAAAAATTTTCAGACTGCTTGTATTAATATCTTTATCAAAATGATTCCAATCGCCGTCTGTCGAAAGAGAATTAAAAAACTGTATACTTGATTAGAAAACATTAATAAGGTTTACACCTCGCTAGGTAAGGATTAAAGACATGGCATTGAAAATCAGGTGCATATATTAAAACAATAAGAAATCTATTTATACGTTTTACGAAAACAGAGGCTGGATATCGTATAGTCCGTTTTGCGCCCAGCGGTACAGTTACTGTGAATAGCATGATGTTTAAAGTTTTATCGATAATGTCTGAACTGCACGAATAGCTTATATTTATATACCTGCGCAGGTCGATTAACGTTATTTTAAAGTAAAACGTTATAACACTTTTACTTGGCAATACATACGGGATATTAATATCAGGCAACTCTTATTTTCAATGTCTACTGTAAATTGAAGGTCTGTTTCTACTGATTACATTTCAATATAATTATAATAAATATAGAGTACAATTTAGTAAGTGTCCCGCCCATACAACACAATTTTTTAATCTTCACTTGCACTGTGCTCATTTCGCAAAACATTTTACTTTTTCATAACCTTTTTATACTTTACATGTAATTTGCCAAGGTTGATTTCAACAAGAACATTATGAATATGTACACACTGGAAAAAGTTACATTCAGTAATACAAAGAAACAGTAGAAGAATTCAACATATGCATAAAGTAACGAACAGTTATGGTACCACTAGTAATTAATTAAACCATTAATTCTTCAAAAATGTATTTATTAATATATTAGTGGGTTTTTGAGACAGAGTTCTACCGAACTGTACTAACAATCTATATGCATTTTGCGCGTATATATGTATATTTTTAATGTTTCTGGTTGTACCAGGAAAAGAATTTAGGTTTCGCGTTGTTCACTTCTATTATTTCGCATAGAACGTCATTGTGTACATACTTATTCTTTCTCGGAAACATACAAAGTGCAAATCGATAAGGTTCAGTAAAACTGCCATTGAATACAGGAATATCTATACACGTATTCGCGCCTACATATGTATATCGCGAAAGTATTCGGTGGGCAAACTTCCCGAACTTAAGTCGAACGAAGTGGAGAAAGCCTGGGGGGCGTAAAAACGACTTTACAATATGGTTACACGTCCTTGTACCAATACACGCCTGGATAAAAATAACGAAGAATGTATCTGTTCACGAAACAACTCTCAAAGCTTATTCCTTATCTGTTGACTTACGTTTAAGCTTTTATGCCAGTTGTCCTGATTTTTTTCTAGACGTGCAATTATATTTTGTGCCTGCGACGTGATGTGCATGTATAATAGCAAGCTATTTATACCCAATTGGTGTAATAAATGTCCACCTACAACGTAGTGCTAACTCTAACTATTTGGGCAGTGCTAACAATTTATTTAAGACATATAGTACGGAACATTAGATCATTAATCCCGATTCGAAGTAAATGGAGGAAACCATACGTTTTCCAATTTATCAATTGATCATTGGAAGTGTTGCATGCGGAAGGTAGAATAAATTATTTTCAATTTCTGTTGTAGGATGTTTAATAGATTTTCAAAATGTTAATCTGATATTGTCAAATAAACGGTACTTTTTTGTTTTATGTTCGGTTTCTGTATTTATGAAATATTGCATCATTTTATCTGAAAATTACTTGATCGCCGTAAGTACGCTTACAACTTCCGTATAAAAATAAAATTCTTCCTCAGATATTATACTAAAAGCGATATTTCTTAGTAAATCATTTTCCATCATAATACACAGCTTCCAATCTTAATTATTTCGTTGATATGACCTGGTTCAATTCTGCAGAGCACAGTAAATAAACTGCACATACAATAATAAATTATTAACGTAACATTTTAAACATTTCTCGCTGCACATCTCGCTGCTATAGTAGTTACAAAATTAGTTTCAATTACATTTATGCGTATTTCATATACGCAGATTGACTATTTGTTACCATTATTATAGTTTAGCAGTTACTATTATTATTGCAGTGAAAAACAACAATTTTTGTCAATATAGCACCAGAATGCTCAAGGAAATAGTAATCCCGCATTGATGTTACAACTTGCTAGTATTTTTAGCAGCTGATATAATTCTATAGGAGAAAAATTTCAAATCGAGCCGTTTCTCACCCTCCGAGGAAACGACAGATGATCCCGACGTTCCACCCTCGTCGCCATAGAAACCAAAGAATCACATTGCAGGGTGTGGCACGTGCACGAGCCACACCACAGAATTCGAGAATAGCCAAACGAAACGTAATTTTGAATAGAAATGATCATATTGAAAGCTGCACTAATATATCTCAATTACTGAGCATCCAAAGAGAATACTCTCTGGATAACATTTCCTGCGACACATTGAACGTAATATCGCACTCGGCAATTCAGGGAGAGACGTGCTTCTCTTCTTTCAATTGAAGAAATAAGCATTTCCTTCATCGCCTCGCCGATTGATTGTTTTCGCTATCCATCCAGGGTAATCACTAATCACAGTTATTATTTACAGACATTGTTTCCACATTCCTGGCACTGCTAGGCAGTGCCAGTGCCAATAGAATACAATTATTCTTCATACGAAGCTCCGTTTTTCAAGAAAATCGTCAAACTTGTATACTGGACAGGTTCTTAATTTGACTATCTATAATTTTCAATTAATGCAGCTTGATTCTACTCAAGCGCGTGAGCAATTACACATGCGTGGGTCAATGATAGAGCGTTCGGATATAGGAATAACATCTTATGAACATTTAAATTCGATTTGGTTTAAAACGGATGTTTGCAATACATAAGCAATTACCTGCTTTCTGATAGTACCAGACTTTTTGAAAACACGCTGCATACAAACGGTGCATTATAAATAGTTTGCCAATTGAAAACATGATATAAAAGAAGACTGCGAGAGTTGAATAAAAATAAATAAAATATGATAATTAATTAGACTACAAAATATGAAAGTAAAAATACTGTTAGATTAAATAATTATTAAATATTGTTAGAATAAATAATATTTTTACAACAGCAACATTTCATGAAATAGTTATTTTTTATATTGATTTACTTGAATGTATTTAGCTTTTCTATGTCCAATCTTCACTTATGGACCATATATTCCGAATGCAGCTAATAAAAATGTACAATGGGTGATGTGGAATGAGTAAGATTATTGATCCTATCAAGATACTCGAATTTTTTGTAACTTATTTCTATTTCTAAATGAATATGTTTCTATGTTCAATAATGATAATATCGTATCCTTGCTCAATTTATAATTTCTGTTGCATACAGGATAAAATTCGGCTCCATATGCCTTGTTTATAAAACAAGGGTGTAATTAAGAAATTTAAAAAATGTAATATTAGTTGCCAAATGCGAACTTTGATATGTTGCTTATTAATTGAGCACTGCCGCGAAAAGTAGTAACTAAAATTATTTATGCTACGCTGCAGGCTGTTGAACGCTTATGCGTGGTATCAAATTTTCTATCGGACCATATTTAAGCATATTTTGCTCGATAAGAAAATGAACGAGTTTGTGATTTGTGCCCTCATCTGTGTTACTTTTTTTTTTATTATCTATGTTATCAATATTTTTATTTCACGATGCCCTTTTTATGTAGATAAATTCTTCTCATAAACATATAATTAAGAAGTACAAATTGCAGAAATCTGTGCACATTAAATTTTTCAAAATTAACAATATTTTATTATATATTTATTTGTATATTACAATAATCTTGTAATTATTTGCAACGTGTAAATGTTTTATCCTCGTTTCATTCCGGTTATTTAATAAGTTGATGAATTAATTCGCGTCCCACATTTATGGTAAATATTATTATTTCTGTTTCTTAAATGCATTTGTCTGTTGATGCATACGTAAATCGCGTATGCACATTTATTGATTTGGCTCACTGCAACGTATTCCTGGTGGTTAAAAATATCCCTGACACGTGTAGTATTTCGTAAAATTGAGAGGGCGCTCCTTGTTCCTAATAGAAAGTTAATTACGTTGCAGAAACAAATGGGCGGAAATTATATTCAAAGATATTATAGGAATTGAGTTTCAAGATGTTATACATTATCTTGCACAATACGCAATATTCTTTTACCATTTACAATAAATCAGTAGCAAATACTATCACACTATAAATAAATAAATATACAATCAATATTGCCATAGCATTTCGTATTTTTCTTAATAATTCCTTAAACAGATAAGTACATAAAACATATTGCTACTATCCTTTATTAATATTTAAAACTAAAAAGGAATCCCGAAAATGTACTCGTAGCAACTAATAATAAACCCAGCCACAAAATATCATTTATTTTTCCTAAGTTAGAATCTTCCTACAATAAATTAGATTTCTCCAAAGAATATCACGAGGGAATTACGTAGGGCATTCGAATCCTTCTAATATGTATACAGGGTGAGTCTCCTAACGTGACGACCTCAAATAAGTCGTAAGGTATTCGTTGCACGAAAAAATTATTCAAACAAAAGTTGCATGGTATCTAGGGGGACATACAGTGCTCTAATCTGTTTTTTATTACCTTACTTTTTTATTGAGATATTAGGGTCACCTTCAGTTTTTTAAATGGAATGTCTAATATTTTTTTTCGAATTCGGATAAATCATCAAATTTTGCGTAAAAAAGTATTGCACAAAGTGGGACTTCAAATGAATAATTAGTGAGATATCTTCAAATTAATAATCTTCTATTAGGAAATAATGCGTAGTCAACGCGATTCTTAACACGACTTTATTTACGACGGCAGGTCATACGAAGCATACGAAAAATACGATATGATAATTGTTTATGGTGCGTGTGAAGAAAATGCTATAAAAGCTAAGATCTTGTACCAAGCTAAGTATCCTGATCGAAATCAACCATCGCATTCTACCTTCTTAAGGCTCCGTCGAAGACTCAAAGAACATGGCAATTTTAATGTACAGAAACGTAAAAGGTATCAGAAAATTGTAAATAACGAAGGGTGTCGTACTTCAACCTTAGCAGCTATTGCCCACAAGTGCATTGACTGCAATGGACAGCACTTCGAACACCGCTTGAAATAAAATTTGTTTCAAAAATATCTCAGTAATTATTCATTTGAAGTCCCACTTTGTGTAATACTTTTTTACGCAAAATTTGATGATTTATCCAAATTCGAAAAAAAATATTAGACATTCCATTTAAAAAACTGAAGGTGACCTTAATATCTCAATAAAAAAGTAAGGTAATAAAAAACAGATTAGAGCACTCTATGTCCCCCTAGATACCATGCAACTTTTGTTTGAAACATTTTTTCGTGCAACGAATACCTTACGAGTTATTTGAGGTCGTCACGTTAGGAGACTCACCCTGTATATCTTGAAAGCCTTTGAATAGGCGCAACTTAAAAACATCGGGAATTCTATTTCTTTTATCGATTAATATCAGATTTCGCTCTAGCGTATACATTTCGTACCCATGCTCTAAATCCACAAAACCAGAAGACCATCCGTGTTTCAGTAACTCTTTACAGAACATGAACAATGTCCTTTACGTAACTACGAAATTTCAGCATAAAGCAGTAGACATTGCACTGATCATACAAGCTCGATACGCGCGTGGAACTACGTACTCGTTGCAGCGTGTTACAACACGTAACCTTCTTTTATATTTAACGCTCTCTTTATACACTTTGAGTAATTTGAAAACAAAAAAATTAAAATTATATTCTTACATATATAGACGTACTGCAAATATTCCTTGAATATATTAGGTTGTCCCAAAAGTTATTTTCGTTTTCTTATTAGATACTAACTTAGATTTAACTGCAAAAGATTTTACGAACGGTACAATATTATCCAATTATGTGAGATAAGTTCTTTCTTTATCAGCATACTTCATCCCTTCAGAAGCATCGCGACACCACCACGATGATTTTTATGTCGTTTAGAGAGTTGAATTTCTTATGACGATCAGAATTTCTACAGAAAGAAATAAATGATAATCAGGAAAAGCAACGTCTGGACAGTAAGGGCAGCGGCTGGGATATTCCAAATCAGATGTAACTACCTTTCCATCTTTCAAGGGGCACAGAATGGGGCTGGGACTATTGATTCAAACGATATCAACTGTTGGAAATCTAGAAGACAATTGAATGGCGCAACAACAACAAGTAGATGAGGCTGCGTATTTGACTAAACATTATCTAATAAAGCCGAGCGTTCAGTTGCCGAAAAGAACGTCCGTGACGACGTAATATTTCACTAAATCGAAGCAACAAGTTTCATCATTATTTTCAATAAGGAAACATAACATTCTGATACAGCCGCTCTTCATATTAAACTTCATGGATATTAATATACTGTTTATGTTTTCAAATTGTGTCGCAATTTGATGGAAAATTTAAAAATTTGACCACTATTTTATTATTATGATTTAAAAACCGACAGATTTATTCATGATTCTATATTTGTCACAACATCAGCTAAAAATATATTCTGGAGGGATGCAATGTTGAATATTACACGTGAACATCACCCACGCACTGGAAGGAAACTGGAAAGAAAATGTGAAATATAGGCTGCCCCATACAAGGGAAAGCTAGTATTAAAATTACCACAGATACTGCACGAAACAGGGGATGAGAATTCTGTCGATATTGGTGGTGGTATTGTCGGAGACATCGTACGCGACGTGAATCATGTTGTGCAGTAATGAAAATAGAAAAGCCAAATGCAATTTAACCGAGAACAAGACTGGGAAATTGAAAAGTAAAAAGGAACAATAAGATCTCCTTAGCGAACCGAAATTTAATCTCGTTTCAACGTGTAACTACGTACAGGTGTAAACCTTGATCTAGAAAACTAATCTGTTTATGTACTCGTATTTATAAAAGTATCTGATTTGCAGAAAGAAACTTTACCAGTTAACATTAACGAAACGATTAAGGAACGTAATTACATTTCAAATAGCAATTTATTCTTCTATGTCGACGGGAAAAAAATGTCACAACATTGAATATTCCGACGACACAACATTTCTGAAAGTTTTATTAAACTTGTGCGAGAGTTAGGATAAATGATCATCATTGAAGTATATGAAAGTTTCGATTCGACTATTTATCCCACCCTCGTATAGTACAGCAAGGGTTAAAGATTATTACAATAATAGAGAACGGTAATAAGTTGAATATGGTGTTCAACGATACAAATATTTATCTAAAATTAAATAGGTCAAAATGTTAAAAGGGTAAATAAAATGAAGTAAAATGTTTAAATGGCTGGAGCTATTGCAATAACTATTCATATGATTGCCCCGCTGTTTTGCAAACTGTAACTACTAAACCAGACACGGTTACGAAAAATGAAAAAAAATATTGCACAAAGCAGTAGCTTACAGACAGCCACATTTTAAATACGTTACACGACTACTTTGCATGTAAATGTTCTATTGCGGGGAATAATTGAGGACTATATTGCATGCTCCCATTGGTGCACTAATATGAGGATTATTTTTGTAAACCTTCATAATGCAACGTTTATTCAATGTATTTCATTTTCTATCTGATCTGGTTTTTATACTACTTCACACGTATTTTAATAATTTATTGTATTGTACTCTGACGTTTGTTAAGATATTACTCGCACTTCTCTCGAACGTTAATAACTATAATTTCTCCGTGGAATATCATTATTCCGGTATGTAATTCATTATATTCAAGTAGAAATAAAATAAAACCTCGCAGCCTGCACCTGGTTTCGAACTATTTTTATGATAAAATATTTCTTATGTTAAAATAGTAGAAGGACAAGTACAAAATTTACGCATTGTTGTTTTATTATTTAGACATGTAAAAATATTAACGACAGGGCATACGTATATAAGTAAATGCCAAAAAATATTGGAAAACCTTCCTGATTAAATTAATTTAATTGACATAATCCTCATTCTGCAATGAAAACATCCTCAATAGTTCAATCCATATTATCTTACCAAACTAATCTTTACCAATAATTTCTCTAAGATGTAACTAAGCTTCTCTATTACCTAGTGCACTATAAAATTGCAATATCAGATAATAATTTATAAAAAAAAACGTTGTATTCTATGCATATTTGTAAGGTCAATACAAAAATACAATTAACAGTTAAAGTGAGCGAAATCATAAAAAAAATTATGTGGTATATATTATTATTGATTCTTATTGAGTCAAGTCTTCCTATCAACAGTTGATAAAGTACGATCCTGATTGATAATTGATAGAATTATACGTAATTCCACATGATAAATATTCGAAGCGATTAGATATTCTTTAATTATCGTACAAATAAAAAGCCACAACAGCAAAAATTAATTTTACCGTTAAAAACACGAAACTTTTGCCTGTTACTACGCACCGGATGCTGGTCATTTAATCACTGCTTAATTGATTAGAGGCTTCTGAATAATTTCACCTTTTTGTAACTTTTAATTTCTGATTAAAATTGGCATGGAACATAGTACGCCATTCCTACGTGTCGGCCATTTATCCCTTCTACTATTTCCGTTTTTCGTTTATTTTCGCGTTAAATTAATAATGATTTAGTGTTACATGAAAATTGTCGAGTGGAACGTTTCTTGTTGGCCATAATCTGAACACAGATTGATTTAGCGTTAATTTATATAATACACGAAATATTTACTATACAAATTAATTTAACATTGAATGATAAGTATTTATTAACAAGAACATTATTTTATTGTTTGATGTTATAATCCCTACGATACGTCTCATATAAGAAAACAATTGATTTTCTTCTTCCACATACCAATGCAGTTTTAAATAAAATCGAATGACTCGTGAGAAGAACGTGAATTAGTCAACAAATATGTAATACAAATTTCATTAGATCGCAGTACTGTTTAGGGTTCCATGTGATCAACAACAGGATTGAAAATCTTCCTACTTTCTATGGAGCGAAAGATATATTTCACGTCTCAAACAGAATAAATGCTGACATCATGAATAAAAACACAGTTACTTTTTAAGTAGGCTGTATTATATAGTTTGCGCGTTGCGTGTTAGCCGAATCAATGTTCCGAAAAAGATTTGACGGTCAAATCGCATGCGTTTATACATACACACATGTATCATTCGTACCGATTCTGAAAATTCCCATACAAAACACTGACAACCGCGCAATCATTTTTAAACTTTGAAAAAGAACTTGTCATTAATAATAATCAATAAAGCTGAAACAATCGTGATCTATGAGCCCCTGTGACAGAAGCGACCGCGAGAATAGCCAAGCCCTTTTTTCGTAAGTTCGATCGGGGGATAGAATGAAGCGATGGGGTAGAAAGTGGAAAATATAATTGTATGTGACAGGAACACTTACTCGTCAATTTCTTCGTCTGTCAGCTGATGATTCATCGTGGCACTTGCGTCTTTGTTACTGTACGATTCGATTCGACTGCTGTGGGTTGCCTCACGCTACTGTAGGGGTGTAGTCCTGTCGATGATCCTCCGCAGGCTGTAGTCGCAAAAACGACACCACGGTCATGTTGCGCGCGCGCGGTTTCTCCTTGCCGCACCAAGCATCCTTTTCTTAACATTTTCGCCTTAATAGAATGTCATGATTGTTGGAAATGCGCCGCTAGGCGTCCCACTTCCTCATTGGCCTACGTCGAGCGATCACATTCTTGCGCGCGAACTTGCAAATTCCAGGAAGACGAGTGGCGCATAGTTTGAATTTTTCATTAACTCTTGAATCTCGGTCGTACTTTTCAATGAACGATAATGAAATATATTTTTATTACACTGAACGGTGTGTAATGTACACTCGACCATTATATTTTCCTGGATGACAGAAACCGAGTTAACGCGTCTTTATTGTGTGAATTTATATGCCATTGCTAGAAATAGCGAGCGGATCCGAATAAGCGGTCCTTAACGCGATGCGCGCGTGGGAGGGAAAATATTGGCTGGATTTTAAATGCCAGAGGAAAACGTGCGTTATGGTGTGGAATAGGGAAGAATATTAATTTGGATCATTTCCTTGGGTTTCTGTTTTCCGTCGTGTGTACCTAATCTTTGGTGGGAAGAAATTTACTTTCAGGCAATGAAGCGAATGGCCAGTAGTATAAGAGATTAAGCGCGGATCGTGTTAATTATATTGTTGGCATGAAATAAATAAACAATTTGATCCTTCAGAATTAATGTATCTTGTATGTATTATTGTCATGAATTTTTAATTTTAATTTACATAATACAAGTTAAAAATACAGAATGAAATATTAATTACAATATATATAATTAGCAAGTTTTACTGTTAACAAAATCAACAATTGTATGTTAAAGTTAAAAATTGAGTTGGTGTTTATAAATATAACTGTATCTATATGAATATAAAATACGTAAAATAGCAAATAAATGAAATAAATGAAATGTTGCATAAGTCGTATAAATACATAATAAACGAAATTCTTTAAATAAGATGTACTATGGCCATCTATATTTTATCTATGTAACAAACTCAACAAAATAAAAATCCCGCGATATGATGGAAATGTAAACGCCGCTATTTTCATAAAAAAAACGGAATTATAACTTAAGTCAATATATGTATATTCTTTATTAGTAAATATAATTCAACATAACTTATCATGAAATAATGTGAACAGGATTAAGGATGATAGTTATATTCAAGGATTAACACTAGCCGAGGTAAATTATACGAGGTGAATGCTGTATCGTGCATCAATATTACTGTCACAAACTGCGTTTATTTTTATCATTAATGTATATTATTTATTATAAATAAGTTAGAAACATTGATTTCATTTTGGGCTTGGTAGGTGTTTACATTTTATACACACAGAAAGAATACCCAACGTATTATGCTTTCAGAAAAATGTATACTTTTGACAAAAAATGATTTACAAATGAACTATAGCCACAAATTTGCGCGTCACTCGCTCTTTCTCGAGTCAGGCGATAGAAAGCCTGTTTGTCTCAACCAATTTTTTATCTTTCGTTAAAATGTTTCACACATACTGCATACGTATCATGCACCTAAGTTCATTCTCGCACACCAAATCATTCTCTCCCTCTCTCTCTCTCTCTCTTCTCTCGCAATCTCATTCTTTCTCACTAGCATCGTTTTGCACATCGTTGAGTGCACATTTATTTCCTCTCCCTCGCCGTCATCCATTCTCCTGAACTATACGCTCTCACTGAAAACCAAGCAGTATTGTTATTATTATTACTAATATTATTATTATTATTTTATTATTATTCAATATTATTTGTTATTATCTCTTAATATTATATTTTATCCAATGTATTTATATATATTTTTTTTTCTTTCATATAAACTCAGTGTTTCAACCAAAGTAGGTATGACATTATGCTGCCCAGTGTGCGTGCAGTGTTAACAGCATCAGGATCCTGACGTTCAGGCTGCACATGTCCAAACGTCACACCCTATTTCACCGATTTCTCCAACACCATGAAGTTTATCTGTGCAAGTACTCTCTAGGTTCGTGCAAAGCGGTTTTCTATCACCTTTTTGCAAATGTTCACCCGATGGAACCTTAAAAGGCGGCAGAAACGGCAGTCAGTCGAACCTCTAGAGAATACAAGCAGTGGGCAGCGCGCTAGCCAGCAATGAGCGAGCGCAGGCAGTGAGCAGTTCATACATACGTACACTGTAATGTGGATACAATGCGAGCCAAGGTCATATGCGTCCTTGAACAATGACCCAGGCTACGCTGTGCTGTGCCATTAAGCGAGGGCTCGATGAGAGAAAAGCCACTGTTACGATTAAGATTTTTACGTGGTTCTTGAACCGCAGGATTATAATTTTATGGCATGAGATCGCAGCCCTCACGTTCTGTACACAGCCTATGGAGTAGAAAGATAGCAGACGAATCGGCCATCTTTCATCTCCTAATTACCTAAAGTCACATCAAACAGATGTTTTTTTTTTCTTTCTAATAATTTCTTAATATTGAAGGGGAGTAAAGTTTCCTTCTTGCTGGTTTTTTCCTTCTTATGTTGCTCTCTTCAACGCTAACCTATGTTTCATTTTATATATTATATATAACAATATTTATACGATGAATTATGGATTCGAGTCACATGCAGAAAAAACTTTTATTCGCTTCTGGCACAGATTAAAAAAAAAAGGAAAACACTTTGGCTCTTTTGCATCTAAGAAAGAATTGCAATAAAAACACCACACTAGTAAATGGCACTAGAATTGCTCTCACTTGTGTCACCGACTACTTGTGATTAAAAAGCATTTTGTCCCTCTTCTCTTCAGTTTCATGTTGAGATCTCTCGATTTGAGATATAAACACTTGGACAGGACATTGTATGGCATGGCTGCACTCTATCTTTATACGTTTATTTACGTGTCGTTCGTGGTACTGTTATATAAAAATCAGACGATTTACGCAGTCAGCCAGGCATGATTGACTAAACTAATCTATAAAAAGGTAACAAATTCAACAAATAGAGTAGGAAACTAAATCAATTTGTTGGTATTGACAGTGAGAAGGTTTAGGAAAGAACGTATAACGCTCAGATTTAGGTCCATATTTGTTCATCGCTGTTACCTCCGTTATAAATTTTACTAATCGATAGTTGGTACACTTGTAATGGAGCAGCGACAATATGCTGATGGCACCACAAATTACTGTTCATTTTCGTTTTCTGCCTTTTTCGTCTCCTCCCCATTCGCAACTTAACAAAGTTCACACTGATACCTTGGTCAGGGTATAATAAAAATTGTTGAGTCCATTCTGAATTTTATATATTGCCATCTAAACCAGATTATATTCCTTTAAGTTAGACTGTAGGATGGTGTCTTTCACTGCAGCAAATACAAATCTGATGTTCTCCGTATCTGTAAGAAAAAAGAATTGTAAGAATTTTCAACTTATGTTTCAACTAGTTACTTATTATTGGTTAGTCAGTTAAACAAATAGTATTGTAAGTTGCAAAGATCTTGTAAGAAAAAATGAGTAATGTATAACAAATACACTTACCCTTAATTAAGGGATGAAAAGAAAGCCAAAGTCGACACACATGCACCATGCAAATTTTATTTTTTTGTATGTGGAAGCTCACAAAAACGTCAACATGTACATAATACAATTCATATCATGGAGATCATTAAACGCAGTAATTACATAGCACAATGTTATATTTAAATGAAATGACTAAAGCACAGTAACTTATGACAGTTCTGTTCGTCTTCACAATTATTGATTTAAAGTAACAAATCGTAGTAGGCACCATTGATTGCAAAGGTTTTTATAAAAGTATATGTAAAAGGAAAAGACCTCTACACAATGCAGTACATTTGTTTTTATATTAATTCAAATTATCAGTAACTTTGCAGAAATATCACATGCCGTTTAAAAACGAGGTAGGTCCCATACTCCCACAAACATGAAATATATTAATTGCATTATACATTAACTGTGCTTTGTTAAACGAAAAAATAAGGTAAACGGACATATTATATAAACAATACACGTACCCATTGTTAATAGTATTTTGGAGAGAAGAGATTTATTTAAATAAATTTGAAACTTAGGAAATTGTTAAGTTTTTACAATCAAACTATATGCAAATAAATATCATTTGTATAATCCATGCATTAAGACTTTGTGCAGACCACAGTATTCCATCCAATGACCTTATAAGGATGGCCCTCGCGAATTAATTTAAATCACGTTATGATATGTACCACACCAATCTAATACGTTTCGAAATTTTACTATGTAGTATTTTTTATAACGAAAAAATGAAAATGTATTAAGCTTCACAAGAATTGTCTTGAATTTCACTAAAGAATAATATTTTTCGCTACACGGCCAGCATAATAATTGATGGACTAATATTGTTTTGCACAATCTGTAATACTAGTCGAAACCTTTTTTTTAAACTCCATTTCGTGTTTTTATTTACAATTATTCTATCAAAATAATATACGTGTAAATAATGTTACGTAAGGAAAACAGATTGGCAGTCTCCAAATCTTGCACAGAGAAAAAGTTTCTTTTCTTTTGACGTACCAGCATTGTAAAAAAAAATCTGCGTACATACATATATGATAAGAGATAGTCGTGTTTATATATGTATAAATGCAAAACATTGCCCATCAAGTCTTCAACATATTAGGCAAGATTAAATTCTTTAAGTGCAGTTTGCATAATTGTATCTTTAACAGCACAAAATACAAGCTTGATATTTTCAGTATCTGATGAATAGTCCCATAAACGCAGCATGCAATAATAAACCATGTATCATTATGAGTAAAAGTAAATTTCAAGCACGAAAAATCGATCTAATTTTAAAAATGATCATGCCACTTGTTCATGGTAGTGCTTATGACTATTAGTAAACAACTACAGCATTAGAACAATTTAATTTAATCAAATTTTGCCTTGCTATAAGCATTATACAAATAGATTGATTTTTCTGCATGTAATGACAATTATTATAAAAAGTACGCACCTTTTGCTGAAGAATATAAGCAACATGCAGTTCGCTTTGCACAATATACATAATGTTAAAAAGCAAAAACAAATAAATGCTAGCATTCACAACTGGCAGCCTACCTGTGGCACACGTAAAGTGTGAATATATGATCTTCTCGTTATCTGGATTCAAGTCGACAAACATCCTTAAAATGAATTCTCTAGCAGCCATGGCACTTCTTTGTGGGCCTGTGAAATATACAAGCAAGCATACGAAATAACATTACTTCTAATTACATATACTCAAGCACTTACTATTGTTGCTTCCCCTAATTAAATTGTCAGTGGCATATTATGTCAAGATTTGATCACAACCAAATCAATTATTTATTAATACTGACAGCATAATATTACGTTATGTATGCTATCTAAAATGATGTACTTGTCAAAACATAAAAGAACGTGTAAATAATAAAAGGGCGAGAATCATATTTTATTACTTAGCTAGTACGTGTGTGCTACTTCATCTTAAAAAATGATATATAATAAAAAACATGAAAAACAATTAAATCTAATGTTTATATATTTTTTGCAGAAAAATTTAAAAGGAAACATTTCAATAATGTAATTCGTATCGAACCGAGTTTTATTTTTATGTTCTACTAAATCAATACTGCTTTAATCAAATCCAATAATGTTTGAAGGGCGAATTACTCAATTAGTTTTATTAGCTTTCAAAGAAGCCTTTCACAAGCTATGCCAACCAGATAAATGTCTTATAGAAGTTTGATATGTGTGTAAGCTTCATTAGATTATATTAGATCTGTATGATTTATGCAATTATGTAAAAAAAAGGGGGGGAAAATACTATTTAAAATGCTTTGAAAGTCAGTTATGACGTGAATACATTGACTTATTGCAAAAATGAAATCTAATTATGGTGTCATCGATTGTATATGTACAAAATAACAGTTCTATGGTACAGAAAGGATTAAGCTTTAAAAATACAGTTACAGCTTTACGATTTAGAGTTACTGGCTTGATTGAGAAACTTGTCTACAAAACATCTACAATTTCTGCCACGATTGTGTTGTACTCAAACAGACCTGTCGCACACGTGAAGTGAGAGTAGCACATGCGGTCAGGATCAGGATTCGAACTGAGATACACGTTTAAGATGAATTCCCTGGCTGGTACATCTTGCTGTTTAGGGCCTATACCGTAAAACTCACTCATTTACTAATAATGAACTAAACAATACACTCCAAAATAACACGAAATAATTATAAACCTGATCCTTTGAACAGTTACTAATCATTTCGAAATTCCATGTTTATTGTCTTGTAACATTTACTTCTAAAACGTAATAGACAATTTATAAATAACATAATTTTCATCCTTAATTAATAGATATAAAGAAAGTTCTTGAACACTCAATATCGACTGTCAATTAATTTGTAATGAGCTATCATTAATATAGGATAACAATTCATTAATATTTTTCACTTCCAATTCATGGGTTAAAAGAGAAAAGAAAAAATATATACATATATATGAATAAATTATTAACATAAATAGTACAACTTTCGAGGGGAATATTAATATTGTATACCTACCATTGTATTCAGGAAAATAGTCAACAAGATGAGAGTATAGGATCTTCTCTTCGAGCAGATCTTTTTTGTTTAGGAACAGAATAACAGATGAGTGTTGAAACCAAGGATATGTAATAATTGTTTTGAACAATGCCTTACTTTCTTCCATCCGATTCTAGAACATAGCAACGATTCGTGATGTTAGTAATTCCATTATTAACGAAGCAAATATTTGATTAACACGATTAACTATATATTCACCTCATTTTCGGACTCAAACAAAATTTGATCATATTCACTTAAAGCTACTAAAAAGATAATAGAAGTGACATTTTCAAAACAGTGGATCCACTTTCTTCTTTCTGATCTCTGCCCACCAACATCTACCATCCTGCAAAATAAATTAATGTCATTTTCTTTAACATTCAACACGTTTCCGATACTTACACCATGTTAAATAAAAATAAAATAATGCGCAATGTTCTACTTCTTTCTTTTCTGTTATTAAGTATAATTTACAAAAAATACAGAATTTTACATAAGAGCATCGAAAACTACAGATACTTTTACCAATTGAAGGTAGTGTTATTTTCGAAACTATTATTGCACGATAACAATTTCATGAAAAACATACAAGCAATAAGCTGTATAAAGCACATAAAACAATTGAAAAAAAGAAGAAAGAAACGAGTACATATATGTACATACATATACATGTGTACAGTACCTACGAAATGGCATTACGTATTTAGACAAGTAGCTATCTATGCATCCATTTGCTTTGACAAATGTGCTCTAACAATTATTTATGCTACTTGCTACTTTCATTATAACTACATTGTATCGCCAAGAATACTGAAATATACAGGATGTTCCGTCTAACGCGACGCACGACTTTTCACCCACTTGCAGCAATGTGACAAAAAAAAGTTAAGAACAAAAGTTGCGGGGCATAGAGTGTACAATAAATATCACTAACAAAATTTCGAAAACAATTCATTTTCATGGCGAAATCAAGGTCGCCTTGGGTAAAGCAAATAGGAACACACATTTATTTTTGTATCATATTGTAGAGGGCATCCAAACGAATTCAAAACACATATTACATGATATTATTACATGATTTTACTAACATATTACTCGATTTACAGTAGTGGAAATGTGAAATATTTAGCCTTTCGTCGTATTTGACTTTAAGGCAGTGTAAACATTATTTGACACCGAAGAGATTACTAAATGCTTTATGGGGATATTTACAGTCCGTTGTATTTCAATCAGCAATTAATAATATTGAAGCTGTGGTGGAACCAGCAAGTCTAATTGCAGCAACACATTCAAACTTCTGTAAACGAGCAAAATATTGCGTCGCGGAAGGCGGAATGTATTTCGAACATGGAATTAAATAAAGTGCATTTTTCTTGTGTTCTAGTCACGTGTTTACATTCAGTAATCTCTTCGGTGCCAAATAATGTTTACACTGTCTTTAAAGTCAAATACGACAAAAATATCACTGAATATGTGTTTTGAATTCGTCTCGATGTCCTCTGCAATATGGTAAAAGAATAAATATGTGTTCCTATTTGTTTTACCCAAGGTGAACTTCATTTCGCCATGAAAATAAACTGTTTTCGAAATTTTGTTTACTTCTATTTATTGAACACTCTATACCCTGCAACTTTTGTTCCAAACTTTTTTTATCAGATGGCTGCAGGTGGGCGAAAAATCGTGAATCGCGTTAGACGGAACACCTTGTATATGCATAACAATTGCATGCGAGAGAATATTACAGATACTACAGATTGCAATACTACTTAAGAAACACCTGGTATATGCATAACATTTGCATGCGAGAGAATATTACAGATACTATAGATTGCAATACTACTTAAGAAAATATATGGTGGAGAAGGTTGTTAGTACATAGAAGTGGTATTACAACAGTATCTAAAGAAAAAGCACGCAAAAGGACGAATAAACACGAATAAGATAAAAGAGGGGGGTTTACTCGTATTAGAAACTCACACGAATAATTTAGTATTGATCCGTTACTCCAAGTTAGTATAGTATTTACTTCTAAAGTAAAGTGAAGTTCAAGTAATATGTGTGTTAGTTAGTACCTAAATATGATGGAGTCCAGATCAAACGGATATTCTATAATGCCAGTAGTAGGAGCTCGAGCCCGAAGAATGTCTTGCTCGCTAGGAAGGAAGTCGGGCTTTTCGATACGTTCTAGGTCACTAAGATAACTGCAAAACAAACGAAGCCACAGTCTGATAGTGCACGCCATGCATGTATTAAAGGTGATTATGAGGAGAGGAATATCGCGAAACAGCTCACGCATGCAGTAATGCAGAACAGCTCCTCGTCCCTGTCTGTAAGAATTTTCGATAGTGTAAGTTCATTGATCGACTCTTCCAGTTTTATGATACACCAAACACTAATGGAGTAAGATTTGTTTCACAGTACTCGAAAATAGCTACTTTTCTTATAATCGTATGATAAATCGTGAGAAAACGTGCAATTTTTCATTCGAATAAATAACAACAATTTTTTGTCCTCGGTGAGGATTTATACAGAGATTGAGTCTTTCTTCTTAGGTCGTAGATTCGAAGTATCGTATTGAAAAAAGAGAAGGAAGATGATTGTTCGTCATAAAACAAGAAGAATCAATACAGAACTAGTGATAGTGAAAAGAAAGAGGAATGCAGTAGGTGAGAGTTGATGTAGAAAAGTGAAGTTTGTGAGTCACAACGGATGCAGGCACGATGCAGAAAGAGTCCGATGTAAGTAGATCACAGGCACAGGCAGCTTCTTCCCTTCTTTGCATGACGAGACGTACCTAAATCGGATCTCTTCCAAGTCAAAAGGATATTCAATTATACCGGTAGTGGGCACTCTCACACGAAGAATGTCCTGTTCTGTGGGGAGGTAGTTTGGTTGCGCGACTCGATCTATCTCCATTAGGTAACTGAAACATTGTATTCTCAATACCTGATACGCGAGAAGATGCGCAACACTCCCAAGATAAAAATATCGTACAGTGAACGAATAATGAGTAAATCATAAACAATGGACTTACTTAAAGCTATGATAAATCATGGAAACGAGATACTTCTGCATTAAATTATTTCATCGAATTCGAATATACTGTTGAAACTATCAAACGTACGTTCTACATTCTACGATATGATTCGCTCTGTGCGCCTGTTTCATATCAACTACATTTTAATTGTTCGAACGCAAGTTTCGTTTCGAAGTGAACGCGATGAAATTTATATACATAGATCGTAGATGAATTGCAAACCGAACAATGATATCGAGTATCATAGGTGAGAAAAATATATTCGCTCTCCTCAGGATAAGTACAACAGTAACGAAAGGAACAGCAGTACTTACTACTTAGCTGAGTCTGTGAGCTGATACTCTCGCCTGCGATCATAACACTCCTGAATACCACCATCTGCCCATAAATCCTTGATTGCTTCTACGTACGGACTTTCAAACGTTGTTACTGTTTCGAAGTCCACTACTCGCACCAGTTCTGCTTTTTCCTACAATTGCGTGCGAAGAAGGTTGCATGATTAAATACGTAAGAAAGGAATCGTTGGGTTAGGCAAGAAGTACTCACTACATTCGAAGATTCACCGTACTGGATCTTGAGCAGGTCCATCGCTCGAATCATGGACTGCATGGCCATGAAAATGTTTTGATATACGAGTTTAATGAAGCCCCTTTTGTCATCGTCCGAGTATCCGGAACCGTGGATGATTCTCATCTGTTTAATGAATGTGGATTTGCCGGATTCACCAGTGCCTGCAACAATGTTCGAGTATCATTAGCACCAACGTTACCGAGCCAATCAACCTTTTCTCGGTTACTCGTTCTACCATTTGAACTTAATTGATTAATCAATTCATGAATTAACTTTATCGCTGCGTGCTCCGGAACTCAACAATCGTTCGAAGAATATTTATTATGATATAATAATTATTTATACTTTGCATAACAATTTTTAAATTACAATACATAAATACAAGCTGCAAGTTGCATATCGGTTGACGAAACGAAATATGCAAGTGTTTATACGTACATACGTACTTACATACTATTATTATTTTTAAGACATCGCAGGAAAAAGGGTTAAGCGATAACAGAAATTCTATTGCACCAGGTGCGGTTATTACTGTTATCTGCCTTCCTACTTACTTGAAATTATGCATCTGTCGTTAAGAGTAGTAGGACAGGCAACAGACAATTTCGTCGTTTCCGAAGCTAAATGCGCTCTAAATAAATTTATCACTCGTAGTACTGCTGTTCGTACGAATAATATTACTGCGGATGCAATTACGCTAGTGCTCTCCGTTTTTACGTTAACTTAAATCAGGTGCACCATAATTAACACGATAGAAGAAGTACAAGTACAAGGAAGTAATTGAAATACATATCTATGTACATGTATCGTTTTCCTGTGTCAAATACAGTGAACTCCCGTATAAGGCTAAGGTTAGAGTGGATCCGTATTTCGGCCTTCCCACGTCGTGAGAAGACATCCGAATCGGACGTCCAAAGTGAGGCGGTAGCAGTGGCTGCGTATTCTGTGTACATATTCCGACGAATGTGTAGTTCGCATCTCTATGATGCACGCCGTAGAAAAGGGACATGGATTTGGCCAATTATTATTGTTTTTGGGATAATCTTTTATTAACAATCTTGTTAACAAATGAGAGATTAGAACGGGGAAATTAAATTGTTGCTTTTACGGTGTATAAATATTTTAATACAAGTATGTACATGTAAATGAACTGGCGTGATATGTATTCGTATTTTTAATTCTTCGCAATAGCGATTTCTCTTAGGATTCGCATCAAATAGGTAAGAATAATCTGCATACCAATAAATGGGCATCTAAGTCTGCAAAGTTTTATTATAATCGGAGTCTGACCTTTCCTTGGGAGGCTCGTTGCCTATTACATATACAATTACAACGTAAGTAAATATGATCCAAATTATATCGTGTTTGGCCTCATTTTAATCACAGCACACCCATTAATATTTTAATAAAATTTTCATAACGAAATAAGTAACAATAAAAAAGTTTCACGGATACGAAGACACTTGATCCTTTATAAGCTATCTGCCGCTGGGACCCCCCCCCCCCCCAGTGGCGAGGATGAGGCGCGAGCCAGGCAATGACAGTGGACACATTGCTTTCTCTTTTTTAACACAATAACAACGACCCTGTCATAAACTGCGTGAGTTCCGACCGCCCATGCAGCGGCAGCTTAACTATAGCAGTTCTCACACCAACCCTCTGGAGTTTTATAACACCTCGCGGCTCACGGTGGTTATCTATGCAACGGGGAAGACCCGTTAAAATTCACTGACCGAAATGTCAAAATCAATGCGACATTGCACAAGAAAAAGTCCATCGTAAAGTATTGGAACCGCGGTGAATGGCACAGTTTGGCGGGCATGGGTTTACGCTTCCCAACAGGATTGGACTTCGACACATGCAGGTTGCACGAAAAATTAAAATTCATTTGAACGGCTAGCATATTCGAACGAATAGATCATATTTCTACTGATTTAGGACGAGCCTGTGATGAAAAAAGAGCCACGACCCTCGCTATGGGGGGACTAGCCACTTCAGTTCGCACAAAAAAAATAAATACCCGTCTTTTCACGAATTTGGATCGTATGCAGTATTACCGCTTCCATTTATTCTAAGGGCCTTGCACAGTGGCGAAAAAGCCCGAAAACGTGGGTATACAATAAAACAAAATGACTTCAGAACGTAGACGATGCAAAATTTTGTGTTAAATATTGTATCCATAGTCCTAATTACAATCGCAAATATAAAAAATACAAAATAGTTTAAATTTGTCCAACAAAATGAAGAAATACGATTGAACCTAATTGTAATAAGCTGATAGTTTCTTTACAATACAGTTTTTTAAAGTTTAGGCTTTTATATTTTGCCCCAATGTTCAACGTTACTATAGGGTCGTCCCACTGTGGGGCCTTCCCAGCGAAGCATCAAGGGATTATGATCCGGCAATTGCTATTCAGAGACGATAGACGTGTTTTGGAATAGAATTATGTTTATTATTAAGATAATTAAACAAATCCAGCTAACTTACAAGAAAAGGCACCTAAAAAATACACGTGGAACATTGTTGCGAAGCTGATGAAAGAAATATCACAAGGCGATAAACAAATGACGATACATAATTGGCAAACGGTCGCAGCTAGTTTCAGTCGAAACGTGATCGACGACCTTTAAAATTTACTTTAAAAAAAAATGGCCGCTTAATTCTCAACTATTCGCTCAAAGAAAGAAAAACATAAGTATATAGATCTTGCATTTTGAAGTACATACCACAGCTTTAAAACATTTTTAAAAACAACAAAATTAGTGTAAATATGATTCTAGAGCACATTAGATAATACCAACATTCATAGATTATCTTGATACATCAACAGTGAATCGTAACATAATTTCTACTTTTAGTTGAAAAAATCCCTTTTGTAACACTAGTACATTTGAAGTTGCGTATCTCTGAGAGGAAGAAATTATAGATGTTGAATTTGATAGAAGATGATGTAGAAATAGTTCTTAAATGAATAACAGTTTACAGGTTTTAAAAATGAGACAAAATTTGTTTTAAATTTGTCCACGTTTTTGGGCTTTTCTTCCACTGTGCGTTGGTTCGGTTTCCGAATACGTCCGTACAAGTTCGGCCGAAATACGGATCCACTCTAACCTTAGCCTAACGCGAGTTCTTGCAACGCGAATTCCTATAACGCGCCAAAGATATTGCAGTTACTGTTTTCATGTAACGCGATTCATCGTACAACGCGCTATACATATAATAAAATGCGGGAATTCCTCTTCTTCTGTTAAATTTATATAAAATAAAAAAGTTATGTTTGCATACATTAGCAATATGTGATTGTTTAAATTAGTAGCATATATGTATATACTATTTACTTTTTTTAAATTGCCCTATTTGATAAAACGTAAGAAGTAAAAGTTGATACAGCAATAATTATTCGAAACGTATTACCCTCGTAATATTCGTATTGTACGACAAAAATTCTTGCAGAGCATGATTTTCTATAACGCGAATTCATAAAACGCGTAACATAGTAACCGCGTTATACGGGAGTCTACTGTATACCGTAATTAAAGCAAGTCCTTAATAGATGAGTAATGTTCAATGACTAGTACGTAAATTTAATTAATCCCCCCACCTGCAGCTATATCATGTCAATTACAATACTTGGCATGCCGCGTTAAGCCAGACACTAGTAATTTCAAACATCGTCGATATTTCTCCAATCGAAGAACGCGAGAAAGTAACCATTATAACAAAGAGCGTTCAGACGCAACTAACGTTCGATAATTAATAAACCGATGGGATCATTGCCAGCTTCTCTGTCTGTGTCTTGCTTTGCAGGGGGAAATGAGTGAAAAATAGATATCGAACCAGCGTACATATTTCTATATTGAAGTCGATCCAATGACAAGCATCGTATTACATTATCGCTTGGCTAATATAATACAATGCGAGCTATCTGGAAACATTATGGGGTTATTAACGGTTGCGTAATGTGTTCGCCGGGTCGCGTGTTAATATTTTGCATTTGCATGTATAGCGTCGCTCGAGTCGTAACAAGAAACGAGCTGAATTCCCTTAGAACACGTGGAATAAAAAGCCGGCCAAATGATTTCGATGCGACTGCTCCGCGTATGTACCGAGGCGACATCGAAACGTGCTAGAGTTGGCCGACCTCTACCGACCTCCGTGGTTGTACGTTCGACAATTTCCGTGGACCGAGCGATGCAGTCTCGTGCTTTTCCGGGTGGACGCCAGCGGAAAGATACGAACATCTACGACGAAAAACGGAGTCACCTACCCGAAACGGGAGACAAGGCTAACGTCAAGAACGTTCTACCACAATCTATACACTTTCTCTTGTGCTCCTTGTTCCCGAACCAATTGCTTGAATTAAACTAATATCAGCATGTATGCAATGCGATAAACCTATTGAAAGTTAAAGTGGACAACTTACTTTGCAACGGTATTAGCTTGGAGCCATATAATTGTACTCCGATTTTATGATTGAGATATTATGTTGCTTCTTGTCTAATAACTGTGCTTTGTATGATATTATTAAGCTAAGACAATAAATACGAATTTATTAAGATAATAAGAAATTATGGAAGGAGGACTACAAAACTTAACCTTAAATAAGGTTGTATTATCTTTCTGTACGTGAAACGATGTTTTTTTACAGCGCGCGTATCTATTCCATGGTAACGAACAGCTTCCAATGAATTCGTAAATTTTCAAAGAACAGTTAGAATAAAAGGAAACGCCGGATGCAGTACCAACAGGATTGATAACAATTTGACGATGCGAATTTTCGATGATAGTGTTCGTCTTTAAATAACCAATACCGTATACCTTGAAGCAGACGCAGTAATCGAGCAATAGCGCGCTTATAAACTAACACTATCCCTTACCGCAAATAATACCACTCCTTTCCTTCTTTCCCGCTAATAATAACGCTGACATTAAATAGGTTGCAAGCCGATTAATTCGACCCTTATTGGTTCATGCGATCGGAATTGTGCAAATTTTTTCCCGCAACAAGCTGCTCGGTATTTAATCGAGCCATACCTCGAATAAACCACTCGATTTGTCAATCCATGAAATTATTCCCAATATCAATTTTTATTTTATCCATACAATTTACGTTCGTTCCAACGATTACATTCTCCTCTTCGACATTTTTTCTTTTTCAGCAACGATACCTTCCGGCAAAAATCTATACTGCAGCTCTCCACTTTATTACCAACTATGTAATTTCGATAAGGCTTAGAAATTGGTCAAATTTCGCGTCCTCGTAGAATCCAACTACATACATAATTCTTCGATCGAAATTCTATCGACCACCCCCCTGTTGTAGCCGTCGAAACAAAAGCAAAAATAAAAACGAAAAAAGTAAAAAACAATGAATATCGAAATGAATTCCGAAATATGTGAATCGGGAGACGGTATATATGTACATGTACACCGCGTTTCTAAGAGCGGTGTCACGCGTTCGATTCTAATTGCACCTTTTATCTTTAGGGCCCTCTGCTGTTATACCCCGCGAAGAATAACACTTGCTCGTTGGCGTTCGTCCCTGAAGGTGGTGGGGGCGACGGTAATGCCGGCAAGGAAACGGGGTAAAGGTGGGGTGGCTTAACGGTGGCGATGGTGGCGGCGGCGGTGGCGACAAAGGAGGACGCACAGGTGGTACACACAGAGCCACGGCGCCAGCATCGCCCTCATGAAATCATGAATGAAAACGGGCGAGCGGCCAGCACTACTGCGTGCTATCTTACAGCCACCGCGTATGGATGTCCTCTCGTCTCTCCCTTTCGAATGCACCCACCGATCAGCGAGCAGCCTCTCCCGCGTTCTCTTTTATACGCCTCGGAGCAGCACCGCTGTCTTTTGTCTACACCGCTGAGAAAAGACGAATCGCTCTTACCAGCATGCCCTTCTTCCCCGTTGCTGTCTAAGACCCGTTTCAAACAAGGCGTTCTGTCTCGACGCTTTTTGCGATTACGCGAATATAGAAAAAACGTTGCCGTTTATGTACCCGTTTATATCGTAGGACTCCTAACCGGGAAGTGAGACTAGAGCTGTGATCCCCAAACTTTTTCGGTTCAAGAACGTCCCTGGCGTATCAGGATTTTTCTACAGCGCCCAAAGCCGAGATATAGGCCTGCCTAACAGCGAGGTTAAGTGTGTTTTCGATAACAAAGATATTGGTATGCTCACAGCACCCTTGTAAACCAGTTTGAGAAACACCGGACTAGAGTGTTTGAAGGTAAATTACCGTGTAGCTAAGTATGTATTGCTTTAAACGTAAACCTTCACCCCCTAGATGGAAAGGTAGAGACACGAAGCTCCGGCATAGAGTGGCTCGTTTGAAATGGGTTCAACTGTCGCTGGCAAGGAGGAACAGCGGTGTAGTTTGTATAGCAGTGTGAATAACGCCCGGCACGGATCATATTAAGAGGTTTACAGCTACTTGAATTTTTAGAAGGCCATTCGTGATTTTTCTCGGGTACCTTTGGTTGTTCAATGGTAGGTATGGTGCTGCAGCTACTGTTAATTATTACTTTCTACTCAGTTCCTTTTAACCAGTTCACTTTGTACTGTGTGCAGATAAAGTATCGAAATATCGAACGTTTGGATAAGACAGTCCGATTGGCCTAGCAGAGCATATAGTGCAGAGTCTAGGGTCAAGATTTCACGTTCAAACTGTAGGTCTATTGTTTGCTGTGTATATTGCATTGCTTTTGGCATAACAGGTGAAAATGTAAGATGTTTACTTCGTTGGATACTGCTTCCTTTTTTACTTTAAAAGTAGTATAGAACCTGAGTGATCGTTTTAGTATTCATTCATTCTGATAACAAAACTGTTAATTAAGCATCTATCCAACTATTATGATTTACAATGTCGATCTAAGCAATTTAAGTAATTAGAAGAAAAACATTCAAATATACAGACAAGATATATGTTCCTGTGCTTTTTATAGTAAGTACTATTATTTAGCGGTGTGAGAGAGATGGAAGTTCTGTTTGAGCATCTTTCATAAACTGAGTAGACATCGAAGGGTTATAATTGGGTTAAAATATTATAATGGTTTATAATGTTGGTGTTGCGTTTGTGTAATTCGTAGAAATAAAATTAAACTTCAGATTACGAAGAAGGGATGAAAGATACCAATCAATTTGTTCACATTTTTCATGCCAAGTGTTAAGTAATACTGTTAGTACATTGGCCGTTTGAGTCCTAAGCGGCGTGGTCGCGCTTCTTGTATTCTGTGTCCAAAAATGCCAGCGCTCTAGGTGGCGATGTCGCGAAGCCGACAATCAAAGTACGCTTGGTTTTTGTCGATACATGTCTTTACGGTTACCGTTTCAGTTTTAGGCAAATTAAGACAATATTGGAGTAAATAATGTCAGAGTAACACTAAACTGAAAGAAATGAGAGGCGCTATCGCGCCGTCCGATATTTTCGGACACGGAATGAAACAAGCACTATCGAGTCGCTTAGCAATTTTCGATTGGCAAACAGCAAAGACCCGTGGGACTCAAACGGTTAAAACATATACAAAGAACGGGCCTTTTTCAGCTGTTATTAATAAGTACGTGGAAATTGTACGTGGGTTAATATTATTCGTAAGCAACTCGCAATATTAATCTAATTAACAAACGATTACTCATAGAGACTTGGAATATCGAGCACAATATTCGAGCAATTGCAGATTAAAATGAAGCGCTTTCTTGTTCGTTTTCATACATTATGCATAAAAATTGTATGAGTTTGTAACTGTATTTCGTTTGTTTACACCCCCCCACCACCCAAATGCTGTTTCAATGTTTCGTTATCGATCCAAATATCTTCTCAATATTTTCTGGAAATTCAATGAATGACCAGAACATTACTCGATCGTAAGTAAAGAACTTAAGCACAATAAAGGGAATAACTATCCTACCCCCACTATTAATTTCTCATTTACTACCCTACACATAGCTACGAAAAAGGAAAGTGCTAATCCATCAAATTGCATGCAACAAACAATGGCGCAACAAGCGTCTTAAGCGTACACCTGTTTATTCTAAAACAATAACAATTAACGTTCGGTAAATCGTCCAATCTGCGTATCTACACACGTTTTCGATGTAAAGAAAGGGTAGCAACGTTCATACCTTCTTTCGAAATTTCCGTGACGCGTTCAATGAATTATTCTTCTCCAGAAAGGAAGAAAAAAAAATAGAAAAAACCTTTCAGGGGGGAAAAAACGTTTTTGAAATAATTTTTCTCGCGTATATACCGAAGGCCAAGCGAGTGGGAGTAAGAAGATGGTTCCTCGATGTATGTGCGTTGACTTTACGGTCGATGAATGTCGAAGAATTGCGATTGGCGAGGCCGACGGTACGGAGTAGCACGGTAAATTGCTATGAAAGACGGGGCTGCACGGGCCTCGAGCCTGGTTTAAAAATAAAGGACACATCATTGAAGGACGAGAGGAAGAAAGATAGGGAGAATGCATCGAGTGACTCACGCGAGCGAGATATGCGAAAGAAAGTTCACTCGACCTTCCAGTCTTCTAATAAATGCGAATACCAGATTCTCGAAATATGTATAAATATTTCTTGGGGGAAGCCTTACAAGAAATGGACCATCGAACTTCCTCGGAAGCTGCCTTTGTTCTTTGAAAATTTTTATTTTTATGTATTTCTACGTGCACCTGTAAGCGTGTAACCTTCGCCTTGGGGACGACTGGTGGCGCATTAAGAAGCATAGATAATTAATACAACTTTTTCTAAGGAAAATTTCTCCGACCGGGGAGCCTGTGGACATACGTGCATGTTTGAAAATACAGCGGCTAAATATGGAACGTGGATCGGTTTAAGCCTGTTGTATACGAAACACTGCATGTCTTTGAAAAGAAGACTAGTTTTACCAAAGGCATTTCATCAGTACTAGTATTAGCTAGTCAATTCTATGAAAATTGTTATTAATAATAGGAAGGCCGAGTTAGAAAAGAAAACTGGAAATTATTAATAAAAATATAGAAATGATTGCAGGATTGTTCGCGCAGGGGTTAAAACAATGCACAGATACTGTGGGATGAATCCTTTTTTTGCAAATGCAAAGAGGGGTCCCGTAAAAGTTTTCTGCGTGCCGCTAGAAAAAGTTCAAGTAAGCTCACGAGAATCTGGAATCCAGTTTCGTTTATTATAAATGGAATTCTCGTTTCTTCAACTGCACAAGACTAATGTATGGTAAGAGTAATTTACTTACAATACTTTGTTAGATAGGAAATAGTCGCCAACGTAGAATAAAAATATTTTTATCAACATTCCATAGGTGCAAAGCTAGTGCACAGGGACTTCAGAAAGCTACAGAGAGTAATGCACTCCTTTTGTAATACGCTCACGCGCCTAATCGTTAGCAATAATCATATTATTTTATTGGCAAGTGAAATCAACGTCTAGTATAGATTGATAGAATGAAAATATTAAATTTTCAACGTTCTTCTTGTGCCACCCAGTTTGCAGAATCATTCAGAGCTCAGAATTAGACAAAGCAATACATGTACATACATATAGAACTAAATTTATCTGTACGCAGGTAGTGTTTCGAAGGAAAGAACAGCACCAGGTAGAAACTAAATAATTTTATTGTCCGCATGAAGTAATTGTTTGGCAAAGGAATTGTCGGCAAATATTAATTTTGTAACAAAATAATTACTTTCCTGACCTTCCTTATTCCCTACTTTCCCTACCTTAACGCTTAACACTAAACAATACTAAATCCAAGATGTATCAAATCCAAACAGAAAGCTACACGTTAGACAGGGTGCACAGCAATTCTCGCCCTAGCGTTGAGTCCTCGTTTCACACTTGGACGGGAAAACCTTCCCAGGAAAGAAAAAAGTAACGACGTTACAGCCTACCGTTTACTCACGCCACTACAGACAACCAGCAAAATAATCAGCTCGGTATCTCGGGCAAACACACGTTCACGTTTTACCCCTATGTACGAAAGAGCAACACGAAAACGTTAAAACAAACCCAGAAATACTAGCGATTGAATGAACGAAGCAAAGTAGCGAATAACATGAATAGAATGGACAATAGACCTACAAGCCCGTCAAAATGATGGTTTTTAGAATCCATGCCTTAAAATTACTAACATTGTATGTAGGTGTAATATTTTTGCCGGAATTTATAATGACTTTTAATAAGACAGAGCATTTGTAAATTCTATTGGGTATACCAATAATTAATCTACTATTTATTGATCATTTTCATGACTTATGAACAAACGATCCATGGGTTAAAGTAATTGACGTCACTTTTTTCAAGACCCTTTTCTATCTTTTCTAGAATGTTAGTATTATGCATAAATTGAAATAGCGATTAATATATATTCGAAAAATTCTCGTGCTTTACATTATTAAGCCGATATTTTTGAAATAATTATAGGTTGTGACGCATGCTGTTATATCCAATAGATATGTCCTATGCAAATTAAAATAAAGTGGCTTTTGACAAAAACATCATACGGAACGCAAGCGTTGCCACAAAATTATTTATCTGACAGCCACGACAAAATCATTTTTTGTGCAATAAACGAATTGCTACATAATTATACAATAAATGAATTATCCCGGCATGCGATGCTATTAAATAATAAAATTGTCTGAGAACATAGTGGACTACTTATGGATACACTTAACAATATAAAGGGTGAAGCACGAAACGTAGTTAGAACGTTGATCGACAATTTCTTTATCTGATGTAACATGCTTTAATGGGAACTTCAAAACGATTATAGAAAATTGTCAAAATGCTATCAAGATGAAACCGAAAGACAAGCATGACAATCGAACGAGTAAAAAAGCAACCCTTCCGCAAGGGTTGTGGAAAGCGTAGTACAATAACCGCACTACGTTCTGGTCGTCTCGTAGGGCTAAGGTCGAGTCGAACACGACGAGAGTGAGGTCGCGAGGGAGACGCCGGCGTCGACGATAGCGTGGCACAACTTCGCGCAGAATCGGGGGAGTTGCGAGCGACACCACTTCGTGTCGTGTCTTACAGGCTTACAGGACAGAGAAAAAAAAGTGGATAAGATGGGAAAAGAGGGAAAGGAAGAGGCGATAAGTACGAGTGAGCAAGTTTTGGCCAGCCGGGCAAACAAGTTAATGAATGAACGAAGGAACGGTGGGCGGGGCAGCGACGTTCTTCCGTCGTGCTTTCCGCGTCGCCGTCGAGCCCAACGTTCTCGTTCTAATCTAGTTTAAGGAGAAACCAGTCAAGGGGAAAAGCAAGGAAAATCGACACTCGTGCGCCTCCTGTCTCGGATCCTGTCGACCACGCGTATGCGTGGACGCTCGGACCTAACCCCCGGATCGTCGTATGTATGTATGTATGTATGGTGCTACGTTGCTGCTATTGATTTTGTTCGGATACCAGAGTACCAGAGTACCAGAGTACCAGAGTACCCATGGTCACCACTGCATAACAACCAATGATACCTTAGTAATCATCCGATATGCAACTTGTCCTTTAGTAGCTTGCACGACATGGGAATCGCTTCGTTGATTTTTCTTCGATCGATACGGGCTTTCCACGTTGCCGGCCGTACGGGTTACTATCGTCTCGAGTACATGCGAGTAGGAAGATATGTACTCCGCTCCAAAATCATGTGCCAGTTTGAACAAATTTTGCTCATGTAATAGAAATTGTTGTAATTACATATATTTACCAGTTTCATTCCTGCGTATATTGACGATTATATGTATCTTCGATATTAGTTCAGCAGAAGAAAATCAAACGTTAAGCAGTTGAATTCTTTGAAACTATGAAAAGCAATAGTAAAGTTTTTGAACATAATTGTGAAAGGAACTTGAAACCGAGAATGGAAATGTATTAATAGTCAACTTATAAAAAAATTAATTTTTCAGATGTAAAAATTTGAGCGAACAATATTTCGCGGGAGCAACTATTACAAGCACGAATGAGAAATTCACAATTTCTTTGTTAATTTTCTCATTTAATAGCAATACATTTCAAACGTTTGAGATTTCAAGAAAATATAGAAAAAGATTTAAAAAAACTTGCAATTACTTTTACGAACATATTATTTTGGAATGTATTAGAATTTATAATAAGTAAGACACAAAAGTCACCAAGTTATAGTGCACCTAAGAAATAGAAAAAATTATATGTAGTCAAACAACTTATTTTTAGCGTGCAACAAAATGTTAAAATTTGCATAAACTTTGATTAGACTTATTATCTCATCCATCAATTCTTGCCTGATATAGAACCAATTAAACGTGTACAACGTACAATTCAATAGAAATTGTAGTTTATGCT
Source organism: Nomada ferruginata (assembly GCA_963583965.1). Taxonomy (NCBI): domain Eukaryota; kingdom Metazoa; phylum Arthropoda; class Insecta; order Hymenoptera; family Apidae; genus Nomada; species Nomada ferruginata. The sequence continues at coordinate 3,822,186 of OY757225.1, read as the reverse complement.
TTTTGTACTTTCTATATAAATACAATGGAAGCTGAATTCTGTATACATATAGCTTTTCCTTATTTATATGCTCGCCACTGTATGATCATGTTCATTGTAACACGATACCGTTTTCGGTTCGAATAGACAAAGCAATATTTGTTTAACCGTTTTAGTGCCACGCAGCGCGATCGCGCTTTTCGCGTACTGTGGTGAACTGGGTCGCGATGTTTGGTCCCGAACGTCAATTCGAAACGCGCTCGGTTCCTCGGTTCCTCGGTTGCTCGGTCAGAGCAGCGCGACCGCGTCGATCGGCATTACTCGCAGATAAATGAAGGAAGCGCTATCGCGCTTCATGGCACAATCCGACACGGATTTTTAAAAACCCCTGGCACTAAAACGGTTAAACTAAACTCCTGTTGACTATTTTTAATACATTATCTATTACTAAATATGTATAGCTTTCGACCATCTATACGAAAATTTATTTATTTTCAGCCTGTATTATTTCTTCAATTTTTGTTATTAAAATGTTTTCCTCGTTTATATTTTTAGAATATTGCTGAAATTAACGTTGTGGATTAAATATTATATTTTATGATAGCAAAACCAGAGAATTATCTTATAGTCAAATGCAATACTCAAATGTGAAATTAACGAATCAAGGAAACCACTTGTATCAATTGAAATGTGTAAATCAAATTGTTGAATTAAGGCGTGGGTCCCGTTGCAAAAAAAATCTAACGACGAATATGGACACATGGTGCTAGTTGGCGGTAGTACAATTACACAGAAGACTGAAGCGAAATGTATGTCTGCATTTTACATTCGTGCAGACAGTAATATACGATACACCCGCATGGGTATGATCAGCATTTTAATTAGACGGCCATCAAAATTACCCGTATCGTAGAAACATATCCGGGCTGCCGAATTTCTATGCTGATCAGAATACACTGCACCCCGACAGACCAATACGAGACGCAATTTGTAACACCAATTTTACCCTATAGAAATTCTTTGATTCAACCAACGATGATTCTACTTTAACAAATTCCTACGATCGAATCCCAGGAACAATTTTGCGCGCTCAACACATGGAAATGATAATCGCATAAACGAGATATAGTATCTCTGACATGTATTTGCATACCTTTGAAAAACTGTAATGTCAAAATTTAGAATGAGATCTACTACTTAGAATATATCCTAGAATTTAGGTACCGTGTAAAAGTATTTGTACAGCTGATATAAATCTCCCAATCTAAGATTGCAAATGCTGGAATAAAAAAAAGTCCGTAGCTCTATCGAACAGAACAGTGACCACGACTACAATTTCCTAGTCTAGAGAAATAAGAGAAGAAACGGAAAACAATGTCCCCTAAAATTAATCACGAAACGAGGATGATTAAAATCCTCTGAGCTAGTGGCTCGAACGTACCAGATGATTATTCGTTGTACATATGTATAACGTGTCCCATGTTTTTTCCGACAAAGTGGGGTGTTTTATTCGTTAAATAAAAGATAAAAACAACAAATATTCTACAAAGTTCTGCAATACATTGCTTACAATTTTCTAAGCAAATACAGATTGCACGTGCGAAATATCTAATAACCGATTTTTCAGTGCATCATTGGGAAGATCGACTGTGTTTATCATGTCTGCATAGTCGCATAGTATTTATTATCTAATAGTAATTCCCTATCATTGATAATCAATATCATGAAAAACAATTATTTAGTATCGAACTTAATTCCTGATTTCGATTTCGTGTTGTTGTTGCATATTCCGCGCGTACACAATATTTATTCGCTTATAGCTTTCTAAGAAAACGTTTATTACAGTCCATTACGTAAGACTCTATTCTTGTTTGTATGCAAAGTACAAATCGCTAAAGTTTGTAGAGAAACATTTGGGGCCCTCTGTACCCTACCTATTCAATTGAACCACGAATATAGAGAATATGTGTATAGAGAATAAAAGAATCGCTCATTGAACCTTAGTTATACCTAGATGCTGGTGCATTCGCCTAACCGTGTATCAAGAGCTGTAACTCACGGCGGCGAAAGGTTTCCAGGGCTGTGGAAGCTCTACCATCGCCACTGCCACCGTCAGTAGCCGAGGGTGGGTCGATAGATGCCGACGTGGAAAGCAGGAGCGCTTTTGCTGTCCCAGCCATAGCACCACCGCCCCGATATACATTAGACCCCCGTATAACGCTTCAGATACATTTCGAGTTACACGAATCCGCGTTAGACGAGGTATAAACGATGCGTATGGATATATTATATGTATATCTGGATAATTGTTAAGTTCAAGATTGATAGAATTTGAGTCAGTTATTTTATCAAGTCGTTTCGTAAGTAACGTTGGGTTTAAATTGGTAACTTTAACCCTTTGATTGAGAAAGGCGTGTGCGTCTTCAGGAAGTTGCCGATTACCAATGGAAGAAGTATACAAGTACAGTAATGTCTCCATTAGTGTCCCTCGCTCGGGACCGAATGGGGACACTAATGGGGCGCAGACACGATTCTCGAGCGAGTTCGGGTCGCCTTTGATGTTGTGGCAGCCGAGGCTCGAGGCAGAGTTCCAGGAAAGATGCAAGTTTAAATACCCGTGTACGTGAGACAATGCTAACGCGATCAAAATTTAAGAATAAAACTTCTGCATTTTTGGTCCGTTTTAAATGAAATTTTACCAACATGTTCGTTACAATCTCCCGATTAAAATGACACCAAACACGACATAGATTGGTGCCATGGGACTCATTATTTCGAAGACCATTATTACTACCATTATAAGTAAAAATTGTCCAAACCATATCGTGTTTGGTGTTATTTTAATCGGGAGCTTGTAACGAACATGTTGGTAAAATTTCATTTAAAACAGACCAAAAATGCAGAAGTTTTATTCTTAAATTTTGATCGCGTTAGTATTGTCTCACGTACACGGGTATTTTATCTTGCCTCTTTCCTATAACGCTTCCTCGAGCCTCGCCTGCCAGAACATCAAAGGCGACCCGAACTCACTCAGGGAGCCACCACCCCAAGTGGTGGGGATAGGAAAAGGACACTAATGGAGACATTACTGTATATACGAATGCACCCACAACTAGGTATTAGATAATATATGTAGTATGTATACAATATATTATGCAGAATAGATAAATATGATGTATACACAGAGTGATCAAAACAAGGTTTAAGGATTTATTTTAAAAAAAATGCATGTAGGTTCTAAAATAGATTCTAAAAAGTCTCCCTTCCATTTCAATACAAGCCTGACATCAGTTGATCATAGATTGACGTACATTTTCAAGTATTCCACCCGTTATATTTTAGTGATAACTATTGCCATAACTGATTATACTAATTATACTTTCAATCCGATCTTCTGTTTGTCATACATTCAATGTATTGTGAAAAGATTCACGGTATGGATCTAAATATCGAAATAAAATATCCATCTAGGGGTCTGATCTTAAGATCCACGTTGATTAAGTAATTCTTACTCCTTTTGGTAAACGTGATAAACTCTATATGCTTGTACTCTTGGAACAAATTTTGATAAGAATTGCGCGCTTACTGTTTTACTAAACTGATATACATATAATTGGACATTTATATTTAGTTTGCTGTCATAATATGTTTTGAAAATGATTACAACCTCGTGCTTTAGCCAGCCTATGCAACTGTTACGCAAATATCACGCCAGTCAAAGCGTTAAAATGTTAAAAACTGGGATCTATCAGACTTATTAATCCTTTGAGCGCAGTAGCTCTGCTCGGATATCGTTATTTCATATTATTATATGTATTTTCACTAACATTAGGAGATCTTTGTAAATAGGAGATCTTTGAGTGTAAAACAAAGCACCAGGTTGAGGCCTTCGGTAACTACTTTGAACTGATATAACTAATAATTACTTGTAAGCATTCGTATGCACTATAAATATTTGTCTTTTTAAAAACTATATTTTTTCTTGTATTGAATTTTTAAATAATTGTTTAAGTTAGTTTTCTTATTAGCAATACGTATCACCGTTTCGAACAAATTTTTAATTTAGTCTTAGAAAATTTTAACGATACCTGTCGGTGCTAAATCTGGAGAACAACACAGATCCAGAAAAAATTCCTAATTATACTCTTCTCTTCGATCTAATGCTATTTTTGCGATACGAGAACGATCGCTTACGTAGGGGAACGATAACACTTTTCTAATTCATTAAAGCTAGTCGTTTTTCTATTAATGTGATTTGTAAGCTTTCTAATTGCTGGCTGCAAATTTCAGTAGGTGCAATTTGACTATGCCCTAGAAATTTCAAGCGGACTCCTGCTGGACAATATTTTTTTAGGTAGGCAAAATAAGTAACGACAGTGTTTATAGGGAATTTATTGCCCTTTGAAATTTTACGTTGAAATTTATGCGTATCGTTATAAAACTAGCCCAATAAAAAGCTATTTGAGATATTGAAAATCTAGTTACTCCATAAATTGTTAATAAAATTACAGCATTAAAATATAATATAAAGTAAATATATTGTAAGCAAATACAGTAGGAAAAATATAACATTCGCCTCTCATGATTACTGGGGTAGTAAATCATACTACAGCAATCCCTCGAACAACGCGGTTTCGGTTATACGCGGTTTTTTTTCGGACAATTTTTTATTTTTTGTGGACACATTTACTTCGAATTAATTTATTTTATGCCCATAAACAAATGAATTCTTATATTCTTCTTCAAACAGTTTGTTATCTGATGCAATTTGACGAAACTCTTTCGAATTTGTCATAAAATAGCCCCTAAAAAGTAAATTTACACATTTTTGCGCTTTCCCCACACCTATCACCCGGGAAAGAAAAACCGGCCGCAAGCCGCGGAAACAGTTAGAATTCGTTAGAATAGGAAGGATACAGTGTAATTATATAATATAGATATACTTATTTATACATTCCTGTGTATGTGGATACTAAATTTAAGAAATACATATGTACATGCACATGCGTTTAACCCTTTGCGGTCCGAGCGCTCTTCACCGTTCCGTTCCAGCTCGACCGCGCTGTATTCGCAATTTCGTACTAGCAGGTCCGCGCAGGTTTCAAAATACTAAAACAAAGCCAAAAATTTCAATAGGCATGGTCTATTTCGGATGTGCTACACTGTAGCTCTCATCTTATCTCATTTGGATTAAGATTGAGACATTGTAGGGCCACATTGTGAGGCCACAGTCGGGAGACATTGTCGAAACGCGATGTCGAGCCACACTCGACATAGGACCGCAAAGGGTTAAACCATATAAATGTGTGTATGTGCGTCAGTTCTTGAGTGTGTGATGGTGGAGGGGGTAAAAACGGTGGTGGTGGGGGGTGGCTCCAAAACTACGAGGATTTCACTCTACGCGGTCTGTTGCTGTCCCGAACCCCCGCGTTGTGCGAGGGACAACTGTACAATACTCCCTCGGTGGAAGCGAAAGCTTCGGGACTGAACGTTCGCTTCCATCGTGTTGTTCCTACGTTGTTTGATATTTGCCGACAGCGTCGAACGTAGAAAAGGACAGCGAGTAAAGATAAAGGACCGCGCAGCCAAGAGGCAAAACAAAGCCCAGCGTATCGGTGAAACAACACTAATCCAACGATGAAACTTTTGTATTTTTTAATTTCTTTTTGTCAAACTTTATCCAACAGTTTTGTGACATTTTTCTGATTAAAATAACACCAAACACGATATAATTTGGACCATAGTTACTGTTCACAATGCATTACACACCTCTTATTTAATAATTTGAATATGATCCAAATTATATCGTGTTTGGTGTCATTTTAATCAGAAAAATGTCAGCTATGCTATGTAAAAGTTTGATAAGGAAAGGATGAGAAATAGCAATGTTTCATCGTTGAATTAGTATTACCTCACCGATATACCCGATCCCGGATCGCGTTACACTGATCGGCAAGCGAGCTTCACGACGCCTCTAGGGGTATACCCCCCAGGAGTGGGGATAAACTCTTCGCTTCCATCGCATACCTGTGTTTCGCATCCATCGAGGGAATACTGTAAAATGTATAATACTGTATTATACATTGTATTATTAATACAGTAATCCCTCGAACAACGCGGTTTCGGTTATACGCGGATTTTTCTTTCGGACAATTTTTTTTTGTCCCGACACATTTCTTTCAAATTAATTTATTTTATGCCTAGAAACAAATGCATTCTTATCTCCTTCTGCAAACAGTTTGTTATCTGTTTGAATTCGATGTACATAGCTGCTCGATGCATGCGGTAATTGGTCGCAAGAACCGATCATATCTACGACCTTCGTTACCTGGCAAACTTTAATGATCGGATTTCGAAAGGCTTTTGAACTTGCCAGGAAGTACATAGCCCCTAACAAGAAAATTTACAAATTTTTGCGCTTTCCCCACTCCTATCAGAAGTGGAATAAGAAGGAATACGTCGGTGAAAATACGAAATACATTATGTAATGTAGTGTAATTATATAATATATATGTACTTATATATGTACATATGTATATGTAGATAGTAAATTTAAGAAATACACATGTATATGCACATGCGTTTAAACCATATAAATGTGTGTATGTACGTCAGTTCTTGTGTGTGCGATGGTGGAGGGGGTCACTCTACGCTGTTGGTTGCCGTCCCTAACCCCGCGTTGTTCGAGGGACTACTGTAATTCTGTTTCTATTCCTTATGCACTTGTCTTTCCCGTTATGTATAGCCCATACACATGGTGTACACTTTAATTCAGCACGTCCTCGCATATAATATGTTTTCCCGCAGATACGTCCACGAATTGTTTCGATCTTTCCTCCAATTGTCTCTGGAAGATTTCGACGGATGTATTCGTGACATAAGAGAAACATTCAATTTCCGCAGCATTCGGGAAACGCGAATTCTGCGAAAGCACACCTTGACTTTTTGTCAGACGAGTCGTGGCCTACGCGCATAATGTTTGTCGACTTTTCAAGCAGACAAGCGCCCTGTTCCGGAAGTTGGTAGGTAGAGGAAAGATCGTATCCCGGCTCAGTCGCAACGACAAATTGAGTTAAACGTGCAAGAAAATTCATGGAATTTGCCTACGCATGAAAATGATGTTCAATAAATGAATTTAATTGGCCTTTGCAACAGGAAGCAATCTGTTACATTTAACGCGCGAACACTATCCAGTTCGCTTGTTTCAAACGAACATGTTCTTGTTACCTAGTGGACAGGAATTAGTAGAAATTTCAGGACATAATTGCTTGCCATCGGAATAAGTTGATGTACCGAGTAGACAATTCAAGGAGACTGCACAGTACATTCGACGATAAATACGCAATCCAAATTACACGTGGATTTATTTAATGATTATTTATACACCAAGAGCTGAAATTATAAAAGGAACAAGAATTATGTATATCACCTTTTCGCGAGAATTGATAGATGAATGCAAGGAATAATATATTTCCTATCTCCATAACTATTATCGCAACTTCTCGTATAAATAATTCGCTATATCCTACAGGGTACCGCAATTGAGTTGGTAATTTCATGCATTCGTAAAGCTGAATTTCACGCAACTGACAAACCGCAGCAGCTATGGAAAACTGAAAAAAGCATCCCACTAATTTACTTTTAATATTAATCTGACTGCATCGCAATGAAAATGATCGATATTGCACGAAACTCGAGATGATAAGGATAATTATCGTTTACAAGCACACGTGCCGCTCGGCAGCATTGAACGCGACATTAATTATTACGCCGAAAATTAATTAAACAGTCGCAAATTGGTATGCCACTGCGATGCTCGACCTACCATATACTACAATGTTAACGTATAATTACACGAAATTCCAGTTCGGTGCATACCACGAGAGTGGGCGCGAAAAACAGCAAACATTTCGACCCAATGGTCGATCGAAAGAATTATTACAGTTAATGATTAATATCGCACTGAATGGCCCAATTGTGCACAGAAGTTTACAATCACGCCCAATCCGCCTATTTAAAACACCTGTACAAAGAATAGGTGGAATAATTTCGAAATAATCTCGAACGAAATCGATACGATATATTGAACAATCTTTTCGTTATTTTCCTTTGGGTGTGTGTATGTAAGCCACGAAATAAATCTTGGAAATATGTATTACTAATATTTTGCTCGCCTATCGAGATTTATAAGTGTTTCCCGCTCCATTAGTTTCTTACGTAGACTATGCAATTTTCAAATATTCCAAGCATCTGTTTGAACAGAATTAGCAGTCAATCCATGTTAATCATTTCGCAGAGGAAATGTGTCGACCACGAGACACCTGAGCAAATTAACCGTTTCGTTACTGCAGGTGACTATAATCATCGAACGTTGAGCGCTTGCTGTATACTAAAGGTTACTGTAATCACCTGCAAAAACTACCCATGAATGAACAACTCAGCTTCAGCACAGCAATGCATGATACCTCCCGACAAACTATTTTTGTAAAATTGTTTCGCACAATTGCCTTTTACAACTTCGTATAGCAGCGGTATACTAGCAGCTAATTTCCCTCTAGCGAAAGAGTTAATACGAGAGATTATCTGCTATAAATTTGAGTTGGTAATTTCGACCAGCTGATTGTTAAATACAGTGGATTCCGGTTAAGCGGGCCGCCGTTTGTTTGGGGCAGATACTGAAGAATGGAAACGGAAACTGTAATGTAACTATAATTCTGTTAAGATTCGCTTTTTTGGGACAGCCGCTTAATTGGGGCAAATTAATCCGGTCCCAATGTGTCCCAATTAACCGGAATCCACTGTAATTCCCAAAGCCTCTGAAATTTTGCAACGGTTTTTATAAGTCGATAGTAATTGGTATCCTGCATGACATTATGTATATAGATATTTATTTAATTCAAATACATGTTCCTCGATCTTTAACAGTCACGTTCGTAGCAAAAAAACCTGATCTTTGATCGCATAATTCACGCTCGATCATGATGAATTAATTGTTACCTTATTTACTGCTATACTAGTTAAAGGATAATAGACAATCACTTGATGCGGTGATTAAGCAAAATATCCTTCTGTTGTTTAAGCAGGATCATCTTCTTAACAATAGTTATTTAATTTGATGGTACATATATCTTTATATTTCATAGATCGTTCGGAAAATAAGAGTTGTGTAATAATTTCAGGATGTAACGTTACGTAATTTATTACCACACTGTCTGGAATTCGATATCACTGCCATAAAACAACAATAATTTTCATGAGAAAACCGTAGCTTTGATAAGAAACTTTGATCAATTACGTCCGCGACGTTTCTATCATTGATCAGTGCTCTCGTTAAAATACTTTCACTCCAAAAACTAACGCGAGAAATAATGAAACCAACTAATACCAGGTTCTCTAAATCAGATGCTAACTAAACAAAGGATACTTTATTTCTACCTAATTAAGCCTAATTTTCTAATGGTATTTCTAAATCTAAACTCGAGTCTGATACGAATAAAGCTCAATACCAGAATCATCTTTTACGGCAGCGCGTCAAGCGTCAGTCTAACGATTCGCATTTCCAGCTTCCAAGGCGTAAGTAATTACAATTACAATAGATCAGTGGCAACCATATGAGACGATGTTTACGGCCGAATTCTACGAATCAAAAGCCACTCGTTCTTGCATTACAAATGTGTGCTGTACGTAAAGCAATAATTCATAGAAAAACACGTGGAAACAATTAGCAGAAGTTTATACATATAGCCACTTATTTTGGTATTGAACAAAGATATATATGCATAAAGGAAAAACAAAATAAAATTCAAAGCTGGGGAACAACTATGGAAATAGATATTTATGTAGACCCAGACTGTTTTTCAGCTTTCGAATCTTGGTTAAAAAAGGAAATACGAAGCCAAACCTGCTTTGCTTTTCTAGTAAATGAATTTTCTGATTCAGCCAAACTAGAGCCTTATAGGGAAGTGAATGATTTTCAATCCGTATGAAGTTCCCCTTAAACGGAGCTCCAAATCTATATTCCGTTTTCAAGGAACTAGTCTGACCTCACGAATCACAACATAGGTACTCAAGTACGAAGCAGGGCCCTCAAATATGTACGAGCATTAGATACAAAATGAAAAAAGTAGGCATGAGTATCAAAATCAGTTGAAGAGCAATGAGCCGCCCTTCGACTCAGATTTGTATCGTATTTTATAATTTATAATGTATGTACAATATTCATTTTAACCACGTTTGTAGGAATTCGCTAAATTTCTTTCTATGTAAAAGATTTAGTATGCGTCCATTTTTAAAAAAGCGTTACATCAATTAGTTTGTCGCCAGAACAAGAAATCCATTATCCATAGTATTATAGTATACAGTAAATATACAATTTTACCAATATTTCTACCACGATTTTGTGTATACCTATTTCGACCAAAAGTTGTCGTTTGACACCTTTGCGTTTGTATACAAATAATTGACAAAACTGTCGGGAATTCAAATTATCAGTTAAATGTAGATAATTTGCGCAATATACATATTTATTGAAACCTTGATGCATATTTATTAGAGATTATTTAATTAGGTTGTAAATTGTAGAATTAGTCACTGCAATGATCTACACTAAAATGCAACATGGCATTTTGGCATGGTATTTTCCGTTACAACAGAAATCGGGATTCTCTAAACTGATTATAATTGATATGATGCAGTAAAATGGTATTGATATTTATATGTAAAATGGTTTAAAATTAGAATTTGTTATGAAATCCTTAAGGTGTCAAAGGATTAAGGTCACCTTAAGGTGAGCTGGCGGAAAATTATATCGCTGAATTAACACTAGGTTTACGGACAAGTTTGAGCACTTATTTTTACCGAATACCCTCGGCTTAACGATTGCCAATAATAATGCGCGTTTTCTTTAAAAACTTAATTCGCCTAATTTCGAAATGAAATATAATTAATTTAGTTATATAATATTAACGGATCTGCCTTAATCTTTGTCTTTCGAATTCTGAATTGCGTCAAATTGACGGGTTCCGTAAACCTAGTGTTAATTTAAAAGCTATTGTACTAAAAGTCCTCAAATTAGTTGTTGACAAATGATTATACTTAGAAAATAATTTAAAGGTAAAATTGGAAAAGTGTCATTTGACACCTCTTGATAGAAATATTGTTAATACTGGACAATGAAATCGATTTTTCCCATAATTAGAATCCTTGTAAATTTCCTACTCCATTGGTTGTTTCCATATCCGGTTAAAGCTTGAAGGAATAGATAGTACAAGAAGGATCTAATATCTTTGCGAAAATGTGTATTGTCGTTTGAGATTACGACAATTAAAAACGAAATTAATTTTCAATTTCGAATGGGGAAGTGGAGACACAGTATATGTACATATATTAGGCTGGAATAAAAGTGAAACGTAGAGTCTAACAGAGTGAACACTAAAATCTTCAGGAAAATAAGATTTGATTCGTCTCATTTGTTATTTTTAACTTTAGACTTCGGCTTAACCTTCGATTGTTTGTTAAATTGCTTTTCCTTTTATTACCAAATGTAACCTTTTTGAAAATATTCTTAAGCGGCTACACAGTTAATAACATCACCGGGCTTTTGTATATACGCGCATGAATCACGATGTACACAGAGTATTCCGATTACAGTCGATTACCAGTTTTAATGGTAAATGATGAACGGGACAAATCAGTCAAGATATCTCGTACGATCTCGTAACCTATGCATCCTCGTTCCTTTAAACGAAGTTAAACGGTCAAGCAGGCGGGTCGTTGTCAATTAAATGTCATATTACAACATCAATGCAGCCGGACACAATAGTATTAACAACTGACTGACCTCACGCGATTTACAATTAACCAATATCGCGTCGGATCATTCGAACCTACGAATTCAATTTTCCTTCGTCTCTCGACCCGGTCTTTTAAATATTACATCGTAGGTATGTAGGATTATTATTACCATTAAAGATAAAGTTTATTATTATAATTAAAGATGAAGCGTATTATTAATATAGGATTATTATTATAATTCAAAATAGCGGTTGTTATTAATATAGAAAAAAGATCACGTCGTCGCGTCGTTCCGTCTTTATACTACGCAGCATTCGTTTCTCGATCAGTCACTCACCACACAGCACACAGCACACACCACACACCACACAAGCTACACCTCTCCCACGCATCATCCTTTGTTTCTTAGCGAAACACACACGCACAGGAGACATATATGTATACACAAGTCAGAGGCTGTCACGTCTCTACATGTGTGTACTTCTTTTTATGACAACTAATTACGAGCACTCGAAGCCAATCGTAATATATTCGGTAATAGTAAAACAAGGCGACATGTAAATTGTTTAATGAAACCCAATACTAAAGTAGTGCAATGTATTAAATGAAAAAAGTGGACAAAATGATAAGAACTAGTTCAATACCTCTTATTAAGTTTTTTTTGTTAATGCTTACTTCAAATCCATTTACAGAAATTCTAATGCCCTGGATTTTTATTGAGCAGCTATTAATTTGCAAGAATTGTACAATGTTCAAATAATTTTCTATTTTGTACTTTCGTTTTGTTACTGTTTTAGAGATAATAGTGTTATACGTCACTTTACAGATGTGTAATATCTATCAATATTATTCACAAGAAATCAAATTAATTAACTGCAAAATATAATGACAAGTTTTGTTAGTTTGGCATGAATAAGATCAGAAGACCGTTATTAATTCTATTCAAAATTATGAACTTTATTATTCATATAATTGAATACAGCTAAAAATTTGCATCAAATAAGTCGAACACGTATATTTACACAAAACACATTGTTCAATGAAATCTCATAAAATAATCGACAATTAGAGGGATTATATCTATTCTCATTCTCGGTTCGACTAGCATTTTAAACAAAATATAGTACTTTTAAACTCAAAAATAGCACCCTTCTTATTTATCGCATGTGTGCTTTGCAAATCGATATATCAGGTTCTAAGATTACAAATAACTTGCAAAAGTGTCTCCACAACACTTACGTAAAGCAAAGCGGTGTAATTTAATTCATAAAAGATCGGCTGCAAGTATGTACAGACATTATTTTTAGGATTAAACTTCCCGGTATATACATGTACGTTGTTCAAGTCGAACTGAATGAGCATCAATTAGAATAAATAACTAAACAATATCACTGAGACGATACAAAAAACAATTTTCTATAAATTGTATATTATAAATGGATTTAATATTGCTTCACCTGCAATATTTTTCATTATTATCTGATGCAAAATCCTCAAGTACCAATAGTCTTTTTTATTTATGCAAGAAATAGATTTTAATATTTCTTGTTGCGTTATTGTGAAAAATAAAAAAAAAGTAGAACTTTTACAATTTTGAACAAATCAGATTCTAAAAAAACAAATGCTACATTAGAAGAGCTAATTCCGTTTCCGTCGGTTAACATTAATAGAATGTTTAAACGACGCTGAGATAAAGGTTCATTCACAAATCGATCCATTCCAGTTTCGAGGAAGAGAAATGCACGAATGTGGAATGCGATCATCACTGGAAAGATTTCTAGTTCGACACGTTTCCGGTGCTCTCGTTGCCGTGGCAGCCATACAGCCGTGCTAAAATTAATTTGGTCGAAAGAAGAAAAAGATTAAGATCGACGGAGGAAGTAGAAGAATTCGCGTCTGATCGGCAAACATTTCGTGAACAAAACTAGCGAACGACGTACATTCGAACACAAACTATTTCATTCTTGTTTACTTATTTATTTATTATCTGCTTTCTCTAACGTGGATTAAGTATAAATATGAATGTCCTTTTAGGATAACTTAGGCATGAATTAAACATAAGTGTCATTCTCTTAATAATATCATGAATTCAATAATCCTGCAAACACTAATACGCTGGTAAACCTTGTATTCTTTTTTAAGTGATGATTCGACGTTCTTGAAATGTGTAGATAAACGAACGGGAGCAAGTAGCTGGACATAAACTGTACATATAAAGAGCAATGGACGCGACTAGAAATTAGTGCATTTCAATGAAAGTACATACATGGTTCCCCTTATTCTAATACCATAAACTGTACGTTTCTACAAGTTATGAAATTCGTAGTTGAATTTTGATCAATACATTTTTTTTCATTTTCTTACGAATATCTGTTTCTACCTCAGATATCTTAAGAGGGGATTCCCGTATAACAAGTCTAAAAAATCGACCATTTTTGTTTAGGTAATTACAGAAGTAAAACATTTAAAAAATATGCCCCCAAAATTTTAAAATCAAATTCAAAAGAATGACAAAGATATAGCCTGTTTCGTGATATATGTCAGATTATGTAAGTAAGTATTTTCATGCTTTAAACGCGTTTTTCTGGAAAGCATGTCTTTGAAACTGATGTGCAGAATAACTCAACTAATTGACAAATCAATTTCAAACAGGGCTTATTTAATTTGTTATACGTTCCTCTAGGGATTATACCTCCGATTTCATTTATTTTCTATTTATAATATTTATTTAATCATTGTAAATTCAACGTATCTATCGAAAAAATGTAGTATACGATCAAAACCTTGTCTAATTTTTCACAATTTTTGTCGAAAATACGTACACTCCCAGTACAAACATAACCCAGCATTTAACTTTAAGAAACTTTTTTACTACACTACGCACCAACTATGACTACGTTGCCGCAGACGTTAACAAGTCTTGTATATTACACAATAAATAATATGAATTGAACTAAAAAAAGTAATACTTATACTTCAAAACTATCTATTTACAACTCACAAGGTCCTAACCCGATGTATCCAGTAGTTATTTTAACAAAAACTCTTAAAGGTCACTTGCTTTTATCCTCGTTACTATAAAATAATTCTTTACTGAAAAAAGACATTCACCCGCTTTTCGAAATTATTACATTAATGGTACTAATATATTCTAATTAGATTTTCTTTTTCTGCACTCCTGTGACTATGTGATTTGATAGCAAATAGTATGTATCATTTTGGAAACCAGCTTCTGTATTTCATTTCACAAAACTATTCCAAGTTTAACACATTCAGAACGACATGACCCATCGGTGATATACTGGGTGGTACCTTTATATGCCATCGTGACCCATGAGTGTCATTCTCTTAATTAACAAAAGGTATCTGAATGGACGGCGTGACCCGTGAACAGGACGCGGCATTACTTGATTGTATTTTACTACAAAATGATATTTACGTAATCGTTGGCAAGATTAAAACCAGGAAAGATAAGTATCCATACATATATACAAAATAAAATGTCTGTCTATATGTTCTCTATTAATTATAAATCCTAACTGCGAAAAATATAGCCCACTATTTTGGATATGCTAACGCCCCTTCCTGATTTCATCCCCCTGATACTTTGTGACAATATAATGATACAGACTATATGTATGTATGTATGTTTCTGTAAATCATGTGTAGCCTTATTAACTTAGAATAACAAGTAACTCTCGAGACGCAGATTACAAATTGTAAACATTAAGAAACACCAGGAAGACACAACATAGGACAAGATCCATGTATAAAATAATAAACATCAATCAGTGTGAGCTGCGATAATTTCTGATCTACATTCAACTGTTACAAATGATTAAAACTGTACAATCGCTTAATGCAGATATGACATAGGCAATTCTGGTGTGCATATGAATATGACTAACTGCGAAAAGGATACTTAATCTAGTAAACCCGTTCGTTAATAAAGGAGAGTGTGATTATCGTTGAGCGCCTGTTGTATACTAAAGGTAAGTCTGGTGAACCGTAAAAATTTCACATCAATTAACAACTCTGCTTGAGCACAGCAATGCTTGATGTCTCCAGAGAAACTGATATACTTTTGTAAAATTGTTTCATACAATTGCCCTAAAACCTACGTAAGTAACACAAAATATACTAGCGGCTAATCTCGCTCTAAGGAAAGGGTTAATACGAGACATTATCTGCTAAAAATTGAAGTTGGTAACCTCGTCCAACTGAACATCCACGTCGCCTAATTTTTCGAGCATACAAGACTTAAATAATTCAGCGGTATTTATAAGTCAGTAGTAATTGGTACTCTGCATTGCATTACATAGATATTTATTTACTTCAAATACATATTCCACGATCCTTCTCGGTCACGTTTGTTGCAAAGGGCATGATCTTGAACTTATAAATCACGTTTAATAGTTGCGACTAACTGCGACTTACCCCGCCCCGTAGCAAAAGATTTAACGATAAACAGTTATTTGAGTTCAATCCATTCCGTCTAGTATGTAATAACAAATGTCTTCAGTAGCCAAAGTTCCAAAGAATTCGCTAGCATTCCCAATGTATGAAGCAATAGATAATATTAAATTTGCTATAAAAATATGAATGAATGAAAAACTTGATTTATGATCGATACATTCATTACATACACTCGACATCACTTTTCCGTATTAATGTTCATTTTTTTCCGATAACAATACAAAAGCTGGATTGCAAAGTTAGCATAAGATTTAGATTGATAAAATTATATAAAAGTCTGTTAAATAAATGTTGCAGAGTTATGTGAAATACATTTTGTTTTATTTCTAAGCAGTTACGAATTGTACTTAAATACATACCGTAAACTTAATATGTGTAACTGATACGTATCGATACGATAATTGTCCGTTTCAATAAGTCTCGAATCATTTGGAAATATTACAACCGAGACACAAGTATCAACTATACATATATCAAAACAATATCTCAGTTCAATCACTAATTGCTATGATCTTCTTCATTATATTTATTAATATTATCAAAGTATTATCTGATAGTCACTCAGTATTCTATAAGTTGGAATTTTATACTGTTATTAAAATACTTTACCCTTTCCAACTGCACTTTCGAGGATTCTTCGAACCGAACAAGGTTACAATATGGTAATGTAAAAAATACTTATCTGATATTCGGTATATCCGTTACAAAAAAATATGCCTGCTTGCGCGTTGCAAATAAAGAAAATATCTATCACAGGAAAAAATACAACTTTTTTCTGGATCGACATTTTTACCTACGACCTTCGCAGACTATTGTCAATCGATGACCTTCATCAAGTCGATTAGTGAACGAAACCTGATCGACGACCAGCAAAGTGGCGAGAACTCCAAATTCTGTTCCTTTAATTTCATTCTGCCTCATCAATTTACGATCTTGCATAAGAATAGCAACTCCTGCAGACTTTCCCATATTTTACTTGACATCGAAGGTCATGTTCGTAAAAACGGCACGGAAGCGACCGCAATCTTTAATGTCACTACTTCCGGCATGTCCCAGCCTATATAAGCGTGCTAATAATTCTTATCCAACTTCTAATTGTCTTATGAGTAATCTTCATTTTACGCTTTTGAAGAAACTTTTGGAAAATAAACCTTGTGATTGTAAATTCAATCGTTGTTCATGCAACCAAAATGTTCAATGAGTTTAAAGTTTAGTTGTTTGAAGTATTTTGTATAAATATGTTCTCACAAAACGTCAAAACATGAACTGGCGTAAAAATGTTGAAAGAATGGGAATCCAGAGTGACTTAGCAATATTTTGTTATGTATGTACAGTCGGGGACAAAAATAAGTGGACAGGTAGAGAGAATAGATATCAATGAAATTTAATCGACTTTACATTATTGATATAAACTTAACTTTTATTTGTCTTATATCCTTATAATACACAGATTATTTAGTGACAAATTCAAACTAATATTCACATTTTTATGTACGCATTCCACATTTAACGAAATAATCAGCCACTTCTCGAGAGACAAAAATAAGTGGACGCCTAGCAATAACGCTATAGTGGGGCAAGAAATCTAAACAAATTTTACAAATTGGTTATGCTTGCACGCAATAATCTCAAAGACGTCTATCGATAGCAATTTAGGCTTTTTGAGGATAACATCGCCTCTGAAATAATCTAAAAATGCCGAGAGGAACAGAAATTTGTAATCCAATTCGCAACTTAATTGTTTCGGACTGTCATAAGAAGTTGAGTTACCGCGAGATAGCCCAGAAGTATAGCGTTTCGAAAAGTGCAATAGAAAACATTTATAAAAAGTATTTATTATACAATACCGTGGAAAACTTAAGAGGGCGTGGGCGCAAACGATGTACGACTGTACAAGAATACCGTCTAATTGTCCGCAAATGTCGTAAAGATCCAACTATTCCAACAAGAAGCATTGCAGAAACGTTAGATGTAAACGTTTCAACAAAAACAATTAGAAAAAGATTGCACGAAGCTGGTTCAAAATGCTGCAAGGCCAGGCGTAAGCCATTTATTAGTAAAACTAATGTGAAGAAACGTTTGGCATTTGCGAAAAAATATGTAAATATGCCATTGTCATTTTGGAGAAACATAATATGGACTGATGAAAGCAAATTTGAGTTGCGGCTATTGAAAAAGAGGTACCAAGTACGGAGAAAAAAAATGAAGCATTTAAAAAATCGTTTATTACGCCAACAGTTAAATTTGGCGGCGGATCGTTAATGGTGTGGGGGTGTTTTTCTTTGAATGGGATTGGTGCACTGGTACAAATTGACGGCATAATGACTGCGGATGATTACATTCATGTTATAAATGAAAATTTAGGGATGGCAGTAGCAAAGATGGGTCTCGACAGCGGATTTGTATTCCAACAAGACAATGATCCCAAACACACCGCCAAAAAAATCAGAAATTTTTTAAGGATTCGAATATCCAATTGCTTAAATGGCCTCCACAGAGTCCTGACTTGAATCCGGTTGAAAACCTGTGGAGTTTGTTGGATACAAAAGTACCATTGGATAAGAGAACTAATAAAACCGAACTTTTCAGAAACCTACAGAGAGAATTCGAAAATATCGAAAAAGATTACGTTGAAATTTAATAACCAGTATTCCTAGACGGTTAGAAGCCGTAATCCAAGCAAAAGGCGGCAACGCAAAGTATTAACTTTACTATGTATTCTATTTACATATCATGTAATTTATTGTGTGTCCACTTATTTTTGTCTCTCGACAAATACCTGATTATTTCGTTGAACGTGGATTGCGTACATAAAAATGTGAATATTAGTTTGAATTTGTCACTAAAGAATCTATGTATTATAAGGATATAAAAAAAATAAAAGTTAAGTTTATATCAATAATGTAGAGACGATTAAATTTCATTGATATCTATTCTCTCTACCTGTCCACTTATTTTTGTCCCCGACTGTATATGAACAAATATTAAAGAAAATATAAAAATAGAATTTTCGCAATTTTGAATGAAAGTTTGAACTTTTAATTATTCGAGGTAGTTAGCAAAAAGAATGATTTATTTGAGAATAATAATTTAATCGCTCTGTAGAATATCGGTTATATTTGAAAACAATTATCCGCTTGAGTATTATTCTTTCTAAAATAATATAAATATTTCTAAAATTAATAAAATTAATCTATTTACAAGAACAATTGGTCCAATTGTTGAAATTAAATTTCAAACGCAATGGTACACACGAGAGTTAATGATTAAGAAAAATCTCGAAGATCCTCAATTTTATATTCGCGAACTACTCATTTTAGTTGAGTAACAAGTAATAAGAGAAAGGACTGATAAAGTCAAGAACCTGATCGATGTAGATAAATCTGACCTAGATATTCGCACAGACATTTTTAGAAGCAGGTACACATGTTAATTAATTATTCATAAGCTATTTATTTTTAGACATGCTACAAATTTACTTGACTGTTTGTCTCAAACTATTAGCATCTCGATATACAGGGTGGACCGGAAATCGTTGTACAACCGGGCATGGGGTGATCCTACGTTAAAAAAGAAGAAAATATTTTGGTATAACATTTTCTCATTCGGGGCCCCGTTTTCGAGATAATCGGCTTTAAAGTTTGTTCAACTTGTAAACAATTTACATAGTACAATTTGCTTCTCGTGTATTCCACTACTGCGGTTGTCTCTGTCCGAGACAGTGTTTACAAACATTGATAATTGTGTGGATAAAACAATACAAAGTGTTTCTACTGATTACTTATTTTTCATTCTTTTTTACTACAGTGGGTCAAAAAAGTATTGGTACACCCAGTTTTCTTTGAATATCTTTTAACTATAAAGTAATCTATTAATATTAACTATGTTTATTAGTGCCTTTTGACACACATGAATAGTATGTTTACTGAGAATTCTCAGTTATTTGTTATAAGGAAGTAAATTAAAGAAAACAAAAAATCCATAGTCAAAAAAGTATTGGCACACGTGTGATGTTATTGGGGAAAGCATAATAATAAACAATATGAACAATATTGAACTTACCTAATATTTGGTGTGCATGCCTTTGGCCTTAATTACGGCTTGTAATCGATTAGGCATCGATTCGACAAGTTTTTGTGTAATTGTGTAATGATGAAGAGCGAGTTATCCTTGTGCGTGCGAAATAAAATTATTTCATTGTATAAAAGTGGTGAAAGTTACCGAAAAATCGGTAATTCATTAAATTTAAGTTTCTCGATAGTGAGAAATGTAATAACAAAATTTAAGGAAATTGGTAGCATCGAGAACAAACCTCGATCAGGTCGTCCCCAAGTAGGGGAGACCGGGGCTGGTTGTCACAAAGTTCATTTCTCCTTTTGTATAAACTGTATCAGGTGAAACGTTCGTCAGTACATGTGTCTTCATCACGCGGCTCAGAGCACATGCATATTTTTCCATTTCTTGGTCAGGTTGCTTTCTGACAATCGAAATATTGTTGAACGCTAAACTATTTTTTTTCCCAGTTGATTAGCTTTTTCGTGCTGAGTGAGAATTTTTTACATTATTTTAAATTTTGATTTTATATTATTAATAGTGGACTGTTGATTTATATTTTTATATATGGCAGGATTGAAAAATTCGTTTGATATCACTCTACATACAAAAACCGTGGCCCGTTTTCAAATGGGGTTGGTTGTCACAGCATACGTGGGGCAAGTTGCCTCGTGTGGCAACCGACTACCATTCGTAGAAACCATTTAGTAGATAGTTAAATTGTATTTCACAAAATAATTCTGCCCCATAGAATGGTGAAAAATTTTAAAAAGAGTACTAATCGTGGGAAAATTCCTCCTGATGATATGATGATGTATACGTTGTATATGTGTAACAAACTGCCAATCTGATTTTTCAGCAGTATTGTTTTGATGATGAGTAATGTTTTTTCAATAAATGTATTTATATTTTTCATAGCTATTCCATGCGACAACCAAGTCAACGGTTTGTGACAACCAACCCATAAGTGGGGTAGTTGTCACAATATTTCTAAATCTTTCAAAACAGTAAAAAGTCATTTCTCTCAAAAAAATTGGACAATCTACATAGTTTAAATCATGCATGAAATACTAGGGTTTCGAATGGTGTAATCGAAATTTCATTAGAGGGTACTGTGTTTTCTGAAATTTAAAGAGTTCAATTTTTGTGACAACCAGCCCCGGTCTCCCCTACTTACAAATACAGAACGAAGAGACATCGTCAAAGAAGCAATAAAGAATCCTTTTGTAAGTGCCAAACATTTAGCTGTTGACATCGCAACATATTCGGGGAAAAGAAGTGTGCCTAAACAGTCCGAAATGTTTTACATTCTGCGGAAATTTATGGTAGAGCAGCCAGAAAAAAACCGTTCATTAATGCGAAGAAAAGGGAGAAACGGTTCGGGTTTGCAAAAATATATATAAATAAGACAATGGAATTTTGGAAGACGGTTATTTTCTCGGACGAGAACAAATTTAATCTTTTCGGCTCTGAGGGAAAAAGATTTGTATGGAGAAAACCGCACACCGAATTAAATCAAAAGAATATTATCCCTACAGTAAAACACGGTGGTGGTCACGTCATGGTATGGGGCTGTATGTCATACCATGGGGTAGGAAATTTGGTTTTTATTGATGGTAATATGAATGCAGACGTCTATATCGACGTGTTGCGAAATAATTTATTAACGAGTGCAACAAAAATGGGCATAGACGGAAAGTTTTTTTCCAACAAGACTACGACCCGAAGCAGACGGCTGGGGACACAAGAGAATGGTTATTGTATAATGCACCAAAACAACTCCCTACACCACCTCAGTCGCCGGATATTAATCCGATTGAAAATCTTTGGCATATTATAGATTTAAAAATCCGAAAAAAGAAAATAAAGAATAAAAATGACCTAAAAGCGACGGTTTTAGAAGAGTAGTCTAACATTGCATCGGAAATTACACAAAAACTTGTCGAATCGATGCCTAATCGATTACAAGCCGTAATTAAGGCCATAGGCATGCACACCAAATATTAGGTAAGTTCAATATTGTTCATATTGTTTATTATTATGCTTTCCCCAATAACATCACACGTGTGCCAATACTTTTTTGACTATGGATTTTTTGTTTTCTTCAATTTACTTCCTTATAACAAATAACTGAGAATTCTCAGTAAACATACTATTTTATATGTGTGTCAAAAGGCACTAATAAACATAGTTAATATTAATAGATTACTTTATAGTTTAAAGATATTCAAAGAAAACTGGGTGTGCCAATACTTTTTTGATCCACTGTATGTATTCAATGTTGACGAAACGATTTTAGGCAAACACGATGAAATTGATGCAAAAGTCTAAGATAAATCGACGCGATCGGCCAATTCGTGGCTGCTGGGTCGGAGTTGAATGTATGTATATGTATACACTTGACGAAAAGTTTCGAACCACCAGACGTTTCAAGCTATACAGAAATTCTATAACCAATTCATAATTTTAAGTTGCAAATTTAAAAACACTTCCAACCGAGAACACATCGAGACAACGATTATTACCTATAGACTCTATAATATTGTTTCCAAATCAGTGAATCGATAACAAGCTATGGAATATTAATTTGTGCACCTATCATAGTTCTAAGGGAATGGTCTCAAACTTTTGGACAACAGTGTACATTTGCTGACAAAAATTCATGAAGAAGGTACTTAATTGTTTAGGAACTTTGGTAAACAAAAATATGCGCAATTGCTTTATTTACTGAGATACTTTGCATAATAAATACTTGATTCATACACTATATTTTTGGACTTATTCTTTTACGAACAGAACAGAATTAGCGCAAAAAAAGTCAAAGTTGTGTAAAATATTGAGGAAGAAAAAAGGTGGTTACGTAGTTACTACGACGAGCGGGACGTTAAACAATATATGTATATAACATTTCTTCGTCAGATATTTCAACTATTGTAAGACACTTTGTTAATTATCGTATCTAACATTGTAGTAATAAGACAAATTTCAGAATATCTCGCACAATCGTACATATATCCAAACTTTTCCCCGGTACTGTACCTGAGAAGATGAAAAATATACAACAATTCTTAAACGACTACGTTTTGTATCTGAACTTTTGTTTTTTAAGTGTATGTAACGGGTACGCGAGGCATCCTCGTGTGGCGACACTATTATGGTAATACCGCACCGTCGAAGGTTAAGAACTTAATCGGTGCACAATGAATAGAGTTATGAGAGAATGTGACCGAGAAAATTATTCCACGCTCGCTACTCTACTCACGTCCTCGTGGCCGGAAGAACAGAGTCCGAGTTAATGCTTGAAACTTATTTCTGCACTTACTCCAAATCGCGAGACTGGAAACACAAACGATCGTATGAAAAACCGACCGACATTCCGATCTAGTAAGTAATATGCTTTGTTTACGGAAACCGTTTGAGAGTTTCCACGCTAATTTCCGTCAATGCTATCGAGTAGAATTTTTTCTTCAAAGGTACGATGAACAGAATTTTTCTTTCATTTCCTTTTCCCTTACACGTATCATACAATTGATATTGAAATGATTTAATCCGATTTTTTAAATTGCTCTGTCTCTCTCCCTCTCTCCCTCCCTCCCTCTCTCTCTCTCTCTCTCTCTCTCTCTCTCTCTCTCTCTCTCTCTCTGTGTGTGTGTGTGTTCGTGCGCGCGCGCGAATTCTACGACTGGAAAATTAACTTCTTCGTTTTTTTTTAATTACATATATGTATGCTTTATTTGATTGTACATTACTTTTACGTGGGATACGCGTTCGGTATCCCTATTAGTTTTTGTAGAAAAAGTATCAATTTGCAATCAGTAGATGAAACACGTGGAATTTAACGTTAGTATTGCACACTATCCTGACTGTGATTTATTGCATATAGAAAATATCTTTTTCGTGTTGCACTTTCGACAGTTCGTGTGGATCTTTGAATATAATCAAATATGTTTTTGAATCTGGAGATATTCTCCCGAAATTGCAACTCCATATATCAATGTTGCTAGAAATATTACAAAATACTTGACTATTCTTTAATCGTACTGATGCCATCAAGGAAACACGTATTTAATCATCGTGGTTCCCCATTGCCAAAAATTACGAAATATTTCCATTAGGCAACAAGGGATCGTCATAAGTCGTAAGCAAACACAAGCGTGTCGTTAACGAATCATTAGGAATTATTTAGCAGTTGCATAACCCGAAAAAGTGCTCCTTCCTCAATATTTGTCAGAATTAAGTAACCGTACACTCTGACACAGGCAAGTTTTCTATTTAAAAATGCGAACCGCGAATTGACGAAGCCACGTGTCATCATTTTCATTCTACATACCTATACGTACACCCCCGCACATAAGTCATGGGACACGTAATAAAATTGTTGAAAAATTACAAAGCCAGTATTGGAATGGTTAATATATTTAACAGAGGACAGGCTTCCGTCGGATTGTACACAATTAGCTATGCGTACAGCAAAAAGCACGTGCAATAATTGCTGCGAAACTTGACGAAGATCAAAATTAATTTGTTTTATAATTTGACTATTAATACTGTCACATACTTTTTGTAGATCCTTCCACAGCTTGGTTTGACATACTCTCCACAATTTCCCACCATTTTAAGTATGTTTTCCATTGTTTGAAAGATTTGAAATACTAAACATTTTATCTTCTTTTACTAAACTAATATTAAACATATGTTCGTTAATGTACGCAGCAATAAAACTATACATAATTTCGATAATGTGTTTCATGACTATTATGAATATTAATTAAATGTAGCAAATAGCTTATGATTTTTGAACGGGCCTGTATATATGTTTCAACGATTTGGAAGTTCATCGGCACACGAAAAGGCCGACCACGCGTGTCGTCAGGAGGCATAGCTAACGGTAACCAGCTAATCGATGAATCCCTCGAATTTCTCCAAACCTCTGCCGCTAGTTACACGACTGGCAATTCAATTAAATTAACGTTCAATTACGAGACCGAATCATCCAAGACTAATTTACCCTCGCGACACGTTTCGCGACTCACCGCGGATCATCTTCCAGCACTTATGAGAACACATTGGCCCGAGTTTACCCTGGGTGGTACAGGGTGTCCCTACTTTTTTCCTACAAAACAATGCCAGCATATTCTACGTATAAAGATGAGAAAAAAATGCCGTTACTAATTATAAGTTGCAAGTTTTACAAACCCTATCTGGTTTAAAACACATGCTTTATTGGAAAATTATTTATTACAAAAATATGAAAGAGGAACTTGTTTCCGATTCCGTTCAACTTTTTCCGCTTACGAAAATGACGGACTATTTCAGTTTTCGAGACATTTGCGAAAAACTGCTACTACTACTATGATCATTGAATTTTGCTTATAAATGCATGCTAATCTACAAGTTCACCATATGAAATAACAACGGATTGTTTTCCGCTGGATAAAAAGTATTGCCTCCTTTTATAAATATAGAACCGAGGATTGCAACAACAAAATTTTAGATTGCGAATTTTTCTAGGTGTGGTGTCTTTTAATTTCGGTGAATGCATCAGAAATTTCTTATTTTAATTAAGTTTTCCAATCCGTACCGCTTTTATTCCAGTCTACTTTATCCCAGAAAAAAATCCTTATTGAAAGCTTATTATATTTATCAATTGAAATGATCAATGACAGTGCATTGAATGCTGCAGAATTTGGGAAACAATGCTCTGTTACATATAGCGATCCTGTATCGTGATAGACTATGTATTAACCCTTTCGTTACTACGAGCGACTATAGTCGCTCTGCGTAAGATGCCGCGTATAGCACATACGATGAACACATACGAGCGATTGGAGTTATTGAACATCGAGTATCTTACTGGACATGTAGCATCAGTATTTTGTTTTGCATCATTTGTTTCTCACGGATGAGACATCTCAATAATAAATGCGGCCGCTCACGATCTTTCTCGCGCACCGGGCACATTTTTTGCGCGGGGGCTCGTTCAACGGGAGTGTCGCGGCGGAGAAACCGCCCTTAGCGAAAGGGTTCAGAGCTAACTTGTAAAAAAATTAATTTTTGGTGTGTCAAAATTAGTAGAAACATACGGCACCTACAAGATACGTAGACGCAAAGAAGATTTAATTATTATTATTCGCGACTTCGCTAAAGTCTTGCCCGAATTATAGCACGTGTTTTTCATTGTACTCATAGCTAATTATGTAAAATGTGAAGAGAAACTGCCCGGTCTTAAATATATTAACGATTCGATTTATTTTTGACGCAAGTCTTATCAAATTTTATTACGTGTCCTATGACTTATGAACAGGTGTGTACCTATGCGGCTAAAGTGTAACACCTATGATGTGGACACATCTTTGACCATGGTAAAACGATCTTTCGAAAGCGAGTGACATTTTTTCTATCTTTTCTATTTCAGTGAAGATGCACAGGGATAACCGTCGAAGAAAAAGAAAAACGAAACAGCGAAACGAATAGAAAAAAGCGTGCTTCGGGGCGAGACTCGCGTGAAAGAGCAGCAGGATACCTGGGCCGCTTGACACCCGATAAAAAACCGCTTCGAGCACGTTTAGCTCGGGTTTCATTTTGCGGAAAAGCTAGGTAAATATGCACACTGGCCTCGCGTGAATCATAAAGTCACAAAGCCATGAAAGTCTTCGGGAAGAGACAATGCAAGGTAACGAGCAACGACTTCTTAGGTTATAAGGAAGATGAGTTTCTTGGAACGAGATGTGTTGCGACAAAGAGATTTCAAACCAGTCGACTTGGATCGCATTACCGTTTCCATTACAGACTATATTAAATAACGAGAGGAGAGTTTGAACGCATAGCTAATCTTACGCGGCCGATGATGTTGCCTCTGTGATCATTTAGTAATCCCATTGTAGACGTGCAAGTTCTTAACACCAGGGTTATAAAGGGGTATTTTGCGGGCGTATCTAATAGTGTTGGGTATGATCCTTTTCGATTAGTATTCATACGGGTTGTTTATATCGTTATAGTTGCAATCGTGCCAGAATATACAAACACTTTTACAAAAGAGGTGGCAGATATTTTTCGATGTTTGATTTCTATGTTATCGTTTGAGAAATTCTTTCAAAAATATGAATTGAATCTATGTTCCCCTCGACGAATGATAGTGACTAAACAGCTTTCCACTCTGTTTATAGCTGCACATGGCGAGAAAATGAAAAGAACATACAGATACATATCACGGTGTCAATGCCTCGGATTTACAATTAGGCTTAGACTAGAGTCGCATAGTTAAATTACTTTATGGCCTTGATGTGATGCCCAAACTAGACATTAAGTGAAAGTATGTATTGAGGAATTAGGCTTACGGTATGTTCTATCCAAATTGTCTGGATATTCCATTATTCCTTTGGATTTTGATAAACAATATTATCTCTGTGATAAATAATAATACGATAATATTAAATATTACTTCTCATTGTCGTCTGCTATTCTACATTTCACTGAGGAAAAAAGGCGGCTTAAGAAATTTCAAACGATTCCCTTTCTTTACCGTGTCAAAAAGATAAAACATATGTATTAATGTTTAGTGCAACATAGATTTATGAAACCAATATAAACCCTTCAAGTTTCTCCGGTTTTAAATATGTATATCATGTACAAACATGTACACTATGGCATAAAAATTAAGAAATGTTTTGACGCTAATCAGAATGATTAAAAATTAAAAGATGCCATATACATGATTTAATTTCCAAAAACTGTATATGCGCTATTTATATACAAGACGTTACCCTTGCATACAATGAAAGAATAATAAAACTCACCTACTCAAATGAACCTACAACGGAATCCAGATGCATTAAACATCTTACATTAAATAATACTTGAAAGGCGCACAATACGTACAACGTGCAAGAAGGTATGATGAGTACGTACTTTTCAAGGTACATATTATGTACATCGTCTTTCATCTTGTAAAATTCGAAAGTCAAATATAAAAGTTTGCAAGCGCGTTATGTACACATCATAACAGGAGCAGTGATTCATGTAGCATTTAAAGATATGACTAATACAATGCAAACTCTGCAGTATTACTAGTGCATCTTATTTTACTATCACGTCTGAATTATGAACTACGATTTGCATTATCAGACATACGTGCTAACTTCCTTTTGCATCCAAATTCAACAGTATTTGACAAATCACTTTTTCCTCATTCCAGAAGATCACCGAACGGATTCATTGTATGCTTTTGAAATTTCAATGCCCTAAAACTCTGCGTCACACATACATTCAGATAAGGGTGAATAACGTAACTTCTTCCTCTTATCGCACAATATATATTTCCTGCGATGAATAATTTTACGTAAAACTAAAGAAGCTATCTACGTTTCAAAATTACAAGATCGCGATTATACCAATGGATTATGTACATGTGTAGTTATACATTGCCGACGAAAAGTTTAGAACCGCCTCCTTAGTCGTGCAAACAAATAAATTAAATGACTTGTTAACGATTCATTAATTCGAAATACCTAGTGGTCGAAAATTGTTGACCGACCGTGGACACATCTGTGCAATAAAAATTTTGTCCAAACGCATATAGACAGATGAGATAGTAGGTATGTATGTATTACGAGTACACGTAAGATCAGCACGAACCTCTCGATAACTATACTAACTTTAGAATTGGTTCTGCTCCTGTCTGTCGGGAAGCGTTCGATTACTGATAACGACGAATTACCAATGAGACACGGAATCGAATTAATTATTAACGTCGAAAAAAAAAGGAAAGAAAGAAAAAGTAAAAAGAAACTCTTTCTTACCACACAAGCGCATCCGTTAAATCTGATAGCTATGCAAGATTTCCATGGTGGCGAGTTAGAAACGGGAGCGTTATAAAAATCATATCCACGATAATTTTCTCGTATGGGGAAAATCGATTTGTTCAATCGGCGGCCCACAAAGCAGCGATAATAATAAAGCGGCTTTTAATATCTTGGCAATTTTCTAAAAACACTCGCGTCTTTTTACACATCGCTGAGCTCGAGAAATCTGCGTGATCGTGAACAAGTATATACACAGGGTGTCTCGGATTTTAACGAACAAACTTTGTCTGTTTTAGTCTATGGGTGTAAATCAGAAACAATTGTTATACATATAAACGTAGGTCACTAAAGACATGATTAAAAAGTTGTGGAAAAAATGAGAAATACCAACGGACTCCGTAAGGTCAGCAATACGTAGCATAATAAGTTAATATTTGTCTGGTATTACGTGGCGGAATAAATTCCCTTTTCGACCACTGGCAATTTTCCATCGTTAAGAACGATGGACATCGTGAAAAATTTCACCATTTCTTACAATTTTTTAATTCAACTGTTACTCAGATACTAAACACAGTAAAGGTAAGTATTGCTGATCTATACTTACGCCGTTACTGCTCCCTTCGTATTTTGCTCATCATTTTTGAATAAACTTTTCAACAAGCCATGTTTATATAACACTTTCTTTCTTGTTTGGACTCGCAGAGCATACTGACAAAATTTGGCTGTTAGAACCTGGGACACCCTGTACATATATGCATAGACGCGTGCAGCGACAGCAATCTTAAGCAACGTGAGATAACCTAGAGGGCTCGCTAGGAAACTTCCAAATAGAGCAGGAACGATTTACCATTCTGTTAAACCGGTAATATCGCATTAAACACATAAATGGACAAGCAAGTGAGATATTGCAGATGAAAAGGAAGAAGACGGGTGTACAATATGCATGTGTATTGGCCGGCAGGAATGCCCGAGAGTATCGTGTAGCGACTATGGCTGAGAGCTGTCAAGCGCACGCCGGCTAGACTGGGTCAACTACACTCGTGCACTGCGATCGGTCGGTCTTAAGCAGAGCGCAGAAACGGAGATCCGGCCGAGAGGCACATTTGCCAGAGAGACGTGAATGAAACGAAGGAGCGCGGTGAAACGCGGCGAACACGCATCGACGGTGAGGAGGAACAGACGGCACACCCGATAATTCGATCGGGACGAGTATATACGACAGCCATGGATCGAAACGAGACAGAGAGCCGAATAGAACAGAATAGAGCGGCACAGTGTACAACACATTAGGGTACAACATTCATATATGTATAATTCTAGTAGAAAAGAAAACGCATGTGGTATACTGAATAGTAAATACATCAAGCACACGTACACTAAAGAGCGAATATATCAAGAATATAGAGGAAATAAGAATAATAAACGATTTGTAAAGGCGTTAACGATAGAACGTATATCTACAAATATATTCTACCATAGATCAATGATAGTTTTAATACTCACCCAAAAGTAGTAGCTTAAGTTCCCGCCTGGCATCCTTTTTATCCTTTCGTAGTTGCCGCTCGATCTCCTGATTGATTCGTTTCTGCTCCTTCGCCTCTTCCGACAGGCAGCACGCCATGGCTCAGGACGGCAGGATCCTCGACGGATGGAGGAGGAAGAGGGGAGAAAAATGAAGAGGAAGAGGTGGAGGAGGAGAAGGTGAAGGAATAGGAGAAGGGAGGAGAGGGAGGGAGGAAGGGACAGAGGGAACGGGCGATTTGCGGTGGTGGCGAGCGATTGCCGAGCGGCGAGGTTCGTCGTAGACAGCAGCGGGCTCGACGGCACGGTATCGTCGTCGGGCCGATATTACCTTGCCACCGCGAACGAGCGACGACGTCTCGTCGCCGTCCTCGTGGTTTCCTTCTCTTTTTGCTTCCCTCTCGTCCTGGTTAAACCGATGAAATTCTTCCCGATTGTTCGCACCACCACTACCGCCACTAGCACGATTCACCACCACTTGTCCACGACGACGACGACGACGACGACGAGGTAAACGTAGAATTGACGGATGCGTCTCCGCAATCCGCGTATTCTGAACGACGTCGGCACACGCGGCGACGGAGCACTCCTGGCAGGGCTCGACGACGCCAGCGACACATCAACACATGTACGGACACGCACGAACCTCGGCCGGTAGCTTGTCTCTGCCCTCCCGTTCGCTTTTTTCACCTTTTTTTCTTTCTCTCCGTTTGTTTTTCGATTCTCTATATCTTTACTCTTTACCACTGCTTCTTCTACTTTTGACTTCCCTTCCTTTCTCGTTCCTTATTCACGCACGCACACGTTCAGCGACGAGAAACGTGAAACGCACTCGCGAGAGAACGTCGAAGAAGCGGGTGAGACACGCGCGCACGTTAGCCTCTCTTTGCTCGCGGCACGATTTCGGTGTTTTCAGATGAGAGATTAATTTTACGACAGCGAGGTCCGTTGGATCGAGATCTAAAGAGTCCCGACTGTCCACCGTCGAATCTCGACCGTCGGTCCCTGGGTCCCTCGCTGTACCCGCGTACTACTCGCGAGAGCTCTCGTACGGCTTGTTCACTCGTTCACTCGGTCCCAACGCGGTTGGGTGTGGTAACCCACCGGCGCTCTGTCTCCTTCTACCTCGCTCGCTCTCTGTCTCTCCCTAGCTCTCTTTCGCCCCTCGCTTCTTCCTTCTGCTATCCGATGTCTTTCTTTCTCCTATTCACTCACACACACGCTCTCTCTCACTCTCTCTCCGTCTTTTTCTCGTTCTGCCTTTCTTTTTCGTTCTCTTTCCCTCTTTTTCTTTCTCTCCCCTCACTCACTCTCTCACTCCCTCCCTCTTTCTCTACCTAAGGTACTCTTTCTATACCGCACACGCGACGAGATAGATTCACACTGAATATGCACCGTGTGCGCACACACGCAACCTATACCCGACGTATGCCAAACGACGAACACGATTACGAGGTGTAACGTAGACGGAAACAACGAACTGGGGACGACAGAATAGAAGATGATGACGAGGTCGTCTGCTGTTATTGCCGCTGCTGCACGAGCGCCCACACCTTGAGCGGAGCAACTCCTCCTGCGATTCGCGCCGCGCCCGCTCGGTACGCAGCCTTTTATCAACCCTCGGTCGCTCGAGAATCCTGTTAGACCAAACCAGATTGGCGAAGCCCCGACACGGTAGGTCGTCGTATAGTGGTCTATAGGCGCGGGGGCGCGCACGTGTCCGCTAATGAGATTAAAATCGGCGAGAAGAAGGAAGTGCGGCCGCCACCCGCCAGGGAGGAGGCACGGAGAATGTAACAGCGCCGTGGCGTTTCGGATATAGGTTATAGTCGTCTCTGTAAAACCGACCGATTCTGACGGCTCGCAGCGACACGGCTATCGCCGCCGCTCGCTACGAGATATCACGCGCGCACTCTCCTACGTTATCTCTCTCTTTCCTCCCCTCTCTCCCACCTTATTCCTTTCCTTCTCTATTATCGGAACACCCCCGATCACCCTGACTTTCTGTATTTCTTTCTTTCTCTTCTCGAGCTCACCTCTATTCTTACCCCTTTGTTCTTTCACTTCAGTTCCTTTCGTGTTACGGGCACGTTTAAAACGAACGCTGTCGGGAATTTCCATCGATTCTCCTCCGTCATTGGAAGGTACTTGTCTGAAGAATGTCGGTGTATCTTGTGTGATTGCACTTTGCACACCAAACGATACGAGTGAATCGCTACTGAAAATGGACTACTATAATTGTTGTATGGAATCGATGATAGATTAACTTTTGCCCGATAGCCGCGCCATTTTTATGAAGCACTTTCATTTCCGGAATTCAAAACTTTCCATCGATAATTTCATATTTTATGGTGCGATGGGATTGGAGTAATTCAATTAATATTGTACTTCCTGTATAAACATTTGTATTAGTATTTTGTATGCACTTGCTTAGTTCATATACTTAGTATTTTGTTGTACAGCACGTGCGTGACATGCCGCAACGCAATGAAAAATGTTACCAAATTTTTACATGTCAGACGATATTACATTTTAGGAATACATTTTATCTGTCACTACTATATGTACATATATGTAGATACCGTCTGTAAAATGAGCGGTAAATTAAATTACTTGCATCTACATAAAATTTGAATCTCGTACAGTTTCTATAATATAATGTAATATAATACATAACAGAAAATATGGTTGTACTTGCACAAATGTATTTAATTACAACTTCTCAGTAGTAGCATTTTGAACTGGATGAAAAGTAAAACTGTGTATAGTTTTACGTAATATACACATTTGTTAATTGTATTAAACGTAGCTTCGTGTAATTTTCAAATTTTATAACCTTTGCAATAAAAATTAGTGTTGCGCGTCCCTTGAGCAATTTGGCCTTGGGTTACATGTTCCCTTAGAACGGTGCAACGTTTTGCTCCATTAATTAAATGAAATTTAGTTACGCTGCCTTATAAAGCAAATGTTACGCTACCGCGTGAACTTCATTGGAATACCGACTAGTGATGGGCACCATCGACTAAAAACTATCGATTATTCGATAGTACCCAACTACTACTTTCATTCGAATGATTTTTAAGACTATCGATAGTATCGGCTAACGACTAATTTAGTCGACTGAATGTAGTTACTTAAAACTATCGACAAAATTCAGTCGTTAAAACCATCGAATGATTTAGTCGTTTGGACTTTGGACCATCGATACATTTACTGAATTGTGTATATGTATACACAGATATGCATGAATATTGGAGAATCTGCCGATAAACTGAATTTAAGTTGCGGGAGTTTTGAATAGATTTTATCATGAGGTTGAAGATTCACTATCAAATGTATATGCCTTCGATATCGGTATTGAATAATTAATTCATTAAGCATGTGTAAATTCAATTATGCATAACGCAAACTAATGCAAACCTTTTAATCATTTGAAACTCAGAGCAATATTAACCGATTTTAGTAACATTTTCAACATGTATACTATTTACTGATATTTATAAACGGCAGTACTTTAATTTTTATTAAAGATATTATGTAAATTTCCCAAATATCTTGTAAACTAATCCTTTAAACTTTTCAGAATAAAGCAAATCCTTCTGTAAATATATTTACAGTGCACGAATACTTTCATCCTCGCTTTTACATTAATAAGAAATAAGAAGTTTTAAGTATCAATAAGAAAGAAGATGAGTCGATTATAACTTATAACGTATATAGTCGTATATGGTATTATATACAATTTCAGAATTCGGCTCAGTCCCTTGAAAATGTAACATCGAAAAATCGAATCAGTACGGGAACAAGGGATGGGTTAGTATTTCTGACGAATAACGGTCATTCTTCAGTTCGTTTCGATGTTTTATATATTTTAAATTTATTTGTCTTATATTTTATTGTTTATTATAAAAATAACTAATAATATGTTCATTATTAATTTTAATACTTTGCAACATGAAATAAACGCACAATCAGCTATAGAATCCTTAAAATCCGAAATTACAACATTATTAAGTAATGAAGAAAATTATGAAAATAGATCGACAAATTCCTTCCATTCCTAATACAGCAATATTTATATCTACCCTAGGAAAAAGAAAAAAACGACTTAAATTTTGATGTAAAAACATTAATTAATGCCGTCATGTTAAATAACTCTATCTGATTTTAAATTTCAAGAACTGAGTAAAACCTTATATATGTATAACCTAATTGATTCTCACAAAATATTTAGAACTGTTAATTTTTAAGTGCCGAAATAAAATAGTTTATGACAAATTGAAATATTATCAATTGGTTAAAAAAGAAACTTGTTGACCTTTTATATTTCTGAAATTCTAATTATCAACTATAATAAATATACAAAAAGTAAATACACCAATATGACATGGTTCAGACTCCAGACATAACCAATAAGCGAAAAACTATCGACTAATTATTCGATAGTATATCGTTACTAATTAGTAATTAGTCGATAGTTTAAATTAGTCGATGGTGCCCATCACTAAACCGACTATGATATTGTCATGCGAAGTCGCCTTTAGTATATGTGCGTCGTAAAGTGGCTCCCCGTAGTGAAAATTTTGGCGCTAAATATAATTGTACTGTAGGGTAACCGAGGCAACAAACAAAAGGACACCGGTAAGAAATTGATTGATACCACCGATGATTACGATCACTCTCCAATATTCCTGTTGATTAGTTGCTATAGAATACGCAATAACTTGTTTCTTCGAAACCAAAGCTATATAAACTGAGCGAAAAGATGAGATCTTCTTCTTAATCCTCATGTCGAGAGTCGAAACGTTATAATAAACATTTTCTTGTACCAAAGTTATCTTTGTTCTAAAGTTCCATAAATAATTAGGTATTATTAAGTTCAAACCTTTGAAAATTTCAAACCCAATTTATTCAGTTTTTCTGTTTTCTTAAAATTATAATCTACACAATTGCGAGGAGAAGGCCTCAGCGTTCCACGGAAAGCAAGCAAACCCAGGCCAAATTCCCCAAGGGGCGCGCAACTGGAGTAATAAATTGATTTTTAGAAAGAATTAAATTAGATTCAGTTAAAAAAAAATCTTCGTTATGGTTATTTTTGTATCTTATTTAAATAACCGAAAAATGGAATAAGTAGTTTGGTGCCAGATGGCGCATATAAAAGAAGGTTTGATTTGAAATTGAACTTTTATGCACATTAACTACAATTTTTTATTTTAAATACATATATGTAAGAGACTAATGTCTGATCTTTTTTCCTTATGCTGCTTAGTTATCGCATATTTGGAAATTGCCACTTGATACAGTCCAATTTACATTATTATTTTTACTGATGAATTTCTATATAGGAAATTCTGTTGTTAAGTAATTAATGTATTAGGATATGTATGCATGTCAAATAAACAATACGATTGAACAATTGAAATAGCTAATTCT
This sequence comes from Nomada ferruginata, assembly GCA_963583965.1. NCBI lineage: Eukaryota > Metazoa > Arthropoda > Insecta > Hymenoptera > Apidae > Nomada > Nomada ferruginata. The sequence continues at coordinate 3,786,130 of OY757225.1, read as the reverse complement.
TTTCTAATTTTATCGAATTAATAATCAGTGCGTCAATACAAGTTTTCTCGCAAACAGCATAAATAATTTCATATGAATAAATAATGTAAGAAATATATATATTTATTTATAAATAAGTGGAAGTACTCATCCTCCGAGACAGTGCAATATTACAAACATACTTTTATGATTTAGATTTCAGTTGCATGGTCAAACCTTGGCATCGTTTTATAATAAGATTAGCATCATAATATGTATAAGGTTTCATGAAGTCCATAATTTGTGTACACTGTGCTTCTTGGACTAAGAACCAAGAGCAATAATTACAACACCAGTATCATCTATTTTCTGCTTCACTTATGTTCAACAGTATTTACATTGCACTGTTGACATAATTCAGATTTCTGTGAATACTTCATATGACACATTCTTGCTATGTAACGTAAAACATAAAATCATGATAAATGTAACTGTTACACTATAATTTATAACAGCTACATTACCTGTGTTTGTGTCACTTGCGCAAAGTTTTTCATAAATTGATGTGAACAGAATTGTAGTTTCACTACCTCCATCCCTGTCGCTATAAAATTTCTTAATCTTTTCAAAACCTTCACAGATTGCCATTAATCGTCTGGAATATTCGTATTAGTTTCTGATAATATACTCAGTTCTTTCTTTAACAGCTTATACATAAAAATTTTTACTCTTGTTTCCGTCATACATGTTTATTACTTTTGGCAGTTCCAAATCCAACATACATCTACTTTGCTTATAGTTGTTTACAATAGATTCATATTGTTCGTGCAGTCTTTCCATTTGGGACATGGATATTTTAAAGTTATTGAGATAATTTTTGAAATTTTTCGCTGCTGTATAAAAGTCTTTTTTTCTTATATAGTGATCATTGATTAACTTGTCAAGGTATTTTGGCAGTACTATATGCTTTGAACAATGTTTTGTTAAATCTTTCAAGGTAAACAATTTCTCTTCTTTTTGCCCTTCCAGCTGTTGTACACAATGTATTGTTACTTAATATATATATAGCATCAAATTATAGAAGTAATTAAGAAGCACAAAGTATGCGTACAGGTACACAAATCATTGCACTGACTGACACTGTCAGGTTTTTGTACTTTTTAGAAATAAAATATACCTGGTTCCTTATATTGACGATACATTAAGTATCAACAATTTCTCTCAATGAGTACTCTACTTACTAATACAAACATATTTATACGAGTTTAATAAAATGTTATACCAAACATGATTAAAATATGTGTCAGTATCAGAACTAAACAATGAGAATTATAATAATTGCATATAACTAGCTCAAAAACCTAATGGTAAAGAATATATAGCGGAAAATGTAATCGATTGGACTTACGTAAGCCTTTCGATCAGTTCAATAATTTATATCACTTATCGTAATTTACTATTGATCTTAGAAAGAACAATCATTCTTCAGTTTTTGTACTTGATCGATATCTATACAAAATATTGATATTAATTATTATACCTGTTGGAGGTGCATCGTTGAGTGTACTGCATCAGGTTTGTAATTTATGAACGAAGATTGAGGAAGTGTCAACAAATGACTAATATTTAGTACCCTATATGCAGCTAATTCGGATACTTGCAAAGATTGACTATAGTGCGCAAGAGCTTCGAGAGATGCAGTGCATAAATCTAAATGTTTTATTAAACTCGCTTGTCTATCCTCAGCTAATGCTTCTTCTACTTGAGTTCCAGTTAAATGGAGCCCCAAACTTTCTCTTACTTTATCTGGCTCCCGCCATCCCGAACACTTTAATCTCTGCAAATAGTAATGAGCCATATATATTTCATGGGCTTCTTCCCCTACATTAAGAAAACTGGGTACATATATATAAATATTGCCTCAATGCCATCCGAATTGCAAGTGCGTAAAGACTTCTGCCTTCTAGCGCAATGTTTATTGCACAAACAATAATTTGATGGAGATTGTGTACGAGGTATATGATGTTGCATTATGGAAAATGGGGGTAGGGACGATTGCGGTTTGCATAGAGAAGGTACTTCCTCTTCTGATGTTGGGGTACAGCAGAGGCAATGTGGTTTACGCAAATTGGTATCGCTCCATCGAGCATATTTCAGTTCACGAAATCGTGACATTCTTCAACCCCTTGAAATAAATGGTTTCCTTTTGGTTGCATTCAAAATTTCATTATTATTCAAGCGTAACAATTATTTACTTGTACAAAGAGAAATATAAATTTATGCTCGATACACGCAGGCTTAGCGCTGAAAATCTTCATTATAAAATATTTTTTATTACTTTTTGCTCACAGAAGATAATTTTTAACGGATTAATCGGAGGAAGGAATATCTCGTGGTCGACCATTGAACAAAACACGTATATAAATTAGAAACACTTATGTTACAAACCAGTAATTGTTTATTATAATCGGCTTCAATTGAAAAGGACAATTAAAGCGATAAATGTATATACGCATTATAGTTTATATTAAGGTTATGAACATATGACTAATTGTTTTCGTAAAATAAACAACAAGGCATAAAAATGACAAATGACATAACAATTGATTGCTCCACTGCTACACTAAACTTTAGACCTCACTCTTATCATATACTTGGGTGCACTCTGAATACTACTCAATATCCGTAGCTGTTTCTTGTATGTTACAGTAATAAATAAATACAATATAAAGAAGACAGGTAGTCGTTAAAATTAAATTTCGAACACATTTTGATATACGGATGCGATATCGTTCTGGTATCCAAGTTGAATAACTTTGTTTTATAAGCTTGAATGCCTCCTGGATTACTCTGTTAAAAAATATTATAACAGTCTACAAAACACGATTCTTACAAGTGGTATACCAAATATAATTATTTTACGATATGACGCTTCTATTGTATAATTTGTCCTAGGGTAGATGCACCATTTGTGACCATTGCAACTATTTTTTTAGATATGATGACCAAAACTAGTACAGAACCATTATTCATTACCAATTTTGGTCTCTACATATGTACATCTAAAATGTATATTCAAAGTATTTAAATACGAATGTACAAATTTATTTATTACAAACTATTCAATTGCAGCTGTACCGAACAAGAAACGAGTACCATCTTACTGATTATTCTCTTATTCACCTACGAAGGTGCAAGATGCTGTAGCGAATGGTAATAGAGAATGGCACATCGGTATTAAAAGCTAGTCAAACTTGTGAAAAGAAAAATGGAATTTTGAAATAATATTGTGCAAGATGTTAAAGTTTTCCTTGTATACCAATGTTACGATTCTGAACATGTTATTCTTTAATACTAAGTATAAAGTATATTATATTTTTGTTATTTAAATCTTTTTTTATTTCATTGCGCTTTGAAGGTGGCCAAAAGTGGCACCGCACAAGGTGAAGAACGATGTCTAGGTGGCCACAAACGGTGAAAATTAGATTTTTTAATTACTTGTTAAATTATAATTTTTGAACGATTTTTTCACTTAATGATTTTATAACGTGGATTTTATAACTGAAGATAGCACAAAACCTATTAAATCTTACAGTTTTACAAAGTGGTCACAAATAGTGCATCTACCCTATGTACGTATATAGAATGATCAAGAATTTGTGATATGCGTTGCCCTTACGGGAAAAATTGGCGGACATATTTATTTACCACTTATCTTCTTTAAATTAATTAAATGCATTTCTTTATATTCGCAATAAATTGAACAAGTTATCATCATATTAGTAGTGTTAACAGATCTATTGCCAAGTAGTTAACGCTGTTTCCATTATTGCTTTTTTTTGGATATGCTCATATATTTCAATATGTTTTGTAAAAGCTTGTTGTTACAATTAATATTTAAAAGTCGTTTTTCATTTGACAATTGCATCAATAACATCATATTCTTGATATACGAAATACTGAATCATATTGGCACATTCGTAATATAAGTTAATAATATTTCTTTCTTCGTAATTGTGTATATATAAAAATGTAAAATACAACAGTTTTTTAATCTGAAATAGAGAAACACTTTTCATACTTCACTTTTAATTCATATAAATAACAAACATGGTGTATCAAAGTAAAATTCTCAATGAAAGTATACAAAATTGTGTAGTGACATTTTAGTTGAACTTCTTTTAGCTACATATTTAGGTATCTGTAACACAATGGAATGTGTATTTATTCAAATTATACATAGATTGTGTCGATAACATTAAAGTGAAGCATGATGAATAGTGTATCATAATGTTATGGTTGTTAATATTTTCTATACTGAATTGATGGTATTCTCGATATGAATTGGAAATTCATATGGGGTCCCATATGAGTTTGCTAATCTCTAATTACGCTGAAAAACAATATACGCTGCCACTATTTTCTCCGATATCTTTAAAATATTTGTTTGTTTTTCAACATGCTTTTTTTCGTTGGTCCACTTTGATGAATATAAATACACATACTTTCACTATTATTATTAATATCATAACTATATAATTGTAACATATAATCAACATATGTTTTCTAACATGCACCTGCAATGCCTCACAAATAAGCATATTATTTGTCTACAGTGTCAATTCGTACACGGGGTTAATTATTAGTGTGACAATGGATCAATCATACAAACATAAATCTTTTCATTTATAAACAATCCAACTTTCCTACGCTCTGTATCTCTCAGATCAGTACGATAAAGTAAAAGGACACACAACTTAGTGGAAGCTGAAATCGGTAGTCTCCTTTACTACTGTATATTATTATAACACTATTTGTTACATAAAGTTTGATGTAAAATTTTCTCAACAAATCTATCTAACGAGTATTAATTAGCCCTATGAATTTTCATCATTGAACTATTGGCTGATTCTCGATCTGGTATTTCTACGCAAATGGATTATAGGGGCAATAATAATATCTAATTTATTAGAGCCATTTGATTTGCTATGTATGTACGTAAACCGGAAAAATACTTGCTTATTGAACATTTATGTACGCCCACACGATATTACAGCCAAACTATACAAACGAAATCTTGAAAAAAAAATTCTTATAATCATTAGTAAAACGAATAATGTTTTTGTTATTAGAATAATATGTTGACAAATTTTGTTAGTCTAAAATTCAAATGACTTAAACACCGCAATGTTTAGTTTTTGTATACCGATGTAGTGAGGACTACACGCTAATGAATTGCGTTCTGTAAATTTGGCATATCGTCTGTGTTTATGTTCTTATTGGAACCTAATTCTATTTTCTTTTTTTCTCACATGGTGAATAAAGAGCATAAGATCTTAAGGTAAGAATGCAGCAAATAGATGATTGAATTTCTCAGATCTGATAATAATTGTTTGTCAAACGGGGGGCATTATCGAGGCATCTTAATTGTTACATTAGTTCTTAATAATAATTTCAGTGGCCACAAAGTTATTCCGTAAAATATTCTTAAAATGTATAATTCTATGTACAATTTCATAAAATAATATTAATTTAATATATAAGTTTTATATTATAGTATTGCATGATGTATTACAATATATTATTTAATCACTTAAATATTTCATTTGATTATTAATGATGTGTATTTCGTACATTGGATATGGGAGAATATTCCCATATTACAGACAACGAAAGTTGGCACAGACAGTGGCTGGGTTAAGGCACTTTGGGGTGGTGGATTATCCACAGTACCTACCAGCATTACCATCTCATCACACCCCTTTCCCTTCCCATTGCCCCTCATTGTGTATTCATTATTTATTTCTTTTATATGTATAATACCTCAGATGACTGTGTGACTCACTTTTTTTTGCTCACTTTGTTTCAGTGAGCATTGGAGTGTAGTAGATGACTTTAATAACATTTTCACAGCGGTTTTGTGAAATTTGCTGGAAACATACCCTTATCGTTCGTATCCTCTTTAATGCCCATTAGCCAACCTTGCTCCTAAAATAATTAAGTAATTCATTATATCCATCATTAATACGATTATTAATATTAATGTTGTCTCTAGTATTTTGCACGAAATATATTTCATGTTACGTATGCATACAGAATAAGTAAATTAGTAAGAATATACATACCTGTTCTTCTGGATCATCATACTCTACTACACGAATAATGTCACCAACATCGAACGACAATTCGTCCGCATCCTCGCATCTATACTTATAAGTAGCCTTGACTCTGTACAAAACTCCCGGTGGCAAGTTGTCAGTCGTTGCCCCTACAGAGAAATCGGTACCATTTTCATATTCCACCTCTAAAATAATTCAATCCGCCACATTAGTCATGGACCTGTGTTATAGTTTTGTTTGAACTCTGACTTTCATTGATTATGTATAAATGAAAATTTAAATCACTGCTAAAGATCTTGGATGGGAGATTTTGATACATACATACATATTTGAGAGTCAGAATTGGAAAGTGAAATTGTGCTTCACCGTTTCAACAAGACCATGCACGAATGGGCACAGGCAACAAACTCTTATTTACACAAAGTATCGTAACAGTTTTAACATAATTGTCATAAACATCATTTATTAAAATCGTATAATTTGGAAAACTGTTTCATCTCCTGTTTCGAATAAATTCCAACGCTTGTTGCGGTCACATGTTATGCGCATTTTGTATAATATATTATATATAATATATTGAATACTCACTAGAGAATATCTAGTGGAACATGTTACTTAAAATCTAGCAGATAAAGTTCATTCAACATTGTATAATACGTTACTTCGTCATGTATTGTATATACGTAAATACTCAGTAACGTAGCTTTTAAATGAGCACATAGAAAAACAATGTCCAAATTACACTCTAGGCAGTTCAAACACAGTGAAGATTAGTTTAGTAATACGTTAACATATACAATTCAGCTACACGTAAGACAAAAGATTCTTGTTCGGCAAACCATTTCGACAAAAGACGAAGAAAAGAAAAAGAAATTGTAGTCGTCCTCATCCATGATTAATATTTCTCTCCTGAGCAGTAAAATACGTAATCGATGACATTTACTCCCACGTCGTATACTTACCAACTGGAATGTCATATAACTCTTCAACTCGCTTGGTTACAGCAACTGTGCTTTGCGGCGATGCATCCTGATTATTGAGGGAATTATCATTGCTGTTAGCATTGCTGTTAGCATTGCCATTTAATTGTGTAGTCGGTGATGTGTTTCTTGCTGGGGGAGCAGATTCATCCACAGCTGTAACACGCAATAAAGCACACTCAAAACTAAACATTTAGCCACATAATTGTCTGCGGGAACCTTTTATGTGGCGTGACTGTATTACACTCATGCACAAAATATTAGTACACAAACGATTCAAACGCACAAAAAGGTATGGGTAGACAATGCGGCATTAATATTTACCTGGTGAAATGTTATTTTGAGCTGGTTGCGTGTTGATTATCAAACTGAAAACAAAAATTTATTTGCCAGCATTTGATCGTTTTAAATTAGCATGTACATATTTCGACCTTTTGTGTAGAGTTTACTTACGATGAGTTGGCATTAGGTGATTTTGGAGATTGTGGTTCCGTATTCTTCTTTAGCGTGTACGATCCTCTTTGGCTCTCGTTAGCCAATTTGTCAACGATTGCCTCTAATTCAGAATATACCTAAAATATAAGGATATTAAATTAGAGTTCGTTAGAGCAAAGTGGAAGAAAAAATGTACTTATATTGACATAGAGCAAATAGAGTATGATTTCTCATTCATAAACGAGCAAATTATATATTACATTTTAAAGACGCTGCTTTACCGTAGTATTTTATTTATTAACTTTACTTCTTTATAACTAAATAACTTTTACCCTTAAAAAACGGCAGAGGACAAAGTTACAGATACTACTTCAAGGGGCATATCTGATTATGAAAAGAATTTCTTCTCAAGATAATTTTTTCTTTTTACGAGATTTCAAGGTCACCGACATTATTTAAATGAAACCTATATTATACCGAAGATGACTAGAATGCGCAAGATTTTCTCATGATACTGGGGGTAAACTAAAAAATTTAGTTTACTATGGCAAACCAGCAACGCCTGCGAATAGGAAGGAAAGAATCACAGCTGCATGTGCATCAGAATTAGAATATTATCTGCCTTTCGCAAAAGTCATTTTGATTAACCTTTCGTTACTAAAGATAATTATAATCATCCAACGACGAACACTAACTGTATACTAAAGGTAACTACTCTAGTCACCTTCCTGATACCTCCAGAGCAACTAACATGCTTTCGCAAAATTGTTTTGTTCAATTGCCTTAAAAACTGTATCTATGTATAGCGGTGGTACACTAGCAGCTAACATCACCGGCGCGCCGCAGCGAAAAAGTTAATTTATCGTTTCAAATAAATAAATAAAAATAAAAGTATCGATAAAAAGAATAAAAGGAAATTAATTTTTATTTATTTGTGTATTGAAATACATCATTATAAATGTAGTTAATCTTTCGGTATATTTTATTATCATAAACATAGTTATTGAATGTACCTTTGAACTTTCAGTGTGAAACACTTGTTCAGCAGCAAATAGTGTTTGCAAATTAGTAACGAGGAACAGAACACGCGAGTCGAATAAAGCAGGTAGCTCATCGTGAAGTTCGGAATTGAGTTGCTCGTATGTACGTTTAGCCTCTTCCAGTAACTCTTTTCCTCGAGTCACTTTCAGCTCGTCCCGCTTTCGTGGATTGCACTGTAGCGATTGGAAATTATGTCTTTGACTGTCATAATCTACCAACTTCCGTCCACGTTTATCAATTTTTTTCTGCAACAAATGATCATTGTGATAATCTTTATTTCATAATTACTTTCATAGCGCTTGTGATACATAATGATAAGTAAACGGAGTTAAGTTTCAATTCAATTCTATAATTATGTCTGATACTTTAATTCCAACGAAATAAGATTCTAGATGGATTTATCAATCCTTCGTCGATGAATAATTAAATTCGCAACCAAATGACCCAATATTAAATAATTATTTACAAATTGTTCGAAGATTTCGGTGCAATATTTTAAAATTTCTATAAATTTCTTTCGTCCATACCGCGCAATGATTTCAATTTTGTATGAATAAATGAGAATGGAGTCAGAATGTCCGAATTTTACGGAAATCGAAATAAAAGTTTTTATACTAATTGTGTATATTGTAAGACGTACCCTCATCTCTGGGAATTGACTTTGATATGTGTTGAGAGGCACGAGAACTTGATCCGCAAGCTTATGAGTAAAGTCTTGCCACAACATATCCAAATTTTGAGCTTGCACGTATAGGAGATCGTGTCCAGTCCATTGGCTTTCATAAATTTCATTCAGCGAATCCATAAGTGTTTTCGACGCTGTTTGCACCGCTGCGAGTGAACAAATGAAAGAATTCATCATTATTATGTAAGGGATTCGATGTAATTATGTTAGGGGCATTGGTTACATTATCGATGCGATTTTTCTGTTTCATCACAGAATTATAAATAAGATATTTAAGGTATGTATTCATACCGCTTTCTTTCCTTAACTAAATACCGTATTCTTATTAATAACAAAAAACTACTATCTATATGTTGAGGTTGGATTAACACCCAATATATATTTGTATAAGAAAAGCGTGGTTTTAAATAGAGAAACAATTTCAAATATAATCCACAAAATTTTGTTTATTTAGATTAGGAATTTGTATTCTTTGGATAAGAAACAGAAAGGGAACCTTAAACATTTATACATATGTACATAATGGTTGAAAGTTCCGTTACTCTGATTCTCATTTTCGCAACAAACATGAGCACAACTTTTATCAAGAAATATGCAATTAGGGATAATTACTTTATTAGTCTCATTCTTTGACTTTTTTTACGCTCTATAAAACAATGAAGTGAAATTATCACAAATGTAGTTTAAATAAAAGACGTTTTCTCCTAGAGAGCAAAAAAGAAACAACAATGTTTGGAAAAAAGTAATACAAAATCTTTTCATATCGACTATACTTTTCAAGATACATGTATATAGAAAATAAGACCTGTTTCCCCCCTTGGAGAACCAAAGAAATATTAGGACATGATTTCCCCCGATACTTTACTTTGATTCAAGCTCCCTACAAGCTTAACTCAAACCTGTAAAGCTTCAAACTAAATCGGAATTTTCGGGTTACCAAAGTACAATTCCTTTCTAGCAGGAATTCCAAGACAAGAAAATTGAGAAAAGCATTGGTAAGAAGAATTCGTCCCCCCATAGCGGGATGCATCGACTACCACGAAAACCATGCGTTTTATCACAAGAGTGGAAAGCCTACAAACGTGCGTATCTATCGACAGCTTTTGCCTGAGGATATACTATACATGGTACCATTAGAACAGCGCATGCGTGTTTTATGTGCGAATGCTGTTACGTGTCGTCTCGAGTGATAAAGAAAAGGTAAAAGGCATCGGCGTAGAAACGCATGACTGCGAAAAGTTACATTGCGGAAGAATCATTTGTGTTTCTTTATCGTAATTTGTTAACGAGCTAAAACTCTTATTGTTATGGTACCTGCTTTCGCGTATTTGGATTCAAATATGTAATTGCGGTATGTACTTTGTATAGCAAGGTAGAGTATCGGTAAATTCACCGTTCCTATTAACTTTCTTAATTTATCCAATTGAATTTAGTAGAATTAATATGAGTTTGTTAAGATAGTATCCAATATAGTTTTAATATTCATCTGCAATTTGTTGCCGGTGGGCCACAAAATTCCATTTTATATTTTAAATCAATTAACACTTATTGGAACTTATGTCTAAACTATGGCTTATATTTTGGACATCCATTCTTACCTTCATCCCTGCATCCATTCATGCTTCTAACCTAATCTTACTCCTATTTAGCTTTAAAAATTTCCACATTTATTCTCCTTAACCCTCCTCACGTTCTTGCCTCTTTCTCTTTTCATTTCGCCAGCTTCCCTAACCACTCCACTCCACTCCTATGCATATTTAATTTCATATGATTCTGACGCAAAGGTGTCTATCGCGAGGATAATATTTCAATTTGGCACGACACAGCTTAATAATAGATGGATAGAAATTTATTTATTAACTATTTCGAATCTTAATTGTTCGTCAGTTTTCACAAAGTATATTTACAAACCCGAACTGCTTACGATACAATCTAGTAATAGATGAAGACGTGTAATTCTGTAAAGTTACATACTTCATAATATTAAGATCCTAATTTTCGTGAAGTGACTGTTAATGTATACAAATGTATACAAAAAAATATGTACGTGTGTTCTTTAAAATAGAAATTGTAAGAAATATGTTTGTCATAGAAGATAGAATGCAACACTTATTTTGTACAAATCATTTTGTCGCAAAATAATTACGTGTACAATTGTTTAAATAAGAGTAATTCCACTTAACATTTTGTATTTATTAGAAATTACGCCATTGAAGTGGAAAAACAGGAAGTTCAAAGTGCTAGATGTGTAGGTACTAGGTACCTGTTGCCGCGACCTGAAACGTCAATCGTTTTTGTCCAACTTTTTTTTTTTCCTCTCAGTTTATGTAATTTGATGGCACGTTCATGCGCTTTACATGTAAATCTTCAAGGTGCCAAACTAGTCACGGACAAATCGCGTTCATAGAATTGAAGCACATTTTATACTCAAAGTACATTTTGTTATTTACTACGATTAGGAAAGTACCAATAATAAAATGTATAGCTGACAAATAAGCATATTAATGACATTTATTGTAAGGATATGGGATTTGCGAGTTACAGAGAATCCAAGAAATATAAGGTTCAATGTCTACTATTTTTATTTATAACGGAATCATACATGTCACTAGATACTGCATCAATAATTTATCAATTTCTTAAAGAACAGCAGAATGGAACCATTTCTAAAAGGAACTTATAATTAAACAATTTCGATTGAGATTTGTAATTGTACTATTATTCAGAAGCTTGTTATAAAAGTTGTAGAAAAAGGATTCCTTAATGGATTTGGGAATATAATTTGAAACGAGTTACTTTTACGTCGTAAGGTATATACATATAATAAATTCGAAAATAACACAATCATATTAAAATTGTACGTGTAGCTTCAACTATTTAATACAATTTTTATGCAAATACGATGTAAAAAAATCTTGCATTCGTAAGTTCAGCGTGTGGTTTTTGTTTTCAGAATTAAGTTTGTCGCCATCTAACAGCATAACGCCTGACCGGCATCAGACCAGCATCGACATTGTACATATTCGCATTACGTATTTACATGCATTCTAATAGAAGTGCGTCCACTTAACGACAACAGCACGACGACATCAACAGGCTCTTAGATGGGCAACAACCTTTAAGTGTTTGCCAAAAGGTTACATTCACCGTTTATTTTCCCATAAAACTGTTACAACATTTGATATCCAAACAGAAGATAATCTAATTATTATTTGCCGCTATTGCCTTCTGCAGCTGCCAGCCAGATACCATTAACTTGTGCAGCTTATTCACTAAGGGTTGGCATGTTTTCTTAAAGTAAGCGCGCTTTATGACATTATTATTTTCGAGCCGTAACGAACCGTTGGTTGCATATGTGGACTTTGTGAGTTACCCCCAAATCAGTCGCTACCAGAAGGTGATCGGTAAACACGGACGTTTACTTTCCATTTCCACTATGTTTTTTTCTAACCAACTAGCGATTTCATCCGCAACCTCTCTGCGTCGAAAACCCTGATAAATTAATTAATCCGCGCACCAGCATCACGCCCATCTCCAAGCTTTGGCGAGTCTTCGCAATAATGATTCTAACGACGACTCGTCAGTCGTTTTAACATCCTCGACCGTCGCTTATCATCCTCACCTAGTCGTTTAACACATACCTCACAGTTCTCTAGCAACTATCAATCCAGCTTTAACAATTAAACACTCCTCTCCAAGACGGGACTTCAAGTTGTCTCGAGTGAATCTAAATTCGGACTCATCATCAACTAGCACAGAAGCCGTTAATTCGGAGTGCGATGCACATATAATATTCTTTCATCCATTAACAAATCTAATACACACGTGAACTATTAAAATTTGTTGAGCTGCTTAAGCTATTTGAGTGAACTATTAATCTTGAACAAAATTATCTATTATATAAAGTATAAATGTAAATTACACAAATTCAGACCATTTTTCTAATGCTTGAGTAGTTTAAAAATTTCTTTTTTAAAAAATTAAAATTTTATCAGCCTAATTGATGACTGATATACTTCTAGAGCTAGATTGAGATGCGAAATCCCCCTATTGTAAATTATTCGAGAGCTGTATAGTTACTACTGCCATTGTTTGAATCCTTTGTAAACTCATATGATTAAAACCTCTCACTGTTATTATTAATATTATGTCCAACAACTACATAAACGACCAATTATTGAAAAAATTGCTGTCCCCTCTGCTATGTCCACTGATACCAAACGTTTTATCGGTCGTGCGCCCATAGATTCTTGTCAACGTTTGTAATATATGATTTTGAAAAATTCTTGCCTACATTGATTTATTGACCGGCGCACATGAGCGCACTGCCACTCAAAAACATTACAATACTTACCATTCACAGTGAACTTACGCTGTGCAATCTGAGTTGTCAATATTAAACAAAGTTAATCGTACGAATTATTTATTGAATTTATATCCCAATGTTTTACAAAAGCATAGCACGTAAAAATCGGTAATCAATTTGCCAGGCATTTTTTGCAATCAAATAAAGTGTCCTAACACTTTTGGCAGACAGTGTACAGTGTACATTGTACATATTTCTAATCTACGTGCATTTCTACCTAGCACGATTAACACATTAGGCCCGTTTGTTACCGCGATTCATGTTTCTGAGCGTTGCATAGGACTTGCGCAGAAACAACGGTCCTTGAATGTCTGCTACGCTATTCATCTACCCGTCATTCATCCACGAAACGTACGTAACTCGTCGACAAAAACCGAGTACTCGAAGCGGCTTTTCTCAGTGACATTTTATGCACAGTTGTAAAACTACGTCCCGACAATAGTGTATAATAGTGTGGCTACGACTGTCTATTGTACGATATGCTTTATGTAAGTTGCAAATACTCGATTTTACATGGATTTCAGTTAGCTCAGGCGAATTGCGTTGTGGCAGAAATGGAATAGATTCAGGGGCATTTATTCGCGTCTATGGAGGAGTTAGAATTTGTGGAAAAGACTTTGAATTGCATATATGTAAATATGATTTTAATTTATACGTGGGAGGATGATTTTAATAGCTGTGGAACTTTTTATTGCTACCTCTTTTATAAATTGAGAAAAGTTATAATAAAGTATTCGTAATGTAAATTGCACGCAAAATGTACTATATACATATAATTGATCAATTTATAGAATAAATTTATAATAATTTACTGACTTGACAATAAATGATTAATACATTTATATTGCAAGTGCAAGTTATGGTTAGAAGTATGAAGTTAGTAAAGTATTCAACAGTTGCAAGCTAGGTGTACAGCCCCGTAAATGTATACGCGTTACGTATATAGTAATTAAAACTTAGGTGGTTACCCGTTGTGTGTCAAATAGGTTGCAGGAAGTTTTACTTATTCTAGAGCTACGCTGTCTATAATTTATTCATTGAAGCATGATGTATAAGTCACTTTATAGTTTATAGATACAGTAGAACCTCGATATGAAAATTGGTTCTAAACTGGTTCACAAGTTCACTATTTCGGGCAACTTGTAATGCAAGCCTTAACGTAAATAAGGGTCGTAAAAGATTGCTTCATCAGAAATAAATTAGAACAGGGTTTTTTAGATTTATTTTTAAAACGATTTGAAAATTTCGTCTAAAATTTCAACACGTAGTAAAGTAACTATCTCCTTGTTATTAGCACTAGAACTACCAAGCAAGTGGAATTAACTTGTTTCAGATTTTTTGCTTTAAAATTATTGATCTATAGGTAGCAATTTATGATGATGTTTAATAAGACAGAATGACAATTGTACATCTCTTATAAATGTCCATACACCGACGTTCGTGTTCTTAATCTGTCTAACGTACGCTATCTAAATGGTATCAAAATCTATCGGTAGTTCTACTGTTAAGTAATGTTATGCAATTATGTTTCAAATAAATTCACAATCTTACGAATTTGTGATAGAAAGAAGAGCTTTTCATTAATTTAATTGCACACAAAACCTAACGATTTATGGTGCGACTTGCTGTGCAATATGGTATCATTAACGCATCCGAATAAGGGTACAATGCAGCATTCACATTGAAATATACATATAAGTTCGAATCCAATATGCACAGAAGTGGCATTGTTTTGATTTTTTTATGGATTCGAGGTATTGAAAATACGACTATTCGAGGGACATCTCTTGAATAATTTACTGAGCTTCAACGAAATGGAACAGGTCACAGAAAACCAAGGCTGCGGCTCATTTTTCACGCGGAACTGTTAATTTGAGTTTGCATGTGCTATAAATATCTGGTTTATTACAAGCAGTCCTGTCCACTTTTAACATGCAACTCACAGTTGATATTAGAAATGTTGCACGCACGCATGCAATAATCAATACATTGTTTAAATATATAAATAAACACGTTTCTCAGTACGCGTTTACCATCAAGGATACTGAAACTCAATTTATCCACTTAAAATGTTTCAATCTACGTACAATTTCTATCCATTATATTGATATTTGTTGCATCCAATATTATTCTGTTAAAAATAAAATTATATTCAATTATTTGCGTCTCTCTTTTATTATGTAGATACTAAAACTGATTTGCAATCTGAAACTTTAGGGGGAACAATTTATACATATAGCACCATCAATTATTTACGTAAAGCAATACATTTTTTAAAGATATGTTTATGTATTTAACAGTTGTTGGTAATTTTAATAAATAGTAGCATATTAAATATTCGAGTTTTGTATACATATATCATCGTATTATATGATTATATATAATATACAGAAATATATTAAAAATAAAATGTGAATCACATAATTCTTCCTAATCCTTTAAGTATTCAACATTTTATCACGCTAACTTTAATAGTTTGTAATGATTTGTGGTTTAAAAATATTCAGTTAATACGAATATATTTTTCTATCGTTCCACTGCATGCACTAAACAATAGTGTACATGTATACGTGATATATGTAAATTTCTAATTGATAGACCGTATAATCACCACTATTTTTATATTTTACAATTTGCTTCACACATGTCTGTCTAGTCTGTTTAAATTAACAAGGACGAAGAAAATAACTACTAGGCATAATACAGAGATAATTGCAATCTATTCTTTCCCTATAAAGAGATGTTCAAATGTCATTCCATGTAATTTCGTATGCAATACTAAATGCACCAAGTACTTTAATCTACGATAGAGAGGTGCATTTTATTTAGTCCAAAAGAAATACGCAATTCATTATATCCGTATACATTAATCATAATATATAAACGCTTCTAATCCGATTTATATTCAATCGACTTACCTCGAACACACCTGATGTAATTGTTAAACTCCTTCTGCAATCTGGTAGCGGCATTTTGCTGTCTCATGAAGTTCTGCAGATGTTCATCGAATATGTCATCTGCAGTCCTATCCACTTTGCCCAGATTTTGAAGAAACTGCAACAAGAAAGGATAATCTATACTGGCTGATTAAAATTTTCCATCGCTGAACCATTATAAACTCAAATTATAATGGTAATATTAAACCGGGTTTTATAATATTTTTATTTTTATGATGATCGTAGTGTGTTCTCACTATTACTATACATGTTTCTTTACAGTATTTTCCAGATCTTCTCTTACGATAAAAAGTTTGAATTATTCAAAAAATATAGGTTGCCGATGCTTGTTAAAATATTGTCGTTATCGAAAAAGAATTTATCTGTACTCGTAAATAATACTCTGTTTTTTTAAATGTATTAAAAATTAAGACGTCAAATTTATATACGTCATCTCTTTTCAGCTGAACGTGTCAGAACATTCAACTATTTTGTTTGAAACCTTTATCTACTATTTACAATAGCAAAACAAAAAATAATTGTTCAAGTGACTCATAAATGAATATTTGTAGTAGTCATATCAGTATTTCAGAAATACGGTCCCTATCTTTTATGCTTGTTTACCCACGAAACTTTTACTGCCTTTATTGAAATATAACAAGTGCGCGGATTTTCGTATTGTTCAATTTCTTTCTTTCAATTTTAAACATTAATTCTTATTTCATTTCTTGCACATCGACGTTAAGGTAATTTGCATTACTAATTAAGGGGGGTCATAGCTTCTCATCCTTGTCGAGTTAGTATATCGACCCGCACATCGAATGCTCGAGACTTTTTATCTGTATGCTCCAATATACAGTTATTTATACTTAGCAGACTGTGTAACAGTAGATGCATGATTAACCTGTTAACCGGTTTGGATCTCAATCAGGTGTTTCTCTCGAGAATAAAGCGAAAACGTAATAAAGCTGAATTGCTATGTTTTTAACGTTTGCAAGTTCAAATTCGATAATGCAGTTTTATATTAACTGTAAAAAGTGTAATAGAAATATGATATTTGAATGAAACAATTGAACGTACGATTGTAAAAATTTAAGTCATGTGGTTGGATTATTAAAGTTTTATTAAGACTATTTGATTAGTAGGATTAGTATGATATTTAAGTTACATGACTGCGATTATTTAAATCTGAGTTATACCTTTTTCATGTAGAGATAATTTACATTTCGATTTGTATTGATGAGGCAATATTTTTTTATAACATTAGAAGGAGAGGCAAATATAATAGATAAATGTATTCTTGGAAAATAATTGTACCATGCAATTACAAAATTTTGCCTATGTTATCGAGGAATGTATTTTTCAATATCTTAATTGACTCATTGCTAATGGACCAGTTTTATAATTGTTGGTAAAATTATTGTGTCTAAAATATTAGTAAACCGGATGATAAGTTAATTCGCCTTCTTCTGTTATCGTGTGAGTGTAAATTGCATCGTATGAAAAATGTTATTCTGCACCTTCGTCTCATAAAAATGGGACATGTAGCATGACTTCTTTTTTTAAATCAGTTCTGTATATATTCTAATATATTTTTTTAATCTGTATCTGTATATACACATGTATACGAATGTTCATAGGGAAAGGGTTAATAAGCATTCTAGGCGGGAATATCTATACGACCACGAATCCATTGTTTCTTAAACACCTGTGCTACGCCGCATTTTATTCTACGAAATCATTTCTTGCAATTTTAACACGACTACCAATTCATTTTCAAATACTAGCTGACGGTTCATCTTTGTTCAGCATTAAGCGTAATAGGCGCTAAATTACACCAATGTCACCATTACCTTATCATCTGTATCCTGCACACGGCACGATTCATTGCTGTTAGGATTTGTATTGAAGAGAATCATGAATGATAAGGGGATCTCTATAGAGATGCTGTGAATTACTTATGAATGTATTTTCATTTCAATTTCGCTGGAGAAAGAAAGAATGAATTTGGATGCTTGACGTTCTTAGATACTCGGTAGATATGTACTTATGTTCTAAGGAACTGCAAACCAATAAGTTATTTATTATAGAATTCTTTTTGATTTCGCTGCGATGGTATCTAACACTGGCAGTATGTCGTCACCTTCTCCAGTTTTATTTATCAAATTCAGCCCGTTAAATAGCAAACAGCTATTCCTCGTGAATTTAGCCAGACCTGACTTCTGGCAAATTCAAATAAAAACAAGTAAGTATTCGCGAAGTTAAAGCGTGGGCACTGGTAATGTGATTCGTGTGGGTTTAACCGAGGTTACATCCATATTTGAATAGGAGTTTCCTATGGCGATTTATCCTATGAGGATTTAAAATATTTTTCCTGGCGATTGATTTCAGTAACACATAAAAAAATCTCACCGCCATAGTCAAGGAATTTCTATATCCACAGAAAATCGTATGTATTATATGTATTTCGGATGGTATGGAGTACAATCTTCAAAGAGTAAGGGCGAAACTGGAAACATTTATCGCATTGCCCACTTTATTTAGAACGAACAGTATTCCCAATTTTCTTTTTGGAAAATTAATTTTCATAATTGCATAATTTTAAAAGAGACCGGGACACAACTTACTTTAGGCAATGCCAATGCTTTAGGTGTCCCACATTTATTTATCAGAAATGCTGTTTCGTAATATTTTCCCTACAGAAATATCGCGTAATAGAGAAATTAATAGCATTGTAAATATCTGAGTGAGGCAATAAATATGTTAAATAGTGCATCTACCTACATATGTGTGCGCAGGGAAATACATATACAGTCGGGGACAAAAATAAGTGGACAGGTAGAGAGAATAGATATCAATGAAATTTAATCGACTTTACATTATTTATATAAACTTAACTTTTATTTGTCTTATATCCTTATAATACATAGATTATTTAGTGACAAATTCAAACTAATATTCACATTTTTATGTACGCAATCCACATTTAACGAAATAATCAGCCATTTCTCTAGAGACAAAAATAAGTGGACACACAATAAATTACATGATAAATAGAATACATAGTAAAGTTAGTACTTTGTGTTGCCGCCTTTTGCTTGGATTACGGCTTCTAACCGTCTAGGAATACTGGTTATTAAATTTCGACGTAATCTTTTCGATATTTTCAAATTCTCACTGTAGGTTTCTGAAAAGTTCGTTTTTATTGGTTCTCTTATCCAATGGTACTTTTGTATCCAACAAACTCCACAGGTTTTCAATCGGATTCAAGTCAGGACTCTGTGGAGGCCATTTAAGCAATTGAATATTCGAATCCTTAAAAAATTTCTGACTTTTTCTGGCTGTGTGTTTGGGATCATTGTCTTCTTGGAATACAAATCCGTTGTCGAGACCCATCTTTGCTACTGCCATCTCTAAATTTTAATTTATAACATCGATGTAATCATCCGCAGTCATTATGCCGTCAATTTGTACCAGTGCACCAATCCCATTCAAAGAAAAACACCCCCACACCATTAACGATCCGCCGCTAAATTTAATTGTTGGCGAAATAAACGATTTTTTAAATGCTTCATCTTTTTTCTCCATACTTGGTACCTCTTTTTCAATTGCCGCAACTCAAATTTGCTTTCATCAGTCCATATTATGTTTCTCCAAAATGACAATGGCATATTTACATATTTTTCGCAAATGCCAAACGTTTCTTCACATTAGTTTTACTAATAAATGGCTTACGCCTAGCCTTGCAGCATTTTAAACCAGCTTCGTACAATCTTCTTCTAATTGTTTTTGTTGAAACGTTTACATCTAACGTTTCTGCATTGCTTCTTGATGGAGTTGGATCTTTACGACATTTGCGGACAATTCGACGGTCTTCTTGCACAGTCGTAGATCGTGTGCCCACGCCCTCTTAAGTTTTCCACAGTATTGTATAATAAATACTTTTTATAAATTTTTTCTATTGCACGTTTCGAAACGCTATACTTCTGGGCTATCTCGCGGTAACTCAACTTCTTATGACAGTCCAAAACAATTAAGTTGCGAATTTGATTACAAATTTCTGTTCCTCTCGGCATTTTTAGATTATTTCAGAGGCGATGGTATCCTCAAATAGCCTAAATTGCTATCGATAGACGTCTTTGAGATTATTGCGTGCAAGCATAACCAATTTGTAAAATTTGTTTAGATTTGTCGCCCCACTATAGCGTTGTTGATAGGCGTCCACTTATTTTTGTCTCTCGAGAAATGGCTGATTATTTCGTTAAATGTGGAATGCGTACATAAAAATGTGAATATTAGTTTGAATTTGTCACTAAATAATCTATGTATTATAAGGATATAAGACAAATAAAAGTTAAGTTTATATCAATAATGTAAAGTCGATTAAATTTCATTGATATCTATTCTCTCTACCTGTCCACTTATTTTTGTCCCCGACTGTATGTATAAGCATTAGAAATGGTTAAGTGAAAGGCGAATCAAATACTGAATTCGATGAAACATCTGGTCCTGATTGTTTCACGCCTTGAACTACCATCTAACAGCAAATTTACACAGTAGGCAGTGGCGTAGGTAACAAATTAGTAGGCATTTTCCATCCCTGATCTGTTCTTCTAATATCACAAACAAGTGGAGAGCTATCCCGCCCACCTTGGGACATACATTAGCCTATGTATGTATAGAGATAGGCTTAAGCGATACATGTGGTACAGCAATAGGTTAAATATTGCTTGCAGGTCATTTAATACTTCCATAAACCGTATATGTATATCATAAAAACATAAACTTTTCCATAAATTTATCTATTATATCTATTATAATATCTATTATTCTAGTCAAAAACGCTCTACCCTTTGCCCTCGACGATCTTTTTATTATTATTATTATTACCAGGCTTATATTAGCTCGCAACGATGTTGTATGCGTCAAATCTTGTAATTGAATTTTAAACCACTTCCCATAGTCCAATCTTGTTGAAATTTTGTATACGCACTTGCTTCCGATGACAATACTTGATGCCATACTCGGGGGGCCAAAAATAACAATAAAAATGCCAAAGCTGTAACGGCACTGCTCGTTGAGCGACACTGCTTTTTCCAAACAAACCCACATCGCTACGCCGCTGCCGATCAGTGTAATGAATCAGTGCTCGGGTATATCGGTGAGCTAATACTAATTCAACGACGAAACTTTGCTATATCTCATCCTCTCCTTATGAAACTTTTACATAGCATAGCTGACATTTTTCTGATTAAAATGACACCAAACACGATATAATTTGGATCATATTCAAATTATTTAATAAGAGGTGTATAATGCATTGTGAACAGTAAATATATTTGGACCATATATGGTCCAAATTATATCGTGTTTGGTGTTATTTTAATTATAAAATTATCTAATCACGACACAATATTGTCCCTGTTACAAAACATCTTGGTGAAGTGGTAATTGCAATCGATTACAAGATATGTGAAGACTAAAAAGTACAAAATAAAATATATAAAAAAACTTTTTAAAAACCACGCTTATATTAAAATGCACTAAAAAGGAGAAAATAATATAATAATTTAATATGAATTTAAATAAAATCACGACATTAGTGACTATAAACAAAAGCGTGGTGTGCTAAACTATATTGACGTAATCTTCGTGGACACTCCACGCTTTTGTTTATAGTCACTAATGTCATGATTTTATTTAAATTCATATTAAATTATTATATTATTTTCTCCTTTTTAGTGCATTTTAATATAAGCGTGGTTTTAAAAAAGTTTTTTTATATATTTTATTTCTCCTACAGAGATGTGGTAACAAGGTAGACTAAAATAAAAATAATAATAATGACGACCACGCTATATTACTAGTTGCACATAGACTAAACTATTATTTAACATGTAAGAGGGAAACATATTTGTTGATTGAAATGTTACCATTGCCTCTTGAGTGCAAAGTGGACATTTTGCTTAAAACACGATAATATAGGAACCGTGAAGAAAGAAAGAAAGAAATGGCTATTCGTCACATTACTATTTCCATACATCCTTTTCTACTAATATTAAAGTCCCGCCTCCCACAGCAGTGAATGTGTATCCAGCCACGTGAATAACGAATAAAAAGAAAAAAAATTGCCTTTCCTTGGCACATGACCGAGCGATGCTCAAGCTGAAAGAATCAACAATTGTCAGCAGTGCCGTTACCCCTGAGGATGTAATTACGGTTGCGTCACTGAGGTGTATATGTATGTACGAAGGGTAAAAATGATTGGTTTACGTATATTTTGCATAATACTGTATTGGCGTAGTAAAACGTGCCTAGGTACAGTTATGCGCTCCCGTTTTAAGATGCCACATAACTTCCATGCACTTTGCGGCACGATGAACAAAGAAAGTAAGAAGATCAAAAGAGTGTGTTAAGTGTGTCAATAATAATTGGATCAAAGAGGTACGTGAATTATTACATTACATCTGGTAAGGCGCCTCACGTAAATGCGTTTTCCGAATATCGGATCGACGTATTAGATATATGCTTTCACGATGCTGATAACGTGAATAGAATATTTACATATGTAGCAAACTAATTTATTGAAGTAGATTAAGTTGTTCAATCACGTGATTAAATATTCAACGATTAGCCGATTCAAATTTTTGAAGAATTAAGTTTGTTAAAATCTGCTTGCTACAATCTAAAGGCATTTCAGAAGATGGCACATTGTTTACATAAAAATTGTGTTTTGTGTTACGGCAAAAAAGTAAAAACGATTTTTGAGTATTTTTCAAGTACATAGTGTGCATTACTTTTGTCATAGAAAGCAGAATAGTTCCCTGCTGTGTCGCACGGCAGTAGAATTATTGAAACTACTCCAAATATCAAATTCATCAAAGTGAAGAAAGTAACTTTTTCAATAGATGTTTCTCACCTGAACGTTGCAGACCTTCAGAATCTCTGGTTCGATATCAGCAATTCATCGAGGAATGAAAATATTATGGAAAAAATGAAAAAGATCTATTCAAAATATTTCAAATACATATTGAATTCATCGAGTTGAACGAGGTAATTAAATGTTCAGTGCTTCCCGTTTGAACTTCACTGCCCTTCACAATGTGTTGAATCGATTTGAAGAATTCATCAAGGAAGTGACCTTCTTGTTCGAGTCTTTTCAAGCTATTTTCCGTCCGCACTCGATACGGGTTCTTACGGAGTTAATAAATAGGCAAGCGTTACTCGCAGTCATACGTGGGTACCATCGTTCCATGCAATAAGGCGTGACGTTACGAAAGGATGTCTAGTGACGAAACAATAGCCATCGACCGCGGAGAAATCTCGCGATGCGAATGTGAATGTTACCTGTTCGACTCTTACCTCGCCTTCCGACACCTGTTAGATATACCGATGCACAAAAAAAGGATCATTTGAATTAGATGCCGTGACGCAATGGAATCTGGGTTCTGCGATTATGATTTTCAATAGAACGCGATTCACAGTTACTATTCAGTTACGGATATATTACCAGTAGAGGCAGAATGATGTAAAACTTGACTCATTCAAACTGCTATACCTACATTATCTTCAGGAACCTCTCAATTTGTTTTACGCGAATTGTAGATGGTATTGTGTATTGGTAAATGTTAGTGACAGTCATTTTTTTGTAATGAAAAAAGAAGGAAATAAAATGTTATGTGGGAAAAAAGTTCGAAATGTGTGTCTATTTTTCATTTTCTTAAACCTAGTTACGTAACCCCTTGAGTATAAAATCTTTAAATTTTTGCCGGACTGACAACATTGCAGGAAACCACATTCATCATAAACATTTCATATTTAATAAATTTATATCTTGTTAACAATGCAATGATATTCATTATTTTATTTCGTTATTTGCCCCGAAGCATTGACACTCGTTTATTTCTACAATTCCGAAATATAGTATGTTCTTGTATGTATCTAGGCAATACATACTTGGGACACCAATGATTACGTTTTTTCTCAATATTCCTGAAGCACTAAGTAAGTGCAAGTCATGAAGAACCTACGATACTCCTTGTTTTTTCATCTACACATATGCATAATATAATGCAAGTAATGTGTAATACATACTTGATGCTTCATGAGCGGCTCAAAACGCGGCGACGGATAATTAGACCAATTAAATGTTAATCGACCCGCATGACGCGAACGTTAATACCAGTTGCTTCAAACGATAACATTCAACGTGTTACGCGTTTCGTTTCACGATGAAATAACGATCGTAAAGTGCAAAAACGTTGAAGTTAAATATTAAAAGAAAGCCATGGAAATTGATTGGCTCTCTATATGTTCTTCTCTTTAAATTTCCTTTGAAAAAAGAAATATTAGAGATGTACATATTTTAAACTGGCGGATGCCAACGCTTTGTGAAACGCTCCGAAGGCTATGTACTGTTTCGATTTGTGTGTCGACTTCAGAACCGAAAGGGTTAACCCTCTAAACTGCACAGGTTCAACTGACCTTTGTTCAAAATTCACTTAAGCCAGCACACATTTTTATGCTCAAACTTATTGCTCATCAGCATAAAAGTACAATTAAGAAAACATATTCACCTGCGAACGGATAACTTAAATCCGTATAAAATGTGATTATATAATTAGTATAAATAATCATATTTCTTGAGTGGAAATGTTTCGAACAGTAGCAATACGATAAAAATTGTTTAGAACGATTAAAATACTAGGGGACATGTATTACAGTCAGTGTAAAAAATATTCGCACAGTGGGTAATCTCGAAGGAAAGTTTTTGTTGCTCGGTTTATTTTTCATAATACAAGTAATCTGTGCATGTTTCTATAAATGTATAGAATAAATCTGATAAAAAATAGAACTCAGACATTCCTATACTTTACGAAAACATTCAACGATATGTATTAATAGGCAAGTGATATCGATAAAGGCCAGAGAATATCGGCTACGTTAAACATTCTGATAAAATGCTATTAAATACTATCAACGGTTTGTCATGTTAAGTAAAATTAACCAAACCGTGGCAAATATTTTTCTGCTGCGGAGTTATGCTAGACCAGAAATCGAACAGCATAATCCGCGAAGCAGCGATGGAAATCGCGCGTACAAAGCGATTACGTAAGTTCTTTACTGACTCTATTTGCAGAACGGTCGTACATTCGAAGGTGAGAGGTACGCCGACCTTCTGCAGACAATGTCCCACTAAAGAAGCCATGCTCCTCCATCGAGGATCAAACGGAGGCGACCAGACATGGCTAGCGACGAAGTCCCGTTCGATTTTCGAACGATCACCATTCGCTTCTTCCTTCAGATTAAAGGCGGCGCGAAGCAAATCTAACTCCAGTAGTTGTTTCGTTCTTAACCGTTTCGATACGGAACAGCCCAATGAAGAAACGTTCTGTGTCAACAGAACAGCTTAGTCTGGGCGTATATCGCACGGTTACGAGAAAAGTGTGACACGGTGAAGTTTTGAAATTGTTCAGAAGAACGAAAAGCAGATTTCTGTTTGGGACATTACTTATTTACGGCATGGTGAGACATGCGTTAGGTATATTTAATTTATTGAACACCAACTTGTGCCTTTTTCAGGATGGTAGATCTACGTCGTAGACGCTTTTTGCGATAAATTAAAAATTGAAATTTTTTACTTGTGACACTTTTCCTGATGGAGTGCCATATGTATGTGTGTCAATAGTAGGTACTCGAAGCGTCACTCCTCGAATTCTACAGCTTTGAGCTCGCTTGACCATCGAGATAGTGGAAGCGTAGTTAGTTTCCTTTTTCTTATTCGTATTGTTTTTTATATATGTATACATATGTGTAGCGAAGGTGATCTCTGTATATGAAATGTAGAGATGCGTGCAGGAGAAATTTTGTTGGAATTATTATTCATATAAACGAAGTACTTCTGATTTAGACTTTATCGACCTGTGGGTTCGATGAACCCTCTCTTAACTCACTCTTTACCTCTATCGAAAGGGTTCAATCTGCGTTGACTCTGCTCCAATTAAAACCTGCGCCCATAATTTACTAACTGCTAAAGAAATCTTTATAGCAGAATTCTGACACATAATTAGAGTTATAGCTTACTAGTGGGATGTTATTGGAAAAATAAAATATACAACTAATTTGTACGTCTTTTGGAAAATCCGAAGAGAATGCTCAGCGACACCATGTAGATTATATGGAAACCAGTACAACGATAATATGGGCACATTTTTAAGCACGTTAAACAGGGTACCAGAAGAAACCCAACGATATCATAAAATATTTAATATTTGAAAAGATCGCCATTAAAAAACATTTTTGTCAATACATTTTGATTAGTTACGCGTTATCTATTTATTGTGTTTATATGGTTTTGCTTTTTTATATAGGTAAATAAGAGATTATGAAGAAAAAGATTATTATCATACTTTTAAATGTTTTTATAATAAATCGCGTACTGAACGAACACGTTTGGTCGCCATTGTATAAATTCAATTGGGTTTAATAAATTGTTGTTTCGTCGAAGATCGTTTTGCATACGATTTTTCATTCCTAATACCAATAATATCTAACGAATTTATTTACACACGGTGAACGTATGTACGCTCATGTTATTCCAAAGCAGAATATTTTTCAAATGTCAAACAGCGTAAACTGTTCCAAGTTGCATACGCGTTGAATTTTAAATAATTTTTAAAAGTAACAATGCTAAGAAGTAATAGCGAATCGTAGTATTGGAATGGTAGTAGGCACATAATTGAAACAAATCGAAGAAGAACGGATTTAATATCTCGATCTTGTTTCGGGTCTTCTTCAAGGGCAATTCAATTCAATTGGATGACGCCAAACTTGATTAAATAAAAGCGGATATCGCATGCGATTAACTGCGGTATTATCTCTTATCTCGCGCCATATTCGAAACGGCCATTGTTATTTTAAATACTACCGTATTTTCGCAAACATATTGTATTACATGAACTAATTAACTTCAAATATTTATTGATTTCCATTTAACTATTCAAGTGGGGCGATATTTTGAATGCTCAAAAGCAATTACCAAATTAAATTTAACAATTACTCCTACAATCTTCTTTGAAATAATTATTTTTACTATAATGGTACACGCAGCATACCTATAATTCGTTTAATAAACAGTTTAACAACTTTTTCAACAACATTTTCTCAGTATACATAAAAAGTCACTTATTACATTGAATTCTGTACATACATATAAGAGTTAAGTCTACATTCTGACAATAAGATTTTATTTATACTCAATAAATATACAAAATATTCAAACTCTATTTAGCGTGAAACGTGTATCTAATAGTTGCAGTAATAAGTTTTGCAGTAACAACACAGATATTCATCATATATGTATGTCGAAAGCTCAAAAATGTTATAGCTTTTACGATTTTCCTTTGCACAGTTAACCGACAAGCTTTGTTCTAAAAACATGTGGAAAGATTAACAGAGTTCACTCTTGTGATAGAAACCACGTAGGTTAATTCTTTGAATCGTAACTGTGGTTAAACGTGGTTGAACTTGAGTTAAGCTTCGCTAAGACTGCTTAACATCTGTAACCGTTATTCAGTATCTTGAGCTTGAGCAATGGACAAGGAATTGTGGGATACATATTTCAGAATTATTTGCCATTTGCTTAGCAAAGCTAGTTAGTGCTAATAATAGACTCTTCGAGAAGGTTTTCAAATTAACATTTATCTTTCGAACTATTAGTTTCAAAAAGAACGAATAATAGTATAATAGTCGAAGATGTTTACCTGTAAATATACTGTACATACTGAAAACTAAGAGTAAGAGCAATTTAGGACAGGAATGTGTTAGAATATTCGAAGTACGTGAACGGCTGAGACAGGCCATGTGAATTTCGTTGATGCACACTATCATTGTCTAGCATAGCTTTCCCTTAGGGCGAAGCATAAAATGGTCAGAAAGGGCCATACTGACGTAGGCGTCCGCACGACCGACGCTTTTCCCCAGGAAAGGCATTCTTGTATAGACTACGGTCGTGAGAGCACAGTTTAATAAACATGTTAAGCGCGTTATTAGCAATCAAACTATTTATAAATGATTTGCGTGTTTGATAGTGATTGATCTACAGTGAATCGATGCATCGCTAAATTTGTGTTATTAAATTTATCTTGGTTTCGCATGAATCACCACTCGTATCTACAGAAATGGTTCCAAACCGAAATACATATACATACGTACATACATTCATATATACTTGTGCCTTGTATTAAGTTCGAAAATAAGGAGTTGCTTATCTGAATGAGTCAGTCTGGTATTCGTAGTTTGTACTTTTTCTTTGTATTCTCCTTACTGAATGCAAAATGTACAAACTTTAGCAGGAGTTGTCTTTGAAATGTTACCTATGGTATTTTTAACGTAGACAGTTCATTTTGTTAGGAAAGTTTTGCTGCTAATCACTTAAGTACACTATTTTTGGCTGCTTAGCGAAAAATTATTTATTTCGTTGAATTATATTGTATGCAAAAAATAAGTTTAACAATACTGTATATGGTAAAAGGACACCAATGTTTATCTTTGATTTATTGACAACCAGTGGCGTAGCTACATATTCAGCGACCTGGTAGCAAGTAGAATCGGCGCGCCGCGCACCCTTGTTTCTCGGAAGAGGTCTCGCGTTTGTTTCGAACATATGTGTATATGTAATTATTTGGATTAAAACCTTACTTAACAACAATTTATTTGTGACTCAAGGCATTTCAACAATAAGATATCCAATTTAATAAATACAAATATAATTCTTCAAGTACGGAGTACCTAATAATATTTACTACATATTTTATAAACTGTATTTTACAAAATGTATGCAAATTTAGTTTCATAACAAATACATAACAATACATAAAAAACATTTTTATTACAAATGTTTTTACTTTCTTTTCGCCCTTTCTAACTTTCACACCCTCGTGATTCGCGCGCCTGGAGCATTTTGCTCCAACTGCTACGCCACTGTTGCCAACCATACCTAGTGCTTGAAAATAGTTATAAAATAATAATTGGAAGAATTGTGAACGACGTTTATGTGAGAACGACAAATTGCATGCAACATAATTGACGAAATCATTTCTCTAACAATACTAAACTTCAAGGGAAAAAAGGGAAAACGATAGAATTAATATGCGTCTATAATAACGATACATTAGAACTTAAATTTTATTCATCTTCTTCGTCAATCGATAAAATTATCCGATCGCAAATTATCTGCTTATTACGTAAGCTCTTCATACCAATACTGACTCACCGTAATATGTAGTTCAAAGATTGTTCGTTGATTGATTCTACTGCCTAATAATGCAGAAGCGTGCAAATTATTAGTTTCATTAAATGATATACACACATTTATGTTATACACATCTGACAAAAATATTTCGTAATAATCATTAAGGGTATAATCCTTGCGTACTTATTTAATATTTAACAAAGTAACTCCCGTCAAATATTTCCTTCCACCTAATTATTAAACTACCATTGTCCTTTTGTTTTTTCAAGTATTCATGCACTAATATTATAGCTTCCATTTTTTTAAACACTCGTAAAGGAACATGCTTTTGTCTCAAGTCAAAAGGCTTCTCTGGTTTTTCATTCCATTTTACCAACATGAAATTATTATTACGAAGAGGTCTAGAATTTGAATCTTAAGCGAATGTGTTTCTAAAGACAAATCAAACATACACAGAGAGAAATTGCAAATACTTCATTAAACATATACAGATAATAAGATAAATAAATAGTTTAACTTATTTCTGAAGGATACAGAAAATTGTGCTAACTTTAGTTTAATAATTTATAGATCTTTGTAAAGTACTGAACAAAAAATTAACTTGGAAGTTTGAAGAAATACAAATTGTTTCTATTTTTACTTCAATTATTACTGCCTACTACTGTTCTAAATTCGTTCCAGCAAACAGATCTAGCATTACATATTACCTATTTTAGAGAGACACAATTTTTGTCACGCTGTTCGACGCGTGTCCCGTTAGCCAGTTAACATATCTTACACCAAGCAGGAACGAAATGTAAACCCGTTTACGCTAGAAGCTGACCTGCATATGCAATGACTGTCTCTTACTCTTCCATGCTAATTTGCTTTCATGTGGAGAACAACATTGAAACTGGTTTCTGATTATATACAGGTGTGTAATTATTATTGTTACATATCGTACTACAATTAAGTTGATCTTAAATGCTTTATAGTTAAATAAAAATAGAAACGTAATATTCAACTAGATAATTATGTAATGTCGTATCGTGTTAATGTGCCTTGTAACTGTTTATTTAAAAGATAAAGAGATCAAATGTGACGAAAACAGAGCTACGTAGTTTATGGACCCCATAGCACCGTGACTTTAGATTAAAAAGTATTAACTTTACTTTCGATGCATTCTCGTTACTTTTCATCTGAATTAAAGTTGAAAGAACGCGATAGAAGCTATTTATAACGATTCTGCCATGTTTGTTTACGACAATTATCGTTTTAATGCGAATGGCCGATGACTTACAGTGAAACTTTTGTTGCATTTTGAAACTGCGCAGCTATACTAACAACTGTAATATATTTTTTTCTAATTCGATTAATAAAGTGTTATTTAATTAAAAATACTAACATTTCGATGATGTACAGCACAAATATTGTCTTCCTACTTTTTCATAAATTTGTGTCTTTATATTCCACAAATTGTTTAATATTCTACAAATAGTTCTAGGCTGCCCTATAACAGTTTCTAATTGCAGCAATTGTTAAACTTGAAGTAACAATAATTTCTTACATATTTCCCTTACTTAACACTAGAACACTACCCTAGGGGGTCAAAATGACTTGTTTCCGATTTCTTGCTTTAGAATTACATATTAGTATATAGGTATCGTTGTAGCAGTTTATGATGAGTTTTAATAAGACAGAATGACAATTATATATCTCTATTTAATGTCCATTCAACGACTTTCGTGTTCATAATCTGTCTAACGTATGCTATCGGAATAATACCAAAATGTATCGGTACATGTAGTTCTAGTGTTAAGGGCCCCGACTCCTTTTAGGCCAACTCCGAATCGATCTAAGCGCTATTGTAAAGAAAGGGGCATTAGTGAAAACAGAAAATTGCAGGTTCGACATTTAATGGTGTGACATCTAACATCATTATGCAAAACTATAAGCGGAGGGTGAGATGCCATAGTTGTCAAATCACATCCTTTGAGAGTTCTTTCCCGCTGTTGCCACACCTCTTACAATACTGACCATCAGCAAAATGAATCAGCTCGAGCCGATATTTTTATTCCTGCCGAACATAGACATAACTTCTGCAAACTTTGTCGTAGGTTCGAGTCCCCCTCAAGTTTCCTTTTCAATATTTATTTACACATGTTTTAAAAATATTTTTTTAATATTTTTATCTATTATAGCGTTTTTCGTGCTGCCGTTTTTAATGCCAAGTATCTTGCCGATTATGGCACTCTTTAATATTTATAACATTCAATTAATTTATTTTGTGAATTTTCATGTCTTATAATGAACGTTCGTAGATATAGTGCAGGCAAACTCGCGTTATATTTTACTATTATACTATTTCACCTTCCTTTTACAAGCGAAGAACCCCAACTGCCCGAACTTCGATTTTAACGATCTTGTGTAAGGTGATAGTATATAGGGACCTAATGATAAGGATAATATTAATGACCAAATGATGATACGATGACTTCACCCTGTGATGAAGTCTACCGGGCTGTACTGTACCCGCGAAAATTTAATTTATGAAATTGTATAGAAAAACCATCTAATCTACGAAATCGAGTGTCTCTCTCGCGCATGCCGTATACGTGCATGCTTTCCGTTGTTGTGTGACAGCACGTACATAGATCATGGCGCATGGAGTCGGGGCCCTTAATTTTAAAACAAAGTATTGAATAAACAAGTGTTGTACCCAATGTTCCCTAAGTAAACAGAGAAACGCTTTTACTGCAAGCAGATGAAAGAGAAAATACTATGGTTGGTCCAAAACTTTTCCTGCGTCCGTTCTGGCACAAATTCAAGGAGGTGTCGCCCAACTTTTTGCAGGATCTCGCGTTTTATGAACGCATTTTCCAGCTGGTAAAGAATTCGTCCGGGGTAACAATGTTCACCGGAGAGAGGTAACTCGGTTCGAGCGAGCATATCGTTTCCAAAATAGATGGTCCTCTCCTAAATTTATTAATAGACGAGCAGACGACGCGAATCTGCGTTGCACCGCTATTATTGTGCCACGATGTCCCCGTTTCGCTATTTCATAAGCGCTCATGCACTCGATTCCAGTTGACAGTATGTAAAGTTCATTTGTATCCGTATGGACATTTAATATTTTCAGTAGATGAACATTTTTGTTCGATTGCTTTTAATCTTTGTACTTTGTAGACACATATATTACATATTATGTAACATAATAGTTGTGGATATAATACTTTGCAGGGATGAATTAACATTTACATCGAGTTCTAAATTGTTATGTAACTGAAAATTACAAAGATAAGGTTATGGAAAATCATGTAAGTCATCGAACATGTGATTAATATCCTTTTTTCAACATAAACTAATATTGTACGAGAGTTATGAAGCACCTATATGCAACTATATCTATGAACAATAAAATAAAGTTAGATAGTTCGCCGTACTTTTTCGACGAATAAGTCTTGTATCGGGGAGGGAAAAAATTATAATAACTATTTGCAGGGAATATTGCAAATATGCTAGATGGTCCGTGGATATATTCATTTTTTTTTTGCTCTGTTAAATGAACTTTATATATTATGGGAAATTACAATTTTTCTAGCGAAACCTCAATTTTATTTTGCGAACGGTGAACTACTGATTGTAATAAATAAAGATAAATTAAACACGATTGATTGAAAAACAATGGTTACGTTATCTCATGATCAGTTTACTACAATTTTCGCAGTATGATTATAAAAAAGGGAAGTGTCTATTGTGAAAGCGAAAGTCAGTTCTTTGCACGATTCTCATTTCCCTTTTTATATGAATCGTAACATCGATCGCAATTCTTGCGTTGCTTTCTCTAATTGAATTAATCTTGTATAACATGTTTTTCACTTAATATTATTACTTTTTTTTATTCACGTTTGCAACGAATATGAAACCTCGCTGAAAAAGGATGCGAAATGTGAGATCTCCATAGGCCTTACTTTGACAATTTTTAAACTCCTAAATGTGTTGCAATTTTATTCTAATAGTTCGATCGTTGGCTGCGCTATTACGTGTTAATATAATAATTGACAACATTTTTCTTTCTTCGTTCAATGTATCCAGAACGTTTAGCTTCATGGATATGTTTCATTTTTGTTCTCACCGCGCTGGCCAGCTTTGTTTTTCCAAACATAAACTTCTATATTACACTAATGCCATACAAAATATAATATAATATATTATATTAACAATAACGTATTTACATGCAACATAGATCAATGATTGGTCATGACAGCATAATTTCTTGAATACTTATTCTGTAATAAAAGGAATATCAAAATGGATAACATTTTACTTTGACTTCTTCACTACTCGGCAGAAAATTTCTTCAGCACAGTGTAATTCTCTTGTTAAACATTTTCAAACTGCCAAATTCCATAAATTCAGGATAGAATAACGTATTCTAATACGCAAACCTAGAAATGATTTGGAAATGGTTGTGAAACAAGCAAATCCCCGGGTATTTTAGGATGAAGAATAGCCTTCACAGAAATATAATACTTCCGCGAGCGAGGCTGAATGTCTTGAACAATGTAATGTGATAAGACAACTAACTATAGATTTTGTTTTCCTATTTTCGTCTTTTTTAAGAGCGTGTCCTAAAAATGAGGGGCTCTCTTAAACCCTCGCTCTTTTGTCAGAAATAGGTAGCTCGTCAACGACCTGTTTTATATAACAGCAGTGTAGTGCTTGTTTCGTCAGAAAGCAAGAGTAATATCCATAATAAATTTCTCACCCGGAAACGAAATTAAGTAAAATTCATTTCCTGAAACACCGAGAATTGATTAACCCCGCCACAATCCTTCTGGTCATTTTGATCTAATCATTAATCGTCTAACAAAAATTTAGAAACTCTCTTACTTTATAAAATCCAAAGCACATGTATGTAGATGCAGAATGTCATAGATATTTATTTCGCCTTTTAAATATGGTAGTTTATAAAGCTATCGAGTGAATATTGTATACTATAGGAGTGGCGCAACAAAAAAATGTTCATGACAGTATTACGTCTGTGATTATCTATCGCTTAGAATTAAAAAAAATCGACCCACCATAAATTCGAGTAGACTGATGCAAAATTGTAATCACGATAAACATCAAATTAAATAAATTTGTTAAATTCATTACGGTGAACACATTTTGTTTGCATTCCACGTTCAAAATGCCTAAGCAAACTCATTTGATTTTCAAATCAGAAGCTTATTTCAATGAATTCGAACTTAAAATATAAAAAGACTTGCTGCTACGTTAACGACAACCGGCTTCGGTTTCTAAAAGAACGCATTGCTGCGTCATCGGCTACGAATGTAATCAACCTAGCACAGCAAAAACATTCTTGCATACACAATAATATGAAAACATTCATCTACTGTTCTACCACCCTGACAAAGCATGCCGTTCCAAATATCAAAGGATCAATTCAATGACTCTTTTCAATTAATCAAATTATCCAAGACCAATAACAAGCGTCGAGGTAATTAAAACTTCCTGATCAACACTAGCCAGAAGTTACACAATAGAGACGTATAGAGTAAAAAATGACCTATTTATCAGCTGACACAGAGAAACCACCAGCAGAGTTATCGCAGGTGGCCTTCTAGCGCAAGAGTAACAGTCCTTAAACGAAAGTAAGGCCCTTTCACGTGTTTCGTAAGCGTGTACCTTCATCCTGAAAGTTTCTCTAGAGTTCTAGAGTCGAACACCGCGAAGTGGATCGAAGAAACCAGCAGGAATGAACAGCGAGGAAGCCGGATTGTTGGCGCGAGGATCGGGCATCAACCTCGGGCAGATAGCCCGTTTTATACACGATTGACCAATCCATCGGCCATTTATGAACTGTAATTCGTGATCGCGTACGGTAACCCCACGGGAACGACGCGTCGTTCTGGAAGGCCGTCGCAGCGCGCGGTTTGTTTTCTTCTACGCTATTAACGGAGTCCATAGTTGACATTTAGAGGACGATGGGTGTGGGATGTACATGCGAAAGGTGATTGGAAAAAGTAGATGTAGAACGAGGAAGAATTATATGTATTATGAGCGGTTAAGTGAATGGGAGAAGGGTACAATGGGCGGGCTGAGAGAAGGGAAATGTGGGAAAGAAGACGAATTATGAGAAATTCAATGGGAAATGGTGGGACGTTGATTGTAGTTTGCAATGTTTAGTGTGTAATCCCTCGCGGTGATAATTGAGTTTTTGTGTTGATAATTATATTTACGAGACAGTGTTTTTAGTTTTACCAATTAGGTAAAATGAAAGAAACATTTATATATAGGGTGCTCTCGGGTAAAGTGTCTCCACGAAATTTCGGGACTTTCCTCGATCTTTATAGAATATTGTTTTGAGCAAAAGTATATTTAAGTGTGTATTAATAACTTTAGCGCAAGGGAGCTTCATTTCTGGGATTCCTTTTATATTAAGTGATAACTTTTACTACATGCAATTAAATCTGTTCTAAACTGTGGCAAATGTCTTGAAACATAATTTTAGCATAAAAAATTACCCAACTGTGTTCTGGTTATTAAAATGAAAGTTTCAATGTGGAAAAACGGAGACACGTGAGAAATAGATTTGCTTGAATGCAATGGGAAAGATAGTTGAGAGTTTGGTAAGGTTGCGCGGTGCAAGGTCGCGCGACAACGAGGAATGGCGTTGAAAAACGGGACCGTTGACAGAAAGAAGCGATAGAAGGTGCGAAAAATATTTGGAAAATGTAAGGGACGAACACGGTGAGGCAGCGATATCTTTTCGACAGAGTCGCTGTATCCGTTCGGTCTCTCCTTCCTTTCTCACCTCTCCCGGGCATCTCGACTCGGCTGGTCGAGCTAACGGAACCATCTTGGAACGTTTTGTCCATCTTTTCTTTCGACTAACCGACCGGCCTCTCGCGAGTCAGGCTTCAGGTATGCCGAAACAGCTGACCGACAATCGGGATCGCCCTACCTCTCTTCACGCTCCTGCATGTATACATATGTATACATTCCTTTAGTCCAGAAATGCTGGCCTTAACATTGAACTGGCGAAATTGCAAAGATATTTTTTTCATCGAAGCTTGCTTAAGAGGAATACATATGTATGTCTTTTAAAGGGAATGTCGAGTATACGATTTGACGATAAAACTGTTGGGATATATTGCGAGTTTCGAATAGCGTCTATGGTATGATTTGAAAGTTTGGCTATACAGTATTATTGAGGGACAGTATATCGTGGTAAATTATAGTATTCTTTTTCTTAAGTGAGATTGAAGTACAGTGTGTAACAAGTGGTTGAAAGTTATTTCATGTGTGGAGGTAATTTTCGTTTTGAAATTTGCATTTAATGATGGGCTGACGTTTGATTAGGTTTATGAATAAAATGGCGATATTCAATTCATTAATTACAGTATATTTGTGACAAAAGTGTTGTGTAAAAATATTTTGACCTCTGTGTTTATGTTATGAGAAATTTCAATATGCAACAGTTAGAAACGCTTTGCACAGGAATTTCATTATTTTTTACTCAAACTTCAGTTCATTTCCAAAGAAACAGTAGCCAAGCGAATCGAGTTCAATTTAAAATACGTAACAAGAGAAAAATTGAAAAAGTCTTTCTGATGAAACCGTGTGCTCTATATAATTATAGGTACATAATTAAATAAGTGCGAAAGGTATACGATTTTGATTCAAGCCTAATAAAAATCAAAATTTAAATTAATTCTGATAGCACTAGTTGTCCACTAAATTTTATCTTTCCTTCCTAGTCTCTATAAAGTACGTACTTATTTACACTGATTAATTATCTTTCTGCTAACAGCATTAAATAAAGAAAACAGCAATGAAAATTTTCCAAAGAAAATTTCTCGAAAACAACTATGAATATTTTACTATACCTTTCCCCACTTACCGAAAGATACAATTTAAAATTCACAATATTTTTCACTTTTAAACAATCGGAAAGTTTTCGAAAACACAGAATTCAAGAAAATATATAAACGAATTCACTGGAATCGATCGATGAAAGGACTGTTGAAGAAATTCCGTGCGCATAACTCTTTTCCAAGCTTTAACGATTAATGGGTCAACGGTGTACTGTAAAGACGTTTATATACATACTGCAAAACCTGTAACTTCTCTTACTTACTCTCCGCAAAGTTCGACCGAACACGGTTACGATAAATATTCGGGTAGATCCAGGCAGACTTCCGCATTCTCTTGAACCCAGCCCTGACCGCAGAATTCAAAAGATGCGTGAACTGCCCCCCGTCCACGTGCGTTCATGTGATCGTTATAAAATTAACCATTGACTGATATCGCCTTCATTACAAGGTAATATCAATTTCGAACTTCGACTGCTGTTGTGCTTTATAGACACAAAGGTTTCTCCATTTATTATCGCGTAGTTAATGATTTTATAGTATAGATTAGGAACAACTCGATACATACTGGCAAAGCGTTAATGGGAACTTAAGTACTATTAAGCTTCAAGGCAAAAATAATCGAATGCCTCATTTATGTTTTTGTATTTCAAAGTAAGTGGAGCGATGGCAGTTTGTAAATCGATGTTTTCAGAAACCGCCGTACTTCTGGCAGCAAGGTAAAAGGTGCGTTTTAGAATTTAAATTATATATTTATTTATTCTATAGAAAAAGCAATAACTATAAACAAGATATTGAATTGGAGGCGTCAACTTTTTAAGAGAAACTAAACTGCACTTTAATATTGAATAATACCTAATACATACCAACCAATCTGTGTAAAGATATGGCATAAAAAGAAATAATAATTATATAAATTATTTGCGTTTCCAGTTATCATTTACTATTGTTCCAAGAATCTCCACTGTTGTACAAACTTTTCACTTCACCATTTGTTCTCCGTTACATACCTTCCACTTTTCTCAATGAAAGGTATCGACACGAAGGACT
Organism: Nomada ferruginata; assembly: GCA_963583965.1. NCBI lineage: Eukaryota > Metazoa > Arthropoda > Insecta > Hymenoptera > Apidae > Nomada > Nomada ferruginata. The sequence continues at coordinate 3,747,446 of OY757225.1, read as the reverse complement.
TCTAGGAATCTGATTTCAACAATGAAAATCATGGGTGGGTGGTGTTTCTTACACGATATCCTTGTAAATATTATAGCATCCGTTCGTGTTGAATTATACCCACAGAGAGCTTGAATAGCCAGTATGTGGAATGTACGATTCAATACAACAATAAATAACTATATATTCTATTCTTGTTTAATTGATTCGGTCAACATCAGTTATCCAACGTCGAACAGCAGCAAAGAAATTGAATTGCATTCGATTGAGCAACAGGTAAAGCTATTTCCTACTAAAATTTATGACGTTGTACTATTTGTTTCCTATGCTGGGAGAATAAATATTTGAAACTGAAAATATTTGCCTAAAATCCACCGCGAATTATTATGATCTATGATCCACGCGTATACAATTTACACCAATTTTATATACACAATATAATTATGATAGACAGCAAATGTTATAAATATTGCTGTAGACTATTATTGCAGAAAGTAGGAAAAGAATGAGAAGCTAGACAGAAATATGTTTTACCATTGGGGTTGTAATTGCTTCTATGTATAGACATGGTTTGAAAGGTCACGAATTTTTCTATGAGGCGTTTTTATCACCATTCGCTTAGTTACTGTCATTGTAGACATAGTTGCTATAGTCCGACGTGTCCAAGAATATAAACAATTAGAAATCACTCTGCAATCATGAGTCGAAGAAAGAATATTACTCTTGAGCAGAGAATTCATATTAAATTCTTGAGAGATGAGGGTCACCCATTTTCGATAATCGCTGAAACATTAAATATTTCAAAACGACGTGCGTACAAGCAATACAGTTCATATCAAAGGCACATTCAGTGTGTAATGTGTCACGGAAAGAGAGGCCTCGGAAAACAACAGTTAGAGATGATCGCGTTGTTCATCGCATCTGTGACGCTGATCGACATAAAACAGCTGAACAAGTTCTCAATGAATCTGGTATTGAAATTAGTTGCAAAATTAGTGTCCGGACAGTGCGGAGAAGATTGAATGTATAATTAATCTTATGGGTCGTGTTGCTTGCAAGAAGCCTCTCATATCTGAACGCAACAGAAAGTTACGTTTACAGTTCGCTAAAAACACATCGGCACTGGGCGGTAGCTGATTGAAATGTATAGCTACTTCTTCTACCCTCGTACACCAGACATGCATGCTGCACATGTTGCGCGACACTACTGCGTGCGGGATTTTGTGCTTGTCTTGCCTCATCAAAACTCTCCTGGCTCATTCTATAAAATTCTTTAAATTTTTCATGATTGAGTGCGAGCTGCTCCTGGGTTACTATAGCTGGGCTATGCCTTAAATTATCACAGAATAGAGGATTAATCCAATATCTACGGATTCTATTTCCTCGTTCCCTACGTCGCAAATATTGCCAAGCGACCACTACGTCTTCCTCGGACGATGACATTGTAGGAACTGTTTCAACATTTGCTGCACTGGTGTACGCGGTGTAGCAACATGAGACATTTACCGCATGTCGTATGTTGCGTGTTGCGTGTTTCATGCCTCCTTGGTGTACGGCCGGCCTTAAGTAGTCGTCCGCTGTTATAACGACATCAGCTAAGATAATATTAGAAATATATATAGTTTGTAGTGTTAAATATACAATTTTTGTAATTTACTATACAATATGCTTCAGAGATTATTATATATAAGCTTAATCTACGAAAATTTTAATTTAGGAAATATGTGCAACGTTTATTTGCCGAACTATCAAGCGGTCTTAAGTAGCTGGCCGCCACTGTATATGGAACTCCTGAAAGTTTCTCAAAAATATAAGTTTTCACTCGATTATAATAATCTGTATAATAATCTTTTATTTAAAGAATACATCCCATTTCTTTGCACATACATTGTATGTATGTATGTCGATCTGTATAATAATCTTTTATTTAAGGAATACATCCCATTTCTTTGCACATACATATGTATGTAGGTACTTACATATGTACTTTTGTCAGAAGGGGGTTATACATATAATGTTTGTAAAATAATATAAACCATAACTATTGTCAGCAATAAAAACAACATGGATTACGCATATAATTAAGACCACGTGTTTCCGCCAACGCGTATGCTAATTGATAGAGTACTGGATGGCCTCCGTATTAGGTCCGACGGAATCACCGAGACCTTACGATACTGTCGTTCATGATGTACATATTTGGAATTCAGAATATAGAAGATTATCTTTCGCCGTTTTGTCAACTTATAGAGTACCAAATATCGAAGTTGTCGCAATTCTTAAAAAGAAAGGAAAACTATAAAGGGCCTAATAAAACAAGTCAAATTATTGGATTCAGATATTTTGTAGCCGTGTATTTTCGAAATGTATTTATAAATATACTAATAAAACTTTCTATAAAATCAAACATTAAATTATTTGTATATCATTAAAGTTGTACATTGTACACGTTTTACGTCTAAACCTAAATTGTCGAAAGCCAAGAATGTGTAATAGATTCAAATACGTCAAGTGGAACTTCTACAATTAATTAAATAGTAGATTGAACAACGCGCACAATCAACGGTAAATAGGTTGTATTTTTAAACTGCGAAGTCATTTTTCTACATTCTAGGGAGCAAGGACTCTCAATACATACTTGGACTACCTTCAGTGTTAGGAAAGTATAGTCAAATTTTTAAATTGTGATATGAAAGTGCTCCGCCCAGTTGTTTCAGATGTTCAAAAATCTGCTGAACTAAAAGAAAACACTGGTCCTGTGCTAATAATTCGTTCTCTCCATTTTATATGCGTTATCAAGGTTTAAGGAATACCTTTTTTAACGTCAAAGATAATCAGAACGATAAAAATTCTTATGTTAACCATAAGTTTGTACATACCATTAAAGCTAAAAAGGAAAAAAATATTGAATTGCCTTTTGGTTCTACAACTTCCTTTCCTTTACTTCCTAGGTAACCCCACTAACCTGTGGAATTCTTTCGATTCCTATTTACAAAAATACTTTTAAAAACGATGTAATATCGAATTTTATATGCTAGAGATTACCATTACGTGAATAAAGTTGAAACGTACTTCGAATTTGTATAAACGCATGAAAAACGTGACCAACGTCCTATGTGAACGGTGTAATGAAAAAGTATGCAATATCAGCGCTGCTAATGAATAAAACTGTGCTACGAGTCACCAAGTCGCATGCAATATTACTCACGTTGCTTAGTTATGCCATACGCATTTTTGTATTCTCTTACTCCAAGTAATACTCGCAAATATAGAGAACAAATCTGTTATACATCAAAGTATCTATCTACTTTGATTAAAGTTGAACTTAAACAGATACAAAAATATTCAGAATACATTAGTCTTTTAACACGATAAATTTGATGAACTTGTTATAAATGATTATAAAGCTGGGGATGTACAGTAGAAACGTCATGCAAAAGATAAAAAAAAACATATGTCATCGCTGTATGGATAAAAGTGGTTGCTACACGACCTTATTGCAATAGTGGCCACTATAAAATAAACATATACTTGAAAAAAGTTTTGGTACAATTTTTGCACTTGTCGGCACGTGCAGAATGACAATACTGATACCAGTGGAACAATACTGAGTGTTCTGTAACATAACTTGGATATTAGCCCTCGATGGTGAATAATGCGGTATCCGATAATAGATAAGTAAGGGTTAATACAATCTGCTATTGAAGATACATACATACAATTGAGATAAAATCTTTCTATGTATTTATATTCATAAAGAAGTAATAGTTTTTAATACATCTGATGTACCTACAATTTATGCATTTTTCATTTTGGTGACGTTACAGAATGATATAATTAAGAGAATTGACTTCGAATGAAGTTGAAACCATTTTACTTCAGGAAGGTTAACTTAATTGGAAAATGTAATTAAAATGCTGCGATCCAGTAACCACTAAATTGAGTCATGGGCAAACTTTAATAGAGTATTACGGCCATGTGTACTGAAATTCTATATTCTCATATAGAAGCAAGGCTGTTTGCAACAAAATTATATCGTAATCCATTTTTGAGAACGTAACGTATAATGCAATTGCAAGGAAATCCGAGGTCTCTGACGAATAAATATGTCTCTGTGTGTAACCATAATTGATCCTTCTACCCTATTTTTCGTCTTACACAATGTAAGTTAACATTAAAATTTAATAGATACTGTATGTTAGCGACAGCGCATTTTGAATGAAAGGAAAGGGACCGGTTTATGATAGGGGCCTAGCCTGGGTGCGATTGGAGAGTGTTTTGCAAATGGGCAATCTGGACGGCAGACGATGGCTGGTGGCCCGACGCTATTCAACTATCGAATGTCCAAGGATTGACTGTTTATTAGGGATGTTTTGAAAGTGAATGAATGAGACTGAACATCCCGTTGACCGACGATGGCTGGCGACCGCATTGGGTCTTCCAACTATCTGGTGTCGAGGGATTGTTTATTAGTGTCTTGTAAAGAGTACATGTGGCAATCGGCTTGTAGCCGTATTTCCAAGGAATAGGGAAACTCTTCCTGGAGGATCTGGCCACGGGGTGGGGAAGGTTCTGCCTTTTGGTAAATGAACTGTGATTGACCACTCAGTCTTTACCCCAGAACTGATCGGGAAAGAACTACCTATCTTACGCCTCTCTTACCTCTTCCACCTTTAATATCAACAAATTCTTAACATGTATAATATAACTAAGTATTTACATAAATGAAACTGCTTCATTTGTATAGGTAACTTTGTATGACTAAAAAGAAAAGGTATCGAAATTTTGAAAAAAATCGTCATTTTCCTTAATCGGTACTGTATTAATTTACAACTGTATCATCTAAATACATGCTCGCTTCTCTTGCTCGCGTTATCCTTATGCGAACGAACGTCCCCCGATTATGGTTTTTTTACGACCATTATTATATGTATACAGTGGGTCAAATAAGATTCCGTACAATGTGGTTTACAGACTCTGTAGCAATATTATTTAGTGACAATAGACAGCAATGATATTTCATTTCATATAGTATTTCTATTCGTCTATGTTTACTTACAAATTGTACAAAAACTTCTTCTGATTTTATTAATAGTTACCTCGTAAATGTACGTCAAACATGAACAGAATAAAACAGAGGTCAAAAACGTTTCCGTAAACATTTGTAAACTTACGAAAAAATATTGCAACAAAATGGTACAACGCATCAGATATTCTTGCAATCGGAAATACTATGTCAGTATCGCTTTCATAGGCAAAGGAAGTGGATCTAACAAGTGTAATTATACGTAAAATTAATAGTAAAAATGGAAATTCCTATCTCTATACGTAAACTCACAGTAATAAGAACGAAAGTCCCTTCGAGAAATTGCTAACATAGTAAAAAAATCACACTGTACGATACAGTATAACATAAATAGATACAAGGAGACAAAGTCTTGCGAAGATCGAAAACGTAGCGGTCGGCCACAGAAATGTTAGAAACGATCAGGATCGGTCCAAATACAAGTGCTCCAAAATGGGCTAGGATAATCGAAACTGATTATGGTGTTGGAGTTCTATCTGAAATAGTCCGTATTGTCATTAGAAATGCATGATATAACGGTCGTGTAGCATACGAAAATGCCCTTTGTTAGTAAAGAGAATAAGAAGAAGCGAATGTGAAGTTTGCATGAGCTCATGTGGATAAACCAATAAGCTTCGGGAATTCAGTATTATTTAGCGATGAAAGCAATTTTAACGTATTTAAACTAAGCATCTCTGCCAAACTCTGAAGCATAGTGGTGGCAACGTTCTTGTCTGGGGGTGTATGAGTGCCTCTGGAATGGGGAAAGTTGCAATTTGTTGAATTTAATATGGATCAACATGTGTAGTCAAATATTTTGAAGCAAAATTTGCATGCTTCGCCACAAAAATTAAATCTTGGTGCGCAGTTTATCTTTCAGCAGGATAACGACTCCAAGCATACTGCGAATAAAGTTAAGGAATGGTTGTCACATAATGTGCCTAATCAACTTCATACGCACTCTCAATCGCCTGATTTCAACCCAATCGAGCACTTATGGGATTAACTAACCAGACGTGTTCAAAATTGTAATATTCAGGACTAGGGACAATTAAAACAAGCATTATTAGAAGAATGGAGCAAAATTGAACCTACAACGACATCGAAATTAGTTCCTTCCATTCAAAAACGTATGTATATAAGAGAAGTACCCGAGGCCAAGGAGGACCTCCACGGATGATTAATTGTGACCACAATGCAAAATAGTGGTTGCTTAAATTAAATTTGATGACATGTTTGGAGACTTTTGCGGCATAACTTTTGTTCAGTTGTCATTTGCATTTGCATTTTATTTCTGAGTTTATTAATCATCAAAGTTTCTTTATTTTGATTATACCAACACTTTATATGGTACTTTCGAAGATACATAAAAGTACTTTTATTCATACGTGTTATATTTTTAGTTATAGTGTAATAAATTAGTTAGACCAATATCTTTGTAAGTCTGCGGCATACAATTTGATGGGTTTATAAAGACATCTACATATTATTTTGCCGAGAGCATTAAATAAATTTAAATTACCGATTTATTATTCCCGTATTTCAAAGAAAATATAATTCAAAGAAAATTACAACAGATACGTGTAATTAATCAATGCAGACGAGAAAGTTCCTTTTAATTTTATTTCTCGGTGTTCAACTTTTCCCTTACACTTCTATTTCATATTTTTCCAACAAATAGCGCACTACCATATCGCTGACACCGTCTGACATGTGTATACTAGTACATAGTATGTGCTGTCTAAACACACATAATACTTCAGATTCTAGACAGAACAAAGTATAAGTTTATTGAACTAAACCTTCGTGAAAAATATCTCCTATCCATTTGCCTAAATAGCTTTTCCACTTTCTCATTTGACAAAAAAAAATAATACTGTAAGGAATAGACGAGCGGGGAATGTACAGGGGGAGGAATAATACTCGGGATTGAATTAATAGTACAGTATATACACAAAGATTGGGACCCAAGCTGTGGCTATATCCAAGCAGGGTGTCGAATCTGTTCTCAGAAGCAGCTCGAGCCGAGCGTGAACGTAGAAAGGGACAGGGTCATTCCACGCCAAATCGATCACTTTTGGACATCACCATCGGTGATTTTGTTCTAAATGAAATATGTTGTAGTCCATATGGAATTATGGGGGGTTTAAGTCATCATTTTTGCGGTTGACAATTTGTTTAGAAAATACAGGCCTTCAAAGTTTGTAATTTTTGACATTTTTGCGAAAACGGGCTTTTTTTAGGAATTTTTATCTCCGGAACTGTAAGTCCGATTGAGCTACTTCTTTTTTTGTTTTATTCACAAAGGATTGGGCTATTATAAAATAATTTTTTCAACCTCGGTAAGTAACTTTATAATGTCGAAAAATATAAACAAATTCTTCCTCTTTCAACTTTAATATTCCTTGAAGTTTCCTCTTCAAAATGAGACTTTCAAAATGATGGTCAAGTGAAAATTGGCTTCCCAATGAGCTGGAAAAGGAGCGGCGTACCCCCGTTTCAGGTTTGGCGAGTCGTGCGCTCGGGAGCGGGACCGCTATTCTAACCAAACCTTACCAAATCTAACCGGCCATATAGCGGTCCCGCTCCCGAGCGCACCTGAAACGGGGGTACGCCGCTCCTTTTCCAGCTCATTGGGAAGCCAATTTTCACTTGACCATCATTTTGAAAGTCTCATTTTGAAGAGGAAACTTCAAGGAATATGGACATATATTTTTCTAAATTTTTTTGTTGCGCCCCATCATCGAAAAAAACGCAAAAAAAGAATTTGTTTATATTTTTCGACATTATAAAGTTACTTACCGAGGTTGAAAAAATTATTTTATAATAGCCCAATCCTTTGTGAATAAAACAAAAAAGAAGTAGCTCAATCGGACTTACAGTTCCGGAGATAAAAATTCCTAAAAAAAGCCCGTTTTCGCAAAAACGTCAAAAATTACAAACTTTGAAGGCCTGTATTTTCTAAATAAATTGTCAACCGCAAAAATGATGACTTAAACCCCCCATAATTCCATATGGACTACAACATATTTCATTTAGAACAAAATCGCCGATGGTGACGTTCAAAAGTGATCGAATTGGCGTGGAATGACCCGACAGACAGTGGAGGAGAGAGAGAGGTCCAGAGAATCAAAGTGAGGCGCCGAAACGTATCGGTGAGACAATACTAATGCAACAATAAAACTTTTTTGTTTATTAATTTTTCTAAATGTAACTTTTACCAATGTATTTGCGAGATTTTTCTGATTAAAATGAGACCAAACGCGATATAGTTCGAATTATATTTACTTGTTCATACTCATTAAATACGTACCAGAAAGTGCAAAAACGCGTTGCTCGTATTAAACTAATAATAACAGGATAACGTAAAATAATAAAGCACATTATAATAAATATAATAATAAAGTACATTATACTAAATATAATAATAAAGTACATTATAACAAATATAATAATACATTGAAATAAACAGGATACAATTTAAATTATATTTACTCATTAGAATAAGAATAAAAGGATAATGCAAAATAGTAACTTGCATTACAATAAATACTGTAATACATTAAAATAAATCATAATAGGGCGTGACCTTAGATTGTGACCGAGATGTCGATTCACGCTCGGCTCGAGCCGCATGTAAACATAGATTCGACACCATTCTTTACTCTATGCACCACCTCTGTCGCCTATAACGAAGCCGGGTGTCGAATCTGTCACATGCGATTCCAGCCGTGCTTGAATCGACAATGTATGATAGTGTACTTTATTATTTTACATTATCCTGTTATTATTAGTTTAATAAGATCAAAGCGTTTTTGTACTTTGTGGTAGGTATTTAATGAGTATCAACAAGTAAATATAATTCGAACTATATCGTGTTTGGTCTCATTTTAATCAGAAAAATCTCGCAAATACGCTAGTAAAATTTTTATTAAGACAAAGTCAAAAATAAAAAAGTTTTATGGTGGAATTAGTATTAGTCACACCGATATTGCGGCACGGATCATATTACGCCGTTCGATCGTCGAGCGTCGCTATCGCGAAGGGGAATCCCCTCAAGTGGAGGGGATAGTCAATGGGACTATATCCAAGCACTGTTTTGTGCATATATGCAAGCTTTACTGTATTTAGATTTAATCGCACCTCTCTCGATCACCATCGAGCGAACACTACCGTTCGGCAATCGACGCTGGGCCGCGTCGACGTGAATTCAACGTTTTACATTGTTGCCGGAAGAACGTCGCGCTGCGTTGCGTCGCAACGAAACCGGGCTCTTACAATACTATACTCGAGCACGCATCACAACTGCGAAAAAGAATAGTTACAGAAATGTCTCGATAGTTGCGAAAAAGAGCTGCACGATACAGTATTGTCTCGATAGTTGCGAAAAAGAGCTGCACGATAGTTGCAAAGAGTTTATCCCCACTCCTGGGGGGTATACCCCTAGAGGCGTCCAGAAGCTCGCTTGTCGATCAGTGTAACGCGATCCGGGGTCGGGTATATCGGGGAGGTAATGCTAATTCAACGATGAAACTTTGCCATTTCTCATCCTTTTCTTATGAAATTTTTACACAGCATAGCTGACATTTTTCTGATTAAAATGACACCAAACACGATATAATTCGGACTATATTTACTGGCTTAATTAACGTTAATAACTTTCGACCGCAGAAAAATATAGGTAGTGAAAAGAATAGAGAAGCTGCGATCGTCTTCTGGCTTGGCTGCTCGGCCGCTTATCTTTACTCGCTGTCCTTTTCTACGTTCTACGTTCGACGCTGTCGGCAAATTTCAAACAACGTAGGAACTACACGCTAGTTGCGAACGTTCAGTCCCGAGGCTTTCGCAACTATCGAGACATTACTGTAATTAGATGTAAATTCAATAGAACGTACTGAACTGTAAAAGTTGCCTTGCAATTTTAATCATTCCTTCCTGCCTCTTAATAGTGTATTTTGAACGTGTAAAAAGAAACATCGATTGATGACAATACAACGAAAATTTCAACGCAAGAATAGCAAGGCTCGGCTATATCGGTTCACCTGTAATTACGCAACAATACAAGTGAAACTTTCAACTTGAAACACCTAGACTAACAATTTATCAGACACTATTTATTACATTGGCCAGTAAATTCTTTGAAAGCATTGAGCTTTAACAATTCTGAAGCCTTTAACACTTTGGCTGCGGGACAGTACAGATAATAAAGGATATCGAATGTTGCGTTCGATACATACATATGTATACGTATCGATCCCGCAATCAGAGTACCAAGTGAACCTCGATTGATTTTCATCATAAATATCAATTTATCGAAGTTACAATAAGATTAAATTAGTAATTACAACCGTATTCGTGTTCTCTGTGAAAAGTAAAAACGAGAAATATTAAGTTACAACGAATCGGAAACTTCTGTTGATTTCCTGGCAATATTTAAAAGTTGTTGACGTTCCTGGAAAGCAAAATAAGACAATGCAACAAGTTTGTAAAAATTATAATTACGTCGAGAAGTTATGCACATATGCTGTATATGCTAATAACACTGTTCAACAAATTTCAACTTTTTTTTTGATTTTGCAACCTTCAATAGGCGTTTCTTGTACACTTTAATGTGCTGAATACGAATCTGCAATCAGTTTTTCTCCAGAATGTACCAGACCCGTGTTGAACAGTGTAATATAATGTATATTAAATAAAATACAAACTTTAAACGCTGATAACATTGTTGGGAGCAATTCATTTGCACTTAAGTTTCATTTATCAACGACGTATGCATACACGTGTTACGTTCTTAAAAATTCTTTACAGTAAAGCAATTCTTTACCGCTTGTCGTGATATCTACGTATCGCCTAAAGGATTTAATCTATCTGCGTGAGCATATTTTACGACTGTTATGAAGAAAAAGAGTTGCATACACATAGTCCGGAAATTTGTTGGTTCTGAAGCATAGCGTTTCGAACACACTCGCCAGGAAAAGTACCGGAAGTGGCCTCGAAATCAAGGATTAACATTTGCGTTTGCGTCTTGTAATTTCATTTCGAATGTTTAATATTGTGGGAATATTATTTAGTGGTATTACTTTTGTTAAGAATTGTAAGTTTATTCTGATTATACAGATGTTTCTTTTAGAACGATTACTATTGTTGGAGTTAACATTCAAAGTGTGCGCCAATTAGTGCGCATGCGTGTGAGCGCTCGCCTAAGTGTGAGGGCGTTGTTTTTAAGTTTGAGTCTGTTGGCTTACAAGCGTCCTAAGTATAAGCCACGTGTGTGCAATATTATATATTGTTAGAGAATCTGACACCACTCAACGAACGAGGCACAGCCGCTCGCGGATGTTTATTCCAAAAGGCGAACACGGCGACGCTGGGTCCAAACAACGTGACGCCAGGGCCGTCATAAATTAGATAGGGCCCTTAAGGAACTTCGTTGGTGTCAACGAAAGGACTTCCCGGGGAAGAGCAGTCAGTCTTGTACAGACCTCGTTTCGAGACACGCTGCATTCTCGACTTGTACCGCTTTGGCGAAATATATTCATCTTTCTTTTGTCATCGTTTATTCATTTTACCTAACTCTTACAATATCTTATAATCTTATTAAATATAGTGAACTACTAAATACTTCTTGTGTGCCATTTTAATCTACAACCTCAAACAACAATTAGTATGAACATTTAATGGCGACCGCTTTTCAATTTACAATATTGTTACCGGGTAAATTAATAAACAATAACAAAATGCGATACTCACTGAAGACCGTTCATTCTCTTTACCTTTTATGATTTCATTCACACGGGAACATTCAATCATAGATTCACATATGTATTCACACACAAGTACTCTTTTCTCACACCCAACAATATCTGTGTAATTAGAAAATTATTACATCGAACATAATATTCAACAATATTTCTTAAATATTATTAATACAATACTATTATAATAATTTTATTAATATAATATATTTAATAAAAGAGGATTCTCTACCATTGTTCACCATAATATTAGCGGATACTTCAACAAAAAAAATGACTTCCGCTCTTGCCTGGAGTAAAGCCAACAAATTCGTTTGATTTTCAAATGAAAATTCATTTAGACTAGTTTTTATCTTACAATTAGTTACAATATGAAATGACGTACTGCTACTGCATAGCTACAGTTTGTGAAGGTACGTAAACCTATTACAAACCATGTATAGTGCAGGAAAATAAAACAAGTTTCTGAGCTCATAATTCTATAACCTTAGCATGTTTTTAATAAAAAGTTATATCACTTTTATTTATTAAAAGATATAAATCCCAGTTTTCATATATAACTTGCGTGCCTGTAGATTTGTGAGCCCTCCACGTTTTAACCGTGTTCTGGCTTAACAAACCCCATTGTCGTGAGTGCATACTGATCAAGCAAAATTGGCGTTACGACTTGCCGGGCATAATCCTGTAGCAACCGCAACGAAGGTCGACACAATTATCTGCTTATCCACAGAACAAATTATCCACACCTCTCTCTCCGCAAATACATCTACTTTTGAGTTCTCGTGACGAAACGTGACACACTGAGTATCCCCGTTCGCTCCATACATGTGTATAGCCTAAATGGAGAACGCGAATATTTACTCTGCTAGCATCATAAATGATTGAAGAAATCTTGATTTTCAGCGTAATTTATCGGAGAAGCACGTGTTAATTTTACTTTTAAATTTTTTTTCTATAAATATAACACATGTAAACACACATGTGTAACTATATAATTTATTTTGTAAATTTAATATCACATCCGTTATAAAACAGGAAAACTGTAATGATCTACTATTATACATCAATTAGGTAAAGTCAAATTGTCAGTGGTGGAAATCGAAAGATTTTTTAATATATTTGTCAAATAGGACAGAGAATTTTTATATCGTTCTACTACATTTGAATGCACGTTAACCCTCCACTACACAAATTAATTTTTATCGTTCAACCATTTTTGTACCTATATATACTATTTACAGCATGAAACTTAACGTTTTAGTTTTGTCAAAATGCATTAGTGACTTTCATGTCACAAATCTCTTATCAATTTTTCTTTCCACTATACTTTTCTTTGCATTCGCTCGAATAATGATCGAACAAATATAAAACTGGTATATGACATCAAGCATACTTTAAGAAATAGGAGATTCATAAACATTCTAATCTCCATTCAAAGACAAAAAACAGGAATAAGGAAATTTAAATGTGTCAAGAGGAAATGAGTTACATACTTATTTTCGCATGTAACCAGTTAGTGAAAGTACTGGGAAAATTTTTCCCCTAATAGGACATCAGATATCCTTTCAGACTGCTATTATATCGTATGCATAATTTATAATCACATTCATTGCTAGCTATGAAATAATTTCACTTCACAGCACGTACGCTGTCGTTTCTCACTCTTATCTATTCTTGGCCACTGTACCTTTTTCTATTTTATTATTTCTCTTTTTATTTTGCTGTAGTCCCCGTCTCGTTTCATTTTCCTTTCGATTTCGTGCAATCACGAACCGCATCTGAACATATTTAATTACCATCGTTCGAGAATTAAGGTATTAAATAACAGCGACCGGATTTTCTTAATTGGATACAATTAAATCCTTTATCCGTTGAGAAATCGAACTCAGCTTTGTTTATCGATTCGCGCTAATAAATTGCTGGAGTTGTATTTCCTTAAATGTTCTCCTGAGTGAAAGGCACTTCCGAGTTTCGACACCTGACAGATCGGAATAATACTTTCTAAGCAATTTTAACGATGCAATTCTCGGGAAGTAGCTCGCCGTAGTATGTACATATGTACATATTATTTTACGCGAATGTTATCTATTCCGCGGTTCAGAATATACGACCCAAAGACTACTTACTAACTCAAATATAACATTTATATTAAAGTAAATTATATGTAACTGTTAATCACCGATATTGTAAATACAGATTCTCTATATTGAGTGACTTTACATCAAAGCTTCTGCTTTTTAGGAATTTTTATACTGTCGTTTCTAAAGTATTACTGTCGCTATTAAACGATTCATTGTCTGCTATGTACAAAAAATAATTATGCGCATTTCTTTGATTCCCTGTACCGCCGAAAAATTCATATCATTTCCTTAGTTTTGCGCGTATCGAATTTAACTCATTGCAATTAACATTATTTATAAGTATCGAAAGTTATTTTTACCACAGAAATATTTTTTGCCTAAACGAATTCAACATATGTTCAATATTAATTTTTCAATTGCTATCTACCAATCAAATAAAACCAACAGAAGTGACTCCTGAGAATAGGATCTACTATTTTTCGGGAACGATAATTGTAAAAATTCTATAGCACGCTTAGCCAATAGAATTGATCCACTACTTCGCTAATAAACTATTTCCATCAGCCTGTAAATTTGAAAAACGATGTGACATTGTTTCCACGACTGTACCAACTGCGATTCACCTTGAAACGAGAAAATTATAGGAAACTGTCCAGCTCTAGCGAAGGCAAATTACAATTCTAGTTTCGCTCGATGAGATCAAAATAGAATTACAAAATTTTCCTTCGGTCGCGTGACTTCCAGCGTGAAAATGATTAATACTTCTAGGCTAAGACGTAGCCAGGTAGTGCACGCGCAAAAGACGCGAATTAAATTAACGTCTCAAGAACGTATCAAGAACTCGTGTTTCGCGAAAATCGTTTAGCTCAGCTGCCTTCTACTGCTCTACCATTCGTTTCATCCAGCACTGCCTCGAGTTGCACGGTAAGATTTTTAGAGCGCATCTTATAGTACTTCTTTATTCTTCATCACTTGCAGGCACCGCGCTCGTAACTTAACTTTTTAACCGGGAGGAAATTGCAGATTAATACAAGGGGAGAAAGTGCAAATACAGTAATGTCTCCATTAGTGTCCAAAATTGTGTCTCCATTAGTGTCCTTTTCCTATCCCCACCACTTGGGGTGGTGGCCCCCTGAGTGAGTTCGGGTCGCCTTTGATGTTCTGGCAGGCGAGGCTCGAGGCAGCGTTATAGGAAAGAGGCAAGATAAAATGCCCGTGTACGTGAGACAATACTAACGCGATCAAAATTTAAGAATAAAACTTCTGCATTTTTGGTCCGTTTTAAATGAAATTTTACCAACATGTTCGTTACAATCTCCCGATTAAAATGACACCAAACACGACATAGATTGGTGCCATGGGACTCATTATTTCGAAGACCATTATTACTACCATTATAAGTAAAAATTGTCCAAACTATATCGTGTTTGGTGTTATTTTAATCGGGAGCTTGTAACGAACATGTTGGTAAAATTTCATTTAAAACAGACCAAAAATGCAGAAGTTTTATTCTTAAATTTTGATCGCGTTAGTATTGTCTCACGTACACGGGTATTTAAACTTGCCTCTTATCTGGAACGCTGCCTCGAGCCTCGGCTGCCACACATCAAAGGCGACCCGAACTCGCTCGAGAATCGTGTCTGCGCCCCATTAGTGTCCCCATTCGGTCCCGAGCGAGGGACACTAATGGAGACATTACTGTACAACGAATGGGATTTTAAAGAGGGGAGGCACATCATCAGACTAGTTTCCTTGTTGGATTTATCTATTTAATAAAACTCATTGTCAGTTGAACAAAAATCGACTCTCATAGTTCTGAGCTGCTCATAGAAAAATGTTTATATTACGCGGACCGATAGGGTCCGAATGCTCCACGCTTCTCTTCTACTTCATTCGAAAAAGTCTCTCCTTTGAATAATGACGTGCCTTCTTCACCATATATTAAAGTATTCTTTTATTAACCTGAACTGCGTATTAATATGTACATGTATATCGTCAAATTTCCTCATAATCTTACTTTGCAATAAGCTATGGGTCGCCAGTTACCAGGTCTGTAAGTATGAAACCGGAATTTGCTCATACGTGGCGCTAGCTGACAATGTAGTTACTGTCAAACCGCGCCATTAACGCCTTTCTTTTGTTTTGACATCTAATAAAGATTTCCAACTCATAACCATACAAGTTTCATACAACTCCATAGTTTTTAATAGCGTTTAACATGTCGAACTTTGTGCCTGGAAACTACGATTTGCGGACAGCATTGATTTTCTGTTACCATTTGAAGAAAACAGCTGCAGAATCGCATCGAATGCTTGTCGAAGCTTACGGTGAGCATGCTCTTGGTAAATCACAGTGCTTTGAGTGGTTTAAAAAATTCAAAAGTGGCGATTTTGACGTGAGAAACCAAATCGCTATGGACGGAAGACAATGCTCTGTGTTTGGTGGGATCAGAAGGGTGTGATCTATTACGAGCTGCTAAAACCTGGCGAAACGTTAATACTGAACGCTACAAACAACAAATGATCGATTTGAATCAAGCTTTGCGCGAAAAACGGCCGGAATATCAAAAAAGGCAACACAAAGTGATTTTGCTTCATGATAATGCACCATCACACACAGCAAAACCGGTCAAGGAAACGATTGAGGCGTTTAGTTGGGAAATACTTTCGCATGCGGCTTATTCACCAGACTTGGCTACATCAGATTTTTACTTATTTGCATCGATGGGACACGCCCTTGCTGAGCAGCGCTTCACATCTTACGAAAATGTACCAAAATGGCTCGATGACTGGTTTGCCTCAAAAGAGGAACAGTTTTTTTGGCGTGGCATCCACAAATTGTCAGAGAGATGGGAAAAATGTATAGCTACTGATGGGCAATACTTCGAATAAAATATTTTATAACATTTTCATACAATAAACGTGTATTTTCTCTACAAAAATTCCGGTTTCATATTTACATACCTGGTACATTGTATATTGTACAGTAGAATATTGTTCAGTAAAAATGAAAAGAATAAGGGACAAGTAAAAACTATAACTTTTAGTGTGATAATTAGTGGTGTAATTAGTGTTAATTTAAGTGCATAGACAATTTTTTATTTCAACGAAAATGGAGAGCTCAAGTGTGAACAGTAACATAAAACCTTTTGAGGACGAAAAATTTAGAAATTCGGGATACGTGCCTTGCTAGATGAACTGAATATACATTATTGGACTTAAAATTGCTGTGT
Organism: Nomada ferruginata; assembly: GCA_963583965.1. NCBI lineage: Eukaryota > Metazoa > Arthropoda > Insecta > Hymenoptera > Apidae > Nomada > Nomada ferruginata. Next base: position 3,730,334 of record OY757225.1, on the reverse strand, counting down.
GATACCTTCTTAAAAAGACACTTTGAAATTTTCGATAATTTAATCTTGGATCTACTAGCAGCCGGTGTTGGATGACTAGCCTCCGCGACATCGATAAGGGCAGAGTATGTGAGTCCTCCCTTAGTCATGACTAGCATTAGTCAGAATGACGGAGTTTTCCGTCCTAAGGGTCAGGACTCGAGCTCGGCTGCGATGTCACAACAAAGGCTAAGGTCATCCTCACCCCTCCAAATTTAGGATATAAGTACCATTGGAAAACGGTACAACCAGCGATTCTTAACTCTTACATCCGCCGACGACGACGTTACTCTGTCGGTTGACTAGTATACTTGCATATCTGCTGTGTCTTCGCAATATGTAGTTGTATTCTGAAGTGAGAACGGGATTTTAAGAACCTTCAATAAATTATTATATTATTGAGTACAATTGGTCATATCCTTCACCATCGGAATCCAACACCGGGGCAGAACTAGAAGAAACTGACAATGTGTGTTATTTATTATTAACTTTGCCTAAATCCTACGACGCGTCATCGTCGTCGCGACGGTATAATAAGTGAAATAGAGCCACTCACACATTTGTCAAAACTAAGCTTCTCGATCACGAAGTGAAACTGAAAGACGAGTGCCGTGATACAAGTCTAAAAGTGCTTCAAGCGTATAAATTTAATACGGTTGAGAAACAAAATGTCGAGCTCTCGAGAGCGTACAAGAAAAATTGTTATATGCAACATAAGTCGCGAGTTTTCAGACCCCATAAATCATGATCGGCGATAAAATGACATAACTGTGGAAGAAAGGGTAACGTGAAGAAAGATTGCTTTCATTATAACAGAGGCCTTCGACATCAGAGTGCGAATATCTCAACCACCGACAGAAGAAAGTAACTCACACTTCGCTTTTATGGTTGGGGTTTTTCAATCAAAAATAAGAAATAGAAATAAAATTGCATTCGCTCTCGATTCTGAAGCTTCGGACCATCTTATCAACATCAACAGAGAAGATTTGGCTAGCAATTTCGAAAAATTGGCAATGCCGATAAAAATTCCTATGGCGAAGAACGGGACTTTTATAATGGCAACGAGAAAGGCACGATCAATGTCACCAGCAACGTGGGTATGGAAGAGACGATTGACAACGTTTAGTATTGCAAAGATGTAACCTACAATCTATTATCTATTATCCGAAGAAGGCAGCAGCATTTATATGAAAATGGCGTTAACATAAGTAAATCTGCTAAAACTATAATGTCAGGTAAGCCATTGAACAATTGAATTCAAATGAAGCAAACTCTATTGTCCGATTAAATTAAAGCGAGAAGGACAGTTATGAATTGTGGCATCAACGATTAGGCCATATAGGAAACACTAAATTTCTAGAACTAATGAGTAAGCAAATGTTTGAGGATATAGGGCACATCGTGAAGGTCGAAGTTAATGATAAATTATGTGAGGCTTGTATAAATGGCAAACAAGCACGATTACCTTTCAATAAGGAAAAAGATAGGAGACGTGTAAAGCGACCATTATTTATTGGTGTAAAGCGACCATTAATATTTGCAGTTTTTTAAAGTTTATGTGGCAAAAAGTGAAGCTCGTTTTAATTATAAAAATTTCAATTTATATTGTGACAATTTAAGGGAATATATGTCAAATGAAGAAGTGAAGTGAAGTAGTATTGTGTAGTTACCCTTTAACAGTTCCACGAACCCCACAATTAAATGCTGTCTCGGAACGTATGGTAAGGACAATTACGGTGAAGGCTGGAGCAATGATAGCCGAGACTTTATTTCAAAGTTGTCCTTTTCTTTGGAATGAACTGATTGTTTCTATTTTTATTATATATGATCGACTTCAATAAATATTTATTTAGTATTTGGGATATTATTAGTGTGATAAATCTGTACCCGGAATATTCGCATTAGTTAGAGATGTCGATACTTCAATAGGAAGCATTCATGTTTGATGTGCTTGTAACCGTTTGCTATTTCGCAACACGAAATATTCCGTTATCTAGATGTGTGGTAATTCTAGTAACCTGAATAAAATTAAGATGATTTAGATAATATAGACACGGAAATTATATAACCATATTAAGCAGACACAAAGTGCAAAATAATATTACAGTATTTATTCTGCACAACTAATATGTTTCATACATAAACGCCTAAATGAGGTAGATATATCAATTTTCCCACAAAAGTACATACAATACCTAAATATAATAATTAATCTAAAGGATAATTAGAAACTGCAGACTTTTCTGATTCGAAACCTTTGTATACCTAGATGCATTAATATTTCTTTCAATAAAACGAAATTTCATAAAGACAAAGAATTCCCAAAGGTAACTCTACTTATATTCTTTTTAGGTGTTTGTGGGCTTACAACAAATATTAAGGATATGAAAGATCAGTGGACACTTTCGGAACGATCCAAAACACACGAGAAAGCATTCATTTTTTTAAATCGCTCATGCGTGATGGTAATTTGACGGCATTGTTAATTGAGCGTCATAAATAAAACGGTAAAGCCAGACAGCGTGTTGCTTTTAGTTTTGAAGCATTCTCCAAAGTCCAAGATATCTGATCATACCCGGTTCACCCTGAGACAGAAACGGGACAGAGATAAATCGGCGGGACCACGCAATCGCAGGTAGTGCAATGCAACATGGCCAAACGCGGAGAAATGCAACGCACCGAAGGAACACGCCTTTAAATAAAACGTATTTCGAACGCCACGACCGACTTCTAATTCGACGTACTGTTATGCCGCGTAAGGAAGGAAAGAAGGATTTTCCTCAGAAATCTTCCTTTCTTTCTTCACACAAATGGATTCATTAACCGTAAACAGGTGACCTTGCCTTTTACTATCATTTATGATGCGACGTCAATTTGGCGTATCGTGAAATAGACGTCTATTTTATTTGTACACTTATTTTTTATTCGCTATTCAAAGGCGCAAAGCCTTTTAAACATGGTATATACAATAGATATTTTTATTTTCTGGAATAAGCAGCAATATTTGACGTCAAACCTTCATAAAAATATCAATTTATTAAAATGTAAAATACATTATTTTAACACGCCACGTCGCCAGCTAAAGGTTTGAGAATAACGTACAGAAGTTTGCGGTAGGACTGGTTGAGGTATGAATGCAGAATGTTCCTTTGTTTTCAGGAAAGTGAACTTGGTCTACGAGTAGGTTTCATGACAAAGTACTTCCGGGCGAAAGTACATAATAGTTTGATCCAGGTCGTATTGGTTATCCTATTTGAGTGATCAAATAATAATCTAGGCCAGTTTCCAACCTGAGGGTCATGAAGTGTTTTCTGGAGGGGCTGCGGCCGGCCGTTGAGATTATTTTTAGTTGGCGATTTTTAAATATATTAAAATATACATACATATGTATTGGCATCAAATACGTTCTCTTTACCTCATTAAATTTCCCTTAACTTGTATGGGGAGGTGGGTTGCGGGTTATTTCAATATTTTGAGAAGGGCGCGACTCTTAAAAGATTGAGACACACTGATCTAGGATGAATATATCAGTGGACGGCACAACAGTGTAACCCCCTCACACCAAAGCCATCGTTGCCCGGCTTGAATTTTGTTCCTCACCTTCCATTCAAAGTCGACAAAATTCTTTTCGTAAATTTATAACGTTCCCTATATGTACATACATACATATACATAGATCCATGTTCCTTTCTTACGACAAAGTGGCGCCAGCAAAAGAAAAACCTCACGGGTAAACGACTTAAACCCTCACCCAGATCCGCGCAGCAGATTATTCTGAGAAATTTAATTAAACCCTTTACTATGCAGCAACGTGAGAATGACTAGCCAACAATAGGCCAAGCGCCACGCGGCAATTGTCGGGATCTGAAGAATGATGGTCTGGCAAGGAAAACACCGTCTAAATTTGTACCCAGCCACCGACCCTATTCGAAATCTGCAAAAGTTTCGATATACGCGTTTAAATTTTGGAACGGCACGAGTGCTTTGACTTCAAATTGAACTCACGTGAAAATTTGTCCGCAACGTGTGCAATGCATGCCATGTATGGTAAGAGAAAAAATGTGGTGAATATGTCAAGTATCCACAATAGACAACCCACACATTACTGGTTACAATAAAAGCAAGAAATATAGTATTTTAGAAGTGAGAAGAAAGGCTTTTTAAACATGGGATCCATAAAGATCGTATTTCAAAGTGCAAGTAATGACTTCATTACCGCAGAAACTTACGAGTATGAAAGAAAGAACAGTAAGTGATTTATGCGTTACGTAACTGAACCTTAAAAATTGCGCGCGAGGAGAACCTAAAAAATACACGCCGAACTTGACCGAAGCCTAACTCAAAGAAAGAAATGTTGAATAATTCAGTATACTATATATGTATGTTACGTAATTGGACTGGAACAATTGTATTTAAAAAGAAACTAAAATAAGGTAACATTTTAATAGTAAAAAAAATGTAGACAATTGTTTAGACTGCGTTGAGAAAAAGAACAGAACGATAAGTAGCATTGGCTGATTGGCCGAGCACGTGGGTTACAGGTATGCCGACATTAACCTTTTTTCTGGCGACGAACGAAGTGTCTGGTAGATTCGCTGAGAATAGCAGAACTAGGTCGTAACCCAGTTGAAAGTATGTATCACTGTACGCGTTTCCAGTTCCTATCACTAAACTCGCGTACCTATATGTATACCGCTTGTTTTCTTCTAAATAACCATCATTTGTTTTCCCTCTTCATCCGATCTACATTTTCCTCTCATTACTCGCTATCATTTCGCGTGCACTCTCGCAAACAGACCGACGCACAGTGGGGAAAAACGCCAATTTAGGCGTGCAAAAGTCTTTCTTTATGAAATACTTTTGATCTCCGCTCGTCTCCGCGCTAATTTTGATATACACATTAAGAATGGGATGTATACTTTACGCTGTATAAAATTTGGCTGCAGCCAACTGCAGCTGCAAAAGTTATTGCATTTTTTATGGAATAGTCGATGCCGAGAACGTTCGCGCCGATGCGACCTGCGGTGGACTCCCGATGAACGGGCCCCGCTTTTTTTTTTTTGACATGAAGACAATTGACTGAAGAAAAATGATTGACATATTCCATCCTTGTTTACTTTTTGTCACGTTTGTCATTGTTTAAATAGTCTTTCTCTTACTAATTTTATTTCTTATGGATATTAAATTTTTGTGTACTGGATTCCGTATGTCTTTCTCTCTAGTATGTATATCTTGTGCGTTATTGATATAATTATATGTTAATTTTGGTTTATTAACTACCTAGAAATGATAACTTAATTTTAAAAACAGTTTATGCTCTCGGAAAATTGCAATCTTTGAAGATGAAGTAAGGGCTCTTCTCGTTCATGTTCATAAATGAAAAAGAGGGACCCGATCATCTACCGTCTACCGTAGGCCGTATCAGTGCGAGCGTTCTCGGCATTGAACTATTCTATAAAAAATGCAATAACTTTTGCAGCTGCAGTTGGCTGCAGCCAAATTTTATAGTTATATAAAAATTAGCGCGGAGACTGGTGGACATCGAAAGTATTTCATAAAAGAACGCGTAGAAAATTAGTTTGTTGAAACTTTCTTGAGAAAAATTATTTAAAAATTTTCAAAAAAAAATTCTTTTGAATTTTACACTTTCCTAATCCTTGTTGATGCAGTTCCTGCAAATAGAATTACCATTAAGGTCCTGAGCATTAGAGAACAGGTGAAAATAGTATTCTTCATTTTTAAGCCATCTTTAATTTTTAACGCTTGTATCCCTTGCCACGCTTAACAGTGGATTTAAGAAATGAAAATGTCGTTTTTAGCTGCTACGGATATCTATCTTGATATTGGATATAAAATTATAGACCTACTCCGTGTTTTGTTTTTCGACTTTTGCACGCCTAAATTGGCGTTTTTCCCCACTGTGCGACGTCGAGCGGCTTCGTCCGTCAGCGTGAAATCGTTTGATTAGAAATTGCATGCAATTCTTCTAATGCTTAACAGGAAGTCACGTAGGAGCAAATTATTAATCGCGTGTTATTTAATCTCATTCAGAGACTGTTTTATAATGAATAGGTATGCGTTGCGTGTTATACCTACGTATGGCATTGCCTTAACTATTGTATTTGTTCGTGTAAATTGTAATATGTATCGCCACATTGTTATGTTTGTACACATATGATATGAGGCACAATCGGATTTTATGGTTTAATAGAAACAGGGTGCGTAGTAGTCGATAGCACATATTTCTACTTTGAATAACTTGATCAATATGTGCAACTTATTTCTTTGAAATCTTGATGAAATTATATTCATATGTACATATGTCGATGTTTAGTCTGAACGCTCTGATTCGAATGAAACTTTTATAAATCAATTGAGTCTTTGAACGGCGAATTAGGTCAACCCTTAGGCGTCCTTTGTATTTAATATAAATTAATTTTATATCGTATTTATCAACCGTGTCAAAATCTACACTAATTGCAGAACTTCCTATCCTTTCAAAGTTCAGACAAAGTTTCTCGTTACTTGTGGATATTAAAATTTGTACATGTGGAAAAAGGATGCAATAAATAATACACAAACGAGATACAAACTTGGAGAATGTCATGTTTGTAAGATTAACTTTCTGTCCCCTAATGTTTGAAAATTAACACTAGTAAATTATGAAAATATCAAATTACCGATAAAACGGAAAGATAAGTATCGGTAAGAAAATTGTTGGTTTAGAACGAAATGGAATGTAATGTTTACCAAAATAAATTTAAATAAACGATGAATCGGTACACTGAAAACTTAAAAACGTAATGCTACTGCACCATGTAAAGACACACCTGACAGGTTCTAGACAACATCGTACGCATCAATCACAACCCATTAATGTTACTCACTCCGTAACAATTATGCTATTCTATTTCCGAGCTACCTTCTAAGATAAGGGGACGCATACATTATATTTCACAATGAAATTGATTACGAAATGTACAACTTCTTATGAATTAAGATATAAACAGAGGAATATCAACCGGCACCGCCTTGTAAGAGTAGAAATTTTGTAATTTTTATGCGAATAATACACAAATTTTGAAGAGTATATAAACTGAACATTCGGGCTTCTAATTTTTGCAGAATTAAATGCAGGAACGACGGAAAAGTATAGAAAATCTGCAGCGGTTTTGAAATATTGGAGCAAATATTTGACAAGAACATAAAAAATGATTAAAGGAATCATAGACATACGGGTATCCAGGTAGTCAATTGAGCCACACATTTGCCAAATCGGTTAACTCCACAAAACAAAAATATGGAAATTTCTTTTAAATGTAGAGAGTTAAGAGTCAATCAAGCGGTTTGGCAATAACATTTAAAAAGCTTCAGGAAGTGGATTTAACCGTTTTGGCTAATGAGCGGCTCAATTGTCCACACAAGAGTCAGGATTAACAAAAATCTCAAAAAGTACGGTTACAAGATTTCTCCAAGTACAAAATCTATTTCTTATCAACAGTGAAGAAAATTTTAAGAGAAACCGTGTGTTAGTACTCGAGATCTACCAAGGTACACATCTGGAAGGCAACTAGCGAAACAGCAGGTGATCTCGACCTGAATTCGCAACCTAATTGAACGAAACGAGGCGAGCGGAGTTTACAATGGGGCGACGATGATTCGTTCCATTTCCGTTTCGTACCGAATGAACGAAACTGTGCCTGTCCTCTTCTCTCGTTTCAGTCTGTGCATCTATCTTTCCTATATACCAGTTCCCCTCGTTTCCCCTGGCTGTCATCGTTTCCTGTCCGTGGCTGACTTGCATTTCATATGCAACTGGTGTTGCACGGACCGGCAACGGCACTGCGAATCCTTTTGCCTTCGTGACTCAGGAAAGCTCCCGTTAGAAAACGCGTCGCAGGTACCAGGATACCAGGCCGATACCAGAAAATCCTGTTCTTCGGATAGGTGCAACCAAAACTGCATTTCCTTCTTGCGTAACGAGATTGCATTATTGCTTTACGACACATCGCTTCGTCGAAACTTTGAAATACTGTTGTTCCAGTTATCGCAGTCGAGATGTTTTGTGTATCGTCAATTAGGAAATTTTTCTTTTCTATTTGTTTATTTATTACTGCAGCTGAATGTTGGTTATCGGAGCTGATTTATTTATCGAGCTTGTCTATCTAAATATTAAGTTTGAAAATCTTAGTTCTACTGTACATGTGTGTATTGCAAACGAAATATTTTACGACTTGTAGAAGATGTATTGGATGTGCCTAATTTGCCTTTATTTGCTCTTAATCGAAGTAGATTAAAAAATTCCAATTTGTTCCCTGAATAGATTACATTTTTCCGTATTTAATGCAAAAGACCTTAAACGCAAAGTAAATTTAAATTAAAAGGGGTAAAAAAAATTATGTGGAAGAAAGATAAATACGATACAAGGTGTTCGCGTTGTACAATATACAATCATCGATTTGTTTCTTTTGAAAACTTTCATTAGAATAAGCGGAAAAATATACGCAATGATTTTATTACTGGACCAAAGAACAAGACACACGAAACAAATCAATGAGCATATATATTAGTCGTTGCACCTGTCTTTAATACCCAGCAACATCGTGTACACTGTTTAATTCTTGGCACGACTTCAGCGCGTTCCTTCGGTCTTTTTTATGCATGCATGGAAACGCCGGGATTATTTCACAACAGATACAGAAAATATATGTGTTGTCAACCGTCACGAAAACAGAATTATCTACACTTTTCCATTTACCTCCTCCTCCAGTTTTGTAGCAAAACATGTAGGAATTGAATGAAAACGCAGTATGTATTAGTAAAAATTTAGCAATTCTATTATATTTCTTTTGAAACCATTAAGCCATGAATTCTGTTCCCGTTCTATTTCTTTTATCACAATTTATTTATTCCAAAGACTCGAAAAGTGATTAAACAAGACATATTCCAGCAACAAATATTTTTCACAGACTTTTACACAGCAATTATAAATTTTCGAACGTCAGAAGTCTTCAAAGAATTAATACGTACAAGTTTTATCCGAGTACTAAACTCATAATAGCATTTTCATATATGTATGTAACTAGTATCATAAAGTATCATCAGCAATAAATGGTTAAATAACAAATTTGTACATTTAACGTCAGCGACTCCTTATTGTTCCATACATGCCCATTTTCCTTCTCCCTCAGCCGACCCCAACCGATTGGAAAAAATAAATAACTTATGATTCCAACCTACAATAAAAGAAAATAACATAACATAACATAAATATATTACTAAAACAGATAATAAAGCAGATCACAACCTATCTTCAAGTTTGTCTCGATAGAGATTTGTCTATACATATGTTCCTATATCGGTCAATTAAAAAGTAATCGAGCGTCTTAGACTTGATGGGTTGATCGGTTACACGCTTGTTAGAAATACCCACGGGGCGTTTTACGAGTGAAAGAAATCCGACGGAAGAGGGCTGTAACATTACGTAACGCGTGTTCTCCATTTTTGCTAGAGCTTCACCAGCGTGACAGCAGCGGTTCTGCACTGGGCCCTCTTTAATGGCCGGCCTTTCCGTCTTTCCGTCTTTTTACCCCGCCGGACAACGACGATGAAATCGTCGGTGGTTATTAATATCCGTAAGGTTCAACGTCATCGCGTATCGTGCTCGCGTGACGTTTCTACGCACGCATATAGCTCGCTGTGAATGATGTAAGAAGAAAACGTCGCTGTTTTGCGTACGGTTGTCGCACGTTCGACACTAAACGCGTCGAGAATAAGAAGAGATCGGCGATGAAAAAAGGAGGGGTCGTGTTAAAGCATACGACTATGAAAAAAGAAAGGAAAACAGAAAAAAAGGGAAGAGCTGAAGATACAGGAGAAAGAAGAAGAGGACTCTGCATTTACCGTCACCCGTTCCGTATTTATAACGACTTAACCGGCTCGGCTGGACCCAGGCCAACGTCATCGGCTCTCCGTTTTACGTTTGCCTCCTTTAGGACGGGATGACTAACGGAGAACACTCCGAAGATAACGTTTTATAATGGTTTTCGTGATATAAGTTATCTTGGTTATAAATGCAAGCATTTCCATCGGTATTATCTTGTTAGTCACAAGGAAAACAACAGCTTTTTTGTTACCCTTTTACCTTCCGAGAAGGGGAAATCATTTAAAATTAACCGTTTCAACGATATTGAACAGCGATTAACTTTCGCAATTACAGAATTCAATATTGTATGTATGTATGGTTTTAGAGAAAGACAGATTGATTTGACTTTTATTTTAAAACTCAAAAATCTTCAACTTGTTTTGACCCGTTACATTTTATTTAACTTGGAAACTTTTGAATAAAAAATGTATACTAATGGAAAATTTAGGGTCATGTACAACCGAGCACTGTACAAGGATTAATGCAGAAATTTCATTATACCTACACTGCTGATGAATGAAAGATAAAACATTAAGTATGACAAATGTAAAGGTCTACTGTAAAATGTTACAATAATTCGCTTGGTCAGTTAATTCGAGTCCGTGCTTCCCTTCCTGCGTCTGGCGATTTCAACTGGACTGCATCCAAAGGCGCTCCGTAATTACGGAAGAGCAAAAACAACTGCGGCGAAAGTTACGATAACTGAGGCGGTAATATCTCGCCGGTGCGTGTTATGCCTAACCAGTAATCTACAAATGAAATTTCATTTCACAAAATTTCAATATTATTTAAATCATGGTTTCATATTAAAATTCAGTAAGAAATAAATTGGACAAAACTGGTGCTTTAGCAACATCAATTTAAAGTATACCATACGTAATTTACTATTTAATGGGACTAGTTGTAATACATTAACTAAAACTTTATACGGAACTTATCAAGGTAAGGCAAGACTGAACAAGAATTTATAGACAAATAGTGCAAAACTTCTTCTACAGACACTTGCACAAGTGTTCGATATTTCTGATTATCAATTTTATAATATCGTACCGCGTTGAAAACAGTACGACTTCAATTCCACGAAGGGTGAAATATAACAAAACTAAAAAGGGAGAGATAGCATTTTCGAAAGCTGCAAGCTCGTAGATATATTTGCCAACAGGCACGGACCAAAAGCGTCCGGGACACGAAGACGAGAATAGTAACTGGTAGGCGAGGTGGACACGATAGAAATCGTAGCCTAGAGAACCTAAGAGAATCGAGACTTCCGTCTCTACACTTTCATGGAATTTCCTGCGTAGACGAAAAGCAGCGTATGTATTTGGAATACCGGAATGTCTAAAGAAAAAACGTTATTTAATTTGTAGCTCCGTGAATAATAGGGGCCAATGACCAGTTAACTAGTGACATTTGTGCAAAAATTGTAATTTTAATATTTCCGACTTAATCTGCCGAAGAATAACATGTCAGTTTGCTAAAGTTTTTCAACAAGTATTCAATCGTAGTTAAAATATGGTCAAAACTTTGAAGTTAATCGTTTAATCTATTCATTTGCCTATTAACTCTATGGTTTCGTGTGAATTATGCAAACATTTCAAGAGTACAAAATGTCAAGAAATTGGAGCTTTCAATACTACGTTGCTAATGTAGAATACTGCAGATGATAATTTGGGATAGGTTCCATAACAAATGAAATTGGACCGATTTTTGAGAAAGCAGAAGAACCTGCTGAGAAGAAAGCCGTGTGCCTTATGCGTGAGAGGTGGATACACTGCGAATGAGCTCGTCATGACACAGGAAATTATATATGTGACTATTGTAAATAGTTTTTAAGACTTGAATTTAATATTTATATAGTATTATAGTTCCCATGTTCTGCTTCTGTGTTCGATTTGATTGCAAGAGAGGGCAATTTTAATAAATGCTTGTTTTTTTTTAATTTTCGAAAGTGCAGATAATTTGAAATATGTACCACTATTCCAAATTATCTGCTCCTTAGTTAGCGAAGTACATACATACTAGCTTTGTGTTATTTTTCAATTACCCCTGGTTTCTGATAGTTTATGTTTTCCATTGTTATTCTGAGTTTGAAATATAATAGTTTCTCTAGGATTTTATACAGTTTTATTTCTTTCCATCCTCTGCCATAATTTTCTATTCATCTGAAACAAGCTGGCATTCCATACATGCGGCTCTTCCTCTATCTATGCTTGAAACGCGCGAAATCATTGAGCAACGATATGTCTGTCTGAAGAAAACATCGACAGTTGACTGAAAACGCAGGAGACAAAGAAAGTTCAAATCCAAGCATTATTAACTTTCACAACACGAAATCACTTTCGTCGTTTACAAACCACTGACCACCCTTCATTTTCTTCCGGTAAAACGGTTTGCTACGAAGATTTCGTGGAAGTGATTAACGGAGCAACTGGTTTGTGATCCACCGAGGGCATCTTATTGTACAAGCCTTGGAAACTGAAGATACCTGTTTGAATTCGCAGATGGAATCAGTTTATTAATTTCTCTAATACTTTCATGGACGATACTCAGAGACATATTCAGCTTTCTATTGTACTAGTATTGTATCGGTTCTATTGTAAAAGTATTCGCGACTTGATTTGTAGGAAAATATGATGTTTCATAAAACATACATGAAATCCAATTGCATAACGTAGAATAACCCGATGGTGCTTTCGCTTTTTGAACAGATTTTACATCTTTTCATTTGCAATGCTTGTAAAGCCAATCGTGACAACGTTATATCCTCAGCCATAGAATAGATAATACAATTTAAATGTGTATAGCCTAGAATTTGGTTGATTTAATGTACAATGCATGTAATAAACGAGGCCGGAATAATGTCTGTTCTTAACCGTTCACCTGGGATTTCGCATTTTGAAAAGATCAACTTCGGTACCTACTTATTCTCATCTTCGCGGTGTTCTTCATTCTCAGCAGCAGATTCGTTTCAAGTTTTTAAAACACCATTAATTCCACGAATATACATATGCAAGTATGTACGACCGAAGAACAAACGTGAAGAAAACTTCACCGAATACGAGCAGCCTTGTTACAATATTAATAGTTACATATAATACAATCGTGTAAAATAAAGTCTCCTTTATGTTGCAAGATTACATTCTACGTATTTCTACATCTTTCATAAAAAAAACATTGAACGATAGACAAAACTGATATTCAGTAAGAAGTATGTCAACTGACGAATTATTCTGGATAAAAATTAGAGTCGAAACGAAACGCAACAATACCCCTTTCATTGGTTATGGGCTACACCTAATGATATTCTTCCGTTTCTTTCTACATGTACATATATTATTGCGGAGTAAGAATCATCAGAAGAATTGTACACAGGCATGTACATAGATGTAAATCAAACTTATCCTTCTGTTATTTCAGCTGGGCCTATTGTTTCACAGTACGATCATGTAATAGTACTTTCGGCACTCAATTCCAGGGTCTTGCAGACGAATCCGTGCTCTCGGTTTCATCGCCGTTCACAAGGCAAACGTGAAGGTAAATTCCGATATAACGTAGGATACCGCAACCTGACATGCTGCATTACTGTGGTATACGAGGAGAGGCAAAGATCTTTTACTGTCTTAATGGTCTTTGGTTTCTAGTACATAGGTGCACTGGCTTTCCTCGCCTCGAGTGACTTGGTGAACTTTTTACATGCGAGTGCCAATGCTCTCGCGATCGTATCTACCGTCCCTTCCTTAGAACATACGTCAAACTTATCTGTACAAGTTCGGTATGTAAAAATGCCGTATAAGGTGTCTAGATATCGAAATCGTCGATTAGTACTTGGAGGATGACGTTGCATAATTATTTCGTTTGATTCGCTCCAGGTAACGGGCTTTGTAATCGTGCAATTTACAAACTAGCGTTGAAAAATAATACTCTATTTAATATTTAAAGGTTAAGATAAAGATTAAGATAGGATTTTATACACATATTTGTTTCGTCCGATTTACTTTCATTAAGGAAATTAATGTGTAAATATTATTGTATTTCCCGCAGTCGAAGTTCGAAAATGCGAACAAAATTTACTGTATGTATTAGATACATTCTATGTACAGTCTGTCCCACAAGAGCGTGTCCACGATATCTGCGAAACCTGACACCTAACGAGAGTGAGATAAAAAGAATATAAACAAATGAAGACTTCTCTACTACGCGTTGGTCGAATATCTTTCAGTTTCGTTTGAGACATTGAATAGAACAGCGCTTTCCGATATGAGTGCCGCGTATGCGAAACGATTTGAAGCAGTGTTCTTATGTTCCCACCCAAAAGGGCCAAAATTGAGTTTCACGAGTGCTGCTAAATATATGCATAAGTCGACACGGTTTGTCAAGAAGTGGGTAAACCGGTATAAGGAGACAAAAAATGTCGATGACTTCCCAAATCGAGGGTTAAAGCGGAAGACCGATACCCGAGAAGATAAAATGATTTTTCGGCTTTTCGAAAAAAATCCGACTCTTTCATTACGAACAGGTCAAGTATTTTTGGCTAAAAAAGGCATAAATATCTCTACAATGACATTGAAACGGCGTTTAGATGAATTTGGTGTCAAGTGGCAGAGCACAATGTTGAAACCGTTGCTTTCACAAAAGCATGTCAAAAATCGTCTGGCGTGGGCTGATGAAAATAGTGATCGTGACTGGAGTGATGTAGTATTCACTGATGAATCTTCGTTTTGGGCATGGTGTCCTATTAGACGTGCTTGGTCTATCCATGGAAAACGGATGATTCAAAGAAGTGTGAAACACCCCATAAAAGTGCATGTTTGGGGTTGCTTTAACGCACGCGGTTTCGGCACTTTGTGCGTCTTCACAGACAATTTGAATGCACAAAAAATGGTGAAATTGTACGAAAGGGGTCTTCTCACATCCGTGAAACGTTGGTTCAATCAAACCGAGGACCAATGGATATTGCAAGAAGACAACGACCCTAAACATCGAAGTCGCATCTGTACCCAATGGAAAGCGGAAAACGGCATGACCGTACTTCCTTGGCCATCGCAGTCCCCTGATGCAAACCCTATTGAAAATGTGTGGTCCCTAATGAAGTACAAGCTGAGGGGAAGACGTATTATTAAAATAAAAACACTGGTACACCATATCCGGAAGATATGGAGGTCGCTACCAGTATCCTACGCTCAAAACTTAGTCCAGAGTATGCCGAAACGGTGTCAAGCTATAATTGCTAATGGAGGAGATTGGACTCCTTACTAAGTAAGAGCGTATTAGTGTTTTAGGTGTAGATTAGATACATATAAATTTTTTTACAAATATATAAATATTTACAGAAATATCGCCGACACGCTCTTTTGGTACAGACTGTATATGCTATGTATATTTTTTTATAAAAATATTTGCTGCTAAATTATACAGTATTATATACTTTTGGTACAATCCTTATGCAAGAATAATATTCATGTTTTTTAACGTATTTAATAATAATAACACGTAATACATTGGAAAAAAATTGTTAATCATCGATCAAGTTCCTGTCAGGAAAATAAAATCGATCTCTAATTACGACTTCTGCTTACCAAACATGCATCAATGAGAATTATTTAATTTTCCTATATTAATTAAATATTCTACGTTAACTGCAAGTTATAATATTATGTCCTTCGAACATATCTGATATTCTAAATACAATATAATTGATTTAAGGTGTACACTAAATTGTTTCAGTGCATTGAATTATTACATATTAAATAGAATAATTACTGTGCTCCCGCGACCAACGCGGGGGTATGTGGTACCGGCTGATCGCATGGAGTGATATCCGCGTACATACTTCTAGAGCCCCCCCCCCCCCCCATCGAACAAAAACTGAAGTATTATACATACAGTCATTTACATTTTTCCAATGCATGTCCGTATACACATTGCACATACAACATACATGTTAAGAATTTGTTGATATTAAAGGTGAGGTGTAAGAGAGGTAGTTCTTTCCCGGTCAATTCTGGGGTAAAGACTGAGTGGTCAATCACAGGTCATTTACCAAAAGGCAGAACCTTCCCCACTCCGTGGCCAGATCCTCCAGGAAGAGTTTCCCTATTCCTTGGAAATACGGCTACAAGCCGATTGCCACATGTATTCTTTACTCGACACTAATAAACAATCCCTCGACACCAGATAGTTGGAAGACCCAATGCGGTCGCCAGCCATCGTCGGTCAACGGGATGTTCAGTCTCATTCATTCACTTTCAAAACATCCCTAATAAACAGTCAATCCTTGGACATTCGATAGTTGAATAGCGTCGGGCCACCAGCCATCGTCTGCCGTCCAGATTGCCCATTTGCAAAACACTCTCCAAACGCACCCAGGCTAGGTCCCTATCATAAATCGGTCCCTTTCCTTTCATTCAAAATGCGCTGTCGCTAACATACATGTATACAGACGTAGTTCGCAAAGATAAACTAATCGTTCGATTTTTTTTCCAAGTTCCAAAACAGTTCGTTACGTATTTGAATTCGGTGCTACTACTACTTGTATGCACGAGCAATTTTTGGAAAATTAGTTCACGTGGACAAACTCGCATTTATTCTTCTTTACCTCTCTTATTCGCCATAATACAGAAAATTGTGAAGATATGCTGAATAAATTAGTCCGAAACAAATGTAAGAAAATCTAGGGGGTTCGGAGCGCTTAGTATGCCCATCTGGGAAATGTCACCGAGAGGCCGATATGCGAGCGGGAACGGTATATATTTGGGGGTGGCGTAAAGCAGGCCCTTGAACGTACTACGTCGTGGGTCCGACGAGCCCGCCTTTTGGACGCCCATGATGCAGCGTCGGGGGCACTCTATGGAAAGCCAGTGTCGAGAGCGTACGGATAGCGATCCGTAGAATATTGTAGTATTAGCGAGAAGTACGAATAAAAACGTGTACAAACATTACTGGGTAATTTTACCCTAAAATTAGTCTTACACAAATGTTCAAAAAAGAAAATGCGTCGCTGAAAAAGTCCGCGTACAATCGAAACCGCGCCGTAATTGTATTTTTTACTTAGTCTAGTAAGTCTGACTTGACTAGTTAATAAATATGCTCATCAAGTAATAAAATAGTGATAAAAGAACGCAAGATACGAAGAGAAGAAATTCTTTTATGAAGCTTGAAGTATACGAAAAGTCTTAGAAGGGTTTCACGCAGAATACCTTGAAGAGCTGCTTATCTTTAGAACGATTTGACAGCTCGTGATCTGAAGGAGAGGAATAACTACATATGTATATTCTCGGAAGACGCATAAACTAATCTTTTGCATGGGCTTATAAAAGCATTACCTTTACCAACGTACTCTATTAGTAATTAAAAAATAACGCATACATGTATATATGTATAATATTTCTGATGTGTGTTATAATATACCCGCTTCATTTCTTTCATTGCAGAATGACAGAAAAAAATCTTCAAATATTTTTCATTTCCAGTTCCAGCGAATGACTTCAACATAAGACTAATCGCATAATTCCTTAATTATTATTATTTACATGGTCCCCATATTTATTAATTTATTTATTAATTTATTTCGTTGAGAACGGTTCAATGGGTTTCTACAAACCCTTTTTACAAACCTGTATATAAAAATAAATAAAATAAAAAAGTGGTCTAAGGAATGGAAAGAAACGATATGTAATAAATCCCTATTTTTTACTATATGTAGATAGCACTATTTCAGAAATTATAAAATACAGTAACCCCTCGAACAACGCGGGGGTTAGGTGCAGCAACTGACCGCGTAGAGTGAAATCCGCGTTGTTTCGGAGCTGACCGAAAGCTCCAACCGCTTTCACCCCGCTACCATCCCATACACAAGACTGCAGTAGATATGTACACACATTTGTTTTCCATGCATGTGCATATACATATGTATTTCTTATATCTAGTATCTACATATACAGGACATACAGTTCATACATATATATATTATATAATTACACTACATTACATATATTATTTATGTATATATATGTACATATTTCGTATTTTCACCGACGTGTTCCTTCCTATTCTGACGTATTCTAACTGTTTTCCGCGGCTCGCTATCGGGTTTTCCTTCCCGGGCGATAGGAGTGGGAAAAGCGCAAGAATTTGTAAATTTACTTTTTGGGGGCTATTTCATAACAAGTTCGAAAACCTTTTGTCATCTGGTCGACAGGTAGCCCGAGCCAAGAAACCCCGATCATTAATGTTTCTTGCGACAAAACAGTTACTGTATGCATCGAGCGGCTACATCAAATTCAAACAGATGACAAACTGTTTGAAGAAGAATATAAGAATTCAATTCGAAATAAATGTGTCCAGACAAAAAAAAGTTCCGCGTTGTTGGAGGGATTACCGTAGACTATTTTGAAAATTTCTTATTCACTATAAATATAATGTATTTTAGTTAAATCTGTATAATGATTACAATTGTTTCTATTAAATATCTGACCACATTCTGAAAACTCGACGACTGACACAGATTTTCAAGCATACCTGGAGAACCGATTTTCTTCCTTTTTCTCGCTTTAAGGCCGTCTGTTGATTTGGACGAGTGTAGTAACCCTAGCCCAGCAATAGCTAAGACCGGTTCTACCAGATAAGTCTGTATAAACACCATCATGAAAGCAAGCTTAAACACCTACGAATTATAAGATCTTACGGTATACTGCACGAACCTTTTCCTAAGTAGAGAATCAAAATGCAAAACTAACACGGTCCCAAGGAACCAATGATACTGGCATAACTTTCATACCTTATCGATGACACACTTATTTGCAATATTTGGTAGGCTATCTTTAAATCGTGCAGCAGCCAAAGAATTTATTTTTACCGCTAAATTTAATTCTGTTTATTTATAAGAAATGTACTATGAGGATTATAATTTTCCTCCTCGGTGATTGTGTCAAAGAATTCGTTTACTTATTGTAATATGTATAGTGATGTGGTAAGTTTCATAGTAGACTGATTCGAAAAACTGGAATTAAATGTAAATATGCAACATTATTGTTAGAATGGTTTCCCATTTTCAAGCGAATGAATATCAAAAGCATTTTGAGAACTAGTTTTGTGAGAACATTATTAAAGGAGGCTGTTCAAAGAGTTCAACTGTTGAACAATTTCGTAATACATATATATCGAACATACAATTATAACGATTACGCTATTAAATACCTAGAA
The DNA here is from genome assembly GCA_963583965.1 of Nomada ferruginata. Taxonomy (NCBI): domain Eukaryota; kingdom Metazoa; phylum Arthropoda; class Insecta; order Hymenoptera; family Apidae; genus Nomada; species Nomada ferruginata. The sequence goes on along the minus strand of OY757225.1, from coordinate 3,711,190 downwards.
GTTATACGCCAAAAATGTACACAGATGTTCTCTACAACAGTGTAACATTATTGTAATTATTTATATAAATTGTATCTTAAGTAATGAAAGAGTATTAAAGTGTTTATAGATATTAATAAAAACTGCACGGTTTGGTACATGGAGAATATTTTTCTTTTTAAAGGCATCGGAGCGAAATGATTAAAACATAATGCTAATTGTATAGTAATAATAGCGAGCTACCTTTTGTCACCGCAAGAAATGAAGTATGCGAACGAAACAGCCCACGCACCAAACATTAATGGCTATACATATACATAATAGAGAACGTTTGAGAAAAGTGTAACTTTGAATTTTAAATCATAGTGGCTACACATGGACAAAGAGATTTAACGTGCGCTCAAATAGGGGATCGGTAAGATTCTTGTTACCTTGTTAGAAATAACTGCCATTTTAAATGATTAAAATCATCGGAACTTTTGCACAGTTGCTGTTCCAATTATTTATTACTAGGATCACGTATTGGTAATAAAATTGTATCAGTCAACATTAAACATAATATATATCGAGACAGTTAAGCGTTTTCCTCGTTATAATATTTTAATAAAATAATTTTCGATACAAAATTAATGTTTAGAAGAACTAAAAAAAGTTTCAGTGACATTGTAGATTAGCTATTCAGTCTCCGGCTTCGAGGATTGTTCAATATGTTGTATAAATCGATATTTTAAACAACTTTATAAACTTCTTACGAAAATGACGGACTCTGTTAGTTTTTAAGATATTCGCGAAAAACTACTGCTACTACACATTGCCTTTCGCCTATATCTAATTTTCATTTAATCGAATGAGTCGGCTTACATTTTTTCGATGATGGGGTGTAGGGGGAGGGGACTTTGCCCCCATGCCGCCCACGCCAACTCTACCCCAAAGTATATTCAAAACGACGGAGATATAGCATACATATACCCTTTTGCACCATCCTTATGAAATGCAACTTCCTTGCCTTCACCCATTATGCAGAATCCGTCCACCGTGATGTGTTTATAGAAACAGAAAATAAGTGGCCATGTTGACGCATCCGTCGTCACGGATGTGCACGTATAGGCAAGATTCAATGTGACAAAACAGTAGTTTTTCGGCAATGTCTCAAGAACTACAAGAGTCTGGCATTTTGGTAAGAGGAAAAAGTTCTTCATAATCTTCGTCCTGCCAACATATTCAAAAATTATCGAAATCCGAGTCTGAGTAGCTAATGTACAAGTTCACTAAAGTTTCCAATCAACATAAGAATTTTCATTTCTTTGACAAATTTTGGCAGGAATAAAAGTGCAAGCTGTAAAAAAAACCCTATCAAATATTTGTGTCACGTGACAATCCACCCGCCTTACAATTATTTCACTTGAGAGTATGGGACTGGGATTAACGATGTACCTGTAGCGCAATACATAGATATATGCATTAGCTTGCTGAACCCGGCCCAATAGTTGCATAATTGTCATTTTAAATGAAACTCTGCTGTACGTCTGGTACATGTTTACCGATTATATAAGTCACCTCTATGTGAAGAAGAAAAAAATTGCAACGATTTACCGGCTCGATTGTAAAACTGGATAAAGGATCGTTCGGAATCAACGTTAGCAGCGAAACGTCATTTTTTTATCAATGATAATTTCCACGACGAAAGCTTTTTTTACCAGAGGTTATGAGGCAACGTATAAAGGACGTCTGAACCGTAACGTGTATTTGTACGGAAAATACGACATAATAATAGTACACACGTAATGATTCGACAATGTTGAAACCGTTTGTAAATATACAACTTTGTTCAGAGTGTTGAATCGACTGACATGCTCTCAGAAGAAACCTGTTACAATGGTACAAATATATGTATATGACTTTCCATAGTACTTACCTTCTCTTTCGCTCTGCCTGCATGTTTTTGCACTGATTTCGCGATCAACGCACCCTTACTTTCAGCCATTTTCTGCACGTTACTGGAAAAGCGATGGCTTTGGAACTTCTTCCCGTAAAACACTGAATTTAACTTGAAAGTCTAAAACGACTTGACTACCTTCCACATAAAACCACAACCAAAACGCACCAACGGAAGCGCGGAGAAACACTGAAGGCCTGACACGAACTGCGCGCCGAGAATGGATTATCGTGTTTCGGAATGTCGACGTGTAGTGGCAGTACTGTACACGTTCTTAACAATTTTACCTGTCGATAGATTAGAATAAATGAGACTATCCAATAAGATACATTCCACGCAAATACAGTGGGGCATCTTATAACGAACGACCTTACAACGGACGAATGCTATAACGGACAGTTTTTATGAATAAATCAGAACGCTTAAAACAAACGGACAGTTCGCCAAGTCGAATTGATATCCTCTCACCCTCCCATCTTTATAATTTTGTTATAATATACATACACATGCGTGGAATGTATAACACTGAACGTAATAAATTAAATTCCTAATACATATATTTGCATGCTCCTCCCTTTCATCGTAGAGATTTTCATGTTATAGCTGTTGGCCTGTATATGTATCCTATAATTATATTATATTCTCCATTGTATAACTTTGTTCAGATTTAGGGAATTAAAAGCAGGGCCGCATCTAGAGCTTCACGGGCCCGTACAAATGAAAATCAGGGTCCGTCTTGCATAAACAACTATGAGTGATATTTGACCCACTCATTTGCCAAATCGGTTAACTCCACAAAACAAAAATATGGAAATTTATTTTAAATGTAGAAAGTTAAGAGTCAATCAAGCGGATTGGCAATAAAATTTAAAAAGCTTCAAGAAGTGGAGTAAACCGATTTGGCTAATGAGCGGCTCATTTGTTAAACAAAAGCACAATTTTTTAAGTTGTGTTTATTTATATTATATAGTTCTAAAGTCCAAAAACAAATAAAAGTAAAAGGAAACTCAATAAGCATTAAATTATTTTCAGAAATTCAACATTTTTGTTTTTTACCTTTGATATTTGTAAGCTTGTTTTAATAATATCCTCATAACAACGAGTTTATAAATAATTATTTTCTATATTCATTTGATGTATTAAAATTATTTCGGCATTAGGAAATGTGGATATAATTGATGTGTTCTCGATTATAAGAATCAATTTTTCAGAAGCACTGAATATCGTATCGACAAAAGATACCGTCCAAATATGACGTTGGCAATGCAATAGAAGTATTATATATTTTTTAATTCAATTTGGGAGTCAAAGGCAATGGATTTATTTGGTGCATGCAGTAATAACAAACACCCCTATGTGGGCCCCTCGGCACGTGCCAATTTGCCTATGCTTAAACGAAGCATTTAAAATATTCGGAATTTTTGTATTAACATTCAACGTGTAACTTTGGAGTTTGCAGAAAACGATTTTGAAACTTTGGGCGAAGAAATTATAGAATTCATTTACAGGTTACAATCATCTCATACAAATTGTAATAGTAATAACTCGATGAATAACGAAATGAATATGTGAAGTTGTATTATAAGAGTAATTGCCACTATCTTGTATATTTTGATTTTTAATGAAAATGTTACAAATTTTATGTATTTAACTTTTAACACAAAAAAATGTAATAACTAAAAGATATTCATAAATTTATATACATAAGAAACGGTGGTATTACAAAAAATTGACACATCGGTCTTGATTTGTAAATGATTTTATTAATAAATTATTTTTTCTTATTTTGTGTTGAGGATTGCTCGAAATAAACAAACGTTATGATAAAAATCCACTTTAACAACGGAACAAACAGACAATACAGAGATGTAATAGATTTGATAATAGGTGATAGATTCCCTTACGTAAATGGTCTACCCAATATTGCAATTGACAAAATTGAATGTGTAGCGGGACGCGCGGAATGTTTAATTATTTATAATTTAATGTCTTTAATTATTTATAATTTAACTTTTAATACATCCGCGCGTGCCGCAGTTACAAATTGCAGATTGGACTTTTCCAGATTCGGACCTGTACACGTCATATACTCATTGTACCTAATATAAATTTGCTTTAGTTTTGGAAAAATTGGATAAGGCCATAACCAAACTGGCGACAAAGAGGCGCCAGATCCTCGACTCTACCATCATTTTTTTTTTCTTATAAAAACGATCCTCTTTTCCATTCTCACTCGCTATTTCACTCCCATCCATTCTCACGATTGCGTAGTTAATTGGTAGTCCACCCAGTACTCCACCACTAGTCGCAGTTTCACCATTAACTACATCATCTGATCCATCTTTTAGTTTTGCGCCTATTGTTCGAGATTTTGTCTTTCTACTTTAATCTAAATTTTCCGATCCTGGCTTTTCTTTTTTTCCCATTTTTTTTTTAATACAATTGAAAAGTGCGGAAAGCGCAAGTGTAAATATTCGTTACCATTTTAAATCATAATTGTAATTTAATATTAATAATAATATTAATGATCATTACCCATTAACTTCGCACTTTAATCATCACGAGGTGTGTCAGCGCTATGGTAACTTCGGAGACAGAAATTAAAGGTAATTATGAATTTGCAGCAATTTTGATTTTGTTTGTTTGTTTGTTTAATATTATGTTCCAAACATTTTTACTTGTTGCATATAAACAATACTATTCAACAAGTAATTGTATTGCTATTGTAAAAAAATTGTACGATTTAGTAATATAAAAAACATTTAAGTGTTGCAGCTGAAAAGCCTGCAAATTGAAACTGGAAGATATTACAATGTTATTACTAATGAAATGAATTTATGTTATACCAGAGCATAGCACATGGAATGCCCAAGAGTAAATAACAGTAACCTTCTCAACAGCCATGTTATGAGTGGCACACTGCCATTGTACACAGACATCTGGAACTTAAAATTTATTAAAAATTACAAATAGGGTATCCCACAATGTCAATTGTGTTCATACGTCACTCGACAGTTTCTTTCAAGATTATTCCTTGAAATACCAAAGCTATTCAACTTATGAAGAAAAAAAACACACGATGCAACTGAAAATACAAAAAATATATTTTACACGCTAAACTGATTTGTACGATTATATTAATTATATATTTCAATCACTGTTAGTCTAACAAACGAAACGTTCATATCTTTCCTTTTTTTTAATTTTTCGTTCTTGCGATGTAAATTACTATCTTAATACGTCTTTCATAGATATAAGCTCACAGTATGAGCAACATATATTTATCTCTTTATTTTCTGTCCCAAAAATCACAGAGGCGTAATACACCTCAATGTATGGTGTAAACCTGTACAAAAGTTGTTCCTCATTTACTCTATACTTATCCATGGTATAATAATAATGTATTTAAAATGTAACTTATGTAACCTTAGTACTGATTAACGATGACTGCATTCCAGCGCGACCAGCCTTTGGCCGACTGGAGCTAACAGACAAATATGCTCCTTCAAGTGTAAAACTCCACTGTTGCCTCTTCCACGTCCTTCAATATCTGATCTTCCACCCACTATGCAACACCACTAATACTCTAACTATATACTCTATATAAAATATCGTTAGTATAACTAAAACGCGCTGTGCCCAGCTGGAATGCAGTCCTATTTTATGCCATCATTATCCTCTTTTTTTCATTTTCATTCACATTCCTCTTCCCTACAATGGTAATCATTGGTTGTTCCACAGACAATTTGTCAGTCAATGATTTACTAATAAATTCACACCACTAACTGTAGTCTGTCATTGGTCGGTCAATTAGTTTGATTCCCAGGTGTTCACTCTCAAGGTGCGTCTCAATTATTGTTATTATTTATATGAATTTTACACTCATTCAACAGTATGAGAAACCTGCTCTTTATGGTTCTAGTTCCCTGAATCTCCGTCTTCATGTTTTCTCTTCTTACCTCGAGCTGGAGGTGATTCTATGGAACGTAGTAAAAAAAAAAGACTAAAATTTCGACCACACGTCACACGTCAAAATTTCGCACGTCTTTCATTTCATTTCTTTTTTAATATAATACTAACAAAGAAGACTTTATTTTGGGTAAAATTATACTTTGAAATATTCTTTAATAACTAAGTTGGTGTTATATGTAGTATCGATAGAAGTATTATTGGTCCTCTTGTTTAGTTAAAAACAAAAAAAAAGATAAAAGAAAATCGTGACAAATTTATTTACCTTCTTCCTCTTCTTGTTCGTCATCTTCATTATCGTCATCATCTTCCTCTTCTTCTTCATCACAGAGAAAATCGTCCTCATCACTTTCGTCCTATATTATATTAATTAAACAAATACATTAGTATTATGTTAATTCACAGGCTACTCGTTTGTATTTTGTATAGAACTCAATACTTACTACAAGACTATCCTTGTATACAGTTTCTAAACGTACACCACCATCATCAAATTCTTCATCGTCTTCCTCGTCTGAAACTGAAATTATACGTTAGCAAATAAAACAAATGCCGGTGTATTAGTATTTAATGTGCTACATCCCGTCGTCTAATTTCCAATTTTCACCATACCTTCCTCACTGTCTTCTTCATTAGCATCTCCATCTCCATCTTCATTTCCATTTACTTCGTCATCTTCTCCTTCACTCTCATCTACCTCACAATCATCTGTATCATATCTATCATATACAAAAAAATGTTTTACATTATACTACAAATTAAATTTATACAGCATTCAATTGATTTAAAATAATTAAATAAATACCCATCAAGACATCGAAGACTGGGAATAAGGCTAAAAACTTTCTCCCTATAATTGTCCAAATTTGTAACTGCATTATTAAAGAGATCCAGATTCTTTAAATTCTTAAACTCCTGCTGCAAAGGAAAACGATGTTTAATACACTTCTATGTTCACAAAATGCATGCAAACGATATTTGAGTGTTAAAACTTACTAAAGGTTGAAGTGCATCAAGATCCTTGATCTTGTTCCCACTAAGGTTAAGATGAGTTAACTTGGAACTTGACTGGAGAAAGTTTAATCCGCCAGAAATTCTGTTGTCGCTAAGTTCCAACTAGAGAATAGAAAAATATACTGTATTTACTGATATTTTGTGACAAATTATTATGATATTTCAAATATTTTGTTTTCATTAATGTAAGAAATACAATACTGTAGGCTATGTCAAATTATATTCATCGGCTTACCCTCTTGAGACTTGATAATTTTGGGAAGCCTTTGAGACTAGTAAGACCAACATTGATTAGACTAAGCTGTTGTAATGCAACAAATTCATCTGTCAGACCTACTATATTTGTACTCCGACAATTGTCTAGTACCAGTTCTTTGATCTAAAAAAGAAAGCAAGACGTCTGTAAGAAAACAAGGTCAAGTATCACACAAGCAATATCCCAAAATGTGATGGAACTGGCCTTTCATCGCATATTGGACATAACAAAAATTGTGCAATATGTATAACAATTTTATATTATTTATTCAAAACTGACTGCTGTTTTACAATAAATATAGTTGTATTTATAAATGATACAAGCGTGAAAGCAAAATAAACAGCTTCCGAGTTAAATAGACCAAATTTAGAAATAAAAATATTCCTACTGAAATACATTTTGCATTAATCATTTAAGATTTCATACAAAATTAATGTTCTCCACAATTGATAAGCGGTTCTGAATATAAAAATGACACCAGAAACAGCAATATTATTGCAGTCTTAGTTTCCTTTGTAAGCATATGGTAACATCAAGGGATAAATATATGAATACCCGGTAGTGCATGAAAAAGTCAGGTAATAGACGCTGAAATTCAAACGAACGATAAGCTTTCGCGGGAGATGGGTTATTTTATTGATCGGAGAAAGAGGAGGTGAAGAGAGGGGAAGGGGCAGAGATAGAAAGGAGACAGACGGGAAGGGGCAGAGATAGAAAGGAGACAGAGGAGAAACAGGGGAAGAGAAGCGCGCGGGGGTGGGAATACGGGGGGAGTAGTAGTAGAGTGCACGACGCGTCTTGTTTAGCGGCATCAGAAAAGCCGGCAAACGATAAGTACTGACTGCCGCACGCGACAGAAGCGAGTCCGAGCAGTCTTGAGATCTGATGTTATGTATTTCAATTTATTTTAGTTCAAATTGAAATGACGTTCGATCCAATATACTTCATATCAAATTTAATCAATTTTTAAGTTCATAGATATGATTATACTTCGGCCTTTTTTCAATTTATCATCTGAGGAAATTTACGTAGAAAGTTGTAAAAAAAAGATTAATTTAGTTGCCACTATATAAAGTTTTGCAATCATGAAATAAATACTATGAAGCCGAATATATTGTTGCATAGCGAATTTCAGTGACGACAAACCGCTTTCACGCGAGCCTCGAAGTCGTCGTATGTCCTTATCTTAGTTAGATTCACTGCCCGACATTCCGACCGGCCGGCTGATTGGTTGCGCCGAGTGTTGTGCACTGATCGTAGTGGAAGCGTTTACGAGAAGTTGTCGTGGCTTATACGAGCGAATCAATGATAGCTACAAGTTAACTAAAAGGTGGATAGAAAGCGATTGTTTCCGTTTTTCTCGAAACCTTAAGCTAAACTATCAGGAATATTTACTTGTGTTTTACACAAACGAACTAACTGCCAACACAAGCCCGAATACTAATTTAGAATACAAAATTTTTGAATTTGAATAGCGAAGAAATTATACGTCGACAAATTGGTGCCTAAATAATGTGCGTAAAAATTCACATATTTCTCCCTAATATGCAATTAACAATTTTAATCGTATATTTTGAAAATTGTTTCCAGGAAATATTTAATATTTTGAATTACTATATGCAAAGGAATATAAGGTTCAGCACTCTGAAAACAATGTCAGATTTTGCATTTTCGTTAATAAATCATACGGCTCCATAAAATTTCGCTGCTTTCTATGCAGTGGGTCATAAAGAAGTAACTACAGCACTGCTGAAAGAACTGCATCGCAACGCCGGTGGTAAGGTGATGCATACATATAATTGATATTAAATGTGTCGAAAAAAGTTTAAAATAATGGTGTTGAATGTTAATAACGAACTATAATAAAATAATGTTATGTGTTGTAAAGACATGAAAAATGATTATTCTGGTTTTCTTATTACTTCGAAACGTACGCGTGTCAGTTGGTGACAGAGTGGACTCGTCCAACATGGCTGCACAGTGATCAGTAACTCACCAGAAGACGTGGATTGTAAATAAAATATACAAGAAACCTTACAATCAATTCATCAACGTTCATACACACTAAAAGGGTCAGAAATATTTTTGGAACATATATCATTCCAAACACCACAAAGAAATCTGACCGTAGAAAGGAACACATTCGCGCGCACCAGAAAATAATGGCGACGTCCACTCGCACGCGCATCTCATGGCAGCACCGCATGGCAGCACGCACAACTCTTTCCACTGATAATTGATTTACATAATATATCTTTGCCACTTACGAAGAAAATTCATTACTGGATTAATATTACGGTCATAAATATATTTTTACGCGTATATTAGACAGCGCTTAACGAATGTTTATCGCCAAACGATTTGTAGCATACGGCAATGATATCTGGTTTGCTATTTTTTCAAGCAGAACTAAACGTAATATTCTTTTTTAATTTTGCAAGCCATTTTATACATACAGAAGCTCAGATCTACGTTAATCATTTTCAATTTTTTTACCGTATGTTAATAATAAAAAATTTTATACGGCCAGAAATGTAATGAACATACGTGCATTGATACGGAAGCAAAATACGACAGCAAGAGTATAATCTTCAAATTTTGTTATCTTACAAATTTGCGCTAATTACCATTTAACCTTGATAGATTTATCCGATTTTGTGATACACGAAATTGTATTTAAAGGGGACTTTTAAGTTGTGGCAAGATACTTTCAATGTGGGTAACCGTGTCTTGTCAGTAGATTCATATAAGATTGCATATGTTCCGAAAGGGGCACCATCTTGTCAAAGCCTTTTTACACTTTGCTATTGCGTCATTCGGTATATCAATGCATAACCACCGAGAAAAATATTTTAACATATTCGACACGATCGGTTGACTAAAATGCATTGTAGGCGACCTGCTAAGATGTTGGCTGTTAATAGGAACACGTACGATGTACGGTAGTTTAAAAAAAAGGGCCTCCTAGAGACAGCCACGCCACACTATAATTTGATCACACGAGTCGCGTGTAACAAGACATTTTAAATAAGGAACGATCATGTTCGAAATTATTGAACTCTAACATGAAATATGCAACGTATGTTGAAATGTTCAGATAATACGGAAATATAACGATAGCGAAACTTTCTAGAAAAAACATTTAATCATATAAAAACATCTCCAAAAATATGTTAAAGAATTTGTAAGTCTTTTATAAACAAATTGCTATGTATTTAATTGAAATATTCTTTTTTATTTTTGCTAATATTTAAACTGTATCGAGATTGAAAAAATGAAAGAAACAAATTTGCAATTTTGGTGTGCTGTTATAAACATTAAGAATTAAGATTTTCATTTGCAATTACGCGTAGGAAAATTACTAATTTGAAACCTTTATATTTCAATGCCTATTTTCCTTCAAGAGAAGAAATTTATTAACTGAGTGACTTGGAAGTTAAACAAAATATATAGTATGAGATTACTTCGTCCAATACGCTTATTATTCAATTCATTAATTAAGAATTGTGATACTGAGATAAAATATGTTATAGAGTATCAATAAATTTATCGGTCGTTAATATTATTATACTATAAATATGAGTTTTTCAATTCTTTAAAAGGTGCAAGTAAATACGTAAAGCAAAAATCAGCCATTCTAAGAGCATTGATTAAACACGTTTTACTTTCTATGCCAACGACGCTTATTCTACAATGTATTACATCATAAAGCAGCAAAACATAATATATATAAAATACCATACGTTTTGTAGTAAATAAAATAATTCAAGTTCAAATATGTCCAACTGCGGGTTGTATAGTGCTTTTCCTATAAACGTAATAACATATCCGTGGCGCAATGATGGACTCCTCGCAACTAAGTAGAAAGCGTTTACATGCTGGAAAAATTTGGGAAAACTTGGTTGATGAACTGTTCGTTAAATGCGGTCAACCAGTCGGCTCCCGAGTTCCTCAGTTTTCCAGATTATACGATACAACTGATCTGGGAATCTTCCCTAACTGGATCAGTTTCTTCGAAATTTCCGCCGAATAAGTAAAAGAACGCACGCGGTAGCATAATGCGAATCGCAAATAAAATGTTCAAAACTAGGGGGGAAGTAACAGAGAGAAGTGTGTCGGAACGAGAGATAATGAAAAATCAAGGAGACAGGCCGTTCAAGCGAACCACCACGCCATGCCTGTTACTCTCATAGCAATTGTAGCATTTCGCGTCGGCAGCGAGAACACGTCTTCTTGTTCGATAAACCGTCCGAGCCACGCGGTCGCCGTTGAGAAATCCGAGTTCTCGTGCGTCTTCGAGGAGCCAGTGGCGTGCCGCAGAGCGAATGCGTGGTGTCGGTGTCGCGCGAGGAAACACGATTCTCTTTTCACCCGCTATTAGACCCGCACACGATAGAACAGCAAGCACGCAACAACCCGCGGTATCGTCTCGTGTCGAGCAAAGCAGTGCAATAAAATAAGTGGGGTTCGGCTTACTTCGCCGGGGTTCTTTCCCCGTTTTTCAAGTTCTATCCGCTTCTCCATGGTTGACAGACTCGTTTGCAACTCCGTACACAGATCACTACACCTTCCTGCGTCGCAACAACTAGTCGCAACCTTGCTTTCAAACCGGGAATATGACGGACGGACCACAGTCGGTCACCAGTCGGACAGAGCCACCACCGTACCGAGGAGCCAACCCAACGGCGGTTCGATTCTGGCCTAGGCCCTATGCTCTCTATACTCAACTCACCGAACTGGCGGGGCCCCCACACAATAACAACCCACGAGGCGGGAAACGAAACACATGTCTGGCACTACTTTCGAAGCGACCAATCCCGTTCTTTTGTTCGCTCGCGGTACCGATCGTCCTGACATCTTTCGGACCTCCAGATAACTTTATTACAGCGCGCCTAAATTCATTTCCTTTATGTAGCTGATTGAAGCCATAAATATTTTAGTTATTATCACGATCACCCTTTTTTCATTTGAACGTTAATTATTTTGTCGTTCAATTTGCATGTTCGATGTAATATTTAAAATATCACTCCATTCTGTTTCGTTATGTTGGAAGTATTTGAGAGTTTACGTCCATTACCGCAATTATTTTGAAGCTTCCGGCGCTCGTGCTGGGCTGTGAAACTTCTTATGCCTACTTTATTTTATGTACATCACACAAGGGAATCGAGTGTAATTGTACAAATAATTAGCAATTTTATTACGAAATGGAGCAATGCTTTTCGCGTTGGTAATTGTTAATATTAAACAATTGCTTATGCGAGATATCGAAATAAATATCGACATTCAGATATCGATAATACAAAACAATTTGAACGTTTCATACTTCCAATCATTTTGCAGAAACGGAGAGCATATTAACTGCAACAAAATTAATTATCTTCTTAATGTTTCATAGCATTATTTATGAAGCTTACTCAGTATTATTAAACGGGGGCTTTATATTTTTAGCAAAATATAAGTTGTTTAGTAAAATCTTATGTTTTATGGTGTAAAAAGTTACTGTTTCTTAATATATTTTACGTTATATTTTCACGGTTCTTAAAACTTTTATTGCTCTTAATATTGTTATCGTACAAGATATTATTAATAGTATTTGTATACATACGATGCTGCTAAATATACCTTAAATTTTGACTATAGTTTCTACCAAGTGTTTTCATTAGTATAATTTCCATAATAAACAATTGTTTCGATAACTAATTAGAGATAACTTAAGTTATTTCTAATACAAGTTAACATTATTACGAATAGTCTTATTAAAAAATTTTGTTCAATTTTTAGTGATGATGCTTTGAAATGGAAAGAAGATTTTGTTGGCGATATACATGTGCATCCGTATATATGTAATATTCTCGGTCGTGCCGTGATATCTGATGCTTAAGTGATCCGCCCCTGCAGGTGTAGAATCCGCGAAGGGTTGAGATCAATATGCGCTCATTGATTGCACTGTAGCTGCGCTGTGTTGGCCTCGACGAGTTTGTCTTCCTCGCAGCACTAAACACAGCATTTACCTACCTATCTGCTTGTTCGCGACGAACGTGCACCTTTCACCGGCTTCTGCACAACTGACTGAGTTACAACACTCGAATATACGCATTATACAATGCCGTGCAATGTTCTTGTTGATGCAGCTACATGTTGTACAGTTTTGTGATAATTAGGCGGGGCATGATAATCTCTAAACTACCTGTTTCGTTGAACACCATTCATTATGTACAAAGAATTCGTGTAAGTTCAACGCACCTTACAATTTAGCAATGCTTTGAAAATTCCGTTTGTCGAAAAGAATTATCCTTGTGAAAACATTTCGTGATAATCGAAGTGGCTGATTGTTTTACTATATGCTACAATTTTTAATCACATGCTAATTTATTTATAAATGAGAAAATGTTATTAATGCTTGATATTCAGTATTTAGTATCATCTTAATATTAAAGTTGCAATTATCGTGAACTATGTACCTTTAGTAGTACAGATTCATATTAGAGTGTGCTAGTACCCGTAATTTACGAGTTGAGCTGAACTCGGTTCGATTACTCGAGCCGGATCGAGCGTTTGAATTTCCCGAACTAATTGAAATCGACGAACTGTTTGTAAAAAAGTGCGGTCTACTTGAAAGAATCAAGCAGCTTGAATATTCGACCCGTCGCGCCATAAGACTTCGATTTACTTGAAGATGAGTTTTTAGCTCGATATTTGTCGAATTACTCGAATATATTCGAACAGGTCTTTAACTTTCGAGTTACTCAAATATTCATCTATTTATTATTAAATACTAATCTAACTGTAAGGAAGAAAAATATGATGCTAATTTAATGCTTTTGCTTTATTTTAATGTTTTAATGAAAAAAACATATTTCTTGCACACGCTTATCTAAGTACCAAGTGAAAGACTTTTTTCTAGTGTAGGGAATGTCGCCACTGCCCAACGTACAAAGTTATTAACTGAGAATGTAGAAGAAATATGTTTTCTTCATGAAAACATTAAAATAAAGCAGGAGCATTAAATTAGCGTCATATTTTTCTTCCTTACAGTTAGATTAGTATTGATAGTAAATAGATGAATATTTGAGTAACTCGAGCAATTCGAATCTTTACGAGTAACGCGAAAGTTAAAGATCTGTTCGAATATATTCGAGTAATTCGACAAATTTCGAGCTTTAAATTCATTTTCAAGTATATCAAACTCTTACGAGGGCTCGAATATTCAAGCTGCTTGATTTTTTCAAGTAGTTCACACATTTTTCCACACAGTTCGTCGATTTCAATGAGCTTGGAAAATTCAAACGCTCGACTCGGCTCGACCGGCCGAACATTTTTTGACTTCAAGTTCGAGTAGTTGAATAAATCAAGTACTCGCACACCTCTAATTCATATGTATACGCCCTGTCTAGCCAAGTCATACATACATATAGATGTCCATGATTGTGATTTGTGTTCTGATTAAAGAATGCTTTTAACAACTTAGGGTTTACCATAAATACAAGTATAATTTATTACATACATTCTATATTTTGCCTTTGTTAAAGCACAACTTTCGTATATGAGATCTATAATTTACACGAACACGTAAATGTTCTCCGTGATGACGTAGTAGGCAATAGTAATTCATCAATGATCATATTCAATTTCATTATTAAAAGAACGAATTGTCACCAATAAGAGCATTTAAATAAAGTATAATGTTGAGAAATTAAGCATTTGAATATTTTAATTGTTCTTATCAAGCATATTTTATAAATACATTGCTGTATATATACGTTAATATACTTTGTACATTTAATCCGATATACAGCTCGTTTAACTGAATTTCTTCAATCTGTTGAAAATGAAAGAACTAAGTTAACGAGAATCACAATTTACTCATATCGATTGTATAATGTATTGTAGAGCACATTAGACGGCCAATCAAAATACTAGTTATAAATAAACCTGGCTGTCTTTCTTTAGTCCATTTTTGTCCTCTGCGCAGTGTCAAGAGCATATCGAGTATATAATGTTTCTGCACAGAGTATTGCTCCTTATTACACCGATTCAAGCAAAATATAATACATGTAATGTATAAAATAACGGGAACGCTTAATGACACGTGTAGGGACAAAAAAGAAGGACATACCTACGTAATTTCATGTAACGTTAATTATTGATTTCGCGTATCTACGTTACACAGAAAAGCATAAAATAACCATACAAAAAATGTGATTCAAATATTAGTAGAATTTCAAAAGTACTATAATTGTATATCGAAAAATGTTTATTACGAAAAAATATATGTATATATGTATGTCTTTATCAATATATACACATATGTACATAAATTTATGTAAAAAATGTTTGTATATTATTGCAATAGACAATCCACTTATGTTACATTGAACAGCAACTGCTTATATTTAAAAATACTGCAAATGAAGGTATAAGTATTTAATTCTTTTGTTTAGAATTAACTAGTGTTTATAATATAAACAATGTAAAAAAGTGCAATGTTATACAATTTGCAATTTAAAAATCTCACAGTTACTGCTTCAAAATACAACTTATTCCACTGGGTTTTAGCGTAATTTCATTTACTTATTACTATTATAAAGAATTGTAAAATATTTCTTAAAACAAACATATTAAAGAATATAGTAATGTTTTAAATTATAAATATCATATAAAATATATAAGATTTCTTAAAATGATCAAATAACAATTCGTAATCGATACATAATATTCAAATATTTACATTCGTACACGTGATACGTACGGATTTTCCATACATTGAAAAAGAGAATTATATTTTTACTAAAAATGATAAAGTAAATTACTCAAATATTTATATACAATATTTTTGAATGAAATTAATATAGTCCTAAGAACAAAAATAAACCATTTGGCGTATATATACATGATTAACTTTTTACACACATGTTCGTGTAGTCCCATACGTGCACCAAATATACAAGTAACACGCATCTACTCGACAATATTTACATTGCCAAAATTGATTATATATAACATGATTAATTACAAACTGGCAAATAGTACTCGATAGGTATGCGATTTCAAATATAAAGATGTAATGAACAAGAATATTATTATATACATATTTCTCTTTTGATACAATAGAAAATCTTTATTTCTTATACCTGTTATTGTATTTAATTCACGTATAGAAGGCTTTTAGTAAAAAATAAAAATATGGCCGAAAAATAAAAAAATATATCTTGAGTTCTTACAAAAAGAAGTCGAGGAACTACATGATATAATCTATGGCAGATTCTTTTTCCATATCCATGCTTTATGTACATACAAGTAGAATCATAATCAAAATAGCATTTTCAATATAAAATGACATTCATTTTATCTCCTCTATAAGCATCTGGAAATATTACTTTTTCCAATTAATATTCCTATACATTTCCTTTTTGTATGACGCTTAACGCTTCTTCTTAATTTTTATTCATAATAGACTGTGGTTCTAGCGTGTTAATATTCGTTGTGAGATATTTCTTACGACTTCGAACATACTGTGACGGTGCTGTTCTAATTTCAATATGACAAACTGCTTTCGCACTTTCCTTTGGGTCACTAACACAAGCATTTTGCTTTTTAGAATCTGTAATTTTTCCAAAGTGATTACAAGTCTTTCTCTTATAATAATTAGTGTCTTGCCTTGGTGGTGCTACAGATGAACGTGTTTTGCGAGGTTGATAATCCGGCGTTGCTTGCATTTTTTCTAGAGCAGTTCGTAAAGGTAGTAAACCGACCGCAAATGGAATTTCTGTATTTGGCGTATATTCCAATGCATTCAATCTATTTTCATAGTCTTCTGAATAATCTGACATATCGCCCCATAGAGCACGACTTATATGTTCCATTGTATTGAATTTAGGCAGTGTAAAAATAGAGTCCACTTCTGTTGCCTCTGATATGTCACATTTTATCTTATTTGCTAGTTTTATTGTTTGTTCGTCCTTTTCCTTACTAGGTATTGTACATTTGTTAATTCTTTTTACAATTAATTTTGCAGGATTTCTGCGAGAACTATTCAATGCCTTTCTATTGTGCTGCATTACATTATTAATACTTTGCTCTGATATTTTTCGGCCTATATCCTTTACTTTTCGTTTTCTTTTAATACAAAGATCACTCCTATTCAAAGAATATGATTTTTTAAACTGTCTTTCTTTTCCATGAACATCCTTAATGGTTTCATTATTATTTTCAGCTTCCTCTACTTCTTGCTGATTTAGTCGCAAGCTTCTTCGTAATATTGGTTTTGTGCAATTCGAGATCTCTGTATTTTCAGTACTTGATTCTTTCTTATTTATCCTCTCTTTTTCTGTATTATATTCAATAATCTTCTCAATTTCCTTACGGGCACCTAGTGTTTGTTGCTCAGTTAGAGTAGCTCCCACTATAGACTGAATGTTTTCGGTACTTAAACTTATAATATATTCCGCACTTTCCATATCTAATGAGGTTAAAAGTGTAACTGGTATATCATCTGTGGACGGCTCATCTAACAAGTCTATAGAATCGGTGGATTGTGGACTTTGAATTATATTATTTACATCTGTAAGCTTAGTTTTTATTTCATCTATAGATTTACGTCTCTTATGCGTGTAAACTTTAACACATTTTCCTACTTTACTAGGAACATCAGTACCTTCAAACTTATATTGTGCGAAGTCTTTCTCAATCTGTTGAAGGCAAGATTGCGATAATGACATAGAACTTTCTTCACACTCATCAATATCTGAAAAATCACAGCATTGTTCATATAATATAGGTTCCAATTCGTTGTTTGTACACAATGTATCACTATTTATCATTCTATTCTTGGAGCAACCATTTGGTACTTCTTTCGTCTTTCCATTTGTTACTCGGCTTGAATTATTGTTCGCTACTATTATTGCAGGATTTACTACTGAAAATAACATATTAGTATGTTCTGCATTAATTTCAAAATCATGTGATTCTTCGTATAACATATGCTCTAATTCGTGTTCAGGTGTCTCGCTGGATCCATTATCTTCTAAAGATTGACTTTCACTTGAACCCACATCACTGTGGCTCTCATTATAAGGTACAGAGCACTCATTTTGAACAAGTCCATTACACTTTATGTGTATGTAATCTGTACTATTGCATGTATCATTTTTAATCTCCGATTCCATAAGATTTTTGTCCATGTTTGCACCAAAACTTTCTATATTGGAACTCATCATGGCGTCAACCACAGTTGTTAACTCTCTCACCTATGCATAAAACGAAAAATTATTCCTGTTAACGCAAGAAAACAAATATATGTTTATTTTTTCTAATTAACATTTATTTCAATTATGACTTTATATTTATTTGCCTGAAGATTTTCAAAAGTTAAAGAAATATAACGCTATCTATAAGTGATGCATATATTCTTTTACTATATTTGAACATTGTAGAATTTAAAGAGTAAATAAAATTTAGTTAGTCCATAAAATAATTATTGTACAAGTAAAACAGATCGGCAGAAGTATAATATCTTAAGATATATTCAATGTTTCTTTATTATGTAAAATATAGTTTAAGCAGGGATGAACAATATTTTCATGAACTACATATACATTTACAGTAATAATTATAAATATAATGCAAGTACAAATGTTTTCACTTCTATTCAAGATGCATGAAAATTTGTAACGGAACAAAAATACAAAAATTATTAAATTAAGTGTAAGTTGCATAAATTGTACGAAAAAATAATATTGACAAATACTAATATCGTTAATTCTTAAATATTTTACAGATTTGTGTTAAAAAGCTTCAAACTGCTTCTGTAAGTTCTTTAATACTTAACACCAACCTTAAAATTTTTCGTAGCAGTTAACAAAGGTGATAATAATTGATGAGGAATAGTAGTTTCTCCGCAATACATGAATTCAATCATGGCCTTCAAGATTTTGAAGCTCAAATCTTTTAAAAATATGATTGGTTCCTGGCCCAAATCTTGTAGTAAGATGTCCTGTTATATTAAAAAAGGAATGAAACAGAGCATATTAATACATGAAAATTATAAATTTGGAATGAAACGAATAAATGATATCCACTGATTACTACCTTCATTTAAAGTTACTTCTTATACTTATGAAATATTTATGAGACTATGAAATTTAATGGTAGAACACTTTTAATAGTGTTAAACATATTTCTATGAAAATTGAGGGAAAAAAATGTTTCTTTTGCATCTGAAGATTATACTTGAATACAAAATATTACAACCTATTTGAAATATAAGACAGTATTCTTACATTATGCAAGTTAAAAGATGTGTAAATGTATACATGCATACTTTCTTAGAAATATATTAGGTTTATACATATATGTCTTGTTTAAAAATCATAATATTTATTGCATCTACAAATATATTTGCAGTAATAAGAGTTTTTATTTACTTTATTATTTTGGTTTCGTACAAACGATCTTCAATACCTTTATATTGGATTCGTGTTCTTCACAAGTTGTGAAAAGTATGTCCATCAAACATGGTTTCTTCAAATGCTTGTAAATAAATAAGGAAATTCCAATATATAAGGTTTTCTTTACTTTATATGAATATTATATAACCCCTGCAAAATTTTTCTTTTATAAGTATTCCACATGTTCCACATATAAATTTACATTTATACAGATTAATGAAGAAGGCATAACAAAAGAATGATAATAAATAAATTTGCTTAGTTAGAGATCAAACTTAATTCAAATTTAATCTCTATACATTATTCCACATAGCAACATTATATACATTTTTCATTAGCAAATTTCAATGTAATAATAAAGGTATTTTCACTATTGTATGTGTTCTCTATAAACATACGTAATATAGTACCAATCAAACGGTCAAGTGTATTCATATAATACAGCTTTAAAGATTTCAAAAACTAACATGATAATTATATACATGTATAGTAATTACTTTACATACACCATATGAAATTACTTGAACATATTAATAAGGACCTATACCTAAATATAAATTAGAAGATTTGATGTGTAATAAATTAATATATAATAAATGCGTTTAGACCAAAGGCTATAGCCGGATAAGGGGGTCAAATGTGCCCCTAAACCAAATTCAACTTGTGAGGTGCCATTCGATAGCTTATCAAGAAAAACTAATTCGTACCAAGTTTCAACCCCGTAGCTCGACTGGGGGGGTAGTTACAGCGAAAAAACAAAAATCTGGTTTTTGCTCAATATCTCGCATTTTAGCGCATCAAAAATTTTGAAAAAATTCTGAGACATTGCAATTATGGAGGCACACAGTGTAGAAGTTTTGCAGATTTTTAAATCGGAAACTCGAGCTACGAAAAATAAAAAACGTAAAAAAATGCTGAAAAATGCCCGTTTTGTATTGAAGGAGACATCAACCTACGATTATACTTTTTTCACAGGTACCTATTATTGATACTAGTACTCTCAATTTTTTTCAGATTTTTAAATCCGGTGCGCCGCAGTCAAAAAAATTAAAGACCGATTTTTTCGTCGTTTTTTGCGTAGCAGAGTGACTCATACGGAGCACTTTCGTCTATTCTTGATCAAACAACTGTTTTATACAATGCTCAATGTTTTTACATTCAGCAGACCAGCATAGAAATTGACCAAACTAGATAAACGAACCAATTGATATTACGTCACTACTCTATATTCTGAAGTGCGTTACATCTTTTCAATAGCATTGGTGGTCCTGCGGTAAAGTGTCGGACTGGTAAACCGCTGCAAACTTTTTTGTAGGTTCGAGCCTCTGTCGGGTTCATTTTTTTTAACACTATTTTTTTTCTTACTCCTAACTGTATGACAATGATCAATACTTGCTTACAAATATTTTTAAACTATTTGTTAAATATTTTAATTTAATATACATAAACATGAATTTATGTATATATATGCCACGTATCTTGCCAATTATTGTTACTAATGCAATAATTATTTGTCGTATGCTTGGAACCTGTCAAAAATTGTAACACACGTGGAAGTACTTAGCAACTAACAAGTGGTACAAATAATTAACCAAGATAGTGTTGAAGATTAAGAACTTTGCTGTAACGCTTCTTTTCCACATCAATCGAAGAGATAAGTACCTTAAAATCAATTACTTTAGGGTAGAAAATGTCAAACAGTACCACAATTGGCAAGATACGTGGTAAGGTAAACGGTAGCACGAAATGCGCTCTAAGTTCATATTTATGTATATTAAATTAAAATATTTAACAAATAGTATACAAATATTTGTAAGCAAGTATTGATCATTGTCATACAGTTAGGAATTAGAAAAAAAATAATGATACAAAAATTAATCCGAGGGAGGCTCGAACCTACAAAAAAGTTTGCAGCGGTTTACAAGTCCGACGCTTTACCGCGGGACCACCGACACCGTTGAAGATATGCTAAATAGATTAGAGTATAAGGTACGAAGAAATCGGTTTTTAATTTTTTTGACTGCGGCGCACCGGTTATAAAAATCTGAAAAAAATTGAGAGTACTAGTATCAATAATAGGTACCTGTGAAAAAAGTATAATCGTAGGTTGACGACTCCTTCAATACAAAACGGGCATTTTTCAGCATTTTTTTACGTTTTTTATTTTTCGTAGCTCGAGTTTCCGATTTAAAAATCTGCAAAACTTCTACACTGTGTGCCTCCATAATTGCAATGTCTCAGATTTTTTTCAAAATTTTGTATGCGCTAAAATGCGAGATATTGAGCAAAAACCAGATTTTTGTTTTTTCGTTGTAACTACCCTCCCAGTCGAGCTACAGGGTTGAAACTTGGTACGAATTGGTTTTTCTTGATAAGCTACCGAATGACACCTCACAAGTTGAATTTGGTTTAGGGGCACATTTGACCCCCTTACCCGGCTATAGCCTTTACATTCAATTCATGTTTTATAAAATCCGAAGATAATAACATAATTTTGTGATCCTATGTATATTTTTGTAAATTGAGATTATATAAGACAAACCACTCATGTGCTCCAATGCTATTTTTGAAACATATTCACTTTAAATGTAAAACCAGGGAAAATATATATTTATACCCCTTTTTTATACAGTAATATTCATTTTAATGTATTTGACAGTAAAATTTGTAAACCTAACTTCTTTTGTATTTCACATTCTACTAATAAACATGTGCAACAATTCTATTAAATTTTACAAATATAGTAAAGGATTGTAAAAGGAAAAAGCTGATTTTATCTAGTTCTGTCATTCTTTTTAGCACTTTGCTGACCGATCACGAGTTAACTCATTTGCTGTTACATTAGTTTCCACAGTTTTTAAAGCCAGAAAGCAATATAGTCTTTATAAATGCATTTTAGGTCATGTTCTTAGTTACCTTAGTCTAGGCTAAGGTTCGAAGGCATGTTTGTGTACAAAATAAGCATGCCTCCTATTTCAGTAATCGTAGATACATATTTGATTATTGAACTTTTCAATCAGTATCCCCAAAGACTTGATGTGCAATATTTCTGATGTTCTTTACACATATTTTAAATAATACAGGTGAATGCAATACAGAACCTTGCAGTTTCTGGTATCTTTAACAGAGCTCTGCATAATGATTTGAGGCTTTCATAGAATCTGACGGATCATATTTCAGAAAAAACATAATGCATAAATAAAGTCGTCAGTATAGGATAGTTTTGGCTTGAAATAGCTGGTCAACAAAGTATTAAATCAGAATAAAAGGTGCTTCAATAATTATAGTTATATTATCATATCCATATTATGTGCGTATGAATAATTCAAGCATCAAAAGTATGTGTGTAGTTAAAAATTATTTGCATAAAAATATACATATACGTATATCATATGTATGTCTGTATATACATGTTTTTGATAAACATACCTCAAAGTATGTACTATTTGATGCTAAAACCAGTTTATGGACACGGAGCTTTTGTTCTTCACAGATGAGAGTAACATCGACAAGTGCCTCACGTGCCAACAGCTCACTAAATTTTTGTGTAACGTATCTGGCATGACCAGCTTGTTGCAGGACACAAGATTTGACATTTTCAACCATTGTGTCTGAAAATTAATGAGGAAAAAAAGTGATGAAATGTTACTCGCGAAAAGCACTGTATGGTGAATGAAACAGTTAAAATTATGAACATATTTTACTTCATTATTCAAGAAGATTCATCAAAATTCATACCGAATTCCTCTGTCGAGAATAGTTTGAAAAAAAGCACTGAAACCTCTGGTTAAATTTATACGATCAATTCCGATTAATGATGAATAACGATATAGCGCAGATATACATTCTCTATCGAGTTTCATGAAGTACCACCGTGAGTGTCGGTCCGTAAAATTAGCAAGTTTACACAACATTTGCCCAATTATGCACTGAAATACACCAAATCAGAACGTAAACGAAAATCAAAAATTAGCCATCTTATATCGCGATATAGATAGTACTCTAATCAGTCTAGGAGCATAATTCCTGATGTTGAGTAATAGTAGTGTTACGCTATCGCGTTAGCAGGCCTTAATATCTAGTAATATCGAATCAACGATAGACAATATAACTGTAACGATCGATAGCGATAATAACTTAGGAGCGAAATTCGAAGCCGGATGAGCATACGCAATAAATAAAGCTGTACATTATTTAAGTACCAGTCGTAGATTGTCGAACAAAAGGAAACTCAGACCATTCGAATCTTAGAACACTTCACTTGGGAGGAACATAACAACACTGTGGCATTATTAACTAATAAATATAGTACCAAACTTATGAAAAGAACTATGAAAACAAATTTTTCAAAAACTCTGTATGTGATATAATAAAAATAATTTGTAAAAAATTAGTTATGATACTATTAAAATGTAATTAATGTTGGTGTTATCTATTGAATAAGTTCTGAGATTATATTTTGGAAAAGACTGCAACTGCTTATACATTGAACCTGGCAACCCGCGTGTTTACCGATCGGGAGTCCTATTTTCAGTAATGGGAGTCTTGTACTTGGGTTTACAATTAACGCTTTTTTTTATAGAAAATTATGTTAAAGTACACAATTCTTGATTAATTATGTATAAGTAATATATAAATATTATAACTATGGTAAGTAGAAGTGATATTAAAGTATACTAATAGTTATAAATGTGGTATATATTTTGTGGACTCTCGGACTGGTTTGGTGATGTGATACATAATATTGGAAATATTTTACAGTGGTTTTAAGAAAATATAAGTATGAAGCGAAATAGAATCATCTTTGAACTAAAACGCAACATTTGGAAATGAATGAAGTGATATATAAGTTAATAGAAACTGGAAATAGACAAAATAAATGAAACGAAATCAAAGAGGTTAAGTGAATACCGAAAGAGGATAAGTGAACACGAAAAGAGGTTAAATGAACACGGAAAGAGGTTGGATAATTAGTTACTGAAGGGAACAGTTGTGCAGGTAATTACAAAATATTCACCACAAATGCATGTATCAGAAAATGCTAAATGATGTACATTTAATTGAATATTAATATATATTAATTTAAATAAAATGTGCTTATGCTTTTCAGATTTTAAAAAATCTGATTCCAAATTCGCAGTATTTATTATGGCTTCCACTATTGCACACATATGAGTAAATAAGGTTATTACTTCTTCTGTAGAAGTGGAAAGACCAGCTCTTTGTAAGTGATCAAAATAAACATTACTTATCGTTGTACCTTTATCCTCCACTATTAATTATTTACATATATTACAATTTCATATTTTAGCGACGGAATGGGACCCATAACCGGATATATAAATCTTAACATAATCATCTACAACACACATGGATGGTATCGAAAATTTCTGAAAATCCATTTACATCAGCCGTAAGATCATGAAGATCATTAATATTCTTGCCTTATAATTAGGAACATAACAACACTGTGGCATTATTAACTAATAAATATAGTACCAAACTTGTGAAAAGAACTATGTAAAACAAATTTTTCAAAAACTGTATGTGATATAATAAAAATAAATTTGTAAAAAATTAGTTATGATACTATTAAAATGTAATTAATGTTGGTGTTATCTATTGAATAAGTTCTGAGATGATATTTTGGAATAGACTGCAACTGCTTATACAAAAGTGTTTATATTAAGAGGGACCGATGAGGTTCGAATGGTAGACGATTCTCTTCTAAATTCATTCGATAGAGTTTCTCCTATTGCATAAGGATGTGCCTTCCTTTTACATTATAATTTAAATATTCTTTTATTAAACTGAACTGTGTATTATACATGATCAAACTTCCACATAATCTAGTTTTTCAATAATTAATACTAAAGTGAAATATATTGAAAGCACAATAGCTTTTATTAAATAAATATTTTATACACAAAGATTAAGACTTACATAGTTAATAAATAAAACTTCCCTACATTATTGCACTTCCTTTTAAATTTTTTTAAATAGCGTACTACTGATGACTACACATTGGTGTGTAAACATTTGAAAACTAAGCGGGAAATTGAGAGTCCGGTAGAGGGAGTCTGGAAGTCTGGGAGTCCGGTAGAGGGAGTCTGGGAGTCCGGTAGAGGGAGTCTGGGAGTCCGGTGGGATAGGTAAATAAATATATATATCACAACCGGACTCCCGCGGTGTTGCCATTTTTACCTTCAGCACGGCTAGTACTAGAGTCGGCTGTGACTAGCCGTGCTGAAGGTAAAAATGGCAACACCGCGGGAGTCCGGTTGTGATATACATATATATTTATTGACCTATCCCACCGGACTCCCAGACTTCCAGACTCCCTCTACCGGACTCTCAATTTGCCGCTTAGTTTTCAAATATTTACACACCAATGTGTAGTCATCAGTAGTACGCTATTTAAAAAAATTTAAAAGGAAGTGCAATAATGTAGGGAAGTTTTATTTATTAACTATGTAAGTCTTAATCTTTGTGTATAAAATATTTATTTAATAAAAGCTATTGTGCTTTCAATATATTTCACTTTAGTATTAATTATTGAAAAACTAGATTATGTGGAAGTTTGATCATGTATAATACACAGTTCAGTTTAATAAAAGAATATTTAAATTATAATGTAAAAGGAAGGCACATCCTTATGCAATAGGAGAAACTCTATCGAATGAATTTAGAAGAGAAGCGTCTACCATTCGGACCTCATCGGTCCCTCTTAATATAAACACTTTTGTATAAGCAGTTGCAGTCTATTCCAAAATATAATCTCAGAACTTATTCAATAGATAACACCAACAATAATTACATTTTAATAGTATCATAACTAATTTTTTACAAATTTATTTTTATTATATCACATACACAGTTTTTGAAAAATTTGTTTTACATAGTTCTTGTCACAAGTTTGGTACTATATTTATTAATTAATAATGCCACAGTGTTGTTATGTTCCTAATTATAAGGGAAGAATATTAATGATCTTCATGATCTTTCGGCTGACGTAAATGGATTTTCAGAAATTTTCGATACCATCCATGTGTGTTGTAGATGATTATGTTAAGATTTATATATCCGGTTATGGGTCCCATTCCGTCGCTAAAATATGAAATTGTAATATATGTAAATAATTAATAGTGGAGAATAAAGGTACAACGATAAGTAATGTATATTTTGATCACTTACGAA
Organism: Nomada ferruginata; assembly: GCA_963583965.1. NCBI lineage: Eukaryota > Metazoa > Arthropoda > Insecta > Hymenoptera > Apidae > Nomada > Nomada ferruginata. The sequence goes on along the minus strand of OY757225.1, from coordinate 3,684,393 downwards.
GAGCTGGTCTTTCCACTTCTACAGAAGAAGTAATAACCTTATTTACTCATATGTGTGCAATAGTGGAAGCCATAATAAATACTGCCAATTTGGAATCAGATTTTTTAAAATCTGAAAAGCATAAGCACATTTCATTTAAATTAATATATATTAATATTCAATTACATGTACATCATTTAGCATTTTCTGATACATGCATTTGTGGTGAATATTTTGTAATTACCTGCACAACTCTTCCCTTCAGTAACTAATTATCCAACCTCTTTTCGTGTTCACTTATCCTCTTTCGGTGTTCACTTAACCTCTTTGATTTCGTTTCATTTATTTTGTCTATTTCCAGTTTCTATTAACTTATATATCACTTCATTCATTTCCAAATGTTGCGTTTTAGTTCAAAGATGATTCTATTTCGCTTCATACTTATATTTTCTTAAACCACTGTAAAATATTTCCAATATTATGTATCACATCACCAAACCAGTCCGAGAGTCCACAAAATATATACCACATTTATAACTATTAGTATACTTTAATATCACTTCTACTTACCATAGTTATAATATTTATATATTACTTATACATAATTAATCAAGAATTGTGTACTTTAACATAATTTTCTATAAAAAAAAGCGTTAATTGTAAACCCAAGTACAAGACTCCCATTACTGAAAATAGGACTCCCGATCGGTAAACATGCGGTGTTGCCACGTTCTTCAGCACGGCTAGTACTAGAGTCGGCTGTGGGCTAGTACTAGAGTCGGCTGTGCTACCGACTAAAACCCTCACAGTGGGCGTCCTCTGCGATGCGGATGGAGAAGGGGAACTCAATCTGCATTTGTGTTAACCTATAAGAAGCATTTTTATTAGTGATACCACAGCCGACTCTAGTACTAGCCGTGCTGAAGAACGTGGCAACACCGCATGTTTACCGATCGGGAGTCCTATTTTCAGTAATGGGAGTCTTGTACTTGGGTTTACAATTAACGCTTTTTTTTATAGAAAATTATGTTAAAGTACACAATTCTTGATTAATTATGTATAAGTAATATATAAATATTATAACTATGGTAAGTAGAAGTGATATTAAAGTATACTAATAGTTATAAATGTGGTATATATTTTGTGGACTCTCGGACTGGTTTGGTGATGTGATACATAATATTGGAAATATTTTACAGTGGTTTGAAGAAAATATAATTATGAAGCGAAATAGAATCATCTTTGAACTAAAACGCAACATTTGGAAATGAATGAAGTGATATATAAGTTAATAGAAACTGGAAATAGACAAAATAAGTGAAACGAAATCAAAGAGGTTAAGTGAACACCGAAAGTGGATAAGTGAACACGAAAAGAGGTTAAATGAACACGGAAAGAGGTTGGATAATTAGTTACTGAAGGGAAGAGTTGTGCAGGTAATTACAAAATATTCACCACAAATGCATGTATCAGAAAATGCTAAATGATGTACATTTAATTGAATATTAATGTATATTAATTTAAATAAAATGTGCTTATGCTTTTCAGATTTTAAAAAGTCTGATTCCAAATTGGCAGTATTTATTATGGCTATTGCACACATATGAGTAAATAAGGTTATTACTTCTTCTGTAGAAGTGGAAAGACCAGCTCTTTGTAAGTGATCAAAATATATATTACTTATCGTTGTACCTTTATCCTCCACTATTAATTATTTACATATATTACAATTTCATATTTTAGCGACGGAATGGGACCCATAACCGGATGTATAAATCTTAACATAATCATCTACAACACACATGGATGGTATCGAAATTTCTGAAAATCCATTTACGTCAGCCGAAAGATCATGAAGATCATTAATATTCTTCCCTTATAATTAGGAACATAACAACACTGTGGCATTATTAACTAATAAATATAGTACCAAACTTGTGAAAAGAACTATGTAAAACAAATTTTTCAAAAACTGTGTATGTGATATAATAAAAATAAATTTGTAAAAAATTAGGTATGATACTATTAAAATGTAATTAATGTTGGTGTTATCTATTGAATAAGTTCTGAGATTATATTTTAGAATAGACTGCAACTGCTTATACAAAAGTGTTTATATTAAGAGGGACCGATGAGGTCCGGATGGTAGACGCTTCCCTTCTAAATTCATTCGATAGAGTTTCTCCTATTGCATAAGGATGTGCCTTCCTTTTACATTATAATATAAATATTCTTTTATTAAACTGAACTGTGTATTATACATGATCAAACCTCCACATAATCTAGTTTTTCAATAATTAATACTAAAGTGAAATATATTGAAAGCACAATAGCTTTTATTAAATAAATGTTTTATACACAAAGATTAAGACCTACATAGTTAATAAATAAAACTTACCCCCATTATTGCACTTCCTTTTAAATTTTTTTAAATAGCCTACTAATGATGACTACACATTGGTGTGTAAACATTTGAAAACTAAGCGGGAAATTGAGAGTCCGGTAGAGGGAGTCTGGAAGTCTGGGTGACCGGTGGGATAGGTAAATAAATATATATATCACAACCGGACTCCCGCGGTGTTGCCATTTTTACCTTCAGCACGGCTAGTACTAGAGTAGGCTGTGGTGATACACGTTAAAACCACAGCCACAGCCTACTCTAGTACTAGCCGTGCTGAAGGTAAAAATGGCAACACCGCGGGAGTCCGGTTGTGATATATATATTTATTTACCTATCCCACCGGTCACCCAGACTCCCTCTACCGGACTCCCAGACTTCCAGACTCCCTCTACCGGACTCTCAATTTCCCGCTTAGTTTTCAAATGTTTACACACCGATGTGTAGTCATCATTAGTAGGCTATTTAAAAAAATTTAAAAGGAAGTGCAATAATGCGGGTAAGTTTTATTTATTAACTATGTAGGTCTTAATCTTTGTGTATAAAACATTTATTTAATAAAAGCTATTGTGCTTTCAATATATTTCACTTTAGTATTAATTATTGAAAAACTAGATTATGTGGAAGTTTGATCATGTATAATACACAGTTCAGTTTAATAAAAGAATATTTATATTATAATGTAAAAGGAAGGCACATCCTTATGCAATAGGAGAAACTCTATCGAATGAATTTAGAAGGGAAGCGTCTACCATCCGGACCTCATCGGTCCCTCTTAATATAAACACTTTTGTATAAGCAGTCGCAGTCTATTCTAAAATATAATCTCAGAACTTATTCAATAGATAACACCAACATTAATTACATTTTAATAGTATCATACCTAATTTTTTACAAATTTATTTGTATTATATCACATACACAGTTTTTGAAAAATTTGTTTTACATAGTTCTTTTCACAAGTTTGGTACTATATTTATTAGTTAATAATGCCACAGTGTTGTTATGTTCCTAATTATAAGGGAAGAATATTAATGATCTTCATGATCTTTCGGCTGACGTAAATGGATTTTCAGAAATTTTGATACCATCCATGTGTGTTGTAGATGATTATGTTAAGATTTATATATCCGGTTATGGGTCCCATTCCGTCGCTAAAATATGAAATTGTAATATATGTAAATAATTAATAGTGGAGAATAAAGGTACAACGATAAGTAATGTATATTTTGATCACTTACGAAGAGCTGGTCTTTCCACTTCTACAGAAGAAGTAATAACCTTATTTACTCATATGTGTGCAATAGTGGAAGCCATAATAAATACTGCCAATTTGGAATCAGATTTTTTAAAATCTGAAAAGCATAAGCACATTTCATTTAAATTAATATATATTAATATTCAATTACATGTACATCATTTAGCATTTTCTGATACATGCATTTGTGGTGAATATTTTGTAATTACCTGCACAACTCTTCCCTTCAGTAACTAATTATCCAACCTCTTTTCGTGTTCACTTATCCTCTTTCGGTGTTCACTTAACCTCTTTGATTTCGTTTCATTTATTTTGTCTATTTCCTGTTTCTATTAACTTATATATCACTTCATTCATTTCCAAATGTTGCGTTTTAGTTCAAAGATGATTCTATTTCGCTTCATACTTATATTTTCTTAAAACCACTGTAAAATATTTCCAATATTATGTATCACATCACCAAACCAGTCCGAGAGTCCACAAAATATATACCACATTTATAACTATTAGTATACTTTAATATCACTTCTACTTACCATAGTTATAATATTTATATATTACTTATACATAATTAATCAAGAATTGTGTACTATAACATAATTTTCTATAAAAAAAAGCGTTAATTGTAAACCCAAGTACAAGACTCCCATTACTGAAAATAGGACTCCCGATCGGTAAACATGCGGTGTTGCCACGTTCTTCAGCACGGCTAGTACTAGAGTCGGCTGTGCCACAGCGCGTTTCAGTTATTTACCCAACTAGTGAGTTTATAGCAGTAAATTAAAAAAGCCATGAAGCTACTTGTACATAGGTAAGTACATGTGTTTTAATATTCTGATTATATATGTAATACAAAACTAACCTCCTATTCTGCCCACAAAGTGCGCATCACTTGATGTTGTCGTATACAGGGGCCAACCAATTGATATGTTTTACAGGCTACAACTAAAACGCGAGAAGGAGAAGACGTTTCAGGAATATATCCATGAAGAAGAGGCCTATAAAAAGATGAACACAAAAAAAAGATAAAGATTTGCAACGTTTTAAATTAGTACTTGTGTAAGCATCATTTAATATATGGATTTCTAGTTGCAGGTGGAAGTTTCACTAAACAGATGACATTGCATGCTTCAACGGCTTTAATCTCGAGGTATGAATCATAAGAGTCTGTATGAAAAACAGTAATAAACACTTTATTCTGGAAAACCATTATTTCAGGAGAGAAATATGCAGTGGAGGATACAGCAGGGCAGCAGTACGGTATCAGTAAATGTACAGATAAGGTATTCTCCGATAAAATACTGGGAATGAAGAATGTATTCCTCAATTTGTTACATGTGTAGGAACTGAAGAAAAATGAAGGGGAGTCATCGGGAATCGAACCCGAGACCTTTGTATTACTAGGCACTGATCAGTCCATATACGACACAGCCCCTTCTTGGGCAATGTTGTTCTTATGTTCCTGTTATGTTCTTTGATGGAGGCGCCCGATCCCACACATGTCTAAGTGCATTTTGTTATAAATATTAATTTTTCCAGGAATCTGTATCAGAAGTATCGCACAAAGTGTATGCACGAGCACACTGGCCTTAGCCCAAATGCAGTGAAGAAGGGAAATCATCAAAATAACGAAGAAATGAACAAAATACTAGCAGTGACAATTTTGAAATCCGACTATATACTCTTATTGATTTAAAATTATAAAGAAATGTAATTTCAAATTTCTTCTCTTTATGTTTGCACTGCTTACAATCCTCATTTCAAACATTTAATTGATAGTATTTTGTTTACACGCATTTTATTAATAGTATATATATATATATATGTATGTATTTACAATGTATAAACACATGTAAATGAATAAAAATACATAATAATAATTTTTAAAGAGCTCATTTAAATGCCCCAGTATAAGCGCTTCCTTTTGAAATTTAAATGCCTCAAGTGGTCAGAGCCCTGTCCTGTTCTGGCGCCGACCTGTTTTTTCCGATGGTGGGAGGGTTTGTCTCGAGTTCATGCTCCATCTGCGGATACAGCTGCATATGGTTTTGGTCACAGGCTCTGTTCTCGCCTGTCGCGATTCTTTTACAAGTCTGTCGACCGATGGTTATCTGGGAATATCTAATCTTGAAACAATACTGACCATAATTTATGCTAATATTAACTCGAAAATGTAGTGCCCTTATTGCATTTTGCATTTGAAATGTATCCTACTGTTAAGGTGTAATGCTATATCATAGAATATTCTATATGGTAACCAGCAGTTGAACAATGGCTAGAAAGAACAGCTCAAACAACTTGATAGTAACTGTTCATTAAGATAAAAAGAGAAGTTATATCTCTTTTTTTATGAAGTTTTAAAATAACTTTCAATATCCGTCATTTATATGGATTTCCAAACAAGAAAAGAAAATAATCAGAAGCACCTCTGTGACTTTGTTCCTCACAGATGTTATATAGTAGAAAATTCTTTAATCACTAAATACATTCATTGACAGAAATATGAAGTTTACATAGTACGTATGTACATGCACGTACTGTAGAGCAGTAGAATACAATTTATACTACCACTTTCCTAGTCTGCTGCTGAGCATCCTGAAGCTTCCAACTCTTTAGTTCATCTAACACTCGAACTAACAAAGGATTTCCACCTAGACGTTCAATTTCATCTCTGGCTTTCTTATCCAACTCGTCTAGTATGGTTCTTGTATACGCAAAGGAACCAAATTTTTCTAACAAATTGACACAGTACCGTTTCACATCGATATCCTTGGTTCGTTGCCTAAGAATATCTTTATTAAGAATAATTAAGGAATAATACTAATGATGATGATATTCAGCATATTAGGCATTGCAAATGAAATTAGGTAACTTTTTCTCAAAGGATACTCATTATTTGTCTGTCTTCCGGTAAATTGTGTATAGCATGTATAATGGGAAAACTAAATTTACCTTCCGAAAGGTCTTCGCAATAACTTTTGTTTTCTGAGTACTGCAAGACATATTTTTTCATGTAAGATAGTGCTAATGTATTCAGTTAATTTTGAACCTTACCTCTTGCAGGCATAAATTACAATAATCATCACGAATTTGAAAGTAAAGCCCCAAAATACCAGCTAGGGGAGTATAGTCTTCTTTGCATTCAGAAAATAGTTGCATTAATCTTACAGCTAGATTGAAAAGTCCACCTGTTTCTATAAGGAGAATTTAAGATATATAGATATAACAAATGTCACTTTGATATTAAGTACTCAGGACTTACTTCTAATTGTCATCTGCTTATATGAAGCCTCGGATGGACAAATATAATTATCACGCCAATAAATTTCCATCCCCTGGCCTCTATGAAGTTCTAGTAATTGTTCTATATATACTTTAGTACCCTAACATTAATTCGAACTTTGTTAAAATTGTTAAAATTGAAATACAAAAGACGATACAACATTTTAATCTGATTTGTTTTACCTCTGGATGATTCAAAGCAAGTACCCTTTCCAAAGCAATAAATATGGCATAATTCGCAGCATTTATTGTGCTTGCGATGCCATAAATATTATGCGCTACAGGAATACCTCTTCTTAAAACAGAATTATCTTGAATGTCATCGAGTCTGAAAATATGACATCAATAATTTCTTCCTTTTCTAAACACGTTTGAAGATGCAATTCACGGGAAGTAGTTCTAATTACAGTGGAATATCTAGTATTCAAAATAATAGGACAACATGACTCGTCAGATAAAGGAATTTTTGAATAATAAAACCCTTGTTTTTTTTCATGATTATTATACACTATATACTACTTTAACTATTTATGCATCCTATATCTTTCTTGGTGCTAAATCACATAAATTTTTTAATACCTCGAGTTGTGTCACAAGATCAACTTCATACTGTGGCAATAGAAAACATATAAGATTGTACAGAGTAATCCACTGACTAGTAGGCACAAAGACAGCTGCGCTAAATATCGCCTCTGAGACAATATGAATGATCTGTCACAGGGACGATTTTAGCTTCTTTTGTAATAGTGAAGTAAAGTTTCAGGATCACATATAATGACACACAGTTATTGTGGTCTACAAGTGAACGGATCACCTTGTAGGAAGAATATACATACGTGTCAATTTCTTCTGATAGCAAAGTACAGAGGCTGACGGATGTACCGTTCGTATAACAGAAAGCTCAGTTCTCAGATACCAGAGGTTTCACGTGTACATCAAATAATCATGAACCAAGAAAAAATTAATTGACTTACAAAAGGCTGGAAGTGTGAAGTAGCTGGATAATTTCACCGACAGCACAGAGTTTATCTTCGGGTATTCTTAACCAGTAATTGAAAGCATGCACTAATTTACCTCTGATTTGTTTTCCAGGAATTTTTAATATATAACTAAGCGGCTCCAATAATACCTATAAAACAAATATACAAAGGTCTGAAACATACAGCCATGAAATATGATATTACATATTCACAATTCGTTATTTGTCACTTTGACAGTTATCTTAACCTCACTAAATACGATTTTTAATTGCTTGTAAACTAACCTCATCTTCATCCTTGTCACCGGTACGTGAGTAAGGTATATATTTATCTTTCTGCATAACGTTCTCCAGCGTAACCAAATCTTTCGATTCAGGTACTTAATTATTGTCCTAAACGCAACTATGTGATAATAACGTTAAGAAAGACTTAACGATTCCACCAGACCACTTTAATTGGGCACTCCGTCGTCTGCTATGTTCTTGGTGATCATTCACAATTTTTCCATTGTTATACTATCGTAGAGGTGTGACTATCGATTATCGATATCATATCGATATCTTATTGATGCTTACCGATATACAGGGTCTACCACGTATCTCGGAACCCATGCGCGCGCAAACTTGAGTAAATAGTGTAGGGTCGTCGTGCAACCTACGCGGTGGCCAGGCCTCGTCTGTACCACTTTATGCGGGCTCTCGACTTGTTCCGCTGCCCTACACAGCGTGGTGGAGTAGATATCTTCGGAGAGGCGGTTGGGAAGGAAGGAATTAACAACCTTCCGCTGGTATCAGTGTTGGTTTATTTAACGTGGTCACTCGACCACGTGGACACGACTCACAGTGGTGCCATTTCCCGAAAAGCTGGCCAAAATTCAATTTTTGATGTATATAGCAGCTTTTTTTTAGTATAGCAGATTTGTTGTATATATATCAATGCATCAAATGCCGCTTAAATTTTTTAAATATATTGATTGGTTACTGAGATATAGGCCGTCAAAGTTGATGAAATTTCAAGCTCCTGCATATCTTGAAAATTGGAGCTTGTTTAATGCGTGAGGGAAAGTGTAACTTGAAAAACATTTATTTTATGTGAAACATTTTATCATTAAAGTAGGTGTTATAGACATCCATTTTCCACAGAAATAAAGTAACATATCTTTGAATTTATCCTTGTAATTCCGTTCTCAATATATCATAAATATTACCCATATCTTAATAAACCGGAAGGAAAATAAACCGAAAGGAAAATAAACCGAAATTCACGCCGAGACAAGTTTCTTGATATAATGTCAACTATGATATCCAGTTGAGAAACTTTGCGCCTTTTTGCGCATTTTTAAGATATTTAATTTTAAAGTATCAAGTAGAGGTATTTACGGTCTGTCCCTCTAGAGCATAGTGGCGATATCTCGTGCAAAGGTTTGAATATGGAAAATTGAATATGATATAAAAAAATCTACCGAAAACATTAATACAATAATACAATAATAATAAATAAGTAAGTAAATAATAATTAATAATAATAATGATGGGTCCAAGATTATAGACGACTAACAACCCCAAAAACATAAGAATATCAATTTTTATGAAAATCGAGTGAAATTACGAATTTTGGCCAGCTTTTTCAGAAATGCCACCACTGTGCGGCGGTGAGAGGCAAAGCTCTCCTTCTGGCTTATCGCCTTGAACGTACAGAAAAATGACTCTTTTGGCCAGCCTATCGCTGTGAGCACTAATTATTGATTATCGTCTAGCGACCGACTTCTGACTACTCTTTATATTCGGTCTGTTGCCTCTAGTGCTAGTAGACGACGACTGTTGCCAGGAACGACGATGATTGTCGTCATGGTGTGCGGGAAACGGAGCGGTTCCACCACTCCTGCACAATGGTGAACGGTTCGACTTCGGCTCGGCGCGGTCGTTTACCCCCTCTTACAATCCAGGGGATTCTTACAATCCCCTCTCCAATCTTGCCAAACCTTGTCACCCTTCAAGACTTTATACCTTCACCAGCAGTTCATAGATGACGCCTGTATCGACTCATTGCGACGTTGCTATTTACTCAAGTTTGCGCGCGCATGGGTTCCGAGCTACGTGGTAGACCCTGTATGTGTGCAATAGTGGAAGCCATAATAAATGGTGCCAATTTGGAATCAGATTTTTTAAAATCTGAAAATCATAAGCACATTTTATGTAAATTAACATATATTAATATTCAATTAAATGTACATCATTTAGCATTTTCTGATACATGCATTTGTGGTGAATATTTTGTAATTACCAGCACAATTCTTCCCTTCAGTAACTAATTATCCAACCTCTTTCCGTGTTCATTTAACCTCTTTTCGTGTTCACTTATCCCCTTTCCGTGTTCACTTAACCTCTTTGATTTCGTTTCATTTATTTTGTCCATTTCCGGTTTCTATTAACGTATATATCACTTCATTCATTTCCAAATGTTGCGTTTTAGTTCAAAGATGATTCTATTTCGCTTCATACTTATATTTTCTTAAAACCACTGTAAAATATTTCCAATATTATGTATCGCATCACCAAACCAGTCCGAGAGTCCACAAAATATACTACATTTATAACTATTAGTATACTTTAATATCACTTCTACTTACCATAGTTATAATATTTATATATTACTTCGACATAATTAATCAAGAATTGTGTACTTTAACATAATTTTCTATAAAAAAAGCGTTAATTGTAAACCCAAGTACAAGACTCACATTACTGAAAATAGGACTCCCGATCGGTAAACACGCGGTGTTGCCACGTTCTTCAGCACGGCTAGTACTAGAGTAGGCTGTGGTACATGCATACTATTTAGTGAATGAGTCAGTTGACTCATTAATTATTATGTAGGAATTTATTATCTCTTAATTTATCTAGGAAGTGACGTGTATATTATTTCCTGTTTTATGTGGATATTAATACTAATTTACTGTTTACAATAGGATTACCTGCTAGATATATTTACTTGTGAATGAAGGAGTTTTATAAAGAGACTAAAGTAATTAATATTAATTTAATATTCATTACATAGACATATTTTTTAAATATCCATTTTATTTAGAATTTGCACAATTGAAACAAATTGAAATTAAAACATATATGCACATATACATGTATTAAATAAAAAATTTAATTATTTTGTAATGTCTGTAGTTTTCTTCTTTTTCATTGAGGAACTAAGATTTATATTATACATATTTTAACTTAACATATGTAAGAAAATCCGAGGGTTCAGAGCACCTAGCATGCCCATCTGGGAAATGTCACCGAGAGGCCGATATGCGAGTGGGAACGGTATGCATTTGGGGGTGCCGTAAAGCAGGCCCTTGAAGGTACTATGTCGTGGGTCCGACGAGCCCACCCTTTGGGCGCCCATGATGAAGCGTCGGGGGCATTCTATGGAAAGCCAGCATTGAGAGCGTACGGATAGCGATCCATAGAGTATTGTAATATCAGCATGTAGTTGGAATAAATACGAGTATTATCATTACTGACTAATTATATCCTAAACGTAGTCTTACACATAATTATTAAGTAATATATTAGAAAATTGTTGCAACACAATTTTTATTCTTTTCACAGTTTGCATTCCACAGCCACAAAGTTCCTTAATAACACATACTATATCACATTCTTGCAAAATGCTGCAATGTCCTAAATTTATCAATACATTTCTTTGGTTTGCTATGGACAGAAAAAGTGTTTCTTTATCTGAAATTCATATACATACCGGGTGAGTCTCCTAACATGACGACCTCAAATAACTCGTAAGGTATTCGTTGTACGAAAAAATGTTTCAAACAAAAGTTGCATGCTATCTAGGGGGACATACAGTACTCTAATCTGTTTTTTATTACCTTACTTTTTTATTGAGATATTAGGGTCACCTTCAGTTTTTTAAATGGAATGTCTAATATTTTTTTTCGAGTTCGGATAGATCATCAAATTTTGCGTAAAAAAGTATTACACAAAGTGGGACTTCAAATGAATAATTACTGAGATATCTTCAAATTAATAATCTTCTATTAGAAAATACGCGTAGTCAACGCGATTCTTAACACGACTTTGTTTACGACGGCAGGTCATGTCTGTAAACAAGTTCTCTGTTAGATGTTAGAAATCACGATGTTCAGTAACAGTGAAAAATACGATATGATAATTGTTTATGGTGTGTGTGAAGAAAATGCTATAAGAGCTTAGATCCTGTACCAAGCTAAGTATCCTGATCGAAATCAGCCATCGCATTCTACCTTCTTAAGGCTTCGTCGAAGACTCAAAGAACATGGCAATTTTAATGTACAGAAACGTAAAATGTATCACAAAATTGTAGATAACGAAGGATGTCGTACTTCAACCTTAGCAGCTATTGCCCATAAGTGCATTGACTGTAATGGACAGCACTTCAAACACCGCTTGAAATAACATTTGTTTCAAAATTATCTCAGTAATTATTCATTTGAAGTCCCACTTTGTGTAATACTGTTTTACGCAAAATTTGATGATTTATTAAAATTCGAAAAAAAATATTAGACATTCCATTTAAAAAACTGAAGGTGACCCAATATCTCAATAAAAAACAGATTAGAGTACTGTATGTCCCCCTAGATACCATGCAACTTTTGTTTGAAACATTTTTTCGTGCAACGAATACCTTACGAGTTATTTGAGGTCGTCATGTTAGGAGACTCACCCTGTATATTCATTAAGCAAAACATGTGCTTTCCTATTAAGATAAGAACTTCTGAGGGGACTTTTAAGCCACCCATGGATATTTCTTAGAAATATTTATCATTTACACAATAATCAGAGGATAATAGAAGTGACAAACAAGATGAACAATTAGTTTTTGTAGACATCTTAAAAACAACATAACCAGATATGTAAAATAATCATGCTCTTCATAGGTCGTACTAATTCATTGCGGTTTCATATTTATTAATGCAAATACTAAAAAGTTGTCCTAAATATTATCTATCTTTCCAACACACTAATATATTATTTATTATACTTAAACAATTACACTTATACACTACACATATAAATTACATTTAGACATTTATAAATTAAAATAAATCCATAGTATGTCCACACAACACAGTTATGACACAACGCGAACGGCTTCTCGTAAGACTGGTGACAGCGTTGCCAGGTTTACTATGTTCCGGCCTGTACTAGAGATGGCCGCGGTTTCCCCCCCAAGAAAAAGTTTACGATGTTTGAAAATCCAACCGGCGAATTTTCACCAAATACATCGTTAATTTTCTGAGCAGCAACTACAGTTGCCGTATACGGCATTATAATCACTTTTGCCGTTGTACAAAAAAGTACTCGAAGATCGCGTTATAATGCAATACTAGCAATAGTTTTTCGCAAATATCTCGAAAACGAAAAGAGTTTGACATTTTCGTAATGGGGGAAAATTGTTTATAATTTCCATTTTTACAACATATTAAAAAATCATCCAAATCGGAGAGGGGGCCGCTAATCGACGAGTTCACCCTATTTGATAAAGAAAGCCGGTATACAAAGTGTTAAAATTAATAAGATTGAGATAGTACCAAAAATAATCCTATTTTGCAATATAAATTGTTCTATGCAATATGTTCTGTCCTATGTTTGCGAATTTTCGGGAATCGGTTTATAACATAATCTCCATTTAACTCTACATCATAATGTATATTGAACAATGCAAGTCCATTGAGTTTATCCTTTTCTATAGTTTATTTAAGTCAAGTTTTAAGTCTTCATAAAGTACAAAAAAGTATATTGCACTACCTGACCGAGACACCTTGAATACATTATAATACGTAGAAATATATTGTATGTCTGTTTGGTACTTTATTTATTGTCGTATAAATTACAATATTTATAATTCTAATATGTGACTCGTTCGAGGTGTTAGACGTAAGTGATTAGACTTATATAAGTGATCCTTGAGATGTAAATTATCTGGGTCAATAAGCATATGCTTATGCATCCTTTGTAAGACGTTAAGAAGTCAAGGGTGCGAGGTAGTGGGAATGGAAAAGAATCTGGTAGGAATGTATGAATACAAAGTTCTAGGCGTATGACTTGGAGTTCATAACTGAAGCCTTAACTTTAAGGGATTCAAGGGTCGTTATGCGTGCGTCATTCGGTAAGGGAGATAGCACGAGACTGCTGTTACTCATCTTGATATCTGACATTATCGTAAACTAACAGCAAACCTAAAAATATTTACTTGTAGAGCTGCATCCAACAATGCCAACAAATATAGAAAGTTCAATTTACAATTAGTGTCTGAAAATGCACACATGCGTTTTCTGTAATAAATCATCATTATTGTAATTATATGTAATAATCAGCTAAGAATGCAGAGTAAGTAAGTGTATAGTCCTCTATGTATATCTCTACTATATTAATAATAAGGCAATTATTTGTATTAAGCGAGCCTGCTCTGATGACCATGACCTTGACATATGTTGTCAAGGACGACCTGCTGAATAATCTCCACACGGGTTTAGCCGCCGTTATTTCTTAAGAAGTTATTCATTGTTAAAAATAGAACACGGAAGGACGTCCATAAACTTTGTTTTTATGCAAAAATATATCGTTTACTTACTCGTTATATCGTAAATATAACGTTTACTTTGTTATTCCCAGTACGAGTAATTATTAAGTATTAGGCTATAAATTGTTTTCGAACAAATCTCTTATTTAATAATTAAACGTTTGAGTGCCACGGACCTTTGCACAAATATGATCAAAAAATCCCAGGCGGCGCGACGCGTTTGTTTCTATCTTTCTTCTTCTCGTTACGTTTAACAAATGATAATTTGTAACAATGAGGAGTCGAGGTAATCACACTCACAAGGGACATCACCCAAGGTTAACGCACCGGGTTTAATAAAATTGATACATACACGAGGTACATAGATTGTGTAAGAAAATCCAAGAGTACAGAACGCCTAGTCTGCCCATCTAGGAAATATCACCGAGAGGCCGATATGCGAGCGGGAACGATATACATTGGGGGTGCCGTAAAGCAGGCCCTTGAAGGTGGGCTCGTCGTGGGTTCGACGGCAATGAAATTTTTGAGCGGCAATGACGCAGTGTCGGGGCATTCGATGGGAAGCCGTCGTTTAGAGTTTAGAGCGTACGGTTAGCGATCCGTAGGATATTGTAGCGTTAGCGCGAAATACGAATAAATATAACATAAGTATACTCATTATTGAGCGACCTTACCCTAAATGTAGTCTTACAATCGTAAAAAAAATATTTGTCACCCTTTTTTTTTTATCTGCAATGATCCATATCTAGACGGTGATATAAGCCATCAAAAGTGGGAATGAAAAACTCATTTTCTTAAATAATTTGCTAGAAAAAAATGTTTTAAATGAAAGTTGTGTATTTTTTAATGACAAATTTAGCTGCACAAGCAGTTTTTCAATGTTGCAATGTGTTTAAAACACGTTCAGGCCGGCGTGCATCACCGGTGGGTCACACGATACTAAGCCATCGGGCGGCGTGCATCACCGGTGGGTCACGCTTAAACTTTCGTTTAGACCACCATCAAAAATATAGTTCGTTTAGTAACTGGAAAAAATTGCCTTACAGTTGAAAATTTAAATAATTGAAATTTAATGTATATTGATTGAAAAGAGGTAGTATTTATTTTATTTTATCTCAACATTATAAACATGTATTATAGAACTAAAATTTAGTAATAAAAACATAACAATTAAATATTATAACTGAGCAAACAGATACATCGCGTATACAGGTCTGAACAAGCAACAATCGTGCGCCGCCAGATGAAGCACAGCGTGAATTCGAGCGCCGCCTCTAGTGATGGGCACCATCGACTAAAAACTATCGATTATTCGATAGTACCCAACTACTACTTTCATTCGAATGATTTTTAAGACGTTCGACTTAGATTAACAGTTAGTAAGAACTATCGACGAATTCAGTCGTTAAAACCATCGAATCCTTAAGGGGGTAGACACGGGTAATGCAGCGAGCTGTATATCGACATAATTTGGCCCGAAACATGGGTGTCGAAAGGTTCGTTTTTTTCCTTATACGAGAATATTTTGAGCTGGGTGAGGGCTCATTCGAAAGAGGAAGGTTGAACGAGGAGCGCTGCACAGCTTTTTCAAGGAAATTGTGTTGATATCTAATAATATGAGTGTTCAAAGTGTAACCAAAAATCGATAAAATACACCCGCAGAATACAAGCATTTTTAGGTCACTAAAAGAGTTTTGTGACACAATCAGGGCGTGCAGCGCTCCTCGTTAACCCTTCCTCTTTCGAATGAGCCCTCACCCAGCTCAAAATATTCTCATATAAGGAAGAAAAACGAACCTTTCTGACTGCACTCCCACAGACGAGTTTCGTCGTCCGCTTTTAGTATTGCCGTTAAAACAGAGCACGTGACGTCACAAATTTAGTTCAGGTAGTGGTGACGAGGTGGCGCTTACTCAGGAGGGCTGGCAACGTGAAATCATAGCAAAACTGAAGCGTTGGCTTGTGACATGTGCTACAGGAAAAGCGTGATGCAGTCAATGTATGCATTTTCGTACGATTATAGGGTAGGACATGCATTTTAGGCGTACGTTGACTGGGAACTGTATAAATTTACTAAACGCTTTTACTGTAACACATGCTTGACTTGAAATCGCTGTCGAATTTATGTTATAATTATATGGCTATATATTATTTAAAATATAAAAGAAGAGATTGGAACTTTTTTACTAATACTGGAAGTATTGATGTACTGATATATTTTCAGAATGTGGTAGTACAGCAATTATTTGAAATTATTGCTCTTATTATTCTTTTTCATTCTTTTGACTATTTTGTATAAAACATATTATAAGGAAATGTCTAAATCAGTCAACAGTTGACTCCCCGATTTTTTGGATAAGCTTTACGCTCCTATGTATGTAGTATCGAACGCCGATTCAGACGTGCATACGTGATACGTGAATACAGATACAGTAAGGCATAGTTGTCGCAACTTATCAAGACTTCTGACGCGCTGTTGCCACATCTGTTACAAATGTGATCATCAGCTAACTGAATGAATCGGCTCGGGCGGAGATTTTGTCTCGAGCCGCCGCAAACTTTTCTGTAGGTTCGCGTCCCGCACGTGTTCATTTTTTTACTTTCTGAATTTCTCTTAATAAAACCTTTACTAACGTACTTGCGAGATGTTTCTGATTAAAATAAGGCCAAACACGATATAGTTTGAATTATATTTGCTTGTTGATACTAATTGAATACGTACCACAAATTCTGTATCAACCAGTAAACATAATTCAAACTATATCGTGTTTGGTCTCATTTGAATCGGAAAGATCTCCCAGATACATTGGTAAAAGTTGCATGTAGAAAAATTAATAAATAAAGAAGTTTCATCGTTGAATTAGAACTAGTCACACCGATACTCTGGTTCGGATCGTATTACACCGCGTCGTCGAGCGTCGTTATCGCCACGGAGCATTCCCCCACGTGGAGGGGGGATAGTCCATTTCTCCAGCCAATCTTTTCTTGCATTTTTGTCAGCATAATACAATGTATTGTTCGAAACTTTCTCATCACCATTCAATCATGTGTACGAGACTGACTGGTCAATTGTGAACAGTTGGAAAAACTGTTTGCAGAAAATGTTTCGAATAATTGAGTGGGTCTGATTTCGGTAAATGTATATGTAAGACAATCGAACGGAGAGGAGTCTCTCTGTCTCGATTAGGTATTACTTATTACAATGATTTTGTAGGCGTGTATGTGTTAAAAGGGGTTCTGTTTATTAAAACTGTGCTATCTCGACCGTAGTCTATACAAGAATGCCTTTCCTTGGCAAAAGCGTCGGTCGCGAGGACGCCTACGTCACCATGGCACTTTTTAACCATTTTAGCGTTCGCCCCAAAAGAAAGCTACGCTAGACAAAGATAGCGTGCATCGCCAAAATGCACATGGCCCGTCTCGGCCGTTCCAGTACCTCGAATATTCTAACATATAGAAGCTCATCTACTTTTTCTTCTCACTTATAATTCCCTTACTGCAACGAAACATATTGAAGCATAACCACATTTCAAGTAATTCAAATGTACAATCAATTTTCTACGCTTGCACTACCAGCAGACTTTCCGTTTAAATTCTTTCAAGTGCAACGCAACAGCTCACAATTTCTTTCCACATTCAGATTAGAATATCGAAATAACAAGCAGCTCCCTCTCGCCTGTCGGTATTACCATTTCTGTGCAGGAAAAAGCTGCTGTAATACCGACCTTCCAAATCGGAGAGGTCACGTGCCGTGTCTACCCCTTTAAGGGTAGGTCGAAAGGTTCGCTTAATTTCCTTATATGAGAATATTTTGAGCTGGGTGAGGGCTCATTCGAAAGAGGAAGGTTAAACGAGGAGCGCTGCAGAGGAGTTTCAACGAAATTGTGTTGATATCTAATAATATGAGTGTTCAAAGTGTAACAAAAAATCGAAAAAATACACCCGCAGAATACAAGCATTTTTAGGTCACTAAAAGAGTTTTGTGACACAATCGGGGCCTGCAGCGCTCCTCGTTGAACCTTCACGGAATATTAATAAAGAATACTTCGAGTCGACGACTCGCGTTTAAGCCTCATTCATTTAGTAGTCTTACAGGTGATGTGAAAGTTTTGAACAATACATTGTATTGTGATGACAAAAATGCAAGAAAAGATTGGCTGGAGAAATGGACTATCCCCCCTCCACGTGGGAGAATGCTCCGTGGCGATAACGACGCTCGACGACGCGGTGTAATACGATCCGAACCAGAGTATCGGTGTGACTAATACTAATTCAACGATGAAACTTTTTTATTTATTAATTTTTCTAAATGCAACTTTTACCAATGTATCTGGGAGATCTTTCCGATTCAAATGAGACCAAACACGATATAATTTGGATTGTATTTACTGGTTGATACAGACTTTGTGGTACGTACTCAATTAGTATCAGCAAGTAAATATAATTCAAACTATATCGTGTTTGGACTTATTTTAATCAGAAAAATCTCGCAAGTACGTTAGTAAAAGTTTCATGAAGAGAAATTCAGAAAGTAAAAAAATTAACACGTGCGGGACTCGAACCTACAGAAAAGTTTCTGACGGCTCGAGACAAAATCTCCGCCCGAGTCGATTCATTCAGTTAGCTGATGATCACATTTGTAACAGATGTGGCCACAGCGCGACAGAAGTCTTGATAAGGTGCGACAACTATGCCTTACTGTGTCTGTATTCACGTATCACGTATGCACGACTGAATCGGCGTTCGATACTACATACATAGGAGCGTAAAGCTTATCAAAAAAATCAGGGAGTCAACTGTTGACTGATTTAGACATTTCCTTATAATATGTTTTATACAAAATAGTCAAAAGGATGAAAAAGAATAATAAGAGCAATAATTTCAAATAATTGCTGTACTACCACATTCTGAAAATATGATATCAGTACATCAATACTTCCAGTATTAGTAAAAAAGTTCCAATCTCTTCTTTTATATTTTAAATAATATATAGCCATATAATTATAACATAAATTCGACAGCGATTTCAAGTCAAGCATGTGTTACAGTAAAAGCGTTTAGTAAATTTATACAGTTCCCAGTCAACGTACGCCTAAAATGCATGACCTACCCTATAATCGTACGAAAATGCATACATTGACTGCATCACGCTTTTCCTGTAGCACATTTCACAAGCCAACGCTTCAGTTTTGCTATGATTTCACGTTGCCAGCCCTCCCGAGTAAGCGCCACCTCGTCACCACTACCTGAACTAAATTTGTGACGTCACGTGCTCTGTTTTAACGGCAATACTAAAAGCGGACGACGAAACTCGTCTGTGGGAGTGCAGTCAGAAAGGTTCGTTTTTCTTCCTTATATGAGAATATTTTGAGCTGGGTGAGGGCTCATTCGAAAGAGGAAGGGTTAACGAGGAGCGCTGCACGCCCTGATTGTGTCACAAAACTCTTTTAGTGACCTAAAAATGCTTGTATTCTGCGGGTGTATTTTATCGATTTTTGGTTACACTTTGAACACTCATATTATTAGATATCAACACAATTTCCTTGAAAAAGCTGTGCAGCGCTCCTCGTTCAACCTTCCTCTTTCGAATGAGCCCTCACCCAGCTCAAAATATTCTCGTATAAGGAAAAAAACGAACCTTTCGACACCCATGTTTCGGGCCAAATTATGTCGATATACAGCTCGCTGCATTACCCGTGTCTACCCCCGATTTTCTACAGTGTTACGTCCCGGCCCTAAGGTGGGACGCAACGTAGGGATCTTGCCACGTCACCCAGCCCGCCGCTGCAACAACTTGCTGAGGACCGTAATTTCTCCGGGGAGAGGAGGCATGTCGAGGAAGGAAAAAGGATATTGGAGTTTGGATGTGCGTTTCGTCTCGGAATCGACCGCCTAGACTCATCAGTAGGGCTGCAGTCGACTCCTGCCCCAGACGCAAGGATTCAGGATCGGAACTTATATATATATGAAGTGGCCAAGGGGCGACCACTTGCGCGAAGACGACGACGACGATGGCGACCTGGTGGCGAATCCTGCGTACCAACTTCAGGCGCTTAGAAAATAGAATTAGAAGAGGAACGTATGGAGGGCGTTCTCTTTACCGACGACGATCTAAATCAATACGTCGAAGGCGATGCCGGCAGACGTCACAACAGTAATGGCGTCGAGAAAATCCAAGTCTAACTTCGTCCTGTAGAGGCGCGCAGTACATTAGGTAGTGCGCCAACACGGAGGCTCACTTATCATATATGTAGATGCATATACATATGTGTACTTACACATATGCATAATATTTATAATTTGCTACGGGCTGGGTCCAACTATAAACCCAACCTGACCATATGTATATATATATGTATACATAAGAAATAAATTATTATTAATTAATAAATAATTTTATTTTATCGTTTAAAAAAGGTCATGTAAATATAATATAAATAAAATGAATTAAATCTTAAAAAGGAAGAAAAATCGACTGTATTCCCATCACATTTTATAGTTTTCCTTATTCCTAAACACGCGGACTTCGGAAAAAGTTAGATTTTAAATATCTTTTATCGTTAGCAGGATCTGTTAGGTTTCTGGCGCCACTCTACTCTAGCAGGATCTGCTAGGTTTCTCGCACGCTACCCTACTCTAGCAGGTCCTGTTATATTATAGGCGCCGGCCTCCTACAATGACAAGCATGTAACAGCGACTGCATCGACTTTGTGGCTATTCTGGTTCTAAAGGCCGCCAACAGGCATTAATTCCGATCTGTTGTGCCAGGTTTGGCTATCTGGGTAGTTGTAAGAACAACTAGTTTTCTCAATTATCGCACAAATGAAATTTTCGCGGGTACATTACAGACCGGTACACTTCACCACATGGCCACGTGGCCCGTTTGAACGCCAACAAGCACTATTCGTTGAGAATAGTACAACTTTTGAAACTGTCAGCTTGAGACAGACAACGATGTAGGCAACAAGATGGCTGCCGGCCTTTAGACACATTTCACATTTAGCAAATATTGAACGATTTAATGGTTTATTCACTGATATCAGACCAGCTGACCATTCCTTGAACTAGCACAATATCACAGAAATTCGATGTTTGATAGTTCACCACTTGTGGAAGAAAACTAGTCCGTGTTACGATTTGCACGCATCGAACGATATCGGACGTAAGAATAGTTCACTGATCTTCCGTCGGAGGCGTTTATGATATATTTCAGATAATATCACCACGTTATCGTCAGGGTCGATAAAAATACAAATCAGTCGGTAAATGTAGGTACTAATTTCATACCACGAACGGCGATTCATAAGTGAATACGTGAACACCGACACCAGTAAGGCATAGCTGCCGCCTATCACGCTGTTGCCATATCTGTTACAATTATAACCACCAGCAAAATGAATCGGCTCGAGCCGAGATGTTGATTCGAGCCGCTGCAAACTTTTTTGTAAGTTCAAGTCCCCTTGGGGTATATTTTTTTACATTAATTTCTTAATTTGTTGTGTAAGATAATCGAACGGAGAGGAGTAGTCGCTCCGTCTCGATTAGGTCTTACTTATTACAATGATTTTGTAGGCGTGTATATGTTAACCCTTTCGCTCCGGCCGGCTTCTCCGGCGCGGCAGTCCTGCTGAACGGGCCGCCGCACAGTGCGGCCTTTCAATGGGCGTTCGGGACAAAAATAAAAAAATGCATATAATGTAGAAATAATCCAAATTTTTATAGTGAGAAAGGTCAAACTAGTTGTATGACATAACATCATCATAACAATAACAATAAATAATAACAATTAATAACAAATAGTAACAAATAATAAGAAATAATTATTACATAACGAAATATAAGTAAAACATGAATACTGTAATAAAAATAATATATAGTGGAATGAACGGCACATAGTTAACATACTGTTGTATTCCGGGATTCGGGACCGCTGTGCGTCGTTCGGTGAGCCGAAACTGAGTTTTGGTCTCTCCGAAAAATTCAATAACTTGGAGTGTTGCAGGTAGTTGCAGATAAAAATTATATAGCAATGTAGTGCAACACCTTGTCGATTCAAAACAACAAAAATTACAGGACGTTTTGTGTCGCTTCTTTGCAAATTGAATTTTAACAAACCATTAAAAATTTTACATTGCAAATTAAAATTTTGCATTCCGCTTATGAAATTCTCCATATTTAAGGTACAACAAACCATATTACAAAATACGAACAAAAAAGAACGAGTGATGCACGAGTTATCTAGTTTTTTAGATTTCAGTTATTATAAACCGATGACTATTGCCGGTCCCCTATTCATTTTTTATAGTAATAATTGTTACATTCGTATTCCTTACCCACCGATTAATGATTATTTTGAATAAAAAGTTCAAAATCCAAACATGACTTGTTTGATTTTTGTCCATTGGAGGCCGCACTGTGCGCCGCGCCAAAATTGTGCACGGTGCGCGACAACGATCGTCAGCAAACATTTGATAATAAAAATATTGGATGATAAAAACAAAACACTGATGGTACATTTCCAGAGGAACAAGCGCCCGTCGTATGTACAATACGCGGCATCTTATACAGAGCGATTATAGTCGCCCGTAGTATGTCAGTGGCATCTTGTGCAGAGCGACTATAGTCGCCCGTAGTATGTCAGTGGCATTTTATGGAGGGCGACTATAGTCGCCCGTAGTAGCGAAAGGGTTAAAAGGTGTTCTGTTTATTAAAACTGTGCTCTCTCCACCGTAGTCTACAAGAACGCCTTTCCTTAGCAAAAGCGTCGGTCGTGAGGACGCCTACGTCACCATGGCCCTTTTTAACCATTTTAGGGTTCGCCCCCAAAGAAAGCTACGCTAGACAAAGATAGTGTGCATCGGCAAAATGTACATGGGCCGCCTCGGCCGTTCCTGTATGTACCTATGGCAGGGACAGCAAGACGGGAATCGGTGTGACACCGCAACTATGACGCAGGGTGTGAGGGCCGTCATTTGTTTGTAAGATAAACCGCGTGGCCCGCGGTCCGCCAGCTAGCTGTGCCTGACCTATGTCAAGCAGCAATAAGAGTTCCTACGTTGTTTGAAATTTGCCGACAGCGTCGAACGTAGAAAAGGACAGCGAGTAAAGATAAGCGGCCGAGCAGCCAAGCCAAAAGACGATCTCAGCTTCTCTTTACTTTTCACTGCCTATCCATTCCTGCGGTCGAAAGTTATTAACGTTAATTAAGCCAGTAAATATAGTCCGAATTATATCGTGTTTGGTGTCGTTTTAATCAGAAAAATGTCAGCTATGCTGTGTAAAAATTTCATAAGAAAAGGATGAGAAATAGCAAAGTTTCATCGTTGAATTAGTATTACCTCACCGATATACCCGACCCGGAGGGGGCCGACTCTTTTGGGGCCAACTCCGAATCGATCTAAGCGCCATTCGACAGAGCGGGCGTTAGTGAAAACAGAAAAATCGTCTGTTTCGACATTTGACGGGGTGACATCTAAAGTCATTATACAGAATTATAAACTCACGGTGTGACATCTAACGTCATTAGGCAAAATTATAAACGGAGAGTGGGAGGCCATAGTTGTCAAATCACGTCATTTGAGAGATCTGTTGCACTATTGCCACATCTGTTACAATCCTGGCCATCAGCAACATGAATCGGCTCGAGCTGAGATTTCGATGTCTGCCGGATATAGACATAGCTGCTGAACCGCTGTAAACTTTTTCGTAGGTTCGATCCCCCTCGGCTATAATTTTTTTACATTAATTTTTTTTTATTTCCTAACTATATGACAATGATCAATTACCACTATTTTAAAAACATTTGTTAAATATTTTAATTTAATAAACCTAAATCTGAACTTATAGCGCTTTTTGCGCTACCGTTTCTCTTGTCATGTGTCTTGCCAATTATGTATGGTACCGTTAAATATTTCTAACATTAAAGTATAATGTATGAAGCGCATTTCCAGACGTCTTAGATTGAACAGTCGTAGATGAAGTGCAGGAAAACTCGTGTGATGTTTTACTACTATTTCCCCTTTCTTTTAGACGACTGTAAGAGTATTAAATAAATGAGGCTTAAACGCGAGTCGTCGACTCGAAGTACCCTTTATTTATATTCCGTAAAACAAGGCAGGACTGCTCCGAACGGCGATCGATGCAAGAATGTCCTTCGCTGCATCGTGATCGCCAACGACGCGCCGTCTGGGTTTTTCCCGGCGCCATGCCTTCAAGGGCCTTGGCCACGTGCGTCCTGTGGCCCATGGTGTCCGCTGGGTACGTGCGCTTTCGGGGCCCGCGCTGACATTACCCATATGCCCAAGTAGAGCGTACGCGGTCCGAAATCTCTTACACTCAGCCATCCTGCAACAATGCCCGTCCTCGAGCATTCTCGTTACGCTGTTTTCTGAAAAAGATAAAACAGACGTCCGACAGATCGGATTCAGTATTTTGTCATTTGACGTCTAACACGAATTCGAAGTAATCTGACGCTAAATACTCTCCCCGTATTGTGCTGGCTTTCCATGGCATGGCGATTCAACATTCGCCCTTTTTCATCTCGCCATCAGCATGTAGACTCGTTCTGGTGCCATGACAGATACCTCACGCCATGGTTGATGCTTTCGGTTGACGTTTAATGATTTCTTTAACGAACCACTTCGTTAAGACTACAGCCTCCCGTGCTATCGTGACGGACCTCCCACGTCACGACTCACAACCCGAAACGGTCCACTATGCTAGACAGACTACAATACATATCTTAGCCATAGTACCGATTCTTCCACGTAGTCATGACGGACAACCCACGTCATGACCCACCCCATTTCAGCAACAACGCTTCCGCTACACGGTCAACTTCAACACATGCCAACAACTAGCAAGCATGAACAGACAGTAATATGCGATACTTCTGAACAGTGTAACATGCTCAAATCAAAATCTACTCCTTTCCATGATCTGTGACGACATAACGAACTACTTGCCGTTATGCTCACAATCATTTCAGCGATCTGTGACGACATAACGAACTACTCGCCGTTATGCGCACGATCCTTTCAGCAACCTGTGACGACATAACGAACTACTCGCCGTTATGCTCACAATCCATTCAGCAGCCTGTGACGACGTAACGATCTACTTGCCGTTACGTTCACAATCCATTCAGCAGCCTGTGACGACATAACGAACTACTCGCCGTTATGCGCACAATCCTTTCAGCAGCCTGTGACGACGTAACGAACTACTTGCTGTTACGTTCACAATCCAATCAGCATCCTGTGACGACGTAACGAACTACTTGCCGTTACGTTCACAATCCAATCAGCATCCTGTGACGACGTAACGAACTACTCGCCGTTACGTTCACAATCCAATCAGCGATCTGTGACGACATAACGAACTACTCGCCGTTATGCGCACAATCCTTTCAGCAGCCTGTGACGACGTAACGAACTACTTGCTGTTACGTTCACAATCCAATCAGCATCCTGTGACGACGTAACGAACTACTTGCCGTTACGTTCACAATCCAATCAGCATCCTGTGACGACGTAACGAACTACTCGCCGTTACGTTCACAATCCATTCAGCAGCCTGTGACGACGTAACGAACTACTTGCCGTTACGTTCACAATCCAATCAGCGATCTGTGACGACATAACGAACTACTCGCCGTTATGCGCACAATCCTTTCAGCAGCCTGTGACGACGTAACGAACTACTCGCCGTTATGCGCACAATCCTTTCAGCAGCCTGTGACGACGTAACGAACTACTTGCCGTTACGTTCACAATCCAATCAGCATCCTGTGACGACGTAACGAACTACTCGCCGTTACGTTCACAATCCAATCAGCATCCTGTGACGACGTAACGAACTACTCGCCGTTACGTTCACAATCCAATCAGCATCCTGTGACGACGTAACGAACTACTTGCCGTTACGTTCACAATCCAATCAGCATCCTGTGACGACGTAACGAACTACTCGCCGTTACGTTCACAATCCGGTGTATACTACAAATGATGCAAGATTCCTCTCGCCATCATCTTCGCTATACTTATGAATTCTGGAACATACTATATTATTATACTACAAAGTCCAGTCTGCCGTACAGGCCATAACCACGGGGTTATTCACTCAACCATTGACTTTTTTTTTTTTTTCAGGTAGCGTCCCCTCCATGTTCATGGACCGTACCCCCTCCACTATACGCAGCAATGCTTTACCGCGCTACTCCCTTCTCTAGACACAAGAAAACATGTACAATACATTCATCTGTGAATATTTTCCTTTGCTGCCTCGATAGTTTTCACAACTACCAGTTCCACCTAAAGGAAAATATTAATCCTGGTCGCCCTGATCATCGTCTTGAATAAGACTTCAGGATTTCACACAACCGGCGACGATCACTGTTTCGTACTGCCTTTACCCCCTCCTCGCACCGTCGTCCTTTTCTCTTTTTCTGTACTTACAAAAACCGTGGCCCTTCTCCGTAGCGTCGGATAGTGGACACTCTAAGCCACTCGCGGTGCGTTAGCGGTGCCCCGTACCTGGGCGCAAAACCTGCCGCGATGTCCCTGCTCCTTACAAATGTCGCAGGTAGCCCTTGGTCGCGTACAGTGACGACACATATGTCCTTCTCGGCCGCAATTGTAGCAAACCAGAGGTCTCCGGGAAGACCGTCCAGTGTACGCCACAGTCTTGTCCGTCGTCCGCGTCACCAACCTTTTTCCCTCCGGTTCTGCCGTCGGCATGGCTCCCATCACCATCATTGCCGCATACAACTCCTGGACATCTCGATACTGGTTGGAGCGAATCGTGCGTGCGATGTTTTCATCGCCGATGCCGCCCATTATTGCGTCTCGTAGAAAGTCGTCCGGGATGTCTACTTTCAAGGCTCGTAATTTTGCGAGTTTCTCGAAACAGTAATCTCCCAGCTTCTGCCCCGGCTGCGCGTGATACGTGGCTGCCTCAAGTAGCAACTTCGAGAATGGCACCGGTCTTCGAAATTGTTTGATCAGAACCCTTTTGAAAGAACTCCAGGTGTGGTCGTTCCTCAGTTCGTCGTGATAGTATCGGCGGGCGTGTCCCGACAATTGACGTGCAATATTGCACAGCGTGTCATCGTCCGTCCATCCATACCGACGGGCCACGCGATCCACGTCACGCACCCACGACTCAACATTAGCATTGTCTTTTGCCGGATCAAAACGTGGCACTAAATGCTCCTCGTTCGCGGGTCTGCTACGCAAGCACCGCACTTCCTGTTTCAGGCGTCTCACGGTTTCACGCCAATCACCCGAACTTTCCGATGAGTAACGCGATCGGTCTCGATGTCGTGATCGATCTCGCGAACGGTCACACGAATTACCCGTGGAATACTCTTGCGACCGATTCCGTGAACCACCCCTGTCTATACGATCGCTCCGCGTGCGTTTTCGCGAACTTTCTTGCGAGCGATCGTTCGAGTTTTCGCGCGCTCGTTCACCTGAGCGACTCCGCGAATGTTCACGAGCACGCTTGTTTGTACTTCCTCTTGTGCGACCCACTATCCACCACACAAGCTGCTTCAATGTTCTTTTCAATGTCCTTCACTGTCACAAACGCGTAAAAACGTCCAAGTTTGTACAATGTCTTTCACTGAACCACAAAACACGCAGTATCAAAAACACGCGGTATATCCAAAACACGTAGTATACCAAGACACGTGGTTTATCCCACTTCTGATATGTAAGAGTATTAAATAAATGAGGCTTAAACGCGAGTCGTCGACTCGAAGTACTCTTTATTTATATTCCGTAAAACAAGGCAGGACTGCTCCGAACGGCGATCGATGCAAGAATGTCCTTCGCTGCATCGTGATCGCCAACGACGCGCCGTCTGGGTTTTTCCCGGCGCCATGCCCTCAAGGGCCTTGGCCACGTGCGTCCTGTGGCCCATGGTGTCCGCTGGGTACGTGCGCTTTCGGGGCCCGCGCTGACATTACCCATATGCCCAAGTAGAGCGTACGCGGTCCGAAATCTCTTAAGGTGGGTACAGACGGGGGCTCTGCGGCTGTAACGCGGCAGCTATCTAGCGATGGGCACCGCGTATAGACGAACCGTGAATTTGAACGCGCACTCGCCATCAGTTCAGTGTTTGTCGCTGAAGTTGGGCGATGCTGCAGCTCTGATTATTGCTAGTAGCGCAGTGGTAATTGCAGCTTATAATGAGTTACCATTATAACCTTTTTTCGGCCTATAAATGAATTTTAACAGACAAGAGGCATCAATTTACAATCGACAATATAGAAGAAACTATTATTGTCCGCAGTCTAGTAATAACTGAAGAAAACACGATTCATTCGTGTCCCCGATTCGCTTTTCGTAATTGTATCGTCGTAATGATTTTTAAATATGATGTAGAAAATATGACGTACTAGTAGGAAGTTTATCCCCACTCCTGGGGGGTATACCCCTGGAGGCGTCCAGAAGCTCGCTTGCCGATCAGTGTAACCCGATCCGGGTACGGGTATATTGGTGAGGTAATACTAATTCAACGATGAAACTTTGCTATTTCTTATCCTTTTCTTATGAAATTTTTACACAGCATAGCTGACATTTTTCTGATTAAAACGACACCAAACACGATATAATTCGGACTATATTTACTGGCTTAATTAACGTTAATAACTTTCGACCGCAGAAATGGATAGGCAGTGAAAAGTAAAGAGAAGCTGAGATCGTCTTTTGGCTTGGCTGCTCGGCCGCTTATCTTTACTCGCTGTCCTTTTCTACGTTCGACGCTGTCGGCAAATTTCAAACAACGTAGGAACTCTTATTGCTGCTTGACATAGGTCACGCACAGCTAGCTGGCGGGCCGCGGGCCACGCGGTTTATCTTACAAACAAATGACGGCCCTCACACCCTGCGTCATAGTTGCGGTGTCACACCGATTCCCGTCTTGCTGTCCCTGTCATAGGTACAGAAACGGCCGAGGCGGCCCATGTGCATTTTGCCGATGCACACTATCTTTGTCTAGCGTAGCTTTCTTTGGGGGCGAACCCTAAAATGGTTAAAAAGGGCCATGGTGACGTAGGCGTCCTCACGACTGACGCTTTTGCTAAGGAAAGGCATTCTTGTAGACTACGGTGGAGAGAGCACAGTTTTAATAAACAGAACACCTTTTAACATATACACGCCTACAAAATCATTGTAATAAGTAATACCTAATCGAGACGGAGCGACTACTCCTCTCCGTTCGATTATCTTACACAACAAATTAAGAAATTAATGTAAAAAAATATACCCCAAGGGGACTTGAACTTACAAAAAAGTTTGCAGCGGCTCGAATCAACATCTCGGCTCGAGCCGATTCATTTTGCTGGTGGTTATAATTGTAACAGATATGGCAACAGCGTGATAGGCGGCAGCTATGCCTTACTGGTGTCGGTGTTCACGTATTCACTTATGAATCGCCGTTCGTGGTATGAAATTAGTACCTACATTTACCGACTGATTTGTATTTTTATCGACCCTGACGATAACGTGGTGATATTATCTGAAATATATCATAAACGCCTCCGACGGAAGATCAGTGAACTATTCTTACGTCCGATATCGTTCGATGCGTGCAAATCGTAACACGGACTAGTTTTCTTCCACAAGTGGTGAACTATCAAACATCGAATTTCTGTGATATTGTGCTAGTTCAAGGAATGGTCAGCTGGTCTGATATCAGTGAATAAACCATTAAATCGTTCAATATTTGCTAAATGTGAAATGTGTCTAAAGGCCGGCAGCCATCTTGTTGCCTACATCGTTGTCTGTCTCAAGCTGACAGTTTCAAAAGTTGTACTATTCTCCACGAATAGTGCTTGTTGGCGTTCAAACGGGCCACGTGGCCATGTGGTGAAGTGTACCGGTCTGTAATGTACCCGCGAAAATTTCATTTGTGCGATAATTGAGAAAACTAGTTGTTCTTACAAAATCGAACTTTTACAAAGACTTTTGTAAAGATTTACTGTTTTATTGCAAGAATTAGTATTGATTTGTACAAGTTGATCTGAGTGCGACTCTAGTAGATCTCGTCTGCGCGACTTTAGTTTATATTCTGATGTGCAGGGCTTCTTCTTCCTTCCATTACAGCTCCGGTTCCTCTTCCTGAGTTCCTTGGTCCTCCTTCGAGATCGTCCTCGTCCAATGGGGTTGGTTCTTGTTGAGTTTCTATTCGTCCTTGGGCGCGTGGAGGTGGCAATGCTACGCTTCTCGGTAAGGGCGTCAGGGTACGCGCGTATTTGGGGAAAACGCGAGAAAGCTGAGGAAAAACGCGCGAGGGTCGGAGAAAGCGCGCTGAAGAGTCGAGTGGCTCTTGAGAGGTCCTTTTGTTCAGCGGTAGAACATGTGGCGGCCAGAACAGGATATCGTGGGGCTTGACAACCTCCGGAGGTCGTACGTGATTCGATAGACTTTAGCCAATTCTTTATGCTCCGTAATAAATAACCTTTCGTATCTTCCAAGTGAAGTGTTCTAAGGTCCAAATGCTCCGAGGTTCCCTTTTGTTCGACAACCTATTGCTGGTACTTGAATAATGTACAGCTTTATTTATCGCGCGTATGCTCATCCGGCTTCGTATCTCGCTCCTAAGTTATTATCGCTATCGATAATTATATTTATATAGTCGATCATCGGTTCGATGTCACTAGACATTAACCCTAGGTAACGCGATAGCGTAACAATACATTTACTGAGTTGTGTATATGTATACACGGTACATACAGGGTGTCCCGTAACTAGGGGAACATCGGGAAATGGGGGGTAGCTGAGGTGATTCTGAACAACTTTTTCCTTGACCAAAATGTTTATTTGAAGCTTCGTTTTTGAGTTATTAACCAAAAACACTGCCCAATTAGAGCGCTCGAAATCCCGGGACTCAGGCGCTTAACGTTTTGTGGCGCTTCGTCGTGTACGGGGGCCTCGACGGTATCGAGATAATCGTACGGCAAATGTTACATCGTCTTTAAGCGAGGCTAATGTGGAATTTTTGGTTGTTCATTAATAAGAAATAAACTAATTATCCTTTTATTTAAGCGAGCAGAGTCGTGGTCGCGAAAGAACGCATTGACACGCCGTGTTACATTGTCTTTAAGCAGGGATAATGTGGAATTTTTGGTTGTTCATTAATAAGAAATAAACTAATTATTCTTTTATTTAAGCGAGCAGAGTCGTGGTCGCGAAAGAACGCATTGACACGCCGTTAATTCGTGCACGAATGGGTAAGTGTTTCTAAGTATTAAAACACTTTATTCCTTTCGGATGACGAATAAAAGTATCGGACACAGTTATTAAACGATTTATTAGTTTATTTCTTATTCCCGAATAACCAAAAATTCCACATTAGCCTCGCTTGAAGACGATGTAACACGGCGTGTCAATGCGTTCTTTCGCGACCACGACTCTGCTCGCTTAAATAAAAGAATAATTAGTTTATTTCTTATTAATGAACAACCAAAAATTCCACATTATCCCTGCTTAAAGACAATGTAACACGGCGTGTCAATGCGTTCTTTCGCGACCACGACTCTGCTCGCTTAAATAAAAGAATAATTAGTTTATTTCTTATTAATGAACAACCAAAAATTCCACATTAGCCTCGCTTAAAGACGATGTAACATTTGCCGTACGATTCTCTCGATACCGTCGAGGCCCCCGTACACGACGAAGCGCCACAAAACGTTGCGCGCCTGAGTCCCGGGATTTCGAGCGCTCTAATTGGGCAGTGTTTTTAGTTAATAACTCAAAAACGAAGCTTGAAACAACATTTTGGTCAAGGAAAAAGTTGTTCAGAATCACCTCAGCTACCCCCCATTTCCCGATGTTCCCCTAGTTACGGGACACCCTGTATGTACCGTGTATACATATACACTGTTACGCTATCGCGTTAACTAGGGTTAATATTTAGTGATATCGAACCGATGATCGACTATATAATCGTGACTATCGATAGCGATAATAATTTAGGAGCGAAATTCAAAGTTAGAGGAACATACGCGATACAACGATCGGTACATTGTTAATTATTGTACGCGTATTCCTACAAAGCGCTGTAAGATTCCTTTTCCCTCGTGTATTTTCTCAGGATTTTTCCAGCACATTTCTAATTACCGTTACCTCGCGACTTTCATGCGCTTTCTCGGGTTTTTCCCATTTCTCCCTTGCGCGCGCACCCCTACGTCCTTACACGGAAAGCAAAGACGTTACCACCCCCACGCGTCCAAGGACGAACCAAGGCCCAGCAAGACTCAACCCCATTGGCCGCTACGTGAAGAGAAAGGGAAACCAAGGAACTCAGGAAGAAGGACCAGAGCCATAATGGAAAGAAGAAGAAGCCTCGCACATCAGAATATAAACTAAAGTCGCGCAGACGAGATCAACTTGTACAAATCAATATTAGTTCTTGGAATAAAACAGTAAATCTTTACAAAAGTTGGTGTTCTTTGAATATTCCGCGCTTTTCCACAAGCAGAGCGGTTCAGCGCTCCACGGGCAACCGAACCTACACAAAGTCCCCATATCCCACCAGCCGCGACGCAACAAAATTGGTGACAGCGGTGGGATAATTCAAAATAAAGAGGATAAATTTGGAAATTCATCCTCTGCAGCCGGCTTGTGGAAGGCGCTTCATCAACGGTGCAATCTCTCTCTCCTGGGTTTTACACGGTTTCCCCAGGAGCAAGGATAAATATCGGAGAGGAGAGCGAAAAGTACGACCGTGCAGAATACCCCGGCTTATCGCATGCACATCCAAGACGACCTGAAGGACAAATAACGAGAATTCCACCCACGACATCGAGGCAGAAACGACGACCGACGGATAGATGTTCATTGACCTGCAATTCACCGATCGAGGAGACGACGAAGGAACAGTGGATCATCGGAAAACGCAGTTGGAGTGGTAACGCAGTGACCCTGAAAGACAAGTAAATTAGGCGAAATTTGCGCTCACGGTATTTAGTTACGAACGAGAATCTCGCGAATCCAGAAAAACGCAAGTCTGTAGCTCCGGAAATTATATTTGATTTGATTACGAAATAGGACCGTAGTCAGCATATCTTCACGATCGCGTCTCGGAAACGTAGGACGATCCGCAGTGGTGGTAGAAGCCCCTTTTCGATTGAATTTACCCATAGTATCAGCTCAACGGAATTATTCCCTCGAGCGCCTCAGACAGGCAACCCGTCATATACAATTTTAATATCGCACTCTGTTCGCGAAATTGACTCAGTTAGCGTCCCCGACGCGAGTAGTTCTTCTAGCAATAATGACCTTGCTAGCGTTAAAACATTTCCCGTCAAACCCGCAGAAATTTCGATTTGGCATTATTCCACGTTTCGATGGAAGCCCTTGCTCGCTTATGCGTTCTTATAAAAATTTCTCAGTAAATAAATGGCTACTTCTCAGTCATACCCAGAGAAAGATCAGAAATCCCCCCACACATGTTGAAATAGAATTGAAATTGAAATTTCCAAAAGACAGTATTATAAACAGAAGGACCTAGAGAAGTACTGATGTTCGTTACTGCCCCAGGGATCAGAAAGTGATTACCTCCCCTGTCGTCTTTCATTTGATTTTTCCCTCACACCGTTCTGCTCTTGCGTTGATATTGGGTCTCGTCGAGTATTCGTGCATTGTATAACGTGTTTCGAATTTGCGTATGCATGTGCGAATAAGATATTTTTCCGACGTTTCGGTACCCTGGTATATATCTATCATTGGAGATCGAACGAGAACGTTGTGTCGAGGAGGAAAGGACGTACAGACGGATGAGTTCAACCACCAGATAGAACCTCTTTGGCGAGGCTTGAACAAAAGTCGAGACATTACCCAGACAGAACGAAAAATTCGTAGCCTCCGTTTTCCTAATGCGTGGGAAGACGGTAGCGAAAACGAAACCGGAAACGAACTTGATAAAGACCCAGAAATTGACGATACAAACCCTGACAAATATCATACCCCAGATAAAAGAGGAGGTTCCTGCTTTCTCCCATGAAGCCATCTTCAAGAGAAGTAGAACCACCCCTCTACGCGACCGCGATTAACTACGCATAGGACGTAAATTGGGCAAGGATTGCGTTCACCCACATTGGAGCTGATGTTCGAAACCGCTGCCTGGTAACCGGATAGGCTGTAGTACTAATCATTCCGGCCCAGCCCCGGCTAGCGCACGCTCGATGTTGGGATATGGTGCTGTTCTGGACGCAACGCCGTCAGTACCAGACAGAGAAATAGAAAGTGCGGTACCGGATGACATGCCGGAGCACAAGGAAAAGAGGGAGGAAAGGTTACGTTGCAATACGTAAGCGGTGCTGTCCAGGCAAAATTCGGAAGTAACCATAGTGTATAAGAGAGAAGTGCAGTGAGGTGCAAGCTGTTGGAACGCAATCCAAGCTAAGAACGAAGCAATGTGATACATCTGCAGAAAAAAAAAGAAAACGTTAATCGAAATGTGACCCAGATTCTACCCTTTAGAATGACAGATGATCAACCTACCCTTATCCGTTTCCTACATCAAGGAAAGTAACAGAAACCTGTTGACGTTCTATGGTAACTTTACCAGAAATCTTGATATCATGCTCTTACCCATTGTAAATTGGAAACCGTACCCATTGTACCCGCACAGTCAATTTATCAGTCGATACAAATGTCCTGGAGAAATCCATATAGATCTGCATTATACTTCACCAGTCCAATGACAAAACCATTTTGCAAAATCTCAATATCCATAGGATTACACCCATCGCATTTCAACTACAACCATTAGGTTCCCTCGTTCATATACTTATAGTCTTCACAGATTATTTAAAAGGTATTATTCTGCCAGAACAAACTACCTCTGTACATGAAGTAACCGAGGTTGCCCCCACATGAATTGCCCAATAAAGTTAACATTTCAATATTACCTGAACCCTCTAAAGAAAATTTACCTCGTACACTTGCCAATTACCTTGATAAATTGTTCACACTAGTATCCACTACCCGCTACCACAGCTGCGATCACCGGAACCAAGCTAGAGAAAGACAAGAATGTTATACGAAACGAATATCGAACCGCGTAAACTCCATGTAAACAATCATACGATCCACTAATTGTAAGAGAATTAAAGATGTTAGAATTCGACTCCGTTTGAATAGGGCCATGCCATGTAACAAGTCCACAGAACGACTTGATCGAGTTAGAAATAGGAAACAACAAATTAGGAAGGTTTGCAAAAATAAAATCAGCTTCCCTGATTCCTAACCGTAAACGATAACAATGCGATTAATGTGAACCGAAATTTAGTCTTGCGCTTACTTTTTAGTATACTTATGCAATTGATAAAATTGGAAAATTCGCCGATCATCGAGTAGGAAATATCCACTCATGTATAAAAGTACCTAATTTGAAAGCTGTCACCGTAGGTAACACCTTTTGATAAGGGGGGAGGTGTTACGCTATCGCGTTAACTAGGGTTAATATTTAGTGATATCGAACCGATGATCGACTATATAATCGTGACTATCGATAGCGATAATAATTTAGGAGCGAAATTCAAAGTTAGAGGAACATACGCGATACAACGATCGGTACATTGTTAATTATTGTACGCGTATTCCTACAAAGCGCTGTAAGATTCCTTTTCCCTCGTGTATTTTCTCAGGATTTTTCCAGCACATTTCTAATTACCGTTACCTCGCGACTTTCAGGCGCTTTCTCGGGTTTTTCCCATTTCTCCCTTGCGCGCGCACCCCTGCGTCCTTACACGGAAAGCAAAGAAGTTACCACCCCCACGCATCCAAGGACGAACCAAGGCCCAGCAAGACTCAACCCCATTGGCCGCTACGTGAAGAGAAAGGGAAACCAAGGAACTCAGGAAGAAGGACCAGAGCCGTAATGGAAAGAAGAAGCCTCGCATATGAGAATATAAACTAAAGTCGCGCAGACGAGATCAACTTGTACAAATCAATATTAGTTCTTGGAATAAAACAGTAAATCTTTACAAAAGTTGGTGTTCTTTGAATATTCCGCGCTTTTCCACAAGCAGAGCGGTTCAGCGCTCCACGGGCAACCGAACCTACACAAAGTCCCCATATCCCACCAGCCGCGACGCAACAGTCCAAAGTCCAAACGACTAATATTAGTCGTTAAGGATTCGATGGTTTTAACGACTGAATTCGTCGATAGTTTTTAGTAACTGTTAATCTAAGTCGAACGTCTAGTTCAATGTGTAGTCCATGCCCATACGGGCAATAGCGTTTAGCCGTCTATATCCGTGATCGATAGTAATCTATGGTTGAACAATGTGAATGTGTAACGGGCACGTGGCGATAACTAGAGTACAAAGAAATCCTAAATACTATAGATTTAATGTAAACATTTCTTAGTGTGTAAACTGTGTGAATAAAGAACAATACAAAAACTAACAGTAACTACATTCAGTCGATGGTCCAAAGTCCAAACGACTAAATCATTCGATGGTTTTAACGTCTGAATTTTGTCGATAGTTTTAAGTATCTACATTCAGTCGACTAAATTAGTCGTTAGCCGATACTATCGATAGTCTTAAAAATCATTCGAATGAAAGTAGTAGTTGGGTACTATCGAATAATCGATAGTTTTTAGTCGATGGTGCCCATCACTAGAGGCGGCGCTCGAACTCACGCTGTGCTTCATCTGGCGGCGCACGATTGTTGCTTGTTCAGACCTGTATACGCGATGTATCTGTTTGCTCAGTTATAATATTTAATTGTTATGTTTTTATTACTAAATTTTAGTTCTATAATACATGTTTATAATGTTGAGATAAAATAAAATAAATACTACCTCTTTTCAATCAATATACATTAAATTTCAATTATTTAAATTTTCAACTATAAGGCAATTTTTTCCAGTTACTAAACGAACTATATTTTTGATGGTGGTCTAAACGAAAGTTTAAGCGTGACCCACCGGTGATGCACGCCGCCCGATGGCTTAGTATCGTGTGACCCACCGGTGATGCACGCCGGCCTGAACGTGTTTTAAACACATTGCAACATTGAAAAACTGCTTGTGCAGCTAAATTTGTCATTAAAAAATACACAACTTTCATTTAAAACATTTTTTTCTAGCAAATTATTTAAGAAAATGAGTTTTTCATTCCCACTTTTGATGGCTTATATCACCGTCTAGATATGGATCATTGCAGATAAAAAAAAAAGGGTGACAAATATTTTTTTTACGATTGTAAGACTACATTTAGGGTAAGGTCGCTCAATAATGAGTATACTTATGTTATATTTATTCGTATTTCGCGCTAACGCTACAATATCCTACGGATCGCTAACCGTACGCTCTAAACTCTAAACGACGGCTTCCCATCGAATGCCCCGACACTGCGTCATTGCCGCTCAAAAATTTCATTGCCGTCGAACCGACGACGAGCCCACCTTCAAGGGCCTGCTTTACGGCACCCCCAATGTATATCGTTCCCGCTCGCATATCGGCCTCTCGGTGATATTTCCTAGATGGGCAGACTAGGCGTTCTGTACTCTTGGATTTTCTTACACAATCTATGTACCTCGTGTATGTATCAATTTTATTAAACCCGGTGCGTTAACCTTGGGTGATGTCCCTTGTGAGTGTGATTACCTCGACTCCTCATTGTTACAAATTATCATTTGTTAAACGTAACGAGAAGAAGAAAGATAGAAACAAACGCGTCGCGCCGCCTGGGATTTTTTGATCATATTTGTGCAAAGGTCCGTGGCACTCAAACGTTTAATTATTAAATAAGAGATTTGTTCGAAAACAATTTATAGCCTAATACTTAATAATTACTCGTACTGGGAATAACAAAGTAAACGTTATATTTACGATATAACGAGTAAGTAAACGATATATTTTTGCATAAAAACAAAGTTTATGGACGTCCTTCCGTGTTCTATTTTTAACAATGAATAACTTCTTAAGAAATAACGGCGGCTAAACCCGTGTGGAGATTATTCAGCAGGTCGTCCTTGACAACATATGTCAAGGTCATGGTCATCAGAGCAGGCTCGCTTAATACAAATAATTGCCTTATTATTAATATAGTAGAGATATACATAGAGGACTATACACTTACTTACTCTGCATTCTTAGCTGATTATTACATATAATTACAATAATGATGATTTATTACAGAAAACGGATGTGTGCATTTTCAGACACTAATTGTAAATTGAACTTTCTATATTTGTTGGCATTGTTGGATGCAGCTCTACAAGTAAAGATTTTTAGGTTTGCTGTTAGTTTACGATAATGTCAGATATCAAGATGAGTAACAGCAGTCTCGTGCTATCTCCCTTACCGAATGACGCACGCATAACGACCCTTGAATCCCTTAAAGTTAAGGCTTCAGTTATGAACTCCAAGTCATACGCCTAGAACTTTGTATTCATACATTCCTACCAGATTCTTTTCCATTCCCACTACCTCGCACCCTTGACTTCTTAACGTCTTACAAAGGATGCATAAGCATATGCTTATTGTCCCAGATAATTTACATCTCAAGGATCACTTATATAAGTCTAATCACTTACGTCTAACACCTCGAACGAGTCACATATTAGAATTATAAATATTGTAATTTATACGACAATAAATAAAGTACCAAACAGACATACAATATATTTCTACGTATTATAATGTATTCAAGGTGTCTCGGTCAGGTAGTGCAATATACTTTTTTGTACTTTATCAAGACTTAAAACTTGACTTAAATAAACTATAGAAAAGGATAAACTCAATGGACTTGCATTGTTCAATATACATTATGATGTAGAGTTAAATGGAGATTATGTTATAAACCGATTCCCGAAAATTCGCAAACATAGGACAGAACATATTGCATAGAACAATTTATATTGCAAAATAGGATTATTTATGGTACTATCTCAATCTTATTAATTTTAACACTTTGTATACCGGCTTTCTTTATCAAATAGGGTGAACTCGTCGATTAGCGGCCCCCTCTCCGATTTGGATGATTTTTTAATATGTTGTAAAAATGGAAATTATAAACAATTTTCCCCCATTACGAAAATGTCAAACTCTTTTCGTTTTCGAGATATTTGCGAAAAACTATTGCTAGTATTGCATTATAACGCGATCTTCGAGTACTTTTTTGTACAACGGCAAAAGTGATTATAATGCCGTATACGGCAACTATAGTTGCTGCTCAGAAAATTAACGACGTATTTGGTGAAAATTCGCCGGTTGGATTTTCAAACATCGTAAACTTTTTCTTGGGGGGGAAACCGCGGCCATCTCTAGTACAGGCCGGAACATAGTAAACCTGGCAACGCTGTCATCAGTCTTACGAGAAGCCGTTCGCGTTGTGTCATAACTGTGTTGTGTGGACATAGTATGGATTTATTTTAATTTATAAATGACTAAATGTAATTTATATGTGTAGTGTATAAGTGTAATTGTTTAAGTATAATAAATAATATATTAGTGTGTTGGAAAGATAGATAATATGGTACAAATCACCATAACCGTCATTTCCTATTGGACAACTTTTTAGTATTTGCATTAATAAATATGAAACCGCAATGAATTAGTACGACCTATGAAGAGCATGATTATTTTACATATCTGGTTATGTTGTTTTTAAGATGTCTACAAAAACTAATTGTTCATCTTGTTTGTCACTTCTATTATCCTCTGATTATTGTGTAAATGATAAATATTTCTAAGAAATATCCATGGGTGGCTTAAAAGTCCCCTCAGAAGTTCTTATCTTAATAGGAAAGCACATGTTTTGCTTAATGAATATACAGGGTGAGTCTCCTAACATGACGACCTCAAATAACTCGTAAGGTATTCGTTGCACGAAAAAATGTTTCAAACAAAAGTTGCATGGTATCTAGGGGGACATACAGTACTCTAATCTGTTTTTTATTACCTTACTTTTTTATTGAGATATTGGGTCACCTTCAGTTTTTTAAATGGAATGTCTAATATTTTTTTTCGAATTGTAATAAATCATCAAATTTTGCGTAAAAAAGTATTACACAAAGTGGGACTTCAAATGAATAATTACTGAGATAATTTTGAAACAAATGTTATTTCAAGCGGTGTTTGAAGTGCTGTCCATTACAGTCAATGCACTTATGGGCAATAGCTGCTTAGGTTGAAGTACGACATCCTTCGTTATCTACAATTTTGTGATACATTTTACGTTTCTGTACATTAAAATTGCCATGTTCTTTGAGTCTTCGACGAAGCCTTAAGAAGGTAGAATGCGATGGCTGATTTCGATCATGATACTTAGCTTGGTACAAGATCTAAGCTCTTATAGCATTTTCTTCACACACACCATAAACAATTATCATATCGTATTTTTCACTGTTACTGAACATCGTGATTTCTAACATCTAACAGAGAACTTGTTTACAGACATGACGTGCCGTCGTAAACAAAGTCGTGTTAAGAATCGCGTTGACTACGCGTATTTTCTAATAGAAGATTATTAACTTGAAGATATCTCAGTAATTATTCATTTGAAGTCCCACTTTGTGTAATACTTTTTTACGCAAAATTTGATGATCTATCCGAACTCGAAAAAAAATATTAGACATTCCATTTAAAAAACTGAAGGTGACCCTAATATCTCAATAAAAAAGTAAGGTAATAAAAAACAGATTAGAGTACTGTATGTCCCTCTAGATAGCATGCAACTTTTGTTTGAAACATTTATTCGTACAACGAATACCTTACGAGTTATTTGAGGTCGTCATGTTAGGAGACTCACCCTGTATGTATATGAATTTCAGATAAAGAAACACTTTTTCTGTCCATAGCAAACCAAAGAAATGTATTGATAAATTTAGGACATTGCAGCATTTTGCAAGAATGTGATATAGTATGTGTTATTAAGGAACTTTGTGGCTGTGGAATGCAAACTGTGAAAAGAATAAAAATTGTGTTGCAACAATTTTCTAATATATTACTTAATAATTATGTGTAAGACTACGTTTAGGATATAATTAGTCAGTAATGATAATACTCGTATTTATTCCAACTACATGCTGATATTACAATACTCTATGGATCGCTATCCGTACGCTCTCAATGCTGGCTTTCCATAGAATGCCCCCGACGCTTCATCATGGGCGCCCAAAGGGTGGGCTCGTCGGACCCACGACATAGTACCTTCAAGGGCCTGCTCTACGGCACCCCCAAATGTATACCGTTCCCACTCGCATATCGGCCTCTCGGTGACATTTCCCAGATGGGCATGCTAGGTGCTCTGAACCCTCGGATTTTCTTACATATGTTAAGTTAAAATATGTATAATATAAATCTTAGTTCCTCAATGAAAAAGAAGAAAACTACAGACATTACAAAATAATTAAATTTTGTATTTAATACATGTATATGTGCATATATGTTTTAATTTCAATTTGTGACAATTGCGTGTCAATGCGTTCTTTCGCGACCACGACTCTGCTCGCTCAAATAAAAATAATTAGTTTATTTCTTATTAATGAACAACCAAAAATTCCACATTATCCCTGCTTAAAGACAATGTAACACGGCGTGTCAATGCGTTCTTTCGCGACCACGACTCTGCTCGCTTAAATAAAAGAATAATTAGTTTATTTCTTATTAATGAACAACCAAAAATTCCACATTAGCCTCGCTTAAAGACGATGTAACATTTGCCGTACGATTCTCTCGATACCGTCGAGGCCCCCGTACACGACGAAGCGCCACAAAACGTTGCGCGCCTGAGTCCCGGGATTTCGAGCGCTCTAATTGGGTAGTGTTTTTGGTTAATAACTCAAAAACGAAGCTTCAAACAACATTTTGGTCAAGGAAAAAGTTGTTCAGAATCACCTCAGCTACCCCCCATTTCCCGATGTTCCCCTAGTTACGGGACACCCTGTATATGCATGAAATTGGAGAATCTGCCGATAAACTGAATTTAAGTTGCGGGAGTTTTGAATAGATTTTATCATGAGGTTGAAGATTCACTATCAAATATATGCCCTCGATATCGGTATTGAATAATTAATTCATTAAGCATGTGTAAATTCAATTATGCATAACGCAAACTAATGCAAACCTTTTAATCATTTGAAACTCAGAGCAATATTAACCGATTTTAGTAACATCTTCAAAATGTATACTATTTACTGATATTTATAAAATGCAGTACTTTAATTTTTATTTAAGATATTATGTAATTTTCCCAAATATCTTGTAAACTAATCCTTTAAACTTTTCAGAATAAAGCAAATCCTTCCGTTTAATTTTAAAAAAGGCATTTAATTATTGACAGTGCACGAATACTTTCATCCTCGCTTTTACATTAATAAGAAATAAGAAGTTTCAAGTATTATCAATAAGAAAGAAGATGAGTCGAAACGATCAAGGGTACATCAAAATGTAAGTATTACTTTTAATCATTACAATTACGTGTATCGCTGATATGAATGTATAAACATTTTCCAATTTTATTCAAATATTCTTTCATTACAGATCGAAATGGAACGGCCAAGGAGAATAATTAATAAACCATCGAGGTTTGAGACCACAACCTCAGAAGAGGAACCACCGGCGAAACGTCCAAGGATAGTCCCCGGCGGTATCGACGAGGACGTGGAAGACCTGAGGAGGGCTTTGGAAGGCCCTCATTGTACACCACTCACAAACAATTCACTCACAAACAATTACACACCGCCCACAAACAATTACATACCGCCCACATACACCTATACACCTCCCACTAGCACCAACACACCCCCCACATATCCATACACACAACAATACACACAACAATCAAACAGACCACACGCAGGAAATACGCAAACAATTTATGTTTCAGGCAGTCCACAACAGATGCATCAAGACAGCGCTGGAACTATACAGATGAGGTATGTTGTATGTCCATTCTTACACATAAAATACTGGAAACAAATAATGTATTCCTCGAATTGTTACATGTCAAGGGACATTTACTTACAAATGTTAATGTTTACAGGGATGTCTACCAAAAAATGGATAGGCTGGAGGCCATGATGGTGTAAGTATTGATTGCATTACTGTTATTAAAATAAATATAATTATAATTTACCTTTATAGAAAAATGACTGCAATTTTGGAGAGCATGCAGCAGCAGCAACAGCAGTCTATGCTGCAAGGAATGCAGCGAGGCAGCATTCCATCAAAACCAGCGGGTTTACCGATAACATCGGAACAGGAGATGGCAGATTTTGAAAGCCTGGATGAGCCTGGTTACAAGGCAGCTGTAAGTGAAACAGAAGTTAGAT
Organism: Nomada ferruginata; assembly: GCA_963583965.1. Classification (NCBI taxonomy): domain Eukaryota; kingdom Metazoa; phylum Arthropoda; class Insecta; order Hymenoptera; family Apidae; genus Nomada; species Nomada ferruginata. The sequence continues at coordinate 3,640,620 of OY757225.1, read as the reverse complement.
TTAATTCATCTTTATGTAATAAATGTTTCCATTAATCGTTACTTACTTTGTTTAGGTATCATATTTGGAATATCAAGGCGGGTATACTGTTAAAGAATCGGTGGCCATGTGTTTTAAGGAGGTATTTTCCGACTGCGTCTTGGCCAAATATTCTTGGCTGGGTCGCGAGGAGAACAATCTACCTCTGCGCGAAACACGGGCGGTTAGAGCTATTCATGGTAAGAATTTATATGGTATTTAGTGTTCATACTATATAATACTATATATATGGTTTTACTTACAATTGATTGTTTAGACTCCATGTTCCATAACCGCCGTTTTACGAGGCCAACGCGGAAAGATATCGAAGAAGGCATCAAAACCGCGCTTCGCACAGCCAAGGAGAGGCTGCGAAGCAGAAGGATTCGCCCCCAGAATCCTCAGCCTTGTACAGCGGGGGCTACCTTTTGGGATGGCGGGGAAGAGGTTAGTTTTGTATCACATATATAATCATAACCATCTTCTCAAATCTTTTTTCTTTCTCCACGGTACGCGGCAGCTGTAGTAGTGCCCTCTTACAAGAATCAAATGTCCGTACACTCGCAACTGCTCGCCACGGCTTCCTCTTGAATGACGATTATTTGACCACTCTCATTCGCAGGAGGCGGAAATTGAGAAAGGTGGCTCAACGTCTGGGCCTGTCCCACCTTGGCGACGTCTTAAAAGACCTCTCCGCCGGAATCAGGCGTCAAATTTCCCATCTCAAAAACAAGGGTTGGACTGACAGACTCGGTTCCTTCCGCAAGGTCGACCCCACCTTCTGGGCAACCTACGCTGCTTTGTCCAAAAAATTCGACAAGTACAAAATGCCGATCCTCAGCAACGGCAACTCCAGCGTCTGCTCGGCGGAGGACAAATCGGAACTCCTGGCGGGGCAGTTTGAGTCCGTCTTCAGGGAGGCTCGCTCTCTTATCACCCCACGCGAGTCCGCGATCTCTAACTTTACTACCTCCTTTCATAACACCTCTCTCTCCTACTCCGATCCACTTTGCCCTGGCTTATCTCCTCGTAGCATCTTCAAGGTCATTTCGTGCCTCGGTGACAAAAAATCGCCGGGAGACGACCGCATAAGCTCCCTGATGCTAAAAAACTCATCTAAGAAAATGATTTGCCAGGTGTTCTATATCTTTCGCTTTTGTTTACGCCTTTCCTATTTTCCGGAGCCATGGAAACTGGCTCGTGTCTCGGCTATCCACAAACACGGTAAACAAAAAAATCTTGCATCCAGCTACCGTCCAATAAGTCTCCTCTCCATTCTGGGTAAGGTTTTTGAGTCCATTATTTATGACCACGTCAGTGAATTTATTCTTGCAAACAACGTGATCATCCCACAACAGTTTGGTTTTCGGCGCAGCCACTCCACGATCCATCAGATCGTGCGCATTGCTCAAAGGGTTACGCACTGCTTTAACATCGGCCACGTTGCGGCAATGGTCCTTCTGGACCTCCAGAAGGCGTTTGACTCTGTATGGCACGACGCCCTAATATTTAAGCTCCACGCTCTCGGCTTCCGGGACGACTTCCTGAGGCTGATTGAGTCGTACCTATCCGGCAGATCCTTTTATGTCCGTGTCGACGGGGTTGCGTCAAGTGCTCGGCCGGTCCTGGCCGGCGTCCCACAGGGTTCAATTCTTGGCCCTGTGCTATTCAACCTATTCATCAACGACATTCCCACCCTCCCTTCGTGCACGCTGGCGCTGTTCGCGGACGACACTGCGCTCCTCACTGAATCGCGCCGACCGTGGGTGGCACGCGATCGCCTGCAATGTTACCTCGACTCGGTTCTTAACTTCTTCAAGCAATGGAAGCTCGCCATCAACGCCGATAAAACGGAAGCCATTTTGTTCTCGAAGCAGCATAACCGTATCATTGACAACCTTGTGGTTAACGGACACCTGGTCCCATGGTCCCGCAAGGTCACATATCTCGGGGTCATTCTTGACTCCAAGCTCACCTGGAGTGCGGCAGTCAACGATCGCATCGCTAAAATGCACAAGGTCACGGCCGCGCTCAGACCGCACCTGTCCTTCCGCTCCAACCTGCACGTAAACGTCCGCCTTTCCATCTATGCTATATGCGTTCGTCCCGTGTTGACTTACGGATTGTTGGCTTATTGGGACTGTCTCACGGTAGTGGACCGGCGTAAAGCCCAGATAGCCCAGAACAAGGTTTTGAAATTGATTCTGGGTCTGCCTGCTTTCTTTTCCACGAGGAAGCTCCACCTTCGTGCAGGGCTGCCACCAATCAGCACGTACACCGACAGATTGATGGCAAACTTCACCTGCAGCAAGCATGCAAATCCGCTGGTCCGTCGCCTGGCGGACTTTAACATTCACAATTTTCCCTACCGTGTTAAATACAGGTTCCCGCTCCAGTCCAGATTTGACTGTCTCCCCGACTGATTCCCCTGAGAATCACCTCCTTTATTTGTTCTTTACTCACATTATTTTATTTTCCCTCTATACTGTATATAATCATTCCTCATGTGCTTCGCACGCGACTCGTCCCCAGGACCTCACCCGCCTGGAGAAAATCACCGTTGTTTTACTCATCCTCCCTTAGTTCTAATTCATATCCTCGGCGGTTTTTTGAAAATTTTCCGCCATACCCCACCTTCGTTAACTTTCTACGGAAATACCTCCACCTCAGGCAGTTAACTGCAACATACACTCATGTTTGCCGGTAAGCTGGCGGACGCTGGCAGGTACGGCACAAAACGCAGGGGGAAGGGGAAGACGGGGAGAAAGCACGCAACACGTTGCGCAGATTCTCAGGGTGCCTCCACCTCTTCGTATTCTATTCTATTCTATTTTTTGTCGCTCCCTGTCACCCCTCCCCCCCCCAAATCCCTGCCAATATTTAAAAAAAAAAAAAAAATCAAATGTCCGTACACTCGCTAACAGTGAATACATATGTATAAGATTAGTCACTGAGATTGCAAATAATTATTTATCTAAATCAAAGATTGAATTATTTGCATGTTTTCGATCTTTTCAACTAAACAAATATTTGTTACAAATGCGAGTGACTAATTTAAAAACATTAAATTCCTTACGCCCAGATATTTATGTATGTATAATATTATTTATAATTTGCAGCAGGCGTGGATGCAGCTGTGAAGAGCCTGGAGAAGAGGATTTAATGGCAGCCGTGGTGGTTTTAGCCGGTAGAAATCCGGCACTGCCTCCAGCCGTGACTTAAGGGTCTGGAGGCGTCTTGTCGAAGATTTCCACCACGTAAAAAAAAAAAAAAAAAAGTTTTATAGGAGTATCTGAAGAGGACCTGAAGAAGATTTCTTTTTGATAAAACTTGTACAATAAAAACGATTGTAGTTGTATAAAATATTGTATATATAAGTTGTATATAGAATAATATATAAGTTAGCGTATATGCTAACTGTTATTTCTTTTATTGAATAAAGTAGAAGCATTACTAATTAATCAATAATTTTATTTTATAACCTAAAAAATATCATAAGTAAATGTAATATAAACAAAATGAATTCAATTTTGCTTGCACTGATCAGTGCAAAAATATATCTATATATTTTTTTTTATTTCATTCATAATATTACAATTCATATTACTGAAAAAAATATACTGCATTCCTATCACATTTATATAGTTCTCATTCCTAAAAGTCGTATTTCGGAAAAAGTTAGATTTTAAATACCACTTATAGTCACTCTCTCATGCAAAATTTAAATGGCTAAAGTTCCAGAATCTGCTGCATTTATGGTTTACCAGATTCTGCATCACATCTGTGGCTATTCTGTTTAACCAACTTGCTAGCAAAATCTGCTCTGGCAGGTTTGGCTGACTGGGAAGTTTCAGAATCTGCTGCATGTCTGCTATCCCCGAATCTGTTTCCCCCTCTCCGCCAATCCGCTGCCGGAGCCGGGTTTACCAGATTCTGCATCACATCTGTGGCTGTTCTGTTTAACCAACTCGCTAGCAAAATCTGCTCTGGCAGGTTTGGCTGACTGGGTAGTCGTATATGGTATATACTATACAATTTTAGAATTCGGCTCGGTCACTTGAAAATGTAACATCGAAAAATCGAATCAGTACGGGAACAGGGGATGGGTTAGTATTTCTGAAGAAAATAACGGTCATTCTTTAGTTCGTTTCGATGCTTTATATATATTTTATATTTATTTGTCTTATATTTTATTGTGTATTATAAAAATAACTAATAATATGTTTATTATTAATTTTAATACTTTGCAACATGAAATAAACGTACAATCAGCTATAGAATCCTTAAAATCCGAAATTACAACATTATTAAGTAATGAAGAAAATTATGAAAATAGATCGACAAATTCCTTCCATTCCTAATACAGCAATATTTATATCTACCCTAGGAAAAAGAAAAAACGACATAAATTTTGATGTAAAAACATTAATTAATGCCGTCATGTTAAATAACTGTCTATCTGATTTTAAATTTCAAGAACTGAGTAAAACCTTATAATATATAACCTAATTGATTCTCACAAAATATTTAGAACTGTTAACTTTTAAGTGCCGGAATAAAATAGTTTATGACAAATTGAAATATTATCAATTGGTTAAAAAAGAAACTTGTTGACCTTTTATATTTCTGAAATTCTAATTAGGAACTATAATAAATTTACAAAAAGTAACTACACCATTATTTCATGACATAGTTCAGACTCCAGACATAACCAATAAGCGAAAAACTATCGACTAATTATTCGATAGTATATCGTTACTAATTATTAATTAGTCGATAGTTTAAATTATTCGATGGTGCCCATCACTAGCCGCCTCACAGCGAAAAACATGAAAATCGGCCCCGGCGTGAACGTGTTAAAATATACTGTGACATCCTTATTAGTACTCGTAATTTTGAGACGTAACTGAAGCGGAAGCCCGAAAACGGAAGTTAATGTGAACTCCAAATTAAAATAGGCGTAGATAAGAAAGGAATTTCGAGATGCAGATGAAACGTGGGACCGAAGACGCAATATGTAATCATGATCTGTGGCGCCCTTCTGTGCTTCATTGGCCCACTCAAGAAATCCTAAGGGCCCGTCAATTTAGCACAGATCAAGAATTGAAAGAAGCAGTGTGTGCGTGGCTCGTAAATATATTACATTGTTTCATAGATCTGAAAAGAGTATGAACTATGTTTCCCACTATGACGTTCACCGATTTGATGAAAAGCTTCTAATTATTGCTGCCACCTCACGTTAATTTGCACAAAAGTCGTGGACTTCTCGCGGAATACAAGCTCAAAATCGCTGTTCTAGAACGATTCTTGATCTCTGTATGTTCAAGGACCCTTCTCATATAATGTGCATTTTACCGCACCCCCAAACCATTAACTTAATACTTTTGCTTAAGTACAAACAGAGTTTGGATTAAAATTGTTCTTACATGAATGAGAATTGCTAGCAGTTAACTGTAATGAAAAATTAATTTCTATGTTAAATTATATTAAATTATGTTAATATTTTGCTGATTATTATTTGTCAGACAACCAGGGGCACGCGGACCACAGTTTAGAAATTGCTGATCTCGACCATTCAAAAACAGGGATAGATTTACGAAGGTAGTTTCACTTCTGTCAAGGGTGGTAAATTAAATACACTTCACCAACAATTAGTTGAACTTTATCAAATAGAATTATTATGCGGTTACGTTGTCTAATAGAGGTAAATGGATTTTGATTGCACGAACTTGACTCACACCAATGGGAGAAAGTAAAATACGCAAAATACATTTTGAGACAATAGAGGTTTTAGAAAACAAACAAATACGTACATGTATTGTTTTAATGCACTCTATAAAGAGTATTTATTAATTTAAGTATTTTATTTCCATTCGGCGCATTTTTAGATGCTTGGTCCGCGTTGTGTGTCGAAATTAAAATGGTAATTGCTGTAATGCTCATAAATAGTTTGCTTTCGCAGAATTCACTTTACGAACGCAAATACCTGAATTACGATTTTTAATTCGACGTTTTATAATAATAATATATAATAAGATATTACTTAAATTTAAATGATTAGTAATAAAAAGATATATAAAAGAGTGGACGTACGAACATTACAAATAGTAACAGTATGATAATATGAAACATGATTACTGGTGGTACGCCATTAAATGTGTTAATAATTTCAAATCATTATCACGTAGAAATGCATCCTTTCCTGAATGATTTAGGTCAATATGTGCCCGAATGATACCATGTACATACAATTAATACCATAACTTACTTTCTAGTTTGGAATATAACTATGGATAGGTGTACAGTGTGCACATGTACATACAGAACCATGATGCTGTGCATATTTATATTTGTTTGTTTATCGGTAACATTGTTCTATGGATGTATAATACGTATGCAAGATTTATGTCTAAACTTCTGAACTTAATGTAAAACATTAATCAATATAAAATTTTAATTTACGTAATTGTTTTTATATTCAAAAAGGAAAAATACATACTGATTGTTTTTCAATTGTCCTTAAGTATACTGTGCTTTCGTAGGTTTGTTGATTAGGACAAACCTAAACTAATTTGTTCTAATGAAAGGCGCAGCAGTGATACAAATTTCATTATTGTCTTACATTCTAGTTTATAATTAAAATTCAAATACTGGAGATTCTTGAAGGAAGTTTTATACAAAGTAAATTGTGGCATACATCTATCCTAGGCATTATACTATCATTAAACCTGTCAAACCATTTTTCATATAATGCGAGTGAACTTCCTTCACCCACGAGAATTTCCATTTGAAGGGATTTTGTTCTGAGTCATTCTTTCATGATTTCCTTACGAAAGTATCGATACACGTAAAGTTAATTATAATTAACTTCAAAATTAACATAATAATTAACTTTAACAGCCATCTGCCTGCAGATTGACATCAGATTGGCAACAGAACTGACAGATTCTGTCTACAGATGCGTAGCCATCTGCGTCCGCATTTGGCTTGGATTCTGCAAACAGAACCTGCTAAACAGAAGCTGATGGCAGATTGGTAGCAGAAACCAAGCAGGTTCTGCTGGCAATCTCCCACCAGATTCTGTTCACCAGGTTCTGTGTCAAATCTGCAGCCATTCTGTTTACAAAGCCTGTTAACAGAACCTGGTCAGAATCTGCTATTGCAGGTTTGGCTGACTTAATCATAATTTACGATCTGCAGCACATTTCGATCCGATAATTCGCAACATCCACGATTTGAAGGAACTGTTCTTTCACTTCCCTAGCTTTAACATAAACGTCTTCCTTCATTAAGTCGTAACACATAGCTATAAGTCCCATGCCGAGTAACAAATAAACAAAATTTATTATCAGTTTGGTCTGGCTGTCATTGGTTAAGTCACCGTGTGTCCAACCAGGAACGAGATCGCCCATTCCAATTTTGCAGAGAGACGTCACGCAGAAATAAGCACTGTCTAGGTAATTCCAACCTTCCCACTCGGCGAACATTATGGAACCACCTAATACATATGCGAAAATCACCCAAAGGCAAGCTGTCGACGGTACTGTGATTCTTTGACCAGGTTTTCGTTTGCCAGTGCACTCGTTTAGCCACGTGTAGAACGAACGGAAGGCTTGCGCTAACACCTTTCCCATATTAAGAAAATATAAGACGTATAGCGGAATACCCAGCACTGCGTAAATAACGGTGACAGCCTTTCCCCATGGTGTTTGGGGCACCAGTGTCCCATAACCGATCATTGTGAACACAGAGAGGCAGAACATCATTGCTGCTGGAAAGGACCAAAGGTCTGTGGTTGTCAAGCCGCTACAGTTTTCCTTCCTATAGTTACCAGTGAAGTTTTTTTGGTAACGTTGGAGGATTTGATTAGACACCGTATGAAATGTTGCTTTGTCGAACACGTTTATGGTTTGATTGCTGGCAGTACTGAACCATAGCTCCTCGGCGTATTGTTTTCTGATTAAGTCTCGAATGCAAGTTGTGGTCGTTGGTGAAATCGAGCTTTGTGTTTCGATCATTATGAAGCCAAGAGCACCTATTATAGCGTATCCGACCACAAGTCCGCCAACACCAACCTGCGTGCACATGAAGGCAACCAATTTTCGGCAACAGTCTTTTATGCGTTCTCTAGGGTCTGGATCGATCGACGATGAGTTGGAATCTCGGCTTCTCAAAGAGGATCTTATTGGGACACGCGTCATTGTATTTGTACACAGAATTGAAATCAGACGACAATACTTGAAACTAGGAGAGCTGCACGTTGGTCGATACTAAATGATTTTCGTGCCGCATTTCTATTTCTGTCCGAAAGGCGCCGTTTCGTGTTACATTCCATCCTTCCCTCCTACTTTTCGCGTCTACACGCGCCACAGGCACACGCCCGAAGATATTTTAAACTTCCTTCAACGAAATTACAGTATCGTGTTCATGATTAATGTTTACGGAAGTCCACGGTGTGCGACAATTATTTAGAAAATAAGAAAAAAGATTCAAGCTATCCGTGAAGGAAATGTTTCATGCGGCCGTGCGCAATTCATATGGCTGAGGTTATTTCGGATGAAATATGAATAGCTCATACATCACTTCATTAGATTAGCTGTATTAGTCTAAAAAATCTGATTTCGATAGTCAACATTGATGTAGAGATTTGTACGTACTAATCACATGTACCTACCGCTCAAAGACAGGTAGAAGTTGGTAATAATATTGCTTATTATCAATTTGCCGATAAAAATTAACTTGAATATATTCTACATATTTATGTATATCACCCTAAGAATAAACTATTTACCTCCTTTGGTTGGTAAAAATTTTGAATATTAAAATTTCTTTGCAGTTTTGTTTATACTGTAAGAATCAGCGTATATTTAGAAAAAAAGTATAGACAAATGAGGAATGTATTATACTTCAAAGGAACTGTGTGTATATTTCTATATATGAATGCCAGCTATTCAAAATTCATACATATAATAGAGTATTCTATAGTTTCAAACAGAAAGTAATACTTATACGTTTTATTCATAATTGCCAGTAACATTTTATAAACATAATTGATTTTTACTGGCACAAAGTTACACAACCGAAAGAATATAATTCTTGTGTCGATGTATTTTTCAATATTTCCTCATGTACTCCGCTTCTGTTGATGCACTAGTAATATAACATATAAGTGAAGAAAGAATTGTGTAGCTCTGTTTCTTTTTATATAGAAACATGTTACTTATGCTTTAGTTTAATTTGTAGCAGAGAAAATGTTTAAAAACTGAATAATAATTAGATTTGAGTGCATGCCAAAAACGAGTGCCGACAAAATAAATTAATATTGGCAGGGATGATAAATTTGCAACGGTTAGAGATATTATTTTTTTTATTTTAATAATACGCCGAACATTTGCGGAAAAGGATTGAGAGTGAAAATGCTGAAAATTTAATCAAATAATGTCGATATATCAGCTGACATTTAATATTTGTCACGTATTAAATAATTTTGTAAAAACCCTTCTTGTCTGCGTTTTGTACGCAATCAGAACCAAAAAATTGTTACTCAAGTTCCCCTATAATGCTCTCTCATTGAATATATATACATATATAGGGAATATTACAAAACACAACAGTTATCGTTAATTCAGTAACAATCATATTGTTACTGAATTATGAAAAATACATGACAATAATATTGATTATTTGAGAATTCCTTACGCGTACACTGCCCGGCTGTTTGAACCCATTAAAGCTTTCATAAAAAGAATAATATTATATTAATATTGTCATGGGTGAAATTGTACCCCGAATATGTTCTTTTTATTTCAAAGCCCAGTTAAAACGTCTAATGCAACAAAAGGCACATTACTAGTAAGCAGGAAGCTGATTTATTATTATTTATTAATGAATACACGAGAGAAACCCTTAGTTTAGGATAACATTATGGCCACTAATATGCTACATTAGTACCCAAGTTTCTTAACAGCATCAGAATAAGCTTCGTTTAACGTGTAATTTCATTCAAAAAAAAAACCAGTGACTAATATGTGTTAATACAATCAAAGGGAATTATGAAGCAAGTTAAACATTTATTTACGTTACGTTAACCTCTTCAATGACAAATTTTGTAAAGTGAAGAAAACATTTTTTTGTCTGGTTACGTTTTATTCATTTTATATCGATAGCAATTCAAGCGACACTTTCGTTTTCATTGTAAGGGATTCTATATTAAGCGGAAAAAAAGTCAAACGTACATACATGCCTCAGTGTCCTTGAAGAAGTTAGGCCAATCGTTTCTATTCGAGATTACGGAAAAACATACCTCGCAATATCCAATTTTTTCTGTAGTATGATATATCATAGGCGAAGCAATCACTGCACGTATGATATGAAGACTACGTGGTCGACTACCTGATAATCGTGCATACAGTGGCCAAAAAAGTATTCATAAAGTGCATTAGTTTCTCTTGCAATTTCATTATTTTGGTGTCAAGATAATTATTTCTAAAACAATATACATGGATATGAAGCACATCGATTACACTTTTACAGCTGTGCTTCATATCCATGTATATTGTTTTAGGAATAATTGTCTCAGCACCAAAATAATAAAGTTGCTTTTTGTCCACTTGTTCTTCCATATTTCAGATTTTTTGTCATAGTTGTAATGGTATAATATATTTTGGTGGCAACAATCTTATAGCGTGCCGACTTCAATTATGATAATATGTAACTACAAATACTATTGATTACGAAATGCCCGAATACCTGTAAAGACTTAAACAAATTAATCAGCCAATTACAACAATCTCCTGTTATTTTTTAAATTTTCTGCACATAAAAATCATGACATCTAATGTCTTTAAAATCTTAGTACAAATGTCAGGCTATTAATTGTGCAAGAAATCTCAAAACAGTATGGGGATTTATCAAAACAGTTATACTCATCTTTCGATCCACGTATGTGCAAATATATCATTGAAGTATCTGCATGTGCATCCAGTATTTATATCTGTACCGAAAGATAGGTAGTAAAATCATAGTCTATTATAATTCAACAGTAACTCGGCCAGATTCAGCAGTCGAGTAGATCAACTGCGAAATTCGTGAGGACGGTCAGTTGAGCGCAGATGATCCAGGTTGTAACATTCAACGAAAACAAGCGATTTCGTTTGAAATGGATTTAAAATACTTTATTTTTTCGTTGGTATTCGTCCATTCAGGTAAATAATCATTTATTTGTGTGAGACATATAATTTATTGTAATCAAATAGCACAGATAAATGAAATATTCTTCTTGGTTTTTTTTCTCAGAAAGCAAATTAACAAAAACAATTATTTCACAGTTTTAATTGGTAAATCAATGAATACATAAAATATACTGACGTATAAAATTAAAGGTTCACTAAATTATCGATGAAAAATTGTCGATCTTTGAACTAGTGCAACTTCGTGAAAAAATCGTGCAACAATGCACCTGAGCTCATTTTAAACTGTGAAATATCTACTTTCACAGACCTGAGTTCATCCTTTTTAAAAATTTGTTTACATCATGTAGCGGATCAGAAACTGAATATACCTTTTTTTTCGGAAATGTTACAAATTCAAACATCTCTACGGCCCGTCGAGAAATTTTGTTCGTCACTGAAATCACCATGGGTTTAAAGATTGGAGCTTCCCCTTTACAACGATCTCAGAAAAATTGATGCCCGAATTTCTTTCACCATTTTATCGACCATTGAATAAAACGTGTGCCGCCAGCATTAGAATAACTGAAGGTAAGTATGTGCATACAGGGTGTTCCGTAACTTTGGGGACACCCGGAAATGAGGGGTTGCTGGGGTCACTCTGAGCAACTTTTTCCTGTACCAAAATATTAGGGAAGCTTCGTTTTTAAGTTATTAACGAAAAACACTGTCCAATCAGAGCGCCCAAACGCGTGGCTCTCAATCACGTTCGGTCGTGATCGTGAACCAACGCATTGGCACAGCGCGCTACAGCGCCCAGTGGGCCAAATGCCCAATCTAGGTGGAAAACATTCATAATTCATTTTACGATGTTCATAACACGATGAAATTTTATTTTTAAACTTGGGATCCGGTCTTCTAGTGTTTTTAATGTTAAAAAATAAATTACATACATTAGATAGAGGATTTTTAATTTATAATTTATATTATTTTTTTTAAATTTGATTGTTTTAATTTAATAAATGTCACATAATAAAATATAAATAAAATTAATACATAATATGAAAACGTAACAAGTGTATATACAGGGTGTTTGAATATAGGTGCCTTTTGATGTAGGCTATGGTCGCGCCGAAAGCATCGTTTTTAGTATAAACCTATATAAAATTTAGTAACAACAATCTAGATATAATTTTTTTATTCTGTATTAAACTATAACCATTATACTTTACTTTTACAAAGTTTTTTGCCTGATACTTTCATTTTTTGCTAAGTTATATAACAAAATCGGAATTTACAAGAACTTTAAAACAATACAACTGCAAGGGTAGCAGATATTAGCAGCTAAATTTTTGTACACTCGTTCTACATAGTTCAAACTTTAGTACCATCAAAGTTTCAAAGTGGGGCCTCTTGGAACTTTTTAGTCCTACTCTACTAAAGTCAGGTAAACGGCATAAAAAAATGCATTTGAAAATCATCCAATAATTGTAAACGGCATTATTTTAGAAATTTATATATTGCTATGTGAACATTCACTTATGCTAATATACTCCATAATGCATTGAAGTTTAAAGAATGCTACCAATTCCTGTCATATAATTTCCAAAACAACGAAAATAAATGTATGATTTCGTCGTGATCAGGTTTGGAGTTTTCAGAGGTCGATTTCCATACTTAAATAATAACTAAATCAATTATTATGACTATTACTGGTGTCAGTAAACATTTCTTAACAAGAATAAATGAAGATACGGCTGTTTCGCGGCATGAATTTTTTCCACCTACCCCAGTAGCACAAAATATTGAATATATTGTATTTATCCAATATTTAAATATACATACAATATGTATTCTAGATTCAGAAATAAATTTGTTTTTTCAAATATTTATAAAATATTTATTTGATGTAACAGCAAAATATTTCTTTCCTAATATAAAATAAATATTCATTTAATATTTGAAAAAAATATTTAATTTATATTAGATATGAATTATTTGTTTGTACTCTCATTTCAATATATCGATTGAGATATTGATTGGAATGTGTGGATTGCGAATCATCGCGTGACGAAATAACAATTAATAATTGACCGTTTGCGTTGTTTAGCAACAAGGCAATAATTCAAGCTCAAAGAGACCGAGCGTGATTGAGAGCCACGCGCTCGGGCGCTCTGATTGGACAGTGTTATTCGTTAATAACTTAAAAAGGAAGCTTCCCTAATATTTTGGTACAGGAAAAAGTTGCTCAGCATCACCCCAGCAACCCCTCGTTTCCGGGTGTTCCCATAGTTACGGAACACCCTGTATATCACGAGGTTGCACGGTGAGACTCGGCGATGTATCAATATGCAAGAGTGATACCAAAATTGACAAAGCAGGGGGAGGGGTAGCCCTCATTTCTATACACACTAAGCCCTTAGAATTGGCGATGCACCAATATCCAAGAACGATACCAAAAAGTTATAAGATAATAAGGGGTGACACTCAGGTCCTACATACACTAAACACGTTCAACGTACAGTAGGTACTTTGAGTTACTCTAATCTTGGCGCGGCGCACAGTGGGGCAAAACACCAATTTAGGATTGGAAAATTAATAAAACGATGCTTAGGACTTTAATGGTATTTGTATTTGCAGGAACTGCATCAACAAGGATTAGGTATGTCTAAAACGATACTTTTTCGGAAATTTTTAAATAATTTATACAAAAATTTATTGAATAATTGCGATATTCACCCGTATCCACGTTAATTTTTATACATATATGTACACATGTAGAATGGGATGTATAGTTTATGTTTTTATCAAATTTTCCTGCAGCCGACTGCAGCTGAACAAATTATTTCATTTTGTCTAAAATAGTTCGATGCGGAGAACGCCCGCACTAATGCGAGCGCCCGCCCCGATTTTACGAAGTCTACTACGTAGACAGCGGTATCGGATCACCGGGAGTCTACTGTAAGTCGCATCAGTTCTCCGCGTTCTCCGCATCGAACTATTTTAGAAAAAATGAAATAATTTGTTCAGCTGCAGTCGGCTGCAGCCAAATTTGATAATACATAAACTAGACACCCCATTCTACATGTGTATATAAAAATTAACGCGAATTCAGGTGAATTTCGGAAGTATTTGATAAAAGAAAGTTTAGAAAATTGGTTTGTTCAAACTTGCTTGAAATAAATTATTTAAACATTTCTGAAAAATGTATCTTTTGCAAATCCTTGTTGATGCAGTTTCTGCAAAAATAACTACCATTAAGGTCCTAAGGATTAGATAGCAGGTGAAAATAACATTCTTCATTTTTATGCCATCTTTAATTTTTAACTTTTGCATCCCTTGCCAAGCTTAAAAACAATGGTATAGGTGAAAAACAACGAGGTTGTATAGGTAAAAACAAAAATGACTTTATTACGTGAGCGCTCGGACACGACTGATTACATATATCCCTTCCTACGTACAACTAACGTCTCCCTTCGTATCGGTCCGGGGCCATGTGCTCTGGCGAAAAGCGGAGGGGACCGGGCACCACGGTGCACCGTATGACGCCGTGGGTGGCAAGGGCCCCGACACTACGCAACCATCGCACCGTGTCTATTCCTGTAGGGATTTTCCCTACAATGGATTTGAGAAATGAAAATTTCGTTTTTAGCTCCTACGGACATCTATGTTGATATTGGAAATAGCATCAAGGACCTACTTTGTGTTTCGTTTTTTAATTTTGCAACCCTAAATTGGCGTTTTCATTCAAAGTGCGGTACAATGGCAACTTACGAGAAAGGTTAGACAACCCACAAATTTAGAAACGTTTGAGACTTTGCGTACTATTTTTCGTCCAGGCCATAATTCGGTTTTAAGGGGTGAAATCAGCCCTTGATAAAAATTCAGAATTTTCTTTTTCGTGAAATACTTCGCGAACGGTGAGAGATATCTAAAAAAAAGTATAAAGAAAACTTGCATCGCTTTATTGCGTTTAGTAAACTATGTAAACAAATTTTTGGAAGAATCCATGATTTTTTAATTTTTGTTTTCCATGGATTTTTCAAACAAATTATGGATTTCCGGGTTGCCTAACCTTCCTTGTAAGTTGTACATCAATCTTTCTACAGCCGTTGTAAAAGAGGAAACTTTAATCTTAAAATTCATGGCTTGAATTTGTTAAATATATTGAAAAAAATTATCTTCACATTCTGATCCGCTACACGATGTAAAAAACTTCACGCCCTAGAATGAGCACAGGTGGACTGCTGTCCGATTTTTTTTTTACGAAGTTATAGCAGTTCAAATATCGACAATTTTTCATAGAGAATTTGGTGATCTGTTACCTTTGCTCGCCAGTGTAATATAAAGTACCTAATATTGACAACACATCTATAATATTTTCCTTTTAAAAGCCGTGTCAGTCCAATTATACCTATGCAATTTGATTGTAGATATTTTTCGAAATAATAGTTAACACAATTTTTTATTTCACACTACATTGCCGGAGCGAGTCACTTTGACTCATTTCAGAATTTGAAATATAAAGATTAATGAAGATCCGTGAGTATTATATAATTAAATAAATTACATTTCATTTCGAAATAAGTGAATTAATTTTTTAAAGAAACCGCGCATTTTCATTGGCAATTGTTAATCGGAGGGAAGTCAGTAAAAATAAGTGTTCAACCTTGCCCGGCAATCTAGTGTTAAGCAGAGATTCTATAAGATAAAAATGTGCAAGATACTTTCTTTGAGAATACTGACCGTTACTTTGATGGTGGCTTATTGCTAGTTTCACATAAGATATTTAGAAATAATAACACTGGTCGACAAATTTCGACTTTTTTCGATTTTGTAACCTTCAATATGCGTTTCTTATAGATTTTAATGAGCTGAATACGAATCTGGAAACCGTTTTTCTCCAGAACGTTGTTATGTAGAGAGTTCCGCACCGCGAGGGAGTATACGAAACTTGACTATTTTACAGAATCGAAGGAAAAGTAAGGAATACCGTATTTACTAAACGTAACGAAACTTTATTAAAATTTAGACAGTCCGCACGTAACGATGGTACAATTCAAAAGGCCTCGACTCCTGTTTTGGGAGCCCTTTTCTACCGTGCGTTATCTTGCCCCCACTAACGCCACGTTGGAGGGTGTGTTGTGGATCCTTTGGAAATTTCCAACTACTGCTCCTTGGTCCTGGTGACTCAGGGAACAACATCGCGTCATAGACTTTTCCAAGTCTATGTTTGTCCATTACTCATTATACTATTTTACTATTACGCATATCTAGTTCTCTGTAACATCCCTGGGGGTGTGAAAAGATTCGTCCTTGAATCTTGTGATGCGGCGGAATTCCGGTGGTTGAGGGCGCCTTGCTTTTCTAATTCGTCCTTGTTGTCTACGTGGTTCGTCTTCTACTGCTAATATGGGTCCAAATGTGACTCTTCTTTCGTTTTGCGATGGAGTTGCTATTTGCGTTGCTTCCGAAGGGTTATCTGAACTTATTTGTTGATGTAATTCTATGTCTTCTTGTGACACGTTGTTAGTTGACGAGTATTGAGTGTTGTAACAATTTGTATAATAATTGTTACATGGTTTAAACAAATTCGCTGGTAGAAAACAATATACCAATTTGTACAGCTTAGTCTTATAAATAAAATACAAAAATGTGCTTATTCCTAATCCATAACCTAGGTAAGTTAATCAAATTCCTCTAACGTATAATCAGTATCTCTTGATTCTGATCTGTGGGCCCTGGAACAGAAAGGTTAGCGTACTTTGTTCTATTAATGTGAACTATTTCATATTTTCCTTTACGCTCTATTTTAATATTTTGGTCGCTAATGATCTGGATGACTTTGTAAGGTCCTTCGTATGGTGCTTTCAAACCTCCTTTTAATTTAGCGGATTCGTTGCTCTTTAACCAAACGTAATCTCCTTCTTTTATATTTAAAGGGTTACAATGCTTATCTAATCTCGTTTTCAATTGTTGTTTGGCTTCTTCTATATTTTTTCTTGCTGCAATTTGTGTGCGTTGAAGTCTTCTTTGTAGTTCATCCAAATATTCTTCATATGAATCGTCGTTGTGGTCTATTAAATCCATAGTTCTTGGTTGCTGTCCAAACACCAATTCGTAAGGGCTATATCCTGTTGTTTCGTGCTCCATTATATTGTAACAACGAATTGCCTGTGGTAGCATGGTGTCCCATTCGCCCTCCTGCTCGCACATGTTTCGCAGGTATTCTTTTATGACACCATGGCTTCTTTCTAAGCTTCCGTTTGACTGTGGTCTGAATGGAGTGGTCGTACGGTGACTAATTTTTGTAACTTTCATGAATTCCTCCATCAATTGACTCATGAAGTTGGATCCTCTGTCTGATAATATTTCGTTTGGAAGTCCGTAGTTGCAGATATAGTTGTTTAATAATTTTTCGATGATGGTTTCAGTTTTTTGATCCGGAATTGGATAACCCTGCATGAATTTCGTTAATTGATCCTGTATAGTTAAAATGTATTTGCTTCCTCTGGGCGTTTCTCTGAGAGGTCCCACAATATCAATAGCTATTTTTTCATTGAATATCCTGGGTGTATCGGTGATTTTCATGGGTGCCTTTACCGGATGTCGTGATGCCTTGTTCCTCTGACATTTCTCACACCTGTTGATGTATGATTTGATGTCTTCGTACATTCCCCTCCAATAATAACTTTTTGACAACTGTTTATACACTTGTTGAATTCCACGATGGCCTGCCTCGAGTGAATCGTGGTGTTTATAGATAATTTCAATCTTCTCTTCGTCTCCTTCTGGTTGGCGGACAATTCGCGTTCCCAGCTCAACCTTTATGAGAGGGTCCCTGAAGACCGAAATTATGATTTCTTTCAATTCTTTAGTGTTGCCTTCAAAGTGTTGTCTTGCCGCTTCTAAAGGCAAGTACACCAAATCTTTCTCTTCAGCTATCGCGACTGTTACCAGTTCCCGTAGGAGGTATTTAAATACTGTCCTGGTGAGCCGCTGAAACTCAAAAGACGCTCCTAAAATTTCTCGCGTATCAGTCTGTAGAATGTGCAGCTTATCCTCATTTCCTAACTCGAAATGTACTGCCAAAGCCTTCTCGCTCGGTTTTTCTACAAATATGATATGTTTCCTCCATGGAGGACGAACCGTGGTACACCAGTTAATAAGTTCCACCTCCGGTTCTTCGGGACCCACAGGGTTCCTGGACAATGCATCTGCGCACAGATTTGCAGATCCCTTTTTGTATGCAATTTCGTACTCGAATTCCTCGAGTAAAATTCTCCATCTCATTAGTCGAGAGCTTGGATCTCTCATATTAAACAACCATTTTAAGGGTTGATGATCTGTAATAATTGTAAATTTGTTATTACATAGGTATGGTTTGAAATGCTTGACACTCCAAACAATGGCAAGCAGCTCCTTCTCTGTAGTGGTATAATTTTTCTCTGCTTTATTGATAGCTCTTGATGCGTACGCCACTGGTCGTAATTTTCCTTCGTTGTCCTCTTGTTCCAGTGTACTACCTATTCCGGTATTCGAAGCATCCGTTGTCAAAACGAATGGTTTGTTTATGTTAGGATATTGTAAAATGAGGTCTTCTGTTAATTTCAATTTTAAATCATTGAAAGCTTTGTTCTGGTTCGGCCCCCAAGTAAATGTGACATCCTTCCGCAGAAGGTCGGAGATTGGTTTCGCAATTGTGCTGAAATCTTTTACAAACTTGCGGTAATAGCTAGCAATACCAAGAAATTGTTTTATCTGCTTGGGGTTTTGTGGTTGTGGAAAATTCATTATGGACCCTATCTTTTCCGGGTTTGGTTTTACTCCTTCCGAGGTTACAATGTGTCCCAGATAAGATAATTCAGGTTTCAAGTACTCGCACTTATCTGGTTGTAATTTTAAGCATTTTTCTCTTGTTCTCTGGAGAAATAATCTAAGTCTTTTCAAATGATCCTCAAAACTATGCGAAAATACAATTACGTCATCTACGTAGGTGAATAATATGGTGTTAACTAAACCCCGATAAGCCATATCCATCATACGCTGAAACGTAGCTGGGGCATTCTTCAACCCGAATGGCATTCTGTTGAACTCATAATGTCCTCTTGGTGTGGAAAAGGCAGTTTTTTCTTTATCTTCCTCGCACATTGCGATTTGATGAAAGCCGGATGCCATGTCGAATGCGCTAAAATATCTTGCTTGCCCAAGTTGAGATAAAATATCTTCTACGATCGGTAACGGATAATTGTCATGCGGTGTCTTTGCGTTTAATTGTCGGAAATCCACTACGACTCTCCATTTTCGTTTCCCAGATGCATCTGCCTTCTTTGGCACAACCCATAGTGGTGAATTATATGGAGACGAAGAATGGCGAATAATACCTTTTTCTAGCATTTCCTCAACCTGTTCCTTAATTACTTCTTGGTGCTGTAAAGAATAACGAAAAGGCTTGGTCTGTATAGGTATCTTGTCGGTAGTTTCTATTCGGTGCTGAGTTATATTAGCTTCAGGTAGGGCGTCGCCAGGTAGAACAAACACATCCTGATACTCGCTAATCAATTTCCATAACTCATTCCTCTCCTGTGGTGATATATGGTTTAGACGCACATTTTCTTGCAATAGTTTTGCTCGGTCGACCTGATTGGTTTCAAAGTAGTAGACGAAAGTTATTTGTTTGTTGGGTACATCAATGAGAGCTTTTTCTTTTTCAAGAAACGGTAATCCTAATATTCCATCGAAGGGTATAGGAAAGTTTGCTGCTACCACGTAAAACCGATGGTTGTTTATATAAGTAAATTCCTGAATATTTACTGCTATATTGGCGATTCCTTTAACTGTTTTATTACTTTTATACCTTTTACTGTTTGGTATTATAGGTTCCTTAACGAGATTAATAGACGCTGCCGTATCCACGAGGAAAGTACCTAACTTTCCGTTTGGGGGTTGCCACTCGACGGTTGCGTATTCATAATTGTCATTATCTGACGTGTTGTAGACCCCGGTGGTCTGTCCTTGCTCCTGGCCCGAGGAAAATTTCCATTGTCTCGTGTTTGCGTCCGTTGTGGACACTGACTGGCAAAATGATTACCTTCGCATACATAACACCGAATCTGTGCGTTTTGACCGTTGCGTTGACTATTAGTTTGAGTTCGAGATTGATAGTTATCGAACCTAGATTGATTATTATTGAACCTAGATTGATTATTACTGAACCTAGATTGACTATTACTGAACCTAGATGGATTATTATTAAACCTTCGTTTTTCTGGTTTAGATGATGTTCTTTGAGCGAAGTCATTATAGTCGTCACACGCCTTGATCGTTTGTTCGAGTTCTTCCACTTTGCTCATGGCTTCGGTTAATCGATTGAAAGGCAGATTTAAAACTAATCGGTTCAACTCCGTCCGAAGTCCGTAGATGTAAGATCGAATAGCGATGCGTTCTTCGTGCATGTAAAGGGTACGTTTCGCGGTTTCGGTATACGATGGATCGTTTGTGATGCATTGTAGAACATGGTTCTGCGCTTCACGAAAATCCTTGTTATACTCCTTTACATTTTTTATTCCTTGTCGGCATTGGTTCCTTAATAACGAGGCGGTCGAGAAACTGATTTTCATTCCGAATTCTTGGCGTAATGCGGTTATTAAAGATTCTATTGTACGCGCGTTATGTCGGTCTATGGCAATTTTAACCTCTGGAGCCATGCGATCGTTAAGAATCATTTGTATTATTATTTGTTCCGACGCGTTCGGGACATAATCCATAAATTGCCGAATTTCCTGGATAAAGGTTTCAACGGGTTCGCTACCGGTGTATTTTGAAATCAACGTAATTTGTTTCCTGACGTATTCGTACTGATGGATTTGCAACCTTTCCCGACGACATCTATTAATATAGGATGGTGCTTCCGAATCATTCGAGTCATCTTCCGTAACATCAACGGTTGTAGGTTGTGCTATGTTCGAATGGGAAGGCCCAGCGCGTGGAAATGGTGTACTCGTATAATCTTCGTTCCGATTATTTTCACAATTCCCGATTCTCATTTCTAATCGTCCTAGTTGTGCGGTTAAACTTGATAATGCTTGAAGTATATAGTCAAATTCGTTCTGTTTCGAACTGCCCGATTCGTGTTCTTTTCCCACATTATTTGCATTCCGTGCAGACTCCTTTTTAATATTTTGGCTCGAGTCAACCGACATTTTTTATTAAAATAAGTGATTTATACTCACTGTAGATACAGGCCCAACAACAGAAGAATTTGTATTTTCATTGGCTGAATCTTCGACTCGAATTCCACAGACTGTTTCTTCCTCGAAGAGATCCCTGCACCTTCTCGTGACACTCGGAGTTCCTCTTCCTTTCTTCAGCTGGAGAATTCGTCGAACTTGTGCTTCTTCTATTCTCACTTCACAATTTCGAACGGTTAGTTTTTTTTTTACGGTATCCCACCGCTGCCACCAAAATTCTTCGTCTGTTATGTAGAGAGTTCCGCACCGCGAGGGAGTATACGAAACTTGACTATTTTACAGAATCGAAGGACACTTGTTTGCTGTAGTATGGTTTGTCTAAGACTGGCACAAACCCGGGCCCTTGTGACCCTCGCTGGGGACGGGATGTCGCACAGTGGTGCCATTTCTCGAAAAGCTGGCCAAAATTCAATTTTTGAAGTATATGCCAGCTTTTTTTTAGTATAGCAGATTTGTTGTATATATATCAATGCATCAAATGCCGCTTGAATTTTTTAAATATTTTGATTGGTTACTGACAATGAGATATAGGCTGCCAAACTTGACGAAACTCTTTTCTCCGTCATGTCTTGAAAATCGGAGCTTGTTTAATGTGTCAGGAAAAGTTTATCTTAAGAAAATTTATATGTGAAACATTTTACCATTAAAGTAGGTGTTATAAACATAAATTCTCCACAGAAATAAAGTAAAATATCTTTGAGTTTATCCTTGTAATTCCGTTCTCAATATATCATAAATTTTAGCCATATCTTAACGAACCGGAAGGAAAATAAACATGTGTTTCACGGAAATGCACGATGGGACAAATTTCTTGATATCAAGTAACATGTCAACTATGATATCCCGTTGGGAAACTTTGCCCCTTTTTGCCCCTTTTTAAGATATTTAAATCTTAAAGTATCAAGTAGGGGTATTTACGGTCTGTCCCTCTAGAGCATAGTGGCAATATCTCGTGCAAAGATTTGAATATGGAAAAATGAATATGATATAAAAAAATCTACCGAAAACATTAATACAATAATAATAAATAAGAAAGTAAATAATAATAAATAAATAATAATTAATAATAATTAATAATAATAATGATGGGTCCAACGTTATAGACGACTAGTAACCCCAAAAACATAAGAATATCAATTTTTATGAAAATCGTGTGAAATTACGAATTTTGGCCAGCTTTTTCTGAAATGCCACCACTGTGATGTCGCCCCCTCGCAGGACCATGTGCCCTGATCGCCGCACGCATAAATAAGTCCCGTATCGTACTAAGGCACTTGACGACGATCTCGTCTTACTCTAAACATCCCGATCGTCTCCATGCACAATAAAATCAGACCCGTGTCGAACAGTGTAATTAATTCCCCTAGAATATTTGAAAATATATCATATATTATATTTAGCCTTTATTATATTTATTCAAGAATTAATAAATTGTGTCACCCTACATACGCATGTATTGTATGGAAAAGGTCTCCAT
Source organism: Nomada ferruginata (assembly GCA_963583965.1). NCBI lineage: Eukaryota > Metazoa > Arthropoda > Insecta > Hymenoptera > Apidae > Nomada > Nomada ferruginata. Next base: position 3,617,707 of record OY757225.1, on the reverse strand, counting down.
ATAGCGATATCGTTTTTCCTTTTCATTAGTTATATCGGATTGGTGCTCTCCCACACCTTTTTCGGGTTTTTAAATCAAATCTTAGAAATTTATTATTCACTACCATGTTGTGTTTATAACGATTTTTTAAACAAACATATAACTATTTATAGCATGTGTCCGTGATTGGCTATAATGAAAATATTTTGTATCGATGACTAATCGGAAATTAGTGAAAACGAAAATGGAAGAAACTTATAGGAGGTGATTGATGATGTAAATACACTAGTGTTATTGCAATATGTACATACAATTCGGATCTGTTACTGGCCGATACACGTATCGAAAAGAATTATTACTTTTTGCACTAATTACATGTTATTATTATTATAATTAGCGAGCACGCAAAGTTAAAAAGTTGTAACTTTATTATGAAAAAACGTGCCCTGCAGAAACAAACAATGGCTTGATCCAGTATTAATAGTTTCTTTGGGGTTAAAATGGTTTAAAGTTTAAACCTCTACATATACGCTCATGTAACTTTGATATCATATACTCGACTCGACTCGACTCGATCTATATTTTATAAATCTTATCTCATGGTTTTAAATTATTTGCTGGAGTGTTTTGCAGTTATACCATTTTATTGAAAGTGATGTGCTTATTGTAGCCCATCATACATTGCGAATTCACTGCTACAAGTTATTGTTTCTTATAATAAACTCTTCCACATTTTTTCAACCGTGAAAATAAATTGTGGTATAATTTTTCTATTCTTAGTTCTTCTTGCAACTTTTGTAATAAAAAATTAGCGTGCTCTGTAAGTTATTGTTCCTACAGATATGTCTATAATTTCTTTGTAACATTCGTTATCATACATCTGATATATATAGTTTTGCCATTTAGGTCCTATACAATCTTTGCCATTTTAGTGAAATAGTTTTACTACATTCAAGATTATTTACCCTTTGGGAAATGACGGTAAAAAAATGGGATGATCACAATAAGTCCCATTTTTTAGATCTATATTTTCGTTTTATAATCACGCTTCAATAAATAAAACCGTTGATCCTTAGAAATATAACAATACGGAAAAATGTTAGCGTTAAAAAGCAATTTTCATTTCTTTTTCAAGACAAACTCTAGTGGGAGTCGAACGATATATGTAGAGACATATATCACTGTGTGTATGCAAAATTGTGTTCAGTTGCAGGGAATTGAAAACTTAGATTTTGTATTTGATACTCTTGAATACGCGGAGTTTATGTTGGATGACTAGCCTCCGCGACATCGATAAGGGCAGAGTATGTGAGTCCTGCCTTAGGGTAGGATCAGCTTGGCTCCGTTTTCCGTCCGTTCGACAGACGACCGGCAACGGGCTCACATGAACGATGCCTTGGGATGCATGTGTGTGTGTCTTTTCATCCGAATTCGTGGTAGAGTGGCACCGATATCGGGCGATTAACCCGACGTGTGATGTCAGCTACATGTGTGAGCGTTTCGATGTATTGAAGATCATGTGTGTGGTCTATCGGTGTAGCCGTTTTCGTCGGGCAAGTCGAAAGCCGGACAAACTCAAACTATTTTGAATTTTGTCGTAGAGTCGTACATACACTTGAGACGCCGCCCGTTACTACAAAAACAAACCTTTCCACGGCCAGCTCGATAGACGTTGGGGTTCTCGAGAACACTTGAACTATGGGCCCGCTGATAACAACAATGAAACTTTGCTTACCCTTAGGGTACGATCAGCTTGGCTCCGTTCGACAGACGACCGGCATGCCGGGCAAAAGACGTCCGATGCGTGCATTCGTGTTAGTGCATCTGTGTGGGCCATAGATTGCCCTCCGACACGCGGTGGAGTACACAAGTTGCCTGTGAAAGGCACAAAAAACTATTTTCTGACTCAAATCAACAATATGTTCAACCCTTATTTATTTCAACTTATATTTTTAACTGATTGTAACAATTTCTGATTCTATGTTAATTTTTTGTTACTTCATTTTAATTTCAAAACTTAATTGAAAAAAAGGATGGCGATGGTGTGGAGTTAATATTGTATATAATATAATATATATAAGGTAATGTTAATATTATTGTTACAATTTGAAAAGCGTCACCTGTCGTTTGTCGCGAAGGTGGGTCGCGAGAGGGGACAGTCGCAGATAGAGAGCCGTGCCGAATAGACGAATTAACAATTGAGAGTTTATTGTAACACCCTTGTTTCTTCATTTAATAAACGTAAAATTATACAACATTATATATAAAATATTATTTGAAATACTCAAATTATGTCGTCTTTGGACTCATTTTAATCGGAATAATATCACAAATATGTTGATCAGAATTATATAAAAAAAAGGACTGAAAATAAAAAAGATTGCAATGCATTGATATCTTGATCAGTACAAAAACGCATCTGGTCTTTACCGATTGTCACAGTCGCAGCTTCTCTTTCTTTTCCTCGCGCCATCCTTTTCTGCGCCCGAAACTTATTACCATCAATTAAACCAGTAAATGTAGTCCAAATTATATCGTGTTTGGTGTAATTGTAATCAGAAAAATGTCACTAATGTCTGGGTATAAGTTTCATAACAAAAGAATGAGTAATAGCAAAGTTTCATTGTTGTTATCAGCGGGCCCATAGTTCAAGTGTTCTCGAGAACCCCAACGTCTATCGAGCTGGCCGTGGAAAGGTTTGTTTTTGTAGTAACGGGAGGCGTCTCAAGTGTATGTACGACTCTACGACAAAATTCAAAATAGTTTGAGTTTGTCTGGCTTTCGACTTGCCCGACGAAAACGGCTACACCGATAGACCACACACATGCTCTTCAATACATCGAAACGCTCACACATGTAGCTGACGTCACACGTCGGGTTAATCGCCCGATATCGGTGCCACTCTACCACGAAGTCGGATGAAAAGACACACACACATGCATCCCAAGGCATCGTTCATGTGAGCCCGTTGCCGGACGTCTGTCGAACGGACGGAAAACGGAGCCAAGCTGATCCTACCCTTAGTCATGACTAGCATTAGTCATGAATGACGGAGTTTTCCGTCCTAAGGGTCAGGACTCGAGCTCGGCTGCGATGTCACAACAAAGGCTAAGGTCATCCTCACCCCTCCAAATTTAGGATATAAGTACCATTGGAAAACGGTACAATCAGCGATTCTTAACTCTAACATCCGCCGACGACGACGTTACTCTGTCGGTCGACTAGTTACTTGTACATCTTACTATTATTCTTTAAACTGCTGTGTCTTCGCAATAGTTGTATTCTGAAGTGAGAACGGGATTTTAAGAACCTTCAATAAATTATTATATTATTGAGTACAATTGGTCATATCCTTCACCATTGGAATCCAACATACAAAATTTGGTGTCAGAAGTGGGATACCCGACACTTTACGAATCTCAGCCGTCAACGGGAAATACCACCCTGCTGAGCGTAAGTGGCAATTTCAATTGCTTACGGGTACGAAAGAACGCGGACTACGTCACAAGCAGCAAGGAACAACTGATCTGGCAATATTCACTGGGACCAGAGAAATCTGCAGAAGTTCCAGCGCCAGCATCAATCGTCATCCTGTGAAGAAAGTAAGAAGGAAGATACTACGTCCTGCATTGTAAGTACAATTCACCTACTCTAAATTCGACAAGACTTGGTAATCCTTAATCCAAAACAAAAATGTCCCAAAACGAAGTACAATCAACCCAAAGAGAATCCAGCGGAGTCTCAATAGAGTTATTAATTAAATTATTACCAGAACCATTCGAGGGCAATCCTCACAAACTTCGTTCCTTTATAAACCAAATCGATTCTGTATTCGAGTTAGCTTCCCCTTCGCAGGAACAAATTTTATTAATATTTGTGAAAAAACGAATCATCGGCAAGGCCAGAGATCAAATCGACGTTCATTGTAATTTAACGACATGGACTGAAATTTCCGAGCTTCTACTTAAGTTATACCAAGACAAAAAATCATTCGATCAATTAATGGAAGAACGAACGTCAATGAAACAAGAAAAAAACGAAAATGCTTCGCAGTTCTATCAACGTTTAGAAGAACTCTCGTCGCGAACCTTAGCGAACATCTATTCAGCGGATACAAATGATAACTCCTTATCGGGTAGAATATCATTAATCAATGAACTAACGTTGAACTGTTTTGTCTATCATTCACACCCACAAATATCGCAAATGCTGAGGTACAGAGATTTTAGTAATATCAGTAGTGCCCTTACGGCAGCAGTATCAGAAGAAAAAGCACTGCGAATAAGATACGATAGTTTTCCCACTTCCAAATGTAAAATCTGTTTAAGAACGGGTCACAATACAAATGAATGTTATAGGAATCGAAATCAATCACGACCACCCATCAACAAATACGTAAATTTCAACGAATCCACTCCAAATCACCCAAATCCCGACAGAAAACAATGTAGATATTGTAAACTTTTCGGTCATCTAATAGAGGAATGTAAAAAACGAGAATACAACAATTCAAGACAATATACAAATTCCACAAATTATCATAATGGTTATCGCCAACAAAACCAGAATTTTAACAGTACATCCAACCCTACTACCGTACGTCCGCGAAATCAATCCTCCTTAAGGCGCAACACTCCCACTACTTCCTTTACAAACCCCGAAACGCGTGGATCACCTCAGTCTTCAAATTTTTACAATACCCAACAATTACTAAATCCCCCAATATCGATGGAGGATGCCACAGCAGAGTTCGAAACAATGAATCTATCATAAATTCCTCTTAATCTACACTAATCAGTAACGACCAATTGAGCGTTTTATTCGAATCAGAATACTCCAAAGCCGATGATAGGATCCTGAAATTCTTAATCGATACAAGCGCAGCCGTATCTTTAATCAAAGCATCTCGCATACATAATTGTAACCCTAACGCGAGCAATTCTACCGTATTGAACGGCATCGCACCCAATATGCCAATTCAAACGTTAGGTGAGGCAGAAATAGATTTAGAATTCCAAAACAAAAAGATTCTTGGGCGTTTCCAAATACTCGATACCCAAACCAATATTTCTTTCGATGGATTATTAGGCGACGATTTCTTCCGAGCACATAATGCTAAAATCGACTATTCAACTTCTAGTCTCTCGCTCGAACCAGTACCGTTTCCAATTCCCTTATGCCGTAACACTCCGCAGAAATCTATCTCCACGATACGGCTTGACCCACGGACGGAAACAGTAGTCCCCATCAAACTGATAAACCCTTATCACGTCACAGAAGGTATAATATCACGCCAAAAATTGAACGAGGAATGTTCACTTCTATCACCCGATGCAACCGTAAAGGTTTACAACGGAAATAGAGCTTTTACAACGATTATTAACACGTCGCTGAAACCACAATTAATTCCAATTCCCGAATTTCTAATCGAACCAATTCCGGAATATTATCATATATACAGTCTTGCCGCAAACCAAAAAGGAAATGAAGAGAAACAGAGATTACGGGTACTAAACGAAAATTTGCGACTTAATCATTTAAACGCCGAAGAATGCCAATCTTTAAAAGAAATATGCGAAGAATTTAATGACATATTTCATTTACCTACTGATTTGTTATCTCGAACCACGGCAATGTCTCATACCATTCCTACGACTGACGCAATTCCAATCCAAACAAAGACCTATCGTTACCTACAAATCCATAAAACCGAGGTAGACAAGCATGTCAGAAATAATGAGATTATTTCTATAAGTTCGTAAGATTTTAAGAAAGTATGCTTATTCACTCGAGGTTCTGGGGTAAGTGCCGTGGGGTTCATCACAGTCCTCTTACCAAAAGGCATAGCCTTCCCCACTCCGTGGCCAGATCCTCCAGGAACAGAGTCCCTATTCTTTAGCAATGCGACGTCAGGTCGCTTGCCATATTTAAACTCTCTCTTCTATCTCATAAACAATCCCTCGACACTCGATAGTTGGAAAACCCAAAGCGGTCGCCAGCCATCGCCTGCCGACAGGATGTTTGGTTTCATTCATTCATTTCCAAGATACTCTTTGACCACGCGTAGGACTGCGTCCCCATCATAAATTATCCACAGGGTGCGTAGCACTTCGCCACCCGATCCTATTCCTTTCTTTAAAAATACGCTATCGCTAACACGGCCAGACTGACCTGCTTCGCGCTCTCGAGAAGCGATCTTTCACTCAGCAATGATACCCAATATCATACCACTCGACCCATCCTGATTTAGTCAATACATCGCAGTTTACGATACCGAAGAATCTCAAACAAATCCAAATGCAGTCACATAAACAGCTAGTAGCCACCAATATCAGACAATATCATTTTATACTTCTGAACAGCGTAACACGTCCAAAACAAAAATACAATTCTTTCACTTTCAGCTGCAGTTCAACTTGCTACCATAACCCCTTCTTGCGTGCTTTATACACAGTCTGCTCCTTCAGCCGCACACAACCAAAACAGCATCATTTAAATATCACATTTCCAATAATTTGCTAGTAAACGCAAAACGTTCCCCTAGCCAACATTTCTACAACTTTGCTAGTAGACTTTAAACGTCCCAATAGCCCAACTTCTTTTGCTAGTGGATGCAGAGCATCCCGATAGCCAATTCTTTTACATTTTTGCTAGTAGATGCAAAGCATCCCGATAGCCAATTCTTTTGCTAGTAGATGCAAAGCATCCCGATGGCCAGTTCTTTTACATTTTTGCTAGTAGATGCATAGCATCCCGATAGCCAGTTCTCTTACATTTTTGCTAGTAGATGCATAGCATCCCGATAGCCAGTTCTCTTACATTTTTGCTAGTAGATGCATAGCATCCCGATAGCCAGTTCTTTTGCTAGTAGATGCAAAGCATCCCGATAGCCAGTTCTTTTACATTCACAGTGTCTCGGGCATCACCGCGAGAACAGACCAGCACACAGCACATTGTCTTGTTAACGCTAAACACAGCAACAGAAACAGCCTCAATATCTCACCATCAATACTCATTGACACCACAAAGTCCAAATTCTCATGCAATTTCCATACACATTCCCAATGGAACTGCAACAGACTTCATAATAGTCAAGCAGCACACAAAACAGCATCAACTGAAGATCCCCTTTTTTTTCTTCTTCTTCCTTCTGGTTCCTTCGGTCAACCAATCAATCTGTGCACTCTCATTCTTCCAACCGCTAACACGGTTCATCCGTACAATTAACAATATCATTCTTTCTTCAACGTCGAATCATTCCATCAATACAGACGACCTTTGAATACAATCTGGAATTTACCACTCATTCCGACAATCTAAAAATTGTTACCAGGTACAATTCCCAACAGGTAAACCAAGCCGACCAATTTAAAATTGATTCCATAGACTCGCGTTTTAATCAAATCTAATTTCCTACTCAGCCATAGCTTCCTCTAATCTTTTTAGCAGTAGCTCCACAATCATAAAATATTGTCAACAATGTCGACCACAGGTAGTTGTTCCTCAATACAAGCTGTACCAGCTAAACCCTGCTTCTAAATTGAATAATAATTATCGTCGACTAACCGCTCGGTCATTCTGACTCTTATTCTTTACTGCCCAAAGTAAAGCCCCGTTGAACAATGGTGACCCTTCGCCGGCCGTCGGTACACGACCCACGTGACAATAAAACAAACCTCAGCTCCTTGTTTTATTACTTCGTACTATCTTTTTTTTTTGTCTTTGTCTTTTACAAAGCATAATCAATAAGATTGGTACACACTCACCAAACAGCCTTCAATCACCTCTATCGTCATTTCCTTTGTACTCACGAAACGTAGACCATTCCTTCTGGCTACCAAATTTTTCATACGACCAAAAGCAAATCAATCGCTGCTTTCTCAGGCCTCTCCAACCCCGGTGTCCTTTGTCCTCAATGCTCCTCCCTGCCAGCTTTCTCCGTCGCTCCAACATTTGCGCCTTCATATTCCCGTTCCGAAGAAAATAGCAAGATATATCTCGCATTCAAGAATCACGATTTCCACAAATAATTTCGCAGGCTTCTAACAGCGTCTATTCTCCCATCATATCACTGCACCATAATACATTTTAAACGGCACGCACAATAAGTTTCCAAATGTCCAACAAGTAGTAAGATAAGGCGTCTCGTATCATGTGCGAGTCAACCTGCAGTCTGACACCTGCCTCACATTTGCTTCCACTTATTTACTATCTTTTATTAATTCCTTGTACCTGCTGCTTAACCCAGCACTGGGATCCGTTGCGTCCCTTTTCAGCACAGAAGAAACATAGAAACACACTTTTTGACAGCACCTGTCAACGCGTCAGTAAACTCAATCGTTTAGTAGCAGATTTATCGGTTATTGATTCCACGAAGTCACAGCACTTGCGAGCATCCTCGCCGATATCCGTATCATTAAAATCAAGCATTGTTTCTACAAAACAATTAACCGTCGCAGGCACCAAAGAAGAGATCGAATTACTCGTGACCGTTTCCATGAACCGACGGAACAAATTTTTCAAACTCGGCTCAGCATTTTCACTTTGTCCACCGTCCATTGCAACAAGCACAATTAATCCAAAAGATACTGCAGTCACTAATATTCCGTATTGGCTTCGCGGTTTTTTTTATCCCACTTCTGATGTCAGAAATAATGAGATTATTTCTATAAGTTCGTAAGATTTTAAGAAAGTATGCTTATTCACTCGAGGTTCTGGGGTAAGTGCCGTGGGGTTCATCACAGTCCTCTTACCAAAAGGCATAGCCTTCCCCACTCCGTGGCCAGATCCTCCAGGAACAGAGTCCCTATTCTTTAGCAATGCGACGTCAGGTCGCTTGCCATATTTAAACTCTCTCTTCTATCTCATAAACAATCCCTCGACACTCGATAGTTGGAAAACCCAAAGCGGTCGCCAGCCATCGCCTGCCGACAGGATGTTTGGTTTCATTCATTCATTTCCAAGATACTCTTTGACCACGCGTAGGACTGCGTCCCCATTATAAATTATCCACAGGGTGCGTAGCACTTCGCCACCCGATCCTATTCCTTTCTTTAAAAATACGCTATCGCTAACAAGCAAATAGAGACCATGTTAAAACAAGGTATCATCAAACCATCGACCAGTCCATGGTCGAGCCCCCTTTGGATAGTTCCTAAGAAAACAGACGCGTCAGGTCAGCGAAAATGGCGCATCGTCATAGACTATCGCAAACTAAACGAACGAACAATAGGCGACGCGTACCCTCTCCCTAACATTGAGGACATTCTTGATCAGCTAGGTCACGCACAATACTTTACTACGTTAGACTTAGCAAGCGGGTTTCACCAAAATCCAATGGATCCCAAGCATAGCTCCAAAACTGCATTTTCTACTCCAAACGGGCATTATGAATTCACTCGTATGCCTTTCGGTCTTAAAAACGCGCCTGCTTGTTTCCAACGTATGCTGAATAATGTTCTACCCGGATTAACTAATACTCAATGTTTCGTCTATTTAGATGACATCGTGTTGCACGGTTCTACGCTCGAAGATCACAATCGCAAATTAAAAAACGTATTTTCCAAATTACGCGAGAATAATCTAAAATTACAACCTGACAAATGCGAGTTTATGAAAAAATCTTGTGAGTACTTAGGCCACGTAATATCGGACAAAGGCGTGGAGCCTAACCCCAACAAAGTAAATTGTATGAGTAGAGTTCCTAGACCGCGCAACCAAAAAGAAATCAAAATGTTCTTAGGTTTGACCGGCTACTATAGAAAATTCATCCCGAACTACTCGACTATTGTAAAACCTTTGACTCAACTATTGAAGAAAGAAACACCATTCGATTGGACTAAAGAACAAGAAAATTCTTTCGTATCTCTTAAACAAATATTAATGAATAAACCCATTCTACAATTCCCTGATTTTTCCAAAGAATTTGTCTTAACCACTGACGCATCCAATGTAGGAATAGGAGCCGTCTTATCACAAAATTCAAACAGTCAAGACCTTCCGATAGCTATTACTCTTGCACATTAAATAATTCAGAGAAGAATTACTCCACTACGGAAAAAGAATTATTAGCCATAATCAATTCCGTAGAACATTTCCGACCATACTTATATGGACGAACATTCACGATTTATACGGATCATAGGCCACTTCAATGGCTCTTTAATTGCAAAAATCCGTCTTCTAAGTTAGTTCGTTGGAGGCTTAGATTAGAAGAATATACCTACAAAATAAAGTATAAACCAGGTCGCATCAATTCCAATGCAGACGGCCTTTCTAGACTTTTCCCTGAAAATCAGATCAATTTCACTATCAACCAAAAACAGGGGTACCAAGATTTCATAAAATTCCATTATATAAACGAAGACGTCATATCCTACGAAACAGAAAATCGATCATTAGAAAAACTGAATGATCCGATTGTTTTATTATGGTCCGCAGACTTAGACGAGAACAACTCGTATTCAGAATATATACGTTCAAATTTCGACATAACAGATCTTACAGCAGAACCCAACGGCATGTCTCAACTTCAAAATCAAAAACAAACCGTATACCTACTGTACCCTCTGAGTCACCATTTCGATAAGTTGGAGTACAAACATCTCTTCGATTGTCTGCAAAACCTTAAATCAACTATCCGAGATAGTAAATTCACTCTAATTCCTCCAAGTAAACATAACAATATAAGACCCGATCGGCTTAATGAAATGCTGAAGTTCATCTTTCCAAAAAACGAGATCAAATTATTTAATTGCGCTAGAATTACTCCAGATACAAATGAAAAAATACAGCAAATTTTAAAAGAGAACCATGATAACAAACTTTCCGGACATTATGGTTTTAGCAAAACATATTCTAAAATCAAAGAACAATACTATTGGCCTTCCATTAAAACAGATATAAGAAGGTACATTCATTCATGTCATTCCTGTCAAATGAATAAAACTAATTCCAAACCGGTGAAACAACCCATGGAAATTACCACCACCGCCGACGAACCATTTGAAAGATTAGCGATTGACATTGTCGGTCCATTACCTCTTTCTGAATCGGGAAACAGATTCATTTTAACTGCCCAAGATGACCTAACGAGATATTGTTTCGCCGAAGCGATACCCAATCACGAAGCACAAACAGTTGCAAAAATATTAATAAAATTATTCATGCAATTTGGAATACCGAAAACCTTTCTTACGGACCAAGGCGCCGACTTTATGTCTAATCTAATAAAAAATTTAAGCAATCTCCTCAAGACAAAACATGTCTGTACAACGCCTTACCATCCCCAAACTAACGGAGCGTTTAAAGGATTATCTAAAACACTATATTAAACCTAATCAGACTGATTGGGATGAATATATCCAATTCGCAACCTTTAGTTATAATACGTCCACTCATAAATCTACAAATCTTACCCCATACGAACTCTTATTCGGCCGAAAAGCTCACCTGCCTACTTCCATTGTACAAAAACCACAATTCCATTACACATATGACGATTACATCCGTTCACTTCAGAGTAAATTAAATATATCGTTTAAAATTGCAAAAGAAAATTTAATTGATTCCAAACACAGAAGCAAAAATTACTATGATAAAAAAGGTAGCAAGCCAGTAAAATTTAAAGTAAACGACCTTGTATGTATATACCAGAAACAAACAAAACAAGGGTTGAGTAAGAAACTTACACCGAACTTCAAAGGACCGTTCAAAATAACACAAATATATCCTAATAGTACAGTAGAGATGCAAATGGGAAAGAAAAGATACAGATACCATTACAATCTTTTAAAACCATATGTTTCAGATGATTCTCAAACTGCAACTTAATCCTCTTAACGCATATCAATACCACTCAATTGGAGTGAGAAAACAATATATTAAATTCGTATTTCGCTAAAACACGAAATCTTTGTACCACAACGCTAAAAGATAATTCAGAACAGGATCACGTTAGTTTCCATTGCGATCAAACCATCCAACTAATCGAGGATGAACTGCAAAGCATATCTAGAAATCGGGAAATCCTACACGACTCAGTAGGAATATCTAAGGAAAGCAAACGTTGAGGATTACTTAACAGAGCATCAAATATATTAAATTGGCTAATAGGGACACCAAATTTAGGCAACTGTGCAAAGAATTAAATGATTACCGTGGAAACTTTGAACTACCATTAGCGGCAGAAGAAAAGAACGTACCAATCTTTTATAAATTAATGAAGTTGCGAGTGATATTCGGTAATGGTCTGGTCGTATTTGCTATAAGATTCCCTCTCGTAAGGAAAACTTACTTCGACTTATACGAATTAATTCCACTTCCTACTCAACATAAAAAAAATTCTTCAATCTTCTCCTACATCACACCCAAACAGCCGTATTTACTCATCTCCCAGTCAAAGACCCATTTCTCTCATCTACCAAATTTGTCGAATTGCAACGAGTATTCAGTTGGATTGTACATATGCACGGACGTCCACACCATGAAAGCCACGAACGACGCAACGTGTGAGAGACTCCTGTGTTTTACAAGGAACCCAATCAGTGGAGATGTCGTTCCACCAATCATAAAGAATTTTGTTAACTGTACTTTCGACTCCGAAATCCGTACCGAGTACCGGGAGCAATCCACAGACATAATACTACACGATACCAAGGATGGGGCACGAGTACATAGGACTACAGTACCCGAGGAAGAAGAAGTCCAGCAAATTCTACCCACATCAACAGCATCACCACGGTACCATCTCCGTAGCAACTCTGATCGTACCGCAAGAACGCGTAAAAGCACTATGTATGCCGTTGTAATGTCATTATTAATATATTTTCAACCTTCGCATAGACGTTAAGATAGAATAATTCTAGAAATTTAACTACTACTGTAAGATTCACCATCGTAAATAACCGAAAATTGAAGATTGTCATCTCCAATTTTATAAAGGGGGGAGGTGTTGAATGACTAGCCTCCGCGACATCGATAAGGGCAGAGTATGTGAGTCCTCCCTTAGTCATGACTAGGCTGCCATGTCACAACAAAGGCTAAGGTCATCCTCACCCCTCCAAATTTAGGATATAAGTACCATTGGAAAACGGTACAATCAGCGATTCTTAACTCTAACATCCGCCGACGACGACGTTACTCTGTCGGTCGACTAGTTACTTGTACATCTTACTATTATTCTTTAAACTGCTGTGTCTTCGCAATAGTTGTATTCTGAAGTGAGAACGGGATTTTAAGAACCTTCAATAAATTATTATATTATTGAGTACAATTGGTCATATCCTTCACCATCGGAATCCAACATTTAGTCTGCATATGCCTCATACGTATAAGTACATAACACGAAATTACTAGTATGGCTCAATTATATTTTGTGTAAAGAAAATTTAATTGAGGCGCAAATATATGGAAAACTCAAACTTTAATACAATACACAAAGTAAATCTTATATAGTAGGGTCTCGTATAATCAACGGGCTATCTAGCTAGATTAACGTCGTGTACAGCAGTTGTGCGCTCTACGCTGTCACGTTCGTGTCATCGAGTCATCGCAAATTCTGACAGTTTCAGGTAGCATCTTTCCAATGACGAATATGTACATAATTTTTGCAACCATCATAGGTAAGGAAAGAGCTTCATTCAATTCGAATAAATTCATTTGCTTCGTTAATGGTCACTCTTTTTCATAAGAAACGAGATACTTTTCTATCAGTAGTATTAATAAATATTTCAATAATGTTTTTAGGCATCGCGTATATATTAATCTTTCACCTTAAATAAATATCTACATTCGTAAAAGCACATAATAATATGCAGTATGTTTATTATTTTCGTTATTACTTTACTGTGTACATATGGAATTTCACAATGAGAAAATAAAAAGTTTTATAAGAAGACTGGTTTTGGTACATTTAAATCTATTAACTCTAAACGATTAACTGATACAATTCTAAAGTCTGTCAAAAAATAAAGTTGTTCCATTTTTTGTAGATGAATCGATTATGTAAATCTGTTCCATCTGTTATCTGAGTTTCCCAATAATGCTTTGAAACGACGAAAAAAATCGTAAAAGCAGGCCAATGGCAATTCCTCCGTTAACAAACGGAAGTGGGCGCTATACTCATTAAAATTCGTTTCAATCGTTCATCAGCCGTGTCTAAAAGCGTCAATTTAAAAGTAACGACAATTCCGTAAGGGTCGATTGTGTGCCACTTTAGGCTGTATAAAACTATTATTATAGTTTTCTCAGAATTTTGACGTCATTTTCTAACCCGACGTATCATTAATAAAGGTGCACTTGTGTAATGTTCGGTTCAGCCAACGGTCAATGAGCTTAATTTTGTTTCCTGCTGCACGCATTACTTATCGAACTTATTGGATAATGAACTCTCAACGCAAATAGCTATACTGAATTGCACAACAATGGTGCAATTCGAATTAACTACGTTTACTCTTGAAAAGTTGTATTCTATGCTTTCATATACACTATTGGCAACATTTATTGCATCACTTATGCACTATCGAAAATTCTTCGAGTTTCAATAGTCCATCATTTTGTTGAAATTCAGCCTCCGTTTAAATAAAAAGCTAATTAAAGCGTGGATCTTCTGCGTTTTATCATCAGAAGATCTTCTGCGTATTTATCATCGATACTCATCAAAATCCTCCCTTCAACGAAGGGTTGTTAAGTGTTTGATTTCCTTGAAATTCGACAAGTGCTGTATCCCGCGGGCAATAGGTTTTGCAATTTTGGCATACAGTATCGGAAAGTGTTATCCTTTACCCCTCCAATAAGCGAAACTGCATCCAAAAAGGAAGTAATAGCCATTTGAAGAAGTGAAATGTAGCTTAAGAAGAGAAAATTAATGTAGATCTTCTCATATAAGTATAATATTTAGAAATATTACACAAGTTTGACGGCTTTGGGAGTAGCACATTTTTATGTCGATACATACAATTTAATTTATGCATCTTTAATAGAAAGGTGGCTTATCTTTTCTTGTCATTTAGCGGACACAACATAATATGCTACTATTAATCATGAATCATAATAGATTTATTTTAGTATGTTGAAATATTTCTTACTCTATTTTCAGTTTTGTCATTCCTGATGTTCTCCTGTTACGTAGAATCTCTCTTTAAATTTTTTGCAACCGATTGAGTTTTTATTACTTTACGTGAACAATGATAAAAATGCCTCTTATTGTTAGTAGAAATAGATCAAGATATATCTGGTTAAAATTGTTAAATTCCTTTAACTTTCTGATTAATTTTGTTTCAGGTCTACATGCTGTAGTAGCATCCGATGATTGGTCGTACTGGGGTGAACATGGTATTAATTCTAAATATTATTCACAAATCCAATAATTTACTTTCATTCGATACAATTCTATTGTTAATTGTTAATTGTTAAAATTGTTATCTACGAATGCATTGGGCAAAACATGTATGATCTACAGGGTGAACATTACAAAGCGTTACAGACGAATATCTCCAAAAATATTGATTATACGCAAAAATGTTTCAGATGAAAGTTGTTCAGTACCGAGGGGGACATCATGGGGTAGGGCTTTTATTCTTCCCGGTGGACACTCCAAGGTGATGTGAAGGTCAACTTTCTTTTTTTAAATGGAATGATATGTTTCTTTATCCACCATCAAATAGTGCGTTTTGAGACGAGTTCAGTGACCTATGACTCAAGGTCATTCAAGGTCGAACTTGCAAGGAAATGTAACATGACGGTGCGTCTCTGCACTATGCACTATGCTCTCGAACAGGAATGAATGAAATCTTTGCAGAAAAGTGGAGAGGTCGAGGAGGTCCTGTAGCTTGGCCGGCCCATACGCTGGATTTAACACCACTCGACTACTTTCTATGGGGTCACATTAAAAACTGCGTAATGTCCATTAAGCCTACGACGCGTGAAAACATAAAAGTCAGAATACGCGAAGCTTGTGCTAACATAAATGTTGAAATGTGGAGCAAAGTTAGAGAATCATTTAAACAAATAATTGTTAAATGCACTGAAATAAGAGAGAACCATTTCCCTGAAAGTTTGACCTTGACTGACCTTGAGTCATAGGTCATTGAACTCGTCTTAAAACGCACTACAGTAATTCTTCGCTTGGCGCTCACTGTTCGGGACCGGCCGCGAGCGCCGAGCAATTTTAGGTGAACTTTGGATCCCTAGAAATTTCGGCCGCCCGGCTACTATGTAGGCACCGACATCGGCGGCCACAGAAATAAACAGCGAGCGAAAGAAAAAGTGGAATGAGAATTCGGGCGTCAGTAAAAGGTTTAAATGCCTTCGCATCGGTGAGACAATACTAATGCAACGGCGAAACTTTTTTATTGTTACATATGTCGCTATAATTTTTTTTTTGAAATATTGCTGAGATTGTGGTGATTAAAATGAGACCAAACACGATAGAAATTGGATTATATTTACTGAGTAATGTTATATGTAATGGGCAAGGATGCTTACACGGAAAGCTCGCGAGCGGTCGTGTTCATCGAGGAACCTCGCCAAGCCCCGGTGTCGGTCCGACAGTCGCGGCGACACAAGGCCTTTTCGACGTTCCTCGATGAACACAAAACGAATTTCGACGAGCGCCGGGAATGCATTGACAACGAATTTGATCCACCTGAGTTTCGAGTGTGGTCACGGCCGACGGCTGTGTTTTCGGTGCTTCTACCATACCACACATTTATTTATTATATTCAATTGCGGCTAATGATTTCAGTATTGCATGTGGCATTCCATTATTATGTGCTTGCATGGTTTTCTAGAAATCCTATCGAACTTGCTTTCAGTCTAGGAATTGCCAACTGTGTTTAATTGCCTTTCGCAAAGTATGTTTGGCAATAAAACACGAAAGACATAAAACCATACTAATAAATGTGGATCCTATCTTGAGAAAACCTATTGGAATATATGTTTAGATTTGGACTATCCTCTAAGCCCGTAAAGTTTGATTAGAAACTGAGCACGACCGTTCGCAAGCTTTTCTTGTAAGGATTCTTGCCCATTACATATAATATTATTAGGTAAGTAAAAATAATACAAATTCTATCGTGTTTGGTCTCATTTTAATCACCACAATCTCAGCAGCAATTCAAAACAAAAATTATAGCGATATAAGTAACAATAAAACAGTTTCGCCGTTGCATTAGTGTTGTCTCACCAATCCCAAGGCATTTAATCTTTCAATGTAAACGCGGCCGTCAGCCGCCGCGGCGCACAATGGCGAAAAAGGCCGAAAACGTGGTCGAAACTAAAATTTGCATTTATACGGTGTATTATTGGTATATATTATAACAAAATGACTTCAGAAGGTGAACAATGTACAATTTTAGTGTTAAATATTAATAATAATAAATAAATAATAAAATACTAAAAATAAAAAAATAAAAAATACACTAGTCATTTGTTACAATGCTTGGTATATTGGTGAAGAATTAGAATACAGAAAGAACTAATTAAAAAGCGAAAATAGTAAAAGGATATATGTATATACAAGAGAGTTCACGACTTCCTTTTACTATTTTCGCTTTTTAATTAGTTTTGTAACCATTCTTACTGCATTTTAATTCTTTACCAATATACCAAGCATTATAACAAATGACTAGTGGGAAATATATATATGCATATACATGTACATTTAAAATTATACATACATATACGTTTTTGTGTTGTTCTTTGTCCGCCATTTTGAATTTTGAATTTTTTACGTCGGATTCGTTATCAGCGACCTCAAAAATCTTTAATTACTAAATTTCATAAAATTCCGACGAGGGTATGACTTTTGGCCACCTTTTCGAGGTTTCCAGACCACAGTGCACTGTGGCGCAACATATTTCAATTGGAACTTGTTCTGTGACCTTTAAACTTCATTTTTTAAAAAAAATGAACGCGGCATCCAACAGCGGTCACAACTATTTACTTAAATAAACAAAAATATAGATAGATCTTGCATTTTTAAGTACCACAGCCTTAGCAATTTTTTAAAAGTAATAAAATCAATGGAAATATGATGTTAGAGCACATTAGATAATACCAACATTTATAGATTATTTTAATACATCGACAGTGAATCGTAACATAATTTCTAGTTTTAGTTGAAAAAATCCCCTTTCTAATACTAGTATGTTTTAAGCTGCATATCTCTTAGAGGAAGAAATTATTAACGTTAAATTTTATAGAAGATGATGCAGCAATAGTTCATAAATGAATAACAGTTTACACATTTTAAAAATTAGGCAACATTTTTTTTTACTTTTGGACACGTTTTCGGGCTTTTTCGCCACTGTGCGACGTGTCGGCTAGTCAAAAGGTGACGGATTCCTCCTTCCACTTAAAGCTAGAGGGGCCCCTCCAGTGGTGGGGATGACTCGCGAGCGGCCACGCTAGAGATCGTGGCGAGTGTCAAGCGAAGAATTATTGTATTTGGCGGTGGATAAAAAAACATATCATTCCATTTAAAAAAAGAAAGTTGACCTTCACCTCATCTTGGAGTGTTGGAGTAAAAGCGGACGGAGAGATTCCAGGTGACCCTATACAGGGTCCGGCAGAGTATATGTCCACGCTTTGAATGGGCGTTACTGGGGTGATTCTGAACAATTTTTTCCTTTACCAAAATGTTGGTTAAAGCTTCGTTTTTGAGTTATTAACTATGGTGCCTTTCGGAGCCACAATTTTTTAAACGCAGGAAGGATAAATCGTTCCAAAATGTGAAAGTGACGGTTAAGTGAAGTGACCGTGCAAGAAAAGTGACCGTGCACTGACTCGGCTGTAGCATCAGATGTTGTGGAAGGTCAGGATCGACACAATGACCCAGTGTCAATGACCCACTTCCGTCGGAGCAGGTTAATTTGTGGACGAATTGGTAAGTTTAACTAGCTTTTTCTAACATTATTTATCCAAATCGTTTTTCTTAAAACACAATTTATCCACCGGAAAACGTGCTGTTAAACAAAAAATAATTCATAAGTAATAAAATACTTTATTTCTTTCGAATAACGAATAAACGTATCGAACACTTATTAGTTTACTTGTTATTCATGAATAACGAATAATTCCACATTATTCTTAATTTTAGATGAGGTAACATAACTGTACCAATGCGTTCGTTCACGACCACGGCCGAGGTTGAGATCCGTTGACGGCCGCGAGCCCGAGCGCTCTGCTTGGCCAGGGTTTTTCGTTAATAACTCAAAAACGAAGCTGTAACCAACATTTTGGTAAAGGAAAAAATTGTTCAGAATCACCCCAGTAACCCCCATTCAAAGCGTGGACATATACTCTGCCGGACCCTGTATAGGGTCACCTGGAATCTCTCCGTCCGCTTTTAAGGGGGCCGACTCTTTTGGGGCCAACTCCGAATCGATCTAAACGCCATTCGACGGAACGGGCGTTAGTGAAAACAGAAAAATCGTCTGCTTCGACATTTTACGGGGTGACATCTAAACTCATTATACAGAATTATAAACCTACGATGTGACATCTAACATCATTAGGCAGAATTATAAAAGGAGAGTGGGAGGCCATAGTTGCCAAATCACATTATTTGAGAGTTCTGTCGCCCTATTGCCACATCTGTTACAATCGTGGCCATCAGCAAAATGAATCGGCTCGAGCCGAGATTTTCATTCCTGCCGGACATAGACATAGCTGTTGAACGGCTGGGAACTTTTTTGTAGGTTCGATCCCCCTCGGCTATAATTTTTTTACATTAATTTTTTTCTAATTCCCAACTATATGACAATGATCAATATTTGCTTACCAATATTTTAAAAACATTTGTTAAATATTTTAATTTAATATACCTAAATCTGAACTTATAACATAGCGCTTTTTGCGCTACCGTTTCTTTTGCCATGTACATATCTTGTCAATTACGGTACCGTTTAATATTTCTAACATTGAAGTATAATGTATGAAGCATTTTCAGGCATCTTACAATTAGATTGAACAGTCGTAGATGAAGTGCAGGAAAACTCGTGTGATGTTTTACTACTATTTCGCCTTTCTTTTAGATGACACAATCATTTCTTTTTTACAAATAAGTATTGTTGCGAAAGCAATTATACCATCAGAAATAAAGGAAAATATTTATTTATAGAGATTTTATGCGAGTACTGAATATGCATATATTGATAATCGTTAATTCATTTCATTCGCTTTTTCCCATTGCTTCGGTCATTGTGTAGAATGTAGAATGACAAACGAAAAATACGGAGACATAGTTGCTATTGTCATATCTATTACAGTTTTGCTTTTCAGGAAAACTTCGATAGATTCGACTCAAGTTGAGATTTTGATTTTTGCCGAACGTAAAAGAGAATAGTCCAAATGAAAGAGAAGATACAAGGGTCAAGTTGAAAAAAACAGATTGATAAAACAATATTAATATGTGTAAAAAAATAATTTTTGGAACTTATGAGAGAAGCCCCTATTGCTGCTTGACATAGGTCAGGCACAGCCAACTGGCGTGCCGCGGGCCACGCGGTTCATCTTACAAACAAATGACGGCCCTCACACTGCGTCATAGTTGCGCTGTCACGTCATAGGTACATCTGACGTACATAGCTCTATCTTTGTCTATCACAGCTTTCTGTTGCTTAGGGCGAAGCATAAAATGATCGAAAAGGACCACGGTGACATTGTATTGTTGTACAGACTACGGTCACGAGAACTAAACAAAACAACTTTTTAACACATACACGCCGACATAATCATTTGAATACCTATTCAAACGCCTTCGATAATCTTACATATATTTTAATTATATTACAATTATATTATTGTTGTATAATATAGTTAATATATTTCATATATTATATATTAACATAGCAGCTTTATTGGTAATATAAATGAAACATACCACCAAATGATTGCAATTTTGACGTGTATACGCGTCCAAATGTTAGAAATATTAAACAGTTCCATAATTGACAAGATACTTGGGAAGAAATCGGTAGAAAAAATCGCTTCAACTTCATATTTACGTATATTAAATTAAAGTATTTAACAAATATTTTTAAAACATTTGTAAACAAATATTGATCATTGTCATGTACTTAGCAATGAAACAAAATGAATGTAAAAAAATATACCCCAAGGGGACTCGAACCTACAAAAAAGTTTGCAGCGGCTCGAATCAACATCTCGGCTCGAGCCGATTCATTTTGCTGATGCTTATGTTATAATTGTAACAGATGTGACAACAGCGTGACAGAGGTTTGATACGTGCCGGCAACTATGCCTTACTGGTGTCTGTGTGCACGCATCACGTATTCACGTATGAATCGCCGTTCGTGGTGTGAAATTATAACTTACATTTACCGACTCATTTGTATTTTTATCGACCCTGACGATCGTGGTGAAATAAACTAAAATGTACCCTAAATGCCTCCGACGGAGAATCATTGAACCATTCTTACGTCCGATGCGTGCAAATCGTATTGTACGTTTTACCTCTTCCAGAAGTGATAAATTGTGAGAAGTCAAATTTCTGGGATATTGTGCTAGTTCAAGGAAGGACGGTTGAGTTGTGATATTAGTGAATAAACCAGTAAATCTTTCAATATTTGCCAAATGTGAAATGTGACGAGATGTCGGCAACCATCTTTTGGGCTACGTCGATGCCTGCCTCAGCCTTACAGTTAAAATCGAGAAATGTAAATGTCACCGTGTCGGTGTGATTACACAAATGCAAAACGATACTATAATAAAACCGACAACTTAACTATTTTTTTTTCAGTTTGTTCGAGATACAATTTTTTTTTAACATATTGCTGAAGTCTTTCCGATTAGAATGACACGAAACAAGATATATTTCAGACCATACATCTTTATTAATTAAAAAATAAACCGATCCAACCTTTGCGTTTTTCGAATTATCAAGATTTACCTGAAACAAAAGAACCACAGACAGTGACCAAATACTGTATCAAACCTAGTACACCGCAGCAAATTGTCGTAAGAATAGCAATCACGAAGATTAAAGAAGGGTATTTACAGCGCATCGAAACCCATGAACAACTTTACATAGGGGAGCAGTCGTAACAAACAACGATGAAAAGTGTCACGTTATGGCGATAAATACCAGCGAAGAAGCAATCGACGTGGATATAAAGCCTCAAATATTGGAACCCTATGCTATCTTGGGTACATCTGTTGAAGCTTCTTACCTAGATGTAGAACACCCGTCGAACTTCAAAATCAAAGAAGACAGAATACACGGAATTTTACAAACTCTTAATTTATACCATTTAAACAAGGAGGAAGGGAACTTCGTTACAGATTTAGTAGAGAAATTTCCTGACCGATTTTATCTTTCTGAAGACAAACTCGGGAAGGCTCGCGACTTTAATCATTCAATTCATACGACTAATGATATTGCAATTAATACATCACAATATCGCTATCATCGTACATCGTACATCAAGAAATAATTCAAAAACAGATCAGCGCTATGCTATTAGCTGGTATAATTAATCATTCCGAATTCCCATTTAAGTCGCCTTTATGCATTGTTCCAAAGAAACCAGACGCACAGGAGTTAAACGCTGGCGCTTGGTAATAAATTTTCGTGCACTCAATGAAGCAACAATATCTGATACATACCTATTACCGCAAATCACGGAAATAATAGACTGATTGGGAGGTGCTAAATACTCCTTGGGTTTCGATCTCGCAAGTGGATTTCATCAAATAGAGATGAATCCGAAGGACAAGCCGAAAACAGCATTCACTACCCCAAATGGACATTACGAATTTTCCTTTCGGATTGAAGAACGCTCCACCGACCTATCAACGTTGTTATGTAGAGAGTTCCGCACCGCGTGGGAGTATACGAAATTCGACTAGTTTACAGAATCGAAGGAAAAGTAAGGAATACCGTATGTACTAAAAGTAACGAAACTCTATTAAAATTGGGACAGTCCGCACGTGACGATGTTACAAATCAAAAAGCCACAGACTTCTGTTTTGGGAGCCCTTTTCTATCGTGCGTTATCTCGCCCCCAGTAACGCCACGGGATAGTATCGGCAAATCCAGGGTCTGTTGTGGACGCTTTAGAAATGTCGAACTAGTGCTCCTTGGTCCTGGTGACTCAAGGAACAACAATGCGTCAGCTGACTTTTCCAAGTCTATGTTTGTGCATTAGTCATTTAATCTATTTTTCTATTGCGCATTTCTAGTTCTCTGTAACAACGTCTCATGGATCAAGTACTCACTGGACTTCAAGGACAGATCTTTTGTTTACATAGTCGACATAACGCTTCGTCGCTTCAAGAACATAATATCAAAGTTAAGAAACTATTAAACCGCCATAAAGATCATGGATTAACCCTTCAGACCAATAAATGGGAATTTCTACCAACGGAAGTTGCATATCTCGAACATATTATTTTAACAAATGAAGTCAGACCTGACCCTGGAAAATTGAAAGCTGTTCAAAATTTCCCTACACCTACCACGCAGGAGAACATTCAATAATTCTTGGGACTTGTAGGATATTACAGAAGATTTGTACCTCACTTCACTTCAAAACTAAAACCTCTAATTAATTTGTTGGGGCAGGGCGTGCAATTTAAGTGGACAGAGGATAAGATCAGAGTTTCAAACAATTACGCAGCGAATTGTGTCAACAACCCATTCTACAGTATCCAGATTTCAACAAGCCGTTCATCGTGACAACAGATGCATCTAAGCATGCTATCGGAGCCGTACTTACAATTAGTGAAGGGAAGATAGGAAACGACCTGCCGATTGCCAACGCGTCCGGCAGCCTAAATAAACTTGAGAGAAATTATTCAGCTACGGAAAAAGATTGTTTGGAAATGGTTTACGCCGTAAAGTACTTCAGGCCCTATATTTATGGAACTAAATTCACCCTTGTTACAGATCACAAACTATTGTTGTCTGGCTATATTGTGTTAAGGATCTGACTTCTAGACCAAGGAAATGGAAGCTTAGACTCTTGGAATATGAGTATCAGGTCGCTCATAAATCTAGTAAAACGAATAAAAGCGCAGACACTTTGTCGCGTAATCCCATTTCTGTTTGTTTACCACTTATTCCACGGGAATGCAGGAATTCCGAAATTAAAGTTCATGTACCAAAAATAAATGCTAATAGGTACTGATTTATCTAATACTCAAGTATCGGGAGAGTAGCAGCTCTGCTGAAATAGAAGGAGCCGCGTACGGAAAGGTTCAACGCTCGCCGATTTATACACAAAAATTGATCTTTTCCCAGTCTATCTCAAAAGATAACGATGCCAGATGAACGTCTGAAAATCACAAACAATTTCTTACCTGCAGCAAATTTTCCTTTCAGACAGGGATCAGACCAGGCGCGACGATTCGATATCTTTTGAGAAACCGTTCCAAAATACTGTCGTAGAGAATACAAGAATTGTTCAACAAGATTTACTTAGTAAACCGCAAGTATCATCACAAATATCGGAAGTAGTTTTACAAGCCTCAGCAAACCAGCTACCTGCGGGTACTCTAACCGAAACAAGTGTTATACAGGGTCTACCACCTAACGCGGAACCCGCGCTCGCGCGAACTTATGAAATGGCAACGTCGCAATGATACTGGCGTCATCTATGAACTGCTGGCGAAGGTATAAGGTCTTGTGGGGGCGCAAGGTTTGGCAAGATTGGTGACAGGTATGAGATACGTTTTGGGTTGTAAGAAAGGGCGGGCGAACGGTTCGATGAATCGGCTCGAGCCGAGATTTTGATTCCTGCCGGACATAGCCATAGTTGCTGAACGGCTGGGAACTTCTTGGTAGGTTCGATCCCCGTCGGGTATAAGTTTTTTAAAACGATTTTTTTTTAATTCCTAGCTGTATGATAATGATCAATATTTGCTTCCCAATATTTTTAAAACATTTGTTAAATATTTCAATTTAATATACGTAAATCTGAACTTAGAGTTCTGCAAATTTTATTTTGCTATTGTTGACGTTTCTATGCCTAAAATGAGACTAAACACGATACAATTTGAATCATATTTGTGTTGTTAAGTTACAGAAACGGGTTGCAATATAAAGCAATATATTACTTAATATATTACTTTAATATTCAACTTAGAAATTAAAATTTAGAAATTACTAAAAATATTAAACAGTACCATAATTGGCAAGATACATGGCAAGCGAAACGGTAGCACGAAAAGTTCAGATTTACGTATATTAAATCGAAATATTTAACAAATGTTTTAAAAATATTGGGAAGTAAATATTGATCATTATCATACAGTTAGGAATTAAAAAGAAATCATTTTAAAAAAACTATACTCGACGGGGTTCGAACCTACCAAGAAGTTTCCAGCCGTTCAGCAACTATGGCTATGTCCGGCAGGAATCAAAATTTCGGCTCGAGCCGATTCATCGAACCGTTCGCCCGCCCTTTCTTACAACCCAAAACGTATCTCATACCTGTCACCAATCTTGCCAATCCATGCGCCCCCACAAGACCTTATACCTTCGCCAGCAGTTCATAGATGACGCCAGTATCATTGCGACGTTGCCATTTCACAAGTTCGCGCGAGCGCGGGTTCCGCGTTAAGTGGTAGACCCTGTATAATCACCTGATAACAGATCAACTCGACGTGAGTTTTTTGAAATTTCAACTGATGAAGACGATTTGGAAGAGGAATCAGAACCTACACACAGAATTACATTACGTCTCCCTAATTTCGCACCAGGTTCGTCCTCGTTTACAACTATCGTAGCGGCTCCCCGATTTCGCATCAGGTTCGTCCGCGCACCTAATTAAAGAACTTATGACCATATTCCTTGGGTAATATTACTTTCACCGGCCTTGGCGTTGCCAACAGCCCCGATTCGTAGCAATAAATATGTACAAAATCTCCTAATACAATTAGTATTTAAACATTTCCATTTTCTTTTTGTACATTTTCCCACATCGAAAGGTTGTATAAGTAACAAACGACAAAAGTAGTAAAAATCACGGTTGGTAATTGGTACAATAATGATATTGCTGGTAGAAATGTTCGAAACAAAGGTATTCACCACACCACGCACATCGCATAAAGGCCGCCGCGTCACAAATACTACACTTGGGTATAGCCTCTTCACTCCTATAGTAACAGAAATCTACAGGATTTTGGAACTCGCTGGGATGGGTTTTTAGATATCCGCTTTTCAACCAAGCATATTGGAAAAATTTTTGAATCTGGGCGAAGAAAGTTGGTTGTGGGTTAACGACTGTAATTTAGTTATTTCATTGCGTGAATGCAGATTGATATCTTCGTCCAGGAGAATTACATTATCCGAAAATGTCCGTACAACATTTTTTCAAATCCACAAACCAAATAAATCCAACCAAATTTCTTCCCCCAGATTAAAAAATCTTTTCCAATATGCTTGGTTTAAAAGCGGATATCTAGAAACGCATCCCAGCGAGTTCCAAAATCCTGTAGATTTCTGTTACTATAGGAGTGAAGAGGCTATGGTGTGGCGAGTACCTTTGTCTCGAACATTTCTACGAGCAATATCATTATTGTACCAATTACCAACTGTGATTTTTACTATTGTCGTCTGTTACTTATAAATTTTAAGAATTTTTTGTATTAAAGGTGAGGTGTAAGAGAGGTAGTTCTTTCCCGGTCAGTTCTGGGGTAAAGACTGAGTGGTCAATCACAGTTCATTTACCAAAAGGCAGAACCTTCCCCACTCCGTGGCCAGATCCTCCAGGAAGAGAGTCCCTATTCCTTGGTAATACGGCTACAAGCCGATTGCCACATGTATTCTTTACTCGACACCAGATAGTTGGAAGACACAATGCGGTCGCCAGTCATCGTCGGTCAACGGGATGTTCAGTCTCATTCATTCACGTTCAAAACATCCCTAATAAACAATCAATCCTTGGACATTCCATAGTTGAATAGCGTCGGGCCACTAGCCATCGTCTGTCGTCCAGATTGCCCATTTGCAAAACACTCTCCAAACGCACCCAGGCTAGGTCCCTATCATAAATCGGTCCCTTTCCTTTCATTAAAAATGCGCTGTCGCTAACATACAACCCTTCGATGTGGGAAAATGTACCAAAAGAGAATGAAAATGTTTAAATACTGATTTTATTAATAAAAACTGTTATACTGCTCAAATTAAATTTAATATGAATAATTTTCATGCAAATGAACTTTGTGGGGGCACTTACCACATACAGTAATTCTTCGCTTGGCGCTTACTGTTCGGGACTGGCCGCGAGCGCCGAGCAAAAGGTGAACTTGGGGTCCCTAGAAATTTCAGCCGCCCGGCTACTATGTAGGCACCGACATCGGCGGCCACAGAAAGAAACAGCGAGCGAAAGAAAAAGTGGAATGAGAAGTCGGGCGTGAGTAAAAGGTTTAAATGCCTTCGCATCGGTGAGACAACACTAATGCAACGGCGAAACTTTTTTATTGTTACATATATCGCTATAATTTTTTTTTTTAAATATGGCTGAGATTGTGGTGATTAAAATGAGACCAAACACGATAGAAATTGGATTATATTTACTGAGTAATGTTATATGTAATGGGCAATGATACTTACACGGAAAGCTCGCGAACGGTCGTGTTCATCGAGGAACCTCGCCAAGCCCTTGTGTCGGTCCAACAGTCGCGGCGACACAAGGCCTTTTCGACGTTCCTCGATGAACACAAAACGAATTTCGACGAGCGCCTGGAATGCATTGACAACGAATTTGATCCACCTGAGTTTCGAGTGCGGACACGGCCGACGGCTGTGATTTCGGCGCTTCTACCATACCACACATTTCTTTATTATATTCAATTGCGGCTAATGATTTCAGTATTGCATGTGGCATTCCATTATTATGTGCTTGCATGGTTTTCTAGAAATCATATCGAACTTGCTTTCAGTCTAGGAATTGCCAACTGTGTTTAATTGCCTTTCGCAAAGTACGTTTGGCAATAAAACACGAAAAACATAAAACCATACTAATAAATGTGGATCCTATCTTGACAAAACCTATTGGAATATATGTTTAGATTTGGACTATCCTCTAAGCCCGTAAAGTTTTATTAAAAACTGAGCACGACCGTTCGCAAGCTTTTCTTGTAAGGATTCTTGCCCATTACATATAATATTACTAGGTAAGTAAAAATAATACAAATTCTATCGTGTTTGGTCTCATTTTAATCACCACAATCTCAGCAGCATTTCAAAGCAAAAATTATAGCGATATAAGTAACAATAAACAAGTTTCGCCGTTGCATTAGTGTTGTCTCACCGATACCAAGGCATTTAATCTTTCAATGTAAACGCGGCCGTCAGCCGCCGCGACGCACACTGGAACAAACGCCCAATCTAGGTGGAAAAAATTCATAACTCGTTTTGCGATGATCATAATACGATGAAATTTTATTTTTAAACTTGGGACCTGGTTTTCTAGTGTTTTTAATGTTAAAAACTAAATTACATGCATTAAATACTGGATTTTTAATTTATTATTTATTTTAATTTTTTAAAATCTAATTATTTTAATTTAATAAATAACACATAATAAAATATCAATAAAATTAATAAATAATATAAAAAGATAATGTAATTAGTGCATAATAAGTGTATGTACAGGGTGTCTGAATATATGTGCCGTTTGATGTAGGGTATGGCCGGGCGGAAAGTCCCGTTTTTCGTATAAACCTATATAAAGTTTAGTACGAAAAATCTACAGATAAATTTTTGATTCTGTATTAAACTATAACCATTATAATTTACTTTTACAAAGTTTTTTGCCCGATATATTAATTTTTTGTGAAGTTATATGACAAAATGTGGTGGTATGTCTTGAAATTTACAAGAACTTTGAAACAATAGAACTCAAAGATTAGCAAATATTAGCAGCCAAATTTTTGTACATGCATTCTACATAGTTCAAACTTTAGTACCACACAAGTTTCAAAGCGGACTTTTGCGGACTTTGTTAGTTCTACTCTATTAAAGTCAGGTAAACGGCATCAAAAAAATGCTTTTGAAAAACATCCAATAATTATTGTAAACGGCATTATTTTTAAATTTCGCATATTGCTATGTGAACATTCACTTATGCTAATATACTCCATAATGCATAGAAGTTTATAGAATGGTACTAATTCCTGTCATATAATTTTCTTTACAACGAAAATAAATGTAAGATTTCGTCGTGATCAGGTTTGGAGTTTTCAGAGGTCGATTTCCATACTTAAATAATCACTAAATTAATTATTGCGACCATTATTAGTGTCAGCAAACATTCCTTAACAAGAATAAATGAAGATACGGCTGTTTCGCGATTTGAATTTTTTCCGCCTAGATGGGGCATTTGGCCCACTGTGCGACGTGTCGGCTAGTCAAAAGGTGACGGATTCCTCCTTCCACTTAAAGCTAGAGGGGCCCCTCCAGTGGTGGGATGACTCGCGAGCGGCCACGCTAGAGATCGTGGCGAGTGTCAAGCGAAGAATTACTGTACGCCGCTAGGGGACGAGCACGACGATCCGGCTCCCGAAGGTGGTTGTATAAGTCCCTGCAACTATATACATATATGTATATGTATACAACCTCCGGCCATTCCCTACTATCCCTGTGTCTAACAAGGCAGGGCCTGCTAGCACGCCTTACTGACGAGTCCGCACCAGGCCTAGGACGAAACACTACTTTCTTTCTTCCTTTCTTTTTCCGTCGCTTCCTTCTTCCACCATCGTATCAACCGATACTCGAAGCTCCCACAAACTTAAGATAAATGTAAATTATATTTAAGTATTGCATTGTGAGACCAGCTTATTAAAGAAACAAATTTTTTTAACACATATGTTTTTTAACGCAAGCACTCGCGTTTGTTTCAACACACACACGCACACACACGCACATTAATGAGACACATTAATGAGACACATTTCTTACAAGCGGAAATGCTTTTTCTCGAAAGCCTAATTTTATCAACTTAAATTTCATATTGAAGTAAAATAATATAGAATTCAAAGAAACCAACCTGCAATATGAATGAATATCCTAAGAGATTACAATTAAAAACTTGTTACACAATGTATTCTATGGCATATTGAAATGAAAATAAGGAATTACAATACGCCAAAGAAAAGTTTTGCATACGTCAAATGGAATTGTTGGAAAAAGCGTCTCGCACTATACAGGGTGGCCCAAAACCCAGGGAACGTCAGGAAATGGGGGGTAGCTGGGGTGATTTTGAACAACTTTTTCCTTGACCGAAATTGAGGGTCGCGTGATGGAGCACGCGCTCTACGGACGCTCTGATTGGCCAGTGTTTTTCCTTAATAACTAACAAACGAAGCTGCAAACAACATTTCGGTCAAGGAAAAAGTTGTTCAGAATCACCCCAGCCACCCCCCATTTTTCGATGTTCCTTGGGTTTTGGGCCACCCTGTATGTATTAAAATATAAGTATTTTGTTATAACTCGAACTTAAATTTATCCGAAACATTACGAGGCACCATAATGTTTTTGGAATACAAATCTCACGAATAATTAATGTTAGATATTGTGTGAAAATTTATTGAAACTGTTTTGTTTTTCTCTATTTAGGCCCAGATCAATGGCCAGGAGTATGCATATCAGGAAAGAAACAGTCACCGATAAATATAGCTACAGAGGATACTATAAAGACTGATGTGGGTGCACTTAAATTTATAAGATACGATTTTGCATTTTCGGGAAAAATCACAAACAACGGTCACTCTGGTAGGTAAATGGCAGAAAGGATATATATAGACTTTCTTTATAATAATAATAATAATTGTGGCCCCCTCCCCCCTTTTTTTACGTGAGCCAAATCTTGCATAGACACCTCGGCTCCTGGGGGAGAGAGCGAGGTAGTGTCGGATTCTTAGCAACTAAAACCCTCCCGGTGGCCTACTTCTGCACTGAGGAGGACCATCGGACAGATTAGACGCCTTCTTCTGTTGCACTCCTACACCACGCCTCACGTTGAGGCACTTCCTAAATACAATTGTCCCCCCTACCCCCAAAACAATAAATCACTTTTTTTCACAAATATTATTTTTTTAACCCACGTTTACGAATCAAAGTATTCTGCACTTCACGAACTAGCGTCTTTCATGTCGTGCACCGTTTCGTCACAACAACCACTTCTTTATTCACATCCTACCGGATCGCATGAGTTTGCATCTAGACTGCTCCTGAAATAGACCTTCCTCAGACGTATACGTTTGATGCGTACACAGCCGTTGGAAATCGCTAATAGGAAAATGCATACGGTAACAGTATACAGGGTTTCCCTTGGCATTTGTAGAATCCGGAAATTGGGGGTTGCTGGGATGACTCTGAACAATTTTTTTCTTTACGTCGCGCCCTAGCCCGTGGCCCTCAACCGCGCTCGGCCGTGGTCGTGAACCAACCCATTGCCATAGTTGGCTGCAGCGTGGGTACCGAGGGAACCGTGCAGCAAATGTTACATCGTCTTAATTAAGAATAATCTGGAAGTATTCGTTATTCATGAATAACAAATAAACTAATAAGTCGATTAACAACCGTGTTCGATACTTTTATTCGTTATCCAAAAGGAATAAGGAGTTTTATTACTTATGAACAAAATTTTTTTTATCAACACATTTGCGGTGGATATCATATTTTATCCGTTTGATCGCCAAGCGGCGCGATCCCGCTCCTTCCATTCTGTGTCCAAAAATGCCAGCGCTCTAGGTTGCGAAGTCGACAATAACAGCACTCTCGGTTTTTGTCGATGCATGTCTTTACGGTTACCGTTCAGTCTTTGGTAAATTAAACAATATTGGAGTAAATAATGTCAGAATGACACTAAACTGAAAGAAATAAGACGCGCTATCGCGGCGTCCGGAATTTTTGAACACGGAATGAAAGAAGCGCTATCGTGCCGCTTGGCAATTTCAGTTGGGAAACAGCAAAGGCCCGTGGCACTCAAACGGTTAAGAAAAACGATTTAGATAACTATTGTTAGAAAAAGCTAGTTAAACTTACAAGGGAACATATTCAGATGTTAATCTCCGATTTTGATGAAACTTATGTGAGATATAGTTCTTTGAAAAATATTTGACACGTATTTTTTTTTATCGGCAACCATCCACTTTGAAGGGGTGAAAACAGCCCTCAAAGTTGGGGGTCAAAACCATATTTTTTTAGATATCTCGGAAACCAGAGGTCGACTACATTTCCCATTGAAAAACACACAATTTAAAAAAAAAATTAGTTTTTTCGACCTCTGGTTTCCGAATATCTCAAAAAATATGGTTTTGACCCCCAACTTTGAGGGCTGTTTTCACCCCTTCAAAGTGGATGGTTGCCGATAAAAAAGAATACGTGTCAAATATTTTTCAAAGAACTATATCTCACATAAGTTTCATCAAAATCGGAGATTAACATCTGAATATGTTCCCTTGTTAGCCATTCGCCCATGAATTAACTTGATTCAACTCAACAACTGATGTTACGGCCGGGTCGGTGAACTCACTTCACTGCACGTCCACTTTCATTTTCCACAGGAATTATTGTTCTTACGTGTAACCTAGTCGGTCACTCAGTGACGAATGAATACTAATTCTTAATAGCTAATGCTTATTTGCTACAATCTACATCTAGACTTCAACTAAATCTAACGCTTAATGTAAATTCTACGTAAACGCTAAATTCTACATAATTTAGTGGTGGGGATGGTCCGTGGGCTCGTGTATAATGTCTATCAGACAACCTGTATGCCAGTTTGCTCTCGTAGATGGTGTTATGACAGAGAATAGAGGGGAAGTTGAATGTTCAATCGAGTCGTAAAATTACACGTATAAAATTGTACGTTGATAAGAGGTGTCCATACTGATTGTTCGTAATGTTCTGTTTCCAAACTGTTGTAATTTTACTAATATCAATGCATAATGGTTCTCTGAATAATGGTGAACCGTATAATATGTATATAGGTTAGGTCGAATAACCATATTAAAGATAAGTACTTTCACTCTTATTGACAAGTTTGGATTGCGTAGGGGGTGAAAGAGAGCTTTGTCGCGTTGTCTTGCGGTTATTAATTTCTTCTTCACGTGAGCCGAGAATGTTCGGTGATGATCCAGTATGATGCCCAAATAGCAGTATATATTGGAAAAAGGTAATCGTTGATCCATAAGTGTAAAGTGAGTCGGTCGGTGGTATTGGGATCGGTAACTGAACATTAGTCTAGGCAGGATTTATGGATATGCTGTAACTAGGTAGGTTTTGAGCAAGGCCTGAGAGAGCTGCTTCGATGTTGTCGACTGCCACATTTGGGTTCTTGTCTGAGCAGTATAATGCTATATCATCGACATAGGCTGCCACGAGTATATCACTTGGTATCTGTGTATTTGTTTTGGTTGGGCTAGTGATGATATGACTCGGTACGAGGCTTTCCGGTATTTTAAGAAGGATGTAATAATATTATACAGCCAATTTGGTGTGTCGTATCGACGTAGTTCCTGTAAAAGTTTTATATGGGAAACTGAGCCAGAAGCATCTGTACAGTCGATGGAAATCATGGACGTCGTGTGCTTGACGCAGGAAGCGGAGTGAATATCTGCTACAACTCTAGCCAGTTGTGAAGTAGTGGACATAGTTTTTCTGAAACCAGCTTGTTGCGGAGGTAAGATGTCCTTTTCCGTTGCATGTGACAACAAAAATTGTGCAGGATTTTCTCATATAGTGTTCCCATGTGATTGAGTAAACTTATTGAACGATAACTAGATGTGCTAGCAGGGTCTTTCCCTGGTTTGAGTAGTTGTGTTATGATTGCTTGTTGCCATTGTTTTGAGAATGTATTAAGATGAAGACACCCATTATAAATTTAGATAAGATAAGGTATGTCTTTCCTTGGTAATTGCTGAACAAGAATTGCTTAAATGCCATCCAGCCCTGCCGATTTTTTGCCCTTCATGCGATGTAGAAGCCCTCAAAGTATTCTGGTATTTACCATCGGTGCTATGGCAGTAGTAGGCTCAGAGATTTTATAAACGGTTCCCGTACGAATGCTGTTGGTGAGAATGTTGGCTTGTTCCGCAGGTGTCGCGATGGCTGTATTAATGGATATACCACATCTTTGATATTTACTGTGGGCTGATCGAACTAGCGTCCAAAATTTGTTCTGACCAGTGTATGTACTGCGTAGTTTGTTTTGACTGATATTAGGCAACCATTTACGTCGCAGATTTAGGATTTGGTAAGACAAGGAATTTAAAGCTGGTTTTAGATGACGTGCGCGTGATTTATGGTATTGGTTCAATAATTTATGATGAAGGGATATAAGGTGCGTCATGTGCTTAGGCTTAGGTAGTTTGCGAAAGAAAGGTGGATTTGGTATGTCTGTTGGAATATTTTTCAAAGCTGCTTCTTTTATAGTCCTAACTAGAGTTTCTATAACATGCTGTAAGTCTAGCTCTGTGTAAGGGTGCGTAGCGTAGAAAGCACGTTGTAAATGAGCTCTCTATAGGCATTCCAGTTTGCAAGATTGTAGAATAGTTAAAATGTATATGTTTGCTCTGCGGCGGTGTAATTCGACCTGGATTGAACGTATAGATAACAGGGTGATGTTCGCTAGTGGATAAGCTTTGTGGGGTATAGATATCTGTGAAACAATTCTGTTTTTGAGTAAGTGGGATATCAATAATTGAGAAATGATTATTCATAGCAAAGGTATGTATTTCTGGGACAACTACTGAGATAGTTTGTTGAGCTATCCATATTCCAGCTCTGTTTGTAGTTTTGTTGCCCCACAGAGGATGTTTGGCATTTAGATCACCCATAATTATGTGTGATTTTTTCTTTAAGTAGGGTTTTATATGTGTTTTAAAGTCATCAATATTATTATTAGGGTGTCTATACATTCCTGTAATAATGTGCGGAGTCTGAAGGGAAACTTCAACAGAGATACTGTCCCAATATGGAGGCCGACTGGGTAAAAATAGTGTAGCTAAACTATTGGGCACATCTGGACAAACAACAATTATAACACCGCCAACAATATTCGATGCCGGGGCATGATAAATATTGTAGCCCACGAAATGGAAGCGTGAAGCTTGTTTGAGTCTTGTGTCGGCAATGACTACTACAGTTGGTTTGTATGAAGCCAAAGGATTAATGTTCATAAACGTGTACATTATTGAGTGACGTTAAGTATCTGTTGAATAAAATGCATGTGGGTGCTCGTTAACTGTTGGAAAAATGATATGAAGAGGTTAGATAACATGTTAGTTAGTTGTGCATTAAAATCAAGACTTGGTTGTGCAGGTTGTTGTATGGCTTCGGTAAAATCGGGTATTTGATGATTTTTACGTGGGAGGAGTGGGAAGGGCAGTGTAGAAGTAGGAGTATTGAAAACCAGTAGTGTAGTGAAGTTTGATTTAGAAGAACTATCCTTTTTAGTATTCCTCACTGATAGCAGTTGCATTCGCTTTGGACAATTTTTGAAACTAGCAGCATGGTCTCCATCATATCCCGCACGTTTGACTATGTTTTGTGATCTATTACAATCCTGTACCTGGTGAGGCCCCGACCAGCGAACGCATACAGGTGTTCTATTGCAGTAAGCACGCGTATGGCCATAATCGTGACAAATCATACATTGTGGGATACTTCTTTCATATGTGTACTTCACAATGCGAATACGATAATAGCAAATGCTTGTTATATTTTCAAAATGATCCAGCGTGGTTGTTGCTAAAGTAGTCATAACAACAGGATGTATTGGGCGTTTGTTGTCCACTTCATTTGTCTTTGTCATACGGCGAATGGATATTATATTTGGTACACCATGTAGAGCTGTTTCAATTACTGACGCCTAAGATTAGATACTGTGTACGTTTCGTTACATTGTGGGGTGAACGAGTGTAAAAGGATATATTTTCTGCCTTTAATATAGTTTGGAAAGTTCGAGACGTTTGTTCATCATTAGGGAAAAGAATGTACTGTTTCTGATTATATCTACGGAAGGATGCGGATATTTCGTTTAGTGTTAAGATGTTTCGTATCGCAGCACTATTATCTTCAGAAGGAGTTTGATCAATTTAGGTAGAAGGAATTCATTTCACCGGAATGCTTGTTGTCGCATTGGTGTTCGAGGTAGAGCTATATGGGAGGTCGGCGAGAGGTGCTAGTGGATTATATGTTGGGATAAACTGCGTTCTGGCTTGTCTGTTGATACGAGCAGTTTTCTTAGGCAGAGTGAAATCATCGACATCGTGCACATTGCGTTTGTTTCTTGAAGAATTATAAGTTACTGCAGAATAACTTGTCGGGGACGACGGTTTACCTAGCACCATCAACGTAGAGCCATCTTCTTCCAACTCACAGTAGGGAATAAAGACAAAAATATACACAGAGACACTAAGATACTTGGACTATAACTATAACTATACGGACATTGAACGCTAAAAAAACACGCGCGAAAGGCACACTTTATGTTTGCTCCACGACTTAGCATGTACATCACGGACTGTGAAGTTTTTCTCCTCCAAGGGCCACCGAGTCCCCACTACCAATAATAATGTGACGTAGATGTGGCAACTGACATACTACGCATAGGTGTGAGGAATGTCATTTGTCTGTATTAGTCCGTCATATGACGCCCGTGGTCGCGGGCTACTAGTTCGGTGGAGGTGGAAGATCTGTTGGCAGTCCCTGATAAGACACGTCTACTCTGATCGACTATTAATCTGAAACTGAGGTCTGTTAGTTGAATCAGCAGATTATGTAGCTGATCCACAGCTAATCTTGTGGATGATTTGCGTCGTCCAAGCTTTGAATGACCCGCGTGTTGCCAACACACGCGCGAGCGCTATCTGGTGAGATTTGCAGAATTGGGTACATCTTTTATGGGATACAATAGACAGAAGAGCGACAAAATATAAGAGGTTCCATAACTTTCTTCAATATACAATATTTGTATGAAATGTTTGCAACTTTTGCGCGCTAAATACATGCAATTATACCTATTGTTCAATACGGGTCTGATTTTGTAACCTTCAATGAGCGTTTCTTGTAGATTTTAATGAGATGAATACGAATCTCGAAACCATATTACTCCAGTCTCTAAAAAAATCAATTTTTGTAAAAATCGGAAATTTTCCACTTTTGAAGTGTTTTGTGATTTTACGGTAATAGTTATGCAATTGCGCTTACTGCCAAATGATTCTGTGGGGGTTCGTTTTATTGGAAGATAAAACTAGTGTGGGATCGGGCGCCTCCATCAAAGAACATAAGAGGAACTTAAGAACCACGTTGCCTAAGAAGGGGCTGTGGCGTAGTGGCGCTGATCAGTGCCTAGTAATACGAAGGTCTCGGGTTCGATTCCCGATGACTCCCCTTCATTTTTATAAAGTTCCTACACTAGTTATCACCAAAAATAAGGCCATTTAAGATAAATGTTTGTATAAGTTTAGTAATAAAAGTTATACCCATAGGTATATTATAGGTATACTTATCATTGCATCTTTTGGTAAACATATGTACAGTTTTTCCGCTTGATTTCTGTTATAGTACAAATTCAATTATACGGTGTACCTATTCATCTTGAAGGGGCGGATCTCCCATCTACGTATATTTTGGAGCAGCTACACTTTCATTGGCCTGCAGAGCATACTATGGATAATAATCGTGATGCACTAGAGTTGCATTTTGTGCATTACAATAGTCAATATGACAATGTTACTTTTGCATCGCAGCATGAAAATGGCATTGCTGTCGTCGCGACTTTATTTAAGGTATGTTGATAGCGAAATATTTCAATTTCATATTGCGGTCTTTCTTATTCCAAATAGCTTGGGTTATTCCACACATCTACCAGAATTTAGAATGACATAACTTATTATTCTCTTCCATATTTTATGCTAAAGTGTGCTAAAGCATTTCACTTTCTAGAAACCCCATTGGAGTAGAGGTGTGACTCCCGATACACTTATCGATAAATTACAGATATTTTACCGATACTTTGATATATCGATAATATCGTCTGGA
The DNA here is from genome assembly GCA_963583965.1 of Nomada ferruginata. Classification (NCBI taxonomy): domain Eukaryota; kingdom Metazoa; phylum Arthropoda; class Insecta; order Hymenoptera; family Apidae; genus Nomada; species Nomada ferruginata. The sequence continues at coordinate 3,579,708 of OY757225.1, read as the reverse complement.
TATCGTTCAGGCGAAAAGAGGCAGAAGTGATGGAATTAAAATGTAGGGCGTAATGGTTTATCATTTCAATCTATTTATTTTTGTTTGGGCTGAATACGGATAGCATATTTGTTAGTTTTGGAAAATAATCGTTCGCTTGGACCGGATGTTGCTGGAATGGATAAATATTTCCACCATTTGACTGAATCAGATTTTCTATTAATGACGATAACTTAACAATATTATCGATATATCGTTAATTTTTTGATTTCATATATATTTAAAATGTAGCGTCATTAATAGAAAATCTGATCCAGTGAAATGGTGGAAGAACAAAGGTATTACAAATTTACCACATCTTTGCATAATCGCGGAAAAATATTTATCCATTCTAGCAATATCTGTTCCAAGCGAACGATTATTTTCCAAAGCTGGACAGATTCTTTCGGAAAGAAGAAGCAGATTAGAGCCAAAACTAACAAATATGCAATCTGTAATCAGCTCAAACAAAAATAAATGGATTGAAATGATAAATCTTTACGCCCCACACTTTAATTCCATTACTTCTGCCTCTATTCGCCTTAACGATATTTTAACGATATTATCAATATATCGTTAAGTATCAATAAGATATCGATAGTTAGACCTCTACATTGGAGCATTCATTCCTCGTGAATTACCGAAGTAATAATCCAATTCTATGACGAATTAACTAATTGAAGGTCCCGCTTTGCGAGAGTCTTCAAAACAGCTGTCGTGGAATTGCTTAGTAAGGCTATAGCCGGATAAGGAGATAAAATGTGCCCCTCAACCAAATTCGACTTGTGAGCTGTAATTCGATAGCTTATCAAGAAAAATCAATTTGTACCAAGTTTCAACGCTATAACTCGAATGGGAGGGTAGTTACAGCAAAAAAAACAAAATACAGTTCTTCAATATCGCCTTTATTTCTTTTTTTTTGCGAGGTTGAAATCTTCTAAAGACACTTCCCACCCTGGGGGAGAACAGCAGGCAGTGCCGGACTTTTACCGGCTAAAACCACCCCGGTCACCGTCCTCGGGCGCTGCGGGGAAGCTCCGTGGCCTCTAAAGATAGTTTCCTGTGCTACCCCGCGCCCATGACATTAAGCCCAATCCTTGGGAGAGCCCTTTAGGACCCTGCGATGCTCCTCAATCCAGGCCCCGCCAAGGATGACACCCAGCGCGACCTCCCCCACGGGGTCGCATCCAAGACAACCCGAGCCCCCACTCGAGTCGTCTGCGGCTACCGACGACCCCGCAGATCCCGGGAAGGACGAGAACGTCCTCCCCCAAAGAGTCGCCAGTCTGCGGCCTGGAGCAGGGTTGTCTCAGCTCCAAGACCCGCAACGGTGGTCCTCCGAAGGAGGGAGATTGCCCACACCTCATTGGGTCGCTGCTGCCTACCCTCGCGGGTAGGCAATCGGGCTAACCCGAACCCGCCCCCGCCTCACAGCCGTGCTGAGCAGCAAATACCCAGCGCGACCCCACCACGGGTCACGTGCCGCATCCGCCGCGGCTCACGCCTAGACCGACCTGTGACTTAGGGGCCCGAGGGAGTACACCGCTCCCTCTGGCCTTTGGGACTGTCGCCGCTCGTGAGGGGACTCCCCCACAGAAGCCACAGCCCAACGGAGGGAGGCCAGCGGTCACCAGGCCTGACGGGGGGTGGCAGCCCGACAGACTCATCACAGGGATGGTCAGAAGGACCACTTCCAAAAATATAAATAATAAAATATAAATATCCTTCACACCGGCCGCGCTGCGCAACCACAGCACAGCACGGCCCCTCCACGGGTCACGGGTCACCTATGACCTTGGAGACCCTGAAATAAGGGGAGCTCAGGGGACCCATACCCCCCCCCCCTTTTAACATACGTTTATTGTGCCATAACGAAATAAATAAGATATATTTATATATAATTTATATTATTATATATAATTATATATAATAAGATATATTTATTGACAATATTTATGGTAACAAATTTTTACATTGGCTTGCTATGACTATTGGGTGTTATATAAAATAGGTATGTGGGAGTGAAAAGGTATTTTGATGCTTACGGTTATTATTGCTAGATTCGGTTTATGTTATAGTTGCTGTTACGATAACCACCAGAATTTTCTTATGTCCCGGCGGTGTTGGTCCTTACGATCTACGGCTGACAGTTTGTCGTTGTATTTTATATTACTGTTGGTTGTGTTAGTGTCTGTATGTGCGTAGAGGATTTTTTTATCGTCGGCTTTCCTGTGGAAGTGATAGAGGAGGGACATGGTTTCGCGGTTTTGAATGTATCCTAGACTGTCTAAGTAGGTAAATGATTCTGGAGGGGTGTATCCGGTGGAGCATGTATTTTTATAATATTGTGGGTTGGGATAGGTTGAGTTATTGATATGGTTGTTGCTTTTTATATTTCGGATGTTTTCCCAGTGATTGCGGATGAGCTTGAGGATGAAGAGATCTATTTTGATGATATTGGCGAGTTCATATAATTTTTGGTTGCTGATGAGTTTAGTGTAGTTAGATTCAGGGTATCTGTATTTGTTTAGACAGGCTCGGGGGCATCTTCTTTCTAAAATTCTCAGCTTTTCCATGGTGCTTGCGGAGATGTTAAAGCATATTGGACAACCGTATGTTAAGATCGGTCTTATTAGGGATTTGTAGCATATGATCTTAGTTTTAACGCTTAGGGTTTTTGAATAGGAAATGCGTTTGTGTGCGGCGATTGCTCTTTGGGCTTTGTCAATTTGTATTTGATTGTGGTTGATTTGAAATCTACGTGTACTTGTAAGGAGCGCACCACCTTTTTATGGGCAATTTTTTCCTTTCGGTTATTATTGTTGTATAGGTGGAAGTTTTTCGAGTGCTTGCTTACGTTGTGGTTTGCGTTTGAGATGTTTGATATACATATATGGGCGGAACAGTATTGTTTCGCATTTATCTGTGTTAATCTTTAGTTTCCAAGTGTGTAAATGGTCTTGAATTTTGGCGAAGATTTCTTGTAATTGCGTTTTTAATAGTGAGGGTTTGGTGTGTTTTATGTATATTAGTAGATCATCGGCGAAGGCTATTGCTAATTTGGTGTGATCTTTATTTAGGCCGTACATGTGAAGTAAATCGGTCATGTATATGCCAAACAGGATTGGAGAATTGACTGTTCCTTGTTGCAGTCCGTTTTTGATTGTAAAGGTTCTGGAGGATGTTATGTTCTTCTCCGTGACTATGAATTTTTTTTCGTGGAGCATGCTCCAAATCATTTTTGTAAGGTGTCGCGGGAATTTTTTGTCCCGTCTCCTACGCCTACGCATTCGTTCGCGTTTCTCGCCCAACAGATATCTGAGGTGAATTTTGTTAAGGCGTGTACTGTGGAGTATTGGTGTCTAAATCCGAATTGGGTCTCCGGAATAATGTTGTTGTCTTTCGTAAATTTCACTATGGCATCGTTAATTGTTGTTTCAAAGATTTTACTAATGTTCGCGAGGAGGCTGATAGGGCGGTAATCCGCTGGGAAGTTTCCGTCTTTTCCCGTCTTTTTTATTGCAATTAGTTTGGCCGTTTTCCAAGCTGTCGGGAAGTACATTAGGTTGAGGCAGTTATTGAACAGGATGGTATAGAAGTATATGTACTGGGAGGTAGGTTCTTGAGGGCTATGTTGGGAATGTTGTCAAAGCTGGATGATTTTTTGTTGTTTAGTTTTTTAAAGGTGTGGGTCAATTTTGCGTATGATGTGAAGTAGTCTGTTGGTACGTATTTTTCTTCTGGGTTGTATACTGTGTTGGTGGCGTCGAATGTGCAAACCGTATTGCTATTGATTTGTCTTGTTGAAGTCCTTGTTCAAGTGTCATTTTTTCCAGATTGATTATGTTAGATAGCTGTTCTTTGCCCATGTGTAGGTTTTGAATGTGAACGGATTCGAAGTGGGTACCGAGGATATTTAGTTTCTGTTCTGTGTCTGTGATTGAGATATTGCTTTGTGCATCTGTTATTTGAGTGTCGGGGTTTATGTTTGCTTCTTGGAGAAGCTATACGTTACTAGTTGGGATTTTTAGACTCTCTACGTTGTTTGTAGCTCTTATCAGTGTGTCGTTCGCATTGGTGTAATTTGTAATTTTCGTTAATCTGTTTATTTGTGTGATTAGGTGGCTTTTTTGATTCCTGAGTCGTCGGATGCTAGGTGTGATGTATTTGTCTGTCGAATTTTGGTTTTTTGATGTATGAGAGACTGCGTGAGCTGTTGCCTTGTTTTAGTGCATTGATGTGCTTGTCTATTTCTTTTGTCGTTAGGTTTCTATCGTTTGGAATAGTTAATTTGTCAGTATTTGTGATGAATTTTTGGAATTTTGGCCAGTCGCCTTTAGCGAAGTTATGTTTTTCGGATGTCTTTAGTTCGTCTATCTCCATTGGGTACATTGATGGGATAGATATTTGAATCCTGCCTGCTCTGTGGTCGCTGTCGCGTTCGCATGAGTCTAGTCTTTGATGTCTGAGTAAGTTATGAAGTTTGATACGATTGTCTGTGGGGCATAGATCTATGAAGGCTCCACTGGCGGGGAAGGGTGGGATTGCTGTCCTGTACAGAGAGATTCTATAAGCTATTTGGCTTTCTTGGGCCCATTTGTTTAGAGCGGTGCCTCTGCTGTTACTCGTTACGTTTCCCCAGGACTGGTGTTTCACATTTAGGTCGCCTGCTAGGATGTAGAAGTTATTTGGTTTGTGGAGTTCTAATTCGTGGAATAATGATTTTAATTCTAAAACGAATTCTTTCTTATTGTTACCGGTTGCGAATCCCGCGATTATGAAGAGTTTGGTGCTGTTTTGTAGTTGTAGTTCTATTATTGTTGATTTGAGGCATACGTTATTATAGGTGTGGTTAACATGGGTCTGTTTATATTTTATCATGTTTTTGATTAGGATACCTGTGCCGCCTGCTTGTTTAGCGTTAGGGCTGTCTTTTCTGATAAAATTGTAATTACTAAAGCTTAATTTGTGCGTGTGGTTTAGTTTCGCCTCAGATAGAAGTACTATGTCTGGGCTATGTTCGTTCTGGCATTCCAGGAGAGAGGCTGGTCTTTCGTTTGTAATTATTGAATTTACGTTCATTAGTATTATATTGGGGTGGTTGATGGAGAGTTTATTGAGTGGGTGGAATTGCGATGGGGCGTGCGTATGCATTAAAGGTCGATTCCTAGAGTTTCTGTTATGAAATTAATTCGGTTCGCGTTAGTTTCTACGCTTTCGGCTGTACGTGTCATTTGTTTGTTAATCGTGTTACGAGCCGGGGCTGTCGGCAACGCCTAAGCCGGCGATGTGGATATTTCTCCAGGAATATGGTTGAGAATTTGTTAGTTTAATTTATTGTTCGATACAACTCGAGCGGTTAAGTTGTATCTGTGGGAACGTTACTACTAATGTATAGAATTACGGAGTAAAGATAGGTTTTAAACGAATCTACTCGATTTATTGGTGAACAAGATATAATTTATATTGCAAATCAGTTGTTTATACAAATGTAATTGTCGCGATATCATTTATTAGTGTGTGTGATTATTACCTAAGCTGCACGGTGTTGACGCACTGGCGATGCGGGGTCGGAGAACGGTTACACGGTATACCGAAGGAACTTCAACCGTACTTCGCGGATTCCGACGGGTTAACTTGATCTGATTGATACTCTAAGTCGAATTCTTACTGAAGGTAACCGACTCTGCACAAACGTAATGCGACGTAACTACCCACGTAACTGTATAGTTATGAACCGAAGATGATCAAAAACGAAGGGTTTATATAGTGCAAAATGTATGGAGGGGACTCATTAGAGGCCTCCATATATGGTAAGATCGCAGGGTCTTGGCCGAATTACGCATGTACTCAATCGGTTATGATAAATTCAGTTGATATCAAAAGCCCTATTATTCGTATGATAGTGAGCGAAATCCTTGAGCGTCTTCCGTGTTTAGGCAAGATCGGACGGCACGTGCGAGTGCAGCGTAAAAGAATATTATTCATATGATAGTGAGTGAAATCCTTGAGCGTCTTCCGTTCTTAAGCAAGATCGAACGGCACGTGTGAACGCAGCGTAAAAGAAATGTTATTCATACGTAACAATCGAGTTAATTTGTTACGTGTTGTGGGAGCTTCGTTGTATCGATGGTGGAAGAAGGAAGCGACGCAAAAAGAAAGGAAGGAAGAAGGTGTTTCGTCCTAGGCCTGCTAGCGGACTCGTCAGTAAGGCGTACTAGCAGGCCCTGCCTTAGACACAAGGATAGTAGGGAATTGTCGGAGGTTATATATATAGTCGTGGTGACTGATATAACCACTTTCGGGAGCCGGATCGTCGTGCTCGTCCCCTAGCGGCGTATGTGGGAAGTGCCCCCACACGTGTGAATAATATTCTTCTACGCTGCGCTCGCACGCGTCGTTCGCTCTCGCGTAGGAACGGAAGACGCCTAAAGATTTATCTCGCTACCACACGACGGTTAACCCTTTTAGTATCGACCAACTGCATCGCGACCGATTAGGTGCATTCGTGACCTGACGAAGACTCCGCACTCTTACCTTTTATGGAGGCTTCTAATTAGTCCCTCTATACATTTCGGAACTATATAAACCCTATGTTCCAGATCATCTTCGGTTCATAACTACACAGCTACGCGCATAGTCACGTCGCGTTACGCTTGTACAGAGTCGGTTGCATTCAGTAAGAATCGGGCTTAAGGCACCATTCAGATAATGTTAACCCGTTAGAATCCGCATTGTCCGGTTGAAGTCCTTTCGGCATACTTTGTAACCGTCCTCAGACCCCGCATTGCCAGTGCGTCAACACCGTGCAGCTTAGGTAATAATTCTCACACTATTTAATTATATTGCGACAATTACACTTGTACAAACAACTGGTTGCAATATAAACTTATAAACTGTTCACCATTAAATCGAGGAGATTCGTTAAAACCTATCTTTACTCCGTAATCCTTTATATTAGTAGTAACGTACCCACAGATACAACTTAACCGCTCGAGTTGTATCGATTATTTATTTACGAGTCAAACTAACATTTCCTGCGGCTCCCTGATTTCGCATCAGGTTCGTCCGTGCACCTTAGGCCGGCTGTACACCAAGGAGGCATGAAACACGCAACACGCAACATGCGACATGCGGTAAATGTCTCATGTTGCTACACCGCGTACACCAGTGCAGCAAATGTTGAAACAGTTCCTACAATGTCATCGTCCGAGGAAGACGTAGTGGCCGCTTGGCAATATTTGCGACGTAGGGAACGAGGAAATAGAATCCGTAGATATTGGACTAATCCTCTATTCTGTGATAATTTAAGGCATAGCCCAGCTATAGTAACCCAGGAGCAGCTCGCACTCAATCATGAAAAATTTAAAGAATTTTATAGAACGAGCCAGGAGAGTTTTAAAGTGTTTGTGGAAATTATCGGACCGAGAATAGAAAAATTGAATATTGTATTATCAGCGTGTATTTGCAATAAATACAAGTATTATCTTTATAGACTAATTATACCCAAAAAGTAGTCTTATATAAACCATCATGGCCCGAGCCAAACCAGAGCCCTACGTAAAATCTCCTACAAAGTGAAAATGTCTTCTCTACCGCGCGGTAAATACCGCGGCAAGCCTCGCACAAAATCCCGCACGCAGTAGTGTCGCGCAACATGTGCAGCATGCATGTCTGGTGTACGAGGGTAGAAGAAGTAGCTATACATTTTAAATGGTTCTGTGCGGTATCAGTATGAGCGCGGTATTTACCGCATGTCGCATGTTGCGTGTTGCGTGTTTCATACCTCCTTGGTGTACGGCCGGCCTTACTAACAAATTCTCAACCATGGGTAATATCAACATCGCCGGCCTAGGCGTTGCCCACAGCCCCGGCTGGTAACAAATTGTATGTTTGATTTCTTGTAATGGGTTTCAGGGGTGTGAGTCTGGTTGCGGGCATTGTCTGTGGTGTTCTTGTACACTAGGAGCTGTTTGGTTTTTCGCGAGTGTCGGGAATTGTTTATTTGTGAGCATTGCATTATAGGATATGGCTGGGTTAACTGTTTTTTGTCTTAGTTTTTCTTTTCGTTCTTTCACTGTTTTAAGGAATTGCACCCTTTCGTCAATTTCTTGGTTAAGCTCCTTCAGTTTAGGGCAACCTCTGTAGGAGGCTGGGTGGCCATAGCTTTTGGGTTCTCCTGGGTTATGGGTGAGGTTGCATTTGACGCATCTGTATGCTAAATTGCAGTTAAGCGCGACGTTATCTATACTTTGGCACCTTTTGCATTGAACTCGATCCTTTTCCGTTATTTTCCCCCAGGTATAGTCCCCAGGATTACGGTTATGAATTTTTTAGTTAAGGTGCGCGGACGAACCTGATGCGAAATCAGGGAGCCGCTAGGATTATTGAGAGCGACGAGGAACTCGGTGCGAAACCGGGGAGCCTTTAGGAGGGAGTGCAAGCGCGGACGAACCCGATGCGAAATCAGGGAGCCGCAGGAGGGTGAAACGTCGTTAACAAACCCGGTGCGAAACCGGGGAGTCACTAAGATGAATTTCGCATGCGAACCCGATGCGAAACCGGGGAGCTACTAGGAGGTTGGTTTATTCACAGACGAACCGGGCGCTTGGCCAAGGAGCTGTTCGGAGGTTGGTAGACTTACAGACGAACCCGATGCGAAATCGAGGAGCCACTAGGTTGGAATATGTAGTTTATTTGTTTGGATAAAGATGTGCGACCGAACCTGATGCGAGATCAGGTAGTCGCAGGAAATGTTAGTAGTCTCGTAACTATAAATTATTATTTGATACAACTCGAGCGCTAAAGTTGTATCGGTGGGTAAGTTGTTACTAATATGCAAGTATTACGGGGTTTAATTCACTTCTTAATAACTTCTTAAGATAGGTTTAACGAATCTACTCGATTTATAAGTGAACGTATAAAGTTATATTCTGAGTTTCAGTATAAATACAAATGTTACTGTCGCGATGAATTAATATAAAGTGTGTAAGTTACCTAAGTATTTGCACGGTGTTGACGCACTGGCGATGCGGGGACTGAGAGCCGTTATTAGAATATGCCGAAAGAACTTCGACCGGACAAGCGGATTCTAACGGGTTAATTTATGATTCAAGAAGTGCGCTAAGCCCAATCTCACTGGATATAACTGATTCCATACAAGCGTGACACGACGTGGGTAGAAACCAAACGGTTTATATAGTCCCAATATGCGCGGGAACGTACTGGAACTTTCCATATAAGGAAATTTCAGAGTCGTCGTCGTCGGGCCACGCCCGTCTCGGTGATGATGCAGCTGACCCTGCTTGTACTCAGGCCCCCTTATTTGTTTACAATAACCGAAAGAATTTTAGGGTGTTTTACCTTAACCGACGCGAGCTCGAAAACGCGTTGAGAGCGACGTATGGAAAATGTAAATTGGGAAGTTTGTCCCTTCTAACTGGGACTTTCTCGTTTGAAATTTCTTTACCGGCGTGAATTTTAGGATGTCAATGTTTTTTTCCGAAGCTCTTCAAGGACATTTTCCGGTTCGAAGTTTCCTTCTAAATTTTTTAGTAGTATTGATACGTTTTTTTCCATTTTGGAGTATATGAAAAGAAATTAATATTATTTTTTTTACAGTTTCCCGGGCTGACTTTCTATATTTTCCATGTGGAGGAGGTGTTTATTTGTGCCTATTTTTTTCGTGAAGAAGTTTGTCGTGTTTTTGGAGATTAGTTTTTATAGTTTCACTGCAAGGGGTGTCCAATATGGTTATGGGGGGTGGTCTCGATCTATTCGTGTTCGTTACGGGGATGGGGTCATTATCTTGAATTTTTTGTTTTTTTGGGGGTGGGGTGGGGTTGGTTCTTCGTTTGATACTACCTGTCGCTGTGGGAGGGTAGGTCTTGCTGGTAGGCGGTTGTGGCTGCTTGCTGTTTCCGGGGACCCGTACCCCTCATCCCACGGGAGGGTCGCTTCCTACAGACCAATATCCTTCCTGCCTGTCCTATCCAAAATGCTAGAGAAACTAATACTTAAAAGACTACAACCCATCTCAAATAACAATAATATTATACCCGAACATCAATTTGCATTCAGGAAAAACCATTCGGCACAAGAACAAATACACAGAGTAATCGACACAATAGAGAAATGCTTCGAAGATAAAAAATCTGCTCTACTGCTTTCATTGATTTGACTACAAATCACCCTTATCTCTCCACGTCAAACTACTACATACTCTACAAAGTATCAATAATGCCAACCTGGATCTATAATATCCAGTTATGGGGATGGGTTAACAAAGTCCCTTTTACTATTCATAAAAGAGTTTGAAAAGAAATGAGCTTACGTAATGGTTTTCGTGGATTTTACGGTAATTTATATAATGTAACTAGAGCTTATTACCGTAAACCTTCTAGTCACCAAATATTATTGTTACCCTTCTTGTAAACTATACATAAAGCAGTTTATGTTTTAATATTAATAGCTTTTTTTAATGTCAAATGTAAACCAAGATTTCCCGCAATGAGAGGTGGATCTGGAGTAAAGTTACGTAAGGCAATGTTTCGAATATCTAGTTGATACTGCATGTTCACAAGCCATTGTAAATACTTCTGGGCATCTAGAAGCAGTTCTCTATACATAGTGTCTTTTATGACAAGCAAACAAAAATTAAACAATCGATTCTGTAGATGAAATGAAACAGAAAACATGTTGCTAACAAAAATTGCTAACTTTAGCCTATTTGTACGTGCTTCTATCGCATAAACAAATATTCCAGAGATAGAATAACAGTGCCACGGGTGGTTGTTAGATGTTACGGAAAGGTTCAGGCTGACCACAAATAATATCCACTGCACTGGTAATAACCAATATACAGGGTGAATCACAAATCGTGATCAGTAGAGATTATTCTGTTATTAGCAGTCCGATCGAAAATGTTTTTATCAGCTTTTGCATGGTTTCAAGGGAGCTTTAACGTGATTATAAAACATTATTTGTGAACTCTATTTTTTTGGTTTTTCCGAGGTCACCCTCATTTTTTTGCAAATAAACATATAATTTTTTGACGCCTATCTGTTAGAGGATTTCAAGACGAATTCGGTAAATATCGGAACATAACTTTTTTTCATCTGGATCGAGAAAAAATTAAAAATTTTGTTAACGTCGATTCGTCCAGAAAGAGTACTTTATCGAAAAATGAAGCTTCAGTCTCAAGTTGTTGTAATGCCCACTGACAAATACATTCATGTGCTATTTGACGAGAGCTACTCTGTGGATTATTTGGTACTGCGGCTAGAACAGTACGTTCATTTGCATTGTTCGTTTTAGATTTTGGATGTTGAGCTAACACTGAATTACGCCCGCACTCACTCGTAGATCAAATTCATCCCCAACTTTTCGTCGATACTGTAACTCATCATTAGAACGTGTACGTTCACGAATACCGAAAAGATTACTAACAATTTAGATGTGTTCCAATGTACAGAACGAAATGTTTACAAAGAGTAGGCAAGAGGTCAGAACAAATTTCGATTTGTCAGCAATATGATACTCCTTGTAATACAAAGTTTTTAAATTTTTTTCTCGACCCAGGTGAAAAAAAAGTTATGTTCCGATATTTACTGAATTCGTCTAGAAATCCTCTAACAGATAGGCGTCCAAAAATTATATGTTCATTTGCAAAAAATTGAGGGTGACCTCGGAAAAAAAAAGAAAAAAGATTTGATAAATAATTTTTTATAATCACGTTAAAGCTCTCTTGAAACCATGCAAAATCTGGTAAAAACATTTTCGATCGGACTGCTAATAACAGAGTAATCTCTACTGATCACGATTCGTGATTCACCCTGTATATTTCTCTAATACAAAGTTCGTACGCGTAGAATTGGCTCGTGTAAGAGAATACCAAACGTAGGGAGCAACAGTTGCCCCGTGGTCCGGATATGTCCACACAAGGGAGCAATGTTGGAGCCTGGCAAGTTCGTTGACCGTTAGATGTCCACACAAGGGAGCGTCTTAGGAGCAGTGAACTCTCTTGTCCATCCCCAAAAACTATCGGCCGGTCCCTTTTTCATACTTTGCGGGGAGGCTTGGGCTAGTGCGAGTGGTAGAGGGGGAGCGTCGTCGTGCAAGCGCACACGGCTGTAACATGTAGCGGGGGTGTAGGCGAAGCAGGGTAACGGGGGCGCTAGTCTGGTGGCCGCCCGGTGCACTACCTCCCTTACGCAGTGCGCTAAAGCAGTTATTTTTAAAATTTTGTAGGGAAAGGACATTGATTGTGGGGTACGGAAAGTGAATCAGACGTACGTACTTCGTATTCCTCCTCCCTTGTTCGCTCGTTCGCACTAGGCCTCTTGACGCCCGAAGATATCTTCCGGTGCCACCCGCCGCCCTCGCTGTTACCGCTCAAACTTCGGGAGGGTCGGATGGACGCTCCATTTCTCTGCGATGCAGGGCCACGCCAAGGGTGACACCCAACGCGGCCCTCCTCCCTGGCCGTGAAAAGGGCGACTCGGGCCGCCACCCGAGCCGCCCACGGCTCTCCGACGGCCCACGGGGAAATAGGAGGACAGACTCCTCCCCAGCAGGGCCGCCAGTCTTCAACACAGCGGTAGCAGCCGTCTGTTAGGGGTCGGGGAACACATCCACGCCCCGCGGACCGCCACCCATTTTACGCCACGGCAGGGGGGAATCTCGCCAGCGGTAGTGCCGGCGGGCGGGATCGAATAACTCCTGACTCCAGATCATTGCGTTCCAAGACCTCTTGTTGTCCAGCATCTTTGTGAGCCATGCTTTGTGAGCATCTGTGTGATCCGGTAGATAAGCCCCCTCGACCACGGTCCGTCCAATCGTCTAAGCGCAGGACTGCCCGCTGCGCGGCCCCGCGGTCAACCAATTCGGCCTTCCACTTGGCACGTGCGGCCAGCCGGGCCTGGCGTCTCGTGTCCACTTCTTCCGCCAATGGCACAACCGCACCCCCACGGTATCACCTTGCAACCCTAATGGCCATCCTCCTCTGAACACGGCGCAGCAATTGTCGGTTGTGCCGCCTGACCATCAGGGCGCTCGTATACATCGGGGCGCCATACAGCACCATGGACCGCACGATATTTAAATATAGGCGGCGCACCCTCTCCTCTAGCCCCCCGATGTTGGGAAGTAGACGGCCAAGCGCGGCCGCCGTCGTCTCCAACCGGGGAACCGGGCGGTCGAAGTAGACCTCGAAACGCCAGCGGCTGTCCAGGAGGAGACCGAGGTAGTTAACGCGGTCCCCTACCTGTATCCAATCCCCACCTACCGTGATCCAGGACCTGAGCGGTCCCCCACCCGGAGGCCTGCCGTGGAATCACATGGCGTCGGTTTTCTGCGGGGAAATCTGCAGCCCCAGTCCCCGGATTCCATCGACGACGGAAGCCAGTCCCGTCTCAGCGAGGCGGATGGTCCTCTTCCAGTTCCTCCCAGTGGCTAGCAGCAACGTGTCGTCAGCGTAACACGTTACGCTGACACCAGCTGGGTGGGGAGCCCGCAGCACTGCGTCGTACCCAATGTCCTACAGAATCTGACCCATTAGCGACCACTGTGGGACGCCGCGGTCTACCTCCCTCGAACATATCCGGCCATTCCGAACCGAATACTCGTCCCTCCGGTAGTCCCTCAAGATCATCCTCGCATAGAGGGGCACTTCGTGGTCTGTGAGGCCCCCCCCCCCCGTGATACATCACCAGGGAAGGGAGTTGAAGGCGTTGGTGATGCCTAGGCTTATTGCCAATGCCCCCCCCCCCGGGACATGACCGAGTCCGAGAAGGGACCTCATTCGACTTATTCCGTCGCCCGTCAAACGCCCCCCCTCTGAAACCAAACTGGGACTCGGCCAAGGCGGGACCTACCCGGGACAGGTGCCCCGAGAGGCAGGAAGCCAACACCCTCTCCAAGAGCTTTCCCACCTCGTCTTGGAGACAAATCGGCCGGTATGCCGAGGGAGAATCGGCGGGCTTTCGGATCTTCTTCACGCGGACCATTCTCCTCCGTTTCCATTGAGGAAACCCCGGTTCCTTCCCGGGGTTCCTCCGAGGAAACAGGGTGTCGACCACCCTGTCCAGGAACTCGAGTTCCAAGGTCCCCGTTACAGGGGGGGCGTCCAATGGCGAAGTTTGCCCATAACCATCCTGTACGAGCGCCCCCAGGGTTCACGGTCTAAGTTATCGCCGGGTCCCAACGTCTCCTTCGACGGGCTCTCTGTTATAGTCGCCGGGCGCAAACGCAAACATAGCGCATCTGCACTATATCCAGCTACCACCAATACACAGCCCCCCGAAAAGGGGTACGGGACAATGTTTTGGGCCAGGCCACTGCGAGGAACGTGGCCATCAGCGCGTCCTCGTCTAGGCGCTTCAGCGCCCACCTCTTCTTCGTAGAAGGGGGGGATAAAAGGGGACCAATGCCCCCCACCCCAACCCTCTCCCCGGCATCCGTCGGCTCCGGATGGTGCGCACCTCCATACGGATATAGAGCAACTCAGCGTCTCCACCTCTTGCACCACCCTCCAGCCCCTAACGCGGCACGCCACCGCGGAGGATGCTCATGACAAGTCATCGATGGCCTCCCCCTAGTAACTGACGCAGGTGCTCACCTGCCAGATGTCGCTAGAAAATTGCCCGATATGATCTAAATACCAAAATTGTGACGGCGTACGTATCTCCGGTTTCTGTGTGTTGGTGATTCGGAATGTGTAATGGGCCTGGATCACGTGGGTCCTTTGCTCAATCACGTGCTCGCCCTCTCCTATGCGCGTGGCGTTGCGCTTTTTCGTAAAAACTAGTCTTATAATGTCTTTTGTGTAGACAGGACGTGATTGACCTGCGCATTATTCTTTCTTTGTTCAGCCTTCTATTGTATGTGTTCGCGGAAGTGCCACAGTGTCTTCCTACAATTATTTATTAAAACAAGTGCCCGCCGCGTAAGGTGTCGGTCACTAGAAAAAGGATTGAAGAGTGGTATTTGTTATCCTAACCATCCACCATTCCTTCCTTTTCAATTTCTTTCACTGTGGAATGCTAAAGTTATGGGCTTGTTGTACGTGAAGATCGTAAACGGCTTTCCACCATGTGTCGAAAATACCTTTTTTTGTTATTATAGACACCTCCGTCCCTGGGGGGCAGACTGGCCTTTGCGCAGAGGCGATATCGTAACCAATGAGGTTGTACCGAGGTGCAATTATTGCTAGTTGAAAACGATATACAGGGACACCACAACGCAATCCGGGCTTGGAAGGCGACCGAGTCCGAGAGGGACCGGACGCGAAGTATCGCATCGACGGTCGACGTTCTCACGGAAGCTAAACTGGTTCTCAGCTAGATCGAGCTCCACCCCCAACAAATGCGCGGCGAGGCAGGATGGCAGTATGCGTTTCAAAAGCTTGGCCGCCACGTCTTGGAGACAGATAGGCTGGTACGCGGAAGTTTCATTCATGGGCCTGCCCTCTTTCCGCAGGAGAATCACGTGCTACCGCTTCCACAGTTAAGAGATCGGCTCGACTGAAGACAGCTGTTAAACAGTCACCTGAGCCTGTCTCCAAGAAAGCCATGTTCCGAGCAGCCAACCGACCGACGACCGTCGCAAGGTCACTTGGAGTGACGCGCAACTCCGCGGACCAGGCAGCCGCGACTGATGGTTCGGGCGACATGGGCGTAGGTGTACGTCGAGTAATGGTGACCGTTGTAGTCGTGCCCCAGCTCAGGTTACGACGTAGGGCCGCCCGCCGCTGCTGTTCCTCTGGGCCAATGCGGCTTTTGCCGGTGGTGGCCGTGTAACAGGCGTGACTGCCACTCGTCGCGTCGCTCTCTTCATTCTGCAGCCGACAACCTTGGCCTATGCCGTCCCAGTCGAAGTGCTTCCTCCGACACTCTCAACACCAGGAACGGTCGCAGCAGCACCCTGACCCCGCCCGGAAGATAAAAGAGCGGTTCCGGGCTGTACCTCACCCTCATTCTGATTGGTCGGTTACATCATGGGACCCCCGCCACGGTAGGGGAATTTCCCCGCCTAAAGTAAGCCCTAGTTACGAGTGCTAAAGCGGAGAAAAGGTTTGTCGGATATTCAGCCCTATCAGCACCAAGTGAATCTATAAAAAATGTTACGGGACAATTTTCCCCGCCAAACACTACGTGAATTCCTCGATATAAGGCTGGGTATTTGTCCGGGTTCGCTCTCGCGTTCAACGTTCAATAATCCCCACAGAGGCGCCACGCGTTATTGTTCTTCGGCGCAAGATGTAAAGCAGATGCCCCGCAGCTTTGCGATCGCCGTGCTGTTCGGTCCTTGACCACTGTCTCGAACTCTGCCTTCGCCACCAACAGCTTGTCCAGGTTGAGACGGCGAGGTTTTTAGGAGACCGGTGGACCAGTCGTGGTGCCGATGTGATGTCGGGTTGGGTGTTTCGGCTTGCGTTGTCCTCCCGACGGGCGCATGGTAACTAGATTCTCCGGAAACCACTTTTATGCTCTTCACCTGGCCTATGACGATGCGTCCCGCTGACGACCGTGTGATGGATACGTCCGTCAGTTTCTTCTCGCGCATATCAACGATAAGGCCGTATGGTGGTAAAAGGAAAAAGCGACGGAAATAGAAAGTGAGGAAAGAGCTAGCTTGGTTCATCACCTTTTTTCCCCCCACCATCTCTCTCAACAGACTAGCTCCGGTTACCCTCACAAGGCTCACTAGAAACCAGGGCCGGCCCAAGGCACGATGCAAGTGATGCACAGCATCAGGGCGCCCCGTACGGGAGCGCCATACAAGATTATTTTTTAAAACATAATTTATGCTGTTTTAAAAACTTTAAAATATCAACCAAAATTAATGTCAATTATTTTCAATACCGGAAAATTAGCCACTATTATCTTTAAAAGATATGGGGGGACTATAAAAGACTTCGCAGGAGAGCGCCGCGTACCCTAGCTAGAACTATCAGTCTGCCAAGCACTGAGATTGCCACGCTTGGATGGGCATAACCTTCCGGCCAGCCCAGGCATAAGTGTACCCGCGTCCTGGTTGAGGACCCTGTCATGTACAAGGCACACTACACCCACCCACCTGCCCCACATTAAAATAAGTAATTCGCACTATGTCCACCCTGACTACCTGGATAAAACACACAACGAAACTGGAGACAGAACTGCTTTGCAAATATTACCGCCCCCGATGAACGCCAGGCCAGACGGATACATTACTTCGTTACCGTCGGCCGACATCCCAACGGGAGCATGGGCTCACTATTCGCGCTCGGGGCCTCGCATCATCACTCAGTCGGAAGAACGTCGACAGTCGGCTACGGCACACGTCCTCGTGCTTTATAGCTCTCCTAGGGCCAGCCGTCGGTACACCACTGACCGCAGGGGCGCACAGTGGGCTAAATGCCCCATCTAGGTGAAAAAAATTCATGTCGAGAAACAGCCGTATCTTCATTTATTCTTGTTCAGGAATGTTTACTGACACTAATAAATGTCATAATAATTAATTTAGTGATTATTTAAGTATGGAAATTAACCTCTGAAAACTCCAAACCTGATCACGCTGAAATCGTACATTTATTTTCGTTGTAAAGAAAATTACATGACGGGAATTAGTAACATTCTTTAAACTTCTATGCATCATGGAGTACACTAGCATAAGTGAATGTTGATATAGCAAAATATAAATTTTTAAAGTAATGTCTTTTACAATAATTATTGAATGTTTTTCAAATGCATTTTTTATGCCGTTTACCTGACTTTAATAGAGTAGAACTAAAGATTTCCAAGAGGTCCCACTTTGAAACTTTGATGGTATTAAAGTTTGAACTATGTAGAACGAGTGTACAAAAATTTGGCTGCTAATATTTGCTAATCTTTGAGTTCTATTGTTTCAAAGTTCTTGTAAATTTCAAGACATACCACCACATTTTGTCATATAACTTCACAAAAAATTAATATATCGGGCAAAAAACTTTGTAAAAGTAAATTATAATGGTTATAGTTTAATACAGAATAAGAAATTTACTTCTAGATTGTTCTTACTAAATTTTATATACGTTTATATGAAAAACGGGGCTTTCAGCGCGACTTATTATATACTAATTACATTATGTTTTCATGTTATGTATTAATTTTATTTATATTTTATTATGTGTTATTTATTATA
Source organism: Nomada ferruginata (assembly GCA_963583965.1). NCBI lineage: Eukaryota > Metazoa > Arthropoda > Insecta > Hymenoptera > Apidae > Nomada > Nomada ferruginata. The sequence goes on along the minus strand of OY757225.1, from coordinate 3,561,528 downwards.
TTGTTACGTATGAAGAATATTTCCCATGCGTCGCTCTCAACGCGTTTTCGAGCTCGCGTCTGTGAAGGGAAAACACCCTAAAATTCTTTCGGTTATTGTAAACAAATAAGGGGGCCTGAGTACAAGCACGGTCAGCTGCATCATGACCGAGACGGGCGTGGCCCGACGACGACTCTTAAATTTCCTTATATGGAAAGTTCCAGTGCGTTCCCGCGCATATTGGGACTATATAAACCCTTTGGTATCTATCCTCGTTAGTCCAGAGTAACAAAGTCACGCGTAGAGTCACGTCGTGTCACGCTTGTATAGAATTAGTTATATCCAGTGATTTTGGGCTTAGGGCACCTCTGGAATCATAGATTAACCCGTTAGAATCTGCTTGTCCGGTTGAAGTTCTGTCGGTATATTCTAATAGGTGCTCTCAGACCCCGCATCGCTAGTGCGTCAACACCGTGCAAATACTTAAGTAACTTACACACTTCTTATTATTTCATCGCGACAGAAACATTTATAATAATACTGAAACTCAGAATATAACTTTATACGTTCACTTATAAGTGGAGTAGATTCGGTAAACCTATCTTTACCCCGTTCTCCTTGCACATTAGTAACAACGTACCCACCGATACAACTTTACCGCTCGAGTTGTATCAAATAATAATTTAGAGTTACGAGGCAACTAACATTCCCTGCGACTACCTGATCTCGCATTAGGTTCGTTCGCACATCTTTATCCAAACAAACAAACTACATATTCCAACCTAGTGGCTCCCCGATTTCGCATCGGGTTCGTCCACGAAACCTAACCCTTCTTACGGCTCCCTGGTTTCGCACCAGGTTCGTCCGTGTCCTACGGCTCCTTGATTTCGCATCGGGTTCGTCCGTAAGTCTACCAACCTCCGAACAGCTCCCTGGTCAAGCGCCAGGTTCGTCTGTGAATAAACCAACCTCCTAGCAGCTCCCCGATTTCGCATTGGATTCGTCTGCGAAATTCATCCTAGTGACTCCCCGATTTCGCATCGGGTTCGTCCACGATGTTTCACCCTCCTGCGGCTTCCTGATTTCGCATTAGGTTCGTCCGCGCTTGACTCCATTCCTGAGGCTCCCCGAGTTCGTATCGGGTTCGTCCTTGCTTACAACAATCCCAGTGGCTCCCTGATTTCCAATCAGGTTCGTACGCGCACCTAACTAACAAATTCTCAACCATATTCCTTTGAGTAATATCAACCTCCCCGGCGTAGGCGTTGCCCACAACCCTGGCTAGTAACAAGGTTGAGAAATTTCATTTCAATACTGTTATATCAAGCAACTCTTCTTTCAAAGTCGCATCCTCGAAAACAAAACGAATAAAAATTGCTCATTGAGGACTATCTGTACTTTCATATCAGTACTTTCGTCTATTGACAAACTAAACGCGGTACAATTTTTTATGTCATTTTCTAATTTGGTTAGAAATCTTCATTTATTTCTGAAATATGACGTTCAATTGTATGTCGCGAAGTAGGAATCTCATTCATTGATTTCAAAAGTTTTGAATTATTGGAATCTAATGTTTTAACATTTTAACGATATCCTGTATATTTTGTTTGATAAATTCATCTTCAGCGTAGGGGCGTTTTGCACGAGCAATAATTTGGCCAACGTTGCACTATATGATAATATTTGTGTTGCAGTTAAATGTCGAGGAGAATTTAGAAATAACACCAATTTTGAAAGCAACGGAACTGATATCGAATCAAGTAGGAAAGAGCACAGCATTAACGGGATCCAAGATTATACCTTATCTCTTCTTGCCTAAAGATCATACAACTTATTATCGCTATGACGGATCTTTAACTACACCAGGATGTCAAGAATCTGTGATATGGTTTATATTTACCGAGAAGCTTTCGATATCAGAAGAACAGGTAATTACAGTTTATATTTTATGCTCTGGACATAATATGAAACATTTATACAGGGTCGCTCAGAATCCAGGGGATATCGGGAAAGGAGGGGTAGCTGGGGTGATTTTGAACAACTTTCCCATTGACAGCAATGTTGTTTGCAGATTCGTTGTTAGTTATTCACGAAAAACACTGGCCAATGAGAACGCCCGTTCGAGCCTAAACGTTCGCACTCGCTTCCACACACCCACGCACATGTTCTTGAATATGATGACATTATAGTGCCATGCTTACGCTGCTACGCAGACAACACAAGGGCCGATGCTGCCCTGTGTAATCGGTATCTGCCGCCGATTTCCACCAAATTTGGAGATCGTGTGTATGCATGTGCGTGTGGAAACGAGTGCGAACGTTTGAGTTGGCAGAGGCATTCTGCTAACCGAACGAGCAACATGAATCATGCAAGCGCGGAATATGTATTATAAAATGTTTAAACGTAGCAAAAGCAATTCCTGTTCAAATACATATCCCCACACTACACAGTGGCAAGTGAATGAGACTGTGAAGTGAAGTCATCGTGCAAGGATACTAACCCGGCCGTATCATCAGCTGTTGAGCGTTGCCTAGGTCGGGATTCGCACAATGTTAAGCAGGTTAATTCGTTGACCAATGGGTAAATTTAACTAGCTTTTTCTGACATTAGTTATGCAAATCGTTTTTCTTGAAACATCATTTATGCACCTGAAAACGTGCTAGTAAAAAAAATATTTTTTTCAGAAGTAATAAAACACCCTATTCCTTTCGGATAATGAATAAACGTATCGAACACGGTTATTAAACGACTTGTTAGTCTATTTCTTAGTCATGAATAACGAATAATTCCACATTACTTTTAATTAAGACGATGCACCCTCGATGCACCATCACGACCGAGCGCAGCTGAGAGGTACGTGCCTGAGCGTGCGCCTGGCGGGCGCCCTCATTGGCCACTGTTTTTCGTTAATAACTAACAACAAACGAAGTTGCAAACAACACTGCTGACAATGGGAAAATTGTTCAGAATCACCCAATCTACCCCCCATTTCCCAATGTTCCCTGAGTTACGGAATTCCCTGTATACAATATTGATGCTAATTGAAGATTTAACTTTGCAAAAGGTTACATCGGGATTTATTCCTTCCTTTTTGCTTGCAGTTAAGTATTTTCAAAAACATCGCAACAAGCAACGGCGTTATAAGTTTCAATTATAGACCAATTCAGCCACTTGGGGAAAGGAAAATTCAGCATCATCTGGTCGGATATTCTTCCGCTACTACTCACACGTGTGTCTTACTTTACACATGTTTTAGCTTTCTGCTAAACAGATTATTATCTTCAAAGTAATTGCTATTAGAATTGATACAATTTTGTAACTCAATAGAATGTGACCTGTATACTGTGTATATTTTTCTATTGGGTTGGCAACTAAGTGATTGCGGATTTTGTCGACAGATGGACTTGACACTTTATTTTGTTTCGTTAACGTGTTCAAAGCACCTAACTATATTTTTTCTTATTGTTTGGACTTCTACCTTTCATTTAGTAAAAAAATTATCTCGATTAGTTCTTTAGTTTTGTTTTTATCCCAATTTAAAAATGGTAGAACAAGACGTGCACTATAGACATATTTTATTGCATTATTTCCGAAAAGGCAAGAACGCATCGCAAGCACACAAGAAGTTATGTGCCGTATATGGGAATGAAGCCTTAAAAGAATGGCAGTGTCAAAATTTCTTTCTGGTGATTTTTCATTAAAAAATGCTCAACGATCTGGCCGTCCAGTTGAATTGGATGAGACCCATATCAAGGCCATTATCGATTCAGATCGTCATAGCACAACACGTGATATTGCAGAGAAGCGTAATGTATCGCATACATGCATTGAACAAAAATTAAAAAGGCTTTAAATTAAATTTTGAGTTTTCATTCATATTTAAAATCCGCAATCACTTAGTTTCCAACCCAGTAATTCTAAACTAATTGTAAGTATTGTTGTCACTCATTACTTGTGTTTACTTGCTTATTTTCTTGTGTCATAAATATTCGTAATATTCGCGAATATTCGGGGCCATTATTTATGCATATTAATTATACCGCTATATTTGGCGACTATATTGTGATTTATCGAAGGTTGCCAGTGCTGATATGCTTAATGTCTAAAGCGACTAGCATTCAAACACATAAGCATACATAATGTAATATATACTCCACTCCCTTTTTAAGTGCCTATTGATTAAGAAACGTGCTGCTTCTAAACACATGCTATATGTATAATAGAGTATTTCAGAATTCTCCGCACAAATTATTCCAGCATATTCTTCAAGTAAGAGTAAGATAGGCACACAAATGCTTTACTTAAAACTTATAATAAGAATATGAAATAATAATGGACGGAAATAATAACTGAGCAAGTTCGATGGGATTTCTAGAAGCCCATACAAGTACATAATAATGGAATGCTACATACAATACTGAAATCATTAGCCGCAATTGAATATAATAAAGAAACGTTTGGTATGATAGAAGCGATCATATAGGTACCTCCGCCGGAAACACAGCCGTATGGTGTTACCCAAATTTGGATGACGGTGGTCAACGTGTTCCCACATGTTTACACACTTGAGAACTAGGTGGATCAAATTCGTTGTCTATGCATTCTAGACGCTTGTCAAAATTCGTTTCTTCTTCACTGAGGAACCTCGACAAACCACTGTGTCGGACCGACAGTCCATATTAAATTCCGTCTTCGGGCTTCTGTTTCAGTTGCGCCTCCAAACTCCAATGTTTATATTAATAAGGAGGTCACAATATTTCTTTAAAGATCTATCTTTTATTACTACTTTGGGCCCGATTAGGTTGATTAAAGTTTGTGATTCTAGTATAAGAGTAATTTCTAAGTCGTATATAATAAATCGTCATTATCTACAAAAATATTTCACAAAGAACTTTTTGTTGATATGTTGTCACATTGATTTTTTCATTTCTGTCAATGAATATTAATGGCGTTAATTGTATTAAAAAAGAGAAAGTGATGTGTCGAAGTGAAATTCCATGGCGCCTTACTAAGTGTTCTTTTATTATAATCCTTACCACCTGAATCCTGCAGTCATATGGTCGAAGGACTAAAAACTACTTCGCAAAAGTAACGTTAGTTTCGACCGCGTCATAAACCTGACGGAGGGTCGAATTCGTCACGCACTCACAGCAGTCCTACGTCGCCAAAGGCTATCTCACAGGCCCAATGAACCTATCTTCCAAGCCTAAACAGTCTACAATACATAGGAACAGCATCGCACGGGCGAGTTCACACATTTACGGCAGCTCACAGGCGAGCTAACACATTGGCAGTGGCGCACGGACGAGTGCACACATCGACTAATAAGTCACTAGCGAGCTAACACATTGGTAGTAGCGCGCGGACCAGTACACACATCGCGACAGGTCACTGGCTCCTTCGGAGCGGGTACTTAGCAACACTTCAACGATGCAACCGAACCAAGTAACGAGTATTGTTCTGAGGAAACATGACAGTCCACATTTACTACGTAACCTCTTCCAGACCACTTGAGTAGGTAACAGATCGCGGTAATAGTGCGAGATACGGTAACAAGTGTGGACCCGCCTTTGGAGGTGCCAGCTTAACACTCCTAAGGATGCACCTTTCTCTAGAAAAGGGGTGTCGAACTGGTGGCTCGGGAACCACATGCGGCTTCTTCTCCTCTTTTTCTGTCCCGAATAGCCATAGGAGAACGACCCACTCCAGGCTTACTTCGCTCCTCTGGAACCCTCCCTCCTACCGCACAATAAGTACGCTAGTCTTATCTGCATATGGAGGGCTCAGAAGCCAATCAATATAAGTCCAACTTTCCCTGAACATGAGTGCATAGTTCAAAAACCTCTTTATTGTTAAAACTTTCAGTTGATAAATCAATTAAGTTACTATTTTCATACGTAAGCAAATGAATGACGGTACTAACATTGTCATTTTTTCCAAGTAATTGGTGAAAACCTTATTTATCTCGGTATGAATGGTAATAGACTTACACTGATTACCTTCTGAACCCTCCATATACGGGATCCACCATTTGTCACGGAACCCGTGCGCGCGAACACGTAAATTTGGCAACAGCGCTAGAAGTCAATACACGCGTCACCTGCGAACTGTTACTAAAGGTATAAAGTTTTGTAGAGGGCGCAAGGTTTCGCAAAATTGACGAGACTGGTCCGAGTTACGATTAGAGAGATAATGATATTCGGTTCGGGCTACAAACATGAGCAAGTAGTCCGACTTCGGTTCGGTCTCTGCCGATCGCGCTCGAGTTTAACCGAGCCGAGCCGAAGTCGAACTGTTCGCGGATTCTTATAACTCGAATCGTATCTCGGACCTGTCTCGCCAATCTTGCCAAACCTTGCGCCCTCTACAAAACTTTATACCTTCAGCAACAGTTCACACATGACGCGTGTATCCACTTCTAGCGCTGTTGCCAAAACATGTCCGCGCGTGCACGGTTTCCGAGCTAAATGGTAGACCCTGTACATCAGGGATGACAAATCAGGAATGACCCCTGGTCAAGGGGACCAGGCCCTTATCCCTACTCTTTTCTGTAACATGGGTGAAGGCGAATTGTCCCCACTACGTCTACGTCTACGGCACGAAATGGAAGAGTCCGAATACCCATCCAGTATAAGTGTAGTAAGGGAGTTGTTACTGTATCACAGTGGGGGACTCGCCCGCTGGGTGGTGGAGGACCTGTGGCTCTCGGCGGGGAAGAAGTTCGTCACTCCTGATATACACAACTGTGGGCCTATAAAATATATATAAAATATATGTATATACATTTTTCATATCATTATAATCACTGATATCTAGTTATTTTCCTTAACTAATTGTAAGATCCCACACTACTTTCACATTTGTAGGTAGAACCGAACATAAAGCATGTTCAAGATCCGACTAAAAGCGCGTAGCAACAGATCGCTCGCGTTCTCCTGCTCCCAGTGCTATAGCGCGGAAGCAGGAACGCTCTCTTTCCTCTTACAAAGGAACCTACGAATTGCTATAAATAGCTCGGCGCGAAAGCAAATCGCTCTCTCGCCACAGTACTAAACTATAAGCTAAATACAAGAATAAACAAGTGCTAAGGAAGTAAGGAATAAAACGGAAGTAAACGAAAGGCAAATTGTATAACTATTAAAGTGCTTAAGAGTAATTAAAATAAACTATTAGTAACTTACACAAGACTATATTCTCTGTACATCAACTTAAAGCTATATTAAATGTGTTAAACAAGACTCTTATCTCCTTACATCAATCTAATCCCTTAAATTGGAATTAGATTGAGTATCAATCGCAGAACCGAGTGTATTCAGGGAAACTTGATACCCTCGCAAACAAAGCATACTCTTATATCCAAATCCACTAGTTTGGGATATATTTCTGGTAATAGAAATTTAAAAAACTCTAATCCATATTCATTTCTGCTATGTAAAAACGGATATGCGTGTACGTTGCACAAGTCTAATCGATATCACATATTTTGTTCCTGAACTTAACATTTCATGGATGTTATTTAAAATGATCATATCGCTTTTCTATATATGAAAGTATTTAACTCGTTTTTCGAATTGCTTCTGTATTTCCAATAATACTGTTACGAGCCGGGGCTGTCGGCAACGTCTAAGCCGGCGATGTGGATATTTCTCAAGGAATATGGTTGATTAACATAGGTTGACGGGTTTTTGCCCTAACTAATTTTTGTTCTTGACAACTTTGGAATTTCCGTATGTAATTTTGAATTTCGTTGCGCATTTGCGGCCAATGGAATTTTGAACGAATGCGTTTATATGTCTTCGTTATTCCTTTGTGTCCTCCAATTAAACTATCGTGAGCTTCGCGGATTATTTCTTGTCTGTCTTCTATGGATGGTGTAGTGATGATACAATTGCAAACAATAATTTGCTGTGCTGTTCCAGTGAAAACTTCTTCTAACATCTTGAACAATTCGTTGACCGGTAGTTTATGGAAATCTCCAGTTGCTGATATTCGAAATGATTTGATATGGTGTTGACTTAAGGTGTCTCTAAGAATTTTCAAACCCGTGAGGACGTCTGATTTTTTAACGTTATCATAAAAATTGTCGGAGACTATTATGCTGAAAGATTTATACAATCCATTATCTAAAGTTACTATGTGTCCCCTTTCCGGTTGCTTTCCGAGAAGGACTTGTTTGCTTATTATCTCGGTATCCAGTAGCAGTTTTCCAACGTCGGTTTGTAAATTACAGTCGGCAGATATAAAATGTACACAATGTCCTTCTTCAGCCGTGAGGGTGTTTGATGAGACAGTAAATTTAAGCGGTTGTGTAGATAACGCCTCCTCCAGATCATCTTTATCAGACGTTTTTTCTAAATCCGAGGCGATGAATGGATAAGGGTTGAGCGTATGGTCCAGCAAATCATGTCGGGTCGAACCGTTTTCGGGTGATCGTATCACACTTGCTTCGGCAAGGGTCTTTGCAGGTAGCTGGTTTTTGGGGCTTGTAAAACTACACCCGGTATTGATGTCAATGCTTGCGGTGTACTAGACAGGTCCGGACGAACATTATTTGTATTCTCTATTATAGTATTTGCGAATGGTTCTTCGAAAGATAATAAATCGTTGTGTAAGGTCTGATCCTGGTGTGATGGACAAATTTGAGTAAAATTTGCTGCAGGCAAGAAATTAGTCGTGATTTCCTGTTGTTCATCTGGCATCATTATCTCTTGAGACAGGCTAGGAAAGGATCGATTTCTGTCTATAATCGGCGAGTGTTGAACCTTTCCGTACGCGGCTGCTTCTATTTCATCGGAGCTGTTGCTTTCCCGATACTTGGGTCGGTTTTCCTTATCTCGTCGCGAATGTCTATCGCGTTGTCGAGTTGAATCTGTATTAGGATCTATTTTAGGTATCTGTATTTTGAATTCGGAATCCCTGCATTCTCGTGGTATTAGTGGTAAACAAACAGATACAGTTTGCGTTTTTATTCGTTTTTCCGGATTTATGAATGACGTGATATTCGTATTCTAAGAGTCTAAGTTTCCATTTCATGAGTCTAGAAGTCGGATCTTTAACAGAATGTAACCAGACTAATGGTCTATGATCTGTAACGAGTGTGAATTTAGTTCCATAAATGTAAGGCCTGAAATACCTTACGGCATAAACCATTGCCAAACATTCCTTTTCTGTAGCTGAATAATTTTTCTCAGGTTTATTTAAGCTACGGTAGGTCGTTTCCTATCTCTCCTTGACTGAGCACGGCTCCGATAGCGTATTCAGATGCATCTGTTGTAACGATAAATGGTTTATCAAAATCTGGATATTGTAAAATGGGTTGCTGGCACAATTCACTGCGTAATTGTTTGAAAGCTTGATCTTGTTCTTCTGTCCACTTGAATTGGATGCCCTTCCCTAACAAGTTAATCAGAGGTTTTGCTTTTAAAGTGCAGTTAGGTACGAATCTCCGGTAATATCCTACAAGTCCTAGGAATTGTTGAATATTCTTCTGCGAAGTTGGGGTAGGAAAATCCTGAACGGATTTTAATTTCCTGGGATGGGGTCTGACTCCGTCTTTTGATATAATGTGTCCGAGGTATGCAACTTCCTTCCGTAGGAATTCGCATTTATTAGTCTGAAGGGTTAATCCATGATCTTTAAGACGGTTCAATAATTTTGTGACTTTGATGTTATGTTCTTGTAATGATGAAGCGTATACTACAATGTGGTCCATTTCTGCGTAAGGCTCTTCTTCTGATGAACTCGAGATATCGTAGGGCTCCAAGAATTGGGGCTCTATCTCTACCTCGATTGCTTCTTCGCTGGTGTTTATTGCCATAACGTGACACTTTCCATCGTTGTTAGTCACGACTGCTTCTCCTATGTAAAGATGTTCGTGGGTTTTGATGCGCGGTAAATATCCTTCCTTTATCTTCACATTTGCTACTCTTACGGCAATCTGTTGCGATGTTCTAGGTTTGATACAATATTTTGAAACTGTCTGTTTCTCTTTAATTTGCTGAGGTAAATCTTGATAGTTTGAAAAACGTAAAGTTCGGATCGGTTTATTTTTTAATGTTAAAGTTCCGTGATAATAAGAAATTTCAGCCTCTTCTTGTTTTAAAAACGGGCTTCCGATAAGTCCATCTGCGTCTATTGTGTTACGAGCCAGGGCTGTGGGCAACGCCTAGACCGGCGATGTTTGTATTACCCAAGGAATATGGTGAAGAATTTATTAGTAAGGTGCACGGACGAACCTGATGCGAAATCAGGGAGCCGCTGGGATTGATGTATGCGAGGACGAACCCGATGCGAAATCGGGGAGCCTCAGGAATAGAATCAAGCGCGGACGAACCTGGTGCGAAACCAGGGAGCCGCAGGAGGGTGAAACGTCGTGGACGAACCCGATGCGAAATCGGGGAGCCACTAGGAAAGAGTGCGCAGACGAACCCGGTGCGAAACCGGGGAGCTGCAGGAGGTTGGTTTATTCACAGACGAACCCGGTGCGAAACCGGGGAGCTGTTCGGAGGTTTGGTAGACGTACGGACGAACCTGATGCGAAATCAGGGAGCCGTAGGATACAGACGAACCTGGTGCGAAACCAGGGAGCTGTAGGATGGGTTAGGTTTCGTGGACGAACCCGATGCGAAATCGGGGAGCCACTAGGTTGGAGTAGTTACCTTGTTTTGGATAAGGCGTGCGAACGAACCTGATGCGAAACCAGGGAGTCGCAGGAAAAGTTAGTTTGACTCGTTGTTGCGGATTCACCATTAGGGAGGGCGCTCGTTAGCTTCGCGCCTAGCGCTGTTCCGTGGCGTCAAGCGCGAGCGTTCTCCCCCACTTATCTCTTCTCGCTCCTTGCCCCGCGCATCGGTATAAATACCGTTGCGCGGGCATACAAATGGTCGGTTATAGTAATATTCAATAAGAGATAAGAGGTTTTAAGAGAGATTTGCGATTCCGGGTTTAAACGATTTACAACCGTTTAAACTGTTACTGAAAATAGGAGGTAAAAGGTCGTGCGGAGAAACTGTTCACTTTATACATTATTAGTTACTAGTACTTATTTATTTCTGCGTTTTATTGTACATTACTTGTTCATGTGCGGTGACTGTAAAATATATGTGATTCGTGCTACTTGTGAATTGTGCCTTTTTATAAATAAACCGAATCCGTTGACTAAATTAACATCTTAAGCAGCTATCCGAAACATTGGTCCTTCGAGCCGGATAGCTTAACGGACGGAATAGTTAAAGGGGATTAAATTTCAACTAATTAATCCAGTTAAGCTAATTACATTACCGGCTACAGTGCGCGAAAAACGGTCGCCGCAAGACAATAATAACCGGGGTCGAACACGGTCGAACACGGTACGAATTACTTTCTACATTTTTTTTCGGTAACTCGACCTCGCCTTCAAACTAAGTACGGTTACTTGTTGTTAACGTTCAAATTACCATGGAGAAATACGTTAACAAGCAACTTTCGCTTTACCAGCGAATTTCCAACACCGTGACAAATATGAAAAAGCTTGGAGCCGCTAAGATCACGGATGGAGTAGTAACGTCGCGGCTCGAACTACTGGAGAAAAATTGGACCACCTTCACCGAGGGTCACGACCAGCTATTAGACATTGTGACCCCCGAGTACGCTACTTGGCCATATTTTGTCACGGATCACCTTGCTTTGTGTGAAGAAGCGTATCTGGTTAACAAGGCCGCATTACTGGACCTCCGCAAACCGCTGGAGCAGCCGCCGACCGCTCCGATCGCCAACCCTCCGCAGCGTTCGCTTCCACGAATCGACGTGCCCCGGTTTTCCGGGGACTACAGGGAGTGGGCAAGTTATCGTGACCTGTTCACGTCACTCGTCATAGACAATAAGCAACTCTCCGCGGTGGAAAAATTCCACCATCTAAAAATAAGTTTGTCTGGCGAGCCCGCTCAATTAATCCAAAATATACGCCTCACAGAGGCCAACTTCGCTGGAGCGTGGAAGATTATCACGGCGCGATATGAGAACCTGCGGATCTTGATACAATCGCATCTCACGGCTCTTTCCTCATTGCCGTCCATGAGGAAGGAGTCGGCAAGCTGCCTGAAACCTCTTCTGAACGGCACGCTGGACGCCGTTCAGTCACTGGAAGCTCTTGGCCGGCCAGTCGAGCACTGGGATGACTGGTTGGTCTTCGGGCTTGTGCAAAAGTTGGACTCGAAGACAAGATTGGCGTGGGAGTCTTCAATCGGTGCCACTACGGATCCGCCTTCGTTCGAACAATTACAGCTGTTCCTCACAGGACACCTGCGTGCCTTGGAAGCAGTCGAAGAAGCTGTCTCGGATGCTGCAGTTTCGCCTTCCTCCGGGTCATCTCTAAAAAATAATACAAGATCAGCAAAATTCAAGACGCACACCGCATCGGTCACCGAAGAAAGACGTGCGAAGTGCCCGCTGTGCTTCAGCCAACACTTCGTATTGTTCTGTGCTAAGTTCAAAGGGATGTCCCCGCTCGAGAGGAAGAAATTAGCCGCGGACAAAAACTTGTGCTTCAACTGCTTCGGAAGTCACCATTCTAGTTCGTGCAAATCCACAAAGCGCTGCCAACTGTGCGTAGGTAAGCACCATACAATGTTACATGTAAAATCGGAGCAGGAATCTTCGCGACAGGTCTCTCCACAAGGTTGCGTGGAGGACTCAAGGACCTCGCACTGTGCGCGAGCCTCCTGGTCGAATACTCAATCTAGTTCGGTCATTTTTCTTGCGACCGCGAAAATTCTGGTAAGGTCAAGTCGGGGCGAGAAAACTGCTGTGAGAGCCTTGATTGACCCCTGTTCCGAAGTCTCACTCGTCTCCGAGAGGTTGGTGCAAACCATGAAGCTCGAACGAAGTTCCGCGCGGTTTCCAATACTCGGTGTAGGCTCGACGGGAGCTTACACGAGGGGAAGTGTGACGCTCACATTCTCCTCTACTCGTGAACTTTCGAAGCCCCTTTCCACTACGGCTTACGTGCTGCCGCGACTGTCTTCTTATTCCCCCACTCGAACCTCTAACGCTTCGCTGTCTCTCGCTCACTTGCGGGATTTGGAATTAGCCGATCCCGACTTTCACTCGGCAGAGAGAGTGGACATTATTTTAGGAGCTGATGTTTACTCGGAAATAATTCTTGAAGGCCTCCGGAAGGGTCCTCCCAACAGTCCGGTGGCTCAATGTACTTCTCTTGGTTGGATTCTCACTGGGCATTGCAACTCCACTTCATACTCGAACCCTTCACGACGTGAAGCGGCTACTTTGCAATGCGTTACTCGCGATACAGATTTATCTGAATCACTACAACGCTTCTGGGTACTGGAGGAGGTAGCCAATCCTCCCCGTACATTTACTTCGGCGGAGAGTGAGTGCGAACAGCACTTCTGCTCCACACACTCCCGCGACACCACTGGACGATATCAGGTGCGTCTTCCCTTCGCTTCTTCTCCGGCCCAATTGGGCAACTCGCTTGACACCGCATCGGTGTTACTACACAAACTCGAAGCGCGATTGAAGGGTAAGCCGGCACTGAAATCCTTATACGATTCCTTTTTGGAAGAATATCTTCAATTGGGGCACATGGAACCCGTTCCAGCGGATTCCAAATCTTCTCGGGCGGCATACTACTTGCCGCATCACGGCGTGCTGCGCGATGCTAGCACAACCACGCGACTTAGGGTTGTTTTTAATGCTTCTCAGAAAACAAGGTCCGGTGTATCACTTAACAACTTGCTTCATACTGGCCCTAATCTACTACCGGAAATATTTACCATTTTGCTACGATGGCGAAAACATGCCGTAGTTTTCTCGGCCGACGTCCAAAAGATGTATCGGCAAATCCGACTTGCTCCAGAGGATTGTGATTTTCAACGCATTCTATGGCGGCAATATCCTGGAGAAGCTCCACGTCACTTTCGACTGCTTACAGTCACCTATGGGATGTCCTGCGCCCCGTACCTCGCTGTTCGCACAGTGCAGCAGCTGTGCAAGGACGAACAGCATGTTTTTCCTTTGGCTGCCGCGTGTGCATCCAATGACGTCTATGTTGATGACGTCATATCTGGAGCAGATTCCATCTCGAAGGCTCTTGCTTTACAACGAGAGCTGTTACTGTTGTTCAAGGCGGGCGGTTTCACCTTGCACAAATGGACGTCCAATAAAAGGGAATTACTGGAAGCACTTCCTTCCGACGCTCGTAAGGAAAACCCTGAGCTTGCCTGCAATCTCGATAACGTTTCCACTCTTCTCGGCCTTCGTTGGCACTCGGCACAGGATACGTTTCACTTCTCGTTTGAGCCACGCAAAAAGGAATCACCGGTAACGAAACGTATGGTTTTTAGGGAAGTGGCGAGTCTCTACGACCCACTAGGGTTTCTCGCTCCAGTGATTATTACTGCCAAAATCTTCATGCAGTCATTATGGCTGCTAAAACTTTCATGGGATGAACCGCTCCCCCCTTCACAAGCACACTTTTGGCAGAATTACTATGAGCAACTACGCCCACTTTCCTCCTTGAGAATTCCTCGTTGGTTATTCAACCGTACTGACAATAACAGGTTAGAGCTTCATGGTTTTGCTGACGCTTCAGAGAGAGCATACGCTGCTGTTATTTACTTGCGCTCCTCTCACTCAAATGCAATGCCTTTTGTTTCACTCGTTGCTTCAAAAACGCGAGTCGCTCCTTTGAAGCAGGTTTCTGTGCCTCGGCTTGAACTTTGCGCTGCATCACTTCTAACACGATTGACTCTCGGTGTTAGAAACAACTTGAATTTGGAAAATTGCTCCATTAATTTATGGTCGGATTCCACGGTGGTGCTGAGTTGGCTGCAAGGTCACTCCTCGAGATGGAAGACGTTCGTGGCAAACCGGGTGTCCGATATTCAAACGTCACTTCCAGACGCCTCGTGGCGACACATAAAATCTTCTTTAAACCCCGCTGACGTGGCATCTCGAGGGATGGCAAGCCACGCACTGCGTGACCATTCGCTTTGGTGGAAGGGTCCTCCCTTCCTTTCCTTGAGGTCATATGATTATGATCATCACTCGGTTCATAATTTTACTACGGACCAGGAGGTTCGCACCACGAGAATGACCTGTCTCACAACCACTACTAACTGCTCGTTTTTTGAGAATCTTGCCGGCAAGCATTCAACATTCGATAGATTACTGCGCACGGTTGGCTGGTGCTTCCGATTTTGCCGAACAGCGAGGGACAGAAACACAAACGCGCAAGTATCGCATCGTCTTTCGGTAAATGAAATAAATAACGCTTTACTTGCCTGTCTCCGATGCTTCCAAAGGGCAACCTTCACCACGGAACTGAAAATACTGCAAGATGGCGGCCAGATTACTCGTGGACCGACATCCAGGCTGGCGCCATTCATGGATGGCGATGGCGTGCTGAGGGTGGGGGGTCGTTTGAAGCACTCTCTTCTCGATGAATGGCAAAAGCATCCTGCGATACTTCCTGCCAAGGCACACTTTACGACGCTCGTCATCCGGGAGGCACACCTCCGGGTACTTCACGGCGGAACTCAGCTAACATTGGCAACTCTACGCCGAAAATACTGGATATTGGCGGGACGTCGCGCGGTGCGCCGCGTGATTGCTGCGTGTACAGTCTGTTGTCGCTGGCGCGCCCAAGCGGCGCATCAGCGAATGGGTAATCTCCCCTCTCCCCGCGCGCAGCCCTCTCGCCCATTTACACACACTGGAGTTGACTATGCTGGGCCCTTTGCTACAAAACTGGCTGCCGGTAGAGGTCACGCACCAAGAAAATCGTATGTCGCTGTTTTCGTCTGTTTAGCGACCAGGGCCGTGCACCTCGAGCTTGTCTCCGACGCTTCCACCGCTGCCTTTCTCGCCGCTTTCCGGCGTTTCATCTCTCGACGGGGGAGCTGCACAACAATTTATAGCGACCAGGGGACGAACTTCGTCGGCGCCAGCAAGGAGCTACGAAAGCTGTTCCAAGCAGCACTGCTGGACTGGAAGGATGTCGCTTTCCAACTCTCGCGAGAGGGGACATCGTGGCGTTTCAACCCTCCAGGAGCTCCTCATTTCGGCGGCGTATGGGAGGCTGCCGTCAAATCGCTTAAATTCCACTTGCGCCGAGTCGCGGGCGGTACCCCGTTAACATTCGAGGAAACTGCGACCCTGCTTACACAGATAGAGGCCTGCCTCAACTCGCGACCGATAGCTGCTCTTACAGACGATCCGGATTCTATCGACGCGCTCACTCCGGCACATTTTTGATCGGCGCTCCTTTGAAATCCTTACCCGAACCGTCCCTATCCACCGTGAAAATCTCTCCATTGCGACGGTGGCACCTGATTCAACAGATGCGGGACCACTTTTGGGCAAGATGGTCGTCCGAGTATTTGCACCAGCTGCAGGCGCGCAGCAAATGGCGGACGACGCAGCCGAATTTGGAAATTGGGGACTTGTGCCTCATCAAAAACGAACTGACGCCCCCGTCTCAGTGGCCACTCGGACGGATCGCCGCCACCTTCAAGGGCGACGATCAACAGGTGCGCGTCGTTTCGGTCAAGACTGCGACGACTACGTTGACGAGGCCGATCACGAAAATCTGCTTGCTTCCTCCAGCCACGGAGGAAGATTAGCCTCGCATCACTTTCCTTTCTTCTTCCCTTCCTGTCTTCTGTGTTGCTATTCGACCTTTACACTTCACTCACAGACCTTTCGACGTTAAACATGCGACTTCACGGAACCTTGGCGATTCTTTGTTTTCAATTGCGCCATGCAACGCATGCCGCGGCGGGCGGAATGTTGCGGATTCACCATTAGGGAGGGCGCTCGTTAGCTTCGCGCCTAGCGCTGTTCCGTGGCGTCAAGCGCGAGCGTTCTCCCCCACTTATCTCTTCTCGCTCCTTGCCCCGCGCATCGGTATAAATACCGTTGCGCGGGCATACAAATGGTCGGTTATAGTAATATTCAATAAGAGATAAGAGGTTTTAAGAGAGATTTGCGATTCCGGGTTTAAACGATTTACAACCGTTTAAACTGTTACTGAAAATAGGAGGTAAAAGGTCGTGCGGAGAAACTGTTCACTTTATACATTATTAGTTACTAGTACTTATTTATTTCTGCGTTTTATTGTACATTACTTGTTCATGTGCGGTGACTGTAAAATATATGTGATTCGTGCTACTTGTGAATTGTGCCTTTTTATAAATAAACCGAATCCGTTGACTAAATTAACATCTTAAGCAGCTATCCGAAACACTCGTAAATAAATAATTGATACAACTCGAGCGGTTAAGTTGTATCTGTGGGACGTTACTACTAATATAAAGGATTACGGAGTAAAGATAGGTTTTAACGAATCTACTCGATTTAATGGTGAACAGTTTATAAGTTTATATTGCAACCAGTTGTTTGTACAAGTGTAATTGTCGCGATATAGTTAAATAGTGTGTGAATTATTACCTAAGCTGCACGGTGTTGACGCACTGGCGATGCGGGGCCTGAGATCGGTTACAAAGTATGCCGAAAGAACTTCAACCGGACTATGCGGATTCTAACGGGTTAACTTTATCTGATTGGTGCCGTAAGCCCAATTCTCGTTGAAATGCAACCGACTCTGTACAAGCGTAACGCGACGTGACTATGCGCGTAGCTGTGTAGTTATGAACCGAAGATGAAACGGAGGGTTTATATAGTCCCGAAATGTATGGAGGGGCTAATTAGGAACCTCCATAAAAGGTAAGAGCGCAGAGTCTTCGTCAGGTCACGAATGTACCTAATCGGTCGCGATGCAGTTGGTCGATTCTAAAAGGGTTAACCGTCGTGTGGTATCGAGCTAAATCCTTAGGCGTTTTCCGTTCTTACGCGAGAGCGAACGATGCGTGCGAGCGGAGCGTAAGAGAGTATTATCCATACGTAACATCTCCCCCCCCCCGAGATAAAACATCGCGTTTTTGCGTGATGCTTTTTCAAAGAAAGGAAAACGGTTAAAGATTTATCTACAATTTAAAGGTGTGAAAATTGTCGGGTGTAGTGTATGTGTTTTGTGTACTTAACGCTATTGTGCTTATTGCGGGTCCCCTTCAGCTGGTGGTTGAAGTGACGAAACCCAGCTCCATCCAGCCTTGGGCGACGTTGTAAGGGGGTTGACCAGGTAGACGGTCCAAAAGTAAGTCAGCGGTTATACCATCCAGTGTCCTCTGGACGTTAGTGAGGCGGCCCCTCCTTTTATTTACTGCCAGCTCTGCAATCTCCATGGCTTCGGGAGCCTCCGTTCGAAGTCGGACGCCACGGAGCAGGATCCTGACAGCCTGCCAGGGCAAAATCTGGAACCTGGGCGGCAGGGATCTTATTTGAGAGTAGTCACACCTGACCATTCTGCCGTGGTCCCCCAGGAACACTGCACAAAATTTCTGCCCCGCTTGACGGACCTCTCCTCGACGCCAAACTCCCGTTGGCTTCTGAACCGCTACAAACTTCCCGGGCCTTACGCAATCTTCCAGCGGCATGTGGAACTGCTCCCGTGTTGCCATGAACCGATTCATAGCTATCGCAAATGTTAGCGCGGTGTTGCGAAACTCCTCGATTGTGACCCAGAATGTCATCGGGTCCTCGATGTGCACCACCCGGCATGCCGCGACTGGTCCAAAGTCCTGGATGCAGGTGTTGCGCATGATTCCGTTTCGAGTTCCTCGCCGGGTGTCCAGTTGCGGATGTTATTGTCCGTGATTTCCTTCAACACGAGCTGGTCTAAGGCACGCTTCCTTGACCCCTTTTCAACTGTTTGTGTTGAAATGGAACAATTTTTAATTGCTCGTGTTGAGGATTTCCGGCCCTTTGCAACTTGTCCAGTTGTAGTCTGCTCGAATAGGTTTGCACTAAGTACGAGTCCTAGTCGTGCTTGAGGTTGCCAAGTTCCGTGATGTCCGGTTTGTACTGCAATTGTTCTCGTTCCTTCGTGTGGTTCTGTTTGCGTTGAAGTGCTCTGGTGCATTGATGCGACTTAATAATGAGTCAAAGGTTTCAAGGCTCTGCTTATATAGGGCAGAAACCCTTAACGCACCCCCACTCTGTTTTAAAGGAGGCGTGACCCTCGGACGTCCTTGTCTCCTTAGAAGACAGTTGCACTTGGCTTAAAAATCCTTCCTTCTTTAGGTGGAATTGATGGACCGGGAACATTTATTATCAATTCGTTGTTGTCTTTTGAAAGATAATTTTCAATGGGGGCTTGATGATATTTAGATTTAACAAACAAAAAGACACCCAGGATAATTAGAACAATTAATATGGCTCCAGAGGAGGAGAAAATTGTAGTTTCAAGATATCTTAATGATCTTTGATGGGTCGCCAAACTTCTTGCTCGCTGTTCTATTTCAGAAAGTGATAACGCCGCCGGGAGGTCGTCCCAACGAGCGGTGTTACTCTCGTTCAATTCCAGAGCTTCGAAATGATGTTCGACAACCTCTGGTATTATGATTGAAAGGTTGTACGATTCAGAAGGATAGTATTCGACGTTCTGTGATGTTCCAATGGTTGCCAATGATTTTAATTGTACTGAATCTATTATTGCCTGACACCCTGGGTCCAGTCTGAATACTCCCAAGGCGTAAATATTACGTGCTTCTTGTTTCTTTCCTTTACAGTAAATTTGCGCTTTTTTGCTTTCCGGCATAAAATAGAGCCAGGTGGCTGGTGCATGTAACGTCTGCCAGTATGGTTTTAAAAATGGGGACACTTTAATGTCACAGGTACTCCAGCTAATCGAGGCAGGGTTCAACAGCAATGTAGACTCGCAAATTGATTGTCTGTCTGTTTGGTACAGTGGTAGAGTAGTTGGTCCAATGAATTGACCATGGTAAAAACGGCAAGACTTCAGGTATTCTTCAGTCGGTGTAAAATACTCCTGTTCGTCTGAAGATACCGCAATGTACTGAATTCGTGGTTGGATATATGAAATTACATCTTTTTCTTGAAGTTTGTGTGTCGATGGACAAGGATATATTTTAAACAGTTTGTACGATTTCCGTTCTAACAGAGGTATGGTAAGTTCGAAAAGTATTCTGCCTTTTGTGAAAATCACGTTAAGGTTCGTTATTTTTTCGACCTGTTCGGCGAGTAATTCCTCCGGCGATAAAGGAAACTCATACGCTAGTGTTTGCTTAATTTTATAGGCAGAGGTTAACAACTGTTTAGGTGAAAGAATAGCGGGATGTAAAATTCCTTGTTTCGCTAATAATATTGCGTCTATTAATAACAACAGATTTGTGTTATAATCATCTACTGCTCTTTCAATCTCTATTACGGAATCCCTTATTGCTGCCTCGAAACGTATTTTACCAATGTCCGACTGTGCTTCATGTAATGCGTTGGAACGAGTTGCTAATATTTTAGTCATTTGTGATATAGTTTTCGTTAAATTAACCAATCTTGCATGTGTAACCGAAAACTCCCCTTTGATAATATGCGTTTGGTTCGCTATTAGCTCAGTGATTTCTCGTTGATCCTTATAGACTTTATTTAACTCGTTGTTGTAATAATCTGCATCTTCCTGTGTCAATGTTCCGAATAATATTTTGCTGATAGTGCCAACGAAACCAAATGGAACGCTGCGCCGTGGAGATGATGTCCCATAGCGTGAGGTGTCGCCTATTGCGGCACGAATCAATTCGCTGTAACGTTCGGTACTTTCTTCTTTCTTGATTAAACGAGGTCCTAATTCCTTGCTGAGACAGTTAACGGATTCATGACGGTCGCAAAGCTGGTTCATTAACAGTATGTGTTCCTTCACATGTGGTGCGCGGCTAAGGTATCTGTTTACATCCAGGGACGTAACCAAACGCCATTGCGAGTGAAAGGTCCTCATCTCGGATAACTTTTCGTAAAAAAGTCCCGTATTTTGTCCAATCGGTGTTACAGGCGGACTATCGCTAAGGGCAGCGAGTGGCAACAGGAGCAAGCAAGCGAAAATCATGATTGATTTCAAACTGTGGACGAAGAATAAGCGTGTTTTAATTTATCTTGATGTTTTGTAAACAATTTATTGTTTCTCTGTAGTACTACGTTATTCAGGTCTGTTACGTCTACTATCTCGTACGGCCCAATGTAATGTGGATCGAATTTGTTGATACGTGGTTCCATGAGTACGTAAACGGAGTCGCCTACATTAAATGTTGCTGGTTTTGCGCGTAGATCGTAATAACCTTTCGATCGGACTTTTGCTTTGTCTAAATTATCTGAGGCTAGATTACGGATGTTGGTCATATGTGTAATTAATTCTGTTAAGTAATCTCCGTATCATTTTAATTTTTCATCAGTTGGAAATGAACTTGGTTCTCGGGCTGGTTTTCCAAAAATTAATTCGTATGGAGTGAAATTTGTTGCTTCATGTACAGATGTGTTGTAAGAAAACATTGCAAAGGGTATTAATAAATCCCAATATTCGTAACTATCCATGTAGTGCTTGAGGTATTCGGTGAGTACGATGTGGCTTCGCTCCAATGATCCGTTGGTTTGCGGTCGGTATCCCGAAGTTGTAATTTGCTTGATTTTAAATATTTCGGACAAATTTGTCATAAGGTTTCCAATGAAACTAGTTCCTTTGTCTGTTAATATTGCGCGAGGTGTACCATAGATTGCGATGAAATATCTAGCAAAAGCATCTGCAATAGTAGCAGCTCGAATATTCGGTATTGCTACTGCCATGCAATATTTAGTTAAATTATCTTGCATAGTGAGAATGTATCTATTTCCACTAGGTGTGATTGGCAAAGGTCCTACTGTATCCAAAGCTATTTTATCAAATGGTCCCATAGGTGTGTCGGTAATTAACATTGGCTGACGAGTTTTTGCTCGAACTAATTTTTGTTCTTGGCAACTTTGACATCTTCGTATGTAATTTTGAATGTCATTGCGCATTTGCGGCCAATGGAATTTTGATCGAATGCGTTTATAAGTCTTCGTGATTCCTTTGTGTCCTCCAATTAAACTATCATGAGCTTCGCGGATTATTTCTTGTCTGTCTTCTATGGATGGTGTAGTGATGATACAATTGCAAACAATAATTTGCTGTGCTGTTCCAGTGAAAACTTCTTCTAACATCTTGAACAATTCGTTGACCGGTAGTTTATGGAAATCTCCAGTTGCTGATATTCGAAATGATTTGATATGGTGTTGACTTAAGGTGTCTCTAAGAATTTTCAAACCCGTGAGGATGTCTGATTTTTTAACGTTATCATAAAAATTGCCGGAAACTACTATGCTGAAAGATTTATACAATCCATTATCCAAAGTTACTATATGTCCCTTTTCTGGTCGTTTTGCGAGAAGGTCCTGTTTATTTATTGACTCGGTGTCCACTAACAGTTTTCCAACGTTGGTTTGTAAATTACAGTCGGCAGATATAAAATGTACACAGTGTCCTTCTTCAGCTGTGAGGGTGTTCGGTGATACAGTAATTTTATGCAGCTGTGCAGATATCACCTCCTCCAGATCATCTTCATCAGACGTTTTTTCCAAATCCGAGGCGATGAATGGATAAGGGTCGAGCGTATGGTCTAGCAAATCATGTCGAGTCGAACCGTTATCGGGTGACCGTATGACACTTGCTTCGGCAAGGGTCCTTGCAGGTAGCTGGTTTGCTGGGCCTTGTAAAACTACACTTGGCATTGGTGTCAACCCTTGCGGTGTACTAAACAAGTCGTGGCGAACATTATTTGTATACTTTATTACAGTGTCTTCGACTGGTTCTTCCAAAGATAACGAATCGTCGTGTAGGGTCTGGTCTTCGTGTGAAGGCAAAATTCGAGTAGAATTTGCTGCTGGTAAAAAACCATTTATAGTTTCCAGGCGCTCATCTGGCATCGATATCTCCTGAGACAGGCTCGGAAAAGATCGATTTCTGTCTATAATCGGCGAATGTTGGACCTTTCCATATGCGGCCTGTTCTGTTTCGTCGGAGCTGCTGCTATCCCGATACTTCGGACGGGTTTCTTTATCTCGTCGCGACTGTCTAACACGTTGTCCAATTGAATCAGTATTAGGATCTATTTTAGGTATCTGTATTTTGAATTCAGAATCTCTGCATTCTTGTGGCATCAATGGTAAACAAACAGATACGGGGTTACGCGACAAAGCGTCTGCGTTTTTATTCGTTTTTCCGGCTTTATGAACGACTTGATACTCGTATTCTAAGAGTCTCAGTTTCCATTTCATGAGTCTAGAAGTCGGATCTTTAACAGAATGTAACCAAACTAACGGTCTATGATCTGTAACGAGTGTGAATTTAGTTCCATAAATGTAAGGCCTGAAGTATCTTACGGCGTAAACCATTGCCAAACATTCCTTTTCTGTAGCTGAATAATTTTTCTCAGGTTTATTTAAGCTGCGAGACGCGTACACAATCGGCAGATCGTTTCCTATCTCCCCTTGACTGAGCACGGCTCCAATTGCATATTCGGATGCATCTGTTGTAACGATGAATGGTTTATCAAAATCTGGATATTGTAGAATGGGTTGCTGGCACAATTCGCTGCGTAATTGTTTGAAGGCTTGATCTTGTTCTTCTGTCCACTTGAATTTGATACCTTTCCCTAACAGGTTAATTAGAGGTTTTGCTATTAAGGTGAAATTAGGTACGAATCTTCGGTAATATCCCACAAGTCCTAGGAATTGTTGAATATTCTTCTGTGTAGTAGGTGTAGGAAAATCCTGAACGGATTTTAATTTCCTAGGGTCAGGTCTGACTCCGTCTTTTGATATAATGTGTCCAAGGTATGCAACTTCCTTCCGTAGGAATTCACATTTATTGGTCTGAAGGGTTAATCCATGATCTTTAAGGCGGTTCAATAATTTTTTAACTTTAATGTTGTGTTCTTGTAACGATGAAGCGTATACTACTATGTCGTCCAAATAAACAAAAAGATCTGTCCCTTGAAGTCCAGTGAGTACTTGATCCATAAGGCGTTGAAAAGTGGGTGGTGCGTTCTTCAATCCGAAAGGCATCCGAGAAAATTCGTAATGTCCATTCGGGGTTGTGAAAGCAGTTTTCGGTTTATCTTTCGGATCCATTGCTATCTGATGAAAACCACTTGCGAGATCAAAAACTGAGAAGTATTTAGCTCCTCCTAATCGGTCCAAAATTTCCGTGATTTGAGGTAATGGGTATTTATCGGAAATTGTTTTTTCGTTGAGTGCACGAAAATCTATTACCAAACGCCAGCGTTTAACTCCCTGTGCGTCTGCTTTCTTTGGAACAATCCATAATGGTGAATTATACGGAGATTTAGAGTGATCAATTATGCCTGCAGATAGCATAGTGCTGATCTGTTTTTGAATTTCTTTTTGATGAACCGGCGGATAACGATATTGCCTGGTATTAATTGGAATATCATTAGTTGTATGGATAGAATGATTAAAGTCACGAGCCTTCCCGAGTTTATCTCCTGGAAGGAAAAATCGATCAGGAAATTCTTCCACTAAATCTGTGACGAAATTCCGTTCCTCCTTATTTAAATGGTTTAAATTGAGAGTTTGTAAAATTCCATGTATCCTGTCTTTCCTAATCTTGAAGCTCGACGGGTGCTCCATTTCTGAATAAGAATCTTCTTCTGATGAACTCAAAACATCATAGGGCTCCAGTAACTGAGGCTCTATCTCTACTTCAATTGCTTCTTCACTGGTGTTTATCGCCATAACGTGACACTTTCCGTCGTTGTTGGTCACGACTGCTTCCCCTATGTAAAGATGTTCGTGGGTTTTTATGCGTGGTAAATATCCTTCCTTCATCTTCACATTTGCTACTCTTACAGCAATCTGTTGTGATGTTCTAGGTTTGATACAATATTTTGTAGCTGTCTGTTGCTCTTTAATTTGTTGAGGTAAATCTTGATAATTTGTGAAACGTAATGGTCGGATCGGTTTATTTTTTAATCTTGCCAACAATATAAATCTGAGTCAGGATTCTTAAGAATTGAAAATTTTTTATCTCGAACATCTACTGATGAATCGCGATGATTAGAAGGGGATCTCGAGGGGGTCCTTTGTCGTAAAGTCCAGGCCGTCGTACGTCCTTGCCTCTCTCGTTCCTCTTCAAACTCAATGTTCTCCCTGGTCGTTCCCTGAACCGATCATATCTGTTCGGTGACAGTGGATACGACACTTCGCGGTCGTGATTATGATAATCCCGATCGTAACGATCTCGGCGTGACCACCTAGAAGGTGATTCTCTGGATGGCGACCGTTGCCGATTAGTTAACTTCCTGTCAATATGCAGCACGGCGTCGTAAGCCTGTTCAAGCGTTTCCAAATCTTGAAGTTGAGCCGACACTTTCCAGGAAATTCGATCCGGTAAACCATCGATGAAGTTTTCTTTAACGTCCTTCTCCATTTCTTTGACGGATTCTTCAGCGTGATCCAGATATCTTTCCCGGATAGCTCCGCGCGCACAATAAACGAGATGAGTTGTTCTATCGATGTATCGTCGAATACTTTCTCCTTCGCGAATACGTAATTTCGCGATTTCTACTTGGAAGTGCGATAAATCTCTTCCAGGCGCGAATCTCTTTTTTAAATGCTTAATCAGTGCCTTAACAGAGTCGAATTTATGCTCTATCGTGCATCTACGTGCTGGACCGATGAGTTTAGTTAAAACAATAGCGAGATACTCCGCTTCCGTACCCTCAGGAATCAAAGTTAACCCGTTTTCCACATTTTGTGCAAAGTGCGTCAACGATGGCTTTTCTCCGTCAAAAGTCGGAATGGACAAAGTGATATTCTATATACACGTCCGTTGCGTTAAGAGTGTCATTGTATTGGCAATCGAAGCTGTTAAGTTCAGCATCTCACTAGCAGAGACGTTCGCTTGTGGATTTGCCATTTTAAAAGATTACTAAAGTAACTAACTAGAGAAAACTAGTATATTGTAAATGTTCACCTACGAGTAATAGAACGTATTTTAAAACCGAACTTCACGGCAATTCTAAATCAGTGGTATCCCACCGCTGTCACCAATTTGTTACGAGCCGGGGCTGTCGGTAACGCCTGGACCGGCGATGTTAATATCACTCAAGGAATATGGTTGAGAATTTATTAGTTGATTCTTGAGTTTCAATTATTGTTTGATACAACTCGAGCGGTTAAGTTGTATCCGTGGGAACGTTATCACTAATGTAAAGAATTACGGAGTAAATATAGGTTTCAACGAGTCTACTCGATTTATTGGTGAACAGTTATAACTTTATATAGTAAATCAGTTGTTTATACAAATGTAATTGTCGCGATATCATTTATTAGTGTGTGTGATTATTACCTAAGCTGCACGGTGTTGACGCACTGGCGATGCGGGGTCGGAGAACGGTTACACGGTATACCGAAGGAACTTCAACCGTACTTCGCGGATTCCGACGGGTTAACTTGATCTGATTGATACTCTAAGTCCAATTCTTACTGAAGGTAACCGACTCTGCACAAACGTAATGCGACGTAACTACCCACGTAACTGTATAGCTATGAACCGAAGATGATCAAAAACGAAGGGTTTATATAGTGCAAAATGTATGGAGGGGACTCATTAGAGGCCTCCATATATGATAAGATCGCAGGGTCTTGGCCGAATTACGCATGTACTCAATCGGTTATGATAAATTCAGTTGATATCAAAAGCCCTATTATTCGTATGATAGTGAGCGAAATCCTTGAGCGTCTTCCGTGTTTAGGCAAGATCGGACGGCACGTGCGAGTGCAGCGTAAAAGAATATTATTCATATGATAGTGAGTGAAATCCTTGAGCGTCTTCCGTTCTTAAGCAAGATCGAACGGCACGTGTGAACGCAGCGTAAAAGAAATGTTATTCATACGTAACATCGTTAAAATGTTAAAACATTAGATTCCAATAATTCAAAACTTTTGAAATCAATGAATGAGACTTCGCAACATACAATTGAACGCCATATTTCAGAAATAAATTAAGATTTCTAAACAAATTAGAAAATGACATAAAAAATTGTACCGCGTTTAGTTTGTCAATAGACGAAAGTACTGATATGAAAGTACAGATAGTCCTCAATGAGCAATTTTTATTCGTTTTGTTTTCGAGGATGCGACTTTGAAAGAAGAGTTGCTTGATATAACAGTATTGAAATGAAATTTCTCAACCTTGTTACTAGCCAGGGTTGTGGGCAACGCCTACGCCGGGGAGGTTGATATTACTCAAAGGAATATGGTTGAGAATTTGTTAGTTAGGTGCGCGTACGAACCTGATTGGAAATCAGGGAGCCACTGGGATTGTTGTAAGCAAGGACGAACCCGATACGAACTCGGGGAGCCTCAGGAATGGAGTCAAGCGCGGACGAACCTAATGCGAAATCAGGAAGCCGCAGGAGGGTGAAACATCGTGGACGAACCCGATGCGAAATCGGGGAGTCACTAGGATGAATTTCGCAGACGAATCCAATGCGAAATCGGGGAGCTGCAAGGGGGTTGGTTTATTCACAGACGAACCTGGCGCTTGACCAGGGAGCTGTTCGGAGGTTGGTAGACTTACGGACGAACCCGATGCGAAATCAAGGAGCCGTAGGACACGGACGAACCTGGTGCGAAACCAGGGAGCCGTAAGAAGGGTTAGGTTTCGTGGACGAACCCGATGCGAAATCGGGGAGCCACTAGGTTGGAATATGTAGTTTGTTTGTTTGGATAAAGATGTGCGAACGAACCTAATGCGAGATCAGGTAGTCGCAGGGAATGTTAGTTGCCTCGTAACTCTAAATTATTATTTGATACAACTCGAGCGGTAAAGTTGTATCGGTGGGTACGTTGTTACTAATATGCAAGGAGAACGGGGTAAAGATAGGTTTAACGAATCTACTCCACTTATAAGTGAACGTATAAAGTTATATTCTGAGTTTCAGTATTAATATAAATGTTTCTGTCGCGATGAAATAATAAGAAGTGTGTAAGTTACTTAAGTATTTGCACGGTGTTGACGCACTAGCGATGCGGGGTCTGAGAGCAGCTATTAGAATATACCGAAAGAACTTCAACCGGACAAGCAGATTCTAACGGGTTAATCTATGATTCCAGAGGTGCCCTAAGCCCAAAATCACTGGATATAACTAATTCTATACAAGCGTGACACGACGTGACTCTACGCGTGCCTTTGTTACTCTGGACTAACGACGATAGATACCAAAGGGTTTATATAGTCCCAATATGCGCGGGAACGCACTGGAACTTTCCATATAAGGAAATTTAAGAGTCGTCGTCGGGCCACGCCCGTCTCGGTCATGATGCAGCTGACCGTGCTTGTACTCAGGCCCCCTTATTTGTTTACAATAACCGAAAGAATTTTAGGGTGTTTTCCCTTCACAGACGCGAGCTCGAAAACGCGTTGAGAGCGACGCATGGAAAATATTCTTCATACGTAACAATATAATAAATAACACATAATAAAATATAAATAAAATTAATACATAACATGAAAACATAATGTAATTAGTATATAATAAGTCGCGCTGAAAGCCCCGTTTTTCATATAAACGTATATAAAATTTAGTAAGAACAATCTAGAAGTAAATTTCTTATTCTGTATTAAACTATAACCATTCTAATTTACTTTGACAAAGTTTTTTTTCCCTGATACTTTAATTTTTTGTTAAGTTATATAACAAAATGTGGTGGCATGTCTCGAAATTTACACGAACTTGAAAACAATACATCTGTAAGGGTAGCAGATATTAGCAGCTAAATTTTTGTACACTCGTTCTACATAGTACAAACTTTAATACCATCAAAGTTTCAAAGTGGGACCTCTTGGAAATCTTTAGTTCTACTCTATTAAAGTCAGGTAAACGGCATAAAAAATGCATTTGAAAAACATTCAATAATTATTGTAAAAGACATTACTTTAAAAATTTATATTTTGCTATATCAACATTCACTTATGTGGGATCGTATTTTAAACGTTATGTCAGATGCGCGTGTGTAAGGTTGATGTGTGTGTGTGTGACCCGCGGAAGGTGAGCGACAGCCGTCGAATGTTTTGGCCGCGGGGCCGTCGATTGCGAACCAAGACAAGAGCGGCGCGGGCGAGCCAGAAGGTGTGTGTCCTTGCGAGAGAGAAGGTGTATCGAAAGGCGAAAAATAGCGAAGTGCGAGAGAGAGCGTAGTGTGAAAACGGTGATAAGCGAAACGCGGGAGAGAGAGAGAGATCGCAGGTGTAATTTTTAGAGTGTCGTCCTTTGTTTCCTTACTTCTGTGTAGTATTCTTAATTGTTTCTTTGTATTAAATAAATAATACATGATCCCACAAAATTGGGGGCTCAGCCGGGATAGTAATACAGTTTGAATACTGCTCGCGGGTGAGGGCTTTAAGGTTCGAGCACGAGAAGTCTGTGAAGTGCGAAAAGCGAACCGAAGTGTGGAAAAGACAGCTATGTCGTCAGCTAAAAAGGCAGTGGACGATTTTTCCGTACCCGAGTTAAAGGAAAGGCTCCGTGAACGAGGCTTGCCCACATCGGGAGTAAAAGTGGGCTTGTATAAGAGGTTGATGGACGCAGGTCCATCCGGCGTAGAGGAGGGAATGATTGACCCCTCCGAAGAACCAAGGACGGAAAGTCCAGTGCGAGAAACTGATGTTCCAGCCGCCTCGCACGAAGAAGTGCGAAAAGAAGTGCGAAGTGGGCGAAAATGCACTATTAAGACGGCGTCTCCAATCGCTGGAACACGAGAAGATGATCGCAGAACGTGAAAAAGCACTGATGGAACGCGAGCTTGCGATTGCACACCGAGAAATGGAAATCTTAAGGATTTCCCAACAGCAGAGCGGCAGTGCACAAACCGGGACGGTTACAATCGGGAATTCAAACCGGCCCGCGACCTCTATTAGAGGTCTGACGGTTAAACAGATAACAGAACTGTTGGATCACTTTGATGGAAGCGATGACGTATGCGAAGACTGGTTATCAAAATTCGATATCTGCGGGACGCCCACGAGTTAACCGACGAAATGGTGCGAGTTATGATTGTTCAGCGAATGAAAGGAAAAGCAGCAGAATGGTTCCACTCGCGAAGGGAAAACCTGTACACCCCCATAGAGCACCTGCTTATTCAAATAGAGCGGATGTTCCAACAACACACGAGTAAGATGGAACGACGAAAACGATTCGAGGAACGGCTTTGGAAGCGAGACGAAAAATTCGCAGACTACGTGCATCACAAGGTGATCCTCGCGAATCGAATAAAAATCGACGAGGATGAGCTCATCGATTATATCATTGCGGGGTTCCGGATCCATTCCTGAGGGACCAGGCTAGAATACACGGGCATGCAACTACGGAGTCATTGCTGACAGCGTTCGAGAAAATTACACCTGCGATCTCTCTCTCTCCCGCGTTTCGCTTATCACCGTTTTCACACTACGCTCTCTCTCGCAATTCGCTATTTTTCGCCTTTCGATACACCTTCTCTCTCGCAAGGACACACACCTTCTGGCTCGCCCGCGCCGCTCTTGTCTTGGTTCGCAATCGGCGGCCCCGCGGCCAAAACATTCGACGGCTGTCGCTCACCTTCCGCGGGTCACACACACACACATCAACCTTACACACGCGCATCTGACATAACGTTTAAAATACGATCCCACACTCGGCCATTCTGACTCAACAGCTGTCCTCGGCTGCTACGTCACTTTCGCACTCGTCACTGGATCCTATTATCCAGGGCTTCATGAGGTCCGCTGAGGTCGAAGTTTCGCTCGGACCTTCATGATCCCCAACTTTTCGAACTAGGTAACGGTCATTCCGAAGGACTCTAATGACCTCATAAGGCCCTAAAAACTTCGGAACTAATTTCAACCCCGGCCTTTGTTGTGTCCGCTTGATTGCCACTAAATCAGACTCGCGATACACATTAGCCTTTTTCCGCTTTTTATTAAAGGTCTTCATATTTTCCCGCTGGATTTTGGCGATACTTTGTTTGGCTTGTTCCCGCACGTCTTCGCGATTTTCTTGGAAAGCCGCGACCCATTCGCTTTCTATTAAGTCCCGCACCTCGGCATTTTCTTTGAGACGCATATGCGTACCAAACAAAATGATACACATGACCCGCGGAAGGTGAGCGACAGCCGTCGAATGTTTTGGCCGCGGGGCCGCCGATTGCGAACCAAGACAAGAGCGGCGCGGGCGAGCCAGAAGGTGTGTGTCCTTGCGAGAGAGAAGGTGTATCGAAAGGCGAAAAATAGCGAAGTGCGAGAGAGAGCGTAGTGTGAAAACGGTGATAAGCGAAACGCGGGAGAGAGAGAGATCGCAGGTGTAATTTTTAGAGTGTCGTCCTTTGTTTCCTTACTTCTGTGTAGTATTCTTAATTGTTTCTTTGTATTAAATAAATAATACATGATCCCACACTTATGCTAATGTACTCCATGATGCATAGAAGTTTAAAGAATGTTACTAATTCCCGTCATATAATTTTCTTTACAACGAAAATAAATGTACGATTTCAGCGTGATCAGGTTTGGAGTTTTCAGAGGTTAATTTCCATACTTAAATAATCACTAAATTAATTATTAT
Source organism: Nomada ferruginata (assembly GCA_963583965.1). Taxonomy (NCBI): domain Eukaryota; kingdom Metazoa; phylum Arthropoda; class Insecta; order Hymenoptera; family Apidae; genus Nomada; species Nomada ferruginata. Next base: position 3,530,008 of record OY757225.1, on the reverse strand, counting down.
GACATTTATTAGTGTCAGTAAACATTCCTTAACAAGAATAAATGAAGATACGGCTGTTTCTCGACATGAATTTTTTTCACCTAGATGGGGCATTTAGCCCACTGTGCGCCGACGGCTGGCCCTAGGAGAGCTATAAAGCGCGAGGACGTGTGCCGTAGCCGACTGTCGACGTTCTTCCGACTGAGTGATGATGCGAGGCCCCGAGCGCGAATAGTGAGCCCATGGTCCCGTTGGGATGTCGGCCGACGGTAACGAAGTAATGTATCCGTCTGGCCTGGCGTTCATCGGGGGCGGTAATATTTGCAAAGCAGTTCTGTCTCCAGTTTCGTTGTGTGTTTTATCCAGGTAGTCAGGGTGGACATAGTGCGAATGACTTATTTTAATGTGGGGCAGGTGGGTGGGTGTAGTGTGCCTTGCACATGACAGGGTCCTCAACCAGGACGCGGGTACACTTATGCCTGGGCTGGCCGGAAGGTTATGCCCATCCAAGCGTGGCAATCTCAGTGCTTGGCAGACTGATAGTTCCTAGCTAGGGTACGCGGCGCTCTCCTGCGAAGTCTTTTATAGTCCCCCATATCTTTTAAAGATAATAGTGGCTAATTTTCCGGTATTGAAAATAATTGACATTAATTTTGGTTGATATTTTAAAGTTTTTAAAACAGCATAAATTATGTTTTAAAAAATAATCTTGTATGGCGCCTCCGTACGGGGCGCCCTGATGCTGTGCATCACTTGCATCGTGCCTTGGGCCGGCCCTGGTTTCTAGTGAGCCTTGTGAGGGTAACCGGAGCTAGTCTGTTGAGAGAGCTGGTGGGGGGAAAAAAGATGACGAACCAAGCTAGCTCTTTCCTCACTTTCTATTTCCGTCGCTTTTTCCTTTTACCACCATACGGCCTTATCGTTGATATGCGCGAGAAGAAACTGACGGACGGATCCATCACACGGTCGTCAGCGGGACGCATCGTCATAGGCCAGGTGAAGAGCATTAAAGTGCTTTCCGGAGAATCTAGTTACCATGCGCCCGTCGGGAGGACAACGCAAGCCGAAACACCCAACCCGACATCACATCCGCACCACGACTGGTCCACCGGTCTCCTAAAAACCTCGCCGTCTCAACCCGGACAAGCTGTTGGTGGCGAAGGCAGAGTTCGAGACAGTGGTCAAGGACCGAACAGCACGGCGATCGCAAAGCTGCGGGCATCTGCTTTACATCTTGCGCCGAAGAACAATAACGCGTGGCGCCTCTGTGGGGATTATCGAACGTTGAACGCGAGAGCGAACCCGGACAAATACCCAGTCTTATATCGAGGAATTCACGTAGTGTTTGGCGGGGAAAATTGTCCCGTAACATTTTTTATAGATTCACTTGGTGCTGATAGGGCTGAATATCCGACAAACCTTTTCTCCGCTTTCGCACTCGTAACTAGGGCTTACTTTAGGCGGGGAAGTTCCCCTACCGTGGCGGGGGTCCCATGATGTGACCGACCAATCAGGATGAGGGTGAGGTACAGCCCGGAACCGCTCTTTTATCTTCCGGGCGGGGTCAGGGTGCTGCTGCGACCGTTCCTGTTGTTGAGAGTGTCGGAGAAAGCACTTCGACTGGGACGGCATAGGCCAAGGTTGTCGGCTGCAGAACGAAGAGAGCGACGCGACGAGTGGCAGTCACGCCTGTTACACGGCTGTTTGCGATGGAGTGTTAAATGAGGAGTCAAACTTGGTTTTCTGGTTTTAATGTAATTTGTAAGATTACATTACTGTTAATAAATGTTTGTTGGCGCTTACTCGACTGTTTAATGAGGATGTAGCTTTTCCTTGTGTTACACCTTACTTCCTTAGCACTGAATATGGTTTACCGAAGATTAAATAACACATTGGCGTTGAGTGTTGCAATAGAAGACTTTGGCGAGAAGAAGTTGCAATAGAAGGAAGATTCGTATTCGCGCGGCTCTATTTATAGCGGATTCCCAGTTCCTTTGAACGAGGAAAGGGATCGCTCCTGCTGCCGCGCAATAGGGCCGGGAGCAGGGGAACGCGAGCACGCTGTTGCTATGCGAGCATAGCTGAATCTTGAACATTCCGCCCGCCTCGCCTCGCGGTGCGAGGCGAAATAGCAAGTACAGAAGTTCAGTGCAGTGCGCCGGAAGAAAGGAAAGTTATAACAGTGTTTCCGCCGATGACGGAAGTAAACAAAATTCGGTGATTTATAAGATGAGGCGTCGAAGATGGACTCCAACGACTTGACGGCAGCCTCCCCGAGACTACCGAAGTGCAGGGCTGCAGCTGGATTGAATTCCCACGAAGTTCCTTCCTGGGACAGACGACAGGCGAGCTCCTTCCAGCTGAGTTGAGCTGCTGAGAAAAGCTGACGTAGCTCGCGTTCGGCGCCGATGAAGTTCGACCCTTGATCGCTGTACATCGTCGCTGGGGTCCCACGACGGGAGATGAATCGGCGAAAAGCTGCGAGGAAGGCAGCAGTGATGCAGTCGGAGACGAGTTCCATGTGAACCGCTTTCGTCGCTAAGCATACAAACAAGGAAACGTATGCCTTTCGAGTATGATGTGCTCTCCCCGACGAAGTTTTGACAAGGAAGGGCCCTGCATAATCGACACCAGTGTGCGAAAAGGGGCGCGAAGGAAGAACACGGGGAGAGGGGAGATAGCCCATTTGCTGGTGCGCCGCTTTGGCGCGCCAGCGCCAACAAACCGTGCACGAGGCAATCGTGCGCTTAACCGCGCGACGCCCCGCGAGGATTCAGTATTTTCTTCGCAATGAAGACAACGTAAGCTGAATTCCTCCATGGAGTAGCCGATGGTGAGTTTGACGAATTAGTAGGGTGATCAAATGACCCTTTGACGGTAGAATGACCGGATGTTTCTCCAGGTCATCGAGGAGGGAATGCTTCAATCTTCCCCCGACACGCAGTAAGCCATCGTCATCGACAAATGGCGCCAGTCGAGATAGGGGACCACGTGATATATGGCTGCCTTGTGACAGCAGTTTCATCTCCGTCGGAAAGACTGCTTGCTGATAAATACGTAATAAGGTAAGTTCAGCTTTGTTCAACTCTTTGGAGGTTAAGTGGGGCGATACGTGCGGAGCTGAGGCTCGATCCCTGCTAGTGATAAGAAAGCGAAGACACCACCCAACTGTGCGTAGCAATTGCGATAGCGTAGAATACTGCTCGATTAATTCTGTTATGAAACACGAGCTCGCGGTCGCGGCGAGACAACTCACCTGCGGTTTGCGAGCCTCCTGGTCGGTTGAACTAAGGCCAATTAAGTGCTGGTCATAATTATAGTCCAATAGAGATAGGAAGGGCCGTCCCTTCCACCAGAGTTTTTGCTCCTGGAGCTGGCTGCCGAGCAACCCCCGAGACGCCATATCAGCCGGGTTGAGGGCCGACCGAACATGTCGCCACTTGGCGGCCGGAAGGGCCGTTTGAATGTCAGCCACACGGTTGGCTACAAAAGTTTTCCATTTCGTGGAGTGCCCCTGCAGCCAGCTCAGTACAACGGTAGAATCCGACCATAAATTTAGTGCGCAGTCCTCCAGATTTAAACTGTCAAGCACCGACTTGACCAAGCGAGTCAGTAGGGAGGCCGCGCAAAGTTCGAGACGGGGTAGAGAAACCTGCCGTAGTGGGGCAACGCGAGTTTTAGCAGCCACCAAAGAAACGAATGGTTCCACGTTTTCCGACAAGGATCTCAAGTAGATCACCGCAGCATACGCGCGCGTCGAAGCGTCGGCAAAGCCATGGAGTTCCATGTGCGTAACGCGTTCAGCATTGAAGATCCAACGAGGGATCCGAATAGAGGAAATTGCAGGAAGATGCATATAGTAATTGCGCCAGTATTGCGCCTGAGCGTGAGGAAGTGGATCATCCCAATTTAAATTGAGCAACCAAAGCGATTGCATGAAGATTTTTGCTGCCGTCACTACCGGTGCGAGAAACCCTGGAGGGTCAAAGAGTCGCTCCACCTCTCGAAAAACGATGCGTTTGGTGACAGCAGAATGATCTGACACCGGCACGGCTAGGCACGGCCCTGTGACAGCAGCTTCGGAATCTCGAGGCTGCACCGTAAAAAGAAAAGTGTCGGCAGCGGATTGCCATTTCAGGCCAAGAAGCGACGATACGCCATCAAAATTACAAGCTAGCTCGCACGTATCCTTGCGAGCTTCAGCGGGAAGCGATTTTAGAAGTTCCAACTTATTCGACGACCACTTTCGCAAATTGAAACCGCCCGCCGTGAGTAACGCCATTAACTCTCCTTGTAATCGGAGAGCGTCAGGAATAAAGTCAGCCCCGGAGACAATGTCGTCCACGTAGGCATCGTTTTTTAAGCAGTGCGCGGCCAGAGGATAAGAGTCTTGACCGTCGGAGCATAATTGATGCAGTGTGCGCACCGCCAAATACGGTGCGCAAGAAGTACCGTAAGTAACGGTTAGAAGTCTGAAATGAAGTGTTGGTCCACCCGGATCTTTTCTCCAGAGAATGCGATGGAAGTCGCTATCCTCCGGAGCCAGTTTGATTTGACGATACATCTTTTCGATGTCCGCCGAGAATACCACTGCGTGTTTACGCCAGCGGAGCAACAGAGGAAAAATCTCGGGCAACAAGTTTGGACCAGTATGAAGAACATTGTTTAGAGACAGACCTGAAGTAGATTTTTGCGATGCATTGGAGACAACTCGCAATTTAGTAGTGGAACTCGATTCTCGAAGTACCTCGTGATGCGGCAAATAATAAGAGTCCTTAGAGGATAATTCGCCTGAGGGAACTGGCTCCATATGACCCAGTTGTAAATATTCCATTAAAAAGGAATTGTATAGATTTTCGAGTTCCGGAGTGCGTCGTAGCCGACGTTCAAGTTTATTAAGAAGAGTTTGCGCGATTGATAAAGAATTCCCCAATTCAGAGGGAGGTTTGCAGAAGGGCAATCGTACTTGGTAGCGAGTGCGAAGAGCGGAAGTGTAGTTCACAGATTCGCTCTTCGGCTGTGAGTGCATGAGAAGGCGTAGTGACCTCCTCAAGCAACCAGAAGCGTTCTAGGAGTGTGGACAGATTGTCCCCTAGTGAAGAATATTGCACCGTGATGCTCCGATTTTTAGCAGATTCGGAGTTCATCGACGGATTGCAATCACCAGTAATAATCCACCCAAGTGAGTTGAATTGAGCAATTGGAGTATTAAGCGGACCTTTGCGCAGACCTTCCCGAATAATATCGGCATAAACATCTGCGCCTAGTACAATAACAACCCGCTCAGCAGAGGAGAAATCAGGATCGGCCAGTTCCAGATTTCGTAAGTGAGAGAAGGAGAGCTGAGCAGTAGGGAAACGAGTGGGGCTGTAAGCCGACAGCAGCGGCAGTACGTACGCGGTGGTGGAAATCCGTTCGGATGGGTTATGAATTGAGGAGAAATTCATCGTGACTCTTCCCCTCGTGCACGCCTCGGCTTCCCCGACGCCCAAGACCGGGAAGCGCGCCGCGCTCCGATGCAACCCAAACGTTTGAACTAGATTTTCCTCTATCAAGGATATTTCGGAACACGGATCAATTAACGCGCGCACGGAAAGTTTCTCACCCCGACCCGTTTCAAGCAGTATTTTAGCAGTAGCAAGTAATATTGATGGCCGATTTTGCGAATTTGACCAGGAGACTGGCGCGCAGTGCGCCGTTCTCGCCTCCGCTACACGAACCTGTTGAGCAATTTGTCGCGAAGAATTTTGTTCGGACTTTTAATGAAGTAACGTGTGATGCTTACCCACGCACAGCTGGCAGCGCCTCGCTGACTTACACGACCGCAAAGGATGTTTACGTAGGCAATTAAAGCACAAATTGTGGTCCGCAACCACTTGTTTTCGTTCTGCCGGTGACATCCGTTTGAAAGTAGAGCAGTATAGGATGAAATGATCCTCCGTGCACAAAGGGCATCTTGAGATGCTCCCTTCCATCCGCGATGTTGTGTGGGCCTTGAACTTCGTTGAGCTTGCCTTTGATTTTAGGTGTTCCGGCGGTGTAGGTGAAGAAGAATTGTTGGCGGAGGGATCCTCCATCGCTTCCAGCGCGCGCAGGCGAGCGTTAAGGAACGTGTGTAGCTGGTCGAACGTCGGAGGGCCGGTGGAGGCGCCTATAGACGTCTCCCACGCCATCCGAGTCTCGGACTCCAGTTTATTAACAGTTATGAAGACCAGCCAATCGTCCCAGTGCTGGACCGGTCGGCCCAGAGCCTGCAGTGCTTGAACGGCATCCAGGCTTCCGTTCAAGAGCGGTTTTAAGTATTGTGCTGCTTCTCGCTCCATCAGCGGGAGAGCAGCGAGGGCGGCTAGCTGAGAACTGATTTGTATTCTCAGATTCTCGTAGCGATCAGTGATTGACTTCCACGCGCCGCTGAAGCTAACTTCCGTAAGCGGGACATTTTGTATAAGCAAAGCCGGCTCGCCTGATAAGCTGGTTTTCAAGTAATGAAGCCGCTCCACTTCGGTGATCGTCTTATTTTCAATGACGAGTGATTTAAATAAGTCCCGGAAGCTTGCCCATTCTCGGTAGTCGCCCGAGAAGTGGGGCAGTTTTATTTTAGGCAGTGATCGCGGCGCGGAGGGAGTCAATGGGAAATTAGAATTTCCAGTTTTTTGTCCTATCTGATCCAGCAGTGTAGCTTTCTGAACCAGATAGGCTTCTTCGCACAGAGCCAAGTAGTCTGTTTGGAAGTAAGGGAGAGTTTTAGTTTCCACGGTCACGACGTCCAGCAATTGGTCGTGTCCTTCCGTAAAGGCATTCCAGTTTTTTTCGAGTAAGTTCAATCGCGAAACCAAGACTCCTTTGGTGATTTTCGCGGCACCCAACTTTTTCATATTGTCAACGGTTCGGCTTATCCGGTGGTATAACGATAACTGCTTGTCCGTACACTTTTCCATGACGACTGTAAAGGTTGACTGTATTGTGGCTTTTTTTCCCGCACTCGTAGCCGTTCAGTACACCAAAGAAAGCCAATGCACTCACCGAGAAGGTCGATAAAAAGAGTTCGATACACACCGGACGGGTTGAAGCCGAACGTTCGATGTAGTTCGACCTTGTTTTTATGAACTATCACTGTTCGTGTGCCCGTTGGTATTAACTGCGAGTATTGTTTTAATTTCGCGATTAATTCACTGTGCGACTGTTTCACCACTTATTCGCGTGATTCGATTAATCCGTGTAATTGGATTAATCCGCGTAATGAGATTAACCTGTGTAATTAGATTAATCCATGTAATAAGATCAATCCTTGTACTCAGATTGATCCGGCTCGAAGGACCAATGTTTGCGATGGAGTGTTAAATGAGGAGTCAAACTTGGTTTTCTGGTTTTAATGTAATTTGTAAGATTACATTACTGTTAATAAATGTTTGTTGGCGCTTACTCGACTGTTTAATAAGGATGTAGCTTTTCCTTGTGTTACACCTTACTTCCTTAGCACTGAATATGGTTTACTGAAGATTAAATAACACATTGGCGTTGAGTGTTGCAATAGAAGACTTTGGCGAGAAGAAGTTGCAATAGAAGACTTTGGCGAGAAGAAGTTGCAATAGAAGACTTTGGCGAGAAGAAGTTGCAATAGAAGACTTTGGCGAGAAGAAGTTGCAATAGAAGGAAGATTCGTATTCGCGCGGCTCTAATTATAGCGGATTCCCAGTTCCTTTGAACGAGGAAAGGGATCGCACCTGCTGCCGCGCAATAGGGCCGGGAGCAGGGGAACGCGAGCACGCTGTTGCTATGCGAGCATAGCTGAATCTTGAACAACGGCCACCACCGGCAAAAGCCGCATTGGCCCAGAGGAACGGCAGCGGCGGGCGGCCCTTCGTCGTAACCTGAGCTGGGGCACGACTACAACGGTCACCATTACTCGACGTACACCTACGCCCATGTCGCCCGAACCATCAGTCGCGGCTGCCTGGTCCGCGGAGTTGCGCGTCACTCCAAGTGACCTTGCGACGGTCGTCGGTCGGTTGGCTGCTCGGAACATGGCTTTCTTGGGGACAGGCTCAGGTGACTGTTTAACAGCTGTCTGCAGTCGCGCCGATCTCTTAACTGTGGAATCGGTAGCGCGTGATTCTCCTGCGGAAAGAGGGCAGGCCCATGAATGAAACTTCCGCGTACCAGCCTATCTGTCTCCAAGACGAGGCGGCCAAGCTTTTGAAACGCATACTGCCAGCCTGCCTCGCCGCGCATTTGTTGGGGGTGGAGCTCGATCTAGCTGAGAACCAGTTTGGCTTCCGTGAGAACGTCGACCGTCGATGCGATACTTCGCGTCCGGTCCCTCTCGGACTCGGTCGCCTTCCAAGCCCGGATTGCGTTCTGGTGTCCCTGTATATCGTCTTCAACAAGCAATAATCGCACCTCGGTACAACCTCATTGGTTACGATATCGCCTCTGCGCAAAGGCCAGTCTCCCCCCCAGGGACGGAGGTGTCTATAATAACAAAAAAAGGTATTTTCGACACATGGTGGAAAGCCGTTTACGATCTTCACGGACCACAAGCCCATAACTTTAGCATTCCACAGTGAAAGAAATTGAAAAGGAAGGAATGGTGGATGGTTAGGATAACAAATACCACTCTTCAATCCTTTTTCTAGTGACCGACACCTTACGCGGCGGGCACTTGTTTTAATAAATAATTGTAGGAAGACACTGTGGCACTTCCGCGAACACATACAATAGAAGGCTGAACAAAGAAAGAATAATGCGCAGGTCACTCACGTCCTGTCTACACAAAAGACATTATAAGACTAGTTTTTACGAAAAAGCGCAACGCCACGCGCATAGGAGAGAGCGAGCACGTGATCGAGCAAAGGACCCACGTGATCCAGGCCCATTACACATTCCGAATCACCAACACATAGAAACCGGAGATACGTACGCCGTCACAATTTCGGTATTTAGATCATATCGGGCAATTTTCTAGCGACATCTGGCAGGTGAGCACCTGCGTCACCTACTAGGGCGAGGCCATCGATGACTTGTCATGAGCATCCTCCGCGGTGGCGTGCCGCGTTAGGGGCTGGAGGGTGGTGCAAGAGGTGGAGACGCTGAGTTGCTCTATATCCGTATGGAGGTGCGCACCATCCGGAGCCGACGAACGCCGGGGAGAGGGTTGGGGTGGGGGCATGGGTCCCCTTTTGTCCCCCCCTTCTACGAAGAAGAGGTGGGCGCTCAAGCGCCTAGACGAGGACGCGCTGATGGCCACGTTCCTCGCAGTGGCCTGGCCCGAAACATTGTCCCGTACCCCTTTTCGGGGGGCTGTGTATTGGTGGTAGCTGGATATAGTGCAGATGCGCTACGTTTGCGTTTGCGCCCGGCGACTCTAACAGAGAGCCCGTCGAAGGAGACGTTGGGACCCGGCGATAACTTAGACCGTGAACCCTGGGGGCGCTCGTACAGTATGGTTATGGGCAAACTTCGCCATTGGACGCCCCCCGTAACGGAGACCTTGGAACTCGAGTTCCTGGACAGGGTGGTCGACACCCTGTTTTACTCGGAGGAACCCCGGGGAGGAACCGGGGTTTCCTCAATGGAAACGGAGGAGAATGGTCCGCGTGAAGAAGATCGGAAAGCCCGCCGATTCTCCCTCGGCATACCGGCCGATTTGTCTCCGAGACGAGGTGGGAAAGCTCTTGGAGAGGGTGTTGGCTTCCTGCCTCTCGGGGCACCTGTCCCAGGTAGGTCCCGCCTTGGCCGAGTCCCAGTTTGGTTTCAGAGGGGGGGGGGGGGCGTTTGACGGGCGACGCAATAAGTCGAATGAGGTCCCTTCTCGGACTCGGTCATGTCCCGGGGTGGGGGCGGCATTGGCAATAAGCCTAGGCATCACCAACGCCTTCAACTCCCTTCCCTGGTGATGTATCACGGGGGGGGGGGCTCACAGACCACGAAGTGCCCCTCTATGCGAGGAAGATCTTGAGGGACTACCGGAGGGACGAGTATTCGGTTCGGAATGGCCGGATATGTTCGAGGGAGGTAGACCGCGGCGTCCCACAGTGGTCGCGCCTGGGTCAGATTCTGTAGGACATTGGGTACGACACAGTGCTGCGGGCTCCCCTCCCAGCTGGTGTTAGCGTAACGTGTTACGCTGACGACACGTTGCTGCTAGTCACTGGGAGGAACTGGAAGAGGACCATCCGCCTCGCTGAGACGGGACTGGCTTCCGTCGTCGAAGGAATCCGGGGACTGGGGCTGCAGATTTCCCCGCAGAAAACCGACGCCATGTGATTCCACGGCAGGCCTCCGGGTGGGGGAACGCTCAGGTCCTGGATCACGGTAGGTGGGAATTGAATACAGGTAGGGGACCGCGTTAACTACCTCGGTCTCCTCCTGGACAGCCGCTGGCGTTTCGAGGTCCACTTCGACCGCCCGGTTCCCCGGTTTGAGAGGACGGCGGCCGCGCTTGGCCGTCTACTTCCCAACATCGGGGGCCTAGAGGAGAGGGTGCGCCGCCTATATTTAAATATCGTGCGGTCCATGGTGCTGTATGGCGCCCCGATGTATACGAGCGCCCTGATGGTCAGGCGGCACAACCGAAAATTGCTGCGCCGTATTCAGAGGAGGATGGCCATTAGGGTTGCAAGGAGATACCGTGGGGGTGCGGTAGTGCCATTGGCGGAAGAAGGGGACACGAGACGCCAGGCCCGGCTGGCCGCACGTGCCAAGTTGAAGGCCGAATTGGTTGACCGCGGGGCCGCGCAGCGGGCAGTCGGGGCAGTCCTGCGCTTAGACGATTGGACGGACCGTGGTCGAGGGGGCTTATCTACCGGATCACACAGATGCTCACAAAGCATGGCTGCTTGGGTGAGTTCTTGTGCCGGATGAAGGCCGAGACGACGGCGGAGTGCCGAGAGTGTGGGGCTGCCGAGGACACGGCGCAACATACATTGGAGGAGTGCCCGGCGTGGGCAGAAGAGCACCGTGGCCTTACGGCGGCCGTGGGGGTGGACCTCTCGTTGCCGAGTATCGTTAGTAAGATGCTGGACAACAAGAGGTCTTGGAACGCAATGATCTGGAGTCAGGAGTTATTCGGTCCCGCCCGCCGGCACTACCGCTGGCGAGATTCCCCCCTGCCGTGGCGTAAAATGGGTGGCGGTCCGCAGGGCGTGGATGTGTTCCCCGACCCCTAACAGACGGCTGCTACCGCTGTGTTGAAGACTGGTGGCCATGCTGGGGAGGATTCTGTCCTCCTATTTCCCCGTGGGCCGTCGGAGAGCCGTGGGCGGCTCGGGTGGCGGCCCGAGTCGCCCTTTTCACGGCCAGGGAGGAGGGCCGCGTTGGGTGTCACCCTTGGCGTGGCCCTGCATCGCAGAGTAATGGAGCGTCCATCCGACCCTCCCGAAGTTTGAACGGTAACAGCGAGGGCGGCGGGTGGCAACGGAAGATATCTTCGGGCGTCAAGGGGCCTTGTGCGAACGAGCGAACTAGGGAGGAGCAATACGAAGTACGTACGTCTGATTCACTTTCCGTACCCCACAATAAATGTCCTTTCCCTACAAAATTTTAAAAATAACTGCTGTAGCGTAGTGCGTAAGGGAGGTAGTGCACCGGGCGGCCACCAGACTAGCGCCCCCGTTACCCTGCTTCGCCTACACCCCCACTACCTGTTACAGCCGTGTGCGCTTGCACGACGACGCTCCCCCTCTACCACTCGCACTAGCCCAAGCCTCCCCGCAAAGTATAAAAAAGGGACCGGCCGATAGTTTTTGGGGATGGACAAGAGAGTTCACTGCTCCTAAGACGCTCCCTTGTGTGGACATCTAACGGTCAACGAACTTGCCAGGCTCCAACATTGCTCCCTTGTGTGGACATATCCGGACCACGGGGCAACTGTTGCTCCCTACGTTTGGTATTCTCTTACACGAGCCAATTCTACGCGTACGAACTTTGTATTAGTGAAATATACAGGGTGAATCACGAATCGTGATCAGTAGAGATTACTCTGTTATTAGCAGTCCGATCGAAAATGTTTTTACCAGATTTTGCATGGTTTCAAGAGAGCTTTAACGTGATTATAAAAAATTATTTATCAAATCTTTTTTCTTTTTTTTTTCCGAGGTCACCCTCAATTTTTTGCAAATGAACATATAATTTTTGGACGCCTATCTGTTAGAGGATTTCTAGACGAATCCAGTAAATATCGGAACATAACTTTTTTTTCACCTGGGTCGAGAAAAAAATTTAAAAACTTTGTATTACAAGGAGTATCATATTGCTGACAAATCGAAATTTGTTCTGACCTCTTGCCTACTCTTTGTAAACATTTCGTTCTGTACATTGGAACACATCTAAATTGTTAGTAATCTTTTCGGTATTCGTGAGCGTACACGTTCTAATGATGAGTTACAGTATCGACGAAAAGTTGGGGATGAATTTGATCTACGAGTGAGTGCGGGCGTAATTCAGTGTTAGCTCAACATCCAAAATCTAAAACGAACAATGCAAATGAACGTACTGTTTTAGCCGCAGTACCAAATAATCCACAAAGTAGCTCTCGTCAAATAGCACATGAATGTATTTGTCAGTGGGCATTACAACAACTTGAGACTGAAGCTTCATTTTTCGATAAAGTACTCTTTCTGGACGAATCGACGTTAACAAAATTTTTAATTTTTTCTCGACCCAGACGAAAAAAAGTTATGTTCCGATATTTATCGAATTCGTCTTGAAATCCTCTAACAGATAGGCGTCAAAAAAGTATATGTTTATTTGCAAATAAATGAGGGTGACCTCGGAAAAACCAAAAAAATAGAGTCCACAAATAATATTTTATAATCACGTTAAAGCTCCCTTGAAACCATGCAAAAGCTGATAAAAACATTTTCGATCGGACTGCTAATAACAGAGTAATCTCTACTGATCACGATTTGTGATTCACCCTGTATATTGGTTATTACCAGTGCAGTGGATATTATTTGTGGTCAGCCTGAACCTTTTCGTAACATCTAACAACCACCCGTGGCACTGTTATTCTATCTCTGGAATATTTGTTTATGCGATAGAAGCACGTACAAATAGGCTAAAGTTAGCAATTTTTGTTAGCAACATGTTTTCTGTTTCATTTCATCTACAGAATCGATTGTTTAATTTTTGTTTGCTTGTCATAAAAGACACTATGTATAGAGAACTGCTTCTAGATACCCAGAAGGATTTACAATGGCTTGTGAACATGCAGTATCAACTAGATATTCGAAACATTGCCTTACTTAACTTTACTCCAGATCCACCTCCCATTGCGGGAAATCTTGGTTTACATTTGACATTAAAAAAAGCTATTAATATTAAGACATAAACTGCTTTATGTAAAGTTTACAAGAAGGGTAACAATAATATTTGGTGACTAGAAGGTTTACGGTAATAAGCTCTAGTTAAATTATATAAATTACCGTAAAATCCACGAAAACCATTACGTAAGCTCATTTCTTTTCAAACTCTTTTAAGAATAGTAAAAGGGACTTTGTTAACCCATCCCCATAACTGGATATTATAGGTCCAGGTTGGCATTATTGATACTTTGTAGAGTAGTAGTTTGACGTGGAGAGATAAGGGTGATTTGTAGTCAAATCAATGAAAGCAGTAGAGCAGATTTTTTATCTTCGAAGCATTTCTCTATTGTGTCGATTACTCTGTGTATTTGTTCTTGTGCCGAATGGTTTTTCCTGAATGCAAATTGATGTTCGGGTATAATATTATTGTTATTTGAGATGGGTTGTAGTCTTTTAAGTATTAGTTTCTCTAGCATTTTGGATAGGACAGGCAGGAAGGATATTGGTCTGTAGGAAGCGACCCTCCCGTGGGATGAGGGGTACGGGTCCCCGGAAACAGCAAGCAGCCACAACCGCCTACCAGCCAGACCTACCCTCCCACAGCGACAGGTAGTATCAAACGAAGAACCAACCCCCCCCCCAAAAAAAACAAAAAATTCAAGATAATGACCCCATCCCCGTAACGAACACGAATAGATCGAGACCACCCCCCATAACCATATTGGACACCCCTTGCAGTGAAACTATAAAAACTAATCTCCAAAAACACGACAAACTTCTTCACGAAAAAAATAGGCACAAATAAGCACCTCCTCCATATGGAAAATATAGAAAGTCAGCCCGGGAAACTCTAAAAAAAATAATATTAATTTCTTTTCATATACTCCAAAATGGAAAAAAACGTATCAATACTACCAAAAAATTTAGAAGCAAACTTCGAACCGGAAAATGTCCTTGAAGAGCTTCGGAAAAAAACATTGACATCCTAATATTCACGCCGGTAAAGAAATTTCAAACGAGAAAGTCCCAGTTAGAAGGGATAGACTTCCCAATTTACATTTTCCATACGTCGCTCTCAACGCGTTTTCGAGCTCGCGTCGGTTAAGGTAAAACACCCTAAAATTCTTTCGGTTATTGTAAACAAATAAGGGGGCCTGAGTACAAGCAGGGTCAGCTGCATCATCACCGAGACGGGCGTGGCTCGACGACGACGACTCTGAAATTTCCTTATATGGAAAGTTCCAGTACGTTCCCGCGCATATTGGGACTATATAAACCGTTAGATTTCTGCCCACGTCGTGTCACGCTTGTATGGAATCAGTTATATCCAGTGAGATTGGGCTTAGCGCACTTCTTGAATCATAGATTAACCCGTCAGAATCCGCTTGTCCGGTTGAAGTTCTTTCGGCATATTCTAATAGCGGCTCTCAGACCCCGCATCCGCAGTGCGTCAACACCGTGCAAATACTTAGGTAACTTACACACTTCTTGTTATTTCATCGCGACAGAAACATTTATATAAATACTTGTTCGATAGCTGGACAGGAGCTATCGAGGGGAGAGAGATTGTTGTTCCCCGAGGTGAGAGATAGGCTGAGGAGGTAGATAGATTTTGATGGAATCTGACTGAGTGGACTGTATGATTAAGTGATAGGGCGAAACTGGAAGAACTGACTTAGTTATGAAGACTTTACTTTGAATGTTACAATTCAACACAGACGACACTGTTAACACACTGTAGACACTCCGCACAACTTGGTCGTTCACGCGACGACGCACAGTTTTCTTACTCGTGATAAAGTCTTTAATTCAATATTTGTTTGCTCTTCACCTGCCAATTCGGAACTGAGCTGCGCGACGCGGGATTTAGGAGCTCCAGCGGAACGCCGGGAGCAGCGGGGTAGTTCGCACTTATAGTCTATTTACCTTAATACTAAAGCTTATATAACTATGAACTATTCTAAAACTACCTTACATACTAATCGCTAACAATACTGAAACTCAGAATATAACTTTATACGTTCACTTATAAATCGAGTAGATTCGTTAAACCTATCTTTACCCCGTAATACTTGCATATTAGTAACAACTTACCCAGCGATACAAATTTAGCGCTCGAGTTGTATCAAATAATAATTTATAGTTACGAGACTACTAACATTTCCTGCGACTACCTGATCTCGCATCAGGTTCGGTCGCACATCTTTATCCAAACAAATAAACTACATATTCCAACCTAGTGGCTCCTCGATTTCGCATCGGGTTCGTCCGTAAGTCTACCAACCTCCGAACAGCTGTGAATAAACCAACCTCCTAGTAGCTCCCCGGTTTCGCACCGGGTTTGTTAACGACCTTTCACCCTCCTGCGTCTCCCTGATTTCGCATCGGGATCGTCCGCGCTTGCACTCCCTCCTAAAGGCTCCCCGGTTTCGCACCGAGTTCCTCGTCGCTCTCAATAATCCTAGCGGCTCCCTGATTTCGCATCAGGGTCGTCCGCGCACCTTAACTAAAAAATTCATAACCGTAATCCTGCGGACTATACCTGGGAGAAAATACCGGAAAAGGATCGAGTTCAATGCAAAAGGTGCCAAAGTATAGATAACATCGCGCTTAACTGCAATTTAGCATACAGATGCGTCAAATGCAACCTCACCCATAACCCAGGAGAACCCAAAAGCTATGGCCACCCAGCCTCCTACAGAGGTTACCCTAAACTGAAGGAGCTTAACCAAAAAATTGACGAAAGGGTGCAATTCCTTAAAACAGAGAAAGAACGAAAAGAAAAACTAATACAAAAAACAGTTAACCCAGCCATATCCTATAATGCAATGCTCACAAATAAACAATTCCCGACACTCGCGAAAAACCAAACAGCTCCTAGTGTACAAGAACACCACAGACAATGCCCGCAACCAGACTCACACCCCTGAAACCCATTACAAGAAATCAAACATACAATTTGTTACGAGCCGGGGCTGTGGGCAACGCCTAGGCCGGCGATGTGGATATTACCCATGGTTGAGAATTTGTTAGTAAGGTGCACGGACGAACCTGATGCGAAATCAGGGAGCCGCAGGAAATGTTAGTTTGACTCGTAAATAAATAATCGATACAACTCGAGCGGTTAAGTTGTATCTGTGGGTACGTTACTACTAATATAAAGGATTACGGAGTAAAGATAGGTTTTAACGAATCTCCTCGATTTAATGGTGAACAGTTTATAAGTTTATATTGCAACCAGTTGTTTGTACAAGTGTAATTGTCGCAATATAATTAAATAGTGTGAGAATTATTACCTAAGCTGCACGGTGTTGACGCACTGGCGATGCGGGGTCTGAGAACGGTTACAAAGTATGCCGAAAGGACTTCAACCGGACAATGCGGATTCTAACGGGTTAACATTATCTGAATGGTGCCTTAAGCCCGATTCTTACTGAATGCAACCGACTCTGTACAAACGTAACGCGACGTGACTATGCGCGTAGCTGCGTAGTTATGAACCGAAGATGATCAGGAACAGAGGGTTTATATAGTTCCGAAATGTATAGAGGGGCTAATTAGAAGCCTCCATAAAAGGTAAGAGTGCGGAGTCTTCGTCAGGTCACGAATGCACCTAATCGGTCGCGATGCAGTTGGTCGATACTAAAAGGGTTAACCGTCATGTGGTAGCGAGATAAATATTTAGGCGTCTTCCGTTCCTACGCGAGAGAGAACGACGCGTGCGAGCGCAGCGTAGGAGAATATTATTCACACGTAACAAATTAACTCGATTGTTACGTATGAATAACATTTCTTTTACGCTGCACTCGCACGTGCCGTCCGATCTTGCCTAAAACAGAAGACGCCCAAGGTTTTTCACTCACTATCATACGAATAATAGGGCCTTTTGATATCAACTGAATTTATCATAACCGATTGAGTACATGCGTGATTCGGCCAAGACCCCGCGATCTTACCATATATGAAGGCCCCTAATGAGTCCCCTCCATACATTTTGCACTATATAAACCCTTCGTTTTTGATCATCTTTGGTTCATAACTATACAGTTACGTGCGTAGTTACGTCGCATTCCGTTTGTGCAGAGTCGGTTACGTTCAGTAAGAATTGGACTTAGAGTACCAATCAGATCAAGTTAACCCGTTGGAATCCGCGAAGTACGGTTGAAGTTCCTTCGGTATACCGTGTAACCGTTCTCCGACCCCGCATCGCCAGTGCGTCAACACCGTGCAGCTTAGGTAATAATCACACACACTAATAAATAATATCGCGACAATTACATTTGTATATACAACTGATTTGCAATACAAATTATATCTTGTTCACCAATAAATCGAGTAGATTCGTTTAAAACCTATATTTACTCCGTAATTCTTTACATTAGTAGTAACGTTCCCACAGATACAACTTAACCGCTCGAGTTGTATCGAACAATAAATTAAACTAACAAATTCTCAACCATATACCTTGAGAAATATCCACATCGCCGGCTTAGGCGTTGCCGACAGCCCCGGCTCGTAACACGATTAACAAACAAATGACACGTATAGCCGAAAGCGTAGAAACTAACGCGAACCGAATTAATTTCATAACAGAAACTCTAGGAATCGACCTTTAATGCATACGCACGCCCCATCGCAAATCCACCCACTCAATAAACTCTCCATCAACCACCCCAATATAATACAAATGAACGTAAATTCAATAATTACAAACGAAAGACCAGCCTCTCTCCTGGAATGCCTAAACGAGCATAGCCCAGACATAGTACTTCTATCTGAGGCGAAACTAAACCACACGCACAAATTAAGGTTTAGTAATTACAATTTTATCAGAAAAGACAGCCCTAACGCTAAACAAACAGGTGGCACAGGTATCCTAATCAAAAACACGATAAAATATAAACAGACCCATGTTAACCACACCTATAATAACGTATGCCTCAAATCAACAAAATAGAACTACAACTACAAAACAGCACCAAACTCTTCATAATCGCGGGACTCGCAACCGGTAACAATAAGAAAGAATTCATTTTAGAATTAAAATCATTATTCCACGAATTAGAACTCCACAAACCAAATAACTTCTACATCCTAGCAGGCGACCTAAATGTGAAACACCAGTCCTGGGGAAACGTAACGAGTAACAGCAGAGGCACCGCTCTAAACAAATGGGCCCAAGAAAGCCAAATAGCTTATAGAATCTCTTTGTACAGGACAGCAATCCCACCCTTCCCCGCCAGTGGAGCCTTCATAGATCTATGCCCCACAGACAATCGTATCAAACTTCATAACTTACTCAGACATCAAAGACTAGACTCATGCGAACGCGACAGCGACCACAGAGCAGGCAGGATTCAAATATCTATCCCATCAATGTACCCAATGGAGATAGACGAACTAAAGACATCCGAAAAACATAACTTCGCTAAAGGCGACTGGCCAAAATTCCAAAAATTCATCACAAATACTGACAAATTAACTATTCCAAACGATAGAAACCTAACGACAGAAGAAATAGACAAGCACATCAATGCACTAAACACTAACAAAAACAAGGCAACAGCTCACGCAGTCTCTCATACATCAAAAAACCAAAATTCGACAGACAAATACATCACACCTAGCATCCGACGACTCAGGAATCAAAAAAGCCACCTAATCACACAAATAAACAGATTAACGAAAATTACAAATTACACCACTGCGAACGACACACTGATAAGAGCTACAAACAACGTAGAGAGTCTAAAAATCCCAACTAGTAACGTATAGCTTCTCCAAGAAGCAAACATAAACCCCGACACTCAAATAACAGATGCACAAAGCAATATCTCAATCACAGACACA
The DNA here is from genome assembly GCA_963583965.1 of Nomada ferruginata. Lineage (NCBI taxonomy): Eukaryota > Metazoa > Arthropoda > Insecta > Hymenoptera > Apidae > Nomada > Nomada ferruginata. The sequence goes on along the minus strand of OY757225.1, from coordinate 3,510,875 downwards.
GTACAGAAACTAAATATCCTCGGTACCCACTTCGAATCCGTTCCATTCAAAACCTACACATGGGCAAAGAACAGCTATCTAACATAATCAATCTGGAAAAAATGACACTTGAACAAGGGCTTCAACAAGACAAATCAATAGCAATACGGTTTGCACATTCGACGCCACCAACACAGTATACAACCCAGAAGAAAAATACGTACCAACAGACTACTTCACACCATACGCAAAATTGACCCACACCTTTAAAAAACTAAACAACAAAAAATCATCCAGCTTTGACAACATTCCCAACATAGCCCTCAAGAACCTACCTCCCAGTACATATACTTCTATTCCATCCTGTTCAATAACTGCCTCAACCTAATGTACTTCCCGACAGATTGGAAAACGGCCAAACTAATTGCAATAAAAAAGACGGGAAAAGACGGAAACTTCCCAGCGGATTACCGCCCTATCAGCCTCCTCGCGAACATTAGTAAAATCTTTGAAACAACAATTAACGATGCCATAGTGAAATTTACGAAAGACAACAACATTATTCCGGAGACTCAATTCGGATTTAGACACCAATACTCCACAGTACACGCCTTAACAAAATTCACCTCAGATATCTGTTGGGCGAGAAACGCGAACGAATGCGTAGGCGTAGGAGACGGGACAAAAAATTCCCGCGACACCTTACAAAAATGATTTGGAGCATGCTCCACGAAAAAAATTCATAGTCACGGACAAGAATATAACATCCTCCAGAACCTTTACAATCAAAAACGGACTGCAATAAGGAACAGTCAATTCTCCAATCCTGTTTGGCATATACATGACCGATTTACTTCACATGTACGGCCTAAATAAAGGTCACACCAAATTAGCAATAGCCTTCGCCGATGATCTACTAATATACATAAAACACACCAAACCCTCACTATTAAAAACGCAATTACAAGAAATCTTCGCCAAAATTCAAGACCATTTACACACTTGGAAACTAAAGATTAACACAGATAAATGCGAAACAATACTGTTCCGCCCATATATGTATATCAAACATCTCAAACGCAAACCACAACGTAAGCAAGCACTCGAAAAACTTCCACCTATACAACAATAATAACCGAAAGGAAAAAATTGCCCATAAAAAGGTGGTGCGCTCCTTACAAGTACACGTAGATTTCAAATCAACCTATACCAACCACAATCAAATACAATTTGACAAAGCCCAAAGAGCAATCGCCGCACACAAACGCATTTCCTATTCAAAAACCCTAAGCGTTAAAACTAAGATCTAATGCTACAAATCCCTAATAAGACCGATCTTAACATACGGTTGTCCAATATGCTTTAACATCTCCGCAAGCACCATGGAAAAGCTGAGAATTTTAGAAAGAAGATGCCCCCGAGTCTGTCTATACAAATACAGATCCCCTGAATCTAACTACACTAAACTCATCAGCAACCAAAAATTATACGAACTCGCCAATATAATCAAAATAGATCTCTTCATCCTCAAGCTCATCCGCAATTACTGGGAAAACATCCGAAATATAAAAAGCAACAACCTTATCAATAACTCAACCTATCCCAACCCACAATATTATAAAAATACATGCTCCACCGGATACACCCCTCCAGAATCATTTACCTACTTAGACAATCTAGGATACATTCAAAACCGCGAAACCATGTCCCCCCTCTACCACTTCCACAGGAAAGCCGACGATAAAAAAATCCTCTACGCACATACAGACACTAACACAACCAACAGTAATATAAAATACAACGACAAACTGTCAGCCGTAGATCGTAAGGACCAACACCGCCGGGACATAAGAAAATTCTGGTGGTTATCGTAACAGCAACTATAACATAAACCGAATCTAGCAATAATAACCGTAAGCATCAAAATACCTTTTCACTCCCACATACCTATTTTATATAACACCCAATAGTCATAGCAAGCCAATGTAAAAATTTGTTACCATAAATATTGTCAATAAATATATCTTATTATATATAATAATATAAATTATATATAAATATATCTTATTATATATAATAATATAAATTATATATAAATATATCTTATTTATTTCGTTATGGCACAATAAACGTATGTTAAAATGGGGGGGGGGGTATGGGTCCCCCGGGCTCCCCTTATTTCAGGGTCTCCAAGGTCATAGGTGGCCCGTGACCCGTGGAGGGGCCGTGCTGTGCTGTGGTTGCGCAGCGCGGCCGGTGTGAAGGATTTTTATATTTTATTATTTATATTTTTGGAAGTGGTCCTTCTGACCCTCCCTGTGATGAGTCTGTCGGGCTGCCACCCCCCGTCAGGCCTGGTGACCGCTGGCCTCCCTCCGTTGGGCTGTGGCTTCTGTGGGGGAGTCCCCTCATGAGCGGCGACAGTCCCAAAGGCCAGAGGGGGCGGTGTACTCCCTCGGGCCCCTAAGTCACGGGTCTGTCTAGGCGTGAGCCGCGGCGGATGCGGCACGTGACCCGTGGTGGGGTCGCGCTGGGTATTTGCTGCTCAGCACGGCTGTGAGGCGGGGGCGGGTTCGGGTTAGCCCGATTGCCTACCCGCGAGGGTAGGCAGCAGCGACCCAATGAGGTGTGGGCAATCTCCCTCCTTCGGAGGACCACCGTTGCGGGTCTTGGAGCTGAGACAACCCTGCTCCAGGCCGCAGACTGGCGACTCTTTGGGGGAGGACGTTCTCGTCCTTCCCGGGATCTGCGGGGTTGTCGGTAGCCGCAGACGACTCGAGTGGGGGCTCGGGTTGTCTTGGATACGACCCCGGGGGGGAGGTCGCGCTGGGTGTCATCCTTGGCGCGGCCTGGATTAAGGAGCACCGCAGGGTCCTAAAGGGCTCTCCCAAAGATTGGGCTTAATGTCATGGGCGCGGGGTAGCACAGGAAACTATCTTTAGAGGCCACGGAGCTTCCCCGCAGCGCCCGAGGACGGTGACCGGGGTGGTTTTAGCCGGTAAAAGTCCGGCACTGCCTGCTGTTCTCCCCCAGGATGGAAAGTGTCTTTGGAAGATTTCAACCTCGTAAAAAAAAAGAAATAAAGGAGATATTGAAGAACTGTATTTTGTTTTTTTTGCTGTAACTACCCTCCCATTCGAGTTATAGCGTTGAAACTTGGTACAAATTGGTTTTTCTTGATAAGCTATCGAATTACAGCTCACAAGTCGAATTTGGTTGAGGGGCACATTTTATCTCCTTATCCGGCTATAGCCTTACTAAGCAATTCCACGACAGCTGTTTTGAAGACTCTCGCAAAGCGGGACCTTCAATTAGGTAATTCGTCATAGAATTGGATTATTACTTCGGTAATTCACGAGGAATGAATGCTCCAATGTAGAGGTCTAACTATCGATATCTTATTGATACTTAACGATATATTGATAATATCGTTAAGGCGAATAGAGGCAGAAGTAATGGAATTAAAGTGTGGGGCGTAAAGATTTATCATTTCAATCCATTTATTTTTGTTTGAGCTGATTACAGATTGCATATTTGTTAGTTTTGGCTCTAATCTGCTTCTTCTTTCCGAAAGAATCTGTCCAGCTTTGGAAAATAATCGTTCGCTTGGAACAGATATTGCTGGAATGGATAAATATTTTTCCGCGATTATGCAAAGATGTGGTAAATTTGTAATACCTTTGTTCTTCCACCATTTGACTGGATCAGATTTTCTATTAATGACGCTACATTTTAAATATATATGAAATCAAAAAATTAACGATATATCGATAATATTGTTAAGTTATCGTCATTAATAGAAAATCTGATTCAGTCAAATGGTGGAAATATTTATCCATTCCAGCAACATCCGTTCCAAGCGAACGATTATTTTCCAAAACTAACAAATATGCTATCCGTATTCAGCCCAAACAAAAATAAATAGATTGAAATGATAAACCATTACGCCCTACATTTTAATTCCATGACTTCTGCCTCTTTTCGCCAGAACGATATCCAGACGATATTATCGATATATCAAAGTATCGGTAAAATATCGGTAATTTATCGATAAGTGTATCGGGAGTCACACCTCTACTCCAATGGGGTTCTAGAAAGTGAAATGCTTTAGCACACTTTAGCATAAAATATGGAAGAGAATAATAAGTTATGTCATTCTAAATTCTGGTAGATGTGTGGAATAACCCAAGCTATTTGGAATAAGAAAGACCGCAATATGAAATTGCGTTTGGAGAGTGTTTTGCAAATGGGCAATCTGGACGACAGGCGATGGCTAGTGGCCCGACGCTATTCAACTATCGAATGTCCAAGGATTGATTGTTTATTAGGGATGTTTTGAACGTGAATGAATGAGACTGAACATCCCGTTGACCGACGATGACTGGCGACCGCATTGTGTCTTCCAACTATCTGGTGTCGAGTAAAGAATACATGTGGCAATCGGCTTGTAGCCGTATTACCAAGGAATAGGGACTCTCTTCCTGGAGGATCTGGCCACGGAGTGGGGAAGGTTCTGCCTTTTGGTAAATGAACTGTGATTGACCACTCAGTCTTTACCCCAGAACTGACCGGGAAAGAACTACCTCTCTTACACCTCACCTTTAATACAAAAAATTCTTAAAATTTATAAGTAACAGACGACAAAAATAGTAAAAATCACAGTTGGTAATTGGTACAATAATGATATTGCTCGTAGAAATGTTCGAGACAAAGGTACTCGCCACACCATAGCCTCTTCACTCCTATAGTAACAGAAATCTACAGGATTTTGGAACTCGCTGGGATGCGTTTCTAGATATCCGCTTTTAAACCAAGCATATTGGAAAAGATTTTTTAATCTGGGGGAAGAAATTTGGTTGGATTTATTTGGTTTGTGGATTTGAAAAAATGTTGTACGGACATTTTCGGATAATGTAATTCTCCTGGACGAAGATATCAATCTGCATTCACGCAATGAAATAACTAAATTACAGTCGTTAACCCACAACCAACTTTCTTCGCCCAGATTCAAAAATTTTTCCAATATGCTTGGTTGAAAAGCGGATATCTAAAAACCCATCCCAGCGAGTTCCAAAATCCTGTAGATTTCTGTTACTATAGGAGTGAAGAGGCTATACCCAAGTGTAGTATTTGTGACGCGGCGGCCTTTATGCGATGTGCGTTGTGTGGTGAATACCTTTGTTTCGAACATTTCTACCAGCAATATCATTATTGTACCAATTACCAACCGTGATTTTTACTACTTTTGTCGTTTGTTACTTATACAACCTTTCGATGTGGGAAAATGTACAAAAAGAAAATGGAAATGTTTAAATACTAATTGTATTAGGAGATTTTGTACATATTTATTGCTACGAATCGGGGCTGTTGGCAACGCCAAGGCCGGTGAGAGTAATATTACCCAAGGAATATGGTCATAAGTTCTTTAATTAGGTGCGCGGACGAACCTGATGCGAAATCGGGGAGCCGCTACGATAGTTGTAAACGAGGACGAACCTGGTGCGAAATTAGGGAGACGTAATGTAATTCTGTGTGTAGGTTCTGATTCCTCTTCCAAATCGTCTTCATCAGTTGAAATTTCAAAAAACTCACGTCGAGTTGATCTGTTATCAGGTGATTGTACAGGGTCTACCACTTAACGCGGAACCCGCGCTCGCGCGAACTTGTGAAATGGCAACGTCGCAATGATACTGGCGTCATCTATGAACTGCTGGCGAAGGTATAAGGTCTTGTGGGGGCGCATGGATTGGCAAGATTGGTGACAGGTATGAGATACGTTTTGGGTTGTAAGAAAGGGCGGGCGAACGGTTCGATGAATCGGCTCGAGCCGAAATTTTGATTCCTGCCGGACATAGCCATAGTTGCTGAACGGCTGGAAACTTCTTGGTAGGTTCGATCCCCGTCGAGTATAGTTTTTTTAAAATGATTTCTTTTTAATTCCTAACTGTATGATAATGATCAATATTTACTTCCCAATATTTTTAAAACATTTGTTAAATATTTCGATTTAATATACGTAAATCTGAACTTTTCGTGCTACCGTTTCGCTTGCCATGTATCTTGCCAATTATGGTACTGTTTAATATTTTTAGTAATTTCTAAATTTTAATTTCTAAGTTGAATATTAAAGTAATATATTAAGTAATATATTGCTTTATATTGCAACCCGTTTCTGTAACTTAACAACACAAATATGATTCAAATTGTATCGTGTTTAGTCTCATTTTAGGCATAGAAACGTCAACAATAGCAAAATAAAATTTGCAGAACAAAATGAATAAGTATAAAAAAAGTTTGATCGTTGCATTAGTGTTGTCTCACAGATACAAAGGCATTTATGTAATCTTTTACTGTCGCCCGACCTTTCTTTTACTCGTTGGCCCTTTGACGGCGAACGGTGCGACTTTGCCTCGGCTCGGCTAAACTCGGGCGCGATCGGCAGAGACCGCACCGAAGTCACCCCCAGGTCAGTCGCTACCTGAGGGTGACCGGTAGACTCTTCAATCATGTGGGGTTTGTTTACGTCGTATTACCCGTAACGCACGGAGGAAACACTTGCCCATGTTGTAGCCCGAACCGAATTTCATTGCCAGACCCGAGTACCGAGATGTTATCCGACTTCGGTCTCTCCGAGCCGAGGCAAAGTCGAACCGTTCGCCGTCAAAGGGCCAACGAGTAAAAGAAAGGTCGGGCGACAGTAAAAGATTACATAAATGCCTTTGTATCTGTGATACAACACTAATGCAACGATCAAACTTTTTTTATACTCATTCATTTTGTTCTGCAAATTTGATTTTGATATTGTTGACGATTTTATGCTTAAAATGAGACTAAACACGATACAATTTGAATCATATTTGTGTTGTTAAGTTACAGAAACGGGTTGCAATATAAAGCAATATATTACTTAATATATTACTTTAATATTCAACTTAGAAATTAAAATTTAGAAATTACTAAAAATATTAAACAGTACCATAATTGGCAAGATACATGGCAAGCGAAACGGTAGCACGAAAAGCGCTCTAAGTTCAGATTTACGTATATTAAATTGAAATATTTAACAAATGTTTTAAAAATATTGGGAAGCAAATATTGATCATTATCATACAGCTAGGAATTAAAAAAAAATCGTTTTAAAAAAATTATACCCGACGGGGATCGAACCTACCAAGAAGTTTCCAGCCGTTCAGCAACTATGGCTATGTCCGGCAGGAATCAAAATTTCGGCTCGAGCCGATTCATCGAACCGTTCGCCCGCCCTTTCTTACAACCCAAAACGTATCTCATACCTGTCACCAATCTTGCCAAACCTTGCGCCCCCACAAGACCTTATACCTTCGCCAGCAGTTCATAGATGACGCCAGTATCATTGCGACGTTGCCATTTCATAAGTTCGCGCGAGCGCGGGTTCCGCGTTAGGTGGTAGACCCTGTATAACACTTGTTTCGGTTAGAGTACCCGCAGGTAGCTGGTTTGCTGAGGCTTGTAAAACTACTTCCGATATTTGTGATGATACTTGCGGTTTACTAAGTAAATCTTGTTGAACAATTCTTGTATTCTCTACGACAGTATTTTGGAACGGTTTCTCAAAAGATATCGAATCGTCGCGCCTGGTCTGATCCCTGTCTGAAAGGAAAATTTGCTGCAGGTAAGAAATTGTTTGTGATTTTCAGACGTTCATCTGGCATCGTTATCTTTTGAGATAGACTGGGAAAAGATCAATTTTTGTGTATAAATCGGCGAGCGTTGAACCTTTCCGTACGCGGCTCCTTCTATTTCAGCAGAGCTGCTACTCTCCCGATACTTGAGTATTAGATAAATCAGTACCTATTAGCATTTATTTTTGGTACATGAACTTTAATTTCGGAATTCCTGCATTCCCGTGGAATAAGTGGTAAACAAACAGAAATGGGATTACGCGACAAAGTGTCTGCGCTTTTATTCGTTTTACTAGATTTATGAGCGACCTGATACTCATATTCCAAGAGTCTAAGCTTCCATTTCCTTGGTCTAGAAGTCAGATCCTTAACACAATATAGCCAGACAACAATAGTTTGTGATCTGTAACAAGGGTGAATTTAGTTCCATAAATATAGGGCCTGAAGTACTTTACGGCGTAAACCATTTCCAAACAATCTTTTTCCGTAGCTGAATAATTTCTCTCAAGTTTATTTAGGCTGCCGGACGCGTTGGCAATCGGCAGGTCGTTTCCTATCTTCCCTTCACTAATTGTAAGTACGGCTCCGATAGCATGCTTAGATGCATCTGTTGTCACGATGAACGGCTTGTTGAAATCTGGATACTGTAGAATGGGTTGTTGACACAATTCGCTGCGTAATTGTTTGAAACTCTGATCTTATCCTCTGTCCACTTAAATTGCACGCCCTGCCCCAACAAATTAATTAGAGGTTTTAGTTTTGAAGTGAAGTGAGGTACAAATCTTCTGTAATATCCTACAAGTCCCAAGAATTATTGAATGTTCTCCTGCGTGGTAGGTGTAGGGAAATTTTGAACAGCTTTCAATTTTCCAGGGTCAGGTCTGACTTCATTTGTTAAAATAATATGTTCGAGATATGCAACTTCCGTTGGTAGAAATTCCCATTTATTGGTCTGAAGGGTTAATCCATGATCTTTATGGCGGTTTAATAGTTTCTTAACTTTGATATTATGTTCTTGAAGCGACGAAGCGTTATGTCGACTATGTAAACAAAAGATCTGTCCTTGAAGTCCAGTGAGTACTTGATCCATGAGACGTTGTTACAGAGAACTAGAAATGCGCAATAGAAAAATAGATTAAATGACTAATGCACAAACATAGACTTGGAAAAGTCAGCTGACGCATTGTTGTTCCTTGAGTCACCAGGACCAAGGAGCACTAGTTCGACATTTCTAAAGCGTCCACAACAGACCCTGGATTTGCCGATACTATCCCGTGGCGTTACTGGGGGCGAGATAACGCACGATAGAAAAGGGCTCCCAAAACAGAAGTCTGTGGCTTTTTGATTTGTAACATCGTCACGTGCGGACTGTCCCAATTTTAATAGAGTTTCGTTACTTTTAGTACATACGGTATTCCTTACTTTTCCTTCGATTCTGTAAACTAGTCGAATTTCGTATACTCCCACGCGGTGCGGAACTCTCTACATAACAACGTTGATAGGTCGGTGGAGCGTTCTTCAATCCGAAAGGAAAATTCGTAATGTCCATTTGGGGTAGTGAATGCTGTTTTCGGCTTGTCCTTCGGATTCATCTCTATTTGATGAAATCCACTTGCGAGATCGAAACCCAAGGAGTATTTAGCACCTCCCAATCAGTCTATTATTTCCGTGATTTGCGGTAATAGGTATGTATCAGATATTGTTGCTTCATTGAGTGCACGAAAATTTATTACCAAGCGCCAGCGTTTAACTCCTGTGCGTCTGGTTTCTTTGGAACAATGCATAAAGGCGACTTAAATGGGAATTCGGAATGATTAATTATACCAGCTAATAGCATAGCGCTGATCTGTTTTTGAATTATTTCTTGATGTACGATGTACGATGATAGCGATATTGTGATGTATTAATTGCAATATCATTAGTCGTATGAATTGAATGATTAAAGTCGCGAGCCTTCCCGAGTTTGTCTTCAGAAAGATAAAATCGGTCAGGAAATTTCTCTACTAAATCTGTAACGAAGTTCCCTTCCTCCTTGTTTAAATGGTATAAATTAAGAGTTTGTAAAATTCCGTGTATTCTGTCTTCTTTGATTTTGAAGTTCGACGGGTGTTCTACATCTAGGTAAGAAGCTTCAACAGATGTACCCAAGATAGCATAGGGTTCCAATATTTGAGGCTTTATATCCACGTCGATTGCTTCTTCGCTGGTATTTATCGCCATAACGTGACACTTTTCATCGTTGTTTGTTACGACTGCTCCCCTATGTAAAGTTGTTCATGGGTTTCGATGCGCTGTAAATACCCTTCTTTAATCTTCGTGATTGCTATTCTTACGACAATTTGCTGCGGTGTACTAGGTTTGATACAGTATTTGGTCACTGTCTGTGGTTCTTTTGTTTCAGGTAAATCTTGATAATTCGAAAAACGCAAAGGTTGGATCGGTTTATTTTTTAATTAATAAAGATGTATGGTCTGAAATATATCTTGTTTCGTGTCATTCTAATCGGAAAGACTTCAGCAATATGTTAAAAAAAAATTGTATCTCGAACAAACTGAAAAAAAAATAGTTAAGTTGTCGGTTTTATTATAGTATCGTTTTGCATTTGTGTAATCACACCGACACGGTGACATTTACATTTCTCGATTTTAACTGTAAGGCTGAGGCAGGCATCGATGTAGCCCAAAAGATGGTTGCCGACATCTCGTCACATTTCACATTTGGCAAATATTGAAAGATTTACTGGTTTATTCACTAATATCACAACTCAACCGTCCTTCCTTGAACTAGCACAATATCCCAGAAATTTGACTTCTCACAATTTATCACTTCTGGAAGAGGTAAAACGTACAATACGATTTGCACGCATCGGACGTAAGAATGGTTCAATGATTCTCCGTCGGAGGCATTTAGGGTACATTTTAGTTTATTTCACCACGATCGTCAGGGTCGATAAAAATACAAATGAGTCGGTAAATGTAAGTTATAATTTCACACCACGAACGGCGATTCATACGTGAATACGTGATGCGTGCACACAGACACCAGTAAGGCATAGTTGCCGGCACGTATCAAACCTCTGTCACGCTGTTGTCACATCTGTTACAATTATAACATAAGCATCAGCAAAATGAATCGGCTCGAGCCGAGATGTTGATTCGAGCCGCTGCAAACTTTTTTGTAGGTTCGAGTCCCCTTGGGGTATATTTTTTTACATTCATTTTGTTTCATTGCTAAGTACATGACAATGATCAATATTTGTTTACAAATGTTTTAAAAATATTTGTTAAATACTTTAATTTAATATACGTAAATATGAAGTTGAAGCGATTTTTTCTACCGATTTCTTCCCAAGTATCTTGTCAATTATGGAACTGTTTAATATTTCTAACATTTGGACGCGTATACACGTCAAAATTGCAATCATTTGGTGGTATGTTTCATTTATATTACCAATAAAGCTGCTATGTTAATATATAATATATGAAATATATTAACTATATTATACAACAATAATATAATTGTAATATAATTAAAATATATGTAAGATTATCGAAGGCGTTTGAATAGGTATTCAAATGATTATGTCGGCGTGTATGTGTTAAAAAGTTGTTTTGTTTAGTTCTCGTGACCGTAGTCTGTACAACAATACAATGTCACCGTGGTCCTTTTCGATCATTTTATGCTTCGCCCTAAGCAACAGAAAGCTGTGATAGACAAAGATAGAGCTATGTACGTCAGATGTACCTATGACGTGACAGCGCAACTATGACGCAGTGTGAGGGCCGTCATTTGTTTGTAAGATGAACCGCGTGGCCCGCGGCACGCCAGTTGGCTGTGCCTGACCTATGTCAAGCAGCAATAGGGGCTTCTCTCATAAGTTCCAAAAATTATTTTTTTACACATATTAATATTGTTTTATCAATCTGTTTTTTTCAACTTGACCCTTGTATCTTCTCTTTCATTTGGACTATTCTCTTTTACGTTCGGCAAAAATCAAAATCTCAACTTGAGTCGAATCTATCGAAGTTTTCCTGAAAAGCAAAACTGTAATAGATATGACAATAGCAACTATGTCTCCGTATTTTTCGTTTGTCATTCTACATTCTACACAATGACCGAAGCAATGGGAAAAAGCGAATGAAATGAATTAACGATTATCAATATATGCATATTCAGTACTCGCATAAAATCTCTATAAATAAATATTTTCCTTTATTTCTGATGGTATAATTGCTTTCGCAACAATACTTATTTGTAAAAAAGAAATGATTGTGTCATCTAAAAGAAAGGCGAAATAGTAGTAAAACATCACACGAGTTTTCCTGCACTTCATCTACGACTGTTCAATCTAATTGTAAGATGCCTGAAAATGCTTCATACATTATACTTCAATGTTAGAAATATTAAACGGTACCGTAATTGACAAGATATGTACATGGCAAAAGAAACGGTAGCGCAAAAAGCGCTATAAGTTCAGATTTAGGAGTATTAAATTAAAATATTTAACAAATGTTTTTAAAATATTGGTAAGCAAATATTGATCATTGTCATATAGTTGGGAATTAGAAAAAAATTAATGTAAAAAAATTATAGCCGAGGGGGATCGAACCTACAAAAAAGTTTCCAGCCGTTCAGCAGCTATGTCTACCATATGTCCGGCAGGAATGAAAATCTCGGCTCGAGCCGATTCATTTAGCTCAGGGCTCGGAATTAAGTGAACTTTCGAGCCGAATTTCGGAGGCAACGCCCCTTTTTCCGGCCGCACGTCTTGGCCCCCACGATCGCCTGGCAGCTCGAAGGTCCTCGGGCGCGTAACGTATGAACCGCCGCGGGTCGCAGTCGGGTGACACCCGTATCCGTAGGTTTCCACATCACCCATGGGGTACTATTACACTGTTCAACACGGGTCTGATTTTGTAACCTTCAATATGCGTTTCTTATAGACTTTAATGTGCTGAATACGAATCTGCAATCCGTTTTTCTCCAGAACGTACCATTTTTGAAAAAATCAATTTTGAAAAAAATCGCAAATTTTCAACTTTGGAAGTGTTTTGTACTTTTGCGGTAATAGTTATTCAGATGCGCTTGGTGCCAAATGATTCTTTGAAGTTTCACGAATAAAATGGTAGATGTTGTTATGAGACTATAAACATTTAAATGTGTTTAAATAATGATCAAAGTGAAAGGGACACCGAAAATATACCCATTTTGGCTGATATCTTTCAGTTTATTTCAAAAACTAAGGGTCCAGGAGAAAATCCAACTATGCCACGCGATAGAGCAGACCTTTCTGCAAAGGAAAGCATCAACGGAAGTTACAAAATCATTTTTGTATTCGATATACAAGCGAAAAAGTTTGGCAAAACACGTGGCGGCGACAGTGGTGCTCTATGACGGCGGCTCCCCGCTCATCGCTAGCGTAGCGGAATCACTAAACGCGCAGTACTTCTGCTGAGTGTCACTGTTGCCGCCGCGTGTTTTACCAAACTATTTCGCTTGTATATCGAATACAAAAATGATTTTGTAACTTCCGTTGATGCTTTCCTTTGCAGAAAGGTCTGCTCTATCGCGTGGCATAGTTGGATTTTCTCCTGGACCCTTAGTTTTTGAAATAAACTGAAAGATATCAGCCAAAATGGGTATATTTTCGGTGTCCCTTTCACTTTGATCATTATTTAAACACATTTAAATGTTTATAGTCCAATAACAACATATACCATTTTATTCGTGAAACTTCAAAGAATCATTTGGCACAAAGCGCATCTGAATAACTATTACCGCAAAAGTACAGAACACTTCCAAAGTTGAAAATTTGCGATTTTTTTCAAAATTGATTTTTTCAAAAATGGTACGTTCTGGGGGAAAACGGATTGCAAATTCGTATTCAGCACATTAAAGTCTATAAGAAACGCATATTAAAGGTTACAAAATCAAAGAAAAGTTGAAATTTGTCGAACAGTGTTATCGATGCGTTTTTCTCATCAATGGTAACCTCTGTAGGCCTATTCCACTGTGCCGCATGATAAATTCTTGTGCAGGCATAATTTGTTACAAATCGCGCTAAAAAATTAATTTGACAAATTCTTTTCAGTGTCAAAATTTTAATCAAGTTTGGAAAAATGGTAGTTTTTCGCACACAAAAAATTTGTTTCTTCTGGAAGGAGATGACTTTGGAAAAGTAATAGCTTCCTACGAAAAGAATGAACGTGGCTACGCAATTGTGTGATACTTTGGCCGGGTTTTAATACCCCATGGGTGATGTGGAAACCCAGGGATACGGGTGTCGCCCTAATGCGACCCGCGGCGGTTCATACGTTACGCGCCTGAGGACCGTCGAGCTGCGTGGCGATCGTGGAGGCCAAGACGTGCGGCCGGAGAAAGGGGGCGTTGCCTCCCAAAATCGGCTCGAAAGTTCACTTAATTCCGAGCCCTGATTTAGCTGATGGCCACGATTGTAACAGATGTGGCAATAGTGCGACAGAACTCTCAAATAATTTGGCAACTATGGCCTCCCACTCTCCTTTTATAATTCTGCCTAATGATGTTAGATGTCACATCGTGAGTTTATAATTCTGTATAATGAGTTTAGATGTCACCCCGTAAAATGTCGAAGCTGACGATTTTTCTGTTTTCACTAACGCCCGCTCTGTCGAATGGCGCTTAGATCGATTCGGAGTTGGCCCCAAAAGAGTTGGCCCCCTTAAGGGGGTAGACACGGGTAATGCAGCGAGCTGTATACCGACACAATGTGGTCCCAAAACATTGGTTAGGGCAATGCATTGTTTGTCCTTATATGAAAAGATTTTGAGCTCAGCGAGGGCTCATTCGAAAGAGGAAGGTTCAATGCAGCGCGCTGCACAGCCCGTTGAACGAGATTGTGTTGCTGTCTAATAATGTGAGTGTCCAAAGTAAAGCAAAAATCGACAAAATACACCCGCAGAATACAAGTATTCTTAGGTCACTAAAAGAGTTTTGCGACACAAACGGGGCGTGCAGCGCGCCGCGTTGAACCTTCCTCTTTCGAATGAGCCCTCGCTGAGCTCAAACTCTTTTCATATAAGGACAAACAATGCATTGCCCTAATTGCATTCCCACAAACGAGTTTCGCCGTTCGCTGTAATATTGCCGTTAAAACAGAGCACGTGACGTCACAAATTTAGTTCACGTAGTGGTGATGAGGTGGCGTCTACTCAGGAGGACTGGCAACGTGAAATCGTAGCAAAACTGAAGCGTTGGCTCGTGACATGTGCTACAGTAGTAACAGCGTGATGCAGTCAATGTATGCATTTTCGTACGATTATAGGTTAGGTCATATGCATTTTAGGTATTGACTGGGAACTGTGTACAATTACTAATCGCTTTTACTGTATATAACACATGCTTGACTTGAAACCGCTGTCGAATTTATGTTATAATTATATGGTTATATTATTTAAAATAAAAAAGTTCCAATCTCTTCTTTTTTATTTTAAATAATATAACTATATAATTATAACCATATACATAAGTATATAAGTACATCGATGTACTGATATTGTAGGTGAAAAACAACGAGGTTGTATAGGTAAAAACAAAAATGACTTTATTAAGTGAACGCTCGGACACGACTAATTATATACAGTCGGGGACAAAAATAAGTGGACAGGTAGAGAGAATAGATATCAATGAAATTTAATCGACTTAACATTATTGATATAAACTTAACTTTTATTTGTCTTATATCCTTATAATACATAGATTATTTAATGACAAATTCAAACTAATATTCACATTTTTATGTACGCAATCCACATTTAACGAAATAATCAGCCATTTCTCGAGAGACAAAAATAAGTGGACACACAATAAATTACATGATAAATAGAATACATAGTAAAGTTAGTACTTTGTGTTGCCGCCTTTTGCTTGGATTACGGCTTCTAACCGTCTAGGAATACTGGTTATTAAATTTCGACGTAATCTTTTCGATATTTTCAAATTCTCTCTGTAGGTTTCTGAAAAGTTCGGTTTTATTGGTTCTCTTATCCAATGGTACTTTTGTATCCAACAAACTCCACAGGTTTTCAATCGGATTCAAGTCAGGACTCTGTGGAGGCCATTTAAGCAATTGAATATTCGAATCCTTAAAAAATTTCTGACTTCTTCGGGCTGTGTGTTTGGGATCATTGTCTTGTTGGAATACAAATCCGTTGTCGAGACCCATCTTTGCTACTGCCATCTCTAAATTTTCATTTATAACATCGATGTAATCATCCGCAGTCATTATGCCGTCAATTTGTACCAGTGCACCAATCCCATTCAAAGAAAAACACCCCCACACCATTAACGATCCGCCGCTAAATTTAATTGTTGGCGTAATAAACGATTTTTTAAAAGCTTCATCCTTTTTCTCCATACTTGGTACCTCTTTTTCAATTGCCGCAACTAAAATTTGCTTTTATCAGTCCACATTATGTTTCTCCAAAATGACAATGGCATATTTACATATTTTTCGCAAATGCCAAACGTTTCTTCACATTAGTTTTAGTAATAAATGGCTTGCAGCATTTTAAACCAGCTTCATGCAATCTTCTTCTAATTGTTTTTGTTGAAACGTTTACATCTAACGTTTCTGCAATGCTTCTTGATGGAATAGTTGGATCTTTACGACATTTGCGGACAATTCGACGGTCTTCTTGCACAGTCGTACATCGTTTGCGCCCACGCCCTCTTAAGTTTTCCACAGTATTGTATAATAAATACTTTTTAAAACTTTTTTCTATTGCACTTTTCGAAAGGCTATACTTGTGGGCTATCTCGCGGTAACTTAACTTCTTATGACAGTCCGAAACAATTAAGTTGCGAATTTGATTACAAATTTCTGTTCCTCTCGGCATTTTTAGATTATTTCAGAGGCGATGTTATCCTCAAAAAGCCTAAATTGCTATCGATAGACGTCTTTGAGATTATTGCGTGCAAGCATAACCAATTTGTAAAATTTGTTTAGATTTGTTGCCCCACTATAGCGTTGTTGGTAGGTGTCCACTTATTTTTGTCTCTCGAGAAATGGCTGATTATTTCGTTAAATGTGGATTGGGTACATAAAAATGAGAATATTAGTTTGAATTTGTCACTAAATAATCTATGTATTATAAGGATATAAAACAAATAAAAGTTAAGTTTATATCAATAATGTAAAGTCGATTAAATTTCATTGATATCTATTCTCTCTACCTGTCCACTTATTTTTGTCCCCGACTGTATATCTCTTCCTACGTACTACTGACGTCTCCCCCCATATCGGTCCGGGGCCATGTGCTCTGGCGAAAAGCGGAGGGGACCGGGCACCACGGTGCACCGTATGACGCCGTGGGTGGCAAGGGCCCCGACACTACGCAACCATCGCACAGTCTATTCCTGTAGGGATTTTCCCTACAATATCATATTTTCAGAATGTGGTAGTTACGTCAATTATTTGAAATTATTGCATTGCTCTTATTATTATTCTATTTCATTCTTTTCATATAATTTTTCATAAAACTTTTCATAATAAGGAAATGTCTCCAAATCAGTCAACAGTTGACTCCCTGATTTTTTTTGTAATCCTTTACGATCCTATGTATGTAGTATCGAACGCCGATTCAGACGTGAATACGTGATACGTGAATACAGACACAGTAAGGCATAGTTGCCGCAACTTATGAAGACTTCTGTCGCGCTGTTGCCACATCTGTTACGAACGTGATCATCAGCTAACTAAATGAATCGCCTCGGGCCCTCGAGCGGAGATTTTGTCTCGAGCCGCCGCAAACTTTTCTGTAGGTTCGAGTCCCAACCTGGCTCATTTTTTTTACATTAATTTTTTTTTAATTTTTAACACTATAACAATGATCAATATTTGTTGACAAATGTTTTAATAATATTTAGTAAATATTTTAATGTAAATATGAACTTAGGCTACCGCTTTTTGTGGTACCGTTTTCTTGCCATATACATATGTATACAGGGTCCGGCGGAGTATTTCATCCTGCGTTTAATGGGGGGTTGGTGGGGTGATTCTGAACAACTTTTTCCTTTACCAAAATGTTGGTTAAAGCTTCGTTTTTGAGTTATTAACGAAAAATACTGGCCAATCAGAGCGATCGAACGCGTGGCTCTCAACCGCACTCGGTAGTGGTCACGAAGAAACGCGTTGGCTCACGCCACGACCGAGCGCGTTTGAGAGCCACGCACTTGAGCGCGCGCTCTACGGGCGCCCTGATTAGCCAGTGTTTTTCATTAATAACTCAAAAATGAAGCTGCAAACCACATTTTGGTAAAGGAAAAAGTTGTTCAGAATCACCCCACCAACCCCCCATTAAAAGCGGGATGAAATACTCCGCCGGACCCTGTATGTATCTTGGCAAGTATGATACGAATTATAGAAAGCGAATTTCAGCATAAAGAAAATAAAATGAAATTATAAAATTGAAACCAATGATAATTATACTAGTGACGATGATATCCTGGCGGCCTCGTGGACGATGATACCATCGTCGAGGTAAAATTTCCCGAATCGGCGAAGGATTTATCTGTAATTATTTAGAAAAGGGGGGGTCTCACCGATTTTGATGATTTTCGAGTATGTTATAAAAATCAACATTTTGAACAACTTTTTCCTATACATATAAGCGCCGCTCGGCCTTAGTTTCCGAGATTTTTCCCAAAAAAGATCGGTACTACGCTACCATTGAATTCTGCCTATACGCACGCGTCCGTGAAAGCGTATGCATTAGCGTTTGATCGGCAATTGTCCATCGTTTCTATATATATACATATGTATGTATAACAGCGTAGCGTCCAGCGACGAACATTGTACAATGTGTAAAGCAGATTTGGTAAATCTAGGGAAGAGGCCAGACCTCACCGATTTCGATGGTTTTTGAATATGTTGTAGAACTCAGTATTCTGAACAACTTTTTCCTATGCATATAACCGTCGCTCGGCCTTAGTTTTCGAGATATTTGCAAAAAACTATAGCTACTACAACATTGAATTTTGTGTATACGTGAACAAAATTGTACCTCAAGAACTAGATATATCATATCAGATTTGGTATATCTAGTTCTAGAGATACAATTTTGATGAGTCCACCCGGTATACAGATTCTTCGCTGACTGCCGGAAAAGCGGCGGTCCCACACGTTGCCCCGAGCGTGCACGCATAGACAAAATTGAATGTAGTAGTAGCTATAGTTTTTTGCAAATATCTGGAAAACTAAGGCCGAGCGGCGGTTATATGCATAGGAAAAAGTTGTTCAGAATACGGAGTTCTACAACATATTCAAAAATCATCGAAATCGGTGAGACCCCCCCTTTTCTAAATAATTACCAAAGTTGTAAAAGTACCAAGGGATGATACATTCTGGGCAACAGAGATGGAGGAAAGACTGGGAAAGTTCTATGAAAACTGCATGTTGCCAGAAATTAGAGATAGTAGATTCAATCCCGCATCCGCCGATTAGAGAACCTCCGTACATAAAAACAGGAGGAGCATGTACCAGTACAGCTAGTACCGTACCTAGTAATAATAATAAATTGCAATCTAAAGCCAATGATGCACCCGCGAGTGCATCTAGCGCATAGGAAAATGGAGAGTGAAGAGGACCGCCTATGACGGGAGTGGTGGTGGGTCTCTTCACACTCTCCTAATAATTTATACTTGCAGCTATTCTTTCAGTGGAAATGACATGTATAAAAGCGTAAGTATGTCCCTTATGCTTTTATTATGCACATAATTGGATTAATTGGAAATCATCATGAATTTACTTTAGTTATTTCCAGCACCAATATCAAAGGCAAAAATTATTTATGCTGTATGAAGTGAGGAAAAGAAGCAAGTCTTCGCAATGCATGCGTAAAAATAAGTAAATCACATACATACATTTACATTTTTATTACATACATATTGATTACAAATCATTCTATGTTTTTATCACAGGTTCCGTGACAACTAACTGTAATCGGAAGGGATCACTGCCCCTGCAAGAAAATATTTCTGAAATAGGAAACAATAATAATGGATTCTCCAGGGATCAGTTTTTACATTCAAGTGGTATGAACTCAAAAAGGAATTTTTATTAAACTTATTTATTTTTGCAGATTAAACCAGGGTATACATATATTCATCATGATAATTCAAGGGATGCAGTATCGTCGCCTACACCTTCCATTCAACATCCAACACAATTTTATATATAATGTTTGTTCAATAACTGCTTTCTGCATAGGACGTTTAATTATCATATAATAAGTGTATCTTAGTATAACTTTTTCTATCAAAAAAATGTTTAACCTAACAAACTTCGTTTTTTTTTGGACATGCCCCTCATCTAGTTTTTCTTTTCACTTTTCACTTTTCTTTCGCGTGTTACGTATGAATAATATTCTCCTACGCTGCGCTCGCACGCGTCGTTCGCTCTCGCGTAGGAACGGAAGACGCCTAAAGATTTATCTCGATACCACACGACGGTTAACCCTTTCAGTATCGACCAACTGCATCGCGACCGATTAGGTGCATTCGTGACCCGACGAAGACTGTATGCCCTTACCATATATGGAGGCTTCTAACGAACCCCTCCATACATTTCGGGACTATATAAACCCTCCGTTTCTAATCATCTTCGGTTCATAACTACACAGCTACGCGCATAGTCACGTCGCGTTACGCTTGTACAGAGTCGGTTACATTTCAACAAGAATTGGGCTTACGGCACCATTCAGATAAAGTTAACCCGTTAGAATCCGCATAGTCCGGTTGAAGTTCTTTCGGCATACTTTGTAACCGATCTCAGGCCCGCATCGCCAGTGCGTCAACACCGTGCAGCTTAGGTAATAATTCACACACTATTTAACTATATCGCGACAACTACACTTGTACAAACAACTGGTTGCAATATAAACTTATAAACTGTTCACCATTAAACCGAGTAGATTCGTTAAAACCTATGTTTACTCCGTAATCCTTTATATTAGTAGTAACGTCCCACAGATACAACTTAACCATTCGAGTTGTATCGAATACTTATTTACGAGTCAAACTAACATTTCCTGCGACTCCCTGATTTCGCATCAGGTTCGTTCGCACGCCTTATCCAAAACAAGGTAACTACCCCAACCTAGTGGCTCCCCGATTTCGCATCGGGTTCGTCCACGAAACCTAACCCATCCTGCAGCTCCCTGGTTTCGCACCAGGTTCGTCTGTATCCTACGGCTCCCTGATTTCGCATCAGGTTCGTCCGTGCACCTTATTAACAAATTCTCAACCATATTCCTTGGGTAATATAAATATCGCCGGTCTAGGCGTTGTCCACAGCCCTGGCTCGTAACACGCGTAACATATTGTAGCATAACCACATTTCAAGTAATTCAAATGTACAATGAATTTTCTACGCTCGCACTACCAGCAGACTTTCCCTTTAAATTCTTTCAAGTACAAACGCAACAGGTGACAATTTCTTTCCACATTCGGATTAGAATATCGAAATAACAAGCAGCTCCCTTTTTTTTTTTTTTTTTTTTTTCGAGGTGGAAATCTTCGAAAGACACCTCCCGCCCTGGGGGAGAGCAGGAAGTAGTGTCGGATTTCTACCGACTAAAACCACCCCGGTTACCTAACCTCGGCGCTTGTAGGGGAGGCCCCGTGACCTACGAAGACACTTCCGGTGCCTCCCCACGCCCGGCCATTGCGGCCCCATCTGCGGGAGGGTCAGAAGGACCCTCCGAAAAACTCTAGTGCAGTAGCACCTGGCCGCGCCAGGGGTAACACCCAGCGCGGCTTACCTTTTCCAGGCCGTGATAAGGGCGACTCGGGCCCCCACCCGAGCCGCCCACGGCTCTCCGACGGCACCGCGGGATTGGGGGGGACTGTTCCTCCCCGGCAGGACCGCCCGTATACGGGGTATTGGCGAGTTCAACCAGCAGGGGGGTGAGGGGGAACACCTCAGCGCCCCTCGGGACCATCAGCCATTCACACCGCGGGAGGGGGGATCTCGCTGGCGGAAAACGGCCAGCGAGCCCGCCCCTCCTTTATTTTCGACGCCGTTTCCGGCTGTCGGGCAGCCCTGCGGGATACCGGGAGAACATAATCCTCCTACAGCAGGGCCGCCCGTATACGGGGTATTGGCGAGGTCAACCGGCAGGGGGGGGTGAGGGGGAACACCTCAGCGCCCCTCGGGTCCATCAGCCATACCAAACAACGGGAGGGGGGATCTCGCCAGCGGAAACGGCCAGCGAGTCCACCCCTCCTTTACATTCGACGCCAGATTTCCGGCTGTCGGGCAGCCCTGCGGGATACCGGGAGGACCTAATCCTCCCACAGCAGGGCCGCCCGTCTACTGAGTCAGCGGTGACGGTTATCCGAGAGACGGGAGGGGGGGACACCTCCGTCGTCCCTCGGACCGTCACCGCTTTTACACCACGGGAGGGATAGACCTCGCCAGTCTGCGCAAACGCAGCCGGCGAGCCCTGACCCTCCGTCTTTCGCGTCGGACGGGATCGTTCAATTCCCGATCCCGCTCCGCTGCCTCCTTTCTGCGAAGAACAACCTCGCAGAAGGAGGCCACCGCTACCCAGGCTCTCTCGCTGCCCAGCATCATACTAACGATGCGAGGCAGCGAGAGATCCGCCCGCACTTGCGCCCTCAGCGCCCGGCGCTCCGCCGCCCATTCCGGGCACTCCTCGAGAGTGTGCTGCGCTGTGTCCAGCGAAGCCCCACACTCGTGGCACTCCGCCGTCACCTCCGCCCGTATCCGGCACAGGAACTCACCGAAGCACCCATGTCCGGTGAGCACCTGCGTGATCCGGTAGGTGAGCCTACCCCTGCCGCGGTCCAGCCATTCGTCCAGGCTGGGCAGAACCGCCCCGACTGCTCGCTGCGCGGCTCCTCGATTAAGGAGCTCCATCCTCCATTTGTTCCGCGCAGCCAGCCGGGCCTGACGTCTCACGTCCACTTCTTCCTCGGCGGACACCATCGCGCCCTCTCGACGGAGTTCTCGGAGACGCTCGTAAATGAAAGCGTCTCCCTCCGCCAGAAGATCGATGGGCACGGTGCCCGCCAAGGTCAGCGCCGCCTCGTGGGATATCGTGCGGTATCCTCTGACCACCCTGATGGCCATCCTCCTCTGTACGCGGCGCAGCGATGTTTTGCTGCGCCGCGCGACCACCAGGGCCGACGCCCATATCGGGGCGCCGTACAGGGCCATAGACCGCACGATACCAAGGTATAGGCAGCGCACCCTCTCATCTGGTCCCCCGATGTTTGGGAGGAGGCGACCAAGACCAGTCGCCGCCCTCTCCAAACGGGGAACCAGTCGGTCGAAGTGGACCGTGAATCGCCAGTGGCTGTCCAGGAGGAGACCGAGATAATTCATTCGGTCCCCAACCTGAACGTGCTCACCCCCTATCATAATCCAGGACCGGGGCGGTCCCCCGCTCCGAGGCCTGTCGTGAAACCACATGGCCTCGGTTTTCGGCGGGGAGATCCGCAACCCCAGTCCCCGGATACCGTCGACGACGGAGGCCAGTCCCGTCTCCGCCAGACGGATGGTCCTCTCCCAATCCCTCCCGACGGCCATCAGCAGCGTGTCATCCGCGTAACACGTCAGACTGACGCCGTTCGGGAGGGCTGCCCGCAGCACCCGATCGTACCCGATGTCCCATAACATGGGGCCCAGGACCGACCCCTGTGGGACACCACGATCCACCTCCCTCGTGCACAACCGGCCACCACTGCCCGGATATTCGGCCCACCTGTCCCTCAGGTAGTCCCTTAGGACCTTCCTCACGTAGAGGGGCACTCCGTGGTCAGCGAGTGCCCCCCCCCCGATACGCCCCCAAGGAAGAGAGTTAAAGGCGTTGGCGATGTCCAGACTGACCGCCAACGCCACCCCTCCCTGGGACGTGGCCGAGTCCGAGAGGGACCTGACTCGACTGATAGCGTCGATCGTCGAGCGTCCCCCTCTGAAGCCAAATTGGGACTCGGCCAGGTCGGGACCCACCCGAGACAGGTGCCCCGAGAGGCGGGAAGCCAACACCCTCTCGAAAAGCTTCCCCACCTCGTCGAGGAGGCATATAGGCCGGTACGCCGAGGGAGAATCGGCGGGCTTGCCGGTCTTCCTAATTAGGACCATCCGTCCCCTTTTCCTGCGGGACGGGACACGCCCCAACCTCAGGCAGCCATCGAACAGGCGCCTGAGGCGGGGCCCGAGGACGCGCAGGGCAAGGGCCATGGCTCTGCCCGGTATGCCGTCAGGGCCCGGGGCCGTGTTGCGGGCACCCATTTTCCTGACGGCCCGGGAGAGCTCCTCCACCGTGACCCCCATGTCGTCGGACCAGGTGTTCGGGTCCGACTCCCCGAGCTCCGGTGGCTGTTCTCCCCCTCATCACGGGGGAACAGGGTGTCTACCACCCTGTCCAGGAACTCGGGGTCCAAGGTCTCCGTCATGGGGGGCGCCCAAGGGCGAAGTTTGCCCATTACCATATTGTACGGGCGCCCCCAGGGTTCACGGTTCAGTAGCTCGAGGAGCTCTGACCACGCTCCCGCCTTTGCCCTCTTGATGAACAGCTGGAGGGCCACCACCTGCTCCCGGTAGCCCTCGTACAGTTGAAGTTCCCTCGCCAGGTCGCGACGCCGTCTTCGACGGGCTCTCTGGAACAGTCGCCGGGCGCGAACGCAAACATAGCGCATCCGCGCTATCTCCGACGACCACCAATACGTTGCCCGTCGATCCGGGGCGCGGGACCAGGGCATGGCAGCATTGCAGACCGCTACCATACCCCCTTGGAACCACGCCGCTTCCTCTTCGACGTCAACGACCGGCCCAGCCGGAAGTCCGGGCCAGGCCACGACGAGGGAGGCGGCCATCAGCACGTCCTCGTCCAGGCGCTTCAGCGCCCACCTCTTCTTCGAAGAAGGGGGAATGTAACGGGACCCATACCCCCCGCCCCTACCAGCCCTCCCCAGCGGTCCCCAGCCCCGGGTGGCGCGCACCTCCATCAGGATATAGAGGTGGTCACTCAACGTTTCCACCTCTTGCGCCACCCTCCAGCCCCTTACACGATCCACCACCAAGGAGGAGGCCCACGTTAAGTCGACAATGGACTCCCCCTGGTAGCGGACGCAGGTGCTGGCTGACCCCCGATTAAGTAATCGAAGGTCGGAGCCGGCCGCCCAGTCCAGCACCGCCTCGCCCCTGGGGTCCGTCCTGGGGGAACCCCAAGCCTGAGACTTGGAGTTAAAATCCCCCAGGACAATAACCGGACGGGGCCGACATCGCGAGATGCATCTCGCGACCCCGTCCAGGAACTCCTCAAAGGACCTCAGGTTCCACCGAGGCGGTGCATAGATTCCCACGACCGCGATATCCCCCCACTGGACCGCGACGTAGCCCTCGCCGCTCTCCAGAAGGGAGAACGGCAAGGGCATCGAAGCCCCTCCAAGGATGATCGCTACCGAGCCCCCCGGATTTCCCACCCAATTCGGGTGGTCCGGGATCCTGTATGGCTCGGCAGCAATCGCCAACCCCACACCCCACTCTGCCATAGACTGGACAAGCATGTCCTGCGCCCTGGCCGAGTGGTTAAGGTTGTGCACAGGCCTCGTCTCCAACGTTGCGGGAGGAGCTGTTTCTTGCGCCTCTCCTCCCTCTTCGGCCTTCTGCGCCACAGGACCAGGGACAACCGGTGCAACTGCCACCGCCACCTTCTCCGGTCCGTCCAGGCTCAGGGCAGCCAGTTTGGGGGCCAGCTGCGTCTGCTGGGCCCCCTTGGCACCCTGGTTCCTCCTTCCTTTGGGGGGCACGCACCCTTTTGTCCCCATTCGATGACCGGAGGGTTTCCCCAGGTCGGCGCACAGGGGGCACCGGGGGGCGCTCCGGCACTCCGCCACCATGTGCTCAGCACTGCCGCAGTTGTGGCATCGCCCGCTGCGGTCCACGGTGCTGGTGCACCGCTGCCTTACATGGCCCATCTCCAGGCAGCGGAAGCACTGCAGCGGGCGGTCCGCCAGCGCCTCCACCCGGGCAGTGGTCCAGCCGACGCGGATCTTCTTCGCCGCGACCACCTCCCTGGCAGCTGCCAATGGGCACTTCACCCAGAGGGTGCCGAGTCCCAGCGGAGACGACCGGATTTCTCCGGTCCTCACCTCCGCTGGTGTACACCCTCCGACATCTGCGATGGCCGCGGTCACGTCGCTGGTGGTGGTGGCCGCCACCAGGTCCCTCACCCGCATCTCCGCCATCTTCGTTGGCCGGGCCACGGTCACCCCGTCTTCACCGCCAAGGACCTCCCGCATCTTTGCTGCAAGGGCATCCGCCTTGGCAGCCCCCTCCGGCCCGTGGATCTCCAGAAGAAGACCACCCGTCACAGCTCTCTTGGGCCGAAACTCCGTAATGTTGAGCTCCGCCAGGTTAATCTTGCTGGCGGAGCTCATGGCCTCCGCGTACGACATCTTTGCCCCGTCCTTGATAGTCAGGGCGATCGCCGCCGTACGCGGGGGTCTGCGCTGGGTGATTTTGAGGGGGTCTGCCTTCGCCCCTCCCTCCTTCTTCCGCTGCTGTTGTTGTTGTTGCTGCTGCTTCGTCTTCTGCGGCCGCTGCTCCTTCTGCGGCCTCGCCAGCAGCTTCTTGACGGCCGCGGGAGGGGCCGGAGACAGGGCCGGGCGTTCCTGAGCCCGGGTCGCCGCCTCCGCCTTCCTGCTCTTTCTTCCAGCCACCGTGGCCCACGTATTGACCGTTTACGTCTGTGGGGTGGGGGGGGGCACATCTGGGGAGAAGGAGAAAGCGTCTCCGGCTGCCGGGTCGCCGCGGATAAATTCCCACGACGGCAGGCCGCCACCACCTCCGCCTGTATCTCCCTGATACGGACCTGCCCCGGCGTCTCGTCCTTCAACGTCCGCTGCGTGGGGGCTGCCCTCGCCAGGCCCTCCGACATCTCCTTCCTCAGAGCGACTAGCTTTTTCTCCACCCTAGCCATGAGGGTGTCGAAGAGGGCCTCCAGTCGCTCCTCGGTTATCGGCCCGGCCTTTCCTTTGGAGGAGGAGCGGGACGCACTGGCCTTGACCCCGTCCCCTTTCTCCTTCTGTCCTTTCTCCCTCGGTCTCACCAGGACCGCTTTGGCCGCAGCGAGCTCCAACTTCAGGTCGGCCACCTGACTGCGCAGCAGGAGGTTCTCCTCCTCCACCTGCTGCGCATTGTTCTTGGCCGACCTCTTGGCCATCTCCGTGGCGGCCGCTCTCACCATGAGGACAGCAACATTGAGGTCCCGAGTGTGCGTCCCCTTGAGGTTAGCACTCAACGAGGCCACCCTCCTCACCGTATCCATCTGGGCCAAGATCTTGGCGCCCAGGTTGGCCGTTGGCTGCGGCCTCAAATCGTCCGCCAGTTCATCTTCCGTCGGCATACCCTTGATCCGCATGACCGACGGCGACTCATCGTCGGAGCTCCTTAGCCTTCTCCTCCCCTTTGCAGAGGCCCGCCTCTGGTCCGATTCCCCAGAGGATCGGGGCCTCTTCTTCCGGCTCGCGGCGGTGTGCGCAGTGGAGTCCGAGCCTCCATCCGTGTCGCTGATAGTGAAGGAAGGTGCGCTACTCACCGCCGTAGCCCCCTTCCTCGTCTCGCTGCCCTTCGATGATCCAAGGCCAGCCTCCCTCCGCGACTCGCTGTCCCCCGATGTTCCTAGGGCAGCCTTCTCCTTGCCACAGTCCGTGATGCTCACCACGGGCGTGGCTCTCCCCGCCGGACTTACGCTAGTCGAGCGTGGTCCATCCTTCTTCACCAGTGTTCGTTTTTGTTTTATGGTATTCATAGTGGCAGATAATTAAATTAACACTTCGCCCATCATGGGACCCCCACCGCAGTGGGGGCACTTCCGTGTTTAAGTTGTAACCTAGTTATGGATGCCGAAGCCGAGAAGCGGTTTGTCAAGTGGTCAACCCTATCAGCACCAAGTGACTCTAATGAAAAAATCTTACGGGATAGGCCCGCGCCATAAAGATGTTAGAGGTTTAACGTCACCCCTATTGAGTGGGCGACACCGGATCCGAGCCGATGCCAGACCCAAGCCTCAGGCTAGACGTGCTGCGATTTCACCTACGCAGCGTCGGTTACGAGGAAATACTGACCAGGTAATCCTCCATACCTGCGCCCGAATACTCCACTTCAAGCCCGTCATTGGCTCCAGACAGTGAACGCGTGAGCGGTTCTTCCACGTTAAACATGCGGGTTCACGGGACCTTTGCCGTACTTGTCGGACTTACGTTTACCCTTATTACTACCGCAGAGGTCAGGTACTAACATCACGCCCCACTCCGGTCGGGGGGCAACTACTCCCCCCTTGGCTAGTCTGCCGGGAATATCCATGGGGCATCGACCGCAGCCCATTCACGCACACATTCACTCCGTGAGCCGCTGCTTAGTTTTCACCGCTCAGCCCAAGCCCGTCCCGCATGGTTGTACCTGCCGGGAATGCATCTCCCGCCGGCATGGTCTTGGGCCTCATTGCAGCTACTCAAGCTCCTGCACCACGACAAGGTGGCGGCTCCTAGCAGGGGAACAAGCAGCTCCCTCTCGCCTGTCGGTATTTCCATTTCTGTGCAGGAAAAAGCTGCTGTAATACCGATCTTCCAAATCGGAGAGGTCACGTTCCGTGTCTACCCCCTTAATATTATAGAATTATTTTAATTATATTTTATTTCTAAATTAGATGAATTAATTTTTTAAAGAAAACGCGCATTTTCATTGGCAATCGTTAATCTGAGGGAAGTCAGTAAAAATAAGTGTTCAAACTTGTCCGTAAACCTAGTGTTAAGGGGGTAGACACGGCACGTGACCTCTCCGATTTGGAAGGTCGGTATTACAGCAGCTTTTTCCTGCACAGAAATGGTAATACCGACAGGCGAGAGGGAGCTGCTTGTTATTTCGATATTCTGATGTGAATGTGGAAAGAAATTGTCAGCTGTTGTGCTGTACTTGAAAGAATTTAAACGGAAAGTCTGCTGGTAGTGCCAGCGTTGAAAATTCATTGTACATTTTAATTATGTACTTGAAATGTGGTTATGCTACAATATGTTTCGTTGCAGTAAGGAATTACAAGTGAAACGAAAAACTAGATGAGGGGCATGGTATTGTTAGGTTAGACATTATTTTGTTAGCAAAACACTGAAGCGTAACATGAAAGTTATACACTTATTATAAGATAATTAAACGTCCTACGTAGAAAGCAGTTATTGGACAAACATTATATATAACATTGTAGAAGACGATACTCCATTCATGAATTATCATGCTGTACACCCTGGTTTGCTGTTCAAAAATTGTTCAGAATATCGATTTCTACAACATATTCAAAAATCCCTCTTCTATACATTTACCGAAATCAGACCCACTCAATTATTAGAAACATTTTCTGCAAACCGTTTTTCCAACTGTTCACAATTGACTAGTCAGTCTCGTACACATGTTTGAATGGTTATGAGAATGTTTTGAACAATACATTATATTATGATGACAAAAATGCAAGAAAAGATTGGCTGGAGAAATGGACTATCCTCCCTCCACGTGGGGGAATGCTCCGTGGCGATAACGACGCTCGACGGCGCGGTGTAATACGATCCGAACCAGAGTATCGGTGTGACTAATACTAATTCAACGATGAAACTTTTTTATTTATTAATTTTTCTACATGCAACTTTCACCAATGTATCTGGGAGATCTTTCTGATTCAAATGAGACCAAACACGATATAATTTGGATTGTATTTACTGGTTGATACAGACTTTGTGGTACGTACTCAATTAGTATCAGCAAGTAAATGTAATTCAAACTATATCGTGTTTGGCCTTATTTTAATCAGAAACATCTCCCAAGTACGTTAGTAAAAGTTTTATTAAGAGAAATTGAGAAAGTAAAAAAATGAACACGTGCGGGACGCGAACCTACAGAAAAGTTTGCGGCGGCTCGAGACAAAATCTCCGCTCGAGCCGATTCATTTAGTTAGCTGATGATCACATTTGTAACAGATGTGGCAACAGCGCGTCAGAAGTCTTGATAAGTTGCGACAACTATGCCTTACTGTGTCTGAATTCACGTATCACGTATGCACGTCTGAATCGGCGTTCGATACTACATACATAGGAGCGTAAACCTTATCAAAAAAATCAGGGAGTCAACTGTTGACTGATTTAGACATTTCCTTATAATATGTTTTATACAAAATAGTCAAAAGAATGTAAAATAATAATAAGAGCAATAATTTCAATTAATTGCTGTAACTACCACATTCTGAAAATATGATATCAGTACATCAATACTTCCAGTATTAGTAAAAAAGTTCCAATCTCTTCTTTTTTATTTTAAATAATATAGCCATATAATTATAACATAAATTCGACAGCGATTTCAAGGTAAGCATGTGTTACAGTAAAAGCGTTTAGTAAATTTATACAGTTCCCAGTCAACGTACGCCTAAAATGCATGACCTACCCTATAATCGTACGAAAATATATACATTGACTGCATCACGCTTTTCCTGTAGCACATGTCATAAGCCAACGCTTCAGTTTTGCTATGATTTCACGTTGCCAGCCCTCCTGAGTAAGCGCCACCTCATCACCACTACCTGAACTAAATTTGTGACGTCACGTGCTCTGTTTTAACGGCAATACTAAAAGCGGACGACGAAACTCGTCTGTGGGAGTACAGTCAGAAAGGTTCGTTTTTCTTCCTTATATGAGAATATTTTGAGCTGGGTGAGGGCTCATTCGAAAGAGGAAGGTTCAACGAGGAGCGCTGCACGCCCTGATTGTGTCACAAAACTCATTTAGTGACCTAAAAATGCTTGTACTCTGCGGGTGTATTTTATCGATTTTTGGTTACACTTTGAACACTCATATTATTAGATATTGTGGGAGCTTCGTTGTATCGATGGTGGAAGAAGGAAGCGACGGAAAAAGAAAGGAAGGAAGAAGGTGTTTCGTCCTAGGCCTGCTAGCGGACTCGTCAGTAAGGCGTACTAGCAGGCCCTGCCTTAGACACAAGGATAGTAGGGAATTGTCGGAGGTTATATATATAGTCGTGGTGACTTATATAACCACTTTCGGGAGCCGGATCGTCGTGCTCGTCCCCTAGCGGCGTATGTGGGAAGTGCCCCCACATCACTCCCCCACCAGTGATAACGTTATCAGAGTTATCCCGGTGTCTGCTGGCTGTTCCTCGATTGCTGCGACGTCGATGTGCACTGCCGCCCTCGTCGTGGAACCGGCCTCGTAGCAACCTTGCCCGTCCTAGGATAGCCACCGCGAGACAACCCAGCGCGGTCGGTGCAGGTCGAGCGTGGTCGGTTTGGGCGTCTCTGGCGTCACGTCGAGGCTAGCGGTCGTCCTAGGAGAGGGGGTTGCGGAGGTTCAGCGTCGGTCGGATGGCGGCAGCCATCGTGTTGAGTCGTCTCGAATGTCCTTATCTTCTCGCGTCGTCCACCATGTCGTCGTGTTGCGTGTTCATCACGTCGGGGTCACCAACTGTGGGAGCTTCGTTGTATCGATGGTGGAAGAAGGAAGCGACGGAAAAAGAAAGGAAGGAAGAAGGTGTTTCGTCCTAGGCCTGCTAGCGGACTCGTCAGTAAGGCGTACTAGCAGGCCCTGCCTTAGACACAAGGATAGTAGGGAATTGTCGGAGGTTATATATATAGTCGTGGTGACTTATATAACCACTTTCGGGAGCCGGATCGTCGTGCTCGTCCCCTAGCGGCGTATGTGGGAAGTGCCCCCACAGATATCAACACCATTTCCTTGAAAAAGGTGTGCAGCGCTCCTCGTTGAACCTTCCTCTTTCGAATGAGCCCTCACCCAGCTCAAAATATTCTCATATAAGGAAAAAAAACGAACCTTTCGACACCCATGTTTCGGGCCATATTATGTCGATATACAGCTCGCTGCATTACCCGTGTCTACCCCCTTAAGGGGGCCGACTCTTTTGGGGCCAACTCCGAATCGATCTAAACGCCATTCGACAGAACGGGCGTTAGTGAAAACAGAAAAATCGTCTGCTTCGACATTTTGCGGGGTGACATCTAAACTCATTATACAGAATTATAAACTCACGATGTGACATCTAACATCATTAGGCAGAATTATAAAAGGAGAGTGGGAGGCCATAGTTGCCAAATCACATTATTTGAGAGTTCTGTCGCACTATTGCCACATCTGTTACAATCGTGGCCATCAGCAAAATGAATCGGCTCGAGCCGAGATTTTCATTCCTGCCGGACATAGACATAGCTGTTGAACGGCTGGAAACTTTTTTGTAGGTTCGATCCCCCTCGGCTATAATTTTTTTACATTAATTATTCCTAGTTCCTAACTACTGTTACGTATGAAGAATACTTTCTATACGTCGCTCTCAACGCGTTTTCGAGCTTGCATCTGTGAAGGGAAAACGCCCTAAAATTCTTCCGTTTAATGTAAACAAATAAAGGGGACCTTAGTACAAGCACGGTCAGCTGCATCATGACCCAAGACGGGCGTGGCCCTACGACGACTCCTATATTTCCTTATATGGAATGTTCCAGTGCATCCCCGTGCATTTTGGGACTATATAAACCCTTTGGTTTCTACCCTCGTGGGTTCAGAGTAACATAGTCACGCGTAGTGTCACGTCGTGTCACGCTTGTATAGAATCAGTTATAACCAGTGAGATTGGGCTTAGCGCACCTCTCGAATCACAGATTAACCCGTTAGAATCCGCTTGTCCGGTTGAAGTTCTTTCGGCATATTCTAATAGCGGATCTCAGTCCCCGCAT
The DNA here is from genome assembly GCA_963583965.1 of Nomada ferruginata. NCBI lineage: Eukaryota > Metazoa > Arthropoda > Insecta > Hymenoptera > Apidae > Nomada > Nomada ferruginata. The sequence continues at coordinate 3,478,426 of OY757225.1, read as the reverse complement.
CGCCAGTGCGTCAACACCGTGCAAATTCTTAGGTAACTTACACACTTTATATTAATTCATCGCGACAGTAACATTTGTATTTATACTGAAAACTCAGAATACAACTTTATACGTTCACTTATAAATCGAGTAGATTCGTTAAACCTATCTTTACCCCGCAATCCTTGCATAATAGGAACAACGTTCCCACCGATACAACTTTACCGCTCGAGTTGTATCAAATAATAATTTAGAGTTACGAGGCAACTAACATTTCCTGCGACTACCTGATCTCACATTAGGTTCGTTCGCACATCTTTATCCAAACAAACAATCTACATATTCCAACCTAGTGGCTCCCCGATTTCGCATCGGGTTCGTCCACGAAACCTAACCCTTCCTACGGCTCCCTGGTTTCGCACCACGTTCGTCCATGTCCTACGGCTCCCCGATTTCGCATCGGGTTCGTCCGTACGTCTACCAACCTCCTAGCAGCTCCCCGATTTCACATCGGGTTCGTCTGCGACCTTCTTCTAGTGGCTCCCCGATTTCGCATCGGGTTCGTCCACGACATTTCACCCTCCTGCGGCTCCCCGATTTCGCATCGGGTTCGTCCGCGCTTGTTCCCCCTCCTAGAGGCTCCCCGGTTTCGCACCGGGTTCGTCCTCGCTCTCAATAATCCTAGCGGCTCCGATTTCGCATCAGGTTCGTCCGCGCACCTTAACTAACAAATTGATAACCATATTCCTGGGTAATATACCCCTCGCCGGCCTCTCGTGCTGCCACACAGCCGGGCTCGTAACACTACATGACAATGATCAATATTTGCTTACCAATATTTTAAAAACATTTGTTAAATATTTTAATTTAATATACCTAAATCTGAACTTATAGTGCTTTTTGCGCTACCGTTTCTCTTGCCATGTATCTTGCCAATTACGGTACTGTTTAATATTTCTAACATTAAAGTATAATGTATGAAGCATTTTCAGGCATCTTACAATTAGATTGAACAGTCGTAGATGAAGTGCAGGAAAACTCGTGTGATGTTTTACTACTATTTCGCCTTTCTTTTAGATGACACAATCATTTCTCTTTTGCAAATAATTATTGTTGCGAAAGCAATTATACCATCAGAAATAAAGGAAAATATTTATTTTTAGAGATTTTACGCGAGTACCGAATATGCATATATTGATAATTGTTAATTCATTTCATTCGCTTTTTCCCATTGCTTCGGTCATTGTGTAGAACGCCAACGAAAAATACGGAGACATAGTTGATATTGTCATATCTATTACAGTTTTGCTTTTCAGGAAAACTTCGATAGATTCGACTCAAGTTGAGATTTTGATTTTTGCCGAACATAAAAGAGAATAGTGCAAATGAAAGAGGAGATATAAGGGTCAAGTTGAAAAAAACAGATTGATGAAACAATATTAATACGTGTAAAAAAATAATTTTTGGAACTTATGAGAGAAGGGCTCTTATTGCTGCTTGACATAGGTCAGGCACAGCCAACTGGCGGGCCGCGGGCTACGCGGTTCATCTTACAAACAAATGACGGCCCTCACACCCTGCGTCATAGTTGCGGTGTCACACCGATCCCCGTCTTGCTGTTACGTCATAGGTACATCTGACGTACATAGCTCTATCTTTGTCTATCATAGCTTTCTGTTGCTTAGAGCGAAGCATAAAATGATCGAAAAGGACCATGGTGACATTGTATTGTTGTACAGACTACGGTCACGAGAGCTAAACAAAACAACTTTTTAACACATACACGCCGACATAATCATTTGATTACCTATTCAAACGCCTTCGATTACCTTACATATATTTTAATTATATTACAATTATATTATTGTTGTATAATATAGTTAATATATCTCATATATATATATATATTCATATATGAACATAGCAGCTTTATCGCTAATATAAATGAAAAGCGCTTCAACTTCATATTTACGTATATTAAATTAAACTATTTAACAAATATTGATCATTGTCATATACTTAGCAATGAAAAAAAAATGAATGTAAAAAATATACCCCAAGGGGACTCGAACCTACAAAAAAGTTTGTAGCGGCTCGAATGAACATCTCGGCTCGAGCCGATTCATTTTGCTGATGCTTATGTTATAATTGTAACAGATGTGACAACAGCGTGACAGAGGTTTGATACGTGCCGGCAACTATGCCTTACTGGTGTCTGTGTGCACGCATCGCGTATTCACGTATGAATCGCTGTTCGTGATGTGAAATTATAACTTACATTTACCGACTGATTTGTATTTTTATCGACCCTGACGGTAACTTGGCCAAATTCACTACAATGTACCATAAACGCCACCGACGGAGAATCATTGAACTATTCTTACGTCGGATGCGTGCAAATCGTATTTTACTTTTTCCGCCTTCCAGAAGTGATAAATTGTGCAATATCGAATTTCTGTGATATTGTGCTAGTTCAAGGAAGTAAGGGATTTCGTGTTATCAGTGAATAAACCATTTAATCGTTCAATATTTGCTTAATGAGAAATGTGTCAAGATGCCTGCAGCCATCTTGTTGCCTACATCGGTGTCTCTCTCTAGCTTGCCAGTTTAAGAAATACCATTCATCTGAACGCATGGTGTTTATTGGCGTTCAAACGTTCGAAAATATTGCTGAGGCTGTTGTGATTAACCCCCTCGCACCGGCGGACGAGATATCCCGCCGCGTGATTTCGTTCATGATATGCTATGGACGAGATATCTCGCAACGCAATGTCTTTCATGCGATGCTATGTACGGAATATCTCGCAAGCAGTACGCGAACGGTGTTGCTTCACGAGATATTCCGTACATAGAATATCATGAACGAAATCACGCGGCGAGATATCTCGTCCGCCAGTGCGAAGGGGTTAATCGCAACAGCCTCAGCAATATTTTAATAAAATTTTCAGAAGGAAGTAGCTAACAAAAAGAAGTTTTATAGTTGCATTAGTGTTGTCTCACCGATACGTAGGTATCGGATTTTTCTTTCACTCTCTGTCCCTTTCAGCGGCCGTCGATGTCGGTGGTAATTATCGCAAATTACAAACTTTCCCGAACGATAGGAGTGGGGAATCGGAAAAATTTGTGAATTTACTTTTAGGGGCTACTTTATGACAAGTTCGAAAGCCTTCCGTCATCTGGTCGACACGTAGCCCGAGTCAAAAAATTCCGATCATAAAACAGCTTGCCAGGTATCGAAGGCCGTCGATATGTTCGGTTTTTGCGACTAAACAGTTACTGTATGCATCGAGCATCTACATCGAATTCAAGCAGATACGAAACTGTTTGGAGAATGGGATAAGAATGCATTTGTTTCTAGGCATAAAATAAATGTGTCGGGACAAAAAAACAAAAAACAATTGTCCGGAAGAGAAAAACAGCGTATAACCGAAACGCGTTGTTCGAAACCTGTTGTGCACTGTTCGAGGGATTACTGTATACATATATAATATATGTAATGTAGAATAATTATTGGAGGTGGTAATAATATAATTGACTTGGTACAATATTGTATGCGACACACAGGACCACATTTCTAGTAAATTATAATCAGGAGTCATGAAAATATTCCTAATCAAACATTTCGTCCTTTTGCACATTCCGACAATGCGGTACAGAAAGGAGAGACCGGCAATCCAAATCATTATCATATTTAGAACGTTGTATCTCTTAAAATTCAACGAGGGGCTGTAGGGTGGTATTTCGTTTTATGGAAAATTATAAAATAATGAAGAAGCGAAGGGTACGGTAAACACGTGTCGTTTGCCTTTTGTGAAGTAAACTCTACTTGACCGCGCCGGAAACAGAAAGCAGATACACTCAATTGTTAGAAATATTTTTGGCCAGCAGTTTCTCGTAGATATTGTTCACAAGTCAATTTCGTACACATGGTTGAATAGCTTTCCCATAGACAGCCGAACGTAGAAAAAGGACAGCGAATAAAAAGAAAAGGACCGGGCGTTCAAGGCAAAACAAAATCCAGCGCATCTGTACGAGAATTCTAATGCAACGATTATTATTTTTCATTTTTTTTTAAATGAAACTTTTACCAACCGATTTGTGACCTTTTGCTAATTAAAATAACACTAAACACTTTATCATTTGGATCATATTTACTGTTCACTATGCATTATACGCCACTTATTAAATAATGTACATCTGATCCAAATTTTGCCATATTTGGACTAATTTTAAACAGAAAAATGTGACCAATGTCAAGGTGAAAGTTTTATAAGAAAAGAATGACAAATAGGAAAGTTTATATTATTGAATTAGTATTATTTCACCGATATACCCGATCCAGGATCGAAATTCCATCCTGTGACACCTCAATAAAATAATATACCGTTTTATTACCAAAAAATAACTCATTGTCAGTACCAGTAAAGAGGGTAGAACCGCTCGCATTTATGGTTATACACGTCTAACTGGCGGATTCGCTTTGCATGTAGTAGCGTGTATTTTCTGCCGCTTTTCAAATGAAAAGTAAATGCTGCATTTGTACGCGACTGACCTCCGTTTTTACACCCTCCACCATAACACATACAAGAACTGACGCACATACACACATTTATATGGTTTAAACGCATGTGCATATACATATGTTAGCGACAGCGCATTTTGAATGAAAGGAAAGGGACCGATTTATGATAGGGACCTAGCCTGGGTGCGTTTGGAGAGTGTTTTGCAAATGGGCAATCTGGACGGCAGACGATGGCTGGTGGCCCGACGCTATTCAACTGTCGAATGTCCAAGGATTGACTGTTTATTAGGGATGTTTTGAAAGTGAATGAATGAGACTGAACATCCCGTAGACCTACGATGGCTGGCGACCGCATTGGGTCTTCCAACTATCTGGTGTCGAGGGATTGTTTATTAGTTTAGAGTAAAGAATTCATGTGGCAATCGGCTTGTAGCCGTATTTCCAAGGAATAGGGAAACTCTTCCTGGAGGATCTGGCCACGGAGTGGGGAAGGTTCTGCCTTTTGGTAAATGAACTGTGATTGACCACTCAGTCTTTACCCCAGAATTGACCGGGAAAGAACTACCTATCTTACACCTCTCTTACCTCTTCCACCTTTAATATCAACAAATTTTTAACACATATGTATTTCTTAAATTTAGTATCCACATACACAGGAATGTATAAATAAGTACATCTATATTATATAATTACACTGCATTACGTACAATGTATTTCGTATTTTCACCGACGTATTCCTTCCTATTCGGACGAATTCCAGCTGTTTCCGCGGCCATTTTATGACAAATTCGGAAGATTTTCGTCCAATTCCATCAGATAACAAACTGTTTGAAGAAGAATATAAAAATTCATTTGTTTCTGGGCATAAAATAAATTAATTCGAAGTAAATGTGCCCAGAAAAACAAAAAATTGTCCGACAAAAAAAACGCGTGTGGGGGCACTTCCCACATACACCGCTAGGGGACGAGCACGACGATCCGGCTCCCGAAAGTGGTTATATAAGTCACCACGACTATATATATAACCTCCGACAATTCCCTACTATCCTTGTGTCTAAGGCAGGGCCTGCTAATACGCCTTACTGACGAGTCCGCTAGCAGGCGCAGGACGAAACACCTTCTTCCTTCCTTTATTTTCCCGTCGCTTCCTTCTTCCACCATCGATACAACGAAGCTCCCACACCGCGTATAACCGAAACCGCGTTGTTCGAAACCGCGTTGTTCGAGGGATTACTGTATAACGAAATTCTAAATTTCGTCTCATCGCATAGTGTCAAATATAGCTGTTGATATAATTATAACTTCATAAAAATATGTACCATAAAACGTAACTTACCTTTCAATACACTTTTTCTTTGTGGACAAACGCTTTACAGATAATTTAAGCCGCCTACTTTTTGCATCAGCCCTCTCATAGCGCTTGTTTCTTTCATCGGCGCCTTCCTTTTTTGTTTCCATAGCAATGGGATGATCACACACACACTTATCAGTACTACAATAACGAATCACGCAGAAATGAAACAATTCACAAATTATGAATATTCAATATATCAATATCTGCGCAGTAAGTAAAAACCCGATTGCTTTCTGTGTCTTCACCGTAGTGCAGACGACAAAAAAGTGACCAGCTAGCGTTGGCACTGTACTGATTCCAGATGCTGAAACGAAAGATAGTGGGGAAAGCGACGGACATATGCACTGAATTTTACAGAATTACATAAATTTCCGCAGTCTAGCTATGATTCTTTTGATCATATTAAAAATTGGTCAGATTTTCTGATTCTTATAATAATTCATGCCGTCTATGCGCAAGGGGTTCATAGTTGAGAACAAATAACCGTATAAAAGAAATATTTTTTATATTTGTATTTTATTTAACTAGTTTTTTTCCTGAAAACATGAAAATAAAGCACAATCACTAATGATTATGACTTATTTTTTATTGAATTTTGTACTACAATTACCCTTACCCATTTACCTGGCGGTGAAGGAACACCCCCAAGTATGCGCGGGCACGCTGCGCGTTTTCAAACCTTTGCGCGTGCGAACTTTTACGCGGCCCGATGACGTACCGCTCGGTCATTGGTGCAAGTGAAATACACAGTATTGAGTGAGTGAGAAGGGCAGTTTGGGCCCTGTCCACCCTTGGGACTAGAAAAGGTTCGATCGTCAGAAAAACAGTGACTGCCGAGTAAAACACATCATAAGTACCTTTACGCTTACTATCCCTGTCTTTTTCGCTATATGTGCCGGTTATTATGAAAGTGGTCTAAGTACAAATTCTTCGTTTATTACATTTCATTTATTTTTTACGTATTATATCAACATGATACATAATAAACGTAATTATTTTTTTTAATTTCGATTGACGCCACTTTCACAATAACTGACATAGTACCGTCATAGTATTTTTTCACTTTTTTGCTTAGAATTTATTGTGTCAACTGTGATTGTTTGAGTGTCCGCGTGTTTCTTACTGCTTCTCCAACTTGTTTTTAGATAAAAATAAAGCAATTTGACAAAAAATTCAAAAATGGCAAACGATCAGAAGCCTCAAGAGATTCCGTCCCAGCAGCAGGGCCCGTCCCAGGAGCAGGGCCCGTCCCAGGAGCAGGGCCCGTCCCAGGATCAGAGCCCGTCCCAGGTGCAGGGCCCGTCCCAGGAGCAGGGCCCGTCCCAGGAGCAGAGCCCGTCCCAGGAGCAGAGCCCGTCACAGGAGCAGGGCCCGTCAAAGGAGCAGGACCCGTCCTGCCGATGGCTCGTGGCCCAACAGAATTGGTGGGACGGCTATATGACAGCGAGGGAAACAATTTAATTTTTAAACAGAATGGTATGTAGATACGTTCGCGATCTCACGCAAAACGATCATACTGGGCTTACACATTTCGAGTATGAAAACGTCTAGAAAGTATTGCAGTAACATAAGGTTTATGTTAATTTTTCATATTACAGAACAAAAGCCTAAAAAAAAATAATAGGAGAAGGAATAGTCGTGGCGGAAGAGGAGGAAGAGGAGGAAGAGGAGGAAGAGGAGGAAGAGGAGGAAGAGGAGGAAGAGAAGGAAGAGGAGGAAGAGGAGGAAGAGGAGGAAGAGGAGGAAGAGGAGGAAGAGGAGGAAGAGGAGGAAGAGGAGGAAGAGGAGGAAGAGGAGGAAGAGGAGGAAGAGGAGGAAGAGGAGGAAGAGGAGGAAAACATGTAACGATTAATTATAATTATTAGTTATATTAAATGTATTTTGAAAATGCTGTTGTACATTTAATCCAAACCGTACCCAGACCTTTATCATTTTCATTTATCAGTCGTCTGTAATATAATTATCATTGGTTTCAATTTTATAATTAAATTTTCTTTTCATTGTACTGAAATTCGCTTTCCATAATTCGTACCATAATTGGCAAGATATGGCAAGAAAAACGATACCACAAAAAGCACCCTGAGTTCATATTAAAATATTTACCAAATATTATTAAAACATTTGTCAACAAATATTGATCATTGTCATAGAATTAATAATTAAAAAAAATTAATGTAAAAACAAATGAGCCAGGTTGGAACTCGAACCTACAGAAAAGTTTGCGGCGGCTCGAGACAAAATCTCCGCTCGGGCCGATTCATTTAGTTAGCTGATGATCACATTTGTAACAGATGTGGCAACAGCGCGATAGAAGTCTTGATAAGTTGCGACAACTATGTATGCCTTACTGTGTCTGTATTCACGTATCACGTATGCACGTCTGAATCGGCGTTCGATACTACATGCATAGGAGCGTAAAGGTTATAAAAAAAATCTGGGAGTCAACTGTTGACTGATTTGCAGATATTTCCTTATTATATGTTTTATACAAAATAATCCAATGAATGAAATAGAATAATAATAAGAGCAATGCAACAATTTCAAATAATTGCTGTAACTACCACATTCTGAATATGATACATAGGAGCGTAAAGGTTATAAAAAAAATCAGGGAGTCAACTGTTGATTGATTTAGAGACATTTCCTTATAATATGTTTTATACAACATAGTCAAAAGAATGCAAAAGAATAATAATAAGAGCAATGCAATAATTTCAAATATTTGACGTAACTACCACAGTCTGAAAATATGATACATAGGAGCGTAAAGGTTATAACAAAAATCAGGGAGTCAACTGTTGACTGATTTAGAGACATTTCCTTATAATATGTTTTATACCAAATAGTCAAAAGAATGAAAAAGAATAATAATAAGAGCAATGCAATAATTTCAAAATAATTGCTGTAACTACAACATTCTAAAAATATGATATTAGTACATCAATACTTCCAATCTCCGTAAAAAAGTTCCAATCTCTTCTTTTTTATTTTAAATAATATAACCATATAATTATAACATAAATTCGACAGCGATTTCAAGTCATGCATGTGTTACAATAAAAGCGTTTAGTAATTGTACACAGTTCCCAGTCAATACCTAAAATGCATATGACCTAACCTATAATCGTACGAAAATGCATGCATTGACTGCATCACGCTGTTACTGTAGCACATGTCAGAAGCCAACGCATCAGTTTTGCTATGATTTTACGTTGGCAGTCCTCCTGAGTAAGCGCCACCTCATCACCACTACCTGAACTAAATTTGTGACGTCATGTGCTCTGTTTTAACGGCAATACTACAAGCGGACGGCGAAACTCGTCTATGACAGTGCAGTCAGAAGTTTTCGTTTTTCTTCCTTATATGAGAATATTTTGAGCTGGGTGAGGGCTCATTCGAAAGAGGAAGGTTCAAAGAATTTCGCGGCACGCCCCGATTGTGTCACAAAACTCTTTTAGTGACCTAAAAATGCTTGTATTCTGCGGGTGTATTTTTTCGTTTTTTGTTACACTTTGAACACTCATATTATTAGATATCAACACAATTTCGTTGAAACTCCTGTGCTGCGAAATTCTTTGAACCTTCCTCTTTCGAATGAGCCCTCACCCAGCTCAAAATATTCTCATATAAGGAAAACAAACGAAAACTTTTACACCCATCTTTCGGGCCATATTATGTCGATACCACAATCTGGGCCGAAACATGGGTTTGGGACTATGCATTTTTCGTCCTTATATGAGAAGATTTTGAGCTCGGCGAGGGCTCATTAGAAAGAGGAAGGTTCAATGAAGCACGCGACACAGCCCGTTCATCGAGATTGTGTTGATATCTAATAATATGAGTATCCAAAGTAGAGCAAAAATTGACATAATACACCGCGGAATCTAAGTATATTTTAAGTCACTAAAAGAGTTTTATGGCTCAAACAGGCTGTGTCGCGTGCTGCATTGCACTTTTCTCTGTCGAATGAGCCTTTATTCATCTCAAAATCTTCTCATATAAGGATAAACGATGCATAGTCCTGATTGCATTCCCGCAGACCAGTTCCGCCGTCCGCTGCTCATATTGTCGTTAAAACAGAGCACGTGACGTCACAAATTTAGTTCACGTAGTGGTGATGAGGTGGCGTCTACTCAGGAGGACTGGCAACGTGAAATCATAGCAAAACTGAAGCGTTGGCTTGTGACATGTGCTACAGTAGTAACAGCGTGATGCTGTCAATGATGCATTTTCGTACGATTATAGGTTAGGTCATATGCATTTTAGGTATTGACTGGGAACTGTGTACAATTACTAAACGCTTTTACTGTATATAACACATGCTTGACTTGAAATCGCTGTCGAATTTATGTTATAATTGTATGGTTATATTATTTAAAATAAAAAAGAAGAGATTGGAACTTTTTTACGGAGGTTGGAAGTATTGATGTACTGACATTATATTTTCAGAATGTGGTAATTACTTCAAATATTTGAAATTATTTCATTGCTCTTATTATTATTCTTTTGCATTCTTTTGATCATTTTGTACAAAACATATTGTAAGAAAATGTCACCAAATCAGTTATAAGTTGACCTGATGTTTTTCATTCATACGTGAATACGGATGTGTGAATACAGACACAGTAAGGCATAGTTGCCGCAACGTATCAAGACTTCTGTCGCGCTGTTGCCATATCTGTTACAAATGTGATCATCAGCTAACTAAATGAATCGGCTCGAGCGGAGATTTTGTCTCGACCCGCCAGAAACTTTTCTGTAGGTTCGAGTCCCGCACGTGTTCATTTTTTTACTTTCTGAATTTCTCTCAATGAAACTGTTACTAACGTACTTGCGAGATTTTTCTGATTAAAATAAGGCCAAACACGATATAGTTTGAATTATATTTGCTTGTTGACACTAATTGAAGACGTACCACAAAGTCTGTATCAACAAGTAAATATAATTCAAACTATATCATGTTTGGTCTCATTTGAATCAGAAAGATCTCTCAGATCCATTGGTAAAAGTTACATGTAGAAAAATTAGTAAATAAAAAAGTTTCATCGTTGAATTAGTATTAGTCACACCGATACTCCTCTACATGTATATTACACCGCGTCGTCGAGCGTCGCTACGGCCAAGCGGGATTCCCCCACGTGTAGGGGATAGTCCATTTCTTCAGCCAATCTTTTCTTGCATTTTTGTCATCATAATACAATGTATTGTTCAAACCTTTCTCCTCACCATTCAAACATGTGTACGAGACTCACTAGTCAATTGTGAATAGTTGGAAAAACGTCTGATTTCGGTAAATGTATAGAAGAGGGATTTTTGAATATGTTGTAGAAATCAATATTCTGAACAATTTTTGAACAGCAAACCAGGGTGTACAACATGATAATTCATGCAGTATCGTCTCCTACAATGTTATATATAATGTTTGTCCAATAACTGCTTTCTACGTAGGACGTTTAATTATTTTATAATAAGTGTATAACTTTCATGTTCCGCTTCAGTGTTTTGTTAACAAAATAATGTCTAACCTAACAATACCATGCCCCTCATCTAGTTTTTCGTTTCACTTGTAATTCCTTACTGCAACGAAACATATTGTAGCATAACCACATTTCAAGTACATAATTAAAATGTACAATGAATTTTCAACGCTGGCACTACCAGCAGACTTTCCGTTTAAATTCTTTCAAGTACAACGCAACAGCTGACAATGTCTTTCCACATTCAGATTACAATATCGAAATAACAAGCAGCTCCCTCTCGCCTGTCGGTATTACCATTTCTGTGCAGGAAAAAGCTGCTGTAATACCGACCTTCCAAATCGGAGAGGTCACGTGCCGTGTCTACCCCCTTAAGGGGGCCGACACCAGGCGCCATGACCGGTGTGCGTGCACTCACACAAACAACGGAAAGCATGCACGTATACGCAATGCGCGACAGAGAGACCCGATTTCAAATTTGACTATCCCCGTCTCAATAATTGCATTAATGAAACTTTCGCGGATATAACACACACGGGTAGACTTCACCACAGTCGGGGACTTACGTTTGAACGCCAATAAATACCATGCGTTCAGATGAATGGTATTTCTTAAACTGGCAAGCTAGAGAGAGACACCGATGTAGGCAACAAGATGGCTGCAGGCATCTTGACACATTTCCCATTAAGCAAATATTGAACGATTTAATGGTTTATTCACTGATAACACGAAATCCCCTACTTCCTTGAACTAGCACAAGATCACAGAAATTCGATATTGCACAATTTATCACTTCTGGAAGGCGGAAAAAGTAAAATACGATTTGCACGCATCCGACGTAAGAATAGTTCAATGATTCTCCGTCGGTGGCGTTTATGGTACACTGTAGTGAATTTGGCCAAGTTACCGTCAGGGTCGATAAAAATACAAATGAGTCGGTAAATGTAAGTTATAATTTCACACCACGAACGGCGATTCATACGTGAATACGTGATGCGTGCACACAGACACCAGTAAGGCATAGTTGCCGGCACGTATCAAACCTCTGTCACGCTGTTGTCACATCTGTTACAATTATAACATAAGCATCAGCAAAATGAATCGGCTCGAGCCGAGATGTTCATTCGAGCCGCTGCAAACTTTTTTGTAGGTTCGAGTCCCCTTGGGGTATATTTTTTACATTCATTTTTTTTTCATTGCTAAGTATATGACAATGATCAATACTTGTTAAATACTTTAATTTAATATACGTAAATATGAAGTTGAAGCGCTTTTCATTTATATTAGCGATAAAGCTGCTATGTTCATATATGAGATATATGAACTATATTATACAACAATAATATAATTGTAATATAATTAAAATATATGTAAGATAATCGAAGGCATTTGAATAGGTAATCAAATGATTATGTCGGCGTGTATGTGTTAAAAAGTTGTTTTGTTTAGCTCTCGTGACCGTAGTCTGTACAACAATACAATGTCACCATGGTCCTTTTCGATCATTTTATGCTTCGCTCTAAGCAACAGAAAGCTATGATAGACAAAGATAGAGCTATGTACGTCAGATGTACCTATGACGTAACAGCAAGACGGGGATCGGTGTGACACCGCAACTATGACGCAGGGTGTGAGGGCCGTCATTTGTTTGTAAGATGAACCGCGTAGCCCGCGGCCCGCCAGTTGGCTGTGCCTGACCTATGTCAAGCAGCAATAAGAGCCCTTCTCTCATAAGTTCCAAAAATTATTTTTTTACACGTATTAATATTGTTTCATCAATCTGTTTTTTTCAACTTGACCCTTATATCTCCTCTTTCATTTGCACTATTCTCTTTTATGTTCGGCAAAAATCAAAATCTCAACTTGAGTCGAATCTATCGAAGTTTTCCAGAAAAGCAAAACTGTAATAGATATGACAATATCAACTATGTCTCCGTATTTTTCGTTGGCGTTCTACACAATGACCGAAGCAATGGGAAAAAGCGAATGAAATGAATTAACAATTATCAATATATGCATATTCGGTACTCGTGTTACGTAGGAAGTACTGTTTCCTTCGTTTCGTCTATTATGCCCTTATATGGAAATCGAGAGTGCATGCAGTCGAGTCTGCCCCTTCCGCGATGGCGCGATGACGCAACGCTTCAGGGCGATCTTTTGGACTCCCTTGGAAGATTCTGTACCCCCACCATATTTTTGGTCCGCTTTTCGGATATAAAAAGGGCATGAAATCTACTCTCGTGGCTCAGTATGGACCTTACTACCTGTGTACCATGTCGGTGCCAGATAGCCATACTGATGCCAGTGAGATCGGGTTCCATTCCCTTTCGATCAACTTCTATTTATTAAGGGCTCAGTATCCAATTAACTGGCTTCGTGATACGTTGCGACTTAGGCTGTTTGAATACTCTAGCTCAGTGAGATCGGGTTAAATTCCCTTTCGATCATCAACCGATATTTATAAAGTTCGCATTTGTCGAAAGTTAGTGAGATCGGGTTAAATTCCCTTTCGATCATCAATATTTATTTCAAAGTACGAATTCGTCGAAAGACAGCAAGATCGGGTCGCATTCCCTTTCGAGCATTTTATATTTATAAACGTTAAAGACTGTAAACGTGGGTTCTTTGAGTCCACGATTGTTACATATTGTAATTTAATTGATATATAGAATATAGGCATCTTATTATTTGATCATAGATATATTAATTTCTTTCTGTTTCCTATACCAATCATAAGTAGTATATAGAATCCACCGAACAGATATATCTCAACCGCTCGAGATATATCGATAGTTACGAGGCAATAATTACTAACAATCCAGTGGCACCCAGTGATGAAATAGGCACTGGCACATCCACAAATAAACCCTTCCTGTAGCACCCAGAGATGAAATAGGCTCTGGCACATCCACAACAACCTTTCCAGTGGCACCCATTGATGAGATAAGCATTGGCACATCCACACATTCTAACCCTCCAGTGGCACCCAGAGATGAAATAAGCTCTGGCACATCCACAAAAACCTTGACCTTCCGGTGGCACCCAGTGATGAAATAGGCATTGGCACATCCACACATTTCCCATCAAACGGCTCGACCGTTTAACTAACAAAAAACCATAAACAACCGATCCTCGGCTCCGCAGCCGTGCCCCTTAGCCCTCGGCTCGTAACACTCGCATAAAATCTCTAAAAATAAATATTTTCCTTTATTTCTGATGGTATAATTGCTTTCGCAAAAATAATTATTTGCAAAAGAGAAATGATTGTGTCATCTAAAAGAAAGGCGAAATAGTAGTAAAACATCATACGAGTTTTCCTGCACTTCATCTACGACTGTTCAATCTAATTGTAAGATGCCTGAAAATGCTTCATTCATTATACTTCAATGTTAGAAATATTAAACAGTTCCGTAATTGGCAAGATACATGGCAAGAGAAACGGTAGCGCAAAAAGCACTATAAGTTCAGATTTAGGTATATTAAATTAAAATATTTAACAAATGTTTTTAAAATATTGGTAAGCAAATATTGATCATTGTCGTGTAGTTAGGAACTAGAAATAATTAATGTAAAAAAATTATAGCCGAGGGGGATCGAACCTACAAAAAAGTTCCCAGCCGTTCAACAGCTATGTCTATGTCCGGCAGGAATGAAAATCTCGGCTCGAGCCGATTCATTTTGCTGATGGCCACGATTGTAACAGATGTGGCAATAGGGCGACAGAACTCTCAAATAATGTGATTTGGCAACCATGGCCTCCCACTCTCCTTTTATAATTCTGCCTAATGATGTTAGATGTCACATCGTGAGTTTATAATTCTGTATAATGAGTTTAGATGTCACCCCGTAAAATGTCGAAGCAGACGATTTTTCTGTTTTCACTAACGCCCGTTCTGTCGAATGGCGTTTAGATCGATTCGGAGTTGGCCCCAAAAGAGTCGGCCCCCTTAAAAGCGGACGGAGAGATTCCAGGTGACCCTATACAGGGTCCGGCAGAGTATATGTCCACGCTTTGAATGGGGGTTACTGGGGTGATTCTGAACAATTTTTTCCTTTACCAAAATGTTGGTTAAAGCTTCGTTTTTGAGTTATTAACGAAAAACCCTGGCCAAGCAGAGCGCTCGGGCTCGCGGCCGTCAACGGATCTCAACCTCGGCCGTGGTCGTGAACGAACGCATTGGTACAGTTATGTTACCTCATCTAAAATTAAGAATAATGTGGAATTATTCGTTATTCATGAATAACAAGTAAACTAATAAGTGTTCGATACGTTTATTCGTTATTCGAAAGAAATAAAGTATTTTATTACTTATGAATTATTTTTTGTTTAACAGCACGTTTTCCGGTGGATAAATTGTGTTTTAAGAAAAACGATTTGGATAAATAATGTTAGAAAAAGCTAGTTAAACTTACCAATTCGTCCACAAATTAACCTGCTCCGACGGAAGTGGGTCATTGACACTGGGTCATTGTGTCGATCCTGACCTTCCACAACATCTGATGCTACAGCCGAGTCAGTGCACGGTCACTTTTCTTGCACGGTCACTTCACTTAACCGTCACTTTCACATTTTGGAACGATTTATCCTTCCTGCGTTTAAAAAATTGTGGCTCCGGAAGGCACCATAGTTAATAACTCAAAAACGAAGCTTTAACCAACATTTTGGTAAAGGAAAAAATTGTTCAGAATCACCGCAGTAACCCCCCATTCGAAGCGTGGACATATACTCTGCCGGACCCTGGATACAGGGTGAACATTATAAAGCGTTACAGACGAATATCTCCAAAAATATAGATTATACACTAAAATGTTTCAGATGAAAGTCGTTCAGTACCTTTTATTCTTCCGGTGGACACTCCAAGATGAGGTGAAGGTCAACTTTCTTTTTTTAAATGGAATGATATGTTTTTTTATCCACCGCCAAATACAATAATTCTTCGCTTGACACTCGCCACGATCTCTAGCGTGGCCGCTCGCGAGTCATCCCCACCACTGGAGGGGCCCCTCTAGCTTTAAGTGGAAGGAGGAATCCGTCACCTTTTGACTAGCCGACACGTCGCACAGTGGCGAAAAAGCCCGAAAACGTGGCCAAAAGTAAAAAAAATGTTGCCTAATTTTTAAAATGTGTAAACTGTTATTCATTTATGAACTATTGCTGCATCATCTTCTATAAAATTTAACGTTAATAATTTCTTCCTCTAAGAGATATGCAGCTTAAAACATACTAGTATTAGAAAGGGGATTTTTTCAACTAAAACTAGAAATTATGTTACGATTCACTGTCGATGTATTAAAATAATCTATAAATGTTGGTATTATCTAATGTGCTCTAGCATCATATTTCCATTGATTTTATTACTTTTAAAAAATTGCTAAGGCTGTGGTACTTAAAAATGCAAGATCTATCTATATTTTTGTTAATTTAAGTAAATAGTTGTGACCGCTGTTGGATGCCGCGTTCATTTTTTTTAAAAAATGAAGTTTAAAGGTCACAGAACAAGTTCCAATTGAAATATGTTGCGCCAACTTGCGCCCGGGCCAATTATCGTCATTTGTTTGTGTGCACAGTTGCACAGTTGCACAGTGCACTGTGGTCTGGAAACCTCGAAAAGGTGGCCAAAAGTCATACCCTCGTCGGAATTTTATGAAATTTAGCAATTAAAGATTTTTGAGGTCGCTGATAACGAATCCGACGTAAAAAATTCAAAATTCAAAATGGCGGACAAAGAACAACACAAAAACGTATATGTATGTATAATTTTAAATGTACATGTATATGCATATATATATTTCCCACTAGTCATTTGTTATAATGCTTGGTATATTGGTAAAGAATTAAAATGCAGTAAGAATGGTTACAAAACTAATTAAAAAGCGAAAATAGTAAAAGGAAGTCGTGAACTCTCTTGTATATACATATATCCTTTTACTATTTTCGCTTTTTAATTAGTTCTTTCTGTATTCTAATTCTTCACCAATATACCAAGCATTGTAACAAATGACTAGTGTATTTTTTATTTTTTTATTTTTTTTATTTTATTATTTATTTATAATTATTAATATTTAACACTAAAATTGTACATTATTCACCTTCTGAAGTCATTTTGTTATAATATATACCAATAATACACCGTATAAATGCAAATTTTAGTTTTGACCACGTTTTCGGCCTTTTTCGGCATTGTGCGTCGCGGCGGCTGACGGCCGCGTTTACATTGAAAGATTAAATGCCTTGGGATTGGTGAGACAACACTAATGCAACGGCGAAACTTTTTTATTGTTACTTATATCGCTATAATTTTTGTTTTGAATTGCTGCTGAGATTGTGGTGATTAAAATGAGACCAAACACGATAGAATTTGTATTATTTTTACTTACCTAGTATTATTATATGTAATGGGCCAGAATCCTTACAAGAAAAGCTTGCGAACGGTCGTGCTCAGTTTCTAATAAAACTTTACGGGCTTAGAGGATAGTCCAAATCTAAACATATATTCCAATAGGTTTTCTCAAGATAGGATCCACATTTATTAGTATGGTTTTATGTCTTTCGTGTTTTATTGCCAAACGTACTTTGCGAAAGGCAATTAAACACAGTTGGCAATTCCTAGACTGAAAGCAAGTTCGATAGGATTTCTAGAAAACCATGCAAGCACATAATAATGGAATGCCACATGCAATACTGAAATCATTAGCCGCAATTGAATATAATAAATAAATGTGTGGTATGGTAGAAGCACCGAAAACACAGCCGTCGGCCGTGTCCACACTCGAAACTCAGGTGGATCAAATTCGTTGTCAATGCATTCCCGGCGCTCGTCGAAATTCGTTTTGTGTTCATCGAGGAACGTCGAAAAGGCCTTGTGTCGCCGCGACTGTCGGACCGACACCGGGGCTTGGCGAGGTTCCTCGATGAACACGACCGCTCGCGAGCTTTCCGTGTAAGCATCCTTGCCCATTACATATAACATTACTCAGTAAATATAATCCAATTTCTATCGTGTTTGGTCTCATTTTAATCACCACAATCTCAGCAATATTTCAAAAAAAAATTATAGCGACATATGTAACAATAAAAAAGTTTCGCCGTTGCATTAGTGTTGTCTCACTTCTTCAATCCACTTTTTCTTTCGCTCGCTGTTTATTTCTGTGGCCGCCGATGTCGGTGCCTACATAGTAGCCGGGCGGCCGAAATTTCTAGGGACCCAAAGTTCACCTAAATTTGCTCGGCGCTCGCGGCCGGTCCCGAACAGTGAGCCCCAAGCGAAGAATTACTGTAGTGCGTTTTAAGACGAGTTCAATGACCTATGACTCAAGGTCAGTCAAGGTCAAACTTTCAGGGAAATGGTTCTCTCTTATTTCAGTGCATTTAACAATTATTTGTTTAAATGATTCTCTAACTTTGCTCCACATTTCAACATTTATGTTAGCACAAGCTTCGCGTATTCTGACTTTTATGTTTTCACGCGTCGTAGGCTTAATGGACATTACGCAGTTTTTAATGTGACCCCATAGAAAGTAGTCGAGTGGTGTTAAATCCAGCGTATGGGCCGGCCAAGCTACAGGACCTCCTCGACCTCTCCACTTTTCTGCAAAGATTTCATTCATTCCTGTTCGAGAGCATAGTGCATAGTGCAGAGACGCACCGTCATGTTACATTTCCTTGCAAGTTCGACCTTGAATGACCTTGAGTCATAGGTCACTGAACTCGTCTCAAAACGCACTATTTGATGGTGGATAAAGAAACATATCATTCCATTTAAAAAAAGAAAGTTGACCTTCACATCACCTTGGAGTGTCCACCGGGAAGAATAAAAGCCCTACCCCATGATGTCCCCCTCGGTACTGAACAACTTTCATCTGAAACATTTTTGCGTATAATCAATATTTTTGGAGATATTCGTCTGTAACGCTTTGTAATGTTCACCCTGTAGATCATACATGTTTTGCCCAATGCATTCGTAGATAACAATTTTAACAATTAACAATTAACAATAGAATTGTATCGAATGAAAGTAAATTATTGGATTTGTGAATAATATTTAGAATTAATACCATGTTCACCCCAGTACGACCAATCATCGGATGCTACTACAGCATGTAGACCTGAAACAAAATTAATCAGAAAGTTAAAGGAATTTAACAATTTTAACCAGATATATCTTGATCTATTTCTACTAACAATAAGAGGCATTTTTATCATTGTTCACGTAAAGTAATAAAAACTCAATCGGTTGCAAAAAATTTAAAGAGAGATTCTACGTAACAGGAGAACATCAGGAATGACAAAACTGAAAATAGAGTAAGAAATATTTCAACATACTAAAATAAATCTATTATGATTCATGATTAATAGTAGCATATTATGTTGTGTCCGCTAAATGACAAGAAAAGATAAGCCACCTTTCTATTAAAGATGCATAAATTAAATTGTATGTATCGACATAAAAATGTGCTACTCCCAAAGCCGTCAAACTTGTGTAATATTTCTAAATATTATACTTATATGAGAAGATCTACATTAATTTTCTCTTCTTAAGCTACATTTCACTTCTTCAAATGGCTATTACTTCCTTTTTGGATGCAGTTTCGCTTATTGGAGGGGTAAAGGATAACACTTTCCGATACTGTATGCCAAAATTGCAAAACCTATTGCCCGCGGGATACAGCACTTGTCGAATTTCAAGGAAATCAAACACTTAACAACCCTTCGTTGAAGGGAGGATTTTGATGAGTATCGATGATAAATACGCAGAAGATCTTCTGATGATAAAACGCAGAAGATCCACGCTTTAATTAGCTTTTTATTTAAACGGAGGCTGAATTTCAACAAAATGATGGACTATTGAAACTCGAAGAATTTTCGATAGTGCATAAGTGATGCAATAAATGTTGCCAATAGTGTATATGAAAGCATAGAATACAACTTTTCAAGAGTAAACGTAGTTAATTCGAATTGCACCATTGTTGTGCAATTCAGTATAGCTATTTGCGTTCATTATCCAATAAGTTCGATAAGTAATGCGTGCAGCAGGAAACAAAATTAAGCTCATTGACCGTTGGCTGAACCGAACATTACACAACTGCACTTTTATTAATGATACGTCGGGTTAGAAAATGACGTCAAAATTCTGAGAAAACTATAATAATAGTTTTATACAGCCTAAAGTGGCACACAATCGACCCTTACGGAATTGTCGTTACTTTTAAATTGACGCTTTTAGACACGGCTGATGAACGATTGAAACGAATTTTAATGAGTATAGCGCCCACTTCCGTTTGTTAACGGAGGAATTGCCATTGGCCTGCTTTTACGATTTTTTTCGTCGTTTCGAAGCATTATTGGGAAACTCAGATAACAGATGGAACAGATTTACATAATCGATTCATCTACAAAAAAAATGGAACAACTTTATTTTTTGACAGACTTTAGAATTGTATCAGTTAATCGTTTAGAGTTAATAGATTTAAATGTACCAAAACCAGTCTTCTTATAAAACTTTTTATTTTCTGGGCATAAGTTTCATAACAAAAGAATGAGCAGTAGCAAAGTTTCATTGTTGTTATCAGCGGGCCCATAGTTCAAGTGTTCTCGAGAACCCCAACGTCTATCGAGCTGGCCGTGGAAAGGTTTGTTTTTGTAGTAACGGGCGGCGTCTCAAGTGTATGTACGACTCTACGACAAAATTCAAAATAGTTTGAGTTTGTCCGGCTTTCGACTTGCCCGACGAAAACGGCTACACCGATAGACCACACACATCTTCAATACATCGAAACGCTCACACATGTAGCTGACGTCACACGTCGGGTTAATCGCCCGATATCGGTGCCACTCTACCACGAATTCGGATGAAAAGACACACACACATGCATCCCAAGGCATCGTTTATGTGAGCCCGTTGCCGGTCGTCTGTCGAACGGACGGAAAACGGAGCCAAGCTGATCCTACCCTAAGGCAGGACTCACATACTCTGCCCTTATCGATGTCGCGGAGGCTAGTCATCCAACATAAACTCCGCGTATTCAAGAGTATCAAATACAAAATCTAAGTTTTCAATTCCCTGCAACTGAACACAATTTTGCATACACACAGTGATATATGTCTCTACATATATCGTTCGACTCCCACTAGAGTTTGTCTTGAAAAAGAAATGAAAATTGCTTTTTAACGCTAACATTTTTCCGTATTGTTATATTTCTAAGGATCAACGGTTTTATTTATTGAAGCGTGATTATAAAACGAAAATATAGATCTAAAAAATGGGACTTATTGTGATCATCCCATTTTTTTACCGTCATTTCCCAAAGGGTAAATAATCTTGAATGTAGTAAAACTATTTCACTAAAATGGCAAAGATTGTATAGGACCTAAATGGCAAAACTATATATATCAGATGTATGATAACGAATGTTACAAAGAAATTATAGACATATCTGTAGGAACAATAACTTACAGAGCACGCTAATTTTTTATTACAAAAGTTGCAAGAAGAACTAAGAATAGAAAAATTATACCACAATTTATTTTCACGGTTGGAAAAATGTGGAAGAGTTTATTATAAGAAACAATAACTTGTAGCAGTGAATTCGCAATGGATGATGGGCTACAATAAGCACATCACTTTCAATAAAATGGTATAACTGCAAAACACTCCAGCAAATAATTTAAAACCATGAGATAAGATTTATAAAATATAGATCGAGTCGAGTCGAGTCGAGTATATGATATCAAAGTTACATGAGCGTATATGTAGAGGTTTAAACTTTAAACCATTTTAACCCCAAAGAAACTATTAAAACTGGATCAAGCCATTGTTTGTTTCTGCAGGGCACGTTTTTTCATAATAAAGTTACAACTTTTTAACTTTGCGTGCTCGCTAATTATAATAATAATAACATGTAATTAGTGCAAAAAGTAATAATTCTTTTCGATACGTCTATCGGCCAGTAACAGATCCGAATTGTATGTACAGTATTGTCTCGATAGTTGCGAAAGCCTCGGGACTGAACGTTTGCAACTAGCGTGTAGTTCCTACGTTGTTTGAAATTTGCCGACAGCGTCGAACGTAGAAAAGGACAGCGAGTAAAGATAAGCGGCCGAGCAGCCAAGCCAAAAGACGATCGCAGCTTCTCTTTTCTTTTCACTACCTATCCTTTTCTGCGGTCGAAACTTATTAACGTTAATTAAGCCAGTAAATATAGTCCAAATTATATCGTGTTTGGTGTCATTTTAATCAGAAAAATGTCAGCTATGCTGTGTAAAAATTTCATAAGAAAAGGATGAGAAATGGCAAAGTTTCATCGTTGAATTAGTATTACCTCACCGATATACCCGACCCCGGATCGCGTTACACTGATCGGCAAGCGAGCTTCTGGACGCCTCTAGGGGTATACCCCCCAGGAGTGGGGATAAACTCTTTGCAACTATCGTGCAGCTCTTTTTCGCAACTATCGAGACAATACTGTATTGCAATAACACTACTGTATTTACATCATCAATCACCTCCTATAAGTTTCTTCCATTTTCGTTTTCACTAATTTCCGATTAGTCATCGATACAAAATATTTTCATTATAGCCAATCACGGACACATGCTATAAATAGTTATATGTTTGTTTAAAAAATCGTTATAAACACAACATGGTAGTGAATAATAAATTTCTAAGATTTGATTTAAAAACCCGAAAAAGGTGTGGGAGAGCACCAATCCGATATAACTAATGAAAAGGAAAAACGATATCGCTATATGGAGACCTTTTCCATACAATACATGCGTATGTAGGGTGACACAATTTATTAATTCTTGAATAAATATAATAAAGGCTAAATATAATATATGATATATTTTCAAATATTCTAGGGGAATTAATTACACTGTTCGACACGGGTCTGATTTTATTGTGCATGGAAACGATCGGGATGTTTAGAGTAAGACGAGATCGTCGTCAAGTGCCTTAGTACGATACGGGACTTATTTATGCGTGCGGCGATCAGGGCACATGGTCCTGCGAGGGGGCGACATCACAGTGGTGGCATTTCAGAAAAAGCTGGCCAAAATTCGTAATTTCACACGATTTTCATAAAAATTGATATTCTTATGTTTTTGGGGTTGCTAGTCGTCTATAACGTTGGACCCATGTGGGGGCACTTCCCACATACGCCGCTAGGGGACGAGCACGACGATCCGGCTCCCGAAAGTGGTTATATAAGTCACCACGACTATATATATAACCTCCGACAATTCCCTACTATCCTTGTGTTTAAGGCAGGGCCTGCTAGTACGCCTTACTGACGAGTCCGCTAGCAGGCCTAGGACGAAACACCTTCTTCCTTCCTTTCTTTTTCCGTCGCTTCCTTCTTCCACCATCGATACAACGAAGCTCCCACAGTTGGTGACCCCGACGTGATGAACACGCAACACGACGACATGGTGGACGACGCGAGAAGATAAGGACATTCGAGACGACTCAACACGATGGCTGCCGCCATCCGACCGACGCTGAACCTCCGCAACCCCCTCTCCTAGGACGACCGCTAGCCTCGACGTGACGCCAGAGACGCCCAAACCGACCACGCTCGACCTGCACCGACCGCGCTGGGTTGTCTCGCGGTGGCTATCCTAGGATGGGCAAGGTTGCTACGAGGCCGGTTCCACGACGAGGGCGGCAGTGCACATCGACGTCGCAGCAATCGAGGAACAGCCAGCAGACACCGGGATAACTCTGATAACGTTATCACTGGTGGGGGAGTGATGTGGGGGCACTTCCCACATACGCCGCTAGGGGACGAGCACGACGATCCGGCTCCCGAAAGTGGTTCTATAAGTCACCACGACTATATATATAACCTCCGACAATTCCCTACTATCCTTGTGTCTAAGGCAGGGCCTGCTAGTACGCCTTACTGACGAGTCCGCTAGCAGGCCTAGGACGAAACACCTTCTTCCTTCCTTTCTTTTTCCGTCGCTTCCTTCTTCCACCATCGATACAACGAAGCTCCCACAACCCATCATTATTATTATTAATTATTATTAATTATTATTTATTTATTATTATTTACTTTCTTATTTATTATTATTGTATTAATGTTTTCGGTAGATTTTTTTATATCATATTCATTTTTCCATATTCAAATCTTTGCACGAGATATTGCCACTATGCTCTAGAGGGACAGACCGTAAATACCCCTACTTGATACTTTAAAATTTAAATATCTTAAAAAGGGGCAAAAAGGGGCAAAGTTTCCCAACGGGATATCATAGTTGACATGTTACTTTATATCAAGAAATTTGTCCCATCGTGCATTTCCGTGAAACAAATGTTTATTTTCCTTCCGGTTCATTAAGATATGGCTAAAATTTATGATATATTAAGAACGGAATTACAAGGATAAACTCAAAGATATTTTACTTTATTTCTGTGGAGAATTTATGTTTATAACACCTACTTTAATGGTAAAATGTTTCACATATAAATTTTCTTAAGATAAACTTTTCCTGACACATTAAACAAGCTCCGATTTTCAAGACATGAAGGAGAAAAGAGTTTCGTCAAGTTTGGCAGCCTATATCTCATTGTCAGTAACCAATCAATATATTTAAAAAATTCAAGCGGCATTTGATGCATTGATATATATACAACAAATCTGCTATACTAAAAAAAAGCTGGCATATACTTCAAAAATTGAATTTTGGCCAGCTTTTCGAGAAATGGCACCACTGTGCGACATCCCGTCGCCAGCGAGGGTCACAAGGGCCCGGGTTTGTGCCAGTCTTAGACAAACCATACTACAGCAAACAAGTGTCATATTATATATTGAATAAAGGTATCTTATAATTCAACAAGAGAGTCTTTCTCATTTTACTGGATACTTCCACCTCCTGCATTCATTCATTGAACAACAGATTTTGTAACCTTCAGTGGGCGTTTTTTGTAGATTTTAATGAGCTGAATACGAATCTGGAAACCGTTTTTCTCCAGAACGTACCGTTTTTGACAAAATCAATTTTTCAAAAAGTCCCAAATTTCCAATTTGGAAATATTTTGTGCTTTTGGAGTAATAGTTATTCAGTTGCGCTTGGTGCAAAATGATTCTGTGGAGTTTATTTAAATGTGTTTAAATAATGATCAAAGCGAAAACAACACCGAACATGCACCCATTTTTACTGAAATCTTCCAATTTATTTCAAGAACTAAGGGCCTAGGAGAAAATTTAACTATTCCACGCGATAGGGCAGACCTGTCGACAAAGGAAAGCATCTATGGAAGTTACAAAATCATTTTTGTATTCAATATACAATCGAAATAGTTTGGTAAAAAACGCGGCGGCAACAGTGACACTCATTGTTAGAACACTGCACTTGGAAGATACGAAAGGTTATTTATTACGGAGCATAAAGAATTGGCTAAAGTCTATCGAATCACGTACGACCTCCGGAGGTTGTCAAGCCCCACGATATCCTGTTCTGGCCCCCACATGTTCTACCGCTGAACAAAAGGACCTCTCAAGAGCCACTCGACTCTTCAGCGCGCTTTCTCCGACCCTCGCGCGTTTTTCCTCAGCTTTCTCGCGTTTTTCCCAAATACGCGCGTACCCTGACGCCCTTACCGAGAAGCGTAGCATTGCCACCTCCACGCGCCCAAGGACGAATAGAAACTCAACAAGAACCAACCCCATTGGACGAGGACGATCTCGAAGGAGGACCAAGGAACTCAGGAAGAGGAACCGGAGCTGTAATGGAAGGAAGAAGAATCCCTGCACATCAGAATATAAACTAAAGTCGCGCAGACGAGATCTACTAGAGTCGCACTCAGATCAACTTGTACAAATCAATACTAGTTCTTGCAATAAAACAGTAAATCTTTACAAAAGTCTTTATAAAAGTTGGTGTTCTTTGAATATTCCGCGCTTCTCCACAAGCAGAGCGGTTCAGCGCTCCACGGGCAACCGAACCTACACAAAGATGAACCTACTAGAGATGGCCGTGGCACCATCGACTAAAAACTATCGATTATTCGATAGTACCCAACTACTACTTTCATTCGAATGATTTTTAAGACTATCGATAGTATCGGCTAACGACTAATTTAGTCGACTGAATGTAGTTACTTAAAACTATCGACAAAATTCAGTCGTTAAGGGGGTAGACACGGCACGTGACCTCTCCGATTTGGAAGGTCGGTATTATAGCAGCTTTTTCCTGCACAGAAATGGTAATACCGACAGGCGAGAGGGAGCTGCTTGTTATTTCGATATTCTAATCTGAATGTGGAAAGAAATTGTGAGCTGTTGCGTTGCACTTGAAAGAATTTAAACGGAAAGTCTGCTGGTAGTGCAAGCGTAGAAAATTGATTGTACATTTGAATTACTTGAAATGTGGTTATGCTTCAATATTTACACAGTTTTAATAAACAGAACACCTTTTAACATATACACGCCTACAAAATCATTGTAATAAGTAATACCTAATCGAGACAGAGAGATTCCTCTCCGTTCGATTATCTTACATATACATTTACCGAAATCAGACCCACCCAATTATTCGAAACATTTTCTGCAAACAGTTTTTCCAACTGTTCACAATTGACCAGTCAGTCTCGTACACATGATTGAATGGTGATGAGAAAGTTTCGAACAATACATTGTATTATGCTGACAAAAATGCAAGAAAAGATTGGCTGGAGAAATGGACTATCCCCCCTCCACGTGCGGGGATGATCCGTGGCGATAACGACGCTCGACGACGCGGTGTAATACGATCCCAACCAGAGTATCGGTGTGACTAATACTAATTCAACGATGAAACTTTTTTATTTATTAATTTTTCTACATGCAACTTTTACCAATGTATCTGGGAGATCTTTCTGATTCAAATGAGACCAAACACGATATAATTTGGATTGTATTTACTGGTTGATACAGACTTTGTGGTACGTACTCAATTAGTATCAGCAAGTAAATATAATTCAAACTATATCGTGTTTGGCCTTATTTTAATCAGAAACATCTCGCAAGTACGTTAGTAAAAGTTTTATTAAGAGAAATTCAGAAAGTAAAAAAATGAACATGTGCGGGTCTTGAACCTACAGAAAAGTTTCTGACGGCTCGAGACAAAATCTCCGCCTGAGCCGATTCATTCAGTTAGCTGATGATCACATTTGTAACAGATGTGGCAACAGCGCGACAGAAGTCTTGATAAGTTGCGACAACTATGCCTTAGTGTGTCTGCATTCACGTATCACGTATGCACGTTTGAATCGGCGTTCGATACTACATACATAGGAGCGTAAAGCTTATAAAAAAAATCAGGGAGTCAACTGTTGACTGATTTAGACATTTCCTTATAATATGTTTTATACAAAATAGTCAAAAGAATGAAAAAGAATAATAAGAGCAATAATTTCAAATAATTGCTGTACTACCACATTCTGAAAATATATTTTTAAAATATATTATCATATATGATATCAGTACATCAATACTTCCAGTATTAGTAAAAAAGTTCCAATCTCTTCTTTTATATTTTAAATAATATAGCCATATAATTATAACATAAATTCGACAGCGATTTCAAGTCAAGCATGTGTTACAGTAAAAGCGTTTAGTAAATTTATACAGTTCCCAGTCAACGTACGCCTAAAATGCATGACCTACCCTATAATCGTACGAAAATGCACCACGCTTTTCCTGTAGCACATGTCACAAGCCAACGCTTCAGTTTTGCTATGATTTCACGTTACCAGCCCTCCTGAGTAAGCGCCATCTCATCACCACTACCTGAACTAAATTTGTGACGTCACGTGCTCTGTTTTAACGGCAATACTAAAAGCGGACGGCGAAACTCGTCTATGCGAGTGCAGTCAGGAGGCCTCGCTTAATTTCCTTATATGAGAATATTTTGAGCTGGGTGGGGGCTCATTCGAAAGAGGAAGGTTAAACGAAGCGCGCACGAGGCCCCGATTGTGTCACAAAACTATTTTAGTGACCTAAAAATGCTTGTATTCTGCGGGTGTATTTTTTCGTTTTTTGTTACACTTTGAACACTCATATTATTAGATATCAACACAATTTCGTTGAAACTCCTCTGCCGCGCGCCGCGTTTAACCTTCCTCTTTCGAATGAGCCCTCACCCAGCTCAAAATATGCTCATATAAGGAAATTAAGCGAGGCCTCTTACACCCATGTTTTGGCCCATATTATGTCGATATACAGCTCGCTGCATTACCCGTGTATTTAGTCGTTTGGACTTTGGACCATCGACTGAATGTAGTTACTTGTGGGGACACTTCCCGCATACGCCACTAGGGGACGAGCACGATGATCCGGCTCCCGAAAGTGGTTGTATAAGTCACCACGACATATATACAACCTCTGACAAATTCCCTACTATCCTAGTGTCTAAGGCAGGGCCTGCTAGGATGCCTTACTGATGAGTCCACTAGCAGGCCTAGGACGAAACGCAATCTTCCTCCTTCCTCTCTTTTCCCGTCGCTTCCTTCTTCCCCACATACTAAAAACTATCGACGAATTCAGTCGTTAAAACCATCGAATCCTTAACGACTAATATTAGTCGTTTGGACTTTGGACCAACGATACATTTACTGAATTGTGTATATGTATACACAGTATGCATGAATATTGGAGAATCTGCCGATAAACTGAATTTAAGTTGCGGGAGTTTTGAATAGATTTTATCATGAGGTTGAAGATTCACTATCAAATGTATATGCCTTCGATATCGGTATTGAATAATTAATTCATTAAGCATGTGTAAATTCAATTATGCATAACGCAAACTAATGCAAACCTTTTAATCATTTGAAACTCTGAGCAATATTAACCGATTTTAGTAACATTTTCAACATGTATACTATTTACTGATATTTATAAACGGCAGTACTTTAATTTTTATTAAAGATATTATGTAAATTTCCCAAATATCTTGTAAACTAATCCTTTAAACTTTTCAGAATAAAGCAAATCCTTCTGTAAATATATTTACAGTGCACGAATACTTTCATCCTCGCTTTTACATTAATAAGAAATAAGAAGTTTTAAGTATCAATAAGAAAGAAGATGAGTCGATTATAACTTATAACGTATATAGTCGTATATGGTATTATATACAATTTCAGAATTCGGCTCAGTCACTTGAAAATGTAACATCGAAAAATCGAATCAGTACGGGAACAAGGGATGGGTTAGTATTTCTGACGAATAACGGTCATTCTTCAGTTCGTTTCGATGTTTTATATATTTTAAATTTATTTGTCTTATATTTTATTGTTTATTATAAAAATAACTAATAATATGTTCATTATTAATTTTAATACTTTGCAACATGAAATAAACGCATAATCAGCTATAGAATCCTTAAAATCCGAAATTACAACAATATTAAGTAATGAAGAAAATTATGAAAATAGATCGACAAATTCCTTCCATTCCTAATACAGCAATATTTATATCTACCCTAGGAAAAAGAAGAAAACGACTTAAATTTTGATGTAAAAACATTAATTAATGCCGTCATGTTAAATAACTCTATCTGATTTTAAATTTCAAGAACTGAGTAAAACCTTATATATAACCTAATTGATTCTCACAAAATATTTAGAACTGTTAATTTTTAAGTGCCGAAATAAAATAGTTTATGACAAATTGAAATATTATCAATTGGTTAAAAAAGAAACTTGTTGACCTTTTATATTTCTGAAATTCTACTTATGAACTATAATAAATATACAAAAAGTAAATACAACAATATTTCATGACATAGTTCAGACTCCAGACATAACCAATAAGCGAAAAACTATCGACTAAAAACTATCGACTAATTATTCGATAGTTTAAATTAGTCGATGGTGCCCATCACTAATATCTAGCAGGTAATCCTATTGTAAACAGTAAATTAGTATTAATATCTACATAAAACAGGAAATAATATACACGTCACTTCCTAGATAAATTAAGAGATAATAAATTCCTACATAATAATTAATGAGTCAACTGACTCATTTACTAAATAGTATAGTAAGTACATATTATAATCGGACTGATGATTATACTGACGATTCGATTGGACTGATGATTTTCCCCTATGCGGTGGTGCCATATCACATGTTCCGACCTGTACTAGAGATGTGTGGGGTAGTTCTAGGTAAATGTATTGAAACTAAGGTCTGCTCACTACGGTGTCTTTATTATAACTAAATGTACTGTTACGCTATCGCGTTACCTAGAGTTAATGTCTAGTGATATCGAACCGATGATCGACTATATAAATATAATTATCGATAGCGATAATAACTTAGGAGCGAGATTCGAAGCCGGATGAACATACGCGCGATAAATAAAGCTGTACATTATTCAAGTACCAGCAATAGGTTGTCGAACAAAAGGGAAACTCAGAGCATTTGGACCTTAAAACACTTCACTTGGAAGATACGAAAGGTTATTTATTACGGAGCATAAAGAATTGGCTAAAGTCTATTGAATCACGTACGACCTCCGGAGGTTGTCAAGCCCCACGATATCCTGTTCTGGCCGCCACATGTTCTACCGCTGAACAAAAGGACCTCTCAAGAGCCACTCGACTCTTCAGCGCGCTTTCTCCGACCCTCGCGCGTTTTTCTTCAGCTTTCCCGCGTTTTCCCCAAATACGCGCGTACCCAGACGCCCTTACCGAGAAGCGTAGCATTGCCACCTCCACGCGCCCAAGGACGAATAGAAAACCAACAAGAACCAACCCCATTGGACGAGGACGATTTCGAAGGAGGACCAAGGAACCCAGGAAGAGGAACCGGAGCTGTAATGGAAAGAAGAAGAAGTCTCGCAATCAGAATATAAACTAAAGTCGCGCAGACGAGATCTACTAGAGTCGCACTCAGATCAACTTGTACAAATCAATACTAGTTCTTGCAATAAAACAGTAAATCTTTACAAAAGTCTTTATAAAAGTTGGTGTTCTTTGAATATTCCGCGCTTCTCCACAAGCAGAGCGGTTCAGCGCTCCACGGGCAACCGAACCTACACTAAGTCCCCATATCCCACCAATCTCGACGCAACAGTACCGCGTCTCCGCGATACCACCTCACGTCGCTAGTGGCTCTCATGTGCAGGGAAGATCCCTAGGAACTATAAATATTCCTAGGTGTCCCCTACACCATCCCCCCGCCAGCAACAGCGTTACAAACTACGAGGTACGACATCAAATACACAAAATAACATTAAAAACTACCAAACGGGAAATACGCATATTTACATAAACAAGATATACACTACGCGCTCTATGACTACATCACAAATACTTAAATTTAACCGCACTCTACGACTAAACTCACAATTCAACGTATCCTAAATCTTAAATCTAACGCATTTCCTTATAGTACTACCGGCCCCATCGGGTACCTCAGCAACCTTACACTCTAATTCACTTAACATAAACGCCGGTTTCACACGGTCTATCGACACGTTTACCTCGCGGTCGTTAATTCTAAGAAGAAAATTCTTCTTATCGCGCAGCACAACCGCGAACGGTCCGTTATAATGCGGTTGCAACGGTTTCCTAACCGCGTCATTCCGTACCAACACGTGTGTCGCCGTCGCTGAATCCTTAAAAATAAACACAGCCTTCCGCCCGTGACTGCCTTTCCTAACCGGCCGCAAAGTTCGCATGTGCCGGCGGAATTGATCCACGAATTGTGACAATTCCTGCCGCTCATCGCCCTCGATCATGTCTCCAGGAAGCCGCAACGGCTCCTCGAAAACCATCTCCGCCGCCGACACCTTCGCATCTTCCTTGACCACGGTGCGGATACCTAACAGCACCGCCGGCAACACCTCCGACCAACTGCCATCCGTGTGGCAGCTAATGGCTGCCTTCAACTGCCTGTGGAACCTCTCCACGGCTCCATTCGCCTGCGGGCGATACGCCGCCGTCCGATGATATTCCATCCCAAGGGCCCGCGCCAACGACTTGAAAAGGCACGACTCAAATTGCCGCCCCTGATCCGTCGTTACCCTGAGGGGAACGCCGTACCGCGCAATCCAACCCTCATACAACGCGCGCGCCACAGTTTCAGCACTCGCATCGCCGATTGGAAACGCCTCTGGCCACCTCGTAAACCTGTCAACGACAGTCAGGCAGTACGTGTACCCTCTCGACACGGGCAACGGCCCTACGAGGTCCACATGAATATGTTCAAAACGCGCGGTGGGAGTTATAAACTCCCCGCCTGGCGCCGAAACATGCCGCGAAACTTTTGCCCGCTGACACTCCATGCGGCACCTCGCCCATCGACGACAATCCGCCTTGATGGATGGCCACACGTACCGCCCCGTCAACAGCTTCACCGAGGCCCTCGCCCCAGGATGCGATAAACCGTGCAAACGGTCAAACACCGCCCGTCTGAAAACCTGCGTCACGAAAGGACGTACTCGCCCTGTCGAAATGTCGCAGTACACCTCGACGTCCGGCTCCACCATCCTCACCTGCTTGAACTGCAGGCCTCCTGGGTTCAGCAACGCTGCCTTCAATTCCTCGTCGGCCTGCTGAGCTGCAGCTAAAGCGCGGTAATCGAGCGGCGACACCACCTCCTCGATCCGCGACAGGGCATCCGCCAGCACGTTGTCCTTCCCGGACACATGCTGAATGTCCGACGTGTACTGTGCCATGAAATTCAGATGTCTGAACTGCATGGGCGTACACTTGTCCGGCTTCTGGTTCAATGCGAAAACCAGAGGCTTATGGTCCGTAAAAATCGTGAACTGTCGACCTTCAACAGCGTGGCGGAACTTCCGCGAAAAGAAAGCCAACGGCTGCCAGCCACCCTGAACCTGCTGCTGCAACACCGCGCCCATCGCGGTGTCGGACGCGTCGACCATAATACTCAACCGCGCCCGATCCGTTGGATGTGCTAACCGCGCTGCTCCAGCCAAGGCATCCTTGGTGCGCTGAAACGCCGCTGTCCTCTCCTCCGTCCAGATCACCGGCTCCTTCCGCTTGCCACCCGCCAGACATTCAACCAGCGGAGCCTGGATGGCTGCAGCTCCTGGGATGAATCTCCTATAAAAATTCACCATCCCGAGGAACCTACTCAATTGCGCCTGATCCTGCGGTTTGGGAAAATTTGCAATTACATCCACCTTCTCCTGCAAAGGTCTGATGCCATCGCTGTCGACCGAATAACCCAGGAAGGTTATGCTGGGCACAGCAAATGCACACTTTGCCAGGTTCACCACCACGCCATACTCAGCGAAACGTTGGAAAACCTGTTCAAGGTGCTGCAAATGCTCCTCCTTACTCCTCGATGACACCATCGTCATCGATGTAAAAATTACAACAACCCAGACCGCGCAAGACCTCGTCCATAAAACGCTGGAAGGTCTGGGCTGCATTCCTCAAGCCGAAAGTCATAACCGGAAATTCGAACAACCCAAACGGCGTCGTGATCGCCGTCTTGGGTATGTCCTCCTCAGCGACAGGGATTTGGTTGTAGGCCTTCACGAGATCGATCATCGAGAAAACCGTGCAGCCACTCAGCTCCTGAGAAAAATCCTCGATATGCGGAACCGGGTACCTATCCGGCACCGTCCTCGCATTCAGAGGCCTCGTAACCTCCGCAAATCTGCCAAGGAGGGCGCGCACCTCGCCGTCCTCCACCGGATTCGCGCTCCGAACCGTTTCCACCGCGCCACTAGTTACCACGGCCGCCACGGTACACGTTGTCGTGCTATCCACCAGGCGTCGCTGCCTGACGTCGACGAGCAGGCCAAAATGGCAAAGGAAATCCGCCCCCAAAATGGGACGAGACACGTCGGCGACTATGAACTGCCACGCAAATTCCCTGCGCAGGCCCAAGTCTAGTACCAACGCGACTCGCCCGTACGTCGCAATGGAAGTCCCATTCGCCGCCACCAATGTAAAATCGGTCTGCGCCCGCGGACCGCCTAATTTTCCTTTCGGAAAAACGCTGACGTCGGCCCCCGTATCCACGAGGAAAACGCCCCTGGTCGGCATTTCCCGCCGGCTTATACGAACACGGGGGGCTACACCTAAACGCTTTCTCCCCAAATTTCCAGTGGAAAAAGCACACCCCGCCCCTCCGTTTTGACCTCGACAGCGACCTCTGCCGACGCCCCTGCTCGCTACGCCCGCGCGATCTTGACCGACCGCCGCCATCTTGCGCCGTTAGCTTCGTCACCAAAGCCGCCAACTGCTCCACCAGGGCATCCATCTTGGATCCTCCTGCTACAGCCGCGACGGTCCTGGTTGAAGGTATAATGTCGTGCAGCCTATCAGCCAACGCCGCGAGTTTATCCAACCCGGCGTCGTCCTCTACCGCAAGCACCGACTGCATCCCCATCGGAAGACGACCCAGCCAAAGGGACTTTAACCAGTCCTCCGGCACGTCGGAACCAGCTTCCGATCTTAGGTAGCGAAGGAATTGGGAAGGCGTCCTATCCCCCAACTCCTCATGCTCCAGCAATCGCTGCATCCGCCGCTTCTTCGATGTAGAAAGCCGAGGAATAAACTCCTCCTTGATTCTCTCGTACTTCCCTTCAGCAGGCGGCTTCAGCAAAATATCCTCGACTTCCTCCGCGGCCTTCGTGTCCAATTGCGAGACCACATGCCAATACTTAATATCGTCCTGCGTGATGCTACGCAAGGCGAATTGCGCCTCCAACTGCACGAACCATAACGCTGGTCTTTCCAGCCAAAATTTAGCGATATGTATCGCCACGGCACTAGTTTCACCCACGTTACTACGCTCGTCACTTCCTGATGCGCGTCCTTCCATTCTTCTCTCAGTCGGGGTCACCACTTGTGGGGTAGTTCTAGGTAAATGTATTGAAACTAAGGTCTGCTCACTACGGTGTCTTTATTATAACTAAATGTACCGCGTCTCCGCGATACCACCTCACGTCGCTAGTGGCTCTCATGTCTGGGGAAGATCCCTAGGAACTATAATTATTCCTAGGTGTCCCCTACAGATGGTTGTGGGGAAACCCTTAATCACCAAGAGTCATAAACACTTTTAAAGAATTCACAAAGCTCCAAAAATCCAAATCTTTACCAAAATGAAACTGAGGAACTCAAATTGTTGGAAAAAATGTATAGAATATAAAATGATGGTTATTTTGATTAATTAATTTAGCTTTGTTACGCTATCGCATTAACTAGGGTTAATGTCTAGTGATATCGAACCGGTGATCGACAATATAACTAACTATTCATAACGATGTTACGTATGAATAATATTCTCCTACGCTGCGCTCGCACGCGTCGTTCGCTCTCGCGTAGGAACGGAAGACGCCTAAAGATTTATCTCGATACCACACGACGGTTAACCCTTTTAGTATCGACCAAGTGCATCGCGACCGATTAGGTGCATTCGTGACACGACGAAGACCCTTACCATATATGGAGGCTTCAAACGAACCCCTCCATACATTTCGGGACTATATAAACCCTCCGTTTCTAATCATCTTCGGTTCATAACTACACAGCTACGCGCATAGTCACGTCGCGTTACGCTTGTACAGAGTCGGTTGCATTTCAACGAGAATTGGGCTTACGGCACCAATCAGATAAAGTTAACCCGTTAGAATCCGCATAGTCCGGTTGAAGTTCTTTCGGCATACTTTGTAACCGATCTCAGGCCCCGCATCGCCAGTGCGTCAACACCGTGCAGCTTAGGTAATAATTCACACACTATTTAACTATATCGCGACAATTACACTTGTACAAACAACTGGTTGCAATAAAAACTTATAAACTGTTCACCATTAAATCGAGTAGATTCGTTAAAACCTATCTTTACTCCGTAATCCTTTATATTAGTAGTAACGTCCCACAGATACAACTTAACCGCTCGAGTTGTATCGATTATTTATTTACGAGTCAAACTAACTTTTCCTGCGACTCCCTGATTTCGCATCAGGTTCGTTCGCACGCCTTATCCAAAACAAGGTAACTACTCCAACCTAGTGGCTCCCCGATTTCGCATCGGGTTCGTCCACGAAACCTAACCCATCCTACAGCTCCCTGGTTTCGCACCAGGTTCGTCTGTATCCTACGGCTCCCTGATTTCGCATCAGGTTCGTCCGTACGTCTACCAAACCTCCGAACAGCTCCCAGGTTTCGCACCGGGTTCGTCTGTGAATAAACCAACCTCCTGCAGCTCCCCGGTTTCGCACCGGGTTCGTCTGCGCACTCTTTCCTAGTGGCTCCCCGATTTCGCATCGGGTTCGTCCACGACGTTTCACCCTCCTGCGGCTCCCTGGTTTCGCACCAGGTTCGTCCGCGCTTGATTCTATTCCTGAGGCTCCCCGATTTCGCATCGGGTTCGTCCTCGCATACATCAATCCCAGCGGCTCCCTGATTTCGCATCAGGTTCGTCCGTGCACCTTACTAATAAATTCTCAACCATATTCCTTGGGTAATATAAACATCGCCGGTCTAGGCGTTGCCCACAGCCCTGGCCCGTAACAACGATAATAATTTGGGAGCGAAATTCGAAGCCGGATGAATATACGCGCGATAAATAAAGCTGTATATTATTCAAGTACCAGCAATAAGTTGTCGAACAAAAGGGAAACTCGGAGCATTTGGACCTTAGAACACTTCACTTGGAAGATACTAAAGGTTATTTATTACGGAGCAGTTGAATTGGCTAAGTCTATTGAAACATGTACGACCTCCGGAGGTTGTCAAGCCCCACGATATCCTGTTCTGGCCGCCACATGTTCTACCGCTGAACAGAAGGACCTCTCAAGAGCCACTCGACTCTTCAGCGCGCTTTCTCCGACCTTCGCGCGTTTTTCGTCAGCTTTCCCGCGTTTTCCCCAAATACGCGCGTCCCCTGACGCCCTTACCGAGAAGCGTAGCATTGCCACCTCCACGCGCCCAAGGACGAATAGAAACCCAACAAGAACCAACCCCATTGGACGAGGACGATTTCGAAGGAGGACCAAGGAACTCAGGAAGAGGAACCAGAGCTCTAATGGAAAGAAGAAGAAGCCCCGCACATCAGATCTACTAAAGTCGCGCAGACGAGATCAACTAGAGTCGCACTCAGATCAACTTGTACAAATCAATACTATTTCTTGGAATAAAACAGTAAATCTTTACAAAAGTCTTTATAAAAGTTGATGTTCTTTGAATATTCCGCGCTTCTCTACTAGCAGAGCGGTTCAGCGCTCCACGGGCAACCGAACCTTTTTTTTTTTTTTTTTGATTTTGTTGACGGGGTGGAAATCTTCGACAAGACACCCCCTGCCCTGGGGGAGAGCAGGGGGTAGTGCCGGATTTCTACCGGCTAAAACCACCCCGGTTACCTGCCTCGGCGCTAGTAGGGGAGGCTCCGTGACCAACAGAGACACTACCGGAGCCTCCCCACGCCCGGCCCAATTAGGTCCCATCCTCGGGAGGGTCAGAGGGACCCCCCCAGAAACTCTGCCGTAAAACACACGGCCGCCCCAGGGGTAACACCCAGGACGGCCTACCACCAAGAGAACCAATAGGAGGACGACTCAGGCCCCCACCCGAGCCGCCCTCAGCTCACCGACTGCCCCGCGGGACGTGGGAGGAGAAGAATTCCTCCCGGCGGGGCCGCCAGCACCCAGGAGCAGGCGACGGGAAACCACGGGGGACCGGGTAGACACCCGGACACACCCGGGCCCGTCAGCCAAGAACAGACCAAACGCGGAGGGAGGGGGATCCCACCGGCAGAAGCCAGCAGGACCACCCCCCCCCCCTATACTCCCAAAGCCAAGTGGCAATCCGGGCAGCCCTGAACGGGAATCAGGAGGGCAGAATCCTCCCACAGCAGGGCCGCCCGACCACTGAATGCAGCAGTGACCGTCGTCCAAGGGGCGGGAGGGGGAACACTTCCAATCACCCCCGGACGGTCACCGCTTTACCTCGCAGAAGGGGGGGATCCCGCCGACCTGCGGGCGCGCAGCCGACGGGCCCTTTCCCTACGTCGTACAATTCGGGCGGGGTCGGAAAGTTCCCGACCCCGCTCCGCCGTCTCCTTCCTGCTTAGGACCTCCTCACAAAAGGAGGTCATAGCTAACCAGTTTCTCTCGCTGCCCAGCATCGCACTGATGACTCGAGGCAGCGAGAGATCCACCCCTACATGGGCCCGGAGCACACGGCGCTCTGCCGCCCACTCCGGGCACTCCTCGAGTGTGTGCTGCGCGGAATCTAGCGCATCACCACACCCAACGCACTCCGTCCTTGCCTCCGCCTGTATCCGGCACAGGTTCTCACCGAAGCAACCATGTCCGGTGAGCACCTGCGTGACGCGGTAGAAGAGCGTCCCCCTGCCACGGTCCAGCCACTCATCAAGGTTGGGCAGAACCGCCCCGACTGCTCGCTGCGCAGCCCCTCGGACGAGGAGCTCGCTCCTCCACTTTTCCCGCGCAGCCAGCCGGGCCTGGCGTCTTACCCCGACCTCATCCTCGGCAGACACCATAGCGCCCCCTGGGGGTGCTCACGAAGACGCGCATAAATAACCGCGTCTCCCTCCGCCAGAAGGTCAAAAGGTACAGTGCCCGCCAAGGCTAACGCCGCTTCGGCGACACCGTGCGAAAACCCCGAATTGCCCTGATGGCCATCCTCCGTTGGGCACGACGCAGCAAAGCACGACTGCGCCGCGCCGCCATCAGGGCCGACGCCCAAATCGGGGCGCCGTAAAGGGCCATGGACCGCACGATGCCGACATATAAGCGACGTACCCTCTCCTCCGGCCCCCCAAGGTTTGGGAGGAGGCGACTAAGACCGGTCGCCGCCCTCTCCAAACGAGGAGCCAGACCGTTAAAATGGGCCGCGAAACGCCAGTGGCTGTCCAGGAGGAGACCAAGGTAACTCATTCGGTCCCCAACCTGAACATGCTCCCCTCCTACCACGATCCAGGACCGGGGCGGTCCCCCGCTCCAAGGCCTGTTGTGAAACCAAATAGCCTCGGTCTTGAGCGGGGAGATCCGAAGCCCCAGCCCCCGGATACCGTCAACGACGGAGGCCAGTCCCGTTTCCGCAAGCCGGATGGTCCTATCCCAGTCCCTCCCGACGGCCATCAGCATCGTGTCGTCAGCATAACACGTGAGGCTGACGCCGATCGGGAGGGCAGACGGGCAACCGAACCTACACAAAGTCCCCATATCCCACCAATAGCGACGCAACAGTTTGAAAAGCCTTTTTAACAGTCGGATGTTTTATCTGTAACAACCAAATATGATTAGAATTTTGTAAAGCTCTAACGTAAGATGGCACTCTACCACAGCCTACTCTAGTACTAGCCGTGCTGAAGGTAAAAATGGCAACACCGCGGGAGTCCGGTTGTGATATATATATTTATTTACCTATCCCACCAGACTTCCAGACTCCCTCTACCGGACTCTCAATTTTCCGCTTAGTTTTCAAATGTTTACACACCAATGTGTAGTCATCATTAGTAGGCTATTTAACAAAATTTAAAAGGAAGTGCAATAATGTAGGGAAGTTTTATTTATTAACTATGTAAGTCTTAATCTTTGTGTATAAAATATTTATTTAATAAAAGCTATTGTGCTTTCAATATATTTCACTTTAGTATTAATTATTGAAAAACTAGATTATGTGGAAGTTTGATCATGTATAATACACAGTTCAGTTTAATAAAAGAATATTTAAATTATAATGTAAAAGGAAGGCACATCCTTATGCAATAGGAGAAACTCTATCGAATGAATTTAGAAGAGAATCGTCTACCATTTGGACCTCATCGGTCCCTCTTAATATAAACACTTTTGTATAAGCAGTTGCAGTCTATTCCAAAATATAATCTCAGAACTTATTCAATAGATAACACCAACATTAATTACATTTTAATAGTATCATAACTACTTTTTTACAAATTTATTTTTATTATATCACATACAGTTTTTGAAAAATTTGTTTTACATAGTTCTTTTCACAAGTTTGGTACTATATTTATTAGTTAATAATGCCACAGTGTTGTTATGTTCCTAATTATAAGGGAAGAATATTAATGATCTTCATGATCTTACGGCTGACGTAAATGGATTTTCAGAAATTTTTGATACCATCCATGTGTGTTGTAGATGATTATGTTAAGATTTATATATCCGATTATGGGTCCCATTCCGTCGCTAAAATATGAAATTGTAATATATGTAAATAATTAATAGTGGAGGATAAAGGTACAACGATAAGTAATGTATATTTTGATCACTTACAAAGAGCTGGTCTTTCCACTTCTACAGAAGAAGTAATAACCTTATTTACTCATATGTGTGCAATAGTGGAAGCCATAATAAATACTGCAAATTTGGAATCAGATTTTTTAAAATCTGAAAAGCATAAACACATTTTATTTAAATTAATATATATTAATATTCAATTAAATGTACATCGTTTAGCATTTTCTGATACATGCATTTGTGGTGAATATTTTGTAATTACCTGCACAACTCTTCCCTTCAGTAACTAATTATCCAACCTCTTTCCGTGTTCATTTAACCTCTTTTCGTGTTCACTTATCCTCTTTCGGTGTTCACTTAACCTCTTTGATTTCGTTTCATTTATTTTGTCTATTTCCAGTTTCTATTAACTTATATATCACTTCATTCATTTCCAAATGTTGCGTTTTAGTTCAAAGATGATTCTATTTCGCTTCATACTTACATTTTCTTAAAACCACTATAAAATATTTCCAATATTATGTATCACATCACCAAACCAGTCCGAGAGTCCACAAAATATATATCACATTTATAACTATTAGTATACTTTAATATCACTTCTACTTACCATAGTTATAATATTTATATATTACTTATACATAATTAATCAAGAATTGTTTACTTTAACATAATTTTCTATAAAAAAAAGCGTTAATTGTAAACCCAAGTACAAGACTCCCATTACTGAAAATAGGACTCCCGATCGGTAAACATGCGGTGTTGCCACGTTCTTCAGCACGGCTAGTACTAGAGTCGGCTGTGCTAGTACTAGAGTCGGCTGTGCACTCTACATATGTGCGTATCACCTGGTCAGTTTCACCAATTGTATAACTACAAGTTATTACCCTTGGTTTTTCTGAACGCGTGGAAAAGGTTGAAACTTGTAATATATTTAAAAAAGGTGTTTCTTAAATGAATACAGTGATGATGTATCAAGTTACAAAATAATTATTAAGATATTAAGTTAATAACAACGTAAAGGTTATGAATAACACTATGCAAATGGTACTTATTCGCTGCATTAGACAACTAAACTATGCGTTCTCACTAAAGTTTTCAAATACGTTTTATCGTTGCTATTATGCAAAACCCATGCATCTGTCTCCAACAGCGGCCCTTTTAAGACAAGAAACTATAAATAAAATAGAACAATTGTCTTTACTTAATTTCAATCCTGGCTGCGGCCTTTCAGTTTTGAAAGCAGCAATCGCATTTACAGAACATTTACGTGCTACAAAAATTGATGAATCAGTCAAACCTATGTACAGACCTCACGAAAAAGAATTAATTCCTTTGCGAAGCAACGACATAGGAATTAGCACGTCTAGGCAAGAAATCTTAAAGCACGCTTCTGTCCTGGAAGAAGAATATTTTGCAGCACCATTAAGAACCATTAAGAAAACATCATGAATGTATCACATATATTAGAACAGTTAGGCGCACATTTCATTACATTATCAAAAAATGCATTTACATATGGACCTCAAGGTAAAATGTTATTAAAAAATCTTGAAGAACATTGGTTTTTGCATTGCATTACAATGTCACGATGCAATGTATTTCTCTCAGATGATTTTAGTAACACATTAAATCTTATTACAAAAAGTGAAATGAGCGATATTCCATTTGGGTTGGCTACGATAAAGAAGTCAAAAGATGATTGGAATCGGAATGAATCGATTATAATAAAATTAAATAGTCACAAAACAGCTGAAACAGCTATTTTAAATAACAATATGGAAACGAGAGACCTATTTTATCAAATGCAGAAGGAAAGGAAAATTTGGTGGCGCAGATTAGCACAGTGCCCTTCCAGATTTAAGCTTACCGAAGCAAAGAAAGTGAGAACAATTGATTCAGTTGAAATTCAGGCACAATTTCCATTTGGAAATATTATCGTGGAAAGAATTACTTACCATACCGATGTCCAAAAATTCTTCTCCCAGGTGCTTTATTTTATTTTGTGTACGCCTCAGTATATTGTAGTTTAAGAATAACAGTGATTTGTATGGAACATTTTATTTCCAGGTTGGGAGTAAAAAAGATTTTACCTACGTACAAATGGTTGAACATATAGTATCTTTAGATTGGGGTTGTCTAGCACTACTTTGCGATGCTCACGATTCAAACAAAACAACCAGGCTACATATTCATTCCAAGTTAGCACCGCATAAAGTTGCATTTTCTATAAAAAGATCAGATAACGAAGCAAATGCTAAGAATGATGATTTAAATCGCTTTGTACTTTATTTAAATAATATGTTAAGGACAAAAGGACTGAATACTATATTAACTGGCTCAGAACAAATTATAGATACATGTTTAGTTCCTTTCATAGTTTCGGTTGATGCGACTAGTCTTGATAATGGCATTATACACGTAAGGGATAGATCAACAACTCTGAATGAAGCAATACATGTAACTGATTTAGTAAAATATATAATTATGCGCTGTTAACCAACTAATATGGTTTAAATTCATTGAAATAAAAGTAATATATCAAAAATGTAAAATACTTTATCAATAGAAGTAATATCTAATTCTTAAACGATATAATAACAAATTTTGGAATCACAACGTTACAACTTTTGTTTCCAAGTATTTTGTGTATTATCATCAACTCAATGAACGAAACAGATATATATGTACATATATATATATATATACACACACACATATATATCACTCTTATAATATACCGCTTAAAGATGGAATACGCTGGAAAATCAATGACAACAATATCCTAAAATATAAATGTAACTATATAGGTTAAAAATGACAAAAATTACACATGGATGTTTAGTAATATTGAAAGTACAAGAAATTGGAATTCTTTACAACTGAGAAAATGTATAGTTTGTACACGAGCATTCCTTGTTTTTTTTTAGATATTGCCAAACTTTATGTAAATTCAATTAATAATATTGCTCAAAGGAGCAATTCAATTCTCAAAAAACCAATTGATAATACTTTTAAACAACTAAGCGGGTAGTTGTAGTTTTTTGCCTTTGAGTACTTTGGTAATATAGAGGTAGAAAAAGTCGCAATACAGAACTGTTTGTACTAGACCAGCGACTATAGCGATTAGCTCATAATAATCCTCCACATAGTAACGATACACCCAGTTTAACAAATACAAGCCTCTATAGGAACCCAAAGCGAAAAGATAATGACTGGTAATACTTTCGGCTTCCCCTGTTTTTGACACCAAAAATAATTGTGGCAATATCGCTACTGATTCCAGATAAATGCTGAACGTCCATAAGACTTCTACCACTGTGAATTCGTGATTGATTAATAATGCCCACACAAACGCCGGCAAAATTAAAAATTCAATTCTGAAATAATTAAAAAATTATATTGTATATTGGTCGGCGTATATCAATAGTTTAAAGTTTACACACATATTATTTTACACAAAATACATACCTAAATGTATCATGATTATGATCATACGTTGCTTTAAATTTCATATACATTAAAAACACTGTGGCATAAGATGCAGCAATAAAAATAATTTTCATAAATGTATTGTATGCTGAAATGTATGTTGTTACCAAGTCTAGGTAACGTGTTGTATATACAATTGCAAATAAAATTTGCGATTTGCCACTAATACCTGTAACATCCAAACCGAAAATGATTAAGAAAGAATTAGTAGAAGGTTGTCGTATGATTATTTTATAATAGTATGAAATTTTTGAAATATTATAAACATAAATAGTATCACTGGTATATACCGGCACAGCTGCGTGTTTTCCATATTTTTCGAACAAGAATAATAATCGCAAGAAGATGCGATAAGTCACCTAACAGTCGAAATATATTCATATTTTCGGTTGTAGAAATGTAAATTTAAGAGGAGAAACGAGAAATCCTTCACACACCTAAGTCACAAAGCATACAAAATATGACGTGGCTTTGGCTGCAACATCAGCAGATGGCCGACCGATCACCATCGTTTCGGTTACATCTTTAATGTTTTCAATGAACCTATATA
Source organism: Nomada ferruginata (assembly GCA_963583965.1). Lineage (NCBI taxonomy): Eukaryota > Metazoa > Arthropoda > Insecta > Hymenoptera > Apidae > Nomada > Nomada ferruginata. The sequence goes on along the minus strand of OY757225.1, from coordinate 3,433,844 downwards.
AAGAATTATGAATAAACATATTTTATTTTCTCCTATTAAATTGATATGTTATCGTCTTTAAAAAGGTGATTAAGTTTACATAAGCAAGAAACAATAAATAAAACAATTATGAATAGATTTAATATATATTCATTATTTTATTTCCTCCATAATTAGTGTAACAATTGTACAATATATTTTGTATACACAATTAATACGAAACTGAGAATCGTTACTATGATTATTTTAAAATAATATTGCCACAAATTTTATAAGAAACTACTATATCTGTTGCTATTTGAATTCTATTACTAGCTCAGTAAATTTGGAACTAACATTGTGCGAAAGTGGTAGGTACCAATCTATGTGTTGTGTACCTATTGGTGGGATATAGGGACTTTGTGTACGTTCGGTTGCCCTTGTAGCGTTGAGCCACTCTGCCTGTGGAGAAGCGCGGAATATTCAAAGATAACTTATACTTTCATCAAGATTTACTGTTGGTTCACCCTTGAGTTAAAAGATGCTGGTATATCAAGAAATAGTGTTGATCTGTACAAGTGATATGCCAAAGGTGTTCTCTGGTGACAGTCTATATTGATATCCGGTGAGAGTTTATATTAATCTGTTCTGCGAGGCTTCTTCTTCTTTCCATTTCGTTTGTAGTTCCTCTCCTTGGGTCCCTTGATCCTCCTTCTGAACTGTCCTCGTCCAATGGCGTTGGGTTTCGTCGTGTTTCTTCGTCCTTGGGCACGTGGAGATGGCAACGCTACACTTTCGGGTAAGGGCTTCAAGGTACGCACACGCTAAGGGGAAATGCGGAAAAACTCGAGAACACCCGCGATTTTTCAATCTTATTGCATAGTTCTTTTTAGTTTCTTATTACAGACGATTAACAATATACGGCTTTATGTATTGCGTACGCTCATCCGGTTTTGAATTTCGCTCCTAAGTTATTATTAGACTGTGGAAGTTTATGCAAATGCATATATTTTAGGGAAATGGATTAAACAATGGGACTCCGACAGAAATACGTTTCACCGTTAAACGATTTAAAAAATAAAAGTTGTTATTTTGCATATACTACTGTTGCGTCACGGTTGGTGGGATGTAGGAACTTTAGGTAGGTTCGGTTGCCCGTGGAGCGCTGGACCGCTCTGCTTGTGGAAAAACGCGGAATAATCAAACACAACTTACAGTTTAGAAAGAATCACTATTTATTCTAGAATTTAGCGTAAGAGATACTGTTGCTTCAAGAAAATACGAAGTTCTTCTCATGAATGTGGCTCTAGTTGATGTCGTCTGCGCGACTTTAGTTTATATTCTGATATGCAAGGCCTCTTCTTCTTTCCATTATGGCTCTGGTCCTTCTTCCTGAGTTCCTTGGTGTCCCTTTCTCTTCACGTAGCGGCCAATGGGGTTGAGTCTTGCTGGGCCTTGGTTCGTCCTTGGACGCGTGGGGGTGGTAACGTCTTTGCTTTCCGTGTAAGGACGTAGGGGTGCGCGCGCAAGGGAGAAATGCGATCGTTGTATCGCGTATGTTCATCTAACTTTGAATTTCGCTCCTAAATTATTATCGCTATCGATAGTCACGATTATATAGTCGATCATCGGTTCGATATCACTAAATATTAACCCTAGTTAACGCGATAGCGTAACACCTCCCCCCTTATCAAAAGGTGTTACCTACGGTGACAGCTTTCAAATTAGGTACTTTTATACATGAGTGGATATTTCCTACTCGATGATCGGCGAATTTTCCAATTTTATCAATTGCATAAGTATACAACGCACTACGTACATGACGAGTAAGCGCAAGACTAAATTTCGGTTCACATTAATCGCATTGTTATCGTTTACGGTTAGGAATCAGGGAAGCTGATTTTATTTTTGCAAACCTTCCTAATTTGTTGTTTCCTATTTCTAACTCGATCAAGTCGTTCTGTGGACTTGTTACATGGCATGGCCCTATTCAAACGGAGTCGAATTCTAACATCTTTAATTCTCTTACAATTAGTGGATCGTATGATTGTTTACATGGAGTTTACGCGGTTCGATATTCGTTTCGTATAACATTCTTGTCTTTCTCTAGCTTGGTTCCGGTGATCGCAGCTGTGGTAGCGGGTAGTGGATACTAGTGTGAACAATTTATCAAGATAATTGGCAAGTGTACGAGGTAAATTTTCTTTAGAGGGTTCAGGTAATATTGAATTGTTAACTTTATTGGGCAATTCATGTGGGGGCAACCTCGGTTACTTCATGTACAGAGGTAGTTTGTTCTGGCAGAATAATACCTTTTAAATAATCTGTGAAGACTGTAAGTATATGAACGAGGGAACCTAATGGTTGTAGTTGAAATGCGATGGGTGTAATCCTATGGATATTGAGATTTTGCAAAATGGTTTTGTCATTGGACTGGTGAAGTATAATGCAGATCTATATGGATTTCTCCAGGACATTTGTATCGACTGATAAATTGACTGTGTGGGTACAATGGGTACGGTTTCCAATTTACAATGGGTAAGAGCATGATATCAAGATTTCTGGTAAAGTTACCATAGAACGTCAACAGGTTTCTGTTACTTTCCTTGATGTAGGAAACGGATAAGGGTAGGTTGATCATCTGTCATTCTAAAGGGTAGAATCTGGATCACATTTCGATTAACGTTTTCCTTTTCCTGCAGATGTATCACACTGCTTCGTTCCTAGCTTGGATTGCATTCCAACAGCTTGCACCGCAGTGCGCGTCTCTCTCTCTTCCTTGTGCTCCGGCATGTCATCCGGTACCGCACTTTCTCTGTCTGGTGCTGACGGCGTTGCGTCCAGAACAGCACCATATCCCAACATCGAGCGTGCGCTAGTCGGGGCTGGGCCGGAATGATTAGTACTACAGCCTATCCGGTTACCAGCCAGCGGTTTCGAACATCAGCTCCAATGTGGGTGAACGCAATCCTGGCTCAAATTACGTCTTTGCGTAGCTATTCGCGGTCGCGTAGAGGGGTGGTTCTACTTCTCTTGAAGATGGCTTCATGGGAGAAAGCAGGAACCTCCTCTTTTATCTGGGGTATGATATTTGTCAGGGTTCGTATTGTCAATTTGTGGGTCTTTATCAGGTTCGTTTCCGGTTTCGTTTTCGCTACCGCCTTCCCACACATTAGGAAAACGGAGGCTACGAGTTTTTCGTTCTGTCTGGGTAATGTCTCGACTTTTGTTCAAGCCTCGCCAAAGAGGTTCTATCTGGTGGTTGAACTCATCCGTCTGTACGTCCTTTCCTCCTCGACACAACGTTCTCGTTCGATCTCCAATTGTAGATATATATACCAGGGTACCGAAACGTCGGAAAAATATCTTATTCGCACATGCATACGCAAATTCGAAACACGTTATACAATGCACGAATACTCGACGAGACCCAATATCAACGCAAGAGCAGAACGGTGTGAGGGAAAAATCAAATGAAAGACGACAGGGGAGGTAATCACTTTCTGATCCCTGGGGCAGTAACGAACATCAGTACTTCTCCGGGTCCTTCTGTTTATAATACTCTCTTTTGGAAATTTCGATTTCAATTCTATTTGAACATGTGTGCGGGGTATTTCTGATCTTTCCCTGGGTATGACTGAGAAGTAGCCATTTATTTACTGGGAAATTTTTATAAGAACGCGTTAGCGAGCAAGGGCTTCCATCGAAACGTGAAACAATGCCAAGAGGAAAGTTCAACTGGGTGAAAGATTTTTCTGCGGGTTTGACGGGAAATATCTTAACGGTAGCAAGATCATTATTGCTAGAAGAACTGCTCGCGTCGGGGACGCTAACTGAGTCAATTTCGCGAACAGAGTGCGATATTAAAATTGTGCACGACGGGTTGCCTGTCTGAGGCGCTCGAGGGAAAATTCCGTCGGCCTGATAGTACGGGTAAATTCAATCGAAAAGGGGCTTCTACCACCACTGCGGATCGTCCTACGTTTCCGAGACGCGATCGCGAAAATATGCTAACTACGGTCCTATTTCGTAATAAAATCAAATATAATTTCCGGAGCTACAGACTTGCGTTTTTCTGGATTCGCGAGATTCTCGTTCGTAACTAAACACCGTGAGCGCAAATTTCGCCTAATTTACTTGTTTTTCAGGGTCACTGCGTTACCACTCCAACTGCGTTTTTCGATGTTCCACTGTTCCTTCGTCGTCTCCTTGATCGGTGAATTGCAGGTCCACAAACGTCTATCCATCGGTCGTCGTTTCTGCCTCGATGTCGTGGGTGGAATTCTCGTTATTTGTCCTTCAGGTCGTCTTGGATGTGCATGCGATAAGCCAGGGTATTCTGCACGGTCGTAGTTTACCGCTTCCCTCTCCGATATTTATCCTTGCTCCTGGGGAAACCGTGTAAAACCCAGGAGAGAGAGATTGCACCGTTGATGAAGCGCCTTCCACAAGCCGGCTGCAGAGGATGAATTTCCAAATTTATCCTCTTTATTTTGAATTATCCCACCGCTGTCACCAATTTTGTTGCGTCACGGTTGGTGGGATGTAGGAACATTAGGTAGGTTCGGTTGCCCGTGGAGCGCTGGACCGCTCTGCTTGTGGAAAAACGCGGAATAATCAAACACAACTTACAGTTTAGAAAGAATCACTATTTATTCTAGAATTTAGCGTAAGAGATACTGTTGCTTCAAGAAAATACGAAGTTCTTCTCATGAATGCGGCTCTAGTTGATGTCGTCTGCGCGACTTTAGTTTATATTCTGATATGCAAGGCTTCTTCTTCTATCCATTATGGCTCTGGTCCTTCTTCCTGAGTTCCTTGGTGTCCCTTTCTCTTCACGTAGCGGCCAATGGGGTTGAGTCTTGCTGGGCCTTGGTTCGTCCTTGGACGCGTGGGGGTGGTAACGTCTTTGCTTTCCGTGTAAGGACGTAGGGGTGCGCGCGCAAGGGAGAAATGGGAAAAACTCGAGAAAGCGCATGAAAGTCGCGAGGTAACGGTAAATAGAAATGTGCTGGAAAAATCCTGAGAAAATACACGAGGGAAAAGGAATCTTACAGCGCGTTGTAGGAATACGCGTACAATAATTAACAATGTACCGATCGTTGTATCGCGTATGTTCATCAAACTTTGAATTTCGGTCCTAAATTATTATCGCTATCGATAGTCACGATTATATAGTCGATCATCGATTCGATATCACTAAATATTAACCCTAGTTAAGGGGGTAGACACGGGTAATGCAGCGAGCTGTATACCAACACAATCTGGGCCGAAACATGGGTTTGGGACTATGCATTTTTCGTCCTTATATGAGAAGATTTTGAGCTCGGCGAGGGCTCATTAGAAAGAGGATGGTTCAATGAAGCACGCGACACAGCCCGTTCATCGAGATTGTGTTGATATCTAATAATATGAGTGTCCAAAGTAGAGCAAAAATTGACATAATACACCGCGGAATCTAAGTATATTTTAAGTCACTAAAAGAGTTTTATGGCTCAAACAGGCTGTGTCGCGTGCTGCATTGCACTTTTCTCTGTCGAATGAGCCTTTATTCATCTCAAAATCTTCTCATATAAGGATAAACGATGCATAGTCCTGATTGCATTCCCGCAGACCAGTTCCGCCGTCCGCTGTTCATATTGCCGTTAAAACAGAGCACGTGACGTCACAAATTTAGTTCACGTAGTGGTGATGAGGTGGCGTCTACTCAGGAGGACTGGCAACGTGAAATCATAGCAAAACTGAAGCCTTGGCTTGTGACATGTGCTACAGTAGTAACAGCGTGATGCAGTCAATGCATGCATTTTCGTACGATTATAGGTTAGGTCATATGCATTTTAGGTATTGACTGGGAACTGTGTACAATTACTAAACGCTTTTACTGTAACACATGCTTGACTTGAAATCGCTGTCGAATTTATGTTATAATTATATGGTTATATTATTTAAAATAAAAAAGAAGAGATTGGAACTTTTTTACGGAGGTTGGAAGTATTGATGTACCGATGTCATATTTTCAGAATGTGGTAATTACTTCAAATATTTGAAGTTATTGCATTGCTCTTATTATTATTCTTTTGCATTCTTTTGATCATTTTGTACAAAACATATTGTAAGAAGATGTCACCAAATCAGTCATAAGTTGACCTGATGTTTTTCATTCATACGTGAATACGGATGTGTGAATACAAACACAGTAAGGCATAGTTGCCGCAACTTATCAAGACTTCTGTCGCGCTGTTGCCATATCTGTTACAGATGTGATCATCAGCTAACTAAATGAATCGGCTCGAGCGGAGATTTTGTCTCGACCCGCCAGAAACTTTTCTGTAGGTTCGAGTCCCGCACGTGTTCATTTTTTTACTTTCTGAATTTCTCTCAATGAAACTGTGACTAACGTACTTGCGAGATTTTTCTGATTAAAATAAGGCCAAACACGATATAGTTTGAATTATATTTGCTTGTTGATACTAATTGAAGACGTACCACAAAGTCTGTATTAACAAGTAAATCTAATTCAAACTATATCATGTTTGGTCTCATTTGAATCAGAAAGATCTCTCAGATCCATTGGTAAAAGTTACATGTAGAAAAATTAGTAAATAAAAAAGTTTCATCGTTGAATTAGTATTAGTCACACCGATACTCCTCTACATGTATATTACACCGCGTCGTCGAGCGTCGCTACGGCCAAGCGGGATTCCCCCACGTGTAGGGGATAGTCCATTTCTTCAGCCAATCTTTTCTTGCATTTTTGTCATCATAATACAATGTATTGTTCAAACCTTTCTCCTCACCATTCAAACATGTGTACGAGACTCACTAGTCAATTGTGAATAGTTGGAAAAACGTCTGATTTCGGTAAATGTATAGAAGAGGGATTTTTGAATATGTTGTAGAAATCAATATTCTGAACAATTTTTGAACAGCAAACCAGGGTGTACAACATGATAATTCATGAATGCAGTATCGTCTCCTACAATGTTATATATAATGTTTGTCCAATAACTGCTTTCTACGTAGGACGTTTAATTATTTTATAATAAGTGTATAACTTTCATGTTCCGCTTCAGTGTTTTGTTAACAAAATAATGTCTAACCTAACAATACCATGCCATACCATCTAGTTTTTCGTTTCACTTGTAATTCCTTACTGCAACGAAACATATTGTAGCATAACCACATTTCAAGTATATAATTAAAATGTACAATGAATTTTCAACGCTGGCACTACCAGCAGACTTTCCGTTTAAATTCTTTCAAGTACAACGCAACAGCTGACAATGTCTTTCCACATTCAGATTACAATATCGAAATAACAAGCAGCTCCCTCTCGCCTGTCGGTATTACCATTTCTGTGCAGGAAAAAGCTGCTGTAATACCGACCTTCCAAATCGGAGAGGTCACGTGCCGTGTCTACCCCCTTAACGCGATAGCGTAACACTACATATACATATGTTGCATATTCTATACATATACAGGGTTGCGTTACGTAACTTGCACACCTTAAGGGGGTAGACACGGCACGTGACCTCTCCGATTTGGTAGGTCGGTATTACACCAGCTTTTTCCTGCACAGAAATGGTAATACCGACAAGAGAGAGGGAGCTGCTTGTTATTTCGATATTGTAATCTGAATGCGGAAAGACATTGTCAGCTGTTGCGTTGTACTTGAAAGAATTTAAACGGAAAGTCTGCTGGTAGTGCCAGCGTTGAAAATTCATTGTACATTTTAATTATATACTTGAAATGTGGTTATGCTACAATATGTTTCGTTGCAGTAAGGAATTACAAGTGAAACGAAAAACTAGATGAGGGGCATGGTATTGTTAGTTTAGACATTATTTTGTTAACAAAACACTGAAGCGGAACATGAAAGTTATACACTTGTTATAAAATAATTAAACGTCCTACGTAGAAAGCAGTTATTGGACAAACATTATATATAACATTGTAGGAGACGATACTGCATTCATGAATTATCATGTAGTTAGTCTCGTACACATGTTTGAATGGTGAGGAGAAAGGTTTGAACAATACATTGTATTATGATGACAAAAATGCAAGAGAAGATTGGCTGGAGAAATGGACTATCCCCTACACGTGGGGGAATCCCGCTTGGCCGTAGCGACGCTCGACGACGCGGTGTAATATACATGTAGAGGAGTATCGGTGTGACTAATACTAATTCAACGATGAAACTTTTTTATTTACTATTTTTTCTACATGTAACTTTTACCAATGTATCTGGGAGATCTTTCTGATTCAAATGAGACCAAACATGATATAGTTTGAATTATATTTACTTGTTGATACAGACTTTGTGGTACGTCTTCAATTAGTATCAACAAGCAAATATAATTCAAACTATATCGTGTTTGGCCTTATTTTAATCAGAAAAATCCCACAAGTATGTTAGTAACAGTTTCATTAAGAGAAATTCAGAAAGTAAAAAAATGAAACTGTGCGGGATTCGAACCTACAGAAAATTTTCTGGCGGCTCGGGACAAAATCTCCGCTCGAGCCGATTCATTTAGTTAGCTGATGATCACATTTGTAACAGATATGGCAACAGCGCGACAGAAGTCTTGATAAGTTGCGGCAACTATGCCTTACTGTGTCTGTATTCACACATCCGTATTCACGTATAAATGAAAAACATCAGGTCAACTTATGACTGATTTGGTGACATTTTCTTACAATATGTTTTGTACAAAATGATCAAAAGAATGAAAAAGAATATTAATAAGAGCAATGCAATAATTTCAAATATTTGACGTAACTACCACATTCTGAAAATATGATATCAATACATCAATACTTCCAACCTCCGTAGAAAAGTTCCAATCTCTTCTTTTTTATTTTAAATAATATAACCATACAATTATAACATAAATTCGACAGCGATTTCAGGTCAAGCATGAGTTATATACAGTAAAAGCGTTTAGTAAATTTATACAGTTCCCAGTCAACGTATGCCTAAAATGCATGACCTACCCTATAATCGTACGAAAATGCATACATTGACTGCATCACGCTTTTCCTGTAGCACATGTCACAAGCCAACGCTTCAGTTTTGCTATGATTTCACGTTGCCAGTCCTCCTGAGTAGACGTCACCTCATCACCACTACGTGAACTAAATTTGTGACGTCACGTGCTCTGTTTTAACGGCAATATTACAGCGAACGGCGAAACTCGTTTGTGGGAATGCAATTAGGGCAATGCATTGTTTGTCCTTATATGAAAAGATTTTGAGCTCAGCGAGGGCTCATTCGAAAGAGGAAGGTTCAACGCGGCGCGCTGCACGCCCCGTTTGTGTCGCAAAACTCTTTTAGTGACCTAAAAATACTTGTATTCTGCGGGTGTATTTTGTCGATTTTTGCTCTACTTTGGACACTCACATTATTAGATAGCAACACAATCTCGTTGAACGGGCTGTGCAGCGCGCTGCATTGAACCTTCCTCTTTCGAATGAGCCCTCGCTGAGCTCAAAATCTTTTCATATAAGGACAAACAATGCATTGCCCTAACCAATGTTTTGGGACCATATTGTGTCGGTATACAGCTCGCTGCATTACCCGTGTCTACCCCCTTAAATTATACATCTAATAAAAAAAATGTAATAAAAGAGTTATATTATTATATAGTTTCCGAAATTTCAAGGTCAACTTTCTTTTTTTAAGTGGAAGGATATATTTTTCTCAGCACAGATCGAAAAAATATTAAATTGTAATTAGAAAAGTATAAACCTATGTTCATCCTTTAACGGTTAAAGCGTATCGTCAGAGAAGTAGTTCACAGTTATATTTTAATGAACAGAAGTGCGTCCACTTAGATTATCTACATTTTGTGTTCAAAATGATGCCCATTAACGCTAATACACTTTTGCAGTCGAGGTGATATGATATTGTTACGCTATCGCGTTAACTAGGGTTAATATTTAGTGATATCGAACCGATGATCGACTATATAATCGTGACTATCGATAGCGATAATAATTTAGGAGCGAAATTCAAAGTTAGATGAACATACGCGATACAACGATCGGTACATTGTTAATTATTGTACGCGTATTCCTACAACGCGCTGTAAGATTCATTTTCCCTCGTGTATTTTCTCAGGATTTTTCCAGCACATTTCTATTTACCGTTACCTCGCGACTTTCATGCGCTTTCTCGGGTTTTTCCCATTTCTCCCTTGCGCGCGCACCCCTACGTCCTTACACGGAAAGCAAAGACGTTACCACCCCCACGCGTCCAAGGACGAACCAAGGCCCAGCAAGACTCAACCCCATTGGCCGCTACGTGAAGAGAAAGGGAAACCAAGGAACTCAGGAAGAAGGACCAGAGCCGTAATGGAAAGAAGAAGAAGCCTTGCACATCAGAATATAAACTAAAGTCGCACAGACGAGATCAACTAGAGCCGCATTCATGAGAAGAACTTCGTATTTTCTTGAAGCAACAGTATCTCTTACGCTAAATTCTAGAATAAATAGTGATTCTTTCTAAACTCTAAGTTGTGTTTGATTATTCCGCGTTTTTCCACAAGCAGAGCGGTCCAGCGCTCCACGGGCAACCGAACCTACCTAAAGTTCCCTACATCCCACCAAACGTGACGCAACAATATCATTTTGAATTGATTCTGCACTACGGTGTAGGGGACGCCTAGGAATATTTATAGTTCCTAGGGATCTTCCCCAGACACGAGAGCCACTAGCGACGTGAGGTGGTATCGCGGAGACGCGGTACATTTAGTGATAATAAAGACACCGTACTGAGCAGACCGTAGTTTCAATACCTTACCTAGAACTACCCCACAAGTGGTGACCCCGACTGAAGAAGAATGGAAGGACGCGCATCAGGAAGTGACGAGCGTAGAAACGTGGGTGAAACTAGTGCCGTGGCGATACATATCGCTAAATTTTGGCCGGAAAGACCAGCGTTATGGTTCGTGCAGTTGGAGGCGCAATTCGCCTTGCGTAGCATCACGCAGGACGATACTAAGTATTGGCATGTGGTCTCGCAATTGGACACGAAGGCCGCGGAGGAGGTCGAGGATATTTTGCTGAAGCCGCCTGCTGAAGGGAAGTACGAGAGAATCAAGGAGGAGTTGATTGCTCGGCTTTCTACATCGAAGAAGCGGCGGATGTAGCGATTGCTGGAGCATGAGGAGTTGGGGGATAGGACGCCTTCCCAATTCCTTCGCTACCTAAGATCGGAAGCTGGTTCCGACGTGCCGGAGGACTGGTTAAAGTCCCTTTGGCTGGGTCGTCTTCCGACGGGGATGCAGTCGGTGCTTGCGGTAGAGGACGACGCCGGGTTGGATAGACTCGCGGCGTTGGCTGATAGGTTGCACGACATTATACCTTCAACCAGGACCGTCGCGGCTGTAGCAGGAGGATCCAAGATGGATGCCCTGGTGGAGCAGTTGGCGGCTTTGGTGACGAAGCTAACGGCGCAAGATGGCGGCGGTCGGTCAAGATCGCGCGGGCGTAGCGAGCAGGGGCGTCGGCAGAGGTCGCTGTCGAGGTCAAAGCGGAGGGGCGGGATGTGCTTTTTCCACTGGAAATTTGGGGAGAATGCGTTTAGGTGTAGCCCCCCGTGTTCCTATAAGCCGGCGGGAAATGCCGACCAGGGGCGTTAATGGCGACAGACGGCTCTGAAGGATTAATGCGTCGCCTTTTCGTCACCGATGCAGCAACGAAGGCGCGTTTCCTCGTGGATACGGGGGCCGACGTCAGCGTTTTTCCGAAAGGAAAATTAGGCGGTCCGCGGGCGCGGACCGACTTTACATTGGTGGCGGCCAATGGGACTTCCATTGCGACGTACGGGCGAGTCGCGTTGGTACTAGACTTGGGCCTGCGCAGGGAATTTGCGTGGCAGTTCATAGTCGCCGACGTGTCTCGTCCCATTTCGGGGGCGGATTTCCTCTGCCATTTTGGCCTGCTTGTCGACGTCAGGCAGCGACGCCTGGTGGATAGCACGACAACGTGTACCGTGGCGGCCGTGGTAACTAGTGGCGCGGTGGAAACGGTTCGGAGCGCGAATCCGGTGGAGGACGGCGAGGTGCGCGCCCTCCTTGGCAGGTTTGCGGAGGTTACGAGGCCTCCCGCGCAGCTGAAGCAGCCGAAGCATTCGACCGTCCACCATATTATCACGACGCCCGGTCCACCCGCGTCGTGTAAGCCCAGACGATTAACGACGGATAGGTTGGTGGTGGCGAAGCGGGAGTTTCAGTTCATGCTCCAGCAAGGGATCGCCCGACCGTCGAAAAGCAGCTGGTCAGCGGCATTGTATTTGGTTGCAAAGAAGGGGAACGAGTGGAGATTACAGGCCTCTGAATGCGAGGACGGTGCCGGATAGGTACCCGGTTCCGCATATCGAGGATTTTTCTCAGGAGCTGAGTGGCTGCACGGTTTTCTCGAAGATCGATCTCGTGAAGGCCTACAACCAAATCCCTGTCGCTGAGGAGGACATACCCAAGACGGCGATCACGACGCCGTTTGGGTTGTTCGAATTTCCGGTGATGACTTTCGGGTTGAGGAATGCAGCCCAGACCTTCCAGCGTTTTATGGACGAGGTCTTGCGCGGTCTGGGTTGTTCTAACTGCTACATCGATGACGTCTTGGTGTCATCGAGGAGTAAGGAGGAACATTTGCAGCACCTTGAACAGGTTTTCCAGCGTTTCGCTGAGTATGGCGTGGTGGTGAACCTGGCAAAGTGTGCATTTGCTGTGCCCAGCATAACCTTCCTGGGTTATTCGGTCGACAGCGATGGCATCAGACCTTTGCAGGAGAAGGTGGATGTAATTGCAAATTTTCCCAAACCGCAGGATCAGGCGCAATTGAGTAGGTTCCTCGGGATGGTGAATTTTTATAGGAGATTCATCCCAGGAGCTGCAGCCATCCAGGCTCCGCTGGTTGAATGTCTGGCGGGTGGCAAGCGGAAGGAGCCGGTGATCTGGACGGAGGAGAGGACAGCGGCGTTTCAGCGCACCAAGGATGCCTTGGCTGGAGCAGCGCGGTTAGCACATCCAACGGATCGGGCGCGGTTGAGTATTATGGTCGACGCGTCCGACACCGCGATGGGCGCGGTGTTGCAGCAGCAGGTTCAGGGTGGCTGGCAGCCGTTGGCTTTCTTTTCGCGGAAGTTCAATGCGGCGCAGGGGAAGTACAGTGCGTATGATCGTGAGCCGTTGGCGGCGTATTCGGCGCTAAAATATTTCCGCCACGCCGTTGAAGGTCGACAGTTCACGATTTTTACGGACCATAAGCCTCTGGTTTTCGCATTGAACCAGAAGCCGGACAAGTGTACGCCCATGCAGTTCAGGCATCTGAATTTCATGGCACAGTACACGTCGGACATTCAGCATGTGTCCGGGAAGGACAACGTGGTGGCGGATGCCCTGTCGCGGATCGAGGAGGTGGTGTCGCCGCTCGATTACCGCGCTTTAGCTGCAGCTCAACAGGCCGACGAGGGATTGAAGGCAGCGTTGCTGAAACCAGGAGGCCTGCAGTTCAAGCAGGTGAGGATGGTGGAGCCGGACGTCGAGGTGTACTGCGACATTTCGACAGGGCGAGTACGTCCTTTCGTGACGCAGGTTTTCAGACGGGCGGTGTTTGACCGTTTGCACGGTTTATCGCATCCTGGGGCGAGGGCCTCGGTGAAGCTGTTGACGGGGCGGTACGTGTGGCCATCCATCAAGGCGGATTGTCGTCGATGGGCGAGGGGTTGCATGGAGTGTCAGCGGGCCAAAGTTTCGCGGCATGTTACGGCGCCGGGCGGGGAGTTTATAACTCCCACCGCGCGTTTTGAACATATTCATGTGGACCTCGTAGGGCCGTTGCCCGTGTCGAGAGGGTACACGTACTGCCTGACTGTCGTTGACAGGTTTACGAGGTGGCCGGAGGCGTTTCCGATCGGCGATGCGAGTGCTGAAACTGTGGCGCGCGCGTTGTATGAGGGTTGGATTGCGCGGTACGGCGTTCCTCTCAGGATAACGACGGATCAGGGGCGGCAATTTGAGTCGTGCCTTTTCAAGTCGTTGGCGCGGGCCCTTGGGATGGAACATCATCGGACGGCGGCGTATCACCCGCAGGCGAATGGTGCCGTGGAGAGGTTCCACAGGCAGTTGAAGGCAGCCATTAGCTGCCACACGGATGGCAGTTGGTCGGAGGTATTGCCGGCGGTGCTGTTAGGCATCCGCACCGTGGTCAAGGAAGATGCGAAGGTGTCGGCGGCGGAGATGGTTTTCGGGGAGCCGTTGCGGCTTCCTGGAGACATGATCGAGGGCGATGAGCGGCAGGAATTGTCGCAATTCGTGGATCAATTCCGCCGGCACATGCGAGCTTTGCAGCCGGTTAGGAAAGGCAGTCACGGGCGGAAGGCTGTGTTTATTTTTAAGGATTTGGCGACGGCGACACACGTGTTGGTACGGAATGACGCGGTTAGGAAACCGTTGCAACCGCATTATAACGGACCGTTCGCGGTTGTGCGGCGCGATAAGAAGAATTTTCTTCTTAGGATTAACGACCGCGAGGTAAACGTGTCGATAGACCGTGTGAAACCGGCGTTTATGTTAAGCGAATTAGAGTGTAAGGTTGCTGAGGTACCCGATGGGGCCGGTAGTACTATAAGGAAATGCGTTAGATTTAAGATTTAGGATACGTTGAATTGTAAGTAGATTTAGTTAGTCGTAATGTGCGGTTAAATTTAAGTATTTGTGATGTAGTCATAGAGCGCGTAGTGTATATCTTGTTTATGTAAATATGCGTATTTCCCGTTTGGTAGTTTTTAATGTTATTTTGTGTTTGTTGTCGTACCTCGTAGCTTGTAACGCTGTTGCTGGCGGGGGGGTGGTGTAGGGGACGCCTAGGAATATTTATAGTTCCTAGGGATCTTCCCCAGACACGAGAGCCACTAGCGACGTGAGGTGGTATCGCGGAGACGCGGTACATTTAGTGATAATAAAGACACCGTACTGAGCAGACCGTAGTTTCAATACCTTACCTAGAACTACCCCACAACACGTACTACACGCTTGTAGATATCGTAGTTTCATGTTTTTTTCCGTTGTTGGTGGTTCACTGAACGCTCTGGCTTTTTTATCTAACAACTTTTTATTAGATGTATAATTTAAAAGGTATTTGAGGTGCGGAGGTAACGTGACTCACCCTGTATGTTGTGTATGTTTAAAAGTTTAATATTTATATTATATAGTATTTCATATGTTAAGAAGTTTAATATTTATGTTATATTATGTTTTGATGGTACGATATGTATAATATAATTATTTTGTATAACAGCTGTGTAATGCACATATAATGTGCAAATGCACTGTTACGCTATCGCGTTAGCAGGCCTTAATATCTAGTAACATTGAATCAACGATCGACAATATAACTGTAACTATCGATAGCGATAATGACTTATGTAGGAGCGAAATTCGACGTCAGATGAACGTACGCGATAAATAAAGGTACATATAGTTTAGGTACCAGTCATAGGTTGACTTGGAGTATATTATTGGATTCAGTTTATTTGATTTTTAGCATTTTGTGATGGTAATTTTGCGCAATGGCCATAACGACTAGTGCCGCGTAGTGCTGGTGTGAGTGCGGGTTCATATATATTGGTAGCAGTGCGGTTGCAAGCCATACTGACAATTTATAGAAACTCTAATAAATGAGATTATTGAGAACGAATGAGTGTGCGAACATGAACGTAGCCCGACGTGTTGTATGGGGTTACCATGTCAAGATGTAGAATTATAAGTATGACTGAGTTCTAAATCAGGGCTCGGAATTAAGGGGGCCGACTCTTTTGGGGCCAACTCCGAATCGATCTAAGCGCCATTAGACAGAACGGGCGTTAGTGAAAACAGAAAAATCGTCAGCTTCGACATTTTACGGGGTGCCATCTAAACTCATTATACAGAATTATAAACTCACGATGTGACATCTAACATCATTAGGCAGAATTATAAAAGGAGAGTGGGAGGCCATAGTTGCCAAATCACATTATTTCAGAGTTCTGTCGCACTATTGCCACATCTGTTACAATCGTGGCCATCAGCTCAGCTAAATGAATCGGCTCGAGCCGAGATTTTCATTCCTGCCGGACATAGACATAGCTGCTGAACGGCTGGAAACTTTTTTGTGGGTTCGATCCCCCTCGGCTATAATTTTTTTACATTAATTTTTTTCTAATTCCCAACTATAATATTTTAAAAACATTTGTTAAATATTTTAATTTAATATACCTAAATCTGAACTTATAGCGCTTTTTGCGCTACCGTTTCTGGGTAATTAACATGGTAATTAACAAGATATATCTTGTTAATTACGGTACCGTTTAATATTTCTAACATTGAAGTATAATGTATGAAGCATTTTCAGGCATTTTACAATTAGATTGAACAGTCGTAGATGAAGTGCAGGAAAGCTCGTGTGATGTTTTACTACTATTTCGCCTTCCTTTTAGATGACACACTCATTTCTTTTTTACAAATAATTATTGTTGCGAAAGCAATTATACCATCAGAAATAAAGGAAAATATTTATTTATAGAGATTTTATGCGAGTACTGAATATGCATATACATATTGATAATCGTTAATTCATTTCATTCGCTTTTTCCCATTGCTTCGGTCATTGTGTAGAATGTATTATAGAATGACAAACGAAAAATACGGAGACATAGTTGATATTGTCATATCTATTACAGTTTTGCTTTTCAGGAAAACTTCGATAGATTCGACTCAAGTTGAGATTTTGATTTTTGCCGAACATAAAAGAGAATAGTGCAAATGAAAGAGGAGGTACAAGGGTCAGGTTGGAAAAAACAGATTGATAAAACAATATTAATATGTGTAAGAAAATAATTTTTCGAACTTATGAGAGAAGGGCTCCTATTGCTGCTTGACATAGGTCAGGCACAGCCAACTGGCAGGCCGCGTGCCACGCGGTTCATCTTACAAACAAATGACGGCCCTCAACACCTGCGTCATAGTTGCGGTGTCACACCGATTCCCGTCTTGCTGTCACGTCATAGGTACATCTGACGTATATACATAGCCTCTATCTTTGCTATCATAGCTTTCTGTTGCTTAGAGCGAAGCATAAAATGATCGAAAAGGACCACGGTGACATTGTATTGTTGTACAGACTACGGTCACGAGAGCTAAACAAAACAACTTTTTAACACATACACGCCGACATAATCATTTGAATATCTATTCAAATGCCTTCGATAATCTTACATATATTTTAATTATATTACAATTATATTATTGTTGTATAATATAGTTAATATATTTCATATATATTAACATAGCAGCTTTATTGGTAATATAAATGAAACATACCACCAAATGATTGAAATTTTGAGTTACACATTGTGAGCTTTGGATTGACATGTATACGCGTCCAAATGTTAGAAATATCAAACAGTTCCATAATTGGCAAGATTCTTGGGAAGAAAACGGTAGAAAAAATCGCTTCAACTTCATATTTACGTATATTAAATTAAAGTATTTGACAAATATTTTTAAAATATTTGACAAATATTGATCATTGTCATATACTTAGCAATGAAAAAAAAATGAATGTAAAAAAATATACCCCAAGGGGACTCGAACCTACAAAAAAGTTTGCAGCGGCTCGAATCAACATCTCGGCTCGAGCCGATTCATTTTGCTGATGCTTATGTTATAATTGTAACAGATGTGACAACAACGTGACAGAGGTTTGATACGTGCCGGCAACTATGCCTTACTGGTGTCTGTGTGCACGCATCACGTATTCACGTATGAATCGCCGTTCGTGGTGTGAAATTATAACTTACATTTACCGACTCATTTGTATTTTTATCGACCCTGACGGTAACTTGGCCAAATTCACTACAGTGTACCATAAACGCCACCGACGGAGAATCATTGAACTATTCTTACGTCGGATGCGGGCAAATCGTATTTTACTTTCTCCGCTTTCCAGAAGTGATAAACTGTGAAAAATCGAATTTCTGTGATCTTGTGCTAGTTCAAGGAAGCCCTAAAGGGTGTTTGAGCAGTGAATAAACCATTAAATCGTCCAATATTTGCTAAATGTGAAATGTGTCAACATGACTGCAGCCATCTTGTTGCCTACATCGTTGTCTGTCTCAAGCTTGCCAGTTTCAGAAACACTATTCTTCTCAACGAATGGTGTTTATTCGCGTTCAAATATACCTTTAGGGCTGTGGTGAAGTGTACTCGTGTGTTCTATATCCGCGAAAGTTTCATTAAGGCAATTATCGAGACAACAGTCGAAAAATTAGAAATCGGGTCTCTCTGTCGCGCATGGCGTATACGTGCATGCTTTCCTTTGTTTGTGTGAGTGCACGCACACACGTCATGGCGCTTGGAGTCGGCCCCCTTAAGTGAACTTTCGAGCCGAATTTCAGAGGCGACGCCCCCTTTCTCCGGCCGCACGTCTTGGCCCCCACGATCGCCACGCAGCTCGGCGGTCCTCAGGCGCGTAACCGCGCGGGTCGCATTAGGGCGACACCCGTAACCGTAGGTTTCCACATCACCCATGGGGTACTATTATCGATGCGATAATTATTGTTCGTTCTCTAAAATGCGCAGCATTAAGACAGAACAGCGCACAGCGTTAAACGATTCCTCGCTCTCGCGTATGATCCGGACAGCGACGTCCAGTTTTCCCGTGGATATTTTAAATTTGCCCAGCACGTCTAAACGTGCGCGAAAATCAACTTCTTCCAAACTAGATTAAAATTTTCACAGTGGAAAGCATTTTCAGTATTTATTTTTTATCGTGCGACACAGTGGAATAGGCCTACAGGGGATACCACTGACAAAAAAAAACGCATGGATAATAGTACCCCATGGGTGATGTGGAAACCTAAGGTTACGGGTGTCGCCCTAATGCGACCCGCGCGGTTACGCGCCTGAGGACCGCCGAGCTGCGTGGCGATCGTGGGGGCCAAGACGTGCGGCCGGAGAAAGGGGGCGTTGCCTCTGAAAATCGGCTCGAAAGTTCACTTAATTCCGAGCCCTGTTCTAAATAAATTTTAGTATGTGTGGTGTATGGAGAGCATGTGGTGTATTGAGAGAATGCGATACCTTCCCAATGGCAAGGGAGGCGCCTTCTTCGGGAGGGCGCAGTAAGTAGCTAAATATTTAGCGGGCGATAAAGAGAATAATTGAGTGCGTGTATGAATAACATTACTTCAGCGTGGGCGTTCCGCTCACCACGCTGAGTTAGCATGAATGATCGGTTGAACTTATGGGGTCTAAAATAAATATTTCCCTGCGAGGGAAACCATAGATTACCGGGATGGCAGCTGTAACCAAGGCCATTCATGGCAAATGGCAGTACGGCGGTCCCGGTACTGGCGAAGCCCCGCACATCAGGTGGGTATCGGCAGCGGACTGGAGTTATGTCTGTCTTTTTGATGCTCATCAGGGGCACGCAAATATTGTTTAATCGAGCAAGGAGCTTTTACTCCAAATTTACTCAGGTGCTTAATTGTCCTTAGGACATGGGAGGTAATTTGGGGTGTTAATGATGAATGTTTTTTCTGAAGTAATTCAAATCAAGTTACTTGGGTGGGTGTGTTGGGTGTCTGCACCTTCCGTGCTTGCAACTGACAGGGTCCTGAACAAGGCTTCGGGTACACTTGTACCTGAACTGGATGTAAGGTTACAGCCCATCCAAGCGAGGTAATCTCAGTGCTTGGCAAAATCCAATGAGCGCCTATAGAATCACGGTGTGGTTACAGGTGCGAGGGTTTTGTTGAGGGAGGTGGAGGGCCATTACAAAAAAAAAAGGTACCAGTCATAGGTAGTTGAATAAAAGGAAACTCAGAGCATTCGGATGTTAGAACACTTCGCCTGGCATATTCTAAAGGCGGTTTTATTACAGCGCATAAAGAAATAACTAAGTCTATAGAATAACGTACCACCTCTAGAGGTGGTCGGACCCGACGATACCCTGTGCTGGTCGTAACATGTTCGACCGTTGGACAAAAGGGACCCCTCAACAGCCCCTCGAATCTTTGGCGCGCTTTTCCGGGTTCTTCGCATTTTCCCTTAACGAAGCGTTGCCACCTCCACGCGCCCATGGACGGATAGGAACCCCCCCAACGAGTACCAGTTCCATTGGACGAGGACGATTTCGAAAGAGGATCAAGGAACTCAGGAAGAAGAACCAGAACTGTAATGGAAAGAAGAAAGAGCCTCGCAGAAGAGATCAACTTAAGCCTTGAACAGAACAACTTTGGCAAACCACTTGTACAGATCAACACTATTTCTTAAAATAACAGTACCTTTTAACTCGAGCAGTGAACAAACAGTAAACGCCTATATGTATATCGTCTGTAGCTATGAAAGAGAAGCGCGGAATATTCAAAGACAACTTACACTTTTATAAAGATTTACTGTTTATTCACTGCTCGAGATAAAAGATACTGATATTTCAAGAAGTAGTGTTGGTCTGTACAAGTGACCTGCCAAAGTAGCTCTGTGCAAGGCTAACGTGGATCTCTTCTGCGAGGCTTCTTCTTCTTTCCATTACAGCTCTGGTTCCTCTTCCTGAGTTCCTTGGTCTTCCTTTGAAATCGTCCACGTCCAATGGAATTGGGTCTGATAGGGGTTCGTATCCGTCCTTGGGCGCGTGAAGGTGGTAACGATTCGTTAAGGGGAAATGCGGAAAAACCCGGGAAAAGTTAATTGTTTATGCTCTGTAATAAAACCGCCTTTAGAATCTTCCAAGCGAATAGTTGTAAGATCCGAATGCTCTGACTTTCCTTTTATTCGACTACCTATGACTGGTACTTACACAATATGTAGCTTTATTTATCGCGTATGTTCATCCGACTTCGAATTCCGCTCCTAAGTTATTATCGCTATCGATAGTTACAATTATGTTGTCGATCGTTGATTCGAAATTACTAGATATTAAGGCCTGCTAACGCGTGTGGGGACACTTCCCACATACGCCACTAGGGGACGAGCACGATGATCCGGCTCCCGAAAGTGGTTGTATAAGTCACCACGACATATACAGGGTGTCTCTTAACTCCTGTCCTTCCCGGAAATGGCGGGTAGCTGGGGTGATTCTGAACAACTTTTTCCTTGACCAACATGTGGTTTGCAACTTCATTTTTAAGTTATTAACGAAAAACACTGGCCAATGAGAGCGCCCGCCGGGCGGCCGATGGCGCGCGCTCAGGCACGAACCTATCATCTGTCGCGATGGGGGGGCATCGAGGGTACCGACGGAAGCGTGCGGACAATGTTACATCGTCTTAATTAAGAATAATGTGGAATAATTCGTTTATACTTATGAAACTAATAAGTCGTTTAATAACCGTGTTCGATACGTTTATTCATTATCCGAAAGGAATAAACTGTTTTATTACTTATGAAAAAAATATTTTATTTAACAGCACGTTTTTAGGTGGATAAATTATGGTTCAAGAAAAACGATTTGCAGAACTAATGTTAGAAAAAGCGGGTTAAACTTACCCATTCCTCTACGAATTAATCTGGTAAACATTGTGCGAATCCTGACCTAGGCAAAGCTCAACAGCTGATGTCACCGGCCGGGTCGGAGAACTCACTACACTCACGGTGAATTCACTTCAAGATCACTTCACGGTCACTATCACTTGCCACTGTGAAATGTGGGAATATTTGAAACCGATTTATTTTTCTTACGTTTAAACATTTCGTAATAGTCTGCGTTTTTACGATTCATGTTGTCCGTTCGGCTAGCAGAACGACTCTGTCAGCTGAAACGTCGCATTCGCTTCCACACGCACACGCACATGTTCTTTAATGTGGATAACATTGTAGTGCCGACGCTCACACTGCGACGCACACTACGCAGGGGCCGATACTGCCCTGTGTGATCGGTATCTGCCGCCGATTTCCATTAAATTTGGAGACAGTGTGTGTGCGTGTGCGTGTGGGAGGGAGTGCGAACGTTTCAGCTGGCAGAGTCGTTCTGCTAACCGAACGAGAAACGTGAATCGTGCAACCGCAGAATATTACTTAATGTTTAAACGTAGGAAGAATAAATTGTTTTTAACTATACCCAAATTTCACAGTAGCAAGTGCAAGTGACCGTGAAGTGAAGTTATCGTGAAGTGAAGTGATCATGCAAGGATACTAACCCAGCCGTAAGATCAGCTGTTGAACGTTGCCTCGGTCAGGATTCGCACACGGTAAGCAAGTTAATTCGTGGGCGAATGGGTAAGTTTAACTAGCTTTTTCTAACATTAGTTGTGCAAATCGTTTTTCTGAAAACATAATTTATCCACCTGAAAACGTGCTGTTAAAAAGATATTTTTTTCATAAGTAATAAAACAGTTTATTCCTTTCGGATAATGAATGAACGTATCGGACACTGTTCTTAAACGACTTATTAGTTTATTTGTTATTCATGAATAACAAATTATTCCACATCATTCTTAATTATGACGATGTAACATTTTCCGCACGCTTCCGTCGGTACCCTCGATGCCCCCCCATCGCGACAGCTGATAGGTTCGTGCCTGAGCGCGCGCCATCGGCCGCCCGGCGGGCGCTCTCATTGGCCAGTGTTTTTCGTTAATAACTTAAAAATGAAGCTGCAAACCACATGTTGGTCAAGGAAAAAGTTGTTCAGAATCACCCCAGCTACCCCCCATTTCCGGGAAGGACAGGAGTTAAGAGACACCCTGTATATTGTTACGCTATTGCGTTAACTAGGGTTAATTTCTAGTGATGTCGAGCCGATGATCGACAGTATAATCGTGACTATCGATAGCGATAATAATTTGGGAGCGAAATTCAAAGTTAGATGAACATACGCGATACACCGATCGGTACATTCTTAATTATTGTACGCGTATTCCTACAACGCGCTGTAAGATTCCTTTTCCCTCGTGTATTTTCTCAGGATTTTTCCAGCACATTTCTATTTACCGTTACCTCGCGACTTTCATGCGCTTTCTCGAGTTTTTCCCATTTCTCCCTTGCGCGCGCACCCCTACGTCCTTACACGGAAAGCAAAGACGTTACCACCCCCACGCGTCCAAGGACGAACCAAGGCCCAGCAAGACTCAACCCCATTGGCCGCTACCTGAAGAGAAAGGGAAACCAAGGAACTCAGGAGGAAGGACCAGAGCTGTAATGGAAAGAAGAAGAAGCCTTGCACAGAAGAATATAAACTAAAGTCGCGCAGACGAGATCAACTAAAGCCACATTCATAAGAAGAACTTGGTATTTTCTTGAAGCAACAGTATCCCTTACGCTAAATTCTAGAATAAATAGTGATTCTTTCTAAACTCTAAGTTGTGTTTGATTATTCCGCGTTTTTCCACAAGCAGAGCGGTCCAGCGCTCCACGGGCAACCGAGCCTACCTAAAGTTCCCATATCCCGCCAACCGTGACGCAACATCCACAAGCAGAGCGGTTCAGCGCTCCACGGGCAACCGAACCAACTCCAATTCCCCATATCCCACCAATTGCGACGCAACAAAGGGATATAACGAAGCTCCCCACACGCGATAGCGTAACCACAGCCTACTCTAGTACTAGCCGTGCCACAGCCGACTCTAGTACTAGCACAGCCGACTCTAGTACTAGCCGTGCTGAAGAACGTGGCAACACCGCATGTTTACCGATCGGGAGTCCTATTTTTAGTAATGGGAGTCTTGTACTTGGGTTTACAATTAACGCTTTTTTTTATAGAAAATTATGTTAAAGTACACAATTCTTGATTAATTATGTATAAGTAATATATAAATATTATAACTATGGTAAGTAGAAGTGATATTAAAGTATACTAATAGTTATAAATGTGGTATATATTTTGTGGACTCTCGGACTGGTTTGGTGATGTAATACATAATATTGGAAATATTTTACAGTGGTTTTAAGAAAATATAAGTATGAAGCGAAATAGAATCATCTTTGAACTAAAACGCAATATTTGGAAATGAATGAAGTGATATATAAGTTAATAGAAACTGGAAATAGACAAAATAAATGAAACGAAATCAAAGAGGTTAAGTGAACACCGAAAGAGGATAAGTGAACACGAAAAGAGGTTAAATGAACAGGGAAAGAGGTTGGATAATTAGTTACTGAAGGGAAGAGTTGTGCAGGTAATTACAAAATATTCACCACAAATGCATGTATCAGAAAATGCTAAATGATGTACATTTAATTGAATATTAATATATATTAATTTAAATAAAATGTGCTTATGCTTTTCAGATTTTAAAAAATCTGATTCCAAATTCGCAGTATTTATTATGGCTTCCACTATTGCACACATATGAGTAAATAAGGTTATTACTTCTTCTGTAGAAGTGGAAAGACCAGCTCTTTGTAAGTGATCAAAATAAACATTACTTATCGTTGTACCTTTATCCTCCACTATTAATTATTTACATATATTACAATTTCATATTTTAGCGACGGAATGGGACCCATAACCGGATATATAAATCTTAACATAATCATCTACAACACACATGGATGGTATCGAAAATTTCTGAAAATCCATTTACGTCAGCCGAAAGATCATGAAGATCATTAATATTCTTCCCTTATAATTAGGAACATAACAACACTGTGGCATTATTAATTAATAAATATAGTACCAAACTTGTGACAAGAACTATGTAAAACAAATTTTTCAAAAACTGTGTATGTGATATAATAAAAATAAATTTGTAAAAAATTAGTTATGATACTATTAAAATGTAATTAATGTTGGTGTTATCTATTGAATAAGTTCTGAGATTATATTTTGGAATAGACTGCAACTGCTTATACAAAAGTGTTTATATTAAGAGGGACTGATGAGGTCCGAATGGTAGACGCTTCTCTTCTAAATTCATTCGATAGAGTTTCTCCTATTGCATAAGGATGTGCCTTCCTTTTACATTATAATTTAAATATTCTTTTATTAAACTGAACTGTGTATTATACATGATCAAACTTCCACATAATCTAGTTTTTCAATAATTAATACTAAAGTGAAATATATTGAAAGCACAATAGCTTTTATTAAATAAATATTTTATACACAAAGATTAAGACTTACATAGTTAATAAATAAAATTTCCCTACATTATTGCACTTCCTTTTAAATTTTTTTAAATAGCCTACTAATGATGACTACACATTGGTGTGTAAACATTTGAAAACTAAGCGGGAAATTGAGACTCCGGTAGAGGGAGTCTGGAAGTCTGGGAGTCCGGTGGGTTAGGTAAATAAATATATATATCACAACCGGACTCCCGCGGTGTTGCCATTTTTACCTTCAGCACGGCCACAGCCTACTCTAGTACTAGCCGTGCTGAAGGTAAAAATGGCAACACCGCGGGAGTCCGGTTGTGATATATATATTTATTTACCTATCCCACCGGACACCCAGACTCCCTCTACCGGACTCCCAGACTTCCAGACTCCCTCTACCGGACACTCAATTTCCCGCTTAGTTTTCAAATGTTTACACACCAATGTGTAGTCATCATTAGTAGGCTATTTAACAAAATTTAAAAGGAAGTGCAATAATGTAGGGAAGTTTTATTTATTTACTATGTAAGTCTTAATCTTTGTGTATAAAATATTTATTTAATAAAAGCTATTGTGCTTTCAATATATTTCACTTTAGTATTAATTATTGAAAAACTAGATTATGTGGAAGTTTGATCATGTATAATACACAGTTCAGTTTAATAAAAGAATATTTAAATTATAATGTAAAAGGAAGGCACATCCTTATGCAATAGGAGAAACTCTATCGAATGAATTTAGAAGAGAAGCGTCTACCATTCGGACCTCATCGGTCCCTCTTAATATAAACACATTTGTATAAGCAGTTGCAGTCTATTCCAAAATATAATCTCAGAACTTATTCAATAGATAACACCAACATTAATTACATTTTAATAGTATCATAACTAATTTTTTACAAATTTATTTTTATTATATAACATACAGTTTTTGAAAAATTTGTTTTACATAGTTCTTTTCACAAGTTTGGTACTATATTTATTAGTTAATAATGCCACAGTGTTGTTATGTTCCTAATTATAAGGGAAGAATATTAATGATCTTCATGATCTTACGGCTGACGTAAATGGATTTTCAGAAATTTTCGATACCATCCATGTGTGTTGTAGATGATTATGTTAAGATTCATATATCCGGTTATGGGTCCCATTCCGTCGCTAAAATATGAAATTGTAATATATGTAAATAATTAATAGTGGAGGATAAAGGTACAACGATAAGTAATGTATATTTTGATCACTTACAAAGAGCTGGTCTTTCCACTTCTACAGAAGAAGTAATAACCTTATTTACTCATATGTGTGCAATAGTGGAAGCCATAATAAATACTGCCAATTTGGAATCAGATTTTTTAAAATCTGAAAAGCATAAGCACATTTTATTTAAATTAATATATATTAATATTCAATTAAATGTACATCATTTAGCATTTTCTGATACATGCATTTGTGGTGAATATTTTGTAATTACCTGCACAACTCTTCCCTTCAGTAACTAATTATCCAACCTCTTTCCGTGTTCATTTAACCTCTTTTCGTGTTCACTTATCCTCTTTCGGTATTCACTTAACCTCTTTGATTTCGTTTCATTTATTTTGTCTATTTCCAGTTTCTATTAACTTATATATCACTTCATTCATTTCCAAATGTTGCGTTTTAGTTCAAAGATGATTCTATTTCGCTTCATACTTATATTTTCTTAAAACCACTGTAAAATATTTCCAATATTATGTATCACATCACCAAACCAGTCCGAGAGTCCACAAAATATATACCACATTTATAACTATTAGTATACTTTAATATCACTTCTACTTACCATAGTTATAATATTTATATATTACTTAGACATAATTAATCAAGAATTGTGTACTTTAACATAATTTTCTATAAAAAAAAGCGTTAATTGTAAACCCAAGTACAAGACACCCATTACTGAAAATAGGACTCCCGATCGGTAAACATGCGGTGTTGCCACGTTCTTCAGCACGGCTAGTACTAGAGTCGGCTGTGGCGTAACACAGCAAAATAGGGGAAATTTCTCCCTGTGCCCCATGGGCCACCAGTTTGACACTCCTGGTATAACCTATGCCAAATTGAACAGTTTGTGCCAGAATGAATGTAGGTGCGCTGTTTATTAGCTTCTGTAGACCAAGTTTAAAAGTTTAATTTATAGGAAAGCAGCAGTCAAACGTAATAGCTCGGATGAAAGTGATTCAGGTGCGATTTGTACAACGCGTATACACCGAAGTTAATGGATATTGTTAATTCCGTATAGATAACCTCCAATGTTAAAGCTAAGTGATTCATTTATATAGTGTTTTTCGTGTGGTGCTAGATTCTTCCTTCTTTTGTTGAGTTCTACCTGACATCAAGATGACTTCAACTGTGGTACCAAAGGTATATTAAAATAAGGCTTGGGTTAGGCTTATAAGGTTATAAATTTGATATACATATAACTTAACCAAGAGCGAAACGCTTGAAAGTAATTAGGATTTACTGCTTCCATTGATGAATACTTTGTTGATTACTCCATTACATTTAAATACAAGACAATTGTAATTGTCCGCAATGTCTGATTTCAAGATATAGTCTATGTAAAGTTTGTGTAAACTTAGGGAAAGTAGGACAGAAACATTGCCTTTGAGAACATTGTTATGAATTATTCAAAATTTGATGATTGGTGCAACAGATTTAAAAGTGAATAAATGCCAACTGACGGTGGCTCAAGAATAATAAAAAATTGCGACAGATACCAAACCATCTTTCGCAAGAGAATGATAACTTATTATTTTTCTTTCCAAATCCATTGCTGAACCTGACCTGTGTTGTTTACGTTTGGCTCGATCGACTAACCACGAACCTCACCCGTGGTTTTTAAGTGTGGCCTGATTTTTTTCAGCAAGAGTCTTACCTGTGGCGGTTATGTATGGCCCAATTTTTTTGCCACGAGTCTCGCACAATGTTGTAGGCGAAAGGGTTAAGAGGTCAAACTAAACAAAATTAAATCAATTCCCAGCAAAATGTATGTTTTCTCCCCTTTAAGCCACAGAATCTTATGTGATTTGTACCATGACTTATGATTGGAGTACGTGAACTTTTTGATCAGACCTTGTATTTATTTACTTCGTTCTGTATTTTGTAATATAACTACTTTAATATCAATGTTATTTATGTAAACAGTTCCCTGCATATGTATTATATTTAATAACCTGTTAGAAAAAACTGGAGCGCATGAAGATATATTACAGAAATATCTGAAAAATAAAGTATTTATTGTGAACATTACATTGCGTTCGATACATTTTTGTGTACCATATGTCATAAGAAGAGTACAAATTTATTCATATCTTTCTTTGACTGACTTTCGCTAGTGTTTGATTAAACAGATAAGTAGTTTTGTGCATTTCTATTCTACTACATTCCAATGTATTGTTTTTTGCAAAATGTGATTTATTCTCAGCGGTCCCCACTGATGATTCAACGATTTATCGCAATAGTCCTGTGCAAATTATCCTCACCTATTGCAATTTGGCCATTTAGAATGTGGTGCATTATTGAAACCAACATCTCATGATCAAAGTTTATGTAACCACTCTCAGCATATACGAATCTTTTCTATACATTTCACAAGCAATATGTAATTAATATGCATATTATCGATACGCATCTCTCATGGGTTTTTAAGAATGAAAGAACATAACTGGAACGCTTAAATTCAATGCTTTACTAGCTAGCAAATTAATAAGTATCAGACGATAAAAGAAGAAGTTTATTATATTGACAAAATTACAATTTTAGGTATCAGCTGCACCTTCCATACAGGAGTTTAGCATCAGAGTACCGAAGTATGTGGTGAAATAATTTTGTGAGCGATATGAGAAATTTAAAGATTTAATGTTGTCAAATAAATATTGCACTGTTTTAGAAATAATAAGAAGAAGCACAATGTGATGCGATTTAATGCAACACTAAATGTTGATTTCTCAAAATGGTCTCAAGTGAAAATGGAACGTGAAAATAATATGAAGGAATATAAGGGACTAGAAGAAGAAATGCCAAAATTTGGAGCCGGTTCTGAATTTGGTCGAGATGCACGAGAAGAAGCTAGAAGAAAAAAGTTTGGAATTACAAGCAGAAAGTATAAGCCAGACGATCAACCATGGATTCTGAAATCGGGTGGTAAAACTGGGAAAAAGTTTAAAGGTATAAGGGAAGGTGGTGTGAGCGAAAATGCTGCATATTATGTTTTCACGCATGCTGCTGATGGAGCCATAGAAGCTTTCCCATTACATGAATGGTAAGGTAATTTCACTTTTTTAAATTTAACTCTTTGCACTGAAAGGTTCTTTTTTGCAGTATAAGAATGTATTAACTCGAGATAGATTAAATTTAAAATACTAAAATTAAAGACCACTCTGTGCTACAAATTGTATGTAGACTAAGCATCTAAACTGCCGTCCTTAGTTAAAATATTAAGGACTAAGACTGTTTTCCAGCAGGAAAAGAAAATTGTTCCATTGTTAGCATGACATGAACTACATGTGTGCAAAGTTTCAAGGTTAGATGATACACAGGATATTGTAAAGTGAATAAAATCATGTGAAAAATGGTTAGGATACATTAGACTATTTATAGACGTCTACAAAGCACACAGGGCTTTCTAACTTTACTCAAAAATTGTAAGACGTACGGAACTTGAAATATTTCAACATATCTTGAAACATGCCAAAATGCTAGATAGGACATTTCAACTGAAGGGGGTACTAAAATATAAGAAGGAAAAATATGTTATATTAATATATAATAGAAAATATTATATTAATATTATACAGGGTATTTCACCTAATTTGACCACCTTAAATATATCGCTCATTTTGTATGATAGAAAAAATGTCAGGGGGAGAAAATATTCTGTTCGAAGGCGCCAATACGGTGATGGGCCGAATTTTTTTCTCAAGGTCATTTTTTCGAGATTTCAAGGTCATCGTATTTTTTTTAAATGGGATTGCATATTTTTAATACAACAGTCTTATAGCTTGTAAAAAAAAGAATCCAACGAGGTGCAATATGTTGACCTTCACGAGGAAATTATGAAACGTTTGTCAGTAACTTCAGTACGCGTTCGGGGACGGTAAATGAAGGAATTGCAATTTCAATGAAATTCAATGAAGGAATTGCAATTTCAATGAAATTCAATGAAGGAATTGCAATTTCAATGAAATTGAAATTCCTTCATTTACCGCCCCCGAACGCGTACTGAAGTTACTGACAAACATTTCATAATTTCCTCGCTAAAGGTCACGTGAAGGTCTACATATTGCACCTCGTTGGATTCGTTTTTTTATAAGTGTGGGGGCACTTCCCACATACGCCGCTAGGGGACGAGCACGACGATCCGGCTCCCGAAAGTGGTTATATAAGTCACCACGACTATATATATAACCTCCGACAATTCCCTACTATCCCAGTGTCTAAGGCAGGGCCTGCTAGTACGCCTTACTGACCAAGTGCCGCGACCTTCGAAGGGTACGGACGTGTCCATGCAGAGCTACGGTGAACCAGTGACTCTCCATACAGTGACAAATATAATTAATACGTATCAACAGTGCCGCCACACAGTAAATACAAAATCACGGGATAACACAAAGCATCCACTGCTTTTTCTTTCCTCGTGCCTCTCTTTTGTTATACCGTGCTATTTTACCACCGACCACAGTGAAGTGCTACAAAATTCTCGAACCACGAATTCCCAAAGAGGGGAAGCCCCCCTCGGGCACAGTAATAGAGCTCACAGAGTCATGTGAACATCAAAGTAGAATCAACAAAATCAACATACAGAAAATTAACAATATTCTAAACGAAAGCGGACAAAGCAGCAGTGGTATCCCGACACTACGCGGCAAACTCGCGCAGGCTCTAAAAGAAGCCAGAAGCGCGAAAAAACCAAACTTAGTGCAAGGAACCCCAACCCACCACGCAAAAGCAACTAATCTCCTAAGCGAGATGAAGCCCAAAGCAAGAAACTGCACCAATAGTGATGGACAACACCAAGAAAGAAGCCAAGAGCAGTACGGAGAGCTGCTCAAAATCATCGAAAACCTAAATCGAACCATCGAAAACCTCTCCAGGCAGCTAGAGGAGGAAAGGGCGCAAAAAATCGCCACCGCGCCGGGAAAAACCCAAGCAGGTACCCCGAAGCGCAAGGCCACAGGCGAACGGGCCGCGTTGCCAAACCAACCACTCGCGACCCCCCTAAAGGGAAGCGCAGGTCCGCCAGTACGGGCATCCCCTGCGCCCGTTCGAGGAACCCCAGCGGACAAGGCGAATGATACGCGCACCACAGCCCCCGCCCCAACCACACCCGGCACAAAAAGGAATGGACAGACGGAAAGAGAGACCGCAGCCCCACCAAAAAGGCAATGCCAAAATGCCTCGCCAACTCCCACCGAACGAGACACCATCACGGAAACGCCAGGACCAGAGCCAACCACCACAGCATGCAACCGGAACAACATCAAGGACAGCAGAGACAACACCAGGACAGAGAAGCTGCAGACCAAGGACCTCGCATCCAAACCACCCATCATTAATATAGTAGGAAGCACACAGCAAACGACATTCAGGCTCATCAAAGAAACACTAAGTATACAAAATTTCAAAATCAAACACATAAACGCCTCCAAACACTACATACAATTAGACAACCTACGAGACTACAACACAACAATCACAGAACTGACACAACGACAAATAAAATATTTCACGTACACCCCAAAAGCGCTCAAACCACAAACCCTGCTAATTAAAGGACTGGACTCCAGCTTCGACACAGAAGACATTCTAACCGCACTCATAAACCTGAAACTCAGCAAAGTGCAATTCATCAAAGTAGCAAATTTCAGAACCAGCAACAATAACAGAATCCTACCATTTTTCCTAATACAAATATCACCAGACAGCGACATAAACCAATTAATCCAGACTAACAGACTACTACACCAAGTAATTTCCTGGGACAAACTCCGCAAAAATGACCCTACAATGTGCGCCCGCTGCCAAAGAGCAGGCCATACTTCCAAAAACTGCAACTTAGAATTTAGATGCGTAAAATGTGCAGAAAAACATGAACCCGGACAATGCAAAATCCCAAGCGAGACCAAACTCCCAGCACACCAATTATACTGTGTCAGATGCAGAAACTTCGACCATCCAGCATCCTACAAAGGATGCCCCAAATATAAAGAACTAAAAGCAAGACTAAAGCACAACGCAACCATCAAATCAAACTCTAAAATAGTAGCATTGAATACCGCCAAAAACACAATAGGATACAACCAAACTAAACCGAACCTCTCATTCGCAATGGCACTATCGCGAAACCTCACCCACAACCAGCAAAGTACAGCACGCCTCCACCCCACCCCACCACCCACTGCACCTCCTCACCATCCCCAAAACACGACGAACGAGATCCACGCAAACCAGCCTCCACAGAACACCACACAGATACCATACGATAAGCTCTTCAACGACCTGAAAAACTTCATGTTACCGCAATTAAACAGATTGGAAACCATCATAGGGAACAACTCCGCCAGAATAAACCAACTCCACGACCTATACTTTGGCATACAAGAAGAGCAAAATATCACTGACACTGACTGCACTACCAATGGATAACCAGACCTCGACAGAACTCACAATAATCTCAGCAAACGTAAACTCCATTGCATCAAACGAAAGACGATATAACCTGACCCAACTCTTAGAAACAGAAAACCCCGACATAGCACTCTTAAATGAAACAAAATTAAAACCACAACACAGCCCAAAATTCAAAAACTATAACCTTTTAAGAAAAGACAGGAACGACAACAGCGGCGGAGGGGTTGCCCTTCTAATAAAAAAACATATAGCACACGAACAAATCCCACTAACGACAGACACAACAATACTAGAAACCATCATCATTAAAATCAAACTCCAGAACAATAACAACTTATTCATATTAGCATGCTATGCGGCAGGATTCCAATCAACAGAATTTATCAACGAACTGGACCAAATTTTCAATACTCTCTCCCTTAGAAACTCCAACAATTATTACATACTAGCCGGCGACCTAAACGCCAAACACCAAAATTGGCATAACAATTACTACAATGACAGAGGCCTCGCACTAGCAAACTGGATATCAAAAAATAGCATAGAACACAGAATCACATTACTAGGCACCAACACCCCTACCTTCCCAAGAAGCAACGCATACCTAGACATCTGCATATTGGACAGCAGAATCCAGGTACTCAACAAAAACACGAACAGCACCATCCCCACAATAAACTTCGACAGCGACCATGGGGCAATCAAGATCCACCTCACTCTCCCCGAAAAAGACAGTCAAATACCCTTCACCACCCCCACTCTCCCACTGAACTATAACAAAACGGACTGGAACAAACTGAAAAAAACCATTAACAGAAACTGGACATCGACAATACCTCATAACAGAAACCTGACAAACATCGAAATAGACCAACACCTAGCCAGTATAGACAAGATAATACTAAACGCAATCCACAGAACCGTACCCACCCTCCCAGACTACAACTCAGCAGAACTATATGTAAACAGTAAAATTAAAAAACTACAGAAAACTAAAAGCACATTACTAACAACGCTCCACAACGAGTACAGACACCCATCTTACCTCTCCCAAATAATAATAAAAACCACCAAATCTCTCCTAAGCCAATGTAAAATCAAAATCAAACAGGAATGTCAAAAATCCGTAAACGCATACTGGGAGAACCGAATAAAAAATATCCCAATATCTTCACACAGCATGTTCCCTCAAATAAACTCAATATTCAGAAAAAAAGAAGGCCTAACCATTCCCAGCCTGAAAATAGACAGCACAAACGGAGACCTAATAACCAAGGCAAAAATAAACCCGAACACCCTCAAACGAGACACAGACGGAAAATTCATAATTACAAAAGACACAGACAAGCTCAACATATTAGGAGCACACTTCGCTGCAACAAACTCCCAAAACACTGCACTAGGGATAGCCAGGCTAACAGATCTAGTAGAAAAATACCACGCCACGCACAAAAGAGACAATGACCATAGAAACCTGACGAAGGACACAGTCACACAGTTCTCTGACATCAACACAGCCATAAACCCAAAATGCGAAAACGACAATAAATACTTCTCCACACCTACCCTCACAATCGAACTATTCAGAAAACTAAACAACAAAAAATCCGCAGGCCCGCATGGAAAAACTAAGAATTTTTGAAAGAAAATGCCTCAGAACTTGCACCGGCATAAACAGGACTGAAAAATCAAACTTCAAACAATTTACCAACAACAAGACACTATACGACACTGCAAACATTCCAAGAGTGGACAACTTCATCATCAAACTAACTAGAGACTACTTCGCCAACATCACGAAAATAAAAAACAACCACCTCATAAACAGCGCACTATATCCACATGATGAATACCACGAGAAAACCCTAGCATCCGGCTATATCCCTCCAGAAGCTTTCCTCCTACTAGACAGAACAGGCAGAATCACAGACAAGAATAATATACCGATAATCTACCATATACAGCGCATAGCAAATAATAAAAAAATCCTATACGAGCCTCACACAGAGAGCTAAAACACCACCTCCCGCATAATCTACAACACAGACTTACCAAAACAAGACGCAACGAACAAATACCACAACAACACCAAAAAATACTGGTGGCTAACCAAGCCTGACACAACCAAAGAATAAAACCACATCGGCACAGCTTCACAAATAAGTTACCCATCCCACCTAACATACTTAAAAGTATATATATGTAAATGTTGTAAATAGTATAGTTATTAGTATAGTTATAAGGCCTGCAACACAGCAGGAACGCACGAGTGAATGAAAATTGTATGTGCGCATAGAGAGTGAGTGCCCCTAGTTATAAACCTAAATTAATCCAACCTCTCCCAGCAGGGAAGAAATGACTACATTCACTCCGTTTTTTTTTTAATCGCTTCCCAGCATTAATTTTTACGGATCTCCACAACCTCAACCACACTGTCCAACCGCAATGGACATCCTTCAAAATCCCGACAAAAAATTAGGGAAATCCCCAATGTACCTCCTACAAACCCCCCACCTCCCTCCTCAGAGGCAGCGAGCGTCACCTTCCCGACCATGCAGCCACAAGTACCAACCTAGTTTTTAACATAGATTATTCATTTAAAGCAACAATATATTCACACCCATGTACCTATTGTTTAATGAATAAAAACTACTACTAATACGCCTTACTGACGAGGCCGCTAGCAGGCCTAGGACGAAACACCTTCTTCCTTCCTTTCTTTTCCCGTCGCTTCCTTCTTCCACCATCGATACAACCAAGCTCCCACAATAAGCTATAAGCCTGTTGTACTAAAAATATGCAGTCCCATTAAAAAAATTACGATGACCTTGAAACCTCGAAAAAAATGACCTTGAGACAAAATTCGGCCCATCCCCGTATTGGCGCCTTCGAACAGAATATTTTCTCCCCCTGACATTTTTTCTATCACACAAAATAAGCGATATATTTAAGGTGGTCAAGTTAGGTGAAATACCCTGTGTAACAGAAAATATCTCAATCGTCATTCGAGTTTATGTGTTAAATCAAGTGGTTAATAATAGTCGCCTTTCAAGTGTAAAGGGTTAAAAGTTCAACATATTTAAAATATAGGCTTTATATATTTAGGTACAACTTTCAACCAATTCAGAGATACAAAGCGTTGAGCGCGGAAGAAGCAGAGCAAGAATTTAGCCGTAGAAATAAAGTAATGAATTACTTTTCACTGATGTTGCGTAAAAGACTTAGAAATGATGAGGAGGGCGCTGATGACGAAGACATAATTGAAGGTGGGAAGAGTAAGAAGCCGAATAAAAAAGAAAAAGATTTAAAAATATCCGAAATGGATGAGTGGATGGACAGTGATGATGATGATTCACTTAGTGACGATGATGAAAGTAAAAGGAAATCTGATGAAGAGGACGATATTAAGAAGAAAAAAAAGGGCAAAGGTGCATGTTTGATAATATTCTTAATCAATACGTATGGCAATTACAATCAATTGCCTGACTATCTTATTTACTGTCTTTAGTTCACTCTTCCCATTCGTTTTCGATAGATAAAATTGTTTATTCTGTAGTCGAGAGATTAATCTATTTATGTGAAGATTGGTTCAGTTTTTAATCAGGTTTTATATATATGGAAGTTAAATGTTTTTGCATTCTTATATGTATTATTATGCAAATTGATCCACGTGAAGCGTTGCAAGATACTTTCTTTAGAACTATTGGAAATTAATACATTTTTTTAAAAAGTGTGTCAAGGATAAATTGGAATATCTGAAAATCTGTCTTGTGATCAATTATTTGATTCTTGAGTTATTTTTATATTAAGTGGCAATTTGCCTCTGTGAAGACTTTCAAGTGGTCACCTTATACAATGCACTTATTAAATAATAAAATGTGATCCAAATTATCTTGTCTTTGGACTCATTTTCATCAGAATAATGTCACCTCTTATATTGGGAATACGTTTCATAACAAAGAATGAGCAATAGCAAAGGTTCATCGACGACCACAGAAAGGGCCAGAGCAGAAGGAGAGGAAAGAAAGGTCGGGCGTCTGTAAAAGATTACATAAATGCCTTTGTATCTGTAAGACAACATTAATGCAACGATGAAACTTTTTATACTTATTCATTTTGTTCTGCAAAGTTGATTTTCATATTGTTGACGTTTTTATGCTTAAAATGAGACTAAACACGATATAATTTGGATCATATTTGCGTTGTTAAATTACAGAAACGGGTTGCAATATAAAGCAATATATTACTTTAATGTTAGAAATATTAAACAGTACCATAATTGGCAAGATACATGGCAAGTGAAACGGTAGCACACAAAGAGCTCTAAGTTCAGATTTACGTATATTAAATTAAAATATTTAACAAATGTTTTTAAAATATTATTAAGCAAATATTGATCATTGTCACATAGTTAGGAACTAAAAAAAAATTAATGTAAAAAAAATATACCCGAGGGGAATCGAACCTACAAAAAAGTTTCCAGCGGTTCAGCAGCTTTGTCTATGTCCGGCACGAATCAAAATCTCGGTTCGAGTTGATTCATTTTGCTGATAGCCAGGATTGTAACAGATGTAGCAATAGTGCGACAGAACTCTCAAATGATATGATTTGGCAACTATACCTTTTCACTTTCGGTCTCTGCCGATCGAGCCCGAGTTTAGCTGAGCCGAAGCCGAAGTCGAACCGTTTGCCCATTCTTACAACCCAAGTTGTATTTCAGACCAGTCTCTCCAATCTTGCCAAACTTTGCGCCACCTGCAAGACTTTATACCTTCACCAACAGTTCACAGATAACGCGTGTATCGATTTCTTGCGCTGTTGCCATTTACACAAGTTCGCGTGCGAACGGGTTCCGAGATAAATGCTAGACCCTGTACATGTACACGATGCAGCGACAGCTCATGAGCATGCAGTTATATACGCGATGTTTCTACACCGGAAAAGGAATATTGTTCGCAAACATTTCACGAAATTTTAGATCTATGAACTTTTATGGTAATACGTTTGCTAATACAAAAGCAGAAAAAAAAAACGCTGATAGGAGACAATAGTCCTGACAGGATTTCTAAATGGAATTGCGATAAGAGAAAAACATTAAACTAGCAGCTTATAGAGAGAGAAAAAAGTAAATCGATGCATAGATCAGAATTGCCAAGCGATTCGGGAAGAATACAAATAAAGTAGAAAAAAATGAAAATATTATTAGCTCAATGTAGATGAGACAGACAAAAGTTGGAAAATAAAAATAAATCGTGAACTCCTAGAATTTCTGTCGTTACTTCTACTGTACTTTACGGACTATTGAAACTATAATTGTAAATACTTTGCAAGATATTAAGTATCTGATCGTATAATGGTATATATTTGGAAACAGAGTAACAAAATCAATCCGAAGGTCATACCTTTTCCTTTAACACAACAGTTTAACACATTGCGAGGCTCATTCAGCACAGTAGTACTTAGAGTTATTTTTACCACGACAAACAAATTTTCATTATACACCTGTCATTTCTTACAATATTTAACATATACATAAACGCACTAGGTAACACTCAGAAGAAGAAGAAGAAAAATACCTCGGATGATGAGGCATTCGAAGAAAGCGACGATGGAGACGAAGAAGGTAGAGAATGCGATTATATTTCCGATTCTTCGGATTCTGAATCGGAATTGGAGCAACAAAAAGAAATTAAATCTGTTGCCGAAGAAGATGCACTAAGAAAATTACTTGCTTCTGATGAAGATGAAGATGACGACGAGCAAGCAGATAAAAAGGATGGCGACGAAGATAAAGATGAAGATGATGAGGGTAAAGAGAAGGATGACAAGGTGCAACAAAAGAGTTCGAAATTCAAAGTAGTTATATGTAATTTAAATAAAATTTCATTTGCTTCGTTACATGTATATTTTAGGATAAGGATAAGACTAATAAAGAGGCGGACAAGAAAAAGGACAAAAAGAAAAAGAAAAAACAGTCCAAGAAAAAGGACACCAAGAAACATTCTTCAGGAAAAGATTCTTCTAGCGAGTTCTCTAGTGATTCGGGTTCTGAGTCTGATACAGTAAAGGAGAAGGATAACAAAAAATCAAATAGTGCACATAGCTCACGATCTGCAACACCCACGCCTGCTGGAACATCGGATCCATTAAAAAGGAAGCAAACGGGATCTCCAGATCTCTCACAAGCGAAAAAGTTAAAATTAGATAATTTCAATTTAGTACCTGTTACTTCTTACATACCAGGAGCCAGGTAAGCCTCTTTTGATAATGGACGGAGTTACAATGTCCAAATGAAATTTTTGAAACATTACGAACTTTGGTTGCAACTACATCGTAAAATTATTACCTATACATTTGTATAGCAGTTTATGAGACTTTGATAATACGTGTATATCCGATCTAGTTAGTACTACAGTTAACGTTTTTCTAATGTTACAGTGAATCTGGAATCACGGAAGATGCGGTTAGACGTTATCTTATGCGTAAACCAATGACGACAACGGAATTGTTACAAAAATTTAAATCAAAGAAAACAGGCCTTACTTCCGAACAATTAGTTAATGTAATGACTCAAATACTGAAAAAGATCAATCCAACCAAGCAAACGATAAAAAATAAAATGTATTTATCAATTAAAACACAGTCTAATTGACATACAGTGTTACGTATATTAAGTAGTATAATTATTTTACTTCATTGAATATTTATGTTAAATAATGTAATACTTTGTCTAATAATAACGTAAATCAGTAAAATGGTTGTCCTTTTTAATAATGTCTTGTTATTCTAAGTATCGCCGCCCAAAAATAACACCAATTAATATGTACATGTACGCAGCCGTAGATAATTATGTGGGCACGTTACATTATTAGTTTTGGCTTCCGATCTTATCTTACGCGACCGTATAACCTTTATAAGTACTGATAAAAATAACATTCTATATGAATTACTATAAATGAAAAAGTGCCTTTGGATAAACCGTGTTACGAGCCGGGCTGTGTGGCAGCACGAGAGGCCGGCGAGGGGTATATTACCCAGGAATATGGTTATCAATTTGTTAGTTAAGGTGCGCGGACGAACCTGATGCGTAATCAGGGAGCCGCTAGGATTATTGAGAGCGAGGACGAACCCGGTGCGAAACCGGGGAGCCTCTAGGAGGGGGAACAAGCGCGGACGAACCCGATGCGAAATCGGGGAGCTGCTAGGAGGTTGGTTTATTCACAGACGAACCTGGCGCTTGGCCAGGGAGCTGTTCGGAGGTTGGTAGACTTACGGACGAACCTGATGCGAAATCGGGGAGCCGTAGGACACGGACGAACCTGGTGCGAAACCAGGGAGCCGTAGGAAGGGTTAGGTTTCGTGGACGAACCCGATGCGAAA
Source organism: Nomada ferruginata (assembly GCA_963583965.1). NCBI lineage: Eukaryota > Metazoa > Arthropoda > Insecta > Hymenoptera > Apidae > Nomada > Nomada ferruginata. Next base: position 3,393,760 of record OY757225.1, on the reverse strand, counting down.
TCGGGGAGCCACTAGGTTGGAATATGTAGATTGTTTGTTTGGATAAAGATGTGCGAACGAACCTGATGTGAGATCAGGTAGTCGCGGGAAATGTTAGTTGCCTCGTAACTCTAAATTATTATTTGATACAACTCGAGCGGTAAAGTTGTATCGGTGGGAACGTTGTTATGCGGGGACTGAGAGGCGCTATTAGAATATGCCGAAAGAACTTCAACCGGACAAGCGGATTCTAACGGGTTAATCTGTGATTCGAGAGGTGCGCTAAGCCCAATCTCACTGGATATAACTGATTCTATACAAGCGTGACACGACGTGACTCTACGCGTGACTATGTTACTCTGAGCCCTCGAGGGTAGAAACCAAAGGGTTTATATAGTCCCAAAATGCGTGGGGATGCACTGGAACTTTCCATATAAGGAAATATAGGAGTCGTCGTCGGGCCACGCCCGTCTTGGGTCATGATGCAGCTGACCGTGCTTGTACTCAGGTCCCCTTTATTTGTTTACATTAAACGGAAGAATTTTAGGGCGTTTTCCCTTCACAAATGCGAGCTCGAAAACGCGTTGAGAGCGACGTATGGAAAGTATTCTTCATACGTAACAACCGTATAATGTTTCTAGCCATTTCCCATAGGCCAGTCAAATTTGATCTGCCCGTTAGAAATAAACGTAGAGTTATATCAATGCAATTAATTTTCTGCAGTCAGTTTGAGTTTATTAGCAGAAAATTCGATCGCACCTATGGTGAGAGGAAAAGAATCAAAAGAAAAAAAATGTTCTACTATTACAATTTGAAGAAATGAAGATTTTTAAATTAGGCAAATGTCTGTCAAAGTTAATATTTCGAAGTCCGATCATGCAGTGCCTACTACTATCACCCAATGTGAATCCAATCGAGTTGTTACGGAATTAAGTGGGCCGTAAAGTAAATAAAAGCAGTGTCTAAAATCAGAAAAACCGCTGAAAATTTGCAGGACACCATGGAAAGAACTCGAGGAAATGCCTTGAAGAAGCATGCCAAACAATTTCGTGTACTGAATGCTGTTATTCATCGAGGAGGCACACACGAACGCAATATTTAAGCATTCTCATCCATTTGTTGCAAAGTGTTTTACCATATAATACATCACAGATGTTCTAGGCTTAAATGACATTTTTTGAAGTTAATTATAAGTAGAAACATTGTGATATTATAAACATAAAAACCTTTTTAATACAAACCTTATGGGGGCCACTTTTAAATTCTAACCCAAACTTACTCCATCACCCTATAGATAGATCATCACCCTATTGAGACCGAAGTCGCTATTGTGTCATCGGATCCTCGTGATCTACGCCGACATCTACCCCACCGAAGACGTTGTTTAGGAACATCTGGATAGGCAGCATTCACTGTTTACTAACGTCTGTATACGTAGCTTCCAATGTATGTACTATACTATGTATAGCAGGACAACGAACTGGCGGCTCGCGAGCCACGCGTGGCGCGCCTCTGTGCCCCAGCCAGTCTTAATCTTTGCAAAGGACTAGGGCATTTCTAACTGGTAGTGGGGACTTGGTTGTTCTTGGAGGAACAACTTCGTTGTCCCTGATGTATAGTATTAAAAGTTTTCATTAATATGTCGGAAACTAATAAAAACCCGAAGCTGAAATTTTATATTTAATTTTAAAATCTCGTATCGATCCGCGACTGGCGCCTTTCAGAACTGCAACCGATTTCGCGAACCTTTTCATTTGGTGAAAATGACTATTAGATTACTTAATTCGAGAAATCATCGCAGACAATCTTTTATCATGGCTGATATCTAGATCTTTAGTGGCGCTCAACGTTGTGTTAAGGAAGTTATTCTTCTTAAGCGAGTAGCACCTTCTCGATGAACCGCTATCAGAACATTATTTACTTGAATCCTGCTCGATGAACAAACTTCCCAGTCAGCCAAATCTGCAACAACCGATTCTGTCCAGATTCTGTCAGCTGGTTTTCTAAGCAGAATAGCTACAGATTTGATGCAGAATCTGATGCAGTGTAGCAGTAAAAGCCAAACAGATTCTGTACCTTGACCCATATAAATGGCCTAATGGCAGTAGGTCTAATGGCTGCTAGGGTTTCTGGGTGTAATTGGACGCACTCATTTTAGGCATGATTGGACATTATACATATATAGTAAATCCAGAATTAAATGAAAAAAGTAGTGTGGAGAAAACACGTATTTCCTACCCCACAACACGAACTACAAAGCTCGACCGCCTCGTCGAGCCGATCAGGGTAGTGCGATGCCAATTTGAAATGGGTGCTCATAGACAGCATATCATACATGCCCTAGGTCTCCATATAAGCGGAAAAAGGGTATCTGATATAAGCGAAGAGTTTATCCCCACCACTGAGGGGTATACCTCTGGAGACGTCAGGAAGTTGGCTTGGCGATCAGTGTAACGCGATCCTGGATCGGGTATATCGGTGAACTAATACTAATTCAACAATGAAACTTTGCTACTTCTCATCCTTTTCTTCTGAAACTTTTAAATAGACATAGCTGACATTTTCCTGATTAAAATGACACCAAAGACGATATAATTTGGACTATATTTACTGGCTTAAAAAACGGTAATAAGTTTCGACCGCAGATAGTCAAAGGTAGTCAAAGAAAAAGAGAAGCTGCTCGGTCCCTTTTCTTCACTCACTGTCCTTTTCTACTTTCGACGCTGTCGACAAATTCCAAACAATGTAGGAAGTATGCGATATAAGCGAGCGTTCAGTCCCGAGGCTTTCGCTTATATCAAGGCTACACTGTACATATACATGTACAATTTTATTTCCGTTACTATTTGTTCTATTTAGACTCACATTTTATACTTCATGGCAAGTAAGGACCACACCACTTTTTTTCATATAATTCTGGATTTACTGGATTTTCTGTACTTGGCCATATCGCATAAGGCATATCGCAATATACGTGTTATATTACATTTTTGCGTTTTTCTCAAAACCGTGTTTTATAACATGGTAAGAATTAGGCTTAGGTAAGAATTACTGTGCGCTGTAACGTCATCTTTTTTTCATACTTTTAATAAAAAAAAATGTTACATTACAGTTCAAGATGTAGTACAAATACAGTAAAAAGTTAAGTATAAAAATCATTCTCTAAGATCTTAAAAAAATTCCTAAAAATAGTGGAAAAAATCGCGTGTCACACCACAATACATACTCCCTTAAATTGGACGACAGCAGCGGAGACTATGTATACCCTGATACGAGCCACTTCGTGCAAAGTTTATCCTTTTGCCTCCGATGAATTTAGCAATGATATTATTAATACTTTCAACGGCATTGTTATTTAAAGCGTACAACAAACTTTCAGCTTGAGCGAAAAGTTTATTTATCGTGGTACCAATAATTTATATTTATATAATTGTCCAAACCATACTGTGTTTGGTTCCATTTTAATTAGAAAATCGGCTCACATACGTTGGTAACAATTTTATAAGAAAAAGAATCAAAAATAAAATGGTTTTAATTTTTAACCGCATTTGGAATGGTGTTGTCTCTCACCGATTTTCGGTTTACGGATGGGGTTACATAGTTAATTTTGAACTTTAATCGAGATTTTACTGTAGTTCCAACAATTTTAGAAGTTTGTCGGCAGCCTCGAACGTAGGAGAAGAAAGCGAGTGGAAAAAAGGACTGCCGATTGTCTCCGTCTTTTTCCTTTTCTGCGGCCGAAACCTATTACATACCACTAAATGTTATCCAAATTATACCGTGTTTGGTGTCATTCATCATTAGGGAAACATCACAACTGTTACAATGCTTAATTTATGAAAATATTATTATTATTATTGCATTACTGTGGATATCATTCTAATATATCTTCGTGATATGACGAGGGACGTAATGTGATACAAATGTTTCTCTTATGAAAGACGACACAACATGGGCTAAGGTCAGCCCTTTCCTCTAAACATCATGATATTGTTACGTATGAAGAATATTTTCCATACGTCGCTCTCAACCCGTTTTCGAGCTCGCGTCTGTGCAGGGAGATTGGGCTTAGCGCACCTCTCGAATCACAGATTAACCCGTTAGAATCCGCTTGTCCGGTTGAAGTTCTTTCGGCATATTCTAATAGCGGCTCTCAGACCCCGCATCGCCAGTGCGTCAACACCGTGCAAATACTTAGGTAACTTACACACTACGTAATTGAGTAGATTCGTTAAACCTATCTTTACCCCGTAATTCTTGCATATTAGTAACAACGTACCCACCGATACAACTTTACCGCTCGAGTTGTATCAAATAATAATTTAGAGTTACGAGGCAACTAACATTTCCTGCGACTACCTCATCTCGCATCAGGTTGGTTCGCCCATCTTTATCCAAACAAACAAACTACATATTCCATCCTAGTGGCTCCCCGATTTCGCATCGGGTTCGACCACGAAACCTAACCCTTCCTACGGCTCCCTGATTTCGCACCAGGTTCGTCCGTGTCCTACGGTTCCCCGATTTCGCATCGGGTTCGTCCGTAAGTCTACCAACCTCCGAACAGCTCCCTGGTCAAGCGCCAGGTTCGTCTGTGAATAAACCAACCTCCTAGCAGCTCCCCGGTTCCCGCCGAAAACCGAGGCCATGTGGTTTCACGACAGGCCTCGGAGCCGGGGACCGCCCCGGTCCTGGATTATGATAGGGGGTGAGCATGTTCAGGTTGGGGACCGGATGAATTATCTCGGTCTCCTCCTGGACAGCCACTGGCGATTCACGGTCCACTTCGACCGACTGGCTCCCCGATTGGAGAGGGCGGCGGCCGGCCTTGGCCGCCTCCTCCCAAACATCGGGGGACCGGATGAGAGGGTGCGCCGCCTATACCTGGGTGTTGTGCGGTCTATGGCGCTTTACGGCGCCCCGATATGGGCGTCAGCCCTGATGGTCGCACGGCGCAGCAAAGTATCGCTGCGCCGCGTTCAGAGGAGGATGGCCATCAGGGTGGCCAGGGGATACCGCACGATATCCCACGAGGCGGCGCTGGTTTTGGCGGGCACCGTGCCTTTCGATCTCTTGGCGGAGGGAGATACTTCCATTTACGAGCGTCTCCGAGAACTCCGCCGGGAGGGCGCGATGGTGTCCGCCGAGGAAGAAGTGGACGTGAGACGTCAGGCCCGGCTGGCTGCGCGGAACAAATGGAGGATGGAGCTCCTTAATCGAGGAGCCGCGCAGCGAGCAGTCGGGGCGGTTCTGCCCAGCCTGGACGAATGGCTGGACCGTGGCAGGGGTAGGCTCACCTACCGGATCACGCAGGTGCTCACCGGACATGGGTGCTTCGGTGAGTTCCTGTGCCGGATACGGGCGGAGGCGACGGCGGAGTGCCACGAGTGTGGGGCTGCGCTGGACACAGCGCAGCACACTCTCGAGGAGTGCCCGGAATGGGCGGCGGAGCGCCGGGCGTTGAGGGCGCAAGTGGGGGCGGATCTCTCGCTGCCTCGCATCGTTAGTATGATGCTGGGCAGCGAGAGAGCCTGGGTAGCGGTGGCCTCCTTCTGCGAGGATGTTCTTCGCAGAAAGGAGGCAGCGGAGCGGGATCGGGAATTGACCGATCCCGTCCGACGCGAAAGACGGAGGGTCAGGGCTCGCCGGCTGCGTTTGCGCAGGCTGGCGAGGTCCCCCCCTCCCGTGGTGTAAAAGCGGTGACGGTCCGAGGGACGACGGAGGTGTCCCCCCTCCCGTCTCTCGGATGGCCGTCACCGCTGACTCAGTAGACGGGCGGCCCTGCTGTGGGAGGATTATGTCCTCCCGGTATCCCGCAGGGCTGCCCGACAGCCGGAAACGGCGTCGAAAATGAAGGAGGGGCGGGCTCGCCGGCCGTTTTCCGCTGGCGAGATCCCCCCCTCCCGTTGTCTGGTATGGCTGATGGTCCCGAGGGGCGCTGAGGTGTTCCCCCTCACCCCCCTGCCGGTTGACCTCGCCAATACCCCGTATACGGGCGGCCCTGCTGTGGGAGGATTATGTCCTCCCGGTATCCCGCAGGGCTGCCCGACAGCCGGAAACGGCGTCGAAAATAAAGGAGGGGCGGGCTCGCTGGCCGTTTTCCGCTGGCGAGATCGCCCCTCCCGCGGTGTGAATGGCTGATGGACCCAAGGGGCGCTGAGGTGCTCCCCCTCACCCCCCCTGCCGGTTGACCTCGCCAATACCCCGTATACGGGCGGTCCTGCCGGGGAGGAACAATCCCCCCCAATCCCGCGGGGCCGTCGGAGAGCCGTGGGCGGCTCGGGTGGGGGCCCGAGTCGCCCTTATCACGGCCTGGAGAAGGTAGGCCGCGCTGGGTGTTACCCCTGGCGCGGCCATGTGCGATACGGCGGAGTTTTTCGGAGGGTCCTTCTGACCCTCCCGAGGATGGGGCCGCAATGGCCGGGCGTGGGGAGGCACCGGAAGGGTATCCGTAGGTCACGGGGCCTCCCCTACAAGCGCCGAGGTTAGGTAACCGGGGTGGTTTTAGCCGGTAGAAATCCGGCACTACCTCCTGCTCTCCCCCAGGGCAGGTGGTGTCTTTCGAAGATTTCCACCTCGTAACAAAAAAAAAAAAAAAAAAAAAAAAAAGCAGCTCCCCGGTTTCGCATCGGGTTCGACTGCGAACTTCTTCCTAGTGGCTCCCCGATTTCACATTGGGTTCGCCCGCGCACCTTAACTAACAAATTGATAACCGTATTCCTGGGTAATATACCCCGCGCCGACCTCTTGTGCTGCCACACAGCCCGGATCGTAACAATATATATAGTTGCGGAATATCAATTGTATTCAGAATAGTTTTGGACACGACGCATACCATCACTCTGTCGTGGCAATTCGTCACGGTATTCTTATATAAAACCTCTTTTTTGCAAAATTAATTGTTGCACACGATTTCGTTGACCCCGGAATCCAACAAATGTATGCCTAAAATGCATATAACCTAAGCTATAAATTAACGTGGCATGTGTATCAAGTTACGCTACAGTTTTGCTGTGATTCCACGTTGGCAGTCCTCCTAAGTAGGCGCCATCTCGTCTCCACTATTTGAACTAAATTTGTCACGTGACGTGACTTTCGTTCGTTTCTTATATGAGAAGATTTCAAGCTGAATAAAGGTTCATTCGAAAGAGGACGGTTCAATGCAGCACGCTGCACAGTCCGTTTGAGCCATAAAATTCTTTTACTCACCTAAAAATACTTAGATTCTGCGGATGTATTTTGTCGGTTTTTGGTCTACTTCGAACACTCATTTTATTACATATCAACACAATATGAGCCCCCTCCGAGTTTGATATCTTCTCATATAAGAATGAACAATGTAGAGTCCAAAACCCATGTTTCGGTCCAGATTGTGTCGGTATACAGCTCGCTGCATTACCCGTGTCTACCCCCATAAGGGTAACAACAAAAATGAAACACGTGACATTATTACACAGCATTTTTCAGGGTCAAGGTCATTGAAGGCGATTTTTCCTTTGTCAATACTTATCTGTGCAAAAACCATTCCACAGCCTCCTCGTGGTATACATCGGGTAATACTGCTGTCGCGACAGACATGTCATCATAATATTTAAGCACATGATTGAAATAAGTCCCTTCCAAATCTCCGAGGGACTGGCCCTTTGACAAGTTCACCGAAAGTCTAATTTCCTATAACTTCATAAGGTTTTCATAAGTGCAACGATACACTTAAAAAGTTTGTGCTGATGCATTTAATAATTGTTTAGTTTTAATTCATCGCAGTTTTTACGATGAGTACTAACGAAACAAATTTTCAAAGTATAAATAAGTAGGCATTGTAACGAATAAATGAAAATCTATTCATAGATTGTAGTTGATGTAGGTTCATTCATGTTCCGCCTCCTTCTACGATAGTTCTCGCGGAAAGAATAAAACGGATCACTGCGAAACAATTTTACATTTTTTTTTTTTAAATTCCTAACTATATGACAATAATAAATATTTGCTTAAATCTGAACTTAAATCGCTTTTTGTGCTACCGTTTCACTTGCCATGTATCTTGCCAATTTTGGTACTGTTTAATATTTCTAACATTAAAGTAATATATGAAGTAATATATTGCTTTATATTGCAACCCACTTCTGTAATTTAACAACGCAAATATGATCCAAATTGTATCGGTTTTAGTCTCATTTTAAGCATTAAAACGTCAACAATATCAAATTCAAAAGTGTGGTCACCACGGTCGCCGGATTTGACGCCCTTAGCCTTTTTCCTCTGTGCGTTAGGGTAAATACGGGTAATACGACGTGCATAAACAAACCCCACACGATTGAAGAGTCTACCGGTCACCCCCATGTAGCTACTGACTTGGGGGTGACTTTGGTGCGGTCTCTGCCGATCGCGCCCAAGTTTACCCGAGCCAAGCCGAAGTCGAACCGTTCGCCCATTCTTACAACCCAAATCGTATCTCAGACCAGTCTCTTCAATCTTGCCAAACTTTGCGCCCCCTGCAAGACTTTACACCTTCACCAACAGTTCATAGATGACGCGTGTTTCGACCTCTTGCGGTGTTGCCACTTGCACAGGTTCGCGCGCGCCCGGGTTCCGAGATACGTGGTAGACCATGTACATACAAAATTTAAATGGCTGATGTTGCAGGATCTGTTGCCAATCTGGCAAATAAGTTCCGTTTGCAGGATCTGTTTGCGAATAGGACGCCAAATGCGGGCACAGATGGAAACCGATTGGGCCTCAGATTCTGGTGTATTGCGCCAGGATCTGACGCCAATCTGCTGTCCATTTATAGACAGATTGCTGACTGGGTTATTACTAATATGAAGGATTGCGGAGTAAAGAGTTCTGAAGGTTCTGACGAATTTACTGGATTTAATCGTGAACAGTTTATATATTGCGAACCAGTCGAAATTGTATTGTCTCCATTAAAGCGAAAGCCTGGGGTCTGAACATTCGCTTAAATAGTAGAGTTCCTACATTGTTTGAAATTTGCCGACAGCGTCGAACGTAGAAAAGGACAGCGAGTAAAGATAAAGGACCGAGCAGCCAAGAGGCAAAACTAAATCCAGCGTATCGGTGAAACAACACTAATGCAACGATGAAACTTTTTTATTTTTTTTTTATCAAACTTGATCCAACAGTTTTGTGAAATTTTTCTGATTAAAATAACACCAAACACGATATAATTTGGGCCATTTTTACTGTACACAATGCATTATACACCTCTTATTAAATAATGTAAATATGATCCAAATTATATCGTGTTTGGTGTCATTTTAATCAGAAAAATGTCAGCTATGCTATAGCATGAGAAAAGGATGAGAAATAGCAGAGTTTCATCGTTGAATTAGTATTACCTCACCGATATACCCGAACCCGGATCGCGTTACACTGAGCGGCAAGCGAGCTTCAGGACGCCTCCAGGGGTATACCCCCCAGGAGTGGGGATAAACTTTTCGCTTGTATGCGATACATCATTTTCGCTTTAATGGAGACAATACTGTATACCGAAAGAATTTCAACCGCACTCGCGGATTCTGACGGGTTAACTTCTAATCTGAATGGTGCCCTAAGCCCAATCTCACTGATTGTAACCGACTTTGTACGAGCGTGATACAACGTGACTCTGCGCGTAACTGCATGGCTCTGAACCGAAGATGATTGAAATCAAAGGGTTTATATAGGCCCAAAATGCACGGAGGGGACTCATTAGAGGTTTCCATTTAAAGGTAAAACCTTGGAGTCTTCGTGGGGTCATGATGCAAGGTAATCGGTCACGATGCAGCTAGTCGATATTAGGGGCCCTATTATTTGTATACGATGGCGCCAGGAATCTTTGGGCGTCTTCCCTTCTTACACAAGCTGGAACGACACGTGCAAGAGCAGCGTATGAGAAATATTATCCATATGCAACAAAGGGTATGGAGCTGATCACATGGCTTTTGAAATAAATTGTGCATTACTTTGTGGCCAAATAAATATTTGTTGTTTTGTGGTATTAAACCTACGAATAAGGAAAAGTTAAGTCCATCAAGCGCTTTAATGATAAAATTTACAAAATTCAAGAAGTGGAGTTAATCGGTTTGGCTAATGAGCGGCTCATATATTGTGGCAGGTTTGAGTTCAACAGCAGTTGTCAGCATTACTTTATTATTGCATCAACAGGTTCTCAAACAATTTTGTAGGTGTTAGATGAGTGCAGTTTTGCATTGATATGTATTTACAAAAGTTTAGTCTGCATTTCGCAGTCAGCTAATGAGTAACTCATATTTGGGGCATCTAGTCTATTATTATACATTTGCGCCCGGATTTTGAATTTCGCAGACACTGGTTTAGTTTAGTATATAACATTTTAAACTGTTATTTAACCTTTCACACAAAATCAACGCTTGAAATTAAAAAACGCATATTTTTTGCTCACATTTGCGCGAGCGCTCTCTTAGTCTGACAGAAATCACTTATTTAATTCTTATTAAAGTCACATCATTGTGATAAGCACGTGACTTCAAGTATATCAGTGATGTAGTAACGTATTCTGAGTTTGCATTGACCTCGTTGACCCATGTTATATCAACACAGTAACACGTAGCTATAATTCAAAATACAAGTAACCACGTTGCATTGCAGTACATAATTTCTCGTTGACTTAGTGTTGTACATTTAACTAAATTAATGAATATTTAATACTGTTCGCGGAAAGTATTTTTTTTTATACTTCATGTAATTACATAAGGAAATTATGCAAGCCTTCAAATTATGCAAGTGTAAATTCGACTTGAATTTATTAAGGATATATACCAACATGTCTTCACTTCGACATATTAATGTAAGAAACATATATATACAAATAAATATGTATTTTTTATAGTCCGTGATATTAATTTATGTAAACATTATCGCTATAAAACAGAAATGTAAAATATATCAATTGTAAGGATTTTTTTACAGACTTTAAGAGGCAAAATAATAGCAATTAGGAGAGAGGACCAATCAGTATGGGAAAGAAGAGCTCCTTTGGCACCTGCAAATGTTCGTCAGTTAATTAGATCTGGAGTAAAAGTAATTGTACAACCTAGTAACAGAAGAGCTTACCCTGCACAGTCCTACCAAGCTGCAGGTGCTTCCTTACAGGAAGACATAAGCTCTGCCTCCGTCATTTTTGGAGTTAAACAAGTTCCTGTGGATCAGCTTATATCTAACAAAACTTACTGCTTCTTTTCTCATACTATAAAGGCACAAGAAACTAACATGCCTCTCCTGGACGCCATTCTTGAAAAGAATATACGTTTGTTAGATTATGAAAAATTAACAGACGTTAATGGACAAAGGGTGGTTGCTTTTGGAAAATATGCCGGTGTAGCTGGCATGGTGAATATATTACACGGTCTTGGATTAAGGTTACTTGCATTAGGACATCATACACCTTTCATGGTAAGAGAGTCTACGTACACATTACTAACAAGCTTGTCGTGTAAAATACGAAAGTGAAAATCGAGAACTGTTTCCGGTTATGCAATATATTATTTATATACAAAGTGAACAACGAAACGTGATCAGCTGCGATTATTCTGTTGTTACTAGATTGATCGAAAATTTGTTTATGTGGCATAACATGGTTTAATGAAAGCTTAAACATCATTATAGTAAATTTTAAAATCTCCATTCCGAAGTATTGAAAATTACCTTCAATATTTGTCTATATAAGAAATGCATTATAGTCACCGTAAAGCTTTAATTAAAAAAATGTTATATCAAAATTCCTAGCGTCTCGCTAACGACAAAATAATCTGATTGATCGCGTTTCGTGGTTCACCTTGCATATTGTCGAATGTACTGTTACACTCACCAGGAAGGTTAGGCAACCCGGATAATTCGGTTTTAAGGGGTGAAATACCGAATTATGGCACGAACGGAAAATATGGTTGCCTAAACTTCCTTGTCAGTCATTGTTATAAACTTTATTAGGAACATTTTTCTAAACATTATTCGTGTAATTTACACATTTCGCTCAATTTCTAACAAGGAACATACCGAACGGTCCGTCTCCGATTTTGATGAAACTTGGCGGATATATTAACCGGACGAAAATAAGGGACATGTATTTTTTTATAGCGGCCCAATCGCAGGTTTATGGGTGGAATCACTCCTTGAAGATTCAGCAGAAAAATGGTATATCGAAAACTGTCACACATATAAGAAAACTTCTTAAGCAAAAGTATCTGAGGTAATGGTATCTTGAGGTAAAACAAAAGGTGGTCGCAGATTTTGCAAAAAGTAATTTGTTTATAACAAACAAATTTATTGTTACATTATATTAAGAGGAACAACAATTTACATAATGACAAAAAACAACCGACATTTTTTCTGAATCCACTGATATATAATATGATGGTTTTGCCTCCTACAGTTTTGTAAATTTTGATATAATACGCAGACCGCGCGAATCCGCCGGGCTGCGGCCGCACGAAGGTATAACAAGATGCTCTAAAATTTGCAATACTTATTTTAATTACATTAGTATCCATTGCAGTATGATATTGTTAGGAAGTAGTTCGTTGCTTGGAAATTAATATCCATTAATTACAAAATTCGTATAAAAATTAGAGAAGTAATAGACATTAAATTCGAGAAGGCTTCCAGTTTCTTTACTTTTATGTATACGATCGCTATCGGACGAGGATTATTTCGTCAAATTTAATAATTGATGTCGTTTCATTTCGAATGAAGATTAAGTATACGTGGCTTGTGTACTTTTCGTTAGTGAATTATTTATCCCATTATTATACAAGGAATGCAATATTAATAGTATAGAGACTGTGAATTTACGGAACATAAGTTTCATAGAAATGGTATTCCGTAAAGAAATGTCGAAAGCAAAATGATTTTTTACACCACGCACAAGCAATGATAGCAGCAATTGTCACATGTTGGTGCTGAATTTGCATTGAAACAAAAATCTAGTGGTTTGCCAAAATGAGTGCTGCCTTTTATATAGGCACTCTTAAACCACGCATATTTGAAAAGATCTGTAGCTTAATAATATTGTCTCTTAAATGCAGATTAACATCGTAATCGAAAAGGATAATTATGTCCGAGAAACGTGTAACAAAGTTTTTTCAAACTCGAAATCCGTAGCGGTTCAATTTATCGTGTTGTGCCTTTCGGTATGGTAAGGTGTTTCATTCCATTATCATGTGGCGTAGCCTCCGAAACCATTTTATAACACTGACCTGCCCAGCAGCGATCATATACATACAAGTAAAGAAAGAGGTAGGACTACTACTACCGAATTTAAAGGACTACTACTTCGATATTAAAGGATATTAATTTCCAAGCAACAAACTACTTCCTAACAATATCATACTGCAATGCATACTTATGTAATTAATATTACTATTGCAAATTAGATAATATTAGATGCTCTTTTATGATTAATAAATGCGTATCTCAAAATAATAGCCGTCCGTATGCCTATACATGTATAGTACATACATATATGTATCTCGTGCGGCCGCCGCCCGGTGGACTCGCGCGATCTACGTATTATATGAAAATTTACAAAACTATAGGAGGCAAATCTATCATATTATATATCAATGGATTCAGAAAAATATTTCGGTTCCTTTCTATTATTATGTAAATTGTTGTACCTCTTAAAATAATGTAATACTACATTTGTTTGTTATAAACAAATTACTTTTTACAAAATCTGTAACAACTTGTTGTTTTACCTCAAAAAACCATGAAACTTTTCCTTAAGAATTTTTCTTATATTTGTGACAGTTTTCGAAACGACAGTTTTGTGACCTTTTGTCTGCTGAAACTTCAAGGGGTGATTTCACGTGTCTATAATACGTGTTCCTTATTTTCACCTGCTTAATATATCTACCAAGTTTCATCAAAATCGGGGACGGGCAGTTCGGTATGTTTGCTTGTAAGCTACGCATTATTTAAAAAATTATTTCATACAAAAACTGAATGGTTCTAACAACAAGAGGCACATCATGTAGTGCATGTTACTTTTTGCAAGGACGTATACTTCTTATCTTTAAGTGAAATATTTTACGTCATTCTTTTATATTGACATTTGAGAAAGGGTCAAGTTCTAAACAAGGATAACTATCAATCTTTATTAGGCAAGTAAGTATCAATCTTTAGTTCGGCAACTCGAAAATTCAGAAATATTTGGAACTTTGCACAGATGTAGTTCATACAATACTAACAATTTTTGTTTCCTGCTAGAAAATGGTTCAAGGGGTGAAAACACCCCTCCAAAGAAATCTTGACTTTTGATATTGTCGTGAATAATTAACACTTTACCGACCGGTAGCCAATTAATCGGCTTTTTGTCCATGACGCTTATTGACCGGTAGCCTATTAATCGGTTGCCACGGCACCCAATAATTTGTTGTCTATTATCGAGGTACAACTGTTAGATTGTACTGTAAGCTCCCATATTCTTGTATAATTTTTTAAAGCTTACCTATTAGCGTTCGCGTATTTTTAAAGAAGAGAATGGGGTCGGGTGGCGAAGCTACCGGTCGGTAAAGTATTAAGAAACTGTTTAATTGTAAGATACATGAAAAAAATTAAATTAAAAGTTGAATGACTTGTTACGAGCCGAGGGCTAAGGGTACGGTTGCGGAGCCGAGGATCGTTTGTTTAAAGAATTTGTTAGTTACGGATGTACCGGTGCGTATTTCATCACCGGGTGCCGCTTAAGGTAGGAGGATTTCGTTCGATATCGAAAGGGAATTTAACCCGATCTCACTGAGCTTTAGCAGAACTTGTGACGATCAATTACGGCGTAAAAACGCAGCTTGACTATTCAGAACTAAGCTACTGAGGGCAGATTTCGTGCCGAAAAATCAGTCTAAAAAGATGGTGGGGGCACGAAATCCTCCCAGAAAAGCCAACGGCTCCTTCAAGGGCTGCGTCATCGCGTCATCGCGGAAGGGGCAGAACCGACTGCATGCACTCTCGATTCCCAAATAAGGGCATAAATAGACGAAAACGTGGAAACAATCCTTCCTACGTAACAGACTCTTGATGGTCTATAATACGGATGTGAGAAATTTACAACTGTTTTTTTTTTTACAAAATTTACTCCCATCCCCTCACTTTTTGATGTTTTGTTTTTTGCTGTTAAATACATAGATAACCTTCGGAGAGCTCTTTCCAAAACATATAAATGAATTGATACAACCAAATTTTTGAACACACGAAACCTCTGCGTTGTCGTACATGAAAACAAATAAAAAATACAATTCATTAGTATTAATCAAAGAAACAAGTTGTTCAGGATTTTTACCTTAACGACTCGTATCGTAACCACACCTATCGATCTTACATGTATCGGAAGGTAGCATCACAGCCACGGCGTATCCCCTTCTTTCTTGTCTTTCCCTTCATTCTCATCCATGTTGTCTCCAAGAAAAGGCATTCTGAAACATTTAGCACGAACATCATTTGGCTTAATATAAAACTCGGGGCTCAAAATACTACATTTATATACACCTAACAAGCAGAGGATATTATTTCGATATCAAAAATGTCATTGACCTCTGTGAATTGTTCGTACTTGTCCTCTGTAGATGGATTGTAGTGAACGTCTGTGATTTGCTTCGCGCGGAATTCCGCTTCTATTAGAAAGAACCGTCGCTTTCACGACTTTGACATGAACGACTTCGCAGCAGATATTGTGAAGGAGGTGACCTGCTTAGGGCCATTGTGTAAGCAGATTCTGTCCAAATTCATCTGGCCAGGGATGAATAAGGACATCACCGGCTGGGCTCGGACGTGCCTTCAGTGCCAGCGAGCGAAGATGCATCGGCACGGCAAACTGTCCCCGGAAAAAATTGCCATTCCGGATGAACGGTTCCGGCAGGTTCACTTAGACATAGTGAGATTCCTACCCATATGCAACGAGTATAGATATCTTCTGACCATGCTGGATCGGTATAACCGTTGGACTCAAGCGACTCCGTTGAAAGAAATTTCAGCTTTCTCTGTGGCTGGAGCTGTGTACGAGGGTTGGATAACACGTTTTGACTCGCCCACAGTTTGATGTGGAATTGTTTAAGGCGCTGACGAACCTGCTGGGAGCTGCGAAGACCAGGACTTCACCGTATGATCCACAATCCAACAGCATCCTGGAGCGACGGCATCGTACCTAGAAGTCGGCCTTGACGTGTCACCTTTAGGAGGACGGAAGCTGGCTGGCGTGTCTTTCAACCGTAATATTCGGGCTGCGGACGGCTTTCAAGGCCGATGTTAAGTGTTACGCAGCCGAGATTCTCTACGGCACCACACTCAGGGTGCCACTGGAGTTTTTTAAAGACGTGGAGCACCCAGTCAAGCCGGAGATTTTTGTTCAGGATCTTCGGGAGATGATGAGACGTATTCGTCCTAAACCAACATCCCACCACGTGAAGGGCACCTCTTCCGTTTTTGGGGAACTTGAGCAGGCTACTCACGTGTTTGTCAGGGACGAAACCATCCGACCTCCGTTGCAGCCACCCTACAATAGTTCGTCCGAGGTGTTAGCGAGCCCGAATCAAAGGCTGTATACTGTTCTGGTGAAGAACAAGCCGAGCAACATTTTAACCGAGAGGCTCAAGCCGGCGTATTTTTCTTTACCAGAAAGTATTAAGGACACAGCTGTTCCAGCTTCTTCTAATACAGCAGTAGTACCACCACCACTTCGCACCTACCCGCCGTGTCCAGAGTGCTCTGTTTCTTTTTTTCACGTTGTTGTTTTAGTGTTGATTACTTGTTAATTGTTTTAATAAAATCCAGTTCTTTTTCACGTTATAAATATTTATACATGTGGGAGGTTATTTCTTTCGGAGTCCCCCACAAGATTGCTACTTTTTCCTGTAGAGACGTGGCGGTAGCGATATAATGACTCTCCCATGCAGAATTTAAATGGCCGAAGTAGCAGGATCTGCTGCGTTTCTTCTGCCAATTTGTCAACAAGTTATATAGCAGGATCTGCCGCCTTTCTGTCATCATAGCATGTGCGCAGACTCTGTTTCCCTTTTGCCGCCAATCTGTTGCCACAGCGGGATATAACAGATCCTGCATAAAATCTGTTACCAGTCTGTATACAAAGCCTGCTAACAGATCCTGCTCTAGCAGGTTTGGCTGACTGAGTAGACCGGGCTGATGCAAATTAGGGATGGACAATTGGAAAGAAGTGCAATAGAGGAAATGAAAATTGGCAATATACATAGAAGAAAACAAAAAAAAATAGTGATTTATAGGGGGCAAAAGGAACCAACTTAGAGATGAAAGAGACACGGTAGAGATTGAAGAGGGAGAAAGAGAGGGGGAGGGGAGAAGCATGCAGCCGCTTGGTCTTCTGATGAAGGGATTCGAAGAAAGAATACTGGAAGGGATACAGGTGAAATTCAGGAGAGAAATTACAGATTTAAGAGAAGACATAGTAGAGAGCAGAGGAGAAGTGGGCTGTACGACAATGTTCAAACGTATGAAATAAGTGAGTGTTCGACGAGTATAATGACCAAGTATCGGGTAGAATCGCCATGTTCGCACCTCTCGTGAGGACGGATACTCCAGAGTCGTTTAGGAGGTGCTCTCCCTTATAAGTATATTCGGAATTTGTCGTGTAAGTCGTGTATGACTTCACTTTTTAGACTCTCTTGAATGATTGTATTTTCTAGACTTGTTGGGGATCAAAGCGCAGAAAAACGACTGCTTTGGGTTAAAGCCCAGCGAAGACTGACTTCCTCCTCGAGTGTAACCCCACACGTCGATTCGAAAGCGTTTTTTATGCACACTGATTGGATATTAGGAAAAACATCAAATGTCCAATCAGCGTGTTTTGAAGGTGTAGACGCACCCTTCCTGAGCGCCCGAAGCGCGTTTGGAAATGGGGAAAGACGCGTTAAAAAACTTCCTCGCGGGATTGCCAGAGCGCGTTACGTTGAGGATAGCAACTTTAGACGCAAAAATAAAAAACCAACAAGCCTTCTCAAAAATTATTTGTTTATATAAGAATGCACCTTCCTCTTACTTTCTCTGGGGTCTAGTGGGGACTAGTGGTGGAGAAATATCGATGACACTATCGATATTATCGATGGTTCCTACTATCGATAGTACATCGAAAATGTGGGTTAACATTCGTAATGCCGCGAATTTAAAAAAGTTTGGTAATTTGATGATAAGCATTTGTTCTATAACTGACGATAATGTAGGAACTGGAGAAAAATGAAGGGCAGCTGTCGCTGCTCGCCTGCAGACCAGCTGTGTCCCAGGTAGCATGGTCATAAACGCCCTGTACCTGGAGGACGTTGCGGCGCTTCGCACTCCCACATACACCTACAATATCTATTAGCGAACCGAACGTGATTCCTCATGGGAAACAGAGAAATGAGGTGTGAAAAATACATATATGTAGGAACTTTATAAAAATGAAGGGGAGTCATCGGGAATCGAACCCGAGACCTTCATATTACTAGGCACTGATCAGTCCATCTACGCCGCGGCCCCTTCTTGGGCAACGTAGTTCTTAAGTTCCTCTTATGTTCTTTGATGGAGGCGCCCGATCCCACACTACCGATAGTATTTAGTCATTACGGGGGCCGACTCTTTTGGGGCCAACTCCGAATCGATCTAAGCGCCATTAGACAGAACGGGCGTTAGTGAAAACAGAAAAATCGTCAGCTTCGACATTTTACGGGGTGACATCTAAACTCATTATACAGAATTATAAACTCACGATGTGACATCTAACATCATTAGGCAGAATTATAAAAGGAGAGTGGGAGGCCATAGTTGCCAAATCACATTATTTGAGAGTTCTGTCGCACTATTGCCACATCTGTTACAATCGTGGCCATCAGCTAAATGAATCGGCTCGAGCCGAGATTTTCATTCCTGCCGGACATAGACATAGCTGCTGAACGGCTGGAAACTTTTTTGTAGGTTCGATCCCCCTCGGCTATAATTTTTTTACATTAATTTTTTTCTAATTCCCAACTATATGACAATGATCAATATTTGCTTACCAATATTTTAAAAACATTTGTTAAATATTTTAATTTAATATACCTAAATCTGAACTTATAGCGCTTTTTGCGCTACCGTTTCTTTTGCCATGTACATATCTTGTCAATTACGGTACCGTTTAATATTTCTAACATTGAAGTATAATGTATGAAGCATTTTCAGGCATCTTACAATTAGATTGAACAGTCGTAGATGAAGTGCAGGAAAACTCGTGTGATGTTTTACTACTATTTCGCCTTTCTTTTAGATGACACAATCATTTCTTTTTTACAAATAAGTATTGTTGCGAAAGCAATTATACCATCAGAAATAAAGGAAAATATTTATTTATAGAGATTTTATGCGAGTACTGAATATGCATATATTGATAATCGTGAATTCATTTCATTCGCTTTTTCCCATTGCTTCGGTCATTGTGTAGAATGTAGAATGACAAACGAAAAATACGGAGACATAGTTGATATTGTCATAACTATTACAGTTTTGCTTTTCAGGAAAACTTCGATAGATTCGACTCAAGTTGAGATTTTGATTTTTGCCGAACGTAAAAGAGAATACTGCAAATGAAAGAGAAGATACAAGGGTCAAGTTGAAAAAAACAGATTGATAAAACAATATTAATATGTGTAAAAAAAATAATTTTTGGAACTTATGAGAGAAGCCCCTATTGCTGCTTGACATAGGTCAGGCACAGCCAACTGTGCCAACTAATATATTTCATATATATTAACATAGCAGCTTTATTGGTAATATAAATGAAACATACCACCAAATGATTGAAATCTTGAGTTGATCATTTTGAGCTTTGACGTGTATACGCGTCCAAATGTTAGAAATATCAAACAGTTCCATAATTGGCAAGATACTTGGGATGAAAACGGTAGAAAAAATCGCTTCAACTTCATATTTACGTATATTAAATTAAAGTATTTAACAAATATTTTTAAAACATTTGTAAACAAATATTGATCATTGTCATATTGTTCTGCCGCGTACCCGCGACGTACCGTGTGGACAGGACCGAGCAGGTAAAACGAAGGTCGTAAATCTTCGTTCCGACTAGGGTCGCGTCGCGTGATGTTTAGGCTTATTCCTATTCTTATTTCGAATAGGATTATTATTGATGTAATGGATAATCAATGAGATTAACGAATTCTTCAAGTAACAATGTTTGATATATTTGTAGACAAGTAAGTGTTGGTTCGACGTTGAGTGTAATGACGAAGTATCGGGTGAAATCGCGATGTTCACACCTCACGTGAGGACGGATACTCCGGAGTCTTTTAGGAGGCGTACTCCTTTACAATTGTATGTGAAGAATGACTGATATGCCGAACTGGACGCTGCAGGGTTACCCGGGTGGTGAGCCATTGCGAATTCAATCCACCGGCTGGATATGAGAGTTGATGATTTGCTTCAAGGCTGAAGCTAGATTTAAGGTTGATGTTAGACTTGTCGTGTAAGAGGGTGTAAGGCTCCTACGAATGACGTGTTCGTGTGAATTATCTTTTTAGACTGACTGCTGATCTTAGACTGACTTCCTCCTCGAGTGCTTCTCAGCACGTCGACTCGGAACCTTTTTTGGGCACGCTGATTGGACATTAGCAAAAATGTCTAGTTTCCAATCAGCGTGTTTTGGAGGTGTGACCGCACCCTTCCTTTGCATCCGAGGCGCGTTGCATGAAGGAGAGGGTACGTCTTTGAACGCTGTAGCGGAATTTCCATCGGGGACCTAGAGCTTGACCTGGCCGTGTCATCTGCGGCCCAGCTGCGAGGCCCTTTTGGAAACTCACGTTTACGACGCATGCAATGAACTGCTGAGGTCGTGCATGCCTAATTTCTGCTACCTTGACAGATTAGAGTGTAAAACGACTTCCTCAAAAATAGTTATATTACTTGCGCGTCATACACGCCCTAGCCATCTGCACGTTGAAAGTCATTCCTTGTGCAGATGCCTAGACGCCTTTTTATGAGGGGACCGATGTTTAGAAATATGTTGGTTCCGCGGGTGCGCCGCGAAACACATATACTTAGCAATGAAAAAAAAATGAATGTAAAAAAATATACCCCAAGGGGACTCGAACCTACAAAAAAGTTTGCAGCGGCTCGAATCAACATCTCGGCTCGAGCCGATTCATGTTGCTGATGCTTATGTTATAATTGTAACAGATGTGACAACAGCGTGACAGAGGTTTGATACGTGCCGGCAACTATGCCTTACTGATGTCTGTGTGCACGCATCACGTATTCACGTATGAATCGCCGTTCGTGGTGTGAAATTATAACTTACAATTACCGACTGATTTGTATTTTTATCGACCCTGACGGTAACTTGGCCAAATTCACTACAATGTACCATAAACGCCACCGACGGAGAATCAGTGAACTATTCTTACGTCGGATACGTGCAAATCGTAACAGTCGTTTTTCGCCTTCCAGAAGTGATAGATTGTGAAAAATCGAATTTCTGTGATCTTGTGCTACTTCAAGACAGTCGGGTAGAGTGTTTTAGCAGTGAATAAACTATTAATTTGTTCAATATTTGCTAACTGTGAAATGTGTCAAATCGCCTGCAACCATCTTGTTTCCTACGCCGTTGTCTGTCTCAAGCTTGCCAGTTTAAGAAATACCATTCTTCTCAACGAATGGTGTTTATTGGCGTTCAGACATACTTCCCCGGCTATGGTGAAGTCTACCCGTGTGTACTATATCCGCGAAAGTTTCATTAATGCAATTGTTCAGACGAGTATTTGCTGCTACGAAATCGAGTCTCTCTCTCGCGCATGGCGTATACGTGCATGCTTTCCTTTGTGTGAGTGCACGCACACACGTCATGGCGCTTGGAGTCGGCCCCCTTAAAGGCTGGCTTTCTGCGTGATCTTGCGTACGAAAGAATCTGCAATTCAAAGAATATTATATCCTTTGTACAGGATTGAACTGTATCTGCGCGTTTTTAGGAGAGCTCTCTCTTCCTCTGCGCTTAACGTCATTTCCTTGGCTGCCACAGAGCGCTCATCCTTACATTACTTATGTATGTACTACATATGCATACATATCACATTCCATCACTATCGATAATTATCGATGGTCGATGGTCCAACTATCGGAAATTATCGATAGTGCTGACCATCGATATTTCTCCACCACTACCAAGCACTGTCTGATCTTCGCTCGGAAAACTCGGCTCTCTTGTTCCACCTCGTGAGCCTGACGATCTCGGCTCCTGAGTTTACCCGAACTGAGCGTATCGCGTTGACCGTGTCGCGCTTTGGCTCCTCGAGTTTACCCGAAAGCATCACGCGCTTCGGCTCCTCGAATTTACCCGAAAGCGTCACGCATCAGACTCATTCACTCCCCAGCAAAATTCTGTGCGTGGCGTGCCTAAAGAAGTTTACACTTCAATAAAATAACTTTAGATACTTATCGTCGATTTTCCACCAAAGCAATACAATTAAACTGCGACGCTAAGCACTGTCTGATCTCCGCTCGGATAAACTCGGCTCTGTTTTTCTACCTCGTGTGCTTGACGATCTCGTCTCCTCGAGTTTACCCGAATGAGCGTATCGCGCTGACCGTGTCGCGTCGAGCGTGACGCGCCGAGCGTGACGCGCTTCGGCTCTCGAGTTTACCCGAAACCGTGACGCGCCGAGCGTGACGCATCAGACTCATTCACTCCCCAGCAAAATTCTGTGCGTGGCGCGCCTAAAGAAGTTTACACTTCAAAAACTTTAGAAGAAGCATTTGGAGCGGTATTATTAATTGAGCGACGTCTCAAGTATGACTTCGCCTCGCACAGTTTGCTGAATCGGTGGTAAGCGGACACGTCGCGCTCGGCGCGTATCCGCTCGATTTTTCACGAACGCGGCCTCGATTGCACGTGTTGCTGAGTCGCACTTATTGTATTGCATCGTATACTCATATCGGGTACAACACGTTCAAGGTGTATCGATATATTAAAAGTTACGAGGTTGCATTATTAACAATCCTAGTGGCTCCCAGTTCTTAAATAAGCTCTGGTTCGTCCATGCACTTTCTATATTACCGGCTCCCGGTGATGAAACAAGCAGCGGACTGATTCGTCCGCATAACGAACAAACTCTTAAACAACTGATCCTCGGCTCCGTAGCCGCGCCTCTACCCTCGGCCTGCACTGTAAGATTTAGGGATGATTGGACAGGATCTATTGTCCCTATTATTGTAAATAATTCCCGAACTGTCGTTTTTTACATGAACTGTTTATGCAGTGAATTTGATAATACGTTAAATATTCATGAAAACTTATATATTTTCCTTACTATCATACTTTCTTCTACTGTCCGTTATATGTATAAAAACATGACAGTAATAGATAATAAAGATCATTATAATAATTAGAGTTATTGTACCGTAATTATAATATGACATTTGAGAAACCAGTCTTATATTGAATTACACTCTACATGTAATTATACGTAATGAATATTATTGTTTGCTAGCACATTGGACCAGCGCATAATTATAGAGATTCTGCTATGGCAAGGCAAGCTATACGTGACGCAGGATATGAAATTGCGCTAGGTGCTATGCCAAAGTCGATTGGACCATTGACCTTTATTTTCACTGGCAGTGGTAATGTCAGTCAAGGTGGTCAGGAGGTTTTCCAAGAACTTCCGCATGAATATGTACCACCCGAAATGCTGAAGAAAGTTGCCGAACATGGTGGTAAGCTAACTATATATTGTACACATGGTGCGGCAAAAGTTTTCGGAATTTTGTTTGGAAGGTGTTTTGAAATATTTTCTGTGGTTTTTAAATTCTTTTTATTCAGTTGCATTTAGCATGTAGTTTTGGTCTAGAAAGTGTCTTTCAATCGCTTGTTGACTTGCAGATAGCTGTATGTTGAGTTATACAGAGGAGGGTTTATATAGTCCCGAAATGTATGGAGGGGCTCATTAGAAGCCTCCATACATGGTAAGGACACAGAGTCTTCGTCGGGTCACGTTTGCACTTAATCGGTCACGACGCAGTTGGTCGGTACCAAAAGGGTTATTCTTCGTGTGGTAGCGAGATAAATCTTTAGACGTCTTCCGTTCTTACGCAAGATCGAACGACGCGTGCGAGCGCAGCGTAAGAGAATATTATTCATACGTAACAAATGCAACGAAGAAATTTTTTTATTGTTATTAATATAGGAAGCCAACTCGCGGATAGAGCGTGGTCAGGTTGGTGTTCAATGAGTGACAAGAATAAGATTAATAGACAGCTTTATTCACACGGGACGGTTCTTCTCGGAAAACGTCTTTCGTCCGTTGCTGACGGAAAACTCTACTCTACGCAGTCAGATCCCCCCTCTATGGCCACCTGACTCACATTCCAATCCGTCGCCAATACGCCATCGACGGTCGCTTGTTTCATGGCACGGCCCGTGACCTTGTCCCTAAACCAACTCCCGCTCTCGTCATAAAATGCCTACATTTATCATATTAAAAATTGGTGAGGCTGTTGCGAAAAAACGAGACCAAACACGAATAATTTAGATCATATTTAGGTTAAGAAATTACAAAAATGGGTTGCAATATAAAGCAAATATGATCCAAATTATATCGTGTATAGTTTCATTTTAAGCAAAACAGGTCAGCCATTCTGTAAAAAAATTTGCAGAACAAAATGAATACGTAGAGTGTGGGAGTGCGTTGCACCCAACGTCCGGGCACTGGACGTTTGTGACCGGGCTACCTGGGACACGGCTGGTCTGCAGGCGAATTGCGATGGTCTGCAACACCGTGTCCCCTATTTTCCATGTTTTTAGCATAACCGTTAGGTTTAAGGGAATGACTGTAGGAATGAATTGTAAGGAAGTTCCGGCGGGTAAGGATAGCGTAAGGCGGGAAAGGAAAAGAATACAAGATGTGCGGATAAACGATTACTATACTTTGTACAATCAGCTCGACACACCCGTCTCGCACGAGCGTCGTTCGATACTTTTATTCGTTATCCGAAAGGAATGAAGTGTTTTATTACTTGTGAAAAAATCTTGTTTTGACAACTTGTTTTTACGTGGATAAATTATGTTTAAAAAAAAGATTGGTTAAATGAATGTTTCAAAAAAAAATAATGTTAGAAAAAGCTAGTTAAACTTACCCATTCATCCACGTTTTGTTGACAGTGGGTCAATCCTGACCTTTCTAGGTAACCCTGAACAGCTGATGTTACAGCCAAGTTGGTGTTACAGTCGGAATTCACTTCACTGTCACTTTCATTGCACTTTTACTTTGCACTATAACATTCAGGGGTGGTTCGATAGGATGTATTATTCTTACGTATAACCAGTCGGTCACTCAGTGACGAATGAATACATTACTCCGTAATGATTTAAGATTAATTCACTAGCCATCCGATGCGCCTGTCTCTGCGGTCGATACAAAGGCTATAGCCGGATAAGGGGGTTAAATGTGCCCCTAAATCAAATTCAACTTGTGAGGTGCCATTCAATAGCTTATCAAGAAAAATCAATCCGTACCAAGTTTCAACCCTGTAGCTCGACTGGGAGGGTAATTACAGCGAAAAAAGAGACATTTCCTTTATGGAGGCACATAGTGTAGAAGTTTTGCAGATCTTTAAATTGGAAACCCGAGCTGCAAAAATAAAAAAGGGTAAAAATGTGCTTAATAATGCCGATTTTGTATTGAAGGAATCGGGGACACACATTTATATTTTTTTGTAGGTAGGTACATATTATTGATACTACTATTCTCATTTTTTTAGACTTTTTAATTGGGTGAGCCGCAGTTAAAAAAATTGAAAACCGATTTTTTCGTCGTTTTTTGCGTGGCAAAGTAACTTATACGGCGAATTTTCGTCTATTCTTTACGAAATAAGTTTTTATGCAATGTTCAATGTTTTTAATTGATATTACGTCACTACTCTATATTCTAAAGTACGTAACATCTTTTCAACGGTGACGGTGGTCCTGCGGTAAAGTGTCGGACTGGTAAACAGCTGGGAGTTTACCTGTGTCCGCCGAAGCATACGGGCGTGTCTGTCCAGCAGAGCCACGTCCCTTAATTGCACCCGCAGTCGCAGTGAACAAATCGTGAAAGTGAAAGCTACATGTGAAGTGCATTCGTGGTCTCTTGTCGCCGCAAACCACATACATAGTCTGGTGCGATAATATAAGCATCATCATCACGGATCCCCTACAGGGGAGATCCCCAGCCCAACTGAGCGGCCTCAAAATCATACCTCGACCCCGCAATACTAAAATCAGATATTTCACACGCCAGGGCCCTCAACCAATTTTTTTTTTTTTTTTTTTTCGAGGTGGAAATCTTCCAAAAACACCTCCTGCCCTGGGGGAGAGTAGGAGGTAGTGTCGGATTTTTACCGACTAAAACCACCCCGGTTACCTATCCTCGGCGCTTGTAGGGGAGGCCTCGTGACCACCGGAGACAGCTTCCGGTGCCTTCCCACGCCCGGCCATTACAGCCCCATCCTCGGGAGGGTCAGGGGGACCCTCCAAAACTCCACTGTAGTTGCACAGGGCCGCGCCAGGGGTAACACCCAGCGCGGCCTTCCTCCTCCAGACCGTGATAAGGACGACTCGGGCCCCCACCCGAGCCGTCCACGCTCTCCGACGGCCCTGCGGTATTGGGAGGATTGTTCCTCCCCGGCTGGACCGCCCATATACGGGGGTATTGGCGGGGTCAACCTGGAGGGGGGGGGGCACCTCAGCGCCCCTCGGGTCCATCGGCCATTCACACAGCGGGAGGGGGGATCTCGCCAGCGGAAACGGCCAGCAGAACCGCCCCCGACTACTCGCTGCACAGCACCTCGATTGAGGAGCTCCATCCTCCACTTGTTCCGCGCAGCCAGTCGGGCTTGGCGTCTCACGTCCACTTCTTCCTCTACCGACAACATCGCGGCCCCCCGGCGGAGTTCTCGGAGACGCTCGTAAATGGAAGCGTCTCCCTCCGCCAAGAGATCGAAAGGCACGGTGCCCGCCAAAACCAGTGCCGCCTCGTGGGATATCGTGTGTTACGTCCCGGCCCTAAGGTGGGACGTAATGTAGGGATCTTGCCATGTCACCCGGCCCGCAGCGGCAACAACTTGCTGAGGACCGTAATTTCTCCGGGGAGAGGAGGCATGTCGAGGAAGGAAAAAGGATATTTGGATTTGGATGTGCGTTTCGTCTCGGAATCGACCGCCTAAACTCATCAGTAGGGCTGCAGTTGATTCCTGCCCCAGACGCAAGGATTTAGGGATTGGAACTTATACACACAGTGGACCTGTATATCGTGGACTTCAAAAATCTTTTCCACCCCCAAATCAACCGCCTAGAGAGCCTCATTGGATCCAACTCCAAAAAATAGAGAAACTCCACGATCTCTACTTCGGCATAAACCCAAACAACACGGAAATCGACATCACCGAGACCCTCAATGCATAATACAATTCCCGCCAAGCTCAAATTAATTTCAGCGAACATAAACACAATCGCATCCACAGAAAGAAGATATTATCTGGCCCAATTCGTAAAATCGAAATTCCACTATCGAAATTCAAAAATTACAACCTCATCCGAAAGGATAGAAACAGCAACAACGGTGGAGGAGTAGTTTTACTAATCAAAAGAAACATAAAATCCGAAATGGTCCCCCTAAACTTCTCCACCCAAATCCTCGAATCAGCCATCGTAAAAATCAATCTCCAAACAATAACAACCTCTCTGTTATTGCCGTCTACGCCGCAGGAGCCCAATCCACAGATTTCATAAACGAACTAAACTTGATCTTCAACACCCTCGACCTAAAAAAAAACCCCATTAACTATTACATCCTAGCCGGAGACCTTAACGCCAAACATCAACACTGGAAACACCTACAATACAATAGCAGAGGCCACTTGCAAACTGGATCCAAAACCACCAACTAAACCACAGAATCTCCCTTAAATTCTCAAACATCCCCACCTTCCCCAGAGGGAACTCCTTCCTCGACATCTGCATCATAGACAGCCGACTAATCATTCTCAACAAGAACACAGACGGAACCATCCCGACCTTAAATCTAGACAGCGACCACAGGGCGATCCGCCTAGTCATCTCACTCCCCCAAAAGGACGATCCCATTCATCCACCCCAACCATCCCCGCAACTACAACAAGACAACCGCCTGGACAAAATTCGGAAGCCATCTAAATAAAAATATGACAACGTAAATCCCGCTTAATAAAAACCTCACAAATCCGGAAATTGACACCCACCTAGCCGTGCTCACTAAAATAATACTAAACGCAACCGACCGAAACTTTCCTGACTACAACTCCGCAGACACGTACATTAACCATTCAATCAGGAAACTGCACAGAACCAAGACCACCCTACTGTCAATTCTTAACAACGCCTAGAGACACACCCCCCCACTCTCAGGAAATTATCCAAATAGCTAAAGCCCAACTGAACAAATTCAAAACGGCTCTAAAAAAAGAATTTTAAAAATCTATAAACACGCACTGGGAAAATAAAATAAAAAACATCCCGTTCAACTCCCACCAAATGTTCCCTAAACTAAACTCAATATTTAGAAAAAAAGAGCCTCTCCATCGCTAACCTCAAAATTCGAACAACAAGCCGCGGCCACTTGGATAAAGACACGATCCCTCTGAACTCTCTCCGAAAAGCAACCCGCCCTACGACTCTGACCTCACCTTCTTCACATCTCTCCACCACACAGGCCAGCTGTTCCAAAACAAAAAATCCGAAGGCCCCGACAAAATCACAAACATAATCCTAAAAAACTTACCCACTAGAATCATATCCTGCTATAACACCCTTTTCAACAACTGCCTTAATAATAGATACTTCTCCACGGCCTGGAAATTAGCCCGAGTCCGCGGGCTACTTATAAAAAAGAAAGGAAAAAAATCCGTCTGACCCATCCAGCTATAGACAGATTAGCCTACTCCCTAACATTTCAAAAATATTCGAAATCCTAATTAAAAAAGCCCTCGAAAAATTCTATACCGACAACAATCTGATACCAGACAGCCAATTCGGATTCCGCCATAAACTCAGCACCATCCATGCTATCCACACGCTCACCTCCGATATTCAACACGCCCTTCACAACAAGGAATCCATAGCAGCCTGTCTCTTCGACTTAGAAAAAACCTTCGGCACAGTTTGGCTAAAAGGCCTCTACTACAAACTCTCCAAAAAAGGATGCCCGCCTCACCTCTTAAAAATAGTTGTGGCATGACCTCAAGCAAAAGAAACTTCACCTCCAACTGAAAATACAGGTCGAACGTAACCCACCACCTCTCAGATGGGCTCCAACAAGGCACAGTCACCTCCCCAGAGCTCTCCAACTTCTTCAACGCAGACATTCCTAAACTCTACAATATCCCCGAATCCCCAGACGTAAAAACCATACATTACGCAGACGACTTAATAGTATACCTCAAAGATAAAAATGTACCCAAACTCCAAGAAAAAACGCAACTACTCTTCAATAAAATAAACGATTACTATCTGACTTGTAAACTAAAACTCAATCCAGAGAAATCCGAAACCATACTCTTCCCGAACACCGTAAAAAACCAGACCAGAAACTACAGAAGCTCCTACAAAAATTTCCACCTAAAACACACGACCACCCAAATCCCCCATAAAGAAATAGTAAAATATCTCGGAATCCACCTCGACGATCGTCTTCTCTTTAACACCCACGCCAATATACATTAGAGGAAGCTGCAAAAGCCTTCCTAAGCAAAGCCAGTCTTTTTTCCTCACGCTATCTCAACACAAAAATAAGAATTCTCTGCTACATGCTCCTGATCAGACCCATCATCTCGTACGTTTGCCCTATCTCGTTCAACCTAAGCCTCCAAACGATGGAGAAAATCAGGTCCTTTGAATGAAAATGCCTGAGGACCTGCACTGGCCTACATAGAACAAAAGAAACTAACTTCAAACACTATACTAGTAACAGAACCCTATACGAAGCAGCCAACATACCGAGAATAGGCAATTTCATCCTCAAACTCACCAGAGGTTATTTCGCTAACGTCCCCAAAATCCGTAACAACCACCTCATAAATAGTTCCTTACTCCCCACGACTTATACTACGAAAAAACACTGGCATCTGGCCACATCCCCTCCACATCTTCCAGGACAAGACGGGCAGAATCACAGACCAGAACAACATCCCAATCATATACCATATACACCGCTCAGCAAACAATAAAAAAATTCTATACGACCCCTACACCAATAG
This sequence comes from Nomada ferruginata, assembly GCA_963583965.1. Classification (NCBI taxonomy): domain Eukaryota; kingdom Metazoa; phylum Arthropoda; class Insecta; order Hymenoptera; family Apidae; genus Nomada; species Nomada ferruginata. The sequence goes on along the minus strand of OY757225.1, from coordinate 3,363,496 downwards.
CAGCCGAAGCACTACATTCCGCACCGTTGTCGACACCCAAATCCCAAAATGCGATAAACTGAATACCTATCACAACATAAAAAATATTGGTGGCTCCAAAACCTCTTCCCTTCCTAATTTTTTGTTCTCTTTAATATTTTTGAACTGCGGTGCACCTAATTCAAAAATCTAAAAGAATTGAAAATAGTAGTATCCATAATATGTACCTACAAAAAAAATATAAATGTGTATCCTCGATTCCTTCAATACAAATCGGCATTTCCCAGCATTTTTTTACGTCTTTTATTTTTTGCAGCTCGGGTTTCCAATTTAAAAATCTGCAAAACATCTACAAATGTGCCTCCATAATGGAAATGTCTCAGATTTTTCAAAATTTTTAATGCGCTAAAATGGGCGATATTGTGGAGAAACTGTGTTTTGGCTTTTTCGCAGTAACTACCCTCCCAGTCGAGCTACAGGATTGAAACTTGGTACAAATTGGTTTTTCTTGATAAGCTATCAATCAAATGACACCGCACAAGTTGAATTTGGTTTAGGGGCACATTTGACCCTCTTATGCGGCTATAACCTTTGATGGATTTGGCAAGCATTCGCACTCGCTTCCACACGTACACACACCGTCTCAACGCTTGGTGGAGAATCGGCGGCACAAACCGATCACACAGGGCCGCATTGGTCCTTGATGCCGCATCCTGTGCAGCGGCATGATCCTTTGGCCACGTGTATCGTTCTTCAACTTTTCGCTGTGCAGTACTGTATTCATTCGCCTCCGAGTGACCGACTTGGTTACACGTGGGAACAATAAATCCTGTCGAATCATCCCTAAATGTTACAGTTGAAAGTAAAAGTGGCCGTGCAATGAAGGTGATTGTGCATGTGTGTCCACCGACCCGGCCGTAACATCGGCTGTTGAATACTGCGTTGAAAGATCAGAATCCACCCAGTGTTAACAATTTGTGGACGAATAGGTAAGTTTAACTAGTGTTGGAATGCGAAGCGCTCAACGTCCGGGAACAGGGCGTTTTTGACCGGGCTACCTAGGACACATGTTCTGCAGGCGAGCAGCGATGGCTTGCAGAACCGTGTCCTCCATTTTCTATGCTTAAGGATACGAATGAGAGAGAGTGATTTGGGGGGTAGGGGGCGGGAATGGATCAGGACGAATGTCCGAATGAATGGAAATGTACAGAGTAGAGTCGAGAGCGGAAGGGTGTGGATCGTGTGGAAGAACAGAGTGGACTGAACAGCGGAGTAGTGTAGATCGAGGAGCAGCGTAGAGTAGAACAGTGTAGAATAGCGTAGATCGAGTAGTACAGCGTAGAAGAAACAGTGTAGAGTAACGTAATGTGGAATAGTGTAGTACCATTTATAATAAATATACAGCGTGGCCCAGAACTCGCACAGTATCCGGAAATGGGGGTTCTAAAGTGATTCTGAACAACTTTTTCCTTGACCAAAATATTGTTTGGACCTTCGTTTTTGAGTTATTAACGAAAAACACTGGCCAACGAGAGTGCCCGTATAGCGCGCGCTCAGTTACAACTGCGCGCTGTCGTGATCGGGTGCATCGAGGGGCAACGTACGGCAAATGCATAATGTGTAATTATTCGTTATTCATGAATAACAATTTAATTAACAAGTCGTTTAATAACCGTTCCATACTTTTATTCGTTATCCGAAGCGAATAAAGTGTTTTATTAATATTCAAAAATGTGTTTGGATAATTAATGTTAGAAAAGGGTAGTTAAATAAACTTACATTGTCCCACTCCTAACCTATCTTAAGAATTTTATGACACGAAACGCCCGTCCCGGCGATCGATGCAGATCTGATTCGCACTTGTTCAACACGCACACGCACACACACCGTCTCCGAGGTTAGGGGAGAATCGGCAGCAGAAACCGATCACAAAGGACAGCATCGGTTCTTGTTGTGTTGTCCTGCGTCGCAGCTTGAGCGCACTACAATGTCATCACATTAAAGAACATGTGCGTATGCGTGTGGCAGCGAGTGCGAACGTTTAAGCTGGCAGAGTCATTCTGCTAACCAAACGAGCAAAAATTCAAACGTAGGAACAACAAATTGTTTTTAAGTTTCCCCACATTTCATAGGGGTAAGTGAAAATGACCTTGAAGTGAAATGATCTTGACGTGAAGTTATCGTGAAGTGATCGTGCAAAGATACTAACCCGGCCGTAACATCAGCTGTTGAGCGTTGCCTAGGTCAGGATTCGGACAATGTTAAGCAGGTTAATTCGTGAACGAATGGGTAAGTTTAACTAGCTTTTTCTGACATTTTTTATGTAAATCGTTTTTCTTAAAACATAATTTATCCACTTGAAAACGTACTGTTAAAAAGAATATTTTTTTCATAAGTAATAACTTTATTCCTTTCGGATAATGAATAAGCGTATCGAACACGGTTAGTAAACGACTTATTAGTTTATTTGTTATTCATGAATAACGAATAATTCCACTTAAGACGATGTAACATTTGCCGCACGCTTCCCGCGGTACCCTCGATGCCCCCATCACGACCGAGCACAGCTGAGAGGTTACGCGCCTGAGCCCACGGTTTACGGGCGGTCTCATTGGCCAGTGTTTTTCGTTAATAACTCAAAAACTAAGCTTCAAACAATATTTTGGTCAAAGAAAAACTTGTTCAGAATCACCCCAGCTACCCCCCATTTCCGGGAAGTCCCATAGTTAAGAGATACCGTTTATATATTCCTTCACTCTTAGTTACTCTCTCATTCTATTCCTGATTTACTCTCACTCATTCAGTATACACACTGCAGACATTCCTTGGCGACAGTCAGTCGCGTCCACCCGAATCGTTGGGCCGCTGCACCCTCCATTCACACTCAGCTCCAGATATGTACATATCTTTCACACCTCGGAATCATTCTAAACAGTCACGCAATATTTCCAATTCCACACTAACATGTTACACTTTGTACAATTGAAACAAATTGAAATTAAAACATATTTGCTCATATTGTTTGCGAGAGTACCAAGTTTCCTTGAGTACACTCGGTTTGAAATAAAGATTCAATCTAATTATAAAATAAAGGAATTAGATTGGTGTAATGTGAGGAGTCAAAGTCTGGTTTCACTTAATTTAATGTAGATTAGTTTGATTAAGGTGAAGTACAGAGAATATGGTTTTGTATAAGTTATAAATGTTTATTGTAGCTTACTCGTATGTATGTTAATTGTATAGTTTGTCTTTGTATCACTCCTTACTTCCTTAGCACTTTAGATGATTGTGTTTAGTTTTAAGAATACTTTTGGCGAGAGATAACGGTGGCGAGAGAGCGATTTGCCTTCGCGCTGGTCTATATATAGCCAATCGCAGGTTCCTTTGTAAAAGGAAAGGGAGCGCTCCTGCTTCCGTGCAATAGAGCTGGGAGCAGGAGAACGCGAGCAAGCTGTTGCTACGCGCCTTTAGCTGAATCTTGAACACATATACATGTATTAAATAAAAAATTTAATTATTTGATGATGTCTGTAGTTTTCTTTTTTTCATTGAGGAACTAAGATTTGTATCATTTTTTAACTTAACATAATGATTAAGTAATATATTAGAAAATTGTTGCAACACATTTTTGATTCTTTTCACAGTTTGCATTCCACAGCTACAAAGTTCCTTAATAACACATACTATATCACATTCTTGCAAAATGCTGCAATGTCCTAAACTTATCAATACATTTCTTTGGTTTGGAACGGACAGAAAAAGTGTTTCAAATTTATCTGAAATTAATATATTCATTAAGCAAAACATGTGCTTTCCTATTAAGATAAGAACTTCTGAGAGGGCTTTTAAGCCACCCATGGATATTTCTTAGAAATATTTATCATTTACACAATAATCAGAGGATAATAGAAGTGACAAACAAGATGAACAATTAGGTTTTGTAGACATCTTAAAAACAACATAACTAGATATGTACAATAATCATCCTCTTCATAGGTCGTACTAATTCATTGCGGTTTCATATTTATTAATGCTAATACTAAAAAGTTGTCCAATAGAAAATGAAGGTTATGGTCATTTGTACCGTATTATCTATCTTTCCAACACACTAATATATTATTTATTATACTTAACCAATTACACTTATACACTGCACATATAAATTAGATCTAGACATTTAGAAATTAAAATAAATCCATATTATGTCCACACAACACAGCAATGACACAACGCGGCCGGCTTCTTGTAGGACTAATGACAGCGTTGCGTGGTTTACTATGTTTCGGCCTGTACTAGAGATGGCCGTGATTCAGCGCGCCTCCGCTCAATTTTCCACGAACACGGCCTCGATTGCATGCGTCGCTGAGTCTCACTTATTATGTTCCATCGTATAAGTGCTATTCAGTCGGCGAAGAATTTATGATAGGGACTTAGCCTGCGTATGGTTGGAGAGTGTTTTAGAAATGGAAAATCTGGGCGACAGACAATGGCTGGTGGCCCGACGCTATTCAACTATCGAATGTCCCAGGATTGACTATTTATTAGGGGTTTTTGAAAGTGAATGAATGAGACTGACGATGGCTGGCGACCACATTGGGGTTTCCAACTATCTGGTGGCGGAGGATTGTTTATTAGAGTGTAGAGCCTTTTGGTAAGAGAACTGTGGTAGACCGCTCAGTCCTTACCCCAGGACTGCCCTGGAAAGAACTACCTCGCTTACTCTTACACTCATTCTTAACATATATTAATTATATGCATAAAATTGTGGCCATTCATTGCCACTCGTAAGTGGATTCGGGAAAGGTCGAGGCGTGACTTTCTCACGCGCGGAAGAGCGGCCGGTAGGATTTGTTTACACTTGCGGCGCCGTTCTGTCGCGGAGAGATAAGTGGACGCTTGACTTGCGCTCGATGACGTTCGTTCTTGGTGTGACCATCGTCCCCATGTTTCCGCGAAATATTAGGGAAATAGTGTCAAATATAACAATATTATCACAATTAATTTCGTTTCACAATCTTCAGTTTAAGGGCTCCGACTCCTTTGAGATGGAGTCGAACTCCGAATCGATCTAAGCGCCATTCTACAGAAACGGGTATTAGTGAAAACACATAATTGGTAAATTGGACATTTGACGGTGTGACATCTAACGTAATTATGCAGAATAATAAACGGAAAGTGAGAAGCCATAGTTGCCAAATCATATCATTTGAGCCTATCAACCGCGCTATGAACTGCGCTCGGTCGTGGTCGTGAACCAACGCATTGGCACAGCAACCGAGCGCATTTGATAGCCACATGCTTGAGCGCGTGCTCTACGGGCGCTTTGATGGGCCAGTGTTTTTCGTTCATAATTCAAAAATAAAGCTTCAACCAACATTTTGTTAACGGAAAACAATTTTCAGCATCAACCCATCAACCACCAATTTCCCGCTAACAATGGTTACAATTCTAAGCAATAACAGATATGGTAAATCTATTAAAGGGCCACAGGATTTTTAGGTTCAAGAAACTATAGAACGAATCTTGTTAACAAGATTTTATTTTATCGATTAAGAAAGTACTAAAACTGCTGTCTTGGTTGCTGTATACTAACTATGCTGTATTCTAACCGTAATCTTACCTGCCGGAGTTTTTCAAAATGTAAACTCCAGCTGAATAAATATTCTGCAAATTTGATTATTTTTACGGGAAGAAACACGTTCTTCTCTTTTGTCAGATCATTTTAGCTGCATTGTATATAAATGCATTTGAAATTATTAATGTTTGTTTTAGATACCACAAAGATATATGGATGCGAGGTAAGACGAAGACATCATCTAGAAAGGAAAGAAGGGGGTGGATTTGACCCTGATGAATGTGACAAGCATCCTGAAAGATATATTTCCACTTTCAGTAAAAAAATTGCACCATACGCATCAGTGATAATTAATGGTATATATTGGGCCGTTGATTCTCCTAAATTATTAACTATACCAGATGCAAAATACTTACTTAGGCCAGCTCATACTCCCTGGTTACCAGCAAGTGTTGGTGCCCCAGCTTTACCTCATAGAATGTTAGCTATTTGTGACATCTCTGCAGATCCTGGAGGCAGCATCGAGTAAGTAGCATAACTCAATGTTATAGTTCTATTGATTTAAATAATGTACATAAATGCATCTATGTGAAGATATTTATTATAATATAATATAAGAGCTGTAATGTTCATTAAAACTGTATCACACATTTAGTTATACGGGGTGTTCCGTAACTATGGGAGCTCCCGGAAATAGAGGATTGCTGGGGGGACTCTGAACAACCTTTTCCTTTACCAAAATGTTGGTTGCAGCGTCGTTTTTTAGTTATTACTGAAAAACACTGGCCAATCAGAGCGCTCGAGCGTGTGGCTTTTAACCGCACTCATTGTCAGTCGTGGTCGTGAACCAACGCATTTGCACAGCGCGTTGGACACAACGGGCTGCAGCGTGGGTATCGAGGGAAGCGTGCAGCAAATGTTCCATCGTCTTAAATTGATAAAAATGTGGAATTTCGCTAATTCGTCTCTGTTTCAATTCTCTCTCAATTCTGACTCGCCGACGTATCATCCACTCAATATATTCTTTCACTCTTAGCTTTCCTCTTATTCTGCCCCTCGTTCGTTCTCACTCATTAGGGCACACACCGACACACACACTCTTGCCACGTGTCACAGGTCGACTACGGGCCACCATGCTTCCAAGACTCCACGTGCATTCTCCGAAGCCGTTCGCTCCTTCCTAGAGATAAACAAGCACTCGATCCACATTTGACGTTTCCACTAACACTCTTCATTCTCACTTCGCGTCACACGATTCATACAAAGCCCTTACATACGATTCCTACGAATTCTCGCATTCCACAATAATTGTGTTCGAAACTTTTATGCGTTATCCGAAAGGATATAAGTGCTTTATTGCTTGTAAAAAAAATCTTTTTTTTAGCAGCACATTTTCAGGTGGGCAAATTATTGCTAGAATATTCGAAGTACGTGAACTGCTGAGACAGGCCATGTGCATTTCGTCGATGCAGATTATCTTTGTCTAACATAGTCTTCCCTTAGGGCGGAGCATAAAATGGTCAGAAAGGGCCATGGTGACGTAGGCGTCCTCACGATCGACGCTTTTTCGAAGAAAACGCATTCTTCTATAGACTACGGTCGTGAGAGCACAGTTTATTAAACAGAACAGCTTTTTAACTCATACACGCCCACAAAATCATTTGAATACCTATTCAAGACTCTTTCGATTATCTTACATAATGTTATAAGAGAAACGATTTGGATAACTAATGTTAGAGGAAACTAGTTAAACTTACCCATTCGCCCATGAATTAACCTGCTTCGATTCAACGGCTGATGTTACGGCCGGCTCGGTGAACTCACATGCACCATCACTTTCATTGCACGGCCACTTTTACTTTCCACTGTAACATTTGTCGAATGAATACAATACTACCTAACGAAAAGTTGAAGAAAGCTGCACGTGACCAATCGACCACGCTGCGACACAGGACACGGCACCATGGGCCGATGCCGTCCTGTGTGATCGGTTTCTGCAGCCGATTCTCGCTCAAGCTTGGAGACGGTGTGCGCCTGCTGTGTGCATGTATATGTGGAAGTGAATGCGAATGCTTTACAAATCGATCAGATTTGTATCGACCGTAGAGTCGGGCGGGTCGGATGGATAGTGAATTAATCTTAATTTGGGTCTGAGATCAACTCGTCATTATGCAGTACTGTATTCATTCGTCACTGACAACTTTTGTGAGTGAGCGACTAGGTTACACGTAAGAACAATGATTCCTGTCGAATCATCCCTTAATCTTACAGTGGAAAGTAAAAGCGACCGTGCAGTGAAGTGAGTTCACCGAACCCGGCCGTAACATAAGTTGTTGAGGGTTGCCTAGAAAGGTCACGATTGACCCATTGCAAATAATTCGTGAACGAATGAGTAAGTTTAACTAGATTTTCCTAACATTAGTTATGCAAATCGTTTTTCTTAACACATAATTTATCCATCTAAAAATGTGTTGTTAAAAAAAACATTTTTTTCGTAAGTAATAAAACACTTTATTACGTTCGGATAACGAATTAAACGACTTATTACTTCATTTGTTATTCACGAATAACGAATAATTCCACATTATTCTTTATTTAAGACTTTATTTAAGTGTTTTCGTTAATAATTCAAAAACGAAACTTCAACCAATATTTTGGTAAGGGAAAAAGTGGTTCGGAGCCACCTCAGCAACCCCCTATTTTCAGGAGATCCCATATTTACAGAACACCCTGTAAGTATACGAAAAATAGTGCAGAATTATGACCTTGACAACATATTTCAATGTGTATACAATATTTTAGCTACGAAAATAATATTTTATGTGGTTATGCTATTCAGTGTACGTCATAAATGAATTCATTATTAAGCAAAATATATGAGATAATTATGAATAACGTTTTACTTAATTGGGGTATTTTGTTCAAAATTATGATACGAATTTTAATATGTTAAGCAAATATAGACACCACTGCGAAAGTATTCATATGTTTGAAATGTTGATAGGTTCATGAATGAATGTACAACTATTGACACACCGTTTTGTTTATACGACGCTGATCGTAACAAGGATACAAAGTCGTTTAAAGGACCTGGAGTATTAGTCTGTTCAATTGATAATATGCCAACACAGCTTCCGAAGGAGTCTACAGACTTTTTTGGGAATCTATTATACCCTTATGCATTGGATATCATTCAATCGGATACGAAGCTTCCTCTGGATGAACATAATTTCAGCCCTGCAGTATATGCTGCAATAATAGTATCTAATGGACAGCTTACTACTAATTTTGAGTATATTCAAGAGTTGAGATCCTTAAACCAGCGGTGTAGACATAAGGCAGATACAAAAGAAACACAAACCAAAACGGTAGGTAAATATTATGCATTTAAAACCAGTTGTTTTTACAAGAATTTCATGTACTCATTGGTAGGTAGTACTAATAAATGTATTTAGGACATAAGTAAATATTGCATAGCAGTCTCCTTTGTCAGTCTCCTTTGTCAATTTTAATTTGTTTATTTAATTTTTGCGTGTGGAAATAGACGAAACTATTTGTGATACTAAGAATATTTCAAATACAAGTTGCCCAGTCAGCCAAACCTGCAATACCAGATTCTGCCCAGATTCTGTTAGCAGATTTTTGATTGACCATCTAAATCCATTTGAATGTGTCAAATGGCAGGATCTGATCGGTTTCTGCTACCAATCTGCCATCAGATTCTGTTTAGCAGGTTCTGTTTGCAGAACCCAAGCCAAATGCGAACGCAGATGACTACGGATCTGTAGACAGAATCTGTCAGTTCTGTTGCCAATCTGCTGTCAATCTGCAGGCAGATGGCTGTTAGGGTGGATTGTTTTTAGAAGAACAAACACGAACAGTGTTGATAGACATATGTAATATAGCAACTAGCCAGATAACAAAAAAAGTTGATACGGGTCATTTAAGATTATTTTTACAAATAATGTAGTATATTTAATCACATAACACAACATGCACAAACGTTTGATAACACTGTTCGACAAATTTCAACTTTTTTTTTATTTTGTAACCTTCAATATGCGTTTCTTATAGACTTTAATGTGCTGACTACGAATCTGCAATCCGCTTTTCTCCAGAACGTACCATTTTTGAAAAAACCAATTTTGAAAAAAATCGCAAATTTTCAGCTTTGGAAGGCCCTTGTACTTTTGCGGTAATAGTTATTCAGTTGCGCTTGGTGCCAAATGATTCTTTGAAGTTTCACGAATAAAATGGTATATGTTGTTATTAGTGTGACGGGAATTATTCACGTTTGGATAAAAGATAGGGAGAAGTAAAATGTTACCTCTCGGTTCAGTGTTTAATAATAAATTTAGTTAATTTTACTTGATTTATGAAGTATCGCAGAATTTCTTAAGAGTGGTCCGTAGATCATTAATAGTATCGCGTTAATTAGGTGGTGCAAATCAGGATTAAGACTATTTGATTTTAATGGTAGAGACTGAACAGAACAGAACTTTATTTGTGGTCGATACATCGCTTTTATGTCTTTAGGTAGTACAGAGAGTGGGGTTTGCTTCTGTCTTAAAATGATTACGTGGTTTTTGCCGATGCAAGCGTTGGTCGCGGTGTTACGGCTGGGACTGCGCGTTGGTCTTCGTTACATTAGACTATAAACATTTAAATGTGTTTAAATAATGATCAAAGTGAAAAGGACACCGAAAATACACCCATTTTGGCTGATATCTTTTAGTTTATTTCAAAAACTAAGGGTCCAGGAGAAAATCTAACTATGCCACGCGATAGAGCAGACCTTTCTGCAAAGGGAAATATCAACGGAAGTTACAAAATCATTTTCGTTTTCAATATCAAAGCGAAAAAGTTTGGCAAACACGTGGTGGCGACAGTGGTGCTCTATGACGGCGGCTCCCGAAATATGGTTGAGAGTTTGTTAGTTTAATTTATTGCTCGATACAACTCGAGCGGTTAAGTTTTATCTGTGGGAACGTTACGACTAATGTAAAGAATTACGGAGTAAAGGTAGGTTTTTAACGAATCTACTCGATTTATTGGTGAACAAGTTATAATTTATATTGCAACCAGTTGTTTATACAAATGTAATTGTCGCGATATCATTTAGTAGTGTGTGTATTATTACCTAAGCTGCACGGTGTGGACGCACTGGCGATGCGGGGTCGGAGAACGGTTACACGGTATACCGAAGGAACTTCAACCGTACTTCGCGGATTCCAACGGGTTAACTTGATCTGATTGGTACTCTAAGTCCAATTCTTACTGAACGTAACCGACTCTGCACAAACGTAATGCGACGTAACTACGCACGTAACTGTATAGTTATGAACCGAAGATGATCAAAAACGAAGGGTTTATATAGTGCAAAATGTATGGAGGGGACTCATTAGAGGCCTCCATATATGGTATGATCGCAGGGTCTTCGCCGAATTACGCTTGTACTTAATCGGTTATGATGAATTTAGTTGATATCAAAGGCCCTATTATTCGTATGATAGTGAGCGAAATCCTTGAGCGTCTTCCGTTTTTAGGCAAGATTGAACGGCACGTGCGAGTGCAGCGTAAAAGAAATGTTATTCATACGTAACAATCGCGTGGCATAGTTAGATTTTCTCCTGGACCCTTAGTTTTTGAAATAAACTAGAAGATATCAGCCAAAATGGGTGTATTTTCGGTGTCCTTTTCACTTTGATCATTATTTAAACACATTTCAATGTTTATAGTCTAATAACAACATATACCATTTTATTCATGAAACTTCAAAGAATCATTTGGCACCAAGCGCATCTGAATAACTATTACCGCAAAGGTACAAAACACTTCCAAAGTTGAAAATTTGCGATTTTTTCAAAATTGATTTTTTCAAAAATGGCCTCTGGTTCTGAAAAATGGTTCTGAAGAAAAACGGATTGCAGATTTGTATTCACCACATTAAAGTCTATAAGAAACGCATATTGAAGGTTACAAAATCAGACCCGTGTTGAACAGTGTAATTAATGCAATGCGGGTCACATTCGTTTTTAATCGTGATAGTACACAAAGGTAATTATGAAGACCAAAATTTTCACTAGACATGTATTTACGTGCTACATCCCTACTTTGTTTTAAGTTATCTAGCCTGATATGTGAATCCCATCAAATTTTTAGATAGTCTTATTTGCAACAGCCTGAAAGCGCTAAGTTAGATGAATTTTCACCATATAATCGTTTGCTTCATTTGTTTGTTAATTTTACCATAGAGACCTTGAAGTAAATACTACTGTTAATGTAGACTACTATTTCTTCTCTTTTGGTGTTAGAATATTAGGTAAACAAAAATTTGCAATGCAATTCAGAAACATGATGATGATTTTGAAAATTTCGAAGTGCCCTTATCAATATAAAAATGATAGTCCCTCCGTAAGTGCTTATTTGGCGAAGATTAACTTTGATTTTTCACATTTTGTAATGTCTCCAATAGTGTCGTCGATAACTACGTGCATGGATTATAACAAGAAAAATATATGATATTTTATCATAGCTATCTTATTTCTATACCTCGAACAATGAAAGAAGTAAAGTGGAAGATTAAAAATATCAAAATGAGATATGGTATGCATATATCACTGGTAAACTTTTACATATGTTTCTGGATAAAAAATCAACAAGTTCGGCTATTTATTATATTAATAAGTGACAGTGGGCCACTTCTGAGCACCGTAGTAGTCGATGTAAAATGAAGGCCAGGAGAATCGAACCTACAATCTTCAATTGTATGTATTGGTTAGTCGTGCCTGTGTCCACTTAGCTAGTCAAGGCTCCTTCCTGATTTTCTTAGCATAGTTACACTTTTATTATGTGGATAATGCAGTTATCAATCTTGTACTACAATACAATCGTTTCAATGATTAAATCCAAATTTAAATAGATCAGGTAAAAATGTGAAGGGCCAACTTATCCTTACCTTGTGTGTTAAGTTGAGAAATGGGTGCTTATTTGGATGTATAAACCAAAGCATAGAAGCAAAACTTCGTTTGTCCATTTAAATAAGACCACCCAAATATCTCATTCCAATGGCAACTTCTTTCTATCCTACTGTAAGAATTGATGTAAAGACAGTTTTTATATCCCAACTGCTGACTAATATTCAACTGTGTTAAAATGATGGATTGTGAAGAACTTACTTCAATATTTTATATTTTAAGAACATTTCTTATTTCGTATAATTAACAGAAACACATCTTGAACTTATACAAACATCTCTTCTAAGAAACAGTCGAAGTATAATTTTGAAACAAAGGATAAAACAGCCGCACCACACCATCACACGAAAATCACCATTTGAATGAACAGTTATCACTGTAGGGATGGGTTCGAAACTAATTTTAAAATTCTCGAAACTTGAATTGCTGAATACATTTGGTAAGAGGAATACTTTGTTTTAAGAGCTCGATCAACATTTTTGAAGTATACAATAAATCTTCATTGGTCATAGTTGAACAAAGTACAAACAAAAACATAACAATATACAAAAATATCTAATCCAGATTCTTGGTTAGCAATACTAACATCCAAACTGTTTCTGGATCTAATCTACTGCTTTTTTTTATCGATTACATATAGGTAGTGCTGGTTAGTTTGTAATATCATTCTAGAACTTAAAGAAGTGACTCTTTTAGGTATTTTTGTATTTCCTTGTCGGGAGTCTGACGGGAACTCTACGTTTCTGAACGGAAGTAGAATAGATCCACTTGACACTAGAAACTTTACATGCTATGAATTTTATGCTGCTTAACTCCTGACAAGTTTACAACTGTCTGTTGTGCTGGTTCTTGATTTTCCGTATTTACTGATCCCGAAATCTCATTAATTTCATCAATAAGTACTAATTTTGCATACTCAAGGCTTTCTTTATTTTGGAACGCACTTCCCTTAAATTGTGAATCCAATATCGTTGCTGATGTACAGGGTCCGGCGGAGTATTTCATCCCGCGTTTAATGGGGGGTTGGTGGGCTGATTCTGAACCAATTTTTCCTTTACCAAAATGTTGGTTAAAGCTTTGTTTTCGAGTTATTAACGAAAAACCCTGGCCAATCAGAGCGCTCAGGCGCGTGGCCGTCAACGGATCTCAACCTCAGTCGTGGTCGTGAATGAACGCATTGGTATGTGGAATTATTCGTTATTCATGAATAACAAATAAACTAATAAGTGTTCGATACGTTTATTCGTTATCCGAAGGAAATAAAGTATTTTATTATTTATGAATTATTTTTTGTTTAACAGCACGTTTTCAGGTGGATAAATTGTATTTTAAGAAAAACGATTTGGATAAATAATGTTAGAAAAAGTTAGACTTACCAATTCGTCCAGTGTTAACCTGCTCCGACGGCAGTGGGTCATTGACACTGGGTCATTGTGTCGATCCTGACCTTCCACAACATCTGATTCTACAGCCGTGTCGGTGCACGGTCACTTTTCTTACACGGTCACTTTTCTAGCATGGTCACTTCACTTAACAGTCACTTTCACTTTTTGGAACGATTTATCCTTCCTGCGTTTAGAAAATTGTGGCTCCGAAAGGCACCCAATGCAATTGTGGCACTCAATACAAACATTTGGTTGTACTCCTGGTTTGAACGATACATCTTGCTCGTACGAATAGTCGAATGACTCTGCCAGCTTAAGCGTTTCCTAGGTTCTACATAGATGAACATTCGTTAAGGAAGGGATATTGTTATAATAGAATGCAGAGGAAATGTTTCTTACTGGAACGCTTAAGTGGCTAGCAGTTTTGGCGTCAACCTCCACTACACGAAAGAATACCCTTGCGCTCTAGGGGGTCGCATGGTTTTCGTAACTACGAACTCCGATTGCGAAGAGAGACCACACACACCAGACAGTGTGGGATTACACTGTTCGAGAAATTTCAATAGAAGCGGAGTTCGTAGTTACGAAAGCCATGCGAACCCCTAGAGCGCATGGGTATTCTTCAAAAGTGACCGTGCACCGACACGGCTGTAGAATCAGATGTTGCGGAAGGTCAGGATCGACACAATGACCCACTGCCGTCGGAGCAGGTTAATACGTGGACGAATTGGTAAGTCTAACTTTTTCTAACATTACTTATCCAAATCGTTTTTCTTAAAACACAATTTATCCACCTGAAAACGTGCTGTTAAACAAAAAATAATTCATCAGTAATAAAATACTTTATTCCTTTCGGATAAGGAATAAAAGTATCGAACACTTATTAGTTTATTTGTTCTTCATGAATATCGAATAATTCCACATTATTCTTAATTTAAGACGATGTAACATATGCCGCACGGTTCCCTCGATATCCACGCTGTCCCGAGCGCGATTGAGAGCCACGCGCCCGGGCGCTCTGATTGGCCAGTGTTTTTCGTTAATAACTCAAAAACGAAGCTTTAACCAACATTTTGGTAAAGGAAAAAGTTGTTCAGAATCACCCCACCAACCCCCCATTAAACGCGGGATGAAATACTCCGCCGGACCCAGTATATAGTTTTTCTCTATCCTCTGACTTGTATCACCCTTTAAGAGCCCTCAAAAGGTCATATCGGAAACCTTGTAATGAACTAAGACTTGACTTAAAATTTTCGAGCGCACTAATGGCCTTATTTAGTAAAGTCATCATTTCTGAAATAGTGATTTCCTGCAACTAGCTACGTAGGTAGCCCTGTGATTTTAATAATTCCTTTAATAGTTACCCATTGCCGAGATGAAATATCCAACTGAAAATTTAAATCTGAAGCAACAAGAGCAATAGCTTTCTTCTGTTCCATTAGACGAGAGACCATATGAAGGTGAGGATTCCATCTTGTTGGTTCATCTTGTATTAAGCGATGGGGTTTGAGACTTAGTTTCTCTTGAGCTATTCGTAATACTTTCATTGCTTTGGACGAATGCTTAAGGTGTTCAACTATTTTATGACAAGACGAAATTAATTCTTTAATATTAGTCTTGTTGAATAATCCGCCTTTAATGACTACTTGAAATGATACCTCGCCCGTTAACCCTCATAATACAAACGACCTTTTCAGAGAAATTCTTCCGTTTGATAGTTTCCGTGATAAAAGCTTCCATTGCATCTGCTTTGTGCGAAACCTCTTGAAATGGGATGTATTCTAAATACAAGTGGTGATATTCGAAATTTGTGTCCAAAAAGTGTACTGGTAAACTAAAATGTTCAATCATCAGATGACGATGAAGTCCAGATGCCGGTCATGACTCCTACAACTTTTGCACTTTCTTCTTAATTTCTCCATATAATTCTGGAATTATTGTATTTACTAAATATTTTCTTGTCGGGATAGTGTACTTTGGTTCAAGATGGTTAATTACCCTTCGAAACTCTGTATCTTCCACCACAGACAATTTCCTTAAATGTCGTTTCTGCTACTAACCTTGTTATTTTTGTAGCTTTTCTATCCCCGGGCTTAAAACATAGAGTTTTAGCACCAAATACTTTCAAAATAGGCTGATGACCGAAGGCCCTGCGTCTCGTTGGCGGTGTTAAGTTAAATGAATGATGTTCATTTGGGTTACTTTTATTGCTATTTGGGGAACTTGAAACGTTGATTTCATTACACGATAAGTTTAAGCATAGAAGTGGTGACTGTAATGGAAAAAATCATACTACACTCTATTTGGACTTCCTAAAGGATAAAGCTACCTATCATTTTTTTTACTTGATATTTTTCGCAGATATCTATATTAGAAAATTGAACAGCAGTTTGGACCACAAAGATTTTATGAATTCATATAATTCAAAAAGCTTTCTCGCATGCCGTCGTTATTAGTTTAATTCAATAAATGGGCAATAAAGTTTCGAGAAACCTATCCCTAGTTATCAGTTAAATCAGATTTGTGCAATTAGAAAAATATTCTGTTAAGTATTATTATCCAATGGTCTACAGGGTGGGCCACCTAAGTAAGGCCACCCAAATATCTCCTCTAATTGTGGGGGTACAAAAAAATGTTTTGTATGCTATTTGAATGGTTTGAAAAAACCATTCTATTGCAGAAAATGTTTTTTTTCTAGGGTAATTTTTTTCGGAGTTTACAAGGTTATCGATGTTTTTTTGCGTATAACTGTATAATTTTTTTTATTGCATCGTGTAGATGATGTAAAAATACGTTGAGATATGTACATTACATGACCTTGAAATGACCTTTGAGTTCAAAAATTAAATGTAAACGAAAAAATTTTGTCTATCGAGACTTTACAGAATAAGACGTCGTTCGAGAATCTGTAAGAGTAAATAAACATATTCAAATAAACATGTTTGCAATACTTTTTCACGAACCTATTTTTCAAACTGTCAGATGTTCGAAATGGTGCCCCTCCACATCGATACATTTTTTGAAACGTAGAATAAGAGACTCTCTGACCTTTTCAAATGTTGTGGGATTAATTGCAGCACAAGCTGTTATTATTCTGTCTTTCACGTTCTCTGGCGTTGTTGGTTGTTCACAATAAACAACTTCTTTTAAATGTCCCCATATGAAATAATCCATAGGCGTGAGATCTGGTGACCGCGGTGGCCACGCTACACGTCCAGTACGTGCAATCCAAGAATTTGAAAATTTTGTATCTAAAACTTGTCTTACAAGACGTGTAGAATGGGCCGGACAACTATCATGCTGATACCACATTCTTCCACGAATGTCTAATGGTACATCATCTAAAAGCACCTGCAGCTTTTCCCGAACGGCGTCTTCGTCTCTAAAGTCTCGATAGACAAAAATTTGTTGTTTCCATTTAATTTTTGAACTCGAAGGTCATTTCAAGGTCATGTAATGTACATATCTCAAGGTATTTTTACATCAGCTACACGATGCAATAAAAAAAATTATACAATTATACGCAAAAAAACAGGGATAACCTTGTAAACTCCGAAAAAAATTACCCCAGAAAAAATTTTTTTTGCAATAGAATGGTTTTTTTAAACCATTCAAATATAATACAAAATATTGTTTGTACCCCCACAATTAGAGGAGATATTTGGGTGGCCTTACTTAGGTGGACCACCCTGTATATGTTGTCTAGATACTTCTTCATGTGACATAGAATTTAAGAATTAATTATTAAGTAGTGTACTAAAACGCTTTGTTCTATATATAGGTTGTGGTTTTGGGTGCAGGGCATGTTTCGGCCCCATTGGTTGCATATCTGCATAGAGATAGCAATATACACTTAATTGTTGCATCACAGTTGAAAGAAGAGGCTGACGTTCTAGCAAACAAATTCCCTGGCGTGGAGCCGGTCTTATTGAATGTATTAGAAAGACCGGATACTTTAAACGAAATTGTGAAATCTGCGGATGTCGTGGTGTCACTACTACCTTACTCTCTACATCATGTTATTGCAAATGCGTGCATACATGGTAAAACTCACTTGGTAACGGCAAGTTACTTAAATGAGGATGTTAAAGCATTGCATGAACAGTAAGTCGTAATTTTATTAAACATTAAGAATAAACTAATACATTTTGGAAGTTTAAATATGCAATAGTATTAGCTAAATTCTATTCGTAATGCAATTCACCTTATATAATATTCATAAAATTAAGTAGTGCATAGTCTTCTCAGACATTTTATTTAGACGTTATAAAATAAAGATCGATAAAAATGATTGGAGTGAATATTTGTTGTTTAGCAAAATGTCTTATTTGTTGAGTTGCTCGTGAAGATTCGAATTGCTCTAGTACCTCAAATATTCATCTATTTACTATCAAATACTTCTATTTTATGCGGTGGAAATTTTCGAAAGACGCTTAGTTACCCCGATGGCGGGGTCAGAAACACTGTCGGATTTTAACCGAATGAACCACCACGGCCACCTTCCTCTGCCCTTTAAGTGGGGGAGCCCTGGGATTATCGGTGGACTTCAGCAGTGCTCCCCACGCCAATGTTCAACCAATCCTCGGGGGTCTGCATAGACCCCATTATTCTCGTATAAGCCCACAGAGCTTATACTGACACTCAACACTGCTTCAATCCAGTTCCGTGTATAGTGCGTTCGCCAGAAGATGTCTAGTACATATTACAAAACAACAACATATTACTTTATCACTCTGCTGCTACCACATGCATTGTCTTTATTGTCTATGGCTAGTGACAAAGGATGACGACGAGCATATCGAGAAAAAATTAAATAGAATGACTTTCCACTCTGTCTTGATATGCTCATCGTCGATCTTGGTCACCGTCCTCAGCCAATAACAGCAACACGTACGATAGCAGAAAAGGTGGAACAGAGTGAGAGCGTATGGGTCATACCACGCCAAATCGATCACTTTTGGACGTCACCATCGGCGATTTTGTTCTAAATTAAATATGTTGTAGTCCATATGGAATTAGGGGGGGTTTAAGTCATCATTTTTGCGGTTGACAAATTGTTTAGAAAATACAGGCCTTCAAAGTCTGTAATTTTTGCCATTTTTGCGAAAACGGGCTTTTCTTAGGAATTTTGATCTCCGGAACTGTTAGTCCGATTGAGCTACTTTTTTTTTGTTTTACTCACAAAAGATTGGGCTATGTTAAAGATTTAGTTATTCACGCACGCATGTGGTCACAACGCGACGATGTACGCAAGAGAGTGGGGCCGGGATCGGACGGTCCAAACTCAAGCCGTTCCGAACAAGCGGCGATCGCCAACCAGGCTCGTAGAGCACGCCGACGGAACCCCGTCTCAACACTTCCCCTCGATACGAGCCGGTTAATTTCACCTAGTTCGCGACTGTCCTTAGTCTCAAACGACCCGTATTTTTACTATGGGCCGGACCAGGCAAACCTTTTGTCAATATGTCGGCAGTCATTTTGTCGGTAGGTATGTACTCCACGGTTAACAATTTGTCTGCGAGCGCGCTACGGACGAAATGGGGCCTTATGTCGATATGTTTTGTGCGCCCATGAAATACCGGATTCTCGGACAATTTCAACGCACTCTGATTGCACTGTTCAACACGGGCCTGATTTTGTAACCTTCAATATGCGTTTCTTATAGGCTTTAATGTGCTGAATACGAATCTGCAATCCGTTTTTCTCCAGAACGTACCATTTTTGAAAAAATCAATTTTGAAAAAAATCGCAAATTTTCAACTTTGGAAGTGTTTTGTACTTGTGCGGTAATAGTTATTCAGATGCGCTTGGTGCCAAATGATTCTTTGAAGTTTCACGAATAAAATGGTATATGTTGTTATTAGACTATAAACATTTAAATGTGTTCAAATAATGATCAAAGTGAAAGGGACACCGAAAATATACCCATTTTGGCTGATATCTTTCAGTTTATTTCAAAAACTAAGGGTCCAGGAGAAGATCCAACTATGCCACGCGATAGAGCAGACCTTTCTGCAAAGGAAAGCATCAACGGAAGTTACAAAATCATTTTTGTATTCGATATACAAGCGAAAAAGTTTGGCAAAACACGTGGCGGCGACAGTGGTGCTCTATGACGGCGGCTCCCCGCTCATCGCTAGCGTAGCGGAATCACTAAACGCGCAGTACTTCTGCTGAGTGTCACTGTTGCCGCCGCGTGTTTTACCAAACTATTTCGCTTGTATATCGAATACAAAAATGATTTTGTAACTTCCGTTGATGCTTTCCTTTGCAGAAAGGTCTACTCTATCGCGTGGGATAGTTAGATTTTCTCCTGGACCATTAGTTTTTGAAATAAACTAAAAGATATCAGCCAAAATGGGTATATTTTCGGTGTCCCTTTCACTTTGATCATTATTTAAACACATTTAAATGTTTATAGTCCAATAACAACATATACCATTTTATTCGTGAAACTTCAAAGAATCATTTGGCACCAAGCGCATCTGAATAACTATTACCGCAAAAGTACAGAACACTTCCAAAGTTGAAAATTTGCGATTTTTTTCAAAATTGATTTTTTCAAAAATGGTACGTTCTGGAGAAAAACGGATTGCAAATTCGTATTCAGCACATTAAAGTCTATAAGAAACGCATATTAAAGGTTACAAAATCAAAAAAAAGTTGAAATTTGTCGAACAGTGTTGTCGCAAAACATTCTCACGCTCGCAATGGAATCAAAACCTAATTCCAGTAGGAATTTTCGCAAGTATATCGCCTCCTTTGTGGCTTCGCTTAGGCTCATGTACTCGGCCTCCGTGGGTGACAACGCCACTGTACGTTGCTTCTTAGAGTCCCATGAAATCGCCGCATTTCCCAGGATGAACGAATGTCCTGTGAAGGATCTTCGATCCTCGATGCAGCTGCCCCAATCGGCATCGGCGTAGCCCAGGAGATGCATGGCGCTTTTCCTGTACACGAGGCCAGTCGTCATGGTTCCCTTTAGGTATCGCAAAATGCGCTTCGCGGCGACCCAGTGGGTCTGCCCATAGCAGTTGTTGAACTGGCTGAGCGCACTCGCCGCGTGCGCAATGTCCGGGCGTGTGCCGACTGCAAGGTACATCAGGGATCCCATAAGTTCTCGGTATGAGAGTCTTCGTTCGTCTTCGTTCGGGTCTTCGTTTTTCGTCAGCTTCAGGCTCGTCTCCATCGGGGTGCTTGCGGGCTTGCAATCTGTCATGCTGAATCGCTCGAGCACGTCCCTGATATAACCCTGCTGACTTAACGATACCTGTCCCGCCGATTGTCTAAATTCTATGCCAAGACAGCAATCGACTTTTCCGAGATCCCTGACCTCAAATAGACCGGTGAGGTACTTTTTGAAATTACATATTTTCGTTGCGTCTCGCGAGGGTACTAGTATATCGTCTACATATATTAATACTAACAGCGCATCTTCCCCTTGCCCCTTATAATACACGCATGGATCGGCGGCCGATGGCTCTAAGCCATAGCGTTTCATCTCGTTGTCTAGTTTCCGGTACCAACAACGTCCCGCCTGCTTCAATCCGTACAGGGCTTTCCTCATGCGACAGACTCTATCGCCGTGTAGGAAGTTTTTCTGCATTTCTCGCACCTTTCTGTTTAGAACGTTATCGCGCTTTTCGGTTTTTATTAGTATTTCGAGCGCCCTCTCGATGTGGTTCGGCACTTCCATAAAAATTTCGTCCTCTAAGTCGCCGTTCAAGTACGCCGCGGTTACGTCCAGCTGATGTATGGTCATGTCGTAATTCGCCGCGAGGGCGGACATCAGTCTCATGGACCCGAGACGAGCAACCGGAGCGAAGGTGTCTCCGAAATCTATTCCCGGCCTTTGCGAAAACCCTCGCGCCACTATTCGCGCTTTTCGCCTTTCCAGATTTCCGCTCGCCCCGTATTTATTTCTTAAAATGACGCGGCTACCTATAACCCGCGCGTTCTTCGGGCGTTTCACGAGTTTCCACGCATCGTTTTTTAAAATTAGTTTTAATTCGTCCGCGATGGCTCGGTGCCATTCATCGGCCTCCGCGCTCGAGATGGCCTGATCTAAAGGAATTTCGGCCGCGTATACTTCCTCAGTTCCTACAGTTCCGGTCTCGACCATGTTGTATTGTTTTCGAGGCCTTCCCCTGGAACCTGTACGGACTATCGTCGGTCTACCTCGCCTCTTCGCGGAGTTGCATCTCGCCCACGCGCTCCGGGCTCGTCTTCCGCTTCGTCCGTCTCTGTGACATCGGTGCCACTTTCTGCGCCCGCTTCGTGATTTTCACGATCGCTCAAGTTCGTTAGTATATCGATTTCGCGACTTTTCTCGACGTGATTTTCGGAGCTGTCGCGAGGTTTCGCATCGTGCTGACGAGTTATGTCGTCGAATTTTCCGTGTTCGTTCGCAGATGTTTCGCGAAGTCTCTCCAAAAATCGTACATCGCGTACTATTTCAACCTTTCTTGTGTTCGGCGACCAGATTCTGTATCCTTTTGAATCTTCGGAGTAGCCCACGAAAATTCCCTTCGTGGAACGTGGTTCGAATTTTCCCTTGTTCGGCCTATTATTTGCATAGTACGCGTCGCATCCGAACTCTTTAAAATGTTTCGCGCTCGGAACTCTACCCGTTAATTTTTCGAATGGAGATTTTCCTTCCAAACTCTTCGACGGACACCGATTACGGATATAATTCGCCGTGTGTATGGCTTCGGCCCAAAACGACGGAGCCAGACCGCTCTGAAGGAGCATGCATCTCGCGGTATTTAACAGTGTGCGATTTTTCCGCTCGGCCACCCCGTTCTGCTGCGGGTTATACGCCACCGCTAATCTACGTTTTATTCCCTGCGCTTTAAAGTATTCGTCGAATCTCGTATTTACATACTCCCTCCCGTTATCCGACTGTACACATTTGATTTTTCGACCGGTTTGCTTCTCGATGAGGGCCTTAAAATCGCAAAAGTACCTGAATACTTCGTCTTTTGATTTTATGAATCGCACCTCGCACCATTTCGAGTAGTCATCCGTAAAAGTCACGGAGTATTTCGCGCCGCCGTTCGAATTTACTCGCATAGGGCCGCAAACGTCCGTGTGAACAGTTTCCAGCAAAACGGTTTTTCTTTCGGATTTCGAGGGAAACGGAGTTTTCGACATTTTCCCGCGTACACAGATTTCGCACTGCAAATTATTTCTAACGGTCTTATTTGGTATGATACCACTACGACTAGCTAATTCTAAATCTCTTATGTTTAGATGGCCGAGACGCCTGTGCCATAATTCGAAATCATCGACTCTACGCTTGACTTCGCGATTTTTATGTTCGCTCGCGCTTTTACACTCGTGTCCGATTTCGTCGCGCACAGAATATAAATTGTTCCGACGATTCGCTGTCAGTATCACGCTTCCATCCTCGTCGACGATTATGGCTCGATCTTTCTTGAAGATGACGTCGAAGCCTCGATCGGTGATCTTGCTTACCGACAGCAGATTTGTGCGTAGGTCAGGAACGTGGAGGGCATCGTGCAGGTTGATGTTCCTCTGTTTTCCACCGCGACCGGTCGTCATGCGCACGGCCCCGCGCGCGTGAATTTCCGTGCATGCGCTATTTGCCAGGTTCAATCGTCCGCCGTGGCTTTTGTCGACACTCACGAATGCACCGATGTCTTTGCACAGATGAGATGTACACCCACTGTCGAGCACCCATTTGTTGTCTCGCACTTTGTTTTGCACTTGCAACGCCTCGTCGAGCCGCGTGTTTTCGGCCGACGCGAAGAAATTCGATTCGTCCGCATTTTTCGTTGCGTTCCGGGATTTTCCGCGACTTCGACCGCACTCGGACGCCCTATGACCCGCGCGATGACACCGATAGCACTTTATCTTAGATTTATCGAGAACGTCGCCGCGTTTGCCAATGTTCGAGTCACTTTTGTCTTTTCTTTCGGGCGTGGTCTTTTCGCGTCGCCTCCCGACGAACATGGCGTTCGAACCCGCGTCCCGCACCTCACTTTTTCGCGCATCGCTTTCTTCGACGATTTTTATCCTCAAAGCGTTCGGTTTCGGAAGTTCGTCGCGTGACTCTATCGCGCATCGGAAATTTTCGAAAGTGTATGGCAAGCTATATAGTAGCATTATGGCCAATAGATCCGGATTGATCACTACTTCCATTTCCGCGAGTTTGTCCACCGCGTCGAAAAAAATTTTCAGATGCTCACGGACGTCGTCATCTTCCCTCATGCGTTGTAGGGTTAATTGTTTGAGGAGGGTCGCCTTTCTGGCTGGTCCTTTGGACTGGTATGTTTCTTCGAGTTTTTGCCACACCGCTCTTGAGGTTTCGCAACCCTTGATCTGCTTCAGTTCAGATGGTGCAATGGATAGTATAACGTCCGATTTCGCCTTTTCGTCGTTTTTCGTCCATTCCTTCAATGCGGCTTCCGATGTCGCGTCTCCAGGGGTTGAGCGTGGTTGTTTTATTTCGCCACTCACGTAACCCCACGCGTCATTCTTCACGAGTAACGCACGCATCTGAATTTTCCAGGTATCGTGGTTATCCTGGTTCAGCGTTTCGATGCGTATAATGTTCGACATCGTTCGAAGCGTGCTGGGACCATAACCTGTTAAAGATTTAGTTATTCACGCACGCATGTGGTCACAACGCGACGATGTACGCAAGAGAGTGGGGCCGGGATCGGACGGTCCAAACTCAAGCCGTTCCGAACAAGCGGCGATCGCCAACCAGGCTCGTAGAGCACGCCGACGGAACCCCGTCTCAACAGGCTATTATGAAATAATTTTTTCAACCTCGGTAATTAACTTTATAATGTCGAAAAATATAAACAAATTCTTTTTTTGCGTTTTTTTCGATGATGGGGCGCAGCGAAAATTTTTTGAAAAATATATGTCCATATTCCTTGAAGTTTCCTCTTCAAAATGAGACTTACAAAGTGATGGAGAATTGAAAATTGGCTTCACAATGAGCTGGAAAAGGAGCGGCGTACCCCCGTTTCAGGTAGGGGAGTCGTGCGCTCGGGAGCGGGACCGCTATATGGCCGGTTAGGTTTGGTAAGGTTTGGTTAGAATAGCGGTCCCGCTCCCGAGCGCACGACTCGCCTTCCTGAAACGGGGGTACGCCGCTCCTTTTCCAGCTTATTGTGAAGCCAATTTTCAATTCTCCATTGAAGAGGAAACTTCAAGGAATATGGACATATATTTTTCAAAATTTTTTCGCTGCGCCCCATCATCGAAAAAAACGCAAAAAAAGAATTTGTTTATATTTTTCGACATTATAAAGTTAATTACCGAGGTTGAAAAAATTATTTTATAATAGCCCAATCTTTTGTGAGTAAAACAAAATAAAGTAGCTCAATCGGACTAACAGTTCCGGAGATCAAAATTCCTAAGAAAAGCCCGTTTTTGCAAAAATGGCAAAAATTACAAACTTTGAAGGTGTTGTGCCCGGCTATACTAATATACTAATCGGGAATCAGCAATATATAAAATCTAGGTCGGATCAACGAAATCGAGCGGATGCGCTGGGAAGTCGCTGATCACTGAGTCAGCAATACAAACGGGGCAATGACACCTGTGAGGCGTCGACCCTCAAAGAAGATTCAGCGAATTCCTCGAGCGCCACAATATAAAAGCACGGGCAAATCTCCCGG
Organism: Nomada ferruginata; assembly: GCA_963583965.1. Classification (NCBI taxonomy): domain Eukaryota; kingdom Metazoa; phylum Arthropoda; class Insecta; order Hymenoptera; family Apidae; genus Nomada; species Nomada ferruginata. The sequence goes on along the minus strand of OY757225.1, from coordinate 3,337,923 downwards.
CATCATCTTTTGATCAAACCAATTAGGCCGTCACTTTCAAAAACCTGCTGTACCTAAGCTAATAAATCTCTTGTCTTCACTCGAACACCGGTGAATACTTATTGTTCAATCGCTCCCGCACCCACGACATCTCACAACAACAACAAGTGCTAACCGTGGCACAACAAAGGCCTGTATTTTCTAAACAAATTGTCAACCGCAAAAATGATGACTTAACCCCCCCCCCAATTCCATATGGACTACAATATATTTCATTTAGAACAAAATCGCCGATGGTGACGCCCAAAAGTGATCGATTTGGCGTGGAATGACCCGTATGCTCTGCCTAGCCATCTTCTGGCGAACGCACAGTACACTGATGATGCAAGTCCCCACTCACAGTAGTCAACGATCGGGTACGTCCCCACAAGGCGGTAACGTTCCTTCCATATGACAGAAGTGGGAATGTTGCTTCTGCCCACATAGCCAAACGGAAGCGAATTTCTCGGGATAGGGTGTTCGCCTATTCCAGCTTCCGTCCTTTACTGCCCTGAAGGGGTTTACGGCGCGCTGTTTGCAACTACCGTGCTCCGTCCTTGCTAGAATATCGGGCATTTCATGCTCAGAAAGGATTATACTTAAAGGAAACCTCAGTCCAATTAAACGTTTCAGCATAATATGCTGAGAATATGCTGGTAAGCTGAAATGATACTTCATCTGTACAATGCGTCTCTTGTGTTTTCAAAAGTATTATCTGTGCGGTAGTAGACCGATGAAAAATAGAAACGATCCCTCTACATTTTTTACATAAGTCATCAAGAATCGTAGTTTTTTCACTGTATCTTTAAGGGGGTAGACACGGGTAATGCAGCAAGCTGTATACCGACACAATATGGCCCGAAAACATGAATTCGAAGCATGCAACGTTTGTCCTTATATCAGAAGCTTTTGAGCTCGGTGAGGGCTCATTCGAAAGAGGATTATTCAACCCGCTGCGCTCCACAAATGTTTCAACGAGATTGTGTTGATATCTAATAATATGAGTGTTCAAAGTGTAAGCAAAAATCGACAAAATACACCCGCAGAATACACGCATTTTTAGGTCACTAAAAGAGTTTTGCGACACAACCGGGGCATGCAGCGCAGCGCGTTGAACCTTCCTCTTTCGAATGAGCCCTTACCGAGCTTCTCATATAAGGACAAACGTTGTATGCTTCTAATTGCATTCCCACAGTTGAGTTTCGTCGTCCGCTTGTAGTATTGCCGTTAAAACAGAGCACGCGACGTCACAAATTTAGTTCAGGTAGTGATGATGAGGTGGCGCTTACTCAGGAGGGCTGGCAACGTGAAATCATAGCAAAACCACCGACGAGGTATAAGAATCTTATATCTCGTCTGTGGCAAAACTGAAGCGTTGGCTTGTGACATGTGCTACAGGAAAAGCGTGATGCAGTCAATGTATGCATTTCCGTACGATTATAGGGTAGGTCATGCATTTTAGGCGTACGTTGACTGGGAACTGTATAAATTTACTAAACGCTTTTACTGTAACACATGCTTGACTTGAAATCGCTGTCGAATTTATGTTATAATTATATGGCTATATTATTTAAAATAAAAAAGAAGAGATTGGACCTTTTTTACTAATACTGGAAGTATTGATGTACTGATATCATATTTTCAGAATGTGGTAGTTATAGTAATTATTTGAAATTATTGCTCTTATTATTCTTTTTCATTCTTTTGACTATTTTGTATAAAACATATTATAAGGAAATGTCTCTAAATCAGTCAACAGTTGACTCCCTGATTTTTTTTATAAGCTTTACGCTCCTATGTATGTAGTATCGAACGCCGATTTAGACGTGCATACGTGATACGTGAATACAGACACAGTAAGGCATAGTTGTCGCAACTTATCAAGACTTCTGTCGCGCTGTTGCCACATCTGTTACAAATGTGATCAGCAGCTAACTAAATGAATCGGCTCGAGCGGAGATTTTGTTTCGAGCGGCCGCAAACTTTTCTATAGGTTCGCGTCCCGCACGTGTTCATTTTTTTACTTTCTGAATTTCCCTTAATAAAACTTTTACTAACGTACTTGCGAGATGTTTCTGATTAAAATAAGGCCAAACACGATATAGTTTGAATTATATTTACTTGTTGATACTAATTGAATACGTGCCACAAAGTCTGTATCAACAAGTAAACATAATTCAAACTATATCGTGTTTGGTCTCATTTGAATCGGGAAGATCTCCCAGATACATTGGTAAAAGTTGCATGTAGAATAATTAATAAATAAAAAAGTTTCATCGTTGAATTAGTATTAGTCACACTGATACTCTGGTTCGGATCGTATTACACCGCGTCGTCGAGCGTCGTTATCGCCACGGAGCATTCCCCCACGTGGAGGGGGGGTAGTCCATTTCTCCAGCCAATCTTTTCTTGCATTTTTGTCAGTATAATACAATGTATTGTTCAAAACTTTCTCATCACCATTCAAACATGTGTACGAGACTGACTGGTCAATTGTGAACAGTTGGAAAAACGGTTTGCAGAAAATGTTTCGAACAATTGAGTGGATCTGATTTCGGTAAATTTATAGAAGCTCATCTACTTTTTCTTTTCACTTATAATTCCTTACTGCAACGAAACATATTGAAGCATAACCACATTTCAAGTAATTCCAATGTACAATCAATTTTCTACGCTTGCACCACCAGCAGACTTTCCGTTTAAATTCATTCAAGTGTAACGCAACAGCTCACAATTTCTTTCCACATTCAGATTAGAATATCGAAATAACAAGCAGCTCCCTCTCGCCTGTCGGTATTACCGTTTCTGTGCAGGAAAAAGCTGCTGTAATACCGACCATCCAAATCGGAGAGGTCACGTGCCGTGTCTACCCCCTTAATAACCAGATATAGGGAGACCGATGCGAATTGGATCATTTTTTATTTGATGGTATGAAAAACTGTTAAAATTTAGAAACGAAATATTTTATTATAAACTCGTAACAAGTACCCATTTAACATGAACATGTATAATAAAAAATATAAACAAATTAAAAAATTCCTCTTTTCTTGAGAAAAAATGAAAAAGTGGAAAGTATCCGATTCGCCCCCAGGCTCCGGGCGAATCGGATATTCCGAATATCTCTAAAAAACAAACAAATTGTCGTCAAATAATCTTTGGTTATAACCTTATAAAAAATAACTTAATACTAATAATATCAAAGTACCTACATAGTATGTTACAAGCCGAACTGTGTGGCAGCACGAGAGGCCGGCGAGGGGTATATTACCCTGGAATATGGTTATCAATTTGCTAGTTAAGGTGCGCGGACGAACCTAATGCGAAATCGAGGAGCCACTAGGTTGGAATAGTTTGTTTGTTTGGATAAAGACGTGCGAATGAACCTGTTGCGAGATCAGGTAGTCGCAGAAAATGTTAGTTGCCTCGTAACTCCAAATTATTATTTGATACAACTCGAGCGGTAAAGTTGTATCGGTGGGTACGTTGTTACTAATATGCAAGGATTACGGGGTAAATATAGGTTTAACGAATCTAGTTAATTTATAAGTGGGCGTACAAAGTTATATTCTGAGTTTCAGTATAAATACAAATGTTTCTGTCGCGATGAAATAATATGAAGTGTGTCAGTTACCTCAGTATTTGCACGGTGTTGACGCACTGGCGATGCGGTCTGAGAACCGCTATTAGAATATAGCGAAAGAACTTCAAGCGGACTACCGGATTCTAACGGGTCAATCTGTGATTTCAGCGGTGCGCTAAGCTCAATCTCACTGGATATAACTGATTCAATACAAGCATGGCACAACGTGACTCTAAGCGTGACATTGTAACTCTGAACCAACGAGGGTAGAAACCAAAGGGTTTACATAGTCCCAAAATGCGCGGGATCGCACGGGAACGTCCCCTATAAGAAAATTTAGGAGTTTTCGTCGGGCCGCGTCTTGGTCATGATGCAGCTGACCTCTGCTTGTACTCAGGTCCCCTTATTTGTTTACAATAACCGAAAGAATTTTAGCTCGTTTTAACTTCACAGGGAAATCTCTTATTTCTTTCAAGTGCTGCATCTCAGCCTCAAATTGTTCCCATTTGGCATGCATGTCCGTCGGTATTGACTCGTCCCAATCCAACTTAAGAATCCATAGTTGTTGTATCACGCGCTTCCCGGTAAATATTAAAAAGCCCAGCAACCCCAATGGGTCAAAGATCTTGGCAATTCTGGATAATATTGTGCTTTCCGTTGGTCGTTCTGGCGCAATTACATTTTTGATATATTGTACTGTAAAGTATCTTGCATAGAGCCCCTTGAATCCCTAGCGTGCGATTAATATCGCCCTTATCCCATGACAATATCATGTGCTCCATTGCGGCCAGCGATATATCTTTCAATAATTCTGGTCAGTTGGATGCCCATTTGCGGAGCTGAAAACCGCCCCTAACCACCCCTTAGCTAATAATTCCGCAGTTTCGTTTCTAATATTAAGCGCTTTTTCTTTCGTTTTGGCACCCGTTAACATCTCATCCACGTAAAAATCACGCAGCACCGTAGCTGCTCCCAGCGGGAAATTACGCGACTCCATTTCAACACGCTGTTGCTGCACTGTGTCTCTTTGCCGCGCCGGTGGCCGACCATCTCCGTACCTTGTTGACACGGAAGACCACCGGCGCAGTAACCTAACTTAGGGCTAATTGTCAGCCCCACCTCGAACAGGCCCAACGGCCCGTGGATCCGCGAGCGTTACCGGTATAATAAGGTTACGAATAGTGTTGACCACTGGGAGAGGAAATTTCTGGAGGGAATAAGGAAATAGTATAGGATTTTTCCGGCACGTGAAACGGATAATGTTATACTTATGGAGAGTTTGTTAGTTCAGCACCAGGTCTCTAAGCTTAATAAGTCAGTTTGCAAGTGTAATGAGTCTTGTTCAGTGTTGCTTATACGGAATATTTTCAGGTCGTCGGCAAACAGTAAGCAGTTACTATGTGTGAATATGTCAGGGATATCGTTTATAAATAGTGTGAAAAGTGGTGGTCCAAGATGGGATCCTTGAGGAAGTTCTGAAGTGATGTGGATAGGATTCGAAAAAGCATCCTTGAACCTTGTGCTGGCGGTACGATCTGCCAGATAGCTTTCAAGCCACTTCAAGAGGGAGCCGCGAATTCCGATTGCTGATAATTTAGATATTAACACCGCATGGTGAACTGTGTCGAATGCTTTCTTGAAATCGGTGTAAATGGCGTCGACTTGATAGTTACGATCAAGTGCCACACAGAGGAGGATACAGCCACAGAAGGTTGATAAGTTGGTGGTCACAGATCTCCCTGGGAAAAAACCATGTTGCTCGACGCAAATAATATTCGAAAATATTGAGAAAAATTTACTAGTGATAATTCCCTTAAACAATTTTGGCCTGATGTTTAAAATAGAGATGGATCTGCAGTTTTGTACCTCAGATGTGTCCCGTGCTTTATGAATAGGAGTTATTAAGCTAGACTTCCAGCGCTGGGGGAAGTAACCAAGGTTCCGTGATCTGGGAAATACGATCCACAGTGGGCGGGATAGAATAAACTTGCAGGCTTTTATTAGAGAGAAAGGTATGGCGTCGTCATCTGGGCCTTGGTTTGGATTGAGCTTGCAGATTGATTTAAAGATTTCGCCAAACGATATGGAAAGGTTGTTAACGTCGATGGTGCTCTGTCCGGTCGCAGATGGTAGGGGCGCATATGCAGGTTGGAAAACCGATTGAAACTGTTTGAAGAATAAATTGGCGATTTCAACACTGGTGACAGCAGTGTCGTTTCCGAGTATAGCAGTAGTCAGAAGATTCCTCGAACGAGCCTTCTTATTAACAAAAATCCAGAAGGCTTTAATATTCACGAGAATATTGGATTCGATCAGTTCGCAGTACTGTTTATAGCATTCTCTAGATTTGTGCTTGCATAGAGATCGTAAATGGGTAAAAGCATGGTAGTCTGTTAAGAAGCAGGTACGTTTGTATTCGCGGTGAATTGTTTTCTTATCTACTATGAGTTTCCTTAATTCGCTCGTGAACCATAAAGGATATTTATTATGTGCTCTATTCATGGATTTGGGTACATATTGTTGAATAGCCAAGTATAGCTTTCCATACGAGATGTTTACGCATTCATCTATTGTAAGATCGCACATAGCACTGTCCCAATCAATTAAGCTAAACAAGTTATTAATAGTTGCATAGTCAGCATGTTTGAAGCTGTATCTAATGCTAGTGTGGTCGCTGGAAGACACTGATTTCCGGGGGGGGGGGGGGTATAAGTGCATACAAATAACAGGGTGGTAGGAATCGCAAGGGATAAGCTCATCATGTGCTAATTCGAGAGTTTGATTATTAATATTACTAAAGCACAGATCTAGTATAGTGTTATGGGAGTTTGTTACATTATTGCATTGGTATAAATTATGATAATTCTGTAACTCTAGTAAATGGTTTACAGCCTCACTTTGAGCAGTAGATACAATACCGCAGGTTGATGCAACAAACGTGTCGGTATGCCAGGCGATGTGAGGAAGGTTGTAGTCTCCAAATAGTATCATTTTTCCATGTGGGTGTGCCGGAATATATAGTCGACGGTCTGACAATAGTCCCCGTATAGTTGCGGACGTGGGGCAGGTGGAAGGTAGACCGCGCCAAGAATGCAGTACTTATTCCCCAGGCTTATTTTATCGAATAATTGTTCTATGTGATTGAAATTTACTTGCAATTGTGCGCTGGGAAATGTATTCTTGACTGCAATGAGAACGCCTCCTCCTCATGTATGAGAACTAGTGAGCGAATTTCTGTCGGCGTGGTAGGTGGTATACTCAGATAGTCCAAGTTCGGAGGATGATATATGTATTATCGGTGAGCCATGTGTTTCAGAAAGTATTATGACATCGTATAACTAAACGGTAGAGAAGACAGAGCATGCTAATGTGGCCAGTTTGGTACGCAGCTCCCGAACATTCTGGTAGTAGATTGGGGGGCTGATGTTCAGTTTTTTGGGGAAGATACGGGGCTTTTTACCATTTTTGGCGTTCCTCTTACATATCGAATCGTTAAATTAGTCTCGCCACTTTCGTGTAGAGTTTTTAATTTGGATCGTAACAATTGTAGGTGCTCGCGCTGATTTATTGTCTGGTCAAGAGAGATTTTTAGACGAGAGTTACTGCTTTTGTTTCGGTTTTTAACTATTTGCAAGGCCATTACAGGAGACGAGAGTACTGCACAAACCAGCCTGTTTTTGCCCTCGATTCTCTTACCAAGTCTAAATGTGCGGAGCGTTTCGTAGTTAGATGGAGATATAGATTGGAAGAGTTCTTTAACCGCCGCACAGTCACTAGTAGATGAGTTACCGTGGGGGTATGCTTAGATTCTTGAATACCTCTAGTAATCACGTTACACGAAACCATGCAAAAGCTGATAAAAACATTTTCGATTGAACTGCTAATAACAGAGTAATCTCTACTGATCACGATTCGTGATTAACCCTGTATATGGGAGCAAAAGGCTGTTGGAAGGAAACGATAAAACGATGAGCTATATATATATAAAACGATACTTTATTGAACAATTCTCAGGACTACTTGTAACGATCTACAATGCACGAATGCCAATGAACGAATGTCTACCAACGAATATCAATATACGAATGACGATCGTCCATCCGATCGTCCCCTCCCAACGGCAACGGACAGCCCTTGAGATGGTTTACGTTGGCTGGTGCCCGATAGGAACCGTCGCGGCATAGACGCGACTATCTCACGCTCCAAGTTTTTTTTTTTTTTTTTGTTGACGGGGTGGAAATCTTAGACAAGACACCCCCTGCCCTGGGGGAGAGCAGGGGGTAGTGCTGGATTTCTACCGGCTAAAACCACCCCGGTTACCTGCCTCGGCGCTAGTAGGGGAGGCTCCGTGACCAACAGAGACACTACCGGAGCCTCCCCACGCCCGGGCCAATTAGGCCCCATCCTCGGGAGGGTCAAAGGGACCCCCCCAGAAACTCCGCCGTAAAACACACGGCCGCCCCAGGGGTAACACCCAGGACGGCCTACCACCAAGAGAACCAATAGGAGGACCACTCAGGCCCCCACCCGAGCCGCCCTCAGCTCACCGACTGCCCCGCGGGACGTGGGAGGAGAAGAATTTCTCCCGGCGGGGCCGCCAGCACCCAGGAGCAGGCGACGGGAATCCACGGGGGACCGGGTAGACACCCGGACACACCCGGGCCCGTCAGCCAAGAACAGACCAAACGCGGAGGGAGGGGGATCCCACCGGCAGAAGCCAGCAGGACCACCCCCCCCCTATACTCCCAAAGCCAAGTGGCAATCCGGGCAGCCCTGAAGGGGAATCAGGAGGGCAGAATCCTCCCACAGCAGGGCCGTCCGACCACTGAATGCAGCAGTGACCGTCGTCCAAGGGGCGGGAGGGGGAACACCTCCTACACCCCCGGGCCGTCACCGCTTTACCTCGCAGAAGGGGAGGATCCCGCCGACCTGCGGGCGCGCAGCCGACGGGCCCTTTCCTTACGTCGCACAATTCGGGCGGGGTCGGAAAGTTCCCCACCCCGCTCCGCCGCCTCCTTCCTGCTTAGGACCTCCTCACAAAAGGAGGTTATAGCTAACCAGTTTCTCTCGCTGCCCAGCATCGCACTGATGATGCGAGGCAGCGAGAGATCCACCCCTACATGGGCCCGGAGCACACGGCGCTCTGCCGCCCACTCCGGGCACTCCTCGAGTGTGTGCTGCGCGGAATCTAGCGCAGCACCACACCCATGGCACTCCGTCGTTGTCTCCGCCTGTATCCGGCACAGGTACTCACCGAAGCAACCATGTCCGGTGAGCACCTGCGTGACGCGGTAGGAGAGCGTCCCCCTGCCACGGTCCAGCCACTCATCATGGCTGGGCAGAACCGCCCCGACTGCTCGCTGCGCAGCCCCTCGGACGAGGAGCTCGCTCCTCCACTTTTCCCGCGCAGCCAGCCGGGCCTGGCGTCTCACCCCGACCTAATCCTCGGCAGACACCATAGCGCCCCCCTGGCGGAGCTCACGAAGACGCGCATAAATAACCGCGTCTCCCTCCGCCAGAAGGTCAAAAGGTACAGTGCCCGCCAAGGCTAACGCCGCTTCGTGCGACACCGTGCGAAAACCCCGAATTGCCCTGATGGCCATCCTCCGTTGGGCACGACGCAGCAAAGCACGACTGCGCCGCGCCGCCATCAGGGCCGACGCCCAAATCGGGGCGCCGTTAGGGCCATGGACCGCACGATGCCGACATATAAGTGACGTACCCTCTCCTCCGGCCCCCCAAGGTTTGGGAGGAGGCGACTAAGACCGGTCGCCGCCTTCTCCAAACGAGGAGCCAGACCGTTAAAATGGGCCGCGAAACGCCAGTGGCTGTCCAGGAGGAGACCAAGGTAACTCATTCGGTCCCCAACCTGAACATGCTCCCCTCCTACCACGATCCAGGACCGGGGCGGTCCCCCGCTCCAAGGCCTGTTGTGAAACCAAATAGCCTCGGTCTTGAGCGGGGAGATCCGACGCCCCAGCCCCCGGATACCGTCAACGACGGAGGCCAGTCCCGTCTCCGCAAGCCGGATGGTCCTATCCCAGTCCCTCCCGACGGCCATCAGCAACGTGTCGTCAGAGAAGTTAATGTAATCGTCGCGATCGACCTCCCTCGCACAGAGCCGGCCACCTCTGCCTGGATACTCCACCCACCTGTCTCTGAGGTAGTCCCGGAGAACCCTCCTCAAATAGAGGGGCACTCCATGATCGGCGAGTGCCCCCCCGATGCATCCCCAGGGGAGAGAGTTGAACGCGTTGGCGATATCGAGGCTAACAGCCAACGCCCCCCCCCCCTGGGATGTGGCCGAGTCCGAGAGGGACCTCACACGATTAATAGCGTCAATCGTGGAGCGTGCCCCCCTGAAACCGAACTGGGACTCGGCCAGATCGGGACCTACCCGGGACAGGTGCCCCGAGAGGCGAGAAGCCAGCACCCTCTCGAAGAGCTTCCCCACCTCATCGAGGAGGCATGTAGGCCGGTACGCTGAGGGAGAGTCAGCAGGCTTATTGGCCTTCTTCACCAGGACCATCCTTCCCCTCTTCCAGCGGGACGGGACCCGCCCCAGCCTCAAGCAGCCGTCGAACAGGCGCTTAAGGCGGGGCCTGAGGACGCGCAGGGCAATGACCATGGCTTTGCCCGGGACGCCGTCAGGACCAGGACCGAGCTCCGGTGGCTGGTCCCCCCCCTCATCCAGGGGGAACAAAGCGTCCACCACAGTACCCAGGAACTCGGGGTCCATGGTCTCCGTCACGGGGGGCGCCCAAGGACGAAGTTTGTCCATCACCATCTTGTAGGGGCGCCCCCAGGGGTCACGATCCAACAGCTCGAGGAGCTCTGTCCATGCTCCCACTTTTGCCCGCCCGATGACCAGCCGGAGGGCTACCACTTGATCCCGGTAGCCCTCGTACAGCTCTTGCTCCCTCGCCGGGTCGCGACGTCGTCGTCGACGGGCTCGCTGAAATAGCCGACGGGCACGGACGCAAGTGTAACGCATCCGCGCAATTTCCGCCGACCACCAGTACGAGGCCCGCCGATCCGGGGCACGGGACCAGAGCATGGCAACATTGCACACCGCACACCACCGTTGGTGGTCACAGATCTCCCTGGGAAAAAACCATGTTGCTCGACGCAAATAATATTCGAAAATATTGAGAAAAATTTACTAGTGATAATTCCCTTAAACAATTTTGGCCTGATGTTTAAAATAGAGATGGATCTGCAGTTTTGTACCTCAGATGTGTCCCGTGCTTTATGAATAGGAGTTATTAAGCTAGACTTCCAGCGCTGGGGGAAGTAACCAAGGTTCCGTGATCTGGGAAATACGATCCACAGTGGGCGGGATAGAATAAACTTGCAGGCTTTTATTAGAGAGAAAGGTATGGCGTCGTCATCTGGGCCTTGGTTTGGATTGAGCTTGCAGATTGATTTAAAGATTTCGCCAAACGATATGGAAAGGTTGTTAACGTCGATGGTGCTCTGTCCGGTCGCAGATGGTAGGGGCGCATATGCAGGTTGGAAAACCGATTGAAACTGTTTGAAGAATAAATTGGCGATTTCAACACTGGTGACAGCAGTGTCGTTTCCGAGTATAGCAGTAGTCAGAAGATTCCTCGAACGAGCCTTCTTATTAACAAAAATCCAGAAGGCTTTAATATTCACGAGAATATTGGATTCGATCAGTTCGCAGTACTGTTTATAGCATTCTCTAGATTTGTGCTTGCATAGAGATCGTAAATGGGTAAAAGCATGGTAGTCTGTTAAGAAGCAGGTACGTTTGTATTCGCGGTGAATTGTTTTCTTATCTACTATGAGTTTCCTTAATTCGCTCGTGAACCATAAAGGATATTTATTATGTGCTCTATTCATGGATTTGGGTACATATTGTTGAATAGCCAAGTATAGCTTTCCATACGAGATGTTTACGCATTCATCTATTGTAAGATCGCACATAGCACTGTCCCAATCAATTAAGCTAAACAAGTTATTAATAGTTGCATAGTCAGCATGTTTGAAGCTGTATCTAATGCTAGTGTGGTCGCTGGAAGACACTGATTTCCGGGGGGGGGGGGGTATAAGTGCATACAAATAACAGGGTGGTAGGAATCGCAAGGGATAAGCTCATCATGTGCTAATTCGAGAGTTTGATTATTAATATTACTAAAGCACAGATCTAGTATAGTGTTATGGGAGTTTGTTACATTATTGCATTGGTATAAATTATGATAATTCTGTAACTCTAGTAAATGGTTTACAGCCTCACTTTGAGCAGTAGATACAATACCGCAGGTTGATGCAACAAACGTGTCGGTATGCCAGGCGATGTGAGGAAGGTTGTAGTCTCCAAATAGTATCATTTTTCCATGTGGGTGTGCCGGAATATATAGTCGACGGTCTGACAATAGTCCCCGTATAGTTGCGGACGTGGGGCAGGTGGAAGGTAGACCGCGCCAAGAATGCAGTACTTATTCCCCAGGCTTATTTTATCGAATAATTGTTCTATGTGATTGAAATTTACTTGCAATTGTGCGCTGGGAAATGTATTCTTGACTGCAATGAGAACGCCTCCTCCTCATGTATGAGAACTAGTGAGCGAATTTCTGTCGGCGTGGTAGGTGGTATACTCAGATAGTCCAAGTTCGGAGGATGATATATGTATTATCGGTGAGCCATGTGTTTCAGAAAGTATTATGACATCGTATAACTAAACGGTAGAGAAGACAGAGCATGCTAATGTGGCCAGTTTGGTACGCAGCTCCCGAACATTCTGGTAGTAGATTGGGGGGCTGATGTTCAGTTTTTTGGGGAAGATACGGGGCTTTTTACCATTTTTGGCGTTCCTCTTACATATCGAATCGTTAAATTAGTCTCGCCACTTTCGTGTAGAGTTTTTAATTTGGATCGTAACAATTGTAGGTGCTCGCGCTGATTTATTGTCTGGTCAAGAGAGATTTTTAGACGAGAGTTACTGCTTTTGTTTCGGTTTTTAACTATTTGCAAGGCCATTACAGGAGACGAGAGTACTGCACAAACCAGCCTGTTTTTGCCCTCGATTCTCTTACCAAGTCTAAATGTGCGGAGCGTTTCGTAGTTAGATGGAGATATAGATTGGAAGAGTTCTTTAACCGCCGCACAGTCACTAGTAGATGAGTTACCGTGGGGGTATGCTTAGATTCTTGAATACCTCTAGTAATCACGTTACACGAAACCATGCAAAAGCTGATAAAAACATTTTCGATTGAACTGCTAATAACAGAGTAATCTCTACTGATCACGATTCGTGATTAACCCTGTATATGGGAGCAAAAGGCTGTTGGAAGGAAACGATAAAACGATGAGCTATATATATATAAAACGATACTTTATTGAACAATTCTCAGGACTACTTGTAACGATCTACAATGCACGAATGCCAATGAACGAATGTCTACCAACGAATATCAATATACGAATGACGATCGTCCATCCGATCGTCCCCTCCCAACGGCAACGGACAGCCCTTGAGATGGTTTACGTTGGCTGGTGCCCGATAGGAACCGTCGCGGCATAGACGCGACTATCTCACGCTCCAAGTTTTTTTTTTTTTTTTTGTTGACGGGGTGGAAATCTTAGACAAGACACCCCCTGCCCTGGGGGAGAGCAGGGGGTAGTGCTGGATTTCTACCGGCTAAAACCACCCCGGTTACCTGCCTCGGCGCTAGTAGGGGAGGCTCCGTGACCAACAGAGACACTACCGGAGCCTCCCCACGCCCGGGCCAATTAGGCCCCATCCTCGGGAGGGTCAAAGGGACCCCCCCAGAAACTCCGCCGTAAAACACACGGCCGCCCCAGGGGTAACACCCAGGACGGCCTACCACCAAGAGAACCAATAGGAGGACCACTCAGGCCCCCACCCGAGCCGCCCTCAGCTCACCGACTGCCCCGCGGGACGTGGGAGGAGAAGAATTTCTCCCGGCGGGGCCGCCAGCACCCAGGAGCAGGCGACGGGAATCCACGGGGGACCGGGTAGACACCCGGACACACCCGGGCCCGTCAGCCAAGAACAGACCAAACGCGGAGGGAGGGGGATCCCACCGGCAGAAGCCAGCAGGACCACCCCCCCCCTATACTCCCAAAGCCAAGTGGCAATCCGGGCAGCCCTGAAGGGGAATCAGGAGGGCAGAATCCTCCCACAGCAGGGCCGTCCGACCACTGAATGCAGCAGTGACCGTCGTCCAAGGGGCGGGAGGGGGAACACCTCCTACACCCCCGGGCCGTCACCGCTTTACCTCGCAGAAGGGGAGGATCCCGCCGACCTGCGGGCGCGCAGCCGACGGGCCCTTTCCTTACGTCGCACAATTCGGGCGGGGTCGGAAAGTTCCCCACCCCGCTCCGCCGCCTCCTTCCTGCTTAGGACCTCCTCACAAAAGGAGGTTATAGCTAACCAGTTTCTCTCGCTGCCCAGCATCGCACTGATGATGCGAGGCAGCGAGAGATCCACCCCTACATGGGCCCGGAGCACACGGCGCTCTGCCGCCCACTCCGGGCACTCCTCGAGTGTGTGCTGCGCGGAATCTAGCGCAGCACCACACCCATGGCACTCCGTCGTTGTCTCCGCCTGTATCCGGCACAGGTACTCACCGAAGCAACCATGTCCGGTGAGCACCTGCGTGACGCGGTAGGAGAGCGTCCCCCTGCCACGGTCCAGCCACTCATCATGGCTGGGCAGAACCGCCCCGACTGCTCGCTGCGCAGCCCCTCGGACGAGGAGCTCGCTCCTCCACTTTTCCCGCGCAGCCAGCCGGGCCTGGCGTCTCACCCCGACCTAATCCTCGGCAGACACCATAGCGCCCCCCTGGCGGAGCTCACGAAGACGCGCATAAATAACCGCGTCTCCCTCCGCCAGAAGGTCAAAAGGTACAGTGCCCGCCAAGGCTAACGCCGCTTCGTGCGACACCGTGCGAAAACCCCGAATTGCCCTGATGGCCATCCTCCGTTGGGCACGACGCAGCAAAGCACGACTGCGCCGCGCCGCCATCAGGGCCGACGCCCAAATCGGGGCGCCGTTAGGGCCATGGACCGCACGATGCCGACATATAAGTGACGTACCCTCTCCTCCGGCCCCCCAAGGTTTGGGAGGAGGCGACTAAGACCGGTCGCCGCCTTCTCCAAACGAGGAGCCAGACCGTTAAAATGGGCCGCGAAACGCCAGTGGCTGTCCAGGAGGAGACCAAGGTAACTCATTCGGTCCCCAACCTGAACATGCTCCCCTCCTACCACGATCCAGGACCGGGGCGGTCCCCCGCTCCAAGGCCTGTTGTGAAACCAAATAGCCTCGGTCTTGAGCGGGGAGATCCGACGCCCCAGCCCCCGGATACCGTCAACGACGGAGGCCAGTCCCGTCTCCGCAAGCCGGATGGTCCTATCCCAGTCCCTCCCGACGGCCATCAGCAACGTGTCGTCAGAGAAGTTAATGTAATCGTCGCGATCGACCTCCCTCGCACAGAGCCGGCCACCTCTGCCTGGATACTCCACCCACCTGTCTCTGAGGTAGTCCCGGAGAACCCTCCTCAAATAGAGGGGCACTCCATGATCGGCGAGTGCCCCCCCGATGCATCCCCAGGGGAGAGAGTTGAACGCGTTGGCGATATCGAGGCTAACAGCCAACGCCCCCCCCCCCTGGGATGTGGCCGAGTCCGAGAGGGACCTCACACGATTAATAGCGTCAATCGTGGAGCGTGCCCCCCTGAAACCGAACTGGGACTCGGCCAGATCGGGACCTACCCGGGACAGGTGCCCCGAGAGGCGAGAAGCCAGCACCCTCTCGAAGAGCTTCCCCACCTCATCGAGGAGGCATGTAGGCCGGTACGCTGAGGGAGAGTCAGCAGGCTTATTGGCCTTCTTCACCAGGACCATCCTTCCCCTCTTCCAGCGGGACGGGACCCGCCCCAGCCTCAAGCAGCCGTCGAACAGGCGCTTAAGGCGGGGCCTGAGGACGCGCAGGGCAATGACCATGGCTTTGCCCGGGACGCCGTCAGGACCAGGACCGAGCTCCGGTGGCTGGTCCCCCCCCTCATCCAGGGGGAACAAAGCGTCCACCACAGTACCCAGGAACTCGGGGTCCATGGTCTCCGTCACGGGGGGCGCCCAAGGACGAAGTTTGTCCATCACCATCTTGTAGGGGCGCCCCCAGGGGTCACGATCCAACAGCTCGAGGAGCTCTGTCCATGCTCCCACTTTTGCCCGCCCGATGACCAGCCGGAGGGCTACCACTTGATCCCGGTAGCCCTCGTACAGCTCTTGCTCCCTCGCCGGGTCGCGACGTCGTCGTCGACGGGCTCGCTGAAATAGCCGACGGGCACGGACGCAAGTGTAACGCATCCGCGCAATTTCCGCCGACCACCAGTACGAGGCCCGCCGATCCGGGGCACGGGACCAGAGCATGGCAACATTGCACACCGCAACCATGTCACCCTGGAACAGCCCCGCTTCCTCCTCGACGTCCACGACCGGCCCAGCCGAGAGTCCGGGCCAGGCCACGGCGAGGGAGGCGGCCATCAGCGCGTCCTTATCTAAGCGCTTGAGCGCCCACCTCCTCTTTAACGGGGAAGTTTCAGGGAGCCCATCCCCCCTCCCACGTCCCACCCTCCCGGACGGACCCCAGCTCCGGGTGGTGCGCACCTCCATACGGATATAGAGGTGGTCACTAAGAGTTTCCACCTCTTGCACCACCCTCCAGCCCCTTACACGACCCACCACCGAGGAGGAGCCCCAAGTCAAATCAACGATAGACTCCCCCTGGTAGCGGACGCAGGTGCTGGTAGACCCCCGGTTAAGTAACCGGAGGTCCGAGCCGGCCGCCCAATCCAGCACCGCCTCGCCTCTGAGGTCCGTCCCAGGGTAACCCCAAGCCATAGACTTGGAGTTGAAGTCCCCCAGGACCAACACCGGACGGGGCCGACACCGCGAGATGCAACCCGCGACCCCGTCCAGAAACTCCTCGAATTACCCCAGACGCCAGCGAGGCGGTGCGTAGACCCCGATCACTGCAAGCTCCCCCCACTGAACCGCAACGTAGCCCTCACCGCTCTCCAACAGGGAGAACGGCAAGGGCATCGAGGCCCCACCAAGGATGATCGCTACCGAGCCCCCCGTATCTCCCACCCAGTTCGGGTGGGCCGGGATCCTGTATGGCTCGGCAGCGACCGCCAACCCCACACCCCACCCAGCCATGGACTGGACAAGCAAGTCCTGAGCCCTGGCCGAGTGGTTGAGGTTAGCCTGGAGCAGCAGGGCCATAGCCCCTCCACTACTCCAAATCCATGGCCCCTTCCTCCACGGGCCTCGCCTCCCCAAATCTCACGCTCCAACGTAAACCATCATGGCCCGAGCCAGACCATATGTCTACGTAAAATCTCTTACATATATGAAAATTTACAAAACTGTAGGAGGCATATCCATCATATTATTTATCAATAGATGCAGAAAAAATTTCGGTTCTTATTTGTCAATTATGTAAATTGTTGTATCTCTTAAAATAATGTAACAATAAATTGTTTTGTTATAAACAAATTACTTTTTACAAAATCTGTGACCACTTTTTGTTTTACCTCAAAGGACCATGAAACTCTTCCTTAAGAAGTTTTCTTATATTTGTGACAGTTTTCGGGATACCATTTTTCTGCTGTAACTTCAAGGGGTGATTTCACCCCCTAAACTTCCGATTGGGCCGCTATAAAAAAATACGTGTCCCTTATTTTCACCTGCATAATATATCTACCAAGTTTCCTTAAAATCGGAGATGGACAGTTCGATATGTTTCCTTGTCAGTCATCCACACGGTGATACATATAACAAACAACCTTACTAAACGAAATAAGTAACAATAAAGAAGTTTCATCCTTGCGTTAGTGTTGTCTCACCGATGTGAAGGCATTTAATCTTTTAATGACGCCCGACTTTTAATTCCTTCCTTCTTTCAATCACTGTTCCTTTCTGCCGCCGTCGATGTCGGTGCCTACACAGTAGCCGGGCTCTTGAGGTTCGGCCGAAATATCTAAAGGCGGGTCCACACTTGTTCGGTACTCCTATTACTGATAGCCGTTACGTCAGTTTTTGGAAACGAGGTTCGCTGTGGGACCCATTTCTATTCTTATGCACGTAAAAGTGCGTCTACATTTGTCGCACCGTGATCTGTAACGAGTAACGATATGAGGAAACAAGACACACTCCACATTTGTTCCCAAACCTCTCCCAGACCATTTGACTAGGTACAGATCCCTGTGTGCGAGCAAACAGTGCGAGGTGCCGTAACAAGTGTGGACCCGCCGTAAGAAGGCAAAGTCTGGACCGGTCTTGAGCAGCGAGCGTCAAGCCAGAAATTACTGTAATAATGCTTTCATCAGCTGTGTACATCACTTTGCACTTCACGAATTTCTTCCACTACCGTATCGTTATTATTGCTTGGCATTATGAGACCTTCTCTAATCCTGAGCATAGCTAATGCTGCCTGATCAGTAAATATCTCTGACCATCATGAATAAACAGGAACGTCATGTTTATTTCTATCACTATCATTGAGAACAATCACACAGCACATAAATGAGAGATCAAACTATCTCACATGTATCACGTACTACGTGTAGCGCATTACAACAAGTACTACATTTGTATTCATCTTTGATAATGGAGAATAGATACAAATATTGTTCAATAAACTTCGTTACGCCCCAACGTACAAAGTCATTAACTGAGTGAGTACGTAGAAGAAATATGTTTTTTTCATGAAAACATGAAATTAAAGCAGAAGCATTAAATTAGCGTCATATTTTTCTTCCTTACAGTTAGATTAGTATTTGATAGGAAATATTCGAGTAACTCGAACAATTCGAATTTCTACGAGTAACGCGAAAGTTAAAGATCTGTTCGAATATATTAGAGTAATTCGAAAATTTTCGAGCCGAAAATTGATTTTCAAGTAAATCGAAGTCCTACAAAAGACTCAAATATTCGAGCCGTTTAATTTGTTTAAGTAATTTCCATTTTTTTCAAGCAGTTGGTCGATTTCAAGTCGCTTGGAAAATTGAAACGCTCGACTCGGCTCGATCGACCGATCATTATTTGACTCGAAGTTCGAGTACTTTAATATATGGAGTACTCGCACACCCTATTGGACGGTAAACAAATGTTCCGAGTGCTCGGCTCGGGCCGGAAAAATTCAAACTATGTCGATAGTAGCATATTTCATATCCCGTACACGACCGAGCGCAGTAGAGAGGTAGGCACCAGAGCGCGCACCCTACGTGCGCTCTAATTGTCCAGTGTTTTTGGTTAATAACTCAAAAACGAAGCTTCAAACAACTTTTTGGTCAAGGAAAAAATTGTTCAGTATCACCCCACCTACCCCCCATTTCCCGATGTTACGGTTGTTACGGGACACCCTGTATAGATAGGACAAAATTACTTAATATGTTGATCTTGACATTATATTTCATGGCCACTGAAATGGATGAGGAGTAGCCTATTCTAAATAATTACCACGGTATTTCTTTATTGTACATTGCAACAGAATTATATTCTATCGTTGGTAGAAATTTATTGTGCATAAAAATGGTGACCATGTGTGACATATACATACACAATATCTTTTAATGTTATTAGGGCTGTGGCAGCGGAAGTAACTATACTTAACGAGGTTGGATTAGATCCTGGCATTGATCATTTGTTGGCTCTAGAGTGTTTCGATAACGTAAAGCAAGCTGGAGGAAAAATTGAGTCTTTCGTGTCCTGGTGTGGTGGCTTGCCTGCTCCAGAATGTTCCTGCAATCCTCTACGGTACAAATTTAACTGGTCGCCGCGCGGAGTGTTACTGAATACTTTGGCACCAGCGAAATTTTTTTACAATAGACAAGTAAGTTTATGTTCTTAAATATTTTTACAATTATTTATTTAAAACTTTGTGGAAAAAATTGTTATATCTTTCATCGTACGAGAGAACGTATCAATCCATCAACGTAACGAAACGTCTAACCGCATATGTGGGATTGGAAGTTTTAAAGAAATTAAGGCGGTGTAAGTGTAATATATTATTAACAAGAGAATTATTATATATATTTGTTAACAAGATTCCCGTCTCTCTCCCTCTCTCTCTCTCTCTCTCATTTGTACCCTTAAGGGGGCCGACTCCAGGCGCCATGACAGGTGTGTGTGCACTCACGCAAACAACGGAAAGCATGCACGTATACGCCATGCGCGACAGAGAGACCCGATTTCTAATTTTTGAACTGTTGTCTCGATAATTACCTTAATGAAACTTTCGCGGATATAGAACACACGGGAAGACTTCACCACAGCCCTAAAGGGTATATTTGAACGCCAATAAACACCATTCGTTGAGAAGAATAGTGTTTCTGAAACTGGCAAGCTTGAGACAGACAACGATGTAGGCAACAAGATGGCTACAGACATCTTGACACATTTCACATTTAGCAAATATCGGACGATTTAATGGTTTGTTCACAGCTCAAACCCCCTTTAGGGCTTCCTTGAAGTAGCACAAGATAATATAGAAATTCGATTTTTCACAATTTATCACTTCTGGAGAACGGAGAATCTAAAATACGATCAGCACGCATCCGACGTAAGAATGCTTCAATGATTTTCCGTCGGTGGCGTTTATGGTACATTGTAGTGAATTTGGCCAAGTTACCGTCAGGGTCGATAAAAATACAAATCCGTCGGTAAATGTGAGTTATAATTTGATACCACGAATGGCGATTCATACGTGAATACGTGATGCGTGAACACAGACACCAGTGAGGCATAATTGCCGGCACGTATCAAGACAGCTGTCACGCTGTTGCCACATCTGTTACAATTATAACCATCAGCAAAATGAATCGGCTCGGGCCGAGATGTTGATTCGAGCCGCTGCAAACTTTTTTGTAGGTTCGAGCCCCACTCGGGTTCATTTTTTTTACGAATTTTTTTTAATTATTAGTGTTGCTTAGCAGAGCGTGGTTACAAGAGAAGTGAGTGCGCACCGGCGCCTCCGGCGCTCTCCAAGACGCGTGACGTATAGGGGAAAAACATAATTCCCCAATACTCCCCCTCGAAACGCGGGTGATTCAGTCCTAGGGTGGTGCGCCCAGTCCCAACAAGTCCAAACACCGCCCGTGCTTCGGTCCTGGCAATCCCTTCGTGAGCACGTCCGCCGCCATGTCCTCGGTAGATACATGCCTGATGTCCACCAGCTTTTCCTTCAATGCCGATCTCACGAAGTGGTGTCGGATGTCGATATGCTTGCTTCGGGCGTGAAACACCGGATTCTCCGCAAGCTTCATCGCTCCCATATTGTCGCCGTAGATGGTCACCTCGGCCGAATTCATGAGGCCCATTTCCTTCAGAAAATCACGCAGGTAAATCGCTTCCTTAGTAGCCTCGGTCAGCGCCATATACTCCGATTCTGTCGTCGACAGGGCCACTGTTTTCTGCTTCTTCGCGTCCCAGGATACCGGTCCGCTACTCAAAATGAATGAGTAGCCGGTATATGAACGCCTGTCATCCAAGCAGCTGGCCCAATCCGCGTCGACGTAGCCCCTCAGTGGATCAGCATTTGGTTCAAAGATCAATCCCAAGTCCATGGTCCCCTTTAGATATCGCAGAACCCGCTTGGCTGCTGTCCAATGTATCCGGCTGTAATTATTGCAAAATTGGCTTAGGGCACTTACCGCAAAAGCGATATCCGGCCTGGTTGCCACGGCCAAGTACATTAGTGCACCAATTAACTCTCTGTAAGGAAGATTCCTATCTTCCGCGCTGACTTCTCCTTCGGCTTTCTTCAGCTTTACGTTGACATCCATCGGAGTCAGAACTGGCCTTGAGTCCGTCATGCCAAAACGAGCCAGAACTTCTCTGATGTATCCAGCTTGGTGCATGCCTATCCTTCCTTGTTTCCGGGAAAACTCAATCCCCAAGCAATATGAAGCGTCACCCAGGTCCCTTACGTCGAATTCCTTTGGCAGATACCTCTCGAATTCCGATACCGTTTGACTGTTCCTCGACATCATGAGAATATCGTCGACGTAGACTACAATCAACGATGCATCCCCTCCACGATCCATAAGGTAAACGCACGGATCGGCGTCAGTCGGCCTTGCTCCAAATTTTCGTAAAACCTCATCCAGTCTAACGTGCCAGCTTCTTCCGGCCTGGCGTAAACCGTAGAGGGCCTTCCTCAGTCGACAAACCTTGTCTCCCACCTGGAGCTCCGCCAGCATGGACTCAGCCCTCCTTCTAAGGTCGCTGTCCTTACCTTCGGATCGGATAAGCATCTCCAGCCCTTCCGCTAATAGCTCAGATGCCTCCATCAGGACCTCCTCTTCGAGAAGACCGTTGAGATAGGCCGTCGCGATGTCGAACTGTCGAATCCGCATTCCGTACTGGACCGCTACGGCGACACACAGACGTACTGAGCTTAGGCGCGCCACCGGCGCAAACGTCTCATTGAAGTGAATCCCAGGGCGCTGCGCGAATCCTCGCGCTACCATCCGAGCCTTCCGTCGCTCCAAAGTTCCGTCCGATTTGAACTTGTTCCGCAGTACGAAACGACCTCCGATGACGATTCCGTCTTTTGGACGGTCGACTAGATCCCATGTGTTGTTTCGGATGAGGGACCCAACCTCTGCTGCGATTGCTCGGCACCATTCGTTCGCCTCCGTTCCTGATATGGCCAGTTTTAGGGGTACCTCTGTCAGGCCGGCCACTTCGGGTTTCTCTTGTCAGATATCAGCATGGCGTTCCTGATACTGCTTTCGGGGTCTCCCCCTCAAACCTGTCATTATTTTCTTTGGCCTTCCAGGGCCCCGTCTGGGGACCGTACCGACGTTTTCAGAGTGCTCTTCTTCTGGATGGTCCGCTGCGACCCCATCTTCATCCTCGGGGTTCACCGATGGTACGACGTCCCGACGATCCTCCAATGGCCTTATTTCGATCTCCGTTTCACGGCGTTCGTCACTTGGAACCTGTGCGTTTTCTAGCCGTGGGACGTCGAATTCTCTCGGGGCAAAATCCTCGAAACCCTCCATGGAAGGTTTGAGATCTTTTGAGAACTTAATGTCTCTTGTTATTTCGATTTTCCTCTCCTTTGGATTCCAGACACGGTATCCCTTGGATCTTTCCGAACAGCCGAGAAGAAGTCCTTCCTTCGCTCGTTCGTCGAATTTTCCCCTGCCCGGTGTTCTGTCCAAAAATAAAACTTTACATCCGAACTCTCGTAGGCTACTTACGTCCGGTGGACTTCCGGTCCACAACTCAAACGCAGTTCGACCGTTCAAGGTTCTGCTCGGGCACCGGTTCCGTATGTAGTTGGCAGCCATAATTGCCTCTGCCCAGAAGTATGATGGAAGGTTCGATTGAATCAATAGGCACCTCGCCATCTCGAGAAGGGTTCGATTTTTTCTCTCCGCGACTCCGTTTTGTTCCGGATTGTATGGGATGGCCAATCTTCGCAAGATTCCGTTTCGTCGCAGGTATTCCTCCGATTCTTTGTTCAGGTATTCCGTGCCGTTGTCCGACTGAAGACATTTTATCTTCCTTTCCTTTTGATTTTCGACCATCGCCTTGAATTCTCTAAAAACATTTGACGCTTCATTTTTGTGCTTTAGAAATCTTACCTCGCACCATCGGGACTTGTCGTCGATGAAGGTAATCATGTATTTCGCTCCTCCAGCAGATTGGGTCCTCATTGGACCACAGAGATCGGAGTGGATCAGATCCAGCAGTTCGCTCTTCCTCCCCGATTGTTTTGGAAATGGAGTCCTGGTCATCTTTCCGCGAGAACAAATGTCGCACTCCAGGTCCCCATTGCAATGTTCAATATTTAAACCGCGCATCGCGCCCGTTCGCCCACCCGTTACAAGATCCTTGACGTTTAAATGTCCGAGGCGACGGTGCCACATTTCCAACGCGTTTGACGAATTCGCTGAATACTTCGCATCATGTGATGCGAGGCAACGCGGCTGTCGTCCCTCCTCGCGCACGAGATATAAGTCGCCAACTCGTTTCGCGAGCAATTTTATGTTTCCGTCCTGACCGACGATTGTCGCACATTGTTTTTTAAAAACTACTTCACAATTGTTATCCGTGATTTTTGCGACCGATAGCAAATTGTTCCGTAGATCGGGAACATGAAGGGCGTCTTTCAAAGTCACATGTTTTCTGCTTCCGCGAACATCGGCCGTAAACAAAGCTTTTCCCCTGGCGACAATGTCGGACGACGCGTTAGTCGCCAGATCGAGTTTTCCGGATCTAGAATCGGTTATTTCCACGAATTTATCCCTTTCTTTACACAAATGAGACGTCGACCCGCTGTCCAAACACCAAATGTCGTTAGATTTCGCGGTTTCCGACTGGTACGCCATTTCAGAGTTAGAAAAATTTTCACTCGCGCACAGTACGACGTCTTCGGAATGCTTCGGGAACGATCGGGCATTTCCGCCTTTCTTACAGTCTCTGGCTTTATGGCCGATCTCTTTGCATCGACGGCAGCGAAATTTGAAATCTCCGTGATCGAGCGATCCACTCTTTTGTTTATATTTGTTTCCATTTGGGCGCCCCTTTGCTGTCATTGCATTCTGTATCGCGCCCTGTGTGTCGTTCGTCCGAGCGTCACTTTCCTCGATGATTTTTATGCGGAGCGCTTCTGGAGTCGGTAGAGTATCACGTGACTCGATGGCGCATCGAAAATTCGAGAAGCTGACCGGCAAGCTATACAGAAGCAAAATCGCCAGGAGATCCGGATTTATATCCACTTCCATTTAACTCAGTTTGTCTATTGCGTCGAAAAACTTGCGCACATGGTGACGTACGTCTTGGCCTTCTTGCATGCGATGTAGTATAAGTTGTTTCAGAAGCGTGGCTTTCCGAGCCGGTCCTCTGGATTGGTAAATGCTCTCCAGCTTTTGCCACACCTCGCGCGAACTTCCGCATCCTTTAATTTGTTTTAGCTCGGATGGATTGATGGATTATATCCGATCTCGCCTTATTATCTCCGACCGTCCATGCGGTGGCTGCGGCTTCCGATGCATTGTTTCCGACCACGATTTCCGGTTTCGGTCTTTCTCCGGATACAAAACCCCACGCATCGTTTTTGATCAATAAAGCCTCCATTTGCATCTTCCATGTGTCAAAATTATCCTTGCTGAGAGCTTCAATCCTAGCCAAGCCCGTTGCACTCATCGCTCTTGTATTCTCGACGCACTTAACCTCACTAACGATTGTATATATCTTATCCGTATTCTGGGCCCATAACCTGTTGCTTAGCAGAGCGTGGTTACAAGAGAAGTGAGTGCGCACCGGCGCCTCCGGCGCTCTCCAAGACGCGTGACGTATAGGGGAAAAACATAATTCCCCAATAATTAGCTATATGAGAATGATCAATATTTGTTTAGTAATGTTTTTGTTGGTTATTATATTTATTAAGATAAGCAATTAGACATTAGACGCTTCAATCAACCGCCAAAACAATGTGTGCTTACAACGAACTAATGTACAGAGAAGACGCTCTCCGTAGCAAAGAATCTGTATCCTGGCGCTATGGCCCGCTACACGAAGTTCACATCAATTGTGCCCAAACCTCATCAGTTTTAAAAATATTTGTTAAATACTTTAATTTAATATACGTAAATATGAAGTTGAAGCGCTTTTTTCTACCGTTTTCTTCCCATGTATCTTGCCAATTATGGTATTGTTTAATATTTCTAACATTTGGATGTGTATACACGTCAATCCAATGCTAAAAATGTGTAACTCAAAATTTCAATCATTTGGTGGTATGTTTCATTTATAGTACCAATAAAGCTGCTATGTTAATATATATGAAATATATTAACTATATTATACAACAATAATATAATTGTAATATAATTAAAATATATGTAAGATTACCGAAGGTGCTTGAATAGGTATTCAAATGATTATGTGGGTGTATATATGTTAAAAAGTTGTTTTGTTTAGCTCTCGCGACCGTAGTCTATACAGCAATACAATGTCACCATGGTCCTTTTTGACCATTTTATGCCTCGCTCTAAGAGAAAGCTATGCTAGACTCATAAGTTAAAAAAATGATTTTAAAACAAGTAAATAAAATTATATACGTATATACATGAAATACATTCAAAATATCAATAAAACGTTCTATTGTTATACATATTAATATTGTTTTAACAATCTGTTTTTTCCAACATGACCCTTGAATCTCTTCTTTCATTTGCACTATTCTCTTTTATGTTCGGCAAAAATCAAAATATCAACTTAAGGGTATTCTAATGTAGCACCCGATTTTTTCCACTATTTTTAGGAATTTTTTTAAGGTCTTAGAGAAAGGTTTTTATACTGAACTTTTTACTGTGTTTTTACTACATCTTGAAGTATAATGTAACATTTTTTTTGATTAAATATATGAAATTTAGATGTCGTTACAGCGCTCAGAAGTAGACCATTTCGAAGAGAATTGCTTGGTTGGTAACCATGATTCAGCTTGTTTGGGTCATCGGAACTAAAAAATTCAAAAAGATTCTGAAATTATATGACTCTGGCTATCGCCGGTAGCAGATTTGGGTTCAATACTAAATTTTCTTAAAATGGCAGTACAGTAATGTCTCGCACTGTGTTCATCGCTCGGGACCGAATGTGAACAGCCATCGTGTACAGACACGATTCTCGAGCGAGTTCGGGTCGCCTTTGATGTCGTGGCAGCCGAGGCTCGAGGCAGCGTCATAGGAAAGAGGCAAGATTAGATAAACGTGTACGTGAGACAATACTAACGCGATCAAAATTTAAGAATAAAACTTCTGCATTTTTGATCCTTTTCGAATGAAATTTTACCAACATGTTCGTTACAATCTCCCGATTAAAATGACACCAAACACGATATGGTTTGGACAATTTTTACTTATAATGGTAGTAATAATGGTCTTCGAAATAATCAGTCCCATTGCACCAATCTATGTCGTGTTTGGTGTCATTTTAATCAGGAGATTGTAACGAACATGTTAGTAAAATTTCATTTAAAACGGACCAAAAATGCAGAAGTTTTATTCTTAAATTTTGATCGCGTTAGTATTGTCTCACGTACACGGGTATTTAAACTTGCCTGATTTTTTTCCTGGTCGCTGCCTCGAGTCTCTGTTGCCACAACATTGAAGGTGACCTGACGCTCGAGAATCGTGTCCTGTACACGATGGCTGTTCACATTCGGTCCTGAGCGATGAACACAGTGCGAATCATTGCTACTGTTACGGATAACAACCGGAATGTGTATATTAGTTGTTAAAAATAAGGTAATTAGTAGTGAGATTATAAATTTGGAAGTAAAATCTCGATTCCAGTGTCTCGAGTGCACTTCGCTGGGGACCGAATGCGTACATGCACGTTTAAATCCCTTTGTACGTGTGGGACAATACTAACGCAATGAAAATTATCGTCTATAGAAAATCGTAGACTATACAAAAATAACATAATAATAAAAATACAATTTAGTGTAATTAGACATCAAATTATAATTTTTCGAAATTCATAATCTCACAATAATAAAGGGGAATACAATTATTAATACCATGATAAGTAAAAATTGTCCAAACTATGTCGTGTTTGGTGTCATTTTAATCGGGAGATTCTAACAAATATGTTTGTAAAATTTCATTTAAAACGGACAAAGAATAAGCAAGTTTTAATATTAAATTCTGATTGCGTTAGTATTGTCTCACACGTACACGGGCCTTTAAATTTGCCCCTTCCTCGTACTCCGCGCTCAAAAGTGATCCGAACGACGCTTCCAAGAATCCAAGGGTGGCGGCCCCAAGTAGGGGGGATAGAAAATGACCATCGAATCACGATTTTGAACACAGTGCGAGACATTACTGTAATTTCAAATCGATTTTTCGTTTTTTTCTAATTTTTTCGTCTTTTTTGGCCTGTAAAATTAAGCCGAAAAAATATTTTGGCTCAATTCTGGTAGGGGCGATAGCGGCACATCTGCTGAGGATATGTGTAAAAGATGGTCCCGATCGGATCAGTAGAATCTGAGATATCGTGGCAACCATGTTCTAAAACAGGGTTTTGAGAAAAACGCAAAAATGTAATATAACACGTATATGGTCATATGCCTTGCTCGACGCTCAGGTTCGCACTAAAATTTCTGAAACTTGGCTGCCAAGGGTGCACATGTGCACTATAGACCTTCTGCAAAGCAAAAAGGACAGTTTTGTCAAGACAAATGACCAGTAACTGCCAATGAATAAGTGTAAAAAATAGAGAAATAGGCCTGGCCTAGTCCAAAGCTGGACGTTTCGACCTCTGTAACTCTGTTATTTTTGTTACGAGCCAGGGCTGTGGGCAACGTCTAGACCGGCGATGTTTATATTACCCAAGGAA
Organism: Nomada ferruginata; assembly: GCA_963583965.1. Classification (NCBI taxonomy): domain Eukaryota; kingdom Metazoa; phylum Arthropoda; class Insecta; order Hymenoptera; family Apidae; genus Nomada; species Nomada ferruginata. The sequence goes on along the minus strand of OY757225.1, from coordinate 3,309,917 downwards.
TATGGTTGAGAATTTATTAGTAAGGTGCACGGACGAACCTGATGCGAAATCAGGGAGCCGCTGGGATTGATGTATGCGAGGACGAACCCGATGCGAAATCGGGGAGCCTCAGGAATAGAATCAAGCGCGGACGAACCTGGTGCGAAACCAGGGAGCCGCAGGAGGGTGAAACGTCGTGGACGAACCCGATGCGAAATCGGGGAGCCACTAGGAAAGAGTGCGCAGACGAACCCGGTGCGAAATCGGGGAGCTGCAGGAGGTTGGTTTATTCACAGACGAACCCGGTGCGAAACCGGGGAGCTGTTCGGAGGTTTGGTAAACGTACGGACGAACCTGATGCGAAATCAGGGAGCCGTAGGATACAGACGAACCTGGTGCGAAACCAGGGAGCTGTAGGATGGGTTAGGTTTCGTGGACGAACCCGATGCGAAATCGGGGAGCCACTAGGTTGGAGTAGTTACTTTGTTTTGGATAAGGCGTGCGAACGAACCTGATGCGAAATCAGGGAGTCGCAGGAAAAGTTAGTTTGACTCGTAAATAAATAATCGATACAACTCGAGCGGTTAAGTTGTATCTGTGGGACGTTACTACTAATATAAAGGATTACGGAGTAAAGATAGGTTTTAACGAATCTACTCGATTTAATGGTGAACAGTTTATAAGTTTATATTGCAACCAGTTGTTTGTACAAGTGTAATTGTCGCGATATAGTTAAATAGTGTGTGAATTATTACCTAAGCTGCACGGTGTTGACGCACTGGCGATGCGGGGCCTGAGATCGGTTACAAAGTATGCCGAAAGAACTTCAACCGGACTATGCGGATTCTAACGGGTTAACTTTATCTGATTGGTGCCGTAAGCCCAATTCTCGTTGAAATGCAACCGACTCTGTACAAGCGTAACGCGACGTGACTATGCGCGTAGCTGTGTAGTTATGAACCGAAGATGATTAGAAACGGAGGGTTTATATAGTCCCGAAATGTATGGAGGGGTTCGTTAGAAGCCTCCATATATGGTAAGGGCACACAGTCTTCGTCAGGTCACGAATGCACCCAATCGGTCGCGATGCAGTTGGTCGATACTAAAAGGGGTAACCGTCGTGTGGTATCGAGATGAATCTTTAGGCGTCTTCCGTTCCTACGCAAGATCGAACGACGCGTGCGAGCGCAGCGAAGGAGAATATTATTCATACGTAACATTTTTATGAAATCAGACAAACCCCTTTGCAGATCTATTTTCTATAACATCTTATTTGGGAAAATGTAAAAAAAATGGATTTTTTTATTCGTCACACTAGAATACCCCCTTAAGTCGAATCTATCGAAGTTTTCCTGAAAAGCAAAGCTGTAATAGATATGACAATATCAACTATGTCTCCGTATTTTTTGTTTGTCATTCTACACAATGACCAAAGCAATGGCGAAAAGCGAATGAAATGATTTAAAAATTATCAATATGTGCATATTCGGTACTAGCATAAAATCTCTAAAGATAAATATTTTTCTTTATTTCTGATCGTATAATTGCATTCGCAAGAATAATTATTTGTAAAAAAGAAATAATTGTGTGGTCTAAAAGATAGGCGAAATAGTAGTAAAACATCACACGAGTTTTCCTGCTCTTCATCTACGACTGTTCAATCTGAGATGTCTGAAAATGCGCTTCATACATGTTAGCGACAGCGCATTTTGAATGAAAGGAAAGCGACCGATTTATGATAGGGGCCTAGCCTGGGTGCGTTTGGAGAGTGTTTTGCAAATGGGCAATCTGGACGGCAGACGATGGCTGGTGGCCCGACGCTATTCAACTATCGAATGTCCAAGGATTGACTGTTTATTAGGGATGTTTTGAAAGTGAATGAATGAGACTGAACATCCCGTTGACCGACGATGGCTGGCGACCGCATTGGGTCTTCCAACTATCTGGTGTCGAGGGATTGTTTATTAGTGTCTTGTAAAGAATACATGTGGCAATCGGCTTGTAGCCGTATTTCCAAGGAATAGGGAAACTCTTCCTGGAGGATCTGGCCACGGAGTGGGGAAGGTTCTGCCTTTTGGTAAATGAACTGTGATTGACCACTCAGTCTTTACCCCATAATTGACCGGGAAAGAACTACCTATCTTACACCTCTCTTACCTCTTCCACCTTTAATATCAACAAATTCTTAACATACATTATACTTTAATGTTAGAAATATTAAACAGTACCATAATTGGCAAGATACGTGGAAAGAGAAATGGTTTTTAAAATATTGGTAAGCAAATATTGATCATTATCATATAGTTAGGAATTAAAAAAAATTAATGTAAAAAAAATATACCCAAGCGGAATCGAACCTTCAAAAAAGTTTCCCGCGGTTCAGCAGCTTTGTCTATGTCCGGCAGGAATGAAAATCTCGGCTCGAGCCGATTCATTTTGCTGATGGCCAGGATTGTAACAGATGTGGGAACATTGAGACAGAAATCCCAAAGTGCCCCGGTAAGGGGGCGCCTCACACAATTATTTTTTAAATAAAATGTATACTGCTTACAAATTTTTTAAATGTAAACCAAATTTAATGTCAATTCTTTTTATTACCGGAAAAATAGCTACTATTGTCTTTAAGATAATATGGGCGGGGGGGGGGGGGCCTGCGCTATAAATGAACTTGGCAGCAGAGCGCCGTCTACCCCAGGGCCGGCCCTGCTCCCTGATTTCGCATCAGGTTTGTCCGTAAATCTACCACCCTCCTCCCTCCACCTTCCAAACAGCTTCCTGGTCAAGCACCTTTTTTTTCGAGGTGAAAATCTTCGCAAGACGCCTCCTGTCCTGGGGTAGAATTAGGAGGTTTTACCGGCTAAAACCACGCCGGTCACCATCCTCGGTCCCTGCGGGGAAGTTCTGAGACCTCCAAAGATATCATCCAGTGACTTTTGGTCTTTTGTGACCCTCCGATCCACCTCAATGCCGGCCGCGCCAGGTCTGACACCCAGCGCGACCTTCCTCCCGGACCGTATCTAGAACGACCCGAGCCCCTACTCGAGTTGGCTGCGGCTCTGTGACGACCCCGTGGTATATGGGAGAACCTTACTTCCACCCCCCAGATCGCCCCCGCTTTTACATCGCGGGAGGGGGGATCTCGCCAGCAGTCGAGGCTGGCGAGCACTTCCCTCCGCTTCTCACGGCGCGGCGCACAGTGGGCCAGAACTGAATGTTAGCTGATCACGGCCGCCGCGGCGCGCCTGGATCGCGCGTTCGCGTTGATTTAAGCAGAACACAAAATTGAGTATAAAGGTTTAAATTCGTATATAAAAAATGCTCTGAATCTCTCTATATGCAGTCTCACAACAAACTGTTTGAACCGATCACAGACAGAACGTTAGAACGGTCAGAAATTAAGCGTCTTATTGCGCCACTTTAAACATTAATAACTTTCTTGGCGGGACGAAGCGGGAAATGATTTTTGTGCGATTATATAGGGGAAAGTATGAAGAAAACATTCCACTTTCAAAGAATGCGGAACTCTTTGGAACTTAAAAGATATTCCTTGTTGAAAATGAACAACTTTGACAACTTTCTTTACTCCACTGAGCATTGTTTTTCTAATAAATAACGAACGGTAATTCTAAATTCGAGGTGTGCATTCTTAACGCAAAAGAATACTCTTCTTTTGTAAACAAACATGACCAGAAAATATTAAATAGATTCATCAGGGCATTAAAAAGAAAAAAAGCAATTTTTTCGTGTGAAAAATGGTACCTATAAAATGTTGATTTTTAAACGCTTGTACTAATCACAATTTTTAATAAATTTCATTAATTTTATTATTTTCGAAAGCAATGGACACTTCTGAACCAATATATATTTAAAAAACATCGATATGAGGAAATCGATTTTTTACCAAATGAACAGCTAGCATTCAGTTCTGGCCCACTGTGCGGCGCGCCGCGGCGGGCGGAATCGGTTAGGTCTCGACCCCGATCCGCGGCCTCCTTCTGCCGAAGAACATCTTCGCGTTCCAAGACCTCCCGCTGACCCGCATCTTCCTTACGATGCTCGGCAATAAGAGGTCTCCCCCTACGTCCGCTGCTGACATCTCGTGGTCAAGCACCAGATTCGTCTGCATATTTCATCCCAGTGACTCCCCAATTTCGTTCACGACGTTTCACCTACCGGCGACTCCCTCATTGTCACAATCAGATTCGTCCGCGCTTGACCCCACTCCTAGAGGCTCCCTGATTTTACAATCAGGTTCGTTCTCGTTTACCATTATCCTAGCGGCTCCCTGATTTCGCATCAATTTTGCCCGCGTCCCTAATTAACACACACAGGAACCATATTCCTTGGTTAATAACCCTCTCGCTGGTCTTTCGTACTGCCGGTAGCCCTGGCTCGTAACAAGGAAATAGATTTAAATGACTCATCCTGCGTATGTGTAATCTTAATAAGAATGGGTACACACTTTTCACGTGAATAATGAATTAAAAATAATGTACATACATGTGTATCCCAAGTATTAAATGTTACTAATATCGATTGACCATTTATTAATATACCATAGCCCTAGTGCCTTATAATAAAATTAGAAGAAAGGTAATACAACCTTAAATAATGCTGTAATAATTTCTTTTGTTCTTAAAGGTTGTAGAAATTCCATCAGGTGGATGCCTTATGTCTTCAGTTCGTGATTTAGATTTTCTACCCGGATTCGCGTTAGAAGGATTTCCAAACCGAGACAGTACAATTTATAAAGATGTATATGGAATCACTGCCAATACCATACTGCGTGGGACATTAAGATTTAAGGGTTTTTGTAGTACCATGCGAGCTTTACAATATCTTGGATTAACTAACCCTAGTCCACATCCAAGTTTACATCCAAATGGTCCAGATATTACATGGGTATGTACAGAAGAATTGGAATATATACATAAATTAAAAACTTAGAAAGTACTTTAACGACTTCTATTGCAGTGATGGTCTTCGTATAACATACTGCGTTTCAGAATCACATAACCATCCTGTTTCTATGGTCTATGTCAGGCGCCCTCAACTGGTGGCCCGTGAGCCACCGAGAGACACTTCTCCTGTTTAGTTCGTCGCTGAACACCACCCTCCATGTCTACTAAACTCTGACGATTGCAGTCGAACGCCTCCATCTTTAGCCATCACTTAATCATATACATATACTATTTGTATTAGCTGACGCTACGACGGTTGCGGCCGGTCGCTTGATATGAATGTAGTGGGGACTAGAGAGCGGAAAATTCGACTGCGATCGGCAGAGTTTAGTATACAGGGTGTCCCGTAACTATACGAACATCGGGAAATGGGGGGGTAGCTGGATTAAGTCTGAACAACTTTTTCCTTGACCAAAATGTTGTTTGAAGCTTCCTTTTTGAGTTATGTACAAAAAACACTGCCCAATGCGAGCGCCCGTACAGCGCGCGCTCAGGTGCGTATCTCTCTACTGTGTTGGGTCGTGTACGGGGGCCTCAAAAGTATCGAGGGAATCGTACGGCAAATGTTACATTGTCTTAAATTTAGACTAATGTTGAATTTTTGGTTATTCATTAATAATAAATAAACTAATTATTCTTTTAATTAATCGAGCACGGTCGTGGTCCTGAAAGAACGCATTGGCAAGGCGTGTTACATCGTCTTTACCCATTCGTCCACGAAACAGTTGATGTTACGGCCGGGTCGGTTCACTATCACTTTCACTGCACGCCCACTTTAATTTCCACTGTAAGATTTTGAGATGGTGCAACAGGATTTATAAATATAAATCGATATAAATCTGATCGACTTGGCAATTATTCGCTTCCACATGCACACGCACACACCGTCCCCAAATTTAGTGGAGAATCGGTGGCAGAACCAAATCACACAGGGCAGCATCGGCCCTTGTGTTGTCCAGCGTCGCAGCGTGACCGTTGGCACTACAATGTCACCCACGTTAAAGAACATATGCGTATGCGCATGGCAGCAAGGGCGAACGTTTAAGCTGGAAGAGTCATTCTGCTAACCGAAGAAGCAACATGAATCGTATAAACGGAAAATATTACGAAATGGAGGAACGTAGTAACAATAAATTGTTTTTAAATATCCCCACATTTCATAGTAGCAAGTGCAAGTGACCGTGATGTGACGTGAAGTGATCGTGCAAGAAAATTGACCGTGCAGCAAGAGTGTTCACCGACCCTCCCGTAACATCAGCTGTTTCGTGCACGAATGGGTAAAGACGATGTAACACGCCTTGCCAATGCGTTCTTTCAGGACTACGACCGTGCTCGATTAATAAAAAGAATAATTAGTTTATTTCTTATTAATGAATAACCAAAAATTCAATATTATTCTTAATTTATGACCAAGTAACATTTACCGCATGATTCCCTCGGTACCGTCAAGGCCCCCGTACATGACAGAGCGCAGTAGAGAGGTACGCATCAGAGGGCGCCCTAATTGGGCGGTGTTTTTGGTTAATAACTATCAAACGAAGCTGCAAACAACATTGCGGACAAGGAAAAAGTTGTTCAGAATCACCCCAGTTATACCTCATTTCCCGATGTTCCCTGGGTTTTGGGCCACCTTGTATAATGTTTTGTTGTATTTCTCTTTCCTTCTTTGTCATGTGATTTTCTATAAATACTCTCTTCCATTTTAGTTTGCACTTTCTCAACATAATTAACCGCTTCCCTTCCCATATCTTCAGTTTTGCGACAGCCATGCCGTTCGACTTCCCTTGCTTTCCTATCCGATATAAGCCCTGAGGCCAGTGTCGTAAAGTTATTAGACACTTGGCGACGCCGACTTTTCTGTGAAGATGGTTGTGTTAGTAACATCTGGGTACGCAGTATTCAACATCTGTATACGCAACTTTCAATGTATAATAACGAAAGTCTTCTTACCAATATCTCAGAAATTAATAAATACGCGAAGCTAAAATGTTAGATCTAAGGTCCACGGTAAAGTTACAAAATCAGATATGTGTTGAACAGTGTAATTTATAAGATAATTTAAACTGATCGATTTTATGAGTATTTAATTAATTATTTCAAAGTTTAAGGGCTCGGGGGCACATTTTACCGTTATCGGATCAAGTTCAAATTTGCACAGATTATTTCTTCCTTAAGTAGAGGCATTCTGGGGAATGCAAGGGGAAAATTTGGAAACAAAATTTCATCGAGAGTAAATAAGAATGCACAAGCACTCGATCAAATTTCAAAGGCATTTTTCTTGAACTCTAAACCTCGTATACAAAATGTTGTGTTTTATTTTCTCTTATTTCTTCATGTAAAATCATCCCTTCTTAGTTGTTCTACAAATTACCATGGTTTAAATGGTGAATTGTTTTTATTGCAAATTTCGTGTAATGAATACACTGCCCGAATTTTGTGTAGAAACGAAACTAAATGCATCTTAAAATACATAAGTAACAATAAGCAATTTATATACAATTTGTATCGACAGTAAGTTAAACTTAATTTTCTGAAAAATATCTGAATTTCGTCTTTTCCTTGTTTTTGTTTCAGAGAGTACTAATATGCAATTTACTCGGATTAGCAAATGATAATATCTTTTATGAAAATTTGAAAAGGAAGTTGGCAGAATTGTTAAACTCAGAAGAAGGGGTACAAGTAATTGAGGATTTGGGTCTCCTTCAGGAAGATTTAGTGTTGAAATTAAATACACCCCTTGATACACTTACGCATTACTTGTCGAAAAAATTGAGCTATGACAAGAATGAAAGAGACCTTGTAATTCTAAGACACGATGTTGGAATACTCTGGCCAGATAACAGAAGAGAAAATAGGGGAATTAATTTAGTATTATATGGAGAAACAGGCGGCTACTCGGCTATGGCGCGTACAGTTGGATATCCTACAGCGATTGCTGTAAAAATGATACTTGATGGTATAGTTTTCTTCATATTTTAAGCAATAACGCAGCTTATATTAGCTTAGTATATCAAGTCATTTTCATGAATTGTAGTTAAATTTAAATATGGCTCCCACAGAAGTTATAACGCATAATATTCCTCACGCATGGAGGAATGTTGCTTCTTCTAAGCTTCAAACGTTCAGTTTTACATGGTAGTCCTCTACTATGGTTTCACATTCTATATTTTGATTGAATTCTCTATGTTACAATTTATAATGTGAAAATCTATAATTATGCTATGTTTTATCAGGTGAAATTCAAGAACGAGGTGTAGTTCTTCCATTTACTCCAGACATTTATCGCCCTATGCTTAATCGACTGAAAGCTGAAGGAATAGAATTTTTCGAAACATCAAAATGGCTTTAACGGATTTTAATATGTGATAATAAATATAAAACACGTAAGTTCGAATAAATTGGATTTAATAATCATCGTCTTTAGGAGCTTTGTTATTTAGAAACATATTATATCTAGATACTTAAAAGTTTCCTATCGGCATTAATAGTAGAAGTATGGTCTTTAATCCTAGTTAAGTTTGCTCTTTCGATGGTGCTGGTATACAGGGTGGACCACCACATTTTACCATCTAGATTTACGTCGTTATTATTACGCATAGCAAAAAATGTTTCAGATGAAGTTGAGAGGGTTTTGAGGGGGACATATTCTGATGGTACATTTTTTTTGTAGGTGGACGTGTGAAGGACATATGAAGGTCATTAATGTTTTTTTAAATGGAATCATATATTTTTTATTGAATCAGCTGATGCTCCTTCTTATTCTTTATAAAAAAGTATTAATCTGTTTGTGTACAAAAATCATTAGTTTAGGAGATATTTTAATTCTAATTTGTGAATTTGACCGTGCACGTCCATAGAGTGTTTGATAAAAAATGTGCATATTTTGGTCCGGTTAGTGTTCCTTCTATAAAGTATGGACCAAGAAGTCCAATAAGACTAAATTTCACAATAAGTAGGAGAGCACGAATTATCAACACAAAGAATTCTTTGCTTGATGCGCAAAGTTAATTATCTTAGGTCTGAAATGATTGACTGTAGGATTTATTCTAATTTGTCGGTGTAGTGTAAGTAAAAATGTAAACTATGACTAAAATTCTAATGCTTATTACTACTTTGTGAGGGAGTGGAAATAGGATATCTTATTGGATGTTAATAGGGGTGGAAGTGGTAAGCGAAGGAGTGCTAGGATTTTTAGGGAAGGAGGTATTTTATGATTTGCACAAGTCTTGAGGAAAATTCCATGTTGTAATAAAAAAGAGAGAAGGAGTGCTATGGTTGACTTTGCCAGATGTGTGCAGAGTTGGGGTTTTTCCGTGGTACTGCAGGTATAACGTCCTGCAGACGTGCAGGGTGGACGGTCAAATTCACAAATTAGAATTAAAATATCTCCTAAACTAATGATTTTTGTACACAAATAGATTAATACTTTTTTATAAAGAATAAGAAGGAGCATCAGCTGATTCAATAAAAAATATATAATTCCATTTAAAAAAACATTAATGACCTTCACATGTCCTTCACACGTCCACCTACAAACAAAAATATACCATCAGAGTATGTCCCCCTCAAAACCCTCTCAACTTCATCTGAAACATTTTTTGCTATGCGTAATAATAATGACGTAAATCTAGATGGTAAAATGTGGTGGTCCACCCTGTATACTGCGATTGATCAGCTTACGGAATTTCTGGAAACAAAATGAATTTAACACTAGGCTTACGGGGCATTTCTCGTATACCTATTTCTACTGACACCCGTCAAATTGACGGGTGAACAAAAACATATATTTTTTCAAAAAAATTGATGTATTTACTTTAGAAAGAATAAAAGCTAATACAATAAGCAATAAGCACAATAATAAGAATAACTGAAGTTTCTTTTAAGACGTTTTCACACTACAGCTATAAGGTTCGACCCAGACTATGAATCCGCTCTCGGTACGCTCGCGCTTCGCCCTCGGTTCGATCAAGTATCGTTACCTTGTTTCGAATGAACCTATTCACATTACGAGTAATGTTCCAATTTCAGTTATGAAATGATTAACACTTGATTTACGATACCCATCGAATTGCGGATATCCGGAGAGACAGGTGTACGACATACAGAATTTCACAATTATAAGCCTGAGGAGGAAATGACTTTAAATGTACATTCGTATTATTTCAATAACAAAAGGCAGCAAAAATACTAGACAAAAAATTATAGGAATGGGATGTAGAAGGAAATAGTTAACTTCGTGTCGAATTAAAGTCCCTTAAAGTAAAATACTTGCCATCGCAGTTGACCAATTGAAAAACGCAGTTGGCCATTTAAAAACACGGATAGTACCTTTCATATGTCCTCTACGCATTCACCTACAAAAGAGACTATTAACATGAAATTATGCCACCCTCGAAACCAAACAAGTTTCACCTGAAATATTTTTCCGTCATCATGAGCAACCGAGTTATTCAGGTGGCCTGTTTTAAATGCCTCGCCCTACATATACAACGCAAGTGGCGACCAATCAGTTGCAAGGAACCTCGCATCACACCTCCACTCCGTGATCCTCCCACCAATCCTACATTCCATTAGTTTCGCGTATGAGTCCAGGGGATTCCACAATATGCATAGTTTCTGCATTTTGTTCGTAAAATTCGATACCTGTCAAATTGACATAAAATCATAAAGAGTAAAATGAAACTAAAAGGTGAGCAAATATACATAGAAGAGCATCTAACAAAGGAAGCGTCAATAATTGAGAGGAAAATCTGGCCTAGAGCAAGGGAGCGACTAGAGGAAAAGAAAGTTAAGGTGGAGCACAGGAAGCTGCCAATAAATAGCTATGAATGTTGTCGAAGCTTCGTTTTTGAGTTATTAACCAAAAACACTGCCCAATTAGAGCGCTCGTACAGCGCGGGCCCAGATGCGTACCTCTTTACTGCGTTCGGTCGTGTGCGGGGGCCTCGAGAGTATCGAGGGAATCGTACGGCAAATATTATGTCGTCTTAAATTAAGAATAATGTTGAATTTTTGGTTATTCATTAATAAGAAATAAACTAATTATTCTTTTAGTTAATCGGACACGGTCGCGGTCGTGAAAGAACGCATTGATACGGCGTGTTACATCGTCTTTAAGCAAGGACAATATGGAATTTTTGGTTATTCAATAATAAGAAATAAACTGTTTTTACGTAATACGCGACTTCGATGATACTATCGGATGCACTGAGAGCATAATATACGGAGGTCGTAAATATCCGTTTTGATTTCTGTCGACACCGTCGCACGCGTATGACCCTACGACCTTTTACGGAGATACGGGTGGTAAATTGTATGAATATAGATTTGTCTAATGATTTTTGACTGTTTAATAAATATTGATAGAATGATGATGAACATATGTAACAATAAAACGGATCTATTGAGTGTGTAATATCTAGGGAAAGAGTGTTACGGGAAGATAATGTTTCCCGTCTGTCTTTAAAGTAGGAGATTATAATGTTTCTCCTATTTCTGAGTCAAAGTCTTCACCGTGTGTCTTGCAGTCGGAGAGTATAATGTTTCTCGCACTTCTAATGTACTGGGGTAGGAGTACTGGGGTCTTGAGGTAGGAGATTATAATGTTTCTCCTACCGCTGAGTCAAGGACTCAGACAAGAATAAGGAGATTATATGGTTTCTGCTTATCTTGCGAAACACCCTGTCGTAGAATCCTTCAGACGCTGGTTTTAGACTGTTTAGACTCTGCATATAGACTGATTAAGATTCTGAATGTAATCGTTTAGACTCTGAATGTAGAGTGTTAGATTCTGAATGTGGAGTGTTAAATTCTAGACGTAAATAATCGATTCCGAATGGAGACTGGTAGACTCTAGATGGAAAACGTTTAGACTTTGAATGCAGACTCTCGACTTTTTGAGTGTAGAATGCCGCATCACTGAGTTCCGAAAGACGACCGTTTTAATGTAAACTGTCGATTCACTGAGTTCCGAAAGACGACCGTATTAATGTAAACTGTCGATTCACTGAGTTTCGAAAGACGACCGTTTTAATGTAAACTGTCGATTCACTTAGTCATGAAAGATGACTGTCTGAGGTCTGAATGAAGACCGGATGACAAGCGGGTGACGACTCTATGACGTCTCAAAGAAGACTGGATGAAGACGGACTTCCTCGTCGAGTGTGTCTTATCACGTCGACTCGGAAGTAACTTTTTAGTACGCTGATTGTATATTATAAAAAATGACTAATTGCCAATGAACGTGTTTTGAAAGCGTAGACAGACCCATTCTTCTTTGCGCTCGAAGTGCGTTTTCCAAAAGAAGAGGGGCGTCCGTGACCGCCACGGCTGACTTGCCAACGCACGGGAATTTCCGCTAGGATCCCAGAGCTTGACCTGGTCTTGCCTGCTGAGTAAAACTTATCCATTCGTCCACGAATTAACCTGCTTCGATTCAACAGCTGATGTTACGGCTGGGTCGGTGAACTCACACAACGCGCCGTGCCAAAGCGTTCTTTCACGACCACGACAGTGCTCGATTAATTGAAATAATAATTAGTTTATTCCTTATTATTGAATAAGCAAAAATTGCACATTATCCTTGCTTAAAGACGACGGAACACGCCGTGCCAATGCGTTCTGTCACGAGCACGACCGTGCTCGATTAATTGAAAGAATAATTAGTTTATTTCTGTAAGGTATCCTTTATTTGACCTTTAACCTTGACGACCTTTGTTCGTGGTTTTCCAAAAACAAAAGCAGATCGCTACGCCGCCACGTCGATGGCTGCATCAACTGGCCATATAAAGGTGGGTATAGACGAACGCGCCGCGGCTGCAACGCGGCTACAACGCGGCATTACAACGTGTGCGCGGTGTTTCGTTTTTACCACGAACACGCGCCGCGCATGGAACGAACCATGGATTTGAACGCGCATTCGCCATCGGCCGCGGTTCCATCGGCCCAGGAAAGGTCCGCTCGCAGAAATAAAGGAACATGCGCGGATAAAGCGGTTTATTGTTTTCGGTACCTGGCTCAGTCGAAAAAATCATGAATTTTTAACTTTTTATCCAAAATAATCATTTATCGGTAGGTAAAGAATACGATTACTGTTATTGTTATGATGATGTTACGTCATACAACTAGTTTCATCTTTTCCACTATAAAAATGTTCATTATTTATACATTACAATATGCATTTTTGGAGTTATGTCCTGAACGCCCATTTAAATGCTGTACTGTGCCTGGGCTCGAACGCGGCAAATCCGAAGAAAACCGTCCACACCGCGGGAACGAATCCCTTTGTGATCGCGCAAAAGACCGACTGAGAATGGTTCGTTGCGCGGCAATACAGTATTCCCGCGTGCTACCGTTCAAACGAACGAATATTCGCCCGAACACGTTATTTCCATGCCGCGTTGCAGCCGCAGCGCGCTCGTCTATACCCACCTTAACACAAAGGTTTAGTCTTCACTCACATATACATACGCATATACTACAGTTCGGCTATCCTGACCAAGAGATCGGCCTCGATCTCCAGTTACACGTGTTTCTGTCGCGATGGAATAATAAAAAGTGTGTAAGTTACTTAAGTATTTGTACGGTGTTGACGCACTGGCGATGCGGGGTCTGAGAACCGCTATTAGAATATACCGAAAGAACTTCAAGCGGACTAGCGGATTCTAACGGATTAATCTGTGATTCGAGAGGTACGCTAAGCCCAATCTCACTGGATATAACTGATCCAATACAAGCGTGACACGTCGTGACTCTGCGCGTGACTGTGTAACTCTGAACCAACGATGGTAGAAACCAAAGGGTTTATATAATCCCAAAATGCGCGGGAACGCACTGGAACTTTCCATATAAGGAAATTTAGAAGACGTCGTCGGGCCACGCCTGTCTCGGTCATGGTGCAGCTGACCGTGCTTGTACTAAGGCCCCCTTATTTGTTTAAGTTAACCGAAAGAATCTTAGGGCGCTTTCGCTTCACACACGCGAGCTCGAAAACGAGTTGAGAGCGACGTATGGAACATATTCTCCATACGTAACATACACATACATACGCATATACTACATTTCCTATTAATGAATAACCAAAAGTACAACATTATTCTTAATTTAAGACGATGTCAAATTTGTGTCGTACGATTCCCTCGATACCTTCGAGGCCCCCGTACACGACCGAGCGCAGTAGAGAGGTACGCATCTGAGCCGGCGGTCTACGGGCGCTCTAATTGGGCAGTTATTTCTTCAAAACAACATTTTGGTCAAGGAAAAAGTTGTTCAGAATCACCCCAGCTACCCCCCATTTCCCGATGTTGCGATAGTTACGAGACACCCTGGAGATACTAATTAAAAAGAATTAATGTAAAAAGAATGGAAACCTGAGGGGGACTCGATCCTACGGAAAAGTTTCCAGGGTTTTAGCAGTTATGTCTATGTCCGGCAGGAATTAAAATATCGGCTCGAGCCGATTCATTTTGCTGATGGTCAGTATTGTAACAGATGTGGCTTGATACGTTGATGCATCAACTATGCATCAATTGTGTCCGTAATCACGTATTTAATGAGTCGCCGTTCGTGGTGGCAAATTGGGAACTACATTTACCAGCTGTTACGAGCCGGGCTGTGTGGCAGCACGAGAGGCCGGCGAGGGGTATATTACCCAGGAATATGGTTATCAATTTGTTAGTTAAGGTGCGCGGACGAACCTGATGTGAGATCAGGTAGTCGCGGGAAATGTTAGTTGCCTCGTAACTCTAAATTATTATTTGATACAACTCGAGCGGTAAAGTTGTATCGGTGGGAACGTTGTTACCAATATGCAAGGATTGCGGGGTAAAGATAGGTTTAACGAATCTACTCGATTTATAAGTGAACGTATAAAGTTGTATTCTGAGTTTTCAGTATAAATACAAATGTTACTGTCGCGATGAATTAATATATAAAGTGGGTAAGTTACCTAAGTATTTGCACGGTGTTGACGCACTGGCGATGCGGGGACTGAGAGCCGCTATTAGAATATGCGGAAAGAACTTCAACCGGACAAGCGGATTCTAACGGGTTAATCTGTGATTCGAGAGGTGCGCTAAGCCCAATCTCACTGGATATAACTGATTCTATACAAGCGTGACACGACGTAACACTACGCGTGACTATGTTACTCTGAACCCACGAAGGTAGAAACCAAAGGGTTTATATAGTCCCAAAATGCGTGGGGATGCACTGGAAGTTTCCATATAAGGAAATATAGGAGTCGTCGTCGGGCCACGCCCGTCTTGGCTCATGATGCAGCTGACCGTGCTTGTGCTAAGGTCCCCTTTATTTGTTTACATTAAACGGAAGAATTTTAGGGCGTTTTCCCTTCACAGATGCGAGCTCGAAAACGCGTTGAGAGCGACGTATAGAAAGTATTCTTCATACGTAACACAGCTGATTTGTATTTCCATCGACCCTCATGATATCGTAGTAAAATTAAATAAAATATACCAGAAACCCCGCCGACGGAGAATCATGGAACTATTCTTACGTCCGATGCGTGCAAATCGTAGATTCGGTTATACGTCTTCCAGAAGTGATAAGTTGTGAAAAGTCGAATTTCTGTGATATTGTGCTAGTTCAAGGAAGACGGGAAGGGTGTTTTGACAGTGAATAAACCATTAAATCGTTCAATACTTGCTAATTGTGAAATGTGACGAGATGTCGGCAGCCTTCTTTTTGTCTGTGTTACGAGCCGGGGCTGTGGTCAACGCCTAGGCCGGCGAGGTTGATATTACCCAATGAATACGGTTGAGAATTTGTTAGTTAGGTGCACGGACGAACTTGATACGAAATCGGGGAGCCGTTGGGATTGATGTATGTGAGGACGAACCCGATGCGAAATCGGGGAGCCTCAGGAATAGAGTCAATCGCGGACGAACCTGGTGCGAAACCAGGGCGCCGCAGTAGGGTGAAACGTCGAGGACGAACCCGATGCGAAATCGGGGAGCCGCTCGGAAGAAGTTCCCAGACGAACCCGGTGCGAAACCGGGGAGCTGTTCGGAGATTGATAGACGTACGGGCGAACCTAATGCGAAATCAGGGAACCGAAGGATGCAGACGAACTTGGTGCGAAACCAGGGAGCTGTAGGATGGGTTAGGCTTCGTTGACGAACGCGATGCGAAATCGGGGAACCACTGGGTTGGAGTAGTTACCTTGTTTTGGATAAGACGTGCGAACGAACCTGATGCGAAATCAGGGAGTCGCAGGAAATGTTAGTTTGACTCGTAACTCTAAATTAATATTCGATACAACTCGAGCGGTTAAGTTGTATCTGTGGGAACGTTACTACCAATATAAAGGATTACGGAGTAAAGATAAGTTTGACGAATCTACTCGATTTAATGGTGGACAGTTTATAAATGTATATTGCAACCAGTTGTTTGTACAAGTGCAATTGTCGCGATATAACTGAATAGTGTGAAAATTATTACCTAAGCTGCACGGTGTTGACGCACTGGCGATGCGGGGTCTGAGAACGGTTACAAAGTATACCGAAAGAACTTCAACCGAACTTTGCGGATTCTAACGGGTTAACTTGATCTTAATCGTGCTCTAAGCCCAATTCTCACTGAATGGAACCGACTCTGTACAAGTGTAACGTGACGTGACAATGTGCGTAACTGTGTAGTTGTGAACCGAAGATGATCAAAGTCAAAGGGTTTATATAGTCCAAAAATGTATGGAGGGGACTCATTAGAGGCCTCCATATATGGTAGGATCACAGAGTCTTCGTCGGGTCACGCATGCACTTATCGGCCACGATGCAGCTGGTCGACATCAAAGGTCCTATTATCCGTAGGATAACGAGAGAAATCTTTGGGCGTTTTCCCTTCTTACGCAAGATGGAGCGACACGTGCGAGAGCAGCGTAAGAGAATATTATTTATACGTAACATCTGTCTCAAGCTTACAGTTTAAAAAATAACATATGTCTCAACGAATGGTGTTTATTGGCGTTCAAACGGACCCTACCGCTCTGTGGTGAAGTCTAACCGTGTGTGGTGTACCCGCGAAATTTTTATTTATGCAATTATCGAGACAAACAACCGAATCTAAGAAATCAGGTGTCTCTACCGCGCATGACGTATACCTGCATGCTTTCCTTTGTTTGTGTGAGTGGACGCACACAGATCATGGCGAATGGAGTCGGGGCCCACAAGGGGGTAGGCACGGGTAATGCAGCGAGCTGTATACTGACACAATCTGGGCCGGCACATGGATTTGGGACTTTACATTGTTCGTCCTTATATGAGACGATTTTGAGCTCGGTGAGTGCTCATTTGAAAGAGGAAGGTTCAATGCAGCACGCTGCAGCCACGGTTCAAAGAGATTGTGTTGATATCTAATAATATGAGTATCCAAAGTACAGCAAAAATCGACAACATACATCCGTAGAATCTAAGTATTTTTTAGGTCACTAAAAAGAGTTTCATGGCTCAAACCAGTTCTGCCATATTGCCGTTAATACAGGCCAAGTCACGTGATAAATTTAGTTCAGGTAGTGATGATGAGATGACGCCTACCCAGGAAAACTGCCAACGTGGAATCATAGCAAAACAAGCGTTGGCTTGTTACACATGCCACAGCAAAAGCGTGATGCAGTAAATGTGCATTTTCGTACGATATTAGGTTAGGTTATATGCATTTTAGGCATACATTGACTGGGTACTGTATACATTTACTAAACGCTTTTACTGTAACACATACATCAGTTGAAATCGCTGTCGAATTTATGTTATAATTATATGGCCACATCATTTAAAATAAAAAAAAGAGAGATTGGTGCTTTTTTACTAATACTAGAAGTATTGATGTACTGATATCATATTTTCAGGCTGTGGAAGTTACTGCAATTATTTGAAATTATTGCTCTTATTATTATCCTTTCTTATTCTTTCGGCTATTTTGTATAAAACATATAATAAGGAAATGTCTCCAAATCAGTCAACAGTTGACTCCCTGATTTTTTTGTAATGCTTCACACTCCTATGTATGAAATATCAAACGACGATTCTTACGTAAATACGTGGTACGTGAATACAGACAGAAGTAAGGCATAGTTGCCGCAAAGTATCAAGACTTCTGTCGCGCTGTTGCCACATCTGTTACAATTCTGACCATCAGCTAACTGCTAACTAAATAAATCAGCTCTAGCCGAGATTTGGCTCGAATAGCGAAAAGCTGATAGCTTATAGGAAATAATTATTAACTGCGTCCAATTTCGCCAAGGTTATGCCAACTACGAAAGGATACAATGCGGGCAAATACTTTGAAGAGTGTAATGTACCCGCAACTCCAAAACTGACGTTCTCTCGAATACCGAAGGGAAAATGAATTTATTTTTTCAGATCAGACCAGGGTGTACAGCATGATAATTCAAGAAATGCAGTATCGTCTCCTACACATTCCATTCAACATCCAACACAATTTTATATATAATGTTTCTTCAATAACTGCTTTCTGCATAAGACGTTTAATTATCTTATAATATGTGTATAACTTTCATGTCCTGCTTCAGTGTTTTGCTAATAAAAAGATGTCTAACCTAACAAACTTGATTTCCTTGAGACATCCCATGCCCCTCATCTATTTTTTCTTTTCTCTTATAATTCCTTACTGCAATGTAACATATTGTAGCATAAGTCCATTTCTAGTAATTCAAATGTACAATAAATTTTCTAGGCTTGCACTACCAACAAACTTTCTGTTTAAATTCTTTCAAGTTCAACGCAACAGCTGATAATTTGTTTCCACATTCAGAATAGAATCACCGACGAGATTTAAGGTGGCCGACTCCAGGCGCCATGACCTTTTTGTTTTTGTTCGAGGAGGGGAAAATGCATTTACGCATACCCAGGCCTACGTTGGGTTGTGTGCGACTCTGCTGCCTAAGGTGTTATGCGGCAACTACCTACTAAAAACTCCTCGTCTATCGCACCATCGTGTAGGATACGCACCTCACCCCCTCGGCCCTATACAACGTAATACTATGAGGGGGGGCTCCTCAACGGGGTATCCTCCTTTCTGCAGCGGCTCCTTGCCGTGTTGGGAATGATCAACCAACACCGGGTCGCCGGAATCAGATGGGTTGATTTCTGGCTGGACACCCTGGTTGCAGAGCGAAGCCTGCTGGTCCTCAGGGGTCCGTCAGGAGTGTGGTGAATGGGTGGCGACTCCTCCTAATTGGACGGTATGAGGGGTCGCCCATTTTTTCTTTTCTGTCTCCTGGTTCTCTCTGTCCTTAATCACCTTCACCGCGAACATCTGAAAGGCTTTCCTGGCTTCCAGCGACTAGGTGATCCGTGAGACCAGGTTCATAGTCGTTAGACTTTCATCATATAAGGTTTCCAGATGGAGTCTCTCCACCGCACAGCGCCTGCAATGGAAGATGACGTGGTCTGCGTTGTCCACCGGGTGTCCGCTGTCCCAACAGTTTTCGTCGATCGTCCTTCCTATTCTCTTCCTGAAACTGCCAAAGTGCCATGCCCCGTTAAGAGCTGCATCGTATGGAAGTCCAGGAAGAGGGCGGTGGTCTTCCGTTCGAAGGTCCTGAATGACCCGACCAGGTTCCGTGTCCAGTTGTTTGGGTCAAAACTGTCCCATCTGCCCTGCCACTGGTCGGTGGCCTCTTCCCGTATTCTCTTCTTGAACCTTTGGAGGTGGGTAGACCCTCCTGCGGGGTCCTCCTGATCTCTGTCGGTGGGGTGAGGGTTGGTCTTCTCCGTGTAGATTTTCCACAGGGGATCGGCTTTAATGTGTATCGGCATTTTCCCCGCCACCACACACAAAGCATCATAAGCCACTGTACGGTATGCCGTCGTGGTATGAATCAATGCCGCTGTCTGGCTTCTGCGTAGAACAAGTGTGTTTAAGCGTCGGGCGTTCGCTGCCTGCGCCCATATCGGGGACGCATTCAGGACCACCGACGCCCACACATTGTAGTACCAGGTCCTACATTTCCTGCCTGGGCCCTTGATATTTGCAAGGAGCCCTGCTAGGGCACCATGCATCTCTCCCTGCCTTGAGGGAGAGCTTTGCAGGCCATACTCGCATGTCCCAGGGCATGGCACATAAAGCACCTGACGACCTTCGGGAGCACCTTCGCCGTGACCAAAGTGAACCCGATCCTGGTCCGTCGGGATCCAAGGTCCTTCGGTACGGTTTCGGATGGCAAGTCTAGAATAACCGTCTGAGTGATCGGGGGAGAGCTACGTGCCACCGTTGCGTAAGTGGGTGCCGCCCCAGATCCTAGCTGGGCCAGTTCTGCCCTCCAGAATTCTCTGTATCATCGCCGTCAGCGCGGCGATTGTCAACGCGCTTTTCTCCCTTCATGGGGCCTTAACGGTCCTCGTTGAGGCCGCGTAGTCCGCAATCATTCGGGCGGAGGACTCGGCTTGTGTCGTCAGCACCTGTATGTCCGCCAGGATCGCCCACAGTTCGGATAGTGGGACCATGGATTCTCCTGGTTCTGGGTTTTTCTCACATCCCTTTTCCCGGGTAGTGATGCCCTTCCTACTTGGGGAGTCGTTGGGCTGTGTAATTTTCCCGCCCTCCTACTTTCCTTCCCCTGTTTTCTCCGGGCGGTTCACGTGGCGCGGGGCAGTTGCAGGCATCGGCGGGCTCCTGGCTATTTTATCCTTCGGGCTGAAAGGGTTAGGTTAGGTTAGATTCCCCCATATTCCCCCATATTTGCCGGTTTGCCCGTGGGTGGCACGGTGGTGGTGGGGGTGTCGCCTCCATCCTGGTCCCTGTGGATAGGGACAAGGTCAGGGGAGGCCCCAACCATCCCGCGGATCCCAGAGTCATGTACCCGCCCGAAGTACCTTTACGATGTTCTGTCATGAGAGCCGGTCGTTGCGCCGGCGTTCGTGGAGTGAAGGGGTCAATTCTCCCCACCGGGGTGTGAGAGGTCTCCTGGGAGATCTTCTTTCTACCGTATGGAGGGGCCATAGGGTTGTTTGTCGCCTCGTCTGTGCGGGCATCTTCGCCCTCTACGTCGGAGTCCGATATAGTCGACATGTTCTCCTGCCCAAAGCGGAGGGAAACGACCGAAAGAGTCGACGACCTGCCGTCCGTTTCCTCGTCGGCCTCGCCTTCGATAGATGAGAGGCGGGAGTGCGGTGTTAGCCGCAGCATCCTTGCCTTCTCCCTGTCTATCTCGGCAGTGGAATCTATGTCCCTGTCGTGCATTTCTCCGTGTAGAGGTAGTGTTTGAAGTATTTGTTTACTTTGTTTAGTTTTTATTTTGCGGTCGTTGGTTAACGATTCGGGGGGCCCGCTTGCCCACCACCCCTCGGACCGGTACTGGGGTATCCCTCCCGTGCACCGTAGGTTCCTTTGGTTTGTTCGGTATTTTCCATTTTTTAATTCAGTATTCTCGTTGTCCGTGTCGTCGCCGATGGCGCATAATAAAATCCCGTCCAGTGTTTTGTTTCCCGAAATTGTTAGAGTGAGGAGGATGTAGGTCCACCCGGACAGAGCCTCTTGCCCGGGCAAGGGGACTAGATTACTGTAGCGGTGGCCCCAGGTGCCCTACAGGGAACGTTTGTGACCGCACGAATTTACGTCACTGCGGCCATTCAACCCTCGGCACGTTGGCTTACACCTTGGTTTGTGACTTGTATCTTATATCTACTAGTGTGGGCTTTATGCGGTAAGCTATACCTCTGGCAGCTCTCCCGGGTGGGGGGGGGGTCTGACAGGGTTGCTGGGTTGCTTCCTCTGGGCGAGGGGTCATTCCTATGAAATGTTCATCCGGGTGCCCCCGCAGATATGCAACCCTGCGAGCAAGCCTGGGCTGTAGACTAGTTTCACTTCGCATCACCATTCTCGTGGTTTATGGTCGATGAGTCGTACGGCCGTCCATCGAGCTTCTGACTATGTGTTCTTGCTCCTTGCTCATCGGTTCGCCTATACGCTCTTTCCTTTGGAGCTGGCGTCGCGGTTCTTTCCGTTATCCTCGCTCCTCACGTGCGCATCGTGACCGAACAGAACGAACTAGTGATTTTGGACCATAGGACACTCTGTGGGATTAGTATGTCGTCCATCCAACCCTGTCGGCCGACTCTCCCCCCCTTGTTCTGGGGTCGGGGGTACAGAGGAGGCCTTGGGTGCGGCATTAGAAGCCTCTACAGGAACGGCGAGGACCATATGAGATGGTCATGCGTGGATATGCCTCCCTGTTCTCTGTATCGGATTCGTAATCTATATCCGTTATTGTTGCTATTGTGTTTGTTGCTATCTACAGGCCTCTCTTCTGTCTTTTCAGTTCGTCAGCAGAAAGGGCCTTCCCACGTCTCCCAGGATGGTAAGCCCGCCTCGCCCACGTCGTCGCCACCAGGGATCCCGTAGGAGTCCCGATGGAGAGCGCGGACGGCTCGTGGCTCTCCCTCCCCGCCACCCGAGAGCCCCGCAGGAGACTTTGTATGGCCTGCGGGCGTGGCTGTATGTTCTGCGGGGGTGCAGGAGGGAATGGAAGGGCTTAGGCGCGGATTGGGGGATCCAGAGGGGGCTTACGCGACCCTCCGTGACCGGTGTCCAGCCCCTCACCGTCCTGGAGCTGCCCCGTGGGAGCGTGGAGATCACCTCCGGATCTGGGATGAGGAAATTTCTTTTTGGTTTCAGAGGGCCGTCCTCGAAGCCGGGTACTCCGGACTCCAGGATGTGTTTGTCACCCGTTGACAACGGGCCGCCGTCCGGACTGCCACCCAGGAGTTTTCCACTCCTTTTAGTGACAGAGATGCTCCTACATCCGCCGTGGTGACCAGCAGGGGAGCCAGCACCTCGCGCGGGCCACCTCTTCCCCCTCAACATCCCCTTTTACTAAAGGCGAGCCGGGCCATATCCACAGCGGCCCGGTTGGTGGAGGAGTCCGCGACCCGTTCCTCTGTTGTTGTTGGGGGATCATCGGTTCCTGAAGCGGTTTGCAGTGCCGGGGCGCTGGCAGACCTAGCACGCCTACTCCATCGGCAGTACATTTTGCCCAAGGCAAAAGGGGAGTAGGCGGGTGGCCAGATCCTAGCCTTAAATAAATGTCAGTTAATGGAAGTGTCGTTCGTTCATTGCTCCCGTCTCTTGTTCCAGTTCCCACTTTGTTTGTTTAGTCCTTTGGTACGCCTCTATACATCGCTTCCACGCGGAATTTCTGCCGCGGAGCGGTCGAGGTGATTACGTGTGTGTGGAGCCTTGGGAGCTCGGTTTATCAGTATGTATTGAGTCTTCAGTTGGCCTTTAACTGTATTGTATTTCCCGCTTCAACGTTCAACGCTGCATTTCTGCCGCGTTGCGGATTACGGAGTTCACATGAAAGGAGACTCTACATCATCTCATGGATTCATTCGATGCCTAGCAGTTCAGTTGCCTGTCTGGTCGGTGGGAGCACCTGTCTCTACGCAGTGGCGTGGTTGTCGCTGCCTTGTATGTGTGTGTGTGGTGGCGTATCTGTTGTCCGCAGTAAGGCTGCCCTCCCTCCCACCCAGAAAAAGGCGGGAATGTAGTCACCGTGCCGACGAAAATACAGATAATTTCCGCCTCCCATGTCCTCCTCGGGTCATCCTATCATCATAGGAAGGCCAGTATGCGTTCCGTAGAGAGGTGCCAGTACGGTATGTATCTACGTAACTGTGGACCGAGGGGGATCAGAAAACTGAGGCTCCCCTTGTTCGTCCTGTCATCATTCTGTCTCGGACGGCCACTGGTGGTCGTAAGTGTTTCGGATAGTTCGATTTTAGATCTTATTTTAAACGTAACGGATTAGGATTTATGTAAAAAGGCACAGTTCACAATGTTTACCGAATAATACACATGTATTTGATAGCACCGCACAAAGAACAATAAAGTATGATTTCTACAAGTAATTATTTTATATCTAATGCCGCACCTTTAGCTTATGTAATCTTTCCGCTTTCTAATTAGCTTTGTACTTCGTATCTTGTAATTTGCTCGTAATCGTAAACCTCTCCTAATGTAATCCGTTGTAAAGAGCTCTCTGGTACCCTCGCGCAGCGGTATAAATATCCCTTTGCGGGGCAAAGGGCAGAAAGCGAAAACTGGGGAAGAGCGCTGGCGCTCGTCGCCACGGAATAGCTAGGCGCGAAGCGAGCGAGCGCCCTCCCCATAAGCGAATCCAGAACATAAGATACCCGTCGTTTATCGTAGGTTTATCCCGACGTGGATCCACATCTTCGTAAGCCACCTTCTTAATCTTGTGATTACTTCCGGTGCTTCGCAGTATTTCCACTGTCTTAGGGTTAGGTGGGAGAAAGCGTCAGCTATCGGCTCCGGCGCTACCGCTCAGGCGCCATGACTTGTGTGCGTGCACTCACACATCGGGAGGGATTGGACGAGGACCATCCGTCTAGCGGAGACGGGGCTGGCCTCCGTCGTCGACAGTATCCGGGGACTGGGGTTGCGGATCTTCGCGCGGAAAACCGAGGCCATGTGGTTCCACGACAGGCCTCGGAGCGGGGTTCCGCCCCGGTCCTGGATTATGGTAGGTGGGTAGTATGTTCAGATTGGGGACCAGATGAACTTTCTCGGTCTCCTCCTGGACAGCCACTGGCGATTTCTGGTCCACTTCGACCGACTGGCTCCCCGATTGGAGAGGGAGGCGGCCGGCCTTGGCCGCCTCCTCCCAAACATCAGGGGACCGGATGAGAGGGTGCGCCGCCTATACCTGGGTGTTGTGCGGTCTATGGCGCTTTACGGCGCCCCGATATGGGCGTCAGCCCTGATGGTCGTGCGGCGCAGCAAAGTATCGCTGCGTCGCGTTCAGAGGAGGATGGCCATCAGGGTGGCCAGGGGATACCGCACCATATCCCACGAGGCGGCGCTGGTTTTGGCGGGCACCGTGCCTTTGGATCTCTTGGCGGAGGGAGACGCTTCCATTTACGAGCGTCTCCGAGAACTCCGACGGGGGGCGCGATGGTGTCCTCCGAAGAAGAAGTGGACGTGAGACGTCAGGCCCGGCTGGCTGCGCGGAACAAATGGAGGATGGAGCTCCTTAATCGAGGAGCCGCGTAGCGAGCAGTCGGGGCGGTTCTGCTCAGCCTGGACGAATGGCTGGACCGCGGCAGGGGTAGGCTCACCTACCGGAATGACGCAGGTGCTCATCGGACATGGATGCTTCGGTGAGTTCCTGTGCCGGATACGGGCGGAAGCGACGGCGGAGTGCCCGGAATGGGCGGCGGAGCGCCGTGCGCTCAGGGTGCACGTGGGGGTGGGCTTCTCGCTGCCAAGCATCGTTAGTAGGATGCTGGGCAGCGAGAGGGCCTGGTTAGCAGTGGCCTCCTTCTGCGAAGACGTTCTTCGCCGGAAGGAGGCATTGGAGCGGGATCGGGAGTTAACCGTTCCCGCCCGCCGTGAAAGACTGAGGGTTAGGGCTCGCCGGCCACGTTCGTGTCCGCTGGCGAGGTCCCCCCCTACAAGCGCCGAGGATAGGTAACCGGGGTGGTTTTAGTCGGTAAAAATCCGACACTACCTCCTGCTCTCCCCCAGGGCAGCAGGTGTCTTTGGAAGATTTCCACCTCGAAAAAAAAAAAGATTGGATAGGTTTGGTTAGGTTTGAAAAAGTTGTTTGCATTACAAATCATCGAAATCAGAGACTGAGTAGCAGTGATGGGTATAGGCACTGTGGAGCTGCAATCCCCCTATTTCCACTTGATATTATCGATAACATTTAATATAATGAGTCTTTTCTTCTTTAATCCTTTCCTTATATTTGTGCAATATATAATCCTTAAGCTTAATTGTCAGTAGCCAACCCCCAGTTTATGAAAAAGATACAAAAATGTTTGTATGGTACTGTGCGCTTCACAGTTCCAGTGGCGCGGCATGGAGTTTGGCTGTTTTGCGCATGCGCACATAGGAAGCTGTGAGGGAGAGAGAGAGCTATTGTGGCGACTCGCCTACGCACCATTGGCGGTGGAGTCGCGGATTTTTCTCATCGCGATTCCCGCCAGGAGAATTCGCATTTCCGCCGCACTCAACACCTTGGCGCTGCTCTCGCCCAGTGGAGTCAGAGAGACGTCTTGCGCTCTCGCAATGATTGGTTGAATGCTCTCGGCCAATCAAGGGCGGCAGGATCGGCCAGGAACGAAGAAGGTTGCTGCCTGAATTCAAAAACGTCGCTTGGGAAGCCATTCCTTGCGAAAGCTTCCTTCTAGGCTGTTCTTTGAATTTTGTGACTTTGTTTACGTTTTTTTCACCGTTTACTTTTCGTTACTTTTTAATAAAGTCTAATCGTTTTTTCACGTTTTTAAATATATATATGTGTGGTTATTTCTTACGGAGTCCCCCACAAACTATCGCTCCCGCAGTGCCACCTAGCGATGCGCACCATCGACTAATTTAAACTATCGACTAATTACTATTTACAATTTGTTAGTAACGTGTTACGTAGGAAGGATTGTTTCCTTCGTCTCGTCTATGATGCCCTTATATGGTAATCGAGAGCGCATGCAGTCGGATCTGCCCCTTCCGCGATGACGCGATGACGTAACTCTTCGGGGGAGTTTTCCGGACTCCCTTGGAAGATTCTGTACCCCCACCATATTTTTGGTCCGGATTTCGGGTATAAAAAGGGCACGAAATCTGCCCTCAGTGGCTCAGTATCCAATTAACTGGCTTCGTGATACGTTGCGACTTAGGCTGTTTGAATACTCAAGCTCAGTGAGATCGGGTTAAATTCCCCTTTGATCATTGGCCGATATTTATAAAGTTCGCATTTGTCGAAAGTTAGTGAGATCGGGTTAAATTCCCTTTCGATCATCGATATTTATTTCAAAGTTCGCATTCGTCGAAAGACAGCAAGATCGGGTCGCATTCCCTTTCAAGCATTTCATATTTATAACGTTAAAGACTGTAAACGTGGGTTCTTTGAGTCCACGATTGTTACACATTGTAATTTACTAAATATATAGAATATAGACATTTTTTATTATTTGATCATAGATATATTCATTTCTTTCTGTTTCCTATACCAATCATAAGTAGTATATAGAATCCACCGAATAGATATATCTCAACCGCTCGAGATATATCGATAGTTACGAGGCAATAATTACTAACAATCCAGTGGCACCCAGTGATGAAATAGGCACTGGCACATCCACAAATAAACCCTTCCAGTGGCACCCAGAGATGAAATAGGCTCTGGCACATCCACAACAACCTTTCCAGTGGCACCCATTGATGAAATAAGCATTGGCACATCCACACATTCTAACCCTCCAGTGGCACCCAGAGATGAAATAAGCTCTGGCACATCCACAAAAACCTTGACCTTCCAGTGGCACCCAGTGATGAAATAGGCATTGGCACATCCACACATTTCCCATCAAACGGCTCGACCGTTTAACTAACATAAAACCATAAACAACCGATCCTCGGCTCTGCAGCCGTGCCCCTTAGCCCTCGGCTCGTAACAAATTGGTGACAGCGGTGGGATACTGCATATTATTTGATTGGATAGAAAATTGAAAGATTTAAATGTGTTTCAATAACAAAACGGGAGTTCCGTACCGGCGTAAAACCCCCACTTTCGTGGTGGATCCGGCTTATTTATTAAATCGTAGGGCTTGGACAACCACCTTAGAGAACGGTAACAAGGTCTGCACACAGTGCGCGGTAACCTCACCGTTAGACGTAAAAAGCTCTGCAACCGAGCATTGGTTCCAGCGTGACCCGCGTCAGATATTGTGTGCTGAGTGCAATAAACCATTGTACACGACACAGCCAATAGCTGATTGTGACGTATGCTCGGTGAAATACTTTTTACGCGGAGAGTCAACCGTAGTTCATAATTAGAATCTAAAGTATTCTAAGGCAAACAAACATATTACATTTTTATTAGAACCTAGGGTTCTAAGGCAGAAACTCTTACGAAAAACCAATAATTAGAATTTCTATAGTATTCTAAGGCAGAGAATCTATTTATTGGTTTGGGTTGGACGCCCAATAATTCTCAAATCATGGCGTCGCTTTCGCCCGAAGAACTGGCGAATTTAACGCTTTCTATAACGAGTTCCATGACTGTATTAACGCGGCGTAATTGCATACAGTTCGCGACCGCATCGATACCAATTTTTGATGGCGAAAATCCACGTTTATCAACTTTCACGCAAAGTATAGAAAACGGGTTAGCATTAATACCAGAGAACACAGAGCAAGACTATTTAGCCATAGTATTAACTAAGTTCACGGGTCCTGCAAGAACGATTATACGAAATAGAACGTTCGAAAGTATCACTGACCTTATCAAGTTTTTGAAAAAAAGGTACGCTCCAGGAAAGAGCCTGACGTACTTTCAGGGAGAAATTTCTCGTCTTCGCATCCGTAATGACGAGACATTAAGAAAGTACATCGACCGTGTCAGTCATCTAGTTCATTGTGCGCGGACGGCAGTTAAAGAACGTTACGATGCCAACGTCGCGCAGATTATCGAGGAAATGGAGAAAGACGCGTTGGAGAACTTTCTCGAAGGACTACCGGAACGCGTTACGTTAAGAATAGCAACGTTAGACGATAAAATCAAAACATTAGAAGAGGCATTCGAGGCGGTGCTATTAATTGATCGGCGTTTGAAGAATCGACGTCAAGTGATAGAAGGACGATCGTCGAGGGATGACTTCGAAAGAAGAGAGTCTCGCGAACGAGAATACCGATCGCCAGCATGGTATCCGCGATCACCATCACCGACTCATTACCGAAGAAACAGAGAAGACAGAAGTACTTCGCCAACCGAGACGGAGTACGAAGGACGTAGAGCAACGGCAACGGCAATGACTTTACGTGGTCGACCAAAATCACCGTGTTATTCGTCGGATAATTCGGAAAATGGCGATTATCGTGGGTCAGAGCGTGGTCGAACGGAAAAAAGGACAACCGACGAAATCCATCTATTTTGTTGGAATTGCGGGGTTAAAGGACATGACGGGAAGATTTGCAAACAACAACGCGAATATCAACGAGGAATAAGATCTTCGAGGGATTACTCTCCGAAACCTTTAAACTCCAAAAGCGCTTACCGCACGGACGATACGGTGAGCGTATTGAAGAACAATCGTCAGAAAAGTATCCGGCTCAGCGACGAGAAGAACAACGACTTGTCAAAGAAGCACCAACACCACGGATCAGGGTCCACGTTCCGGAATTAATAAACAAGCAAGGAGAATTCCTTATTGACGGTGGAGCCTCTGTGAATCTTATCACCTTAGATTCTTTAGACGACGAAACTAAATTAACCTCAAGAGAAGAAATAGAGATAACCGGGTTATCTCTCCCTTCTATTCGAACCTTGGCTACGACGGTGCTACATATCAATGGCATTCCTGCACATTTTTATGTCATCGACCGTCTCCCGCTGTTAGCGGACGGCCTCATAGGGAGCCCTTTCTTACTACAAGAGAGCGCTGAAATTTCTTACCATCACGGGACACTTGTGACGACCAGTCAGCCCATTAGGCCGATTCGTTTCACGAATTTTCCTCGAGTGGAGGAACGTGCTAGTTCCTCTAAACAAGTGACTGAGCATAGGATCCCGGGCAGAACGACGCGTCAAATTTCACTGAAGATAGCCAATCCTGATGTCAAGGAGGGTTATTTACCGCGTCTTAATACACCCAAAAATATTTACATCGGTGAAGCTGCGGTCAAGAACCACGACGGATCGTGTTATGTTCTGGCCACAAATACCGGTGAAGAGGATGCTGAGATTTATTTGGGACCTCAATATCTACGTCCATATGACATCTTGGATACCTCCGACGAAGAAATAACGTATTCTGAAGAGGCTGCTGTTCAAGGAGAAGAAAGGAATCAACAAATCTGGGACACCCTAAGAACCGAACATCTCAATACAGAGGAACAACACCACATTCAAGACATAATTGAAGAATTTTCTGACGTCAGATGACGTCAGATGACGACAGATTCTATCTGCCGGGAGATTCTTTAAATAAGGCACCAAATTTTAAACACTCAATATTCGTGAAGGACGATATCCCAGTCAACACCAGACAGTACCGCTACCCTCCTATCCATCAGGAAGAAATTAATCGACAGGTGAGAACATTGCTGAAGCAGGGAATCATAAAACCTTCCGTTTCACCATACAATTCTCCTTTATGGATTGTACCGAAGAAAGTGGGCGCTGACGGTGTCAAGAAATGGCGCATGGTCATTGATTTTCGTGCTCTCAACGACAAAACTGTCAGTGATAAATACCCATTACCACTAATTACTGAAATTTTGGACAAATTAGGAAGTGCAAAATACTTTTCAGTATTTGATTTGGCCAACGGATTTCATCAAATCGAAATGAATCCGAAGGACAAGGAGAAAACTGCGTTTACCACACCATACGGACATTATGAATTTGCACGTATGCCTTTCGGGTTAAAAAATGCCCCACCGACGTTTCAACGACTAATGGATCAAGTTCTCACGGGGATGCAAGGGACGGAATTATTCGTATACCTTGACGACATCGTGGTCTGCTCGTCATCACTCAGGGAACATGAGATCAAAGTCAGGAAATTATTAAACCGATTGAGGGAAAACGGACTCACACTTCAAACCAGCAAGTGCGAATTTCTTCGCAAGGAAGTGACTTACCTGGGACATATCGTAGCAACAGATGGAGTGAAACCGGACCCTCGAAAATTACAGGCCGTAAAGGATTTCCCTGTACCCTCATCACAGAAGAATATTCAACAATTTTTGGGACTAACTGGATATTACCGCAGATTCATACAGGATTATTCACTTAAAGCAAAACCATTAATTCAATTACTTGGGAAAGGAATTCGCTTCAAATGGACAGAAGAGCAACAAGGAAGCTTCGAGTTATTGCGAGATGAGTTATGTGAAAAACCAATTTTGCAATATCCCGACTTCAATCAAGATTTTATCATTACAACTGATGCCTCAGATTTCGCAGTTGGCGCAGTCTTGAGCCAGGGAGAAGTGGGTAAAGATTTACCAATAGCTTATGCATCTCGCAGTTTAAATTCAGCAGAAAAGAATTACTCCGCGACCGAAAAAGAATGTTTAGCAATGGTATATGCTGTTCAATATTTTAGACCATATGTCTTTGGGAGAAAGTTGACATTAATAACCGATCATAGACCGCTAGTTTGGATTCATTCCGTAAAAGATCCTACATCAAGACTTGTAAAATGGAAATTAAGACTTTCTGAATACGAGTATGAAGTAATTCATAAGTCAGGAAAAACTAATAAAAACGCTGACGCTTTATCTCGTAATCCAGTAAAAATTTGCCTTCCTTTAATACCGAGAGATGCGGATAAAGACTTCAAAATACAGTTACCAAAGAACGCCGCACCTGTTACTGATAGCATCGGACAACGCATTCGGGGACTACGGAGGAGTCAAGAATCGAAACGCAGCCGTGAAGCAATTATATCAAAAGAAGAATCCGATCCAGAGGATACACCGAGGAGACGACGGTATCTTCAAAGAAGAAGAATTGATCAACCACCTACAGGACAACAACCGGTCATACATTCACCTAGTACTATATCGGGAAACCCCGTGGCAAATTCAACACGACTCCTGGAGGATGTCGAAAATATAATAGGAGCAGAAGATACAACCATCAATGCAGATTTAATTTCCTTCAACGATACAAATCCTTTGGACGCTACCGTTGTTAATCAAACCCTTTCACAAACCTTATTAGAAGCACCAAATGAACAAAATTTACCTGTATCATTATCTCCAACCATAATTCAAAATCCATTTATTGCCTCAACTCCATCCATTCCTCAAAATACAATACCTAATTTTGTTAATTCCGTACCCTCGGAGTACGAGTCTACACCATCGGAAGACGATATTTCAACAGAAGAGGACTCAGATGACATCGCAGCCGCACCACCAACACCATCAACCGGAACCATTATAACACCACTTGAAGAAACTAGAATTCAACTCATAGAAGAGGCACATAGCAGCTTAATAGGAGGACACAAGGGTGTCACGAAGACATACAACTGCTTGAAGACAAAATACCATTGGCAGAATATGAAGAGCAACATACAAGATTTTATCAGGAAATGCAAGAGCTGTCAGTAACAAAAATTAGTACGAGCAAAAACTCGTCAACCGATGATCATTACTGATACACCTTTGGAACCTTTTGACAAACTTGCAATGGACACAGTCGGACCTCTTCCGGAAACACCTGGTGGAAACAGATATATTTTAACAATGCAAGACAATCTTACAAAATATTGTATTGCAGTTGCCATACCGAACATACGAGCTACAACTATAGCAGACGCTTTTGCTCGGCATTTCATAGCAATTTATGGAGCGCCACGTACAATATTATGTGGCGCTCCATAAATTGCTATGAAATGCCGAGCAAAAGCGTCTGCTATAGTTGTAGCTCGTATGTTCGGTATGGCAACTGCAATACAATATTTTGTAAGATTGTCTTGCATTGTTAAAATATATCTGTTTCCACCAGGTGTTTCCGGAAGAGGTCCGACTGTGTCCATTGCAAGTTTGTCAAAAGGTTCCAAAGGTGTATCAGTAATGATCATCGGTTGACGAGTTTTTGCTCGTACTAATTTTTAGTACTTTCCAGCTTTATCGGAAAGGTAATGAAACACCTTGCCGACATCTTCAAAATTAAACAAATTACTACATCAGGATACAGACCTCAAACGAACGGTTCTCTGGAGAGAAGTCATGCTGTTCTCGCAGAATACTTGAGACATTATATGGAATCGCATGAAGAATGGGACCTGCTTATTCCTTTTGCTATGATGTCATATAACACCTCCGTTCACGAAGCTACCAATTTTACGCCCCATGAACTGATCTTCGGTAAACAGGCAAGAATACCGAGTGCCTTTCCGTCTGGACAACGTCTTGAAACGTATGGAACTTACCTCGCCGACCTGATTGGACAGATGACTGTAATTCGAAACCAAGCGGCCGACAAGTTGAACAATGCAAAGGAAAGGTCCAAACGATATTACGACCGCCATAGAAGACCACGAGAATTTAAACCTGGAGAGTACGTTTACGTGCAGAAGGAACCCCGAATAAATAAGTTTGACCCTCATTATATTGGGCCATATAAAATACTAAGTACCACAGATTTGAATAATGTAGTTTTGGAAATAGATAGTCATAAAACAATTCAAAAACACCAGGACAAATTAAAGCACGCCTATTTTCCATCCTTCTGTACATAGGAGTTTTATTTATTTTAAAAAAAAAAAAAAAAAAAAAATAATAATAAAAACATTAAATAATGATATTCAACACCGGTCTCAGTTATGCGAAACTCCAATTCTTCAAGTTTCATCAAATTCAATGGAATACGGTTACTTCTTTGGAAATAGTCATTTTTACTTAAAAGAAAATCAGCAATTGAATACATTTGTCACGCAAGGAAAGTGAACAAACACCATCAATTGGAATCGTGCTTTCTCGCCAACACTTGAGGAGTACGAGGGCCAGGAAGAAAACACGGCGCCATACTGACTGCAATAAATTAGAATCTTTATGGGCAAAGGAAAAAACCTGCTGTGGGAATTGGCATTGTTTTCGACGGGACCTACAGGACACAGAGTGCACGGCCACGTGCGACTACTACACCATCTTGAAGGGATATCTGCTCTGGAGTCGGGTCTTTGTCTCATACACTTCCCATTCAAAGAACGTTTGTGGGTGCAACTTGAAGAAGTCTCCGTTCCATATATATAGCTCTTGCAAATTCGGAAACCTCACAGTTCAATCTGAAAAACCAAAGCATGCAGATCGAAGCCGAGACGCAAACGGAGAAGAGCGAGGGCACTGGAACAATATCAATCCAGACAGGGGAGCAGGGTTCCTGGCTACGAGAGTACCGGACTGGCACGTTAATAAACCCCACGGGACGATTCGTCTCTGCCGAGGGAAATTACAAACTGGGCAAGGGAACGCAGACGAGGATTCCAAGGACCAGGGATCAGGGGGTTCAAAATACTGAACCTCCAAAACCGAACGGAAAGAGAACGTTTCCTTTTAATAAGGAAAACGGGCTCGACCTTCTGCAAATAACCGATGACAATGTCAGGGATTGGATGCCGGGTGAAGCTGCCATTCAACGCTGCCGCAGAGTCGGATTGAGGATCCGCAACATCTTCGGGGACGAGGACGGGCCGCATCCGGATTGAAACATCCTCCGGTGATATCCTCGAGGACGAGGACGGGGACGAGCCACTTCGAAACTTCAACCACCTGCAGTAGCGCCTGACTGGTTGAGTCATTTCATCGTTGCGTGAGTGTCCGACTGTATTTTATATCTGCGCTCGCTATTCCCAAAAGGGAGTAAAAGCATCATCACAAATGATGTTTCATCTAAGGGGGGGGGGGGGTGTTACGTAGGAAGGATTGTTTCCTTCGTCTCGTCTATGATGCCCTTATATGGTAATCGAGAGCGCATGCAGTCGGATCTGCCCCTTCCGCGATGACGCGATGACGTAACTCTTCGGGGGAGTTTTCCGGACTCCCTTGGAAGATTCTGTACCCCCACCATATTTTTGGTCCGGATTTCGGGTATAAAAAGGGCACGAAATCTGCCCTCAGATCTTCGGTAAACAGGCAAGAATACCGAGTGCCTTTCCGTCTGGACAACGTCTTGAAACGTATGGAACTTACCTCGCCGACCTGATTGGACAGATGACTGTAATTCGAAACCAAGCGGCCGACAAGTTGAACAATGCAAAGGAAAGGTCCAAACGATATTACGACCGCCATAGAAGACCACGAGAATTTAAACCTGGAGAGTACGTTTACGTGCAGAAGGAACCCCGAATAAATAAGTTTGACCCTCATTATATTGGGCCATATAAAATACTAAGTACCACAGATTTGAATAATGTAGTTTTGGAAATAGATAGTCATAAAACAATTCAAAAACACCAGGACAAATTAAAGCACGCCTATTTTCCATCCTTCTGTACATAGGAGTTTTATTTATTTTAAAAAAAAAAAAAAAAAAAAAATAATAATAAAAACATTAAATAATGATATTCAACACCGGTCTCAGTTATGCGAAACTCCAATTCTTCAAGTTTCATCAAATTCAATGGAATACGGTTACTTCTTTGGAAATAGTCATTTTTACTTAAAAGAAAATCAGCAATTGAATACATTTGTCACGCAAGGAAAGTGAACAAACACCATCAATTGGAATCGTGCTTTCTCGCCAACACTTGAGGAGTACGAGGGCCAGGAAGAAAACACGGCGCCATACTGACTGCAATAAATTAGAATCTTTATGGGCAAAGGAAAAAACCTGCTGTGGGAATTGGCATTGTTTTCGACGGGACCTACAGGACACAGAGTGCACGGCCACGTGCGACTACTACACCATCTTGAAGGGATATCTGCTCTGGAGTCGGGTCTTTGTCTCATACACTTCCCATTCAAAGAACGTTTGTGGGTGCAACTTGAAGAAGTCTCCGTTCCATATATATAGCTCTTGCAAATTCGGAAACCTCACAGTTCAATCTGAAAAACCAAAGCATGCAGATCGAAGCCGAGACGCAAACGGAGAAGAGCGAGGGCACTGGAACAATATCAATCCAGACAGGGGAGCAGGGTTCCTGGCTACGAGAGTACCGGACTGGCACGTTAATAAACCCCACGGGACGATTCGTCTCTGCCGAGGGAAATTACAAACTGGGCAAGGGAACGCAGACGAGGATTCCAAGGACCAGGGATCAGGGGGTTCAAAATACTGAACCTCCAAAACCGAACGGAAAGAGAACGTTTCCTTTTAATAAGGAAAACGGGCTCGACCTTCTGCAAATAACCGATGACAATGTCAGGGATTGGATGCCGGGTGAAGCTGCCATTCAACGCTGCCGCAGAGTCGGATTGAGGATCCGCAACATCTTCGGGGACGAGGACGGGCCGCATCCGGATTGAAACATCCTCCGGTGATATCCTCGAGGACGAGGACGGGGACGAGCCACTTCGAAACTTCAACCACCTGCAGTAGCGCCTGACTGGTTGAGTCATTTCATCGTTGCGTGAGTGTCCGACTGTATTTTATATCTGCGCTCGCTATTCCCAAAAGGGAGTAAAAGCATCATCACAAATGATGTTTCATCTAAGGGGGGGGGGGGGGGGGTGTTACGTAGGAAGGATTGTTTCCTTCGTCTCGTCTATGATGCCCTTATATGGTAATCGAGAGCGCATGCAGTCGGATCTGCCCCTTCCGCGATGACGCGATGACGTAACTCTTCGGGGGAGTTTTCCGGACTCCCTTGGAAGATTCTGTACCCCCACCATATTTTTGGTCCGGATTTCGGGTATAAAAAGGGCACGAAATCTGCCCTCAGTGGCTCAGTATCCAATTAACTGGCTTCGTGATACGTTGCGACTTAGGCTGTTTGAATACTCAAGCTCAGTGAGATCGGGTTAAATTCCCGTTTGATCATTGACCGATATTTATAAAGTTCGCATTTGTCGAAAGTTAGTGAGATCGGGTTAAATTCCCTTTCGATCATCGATATTTATTTCAAAGTTCGCATTCGTCGAAAGACAGCAAGATCGGGTCGCATTCCCTTTCAAGCATTTCATATTTATAACGTTAAAGACTGTAAACGTGGGTTCTTTGAGTCCACGATTGTTACACATTGTAATTTACTAAATATATAGAATATAGACATTTTTTATTATTTGATCATAGATATATTCATTTCTTTCTGTTTCCTATACCAATCATAAGTAGTATATAGAATCCACCGAATAGATATATCTCAACCGCTCGAGATATATCGATAGTTACGAGGCAATAATTACTAACAATCCAGTGGCACCCAGTGATGAAATAGGCACTGGCACATCCACAAATAAACCCTCCAGTGGCACCCAGAGATGAAATAAGCTCTGGCACATCCACAAAAATCTTGACCTTCCAGTGGCACCCAGTGATGAAATAGGCATTGGCACATCCACACATTTCCCATCAAACGGCTCGACCGTTTAACTAACATAAAACCATAAACAACCGATCCTCGGCTCTGCAGCCGTGCCCCTTAGCCCTCGGCTCGTAACAAACGATATATTATCGACTATTTAGTCGATAGTTTTCAGTCGACTGAAATTTCGCTTATTGGTTATGTATGGAGTCTGGACTATGTCATGAAATATTGGTGTATTTACTTTTTGTAAATTTATTAGTTCAAAATTAGAATTTCAGAAATATAAAAGGTCGACACGTTTCTTTTTTAACGATTACTAATATTTCAATTTGTTATAAACTATTTTATTTTGGCACTTCAAAATTAACTGTTCTAAATTTTTTGTGAGAATCAATTAGGTTATATGTAATATTTTACTCAGTTCTTGAAAATATTCTTTAAAATCAAATAGACGTAATAGACGTAAATAGTGTGTTCAATTAGAACCAAAATGTTCAGGAATTATAGCCAGAACGTTTATCAACCGGACCACACGTGCCTTGCTAACGACTCTCAAGCCTCTGAGGACACCTCGACCGCACACATACACCGAGCCTCATCGGAGGCATTTGTTTTTTGACAAATGTAAACATACTAACGTTGAATCAGTATTAGCTCACCAATATACCCGCTCCAGGATCACGTGACATTAATTGATAATCGACTCTTGGACCCCTCGAGGGGTATACCCCCCAGTAGTGGGGGTGAACTCTTCGGTTATATCGTATAACACTTTTTCAATTATATGGAGACCTTAGTGTACTCTGTATTACTTATGATTAATACATTACATACGACTGTATTACATACGATTATATGGAGACCTTAGTGTACTCTGTATTACTTATGATTAATACATAAGTAATACAGAGTACACTAAGGTCTCCATATAATCGAAATGTATTAATCATAAGTAATACAGAGTACACTAAGGTCTCCATATAATCGAAAAAGTGTTATACGATATAACCGAAGAGTTCACCCCCACTACTGGGGGGTATACCCCTCGAGGGGTCCAAGAGTCGATTATCAATTAATG
This sequence comes from Nomada ferruginata, assembly GCA_963583965.1. Taxonomy (NCBI): domain Eukaryota; kingdom Metazoa; phylum Arthropoda; class Insecta; order Hymenoptera; family Apidae; genus Nomada; species Nomada ferruginata. Next base: position 3,271,920 of record OY757225.1, on the reverse strand, counting down.
TCACGTGATCCTGGAGCGGGTATATTGGTGAGCTAATACTGATTCAACGATGAAACTTAGATATTTCTCATCGTTTCCTTATGAAATTTCTGATTGAAATGATACCAAACACTACATAATTTGGAAAATATTGACTAGTAATGACTTATCTTTCATTATTATTCAAATTGTTGATCTACGGATAATTAAAAAACTATCATTTAGCAACTGTGCTAAATTTTCAATGGTTCTTAAAATTATGTACATAGTACAGTAAAACTTGCATATATGCACAAAACATTGCTTGGATATAGTCCCATTGACTATCCCCTCCACTTGGGGGGATCCCCCTTCGCGATAGCGACGCTCGAAGATCGAGTGGCGAAATATGATCCGTGCTGGAATATCGGTGTGACTAATACTAATTCCACCATAAAACTTTTTTATTTTTGACTTTGTCTTAATAAAAATGTTACTAACATATTTGCGAGATTTTTCTAATTAAAATGAGACCAAACACGATATAGTTCGAATTATATTTACTTGTTGATACTCATTAAATACCTACCACAAAGTACAAAAACGCGTTGATCTTATTAAACTAATAATAACAGGATAATGTAAAATAATAAAGTACATTATCATACATTGTCGATTCAAGCACAGCTGGAATCGCATGTGACAGATTCGACACCCGGCTTAGTTATAGGCGACAGAGGTGGTGCATATAGTAAAGAAGGGTGTCGAATCTATGTTTACATGCGGCTCGAGCCGAGCGTGAATCGACATCTCGGTCACAATCTAAGGTCACGCTCTATTATGATTTATTTTAATGTATTACAGTATTTATTGTAATGCACGTTAATATTTTGCTTTATCCTTTTATTCTTATTCTAATGAGTTGTTCAAGATTCAGCTAAACGCGCATAGCAACAGCTTGCTCGCGTTCTCCTGCTCCCAGCCCTATTGCGCGAAAGCAGGAGCGCTCCCTTTCCTCTTACAAAGGGAATAGGGATTAGCTATATATAGAGCCGCGCGAAGGAAAATCGCTCTCTCGCACAGTTCTTTCTAAACAACTCTCGCACGGCTCTCGCCAAGTATTACTTAATCTACATAAAATAATCAGTGCTAAGGAAGAAAAGGTAAAACTAGGAAAAGCGATACAATTGTGATACAAACGAGTAAGCGCCAATATAACATTTATAAACTGTACAGTAATCCAACAAATTACATTAAAACTAAAGAGACCAAATTTTGACTCCTCATTCTACACTTTATTTCAAACAGAGTAAATATAATTTAAATTGTATCCTGTTTATTTCAATGTATTATTATATTTATTATAATGTACTTTATTATTTTACATTATCCTGTTATTATTAGTTTAATACGAACAACGCGTTTTGGCACTTTCTGGTACGTATTTAATGAGTATCAACAAAGTAAATATAATTCGAACTATATCGCGTTTGGTCTCATTTTAATCAGAAAAATCTCGCAAATACATTGGTAAAAGTCACATTTAGAAAAATTAATAAACAAAAAAGTTTTATTGTTGAATTAGTATTGTCTCACCGATACGTTTCGGCGTCTCACTTTGATTCTCTGGACCTCTCTCTCTCCTCCACTGTCTGTCCCTTTCTACGTTCACGCTCGGCTCGAGCTGCTTTTGAGAACAGATTCGACACCCTGCTTGGATATAGCCACACCTTGGGTCCCAATCTTTGTGCATATACAGGGTCTGCCACTTAACGCGGAACCCGTGCGCGCGCGAACTTGTAAATTTGGCAACGTCGCAATGATACTGGCGTCATCTATGAACTGCTGGTGAAGCTATAAAGGGGGCGCAAGGTTTGGCAAGATTGGAGAGACAGCTCTGCGATACGATTTGGGTTGTAAGAATGGGCGAACGGTTCGACTTTGGCTCAGCTCGGCTAAAGTCGGACGCGATCGGCAGAGACCGCACCGAAGTCACCCCTAGGTCAGTCACTATCTGAGGGTGTCCGAAAGTGAAAAGGCATATCTGTTACAATCCTGGCCATCAGCAAAATGAATCGGCTCGAGCCGAGATTTCGATTCCTGCCGAACATAGCTGCTGAACGGTTGGAAACTGATTAGACTTTAGTAGGTTCGATCCCCCTCGGGTATAATTTCTTTAAAATAATTTTTTTTTTATTTCCTATCTATTAGACAATGATCAATACTTGCTTACCAATATTTTAAAAATATTTGTTAAATATTTTAATTTAATAAATGTAAATCTGAACTTATAGCGCTTTTTGTGTAACAACGCAAATATGATTCAAATTGTATCGTGTTTAGTCTCATTTTAAGCATAAAATCGTCAACAATATTAAAATAAAATTTGCAGAACAAAATGAATAAGTATAAAAAAAGTTTCATCGTTGCATTAGTGTTGTCTCACAGATGCAAAGGCATTTATGTAATCTTTTACTGTCGCCCGATCTTTCTTTTACTCGCTGGCCCTTTCTCTGGCCGTCTATGAAACTTTGCAATTGCTCATTCTTTTGTTATGAAACGTATTCCCAGACATTAGTGACATTATTCTAATGAAAATGAGTCCAAATACGACATAATTTGGATCACATTTCATTATTGAATAAGTGGGGCATAATGCATTGTGAACAGTAAATGTGCGAGTCCTCGAGAACCCCAACGTCTATCGGTCTGACCGTAGTAAGTTTTCCTTTCGACAAAAGGATCGGCTGGATTGCCTCGGTTCGGCAAAACTCGGGCGCGATCGGCAGAGACCGCTCCGAAGTCACCCCCAGGTCAGTCGCTACCTGAGGGTAACCGGTAGGCTCTTCAATCGTGTGGGGTTTGTTTACGTCGTATTACCCGTTACATTATGCCTTCACCAGCAGTTCACCATATTTACAAGTTCGCGCGCGCACGGGTTCCGCGTTAAGTGGAAGACCCTGTACACGGGTTTTACTGTACATATTGTGGGAGTGCGAAGCGCCCAACGTCGGGGCGCAGGACATTTTTGACCGCGCTACCTGGGACACAGATGTTCTGCAGGCGAGCAGCGATGGCCTGCAGAACCGTGTCCCTTATTTTCTATATCTTTAAGGATACGAATGAGAGAGAGAGAGAGAGAGAGAGAGAGTAGATCGAGGAGCAGCGTAGTATAGCGTAGACAGTGTAGAAATAAGTATAAGGAATAGTGTAGCGTGTTAATAAATATATAATAGTCTCACCGTTGGAAAATATATTACACTTACACCGGTTTGATTTCATTAAAACTTCCAATCCCACAATATGTACATATATCGCGAACCTGGAGTGAAGTTTCTATAGTGCGAAAGTCCACGACTGTTGGTACGCTGTATAAGTGAACGTGATAATGAGTGGGCCTCAATTGTAATATGGTACAGTAAATATGGTCCAAATTATATCGAGTTTGGTGTTATTTTAATCAGAAAAATGTCACAAATCTGTTGGATTAAGTTTGATAAAAAACAAAAAAAAAAGATTCATCGTTGTATTAGTATTGTTTCACCGATACGCTGCGTTTTGTTTTGGCTTGGCTGCTCGGTCCTTTTTCTTTACTCGCTGTCCTTTTGTACGTACGACGCTGTCGGCAAATTTCAAACAATGTAGGAAGTATCCGATATAACCGAACGTTCAGTCCCGAGGCTTTCGGTTATATACAGGGTGTCTCTTAACTCCTGTCCTTCCCGGAAATGGGGGGTAGCTGGGGTGATTCTGAACAACTTTTTCCTTGACCAACATGTGGTTTGCAGCTTCATTTTTAAGTTATTAACGAAAAACACTGGCCAATGAGAGCGCCCGCCAGGCGGCCGATGGCGCGCGCTCAGGCACGAACCTATCAGCTATCGCGATGGGGGGGCATCGAGGGTACCGACGGAAGCGTGCGGCAAATGTTACATCGTCTTAATTAAGAATAATGTGGAATAATTCGTTTATACTTATGAAACTAATAAGTCGTTTAATAACCGTTTTCGATACGTTTATTCATTATCCGAAAGGAATAAACTGTTTTATTACTTATGAAAAAAATATTTTATTTAACAGCACGTTTTTAGGTGGATAAATTATGGTTCAAGAAAAACGATTTGCAGAACTAATGTTAGAAAAAGCTGGTTAAACTTACCCATTCGTCTACGAATTAATCTGGTAAACATTGTGCGAATCCTGACCTAGGCAACGCTCAACAGCTGATGACACCGGCCGGGTCGGTGAACTCACTACACTCACGGTGAAGTCACTTCAAGATCACTTCACTTCACGGATACTATCACTTGCCACTGTGAAATGTGGGAATATTTGAAACCGATTTATTTTTCTTACGTTTAAACATTTCGTAATAGTTTGCGTTTTTACGATTCATGTTGTCCGTTCGGCTAGCAGAACGACTCTGCCAGCTAAAACGTCGCACTCGCTTCCACACGCACACGCACATGTTCTTTAATTGCGGATAACATTGTAGTGCCAACGCTCACACTGCGACGCACACTACGCAGGGGCCGATGCTGCCCTGTGTGATCGGTATCTGCCGCCGATTTCCACTAAATTTGGAGACAGTGTGTGTGCGTGTGCGTGTGGAAGCGAGTGCGAATGTTTCAGCTGGCAGAGTCGTTCTGCTAACCGAACGAGAAACGTGAATCGTGCAACCGCCGAATATTACTAAATGTTTAAACGTACGAAGAATAAATTGTTCTTAACTATACCCAAATTTCACAGTAGCAAGTGCAAGTGACCGTGAAGTGAAGTTATCGTGAAGTGAAGTGATCATGCAAGGATACTAACCCAGCCGTAACATCAGCTGTTGAACGTTGCCTCGGTCAGGATTCGCACACGTTAAGCAAGTTAATTCGTGGACGAATGGGTAAGTTTAACTAGCTTTTTCTAACATTAGTTGTGCAAATCGTTTTTCTGAAAACATAATTTATTCACCTGAAAACGTGCTGCTAAAAAGATATTGTTTTCATAAGTAATAAAACAGTTTATTCCTTTCGGATAATGAATGAACGTATCGGACACTGTTCTTAAACGACTTATTAGTTTATTTGTTATTCATGAATAACAAATTATTCCACATTATTCTTAATTATGACCATGTAACATTTTCCGCACGCTTCCGTCGGTACCCTCGATGCCCCCCCATCGCGATAGCTGATAGGTTCGTGCCTGAGCGCGCGCCATCGGCCGCCTGGCGGGCGCTCTCATTGGCCAGTGTTTTTCGTTAATAACTTAAAAATGAAGCTGCAAACCACATGTTGGTCAAGGAAAAAGTTGTTCAGAATCACCCCAGCTACCCCCCATTTCCGGGAAGGACAGGAGTTAAGAGACACCCTGTAGAGACTTTACTGTAATACAGGATAATACAGAATAATACAGAATAATACCGAAGACGCACAATTCAACATAGTGCTATATTAGGATTGTAAGGAACTTGACAACCTATTTTCATAATTTTGTTTATTACTTAATTATGTTGTAATTTCGGATTTTAAGCATTCTATAGCTGATTGTGCGTTTATTTTATGTTGCAAAGTAGTAAAGTTACTAATAAACATATTAGTAATTATTTTTATAATAAACAATAAAATATAAGACAAATAAATATAAAATATATAAAGCTTCGAAATGAACTAAAGAATGACTGTTATTTTCGTCAGAAATACTAACCCACCCCTGGTTCCCGTACTCATTCGATTTCTAGATGTTTACATTTTCAAGTGTTGCGAATCGTCTTTAGTAAATTTTGATTTGTGGGTTCGTGTGCCCGCGGAGCGCTTATGCGCTCTGCTCGTGGTAGAAATTTGAATTATTTATATGTAGAAAATGAACAAATAACAATTATGAATTGAACAAACTTGTAAGAACTGTTAAACAAACTCAAGTAACTTTAGACCTTTATAATGATGCTATCGCCTTCAGAGCTCACGATAGATACTTATATGTATATGTATGAAAGCTCTCTTTCAACTCTTAACATAAAACATTAAACAACTTTGTTTGTCGCCAATTAAAATTAGTGTTAGTTTTACAAATTAATTAAAACTAATCCTATTGGCTAATATTTCTTAACTGACAGTTAATCAATAAATTACGAGCACTTAACGCCAAAGCAATGCAATTAATGACATTTAATCAATTAAACAAATTCCATTCGCATTGCTTTGACTTCACACATTGCAATTTAAATTCCCGCGCGTTGGTTCGCACAACGCTTGATAGAGGGAGAATATAGCAAATTGAAGGTGGACACAACACCTTCCACCTCACATAGAAAGATGTTGCCTCTTGGCAAAAATCTTTCTTTGTAGTTTAAAAAAAATTAATCTCCCTTCGCAGTTCTAATTTATTCTTAATGAAATAGGAAGTTTTCGGTTCCTTCAACAGATAGACATAATCTCTTGGATAAACTAATTTTATTATTGTAATTTACTCTTTTCCCTCGCCTTTTCAGTATTTTAGTGCCATGGCCTGAGTTAAGACAATCCTAGCTAAAAAAGTCATCTAAATAACCTAGGTATTGGGGTCTTAATTCCAAAATAAGTTCGTGAGTGATGATCTCAGTTGTTTCAAGTCCAGAAACATTGTATTGGACAATTCCAAATCTAATTCACTCTGTACTTTGCAGCAGCAGCTCCTGATTTATGGTGTAAAATGACTACAGTGATACTATTCTCAGAAGAAAGGTACGGCATCAAAATACTTATTAGTCAAATTATCCTTTAACGTTAGCAAATTAATGAAGTAATGATAGAGTTAAATGAAATGATATTGATGAGATTCTATTTCACATAAACAAACATTCCTTACTATGGATGACCATAATTGAAAGAATAGAGTCAGTTTGTCAATTTAGCTTTCACCACGAACATTTCAATTCAATTTGTCCAAATGTTTTGTCTTTCCAACTTCCTGTGAGGTCATTCGTGTCAATGATCGGATCCAAATTCAACTGGCCAGAGCAGCTAGCCCAAGGCACATTCCCCGACAAGCAGATCACAGTGCCGGGCTCAGCTGTACCGGTGTCAGCTCCTTCCGCTCTCCCCTTGCTGGCTAAGCCTACCCGTCTTCTTCCCGGGATAGAAAAGAGTGCGAGGCTTGACTCATCGGTCTCTCGCTGGCCACCTATTCCCCACGTATAACCACGTGAACCTTCGCACACGTCCTCATCAGAGTCCGAATTTTCCATTCCCCTCGATCTTTCACTTTACCGTGAACCATCTCTGACCTCACTTTTCTCCACCATCGGTTCCTTGTGCACTAAGGAGACCGAGGCTACACACTCCTTAATTCTGTCTACGTTCGGACGCAAAATTTCCTTCACCGAGAGACGACGGCTAGGAGCACGCAATCCACGGGGCGATATTTCTCTCGGTAATAAAGAAACAAAAAGGAAAAGCAGAGAAGGAAAAGCGTTCGACAAATGTATTCCCTTTCTCCCCTTACTATCCTTCTGTCCTTCGCGCCGAGGTACTTACCGGCGCTCGCGCTGAAAGAGATCCTCGATGGGTGTCCCCCGGCGAGAGGAACTCGGGAAACGTATACACGATCGGGACTAGAGGCAGGCGAAGAACGGTCCATCCGAAACGCTCTAGTTTCTGGTCTTGCCTCACTCTCGCTCGTCCCCAACCTGACACGAGGCATTGCGCATTTTCTAAACGTATCGGAAGCATTAGAGAACGGCGGGTCTGTGTGTCGACCTCACGCAAGCGTCCGTTTAGAACTGCTCTCGAAAACGTCTCGATATACGCGTTCATCCCGTTGTCGTGGAGGTCGAGAAGAGACATCGCCGAATTGTCCAACTGATTCGCGATACTTCGGCTAATGACATTTTAATACTTTCACCCTGATTATGAACTGTTTGATTTGATTTGAGTAAGTTTCCTGTAGTTTTAAGTTCCATTCCACTACTTATTCTATCAAAATCTTATAATTTGACTTTATCACATATCAGAGCACACAAATGAAAATTATCCTTAAATTAAACTATAAATTCAGCCTATCTACACTGACTAATAAAATTTTCAGATTCCGATTTCCTATCAAATTATGGAATAAAAACTAACAATTAAATGAAGAGGTATTCGCGATGCAGTAGACCCACATGATGAAATTGATGCCTTCTCAACTATTCAGCTATTGAAAATTGAAGAATTACTACTGGAGATAAATATAACTGATTCCTCATGACTAAGAAATTGAACAGGATTTCATTTACATCTTTTGATGGTAATTCAGAAGAAGATTCTACTATTAAAACTAACAGTACTAGAAGATTCTATTATCAAAGCTTCTACAACAAACTTGTTATCACTCCTCAGACCAGGCTTACAAATTTCTTAATTTTAGCAGATTTTATTCAAACAGCGGCATTTTCTAATAATCGACGAATAATCGTTTCAAGCGGGTATTAAAAATTTTAAATTCTTACTCTAAATTAGCAAATGTTCTACGAATGTCGAACGTTTCTGCTAGATCAAATTCTTCCGAAACCTCTATTTGCCGTCTAGTTTAGTCCAATAATTGCTTCTCATCTTTTCTTCTTTAGTCTTCTATTTCTAAATTGCCTTCGTTGTCTTCTTCTTCATCACATTCGTTGTCCTCTGCTTCGTCGCCTTCCTCCTCGTCGCCTTCCTCTTCATCGCCATCCCCTTCTTCACAATTTAATTTATAATATCTTTGATCGAATGCTTGTGTTTCCAGGGTAATTTGCACGGCCACTGAATACACCTCGCTCCGACATTCGTCCTTCGCTCCCAGGGAAACCGTGCTGAAAACCTGGGATGGAGAAGCAGCTCTCGATCCTTTCTCCACGAGCCGGCTTCGATCCGTTTCTTCCTTATTAAAATCTCTTCAATATATTTTGCGTATCCCACCGCTGTCACCAAAAATATATGTTGCGAATCGTCTTTAGTAAATTTTGATTTGTGAGTTCGTGTGCCCGTGGAGCGCTTATGCGCTCTGCTCGTGGTAGAAATTTGAATTAATTATATGTAGAAAATGAACAAATAACAATTATGAATTGAACAAACTTGTAAGAACTGTTAAACAAACTCAAGTAACTTTAGACCTTTATAATGATGCTATCGCCTTCAGAGCTCACGATAGATATATACAGGGTGGACCACCACATTTTACCATCTAGATTTACGTCATTATTATTACGCATCGCAAAAAATGTTTCAGATGAAGTTGAGAGGGTTTTGAGGGGGACATATTCTGATGGTACATTTTTTTTTGTAGGTGGACGTGTGAAGGACATATGAAGGTCATTAATGTTTTTTTAAATGGAATCATATATTTTTTATTGAATTAGCTGATGCTCCTTCTTATTCTTTATAAAAAAGTATTAATCTATTTCTGTACAAAAATCATTAGTTTAGGAGATATTTTAATTCTAATTTGTGAATTTGACCGTGCACCCTGCACGTCTGCAGCACGTTATACCTGTCGTATTCACCGTAACAGAGACTAAATTTCACAATAAGTAGGAGAGCACGAATTATCAACACAAAAAATTCTTTGCTTGATGCGCAAAGTTAATTATCTTAGGTCTGAACTGATTGACTGTAGAATTTATTCTAATTTGTCGGTGTAGTGTAAGTAAAAATGTAAGCTATGACTAAAATTCTATTGCTTATTACTACTTTGTGAGGGAGTGGAAATAGGATATCTTATTGAATGTTAATAGGGGTGGAAGTGGTAAGCGAAGGAGAGCTAGGATTTTTAGGGAAGGAGGTATTTTATGATTTGCACAAGTCTTGAGGAAAATTCCATGTTGTAATAAAAAAGAGAGAAGGAGTGCTATGGTTGACTTTGCCAGATGTGTGCAGAGTTGGGTTTTTTCCGTTGTACTGCAGGTATAACGTCCTGCAGACGTGCAGGGTGGACGGTCAAATTCACAAATTAGAATTAAAATATCTCCTAAACTAATGATTTTTTTACACAAATAGATTAATACTTTTTTATGAATGTTGTGCCGGATGACACTTGTCGAATGTTGGGGGATGTCGTAGGTGCGGGAGCGTTAAAGAATTGGTATTCACCGGTGTTCGAGTAAATAAAGGAGTAGATTTATTGAGACTTGGTAACTATACAGTGCTCAGGAGTGATGGTTAAGCTTGATGGAGAGCTGCACTGAGACTGACGTGACGGGTAGCTTGTTTAAGATAGCGCGACGGCGGTCGTGCTATCCGGGTTTTATTTCCGAGTTGGTGCAGGAATGTGCTGTGTCTTTTCGGTGGTGGGCAGTCTCCTTGGCGTGCCCTCAGCCTGGCGCAAGTTGCTGGATCGACAGTAAGTGGATACGCTGCTTCCTGCGCGTATCCGTCCGCTATTCCTCGAACACGGCCTTGACTGCACGTGCTGCTGAGTCGCGCTTATCGTGGTTAGTTTGTGGGGACGGTTAGGGCACAACATCCCTCCCCCCCTGGGAGAGAGCGCGCTCACAGTGCCAGCTCAATATAATACAAGTCGATACAATAGTACAATACATGATATATAGTAATACATACTAGTAATATACAGGGGTAATGTACATATATAATAGTAATATATACGATATAAGCCAGGAATACAATATAACCCAATAATACAATAATACAGTAATACAGTAATACAATAGTTTAACATAATAGATTTTAACATAATTCGTCCTGCATATAATTTGAGCGTTTGTCCTTAGTTGCTATAATACCAGTGTCTTGCGCTTACAATGTTTGCTAGCTATAATACGATATAGTACAGTTTTGATTATAATATGACTTATGATGTATGAGATATACATGACGTAACGTAGTGTGGGACAAGGTTCTTACATATATCTTATATTGTCCTTTTGCGGTCTGTCCTTTGCTTAATCTTTACAGAGATTGGTGTTTCATCCGGAGTTGTGTTAGACACCTGTTCTATTATGTGCATTATGTTCTATTATATGTTGTGCCAAAAATGTTGTGCCGGATGTTTTTTTTTTTTTGTTTTTTTTTTTATATATATATATATCACTTGATGAGAGCGGGTGTTTACGTTTTATTAATCCACGAAGTGTTTCAGACGGTTCGCGTGCACCCTAAGGGATCGACGTCCCTTTTGAATTGTGAAATTCTCGTTAGTATGAGTTTGGAGAATTGTGTAGGGACCTATCCAGCTCGGCGTTAATTTTTTCGAGCGTCCTCGTCTGAGTGTATCGTCGCGTAATAGTACTTGGTCACCTGCTTTGAGATTGCTTTGTTTCGTGTTCTTGTCGTACTGCATCTTAGATTGAATTTTATGGCTTCTTAAAGTGTCTCTAGCTATTGAGTTGGTCGAACGCAATCTTTGGTTTAACTCATGTGCGTACTGGTCGTATGTGTAGTCGAGCTGCGGGGAAAGAGTCAGCGAGGGCGGGAGCTCGGCTGATCTCCCAAACACAAGTTCGTAACGAGTGTAACCAGTCGCTGTGTGTGGCGTCGTGTTGTATGTAAACATAGCATATGGGAGCCATTCGGCCCAATTTGTCTGGTCTTCGTCAATAAAATGTTTTAAATACTTGGCCAGAGTTCGGTGACTCCTTTCGAGTGCACCATTCGACTCTGATCCGCGGTAGTTTGAATTTTGTCTATTCTGAGTAATTTACAAATGTCCTTGAAGAGTTGGCTAATAAAATTCGTTCCTTGATCGGTGAGTAATTTTTTAGGCATTCCGTATTCGCACATTATCGTAGTTACAAATGCCTTCGCTATTGTTTTCGCCTCTTGGTCTGGTAATGGTATCGCTTTACTAAATTTCGTCAGTAAGTCTTGAAACGTCAGTACGTATTTGTGTCTATTATGTGTTTCGGGTAATGGCCCTACTATGTCTAATGCGCATTTCTCGAAGGATGCTCTCGGGGTATCCGTTATAATCATAGGTGCTTTGATTTTTCTACTTAATTTGTTCTTCTGGCATTTGTCGCATTTAGAAATGTAGTTCTCTACGTCTTTACTCATTCCCGGCCACGAATGTTTTAATTGTATACGGATTAAAGTGCGTTTTACCCCTAGGTGACCACCTAACGGAGTGTCACGGTATTCGTACAAGATTTGTTTTATTCGGTCCTCCGTGTACGTGTCGTTCGTTACCGCTGTAGAGTCGTCGGAGTCTGATTCGACGGTCGGTTCGTCGTCCGCGATGTTATTGTTTGTACCCACGTCAGGTGCCGTATCGGTTATCGTCTGGGCGTTTGTAGGTGCATTCTTTCGTGGTCTTCCCCGTCCGCGTTTGATAACGTACATTCTACTTAGCGCATCAGCGTTTTTATTCATTTTGCCTTCCTTGTATCGAATTTCGTATTCGTATTCTTCTAATTTTAATCTCCACCTGACTAACCTGGAGCCTGGATCTTTTACATTGAATAACCATGTAAGAGGTTTATGGTCGGTGACAATTAAGAATTTAGTCCCGTATAAATAAGGTCGAAAATGCTGCGTTGCCCAAACGATGGCTACCAACTCCTTTTCAGTCGTGCTGTAATTTAATTCGGCTTTATTAAGAACTCTACTCGCGTAGGCTATCGGTAGGTCATTGCCTTGATGCTGCTGAGATAGCACTGCGCCTACTGCTTTACCGGATGCGTCGGTTGTTAGCGTGAATTGTTTTGAAAAGTCCGGGTACTGTAAGAGTGGTGCTGACGTTAATTTATCTTTTAGAATTTCAAAAGATTCTTGCTCCTGGTTAGTCCATCTAAATTCCGTATCCTTTTTCAATAACTGAGTAAGCGGTTTCGCGGTGCTTGAAAAATTTTCTATGAATTTTCGGTAATACCCCGCTAAACCGAGGAAAGATTGAACGTCTTTGGCCTTTCTTGGAATCGGAAAATTTAGAACTGACTCTAATTTGGACGGATCTGGCTTAATTCCCTCTTTAGTTATAACGTGCCCTAAGTAAATAGTTTCTTTCCGCAAAAATTGACATTTGTTTGATTGTAATTTTAGACCGCTATCCTGTATTCGATCAAATATCTGAGCTAATCTGTCCTGGTGTTCTTGAAGTGAACGACCATGAACCACTATATCATCTATGTACACAAAACATTTAATTCCGCGCAATCCTCCTAGCAACGCTTCCATTGCTCTTTGGAAGGTAGGAGGAACGCCCTTAAGCCCGAATGGCATGCGCTTGTACTCGAAATGACCGTACGGGGTAGAGAATGCGGTTTTTTCGCGATCCTCAGGCTCCACATCGATTTGGTGGAAACCTGATGCTAAATCTAGCGTCGAAAAGTATTTGGCTCCACCTAGCTGGTCGAGAATTTCGGAAATATTGGGTAGGGGAAATGAGTCCCCTACTGTTAAGTCATTTAATTGTCGGAAGTCCACTACCACACGATATCTCTTTTTCCCCGTCTCGTCGGGTTTTTTCGGGACGACTAGCAACGGAGCGTTCCATTCGCTAGTGCTAGGCCCTACTATTCCCTGTTCGATCATTTCGCGTACCTGCCTATTTACCTCTTCCTTGTGTACCTGCGGTAATCTATACGGTTTTACGTTTACAGGTTTCGCGCCTGGTATTAGATGTATCTTATGTGTGACTTTATCAGTATGGGCTAACAGGTCGCCTTCCAAATAGAAAATATCATTGTATTTCCCGCAGAGTTCCAAGAGACTGTCTTTTTCTTCCGCGTTTAAATGCTCGGTCTTGATACTATCGCGTAGAGCCTTCATTCTATCCTTCCCGGTTAGCGCGCGGATATTGTACGTACGCGAGCTGACGCAACCTAAGTCGATGTCGTTATCGGGTAGGTCAGCGTTCCGTACCGTCGGAAGCGTCTCAAGTTGCACTGTCGGCGGTTGCATTTGTATAGGACGGGTGTTTAGATTTATTATGGGGATCGGACATGTACCATTGTCAGCCTTAGTCAGACAACTTCCTATGTAAACTCCTGGTTCTATCATTTGTTTCTCTACTAAACCCTGTCCGTAATCGCTCGTATGTGCCCGTACTATCGTTTCTGTCCGCGGTTGTAAGCTAATTTCTTCGTCCCTAACCAGTGGCCAGAACGTGTTCAAAATTTCTACACGCTCTCCTGGTCTAATTATCGCTTTATACTTAGTGATAAAATCGTACCCTAATATGCCGTCAACTTGTAGAGGAAAATCGTCTCTAACTACGTGGCAAGGATGAGTAACAAGTCTGTCTCCTATCTGTACGTGAAGTTCTATCCTACAGATAGTGCGAGTTTCGGAATGCCCTATGCCTTTCAGCACTATTACTTCCGGTGTAGTGAGCACGTCTAAATCGATTTTACCGTATTTTAATAATGTAACGTCTGCCCCCGTGTCGACCAACATACGGACCTTTGATACTTGCAGTTCTTTTGCCTGGATTTCAACTATATTCCTGGACCTATATGCCTCTGTAGCACAGTTTACTTGGTATGAACGAATCGACGGCTGGCCGTCCGTGCCTGATCGGTTAAATCTATTGGGCCCTGAATTTTCGCGCGGTCGATTGTCTCTGTTTTTGCCCGTGTCACGTCGGTAATTAGTATTTCGCGGGTTATTCTGGTTCGATGACTTGCCGTTTGTCGATTGCCTGTCTCTCATCAACGTTCTGCAATCGCGCTGGAGATGCCCGGGCCGGTTGCAATAGTTACACACAACCGTGGTGTGACGCACCTCTCGTTTAATACCAAACGTTTGTCGATTAGACGAGGAACGATTGGGAGTAAGTTCCGCTCGGAGCATACTCAAACGCGCGTAACAATTCTCCGCGAGATGCCCTTGTCTATGGCATCTCCTGCACTGCGGAACGTTGGTCCTTTGTCCGGTTCGTCCCCTGCCATAACCGGAGGTTCCCGGAGGTTCCCGGATTTCCGAAATTACGCGTGCTATTTAGCCCTAGTGCTTGTTCTTCTCCCATAGCCGCGGTAATTGCTGCCTTTAATGAGTTGTGGGGGCACTTCCCACATACGCCGCTAGGGGACGAGCACGACGATCCGGCTCCCGAAAGTGGTTATATAAGTCACCACGACTATATATATAACCTCCGACAATTCCCTACTATCCTTGTGTCTAAGGCAGGGCCTGCTAGTACGCCTTACTGACGAGTCCGCTAGCAGGCCTAGGACGAAACACCTTCTTCCTTCCTTTCTTTTTCCGTCGCTTCTTTCTTCCACCATCGATACAACGAAGCTCCCACAGTTGGTGACCCCGACGTGATGAACACGCAACACGACGACATGGTGGACGACGCGAGAAGATAAGGACATTCGAGACGACTCAACACGATGGCTGCCGCCATCCGACCGACGCTGAACCTCCGCAACCCCCTCTCCTAGGACGACCGCTAGCCTCGACGTGACGCCAGAGACGCCCAAACCGACCACGCTCGACCTGCACCGACCGCGCTGGGCTGTCTCGCGGTGGCTATCCTAGGACGGGCAAGGTTGCTACGAGGCCGGTTCCACGACGAGGGCGGCAGTGCACATCGACGTCGCAGCAATCGAGGAACAGCCAGCAGACACCGGGATAACTCTGATAACGTTATCACTGGTGGGGGAGTGATGTGGGGGCACTTCCCACATACGCCGCTAGGGGACGAGCACGACGATCCGGCTCCCGAAAGTGGTTATATAAGTCACCACGACTATACATATAACCTCCGACAATTCCCTACTATCCTTGTGTCTAAGGCAGGGCCTGCTAGTACGCCTTACTGACGAGTCCGCTAGCAGGCCTAGGACGAAACACCTTCTTCCTTCCTTTCTTTTTCCGTCGCTTCTTTCTTCCACCATCGATACAACGAAGCTCCCACAGAGTCATACGTTCGCGACCGTATTATGTTCCTTAGTCTGTCATTCAGTCCCGTGCTAAAAATATTTATTGCTTGATCGTTCACCGCGTCTAGCAACGCCTGATTTACTACTTTGCTGTTCCCGGGTTTGGTCGTTAGTTGCGATAATTCCGCTGTCAGGGTCTCTAGTCGTGTCGCAAAGGATCTAACACTTTCGTACCCTCTTTGTCGGCACGCATTGAATTCGTTCTGGACTGTGCTCAACGAACGAGTTTCCGTGAATAGAGACTGTAGGGTTGATTTTAAAGTTTCGAAATCGTCTATGTCACGGTATTCGAGTTGGATGGCTGCTTGATCTTTAAATTTCGTTCCTAAAAGCACTCTCAATAGCAGGGGGTGTTCTGACGGAGGAACTAACTCCATCGCGACGTTGCATGATTTCAGAAACATGTTCAACTCGCTCACGGAGCCCCCGCCGAATTCCTTTACTAAGGAAAGCGCTTTCAGTACCGGTGCACTGCCGCTCGTTGCCATATTCTCGGTTTCGAGTAAGCTAAAGTCGTTCGTATCGATCGGGAATTCTCGTTCCTGTACTACGCGGATTACGCTTCCGCTATCGCTCGATGAATCGGTGTCAAAATTAACGTGTGGTGCGCGTAATTGCCTCCGGGTAGTATGCACTGGGTCGGAAGAAGGTGTATTGATATTTGCGTTTCTCGTAAAAGTAAGAAAGTTGTCAAATATGGACTCAAAAGATCTAGAAATGACTCGACTGTTAGGCAGTCGGAAACGGTTTATATTCCCACCTTCTTGCGACATACAAGACGCTGGTTTACAATGGTATTAAAAAATTTTTCTTGACTTACAATTGCTGGCGCATTTTCGCTTGTCTGTAGTAGTTTCGTTGATGAGTCTCTTGATCCGTTCCTAGTCCAGCTGCCGGTCCTCGAACTGCAGCAGGCTGGTCACTCGAACTCCGTTCGCTCCTAGCGTCGGCTGCGAAGGATAGCCTGGGGTAGTCGGTCTCCTCGGATGATCGGCTTCCAGGACCCTTCCTTCGGTCGGTCGCTTCAGTTGCGTGGTCCACACAGGTCGCTTCATAGCTGGTCGTTGGGGGCTGATTGTCGATTCCTCAGAATACGATCTGGATCAGTCCTTGATGCCACCTCGATGGCTGACGGTAACTTTTTTAGTTATTACCGTCGACGAACCAGAGCTCCTTGGTGATTGATGGTAGAATTGCGTTTTGATGTTGGAACTCCACCTTGACCACGCACCGTTTTCAACGAGATGTATCCCACCGCTGCCGCCAAAAATGTTGTGCCGGATGACACTTGTCGAATGTTGGGGGACGTCGTAGGTGCGGGAGCGTTAAAGAATTGGTATTCACCGGTGTTCGAGTAAATAAAGGAGTAGATTTATTGAGACTTGGTAACTATACAGTGCTCAGGAGTGATGGTTAAGCTTGATGGAGAGCTGCACTGAGACTGACGTGACGGGTAGCTTGTTTAAGATAGCGCAACGGTGGTCGTGCTATCGGGGTTTTATTTCCGAGTTGGTGCAGGAATGTGCTGTGTCTTTTCGGTGGTGGGCAGTCTCCTTGGCGTGCCCTCAGCCTGGCGCAAGTTGCTGGATCGACAGTAAGTGGATACGCTGCTTCCTGCGCGTATCCGTCCGCTATTCCTCGAACACGGCCTTGACTGCACGTGCTGCTGAGTCGCGCTTATCGTGGTTAGTTTGTGGGGACGGTTAGGGCACAACATAAAGAATAAGAAGGAGCATCAGATGATTCAATAAAAAATATATAATTCCATTTAAAAAAACATTAATGACCTTCACATGTCCTTCACACGTCCACCTACAAAAAAAATGTACCATCAGAATATGTCCCCCTCAAAACCCTCTCAACTTCCTCTGAAACATTTTTTGCTATGCGTAATAATAATGACGTAAATCTAGATGGTAAAATGTGGTGGTCCACCCTGTATGTATGAAAGCTCTCTTTCAACTCTTAACATAAAACATTAAACAACTTTGTTTGTCGCCAATTAAAATTAATGTTAGTTTTACAAATTAATTAAAACTAATCCTATTGGCTAATATTTCTTAACTGACAGTTAATCAATAAATTACGAGCATTTAACGCCAAAGCAATGCAATTAATGACATTTAATCAATTAAACAAATTCCATTCGCATTGCTTTGACTTCACACATTGTAATTTAAATTCCCCGCGCGTTGGTTCGCGCAACGCTCGATAGAGGGAGAATATAGCAAATTGAAGGTGGACACAACACAAGTGACCGAGCCGAATCCTGAAATTGTATAGTATATACTATACATATACGACTATATACGTTAAAATCAACCTATCTTCTTTCTTTATGATGTTACGAGCCGGGGCTGTGGGCAACGCCTAGGCCGGCGACGTTGATATTACCCAAGGAATATGGTTGAGAATTTGTTAGTTAGGTGCACGGACGAACCTGATGCGAAACCAGGGAGCCGCTGGGATTGATGTATGCGAGGACGAACCCGATGCGAAATCGGGGAGCCTCAGGAATAGAATCAAGCGCGGACGAACCTGGTGCGAAACCAGGGAGCCGCTGGGACGTTGGTTTATTCACAGACGAACCCGATGCCAAACCGGGGAGCTGTTCGGAGGTTTGGTAAACGTACGGACGAACCTGATGCGAAATCAGGGAGTCGCAGGAAATGTTAGTTTGACTCGTAAATAAATATTCAATACAACTCGAGCGGTTAAGTTGTATCTGTGGGACGTTACTACTAATATAAAGGATTACGGAGTAAAGATAGGTTTTAACGAATCTACTCGGTTTAATGGTGAACAGTTTATAAGTTTATATTGCAACCAGTTGTTTGTACAAGTGTAGTTGTCGCGATATAGTGAAATAGTGTGTGAATTATTACCTAAGCTGCACGGTGTTGACGCACTGGCGATGCGGGGTCTGAGAACGGTTACAAAGTATGCCGAAAGAACTTCAACCGGACTATGCGGATTCTAACGGGTTAACTTTATCTGAATGGTGCCGTAAGCCCAATTCTTGTTGAAATGCAACCGACTCTGTACAAGCGTAACGCGACGTGACTATGCGCGTAGCTGTGTAGTTATGAACCGAAGATGATTAGAAACGGAGGGTTTATATAGTCCCGAAATGTATGGAGGGGTTCGTTAGAAGCCTCCATATATGGTAAGGACACACAGTCTTCGTCGGGTCACGCTTGCACCCAATCGGTCGCGATGCAATTGGTCGATACTAAAGGGGTTAACCGTCGTGTGGTAGCGAGATAAATCTTTAGGCGTCCTCCGTTCCTACGCGAGAGCGAACGACGCGTGCGAGCGCAGCGTAGGAGAATATTATTCATACGTAACAATGATAATTAAATTTGTTTATTTCTTATTAATGTAAAAGTGAGGACACGGGTATTCGTGCACTGTAAACAATTAAATGCCTTTTTTTAAATTATACGGGAGGATTTGCTTTATTCTGAAAAGTTTAAAGGATTAGCTTACAAGATATTTGGGAAAATTACATAATATCTTTAATAATAATTAAAGTACTGTATTTTATAAATATCAGTAAGTATTAGGTCGTCCCATAAGTTCGTGCCGCTAAATGTTTCGCTATTTAACTTAATGTATGAAACATACCTTTAAAGTTTATGAAAAACCGTAATCACCCTCCCGTTCCACAACTTCTTCCCATCTTTTTGGTAAAGTCATTATACTGTCACTATAAAATTTCCGTGGTCTTTCGTTGGAGTACTTTTCAATGTTTGTTTTTAGGGACTAGACATTATTAAATTTTTTTCCGTCTAAAAAATGTTGCATTGACTGGAATAAATATTAATCCGATGGAGCAATATCTGGAGAATCTGGTGGGTGTAATAAAATTTGCCAAACAAACTTTTTTGTACTTTTTGTGCCACATGATGTCTTGCATTATTGTGATGAGAAACGACATTGTACCGATTCACGAGTTTTGGCCGTTTTACTCTTATTCCTGCTTTCAATTTATCCATCTGAGCACAGCATTTGTCTGAATTAATTGCTTGGTTGGCTGGAAGAAATTCAAAATACAAAATTCCTTACCAAAGCCTAAACCCATCCGCGGCACGAACTTATGGGGCGACCTAATAGTATACAGGGTCTACCACCTAACGCGGAACCCGCGCTCGCGCGAACTTATGAAATGGCAACGTCGCAATGATACTGGCGTCATCTATGAACTGCTGGCGAAGGTATAAGGTCTTGTGGGGGCGCAAGGTTTGGCAAGATTGGTGACAGGTATGAGATACGTATTGGGTTGTAAGAAAGGGCGGGCGAACGGTTCGATGAATCGGCTCGAGCCGAGATTTTGATTCCTGCCGGACATAGCCATAGTTGCTGAACGGCTGGAAACTTCTTGGTAGGTTCGATCCCCGTCGGGTATAATTTTTTTAAAACGATTTTTTTTTAATTCCTAGCTGTATGATAATGATCAATATTTGCTTCCCAATATTTTTAAAACATTTGTTAAATATTTCAATTTAATATACGTAAATCTGAACTTAGAGCGCTTTTCGTGCTACCGTTTCGCTTGCCATGTATCTTGCCAATTATGGTACTGTTTAATATTTTTAGTAATTTCTAAATTTTAATTTCTAAGTTGAATATTAAAGTAATATATTAAGTAATATATTGCTTTATATTGCAACCCGTTTCTGTAACTTAACAACACAAATATGATTCAAATTGTATCGTGTTTAGTCTCATTTTAAGCATAAAAACGTCAACAATATCAAAATCAAATTTGCAGAACAAAATGAATGAGTATAAAAAAAGTTTGATCGTTGCATTAGTGTTGTATCACAGATACAAAGGCATTTATGTAATCTTTTACTGTCGCCCGACCTTTCTTTTACTCGTTGGCCCTTTGACGGCGAACGGTTCGACTTTGCCTCGGCTCGGCTAAACTCGGGCGCGATCGGCAGAGACCGAAGTCGGATAACATCTCGGTACTCGGGTCTGGCAATGAAATTCGGTTCGGGCTACAACATGGGCAAGTGTTTCCTCCGTGCGTTACGGGTAATACGACGTAAACAAACCCCACATGATTGAAGAGTCTACCGGTCACCCTCAGGTAGCGACTGACCTGGGGGTGACTTCGGTGCGGTCTCTGCCGATCGCGCCCGAGTTTAGCCGAGCCGAGGCAAAGTCGAACCGTTCGCCGTCAAAGGGCCAACGAGTAAAAGAAAGGTCGGGCGACAGTAAAAGATTACATAAATGCCTTTGTATCTGTGAGACAACACTAATGCAACGATGAAACTTTTTTTATACTTATTCATTTTGTTCTGCAAATTTTATTTTGATATTGTTGACGTTTCTATGCCTAAAATGAGACTAAACACGATACAATTTAAATCATATTTGTGTTGTTAAGTTACAGAAACGGGTTGCAATATAAAGCAATATATTACTTTAATATTCAACTTAGAAATTAAAATTTAGAAATTACTAAAAATATTAAACAGTACCATAATTGGCAAGATACATGGCAAGAGAAACGGTAGCACGAAAAGCGCTCTAAGTTCAGATTTACGTATATTAAATCGAAATATTTAACAAATGTTTTAAAAATATTGGGAAGCAAATATTGATCATTATCATACAGTTAGGAATTAAAAAAAATCATTTTAAAAAAATTATACTCGACGGGGATCGAACCTACCAAGAAGTTTCCAGCCGTTCAGCAACTATGGCTATGTCCGGCAGGAATCAAAATCTCGGCTCGAGCCGATTCATCGAACCGTTCGCCCGCCCTTTCTTACAACCCAAAACGTATCTCATACCTGTCACCAATCTTGCCAAACCATGCGCCCCCACAAGACCTTATACCTTCGCCAGCAGTTCATAGATGACGCCAGTATCATTGCGACGTTGCCATTTCACAAGTTCGCGCGAGCGCGGGTTCCGCGTTAAGTGGTAGACCCTGTACATGTTGAAAATGTTATTAAAATCAGTCAGTATTGCTCTGAGTTTCAAATGATTAAAAGGTTTCCATTAGTTGCGTTATGCATAAGTGAATGTACACATGCTTAATGAATTAATTATTCGATTCCGCTATCGAAGGCATATATTTGATAGTGAATCTTGAACCTCGTGGTAAAATCTATTCAAAACTCCCACCATTTAAATTCAGTTTATCGATAGATTCTCCCCATGTATACATATTGTACATACATATTTACAAGTAAATAGCTCGATGGTCCAAAGTCCAAACGACTAAATCAGTCGTTAGTCGATAGTTTTAAAAATCAGTCGACTGAAAATAGTAGTTGGGTACTACCGACTTATCGATAGTTTTTAGTCGATGGTGCCCATCGCTAGTTGCAGCCGCGGCGCGCTCGTCTATACCCATCTTATTGTGCTTTGTTATGATTGGATAAGTTCACAAATCCATAACCAAACATTCGTAATTTTGTGAAGATACCGCTTACAATTAGGAGCAAATAAATCATTCGTTGTGTATGCAGTTAAGTTTTAAGGCGAATATTCATCTCTACATTTATTTCGAAAGTATTCTGTAACATAATAATGCCGAATGAAATAAAGGTATCTCTCAAAGAGGCTCGTGAAATGTTTAAAGAAAATAAGTATGCAGATGTCATCAGAAAGTGTAAAAAAGTATTAAAGGCAGATCAAAACAATTATGGTGCACTTATATTACTGGCAGCTGCAATGCGAGAAATCGAAGAATACAAAGTGCAAGTGCCATTAGTTCTCCAAAAGGCTGTTCAAATTCAAACGGATAATCCATTAGCCTGGCAAGGATTAATAGCCTATTATGAAAAGAATTTGGAGAATCACGATTGCTGTAACAAGCTGATGTTGGCCTATAGTAAACTTTTAGAAATACACAGGTAATAAATATATCTATATTGCGTAAACTATATACAATGCCTCAAAAATTTGATCGCCAGTACTATTATCTTTCATGAATGAGAAACATGAACAGGTCTGAAACCAAAGAAAAGCTTATACATAGCAGATTAATTAATTTTGACTTTTCAAACAGCACCTGTTGAATATATTGCTCTTCTTAGTTAAAATATCCTATCTAGCATTTTGAAACATGTAAGAAAACTGAAATTTTATTATTTTCTTTGTGCCATCGTAGTTTTTCTTTATCCAATTAAAAGAATCTAGTAATTGTTTCAAAACAGCATATACAGTAGATTCCAGTTAATAGGGACACTGGTTAATCGGGACCGCCGTTTATTCGAGACAGATACTGAAGAACGGAAACGAAAACTATTGGTTTTGACTGCCTGTTAAATTCGCTTTTTTGTATATAATTTGTATATAAGTCATTGTGGTCGGTATAACAGCAGATAATTTATTACTAATGTAGCAATTAATGAGATGTTTCATGTAGGATATTTTCATTTACTAATGAAAGTCAGATACAATATTTTAACAAGCAAATACTATGAGTGGTCTTCGCATCTTAATCCTCCGACAGTGGTGACTCGGGCACCGAAAACGGAGTCATTTTGACTCACACCAATATTTCACTACCACATATTCATGAGCCCCCAAACCGTCACCGATATTGTACTAACCAGTGACGGTTGCTTGTCCCTAGACCCTCATCGATACATTGTATTCTATTCGCTTTGCGTTCAGGCATTTTTTTCTTTACTACTTGTTGGAGAAAATTATAATTTCGTGAATATTAGTAAACATTATTTTTATTATAAATTTGTATTGTTACATGGAATACATTTTATACTTTATTCGATGATTCTTCAGTAATGTAGATGTCTTCCGGAAAATCACCAAAAAGAACTTGTTCCTTTATTCGTAACACAGACATTGCATTAATAAAAACAACAAAAAACGTTTCTTTGGCAATGTATAAGACTCAAGTGCAACTGAAACCTATCGAGGAATTCGAAGAGAGGTTTCTTTAAGTCGCTGGTCTTTGCAAGGATAATCCATCGCTGCACATTTGTTTCCATTCAGCCAACCGAGTTCTGGGTTTTTCGTATTTTGGGGGTACCACTAAAAAGGTCAGCTCGCGCCTAACACAAACAGCCCCGTCACTGTGTGCGTATTGGTCTCCAAACCAGTGACTCCGGCATCGCTGTCGGAGGGTTAAATTAAACTTAATCAATGAACTAACCAATTTTATGTTCCTTGCAATACTATGCAAATCGTGTTCATGTTGTAACTTATAACCGCCCTTTAAAAACACAATATGGTAAATAATGGGTTCCTTGGTAATCAGCTAACGTTTTGTTTGGTAGGGCTGTGCTGTTAGTATTATAGCTGATAGTAGTATAGGTAGATCCCAATTAATGCGATTCGAAATAGAGCACGTTTCGATTTAGTGTGAATTACAAAATAATACCAGGGCACATTTCATGCGAAGAAAAATTCAGTTAATTCGAGGTTCGCAAGACTTCTTTTATTCGGTATAATAGAAGCATTTAATCCTTTATTTTAACTGTCTGTACACTTCTTATGTTCTGTAGAGACTTTGTGTAAATTGTCTCTGAACCTCCTCTGTTACACAGCTACGGTACAACGTGTCAAACTCCTTATTCTACATGTGCTGCATATTTTTGTTTGCTTTCCGTATTAGTAAACTTTAATTCGTTTCAAGAGCTTTAGTGCAAATATGGTTGTACATAAACATGCTTATGCCACTATAATTTAATAAAATACGTATGCAAAGGTATATTTAAAAGTTTTTATTTCATATTTTCTTCAAATTGGAACTAATTACGGTAATTATTTAGAAAAGGGGGGTCTCACCGATTTCGATGATTTTCGAGTATGTTATAGAAATCAACATTTTGAACAACTTTTTCCTATACATATAAGCGCCGCTCGGCCTTAGTTTCCGAGATTTTTCCCAAAAAAGATCGGTACTACGCCATTGAATTCTGCCTATACGCACGCGTCCGTGAAAGCGTATTCGTTAGCGTTTGATCGGCAATTGTCCATCGTTTCTATATATAACAGCGTAGCGTCCAGCGACGAACATTATACAATGTGTAAAGCAAATTTGGTAAATCTAGGGAAGAGGCCAGACCTCACCGATTTCGATGGTTTCTGAATATGCTGTAGATCTCAGTGTTCTGAACAACTTTTTCCTATGCATATAACCGCCGCTCGGCCTTAGTTTTCGAGATATTTGCAAAAAACTATAGCTACTACTACATTGAATTTTGTGTATACGTGAAAAAAAATTGTACCTCAAGAACTCGATATATCATATCAGATTTTGGTATTGGCGGGAGAGGGGCTCTGCCCCTCCCCCTGCACCCCCTCACCGTAAATTTCTAAGCAAACCTAACCCGAATCTAATTTTTATTTAGTCAAATATGAGTTATATGAGAAAAAGAAAAATCTAACCCAAACTCATATCTAATTAAATAAAAATCAGATTCGGGTTAGGTTTGGTTAAATTTACGGGGAGGGGGTGCAGGGGGAGGGGCAGAGCCCTTCCCCCGCCAATACCAAATCTGATATGGTATATCTAGTTCTAGAGATACAATTTTGATGAGTCCACCCGGTATACAGATTCTTTGCCGGCTGCCAGAAAAGCGGCGGTCACCCACGTTGCCCCGAGCGTGCACGTATAGACGAAATTCAATGTAGTAGTACCTATAGTTTTTTGCAAATATCTCGAAAACTAAGTCCGAGCGGCGGTTATATGCATAGGAAAAAGTTGTCCATAATACTGAGTTCTACAACATATTCAAAAATCATCGAAATCGGTGAGACCCCCCCTTTTCTAAATAATTACCCTAATTACTGTATTTGAAGTATTCAAACAGTGGATTCAAACAATTCGAATAATGCAACCAATTTCTGAGATTTATTAGTCGCACTCATCGAGATCTACCTGTATGTAGTACAATAAAATGTTGCATCTGCATTTCAGAACTAAACTTAGTTAGGATGAATAAATTAGGCTGCTTCCAGACCTCTCTAAAGCACATATGGCATTCTAACTGTATTCAAACATTAAAAGACGTATGGAACTTGAAATAGTTCAACATATCTTGAAAAATGAAAAAATACTAGATATGACTTTGTAACTAAGGAGGGCAGTATACTGGTACCACATTAAGGGGGTAGACACGGCACGTGACCTCTCCGATTTGGAAGGTCGGTATTACAGCAGCTTTTTCCTGCACAGAATGGTAATACCGACAGGCGAGAGGGAGCTGCTTGTTATTTCGATATTGTAATCTGAATGTGGAAAGACATTGTCAGCTGTTGCGTTGTACTTGAAAGAATTTAAACGGAAAGTCTGCTGGTAGTGCCAGCGTTGAAAATTCATTGTATATTTTAATTATATACTTGAAATGTGGTTATGCTACAATATGTTTCGTTGCAGTAAGGAATTACAAGTGAAACGAAAAACTAGATGAGGGGCATGGTATTGTTAGGTT
This sequence comes from Nomada ferruginata, assembly GCA_963583965.1. NCBI lineage: Eukaryota > Metazoa > Arthropoda > Insecta > Hymenoptera > Apidae > Nomada > Nomada ferruginata. Next base: position 3,245,712 of record OY757225.1, on the reverse strand, counting down.
AGACATTATTTTGTTAACAAAACACTGAAGCGGAACATGAAAGTTATACACTTATTATAAAATAATTAAACGTCCTACGTAGAAAGCAGTTAATGGACAAACATTATATATAACATTGTAGGAGACGATACTGCATTCATGAATTATCATGTTGTACACCCTGGTTTGCTGTTCAAAAATTGTTCAGAATATTGATTTCTACAACATATTCAAAAATCCCTCTTCTATACATTTACCGAAATCAGACGTTTTTCCAACTATTCACAATTGACTAGTTAGTCTCGTACACATGTTTGAATGGTGAGGAGAAAGGTTTGAACAATACATTGTATTATGATGACAAAAATGCAAGAAAAGATTGGTTGGAGAAATGGACTATTCCCTACACGTGGGGGAATCCCGCTTGGCCGTAGCGACGCTCGACGACGCGGTGTAATATACATGTAGAGGAGTATCGGTGTGACTAATACTAATTCAACGATGAAACTTTTTTATTTACTAATTTTTCTACATGTAACTTTTACCAATGTATCTGGGAGATCTTTCTGATTCAAATGAGACCAAACATGATATAGTTTGAATTATATTTAATTGTTGATACAGACTTTGGGGGACGTCTTCAATTAGTATCAACAAGCAAATATAATTCAAACTATATCGTGTTTGGCCTTATTTTAATCAGAAAAATCTCGCAAGTACGTTAGTAACAGTTTCATTGAGAGAAATTCAGAAAGTAAAAAAATGAACACGTGCGGGACTCGAACCTACAGAGAAGTTTCTGGCGGGTCGAGACAAAATCTCCGCTCGAGCCGATGTATTTAGTTAGCTGATGATCACATTTGTAACAGATATGGCAACAGCGCGACAGAAGTCTTGATAAGTTGCGGCAACTATGCCTTACTCTGTCTGTATTCACACATCCGTATTCACGTAGGAATGAAAAACATCAGGTCAACTTATGACTGATTTGGTGACATTTTCTTACAATATGTTTTGTACAAAATGATCAAAAGAATGAAAAAGAATATTAATAAGAGCAATGCAATAATTTCAAATATTTGACGTAACTAACACATTCTGAAAATATGATACATAGGAGCGTAAAGGTTACAAAAAAATCAGGGAGTCAACTGTTGATTGATTTAGAGACATTTCCTTATAATATGTTTTATACAAAATAGTCAAAAGAATGCAAAAGAATAATAATAAGAGCAATGCAATAATTTCAAATATTTGAAAATATGATATCAGTACATCAATACTTCCAACCTCCGTAAAAAAGTTCCAATCTCTTCTTTTTTATTTTAAATAATATAACCATACAATTATAACATAAATTCGACAGCGATTTCAAGTCAAGCATGTGTTATATACAGTAAAAGCGTTTAGTAATTGTACACAGTTCCCAGTCAATACCTAAAATGCATATGACCTAACCTATAATCGTACGAAAATGCATACATTGACCGCATCACGCTGTTACTACTGTAGCACATGTCACAAGCCAACGCTTCAGTTTTGCTATGATTTCACGTTGCCAGTCCTCCTGAGTAGACGCCACCTCATCACCACTACGTGAACTAAATTTGTGACGTCACGTGCTCTGTTTTAACGGCAATATGAACAGCGGACGGCGGAACTGGTCTGCGGGAATGCAATCAGGACTATGCATCGTTTATCCTTATATGAGAAGATTTTGAGATGAATAAAGGCTCATTCGACAGAGAAAAGTGCAATGCAGCACGCGACACAGCCTGTTTGAGCCATAAAACTCTTTTAGTGACTTAAAATATACTTAGATTCCGCGGTGTATTATGTCAATTTTCGCTCTACTTTGGACACTCATATTATTAGATATCAACACAATCTCGATGAACGGGCTGTGTCGCGTGCTTCATTGAACCTTCCTCTTTCTAATGAGCCCTCGCCGAGCTCAAAATCTTCTCATATAAGGACAAACGTTGCATGCTTCTAATTCATGTTTTCGGGCCATATTGTGTCGGTATACAGCTCGCTGCATTACCCGTGTCTACCCCCTTAATGCAGCGAGCTGTATACCGACACAATATGGCCCGAAAACATGAATTAGAAGCATGCAACGTTTGTCCTTATATGAGAAGCTTTTGAGCTCGGTGAGGGCTCATTCGAAAGAGGAAGATTCAACGCGCTGCGCTGCACAAATGTTTCAACGAGATTGTGTTGATATCTAATAATATGCGTGTTCAAAGTGTAAGCAAAAATGGACAAAATACAACCGCAGAATACAAGCATTTTTAGGTCACTAAAAGAGTTTTGCGACACAAACGGGCGTGCAGCGCAGCGCATTGAACCTTCCTCTTTCGAATGAGCCCTTACCGAGCTCAAAAGCTTCTCCTATAAGGACAAACGTTGTATGCTTCTAATTGCATTCCCACAGACGAGTTTCGTCGTCCGCTTGTAGTATTGCCGTTAAAACAAAGCACGTGACGTCACAAATTTAGTTCAGGTAGTGGTCATGAGATGGCGCTTACTCAGGAGGGCTGGCATCATGAAATCATAGCAAAACTGAAGCGTTGGCTTGTGACATGTGCTACAGGAAAAGCGTGATGCAGTCAATGTATGCATTTTCGTACGATTATAGGGTAGGTCATGCATTTTAGGCATACGTTGACTGGGAACTGTATAAATTTACTAAACGCTTTTACTGTAACACATGCTTGACTTGAAATCGCTGTCGAATTTGTGTTATAATTATATGGCTATATTATTTAAAATATAAAAGAAGAGATTGGAACTTTTTTACTAATACTGGAAGTATTGATGTACTGATATCATATTTTCAGAATGTGGTAGTACAGCAATTATTTGAAATTGTTGCTCTTATTATTCTTTTTCATTCTTTTGACTATTTTGTATAAAACATATTATAAGGAAATGTCTAAATCAGTCAACAGTTGACTCCCTAATTTTTTTTATAAGCTTTACGCTCCTATGTGTAGTATCGAACGCCGATTCAGACGTGCATACGTGATACGTGAATACAGACACAGTAAGGCATAGTTGTCGCAACTTATCAAGACTTCTGTCGCACTGTTGCCACATCTGTTACAAATGTGATCATCAGCTAACTGAATGAATCGGCTCGGGCGGAGATTTTGTCTCGAGCCGTCAGAAACTTTTCTGTAGGTTCAAGTCCCGCACATGTTCATTTTTTACTTTCTGAATTTCTCTTAATAAAACTTTTACTAACGTACTTGCGAGATGTTTCTGATTAAAATAAGGCCAAACACGATATAGTTTGAATTATATTTTCTTGTTGATACTAATTGAATACGTACCACAAAGTCTGTATCAACAAGTAAACATAATTCAAACTAGATCGTGTGTGGTCTCATTTGAATCGGAAAGAGCTCCCAGATACATTGGTAAAAGTTGCATGTAGAAAAATTAATAAATAAAAAAGTTTCATCGTTGAATTAGTATTAGTCACACCGATACTCTGGTTCGAATCGTATTACACCGCGTCGTCGAGCGTCGTTATCGCCACGGAGTATTCCCTCACGTGGAGGGGGGATAGTCCATTTCTCCAGACAATCTTTTCTTGCATTTTAGTCAGCATAATACAGTAATGTCTCCATTAGTGTCCCTCGCTCGGGACCGAATGGGGACACTAATGGGGCGCAGACACGATTCTCGAGCGAGTTCGGGTCGCCTTTGATGTTGTGGCAGCCGAGGCTCGAGGCAGCGTCATAGGAAAGAGGCAAGATAAAATACCCGTGTACGTGAGACAATACTAACGCGATCAAAATTTAAGAATAAAACTTCTGCATTTTTGGTCCGTTTTAAATGAAATTTTACCAACATGTTCGTTACAATCTCCCGATTAAAATGACACCAAACACTATATAGTTGGGGATAGGAAAAGGACACTAATGGAGACACAATTTTGGACACTAATGGAGACATTACTGTACAATGTATTGTTCAAAACTTTCTCATCACCATTCAAACATGTGTACATACGAAACTGACTGGTCAATTGTGAACAGTTCGAAAAACGGTTTGCAGAAAATGTTTCGAACAATTGAGTGGATCTGATTTCGGTAAATTTATAGAAGCTCATCTACTTTTTCTTTTCACTTATAATTCCTTACTGCAACGAAACATATTGAAGCATAACCACATTTCAAGTAATTCCAATGTACAATGAATTTTCCACGCTTGCACTACCAGCAGACTTTCCGTTTAAATTCTTTCAAGTGCAACGCAACAGCTGACAATTTCTTTCCGCATTCAGATTTGAATATCAAAATAACAAGCAGCTCCCTCTCGCCTGTCGGTATTACCATTTCTGTGCAGGAAAAAGCTGCTGTAATACCGACCATCCAAATCGGAGAGGTCACGTGCCGTGTCTACCCCCTTAAGGGCTACTTAAATACAACACGAAAGTTCTGTCAGTTTGTGAGTTAGCATGTCAAGTGGCTCTCAGGCCTATACGTTTCGGAGACTTGTAATGTCCTTCTCTATGAATTTTAACTGGGACAGAGATTACAAATGATTCAGTAGTTTCTAGATGACTAGGCCCTTGACATTAACTATAGTAAATACAGGAAACAGGGGGTTAAAAAGTGAGAGCCAGCTTGGTATGCGATCAATTTTTGTAGTTTATCCTTTTAAACTGATGACCCATTATTTGATTGTATTTATTTTTTCAGTGATTCTAAGTTTACATGCATTTTGAATAAAATCTCAGAGCTTCCTGCACAATTTAAGGATACCGCAACCTTAACGCGATGCATTGAACATTTAAGCGAAGTTAAAAAAAAATTGGGCAGTGATAAAGTGAAACTAATTGATAAAACACTTGGGTGGATATTAGTAGATAATTATCATAAACTAGAGAAATATCAAGATTTATTAGAAAGTATATTTAAATCTATAATTGATGATCTTGATACAGCTGATCAGCAGAATATGTATAGAAAATATTTGAAAATATTATACAATAAAGGCGAATTAATTGTTCTAATACATACAGCTATAAATATGCATCAAATATTTCCTCAGGATGTGTTACCATTAGGTGAGTATTCAAAATATTGTACTAATTTTAATAAGCAAATGATAACAATAACAAGGAAGTTTAAATCACATTATAAATTTGTGTTCACAAAATTTTGTACAGCCAGATTTGTTTTTAAATGTATTCCAGATAGGTACATAAGTTTTCAAATTCTTTTAAGACTAGAACTAAACCCGCCAAAATGACAGTTACAGATTTCCTACTTTAACATTATTAAAATCATATATGTAGCTATTGCTGCAGACATTTATGATGACTTTTACTAAGAGACAGACCAGTAGTTACATATCTTGGTTAAGTTCCATTGAATCACTTTCCTTTCTACAATCTTTGTAACATATACCTAAATATACCGAAACCTGTTAGTGGTTCTAGTATCAAATGATATACAATAGTTGACATATACAGGGTCTACCATTTATCTCGGAACCCGTGCGCACGCGAACTTGTTAAATGGCAACGTCGCAATGAGTCGATACAGGCGTCATCTATGAACTACTGGTGAAGGTATAAAGTCTTGTAGGTAAGGTTTGGCAAGATTGGAGAGACAGCTTTGAGATACGATTTGGGTTGTTAGAATGGGCGAACGGTTCGACTTTGCCTCGGCTCGGCTAAACTCGGGCGCGATCGGCAGAGACCGCACCGAAGTCACCCCCAGGCCAGTGGCTACCTGAGGGTGACCGGGAGACTCTTCAATCATGTGGGGTTTGTTTACGTACGTCGTATTACCCGTATTTACCCGTAACGCACAGAGGAAAAAGTCTGAGGGCGTCAGATCCGGCGACCGTGGTGGCCACAATCCACCCGATCCTTTTGCCGAAAGGAAAGCTTACTACGGTCAGGCCGATAGACGTTGGGGTTCTCGAGGACTCGCACATTTACTGTTCACAATGCATTATGCCCCACTTATTCAATAATGAAATGTGATCCAAAAGTATGTCGTGTTTGTACTCATTTTCATCAGAATAATGTCACCAATGTCTGGGAATACGTTTCATAACAAAAGAATGAGCAATTGCAAAGTTTCATTGACGGCCAGAGAAAGGGCCAGCGAGTGAAAGAAAGAGAGGAAAGAAAGGTCGGGCGACAGTAAAAGATTACATAAATGCCTTTGTATCTGTGAGACAACACTAATGCAACGATGAAACTTTCTTTATACTTATTCATTTTGTTCTGCAAATTTGATTTTAATATTGTTGACGATTTTATGCTTAAAATGAGACTAAACACGATACAATTTGAATCATATTTGCGTTGTTAAATTACAGGAACGGGTTGCAATATAAAGCAATATATTACTTAATATATTACTTTAATATTAAACTTAGAAATTAAAATTTAGAAATAACTAAAAATATTAAACAGTATCATAATTGGTAAGATACATGGCAAGTGAAATGTTAGCACAAAAAGCGCCCTAAGTTCAGATTTACGTATATTAAATTAAAATGTTTTTAAAATATTGGTAAGCAAATATTGATCATTGTCATATAGTTACGAATTAAAACAAAAAATTTGAAATAATTATACCCGAGGGGGATCGAACCTACTAAAAAGTTTCCAGCCGTTCAGCAGCTATGTTCGGCAGGAATCGAAATCGAGCCGATTCATTTTGCTGATGGCCAGGATTGTAACAGATGTGGCAACAGTGCGACAGAACCGAAAATTTGGCAACTATGCCTTGTCACTTTCGGCCACCCTCAGGTAGCGACTGATCTGGGGGTGACTTCGGTGCGGTCTCTGCCGATCGCGTCCGGGTTCAGCCGAAGTCGAATCGTTCGCCCATTCTAACAACCCAAATCGTATCTCAAAGCTGTCTCTCCAATCTTGCCAAACCTTAGCTACAAGACTTTATACCTTCACCAGCAGTTCATAGATGACGCCTGTATCGACTCATTGCGACGTTGCCATTTACACAAGTTCGCGCGCGCACGGGTTCCGAGATACGTGGTAGACCCTGTACTTACTATCCCTCCTATCAACTGAGTTTTTCTGAGTTTTTGAGTTTTTCTTGCTGGTAATGTTATATAAGAAGAACATAAGTTAATTTTTTCCTGTGATTTTTTAGAACATATACAATGTATATGCTAATGTATATGTAATGTAAATTTATAGACAAGCTGTCCTAGAATTACTTATTTCATATGATTTATGGCCATATCATTAATATGATCATATGCATCATGAGATTGTGAATGTGTCGATATGTTGTACAGTCTTGTGACAAGCTCCATTAGTGACACCCAAATGGGGAAAAACATTCTGACACGTTAGACTTTCTTTTTTAAGGGGGCCGACTCCAGGCGCTATGACCGGCGTGCGTGTACTCACACAAACAACGGAAAGCATGCACATATACGCCATGCGAGACAGAGAGACCCGATTTCTACTTTTTGAACTGTTGTCTCGATAATTGCCTTAATGAAACTTTCGCGGATATAGAACACACGGGTAGACTTCACCACAGCCCTAAAGGGTATATTTGAACGCCAATAAACACCATTCGTTGAGAAGAATAGTGTTTCTGAAACTGGCAAGCTTGAGACAGACAACGATGTAGGCAACAAGATGGCTGCAGACATCTTATTGCAGACATTTAGCAAATATCGGACGATTTAATGGTTTATTCACTGCTCAAACACCCTTTAGGGCTTCCTTGAAGTAGCACAAGATCATAGAAATTCGATTTTTCACAATTTATCACTTCTGGAAAGCGGAGAATCTAAAATACGATTTGCGCGCATCCGACGTAAGAATACTTCAATGATTCTCCGTCGGTGGCGTTTATGGTATGTACATTGTAGTGAATTTGGCCAAGTTACCGTCAGGGTCGATAAAAATACAAATCAGCTGGTAAATGTAGATTGTAATTTCACACCACAAACGGCGATTCATACGTGAATACGTGATGCGTGCACACAGACACCAGTACGGCATAGTTGCCGGCACATATAACATAAGCATCAACTACAATTACAATTACAATTATAACATAAGCATTCGAGCTGCTGCAAACTTTTTTGTAGGTTCGAGTCCCCTTGCGGTATATTTTTTTACATTAATTTTTTTTCCATTACTAAGCATATGACAATGATCAATATTTGTTTACAAATGTTTTAAAAATATTTGTTAAATACTAATTTAATATACGTAAATACGAAGTTGAAGCGCTTTTTTCTACAGTTTTCTTCCCATGTATCTTGCCAATTATGCAACTGTTTGATATTTCTAACATTTGGACGTGTATACACGTCAATCCAAAGCTCGAAATATGTAACTCAAAAATTTCAATCATTTGGTGGTATGTTTCATTTATATTACCCATAAAGCTGCTATGTTAATATATATGAAATATATTAACTATATTATACAACAGTAATATAATTGTAATATAATTAAAATATATGTAAGATTATCGAAGGTTCTTGAATAGGTTTTCAAATGATTATGTGGGCGTGTATGTGTTAAAAAGTTGTTTTGTTTAGCTCTCACGACGCTCGCTCGAATAATAGTCATATGCGTTATCAAATCTATTAAATAGTCTCCATACGATTGTAACTTTTCACCCGTTGGAAAAGAACTTGGTTCTCGAGCTGGTTTTCCAAAAATTAGTTCATACGGAGTGAAATTTGTTGCTTCATGAACGGATGTATTGTAAGAGAACATTGCGAATGGTATTAATAGATCGCAGTCTTCGTAATTATCCATGTAATGCTTGAGGTATTCAATGATTATGATGTGACTTCGTTCCAATGATCCGTTGGTTTGCGGTCTGTATCCCGAGGTTGTAATTTGTTTGCTTTTAAATATTTCAGATAAATTTGTCATAAGGTTTCCAATAAAACTTGTTCCCTTATCTGTCAGTATTGCGCGAGGTGTACCATAGATTGCTATGAAATGTCTGACAAAAGCATCTGCAATAGTAGCAGCCCGAATATTTGGTATTGCTACTGCCATGCAGTACTTGGTTAAATTATCCTGCATAGTGAGAATGTATCTATTTCCGCTGGGTGTAATTGGTAAAGGTCCCACTGTATCTAAGGCAATTTTATCGAATGGTCCCATAGGTGTATCGGTAATCAAAATAGGCTGACGCGTTTTTGCTCGAACTAATTTTTATTCTTGACAACTTTGGCATTGCCGAATGTAATCTTGAATTTCGTTGCGCATTTGCGGCCAATGGAATTTTGATCGGATGCGTTTATATGTCTTCGTTATTCCTTTGTGTCCTCCAACTAAACTATCATGAGCTTCGCAGATTATTTCTTGCCTATCTTCTATGGATGGTGTGATGATGATACAATTGCATAAACTAATCTGTTGAGCTGTTCCAGTGAAAACTTCTTCTAATAGTTTGAGAAAATCGTTGACATGCAATTTATGAATTTATAAAGTGTCTTTAAGGATTTTTAATCCTCCGAGAATGTCTACCCTTTTAATATTATCATAAAAATGATCGGAAACTACTATACTGAAAGATTTATACAACCCATTATCTAACGTTACCACGTGTCCTTTTTCCGGTCGCTTTGCTAGAAGATCTTGTTTGTTTATTATTTCGGTATCCTGTAGCTGTTTCCCAATGACGGTTTGTAAATTGCAGTCGGCAGATATGAAATGTACACAGTGTCCTTCGTTAGCCGTGAGAGTGTTTGAAGTGGTGGTAATTCTGTGTGTTTCTTTTGGTAAAGCTTCTTGCAAATCGCAAATTCTTTGAATCTTCAAAGTCAGTACAGTGAAGAATGGGTAAGGGTCAAGTGTGTGGTCGAAGACCTCACGTAGATTTGACCTGCTGCCAGGTAGCTGTCCTACACTTGCTCCGGTTATGGTGTCTGCACTGAACTGCACTGAACTTCATCCGTAATTCGTGATGATATTTGCGGTGTACTAATTAAATCTTGATGAATATTTCTTGCATTTTGTATTACAGTATTTTCAAGCGGTTCCTCAAAAGATATTAAATCGTTGAATATTGTCTGATCCTTGTCCAAAGGAAAGATTTGTGTAGAATTTGCTGCGGGTGAAAAACTGTTTATGGTTTCCTGGCGTTCATCTGGCATTGTTACCTCTTGAGATAAGCTGGGAAAAGATCGGTTTTTATTTTAATTGGCGAGTGTTGAACCTTTCCGTATGCAGCCTGTTCTGTTTCATCTCTGAGCTGCTACTGTCCCGGTACTTGGGTCGGTTTTCCCTATCTCGACGTAATTGCCGAACGCGGTGTCCAATTGAATCGGTATTAGCTTCTATTCTTGGTATCTGAATTTTGAAGTCGGTGTCCTTGCATTCCCTTGGAATAAGTGGTAAACAGACGGAAGTAGGGTTACGCGACAGAGCGTCTGCGTTTTTGTGTGTCTTTACAGATTTATGTTCAACCTGGTACTCATACTCCAAAAGTCTGAGTTTCCACTTCACGAGTCTGGAAGTCGGATCCTTAACAGGACGTAACCAAACGAGCGGTCTATGGTCTGTAATGAGGGTGAATTTGGTTCCATAGATATAAGGCCTAAAGTATCTTACGGCGTAAACCATTGCCAAACATTCCTTTTCCGTAGCTGAATAATTCCTCTCGGGTTTATTTAGACTACGAGACGCGTAGGAAATCGGCAGGTCGTTTCCTATCTCTCCCGGACTGTGAGTATGGCCCAGATAGCATATTCGGATGAATCTGTTGTAACAATGAATGGTTCATCGAAATCTGGATACTGTAAAATGGGTTGTTGACCCAATTCGCTGGGTAATTGTTTGCAACTCTGATCTTGTTCTTCCGTCCACTTGAATTTGATGCCTTTCCCTAACAAGTTAATTAGAGGTTTTGTTTTCAAAGTGAAATTAGGTACGAATCTTCGGTAATATCCAACAAGTCCTAAGAATTGGTGAATATTCTTCTGCGTAGTTGGTGTAGGAGAATTAATTTTCTAGGATCAGGTCTGACTCCATCTTTTGAAATAATGTGTCCTAAATATGCAACTTCCTTCCGTAGGAATTCACATTTATTGGTCTGAAGGGTTAATCCATGATCTTTAAGGCGATTTAATAATTTGTTAACTTTAATATTGTGTTCTTGTAACGATGAAGCGTATACTAGTATGTCGTACGGAAAATATTCTTCATACGTAACAACTCTGTACATTCCCATTCATTCCTACATTCGACCTCAGCCACCCCCCTCTCTCTCTCTCTCATTTGTATGCTAACAACATAGAAAATAAGGGGCACGGTTCTGCAGGCAATCGCTGCTCGCCTGCAAAACATCTGTGTCCCAGGTAGCCCGATCAAAAATGCCCTGTGCCCGGACGTTGGGCGCTTCGCACCCCTACATGATTAAGGCTACGTTTACGGTGGATGCGTATTCGTACGAACGCCGTTCTGACGAATACGTCTGAACTGTTTCAATACATTAGTTCAAACACTTCAGACGTATTCGTCAGAACGCCGTTCGTACGAATATGCATCCACCGTAAACGTAGCCTTATGCATAATTAAAGGAAATACAATCTAAGACAAATACAGCGCATACACACACACGCGCGCGCACACACGCACGCACCCACGCACGCACGCACGCACGCACCCACGCACGCACGCACGCACGCACCCACGCACGCACGCACGCACGCGCGCGATCGTATAACCGTGTTTCTCTATTTCTTGTTTGATTTCCTCTGTTGATATTGAGTGGTGCAGGTTTCGTAGTACTACTCTGTAGGCTCTTTCCTCTTTAATTTGATATATATGATACACTATTTTATCTTCCTGGAGCTTTTTCATTAATTTCCTCTAGCAGTCTAGGGTAGTTACATTTATTTCAATCGTTTCCTTTGATAGGGTACCATGCAATTCCTTGCATCGGTATTGTTCTTTATCTATCGTTAGGGTTAAACAAAATATAATCAATATTTTTAGTCCGATTCAGTTTCTGACAAGCTTATCTCTGAGGATCCTTCGTAAGAATTGGGCGGTAATTATTCAACTGATTCATGTGTTATTAAAAACTGTTGAAGTTCAGTCAAATTACATCTGCTTATTGTAGTAGACTTTCGTCAGTGTACGGCTACAGTAGGTGTTCCGCGAGGGCAATGGGGCACCACACCGCGCCGTTAAGACCGGCCCAGTTGATGGTCCTTGACGTTTTTGCTAGGATATGATTTATGAAATGTACGTGCTACCTAAAGCAAAAAATGTCGCATTATTAAATATGATGTCGTATCAAAACATTTAACACTGGAAGCTGCACCCTGGAAGTTATTTATTACTGAAGAAATCTTGGTTCTAATGGTTGAACATACAAATAAAGAAATCGCCAAACAAAGTGTAAAGTATAAGAACCAGTACATTGTATGTCCAACATACCAACAAAATTCATACCAACAGAATATGTGTCAACACAAAAAAGGATAGCAAACGCCTCGCCGTACCCAAGACGCTCGTATGCCTAGGTAACTGATAACACTAGCAATAACTCGCCAACAGGTGTACAGTAGAACTAAATGCACACAAATTCAGAAGCACCTACACAACTAAACGAAATAGTAAAAGTAATTAAGTAACAGTCATAACAAATCTCAATAATGCTACAACTTCTGACAGAACTTATCATGTATTCACTACAAAAGAAAAATACGCAGTAATGCACATAGTGCAGACGAATTTGCAATGGTTTACAACGTCGGTTACTAGAAAGAATTCAGCTCACGCAATAAAGTAGATGTAATATTTGTGGGATCGGTTGGAAAGGATATCTTTAATATAAAACAGTTTATTATAGGTTTTACCTGCGGTTGCTCTCGATACCCTTTTTTTCTCGCTCGTTCGCTTTTCCCTCCCTTTTTTTCATCGCCACATCCACCACCTCGCGGGTCTCTCTTATGCTACGCCCTCTTCCCAACACGCGCACACACATCGCAACATAATCCTCGCAGGACTCGCTACCACATATTACTATCCGAAACCCATCAAACTTAAAAATCTCACTATGAAATTCCATTATATGTATACTTATTATGGAACAATGCACTCAAGGTGGAAAGCACATGAATGAACTAGTATATTTATCACGAGTTCGCTTAAACTCATGGCGTTGCAACCCTACCAAACCAATAGCATTCAAGCTGCTTGCATTAAAGTCTACACCACAAAAAAACCTATGACAATCACAGCTATAAGTGTCCGCCTAATCATCCTATAAACACCTTGGAATGGGACAAGTTTTTCAATACGTATGCTGGAAAATATTTGATAACGGGAGACTATAATGCAAAACATTTACACACTGGGGTTCAAGATTAATCAGAACAATAGGCCAAAACCTCAATAATCAAATTACAAAAAGGAACTTCCACGTTGTATCCCCGGGAAGGCCAACGTACTGGCCTACTGATCTCGCAAAAAAACCTGACCTACAAGACTTTGGTATAACAAATATTCGTACCCATCAATTCATCGTTTCGGAAGCACTAGACTTGACATCCGATCATACGTCTTTTTGTGGTATACCTTCCTAACATTTGGTCCATTACGTCCACGCGAGATTTTGTTTTATTATAATAGTGTATAATGTCGGGTTTTCTCTTTGGCCCCGAAACTGCATTACTTGCACGCGTTGACGATAACAATATGACCGCTTTTTCTTTCTTGGGTACATACGAGCAAAGCGTAATATTTTCGTGAAACCCAAATAACGAAGAATAATCTTCACGAGTCTTGGTCGGTGCCATTTTTTTCGGACAATACTTTTTATTCTTTCATACTGTTGCTACAATTGTCAGTTTCCAGGACAACAAATTCTTTGCTAGTGGAAGTGTTGTAAAGAAATTATCCACGGCAATATTTCTACTAGACCCATTATAAGCGATAACCAACTCTTTTACTACCCGTTCACCCTGATTCATTTCGCGACTCGAAGTACTTTTCCCAACAGAAATTTGTTCACATATACGATAATAATTTATCGAATCGCATAGCCACCAGACTTTGATGCCATATTTATCAGGCTTAGATAGTATACATTGCGCGAATCTAGTTGTACCTCTATAGGGAAAGAGTTGTTCATCAGCTGTTAAATTCTCCGACGGACGATATGGTTTTGACAAATTTTCGTTTAGCATCTGTCATATATCCCGAACTGGAACAGCCTTATCATGAGCTATTCTTTCTTCTCGAGTATTTGCGTCGTCAAATCGAATAAAACGCAATATACTACCAAATCGATTTACACCCATAGGTGCCCTGTATAAAGGATAGGAAGTGGTCTTCATATGTCATATATGGTCCATGTTAGAGTTATTTACACCTACTGTAATTAAAATACCAATAAAGGCGAATAACTCCTCTAACGTAAGATTTCCCTACGTTTTCTGTCTCGTAGGATTGTCGTTATTCCATTTTTGATACTCATTTTTCGCTTTACGATTCGTGTGTCTTACGACACACCATCATCTCATTGGAGAAAAAAACGGTAATTATTTAGAAAAGGGGGGGTCTCACCGATTTCGATGATTTTTGAATATGTTGTAGAACTCAGTATTCTGAACAACTTTTTCCTATGCATATAACCGCCGCTCGGACTTAGTTTTCGAGATATTTGCAAAAAACTATAGCTACTACTACATTGAATTTTGTCTATACGTGCACGCTCGGGGCAACGTGTGTGACCGCTGCTTTTCTGGCAGCCGGCGAAGAATCTGTATACCGGGTGGACTCATCAAAATTGTATCTCTAGAACAAGATATACCATATCAGATTTGGTATTCGCGGGGGGGGGGGCTCTGCCCCTCCCCTGCACCCCTCCCCGTAAATTTCTAACCAAACCTAACCCAAATCTAATTTTTATTTAATTAGATATGAGTTTTGGGTTAGGTTTGGGTTAGATTTTTCTTTTTTTTCACGTATACATAAAATTCAATGTAGTAGTAGCTATAGTTTTTTGCAAATATCTCGAAAACTAAGGCCGAGCGGCGGTTATATGCATAGGAAAAAGTTGTTCAGAATACTGAGGTCTACAGAATATTCAAAAATCATCGAAATCGGTGAGGTCTGGCCTCTTCCCTAGATTTACCAAATTTGCTTTACACATTGTATAATGTTCGTCGCTGGACGCTACGCTGTTATATATAGAAACAATGGACAATTGCCGATCAAACGCTACGAATACGCTTTCACGGACGCGTGCGTATAGGCAGAATTCAATGGTATAGTACCGATCTTTTTTGGGAAAAATCTCGGAAACTAAGGCCGAGCGGCGCTTATATGTATAGGAAAAAGTTGTTCAAAATGTTGATTTCTATAACATACTCGAAAATCATTGAAATCGGTGAGACCCCCCCTTTTCTAAATAATTACCAAAAAAACCATTGAATATATCCCGAATCGATAACATGTGTGTTGATCGATGTGGACCACTTTTTTCCCGAATTATATTGTAGGATGGTGTTTGGTGATGAAATGGTGCTTGCTTACTCCAGATGGTTCCATCTTTGGCAACCAAAATATTTCGAGCCGAACTAGTACCTTCTCTTTCAGTATCATCTTCATCATCTTCTACTAACTCTTCTTCTTGCGAGTCCTCATTTGTAATTGGTTCATCAATATTCTGATCAGTATCAGAAACTTCATCATTCATTGAATCTGCTCGTATTTTCGACAACCATGCAAATTTCAGCCTCATCACTGGACGACACATCGTCAGAGGAATATTCATCTTCTCCCAATAATGCGGCTAAATAATTACCCTGTTCTACACATGGTAATCTAAAATAAAAATATGTTCTCATGTTCATTATCTTACAACACACTAATATGATAACTGTTTTTGTATGCAGCTAGACATATCCAATAAAACGTTGATATTTACTTTGAAAATTCTTCTACTGATAATTCTTCCATTTCTGTATACAATTATACACTTTTAGAATTTAAAACTACTGTATATTTCATGAAAGCACCACAGAAAAGTATTAAGGGGGCCGACTCTTTTGGGGCCAACTCCGAATCGATCTAAGCGCCATTCGACAGAACGGGCGTTAGTGAAAACAGAAAAATCGTCTGCATCGGCATTTGACGGGGTGACATCTAAAGTCATTATACAGAATTATAAACTCACGCTGTGACATCTAACGTCATTAGGCAAAATTATAAACGGAGAGTGGGAGGCCATAGTTGTCAAATCACATGCTTTGAGTGTTTTGTCGCGGTGTTGCCACATTTGTTACAATCCTGGCCATCAGCAAAATGAATCGGCTCGAGCCGAGATTTCGATACCTGCCGGATATAGACATACATATGTATACATATAGCAGCTGAACCGCTGGAAACTTTTTTGTAGGTTCGATCCCCCTATGCTATCATTTTTTTTACATTAATGTTTTTTTAATTCCTAACTATATAACAATGATCAGTATTTGCTTACCAATATTTTAAAAACATTTGTTAAATATTTTAATTTAATATACGTAAATATGAAGTTAGAGCGCGCTTCGTGCTACCATTTCCTTTGCCATGTATCTTGCCAATTATGGTACTGTTTAATATTTTTAACATTAAAATAAAATGTATGAAGCGCATTTTCAGACGTCTTAGATTGAACAGTCTTGACGAAGTGCAGGAAAACTCGTGTGATGTTTTACTAGTATTTCGCCTTTCTTTTATACCACACAATTATTTATTTTTTACAAATAATCAGAAATAAAGGAAAATATTTATTCGTACAGATTTTATGCGAGTACCGAATATGCATATATTGATAATTTGTAATTCATTTCATTCGCTTTTTCCCATTGTTTTGGTCATTGTGTAGGATGACAAACGAAAAATACGGAGACATAGTTGATATTGTCATATCTATTACAGTTTTGCTTTTCAGGAAAACTTCGATAGATTCGACTCAAGTTGAGATTTTGATTTTTGCCGAACATAAAAGAGAATAGTGCAAATGAAAGAGGAGATACAAGGGTCAGGTTGGAAAAAACAGATTGATAAAACAATATTAATATGTGTAAGAAAATAATTTTTCGAACTTATGAGAGAAGGGCTCCTATTGCTGCTTGACATAGGTCAGGCACAGCCAACTGGCAGGCCGCGTGCCGCGCGGTTCATCTTACAAACAAATGACGGCCCTCAACACCTGCGTCATAGCTGCGGCGTCACACCGATTCCCGTCTTGCTGTCACGTCATAGGTACATTTGACGTATATACATAGCCTCTATCTTTGTCTATCATAGCTTTCTGTTGCTTAGAGCGAAGCATAAAATGATCGAAAAGGACCACGGTGACATTGTATTGTTGTACAGACTACGGTCACGAGAGCTAAACAAAACAACTTTTTAACACATACACGCCGACATAATCATTTGAATATCTATTCAAATGCCTTCGATAATCTTACATATATTTTAATTATATTACAATTATATTATTGTTGTATAATATAGTTAATATATTTCATATATATTAACATAGCAGCCTTATTGGTAATATAAATGAAACATACCACCAAATGATTGAAATTTTGAGTTGATCATTTTGAGCTTTGACGTGTATACGCGTCCAAATGTTAGAAATATCAAACAGTTCCATAATTGGCAAGATACTTGGGAAGAAAACGGTAGAAAAAATCGCTTCAACTTCATATTTACGTATATTGAATTAAAGTATTTAACAAATATTTTTAAAACATTTGTAAACAAATATTGATCATTGTCATATACTTAGCAATGAAAAAAAAATGAATGTAAAAAAATATACCCCAAGGGGACTCGAACCTACAAAAAAGTTTGCAGCGGCTCGAATCAACATCTCGGCTCGAGCCGATTCATTTTGCTGATGCTTATGTTATAATTGTAACAGATGTGACAACAGCGTGACAGAGGTTTGATACGTGCCGGCAACTATGCCTTACTGGCGTCTGTGTGCACGCATCACGTATTCACGTATGAATCGCCGATCGTGGTGTGAAATTATAACTTACATTTACCGACTCATTTGTATTTTTATCGACCCTGACGGTAACTTGGCCAAATTCACTACAGTGTACCATAAACGCCACCGACGGAGAATCATTGAACTATTCTTACGTCGGATGCGTGCAAATCGTATTTTACTTTCTCCGCTTTCCAGAAGTGATAAACTGTGAAAAATCGAATTTCTGTGATCTTGTGCTAGTTCAAGGAAGCCCTAAAGGGTGTTTGAGCAGTGAATAAACCATTAAATCGTCCAATATTTGCTAAATGTGAAATGTGTCAACATGCCTGCAGCCATCTTGTTGCCTACATCGTTGTCTGTCTCAAGCTTGCCAGTTTCAGAAACACTATTCTTCTCGACGAATGGTGTTTATTCGCGTTCAAATATACCTTTAGGGCTGTGGTGAAGTGTACTCGTGTGTTCTATATCCGCGAAATTTTCATTAAGGCAATTATCGAGACAACAGTCGAAAAATTAGAAATCGGATCTCTCTGTCGCGCATGGCGTATACGTGCATGCTTTCCTTTGTTTGTGTGAGTGCACGCACACACGTCATGGCGCCTGGAGTCGGCCCCCTTAATACAACATACACCTTACTCGCAGGAAAAACTGATTCAGTTGTTCTTTTCGTTCCGTAGTTCGATTCACGAAATCGTATAGTTTTGTATTGTAGGCGACATTGTATGTAGTGCCAACGGTCATAGTGCGTAGCGAAGTTTGCCCGTGGCCAACTGACAAATCTCTTAACCAAAACCACGATTAGTTTCCTTAATTCAACGCTCCCTACATTATGTAAAGAGATAAGAGACCTCCGCCCGTCCGTCCGTCAGTGTTTAAAATCGCATCGACAGTGGTCGACATTAGCAACTACGATGGAATTATGGAACGCTGATATCTTTCAGGGTTGAAACTTGCGTTTAAAACTTATTGTCGTAGGCGAAGATGAAGAGCACTTGTTTTTAAAAAACAACAATTACTTTATTACAGATGATTATGATATTTCCAATGCTCTTGACTTCGTTGCCGATGGCGATGAACTCTGATTCGTGAATAAATCTTGAATGAACCGTTATGCGTATGTCTATGGGCTTTTATAGCATTTCGTGACTACGTCTAAGGGTAGGATCAGCTTGGCTCCGTTTTCCGTCCGTTCGACAGACAACCGGCAACGAGCTCACATGTGCGTGTGTCTTTTCGTCCGACTTCGTGGTAGAGTGGCACCGATATCGGGCGATTAACCCGACGTGTGACGTCAGCTACATGTGTGAGCGTTTCGATGTATTGAAGAGCATGTGTGTGGTCTATCGGTGTAGCCGTTTTCGTCGGGCAAGTCGAAAGCCAGACAAACTCAAACTATTTTGAATTTTGTCGTAGAGTCGTACATACACTTGAGACGCCTCCCGTTACTACAAAAACAAACCTTTCCACGGCCAGCTCGATAGACGTTGGGGTTCTCGAGAACACTTGAACTATGGGCCCGCTGATAACAACAATGAAACTTTGCTATTGCTCATTCTTTTGTTATGAAACTTATACCCAGACATTAGTGACATTTTTCTGATTACAATGACACCAAACACGATATGATTTGGACTACATTTTCTGGTTTAATTGATGGTAATAAGTTTCGGGCGCAGAAAAGGATGGCGCGAGAAAAAGAAAGAGAAGCTGCGACTGTGACAATCGGCAAAGACCAGATGCGTTTTTGTACTGATCAAGATATCAATGCATTGCAATCTTTTTTTATTTTCAGTCCTTTTTTTATACAATTTTGATCAACATATTTGTGATATTATTCCGATTAAAATGAGTCCAAAGGCGACATAATTTGAGTATTTCAAATAATATTTTATATATAATGTTGTATAACTTTACGTTTATTAAATGAAGAAACAAGGGTGTTACAATAAACTCTCAATTGTTAATTCGTCTATTCGGCACGGCTCTCTATCTGCGACTGTGCCCTCTCGCGACCCACCTTCGCGACAAACGACAGGTGACGCTTTTCAAATTGTAACAATAATATTAACATTACCATATATATATTATATTATATATAATATTACCTCCACACCATCGCCTTTTTTTTCAATTAACTTTAAAATTAAAATGAAGTAACAAAAAATTAACATAGAATCTGAAATTGTTACAATCAGTTAAAAATATAAGTTGAAATAAATAAGGGTTGAACATATGATTTGAGTCAGAAAATAGTTTTTTGTGCCTTTCACAGGCAACTTGTGTACTCCACCGCGTGTCGGAGGGCAATCTATGGCTCACACAGATGCACTAACACGAATGCACGCATCGGACGTCTTTTGCCCGGGATGCCGGTCGTCTGTCGAACGGAGCCAAGCTGATCGTATCCTTAGGTGTCATGTTCCATCTGCGTCGATGTCTCGATGTTGTGTCTCCGCATTTCTTTCTTACCTTATCTCTTCACTTCTTTATTCTAATTTGGCGGTCACATCTGTGGGATATGGTGATGGGATTTGAGAAAGGGGATGGAATAACTTCCCTTTCAATATTTGCACTTAGTTTTATTAACTGAGTCGTAGTACACGCTCGCGATGCCCGCAACTGCTCGTACCCAATTCTTTTACAACGACTCTTTATTCACTCTGCTTACACTCTGGTTCGCGCACGCATCATTCACTCCATATATTCTCTCACTTGCAGCTTGCCTCTCATTCTATTCCTCATTCGTTCTCACTCATTAGGACCCACACCGGCACACACACCCTTGCCACGTGTCACAGGTCGACAACGGGCCAGCATGCACTCAAGGCTTTTCGTGCATTCCCAGAAAGCATTCGCTCTTTCCTAGAGATAAACATTCGCTCGAGGTTTCCACTAACACTCTTCATTCGCACCTCACGCTATATTCGATACTTCCTGTCACAGTACGGTTTTTACCTAAACATAAGGCGGAGACGTGGCGCCAGCTTATCGCCGCCACACATCTAAATTGCGTCTTCGGGCTTCCGCTTCAATTGCGCCTCAAAATTCCTATGTTTATACTAATAAGGAGGTCACACCCCCCACTGCCAAAATTGAGCTCTTGCGAACATTCTCTGCAGATCTATAAAATATACGATATTTTATTTCCTACTTTTGCGAAATATAATTTTGAATTCTAAGGTTTAAGTATACCATGAACCATAAATATTAATCATAAGTATGTAAGACTACTAAATGACTGATGCTTAAACGCGAGTCGTCGACTGGAAGTATACTTTATTAATAATTCGTGAGAACAAGTCAGGACTGCTCCGAACGGCGATCGATGCTAGAATGTCCTCGCTGCACCGTGGTCGCCAAAGGACGCGCCGTCTGGGTTTTTCCCGGGCGCCATTCCTGTAAGGGCCTGGGCCACTTGCACCTTGTAGCTCATCACGTCCGCGGTGTACGTGCGCTTTCGGGGCTCGCGCCGACGCTAGCCGTATGCCCCGGTAGAGCGCACGCGGTCCGAAATCTCTTTAACAAGTATAATAAAGCAAAATGGTAAGATACACATAAAGGTCTGTTTTCTGCGGAACAAAAGTATTGGCACACGTAAAAATTTTATTACTATATACAGGGTGGCCCGGAACATGCGCATTATTTTTAAAAGATGGGTAGCTGAGGTAATTCGGAACAACTTTTTTCTTCACCAAAATATTGTTTGAAGCTTCCTTCTTGAGTTATTAACGAAAAACACTGGCCAATTACAGCGCCCGTATAGCGCGAGCTCAGGCACAATCGCGCGCGGCCGTGATCGGGTGCATCGAGGGGCAACGTACGGCAAATATTACAATCGTCTTACATTAACCGTTTGAGTCCCAGGGGGTATTGAAAAAACACTATCGAAGAATCCCAAACAGCGCGATCGCGCTTTGTCTAAATGAGTACGAAAAGACCCAAGCAGCGCGATAGCGCTTGTTTTATTTTATGTCGAGAAATACCAAGCGGCGCGATAGCATTATTATTATGCATTATTATAGTATTATTCTACCTATTGTAAAATGTAATATTTACATTAAAAGGAGCTGTTTGATGTACTTGCGTCAGTAAATCTGAGCGCACGACTTCGACAATCGGTAACGCACCGTCAGTTGTCCACAACGCTCGAAATGTGCTGGGTTTTCTCGACATAAAATCTGAACAGCGCGATCGCGCTGCTTGGGACTCAAACGGTTAAGAATAATGTGTAAAACTTCGTTATTCATAAATAACAATTTCATTAACAAGTCGTTTAATAACTGTTTCATACCTAGTGCCCCATGAATTCGGTGGCCAAAAAAACGTTCTGCACGGTTAGTCTGAGTACATAAATGTCATTTGTCCAGCGTTTCATCTCTGAAAAATACTTTTTGACGGAAACATAGCCACAATATCATTGGAAAACAAACGTATCTATTAATTAGTCATTTTCGATCCTGACCTATCTTAACAATTTTATGCCACGTCGCGGCGATCGATACAGATCTGATTCGCACTTGTTTCCACACGCACACGACACGCATTTACGAACATTACGAAAGTTAATGTGTGTGTTGTTACGAGCCGAGGGCTAAGGGGCACGGTTGCGGAGCCGAGGATCGGTTGTTTAAGGGGGGAGGGTCAAGTAAACTGAAATAAATTGGCGTTTCTTTTCGAAGCTGGTATGAAAAGACTATAATATTTCTTTATTGAACAATAGTTGTATGTTCTTGTGTAACATTTAGACAATCTATTTCTTTTTCTAGATTATAAAAATATTCACAATTGACTGTGTAACAGCTGCTTGAAGTTGGCCCTTCGTGCAACGCACAGGTCGCTGTATTTATCTGAAATCAAAAAACCAAAACTTTTTCGTTAAAATATAATAATACATTGTTATTGAACCTAAATTTGAAAAAAATTCAAAAATTACAAATTCTGCGCCACTTTGAAGAGAAATCAAGGGGGTTTTTTTACAAACAAATGGTTATAAACATTGTTTATTTCAATTTTCCTTAAATCCTGTAGGTTCACTTGCATAAAGATATGTTAAGGAATGTTTGTGCAAAATTTCATAACAATCGGTTGAGAAATGGCTAAGCTACATTGCACGAAACGTTAAATTTTGCATTTCGAGAAAAACGCGTTTAAAGTTTTCGGAAGGAAAAATAGTGGTTCATGAAACTTACTGCTTATTTGAAGTTAATCAGCGATGCCAGTGCCGTATATTAACCCTTCCTCTTCCTCAAACTCGTTCAGCAAAGCCGCTTGCTCTTCTTTTCTTGAAGTTCTTGCCTCTTTTGTGCGTTCGGCGCTCCGGCGGTCCTATCTGCTAACACGGTGACTATCGTACGTATCGGCAAAATGCTTACACTGGAGCCCGATTTCCAATTGTAAGTCATTCATTATTTCCAAAATGAAGGTGTATCCTTCATTAAACATGCCTGCAGCCATATATGCAGCAATTTCGACAATTTTGGAGCCGCAGTTTAGATGCTTAGGGGCCAGACGCCACACAGTAGCGTTAAAACTTTCATTTGCATTTTCACTTGACGTAAACTTATTTCCACCAAATTTACGCCGACGTGGACGGCTCGTGCGATAGTTCAGTTCACTTTCACTCACTTTTCGACTCATTTTGGTATACCTGCGCTCCGGACCGTCCGGAGCGCGTCACTTTAACGACGTTGTAGGTACACTTAGACTTCGAATTTCTATTTGAAATTTTCAGAGCACATTCTCCAAATAGTAAAATAATATCCTAAGCAAAAAAAAAAGGTGACAAAATTTCAGTTTACTTGACCCTCCCCCCTTAAAGAATTTGTTAGTTACGGATGTACCGGTGCGTATTTCATCACCGGGTGCCGTTTAAGGTAGGAGGATTTCGTGGATGTACCAAAGGGTATTTCATTTATGGGTGCCACTAGGAAGGTTTGCGTGGATGTACCAAAGCGTATTTCATCTTTGGGTGCCACTAGGAATGTTAATAAATGTAACCTCGTAACTATCGATACACCTCGAGCGGTTAAGATGTATCTATTCGGTGGATTTAATACTGATTATGATTGGTATAGGAAAGGGAATGAAATAAATGTATCTATGTTCAATAACAAAATCTCTATATTCTTTTACTTTAAAGAATTACAAAAGTGTTAAAATTGCGGAGCTTAAACCCACGCTTACAGTCTTTAACGTTTATAAATACGAATGCCCGAAAGGGAATTTAACCCGATCTTGCTGTCTTTCGACGAATATAAATGTTGGAATAAATATCGGATGAATGTTCAAAAGGGAATTTAACCCGATCTTACTGAGCTCTAGCAGAACTTTTGACGATCAATTTCGGCGTAAACACGTAGCTTGACTATTCAGAACTAAGCTTTTAATAAATAGAAGTTGCTCGAAGGGGACTTGAATCGGATCTCACTGGCAGCAGTATGGCTATCTGGCACCGACATGGTACACAGCTAGTAGGTCCATACTGAGCCACGAGAGTAGATTTCATGCCCTTTTTATATCCGAAAAGCGTACCAAAAGTATGGTGGGGGTACAGAATCTTCCAAGGGAGTCCAAAAGATCGCCCTGAAGCGTTGCGTCATCGCGCCATCGCGGAAGGGGCAGACTCGACTGCATGCACTCTCGATTTCCAAATAAGGGCATAATAGACGAATCGAAGGAAACAATGCTTCCTACATAACAGCGTTCAGGATATTATTACTCACAAATGAGCAGTTGAAGAGTATGTATATATTATATTATATCACCATATATTTTTGGTTACAAATAACGCTGCATCTATATTTAACAACCGCATTGTTTAATTAAATGGATATGCATATTTTTTACATAAATCGAATCTCTCATAATTCTGCGCAAAGAAGTATGGAAGTAAAGTGGTTGAAAAATTATATACGTATGTACATAATAATATAACCCTCCTCACGTAGAGGGGCACTCGGTGTTCGGCGAATGCCCCCCCCCCCCGATATGCCCTCAGGGAAGAGAGTTAAAGGCGTTGGTGATATCCAAACTTGCGGTGTGGAGGACTGCATGCACTCTCGATTTCCAAATAAGGGCATAATAGACGAAACGAAGGAAACAATACTTCCTACGTAACAGCGTCATGTGCGTGTGGAAACAAGTGCGAATCAAATCTGTATCGATCGCCGCGATGCACAGTGGGGCAAAACGCCTATTTAGGATTGGGAAATTAAGAACACGATGCTTAGGACCTTAATGGTATTTCTATTTGCAGGAACGGAATCAACAAGGATTAGGAATATATAAAACGATACTTTTTAGAAAATTTGCAAATAATTTATAAAAAAATGTATTAAATAATTGCGAAATTCACCTGAATTCGCGTTAATTTTTATATACACATGTAGAATGGGGTGTCCAGTTTATGTATTATCAAATTTGGCTGCAGCCGACTGCAGCTGAACAAATTATTTCATTTTTTCTAAAATAGTTCGATGCGGAGAACGCCCGCACTAATGCGAGCGCCCGCCCCGCTTTTACGAAGTGTACTACGTAGAAAGCGGGGCCGGATCACCGGGAGTCTACTGTAAGGCGCATTCGTACGGGCGTTCTCCGCATGGAACTAGTTTAGGCAAAATTAAATAATTTGTGCAGCTGCAGTCGGCTGCAGCCAAATTTGATAATACATAAACTAGACACCCCATTCTACATGTGTATATAAAAATGAACGCGAATCCAGGTGAATTTCGGAACTATTTCATAAAAGAAAGTTTAGAAAATGGATTTGTTCTAACTTGCTTGAAATAAATTATTTAAACATTTCTGAAAAATGTATCTTTTGAATTTTATACATTCCTAATCCTTGTTGATGCAGTTTCTGCAAAAAGAACAACCATTAAGGTCCTAAGCATTAGATAACAGATGAAAATAGCATTCTTCATTTTTGTGCCATTTTTAATTTTTAACTTTTGAATCGCTTGGCAAGCTTAAAAACAATGGATTTGAGAAATTATAATATCGTTTTTAGCTCCTATGGACATCTATGTTGATATTGGAAATAGTCTCAGGGACCTACTGCGTGTTTCGTTTTTTAATTTTGCAACCCTAAATAGGCGTTTTGCCCCACTGTGCGATGTGGCGTAAAATTGTTAAGGTAGGTCAGGATCGGTACTGTTACGACCCGGGGCTGTGGGCAACGCCTAGGCCGGCGACGTTGATATTACCCAAGGAATATGGTTGAGAACGCTGGGATTGATGTATGCGAGGACGAACCCGATGCGAAATCGGGGAGCCTCAGGAATAGAATCAAGCGCGGACGAACCTGGTGCGAAACCAGGGAGCCGCAGGAGGGTGAAACGTCGTGGACGAACCCGATGCGAAATCGGGGAGCCACTAGGAAAGAGTGCGCAGACGAACCCGGTGCGAAACCGGGGAACTGCTGGGAGGTTGGTTTATTCACAGACGAACCCGGTGCGACACCGGGGAGCTGTTCGGAGGCTTGGTAAAAGTACGGACGAACCTGATGCGAAATCAGGGAGCTGTAGGATACAGACGAACCTGGTGCGAAACCAGGGAGCCGTAGGAAGGGTTAGGTTTCGTGGACGAACCCGATGCGAAATCGGGGAGCCACTAGGTTGGAGTAGTTACCTTGTTTTGGATAAGGCGTGCGAACGAACCTGATGCGAAATCAGGGAGTCGCAGGAAATGTTAGTTTGACTCGTAAATAAATAATCGATACAACTCGAGCGGTTAAGTTGTATCTGTGGGACGTTACCACTAATATAAAGGATTACGGAGTAAAGATAGGTTTTAACGAATCTACTCGGTTTAATGGTGAACAGTTTATAAGTTTATATTGCAACCAGTTGTTTGTACAAGTGTAGTTGTCGCGATATAGTGAAATAGTGTGTGAATTATTACCTAAGCTGCACGGTGTTGACGCACTGGCGATGCGGGGTCTGAGAACGGTTACAAAGTATGCCGAAAGAACTTCAACCGGACTATGCGGATTCTAACGGGCTAACTTTATCTGAATGGTGCCGTAAGCCCAATTCTTGTTGAAATGCAACCGACTCGGTACAAGCGTAACGCGACGTGACTATGCGCGTAGCTGTGTAGTTATGAACCGAAGACGACCAGAAACGGAGGGTTTATATAGTCCCGAAATGCATGGAGGGGTTCGTTAGAAGCCTCCATATATGGTAAGGACACACAGTCTTCGTCGGGTCACGCTTGCACCCAATAGGTCGCGATGCAATTGGTCGATACTAAAAGGGTTAACCGTCGTGTGGTAGCGAGATAAATCTTTAGGCGTCTTCCGTTCCTACGCGAGAGCGAACGACGCGTGCGAGCGCAGCGTAGGAGAATATTATTCATACGTAACAGTACAATGACCAAGTGCCAAGACACCGTCGAAGCAGGTAAATTCGCGGTCGAATGGATAAGTTTATTTAACTACCCTTTTCTAACATTAATCATTCAAACACTTTATTCATAATTAATAAAACATTTTATTCGTTTCGGAAAACGAATAAAAGTATGGAACAGTTATTAAACGACTTGTTAATTAAATTGTTATTGATAAATAACGAAGAATTACACATTATTGTAGACGGTATTATTGTATATGTGAGACGGTTGTAATATTTGCCGTACGTTGTCCCTCGATGCACCCGATCACGGCCGCGCGCAATTGTGTCTGAGCTCGCGCTATACGGGCGCTCTCATTGGCCAGTGTATTTCGTTAATAACTCAAAAACGAAGCTTCAAACAATATTTTGGTCAAGGAAAAAGTTGTTCAGAATCACCTCAGCTACCCCTTTTTTAAAAATACTGCGCGAGTTCCGGGCCACCCTGTATAGTTCGAATTATATTTACTTGTTGATACTGATTAAATACCTACCATAAAGTACAAAAACGCGTTGCTCTCATTAAACTAATAATAACAGGATAATGTAAAATAATAAAGTACATTATATTAAATATAATAATACATTGAAATAAACAGGATACAATTTAAATTATATTTATGTATTAGAATAAGAATAAAAGGTTAATGCAAAATAGTTACGTACATTATAATAAATATTGTAATACATCGAAATAAGTATAATAATACATTAAAATAAATAATAATAAGCATTATGCATTTTATAACGTACGATGTAGACGTTAATCAGTGGTGCCTGATTAACGAGTCTGTCACTGGAGCGCGGGTCACGTAAAAGTATGTACGTATTTAATAGATTTGTGCTGGAGAGCGGGTATCGTATAAATACGATGGGTGATATGTATGGTGTTTGTGTTTCTGGGCAACGATTTCCATTGTTTCTTTCTAGAAGTTTAGTTTGTCGAGCTAAAAAACACGCCCGCTACACGCGTCAGTCCGTAGCGAAATATACCCGCATGCAATGTGTTAAGGGGGCCGACTCTTTTGGGGCCGACTCCGAATCGATCTAACAAGGAGAGGACACGCTCGACGTGAAAGGGATTTTCCTCAAACTTGCAGGACTTGAAGATGACATATCTAAAGGTAATTTGGCAAAGCAGTAGCGCGCGCTTTTCAGAATTTTCCGAGAAAATTGCATTTGAAAATTCCTATACTTGTATACAGGGTGGCCCGGAACTCGCGCAGTATTTTTAAAAAAGGGGTAGCTGAGGTGATTCTGAACAACTTTTTCCTTGACATAAATATTGTTTGAAGCTTCGTTTTTTAGTTATTAACGAAAAACACTGGCCAATGCGAGCGCCCGTATAGCCCGAGCTCAGTCACAATTGTGCGCGGCCGAGATCGGGTGCATCGAGGGGCAACGTACGGCAAATATTACAATCGTCTTACATTAAGAATAGTGTATAATTTTTCGTTATTCATCAATAACAATTTAATTAACAAGTCGTTTAATAACTGTTCCATACTTTTATTCGTTTTCCGAAACGAATAAAGTGTTTTATTAATTATGAAAAAAGTGTTTGGATGATTAATGATTAATGTTAGAAAAGGGTAGTTAAATAAACTTATCCATTCGACCGCGAATTTACCTGCTTCGACGGTGTCTTGCCATATGGTCATTGTACCGATCCTGACCTATCCTAATTTAAATTTAATTTAAATGCCACGTCCCGGCGATCGATACGATCTGATTCGCACTTGTTTCCACACGCACAGGACACGCACTTACGAACATTACGAAAGTTAATGTGTGTGTCATGTGCGTGTGGAAACAAGTGCGAATCAGATCGTATCGATCGCCGGGACGTGGCATTTAAATTAAATTTAAATTAGGATAGGTCAGGATCGGTACAATGACCATATGGCAAGACACCGTCGAAGCAGGTAAATTCGCGGTCGAATGGATAAGTTTATTTAACTACCCTTTTCTAACATTAATCATTAATCATCCAAACACTTTTTTCATAATTAATAAAACACTTTATTCGTTTCGGAAAACGAATAAAAGTATGGAACAGTTATTAAACGACTTGTTAATTAAATTGTTATTGATGAATAACGAAAAATTATACACTATTCTTAATGTAAGACGATTGTAATATTTGCCGTACGTTGCCCCTCGATGCACCCGATCTCGGCCGCGCACAATTGTGACTGAGCTCGGGCTATACGGGCGCTCGCATTGGCCAGTGTTTTTCGTTAATAACTAAAAAACGAAGCTTCAAACAATATTTTGGTCAAGGAAAAAGTTGTTCAGAATCACCTCAGCTACCCCTTTTTTAAGAATACTGCGCGAGTTCCGGGCCACCCTGTATAAGCAGTTCGCGTTAAGTATTCAACAAGACGGTGAGTAGCTGAGGGCATAACGAGAAATACTGGTAGTAGGAAGGTTGCTGGTTCGAGTCTCGGTATCGATAATTTTTTTTTTTTAATTGATATTTTTTGGCCTTAAATGTATGAAATCTGTGCCAAGGAACAGTTACTTTTACTTTTGAAATAGAAAATGCATCTTTTTTCATTATGCTATGGTTGTGTTTTATGGCACCGTTGGGTTTTCCGGTTGCCCTTTACCTGGAATCCATGCCTACCTGGAAAGAACATGCACATTTGCCTGCCGTTTTTACCTTTTTCTACCTTTTTTACCTACAAATTTGAGTAAGTGGGGGGTACTAGCATGATGGTTACAGTAATAATTGAAGAAACGGCACCTCATAGTCGTATTTCGACAGCAGCTATCGCAGCATTATTCCAAGTGTATAGAAAGTTAAAAGAAATTATAATGTCTGACGAAGAAAATGTGCACAGTGAAGTTAACAAGAAGTTACAGTTGAAGGATGCAGTGGTGTATTATGAAGGGCTGCTTGCTCAAGAAGACATGATTGCATCACAAGCTTCATCAGTTATTAATGACCAAGCCATTCTCATGGGAGAAGAAATTTACCAGCGGACGCTTGAAATGTTGAGTGAGAAAAAACTAATCGAATGCGAAGAGCTTTTTCTGGAGGATGAAGTCGACGAGGAGAAGGCGGTAGGAGAAGTTGCAGGATCGACCTCGTCCGAAGACTACCAACCACAAACGAAGAGAGCGAAAACGGAATATATTTCATTAGAATATAAAATTAAAGTAGTAAACATTGCAAAAGCACATCCATCTTGGACACTCAAGAACTTGCAGAAGAAAGGGTGCTCCGCTTGAAACGGCTCCAGGATCTGGCACAGTGGGAAGAGCATATTAAAAGTGGTGGTACCATATACGACAAATATGCTATCATCGATTCCTGGACAAATGACCGTTTCCAGGAAGCTCGGAACCACTTTCAGCAAGTGACGACGCGAAACCTGCAGCAGTGGGCTCTAGCTGCTGCAAGCCAATTCAGCGACTTGGGATTTAAAGCGTCCGATTCGTGGGTGAAGGCTTTCAAAGAAAAACATGGCATCCGGCAACGCAAGATCACACGATACGTGTCAGAAACTGAAGCCTCAACCATGGAGGAAACCTGGGCTGTGGCAGAGAATTTCCGGGCACAGGCTCGTGCCCTCATACCGAATTTTAATTCTGATTTGGTTATTAACACGGACCAAACAGGATGTCAGTATCAATCCACATACGACAGGACGCTCGCCCACCGAGGAACAAAAATAGTTACCGTGCAAAGGCAGAGCATGAATAAGGTAACACATTCTTATACCGCCCAGTACGTTCTGTCTTTGTCGGGGACATTATTACCCCTCGTTTTCGTGTGCCTGCATGAGGTATCCAGTACATTTGGACCGAGGGTTCAAAAGTCGGTTGATGAGTTTTCTGCTAAATACCCAAATGTCGTTGTGACCTGCTCCAAATCAGGCAAACTCACAACGGCATTATACAAAACTTTTTTAAGGCAATGTTTGAAACCATACGTGGAAAAACAAAAGTTTCTATTACTTATAGATTCTTGGGGGGAACAGACTAATCCGGTTATATATGATGAACTATTCCAGGATGACGGGGGTATGCCAACCTGTACTATTAAAGTGATACCTCCGAAATGCACGCCTCTAGTTCAGCCATGCGATGTATACTTTTACAGGCAGGTCAAAAATTTCATAAAGAGGCTACAAAATAGTTCCGTTTTAATTGAACAGAAGCGGGAAATATATTCCCGCGAAGATTGCATAAAAATTCAAGCCACTGTACATCATCAATTGTCTTCCCCAATATTTTTAAATATGATTAAATATGCATGGTTTGCATCTAAATTATCTGATAGCAGGGAAATATTTATGAATGTTAATCAAGTTTGTTTCCCGATAGAAATTCTGTCTAAAAACGCGTGCTCTTGCACGAACGCGGCGTTTATAGTGTGTGCAAGATGCCGTAGAAATGTTTGCTTTTTCTGCTTTTATGATGAATATCACCGAGGCTCGTGTCTTATTAGCACGTAATTAATAAAAATAATACAATAATAAAGTAAATATAACATTCTGTATTTTTGTATGTTCCATTTCTTTCCCAATCCCCACAAAGAAACAAGATGCATTTTCTATTTCAAAAGTAAAAGTAACTGTTCCTTGGCACAGATTTCATACATTTTAGGCCAAAAAATATCAATTAAAAAAAAAAAATTATCGATACCGAGACTCGAACCAGCAACCTTCCTACTACCAGTATTTCTCGTTATGCCCTCAGCTACTCACCGTCTTGTTGAATACTTAACGCGAACTGCTTATATACAAGTATAGGAATTTTCAAATGCATTTTCTCGGAAAATTCTGAAAAGCGCGCGCTACTGCTTTGCCAAATTACCTTTAGATATGTCATCTTCAAGTCCTGCAAGTTTTAGGAAAATCCCTTTCACGTCGAGCGTGTCCTCTCCTTGTAAGCGCCATTAAAAGAAACGGACATTCGTGAAAACGGAAAATCGGCAGGTTCAACATTTTACGGCATGACATCTAAACTCATTATACACAATTATAAACTCTAATTATAAATTATAAATTAGGCAGAATTATAAACGGAGAGTGGGAGGCCATAGTTGCAAAATCACATCATTTGATAGTTGTGTCGCACTATTGCCACATCTGTTACAATCCTGGCCATCAGCAAAATGAATCGGTTCGAGCCGAGATTTTGATTGCTGCCGGACATAGACATATATATGTAACTGCTGAATCGCTGGACACTTTTTTCTAGGTTCGATCCTCCTAGGCTATACATTTTGTACATTATTTCTTTTTTTAATTCCAAACTATATGACAATGATCAATATTTGCTTACCAATATTTTAAAAACATTTGTTAAATATTTTAATTTAATATACCTAAATCTGAACTTATAGCGCTTTTTACGCTACCGTTTCTCCTGCCATGTATCTTACCAACTACGGTACCGTTTAATATTTCTAACATTAAAGTATAATGTATGAAGCGCATTTTCAGACGTCTTAAGGTGCGTACAGACTTGTTGCGTCTCCGCATACTGTTACCAAGATAAGGATCTAGTCAAGTGGTCTAGAAGAGGTTTGGGAGCAAATGTGGAGTGTTTCTTGTTTCCTCGTTGCATTAGCCGTTACTGGGTTCGGCGGATCGAGGTTGTCGGAATTTTACCCGCTCCAAAGGAGGCAGTGAGCGGCCGTAGATGTGTGCACTCGTCCTTGCGCCACTGCCAATGTGTTAGCTCGCCCCTGAACTGCTGTACATGTGTGAACTCGTCTGTGCGGCGCTGTTCCTATGTATTGTAGACTGTTTAGGTCTAGGAGATAGGGCTCATTCGGCCTATGCCTACGAGATAGACTTGGCGACGTAGGACTGTTGTGAGTGCATGCCCAGTTCAGCCCTTGGTCAGGTTCATGACGCGGTCGAAACTAATGCTATTTTTGCGGAGTAATTTTTAGCCTTTCGCCCATCTAAGTGCAGGATTTAGATGGCAAGGATTAGAATAAAAGAACACATGGTAAAGAGCCATGCAATTTCAATCGACACAATACTTTCCCTTTTTTAATACAATTAACGCCATTAATATTGATCGACGGACATGTAAAAATCAATGCCGCAATATATCAACAAAAAGTTATTTGTACAATATTTTTATAAGTATTTTTATAAATAATGAAGATTTATTATATACCAGTTATAAATTATTGTTATACTAGAATCATCAAGTTTAATCCACCTAATCCGGCCAAATTTAGCCGGAAAAGATACAAATTTAAAGAAAGCTATAACTATTCAAGAGCGACTCAAGTACCTGCTTTGGAGCGGGTCAAAATACCGTCAGCGCATGGAAAGGCCGAACCAAGTAAAAAGTAACACTATGAGGTATCAAAAAACACTTCACATTTCTCCCCAGACCTTTTCTAAACCAATTGACTAGGTAACAAATCCCAGTTCGGTAACAAATGTGGACGGACTTCTACGTGCAAATGAATAGAAATACGTCCAAACCCACATCTCGTTACCAAAAACTGACGTCACCGGCGTCAGTAACAGAAGTACGCAACAAGTCTGGACGCACCTTTAGATTGAACAGTCGTAGATGAAGTGCAGGAAAACTCGTGTGATGTGTTACTACTATTTCGCCTTTATTTTAGACGACACAATCATTTCTTTTTTACAAATAATTATTGATGCGAATGCAATTATACCATCATAAAGGAAAATATTTATTTTTAGAGATTTTATGCGAGTACCGAATATGCATATATTGATAATTTTTAATTCATTTTATTCGCTTTTTCCCATTGCTTTGGTCATTGTGTAGAATGACAAACGAAAAATACGGAGACATGGTTGATATTGTTATACCTATTACAGTTTTGCTTTCCAGGAAAACTCCGATATATTCGACTCAAGTTGAGATTTTGATTTTTACCGAACATAAAAGAGAATAGTGCATATGAAAGAGGAGAGTCAAGAGTTAAGTTAAAAAAAACAGATTGATAAAACAATATTAATATGTGTAAGAAAATAATTTGTGGAACTTATGAGAGAAGGGCTCTTATTGCTGCTTGACATAGGTCAGGCACAGCTAACTGGTGGGCCCCGCGCTTCATCCTACAGTCAAATAACGCCCCTCACACCCTGCGTCTTTGTTTGCGGTGTCACACCGATTCCCGTCTTGCTGTCCCTGTCATGGTACCTACATCTGACGTACATCTCTCTTTGTCTATCATAGATTTCTGTTGCTTAGAGCGAAGCATAAAATGGTCAAAAAGGACCATGGTGACATTGTATTCTTGTACAGACTACGGTCGCGAGAGCTAAACAAAACAACTTTTTAACACATACACGCTCACATAATCATTTGAATACCTATTCAAGCACCTTTGATAATCTTACATATATTTCAATTATATTACAATTATATTATTGTTGTATAATATAGTTAACATATTAAATATATTAACATAGCAGCTTTATTGCTAATATAAATGAAACATACCACCAAATGATTGAAATTTTGAGTTACACATTTTGAGCTTTGGATTGACGTGTATACGCGTCCAAATGTTAGAAATATCAAACAGTTCCATAATTGGCAGGATACATGGGAAGAAAACGGTAGAAAAAAGCGCTTCAACTTCATATTTATGTATATTGAATTAAAGTATTTAACAAATATTGATCATTGTCATATACTTAGGAATGAAAAAAAATTGATGTAAAAAAATATACCCCAAGGGGACTCGAACCTACAAAAAAGTTTGCAGCGGCTCGAATCAACATCTCGGCTCGAGCCGATTCAGTTTGCTGATGCTTATGTTATAATTGTAACAGATGTGACAACAGCGTGACAGAGATTTTTATACGTGCCGGCAACTATACCGTACTGGTGTCTGTGTGCACGCATCACGTATTCACGTATGAATCGCCGTTCGTGGTGTGAAATTACAACTTACATTGCTCAAATTCACTATAATGTACCATAAACGCCACCGACGGAGAATCATTGAACTATTCTTACGTCGGATGCGTATAAATCGTATTTTACATTCTCCGCTTTCCAGAAGTGATAAATTGTGAAAAATCAAATTTCTGTGATCTTGTGCTAGTTCAAGGAAGCCCTAAAGGGTGTTTGAGCAGTGAATAAACCATTAAATCGTTCAATATTTGCTAAATGTGAAATGTGTCAAGATGTCTGCAGCCATCTTGTTGCCTACATCGTTG
The DNA here is from genome assembly GCA_963583965.1 of Nomada ferruginata. Lineage (NCBI taxonomy): Eukaryota > Metazoa > Arthropoda > Insecta > Hymenoptera > Apidae > Nomada > Nomada ferruginata. Next base: position 3,210,159 of record OY757225.1, on the reverse strand, counting down.
TCTGTGTCAAGCTTGCCAGTTTCAGAAACACTATTCTTCTCAACGAATGGTGTTTATTGGCGATCAAATATACCCTTTAGGGCTGTGGTGAAGTCTTCCCGTGTATTCTATATCCGCGAAAGTTTCATTAAGGTAATAATCGGGACAACAGTTCAAAAATTAGAAATCGGGTCTCTCTGTGGCGCATGTCGTATACGTGCATGCTTTCCGTTGTTTGTGTGAGTGCACGCACACCGGCCATGGCGCCTGGAGTCGGCCCCCTTAAGTAGTGTTTTTACGTTCTTGTTTCTATTTGTGTATTGTTTAAAACCCTTTGCGGTCCGCGCTGCATTCGCAATTTCGTCCCAGCTGGTCCGCACAGATTTCGCCAATCGCCCATCCGCTTGGTACCTTTTACTTTGGAAAACATTTGTGAGCTTACTAACGCAACGTACTTATGAATAGGTGGATGTATAACATAAAAGTTTAAGATTTTGTAAACATTATAGTTTATTGTTCACAGCTTATAATTTACCATGGTTTGATAGCGTTTATATGCCATATCGAGTGCACGGAAAGTTCTTAGCTGTTAATTATTTCTTGGGCATATAAATTTGTTTCTCTCACTATTTTAGCAACAAGCTCATCCGTAAAAAATAGTGAGAAAAATTGCAGAGGTGTAGTGCAATTACTTAGACCTTGCGGCCCTTGCACCTTTTCTCCCGTAGAAAATTCTATGGAACCAGAATACTCTTCGTTCTCACAGACAGTCTGCCAATCACTATGCTGGTCTGTTTCATTATCATTGGTACTACTTTCAGACGTATCAAGAATTCTGTTCGTATGTCTGAGTCGACTCAGTATAATTATGTCCTCCGATTCTTCATTACTTTCCACTTCAAGTGCACACATTGTTTGAAATGGTCTTTCTAGGACCTCGTGACAGTCACTGTCACTACTTTCAAGTTCATTCTCAAGCACCGTTCTACGTCGTCCTTCCTGTCTAGCCATAATCTTTCGAAAAAATTCTCTTATGGCAATTTCGACTTTGGTAATACTTTTTAACTGCACTACAACTTCCAACTGTACGCCACGGTGGCTTTGAAACTACTAAACTAAGCTCTTGGTTTCAAGAGGTATGGCCTATACGGGATAAGCTACACCGCAGCTCTTATCTTATCTCTTTTAGCGTACGACGAAGTCTGTGTCAACATAGGACGCGTTGGAACGAAACGCGGTGTCGAGTGGCGCTCGACATAGGACTTGCTGGAACCAAACGCTGTGTCGAGTGACGCTCGACATAGGACCGCAAAGGGTTAAAGTGTTAAATATGGCCAGCGAAAAGAAAATCACTTTACCTAAGTATGGGCGAACGATTGAAAGTCTTAGATGACTTGAAAACGTTCAATATTTCGACCGTTGCAAGAAAATACAACGTGCATCCGCTAACGATTTCGCGGATAAAAAATAACGCACCAAAAATTATGCAGTTCGTGAACAAACGGAAGATGCAGCAAAAACGACGAAGGATCAGACCAGACCAGACCATCCTTGTAGGACGCATTGGAGCAAAGTTTGATGGCTTGGTTCATCGAAAGCAGAACTCTTGGCGACTTCGTATCGAATGCTGTGCTTATGCAAAAAACGACGGAATTAAGGGACAATATGGGGTTGCCATCGGAGTTTAACCCTTTCGTTACGGGTGCCGACTATAATCTGCGTCCACGCGACGTGCTGTGTGTACGGGTGCCGACTATGGTCGACATGTATGCGACAATCTGCGCCGACTCTCGTCGATAAAAAAGAATCTACTATACCGGTAGAGTATCTCTTGATTCTATCGACCCATATTGAATTAAATCCTACTAAAAATATATTCTGCATACGAAACAAGTTTCTTCTGTTTTTTTTCTACTGGACTATTTGTACGATACAAAACGGTACTATAATACAAAACGAGGATTATAGTACAAAATCTCTCTTGAACTGTCATAAATAATTGAAAAATAGCGAGAGAATTTGGAAAGATTTTGTCTAATTTTACAGTTTAGAGGTAAATTTCAGGGTTAGAAACATTTATTTGAAAATTTTGTTTGAAGTTTTGTTAAAAATTTGTTTCATAAAATGTTTTTTGCGCCCTTGTTAGTAAGACCCGGCGGAGTTCAAAGAGAATTCTATTTTTGAATGGATTGACTGATTCAGAGAATGATTCCGAGAATGAAAACGAGAATAATTTCACTCTAAACAGAAAAAGAAGGAATATATGTAATACCTCAGACTCAGAAGCAGAGAAGGGTGAAGAAGACAGTGACGACTACTGCGATTCATGGTCGTCAAAAACTTTCATTCCTAAGATACATCAATTTACGCCAAAAAATACAGGAATTATACCAAATATTAGCAGATCGACAAAAATCATTGATTACTTTCAACTCTTCGTCTCAGAAGAGTTCGTACAATTTGTCGTAAGTGAAACAAATGAGTATTGGTCCGAAAAAAATAAGAATAATATGAAGTATGTAGAAGGAACTATACTATCCGAATTGTACTGTTTTTTTGCTGTGTCATTTTTAATGACACGCAACAAGAAGTTGTCCTTAGTGGAATACTGGAGTGTAGATACACTACTGCGTAGTGATGTTTTCGGAAAAATTATGGCTATAGACCGATATTTTAAATTGTTAGCGATGCTACATGTCAGCCATGATCTCAGATATACCAATGATCGGTTACATAAAATAAGGAAGGTCGTTGATATGCTCCGAAAAGCATTTAGCCAATCATTCTATCCATACCAACAGCTATGCATTCACGAAAGTTTGCTTTTGTATCAAGGGCGGTTATCGTTCAATCGTTCAAAAATAAAGAAGTAGATTTGGGATTAAATCGTTTATTCTTAGTGATTGCCGAACAGGATTTGTTCAGGACATTATTGTTTATGCCGGGTCATCGACTATGGTCAATAGCGAAAATAAGACATTTGGAAAATCGGGAGCAGTAGTAGAATCACTTATGAAGCCCTACCTAGGAAAGGGCCATACTCTATTTGTAGATAATTGGTATTCTAGTCCAGCCTTGTTCAATTTATTATATAATAATTGTACAAATGCATGCGGTACCGTAAGAAAAAGGCAAAAAGGAATGCCAAAGATTGATGATAAACTAAGAAAAGGAGAGGCATCGTTCCGTTCATCTAAAAATTTATTAGTTATAAAGTGGATGGACAAAAAGGAAGTATACATGCTTTCTAGCATGCATACGTCAGAATTTGCAACGATTTTTAGGCATGGAGGAAAAAAAATTGTACAAAAACCTCTATGCGTAATAGATTACAATAATTCTATGGGTACCATCGATAAAGCAGACATGGTGATAAGCACTGTAAATTCAACACGCAAATCTCTGAAATGGATATTGATCTGACATATGCGTGTGGAATGCGTATTATCTGTATAAACATAAAATGCAAAAACCCATATCTATGGCCAAGTTTCACTTGAAATTAACCCGGGAAATACTGGAAAAATATCATAAGAATATTAATTATCATCATCGAACAGTCAATAATAATCCATTGCGGCTAATAGAACGACATTATCCTTCACTCTATGTACCAATAAGAAAAAACCGAAATAGAAGGTGCGTCGTTTGCACGGCAAACGACAAAAGACGCGAATCTAGATACGAATGTAAAAATTGTAATGTAGGTCTCTGCGTCGATCCTTGTTTTAGAATTTACCATTCTGAATTAAATTACTAGGAATTATAATTTGATATCTACCTACCCTAAATTGTATTTTTATTTATAATAATAGCAAAATTTATAAATATGTAAATAACTGATTACTCATAAAATATACTCATTTTCATGTTTTTCATATAATACGACGAAACAGTTGTTACGTAGCTCTTAAAAAAGTGTACATACAAGAGAATCCCAAAGTGGCGTTGAAAGACGTAAGTGCGAACATCGAAGACTACCGACGTGCGATGTGCACACTTCGCGGCCCGGTGCCCCGTTCAGTGGCGTCACTCCAGCGGAGCGGCCTGCCGTAACGAAAGGGTTAAAGTTAGTAGGGACTGGTTAGATGGGTTTAAAAAAGGACAAAATATACGACTAGTAAGAGTGTATGGGGAAAGTGCAAGTGCTGATGAAGATCCAAATGTAGAATAATTCGTCAATAAAAAGGTTGTGTTCTACTATGCGAAAATTCTTTTTTTCGAACACTCTTCTCTCCCTATTAGTTCGGATAAGGTAGCTTCTACTGTATTACTTGGTGTACAGTGAGTATACAGGGTTGCTGGGGTGACTCTGAACAACTTTTTCCTTTACCAAAATGTTGGTGCGAGCTTCGTTTTTGAATTATTAATGAAAAACACTGGCTAATCAGAGCGCTTAAGAGCGTGGCTCTCAACCGCGCTCGGTCGAGGTCGTGAACGAACGCATTGGCACAGCGCGCTTAGCACAGCTGGCTGCAGCGTGGGTATCGAAGAAAGCGTGAGGCAAATGTTAGATCGTCATTAAAAATAATGTGTAATTATTCGTTATTCATGAATAACAAATAAACTAATAAGTCGTTTAATAACCGTTTTCGATACGTTTATTCATTATCCGAAAGGAATAAATGTGTCATTTCTTGTAAAAATCACGAATAAAAGTATCGAACATAGTTATTAAATGACTTATTAGTTTATTTGTTATTTATGAATAACGAATAATTCCACATTATTCCTACTTTAAGACGATGCACACGTTGTGCCAATGCGTTGGTTCACGTCCACGACCGAGTGCGATTGAGAGGCAGGCGTTTGAGCGCGCGCTCTATGGGCGCTCTGATTGGTCAGTGTTTTTCATTAATAATTCAAAAATGAAGCTTCAACCAACATTTTCGAACAAGCAAAAGTTGCTTGGTGTCTCCCCAGCAACCCCTCATTTCCGGGAGTTCCCATAATCAAGAGATATTCTGTACAAATTATGGTACTTATATTATAATAATATTATATATGCTTTTATTATATGCTTTTTAATTTTCTTTATACTTCACATAAATCCTTTTCATATGAATTTGATAATTTGACAATGATAAAATTATTCCTTGTTATTTTCAGAATATATATGTCGCGTATACTGTGAAAAAAATGTACTAGATGAAAACATTACCGATATCGGTATTGACATACCACATTTTTATGGGTCTCTCATGAAATTGGATATGGAATCTGAAACTGCCGCAATTGCTAAAGCAATATATCTAAAAAAATCAGATAATTTAGTTACAGCACGGCAGATCTTAAAAGATATACTTTTATTGAAACCATGCTCCGTATATGGGTGGATAGCATTGGGTGAAACAAGTGTGAAACTACATTGTTGGGAAGATGCAGAAAATGCTGCAAACCAGGCATTAGAAATGAAGATGCAGAAAGTGAGCCGTGAATTGTTATATAAAGTGGAACTAATATTAATTGAGTCGTTGAGTAGAAGTAATAATAAACAAAAATGGGAAACTGCATTCCGAAGATGTCAAAACGTAAGTATCTTTTGTTACTCTCTTTTGTTATTCACGGAAATGCGTTTATTAATGTGTTGTTCCGCAGAAGAACATGCATGCGGGTATTTCGTTAATACCAAGAAGGTGAAAGGAATGGGCTTTGCGCTATCATTCCAAAAATGATTGATGAAAATGAGATTCCTGAACGGAAAGCACAGTACAATCGGCTCCGTACTTAAAGGCGGGTCCACACTTGTTACGTTTTCTCACACTGTTACCGGGATAAGGATCTAGTCAAGTGGTCTAGAACAGGTTTGGGAGCAAATGTGGAGCGTTTCTTGTTTCCTCGTTGCATTAGCCGTTACTTGGTTCGGCGGATCGAGGTTGTCGGAATTTTACCCGCTCCAAAGGAGGCAGTGAGCGGCCGTAGATGTGTGCACTCGTCCTTGCGCCACTGCCCATGTGTTAGCTCGCCTCTGAACTGCCGTAGATGTGTGAACTCGTTTGTGCGGTGCTGTTCCTATGTATTATAGATTGTTTAGACTTGGGAAATAGGGCTCATTGGGTCTATGTTTATGAGATAGACTAGACTCCCTTGGCGACGTAGGACTGTTGTGAGTGCATGCCGAGTTCAGGCCTCGGTCAGGTTTATGACGCGATCGAAACTAACGCTATTTTTGCGGAGTAATTTTTAGCCTTTCGCCCATCTGAGTGCAGGATTTAGATGGTAAGGATTAGAATGAAAGAACACATGGTAAAGTCCTGCAATTTCAATTGACGCAACACTTTCCCTTTTTTGATACAATTAACGCCATTAATATTGATCGACAGACATGTAAAAATCAAAAGTTCTTTGTAAAATATTTTTATAAATAATGAAGATTTATTATATACGACTTAGAAATTATTGTTATACTAGAATCATCTACTTTAATCAACCTCATCCGGCCAAAGGTTGCCGGAAAAGATACAAATTTAAAAAAGCTAAAACTATTCAAGAGCGACTCAAGTACCTTCTTTGAAGCGGGTCAGTATACTGACAGCGCATGGAACGGCCGACCCAAGTAAAAAGTAACGCTATGAGGTATCAAGACACACCCCACATTTTTTCCCACAACTTTTCTAAACCACTTGACTAGGTAACAAATCCCAGTACGGTAACGAATGTGGGCCAACTTTTACGTGCAGAAGAATAGGAAATGGGTCCCACACCAAACCTCGTTACCAAAAACTGACGTAACGGGTATCAGTAACAGGACTACGTAACAAGTGTGGACACGTGTTAATGAAATTTTCGAACTTAAGGGGGAGTTCGGGTATTGCACCGAGCTGTATATCGACACAATCCGGCAAGAAACATGGGTTTAGGAGGGTACGTTGTCGGCCTTCTATTAGCAGATTTTAGGCTGCAGGAAGGGCTTTTCTAAAGAGGAAGGTTCAATGCAGCGCGCTGTGGTCATGGTTCAACGAGATTGTGTTGATATCTGATAATATGAGTGTCCAAAGTACAGCAAAAATGGAAAAAGTGCACCCGCAGAATCCAAGTATTTTTAGGTCACTAAAAGAGTTTTGTGATCCAAACGGTGGTCTGAGCGCGCTGCACTGAACATTCCTCTTTCGAATGTACCTTTATTCAGCTTAAAATCTTCGCATATAAGGACGAAGATATAGGAATAGACAAATCATCGAATGTATTTTTGCGGCCAGCATTACTGGAACCCCGGGTCTCATTACCATTTCCGTGTCACTCGTAAAGTTACCAACAGATTATAGAAAACGATGCCAAAATTACATATTTTGACAGAATTCTTTTGTTCTGTGCCGCAATAAAAGGCGACAAAAGATACCAAACAATTAATGATAATTAAAAATGTGTTAATTATAAAAACACATATAACAAATTTTCTTATTTCAATTGTAGTAATAGCAAATGAAATAATGTTGAAAGTTATAGTTTACAACAGGGCTCGGAATTAAGTGCTCTTTCGGGCCGATTTTTGGTGGCAACTCCTCCTTTCTCCCGCCGCGCGTCTTGGCCCGCGCAATCGCCAAGCGGCTCGAACCTCCTCAGGCGCGTAGCCTTGGAACGCGCGGGTACGCATTAGGGCAACACTCGTATTCGTAGGTTTCCACATCACCAATGGGGTACTATTACCGATGTGGTTCTTTTTTGGCAGTGGTAACCTCTGTAAGCCTATTCCACTGCTACGCACGATAAAAAATGTAAGAGTTAATTTAAAAGAATGTCGGAAAAAGAACTGATCGTAAATAGACAACGCTGTTCTATACAATGTTCGGTTCAACGTATTTGTGTGAATACTCGTTCTCGAAAATGCGTAGCATTAAGAACACCGCACAGCGTTAAATGATTCCACGCTCTCGTCTATGATACGACCAGCGACGTCCAGTTTAGCCGTGGATATTTCAAATTTGCCCAGCACGTCTAAACGTGCATGAAAATCTAGTTTTAGCAAACATGATTAAGATTTGGACAGTGAAAAGCATTTTCGGTATTTATTTTTTATCGTGCGACACAGTGGATTAGCCCTACAGGGGATACCACTGACAAAAAAAACGCATCGATAATAGTACCCCATGGATGATGTGGAAACCTACTGATACGGGTGTCGCCTTAAGGCGCACCCGTGCGTTTCATGGCTACGCGCCTGAGGAGGTTCGAGCCGCTTGGTGATTGCGCGGGCCAAGACGCGCGGCGTGAGAAAGGGGGAGTTGCCTCCGAAAATCGGCCCGAAAGAGCACTTAATTCCGAGCCCTGCTTTACATTATTTTCTTGTAAATGGCGATGAATGATGTAGAACTACTTACAAAATTGAGCTGAGAGTGTTAATTTTTGTAACACATAAACAATAAATCTGCCACAATGAAAAAAATAGCTACGATAACTATGTACTATAAGTAATTGTTAATTGTATAATAACTATACAAATTCTTTACCCCTCTCTTCACTGTGGAAATTTTATTATTAATGGAAGACGCAATTTCTGATTTATATTCAACTAATAATAATAACGGAGTAACTCATTCACTAATACAGGGTGTCCCGTAGCTATGGCACATCCCGGTAATGGGGGTAGGTGGGGTGATTTTGAACAACTTTTTCCTTGACCAAAAATATTGTTTGAAGCTTCGTTTTTGAGTTATTAACGGAAAACACTGGCCAATGAGAACGCCCGTATAGCGCGCGTTCAGCCGCATAACCACACAACTGCGCGCGGTCGTGATCATGTGCATCGACGGGCAACGTGCGGCAAATATTACATGGTCTTAAATTAAGAAAAATGTGTAATTATTCGTCATTCATGAATAATAATTTAATTAACAAGTCGTTTAATAACTGTAACATACTTTTATTCGTTATTCGAAACGAATAAAATGTTTTATTACTTATGAAAAAAATGTTATTTTTAACAGCACGATTTCAGGTGGATGAATTATGTTTTAAGAAATACGCTTGTCATTCTACACAATGAGCAAAGCAATGGGAAAAAGCGAATGAATTGAATTAAAAGTTATCAGTATATGCATATTCGGAACTCACATAAAATCTATATAAGAATTATTTGCCTTGATTTCTGATCGTGTAATTTTATAGAATCATTGATGTTTTGTAATTTTTATTTCTACACGTTTTATGGGTGCGCATATTTGTGTACTGTTTCATTCTTGGTACTCCTTCTGTTTCTTTCGCGCTGTTCGCTTCTATGTCCGACCGGAATCAAAATCTCGGCAGAAGCTGATTCATTTTGCTGATGGTCAGAATTGCAACAGTTATGGCAACAACGCGACAGAACTCTCAAATAATCTGATGTGAATGTACAATGAATTTTCTACACTTCCACTACAGTAGAAGGCTTCCCGTTTAAATTTTTTCAAGTACAACGCAACAGCTGAGAATTTCTTTCGACATTCATAATAAAATATGGAAATAGCAAGCAGCTACCTCTCACCTTCATCTGGCCACCGATGAGATATAAGAATAGACAAGACATGTGTGGGATCTTAGTTAAGGAAAATAACTAGATATCAGTGATTATAGGAATATGAAAATGTATAATATATTTTATTGTATATGACACTATAGACTACGGAGTAATACTAGAATAAACTGTTGATTTAAATACACGTTACTATGCACACAAAATAAAGGCTCAAGACCGCACCTCGCAGGTCAGAGTTTTCTCGGTCACAGTTCGCTCTCGACTGTCCCTAAAAGCTATTTTTTCTTAGCCTAAACTTTCACCCCCAATGTCGGCTGCATCGCATGCGTCTGGAAAATTTCGCTGGCGACCGACACGGACACACACACACACACACACACAGTCTTAACCTAAGCAAGGCCCCTTTTTAACGGTGGCCTCTTGGCTTGAGCTACGGTCATATTTATGACTCCACACATGTTATGGACATTAGTGGCCCACCGAGACTGACATACCGACTCAGGCTACGGGTACAGTGGAACCGAATTTCGGCCTTACGACGTCTGATGAATTCGGAAACGAATCAACGCCATGAGATTAAATGGAAGCGGTGTCACTGCATACGACCCGAATGCGTGCGAAGACGCGAGACACTTGACGGGAATTCGATTTTTTCGTCCGAACTGAAGTGGCTGGCCCCCCCGTAGCGAGGGTCGTGGCTCTTTTTTCTACATAGGTTCGTCCTAAATAAATAGAAATACGATCTTTTCGTCCGAATATGCTAGCCGATCAACTGGGTTTGATTTTTTCGCCCGAAACCGACCGTGGTCCCAATACTTCACGATGGACTTTTTGTTGGTATATTGTCGCATTGATTTTTACATTTCGGTTAATGAATATTAAGGGGTCTTCCCTCGGAGTTGGTGTGAGTACCACTATAATTACGGTGTTTCGGAGGGTCACAGTGCCAGATGTCTTTATGGTTCGAGGTAACAGGGTTATAGTTTGCAGATGTGTTAAAAAGGAAACCGAATTTTTCCGTTCTAATCTTTCATTTGTTAACAAGATTATTAATAAATTGAGGACGCTCGCGCTTCATCCCCGCCACTGGAGGGGTCCCCCCCGGGTTCGAGTGGAAGGAGCACGCTGATACGTTTTGACTAGTCGACATGTCCCGGAGGCAGATAGCTTAGAAAAAGAAACAAGTGGCTTCGTATCCGTGAGACAACACTAATGCAACCGTGAAACTTTTTTATTGTTACTTATTTCGTTATGAAAATTGCATTAATATATTGTTGGGGTTGTTGTGATTAAAATGAGGCCAAACACGATATAATTTGGATTATATTAGCCAAATCCATGTCCCTTTTCTACGGCGTGCATCATAGATGTGAACTCACATTCGTCGGAATAGAATACGCAGCCACTGGCACCGCTCCACTTCGCACAGCCGATTCGGTTCGCTCTGACGACGTCGCAAGGCCGAAATTCGGTTCCACTGTACCCGTAGCCTCACAAGGGTACACCGCGAACCGTCACTCCCGGATTTGAATGAAACTTGGTGGATATATTAAGCAGGCGAAAATAAGGGACGCGTATTTTTTTATAGCGGCCCAATCGCAAGTGTAAGGGTGAAACGACCCCCTTGAAGTTTCAGCAGAAAAATGGTATCTTGGAAACGGTTACAGATATAAGAAAACTTCTTAAGGAAAAGTTTCATGGTTTTTTGAGGTAAAACAAATAGTGGTCACAGATTTTGTAAAAAGTAATTTGTTTATAACAATTTTTTTTATTGTTACATTATTTAACAACCGAAATTTTTTCTGAATCCATTGATATATAATATGATGGATTTGCCTCCTACAGTTTTGTAAATTTTCATATAATACACATACCGCGCGGTCCGCCTTGCTGCGGCCGCACGAGATATACACGTATAGGTATACGGACGGCTATTATTATGAGATACGCATCTATTAATCACAGTAAGGTCTTGTTTTCGCTGCATTCCATATCACGTGTGTCTAATATATGCTGGTATGGAGACATATAGATGTTAAGATAACAGAATTATTATTATGTATTTACATACGTATTTTTATACGCTCATACCTGTGCGGGGAAGACCTATCCATAATATACGCAAATAACAAACAATTGTTGAAATCACTTGTTGTTGTGTTTGGTAGGCAATAATTAAGACTCGGTTTACTGATGTACGGTTTTACTGATAGATATGTACATCCTTGCTGAACGATACAATCTTTCTGTACTAGAAACCGCTCACCTGTGGTGTACCGGTGATCGCGCGTTTCCCCTTCCTCTATATCCCCCAGGACCGCGAATTACAAATCCTATTTGGACATAACATCTCTCCCTCCCCTTGCGAGAGAGAATCAACGGATACATTTGTAAACAACTTAAACTATGACTATGTACATCCTACGCAGGGTAAATAATTAATATGGTCTAATTAAGGTAACGTAGTTCTAATAAGGAATAGGTGCGCCAAAACGTTCGGGTTCTGTTCGATCACGTGTGGACCTTCGTAAAATTCCCGATCCCCGTTCTCCGTCTTCTTCCGTACTTTCTTGCACCGGTAATTGTCCTCTGGGATCGCGCATTCCCGCATTCGGTTCTTCAGGCCCTACTGCCGTCTCTGGTCTGGGTGATCTTTCGGGTTCATGTCTCCGTGTGTCCGGTGGATCATAATCCCATTCTTCAACACGGTTCCCATTCTTCTGTATTGGAACTCTACCTACTTTGCGTATTTGATTAATGTGACGTTTCCAAGAACGTCCGTCGTCTAAATATATTACATAATGTACATCACCTAACTTTCGTTTTACAACGCCGAAATTCCATTTCGTTTTGCCGTAATAGTTCCTACATTTAACCCTCTCGCCCACCTGTAATATTCGCAAATTGCCAATAATCGTATTTTTGTTATCTCCCGTCCTTTCCTTTTGGGGTAATAATAGGTCCAATCGTGTAAGTATTTTGTAGCTAAAAATTCTTTCGGCCGGTGACACACCGGTAGTTTGATGAGGCGTGCAACGGTAACGTAATAAGAAATTTTGTAACGCATTCAGAAGTTCTATCTTATTAGCTTTCGTATTTTGGAACCTTTTCTTTAACGCAGATTTCAAAGTCTGAACAAATCTCTCCGCCTGCCCGTTTGTGGCTGGGTGAAAAGGTGCGGTTGTCTGATGTGCAATTCCGTTTGACTTCAAGAATTGTGTAAATTCGGTTGAAACGAACGAACGACCATTATCGGATACTATTAGTTACGGAATTCCAAACATTGAAAATGTCTGCTTTAATTTTTGTATTGTTGTTGCGCTTGTTATATCTTTTGTCATGTGAATTTCTGGCCACTTTGAAAACGCATCAATTAGTACGAGAAAGTAATGTTCCATAAATGGACCTGCATAGTCTATATGGATTCTCTGGAATGGAAATTCCGCTGGTTTCCATTCTTGGCCATGTACTTTTGGTGGATCGTTTTGCACCAAATTACAATTTACGCAATCTTTTACTGTGGCCTCAAGGTCGCGATCGATCCGCGGCCACCACACATACCTTCTAGCAAGTGCTTTCATTTTAACTATCCCTACATGTTCCGCGTGTAATTCTTGTAAGATTTGATTTCGGAATCGCTTAGGAATTAGTACTCTGCCCTTCCGTAAAATTACTCCGCGTTGACAACTAAATTCTGTTTGCGGTATATTAAATCTATCGCTTAATTCTAATTCCTTACCACTAAGTAAACCGTCTTTTAACTTTTTTAGTTTCGCATCCTTTACCGTCTCACCTACCAAGTCTTTAAATGTAACTGGTAATGTATTTATTAGATTGATTTCGTAATCATCAATTACGTCGTATTCAAAATCATTTTCTATCTTAACGGGTAATCGAGATAGTCCATCGGCATTTCCATGTAATTTTGTATTTTTGTATTTAATGTCGAACGTAAATGCTTGTAAAAAAATAGCGTAATGTTGCATTCTCATTGCACTATGTATTGGCAACGCTTTCTGTTGCGAGAAAATTTGTGCTAGTGGACGGTGGTCAGTGTACAATGTAAAACAATTACCGTATAAGAATTGATAAAATTTCTTCACGGCAAAAATAATCGCGTATGCTTCTTTGTCAATTTGGGCGTATTTTCTTTGCGTATGTGACAACGACCGAGATGCGTACTGTATCACACGTTCGGTACCGTCCGGATATTTATGAGAAAGCACGGCTCCTACGCCGTAAGCGCTCGCATCGCAAGCTACTACTAATGGAAGTTTCGGATCATAATGTACTAAAACTTTGTCACTCATGAATTCTTCCTTTGCTGTGATGAAAGCTTTTTCACATGCAGCTGTCCACCGAAAAGGAACCTCTCGCCCTCCCCTTTTTTCCAAAAGTGTATGCAAGGGAGTTAAGGGGGTAGACACGGGTAATGCAGCGAGCTGTATATCGACATAATTTGGCCCGAAACATGGGTGTCGAAAGGTTCGTTTTTTTTCCTTATACGAGAATATTTTGAGCTGGGTGAGGGCTCATTCGAAAGAGGAAGGTTGAACGAGGAGCGCTGCACAGCTTTTTCAAGGAAATTGTGTTGATATCTAATAATATGAGTGTTCAAAGTGTAACCAAAAATCGATAAAATACACCCGCAGAATACAAGCATTTTTAGGTCACTAAAAGAGTTTTGTGACACAATCAGGGCGTGCAGCGCTCCTCGTTAACCCCTCCTCTTTCGAATGAGCCCTCACCCAGCTCAAAATATTCTCATATAAGGAAGAAAAACTAACCTTTCTGACTGCACTCCCACAGACGAGTTTCGTCGTCCGCTTTTAGTATTGCCGTTAAAACAGAGCACGTGACGTCACAAATTTAGTTCAGGTAGTGGTGACGAGGTGGCGCTTACTCAGGAGGGCTGGCAACGTGAAATCATAGCAAAACTGAAGCGTTGGCTTGTGACATGTGCTACAGGAAAAGCGTGATGCAGTCAATGTATGCATTTTCGTACGATTATAGGGTAGGTCATGCATTTTAGGCGTACGTTGACTGGGAACTGTATAAATTTACTAAACGCTTTTACTGTAACACATGCTTGACTTGAAATCGCTGTCGAATTTATGTTATAATTATATGGCTATATATTATTTAAAATATAAAAGAAGAGATTGGAACTTTTTTACTAATACTGGAAGTATTGTTGTACTGATATCATATTTTCAGAATATGGTAGTACAGCAATTATTTGAAATTATTGCTCTTATTATTCTTTTTCATTCTTTTGACTATTTTGTATAAAACATATTATAAGGAAATGTCTAAATCAGTCAACAGTTGACTCCCTGATTTTTTTGATAAGCTTTACGCTCCTATGTATGTAGTATCGAACGCCGATTCAGACGTGCATACGCGATACGTGAATACAGACACAGTAAGGCATAGTTGTCGCACCTTATCAAGACTTCTGTCGCGCTGTTGCCACATCTGTTACAAATGTGATCATCAGCTAACTGAATGAATCGGCTCGGGCGGAGATTTTGTCTCGAGCCGTCAGAAACTTTTCTGTAGGTTCAAGTCCCGCACATGTTCATTTTTTTACTTTCTGAATTTCTCTTAATAAAACTTTTACTAACGTACTTGCGAGATGTTTCTGATTAAAATAAGGCCAAACACGATATAGTTTGAATTATATTTACTTGCTGATACTAATTGAGTACGTACCACAAAGTCTGTATCAACCAGTAAATACAATCCAAATTATATCGTGTTTGGGCTCATTTGAATCAGAAAGATCTCCCAGATACATTGGTAAAAGTTGCATGTAGAAAAATTAATAAATAAAAAAGTTTCATCGTTGAATTAGGATTAGTCACACCGATACTCTGGTTCGGATCGTATTACACCGCGTCGTCGAGCGTCGTTATCGCCACGGAGCATTCCCCGACGTGGAGGGGGGATAGTCCATTTCTCCAGCCAATCTTTTCTTGCATTTTTGTCATCACAATACAATGTATTGTTCAAAACTTTCTCATCACCATTCAAACATGTGTACGAGACTGACTGGTCAATTTTGAACAGTTGGAAAAACGTTTTGCAGAAAATGTTTCGAACAATTGAGTGTAAGATTATCGAACGGAGAGGAGTAGTCTCTCTGTCTCGATTAGGTATTACTTATTACAATGATTCTGTGAAGACGTCGGTCGTGAGGACGCCTACGTCACCATGGCCCTTTTTAACCATTTTAGGGTTCGCCCCAAAAGAAAGCTACGCTAGACAAATATAGCGTGCTTCGGCAAAATGCACAATGCCCGCCTCGGCCGTTCCTGTACCTCGAATATTCTAACATGAGTGGATCTGATTTCGGTAAATTTATAGAAGCTCATCTACTTTTTCTTTTCTCTTATAATTCCTTACTGCAACGAAACATATTGAAGCATAACCACATTTCAAGTAATTCAAATGTACAATGAATTTTCTACGCTTGCACTACCAGCAGACTTTCCGTTTAAATTCTTTCAAGTGCAACGCAACAGCTGACAATGTCTTTCCACATTCAGATTACAATATCGAAATAAGAAGCAGCTCCCTCTCGCCTGTCGGTATTACCATTTCTGTGCAGGAAAAAGCTGCTGTAATACCGACCTTCCAAATCGGAGAGGTCACGTGCGTGTCTACCCCCTTAAGCACTCTCTATTATCTGGATGGATTTCCATCTGGAGGTATGCCTCTTTCAAATCGATTTTTGGAAATTTTTCTCCCCCTGCTAGGGTACTGAAAAGTTCATCTACCGTGGGGAGTGGATACTCGTCAATTTGTAAACATTTATTTAGGGTAACACTGAAATC
Organism: Nomada ferruginata; assembly: GCA_963583965.1. Taxonomy (NCBI): domain Eukaryota; kingdom Metazoa; phylum Arthropoda; class Insecta; order Hymenoptera; family Apidae; genus Nomada; species Nomada ferruginata. Next base: position 3,193,890 of record OY757225.1, on the reverse strand, counting down.
TCCGCATAAGCGAATTCTATTTCCCTTTTTTAATACCGGTACGATCGGTGTTGCCCATTCTGAGGTATTAATTTTGTCTAAAATGCCTTCTCTTACTAACTTTTCAATTTCTTGTTCAACTAATGTAAGGAGTTTGAAAGGAACTCTACGTGCTTTTAGAAAAATTGGTCGTGCATCTTTTTTAAGTGTCAATTTCGCTTGAATATATTTTATTTTTGTAGACGTCTTATCCAATTTATTTTCGTAATTTTGTAATGTATTTTGTAAGTTATTGACTGTACTTGTATCTAAGACAAACAATGAATTGTTTAATTGAATTTGTAATTGACAAGTCCACTCGCGTCCCATTAACGGTTCCCGGTCCGTTTCCGCCACGTAAATATGTAATTTTTTTACGATGTTGTTGTATTCGGCTGTAACCTCTACGTATCCTAATATTGTAACGACCGATTTGCAGTACGTAGTTAATTTTAATTTTGTACTTTTTATACGAGCATCTGGCAGCCATTTTCTAAGGAAGTATTCCCTTACAACTGTTACTGCCGCGCCACTATCAATTTCGAAACGTATTTGCCTACCTTCTACCTTCACCGTAACAAAATATTTTCCTCTGTATCGCTCTTGCCTTGTCTCCATCCATAATATATCATTCAGCTGATTCACCATTCCTTGGTTCTTTCGCATACAAATTTTCTGCAAATGGCCTTTCGTACCGCAATTTCTACAGATTATATTCCTGTTTAACGTACATTCCGTGGCGAGGTGCCTCCCGCCGCATCTAAAACATGAAATATTCTTAACATTATAACTTAAATTAACGTTTCGCTTTGCTTTTGTAGAGGTGCCAGGTCCTGCTCCTTTCGGCGTCTTCGTACTCCACTCTTGCCGCGTTTTCTTCTTGTCGAACTTTTTCTGTTCCACATAATCTACCGAAGCTGTCCCGGATTGTATTTGGTTTACGTCTCTCTCTGTTAGTTCCATTGAAATTGCTGTTTCTACCGCCTTTTCGAACGTCAGATCCTTAATCTCCAATAATAATCGAGATTGTATGCGCTTATTTGCAATGTATGCGCAAATTTGCAATGTATGCTTAACTTATGTAAAATGGCCACGAACTGTTGTACGCTTTCACCCTCGTGTTGCCTTCGTTGATGAAAACGGAAATTCTCCGCCACTTCCAACGGTTTCGGAGCGTAGAATTCCTCCAATTTTTCCGTGAGCTTTTTATATATACGTAGCCGTGTAAGGATCACTCGGCGCTAATCTATCACATAGTATATCGAACGACTTAGAACCGATAAAATGTAACAGATACGCCACCTTTTTTGTTTCGGGTATATTGAACACTGAAATGGCTCCTTCGAATCTCATGAGCCATCTCTTCCAGTTTGTCGTCGTCGAGTCGAACATGTCGATCGCGATATTCCCGTAAATTGAATTTATTTGTGGTTCTGCCATCGTTTGTGATCAGTCGTAATAACGTATGTAAGAATGTACAATGTAGAATTGTTCTGCGTATCACTGGCACGTGTTCCAGCGCTTTCTTCTTGATTCGCTCGTATTTTGTAAAATACTCACTGATTCACGAAACTAGTTCGAAGGCGGAAAATATACTTAAAATCCCATCCTCGTCGCCAATCTGTTGTGTTTGGTAGGCAATAATTAAGACTCGGTTTACTGATGTACGGTTTTACTGATAGATATGTACATCCTTGCTGATCGATACAATCTTTCTGTACTAGAAACCGCTCACCTGTGGTGTACCGGTGATCGCGCGTTTCCCCTTCCTCTATATCCCCCAGGACCGCGAATTACAAATCCTATTCGGACATAACACTTGTGTTGAAAATTAATTAATTTTAATTAATGTAATTTATGGTGAGTTTTGTAAATATCAAAATATCAATTCGTGGTAATACGATCAAATTGTAGGACGACATTAAAACCTTATCATACCGAAAGGCACAACGGGAAGAATTCAACCGCTAGATGTTTACGGATTTCGAGTTTGGAAAAACTTCTCGTTTAAACGCTTCTCGGACATGGTTATACTTTTCGATTACGATGTTAATCTTCATTTAAGAGACAATATTATTAAACTTCAATCTCTAACACACAATCAGTTCTCTTCCCCAATATTCACAGATCTTTTCAAATATGCGTGGTTTAAGAGTGGCTATTTAGAAAACAAGCACCAACATGTGACATTTGTGGAAATGCTGCTATCATTACTTGTGCGTGGTGTAAGAAATCATTTTGCTTTCGACATTTCTTTACGGAATACCATTTCTGTGAAACTTATGTTCCGTAAAATTACAGTCTCCATACTATTAATATTGCGATCCATGTATGATAAATGGGATAAATAATTCACTAACGAAAAGTACACAAGCCACGTATACTTAATCTTCATTCGAAATGAAACGACATCAATTATTAAATTTGGCGAAATAATCCTCGCCCGATAGCGATCGTATACATAAAAGTAAAGAAACTGGTAGTCTTCTCGAATTTCATATACTACTTCTCTAATTCTTATACGAATTTTGTTATTAACGGATATAAATTTCCAAGTAACGAACTACTTCCTAACAATATCATATTGCAATGTATGGTAATGTAATTAATATTACTATTGCAAAGTAGATGATATTAGATGTTTCTGTTATGATTAATAAATGCGTATCTCATAATAATAGCCGTCCGTATACCTATACGTGTACAGAGTGGCCCGGAACTCGCGCGGTATTTTTAAAAAAGGGGTAGCTGAGGTGATTCTGAACAACTTTTTCCTTGACCAAAATATTGTTTGAAGCTTCGTTTTTTAGTTATTAACGAAAAACACTGGCCAATGCGAGCGCCCGTATAGCGCAAGCTCAGTCACAATTGTGCGCGGTCGAGATCGGGTGCATCGAGGGGCAACGTACGGCCAATATTACAATCGTCTTACATTAAGAATAGTGTGTAATTCTTCGTTATTCGTCAATAACAATTTAATTAACAAGTCGTTTAATAACTGTTCCATACTTTTATTCGTTTTCCGAAACGAATAAAGTGTTTTATTAATTATGAAAAAAGTGTTTGGATGATTAATGTTAGAAAAGGGTAGTTAATCCATTCGACCGCGAATTTACCTGCTTCGACGGGATCTTGCCATATGGTCATTGTACCGATCCTGACCTATTTTTATTATTACCAGGCTTATATTAGCTCGCAACGATCTTGTATGCGCCAAATCTTGTAATTGAATTTTAAACCACTTCCCATAGTCCAATCTTGCTGAAATTTTGTATACGCACTTGCTTCCGATGACAATACTTGATGGCATACTCGGGGGGCCAAAAATGACAATAATAAACAAAACAATAAAAATGCCAAAGCCGTAACGGCACTGCTCGTTGAGCGACACTGCTTTTTCCAAACAGAACCACATCGCTACGCCGCTGCCGATCAGTGTAATGAATATGTTCTCGGGTATATCGGTGAGCTAGTACTTTTTTTTTTTTTTCTAACATACGTTTATTGTGCCATAACAGAAATAAATAAGATATATACAAGAGAGAAAGCTACAATAAACCAAAACGTACAAAAGGATAACTATTGACCAGAGTATTAATACTGAGATCGATGGCTCTGGCGCTGAGCACTCGCGATCTTATCACTAAATTTAAACTACTGCGCTTATCGCTACATATGATATAAAGTTAAGGGTTAGCTTGTACAAGTGAATGGGTTAGTTTGTGTATAGAAAGGCACGAAAAAAACTATACGATACATTTGGCGGTAGTTAAATGGTTGGTTGAGAACGGGAAGGGTGAGGAGGAGGGGGATGGGGAGGGGGAGGAGGAATGTGTATTTTTATTTACAATAATTGTGGTAACAAACGTTTTTTCACATTGGTTTACTATGACTATTGGTCGTTATACTAATTAGGTATATAGGGAGTGACAGGTAGTTTGATGCTTAAGGTTGGAGGTCAAATTTAACAATTAAAAATTTCTCGGTGGGTAATCGGTCGATTAGGTTTTATTATTTGTATTTGTAGATATTATTTATTGTTGTTAGGTTCGGTTTATATTGTGGTTGCTATTACGATAGCCACCAGTATTTTTTTATGTCCCGGCGGTGTTGGTCCTTTCGATCTACGGTTGACAGTTTGTCGTTATATTTTATGTTACTGTTGGGTGTGTTAGTGTCTGTGGGTGCGTAGAGAATTTTTTTATCGTCGGCTTTCCTATAAAGGTGGTAGAGGAGGGGTATATTTTCGCGGTTTTGAATGTACCCTAGGCTATCTAAGTAAGTGAATGATTCGGGTGGGGTGTATCCGGTGGAGCGCGTATTTTTATAGTATTGTGGATTAGGATAGATTGAGCTATTTATGAGGCTATTGCTTTTTATATTTCGTATATTTGCCCAGTGATTGCGGATGAGCTTGAGTTGAAGAGATCTATTCTGATTAAGTTGGCGGATTCGTATAATTTTTGATTGCTAATAAGTTTGGTGTAGTTAGATTCAGGCGATCTGTATTTATTTAGGCAGGCTCGGAGGCATCGTCGTTCTAAGATTCTTAGTTTTTCCATGGTGCTTGCGGAGATGTTAAACCATATGGGGCAACCGTAAGTTAAAATCGGTCTTATCAAGGATTTTGGCTTTTACGTTTAGTGTTTTTGAGTAAAAAAGGCGTTTGTGCGCGGCGAATGCTCTTTGGGCTTTGTCAATTTGTATTTGTATGTGGTTGGTGTAGTTTAATTTAAAGTCTACTTGTACGCCTAGATAGCGCACCACTTTTTTGTGAGAAATTTTTATCTGTCTGTTATTATTGTCGTATAGTTGGAAGTTTTTCGAGTGCTTGCGTACGTCGTTGTTTGCGTTTGAGATGTTTGATATGTATGGGCGGAATAATATTGTTTCGCATTTATTTGTGTTAATTTTTAATTTCCAAGTGTATAAATGATCTTGTATTTTGGCGAAGATTTCTTGTAGTTGTGTTTTTAATATTGACGGTTTGGCGTGTTTTATGTATATTAGTATGTCATCGGCGAAGGCTATTGCGAATTTGGTGTGGTCTTTATTTAGGCCGTACATGTGGAGTAAGTCGCTCATGTAAATGCTAAACAGAATTGGGGAATTGACTGTTCCTTGTTGGAGTCCGTTTTTGATTGAGAAGGTTCTAGAGGATGTTGTATTCTTGTCGGCGACTATGAAATTTTTTTCGTGTAGCATGTTCCGTATCATTTTTGTGAGGTGTCGCGGGAATTTTTTGTTTATTAGTTTGAAAAACAGACCGTCCAGCCAGACTGTGTCGAAGGCTTTTTCCAGGTCTATAAAGAGGGCTCCTACGCATTCGTTCGCGTTTCTCGCCCAGCAGATATCTGAGGTGAATTTTGATAAGGCGTGTACTGTGGAGTGTTGGTGTCTAAATCCGAATTGAGTTTCTGGGATAATGTTGTTGTCTTTAGTGAATTTCAGGATGGCATCGTTAATTGTCGTTTCGAAGATTTTACTAATGTTCGCGAGGAGGCTGATGGGGCGGTAGTCCGTTGGGGAGTTTCCGTCCTTTCCTTTCTTTTTTAGTGTAATTAATTTGGCTGTTTTCCAAGCTGTCGGGAAATACATTAGGTTGAGGCAGTTATTAAACAGGACAGTATAGTTGTATATGTATTGAGGCGGTAGGTTCTTCAGGGCTATGTTGGGGATTTTATCAAAGCTGGATGATTTTTTGTGGTTTAGTTTTTTAAAGGTGTTGGTTAATTTTGTGTATGAGGTGAAATAGTCTGTTGGTACGTATTTTTCTTCCGGGTTGTCTGCTGTGTTGGTGGAGTCGAATGTGCAAACCGTATTGCTATTATTTTTGTCTTGGTGTATCTCTTGTTCAAGTGTCCGAGTTTTCAGGTTGATTATATTCGATAGCTGTTCTTTGCCCATGTGTAGATTTTGGGAGTGAACAGCTTCGAAGTGGGCACCGAGGATATTTAGTTTCTGTACTGTGTCTGTGATTGTGATGTTGCTTTGTGCATCTGTTTGTTGACAGTCAGGGTTTATGTTTGCTTCTTTGAGAAGCTGTGCGTTACTTGATGGGATTTTTAGCGTCTCTATGTTGTTTGCAGTTTTAGGTCTGAAAATGCTATTTATTGAGGGGAAGAATTTTGAGGAGTTCTGGGTGGAAATTTTGGAGATTTTATTTTCCCAGAATTTGCTAATGGATTCTTGGAATGCTTTCTTGATTTCGTACCTCACTGTTTTGAGTATGCCTTTGAGTTCTGTTATCAGTGCGTCGTTGTTAGTGGTGTAATTTGTAATTTTCGTTAGTCTATTTATTTGTGTTAACAGGTGGCTTTTTTGGTTCCTGAGCCGTCGGATGTGGGGTGTAACGTATTTGTCTGTTGAATTTTGTTTTGGTGGTGTATGTGGTATTGCGTAATCTATTGCCTTGTTTATGTTTCTGTTTAGTGCGTCGATGTGCTTGTCTATTTCTTCTGTTGTTAAGTTTCTATCGTTTTGTATAGTTAAGTTGTCTGTATCTGTGATAAATTTTTTGAATTTTGGCCAGTCGGCTTTAGCGAAGTTATATTTTTCGTGTGTCGTTAGTTCGTCTAACTCCATTGTATGAATTGACGGGATGGATATTTGTATCTTAACTGCTCTGTGGTCGCTGTCGCGTTCGTATGAGTCCAGTGTTTGGTGTCTGAGTAAATTATGCAGTTTGATACGATTGTCTGTGAGGCATAGGTCTATGAAAGCTCCACTGGCGGGGAAGGATGGGATTGCTGTCCTGTAGAGGGCGATTCTATAGGCTATTTGGTTTTCTTCTGTCCATTTATTTAGAGCGGTGCCTCTACTGTTAATTGTTACGTTACCCCAGGATTGGTGTTTCGCATTTAAGTCACCTGCTAAGATGTAAAAGTTATTTTGTTTATGGAGTTCTAATTGGTGGAACAAAGATTTTAGTTCTAAAATAAATTCTTTTTTGTTGTTTCCTGTTGCGTATCCCGCTATTATAAAGAGTTTGATGCTATTTTGTAACTGTAGTTCTATTATTGTTGCTTCGAGGCTTTCGTTGTTATGGGACTGGTGAAGGTGGATTTGTTTGTATTTTATCATTTCTTTGATTAGGATACCTGTGCCTCCTGCTTGTTTAGCGTTAGGTCTGTCATTTCTGATGAAATTGTAATTTTTAAAGCATATTTTGTGGTTGTGATTTAATTTCGTCTCGGATAAGAGTACTATGTCGGGGTTATATTTGTCAAGGCAGTCTAGGAGAGAGGCTCGTCTTTCGTTTGTAATTATGGAATTTACGTTCATTTGTATTATGTTAAGGTGGCTGATTGCGATTTTATTGAGTGGGTTGTTTTGCGGTGGGGCTAGTGTATGCATTAGAATTCGATTCCTAGAGTTTCTGTAATGAGGTTAATTCTGTTGGAGTTTATTTCTACACTTTCGGCTATGCGCGTCATCTGTTTGTTAATTGATATCATCATGAGTTTAATGTCTTCTAATGTGTTCGTGGGGTGCGAGTCTGGTTGTGGGCGTTGAGTGTGTAGTTCTTGTGCCGTGGGGGCTGTTATGTTTTTCGCGAGTGTTGGGAATTTTTTATTTGTAACCATTGCACTGTAGGAAAAGTCTGGGTTAACCGTTTTTTCTATTAGTTTTAGTTTCCGTTCCTTCTCTGCTTTGAGAAATTGCACTCTTTCGTCTATTTTTAGTTTGAGTTCTTTTAGCTGGGTGCCCGAAGTTTTTGCAATTGACGCAGTATGGTTGCTCCGTACTGTCTTCGGTACGCTTGTATTCTCCCGGGTTGTGGGGGAGGTTGCATTTAACGCACCTGTAGGCTAAATTGCAGTTAAATGCGACGTGACCGATTCTTTGGCATCTTTTGCATTGTATACGGTCTTTTTTGATTATTTTCTCCCAGCGGATTAGGGAGTGCAGGACTATTTTTATTTCTTTTAGGTTTTCTATTTTGCTATCAGGTGATAGTTGTACGATGAAAATCGGGAGGTTTCGCCCTTCAAGCTGGGATTTTCGCGTTTGGAATTTTTTAACCGATGTAAATTGGAGGTTAGCGATGTTTTTTTTCTGGAGTTCTTCCAGGACCGATTCCGGTTCGAAGTTTCCTTCTAGATTCTTTAGTAATATTGTGATGGTTTTTTCTGTTTTTGGGGTGTACGAGAAGAAGTTTATATTATTATTCTTTAGAGTTTCGCGGGCCGATTTAAAGCTATCTATGTTTTCCATTTGGAGGAGATGTTTATTGGTTCCTATCTTTTTTGTATAGAATTTGGTTGTAGTTTGAGAAATTGCGTTAATTGTTTTGCTGCAGGGAGTGTCTATTATTGTTATGGGCCGTGGTCTTGTTGTTTTCGTGTTTTCTACGGGGGTGGAGTCATTATTTTGTATTTTGTTTTTTTTGTTTGGTGGCGGGGTGGGTGAGGCGCTTCATACTACCTGTCGCTGTGGGTAAGAGGGTCTTGCTGGTGGGTGGATGTGGCTGCTTGCTGTTTCTGGGCTTCCTTTCGTTTTCGGGGCTGACCTTTTGGCTGCTACTACCTGCGTCCATGGTGATGTGTCCATCGGCGTTGTCGGGTCTTCCTGTGGGTGCGTGGCGGCTACCTGCGTTCTTCCTTCCTTCGGTTGTGATTCAGGGTGAGTCGGTGGTTGGGGATTTCCCATAATTTTAGCGTTTCGGGCTCGTTCCTCCTCGAGCTGCTTTGATAATTTTTCCACCGTTTTGTTAAGATTTTCGATGATTTCCATGAAATCTTTTATGTCTAGGCTTGCTTGTTCCGTGTTGCCTGCTTGTTTCTTGGTCGTTGCTGAACCTTTCTTTGTCGGTGGCATTTTTGTTTCGGCGTTTGTGTTTATTGTTCGTTTGGTGTTTGGCTTTGGGTTAAGCCTTTTTTTGTTTATTTTTTGTTTCAGGATTTGATTTATTTCCTTGAAACGCTCTGCGGCGTTTTCTTCTGATGTGTTGGTGTCAGATAATAACTGTATTAAGTCATTTGTACTTTTGGTATTCACTTTTTTAGATATGTCATGTCATGATTTTATAGTCGTCGACTGGAAGTATACTTTATTAATAATTCGTGAGAACAAGTCAGGACTGCTCCGAACGGCGATCGATGCTAGAATGTCCTCGCTGCATCGTGGTCGCCAAAGGACGCGCCGTCTGGGTTTTTCCCGGACGCCATTCCTGTAAGGGCCGGGGCCACGTGCACCTTGTAGCTCATCACGTCCGCGGTGTACGTGCGCTTTCGGGGCTCGCGCCGACGCTAGCCGTATGCCCCGGTAGAACGCACGCGGTCCGAAATCTCTTACATTTATTTAAATTCATATTAAATTATTATATTATTTTCTCCTTTTTAGTGCATTTTAATATAAGCGTGGTTTTTAAAAAGTTTTTTTATATATTTTATTTTGTACTTTTTAGTCTTCACATATCTTGTAATCGATTGTAATTACCACTTCACCAAGATGTTTTGTAACAGGGACAATATTGTGTCGTGATTAGATAATTTTATAATTAAAATAACACCAAACACGATATAATTTGGACCATATATGGTCCAAATATATTTACTGTTCACAATGCATTATACACCTCTTATTAAATAATTTGAATATGATCCAAATTATATCGTGTTTGGTGTCATTTTAATCGGAAGAATTTCAACAATATCTTTAAAAAAATTGGAAGTCGAAAAAACTAAAAATAAAAAAGTAAAGCTGTCGTTTTTATTATAGCATCGTTGTGCATTTGTGTAATCACACCGACGCGGTGGCATTTAAATGGCTCGGCTGCCTGGGCCATCGTTCTGTCCTTGTCTTTTCCTTTACAACCTAGCGACACCGACAAAAGCGAGCCGCGAGCCGTGCTACTGACACTGACACTGTATTAAACAATTTACACATTGATCAGCAGTATATCATATACTGTATATGTGCACCCATTTCAAATTGGCATGGCACAGCCCTGCCCTATTCGACGAGCGGTCGAGCTTTGTAGTTCGTTTAGTGGGGTGAGAAATCCTCACACCACTTTTTTCATTTAGCTCTGGACTTACTGTACGTTGCCCCTCGATGCACCCGATCTCGGCCGCGCGCAATTGTGACTGAGCTCGCGCTATACGGGCGCTCGCATTGGCCAGTGTTTTTTGTTAATAACTAAAAAAACGAAGCGTCAAACAATATTTTGGTCAAGGAAAAGGTTGTTCAGAATCACCTCAGCTACCCCTTTTTTAAAAATACCGCGCGAGTTCCTGGCCACCCTGTATATCTCGTGCGGCCGCAGCCCTGCGGACCGCGCGGTATGCGTATTATATGAAAATTTACAAAACTGTAGGAGGCAAATCCATCATAAAGGGTGTTTTTTTAGCTTAGATAGAACTTTCGATAGGGATAACTGTCAATACAAGCTGTCGTTCTGATTGCTCTGGTTGATATTTATGTTCAGTATAGTCTGGCAAATCATCACGAATAGACTCACGCTTGAACAACGCTACCAAATTATCCAAATTTACTTTGAAAATCAGTCGTCGATTCGCGCAACTTATAGACGACTTCGTGAATTTTTTGGCGTACACAATCTGAGCAAGCCATCCGTCGAACAGTGGATAGATTTCGTACCACATACTCTCTAAATGATGCAATAACTCCAACACGACAAAGGAATGTGCGCACTGAAGAGAATATTGCCGCTGTAAATGAAAGTGTGGAAGAAGATCCAAATTTATCGATTCGTCAATCGACGACTACGCGAATCGACGACTGATTTTCAAAGTAAATTTGGATAATTTGGTAGCGTTGTTCAAGCGTGAGTCTATTCATGATGATTTGCCAGACTATACTGAACATAAATATCAACAAGAGCAATCAGAACGACAGCTTGTATTGACAGTTATCCCTATCGAAAGTTCTATCTAAGCTAAAAAAACACCCTTTATTATATATCAAAGGATTCAGAAAAAAATTTCGGTTCTTTCTTGTCATTATGTTAATTGTTGTATCTCTTAAAATAATGTAACAATAAATTTGTTTGTTATAAACAAATTACTTTTTACAAAATCTATGACCACTATTTGTTTTACCTCAAAAAACCATGAAACTTTTCCTTAAGAAGTTTTCTTATATCTGTAACCGTTTTCAAGATACCATTTTTCTGCTGAAACTTCAAGGGGGTGGTTTCACCCTTAAACTTGCGATTGGGCGGCTATAAAAAAATGTGTCCCTTATTTTCGCCTGCTTAATATATCCACCAAGTTTCATTCAAATCCGGGAGTGACGGTTCGCGATGTTCCCTTGTCAGAAATCCCACGCTGATTTGAGCGTCCCCTGCTCACGAACAGTGATCAGTTGAAGAACTATTATTTACTGAAGTAGTGTTGGGGACAGGACCCATGCGATTGTGTGAATGCTTTTTTTTGGGGGGGGGGGGGGCTATTTCTCGGTCAACGATTCGGTAGAAAAATTGAGCTACGGTCCCTGGTCGCGCGATGCACTTCGGTTCGGCACGAGTTGAGTCGAAATCATTTCGGGGCGATGAATTGCGTGTGTCGCGTATAGGGTACTTTTTAAAAATAGGATTATTTATTTTTTAGTCCATACATCAATTCTTTTAAACATCCCGAATATGCTACATTTCAAATAAGGAGTTTCAGATATCCCATTAAATATTAACACACTCATACATACAATGGACACAAAATATTTAGTAATGTAAGAAAAATAAAGTAATATTAATTTTCTTGGAAAAATGTCATTAATTGTACTACATGTTTTGTAATGTATTTTATTTTTATTCTAAATCGTAATATTTTAATACATTGCAATGTAGTTTTACAGAATTAGATAGATTTTTTGTATACAAATGAATTTGGTAGCACTTTGTTCATAAAATCGGTTTTCTTCGAGTTTGCCGCGTTCGAGCCTAGGCACAGTGCGGCATTTAAATGGGCGTTCGGGACAAAACTCATAAAATGCATATAATGTATAAATAATGAAAATTTTTTAAGTGGAAAAGATGAAACTAGTTGTATGACATAACATCATCATAATGTTACGGGAATTATTCACGTTTGAATAAAAAGATAAAGAGAAGTAAAATGTTACCTCTCGGTTCAGTGTTTAATAATAAATTTAGTTAATTTTACTTGATTTATGAAGTATCGCAGAATTTATTAAGAGTGTCCGTAGATCACTAATAATATCGCGTTAATTAGGTGGTGCAAATCAAGATTAAGACTATTGAATTTTGATGATAGAGACTGAACAGAACAGAACTTTATTCGTGGTCGATACATCGCTTTTATATCTTTTGGTAGTACAGAGAGTGGGGTTTGCTTCTTAAAATGATTGCGTGGCTTTTGCCGATGCAAGCTTTGGTCGCGGTGTTACGGCTGGGACTGGGCGTTGGTCTTCGTTACAATAACAATAACAACAATCGTATTCCTTACCTACCGATAAATGATTGTTTTGGATAAAAAGTTCAAAATTCAATCATGATTTTTTTTAATGTGCCAGGTACCAAAAACAATAAATTCGAATTTGAAAATTTTACTTTATAGGCAAGAAACTGTTACGTAGGAAGTACTGTTTCCTTCGTTTCGTCTATTATGCCCTTATATGGAAATCGAGAGTGCATGCAGTCGAGTCTGCCCCTTCCGCGATGGCGCGATGACGCAACGCTTCAGGGCGATCTTTTGGACTCCCTTGGAAGATTCTGTACCCCCACCATATTTTTGGTCCGCTTTTCGGATATAAAAAGGGCATGAAATCTACTCTCGTGGCTCAGTATGGACCTTACTACCTGTGTACCATGTCGGTGCCAGATAGCCATACTGATGCCAGTGAGATCGGGTTCCATTCCCTTTCGATCAACTTCTATTTATTAAGGGCTCAGTATCCAATTAACTGGCTTCGTGATACGTTGCGACTTAGGCTGTTTGAATACTCTAGCTCAGTGAGATCGGGTTAAATTCCCTTTCGATCATCAATATTTATTCAAAGTACGCATTCGTCGAAAGACAGCAAGATCGGGTCGCATTCCCTTTCGAGCATTTCATATTTATAACGTTAAAGACTGTAAACGTGGGTTCTTTGAGTCCACGATTTTTACATATTGTAATTTACTTGATATTGTTACGTATGAATAATATTCTCCTTCGCTGCGCTCGCACGCGACGTTCGATCTTGCGTAGGAGCGGAAGACGCCTAAAGATTCATCTCGATACCACACGACGGTTACCCCTTTTAGTATCGACCAACTGCATCGCGACCGATTGGGTGCATTCGTGACCTGACGAAGACTGTGTGCCCTTACCATATATGGAGGCTTCTAACGAACCCCTCCATACATTTCGGGACTATATAAACCCTCCGTTTCTAATCATCTTCGGTTCATCATAACTACACAGCTACGCGCATAGTCACGTCGCGTTACGTTTGTACAGAGTCGGTTGCATTTCAACGAGAATTGGGCTTACGGCACCAATCAGATAAAGTTAACCCGTTAGAATCCGCATAGTCCGGTTGAAGTTCTTTCGGCATACTTTGTAACCGATCTCAGGCCCCGCATTGCCAGTGCGTCAACACCGTGCAGCTTAGGTAATAATTCACACACTATTTAACTATATCGCGACAATTACACTTGTACAAACAACTGGTGGCAATATAAACTTATAAACTGTTCACCATTAAATCGAGTAGATTCGTTAAAACCTATCTTTACTCCGTAATCCTTTATATTGGTAGTAACGTCGCACAGATACAACTTAACCGCTCGAGTTGTATCGATTATTTATTTACGAGTCAAACTAACTTTTCCTGCGACTCCCTGATTTCGCATCAGGTTCGTTCGCACGCCTTATCCAGAACAAAGTAACTACTCCAACCTAGTGGCTCCCCGATTTCGCATCGGGTTCGTCCACGAAACCTAACCCATCCTACAGCTCCCTGGTTTCGCACCGGGTTCGTCTGTATCCTACGGCTCCCTGATTTCGCATCAGGTTCGTCCGTACGTCTACCAAACCTCCGAAGAGCTCCCCGGTTTCGCACCGGGTTCGTCTGTGAATAAACCAACCTCCTGCAGCTCCCCGGTTTCGCACCGGGTTCGTCTGCGCACTCTTTCCTAGTGGCTCCCCGATTTCGCATCGGGTTCGTCCACGACGTTTCACACTCCTGCGGCTCCCTGGTTTCGCACCAGGTTCGTCCGCGCTTGATTCTATTCCTGAGGCTCCCCGATTTCGCATCGGGTTCGTCCTCGCATACATCAATCCCAGCGGCTCCCTGATTTCGCATCAGGTTCGTCCGTGCACCTTACTAATAAATTCTCAACCATATTCCCTTGGGTAATATAAACATCGCCGGTCTAGGCGTTGCCCACAGCCCTGGCTCGTAACAATCTAATAAATATTTCATACATATTCGAGAAAAAATATTTCTTCCTGAATGTAGAATACATATTGTATGTATATTTAAATATTAAAAAGAGATTCAATCTCTTTTTAATATTGGATAAATATGTATTCAATATTTTGTGCTACTAGGGTAGATTATAGTTATCGAAGCACATGTTGCTTTTTCTTGCTTTTTCGTGAGATATTTAATATAATTCTCATTGTTGCACTAACAAGAGACTCGAATCTAATCAAACGGGGCGTGTTTGTCATATTTTAAGTAGGATAACTAGACATTAATATATGTACAACTATTAAATATATCAAATATTGTTATGTTGAAGGAACAATGGAACTTTGTTTTTATAAACAATGAAGATTTATTATATACAATTTAGAAATTGCTTTTATACTAATGATTTTCTGATAATGAATCTTTTATGATTGTATATTTTTCGGCTCTATCAAAGTGCTATTATTTATATTTTTAAAAGGCTGTTATATGTATTTCGTTACGTATTATTTTAACTCCATTATGTTAAATCCATTTCTTCAATAAAAAGTTCTCTGGCTTCTGACAATGGCACAGTCATGATATTAATATTTTCGAGACTGACAATACAATGTAGTTTATATTTAGTACATTTGAAGCCAATTCTGGTTTATTGTTGTAATTGTAAAAGAGAAACATTAGTCATAGCTCATTCTTTACTCTGCAAGCGGTTAGGTGTATTTAGGCTACTAATCAGCCCTGCCGAACGAAAGGATTATATAAATGACCCAAATAATAAAACCCTTAGTAATATGTAGTCCGCAGAAACTTTTATTGATGACATAATTATCGGGTTTGTTAGCGTCAGTTTATGTTTAAAGAAAGAAATAGGCCTGAATGGTGGAGTGCTATTCATTCAGGGTTAATTTATGGAAGGGGCTTAGGTTACGGGTAGTCAGAGAGACTGTTTTGAGGATATGCAATCTGGGCGACAGACGATGGCTGGTGGCTCGTCGCCATTCAACTATCGAATGTCCTAGGATTGACTAATTTATGATAGGTCTAGAGTGTGAGTGAATGAGTCCAAACATCCTGTCGGCGGGCGGTGACTGTTGACTACGTTGGGTCTTTCGGTTATCGGTTGTCGAAGGATGAACTGTTTAAAAGGAGATAGAATGATCAGAAGGTACAAGCGGCCCGACGCCGTATTGTTAATGAGTAGGGACTCTGTTCCTCTAGGATCTGGCCACGGAGTGGGGAAGGTTATGCCTTTTGGTAAGAGGACTGTGATGAACCCCACAGCACTTACCCCAGAACCTTGGAGCTTATCAGTCGATTCTTGAGTTTTTGAGCGAATATTCTTTGTTATAAAAAGTGACGCTAACAGGTTTTCCTGCACAAACGGAACAACTCTAGCGTTTTACTAGCCTGTGCTGAGGGCTCCTCGCTATGACTTCTTAAGAAACAAGAAACTTTAACGATGAGTGAGATACAAACTTTTAGTTCGTGGATCGGTGAATAATAGAAATAAAATATTCAATTTTTTTTCATAAGGCACTCTCGAAACCGGCCATATAAAGTAGTTCACAAATTGTCGAACGATCCCTGTCGAATAAATCGACAAAAGATCTTAATTGTTTATAAAAATAAAGTACCATTGTTCCTTCAACATAACAATATTTGATTTATTTAAAAGTTGTACATGTATTAATGTCTAGTTATCGTACTTAAAATATGACAAACACGCCCCGTTTGATTAGATTCGAGTCTCTAGTTTCATAGTTTCTTGCCTATGAAGTAAAATCTTCAAATTCGAAATTTTTTTTTTGCCCCGATGTCCAACGTACTAATAGGCTCGTCCCACTGTGCGGCGCGCCGCGGCGTAGCATAAAACTGTGAAACACCGACGCCTGAACGAAAAGTTTAGTGTCAGTCACCGATGCCTGACGTGGCCCTCAACGTGTTAAAAAAATTGTTTATGCTGTGTTACGAGCCGGGCTGTGTGGCAGCACGAGTGGCCGGCGAGGGGTATATTGTCCAGGTATACGGTTATCAATTTGTTAGTTAAGGGGCGCGGACGAATTTGATGCGAAATCAGGGAGCCGCTAGGATTATTGAGAGCGAGGACGAACCCGATGCGAAATTGGGGAGCCGCAGAAGGGTGAAACGTCGTGAACGAACCCGGTGCGAAACGAATGGGGAGCCACTAGGTTGGAATAGTTTGCTTGTTTGGATAAAGACATGCGAACGAACCTGATGCGAGATCAGGTAGTCGCAGTCAATGTTAGTTGCCTCGTAACTCTAAATTATTATTTGATACAACACGAGCGGCAAAGTTGTATCGGTGGGTACGTTGTTACTAATATGCAAGGATTACGGGGTAAAGATAGTGTTCAAGATTGGGGGCAAATTTTACATAATTAGGATAAGACGTAATTTATAAGAACAAAGGTAGACTCGTTTCACAAAAAAAGGGCCGCCTGACGACCAACACCTTAGAGCTACGTCACGCACGCACACAAGGTTCATCTGTTTCGGCATGACCAAATATGGTCATGCTACGCAAAAGTCGCGCGCTAATTACACTGTTCAACACGGGTCTGATTTTGTAACCTTCAATATGCGTTTCTTATAGACTTTGATGTGCTGAATACGAATCTGCAATCCGTTTTTCTCCAGAACGTATCATTTTTGAAAAAATCAATTTTGAAAAAAATTGCAAATTTTCAACTTTGGAAGTGCTTTGTACTTTTGCGGTAATAGTTATTCAGTTGCGCTTGGTGCCAAATGATTCTTTGAAGTTTCACGAATAAAATGGTATATGTTGTTATTAGACTATAAACATTTACATGTGTTTAAATAATGATCCAAGTGAAAGGACACGGAGAATATACACATTTTGGCTGATATCTTTCAGTTTATTTCAAAAACTAAGGGTCCAGGAGAAAATCTACCTATTCCACGCGATAAAGCAGACCTTTCTGCAAAGGAAAGCATCAACGGAAGGTACAAAATCATTTTCGTTTTCAATATCAAAGCGAAAAAGTTTGGCAAAACACGTGGCAGCGGCAGTGGTGCTCTATGACGGCGGCTCCCCGCTCATCGCTCAGCGTAGCGGAATCACTAAACGCGCAGTCTTCTGCTGAGTGTCACTGTTGCCGTCGCGTGTTTTACCAAACTATTTCGCTTGTATATCGAATACAAAAATGATTTTGTAACTTCCGTTGATGCTTTCCTTTGCAGAAAGGTCTGCTCTATCGCGTGGCATAGTTAGATTTTCCCCTGGACCTTTACTTTTTGAAACAAATTGAAAGATATCAGCCAAAATGGGTGTATTTTCGGTGTCCTTTTCACTTTGATCATTATTTAAACACATTTAAATGTTTATAGTCTAATAACAACATATACCATTTTATTCGTGAAACTTCAAAGAATCATTTGGCACCAAGCGCATATGAATAACTATTACCGCAAAAGTACAAAACACTTCCAAAGTTGAAAATTTGCGATTTTTTTCAAAATTGATTTTTTCAAAAATGGTACGTTCTGGAGAAAAACGGATTGCAGATTCGTATTCAGCACATTAAACTCTATAAGAAACGCATATTGATGGTTACAAAATCAGACCCGTGTTGAACAGTGTTATCGAAGGCATTTGAATAGATATTCAAATGATTATGTCGGCGTGTATGTGTTAAAAAGTTGTTTTGTTTAGCTCTCGTGACCGTAGTCTGTACAACAGTACAATGTAACCGTGGTCCTTTTCGATCATTTTATGCTTCGCTCTAAGCAACAGAAAGCTATGATAGACAAAGATAGAGGCTATGTATATACGTCAGATGTATGTATGTACCTATGACGTGACAGCAAGACGGGAATCGGTGTGACACCGCAACTATGACGCAGGGTGTGAGGGCCGTCATTTGTTTGTAAGATGAACCGCGTGGCCCGCGGCCCGCCAGTTGGCTGTGCCTGACCTATGTCAAGCAGCAATAAGAGCCCTTCTCTCATAAGGTCCAAAAATTATTTTCTTACACATATTAATAGGGTTTTATCAATCTGTTTTTTCAACTTGACTCTTGAATCTCCTCTTTCATTTGCACTATTCTCTTTTATGTTCGGCAAAAATCAAAATCTCAACTTGAGTCGAATCTATCGAAGTTTTCCTGAAAAGCAAAACTTTAATAGATATGACAATATCAGCTGTGTCTCCGTATTTTTCGTTTGTCATTCTACACAATGACCGAAGCAATGGGAAAAAGCGAATGAAATGAATTAACAATTATCAATATATGCATATTCGGTACTCGCATAAAATCTGTACGAATAAATATTTTCCTTTATATCAGATTATTTGTAAAAAAGAAATAATTGTGTGATATAAAAGAAAGGCGAAATAGTAGTAAAACATCACACGAGTTTTCCTGCACTTCGTCAAGACTGTTCAATCTAATTAAGACGTCTGAAAATGCGCTTCATACATTTTATTTTAATGTTAAAAATATTAAACAGTACCATAATTGGCAAGATACATGGCAAGGGAAACTGTAGCACGAAGAGCGCTCTATGTTCATATTTACGTATATTAAATTAAAATATTTAACAAATGTTTTTAAAAGATTGGTAAGCAAATACTGATCATTGTCATATAGTTAGGAATTAAAAAAACATTAATGTAAAAAAAATGATAGCATAGGGGGATCGAACCTACAAAACAGTTTCCAGCGGTTCAGCAGCTATATGTATATGTCTACATACATATATCCGGCAGGAATCGAGATCTCGGCTCGAGCCGATTCATTTTGCTGATGGCCAGGATTGTAACAAATGTAGCAACAGCGCGACAAAACACTCAAATCATGTGATTTGACAACTATGGCCTCCCACCCTCCATTTATAATTTTGCCTAATGACGTTAGATGTCACACCATGAGTTTATAATTCTGTATAATGACTTTAGATGTCACCCCGTAAAATTCGAAACAGACGACTTTTCTGTTTTCACTAATGCCCGTTCTGTCGAATGGCGCTTAGATCGATTCGGAGTTGGCCCCAAAAGAGTCGGCCCCCTTAAAAATTACAAAAGAAGTCAGAATCGTCCCTGCAACAGATAACACATATCGCCACAGCGCGGCTGTGTTGTGGCACCGTCTTTTGGTTCCACTAGCTGGCGTATCACTCTGCATATAATTCATCATTTTTCATGAGGGCTATTTTTTCAGTTTTATAATGGATGCCAGATACGTTACAAGGCAAATTTCTTTAATGAGTTAGTGTTTCGTATGAATTGTGTTTCAAAAGAAAGTGCTATTTGTTGAACGTTGCTTTTCATTGAATTTTGTTTCCAATTAGTTGTAAGGTAACGTGTGAAAATATATAATACAAAGATATGAGACGTTATTTGACAATTTATCTTTTTCAGTTACACCTTTCAACTGAATTGGAAGTGATATACGCACGCATTAGTATATTGTTAAATCAGCCTAACATAGATGTTGTGATAAACAATCTGGAATCAAGAAGTGGAACGAAAATGCAAGTTAATATTCTTAGAGCATTATACTTGAAACAGAGCAAGAAATTTGACGAAGCAATAAACGCGCTTGACGCAGTTTTGGAAACATCTGAAGCGTGGTTACTTCTTGGTGAAATTTATTGGGAAATAAAGGAATATAATTATAGTTTAATGGCCTTTTTGAACGGTATAAAGGCCGATCGGTATAATTGGATATGTCTGGTTTATTTGGGGCGTTATTATTGCAAATACGGTAACGACATGGAACGTTCTAGAAGATGCTATCAAACTGCATTACAAATTAATCCGAATTCTGAAGAAGCTGGTATTGGTTTGAGTACTGCGTTTAGATTTCTCAAGAATCAGGTAAAGTTAAATAAGTTTCCTAATGTTTGTAAAGTATTTCATCTCTTCTGATTCTGAGTTTGATCAACACGTGAAATTATATTTTATTGTTCTTCTATGAAAATTTTGCATTCAACATTATTATTTATAGGATGCGAACATAAAGTTATTACAAACTCTAACCGTACAAGATAGTGGTCCAAAGTGGGCATGGTTACAACTTGGTTTGCAATATCTTGACTTAGGAGATGCGGCACAAGCTATTAAGGCATTTCAGCATGTTATCAGAGCTGACCCTAATGACAAGTATGTAGCGCACTTAAAGTAATCTTAATTTTAATATATTTATTGTTAGTTTCGTTTTAGCGCTAGTGCAAAGGTTTTTTATATACCTTCAGTAGCATTAAAAGGCAAATAAGTTGTCTTTGTAATATAAAGTTTTTTGCTCATAAAGGCATATTTTCAATCAGTATTCAAGTATTCCAGTATTCAGGCATAGTATTCAATCATGTATACTACAGGGTGTCCCGTAACTACTGCAACATCGGGAAATGGGTGGTAGCTGAGGTGATTCTGAACAACTTTTTCCTTGACCAAAATGTGGTTTGAAGCTTCGTTTTTGAGTTATTAACCAAAACCACTGCCCAATTAGAGCGCCCGTAGAGGGCGGGCTCAGGCGCGTGCCTCTCTATTGCGCTCGGTCGTGTAGGGGGGCCTTGACGGTACCGGGGGAATCGTACGGCAAATGTTACTTGGTCATAAATTAAGAATAATATTGAATTTTTGGTAATATCTTAATGAGAAACAAACTAATTATTTGTTTAATTAATCGCGCACGGTCGTGGTCGTGAAAGAATGCATTGGCACGGCGTGTTGCATCGTCTTTAAGCAAGAATACGTATAGTGAAACTTTTGGTTATTCGGGAAGGAAAAAGAAACTAATAAATCGCTTGCACACGCACACACCGTCTCCAAATTTAGTGAAGAATCGGCTGTAGAACCGGATCACACAGGGTAGCATCGGCCCTTGTTGTGTTGCCCTGCGTCGCAGCGTGACCGTTGGCACTACAATGTTATCCACGTTAAGGGCCCCAACTCTTTTGGGGTCAACTCCGAATCGCTCTAAGCGCCATTGCAAAGAAACGGGCGTTAGAGACAACAGAAAATTGACAGGTTCGACTATAGTACATGTGACTATAGTAATAAGTATTCAATATGTTAGTAGAATTGTTTGTAAGTATATTTATTCACTCAAGGTTAACAAATAACGTGCTAAAAATTCAAGTCTCGTAAATACCAAAAAGGGCTACTGCTATGTAGGGTTTGGTGGAAGGAAGTTTATTTTTTGTCCGGTAGAGGCGTAGCAGTCTGTGTAACGCTACAGTCACAGATGATAGGCACAGTACTTCCCCCAAGTCTTTTCACGCGGGAGTTTGAAAGAGACTTTCTGGTTTTTGTATGTTTTCGCTGGAATGTTTGTGATAGGTGTCCCTTCATACTCTGGTACTCGATCATTCTGTGTGGTTCAGTGTCAATTACTGCGTCCGTTTTGGTGATATATGCTGGCTTTAGTATGTCTATATTTATGTTTTTAAGTGTACTGTCAACGTCTAGTTCAAAAAGTACGTCGGTATGTCTTTTTGTGATTTTGTACGGTCCTCTGTAGGCCGGCCGGCCGTACACCAAGGAGGCATGAAACGCGCAACAAGCAACATGCGACATGCGGTAAATGTCTCATGTTGCTACACCGCGTACACCAGTGCAGCAAATATTGAAACAGTTCCTACAATGTCATCGTCCGAGGAAGACGTAGTGGTCGCTTGGCAATATTTGCGACGTAGGGAACGAGGAAATAGAATCCGTAGATATTGGATTAATCCTCTATTCTGTGATAATTTAAGGCACAGCCCAGCTATAGTAACCCAGGAGCAGCTCGCCTCAATCATGAAAAATTTAAAGAATTTTATAGAATGAGTCAGGAGAGTTTTAAAGTGTTGGTGGAAATTATAGGACCGAGAATAGAAAAACTGAATATTGTATTATCAGCGTGTATTTGCAATAAATACAAGTATTATCTTTATAGACTAATTATACCCAAAAAGTAGTCTTATATAATCCATCATGGCCCGAGCCAAACCAGAGCCCTACGTAAAATCTCCTACAAACTGAAAATGTCTTCTCTACCGCGCGGTAAATACCGCGGCAAGACTCGCACAAAATCCCGCACGCAGTAGATGTCGCGCAACATGTGCAGCATGCATGTCTGGTGTACGAGGGTAGAAGAAGTAGCTGTACATTTTAAGTGGTTCTGTGCGGCATTAGTATGAGCGCGGTATTTACCGCATGTCGCATGTTGCGTGTTTCATGCCTCCTTGGTGTACGGCCGGCCGTATGGTTGTTCCAGTGGAGCTTTAGCGTGATCGCACCGAATAAATGCATGGGTATATGTGTGGAGGTCCTTGGCGATGAAAATTCTCGATTTGCCATAGTGTTCTGTTGGTGTAGGTCTCAAACCCCTCATGTACTCGCGGTACTTTTCCACGAATATTTTTGGATCAGCTGCGAAGTCGGCGTTAATAAAAATTCTCCGGGAACACGTAGTGTTGTCCTATATAACATTTGTGCTGGTGAAGCTTGGATGTCCTCCATCGAGCTCGTACGTAGTCCAAGTAATACTGTTGAAAGAATTTCCGTCCAAGGCTTTGGTGAACACATCAGTGCTGATTTTAGAGTACAATGCCAGCGTTCGATGATGCCATTTGATTGTGGATAATCTGCCAATGTTCTTTACTCATTGCAACCAATTAAACTTGCCAGTGCTTGGAAAAGTGCTGATTCGAATTGTACGTACATATCTTTCTCGGATTAGACGTGAGGTGACGTTTCTGCTAGGATGAGAAAGCCCATGGATGACATTGAAAGCTGTTCTGCGGAGTGTTTTAGGCAGGTATGGTCGAACTATGCCTGTTGAAATGTCACAGTAAATTTCCGTATCGTTAAAGTTCAGTCTGTTGAGTCTCAATGATAATTTGTCGTCTTCGAGAAGTTGAACTAGTTCCTCGTCGTCTTGTTGATGTTGTCGTATCGTGTCTTAGTCTAGTATCGTCGGCATGTTGATTGTATTAATTCGTGAAAATGTGTCAGCAGCTATGTATGTTGTCTTCACCCTTTGTCTGTTGTAAATTGTGAAATGTAGTCTAGTTGACGGAGCTGTCGTTGAGATGCTTTGCCTGGTTTTTGTACAAATGCGTAAGTCAACGGTTTGTCATCTGTCCTGATAGTAAATTGTCGTCCTTATAGTAGGTGTTTGAAGTATTTTACGGCGGCATAGATTGCGAGAAGTTCTCGGTCATATGTACTGTATCGTGTTTCTGTTTCCGTTAGTTTTCTGGAGAAAAACCCTATTGGCCATCCATTTGATGATATGATCTCCATTTTGCTCTTGCTCGAGGGTTGCCCCGGTGGCTTTGGTTGAAGCATCTGTTGTCAGTTTGTGCGGTGCGTTTGTTGCTGGAAAGCTGGTGAGTGCCACCGATGAGCGTGCCCTTTTACAGGCTTCAAACGCTGATCTGGCGTTCTCGGTCCAGTCGATTAGCGTTTTGTCATTCTTTCTAGAGTTTTTCAGGTATCCGGTGAGAGGATGTTGGAGTTTCGCGGCATTCCTGACATATGAACGATAATAGTTGAACATGCCCAGAAATTTTCGCAGTTCCATTACTGTCGATTGAAGTGGATAATCGTCGATGGCTTTGACCCTCTCAGGATTTGGATGAAACCCTTCGTTGCTGATTCGGTAACAAAGAAATAACAGTTCCTTTTGACCAAAATGGCATTTGTTGACATTGATCGATATTTTATGGTCTGCGAGTCGCTGGAGGACTTGTTGAAGGTGGTCTCGATGTTGTTCTTCGCCTTCTGACATTACTATGATGTCATCTATATATATGAAAACGAAGTCTAAACCACGGAAGATGTAGGCGATGTACCTTTGAAACGTTTGTGTGGCGTTCTTGAGTCCGAACTCGTACAATCCCCAGGGTGTTGTTATTGCTGTCTTTGCTATGCTGTCTGTGTTGACTGGTATTTGGTTGTAAGCTCTCTCAAGATCAATCGTTGAAAAGATGTTTCTACCATGAATGACCAAGAATGATGACGAGCAAGTCAAAGCAATTCTACCATGAATTGCTTTGCATCAGTGGCGGTGCATATTTGTCTGGATTGGTAATGCTGTTTAATTTTCGATAATCACCATAGAGGCGATAGGTATTATCCTTTTTCTTTGCAAGATGAATCGGACTGGTCCATGCGCTGTTGGGCGGACGAATTACCCCATTGTCCAGAAGTCGCTGTATTTCTGCTCGAGCTGCGGTTGCTTTCTCGCCAAACAACTTGCGAGCACGTTCAGTCACAGGTGGTCCTGTAGTGACGATGGTGTGACCGAACTCGCTGTTGGCATTTGGTGTAAATTGCATTGGTCTTGTAATGTTGACGAATTTAGTCAGCAAATCGGCGTATGACATGGTGGTGCTTATTGTAGAGATGCTGTGAACGTCAGCTCGGATGACTCTTCCCTTTGATGTACAGCCAGTAATTGAATCAATTAGTTGTTTATTCCGCAAATCAATTAGGAGGTTGTGCTGCATTAAAAAATCTGCTCCCAAGATTGATTCCGGAACGTCGACTATGATAAATGAAAAACGATATTTTCGTCGCAGTACCAAATCGATGTCACCCGTGTGTAGGCCATATGTTGGTATTGGTGTCGAATTTGCTGCAAACAAGGTGAGATCAGAATTACATGTGCGATTTAAAATTAACGTACCGACAGCAATGAGATCACTGATCCAGAGTCGACCATGTATCGTTGGTGAGTCTGTCGATCGTGCAAATGCAATCGAATATCATTGGGTGAAATTTTGCTGCTTGCCAAGCTGTCGTTGCTGACCGCATGAACTTGCGACAGCGTGGCTAGTTTTTCTGATTCGTGGTTGTATTGTATGTGCACGGCGTACCGCAGCGTTTGGCGTCCTGGCCAAACCGACGGTGGTAAAAGCAGGGACCTTGTTGGCTTGAGCTTCGACGATCTGTGTCTCGTCTTCCCGAGAGTGATCGTCCTCGACGGTCCGAACGGGCTTCATCAGACATTTGTTGTTGTCGTTTTTGAATGTCCAGCACCGTCATCTGGGCTTCTAATGCTGATGGACGCGGGGTCCTGGACCTCTCGTGCTGCTGGTTTATTGCAACCACGGTGTTTGGTGGTCTCTGTATGGTCGGCTCGTTTAATGTGACCGTTTTAATTAGTCGGTCAGCCATCTCCGCCAACGCGTCCTCCTCATTGATGCTGTCGGCGGCCAAGTCCTTTATCTCCCTCAGCAATTGTGACGGCTTCTTGTCACTAAGGACGAGGTCGTTGAGGAATCGATGCATCTACTTCTGCCTGGACTCTGTGACTCGTTTAATTATTGTATGTCTAAGCGCTGCGTATTTGTCGGTTGTTGGTGGCGTGGCAATGATATCCGTTATCTGATGCAGTGTATCGGGATCCAGAGCTCTCAATGTTGAGTTATATTTTACATCGTCGCTGCGAGTTCTCGACGCGGCGAATTCGGCATCAAATAAGTAGAACCAAATGTAGGGTCTGGCTTTCATAAATGCCGGTAATTGCGGTTTACTCACTGCGGCGGAAACTCTGTATCGTATATAGTGTGTTGTTTAAATTAATATTTGATACAACTCGAGCGGTTAAGTTGTATCTGTGGGAACGTTACTCCCAATTTAAAGGATTACGGAGTAAAGATAGGTTTGACGAATCTACTCGACTTAATGGCGAACAGATTATAAATTTATATTGCAACCAGTTGTTTGTACAAGTGTAATTGTCGCAATATAATTGAATAGTGTGAAAATTATTACCTAAGCTGCACGGTGTTGACGCACTGGCGATGCGGGGTCTGAGAACGGTTACAAAGTATACCGAAAGAACTTCAACCGGACTATGCTGATTCTAATGGGTTAACTTGATCTGAATGGTGCCCTATGCCCAATTCTGACTGAATGCAACCGACTCTGTACAAGCGTAACGTGACGTGACTATGCGCGTAACTGTGTAGTTATGAACCGTAGATGATCAAAATCGAAGGGTTTATATAGTCCCAAAATGTATGGAGGGGACTCATTAGAGGCCTCCATATATGGTAAGATCATAGAGTCTTCATCGGGTCGCGCATGCACTTAATCGGTCACGATGCAGCTGGTCGATATCGAAGGCCCTATCCCTATGATAGCGAGAGAAATCTTCGGGCGTCTTCCCTTCTTACGCAAGATTGAACGTCACACCCGAGCGCAGCGTAAGAGAATATTATTCACACGTAACACGGATAACGAATAAAAGTATCCAACACAATTATTAAACGACTTATTGGTTTATTTCCTATTATTGAATAAGCAAAAATTCCACATTATCCTTGCTTAAAGCCCATGTAACACGCCGTGCCAATCCGTTCCTTCAGGACCACGACCTCAATTAGTTAAAAGAATATTTAGTTTATTTCTTATTAATGAATAACCAACAATTCAACGTTATTCTTAATTTAAGACGATGTAATATTTGCCGTACGATTCCCTCGATAGACTCGAGGCCCCCGGACACGGCCGAGCGCAGTACAGAGGTACGCGCCTGAGCCCGCACTCTACGGGCGCTCTAATTGGGCAGTGTTTTTTGTTAATAACTCAAAAACGCAGTTTCAAACAACATTTTGGTCAAGGAATAAGTTGTTCAGAAATACCCCAGCGACCCCCCATTTCCCCCCCCCATTATTCTCGATGCAAGGGAAGTTATGGGAGACCGTGTATAATGTGTGCCTCCATAATTGAAATGTATCAGAATTTTTCAAAATGTTTTATACGCTAAAATGGGATATATTGAGCAAAAACTGTATTTTTGTTTTTTCGCTGAAACTGCCCTCCCAGTCGAGTTGCAGGGAACTTCGTACAAAATGGTTTTTCTTGATAAGCTTTACAATGTACTACTTTCTAAACTAATTGTTTTTTATTCCCACATGTTTAAATATTTTGTAATTCATAATTTAGTGATTTTAATACTAAGCGTATAAAGTTTTATTATGTTATTGTATTTTTAGCCATAGCTGGGAATCATTTGCTGATGCATATTTTGTACGTGGTGCTTATACTTCAGCATTGAAATGTTATCAAAGAGCACAAGAACTATGTCCACAATCTTTATATCCAATGATACAATTGGGAAATATAAAATTGGTTAGTATTATTGCTGAAAAGTAACATATATAGTCTCATGTTTGCATTGTAGCAGATATATTGTGTATCTAAACATTTTAGGATTTGAAGTAAAAACGCTACTGACTATTTTATCATTTTGTAGATTATTGGACAGTATAGAGAAGCGAAAAAAGATTTTGAATGCATATTATTAAAGGAGCCATGCTATGTTGCTGCTTTAAAAGGTTTGGCTGAGACTTGTTTAGCACTAGCAAAGGACTATACCGCTAAGCAATTTCTTGGTCGTGCTAATGACTGTCTTCAACGGGCAATGGACTCTTTAATTGTAGCTCTTAAAGAGCATAAAAATATGTCCTGCATTTGGAAACTTCTTGGCGATGTATGTTATAGAGTTGCGACACTGCCAGAAAAATACAGTTATTTAAAAGTGCCTGCCATTCTTACAACACATGGGGATATTGAACATATTGTACTGTTCAAACGTCCTGAATTATTTTCACTGACTGCAAGGTAAATAAATTGCAATGTACTTATTATATTTCATAAGGGAATACCATAAAGATTTTAAAGTGGAGACTTATGACGTCCGCGTGAATATTAAAACTATTAAGGGGGTAGACACGGGTAATGCAGCGAGCTGTATACCGACACAACATGGCCCCGAAACATGGGTTAGAAGCATTCATATTTTGTCCTTATATGAGAAGATTTTGAGCTCGGTGAGGGCTCATTCGAAAGAGGAAGGCCGTGCGCGGTGCGCTGCAGGCCCCGTTTAACGAGATTGTATTGATATCTAATAATATGAGTGTCCAAAGTAGAGCAATAATCGAAAAAATACACCCGCAGATTACAAGCATTTCTAGGTCACTAAAAGAGTTTTCCGACACAAACGGGGCTTGCAGCGCACCGCGCACGCCCTTTCTCTTTCGAATGAGCCCTTACCGAGCTCAAAATCTTCTTATATAA
Organism: Nomada ferruginata; assembly: GCA_963583965.1. Classification (NCBI taxonomy): domain Eukaryota; kingdom Metazoa; phylum Arthropoda; class Insecta; order Hymenoptera; family Apidae; genus Nomada; species Nomada ferruginata. Next base: position 3,165,425 of record OY757225.1, on the reverse strand, counting down.
GGACAAAATATGAATGCTTCAAATTGCATTCCCACAAACGAGTTCCACCACCCGCTGTAATATTGCCGTTAAAACAGAGGAAGTGACGTCATAAATTTAGTTCAGGTAGTGGTGACGAGATGGCGTCTTCTCAGGAGGACTGCCAACGTAGAATTATAGCAAAACAAGCGTTGGCTTGTTACATGTGCTACAGTAAAAGCGTGATGCAGTCAATGTATGCATATTCGTACGATTGTAGGGTAGGGCATATGCATTTTAGGCATACGTTGACTGGGAACTGTATAAATTTACTAAACGCTTTTACTGTAACACATGCTTGACTTGAAATCGCTGTCGAATTTATGTTATAATTATATGGCTATATTATTTAAAATAAAAAAGGAGAGATTTGTCCTTTTCTACTAATACTCGAAGTATTGATGTACTGCTATCATATTTTCAGAATGTGGTAGCTACAGCAATTATTTGAAACTATTGCTCTTATTATTATTCTTTTTCATTCTTTCGACTATTTTGTATAAAACATATAATAAGGAAATGTCTCCAAATCAGTCAACAGTTGAGTCCCTGATTTTTCTCGTAATCCTGTACGGTCATATGTAGTATCATCGAACGGCGAATACAGACACAAGTAAGGCATAGTTGCCGCAACTTATCAAGACTTCTGACGCGCTGTTGCCACATCTGTTACAATTGTGATCATCAGGTAACTAAATGAATCGACTTGAGCGGAGATTTTGTCTCGAGCTGCCGCAAACTTTTCTATAGGTTCGAGTCCCGCACGTGTTCATTTTCTTATTTACGAGGCTTTTCTGATTAAAATAAGGCCAAACACGATATAGTTTGAATTATATTTACTTGTTGATACTGATTAAATACGTACCACGAAGTCAGTATTGTTGTGCCACGGTTAGCACTTGTTGTTGTTGTGGGATATCGTGGGTGCGGGAGCGATTGAAGAATAAGTATTCACCGGTGTTCGAGTGAAGACAAGAGATTTATTAGCTTAGGTACAGCAGGTTTTTGAAAGTGACGGCCTAATTGGTTTGATCAAAAGATGATGCCGGGCGATTTGCCCGTGCTTTTATATTGTGGCGCTCGAGGAATTCGCTGAATCTTCTTTGAGGGTCGACGCCTCACAGGTGTCATTGCCCCGTTTGTATTGCTGACTCGGTGATCAGCGAATTCCCAGCGCATCCGCTCGATTTCGTTGATCCGACCTAGATTTTATATATTGCTGATTTTCGATTAGTATATTAGTATAGCCGGGCACAACATCCCCTCCCCCTGGAGAGAGCGCGCTTACAATGATTGCTAGTTAAATACAATATAGTACAGTTTTGCTTATAATATAACTTATGATCTATGATATGTATGACATAACGTAGTGTGATACAAAGTTCTGACGTAGAGATTATACATTTGTCTTTAATTATCATAATACCAGAGTCTTTGATTAATGTGATTTGTGTGGGGTGTTCTTCGCAGGTAATTACTACTTGTATAGCTCGTGGTGTAACGTAAATCCATGATCCTGGATCTCCTGGTACTCACATGGTGGTGTTCTCATCAAATGGTCGTACATAATTAGGAACGGTATCTGTATTCCTGTTTTGTTATACTAAAGCATACAATTTAAAACGATTGCTGCCGTACAGGCTTGCATGATTGCAAGAAAACATTTTTCCAAATGATCGTGAATCAAGGAGGAAGGGTGGGTAGAAGTTGCTGAACGTCTTACAATTAGACGCTTGCTACTGTACGGGTCTAAGTGACTACCAGAACGCATTCAGAAAATGCTTTCATTAGTCAAGAAAAATGAAAAATCCAAAGAACCTATTTTTGCCGAGTGTACCATTTGATGAGAGGGAGTGGTTGACTAATCTACGAAATGTTTTAGGCGATTCGGGTGAACTCTTATGGATCGGCGTCCTTTTTTAATTGTGTAGTTTTCATTAGTGTGTGTTTGGATTACTGTGTGGGGTCCCACCCAACTTCGAGTTAATTTTTTCGCCCGACCCCGTCTGAGAGTGTCGTATAAAATTCGTTTCTTTACGTCTTCCGTATACGTGTCCTTTTCTGTCTCCGTTGCTACTTCCGAGTCTGATTCGGCTGTTCGTTCATTGACCGTGTCAGTAACGTCCTTGTCAGCGTCAGCTGTCGTGTCATTTACTAGTTGCTCGCGCGTTATTTTCCGTGGCCGTCCACGTCCGCGTTTGATAATAAACATTCTGCTAAGAGCGTCAGCGTTCTTATTTTCCTTTCTTGTATTGAGTGTTGTATTCGTATTCTTCTAGTTTCAGTCTCCATCTGATTAATCTGGAGCCTGGGTCTTTGATATTAAACAACCACGTAAGAGGTTTATGGTCCGTCACTATTGTGAATTTAGTACCGTATAAATAGGGACGGAAATGTTGCGTTGCCCAAACAATTGCCAATAACTCTTTTTCTGTTGTGCTGTAATTTAGTTCAGCTTTATTAAGTACTCTACTTGCATAAGCTATAGGTAGGTCCTTCCCCTGATGTTGCTGGGATAGTACCGCGCCTACTGCTTTACCGGATGCATCTGTTGTTAGGGTAAATGGTTTTGAAAAATCCGGATATTGCAAGAGTGGGGCTGAAGTTAGTTTATCCTTTAAAATCTCAAAAGCTTCTTGCTCTTGATCAGTCCATCGGAAATCCGCATCCTTTTTAAGTAGGTGCGTGAGAGGTTTTGCAATACTAGAAAAATTGTCTATGAACTTTCTGTAGTAGCCCGCTAAACCAAGGAAGGATTGGACATCCTTAACCTTTTTCGGCGCCGGAAAACTGATAACTGACTCTAGCTTTGACGGGTCCGGCTTAATACCTTCTTCGGTAATGACATGCCCTAGATAAATAGTTTCCTTGCGCAGGAATTGGCATTTGTTTGGTTGCAATTTTAGGCCACTATTCTTTATTCTTTCAAATATTTGAGTTAACCTATCCTGATGCTCTTGGAGTGAACGACCATGAACCACTATATCGTCAATATACACGAAACACTTGATTCCGCGTAAACCTCCTAATAACGCTTCCATAGCTCTTTGGACGGTGGGAGGAGCACCTTTAAAGCCAAATGGCATACGCTTGAACTCAAAATGACCGTAAGGGGTGGAGAAAGCTGTTTTCACGCGATCCTCCGGCTCCATGTCAATCTGGTGGAATCCTGACGCTAAATCTAAGGTCGAGAAATATTTTGCTCCGCCTAGCTGGTCGAGAATTTCAGTGATGTTAAGTAGAGGGAATGAATCTCCTATAGTTATTTCGTTTAATTTCCGAAAATCCACTACGACTCGGTATCGTTTGTTGTTTGTTCCGTCGGATTTTTTGGGTACCACTAATAAAGGGGCGTTTCATTCACTTGTACTTGTCTTTATTATTCCCTGTTCCATCATTCCCTTTACCTGTCTATCTACTTCTTCTTGGTGAACTTGGGGTAGTCTATATGGTTTCAGATTTACTGGTTTCGCGTCAGGAATCAAACGTATTTTATGATTGACCTTATCTGTGTATCCTAACTTATCTCCTTCTAGATAGAAAATTTCATTGTACTTTTCGCATAGTTCCATTAAACTTATCTCTTCCTCCTTGTTCAAATATTCTGTCTTAATATTGTCTCGCAGCGACTTCATTCTATCCCTGCCGGTCAACGCCCGGACGTCACAAGTCCGCGCGCTGACGTGGGCAAGGGTAGCGTCGTTATCAGTCGCGTCGCCGTCTCGTGTTGTCGCGAGGGTCTCGAGTTGCACCGTCGGAGGATGTAGTTGTATTGCCTGAGTGGTCAAATTTACTATAGGAACCGGGCAGGTACCCTGGTCGGCCTGGTCTGAACCGAACACAACGATCGCATTTCCGTAAATAATGATGTAAGTAGCGTTTTTAATTCTTCGAAATTTTCTATTTCCCGATATTCTAGTTCGACAGCCGCTCTGTCTTTTAGTTTTGTCCCTAAAATTGCTCGTAACAAAAGTGGTTGTTCCTCCGTAGGAACTAATTCAGTGACGATTTCGCATGATTTTAAGAACATGGTTAATTCGCTAGCTGAATCTCCGCCGAATTCTTTGACTAGCGAAAGCGCGGACAGTAATACTCGCTGATTACCGTTGGTTGCCATATTATCTGATTCTAATAAACTGAAATCGGTCGCACACAAAGGGAATTCTCTTTCCTGAGTTACGTTGGTGTAACTTTGGCTATCGCTTGACGAATCTGTATCAAGGCTAAAGTGTGGTGCTGCTAAGGATCTACGGTTCGTAGAAGGTTCGAAAGAAGGTGTGAACTTATTTGAATCTCTATTAAAAGTGAGAAAGTCGTTAAATATGGATTCTAGCGATCTTGAAAATGCTCGCCTATTAGGTAGTCGATAACGGTTTACTTTTTCACCTTCGTTCGACAATAAAATTGAAATTCCTTCATTTACCGTCCCCGTACGCGTACTGAAGTTACTGACAAACATTTCAAAATTTCCTCGCTAAAGTTCACGTGAAGGTCAACATATTGTACTTCGTTGGATTCGTTTTTTTACAAGCTATGTTACGAGCCGGGCTGTGTGGCAGCACGAGAGGCCGGCGAGGGGTATATTACCCAGGAATATGGTTATCAATTTGTTAGTTAAGGTGCGCGGACGAACCTGATGCGTAATCAGGGAGCCGCTAGGATTATTGAGAGCGAGGACGAACCCGGTGCGAAACCGGGGAGCCTCTAGGAGGGGGAACAAGCGCGGACGAACCCGATGCGAAACCAGAGAGCCGCAGGACGGTGAAACGTCGTGGACGACCCGATGCGAAATCGGGGAGCCACTACGAAGAAGTTCGCAGACGAAACCGGTGCGAAACCGGGGTGCTGCTGGGAGGTTGGTTTGTTCACAGACGAACCCTGTGCGAAACAGGGGAGCTGTTCGGTGGTTGGTAATCGTACGGACGAACCTGATGCGAAATCAAGGAGCCGTAGGATACAGACGAACCTGGTGCGAAACCAGGAAGCTGTAAGATGGGTTAGGTTTCGTGGACGAACCCGATGCGAAATCGGGGAGCCACTGGGTCGGAGTAGTTACCTTGTTTTGGATAAGATGTACGAACGAACCTGATGTGAAATCAGGGAGTCGCAGGAAATGTTGGTTTGACTCGTAACTTTAAATTAATATTCGATACAACTCGAGCGGTTAAGCTGTACATGTGGGAACGTTACTACCAATATAAAGGATTACGGAGTAAAGATAGGTTTGACGAATCTACCCGATTTAATGGTGAACAGTTTATAAATTTATATTGCAACCAGTAGAAAATGTACAAGTGTAATTGTCGCGATATAATTAAATAGTGTGAAAATTATTACCTAAGCTGCACGGTGTTGACGCACTGGCGATGCGGGGCCTGAGAACGGTTACAAAGTATACTGAAAGAACTTCAACCGGACTATGCGGATTCTAACGCGTTAACTTTATCTGAATGGTGCCCTCAGCTCAATTCTTACTGAATGCAACCGACTCTGTACACGCGTAATGCGTCGTGACAATGCGCGTAACTGTGTAGTTATGAACCGAAGATGATCAAAATCGAAGGGCTTTTATAGTCCCAAAATGTATGGAGGGGACTCATTAGAGGCCTCCATATATGGTAAGATCACAGAGTCTTCGTCCGGTCACGCATGCACTTAATCGGTCATGATGAAATCTTAGGGGGTCTTCCCCCTCTTCTTAAGAGAATGTTATTCATATGTAACAATACCATTGATATCTTTTATCTGGGAAACGTGTATTTTATTCTATTGCATCTTGTTGCGAATGAAAAAATGCATTTAAGTATGCCTGCAACATGATGCATTTGAAACTCAATGATGTGATAATGTTCTTGCGATTGTATACAAACTTACTATTCGTGTTATAAATATTCAAAGTAATGTCCGCCGGTAAGCATACACTTTCTACCATGAGTAAATACGGATTTTGCTGTTCTTCTTGTCGTTTCTGGTGGGATAGCACCACAACCACTAATTATGCGGTTCATCGTGGGTTCTGGAGTAGTAGCTAGATGTTAATAAACTTCTTCCTCTAGTTTACCCCAAAGAAAAATGTCTAGTGGGGTCAGATCTAGTGTCCGTGTTGACCAAGTTATGTGTATTCCAACGGTTTTGGAATTTTCGAATTAATACTTGAACGGTTACTCGCAAATAGTGAGCGGACCAGCCATCATTCTGATACCACAAAACTTCATTGTATTTCTTCTCATGCGTGCAGATCACTAGATAAAAATGGCACGTATTTTCGTTCATTCATTATTCCGTTAATGAAGTGCGACCCAATTTATGTTGCTGCATAAAATTTCGCACCCCCGCCGACGGACATAACTTATAAGGGGAGGCCGAGGATGACGGGAAACGGATTTTCCTGAAACTTGCAGCATTTGAAGATGTCGTATCCAAAGGTAATTTGGCAAAGCAGTAGCGCGCAACTCTCAAGATTTTCCGAGAAAATTGCGTTTGAAAATCGCTGTACTCGGTTATATGCTTATAACTCCTGTTCGTGTTAACTATTCAACAAGAAGGTGAGTAGCCGAGGGCACAGCGAGAATTACTGGTAACAGGAGGTTGCTGGTTCGATTCCTCGCTACCGATACTTTTTTTTTTCCTAAAATGTAGGAAATATCGCAGAATATTATATTTGCTTTATTAATTCCGTGCTAGTATGACACGAGCCAGGATGATATGCATCGTAAAAGCATACGAAACAAGAATTTCTATACTCTTGGAAACAATGCTACGATAGCTAGTGCCGTTCCTTCAATTGTTACTCTTAGGCCGGCCGTACACCAAGGAGGCATGAAACACGCAACATGCGACATGCGGTAAATACCGCGCTCATACTAATACCGCACAGAACCACTTAAAATGTATAGCTACTTCTTCTACCCTCGTACACCAGACATGCATGCTGCACACGTTTCGCGACATCTACTGCTTGCGGTATTTTGTGCGTGCTTGCCGCGGTATTTACCGCGCTGTAGAGAAGACATTCTCCGTTTGTAGGAGATTTTACGTAGGGGGGTAGTGAATGCTTCAACATTTGCTGCACTGGTGTACGCGGTGTAGCAACATGAGACATTTACCGCATGTCGCATGTTGCGTGTTGCGTGTTTCATGCCTCCTTGGTGTACGGCCGGCCTTACCATCATGCTAGTACCACCCTCTTATTCAATTTTTTAGGTAAAAACGACAGGCAAATGTGATTGTTCTATCCAGGTAGACTCGGTTATTCCAGGGATAGATCAAGCGGAAAAGCCCACGATGCCATAAAACCCAATGATGCCACAAACAAAAAATATGCATTTTCTATTTAAAAAATAAAAGTAACTGTTCATTGGCGCAGATTTCATACATTTTAGGGAAAAAAAAGTATCGGTAGCGAGGAATCGAACCAGTAATTCTCGCTGTTCCCTCGGCTACTCATCTTCTTGTTGAATTGTTAAGGGGGTAGACACGGGTAATGCAGCGAGCTGTATATCGACACAATATGGTCGGAAAACATGAATTAGAAGCATGCAACGTTTATCCCTATATGACAAGCTTTTGAGCTCGGTGAGGGCTCATTCGAAAGAGGAAGATTCAACGCGCAGCGCTGCACAAATGTTTCAACAAGATTGTCTTCATATCTAATAATATGAGTGTTCAAAGTGTAAGTAAAAATCGACAAAATACACCCGCAGAATACAAGCATTTTTAGGTCACTAAAAGAGTTTTGCGACACAAACGGGGCGTGCAGCGCTGCGCGTTGAACCTTCCTCTTTCGAATGAGCCCTTACCGAGCTCAAAAGCTTCTCATATAAGGACAAACGTTGCATGCTTCTAATTGCATTCCCACAGACGAGTTTCGTCGTCCGCTGTTAGTATTGCCGTTAAAACAGAGCACGTGACGTCACAAATTTAGTTCAGGTAGTGGTAACGAGGTGGCGCTTACTCAGGAGGGCTGGCAACGTGAAATCATAGCAAAACTGAAGCGTTGGCTTGTGACATGTGCTACAGGAAAAGTGTGATGCAGTCAATGTATGCATTTTCGTACGATTATAGGGTAGGTCATGCATTTTAGGCGTACGTTGACTGGGAACTGTATAAATTTACTAAACGCTTTTACTGTAACACATGCTTGATTTGAAATCGCTGTCGAATTTATGTTATAATTATATGGCTATATTATTTAAAATAAAAAAGAAGAGATTGGAACTTTTTTACTAATACTGAAAGTATTGATGTACTGATATCATATTTTCAGAATGTGATAGTTACAGCAATTATTTGAAATTATTGCTCTTATTATTCTTATTCATTCTTTTGACTATTTTGTATAAAACATATTATAAGGAAATGTCTAAATCAGTCAACAGTTGACTCCTGATTTTTTTTATAAGCTTCACGCTCCTATGTATGTAGTATCGAACGCCGATTCAGAAGTGCATACGTGATACGTGAATAGAGACACAGTAAGGCATAGTTGCCGCAACTTATCAAGACTTCTGTCGCGCTGTTGCAATATCTGTTACAAATGTGATCATCAGCTAACTAAATGAATCGGCTCGAGCGAAGATTTTGTCTCGAGCCGCCAGAAACTTTTCTGTAGGTTCGAGTCCCGCACGTGTTCATTTTTTTACTTTCTGAATTTCTCTCAATGAAACTTTTACTAACGTACTTGCGAGATTTTTCTGATTAAAATAAGGCCAAACACGATATAGTTTGAATTATATTTACTTGCTGATACTAATTGAGTACGTACCACAAAGTCTGTATCAACCAGTAAATACAATCCAAATTATATCGTGTTTGGTCTCATTTGAATCAGAAAGATCTCCCAGATACATTGGTAAAAGTTGCATGTAGAAAAATTAATAAATAAAGAAGTTTCATCGTTGAATTAGTATTAGTCACACCGATACTCCTCTACATGTATATTACACCGCGTCGTCGAGCGTCGCTACGGCCAAGCGGGATTCCCCCACGTGTAGGGAATAGTCCATTTCTCCAACCAATCTTTTCTTGCATTTTTGTCATCATAATACAATGTATTGTTCAAACCTTTCTCCTCACCATTCAAACATGTGTACGAGACTAACTAGTCAATTGTGAATAGTTGGAAAAACGTCTGATTTCGGTAAATGTATAGAAGAGGGATTTTTGAATATGTTGTAGAAATCAATATTCTGAACAATTTTTGAACAGCAAACCAGGGTGTACAACATGATAATTCATGAATGCAGTATCGTCTCCTACAATGTTATATACAGGGTCCGGCGGAGTATTTGATCCCGCGTTTAATGGGGGGTTGGTGGGGTGATTCTGAACAACTTTTTCCTTTACCAAAATGTGGTTTGTAGCTTCATTTTTGAGTTATTAATGAAAAACACTGGCCAATCAGGGTGCTCAAGCGCGTGGCTCTCAAACGCGCTCGGTCGTGGCGTGAGCCAACGCGTTTCTTCGTGACCACAACCGAGTGCGGCTGAGAGCCACGCGCCCGAGCGCTCTGATTGGCCAGTGTTTTTCGTTAATAACTCAAAAACGAAGCTTTTACCAACATTTTGGTAAAGGAAAAAGTTGTTCAGAATCACTCCACCAACCCCCCATTAAACGCGGGATGATATACTCCGCTGGACCCTGTATAATGTTTGTCCAATAACTGCTTTCTACGTAGGATGTTTAATTATTTTATAATAAGTGTATAACTTTCATGTTCCGCTTCAGTGTTTTGTTAACAAAATAATGTCGAACCTAACAATACCATGCCCCTCATCTAGTTTTTCGTTTCACTTGTAATTCCTTACTGCAACGAAACATATTGTAGCATAACCACATTTCAAGTATATAATTAAAATATACAATGAATTTTCAACGCTGGCACTACCAGCAGACTTTCCGTTTAAATTCTTTCAAGTACAACGCAACAGCTGACAATGTCTTTCCACATTCAGATTACAATATCGAAATAACAAGCAGCTCCCTCTCGCCTGTCGGTATTACCATTCTGTGCAGGAAAAAGCTGCTGTAATACCGACCTTCCAAATCGGAGAGGTCACGTGCCGTGTCTACCCCCTTAACACGAACTCCTTATAACCGAGTACAGCGATTTTCAAATGCAATTTTCTCGGAAAATTTTGAGAGTTGCGCGCTACTGCTTTGCTAAATTAACTTTGGATACGACACCTTCAAATACTGCAAGTTTCAGGAAAATCCGTTTTCGTCATCCTCGGCCTCCCCTTGTTAGATCATTTATAATATAATACAAGCAGTAAGTTTATATACAAACGCAGCCAGTTTTAACATTATTGGATTTCAATTTCATCGGAAGGTCATAATGCAGGCAACTGAAATCCATTTTTTCATCCACCACAAGATTGAACGGAAAATACACCAATGACCTTGAAAAAATCACCTGACAAAATCAGTTGTTTTCGTGATTTCCTGTTGTTCATCTGGCATCATTATCTCTTGAGACAGGCTAGGAAAGGATCGATTTCTGTCTATAATCGGCGAGTGTTGAACCTTTCCGTACGCGGCTTCTTCTATTTCATCGGAGCTGTTGCTTTCCCGATACTTGGGTCGGTTTTCCTTATCTCGTCGCGATTGTCTAACGCGTTGTCCAATTGAATCTGTATTAGGATCTATTTTAGGTATCTGTATTTTGAATTCGGAATCCCTGCATTCTCGTGGTATTAGTGGTAAACAAACAGATACAGGGTTACGCGACAAAGCGTCTGCGTTTTTATTCGTTTTTCCGGCTTTATGAACAACTTGATACTCGTATTCTAAGTGTATCAGTTTCCATTTCATGAGTCTAGAAGTCGGATCTTTAACAGAATGTAACCAGACTAATGGTCTATGATCTGTAACGAGTGTGAATTTAGTTCCATAAATGTAAGGCCTGAAATACCTTACGGCATAAACCATTGCCAAACATTCCTTTTCTGTAGCTGAATAATTTTTCTCAGGTTTATTTAAGCTACGGGACGCGTACGCAATCGGAAGGTCGTTTCCTATCTCTCCCTGACTGAGCACGGCTCCGATAGCATATTCGGATGCATCTGTTGTAACAATGAACGGTTTATCGAAATCCGGATACTGTAAAATTGGTTGTTGACATAATTCGCTGCGTAATTGTTTGAAACTTTGATCTTGTTCTTCTGTCCACTTGAACTTGATGCCTTTCCCTAACAAGTTAATTAGAGGCTTTGCTTTCGAAGTGAAATTAGGTACGAATCTTCGGTAATATCCTACAAGGCCTAAGAATTGTTGAATATTCTTCTGTGTAGTAGGTGTAGGAAAATCTTGAACGGATTTTAATTTCCTAGGATCGGGTCTGACTCCGTCTTTTAATATAATGTGTCCGAGGTATGCAACTTCCTTCCGTAGGAATTCGCATTTATTAGTCTGAATGGTTAATCCATGATCTTTAAGGCGGTTCAATAATTTTTTAACTTTAATGATGTGTTCTTGTAATGATGAAGCGTATACGACTATGTCGTCCAAATAAACAAAAAGATCTGTCCCTTGAAATCCATAAGGCGTTGAAAAGTGGGTGGTCCGTTCTTTAATCCGAAAGGCATTCGAGAAAATTCGTAATGTCCATTCGGGGTTGTAAAAGCAGATTTTGGTTTATCTTTTGGATCCATTTCTATCTGATGAAATCCACTTGCGAGATCAAAAACTGAGAAGTATTTAGCTCCTCCTAATCGGTCTAAAATTTCCGTGATTTGAGGTAATGGATATTTATCGGAAATTGTTTTTTCGTTGAGTGCACGAAAATCTATTACCAAACGCCAGCGTTTAACTCCCTGTGCGTCTGCTTTCTTTGGAACAATCCATAGTGGTGAATTATACGGAGATTTTGAGTGATCAATTATGCCTGCAGATAGCATAGGGCTGATCTGTTTTTGAATTTCTTTTTGATGTACTGGCGGATAACGATATTGCCTGGTATTAATTGGAATATCATTAGTTGTATGAATAGAATGATTAAAGTCACGAGCCTTCCCGAGTTTATCTCCTGGAAGGAAAAATCGGTCAGGAAATTCTTCTACTAAATCTGTCACGAAATTCCGTTCCTCTTTATTCAAGTGATTTAAATTGAAAGTTTGGAGAATTTCATGTATCCGGTCTTTCCTAATCTTGAAGCTCGATGGATGGTCCATTTCTGCGTAAGGCTCTTCTTCTGATGAACTCGAGATATCGTAGGGCTCCAAGAATTGGGGCTCTATCTCCACCACGATTGCTTCTTCGCTGGTGTTTATTGCCATAACGTGACACTTTCCATCGTTGTTTGTCACGACTGCTTCTCCTATGTAAAGATGTTCGTGGGTTTTGATGCGCTGTAAATATTCTTCCTTTATCTTCACATTCGCTACTCTTACGGCAATCTGTTGCGATGTTCTAGGTTTGATACAATATTTTGAAACTGTCTGTTTCTCTTTAATTTGCTGAGGTAAATCTTGATAGTTTGAAAAACGTAAAGGTCGGATCGGTTTATTTTTTAATGTTAAAGTTCCGTGATAATAAGAGATTTCAGCTTCTTCTTGTTTTAAAAACGGGCTTCCGATAAGTCTATCTGCGTCTATTGCAAGATTTTTTACCACATAGAAAAATGCTGGAGATCCGTGAATATGTAAAATTGTAGTTCCCAGAGTGTGAATCGGCGTTGTAGTGAGTCCAGTCAACTCAATTTCTTCTCTTGAAATTATTTCTGCGGTTTTTCCGAGTACGTCGATGACCACCAGATTAACAGCTGCTCCACCATCAATTAAGAATTCTCCCGTTCCTGATTCCAGTTCCGGTACCTTGATCTTGATTCTTGGTGCAGGTGCTTCCTTGATGAGTCTTCTTTCTTCTCGTCGCTGAACCGGATTGTCCTTCGACGATCTTCCTCGTTTCCGCTCATCGTGTCGCCTGTACGTTGAGCGCGATTGAACTTTAAAGCCTTGTTTGATTCAACGGATGAATCTCGTGAATCCCGGCGATAATGCGACGTGCGCGGACGATTCCTACATGACTTCCCGTCATGTCCAGCAATGCCACAATGCCAACGATTTTTGTCAGGATTCTTAAGAATTGAAATTTTTTTATCTGGATCATCTACGGATGAATCGCGATGATTAGAAGGGGATCTCGAGGGGGTCCTTTGTTGTAAAGTCCAGGCCGTCGTGCGTCCTTGTCTCTCTCGTTCCTCTTCAAATTCGGATGTTCTCGCTGGTCGTTCCCTGAACTGATCATATCTGTTCGGGGATAGTGGGTACGACACCTCGCGGTCGTGATTACGATAATCCCGATCATAGCGGTCTCGGGGTGACCATTGTTACGAGCCGGGCTGTGTGGCAGCACGAGAGGCCGGCGAGGGGTATATTACCCAGGAATATGGTTACCAATTTGTTAGTCAAGGTGCGCGGACGAACCTGATGCGAAATCAGGGAGCCGCTAGGATTATTGAGAGCGAGGACGAACCCGATGCGAAATCGGGGAGCCGCAGGAGGGTGAAACGTCGTGGACGAACCCGATGCGAAATCGGGGAGCCACTAGGAAGAAGTTCACAGACGAACCTGGCGTTTGGCCAGGGAGCTGTTCGGAGGTTGGTAGACTTACGGACGAACCCGATGCGAAATCGGGGAGCCGTATGACACGGACGAACCTGGTGCGAAACCAGGGAGCCGTAAGAAGGGTTAGGTTTCGTGGACGAACCCGATGCGAAATCGGGGAGCCACTAGGTTGGAATATGTAGATTGTTTGTTTGGATAAAGATGTGCGAACGAACCTGATGTGAGATCAGGTAGTCGCGGGAAATGTTAGTTGCCTCGTAACTCTAAATTATTATATGATACAACTCGAGCGGTAAAGTTGTATCGGTGGGAACGTTGTTACCAATATGCAAGGATTGCGGGGTAAAGATAGGTTTAACGAATCTACTCGATTTATAAGTGAACGTATAAAGTTGTATTCTGAGTTTTCAGTATAAATACAAATGTTACTGTCGCGATGAATTAATATATAAAGTGTGTAAGTTACCTAAGTATTTGCACGGTGTTGACGCACTGGCGATGCGGGGACTGAGAGCCGCTATTAGAATATGCCGAAAGAACTTCAACCGGACAAGCGGATTCTAACGGGTTAATCTGTGATTCGAGAGGTGCGCTAAGCCCAATCTCACTGGATATAACTGATTCTATACAAGCGTGACACGGCGTGACACTACGCGTGACTATGTTACTCTGAACCCACGAGGGTAGAAACCAAAGGGTTTATATAGTCCCAAAATGCGTGGGAATGCACTGGAACTTTCCATATAAGGAAATATAGGAGTCGTCGTCGGGCCACGCCCGTCTTGGGTCATGATGCAGCTGACCGTGCTTGTACTAAGGTCCCCTTTATTTGTTTACATTAAACGGAAGAATTTTAGGGCGTTTTCCCTTCACAGATGCGAGCTCGAAAACGCGTTGAGAGCGACGTATAGAAAGTATTCTTCATACGTAACACCATCTAGAAGGTGATTCCCTGGATGGCGACCGTTGTCGATTACTTAATTTTCTAACAATATGTAGCACGGCGTCGTAAGCCTGTTCAAGCGTTTCCAAATCTTGAAGTTTAGCCGACACTTTCCAGGAAATCCGATCCGGTAAACCATCGATGAAGTTTTCTTTAACGTCCTTCTCCATTTCTTTGACGAATTCTTCAGCGTGATCCAGATATCTTTCCCGGATAGCTCCGCGTGAACAATTAACAAGATGACTTGTTCTATCGACGTATCGTCGAATACTTTCACCTTCACGAATACGTAATTTTGCGATTTCTACTTGGAAGTGAGACAAATCTCTTCCAGGCGCGAATCTCTTTTTTAATGGTTAATTAAAGTCTTAACAGAGTCGAATTTATGCTCTATCGTGCATCTACGTGCTGGACCGATGAGTTTAGTTAAAACAATAGCGAGATACTCCGCTTCCGTACCCTCAGGAATCAAAGTTAACCCGTTTTCCACACTTTGTGCAAAGTGCGTCAACGATGGCTTTTCTCCGTCAAAAGTCGGAATGGACAAAGTAATATTCTGTATACACGTCCGTTGCGTCAAGAGTGTCATTGTATTGGCAATCGAAGCTGTTAAGTTCAGCATCTCACTAGCAGAGACGTTCGCTTGTGGATTTGCCATTTTAAAAGATTACTAAAGTAACTAACTAGAGAAAACTAGTATATTGTAAATGTTCACCTACGAGTAATAGAACGTATTTTAAAACCGAACTTCACGGCAATTCTAAATCAGTGTATCCCACCGCTGTCACCAATTTGTTACGAGCCGGGGCTGTCGGGAGCGCCTGGACCGGCGATGTTAATATCACTCAAGGAATATGGTTGAGAATTTATTAGTTGACTCTTGAGTTTCAATTATTGTTTGACACAACTCGAGCGGTTAAGTTGTATCTGTGGGAACGTTACTACTAATATAAAGAATTACGGAGTAAAGATAGGTTTTTAACGAATCTACTCGATTTATTGGTGAACAGTTATAACTTTATATAGTAATCAGTTGTTTATACAAATGTAATTGTCGCGATATCAATTATTAGAGTGTGTATTATTACCTAGGCTGCACGGTGTTGACGCACTGGCGATGCGGGGTCGGAGAACGGTTACAGGTATTGCCGAAAGAACTTCAACCGCACTTCGCGGATTCTAACGGGTTAACTTTGATTTGAATGGTGCTCTAAGCCCAATTCTCACTGAAGGTAACCGATTCTGTACTAGCGTAATGCGACGTAACTATGCACGTAACTGTGTAGTTATGAACCGAAGATGATCAAATACGAAGGGTTTATATAGTGCAAAAATGTATGGAGGGGACTCATTAGAGGCCTCCATATATGGTAAGATCGCGGGGTCTTCGCCGAATCACGTATGTACTTAATCGGTTATGATGAATTTAGTTGATATCAAAGGCCCTATTATTCGTATGATAGTGAGCGAAATCCTTGAGCGTCTTCCGTTCTTAAGCAAGATCGAACGGCACGTGCGATCGCAGCGTAAATGAAATGTTATTCATACGTAACAGCTGAGACACCCTGCACATTAGGGTGTTACCCATGACGAAAATTTTGTCCCCAATTTTTTTCGCGGCATACTCCAGAGTTATTCCAATTATAGTCCTGTGGGACCTGGAAAATAAGTTGAACGCTGGAACTTGTATGTATTAAACTCTTTATTCGCTTGCTCGTTGCTCGCTTGACTCCTCTCGACTTACTGATCGAGCCTCGTGCCTGCTCTCAAGATGTAACCCAGAGAGGGGGTGCGTTTTCCGAGAATGCACTCGTGGACTCGGAAAAGCAAATGCGTTCGAGGAATCGTCGCTCGACGCTATCCGCCCGATAATCCAAAAAGGTCCACGTATCGCCACAGTCCTACTATTTTCACGTAGGAAAGTGTCGAAGATAACACTGCGTAGTTTTGAATGTGCTTCAAAAGTTTAAGGTTACAGTGGATGAGTATTTTGGCCAAAAGCTGTCGTCAGTATACCTCCGGATTGGTCGTCCAAAGTGGGGCGGTTACAGTGGCTGCGTATTCTATTCTGCCGACTATGTAGTCCGCATCTCTATGATGCACTCCGTATAGAAAGGTCATGGCTTTGGCTAATTATTATTATTTTCGGAACAATCTTTTATTAACAATCTTGTTAACAAAAGAAAGATTAGAATGGGGAAATTAATTTTTTGCTATAACTGTGCATAAATATTTTGATACAACTAAACGTAAATTAACTGGCGTGATGTTCGCATTTTTAATTGTTCACCTTAGCCATAACTCTTAGAATTCACATAAAATAGTTAAGAATAAGATGCAAGTTTCAAATTGGTTTGTAATGTAGCTCACGTTTTAAGGGTCGAAACACGTGTTTCCGCCCGGTTACGAGCCGGGGCGGTCGGCAACGCCTAAGCCGGCGATGTGGATATTTCTCAAAGGAATATGGTTGAGAATTTGTTAGTTTACAACTCGAGCGGTTAGGTTGTATCTGTGGGAACGTTACTACTTATGTAAAGAATTACGGAGTAAAGATAGGTTTTTAACGAATCTACTCGATTTATTGGTGAACAGTTTATAATTTATATTGCAAACCAGTTGTTTATACAAATATAATTATCACGATATCATTTATTAGTGTGTGTGTGATTATTACCTAAGCTGCACGGTGTTGACGCACTGGCGATGCGGGGTCGGAGAACGGTTACACGGTATACCGAAAGAACTTCAACCGAACTTCGCGGATTCCAACGGGTTAACTTGATCTGATTGGTACTCTAAGCCCAATTCTTACTGAACGCAACCGACTCTGCACAAACGTAATGCGACGTAACTATGCACGTAACTGTATAGTTATGAACCGAAGATGATAAAAAACGAAGGGTTTATATAGTGCAAAAATGTATGGAGGGGACTCATTAGAGGCCCCCATATATGGCAAGATCGCAGGGTCTTCGCCGAATCACGCATGTACTTAATCGGTTATGATGAATTTAGTTGATATCAAAGGCCCTATTATTCGTATGGTAGTGAGTGAAATCCTTGGGCGTCTTCCGTTCTTAAGCAAGATCAAACGGCACGTGCGAGCGCAGCGCAAAAGAAATGTTATTCATACGTAACAGCCCCATCACTTCTTTACTAGATGCCCGGTCTCTAGCGATCATCAGCATGACGACGAATTCGCATTTCTGTGACGTGCTTTGTGCAAGATGGACTTGGAAGATGGATTTTAACTACTTCTTGCATAGTCCTTTACTAAGATTTTGGATAATAGACGAAATATTTTCGAAGCGAGAAAATGAAATCTTTGCTTCATGAGAAGAGAATGGAGCATACTACACTTTATTTCCGGTTCTGTTAACACTAGAAATACCGATACATTTTGGTATTTTTCAGATAGCATAGGTTAGACAGATTATGAACACGAAAGTCGTTGAATGGACATTAGATAGAGATATATGTATAATTGTCATTCTGTCTTATTAAAACCCATGATAAATTGCTACAACGATTCCTATATATTAATCATTCTAAAGCAAGAAATCTGAAACAAGTCATTTTGACCCCCTTGGTAGTTCTAGTGTTAAAACAGCCGGACAAATTTCGAGGTGGTCAAAGCTAACGTCATTTTTGCGGAATAGTTTGTAGCACTTCGGCTATCTGGGTGCCAGCATTCAGATGATATGGGTTCGAATAAAAGAACAATTTCAGGAGCCATGGAATTTCAATGAGGACAAAACATAATCGTATTTAACACAATAGCAACGACCCTGTTTATAAACTGAGAGAGTTAACTAAAGCGGTTCCCACACCAGCCCTCTGGCGTTTTATAACACCTGGCGGCTCACGGTTGTTATTTTTGCAACAGGGAAGACTGCGTTAATGTTCACTGATAGAAATATAAAAATCAATGCGGCAATATACCAATAAAAAGTCCATCGTAAAGTATTAGAATTGTGGTCAATGGCACAGTTGGACGGGCATGGTTTTACACTTCTAACAGAATTGGGCTCCAGCACTTGCAGGTTGCACGAAAAACCGAACTCATGTAAATGTCTAGCGTATACCGACGACTAGATCGTATTTGTATTGCTTTGAGACGGGCCTAGCCTTGAAGTGTCTTGCGTATTTTCACGAATGCGGATCGCATGCAGTATAGCCGCTTCCATTTATTCTAAAAGCGTTGGTTCGGTTTTCGAATACGTCAGTACCAAATACGCATCCACTGTACCTTTAGCCTAAGGCGAGTAATGTGATTAATAAAGTCAAATATCTCAGAAGCGTTAACTTTTCCGCGTAACTTTCTTTTACCCGCGATCGTGTGAGTGTTAAGTGATATATTTAAATTGTAAACCTAAAACTATTCAATTTTATTATGATCTTCTTTACAGATGCTACTGTTGTGCTGTATCCCTTTCTCCGCAATCTGCTTTATTATGGCACGATTTAGCGTCGTGCTACCTGATGCAGCTACAACTTGATCCATCAGCCAATCACAAGACTCTTGCTAGTAAATGCCTAGCGGCAGGGAAACATGCTGTTAAATTATGTCCTTCAACATGGTTACATTGGAATCTTTTAGGTGTCATTTGTATGTCACCATATGTACAAAATTATGCATTGGCCCAACATGCTTACATCATGGCGATTGACAAGGAATTAAATAATGCCGTGACCTGGTCTAATTTAGGAACTCTATATTTATACATAGGTATTTGAAAATATTAATTCTGCTATTCTGCTACTCCCGAATATTCGGGCACTTAAATAAATTAGTAGTATCGAGTACACCATCTACTAAAGTCGTAAAAATGTATTATTTATTATAGAGGCCGTCCCATATACAGGGTGTCCCGTAACTACCCGTAACTTTTTCTTTATCAAAATGTTGATTGAAGCTTTGTTTTTGAATTATTAGCGAAAAGCACTGGCCAATCAGTGCGCCAATTAAAGTACCCCACGGGTGATGTGGAAACCTACGGATACGGGTGTCGCCCACATGCGACCCGCGCGGTTTATATGCTCGCGTCTGACGAGCGTCGAGCCGATTAGCGATCGCGGGACCAAGATGCGCGGCTGGAGAAAGGGGGCGTTGCCTCTGAAAATCGGCCCGAAAGATCATTTAAATCCGAGGCCTGATGTAATATTTGCCGTACGTTGCCCCTCGATGCACCCGAACACGACCACGCGCCTGAGCGCGTGCTTTACGGACGCTCTCATTGGCCAGTGTTTTTCGTTAATAACTCAGAAACGAAGGTTCAAACAATATTTTGGTCAAGGAAAAAGTTATTCAAAATCACCCCAGCTACTCTCCGCTAATTTCCGGGAAGTCCCATAGTTACGGGACAACCTATAGAATTATATTTATTTGCAATAACGAATTTTGTTTAAAATCAATTCAATTTAAATTAATATTTATTATGTGGCTTGGAATAGCAATTGAAGATAACAGTACAATAGTAATTGAGTATTAAATGACATTATATTTATAAAACTGATAAAACTTTTCCACAAATATTCAAGTGCTCGAATATTTTTTACAGTTTCACGTTATAAAGTGTAAATTAAATATATCCTAATATAATTATTCCTGACACAGATGAAACATCTTGATTCTTAACTATGTACTTTTTTTAGCTTTAGATTTCTTCCACATATTTCTAGCACATCTACATGCTTATGAAATGTAATTTCGTTATTTTCAAATTCTGTCATGCATCTTTCAAATATTATTTATAGCTAATCTTCACCCCAATTATTCTAAAAGTGCTTTTCTCTTCAACTTCAAAGAATTCACTCGCTCTCATGTAAGGTTTTTTTTATAGCCCGCATAAGAAAAGCGTTGTATACAGTCGCACTGATGTAGTTCAAAGACGGATATAAGTGCCAAACTCGTGTGCATCGCCTGTTTGTGTATTTTCTTGCATGGCTGTTTAAAGCATCCAGGATACTTCTGGTCGAATAATACTTGCTAATAACACTGTTCGACAAATTTCAACTTTTTTTTATTTTGTAACCTTCAATAGGCGTTTCTTACAGACTCTAATGCGCTGAATACGAATCTGCATTCCGTTCTTCTCCAGAACGTACCACTTTTGAAAAAATCAATTTTGAAAAGAATCGCAAATTTTCAACTTTGGAAGTGTTTTGTACTTTTACGGTAATAGTTATTCAGTTGCGCGGTGTGTCAAATGATTCTGTGAAGTCTTACGAATAAAATGATATAATTAGTAATTAAATTATAAACATTTAAATGTGTTTAACCCTTTGCGGTCCTATGTCGAGCGCCACTCGACGCCGCGTTTCGTTCCAACGCGTCCTATTTTAACAGAGTCTTCATCGTACGCTAAAAGCGATAAGATAAGATCTGCGGTGTAGCATATCCCGAGTAGGCCATGCCTCATGAAAGCAAGAGCTTAGTTTTAGTAGTTTCAAACTCACTATGGCGTACAGTTGGAATTTGTAGTGCAGTTAAAAAGTATTTTTAAAGTCCAACTTACCATAAGAGAATTTTTTTCTCGAAAGATTATGGCTAGTCAGGAAGGACGACGTAGAACGGTGCTTGAGAATGAATTTGAAAGTAGTGACAGTGACTGTCACGAGGTCCTAGAAAGACAATTTCAAACAATGTGTGCACTTGAAGTGGAAACAAATGAAGAATCGGTGGACATAATTATAGTGAGTCGACTCAGACATACGAACAGAATTCTTGATACGTCTGAAAGTAGTACCACTGATAATGAAACGGATGAGCTTGTTGCTAAAATAGTGAGAGAAACAAATTTATATGCCCAAGAAATAATTAACAGCCAAGGACTTTCCGTGCACTCGATATGGCATAACTGGTATGACGTTACTGTTGCTGAATTACGAGTATTTCTGGGTGTAATTATCAACATAATGGTAAATTATAAGCTGCGAACAATAAAATATAATGTTTACAAAATCTTAAACTTTTGTGTTATACATCCACCTATTCATAAGTACGTTGCGTTAGTAAGCTCATAAATCTTTTCCAAAGTAAACGGTACCAAGCGGGTGGGCGATTGGCGAAATCTGTGCGGACGAGCTGGAACGAAATTGCGAATGCAGCGCGGACCGCAAAGGGTTAAATAATGATCAAAGCGAAAATAACACCGAAAATGCACCCATTTTGGCTGAAATCTTTCAATTTATTTCAAGAACTAAGGGCCTAGGAGAAAATTTAACTATTCCACGCGATAGAGCAGATCTTTCGACAAAGGAACGCATGAACAAAAGTTACAAAATCATTTTTGTATTCAATATACAAACGAAATAGTTTGGTAAAACACGCGGCGGCAACAGTGGTACTCAGCAGAACTACTGCGCGTCTGGAGATTCCGATACGCTGACTGATAAACGGGGGGCCCTCGCCATAGAGCACCACTGCCGCCGCCACGTGTTTTGCCAAACTCTTTCGCTTTGATACTGTAAATGAAAATGATTTTGTAACTTCCGCTGATGCTTTCCTTTGCAGAAAGCTCTGCTCTATCGCGCGGCATAGCTAGATTTTCTCTTGGGCTCGTAGTTTTTGATATGAATTGAAAGATATCAGCGAAAATGACTGTATTTACGGTGTCCTTTCAACTTTGATCATTATTTAAAAGCATTTAAATGTTTATAATCTAATTACTTATCATTTTATTCGTGAAACATCACAGAATCATTTGGCACCAAGTGCAACTGAATAGCTATTGCCGGAAAAGCACGAAACACTTCTAAAGTAAAAAAGGCTATAGCCGGATAAGGGGGTCAAATGTGCCCCTAAAGCAAATTCAACTTGTGAGGTGTGATTCGATAGCTTATCAAGAAAAACCAATTCGTACCAAGTTTCAACCCTGTAGCTCGACTGGGAGGGTAGTTACAGGGAAAAAATAAAAATCTGATTTTTGCCCAATATCTTGCATTTTAGCGCATAAAAAATTTTGAAAAAAATCTGGGACATTGCAATTATGGAGGCAGACATTGTACAATTTTTGCAGATTTTTAAATCGGAAACTCGAGCTGCGAAAAATAAAAAACGTAGAAAAATGCTGAAAAATGCCCGTTTTGTATTGAAGGAGTCGTCAACCTACGATTATACTTTTTTCCCCAGGTACATATTATTGATACAAGAACTCTCAATTTTTTTCAGATTTTTAAATCCGGTGCGCCGCAGTCAACAAAATTAAAAACCGATTTCTTCGTACCTTATATTCTAATTTATGTAGCATATCTTCAAATGTAAAGCGTCGGACTTGTAAACCGCTGCAAACTTTTTTGTAGGTTCGAGCCTCCTTCGGATTAATTTTGTTATCATTATTTTTTTTCTTATTCCTAACTGTATGACAATGAGCAATACTGGCTTACAAATATTTTTAAACTATTTAATATACATAATTTAATATATATAAATATGAACTTAGAGCGCTTTTCGTGCTACCGTTTCCCTTGCCACGTATCTTGCCAATTGTGGTACTGTTTGCCATTTTCTACCCTAAAGTAATTGATTTAAAGGTACTTATCTCTTCGATTGATGTGGGAAAGAAGCGTTACAGCAAAGTTCTTAATCTTCAACAATATCTTGGTTAATTATTTGTTCCACTTGTTAGTTGCTGAGTACTTCCACGTGTGTTACAATTTTTGACAGGTTCCAAGCATAAGACAAATAATTATTGCATTAGTAACAATAATTGGCAAGATACGTGGCACATATATACATAAATTCATATTTATGTATATTAAATTAAAATATTTAACAAATAGTTTAAAAGTATTTGTAAGCAAGTATTGATCATTGTCATACATTTAGGAGTAAGAAAAAAAATAGTGTTAAAAAAAATGAACCCGACGGAGGCTCGAACCTACAAAAAAGTTATCAGCGGTTTACCAGTCCGGCACTTTACCGCAGGACCACCGATGCTGTTGAAAAGATGTAACGCAGTTTAGAATATAGAGTAGTGACGTAATATCAATTGGTTCGTTTATCTAGTTTGGTCAATTTCTATGCTGGTCTGCTGAATGTAAAAACATTAAACATTGTATAAAACAGTTGTTTGATCTAGAATAGACGAAAGTGCTCCGTATGAGTCACTCTGTTGGGGAATACATAGATTGGTTATGCGTAATGACCGCCGCGCCACCGTCCGTTGAGATTTCGGAAGCGTCCGAAATTTCTTTGTTTTAAGACGCGACTGCGAAGCGTGTGTGCTTCGCGAGTCGCGCGTTTAGTAGACAAGGGAACGCAGTTGCGATCAGTCGACGATAAGTCGACACACGCCTTTTGTAAGAATAAAAACAACGATACGGAGAAGGAGATACAGTCTAATAATTATTTACAATAACCCGTATCGTCCACACTCTGCCACGCAAAAAATGACGAAAAAAACGGTTTTTAATTTTTTTGACTGCGGCGCACCGGATTTAAAAATCTGAAAAAATTGAGAGTACTAGTATCAATAATATGTACCTGGGAAAAAAGTATAATCGTAGGTAGACGACTCCTTCAATACAAAACGGGCATTTTTCAGCATTTTTCTACGTTTTTTTTTTTTTTCGCAGCTCTAGTTTCCGATTTAAAAATCTGCAAAAATTGTACAATGTCTGCCTCCATAATTGCAATGTCTCAGATTTTTTTCAAAAGTTTTTATGTTCTAAAATGCGAAATACTGAGCAAAAACCAGATTTTTGTTTTTTCGCTGTAACTACCCTCCCAGTCGAGCTACAGGGTTGAAACTTGGTACGAATTGGTTTTTCTTGATAAGCTATCGAATCACACCTCACAAGTTGAATTTGCTTTAGGGGCACATTTGACCCCCATTTTTTTTTTTTTTTTTTTTTGTTACGAGGTGGAAATCTTCCAAAGACACCCCCTGCCCTGGGGGAGAGCTAAAAGAGAAAAAGGAGAGCTGGGAGAGCTTCTACCGGCTAAAACCACCCCGGTTACCTAACCTCGGCGCTTGTAGGGGAGGCCCCGTGACCTACGGATACACTTCCGGTGCCTCCCCACGTCCGGCCATTGCGGCCCCATCCTCGGGAGGGTCAGAAGGACCCTCCGAAAAACTCCGCCGTATCGCACATGGCCGCGCCAGGGGTAACATCCAGCGCGGCCTACCTTCTCCAGGCCGTGATAAGGGCGACTCGGGCCCCCACCCGAGCCGCCCACGGCTCTCCGACGGCCCCGCGGGATTGGGGGGGATTGTTCCTCCCCGGCAGGACCGCCCGTATACGGGGTATTGGCGAGTTCAACCAGCAGGGGGTGAGGGGGAACACCTCAGCGCCCCTCGGGTCCATCAGCCATACCAAACAACGGGAGGGGGGCATCTCGCCAGCGGAAACGGCCAGCGAGTCCACCCCTCCTTTACATTCGACGCCAGATTTCTGGCTGTCGGGCAGCCCTGCGGAATACCGGGAGGACATAATCCTCCCACAG
This sequence comes from Nomada ferruginata, assembly GCA_963583965.1. Classification (NCBI taxonomy): domain Eukaryota; kingdom Metazoa; phylum Arthropoda; class Insecta; order Hymenoptera; family Apidae; genus Nomada; species Nomada ferruginata. The sequence continues at coordinate 3,140,449 of OY757225.1, read as the reverse complement.
CAGGGCCGCCCGTCCACTGAGTCAGCGGTGACAGTCATCCGAGAGACGGGAGGGGGACACCTCCGATCGCCCCTCGGACCGTCACCGCTTTTACACCACGGGAGGGGGGGATCTCGCCAGCCTGCGCGAACGCAACCGGCGAGCCCTTTCCCTCCACCTTTCGCGTCGGACGGGGTCGGTCAATTCCCGACCCCGCTCCGATGCCTCCTTTCTGCGAAGAACATCCTCGCAGAAGAAGGCCACCGCTACCCAGGCTCTCTCGCTGCCCAGCATCATACTAACGATGCGTGGCAGCGAGAGATCCGCCCCCACTTGCGCCCTCAACGCCCGGCGCTCCATCGCCCATTCCGGGCACTCCTCCAGTGTGTGCTGCGCTGTGTCCAGCGCAGCCCCACACTCGTGGCACTCCGTCGTCGCATCCGCCTGTATCCGGCACAGGTACTCACCGAAGCAACCATGCCCAGTGAGCACCTGCGTGACTCGGTAGGTGAGCGTCCCCCTGCCGCGGTCCAGCCATTCATCCGGGCTGGGCAGAACCGCCCCGACTGCTCGCTGCGCGACTCCTCGATTGAGGAGCTCCCTCCTCCATTTGTTTCGCGCAGCCAGCCGGGCCTGGCGTCTCACGTCCACTTCCTCCTCAGCGGACACCATCGCGCCCCCCCGGCGGAGTTCTCGGAGACGCTCATAGATCGAAGCGTCTCCCTCCGCCAGAAGATCGAAGGGCACGGTGCCCGCCAAGGTCAGCGCCGCCTCGTGGGATATCGTGCGGTATCCCCTGACCACCCTGATGGCCATCCTCCTCTGTACGCGGCGCAGCGATGTTTTGCTGCGCCGCGCGACCACCAGGGCCGACGCCCATATCGGGGCGCCGTACATTTGACCCCCTTATCCGGCTATAGCCTTTGCGATTTTTTTTTCAAAATTGATTGTTTCAAAAATGGTACTAGTGGTTCTATAGAGAAACGGATTGCATATTCGTATTCAGCGCATTAAAGTTTATAAGAAACGCCTATTGAAGGTTACAAAATCCCACCCGTGTTGAACAGTGTAATCATCTCAAGTGCTTGGCTCCAAACATCTTTTTCAAATCGTTACAAATGGTTTTTCTTAAAACATAATTTATCCACCTGAAAACGTACTATCAAAAAAATTTTTTTTTTCATGAGTAATGAAACATTTTATTCCTTTCGGATAATGAATAAACGTATCGAACACGGTTATTAAACGACTTATTAGTTTATTTCTTATTCATGAATAACGAATAATTTCACATTCCTCTTAATTAAGACGATGTAACATTTACCGCATGCTTCCCTCCATACCTCCAAAAACGAGAGTAACTCAAAAACGAAGCTGCAAACAACAATTGCTGTCAATGAGAAAGTTATTCAGAATCACCCCAGCTACCCCCCATTTCCCGATGTTCCCTGAGTTACGAAACACCCTGTATAACAAAACCATAGAACACTATAACTATGAAAACGGGAAAATTATAAAGGAACAAAAAAAAATGAAAACTATGTAAAGTATTGTAGAGATTATTTTTAGTAAATCTCAGATGTTTGTAAAATAGGTACAAGGGAGGCAATACGACTTCGGTTTCTACGAAACCTACTACTGGTTTATTAACAATTTGCTCTTATAAGATTACAGAAACAACTACCTCGCAGGTCAACTCTACAACGACAACTCTCTCGCGCGTGCTCCATTCTAATATATTCTTTCACCCTTGCCTTTTTCGTAATTTTCTTTTTCCTTTGCCCTCATTCATTTCGAATACTTACTGCAGACATTCCTTGATGACAATCAGGCTCCTTCACCCGAATCATTGGGTAGCCTGGTACCCTTTGTTCACACCATAATCTTAAGGGCCCCGACTCCATGCGCCATGACCTGCGTGCGTGCACTCACACAAACTAAGGAAAGCATGCACGTATATGCTATGCGGGAGAGAGAGACTCGATTTATAATTTTTCGTTTGTCGTCTCGATAATTGTATTAACTCTTATGTTAGCACCCGAAATGGTTGTTTGGTAAGCGGGGTATCCTGGTACCCCATAATGTTTCCATTGGCACATTAGTCAAATTGGTCAACTTCACGTATTAAATCTTTGGAAATTTTATTGTCACAGAGCTTGATTGGCATTAAACTTCTCATATTTAATGTAAATTCATAATAACTTTTGTTTCGTGGATTTAACCGATTTAGCCAATGAGTGGCCCAAATATGGAATTATATTTTTTCACTTTCATATTTCTTCGAAACTGTTAATTGTTACGTATGAAAAATATTTTCCATACGTCGCTCTCAACGCGTTTTCGAGCTCGCGTCCGTGAAGGGAAACGCCCTAAAATTCTTTCGGTTATCGTAAACAAATAAGGGGGCCTTAGTACAAGCACGGTCAGCTGCATCATGACCGAGACGGGCGTGGCCCGACGACGGGTCCTAAATTTCCTTATATGGAAAGTTCCAGTGCGTTCCCGCGCATTTTGGGACTATATAAACTCTTTGGTTTCTACCCTCGTTGGTTCAGAGTAACATAGTCACGCGTAGAGTCACGTCGTGTCACGCTTGTATAGAGTCAGTTATACCCAGTGAGATTGGGCTTAGCGCACTTCTCGAATTATAGATTAACCCGTTAGAATTCGCTTGTCCGGTTGAAGTTCTTTCGGCATATTGTAATAGCGGCTCTCAGACCCCGCATCGCCAGTGCGTCAACACCGTGCCAATACTTAGGTAACTTACACACTTCTTATTATTTCATCGCGACAGAAACATTTGTATTTATAATGATACTCGGAATATAACTTTAAACGTTCACTTATAAATCGAGTAGATTCGTTAAACCTATCTTTACCGCGTAATCCTTGCATATTAGTAACAACGTACCCATCGATACAACTTTACCGCTCGAGTTGTATCAAATAATAATTTAGAGTTACGAGGCAACTAACATTTCCTGCGACTACCGGATCTCGCATCAGGTTCGTTCGCACATTTTTATCCAAACAAGCAAACTACATATTCCAACCTAGTGGCTCTCCGATTTCGCACCGGGTTCGTCCTCGTTCTCAATAATCCTAGCGGCTCCCTGATTTCGCATTAGGTTTGTCCGCGCACCGTAACTAACAAATTGATAACCGTATACCTGGGCAATATACCTCTCGCCGGCTTCTCGTGCTGCCACACAGCCCAGCTCGTAACATAATTTTCATTTTTGTAACTCAACAGATACAGCTTAAAAAAGTTTATGCAAAAAAATGATGTAAATCTATTATATGTATATTCTTATATTGAAACCAAGTATCAGTTTTTTTAAATGTTTTTTAGTATACTTTGTATATGTATACATATACATGTTCTTGTATGAAATCGCTCACTTTCTCTAATGTCTACTTTTCGACCTTTAATTCTTTAACCAGTCAACTGTAGCGACCTCTTCTGAAAGCGCGCACCTATGTACGTGTGTCGCGAGAATCAAGCGATGACGGGTATAGCTGTCAAACACAGAGTAAGTCTCCGTGTTAAAACATTGGATTAAAAAGACGACTTTATTTTATAAAATGAACAATTTTATTACTAATATTTACTCATACACTTTAAATAAACATATACTACATACATAATAAACGAAAAACTCAGGAAAAATCAAATATCTATAAAAGTCAAAACTTCAAACTTTTGCTGTCGAGTGGTATTCACCAAAGCAAGGAACGACACATAGTGGCGCTTTGCACGTCGAACACCAATACCGCGATTCTTTCCTAGTCTTTTTTTTATAACAAACTATGACACTAACATCTAAAACACATTATCGTCGCACATGTATAAAGTGGTTATACGAACTGATAGGCAGTTCCAGCTAGTGCCATACCCATAAATTTTGATTTACTTTTTATTTACTTTTTATTTGTTTGTTTCATTTCCCCGTGACCTCAAAAGATTCTAAACATATTGAAATTTACGAATATATTTTAGTTTTGCCTAAAATTACAATTCAAATAGCAAATGGTAACTAACTTTTACGCATGACGGATATAGTCGTCATAACGCGAAATCCTGCCATTTCTGCATGACGGATATAGTCGACATAACGCGATATTCTGCCATTTCTGCATGACGGATATAGTCGTCATCCACAGCTGACTGGTTTAATCGTTCCTGGTTTTATAAGTAGAGAAGGGAGGCTTATCTTGTTTATATTGTTTCGGGCCAGGGCTGTGGGCAACGCCTAGGCCGGCGGGGTTGATATTACCCAAGGAATACGGTTGAGAATTTGTTAGTTAGGTGTACGGACGAACCTGATGCGAAATCAGGGAGCCGCTGGGATTGATGTATGCGAGGACGAACCCGATGCGAAATCGGGGAGCCTCAGGAATAGAATCAAGCGCGGACGAACCTGGTGCGAAACCAGGGAGCCGCAGGAGGGTGAAACGTCGTGGACGAACCCGATGCGAAATCGGGGAGCCACTAGGAATGAGTGCGCAGACGAACCCGGTGCGAAACCTGGGAGCTGTTCGGAGGTTTGGTAGACGTACGGACGAACCTGATGCGAAATCAGGGAGCCGTAGGATACTGACGAACCTGGTGCAAAACCAGGGAGCTGTAGGATGGGTTAGGTTTCGTGGACGAACCTGATGCGAAATCAGGGAGCGAGGCTCGCAAAATCTCAAACATTAACTATTAATTAGTGTCTTTGTTGCGAATACGCTGAGTGCAAGGCACGATTGGAAAAGTAATGTGGGCGTGCAAGTGCACTTATCGCTTGGGGGCGCTAATAGACATAATAAAAAGTTATAATTTAAGTTATGTATAACTTTTACAAAGTATATATTTTTGATTTCCTATTGTGGGATTGGAAGTTTTAGTGAAATCAAGCCGGTGTAAGTGTAATATATTTAACGATGAGACACTATTATATATTTATTAACAATACGATACACTTCCTTCTTCGCTGTTCTACACTGTTCTACGCTATACTACGCTGTTCTACTCTACGCTGCTCCTCGATCTACTCTACTCCACTCCGCAATCCACACTATCTCGCAGATCAATCTACACTGTGTATTTCCATTCGTACATCCATTCGTCCTCAGTCATTCTCTCCTCCTCCTCTCCCCCCTCTCTGTCTCTCTCTCTCTCTCATTCGTATCCTTAAAGATATAGAGAATAAGGGACACGGTTCTGCAGGCCATCGCTGCTCGCCTGCAGAACATCTGTGTCCCAGGTAGCGCGGTCAAAAATGTCCTGCGCCCCGACGTTGGGCGCTTCGCACTCCCACACTATTATTGATTTAGTTTTTTACTTTGTAGAATACGTTGAATCCATGTATACGTATGAATTTTTTGTTACAGGGCATGTATATAAGGCAAATGAAGCTTATTCACAAGCTCAGCGGGCGGATCCTGCCTACATAAATAGTTGGATAGGGCAAGCCTTAATTGCAGAACACATGGGCGTCAAGGATGCGATGGATTTATTTAGGCATGCTACGCAACTGGGGTATCATAATCAGGCAGCTGTGGGTTATACGTACTGGGTGCTTAAAGCGATCTTAAAATCTGATAACAAGAAGGACGTTCTGCATACGTATATAATAGAAAATATGCACGCTGTATACGTTGCTGCTGATGTTATGACGTGGTATATAGGTATGTTTTTATTGTGCCTCTGTTTATGTCAAATTATGTCGACATCAGACAATTCATACAAAATATCATAATTGAAGGAAGTAGAATATTTTTATTTTATTCGTCATGTTGTTAGCTGTGGAAATTGCAATGTCAACTTAATTTTTTGAAGCGGAACTACAGCATTTTGTAACGGTTACGATTTGCAAGTCGCGATGGTATACGACAGGCCTCGGATTTTAGTGATCTTTCGGTCCGATTTTTAGGGGCAACGCCCACTTTCTCCCGCCGCGCGTCTGGGCCCTGCGATCGCCAATCGCCTCGAAGCTCCTCAGGCCCGTAGCATAAGAAACGCGCGGGTCGCATTTGGGCGACAGCCGTATCAATAGGATTCTACATCGTCCCATGTCCCATGGACCGCGCTGTTTGTATGCTACGCGCCTAAGGAGACCCGAGCCGCTTGACGATCGCGGAGGCCCAGACGTGCGGCGGGAGAAAGGGGGCGTTGCCTCTGAAAATCGACCCGAAAGATCACCTAAATCCGAGGCCTGGTATACGATATTCAACGATATTTTGCCATGAGGTCCACACACAATTCAATGCTCTCTAGTTGGCCATACAAAACCAATTAACTCTGTGACTGCGGCGCATCTCTCGCAGAGAACAACCAATACAGACGGCGCGATAGTCGCATACAAGTCGTGGCGACAGGCTGTCCCTTAACCAAACTTTTTTACGCCTGACGTTTACAACACGGTACCCAAAGAACAACACATTTCTTCTATATTAGAAAGTCTTATTAGGAAACCCTACTTCTTCTAAGAAAAATGTAGTTGGCGTATATTTACGTCTTTCCTATACAGCCCCCCCCCCCAATCTGACATCCCACGATAGCAGGGGTGATGCTGACGAACTTTTTCCTTTATCAAAATGTTGGTTGAAGCTTCGTTTTTGGATTATTAACACGTTGACTGCCGTGGGGGTCACCGGTGACCGGCACTAAACTCTCCGTTCAGGCCGCGTCAGTCATCGGTGACCGACATTCAACTTTTCGTTCAGGCGTCGCTGTTTCACAGTGTTAAGCTACGCCGCGGCGCGCCGTCGCTCATGTCGCGTCGTGTGGCCTAAACGGAAATCGAGGCAAAACCGGTGTGGCACTCAACGTGTTAACGAAAAACGCTGGCTAACCGGAGCGTTCGAGCGCGTGGCTCTCAACCGCGCTCGGTCGTGGTCGTGAACGAACACGCATTGGCGCAGCGCACAGTGAGCCAAATGCCCAATCTAGGTGGAAAAAATTCATGTCGCGAAGCAGCCGTATATTCATTTATTCTTGGTAAGAAATGTGTACTGACGCTAATAATGGCCATAATAATTAATTTAGTGATTATTTAAGTATGGAAATCAACCTCTGAAAACTGCAAACTTGACCACGACGAAATCGTACATTTGTTTTCGTTGTACAAAAAATTATGTGACAGGAATTAATAACATTCTTTAAACTTCCATGCTGTTACGAGCCAGGGCTGTGGGCAACGCCTAGACCGGCGATGTTTATATTACCCAAGGAATATGGTTGAGAATTTATTAGTAAGGTGCACGGACGAACCTGATGCGAAATCAGGGAGCCGCTGGGATTGATGTATGCGAGGACGAACCCGATGCGAAATCGGGGAGCCTCAGGAATAGAATCAAGCGCGGACGAACCTGGTGCGAAACCAGGGAGCCGCAGGAGGGTGAAACGTCGTGGACGAACCCGATGCGAAATCGGGGAGCCACTAGGAATGAGTGCGCAGACGAACCCGGTGCGAAACCTGGGAGCTGTTCGGAGGTTTGGTAGACGTACGGACGAACCTGATGCGAAATCAGGGAGCCGTAGGATACTGACGAACCTGGTGCGAAACCAGGGAGCTGTAGGATGGGTTAGGTTTCGTGGACGAACCCGATGCGAAATCGGGGAGCCACTAGGTTGGAGTAGTTACCTTGTTTTGGATAAGGCGTGCGAACGAACCTGATGCGAAATCAGGGAGTCGCAGGAAAAGTTAGTTTGACTCGTAAATAAATAATCGATACAACTCGAGCGGTTAAGGGGGCCGACTCCAGACGCCATGACCGGTGTGCGTGCACTCACACAAACAACGGAAAGCATGCACGTATACGCCATGCGCGACAGAGAGACCCGATTTCTAATTTTTCGACTGTTGTCTCGATAATTGCCTTAATGAAACTTTCGCGGATATAGAACACACGGGTAGACTTCACCACAGCCCTAAAGGTATATTTGAACGCGAATAAAGACCAATCGTTGAGAAGAATAGTATTTCTGAAACTGGCAAGCTTGAGACAGACAACGATGTAGGCAACAAGATGGCTGCAGACATGTTGACACATTTCACATTTAGCAAATATTGGACGATTTAATGGTTTATTCACTGCTCAGACACCCTTTAGGGCTTCCTTGAACTAGCACAAGATCACAGAAATTCGATTTTTCACAATTTATCACTTCTGGAAAGCGGAGAAAGTAAAATACGATTTACACGCATCCGACGTAAGAATAGTTCAATGATTCTCCGTCGGTGGCGTTTATGGTACATTGTAGTAAATTTGGCCAAGTTACCGTCAGGGTCGATAAAAGTACAAATGAGTCGGTAACTGTAAGTTATAATTTCACACCACGAACGGCGATTCATACGTGAATACGTGATGCGTGCACACAGACACCAGTAAGGCATAGTTGCCGGCACGTATCAAACCTCTGTCACGCTGTTGTCACATCTGTTACAATTATAACATAAGCATCAGCAAAATGAATCGGCTCGAGCCGAGATGTTGATTCGAGCCGCTGCAAACTTTTTTGTAGGTTCGAGTCCCCTTGGGGTATATTTTTTTACATTCATTTTTTTTTCATTGCTAAGTATATGACAATGATCAATATTTGTTTACAAATATTTTAAAAATATTTGTTAAATACTTTAATTTAATATACGTAAATATGAAGTTGAAGCGATTTTTTCTACCGTTTTCTTCCCAAGTATCTTGCCAATTATGGAACTGTTTAATATTTCTAACATTTGGACGCGTATACACGTCAAAGCTCAAAATGATCAACTCAAAATTTCAATCATTTGGTGATATGTTTCATTTATATTACCAATAAAGCTGCTATGTTAATATATATGAATATATTAACTATATTATACAACAATAATATGATTGTAATACAATGTCACCGTGGTCCTTTTCGATCATTTTATGCTGCGCTCTAAGCAACAGAAAGCTATGATAGACAAAGATAGCGCTATGTACGTCAGATGTACCTATGACGTGACAGCAAGACGGGAATCGGTGTGACACCGCAACTATGACGCAGTGTGAGGGCCGTCATTTGTTTGTAAGATGAACCGCGTGGCCCGCGGCCCGCCAGTTGGCTGTGCCTGACCTATGTCAAGCAGCAATAGGGGCTTCTCTCATAAGTTCCAAAAATTATTTTTTTACACATATTAATATTGTTTTATCAATCTGTTTTTTTCAACTTGACCCTTGTATCTTCTCTTTCATTTGGACTATTCTCTTTTACGTTCGGCAAAAATCAAAATCTCAACTTGAGTCGAATCTATCGAAGTTTTCCTGAAAAGCAAAACTGTAATAGATATGACAATATCAACTATGTCTCCGTATTTTTCGTTTGTCATTCTACATTCTACACAATGACCGAAGCAATGGGAAAAAGCGAATGAAATGAATTAACGATTATCAATATATGCATATTCAGTACTCCCATAGAATCTCTATAAATAAATATTTTCCTTTATTTCTGATGGTATAATTGCTTTCGCAACAATAATTATTTGTAAAAAAGAAATGATTGTGTCATCTAAAAGAAAGGCGAAATAGTAGTAAAACATCACACGAGTTTTCCTGCACTTCATCTACGACTGTTCAATCTAATTGTAAGATGCCTGAAAATGCTTCATACATTATACTTCAATGTTAGAAATATTAAACGGTACCGTAATTGACGTAATTGAAGATATGTACATGGCAAAAGAAACGGTAGCGCAAAAAGCGCTATAAGTTCAGATTTAGGTATATTAAATTAAAATATTTAACAAATGTTTTTAAAATATTGGTAAGCAAATATTGATCATTGTCATATAGTGGGGAATTAGAAAGAAAATAATGTAAAAAAATTATAGCCGAGGGGGATCGAACCTACAAAAAAGTTTCCAGCCGTTCAGCAGCTATGTCTATGTCCGGCAGGAATGAAAATCTCGGCTCGAGCCGATTCATTTAGCTGATGGCCACGATTGTAACAGATGTGGCAATAGTGCGACAGAACTCTCAAATAATGTGATTTGGCAACTATGGCCTCCCACTCTCCTTTTATAATTCTGCCTAATGATGTTAGATGTCACATCGTGAGTTTATAATTCTGTATAATGAGTTTAGATGTGACCCCGTAAAATGTCGAAACAGACGATTTCTCTGTTTTCACTAACGCCCGCTCTGTCGAATGGCGCTTAGATCGATTCGGAGTTGGCCCCAAAAGAGTCGGCCCCCTTAAGTTGTATCTGTGGGACGTTACTACTAATATAAAGGATTACGGAGTAAAGATAGGTTTTAACGAATCTACTCGATTTAATGGTGAACAGTTTATAAGTTTATATTGCAACCAGTTGTTTGTACAAGTGTAATTGTCGCGATATAGTTAAATAGTGTGTGAATTATTACCTAAGCTGCACGGTGTTGACGCACTGGCGATGCGGGGCCTGAGATCGGTTACAAAGTATGCCGAAAGAACTTCAACCGGACTATGCGGATTCTAAGGGGTTAACTTTATCTGAATGGTGCCGTAAGCCCAATTCTTGTTGAAATGCAACCGACTCTGTACAAGCGGAACGCGACGTGACTATGCGCGGTAGCTGTGAAGTTATGAACCGAAGATGATTAGAAACGGAGGGTTTATATAGTCCCGAAATGTATGGAGGGGCTAATTAGGAACCTCCATAAAAGGTAAGAGCGCAGAGTCTTCGTCAGGTCACGAATGTTCCTAATCGGTCGCGATGCAGTTGGTCGATACTAAAAGTGTTAACCGTCGTGTGGTATCGAGCTAAATCTTTAGGCGTCTTCCGTTCTTACGCGAGAGCGAACGACGCGTGCGAGCGCAGCGTAAGAGAGTATTATTCATACGTAACAATGCATCATATTAGCATAAGTGAATGTTCACATAGCAGTATATAAATTTTTAAAATAATGCCTTTTACAATAATTATTCGATGCTTTTGAAATGCATTTTTTTTTATGCCGTTTATCTGACTTTAATAGATTAACTAACAATAAGTTTGGTCTATGTAGAACGAATTGTAGTAAAATTTAGCTGCTAATATCTGCTACCCTTGCATCTGTATTGTTTTAATGTTGTTGTAAATTTCGAGACATGCCACCACATTTTGTTATATAACTTAACAAAAAACGAAAATATCGGGCAAAAAACTGTGTAAAAGTAAAGTATAATGGTTATAGTTTAATACAGAATACAAAAATTATCTCTAGATTGCTCTTACTAAATTTTATAGAGGTTTATACGAAAAACGGGGTTTTCGGCGTGACCATACTCTACATCAGGGACTGCCAAGCTTTTCTCCTCCAAGCGCCACCGAGTCCCCACTACCAATTAAACGCAATGGTTATCGAAAATAATGTGACGTTGATATGGCAACTAACGCAATACGCATTAGTGTGAGGAGTGTCATTTGTCTGTATTAGTCTGTATTAGTTTGCTGGAGATGGAAGATATAGTTAGGGGAAGGAGCCACGCGTGGCTCGCCGGCCGCCAGTTAGCAGTCCCTGCCCTACATCAAACGGCACATACAGGGCGTTCTGTAACTACCGCAACATCGTGAAATGGGTGTAGCTGGGGTGATTCTGAACAACTTTTTCCTTGACCAAAATGTTGTTTGAAGCTTCGTTTTTTAGTTATTAACCAATAACACTGGCTAATCAGAGCGCCCGAAAACCACGGGCTCAGGCGCGTAACGCACTACGGCGCTCGGTCGTGTACGGGAGCCTCGTCGGTATCGAGGGAATCGTACGGCAAGTGTTACATCGTCTTTAAGCAAGCCTTATGTGGAAGTTTTGGTTATTCGTTAATAAGAAGTAAATTAATTATTCTTTTAATTAATCGAGCACAATCGTGGTCAGGAAAGAACCCATTGGCACGGCGTGTTACATCGTCTTTAAGCAAGGATAATGTGGAATTTTTAGTCATTCAATAATAAGAAATAAACTTAAGCAAGGATAATGTGGAATTTTTGATTATTCGGGAATAAGAAATAAACTAGTAATTCGTTTAATAACTGTGTTCGATACTTTTATTCGTTATCCGAAAGGAATAAACTGTTTTAATACTTATGAAAAACTTAACCATTCGTCCACGAATTAATCGTCCACTTTAATATTCAATGTAAGATTTTGAGATGGTGCGACAGCATTTATTGTTCTTCCGGGTCACTCACTGACAAATGAATTCAGTACTGTGTAATGAAAAGTTGAACTCACGCCCGAATCAAGATTTATTCACTCTTCATTCGATCGTCACTACGGTCGATACAAATCTGATCGATTTGCCAAGAATTCGCTTCCACACTTACACGCACAGACACATGTTCGTTACTGTAGCCGACATTCCTGTGCTAACGGTAATGCCGCGTCGTAGGACATGGGCAGTTGTAAATAAACAAACGCCGGGGGCAATGAATTATGAACTGTGCAGCGTGGATATCGAGGGAAGCGTGCGGCAAATGTTACATCGTCTTAAATTAAGAATAATGTAGAATTATTTGTTATTCATGAATAATAAATAAACTAATAAGTCGTTTACCAACTGTGTTCGAAACTTTTGTTCGTTATCCGAAAGGAATCAAGTATTTTATTACTTATGACTTATTTTGTTTTTAACAACACGTTTTCAAGTGGATAAATTGTGTTTTAAGAATAACGATTTGGATAAATAATGTAAGAAAAATCTAGTTAAACTTACCAATTCGTCCACGAATTAATCTGCTTCGATGGAAGTGGGTCCTTGTGTCGATCCTGACCTTAGAACTTAAAAAATTGTGGCTCAGAAAAGGGCCGATTGTGGTGGCGGTGGTGTCATGACAGGGTGGCAAGTATTGGCTCGATGTACCTCGCTTGAACCTGGATACACGGCTCTGCGCGTAGGCGAACGTCGCATTGCACTCTTTGGAACGTGTCCCGAGATATCGTGGCGAGGGCAGCATGAATTTGCGCCACCATCTCCCCCGTCGTGCCCCCTGATTGACGGTATACTACGGACTGAAATAATAAAGAAAAAAGCAAACTGCGTAAATAAAGGGTTTTAAAGTTAGTGTAAAATAATAGTGACACTCAACATACCTTCAGGTGTCCCCGAAGGGACACGAAAAATGTGTTAAGGTTCGAGAATGCAAGATTTATGGCAAGGTATGTCACTGCAATCGCGGAGTATATGACGAAGGTAGTTTTCTGTAGATGTTTAATACGATGTAACACGCTGTGCCCATGCGTTGGTTCACGATCACGACCGACCGCGTTTGAGAGCAACGCGCTTGAGCGCGCGCTCTACGGGCGCCCTGATTGGCCAGTGTTTTTCGTTAATAACTAACAAACGAAGCTGCAAACAACATTGCTGTTATTGGGAAAGTTGTTCAGAATCACTTCAGTAACCCCCCATTTCCGGATACTGTGCGAGTTATGGGCCACCCTGTATATTTGTTTTAAAACTACTGTCTTCCAAAGATTTACAAAAATTGACGTGTCCGTGCTTGATACGTTGTTTTGCTCTAATGTATTGCATTAATTATTGTATGTTACAGAACATCACCCTGACGATGCTTATGCCCGGAATGCGTATGGATTATTGCTAGAAAGGCAAAAACTTTATAAATCTGCTGCAGAACAATTTGCTGCAGCATTATGCATCAGCACTGATGTGGAAAAAGATTTTGTGTGTGTAAATTTAGCACGTGCGTTGCTGAAACTGCAGAAATATAATGATGCTATAAACTTATGCCATGCTGTTAAAAACACTAATTATAATTCCCAGTGTCATTTAGCATTAGCTTTCTTTAAAGGTAATAGATTAATAATATACATGTAAATTTTATTTATACCATTCAATCGAGTTATGAATGATTTCCACCAATTATATTACGATTTGGTCCTAGAAACGGAAATTATTTATGATTCGACCTAATAGTTATACTATTGATTGGTAAGCCTAATGTCTGGATAATGAACATCCAGACTTGGTTGAACTGGTTATTTATCATATATTGAACAAGGCAGTGTATTAGAATTATTATTTGGGATGGGCATTATTCAACTATTTTAAAATAAACAATACCACAGGAACAGGAAGCGGAATTTCAAATTACGTATACCAAAGAAAACCGCAAGATTAATTTAATCACTAGATATCATTTTCAATTATAAAAAAAACTTGGTTAGGTCGTACCTTGAATAACCCACTCGAAGCCAGCTATTTTTCGAAAGTCGGTTTTTAACGGTGATCGCCCCGCCGCACAGTGGTCCGGATTGAAAAATCTAGTGACATTTTTATATAACTTTTGAACCGTAAAAGATATTGATTCTGTTGCGTATCTAGTGGTGGGATATGGGGACTTTGTGCAGTTTCGGTTGCCCGTGGAGCGCTGAACCGCTCTGCTTGTGGAGAAGCGCGGAATATTCAAAGACAACTAACTTTTATAAAGACTTTTACAAAGATTTACTGTTTATTCCAAGAAATAGTGTTAATTTGTACAAGTAATTCGCCGAAGTAGCTCTGTTCGAGACTAACGTTGATCTGCGTGCGACTTTAGTTGATCTGCTGTGTGAGGCTTCTTCTTCTTTCCATTACAGCTCTGGTTCTTCTTCCTGAGTTCCTTGGTCCTCCTTCGAAATCGTCCTCGTCCAATGGGGTTGGGTCTTGTTGTGTTTCTATTCGTCCTTGGGCGCGTGGAAGTGGCAATGCTACGCTTCTCGGTAAGGGCATCAGGGCACGCGCGTAATTGGGGAAAACGCGGGAAAACTGAGGAAAACGCGCGGGGGTCAGAGAAAGCGCACTGAAGAGTTAAGTGGCTCTTGAGAGGTCCCTTTGTTCAGCGGTAGAACATGTGGCGGCCAGAACAGGATATCGTGGGGTCTGACAACCTCCGGAGGTCGTACATGTTTCAATAGACTTTAGCCAATTCTTTATGCTCCGTAATAAATAACCTTTAGTATTTTTCAAGTGAAATGTTGCACAATCCGAATGCTCTGAGTTTCCATTTGTTCGACAACCTACGGCTGGTACTTAAATAATGTACAGTTTTATTTATCGCGCGTATGCTCATCCGGCTTCGAATTTCACTCCAAAGTTATTATCGCTATCGATAGTTATAGTTATATTGTCCATCGTTGATTCGATATCACTAGGTATTAAGGCCTGCAGACGCGTTAGCGTAACAATACGAAATTTGGACTCAATAATATACTAATATTAGCTTACAAATGGGTTAAAGAAAAAATGATAAAATTGTGGGAATATATGTGTATCTGGTTTCGGATTCCTGCTGCAATAGGTCGGGCACAGGGGCAGGGAATCCTCGGGCCCTCCGCGATATGTGTTGTCGTCTCGATGAAGGCATTTGTTGAGAGAAGGACGCCCGATCCTTGGCACTTGGCTTGCCAGTCAGTGGGTTGAGGGTCAGTCTTACGACGAAGCGTCCCCGTGTACCATCTAATAAAATATATAACTTAAAGTACTGTGGAGTTTGTGTTCGGCCTTGCTACATCCTCAGTCCTTCCCCCATAAAATTGTTTTTTAACAATATTTTATTTTTAATATTATTATTATTTAATTATTAATTCCAAGACGTAGAAATCTAAATTTTTAATTTTAGTAGTACATAACTTCATTTGCATATTTGATATACAGGATGGCCCAGAACTCGCGCAGTATCCGGAAATGGGGGGGTAGCTGAGGTGATTCTGAACAACTTTTTCCTTCACCAAAATATTGTTTCAACCTTCGTTTTTGAGTTATTAACGAGAAACACTGGCCAATGAGAGCGCCCGTATAGTGCGAGGTCAGGCACAACTGCGCGCGGTGTTGATCGGGTGCATCGAGGGGAAACGTACGGCAAATGAATAATGAGTAATTATTCGTTATTCATGAATAAGAATTTAATTAACAAGTCGTTTAGTAACGGGTCTATACTTTTATTCGTTTTCCGAAACGAATAAAGTGGTTTATTAATAATGAAAAAAGTGTTTCGATAATTAATGTTAGAAAAGGTTGTTAAATAAACTTACCCTTTCGTTCACCGTTTCGTACCCTTTGAAGTTATAAACTGCTAATTTTGCAAGATATCGACTTGATTCGAGTACGGGCTAGAACGACACGTCTGCTGAACATATTACCAAAGTTTCAAGACAATCGGTCGATTTGTTTGTGAGTTATCGTGGCAACTATTGTATAAAATGTCATTTAGAGAAAAATTCTACAATATTTTTATATTTCCGTTTCCAGAAAGTTGTTGAATTTTTATTGGAATGGTTTTAGTTACCTTTCTTCTTCAAATGAAAATTATAAACATTTACATGAACACTATTCTACTACCAAATTATCATTTTTGTTATCAATTGATAATTTTTCTTAATAACAAAAATTGTTCGTGTTTGTTTGTAAATTCAAACATACCTCATAATTCGAGATACATTCAAGTTCGCAAAATTTAATTATTTACATCCGACCGTATCCGACGTTTTGAGAAATTGATGTTTTTCTGGCAACAAAAGTAGGTGCGAGATAGGTAAAATCACCAAGAGCCCTAACAGTTACAATCATAACGAATCTTTCGTAATCGATAATGTATATCTATGGCCGAAAGCAGTTAGATCGCGTATGATAGTTATTTGTAGCCAAAGATATTTAAATTCATCTATTAATTCTTATACTGCAACTTTTTCCCTTTTAGTTGGCAGAATTATGACAGTCAAAAGTATCGCTGTTTTTTAGCAATAGTTTTGAACGCTATACAGGGTGGCCCGGAACTCGCGCAGTATTTTTATAAAAAGGTGTAGCTGAGGTTATTCTGAACAACTTTTTCCTTGACCAAAATATTGTTTGAAGCATCATTTTTGAGTTATTAACGAAAAACACTGTCCAATGAGAGCGCCCGTTTAGCGCGAGCTCAGTCACAATTGCGCGCGGCCGTGATCGGGTGCATCGAGGGGTAACGTACGGCAAATATTACAATCGTCTTACATTAAGAATACATAGTGTGTAATTCTTCGTTATTCGTCAATAACAATTTAATTAACAAGTCGTTTAATAACTGTTCCATACTTTTATTCGTTTTCCGAAACGAATAAAGTGTTTTATTAATTATGAAAAAAGTGTTTGGATGATTAATGTTAGAAAAGGGTAGTTAAATAAACTTATCCATTCGACCGCGAATTTACCTGCTTCGACGGTGTCTTGGCATTTGGTCATTTTACCGATCCTGACCTATCTTAACAATTTTATGCCACGTCGCGACGTGGTTTTTCGTTAATAACTCAAAAACGAAGCTTCAAACAATATTTTGGTCAAGGAAAAAGTTGTTCAGAATCACCTTAACTACCCCTTTTTTAAAAATACTGCGCGAGTTCCGGGCCACCCTGTATTGTCATACATTTTTACATCACATTACTTTTGCATTACTAACTCAATTAGATTTGTGTAACACTAAATAAAATAAATTTGTTTATCTCAAATTTAGTTGAGTATAACATTGAATTAGAGTCGATAAATGATGAAATCTGTAAAAAATGAAGCCAGTGCCTTCTGAACTGTTAATCCACTGTGCGCTGCGCAGCTCGCGTATTTCATTCCACGATTCGTCATTAATGTTGGGGTCCTAGCTTGAAACCAACGCAAGTTTGAATTTAATGTCTATAGAGCTTAATTTTTATTTTGTTCAATAACGATGATATTCCTATAATCAGTCGTTCAATTATAACTCATAATATGAATCCACGATCATTATACACACGGCCTGTTATTGGTCTTTTCACCTAAGAAAGGCATTACACACCAGGTGTGTGATTGACCCCGAATGAGTTAAGTTATACTACGATATTTCATCTGTTATCATATATTTGTTTTTATGTTCTTTCTACAGGGTGCGGCCGAATAACGCGTATAAGGGGACATGAGGTGGTTCCTTATGAAAAAATAAAAACAAAAATTCACAATCAAATTTTTTCATTTGAGGCTTAGTTTTCGAGAAAATCGAGTTCGAAAATCCGATGCGTACATATGCTATCACGGCTAAGATACGGTTCGTTCAGCAACGTATAACGTATAATTTGTACATGTTATTCGGACCCTGTATATTGCACTTGTTAATATAAAAATGGTTATCCGTGTGTTAGGTCATTAGAGGTCATGATAGGTCATTTGAGTATCCAGTAAATTTTTGTTATTCATGAGAATATTTTCATTCCTACTATCCCAAGTGTGGGAAAATGTGAAGTTGAACACTTTTAGTATCGTTTTAGTCTAATAAGTAGTATGTTTTTTTATTGGAGTGCACGTATGGAGTGCACGTGTGCGGCGCATATTCGCACTTCGACCTAAAATCGCTAAAAGTGAGCGAAAATGACAACGGCTTTTACGTCCTAATAATTAGAATTATGTTTAATGAAATCATAAAAGACATGTGACGGCCCTCCATTTCGAAGACTCGTTCCAATTTAAAATCTTATCGAAACAGACGCATATACATGTAGGATTATTGTAAGAATTAATATTATTGTTTATTATTAAAGTACAGTATTATTATAATGATTAAAACTAGAGGTTACTATTATTAAAGTACAGTATTATTATAATGATTAAAACTAGAGGTTATTATTATTAAAGTACAGTATTATTATAATGATTAGAACTAGAGGTTATTAAAACACACAAAAGAAAATATATCGCGTCTTTACGTTACGTCGTCTGTTGTGCTTCGTTGCTTCTTTATGACTATTCATTCGACTTTCGATCAGTCGCACGCCACGCACACACACACACACAGTGATTCATCCTCAATTTCGAGCATATTTATGTTAGGCTGTTTTAGCGGCATTAGTGACTAATGTCAATAAAGGTACATTCTCTGAAATGTGTAATAGTAACATTGGCCCATTACTGCGTACAATATACATTCTAAAGGCCCTTGAACTGGGCTTACAAGGATAGTTCGGCAACTTCAAATTCCGATAAACTGGAAACTGCACAAACGTATTTCATGTTAGGCTAACAGCGGAACATATTTTTTTTATTACTGAAAAATGGTCCGGATGGTGAAAACACACCTTCAATGAAATCGTGACGTTTTTTATTATCGTGAATATTTCAGAAACTATTTATTCGGCCGGGCAACGAGGCTACATGTCGCGTCGTAAAGGCAAGTCCTAGAGATGGGCATTAACGCTTTGGCTAGGACAGGGGTTTATGATACGTACGCGTCAGAACAGATATTTTTGAGTTTAGAATATTTATATTGTTTCATGTGTTGTCAACGATTTATTCTATTCTACCGAGTGGAGGAAAATACTATTATTTCCACATTTGGTATTTTGTTCTTCTCGTCTTCAATAGCTTCAAGACGTGTCATAAACTAGGAATCCGTCCAGACCAGGTAAACTGGGAACGATCACAATCTGGCGAAAAAGTCCATCCTGTCCACCACTACACTTTGGACACGCATCCCCTCTTCAAACAAACACACTCAGAGCGCAAGAAGAGGGTGGAGCAAAGTGTCTAAAATAGACTGATTGACAAATAGGTATTTCTCTAATTGCCAATAAGCTTATACACGACCGAGCACAGTAGAGAGGTACGTGCCTGAGCCCGCGCTCTACGGGCGCTCTAATTGGGCAGTGTTTTTGGTTAATAACTCAAAGACGAAGCTTCAAACAATATTTTGGTCAAGGAAAAAGTTGTTCAGAAGCACCCCAGCAACCCCCCATTTCCCGATGCTAGGGTAATTACGGGACACCCTGTATAGAAACTCTGAACCCTAAAATAGGTATCCTAACGTGTACATATTATAAAACCCGGTCCTAGCAAAATCAATGGCCACCAATTGGGCCTGTCTTTACGAAATGTACCCTCGTTATCCGGCGGAACACCTTTTATCACATCCATTGTATTTTATTGTGAAAGGTTAAACAGCAACATAGTTACACATATAATGAAGATGAAAGCGTGTTAAAAGTGATAAGAAATAAAGAAAAAAAAACAATTTTATTGCATTGCAGATTTGTGAACGAATTTTACAGTATTGCAAACAAATGTTCACCTCGATTTAATAAATAATTATAGGTATAACATTGTGCACCAAACCTTAAAATCAAATAGCTAACTAGTGAATTTCGTTCTATTCCTGCAAGAGATAAGTTTTAGATTTAATTTATTCTACATCACAATTCTTTTGTTTTCAGCTGCAAGATACGAAGAGTCCTATAATATATATGAAACAACATTGCATATGTTTGCGAATACCGAAATTCAGAAAGCTTATACATTATGCGCGATGGCTGCCATAGCATATACTTTCCAAAGGATACATGATGCCAAAACTTTGCTTCTCCAATGCATACAAATACAACCGCCGATTGTAATTGGTCTTTTAGCAGCGGCAGCTTTGGGAATATTACATGGGGACATCAACTTAACTACGTTGGTACTGAACGAATTGGAATCATATAGAAATCATTCAGAATATGGTCATCACGTTGTAAATTTATGTGCATACTTTTATATCATTGGAAAAGATATAGAAAAAGCAGTTATCGTTCTCTCAAAAGCAATTTTCATGCACCCTGGTAAGAAACAAATATTTGAATTTTATATTAGTTAATGTTTGATGAAAAATATATTAGGAATTTACTAACCATGTGTAAAATGTTATGTTGTTACGCATGAAGAGCCCGATTTTTCAATATGAATACTTTGGAGCAGGCCTGGGAACCGCACCGTCCCGGTGGGGGAAGATGTTTTACATTGTTTACTTTTCTGAAGTCATTTTGTTATAATATTGTGGGAATATTATTAAGTGGTATTGCTTTTGTTAAGAATTACAAGTTTATTCAAGTTATGTTGATGTTTCTGTTACAAGGTTTTCTATTAGAATGACCGTTTAACGGCGACTGCTTTTCAATTTCCAATCTTGTTACCAGGTAAATTAATAAACAATAACAAAATGCGCTGCTCACTGAAGACCGTTCATTCACTTTGCCTTTAATGATTTCATTCACACGGGTATGTTAGCGTCAACGTATTTTTAAAGAAAGAAATAGGGCTAGATGGTGGAGTGCTATTCATTCAGTGAAGAATTTATGATAGGGTCTTGCTTTACGTGTGTGATATGAGTCTTTCGGCCCTCTCAGTTGTTTTCGCCGAACGCATATATGAGTCCATCGGCCAGATTGATGGTTTACGCAGGACGCATATATACGCCCGAAGTACGCAAAGGGTTAATCCGTCAGGGAATGTTTATCTTTAAAAAATTGATATGTGAAACATTTTACCATTAAAGTAGGTGTTATAAACATAAATTTTCCACAGAAATAAAGTAACATATCTTTGATTTAATCCTTGTAATTCCGTTCTTAATATACCATAAATCTTAGCCATATCTTAATGAACCGGAAGGAAAATAAACATGTTATTCATCGAAATTCACGCTGGGACAAGTTTCTTGATATAAAGTTGCAAGTCAACTATATGATATCCAGTTGAGAAACTTTGCTCCTTTTTGTACCTTTTTAAGATATGTAAATTTAAAGTTTCAAGTAGGGGTATTTACGGTATGTCCCATTACAGCGTAGTGACGATATCTCGTGCAATGGTTAATATATTTGTGAAAAATTTAATATGAAATCAAAAAGTCTATCGAAAACACTAATATAATAATAATAATTGAAAAAAAATAATAATAGGTCCAAGATTATAGCTTGATAAAATTTTGTGTTGGTTCAATAGAAGACCACTTCCGAAAGATCTACTTTTTCAATGATTTAAAACATTTATAATCCATAAATCCTTTTTTTTATTTTCCACAATACACTTGAACTACGTGACCTACTATACACAAAAATGTTTAGTTTTTCATTAAAATAGAAAAAAACAAATCTTTTAAATAATTAATTTAGTCAAAAATCGGAAAATAGTCAATTTTCGCAAAAGCTAACCTAAAACCTATGTTTATAACACTGATATTAGAGGTTCCATTATGAATTTTACATTTTTTATGAGATATGTGAATTCAGTAACCCCGAATACATAAGAATACAAATTTTTATGAAAATCACACAATTATTGTATTTACACACAAGCACTCTTTTCTCGTACCTTACATGCCCCACCCCCGCACTCGTACGGACATTCGTTCTCGAATGTCCTCGCAGTCTTCATTTTCACAATCTGATATATCACTCTCTCCATCAATCCATGGTTACATATTGCGGGATATGATAATAATGAGAGATAGCTGTAACACCGTGCATATGATGATTTGTATGAGTGAGCTGAATGTTTAGAGAGTACATTTGCTGTTTGAGAAAGAACACGAACCGCGTGAAGTTTCTTTGGAAATAGCTTGGATACGATATCAATAGATTTTGTGAAGCGGTAACGAAAGAATAAGTAAATTTTTTGTGAAGCTTATCGTGCAGTGTAATATGTAACAAATCGTTTCGGTGCCTTACTTCACTTGCCCTACAATATAATCTACCGTTGTCGACGTTTGTGACGGTCCTTCATGATTACCAATCCGTTTTACTATATAGGGTCCGGTGGAGTCTCGATTCACGCTTTTAATGGGGGATTGGTGGGGTGATTCCGAACAACTTTTTCCTTTACCAAAATGTTGGTTAAAGCTTCGTTTTTGAGTTATTAACGAAAAACTCTGGCCAATCAGAGCGCACGGGCGCGTGGCTCTCAACCGCGCTCGGTCGTGGTCGTGAACGAAGGTATTGGGACAGCGTGGATATCGAGGGAAGCGTGCGGCATATGTTACATCGTCTTAAATTAAGAATAATGTGGAATTATTCGATATTCATGAAGAACAAATAAACTAATAAGTGTTCGATACTTTTATTCCTTATCCGAAAGGAATAAAGTATTTTATTACTTATGAATTATTTTTTGTTTAACAGCACGTTTTCAGGTGGATAAATTGTGTTTTAAGAAAAACGATTTGGATAAATAATGTTAGATAAAGTTAAACTTACCAATTCGTCTACGTATTAACCTGCTCCGACGGCAGTGGGTCATTGTGTCGATCCTGACCTTCCACAACATCTTTTTTTTTTTTTTTTGTTGACGGGGTGGAAATCTTCGACAAGACACTCCCTGCCCTGGGGGAGAGCAGGGGGTAGTGCCGGATTTCTACCGGCTAAAACCACCCCGGTTACCTGCCTCGGCGCTAGTAGGGGAGGCTCCGTGACCAACAGAGACACTACCGGAGCCTCCCCACGCCCGGCCCAATAAGGCCCCATCCTCGGGAGGGTCAAAGGGACCCCCCCAGAAACTCCGCCGTAAAACACACGGCCGCCCCAGGGGTAACACCCAGGACGGCCTACCACCAAGAGAACCAATAGGAGGACGACTCAGGCCCCCACCCGAGACGCCCTCAGCTCACCGACTGCCCCGCGGGACGTGGGAGGAGAAGAATTCCTCCCGGCGGACTGAAGAATTCCTCCAGCATCGCACTGATGATGCGAGGCAGCGAGAGATCCACCCCTACATGGGCCCGGAGCACACGGCGCTCTGCCGCCCACTCCGGGCACTCCTCGAGTGTGTGCTGCGCGGAATCTAGCGCAGCACCACACCCATGGCACTCCGTCGTTGCCTCCGCCTGTATCCGGCACAGGTACTCACCGAAGCAACCATGTCCAGCCACTCATCAAGGCTGGGCAGAACCGCCCCGACTGCTCGCTGCGCAGCCCCTCGGACGAGGAGCTCGCTCCTCCACTTTTCCCGCGCAGCCAGCCGGGCCTGGCGTCTCACCCCGACCTCATCCTCGGCAGACACCATAGCGCCCCCCTGGCGGAGCTCACGAAGACGCGCATAAATAACCGCGTCTCCCTCCGCCAGAAGGTCAAAAGGTACAGTGCCCGCCAAGGCTAACGCCGCTTCGTGCGACACCGTGCGAAAACCCCGAATTGCCCTGATGGCCATCCTCCGTTGGGCACGACGCAGCAAAGCACGACTGCGCCGCGCCGCCATCAGGGCCGACTCCCAAGTCGGGGCGCCGTAAAGGGCCATGGACCGCACGATGCCGACATACAGTGACTCAAACAATTGATCAAATGTTCGAACAGTGTTTGAATTTTTATTTAATTAATCAAATGTTAATGAGATATGAACAAAATATTTTATTATAATACATATATATATAGTTTTAGTAAATCATATAATAAGGAATTATCTTAAATATATTACACTTTTTAAACAGAATTAAACAAAATTAACAAATTATATACTTGATCAAATTTTTGAGTTTGAAAAAATGAAATCTTAGTACTTTGTATACCCTCCTTTCGCTTTCCGTACGGCTTCTATGCGTCGTGGCATACTATCTACTAAACTTTTGCATTGTTCAGATTTAATATTTTCCCAAGCGGTTTTGACATCTGACCACAATTCAATAATACTTCTTGAATTGTGGTCAAAGTTGGCAACTGCTCTTTTCAGTAAACCCCATAGGTGTTCAATAGGGTTTAGATCCGGAGATTGCGGGGGCCAGTCTAAAACAGTAAATCCGTGAGCTGCTAACCATTGTTTGGTGATTTTTGCCTGGTGTTTTGGATCGTTGTCGTGTTGAAAAATGATTTCTCTTGCGGTCTTGTTACATTTTTCCAAACTTCCAACTAAACTGTTTTGCAGGATGGATATGTATGATGCTGCAGTCATTCGACCTTCAATTTTTTGCACACATACGACGCCCTCGCTGGTCATACAACCCCAAACCATGATATGGCCTCCTCCAAACTTCAGTGTTGGATGAACGTGATGTGATCGTAGTTGTTCTTTAGTTCCACGCCATGTCCATTCGCGTCCATCACACCCAAAACGATTAATTTTCGTTTCGTCTGACCACACTACTCGTGCCCAATCCAGATCTGAATAATTTTTGTACTTTTCGGCAAACTGCAGTCGAAGCTTCCTGTGCCGCTTTGTAAGGAACGGTTTCTTAACTTTTGCACGTCCTCTTAAATTCACTTCTCGCAATGCGTTACGCACTGTTTCTGCACACACGTTAATGTTGTGGTGTGTAACTAAATCTTTTTGCATTTGCACAGCATTATCAATGCTACCATTGCGTATTGATCGTACGATCAATCGCTTTGTGGTAGCGGATAACTTTGATTTTCGTCCTGCTTTATTTGTTACTACGTCTTGTGTTAATTTTTTACGTATGTTAGACACAGTACCAATGGAGCACTGTACCTTCTTCGAAATCTCGCGGTGAGAAAGTCCAGATGTTAATAATTTTTTAATTTCTAATACTGTACTTCCATTGATTGGTCTCATTATGAAATATGACTGAAAATATTTGTTTCTATTTATTATTTTATCACAAACGCATTCTTGAATGTTTAAAAATAACGTTATCACTTACCAATAGTTATAATTGTACTAAGGAATGCCAAAAGTATTACAATTTTTCACACTTGAATTTAACTCAAACAATTGATCAAATGATACATTGAATGTAATTTTCAATACACGTCTGCCTTGTACGACAACAGAGCTTAAACTAGCGTAAAGTATCGACGCAGTGTTTACATTTTTCGGAAATATATCAACAGTCTCAAGCACGATGCAGGGCGGGGGTGTACTGCGATTTGTTTTCTCTTTTTCTGAACATTTGATCAATTGTTTGAGTCACTGTATAAGCGACGTACCCTCTCCTCCGGCCCCCCAAGGTTTGGGAGGAGGCGGCTAAGACCGGTCGCCGCCCTCTCCAAACGAGGAGTCAGACCGTTAAAATGGGCCGCGAAACGCCAGTGGCTGTCCAGGAGGAGACCAAGGTAACTCATTCGGTCCCCAACCTGAACATGCTCCCCTCTTACCACGATCCAGGACCGGGGCGGTCCCCCGCTCCAAGGCCTGTTGTGAAACCAAATAGCCTCGGTCTTGAGCGGGGAGATCCGAAGCCCCAGCCCCCGGATACCGTCAACGACGGAGGCCAGTCCCGTCTCCGCAAGCCGGATGGTCCTATCCCAGTCCCTCCCGACGGCCATCAGCAACGTGTCGTCAGCATAACACGTGAGGCTGACGCCGATCGGGAGGGCAGCCCGCAACACTCGATCGTATCCGATGTCCCACAACATGGGGCCCAGGACCGACCCCTGTGGGACACCGCGATCGACCTCCCTCGCACAGAGCCGGCCACCTCTGCCTGGATACTCCACCCACCTGTCCCTGAGGTAGTCCCGGAGAACCCTCCTCAAATAGAGGGGCACTCCATGATCGGCGAGTGCCCCCCCGATGCATCCCCAGGGGAGAGAGTTGAACGCGTTGGCGATATCGAGACTAACACGATTAATAGCGTCAATCGTGGAGCGTCCCCCCCTGAAACCGAACTGGGACTCGGCCAGATCGGGACCTACCCGGGACAGGTGCCCCGAGAGGCGAGGAGCCAGCACCCTCTCGAAGAGCTTCCCCACCTCATCGAGGAGGCATATAGGCCGGTACGCTGAGACAGAGTCAGCAGGCTTATTGGCCTTCTTCACCAGGACCATCCTTCCCCTCTTCCAGCGGGACGGGACCCGCCCCAGCCTCAAGCAGCCGTCGAACAGGCGCTTAAGGCGGGCCCGAGGACGCGCAGGGCAATGACCATGGCTTTGCCCGGGACGCCGTTAGGACCAGGAGCCGTGCTCCGAGCCCCCATCCTCCTGACGGCCCGGGAGAGCTCCTCCTCCGTGACCCCCATTTCGTCGGACCAGGTGATGAGGTCCGACTCCCCGAGCTCCGGTGGCTGGTCCCCCCCCTCATCCAGGGGGAACAAAGCGTCCACCACAGTATCCAGGAACTCGGGGTCCATGGTCTCCGTCAAGGGGGGCGCCCAAGGACGAAGTTTGTCCATCACCATCTTGTAGGGGCGCCCCCAGGGGTCACGATTCAACAGCTCGAAGAGCTCTGTCCATGCTCCCACGTTTGCCCTCCCGATGACCAGCCGGAGGGCTACCACTTGTTCCCGGTAGCTCTCGTACAGCTCTTGCTCCCTCGCCGGGTCGCGACGTCGTCGTCGACGGGCTCGCTGAAATAGCCGACGGGCACGGACGCAAGCGTAACGCATCCGCGCAATTTCCGCCGACCACCAGTACGAGGCCCGCCGATCCGGGGACACGGGACCAGGGCATGGCAACATTGCACACCGCAACCATGTCACCCTGGAACAGCCCCGCTGCCTCCTCGACGTCCACGACCGGCCCAGCCGAGAGTCCGGGCCAGGCCACGGCGAGGGAGGCGGCCATCAGCGCGTCCTTATCTAAGCGCTTGAGCGCCCACCTCTTCTTTAACGGGGAAGTTTCAGGGAGCCCATCCCCCCTCCCACGTCCCACCCTCCCGGACGGACCCCAGCTCCGGGTGGTGCGCACCTCCATACGGATATAGAGGTGGTCACTAAGAGTTTCCACCTCTTGCAGCACCCTCCAGCCCCTTACACGACCCACCACCGAGGAGGAGGCCCAAGTCAAATCAACGATAGACTCCCCCTGGTAGCGGACAGGTGCTGGTAGACCCCCGGTTAAGTAACCGGAGGTCCGAGCCGGCCGCCCAATCCAGCACCGCCTCGCCTCTGAGGTCCGTCCCAGGGGAACCCCAAGCCCTATGGGACTTCAACTTGGAGTTGAAGTCCCCCAGGACCAACACCGGACGAGGCCGACACCGCGAGATGCAACCCGCGACCCCGTCCAGAAACTCCTCGAATGACCCCAGACGCCAGCGAGGCGGTGCGTAACCTTCCACAACATCTGATGCTACAGCCGTGTCGGTGCACGGTCACTTTTCTAGCACGGTCACTTCACTTAACAGTCACTTTCACTTTTTGGAACAATTTATCCTTCCTGCGTTTAAAAAATTGTGGCTCCAAAGGCACCCATTGCAATTGTGGCACCCAATACAAACATTTGGTTGTACTCCTGGTTTGAACGATACATCTTGCTCGTACGAATAGTCGAAGGACTCTGCCAGCTTAAGCGTTTCCTAGGTTCTACGTAGATGAACATTCGTTAAGGAAGGGATATTGTTATAATAGAATGCAGAAGAAATGTTTCTTACTGGAACGCTTAAGTGGCTAGCAGTTTTGGCGTCAACCTCCACTACACGAAATAATACCCATGCGCTCTAGGGGGTCGCATGGTTTTCGTAACTACGAACTCCGATTGCGAAGAGAGACCACACACACCAGACAGTGTGGGATT
The DNA here is from genome assembly GCA_963583965.1 of Nomada ferruginata. Classification (NCBI taxonomy): domain Eukaryota; kingdom Metazoa; phylum Arthropoda; class Insecta; order Hymenoptera; family Apidae; genus Nomada; species Nomada ferruginata. The sequence goes on along the minus strand of OY757225.1, from coordinate 3,112,303 downwards.
ACACTGTTCGAGAAATTTCAATAGAAGCGGAGTTCGTAGTTACGAAAGCTATGCGACCCCCTAGAGCGCATGGGTATTCTTTCGTGTAGTGGAGGTTGGCGCCAAAACTGCTAGCCACTTAAGCGTTCCAGTAAGAAACATTTCTTCTGCATTCTATTATAACAATATCCCTTCCTTAACGAATGTTCATCTATATAGAACCCAGGAAACGCTTAAGCTGGCAGAGTCATTCGACTATTCGTACGAGCAAGATGTATCGTTCAAACCAGGAGTACAACCAAATGTTTGTATTGGGTGCCACAATTGCATTGGGTGCCACAATTGCATTGGGTGCCTTTCGGAGCCACAATTTTTTAAACGCAGGAAGGATAAATCGTTCCAAAAAGTGAAAGTGACTGTTAAGTGAAGTGACCGTGCTATAAAAGTGACCGTGCACCGACACGGCTGTAGCATCAGATGTTGTGGAAGGTCAGGATCGACACAATGACCCAGTTTCAAGGACCTACTTCCGTCGGAGCAGGTTAATTTGTGGACGAAGTGGTAAGTTTAACTAGCTTTTTCTAACATTATTTATCCAAATCGTTTTTCTTAAAACACAATTTATCCACCGGAAAACGTGCTGTTAAACAAAAAATAATTCAGAAGTAATAAAATACTTTATTTCTTTCGAATAACGAATAAACGTATCGAACACTTATTAGTTCATTTGTTATTCACGAATAACGAATAATTCTAAATACATTATTCTTAATTTAAGGCGACCACGACCGAGGTTGAGATCCGTTGAGAGCCACGCGTCCGAGCGCTCTGATTGGCCAGTGTTTTTCGTTAATAACTCAAAAACGATGCTTTAACCAACATTTTGGTAAAGGAAAAAGTTGTTCAGAATCACCCCAGCAAGCCCCCATTAAAAGCGTGAATCGAGACTCCGTCGGACCCTGTATACAGTAGTTTCTGGCTTGACGCTCGCCACGATCTATAGCGACGACGCTCGCGAGTCATTCCCACCACTGGAGGGGCCCCCCTAGCTTTGAGTGGAAGGAGGAATCCGTCACCTTTTGACTAGCCGACACGTCGCGGCGGCTGACGGCCGCTGTAACCACTTAAAGATTAAATGCCTTCGTATCGGTGAGGCAAAACTAATGCAACGGCGAAACTTTTTTATTGTTACTTATATCGCTATAATTTTTGTTTTGAAATACTGCTGAGTTTGTGGTCATTAAAATGAAGCCAAACACGACAGAATTTGGATTATATTTACTTACTTAGTAATATTATATGTAATGGGCAAAAATCCTTACAAGAAAAGCTTGCGAACGGTCGTGCTCAGTTTTTAATAAAACTTTACGGGCTTAGAGGATAGTCCAAACCTAAACATATATTCCAATAGGCTATCTCAAGATAGGATCCACATTTATTAGTATGGTTATACGTTTTTCGTGTTTTATTGCCAAACGTACTTTGCAAAAGGCAATTAACCACAGTTGACAATTCCTAGACTCAAGGCAAGTTCGATAGGATTTCTAGAAACCCATGCAAGCACATAATAATGGAATGCCACATGCAATACTGAAATCATTAGCCGGAAATGAATATAATAACGAAATGTGTGGTATGGTAGAAGCGCCGAAAACACAGTCGTCGGCCGTGCCCACACTCGAAAATGAGATGGATGAAATTCGTTGTCTATGCATTCCCGACGCTCGTCGAAATTCGTTTTGTGTTCATCGAGGAACGTCGACAAGCCCTTGTGTCGGCCCGACAGGGCGCGGCTAGTCTTGTCTCATCGATGCGAAGGCTTTTAGTATCCGCGACTGTCGGGCCGACACAACGGCTTGGCGAGGTTCCTCGATGAACACGACCGTTCGCGAGCTTTCCGTGTAAGGATCCTTGCCCATTACATATAATATTACTAAGTAAGTAAATATAATCCAAATTCTATCGTGTTTGGTCTCATTTTAATCACCACAATTTCAGCAATATTTAAAAAAAATTATAGCCATATAAGTAACAATAAAAAAGTTTCGCCATTTAAATCTCTTACCGACGCCCGACTTCTCATGCCTCTCTTTCGCTCTCTCGCTGTCCCTTTCTGTGGCTGCCGATGTCGGTGCCTACACAGTAGCCGGGGTCTTAGGGTACGATCAGCTTGGCTCCGTTTTCCGTCCGTTCGACAGACGACCGGCAACGGACTCACATGCACGATGCCTTGGGATGCATGTGCGTGTGTCTTTTCGTCCGACTTCGTGGTTAGAGTGGCACCGATATCGGGCGATTAACCCAACGTGTGACCTCAGCTACATGTGTGAGCGTGTCGATGTATTGAGCAGCATGTGTGTGGTCTATCGGTGTAGCCGTTTTCGTCGGGCAAGTCGAAAGCCGGACAAACTCAAACTATTTTGAATTTTGTCGTAGATGTCGTAGATCCACTTGAGGCGCCTCCTGATTCCCGTTACTACAAAAACAAACCTTTCCACGGCCAGGTCGACAGACGTTGGGGTTCTCGAGGGCCCGCACTTGAACTACGGGCCCGCTGATAACAACAATGAAACTTTGCTATTGCTCATTCTTTTGTTATGAAACTTATACCCAGACATTAGTGACATTTTTCTGATTACAATGACACCAAACATCATATAATTTGGACTACATTTACTGGTTTAATTGATGGTAATAAGTTTCGGACGCAGAAAAGGATGGCGCGTCAAAAAGAAAGAGAAGCTGCGACTGTGACAATCAGCAAAAACCAAATGCGCTTTTGTACTGATCAAGATACCAATGCATTGCAATCTTTTTTATTTTCAGTCCTTTTTTTATACAATTTTGATCAACATATTTGTGATATTATTCGGATTAAAATGAGTCCAAAGACGACATAATTTGAGTATTTCAAATAATATTTTATATATAATGTTGTATAACTTTACGTTTATTAAATGAAGAAACAAGGGTGTTACAATAAACTCTCAATTGTTAATTCGTCTATTCGGCACGGCACATAAGCACATAACAGTTCCAAAGTGGAAAATTTGAGAATTTTTAAAAAATTGGTTTTTTACGTTCTGGGGAAGAACGATTTGCAGATTCGTATTCAGCACATTACAATCTACAAGAAACGCCCATTGAAGGTTACAAAATCAGACCCATGTTGAACAGTGTTATACTACAGGATACTTCAAGTGAATCAGAGGATGAAGATTTGTCCTAAGCTGTAAAACTTTTCTTACCTGTTACGTGCCGAGGGCAAAGGGGCATGGCTGCGGAGCCGAGGATCGGTTATTAGTGAATTTTGTTATTTAACGGACGAAGCAGTGCCTATTTCATTAACGGGAGCCGTTTTAAGATAGGAAGTGCGTGAACGAACCAGTGCCTATTTCATCAACGGGAGCCGCTTTAAGATAGGAAGTGCGTGGTTAAGGTGTATCTACTTGGTGGTACGTTACTGCTAGTGGTCGGTATAGGAAAATGAAATGTAATAAATGATTCTGTGTTCAAATAATAAAAGGTCTATATTCTCTATTTGTTTGGTTAGTGCTATTCGTAACTTACAGACTGACGCGGAACTAAAATCCCCTTTTCCCAATCTTTACGGATATTAATACTTATATAAATTGCTTGAGAGGGACTAAAACCCAATCTCGCTGAGCTGTAGTAAGAACTTTGTAAGAGGGCAGATTTCGTGTACTTTTTATACCCGAAAGTCGGATCAAAAAGATGGTGGGGGCACAGAATCTTCCAAGAGAGTCCAAAAGATCCCCCTGAAGGGTTACGTCATCGCGCCATCGCGAAAGGGGCAGACCCGACTGAATGCACTCCCGATTACCAAATAAGGGCATAATAGAAGTAACGAGGAAACACTACTTCCTACGTAACATACCCAAGATAGTTGACTATGCAAGGCTCAATGTACTGCTATTCTTTTTGTCATTTCTTCACTTATAAAATGCTGGGCTTTGTCTAAATTAATGGTTTTTACACGAGACGTTTCGCAGTTAAATGCTCTTCGAAACATCTGGTTTGTTTATGACTTTTTTTAACTTTGAAAGCAGCTATGTATATTTTCTATTTCTCCCTACATTTCTTTATCTTTGGCAACGCCGCCGAACGTAGAAAAGGCCAGCGAGTGAGAAGAAAAGGACTGGCAAAGCAAATGTAATGTACAGCATGCGATTTTCTATTTGTAACCGAATGTAGCTTTTTGTACAAAATATGACCATTTGGCCGCACGTTCGACATAGCGAGAGCGTGGTTTGCATTGTCCTTGAAGTTCCTCGGACCGCCCATGTCAAATACATGCGGCCATTGTCATCCATTGAAGTCCTTACTTTTTTTTAATAAGCAACATCCTATTTTCCCAAAACAAATATTATACTATTAATATTATACAGAGTGGGGCAATAACTATTAGCACCTCAGATATCTTCGAAACTATAAGTTTCGCAGAAATATTTGCTGATATAAAATTGCACAGTACGAAGGGGGCCATCCGGTGGCGATAACAGTTTTTTTGCAGATGGAGGTACTTCGGACATTTGAAGGTCACCTCCATTTTTTTAAATGGCTCTGTATGTTTTTGCTTCCGTATCACGATAGAGGGTCACTATCGAAAGGCGATAATCCTTACGGTTTTGGTAGTAAATGAAACATACGTTTATAGTAGGTGTTCGAAATGATAAGCATCACTGTCAGTGCACCATTGGATTCATTTTACGATTGATTGACTTGCAAGTCTTACAGCGTCAGAACTTATTGATGGTATATTCAAATATTATTTGAAATACTCAAATTATGTCGTCTTTGGACGCAATTTGATTGGAATAATATCACAAATATGTTGCTAAAAATTGTATAAAAAAAGAACTGAACAGAAAAAAGATTGCAATGCATTGGTATCTTGATCAGTACAAAAATGCATCTGGTCTTTCCCGATTGTCACAGTCGCAGCTTCCCTTTCTTTTTCACGCGCCATCCTTTTCTGCGTCCGAAACTTATTACCATCAATTAAACCAGTAAACGTAGTCCAAATTATATCGTGTCTGGCGTCACTGTGATCAGAGAAATGTCACTAATGCCTGGGTAAAAGTTTCATAACAAAAGAGTGAGGAATAGCAAAGTTTCATTATCGATATTAACGGGCCCATAGTTCAGGTGTTTAAGTGCGTGTCCCCGAGAACCCCTCCGTCTATCGAGAACCAGGAGGCCTCTCAATTGTATCCACGACAAAATTCAAAATCGCTGAATGCGTCCGACTTTCGACTTGCCCGACGAGAACGGCTACACCGATAGACCACACACATGCCTCTCAATAGGTACGAAACAATATGAAACGCTTACACATTTTAGCTGACGTCAGGCGTCGGGCGCATCGCCCGATATTGGCGCCACTGTAAGCACGTAGGACGATGAAATCGGTTGAACCGAGACACACACATGCATCCCAAGGCATCGTGCATGTAAGACCGATGCCGGTTGTCGGTCGAATCGAGCGATGTCGGAGCCACTGTGATCGTACCCTAAAGGTGTGCGTCCCAACTTGTTGCGTACTTCTGTTACTGACGCCGGTAACGTCAGTTTTTGGTACCGAGACGTGGATTCGGACGTATTTCTATTCATCTGCACGTAAAAGCCCGTCCACATTTGTTACCGTACCGGGATTTGGGACGTAGTCAAGTGGTTTAGAAAAGGTCTGAGAAGAAATATGAAGTGTTTTTTGATGCCTCATAGTGTTACTGTTTACTTGGTTCGGCCGTTCCATGCGCTGTCGGTATAGTGACCCGCTCCAAAGGAGGTACTTGAGTCGCTCTTGAATAGTTATAGCTTTCTTTAAATTTGTATCTTTTCCGGCTAAATTTGGCCGGATTAGGTTGATTAAACTTGATGATTCTAGTATAACAATAATTTCTAACTGGTATATAATAAATCTTCATTATTTATAAAAATACTTATAAAAATATTGTACAAATAACTTTTTGTTGATATATTGCGGCATTGATTTTTACATGTCCGTCGATCAATATTAATGGCGTTAATTGTATTAAAAAAGGGAAAGTGTTGTGTCGATTGAAATTGCATGGCTCTTTACCATGTGTTCTTTTATTCTAATCCTTGCCATCTAAATCCTACACTTAGATGGACGAAAGGCTAAAAATACTCCGCAAAGATAGCATTACTTTCGACCGCGTCATAAACCTGACCGAGGGCTGAACTGGGCATGCACTCACAACAGTTCTATGTTGCGATGTGTCGCCAAGGGGGCTGGTCTATCTCGTAGGCATAGGCTGAATGAGCCCTATCTCCTAGGCCTGAACAGTCTACAATACATAGGAACAGCGCCGCACAGACGAGTTCACACATGTACAGCAGTTCAGCAGCGAGCTAACACATTGGCAGTGGCGCAAGGACGAGTGCACACATCTACGGCAGCTCACTGCCTCCTTTGGAGCGGGTAAAATACCGACAATTCCTCGATCCAAATTCCGAATGCAACGAGGAAACAAGAAACACTCCACATTTGCTCCCAAACCTCTTCTAGACCACTTGACTACGTCCTTATCTTGGTAACAGTGTGCGGAGACGCAACAAGTTTGGACGCACCTTAAGAGTTACTTTTCATTTTTACGTTTTTTAGAATTACTTATATTCTTTATATATTTATATTTTTGTCGAATATATTGTTCGAACCGAATAAAAATGAAGGGCCGGCATCGGGAAACGAACCCGAGATCTTCACATTTGTAGGCACTGATCAGTCTATCTACGCCATGCCACGGCCCCTTCCTCGTAGTCGCTGTTCTTATGTTCCTTATACCGTTCTCCTTTTGATGGAGGCCGATCCTACAATATGTATATTTTTTGTTAAAAGTCCTTGCACAAGTTAACGAAAAATAGACTAGTCCAATCTAGGGCACCTGTTAGGAAACCAGTTTCCTAGATTGGACCGTTGGCACTATTTTTAAATATTTTTTTGTAACTAACCATATAACATTTCAGTCTATTTTATAAGACTTATGTATGAAGTAAAATGCTGAAATACTTCTGCAATTTTTCTGAAGTGATCCAATATAGGGATCTTTCCCCTATGTAGATCTTAAGAGGGTATTCTAGTGTGACATATAAAACAAATCCATTTCTTTCTTACATTTTATAAAATTAGATGTTATAAAAAACAGAGCTGTAGAAGGATTTGTCCGGTTTCATAAAAATAACAGAGTTACAGAGGTCGGAATGCCCAGCTTTGGCCTACGCCACGCCTATTTCTCTATTTTTGGCACTTACTCATTAGTAGTTACTAGTCATTTGTCTCGATAAAACGGTCTCTTTTGTTTTGCAGGAGGTCTATAGACACATGTGCACTCTCGGCAGCCAAGTTTCCAAAATTCTAGTGCGAACCTGACCATTGAGCTAGGCATATCGCAATATACGTGTTGTATTAGATTCTTGCGTCGTTTCTCAAAACCGTGTTCTATAACATGGTAACCACGATATCTCAAATTCTAGTGAACCTACCGGGACCATCTTGAGCACACATCTTTAGCAAATGTGTCGCGATCGCCCCTAGCAGAGTTAGGCCAAATTGTTTTTCTGTTTTAATTTTACGGGTCAAAAACGTCGGAAAAAATAGAGAAAAGCTAAAAATCGTTTTCAAATTGCTGCCACTTCAAGAAATTTTAATATTTCAACCTATATCTGCTACCTGCCATAGCCAGCGCCATACAATTTCAGAATTTGTTTGGTTTTTTTAGTTCCAATGTCCACAACGAGCTGAACATGGTTACCAACCAAGTCATTTTTTCGAGATGATCTCCTCTTCTGTGCGCCGTAACGTCATCTTTCTTGCGTATTTTTAATTTAAAAAAATGTTTAATTAGAGTCCAAGATGTATTAGAAACACAGCAAATATTTCAGTTTATAAATCTACCTCTAAGGCCTTAAAAAAATTCCTAAAGCAACTGAAGCAACTGAATATCCCATCAAGAAAATTAAATATTAGTGACGTATTATTTGGTAAATGGGTAGAGGGATTGCAATATAAACATATTTTATAAAAATCATGAATAATTATTGTGGGATCGGGCGCCTCCATCAAAGAACATAAGAGGAACTTAAGAACCACGTTGCCTAAGAAGGGGCCGTGGCGTAGTGGCACTGAACAGTGCCTAGTAATACGAAGGTCTCGGGTTCGATTCCCGATGACTCCCCTTCATTTTTATAAAGTTCCTACATTATTTATCAACACAAACTTTTTAACGAAGTGTTTTAACTGCCGCACTTCCATAAACGGCAGTTTGTATCGAGCCAAGGCGAACTTTGCCTTCTTAAAAATTTTGGCTGAACCTCAATGTGCAGGCCCCGACATCGACGGGCACAAAAAGGGAGAGCGAGTGAAAGAAATATGGGAATTAAATGCCTTCGCATCGGTGAAACAACATTAATCCAAGAATGAAACTTTGTTATTGTTACTTATATTTTTATGAAAATTTTGTTATAATATTGCTGAGATTGTTGTGATTAAAATGAGATCAAACATGACATAATTTGGATCGTGTTTGTGTTAGATAAATCATAAAACCGAGTTGCAATATATTGCAAATGTGATTCAAATTATATCGTATTTAGTGTCATGTTAAAATTTTCAGAATATAATGAATAAAAATTAAAAAGTTTGATCGTTGCATTACAATTGTCTCACTGATACGAAGGTATTTAATCTTTCAATGGTGACCGCGACCGTCAGCCGCCGCGACGCACAGTGGGCCAGAACTGAACGCTAGCTGTTCACGGCCGCCGCGGCGTGCCTGGGTCGCGCGTTTGCGTTGAAATAAACAGACCAAAAAATTGAGTATAAAGGTTTAAATTCGTATATAAAAAATGCTCTGAATCTCTCTATATGCAGTCTCACGACAAACTGTTTGAACCGATCACAGACAGAACGTTAGAACGGTCAGAAATTAGGCGTCTTATTGCGTCACTTTAAACATTAATAACTTTCTTGGCGGGACGAAGCGGGAAATGATTTTTGTGTGATTATATAGGGGAAAGTATGAAGAAAACATTCCACTTTGAAAGAATGCGGAACTCTTTGGAACTTAAAAGATATTCCTTGTTGAAAATGAACAACTTTGACAACTTTCTTTACTCCACTGAGCATTGTTTTTCTAATAAATAACGAACGGCAATTCTAAATTCGAGGTGTGCATTCTTAACGCAAAAGAATACTCTTCATTTGGAAACAAATATCACCAGAAAATATTAAATAGATTCATCAGGGCATAAAAAAGAAGAAAAGCAATTTTTCGTGTGAAAAATGGTCCCTATAAAATGTTGATTTTTAAACGCTTGTACTAATCACAATTTTTAATAAATTTCATTAATTTTATTATTTTCGAAAGCAATGGACACTTCTGAACCAATATATATTTAAAAAACATCGATATGAGGAAATCGATTTTTTACCAAATGAACAGCTAGCGTTCAGTTCTGGCCCACTGTGCGACGTGTCGGCTAGTCAAAAGGTAGCGGTTTGTTTCTTCCACTCATAACCAGGGGGCTCCCCCCAGTGATGGGGATGATGCGCGAGCTCTCTCGCTACAAACTTTGGCGAGCGTGGATCCCGAAATTACTGTATTATTACTTTTAATAACACTGTTCGACAAATTTTAACTTTTTTTCGATTTTGTAACCTTCAATATGCGTTCCTTATAGACTTTAATGTGCTGAATACGAATCTGCAATCCGTGTTTCTCCAGAACGAAGTGTTTTGTACTTTTGCGGTAATAGTTATTCAGTTGCGCTTGGTGCCAAATGATTCTTTGAAATTTCACGAATAAAATGGTATATGTTGTTATTAGACTATAAACATTTAAATGTGTTTAAATATTGATCAAACTGAAAGGGACACCGAAAATATACCAATTTTGGCTGATATCTTTCAGTTTATTTCAAAAACTAAGGGTCTAGGAGAAAATCTAACTATGCCACGCGATAGAGCAGACCTTTCTGCAAAGGAAAGCATCAACAGAAGTTACAAAATCATTTTCGTTTTCTATATCAAAGTGAAACAGTTTGGCAAAACACGTGGCGGCGACAGTGGTGCTCTATGACGGCGGCTTATCGCTCAGCGTAGCGAAATCACTAAACGCGCTGTACTTCTGCTGAGTGTCACTGTTGCCGCCGCGTGTTTTACCAAACTATTTCGCTTGTATATTGAATACAAAAATGATTTTGTAACTTCCACTGATGCTTTCCTTTGCAGAAAGGTCTGCTCTATCGCGTGGCATAGTTAGATTTTCTCCCGGACCTTTACTTTTTGAAATAAATTGAAAGATACCAGCCAAAATGGGTGTATTTTCGGTGTCCTTTTCACTTTGATCATTATTTAAACACATTTGAATGTTTATAGTCTAATAACAACATATACCATTTTATTCGTGAAACTTCAAAGAATCATTTGGCACCAAGCGCAACTGAATAGCTATTACCGTAAAAGTACAAAACACTTCCAAAGTTGAAAATTTGCGATTTTTTTCAAAATTGATTTATTCAAAAATGGTACGTTCTGGAGAAAAACGGATTGCAGATTCGTATTCAGCACATTGAAGTCTATAAGAAACGCATATTGAAGGTTACAAAATCAAACCCGTGTTGAACAGTGTAATTTACGAAAACTTACGTAAACGAAATTTTCGATTATTGGCACAAAACGAACAGCCAGTTTCTTTAAGAACTATTAGTGTGATCTGGGGAAATTAACCATTCGTATGCCATATTGTTCTATTGAATCAGTTCCTAATTGTTAAGTTTTCAGCTGACGTTGTAATCCTTTACTTTGAAAATTCAAAAAGCGTCAAGTTCTATTTAAACCTCAATCTTAAACTAGTTACACGCTCTACTGTTAATAATTAAAAAATAGAGTAAATTGTTACATTTTTGTATAATTCACCATATTCTGCATTATTTTTATTTTTATTTGCAGGTGATACAAGATATTGGCTACGATTGCTCAGAATCTTACTGGAAACAGATTATCAAATGTTTAGTAAATGTGCTCAAAAAGTACTATTTCTTAGTAGAAACATTGGTATTGAAAATGTTGCACATGTTGCGTGCGCATTATCCTTTAATTGCTTGATGGAAAGTTCTGTGCCAGGGAACATTAGAAGCTTACAAAAACTTTTAGTCACTTATCCTGGTAATATTGAAAGCTGGGCTACACTCATAGCAGCATTTTTATCAAGGTTTGTGCATACATCTTCTATTTTTATTTGTCCACTTGTGCAGTGATGGTATGTCCACTTGGTGGACATACCTCCATTGACATGATGTATCAAATATCTATTGTTATGTACAGGGTGTATAGAGAGTAAGAGTGTAGAGCATTGTAGCGTGATTCTACACCTTTGGATCGGTGGAGATCTGTAAATAAAAGTTGGTGCAAATTGTCCTTGACCATGAAATTGAAAGTCAAACTTTGTTTACATCGTATTCTATTCATCGCGAGGATAAGAAGTCTCAATGGAACCATATTTCGCAAATGCACCGTGTGTTCAATATAAATTTTTAAAATTTTACACAAATAAGATTGTGTAAGTTTCGCCAGGATTTATAAATAAATAAATATTTGATTAATAATTTTGTTGTTTTATAATAATGTCACATCAACGTAATATTATTTAAATTATGAGTGCAATATATCTAACAAAACATCCACATAGGTACGAAAATATTTGTTTCGCCCAAAAGCAAATGATACTCCGAACTTTTGGACTAGACTGTACATGGTGACTCTACTAACTGGTTTGCGCTATAACTCTATTCCTGTCGTAGACAGAAAAGAATTGTAAAGGAAAATTTTGCATTGTGTAGCGCGATTTTCTATGTATTGTAAGAAAAGTGCAACTACAAAGTGCACTTGCACTTGTTTTTCAAATAGATCCCGACGAATTATTTTGTATTAATTAATTCCGCATGTTATTCTGAACAAAAAACTATTAGGATATAATGTCTTTGTGTAAAGCCTTTGATGTTAAACACAATTGATATTAAACAAACGGTGCATTTGTGACATATGATTCCTTTCACACTTTTTCTCTACTCACAAGGGAACATATCGAACTGTCCGTCTCCGATTTTGATGGAACTTGGTCAATATATTAAGCAGGTGAAAATAAGGGACACGTATTTTTTTATAGCGGCCCAATCGCAAGTTGGGGGGGGGGGGGTGAAATCACCCCTTGAAGTTTCAGCAGAAAAATGGTATCTCGAAAACTGTCACAAATATAAGAAACCTTCTTACGGAAAAGTTTTATGGTTTTTTGAGGTGAAAGAAATGGTGGTCACAGATTTTGTAAAAAGTAATTTGTTTATAACACAAAATTTATTGTTATATTATTTTAAGAGATACAACAATTTACATGTGACAAAAAAGAACCGAATTTTTGTTGTGTATCCATTCATACATAATATGATGGATTTGCCTCCTATAGTTTTGTAAATTTTCATATAATACGTAGAACGAGCGAGTCCACCGGGCCGCGGCCGCACGAGATATACAGGGTCTACCACGTATCTCGGAACCCATGCGCGCGCAAACTTGAGTAAATTGCAACGTCGCAATGAATCGATACAGGCGTCATCTATGAACTGCTGGTGAAGGTTAAAGTCTTGTAGGGGACGCAAGGTTTGGCAAGATTGGAGAGGGGATTGTAAGAATCAACTGGATTGTAAGAAGGGGTAAACAGGGGTAAACAGGGGTAAACACAAATTCAGGCGCCATCGGCAGAGACCGCATTGAAGTCGGACAAAAAAGTTTCCAGCGGCTCAGCAGCTATGGCTATGTCCGGCAGGAATCGAAATCTCGGTTCGAGCATTTGGATTCAGGCTACAACAGGAGCAAGCCGTCCGACTTCAATGCGGTCTCTGCCGATCGCGCCTGAATTTGTGTTTACCCCTTCTTACAATCCAGTTGATTCTTACAATCCCCTCTCCAATCTTGCCAAACCTTGCGTCCCCTACAAGACTTTATACCTTCACCAGCAGTTCATAGATGACGCCTGTATCGATTCTTTGCGACGTTGCAATTTACTCAAGTTTGCGCGCGCATGGGTTCCGAGATACGTGGTAGACCCTGTACATGTATAGGCATACGGGCGGCTATTATTTTGAGATACGCATTTATTAATCATAACAGGGTCATCTAATATCATCTAGTTAGCAATAGTAATATTAATTACATTAGTATGCATTGCAGTATGATATTGTTAGGAACTAGTTTGTTGCTTGGCAATTAACCACTTCGCACCGGCGGACGAGATATCTCGCCGCGTGATTTCGTTCATGATATGCTATGGACGAGATATCTGGCAACGCAATGTCTTTCATGCGATGCTATGTACGAAATATCTCGCGACACAAAATCGTTCATGCGACGCTGTGTACGGAATATCTCGCGAAGCAACACCGTTCGCGTGCTGCTTTGGACGAGATGCCTCGCGCTTGCCTACCCGTTTTTCAATGTTTACAACTGAATGCCACATTCATAGTGACCTACGAATTCATTTTGATCCAAATCGTTGGACGAGATATCTCGCGTTGTAATAGAAAGGCTTGCGAGATATTCCGTACACAGCGTCGCATGAACGATTTTGTGTCGCGAGATATTTCGTACATAGCATCGCATGAAAGACATTGCGTTGCGACATATCTCGTCCATAGCATATCATGAACGAAATCATGCGGCGAGATATCTCGTCCGCCGGTGCGAAGGGGTTAATATCCGTTAATAACAAAATTGGTATATAAATTAATGTTTCCAAGTTTCATCAAATTCGGAGACGGACAGTTCGATATGTTTCTGTGGGATATGGTGATGGGATCTGCGAAAGGGGGTGGAACAACCTCCCCTTCATTATTTGTACTTGGCTTTATTAACTGATGAGTCGTGGTACACGCTCGCATCCACTCCATATATTCTCTCACTTGCAACTTCCCTCTCATTCTATTCCTCAATCGTTCTCACTCATTAGGACCCACACCAACACACACACTCTTGCCACGTGTCACAGGTCGACCACGGGCCACCATGCACTCAAGGCTTCTCGTGCATTCCCAGAAATCATTCGCTCTTTCCTAGAGATAAACATTCGCTCGACGTTTCCACTAACACTCTTCATTCGCACCTCACGCTACCCAGTTTTTACCTAACCATAAGGCGGAGACGTGGCTCCAGCTTATCACCTCCACATTTCCTTGTCAGCGAGAAATGTACATAGGATGATCAACATTTTTGAACGTTAATTTTGAATGTTATAAACAATTTTGTGGCTCCTTCCTTACATCAATTTCCATTTAACTAAAGGTGTATATATATGGTAATCGTAGCATATAATTTTTGTACCCTTTAAGAAAATAAGCAATCGTTTCAATTTATTGATTTTCGATTTTCGCATATAGTCAATAATTTAGTCAATTACGCAGCCCATATATTTAAGGAGAAATGTTGTTAAATTATTTTAAAAAGATAGGCGGAAAATTTCGGTATTTGTTTTGCACTACTGCGAAATAGGTGGAACCTATTAAAATATCTATTGTAGTTAAATTTGAAGTACTTGGATGCACATTTTGCTACTATCGAATTGACCTCGTGCGTTCTACTTATTATGTGTAGCATAGTTTGGTGAAAATGTGGAAGGCTTTAGTATGAAAGAATATGTAATATGTAAAAAAGTTTAATTAGGCATCACTTAGAACCGCCGTAATTTCTTACATTTACTTTCCAGGTCTGTAACCGGCACTTGCAACATCGACAGCAAGTGGCTTTTAGCATTTATAACGCTAACGCAACAAAATTTTGGGTCTACAGAATTAATGACTAAGTGGTTAAGTGAGAGTCAACAAAAATTAAAACAGTTGACTTAGAAATATCTTTCTTTCGTATATTGTATAAAATAGATTAGTGAAATAAAATTTCTGAGTATGTGTAAACCACTTTATTAATTTTAAATTTAGATAACACTATATGTAAGATGGGATTTACAAACGACCACATTAGAAGCAGGGTAAAATGCGACAAATGATCAACTGCTAAAACTCTCCCTCAATTCTGACTCGACTCTGACTCTCTTCTGACTCTCTTCTGCTCGACTTAGCATCTAACTCGCGCACGCAACGTTCACTCAATATATTCGTTCACTCTTAGCTTCCCCCTCATTCTATCCTTGGTTCGTTCTCACTCATTAGGGCACACACCGACACAGACACCCTTGCCACGTGTCACAGGTCGACCACGGGCCACACATATATGTATATAAGACAAGGGAAATATTGAGGACTTTCCTCTCAATGAAACCAAAACGTGTTGCTCTAAAAAGAAAGAGGTTATAATTTTTATCTGATATTCTTATATACAATATTTACAAATAATTTACAAGTTAGTTTATAAGTTACCTAAAAAGAAAGAGAAACGACAATTAAAGTTTCTTGTTCTAATTATCCTTAACCTTAATTCCTTAATTTTAATTCCTTAATGTTAATTCCTTAGTCTTAATTCCTTAATCTTAATTCCTTAATTTTAATTCCTTAGTCTTACTTCCTTAATCTTAATTTTTTAGTCTAAGTTCCTTAGTCTGGATTCCTTATCTTAATCTTGATTTCTTGATCTTGGTTTCGTAGTCTTCGCACGTGTGCTCTTCCAAAAACTCTGTCTCCCTTCCTCGGGTCTCTATTAGAGGGCGCGCTGGGCTAAGGTAAAGCGCGGCCGGTTTGAAAGAAAGTATCCTTTCTTTACATCTCCTCACCCGAGATGAAAGTTCTTAATATTACCTGTATCAATTTTTTTCTACGTCTGTATCTATTTTATCTGTTTCATATATGTCTATTGTGGTTGGTGTTAGTTTAGTTACATGAAATATGTCTGTATCTGTTCTTTTTCTCCCTGTTTTTAGTTCATAAATGGTGTCTGAAATTTTGTTGATTATTTTAAATGGCCCAATTCTTAGTTTGTCCATTTTCCTTCTATTTAATCTATTTCCATTTTCTACATATATTAAATCTCCAATGTTGAATATATGATTTTTCCTATTTTTGTCGAATAAGTTCTTATTATAATTGTGTGATCTTATGGTGTTTTCTAAAGCCGCTCTCCTATTCCTGTACCAGGTGTTTTTATCCTCGATCTTTTTCAATTCTTTGGGTATGATGCTTACATCCGTACCGTCGAGTAAATATTTCGGTGCAAAGCCAG
Source organism: Nomada ferruginata (assembly GCA_963583965.1). NCBI lineage: Eukaryota > Metazoa > Arthropoda > Insecta > Hymenoptera > Apidae > Nomada > Nomada ferruginata. Next base: position 3,096,066 of record OY757225.1, on the reverse strand, counting down.
TTATTGAGTGTTCCGTTTCGTTGTATCTTTCTATGCATTCGTGTGCCATTGTTGTGCAGGCCTTCTTGTTTTCATTTTCGTTAATTTTACATCTTATTTTATTGACTATTGTCTGGTTTAGCCTTTCATTCAAACCGTTTGAGAAGGGTGCGTTTACTGCGGTGAATATTATTTTTATTTTGTTTTCTTCAAGGTATTCTTTAAACTCTTTCGAATTAATACCTGGGTATTGGTCTGCTAGAATCATATTTATTTGATCTGTGTCTGTTACTTTCTTGACTAATTTGATAAAGTCGTTCGCACTTTGTGTTTTGGAAGTTGTTATAAAGGTGTTTGCGATGGAGTGTAGAAAGGAGTCGAAGTTGGTTTAATGTAGTTTGAATGTAATTTGTAAGATTACATTCCACTTAATTAAATATTTTATTGTAGCTTACTCGTATGTGTACTAGTTGTATAAATCGTTCTTGTATTGCTCCTTACTTCCTTAGCACTGATTATATGTTAATGCAGGTTAAATATACTTGGCGCGAATAAAGTGTTGTAATAGAGTTTGTAAAACTGATGTACTAGAAGAAGGCCGATTCGTATCCGCGCGGCTCTATTTATAATTAATTCCCAGTTCCTTTGCGAGAGGAAAGGGAGCGCTCCTGCTGCCGCACAATAGGGCCGGGAGCAGGGGAACGCGAGCACTCTGTTGCTATGCGAGCATAGCTGAATCTTGAACATTCCGCCCGCCTCGGCTCGCGGTGCGAGGCGAAATAGCAAGTACGGGAGATCAGTGCAGTGCGCCGGAAGAAAGGAAAGTTATAACAGTGTTTCCGGAGGTGCCGGGAGTAAACAGATTTTAGTGATTGGTCGAGTCAGCGTGGTAGCGGCGGTGCGGTCGGTAACGACTCGTACACGTGCGTCGTCGCCCGCGTGTGTCGCCGTAACGCGAGCTAGCGGCCAACGGGCCGGTGGCGTCAGCTCGTTGATGACCAGGCACAGATCGTCGATCTTCACATTCGGCTGCGGGGTAAACCATTTTCCCCTGAACTGCAGCTGATGGAGATATTCCCTCGACCACCGAGCCCAGAAGTGGTCCCTCATCTTCTGGACCAGGAGCCATCGGCGGAGAGGGGTAACCGATTCTGGCGTTACGGCGGGTTCCGGAATTAAATTTAAAGATTCTCCGACCAAGAAATGTGCTGGGGTTAGGGCGTCGACGGAGTCGAAGTCGTCGAAAAGAGCCACCAGAGGTCGGGAATTGAGGCAAGCCTCGATCTGAGCGAGGAGTGTTGACAACTCCTCGAATGTCAATGGTGTTTCGCCCGTCACGCGACGAAGATGGAACTTCAACGACTTGACGGCGGCCTCCCAGAGACCACCGAAGTGCGGGGCAGCAGCTGGATTAAATTCCCACGACGTTCCTTCCTGGGACAGGCGACAGGCGAGCTCCTTCCAGCTGAGTTGAGCTGCTGAGAAAAGCCGACGTAGCTCGCGGTCCGCGCCAATGAAATTTGACCCTTGGTCGCTGTACATTGTCGCTGGGGTCCCACGACGGGAGATGAATCGGCGAAAAGCGGCGAGGAAGGCAGCAGTGGTGCAATCGGAGACGAGCTCCATGTGAACCGCTTTCGTCGCTAAGCATACAAACAAGGAAACGTATGCCTTTCGAGTATGATGTCCTCTCCCCGACGAAGTTTTGACAAGGAAGGGCCCTGCATAATCGACACCAGTGTGCGAAAAGGGGCGCGAAGGCAGAACTCGGGGAGAGGGGAGATAGCCCATTTGCTGGTGCGCCGCTTTGGCGCGCCAGCGCCAACAAACCGTGCACGAGGCGATCGTGCGCTTAACCGCGCGTCGCCCCGCGAGGATCCAGTATTTTCTTCGCAATGAAGACAACGTAAGCTGAATTCCTCCATGGAGCAGCCGATGGTGAGTTTGACGAATTAGTAGGGTGATCAAATGACCCTTTGAAGGTAGAATGACCGGATGTTTCTCCAGGTCATCGAGGAGGAAATGCTTCAGTCTTCCCCCGACACGCAGTAAGCCGTCGTCATCGACAAATGGCGCCAGTCGAGATAAGGGACCACGTGCTATGTGGCTGCCTTGTGACAGCAGTTTCATCTCCGTCGGAAAAACTGCTTGCTGATAAATACGTAATAAGGTAAGTTCAGCTTTGTTCAACTCCTTTGAGGTTAAGTGGGGCGATACTTGCGGAGCTGAGGCTCGATCCCTGCCAGTGATTAGAAAGCGAAGACACCACCCAACTGTGCGTAGCAATTGCGATAGCGTAGAATACCGCTCGATTAATTCTGTTATGAAACACGAGCTCGCGGTCGCGTCGAGACAACTCACCTGCGGTTTGCGAGCCTCCTGGTCGGTTGAACTAAGGCCAACTAAGTGCTGGTCATAATTATAGTCCGATAGAGATAGGAAGGGCGGTCCCTTCCACCAGAGTTTTTGCTCCTGGAGCTGGCTGCCGAGCAACCCCCGAGACGCCATATCAGCCGGATTGAGGGCCGACCGAACATGTCGCCACTTGGCGGCCGGAAGGGCCGTTTGAATGTCAGCCACACGGTTGGCTACAAAGGTTTTCCATTTCGTGGAGTGCCCCTGCAGCCAGCTCAGTACAACGGTAGAATCCGACCATAAATTTAGTGCGCAGTCCTCCAGCTTTAAACTGTCAAGCACCGACTTGACCAAGCGAGTCAGAAGTGAGGCAGCGCAAAGTTCGAGACGGGGTAGAGAAACCTGCCGTAGTGGGGCAACGCGAGTTTTAGCAGCCACCAAAGAAACGAAAGGTTCTGCGTTTTCCGACAAGGATCTTAAGTATATCACCGCAGCATACGCCCGTTCCGAGGTGTCGGCAAAGCCATGGAGTTCCATGTGCGTAACGTGCTCGGCACTGAAGATCCAACGAGGGATACGAATAGAGGAAATTGCAGGCAGATGCTTATAGTAATTACACCAGTATTGCGCCTGAGCGTGAGGAAGTGGATCATCCCAATTTAAATTGAGCAACCAAAGCGATTGCATGAAGATTTTTGCTGCCGCCACTACTGGTGCGAGAAACCCTAGAGGGTCAAAGAGTCGCGCCGCCTCTCGAAAAACGATGCGTTTGGTGACAGCAGAATGATCTGACACCGGCACGGCTAGGCACGGCCCCTCGACTGCAGCTTCGGAATTTCGAGGCTGCACCGTAAAAAGAAAAGTGTCGGCAGCGGATTGCCATTTCAGGCCAAGAAGAGACGATACGCCATCGAAATTACAGGCTAGCTCGCACGTCTCCTTGCGAGCTTCAGCGGGAAGTGATTTTAGAAGTTCCGATTTATTCGACGACCACTTTCGCAAATTGAAACCGCCCGCCGTGAGTAACGCCATTAATTCTCCTTGTAATCGGAGAGCGTCAGGAATAGAGTCAGCCCCGGAGACAATGTCGTCCACGTAGGCATCGTTTTTTAAGCAGTACGCGGCCAGAGGATAAGAGTCCTGACCGTCGGAGCATAATTGATGCAGTGTGCGCACCGCCAAATACGGTGCGCAAGAAGTACCGTAAGCAACGGTTAGAAGTCTGAAATGAAGAGTTGGTCCACCCGGATCTTTTCTCCAGAGAATGCGATGGAAGTCGCAATCCTCTGGAGCCAGTTGATTTGACGATACATCTTTTCGATGTCCGCCGAGAATACCACTGCGTGTTTACGCCAGCGGAGCAGTAGAGGAAAAATCTCGAGCAACAAGTTTGGACCACTATGAAGAATATTGTTTAGAGACAGACCCGAAGTAGTTTTTTGCGATGCATTGAAGACAACTCGCAATTTAGTTGTGGAACTCGATTCTCGAAGTACCTCGTGATGCGGCAAATAATAAAAGTCCTTAGAGGATAATTCGCCCGAGGGAACTGGCTCCATATGACCCAGTTGCAAATATTCCCTTAAAAAGGAATTGTATAGACTTTCGAGTTCCGGAGTGCGTCGTAGCCGACGTTCAAGTTTATTAAGAAGAGTTTGCGCGATTGATAAAGAATTTCCCAATTCAGAGGGAGGTTTGCAGAAGGGCAATCGTACTTGGTACCTGCCAGAGCAATCGCGCGAGTGCGAAGAGCGGAAATGTTGTTCACAGATTCGCTCTTCGGCTGTGAGTGTATGAGAAGGCGTAGTGACCTCCTCAAGCAACCAGAAGCGTTCTGGGAGTGTGGACAGATTGTCCCCTAGTGAAGAATATTGCACCGTGATGCTCCGATTTTTAGCAGATTCGGAGTTCATCAACGAATTGCAATCACCAGTAATAATCCACCCGAGTGAGGTGAATTGAGCAATTGGAGTATTACGCGGACCTTTGCGCAGACCTTCCAGAATAATGTCGGCATAAACATCCGCGCCTAGAATGATAACAACCCGCTCAGCAGAGGAGAAATCAGGATCGGCCAGTTCCAGATTTCGTAAGTGAGAGAAGGAGAGCTGAGCAGTAGGGAAACGAGTGGGGCTGTAAGCCGACAGCCGCGGCAGTACGTACGCGGTAGTGGAAATTCGTTCGGAGAGGTTATGAATCATCGTGACTCTTCCCTTCGTGCACACCTCGGCTTTCCCGACACCCAAGACCGGGAAGCGCGCCGCGCTCCGATGCAACCCAAACGATTGAACTAGATTTTCCTCTATCAAGGATATTTCGGAACACGGATCAATTAACGCGCGCACGGCAAGTTTCTCACCCCGACCCGTTTCTAGCAGTATTTTAGCAGTAGCAAGTAATATTGATGGCCGATTTTGCGAATTTGACCAGGAGACTGGCGCGCAGTGCGCCGTTCTCGCTTCCGCTACACGATCCTGTTGAGCAATTTGTCGCGAAGAATTTTGTTCGGACTTTAAATGAAGTGACGTATGATGCTTACCCACGCACAGCTGGCAGCGCCTCGCTGACTTACACGACCGCAAGGGATGTTTACGTAGGCAATTAAAGCACAAGTTGTGGTCCGCAACCACTTGTTTTCGTTCTGCCGGTGACATCCGTTTGAAAGTAGAGCAGTATAGGACGAAATGATCCTCCGTGCACAAAGGGCATCTTGAGATGCTCCCTTCCATCCGCGATGTCGTGTGGGCCTTGAACTTCGTTGAGCTTGCCTTTGATTTTAGGTGTTCCGGCGGTGCAGGCGAAGAAGAATTGTTGGCGGAGGGATCCTCCATCGCCTCCAGCGCGCGCAGACGAGCGTTGAGGAACGTGTGTAGCTGGTCGAACGTTGGAGGGTCGGTGGAGGCGCCTATAGACGTCTCCCACGCCATCCGAGTCTCGGACTCCAGTTTATTAACAGTTATGAAGACCAGCCAATCGTCCCAGTGCTGGACTGGTCGGCCCAGAGCTTGCAGTGCTTGAACGGCATCCAGGCTTCCGTTCAAGAGCGGTTTTAAGTATTGTGCTGCTTCTCGCTCCATCGGCGGGAGAGCAGCGAGGGCGGCTAGTTGAGAACTGATTTGTAGTCTCAGATTCTCGTAGCGATCAGTTATTGACTTCCACGCGCCGCTGAAGCTAACTTCCGTAAGCGGGACATTTTGTATAAGCAAAGCCGGCTCGCCTGATAAGCTGGTTTTCAAATAATGAAGCCGCTCCACTTCGGTGATCGTCTTATTTTCAATGACGAGTGATTTGAATAAGTCCCGGAAGCTTGCCCATTCTCGGTAGTCGCCCGAGAAGTGGGGCAGTTTGATTTTAGGCAGAGATCGCGGCGCGGAGGGAGTCAATGGGAAATTAGAATTTCCAGTTTTTTGTTCTATCTGGTCCAGCAGTGTAGCTTTCTGAACCAGATAGGCTTCTTCGCACAGAGCCAAGTAGTCTGTTTGGAAGTAAGGGAGAGTTTTAGTTTCCACGGTCACGACGTCCAGCAATTGGTCGTGTCCTTCCGTAAAGGCATTCCAGTTTTTTTCGATAAGTCCAGTCGCGAAACCAAGACTCCCTTGGTGATTTTCGCGGCACCCAACTTTTTCATATTGTCCACGGTTCGGTTTATCCGGTGGTACAACGATAGCTGTTTGTCCGTACACTTTTCCATGGCGACGAGAAGGTCGATGAAAAAAGTTGGATACACACCGGACGGGTTGAAGCCGAACGTTCGATGTAGTTCGACCTTGTTTTTATGAACTATCACCGTTCGTGTGCCCGTTGGTATTAACTGCGAATATTGTTTTACTTTCGCGATTAATGCACTGTGCGACTGTTTCACCACTTATTCGCGTGATTCGATTAATCCGTGTAATTGGATTAATCCGTAATGAGATTAACCTGTGTAATTAGATCAATCCATATAATAAGATTAATCCTTGCACTCAGATCGTATCCGGCTCGAAGGACCAATGTTTGCGATGGAGTGTAGAAAGGAGTCGAAGTTGGTTTAATGTAGTTTGAATGTAATTTGTAAGATTACATTCCACTTAATTAAATATTTTATTGTAGCTTACTCGTATGTGTACTAGTTGTATAAATCGTTCTTGTATTGCTCCTTACTTCCTTAGCACTGATTATATGTTAATGCAGGTTAAATATACTTGGCGCGAATAAAGTGTTGTAATAGAGTTTGTAAAACTGATGTACTAGAAGAAGGCCGATTCGTATCCGCGCGGCTCTATTTATAGTTAATTCCCAGTTCCTTTGCGAGAGGAAAGGGAGCGCTCCTGCTGCCGCACAATAGGGCCGGGAGCAGGGGAACGCGAGCACTCTGTTGCTATGCGAGCATAGCTGAATCTTGAACAAAAGGCGTACCTTGTAAAGTGATCTACTAGTAAGTGCAAGTACCTTTTTGTAGATCGATTTCCTCCAAAACCACCAATGGTGTCTATTGACACTATTTCAAATGGTCTTGTGGCTGGGCCCAGGAATGACATCCGACCGAATTTTCCTTGACTTCTCGATTTATTTTCTAAGCATATTTTGCATTCTTTGCAGATTTTTGTTATATTCTTTGTTAGATTTCTTGCTCTCCCCTCTATTGATGCATCCGTGTATAATATAATTTTTTTTTTTTTTATTAATACCTATTTGGGGTTAACACAATATAACTGGGCAAGTAGCATGCACTACTACTTGTACATCTTTTGAAAGAAATGGTCAATATTCCAGCCATTGGATTACATGACATGATGTAGAATATAAATGGTGTGGGACTGAAGACTATTTGTATAGTACAAATCAATTGTGTAGCTCGCATTACTGAGTGGATGGCTCAGGAGTAGTTGATGTATACTAATTCTTAATACTAGTGCTTATTTGCTACAGCCTACGTCTAGATTACAACTAAAAAACTAACATTTAATGTAAAGGCAATAATCTACTTAATTTAGTGATGAAGATGATCCGTGGGCACGTGTATAATGTCTAACAAACGGCCTGTATGCCAGTTTGCCCTTGTAGGTGGGGTTATGACCGAAAATAGAGGGGAAGTTGATTTTTTCATTGAGTCATAAAATTTTATGTAGCGTCTGGTAATGAAGTCTTTGACGGTCAATATGTTCCATTTCTTCCGCACTCTACGTATACGTGTACGTTGATAGGAGGTGTCCATACTGATCGTACGCAATGTTCTATTTTCAAACTGCTGTAATTTTACTAATATCGATGCATATAATTCTCTGAATAATGGTGCACCGTATAATAGATTAGGGCGGACAACCATGTTAAAAATAAGTAGTTTCACTCTTATTGATAGGATTGGATTACGTAGGAGGTGAAATAGAGCTTTAACTCGTTTTCGAGCGGATACTAATTTTTTCTTTATGTGGGCCGAGAATGTTAGGTGAGGATCCAGTGTAATGCCCAGATAACAGAGACTATTGGAAAAAGGTAATCGTTGGTCCATTATTGTAAAGTGAGTCGGTCGCCGATATCGGGATCGGTAACTGAAGATTAATCCATCCGTCTTAGCAGGATTTATGGATATGTTGTAACTTGTTAGGTTTTGAGCAAGGCTGTCTAGAGCTATTTTGATGTTGTGGACTGCTGTATTTGGATTCTTGTGTGAGCAGTATAATGCTATATCGTCGGCATAGGCTGCTACGAGTATGTTGCTTGGTATTTGTCGAAGGATATATGCGGTATACATGTTAAAAAGAAGAGGTGAAAGTATAGCGCCTTGAGGTACACATATTCGTCTAAGAATTGTATGTTACCCTCTCCGGCAGAATAGGTCTTTTCCAGTTTATCTGTTAGTGTGATCCAAACCTTTCTTGATTGATGTCTTCTTTTTAAACTATTCTTTACCTTTGCAAAATTCTCTGTTTTTATTAATTCCGTGTGATTAGCTGTATATCTATTGTCTCGTTGCAAAATATAAGTTTTCTCATCTTCTGTTGTGATTGAGGTTATCGCTATTATATTTGATTTTTTATCTTTTGGGGAAGCTATTACTGTAAATTCGAATTTCAACTTGACCATTTTCTATTGCTGAACACAATTGTCGTTTTATAAGACAAGGGAAATATTGAGGACTTTCCTCTCAATGAAACCAAAACGTGTTGCTCTAAAAAGAAAGAGGTTATAATTTTTATCTGATATTCTTATATACAATATTTACAAATAATTTACAAGTTTGTTTATAACTTACCTAAAAAGAAAGAGAAACGACAATTAAAGTTTCTTGTTCTAACTATCCTTAACCTTAATTCTTTAATTTTAATTCCTTAATGTTAATTCCTTAGTCTTAATTCCTTAATCTTAATTCCTTAGTTTTAATTCCTTAGTCTTACTTCCTTAATCTTAATTTTTTAGTCTAAGTTCCTTAGTCTGCATTCCTTATCTTAATCTTGATTTCTTGATCTTGGTTTCGTAGTCTTCGCACATGTGCTCTTCCAAAAACTCTGTCTCTCTTCCTCGGGTCTCTATTAGAGGGCGCGCTGGGCTAAGGTAAAGCGCGGCCGGTTTGAAAGAAAGTATCCTTTCTTTACATATACAGGGTGGACCACCACATTTTACCATCTAGATTTACGTCATTATTATTACGCATAGCAAAAAATGTTTCAGATGAAGTTGTGAGGGTTTTGAGGGGGACATATTCTGATGGTACATTTTTTTTGGTAGGTGGACGTGTGAAGGACATGTGAAGGTCATTAATGTTTTTTTAAATGGAATTATATATTTTTTATTGAATCAGCTGATGCTCCTTCTTATTCTTTATAAAAAAGTATTAATCTATTTGTGTACAAAAATCATTAGTTTAGGAGATATTTTAATTCTAATTTGTGAATTTGACCGTCCAACCTGCACGTCTGCAGGACGTTATACCTGCAGTACCACGGAAAAACCCCAACTCTGCACGCATCTGGCAAAGTCAACCATAGCACTCCTTCTCTCTTTCTTATTACAACATGGAATTTTCCTCAAGACTTGTGCAAATCATAAAATACCTCCTTCCCTAAAAATCCTAGCACTCCTTCGCTTACCACTTCCACCCCTATTAACATCCAATAAGATATCCTATTTCCACTCCCTCACAAAGTAGTAATAAGCAATAGAATTTTAGTCATAGCTTACATTTTTACTTACACTACACCGACAAATTAGAATAAATTCTACAGTCAATCAGTTCAGACCTAAGATAATTAACTTTGCGCATCAAGCAAAGAATTTTTTGTGTTGATAATTCGTGCTCTCCTACTTATTGTGAAATTTAGTCTCTGTTACGGTGAATACGACAGGTATAACGTGCTGCAGGCGTGCAGGGTGCACGGTCAAATTCACAAATTAGAATTAAAATATCTCCTAAACTAATGATTTTTGTACACAAATAGATTAATACTTTTTTATAAAGAATAAGAAGCAGCATCAGCTGATTCAATAAAAAATATATGATTCCATTTAAAAAAACATTAATGACCTTCATATGTCCTTCACACGTCCACCTACAAAAAAAAAAGTACCATCAGAATATGTCCCCCTCAAAACCCTCTCAACTTCATCTGAAACATTTTTTGCTATGCGTAATAATAATGACGTAAATCTAGATGGTAAAATGTGGTGGTCCACCCTGTATACATATTATACAGGGTGGCCCGTAACTAGTGGTAGCATCGGTAAATGATGGGGTTCTTGGGTGATTCTGAACAACTGTTTCCTTTAATAAAATGTTGGTTGTGTTTGCGAGGGTATCAAGTTTCATTGAATACACTCGGTTGCTTGATTAATACTCAATGTAATTCTAATTTAAGGGATTAGATTGAGGTACGGAGATCAGAGTCTTGTTTTACACTTAATTTAATATAGCTTTAAGTTGATGTACAGAGATTGTAGTTTTGTTTAAGTTAATAATGATTTATTTTAATCCCAGTCAAGTACATGAATAATTATATTAATAAGTATCGCCTTTTGCTTACTTTTAGTAGTAGTCCCTTACTTCCTTTGCACCTTTAAGATTTTGTATTTAATAAAGTTAGTACTGTGGCGAGAGAGCGATTTGCCTTCGCGCCGAGCTATTTATAGCAAATCGTAGGTTCCTTTGTAAGAGGACAGGGAGCGCCCCTGCTTCCGCGCAGTAGCACTGGGAGCAGGAGAACGCGAGCAAGCTGTTGCTACGAGCTTTTAGCCGCACCATGAACAGGTTGAAGCTTCGTTTTTGAATTATCAACGAAAAACACTGACCAATCAGAGCGCCCGTACAGCGCGCCATCCAGCACGCGACTCTCAATTGCGCTCGGTCCTGGTCGTGAACCAACGCATTGACACAGCGACCGAGCGCAATTGAGAGTCGCGTGCTGGAGCGCGCGCTCAACGGGCCCTCTGATTGGTCAGTGTTTTTCGTTAATAACTAACAAACGAAGCTGCAAACAACATTTCGAACAAGGAAAAAGTTGTTCAGAATCACCCCAGCTACCCCCCCTTTCCCGATGTTCCCTGGGTTTTGGGCCACCTTGTATGTATAGGGAATGTATGTACGGATCTGTAAAATAGTAACTATTTTATTGTTTCATTTATTATAATTTAAATTACAATATCTAACAATAGTTTTTTCCATATTGTCGATTGTAAATTGATGCCTCTTGTCTGTTAAAGTTAATTTATACGCTGAAAAATAGCGTTCTACACCACATGATATTATACGGGCATATTTAAATTTACCCCAATAATGTGCCAGAACCTCTCGTGGTCCATCAACGTGTTCACCCTTCAAAATCTTGCTTACTTTTAATAGTACATTAACCCTTTGCACTCGAGGCCTTTTTCGCTTGGGCGAACCAGCAACTCGAGACGATTTCGGCCAACGATTTTGCAAGTTCAGTAATGTCTCGACTAGTGTTCAAAAATGTCTGCGATTAGTGTTCATTTCTATCGCCACTACTTGGGGTGGTCCCTCCTGAGTGAGTTCGGGTCCCCTTTGATGTTGTGGCAGCCGAGGCTCGAGGCAGCGTTCCAGATAAGAGGCAAGTTTAAATACTCGTGTACGTGAGACAATTCTAACGCGATCAAAATTTAAGAATAAAACTTCTGCATTTTTTGTCCGTTTTAAATGAAAATTTACCAACATGTTCGTTACAATCCCCTGATTAAAATGACACCAAACACGATATGGTTTGGACAATTTTTATTTATCATATCATAATAAAAGGAATAAAATTATGAATGTGTTACGAGCCAGGGCTGTGGGCAACGCCTAGACCGGCGATGTTTATATTACCCAAGGAATATAGTTGAGAATTTATTAGTAAGGTGCACGGACGAACCTGATGCGAAATCAGGGAGCCGCTGGGATTGATGTATGCGAGGACGAACCCGATGCGAAATCGGGGAGCCTCAGGAATAGAATCAAGCGCGGACGAACCTGGTGCGAAACCAGGGAGCCGCAGGAGGGTGAAACGTCGTGGACGAACCCGATGCGAAATCGGGGAGCCACTAGGAAAGAGTGCGCAGACGAACCCGGTGCGAAACCGGGGAGCTGCAGGAGGTTGGTTTATTCACAGACGAACCCGGTGCGAAACCAGGGAGCTGTTCGGAGGTTTGGTAAACGTACGGACGAACCTGATGCGAAATCAAGGAGCCGTAGGATACAGACGAACCTGGTGCGAAACCAGGGAGCTGTAGGATGGGTTAGGTTTCGTGGACGAACCCGATGCGAAATCGGGGAGCCACTAGGTTGGAGTAGTTACTTTGTTTTGGATAAGGCGTGCGAACGAACCTGATGCGAAATGAGGGAGTCGCAGGAAAAGTTAGTTTGACTCGTAAATAAATAATCGATACAACTCGAGCGGTTAAGTTGCATCTGTGGGACGTTACTACTAATATAAAGGATTACGGAGTAAAGATAGGTTTTAACGAATCTACTCGATTTAATGGTGAACAGTTTATAAGTTTATATTGCAACCAGTTGTTTGTACAAGTGTAATTGTCGCGATATAGTTAAATAGTGTGTGAATTATTACCTAAGCTGCACGGTGTTGACGCACTGGCGATGCGGGGCCTGAGATCGGTTACAAAGTATACCGAAAGGACTTCAACCGGACTATGCGGATTCTAACGGGTTAACTTTATCTGATTGGTGCCGTAAGCCCAATTCTCGTTGAAATGCAACCGACTCTGTACAAGCGTAACCTGACGTGACTATGCGCGTAGCTGTGTAGTTATGAACCGAAGATGATTAGAAACGGAGGGTTTATATAGTCCCGAAATGTATGGAGGGGCTAATTAGGAACCTCCATAAAAGGTAAGAGCGCAGAGTCTTCGACAGGTCACGAATGTACCTAATCGGTCGCGATGCAGTTGGTCGATTCTAAAAGGGATAACCGTCGTGTGGTATCGAGCTAAATCCTTAGGCGTTTTCCGTTCTTACGCGAGAGCGAACGATGCGTGCGAGCGAAGCGTAAGAGAGTATTATCCATACGTAACAAATGCCATGATAAGTAAAAATTGTCCAAACCATATCGTGTTTGGTGTCATTTTAATCAGGACATTTTAACGAACATGTTGGTAAAATTTCATTTAAAACGGACCAAAAATGCAGAAGTTTTATTCTTAAATTTTGATCGCGTTAGTATTGTCTCACGTACACGGGTATTTAAACTTGCCTCTTACCTGGAACGCTGCCTCGAGCCTCGGCTGCCACAACATCAAAGGCGACCCGAACTCGCTCGAGAATCGTGTCTGCGCACAATTAGTGTTCACATTCTGGTCCGAGCGAGGAATTCTTGCTGGGCGCCGCAGCGGTGCCGCTCGAGTGCAAAGGGTTAAAGTGTACATTTCGTTTTAATACAGATTCCATTTTATGTGTAACCTTTTCTCCATAACCACCGGGTGTATTTTTTAAATTTTCTGTAACTGTAGTTACCAAATCTGTAGATTCCGTTAGAGGTACTTGTTAGATTGGAGATAGGTGGTTGAACAAAAAAGTTTTATTCATATGTTACGAGCCGGGGCTGTCGGCAACGCCTAAGCCGGCGATGTGGATATTTCTCAAGGAATATGGTTGAGGATTTGTTAGTTTAATTATTGTTCGATACAACTCGAGCGGTTAAGTTGTATCTGTGGGAACGTTACTACTAATATAAAGAATTACGGAGTAAAGATAGGTTTTTAACGAATCTACTCGATTTATTGGTGAACAGTTATAACTTTATATAGTAATCAGTTGTTTATACAAATGTAATTGTCGCGATATCGTTTAGTAGTGTGTGTATTATTACCTAAGCTGCACGGTGTTGACGCACTGGCGATGCGGGGTCGGAGAACGGTTACACGGTATACCGAAGGAACTTCAACCGTACTTTGCGGATTCCAACGGGTTAACTTGATTTGATTGATACTCTAAGTCCAATTCTTACTGAACGTAACCGACTCTGCACAAACGTAATGCGACGTAACTACGCACGTAACTGTATAGTTATGAACCGAAGATGGTAAAAAACGAAGGGTTTATATAGTGCAAAATGTATGGAGGGGACTCATTAGAGGCCTCCATATATGGTAAGATCGCGGGGTCTTGGCCGAATTACGCATGTACTCAATCGGTTATGATAAATTTAGTTGATATCAAAAGCCCTATTATTCGTATGATAGTGAGCGAAATCCTTGAGCGTCTTCCGTGTTTAGGCAAGATCGGACGGCACGTGCGAGTGCAGCGTAAAAGAATATTATTCATATGATAGTGAGTGAAAATCCTTGAGCGTCTTCCGTTCTTAAGCAAGATCGAACGGCACGTGCGAACGCAGCGTAAAAGAAATGTTATTCATACGTAACACATATATTTGTAGGGAAAATCCCTACAGGAATAGACACGGTGCGATGGTTGCGTAGTGTCGGGGCCCTTGCCACCCACGGCGTCATACGGTGCACCGTGGTGCCCGGTCCCCTCCGCTTTTCGCCAGAGCACATGGCCCCGGACCGATACGAAGGGAGACGTGAGTTATACGTAGGATGGGATATATGTAATCAGTCGTGTCCAAGCGTTCACGTAATAAAGTCATGTTTGTTTTACCTATACAACCTCGTTGTTTTTCACCTACAGCTTCAGAAGTGGGATCTGGGATCCATAGTACGTTGCCCAATTAAATTTTTTTTGTACGGTGTAGTTGAGTGAACGTACATAATTTTTCGTGTCGTTATAACAGTCACGGTCTCGTGTGGTTTCCGAAAGCTTTGTGCGGACTGGTATCGACGCGACTAGTTTGAATCGGACATATTCGACTCGCTGGAGGTTCGAACTTGTGTGACTGAACTTTGACATTTGTGGGCCGATCCTCTGATTGAATTGGCTTTGTGCATAATCAGGTGTGGAATCGTGCGTACGAAGTGTCGTGTGAATTGTGACGTTGGTCGAACCAAACGTTGCTAAACGTTTGTCGATAGCAATGGACGGAGACCGCGTGCCATTTTTGAATTCCTGCACGGTGCCGCAGTTGAAAGAATTCGCGAAACGACTGGGCCTTCAAACAAGTGGTTCGTAGACTGAGCTGATTGCTAAGCTTGCCGTTGTCGATGATGCTTCGTGGGAAAACATGCCTTTGGCTGCAAATCAGTCGGTTGGTCGGTCAGGAGTTGAAACTGCGCCCGGACCGAGGGTGTTGCCGTCGGAAGGTCGATGAGAACTCGATTTGCGTAACGAAGATTCTGCAGGGCACCGCCGAAGTGCTGCCGTTGGTGAGTGCGATGCTGTGTCGGAATTGACACGTCGCGAAATAGAACTGTTCAAACGGGAGAAAGAATTACTCGAGCGGGAAGTGAGGTTTTTGCAGAGAAACGTCGACGCCGCCACCCCTACGACAAGTGTTGTGAGTCAAACGTCGACGATCGGGATACATGCGATCGCTGATCTTTTACCCGATTTCAGTGGCGAAAGTGATGCGTTCGAAAACTGGAAGACACAACTTCAACTTCTTCGCGCGACCTATAATTTAGACGAGTCCGCGATGAAAGTGTTGTTCAGCTTGAGGGTGAAAGGAAAAGCTCAAGCGTGGTTCCACTCGCGGCCGTCGCATATACAACTTGATATGGCCGAGTTGCTAGAAAATATTGACCGTATGTTTAACCAGCGACCAAATAAGTTGAAGTTTCGTAAAGATTTTGAAAAACGCAAGTTGCAATCAAGTGAATCTTTTGCGGATTATTTCCACGAAAAGACAATTTTAGGAAATAAGGTGCCAATTAGTGACGACGAACTTGTCGATTATGCTATTGACGGTATACAGGACATTCAATTACGTAACCAAGCTTGCCTGCAACGGTTCAAGACACCTGAAGAGATATTGGAAGGGTTCGAGAATTTGTCTCTCAGCCCGGAACTAAAAGGAAACGATTGCCGACGGGAGGAGAAGGAGGACAGTGCGAAGCCGTTTCCAAAAGGACCAGCGCCGTCGACGACTAGGGCACGTTGCTGCAATTGTGCCGAGACGGGTCATCTCTCGAATGCGTGTCCACGGCTGGCAGCACGGGAAAGAGGGTCGTGCTTCAGGTGCGGCAGTACACAACACCAGGTACGAGATTGTCCCAAGGAACCACCAAAGACTGCAGTCCTGGGAAACACAACCCACGTTGTTGAGTCGGATTTGAAGATTCCTCCATATATGGTGTCGTTATCATACGCCGTGAAGGAGCGGGTAATGTTTGTACTTGCAATGCTTTCGCGATGATAGACTCGGGGTCGCCTATTAGCTTAATTAAGGAAGATTTTGTTCCTCTTCGCGCGCGAAAACCGTTTATTACTAGCAATAATACGTAGGGGAGACCGGGGCTGGTTGTCACATGGGTTGGTTGTCACAAAGTTCATATCTCCTTTTGTATAAACTGTATCAGGTGAAACGTTCGTCAGTACATGTGTCTTGATCACGCGGCTCAGAGCACATGCATATTTGTCCATTTCTTGGTCAGGTTGCTTTCTGACAATCGAAATATTGTTGAACGCTACACTATTTTTTTTCCCAGTTGATTAGCTTTTTCGTGCTGAGCGAGAATTTTTTACATTATTTTAAATTTTGATTTTATATTATTAATAGTGGACTGTTAATTTATATTTTTATATATGGCAGGATTGAAAAATTCATTTGATATCACTCTACATACAAAAAACGTGGCCCGCTTTCAAATGGGGTTGGTTGTCACAGCATACGTGGGGCTAGTTGTCTCGTCTGGCAACCGACTACCATTCGTAGAAACCATTTAGTAGATAGTTAAATTGTATTTCACAAAATAATTCTACCCCATAGAATGGTGAGGAATTTTAAAAAGAGTACTAATCGTGGGAAAATTCCTCCTGATGTTATGATGACGTATACGTTGTATATGTGTAACAAACTGCCAATCTGATTTTTCCGCAGTATTGTTTTGATGATGAGTAATGTTTTTTCAATAAATGTATTTATATTTTTCATAGCTATTCCATGCGACAACCAAGTCAACTGTTTGTGACAACCAACCCATAAGTGGGGTTAGTTGTCACAATATTTCTAAATCTTTCAAAACAGTAAAAAGTCATTTTTCTCAAAAAAATTGGACAATCTACAAAGTTTAAAACATGCATGAAATACAAGGGTTTCGAATGGTGTAATCGAAATTTCATTAGACGGTACTGTGTTTTTTGAAATTTAAAAAGCTCAATTTTTGTGACAACCAGCCCCGGTCTCCCCTATTACGGTATAAATGGTTCAAAGCTAGATATTTTGGCGTTATTTTCCACCGATTGTATTGTAAATGAGGTTCCATTGAGTATTCATTTTCATGTTGTACCCGAGGGAACAATGAATTGCGTCGCGTTGTTAGAGAGAGATTTTATGGCATCTCCTCACATTTCTTTGTCTTTAAAAGAGACCGCAGTAATTTCTAAGGCAAATTGTGATCCCGTCGACAAAAGCGAACAGGTCAACGTGCTTAATGAAATATTGCTTGTTGATTATAATGATATAGGAATGAACGACGGTCAGAATTTGAATGTTAACCCACAAATTGGGCATAGTGTGTCGAAAAGGCTCAGAAATTTATATATAGAGGAATGTTTGAATAGTACGCGCGCAAATCAAGCCTCAAATGATGTGGAAATGGTTGTTAGTCTGAAACATGATCAGCCTATCAGTTTCCGACCGCGTAGGTTAGCGTTTTCGGATAAAGAAAAACTGAAAACCATTCTGGATCAGTTATTGCGAGATAAAGTTATTCGACCGAGCAATTCGCCGTATGCGAGTCCGATTGTCCTCGTCCGTAAGAAGAATGGTGAGATACGATTGTGCGTTGATTATCGTGAAATAAATAAGGTTACTGTCAGGGACAACTTTCCAACTCCGCTTATTGATGATCATTTAGATCGATTGGGCGATAAGCGCTATTTTAGCTGTTTAGATTTGAAGAACGGCTTCCATCACGTGCGCGTCTCTGAGTCCTCTATAAAGTTCACGTCATTCGTCACCCCATTTGGACAATACGAGTATCTCAGGATGCCTTTCGGTTTGACAAACGCTCCAAGAGTATTTCAGCGTTTCGTGACCTCTATATTTTCCGAATTGATACGACGAAACAAAATATTGTTATACCTAGACGATATCCTTGTTGCTACGGAGGGTATCGAAGAACATTTTTGTATATTGCGAGAGATATTTGAGCTTGCGTCGCGTCACGAATTGCATTTTCGGCTGGACAAGTGCTTGTTTTTCTTCGAGGAGATAACGTATCTCGGATATTTGATTAGTAAAGACGGTATACGTCCTAATAAAGATACCGTACAAGCAGTTTTAAACTACCCCATGCCGCGGAATTCTAAAGAAGCTCATAGATTTGTCTGTTTGGCGAACTATTTCCGACGCTTCGTCAAGGATTTCTCCAGTATTGCAAAACCTCTGTACGGTCTGGTAAAGAAGCTGGCGGAATTTCGATTTGGTCCCGAAGAATTGTCTGCGTTTGAAACATTGAAAACCTGTTTAGCATCGCGACCGATTTTAGCGGTTTATTCGCCGAAACTTGCGGCGGAGTTGCATTGCGACGCCAGTTCTAATGGATTTGGTGCTATTTTAATGCAAAAGCAATTGGATGGTTTGATCAAACCAGTATTTTATTTTAGCAAACGGACTACCGAGGCAGAGTCTAAGTATCACAGCTTTGAGCTGGAATGTTTGGCTGCAGTGTAGCCTGTTCAAAGGTTTCACATTTATTTGTTCGGTATACAATTTAAAATTCTCACAGATTGCGATAGTTTCCAGTTGACACTCAGTAAAAGTAATATCAATCCTCGAATTTCGAGATGGGCTCTATTTTATACAGGCCTATGACTATGTTATCGAACACCGACCAGGGACGAAAATGTCTCACGTCGATGCACTCGGTAGATGTCACGGAGTGCTCATATTGGAGAGTAATGGGTTTGAACGAGTCTTATCGGTAAAACAGGATAAAGACGAAGAAGTTGTAAAAATTGGAGAGCGGTTAGAGAATGAGGAGGATAAGTGCTTTGAACTGCGCGACGGGCTGGTCTACCGAAAGACAAAAGACCAAAAACTGTTATTTTATGTACCGCAGTGTTTAGAAAATAATATCATCCGCACTTGTCACGACGACATTGGACATGTGGGAATTGATAAAGTTGTGGATAACATAAGTCGCGTGTATTGGTTCCCAAAGCTTCGCGATAAGGTAAGAAAATATATTGCCAATTGCCTGAAGTGTATCGAATTCTCACCGACTAGCGGGAAGCGTGAGGGATATCTGCATAGTTTACCGAAGGGAAATATACCCTTTCAAACAATCCATGTCGATCATTATGGGCCGCTTGAAAAATCTGGGGGAGGGTTCAAGCACATTTTTTCAATTGTTGATGGGTTTACCAAATTTACTCGACTTTACGCCTGTAAATCTACCACCACTGACGAGGCGATCAAACATTTGAGCGAATACTTCCGATCATACAGCAAGCCAAAGCGTTTGGTAAGCGACCGCGGAACTTGCTTCACCTCTGCTAAATTTGTGTCTTTTATTGAAGAGTGGGCGATCGAGCATGTATTAGTCGCCGTAGGTACACCACGTGCAAGCGGTCAAGTGGAGAGATTTAACCGGGTTATTACACCAATGTTGTCAAAATTAATTGAGTCACCAAATAAATGGTACTACGCCTTGACCTCCGTAGAATACGCTTTGAACAACACGTTGTGCCGATCTACTTAGTCCATCGTCCGCGGAAGAGAGAGATCTTCCTTCGATTAGGGATGCCGCGTGTACAATTATTTCTAAGGTTCAAGAGGAAAATTCGCATAGTTATAACGAAAAGCGCAAACCTCCAACTGTCTATAAGGAGGGTGATTATGTAGTGATTAAAAACGACGATACGACACCGGGTGTAAATAAAAAACTCATTCCCAAGTACAAGGGACCTTACGTCGTGAAACACGTACTAAATTTCGACCGGTACATTGTTTCCGATATTGACGGATTTCAGTTGACTCAGATTCCATATACTGGAACCGCAAGTGTCGACCGCATGAAATTGTGGGAGGCAAAATAATGTAAGTGTGTGTTGTTTGCGTTCTTTTGTTGTTGTTTGTAGTATGTATTTCTAATTTTGTTGCGTTAAGTGTGTATTTACTGTGTGTGGATATGTAGTAAAAATAATGTAAGCTACGTGTTGTAGCGGGTTTTTTTTTGTCTTCTTTTCTGTGTGATGTCCGGGACGGTCATTTGTCAGAATGGCCGAGTCTGTAGGGAAAATCCCTACAGGCATAGACACGGTGCGATGGTTGCGTAGTGTTGGGGCCCTTGCCACCCACGGCGTCATACGGTGCACCGTGGTGCCCGGAACCCTCCGCTTTTCGCCAGAGCACATGGCCCCGGACCGATACGAAGGGAGACGTGAGTTATACGTAGGAAGGGATATATGTAATCAGTCGTGTCCGAGCGTTCACGTAATAAAGTAATTTTTGTGTTTTACCTATACAACCTCGTTGTTTTTCACCTACATACTTAAACTAAGTTATAATATTCACTGCCACGTGGTTGCGTGTCGGAGTCTATATATCAAGTGATAAGCGCGTGCTCTAATTGCTTCCTCGTACATCGTGTGATACTCACACACACGGGGACTAAGGAGTGGGGAGGCGTACATTTGTGCGTATAACTGTCATTCCTCTCTCTCACTCTTGCGCTATACAATATATATGTACCATTTCCAATAGTACTCTTATTGTTTTCAATTTCTTCGTGGCCTCAGGTAACATTTGGAAATGGCTCTGTGTGCGCAATTGGCACTCACGCACTCTTAATACTCTTTGAAAATGGGAGCAAAGATAAGATAAAAGTACGGATACGCGACGATGAGGGGCGATGAACTACGCACGACACCTAACCACTTGCGCTAAAAAGACGTCCAGATGCCTTTGTTCCAAAACCACTAGCGACGTGTACACCACGTCGATAGGCGTTTGTCGCAAAAATGAAAATGACGTGGCCCACACGTCGCCTAACAACCAGATTGTTTATTTCTCGAGCTACAGTTCCAGAGTGCACGGCGTCACATTTATATTGTAAAATGAAGAATAATAGTAAACTCAGTGATATTGTTTCGACAAGTGCAAAGAGAAAGCGATTAGTTATTACATCCGATAGTGATACAGATAGCGACTGCGAGGAAATTGTTTGTCCTGTTCGAAAGTGGCGTAGAATTATAGTATCTGGTAGTGAAGAAGAAAGTGGCAGTGAAGATCGTGAACTTAATTTTACATCTGAAGAATGGATATGGGAAAACAAGGAAAACAATAGCAAAATTTGGCAGTACTCACGGATTCCTGGAGGGTCATTCCACGCCAAATCGATCACTTTTGGACGTCACCATCGGCGATTTTGTTCTAAATGACATATGTTGTAGTCCATATGGAATTGGGGGGGGGGGGGTTAAGTCATCATTTTGCGGTTGGCAATTTGTTTAGAAGATACAGGTCTTCAAAGTTTGTAATTTTTGCGAAAACGGCCTTTTTTTCGGAATTTTTATCTCCGGAACTGTTATTCCGGTTTTAGCTACTTCTTTTTTGTTTTACTCACAAAGGATTGGGCTATTATAAAATAATTTTTTCAACCTCGGTAATTGTTGTTCAATAAATGAATGCAGGAGGTGGAAGTATCCAGTAAAATGAGAAAGACTCTCTTGTTGAATTATAAGATACCTTTTTTTAATATATAATGTGACACTTGTTTGCTGT
The DNA here is from genome assembly GCA_963583965.1 of Nomada ferruginata. Lineage (NCBI taxonomy): Eukaryota > Metazoa > Arthropoda > Insecta > Hymenoptera > Apidae > Nomada > Nomada ferruginata. The sequence continues at coordinate 3,074,458 of OY757225.1, read as the reverse complement.
AGTATGGTTTGTCTAAGACTGGTACAAACCCGGGCCCTTGTGACCCTCGCTGGCGACGGGATGTCACCCCCTCGCAGGACCATGTGCCCTGATCGCCGCACGCATAAATAAGTCCCGTATCGTACTAAGGCACTTGACGACGATCTCGTCTTACTCTAAACAGTCTAAACATTTCGATCGTCTCCATGCACAATAGTAATTAACTTTATAATATCGAAAAATATAAACAAATTCTTTTTTTGCGTTTTTTTCGATGATGGGGTGCAACGAAAAATTTAGAAAAATATATGTCCATATTCATTGAAGTTTCCTCTTCCAAATGAGACGTTCAAAATGATGGTCAATTGAAATTTGGATTCACATGTTACGAGCCGGGCTGTGTGGCAGCACGAGAGGCCGGCGAGGGGTATATTACCCAGGAATATGGTTATCAATTTGTTAGTTAAGGTGCGCGGACGAACCTGATGCGAAATCAGGGAGCCGCTAGGATTATTGAGTGCGAGGACGAACCCGGTGCGAAACCGGGGAGCCTCTAGGAGGGGGAACAAGCGCGGACGAACCCGATGCGAAATCGGGGAGCCGCAGGAGGGTGAAACGTCGTGGACGAACCCGATGCGAAATCGGGGAGCCACTAGGAAGAAGTTCACAGACGAACCCGATGCGAAATCGGGGAGCTGCTAGGAGGTTGGTTTATTCACAGACGAACCTGGCGCTTGACCAGGGAGCTGTTCGGAGGTTGGTAGACGTACGGACGAACCCGATGCGAAATCGGGGAGCCGTAGGACACGGACGAACCTGGTGCGAAACCAGGGAGCCGTAGGAAGGGTTAGGTTTCGTGGACGAACCCGATGCGAAATCGGGGAGCCACTAGGTTGGAATATGTAGATTGTTTGTTTGGATAAAGATGTGCGAACGAACCTGATGTGAGATCAGGTAGTCGCGGGAAATGTTAGTTGCCTCGTAACTCTAAATTATTATTTGATACAACTCGAGCGGTAAAGTTGTATCGGTGGGAACGTTGTTACCAATATGCAAGGATTGCGGGGTAAAGATAGGTTTAACGAATCTACTCGATTTATAAGTGAACGTATAAAGTTGTATTCTGAGTTTTCAGTATAAATACAAATGTTACTGTCGCGATGAATTATGTAATATATAAAGTGTGTAAGTTACCTAAGTATTTGCACGGTGTTGACGCACTGGCGATGCGGGGACTGAGAGCCGCTATTAGAATATGCCGAAAGAACTTCAACCGGACAAGCGGATTCTAACGGGTTAATCTGTGATTCGAGAGGTGCGCTAAGCCCAATCTCACTGGATATAACTGATTCTATACAAGCGTGACACGACGTGACTCTACACGTGACTATGTTACTCTGAACCCACGAGGGTAGAAACCAAAGGGTTTATATAGTCCCAAAATGCGTGGGGATGCACTGGAACTTTCCATATAAGGAAATATAGAAGTCGTCGTCGGGCCACGCCCGTCTTGGGTCATGATGCAGCTGACCGTGCTTGTACTAAGGTCCCCTTTGTTTGTTTACATTAAGCGGAAGAATTTTAGGGCGTTTTCCCTTCACAGATGCGAGCTCGAAAACGCGTTGAGAGCGACGTATAGAAAGTATTCTTCATACGTAACATCTCCCCCCCAAGATGAAACATCGCGATTCGCGTGATGCTTTCGCAAGAAAGAAGGAAAAATGCCCAAAAATTCCGCGTTAAAAGAACGGTGTATGAAATTTGTCGGGTGTAGTGTGTGTGTGTACTTATCACTAATTAGTCGCAGATCCGCTGATCTAGTTGTCCTTTGGGACGACGAATCCCAATTCCAACCAATGAGCCTTGACGTTGAGTGGTGGCTAAATTGCGGATATTAGCCATATGGGTTATCAAATCTATTAAATAATCTCCATACGATTGTAACTTTTCGCCGGTTGGAAAAGAACTTGGTTCTCGAGCTGATTTTCCAAAAATTAGCTCATACGGAGTGAAATTCGTTGCTTCATGGACGTATGTATTGTAAGAGAACATTGCGAACGGTATTAATAGGTCCCAATCTTCGTAATTATCCATGTAATGCTTGAGGTATTCAGTGAGTACGATGTGACTTCGTTCCAATGATCCGTTGGTTTGCGGCCTGTATCCTGAGGTTGTAATTTGTTTGATTTTAAATATTTCGGATAAATTTTTCATAAGATGTCCAATAAAACTTGTTCCCTTATCTGTCAGTATTGCGCGTGGTGTACCATAGATTGCGATGAAATGCCTAGCAAAAGCATCTGCTATAGTAGCTGCCCGAATATTTGGTATTGCTACAGCCATACAGTACTTAGTTAAATTATCCTGCATAGTGAGAATGTATCTATTTCCACTAGGTGTAATTGGTAAAGGTCCCACTGTATCTAAGGCAATTTTGTCGAATGGTCCCATAGGTGTATCGGTAATCAACATAGGCTGACGCGTTTTTGCTCGAACTAATTTTTGTTCTTGACAACTTTGACATTTCCGGATGTAATCTTGAATTTCGTTGCGCATTTGCGGCCAATGGAATTTTGATCGGATACGTTTATATGTCTTCGTTACTCCTTTGTGTCCTCCGACTAGACTATCGTGAGCTTCGCGGATTATTTCTTGTCTATCTTCTATGGATGGTGTGGTGATGATACAATTGCATATACTAATCTGTTGAGCTGTTCCAGTGAAAACTTCTTCTAATAGCTTGAGAAAATCGTTGACTGGCAATTTATGAAGATCTCCGGTTGCAGAAATTCGGAATGATTTAATCTGATATTGATTTAAGGTGTCTTTAAGGATTCTCAATCCTCCAAGAATGTCCATTCTTTTAATATTATCATAAAAATGATCGGAGACTACTATACTGAAAGATTTGTACGACCCATTATCTAACGTTACCACGTGTCCTTTTTCCGGTCGCCTTGCTAGAAGATCTTGTTTGTTTATTATTTCGGTATCCAGCAGTAGTTTCCCAACGGCGGTTTGTAAATTGCAGTCGGCAGATATGAAATGTACACAGTGTCCTTCTTCGGCTGTGAGAGTGTTTGAAGTGGTAGTAATCCTGTGTGTTTCTTTTTGTAGAGCTTCTGGCAAATCGTCCCCATCAGTTGAATCTTCAAAATCAGTAGTGAAGAATGGGTAAGGGTCAAGAGTGTGGTCGAAGGCCTCACGTCGAGTTGACCTGCTGTCAGGTAGTTGTCCTGCACTTGCTCCGGTTATGGTCCCTGCAGGTAGCTGGGCAATTGCTGGTTGTAAAACTTCGTCCGTAATTCGTGATAATGCTTGCGATGTACCAATTAAATCTTGACGAATATTTCTTGTATTTTCTATTACAGTATTTTCAAGCGGTTCCTCAAAGGATATTAAATCGTTGAAAATGGTCTGATCCTAGTCTAAAGGAAAAATCTGTGTAGAATTTGCTGCTGGTGAAAAACTGTTTATGGTTTCCTGGCGCTCATCTGGCATTGTTACCTCATGAGATAAGCTGGGAAAAGATCGATTTTTATGTATAATGGGCGTATGTTGAACCTTTCCATATGCGGCCTGTTCTGTTTCATCCGAGCTACTACTGTCCCGGTACTTGGGTCGGCTTTCTCTATCTCGACGTAATTGCCGGACCCGGTGTCCAATTGAATCGGTATTAGCTTCTACTTTTGGTATCTGAATTTTGAAGTCCGTATCCTTGCATTCCCGTGGAGTAAGTGGTAAACAGACTGAAGTAGGATTACGCGACAGAGCGTCTGCGTTTTTGTTTGTCTTTCCGGATTTATGGACAACCTGGTACTCATACTCCAAAAGTCTGAGTTTCCACTTCATGAGTCTGGAAGTCGGGTCCTTAACAGAATGTAACCAAACAAGCGGCCTATGATCTGTGATGAGGGTGAATTTGGTTCCATAGATGTAGGGCCTAAAGTATCTTACGGCTTAAACCATAGCCAAACACTCCTTTTCCGTAGCTGAATAATTCCTCTCGGGTTTATTTAGACTACGAGACGCGTAGGCAATCGGCAGGTCATTTCCTATCTCTCCCTGGCTGAGTACGGCCCCGATAGCATATTCGGATGCATCTGTTGTAACAATGAACGGTTTATCGAAATCCGGATACTGTAAAATGGGTTGTTGACACAATTCGCTGGGTAATTGTTTGAAACTTTGATCTTGTTCTTCTGTCCACTTGAATTTGATGCCTTTCCCTAACAAGTTAATTAGAGGCTTTGCTTTCGAAGTGAAATTAGGTACGAATCTTCGGTAATATTCTACAAGTCCTAAGAATTGTTGAATATTCTTCTGCGTAGTTGGTGTAGGAAAATCTTGAACGGCTTTTAATTTTCTAGGATCAGGTCTGACTCCATCTTTTGAAATAATATGTCCTAAATATGCAACTTCCTTCCGTAGGAATTCACATTTATTGGTTTGGAGGGTTAATCCATGTTCTTTAAGGCGATTTAATAATTTTTTAACTTTGATATTGTGTTCTTGGAGCGACGAAGCGAATACTACTATGTCGTCCAGGTAAACAAAAAGATCTGTCCCTTGAAGTCCAGTGAGTACTTGATCCATAAGACGTTGAAAAGTAGGTGGTGCGTTCTTTAATCCGAAAGGCATTCGAGAAAATTCGTAATGTCCGTTCGGGGTTGTAAATGCAGTTTTCGGTTTATCTTTCGGATCCATTTCTATCTGATGAAAACCACTTGCAAGATCGAAAACTGAAAAGTATTTAGCTCCTCCTAATCGATCTAATATTTCCGTGATTTGCGGTAATGGGTATTTGTCAGAAATTGTTTTTTCATTGAGCGCGCGAAAATCTATTACTAATCGCCAGCGTTTATTACCCTGTGCGTCTGCTTTCTTTGGAACAATCCATAGAGGTGAATTGAATGGAGATTTAGAAGGACTGATTATACCTTCTGATAATAAAGCGTTAATTTGTTTTTTAATTTCGTTTTGATGTATAGGTGGATAACGATATTGTCTTGTATTAATTGGAATATCATTTTTTGTGTGTATTGAATTCCCGAGCCTTCCCGAGTTTGTCTCCAGGAAGATAAAATCGGTCAGGAAATTCCTTTACTAAATCTGTAACAAAGTCCTGTTCCTCTTTGTTTAATGTTTTAAATTCAGAGTTTCCAAAATTCCATATGTTCTATTTTCCTTATTCTTGAAGTTTGAGGGGTGTTCCACCTCTGGGTAATAATCTTCGTCCGATGTATTCAAAATATCATAGGGTTCCAATGTTTGAGGTTCTATCTCCACGTCAAGCGCTTCGTCGCTGGTGTTTATTGCCATAACGTGGCACCTTCCATCGTTGTTTGTTACGACTGCTTCCCCAATGTAGAGTTGTTCGTGGGTCTTGATACGCGGTAAATATCCTTCTTTAATCTTCGGGTTTGCTATTGTTACTGTAATCTGTCGTGATGTCCTAGGTTCAATACAGTATTTGCTAACTGCCGGTTGTTCTTTATTTTGTTGGGGTAGATCTTGATAATTAGTAAAACGTAAAGGGCGAATCGGTTTATTCTTCAGTACTAAAGTTCCATGGTAATACGAAATCTCAGCTTCTTCTTGTTTTAAAAATGGGCTTCCTATGAGTCCATCTGCATCTATTGCAAGATTTCTCACCACATAGAAAAATGCTGGAGATCCATGAATATGCAAAATTGTAGTTCCCAGGGTGTGAATTGGCGTTGTAGTGAGTCCAGTTAACTCAATTTCTTCTCTTGAAATTATTTCTGCGTTTCTTCCAAGAACATCGATGACCACCAGGTTGACTGCTGCTCCACCGTCAATTAAGAATTCTCCCGTTCCTGATTCCAATTCCGGAATCTTGACCCTGATGCGTGGTGCAGGTGCTTCCTTGATGAGTCTTCTTTCTTCTCGTCGCTGAACCGGATCTTCCTTCGGCGATCTTCCTCGTTTCCGCTCATCGTGTCGCCTGTACGTTGAGCGCGATGGTAGTTTAAAGACTTCGTGGATTCAACGGGTGAATCTCGCGAGTCCCGACGATTACGCGGATTACGCGGATTTTTCCAACACGACTTTTCGTCATGTCCGTTTGTACCACAATGCCAGCAATACACACTTGGCTTGCGGTTTCTATCAGAATTTTTTAAATATGAAATTTTGTTGTCCCGATCATCTACGTACGATGAATCGGAGCAGTTAGAAGGGGATCTCGAGTGGCTTCTTTGACGCAAGGTCCAGGCCGTCGCGCGTCCTTGCCTCTCTGGTTCCTCCTCATATTCAGATGTTCTGGTATGTCGTTCCCTAACCCGATCATATCTAGTCGGTGAGAGAGGGTATGACACTTCACGTCCACGATCCCGAGAATCTTCAACGTAGCGGTCTCGACGAGACCAACTGGAGGGTGATTCGTTGGATGGCGATCGTCGCCGATTTCTTAATTTTTTGTCTATATGTAGCACGGCGTCGTAAGCTTCTTCAAGTGTACCTAAGTCTTGAATTCGAGCCGACACTTTCCAGGAAATTCGATCCGGTAAACCATCGATGAAATTTTCCTTAACGTCCTTTTCCATTTGCGTGACAAAATCTTCAGCGTGATCCAGATATTTTTCCCGGATAGCTCCGCGCGTACAATAAACAAGATGACTTGTTCTATCGATATATTGCTGAATACTTTCTCCGTCACGAATGCGTAATTTCACGACTTCGACTTGAAAATGCGACAAATCTCTACCAGGCGCGAATCTCTTTTTTAGATGTTTAATTAATGCCTTAACAGAATCGAATTTGTGTTCTAACGTGCATCTACGTGCAGGACCAGTAAGTTTCGTTAAAACAATCGCAAGATACTCCGCTTCCGTACCCTCAGGAATCAAGGTTAACCCGTTTTCCACATTTTGTACAAAGTGCGTCAACGATGCCTTATATCCGTCAAAGGTCGGAATGGACGAGGTAATATTCGGTATACACGTCCGTTGCGTTAAGAGTGTCATTGAGTTAGCAATTGAAACTGTCAGGTTTAGCATTTCGTTAGCAGAGACGTTCCCTTGTGGATTTGCCATTTTAAGCAAAAATTAATAAATAAATGACTAAACTAGAGAAAACTAGTATATCGTCAATTGTTCACAAACGAGTAATAGAACGTATATAAAACCAAAATTTACGGCAATCCTAAAATTAGTAATATCCCACCGCTGTCACCAGTTCTGTTACGAGCCGGGCTGTGTGGCAGCACGAGAGGCCGGCGAGGGGTATATTACCCAGGAATATGGTTATCAATTTGTTAGTTAAGGTGCGCGGACGAACTTGATGTGAGATCAGGTAGTCGCGGGAAATGTTAGTTGCCTCGTAACTCTAAATTATTATTTGATACAACTCGAGCGGTAAAGTTGTATCGGTGGGAACGTTGTTACCAATATGCAAGGATTGCGGGGTAAAGATAGGTTTAACGAATCTACTCGATTTATAAGTGAACGTATAAAGTTGTATTCTGAGTTTTCAGTATAAATACAAATGTTACTGTCGCGATGAATTAATATATAAAGTGTGTAAGTTACCTAAGTATTTGCACGGTGTTGACGCACTGGCGATGCGGGGACTGAGAATCGCTATTAGAATATGCCGAAAGAACTTCAACCGGACAAGCGGATTCTAACGAGTTAATCTGTGATTCGAGAGGTGCGCTAAGCCCAATCTCACTGGATATAACTGATTCTATACAAGCGTGACACGACCTGACTCTACGCGTGACTATGTTACTCTGAACCCACGAGGGTAGAAACCAAAGGGTTTATATAGTCCCAAAATGCACGGGGATGCACTGGAACTTTCCATATAAGGAAATATAGGAGTCGTCGTCGGGCCACGCCCGTCTTGGGTCATGATGCAGCTGACCGTGCTTGTACTAAGGTCCCCTTTATTTGTTTACATTAAACGGAAGAATTTTAGTGCGTTTTCCCTTCACCGATGCGAGCTCGAAAACGCGTTGAGAGCGACGTATAGAAAGTATTCTTCATACGTAACACTGATGAGAAAATACGTGAAAAGTAATAAAAAAATATTTTTTTACTTAATGGATATGGCACTTTTTAATGCTTATGTTTTATTTTCGAAGAAATTGAATAATATCAAAAAGTAAAAAATACACGTTTTCCAAATTTCGATTAGATGTAGCGGAACAAATTTTAGGAAGTGTATGTATGCCTGAATACACAAAACGTGGAAGACTGTCTGCTGGTGACATACCACTTCGTTTACAAGCAAAACAATGGAGCCATTTTCCAAGGAACATTCCCCCCGCAGAAGCTAAAAAAAATCCCGAAAGAAGGTGTAAAGTGTGAGCCAAACATCAAAAACGCAGCGAGACTACTTGCGAGTGCAAGGAATGCCTTGTGGCATTACATATCCCAAAGTGTTTTGAAATTTACCATACAGAAGTGGATTATTAATTAATAAAATGTTATTGTTGTCGTGAGTATTCATTCATATCCGTGTAAAGTTCTTTATGTAAGAGCCTACCAACGCGCTGAGGCGCTGCTTAAACGATTGCACTCGCAGACGCGAAGCGGCGCACAGTGGGACGAGTCTATTGTTCCGTTGGACATCGGGCAAAACACAAAAAAAAATGTAGAATTTGAAAATTTTACTTCATAGGCAAGAAACTATGAACCTTTTACAATTATGTGCAACAATTTTTTTTCATTTTTTCTCACTAGATAATCCAGGGTCGCCAATAATAAGTACCTATGTAAAAAAAAAATTCTTTATTTGTTGTTTAGTACGTCTGTTTAACGATTTTACTTAAAACTTTTGTGCAGTACATAATAATTCCAAAATTAAAAAAAAAAACTTAAGATTGAAAATGGAGGTTAGTTTTACTACATAATAAATGTCATATAAACATTACTGAATTACGCAAATTGGCTAGAATTGGGCGGAAAAAACTCTTCACCATTATATTCTGGAAACTATATAGATTATAGTTATGATTAAAGCACATGTTGCTTTTTCTTGCTTTTTCGTGAGATATTTAATATAATTCTCATTGTTGCACTAACTAGAGACTAGTGGTCTCATTCAGCATGTACAATCTTCTTGACTACCCTGTCCTTTATAATGTATTCCATTAATTTGGCCCAATTTGTGTAACACCCAGCGCGGCCTACCTTCTCCAGGCCGTGATAAGGGCGACTCGGGCCCCCACCCGAGCCGCCCTCGGCTCTCCGACGGCCCCGCGGGATTGGGGGGGGATTGTTCCTCCCCGGCAGGACCGCCCGTATACGGGGTATTGGCGAGTTCAACCAGCAGGGGGTGAGGGGGAACACCTCAGCGCCCCACGGGTCCATCAGCCATTCACACCGCGGGAGGGGGGATCTCGCCAGCGGAAAACGGCCAGCGAGCCCGCCCCTCCAGAGCATGTTTGCCTAGCCAACTAATTAGCTCCACAGAAAAGCCATCCGGGCCCACCGACCTCTTCTTCAGTCGGGTAATGGCTCTTTAAACTTCTTCTTTGGTGATTTCATCCCGTGTCCCTCCAAAGTTTACCCAAGGGTCTCTCAACTCCTGCTCGACCGTGGATGTCGTGACGAAGAGGGATTCAACCACCCCCTTCATCTCCTCCTTATCCAGAATTTCAGGCGGTACTTTGTTACCAAGGAGTCCATGACAACCTTGTATGTCCTGCCCCAAATATCCTCATCGATTCTTTCGATTAGGCCTTTCCATCTTTCCTTCTTGGCTGCTTTTATTCCCTTGTTTAAAGCCCTCTTTGCCTCCTTATAAGCTGCGTGTTGATTCGCGATCTTATTTTCCTTGCCCGAAGAGAAGGCACGCTGCATGCGCCTTCGATGTTTAATGGCCTTTGATCGGAGAACATTGATCTCCTCTGACCACCACCACTTCTTCTTGGCATCCTTCCGTGGTTTCCTTTCAACCCAACTACATGCCTCAGCTAGGTCACATAATCCCTGATAATAATCTTTTTCCACATTGTCGTTTTCCTTCCTCAGAGGGGCAGCATCCCTCATCCAAATCTTGTATTCCCTGCGGAATAAGGTCAAATCTATTTTCCGTGTGTTTCCTGACTCCCGTTTAACACTCTGCCCCAGGGGCGGATGGGATTCACGGAACTCATAGAGTAGGTACCTATGATCGGACCCTGTATATTCCTCCAGGATTTTAGATGATGCCAGCGACCTAATTCTTTCACCATTACACAAAAGTATATCTATTAGGGAAGTTTTATTATTTCTCTCAAAAGAGAACTTTCCCTCGCTCCTGACTGGTATCAGACGTGTTCTTCCACGAAAATCTAGGACCATATTCCCTCTATGGTCCCATTTCCTGGAGCCCCACACTGGGGACTTTGCATTTAAGTCCCCTGCCACAATAGTGTCCCCTGTATTTCTCCGGTTTAGGCGAGCCTCCAGCTCGTCTAATCTAGCTTCGAAGGTCTCCAGTGACAGGCTGGGGGGGTAGTAGCAGCTAGGAACCACCAGGTCTCCAGCTCTGATATTTATGGAGCTCTCACCTCTCTCCAGCAACTTTAGCGGATGGCGTCTCTTCGGGGTTGCCCAAATAGCTGCATCCTTATTTATGTCTCTGAACCAATAATCTCTGCAGCGATATGGCTCACTAATAAGCACCAAGACCGCTTCAATTTCGAGGGTTGTTTGCTCCACTTTAAGTGACCACCTCTATATCCTTATGGAGGTGCGCGACACCCGGGGCCGCGGGCCGCCGCGGAGGGGGGGAGGTGTGGGGAGCACGGGTCCCCTTATGTCACCTCCGCGCAGAAGAAGAGGTGGGCGCTGAAGCGCCTGGACGAGGACCTGCTGATGGCCGCGTCCCTCGCCGTGGCCTGGCCCGGAGTTCCGGCTGGGCCGGTCGCGGACGTCGAGGAGGAAGCGGCGCGGATCCAAGGGGGCATGGTGGCGATATGCGATACTGCCATGCCCCGGTCCCGCGCCCCGAATCGGCAGGCAACGTACTGGTGGTCGCCGGAGATAGCGCAGATGCGATACGTCTGCGTTCGCGCCCGGCGGCTACTCCAGAGGGCCCGCCGAAGGCGACGTCGCGACCTGGCGAGGGAACGACAGTTGTACGAGGGCTACAGGGAGCGCGTTGTAGCCCTCCAGTTGGCCATCGGGAAGGCGAAACAGGGCGCATGGACGGAGCTCCTCGAATACCTGAACCGTGAACCCTGGGGGCGCCCATACAAGTTGGTGATGGGCAAACTACGCCCTTGGGCGCCCCCCGTAACGGAAACTCTGGACCCCGAGTTCCTGGACCGGGTGGTCGACACCATGTTCCCTCCGGCCGAGGAGGAACCGGCAACGGAGCTCGGGGCGGCGGACCCGAACGAGTGGTCCGCCGAAATGGGTGTCACGGCGGAGGAGCTGGCCCGGGCTGTCAGGAGAATGGCGGCGCGGAACACCGCGCCGGGTCCTGACGGCATCCCGGGCCGTGCCATGGCCCTGGCCTTGTGCGTCCTCGGGCCCCACCTCAGGCGCCTGTTCGACGGCTGCATGAGGACGGGGCGGGTCCCGTCCCGCTGGAAGAGGGGACGGATGGTCCTCTTGAGGAAGGCTGGAAAGCCCGCAGACGCTCCCTCGGCGTACCGGCCGATTTGTCTCCTCGTTGAGGCGGGGAAGCTGTTTGAGAGGGTGGTGGCTTCCCGCCTCTCGGGGCACCTGTCCCGGGTTGGTCCCGACCTGGCCGAGTCCCAGTGCGGCTTTAGAGGGGGACGCTCGACGGTGGATGCCATCCGTCGGGTGAGATCCCTCTCGGACTCGGCCACATCCCAGGGGGGGGGGGTTGCGTTGGCTGTCAGCCTTGACATTACCAACGCCCTCAACTCCCTCCCCTGGGGGAAGATCGGGGGAGCACTCGAGGAACACGGAGTGCCCCTCTATATGAGGAGGGTACTTAGGGACTACCTCAGGGGCAGGTGCATCGAGTATCCGGTGCGCGGTGGACGGATGCACACGAGGGGGGTCGACCGCGGTGTCCCGCAGGGGTCAGTTTTGGGCCCCTTACTGTGGGACATCGGGTACGACTCGGTGCTGCGGGCTCCCCTCCCAGCAGGCGTCAGCGTAACGTGTTACGCAGACGACACGCTGCTGATGGCCACTGGGAGGGACTGGAGGAGGACCATCCGCCTGGCGGAGACGGGACTGGCCTCTGTCGTTGGAGAAATCCGGGGACTGGGGTTGCAGATCTCCCCGCAGAAAACCGAGGCCTTGTGGTTCCACGACAGGCCTCGCAGCGGGGCACCGCCCAGGTCCTGGATCTCGGTAGGTGGCAGCTATGTACAGGTGGGGGACCGCATGGAGTATCTCGGTCTCCTCCTGGACGGCCGCTGGCGTTTCGGAGTCCACTTCGACCGCCTGGCTCCCCGGCTGGAGAAGGCGGCGGCCGGTCTTGGCCGTCTGCTGCCCAACCTCGGGGGGCCAGAGGAGAGGGTGCGCCGCCTATACACTGGTGTCGTGCGGTCCATGGCGCTATACGGCGCCCCAGCATGGGCGTCTGCCCTGATGGCAAGTCGGCGTAGCAGGCAACTGCTGCGCCGGGTGCAGAGGAGGATGGCCATCAGGGTGGTAAGGGGATACCGCACGATATCCCACGAGGCGGCGCTAACACTGGCAGGCACCGTGCCCTTCGACCTCCTGGCGGAGGGAGACGCGTCCATCTATGAGCGTCTCCGAGAACTCCGCCGGGGGGGCGCGGTGGTGTCAGCGGCGGAAGAAGTGGACGTTAGACGTCAGGCCCGGCTGGTCGCGCGTCGAAAGTGGAGGACGGACCTCCTCGACCGAGGAGCGACCCAGCGAGCAGTCGGGGCGGTCCTGCCCAGCCTTGACGAGTGGCTAGACCGCGGCAGGGGTACGCTGACCTACCGGGTCACACAGGTGCTCACCGGACACGGATGTTTCGGTGAGTACCTGTATCGGATCAAGGCGGAGGCCACGGCGGAATGCTGGGAATGTGGGGCTGCTCGGGACACTGCGCAGCACACCCTGGAGGAGTGCCCAGCGTGGGCCAGGGAGCGCCGTGTCCTCGCGGCGGCCGTGGGGGCAGACCTCTCGCTGCCGACCATCGTCAGCAGGATGCTGGGCAGCGAGAGGTCCTGGAAAGCGATGGCCTCCTTCTGCGAAGAAGTGCTTCGCAGGAAGGAGGCGACGGAGCGGGATCGGGAAGCGTCTGATCCCGCCCGTAGGGAGAGAAGGAGGGGCAGGAATCGCCGGCCACGACCGCTGGCGAGATCCCCCCCACCCGTGGCGTAAGTGCCTGGCGGTCCGAGAGGTGACCGGAGGTGTTCCCCCTTTCGGGTGCTCGCCACAGCGACCATGAATCCGGGCGGCCCTGCTGTGGGAGGATGATGTCCTCCTGGTATCCCGCAGGGCTGCCCAACAGCCGATAGCGGCGATGTGTGTGGTGGAGGGGCGAGCTCGTCAGCCACTACCGCTGACCGGACTCCGCCCCTCGCGAGGAGGGATAGCGGCGGTGGGCCGAGGGGCGCAGAGGTGTTCCCCCTCTCCCCTCTCCGTCTCCACCGCCGCTGACTGGAAGACTGGCGGCCCCGCTGGGGAGGATCATGTCCTCCCGGTAACCCGCGGGGCCGTCGGAGTGCCGCGGACGGCTCGGGTGTGGGGCCCGAGTCGCCCTAATCGCGGCCTGGGATAGGAGGGCCGTACTAGGTGTCGCCCCCGGTACGGCCGTGCACGAAGCTGGCCCGGAGGGTCCCTCTGACCCTCCCGACGATAGGGCCGAATTGGTTTGGGCGCGAGAGGCACCGGAGCCTCCCATTATGCGCCGGAGGTAGGCGACCGGGGTGGTTTTAGCCGGTAAGAATCCGGCACTACCTCCTGCCCTCCCCCAGGGCAGGAGGTGTCTTGCGAAGATTTCCACCTCGAAAAAAAAAAGAAAAAAAAAGGGCTGTTTGCTCCATTAGTTCCTGCGCCGCGCTGCATCTGTTTAGATTAATTTGTAGTATTGTAGGGGATTATTTAAATAAACCCCCTTGATATTTACTACTAGCTATTTATTTAAATATATGTTAGTATCTTTCTTTGCTCGCTCGCTACAATAACCGTCTTCTCTCTACTGTTCTTCCTTCTGTTCTGCCTGTTCACCTATCGATCGGCACGCCACCCTTCACGCCGATCTTAGGGCGCGGAGTACAAATCTCCCGCAACAATATTCGCTCCTACAGTATTTTAAGGTCCATTACGTTCCCTTGTTGTATCCCGCCTTGAAAAGTACCTCTTTATAAATCGGGCATCTTACAGAGCCCGCTGCATGCCCTAGAGCATTTCCAACCTTCCCAGCTTTGAAACAAAGTGAGCACTTTGGCTCCGCCCGACAAACATCCATCTTGTGGCCCTCATCTCCACATTTCCTGCACGTGTCCCTCGCATCCGGTCCCCGCGGGCACTTCTTGGCCCAAAGCCAAGGCATGCAAAGCAGCGGGTAATCCTGGGCAATACCCGCATTTTGGTTCACGTCCACCCTATTTTAACGCTTGTCGTACGTCTGACTTTCTCCATCATCGATTCGGTCATTTCGATGATCGCAAACTTCATCCCTAGTTTGTTGGTCTTTAAACTTTTTAATCTAAGTTCCTCACTAGTGACCTTCAGCTGCGTGGCCAGGGCGACTAGTAACTCCTGGCCCTCGACCGAGGGATCGATGTCCCTAATCTCGACGTCAAACTTTGGTTGGAGTCTTTTCAACTCAATGCCTTGTCCCATATTACCATTGATCTTATTATAGAAACATGTTACATCAGCGCCTGGGTCAAACTCAACCAGTAGGTCACCAATCTGAGTCCTCCTCATCTTCTTTACCCCGTCAGCGGCGGACCCCAAGTTGGACTTCATTCTTTTAACGGCCTCGGCAAACGTAAGCCCAGGTCCTATCCTGAGAGCAACCGCTACCCCTCGCCGTACGGTTTGTACCCTGGTCCTTTCCTTCGGTGGTGGGTTCTCCACATCTCCTCGTATATGTCTCCCCTCCTTACGTTTGCGTCTCTCTCACACCTGGAAACCCGTTTCCTCGGGGTCATCCTGCGGTGGAACCTCAGCCCTAGGAGTTTGGGTCTCAACTTCCTCTCCATTTGGTGACATTTGTGAATCTTCCTGTGGGTTCCTCCTCCTCTGGAGCTTTCCTACCCTCGACTCCAGGGGCGAGATCTCCTTCCTTTTGCCCAGCCGCCTGGGACCCTCTATCATTCCAGCCGGGTTCCCACGGTGATCCGAGGTGGCCGCCCTCCCTGGTTGGCATCCATTGTCTATGGTCCCTACCGGAGATGTCTGCGTACCGCAGTCCCGTTCATTGCTTTTACCCATCCGGGTTGGTTTAATTTCCTTAATCTTCTGCGGCCCCTTCTCTGTTTGCTCCGCCTTACTGATGCGGCCCAGATCCTTGGTTATCGCACCCAGGTGTTTTAACGCCATGCCTCCCTTCTCCTTTAGGAGACGGCTGACATTTTTTGTAGACACAGTTTAGGTAATGGTGAGCGCGTAGGGATCGTCACGGAAATGAAACAGCACTTACGGCACTCCACAGGCTTTATTCACATAAATACAGATGCCACGAGGCAAAATGGTTAGGCTTGTTTGTCACCGTGTATCGAATCGTACTGATGTGTCGGTCGTTCGCGAACGGGATCTCTCGCCCGTGAGCTTCCCCGCTCTCCGAGACCTGGAGGCTAGAAAAACCTCACGGACGTTTTGCGTCGCCTAGCTTCTGCCTATTCGTTCGCCTACCCGCTACACACAGCATAATCATAAATGGCCTGAATCGCGTCCTTGGCGTCCGCAACCTGTTTGGACATCTTTATGATTAGCTCCCGCTGCACCAACACATTTTCCCCTAGTCCTAAAGTGAACCAGTTTCCATCTTGTTCCCTTGGGTTTTCCTCCACCCGTTGCGTCGTCTGGGTTTCTTCTTCCGGGGCCAGTAGCACTTCCACCGCCTGCTCTTAACGCCCTTTCTTTGCAGGACTTCTACTCAGACTTGCCCTCGGTTTAAACGGGTCATCGACATCCACCGGAGTCCTTGCCTGGGTTCTAGACCCTCTCTGTTCTCTAGGTGTCCCCAGTCCCACGGTATCAATCCATTCATCCAAATCACTGTCCGTTGTCGGGTCCAGTTTCTCATCGTTTCCATGTCCCGGGTAAGTTATATTTTCTTTATTTAGTTAATCAGCGGGCGTCACGGGGACAAGAGTTCGGCGGGGGTGATTTTTTTCGGACATCTCGGTTTTGGCATTTTCGCGCGTACAGAATTCCGTTGCATACAAGGCTTGCGCTTTCCTCGATATCGATGCACAGGCGAAGGGGAAAAAGTTTCCAGCTGACTCGTCGACGGTGCCGGCAGAAAGATCCTTCGGGATAAAACTCTCGTTCATCTGCATATACGCGTACACGTATATCGGTTCGATTGTATTCTCGAACGTGGATGCTGTATGTACCGTTTGGAGGAATAACTTTCACCACTCTCCGTGGAGCATCGTAGCGCAATCGGGCAGCTCTCACGCGAATTTAAAGAATATAATTAATAAACTAAAGTAATTAATTTCCAATCTTTATTTTTGTTTTAATATAGAGTTTTACGTCGCATCGACTTCGAGGTCTTTAGCGACTTACTGTCTTTACTTTATATTTTATCGAATAGTTTTGTTTCCTTTCGGAAGCTAATGGTGTTTTTCTGGTGGAGGTGGGAGGTCAAGCCCGTGCTTGGATTTATTCCGTATTTCACTCTCTGATTTTGGTATATTTTACACTCATATAACAGGTGTTGGATGGTTATTTGTTGGTTGCAGATGTTGCAGATACATATGATGTATTCGTGGGTGATTCTTGAGTGGCCAATTCGAAGTCTATTCATGGCTGTCCTTTCTTTTCTGTTCATATTGCAACTTGCTGGTTTTCCGTAGAAATTATGGACTAAGTCGTGTATTTTAGTCCTGTTGGTCGTAAGCCATATTCTATTCCATTCATTTTTTGTAGATTTAACGATTGACATTAGGAGATCTTGATATGCGACTGGGATGTTGGTTTCATTAGTTCGCTCTGTTGTTGCTTCTTTGGCTGGAGTGTCGGCCTTTTCATTTCCTTCTATTTCTTGGTGTGATGGTGTGGGGGACTCCTTAAGAAAAACCTCACATTAAACTCAATTAACAAACAAGAAACCAACAAAAATTTATTAAAAATATAATGAGCAAAATAAAGGAATCAAAGCTCTTAAAATATGACTTTTCTATTTGACGCTAGCTCAAAGAATGACCTGGACGAAACAATTTTAAAAACGAGCGGCGATTTTCTTTTCTGTTTTGTTCTCCGATCTGCCGCTCCTGATTGGTGATGAATATCCAATCAGCGGTAAGAGCGCAGGTCATCTCACAAATCCTATTGGGCGAGAGAGTGTAAGCGAGGCGCCACATCACTCCCCCCTAGATCTGGCGCAAATGTGATCCTCTTGACACGGGGCACACTGCTAGATCTAGAATATGTTCGAAGTGCTGGCGGCGGCGGTGCGAGAGGTGAAACCGGGGATGTTGATTCCTCCACAGAGTCTACTTGAAAAAGGTACGCTGGTTTCAACCTTTCGGTTGACACATTACATGACTTTTTCTTCACCAGAATCGTATAAAGCTTTTGGTTAGGCCTGGCCATACTTTCAAATGGTCCATTATAAGGTGGCTGCAGGGGACGCTTGACGGAATCGTCTCTGATGAAGACATGAGACGCCCTTTCCAGCTCCCTAAAAACGAAAGGGGTTGGCCTAACGTGATGACTGGTCTGCTTCGGTCGAATGCGCCTCATCCTCTCTCTGAGCTCCTGGACGAAAACCTCAGGCTTAACCAGGTGCTCCACGTCTTCGAAAAACTCTCCTGGCACCCTCAGGGTGGTACCATATTGCAGCTCGGCTGTGGAACATTTGACGTCAGCCTTGTAAGCCGTCCGTAGTCCAAGCATGACGGTGGAAAGACACGCCAGCCAATTCCCGTCCCCTTGAAGGTGGCATGTCAAAGCCGACTTCAGGATACGATGCCATCGCTCCAGAATGCCATTAGATGCCGGATGATAAGGTGATGTTTTAGTCTTTGATGAACCAAGCAAATTCGTTAATTCCTTAAATAATTCCGCCTCAAATTGTGATCCCTGATCAGTAGTGATAACAGTGGGGGCGCCAAATCGAGCTACCCAACCATCAAAAACACCCTGAGCAACAGCAAAAGCTGAAATTTCCTTCAAAGGAACTGCTTCAGGCCAACGGGTATAACGGTCTATCATAGTTAAGAGATATCTATACCCACTACATATCAGCAGAGGTCCAACGATGTCCAGATGAAGTTGACGAAACCTCTCATCCGGAATGGCAATCTTCTCAGGAGACAACTTCACATGTCGGTGAACCTTTGATCTCTGACACTGGAGACAAGTCCGGGCCCAACAGGTAATGTCCTTGTTCATTCCAGGCCAGATGAATTTCTTTCGAATCTCCTCACGAGTTGCCCTTCCGCTCGGGTGAGCAAGACCATGAACAGAGTCGAAAATCCGCTCCGTAAATTCCCGGGAATGTATGGACGAATTGCATCCTCAGCTGCCTCACAGTACAAAGGATGCTGCGATCCGATCATGGAAAAAGGACGAAATCTCAATTGTTGAGGGTCTTCCAACAGCTGCAACAATTCTTGATCTTGCTGCTGCTCCAAGGCCAGTTCTTCCGTGGAGATGATCACCGGACAGTCAACGGCATCGATTCGGGATAACGCGTCCGCCACCCAATTCGTGTTGCCCCTCAGATAAATAATATCTGTGGTAAACTGCCCGACAAAGTCCAGGTGCCTGGCTTGTCGCGGAGACGCTTTATCCAACTTCTGCTGGAAAGCAAAAGTGAGCGGCGCATGGTCTGTTCTAATGACCAAAGGTCTTCCTTCAACAATGTCCTTCATGGCTCGGATCGCCAGATACATAGTTAACAGCTCCCGGTCGTACGTACTGTAGTTCCTCTGAGCCGCACTCAGCTTTTTTGAAAAGAATGCGAGCGGCTCAGCTCTTCCCTCGACAACCTGTTCTAAAGCAGCTCCGACTGCTGAAGCAGACGCATCAGTAATCATTACCTAATCATGAATGTGTGGGAGGGGCTAGCGATCGGGCACAGTTACGTTATTTAAACCCCTATAGTCCCCACACGGTCTCCACGCTCCAGCTTCTTTCTTGGGGACCATGTGTAACGGCCCCGCCCAAGAGCTCGATGAAGGACGACAGATCCCGGCCTCCAACATGTGAGAGAATTCCGCTTTGGCCAACCTAAGTTTTTCCGGTGGCAGGCGACGAGCTGATTGCGCGACTGGCGGTCCCTGCGTCTCAATATGATGGTGGACGTGCTGCAACACAGTGCGTGTAGAAGCTGACGGATTCGTCAGACCTGGAAATTCCTTCAGCAGCCGGTGAAATGCCGACTCTGGCATGACTGTAACCACGGACGCGTGCAGCTGAGTTGTCAGGCGTCCTCTGGTTTCCGCTCCGCTATGCTGATCGCGAAGTCGTCCACGTCGCAGTTCCACACCTCAATCGAAATGGTACAAGAAATCTGCGCCAATAACCGCTGTCGTAACGTCGGCTATGCAGAATTTCCACCGCAGGGTCCGTCCAAGGCCAAGAGTTAAAGAGAGCAGCTTCTCCCCATACGTATTAATAGTTGCGTTATTCGCTGCAAATAACCGCAAAGGTGAAACACGCGGCTGCATCCCTGCAAATTTCTTTGGCAAAAGCGAGATATCCGCTCATGTGTCAATCAGGAAACGGATTCCGCTCTGTTGATCAAAAATATGGAGCCTACGGCGGGTTTCTGACCGTCAAGGATGGCTCCTACTGCAGACGGTCGTGAAAGTTTTCCGACTTTGCTAGAGGAAACGATGCTTCACAAGGCTTGGTACATCGCCAGGCCTTCTCTCCGAATCTGCGGTGGTACCAGCAGATCCCAGGCGGGCCTCTCGACTGCGATGCTCGTTTCTGAGATTGCGAACGAGGTCGCGGTCGAGACGGCGAACGGAAACGAGTCGAGGAACGTCCTCGTGTCTCAAGCTGAACGGCAGCAACTTGCGCTGAAAGGGCTTGAAGATTTTCTGCCATTTTCACGGTCACGTTCAACTCTGGAGCCTTAGCCACCGCTGCTACGCCGAAACTCGAAGAAGTCTCCATGGCCCTGTTCGCGGAGATTGCCAATTGCGAAAGAGATACACCGTCCATAATGGAAAGGAGTTCCCGAATTCGTTGTGGCAATCTTTGTGCCCAGAGAGATTGGAGCATATCATCTTGCAAACTGCTCCCCGCAAGATTTCTCATTTCACGCAACAGCGCCAATGGAGTCTTGTCTCCTAACTCCAAACCAGCAAACAGAGCTTGATGCCTCTTCTGCGTCGAGTCTGAAAATCTCGAGATGAGGTGTTGTTTAAGAGCCTCATAGTTTCCTTCTGCTGGAGGACTCTCGATAACATCTGCCACAACGGTCATGGTAGCTTCATCAATATGACGGAGAACCGCGCCATACTTCGTGTCGTCCGACTTGATCCGGTACGCTTGGAAATGACTTTCCAGCTGCGCAAACCAAAGTTTAGGACGGCTACGCCAGAAAGTAGACAACGAAATATTCCTAAATTTATTCCCGTGAATTTCAAAGTCTCGAGGCACGGCGAATTCTCCCTGGCTTCGCCTCGAGATGCCCGGAACATCTAACTTTTTCAAATATTCTTCCGCTTCTCTGAAAAGAAAGAAAAAGCTTGTAAACTTCAGGAAATTCTCCTGTTACCGAAACGCGAAACTTGCTTTATCACGTCGGTGTCACCAAAAATGTGGGGGACTCCTTAAGAAAAACCTCACATTAAACTCAATTAACAAACAAGAAAACAACAAAACTTTATTAAAAATATAATGAACAGAATAAAGGAATTAAAGCTCTTAAAATATTACTTTTCTATTTGACGCTAGCTCAAAGAATGATCTGGACGAAACAATTTTAAAACGAGCGGCGATTTTCTTTTCTGTTTTGTTCTCCGATCTGCCGCTCCTGATTGGTGATGAATGGATATCCAATCAGCGGTAAGAGCGCAGGTCGTCTCACAAATCCTATTGGGCGAGAGAGTGTAAACGAGGCGCCACAATGGGATCCAGATTATTACAACTTGTTTATGGTCATTGGTGAGTTCGGTGTAAGTTTCCTGAATAATTTGTGTGACTTCGTGCTTTTTTGTGTTATACGTGTTTGTTATCGCGCCTATCGAGGTCGTCGAATCTGTATAGATTACCGATAGTTGGTGCTCGTTCTCTCGTATGTGACGTAGGGCTTCAAGTATTGCGTAGGACTCGGCGTTCAGTATGGTTGTATGATTGGAGAGCCGTATTTTTTTGGTGGTGTTTTCCGTGACGATTGCGATTCCAGTACCGTGATCGGTCTTTGAAGCGTCTGTGTATATCTTGTGGTAGTTTTTATAGGAGTGATTTAGTTTTATGATGTCTGATTTGTGTTCTAATTTGCTTTTTTCATTCTTTTTGTAATTAGCCAAGTCGGTGTTAATTTTTGGCGGTTTTAGTGACCATGGGACTATTTTTCCGTAGTTGCGTTCGATTACACTGTTCAACACGGGTCTGATTTTGTAACCTTCAATGTGCGTTTCTTATAGACTTTAATGTGCTGAATACGAATCTGCAATCCGTTTTTCTCCAGAACGTACCATTTTTGAAAAAATCAATTTTGAAAAAAATCGCAAATTTTCAACTTTGGTAGTGTTTTGTACTTTTGCGGTAATAGTTATTCCGATGCGCTTGGTGCCAAATGATTCTTTGTAGTTTCACGAATAAAATGGTATATGTTGTTATTAGACTATAAACATTTAAATGTGTTTAAATAATGATCAAAGTGAAAGGGACACCGAAAATATACCCATTTTGGCTGATATCTTTCAGTTTATTTCAAAAACTAAGCGTCCAGGAGAAAATCTAACTGTCCCACGCGATAGAGCAGACCTTTCTGCAAAGGAAAGCATCAACGGAAGTTACAAAATCATTTTTGTATTCGATATACAAGCGAAATAGTTTGGTAAAACACGCGGCGGCAACAGTGACACTCAGCAGAAGTACAGCGCGTGTAGTGATTCCGCTACGCTGAGCGATGAGCGGGGAGCCGCCGTCATAGAGCACCACTGTCGCCGCCACGTGTTTTGCCAAACTTTTGCGCTTGTATATCGAATACAAAAATGATTTTGTAACTTCCGTTGATGCTTTCCTTTGCAGAAAGGTCTGCTCTATCGCGTGGGACAGTTAGATTTTCTCCTGGACGCTTAGTTTTTGAAATAAACTGAAAGATATCAGCCAAAATGGGTATATTTTCGGTGTCCCTTTCACTTTGATCATTATTTAAACCCATTTAAATGTTTATAGTCTAATAACAACATATACCATTTTATTCGTGAAACTTCAAAGAATCATTTGGCACCAAGCGCATCTGAATAACTATTACCGCAAAAGTACAAAACACTTCCAAAGTTGAAAATTTTCGATTTATTTCAAAATTGATTTTTTCAAAAATGCTACGTTCTGGAGAAAAACGGATTGCAGATTCGTATTCAACACATTAAAGTCTATAAGAAACGTATATTGAAGGTTACAAAATCAAAAAAAAGTTGAAATTTGTCGAACAGTGTTATTGGTGTTGAAATAATTTCAGCTGTAATGGAATATCTTTTTATTCTAACGTAGAAAGGTACCGGCAGTTTTGGTTTTTTGTTGTATAGGCTAGTAGATCTGTCAGTAAATGTATTGATGAATGCTGGGTTGTTTGAGGTCGATGCTAACTTTGTTGCATATCTTAAACTGATGAGTTTTCTTCCTTGGTCTAGGGACATTTCTTTAGTTTCAAATTGTATACCAATTGGACTTGTACGGGAACATCCCGTGGCCAGACTGAGTGCCGAGTTCTAGATAGGTTTAATTAATTTAATTCTGTTAGGTTTGGCTGAATTGCATACTATTGCTCTATAATCCAGTTTGCTTCTTATTAATGCTTGGTATGTTTTTACTAGGATTTCTTGGTCTGCACCCAACTGTAGTGTGCCAGAGCTTTTATAATGTTTATTCTTTGAGAACACGCTAGTTTATAAGTGATTTTAAGTGGTACGCCCAGGACAGCCTTTGGTCAAATATGATTCCGAGTAGCTTTATGTTTTTGACTCTTTTTATTTCTGTTATATTTCTTATTATGTATGAATATAATTCTATTTATTAACAATCATATATTTATGTATATGAACTTAGATACAAACTTAGTCTCTATGGGCGCTGCCACTCACGCTCTCGTCCTCCAGGTTGTGGTGACATCACACCTCCTTTCCTTAAACTTGAATCTTAATATATGTCCAAGTACGCTGGTTTTCTTACAATTCTACCGCTTCTAGTTGTTACAATATTATTCTCGCCTGTATTATTAATATCTCTATTTTCGCACAGAGTTAGCTCATTATCATCATTAATGTCATTTACAACAACTGGACTATTTACCGAGTTCTTAATATGATACGAATTACGCCTTATAATATTACCCTTAGAATTTCTTATTAGATACGATCTCGGGTTCTTACATACTCCTGTTATCATCGCAGGCTCCCATTCAGTCTTGTTTCTTATAACCACCTTATCACCTACTTTAAATTTCTGTCGCTCTTTAGCTCTACGATCATAATACTCTTTTTGTACTCTCTGTTTGTCCCTTAAAGTCTGTATTACAGTGTGAGTCTTTGGTTTTAATAACTTTCTTACACTTGGTAACTTAGTACGTAGTTTCCTTGACATCAAAAGTTCAGTCGGTGATACGCTTAATCCCCCTAACGGCATATTCCTCTATTCTAATAAGGTTATGCTTATGTCATCTTCTTCCTCACTCTCTTTTAATAACGCCTTTGCTATCCCTACGGCTTTTTCCGCAAGACCATTTGATTTAGGATACAGTGGATTCGATGATACAATTTCAAAGCCCCAATCATTGGCGAACTGTTGAACCTCCCAACTATTAAATGGCATATTATCACATCTCATCACTCTAGGTATCCCATATGTACTAAATACACGCTTCAGTTGATCAATGGTTTCTTTCCCCGTTTTATTATTAGTTTTAATTATTTCTAACCATTTAGAATAGTAATCAATTAGTGCGATATAATCTTTTCCTGCATAGTTGAAATAGTCAATCGCTATTTTCTCAAATGGTAACGTAGGAACTGTATGAGGTATCATGGCTTTGATTTGGATCGTGGCCAACCATTTAGCGAAAAATTTATTATTTCTTTTAACTCAGCCTCATTACCTGTGGCTTTTTGAAACTCTTCCACCCTTGTCTTACTCAGGGCAACGTAAGTGTTCAGTGACTGCCACTGCCTACATCAGTTTCTGTTATAAGTGATCTCGACAATAAATCCGCATTGAACATCTTTTCACCCGGCAAGTATTCTAAATTATTATTATATTCTGCTAACCTGAGAATTAGTCTCTGCAACCTTGAAGTTACTTTATGAATATCTTTATTTATGATAGATACCAACGGTTTGTGATATGTAAAAATTTTAACTTGGTTACCATATATGAATTGATGAAACCTTTACACTGCAAAACAGATTGCCAGACATTCTTTTTCAATTTGTGGGTATCTTTGTTCTGTATTAGTCAGACTTCTAGATGCAAAACATACTGGCTGCCCTTCTTGAATTAAGCACGCACCCAATCCGTATTGCGATGCATCTGCCTGTACTACTATAGGTACTTTATTATTAAACAGCTTCAGCGTCGGAGCTTCTGAAATTTGTTTTTTAAGAACTTAAAGGCTTTGGCGTGCTCTTGTCCCTATTGCCATTCCACATTTTTCTTTGTGAGTTCCCTCAGACTATTAGTTAGCTCAGACACATGGGGAATAAATTTTGCTATGAAATTAATCATGCCTAAAATTTTTAACAATTCCTTCTTATTAGCAGGATCTTTTACTTTAAGTATCGCTTCTACATATCTATTGTCCGGTCTCACCCCTTCTTTGTTAAACACTAACCCTAAATATTTAACTTCTTTCATTCTATATTGCAGTTTCTTTTTATTAAATTTTACGTTATACCTGTTGGCTCTTTCTAGCACCTGTCGCAAGATTTTATCATGTTCATTCTCATCCTTTGCTGCAATTATTAGATCATTAATATAGATTCCTACATTCTCTATATCACAGAACATTTCAGTATTTGGCCTCTGAAAAACTTCTGGTGCTATTGGGAAACCAAAAGGTAATCTCTTGTATCTATACTTCCCAAATGGTGTTATAAACGTGCAGATGTCTGCACTCTTTTCCGTTAACACCATTTGATAAAACCCATCCTTCATGTCTAGTATTAGTATAAATCTCCTTGCCAGTCAACTTACTGCTAAGTTCATCAGCTGTGGGTATCGGAAATTTTTCTGATTTTAAGCTTTTATTTAACTGCATAGGATCTAAACAAATTCTTAGTGATCCAACTGCTTTCTCAACGATGACTACATTGTTAACCCAATCCGTTGCGTAGTTCACTTTTTCTATAATTTTGTTTCTCTCTAGACCAGTGGTGAGCAAGCTTTGGCTCGTAGTGGGCCAGTTGACATCTACTACTTTACGCGGGCCGCAATATTAAATACTCAAATATAGTAATCGAATAATTTAATTTAAGACGCAAATTAGCCATTTCTTATTTGATTTATAGCAAAAGTTTCTTCTGTTTTTTTAACATATACATACTAATATACAATACATCTTATAGTGTAAAAGGGTATACGTTTAAATTACGCGTGGCCCGCGTGTCACATGTTTTCGCGGGCCGCAGGTCTGTGGCAGCCGTGCCAATCTGGCCCGCGGGCCGCAGTTTGCTCATCACTGCTCTGGACTATCTAATGTACTTTTTAACCTATCTTTTATAATGAACGGTACTCTTCTGCATGCATTTATTGCTGGCCTTGCATTTTTTATTATTTGATCTCATACTTTTTTGGATAATTCACTATTCCTTGAAATGTATTATTATTTACTACCAAGAATTCCTCTTTCGACATATGCTTTTCTTCTAGAATTACTCTGTCGCATACCTTTCTTACAGTGTTGTTATTCGTTTGACTAATAAAATGTAACTTTATACATGTGTTTAAACCTAATATGGACATGCTATTAACACATTGCGTACGGGAGACGCCAATTGGCGTCTTTCATTTTTTAACTGTTGGGGACGGGAGACGCGAATTGGCGTGTTTCAACTGTTGGCGACGGGAGACGCTAAATCGCGTTCTACGGTCTCATGCGGAAAATACGAATAATATATAAAACCGTAAGGTAGGCAAAAATGGAATGGCCTGGCAGAGCGTGGTACGCAATGTGTTAACATCTAGTATTATAAATTTAATCTTATACATCTTATTTTTAATTTTACAATCTAATACTGCTGTGCCCAAAGACTTACAATTATCATTGGTGTAGCTCACTACTGTCGTTATCACAGGATCCCAGGCTGGCTGTTCCTTAAACATTATATTTTTAAAAATTCGCCATGGCAAAATATTAGAGTCAGCCCCTGTATCTAACTTAAAATTAACAATATTGTTACCAATTTCTAGCTGTTGCGTCCACATACCAATTTCTGTCTTGCTGTTTATAGAGTCCACCCAGAATTCTTTTCCTTCAGATGATGTCACTTCACTGCTGTTCTTCAGCTTTGACTGGACCCTGCAGCCCACCGCAAAATGATTCTGCTTCCCACACTTCTTGCAAATCTTGCCATATACCGGACAGTTTGCTCTTGCATGTTGTCTACCACATTTCTTACAATCATAGGCCCTCTCCTGATTGTGCCGTTTCTTCTGTTGATTTTCATTGTGTTTGTAATTGCCTTGTGCTACCTTGTGCTTTTTAACAGCATCTACGTTTGCTACATCTGTTGTTGCAGCTACAACCTTTAATGATTTTTGTTGTATTTTGCTCATTTCCGCTGCTCTACAGGTTTCTATAGCTTTTATTATTGTTAGACTTGGATCTCATAAGAGACGTTGTTGTAGACCCTCATCACTCACCGCCGTAACTATTCTGTCACGTATGAGTGATTCTTCTTGGTCCCCAAATTCACAACTCTTTCCCAGTTTTCTTAGGTCTGTTAAGAAACTGTCGAACGGTTCATTCACCTGTTGCCGTCTTGTGTGAAATTTATGCCTTTCTATTATAATATTTACTCTAGGCTTCACGTATTCATTAAACTTTTCAAATATTACTTTAGTTGTGAGCGTTTCTGTTTGTATTTCAAACGTGTTATACACATCCAATGCCTCACTTCCCATACAATTCAACAGCATTGCCACTTTTCGAGATTCTTTTATTTCCTTCTCACTTATGGCTGTAATAAATATTTAAAACGTCTGCTTGAAGTTTTTTAAGTTGTTTGCTGCATTTTCCTTTAAATCCAGTCCTTCTGGAGGCTTAAAATTTTCAATCGTTAGCACGTGCTCTTTAGTATTTTAGGTTAGATTCGTTTCCTGAATTCTTTTCCCGTTTAGCGAGTCTTTTCCAATCTTTCTTAATCTACGTTTACTTCTGACACCATGTTATATTTCTTATTATGTATGAATATAATTCTATTTATTAACAATCATATATTTATGTACATGAACTTAGATACAAACTTAGTCTCTATGGGCGCTGCCACTCACACTCTCGTCCCCCAGGTTGTGCTGACATCATAATTTCGACATTTTCCATATTGTATAGTGTTGGTATATTTTGGGGTAATTTCCGTTTCTTGGTGAAGACTATGAATTCGGTCTTGAGGGGAGAAAAACTGAATCCTGATTCTTTGGACCATAGTGAGAGTTCGTTCAGACTAGCTTGCAAAAGCTCGATTGTCGTGTTTATATTTTTTTCCACTGGATGTGAGGGTAAGATCGTCAGCGAACAGGTTTCCTTGAACAGAGGCCATTATATTGTTGGTTATGTTATTGATGCCTATTAAAAACAGTGACGCTGATTACCGATCCTTGTGGAATTCCGTTATCTATTTTGGTGAGACTGGAGCGGTGTCCGTTGGTTCTGACTTGGATGAATCTAATATGTAGAATTTTTTTTATAAAAGCGAGGATGGCCAATTTCCTAGCGAGGCCAAAGTGTTAATAATTTTTGTTCTTTGTATCGTGTCATAGGCTTTTTCTATATCTAAGCATACTTTAATAAGGTATTCATTGTTTAGGAACGCTTCGCATATACTTGTTTCTATATTGATTAAAACGTCTGTGGGTGACCGATATTGTCTAAATTCATATTGGTTTGGTGTAAAAATATTATTGGATTCTAGGTACCATCTTAGCCGTTAGTTAATGATTTTCTCTAAGATTTTACACAGGCAATTTATTAAGGTTATTGGTCTGTAGTTTTGTGGTAAGTGTTTGTCCTTGTTTGGTTTAGGGATCGGGATAACGATAGCTTTTCTCGATACGTCTGGGAATACTTGTTTTGTCCATATGCAGTTGTATATTTTTAATAGGTATTCGATTCCATCTCGCGGTAGGTGTTTTAAAAATGCGTTATATATGTTGTCTGGTTCTGGCAATGAGTTTTTTGCAGCGATTTTCTTTTCATCTGTTGCCACAGGCGAAGATGGAGAAAAATTGTTTTTAAAAAAAAGCAACAATTACTTTATTACTGATGATAATAATACAATGCTCTTGATTTCGTTGCCGATGAACCCTGATTCGTCGATGGCCTTCTATAGCTCCTCCTGACTGCGTCTTAGGTGTCATGTTTCATATTGTGTCGATGCCTTAATTGTTGTGTTTCCGAATTCCTTTCTTATCGTATCTCTTCTCTTGCTTATAGTAATTCGCCGGTCACATCTCCCCCGCCGCCAAAATCGAGCACCTGCGAGATATTTTCTACCATCTCGTGATGATTGGAATAATTACATTATTATGACGAATACTTTGTAGACGCGTTGGCGTTATGTCTAAATATTCTTCGATACATTCCTTACAATCTATCGCTGGACGTGCATTTGCTATTGTTACATCGCATCGTAGAAATGTGGTAGCTTTTGCAACATTTCTTACATCGCTCATAGTATGATTGATATTAACCTGATAGTAATTAAAATCATCTTCTTCAAAACATTGCGAACAAATAATATGTGTGTTGGTAATCGCTTGATGCATTCCTAAATTCTCTTCATTAATAATATTACAGGTAAAGTTATAAAGTGGTTGATACGCAGCTGGATGCAATCTCGGATTTTCTCCGTCGATTGGTCCTTGCTCCGCTTCGTAAACAAGTTGCGGTTGCAATGAATGTTTTACTCCCATTATTACTAAAAAATACATTGTGTTCAATATAATAGTTGTTTTCTTTATAATATAGAGTATGGTTAATGTAAGAGTAGTATATCCTGCCGTCGCACTATGGTCTGGAAACCCCGAAAAAGTGGCCAAAAGTCAATTTTTCAACATTAACATTTTGACAACATTTTTTTTCCTACAAATTAACAACCCTTCAATACTTCAAAATCCAAAATAGTATTCATTTCAAATGCTTGTGTGACAAGATATAGAGTTCCAAAGCCAAAATTGTAAAATTTGATGTAAAATTAAGTGCTTTAGATACCGGTTATAGAATATCAGAATGAAGGTTTAGATGATGGTTTTATATATGTCAGTAAGTGTATTTAAGGTATTTAATGTCGTTGTAAGTATTTTTTAATTCATGTACGAACAGTGTATAATTTATAACAACTGGAACATTGAGTAGGATTTTAAAAAAAACCTATTTTTTCTCCAACTTGGAATTTGTCATACATGAAACCTTAGACATTCACGAAGGAGATAATATAAATTTTAGCTGCATATATTTGCATCTTTTCAAGTTATCCGGGTTTTAGCAACTAGACGCCTCGCGCGCCCGCCGTATTTTAGCGTCCTGGGCCCAAGTAGCTATTGCTCCCAAGGTGCTTGGAGCGCGATTTGGATGAAACGGTTGGGGCTTTCCCGCTAGTCATTTGTTATAATGCTTGGTATATTGGTAAAGAGTTAGAATACAGTAAGAATGGCTACAAAACTAATCAAATAGCGAAAACAGTAAAAGGAAGTCGCTTTACTATCCGGTCTGTAATTAGATCGCTACGCTAGCAAAGTTATAAGCTGTTTATTGCGGCCCAATAATAGAATCATAAAGTCAACGGGTTTGTCAAAGTTCTTTGCACCCTTTTTTGTCAACTGCTACCCCCACCTAAAAATTTGCTAATTAGGCCATTCCGCATATTACTCGATGAAGATGAAGATGAAGAGACAGAAGCAATATTTCCTATATTAAAACATTTAAACAACATAGAATTAGAGTCAGTTGAAATGTTATAAGTATTTTATATTGTATTTATATTTTATTCATATTGTATTTGTGTTATATTTTTATTTTATATATGTATACAGGGTGGCCCGTGTGGGAAATCGGAAAACACTGTTTTAAATACACAACAAAAGGTTTATTATATGACGACAAGAAAGACGCAACAAAACGTTGCACGCAATAAAGAGTGGACACGCAGCATACGCGTGTCACACATAAAGAACAGCAGATGGCGCTTGGGTGCCGATTTTAGAGGTTTTCCAACACTCCCCCGTAAAAAAAGGCATCAACTTTGGGCGTCAACTGCACACACAAAATTATTAATACCTTAAACCGATTTTCTGAATACATTTTTCATGCTTTGGCATGAATAGTCCTTTAGTTAAAACATCGGCGGGAATTCTGTCGGTCGGAAGGTACCCGATTTGTATCTCACCTTTCACCACCGATTCCTGCACAAAAATTACTGCAATAGGGCCCCAGCATGTGTGAAATGCGCGCAAAATCACTTGTCAGCCGATTGTCCGTTTGCAGGTAAAATAGACACAGTAAAATGTTGTAATTGCAATGGAAACCACCCAGCTAGCTACAAAGGTTGTGAAATTAGGAAACAATTGCAAAAAAAACTCTTCCCACCGCTACGACGTAGAACTGGCTCACAAAAAAATATACAACTAAAAACTACAGAAGCTAATCCAATACATAATGCATACCATACACCAAATACTAAAGACAAAAACATAAAACCCACTGACCATCGAAGCTATGCACAAGTGACCACCAATACAGTATTATTAAACGAACCAGATCAAAACAACAATAATGATACCACAGAAATAAAGGAACTCCTTAAACAATCTATCAAAAACTCAGAAATATTGACGAAAATGATAATGGAACAAAACGCAATACTCAGACAACAAACTCAGCAAATAACAACAATGTTACAACTACTCACAAATACGTTAACACACAAATAAAGATGGCTGCACTAAAAATAGCATTTTGGAATTCCAATGGTCTGCAGCAAAGGATCATGGAAGCAAAAACATTTCTATACAATAACAATATAGATATATTCCTTATGTCGGAGACACACCTTACTACGAAAAGCTGCATAAAGATTCCATTCTACACCATATATGACACCAAACATCCGTCAGGGAAAGCGCATGGAGGTGCAGCGATTATAACAAAAAACGAAATTAAGCACCATCTACATAGTCAATTCTGTCATGAACATATCCAGGCAACCACAGTTACAGTGCAAACTGCAAGCAATTTATTCCAAATTTCAGCTATATACGCGCCACCAAGACATAGAGTGACTCCACAAAAATGGCAAGAATACTTTGAATCCCTAGGTGATAAATTTCTTGCAGCAGGTGACTATAATGCTAAGCACACCATGTGGGGCTCAAGAATCATCACAACCAGAGGTAAGGCACTCGAAACAAGCATCAGAAATAACAATTACAATATATTAACAGCAGGGAAACCAACACACTGGCCGTCAGATATAAATAAAATCCCTGATGTACTCGATTTCGCAGTTGTCAAAGGACTTAGCACGAACAAATTGAACATAACGCCCAGTCTCGATCTTAGCTCTGACCATACACCACTAATAATACAATACACTAGCAAACCAATATGTTACAGTGCTCCAATTGCACTCTGCAACAAAACTGCAGATTGGGAGACATTCAAAGTACTTGTAGAAAATAACGTTAACTGCGATATCCCACTCAAAACAACTGAAGATATTGAACAAGCAGTAGCGTCGATAACAACAATCATACAGGAAGCAGCTTGGGCAACTACCACCTTTAAACCAACGTATAGACAAAATAAAACAGTTCCAGCAAATATTCTCGATAAAATTAAGGAAAAAAGGAAAGCAAAAGCAAAATGGCAGAAACACAGAACCATAAGAAATAAGAAGAACTTGAACAAAATAACAAAAGAAATCAAAAACAGCATGAATAGCTACAACAACAGCAAATTCACAATATTCCTGGAATCACTCTCAACACATGAGAGCAGTAACTATTCTCTCTGGAAAGTTACAAATAAAATTAAGAAGACAGCAAAAGCAACAATAGCAATTAAAAAATCTGACGGAACATGGGCACGAAGCAACAAGGAACTGGCAGAAGAATTTGCTAACCATCTTTACAATACGTTCACACCACACAACGATAACAATAACAACACAGGTAACCACGCAGATGAAACCGCATGGAACCCAAACATTAACGGTAACTCATTGGAGGAACGCTATTCTATACCTGCCGCAACTGCCAAAGAGATCCATGAGATCATAAAAAATATCAAAAACAGCAAGTCACCAGGTATTGATCTCATTAATGGAAAAATTTTAAAGCAATTACCACCAAAGGCAATACGACTAATTACAATAATATATAATGCAATCTTAAGAATACAGGACTTTCCATCCATGTGGAAACTAGCACAAATCACAATGTTGCTCAAACCCGGCAAAGATCCGCACCAAACTTCATCCTACCGGCCAATATCGCTCCTCCCGATACTCTCCAAGATACTGGAAAAACTGATCTACAATCGTCTTAAACCCATAATAGAAAAAAAAGCTCATACCAACCCACTAGTTCGGGTTTAGAAACAAACATTCTACCATCGAACAATCACATAGACTTGTCAACGAAATACTCGTAGCGTTAGAAGAAAAACAGTATTGCACAGCGCTCTTCATGGATATCGAAAAAGCATTTGATAAAGTGTGGCACGAAGGGCTCCTGCATACAGTAAGAACTTCCCCATACAAATACACAATCTTCTTGCATCGTACCTAAGGGACAGAACCTTTGTTGTAAAAATCAAAGATACGTATTCCGAGATCAAGATCATCAAAGCGGGGGTACCCCAGGGAAGCGTATTAGGGCCCATACTGTTTACAATCTACACAGCTGATATACCAACCACAGACAAAAGCAAAATACTAACGTTTGCTGATGATACAGCTATATTAGCCATACATAGCGACCCAGAAGTTGCGGTCGCGCTACTACAAAAGCATATCTCAAAAATAGAAGAGTGGCTTGAAAGAAAAAAAATAAAAGCAAACCCTAATAAATGCAACCACATTACGTTCACACTTTGTAAAAAAAAAGCACCGAATATCAAATTAAATAATATGACTCTACCTCAAACTTAACGGGTAAAATATCTAGGGATTCATCTGGCCTCAAGACTCACGTGGAAGGATCACATTAAGGCAATAGCTGACAACATAAGAATCAAAAGACGACAAATGTATTGGTTAACCAGTCAAAAATCTAAACTCAGCGTAGAAAACAAATTCAAAATCTACAAAACCATCATAAAGCCAATATGGACCTACGCTATACCGCTATGGGGAGCTGCTGCAATGAGTCACAGAGCAAAATTAGAGACACTGCAATCAAAAATACTGAGAACAGTAGTTAATGCGCCGTGGTACTGCGAAATGACGACCTACGTAAGGACCTAGAAATTCCGACGGTCGGGGAAGAAATCAGTAGATACGCCAAAAAGCATGAGGAAAGAATTAAAATACATCCGAACCAGCTGGCTGCGGAGATACGCACAACCCGTATCGCACGGAGACTAAGGAGGACACATCCTGCTGACCTATGCATATAAAAACAGTACAAAAAAGGAAGAAAACAAACATCCTGAGGAGACATTTCCTTGGAAACTGTCACCCACGTGCTATGACCTCCATAACCAATCCAAGAATTTACCAAATGTCCAATGGACAAATTGTAAAGCAACAGCAAATAAATAAAAAAAATAAACTAGTGTGCGCTTAAGACCGCACGACCGAAGTGTAAACTTCGATGGCGATTTTAATCTATTCTAATTAATATATACATGAATAACATGAATATTATTATTACGGGTCTTATTACTTGGACGAACCTGTTGGAAAACTAGATTATGAGGATGTGTGATAATATATAATGCACAGTTCAGTTTACTAAAAGTAATTCATTTTATACAGTAAAAGAATGCAGGTTCTTATTCAGAGGAGAAACTCTAACGAATGAATATAGAGTATATTCTCATATATATTCTCAGAACTATAAGAGATAATTATTTGTTTAACTGGGTTTTATACAATGCATAAAACCAACACGCCTTCTCAA
This sequence comes from Nomada ferruginata, assembly GCA_963583965.1. Taxonomy (NCBI): domain Eukaryota; kingdom Metazoa; phylum Arthropoda; class Insecta; order Hymenoptera; family Apidae; genus Nomada; species Nomada ferruginata. Next base: position 3,039,881 of record OY757225.1, on the reverse strand, counting down.
AAATTATTCGTTTATATAAGAATGCACCTTCCTCTTACTTTCTCTGGGCTCTAGTGGGGACTAGTGGTGGAGAAATATCGATGGCACTATCGATATTATCGATGGTTGCTACTATCGAATATCGAAAACTATCGATAATATATGTTTACTATCGATAGTACATCGAAAATGTGGGTTACCATTCGTAATGCCGCGAATTTAAAAATGTTTCGTAATGTTATGATAAGCATTTGTTCTATAACTGACGATACCGATAGTATTTAGTCTTTAAAGCCTGGCTTTCTGTGTGATCTTGCGTACGAAAGAATCTGCAATTCAAAGAATATTATATCCTTTGTACAGGATTGAACTGTATCTGCGCATTTTTAGGAGAGCGCTCTCTTCCTCTGCGTCTAACGTCATTTCCTTGGCTGCCAGAAAGAGCGCTCATCCTTACATTACTTATGTATGTCAGAAATAATACGATTATTTCTATAAGTTTGTTAGATTTCTAAAAGAATGCTGATTCGATGGAGGTTCTGGGGTAAGTGCCGTGGGGTTCATCACAGTCCTCTTACCAAAAGGCATAGCCTTCCCCACTCCGTGGCCAGATCCTCCAGGAACAGAGTCCCTATTCTTTAGCAATGCGACGTCAGGTCGCTTGCCATATTTAAACTCTCTCTTCTATCTAATAAACAATCCCTCGACACTCGATAGTTGGAAGACCCAGAGCGGTCGCCAGCCACCGCTTGCCGACAGGATGTTTGGTCATTCATTCACTTCCAAGACACTCTTTGACCACCCGTAGGACTGCGTCCCCATCATAAATTATCCACAGGGTGCGTAGCACTTCGCCACCCGATCCTATTCCTTTATTTAAAAATACGCTATCGCTAACATGTATGTACTACATATGCATACATATCACATTCAATCACTATCGATAATTATCGATGGTCGATGGTCCAACTGTCAGAAATTATCGATACTGATGACCATCGATATTTCTCCACCACTACTAAGCACTGTCTGAACTTCGCTCGGAAAACTCGGCTCTCTTGTTCGTGAGCCTGACGATCTCGGCTCCTGAGTTTACCCGAACTGACCGTGTCACGCTGAGAGTGTCGCGTTGACCGTATCGCGTTGACCGTATCGCGCTGAGCGTGTCGCGTTGACCGTGTCGCATTGGCCGTGTCGCGTTGAGAGTGTCGCGCAGAGCGTGTCGCGCTGACCGTGTCGCGTTGACCGTGTCGCGCTGAGCGTGCCGCGTTGACCGTGTCGCGTTGACCGTGTCGCGCTGAGCGTGTCGCGTTGACCGTGTCGCGCTGAGCGTGTAGCGTTGACCGTGTCGCGTTGACCGTGTCGCATTGGCCGTGTCGCGCTGACCGTGTCGCGCAGACCGTGTCGCGCTGAGCGTGTCGCGTTGACCGTGTCGCGCTGAGAGTGTCGCGTTCACCGTGTCGCATTGGCCGTGTCGCGCTGAGCGTGTCGCGTTGACCGCGTCGCGTTGACCGCGTCGCGTTGACCGCGTCGCGTTGACCGCGTCGCGTTGACCGCGTCGCGTTGACCGCGTCGCGTTGACCGTGTCGCATTGGCCGTGTCGCGCTGAGAGTGTCGCGTTCACCGTGTCGCATTGGCCGTGTCGCGCTGAGCGTGTCGCGTTGACCGCGTCGCGTTAACCGCGTCGCGTTGACCGTGTCGCATTGGCCGTGTCGCGCTGAGAGTGTCGCGTTGACCGTGTCGCGCAGAGCGTGTAGCGTTGACCGTGTCGCGTTGACCGTGTCGCGCTGACCGTGTCGCGTTGACCGTGTCGCGCTGAGCGTGTCGCGCCCGAGCCTGACGCATCAGACTCATTCACTCCCCAGAAAAATTCTGAGCGTGTCGCTTCGGCTCTCGAGTTTACCCGAATGAGCCTGTCGCGCCCGAGCGTGACGCTTCGGCTCTCGAGTTTACCCGAATGAGCGTGTCGCGCCCGAGCCTGACGCATCAGACTCATTCACTCCCCAGCAAAATTTTAAAGAAGTTTACACTTCAAAAAAATTTATTTTCGAAATAGCACATCGAATCCATTGTCGGTGATCTTGACCACCGACAATAAGTTAGACCGAAGGTCTGGGACTGTTACGAGCCGGGGCTGTCGGCAACGCCTAAGGCTACGGGTACAGTGGAACCGAATTTCGGCCTTACGACGTCTGATGAATTCGGAAACGAATCAACGCCATGAGATTAAATGGAAGCGGTGCCACTGCATACGACCCGAATGCGTGCGAAGACGCGAGACACTTGACGGGATTTTGATTTTTTCGTCCGAGCTGAAGTGGCTGGCCCCCCCCGTAGCGAGGGTCGTGGCCCTTTTTTCTACATAGGTTCGTCCTAAATAAATAGAAATACGATCTTTTCGTCCGAATATGCTAGCCGATCAACTGAGTTTGATTTTTTCGCCCGAAACCGACCGTGGTCCCAATACTTCACGATGGACTTTTTGTTGGTATATTGTCGCATTGATTTTTACATTTCTGTTAATGAATATTAAGGGGTCTTCCCTCGGAGTTGGTGTGAGAACCACTATAATTACGGTGCCGTTGCATGGCCGGTCGGAACTCACGCAGTTTATGACAGAGTCATTGCTATTGTGTTAAAAAAGAGAGGCAATTTGTCCACTGTCATTGCTTGGCTGTTGAAATAGTCATTTTATTCTAAGCCTTACCATCTGAATGTTGTAACCCAGATGGTCGAAGCGGTAATTTGGCGAAAGCAATATGCGGTCCGGAAGTCCGAAAGGAGAGGTTGCTGTGTCTGTTAATAATTGTTAATAAATTGAGGACGCTCGCGCTTCATCCCCGCCACTGGAGGGGTCCCCCCCGGGTTCGAGTGGAAGGAGCACGCTGATACGTTTTGACTAGTCGACATGTCCCGGAGGCAGATAGCTTAGAAAAAGAAACAAGTGGCTTCGTATCCGTGAGACAACACTAATGCAACCGTGAAACTTTTTTATTGTTACTTATTTCGTTATGAAAATTGCATTAATATATTATTGGGGTTGTTGTGATTAAAATGAGGCCAAACACGATATAATTTGGATCATATTAGCCAAATCCATGTGCCTCTTCTACGGCGTGCATCATAGCTGTGAACTCACATTCGTCGGAATAGAATACGCAGCCACTGGCACCGCTCCACTTCGCACAGCCGATTCGGTTCGCTCTGACGACGTCGCAAGGCCGAAATTCGGTTCCACTGTACCCGTAGCCTAAGCCGGCGATGTGGATATTTCTCAAGGAATATGGTTGAGAGTTTGTTAGTTTAATTTACTGTTCGATACAACTCGAGCGGTTAAGTTGTATCTGTGGGAACGTTACTACTAATATAAAGAATTACGGAATAAAGATAGGTTTTTAACGAATCTACTCGATTTATTAGTGAACAGTTTATAATTTATATTGCAACCAGTTGTTTATACAAATGTAATTGTCGCGATATCATTTATTAGTGTGTGTGATTATTACCTAAGCTGCACGGTGTTGACGCACTGGCGATGCGGGGTCGGAGAACGGTTACACGGTATACCGAAGGAACTTCAACCGTACTTCGCGGATTCCAACGGGTTAACTTGATCTGATTGATACTCTAAGTCCAATTCTTACTGAACGTAACCGACTCTGCACAAACGTAATGCGACGTAACTACGCACGTAACTGTATAGTTATGAACCGAATATGATCAAAAACGAAGGGTTCATACAGGGTGGCCCAGAACTCGCGCGGTATTTTTAAAAACGGGTTAGCTGAGGTGATTCTGAACAACTTTTTCCTTGACCAAAATATTGTTTGAAGCTTCGTTTTGTAGTTATTAACGAGAAACACTGGCCAATTACAGCGCCCGTATAGCTTGAGCTCAGTCACAATCGCGCGCGGCCGAGATCGGGTGCATCGAGGGGCAACGTACGGCAAATATTACAATCGTCTTACATTAAGAATAATGTGTAATTCTTCGTTATTCATGAATAACAATTTAATTAACAAGTCGTTTAATAACTGTTCCATACTTTTATTCGTTTTCCGAAACGAATAAAGTGTTTTATTAATTATGAAAAAAGTGTTTGGATGGACACGCACTTACGAACATTACGAAAGTTAATGTGTGTGTCATGTGCGTGTGGAAACAAGTGCGAATCAGATCTGTATCGATTGCCGGGACGTGGCATTTAAATTAAATTTAAATTGGGATAGGTCAGGATCGGTACAATGACCATATGGCAAGACACCGTCGTAGCAGGTAAATTCGCGGTCGAATGGATAAGTTTATTTAACTACCCTTTTCTAACATTAATCATTAATCATCCAAACACTTTTTTCATAATTAATAAAACACTTTATTCGTTTCGGAAAACGAGTAAAAGTATGGAACAGTTATTAAGCGACTTGTTAATTAAATTGTTATTGATGAATAACGAAGAATTATACACTATTCTTAATGTAAGACGATTGTAATATTTGGCGTACGTTGCCCCTCGATGCACCCGATCTCGGCCGCGCGCAATTGTGACAGCTCGGGCTATACGGGCGCTCGCATTGGCCAGTGTTTTTCGTTAATAACTAAAAAACGAAGCTTCAAACAATATTTTGGTCAAGGAAAAAGTTGTTCAGAATCACCTCAGCTACCCCGTTTTTAAAAATACCGCGCGTGTTCTGGGCCACCCTGTATAGTGCAAAATGTATGGAGGGGACTCATTAGAGGCCTCCATATATGGTAAGATCGTAGGGTCTTCGCCGAATCACGCTTGTATTTAATCGGTTATGATGAATTTAGTTGATATCAAAGGCCCTATTATTCGGATGATAGTGAGCGAAATCCTTGAGCGTCTTCCGTTTTTGGGCAAGATCGAACGGCACGTGCGATCGCAGTGTGAGAGAACATTATTCATATGATAGAGAGTGAAATCCTTGAGCGTCTTCCGTTCTTAAGCAAGATCGAACGGCACGTGCGAGTGCAGCGTAAAAGAAATATTATTCATACGTAACAGGACGAACATTCAAAGGACGTAAATTCGCTGAGAAAAGTTCGCCTATCTTCACCTTCACTGATCCAATTCCATTTATTGAAGTTGATTCAGAACTTGCTAGATTTAAACTATTCGTATTCGTTTTCCCAATGTCTTCAAATTTTTCTTCATGGGAACACATGTGTGACGATGCACCGGAGTCTAAGCACCATTTACGTTTCAAAATCGAAGCTGCTTTCATTGTTACTTCGGATTTTGAGGTCATTTGGGGGTTCATCGCTATTTCGGCTATTTTTGACGTTTCTTTCCCGTCTGTCTTCTTGTTGTTTTCAAATCGTCGCGATTTACAGTCTTTTGACTTGTGCCCCATCTTTCCGCATTTGTAACATTTAAATTTGAAACGTTGCTCACCCCCTTTTTCGGAAGATTTATTGTCGGAACTCTTATTTCCGAAATTCCGCGATGACCTCGCCGCTATCGTGGCTTCGGATTTTTCACCTTTATTTCGTTTTCTTACCTGATATTCGTCAAGTAATTTCACTTTTAATTCTTCAGGGGTAGGCAATTCTTTCAGGGAGGAGGAGCTCTCCCGGGCCGTCAGGAGAATGGGTGCTCGCAATACGGCCCCGGGCCCTGACGGCATACCGGGCAGAGCCATGGCCCTTGCCCTGCGCGTCCTGGGGCCTCGCCTCAGGCGCCTGTTCGATGGCTGCCTGAGGTTGGGGCGCGTCCCGTCCCGCTGGAAAAGGGGACGGATGGTCCTAGTCAGGAAGATTGGCAAGCCCGCCGATTCTCCCTCGGCGTACAGGCCTATCTGCCTCCTCGACGAGGTGGGGAAGCTCTTCGAGAGGGTGTTGGCTTCCCGCCTCTCGGGGCACCTGTCCCGGGTGGGTCCCGACCTGGCCGAGTCCCAGTTCGGTTTTAGAGGGGGACGCTCGACGATCGACGCCATTAGTCGAGTCAGGTCCCTCTCGGACTCGGCCACGTCCCAGGGGGTGGTGGCGTTGGCGGTCAGTTTGGACATCGCCAACGCCTTTAACTCCCTTCCCTGGGGGTATATCGGGGGGGCACTCGCCGAACACGGAGTGCCCCCCTACGTGAGGAAGGTCCTAAGAGACTACCTGAGGGACAGGTGGATTGAATATCGGGGCAAAGGCGGCCGGTTGTGCACGAGGGAGGTGGATCGTGGTGTCCCACAGGGGTCGGTCCTGGGCCCCATGTTGTGGGACATCGGGTACGATCGGGTGCTGCGGGCTGCCCTCCCGAACGGCGTCAGTCTGACGTGTTACGCGGATGACACGCTGCTGATGGCCGTCGGGAGGGACTGGGAGAGGACCATCCGTCTGGCGGAGACGGGACTGGCCTCCGTCGTCGACGGTATCCGGGGACTGGGGTTGCGGATCTCCCCGCCGAAAACCGAGGCCATGTGGTTTCATGACAGGCCTCGGAGCGGGGGACCGCCCCGGTCCTGGATTATGATAGGGGGGGAGCACGTTCAGGTTGGGCACGGATGAACTATCTTGGTCTCCTCCTGGACAGCCACTGGCGTTTCACGGCCCACTTCGACCGACTGGCTCCCCGTTTGGAGAGAGCGCCGACTGGTCTTGGTCGCCTCCTCCCAAACATCGGGGGGCCAGATGAGAGGGTGCGCCGCCTGTACCTTGGTATCGTGCGGTCCATGGCCCTGTACGGCGCCCCGATATGGGCGTCGACCCTGGTGGTCGCGCGGCGCAGCCGAACATTGCTGCGCCGCGTACAGAGGAGGATGGCCATCAGGGTGATCAGGGGGTACCGCAAGGTATCCCACGAGGCGGCGCTGACCTTGGCGGGCACCGTGCCGTTCGATCTTCTGGCGGAGGGAGACGCTTCGATCTATGAGCGTCTCCGAGAGCTCCGCCGGGGGGGCGCGATGGTGTCCGCTGAGGAGGAAGTGGGAGTGAGACCCCAGGCCCGGCTGGCTGCGCGAGATAAATGGAGGAGGGAGCTCCTCAACCGAGGAGTCGCGCAGCGAGCAGTCGGGGCGGTTCTGCCCAGCCTGGATGAATGGCTGGACCGCGGTGGGGGGACGCTCACCTACCGAGTCACGCAGGTGCTCACTGGGCATGGTTGCTTCGGTGAGTACCTGTGCCGGATACAGGCGGAGGCGACGGCGGAGTGCCACGAGTGTGGGGCTGCGCTGGACACAGCGCAGCACACACTGGAGGAGTGCCCGGAATGGGCGGTGGAGCGCCGGGCGTTGAAGGCGCAAGTGGGAGCGGATCTCTCGCTGCCACGCATCTATAGTATGATGCTGGGCAGCGAGAGAGCCTGGGTAGCGGTGGCCTCCTTCTGCGAGGATGTTCTTCGCAGAAAGGAGGCATCGGAGCGGGGTCGGGAATTGACCGATCCCGTCTGACGCGAAAGGTGGAGGGAAAGGGCTCGCCGGTTGCGTTCGCGCAGGCTGGCGAGATCCCCCCTCCCGTGGTGTAAAAGCGGCGACGGTCGGGGGGCGATCGGAGGTGTCCTCCCCCTCTCGTCTCTCGGATGACTGTCACCGCTGACACAGTGGACGGGCGGCCCTGCTGTGGGAGGATTATGTCCTCCCGGTATTCCGCAGGGCTGCCCGACAGCCAGAAATCTGGCGTCGAATGTAAAGGAGGGGTGGACTCGCTGGCCGTTTTCGCTGGCGAGATGCCCCCCTCCCGTTGTTTGGTATGGCTGATAGACCCGAGGGGCGCTGAGGTGTTCCCCCTCACCCCCTGCCGGTTGACCTCGCCAATACCCCGTACACGGGCGGCCCTGCTGTGGGAGGATTATGTCCTCCCGGTATCCCGCAGGGCTGCCCGACAGCCGGAAACGGCGTCGAAAATAAAGGAGGGGCGGGCTCGCTGGCCGTTTTCCGCTGGCGAGATCCCCCCTCCCGCGGTGTGGACCCGAGGGGCGCTGGGGTGAACTCGCCAATACCCCGTATACGGGCGGTCCTGCCGGGGAGGAACAATCCCCCCCAATCCCGCGGGGCCGTCGGAGAGCCGTGGGCGGCTCGGGTGGGGGCCCGTGTCGCCCTCATCACGGCCTGGAGAAGGTAGGCCGCGCTGGGTATTACCCCTGGCGCGGCCAGGTGCTACTGCAACAGAGTTTTTCGGTGGGTCCTTCTGTCCCTCCCGCGGATGGGGCCGCAATGGCCGGGCGTGGGGAGGCACCGGAAGTGTCTTCGTAGGTCACGGGGCCTCCCCTACAAGCGCCGAGGTTAGGTAACCGGGGTGGTTTTAGTCGGTAGAAATCCGACACTACCTCCTGCTCCCCCCCAGGGCAGGGGGTGTATTTCGAAGATTTCCACCTCGGAAAAAAAAAAAAAAAAAAAGGGTAGGCAATTCTTGTCCCGTTTTGATAACCACTCGTAAAGATTCATACGATTTTGGAATGCTGGATAGTAATAGAACGACTATCATTTCTTCAGGAATTTTTATTTCCATGGCTTCCAGTTTGTTTACTGTGTCAAAGAAATTTGCCACATGATCTCTCATATCTTGAGATTCTTCCATTTTGTGATGAATTAATTCTTGCAGCAACATCGCTTTTCGCGTTGGTCCCTCCGATTCATACAGGCTTTTTAATTTTCGCCAAACTTCTTCCGAGGTGTTGCATCCGTTAATGTGTTTCAATTCTTCGGCGCTTATAGCGAGAATAATGTCGGACATGGCCTTCTCATCAGCAACTTCCCAGGCCGCAATGTCGGCGGTATTGTTCGCCATCGCATTGGGTTTTGGTTTGGTTCCGCAAACATAACCCCATGCGTCGTTTTTCACCAACAAGGCCTTCATGTGAATTTACCAGGTTCCATAGTTTTCCTTCTGCAGTGGTGGAATTTTAACCGTTGTTAGACTCATTCTCTCTCTTTGATAGAACAAGTTTTCACGTTCATACTGATCACGCTCACGATAAAAAAAAGGTCTCTGGTTTTCGGGTTTGACTTTCCTTTCACCTTTAGCGGAGTAAGATCGTTCTGGGCCCATAACCTGTGGGAAATGGGTGTGGTAAATCGGAAAACACTGTTTTAAATACACAACAAAAGGTTTATTATATGAAGACAAGAAAGACGCAACAAAACGTTGCACGCAATAAACAGTGGACACGCAGCATACGCGTGTCACACATAAAGAACAGCAGATGGCGCATGGGTTCCGATTTTAGAGGTTTTCCAACAACCCGGAATTCGCGCGGTATTTTTAAAAAAGGGGTAGCTGAGGTGATTCTGAACAACTTTTTCCTTGACCAAAATATGGTTTGAAGCTTCGTTTTTTAGTTATTAACGAAAAACACTGGCCAATGCGAGCGCCCGTATAGCGCGAGCTCAGTCGCAATTGCGCGCGGCCGAGATCGGGTGCATCGAGGGGCAACATACGGCAAATATTACAATCGTCTTACATTAAGAATAGTGTGTAATTCTTCGTTATTCATCAATAACAATTTAATTAACAAGTCGTTTAATAACTGTTCCATACTTTTATTCGTTTTCCGAAACGAATAAAGTGTTTTATTAATTATGAAAAAAGTGTTTGGATGATTAATGTTAGAAAAGGGTACTTAAATAAACTTATCCATTCGACCGCGAATTTACCTGCTTCGACGGTGTCTTGCCATATGGTCATTGTACCGATCCTGACCTATTTTTACAATTTAAATGCCACGTCCCGGCGATCGATACAGATCTCCACACGCACAGGACACGCGCTTACGAACATTACGAAAGTTAATGTGTGTGTCATGTGCGTGTGGAAACAAGTGCGAATCAGATCTGTATCGATCGCCGGGACGTGGCATTAATTTTTAAAAATAGGTCAGGGTCGGTACAATGACCATATGGCAATACACCGTCGAAGCAGGTAAATTCGTTTTTGAGTTATTAACCAAAAACACTGCCCAATTAGAGCGCTCGAAATCCCGGGACTCAGGCGCGCAACGTTTTGTGGCGCTTCGTCGTGTACGGGGTCCTCGACGGTATCGAGAGAATCGTACGGCAAATGTTACATCGTCTTTAAGCGAGGCTAATGTGGAATTTTTGGTTGTTCATTAATAAGAAATAAACTAATTATTCTTTTATTTAAGCGAGCAGAGTCGTGGTCGCGAAAGAACGCATTGACACGCCGTGTTAAAGACAATGTTAAAGACAAGCCGTGTTAAGGCCAAGCCGTGTTAAAGACAATGTAACACGGCGTGTCAATGCGTTCTTTCGCGACCACGACTCTGCTCGCTTAAATAAAAGAATAATTAGTTTATTTCTTATTAATGAACAACCAAAAATTCCACATTAGCCTCGCTTAAAGACGATGTAACACGGCGTGTCAATGCGTTCTTTCGCGACCACGACTCTGCTCGCTTAAATAAAAGAATAATTAGTTTATTTCTTATTAATGAACAACCAAAAATTCCACATTAGCCTCGCTTAAAGACGATGTAACATTTGCCGTACGATTCTCTCGATACCGTCGAGGCCCCCGTACACGACGAAGCGCCACAAAACGTTGCGCGCCTGAGTCCCGGGATTTCGAGCGCTCTAATTGGGCAGTGTTTTTGGTTAATAACTCAAAAACGGAGCTTCAAACAACATTTTGGTCAAGGAAAAAGTTATTCAGAATCACCTCAGCTACCCCCCATTTCCCGATGTTACCGTAGTTACGGGACACCCTGTATACATATATATTTCGTTACTTTTTTGTGTTGTTATTTGTCCACCATTTTGAATTTTGACTTTTTTGTGTCGGATTCGTTATCAGCAACCTCAAGAACCCTTAGTTACTATATTTCATACAATTCCGACGAAGTTTGGACTTTTGGCCACTTTTACGAGGTTTCCAGAGCACTGTGCGTCGGAGAGCCGTGGGCGACTCGGGTGGGGGCCCCCTGGTTACCCCTGGCGCGGCCAGGTGCTATTACTGCGGAGTTTTTCGGAGGGTCCGTCTGACCCTCCCGAGGATGGGGCCGCAATGGCCGGGCGTGGGGAGGCACCGGAAGGTGTCTTCGAAGGTCACGGGGCCTCCCCTACAAGCGCCGAGGATAGGTAACCGGGGTGGTTTTAGTCGGTAAAAATCCGACACTACCTCCCCCCAGGGCAGGAGGTGTCTTTCGAAGATTTCCTCGTAAAAATCTTTGATAAAATTTTATCAAAGTATGAAACAGTTATTAAACGATTTGTTAATTAAATTGTTATTCATGAATAACGAAGAATTAAACACTATTCTTAATGTAAGACGATTGTAATATTTGCCATACGTTGCCACTCGATGCACCCGATCTCGGCCGCGCGCAATTGTGACTGAGCTCGCGCTATACGGGCGCTGTAATTGGCCACTGTTTTCCGTTAATAACTCAAAAACGAAGCGTCAAACAATATTTTGGTCCAGGAAAAAGTTGTTCAGAATCACCTCAGCTACCATTCTTTTAAAAATCATGCACATGTTCCGGGCCACCCTGTATTGGCACCAAGCTATAAGATTGTCAAGATCGCGTTGAATAAGTTCCATACTGGTGCGATCCTCAATAGCACGAAAGAACTTTAAATCATCAGCTTAAAGCAAAAAATAAGAGTAAAGAAAGCATTCATTTATGTCATTAATAAAGAGGTTAAAAAGTAGTGGACCGAGATGAGAACCTTGAGGAACTCTTAAAGTTACATTAATAGAGTAAGAAAAAGAATTATTAAATTTTACAATCTGTAATCTAGACGATATAAAGCTACCAATCCAAGCAAGTAAATAACCTGATACATATCGTTAGTAATTTATCGTTCTGCTTTACTGCATGTATATATTTTATCATATTAATAATTTCTTTTCTCATATGAGGTTGAATCATATTTAATTCAATTTCCTCTTTTCCTGGAAAGTGGCTTCTCAGGTGCACATACCATATGATTGGATCTTCGTGAGGATCCATATAATCTCCTCTCTGATTTTTATCAGTAATTAATATTAATCCGTTTCTTTTTACAGTACCTTCCTGAATTCTAACTCGCGGAATTAGTTCAGATAAATCGGCGATTTGATATTCATCGTAAGTTGGACGAATTTCATCGTCTCTAAAAAATTCTTCCAGAACCTCGTCTGGATTAACTTGTTCTCTTCCTTTCTCGTCTTGAACTGATTTCCCTTATTGTCCTTGCGAAGGCTCAACAATTAATAGTTCTAGAGAACTGGAAGGATAATTTTTCTGATGGATATATTTCACCATCTTTTTAATATTTGTTTCAAGCCCTTTGTCCTGAAACTTTAAGCATATCTGCTTTTTTCCTTTTATATTGCTTCTTATATCAATAAAATGTAACGTCGGACTTTCTTCCTTCATACAGACCAATCCCTGCGAGGCAAGTGATTTGTCGTCTGTAATGAGGAATACATCGTCATCTTTTTCGTTTTCCATGATTATTTTTTCTTGAAGAGTAGGAGTCGGTTTCACTGAATCTTGCTCCTTTTCATATTCTTCAAATCTAGGAGTCATATCCGGGAATTGTTCCTCAAGGTCGGATGTACATTCATCCATCATATTTATTCTTGGTAGGGCATCCACGTTAGTGTTACTTTTCCCTTTTTTATATACAATTTCGTAGTCATATTCTTCTAATTTCAAACTCTATCTGATTAATCGAGATGTGGGTACCCTCGTTAACCATTGAAGTGGTTTATGATCAGTGACAATGAGAAATCTCTTTCCATACAGATATGGTCGAAATTGTTTAGTTCCCCATACTATTGCTAGTAATTCTTTTTCTGATGTTGAATAATTCTTTTCGGCTTTGTTCAGTATTATTGAAGCAAATGCAATGGGTCTATCTTCTCCAATTTTCCCTTGAGATAAAATTGCTCCTATTGCTACCTCACTTGCATCTGTGGTGAGAATGAAAGGGTTGTTAAAATCCGGATAAGACAATATTGGAGGTGAGCACAATAATTCTTTCAAATGCTGATAAGCTTGTTCCTCTTTATTTGACCATTCCCAAGGAGTGGATTCTTTTAAAAGGTTTGTCAATGGTTGTGCCATTTTAGCATAATCCTTAATAAATTTTCTATAATAACCTGTTACGAGCCGGGGCTGTGGGCAACGCCTAGGACGGCGAGGTTGATATTACCCAAGGAATACGGTTGAGAATTTGTTAGTTAGGTGCACGGACGAACCTGATGCGAAATCAGGCAGCCGCTGGGATTGATGTATGGAGGACTAAACAAGTCCTGACGAACATTTCTTTATAATAGTATTTTCGAATGGTTCTTCAAAAGATATCAAGTCGTCGTGTAAGATCTGATCTTCGCGTGAAGGAAAAATTCGAATAGAATTTGCTGCAGGCAAGAAAATAGTCGTGATTTCCTGGTATTCATCTGGCATCGTTATTTCTTGGGACAGGCTGGGAAAGGATCGATTCCTTTCTATAATCGGCGAGTGCTGGACCTTTCCATACGCGGCTTCTTCTATTTCATCAGAGCTGCTGCTCTCCCGATACTTGGGTCGGTTTTCCCTATCTCGTCGCGACTGCCTAACACGTTGTCCAATTGAATCAATATTAGGATCTATTTTATGTATCTGTATTTTGAATCCGAAATCCCTGCATTCTCGTGGTATTAATGCTAAACAAACAGATACAGGGTTACGCGACAAAGCGTCTGCGTTTTGAAGTGTAAACTTCTTTGGGCGCGGATTAATGAGTTTGATGCGTTACGCTCGGGAGCCGAAGCGCGAGACGCTTTCGGGTAAACTCGCGAGCCGAAGCGCGGGACGCCCAGCGCGACACGCTCATTCGGGTAAACTCCAGGAGACGAGATCGTCAAGCGCATGAGGTAGAACAAGAGAGCCGAGTTTATCCAAGCGGAGATTCGACAGTGCTTAGCGTCGCAGTTTAATTGTATTGCTTTGGTGGAAAATCGACGATAAGTATCTATAGTTATTTTATTTTTGAGTTATTAACAGTTAATTTTATACCACGTGCAGAACGCTTTCGCGTAAACGCGGGCACATAACCCCACACTTTAAAATGATTAAAAGACAATTTCGCAACACCGTGCTATGATTAGAGAATAAATATTTGTTGAAGTGTAAACTTTTTGGAATATTGCCCTTTATAATTTTGAAAATCGAAGATGGATCAAAATTGCCAGTTCGACGATGAATTAAAAGAATGTAAAAGAGAGCGACAAGAAGTTCAACAGCAGAATTTAGTCTCGCAGAATGAAGGAAAGAAACAACTTAAAGAACAAATTGAACAAAATGCATTGGAACGACAGAGAGAATTAGCAAGGGAGCGCTCTAGACGATATCGTGATAACAAACATCTTTGTCCAATGAAAACTATTCAACGTGTGATTCATAATTCACAGATCCCTGGAACATCCACAAATATGGCTATTGTGGTAAATAAAAAAACAAATAAACAAAAAACAAAAGTTAAACAAATAATTATCTCTTATAGTTCTGAGAATATATTGGGGTACAGAATTCCAATGCTTGTACAAAAGTGTTTACAGGGTGTCCCGTAACTAGGGGAACATCGGGAAATGGGGGGTAGCTGAGGTGATTCTGAACAACTTTTTCCTTGACCAAAATGTTGTTTGAAGCTTCGTTTTTGAGTTATTAACCAAAAACACTGCCCAATTAGAGCGCTCGAAATCCCGGGACTCAGGCGCGCAACGTTTTGTGGCGCTTCGTCGTGTACGGGGGCCTCGACGGTATCGAGAGAATCGTACGGCAAATGTTACATCGTCTTTAAGCTAGGCTAATGTGGAATTTTTGGTTGTTCATTAATAAGAAATAAACTAATTATTCTTTTATTTAAGCGAGCAGGGTCGTGGTCGCGAAAGAACGCATTGACACGCCGTGTTACATTGTCTTTAAGGGGGCCGACTCTTTTGGGGCCAACTCCGAATCGATCTAAGCGCCATTCGACAGAACGGGCATTAGTGAAAACAGAAAAATCGTCTGTTTCGAATTTTACGGGGTGACATCTAAAGTCATTATACAGAATTATAAACTCATGGTGTGACATCTAACGTCATTAGGCAAAATTATAAATGGAGGGTGGGAGGCCATAGTTGTCAAATCACATGCTTTGAGTGTTTTGTCGCGGTGTTGCCACATTTGTTACAATCCTGGCCATCAGCAAAATGAATCGGCTCGAGCCGAGATTTCGATTCCTGCCGGATATATGTATGTAGACATATACAGTGTGTAACATAATGATAGGTCCACTTGGATTTTTTGACATAACTCTGGACCTAGTTAACCGATTCGGTTGAAACTTATTCAGCATGTAGCCAAGACACTATGGAGTATGTGTGCAAAATTTCATATTAATGCAGTGCGTCAATTTTGTACAGTAAACATTTATTTGATTTTTGTCAATTTCTGACCGTAACAAACTGACTGTCCACTTGCAGAAAACCGAAACTTTAATGAAGTAATGCTTAATTATACTTAATAAAACTTAATAATAAGAACTAATAACTTAAAACCATAAATGTTTTCAATAATTTATTGCTTTCCCATGGCTTTTTATTAATAAATTCATTCTCTTCGTCATTGATTTTGCTAAATTTTGCAATTGTTGCGGTGTAATGCGATTCCAGGCCCTCAATATCGCAGTTTTTAATTCGGCGACAGTATTAAGGGGGCCGACTCTTTTGGGGCCAACTCCGAATCGATCTAAGCGCCATTAGACAGAACGGGCGTTAGTGAAAACAGAAAAATCGTCAGCTTCGACATTTTACGGGGTGACATCTAAACTCATTATACAGAATTATAAACTCACGATGTGACATCTAACATCATTAGGCAGAATTATAAAAGGAGAGTGGGAGGCCATAGTTGCCAAATCACATTATTTGAGAGTTCTGTCGCACTATTGCCACATCTGTTACAATCGTGGCCATCAGCTAAATGAATCGGCTCGAGCCAAGATTTTCATTCCTGCCGGACATAGACATAGCTGCTGAACGGCTGGAAACTTTTTTGTAGGTTCGATCCCCCTCGGCTATAATTTTTTTACATTAATTTTTTTCTAATTCCCAACTATAATATTTTAAAAACATTTGTTAAATATTTTAATTTAATATACCTAAATCTGAACTTATAGCGCTTTTTGCGCTACCGTTTCTCTTGCCATGTACATATCTTGTCAATTACGGTATCGTTTAATATTTCTAACATTGAAGTATAATGTATGAAGCATTTTCAGGCATTTTACAATTAGATTGAACAGTCGTAGATGAAGTGCAGGAAAACTCGTGTGATGTTTTACTACTATTTCGCCTTCCTTTTAGATGACACAATCATTTCTTTTTTACAAATAATTATTGTTGCGAAAGCAATTATACCATCAGAAATAAAGGAAAATATTTATTTATAGAGATTTTATGCGAGTACTGAATATGCATATACATATTGATAATCGTTAATTCATTTCATTCGCTTTTTCCCATTGCTTCGGTCATTGTGTAGAATGTATTATAGAATGACAAACGAAAAATACGGAGACATAGTTGATATTGTCATATCTATTACAGTTTTGCTTTTCAGGAAAACTTCGATAGATTCGACTCAAGTTGAGATTTTGATTTTTGCCGAACATAAAAGAGAATAGTGCAAATGAAGAGAAGATACAAGAGTCAAGTGCAGATTGATAAAACAATATTAATATGTGTAAAAAAATAATTTTTGGAACTTATGAGAGAAGGGCCCCTATTGCTGCTTGACATAGGTCAGGCACAGCCTACTGGCGGGCCGCGGGCCACGCGGTTCATCTTACAAACAAATGACGGCCCTCACATGCGTCATAGTTGCGGTGTCACACCGATTCCCGTCTTGCTGTCACGTCATAGGTACATCTGACGTACATAGCTCTATCTTTGTCTATCATAGCTTTCTGTTGCTTAGAGAGAAGCATAAAATGATCGAAAAGGACCACGGTGACATTGTATTGTTGTACAGACTACGGTCACGAGAGCTAAACAAAACAACTTTTTAACACCTACACGCCGACATAATCATTTGAATACCAATTCAAGCGCCTTCGAAAATCTTACATATATTTTAATTATATTACAATTATATTATTGTTGTATAATATAGTTAATATATTTCATATATATTAACATAGCAGCCTTATTGGTAATATAAATGAAACATACCACCAAATGATTGAAATTTTGAGTTGATCATTTTGAGCTTTGACGTGTATACGCGTCCAAATGTTAGAAATATCAAACAGTTCCATAATTGGCAAGATACTTGGGAAGAAAACGGTAGAAAAAATCGCTTCAACTTCATATTTACGTATATTAAATTAA
The DNA here is from genome assembly GCA_963583965.1 of Nomada ferruginata. Lineage (NCBI taxonomy): Eukaryota > Metazoa > Arthropoda > Insecta > Hymenoptera > Apidae > Nomada > Nomada ferruginata. Next base: position 3,022,595 of record OY757225.1, on the reverse strand, counting down.
AGTATTTAACAAATATTTTTAAAACATTTGTAAACAAATATTGATCATTGTCATATACTTAGCAATGAAAAAAAAATGAATGTAAAAAAATATACCCCAAGGGGACTCGAACCTACAAAAAAGTTTGCAGCGACTCGAATCAACATCTCGGCTCGAGCCGATTCATTTTGCTGATGCTTATGTTATAATTGTAACAGATGTGACAACAGCGTGACAGAGGTTTGATACGTGCCGGCAACTATGCCTTACTGGTGTCTGTGTGCACGCATCACGTATTCACGTATGAATCGCCGTTCGTGGTGTGAAATTATAACTTACATTTACCGACTGATTCGTATTTTTATCGACACTGACGGTAACTTGGCCAAATTCACTACAATGTACCATAAACGCCACCGACGGAGAATCAGTGAACTATTCTTACGTCGGATGCGTGCAAATCGTATTTTACTTTTTCCGCCTTCCAGAAGTGATAAATTGTGAAAAATCGAATTTCTGTGATCTTGTGCTAGTTCAAGGAAGTAGGGGATTTCGTGTTATCAGTGAATAAACCATTAAATCGTTCAATATTTGCTAATTGGGAAATGTGTCAAGATGCCTGCAGCCATCTTGTTGCCTACATCGGTGTCTGTCTCTAGCTTGCCAGTTCAAGAAATACCATTCATCTGAACGCATGGTGTTTATTGGCGTTCAAACGTAAATCCCCGACTGTGGTGAAGTCTACCCGTGTGTGGTATATCCGCGAAAGTTTCATTAATGCAATTGTTGAGACGGGGATAGTCAAATTCGAAATCGGGTCTCTCTGTCGCGCATGGCGTATACGTGCATGCTTTCCTTTGTTTGTGTGAGTGCACGCACACACGTCATGGCGCCTGGAGTCGGCCCCCTTAAATTGACAACAATTATCGTACACGTCACGTACAAGGTGGCCCCAAAGATTTTCAATTGGGTTGATATCAGGGGATCTCGCTGGCCAGGTGAGAGTGCTGATTTGTCTCCCCTGCAACCACTGCCTAGTGCTGGCAGACACGTGAACGGTCGCGTTATCGTGCATGAATTGCAAGTTAGCCGAAGGAAAACGACACAAGTATGGTACAAGATGTTCCTCAAGCACTTTCTGGTACGCCCTCGAGTCCATACGCGAATCGATGAACGCCAAAGTTGTCTTTCCAAATGCCGAAAAACCGGCCCATAACATTAGCGAACCGCCACCAAAATTTCGTTTTCGGAAATAACGTGGTTCACTTCGCAAATCGTGCCAATAATGTGCAAGGCCGTCTGGTCCATCCAAGTTGAATTTCTTCTCATCCGAGAAGATGACCTAAATTAGAAAAGAATTAAAGAATTAAAAAGAAATAATGTTATTCTGCAATGTCTACATACCGATTTCCATTCGTGCGTCCATGTCTGATGTTCATCTGCAAAACATGATCGAATACGGTAGTGCTCCCTAGTCATGGATGGTGCCTGTTTCATTCTTTTATAAAGAAGATTGGGCGACTTTTGTAGAGTACGCCAAACAGTCATATGCGAAACGTCCGGTATAATTTCACTGCGTAATCGTCGCGATCCCTTCGTTGAATTTGCAGCTTCTTTGCGTATCACTCTTTTCACACGATCACTTAGAAGTCGCGGCCTTCCCGGCGCCACTTTTGATCCATATTGATCACCTTTCTTAACAAATTGGTTGATCAGATTGTGAGAACGTCCAAGCCGGCGGGAAATTTCGCGATTACTTAATCCACTCTCTTTATAAGCCACAATTTTCCCTTGCTCATTTTCGGATAAACCAATCTTCCTGCCCATGTTTTAACAAAAAGGAAGTTTTCTGACAATGAAGATGTTGAAGCGAACTGTTCGGTGGTTAAGAAAGATATGACTTCTATATTTTCCGCAATGTTCAAAATAAGCAGGAATAAGGGGTGGTGTACTTAGGGGTTTATTATTTGACTTGCAGTTCGATGTTTTATGGCGGTGACGCTGTCGAGCGGCGGTGGGTTTAACCCAATTGACAATTCCATTGTCGCCAAATTAATACTGTCGCCGAATTTCAGTTTTCTGCAGGCGGCCTTGCACATTATTCACACGATTTGCGAAGTGAACCACGTTATATCCGAAAACGAAATTTTGGTGGTGGTTCGCTAATGTTATGGGCCGGTTTTCGGCATTTGGGAAGACAACTTTGGCGTTCATCGATTCGCGTATGGACTCGCGGGCGTACCAAAAAGTACATTACATCTTGAAAATCTGTTCAAACCAATTGAAAATCTTTGGGGCCACCTTGTACGTGACGTGTACGATAATTGTCGTCAATTTAATACTGTCGCCGAATTAAAACAACGATATTGAGGGCCTGGAATCGCATTACACCGCAACAACTGCAAAATTTAGCAAAATCAATGACGAAGAGAATGAATTTATTAATAACAAGCCATGGGAAAGCAATAAATTATTGAAAACATTTATGGCTTTAAGTTATTAGTTCTTATTATTAAGTTTTATTAAGTATAACTAAGCATTACTTCATTAAAGTTTCGGTTTTCTGCAAGTGGACCTATCATTTTGTTACGGTCAAAAATTGACAAAAATCAAATAAATGTTTACTGTACAAAATTGACGCACTGCATTAATATGAAATTTTGCACACATACTCCATAGTGTCTTGGCTACATGCTGAATAAGTTTTAACCGAATCGGTTAACTAGGTCCAGAGTTATGTCAAAAAATCCAAGTGGACCTATCATTATGTTACACACTGTACATATAGCTGCTGAACCGCTGGGAACTTTTTTGTAGGTTCGATCCCCCTATGCTATCATTTTTTTTACATTAATGTTTTTTTAATTCCTAACTATATGACAATGATCAGTATTTGCTTACCAATATTTTAAAAACATTTGTTAAATATTTTAATTTAATATACGTAAATATGAACTTACAAGGAAGGTTAGGCAACCCGAAGATACCGATAATTATGAAACTTTGCATACAAGTACAGCATGTCATCCGTAATACAACCCTATATTCCAATGTTGCCATAACTCGGGTTTAAGGGGTGAAATCAGCCCTTGAAAAAAATTGAAGATTTTCTTTTTCGTCAAATATCTCAGGAACGCTGAGAGATATCTGAAAAAAGTTTAAGTAAACTTGCACCGTTTTATTGTGTTTATTAAACTGCGTAAAAAATTTGTTCAAAAAATTCGTGGTTTTCGAGTTACCCCTCCCCCCACCCCCTCACCCCTAAGAAAATATTGTTTACTATTCGTGCTGAAATACCTCTGGGTATCCTCTTTTCATATCTCTAAATTACATATGTGTTAAATTTTTTTTTTAATAAAAAAACCATTATTAACGAATTTAGAGTCCATTTACGCACTTTTCTTTAATGAACTGGCCTCACAACGCAATACTTAAATAATTTACATTTATTTTAAGTTCTTTACATGAAAATTATTCATATTAAATTTAATTGTAGCAGTATAACAGTTTTTAATAATAAAATAATTTGTACATTTTTCCACATCGAAGGGTTGTATAAGTAACAAACGACAAAAATAGTACAAATCACGGTTGGTAATTACTACAATAATGATATTGCTTGTATACACTATCTTTGTACAGTGTTCCCCTTATCGTTATATTCTGATACCGATTTGGAGAGAAATGTTTGTGGAGCGGCTGTTATTCGCCGATATGCCTGGTGTGGTGAGTACTTTTGTCTCACACATTTGCATGAGAAATATTATTATTGTACTAATTACAAACCGTAATTTTCATTGAATTCGTCTTCGAACGATAAATCTTCGAACAATGTCTTGACCTTCCGACCTCAGACTATCAATACGTATTGTCAATAATATTGAAAACCTTGAAATATTAATAATAATATTGACCTGAGGTTTCCGTTATCGTTGTACTTATCCTTGTAATCTTACTTATTTTGCGCAGTTTTCCGGTGATGCTTTTATATAAATGTTCGCGCGGATTTAGCTCATTTACAGTTGTATTTACGACAGTAGTCAAGTGCACATGCTGCCATTTAATTAGAAAAAGTCAGTGCTCATTGCTTCAAAGCAACTTCTTTAAAATGAAGTCGATTAATATCGCTAACGTAATAAACATGTTAGCCACTACGTTTCAAATCGCGAGTATAACGCAGACACCAATAAAGCCCGGAGAAGTTGACTTGCATAATGAAATTCGTGATATTATAAATAATTTCCAAAATACGTATTTCACACCATCGATTGAACACGATTATGTGCTTGAATTTGATGATCCATCAGAACCACATAGTGCTCAAATTGTAGAGCATGTTACGCCTACAGAATATGAAGAAGATAATTTTGACCCTGGAGAGTGTATTGTTGATGAGGTAGGTGGAAAAGTTGATTTAAGCTATAAGAAAAAAGCTGTGGAGTTTTGGAGAAGCGGAAAACAAAAACTTCGACCGCTAACCACTGTACAAAAGAACTTTCGGAAGGTTAAATCCATGCATCAGCTATACAGGTGGGCTGCGGGTATTGAGAAGGGTGGAACAAACGCAGATAAACTTACATTTATTACAGAATATGTATTGCAAAAGTTTGAAGACGCTTGCGACAGGAGACTTATTGTCCATGACATGAATTTGAGATTATGGGCTTTGGAGGCAAAAGACGTACTAGTGGATCTACCCGAATTCAAGGCAAGTAAATGGTGGATTTGGAATTTCAAGAATGTACATGGAATCGTATCTCGCAAGATAACAACATTTAGAACACGATCTACGTTTCAAGACATTGGTAACTTGCAAAATGTTGCAGCAACTTTTGTTTCGAACGTAAAATCTAACATTCCAACGATCGGAGTTGAAGAAATTTATAATGCAGACGAGAGTGGCTTCAACCTTGAAATACATTCTGGACGAACATTGGCAAAATCAGGAGTGAAACGGGTAGAAGCAGTGATTCAATCGGTGTCCGCTACGACACACAGTTACACTATTATGCCTATTATTTCTGCAAGCGGGCGTCTGCTTTCACCATTATACGTAGTTTTGAAGGAGGCTACAGGAACGTTTGGTCCGAAGGTGCAAGAAACACTATTCCGGCCAAGCAATATTTACATCGAAGCTTCGAAATCAGGAAAACTCACATCAGAACATTTCAGAACTTGGTTTAGCCAAGTATATCTGCCCAATACTGGCCGAAAAAGCATGCTACTACTTGATTCGTGGTCTGGACACTGCCCAAATCAGTTAAATCAGTTGATTCCAGAAATTCAAGAAGTGGCATTTTCCAAAGAAAACGACGGGTATGATTCAACCTTTGGATGTATTTGGTTTCCGGATTTGGAAAAATTTTGTGCGGACATTTTCGGATAATGTAATTCTCCTGGACGAAGATGTCAACCTGCATTCACGCAATGAAATAATTAAATTGCAGTCGTTAACCCATAACCAACTTTCTTCGCCCAGATTCAAAAATCTTTTTCAATATGCGTGGTTTAAAAGCGGATATCTAGAAACTCATCCCGGCGAGTTTGAAAATCCTGTAGATTTCTGTTATTATAGGAGTGAAAAGGCTATACCAAAGTGTAGTATTTGTGGCGCGGCGGCCTTTATGCGATGCGCGTGGTGTGGCAAGTACCTTTGTTTCGAACATTTCTACAAGCAATATCATTATTGTAGTAATTACCAACCGTGATTTGTACTATTTTTGTCGTTTGTTACTTATACAACCCTTCGATGTGGAAAAATGTACAAATTATTTTATTATTAAAAACTGTTATACTGCTACAATTAAATTTAATATGAATAATTTTCATGTAAAGAACTTAAAATAAATGTAAATTATTTAAGTATTGCGTTGTGAGGCCAGTTCATTAAAGAAAAGTGCGTAAATGGACTCTAAATTCGTTAATAATGGTTTTTTTATTAAAAAAAAAAATTTAACACATATGTAATTTAGAGATATGAAAAGAGGATACCCAGAGGTATTTCAGCACGAATAGTAAACAATATTTTCTTAGGGGTGAGGGGGTGGGGGGAGGGGTAACTCGAAAACCACGAATTTTTTGAACAAATTTTTTACGCAGTTTAATAAACACAATAAAACGGTGCAAGTTTTACTTAAACTTTTTTCAGATATCTCTCAGCGTTCCTGAGATATTTGACGAAAATCTTCAATTTTTTTCAAGGGCTGATTTCACCCCTTAAACCCGAGTTATGGCAACATTGGAATATAGGGTTGTATTACGGATGACATGCTGTACTTGTATGCAAATTTTCATAATTATCGGTATCTTCGGGTTGCCTAACCTTCCTTGTTAGAGCGCTCTTCGTGCTACAGTTTCCCTTGCCATGTATCTTGCCAATTATGGTACTGTTTAATATTTTTAACATTAAAATAAAATGTATGAAGCGCATTTTCAGACGTCTTACTTAGATTGAACAGTCTTGACGAAGTGCAGGAAAACTCGTGTGATGTTTTACTACTATTTCGCCTTTCCTTTATATCACACAATTATTTCTTTTTTACAAATAATCTGATATAAAGGAAAATATTTATTCGTACAGATTTTATGCGAGTACCGAATATGCATATGTTGATAATTGTTAATTCATTTCATTCGCTTTTTCCCATTGCTTCGGTCATTGTGTAGAATGACAAACGAAAAATACGGAGACATAGCTGATATTGTCATATCTATTACAGTTTTGCTTTTCAGGAAAACTTCGATAGATTCGACTCAAGTTGAGATTTTGATTTTTGCCGAACATAAATGTTAAGAATTCGTTGATATTAAAGGTGGAAGAGGTAAGAGAGGCGTAAGATAGGTAGTTCTTTCCCGATCAGTTCTGGGGTAAAGACTGAGTGGTCAATCACAGTTCATTTACCAAAAGGCAGAAGCTTCCCCACTCCGTGGCCAGATCCTCCAGGAAGAGTTTCCCTATTCCTTGGAAATACGGCTACAAGCCGATTGCCACATGTACTCTTTACAAGACACTAATAAACAATCCCTCGACACCAGATAGTTGGAAGGCCCAATGCGGTCGCCAGCCATCGTCGGTCAACGGGATGTTCAGTCTCATTCATTCACTTTCAAAACATCCCTAATAAACAGTCAATCCTTGGACATTCGATAGTTGAATAGCGTCGGGCCACCAGCCATCGTCTGCCGTCCAGATTGCCCATTTGCAAAACACTCTCCAAACGCACCCAGGCTAGGTCCCTATCATAAATCGGTCCCTTTCCTTTCATTCAAAATGCGCTGTCGCTAACATAAAAGAGAATAGTGCAAATGAAAGAGGAGATTCAAGAGTCAAGTTGAAAAAACAGATTGATAAAACCCTATTAATATGTGTAAGGAAATAACTTTTGGACCTTATGAGAGAAGGGCTCTTATTGCTGCTTGACATAGGTCAGGCACAGCCAACTGGCGGGCCGCGGGCCACGCGGTTTATCTTACAAACAAATGACGGCCCTCACACCCTGCGTCATAGTTGCGGTGTCACACCGATTCCCGTCTTGCTGTCACGTCATAGGTACATCTGACGTGCATAGCTCTATCTTTGTCGATTATAGCTTTCTGTTGCTTAGAGCGAAGCATAAAATGATCGAAAAGGACCATGGTGACATTGTATTGTTGTACAGACTACGGTCACGATAGCTAAACAAAACAACTTTTTAACACCTACACGCCGACATAATCATTTGAATACCAATTCAAGCGCCTTCGATAATCTTACATATATTTTAATTATATTACAATTATATTATTGTTGTATAATATAGTTAATATATTTCATATATATTAACATAGCAGCTTTATTGCTAATATAAATGAAACATACCACCAAATGATTGAAATTTTGAGTTACACATTTTGAGCTTTGAATTGACATGTATACACGTCCAAATGATAGAAATATCAAACAGTTCCATAATTGGCAAGATACATGGGAAGAAAACGGTAGAAAAAAGCGCTTCAACATTATATTTACGTATATTAAATTAAAGTATTTAACAAACATTTGTAAACAACTATTGATCATTTTCATATACTTAGTATTGAAAAAAGAATGAATGTAAAGAATATACCCCAAGGGAACTCGAACCTACAAAAAAGTTTGCAGCGACTCGAATCAACATCTCGGGTCGAGCCGATTCATTTTGCTGATGCTTATGTTATAATTGTAACAGATGTGACAACAGCGTGACAGAGGTTTGATACGTGCCGGCAACTATGCCTTACTGGTGTCTGTGTGCACGCATCACGTATTCACGTATGAATCGCCGTTCGCGGTGTGAAATTATACCTTACATTTACCGACTGATTCGTATTTTTATCGACACTGACGGTAACTTGGCCAAATTCACTACAATGTACCATAAACGCCACCGACGGAGAATCAGTGAACTATTCTTACGTCGGATGCGTGCAAATCGTATTTTACTTTTTCCGCCTTCCAGAAGTGATAAATTGTGAAAAATCGAATTTCTGTGATCTTGTGCTAGTTCAAGGAAGTAGGGGATTTCGTGTTATCAGTGAATAAACCATTAAATCGTTCAATATTTGCTAATTGGGAAATGTGTCAAGATGCCTGCAGCCATCTTGTTGCCTACATCGGTGTCTGTCTCTAGCTTGCCAGTTCAAGAAATACCATTCATCTGAACGCACGGTGTTTATTGGCGTTCAAACGTAAATCCCCGACTGTGGTGAAGTCTACCCGTATGTGGTATATCCGCGAAAGTTTCATGAATGCAATTGTTGAGACGGGGATAGTCAAATTCGAAATCGGGTCTCTCTGTCGCGCATGGCGTATATGTGCATGCTTTCCTTTGTTTGTGTGAGTGCACGCACACACGTCATGGCGCCTGGAGTCGGCCCCCTTAAGGGGGTAGACACGGCACGTGACCTCTCCGATTTGGATGGTCGGTATTACAGCAGCTTTTTCCTGCACAGAAATGGTAATACCGACAGGCGAGAGGGAGCTGCTTGTTATTTCGATATTCTAATCTGAATGTGGAAAGAAATTGTGAGCTGTTGCGTTGCACTTGAAAGAATTTAAACGGAAAGTCTGCTGGTAGTGCAAGCGTAGAAAATTCATTGCACATTTGAATTACTTGAAATGTGGTTATGCTTCAATATGTTTCGTTGCAGTAAGGAACTATAAGTGAAAAGAAAAAGTAGATGAGCTTCTATAAATTTACCGAAATCAGATCCACTCATGTTAGAATATTCGAGGTACAGGAACGGCCGAGGGGGGCCATGTGCATTTTGCCGAAGCACGCTATCTTTGTCTAGCGTAGCTTTCTTTTGGGGCGAACCCTAAAATGGTTAAAAAGGGCCATGGTGACGTAGGCGTCCTCACGACCGACGTTTTCACAGGATCATTGTAATAAGTAATACCTAATCGAGACAGAGAGACTACTCCTCTCCGTTCGATTATCTTACACTCAATTGTTCGAAACATTTTCTGCAAACCGTTTTTCCAACTGTTCACAATTGACCAGTCAGTCTCGTACACATGTTTGAATGGTGATTAGAAAGTTTTGAACAATACATTGTATTTTGATGACAAAAATGCAAGAAAAGATTGGCTGGAGAAATGGACTATCCCCCCTCCACGTGGGGGAATGCTCCGTGGCGATAACGACGCTCGACGACGCGGTGTAATACGATCCGAACCAGAGTATCGGTGTGACTAATCCTAATTCAACGATGAAACTTATTTATTTATTAATTTTTCTACATGCAACTTTTACCAATGTATTACGGAGATCTTTCTGATTCGAATTGGACCAAACACGATATAATTTGGATTGTATTTACTGGTTGATACAGACTTTGTGGTACGTACTCAATTAGTATCAGCAAGTAAATATAATTCAAACTATATCGTGTTTGGCCTTATTTTAATCAGAAAAATCTCGCAAGTACGTTAGTAAAAGTTTCATGAAGAGAAATTCAGAAAGTAAAAAAATTAACACGTGCGGGACTCGAACCTACAGAAAAGTTTCTGACGGCTCGAGACAAAATCTCCGCCCGAGCCGATTCATTCAGTTAGCTGATGATCACATTTGTAACAGATGTGGCAACAGCGCGACAGAAGTCTTGATAAGGTGCGACAACTATGCCTTACTGTGTCTGTATTCACGTATCACGTATGCACGTCTGAATCGACGTTCGATACTACATACATGGGAGCGTAAAGCTTATCAAAAAAATCAGGGAGTCAACTGTTGACTGATTTAGACATTTCCTTATAATATGTTTTATACAAAATAGTCAAAAGAATGAAAAAGAATAATAAGAGCAATAATTTCAAATAATTGCTGTACTACCACATTCTGAAAATATGATATCAGTACATCAATACTTCCAGTATTAGTAAAAAAGTTCCAATCTCTTCTTTTATATTTTAAATAATATATAGCCATATAATTATAACATAAATTCGACAGCGATTTCAAGTCAAGCATGTGTTACAGTAAAAGCGTTTAGTAAATTTATACATACAGTTCCCAGTCAACGTACGCCTAAAATGCATGACCTACCCTATAATCGTACGAAAATGCATACATTGACTGCATCACGCTTTTCCTGTAGCACATGTCACAAGCCAACGCTTCAGTTTTGCTATGATTTCACGTTGCCAGCCCTCCTGAGTAAGCGCCACCTCATCACCACTACCTGAACTAAATTTGTGACGTCACGTGCTCTGTTTTAACGGCAATACTAAAAGCGGACGACGAAACTCGTCTGTGGGAGTACAGTCAGAAAGGTTCGTTTTTCTTCCTTATATGAGAATATTTTGAGCTGGGTGAGGGCTCATTCGAAAGAGGAAGGTTCAACGAGGAGCGCTGCACGCCCTGATTGTGTCACAAAACTCTTTTAGTGACCTAAAAATGCTTGTATGTCAATGCGTTCTTTCGCGACCACGACTCTGCTCGCTTAAATAAAAGAATAATTAGTTTATTTCTTATTAATGAACAACCAAAAATTCCACATTAGCCTCGCTTAAAGACGATGTAACATTTGCCGTACGATTCTCTCGATACCGTCGAGGCCCCCGTACACGACGAAGCGCCACAAAACGTTGCGCGCCTGAGTCCCGGGATTTCGAGCGCTCTAATTGGGCAGTGTTTTTGGTTAATAACTCAAAAACGAAGCTTCAAACAACATTTTGGTCAAGGAAAAAGTTGTTCAGAATCACCTCAGCTACCCCCCATTTCCCGATGTTCCCCTAGTTACGGGACACCCTGTATATTAAGTGGGACCGATAGGGTCCGAATGCCCACGCTTTTCTTCTATATTCATTCGTAAGAGTTTCCCCGCTGAATAAGGACGTGCCTTCGTTTACTATACGAATAAAATAAAAAAAATTACTTTTAGTAAACTGAACTGTGCATTATATATGTAGGGATTTGGTTATTAGATATAAGATTTGGTGCAGTAACTTTATTTGAACAACAATAACAAAGAAGACGGACTTTAACAAATTATAAGTAACTCGCTGATACTCTCTCGCCATATCTCTCTATATCTCTCTATATCCTACTCGCTGCTCACTGTCTCACTATACTCTCTCTATGTCGCTAATCGGTTATAATAATGATTTATCCTTGCTGCTCGCCGCCTTATATACTAAAACGACACACACACACATACTCTATACCTCTCGGTCAACGCACTTTACTCGCTTATCTCTCTCATACACACACTCTCTCTCTCACTCTGCGTCATGTTTATTTCGGCGGTCGCTCACCTATTACCTGTGTCTTAGGTTTATTATGACGTCGGTCATTGACACCGGTGAGCGACCCGCATCCTCGTCGGCTGTCGAAATAAACATGTTATCGCGCAATTTTAACCCTTAACTGCTACTGTGGGGTCCAGGAGTACCCCTGACGTTAAAAAAGGCGTTATAGTTTTTCTCACAATCAACAGATAGCTCTAGGTGTCTCTGTAATCCTTAATTAGGTTATGGTTTACAATTAGCCACATTAGCTTTGCAAATAATAGTACGTCTTTCGGATTTTAAATAAAAAGGTCTAAGAAGACCCCACTATAAGGTTAATGTAAGTTTTTTCCAGCTACTAGAATAGTTGTTTTTTTATCACTTCTATTTTAAAATATATGCAAAAATGTAAAACAGTAAATAATTATATAGAAATTTGAGGTTACCTATAATTTTTAAGATGGCATCATCAAAAACGTCAATCAATGATGAATTAGGGGATTTGTTTGGAGATCCACTTTTTGTGGAATCCGATGAGGAAAGTGACGCGGATGATGAAGAATATATACAAAGTAATCACGAGACATCGTCTGAATTTTCATTTGAAAGCAGCGAATCAGATTGCGATACAGAAGATAATATTTTTCCTCCCGACCAAGAATGCTTTTTTGGCAAAAAACGCTGTTATAAGTGGTCCAAAAAGGCTCCTGTAATAACTCGTACTCGCGCATGTAATATCGTTACTGGGGTTCCTGGTCCAAAACACGATGCAAAAAACATTGATTCCTCTGATATATTGTCGGCTTGGCAATTGTTTATTACAGATGATTTACAGTTTATTACAGAGACAGTTTTACTCAACACCAATATCAATATAAACGAGAATAAAGGAAAATATATGATGCCTGAAACAACGTATTTGAAACTTTTAGATATGATAGAATTGAAATCTTTTATAGGCCTGCTTTATTTGTCGGGTATAATGAAGTCAAACCACGAAAATGTTGCAGGACTTTTTGCTAACGATGGAACTGGACGCGACATTTTTCGTGCTACTATGAGCATGCAACGATTTTTATTTATATTATCATGTTTGCGTTTTGATTGTGCTGCCACGAGAGATGTTAGGAAAATTGATGATAAACTTGCAGCAATTAGAGATCTATGGGAAAAATTTCTAACTAATTGTAAGAAATATTATACACCGGGATGCAATGTCACGATTGATGAAATGTTGGTTCCATGTCGTGGTAGATGCAGCTTTCGAATGTATATGCCTAATAAGCCGGCTAAGTATCGACTAAAAATACTGTGTCTTTGCGATTCGCAAACATTTTACTACACTGGTAAAAACACAAATAAAACAACATTATCAATCCCAACTGAAACTGTTCTCGAGCTTGTAACACCGATTGAGAACACAAATCGGAATATCACTGTAGATAATTGGTTCATGTCAATTGAATTGTGTGACCAATTGAAAGCCAGAAAGTTGACAGTCTTAGGCACTATAAAACAAAATAAGCCCCAAATTCCACAAGAATTCAAGCCAAATAGAAAACGTCTTGTAGAATCTTCTTTATTTGGACATAATAATGAAAAAACTATTTGCTTCTATGTACCTCGAAAAAATCGAGCTGTTGTACTATTATCCACCATGCACAGTGATCAGAAAATTAGTGACTACAAGAATAAACCTGATATCATAATTGATTACAACCAGACAAAGGCAGGAGTAGATGTTTTAGATCAGTTATGTGCTAACTATACTGTCTCGCGTCGATCACGTCGTTGGCCACTAACTATTTTTTATACAATTTTAAATATAGTAGGCGTAAATGCTAGTGTTATACTTCGATATAACAAAAATATGGGCGAACTCAATAGTATAACGAGAAGAAACATGCTAAAGACTCTGGGAATGGCTTTAGTGATGCCCCACATTAAACGTCGTCCTGTTCGATACCTGACGCGGGAATTAAGAAACGTAATTACCAAAATTAGTGGGGATACACCTTCCTCAACACCATCTGAATCAGAACCACTAAGAAAAGCCAGGTGCTGCATATGTCCGAGGCAAGCAGATAAAAAAACTAAAGTGGTGTGTGAAATGTGTGATAAACATATATGCCAGAGCCACCGACACTCAATTTGTCCAAATTGTTTACAATTATGTTAATTATAGTTCCTAGTATGTATAATGTAAAGTTACATTCAAATAATACCTATTAAAAATTATTTTTTTGCCTAATTTAAGTTTTTGTTATTGGGGTACTTTAGGACCCCACCATAGAGTTACCGTATTTCTATTTTACCATAGCAGTTAAGGGTTAAAATTGCCGAACGGTTCCGACTCCTACACCCGACCCCCCTGCAATGATATCTGGCCTCAGATATCCTCTGCATCTTCCTCGCCGCTTTGATCGGAGTCTGGGTCATGGACCCAGCCTTTCATATACTCCGCCGCCGTGCTGGTCTCCTTCGGACCCTCATGCTCGCCGATCTTTTGGACCATGTAGCGGTCGTTTCGTAACGGTTTGACTACCTGATAAGGGCCGTAGTACTTCGCCGCGAACTTCGTACCAGGGCCCTGCTGCGTCCTCTTTATCGCCACTAAGTCGCCTTCCCTATACGTCGTAGCGGTTTTTCGGCGTTTATCAAAACCGCTCCTATTCTCCCGCTGGATTTCCGCGATCTTTTCTTTTGCGCATTCCCTCAATTCGCACCTGACCTCATCGAAGGAGGTAGTCCACTCTCGCTCCAGTAGTTCCCTCAGGTGGATCATTCTGTAGGCGCATGTCGATTCCGAACATCACCCGGAAAGGGGTCATGCCCGTACTACGGCTAACCGTGGCGTTTAAGAATTTCTGGCAACGCTCAAGGTACTTGTACCATTCCTCGGGACGAGGGGCTGCGAGTTTCGGCAGGGTCGGTATTAATACCCTATTGACCCTCTCTACCTGCCCGTTACCCCGCCGCATTCCGGTGGTAATGGTGATATGCTCGATTCCCTCCGTAGAAAAATAATTTTTGAACTCGTTGGAGGTGAAGGCCGTGCCGCGATCGGATACTATACGGCGCGGATTCCCGAAAATTATTGATTGTTTTTTGAGCCTATCTATCACCTCAACGGTCGCCGTAGTTTTAGTTGCGTACAACCAGGTGAACTTCGCGAACGCGTCTACAACTAGGAAGATATGCCTATAGTTTTTCCTCGTGGACGTTAGCGGCCCCAAGTGGTCGATATGGTACGTGTCCAGCGGGGTTTCGCCTTTCTCTACCGGGTGTAGGAACCCTTCCTGCTTCCCGTGCTTCCGTTCCGCGAGGATGCAGCTGACACAGTTTACGATTACCCGATTAATTGTTGGCTTCATATGCGCAAACCAATAATCCCGCTTGACGATTGCCTCCGTTTTTCCGCCCGCGAAATGCCCTAGTTCGTACGCGCGTTTGACTATACTCGTCTGCATCGACCGTGGCACTATTAATTTGTAATCGTCCTCGACAACTTTGAATAGGAGACCGCCCCGCACGCAGTATCCACTTATCGCACTTTCCTTTAGGGCCTCGAGGAGCTTGCTAATGCCTTCGTCCACCGCCTAGGCCCTTTTTAACCGCGCATTGATGCTATCGTTGCTCTCGCTTACTAACATACACTCGGGCAGTGGCTGACGGCTAAGCGCGTCTATGTGCCGCATGCTATTTCCCGAGCGGTGCGCGATTTCGTATTGGAATTCCTCTAGTAACAGCGCCCATCGCGCTACACGCACGCAGAGATCCTTTCGCGCACGGAGGTCTTTTTACGAAATTTAACTACGGCCTCGGTCTTACGCTCTGAGGGTCGCACTGTCTGGTTCTCGATTATGTGGCCCAAGAATTCAACTTTAGTTTGCAACAACTGACACTTCTTCCAATTTATCACCAAACCTGCCTCGCTCGCCGTTTTCAGAACCCTGCGCAGGTTCTCGACGCCGGACTCTGCGTCTACGGATGATACAATCAGGTCGTCTAAGTACGTCAACGTTATTTTTTCGTTTATTAGCTCCCGGAACACGGCGTTTATAAACTTTTGGAATAGTGCCGGTGAGTTACACAAGCCGAAGGGTACTTTTAAAAACCCATATTGACCATCCGGGACAACGAACGATGTATATTTCCTACACTTCGGTTTTATCGCGACATGAAAAAACCCGTTTTTTAGGTTCCGCGTGCTAAATACCTTCGCGCTCTGCAGCGCGTCCAACTGATCGTCTATTAGGGGAAGCGGATAACGATCCTTAATAATTTTTCAATTTAGTTGGCGGTAATCGACGCACAACCGCGATGACCCGTCCTTTTTACGTACGAGGACGACCGGACTTGCGTAATCTGACAGTGAGGGCTGAAAGACCCCGTCGCGTAGCCATTCTCGTATATGCGCATTCACCTCGTCGCGTTCCGTCATGGACAAACGTCTTGCTCGCTGGTAAACGGGCTCTTCGCCCCTTAGGACAATCGACATTTCGACTCCTACCTCGCGGGTTTTCTCTGGCTTGTAGTCTTTTACCAGGGATAGTACACGGTTTTTGATTCGCGCGTCTCCTATATGCGATACATCGACCAAGTTCACCTCCTCGCACACGTCGATCTGTAAAACCTCGGGAAAACCGTTATCCGCCAGCTGTGCCTCGCCTAAACGACGGATCTCGATGTGCCCGTGCCGGATAACCAGCTGTACGGTGTTTAGGAAGTCGATCCCGAGCAAAAGGCTATGCCTGATCGATGACTCGGGCACGACGTGCGCCGTGATGGGGTACAGGGAGCCGTCTATGTCGATGGTGGTTGTGAAACCCCCCAGTGTCTTATTCGAAACCGATCCTATCCTGTCGAACGAGACCTGATTGTACTGCAATTCCGGCGCACCTATCCTGTCGTACACGTCTGCTCGCATCAGCGTGACGTCGCTCCCGGTATCGATAAGCGCGGTTATTTCTACATTATTCATTTTTGCATCTTTTAGGTACTTCCCCTTTGCTGCGGCCTCGGCTGGGCGGCTGTCCACAGCGGCTAACGTCTTTTTAGGGCAGTTGGAGCCGATGTGTCCGAATTCCCGACAGTTGAAACACTTCGTACCCTTTGTCTTTCAGCTGGCATTCGGCTGCTCGGTGACCCCTCCTTCCGCAGTTGTGGCACCTCTCGAGATTCCGCTGCTGGTCGTCTATGTCGATGGTGGTTGTGAAACCCCCCAGTGTCTTATTCGAAACCGATCCTATCCCGTCGAACGAGACCTGATTGTACTGCAATTCCGGCGCACCTATCCTGTCGTACACGTCTGCTCGCATCGGCGTGACGTCGCTCCCGGTATCGATAAGCGCGGTTATTTCTACATTATTCATTTTTGCATCTTTTAGGTACTTCCCCTTTGCTGCGGCCTCCGCTGGGCGGCTGTCCACAGCGGCTAACGTCTTTTTAGGGCAGTTGGAGCCGATGTGTCCGAATTCCCGACAGTTGAAACACTTCGTACCCTTAGTCTTTCAGCTGGCATTCGGCTGCTCGGTGACCCCTCCTTCCGCAGTTGTGGCAACTCTCGAGATTCCGCTGCTGGTCGTCGTTAGCCCGCCGCCGCTGCCTCTCCTGGTACCCGCTGGATCCTGTCGTCTTCTTCGGGGCTCGGCTCGTCTCAGCTCCTCCGCGTAGCACCACCTTCTCGAACGCGGCGAAAAGGTCGGCCTTGGTCCGAAACCGCTCTATGCGTGCCTGGTTCCGCATCGTCAGATCTGGGATCCCTTCGAGCAGGTATTCGACGATTTCCTCCTCGTCGATGGGCACCCGATTTCCCAGGATCACCTTCGCATGGTAATATTCGCTGAAGCGCTCTCCGTGCTTCCAGCGTCGCTGCTCGAACTCCCTCTTCCTAGTGACCCTGCTCGGCCGGTGGTGGAACATCATCCTCATTTCCACCAGTAGGTCGTCCGTGCCCATCGCGACGTGCTCGGGTCTCGAATGCAGCCACTCCACTGCCTTCCCTTTCAGCCGCGACCCCAGCTTCACCATGGCCTTGCCATCAGACAATCCATGGGCCCTTCTTAGGGTACGATCAGCTTGGCTCCGTTCGACAGACGACCGGCATGCCGGGCAAAAGACGTCCGATGCGTGCATTCGTGTTAGTGCATGTGTGTGAGCCATAGATTGCCCTCCGACACGCGGTGGAGTACACAAGTTGCCTGTGAAAGGCACAAAAAACTATTTTCTGACTCAAATCATATGTTCAACCCTTATTTATTTCAACTTATATTTTTAACTGATTGTAACAATTTCAGATTCTATGTTAATTTTTTGTTACTTCATTTTAATTTTAAAACTTAATTGAAAAAAAGGATGGCGATGGTGTGGAGGTAATATTATATATAATATAATATATATAAGGTAATGTTAATATTATTGTTACAATTTGAAAAGCGTCACCTGTCGTTTGTCGCGAAGGTGGATCGCGAGAGGGGACAGTCGCAGATAGAGAGCCGTGCCGAATAGACGAATTAACAATTGAGAGTTTATAGTAACACCCTTGTTTCTTCATTTAATAAACGTAAAGTTATACAACATTATATATAAAATATTATTTGAAATACTCAAATTATGTCGTCTTTGGACTCATTTTAATCGGAATAATATCACAAATATGTTGATCAAAATTATATAAAAAAAGGACTGAAAATAAAAAAGATTGCAATGCATTGATATCTTGATCAGTACAAAAACGCATCTGGTCTTTGCCGATTGTCACAGTCGCAGCTTCTCTTTCTTTTCCTCGCGCCATCCTTTTCTGCGCCCGAAACTTATTACCATCAATTAAACCAGTAAATGTAGTCCAAATTATATCGTGTTTGGTGTCATTGTAAACAGAAAAATGTCACTAATGTCTGGGTATAAGTTTCATAACAAAAGAATGAGCAATAGCAAAGTTTCATTGTTGTTATCAGCGGGCCCATAGTTCAAGTGTTCTCGAGAACCCCAATGTCTATCGAGCTGGCCGTGGAAAGGTTTGTTTTTGTAGTAACGGGAGGCGTCTCAAGTGTATGTACGACTCTACGACAAAATTCAAAATAGTTTGAGTTTGTCCGGCTTTCGACTTGCCCGACGAAAACGGCTACACCGATAGACCACACACATGCTCTTCAATACATCGAAACGCTCACACATGTAGCTGACGTCACACGTCGGGTTAATCGCCCGATATCGGTGCCACTCTAACCACGAAGTCGGACGAAAAGACACACGCACATGCAGCCCAAGGTATCGTGCATGTGAGCTCGTTGCCGGTTGTCTGTCGAACGGACGGAAAACGGGGCCAAGCTGATCCTACCCTTAGGAGCTGGAGTTGCCGTTCCCAGTGGTCGTATGGTCCGTCCGCGTCGAAGTAATTCGGCGATTGCCGTTACACTCGTTCTTGCCCTGGGCACCTCCCTGCATGTCGGCGCGTATGCGACGCCTGCGGGCTGTTCCACTTCCTCTGGTTCCACCGGTCGAGTTGAGCTGGCCGCTAAATTCAACTGTTGCACTCTCTGCATCAGCTCGACTTCTCGGCGCGCCAGTTCAAGTTGCTTCTACATCATGTCTCGTTCCCTCCGAGTCATCTCCATCTCGCGACGCATCCACTCCGTTCCCTGCTCCTCCTTTCCTGGGCGTTCCGGCATTATCGGCTCCTGCACGTCCTTTGGCGTGTCCGACAGCAGGTCTCCCGTTGGATCGGCACTCAGGAGCCTCGAGATCAGCTCGGACTTCGTGCCTGTCGTCGGCTGCTCCAACTCCCGCAGTCTATCTTTTAATCGTTGGACCGTAAGCTCACCGTATTGTGCCATCTTCTCGATTCGGCACCAAACACACAGTCCCTACACCGCAATTACTTTCACAATCTATTCCCGGACGAGCCCCCACTTTGTAGGGATTTGGTTATTATTAGCTGGTAGGCTAAGTAAATCCCACGAAGAAGATTTGGTGCAGTAACTTTATTTGAACAACAATAACAATAAGACGGACTTTAACGAATTATAAGTAACTCGCTGATACTCTCTCGCTATATCTCTCTATATCCTACTCGCTGCTCACTGTTCACTGTCTCACTGTCTCATACTCTCTCGATGTCGCTAATCGGTTATAATAATGATTTATCCTTGCTGCTCGCCGCCTTATAGACTAAAACGACACACACACACATACTCATATACTCTATACCTCTCGGTCAACGCACTTTACTCGCTTTACTCTCTCCCACACACACACACACTCTCTCTCTCACTCTGCGTCATGTTTATGTAGGCGGTCGCTCAGCTATTACCTGTGTCTTAGGTTTATTATGACGTCGGTCATTGACACCGGTGAGCGACCCGCATCCTTGTCGGCTGTCGAAATAAACATGTTATCGCGCAATTCTAAAATTGCCGAACGGTTCCGACTACTACATATATTATCACACATCCTCATAATCTAGTTTTCCAACAGATTCGTCCAAGTAATAAGACCCATAATAATAATATTCATATTATTCATATACAGGGTGGCCCGGAACATGTGCATTATTTTTAAAAGAAGGGTAGCTGAGGTGATTCTGAACAACTTTTTCCTTGACCAAAATATTGTTTGAAGCTTCGTTTTTTAGTTATTAACGAAAAACACTGGCCAATGCGAGGGCCCGTATAGCGCGAACTCAGTCACAATTGCGCGGGGCCGAGATCGGGTGCATCGAGGGGCAACGTACGGCAAATATTACAATCGTCTTACATTAAGAATAGTGTTTAATTCTTCGTTATTCATGAATAACAATTTAATTTACAAGTCGTTTAATAACTGTTTCATACTTTTATTCGTTTTCCCAAACGAATAATGTGTTTTATTAATTATGAAAAAGTGTTTGGATGATTAATGTCAGAAAAGGGTAGTTAAATAAACTTATCCGTTCGACGGTGTCTTGGCACATGGTCATTGTACCGATCCTGACCTATCTTAACAATTTAATATTAATTCATATATATATTAATTAAAATAGATTATAATCGCCACCGACGTTTACACTTCGGTCGTGCGGTCTTAAGCGCACACTAGTTTTTTGTTTAAGCTGTGGGACGCGTACGCAATCGGCAGGTCGTTTCCTATCTCCCCTTGACTGAGCACGGCTCCAATAGCATATTCAGATGCATCTGTAGTAACGATGAATGGTTTATCGAAATCTGAAGCCAACGCTTCAGTTCTGCTATGATTTCACGTTGCCAGTCCTCCTGAGTAGGCGCCACCTCATCACCACTACCTGAACTAAATTTGTGACGTCACGTGCTCTGTTTTAACGGTGTTACGAGCCAGGGCTGTGGGCAACGCCTAGACCGGCGATGTTTATATTACCCAAGGAATATGGTTGAGAATTTATTAGTAAGGTGCACGGACGAACCTGATGCGAAATCAGGGAGCCGCTGGGATTGATGTATGCGAGGACGAACCCGATGCGAAATCGGGGAGCCTCAGGAATAGAATCAAGCGCGGACGAACCTGGTGCGAAACCAGGGTGCCGCAGGAGGGTGAAACGTCGTGGACGAACCCGATGCGAAATCGGGGAGCCACTAGGAAAGAGTGCGCAGACGAACCCGGTGCGAAACCGGGGAGCTGCAGGAGTTTGGTTTATTCACAGACGAACCCGGTGCGAAACCAGGGAGCTGTTCGGAGGTTTGGTAAACGTACGGACGAACCTGATGCGAAATCAGGGCGCCGTAGGATACAGACGAACCTGGTGCGAAACCAGGGAGCTGTAGGATGGGTTAGGTTTCGTGGACGAACCCGATGCGAAATCGGGGAGCCACTAGGTTGGAGTAGTTACCTTGTTTTGGATAAGGCGTGCGAACGAACCTGATGCGAAATCAGGGAGTCGCAGGAAAAGTTAGTTTGACTCGTAAATACATAATCGATACAACTCGAGCGGTTAAGTTGTATCTGTGGGACGTTACTACTAATATAAAGGATTACGGAGTAAAGATAGGTTTTAACGAATCTACTCGATTTAATGGTGAACAGTTTATGAGTTTATATTGCAACCAGTTGTTTGTACAAGTGTAATTGTCGCGATGTAGTTAAATAGTGTGTGAATTATTACCTAAGCTGCACGGTGTTGACGCACTGGCGATGCGGGGTCTGAGAACGGTTACAAAGTATGCCGAAAGAACTTCAACCGGACTATGCGGATTCTAACGGGTTAACTTTATCTGAATGGTGCCGTAAGCCCAATTCTTATTGAATTGCAACCGACTCTCTACAAGCGTAACGCGACGTGACTATGCGCGTAGCTGTGTAGTTATGAACCGAAGATGATTAGAAACGGAGGGTTTATATAGTCCCGAAATGTATGGAGGGGCTAATTAGGAACCTCCATAAAAGGTAAGAGCGCAGAGTCTTCGTCAGGTCACGAATGTACCTAATCTGTCGCGATGCAGTTGGTCGATTCTAAAAGGGTTAACCGTCGTGTGGTATTGAGATGAATCTTTAGGCGTCTTCCGTTCCTACGCAAGATCGAACGACGCGTGCGAGCGCAGCGAAGGAGAATATTATTCATACGTAACAACGGCAATACTAACGGCGGTCGGCGAAACTCGTCTATGGGAGTGCAGTCAAAAGTCTTCGCTTAATTTCCTTATATGAGAATATTTTGAGCTGGGTGAGGGCTCATTCGAAAGAGGAAGGTTCAAAGAATTTCGCGGCAGGCCCCGATTGGGTCCCAAAACGCTTTTAGTGACCTAAAAATTCCTGTATTCTGCGGGTGGGTATTTTTGGACTTTTTGTTACACTTTGAACAGTCATATTATTAGATATCAACACAATTTCGTTGAAATTCCTGTGCTGCGAAGTCTTTGAACCTTCTTCTTTCGAATGAGCCCTCACCCAGCTCAAAATATTCTCATATAAGGAAATTAAGCGAAGACTTTGACACCCATGTTTTGGTCCATATTATGTCGATATACAGCTCGCTGCATTACCCGTGTCTACCCCCTTAAGGCGATTCAATAATTTTTTGACTTTTATATTGTGTTCTTCCAACGATGAAGCGTATACTACTATGTCGTTCAAGTAAACAAAGAACTAATGTGCGCCTAAGACCGCACGATCGAAGTGTAAACGTCGATGGCGATTGTATTTTAATTCTATTTTAATTAATATATATATATGAATAATATGAATATTATTATTATGTGTCTTATTACTTGGACGAATCTGTTGGGAAACTAGATCAGGGCTCGGAATTAAGTGAACTTTCGGGCCGATTTTCAGCGGCAACGCCCCCCTTTCTCCGGCCGCACGTCTTGGCCCCCGCGATCGCCGCGCAGCACGAACGTCCTCAGGCGCGTAACCGCGCGGGTCGCATTAGGGTGACACTCGTATCAATAGGATTCTACATCGTCCCATGTCCCATGGACCGCGCGGTTCATATGCTACGCGCCTGAGGATCTTCGAGCCGATTGGAGATCGCGGGGCCAAGACGCGCGGCGGGAGAAAAGGGGCGTTGCCTCTGAAAATCGGCCCGAAAGTTCACTTAATTCCGAGCCCTGAACTAGATGATGAGGATGTGTGATAATATATAATGCACAGTTCAGTTTACTAAAAGTAATTTATTTTATACAGTAAAAGAAGGCACGTCCTTACTCAGACGAAAAACTCTAACGAATGAATATAGAAGAGAAGCGTGGAGCATTCGGACCCTATCGGTCCCTCTTAATATAAACACTTTTGTACAAACATTGGAATTCTGTACCCCAATATATTCTCAGAACTATAAGAGATAATTATTTGTTTATTTAACTGGATTTTACACTGTTACGAGCCGGGGCTGTGAGCAACGCCTAGGCCGGCGATGTTGATATTACCCAAGGAATATGGTTGAGAATTTGTTAGTAAGGTGCACGGACGAACCTGATGCGAAATCAGGGAGCCGCTGGGATTGATGTATGCGAGGACGAACCCGATGCGAAATCGGGGAGCTTCAGGAATAGAATCAAGCGCGGACGAACCTGGTGCGAAACCAGGGAGCCGCAGGAGGGTGAAACGTCGTGGACGAACCCGATGCGAAATCGGGGAGTCGCAGGAAATGTTAGTTTGACTCGTAATTTAATATTCGATACAACTCGAGCGGTTAAGTTCTATCTGTGGGACGTTGCTACAAATATAAAGGATTACGGAGTAAAGATAGGTTTTAACGAATCTACTCGATTTAATGGTGAACAGTTTATAAGTTTATATTGCAACCAGTTGTTTGTACAAGTGTAATTGTCGCGATATAATTAAATAGTATGTGAATTATTACCTAAGCTGCACGGTATTGACGCACTGGCGATGCGGGGTCTGAGAACGGTTACAAAGTATACCCAAAGAACTTCAACCGGACTATGAGCATTCTAACGGGTTAACTTGATCTGAATGGTGCCCTAAGCCCAATTCTTACTGAATGCAACCGACTCTGTACAAGCGTATGCGACTTGACTATGCGCGTAACTGTGTAGTTATGAACCGAAGATTTTTTTTTGTTTGGAAATGACTTGGGGGGTGGGAGGGGTAACGGAGAGCAACAAAAAGTGAACGAAGAGATGAAGGCACCCAAGAATCTGCGCACATGTGCGTGCTTTCTCTCCGTATTTCCCCTCCCCCCTGCGGGATGTGCCGTGCCTGCCAGCTATACGCCAGCTTACCGGTAAACATGAAATTTACGTGTAATTAACTGCCTGGGGTAGAATGCTTCAAAATAGAAGAGTATTAATATGAGAAAAATGGCGGAAAAATTGCAAATAACCAACACGGATGTGAGTTAATATAAGGATGAGAGAAAGGAACAAAGATAACATTGAATTTTCTCCAGGTGGGTGGGCAAACTGGAGAGCCGATGCACCCATGGGCGCATGTGGAAGAAAAAGAGTAAGAAAAGAAAGGAGTAAGGTCGTGAATAAGGGCAAGTCGCGAATCGCGAGCGCGGGCATGAGGGGGGGGGGGAGTACTCCGCGATCAGTCAGGACGCTGGTCGAATTTGGAGTGAAGCGGGAAGTTGATATAGTTATGAACCGAAGATGATTAGAAACGGAGGATTTATATAGTCCCGAAATGTATGGAGGGGTTCGTTAGAAGCCTCCGTATATGGTAAGGACACACAGTCTTCGTCGGGTCACGCTTGCACCCAATCGGTCACGATGCAGTTGGTCGAAACTAAAAGGGTTAACCGTCGTGTGGTAGCGAAATAAATCTTTAGACGTCTTCCGTTCCTACGCAAGATCGGACGACGCGTGCGAGCGCAGCGTAAGAGGATATTATTCATACGTAACAACACAATGCATTAAACCAACACGCCTTCTCAAAAATTATTCGTTTATATAAGAACGCACCTTCCTCTTTCTTTCTCTGGGGTCAACTACACATGGTCCAACATTTGTTGCTTTGGATTAGGGAAACCCAGAAAAAACCTAATCAGACCAAATAGTACAATACTATATATATACTCAAATATCAAACTTCAAACCCATTCCACTTCTTAGTTCCAGGAATTTCACAGTTGGTAATGGTTCTGTTAAGATATCAGCTATCTGGTTACCTGTTGGAATATATTTCAACTTTATTCAATTTTTTAAATTTTATTATATTGTTGTCAATTTTTCTCAATTTGTTCGCTTGAGAAATGATATTTTATATCTATGCGTTTAGATCTTTTGTGGTTTGCTTAAATCAATAACGATTTAACATTAAATGAAGTTTTAATTACCACAGCAGGGTGTTGCCAAATTGTATTTGATGAATTTCTTAATATGGGGTTATGTGCCCGGTTTTACGCGAAAGCGCTCTGCTCGTGGTATAAAATTAACTGATAATAAAATAACTCAAAAGTTAAAGAAACTTAATACAAACTTCCAACTTTACATACTCATCGTCGAGTTTTACGCCAAAGCAATGCAATTAAACAGCGACGCTAAGCACTGTCTGATTTTCGCTCGATCGGAAAACTTCAAATGCATACATACAGATATGAAGCCGCGTTGTAAATGCCCATATTGTAAGTGGGTTTCCGCACATTTCTGATCTTGTTAGAGCGAAACCGTGTTGCTGGATACCTTGTTATAGGAGCTTTACCTGTATAACAAAGACATAAACAAAATATCATCAAATTAAGTAGAAACTCCCCCCCCCCCCAATTTGAACCGCTATCCGGCGTCGCACTACACTGTAAAGTGCAGTGCCACTGATTCTATCAGTGGTTGACAATTGCATGGAATATTAATTATACAGCCCCTGATTATAATTTTTGTATTATTTTCTATTTTAGCAGAGGCTGTACTCGACGCCGACTGTGCATTATATATTATCACACATCCTCATAATCTAGTTTCCCAACCGATTCGTCCAAGTAATAAGACACATAATAATAATATTCATATTATTCATATATATATTAATTAAAATAGAATTAAAATACAATCGCCATCGACGTTTACACTTCGATCGTGCGGTCTTAAGCGCACATTAGTTTTTTTTACACCAAAGCAATACAATTAAATTGCGACGCTAAGCACTAGTGGTGGAGAAATATCGGCGCCCAGAATGACTTCAATTTTGTCGGACGATGCGAACTCTGGATCTGCTAGATCGAGATCCTGTAGATGCGGCCAGTCGACTTTTGAAGTTGAGCTGCTGACGTACGACGTTAGTTTAGATAGTATGAGAGTTGTTATTAATACCTTGTCGTGACTCAAGCAGGACCAAGCAACCAAAGAAGTACACGCACGGGCGGTCGCAATCTGCTGACCTCCCACTCCGAAGATGGCTAATGAGGACTGAGCTCGAGGTAACCTCAGGCGTTGAAGGAGGCTCTCGGTTACCATGGACGCTTCGGACCCTTGGTCGATCAGAGCTCTTACTGTATGTCGGTGTCCATTTCGGTCTTCTACTTCGATGCGAGCTGTGGCGAGGAAGACAGTCGACGCACGAACTCGACAGTCGTACGCCAGGTGAGAATTGACACTTCTCATGGCTAGCGAATCGTTCAATTTAAATTTTTCGTGAGAGACGAATGATGGCGCTCTCCACAGACGAAGCACTCGCGCTTAGAAGTACAGGCACTGAGTTTGTGATCACCGAGACAATTTAAACACGAGCCTGTTGAGTAGACTGTAAGCTTTCTATCTCGTGCGGATTCGGCATTGTATTGATCGCAGTTTATGAAGAAATACTCCTTGTGACACAACGCGCACTTGATTTGAACGGCTCGTTTTTCCGTATGATGTAAGCGAACGGCGCGATTTGATTATAAGCGACCTCTGTCGGTTGAGAGCGGTTTCGGTTTGCTCGCGGTGGTTGGTGTGAACGCCTGGAGCGTTTGAAGCCGCTTCGAAAGGAAACGGTTTAAACTTGCGTCTTTCGATAACACCCGAGACTTTCGAGTGGGTTGACGGTGCTCGACACGCAATTAATCAACCTTTCGAGTTCCGTGACCAATTCGAATTGAGGCTTTTTCAAAGACGCGAATTTAGAGAAGCACGAACGGACTAATACTTGCTTGTTCTCGTAATGTTCGGTCAGAGTCGATAGTCGTTCGGAGTCGCTCGGAGTCGATGATCGATCAGTCGTGAGCCTTTGACGATTCTCAACCAGCTGATTGCTGTATTCTTGCAGCGTCTCTATCTGGACGAGATACTCCTCCTCAACGGTTTCTGCTACTTGATTTCTTGCATAATCACTCTCTTTCAGGGATTCCTTGTATCTGAAGGTGAGTAGACCGTTATTCGCCTCAAAATTATGCCAAAGCTTGTCGCCCGGAAGATTCACGTGGTACAAGAAGGAGCGCACCTTGCGGCTGTTAATTTATAGCTAGGCCCCCCTTCCCCGGTGAGATGCAGTGCAAGATATTTCCTGTTCTGGTTAAGGGCCTCTCCGGAAGGATCTAGCACGTAGGGCGACCAATGGCGTAAGCATTGTAAAGGGTTAAATTATTAATGACAATTCAAAAATTTATGTTAAAATTTAGTGAAGTTTATTAAAACATTTTAAGCAAAGATGTGGTTGTGATTTCCACACTTTACAGCATGTAACAACTTGCTTTGTGATTTTCCTCGCTAACTGGCGTCCGAATATTTTTGTGTTTGTGCTGTAACATTCAGCACAGTATTTTCGAACTTTATATGCCTTTCCTTCCTTCTTTTGACATTTGTGAATACGTCTACTTGTATCGGCCCTAATTGGAGTTTCCTCGTGTGAATGTCGTGTGAGAGCATCTACCAATTGTTTTCGGAATGTTGTAACTGACATTTTCCTTCCTGTTACATTTTGGAACATATGTAATGCATTCACAACGGCAGTATTCAAAAGAAGGTCGAATACTAGTTTTCTGTACCATTTTAGTGATCTTCTAAGTGGACTGCTGTAAGCACCCATTTGATCAGACAGATCAATCGCCGTTTTTCCCTTATTATAATCAATAATAATTTTTGGTTTACAGCAAACCCCTGTTTTTGTTGTTACGTTTTCCATTTCGTCAGAATGCTTGGTCGAAAGAACTAAAACATCCCCCTTGTCTTTCCATTTCATGATCGTAATTCCTTTACTGTTTTCTTGAGCAAGGACTTCTCCGCGTCGCAGTTTGGCAGTCACAACTTCATTTGGATTGTCTTTGCGATTTGGTCGAAGAGTACCAACCAAATGCGTATTTTTTGATATGAGTTTGTTCGCTTAATCCACACTCGTGTAATAATTGTCCGTGCATAAAGTATGGCCTTTATCCAACACATTTTCACATAAATTCATGACAACATTTGTGGGTGTTGTATTTTCCTTTTCCAATGATTTACCGGTCTAAATGCGAAAGTTATAAGTGTAATTATCATCGCAGCACAATTTAAATATTTTTATCCCATATTTGTGTCTCTTTTGTTTCATGTACTGTCTAAATATGATCCGTTCACGGAATGGTATTATCGACTCGTCGATGCATAACATTTCGACGGGACCATAATATTTTCTAAAATTTGTATTTTATTCGTTTATCACAAATGCGACCTTTGAGAGACGGTTGGAAGCATCCACTTTTTCATTATCAGCAAAATGCAACATTCTCAACAGAATTTGAAATCGGACTCTACTCCGATACAAACAATGGATCCTGGGACCAATACAAATTCAAAGATAGGAGTTTTACCAATACCATCCACAAAATCAGTCCAAAAAACCGCTTCATCTCGTCTTTATCTGTTGGCATCCATTTTTCGACACGTTTGGAAGCGATTCTTTTTTGTGAGGCATAAATATTAGATTGTTCGCTTATATGTTAAAATATTTTATGCGTGACATAAAGGCCATAAAAATCTTCCACTTTTCTACAATTTTGCACTTTTTCATTAGAGAGTTTGGCACCATGGGGTAGGGCTCGGAATACCCGTATACCCGTAGGACCGCCCGCCCGCCCGTATTTCAAGAATACGGGTCGAACCTGTATCCATCGATACGGGTACCCGTCTCATACGGGTAACCGTCTCATACGGGTAATTCGTATTGTAAAAAGTTTTCTTGAGCATTTTTTTATTACTGCATTTTTTTAATACTATTTTAATTTTATTTTTCTCTTTTTCTAAAAACAAAAAACAACTATAAATTGTTGACCGGAAAGTCAACTGTTAGTGCCTTACTTTACAAGAACTTTAAGAATTCCTTTTCGAAGCTGAACTCAGTCCATATTGATCGAGCGTTACAGATACAGTAATTTCAATTATATTATTACCAACTCCAATAATTATACTATTCAAACAACGCGTTTCGGTTATACGCGGTTTTTTTCTTCCGGACTTTATTTTTGTTATTTAACAAAACATTTAACAATTTATTTTATGCTTAGAAACAAATGCATTCTTATCTCATTCTCCAAACAGTTTCATATCTGTTTGAATTCGATGCAGATGCTCGATGCATACAGTAACTGTTTGGTCGCAAAAACTGAACATATCGACGGCCTTCGATACCTGGCAAGCTGTTTTATGATCGGATCTTTTTGACTCGGGGTCCGTGTCGGCCAGATGACGAAAGGCTTTCGAACTTGTCATAAAGTAGCCCCTAAAAGTAAATTCACAATTTTTTGCGCTTTCCACACTCTCATCGTCCGCTGAAAGGGACAGAGGGTGAAAGAAAAACATAAAAGCATACTACAATAATCATGGGTATCTTACAATACAATGGGCATACAGTACAATACAGTTTAGCACTCTGTGAAAACGTTGAACTGAAATAAACCCCCGCGGTCAACCTGGGTTGTTTATGACCGAAGCGAAAGTTCAGTCTTGGATTGACTTTTCCCGAATTGTTATTTTCGTGCACTAATCCTTTGAACAATTAACTGATTAACTGATATTTAAAAGATATTCAAATCTAAAAAAAGTAGGAAAATTATAACATTCGCAATTGCACGCGTTATGTACGAGAGTTCACACCAATCTTGGCCTTTATTGTACTACTTACTCTCTTAAACAATTTTTGAACCTAAGAAATTTGTATTGCTGTCGACCGGAATCGAACTCGGGACTCATGGATTACTGATCAACGTAATTGGGTTGGATATGCATATGATATGGTTGGATTCCCATGATATAATTAATCAGAAGAGGTAAAATAGGATTTCCTGACCTTTGTTTAGCCACTCTACGTTGAAGCGTAATTTATTATGTAGCAAATCTCGATGGTGATTCATATCGTAGAAATTTTTGTTTCAAATATTAAATGAATATTTATTTTTTATTAGGAAATAAATGTTTTGCCGTGACATCAAATAAATATTATATAAATATTCGAAAAAAATATTTCTCTCTGAATCTAGAATGCATATTGTATGTATATTTAAATATTAAAAAGAGATTCAATCTCTTTTTAATATTGGATAAATATGTATTCAATATTTTGTGCTACTAGGGTATATTCTTGGAATTGTTTCCCGGGCCCATTTGGTGCACCGAAACGGTTCCGAGTTTCAGACGACTGAGCTTTCGCATACGCACGAATAGAATTTGACGTAACGTTCAAACTCGGGGTACTTTCCGAAGGCCCGTGTCAACTATACACGTGTTTCGACGACGAACCACGACAATGTCGTTTACGATAACGAAATCTTAATTTCGTTGCTTTGAAATATATTGTTGCGTCGCGAACGAGCAACAATTACTACCCTGCCCTTAAGGAACAACCGTCAATGTGCAGATGGCTAGCACGTTTATGACGCGCAAGTAACAAAGCTGTTTTTGAGGAAATCATTTTATTTCATAAGCCAAGAAGCAATAAGCCGTCAAATTTTACATTACCTCAACAGTTAATTGCAGGCGTCATAAACGCGGATTTGCAAAGGGGCTCGGCGTCGGCCAGGATCGAGCTTCGACACCCCGGCGGAAATTCCCCTGAATCACAAAAATCGCCGTCCTTCAAGAACCGCCCTCAGGCGCAAGGGAAGGGTGCAACTCACCTTCAAAACACGCTGATTGGTTATTAAACATTTTTCCAAAACGTCCAATCAGCGTGCTCAAAAATCGCTTCCGAGTCGACGTTCGAGGAAACGCTCGACGAGGAAATTAGTATCAATTCAACAGTCTTAGCTTGACCATCGCTTCCAACGAAACCAACCGAGTCTTGATTATATTGTGAGTTGATTATATTTTGAATATACTAAATAACTGTGCCAAAAATGCCACGAAGACCAAGTTGGGTATGGCAACACGCCACGATTTCTAACAACGAAAAGGACGCTGTGTGCAACATATGCCAACATGTTGTCTCTTACGACGGATCTCCCTCTGCTTTAGCGAAGCATTTAAGTAAAAGGCATACTTTATCGACAACGAATATGTCACAACCATCTCAGACTGAGTAAGTACTAGTAAAAGTAAATTTCATATTTTGTAATAATAGGTGTTTTTCTCGAAGTTAACAAAATTTTACTTTTAATTGTGCAAACAGTGACAGATCATTAGCTCAGTCAACCCCAATATCTGCTCCTAGGCGTCGAAGAAGGGTTACGTATAATGAAAATGACGAAATGATGTACTCCGATGACCGTCAGGAAGCAGTTTCGCGTGAAGTTGCTCGCTTTATTGCCGCTTGCCAATTACCTTTGGCACTCATTGAATCTGAAGGATTCAGAAATCTTTTAAATTTTTTAGAGCCACAATATAATCCACCTACGGCAAAAACATTATTAGCTCGCTTAAATTTAGAGTACCAACAAGTAGAGGCAAAAATTATGGACAAACTGAGTCAAGCATCATCCGTGACATGTACGACAGATTGTTGGACATCAGTTGCCCAGGATTCCTACATGTCAGTAACGGCCCACTACATGAGTGACAATTGGGAAATTCAGAACTATACTCTATGTTCAGTTGGTCTTGAAGATCGACAGTACGCAGAGAATCTGGCGATAAGTCTGGAAATGGTTTTTTCTGAGTGGGAAATTGAACATAAATTAGCAGCAATTGTTCACGACAACGGAGCCAATATTAATGCAGGAGTTCATTTAATTGAAACGGATAAAAGTATTTTATGTGCAGCCCATACATTGCAACTATGTGTGCAAGATATGTTAGAAAATCCGCGACTCACCGCTGTGATAAAAAAAGGCCGTGCCATAGTCAATTATTTTAAATCTTCGACGGTTGCTAAACGTGAGCTTTCGAGAAGGCAAAGGGAAATGGATTTGGCTGAAGAAAGCGTCATACAAAGTTGTCCGACCCGCTGGAGTTCCACGTATTTTATGTGCGAGAGACTGATCAAAAACAGAATCGCAATTAACGCCGTGTTAAACGATCGGAATGTGGCAAACGCGAAAACTGCTAAACGGCTAGAGACTAACGAAGAAGACTGGGAGGTAATGGGAGTTCTCATAAAAGTTCTTAAGCCTTTCCAGGTTAGTACGGCTGTTTTGTGTGCAAATAACAGCGTCACAATTTCAATGTTGCGCCCAATCATTCGAAGTATAGTTGACAATCACCTCAATGACGACGACGACGATGACATTGTGACATTGCAAACAAAGTGTACTCTTAGAGCTAGTATGGATAGGAGATTCAATATGTCGCGAAACGTAAACGACAAGGTTACTTTTCACCAGATTGCGAGCTTTTTAGACCCCCGATACAAAAATTTACGGCACGAGAAAGACGTCACTGAAAGAATCAAAATAGAAAATTTTATTAAACAGAAACTCGCGACTATGGAAAGAGTAGCGGCAACTGATTCCTCTAATGAGGTATGTGAAAAGCCAACAGCGCTCGATTTTCTGTTCCAATCGCGCACAGAAACTGATGACTGGCAAAGTCAATTTTATAAATATAAAAATGGCCCGGAAATAGATTACAATAGTAATGTCTTGAACTGGTGGAGGGAAAACGAAAAACAATATACACTCCTATCCATGCTAGCTAAGGAATACTTATATATTCCATGCACTGCTGCCGATTCAGAAAGAGTGTTTTCGACAGCAGGCAATATAGTGTCGAAGAAAAGAAATTGCCTGTCAATGCAAAACGTAAATTTATTGGTTTTTCTATTCCAAAATAAGAAATTGTGGAATTCGTAAACGTCAACAATTTACAGTTGTTTTTTGTTTTTAGTTGTTGTTATGTTGTTGTTGTTATGTTCTGTATAAATAAATGTAAGTGCGAGAAAATGCTGTAAACTATGAAACTGTACTACAAAAAGAGAGAAAAATAAACTATACTATTAACACTACATATTCCTACCGACACTTCACATGTACCTATTCCTACCGCGACCGGTCAAATGGCCGGTCTTTAGCGCAACTTATATTTTTTAATATAGATTGAAGATAATAGTCAATTTGACAGTATAAAAATATAGTTTTTTCGAAACATTCTCTTCGTTTTCATGGGTGTTCGAGTCGTCCTCAAATAGATCATAATGATTTCCCGCCTTGTCATTTTCAATATCAGAAATTTCCTGATCATCTTCCGAACACTCTTCATCAATATTATTTATTGTCTCTAATAATAAATTGGCAATCTGGCTATGTGCGATGTGCCTTTGCAAATTTAAATAATTAAGAAATAATTAAGAAATTGCTCAAGAAAACTTTTTACAATACGAATTACCCGTATGAGACGGGTACCCGTATCGATGGATACGGGTTCGACCCGTACTTAAACCCGTTTATACGGGTATCGGGTACCCGCTTCCACGGGTACCCGCAACTATTCCGAGCTCTACCATGGGGACTTGTGAAAGATCCCATGTTTGGTTGGTTGCATCGCGGATCAAACCACTCTTTTGGAGCACTAGTGTGGAGTCATAAATTTGACCGTAGTTCAGGCCAAGAGGCCACCGTTAAAAAAGGGCCTTGCTTAGGTTAAGACTGTGTGTGTGTGTGTGTCCGTGTCGGTCGCCAGCGAAGTTTTCCAGACGCATACGATGCAGCCGACATTGGGGGTGAAAGTCTAGGTTAAGAAAAAATAGCTTTTAGGGACCGTCGAGAGCGAACTGTGACCGAGGAAACTTTGACCTGCGAGGTGCGGTCTTGAGCCTTTGTTTTGTGTGCATAGTAAAGTGTATTTTAATTAGCAGTTTATTTGAGTATTACTCCGTAGTCTATAGTGTCATATACAATAAAATATATATACATTCTCATATTCTTATAATCACTGATATCTAGTTATTTTCCTTAACTAAGATCCCACACTAGTTTCAATATTCCTTAGTGAACTATCTGATGAACTGTCACTATCTGAAGAAGGCAATGGTATTACACGCCGACGTCTGCGTGGTACAGATGGCTCACTCGATGAGTCACTATCTCTTCGTCCTCTCAACATTTTTAGTTGATCAGTAACAAAACTTTTTCAAAATAGTCACTGTAAAACTAAATTGTATCTGCTGCAGTGAATCTTTATACTCCCGTGGCTTTTTCGGACTGATCGTTTCTTGGTGTTCGCTCTTTTGTTTCTCTGGCATCCCCCACCCCATTATGTTATGTTTATACATTTTATACATGTGCATTGGCTGCACCATTGTCACAGTCCAAACGACAAAAGAAACAGTGAAAAAAAGAATCGTCTGTTGCGCTTTGTCGCGCGGTCTATTTTAGCGTTCGGCATCAAATGCTCACGCGCTGCCGCCTGAGCGGAAAGTATATCAAAATCGGCGCCGCACTCAACGTGTTAAGGTGGGTCCAGACGGGTTGCGTCTCCGCATACTGTTACCAAGATAAGGATCTAGTCAAGTGGTCTAGAAGAGGTTTGGGAGCAAATGTGGAGTTTCCTCGTTGCATTAGCCGTTACTTGGTTCGGCGGATCGAGGAATTGTCGGTATTTTACCCGCTCCAAAGGAGGCAGTGAGCGGCCATATATGTGTGCACTCGTCCTTGCGCCACTGCCAATGTGTTAGCTCGCCCCTGAACTGCTGTACATGTGTGAACTTACTGTGCGGCGCTGTTCCTATGTATTGTAGACTGTTTAGGCCTAGGAGATAGGGCTCATTCAGCCTATGCCTACGAGATATACCAGCCTCCTTGGCGACGTAGGACTGTTGTGAGTGCATGCCCAGTTCAGCCCTCGGTCAGGTTTATGACGCGGTCGAAACTAACGCTATTTTTGCGGAGTAATTTTTAGCCTTTCGCCCATCTAAGTGCAGGATTTAGACGGCAAGGATTAGAATAAAAGAACACATGGTAAAGAGCCATGCAATTTCAATCGACACAACACTTTCCCTTTTTTAGTAGAATTAACGCCATTAATATTGATCGACGGACATGTAAAAATCAATGCCGCAATATATCAACAAAAAGTTATTTGTACAATATTTTTATAAGTATTTTTATAAATAATGAAGATTTATTATATACCAGTTATAAATTATTGTTATACTAGAATCATCAAGTTTAATCCACCTAATCCGGCCAAATTTAGCCGGAAAAGATACAAATTTAAAGAAAGCTATAACTATTCAAGAGCGACTCAAGTACCTGCTTTGGAGCGGGTCAAAATACCGTCAGCGCATGGAAAGGCCGAACCAAGTAAAAAGTAACACTATGAGGTAGCAAAAAACACTTCACATTTCTTCCCAGACCTTTTCTAAACCACTTGACCAGCTAACAAATCCCGGTTCGGTAACAAATGTGGACGGACTTTTACGTGCAAATGAATAGAAATACGTCCAACCCCACATCTCGTTACCAAAAACTGACGTCACCGGCGTCAGTAACAGAAGAACGCAACAAGTCTGGACCCACCTTTAAGTGGCTAGCAGTTTTGGCGTCAACCTTCACTACACGAAAAAATACCCATGCGCTCTAGGGTGTCGCATGGTTTTCGTAACTACGAACTCCGATGGCGAAGAAAAACCACACACACCAGACAGTGTGGGTTTACACTGTTCGACAAATTTCAATAGAAGCGAAATAGTTTTGAAAACATGGCGGCGGCAATGGTATATTGGAAACGATAATTGTTTTATAACTTTCGTTAATGCTTTCCTTAGCAGAAAGATCTACTCTATCGCGTTAAATAGTTAATTTTATTCGCGAAACTTCATTAATTTCAATAAAATAAAATTCAATAAAAAAAAGTGAATAAAAAAATGAAATGGATGCATTCAATATAAAATATTGAAATTAACGAAGTTCACGCGATAGGGCAGATCTTTCTGCTAAGTTAAGTTATAAAATAATTTCAAAAAAATAATTTGACAAAAAATAATTCATAAGTAGTAAAATACTTTAATCCTTTCGGATAACGAATAGAAGTATCGAAAACTTATTAGTTTATTTGTTCTTCATGAATTACGAATAATTCCACATTATTCTTAATTTACGACGATGTAACATTTGCCGCACGCTTCCCTCGATATCCACGATGTGC
Organism: Nomada ferruginata; assembly: GCA_963583965.1. Lineage (NCBI taxonomy): Eukaryota > Metazoa > Arthropoda > Insecta > Hymenoptera > Apidae > Nomada > Nomada ferruginata. The sequence continues at coordinate 2,985,989 of OY757225.1, read as the reverse complement.
CAATGCCTTCGTTCCCGACCACAACCGAGCGCGGTTGAGAGCCACGCACCCGAGCGCTCTGATTGACCAGTGTTTTTCGTTAATAACTCAAAAACGAAGCTTCCACCAACATTTTGGTAAAGGAAAAAATTGTTCAGAATCACCCCAGCAAACCCCCATTAATCGCGTTAAAAGAGACTCCGCCGGACCCTGTATATGAACAAGGCTATATATGCCTTGTCAGAATGGTGCCTGCGGTCCGGAGCGTTACGCACATAAATGGGACCCGCGTAGTGTACGCCGGTGTGTACGAACGCACGGAGCGTTCGGTTGGTGCGAAATGCCGGTAAATCGCCCATGAGCTCCGACGGGACGGTTGCGTTTTTGCGTGCGCAACTCCCGCAACGGTGTAGCACATCACGGATTGTGGTTCGAGCTCGTACGATCCAGTACTTATCACGCAGAGTGTTAATGAGGTTATCAGTGTTAACGAGGATCCACCGTGATATCAGTGATCAGTGCTAGAATCGGATGTGAGAGTAGGAGTATTGGGTGGATTGCTCTCTCGGGGAGGTTGGACCGATGGAGACGCCCGGCGACGCGCAGTACCTATTCGTTATCGAGAAAAGGATTCAAGAACGCGACGGCGCTGGATTTGGCGTCTGGATGTCCTTTGGAGATGGACGCTATCTCCTTGGGGAAGGTGTCGAGTTCCCCTGCTAGGAGCCGCCACCTTGTCGTGGTGCAGGGGCTTGAGTAGCTACAATGAGGCCCAAGACCATGCCGGCGGGAGAAGCATTCCTGGCAGGTAAAACCATGCCGGACGGGCTTGGGCTGAGCGGTGAAAACTAAGCAGCGGCTCACGGAGTGAATGTGTGTGTGAGTGAGCTGCGGTCGATGCCCTGTGGATATTCCCGGCAGACTAATCAAGGGGGGAGTAGTTGACCCCCGACCGGGGTGGCGCGTGATGTTAGTACCTGACCTCTGCGGTAGTAATAAGGGTAAATGTAAGTCCGACAAGTACGGCAAAGGTCCCGTGAACCCGCATGTTTAACGTGGAAGAACCGCTCACGCGTTCACTGTCTGGAGCCAATGACGGGGTTGAAGTGGGGTTTTTCGGGCGCAGGTTTGGAGGATTACTTGGTCGGTATTTCCTCATAGCCGACGCTGCGTAGGTCAAATCGTAGCACGTCTAGCCTGAGGCTTGGGTCTGGCATCGGCTCGGATCCGGTGTCGCCCATTCAATAGGGGTGACGCTAAACCTTTAACATCTTTTATGGCGCGGGCCTATCCCGTTACATTTTTCACTAGAGTCACTCGGTGTCGATAGGGTTGACCACCTGACAAACCGCTTCTCGGTTTCGACATCTATAACTAGGGAAAAACTTAAACGGGGAAGTGCCCCCACCGCGGTGGGGGTGCCATGATGGCCGAACCGTTCATCTTTATTGAATTGCGCACAAGTTCGAGTCCGACGAGGAGGAGCGCATCCATGGTGCAGGCCAAGGACTGCGGGAAAAAGAAGGAGGCTGCCCCAGGAACATCCGGGGCCAGTGTGAAGGTGGCTACCCCCGGTACATCGGGGGGTAGCGTACGGAAGGAGGCACCACCTACAACGGCGGTGAGTCAAGTCATGCTATGTACATTGACCGACACGGACGGAGAAACAGACTCAAGTGCGCACACTGCTGCGTACAGAAAGAAGAGTCCCCGATCCTCTGGTGAGTCTGACCAGAGACGGGCCTCCACAAAGGGGAGGAGGAGAGTCATGAGCTCAGGGGACGAGTCGCCGTCGGTCATGCGCGTTAAAGGCATGCCGACGGAGAGCGAACTGGCGGAGGATATTAGGCCGCAGCCCACGGCCAACCTGGGCGCGCAAATCTTGGCCCAAATGGAGGCGGTCAGAAGGGTGGCCTCGAGCAGCAAGAACCTGAAGGGGACGTACATTCGTACCCTCAACGTGGCGACCCTAACGGTGCGAGCGGTCGTCACGGAGCTGGCGAAGAGGTCGGCTAGCAACTGTGCTTAGCGGGCGGAGGAGGAGAACCTCCTGCTGCGCGGTGAGGTGGCCGACCTCAAGCTGGCGCTCAAGGCGGCCAAAGCGGTCCCGGTCCCGGTGAGGCCCAGGGGAAAGGACGGAAAGGACGGCAAGGACAAAGGGGTCAGGGCCAAGTTCCGCACGTCCTCCTCCTCCTCCAGGGGAAAATCGGGGCCCGTCAGCGAGGAGCGTCTGGAGGCGCTCTCCGAGGCCTTCATGGGGAGGGTGGAGAGGAAAATCGTCTCCATGCGGAAGGAGCTCTCCGAGGAGTGGGAAAGGGCAGCACCCCCGCAGAAGGCAACGAGGGACGAGACGCCGGGGGAGGTGCGTATCCGGGAGATACAGGCGCAAGTGGTGGCGGCCTGTCGTCGCGGGGATTCATCCGTGGCGACCCGGCAGCCGGAGACGCCCTCCCCATCTCCCCAGACGTCGTGTCCCCCTCCCCCTCCGACGCAGAAGGGCGCCAACACGTGGGCTACGGTGGCCGGGAGGAGGAGCAAGAGGGCGGAGGCGGCGATTCGGGCCCAGGGACGCCCGGCCCCTCCCGCGGCTGTCAAGAAGCTGCCGGCGAGGCCGCAGAAGGAGCAGCGGCCTCAGAAGAAGAAGCTGCAGCAACAACAACAGCAGCAGCGGAAGAAGGAGGGAGGGGCTAAAGCAGCCCTCAAAACTCCCCAGCGCAGACCCCCGCGTACGGCGGCGATCGCCCTAACCATCAAAGATGGGGTGAAAATGTCGTATGCGGAGGCCATGAGCTCCGCCAGCCGGATCAACTTGGCGGGGCTCAATATTACGGAGCTGCGGCCGAAGAGAGCCGTGACGGGGGGTCTCCTTCTGGAGATTACCGGGCCGGGGGGGCGCCAAGGCGGACGCCCTTGCAGCGAAAATGCGGGAGGTCCTCGGCGGGGAAGACGGGGTGACCGTGGCCCGTCCAACCAAGATGGCGGAGATTCGGGTGAGGGACCTGGTGGCGGCCACCACCACTAACGACGTGACCGCGGCCATCGCAGCTATCGGAGGGTGCACACCAGCGGAGGTGAGGACCGGAGAAATCCGGTCGTCTCCGCTGGGACTTGGCACTCTCTGGGTAAAGTGCCCATTGGCAGCTGCCAGGAAGGTGGTCGCGGCGAAGAGGATCTGTGTCGGCTGGACCACCGCCCGGGTGGAGGCGCTGGCGGACCGCCCGCTGCAGTGTTTCCGCTACCTGGAGACGGGCCATGTGAGGCAGCGGTGCACCAGCACCGTGGACCGCAGTGGGCGATGCCATAACTGCGGCAGCGCTGAGCACATGGTGGCGGTGTGCCGGAGTGCTCCTCGATGTCCCCTATGCGCCGACCTGGGGAAACCCTCCGGCCATCGGATGGGCACCAAGGGCTGTGTGCCCCCCAAAGGAAGGAGGAATCAGGGGGCCCGGCAGATGCAGCTGGCCCCCAAACTGGCTGCCCTGACCTTGGGCGGGCCGAAGAAGGCGGCGGCGGCAGCTGCACTAGAGGGCCCTGGCCGCATACCAAAGCCTGAAGAGGAAGGAGTGAGAGCACCGCCAGCAGTGACTCCTCCCGCAGAGGAAGGCCCGTGGAGGAAGGGGCCATGGATCTGGAGCAGTGAAGGGGCTATGGCCCTGCTGCTTCAGGCCAACCTTAACCACTCGGCCAGGGCGCAGGACATGCTTCTCCAGTCCATGGCTGAGTGGGGTGTGGGGTTGGCGATTGCTGCCGAGCCGTACAGGATCCCGGACCACCCGAATTGGGTGGGAAACCCGGGGGGCTCGGTAGCGATCATCCTTGGAGGGGCCTCGATGCCCTTGCCGTTCTCCCTTCTGGAGAGCGGCGAGGGCTACGCCGCGGTCCAATGGGGGGGATATTGCGGTGGTGGGTGTCTATGCGCCGCCTCGGTGGAACCTGGGGTCCTTTGAGGAGTTCCTGGACGGGGTTGCGAGGTGTATCTTGCGATGTCGGCCCCGTCCGGTTATTGTCCTGGGGGATTTTAACTCCAAGTCTCAGGCTTGGGGTTCCTCCAGGACGGACCCCAGGGGCGAGGCGGTGCTGGACTGGGCGGGCGGCTCCAACCTTCGATTACTTAATCGGGGGTCAGCCAGCACCTGCGTCCGCTACCAGGGGGAGTCCATTGTCGACTTGACGTGGACCTCCTCCTTGGTGGTGGATCGTGAAAGGGGCTGGAGGGTGGCGCAAGAGGTGGAAACGTTGAGTGACCACCTCTATATCCTGATGGAGGTGCGCGCCACCCGGGGCCGGGGACCGCCGGGGAGGGCTGGTAGGGGCGAGGGGTATGGGTCCCCTTACATTCCCCCTTCTTCGAAGAAGAGGTGGGCGCTGAAGCGTCTGGACGAGGACGTGCTGATGGCTGCCTCCCTCGTCGTGGCCTGGCCCGGACTTCCGGCTGGGCCGGTCGTGGACGTCGAAGAGGAAGCGGCGTGGTTCCAGGGGGACATGGTAGCGGTATGTAATGCTGCCATGCCCTGGTCCCGCGCCCCGGATCGACGGGCAACGTACTGGTGGTCGTCGGAAATAGCGCGGATGCGCTGTGTTTGCGTTCGCGCCCGGCGACTGTTCCAGAGAGCCCGTCGAAGACGGCGTCGCGACCTGGCGAGGGAACACCAACTGTTCGAGGGCTACCGGGAGCAGGTGGAGGCCCTCCGGCTGGTCATCGGGAGGGCAAAGGCGGGGGCATGGTCGGAGCTCCTCGAGCTACTGAACCGTGAACCCTGGGGGCGCCCGTACAAAATGGTCATGGGAAAACTTCGCCCATGGGCGCCCCCCGTGACGGAGATCATGGACGGAGATCACGGAGGAGGAGCTCTCCCGGGCCGTCAGGAGAATGGGTGCTCGCAACACGGCCCCGGGCCCTGACGGCATACCGGGCAGAGCCATGGCCCTTGCCCTGCGCGTCCTCGGGCCTCGCCTCAGGCGCCTGTTCGATGGCTGCCTGAGGTTGGGGCGCGTCCCGTCCCGCTGGAAAAGGGGACGGATGCTCCTGGTCAGGAAGATCGGCAAGCCCGCCGATTCTCCCTCGGCGTACAGGCCTATCTGCCTCCTCGACGAGGTGGGGAAGCTCTTCGAGAGGATGTTGGCTTCCCGCCTCTCGGGGCACCTGTCCCGGGTGGGTCCCGACCTGGCCGAGTCCCAGTTCGGTTTTAGAGGGGGACGCTCGACGATCGACGCCATTAGTCGAGTCAGGTCCCTCTCGAACTCGGCCACGTCCCAGGGGGGGGGGGGGTGTCGTTGGCGGTCAGTTTGGACATCGCCAGCGCCTTTAACTCCCTTCCCTGGGGGTGTATCGGGGGGGCACTCGCCGAACACGGAGTGCCCCTCTACGTGAGGAAGGTCCTAAGGGACTACCTGAGGGACAGGTGGATTGAATATCCGGGCAAAGGCGGCCGGTTGTGCACGAGGGAGGTGGATCGTGGTGTCCCACAAGGGTCGGTCCTGGGCCCCATGTTGTGGGACATCGGATACGATCGGGTGCTGCGGGCTGCCCTCCCGAACGGCGTCAGTGTGACGTGTTACGCGGATGATACGCTGCTGATGGCCGTCGGGAGGGACTGGGAGAGGACCAACCGTCTGGCGGAGACGGGACTGGCCTCCGTCGTCGACGGTATCCGGGGACTGGGGTTGCGGATCTCCCCGCCGAAAACCGAGGCCATGTGGTTTCATGACAGACCTCGGAGCGGGGGACCGCCCCGGTCCTGGATTATGATAGGGGGTGAGCACGTTCAGGTTGGGGACCGGATGAACTATCTTGGTCTCCTCCTGGACAGCCACTGGCGTTTCACGGTCCACTTCGACCGAGTGGCTCCCCGCTTGGAGAGAGCGGCGACTGGTCTTGGTCGCCTCCTCCCAAACATCGGGGGGCCAGATGAGAGGGTGCGCCGCCTGTACCTTGGTATCGTGCGGTCCATGGCCCTGTACGGCGCCCCGATATGGGAAGTCTGCCCTGGTGGTCGCGCGGCGCAGCCGAACATTGCTGCGCCGCGTACAGAGGAGGATCGCCATCAGGGTGATCAGGGGGTACCGCACGGTATCCCACGAGGCGGCGCTGACCTTGGCGGGCACCATGCCGTTTGATCTTCTGGCGGAGGGAGACGCTTCGATCTATGAGCGTCTCCGAGAGCTCCGCCGGGGGGGCGCGATGGCGTCCGCTGAGGAGGAAGTGGACGTGAGCCGCCAGGCCCGGCTGGCTGCGCGAAACAAATGGAGGAGGAAGCTCCTCAATCGAGGAGTCGCGCAGCGAGCAGTCGGGGCGGTTCTGCCCAGCCTGGATGAATGGCTGGACCGCGGCAGGGGGACGCTCACCTACCGAGTCACGCAGGTGCTCACTGGGCATGGTTGCTTCGGTGACTACCTGTGCCGGATACAGGCGGAGGCGACGACGGAGTGCCACGAGTGTGGGGCTGCGCTGGACACAGCGCAGCACACACTGGAGGAGTGCCCGGAATGGGCGATGGAGCGCCGGGCGTTGAGGGCGCAAGTGGGGGCGGATCTCTCGCTGCCACGCATCGTTAGTATGATGCTGGGCAGCGAGAGAGCCTGGGTTGCGGTGGCCTCCTTCTGCGAGGATGTTCTTCGCAGAAAGGAGGCATTGGAGCGCGGTCGGGAATTGACCGACCCCGTCCGACGCGAAAGGTGGAGGGAAAGGGCTCGCCGGTTGCGTTCGCGCAGGCTGGCGAGATCCCCCCCTCCCGTGGTGTAAAAGCGGTGACGGTCCGAGCGGCGATCGGAGGTGTCCCCCCTCCCGTCTCTCGGATTGTCACCGCTGACTCAGTGGACGGGCGGCCATGCTGTGGGAGGATTATGTCCTCGCGGTATTCCGCGGGGCTGCCCGACAGCCGGAAACGGTGTCGAAAATAAAGGAGGGGCGGGCTCGCGGGCCGTTTTCCGCTGGCGAGATCCCCCCTCCCGCGGTGTGAATGGCTGATGGACCCGAGGGGCGCTGAGATGTTCCCCCTTACCCCCTGCTGGTTGACCTCCGAACCCGCAGCCGATAGTTGCCAGACAGTTATCATTTAGTTGCCAAATTATTTAGTCGTATTGTACCTATTGTAATACTTGTGTTTAAAATAAAGAAGATCGATCAACTTCGGCTGATCGACATTTTTTTTTAAACCATCTAAGTCATTTTTAGATGACATTTTGGCGATCCTGCCAGGATCCATCAGCTTCAGTCGAACGAAAATACGTATTTCGGGCTACGGCTGTAGTGAAGATTGAGGGATCAAGCGAACCACACCCAAGTGCTACTACGAAGTTCTCTGGAACAAACCAAGAGTGTTCTACTACGAAGAAACAATTCAGGGGACTACGGTTACACCAAGAACGCGCAAAATCCATATCCAGAAACTATATTGAACGTTCGACAGGGGAATTCATCGAAACGGAACCTCATCCTACGGGCTAACGTTTCAAGGTAAGCTCATCCTGGATTCTTTTGTTAAATATCGGCTGAGAAGAAATAGCTTCTCGAGCACATCAAGCACACAAAGTGAAGACTCAAGTTATTCAAATATAATGGCAACTCCACGTAAAGACAAAATTGAAACAGTTGTTGTGCCACGGTTAGCACTTGTTGTTGTTGTGGGATGTCGTGGGTGCGGGAGCGATTGAAGAATAAGTATTCACCGGTGTTCGAGTGAAGACAAGAGATTTATTAGCTTAGGTACAGCAGGTTTTTGAAAGTGACGGCCTAATTGGTTTGATCAAAAGATGATGCCGGGCGATTTGCCCGTGCTTTTATATTGTGGCGCTTGGGGAATTCGCTGAATCTTCTTTGAGGGACGACGCCTCGCAGGTGCCATTGTAGGTGTTCCTGAGTCGGTGATCAGCGAATTCCCAGCGCATCCCATTGATTTCATTGACCCGACCTAGATTTTATATGTTGCTGAGTCGCGATCAGTATAGCCGGGCACAACACAGTCATTACCGCCTCTACGACAGGTGAATTAGATAACTCAACTCGAGCAATACTAGACGCTATGCAGAAACAAAACGAAAACTTTAAAAAACAAATCGAATTATTAACACGTCGCGTCGAAGAAACACAACGCGCCGCGGACGAAGAGAATAGGAAGCGAACCGCAGAAATTGAAATCTTAGGCAGAAACCTCTCCAAGTTACGAATGGAAGGCGGGGCTACTAGGACAGACGGTTCACTAGCTACAATGGACGAAAGTATAAACACAGCGCGCGAACAACCGATACCAGAACGACAAACCGCGCCGGATGAACGATCATTTATTACGGCAACTACACGATTTACACAGCCAACATTAAAAGCTAAAGACGCATTAAAATGTATTCCGCAACTCAATGGTGAAGACGACATAGGAGTTGCATATTTTATACGCGAAGTTAGGGAAATGAGAGCAATGTGTAACGAACAGCATCTCCTCTTGAAAATGATCAAAATCGAGAAAATATCAGGTAAAGCTGCTATGGCTATTCGAAACGTTCACATTTCTGAATATGGGCAGTTATACGAAACATTACGGCAAAACGTCGCAACGCAAGCTTCAGTACAAGAGCACCAAGACCAGTTAAGAGAAATTCGCCAAGGATTTACCGAAAGTGTACAAAGTTACGTTATTAGATTCACACGTGCTTTCAATAAACTCCAATATAGTACAACAAACGAATACGCTGACAAAATTACTCGCCGCGCAATGAACGACCGAATACTAAAGGATACAGTCACTGATTTCATTAGAGGATTAAGAACGGAAATAGGACAAGTATTATTAGCAATTCCTCTATACAATATTGTCGAAGCAAAAAAAAACGAGCTTCAGATATCGAAAGATATTTCCGCGAAAACCGAACACGTAAACAGCAGATGACGCGAGCCACCGAGCGACAGCACTATACCCGAGAAAAACCGAGACCTAGGGCGGGGCCAATCCCTCCCAAACCAGTTCAACGAAGTTTCAGGCCATTCCAACAAGCTGAACGAGCACCATTAGCTGAGCAAGCTCAGATCCCTTGTGGAAGGGAGTACAACGGAGGGCTCTGTACCTCACCAAAAGAGGAAGGAGAAATCCACCCTAGAGGAGGATGCAGCCAAAAAACAGCGACCGGGAGCGGCAACCACCTACGCGACGGTGGCGGGGAGCCCCAGCAGCCCCCCTCCCACGGAAACTCCGACGGAATCCCAGACTGAGTCTGATTTCAAGGAGGTCCGACAAAGGCGCAAGAACAGAAGAAGGAGAGGGAAAACGCCTCCACCAGCCGCGGGAAGCGCACCGCAACCCCCACGGAGAGCTCCCCTCAAACCCCCCAGAGAACCCAAGGTGGAACTCAAAAAGGGATCGGCGACCACCAAACCCTCACGGAGACGGCCTCCGAAGGTCAAACCGGAGGTCCTCATCAGGGTGAAGGAGGACTTCTCCTATCTGGAGACAGTCAGGGAGGCTCAAAGAAAGGGGAATGCCTGCCCTGGAGAAGCGAGCGGGGTCAGGAAAACTCGCGATGGGCACGTTCTGATAGAACTGTCCAAAGCCTCTAGGGCGTGCACCGTAGCCGAGATGCTGGGCAAAGCTCTCGGTGAAGCCACGCCGGTTGCCCCACTACAGGCGAGGTCGACCCCACGGCAGAGGCATTGGAGATCCTTGAAGGGACCGCACAAGCCCTGGGTACAGTACCCAAGGACCTCCACCTGAGGACGCAGGGGATGACTCCGTCTGGTACCCAGACGGTGATCCTCGACATGCTCTCCGACGCCGTACCAAAGGACCTTGGATCCCGAAAAACCATGATAGGGTTCACCATGGTTACGACGAAGGTTAGCGGTGGCCTCCTTCTGCGAGGATGTTCTTCGCAGAAAGGAGGCAGCGGAGCGGGATCGGGAATTGACCGATCCCGTCCGACGCGAAAGACGGAGGGTCAGGGCTCGCCGGCTGCGTTTGCGCAGGCTGGCGAGGCCCCCCCTCCCGTGGTGTAAAAGCGGTGACGGTCCGAGGGACGATGGAGGTGTCCCCCCTCCCGTCTCTCGAATAACCGTCACCGCTGACTCAGTAGACGGGCGGCCCTGCTGTGGGAGGATTATGTCATCCCGGTATCCCGCAGGGCTGCCCGACAGCCGGAAACGGCGTCGAAAGTGAAGGAGGGGCGGGCTCGCCGGCCGTTTTCCGCTGGCGAGATCCCCCCCCTCCCGCGGTGTGAATGGCTGATGGACCCGAGTCGCCCTTATCACGGCCTGGAGAAGGTAGGCCGCGCTGGGTGTTACCCCTGGCCCGACCAGGTGCTACTGCACAGAGTTTTTCGGAGGGTCCTTCTGACCCGCCCGCGGATGGGGCCGCAATGGCTGGGCGTGGGGAGGCACCGGAAATGTCTTCGTAGGTCACGGGGCCTCCCCTACAAGCGCCGAGATTAGGTAACCGGGGTGGTTTTAGTCGGTAGAAATCCGACACTACCTCCTGCTCCCCCCCCCCGGGGCAGGGTGTGTATTTCGAAGATTTCCACCTCGAAAAAAAAAAAAAAAGGGGGTAGGCAATTCTTGTCCCGATTTGATAACCACTCGTAAAGATTCATACGATTTTGGAATGCTGAATAGTAATAGAACGACTATCATTTCTTCAGGAATTTTTATTTCCATGGCTTCCAGTTTGTTTACTGTGTCAAAGAAATTTGCCACATGATCTCTTATATCTTGAGATTCTTCCATTTTGTGATGAATTAATTCTTCCAGCAACATCGCTTTTCGCGTTGGTCCCTCCGATTCATACAGGCTTTTTAATTTTCGCCAAACTTCTTCCGAGGTGTTGCATCCGTTAATGTGTTTCAATTCTTCAGCGCTTATAGCGAGAATAATGTCGGACATGGCCTTCTCATCAGCAACTTCCCAGGCCGCAATGTCGGCGGTATTGTTCGCCGTCGCATTGGGTTTTGGTTTGGTTCCGCTAACATAACCCCATGCGTCGTTTTTCACCAACAAGGCCTTCATGTGAATTTACCAGGTTCCATAGTTTTCCTTCTGCAGTGGTGGAATTTTAACCGTTGTTAGACTCATTCTCTCTCTTTGATAGAACAAGTTTTCACGTTCATACTGATCACGCTCACGATAAGAAAAAAGGTCTCTGGTTTTCGGGTTTCGCAGCCCACAGGTTCACCAAAGTTAGGTTAGGTTCACTTCCCTTACCGATACGCGCACGTGGCAAGAAGGCGATATATTTCCGACTTTCGTTTTTCGACTTTCCGATTCACGTTACCCGTACCTTTCACCTTTAGCGGAGTAAGATCGTTCTGGGCCCATAACCTGTGGGATATGGGTGTGGTAAATCGGAAAACACTGTTTTAAATACACAACAAAAGGTTTATTATATGACGACAAGAAAGACGCAACAAAACGTTGCACGCAATAAACAGTGGACACGCAGCATACGCGTGTCACACATAAAGAACAGCAGATGGCGCATGGGTTCCGATTTTAGAGGTTTTCCAACAACCCGGAATTCGCGCGGTATTTTTAAAAAAGGGGTAGCTGAGGTGATTCTGCACAACTTTTTCCTTGACCAAAATATGGTTTGAAGCTTCGTTTTTTAGTTATTAACGAAAAACACTGGCCAATGCGAGCGCCCGTATAGCGCGAGCTCAGTCACGATTGCGCGCGGCCGAGATCGGGTGCATCGAGGGGCAACATACGGCAAATATTACAGTCGTCTTACATTAAGAATAGTGTGTAATTCTTCGTTATTCATCAATAACAATTTAATTAACAAGTCGTTTAATAACTGTTCCATACTTTTATTCGTTTTCCGAAACGAATAAAGTGTTTGATTAATTATGAAAAAAGTGTTTGGATGATTAATGTTAGAAAAGGGTACTTAAATAAACTTATCCATTCGACCGCGAATTTACCTGCTTCGACGGTGTCTTGCCATATGGTCATTGTACCGATCCTGACCTATTTTTCGACGATTTCCACCTCGTAAAAAAAAAAAGGTTGGAGTGGGAGTGAGCCGCTGCTCAGGTGGGAGCCGGCAGGGTAATATGCATACGTGACACTCGCCTTCTTACAAAATTTGATGCTCCCGCATCAATTACTATGAAATTCTTGTTAACAAAGCATTAAGAAAACCCACGGTAACCGACTAAAACCATACTTTCCAGGACGATCATCGCCTCCGCGATCGGAATAACTTGCGCACAAGTTGAATTTATGTCACTTGGCGAAAATTCTGTATTTCAAGAAAAAATTAATCATGCTTATTTCTATAGCGATACCGTAAATGTTATAATCGCATTAGATGTAGACGATGTATTTAGTCGACTTAGAGAACTAGAAATATGTGATGGCTGAGCAAAGGTTGGAGTGGGAGTGGGCCGCTGCTCAGGTGGGAGCCGGCAGGGTAATATGCATACGTGACACTCCCCTTCTTACAAAATTTGATGCTCCCGCATCAGTTACTTTTTCAAAGCGATAAGTTATAAAATGACTGGGTGTATTGCAGTTTGTTATGATGTTTCAGTATTCTGGCAGGATGGTGGTTGCGTGTGTTGTTATATCGTTGCGGACATTGGTGTGGTGCATTGTGCTGCTTGTAAGGTGCGCCTGCTTAGTTAGTGGGATGTAGTGGTCTTGATGTAGTGGTGATCGTGTTTTTCTGAAAAATATGAGTCTGTAGTATTGTGCGAACGTGAATTTATATCTATTACTATGGTTGGGCAATTAGAGTATACATCCATGTACAGGATGTAAAGGAATGTTTGGTCTTGGCAGTCATAGGCGTATTGTACATCTTCGGCTCGATGAAGATTTGTAAAAAAAGTTGCCGCACAATTGTCCTTGACCTTGAATTTCCAGGTCAAATTTGTTTGTATTGCATTGTATTCTACGCATCACGAGGATAAAAAGTGTCAAAGGAACCATGGGTCAAAATTCAACTGTTTCGTCAGAAACGGTCGGTCGGTTCGAGACTTTACAAATCAAATGTTTGGATCCAAATGGATTGGTCGAAGGATATGGCCTGCACCAATTATATGGCTTCCACGATCGCCCGATCTAAATCCATTGGATTTTTTCTTATGGGGAGCGGTAAAGGGATAGTGTGCGCAATTAGTGCTTACGCACACTTTGATGCTCTTTGAGGGTGAGAGCTTGATAAATAAGAATTACGGATACGCAACGATACGGGACGATTATAATGCAACACGTTTGGACACTAACACTTTATTGTATAAACTCGACGGCACAACGAAATTATAATTGTAATTGAAATAAGCTAAGAATATATATAGATATTTACACGAACGCTTTGCCTTTATTAAACTAGTCGCTTATCCTTAATCGCACGTGATATTCGCTTTACGGAAAAGATGTGTCCTTTACGACGGTTGAAACGGATCTCGAACAGCCTTCCGGAGAGGGACCAGAGCAGGTTATTTCCTACTCTAGTTAAGGGCCTCTCCGGAAGGATTAGGATGCAGAGCAGCCAATCAGATCAGCCAATCGATCGGCTGATCGATTCCGACCCCGTTAATTGGCAGGCGAACTCGTCGCCAGCGCCACGCTCGCTGCCCAGGCGCGAGAAGGCTAGCGTCGTAGTCGCGCCAACGCGCGCATCCTGAACAGATAGATATATAGATCGGGGCACGAAATAAGAACTGTGGAAGAATTGAAAATTCGAACAGAGGATGCCTTGCAACATTTACGAAGTATACCAAATTTGCATCAGCGAATTATAAACAATATTCAGGACAGATTAGGGACGTGTTTGCAAAACAATGGTGACCATATTGAAGCTGGCATTCAAGCTCAGCTATTAAGAAATATTAATCAGAATGGATCGGTTCTTTGGCTTAGAAGAAGAAATAGAAAATGAACATCTTTCAAAACTTAGAAGGGAATATTGATTATGATCGATTATGTTAGATTTCCGATAAACAGCAATAAACAACAATAGTAACTGCTTACTTTATTAGAAATGACTCTGCTACTATTTTTTATGAGAACAGTCGAGTTTTGACCCATGGTTCCTTTGACACTTTTTATCTTCGTGATGCGTAGAATACAATGTAATAAAAAAAATTGACCTGGAAATTCAAGGTCAAGGGCAATCTGGCGGCAACTTTTTTTTACAAATCTTCATCGATCCAAAGATGTTGAATACGCCTATGACTGCCAAGACCAAACATTTCTTTACACCCTGTACATATATGGTATGAATATATTTTACATTTACCAAGTAACGTGCGTTTGGTCAAATTATAATTTGAATTTTACGGGATTATTATTGTTTTGTAGTAATATTCCTTTTTGGTCTGCCATATGCTGGGAAGCTGATTTCTATCCTGGAACTTCCAAGCTTATACGTTGTTGAGGTTTAGTGTAAATGATGTAGTTGTTACGAGCCAGGGCTGTGGGCAACGCCTAGACCGGCGATGTTTATATTACCCAAGGAATATGGTTGAGAATTTATTAGTAAGGTGCACGGACGAACCTGATGCGAAATCAGGGAGCCGCTGGGATTGATGTATGCGAGGACGAACCCGATGCGAAATCGGGGAGCCTCAGGAATAGAATCAAGCGCGGACGAACCTGGTGCGAAACCAGGGAGCCGCAGGAGGGTGAAACGTCGTGGACGAACCCGATGCGAAATCGGGGAGCCACTAGGAAAGAGTGCGCAGACGAACCTGGTGCGAAACCGGGGAGCTGCAGGAGGTTGGTTTATTCACAGACGAACCCGGTGCGAAACCGGGGAGCTGTTCGGAGGTTTGGTAGACGTGCGGACGAACCTGATGCGAAATCAGGGAGCCGTAGGATACAGACGAACCTGGTGCGAAACCAGGGAGCTGTAGGATGGGTTAGGTTTCGTGGACGAACCCGATGCGAAATCGGGGAGCCACTAGGTTGGAGTAGTTACCTTGTTCTGGATAAGGCGTGCGAACGAACCTGATGCGAAATCAGGGAGTCGCAGGAAAAGTTAGTTTGACTCGTAAATAAATAATCGATACAACTCGAGCGGTTAAGTTGTATCTGTGGGACGTTACTACTAATATAAAGGATTACGGAGTAAAGATAGGTTTTAACGAATCTACTCGATTTAATGGTTAACAGTTTATAAGTTTATATTGCAACCAGTTGTTTGTACAAGTGTAATTGTCGCGATATAGTTAAATAGTGTGTGAATTATTACCTAAGCTGCACGGTGTTGACGCACTGGCGATGCGGGGCCTGAGATCGGTTACAAAGTATGCCGAAAGAACTTCAACCGGACTATGCGGATTCTAACGGGTTAACTTTATCTGATTGGTGCCGTAAGCCCAATTCTCGTTGAAATGCAACCGACTCTGTACAAGCGTAACGCGACGTGACTATGCGCGTAGCTGTGTAGTTATGAACCGAAGATGATTAGAAACGGAGGGTTTATATAGTCCCGAAATGTATGGAGGGGCTAATTAGGAACCTCCATAAAAGGTAAGAGCGCAGAGTCTTCGTCAGGTCACGAATGTACCTAATCGGTCGCGATGCAGTTGGTCGATTCTAAAAGGGTTAACCGTCGTGTGGTATCGAGCTAAATCCTTAGGCGTTTTCCGTTCTTACGCGAGAGCGAACGATGCGTGCGAGCGGAGCGTAAGAGAGTATTATCCATACGTAACATCTCCCCCCCCCGAGATAAAACATCGCGTTTTTGCGTGATGCTTTTTCAAAGAAAGGAAAACGGTTAAAGATTTATCTACAATTTAAAGGTGTGAAAATTGTCGGGTGTAGTGTATGTGTTTTGTGTATTTAACGCTATTGTGCTTATTGCGGGTCCACTTCAGCTGGTGGTTGAGGTGACGAAACCCAGCTCCATCCAGCCGTGGGTGACGTTGTAAGGGGGCTGCCCAGGTAGACGGTGTTTTCTATTTCGTTGATTAATCCAGATCCTAATTCCTTGCTGAGGCCAAGTTACGGATGTTAGTCATATGTGTTATCAATTCCATTAGATAATCTCCGTACGACTTCAATTTTTCACCAGTTGGGAACGAACTTGGTTCTCGGGCTGGTCTTCCAAAAATTAATTCGTATGGAGTGAAATTTGTTGCTTCATGTACAGATGTATTGTAGGAAAACATTGCAAAAGGTATTAATAAATCCCAATCTTCGTAACTATCCATGTAGTGCTTGAGGTATTCGGTGAGTACGATGTGGCTTCGCTCCAATGATCCGTTGGTTTGCGGTCGGTATCCCGAAGTTGTAATTTGCTTGATTTTAAATATTTCGGACAAATTTGTCATAAGGTTTCCAATGAAGCTAGTTCCTTTGTCTGTTTTATATTGCGCGAGGTGTACCATAGATTGCGATGAAATATCTAGCAAAAGCATCCGCAATAGTAGCAGCTCGAATATTCGGTATTGTACTGCCATGCAATATTTAGTTAAATTATCTTGCATAGTGAGAATGTATCTATTTCCGCTAGGTGTGATTGGCAAAGGTCCTACTGTATCCAAAGCTATTTTATCAAATGGTCCCATAGGTGTGTCGGTAATTAACATAGGCTGACGAGTTTTTGCTCGAACTAATTTTTGTTCTTGGCAACTTTGACATCTTCGTATGTAATTTTGAATGTCATTGCGCATTTGCGGCCATTGGAATTTCGATCGGATGCGTTTATAAGTCTTCGTGATTCCTTTGTGTCCTCCAATTAAACTATCATGAGCTTCGCGGATTATTTCTTGTCTGTCTTCTATGGATGGTGTAGTGATGATACAATTGCAAACAATAATTTGCTGTGCTGTTCCAGTGAAAACTTCTTCTAACATCTTGAACAATTCGTTGACCGGTAGTTTATGGAAATCTCCAGTTGCTGATATTCGAAATGATTTGATATGTTGTTGACTTAAGGTGTCTCTAAGAATTTTCAAACCCGTGAGGACGTCTGATTTTTTAACGTTATCATAAAAATTGTCGGAAACTACTATGCTGAAAGATTTATACAATCCATTATCCAAAGTTACTATATGTCCCTTTTCTGGTCGTTTTGCGAGAAGGTCCTGTTTATTTATTGTCTCGGTGTCCACCAACAGTTTTCCAATGTTGGTTTGTAAATTACAGTCGGCAGATATAAAATGTACACAGTGTCCTTCTTCAGCTGTGAGGGTGTTCGGTGAAACAGTAATTTTATGCAGCTGTGCAGATATTACCTCCTCCAGATCATCTTCATCAGACGTTTTTTCCAAATCCGAGGCGATGAATGGATAAGGGTCGAGCGTATGGTCTAGCAAATCATGTCGAGTCGAACCGTTATCGGGTGACCGTATGACACTTGCTTCGGCAAGGGTCCTTGCAGGTAGCTGGTTAGCTGGGGCTTGTAAAACTACACTTGGCATTGGTGTCAACCCTTGCGGTGTACTAAACAAGTCGTGGCGAACATTATTTGTATACTTTATTACAGTGTCTTCGAGTGGTTCTCCAAAAGATAATGAATCGTCGTGTAGGGTCTGGTCTTCGTGTGAAGGCAAAATTCGAGTAGAATTTGCTGCTGGTACAAAACTATTTATAGTTTCCAGGCGCTCATCTGGCATCGATATCTCTTGAGACAGGCTCGGAAACGATCGATTTCTGTCTATAATCGGCGAATGTTGGACCTTTCCATATGCGGCCTGTTCTGTTTCGTCGGAGCTGCTGCTATCCCGATACTTGGGACGGGTTTCTCTATCTCGTCGCGACTGTCTAACACGTTGTCCAATTGAATCAGTATTAGGATCTATTTTAGGTATCTGTATTTTGAATTCAGAATCTCTGCATTCTCGTGGCATCAATGGTAAACAAACAGATACGGGGTTACGCGACAAAGCGTCTGCGTTTTTATTCGTTTTTCCGGCTTTATGAACGACTTGATACTCGTATTCTAAGAGTCTAAGTTTCCATTTCATGAGTCTAGAAGTCGGATCTTTAACAGAATGTAACCAAACTAACGGTCTATGATCTGTAACGAGTGTGAATTTAGTTCCATAAATGTAAGGCCTGAAGTATCTTACGGCGTAAACCATTGCCAAACATTCCTTTTCTGTAGCTGAATAATTTTTCTCAGGTTTATTTAAGCTGCGAGACGCGTACGCAATCGGCAGATCGTTTCCTATCTCCCCTTGACTGAGCACGGCTCCAATTGCATATTCGGATGCATCTGTTGTAACGATGAATGGTTTATCAAAATCTGGATATTGTAGAATGGGTTGCTGGCACAATTCGCTGCGTAATTGTTTGAAAGCTTGATCTTGTTCTTCTGTCCACTTGAATTTGATACCTTTCCCTAACAGGTTAATTAGAGGTTTTGCTATTAAGGTGAAATTGGGTACGAATCTTCGGTAATATCCCACAAGTCCTAGGAATTGTTGAATATTCTTCTGTGTAGTAGGTGTAGGAAAATCCTGAACGGATTTTAATTTCCTAGGGTCAGGTCTGACTCCGTCTTTCGATATAATGTGTCCAAGATATGCAACTTCCTTCCGTAGGAATTCACATTTATTGGTCTGAAGGGTTAATCCATGATCTTTAAGGCGGTTCAATAATTTTTTAACTTTAATGTTGTGTTCTTGTAACGATGAAGCGTATACTACTATGTCGTCCAAATAAACAAAAAGATCTGTCCCTTGAAGTCCAGTGAGTACTTGATCCATAAGGCGTTGAAAAGTGGGTGGTGCGTTCTTCAATCCGAAAGGCATCCGAGAAAATTCGTAATGTCCATTCGGGGTTGTGAAAGCAGTTTTCGGTTTATCTTTTGGATCCATTTCTATCTGATGAAATCCACTTGCGAGATCAAAAACTGAGAAGTATTTAGCTCCTCCTAATCGGTCTAAAATTTCCGTGATTTGAGGTAATGGGTATTTATCGGAAATTGTTTTTTCGTTGAGTGCACGAAAATCTATTACCAAACGCCAGCGTTTAACTCCCTGTGCGTCTGCTTTCTTTGGAACAATCCATAATGGTGAATTATACGGAGATTTAGAGTGATCAATTATGCCTGCAGATAGCATAGTGCTGATCTGTTTTTGAATTTCTTTTTGATGTACCGGCGGATAACGATATTGCCTGGTATTAATTGGAATATCATTAGTTGTATGAATAGAATGATTAAAGTCACGAGCCTTCCCGAGTTTATCTCCTGGAAGGAAAAATCGATCAGGAAATTCTTCCACTAAATCTGTCACGAAATTCCGTTCCTCCTTATTTAAATGGTTTAAATTGAGAGTTTGTAAAATTCCATGCATCCTGTCTTTCCTAATCTTGAAGCTCGACGGGTGTTCCATTTCTGAATAAGAATCTTCTTCTGACGAACTCAAAACATCATAGGGCTCCAATAACTGAGGCTCTATCTCTACTTCAATTGCTTCTTCACTGGTGTTTATCGCCATAACGTGACACTTTCCGTCGTTGTTGGTCACGACTGCTTCCCCTATGTAAAGATGTTCGTGGGTTTTTATGCGTGGTAGGTACCCTTCCTTCATCTTCACATTTGCTACTCTTACAGCAATCTGTTGTGATGTTCTAGGTTTGATACAATATTTTGTAGCTGTCTGTTGCTCCTTAATTTGTTGAGGTAAATCTTGATAATTTGAAAAACGTAATGGTCGGATTGGTTTATTTTTTAATGTTAAGGTTCCATGATAGTAGGAAATTTCAGCTTCTTCCTGTTTTAGAAACGGGCTTCCGATAAGTCCATCTGCGTCTATTGCAAGATTTTTCACCACATAGAAAAATGCTGGAGATCCGTGGATGTGTAAAATTGTAGTTCCCAGAGTGTGAATCGGCGTTGTAGTGAGTCCTGTTAACTCGATTTCTTCTCTTGAAATTATTTCTGCGGTTTTTCCGAGTACGTCGATGACCACCAGATTAACAGCTGCTCCACCATCAATTAAGAATTCTCCCGTTCCTGATTCCAGTTCCGGTACCTTGATCTTGATTCTTGGTGCAGGTGCTTCCTTGATGAGTCTTCTTTCTTCTCGTCGCTGAATCGGATTTTCCTTCGGCGATCTTCCTCGTTTCCGCTCATCGTGTCGCCTGTACGTTGAGCGCGATTGAAGTTTAAAGTATCGCTTGATTCAACGGATGAATCCCGTGAATCCCGGCGATAATGCGGACTGCGCGGACGATTCCTACATGACTTCCCGTCATGTCCAGCAATGCCACAATGCCAACAATATAAATCTGACTTACGATTTTTGTCAGGATTCTTAAGAATTGAAAATTTTTTATCTCGATCATCTACTGATGAGTCGCGATGATTAGAAGGGGATCTCGAGGGGGTCCTTTGTCGTAAAGTCCAGGCCGTCGTACGTCCTTGCCTCTCTCGTTCCTCTTCAAATTCAGATGTTCTCCCTGGTCGTTCCCTGAACCGATCATATCTGTTCGGAGACAGTGGATACGACACTTCGCGGTCGTGATTATGATAATCCCGATCGTAACGATCTCGGCGTGACCATCTAGAAGGTGATTCTCTGGATGGCGACCGTTGCCGATTACTTAACTTCCTGTCAATATGCAGCACGGCGTCGTAAGCCTGTTCAAGCGTTTCCAAATCTTGAAGTCGAGCCGACACTTTCCAGGAAATTCGATCCGGTAAACCATCGATGAAGTTTTCTTTGACGTCCTTTTCCATTTCTTTGACGAATTCTTCAGCGTGATCCAGATATCTTTCCCGGATAGCTCCGCGCGTACAATAAACAAGATGACTCGTTCTATCGACGTATCGTCGAATACTTTCACCTTCGCGAATACGTAGTTTCGCGATTTCAACTTGAAAATGTGACAAATCTCTACCAGGCGCGAATCTCTTTTTTAAGTGTTTAATTAATGCCTTAACAGAGTCGAATTTATGCTCTATCGTGCATCTACGTGCTGGACCGATGAGTTTAGTTAAAACAATGGCAAGATACTCCGCTTCCGTACCCTCAGGAATCAAAGTTAACCCGTTTTCCACATGTTGTGCAAAGTGCGTCAACGATGGCTTTTCTCCGTCAAAAGTCGGAATGGACAAAGTGATATTCTGTATACACGTCCGTTGCGTTAAGAGTGTCATTCTATTAGCAATCGAAGCTGTCAAGTTTAGCATCTCACTAGCAGAGACGTTCGCTTGTGGATTTGCCATTTTGGAAATTACTAAAGTAACTAACTAGAGAAAACTAGTATATGGTAAAAATGTTCACCTACGAGTAATAGAACGTATTTTAAAAACCAAAATTTACGGTAATTCTAAATTAGCAGTATCCCACCGCTGTCACCAGTTTGTTACGAGCCAGGGCTGTGGGCAACGCCTAGACCGGCGATGTTTATATTACCCAAGGAATATGGTTGAGAATTTATTAGTAAGGTGCACGGACGAACCTGATGCGAAATCAGGGTGCCGCTGGGATTGATGTATGCGAGGACGAACCCGATGCGAAATCGGGGAGCCTCAGGAATAGAATCAAGCGCGGACGAACCTGGTGCGAAACCAGGGAGCCGCAGGAGGGTGAAACGTCGTGGACGAACCCGATGCGAAATCGGGGAGCCACTAGGAAAGAGTGCGCAGACGAACCTGGTGCGAAACCGGGGAGCTGCAGGAGGTTGGTTTATTCACAGACGAACCCGGTGCGAAACCGGGGAGCTGTTCGGAGGTTTGGTAGACGTGCGGACGAACCTGATGCGAAATCAGGGAGCCGTAGGATACAGACGAACCTGGTGCGAAACCAGGGAGCTGTAGGATGGGTTAGGTTTCGTGGACGAACCCGATGCGAAATCGGGGAGCCACTAGGTTGGAGTAGTTACCTTGTTCTGGATAAGGCGTGCGAACGAACCTGATGCGAAATCAGGGAGTCGCAGGAAAAGTTAGTTTGACTCGTAAATAAATAATCGATACAACTCGAGCGGTTAAGTTGTATCTGTGGGACGTTACTACTAATATAAAGGATTACGGAGTAAAGATAGGTTTTAACGAATCTACTCGATTTAATGGTTAACAGTTTATAAGTTTATATTGCAACCAGTTGTTTGTACAAGTGTAATTGTCGCGATATAGTTAAATAGTGTGTGAATTATTACCTAAGCTGCACGGTGTTGACGCACTGGCGATGCGGGGCCTGAGATCGGTTACAAAGTATGCCGAAAGAACTTCAACCGGACTATGCGGATTCTAACGGGTTAACTTTATCTGATTGGTGCCGTAAGCCCAATTCTCGTTGAAATGCAACCGACTCTGTACAAGCGTAACGCGACGTGACTATGCGCGTAGCTGTGTAGTTATGAACCGAAGATGATTAGAAACGGAGGGTTTATATAGTCCCGAAATGTATGGAGGGGCTAATTAGGAACCTCCATAAAAGGTAAGAGCGCAGAGTCTTCGTCAGGTCACGAATGTACCTAATCGGTCGCGATGCAGTTGGTCGATTCTAAAAGGGTTAACCGTCGTGTGGTATCGAGCTAAATCCTTAGGCGTTTTCCGTTCTTACGCGAGAGCGAACGATGCGTGCGAGCGGAGCGTAAGAGAGTATTATCCATACGTAACATAGTATGCGTATTTCCATTCCAACGTGTTTATATTACGTACGAGCTATTATTTATTAGAGTAAATGCATTTGTAAAAATACATTTTTTTTTTTATAATTATACAAGCTGTTACGTATGAATAATATTCTCCTAAGCTGCGCTCGCACGCTTCGTTCGATCTTGCGTAGGAACTGAAGACGTCTAAAGATTTATCTCGCTACCACACGAAGAATAACCCTTTTGGTACCGACCAACTGCATCGTGACCGATTGGGTGCAATCGTGACCCGACGAAGACTGGGTGTCCTTACCATGTATGGAGGCTTCTAATGAGCCCCTCCATACATTTCGGGACTATATAAACCTCCGTTTCGAATCGTCTACGGTTCATGACTACACAGCTACGCGCATAGTCAAGTCGCATACGCTTGTACAGAGTCGGTTGCATTTCAGTAAGAATTGGGCTTAGGGCACCATTCAGATCAAGTTAACCCGTTAGAATCCGCATAGTCCGGTTGAAGTTCTTTCGGCATACTTTGTAACCGTTCTCAGACCCCGCATCGCCAGAGCGTCAACACTGTGCAGCTTAGGTAATAATTCTCACACTATTTAATTATATCGCAACAATTACACTTGTACAAACAACTGGTTGCAATATAAACTTACAAACTGTTCACCATTAAATCGAGTAGATTCGTTAAAACCTATCTTTACTCCGTAATCCTTTATATTAGTAGTAACGTCCTACAGATACAACTCAACCGCTCGAGTTGTATCGAATACTTATTTACGAGTCAAACTAACATTTCCTGCGACACCCTGATTTCGCTTCTGGTTCGTTCGCACGCCTTATCCAAAACAAGGTAACTACTCCAACCTAGTGGCTCCCCGATTTCGCATCGGGTTCGTCCACGAAACCTAACCCATCCTACAGCTCCCCGGTTTCGCACCGGGTTCGTCTGCGAACTCTTTCCTAGTGGCTCCCCGATTTCGCATCGGGTTCGTCCACGACGTTTCATCCTCCAGCGGCTCCCTGATTTCGCATCAGGTTCGTCCGTGCACCTTACTAACAAATTCTCAATCATATTCCTTAGGTAATATCAACATCGCCGGCCTAGGCGTTGCCCACAGCCCCGGCTCATAACAAAGCAGACGCATTGAAAAATAAAAGATATGGTTGGTTTCGTATTAGATTGAAACATTATAATAGTAAAATATACATGTACTTATATGTTTAAGGTTTTTATCGAAATATTTGTCTGTTATCTGTGGAAAATATTAGTTTTGTTTAGGTGTTGTATGTCATGGTGTTATTTGTTTAGAGCAATGCATTGTGTTCGAGCAAAACAGATTAGCTGCTCGGTATCGCGGTGCGAAAGTACGAATACATTCGCTCGACGTACCGTGTTGAGCGTGTGTGTGTGATAACTGCCCAAAAGCATCTGTAACGAGGACTCAGCCGTTGTCGTCGTCGTCGCCCTCCCCTCGCGCACTTCGGGCGGACCGAGTAGTTCGGGGTGCGCGTCGAGAGGGCGGGCCGCGACAATATACACCATAATCAGCCGGTTCCTCGCGCTCTCTCCTAAGAATTCGCGCATCGGAAAGTCCGCATTTATAGCACGCGAACGCTTTCCTTTTGTCGCACACCGACCGTGACAAGCCGACCCTTGTAACACAAAATCTCCGGTTTTACTGTATCGCGAGTGACGGTGACCAAACAGTAAAAACGCTCTCCCACATCTCAGATTATAATTATTTATTCTGATCGTAACTTCAAGTTTCCTTTGGATACCAAGGAAGATCGAAATACATTGGTATCATCTCGGTTCTGTTGGATGTTTCAATTTGGGGTTCCAATACTTCAACAGCATTGGTTAGTTGTCTTATTCCTTGTTCGTTTGTCGGTTGTGGTCTGGTTCTGTTTCGTCTGGTAATAATTCTAATTAGGTTTATTATTGAAAACATTCTATTGAATTGTTACGAGCCGGGCTGTGTGGCAGCACGAGAGGCAGACGAGGGGTATATTACCCAGGAATATGGTTATCAATTTGTTAGTTAAGGTGCGCGGACGAACCTGATGCTCTAGGGGGGGGGGGGGTAAGCTCGGACGAACCCGATGCGAAATCGGGGAGCCACTAGGAAGAAGTTCGCAGACGAACCCGATCCGAAATCGGGGAGCTGCTCTAGGAGGTTGGTTTATTCGCAGACGAACCTGGCGTTTGGCCAGGGAGCTGTTCGGAGGTTGGTAGACTTACGGACGAACCCGATGCGAAATCGGGGAGCCGTAGGACACGGACGAACCTGGTGCGAAACCAGGGAGCCGTAGGAAGGGTTAGGTTTCGTGGACGAACCCGATGCGAAATCGAGGAGCCACTAGGTTGGAATATGTAGTTTGTTTGTTTGGATAAAGATGTGCGAACGAACCTGATGTGAGGTCAGGTAGTCGCGGGAAATGTTAGTTGCCTCGTAACTCTAAATTATTATTTGCTACAACTCGAGCGGTAAAGTTGTATCGGTGGGAACGTTGTTACCAATATGCAAGGATTACGGGGTAAAGATAGGTTTGACGAATCTACTCGATTTATAAGTGAACGTATAAAGTTATATTCTGAGTTTCAATATGAATACAAATGTTTCTGTCGCGATGAATTAATATAAGTGTGTCAGTTACCTAAGTATTTGCATGGTGTTGACGCACTGGCGATGCGGGGACTGAGAGCCGCTATTAGAATATGCCGAAAGAACTTCAGCCGGACAAGCGGATTCTAACGGGTTAATCTATGATTCGAGAGGTGCGCTAAGCCCAATCTCACAGGATATAACTGATTCTATACAAGCGTGACACGACGTAACTCTATGCGTGACTATGTTACTCTCAACCCACGAGGGTAGAAACCAAAGGGTTTACATAGTCCCAAAATGCGCGGGGATGCACTGGAACTTTCCATATAAGGAAATATAGGAGTCATCGTCGAGCCACGCCCGTCTTGGGTCATGATGCAGCTGACCGTGCTTGTACTAAGGTCCCCTTTATTTGTTTACATTAAACGGAAGAATTTTAGGGCGTTTGCCCTTCACAAATGCGAACTCGAAAACGCGTTGAGAGCGACGTATGGAAAATATTCTTCATACGTAACAGGATAATGAGAATTTCCAACAAATTCCTAATGTGAGTAAAATTGGGCCTATTGAAAATCCTGTGTATTTAACTAGTTTTTCTAACGTGGAGAGTCTGTTGTATATATAATGTGTTTTACTGATTTCTTTAGCTTCGGCAATAATTGTTTTTAATTTAATTTCTTGGTGGGTTAAGTCTTCATTTGTATTTGATTCTGGAGTTTGTGTATATTTGTCCGTTTCTTTTAGAATCTCTGTGAAATTTACGCTGTCTATTAAATCTATCGAATTTTTTATTATTTCCGTAATATTTAAGTGTGCTGCATGGGAAAAATTTGTTGTTATGTACGAAGTTAGTTCTATTGATGGTATTAATTTGACTGAATGTGTCCTCGCCATGCACAATCCATTAACCTGAAGTATTCCGGTGTCTTTTATTGATTCTATAACAGATTGTCTGTTATTCCATATGTAACGAAGACCAGCACCCAGTCCCAGCCGTAACACCGCGACCAACGCTTGCAGTGGCAAAAGCCACGTAATCATTTTAAGACAGAAGCAAACCCCAATCTCTGTACCACCTGAAGACATAAAAGCGATGTATCGACCACAAATAAAGTTCTGTTCTGTTCAGTCTCTACCATCAAAATCAAATAGTCTTGATTTGCACCACCTAATTAACGCGATACTCTTAGTGATCTACGGACCACTCTTAAGAAATTCTGCGATACTTCATAAATCAAGCAAAATTAACTAAATTTATTATTAAATACTGAACCGAGAAGTAACATTATACTTCTCTCTATCTTTGATCCAAACGTGAATAATTCCCGTCACACATGTAATGTAGAGTGTGTCGGCTTTTGGTGCAGCGTAAAATCAACCGTTTGTGTTTCGAAATCTAGACCAATAGGTTTGTTTCAAAGTCTTAAGTCGTATATCATATATTTCTAAGTTGTGGAAATTTGGGTTTAACGGCAGTTGGATTTCGCATTCGGCGTTACTGCGTACAGTTTGACTTGGATCGATCTGTTTGCATATGTAATGAGAGTCTAAGTATTTGCAGCGGTCCAAATTTTGAATGTTGCAATAGTTTTCGAAATCTACCGAGATTGCCTTGTATGTTGTAGATGGTTTTATGAGAGCAAACTTTAAACTACTGTTAGCAGTGATAGATTGAGGGACGAGAACCGGATAATGTTGATACAACTTATATGGAGTGTAATCTAGTAGTGGTATCATTACGATATAGATTAATTTAGCTCCATTGTGAAATACCGTTAAGTAGATTATTGTAAGTAATTGATTGTTGTAAGTACCAGATTTCGTATTGATTTGTGTATGGTCTCGGCACAGGATAGTATTTGTTGCGCTGTTAATATTAGAGGGTGTATTTGACCGATCTTGGCAAAAAGAGTGGCATCGATAAGGGTATTAATTTTAATCGATAGAAAGAACGATTGCGGGGGCTGGGAAGTGAATCCTTAGCTACCGTCGATGCAGAACGATTGGAAACATCGAATATCACGTATGCGTGCCAATTATCGATAGAAAGAACGATTGCGGGAGCTGGGAAGTGAATCCTTAGCTACCGTCGATGCAAAACGATTGGAAACATCGAATATTACGTATGCGTGCCAATTATCGATAGAAAGAATGATTGCTGGAGCTGGGAACTGAATCCTCAGCTACCGTCGATGCAGAACGATTGGAAACATCGTATTTCACGTATTCGTGCCAATTTCAGATAGAAAGAATGATTGCGGGAGCTGGGAAGGAATCCTCAGCTGCCGTCGATGCAGAACGATTGGAAACATCGAATATCACGTATGCGTGCCAATTATCGATAGAAAGAACGATTGCTGGAGCTGGGAAGAGAATCCTTAGCTACCGTCGATGCAGAACGATTGGAAACATCGAATATCACGTATTCGTGCCAAGTATCGATAGAAAGAACGATTGCGGGAGCTGGGAAGTGAATCCTTCGCTACCGTCGATGCAGAACGATTGGAAACATCGAATTTCACGTATTCGTGCCAATTTTAGATAGAAAGAACGATTGCGGGAGCTGGGAAGTGAATCCTCAGTTACCGTCGATGCAGAACGATTGGAAACATCGAATATCACGTATTCGTGCCAATTTTAGATAGAAAGAACGATTGCTGGA
Organism: Nomada ferruginata; assembly: GCA_963583965.1. Classification (NCBI taxonomy): domain Eukaryota; kingdom Metazoa; phylum Arthropoda; class Insecta; order Hymenoptera; family Apidae; genus Nomada; species Nomada ferruginata. The sequence continues at coordinate 2,958,241 of OY757225.1, read as the reverse complement.
GCTGGGAAGTGAATCCTTACCTACCGTCGATGCAAAACGATTGGAAACATCGAATATCACGTATGCGTGCTAATTATCGATAGAAAGAATGATTGCTGGAGCTGGGACGTGAATCCTTAGCTACCGTCAATGCAGAACGATTGGAAACATCGAATTTCACGTATTCGTGCCAATTTTAGATAGAAAGAACGATTATGGGGGCAGGGAAGTGAATCCTTAGCTACCGTCGATGCAGAACGATTGGAAACATCGAATATCACGTATTCGTGCCAATTATCGATAGAAAGAACGATTGCTGGAGCTGGGAAGTGAATCCTTAGCTGCCGTCGATGCAGAACGATTGGAAACATCGAATTTCACGTATTCGTGCCAATTATCCATAGAAAGAACGATTGCGGGAGCTGGGAAGTGAATCCATACCTACCGCCGATGCAAAACGATTGGACACATCGAATAGCATGTATTCGTGCCTATTATCGATAGAAAGAACGATTGCGGGAGCTGGGAAGTGAAGCCTTACCTACCGTCGATGCAGAACGATTGGAAACATCGAATATCACGTATGCGTGCCAATTATCAATAGAAAGAACGATTACGGGAGCTGGGAAGTGAATCCTTCGCTACCGTCGATGCAGAACGATTGGAAACATCGAATATCACGTATGCGTGCCAATTATCGATAGAAAGAACGATTGCTGGAGCTGGGAAGTGAATCCTTACCTACCGTCGATGCAAAACGATTGGAAACATCGAATATCACGTATGCGTGCTAATTATCGATAGAAAGAATGATTGCTGGAGCTGGGACGTGAATCCTTAGCTACCGTCAATGCAGAACGATTGGAAACATCGAATTTCACGTATTCGTGCCAATTTTAGATAGAAAGAACGATTATGGGGGCAGGGAAGTGAATCCTTAGCTACCGTCGATGCAGAACGATTGGAAACATCGAATATCACGTATTCGTGCCAATTATCGATAGAAAGAACGATTGCTGGAGCTGGGAAGTGAATCCTTAGCTGCCGTCGATGCAGAACGATTGGAAACATCGAATTTCACGTATTCGTGCCAATTATCCATAGAAAGAACGATTGCGGGAGCTGGGAAGTGAATCCATACCTACCGCCGATGCAAAACGATTGGACACATCGAATAGCATGTATTCGTGCCTATTATCGATAGAAAGAACGATTGCGGGAGCTGGGAAGTGAAGCCTTACCTACCGTCGATGCAGAACGATTGGAAACATCGAATATCACGTATGCGTGCCAATTATCAATAGAAAGAACGATTACGGGAGCTGGGAAGTGAATCCTTCGCTACCGTCGATGCAGAACGATTGGAAACATCGAATATCACGTATGCGTGCCAATTATCGATAGAAAGAACGATTGCTGGAGCTGGGAAGTGAATCCTTACCTACCGTCGATGCAAAACGATTGGAAACATCGAATATCACGTATTCGTGCGAATTATCGATAGAACGAACGATTGCGGGAGCTGGAAAGTGGATCCTTAGCTACCGTCGATGCAGAACGATTGGAAACATCGAATATCACGTATTCGTGCCAATTATCTATAGAAAGAACGATTGCGGGAGCTGGGAAGTGAATCCTTACCTACCGTCGATGCAAAACGATTGGACACATCGAATAGCATGTATTCGTGCCTATTATCGATAGAAAGAACGATTGCGGGAGCTGGGAAGTGAAGCCTTACCTACCGTCGATGCAGAACGATTGGAAACATCGAATATAACGTATTCGTGCCAATTATCGATAGAAAGAACGATTGCGGGAGCTGGGAAGTGAATCCTTACCTCCCGTCGATGCAGAACGATTGGAAACATCGAATGTAACGTATTCGAGCCAATTACCGACAGAAAGAACGATTGCGAGGGCTGGGAAGTGAATCCTTACCTACCGTCGATGAAAAACGATTGGAAACATCGAATTTCACGTATTCGTGCCAATTTTAGATAGAAAGAACGATTATGGGGGCAGGGAAGTGAATCCTTAGCTACCGTCGATGCAAAACGATTGGAAACATCGAACATCACGTATGCGTGCTAATTATCGATAGAAAGAACGATTGCTGGAGCTGGGAAGTGAATCCTCAGCTACTGTCGATGCAGAACGATTGGAAACATCGAATATCACGTATGCGTGCCAATTATCGATAGAAAGAACGATTGCGGGAGCTGGGAAGTGAATCCTTAGCTACCGTCGATGCAGAACGATTGGAAACATCGAATATCACATATTCGTGCCAATTAACGATAGAAAGAACGATTGCGGTTGCTGGGAAGTGAATTCTTAGCTACCGTCGATGCAGAACGATTGGAAGCATCGAATTTCACGTATTCGTGCCAATTATCCATAGAAAGAACGATTGTGGGAGCAGGGAAGTGAATCCATACCTACCGCCGATGCGAAACGATTGGAAACATCGAATATCACGTATGCGTGCGAATTTTAGATAGAAAGAATGATTGCGGGAGCTGGGAAGTGAATCCTTACCTACCGTCGATGCGAAACGATTGGAAACATCGAATATCACGTAAGCGTGCCAATTATCGATAGAACGAACGATTGCGGGAGCTGGAAAGTGGATCCTTAGCTACCGTCGATGCAGAACGATTGGAAACATCGAATATCACATATTCGTGCCAATTATCGATAGAAAGAACGATTGCGGGAGCTGTGAAGTGAATCCTCAGCTACCGTCGATGCAGAACGATTGGAAACATCGGATATCACGCATGCGTGCCAATTATCAATAGAAAGAACGATTACGGGAGCTGGGAAGTGAATCCTTCGCTACCGTCGATGCAGAACGATTGGAAACATCGAATATCACGTATGCGTGCCAATTATCGATAGAAAGAACGATTGCTGGAGCTGGGAAGTGAATCCTTACCTACCGTCGATGCAAAACGATTGGAAACATCGAATATCACGTATTCGTGCGAATTATCGATAGAACGAACGATTGCGGGAGCTGGAAAGTGGATCCTTAGCTACCGTCGATGCAGAACGATTGGAAACATCGAATATCACGTATTCGTGCCAATTTTAGATAGAAAGAACGATTGCTGGAGCTGGGAAGTGAATCCTTACCTACCGTCGACGCGAAACGATTGCAAACATCGAATAGCACGTATTCGTGCCAATTATCGATAGAAAGAACGATTGCGGGAGCTGGGAAGTGAATCCTTACCTACCGTCGATGCAAAACGATTGGAAACATCGAATATCACGTATTCGTGCGAATTATCGATAGAACGAACGATTGCGGGAGCTGGGAAGTGAATCCTTACCTACCGTCGATGCAAAACGATTGGAAACATCGAATATCACGTATGCGTGCTAATTATCGATAGAAAGAATGATTGCTGGAGCTGGGACGTGAATCCTTAGCTACCGTCGATGCAGAACGATTGGAAACATCGAATATCACGTATGCGTGCCAATTATCGATAGAAAGAACGATTGCTGGAGCTGGGAAGTGAATCCTTACCTACCGTCGATGCAAAACGATTGGAAACATCGAATATCACGTATTCGTGCGAATTATCGATAGAACGAACGATTGCGGGAGCTGGAAAGTGGATCCTTAGCTACCGTCGATGCAGAACGATTGGAAACATCGAATATCACGTATTCGTGCCAGTTTTAGATAGAAAGAACGATTGCTGGAGCTGGGAAGTGAATCCTTACCTACCGTCGATGCGAAACGATTGCAAACATCGAATAGCACGTATTCGTGCCAATTATCGATAGAAAGAACGATTGCGGGAGCTGGGAAGTGAATCCTCAGTTACCGTCGATGCAGAACGATTGGAAACATCGAATATCACGTATTCGTGCCAATTTTAGATAGAAAGAACGATTGCTGGAGCTGGGAAGTGAATCCTTACCTACCGTCGATGCAAAACGATTGGAAACATCGAATATCACGTATGCGTGCTAATTATCGATAGAAAGAATGATTGCTGGGGCTGGGACGTGAATCCTTAGCTACCGTCAATGCAGAACGATTGGAAACATCGAATTTCACGTATTCGTGCCAATTTTAGATAGAAAGAACGATTATGGGGGCAGGGAAGTGAATCCTTAGCTACCGTCGATGCAGAACGATTGGAAACATCGAATATCACGTATTCGTGCCAATTATCGATAGAAAGAACGATTGCTGGAGCTGGGAAGTGAATCCTTAGCTGCCGTCGATGCAGAACGATTGGAAACATCGAATTTCACGTATTCGTGCCAATTATCCATAGAAAGAACGATTGCGGGAGCTGGGAAGTGAATCCATACCTACCGCCGATGCAAAACGATTGGACACATCGAATAGCATGTATTCGTGCCTATTATCGATAGAAAGAACGATTGCGGGAGCTGGGAAGTGAAGCCTTACCTACCGTCGATGCAGAACGATTGGAAACATCGAATATCACGTATGCGTGCCAATTATCAATAGAAAGAACGATTACGGGAGCTGGGAAGTGAATCCTTCGCTACCGTCGATGCAGAACGATTGGAAACATCGAATATCACGTATGCGTGCCAATTATCGATAGAAAGAACGATTGCTGGAGCTGGGAAGTGAATCCTTACCTACCGTCGATGCAAAACGATTGGAAACATCGAATATCACGTATTCGTGCGAATTATCGATAGAACGAACGATTGCGGGAGCTGGAAAGTGGATCCTTAGCTACCGTCGATGCAGAACGATTGGAAACATCGAATATCACGTATTCGTGCCAATTATCTATAGAAAGAACGATTGCGGGAGCTGGGAAGTGAATCCTTACCTACCGTCGATGCAAAACGATTGGACACATCGAATAGCATGTATTCGGGCCTATTATCGATAGAAAGAACGATTGCGGGAGCTGGGAAGTGAAGCCTTACCTACCGTCGATGCAGAACGATTGGAAACATCGAATATAACGTATTCGTGCCAATTATCGATAGAAAGAACGATTGCGGGAGCTGGGAAGTGAATCCTTACCTCCCGTCGATGCAGAACGATTGGAAACATCGAATGTAACGTATTCGAGCCAATTACCGACAGAAAGAACGATTGCGAGGGCTGGGAAGTGAATCCTTACCTACCGTCGATGAAAAACGATTGGAAACATCGAATTTCACGTATTCGTGCCAATTTTAGATAGAAAGAACGATTATGGGGGCAGGGAAGTGAATCCTTAGCTACCGTCGATGCAAAACGATTGGAAACATCGAATATCACGTATGCGTGCTAATTATCGATAGAAAGAACGATTGCTGGAGCTGGGAAGTGAATCCTCAGCTACTGTCGATGCAGAACGATTGGAAACATCGAATATCACGTATGCGTGCCAATTATCGATAGAAAGAACGATTGCGGGAGCTGGGAAGTGAATCCTTAGCTACCGTCGATGCAGAACGATTGGAAACATCGAATATCACATATTCGTGCCAATTAACGATAGAAAGAACGATTGCGGTTGCTGGGAAGTGAATTCTTAGCTACCGTCGATGCAGAACGATTGGAAGCATCGAATTTCACGTATTCGTGCCAATTATCCATAGAAAGAACGATTGTGGGAGCAGGGAAGTGAATCCATACCTACCGCCGATGCGAAACGATTGGAAACATCGAATATCACGTATGCGTGCGAATTTTAGATAGAAAGAATGATTGCGGGAGCTGGGAAGTGAATCCTTACCTACCGTCGATGCGAAACGATTGGAAACATCGAATATCACGTAAGCGTGCCAATTATCGATAGAACGAACGATTGCGGGAGCTGGAAAGTGGATCCTTAGCTACCGTCGATGCAGAACGATTGGAAACATCGAATATCACATATTCGTGCCAATTATCGATAGAAAGAACGATTGCGGGAGCTGTGAAGTGAATCCTCAGCTACCGTCGATGCAGAACGATTGGAAACATCGAATATCACGCATGCGTGCCAATTATCAATAGAAAGAACGATTACGGGAGCTGGGAAGTGAATCCTTCGCTACCGTCGATGCAGAACGATTGGAAACATCGAATATCACGTATGCGTGCCAATTATCGATAGAAAGAACGATTGCTGGAGCTGGGAAGTGAATCCTTACCTACCGTCGATGCAAAACGATTGGAAACATCGAATATCACGTATTCGTGCGAATTATCGATAGAACGAACGATTGCGGGAGCTGGAAAGTGGATCCTTAGCTACCGTCGATGCAGAACGATTGGAAACATCGAATATCACGTATTCGTGCCAATTTTAGATAGAAAGAACGATTGCTGGAGCTGGGAAGTGAATCCTTACCTACCGTCGATGCGAAACGATTGCAAACATCGAATAGCACGTATTCGTGCCAATTATCGATAGAAAGAACGATTGCTGGAGCTGGGAAGTGAATCCTTACCTACCGTCGATGCAAAACGATTGGAAACATCGAATATCACGTATTCGTGCGAATTATCGATAGAACGAACGATTGCGGGAGCTGGAAAGTGGATCCTTAGCTACCGTCGATGCAAAACGATTGGAAACATCGAATATCACGTATTCGTGCGAATTATCGATAGAACGAACGATTGCGGGAGCTGGGAAGTGAATCCTTACCTACCGTCGATGCAAAACGATTGGAAACATCGAATATCACGTATGCGTGCTAATTATCGATAGAAAGAATGATTGCTGGAGCTGGGACGTGAATCCTTAGCTACCGTCGATGCAGAACGATTGGAAACATCGAATATCACGTATGCGTGCCAATTATCGATAGAAAGAACGATTGCTGGAGCTGGGAAGTGAATCCTTACCTACCGTCGATGCAAAACGATTGGAAACATCGAATATCACGTATTCGTGCGAATTATCGATAGAACGAACGATTGCGGGAGCTGGAAAGTGGATCCTTAGCTACCGTCGATGCAGAACGATTGGAAACATCGAATATCACGTATTCGTGCCAATTTTAGATAGAAAGAACGATTGCTGGAGCTGGGAAGTGAATCCTTACCTACCGTCGATGCGAAACGATTGCAAACATCGAATAGCACGTATTCGTGCCAATTATCGATAGAAAGAACGATTGCGGGAGCTGGGAAGTGAATCCTCAGTTACCGTCGATGCAGAACGATTGGAAACATCGAATATCACGTATTCGTGCCAATTTTAGATAGAAAGAACGATTGCTGGAGCTGGGAAGTGAATCCTTACCTACCGTCGATGCAAAACGATTGGAAACATCGAATATCACGTATTCGTGCCAATTATCTATAGAAAGAACGATTGCGGGAGCTGGGAAGTGAATCCTTACCTACCGTCGATGCAAAACGATTGGACACATCGAATAGCATGTATTCGTGCCTATTATCGATAGAAAGAACGATTGCGGGAGCTGGGAAGTGAAGCCTTACCTACCGTCGATGCAGAACGATTGGAAACATCGAATATAACGTATTCGTGCCAATTATCGATAGAAAGAACGATTGCGGGAGCTGGGAAGTGAATCCTTACCTCCCGTCGATGCAGAACGATTGGAAACATCGAATGTAACGTATTCGAGCCAATTACCGACAGAAAGAACGATTGCGAGGGCTGGGAAGTGAATCCTTACCTACCGTCGATGAAAAACGATTGGAAACATCGAATTTCACGTATTCGTGCCAATTTTAGATAGAAAGAACGATTGCTGGAGCTGGGAAGTGAATCCTCAGCTACTGTCGATGCAGAACGATTGGAAACATCGAATATCACGTATGCGTGCCAATTATCGATAGAACGAACGATTGCGGGAGCTGGAAAGTGGATCCTTAGCTACCGTCGATGCAGAACGATTGGAAACATCGAATATCACGTATTCGTGCCAATTTTAGATAGAAAGAACGATTGCTGGAGCTGGGAAGTGAATCCTCAGCTACTGTCGATGCAGAACGATTGGAAACATCGAATATCACGTATGCGTGCCAATTATCGATAGAAAGAACGATTGCGGGAGCTGGGAAGTGAATCCTTAGCTACCGTCGATGCAGAACGATTGGAAACATCGAATATCACATATTCGTGCCAATTAACGATAGAAAGAACGATTGCGGTTGCTGGGAAGTGAATTCTTAGCTACCGTCGATGCAGAACGATTGGAAGCATCGAATTTCACGTATTCGTGCCAATTATCCATAGAAAGAACGATTGTGGGAGCAGGGAAGTGAATCCATACCTACCGCCGATGCGAAACGATTGGAAACATCGAATATCACGTATGCGTGCGAATTTTAGATAGAAAGAATGATTGCGGGAGCTGGGAAGTGAATCCTTACCTACCGTCGATGCGAAACGATTGGAAACATCGAATATCACGTAAGCGTGCCAATTATCGATAGAACGAACGATTGCGGGAGCTGGAAAGTGGATCCTTAGCTACCGTCGATGCAGAACGATTGGAAACATCGAATATCACATATTCGTGCCAATTATCGATAGAAAGAACGATTGCGGGAGCTGTGAAGTGAATCCTCAGCTACCGTCGATGCAGAACGATTGGAAACATCGAATATCACGTATGCGTGCCAATTATCAATAGAAAGAACGATTACGGGAGCTGGGAAGTGAATCCTTCGCTACCGTCGATGCAGAACGATTGGAAACATCGAATATCACGTATGCGTGCCAATTATCGATAGAAAGAACGATTGCTGGAGCTGGGAAGTGAATCCTTACCTACCGTCGATGCAAAACGATTGGAAACATCGAATATCACGTATTCGTGCGAATTATCGATAGAACGAACGATTGCGGGAGCTGGAAAGTGGATCCTTAGCTACCGTCGATGCAGAACGATTGGAAACATCGAATATCACGTATTCGTGCCAATTATCTATAGAAAGAACGATTGCGGGAGCTGGGAAGTGAATCCTTACCTACCGTCGATGCAAAACGATTGGACACATCGAATAGCATGTATTCGTGCCTATTATCGATAGAAAGAACGATTGCGGGAGCTGGGAAGTGAAGCCTTACCTACCGTCGATGCAGAACGATTGGAAACATCGAATATAACGTATTCGTGCCAATTATCGATAGAAAGAACGATTGCGGGAGCTGGGAAGTGAATCCTTACCTACCGTCGATGAAAAACGATTGGAAACATCGAATTTCACGTATTCGTGCCAATTTTAGATAGAAAGAACGATTATGGGGGCAGGGAAGTGAATCCTTAGCTACCGTCGATGCAAAACGATTGGAAACATCGAATATCACGTATGCGTGCTAATTATCGATAGAAAGAACGATTGCTGGAGCTGGGAAGTGAATCCTCAGCTACTGTCGATGCAGAACGATTGGAAACATCGAATATCACGTATGCGTGCCAATTATCGATAGAAAGAACGATTGCGGGAGCTGGGAAGTGAATCCTTAGCTACCGTCGATGCAGAACGATTGGAAACATCGAATATCACATATTCGTGCCAATTAACGATAGAAAGAACGATTGCGGTTGCTGGGAAGTGAATTCTTAGCTACCGTCGATGCAGAACGATTGGAAGCATCGAATTTCACGTATTCGTGCCAATTATCCATAGAAAGAACGATTGTGGGAGCAGGGAAGTGAATCCATACCTACCGCCGATGCGAAACGATTGGAAACATCGAATATCACGTATGCGTGCGAATTTTAGATAGAAAGAATGATTGCGGGAGCTGGGAAGTGAATCCTTACCTACCGTGGATGCGAAACGATTGGAAACATCGAATATCACGTAAGCGTGCCAATTATCGATAGAACGAACGATTGCGGGAGCTGGAAAGTGGATCCTTAGCTACCGTCGATGCAGAACGATTGGAAACATCGAATATCACATATTCGTGCCAATTATCGATAGAAAGAACGATTGCGGGAGCTGTGAAGTGAATCCTCAGCTACCGTCGATGCAGAACGATTGGAAACATCGAATATCACGTATGCGTGCCAATTATCAATAGAAAGAACGATTACGGGAGCTGGGAAGTGAATCCTTCGCTACCGTCGATGCAGAACGATTGGAAACATCGAATATCACGTATGCGTGCCAATTATCGATAGAAAGAACGATTGCTGGAGCTGGGAAGTGAATCCTTACCTACCGTCGATGCAAAACGATTGGAAACATCGAATATCACGTATTCGTGCGAATTATCGATAGAACGAACGATTGCGGGAGCTGGAAAGTGGATCCTTAGCTACCGTCGATGCGAAACGATTGCAAACATCGAATAGCACGTATTCGTGCCAATTATCGATAGAAAGAACGATTGCGGTTGCTGGGAAGTGAATTCTTAGCTACCGTCGATGCAGAACGATTGGAAACATCGAATATCACGTATGCGTGCCAATTATCGATAGAAAGAACGATTGCGGGAGCTGGGAAGTGAATCCTTAGCTACCGTCGATGCAGAACGATTGGAAACATCGAATATCACATATTCGTGCCAATTAACGATAGAAAGAACGATTGCGGTTGCTGGGAAGTGAATTCTTAGCTACCGTCGATGCAGAACGATTGGAAGCATCGAATTTCACGTATTCGTGCCAATTATCCATAGAAAGAACGATTGTGGGAGCAGGGAAGTGAATCCATACCTACCGCCGATGCGAAACGATTGGAAACATCGAATATCACGTATGCGTGCGAATTTTAGATAGAAAGAATGATTGCGGGAGCTGGGAAGTGAATCCTTACCTACCGTCGATGCGAAACGATTGGAAACATCGAATATCACATATTCGTGCCAATTATCGATAGAAAGAACGATTGCGGGAGCTGTGAAGTGAATCCTCAGCTACCGTCGATGCAGAACGATTGGAAACATCGAATATCACGTATGCGTGCCAATTATCAATAGAAAGAACGATTACGGGAGCTGGGAAGTGAATCCTTCGCTACCGTCGATGCAGAACGATTGGAAACATCGAATATCACGTATGCGTGCCAATTATCGATAGAAAGAACGATTGCTGGAGCTGGGAAGTGAATCCTTACCTACCGTCGATGCAAAACGATTGGAAACATCGAATATCACGTATTCGTGCGAATTATCGATAGAACGAACGATTGCGGGAGCTGGAAAGTGGATCCTTAGCTACCGTCGATGCAGAACGATTGGAAACATCGAATATCACGTATTCGTGCCAATTATCTATAGAAAGAACGATTGCGGGAGCTGGGAAGTGAATCCTTACCTACCGTCGATGCAAAACGATTGGACACATCGAATAGCATGTATTCGTGCCTATTATCGATAGAAAGAACGATTGCGGGAGCTGGGAAGTGAAGCCTTACCTACCGTCGATGCAGAACGATTGGAAACATCGAATATCACGTATGCGTGCCAATTATCGATAGAAAGAACGATTGCTGGAGCTGGGAAGTGAATCCTTACCTACCGTCGATGCAAAACGATTGGAAACATCGAATATCACGTATTCGTGCGAATTATCGATAGAACGAACGATTGCGGGAGCTGGAAAGTGGATCCTTAGCTACCGTCGATGCAGAACGATTGGAAACATCGAATATCACGTATTCGTGCCAATTATCTATAGAAAGAACGATTGCGGGAGCTGGGAAGTGAATCCTTACCTACCGTCGATGCAAAACGATTGGACACATCGAATAGCATGTATTCGTGCCTATTATCGATAGAAAGAACGATTGCGGGAGCTGGGAAGTGAAGCCTTACCTACCGTCGATGCAGAACGATTGGAAACATCGAATATAACGTATTCGTGCCAATTATCGATAGAAAGAACGATTGCGGGAGCTGGGAAGTGAATCCTTACCTACCGTCGATGAAAAACGATTGGAAACATCGAATTTCACGTATTCGTGCCAATTTTAGATAGAAAGAACGATTATGGGGGCAGGGAAGTGAATCCTTAGCTACCGTCGATGCAAAACGATTGGAAACATCGAATATCACGTATGCGTGCTAATTATCGATAGAAAGAACGATTGCTGGAGCTGGGAAGTGAATCCTCAGCTACTGTCGATGCAGAACGATTGGAAACATCGAATATCACGTATGCGTGCCAATTATCGATAGAAAGAACGATTGCGGGAGCTGGGAAGTGAATCCTTAGCTACCGTCGATGCAGAACGATTGGAAACATCGAATATCACATATTCGTGCCAATTAACGATAGAAAGAACGATTGCGGTTGCTGGGAAGTGAATTCTTAGCTACCGTCGATGCAGAACGATTGGAAGCATCGAATTTCACGTATTCGTGCCAATTATCCATAGAAAGAACGATTGTGGGAGCAGGGAAGTGAATCCATACCTACCGCCGATGCGAAACGATTGGAAACATCGAATATCACGTATGCGTGCGAATTTTAGATAGAAAGAATGATTGCGGGAGCTGGGAAGTGAATCCTTACCTACCGTGGATGCGAAACGATTGGAAACATCGAATATCACGTAAGCGTGCCAATTATCGATAGAACGAACGATTGCGGGAGCTGGAAAGTGGATCCTTAGCTACCGTCGATGCAGAACGATTGGAAACATCGAATATCACATATTCGTGCCAATTATCGATAGAAAGAACGATTGCGGGAGCTGTGAAGTGAATCCTCAGCTACCGTCGATGCAGAACGATTGGAAACATCGAATATCACGTATGCGTGCCAATTATCAATAGAAAGAACGATTACGGGAGCTGGGAAGTGAATCCTTCGCTACCGTCGATGCAGAACGATTGGAAACATCGAATATCACGTATGCGTGCCAATTATCGATAGAAAGAACGATTGCTGGAGCTGGGAAGTGAATCCTTACCTACCGTCGATGCAAAACGATTGGAAACATCGAATATCACGTATTCGTGCGAATTATCGATAGAACGAACGATTGCGGGAGCTGGAAAGTGGATCCTTAGCTACCGTCGATGCGAAACGATTGCAAACATCGAATAGCACGTATTCGTGCCAATTATCGATAGAAAGAACGATTGCGGGAGCTGGGAAGTGAATCCTTACCTACCGTCGATGCAAAACGATTGGAAACATCGAATATCACGTATTCGTGCGAATTATCGATAGAACGAACGATTGCGGGAGCTGGAAAGTGGATCCTTAGCTACCGTCGATGCAGAACGATTGGAAACATCGAATATCACGTATGCGTGCTAATTATCGATAGAAAGAACGATTGCGGGAGCTGGGAAGTGAATCCTTACCTACCGTCGATGCGAAACGATTGCAAACATCGAATAGCACGTATTCGTGCCAATTATCGATAGAAAGAACGATTGCGGGAGCTGGGAAGTGAATCCTTACCTACCGTCGATGCAAAACGATTGGAAACCTCGAATAGCACGTATTCGTGCCAATTATCGATAGAAAGAACGATTGCTGGAGCTGGGAAGTGAATCCTTAGCTACCGTCGATGCAGAACGATTGGAAACATCGAATTTCACGTATTCGTGCCAATTATCCATAGAAAGAACGATTGCGGGAGCAGGGAAGTGAATCCATACCTACCGCCGATGCGAAACGATTGGAAACATCGAATATCACGTATTCGTGCGAATTATCGATAGAACGAACGATTGCGGGAGCTGGAAAGTGGATCCTTAGCTACCGTCGATGCAGAACGATTGGAAACATCGAATATCACGTATTCGTGCCAATTTTAGATAGAAAGAACGATTGCTGGAGCTGGGAAGTGAATCCTTACCTACCGTCGATGCGAAACGATTGCAAACATCGAATAGCACGTATTCGTGCCAATTATCGATAGAAAGAACGATTGCGGGAGCTGGGAAGTGAATCCTTACCTACCGTCGATGCAAAACGATTGGAAACATCGAATATCACGTATTCGTGCGAATTATCGATAGAACGAACGATTGCGGGAGCTGGAAAGTGGATCCTTAGCTACCGTCGATGCAGAACGATTGGAAACATCGAATATCACGTATGCGTGCTAATTATCCATAGAAAGAACGGTTGCGGGAGCAGGGAAGTGAATCCATACCTACCGCCGATGCGAAACGATTGGAAACATCGAATATCACGTATTCGTGCGAATTTTAGATAGAAAGAACGATTGCGGGAGCTGGGAAGTGAATCCTCAGCTACCGTCGATGCAGAACGATTGGAAACATCGAATATCACGTATCCGTGCCAATTATCGATAGAAAGAACGATTGCGGGAGCTGGGAAGTGAATCCTTACCTACCGTCGATGCGAAACGATTGCAAACATCGAATAGCACGTATTCGTGCCAATTATCGATAGAAAGAACGATTGCGGGAGCTGGGAAGTGAATCCTTACCTACCGTCGATGCAAAACGATTGGAAACCTCGAATAGCACGTATTCGTGCCAATTATCGATAGAAAGAACGATTGCTGGAGCTGGGAAGTGAATCCTTAGCTACCGTCGATGCAGAACGATTGGAAACATCGAATTTCACGTATTCGTGCCAATTATCCATAGAAAGAACGATTGCGGGAGCAGGGAAGTGAATCCATACCTACCGCCGATGCGAAACGATTGGAAACATCGAATATCACGTATTTGTGCGAATTTTAGATAGAAAGAACGATTGCGGGAGCTGGGAAGTGAATCCTCAGCTACCGTCGATGCAGAACGATTGGAAACATCGAATATCACGTATCCGTGCCAATTATCGATAGAAAGAACGATTGCGGGAGCTGGGAAGTGAATCCTCAGCTACCGTCGATGCAGAACGATTGGAAACATCGAATATCACGTATCCGTGCCAATTATCAATAGAAAGAACGATTGCGGGAGCTGGGAAGTGAATCCTTAGCTACCGTCGATGCAGAACGATTGGAAACATCGAATATCACATATTCGTGCCAATTAACTATAGAAAGAACGATTGCGGGTGCTGGGAAGTGAATTCTTAGCTACCGTCGATGCAGAACGATTGGAAACATCGAATATCACGTATGCGTGCCAATTATCGATAGAAAGAGCGATTGCTGGAGCTGGGAAGTGAATCCCTACCTACCGTCGATGCAAAACGATTGGAAACATCGAATATCACGTATTCGTGCGAATTTTAGATAGAAAGAATGATTGCGAGAGCTGGGAAGTGAATCCTTACCTACCGTCGATGCGAAACAATTGGAAACATCGAATATCACGTATGCGTGCCAATTATCGATAGAACGAACGATTGCGGGAGCTGGAAAGTGGATCCTTAGCTACCGTCGATGAAGAACGATTGGAAACATCGAATTTCACGTATTCGTGCCAATTTTAGATAGAAAGAACGATTATGGGGGCAGGGAAGTGAATCCTTAGCTACCGTCGATGCAAAACGATTGGAAACATCGAATATCACGTATGCGTGCTAATTATCGATAGAAAGAACGATTGCTGGAGCTGGGAAGTGAATCCTCAGCTACTGTCGATGCAGAACGATTGGAAACATCGAATATCACGTATGCGTGCCAATTATCGATAGAAAGAACGATTGCGGGAGCTGGGAAGTGAATCCTTACCTACCGTCGATGCAAAACGATTGGAAACATCGAATATCACGTATTCGTGCGAATTATCGATAGAACGAACGATTGCGGGAGCTGGAAAGTGGATCCTTTGCTACCGTCGATGCAGAACGATTGGAAACATCGAATATCACGTATTCGTGCGAATTATCGATAGAACGAACGATTGCGGTTGCTGGGAAGTGAATTCTTAGCTACCGTCGATGCAGAACGATTGGAAGCATCGAATTTCACGTATTCGTGCCAATTATCCATAGAAAGAACGATTGTGGGAGCAGGGAAGTGAATCCATACCTACCGCCGATGCGAAACGATTGGAAACATCGAATATCACGTATGCGTGCGAATTTTAGATAGAAAGAATGATTGCGGGAGCTGGGAAGTGAATCCTTACCTACCGTCGATGCGAAACGATTGGAAACATCGAATATCACGTAAGCGTGCCAATTATCGATAGAACGAACGATTGCGGGAGCTGGAAAGTGGATCCTTAGCTACCGTCGATGCAGAACGATTGGAAACATCGAATATCACATATTCGTGCCAATTATCGATAGAAAGAACGATTGCGGGAGCTGTGAAGTGAATCCTCAGCTACCGTCGATGCAGAACGATTGGAAACATCGAATATCACGTATGCGTGCCAATTATCAATAGAAAGAACGATTACGGGAGCTGGGAAGTGAATCCTTCGCTACCGTCGATGCAGAACGATTGGAAACATCGAATATCACGTATGCGTGCCAATTATCGATAGAAAGAACGATTGCTGGAGCTGGGAAGTGAATCCTTACCTACCGTCGATGCAAAACGATTGGAAACATCGAATATCACGTATTCGTGCGAATTATCGATAGAACGAACGATTGCGGGAGCTGGAAAGTGGATCCTTTGCTACCGTCGATGCAGAACGATTGGAAACATCGAATATCACGTATTCGTGCGAATTATCGATAGAACGAACGATTGCGGGAGCTGGAAAGTGGATCCTTAGCTACCGTCGATGCGAAACGATTGCAAACATCGAATAGCACGTATTCGTGCCAATTATCGATAGAAAGAACGATTGCGGGAGCTGGGAAGTGAATCCTTACCTACCGTCGATGCAAAACGATTGGAAACATCGAATATCACGTATTCGTGCGAATTATCGATAGAACGAACGATTGCGGGAGCTGGAAAGTGGATCCTTAGCTACCGTCGATGCAGAACGATTGGAAACATCGAATATCACGTATGCGTGCTAATTATCGATAGAAAGAACGATTGCGGGAGCTGGGAAGTGAATCCTTACCTACCGTCGATGCGAAACGATTGCAAACATCGAATAGCACGTATTCGTGCCAATTATCGATAGAAAGAACGATTGCGGGAGCTGGGAAGTGAATCCTTACCTACCGTCGATGCAAAACGATTGGAAACCTCGAATAGCACGTATTCGTGCCAATTATCGATAGAAAGAACGATTGCTGGAGCTGGGAAGTGAATCCTTAGCTACCGTCGATGCAGAACGATTGGAAACATCGAATTTCACGTATTCGTGCCAATTATCCATAGAAAGAACGATTGCGGGAGCAGGGAAGTGAATCCATACCTACCGCCGATGCGAAACGATTGGAAACATCGAATATCACGTATTCGTGCGAATTATCGATAGAACGAACGATTGCGGGAGCTGGAAAGTGGATCCTTAGCTACCGTCGATGCAGAACGATTGGAAACATCGAATATCACGTATTCGTGCCAATTTTAGATAGAAAGAACGATTGCTGGAGCTGGGAAGTGAATCCTTACCTACCGTCGATGCGAAACGATTGCAAACATCGAATAGCACGTATTCGTGCCAATTATCGATAGAAAGAACGATTGCGGGAGCTGGGAAGTGAATCCTTACCTACCGTCGATGCAAAACGATTGGAAACATCGAATATCACGTATTCGTGCGAATTATCGATAGAACGAACGATTGCGGGAGCTGGAAAGTGGATCCTTAGCTACCGTCGATGCAGAACGATTGGAAACATCGAATATCACGTATGCGTGCTAATTATCCATAGAAAGAACGGTTGCGGGAGCAGGGAAGTGAATCCATACCTACCGCCGATGCGAAACGATTGGAAACATCGAATATCACGTATTCGTGCGAATTTTAGATAGAAAGAACGATTGCGGGAGCTGGGAAGTGAATCCTCAGCTACCGTCGATGCAGAACGATTGGAAACATCGAATATCACGTATCCGTGCCAATTATCGATAGAAAGAACGATTGCGGGAGCTGGGAAGTGAATCCTTACCTACCGTCGATGCGAAACGATTGCAAACATCGAATAGCACGTATTCGTGCCAATTATCGATAGAAAGAACGATTGCGGGAGCTGGGAAGTGAATCCTTACCTACCGTCGATGCAAAACGATTGGAAACCTCGAATAGCACGTATTCGTGCCAATTATCGATAGAAAGAACGATTGCTGGAGCTGGGAAGTGAATCCTTAGCTACCGTCGATGCAGAACGATTGGAAACATCGAATTTCACGTATTCGTGCCAATTATCCATAGAAAGAACGATTGCGGGAGCAGGGAAGTGAATCCATACCTACCGCCGATGCGAAACGATTGGAAACATCGAATATCACGTATTTGTGCGAATTTTAGATAGAAAGAACGATTGCGGGAGCTGGGAAGTGAATCCTCAGCTACCGTCGATGCAGAACGATTGGAAACATCGAATATCACGTATCCGTGCCAATTATCGATAGAAAGAACGATTGCGGGAGCTGGGAAGTGAATCCTCAGCTACCGTCGATGCAGAACGATTGGAAACATCGAATATCACGTATCCGTGCCAATTATCAATAGAAAGAACGATTGCGGGAGCTGGGAAGTGAATCCTTAGCTACCGTCGATGCAGAACGATTGGAAACATCGAATATCACATATTCGTGCCAATTAACTATAGAAAGAACGATTGCGGGTGCTGGGAAGTGAATTCTTAGCTACCGTCGATGCAGAACGATTGGAAACATCGAATATCACGTATGCGTGCCAATTATCGATAGAAAGAACGATTGCTGGAGCTGGGAAGTGAATCCCTACCTACCGTCGATGCAAAACGATTGGAAACATCGAATATCACGTATTCGTGCGAATTTTAGATAGAAAGAATGATTGCGAGAGCTGGGAAGTGAATCCTTACCTACCGTCGATGCGAAACAATTGGAAACATCGAATATCACGTATGCGTGCCAATTATCGATAGAACGAACGATTGCGGGAGCTGGAAAGTGGATCCTTAGCTACCGTCGATGAAGAACGATTGGAAACATCGAATTTCACGTATTCGTGCCAATTTTAGATAGAAAGAACGATTATGGGGGCAGGGAAGTGAATCCTTAGCTACCGTCGATGCAAAACGATTGGAAACATCGAATATCACGTATGCGTGCTAATTATCGATAGAAAGAACGATTGCTGGAGCTGGGAAGTGAATCCTCAGCTACTGTCGATGCAGAACGATTGGAAACATCGAATATCACGTATGCGTGCCAATTATCGATAGAAAGAACGATTGCGGGAGCTGGGAAGTGAATCCTTAGCTACCGTCGATGCAGAACGATTGGAAACATCGAATATCACATATTCGTGCCAATTAACGATAGAAGTGAATTCTTAGCTACCGTCGATGCAGAACGATTGGAAGCATCGAATTTCACGTATTCGTGCCAATTATCCATAGAAAGAACGATTGTGGGAGCAGGGAAGTGAATCCATACCTACCGCCGATGCGAAACGATTGGAAACATCGAATATCACGTATGCGTGCGAATTTTAGATAGAAAGAATGATTGCGGGAGCTGGGAAGTGAATCCTTACCTACCGTCGATGCGAAACGATTGGAAACATCGAATATCACGTAAGCGTGCCAATTATCGATAGAACGAACGATTGCGGGAGCTGGAAAGTGGATCCTTAGCTACCGTCGATGCAGAACGATTGGAAACATCGAATATCACATATTCGTGCCAATTATCGATAGAAAGAACGATTGCGGGAGCTGTGAAGTGAATCCTCAGCTACCGTCGATGCAGAACGATTGGAAACATCGAATATCACGTATGCGTGCCAATTATCAATAGAAAGAACGATTACGGGAGCTGGGAAGTGAATCCTTCGCTACCGTCGATGCAGAACGATTGGAAACATCGAATATCACGTATTCGTGCCAATTTTAGATAGAAAGAACGATTGCTGGAGCTGGGAAGTGAATCCTTACCTACCGTCGATGCGAAACGATTGCAAACATCGAATAGCACGTATTCGTGCCAATTATCGATAGAAAGAACGATTGCGGGAGCTGGGAAGTGAATCCTCAGTTACCGTCGATGCAGAACGATTGGAAACATCGAATATCACGTATTCGTGCCAATTTAAGATAGAAAGAATGATTGCTGGAGCTGGGACGTGAATCCTTAGCTACCGTCAATGCAGAACGATTGGAAACATCGAATTTCACGTATTCGTGCCAATTTTAGATAGAAAGAACGATTATGGGGGCAGGGAAGTGAATCCTTAGCTACCGTCGATGCAGAACGATTGGAAACATCGAATATCACGTATTCGTGCCAATTATCGATAGAAAGAACGATTGCTGGAGCTGGGAAGTGAATCCTTAGCTGCCGTCGATGCAGAACGATTGGAAACATCGAATTTCACGTATTCGTGCCAATTATCCATAGAAAGAACGATTGCGGGAGCTGGGAAGTGAATCCATACCTACCGCCGATGCAAAACGATTGGACACATCGAATAGCATGTATTCGTGCCTATTATCGATAGAAAGAACGATTGCGGGAGCTGGGAAGTGAAGCCTTACCTACCGTCGATGCAGAACGATTGGAAACATCGAATATCACGTATGCGTGCCAATTATCAATAGAAAGAACGATTACGGGAGCTGGGAAGTGAATCCTTCGCTACCGTCGATGCAGAACGATTGGAAACATCGAATATCACGTATGCGTGCCAATTATCGATAGAAAGAACGATTGCTGGAGCTGGGAAGTGAATCCTTACCTACCGTCGATGCAAAACGATTGGAAACATCGAATATCACGTATTCGTGCGAATTATCGATAGAACGAACGATTGCGGGAGCTGGGAAGTGAAGCCTTACCTACCGTCGATGCAGAACGATTGGAAACATCGAATATAACGTATTCGTGCCAATTATCGATAGAAAGAACGATTGCGGGAGCTGGGAAGTGAATCCTTACCTCCCGTCGATGCAGAACGATTGGAAACATCGAATGTAACGTATTCGAGCCAATTACCGACAGAAAGAACGATTGCGAGGGCTGGGAAGTGAATCCTTACCTACCGTCGATGAAAAACGATTGGAAACATCGAATTTCACGTATTCGTGCCAATTTTAGATAGAAAGAACGATTATGGGGGCAGGGAAGTGAATCCTTAGCTACCGTCGATGCAAAACGATTGGAAACATCGAATATCACGTATGCGTGCTAATTATCGATAGAAAGAACGATTGCTGGAGCTGGGAAGTGAATCCTCAGCTACTGTCGATGCAGAACGATTGGAAACATCGAATATCACGTATGCGTGCCAATTATCGATAGAAAGAACGATTGCGGGAGCTGGGAAGTGAATCCTTAGCTACCGTCGATGCAGAACGATTGGAAACATCGAATATCACATATTCGTGCCAATTATCAATAGAAAGAACGATTACGGGAGCTGGGAAGTGAATCCTTCGCTACCGTCGATGCAGAACGATTGGAAACATCGAATATCACGTATGCGTGCCAATTATCGATAGAAAGAACGATTGCTGGAGCTGGGAAGTGAATCCTTACCTACCGTCGATGCAAAACGATTGGAAACATCGAATATCACGTATTCGTGCGAATTATCGATAGAACGAACCATTGCGGGAGCTGGAAAGTGGATCCTTAGCTACCGTCGATGCAGAACGATTGGAAACATCGAATATCACGTATCCGTGCCAATTATCGATAGAAAGAACGATTGCGGGAGCTGGGAAGTGAATCCTCAGCTACCGTCGATGCAGAACGATTGGAAACATCGAATATCACGTATCCGTGCCAATTATCAATAGAAAGAACGATTGCGGGAGCTGGGAAGTGAATCCTTAGCTACCGTCGATGCAGAACGATTGGAAACATCGAATATCACATATTCGTGCCAATTAACGATAGAAAGAACGATTGCGGTTGCTGGGAAGTGAATTCTTAGCTACCGTCGATGCAGAACGATTGGAAGCATCGAATTTCACGTATTCGTGCCAATTATCCATAGGAAGAACGATTGTGGGAGCAGGGAAGTGAATCCATACCTACCGCCGATGCGAAACGATTGGAAACATCGAATATCACGTATGCGTGCGAATTTTAGATAGAAAGAATGATTGCGGGAGCTGGGAAGTGAATCCTTACCTACCGTCGATGCGAAACGATTGGAAACATCGAATATCACGTAAGCGTGCCAATTATCGATAGAACGAACGATTGCGGGAGCTGGAAAGTGGATCCTTAGCTACCGTCGATGCAGAACGATTGGAAACATCGAATATCACATATTCGTGCCAATTATCGATAGAAAGAACGATTGCGGGAGCTGTGAAGTGAATCCTCAGCTACCGTCGATGCAGAACGATTGGAAACATCGAATATCACGTATGCGTGCCAATTATCAATAGAAAGAACGATTACGGGAGCTGGGAAGTGAATCCTTCGCTACCGTCGATGCAGAACGATTGGAAACATCGAATATCACCTATGCGTGCCAATTATCGATAGAAAGAACGATTGCTGGAGCTGGGAAGTGAATCCTTACCTACCGTCGATGCAAAACGATTGGAAACATCGAATATCACGTATTCGTGCGAATTATCGATAGAACGAACGATTGCGGGAGCTGGAAAGTGGATCCTTAGCTACCGTCGATGCAGAACGATTGGAAACATCGAATATCACGTATTCGTGCCAATTTTAGATAGAAAGAACGATTGCTGGAGCTGGGAAGTGAATCCTTACCTACCGTCGATGCGAAACGATTGCAAACATCGAATAGCACGTATTCGTGCCAATTATCGATAGAAAGAACGATTGCGGGAGCTGGGAAGTGAATCCTTACCTACCGTCGATGCAAAACGATTGGAAACATCGAATATCACGTATTCGTGCGAATTATCGATAGAACGAACGATTGCGGGAGCTGGAAAGTGGATCCTTAGCTACCGTCGATGCAGAACGATTGGAAACATCGAATATCACGTATGCGTGCTAATTATCGATAGAAAGAACGATTGCGGGAGCTGGGAAGTGAATCCTTACCTACCGTCGATGCGAAACGATTGCAAACATCGAATAGCACGTATTCGTGCCAATTATCGATAGAAAGAACGATTGCGGGAGCTGGGAAGTGAATCCTTACCTACCGTCGATGCAAAACGATTCGAAACCTCGAATAGCACGTATTCGTGCCAATTATCGATAGAAAGAACGATTGCTGGAGCTGGGAAGTGAATCCTTAGCTACCGTCGATGCAGAACGATTGGAAACATCGAATTTCACGTATTCGTGCCAATTATCCATAGAAAGAACGATTGCGGGAGCAGGGAAGTGAATCCATACCTACCGCCGATGCGAAACGATTGGAAACATCGAATATCACGTATTCGTGCGAATTATCGATAGAACGAACGATTGCGGGAGCTGGAAAGTGGATCCTTAGCTACCGTCGATGCAGAACGATTGGAAACATCGAATATCACGTATTCGTGCCAATTTTAGATAGAAAGAACGATTGCTGGAGCTGGGAAGTGAATTCTTACCTACCGTCGATGCGAAACGATTGCAAACATCGAATAGCACGTATTCGTGCCAATTATCGATAGAAAGAACGATTGCGGGAGCTGGGAAGTGAATCCTTACCTACCGTCGATGCAAAACGATTGGAAACATCGAATATCACGTATTCGTGCGAATTATCGATAGAACGAACGATTGCGGGAGCTGGAAAGTGGATCCTTAGCTACCGTCGATGCAGAACGATTGGAAACATCGAATATCACGTATGCGTGCTAATTATCCATAGAAAGAACGATTGCGGGAGCAGGGAAGTGAATCCATACCTACCGCCGATGCGAAACGATTGGAAACATCGAATATCACGTATTCGTGCGAATTTTAGATAGAAAGAACGATTGCGGGAGCTGGGAAGTGAATCCTCAGCTACCGTCGATGCAGAACGATTGGAAACATCGAATGTAACGTATTCGAGCCAATTACCGACAGAAAGAACGATTGCGAGGGCTGGGAAGTGAATCCTTACCTACCGTCGATGAAAAACGATTGGAAACATCGAATAGCACGTATTCGTGCCAATTATCGATAGAAAGAACGATTGCGGGAGCTGGGAAGTGAATCCTTTCCTACCGTCGATGCGAAACGATTGGAAACATCGAATATCACGTATGCGTGCCAATTATCGATAGAACGAACGATTGCGGGAGCTGGAAAGTGGATCCTTAGCTACCGTCGATGCAGAACGATTGGAAACATCGAATATCACATATTCGTGCCAATTAACGATAGAAAGAACGATTGCGGTTGCTGGGAAGTGAATTCTTAGCTACCGTCGATGCAGAACGATTGGAAACACCGAATATCACGTATGCGTGCCAATCATCGATAGAAAGAACGATTGCTGGAGCTGGGAAGTGAATCCTTACCTACCGTCGATGCAAAACGATTGGAAACATCGAATATCATGTATTCGTGCGAATTTTAGATAGAAAGAATGATTGCGGGAGCTGGGAAGTGAATCCATACCTACCGTCGATGCGAAACGATTGGAAACATCGAATATCACGTATGCGTGCCAATTATCGATAGAACGAACGATTGCGGGAGCTGGGAAGTGAATCCTTACCTACCGTCGATGCAAAACGATTGGAAACATCGAATATCACGTATTCGTGCGAATTATCGATAGAACGAACGATTGCGGGAGCTGGAAAGTGGATCCTTAGCTACCGTCGATGCAGAACGATTGGAAACATCGAATATCACGTATTCGTGCCAATTTTAGATAGAAAGAACGATTGCTGGAGCTGGGAAGTGAATCCTTACCTACCGTCGATGCGAAACGATTGCAAACATCGAATAGCACGTATTCGTGCCAATTATCGATAGAAAGAACGATTGCGGGAGCTGGGAAGTGAATCCTTACCTACCGTCGATGCAAAACGATTGGAAACATCGAATATCACGTATTCGTGCGAATTATCGATAGAACGAACGATTGCGGGAGCTGGAAAGTGGATCCTTAGCTACCGTCGATGCAGAACGATTGGAAACATCGAATATCACGTATGCGTGCTAATTATCGATAGAAAGAACGATTGCGGGAGCTGGGAAGTGAATCCTTACCTACCGTCGATGCGAAACGATTGCAAACATCGAATAGCACGTATTCGTGCCAATTATCGATAGAAAGAACGATTGCGGGAGCTGGGAAGTGAATCCTTACCTACCGTCGATGCAAAACGATTCGAAACCTCGAATAGCACGTATTCGTGCCAATTATCGATAGAAAGAACGATTGCTGGAGCTGGGAAGTGAATCCTTAGCTACCGTCGATGCAGAACGATTGGAAACATCGAATTTCACGTATTCGTGCCAATTATCCATAGAAAGAACGATTGCGGGAGCAGGGAAGTGAATGCATACCTACCGCCGATGCGAAACGATTGGAAACATCGAATATCACGTATTCGTGCGAATTATCGATAGAACGAACGATTGCGGGAGCTGGAAAGTGGATCCTTAGCTACCGTCGATGCAAAACGATTCGAAACCTCGAATAGCACGTATTCGTGCCAATTATCGATAGAAAGAACGATTGCGGGAGCAGGGAAGTGAATCCATACCTACCGCCGATGCGAAACGATTGGAAACATCGAATATCACGTATTCGTGCGAATTTTAGATAGAAAGAACGATTGCGGGAGCTGGGAAGTGAATCCTCAGCTACCGTCGATGCAGAACGATTGGAAACATCGAATATCACGTATCCGTGCCAATTATCGATAGAAAGAACGATTGCTGGAGCTGGAAAGTGGATCCTTAGCTACCGTCGATGCAGAACGATTGGAAACATCGAATATCACGTATTCGTGCCAATTTTAGATAGAAAGAACGATTGCTGGAGCTGGGAAGTGAATCCTTACCTACCGTCGATGCGAAACGATTGCAAACATCGAATAGCACGTATTCGTGCCAATTATCGATAGAAAGAACGATTGCGGGAGCTGGGAAGTGAATCCTTACCTACCGTCGATGCAAAACGATTGGAAACATCGAATATCACGTATTCGTGCGAATTATCGATAGAACGAACGATTGCGGGAGCTGGAAAGTGGATCCTTAGCTACCGTCGATGCAGAACGATTGGAAACATCGAATAGCACGTATTCGTGCCAATTATCGATAGAAAGAACGATTGCGGGAGCTGGGAAGTGAATCCTTACCTACCGTCGATGCAAAACGATTCGAAACCTCGAATAGCACGTATTCGTGCCAATTATCGATAGAAAGAACGATTGCTGGAGCTGGGAAGTGAATCCTTAGCTACCGTCGATGCAGAACGATTGGAAACATCGAATTTCACGTATTCGTGCCAATTATCCATAGAAAGAACGATTGCGGGAGCAGGGAAGTGAATGCATACCTACCGCCGATGCGAAACGATTGGAAACATCGAATATCACGTATTCGTGCGAATTATCGATAGAACGAACGATTGCGGGAGCTGGAAAGTGGATCCTTAGCTACCGTCGATGCAGAACGATTGGAAACATCGAATATCACGTATTCGTGCCAATTTTAGATAGAAAGAACGATTGCTGGAGCTGGGAAGTGAATCCTTACCTACCGTCGATGCGAAACGATTGCAAACATCGAATAGCACGTATTCGTGCCAATTATCGATAGAAAGAACGATTGCGGGAGCTGGGAAGTGAATCCTTACCTACCGTCGATGCAAAACGATTGGAAACATCGAATATCACGTATTCGTGCGAATTATCGATAGAACGAACGATTGCGGGAGCTGGAAAGTGGATCCTTAGCTACCGTCGATGCAGAACGATTGGAAACATCGAATATCACGTATGCGTGCTAATTATCCATAGAAAGAACGATTGCGGGAGCAGGGAAGTGAATCCATACCTACCGCCGATGCGAAACGATTGGAAACATCGAATATCACGTATTCGTGCGAATTTTAGATAGAAAGAACGATTGCGGGAGCTGGGAAGTGAATCCTCAGCTACCGTCGATGCAGAACGATTGGAAACATCGAATATCACGTATCCGTGCCAATTATCGATAGAAAGAACGATTGCGGGAGCTGGGAAGTGAATCCTTACCTACCGTCGATGCGAAACGATTGCAAACATCGAATAGCACGTATTCGTGCCAATTATCGATAGAAAGAACGATTGCGGGAGCTAGGAAGTGAATCCTTACCTACCGTCGATGCAAAACGATTGGAAACCTCGAATAGCACGTATTCGTGCCAATTATCGATAGAAAGAACGATTGCTGGAGCTGGGAAGTGAATCCTTAGCTACCGTCGATGCAGAACGATTGGAAACATCGAATTTCACGTATTCGTGCCAATTATCCATAGAAAGAACGATTGCGGGAGCAGGGAAGTGAATCCATACCTACCGCCGATGCGAAACGATTGGAAACATCGAATATCACGTATTTGTGCGAATTTTAGATAGAAAGAACGATTGCGGGAGCTGGGAAGTGAATCCTCAGCTACCGTCGATGCAGAACGATTGGAAACATCGAATATCACGTATCCGTGCCAATTATCGATAGAAAGAACGATTGCGGGAGCTGGAAAGTGGATCCTTAACTACCGTCGATGCAGAACGATTAGAAACATCGAATATCACATATTCGTGCCAATTATCGATAGAAAGAACGATTACGGGAGCTGGGAAGCGAATCCTTACCTCCTGTCGATGCAGAACGATTGGAAACATCGAATTTCACGTATTCGTGCCAATTTTAGATAGAAAGAACGATTGCTGGAGCTGGGAAGTGAATCCTTACCTACCGTCGATGCAAAACGATTGGAAACATCGAATATCACGTATGCGTGCTAATTATCGATAGAAAGAACGATTGCTGGAGGTGGGAAGTGAATCCTTAGCTACCGTCAATGCAGAACGATTGGAAACATCGAATTTCACGTATTCGTGCCAATTTTAGAGAGAAAGAACGATTATGGGGGCAGGGAAGTGAATCCTTAGCTACCGCCGATGCGAAACGATTGGAAACATCGAATATCACGTATTCGTCCGAATTTTAGATAGAAAGAATGATTGCGGGAGCTGGGAAGTGAATCCATACCTACCGCCGATGCGAAACGATTGGAAACATCGAATATCACGTATTCGTGCCAATTATCGATAGAAAGAACGATTGCGGGAGCTGGGAAGTGAATCCTTACCTCCCGTCGATGCAGAACGATTGGAAACATCGAATGTAACGTATTCGAGCCAATTACCGACAGAAAGAACGATTGCGAGGGCTGGGAAGTGAATCCTTACCTACCGTCGATGAAAAACGATTGGAAATATCGAATAGCACGTATTCGTGCCAATTATCGATAGAAAGAACGATTGCGGGAGCTGGGAAGTGAATCCTTTCCTACCGTCGATGCGAAACGATTGGAAACATCGAATATCACGTATGCGTGCCAATTATCGATAGAACGAACGATTGCGGGAGCTGGAAAGTGGATCCTTAGCTACCGTCGATGCAGAACGATTGGAAACATCGAATATCACATATTCGTGCCAATTAACGATAGAAAGAACGATTGCGGTTGCTGGGAAGTGAATTCTTAGCTACCGTCGATGCAGAACGATTGGAAACACCGAATATCACGTATGCGTGCCAATCATCGATAGAAAGAACGATTGCTGGAGCTGGGAAGTGAATCCTTACCTACCGTCGATGCAAAACGATTGGAAACATCGAATATCATGTATTCGTGCGAATTTTAGATAGAAAGAATGATTGCGGGAGCTGGGAAGTGAATCCATACCTACCGTCGATGCGAAACGATTGGAAACATCGAATATCACGTATGCGTGCCAATTATCGATAGAACGAACGATTGCGGGAGCTGGGAAGTGAATCCTTACCTACCGTCGATGCAAAACGATTGGAAACATCGAATATCACGTATTCGTGCGAATTATCGATAGAACGAACGATTGCGGGAGCTGGAAAGTGGATCCTTAGCTACCGTCGATGCAGAACGATTGGAAACATCGAATATCACGTATTCGTGCCAATTTTAGATAGAAAGAACGATTGCTGGAGCTGGGAAGTGAATCCTTACCTACCGTCGATGCGAAACGATTGCAAACATCGAATAGCACGTATTCGTGCCAATTATCGATAGAAAGAACGATTGCGGGAGCTGGGAAGTGAATCCTTACCTACCGTCGATGCAAAACGATTGGAAACATCGAATATCACGTATTCGTGCGAATTATCGATAGAACGAACGATTGCGGGAGCTGGAAAGTGGATCCTTAGCTACCGTCGATGCAGAACGATTGGAAACATCGAATATCACGTATGCGTGCTAATTATCGATAGAAAGAACGATTGCGGGAGCTGGGAAGTGAATCCTTACCTACCGTCGATGCGAAACGATTGCAAACATCGAATAGCACGTATTCGTGCCAATTATCGATAGAAAGAACGATTGCGGGAGCTGGGAAGTGAATCCTTACCTACCGTCGATGCAAAACGATTCGAAACCTCGAATAGCACGTATTCGTGCCAATTATCGATAGAAAGAACGATTGCTGGAGCTGGGAAGTGAATCCTTAGCTACCGTCGATGCAGAACGATTGGAAACATCGAATTTCACGTATTCGTGCCAATTATCCATAGAAAGAACGATTGCGGGAGCAGGGAAGTGAATCCATACCTACCGCCGATGCGAAACGATTGGAAACATCGAATATCACGTATTCGTGCGAATTATCGATAGAACGAACGATTGCGGGAGCTGGAAAGTGGATCCTTAGCTACCGTCGATGCAGAACGATTGGAAACATCGAATATCATGTATTCGTGCCAATTTTAGATAGAAAGAACGATTGCTGGAGCTGGGAAGTGAATCCTTACCTACCGTCGATGCGAAACGATTGCAAACATCGAATAGCACGTATTCGTGCCAATTATCGATAGAAAGAACGATTGCGGGAGCTGGGAAGTGAATCCTTACCTACCGTCGATGCAAAACGATTGGAAACATCGAATATCACGTATTCGTGCGAATTATCGATAGAACGAACGATTGCGGGAGCTGGAAAGTGGATCCTTAGCTACCGTCGATGCAGAACGATTGGAAACATCGAATATCACGTATGCGTGCTAATTATCCATAGAAAGAACGATTGCGGGAGCAGGGAAGTGAATCCATACCTACCGCCGATGCGAAACGATTGGAAACATCGAATATCACGTAATCGTGCGAATTTTAGATAGAAAGAACGATTGCGGGAGCTGGGAAGTGAATCCTCAGCTACCGTCGATGCAGAACGATTGGAAACATCGAATATCACGTATCCGTGCCAATTATCGATAGAAAGAACGATTGCGGGAGCTGGGAAGTGAATCCTTACCTACCGTCGATGCGAAACGATTGCAAACATCGAATAGCACGTATTCGTGCCAATTATCGATAGAAAGAACGATTGCGGGAGCTAGGAAGTGAATCCTTACCTACCGTCGATGCAAAACGATTGGAAACCTCGAATAGCACGTATTCGTGCCAATTATCGATAGAAAGAACGATTGCTGGAGCTGGGAAGTGAATCCTTAGCTACCGTCGATGCAGAACGATTGGAAACATCGAATTTCACGTATTCGTGCCAATTATCCATAGAAAGAACGATTGCGGGAGCAGGGAAGTGAATCCATACCTACCGCCGATGCGAAACGATTGGAAACATCGAATATCACGTATTTGTGCGAATTTTAGATAGAAAGAACGATTGCGGGAGCTGGGAAGTGAATCCTCAGCTACCGTCGATGCAGAACGATTGGAAACATCGAATATCACGTATCCGTGCCAATTATCGATAGAAAGAACGATTGCGGGAGCTGGGAAGTGAATCCTCAGCTACCGTCGATGCAGAACGATTGGAAACATCGAATATCACGTATCCGTGCCAATTATCAATAGAAAGAACGATTGCGGGAGCTGGGAAGTGAATCCTTAGCTACCGTCGATGCAGAACGATTGGAAACATCGAATATCACATATTCGTGCCAATTAACTATAGAAAGAACGATTGCGGGTGCTGGGAAGTGAATTCTTAGCTACCGTCGATGCAGAACGATTGGAAACATCGAATAGCACGTATTCGTGCCAATTATCGATAGAAAGAACGATTGCTGGAGCTGGGAAGTGAATCCTTAGCTACCGTCGATGCAGAACGATTGGAAACATCGAATTTCACGTATTCGTGCCAATTATCCATAGAAAGAACGATTGCGGGAGCAGGGAAGTGAATGCATACCTACCGCCGATGCGAAACGATTGGAAACATCGAATATCACGTATTCGTGCGAATTATCGATAGAACGAACGATTGCGGGAGCTGGAAAGTGGATCCTTAGCTACCGTCGATGCAGAACGATTGGAAACATCGAATATCACGTATTCGTGCCAATTTTAGATAGAAAGAACGATTGCTGGAGCTGGGAAGTGAATCCTTACCTACCGTCGATGCGAAACGATTGCAAACATCGAATAGCACGTATTCGTGCCAATTATCGATAGAAAGAACGATTGCGGGAGCTGGGAAGTGAATCCTTACCTACCGTCGATGCAAAACGATTGGAAACATCGAATATCACGTATTCGTGCGAATTATCGATAGAACGAACGATTGCGGGAGCTGGAAAGTGGATCCTTAGCTACCGTCGATGCAGAACGATTGGAAACATCGAATATCACGTATGCGTGCTAATTATCCATAGAAAGAACGATTGCGGGAGCAGGGAAGTGAATCCATACCTACCGCCGATGCGAAACGATTGGAAACATCGAATATCACGTATTCGTGCGAATTTTAGATAGAAAGAACGATTGCGGGAGCTGGGAAGTGAATCCTCAGCTACCGTCGATGCAGAACGATTGGAAACATCGAATATCACGTATCCGTGCCAATTATCGATAGAAAGAACGATTGCGGGAGCTGGGAAGTGAATCCTTACCTACCGTCGATGCGAAACGATTGCAAACATCGAATAGCACGTATTCGTGCCAATTATCGATAGAAAGAACGATTGCGGGAGCTAGGAAGTGAATCCTTACCTACCGTCGATGCAAAACGATTGGAAACCTCGAATAGCACGTATTCGTGCCAATTATCGATAGAAAGAACGATTGCTGGAGCTGGGAAGTGAATCCTTAGCTACCGTCGATGCAGAACGATTGGAAACATCGAATTTCACGTATTCGTGCCAATTATCCATAGAAAGAACGATTGCGGGAGCAGGGAAGTGAATCCATACCTACCGCCGATGCGAAACGATTGGAAACATCGAATATCACGTATTTGTGCGAATTTTAGATAGAAAGAACGATTGCGGGAGCTGGGAAGTGAATCCTCAGCTACCGTCGATGCAGAACGATTGGAAACATCGAATATCACGTATCCGTGCCAATTATCGATAGAAAGAACGATTGCGGGAGCTGGAAAGTGGATCCTTAACTACCGTCGATGCAGAACGATTAGAAACATCGAATATCACATATTCGTGCCAATTATCGATAGAAAGAACGATTACGGGAGCTGGGAAGCGAATCCTTACCTCCTGTCGATGCAGAACGATTGGAAACATCGAATTTCACGTATTCGTGCCAATTTTAGATAGAAAGAACGATTGCTGGAGCTGGGAAGTGAATCCTTACCTACCGTCGATGCAAAACGATTGGAAACATCGAATATCACGTATGCGTGCTAATTATCGATAGAAAGAACGATTGCTGGAGGTGGGAAGTGAATCCTTAGCTACCGTCAATGCAGAACGATTGGAAACATCGAATTTCACGTATTCGTGCCAATTTTAGAGAGAAAGAACGATTATGGGGGCAGGGAAGTGAATCCTTAGCTACCGCCGATGCGAAACGATTGGAAACATCGAATATCACGTATTCGTCCGAATTTTAGATAGAAAGAATGATTGCGGGAGCTGGGAAGTGAATCCATACCTACCGCCGATGCGAAACGATTGGAAACATCGAATATCACGTATTCGTGCCAATTATCGATAGAAAGAACGATTGCGGGAGCTGGGAAGTGAATCCTTACCTCCCGTCGATGCAGAACGATTGGAAACATCGAATGTAACGTATTCGAGCCAATTACCGACAGAAAGAACGATTGCGAGGGCTGGGAAGTGAATCCTTACCTACCGTCGATGAAAAACGATTGGAAATATCGAATAGCACGTATTCGTGCCAATTATCGATAGAAAGAACGATTGCGGGAGCTGGGAAGTGAATCCTTTCCTACCGTCGATGCGAAACGATTGGAAACATCGAATATCACGTATGCGTGCCAATTATCGATAGAACGAACGATTGCGGGAGCTGGAAAGTGGATCCTTAGCTACCGTCGATGCAGAACGATTGGAAACATCGAATATCACATATTCGTGCCAATTAACGATAGAAAGAACGATTGCGGTTGCTGGGAAGTGAATTCTTAGCTACCGTCGATGCAGAACGATTGGAAACACCGAATATCACGTATGCGTGCCAATCATCGATAGAAAGAACGATTGCTGGAGCTGGGAAGTGAATCCTTACCTACCGTCGATGCAAAACGATTGGAAACATCGAATATCATGTATTCGTGCGAATTTTAGATAGAAAGAATGATTGCGGGAGCTGGGAAGTGAATCCATACCTACCGTCGATGCGAAACGATTGGAAACATCGAATATCACGTATGCGTGCCAATTATCGATAGAACGAACGATTGCGGGAGCTGGGAAGTGAATCCTTACCTACCGTCGATGCAAAACGATTGGAAACATCGAATATCACGTATTCGTGCGAATTATCGATAGAACGAACGATTGCGGGAGCTGGAAAGTGGATCCTTAGCTACCGTCGATGCAGAACGATTGGAAACATCGAATATCACGTATTCGTGCCAATTTTAGATAGAAAGAACGATTGCTGGAGCTGGGAAGTGAATCCTTACCTACCGTCGATGCGAAACGATTGCAAACATCGAATAGCACGTATTCGTGCCAATTATCGATAGAAAGAACGATTGCGGGAGCTGGGAAGTGAATCCTTACCTACCGTCGATGCAAAACGATTGGAAACATCGAATATCACGTATTCGTGCGAATTATCGATAGAACGAACGATTGCGGGAGCTGGAAAGTGGATCCTTAGCTACCGTCGATGCAGAACGATTGGAAACATCGAATATCACGTATGCGTGCTAATTATCGATAGAAAGAACGATTGCGGGAGCTGGGAAGTGAATCCTTACCTACCGTCGATGCGAAACGATTGCAAACATCGAATAGCACGTATTCGTGCCAATTATCGATAGAAAGAACGATTGCGGGAGCTGGGAAGTGAATCCTTACCTACCGTCGATGCAAAACGATTCGAAACCTCGAATAGCACGTATTCGTGCCAATTATCGATAGAAAGAACGATTGCTGGAGCTGGGAAGTGAATCCTTAGCTACCGTCGATGCAGAACGATTGGAAACATCGAATTTCACGTATTCGTGCCAATTATCCATAGAAAGAACGATTGCGGGAGCAGGGAAGTGAATCCATACCTACCGCCGATGCGAAACGATTGGAAACATCGAATATCACGTATTCGTGCGAATTATCGATAGAACGAACGATTGCGGGAGCTGGAAAGTGGATCCTTAGCTACCGTCGATGCAGAACGATTGGAAACATCGAATATCATGTATTCGTGCCAATTTTAGATAGAAAGAACGATTGCTGGAGCTGGGAAGTGAATCCTTACCTACCGTCGATGCGAAACGATTGCAAACATCGAATAGCACGTATTCGTGCCAATTATCGATAGAAAGAACGATTGCGGGAGCTGGGAAGTGAATCCTTACCTACCGTCGATGCAAAACGATTGGAAACATCGAATATCACGTATTCGTGCGAATTATCGATAGAACGAACGATTGCGGGAGCTGGAAAGTGGATCCTTAGCTACCGTCGATGCAGAACGATTGGAAACATCGAATATCACGTATGCGTGCTAATTATCCATAGAAAGAACGATTGCGGGAGCAGGGAAGTGAATCCATACCTACCGCCGATGCGAAACGATTGGAAACATCGAATATCACGTAATCGTGCGAATTTTAGATAGAAAGAACGATTGCGGGAGCTGGGAAGTGAATCCTCAGCTACCGTCGATGCAGAACGATTGGAAACATCGAATATCACGTATCCGTGCCAATTATCGATAGAAAGAACGATTGCGGGAGCTGGGAAGTGAATCCTTACCTACCGTCGATGCGAAACGATTGCAAACATCGAATAGCACGTATTCGTGCCAATTATCGATAGAAAGAACGATTGCGGGAGCTAGGAAGTGAATCCTTACCTACCGTCGATGCAAAACGATTGGAAACCTCGAATAGCACGTATTCGTGCCAATTATCGATAGAAAGAACGATTGCTGGAGCTGGGAAGTGAATCCTTAGCTACCGTCGATGCAGAACGATTGGAAACATCGAATTTCACGTATTCGTGCCAATTATCCATAGAAAGAACGATTGCGGGAGCAGGGAAGTGAATCCATACCTACCGCCGATGCGAAACGATTGGAAACATCGAATATCACGTATTTGTGCGAATTTTAGATAGAAAGAACGATTGCGGGAGCTGGGAAGTGAATCCTCAGCTACCGTCGATGCAGAACGATTGGAAACATCGAATATCACGTATCCGTGCCAATTATCGATAGAAAGAACGATTGCGGGAGCTGGGAAGTGAATCCTCAGCTACCGTCGATGCAGAACGATTGGAAACATCGAATATCACGTATCCGTGCCAATTATCAATAGAAAGAACGATTGCGGGAGCTGGGAAGTGAATCCTTAGCTACCGTCGATGCAGAACGATTGGAAACATCGAATATCACATATTCGTGCCAATTAACTATAGAAAGAACGATTGCGGGTGCTGGGAAGTGAATTCTTAGCTACCGTCGATGCAGAACGATTGGAAACATCGAATATCACGTATGCGTGCCAATTATCGATAGAAAGAACGATTGCTGGAGCTGGGAAGTGAATCCCTACCTACCGTCGATGCAAAACGATTGGAAACATCGAATATCACGTATGCGTGCCAATTATTATCGATAGAACGAACGATTGCGGGAGCTGGAAAGTGGATCCTTAACTACCGTCGATGCAGAACGATTAGAAACATCGAATATCACATATTCGTGCCAATTATCGATAGAAAGAACGATTGCGGGAGCTGGGAAGTGAATCCTCAGCTACCGTCGATGCAGAACGATTGGAAACATCGAATATCACGTATCCGTGCCAATTATCAATAGAAAGAACGATTGCGGGAGCTGGGAAGTGAATCCTTAGCTACCGTCGATGCAGAACGATTGGAAACATCGAATATCACATATTCGTGCCAATTAACGATAGAAAGAACGATTGCGGGTGCTGGGAAGTGAATTCTTAGCTACCGTCGATGCAGAACGATTGGAAACATCGAATATCACGTATGCGTGCCCATTATCGATAGAAAGAACGATTGCTGGAGCTGGGAAGTGAATCCTTAGCTACCGTCGATGCCGAACGATTGGAAACATCGAATTTCACGTATTCGTGCCAATTATCGATAGAAAGGACGATTACGGGAGCTGGGAAGCGAATCCTTACCTCCTGTCGATGCAGAACGATTGGAAACATCGAATTTCACGTATTCGTGCCAATTTTAGATAGAAAGAACGATTGCTGGAGCTGGGAAGTGAATCCTTACCTACCGTCGATGCAAAACGATTCGAAACATCGAATATCACGTATGCGTGCTAATTATCGATAGAAAGAACGATTGCTGGAGCTGGGAAGTGAATCCTTAGCTACCGTCAATGCAGAACGATTGGAAACATCGAATTTCACGTATTCGTGCCAATTTTAGAGAGAAAGAACGATTATGGGGGCAGGGAAGTGAATCCTTAGCTACCGCCGATGCGAAACGATTGGAAACATCGAATATCACGTATTCGTCCGAATTTTAGATAGAAAGAATGATTGCGGGAGCTGGGAAGTGAATCCATACCTACCGTCGATGCGAAACGATTGGAAACATCGAATATCACGTATTCGTGCCAATTATCGATAGAAAGAACGATTGCGGGAGCTGGGAAGTGAATCCTTACCTCCCGTCGATGCAGAACGATTGGAAACATCGAATGTAACGTATTCGAGCCAATTACCGACAGAAAGAACGATTGCGAGGGCTGGGAAGTGAATCCTTACCTACCGTCGATGAAAAACGATTGGAAACATCGAATAGCACGTATTCGTGCCAATTATCGATAGAAAGAACGATTGCGGGAGCTGGGAAGTGAATCCTTTCCTACCGTCGATGCGAAACGATTGGAAACATCGAATATCACGTATGCGTGCCAATTATCGATAGAACGAACGATTGCGGGAGCTGGAAAGTGGATCCTTAGCTACCGTCGATGCAGAACGATTGGAAACATCGAATATCACATATTCGTGCCAATTAACGATAGAAAGAACGATTGCGGTTGCTGGGAAGTGAATTCTTAGCTACCGTCGATGCAGAACGATTGGAAACACCGAATATCACGTATGCGTGCCAATCATCGATAGAAAGAACGATTGCTGGAGCTGGGAAGTGAATCCTTACCTACCGTCGATGCAAAACGATTGGAAACATCGAATATCACGTATTCGTGCGAATTTTAGATAGAAAGAATGATTGCGGGAGCTGGGAAGTGAATCCTTACCTACCGTCGATGCGAAACAATTGGAAACATCGAATATCACGTATGCGTGCCAATTATCGATAGAACGAACGATTGCGGGAGCTGGAAAGTGGATCCTTAGCTACCGTCGATGCAGAACGATTGGAAACATCGAATATCACGTATTCGTGCCAATTTTAGATAGAAAGAACGATTGCTGGAGCTGGGAAGTGAATCCTTACCTACCGTCGATGCAAAACGATTGGAAACATCGAATATCACGTATGCGTGCTAATTATCGATTGAAAGAACGATTGCTGGAGCTGGGAAGTGAATCCTTAGCTACCGTCAATGCAGAACGATTGGAAACATCGAA
The DNA here is from genome assembly GCA_963583965.1 of Nomada ferruginata. Lineage (NCBI taxonomy): Eukaryota > Metazoa > Arthropoda > Insecta > Hymenoptera > Apidae > Nomada > Nomada ferruginata. The sequence continues at coordinate 2,920,207 of OY757225.1, read as the reverse complement.
TTTCACGTATTCGTGCCAATTTTAGATAGAAAGAACGATTATGGGGGCAGGGAAGTGAATCCTTACCTACCGCCGCACAGTGGTTCGAAACTGAGAAATACTAGGCATACATAAAAAAAAAAATGTTTGCTTCTGCATTCTTATGTTCATTTTTTAAACCTTCTACTATTATACTATATATATTTAGTCAAATTTTATGAATTTATTTCATATTTTTCTCATAATTAGCCAAACATTAACTTAACCTCTCGAAAGTGTTCTACAATATTTTGTATTTTTATGTTTCCAGAAAATAGTTAGCGGTTCAATTTTTGGTGGAATGGTTTTAGTTAGCTTTCTTCTTATAATGAAAATTATTAACATTTACATAGTTAATATTTTCCTACCAAATTATCATTTTTTTTTTCTTTTCCTTTTTTGTAAATAACAAAAATTGTTTGTATTTGTTTGTAATTTCACGCATATCCCATCATTCTAGACAGTTTCAGGTATGCAAAATTTAAAAAGTTGCATCCGTCCGCGTCCGTCCCTTTGAGAAATTGATGTTTTTCTTGCAACAAAAATAGGTGCGAGATAGGTAAAATGCCTCGAACGTGTTCTACAATATTTTATATTTTTATGTTTCCAGAAAGTAGTTGGCGGTTCAATTTTTATTGGAATGGTTATAGTTAGCTTTCTTCTTATAATGAAAATTATAAACATTTACATAGTTAATATTTTCCTACCAAATTATCATTTTTTTTTCTTTTCCTTTTTTGTAAATAACAAAAATTGTTTGTATTTGTTTGTAATTTCACGCATATCCCATCATTCTAGACAGTTTCAGGTATGCAAAATTTAAAAAGTTGCATCCGTCCGCGTCCGTCCCTTTGAGAAATTGATGTTTTTCTTGCAACAAAAATAGGTGCGAGATAGGTAAAATGCCTCGAAAGTGTTCTACAATATTTTATATTTTTATGTTTCCAGAAAGTAGTTGGCGGTTCAATTTTTATTGGAATGGTTATAGTTAGCTTTCTTCTTATAATGAAAATTATAAACATTTACATAGTTAATATTTTCCTACCAAATTATCATTTTTTTTTCTTTTCCTTTTTTGTAAATAACAAAAATTGTTTGTATTTGTTTGTAATTTCACGCATATCCCATCATTCTAGACAGTTTCAGGTATGCAAAATTTAAAAAGTTGCATCCGTCCGCGTCCGTCCCTTTGAGAAATTGATGTTTTTCTTGCAACAAAAATAGGTGCGAGATAGGTAAAATGCCTCGAAAGTGTTCTACAATATTTTATATTTTTATGTTTGCAGAAAGTAGTTGGCGGTTCAATTTTCATTGGAATGGTTATAGCTACCCTTCTTCTTACAATAAAAATTAGAAAAATTTACATGGCCTCTATTTTGCCGTTGAACCCTTTTGGTCACGTTTATTAATTTTCTTTTTTAATTTTTTTTTCAAGTTTGAATGAGTATCGTGTAGTAATATTACCTATAACCTTGAATAAAAAAAAAAAATTGTGAAATATGTGAAATTTCGAGGTATGCCTAGTATTTTTCATTTTTGAACCACTGTGCGCCGATGCGAAACGATTGGAAACATCGAATATCACGTATTCGTCCGAATTTTAGATAGAAAGAATGATTGCGGGAGCTGGGAAGTGAATCCTTAGCTACCGTCAATGCAGAACGATTGGAAACATCGAATATCACGTATGCGTGCCAATTATCGATAGAACGAACGATTGCGGGAGCTGGGAAGTGAATCCTTACCTACCGTCGATGCAAAACGATTGGAAACATCGAATATCACGTATTCGTGCGAATTTTGGATAGAAAGAATGATTGCGGGAGCTGGGAAGTGAATCCTCACCTATCGTCGATGCAAAACGATTGCAAACATCGAATAGCACGTATTCGTGCCAATTATCGGTACAAAGAACGATTGCGGGAGCTGGGAACTGAATCCTTTCCTACCGTCGATGCGAAACGATTGGAAACATCGAATATCACGTATTCGTGCGAATTTTAGATAGAAAGAATGATTGCGGGAGCTGGGAAGTGAATCCTTCCCTACCGTCGATGCGAAACGATTGGAAACGTCGACTATCACGTATGCGTGCCAATTATCGATAGAACGAACGATTGCGGGAGCTGGAAAGTGGATCCTTAGCTACCGTCGATGCAGAACGATTGGATACATCGAATATCACATATTCGTGCCAATTATCGATAGAAAGAACGATTGCGGGAGCTGGGAAGTGACTCCTCAGCTACCGTCGATGCAGAACGATTGGAAACTTCGAATATCACGTATGCGTGCCAATTATCGAAAGAAAGAACGATTGCGGGAGCTGGGAAGTGAATCCTTAGCTACCGTCGATGCAGAACGATTGGAAACATCGAATATCACATATTCGTGCCAATTAACGATAGAAAGAACGATTGCGGTTGCTGGGAAGTGAATTCTTAGCTACCGTCGATGCAGACCGATTGGAAACATCGAATATCACGTATGCGTGCCAATCATCGATAGAAAGAACGATTGCTGGAGCTGGGAAGTGAATCCTTACCTACCGTCGATGCAAAACGATTGGAAACATCGAATATCATGTATTCGTGCGAATTTTAGATAGAAAGAATGATTGCGGGAGCTGGGAAGTGAATCCTTACCTACCGTCGATGCGAAACGATTGGAAACATCGAATATCACGTATGCGTGCCAATTATCGATAGAACGAACGATTGCGGGAGCTGGGAAGTGAATTCTTAGCTACCGTCGATGCAGAACGATTGGAAACATCGAATATCACGTATGCGTGCCAATTATCGATAGAAAGAACGATTGCTGGAGCTGGGAAGTGAATCCTTAGCTACCGTCGATGCAGAACGATTGGAAACATCGAATTTCACGTATTCGTGCCAATTATCGATAGAAAGAACGATTACGGGAGCTGGGAAGCGAATCCTTAGCTACCGCCGATGCGAAACGATTGGAAACATCGAATATCACGTATTCGTCCGAATTTTAGATAGAAAGAATGATTGCGGGAGCTGGGAAGTGAATCCATACCTACCGTCGATGCGAAACGATTGGAAACATCGAATATCACGTATTCGTGCCAATTATCGATAGAAAGAACGATTGCGGGAGCTGGGAAGTGAATCCTTACCTCCCGTCGATGCAGAACGATTGGAAACATCGAATGTAACGTATTCGAGCCAATTACCGACAGAAAGAACGATTGCGAGGGCTGGGAAGTGAATCCTTACCCACCGTCGATGAAAAACGATTGGAAACATCGAATAGCACGTATTCGTGCCAATTATCGATAGAAAGAACGATTGCGGGAGCTGGGAAGTGAATCCTCACCCATCGTCGATGCAAAACGATTGCAAACATCGAATAGCACGTATTCGTGCCAATTATCGGTACAAAGAACGATTGCGGGAGCTGGGAAGTGAATCCTTTCCTACCGTCGATGCGAAACGATTGGAAACATCGAATATCACGTATTCGTGCGAATTTTAGATAGAAAGAATGATTGCGGGAGCTGGGAAGTGAATCCTTACCTACCGTCAATGCGAAACGATTGGAAACATCGAATATCACGTATGCGTGCCAATTATCGATAGAACGAACGATTGCGGGAGCTGGGAAGTGAATCCTTACCTACCGTCCATGCAGAACGATTGGAAACATCGAATATCACGTATTCGTACGAATTTTAGATAGAAAGAATGATTGCGGGAGCTGGGAAGTGAATCCTTACCTACCGTCGATGCGAAACAATTGGAAACATCGAATATCACGTATGCGTGCCAATTATCGATAGAACGAACGATTGCGGGAGCTGGAAAGTGGATCCTTAGCTACCGTCGATGCAGAACGATTGGAAACATCGAATATCACATATTCGTGCCAATTATCGATAGAAAGAACGATTGCGGGAGCTGGGAAGTGAATCCTCAGCTACCGTCGATGCAGAACGATTGGAAACATCGAATATCACGTATGCGTGCCAATTATCGATAGAAAGAACGATTGCGGGAGCTGGGAAGTGAATCCTTAGCTACCGTCGATGCAGAACGATTGGAAACATCGAATATCACATATTCGTGCCAATTAACGATAGAAAGAACGATTGCGGTTGCTGGGAAGTGAATTCTTAGCTACCGTCGATGCAGAACGATTGGAAACATCGAATATCACGTATTCGTGCGAATTTTAGATAGAAAGAATGATTGCGGGAGCTGGGAAGTGAATCCTTACCTACCGTCGATGCGAAACGATTGGAAACATCGAATATCACGTATGCGTGCCAATTATCGATAGAACGAACGATTGCGGGAGCTGGAAAGTGGATCCTTAGCTACCGTCGATGCAGAACGATTGGAAACATCGAATATCACGTATGCGTGCTAATTATCGATAGAAAGAACGATTGCGGGAGCTGGGAAGTCAATCCTCACCTATCGTCGTTGCAAAACGATTGGAAACCTCGAATAGCACGTATTCGTGCCAATTATCGATAGAAAGAACGATTGCTGGAGCTGGGAAGTGAATCCTTAGCTACCGTCGATGCAGAACGATTGGAAACATCGAATTTCACGTATTCGTGCCAATTATCCATAGAAAGAACGATTGCTGGAGCTGGGAAGTGAATCCTTACCTACCGTCGATGCAAAACGATTGGAAACATCGAATATCATGTATTCGTGCGAATTTTAGATAGAAAGAATGATTGCGGGAGCTGGGAAGTGAATCCATACCTACCGTCGATGCGAAACGATTGGAAACATCGAATATCACGTATTCGTGCCAATTATCGATAGAAAGAACGATTGCGGGAGCTGGGAAGTGAATCCTTACCCACCGTCGATGAAAAACGATTGGAAACATCGAATAGCACGTATTCGTGCCAATTATCGATAGAAAGAACGATTGCGGGAGCTGGGAAGTGAATCCCCACCTATCGTCGATGCAAAACGATTGCAAACATCGAATAGCACGTATTCGTGCCAATTATCGGTACAAAGAACGATTGCGGGAGCTGGGAAGTGAATCCTTTCCTACCGTCGATGCGAAACGATTGGAAACATCGAATATCACGTATTCGTACGAATTTTAGATAGAAAGAATGATTGCGGGAGCTGGGAAGTGAATCCTTACCTACCGTCGATGCGAAACAATTGGAAACATCGAATATCACGTATGCGTGCCAATTATCGATAGAACGAACGATTGCGGGAGCTGGAAAGTGGATCCTTAGCTACCGTCGATGCAGAACGATTGGAAACATCGAATATCACGTATGCGTGCCAATTTTAGATAGAAAGAACGGTTGCTGGAGCTGGGAAGTGAATCCTTACCTACCGTCCATGCAAAACGATTGGGAACATCGAATATCACGTATTCGTGCGAATTTTAGATAGAAAGAATGATTGCGGGAGCTGGGAAGTGAATCCTTACCTACCGTCGATGCGAAACGATTGGAAACATCGAATATCACGTATGCGTGCCAATTTTAGATAGAAAGAACGATTGCTGGAGCTGGGAAGTGAATCCTTACCTACCGTCGATGCAAAACGATTGGAAACATCGAATATCACGTATGCGTGCTAATTATCGATTGAAAGAACGATTGCTGGAGCTGGGAAGTGAATCCTTAGCTACCGTCAATGCAGAACGATTGGAAACATCGAATTTCACGTATTCGTGCCAATTTTAGATAGAAAGAACGATTATGGGGGCAGGGAAGTGAATCCTTAGCTACCGCCGCACAGTGGTTCGAAACTGAGAAATACTAGGCATACATAAAAAAAAAAATGTTTGCTTCTGCATTCTTATGTTCATTTTTTAAACCTTCTACTATTATACTATATATATTTAGTCAAATTTTATGAATTTATTTCATATTTTTCTCATAATTAGCCAAACATTAACTTAACCTCTCGAAAGTGTTCTACAATATTTTGTATTTTTATGTTTCCAGAAAATAGTTAGCGGTTCAATTTTTGGTGGAATGGTTTTAGTTAGCTTTCTTCTTATAATGAATATTATAAACATTTACATAGTTAATATTTTCCTACCAAATTATCATTTTTTTTTTCTTTTCCTTTTTTGTAAATAACAAAAATTGTTTGTATTTGTTTGTAATTTCACGCATATCCCATCATTCTAGACAGTTTCAGGTATGCAAAATTTAAAAAGTTGCATCCGTCCGCGTCCGTCCCTTTGAGAAATTGATGTTTTTCTTGCAACAAAAATAGGTGCGAGATAGGTAAAATGCCTCGAAAGTGTTCTACAATATTTTATATTTTTATGTTTCCAGAAAGTAGTTGGCGGTTCAATTTTTATTGGAATGGTTATAGTTAGCTTTCTTCTTATAATGAAAATTATAAACATTTACATAGTTAATATTTTCCTACCAAATTATCATTTTTTTTTCTTTTCCTTTTTTGTAAATAACAAAAATTGTTTGTATTTGTTTGTAATTTCACGCATATCCCATCATTCTAGACAGTTTCAGGTATGCAAAATTTAAAAAGTTGCATCCGTCCGCGTCCGTCCCTTTGAGAAATTGATGTTTTTCTTGCAACAAAAATAGGTGCGAGATAGGTAAAATGCCTCGAAAGTGTTCTACAATATTTTATATTTTTATGTTTCCAGAAAGTAGTTGGCGGTTCAATTTTTATTGGAATGGTTATAGTTAGCTTTCTTCTTATAATGAAAATTATAAACATTTACATAGTTAATATTTTCCTACCAAATTATCATTTTTTTTTCTTTTCCTTTTTTGTAAATAACAAAAATTGTTTGTATTTGTTTGTAATTTCACGCATATCCCATCATTCTAGACAGTTTCAGGTATGCAAAATTTAAAAAGTTGCATCCGTCCGCGTCCGTCCCTTTGAGAAATTGATGTTTTTCTTGCAACAAAAATAGGTGCGAGATAGGTAAAATGCCTCGAAAGTGTTCTACAATATTTTATATTTTTATGTTTGCAGAAAGTAGTTGGCGGTTCAATTTTCATTGGAATGGTTATAGCTACCCTTCTTCTTACAATAAAAATTAGAAAAATTTACATGGCCTCTATTTTGCCGTTGAACCCTTTTGGTCACGTTTATTAATTTTCTTTTTTAATTTTTTTTTCAAGTTTGAATGAGTATCGTGTAGTAATATTACCTATAACCTTGAATAAAAAAAAAAATTGTGAAATATGTGAAATTTCGAGGTATGCCTAGTATTTTTCATTTTTGAACCACTGTGCGCCGATGCGAAACGATTGGAAACATCGAATATCACGTATTCGTCCGAATTTTAGATAGAAAGAATGATTGCGGGAGCTGGGAAGTGAATCCTTAGCTACCGTCAATGCAGAACGATTGGAAACATCGAATATCACGTATGCGTGCCAATTATCGATAGAACGAACGATTGCGGGAGCTGGGAAGTGAATCCTTACCTACCGTCGATGCAAAACGATTGGAAACATCGAATATCACGTATTCGTGCGAATTTTGGATAGAAAGAATGATTGCGGGAGCTGGGAAGTGAATCCTTCCCTACCGTCGATGCGAAACGATTGGAAACGTCGAATATCACGTATGCGTGCCAATTATCGATAGAACGAACGATTGCGGGAGCTGGAAAGTGGATCCTTAGCTACCGTCGATGCAGAACGATTGGATACATCGAATATCACATATTCGTGCCAATTATCGATAGAAAGAACGATTGCGGGAGCTGGGAAGTGACTCCTCAGCTACCGTCGATGCAGAACGATTGGAAACTTCGAATATCACGTATGCGTGCCAATTATCGAAAGAAAGAACGATTGCGGGAGCTGGGAAGTGAATCCTTAGCTACCGTCGATGCAGAACGATTGGAAACATCGAATATCACATATTCGTGCCAATTAACGATAGAAAGAACGATTGCGGTTGCTGGGAAGTGAATTCTTAGCTACCGTCGATGCAGAACGATTGGAAACATCGAATATCACGTATGCGTGCCAATCATCGATAGAAAGAACGATTGCTGGAGCTGGGAAGTGAATCCTTACCTACCGTCGATGCAAAACGATTGGAAACATCGAATATCATGTATTCGTGCGAATTTTAGATAGAAAGAATGATTGCGGGAGCTGGGAAGTGAATCCTTACCTACCGTCGATGCGAAACGATTGGAAACATCGAATATCACGTATGCGTGCCAATTATCGATAGAACGAACGATTGCGGGAGCTGGGAAGTGACTTCTTAGCTACCGTCGATGCAGAACGATTGGAAACATCGAATATCACGTATGCGTGCCAATTATCGATAGAAAGAACGATTGCTGGAGCTGGGAAGTGAATCCTTAGCTACCGTCGATGCAGAACGATTGGAAACATCGAATTTCACGTATTCGTGCCAATTATCGATAGAAAGAACGATTACGGGAGCTGGGAAGCGAATCCTTAGCTACCGCCGATGCGAAACGATTGGAAACATCGAATATCACGTATTCGTCCGAATTTTAGATAGAAAGAATGATTGCGGGAGCTGGGAAGTGAATCCATACCTACCGTCGATGCGAAACGATTGGAAACATCGAATATCACGTATTCGTGCCAATTATCGATAGAAAGAACGATTGCGGGAGCTGGGAAGCGAATCCTTAGCTACCGCCGATGCGAAACGATTGGAAACATCGAATATCACGTATTCGTCCGAATTTTAGATAGAAAGAATGATTGCGGGAGCTGGGAAGTGAATCCATACCTACCGTCGATGCGAAACGATTGGAAACATCGAATATCACGTATTCGTGCCAATTATCGATAGAAAGAACGATTGCTGGAGCTGGGAAGTGAATCCTTACCTACCGTCGATGCAAAACGATTGGAAACATCGAATATCACGTATTCGTGCGAATTATCGATAGAACGAACGATTGCGGGAGCTAGAAAGTGGATCCTTAGCTACCGTCGATGCAGAACGATTGGAAACATCGAATATCACGTATTCGTGCCAATTTTAGATAGAAAGAACGATTGCTGGAACTGGGAAGTGAATCCTTACCTACCGTCGATGCGAAACGATTGCAAACATCGAATAGCACGTATTCGTGCCAATTATCGATAGAAAGAACGATTGCGGGAGCTGGGAAGTGAATCCTTACCTACCGTCGATGCAAAACGATTGGAAACATCGAATATCACGTATTCGTGCGAATTATCGATAGAACGAACGATTGCGGGAGCTGGGAAGTGAATCCTTACCTACCGTCGATGCAAAACGATTGGAAACATCGAATATCACGTATGCGTGCTAATTATCGATAGAAAGAATGATTGCTGGAGCTGGGACGTGAATCCTTAGCTACCGTCGATGCAGAACGATTGGAAACATCGAATATCACGTATTCGTGCCAATTATCGATAGAAAGAACGATTGCTGGAGCTGGGAAGTGAATCCTTACCTACCGTCGATGCAAAACGATTGGAAACATCGAATATCACGTATTCGTGCGAATTATCGATAGAACGAACGATTGCGGGAGCTGGAAAGTGGATCCTTAGCTACCGTCGATGCAGAACGATTGGAAACATCGAATATCACGTATTCGTGCCAATTTTAGATAGAAAGAACGATTGCTGGAGCTGGGAAGTGAATCCTTACCTACCGTCGATGCGAAACGATTGCAAACATCGAATAGCACGTATTCGTGCCAATTATCGATAGAAAGAACGATTGCGGGAGCTGGGAAGTGAATCCTCAGTTACCGTCGATGCAGAACGATTGGAAACATCGAATATCACGTATTCGTGCCAATTTAAGATAGAAAGAATGATTGCTGGAGCTGGGACGTGAATCCTTAGCTACCGTCAATGCAGAACGATTGGAAACATCGAATTTCACGTATTCGTGCCAATTTTAGATAGAAAGAACGATTATGGGGGCAGGGAAGTGAATCCTTAGCTACCGTCGATGCAGAACGATTGGAAACATCGAATATCACGTATTCGTGCCAATTATCGATAGAAAGAACGATTGCTGGAGCTGGGAAGTGAATCCTTAGCTGCCGTCGATGCAGAACGATTGGAAACATCGAATTTCACGTATTCGTGCCAATTATCCATAGAAAGAACGATTGCGGGAGCTGGGAAGTGAATCCATACCTACCGCCGATGCAAAACGATTGGACACATCGAATAGCATGTATTCGTGCCTATTATCGATAGAAAGAACGATTGCGGGAGCTGGGAAGTGAAGCCTTACCTACCGTCGATGCAGAACGATTGGAAACATCGAATATCACGTATGCGTGCCAATTATCAATAGAAAGAACGATTACGGGAGCTGGGAAGTGAATCCTTCGCTACCGTCGATGCAGAACGATTGGAAACATCGAATATCACGTATGCGTGCCAATTATCGATAGAAAGAACGATTGCTGGAGCTGGGAAGTGAATCCTTACCTACCGTCGATGCAAAACGATTGGAAACATCGAATATCACGTATTCGTGCGAATTATCGATAGAACGAACGATTGCGGGAGCTGGAAAGTGGATCCTTAGCTACCGTCGATGCAGAACGATTGGAAACATCGAATATCACGTATTCGTGCCAATTATCTATAGAAAGAACGATTGCGGGAGCTGGGAAGTGAATCCTTACCTACCGTCGATGCAAAACGATTGGACACATCGAATAGCATGTATTCGTGCCTATTATCGATAGAAAGAACGATTGCGGGAGCTGGGAAGTGAAGCCTTACCTACCGTCGATGCAGAACGATTGGAAACATCGAATATAACGTATTCGTGCCAATTATCGATAGAAAGAACGATTGCGGGAGCTGGGAAGTGAATCCTTACCTCCCGTCGATGCAGAACGATTGGAAACATCGAATGTAACGTATTCGAGCCAATTACCGACAGAAAGAACGATTGCGAGGGCTGGGAAGTGAATCCTTACCTACCGTCGATGAAAAACGATTGGAAACATCGAATTTCACGTATTCGTGCCAATTTTAGATAGAAAGAACGATTATGGGGGCAGGGAAGTGAATCCTTAGCTACCGTCGATGCAAAACGATTGGAAACATCGAATATCACGTATGCGTGCTAATTATCGATAGAAAGAACGATTGCTGGAGCTGGGAAGTGAATCCTCAGCTACTGTCGATGCAGAACGATTGGAAACATCGAATATCACGTATGCGTGCCAATTATCGATAGAAAGAACGATTGCGGGAGCTGGGAAGTGAATCCTTAGCTACCGTCGATGCAGAACGATTGGAAACATCGAATATCACATATTCGTGCCAATTATCAATAGAAAGAACGATTACGGGAGCTGGGAAGTGAATCCTTCGCTACCGTCGATGCAGAACGATTGGAAACATCGAATATCACGTATGCGTGCCAATTATCGATAGAAAGAACGATTGCTGGAGCTGGGAAGTGAATCCTTACCTACCGTCGATGCAAAACGATTGGAAACATCGAATATCACGTATTCGTGCGAATTATCGATAGAACGAACCATTGCGGGAGCTGGAAAGTGGATCCTTAGCTACCGTCGATGCAGAACGATTGGAAACATCGAATATCACGTATCCGTGCCAATTATCGATAGAAAGAACGATTGCGGGAGCTGGGAAGTGAATCCTCAGCTACCGTCGATGCAGAACGATTGGAAACATCGAATATCACGTATCCGTGCCAATTATCAATAGAAAGAACGATTGCGGGAGCTGGGAAGTGAATCCTTAGCTACCGTCGATGCAGAACGATTGGAAACATCGAATATCACATATTCGTGCCAATTAACGATAGAAAGAACGATTGCGGTTGCTGGGAAGTGAATTCTTAGCTACCGTCGATGCAGAACGATTGGAAGCATCGAATTTCACGTATTCGTGCCAATTATCCATAGGAAGAACGATTGTGGGAGCAGGGAAGTGAATCCATACCTACCGCCGATGCGAAACGATTGGAAACATCGAATATCACGTATGCGTGCGAATTTTAGATAGAAAGAATGATTGCGGGAGCTGGGAAGTGAATCCTTACCTACCGTCGATGCGAAACGATTGGAAACATCGAATATCACGTAAGCGTGCCAATTATCGATAGAACGAACGATTGCGGGAGCTGGAAAGTGGATCCTTAGCTACCGTCGATGCAGAACGATTGGAAACATCGAATATCACATATTCGTGCCAATTATCGATAGAAAGAACGATTGCGGGAGCTGTGAAGTGAATCCTCAGCTACCGTCGATGCAGAACGATTGGAAACATCGAATATCACGTATGCGTGCCAATTATCAATAGAAAGAACGATTACGGGAGCTGGGAAGTGAATCCTTCGCTACCGTCGATGCAGAACGATTGGAAACATCGAATATCACCTATGCGTGCCAATTATCGATAGAAAGAACGATTGCTGGTGCTGGGAAGTGAATCCTTACCTACCGTCGATGCAAAACGATTGGAAACATCGAATATCACGTATTCGTGCGAATTATCGATAGAACGAACGATTGCGGGAGCTGGAAAGTGGATCCTTAGCTACCGTCGATGCAGAACGATTGGAAACATCGAATATCACGTATTCGTGCCAATTTTAGATAGAAAGAACGATTGCTGGAGCTGGGAAGTGAATCCTTACCTACCGTCGATGCGAAACGATTGCAAACATCGAATAGCACGTATTCGTGCCAATTATCGATAGAAAGAACGATTGCGGGAGCTGGGAAGTGAATCCTTACCTACCGTCGATGCAAAACGATTGGAAACATCGAATATCACGTATTCGTGCGAATTATCGATAGAACGAACGATTGCGGGAGCTGGAAAGTGGATCCTTAGCTACCGTCGATGCAGAACGATTGGAAACATCGAATATCACGTATGCGTGCTAATTATCGATAGAAAGAACGATTGCGGGAGCTGGGAAGTGAATCCTTACCTACCGTCGATGCGAAACGATTGCAAACATCGAATAGCACGTATTCGTGCCAATTATCGATAGAAAGAACGATTGCGGGAGCTGGGAAGTGAATCCTTACCTACCGTCGATGCAAAACGATTCGAAACCTCGAATAGCACGTATTCGTGCCAATTATCGATAGAAAGAACGATTGCTGGAGCTGGGAAGTGAATCCTTAGCTACCGTCGATGCAGAACGATTGGAAACATCGAATTTCACGTATTCGTGCCAATTATCCATAGAAAGAACGATTGCGGGAGCAGGGAAGTGAATCCATACCTACCGCCGATGCGAAACGATTGGAAACATCGAATATCACGTATTCGTGCGAATTATCGATAGAACGAACGATTGCGGGAGCTGGAAAGTGGATCCTTAGCTACCGTCGATGCAGAACGATTGGAAACATCGAATATCACGTATTCGTGCCAATTTTAGATAGAAAGAACGATTGCTGGAGCTGGGAAGTGAATCCTTACCTACCGTCGATGCGAAACGATTGCAAACATCGAATAGCACGTATTCGTGCCAATTATCGATAGAAAGAACGATTGCGGGAGCTGGGAAGTGAATCCTTACCTACCGTCGATGCAAAACGATTGGAAACATCGAATATCACGTATTCGTGCGAATTATCTATAGAACGAACGATTGCGGGAGCTGGAAAGTGGATCCTTAGCTACCGTCGATGCAGAACGATTGGAAACATCGAATATCACGTATGCGTGCTAATTATCCATAGAAAGAACGATTGCGGGAGCAGGGAAGTGAATCCATACCTACCGCCGATGCGAAACGATTGGAAACATCGAATATCACGTATTCGTGCGAATTTTAGATAGAAAGAACGATTGCGGGAGCTGGGAAGTGAATCCTCAGCTACCGTCGATGCAGAACGATTGGAAACATCGAATGTAACGTATTCGAGCCAATTACCGACAGAAAGAACGATTGCGAGGGCTGGGAAGTGAATCCTTACCTACCGTCGATGAAAAACGATTGGAAACATCGAATAGCACGTATTCGTGCCAATTATCGATAGAAAGAACGATTGCGGGAGCTGGGAAGTGAATCCTTTCCTACCGTCGATGCGAAACGATTGGAAACATCGAATATCACGTATGCGTGCCAATTATCGATAGAACGAACGATTGCGGGAGCTGGAAAGTGGATCCTTAGCTACCGTCGATGCAGAACGATTGGAAACATCGAATATCACATATTCGTGCCAATTAACGATAGAAAGAACGATTGCGGTTGCTGGGAAGTGAATTCTTAGCTACCGTCGATGCAGAACGATTGGAAACACCGAATATCACGTATGCGTGCCAATCATCGATAGAAAGAACGATTGCTGGAGCTGGGAAGTGAATCCTTACCTACCGTCGATGCAAAACGATTGGAAACATCGAATATCATGTATTCGTGCGAATTTTAGATAGAAAGAATGATTGCGGGAGCTGGGAAGTGAATCCATACCTACCGTCGATGCGAAACGATTGGAAACATCGAATATCACGTATGCGTGCCAATTATCGATAGAACGAACGATTGCGGGAGCTGGGAAGTGAATCCTTACCTACCGTCGATGCAAAACGATTGGAAACATCGAATATCACGTATTCGTGCGAATTATCGATAGAACGAACGATTGCGGGAGCTGGAAAGTGGATCCTTAGCTACCGTCGATGCAGAACGATTGGAAACATCGAATATCACGTATTCGTGCCAATTTTAGATAGAAAGAACGATTGCTGGAGCTGGGAAGTGAATCCTTACCTACCGTCGATGCGAAACGATTGCAAACATCGAATAGCACGTATTCGTGCCAATTATCGATAGAAAGAACGATTGCGGGAGCTGGGAAGTGAATCCTTACCTACCGTCGATGCAAAACGATTGGAAACATCGAATATCACGTATTCGTGCGAATTATCGATAGAACGAACGATTGCGGGAGCTGGAAAGTGGATCCTTAGCTACCGTCGATGCAGAACGATTGGAAACATCGAATATCACGTATGCGTGCTAATTATCGATAGAAAGAACGATTGCGGGAGCTGGGAAGTGAATCCTTACCTACCGTCGATGCGAAACGATTGCAAACATCGAATAGCACGTATTCGTGCCAATTATCGATAGAAAGAACGATTGCGGGAGCTGGGAAGTGAATCCTTACCTACCGTCGATGCAAAACGATTCGAAACCTCGAATAGCACGTATTCGTGCCAATTATCGATAGAAAGAACGATTGCTGGAGCTGGGAAGTGAATCCTTAGCTACCGTCGATGCAGAACGATTGGAAACATCGAATTTCACGTATTCGTGCCAATTATCCATAGAAAGAACGATTGCGGGAGCAGGGAAGTGAATGCATACCTACCGCCGATGCGAAACGATTGGAAACATCGAATATCACGTATTCGTGCGAATTATCGATAGAACGAACGATTGCGGGAGCTGGAAAGTGGATCCTTAGCTACCGTCGATGCAGAACGATTGGAAACATCGAATATCACGTATTCGTGCCAATTTTAGATAGAAAGAACGATTGCTGGAGCTGGGAAGTGAATCCTTACCTACCGTCGATGCGAAACGATTGCAAACATCGAATAGCACGTATTCGTGCCAATTATCGATAGAAAGAACGATTGCGGGAGCTGGGAAGTGAATCCTTACCTACCGTCGATGCAAAACGATTGGAAACATCGAATATCACGTATTCGTGCGAATTATCGATAGAACGAACGATTGCGGGAGCTGGAAAGTGGATCCTTAGCTACCGTCGATGCAGAACGATTGGAAACATCGAATATCACGTATGCGTGCTAATTATCCATAGAAAGAACGATTGCGGGAGCAGGGAAGTGAATCCATACCTACCGCCGATGCGAAACGATTGGAAACATCGAATATCACGTATTCGTGCGAATTTTAGATAGAAAGAACGATTGCGGGAGCTGGGAAGTGAATCCTCAGCTACCGTCGATGCAGAACGATTGGAAACATCGAATATCACGTATCCGTGCCAATTATCGATAGAAAGAACGATTGCGGGAGCTGGGAAGTGAATCCTTACCTACCGTCGATGCGAAACGATTGCAAACATCGAATAGCACGTATTCGTGCCAATTATCGATAGAAAGAACGATTGCGGGAGCTAGGAAGTGAATCCTTACCTACCGTCGATGCAAAACGATTGGAAACCTCGAATAGCACGTATTCGTGCCAATTATCGATAGAAAGAACGATTGCTGGAGCTGGGAAGTGAATCCTTAGCTACCGTCGATGCAGAACGATTGGAAACATCGAATTTCACGTATTCGTGCCAATTATCCATAGAAAGAACGATTGCGGGAGCAGGGAAGTGAATCCATACCTACCGCCGATGCGAAACGATTGGAAACATCGAATATCACGTATTTGTGCGAATTTTAGATAGAAAGAACGATTGCGGGAGCTGGGAAGTGAATCCTCAGCTACCGTCGATGCAGAACGATTGGAAACATCGAATATCACGTATCCGTGCCAATTATCGATAGAAAGAACGATTGCGGGAGCTGGGAAGTGAATCCTCAGCTACCGTCGATGCAGAACGATTGGAAACATCGAATATCACGTATCCGTGCCAATTATCAATAGAAAGAACGATTGCGGGAGCTGGGAAGTGAATCCTTAGCTACCGTCGATGCAGAACGATTGGAAACATCGAATATCACATATTCGTGCCAATTAACTATAGAAAGAACGATTGCGGGTGCTGGGAAGTGAATTCTTAGCTACCGTCGATGCAGAACGATTGGAAACATCGAATATCACGTATGCGTGCCAATTATCGATAGAAAGAACGATTGCTGGAGCTGGGAAGTGAATCCCTACCTACCGTCGATGCAAAACGATTGGAAACATCGAATATCACGTATGCGTGCCAATTATTATCGATAGAACGAACGATTGCGGGAGCTGGAAAGTGGATCCTTAACTACCGTCGATGCAGAACGATTAGAAACATCGAATATCACATATTCGTGCCAATTATCGATAGAAAGAACGATTGCGGGAGCTGGGAAGTGAATCCTCAGCTACCGTCGATGCAGAACGATTGGAAACATCGAATATCACGTATCCGTGCCAATTATCAATAGAAAGAACGATTGCGGGAGCTGGGAAGTGAATCCTTAGCTACCGTCGATGCAGAACGATTGGAAACATCGAATATCACATATTCGTGCCAATTAACGATAGAAAGAACGATTGCGGGTGCTGGGAAGTGAATTCTTAGCTACCGTCGATGCAGAACGATTGGAAACATCGAATATCACGTATGCGTGCCCATTATCGATAGAAAGAACGATTGCTGGAGCTGGGAAGTGAATCCTTAGCTACCGTCGATGCCGAACGATTGGAAACATCGAATTTCACGTATTCGTGCCAATTATCGATAGAAAGAACGATTACGGGAGCTGGGAAGCGAATCCTTACCTCCTGTCGATGCAGAACGATTGGAAACATCGAATTTCACGTATTCGTGCCAATTTTAGATAGAAAGAACGATTGCTGGAGCTGGGAAGTGAATCCTTACCTACCGTCGATGCAAAACGATTGGAAACATCGAATATCACGTATGCGTGCTAATTATCGATAGAAAGAACGATTGCTGGAGCTGGGAAGTGAATCCTTAGCTACCGTCAATGCAGAACGATTGGAAACATCGAATTTCACGTATTCGTGCCAATTTTAGAGAGAAAGAACGATTATGGGGGCAGGGAAGTGAATCCTTAGCTACCGCCGATGCGAAACGATTGGAAACATCGAATATCACGTATTCGTCCGAATTTTAGATAGAAAGAATGATTGCGGGAGCTGGGAAGTGAATCCATACCTACCGTCGATGCGAAACGATTGGAAACATCGAATATCACGTATTCGTGCCAATTATCGATAGAAAGAACGATTGCGGGAGCTGGGAAGTGAATCCTTACCTCCCGTCGATGCAGAACGATTGGAAACATCGAATGTAACGTATTCGAGCCAATTACCGACAGAAAGAACGATTGCGAGGGCTGGGAAGTGAATCCTTACCTACCGTCGATGAAAAACGATTGGAAATATCGAATAGCACGTATTCGTGCCAATTATCGATAGAAAGAACGATTGCGGGAGCTGGGAAGTGAATCCTTTCCTACCGTCGATGCGAAACGATTGGAAACATCGAATATCACGTATGCGTGCCAATTATCGATAGAACGAACGATTGCGGGAGCTGGAAAGTGGATCCTTAGCTACCGTCGATGCAGAACGATTGGAAACATCGAATATCACATATTCGTGCCAATTAACGATAGAAAGAACGATTGCGGTTGCTGGGAAGTGAATTCTTAGCTACCGTCGATGCAGAACGATTGGAAACACCGAATATCACGTATGCGTGCCAATCATCGATAGAAAGAACGATTGCTGGAGCTGGGAAGTGAATCCTTACCTACCGTCGATGCAAAACGATTGGAAACATCGAATATCATGTATTCGTGCGAATTTTAGATAGAAAGAATGATTGCGGGAGCTGGGAAGTGAATCCATACCTACCGTCGATGCGAAACGATTGGAAACATCGAATATCACGTATGCGTGCCAATTATCGATAGAACGAACGATTGCGGGAGCTGGGAAGTGAATCCTTACCTACCGTCGATGCAAAACGATTGGAAACATCGAATATCACGTATTCGTGCGAATTATCGATAGAACGAACGATTGCGGGAGCTGGAAAGTGGATCCTTAGCTACCGTCGATGCAGAACGATTGGAAACATCGAATATCACGTATTCGTGCCAATTTTAGATAGAAAGAACGATTGCTGGAGCTGGGAAGTGAATCCTTACCTACCGTCGATGCGAAACGATTGCAAACATCGAATAGCACGTATTCGTGCCAATTATCGATAGAAAGAACGATTGCGGGAGCTGGGAAGTGAATCCTTACCTACCGTCGATGCAAAACGATTGGAAACATCGAATATCACGTATTCGTGCGAATTATCGATAGAACGAACGATTGCGGGAGCTGGAAAGTGGATCCTTAGCTACCGTCGATGCAGAACGATTGGAAACATCGAATATCACGTATGCGTGCTAATTATCGATAGAAAGAACGATTGCGGGAGCTGGGAAGTGAATCCTTACCTACCGTCGATGCGAAACGATTGCAAACATCGAATAGCACGTATTCGTGCCAATTATCGATAGAAAGAACGATTGCGGGAGCTGGGAAGTGAATCCTTACCTACCGTCGATGCAAAACGATTCGAAACCTCGAATAGCACGTATTCGTGCCAATTATCGATAGAAAGAACGATTGCTGGAGCTGGGAAGTGAATCCTTAGCTACCGTCGATGCAGAACGATTGGAAACATCGAATTTCACGTATTCGTGCCAATTATCCATAGAAAGAACGATTGCGGGAGCAGGGAAGTGAATCCATACCTACCGCCGATGCGAAACGATTGGAAACATCGAATATCACGTATTCGTGCGAATTATCGATAGAACGAACGATTGCGGGAGCTGGAAAGTGGATCCTTAGCTACCGTCGATGCAGAACGATTGGAAACATCGAATATCACGTATTCGTGCCAATTTTAGATAGAAAGAACGATTGCTGGAGCTGGGAAGTGAATCCTTACCTACCGTCGATGCGAAACGATTGCAAACATCGAATAGCACGTATTCGTGCCAATTATCGATAGAAAGAACGATTGCGGGAGCTGGGAAGTGAATCCTTACCTACCGTCGATGCAAAACGATTGGAAACATCGAATATCACGTATTCGTGCGAATTATCGATAGAACGAACGATTGCGGGAGCTGGAAAGTGGATCCTTAGCTACCGTCGATGCAGAACGATTGGAAACATCGAATATCACGTATTCGTGCCAATTTTAGATAGAAAGAACGATTGCTGGAGCTGGGAAGTGAATCCTTACCTACCGTCGATGCGAAACGATTGCAAACATCGAATAGCACGTATTCGTGCCAATTATCGATAGAAAGAACGATTGCGGGAGCTGGGAAGTGAATCCTTACCTACCGTCGATGCAAAACGATTGGAAACATCGAATATCACGTATTCGTGCGAATTATCGATAGAACGAACGATTGCGGGAGCTGGAAAGTGGATCCTTAGCTACCGTCGATGCAGAACGATTGGAAACATCGAATATCACGTATGCGTGCTAATTATCGATAGAAAGAACGATTGCGGGAGCTGGGAAGTGAATCCTTACCTACCGTCGATGCGAAACGATTGCAAACATCGAATAGCACGTATTCGTGCCAATTATCGATAGAAAGAACGATTGCGGGAGCTGGGAAGTGAATCCTTACCTACCGTCGATGCAAAACGATTCGAAACCTCGAATAGCACGTATTCGTGCCAATTATCGATAGAAAGAACGATTGCTGGAGCTGGGAAGTGAATCCTTAGCTACCGTCGATGCAGAACGATTGGAAACATCGAATTTCACGTATTCGTGCCAATTATCCATAGAAAGAACGATTGCGGGAGCAGGGAAGTGAATCCATACCTACCGCCGATGCGAAACGATTGGAAACATCGAATATCACGTATTCGTGCGAATTATCGATAGAACGAACGATTGCGGGAGCTGGAAAGTGGATCCTTAGCTACCGTCGATGCAGAACGATTGGAAACATCGAATATCACGTATTCGTGCCAATTTTAG
The DNA here is from genome assembly GCA_963583965.1 of Nomada ferruginata. Classification (NCBI taxonomy): domain Eukaryota; kingdom Metazoa; phylum Arthropoda; class Insecta; order Hymenoptera; family Apidae; genus Nomada; species Nomada ferruginata. The sequence continues at coordinate 2,899,486 of OY757225.1, read as the reverse complement.
ATAGAAAGAACGATTGCTGGAGCTGGGAAGTGAATCCTTACCTACCGTCGATGCGAAACGATTGCAAACATCGAATAGCACGTATTCGTGCCAATTATCGATAGAAAGAACGATTGCGGGAGCTGGGAAGTGAATCCTTACCTACCGTCGATGCAAAACGATTGGAAACATCGAATATCACGTATTCGTGCGAATTATCGATAGAACGAACGATTGCGGGAGCTGGAAAGTGGATCCTTAGCTACCGTCGATGCAGAACGATTGGAAACATCGAATATCACGTATGCGTGCTAATTATCCATAGAAAGAACGATTGCGGGAGCAGGGAAGTGAATCCATACCTACCGCCGATGCGAAACGATTGGAAACATCGAATATCACGTATTCGTGCGAATTTTAGATAGAAAGAACGATTGCGGGAGCTGGGAAGTGAATCCTCAGCTACCGTCGATGCAGAACGATTGGAAACATCGAATATCACGTATCCGTGCCAATTATCGATAGAAAGAACGATTGCGGGAGCTGGGAAGTGAATCCTCAGCTACCGTCGATGCAGAACGATTGGAAACATCGAATATCACGTATCCGTGCCAATTATCAATAGAAAGAACGATTGCGGGAGCTGGGAAGTGAATCCTTAGCTACCGTCGATGCAGAACGATTGGAAACATCGAATATCACGTATTCGTGCGAATTATCGATAGAACGAACGATTGCGGGAGCTGGAAAGTGGATCCTTAGCTACCGTCGATGCAGAACGATTGGAAACATCGAATATCACGTATTCGTGCCAATTTTAGATAGAAAGAACGATTGCTGGAGCTGGGAAGTGAATCCTTACCTACCGTCGATGCGAAACGATTGCAAACATCGAATAGCACGTATTCGTGCCAATTATCGATAGAAAGAACGATTGCGGGAGCTGGGAAGTGAATCCTTACCTACCGTCGATGCAAAACGATTCGAAACCTCGAATAGCACGTATTCGTGCCAATTATCGATAGAAAGAACGATTGCTGGAGCTGGGAAGTGAATCCTTAGCTACCGTCGATGCAGAACGATTGGAAACATCGAATTTCACGTATTCGTGCCAATTATCCATAGAAAGAACGATTGCGGGAGCAGGGAAGTGAATCCATACCTACCGCCGATGCGAAACGATTGGAAACATCGAATATCACGTATTCGTGCGAATTATCGATAGAACGAACGATTGCGGGAGCTGGAAAGTGGATCCTTAGCTACCGTCGATGCAGAACGATTGGAAACATCGAATATCACGTATTCGTGCCAATTTTAGATAGAAAGAACGATTGCTGGAGCTGGGAAGTGAATCCTTACCTACCGTCGATGCGAAACGATTGCAAACATCGAATAGCACGTATTCGTGCCAATTATCGATAGAAAGAACGATTGCGGGAGCTGGGAAGTGAATCCTTACCTACCGTCGATGCAAAACGATTGGAAACATCGAATATCACGTATTCGTGCGAATTATCGATAGAACGAACGATTGCGGGAGCTGGAAAGTGGATCCTTAGCTACCGTCGATGCAGAACGATTGGAAACATCGAATATCACGTATTCGTGCCAATTTTAGATAGAAAGAACGATTGCTGGAGCTGGGAAGTGAATCCTTACCTACCGTCGATGCGAAACGATTGCAAACATCGAATAGCACGTATTCGTGCCAATTATCGATAGAAAGAACGATTGCGGGAGCTGGGAAGTGAATCCTTACCTACCGTCGATGCAAAACGATTGGAAACATCGAATATCACGTATTCGTGCGAATTATCGATAGAACGAACGATTGCGGGAGCTGGAAAGTGGATCCTTAGCTACCGTCGATGCAGAACGATTGGAAACATCGAATATCACGTATGCGTGCTAATTATCGATAGAAAGAACGATTGCGGGAGCTGGGAAGTGAATCCTTACCTACCGTCGATGCGAAACGATTGCAAACATCGAATAGCACGTATTCGTGCCAATTATCGATAGAAAGAACGATTGCGGGAGCTGGGAAGTGAATCCTTACCTACCGTCGATGCAAAACGATTCGAAACCTCGAATAGCACGTATTCGTGCCAATTATCGATAGAAAGAACGATTGCTGGAGCTGGGAAGTGAATCCTTAGCTACCGTCGATGCAGAACGATTGGAAACATCGAATTTCACGTATTCGTGCCAATTATCCATAGAAAGAACGATTGCGGGAGCAGGGAAGTGAATCCATACCTACCGCCGATGCGAAACGATTGGAAACATCGAATATCACGTATTCGTGCGAATTATCGATAGAACGAACGATTGCGGGAGCTGGAAAGTGGATCCTTAGCTACCGTCGATGCAGAACGATTGGAAACATCGAATATCACGTATTCGTGCCAATTTTAGATAGAAAGAACGATTGCTGGAGCTGGGAAGTGAATCCTTACCTACCGTCGATGCGAAACGATTGCAAACATCGAATAGCACGTATTCGTGCCAATTATCGATAGAAAGAACGATTGCGGGAGCTGGGAAGTGAATCCTTACCTACCGTCGATGCAAAACGATTGGAAACATCGAATATCACGTATTCGTGCGAATTATCGATAGAACGAACGATTGCGGGAGCTGGAAAGTGGATCCTTAGCTACCGTCGATGCAGAACGATTGGAAACATCGAATATCACGTATGCGTGCTAATTATCCATAGAAAGAACGATTGCGGGAGCAGGGAAGTGAATCCATACCTACCGCCGATGCGAAACGATTGGAAACATCGAATATCACGTATTCGTGCGAATTTTAGATAGAAAGAACGATTGCGGGAGCTGGGAAGTGAATCCTCAGCTACCGTCGATGCAGAACGATTGGAAACATCGAATATCACGTATGCGTGCCAATTATCGATAGAAAGAACGATTGCTGGAGCTGGGAAGTGAATCCTTAGCTACCGTCGATGCAGAACGATTGGAAACATCGAATTTCACGTATTCGTGCCAATTATCGATAGAAAGAACGATTACGGGAGCTGGGAAGCGAATCCTTAGCTACCGCCGATGCGAAACGATTGGAAACATCGAATATCACGTATTCGTCCGAATTTTAGATAGAAAGAATGATTGCGGGAGCTGGGAAGTGAATCCATACCTACCGTCGATGCGAAACGATTGGAAACATCGAATATCACGTATTCGTGCCAATTATCGATAGAAAGAACGATTGCGGGAGCTGGGAAGTGAATCCTTACCTCCCGTCGATGCAGAACGATTGGAAACATCGAATGTAACGTATTCGAGCCAATTACCGACAGAAAGAACGATTGCGAGGGCTGGGAAGTGAATCCTTACCCACCGTCGATGAAAAACGATTGGAAACATCGAATAGCACGTATTCGTGCCAATTATCGATAGAAAGAACGATTGCGGGAGCTGGGAAGTGAATCCTCACCCATCGTCGATGCAAAACGATTGCAAACATCGAATAGCACGTATTCGTGCCAATTATCGGTACAAAGAACGATTGCGGGAGCTGGGAAGTGAATCCTTTCCTACCGTCGATGCGAAACGATTGGAAACATCGAATATCACGTATTCGTGCGAATTTTAGATAGAAAGAATGATTGCGGGAGCTGGGAAGTGAATCCTTACCTACCGTCAATGCGAAACGATTGGAAACATCGAATATCACGTATGCGTGCCAATTATCGATAGAACGAACGATTGCGGGAGCTGGGAAGTGAATCCTTACCTACCGTCCATGCAGAACGATTGGAAACATCGAATATCACGTATTCGTACGAATTTTAGATAGAAAGAATGATTGCGGGAGCTGGGAAGTGAATCCTTACCTACCGTCGATGCGAAACAATTGGAAACATCGAATATCACGTATGCGTGCCAATTATCGATAGAACGAACGATTGCGGGAGCTGGAAAGTGGATCCTTAGCTACCGTCGATGCAGAACGATTGGAAACATCGAATATCACATATTCGTGCCAATTATCGATAGAAAGAACGATTGCGGGAGCTGGGAAGTGAATCCTCAGCTACCGTCGATGCAGAACGATTGGAAACATCGAATATCACGTATGCGTGCCAATTATCGATAGAAAGAACGATTGCGGGAGCTGGGAAGTGAATCCTTAGCTACCGTCGATGCAGAACGATTGGAAACATCGAATATCACATATTCGTGCCAATTAACGATAGAAAGAACGATTGCGGTTGCTGGGAAGTGAATTCTTAGCTACCGTCGATGCAGAACGATTGGAAACATCGAATATCACGTATTCGTGCGAATTTTAGATAGAAAGAATGATTGCGGGAGCTGGGAAGTGAATCCTTACCTACCGTCGATGCGAAACGATTGGAAACATCGAATATCACGTATGCGTGCCAATTATCGATAGAACGAACGATTGCGGGAGCTGGAAAGTGGATCCTTAGCTACCGTCGATGCAGAACGATTGGAAACATCGAATATCACGTATGCGTGCTAATTATCGATAGAAAGAACGATTGCGGGAGCTGGGAAGTCAATCCTCACCTATCGTCGTTGCAAAACGATTGGAAACCTCGAATAGCACGTATTCGTGCCAATTATCGATAGAAAGAACGATCGCTGGAGCTGGGAAGTGAATCCTTAGCTACCGTCGATGCAGAACGATTGGAAACATCGAATTTCACGTATTCGTGCCAATTATCCATAGAAAGAACGATTGCTGGAGCTGGGAAGTGAATCCTTACCTACCGTCGATGCAAAACGATTGGAAACATCGAATATCATGTATTCGTGCGAATTTTAGATAGAAAGAATGATTGCGGGAGCTGGGAAGTGAATCCATACCTACCGTCGATGCGAAACGATTGGAAACATCGAATATCACGTATTCGTGCCAATTATCGATAGAAAGAACGATTGCGGGAGCTGGGAAGTGAATCCTTACCCACCGTCGATGAAAAACGATTGGAAACATCGAATAGCACGTATTCGTGCCAATTATCGATAGAAAGAACGATTGCGGGAGCTGGGAAGTGAATCCCCACCTATCGTCGATGCAAAACGATTGCAAACATCGAATAGCACGTATTCGTGCCAATTATCGGTACAAAGAACGATTGCGGGAGCTGGGAAGTGAATCCTTTCCTACCGTCGATGCGAAACGATTGGAAACATCGAATATCACGTATTCGTACGAATTTTAGATAGAAAGAATGATTGCGGGAGCTGGGAAGTGAATCCTTACCTACCGTCGATGCGAAACAATTGGAAACATCGAATATCACGTATGCGTGCCAATTATCGATAGAACGAACGATTGCGGGAGCTGGAAAGTGGATCCTTAGCTACCGTCGATGCAGAACGATTGGAAACATCGAATATCACGTATTCGTGCCAATTTTAGATAGAAAGAACGGTTGCTGGAGCTGGGAAGTGAATCCTTACCTACCGTCCATGCAAAACGATTGGGAACATCGAATATCACGTATTCGTGCGAATTTTAGATAGAAAGAATGATTGCGGGAGCTGGGAAGTGAATCCTTAGCTACCGTCGATGCAGAACGATTGGAAACATCGAATTTCACGTATTCGTGCCAATTATCCATAGAAAGAACGATTGCGGGAGCAGGGAAGTGAATCCATACCTACCGCCGATGCGAAACGATTGGAAACATCGAATATCACGTATTCGTGCGAATTATCGATAGAACGAACGATTGCGGGAGCTGGAAAGTGGATCCTTAGCTACCGTCGATGCAGAACGATTGGAAACATCGAATATCACGTATTCGTGCCAATTTTAGATAGAAAGAACGATTGCTGGAGCTGGGAAGTGAATCCTTACCTACCGTCGATGCGAAACGATTGCAAACATCGAATAGCACGTATTCGTGCCAATTATCGATAGAAAGAACGATTGCGGGAGCTGGGAAGTGAATCCTTACCTACCGTCGATGCAAAACGATTGGAAACATCGAATATCACGTATTCGTGCGAATTATCGATAGAACGAACGATTGCGGGAGCTGGAAAGTGGATCCTTAGCTACCGTCGATGCAGAACGATTGGAAACATCGAATATCACGTATTCGTGCCAATTTTAGATAGAAAGAACGATTGCTGGAGCTGGGAAGTGAATCCTTACCTACCGTCGATGCGAAACGATTGCAAACATCGAATAGCACGTATTCGTGCCAATTATCGATAGAAAGAACGATTGCGGGAGCTGGGAAGTGAATCCTTACCTACCGTCGATGCAAAACGATTGGAAACATCGAATATCACGTATTCGTGCGAATTATCGATAGAACGAACGATTGCGGGAGCTGGAAAGTGGATCCTTAGCTACCGTCGATGCAGAACGATTGGAAACATCGAATATCACGTATGCGTGCTAATTATCGATAGAAAGAACGATTGCGGGAGCTGGGAAGTGAATCCTTACCTACCGTCGATGCGAAACGATTGCAAACATCGAATAGCACGTATTCGTGCCAATTATCGATAGAAAGAACGATTGCGGGAGCTGGGAAGTGAATCCTTACCTACCGTCGATGCAAAACGATTCGAAACCTCGAATAGCACGTATTCGTGCCAATTATCGATAGAAAGAACGATTGCTGGAGCTGGGAAGTGAATCCTTAGCTACCGTCGATGCAGAACGATTGGAAACATCGAATTTCACGTATTCGTGCCAATTATCCATAGAAAGAACGATTGCGGGAGCAGGGAAGTGAATCCATACCTACCGCCGATGCGAAACGATTGGAAACATCGAATATCACGTATTCGTGCGAATTATCGATAGAACGAACGATTGCGGGAGCTGGAAAGTGGATCCTTAGCTACCGTCGATGCAGAACGATTGGAAACATCGAATATCACGTATTCGTGCCAATTTTAGATAGAAAGAACGATTGCTGGAGCTGGGAAGTGAATCCTTACCTACCGTCGATGCGAAACGATTGCAAACATCGAATAGCACGTATTCGTGCCAATTATCGATAGAAAGAACGATTGCGGGAGCTGGGAAGTGAATCCTTACCTACCGTCGATGCAAAACGATTGGAAACATCGAATATCACGTATTCGTGCGAATTATCGATAGAACGAACGATTGCGGGAGCTGGAAAGTGGATCCTTAGCTACCGTCGATGCAGAACGATTGGAAACATCGAATATCACGTATGCGTGCTAAATTATCCATAGAAAGAACGATTGCGGGAGCAGGGAAGTGAATCCATACCTACCGCCGATGCGAAACGATTGGAAACATCGAATATCACGTATTCGTGCGAATTTTAGATAGAAAGAACGATTGCGGGAGCTGGGAAGTGAATCCTCAGCTACCGTCGATGCAGAACGATTGGAAACATCGAATATCACGTATGCGTGCCAATTATCGATAGAAAGAACGATTGCTGGAGCTGGGAAGTGAATCCTTAGCTACCGTCGATGCAGAACGATTGGAAACATCGAATTTCACGTATTCGTGCCAATTATCGATAGAAAGAACGATTACGGGAGCTGGGAAGCGAATCCTTAGCTACCGCCGATGCGAAACGATTGGAAACATCGAATATCACGTATTCGTCCGAATTTTAGATAGAAAGAATGATTGCGGGAGCTGGGAAGTGAATCCATACCTACCGTCGATGCGAAACGATTGGAAACATCGAATATCACGTATTCGTGCCAATTATCGATAGAAAGAACGATTGCGGGAGCTGGGAAGTGAATCCTTACCTCCCGTCGATGCAGAACGATTGGAAACATCGAATGTAACGTATTCGAGCCAATTACCGACAGAAAGAACGATTGCGAGGGCTGGGAAGTGAATCCTTACCCACCGTCGATGAAAAACGATTGGAAACATCGAATAGCACGTATTCGTGCCAATTATCGATAGAAAGAACGATTGCGGGAGCTGGGAAGTGAATCCTCACCCATCGTCGATGCAAAACGATTGCAAACATCGAATAGCACGTATTCGTGCCAATTATCGGTACAAAGAACGATTGCGGGAGCTGGGAAGTGAATCCTTTCCTACCGTCGATGCGAAACGATTGGAAACATCGAATATCACGTATTCGTGCGAATTTTAGATAGAAAGAATGATTGCGGGAGCTGGGAAGTGAATCCTTACCTACCGTCAATGCGAAACGATTGGAAACATCGAATATCACGTATGCGTGCCAATTATCGATAGAACGAACGATTGCGGGAGCTGGGAAGTGAATCCTTACCTACCGTCCATGCAGAACGATTGGAAACATCGAATATCACGTATTCGTACGAATTTTAGATAGAAAGAATGATTGCGGGAGCTGGGAAGTGAATCCTTACCTACCGTCGATGCGAAACAATTGGAAACATCGAATATCACGTATGCGTGCCAATTATCGATAGAACGAACGATTGCGGGAGCTGGAAAGTGGATCCTTAGCTACCGTCGATGCAGAACGATTGGAAACATCGAATATCACATATTCGTGCCAATTATCGATAGAAAGAACGATTGCGGGAGCTGGGAAGTGAATCCTCAGCTACCGTCGATGCAGAACGATTGGAAACATCGAATATCACGTATGCGTGCCAATTATCGATAGAAAGAACGATTGCGGGAGCTGGGAAGTGAATCCTTAGCTACCGTCGATGCAGAACGATTGGAAACATCGAATATCACATATTCGTGCCAATTAACGATAGAAAGAACGATTGCGGTTGCTGGGAAGTGAATTCTTAGCTACCGTCGATGCAGAACGATTGGAAACATCGAATATCACGTATTCGTGCGAATTTTAGATAGAAAGAATGATTGCGGGAGCTGGGAAGTGAATCCTTACCTACCGTCGATGCGAAACGATTGGAAACATCGAATATCACGTATGCGTGCCAATTATCGATAGAACGAACGATTGCGGGAGCTGGAAAGTGGATCCTTAGCTACCGTCGATGCAGAACGATTGGAAACATCGAATATCACGTATGCGTGCTAATTATCGATAGAAAGAACGATTGCGGGAGCTGGGAAGTCAATCCTCACCTATCGTCGTTGCAAAACGATTGGAAACCTCGAATAGCACGTATTCGTGCCAATTATCGATAGAAAGAACGATTGCTGGAGCTGGGAAGTGAATCCTTAGCTACCGTCGATGCAGAACGATTGGAAACATCGAATTTCACGTATTCGTGCCAATTATCCATAGAAAGAACGATTGCTGGAGCTGGGAAGTGAATCCTTACCTACCGTCGATGCAAAACGATTGGAAACATCGAATATCATGTATTCGTGCGAATTTTAGATAGAAAGAATGATTGCGGGAGCTGGGAAGTGAATCCATACCTACCGTCGATGCGAAACGATTGGAAACATCGAATATCACGTATTCGTGCCAATTATCGATAGAAAGAACGATTGCGGGAGCTGGGAAGTGAATCCTTACCCACCGTCGATGAAAAACGATTGGAAACATCGAATAGCACGTATTCGTGCCAATTATCGATAGAAAGAACGATTGCGGGAGCTGGGAAGTGAATCCCCACCTATCGTCGATGCAAAACGATTGCAAACATCGAATAGCACGTATTCGTGCCAATTATCGGTACAAAGAACGATTGCGGGAGCTGGGAAGTGAATCCTTTCCTACCGTCGATGCGAAACGATTGGAAACATCGAATATCACGTATTCGTACGAATTTTAGATAGAAAGAATGATTGCGGGAGCTGGGAAGTGAATCCTTACCTACCGTCGATGCGAAACAATTGGAAACATCGAATATCACGTATGCGTGCCAATTATCGATAGAACGAACGATTGCGGGAGCTGGAAAGTGGATCCTTAGCTACCGTCGATGCAGAACGATTGGAAACATCGAATATCACGTATTCGTGCCAATTTTAGATAGAAAGAACGGTTGCTGGAGCTGGGAAGTGAATCCTTACCTACCGTCCATGCAAAACGATTGGGAACATCGAATATCACGTATTCGTGCGAATTTTAGATAGAAAGAATGATTGCGGGAGCTGGGAAGTGAATCCTTACCTACCGTCGATGCGAAACGATTGGAAACATCGAATATCACGTATGCGTGCCAATTTTAGATAGAAAGAACGATTGCTGGAGCTGGGAAGTGAATCCTTACCTACCGTCGATGCAAAACGATTGGAAACATCGAATATCACGTATGCGTGCTAATTATCGATTGAAAGAACGATTGCTGGAGCTGGGAAGTGAATCCTTAGCTACCGTCAATGCAGAACGATTGGAAACATCGAATTTCACGTATTCGTGCCAATTTTAGATAGAAAGAACGATTATGGGGGCAGGGAAGTGAATCCTTAGCTACCGCCGCACAGTGGTTCGAAACTGAGAAATACTAGGCATACATAAAAAAAAAAATGTTTGCTTCTGCATTCTTATGTTCATTTTTTAAACCTTCTACTATTATACTATATATATTTAGTCAAATTTTATGAATTTATTTCATATTTTTCTCATAATTAGCCAAACATTAACTTAACCTCTCGAAAGTGTTCTACAATATTTTGTATTTTTATGTTTCCAGAAAATAGTTAGCGGTTCAATTTTTGGTGGAATGGTTTTAGTTAGCTTTCTTCTTATAATGAATATTATAAACATTTACATAGTTAATATTTTCCTACCAAATTATCATTTTTTTTTTCTTTTCCTTTTTTGTAAATAACAAAAATTGTTTGTATTTGTTTGTAATTTCACGCATATCCCATCATTCTAGACAGTTTCAGGTATGCAAAATTTAAAAAGTTGCATCCGTCCGCGTCCGTCCCTTTGAGAAATTGATGTTTTTCTTGCAACAAAAATAGGTGCGAGATAGGTAAAATGCCTCGAAAGTGTTCTACAATATTTTATATTTTTATGTTTCCAGAAAGTAGTTGGCGGTTCAATTTTTATTGGAATGGTTATAGTTAGCTTTCTTCTTATAATGAAAATTATAAACATTTACATAGTTAATATTTTCCTACCAAATTATCATTTTTTTTTCTTTTCCTTTTTTGTAAATAACAAAAATTGTTTGTATTTGTTTGTAATTTCACGCATATCCCATCATTCTAGACAGTTTCAGGTATGCAAAATTTAAAAAGTTGCATCCGTCCGCGTCCGTCCCTTTGAGAAATTGATGTTTTTCTTGCAACAAAAATAGGTGCGAGATAGGTAAAATGCCTCGAAAGTGTTCTACAATATTTTATATTTTTATGTTTCCAGAAAGTAGTTGGCGGTTCAATTTTTATTGGAATGGTTATAGTTAGCTTTCTTCTTATAATGAAAATTATAAACATTTACATAGTTAATATTTTCCTACCAAATTATCATTTTTTTTTCTTTTCCTTTTTTGTAAATAACAAAAATTGTTTGTATTTGTTTGTAATTTCACGCATATCCCATCATTCTAGACAGTTTCAGGTATGCAAAATTTAAAAAGTTGCATCCGTCCGCGTCCGTCCCTTTGAGAAATTGATGTTTTTCTTGCAACAAAAATAGGTGCGAGATAGGTAAAATGCCTCGAAAGTGTTCTACAATATTTTATATTTTTATGTTTGCAGAAAGTAGTTGGCGGTTCAATTTTCATTGGAATGGTTATAGCTACCCTTCTTCTTACAATAAAAATTAGAAAAATTTACATGGCCTCTATTTTGCCGTTGAACCCTTTTGGTCACGTTTATTAATTTTCTTTTTTAATTTTTTTTTCAAGTTTGAATGAGTATCGTGTAGTAATATTACCTATAACCTTGAATAAAAAAAAAAAATTGTGAAATATGTGAAATTTCGAGGTATGCCTAGTATTTTTCATTTTTGAACCACTGTGCGCCGATGCGAAACGATTGGAAACATCGAATATCACGTATTCGTCCGAATTTTAGATAGAAAGAATGATTGCGGGAGCTGGGAAGTGAATCCTTAGCTACCGTCAATGCAGAACGATTGGAAACATCGAATATCACGTATGCGTGCCAATTATCGATAGAACGAACGATTGCGGGAGCTGGGAAGTGAATCCTTACCTACCGTCGATGCAAAACGATTGGAAACATCGAATATCACGTATTCGTGCGAATTTTGGATAGAAAGAATGATTGCGGGAGCTGGGAAGTGAATCCTTCCCTACCGTCGATGCGAAACGATTGGAAACGTCGAATATCACGTATGCGTGCCAATTATCGATAGAACGAACGATTGCGGGAGCTGGAAAGTGGATCCTTAGCTACCGTCGATGCAGAACGATTGGATACATCGAATATCACATATTCGTGCCAATTATCGATAGAAAGAACGATTGCGGGAGCTGGGAAGTGACTCCTCAGCTACCGTCGATGCAGAACGATTGGAAACTTCGAATATCACGTATGCGTGCCAATTATCGAAAGAAAGAACGATTGCGGGAGCTGGGAAGTGAATCCTTAGCTACCGTCGATGCAGAACGATTGGAAACATCGAATATCACATATTCGTGCCAATTAACGATAGAAAGAACGATTGCGGTTGCTGGGAAGTGAATTCTTAGCTACCGTCGATGCAGAACGATTGGAAACATCGAATATCACGTATGCGTGCCAATCATCGATAGAAAGAACGATTGCTGGAGCTGGGAAGTGAATCCTTACCTACCGTCGATGCAAAACGATTGGAAACATCGAATATCATGTATTCGTGCGAATTTTAGATAGAAAGAATGATTGCGGGAGCTGGGAAGTGAATCCTTACCTACCGTCGATGCGAAACGATTGGAAACATCGAATATCACGTATGCGTGCCAATTATCGATAGAACGAACGATTGCGGGAGCTGGGAAGTGAATTCTTAGCTACCGTCAATGCAGAACGATTGGAAACATCGAATATCACGTATGCGTGCCAATTATCGATAGAAAGAACGATTGCTGGAGCTGGGAAGTGAATCCTTAGCTACCGTCGATGCAGAACGATTGGAAACATCGAATTTCACGTATTCGTGCCAATTATCGATAGAAAGAACGATTACGGGAGCTGGGAAGCGAATCCTTAGCTACCGCCGATGCGAAACGATTGGAAACATCGAATATCACGTATTCGTCCGAATTTTAGATAGAAAGAATGATTGCGGGAGCTGGGAAGTGAATCCATACCTACCGTCGATGCGAAACGATTGGAAACATCGAATATCACGTATTCGTGCCAATTATCGATAGAAAGAACGATTGCGGGAGCTGGGAAGTGAATCCTTACCTCCCGTCGATGCAGAACGATTGGAAACATCGAATGTAACGTATTCGAGCCAATTACCGACAGAAAGAACGATTGCGAGGGCTGGGAAGTGAATCCTTACCCACCGTCGATGAAAAACGATTGGAAACATCGAATAGCACGTATTCGTGCCAATTATCGATAGAAAGAACGATTGCGGGAGCTGGGAAGTGAATCCTCACCTATCGTCGATGCAAAACGATTGCAAACATCGAATAGCACGTATTCGTGCCAATTATCGGTACAAAGAACGATTGCGGGAGCTGGGAAGTGAATCCTTTCCTACCGTCGATGCGAAACGATTGGAAACATCGAATATCACGTATTCGTGCGAATTTTAGATAGAAAGAATGATTGCGGGAGCTGGGAAGTGAATCCTTACCTACCGTCAATGCGAAACGATTGGAAACATCGAATATCACGTATGCGTGCCAATTATCGATAGAACGAACGATTGCGGGAGCTGGGAAGTGAATCCTTACCTACCGTCCATGCAGAACGATTGGAAACATCGAATATCACGTATTCGTACGAATTTTAGATAGAAAGAATGATTGCGGGAGCTGGGAAGTGAATCCTTACCTACCGTCGATGCGAAACAATTGGAAACATCGAATATCACGTATGCGTGCCAATTATCGATAGAACGAACGATTGCGGGAGCTGGAAAGTGGATCCTTAGCTACCGTCGATGCAGAATGATTGGAAACATCGAATATCACGTATTCGTGCCAATTTTAGATAGAAAGAACGATTGCTGGAGCTGGGAAGTGAATCCTTACCTACCGTCCATGCAAAACGATTGGAAACATCGAATATCACGTATTCGTGCGAATTTTAGATAGAAAGAATGATTGCGGGAGCTGGGAAGTGAATCCTTACCTACCGTCGATGCGAAACGATTGGAAACATCGAATATCACGTATGCGTGCCAATTATCGATAGAACGAACGATTGCGGGAGCTGGAAAGTGGATCCTTAGCTACCGTCGATGCAGAACGATTGGAAACATCGAATATCACATATTCGTGCCAATTATCGATAGAAAGAACGATTGCGGGAGCTGGGAAGTGAATCCTCAGCTACCGTCGATGCAGAACGATTGGAAACATCGAATATCACGTATGCGTGCCAATTATCGATAGAAAGAACGATTGCGGGAGCTGGGAAGTGAATCCTTAGCTACCGTCGATGCAGAACGATTGGAAACATCGAATATCACATATTCGTGCCAATTAACGATAGAAAGAACGATTGCGGTTGCTGGGAAGTGAATTCTTAGCTACCGTCGATGCAGAACGATTGGAAACATCGAATATCACGTATTCGTGCGAATTTTAGATAGAAAGAATGATTGCGGGAGCTGGGAAGTGAATCCTTACCTACCGTCGATGCGAAACGATTGGAAACATCGAATATCACGTATGCGTGCCAATTATCGATAGAACGAACGATTGCGGGAGCTGGAAAGTGGATCCTTAGCTACCGTCGATGCAGAACGATTGGAAACATCGAATATCACGTATGCGTGCTAATTATCGATAGAAAGAACGATTGCGGGAGCTGGGAAGTCAATCCTCACCTATCGTCGTTGCAAAACGATTGGAAACCTCGAATAGCACGTATTCGTGCCAATTATCGATAGAAAGAACGATTGCTGGAGCTGGGAAGTGAATCCTTAGCTACCGTCGATGCAGAACGATTGGAAACATCGAATTTCACGTATTCGTGCCAATTATCCATAGAAAGAACGATTGCTGGAGCTGGGAAGTGAATCCTTACATACCGTCGATGCAAAACGATTGGAAACATCGAATATCATGTATTCGTGCGAATTTTAGATAGAAAGAATGATTGCGGGAGCTGGGAAGTGAATCCATACCTACCGTCGATGCGAAACGATTGGAAACATCGAATATCACGTATTCGTGCCATTTATCGATAGAAAGAACGATTGCGGGAGCTGGGAAGTGAATCCTTACCTCCCGTCGATGCAGAACGATTGGAAACATCGAATGTAACGTATTCGAGCCAATTACCGACAGAAAGAACGATTGCGAGGGCTGGGAAGTGAATCCTTACCCACCGTCGATGAAAAACGATTGGAAACATCGAATAGCACGTATTCGTGCCAATTATCGATAGAAAGAACGATTGCGGGAGCTGGGAAGTGAATCCCCACCTATCGTCGATGCAAAACGATTGCAAACATCGAATAGCACGTATTCGTGCCAATTATCGGTACAAAGAACGATTGCGGGAGCTGGGAAGTGAATCCTTTCCTACCGTCGATGCGAAACGATTGGAAACATCGAATATCACGTATTCGTGCGAATTTTAGATAGAAAGAATGATTGCGGGAGCTGGGAAAGGAATCCTTACCTACCGTCAATGCGAAACGATTGGAAACATCGAATATCACGTATGCGTGCCAATTATCGATAGAACGAACGATTGCGGGAGCTGGGAAGTGAATCCTTACCTACCGTCCATGCAGAACGATTGGAAACATCGAATATCACGTATTCGTACGAATTTTAGATAGAAAGAATGATTGCGGGAGCTGGGAAGTGAATCCTTACCTACCGTCGATGCGAAACAATTGGAAACATCGAATATCACGTATGCGTGCCAATTATCGATAGAACGACCGATTGCGGGAGCTGGAAAGTGGATCCTTAGCTACCGTCGATGCAGAACGATTGGAAACATCGAATATCACATATTCGTGCCAATTATCGATAGAAAGAACGATTGCGGGAGCTGGGAAGTGAATCCTCAGCTACCGTTGATGCAGAACGATTGGAAACATCGAATATCATGTATTCGTGCGAATTTTAGATAGAAAGAATGATTGCGGGAGCTGGGAAGTGAATCCTTACCTACCGTCGATGCGAAACGATTGGAAACATCGAATATCACGTATGCGTGCCAATTATCGATAGAACGAACGATTGCGGGAGCTGGGAAGTGAATCCTTACCTACCGCCCAAGCAAAACGATTGGAAACATCGAATATCACGTATTCGTGCGAATTTTAGATAGAAAGAATGATTGCGGGAGCTGGGTAGTGAATCCTTACCTACCGTCGATGCGAAACAATTGGAAACATCGAATATCACGTATGCGTGCCAATTATCGATAGAACGAACGATTGCGGGAGCTGGAAAGTGGATCCTTAGCTACCGTCGATGCAGAACTATTGGAAACATCGAATATCACGTATTCGTGCGAATTTTAGATAGAAAGAATGATTGCGGGAGCTGGGAAGTGAATCCTTACCTACCGTCGATGCGAAACAATTGGAAACATCGAATATCACGTATGCGTGCCAATTATCGATAGAACGAACGATTGCGGGAGCTGGAAAGTGGATCCTTAGCTACCGTCGATGCAGAACGATTGGAAACATCGAATATCACATATTCGTGCCAATTATCGATAGAAAGAACGATTGCGGGAGCTGGGAAGTGAATCCTTAGCTACCGTCGATGCAGAACGATTGGAAACATCGAATATCACGTATTCGTGCGAATTTTAGATAGAAAGAATGATTGCGGGAGCTGGGAAGTGAATCCTTACCTACCGTCGATGCGAAACGATTGGAAACATCGAATATCACGTATGCGTGCCAATTATCGATAGAACGAACGATTGCGGGAGCTGGAAAGTGGATCCTTAGCTACCGTCGATGCAGAACGATTGGAAACATCGAATATCACGTATGCGTGCTAATTATCGATAGAAAGAACGATTGCGGGAGCTGGGAAGTTAATCCTCACCTATCGTCGTTGCAAAACGATTGGAAACCTCGAATAGCACGTATTCGTGCCAATTATCGATAGAAAGAACGATTGCTGGAGCTGGGAAGTGAATCCTTAGCTACCGTCGATGCAGAACGATTGGAAACATCGAATTTCACGTATTCGTGCCAATTATCCATAGAAATAACGATTGCGGGAGCAGGGAAGTGAATTCTTAGCTACCGTCGATGCAGAACGATTGGAAACATCGAATATCACGTATGCGTGCCAATTATCGATAGAAAGAACGATTGCTGGAGCTGGGAAATGAATCCTTAGCTACCGTCGATGCAGAACGATTGGAAACATCGAATTTCACGTATTCGTGCCAATTATCGATAGAAAGAACGATTACGGGAGCTGGGAAGTGAATCCTTACCTCCTGTCGATGCAGAACGATTGGAAACATCGAATATCACGTATGCGTGCTAATTATCGATAGAAAGAACGATTGCGGGAGCTGGGAAGTTAATCCTCACCTATCGTCGTTGCAAAACGATTGGAAACCTCGAATAGCACGTATTCGTGCCAATTATCGATAGAAAGAACGATTGCTGGAGCTGGGAAGTGAATCCTTAGCTACCGTCGATGCAGAACGATTGGAAACATCGAATTTCACGTATTCGTGCCAATTTTAGATAGAAAGAACGATTGCTGGAGCTGGGAAGTGAATCCTTAGCTACCGTCGATGCAGAACGATTGGAAACATCGAATTTCACGTATTCGTGCCAATTATCCATAGAAAGAACGATTGCTGGAGCTGGGAAGTGAATCCTTACCTACCGTCGATGCAAAACGATTGGAAACATCGAATATCATGTATTCGTGCGAATTTTAGATAGAAAGAATGATTGCGGGAGCTGGGAAGTGAATCCTTACCTACCGTCGATGCGAAACGATTGGAAACATCGAATATCACGTATGCGTGCCAATTATCGATAGAACGAACGATTGCGGGAGCTGGGAAGTGAATTCTTAGCTACCGTCGATGCAGAACGATTGGAAACATCGAATATCACGTATGCGTGCCAATTATCGATAGAAAGAACGATTGCTGGAGCTGGGAAGTGAATCCTTAGCTACCGTCGATGCAGAACGATTGGAAACATCGAATTTCACGTATTCGTGCCAATTATCGATAGAAAGAACGATTACGGGAGCTGGGAAGCGAATCCTTAGCTACCGCCGATGCGAAACGATTGGAAACATCGAATATCACGTATTCGTCCGAATTTTAGATAGAAAGAATGATTGCGGGAGCTGGGAAGTGAATCCATACCTACCGTCGATGCGAAACGATTGGAAACATCGAATATCACGTATTCGTGCCAATTATCGATAGAAAGAACGATTGCGGGAGCTGGGAAGTGAATCCTTACCTCCCGTCGATGCAGAACGATTGGAAACATCGAATGTAACGTATTCGAGCGAATTACCGACAGAAAGAACGATTGCGAGGGCTGGGAAGTGAATCCTTACCCACCGTCGATGAAAAACGATTGGAAACATCGAATAGCACGTATTCGTGCCAATTATCGATAGAAAGAACGATTGCGGGAGCTGGGAAGTGAATCCCCACCTATCGTCGATGCAAAACGATTGCAAACATCGAATAGCACGTATTCGTGCCAATTATCGGTACAAAGAACGATTGCGGGAGCTGGGAAGTGAATCCTTTCCTACCGTCGATGCGAAACGATTGGAAACATCGAATATCACGTATTCGTGCGAATTTTAGATAGAAAGAATGATTGCGGGAGCTGGGAAAGGAATCCTTACCTACCGTCAATGCGAAACGATTGGAAACATCGAATATCACGTATGCGTGCCAATTATCGATAGAACGAACGATTGCGGGAGCTGGGAAGTGAATCCTTACCTACCGTCCATGCAGAACGATTGGAAACATCGAATATCACGTATTCGTACGAATTTTAGATAGAAAGAATGATTGCGGGAGCTGGGAAGTGAATCCTTACCTACCGTCGATGCGAAACAATTGGAAACATCGAATATCACGTATGCGTGCCAATTATCGATAGAACGAACGATTGCGGGAGCTGGAAAGTGGATCCTTAGCTACCGTCGATGCAGAACGATTGGAAACATCGAATATCACGTATTCGTGCCAATTTTAGATAGAAAGAACGATTGCTGGAGCTGGGAAGTGAATCCTTACCTACCGTCCATGCAAAACGATTGGGAACATCGAATATCACGTATTCGTGCGAATTTTAGATAGAAAGAATGATTGCGGGAGCTGGGAAGTGAATCCTTACCTACCGTCGATGCGAAACGATTGGAAACATCGAATATCACGTATGCGTGCCAATTATCGATAGAACGAACGATTGCGGGAGCTGGAAAGTGGATCCTTAGCTACCGTCGATGCAGAACGATTGGAAACATCGAATATCACATATTCGTGCCAATTATCGATAGAAAGAACGATTGCGGGAGCTGGGAAGTGAATCCTCAGCTACCGTCGATGCAGAACGATTGGAAACATCGAATATCATGTATTCGTGCGAATTTTAGATAGAAAGAATGATTGCGGGAGCTGGGAAGTGAATCCTTACCTACCGTCGATGCGAAACGATTGGAAACATCGAATATCACGTATGCGTGCCAATTATCGATAGAACGAACGATTGCGGGAGCTGGGAAGTGAATCCTTACCTACCGCCCAAGCAAAACGATTGGAAACATCGAATATCACGTATTCGTGCGAATTTTAGATAGAAAGAATGATTGCGGGAGCTGGGTAGTGAATCCTTACCTACCGTCGATGCGAAACAATTGGAAACATCGAATATCACGTATGCGTGCCAATTATCGATAGAACGAACGATTGCGGGAGCTGGAAAGTGAATCCTTACCTACCGCCCAAGCAAAACGATTGGAAACATCGAATATCACGTATTCGTGCGAATTTTAGATAGAAAGAATGATTGCGGGAGCTGGGAAGTGAATCCTTACCTACCGTCGATGCGAAACAATTGGAAACATCGAATATCACGTATGCGTGCCAATTATCGATAGAACGAACGATTGCGGGAGCTGGAAAGTGGATCCTTAGCTACCGTCGATGCAGAACGATTGGAAACATCGAATATCACATATTCGTGCCAATTATCGATAGAAAGAACGATTGCGGGAGCTGGGAAGTGAATCCTCAGCTACCGTCGATGCAGAACGATTGGAAACATCGAATATCATGTATTCGTGCGAATTTTAGATAGAAAGAATGATTGCGGGAGCTGGGAAATGAATCCTTACCTACCGTCGATGCGAAACGATTGGAAACATCGAATATCACGTATGCGTGCCAATTATCGATAGAACGAACGATTGCGGGAGCTGGGAAGTGAATCCTTACCTACCGCCCAAGCAAAACGATTGGAAACATCGAATATCACGTATTCGTGCGAATTTTAGATAGAAAGAATGATTGCGGGAGCTGGGTAGTGAATCCTTACCTACCGTCGATGCGAAACAATTGGAAACATCGAATATCACGTATGCGTGCCAATTATCGATAGAACGAACGATTGCGGGAGCTGGAAAGTGGATCCTTAGCTACCGTCGATGCAGAACGATTGGAAACATCGAATATCACGTATTCGTGCGAATTTTAGATAGAAAGAATGATTGCGGGAGCTGGGAAGTGAATCCTTACCTACCGTCGATGCGAAACAATTGGAAACATCGAATATCACGTATGCGTGCCAATTATCGATAGAACGAACGATTGCGGGAGCTGGAAAGTGGATCCTTAGCTACCGTCGATGCAGAACGATTGGAAACATCGAATATCACATATTCGTGCCAATTATCGATAGAAAGAACGATTGCGGGAGCTGGGAAGTGAATCCTTAGCTACCGTCGATGCAGAACGATTGGAAACATCGAATATCACGTATTCGTGCGAATTTTAGATAGAAAGAATGATTGCGGGAGCTGGGAAGTGAATCCTTACCTACCGTCGATGCGAAACGATTGGAAACATCGAATATCACGTATGCGTGCCAATTATCGATAGAACGAACGATTGCGGGAGCTGGAAAGTGGATCCTTAGCTACCGTCGATGCAGAACGATTGGAAACATCGAATATCACGTATGCGTGCTAATTATCGATAGAAAGAACGATTGCGGGAGCTGGGAAGTTAATCCTCACCTATCGTCGTTGCAAAACGATTGGAAACCTCGAATAGCACGTATTCGTGCCAATTATCGATAGAAAGAACGATTGCTGGAGCTGGGAAGTGAATCCTTAGCTACCGTCGATGCAGAACGATTGGAAACATCGAATTTCACGTATTCGTGCCAATTATCCATAGAAATAACGATTGCGGGAGCAGGGAAGTGAATTCTTAGCTACCGTCGATGCAGAACGATTGGAAACATCGAATATCACGTATGCGTGCCAATTATCGATAGAAAGAACGATTGCTGGAGCTGGGAAATGAATCCTTAGCTACCGTCGATGCAGAACGATTGGAAACATCGAATTTCACGTATTCGTGCCAATTATCGATAGAAAGAACGATTACGGGAGCTGGGAAGTGAATCCTTACCTCCTGTCGATGCAGAACGATTGGAAACATCGAATATCACGTATGCGTGCTAATTATCGATAGAAAGAACGATTGCGGGAGCTGGGAAGTTAATCCTCACCTATCGTCGTTGCAAAACGATTGGAAACCTCGAATAGCACGTATTCGTGCCAATTATCGATAGAAAGAACGATTGCTGGAGCTGGGAAGTGAATCCTTAGCTACCGTCGATGCAGAACGATTGGAAACATCGAATTTCACGTATTCGTGCCAATTTTAGATAGAAAGAACGACTGCTGGAGCTGGGAAGTGAATCCTTACCTACCGTCGATGCAAAACGATTGGAAACATCGAATATCACGTATGCGTGCTAATTATCGATAGAAAGAACGATTGCTGGAGCTGGGAAGTGAATCCTTACCTACCGTCCATGCAAAACGATTGGAAACATCGAATATCACGTATTCGTGCGAATTTTAGATAGAAAGAATGATTGCGGGAGCTGGGAAGTGAATCCTTACCTACCGTCGATGCGAAACAATTGGAAACATCGAATATCACGTATGCGTGCCAATTATCGATAGAACGAGCGTTTCCGGGAGCTGGAAAGTGGATCCTTAGCTACCGTCGATGCAGAACGATTGGAAACATCGAATATCACATATTCGTGCCAATTATCGATAGAAAGAACTATTGCGGGAGCTGGGAAGTGAATCCTCAGCTACCGTCGATGCAGAACGATTGGAAACATCGAATATCACGTATGCGTGCCAATTACACTGTTCAACACGGGTCTGATTTTGTAACCTTCAATATGCGTTTCTTATAGACTTTAATGTGCTGAATACGAATCTGCAATCCGTTTTTCTCCAGAACGTACCATTTTTGAAAAAATCAATTTTGAAAAAAATCGCAAATTTTCAACTTTGGAAGTGTTTTGTACTTTTACGGTAATAGTTACTCGGTTGCGCTTGGTGCCAAATGATTCTCTGAAGTTTCACGAATAAAATGATATACATTGTTATTAGACTGTAAACATTTAAATGTGTTTAAATAATGATCGAAGTGAAAGGGACACCGAAAATACACCCATTTTGGCTGATATCTTTCAATTTATTTCAAAAAGTAAAGGTCCAGGGGAAAATCTAACTATGCCACGCGATAGAGCAGACCTTTCTGCAAAGGAAAGCATCAACGGAAGTTACAAAATCATTTTTGTATTCGATATACAAGCGAAATAGTTTGGTAAAACACGCGACGGCAACAGTGACACTCAGCAGAAGACTGCGCGTTTAGTGATTCCGCTACGCTGAGCGGGGAGCCGCCGTCATAGAGCACCACTGTCGCCGCCACCTGTTTTGCCAAACTTTTTCGCTTGTATATCGAATACAAAAATGATTTTGTAACTTCCGTTGATGCTTTCCTTTGCAGAAAGGTCTGCTCTATCGCGTGGCATAGTTAGATTTTCCCCTGGACCTTTACTTTTTGAAATAAATTGAAAGATATCAGCCAAAATGGGTGTATTTTCGGTGTCCCTTTCACTTCGATCATTATTTAAACACATTTAAATGTTTACAGTCTAATAACAATGTATATCATTTTATTCGTGAAACTTCAGAGAATCATTTGGCACCAAGCGCAACCGAATAACTATTACCGTAAAAGTACAAAACACTTCCAAAGTTGAAAATTTGCGATTTTTTTCAAACATGATTTTTTCAAAAATGGTACGTTCTGGAGAAAAACGGATTCCAGATTCGTATTCAGCACATCAAGGTCTATAAGAAACGCATATTGAAGGTTACAAAATCAAAAAAAAGTTGAAATTTGTCGAACAGTGTTATCGATAGAAAGAACGATTGCGGGAGCTGGGAAGTGAATCCTTAGCTACCGTCGATGCAGAACGATTGGAAACATCGAATATCACGTATTCGTGCGAATTTTAGATAGAAAGAATGATTGCGGGAGCTGGGAAGTGAATCCTTACCCACCGTCGATGCGAAACGATTGGAAACATCGAATATCACGTATGCGTGCCAATTACCGATAGAACGAACGATTGCGGGAGCTGGAAAGTGGATCCTTAGCTACCGTCGATGCAGAACGATTGGAAACATCGAATATCACGTATGCGTGCTAATTATCGATAGAAAGAACGATTGCGGGAGCTGGGAAGTTAAGCCTCACCTATCGTCGTTGCAAAACGATTGGAAACCTCGAATAGCACGTATTCGTGCCAATTATCGATAGAAAGAACGATTGCTGGAGCTGGGAAGTGAATCCTTAGCTACCGTCGATGCAGAACGATTGGAAACATCGAATTTCACGTATTCGTGCCAATTATCCATAGAAATAACGATTGCGGGAGCAGGGAAGTGAATTCTTAGCTACCGTCGATGCAGAACGATTGGAAACATCGAATATCACGTATTCGTGCGAATTTTAGATAGAAAGAATGATTGCGGGAGCTGGGAAGTGAATCCTTACCTACCGTCGATGCGAAACGATTGGAAACATCGAATATCACGTATGCGTGCCAATTATCGATAGAACGAACGATTGCGGGAGCTGGGAAGTGAATCCTTACCTACCGCCCAAGCAAAACGATTGGAAACATCGAATATCACGTATTCGTGCGAATTTTAGATAGAAAGAATGATTGCGGGAGCTGGGTAGTGAATCCTTACCTACCGTCGATGCGAAACAATTGGAAACATCGAATATCACGTATGCGTGCCAATTATCGATAGAACGAACGATTGCGGGAGCTGGAAAGTGGATCCTTAGCTACCGTCGATGCAGAACGATTGGAAACATCGAATATCACATATTCGTGCCAATTATCGATAGAAAGAACGATTGCGGGAGCTGGGAAGTGAATCCTCAGCTACCGTCGATGCAGAACGATTGGAAATATGGAATATCACGTATGCGTGCCAATTATCGATAGAAAGAACGATTGCGGGAGCTGGGAAGTGAATCCTTAGCTACCGTCGATGCAGAACGATTGGAAACATCGAATATCACATATTCGTGCCAATTAACGATAGAAAGAACGATTGCGGTTGCTGGGAAGTGAATTCTTAGCTACCGTCGATGCAGAACGATTGGAAACATCGAATATCACGTATTCGTGCGAATTTTAGATAGAAAGAATGATTGCGGAAGCTGGGAAGTGAATCCTTACCTACCGTCGATGCGAAACGATTGGAAACATCGAATATCACGTATGCGTGCCAATTATCGATAGAACGAACGATTGCGGGAGCGGGAAAGTGGATCCTTAGCTACCGTCGATGCAGAACGATTGGAAACATCGAATATCACGTATGCGTGCTAATTATCGATAGAAAGAACGATTGCGGGAGCTGGGAAGTTAATCCTCACCTATCGTCGTTGCAAAACTATTGGAAACCTCGAATAGCACGTATTCGTGCCAATTATCGATAGAAAGAACGATTGCTGGAGCTGGGAAGTGAATCCTTAGCTGCCGTCGATGCAGAACGATTGGAAACATCGAATTTCACGTATTCGTGCCAATTATCCATAGAAATAACGATTGCGGGAGCAGGGAAGTGAATCCATACCTACCGTCGATGCGAAACAATTGGAAACATCGAATATCACGTATGCGTGCCAATTATCGATAGAACGAGCGTTTGCGGGAGCTGGAAAGTGGATCCTTAGCTACCGTCGATGCAGAACGATTGGAAACATCGAATATCACATATTCGTGCCAATTATCGATAGAAAGAACTATTGCGGGAGCTGGGAAGTGAATCCTCAGCTACCGTCGATGCAGAACGATTGGAAACATCGAATATCACGTATGCGTGCCAATTATCGATAGAAAGAACGATTGCGGGAGCTGGGAAGTGAATCCTTAGCTACCGTCGATGCAGAACGATTGGAAACATCGAATATCACGTATTCGTGCGAATTTTAGATAGAAAGAATGATTGCGGGAGCTGGGAAGTGAATCCTTACCCACCGTCGATGCGAAACGATTGGAAACATCGAATATCACGTATGCGTGCCAATTACCGATAGAACGAACGATTGCGGGAGCTGGAAAGTGGATCCTTAGCTACCGTCGATGCAGAACGATTGGAAACATCGAATATCACGTATGCGTGCTAATTATCGATAGAAAGAACGATTGCGGGAGCTGGGAAGTTAAGCCTCACCTATCGTCGTTGCAAAACGATTGGAAACCTCGAATAGCACGTATTCGTGCCAATTATCGATAGAAAGAACGATTGCTGGAGCTGGGAAGTGAATCCTTAGCTACCGTCGATGCAGAACGATTGGAAACATCGAATTTCACGTGTTCGTGCCAATTATCCATAGAAATAACGATTGCGGGAGCAGGGAAGTGAATTCTTAGCTACCGTCGATGCAGAACGATTGGAAACATCGAATATCACGTATTCGTGCGAATTTTAGATAGAAAGAATGATTGCGGGAGCTGGGAAGTGAATCCTTACCTACCGTCGATGCGAAACGATTGGAAACATCGAATATCACGTATGCGTGCCAATTATCGATAGAACGAACGATTGCGGGAGCTGGGAAGTGAATCCTTACCTACCGCCCAAGCAAAACGATTGGAAACATCGAATATCACGTATTCGTGCGAATTTTAGATAGAAAGAATGATTGCGGGAGCTGGGTAGTGAATCCTTACCTACCGTCGATGCGAAACAATTGGAAACATCGAATATCACGTATGCGTGCCAATTATCGATAGAACGAACGATTGCGGGAGCTGGAAAGTGGATCCTTAGCTACCGTCGATGCAGAACGATTGGAAACATCGAATATCACATATTCGTGCCAATTATCCATAGAAATAACGATTGCGGGAGCAGGGAAGTGAATCCATACCTACCGCCGATGCGAAACGATTGGAAACATCGAATATCACGTATTCGTGCGAATTTTAGATAGAAAGAATGATTGCGGGAGCTGGGAAGTGAATTCTTACCTACCGTCGATGCGAAACGATTGGAAACATCGAATATCAAGTATGCGTGCCAATTATCGATAGAACGAACTATTGCGGGAGCTGGGAAGTGAATTCTTAGCTACCGTCGATGCAGAACGATTGGAAACATCGAATATCACGTATGCGTGCTAATTATCGATAGAAAGAACGATTGCTGGAGCTGGGAAGTGAATCCTTACCTACCGTCCATGCAAAACGATTGGAAACATCGAATATCACGTATTCGTGCGAATTTTAGATAGAAAGAATGATTGCGGGAGCTGGGAAGTGAATCCTTACCTACCGTCGATGCGAAACAATTGGAAACATCGAATATCACGTATGCGTGCCAATTATCGATAGAACGAGCGTTTGCGGGAGCTGGAAAGTGGATCCTTAGCTACCGTCGATGCAGAACGATTGGAAACATCGAATATCACATATTCGTGCCAATTATCGATAGAAAGAACTATTGCGGGAGCTGGGAAGTGAATCCTCAGCTACCGTCGATGCAGAACGATTGGAAACATCGAATATCACGTATGCGTGCCAATTATCGATAGAAAGAACGATTGCGGGAGCTGGGAAGTGAATCCTTAGCTACCGTCGATGCAGAACGATTGGAAACATCGAATATCACGTATTCGTGCGAATTTTAGATAGAAAGAATGATTGCGGGAGCTGGGAAGTGAATCCTTACCCACCGTCGATGCGAAACGATTGGAAACATCGAATATCACGTATGCGTGCCAATTACCGATAGAACGAACGATTGCGGGAGCTGGAAAGTGGATCCTTAGCTACCGTCGATGCAGAACGATTGGAAACATCGAATATCACGTATGCGTGCTAATTATCGATAGAAAGAACGATTGCGGGAGCTGGGAAGTTAAGCCTCACCTATCGTCGTTGCAAAACGATTGGAAACCTCGAATAGCACGTATTCGTGCCAATTATCGATAGAAAGAACGATTGCTGGAGCTGGGAAGTGAATCCTTAGCTACCGTCGATGCAGAACGATTGGAAACATCGAATTTCACGTGTTCGTGCCAATTATCCATAGAAATAACGATTGCGGGAGCAGGGAAGTGAATTCTTAGCTACCGTCGATGCAGAACGATTGGAAACATCGAATATCACGTATTCGTGCGAATTTTAGATAGAAAGAATGATTGCGGGAGCTGGGAAGTGAATCCTTACCTACCGTCGATGCGAAACGATTGGAAACATCGAATATCACGTATGCGTGCCAATTATCGATAGAACGAACGATTGCGGGAGCTGGGAAGTGAATCCTTACCTACCGCCCAAGCAAAACGATTGGAAACATCGAATATCACGTATTCGTGCGAATTTTAGATAGAAAGAATGATTGCGGGAGCTGGGTAGTGAATCCTTACCTACCGTCGATGCGAAACAATTGGAAACATCGAATATCACGTATGCGTGCCAATTATCGATAGAACGAACGATTGCGGGAGCTGGAAAGTGGATCCTTAGCTACCGTCGATGCAGAACGATTGGAAACATCGAATATCACATATTCGTGCCAATTATCGATAGAAAGAACGATTGCGGGAGCTGGGAAGTGAATCCTCAGCTACCGTCGATGCAGAACGATTGGAAATATGGAATATCACGTATGCGTGCCAATTATCGATAGAAAGAACGATTGCGGGAGCTGGGAAGTGAATCCTTAGCTACCGTCGATGCAGAACGATTGGAAACATCGAATATCACATATTCGTGCCAATTAACGATAGAAAGAACGATTGCGGTTGCTGGGAAGTGAATTCTTAGCTACCGTCGATGCAGAACGATTGGAAACATCGAATATCACGTATTCGTGCGAATTTTAGATAGAAAGAATGATTGCGGAAGCTGGGAAGTGAATCCTTACCTACCGTCGATGCGAAACGATTGGAAACATCGAATATCACGTATGCGTGCCAATTATCGATAGAACGAACGATTGCGGGAGCTGGAAAGTGGATCCTTAGCTACCGTCGATGCAGAACGATTGGAAACATCGAATATCACGTATGCGTGCTAATTATCGATAGAAAGAACGATTGCGGGAGCTGGGAAGTTAATCCTCACCTATCGTCGTTGCAAAACTATTGGAAACCTCGAATAGCACGTATTCGTGCCAATTATCGATAGAAAGAACGATTGCTGGAGCTGGGAAGTGAATCCTTAGCTACCGTCGATGCAGAACGATTGGAAACATCGAATTTCACGTATTCGTGCCAATTATCCATAGAAATAACGATTGCGGGAGCAGGGAAGTGAATCCATACCTACCGCCGATGCGAAACGATTGGAAACATCGAATATCACGTATTCGTGCGAATTTTAGATAGAAAGAATGATTGCGGGAGCTGGGAAGTGAATTCTTACCTACCGTCGATGCGAAACGATTGGAAACATCGAATATCACGTATGCGTGCCAATTATCGATAGAACGAACTATTGCGGGAGCTGGGAAGTGAATTCTTAGCTACCGTCGATGCAGAACGATTGGAAACATCGAATATCACGTATGCGCGCCAATTATCGATAGAAAGAACGATTGCTGGAGCTGGGAAGTGAATCCTTAGCTACCGTCGATGCAGAACGATTGGAAACATCGAATTTCACGTATTCGTGCCAATTATCGATAGAAAGGACGATTACGGGAGCTGGGAAGCGAATCCTTACCTCCTGTCGATGCAGAACGATTGCAAACATCGAATTTCACGTATTCGTGCCAATTTTAGATAGAAAGAACGATTGCTGGAGCTGGGAAGTGAATCCTTATCTACCGTCGATGCAAAACGATTGGAAACATCGAATATCACGTATGCGTGCTAATTATCGATAGAAAGAACGATTGCTGGAGCTGGGAAGTGAATCCTTAGCTACCGTCAATGCAGAACGATTGGAAACATCGAATTTCACGTATTCGTGCCAATTTTAGATAGAAAGAACGATTATGGGGGCAGGGAAGTGAATCCTTAGCTACCGCCGATGCGAAACGATTGGAAACATCGAATATCACGTATTCGTGCCAATTTTAGATAGAAAGAACGATTGCTGGAGCTGGGAAGTGAATCCTTACCTACCGTCGATGTAAAACGATTGGAAACATCGAATATCACGTATGCGTGCTAATTATCGATTGAAAGAACGATTGCTGGAGCTGGGAAGTGAATCCTTAGCTACCGTCAATGCAGAAGGATTGGAAACATCGAATTTCACGTATTCGTGCCAATTTTAGATAGAAAGAACGATTATGGGGGCAGGGAAGTGAATCCTTAGCTACCGCCGATGCAGAACGATTGGAAACATCGAATTTCACGTATTCGTGCCAATTATCCATAGAAAGAACGATTGCTGGAGCTGGGAAGTGAATCCTTAGCTACCGTCGATGCAGAACGATTGGAAACATCGAATTTCACGTATTCGTGCCAATTATCCATAGAAAGAACGATTGCGGGAGCAGGGAAGTGAATCCATACCTACCGCCGATGCGAAACGATTGGAAACATCGAATATCACGTATTTGTGCGAATTTTAGATAGAAAGAACGATTGCGGGAGCTGGGAAGTGAATCCTCAGCTACCGTCGATGCAGAACGATTGGAAACATCGAATATCACGTATCCGTGCCAATTAACTATAGAAAGAACGATTGCGGGTGCTGGGAAGTGAATTCTTAGCTACCGTCGATGCAGAACGATTGGAAACATCGAATATCACGTATGCGTGCCAATTATCGATAGAAAGAACGATTGCTGGAGATGGGAAGTGAATCCCTACCTACCGTCGATGCAAAACGATTGGAAACATCGAATATCACGTATTCGTGCGAATTTTAGATAGAAAGAACGATTGCTGGAGCTGGGAAGTGAATCCTTAACTACCGTCGATGCAAAACGATTGGAAACATCGAATATCACATATTCGTGCCAATTAACGATAGAAAGAACGATTGCGGTTGCTGGGAAGTGAATACTTAGCTACCGTCGATGCAGAACGATTGGAAACATCGAATATCACGTATCCGCGCCAATTATCAATAGAAAGAACGATTGCGGGAGCTGGGAAGTGAAGCCTTAGCTACCGGCGATGCAGAACGATTGGAAACATCGAATATCACATATTCGTGCCAATTAACGATAGAAAGAATGATTGCGGGAGCTGGGAAGTGAATCCTTACCTACCGTCGATGCGAAACGATTGGAAACATCGAATATCACGTATGCGTGCCAATTATCGACATAACGAACGATTGCGGGAGCTGGGAAGTGAATCCTTAGCTACCGTCGATGCAGAACGATTGGAAACATCGAATTTCACGTATTCGTGCCAATTATCCATAGAAAGAACGATTGCGGGAGCAGGGAAGTGAATCCATACCTACCGCCGATGCGAAACGATTGGAAACATCGAATATCACGTATGCGTGCCAATTATTATCGATAGAACGAACGATTGCGGGAGCTGGAAAGTGGATCCTTAACTACCGTCGATGCAGAACGATTAGAAACATCGAATATCACATATTCGTGCCAATCATCGATAGAAAGAACGATTGCGGGAGCTGGGAAGTGAATCCTCAGCTACCGTCGATGCAGAACGATTGGAAACATCGAATATCACGTATCCGTGCCAATTAACTATAGAAAGAACGATTGCGGGTGCTGGGAAGTGAATTCTTAGCTACCGTCGATGCAGAACGATTGGAAACATCGAATATCACGTATGCGTGCCAATTATCGATAGAAAGAACGATTGCTGGAGCTGGGAAGTGAATCCCTACCTACCGTCGATGCAAAACGATTGGAAACATCGAATATCACGTATTCGTGCGAATTTTAGATAGAAAGAACGATTGCTGGAGCTGGGAAGTGAATCCTTAACTACCGTCGATGCAAAACGATTGGAAACATCGAATATCACATATTCGTGCCAATTAACGATAGAAAGAACGATTGCGGTTGCTGGGAAGTGAATACTTAGCTACCGTCGATGCAGAACGATTGGAAACATCGAATATCACGTATCCGCGCCAATTATCAATAGAAAGAACGATTGCGGGAGCTGGGAAGTGAAGCCTTAGCTACCGTCGATGCAGAACGATTGGAAACATCGAATATCACATATTCGTGCCAATTAACGATAGAAAGAACGATTGCGGGTGCTGGGAAGTCAATTCTTAGCTACCGTTGATGCAGAACGATTGGAAACATCGAATATCACGTATGCGTGCCAATTATCGATAGAAAGAACGATTGCTGGAGCTGGGAAGTGAATCCTTCCCTACCGTCGATGCAAAACGATTGGAAACATCGAATATCACGTATTCGTGCGAATTTTAGATAGAAAGAATGATTGCGGGGGCTGGGAAGTGAATCCTTACCTACCGTCGATGCGAAACGATTGGAAACATCGAATATCACGTATGCGTGCCAATTATCGACATAACGAACGATTGCGGGAGCTGGGAAGTGAATCCTTAGCTACCGTCGATGCAGAACGATTGGAAACATCGAATTTCACGTATTCGTGCCAATTATCCATAGAAAGAACGATTGCGGGAGCAGGGAAGTGAATCCATACCTACCGCCGATGCGAAACGATTGGAAACATCGAATATCACGTATGCGTGCCAATTATTATCGATAGAACGAACGATTGCGGGAGCTGGAAAGTGGATCCTTAACTACCGTCGATGCAGAACGATTAGAAACATCGAATATCACATATTCGTGCCAATTATCGATAGAAAGAACGATTGCGGGAGCTGGGAAGTGAATCCTCAGCTACCGTCGATGCAGAACGATTGGAAACATCGAATATCACGTATCCGTGCCAATTATCAATAGAAAGAACGATTGCGGGAGCTGGGAAGTGAATCCTTAGCTACCGTCGATGCAGAACGATTGGAAACATCGAATATCACATATTCGTGCCAATTAACGATAGAAAGAACGATTGCGGGTGCTGGGAAGTGAATTCTTAGCTACCGTCGATGCAGAACGATTGGAAACATCGAATATCACGTATGCGTGCCCATTATCGATAGAAAGAACGATTGCGGGAGCTGGGAAGTTAATCCTCACCTATCGTCGTTGCAAAACTATTGGAAACATCGAATAGCACGTATTCGTGCCAATTATCGATAGAAAGAACGATTGCTGGAGCTGGGAAGTAAATCCTTAGCTACCGTCGATGCAGAACGATTGGAAACATCGAATTTCACGTATTCGTGCCAATTATCCATAGAAATAACGATTGCGGGAGCAGGGAAGTGAATCCATACCTACCGCCGATGCGAAACGATTGGAAACATCGAATATCACGTATTCGTGCGAATTTTAGATAGAAAGAATGATTGCGGGAGCTGGGAAGTGAATTCTTACCTACCGTCGATGCGAAACGATTGGAAACATCGAATATCACGTATGCGTGCCAATTATCGATAGAACGAACTATTGCGGGAGCTGGGAAGTGAATTCTTAGCTACCGTCGATGCAGAACGATTGGAAACATCGAATATCACGTATGCGCGCCAATTATCGATAGAAAGAACGATTGCTG
This sequence comes from Nomada ferruginata, assembly GCA_963583965.1. NCBI lineage: Eukaryota > Metazoa > Arthropoda > Insecta > Hymenoptera > Apidae > Nomada > Nomada ferruginata. The sequence continues at coordinate 2,866,297 of OY757225.1, read as the reverse complement.
GAGCTGGGAAGTGAATCCTTAGCTACCGTCGATGCAGAACGATTGGAAACATCGAATTTCACGTATTCGTGCCAATTATCGATAGAAAGGACGATTACGGGAGCTGGGAAGCGAATCCTTACCTCCTGTCGATGCAGAACGATTGCAAACATCGAATTTCACGTATTCGTGCCAATTTTAGATAGAAAGAACGATTATGGGGGCAGGGAAGTGAATCCTTAGCTACCGCCGATGCAGAACGATTGGAAACATCGAATTTCACGTATTCGTGCCAATTATCCATAGAAAGAACGATTGCTGGAGCTGGGAAGTGAATCCTTAGCTACCGTCGATGCAGAACGATTGGAAACATCGAATTTCACGTATTCGTGCCAATTATCCATAGAAAGAACGATTGCGGGAGCAGGGAAGTGAATCCATACCTACCGCCGATGCGAAACGATTGGAAACATCGAATATCACGTATTTGTGCGAATTTTAGATAGAAAGAACGATTGCGGGAGCTGGGAAGTGAATCCTCAGCTACCGTCGATGCAGAACGATTGGAAACATCGAATATCACGTATCCGTGCCAATTAACTATAGAAAGAACGATTGCGGGTGCTGGGAAGTGAATTCTTAGCTACCGTCGATGCAGAACGATTGGAAACATCGAATATCACGTATGCGTGCCAATTATCGATAGAAAGAACGATTGCTGGAGATGGGAAGTGAATCCCTACCTACCGTCGATGCAAAACGATTGGAAACATCGAATATCACGTATTCGTGCGAATTTTAGATAGAAAGAACGATTGCTGGAGCTGGGAAGTGAATCCTTAACTACCGTCGATGCAAAACGATTGGAAACATCGAATATCACATATTCGTGCCAATTAACGATAGAAAGAACGATTGCGGTTGCTGGGAAGTGAATACTTAGCTACCGTCGATGCAGAACGATTGGAAACATCGAATATCACGTATCCGCGCCAATTATCAATAGAAAGAACGATTGCGGGAGCTGGGAAGTGAAGCCTTAGCTACCGTCGATGCAGAACGATTGGAAACATCGAATATCACATATTCGTGCCAATTAACGATAGAAAGAATGATTGCGGGAGCTGGGAAGTGAATCCTTACCTACCGTCGATGCGAAACGATTGGAAACATCGAATATCACGTATGCGTGCCAATTATCGACATAACGAACGATTGCGGGAGCTGGGAAGTGAATCCTTAGCTACCGTCGATGCAGAACGATTGGAAACATCGAATTTCACGTATTCGTGCCAATTATCCATAGAAAGAACGATTGCGGGAGCAGGGAAGTGAATCCATACCTACCGCCGATGCGAAACGATTGGAAACATCGAATATCACGTATGCGTGCCAATTATTATCGATAGAACGAACGATTGCGGGAGCTGGAAAGTGGATCCTTAACTACCGTCGATGCAGAACGATTAGAAACATCGAATATCACATATTCGTGCCAATTATCGATAGAAAGAACGATTGCGGGAGCTGGGAAGTGAATCCTCAGCTACCGTCGATGCAGAACGATTGGAAACATCGAATATCACGTATCCGTGCCAATTATCAATAGAAAGAACGATTGCGGGAGCTGGGAAGTGAATCCTTAGCTACCGTCGATGCAGAACGATTGGAAACATCGAATATCACATATTCGTGCCAATTAACTATAGAAAGAACGATTGCGGGTGCTGGGAAGTGAATTCTTAGCTACCGTCGATGCAGAACGATTGGAAACATCGAATATCACGTATGCGTGCCAATTATCGATAGAAAGAACGATTGCTGGAGCTGGGAAGTGAATCCCTACCTACCGTCGATGCAAAACGATTGGAAACATCGAATATCACGTATTCGTGCGAATTTTAGATAGAAAGAACGATTGCTGGAGCTGGGAAGTGAATCCTTAACTACCGTCGATGCAAAACGATTGGAAACATCGAATATCACATATTCGTGCCAATTAACGATAGAAAGAACGATTGCGGTTGCTGGGAAGTGAATACTTAGCTACCGTCGATGCAGAACGATTGGAAACATGGAATATCACGTATCCGCGCCAATTATCAATAGAAAGAACGATTGCGGGAGCTGGGAAGTGAAGCCTTAGCTACCGTCGATGCAGAACGATTGGAAACATCGAATATCACATATTCGTGCCAATTAACGATAGAAAGAACGATTGCGGGTGCTGGGAAGTCAATTCTTAGCTACCGTTGATGCAGAACGATTGGAAACATCGAATATCACGTATGCGTGCCAATTATCGATAGAAAGAACGATTGCTGGAGCTGGGAAGTGAATCCTTACCTACCGTCGATGCAAAACGATTGGAAACATCGAATATCACGTATTCGTGCGAATTTTAGATAGAAAGAATGATTGCGGGGGCTGGGAAGTGAATCCTTACCTACCGTCGATGCGAAACGATTGGAAACATCGAATATCACGTATGCGTGCCAATTATCGACATAACGAACGATTGCGGGAGCTGGGAAGTGAATCCTTAGCTACCGTCGATGCAGAACGATTGGAAACATCGAATTTCACGTATTCGTGCCAATTATCCATAGAAAGAACGATTGCGGGAGCAGGGAAGTGAATCCATACCTACCGCCGATGCGAAACGATTGGAAACATCGAATATCACGTATGCGTGCCAATTATTATCGATAGAACGAACGATTGCGGGAGCTGGAAAGTGGATCCTTAACTACCGTCGATGCAGAACGATTAGAAACATCGAATATCACATATTCGTGCCAATTATCGATAGAAAGAACGATTGCGGGAGCTGGGAAGTGAATCCTCAGCTACCGTCGATGCAGAACGATTGGAAACATCGAATATCACGTATCCGTGCCAATTATCAATAGAAAGAACGATTGCGGGAGCTGGGAAGTGAATCCTTAGCTACCGTCGATGCAGAACGATTGGAAACATCGAATATCACATATTCGTGCCAATTAACGATAGAAAGAACGATTGCGGGTGCTGGGAAGTGAATTCTTAGCTACCGTCGATGCAGAACGATTGGAAACATCGAATATCACGTATGCGTGCCCATTATCGATAGAAAGAACGATTGCGGGAGCTGGGAAGTTAATCCTCACCTATCGTCGTTGCAAAACTATTGGAAACCTCGAATAGCACGTATTCGTGCCAATTATCGATAGAAAGAACGATTGCTGGAGCTGGGAAGTGAATCCTTAGCTACCGTCGATGCAGAACGATTGGAAACATCGAATTTCACGTATTCGTGCCAATTATCCATAGAAATAACGATTGCGGGAGCAGGGAAGTGAATCCATACCTACCGCCGATGCGAAACGATTGGAAACATCGAATATCACGTATTCGTGCGAATTTTAGATAGAAAGAATGATTGCGGGAGCTGGGAAGTGAATTCTTACCTACCGTCGATGCGAAACGATTGGAAACATCGAATATCACGTATGCGTGCCAATTATCGATAGAACGAACTATTGCGGGAGCTGGGAAGTGAATTCTTAGCTACCGTCGATGCAGAACGATTGGAAACATCGAATATCACGTATGCGCGCCAATTATCGATAGAAAGAACGATTGCTGGAGCTGGGAAGTGAATCCTTAGCTACCGTCGATGCAGAACGATTGGAAACATCGAATTTCACGTATTCGTGCCAATTATCGATAGAAAGGACGATTACGGGAGCTGGGAAGCGAATCCTTACCTCCTGTCGATGCAGAACGATTGCAAACATCGAATTTCACGTATTCGTGCCAATTTTAGATAGAAAGAACGATTGCTGGAGCTGGGAAGTGAATCCTTATCTACCGTCGATGCAAAACGATTGGAAACATCGAATATCACGTATGCGTGCTAATTATCGATAGAAAGAACGATTGCTGGAGCTGGGAAGTGAATCCTTAGCTACCGTCAATGCAGAACGATTGGAAACATCGAATTTCACGTATTCGTGCCAATTTTAGATAGAAAGAACGATTATGGGGGCAGGGAAGTGAATCCTTAGCTACCGCCGATGCAGAACGATTGGAAACATCGAATTTCACGTATTCGTGCCAATTATCCATAGAAAGAACGATTGCTGGAGCTGGGAAGTGAATCCTTAGCTACCGTCGATGCAGAACGATTGGAAACATCGAATTTCACGTATTCGTGCCAATTATCCATAGAAAGAACGATTGCGGGAGCAGGGAAGTGAATCCATACCTACCGCCGATGCGAAACGATTGGAAACATCGAATATCACGTATTTGTGCGAATTTTAGATAGAAAGAACGATTGCGGGAGCTGGGAAGTGAATCCTCAGCTACCGTCGATGCAGAACGATTGGAAACATCGAATATCACGTATCCGTGCCAATTAACTATAGAAAGAACGATTGCGGGTGCTGGGAAGTGAATTCTTAGCTACCGTCGATGCAGAACGATTGGAAACATCGAATATCACGTATGCGTGCCAATTATCGATAGAAAGAACGATTGCTGGAGATGGGAAGTGAATCCCTACCTACCGTCGATGCAAAACGATTGGAAACATCGAATATCACGTATTCGTGCGAATTTTAGATAGAAAGAACGATTGCTGGAGCTGGGAAGTGAATCCTTAACTACCGTCGATGCAAAACGATTGGAAACATCGAATATCACATATTCGTGCCAATTAACGATAGAAAGAACGATTGCGGTTGCTGGGAAGTGAATACTTAGCTACCGTCGATGCAGAACGATTGGAAACATCGAATATCACGTATCCGCGCCAATTATCAATAGAAAGAACGATTGCGGGAGCTGGGAAGTGAAGCCTTAGCTACCGTCGATGCAGAACGATTGGAAACATCGAATATCACATATTCGTGCCAATTAACGATAGAAAGAATGATTGCGGGAGCTGGGAAGTGAATCCTTACCTACCGTCGATGCGAAACGATTGGAAACATCGAATATCACGTATGCGTGCCAATTATCGACATAACGAACGATTGCGGGAGCTGGGAAGTGAATCCTTAGCTACCGTCGATGCAGAACGATTGGAAACATCGAATTTCACGTATTCGTGCCAATTATCCATAGAAAGAACGATTGCGGGAGCAGGGAAGTGAATCCATACCTACCGCCGATGCGAAACGATTGGAAACATCGAATATCACGTATGCGTGCCAATTATTATCGATAGAACGAACGATTGCGGGAGCTGGAAAGTGGATCCTTAACTACCGTCGATGCAGAACGATTAGAAACATCGAATATCACATATTCGTGCCAATTATCGATAGAAAGAACGATTGCGGGAGCTGGGAAGTGAATCCTCAGCTACCGTCGATGCAGAACGATTGGAAACATCGAATATCACGTATCCGTGCCAATTATCAATAGAAAGAACGATTGCGGGAGCTGGGAAGTGAATCCTTAGCTACCGTCGATGCAGAACGATTGGAAACATCGAATATCACATATTCGTGCCAATTAACTATAGAAAGAACGATTGCGGGTGCTGGGAAGTGAATTCTTAGCTACCGTCGATGCAGAACGATTGGAAACATCGAATATCACGTATGCGTGCCAATTATCGATAGAAAGAACGATTGCTGGAGCTGGGAAGTGAATCCCTACCTACCGTCGATGCAAAACGATTGGAAACATCGAATATCACGTATTCGTGCGAATTTTAGATAGAAAGAACGATTGCTGGAGCTGGGAAGTGAATCCTTAACTACCGTCGATGCAAAACGATTGGAAACATCGAATATCACATATTCGTGCCAATTAACGATAGAAAGAACGATTGCGGTTGCTGGGAAGTGAATACTTAGCTACCGTCGATGCAGAACGATTGGAAACATCGAATATCACGTATCCGCGCCAATTATCAATAGAAAGAACGATTGCGGGAGCTGGGAAGTGAAGCCTTAGCTACCGTCGATGCAGAACGATTGGAAACATCGAATATCACATATTCGTGCCAATTAACGATAGAAAGAACGATTGCGGGTGCTGGGAAGTCAATTCTTAGCTACCGTTGATGCAGAACGATTGGAAACATCGAATATCACGTATGCGTGCCAATTATCGATAGAAAGAACGATTGCGGGAGCTGGGAAGTGAATCCTTAGCTACCGTCGATGCAGAACGATTGGAAACATCGAATATCACATATTCGTGCCAATTAACGATAGAAAGAACGATTGCGGGTGCTGGGAAGTGAATTCTTAGCTACCGTCGATGCAGAACGATTGGAAACATCGAATATCACGTATGCGTGCCCATTATCGATAGAAAGAACGATTGCTGGAGCTGGGAAGTGAATCCTTAGCTACCGTCGATGCCGAACGATTGGAAACATCGAATTTCACGTATTCGTGCCAATTATCGATAGAAAGAACGATTACGGGAGCTGGGAAGCGAATCCTTACCTCCTGTCGATGCAGAACGATTGGAAACATCGAATTTCACGTATTCGTGCCAATTTTAGATAGAAAGAACGATTGCTGGAGCTGGGAAGTGAATCCTTACCTACCGTCGATGCAAAACGATTGGAAACATCGAATATCACGTATGCGTGCTAATTATCGATAGAAAGAACGATTGCTGGAGCTGGGAAGTGAATCCTTAGCTACCGTCAATGCAGAACGATTGGAAACATCGAATTTCACGTATTCGTGCCAATTTTAGATAGAAAGAACGATTATGGGGGCAGGGAAGTGAATCCTTAGCTACCGCCGATGCGAAACGATTGGAAACATCGAATATCACGTATTCGTCCGAATTTTAGATAGAAAGAATGATTGCGGGAGCTGGGAAGTGAATCCATACCTACCGTCGATGCGAAACGATTGGAAACATCGAATATCACGTATTCGTGCCAATTATCGATAGAAAGAACGATTGCGGGAGCTGGGAAGTGAATCCTTACCTCCCGTAGATGCAGAACGATTGGAAACATCGAATGTAACGTATTCGAGCCAATTACCGACAGAAAGAACGATTGCGAGGGCTGGGAAGTGAATCCTTACCTACCGTCGATGAAAAACGATTGGAAACATCGAATAGCACGTATTCGTGCCAATTATCGATAGAAAGAACGATTGCGGGAGCTGGGAAGTGAATCCTTTCCTACCGTCGATGCGAAACGATTGGAAACATCGAATATCACGTATGCGTGCCAATTATCGATAGAACGAACGATTGCGGGAGCTGGAAAGTGGATCCTTAGCTACCGTCGATGCAGAACGATTGGAAACATCGAATATCACATATTCGTGCCAATTAACGATAGAAAGAACGATTGCGGTTGCTGGGAAGTGAATTCTTAGCTACCGTCGATGCAGAACGATTGGAAACACCGAATATCACGTATGCGTGCCAATCATCGATAGAAAGAACGATTGCTGGAGCTGGGAAGTGAATCCTTACCTACCGTCGATGCAAAACGATTGGAAACATCGAATATCACGTATTCGTGCGAATTTTAGATAGAAAGAATGATTGCGGGAGCTGGGAAGTGAATCCTTACCTACCGTCGATGCGAAACGATTGGAAACATCGAATATCACGTATGCGTGCCAATTATCGACATAACGAACGATTGCGGGAGCTGGGAAGTGAATCCTTAGCTACCGTCGATGCAGAACGATTGGAAACATCGAATTTCACGTATTCGTGCCAATTATCCATAGAAAGAACGATTGCGGGAGCAGGGAAGTGAATCCATACCTACCGCCGATGCGAAACGATTGGAAACATCGAATATCACGTATGCGTGCCAATTATTATCGATAGAACGAACGATTGCGGGAGCTGGAAAGTGGATCCTTAACTACCGTCGATGCAGAACGATTAGAAACATCGAATATCACATATTCGTGCCAATTATCGATAGAAAGAACGATTGCGGGAGCTGGGAAGTGAATCCTCAGCTACCGTCGATGCAGAACGATTGGAAACATCGAATATCACGTATCCGTGCCAATTATCAATAGAAAGAACGATTGCGGGAGCTGGGAAGTGAATCCTTAGCTACCGTCGATGCAGAACGATTGGAAACATCGAATATCACATATTCGTGCCAATTAACGATAGAAAGAACGATTGCGGGTGCTGGGAAGTGAATTCTTAGCTACCGTCGATGCAGAACGATTGGAAACATCGAATATCACGTATGCGTGCCCATTATCGATAGAAAGAACGATTGCTGGAGCTGGGAAGTGAATCCTTAGCTACCGTCGATGCCGAACGATTGGAAACATCGAATTTCACGTATTCGTGCCAATTATCGATAGAAAGAACGATTACGGGAGCTGGGAAGCGAATCCTTACCTCCTGTCGATGCAGAACGATTGGAAACATCGAATTTCACGTATTCGTGCCAATTTTAGATAGAAAGAACGATTGCTGGAGCTGGGAAGTGAATCCTTACCTACCGTCGATGCAAAACGATTGGAAACATCGAATATCACGTATGCGTGCTAATTATCGATAGAAAGAACGATTGCTGGAGCTGGGAAGTGAATCCTTAGCTACCGTCAATGCAGAACGATTGGAAACATCGAATTTCACGTATTCGTGCCAATTTTAGATAGAAAGAACGATTATGGGGGCAGGGAAGTGAATCCTTAGCTACCGCCGATGCGAAACGATTGGAAACATCGAATATCACGTATTCGTCCGAATTTTAGATAGAAAGAATGATTGCGGGAGCTGGGAAGTGAATCCATACCTACCGTCGATGCGAAACGATTGGAAACATCGAATATCACGTATTCGTGCCAATTATCGATAGAAAGAACGATTGCGGGAGCTGGGAAGTGAATCCTTACCTCCCGTCGATGCAGAACGATTGGAAACATCGAATGTAACGTATTCGAGCCAATTACCGACAGAAAGAACGATTGCGAGGGCTGGGAAGTGAATCCTTACCTACCGTCGATGAAAAACGATTGGAAACATCGAATAGCACGTATTCGTGCCAATTATCGATAGAAAGAACGATTGCGGGAGCTGGGAAGTGAATCCTTTCCTACCGTCGATGCGAAACGATTGGAAACATCGAATATCACGTATGCGTGCCAATTATCGATAGAACGAACGATTGCGGGAGCTGGAAAGTGGATCCTTAGCTACCGTCGATGCAGAACGATTGGAAACATCGAATATCACGTATTCGTGCCAATTTTAGATAGAAAGAATGATTGCGGGAGCTGGGAAGTGAATCCTTACCTACCGTCGATGCGAAACGATTGGAAACATCGAATATCACGTATGCGTGCCAATTATCGACATAACGAACGATTGCGGGAGCTGGGAAGTGAATCCTTAGCTACCGTCGATGCAGAACGATTGGAAACATCGAATTTCACGTATTCGTGCCAATTATCCATAGAAAGAACGATTGCGGGAGCAGGGAAGTGAATCCATACCTACCGCCGATGCGAAACGATTGGAAACATCGAATATCACGTATGCGTGCCAATTATTATCGATAGAACGAACGATTGCGGGAGCTGGAAAGTGGATCCTTAACTACCGTCGATGCAGAACGATTAGAAACATCGAATATCACATATTCGTGCCAATTATCGATAGAAAGAACGATTGCGGGAGCTGGGAAGTGAATCCTCAGCTACCGTCGATGCAGAACGATTGGAAACATCGAATATCACGTATCCGTGCCAATTATCAATAGAAAGAACGATTGCGGGAGCTGGGAAGTGAATCCTTAGCTACCGTCGATGCAGAACGATTGGAAACATCGAATATCACATATTCGTGCCAATTAACGATAGAAAGAACGATTGCGGGTGCTGGGAAGTGAATTCTTAGCTACCGTCGATGCAGAACGATTGGAAACATCGAATATCACGTATGCGTGCCCATTATCGATAGAAAGAACGATTGCTGGAGCTGGGAAGTGAATCCTTAGCTACCGTCGATGCCGAACGATTGGAAACATCGAATTTCACGTATTCGTGCGAATTTTAGATAGAAAGAATGATTGCGGGAGCTGGGAAGTGAATCCTTACCTACCGTCGATGCGAAACGATTGGAAACATCGAATATCACGTATGCGTGCCAATTATCGACATAACGAACGATTGCGGGAGCTGGGAAGTGAATCCTTAGCTACCGTCGATGCAGAACGATTGGAAACATCGAATTTCACGTATTCGTGCCAATTATCCATAGAAAGAACGATTGCGGGAGCAGGGAAGTGAATCCATACCTACCGCCGATGCGAAACGATTGGAAACATCGAATATCACGTATGCGTGCCAATTATTATCGATAGAACGAACGATTGCGGGAGCTGGAAAGTGGATCCTTAACTACCGTCGATGCAGAACGATTAGAAACATCGAATATCACATATTCGTGCCAATTATCGATAGAAAGAACGATTGCGGGAGCTGGGAAGTGAATCCTCAGCTACCGTCGATGCAGAACGATTGGAAACATCGAATATCACGTATCCGTGCCAATTATCAATAGAAAGAACGATTGCGGGAGCTGGGAAGTGAATCCTTAGCTACCGTCGATGCAGAACGATTGGAAACATCGAATATCACATATTCGTGCCAATTAACGATAGAAAGAACGATTGCGGGTGCTGGGAAGTGAATTCTTAGCTACCGTCGATGCAGAACGATTGGAAACATCGAATATCACGTATGCGTGCCCATTATCGATAGAAAGAACGATTGCTGGAGCTGGGAAGTGAATCCTTAGCTACCGTCGATGCCGAACGATTGGAAACATCGAATTTCACGTATTCGTGCCAATTATCGATAGAAAGAACGATTACGGGAGCTGGGAAGCGAATCCTTACCTCCTGTCGATGCAGAACGATTGGAAACATCGAATTTCACGTATTCGTGCCAATTTTAGATAGAAAGAACGATTGCTGGAGCTGGGAAGTGAATCCTTACCTACCGTCGATGCAAAACGATTGGAAACATCGAATATCACGTATGCGTGCTAATTATCGATAGAAAGAACGATTGCTGGAGCTGGGAAGTGAATCCTTAGCTACCGTCAATGCAGAACGATTGGAAACATCGAATTTCACGTATTCGTGCCAATTTTAGATAGAAAGAACGATTATGGGGGCAGGGAAGTGAATCCTTAGCTACCGCCGATGCGAAACGATTGGAAACATCGAATATCACGTATTCGTCCGAATTTTAGATAGAAAGAATGATTGCGGGAGCTGGGAAGTGAATCCATACCTACCGTCGATGCGAAACGATTGGAAACATCGAATATCACGTATTCGTGCCAATTATCGATAGAAAGAACGATTGCGGGAGCTGGGAAGTGAATCCTTACCTCCCGTCGATGCAGAACGATTGGAAACATCGAATGTAACGTATTCGAGCCAATTACCGACAGAAAGAACGATTGCGAGGGCTGGGAAGTGAATCCTTACCTACCGTCGATGAAAAACGATTGGAAACATCGAATAGCACGTATTCGTGCCAATTATCGATAGAAAGAACGATTGCGGGAGCTGGGAAGTGAATCCTTTCCTACCGTCGATGCGAAACGATTGGAAACATCGAATATCACGTATGCGTGCCAATTATCGATAGAACGAACGATTGCGGGAGCTGGAAAGTGGATCCTTAGCTACCGTCGATGCAGAACGATTGGAAACATCGAATATCACGTATTCGTGCCAATTTTAGATAGAAAGAATGATTGCGGGAGCTGGGAAGTGAATCCTTACCTACCGTCGATGCGAAACGATTGGAAACATCGAATATCACGTATGCGTGCCAATTATCGACATAACGAACGATTGCGGGAGCTGGGAAGTGAATCCTTAGCTACCGTCGATGCAGAACGATTGGAAACATCGAATTTCACGTATTCGTGCCAATTATCCATAGAAAGAACGATTGCGGGAGCAGGGAAGTGAATCCATACCTACCGCCGATGCGAAACGATTGGAAACATCGAATATCACGTATGCGTGCCAATTATTATCGATAGAACGAACGATTGCGGGAGCTGGAAAGTGGATCCTTAACTACCGTCGATGCAGAACGATTAGAAACATCGAATATCACATATTCGTGCCAATTATCGATAGAAAGAACGATTGCGGGAGCTGGGAAGTGAATCCTCAGCTACCGTCGATGCAGAACGATTGGAAACATCGAATATCACGTATCCGTGCCAATTATCAATAGAAAGAACGATTGCGGGAGCTGGGAAGTGAATCCTTAGCTACCGTCGATGCAGAACGATTGGAAACATCGAATATCACATATTCGTGCCAATTAACGATAGAAAGAACGATTGCGGGTGCTGGGAAGTGAATTCTTAGCTACCGTCGATGCAGAACGATTGGAAACATCGAATATCACGTATGCGTGCCCATTATCGATAGAAAGAACGATTGCTGGAGCTGGGAAGTGAATCCTTAGCTACCGTCGATGCCGAACGATTGGAAACATCGAATTTCACGTATTCGTGCCAATTATCGATAGAAAGAACGATTACGGGAGCTGGGAAGCGAATCCTTACCTCCTGTCGATGCAGAACGATTGGAAACATCGAATTTCACGTATTCGTGCCAATTTTAGATAGAAAGAACGATTGCTGGAGCTGGGAAGTGAATCCTTACCTACCGTCGATGCAAAACGATTGGAAACATCGAATATCACGTATGCGTGCTAATTATCGATAGAAAGAACGATTGCTGGAGCTGGGAAGTGAATCCTTAGCTACCGTCAATGCAGAACGATTGGAAACATCGAATTTCACGTATTCGTGCCAATTTTAGATAGAAAGAACGATTATGGGGGCAGGGAAGTGAATCCTTAGCTACCGCCGCACAGTGGTTCGAAACTGAGAAATACTAGGCATACATAAAAAAAAAAATGTTTGCTTCTGCATTCTTATGTTCATTTTTTAAACCTTCTACTATTATACTATATATATTTAGTCAAATTTTATGAATTTATTTCATATTTTTCTCATAATTAGCCAAACATTAACTTAACCTCTCGAAAGTGTTCTACAATATTTTGTATTTTTATGTTTCCAGAAAATAGTTAGCGGTTCAATTTTTGGTGGAATAGTTTTAGTTAGCTTTCTTCTTATAATGAAAATTATAAACATTTACATAGTTAATATTTTCCTACCAAATTATCATTTTTTTTTTCTTTTCCTTTTTTGTAAATAACAAAAATTGTTTGTATTTTTTTGTAATTTCACGCATATCCCATCATTCTAGACAGTTTCAGGTATGCAAAATTTAAAAAGTTGCATCCGTCCGCGTCCGTCCCTTTGAGAAATTGATGTTTTTCTTGCAACAAAAATAGGTGCGAGATAGGTAAAATGCCTCGAAAGTGTTCTACAATATTTTATATTTTTATGTTTCCAGAAAGTAGTTGGCGGTTCAATTTTTATTGGAATGGTTATAGTTAGCTTTCTTCTTATAATGAAAATTATAAACATTTACATAGTTAATATTTTCCTACCAAATTATCATTTTTTTTTCTTTTCCTTTTTTGTAAATAACAAAAATTGTTTGTATTTGTTTGTAATTTCACGCATATCCCATCATTCTAGACAGTTTCAGGTATGCAAAATTTAAAAAGTTGCATCCGTCCGCGTCCGTCCCTTTGAGAAATTGATGTTTTTCTTGCAACAAAAATAGGTGCGAGATAGGTAAAATGCCTCGAAAGTGTTCTACAATATTTTATATTTTTATGTTTGCAGAAAGTAGTTGGCGGTTCAATTTTCATTGGAATGGTTATAGCTACCCTTCTTCTTACAATAAAAATTAGAAAAATTTACATGGCCTCTATTTTGCCGTTGAACCCTTTTGGTCACGTTTATTAATTTTCTTTTTTAATTTTTTTTTCAAGTTTGAATGAGTATCGTGTAGTAATATTACCTATAACCTTGAATAAAAAAAAAAAATTGTGAAATATGTGAAATTTCGAGGTATGCCTAGTATTTTTCATTTTTGAACCACTGTGCGCCGATGCGAAACGATTGGAAACATCGAATATCACGTATTCGTCCGAATTTTAGATAGAAAGAATGATTGCGGGAGCTGGAAAGTGAATCCTTAGCTACCGTCAATGCAGAACGATTGGAAACATCGAATATCACGTATGCGTGCCAATTATCGATAGAACGAACGATTGCGGGAGCTGGGAAGTGAATCCTTACCTACCGTCGATGCAAAACGATTGGAAACATCGAATATCACGTATTCGTGCGAATTTTGGATAGAAAGAATGATTGCGGGAGCTGGGAAGTGAATCCTCACCTATCGTCGATGCAAAACGATTGCAAACATCGAATAGCACGTATTCGTGCCAATTATCGGTACAAAGAACGATTGCGGGAGCTGGGAACTGAATCCTTTCCTACCGTCGATGCGAAACGATTGGAAACATCGAATATCACGTATTCGTGCGAATTTTAGATAGAAAGAATGATTGCGGGAGCTGGGAAGTGAATCCTTCCCTACCGTCGATGCGAAACGATTGGAAACATCGAATATCACGTATTCGTGCCAATTAACGATAGAAAGAACGATTGCGGTTGCTGGGAAGTGAATTCTTAGCTACCGTCGATGCAGAACGATTGGAAACATCGAATATCACGTATGCGTGCCAATCATCGATAGAAAGAACGATTGCTGGAGCTGGGAAGTGAATCCTTAGCTACCGTCGATGCAGAACGATTGGAAACATCGAATTTCACGTATTCGTGCCAATTATCGATAGAAATAACGATTACGGGAGCTGGGAAGCGAATCCTTAGCTACCGCCGATGCGAAACGATTGGAAACATCGAATATCACGTATTCGTCCGAATTTTAGATAGAAAGAATGATTGCGGGAGCTGGGAAGTGAATCCATACCTACCGTCGATGCGAAACGATTGGAAACATCGAATATCACGTATTCGTGCCAATTATCGATAGAAAGAACGATTGCGGGAGCTGGGAAGTGAATCCTTACCTCCCGTCGATGCAGAACGATTGGAAACATCGAATGTAACGTATTCGAGCCAATTACCGACAGAAAGAACGATTGCGAGGGCTGGGAAGTGAATCCTTACCCACCGTCGATGAAAAACGATTGGAAACATCGAATAGCACGTATTCGTGCCAATTATCGATAGAAAGAACGATTGCGGGAGCTGGGAAGTGAATCCTCACCTATCGTCGATGCAAAACGATTGCAAACATCGAATAGCACGTATTCGTGCCAATTATCGGTACAAAGAACGATTGCGGGAGCTGGGAAGTGAATCCTTTCCTACCGTCGATGCGAAACGATTGGAAACATCGAATATCACGTATTCGTGCGAATTTTAGATAGAAAGAATGATTGCGGGAGCTGGGAAGTGAATCCTTACCTACCGTCAATGCGAAACGATTGGAAACATCGAATATCACGTATGCGTGCCAATTATCGATAGAAAGAACGATTACGGGAGCTGGGAAGTGAATCCTTACCTCCTGTCGATGCAGAACGATTGGAAACATCGAATATCACGTATGCGTGCTAATTATCGATAGAAAGAACGATTGCGGGAGCTGGGAAGTTAATCCTCACCTATCGTCGTTGCAAAACGATTGGAAACCTCGAATAGCACGTATTCGTGCGAATTTTAGATAGAAAGAATGATTGCGGGAGCTGGGAAGTGAATCCTTACCTACCGTCGATGCGAAACGATTGGAAACATCGAATATCACGTATGCGTGCCAATTATCGATAGAACGAACGATTGCGGGAGCTGGAAAGTGGATCCTTAGCTACCGTCGATGCAGAACGATTGGAAACATCGAATATCACGTATTCGTGCCAATTTTAGATAGAAAGAACGATTGCTGGAGCTGGGAAGTGAATCCTTACCTACCGTCCATGCAAAACGATTGGAAACATCGAATATCATGTATTCGTGCGAATTTTAGATAGAAAGAATGATTGCGGGAGCTGGGAAGTGAATCCTTCCCTACCGTCGATGCGAAACGATTGGAAACGTCGAATATCACGTATGCGTGCCAATTATCGATAGAACGAACGATTGCGGGAGCTGGAAAGTGGATCCTTAGCTACCGTCGATGCAGAACGATTGGATACATCGAATATCACATATTCGTGCCAATTATCGATAGAAAGAACGATTGCGGGAGCTGGGAAGTGACTCCTCAGCTACCGTCGATGCAGAACGATTGGAAACTTCGAATATCACGTATGCGTGCCAATTATCGAAAGAAAGAACGATTGCGGGAGCTGGGAAGTGAATCCTTAGCTACCGTCGATGCAGAACGATTGGAAACATCGAATATCACATATTCGTGCCAATTAACGATAGAAAGAACGATTGCGGTTGCTGGGAAGTGAATTCTTAGCTACCGTCGATGCAGAACGATTGGAAACATCGAATATCACGTATTCGTGCGAATTTTAGATAGAAAGAATGATTGCGGGAGCTGGGAAGTGAATCCTTACCTACCGTCGATGCGAAACGATTGGAAACATCGAATATCACGTATGCGTGCCAATTATCGATAGAACGAACGATTGCGGGAGCTGGGAAGTGAATTCTTAGCTACCGTCGATGCAGAACGATTGGAAACATCGAATATCACGTATGCGTGCCAATTATCGATAGAAAGAACGATTGCTGGAGCTGGGAAGTGAATCCTTAGCTACCGTCGATGCAGAACGATTGGAAACATCGAATTTCACGTATTCGTGCCAATTATCGATAGAAAGAACGATTACGGGAGCTGGGAAGCGAATCCTTAGCTACCGCCGATGCGAAACGATTGGAAACATCGAATATCACGTATTCGTCCGAATTTTGGATAGAAAGAATGATTGCGGGAGCTGGGAAGTGAATCCATACCTACCGTCGATGCGAAACGATTGGAAACATCGAATATCACGTATTCGTGCCAATTATCGATAGAAAGAACGATTGCGGGAGCTGGGAAGTGAATCCTTACCTCCCGTCGATGCAGAACGATTGGAAACATCGAATGTAACGTATTCGAGCCAATTACCGACAGAAAGAACGATTGCGAGTGCTGGGAAGTGAATCCTTACCCACCGTCGATGAAAAACGATTGGAAACATCGAATAGCACGTATTCGTGCCAATTATCGATAGAAAGAACGATTGCGGGAGCTGGGAAGTGAATCCTCACCTATCGTCGATGCAAAACGATTTGCAAACATCGAATAGCACGTATTCGTGCCAATTATCGGTACAAAGAACGATTGCGGGAGCTGGGAAGTGAATCCTTTCCTACCGTCGATGCGAAACGATTGGAAACATCGAATATCACGTATTCGTGCGAATTTTAGATAGAAAGAATGATTGCGGGAGCTGGGAAGTGAATCCTTACCTACCGTCAATGCGAAACGATTGGAAACATCGAATATCACGTATGCGTGCCAATTATCGATAGAAAGAACGATTACGGGAGCTGGGAAGTGAATCCTTACCTCCTGTCGATGCAGAACGATTGGAAACATCGAATATCACGTATGCGTGCTAATTATCGATAGAAAGAACGATTGCGGGAGCTGGGAAGTTAATCCTCACCTATCGTCGTTGCAAAACGATTGGAAACCTCGAATAGCACGTATTCGTGCGAATTTTAGATAGAAAGAATGATTGCGGGAGCTGGGAAGTGAATCCTTACCTACCGTCGATGCGAAACGATTGGAAACATCGAATATCACGTATGCGTGCCAATTATCGATAGAACGAACGATTGCGGGAGCTGGAAAGTGGATCCTTAGCTACCGTCGATGCAGAACGATTGGAAACATCGAATATCACGTATTCGTGCCAATTTTAGATAGAAAGAACGATTGCTGGAGCTGGGAAGTGAATCCTTACCTACCGTCCATGCAAAACGATTGGAAACATCGAATATCACGTATTCGTGCGAATTTTAGATAGAAAGAATGATTGCGGGAGCTGGGAAGTGAATCCTTACCTACCGTCGATGCGAAACGATTGGAAACATCGAATATCACGTATGCGTGCCAATTATCGATAGAACGAACGATTGCGGGAGCTGGAAAGTGGATCCTTAGCTACCGTCGATGCAGAACGATTGGAAACATCGAATATCACATATTCGTGCCAATTATCGATAGAAAGAACGATTGCGGGAGCTGGGAAGTGAATCCTCAGCTACCGTCGATGCAGAACGATTGGAAACATCGAATATCACGTATGCGTGCCAATTATCGATAGAAAGAACGATTGCGGGAGCTGGGAAGTGAATCCTTAGCTACCGTCGATGCAGAACGATTGGAAACATCGAATATCACATATTCGTGCCAATTAACGATAGAAAGAACGATTGCGGTTGCTGGGAAGTGAATTCTTAGCTACCGTCGATGCAGAACGATTGGAAACATCGAATATCACGTATTCGTGCGAATTTTAGATAGAAAGAATGATTGCGGGAGCTGGGAAGTGAATCCTTACCTACCGTCGATGCGAAACGATTGGAAACATCGAATATCACGTATGCGTGCCAATTATCGATAGAACGAACGATTGCGGGAGCTGGAAAGTGGATCCTTAGCTACCGTCGATGCAGAACGATTGGAAACATCGAATATCACGTATGCGTGCTAATTATCGATAGAAAGAACGATTGCGGGAGCTGGGAAGTCAATCCTCACCTATCGTCGTTGCAAAACGATTGGAAACCTCGAATAGCACGTATTCGTGCCAATTATCGATAGAAAGAACGATTGCTGGAGCTGGAAAGTGAATCCTTACCTACCGTCGATGCAAAACGATTGGAAACGTCGAATATCATGTATTCGTGCGAATTTTAGATAGAAAGAATGATTGCGGGAGCTGGGAAGTGAATCCTTACCTACCGTCGATGCGAAACGATTGGAAACATCGAATATCACGTATGCGTGCCAATTATCGATAGAACGAACGATTGCGGGAGCTGGGAAGTGAATTCTTAGCTACCGTCGATGCAGAACGATTGGAAACATCGAATATCACGTATGCGTGCCAATTATCGATAGAAAGAACGATTGCTGGAGCTGGGAAGTGAATCCTTAGCTACCGTCGATGCAGAACGATTGGAAACATCGAATTTCACGTATTCGTGCCAATTATCGATAGAAAGAACGATTACGGGAGCTGGGAAGCGAATCCTTAGCTACCGCCGATGCGAAACGATTGGAAACATCGAATATCACGTATTCGTCCGAATTTTAGATAGAAAGAATGATTGCGGGAGCTGGGAAGTGAATCCATACCTACCGTCGATGCGAAACGATTGGAAACATCGAATATCACGTATTCGTGCCAATTATCGATAGAAAGAACGATTGCGGGAGCTGGGAAGTGAATCCTTACCTCCCGTCGATGCAGAACGATTGGAAACATCGAATGTAACGTATTCGAGCCAATTACCGACAGAAAGAACGATTGCGAGGGCTGGGAAGTGAATCCTTACCCACCGTCGATGAAAAACGATTGGAAACATCGAATAGCACGTATTCGTGCCAATTATCGATAGAAAGAACGATTGCGGGAGCTGGGAAGTGAATCCCCACCTATCGTCGATGCAAAACGATTGCAAACATCGAATAGCACGTATTCGTGCCAATTATCGGTACAAAGAACGATTGCGGGAGCTGGGAAGTGAATCCTTTCCTACCGTCGATGCGAAACGATTGGAAACATCGAATATCACGTATTCGTGCGAATTTTAGATAGAAAGAATGATTGCGGGAGCTGGGAAAGGAATCCTTACCTACCGTCAATGCGAAACGATTGGAAACATCGAATATCACGTATGCGTGCCAATTATCGATAGAACGAACGATTGCGGGAGCTGGGAAGTGAATCCTTACCTACCGTCCATGCAGAACGATTGGAAACATCGAATATCACGTATTCGTGCCAATTTTAGATAGAAAGAACGATTGCTGGAGCTGGGAAGTGAATCCTTACCTACCGTCCATGCAAAACGATTGGGAACATCGAATATCACGTATTCGTGCGAATTTTAGATAGAAAGAATGATTGCGGGAGCTGGGAAGTGAATCCTTACCTACCGTCGATGCGAAACGATTGGAAACATCGAATATCACGTATGCGTGCCAATTATCGATAGAACGAACGATTGCGGGAGCTGGAAAGTGGATCCTTAGCTACCGTCGATGCAGAACGATTGGAAACATCGAATATCACATATTCGTGCCAATTATCGATAGAAAGAACGATTGCGGGAGCTGGGAAGTGAATCCTCAGCTACCGTCGATGCAGAACGATTGGAAACATCGAATATCATGTATTCGTGCGAATTTTAGATAGAAAGAATGATTGCGGGAGCTGGGAAGTGAATCCTTACCTACCGTCGATGCGAAACGATTGGAAACATCGAATATCACGTATGCGTGCCAATTATCGATAGAACGAACGATTGCGGGAGCTGGGAAGTGAATCCTTACCTACCGCCCAAGCAAAACGATTGGAAACATCGAATATCACGTATTCGTGCGAATTTTAGATAGAAAGAATGATTGCGGGAGCTGGGTAGTGAATCCTTACCTACCGTCGATGCGAAACAATTGGAAACATCGAATATCACGTATGCGTGCCAATTATCGATAGAACGAACGATTGCGGGAGCTGGAAAGTGGATCCTTAGCTACCGTCGATGCAGAACGATTGGAAACATCGAATATCACGTATTCGTGCGAATTTTAGATAGAAAGAATGATTGCGGGAGCTGGGAAGTGAATCCTTACCTACCGTCGATGCGAAACAATTGGAAACATCGAATATCACGTATGCGTGCCAATTATCGATAGAACGAACGATTGCGGGAGCTGGAAAGTGGATCCTTAGCTACCGTCGATGCAGAACGATTGGAAACATCGAATATCACATATTCGTGCCAATTATCGATAGAAAGAACGATTGCGGGAGCTGGGAAGTGAATCCTTAGCTACCGTCGATGCAGAACGATTGGAAACATCGAATATCACGTATTCGTGCGAATTTTAGATAGAAAGAATGATTGCGGGAGCTGGGAAGTGAATCCTTACCTACCGTCGATGCGAAACGATTGGAAACATCGAATATCACGTATGCGTGCCAATTATCGATAGAACGAACGATTGCGGGAGCTGGAAAGTGGATCCTTAGCTACCGTCGATGCAGAACGATTGGAAACATCGAATATCACGTATGCGTGCTAATTATCGTTAGAAAGAACGATTGCGGGAGCTGGGAAGTTAATCCTCACCTATCGTCGTTGCAAAACGATTGGAAACCTCGAATAGCACGTATTCGTGCCAATTATCGATAGAAAGAACGATTGCTGGTGCTGGGAAGTGAATCCTTAGCTACCGTCGATGCAGAACGATTGGAAACATCGAATTTCACGTATTCGTGCCAATTATCCATAGAAATAACGATTGCGGGAGCAGGGAAGTGAATTCTTAGCTACCGTCGATGCAGAACGATTGGAAACATCGAATATCACGTATGCGTGCCAATTATCGATAGAAAGAACGATTGCTGGAGCTGGGAAATGAATCCTTAGCTACCGTCGATGCAGAACGATTGGAAACATCGAATTTCACGTATTCGTGCCAATTATCGATAGAAAGAACGATTACGGGAGCTGGGAAGTGAATCCTTACCTCCTGTCGATGCAGAACGATTGGAAACATCGAATATCACGTATGCGTGCTAATTATCGATAGAAAGAACGATTGCGGGAGCTGGGAAGTTAATCCTCACCTATCGTCGTTGCAAAGCGATTGGAAACCTCGAATAGCACGTATTCGTGCCAATTATCGATAGAAAGAACGATTGCTGGAGCTGGGAAGTGAATCCTTAGCTACCGTCGATGCAGAACGATTGGAAACATCGAATTTCACGTATTCGTGCCAATTTTAGATAGAAAGAACGATTGCTGGAGCTGGGAAGTGAATCCTTAGCTACCGTCGATGCAGAACGATTGGAAACATCGAATTTCACGTATTCGTGCCAATTATCCATAGAAAGAACGATTGCTGGAGCTGGGAAGTGAATCCTTACCTACCGTCGATGCAAAACGATTGGAAACATCGAATATCATGTATTCGTGCGAATTTTAGATAGAAAGAATGATTGCGGGAGCTGGGAAGTGAATCCTTACCTACCGTCGATGCGAAACAATTGGAAACATCGAATATCACGTATGCGTGCCAATTATCGATAGAACGAACGATTGCGGGAGCTGGGAAGTGAATTCTTAGCTACCGTCGATGCAGAACGATTGGAAACATCGAATATCACGTATGCGTGCCAATTATCGATAGAAAGAACGATTGCTGGGGCTGGGAAGTGAATCCTTAGCTACCGTCGATGCAGAACGATTGGAAACATCGAATTTCACGTATTCGTGCCAATTATCGATAGAAAGAACGATTACGGGAGCTGGGAAGCGAATCCTTAGCTACCGCCGATGCGAAACGATTGGAAACATCGAATATCACGTATTCGTCCGAATTTTAGATAGAAAGAATGATTGCGAGAGCTGGGAAGTGAATCCATACCTACCGTCGATGCGAAACGATTGGAAACATCGAATATCACGTATTCGTGCCAATTATCGATAGAAAGAACGATTGCGGGAGCTGGGAAGTGAATCCTTACCTCCCGTCGATGCAGAACGATTGGAAACATCGAATGTAACGTATTCGAGCCAATTACCGACAGAAAGAACGATTGCGAGGGCTGGGAAGTGAATCCTTACCCACCGTCGATGAAAAACGATTGGAAACATCGAATAGCACGTATTCGTGCCAATTATCGATAGAAAGAACGATTGCGGGAGCTGGGAAGTGAATCCCCACCTATCGTCGATGCAAAACGATTGCAAACATCGAATAGCACGTATTCGTGCCAATTATCGGTACAAAGAACGATTGCGGGAGCTGGGAAGTGAATCCTTTCCTACCGTCGATGCGAAACGATTGGAAACATCGAATATCACGTATTCGTGCGAATTTTAGATAGAAAGAATGATTGCGGGAGCTGGGAAGTGAATCCTTACCTACCGTCAATGCGAAACGATTGGAAACATCGAATATCACGTATGCGTGCCAATTATCGATAGAACGAACGATTGCGGGAGCTGGGAAGTGAATCCTTACCTACCGTCCATGCAGAACGATTGGAAACATCGAATATCACGTATTCGTACGAATTTTAGATAGAAAGAATGATTGCGGGAGCTGGGAAGTGAATCCTTACCTACCGTCGATGCGAAACAATTGGAAACATCGAATATCACGTATGCGTGCCAATTATCGATAGAACGAACGATTGCGGGAGCTGGAAAGTGGATCCTTAGCTACCGTCGATGCAGAATGATTGGAAACATCGAATATCACGTATTCGTGCCAATTTTAGATAGAAAGAACGATTGCTGGAGCTGGGAAGTGAATCCTTACCTACCGTCCATGCAAAACGATTGGAAACATCGAATATCACGTATTCGTGCGAATTTTAGATAGAAAGAATGATTGCGGGAGCTGGGAAGTGAATCCTTACCTACCGTCGATGCGAAACGATTGGAAACATCGAATATCACGTATGCGTGCCAATTATCGATAGAACGAACGATTGCGGGAGCTGGAAAGTGGATCCTTAGCTACCGTCGATGCAGAACGATTGGAAACATCGAATATCACATATTCGTGCCAATTATCGATAGAAAGAACGATTGCGGGAGCTGGGAAGTGAATCCTCAGCTACCGTCGATGCAGAACGATTGGAAACATCGAATATCACGTATGCGTGCCAATTATCGATAGAAAGAACGATTGCGGGAGCTGGGAAGTGAATCCTTAGCTACCGTCGATGCAGAACGATTGGAAACATCGAATATCACATATTCGTGCCAATTAACGATAGAAAGAACGATTGCGGTTGCTGGGAAGTGAATTCTTAGCTACCGTCGATGCAGAACGATTGGAAACATCGAATATCACGTATTCGTGCGAATTTTAGATAGAAAGAATGATTGCGGGAGCTGGGAAG
The DNA here is from genome assembly GCA_963583965.1 of Nomada ferruginata. Lineage (NCBI taxonomy): Eukaryota > Metazoa > Arthropoda > Insecta > Hymenoptera > Apidae > Nomada > Nomada ferruginata. The sequence goes on along the minus strand of OY757225.1, from coordinate 2,842,205 downwards.
TGAATCCTTACCTACCGTCGATGCGAAACGATTGGAAACATCGAATATCACGTATGCGTGCCAATTATCGATAGAACGAACGATTGCGGGAGCTGGAAAGTGGATCCTTAGCTACCGTCGATGCAGAACGATTGGAAACATCGAATATCACGTATGCGTGCTAATTATCGATAGAAAGAACGATTGCGGGAGCTGGGAAGTCAATCCTCACCTATCGTCGTTGCAAAACGATTGGAAACCTCGAATAGCACGTATTCGTGCCAATTATCGATAGAAAGAACGATTGCTGGAGCTGGGAAGTGAATCCTTAGCTACCGTCGATGCAGAACGATTGGAAACATCGAATTTCACGTATTCGTGCCAATTATCCATAGAAAGAACGATTGCTGGAGCTGGGAAGTGAATCCTTACATACCGTCGATGCAAAACGATTGGAAACATCGAATATCATGTATTCGTGCGAATTTTAGATAGAAAGAATGATTGCGGGAGCTGGGAAGTGAATCCATACCTACCGTCGATGCGAAACGATTGGAAACATCGAATATCACGTATTCGTGCCATTTATCGATAGAAAGAACGATTGCGGGAGCTGGAAAGTGGATCCTTAGCTACCGTCGATGCAGAACGATTGGAAACATCGAATATCACGTATTCGTGCGAATTTTAGATAGAAAGAATGATTGCGGGAGCTGGGAAGTGAATCCTTACCTACCGTCGATGCGAAACAATTGGAAACATCGAATATCACGTATGCGTGCCAATTATCGATAGAACGAACGATTGCGGGAGCTGGAAAGTGGATCCTTAGCTACCGTCGATGCAGAACGATTGGAAACATCGAATATCACATATTCGTGCCAATTATCGATAGAAAGAACGATTGCGGGAGCTGGGAAGTGAATCCTTAGCTACCGTCGATGCAGAACGATTGGAAACATCGAATATCACGTATTCGTGCGAATTTTAGATAGAAAGAATGATTGCGGGAGCTGGGAAGTGAATCCTTACCTACCGTCGATGCGAAACGATTGGAAACATCGAATATCACGTATGCGTGCCAATTATCGATAGAACGAACGATTGCGGGAGCTGGAAAGTGGATCCTTAGCTACCGTCGATGCAGAACGATTGGAAACATCGAATATCACGTATGCGTGCTAATTATCGATAGAAAGAACGATTGCGGGAGCTGGGAAGTTAATCCTCACCTATCGTCGTTGCAAAACGATTGGAAACCTCGAATAGCACGTATTCGTGCCAATTATCGATAGAAAGAACGATTGCTGGTGCTGGGAAGTGAATCCTTAGCTACCGTCGATGCAGAACGATTGGAAACATCGAATTTCACGTATTCGTGCCAATTATCCATAGAAATAACGATTGCGGGAGCAGGGAAGTGAATTCTTAGCTACCGTCGATGCAGAACGATTGGAAACATCGAATATCACGTATGCGTGCCAATTATCGATAGAAAGAACGATTGCTGGAGCTGGGAAATGAATCCTTAGCTACCGTCGATGCAGAACGATTGGAAACATCGAATTTCACGTATTCGTGCCAATTATCGATAGAAAGAACGATTGCGGGAGCTGGGAAGTTAATCCTCACCTATCGTCGTTGCAAAGCGATTGGAAACCTCGAATAGCACGTATTCGTGCCAATTATCGATAGAAAGAACGATTGCTGGAGCTGGGAAGTGAATCCTTAGCTACCGTCGATGCAGAACGATTGGAAACATCGAATTTCACGTATTCGTGCCAATTTTAGATAGAAAGAACGATTGCTGGAGCTGGGAAGTGAATCCTTAGCTACCGTCGATGCAGAACGATTGGAAACATCGAATTTCACGTATTCGTGCCAATTATCCATAGAAAGAACGATTGCTGGAGCTGGGAAGTGAATCCTTACCTACCGTCGATGCAAAACGATTGGAAACATCGAATATCATGTATTCGTGCGAATTTTAGATAGAAAGAATGATTGCGGGAGCTGGGAAGTGAATCCTTACCTACCGTCGATGCGAAACAATTGGAAACATCGAATATCACGTATGCGTGCCAATTATCGATAGAACGAACGATTGCGGGAGCTGGGAAGTGAATTCTTAGCTACCGTCGATGCAGAACGATTGGAAACATCGAATATCACGTATGCGTGCCAATTATCGATAGAAAGAACGATTGCTGGGGCTGGGAAGTGAATCCTTAGCTACCGTCGATGCAGAACGATTGGAAACATCGAATTTCACGTATTCGTGCCAATTATCGATAGAAAGAACGATTACGGGAGCTGGGAAGCGAATCCTTAGCTACCGCCGATGCGAAACGATTGGAAACATCGAATATCACGTATTCGTCCGAATTTTAGATAGAAAGAATGATTGCGAGAGCTGGGAAGTGAATCCATACCTACCGTCGATGCGAAACGATTGGAAACATCGAATATCACGTATTCGTGCCAATTATCGATAGAAAGAACGATTGCGGGAGCTGGGAAGTGAATCCTTACCTCCCGTCGATGCAGAACGATTGGAAACATCGAATGTAACGTATTCGAGCCAATTACCGACAGAAAGAACGATTGCGAGGGCTGGGAAGTGAATCCTTACCCACCGTCGATGAAAAACGATTGGAAACATCGAATAGCACGTATTCGTGCCAATTATCGATAGAAAGAACGATTGCGGGAGCTGGGAAGTGAATCCCCACCTATCGTCGATGCAAAACGATTGCAAACATCGAATAGCACGTATTCGTGCCAATTATCGGTACAAAGAACGATTGCGGGAGCTGGGAAGTGAATCCTTTCCTACCGTCGATGCGAAACGATTGGAAACATCGAATATCACGTATTCGTGCGAATTTTAGATAGAAAGAATGATTGCGGGAGCTGGGAAGTGAATCCTTACCTACCGTCAATGCGAAACGATTGGAAACATCGAATATCACGTATGCGTGCCAATTATCGATAGAACGAACGATTGCGGGAGCTGGGAAGTGAATCCTTACCTACCGTCCATGCAGAACGATTGGAAACATCGAATATCACGTATTCGTACGAATTTTAGATAGAAAGAATGATTGCGGGAGCTGGGAAGTGAATCCTTACCTACCGTCGATGCGAAACAATTGGAAACATCGAATATCACGTATGCGTGCCAATTATCGATAGAACGAACGATTGCGGGAGCTGGAAAGTGGATCCTTAGCTACCGTCGATGCAGAATGATTGGAAACATCGAATATCACGTATTCGTGCCAATTTTAGATAGAAAGAACGATTGCTGGAGCTGGGAAGTGAATCCTTACCTACCGTCCATGCAAAACGATTGGAAACATCGAATATCACGTATTCGTGCCATTTATCGATAGAAAGAACGATTGCGGGAGCTGGAAAGTGGATCCTTAGCTACCGTCGATGCAGAACGATTGGAAACATCGAATATCACGTATTCGTGCGAATTTTAGATAGAAAGAATGATTGCGGGAGCTGGGAAGTGAATCCTTACCTACCGTCGATGCGTTACAATTGGAAACATCGAATATCACGTATGCGTGCCAATTATCGATAGAACGAACGATTGCGGGAGCTGGAAAGTGGATCCTTAGCTACCGTCGATGCAGAACGATTGGAAACATCGAATATCACATATTCGTGCCAATTATCGATAGAAAGAACGATTGCGGGAGCTGGGAAGTGAATCCTTAGCTACCGTCGATGCAGAACGATTGGAAACATCGAATATCACGTATTCGTGCGAATTTTAGATAGAAAGAATGATTGCGGGAGCTGGGAAGTGAATCCTTACCTACCGTCGATGCGAAACGATTGGAAACATCGAATATCACGTATGCGTGCCAATTATCGATAGAACGAACGATTGCGGGAGCTGGAAAGTGGATCCTTAGCTACCGTCGATGCAGAACGATTGGAAACATCGAATATCACGTATGCGTGCTAATTATCGATAGAAAGAACGATTGCGGGAGCTGGGAAGTTAATCCTCACCTATCGTCGTTGCAAAACGATTGGAAACCTCGAATAGCACGTATTCGTGCCAATTATCGATAGAAAGAACGATTGCTGGTGCTGGGAAGTGAATCCTTAGCTACCGTCGATGCAGAACGATTGGAAACATCGAATTTCACGTATTCGTGCCAATTATCCATAGAAATAACGATTGCGGGAGCAGGGAAGTGAATTCTTAGCTACCGTCGATGCAGAACGATTGGAAACATCGAATATCACGTATGCGTGCCAATTATCGATAGAAAGAACGATTGCTGGAGCTGGGAAATGAATCCTTAGCTACCGTCGATGCAGAACGATTGGAAACATCGAATTTCACGTATTCGTGCCAATTATCGATAGAAAGAACGATTGCGGGAGCTGGGAAGTTAATCCTCACCTATCGTCGTTGCAAAGCGATTGGAAACCTCGAATAGCACGTATTCGTGCCAATTATCGATAGAAAGAACGATTGCTGGAGCTGGGAAGTGAATCCTTAGCTACCGTCGATGCAGAACGATTGGAAACATCGAATTTCACGTATTCGTGCCAATTTTAGATAGAAAGAACGATTGCTGGAGCTGGGAAGTGAATCCTTAGCTACCGTCGATGCAGAACGATTGGAAACATCGAATTTCACGTATTCGTGCCAATTATCCATAGAAAGAACGATTGCTGGAGCTGGGAAGTGAATCCTTACCTACCGTCGATGCAAAACGATTGGAAACATCGAATATCATGTATTCGTGCGAATTTTAGATAGAAAGAATGATTGCGGGAGCTGGGAAGTGAATCCTTACCTACCGTCGATGCGAAACAATTGGAAACATCGAATATCACGTATGCGTGCCAATTATCGATAGAACGAACGATTGCGGGAGCTGGGAAGTGAATTCTTAGCTACCGTCGATGCAGAACGATTGGAAACATCGAATATCACGTATGCGTGCCAATTATCGATAGAAAGAACGATTGCTGGGGCTGGGAAGTGAATCCTTAGCTACCGTCGATGCAGAACGATTGGAAACATCGAATTTCACGTATTCGTGCCAATTATCGATAGAAAGAACGATTACGGGAGCTGGGAAGCGAATCCTTAGCTACCGCCGATGCGAAACGATTGGAAACATCGAATATCACGTATTCGTCCGAATTTTAGATAGAAAGAATGATTGCGAGAGCTGGGAAGTGAATCCATACCTACCGTCGATGCGAAACGATTGGAAACATCGAATATCACGTATTCGTGCCAATTATCGATAGAAAGAACGATTGCGGGAGCTGGGAAGTGAATCCTTACCTCCCGTCGATGCAGAACGATTGGAAACATCGAATGTAACGTATTCGAGCCAATTACCGACAGAAAGAACGATTGCGAGGGCTGGGAAGTGAATCCTTACCCACCGTCGATGAAAAACGATTGGAAACATCGAATAGCACGTATTCGTGCCAATTATCGATAGAAAGAACGATTGCGGGAGCTGGGAAGTGAATCCCCACCTATCGTCGATGCAAAACGATTGCAAACATCGAATAGCACGTATTCGTGCCAATTATCGGTACAAAGAACGATTGCGGGAGCTGGGAAGTGAATCCTTTCCTACCGTCGATGCGAAACGATTGGAAACATCGAATATCACGTATTCGTGCGAATTTTAGATAGAAAGAATGATTGCGGGAGCTGGGAAGTGAATCCTTACCTACCGTCAATGCGAAACGATTGGAAACATCGAATATCACGTATGCGTGCCAATTATCGATAGAACGAACGATTGCGGGAGCTGGGAAGTGAATCCTTACCTACCGTCCATGCAGAACGATTGGAAACATCGAATATCACGTATTCGTACGAATTTTAGATAGAAAGAATGATTGCGGGAGCTGGGAAGTGAATCCTTACCTACCGTCGATGCGAAACAATTGGAAACATCGAATATCACGTATGCGTGCCAATTATCGATAGAACGAACGATTGCGGGAGCTGGAAAGTGGATCCTTAGCTACCGTCGATGCAGAATGATTGGAAACATCGAATATCACGTATTCGTGCCAATTTTAGATAGAAAGAACGATTGCTGGAGCTGGGAAGTGAATCCTTACCTACCGTCCATGCAAAACGATTGGAAACATCGAATATCACGTATTCGTGCGAATTTTAGATAGAAAGAATGATTGCGGGAGCTGGGAAGTGAATCCTTACCTACCGTCGATGCGAAACGATTGGAAACATCGAATATCACGTATGCGTGCCAATTATCGATAGAACGAACGATTGCGGGAGCTGGAAAGTGGATCCTTAGCTACCGTCGATGCAGAACGATTGGAAACATCGAATATCACATATTCGTGCCAATTATCGATAGAAAGAACGATTGCGGGAGCTGGGAAGTGAATCCTCAGCTACCGTCGATGCAGAACGATTGGAAACATCGAATATCACGTATGCGTGCCAATTATCGATAGAAAGAACGATTGCGGGAGCTGGGAAGTGAATCCTTAGCTACCGTCGATGCAGAACGATTGGAAACATCGAATATCACATATTCGTGCCAATTAACGATAGAAAGAACGATTGCGGTTGCTGGGAAGTGAATTCTTAGCTACCGTCGATGCAGAACGATTGGAAACATCGAATATCACGTATTCGTGCGAATTTTAGATAGAAAGAATGATTGCGGGAGCTGGGAAGTGAATCCTTACCTACCGTCGATGCGAAACGATTGGAAACATCGAATATCACGTATGCGTGCCAATTATCGATAGAACGAACGATTGCGGGAGCTGGAAAGTGGATCCTTAGCTACCGTCGATGCAGAACGATTGGAAACATCGAATATCACGTATGCGTGCTAATTATCGATAGAAAGAACGATTGCGGGAGCTGGGAAGTCAATCCTCACCTATCGTCGTTGCAAAACGATTGGAAACCTCGAATAGCACGTATTCGTGCCAATTATCGATAGAAAGAACGATTGCTGGAGCTGGGAAGTGAATCCTTAGCTACCGTCGATGCAGAACGATTGGAAACATCGAATTTCACGTATTCGTGCCAATTATCCATAGAAAGAACGATTGCTGGAGCTGGGAAGTGAATCCTTACATACCGTCGATGCAAAACGATTGGAAACATCGAATATCATGTATTCGTGCGAATTTTAGATAGAAAGAATGATTGCGGGAGCTGGGAAGTGAATCCATACCTACCGTCGATGCGAAACGATTGGAAACATCGAATATCACGTATTCGTGCCATTTATCGATAGAAAGAACGATTGCGGGAGCTGGGAAGTGAATCCTTACCTCCCGTCGATGCAGAACGATTGGAAACATCGAATGTAACGTATTCGAGCCAATTACCGACAGAAAGAACGATTGCGAGGGCTGGGAAGTGAATCCTTACCCACCGTCGATGAAAAACGATTGGAAACATCGAATAGCACGTATTCGTGCCAATTATCGATAGAAAGAACGATTGCGGGAGCTGGGAAGTGAATCCCCACCTATCGTCGATGCAAAACGATTGCAAACATCGAATAGCACGTATTCGTGCCAATTATCGGTACAAAGAACGATTGCGGGAGCTGGGAAGTGAATCCTTTCCTACCGTCGATGCGAAACGATTGGAAACATCGAATATCACGTATTCGTGCGAATTTTAGATAGAAAGAATGATTGCGGGAGCTGGGAAAGGAATCCTTACCTACCGTCAATGCGAAACGATTGGAAACATCGAATATCACGTATGCGTGCCAATTATCGATAGAACGAACGATTGCGGGAGCTGGGAAGTGAATCCTTACCTACCGTCCATGCAGAACGATTGGAAACATCGAATATCACGTATTCGTACGAATTTTAGATAGAAAGAATGATTGCGGGAGCTGGGAAGTGAATCCTTACCTACCGTCGATGCGAAACAATTGGAAACATCGAATATCACGTATGCGTGCCAATTATCGATAGAACGAACGATTGCGGGAGCTGGAAAGTGGATCCTTAGCTACCGTCGATGCAGAACGATTGGAAACATCGAATATCACATATTCGTGCCAATTATCGATAGAAAGAACGATTGCGGGAGCTGGGAAGTGAATCCTCAGCTACCGTTGATGCAGAACGATTGGAAACATCGAATATCATGTATTCGTGCGAATTTTAGATAGAAAGAATGATTGCGGGAGCTGGGAAGTGAATCCTTACCTACCGTCGATGCGAAACGATTGGAAACATCGAATATCACGTATGCGTGCCAATTATCGATAGAACGAACGATTGCGGGAGCTGGGAAGTGAATCCTTACCTACCGCCCAAGCAAAACGATTGGAAACATCGAATATCACGTATTCGTGCGAATTTTAGATAGAAAGAATGATTGCGGGAGCTGGGTAGTGAATCCTTACCTACCGTCGATGCGAAACAATTGGAAACATCGAATATCACGTATGCGTGCCAATTATCGATAGAACGAACGATTGCGGGAGCTGGAAAGTGGATCCTTAGCTACCGTCGATGCAGAACGATTGGAAACATCGAATATCACGTATTCGTGCGAATTTTAGATAGAAAGAATGATTGCGGGAGCTGGGAAGTGAATCCTTACCTACCGTCGATGCGAAACAATTGGAAACATCGAATATCACGTATGCGTGCCAATTATCGATAGAACGAACGATTGCGGGAGCTGGAAAGTGGATCCTTAGCTACCGTCGATGCAGAACGATTGGAAACATCGAATATCACATATTCGTGCCAATTATCGATAGAAAGAACGATTGCGGGAGCTGGGAAGTGAATCCTTAGCTACCGTCGATGCAGAACGATTGGAAACATCGAATATCACGTATTCGTGCGAATTTTAGATAGAAAGAATGATTGCGGGAGCTGGGAAGTGAATCCTTACCTACCGTCGATGCGAAACGATTGGAAACATCGAATATCACGTATGCGTGCCAATTATCGATAGAACGAACGATTGCGGGAGCTGGAAAGTGGATCCTTAGCTACCGTCGATGCAGAACGATTGGAAACATCGAATATCACGTATGCGTGCTAATTATCGATAGAAAGAACGATTGCGGGAGCTGGGAAGTTAATCCTCACCTATCGTCGTTGCAAAACGATTGGAAACCTCGAATAGCACGTATTCGTGCCAATTATCGATAGAAAGAACGATTGCTGGAGCTGGGAAGTGAATCCTTAGCTACCGTCGATGCAGAACGATTGGAAACATCGAATTTCACGTATTCGTGCCAATTTTAGATAGAAAGAACGATTGCTGGAGCTGGGAAGTGAATCCTTAGCTACCGTCGATGCAGAACGATTGGAAACATCGAATTTCACGTATTCGTGCCAATTATCCATAGAAAGAACGATTGCTGGAGCTGGGAAGTGAATCCTTACCTACCGTCGATGCAAAACGATTGGAAACATCGAATATCATGTATTCGTGCGAATTTTAGATAGAAAGAATGATTGCGGGAGCTGGGAAGTGAATCCTTACCTACCGTCGATGCGAAACGATTGGAAACATCGAATATCACGTATGCGTGCCAATTATCGATAGAACGAACGATTGCGGGAGCTGGGAAGTGAATTCTTAGCTACCGTCGATGCAGAACGATTGGAAACATCGAATATCACGTATGCGTGCCAATTATCGATAGAAAGAACGATTGCTGGAGCTGGGAAGTGAATCCTTAGCTACCGTCGATGCAGAACGATTGGAAACATCGAATTTCACGTATTCGTGCCAATTATCGATAGAAAGAACGATTACGGGAGCTGGGAAGCGAATCCTTAGCTACCGCCGATGCGAAACGATTGGAAACATCGAATATCACGTATTCGTCCGAATTTTAGATAGAAAGAATGATTGCGGGAGCTGGGAAGTGAATCCATACCTACCGTCGATGCGAAACGATTGGAAACATCGAATATCACGTATTCGTGCCAATTATCGATAGAAAGAACGATTGCGGGAGCTGGGAAGTGAATCCTTACCTCCCGTCGATGCAGAACGATTGGAAACATCGAATGTAACGTATTCGAGCGAATTACCGACAGAAAGAACGATTGCGAGGGCTGGGAAGTGAATCCTTACCCACCGTCGATGAAAAACGATTGGAAACATCGAATAGCACGTATTCGTGCCAATTATCGATAGAAAGAACGATTGCGGGAGCTGGGAAGTGAATCCCCACCTATCGTCGATGCAAAACGATTGCAAACATCGAATAGCACGTATTCGTGCCAATTATCGGTACAAAGAACGATTGCGGGAGCTGGGAAGTGAATCCTTTCCTACCGTCGATGCGAAACGATTGGAAACATCGAATATCACGTATTCGTGCGAATTTTAGATAGAAAGAATGATTGCGGGAGCTGGGAAAGGAATCCTTACCTACCGTCAATGCGAAACGATTGGAAACATCGAATATCACGTATGCGTGCCAATTATCGATAGAACGAACGATTGCGGGAGCTGGAAAGTGGATCCTTAGCTACCGTCGATGCAGAACGATTGGAAACATCGAATATCACATATTCGTGCCAATTATCGATAGAAAGAACGATTGCGGGAGCTGGGAAGTGAATCCTCAGCTACCGTCGATGCAGAACGATTGGAAACATCGAATATCATGTATTCGTGCGAATTTTAGATAGAAAGAATGATTGCGGGAGCTGGGAAGTGAATCCTTACCTACCGTCGATGCGAAACGATTGGAAACATCGAATATCACGTATGCGTGCCAATTATCGATAGAACGAACGATTGCGGGAGCTGGGAAGTGAATCCTTACCTACCGCCCAAGCAAAACGATTGGAAACATCGAATATCACGTATTCGTGCGAATTTTAGATAGAAAGAATGATTGCGGGAGCTGGGTAGTGAATCCTTACCTACCGTCGATGCGAAACAATTGGAAACATCGAATATCACGTATGCGTGCCAATTATCGATAGAACGAACGATTGCGGGAGCTGGAAAGTGAATCCTTACCTACCGCCCAAGCAAAACGATTGGAAACATCGAATATCACGTATTCGTGCGAATTTTAGATAGAAAGAATGATTGCGGGAGCTGGGAAGTGAATCCTTACCTACCGTCGATGCGAAACAATTGGAAACATCGAATATCACGTATGCGTGCCAATTATCGATAGAACGAACGATTGCGGGAGCTGGAAAGTGGATCCTTAGCTACCGTCGATGCAGAACGATTGGAAACATCGAATATCACATATTCGTGCCAATTATCGATAGAAAGAACGATTGCGGGAGCTGGGAAGTGAATCCTCAGCTACCGTCGATGCAGAACGATTGGAAACATCGAATATCATGTATTCGTGCGAATTTTAGATAGAAAGAATGATTGCGGGAGCTGGGAAGTGAATCCTTACCTACCGTCGATGCGAAACGATTGGAAACATCGAATATCACGTATGCGTGCCAATTATCGATAGAACGAACGATTGCGGGAGCTGGGAAGTGAATCCTTACCTACCGCCCAAGCAAAACGATTGGAAACATCGAATATCACGTATTCGTGCGAATTTTAGATAGAAAGAATGATTGCGGGAGCTGGGTAGTGAATCCTTACCTACCGTCGATGCGAAACAATTGGAAACATCGAATATCACGTATGCGTGCCAATTATCGATAGAACGAACGATTGCGGGAGCTGGAAAGTGGATCCTTAGCTACCGTCGATGCAGAACGATTGGAAACATCGAATATCACGTATTCGTGCGAATTTTAGATAGAAAGAATGATTGCGGGAGCTGGGAAGTGAATCCTTACCTACCGTCGATGCGAAACAATTGGAAACATCGAATATCACGTATGCGTGCCAATTATCGATAGAACGAACGATTGCGGGAGCTGGAAAGTGGATCCTTAGCTACCGTCGATGCAGAACGATTGGAAACATCGAATATCACATATTCGTGCCAATTATCGATAGAAAGAACGATTGCGGGAGCTGGGAAGTGAATCCTTAGCTACCGTCGATGCAGAACGATTGGAAACATCGAATATCACGTATTCGTGCGAATTTTAGATAGAAAGAATGATTGCGGGAGCTGGGAAGTGAATCCTTACCTACCGTCGATGCGAAACGATTGGAAACATCGAATATCACGTATGCGTGCCAATTATCGATAGAACGAACGATTGCGGGAGCTGGAAAGTGGATCCTTAGCTACCGTCGATGCAGAACGATTGGAAACATCGAATATCACGTATGCGTGCTAATTATCGATAGAAAGAACGATTGCGGGAGCTGGGAAGTTAATCCTCACCTATCGTCGTTGCAAAACGATTGGAAACCTCGAATAGCACGTATTCGTGCCAATTATCGATAGAAAGAACGATTGCTGGAGCTGGGAAGTGAATCCTTAGCTACCGTCGATGCAGAACGATTGGAAACATCGAATTTCACGTATTCGTGCCAATTATCCATAGAAATAACGATTGCGGGAGCAGGGAAGTGAATTCTTAGCTACCGTCGATGCAGAACGATTGGAAACATCGAATATCACGTATGCGTGCCAATTATCGATAGAAAGAACGATTGCTGGAGCTGGGAAATGAATCCTTAGCTACCGTCGATGCAGAACGATTGGAAACATCGAATTTCACGTATTCGTGCCAATTATCGATAGAAAGAACGATTACGGGAGCTGGGAAGTGAATCCTTACCTCCTGTCGATGCAGAACGATTGGAAACATCGAATATCACGTATGCGTGCTAATTATCGATAGAAAGAACGATTGCGGGAGCTGGGAAGTTAATCCTCACCTATCGTCGTTGCAAAACGATTGGAAACCTCGAATAGCACGTATTCGTGCCAATTATCGATAGAAAGAACGATTGCTGGAGCTGGGAAGTGAATCCTTAGCTACCGTCGATGCAGAACGATTGGAAACATCGAATTTCACGTATTCGTGCCAATTTTAGATAGAAAGAACGACTGCTGGAGCTGGGAAGTGAATCCTTACCTACCGTCGATGCAAAACGATTGGAAACATCGAATATCACGTATGCGTGCTAATTATCGATAGAAAGAACGATTGCTGGAGCTGGGAAGTGAATCCTTACCTACCGTCCATGCAAAACGATTGGAAACATCGAATATCACGTATTCGTGCGAATTTTAGATAGAAAGAATGATTGCGGGAGCTGGGAAGTGAATCCTTACCTACCGTCGATGCGAAACAATTGGAAACATCGAATATCACGTATGCGTGCCAATTATCGATAGAACGAGCGTTTCCGGGAGCTGGAAAGTGGATCCTTAGCTACCGTCGATGCAGAACGATTGGAAACATCGAATATCACATATTCGTGCCAATTATCGATAGAAAGAACTATTGCGGGAGCTGGGAAGTGAATCCTCAGCTACCGTCGATGCAGAACGATTGGAAACATCGAATATCACGTATGCGTGCCAATTACACTGTTCAACACGGGTCTGATTTTGTAACCTTCAATATGCGTTTCTTATAGACTTTAATGTGCTGAATACGAATCTGCAATCCGTTTTTCTCCAGAACGTACCATTTTTGAAAAAATCAATTTTGAAAAAAATCGCAAATTTTCAACTTTGGAAGTGTTTTGTACTTTTACGGTAATAGTTACTCGGTTGCGCTTGGTGCCAAATGATTCTCTGAAGTTTCACGAATAAAATGATATACATTGTTATTAGACTGTAAACATTTAAATGTGTTTAAATAATGATCGAAGTGAAAGGGACACCGAAAATACACCCATTTTGGCTGATATCTTTCAATTTATTTCAAAAAGTAAAGGTCCAGGGGAAAATCTAACTATGCCACGCGATAGAGCAGACCTTTCTGCAAAGGAAAGCATCAACGGAAGTTACAAAATCATTTTTGTATTCGATATACAAGCGAAATAGTTTGGTAAAACACGCGACGGCAACAGTGACACTCAGCAGAAGACTGCGCGTTTAGTGATTCCGCTACGCTGAGCGGGGAGCCGCCGTCATAGAGCACCACTGTCGCCGCCACCTGTTTTGCCAAACTTTTTCGCTTGTATATCGAATACAAAAATGATTTTGTAACTTCCGTTGATGCTTTCCTTTGCAGAAAGGTCTGCTCTATCGCGTGGCATAGTTAGATTTTCCCCTGGACCTTTACTTTTTGAAATAAATTGAAAGATATCAGCCAAAATGGGTGTATTTTCGGTGTCCCTTTCACTTCGATCATTATTTAAACACATTTAAATGTTTACAGTCTAATAACAATGTATATCATTTTATTCGTGAAACTTCAGAGAATCATTTGGCACCAAGCGCAACCGAATAACTATTACCGTAAAAGTACAAAACACTTCCAAAGTTGAAAATTTGCGATTTTTTTCAAACTTGATTTTTTCAAAAATGGTACGTTCTGGAGAAAAACGGATTCCAGATTCGTATTCAGCACATCAAGGTCTATAAGAAACGCATATTGAAGGTTACAAAATCAAAAAAAAGTTGAAATTTGTCGAACAGTGTTATCGATAGAAAGAACGATTGCGGGAGCTGGGAAGTGAATCCTTAGCTACCGTCGATGCAGAACGATTGGAAACATCGAATATCACGTATTCGTGCGAATTTTAGATAGAAAGAATGATTGCGGGAGCTGGGAAGTGAATCCTTACCCACCGTCGATGCGAAACGATTGGAAACATCGAATATCACGTATGCGTGCCAATTACCGATAGAACGAACGATTGCGGGAGCTGGAAAGTGGATCCTTAGCTACCGTCGATGCAGAACGATTGGAAACATCGAATATCACGTATGCGTGCTAATTATCGATAGAAAGAACGATTGCGGGAGCTGGGAAGTTAAGCCTCACCTATCGTCGTTGCAAAACGATTGGAAACCTCGAATAGCACGTATTCGTGCCAATTATCGATAGAAAGAACGATTGCTGGAGCTGGGAAGTGAATCCTTAGCTACCGTCGATGCAGAACGATTGGAAACATCGAATTTCACGTATTCGTGCCAATTATCCATAGAAATAACGATTGCGGGAGCAGGGAAGTGAATTCTTAGCTACCGTCGATGCAGAACGATTGGAAACATCGAATATCACGTATTCGTGCGAATTTTAGATAGAAAGAATGATTGCGGGAGCTGGGAAGTGAATCCTTACCTACCGTCGATGCCAAACGATTGGAAACATCGAATATCACGTATGCGTGCCAATTATCGATAGAACGAACGATTGCGGGAGCTGGGAAGTGAATCCTTACCTACCGCCCAAGCAAAACGATTAGAAACATCGAATATCACGTATTCGTGCGAATTTTAGATAGAAAGAATGATTGCGGGAGCTGGGTAGTGAATCCTTACCTACCGTCGATGCGAAACAATTGGAAACATCGAATATCACGTATGCGTGCCAATTATCGATAGAACGAACGATTGCGGGAGCTGGAAAGTGAATCCTTAGCTACCGTCGATGCAGAACGATTGGAAACATCGAATATCACATATTCGTGCCAATTATCGATAGAAAGAACGATTGCGGGAGCTGGGAAGTGAATCCTCAGCTACCGTCGATGCAGAACGATTGGAAATATGGAATATCACGTATGCGTGCCAATTATCGATAGAAAGAACGATTGCGGGAGCTGGGAAGTGAATCCTTAGCTACCGTCGATGCAGAACGATTGGAAACATCGAATATCACATATTCGTGCCAATTAACGATAGAAAGAACGATTGCGGTTGCTGGGAAGTGAATTCTTAGCTACCGTCGATGCAGAACGATTGGAAACATCGAATATCACGTATTCGTGCGAATTTTAGATAGAAAGAATGATTGCGGAAGCTGGGAAGTGAATCCTTACCTACCGTCGATGCGAAACGATTGGAAACATCGAATATCACGTATGCGTGCCAATTATCGATAGCACGAACGATTGCGGGAGCTGGAAAGTGGATCCTTAGCTACCGTCGATGCAGAACGATTGGAAACATCGAATATCACGTATGCGTGCTAATTATCGATAGAAAGAACGATTGCGGGAGCTGGGAAGTTAATCCTCACCTATCGTCGTTGCAAAACTATTGGAAACCTCGAATAGCACGTATTCGTGCCAATTATCGATAGAAAGAACGATTGCTGGAGCTGGGAAGTGAATCCTTAGCTGCCGTCGATGCAGAACGATTGGAAACATCGAATTTCACGTATTCGTGCCAATTATCCATAGAAATAACGATTGCGGGAGCAGGGAAGTGAATCCATACCTACCGCCGATGCGAAACGATTGGAAACATCGAATATCACGTATTCGTGCGAATTTTAGATAGAAAGAATGATTGCGGGAGCTGGGAAGTGAATTCTTACCTACCGTCGATGCGAAACGATTGGAAACATCGAATATCACGTATGCGTGCCAATTATCGATAGAACGAACTATTGCGGGAGCTGGGAAGTGAATTCTTAGCTACCGTCGATGCAGAACGATTGGAAACATCGAATATCACGTATGCGTGCTAATTATCGATAGAAAGAACGATTGCTGGAGCTGGGAAGTGAATCCTTACCTACCGTCCATGCAAAACGATTGGAAACATCGAATATCACGTATTCGTGCGAATTTTAGATAGAAAGAATGATTGCGGGAGCTGGGAAGTGAATCCTTACCTACCGTCGATGCGAAACAATTGGAAACATCGAATATCACGTATGCGTGCCAATTATCGATAGAACGAGCGTTTGCGGGAGCTGGAAAGTGGATCCTTAGCTACCGTCGATGCAGAACGATTGGAAACATCGAATATCACATATTCGTGCCAATTATCGATAGAAAGAACTATTGCGGGAGCTGGGAAGTGAATCCTCAGCTACCGTCGATGCAGAACGATTGGAAACATCGAATATCACGTATGCGTGCCAATTATCGATAGAAAGAACGATTGCGGGAGCTGGGAAGTGAATCCTTAGCTACCGTCGATGCAGAACGATTGGAAACATCGAATATCACGTATTCGTGCGAATTTTAGATAGAAAGAATGATTGCGGGAGCTGGGAAGTGAATCCTTACCCACCGTCGATGCGAAACGATTGGAAACATCGAATATCACGTATGCGTGCCAATTACCGATAGAACGAACGATTGCGGGAGCTGGAAAGTGGATCCTTAGCTACCGTCGATGCAGAACGATTGGAAACATCGAATATCACGTATGCGTGCTAATTATCGATAGAAAGAACGATTGCGGGAGCTGGGAAGTTAAGCCTCACCTATCGTCGTTGCAAAACGATTGGAAACCTCGAATAGCACGTATTCGTGCCAATTATCGATAGAAAGAACGATTGCTGGAGCTGGGAAGTGAATCCTTAGCTACCGTCGATGCAGAACGATTGGAAACATCGAATTTCACGTGTTCGTGCCAATTATCCATAGAAATAACGATTGCGGGAGCAGGGAAGTGAATTCTTAGCTACCGTCGATGCAGAACGATTGGAAACATCGAATATCACGTATTCGTGCGAATTTTAGATAGAAAGAATGATTGCGGGAGCTGGGAAGTGAATCCTTACCTACCGTCGATGCGAAACGATTGGAAACATCGAATATCACGTATGCGTGCCAATTATCGATAGAACGAACGATTGCGGGAGCTGGGAAGTGAATCCTTACCTACCGCCCAAGCAAAACGATTGGAAACATCGAATATCACGTATTCGTGCGAATTTTAGATAGAAAGAATGATTGCGGGAGCTGGGTAGTGAATCCTTACCTACCGTCGATGCGAAACAATTGGAAACATCGAATATCACGTATGCGTGCCAATTATCGATAGAACGAACGATTGCGGGAGCTGGAAAGTGGATCCTTAGCTACCGTCGATGCAGAACGATTGGAAACATCGAATATCACATATTCGTGCCAATTATCCATAGAAATAACGATTGCGGGAGCAGGGAAGTGAATCCATACCTACCGCCGATGCGAAACGATTGGAAACATCGAATATCACGTATTCGTGCGAATTTTAGATAGAAAGAATGATTGCGGGAGCTGGGAAGTGAATTCTTACCTACCGTCGATGCGAAACGATTGGAAACATCGAATATCACGTATGCGTGCCAATTATCGATAGAACGAACTATTGCGGGAGCTGGGAAGTGAATTCTTAGCTACCGTCGATGCAGAACGATTGGAAACATCGAATATCACGTATGCGTGCTAATTATCGATAGAAAGAACGATTGCTGGAGCTGGGAAGTGAATCCTTACCTACCGTCCATGCAAAACGATTGGAAACATCGAATATCACGTATTCGTGCGAATTTTAGATAGAAAGAATGATTGCGGGAGCTGGGAAGTGAATCCTTACCTACCGTCGATGCGAAACAATTGGAAACATCGAATATCACGTATGCGTGCCAATTATCGATAGAACGAGCGTTTGCGGGAGCTGGAAAGTGGATCCTTAGCTACCGTCGATAAAGAACGATTGGAAACATCGAATATCACATATTCGTGCCAATTATCGATAGAAAGAACTATTGCGGGAGCTGGGAAGTGAATCCTCAGCTACCGTCGATGCAGAACGATTGGAAACATCGAATATCACGTATGCGTGCCAATTATCGATAGAAAGAACGATTGCGGGAGCTGGGAAGTGAATCCTTAGCTACCGTCGATGCAGAACGATTGGAAACATCGAATATCACGTATTCGTGCGAATTTTAGATAGAAAGAATGATTGCGGGAGCTGGGAAGTGAATCCTTACCCACCGTCGATGCGAAACGATTGGAAACATCGAATATCACGTATGCGTGCCAATTACCGATAGAACGAACGATTGCGGGAGCTGGAAAGTGGATCCTTAGCTACCGTCGATGCAGAACGATTGGAAACATCGAATATCACGTATGCGTGCTAATTATCGATAGAAAGAACGATTGCGGGAGCTGGGAAGTTAAGCCTCACCTATCGTCGTTGCAAAACGATTGGAAACCTCGAATAGCACGTATTCGTGCCAATTATCGATAGAAAGAACGATTGCTGGAGCTGGGAAGTGAATCCTTAGCTACCGTCGAAGCAGAACGATTGGAAACATCGAATTTCACGTGTTCGTGCCAATTATCCATAGAAATAACGATTGCGGGAGCAGGGAAGTGAATTCTTAGCTACCGTCGATGCAGAACGATTGGAAACATCGAATATCACGTATTCGTGCGAATTTTAGATAGAAAGAATGATTGCGGGAGCTGGGAAGTGAATCCTTACCTACCGTCGATGCGAAACGATTGGAAACATCGAATATCACGTATGCGTGCCAATTATCGATAGAACGAACGATTGCGGGAGCTGGGAAGTGAATCCTTACCTACCGCCCAAGCAAAACGATTGGAAACATCGAATATCACGTATTCGTGCGAATTTTAGATAGAAAGAATGATTGCGGGAGCTGGGTAGTGAATCCTTACCTACCGTCGATGCGAAACAATTGGAAACATCGAATATCACGTATGCGTGCCAATTATCGATAGAACGAACGATTGCGGGAGCTGGAAAGTGGATCCTTAGCTACCGTCGATGCAGAACGATTGGAAACATCGAATATCACATATTCGTGCCAATTATCGATAGAAAGAACGATTGCGGGAGCTGGGAAGTGAATCCTCAGCTACCGTCGATGCAGAACGATTGGAAATATGGAATATCACGTATGCGTGCCAATTATCGATAGAAAGAACGATTGCGGGAGCTGGGAAGTGAATCCTTAGCTACCGTCGATGCAGAACGATTGGAAACATCGAATATCACATATTCGTGCCAATTAACGATAGAAAGAACGATTGCGGTTGCTGGGAAGTGAATTCTTAGCTACCGTCGATGCAGAACGATTGGAAACATCGAATATCACGTATTCGTGCGAATTTTAGATAGAAAGAATGATTGCGGAAGCTGGGAAGTGAATCCTTACCTACCGTCTAGCGAAACGATTGGAAACATCGAATATCACGTATGCGTGCCAATTATCGATAGAACGAACGATTGCGGGAGCTGGAAAGTGGATCCTTAGCTACCGTCGATGCAGAACGATTGGAAACAGCGAATATCACGTATGCGTGCTAATTATCGATAGAAAGAACGATTGCGGGAGCTGGGAAGTTAATCCTCACCTATCGTCGTTGCAAAACTATTGGAAACCTCGAATAGCACGTATTCGTGCCAATTATCGATAGAAAGAACGATTGCTGGAGCTGGGAAGTGAATCCTTAGCTACCGTCGATGCAGAACGATTGGAAACATCGAATTTCACGTATTCGTGCCAATTATCCATAGAAATAACGATTGCGGGAGCAGGGAAGTGAATCCATACCTACCGCCGATGCGAAACGATTGGAAACATCGAATATCACGTATTCGTGCGAATTTTAGATAGAAAGAATGATTGCGGGAGCTGGGAAGTGAATTCTTACCTACCGTCGATGCGAAACGATTGGAAACATCGAATATCACGTATGCGTGCCAATTATCGATAGAACGAACTATTGCGGGAGCTGGGAAGTGAATTCTTAGCTACCGTCGATGCAGAACGATTGGAAACATCGAATATCACGTATGCGCGCCAATTATCGATAGAAAGAACGATTGCTGGAGCTGGGAAGTGAATCCTTAGCTACCGTCGATGCAGAACGATTGGAAACATCGAATTTCACGTATTCGTGCCAATTATCGATAGAAAGGACGATTACGGGAGCTGGGAAGCGAATCCTTACCTCCTGTCGATGCAGAACGATTGCAAACATCGAATTTCACGTATTCGTGCCAATTTTAGATAGAAAGAACGATTGCTGGAGCTGGGAAGTGAATCCTTATCTACCGTCGATGCAAAACGATTGGAAACATCGAATATCACGTATGCGTGCTAATTATCGATAGAAAGAACGATTGCTGGAGCTGGGAAGTGAATCCTTAGCTACCGTCAATGCAGAACGATTGGAAACATCGAATTTCACGTATTCGTGCCAATTTTAGATAGAAAGAACGATTATGGGGGCAGGGAAGTGAATCCTTAGCTACCGCCGATGCGAAACGATTGGAAACATCGAATATCACGTATTCGTGCCAATTTTAGATAGAAAGAACGATTGCTGGAGCTGGGAAGTGAATCCTTACCTACCGTCGATGTAAAACGATTGGAAACATCGAATATCACGTATGCGTGCTAATTATCGATTGAAAGAACGATTGCTGGAGCTGGGAAGTGAATCCTTAGCTACCGTCAATGCAGAAGGATTGGAAACATCGAATTTCACGTATTCGTGCCAATTTTAGATAGAAAGAACGATTATGGGGGCAGGGAAGTGAATCCTTAGCTACCGCCGATGCAGAACGATTGGAAACATCGAATTTCACGTATTCGTGCCAATTATCCATAGAAAGAACGATTGCTGGAGCTGGGAAGTGAATCCTTAGCTACCGTCGATGCAGAACGATTGGAAACATCGAATTTCACGTATTCGTGCCAATTATCCATAGAAAGAACGATTGCGGGAGCAGGGAAGTGAATCCATACCTACCGCCGATGCGAAACGATTGGAATCATCGAATATCACGTATTTGTGCGAATTTTAGATAGAAAGAACGATTGCGGGAGCTGGGAAGTGAATCCTCAGCTACCGTCGATGCAGAACGATTGGAAACATCGAATATCACGTATCCGTGCCAATTAACTATAGAAAGAACGATTGCGGGTGCTGGGAAGTGAATTCTTAGCTACCGTCGATGCAGAACGATTGGAAACATCGAATATCACGTATGCGTGCCAATTATCGATAGAAAGAACGATTGCTGGAGATGGGAAGTGAATCCCTACCTACCGTCGATGCAAAACGATTGGAAACATCGAATATCACGTATTCGTGCGAATTTTAGATAGAAAGAACGATTGCTGGAGCTGGGAAGTGAATCCTTAACTACCGTCGATGCAAAACGATTGGAAACATCGAATATCACATATTCGTGCCAATTAACGATAGAAAGAACGATTGCGGTTGCTGGGAAGTGAATACTTAGCTACCGTCGATGCAGAACGATTGGAAACATCGAATATCACGTATCCGCGCCAATTATCAATAGAAAGAACGATTGCGGGAGCTGGGAAGTGAAGCCTTAGCTACCGTCGATGCAGAACGATTGGAAACATCGAATATCACATATTCGTGCCAATTAACGATAGAAAGAATGATTGCGGGAGCTGGGAAGTGAATCCTTACCTACCGTCGATGCGAAACGATTGGAAACATCGAATATCACGTATGCGTGCCAATTATCGACATAACGAACGATTGCGGGAGCTGGGAAGTGAATCCTTACCTACCGTCGATGCAGAACGATTGGAAACATCGAATTTCACGTATTCGTGCCAATTATCCATAGAAAGAACGATTGCGGGAGCAGGGAAGTGAATCCATACCTACCGCCGATGCGAAACGATTGGAAACATCGAATATCACGTATGCGTGCCAATTATTATCGATAGAACGAACGATTGCGGGAGCTGGAAAGTGGATCCTTAACTACCGTCGATGCAGAACGATTAGAAACATCGAATATCACATATTCGTGCCAATTATCGATACAAAGAACGATTGCGGGAGCTGGGAAGTGAATCCTCAGCTACCGTCGATGCAGAACGATTGGAAACATCGAATATCACGTATCCGTGCCAATTATCAATAGAAAGAACGATTGCGGGAGCTGGGAAGTGAATCCTTAGCTACCGTCGATGCAGAACGATTGGAAACATCGAATATCACATATTCGTGCCAATTAACTATAGAAAGAACGATTGCGGGTGCTGGGAAGTGAATTCTTAGCTACCGTCGATGCAGAACGATTGGAAACATCGAATATCACGTATGCGTGCCAATTATCGATAGAAAGAACGATTGCTGGAGCTGGGAAGTGAATCCCTACCTACCGTCGATGCAAAACGATTGGAAACATCGAATATCACGTATTCGTGCGAATTTTAGATAGAAAGAACGATTGCTGGAGCTGGGAAGTGAATCCTTAACTACCGTCGATGCAAAACGATTGGAAACATCGAATATCACATATTCGTGCCAATTAACGATAGAAAGAACGATTGCGGTTGCTGGGAAGTGAATACTTAGCTACCGTCGATGCAGAACGATTGGAAACATCGAATATCACGTATCCGCGCCAATTATCAATAGAAAGAACGATTGCGGGAGCTGGGAAGTGAAGCCTTAGCTACCGTCGATGCAGAACGATTGGAAACATCGAATATCACATATTCGTGCCAATTAACGATAGAAAGAACGATTGCGGGTGCTGGGAAGTCAATTCTTAGCTACCGTTGATGCAGAACGATTGGAAACATCGAATATCACGTATGCGTGCCAATTATCGATAGAAAGAACGATTGCTGGAGCTGGGAAGTGAATCCTTACCTACCGTCGATGCAAAACGATTGGAAACATCGAATATCACGTATTCGTGCGAATTTTAGATAGAAAGAATGATTGCGGGGGCTGGGAAGTGAATCCTTACCTACCGTCGATGCGAAACGATTGGAAACATCGAATATCACGTATGCGTGCCAATTATCGACATAACGAACGATTGCGGGAGCTGGGAAGTGAATCCTTAGCTACCGTCGATGCAGAACGATTGGAAACATCGAATTTCACGTATTCGTGCCAATTATCCATAGAAAGAACGATTGCGGGAGCAGGGAAGTGAATCCATACCTACCGCCGATGCGAAACGATTGGAAACATCGAATATCACGTATGCGTGCCAATTATTATCGATAGAACGAACGATTGCGGGAGCTGGAAAGTGGATCCTTAACTACCGTCGATGCAGAACGATTAGAAACATCGAATATCACATATTCGTGCCAATTATCGATAGAAAGAACGATTGCGGGAGCTGGGAAGTGAATCCTCAGCTACCGTCGATGCAGAACGATTGGAAACATCGAATATCACGTATCCGTGCCAATTATCAATAGAAAGAACGATTGCGGGAGCTGGGAAGTGAATCCTTAGCTGCCGTCGATGCAGAACGATTGGAAACATCGAATATCACATATTCGTGCCAATTAACGATAGAAAGAACGATTGCGGGTGCTGGGAAGTGAATTCTTAGCTACCGTCGATGCAGAACGATTGGAAACATCGAATATCACGTATGCGTGCCCATTATCGATAGAAAGAACGATTGCTGGAGCTGGGAAGTGAATCCTTAGCTACCGTCGATGCCGAACGATTGGAAACATCGAATTTCACGTATTCGTGCCAATTATCGATAGAAAGAACGATTACGGGAGCTGGGAAGCGAATCCTTACCTCCTGTCGATGCAGAACGATTGGAAACATCGAATTTCACGTATTCGTGCCAATTTTAGATAGAAAGAACGATTGCTGGAGCTGGGAAGTGAATCCTTACCTACCGTCGATGCAAAACGATTGGAAACATCGAATATCACGTATGCGTGCTAATTATCGATAGAAAGAACGATTGCTGGAGCTGGGAAGTGAATCCTTAGCTACCGTCAATGCAGAACGATTGGAAACATCGAATTTCACGTATTCGTGCCAATTTTAGATAGAAAGAACGATTATGGGGGCAGGGAAGTGAATCCTTAGCTACCGCCGATGCGAAACGATTGGAAACATCGAATATCACGTATTCGTCCGAATTTTAGATAGAAAGAATGATTGCGGGAGCTGGGAAGTGAATCCATACCTACCGTCGATGCGAAACGATTGGTAACATCGAATATCACGTATTCGTGCCAATTATCGATAGAAAGAACGATTGCGGGAGCTGGGAAGTGAATCCTTACCTCCCGTAGATGCAGAACGATTGGAAACATCGAATGTAACGTATTCGAGCCAATTACCGACAGAAAGAACGATTGCGAGGGCTGGGAAGTGAATCCTTAGCTACCGTCGATGCAGAACGATTGGAAACATCGAATTTCACGTATTCGTGCCAATTATCCATAGAAAGAACGATTGCGGGAGCAGGGAAGTGAATCCATACCTACCGCCGATGCGAAACGATTGGAAACATCGAATATCACGTATGCGTGCCAATTATTATCGATAGAACGAACGATTGCGGGAGCTGGAAAGTGGATCCTTAACTACCGTCGATGCAGAACGATTAGAAACATCGAATATCACATATTCGTGCCAATTATCGATAGAAAGAACGATTGCGGGAGCTGGGAAGTGAATCCTCAGCTACCGTCGATGCAGAACGATTGGAAACATCGAATATCACGTATCCGTGCCAATTATCAATAGAAAGAACGATTGCGGGAGCTGGGAAGTGAATCCTTAGCTGCCGTCGATGCAGAACGATTGGAAACATCGAATATCACATATTCGTGCCAATTAACGATAGAAAGAACGATTGCGGGTGCTGGGAAGTGAATTCTTAGCTACCGTCGATGCAGAACGATTGGAAACATCGAATATCACGTATGCGTGCCCATTATCGATAGAAAGAACGATTGCTGGAGCTGGGAAGTGAATCCTTAGCTACCGTCGATGCCGAACGATTGGAAACATCGAATTTCACGTATTCGTGCCAATTATCGATAGAAAGAACGATTACGGGAGCTGGGAAGCGAATCCTTACCTCCTGTCGATGCAGAACGATTGGAAACATCGAATTTCACGTATTCGTGCCAATTTTAGATAGAAAGAACGATTGCTGGAGCTGGGAAGTGAATCCTTACCTACCGTCGATGCAAAACGATTGGAAACATCGAATATCACGTATGCGTGCTAATTATCGATAGAAAGAACGATTGCTGGAGCTGGGAAGTGAATCCTTAGCTACCGTCAATGCAGAACGATTGGAAACATCGAATTTCACGTATTCGTGCCAATTTTAGATAGAAAGAACGATTATGGGGGCAGGGAAGTGAATCCTTAGCTACCGCCGATGCGAAACGATTGGAAACATCGAATATCACGTATTCGTCCGAATTTTAGATAGAAAGAATGATTGCGGGAGCTGGGAAGTGAATCCATACCTACCGTCGATGCGAAACGATTGGTAACATCGAATATCACGTATTCGTGCCAATTATCGATAGAAAGAACGATTGCGGGAGCTGGGAAGTGAATCCTTACCTCCCGTAGATGCAGAACGATTGGAAACATCGAATGTAACGTATTCGAGCCAATTACCGACAGAAAGAACGATTGCGAGGGCTGGGAAGTGAATCCTTACCTACCGTCGATGAAAAACGATTGGAAACATCGAATAGCACGTATTCGTGCCAATTATCGATAGAAAGAACGATTGCGGGAGCTGGGAAGTGAATCCTTTCCTACCGTCGATGCGAAACGATTGGAAACATCGAATATCACGTATGCGTGCCAATTATCGATAGAACGAACGATTGCGGGAGCTGGAAAGTGGATCCTTAGCTACCGTCGATGCAGAACGATTGGAAACATCGAATATCACATATTCGTGCCAATTAACGATAGAAAGAACGATTGCGGTTGCTGGGAAGTGAATTCTTAGCTACCGTCGATGCAGAACGATTGGAAACACCGAATATCACGTATGCGTGCCAATCATCGATAGAAAGAACGATTGCTGGAGCTGGGAAGTGAATCCTTACCTACCGTCGATGCAAAACGATTGGAAACATCGAATATCACGTATTCGTGCGAATTTTAGATAGAAAGAATGATTGCGGGAGCTGGGAAGTGAATCCTTACCTACCGTCGATGCGAAACGATTGGAAACATCGAATATCACGTATGCGTGCCAATTATCGACATAACGAACGATTGCGGGAGCTGGGAAGTGAATCCTTAGCTACCGTCGATGCAGAACGATTGGAAACATCGAATTTCACGTATTCGTGCCAATTATCCATAGAAAGAACGATTGCGGGAGCAGGGAAGTGAATCCATACCTACCGCCGATGCGAAACGATTGGAAACATCGAATATCACGTATGCGTGCCAATTATTATCGATAGAACGAACGATTGCGGGAGCTGGAAAGTGGATCCTTAACTACCGTCGATGCAGAACGATTAGAAACATCGAATATCACATATTCGTGCCAATTATCGATAGAAAGAACGATTGCGGGAGCTGGGAAGTGAATCCTCAGCTACAGTCGATGCAGAACGATTGGAAACATCGAATATCACGTATCCGTGCCAATTATCAATAGAAAGAACGATTGCGGGAGCTGGGAAGTGAATCCTTAGCTACCGTCGATGCAGAACGATTGGAAACATCGAATATCACATATTCGTGCCAATTAACGATAGAAAGAACGATTGCGGGTGCTGGGAAGTGAATTCTTAGCTACCGTCGATGCAGAACGATTGGAAACATCGAATATCACGTATGCGTGCCCATTATCGATAGAAAGAACGATTGCTGGAGCTGGGAAGTGAATCCTTAGCTACCGTCGATGCCGAACGATTGGAAACATCGAATTTCACGTATTCGTGCCAATTATCGATAGAAAGAACGATTACGGGAGCTGGGAAGCGAATCCTTACCTCCTGTCGATGCAGAACGATTGGAAACATCGAATTTCACGTATTCGTGCCAATTTTAGATAGAAAGAACGATTGCTGGAGCTGGGAAGTGTATCCTTACCTACCGTCGATGCAAAACGATTGGAAACATCGAATATCACGTATGCGTGCTAATTATCGATAGAAAGAACGATTGCTGGAGCTGGGAAGTGAATCCTTAGCTACCGTCAATGCAGAACGATTGGAAACATCGAATTTCACGTATTCGTGCCAATTTTAGATAGAAAGAACGATTATGGGGGCAGGGAAGTGAATCCTTAGCTACCGCCGATGCGAAACGATTGGAAACATCGAATATCACGTATTCGTCCGAATTTTAGATAGAAAGAATGATTGCGGGAGCTGGGAAGTGAATCCATACCTACCGTCGATGCGAAACGATTGGAAACATCGAATATCACGTATTCGTGCCAATTATCGATAGAAAGAACGATTGCGGGAGCTGGGAAGTGAATCCTTACCTCCCGTCGATGCAGAACGATTGGAAACATCGAATGTAACGTATTCGAGCCAATTACCGACAGAAAGAACGATTGCGAGGGCTGGGAAGTGAATCCTTACCTACCGTCGATGAAAAACGATTGGAAACATCGAATAGCACGTATTCGTGCCAATTATCGATAGAAAGAACGATTGCGGGAGCTGGGAAGTGGATCCTTAGCTACCGTCGATGCAGAACGATTGGAAACATCGAATATCACATATTCGTGCCAATTAACGATAGAAAGAACGATTGCGGTTGCTGGGAAGTGAATTCTTAGCTACCGTCGATGCAGAACGATTGGAAACACCGAATATCACGTATGCGTGCCAATCATCGATAGAAAGAACGATTGCTGGAGCTGGGAAGTGAATCCTTACCTACCGTCGATGCAAAACGATTGGAAACATCGAATATCATGTATTCGTGCGAATTTTAGATAGAAAGAATGATTGCGGGAGCTGGGAAGTGAATCCATACCTACCGTCGATGCGAAACGATTGGAAACATCGAATATCACGTATGCGTGCCAATTATCGATAGAACGAACGATTGCGGGAGCTGGGAAGTGAATCCTTACCTACCGTCGATGCAAAACGATTGGAAACATCGAATATCACGTATTCGTGCGAATTTTAGATAGAAAGAATGATTGCGGGAGCTGGGAAGTGAATCCTTACCTACCGTCGATGCGAAACAATTGGAAACATCGAATATCACGTATGCGTGCCAATTATCGATAGAACGAACGATTGCGGGAGCTGGAAAGTGGATCCTTAGCTACCGTCGATGCAGAACGATTGGAAACATCGAATATCACGTATTCGTGCCAATTTTAGATAGAAAGAACGATTGCTGGAGCTGGGAAGTGAATCCTTACCTACCGTCGATGCAAAACGATTGGAAACATCGAATATCACGTATGCGTGCTAATTATCGATTGAAAGAACGATTGCTGGAGCTGGGAAGTGAATCCTTAGCTACCGTCAATGCAGAACGATTGGAAACATCGAATTTCACGTATTCGTGCCAATTTTAGATAGAAAGAACGATTATGGGGGCAGGGAAGTGAATCCTTAGCTACCGCCGCACAGTGGTTCGAAACTGAGAAATACTAGGCATACATAAAAAAAAAAATGTTTGCTTCTGCATTCTTATGTTCATTTTTTAAACCTTCTACTATTATACTATATATATTTAGTCAAATTTTATGAATTTATTTCATATTTTTCTCATAATTAGCCAAACATTAACTTAACCTCTCGAAAGTGTTCTACAATATTTTGTATTTTTATGTTTCCAGAAAATAGTTAGCGGTTCAATTTTTGGTGGAATGGTTTTAGTTAGCTTTCTTCTTATAATGAAAATTATAAACATTTACATAGTTAATATTTTCCTACCAAATTATCATTTTTTTTTTCTTTTCCTTTTTTGTAAATAACAAAAATTGTTTGTATTTTTTTGTAATTTCACGCATATCCCATCATTCTAGACAGTTTCAGGTATGCAAAATTTAAAAAGTTGCATCCGTCCGCGTCCGTCCCTTTGAGAAATTGATGTTTTTCTTGCAACAAAAATAGGTGCGAGATAGGTAAAATGCCTCGAAAGTGTTCTACAATATTTTATATTTTTATGTTTCCAGAAAGTAGTTGGCGGTTCAATTTTTATTGGAATGGTTATAGTTAGCTTTCTTCTTATAATGAAAATTATAAACATTTACATAGTTAATATTTTCCTACCAAATTATCATTTTTTTTTCTTTTCCTTTTTTGTAAATAACAAAAATTGTTTGTATTTTTTTGTAATTTCACGCATATCCCATCATTCTAGACAGTTTCAGGTATGCAAAATTTAAAAAGTTGCATCCGTCCGCGTCCGTCCCTTTGAGAAATTGATGTTTTTCTTGCAACAAAAATAGGTGCGAGATAGGTAAAATGCCTCGAAAGTGTTCTACAATATTTTATATTTTTATGTTTGCAGAAAGTAGTTGGCGGTTCAATTTTCATTGGAATGGTTATAGCTACCCTTCTTCTTACAATAAAAATTAGAAAAATTTACATGGCCTCTATTTTGCCGTTGAACCCTTTTGGTCACGTTTATTAATTTTCTTTTTTAATTTTTTTTTCAAGTTTGAATGAGTATCGTGTAGTAATATTACCTATAACCTTGAATAAAAAAAAAAAATTGTGAAATATGTGAAATTTCGAGGTATGCCTAGTATTTTTCATTTTTGAACCACTGTGCGCCGATGCGAAACGATTGGAAACATCGAATATCACGTATTCGTCCGAATTTTAGATAGAAAGAATGATTGCGGGAGCTGGGAAGTGAATCCTTAGCTACCGTCAATGCAGAACGATTGGAAACATCGAATATCACGTATGCGTGCCAATTATCGATAGAACGAACGATTGCGGGAGCTGGGAAGTGAATCCTTACCTACCGTCGATGCAAAACGATTGGAAACATCGAATATCACGTATTCGTGCGAATTTTGGATAGAAAGAATGATTGCGGGAGCTGGGAAGTGAATCCTCACCTATCGTCGATGCAAAACGATTGCAAACATCGAATAGCACGTATTCGTGCCAATTATCGGTACAAAGAACGATTGCGGGAGCTGGGAACTGAATCCTTTCCTACCGTCGATGCGAAACGATTGGAAACATCGAATATCACGTATTCGTGCGAATTTTAGATAGAAAGAATGATTGCGGGAGCTGGGAAGTGAATCCTTCCCTACCGTCGATGCGAAACGATTGGAAACGTCGAATATCACGTATGCGTGCCAATTATCGATAGAACGAACGATTGCGGGAGCTGGAAAGTGGATCCTTAGCTACCGTCGATGCAGAACGATTGGATACATCGAATATCACATATTCGTGCCAATTATCGATAGAAAGAACGATTGCGGGAGCTGGGAAGTGACTCCTCAGCTACCGTCGATGCAGAACGATTGGAAACTTCGAATATCACGTATGCGTGCCAATTATCGAAAGAAAGAACGATTGCGGGAGCTGGGAAGTGAATCCTTAGCTACCGTCGATGCAGAACGATTGGAAACATCGAATATCACATATTCGTGCCAATTAACGATAGAAAGAACGATTGCGGTTGCTGGGAAGTGAATTCTTAGCTACCGTCGATGCAGAACGATTGGAAACATCGAATATCACGTATGCGTGCCAATCATCGATAGAAAGAACGATTGCTGGAGCTGGGAAGTGAATCCTTAGCTACCGTCGATGCAGAACGATTGGAAACATCGAATTTCACGTATTCGTGCCAATTATCGATAGAAAGAACGATTACGGGAGCTGGGAAGCGAATCCTTAGCTACCGCCGATGCGAAACGATTGGAAACATCGAATATCACGTATTCGTCCGAATTTTAGATAGAAAGAATGATTGCGGGAGCTGGGAAGTGAATCCATACCTACCGTCGATGCGAAACGATTGGAAACATCGAATATCACGTATTCGTGCCAATTATCGATAGAAAGAACGATTGCGGGAGCTGGGAAGTGAATCCTTACCTCCCGTCGATGCAGAACGATTGGAAACATCGAATGTAACGTATTCGAGCCAATTACCGACAGAAAGAACGATTGCGAGGGCTGGGAAGTGAATCCTTACCCACCGTCGATGAAAAACGATTGGAAACATCGAATAGCACGTATTCGTGCCAATTATCGATAGAAAGAACGATTGCGGGAGCTGGGAAGTGAATCCTCACCTATCGTCGATGCAAAACGATTGCAAACATCGAATAGCACGTATTCGTGCCAATTATCGGTACAAAGAACGATTGCGGGAGCTGGGAAGTGAATCCTTTCCTACCGTCGATGCGAAACGATTGGAAACATCGAATATCACGTATTCGTGCGAATTTTAGATAGAAAGAATGATTGCGGGAGCTGGGAAGTGAATCCTTACCTACCGTCAATGCGAAACGATTGGAAACATCGAATATCACGTATGCGTGCCAATTATCGATAGAAAGAACGATTACGGGAGCTGGGAAGTGAATCCTTACCTCCTGTCGATGCAGAACGATTGGAAACATCGAATATCACGTATGCGTGCTAATTATCGATAGAAAGAACGATTGCGGGAGCTGGGAAGTTAATCCTCACCTATCGTCGTTGCAAAACGATTGGAAACCTCGAATAGCACGTATTCGTGCGAATTTTAGATAGAAAGAATGATTGCGGGAGCTGGGAAGTGAATCCTTACCTACCGTCGATGCGAAACGATTGGAAACATCGAATATCACGTATGCGTGCCAATTATCGATAGAACGAACGATTGCGGGAGCTGGAAAGTGGATCCTTAGCTACCGTCGATGCAGAACGATTGGAAACATCGAATATCACGTATTCGTGCCAATTTTAGATAGAAAGAACGATTGCTGGAGCTGGGAAGTGAATCCTTACCTACCGTCCATGCAAAACGATTGGAAACATCGAATATCACGTATTCGTGCGAATTTTAGATAGAAAGAATGATTGCGGGAGCTGGGAAGTGAATCCTTCCCTACCGTCGATGCGAAACGATTGGAAACGTCGAATATCACGTATGCGTGCCAATTATCGATAGAACGAACGATTGCGGGAGCTGGAAAGTGGATCCTTAGCTACCGTCGATGCAGAACGATTGGATACATCGAATATCACATATTCGTGCCAATTATCGATAGAAAGAACGATTGCGGGAGCTGGGAAGTGACTCCTCAGCTACCGTCGATGCAGAACGATTGGAAACTTCGAATATCACGTATGCGTGCCAATTATCGAAAGAAAGAACGATTGCGGGAGCTGGGAAGTGAATCCTTAGCTACCGTCGATGCAGAACGATTGGAAACATCGAATATCACATATTCGTGCCAATTAACGATAGAAAGAACGATTGCGGTTGCTGGGAAGTGAATTCTTAGCTACCGTCGATGCAGAACGATTGGAAACATCGAATATCACGTATGCGTGCCAATCATCGATAGAAAGAACGATTGCTGGAGCTGGGAAGTGAATCCTTACCTACCGTCGATGCAAAACGATTGGAAACATCGAATATCATGTATTCGTGCGAATTTTAGATAGAAAGAATGATTGCGGGAGCTGGGAAGTGAATCCTTACCTACCGTCGATGCGACACGATTGGAAACATCGAATATCACGTATGCGTGCCAATTATCGATAGAACGAACGATTGCGGGAGCTGGGAAGTGAATTCTTAGCTACCGTCGATGCAGAACGATTGGAAACATCGAATATCACGTATGCGTGCCAATTATCGATAGAAAGAACGATTGCTGGAGCTGGGAAGTGAATCCTTAGCTACCGTCGATGCAGAACGATTGGAAACATCGAATTTCACGTATTCGTGCCAATTATCGATAGAAAGAACGATTACGGGAGCTGGGAAGCGAATCCTTAGCTACCGCCGATGCGAAACGATTGGAAACATCGAATATCACGTATTCGTCCGAATTTTAGATAGAAAGAATGATTGCGGGAGCTGGGAAGTGAATCCATACCTACCGTCGATGCGAAACGATTGGAAACATCGAATATCACGTATTCGTGCCAATTATCGATAGAAAGAACGATTGCGGGAGCTGGGAAGTGAATCCTTACCTCCCGTCGATGCAGAACGATTGGAAACATCGAATGTAACGTATTCGAGCCAATTACCGACAGAAAGAACGATTGCGAGTGCTGGGAAGTGAATCCTTACCCACCGTCGATGAAAAACGATTGGAAACATCGAATAGCACGTATTCGTGCCAATTATCGATAGAAAGAACGATTGCGGGAGCTGGGAAGTGAATCCTCACCTATCGTCGATGCAAAACGATTTGCAAACATCGAATAGCACGTATTCGTGCCAATTATCGGTACAAAGAACGATTGCGGGAGCTGGGAAGTGAATCCTTTCCTACCGTCGATGCGAAACGATTGGAAACATCGAATATCACGTATTCGTGCGAATTTTAGATAGAAAGAATGATTGCGGGAGCTGGGAAGTGAATCCTTACCTACCGTCAATGCGAAACGATTGGAAACATCGAATATCACGTATGCGTGCCAATTATCGATAGAAAGAACGATTACGGGAGCTGGGAAGTGAATCCTTACCTCCTGTCGATGCAGAACGATTGGAAACATCGAATATCACGTATGCGTGCTAATTATCGATAGAAAGAACGATTGCGGGAGCTGGGAAGTTAATCCTCACCTATCGTCGTTGCAAAACGATTGGAAACCTCGAATAGCACGTATTCGTGCGAATTTTAGATAGAAAGAATGATTGCGGGAGCTGGGAAGTGAATCCTTACCTACCGTCGATGCGAAACGATTGGAAACATCGAATATCACGTATGCGTGCCAATTATCGATAGAACGAACGATTGCGGGAGCTGGAAAGTGGATCCTTAGCTACCGTCGATGCAGAACGATTGGAAACATCGAATATCACGTATTCGTGCCAATTTTAGATAGAAAGAACGATTGCTGGAGCTGGGAAGTGAATCCTTACCTACCGTCCATGCAAAACGATTGGAAACATCGAATATCACGTATTCGTGCGAATTTTAGATAGAAAGAATGATTGCGGGAGCTGGGAAGTGAATCCTTACCTACCGTCGATGCGAAACGATTGGAAACATCGAATATCACGTATGCGTGCCAATTATCGATAGAACGAACGATTGCGGGAGCTGGAAAGTGGATCCTTAGCTACCGTCGATGCAGAACGATTGGAAACATCGAATATCACATATTCGTGCCAATTATCGATAGAAAGAACGATTGCGGGAGCTGGGAAGTGAATCCTCAGCTACCGTCGATGCAGAACGATTGGAAACATCGAATATCACGTATGCGTGCCAATTATCGATAGAAAGAACGATTGCGGGAGCTGGGAAGTGAATCCTTAGCTACCGTCGATGCAGAACGATTGGAAACATCGAATATCACATATTCGTGCCAATTAACGATAGAAAGAACGATTGCGGTTGCTGGGAAGTGAATTCTTAGCTACCGTCGATGCAGAACGATTGGAAACATCGAATATCACGTATTCGTGCGAATTTTAGATAGAAAGAATGATTGCGGGAGCTGGGAAGTGAATCCTTACCTACCGTCGATGCGAAACGATTGGAAACATCGAATATCACGTATGCGTGCCAATTATCGATAGAACGAACGATTGCGGGAGCTGGAAAGTGGATCCTTAGCTACCGTCGATGCAGAACGATTGGAAACATCGAATATCACGTATGCGTGCTAATTATCGATAGCAAGAACGATTGCGGGAGCTGGGAAGTCAATCCTCACCTATCGTCGTTGCAAAACGATTGGAAACCTCGAATAGCACGTATTCGTGCCAATTATCGTTAGAAAGAACGATTGCTGGAGCTGGGAAGTGAATCCTTAGCTACCGTCGATGCAGAACGATTGGAAACATCGAATTTCACGTATTCGTGCCAATTATCCATAGAAAGAACGATTGCTGGAGCTGGAAAGTGAATCCTTACCTACCGTCGATGCAAAACGATTGGAAACATCGAATATCATGTATTCGTGCGAATTTTAGATAGAAAGAATGATTGCGGGAGCTGGGAAGTGAATCCTTACCTACCGTCGATGCGAAACGATTGGAAACATCGAATATCACGTATGCGTGCCAATTATCGATAGAACGAACGATTGCGGGAGCTGGGAAGTGAATTCTTAGCTACCGTCGATGCAGAACGATTGGAAACATCGAATATCACGTATGCGTGCCAATTATCGATAGAAAGAACGATTGCTGGAGCTGGGAAGTGAATCCTTAGCTACCGTCGATGCAGAACGATTGGAAACATCGAATTTCACGTATTCGTGCCAATTATCGATAGAAAGAACGATTACGGGAGCTGGGAAGCGAATCCTTAGCTACCGCCGATGCGAAACGATTGGAAACATCGAATATCACGTATTCGTCCGAATTTTAGATAGAAAGAATGATTGCGGGAGCTGGGAAGTGAATCCATACCTACCGTCGATGCGAAACGATTGGAAACATCGAATATCACGTATTCGTGCCAATTATCGATAGAAAGAACGATTGCGGGAGCTGGGAAGTGAATCCTTACCTCCCGTCGATGCAGAACGATTGGAAACATCGAATGTAACGTATTCGAGCCAATTACCGACAGAAAGAACGATTGCGAGGGCTGGGAAGTGAATCCTTACCCACCGTCGATGAAAAACGATTGGAAACATCGAATAGCACGTATTCGTGCCAATTATCGATAGAAAGAACGATTGCGGGAGCTGGGAAGTGAATCCCCACCTATCGTCGATGCAAAACGATTGCAAACATCGAATAGCACGTATTCGTGCCAATTATCGGTACAAAGAACGATTGCGGGAGCTGGGAAGTGAATCCTTTCCTACCGTCGATGCGAAACGATTGGAAACATCGAATATCACGTATTCGTGCGAATTTTAGATAGAAAGAATGATTGCGGGAGCTGGGAAAGGAATCCTTACCTACCGTCAATGCGAAACGATTGGAAACATCGAATATCACGTATGCGTGCCAATTATCGATAGAACGAACGATTGCGGGAGCTGGGAAGTGAATCCTTACCTACCGTCCATGCAGAACGATTGGAAACATCGAATATCACGTATTCGTGCCAATTTTAGATAGAAAGAACGATTGCTGGAGCTGGGAAGTGAATCCTTACCTACCGTCCATGCAAAACGATTGGGAACATCGAATATCACGTATTCGTGCGAATTTTAGATAGAAAGAATGATTGCGGGAGCTGGGAAGTGAATCCTTACCTACCGTCGATGCGAAACGATTGGAAACATCGAATATCACGTATGCGTGCCAATTATCGATAGAACGAACGATTGCGGGAGCTGGAAAGTGGATCCTTAGCTACCGTCGATGCAGAACGATTGGAAACATCGAATATCACATATACGTGCCAATTATCGATAGAAAGAACGATTGCGGGAGCTGGGAAGTGAATCCTCAGCTACCGTCGATGCAGAACGATTGGAAACATCGAATATCATGTATTCGTGCGAATTTTAGATAGAAAGAATGATTGCGGGAGCTGGGAAGTGAATCCTTACCTACCGTCGATGCGAAACGATTGGAAACATCGAATATCACGTATGCGTGCCAATTATCGATAGAACGAACGATTGCGGGAGCTGGGAAGTGAATCCTTACCTACCGCCCAAGCAAAACGATTGGAAACATCGAATATCACGTATTCGTGCGAATTTTAGATAGAAAGAATGATTGCGGGAGCTGGGTAGTGAATCCTTACCTACCGTCGATGCGAAACAATTGGAAACATCGAATATCACGTATGCGTGCCAATTATCGATAGAACGAACGATTGCGGGAGCTGGAAAGTGGATCCTTAGCTACCGTCGATGCAGAACGATTGGAAACATCGAATATCACGTATTCGTGCGAATTTTAGATAGAAAGAATGATTGCGGGAGCTGGGAAGTGAATCCTTACCTACCGTCGATGCGAAACAATTGGAAACATCGAATATCACGTATGCGTGCCAATTATCGATAGAACGAACGATTGCGGGAGCTGGAAAGTGGATCCTTAGCTACCGTCGATGCAGAACGATTGGAAACATCGAATATCACATATTCGTGCCAATTATCGATAGAAAGAACGATTGCGGGAGCTGGGAAGTGAATCCTTAGCTACCGTCGATGCAGAACGATTGGAAACATCGAATATCACGTATTCGTGCGAATTTTAGATAGAAAGAATGATTGCGGGAGCTGGGAAGTGAATCCTTACCTACCGTCGATGCGAAACGATTGGAAACATCGAATATCACGTATGCGTGCCAATTATCGATAGAACGAACGATTGCGGGAGCTGGAAAGTGGATCCTTAGCTACCGTCGATGCAGAACGATTGGAAACATCGAATATCACGTATGCGTGCTAATTATCTATAGAAAGAACGATTGCGGGAGCTGGGAAGTTAATCCTCACCTATCGTCGTTGCAAAACGATTGGAAACCTCGAATAGCACGTATTCGTGCCAATTATCGATAGAAAGAACGATTGCTGGTGCTGGGAAGTGAATCCTTAGCTACCGTCGATGCAGAACGATTGGAAACATCGAATTTCACGTATTCGTGCCAATTATCCATAGAAATAACGATTGCGGGAGCAGGGAAGTGAATTCTTAGCTACCGTCGATGCAGAACGATTGGAAACATCGAATATCACGTATGCGTGCCAATTATCGATAGAAAGAACGATTGCTGGAGCTGGGAAATGAATCCTTAGCTACCGTCGATGCAGAACGATTGGAAACATCGAATTTCACGTATTCGTGCCAATTATCGATAGAAAGAACGATTACGGGAGCTGGGAAGTGAATCCTTACCTCCTGTCGATGCAGAACGATTGGAAACATCGAATATCACGTATGCGTGCTAATTATCGATAGAAAGAACGATTGCGGGAGCTGGGAAGTTAATCCTCACCTATCGTCGTTGCAAAGCGATTGGAAACCTCGAATAGCACGTATTCGTGCCAATTATCGATAGAAAGAACGATTGCTGGAGCTGGGAAGTGAATCCTTAGCTACCGTCGATGCAGAACGATTGGAAACATCGAATTTCACGTATTCGTGCCAATTTTAGATAGAAAGAACGATTGCTGGAGCTGGGAAGTGAATCCTTAGCTACCGTCGATGCAGAACGATTGGAAACATCGAATTTCACGTATTCGTGCCAATTATCCATAGAAAGAACGATTGCTGGAGCTGGGAAGTGAATCCTTACCTACCGTCGATGCAAAACGATTGGAAACATCGAATATCATGTATTCGTGCGAATTTTAGATAGAAAGAATGATTGCGGGAGCTGGGAAGTGAATCCTTACCTACCGTCGATGCGAAACAATTGGAAACATCGAATATCACGTATGCGTGCCAATTATCGATAGAACGAACGATTGCGGGAGCTGGGAAGTGAATTCTTAGCTACCGTCGATGCAGAACGATTGGAAACATCGAATATCACGTATGCGTGCCAATTATCGATAGAAAGAACGATTGCTGGGGCTGGGAAGTGAATCCTTAGCTACCGTCGATGCAGAACGATTGGAAACATCGAATTTCACGTATTCGTGCCAATTATCGATAGAAAGAACGATTACGGGAGCTGGGAAGCGAATCCTTAGCTACCGCCGATGCGAAACGATTGGAAACATCGAATATCACGTATTCGTCCGAATTTTAGATAGAAAGAATGATTGTGAGAGCTGGGAAGTGAATCCATACCTACCGTCGATGCGAAACGATTGGAAACATCGAATATCACGTATTCGTGCCAATTATCGATAGAAAGAACGATTGCGGGAGCTGGGAAGTGAATCCTTACCTCCCGTCGATGCAGAACGATTGGAAACATCGAATGTAACGTATTCGAGCCAATTACCGACAGAAAGAACGATTGCGAGGGCTGGGAAGTGAATCCTTACCCACCGTCGATGAAAAACGATTGGAAACATCGAATAGCACGTATTCGTGCCAATTATCGATAGAAAGAACGATTGCGGGAGCTGGGAAGTGAATCCCCACCTATCGTCGATGCAAAACGATTGCAAACATCGAATAGCACGTATTCGTGCCAATTATCGGTACAAAGAACGATTGCGGGAGCTGGGAAGTGAATCCTTTCCTACCGTCGATGCGAAACGATTGGAAACATCGAATATCACGTATTCGTGCGAATTTTAGATAGAAAGAATGATTGCGGGAGCTGGGAAAGGAATCCTTACCTACCGTCAATGCGAAACGATTGGAAACATCGAATATCACGTATGCGTGCCAATTATCGATAGAACGAACGATTGCGGGAGCTGGGAAGTGAATCCTTACCTACCGTCCATGCAGAACGATTGGAAACATCGAATATCACGTATTCGTGCCAATTTTAGATAGAAAGAACGATTGCTGGAGCTGGGAAGTGAATCCTTACCTACCGTCCATGCAAAACGATTGGGAACATCGAATATCACGTATTCGTGCGAATTTTAGATAGAAAGAATGATTGCGGGAGCTGGGAAGTGAATCCTTACCTACCGTCGATGCGAAACGATTGGAAACATCGAATATCACGTATGCGTGCCAATTATCGATAGAACGAACGATTGCGGGAGCTGGAAAGTGGATCCTTAGCTACCGTCGATGCAGAACGATTGGAAACATCGAATATCACATATTCGTGCCAATTATCGATAGAAAGAACGATTGCGGGAGCTGGGAAGTGAATCCTCAGCTACCGTCGATGCAGAACGATTGGAAACATCGAATATCATGTATTCGTGCGAATTTTAGATAGAAAGAATGATTGCGGGAGCTGGGAAGTGAATCCTTACCTACCGTCGATGCGAAACGATTGGAAACATCGAATATCACGTATGCGTGCCAATTATCGATAGAACGAACGATTGCGGGAGCTGGGAAGTGAATCCTTACCTACCGCCCAAGCAAAACGATTGGAAACATCGAATATCACGTATTCGTGCGAATTTTAGATAGAAAGAATGATTGCGGGAGCTGGGTAGTGAATCCTTACCTACCGTCGATGCGAAACAATTGGAAACATCGAATATCACGTATGCGTGCCAATTATCGATAGAACGAACGATTGCGGGAGCTGGAAAGTGGATCCTTAGCTACCGTCGATGCAGAACGATTGGAAACATCGAATATCACGTATTCGTGCGAATTTTAGATAGAAAGAATGATTGCGGGAGCTGGGAAGTGAATCCTTACCTACCGTCGATGCGAAACAATTGGAAACATCGAATATCACGTATGCGTGCCAATTATCGATAGAACGAACGATTGCGGGAGCTGGAAAGTGGATCCTTAGCTACCGTCGATGCAGAACGATTGGAAACATCGAATATCACGTATGCGTGCTAATTATCGATAGAAAGAACGATTGCGGGAGCTGGGAAGTTAATCCTCACCTATCGTCGTTGCAAAACGATTGGAAACCTCGAATAGCACGTATTCGTGCCAATTATCGATAGAAAGAACGATTGCTGGAGCTGGGAAGTGAATCCTTAGCTACCGTCGATGCAGAACGATTGGAAACATCGAATTTCACGTATTCGTGCCAATTATCCATAGAAATAACGATTGCGGGAGCAGGGAAGTGAATTCTTAGCTACCGTCGATGCAGAACGATTGGAAACATCGAATATCACGTATGCGTGCCAATTATCGATAGAAAGAACGATTGCTGGAGCTGGGAAATGAATCCTTAGCTACCGTCGATGCAGAACGATTGGAAACATCGAATTTCACGTATTCGTGCCAATTATCGATAGAAAGAACGATTACGGGAGCTGGGAAGTGAATCCTTACCTCCTGTCGATGCAGAACGATTGGAAACATCGAATATCACGTATGCGTGCTAATTATCGATAGAAAGAACGATTGCGGGAGCTGGGAAGTTAATCCTCACCTATCGTCGTTGCAAAACGATTGGAAACCTCGAATAGCACGTATTCGTGCCAATTATCGATAGAAAGAACGATTGCTGGAGCTGGGAAGTGAATCCTTAGCTACCGTCGATGCAGAACGATTGGAAACATCGAATTTCACGTATTCGTGCCAATTTTAGATAGAAAGAACGATTGCTGGAGCTGGGAAGTGAATCCTTAGCTACCGTCGATGCAGAACGATTGGAAACATCGAATTTCACGTATTCGTGCCAATTATCCATAGAAAGAACGATTGCTGGAGCTGGGAAGTGAATCCTTACCTACCGTCGATGCAAAACGATTGGAAACATGGAATATCATGTATTCGTGCGAATTTTAGATAGAAAGAATGATTGCGGGAGCTGGGAAGTGAATCCTTACCTACCGTCGATGCGAAACAATTGGAAACATCGAATATCACGTATGCGTGCCAATTATCGATAGAACGAACGATTGCGGGAACTGGGAAGTGAATTCTTAGCTACCGTCGATGCAGAACGATTGGAAACATCGAATATCACGTATGCGTGCCAATTATCGATAGAAAGAACGATTGCTGGAGCTGGGAAGTGAATCCTTAGCTACCGTCGATGCAGAACGATTGGAAACATCGAATTTCACGTATTCGTGCCAATTATCGATAGAAAGAACGATTACGGGAGCTGGGAAGCGAATCCTTAGCTACCGCCGATGCGAAACGATTGGAAACATCGAATATCACGTATTCGTCCGAATTTTAGATAGAAAGAATGATTGCGGGAGCTGGGAAGTGAATCCATACCTACCGTCGATGCGAAACGATTGGAAACATCGAATATCACGTATTCGTGCCAATTATCGATAGAAAGAACGATTGCGGGAGCTGGGAAGTGAATCCTTACCTCCCGTCGATGCAGAACGATTGGAAACATCGAATGTAACGTATTCGAGCCAATTACCGACAGAAAGAACGATTGCGAGGGCTGGGAAGTGAATCCTTACCCACCGTCGATGAAAAACGATTGGAAACATCGAATAGCACGTATTCGTGCCAATTATCGATAGAAAGAACGATTGCGGGAGCTGGGAAGTGAATCCCCACCTATCGTCGATGCAAAACGATTGCAAACATCGAATAGCACGTATTCGTGCCAATTATCGGTACAAAGAACGATTGCGGGAGCTGGGAAGTGAATCCTTTCCTACCGTCGATGCGAAACGATTGGAAACATCGAATATCACGTATTCGTGCGAATTTTAGATAGAAAGAATGATTGCGGGAGCTGGGAAAGGAATCCTTACCTACCGTCAATGCGAAACGATTGGAAACATCGAATATCACGTATGCGTGCCAATTATCGATAGAACGAACGATTGCGGGAGCTGGGAAGTGAATCCTTACCTACCGCCCAAGCAAAACGATTGGAAACATCGAATATCACGTATTCGTGCGAATTTTAGATAGAAAGAATGATTGCGGGAGCTGGGTAGTGAATCCTTACCTACCGTCGATGCGAAACAATTGGAAACATCGAATATCACGTATGCGTGCCAATTATCGATAGAACGAACGATTGCGGGAGCTGGAAAGTGGATCCTTAGCTACCGTCGATGCAGAACGATTGGAAACATCGAATATCACGTATTCGTGCGAATTTTAGATAGAAAGAATGATTGCGGGAGCTGGGAAGTGAATCCTTACCTACCGTCGATGCGAAACACTTGGAAACATCGAATATCACGTATGCGTGCCAATTATCGATAGAACGAACGATTGCGGGAGCTGGGAAGTGAATCATTTCCTACCGTCGATGCGAAACGATTGGAAACATCGAATATCACGTATTCGTGCGAATTTTAGATAGAAAGAATGATTGCGGGAGCTGGGAAAGGAATCCTTACCTACCGTCAATGCGAAACGATTGGAAACATCGAATATCACGTATGCGTGCCAATTATCGATAGAACGAACGATTGCGGGAGCTGGGAAGTGAATCCTTACCTACCGTCCATGCAGAACGATTGGAAACATCGAATATCACGTATTCGTACGAATTTTAGATAGAAAGAATGATTGCGGGAGCTGGGAAGTGAATCCTTACCTACCGTCCATGCAAAACGATTGGGAACATCGAATATCACGTATTCGTGCGAATTTTAGATAGAAAGAATGATTGCGGGAGCTGGGAAGTGAATCCTTACCTACCGTCGATGCGAAACGATTGGAAACATCGAATATCACGTATGCGTGCCAATTATCGATAGAACGAACGATTGCGGGAGCTGGAAAGTGGATCTTTAGCTACCGTCGATGCAGAACGATTGGAAACATCGAATATCACATATTCGTGCCAATTATCGATAGAAAGAACGATTGCGGGAGCTGGGAAGTGAATCCTCAGCTACCGTCGATGCAGAACGATTGGAAACATCGAATATCATGTATTCGTGCGAATTTTAGATAGAAAGAATGATTGCGGGAGCTGGGAAGTGAATCCTTACCTACCGTCGATGCGAAACGATTGGAAACATCGAATATCACGTATGCGTGCCAATTATCGATAGAACGAACGATTGCGGGAGCTGGGAAGTGAATCCTTACCTACCGCCCAAGCAAAACGATTGGAAACATCGAATATCACGTATTCGTGCGAATTTTAGATAGAAAGAATGATTGCGGGAGCTGGGTAGTGAATCCTTACCTACCGTCGATGCGAAACAATTGGAAACATCGAATATCACGTATGCGTGCCAATTATCGATAGAACGAACGATTGCGGGAGCTGGAAAGTGGATCCTTAGCTACCGTCGATGCAGAACGATTGGAAACATCGAATATCACGTATTCGTGCGAATTTTAGATAGAAAGAATGATTGCGGGAGCTGGGAAGTGAATCCTTACCTACCGTCGATGCGAAACAATTGGAAACATCGAATATC
Organism: Nomada ferruginata; assembly: GCA_963583965.1. Lineage (NCBI taxonomy): Eukaryota > Metazoa > Arthropoda > Insecta > Hymenoptera > Apidae > Nomada > Nomada ferruginata. Next base: position 2,797,619 of record OY757225.1, on the reverse strand, counting down.
ACGTATGCGTGCCAATTATCGATAGAACGAACGATTGCGGGAGCTGGAAAGTGGATCCTTAGCTACCGTCGATGCAGAACGATTGGAAACATCGAATATCACATATTCGTGCCAATTATCGATAGAAAGAACGATTGCGGGAGCTGGGAAGTGAATCCTTAGCTACCGTCGATGCAGAACGATTGGAAACATCGAATATCACGTATTCGTGCGAATTTTAGATAGAAAGAATGATTGCGGGAGCTGGGAAGTGAATCCTTACCTACCGTCGATGCGAAACGATTGGAAACATCGAATATCACGTATGCGTGCCAATTATCGATAGAACGAACGATTGCGGGAGCTGGAAAGTGGATCCTTAGCTACCGTCGATGCAGAACGATTGGAAACATCGAATATCACGTATGCGTGCTAATTATCGATAGAAAGAACGATTGCGGGAGCTGGGAAGTTAATCCTCACCTATCGTCGTTGCAAAACGATTGGAAACCTCGAATAGCACGTATTCGTGCCAATTATCGATAGAAAGAACGATTGCTGGAGCTGGGAAGTGAATCCTTAGCTACCGTCGATGCAGAACGATTGAAAACATCGAATTTCACGTATTCGTGCCAATTATCCATAGAAATAACGATTGCGGGAGCAGGGAAGTGAATTCTTAGCTACCGTCGATGCAGAACGATTGGAAACATCGAATATCACGTATGCGTGCCAATTATCGATAGAAAGAACGATTGCTGGAGCTGGGAAATGAATCCTTAGCTACCGTCGATGCAGAACGATTGGAAACATCGAATTTCACGTATTCGTGCCAATTATCGATAGAAAGAACGATTACGGGAGCTGGGAAGTGAATCCTTACCTCCTGTCGATGCAGAACGATTGGAAACATCGAATATCACGTATGCGTGCTAATTATCGATAGAAAGAACGATTGCGGGAGCTGGGAAGTTAATCCTCACCTATCGTCGTTGCAAAACGATTGGAAACCTCGAATAGCACGTATTCGTGCCAATTATCGATAGAAAGAACGATTGCTGGAGCTGGGAAGTGAATCCTTAGCTACCGTCGATGCAGAACGATTGGAAACATCGAATTTCACGTATTCGTGCCAATTTTAGATAGAAAGAACGACTGCTGGAGCTGGGAAGTGAATCCTTACCTACCGTCGATGCAAAACGATTGGAAACATCGAATATCACGTATGCGTGCTAATTATCGATAGAAAGAACGATTGCTGGAGCTGGGAAGTGAATCCTTACCTACCGTCCATGCAAAACGATTGGAAACATCGAATATCACGTATTCGTGCGAATTTTAGATAGAAAGAATGATTGCGGGAGCTGGGAAGTGAATCCTTACCTACCGTCGATGCGAAACAATTGGAAACATCGAATATCACGTATGCGTGCCAATTATCGATAGAACGAGCGTTTGCGGGAGCTGGAAAGTGGATCCTTAGCTACCGTCGATGCAGAACGATTGGAAACATCGAATATCACATATTCGTGCCAATTATCGATAGAAAGAACTATTGCGGGAGCTGGGAAGTGAATCCTCAGCTACCGTCGATGCAGAACGATTGGAAACATCGAATATCACGTATGCGTGCCAATTATCGATAGAAAGAACGATTGCGGGAGCTGGGAAGTGAATCCTTAGCTACCGTCGATGCAGAACGATTGGAAACATCGAATATCACGTATTCGTGCGAATTTTAGATAGAAAGAATGATTGCGGGAGCTGGGAAGTGAATCCTTACCCACCGTCGATGCGAAACGATTGGAAACATCGAATATCACGTATGCGTGCCAATGACCGATAGAACGAACGATTGCGGGAGCTGGAAAGTGGATCCTTAGCTACCGTCGATGCAGAACGATTGGAAACATCGAATATCACGTATGCGTGCTAATTATCGATAGAAAGAACGATTGCGGGAGCTGGGAAGTTAAGCCTCACCTATCGTCGTTGCAAAACGATTGGAAACCTCGAATAGCACGTATTCGTGCCAATTATCGATAGAAAGAACGATTGCTGGAGCTGGGAAGTGAATCCTTAGCTACCGTCGATGCAGAACGATTGGAAACATCGAATTTCACGTATTCGTGCCAATTATCCATAGAAATAACGATTGCGGGAGCAGGGAAGTGAATTCTTAGCTACCGTCGATGCAGAACGATTGGAAACATCGAATATCACGTATTCGTGCGAATTTTAGATAGAAAGAATGATTGCGGGAGCTGGGAAGTGAATCCTTACCTACCGTCGATGCGAAACGATTGGAAACATCGAATATCACGTATGCGTGCCAATTATCGATAGAACGAACGATTGCGGGAGCTGGGAAGTGAATCCTTACCTACCGCCCAAGCAAAACGATTGGAAACATCGAATATCACGTATTCGTGCGAATTTTAGATAGAAAGAATGATTGCGGGAGCTGGGTAGTGAATCCTTACCTACCGTCGATGCGAAACAATTGGAAACATCGAATATCACGTATGCGTGCCAATTATCGATAGAACGAACGATTGCGGGAGCTGGAAAGTGGATCCTTAGCTACCGTCGATGCAGAACGATTGGAAACATCGAATATCACATATTCGTGCCAATTATCGATAGAAAGAACGATTGCGGGAGCTGGGAAGTGAATCCTCAGCTACCGTCGATGCAGAACGATTGGAAATATGGAATATCACGTATGCGTGCCAATTATCGATAGAAAGAACGATTGCGGGAGCTGGGAAGTGAATCCTTAGCTACCGTCGATGCAGAAAGATTGGAAACATCGAATATCACATATTCGTGCCAATTAACGATAGAAAGAACGATTGCGGTTGCTGGGAAGTGAATTCTTAGCTACCGTCGATGCAGAACGATTGGAAACATCGAATATCACGTATTCGTGCGAATTTTAGATAGAAAGAATGATTGCGGAAGCTGGAAAGTGGATCCTTAGCTACCGTCGATGCAGAACGATTGGAAACATCGAATATCACGTATGCGTGCTAATTATCGATAGAAAGAACGATTGCGGGAGCTGGGAAGTTAATCCTCACCTATCGTCGTTGCAAAACTATTGGAAACCTCGAATAGCACGTATTCGTGCCAATTATCGATAGAAAGAACGATTGCTGGAGCTGGGAAGTGAATCCTTAGCTACCGTCGATGCAGAACGATTGGAAACATCGAATTTCACGTATTCGTGCCAATTATCCATAGAAATAACGATTGCGGGAGCAGGGAAGTGAATCCATACCTACCGCCGATGCGAAACGATTGGAAACATCGAATATCACGTATTCGTGCGAATTTTAGATAGAAAGAATGATTGCGGGAGCTGGGAAGTGAATTCTTACCTACCGTCGATGCGAAACGATTGGAAACATCGAATATCACGTATGCGTGCCAATTATCGATAGAACGAACTATTGCGGGAGCTGGGAAGTGAATTCTTAGCTACCGTCGATGCAGAACGATTGGAAACATCGAATATCACGTATGCGCGCCAATTATCGATAGAAAGAACGATTGCTGGAGCTGGGAAGTGAATCCTTAGCTACCGTCGATGCAGAACGATTGGAAACATCGAATTTCACGTATTCGTGCCAATTATCGATAGAAAGGACGATTACGGGAGCTGGGAAGCGAATCCTTACCTCCTGTCGATGCAGAACGATTGGAAACATCGAATTTCACGTATTCGTGCCAATTTTAGATAGAAAGAACGATTGCTGGAGCTGGGAAGTGAATCCTTACCTACCGTCGGTGCAAAACGATTGGAAACATCGAATATCACGTATGCGTGCTAATTATCGATAGAAAGAACGATTGCTGGAGCTGGGAAGTGAATCCTTAGCTACCGTCAATGCAGAACGATTGGAAACATCGAATTTCACGTATTCGTGCCAATTTTAGATAGAAAGAACGATTATGGGGGCAGGGAAGTGAATCCTTAGCTACCGCCGCACAGTGGTTCGAAACTGAGAAATACTAGGCATACATAAAAAAAAAAATGTTTGCTTCTGCATTCTTATGTTCATTTTTTAAACCTTCTACTATTATACTATATATATTTAGTCAAATTTTATGAATTTATTTCATATTTTTCTCATAATTAGCCAAACATTAACTTAACCTCTCGAAAGTGTTCTACAATATTTTGTATTTTTATGTTTCCAGAAAATAGTTAGCGGTTCAATTTTTGGTGGAATGGTTTTAGTTAGCTTTCTTCTTATAATGAATATTATAAACATTTACATAGTTAATATTTTCCTACCAAATTATCATTTTTTTTTTCTTTTCCTTTTTTGTAAATAACAAAAATTGTTTGTATTTGTTTGTAATTTCACGCATATCCCATCATTCTAGACAGTTTCAGGTATGCAAAATTTAAAAAGTTGCATCCGTCCGCGTCCGTCCCTTTGAGAAATTGATGTTTTTCTTGCAACAAAAATAGGTGCGAGATAGGTAAAATGCCTCGAAAGTGTTCTACAATATTTTATATTTTTATGTTTCCAGAAAGTAGTTGGCGGTTCAATTTTTATTGGAATGGTTATAGTTAGCTTTCTTCTTATAATGAAAATTATAAACATTTACATAGTTAATATTTTCCTACCAAATTATCATTTTTTTTTCTTTTCCTTTTTTGTTAATAACAAAAATTGTTTGTATTTGTTTGTAATTTCACGCATATCCCATCATTCTAGACAGTTTCAGGTATGCAAAATTTAAAAAGTTGCATCCGTCCGCGTCCGTCCCTTTGAGAAATTGATGTTTTTCTTGCAACAAAAATAGGTGCGAGATAGGTAAAATGCCTCGAAAGTGTTCTACAATATTTTATATTTTTATGTTTCCAGAAAGTAGTTGGCGGTTCAATTTTTATTGGAATGGTTATAGTTAGCTTTCTTCTTATAATGAAAATTATAAACATTTACATAGTTAATATTTTCCTACCAAATTATCATTTTTTTTTCTTTTCCTTTTTTGTAAATAACAAAAATTGTTTGTATTTGTTTGTAATTTCACGCATATCCCATCATTCTAGACAGTTTCAGGTATGCAAAATTTAAAAAGTTGCATCCGTCCGCGTCCGTCCCTTTGAGAAATTGATGTTTTTCTTGCAACAAAAATAGGTGCGAGATAGGTAAAATGCCTCGAAAGTGTTCTACAATATTTTATATTTTTATGTTTGCAGAAAGTAGTTGGCGGTTCAATTTTCATTGGAATGGTTATAGCTACCCTTCTTCTTACAATAAAAATTAGAAAAATTTACATGGCCTCTATTTTGCCGTTGAACCCTTTTGGTCACGTTTATTAATTTTCTTTTTTAATTTTTTTTTCAAGTTTGAATGAGTATCGTGTAGTAATATTACCTATAACCTTGAATAAAAAAAAAAAATTGTGAAATATGTGAAATTTCGAGGTATGCCTAGTATTTTTCATTTTTGAACCACTGTGCGCCGATGCGAAACGATTGGAAACATCGAATATCACGTATTCGTCCGAATTTTAGATAGAAAGAATGATTGCGGGAGCTGGGAAGTGAATCCTTAGCTACCGTCAATGCAGAACGATTGGAAACATCGAATATCACGTATACGTGCCAATTATCGATAGAACGAACGATTGCGGGAGCTGGGAAGTGAATCCTTACCTACCGTCGATGCAAAACGATTGGAAACATCGAATATCACGTATTCGTGCGAATTTTGGATAGAAAGAATGATTGCGGGAGCTGGGAAGTGAATCCTCACCTATCGTCGATGCAAAACGATTGCAAACATCGAATAGCACGTATTCGTGCCAATTATCGGTACAAAGAACGATTGCGGGAGCTGGGAACTGAATCCTTTCCTACCGTCGATGCGAAACGATTGGAAACATCGAATATCACGTATTCGTGCGAATTTTAGATAGAAAGAATGATTGCGGGAGCTGGGAAGTGAATCCTTCCCTACCGTCGATGCGAAACGATTGGAAACGTCGAATATCATGTATGCGTGCCAATTATCGATAGAACGAACGATTGCGGGAGCTGGAAAGTGGATCCTTAGCTACCGTCGATGCAGAACGATTGGATACATCGAATATCACATATTCGTGCCAATTATCGATAGAAAGAACGATTGCGGGAGCTGGGAAGTGACTCCTCAGCTACCGTCGATGCAGAACGATTGGAAACTTCGAATATCACGTATGCGTGCCAATTATCGAAAGAAAGAACGATTGCGGGAGCTGGGAAGTGAATCCTTAGCTACCGTCGATGCAGAACGATTGGAAACATCGAATATCACATATTCGTGCCAATTAACGATAGAAAGAACGATTGCGGTTGCTGGGAAGTGAATTCTTAGCTACCGTCGATGCAGAACGATTGGAAACATCGAATATCACGTATGCGTGCCAATCATCGATAGAAAGAACGATTGCTGGAGCTGGGAAGTGAATCCTTACCTACCGTCGATGCAAAACGATTGGAAACATCGAATATCATGTATTCGTGCCAATTATCCATAGAAAGAACGATTGCTGGAGCTGGGAAGTGAATCCTTACCTACCGTCGATGCAAAACGATTGGAAACATCGAATATCATGTATTCGTGCGAATTTTAGATAGAAAGAATGATTGCGGGAGCTGGGAAGTGAATCCTTAGCTACCGTCGATGCAGAACGATTGGAAACATCGAATTTCACGTATTCGTGCCAATTATCCATAGAAAGAACGATTGCTGGAGCTGGGAAGTGAATCCTTACCTACCGTCGATGCAAAACGATTGGAAACATCGAATATCATGTATTCGTGCGAATTTTAGATAGAAAAAATGATTGCGGGAGCTGGGAAGTGAATCCTTACCTACCGTCGATGCGAAACGATTGGAAACATCGAATATCACGTATGCGTGCCAATTATCGATAGAACGAACGATTGCGGGAGCTGGGAAGTGAATTCTTAGCTACCGTCGATGCAGAACGATTGGAAACATCGAATATCACGTATGCGTGCCAATTATCGATAGAAAGAACGATTGCTGGAGCTGGGAAGTGAATCCTTAGCTACCGTCGACGCGAAACGATTGGAAACATCGAATATCACGTATTCGTGCCAATTATCGATAGAAAGAACGATTGCGGGAGCTGGGAAGTGAATCCTTACCTCCCGTCGATGCAGAACGATTGGAAACATCGAATGTAACGTATTCGAGCCAATTACCGACAGAAAGAACGATTGCGAGGGCTGGGAAGTGAATCCTTACCCACCGTCGATGAAAAACGATTGGAAACATCGAATAGCACGTATTCGTGCCAATTATCGATAGAAAGAACGATTGCGGTAGCTGGGAAGTGAATCCTCACCTATCGTCGATGCAAAACGATTGCAAACATCGAATAGCACGTATTCGTGCCAATTATCGGTACAAAGAACGATTGCGGGAGCTGGGAAGTGAATCCTTTCCTACCGTCGATGCGAAACGATTGGAAACATCGAATATCACGTATTCGTGCGAATTTTAGATAGAAAGAATGATTGCGGGAGCTGGGAAGTGAATCCTTACCTACCGTCAATGCGAAACGATTGGAAACATCGAATATCACGTATGCGTGCCAATTATCGATAGAACGAACGATTGCGGGAGCTGGGAAGTGAATCCTTACCTACCGTCGATGCAGAACGATTGGAAACATCGAATATCACGTATTCGTACGAATTTTAGATAGAAAGAATGATTGCGGGAGCTGGGAAGTGAATCCTTACCTACCGTCGATGCGAAACAATTGGAAACATCGAATATCACGTATGCGTGCCAATTATCGATAGAACGAACGATTGCGGGAGCTGGAAAGTGGATCCTTAGCTACCGTCGATGCAGAACGATTGGAAACATCGAATATCACGTATTCGTGCGAATTTTAGATGGAAAGAATGATTGCGGGAGCTGGGAAGTGAATCCTTACCTACCGTCGATGCGAAACGATTGGAAACATCGAATATCACGTATGCGTGCCAATTATCGATAGAACGAACGATTGCGGGAGCTGGAAAGTGGATCCTTAGCTACCGTCGATGCAGAACGATTGGAAACATCGAATATCACATATTCGTGCCAATTATCGATAGAAAGAACGATTGCGGGAGCTGGGAAGTGAATCCTCAGCTACCGTCGATGCAGAACGATTGGAAACATCGAATATCACGTATGCGTGCCAATTATCGATAGAAAGAACGATTGCGGGAGCTGGGAAGTGAATCCTTAGCTACCGTCGATGCAGAACGATTGGAAACATCGAATATCACATATTCGTGCCAATTAACGATAGAAAGAACGATTGCGGTTGCTGGGAAGTGAATTCTTAGCTACCGTCGATGCAGAACGATTGGAAACATCGAATATCACGTATTCGTGCGAATTTTAGATAGAAAGAATGATTGCGGGAGCTGGGAAGTGAATCCTTACCTACCGTCGATGCGAAACGATTGGAAACATCGAATATCACGTATGCGTGCCAATTATCGATAGAACGAACGATTGCGGGAGCTGGAAAGTGGATCCTTAGCTACCGTCGATGCAGAACGATTGGAAACATCGAATATCACGTATGCGTGCTAATTATCGATAGAAAGAACGATTGCGGGAGCTGGGAAGTCAATCCTCACCTATCGTCGTTGCAAAACGATTGGAAACCTCGAATAGCACGTATTCGTGCCAATTATCGATAGAAAGAACGATTGCTGGAGCTGGGAAGTGAATCCTTAGCTACCGTCGATGCAGAACGATTGGAAACATCGAATTTCACGTATTCGTGCCAATTATCCATAGAAAGAACGATTGCTGGAGCTGGGAAGTGAATCCTTACCTACCGTCGATGCAAAACGATTGGAAACATCGAATATCATGTATTCGTGCGAATTTTAGATAGAAAGAATGATTGCGGGAGCTGGGAAGTGAATCCTTACCTACCGTCGATGCGAAAGGATTGGAAACATCGAATATCACGTATGCGTGCCAATTATCGATAGAACGAACGATTGCGGGAGCTGGGAAGTGAATTCTTAGCTACCGTCGATGCAGAACGATTGGAAACATCGAATATCACGTATGCGTGCCAATTATCGATAGAAAGAACGATTACGGGAGCTGGGAAGCGAATCCTTAGCTACCGCCGATGCGAAACGATTGGAAACATCGAATATCACGTATTCGTCCGAATTTTAGATAGAAAGAATGATTGCGGGAGCTGGGAAGTGAATCCATACCTACCGTCGATGCGAAACGATTGGAAACATCGAATATCACGTATTCGTGCCAATTATCGATAGAAAGAACGATTGCGGGAGCTGGGAAGTGAATCCTTACCTCCCGTCGATGCAGAACGATTGGAAACATCGAATGTAACGTATTCGAGCCAATTACCGACAGAAAGAACGATTGCGAGGGCTGGGAAGTGAATCCTTACCCACCGTCGATGAAAAACGATTGGAAACATCGAATAGCACGTATTCGTGCCAATTATCGATAGAAAGAACGATTGCGGGAGCTGGGAAGTGAATCCCCACCTATCGTCGATGCAAAACGATTGCAAACATAGAATAGCACGTATTCGTGCCAATTATCGGTACAAAGAACGATTGCGGGAGCTGGGAAGTGAATCCTTTCCTACCGTCGATGCGAAACGATTGGAAACATCGAATATCACGTATTCGTGCGAATTTTAGATAGAAAGAATGATTGCGGGAGCAGGGAAAGGAATCCTTACCTACCGTCAATGCGAAACGATTGGAAACATCGAATATCACGTATGCGTGCCAATTATCGATAGAACGAACGATTGCGGGAGGTGGGAAGTGAATCCTTACCTACCGTCCATGCAGAACGATTGGAAACATCGAATATCACGTATTCGTACGAATTTTAGATAGAAAGAATGATTGCGGGAGCTGGGAAGTGAATCCTTACCTACCGTCGATGCGAAACAATTGGAAACATCGAATATCACGTTTGCGTGCCAATTATCGATAGAACGAACGATTGCGGGAGCTGGAAAGTGGATCCTTAGCTACCGTCGATGCAGAACGATTGGAAACATCGAATATCACGTATTCGTGCCAATTTTAGATAGAAAGAACGATTGCTGGAGCTGGGAAGTGAATCCTTACCTACCGTCCATGCAAAACGATTGGGAACATCGAATATCACGTATTCGTGCGAATTTTAGATAGAAAGAATGATTGCGGGAGCTGGGAAGTGAATCCTTACCTACCGTCGATGCGAAACGATTGGAAACATCGAATATCACGTATGCGTGCCAATTATCGATAGAACGAACGATTGCGGGAGCTGGAAAGTGGATCCTTAGCTACCGTCGATGCAGAACGATTGGAAACATCGAATATCATGTATTCGTGCGAATTTTAGATAGAAAGAATGATTGCGGGAGCTGGGAAGTGAATCCTTACCTACCGTCGATGCGAAACGATTGGAAACATCGAATATCACGTATGCGTGCCAATTATCGATAGAACGAACGATTGCGGGAGCTGGGAAGTGAATCCTTACCTACCGCCCAAGCAAAACGATTGGAAACATCGAATATCACGTATTCGTGCGAATTTTAGATAGAAAGAATGATTGCGGGAGCTGGGTAGTGAATCCTTACCTACCGTCGATGCGAAACAATTGGAAACATCGAATATCACGTATGCGTGCCAATTATCGATAGAACGAACGATTGCGGGAGCTGGAAAGTGGATCCTTAGCTACCGTCGATGCAGAACGATTGGAAACATCGAATATCACGTATTCGTGCGAATTTTAGATAGAAAGAATGATTGCGGGAGCTGGGAAGTGAATCCTTACCTACCGTCGATGCGAAACAATTGGAAACATCGAATATCACGTATGCGTGCCAATTATCGATAGAACGAACGATTGCGGGAGCTGGAAAGTGGATCCTTAGCTACCGTCGATGCAGAACGATTGGAAACATCGAATATCACATATTCGTGCCAATTATCGATAGAAAGAACGATTGCGGGAGCTGGGAAGTGAATCCTTAGCTACCGTCGATGCAGAACGATTGGAAACATCGAATATCACGTATTCGTGCGAATTTTAGATAGAAAGCATGATTGCGGGAGCTGGGAAGTGAATCCTTACCTACCGTCGATGCGAAACGATTGGAAACATCGAATATCACGTATGCGTGCCAATTATCGATAGAACGAACGATTGCGGGAGCTGGAAAGTGGATCCTTAGCTACCGTCGATGCAGAACGATTGGAAACATCGAATATCACGTATGCGTGCTAATTATCGATAGAAAGAACGATTGCGGGAGCTGGGAAGTTAATCCTCACCTATCGTCGTTGCAAAACGATTGGAAACCTCGAATAGCACGTATTCGTGCCAATTATCGATAGAAAGAACGATTGCTGGAGCTGGGAAGTGAATCCTTAGCTACCGTCGATGCAGAACGATTGGAAACATCGAATTTCACGTATTCGTGCCAATTATCCATAGAAATAACGATTGCGGGAGCAGGGAAGTGAATTCTTAGCTACCGTCGATGCAGAACGATTGGAAACATCGAATATCACGTATGCGTGCCAATTATCGATAGAAAGAACGATTGCTGGAGCTGGGAAATGAATCCTTAGCTACCGTCGATGCAGAACGATTGGAAACATCGAATTTCACGTATTCATGCCAATTATCGATAGAAAGAACGATTACGGGAGCTGGGAAGTGAATCCTTACCTCCTGTCGATGCAGAACGATTGGAAACATCGAATATCACGTATGCGTGCTAATTATCGATAGAAAGAACGATTGCGGGAGCTGGGAAGTTAATCCTCACCTATCGTCGTTGCAAAACGATTGGAAACCTCGAATAGCACGTATTCGTGCCAATTATCGATAGAAAGAACGATTGCTGGAGCTGGGAAGTGAATCCTTAGCTACCGTCGATGCAGAACGATTGGAAACATCGAATTTCACGTATTCGTGCCAATTTTAGATAGAAAGAACGACTGCTGGAGCTGGGAAGTGAATCCTTACCTACCGTCGATGCAAAACGATTGGAAACATCGAATATCACGTATGCGTGCTAATTATCGATAGAAAGAACGATTGCTGGAGCTGGGAAGTGAATCCTTACCTACCGTCCATGCAAAACGATTGGAAACATCGAATATCACGTATTCGTGCGAATTTTAGATAGAAAGAATGATTGCGGGAGCTGGGAAGTGAATCCTTACCTACCGTCGATGCGAAACAATTGGAAACATCGAATATCACGTATGCGTGCCAATTATCGATAGAACGAGCGTTTGCGGGAGCTGGAAAGTGGATCCTTAGCTACCGTCGATGCAGAACGATTGGAAACATCGAATATCACATATTCGTGCCAATTATCGATAGAAAGAACTATTGCGGGAGCTGGGAAGTGAATCCTCAGCTACCGTCGATGCAGAACGATTGGAAACATCGAATATCACGTATGCGTGCCAATTATCGATAGAAAGAACGATTGCGGGAGCTGGGAAGTGAATCCTTAGCTACCGTCGATGCAGAACGATTGGAAACATCGAATATCACGTATTCGTGCGAATTTTAGATAGAAAGAATGATTGCGGGAGCTGGGAAGTGAATCCTTACCCACCGTCGATGCGAAACGATTGGAAACATCGAATATCACGTCTGCGTGCCAATTACCGATAGAACGAACGATTGCGGGAGCTGGAAAGTGGATCCTTACCTACCGCCCAAGCAAAACGATTGGAAACATCGAATATCACGTATTCGTGCGAATTTTAGATAGAAAGAATGATTGCGGGAGCTGGGTAGTGAATCCTTACCTACCGTCGATGCGAAACAATTGGAAACATCGAATATCACGTATGCGTGCCAATTATCGATAGAACGAACGATTGCGGGAGCTGGAAAGTGGATCCTTAGCTACCGTCGATGCAGAACGATTGGAAATATGGAATATCACGTATGCGTGCCAATTATCGATAGAAAGAACGATTGCGGGAGCTGGGAAGTGAATCCTTAGCTACCGTCGATGCAGAACGATTGGAAACATCGAATATCACATATTCGTGCCAATTAACGATAGAAAGAACGATTGCGGTTGCTGGGAAGTGAATTCTTAGCTACCGTCGATGCAGAACGATTGGAAACATCGAATATCACGTATTCGTGCGAATTTTAGATAGAAAGAATGATTGCGGAAGCTGGGAAGTGAATCCTTACCTACCGTCGATGCGAAACGATTGGAAACATCGAATATCACGTATGCGTGCCAATTATCGATAGAACGAACGATTGCGGGAGCTGGAAAGTGGATCCTTAGCTACCGTCGATGCAGAACGATTGGAAACATCGAATATCACGTATGCGTGCTAATTATCGATAGAAAGAACGATTGCGGGAGCTGGGAAGTTAATCCTCACCTATCGTCGTTGCAAAACTATTGGAAACCTCGAATAGCACGTATTCGTGCCAATCATCGATAGAAAGAACGATTGCTGGAGCTGGGAAGTGAATCCTTACCTCCCGTCGATGCAAAACGATTGGAAACATCGAATATCACGTATGCGTGCCAATTATCGATAGAACGAACGATTGCGGGAGCTGGGAAGTGAATCCTTACCTACCGCCCAAGCAAAACGATTGGAAACATCGAATATCACGTATTCGTGCGAATTTTAGATAGAAAGAATGATTGCGGGAGCTGGGTAGTGAATCCTTACCTACCGTCGATGCGAAACAATTGGAAACATCGAATATCACGTATGCGTGCCAATTATCGATAGAACGAACGATTGCGGGAGCTGGAAAGTGGATCCTTAGCTACCGTCGATGCAGAACGATTGGAAATATGGAATATCACGTATGCGTGCCAATTATCGATAGAAAGAACGATTGCGGGAGCTGGGAAGTGAATCCTTAGCTACCGTCGATGCAGAACGATTGGAAACATCGAATATCACATATTCGTGCCAATTAACGATAGAAAGAACGATTGCGGTTGCTGGGAAGTGAATTCTTAGCTACCGTCGATGCGAAACGATTGGAAACATCGAATATCACGTATTCGTGCGAATTTTAGATAGAAAGAATGATTGCGGGAGCAGGGAAAGGAATCCTTACCTACCGTCAATGCGAAACGATTGGAAACATCGAATATCACGTATGCGTGCCAATTATCGATAGAACGAACGATTGCGGGAGGTGGGAAGTGAATCCTTACCTACCGTCCATGCAGAACGATTGGAAACATCGAATATCACGTATTCGTACGAATTTTAGATAGAAAGAATGATTGCGGGAGCTGGGAAGTGAATCCTTACCTACCGTCGATGCGAAACAATTGGAAACATCGAATATCACGTTTGCGTGCCAATTATCGATAGAACGAACGATTGCGGGAGCTGGAAAGTGGATCCTTAGCTACCGTCGATGCAGAACGATTGGAAACATCGAATATCACGTATTCGTGCCAATTTTAGATAGAAAGAACGATTGCTGGAGCTGGGAAGTGAATCCTTACCTACCGTCCATGCAAAACGATTGGGAACATCGAATATCACGTATTCGTGCGAATTTTAGATAGAAAGAATGATTGCGGGAGCTGGGAAGTGAATCCTTACCTACCGTCGATGCGAAACGATTGGAAACATCGAATATCACGTATGCGTGCCAATTATCGATAGAACGAACGATTGCGGGAGCTGGAAAGTGGATCCTTAGCTACCGTCGATGCAGAACGATTGGAAACATCGAATATCACATATTCGTGCCAATTATCGATAGAAAGAACGATTGCGGGAGCTGGGAAGTGAATCCTCAGCTACCGTCGATGCAGAACGATTGGAAACATCGAATATCATGTATTCGTGCGAATTTTAGATAGAAAGAATGATTGCGGGAGCTGGGAAGTGAATCCTTACCTACCGTCGATGCGAAACGATTGGAAACATCGAATATCACGTATGCGTGCCAATTATCGATAGAACGAACGATTGCGGGAGCTGGGAAGTGAATCCTTACCTACCGCCCAAGCAAAACGATTGGAAACATCGAATATCACGTATTCGTGCGAATTTTAGATAGAAAGAATGATTGCGGGAGCTGGGTAGTGAATCCTTACCTACCGTCGATGCGAAACAATTGGAAACATCGAATATCACGTATGCGTGCCAATTATCGATAGAACGAACGATTGCGGGAGCTGGAAAGTGGATCCTTAGCTACCGTCGATGCAGAACGATTGGAAACATCGAATATCACGTATTCGTGCGAATTTTAGATAGAAAGAATGATTGCGGGAGCTGGGAAGTGAATCCTTACCTACCGTCGATGCGAAACAATTGGAAACATCGAATATCACGTATGCGTGCCAATTATCGATAGAACGAACGATTGCGGGAGCTGGAAAGTGGATCCTTAGCTACCGTCGATGCAGAACGATTGGAAACATCGAATATCACATATTCGTGCCAATTATCGATAGAAAGAACGATTGCGGGAGCTGGGAAGTGAATCCTTAGCTACCGTCGATGCAGAACGATTGGAAACATCGAATATCACGTATTCGTGCGAATTTTAGATAGAAAGCATGATTGCGGGAGCTGGGAAGTGAATCCTTACCTACCGTCGATGCGAAACGATTGGAAACATCGAATATCACGTATGCGTGCCAATTATCGATAGAACGAACGATTGCGGGAGCTGGAAAGTGGATCCTTAGCTACCGTCGATGCAGAACGATTGGAAACATCGAATATCACGTATGCGTGCTAATTATCGATAGAAAGAACGATTGCGGGAGCTGGGAAGTTAATCCTCACCTATCGTCGTTGCAAAACGATTGGAAACCTCGAATAGCACGTATTCGTGCCAATTATCGATAGAAAGAACGATTGCTGGAGCTGGGAAGTGAATCCTTAGCTACCGTCGATGCAGAACGATTGGAAACATCGAATTTCACGTATTCGTGCCAATTATCCATAGAAATAACGATTGCGGGAGCAGGGAAGTGAATTCTTAGCTACCGTCGATGCAGAACGATTGGAAACATCGAATATCACGTATGCGTGCCAATTATCGATAGAAAGAACGATTGCTGGAGCTGGGAAATGAATCCTTAGCTACCGTCGATGCAGAACGATTGGAAACATCGAATTTCACGTATTCGTGCCAATTATCGATAGAAAGAACGATTACGGGAGCTGGGAAGTGAATCCTTACCTCCTGTCGATGCAGAACGATTGGAAACATCGAATATCACGTATGCGTGCTAATTATCGATAGAAAGAACGATTGCGGGAGCTGGGAAGTTAATCCTCACCTATCGTCGTTGCAAAACGATTGGAAACCTCGAATAGCACGTATTCGTGCCAATTATCGATAGAAAGAACGATTGCTGGAGCTGGGAAGTGAATCCTTAGCTACCGTCGATGCAGAACGATTGGAAACATCGAATTTCACGTATTCGTGCCAATTTTAGATAGAAAGAACGACTGCTGGAGCTGGGAAGTGAATCCTTACCTACCGTCGATGCAAAACGATTGGAAACATCGAATATCACGTATGCGTGCTAATTATCGATAGAAAGAACGATTGCTGGAGCTGGGAAGTGAATCCTTACCTACCGTCCATGCAAAACGATTGGAAACATCGAATATCACGTATTCGTGCGAATTTTAGATAGAAAGAATGATTGCGGGAGCTGGGAAGTGAATCCTTACCTACCGTCGATGCGAAACAATTGGAAACATCGAATATCACGTATGCGTGCCAATTATCGATAGAACGAGCGTTTGCGGGAGCTGGAAAGTGGATCCTTAGCTACCGTCGATGCAGAACGATTGGAAACATCGAATATCACATATTCGTGCCAATTATCGATAGAAAGAACTATTGCGGGAGCTGGGAAGTGAATCCTCAGCTACCGTCGATGCAGAACGATTGGAAACATCGAATATCACGTATGCGTGCCAATTATCGATAGAAAGAACGATTGCGGGAGCTGGGAAGTGAATCCTTAGCTACCGTCGATGCAGAACGATTGGAAACATCGAATATCACGTATTCGTGCGAATTTTAGATAGAAAGAATGATTGCGGGAGCTGGGAAGTGAATCCTTACCCACCGTCGATGCGAAACGATTGGAAACATCGAATATCACGTATGCGTGCCAATTACCGATAGAACGAACGATTGCGGGAGCTGGAAAGTGGATCCTTAGCTACCGTCGATGCAGAACGATTGGAAACATCGAATATCACGTATGCGTGCTAATTATCGATAGAAAGAACGATTGCGGGAGCTGGGAAGTTAAGCCTCACCTATCGTCGTTGCAAAACGATTGGAAACCTCGAATAGCACGTATTCGTGCCAATTATCGATAGAAAGAACGATTGCTGGAGCTGGGAAGTGAATCCTTAGCTACCGTCGATGCAGAACGATTGGAAACATCGAATTTCACGTATTCGTGCCAATTATCCATAGAAATAACGATTGCGGGAGCAGGGAAGTGAATTCTTAGCTACCGTCGATGCAGAACGATTGGAAACATCGAATATCACGTATTCGTGCGAATTTTAGATAGAAAGAATGATTGCGGGAGCTGGGAAGTGAATCCTTACCTACCGTCGATGCGAAACGATTGGAAACATCGAATATCACGTATGCGTGCCAATTATCGATAGAACGAACGATTGCGGGAGCTGGGAAGTGAATCCTTACCTACCGCCCAAGCAAAACGATTGGAAACATCGAATATCACGTATTCGTGCGAATTTTAGATAGAAAGAATGATTGCGGGAGCTGGGTAGTGAATCCTTACCTACCGTCGATGCGAAACAATTGGAAACATCGAATATCACGTATGCGTGCCAATTATCGATAGAACGAACGATTGCGGGAGCTGGAAAGTGGATCCTTAGCTACCGTCGATGCAGAACGATTGGAAATATGGAATATCACGTATGCGTGCCAATTATCGATAGAAAGAACGATTGCGGGAGCTGGGAAGTGAATCCTTAGCTACCGTCGATGCAGAACGATTGGAAACATCGAATATCACATATTCGTGCCAATTAACGATAGAAAGAACGATTGCGGTTGCTGGGAAGTGAATTCTTAGCTACCGTCGATGCAGAACGATTGGAAACATCGAATATCACGTATTCGTGCGAATTTTAGATAGAAAGAATGATTGCGGAAGCTGGGAAGTGAATCCTTACCTACCGTCGATGCGAAACGATTGGAAACATCGAATATCACGTATGCGTGCCAATTATCGATAGAACGAACGATTGCGGGAGCTGGAAAGTGGATCCTTAGCTACCGTCGATGCAGAACGATTGGAAACATCGAATATCACGTATGCGTGCTAATTATCGATAGAAAGAACGATTGCGGGAGCTGGGAAGTTAATCCTCACCTATCGTCGTTGCAAAACTATTGGAAACCTCGAATAGCACGTATTCGTGCCAATCATCGATAGAAAGAACGATTGCTGGAGCTGGGAAGTGAATCCTTACCTCCCGTCGATGCAAAACGATTGGAAACATCGAATGTAACGTATTCGAGCCAATTACCGACAGAAAGAACGATTGCGAGGGCTGGGAAGTGAATCCTTACCCACCGTCGATGAAAAACGATTGGAAACATCGAATAGCACGTATTCGTGCCAATTATCGATAGAAAGAACGATTGCGGGAGCTGGGAAGTGAATCCCCACCTATCGTCGATGCAAAACGATTGCAAACATAGAATAGCACGTATTCGTGCCAATTATCGGTACAAAGAACGATTGCGGGAGCTGGGAAGTGAATCCTTTCCTACCGTCGATGCGAAACGATTGGAAACATCGAATATCACGTATTCGTGCGAATTTGAGATAGAAAGAATGATTGCGGGAGCAGGGAAAGGAATCCTTACCTACCGTCAATGCGAAACGATTGGAAACATCGAATATCACGTATGCGTGCCAATTATCGATAGAACGAACGATTGCGGGAGGTGGGAAGTGAATCCTTACCTACCGTCCATGCAGAACGATTGGAAACATCGAATATCACGTATTCGTACGAATTTTAGATAGAAAGAATGATTGCGGGAGCTGGGAAGTGAATCCTTACCTACCGTCGATGCGAAACAATTGGAAACATCGAATATCACGTTTGCGTGCCAATTATCGATAGAACGAACGATTGCGGGAGCTGGAAAGTGGATCCTTAGCTACCGTCGATGCAGAAAGATTGGAAACATCGAATATCACGTATTCGTGCCAATTTTAGATAGAAAGAACGATTGCTGGAGCTGGGAAGTGAATCCTTACCTACCGTCCATGCAAAACGATTGGGAACATCGAATATCACGTATTCGTGCGAATTTTAGATAGAAAGAATGATTGCGGGAGCTGGGAAGTGAATCCTTACCTACCGTCGATGCGAAACGATTGGAAACATCGAATATCACGTATGCGTGCCAATTATCGATAGAACGAACGATTGCGGGAGCTGGAAAGTGGATCCTTAGCTACCGTCGATGCAGAACGATTGGAAACATCGAATATCACATATTCGTGCCAATTATCGATAGAAAGAACGATTGCGGGAGCTGGGAAGTGAATCCTCAGCTACCGTCGATGCAGAACGATTGGAAACATCGAATATCATGTATTCGTGCGAATTTTAGATAGAAAGAATGATTGCGGGAGCTGGGAAGTGAATCCTTACCTACCGTCGATGCGAAACGATTGGAAACATCGAATATCACGTATGCGTGCCAATTATCGATAGAACGAACGATTGCGGGAGCTGGGAAGTGAATCCTTACCTACCGCCCAAGCAAAACGATTGGAAACATCGAATATCACGTATTCGTGCGAATTTTAGATAGAAAGAATGATTGCGGGAGCTGGGTAGTGAATCCTTACCTACCGTCGATGCGAAACAATTGGAAACATCGAATATCACGTATGCGTGCCAATTATCGATAGAACGAACGATTGCGGGAGCTGGAAAGTGGATCCTTAGCTACCGTCGATGCAGAACGATTGGAAACATCGAATATCACGTATTCGTGCGAATTTTAGATAGAAAGAATGATTGCGGGAGCTGGGAAGTGAATCCTTACCTACCGTCGATGCGAAACAATTGGAAACATCGAATATCACGTATGCGTGCCAATTATCGATAGAACGAACGATTGCGGGAGCTGGAAAGTGGATCCTTAGCTACCGTCGATGCAGAACGATTGGAAACATCGAATATCACATATTCGTGCCAATTATCGATAGAAAGAACGATTGCGGGAGCTGGGAAGTGAATCCTTAGCTACCGTCGATGCAGAACGATTGGAAACATCGAATATCACGTATTCGTGCGAATTTTAGATAGAAAGCATGATTGCGGGAGCTGGGAAGTGAATCCTTACCTACCGTCGATGCGAAACGATTGGAAACATCGAATATCACGTATGCGTGCCAATTATCGATAGAACGAACGATTGCGGGAGCTGGAAAGTGGATCCTTAGCTACCGTCGATGCAGAACGATTGGAAACATCGAATATCACGTATGCGTGCTAATTATCGATAGAAAGAACGATTGCGGGAGCTGGGAAGTTAATCCTCACCTATCGTCGTTGCAAAACGATTGGAAACCTCGAATAGCACGTATTCGTGCCAATTATCGATAGAAAGAACGATTGCTGGAGCTGGGAAGTGAATCCTTAGCTACCGTCGATGCAGAACGATTGGAAACATCGAATTTCACGTATTCGTGCCAATTATCCATAGAAATAACGATTGCGGGAGCAGGGAAGTGAATTCTTAGCTACCGTCGATGCAGAACGATTGGAAACATCGAATATCACGTATGCGTGCCAATTATCGATAGAAAGAACGATTGCTGGAGCTGGGAAATGAATCCTTAGCTACCGTCGATGCAGAACGATTGGAAACATCGAATTTCACGTATTCGTGCCAATTATCGATAGAAAGAACGATTACGGGAGCTGGGAAGTGAATCCTTACCTCCTGTCGATGCAGAACGATTGGAAACATCGAATATCACGTATGCGTGCTAATTATCGATAGAAAGAACGATTGCGGGAGCTGGGAAGTTAATCCTCACCTATCGTCGTTGCAAAACGATTGGAAACCTCGAATAGCACGTATTCGTGCCAATTATCGATAGAAAGAACGATTGCTGGAGCTGGGAAGTGAATCCTTAGCTACCGTCGATGCAGAACGATTGGAAACATCGAATTTCACGTATTCGTGCCAATTTTAGATAGAAAGAACGACTGCTGGAGCTGGGAAGTGAATCCTTACCTACCGTCGATGCAAAACGATTGGAAACATCGAATATCACGTATGCGTGCTAATTATCGATAGAAAGAACGATTGCTGGAGCTGGGAAGTGAATCCTTACCTACCGTCCATGCAAAACGATTGGAAACATCGAATATCACGTATTCGTGCGAATTTTAGATAGAAAGAATGATTGCGGGAGCTGGGAAGTGAATCCTTACCTACCGTCGATGCGAAACAATTGGAAACATCGAATATCACGTATGCGTGCCAATTATCGATAGAACGAGCGTTTGCGGGAGCTGGAAAGTGGATCCTTAGCTACCGTCGATGCAGAACGATTGGAAACATCGAATATCACATATTCGTGCCAATTATCGATAGAAAGAACTATTGCGGGAGCTGGGAAGTGAATCCTCAGCTACCGTCGATGCAGAACGATTGGAAACATCGAATATCACGTATGCGTGCCAATTATCGATAGAAAGAACGATTGCGGGAGCTGGGAAGTGAATCCTTAGCTACCGTCGATGCAGAACGATTGGAAACATCGAATATCACGTATTCGTGCGAATTTTAGATAGAAAGAATGATTGCGGGAGCTGGGTAGTGAATCCTTACCCACCGTCGATGCGAAACGATTGGAAACATCGAATATCACGTATGCGTGCCAATTACCGATAGAACGAACGATTGCGGGAGCTGGAAAGTGGATCCTTAGCTACCGTCGATGCAGAACGATTGGAAACATCGAATATCACGTATGCGTGCTAATTATCGATAGAAAGAACGATTGCGGGAGCTGGGAAGTTAAGCCTCACCTATCGTCGTTGCAAAACGATTGGAAACCTCGAATAGCACGTATTCGTGCCAATTATCGATAGAAAGAACGATTGCTGGAGCTGGGAAGTGAATCCTTAGCTACCGTCGATGCAGAACGATTGGAAACATCGAATTTCACGTATTCGTGCCAATTATCCATAGAAATAACGATTGCGGGAGCAGGGAAGTGAATTCTTAGCTACCGTCGATGCAGAACGATTGGAAACATCGAATATCACGTATTCGTGCGAATTTTAGATAGAAAGAATGATTGCGGGAGCTGGGAAGTGAATCCTTACCTACCGTCGATGCGAAACGATTGGAAACATCGAATATCACGTATGCGTGCCAATTATCGATAGAACGAACGATTGCGGGAGCTGGGAAGTGAATCCTTACCTACCGCCCAAGCAAAACGATTGGAAACATCGAATATCACGTATTCGTGCGAATTTTAGATAGAAAGAATGATTGCGGGAGCTGGGTAGTGAATCCTTACCTACGTCGATGCGAAACAATTGGAAACATCGAATATCACGTATGCGTGCCAATTATCGATAGAACGAACGATTGCGGGAGCTGGAAAGTGGATCCTTAGCTACCGTCGATGCAGAACGATTGGAAATATGGAATATCACGTATGCGTGCCAATTATCGATAGAAAGAACGATTGCGGGAGCTGGGAAGTGAATCCTTAGCTACCGTCGATGCAGAACGATTGGAAACATCGAATATCACATATTCGTGCCAATTAACGATAGAAAGAACGATTGCGGTTGCTGGGAAGTGAATTCTTAGCTACCGTCGATGCAGAACGATTGGAAACATCGAATATCACGTATTCGTGCGAATTTTAGATAGAAAGAATGATTGCGGAAGCTGGGAAGTGAATCCTTACCTACCGTCGATGCGAAACGATTGGAAACATCGAATATCACGTATGCGTGCCAATTATCGATAGAACGAACGATTGCGGGAGCTGGAAAGTGGATCCTTAGCTACCGTCGATGCAGAACGATTGGAAACATCGAATATCACGTATGCGTGCTAATTATCGATAGAAAGAACGATTGCGGGAGCTGGGAAGTTAATCCTCACCTATCGTCGTTGCAAAACTATTGGAAACCTCGAATAGCACGTATTCGTGCCAATCATCGATAGAAAGAACGATTGCTGGAGCTGGGAAGTGAATCCTTAGCTACCGTCGATGCAGAACGATTGGAAACATCGAATTTCACGTATTCGTGCCAATTATCCATAGAAATAACGATTGCGGGAGCAGGGAAGTGAATCCATACCTACCGCCGATGCGAAACGATTGGAAACATCGAATATCACGTATTCGTGCGAATTTTAGATAGAAAGAATGATTGCGGGAGCTGGGAAGTGAATTCTTACCTACCGTCGATGCGAAACGATTGGAAACATCGAATATCACGTATGCGTGCCAATTATCGATAGAACGAACTATTGCGGGAGCTGGGAAGTGAATTCTTAGCTACCGTCGATGCAGAACGATTGGAAACATCGAATATCACGTATGCGCGCCAATTATCGATAGAAAGAACGATTGCTGGAGCTGGGAAGTGAATCCTTAGCTACCGTCGATGCAGAACGATTGGAAACATCGAATTTCACGTATTCGTGCCAATTATCGATAGAAAGGACGATTACGGGAGCTGGGAAGCGAATCCTTACCTCCTGTCGATGCAGAACGATTGGAAACATCGAATTTCACGTATTCGTGCCAATTTTAGATAGAAAGAACGATTGCTGGAGCTGGGAAGTGAATCCTTACCTACCGTCGATGCAAAACGATTGGAAACATCGAATATCACGTATGCGTGCTAATTATCGATAGAAAGAACGATTGCGGGAGCTGGGAAGTTAAGCCTCACCTATCGTCGTTGCAAAACGATTGGAAACCTCGAATAGCACGTATTCGTGCCAATTATCGATAGAAAGAACGATTGCTGGAGCTGGGAAGTGAATCCTTAGCTACCGTCGATGCAGAACGATTGGAAACATCGAATTTCACGTATTCGTGCCAATTATCCATAGAAATAACGATTGCGGGAGCAGGGAAGTGAATTCTTAGCTACCGTCGATGCAGAACGATTGGAAACATCGAATATCACGTATTCGTGCGAATTTTAGATAGAAAGAATGATTGCGGGAGCTGGGAAGTGAATCCTTACCTACCGTCGATGCGAAACGATTGGAAACATCGAATATCACGTATGCGTGCCAATTATCGATAGAACGAACGATTGCGGGAGCTGGGAAGTGAATCCTTACCTACCGCCCAAGCAAAACGATTGGAAACATCGAATATCACGTATTCGTGCGAATTTTAGATAGAAAGAATGATTGCGGGAGCTGGGTAGTGAATCCTTACCTACGTCGATGCGAAACAATTGGAAACATCGAATATCACGTATGCGTGCCAATTATCGATAGAACGAACGATTGCGGGAGCTGGAAAGTGGATCCTTAGCTACCGTCGATGCAGAACGATTGGAAATATGGAATATCACGTATGCGTGCCAATTATCGATAGAAAGAACGATTGCGGGAGCTGGGAAGTGAATCCTTAGCTACCGTCGATGCAGAACGATTGGAAACATCGAATATCACATATTCGTGCCAATTAACGATAGAAAGAACGATTGCGGTTGCTGGGAAGTGAATTCTTAGCTACCGTCGATGCAGAACGATTGGAAACATCGAATATCACGTATTCGTGCGAATTTTAGATAGAAAGAATGATTGCGGAAGCTGGGAAGTGAATCCTTACCTACCGTCGATGCGAAACGATTGGAAACATCGAATATCACGTATGCGTGCCAATTATCGATAGAACGAACGATTGCGGGAGCTGGAAAGTGGATCCTTAGCTACCGTCGATGCAGAACGATTGGAAACATCGAATATCACGTATGCGTGCTAATTATCGATAGAAAGAACGATTGCGGGAGCTGGGAAGTTAATCCTCACCTATCGTCGTTGCAAAACTATTGGAAACCTCGAATAGCACGTATTCGTGCCAATCATCGATAGAAAGAACGATTGCTGGAGCTGGGAAGTGAATCCTTAGCTACCGTCGATGCAGAACGATTGGAAACATCGAATTTCACGTATTCGTGCCAATTATCCATAGAAATAACGATTGCGGGAGCAGGGAAGTGAATCCATACCTACCGCCGATGCGAAACGATTGGAAACATCGAATATCACGTATTCGTGCGAATTTTAGATAGAAAGAATGATTGCGGGAGCTGGGAAGTGAATTCTTACCTACCGTCGATGCGAAACGATTGGAAACATCGAATATCACGTATGCGTGCCAATTATCGATAGAACGAACTATTGCGGGAGCTGGGAAGTGAATTCTTAGCTACCGTCGATGCAGAACGATTGGAAACATCGAATATCACGTATGCGCGCCAATTATCGATAGAAAGAACGATTGCTGGAGCTGGGAAGTGAATCCTTAGCTACCGTCGATGCAGAACGATTGGAAACATCGAATTTCACGTATTCGTGCCAATTATCGCTAGAAAGGACGATTACGGGAGCTGGGAAGCGAATCCTTACCTCCTGTCGATGCAGAACGATTGGAAACATCGAATTTCACGTATTCGTGCCAATTTTAGATAGAAAGAACGATTGCTGGAGCTGGGAAGTGAATCCTTACCTACCGTCGATGCAAAACGATTGGAAACATCGAATATCACGTATGCGTGCTAATTATCGATAGAAAGAACGATTGCTGGAGCTGGGAAGTGAATCCTTAGCTACCGTCAATGCAGAACGATTGGAAACATCGAATTTCACGTATTCGTGCCAATTTTAGATAGAAAGAACGATTATGGGGGCAGGGAAGTGAATCCTTAGCTACCGCCGATGCGAAACGATTGGAAACATCGAATATCACGTATTCGTCCGAATTTTAGATAGAAAGAATGATTGCGGGAGCTGGGAAGTGAATCCATACCTACCGTCGATGCGAAACGATTGGAAACATCGAATATCACGTATTCGTGCCAATTATCGATAGAAAGAACGATTGCGGGAGCTGGGAAGTGAATCCTTACCTCCCGTCGATGCAGAACGATTGGAAACATCGAATGTAACGTATTCGAGCCAATTACCGACAGAAAGAACGATTGCGAGGGCTGGGAAGTGAATACTTACCTACCGTCGATGAAAAACGATTGGAAACATCGAATAGCACGTATTCGTGCCAATTATCGGTACAAAGAACGATTGCGGGAGCTGGGAAGTGAATCCTTTCCTACCGTCGATGCGAAACGATTGGAAACATCGAATATCACATATTCGTGCCAATTATCGATAGAAAGAACGATTGCGGGAGCTGGGAAGTGAATCCTCAGCTACCGTCGATGCAGAACGATTGGAAACATCGAATATCATGTATTCGTGCGAATTTTGGATAGAAAGAATGATTGCGGGAGCTGGGAAGTGAATCCTTACCTACCGTCGATGCGAAACGATTGGAAACATCGAATATCACGTATGCGTGCCAATTATCGATAGAACGAACGATTGCGGGAGCTGGAAAGTGGATCCTTAGCTACCGTCGATGCAGATCGATTGGAAACATCGAATATCACATATTCGTGCCAATTATCGATAGAAAGAACGATTGCGGGAGCTGGGAAGTGAATCCTCAGCTACCGTCGATTGAGAACGATTGGAAACATCGAATATCATGTATTCGTGCGAATTTTGGATAGAAAGAATGATTGCGGGAGCTGGGAAGTGAATCCTTACCTACCGTCGATGCAGAACGATTGGAAACATCGAATTTCACGTATTCGTGCCAATTATCCATAGAAAGAACGATTGCTGGAGCTGGGAAGTGAATCCTTACCTACCGTCGATGCAAAACGATTGGAAACATCGAATATCATGTATTCGTGCGAATTTTAGATAGAAAGAATGATTGCGGGAGCTGGGAAGTGAATCCTTACCTACCGTCGATGCGAAACGATTGGAAACATCGAATATCACGTATGCGTGCCAATTATCGATAGAACGAACGATTGCGGGAGCTGGAAAGTGGATCCTTAGCTACCGTCGATGCAGAACGATTGGAAACATCGAATATCACGTATGCGTGCTAATTATCGATAGAAAGAACGATTGCGGGAGCTGGGAAGTCAATCCTCACCTATCGTCGTTGCAAAACGATTGGAAACCTCGAATAGCACGTATTCGTGCCAATTATCGATAGAAAGAACGATTGCTGGAGCTGGGAAGTGAATCCTTAGCTACCGTCGATGCAGAACGATTGGAAACATCGAATTTCACGTATTCGTGCCAATTATCCATAGAAAGAACGATTGCTGGAGCTGGGAAGTGAATCCTTACCTACCGTCGATGCAAAACGATTGGAAACATCGAATATCATGTATTCGTGCGAATTTTAGATAGAAAGAACGATTGCGGGAGCTGGGAAGTGAATCCTTACCTCCCGTCGATGCAGAACGATTGGAAACATCGAATATCACGTATGCGTGCCAATTATCGATAGAAAGAACGATTGCTGGAGCTGGGAAGTGAATCCTTAGCTACCGTCGATGCAGAACGATTGGAAACATCGAATGTAACGTATTCGAGCCAATTACCGACAGAAAGAACGATTGCGAGGGCTGGGAAGTGAATCCTTACCTACCGTCGATGCGAAACGATTGGAAACATCGAATATCACGTATGCGTGCCAATTATCGATAGAACGAACGATTGCGGGAGCTGGGAAGTGAATTCTTAGCTACCGTCGATGCAGAACGATTGGAAACATCGAATATCACATATTCGTGCCAATTATCGATAGAAAGAACGATTGCGGGAGCTGGGAAGTGAATCCTTAGCTACCGTCGATGCAGAACGATTGGAAACATCGAATGTAACGTATTCGAGCCAATTACCGACAGAAAGAACGATTGCGAGGGCTGGGAAGTGAATCCTTACCTACCGTCGATGCGAAACTTTTGGAAACATCGAATATCACGTATGCGTGCCAATTATCGATAGAACGAACGATTGCGGGAGCTGGGAAGTGAATTCTTAGCTACCGTCGATGCAGAACGATTGGAAACATCGAATATCACGTATGCGTGCCAATTATCGATAGAAAGAACGATTGCTGGAGCTGGGAAGTGAATCCTTAGCTACCGTCGATGCAGAACGATTGGAAACATCGAATTTCACGTATTCGTGCCAATTATCGATAGAAAGAACGATTACGGGAGCTGGGAAGCGAATCCTTAGCTACCGCCGATGCGAAACGATTGGAAACATCGAATATCACGTATTCGTCCGAATTTTAGATAGAAAGAATGATTGCGGGAGCTGGGAAGTGAATCCATACCTACCGTCGATGCGAAACGATTGGAAACATCGAATATCACGTATTCGTGCCAATTATCGATAGAAAGAACGATTGCGGGAGCTGGGAAGTGAATCCTTACCTCCCGTCGATGCAGAACGATTGGAAACATCGAATGTAACGTATTCGAGCCAATTACCGACAGAAAGAACGATTGCGAGGGCTGGGAAGTGAATCCTTACCCACCGTCGATGAAAAACGATTGGAAACATCGAATAGCACGTATTCGTGCCAATTATCGATAGAAAGAACGATTGCGGGAGCTGGGAAGTGAATCCCCACCTATCGTCGATGCAAAACGATTGCAAACATCGAATAGCACGTATTCGTGCCAATTATCGGTACAAAGAACGATTGCGGGAGCTGGGAAGTGAATCCTTTCCTACCGTCGATGCGAAACGATTGGAAACATCGAATATCACGTATTCGTGCGAATTTTAGATAGAAAGAATGATTGCGGGAGCTGGGAAAGGAATCCTTACCTACCGTCAATGCGAAACGATTGGAAACATCGAATATCACGTATGCGTGCCAATTATCGATAGAACGAACGATTGCGGGAGCTGGGAAGTGAATCCTTACCTACCGTCCATGCAGAACGATTGGAAACATCGAATATCACGTATTCGTACGAATTTTAGATAGAAAGAATGATTGCGGGAGCTGGGAAGTGAATCCTTACCTACCGTCGATGCGAAACAATTGGAAACATCGAATATCACGTATGCGTACCAATTATCGATAGAACGAACGATTGCGGGAGCTGGAAAGTGGATCCTTAGCTACCGTCGATGCATAAGGATTGGAAACATCGAATATCACGTATTCGTGCCAATTTTAGATAGAAAGAACGATTGCTGGAGCTGGGAAGTGAATCCTTACCTACCGTCCATGCAAAACGATTGGGAACATCGAATATCACGTATTCGTGCGAATTTTAGATAGAAAGAATGATTGCGGGAGCTGGGAAGTGAATCCTTACCTACCGTCGATGCGAAACGATTGGAAACATCGAATATCACGTATGCGTGCCAATTATCGATAGAACGAACGATTGCGGGAGCTGGAAAGTGGATCCTTAGCTACCGTCGATGCAGAACGATTGGAAACATCGAATATCACATATTCGTGCCAATTATCGATAGAAAGAACGATTGCGGGAGCTGGGAAGTGAATCCTCAGCTACCGTCGATGCAGAACGATTGGAAACATCGAATATCATGTATTCGTGCGAATTTTAGATAGAAAGAATGATTGCGGGAGCTGGGAAGTGAATCCTTACCTACCGTCGATGCGAAACGATTGGAAACATCGAATATCACGTATGCCTGCCAATTATCGATAGAACGAACGATTGCGGGAGCTGGGAAGTGAATCCTTACCTACCGCCCAAGCAAAACGATTGGAAACATCGAATATCACGTATTCGTGCGAATTTTAGATAGAAAGAATGATTGCGGGAGCTGGGTAGTGAATCCTTACCTACCGTCGATGCGAAACAATTGGAAACATCGAATATCACGTATGCGTGCCAATTATCGATAGAACGAACGATTGCGGGAGCTGGAAAGTGGATCCTTAGCTACCGTCGAAGCAGAACGATTGGAAACATCGAATATCACATATTCGTGCCAATTATCGATAGAAAGAACGATTGCGGGAGCTGGGAAGTGAATCCTTAGCTACCGTCGATGCAGAACGATTGGAAACATCGAATATCACGTATTCGTGCGAATTTTAGATAGAAAGAATGATTGCGGGAGCTGGGAAGTGAATCCTTACCTACCGTCGATGCGAAACGATTGGAAACATCGAATATCACGTATGCGTGCCAATTATCGATAGAACGAACGATTGCGGGAGCTGGAAAGTGGATCCTTAGCTACCGTCGATGCAGAACGATTGGAAACATCGAATATCACGTATGCGTGCTAATTATCGATAGAAAGAACGATTGCGGGAGCTGGGAAGTTAATCCTCACCTATCGTCGTTGCAAAACGATTGGAAACCTCGAATAGCACGTATTCGTGCCAATTATCGATAGAAAGAACGATTCCTGGAGCTGGGAAGTGAATCCTTAGCTACCGTCGATGCAGAACGATTGGAAACATCGAATTTCACGTATTCGTGCCAATTATCCATAGAAATAACGATTGCGGGAGCAGGGAAGTGAATTCTTAGCTACCGTCGATGCAGAACGATTGGAAACATCGAATATCACGTATGCGTGCCAATTATCGATAGAAAGAACGATTGCTGGAGCTGGGAAATGAATCCTTAGCTACCGTCGATGCAGAACGATTGGAAACATCGAATTTCACGTATTCGTGCCAATTATCGATAGAAAGAACGATTACGGGAGCTGGGAAGTGAATCCTTACCTCCTGTCGATGCAGAACGATTGGAAACATCGAATATCACGTATGCGTGCTAATTATCGATAGAAAGAACGATTGCGGGAGCTGGGAAGTTAATCCTCACCTATCGTCGTTGCAAAACGATTGGAAACCTCGAATAGCACGTATTCGTGCCAATTATCAATAGAAAGAACGATTGCTGGAGCTGGGAAGTGAATCCTTAGCTACCGTCGATGCAGAACGATTGGAAACATCGAATTTCACGTATTCGTGCCAATTTTAGATAGAAAGAACGACTGCTGGAGCTGGGAAGTGAATCCTTACCTACCGTCGATGCAAAACGATTGGAAACATCGAATATCACGTATGCGTGCTAATTATCGATAGAAAGAACGATTGCTGGAGCTGGGAAGTGAATCCTTACCTACCGTCCATGCAAAACGATTGGAAACATCGAATATCACGTATTCGTGCGAATTTTAGATAGAAAGAATGATTGCGGGAGCTGGGAAGTGAATCCTTACCTACCGTCGATGCGAAACAATTGGAAACATCGAATATCACGTATGCGTGCCAATTATCGATAGAACGAGCGTTTGCGGGAGCTGGAAAGTGGATCCTTAGCTACCGTCGATGCAGAACGATTGGAAACATCGAATATCACATATTCGTGCCAATTATCGATAGAAAGAACTATTGCGGGAGCTGGGAAGTGAATCCTCAGCTACCGTCGATGCAGAACGATTGGAAACATCGAATATCACGTATGCGTGCCAATTATCGATAGAAAGAACGATTGCGGGAGCTGGGAAGTGAATCCTTAGCTACCGTCGATGCAGAACGATTGGAAACATCGAATATCACGTATTCGTGCGAATTTTAGAT
Organism: Nomada ferruginata; assembly: GCA_963583965.1. NCBI lineage: Eukaryota > Metazoa > Arthropoda > Insecta > Hymenoptera > Apidae > Nomada > Nomada ferruginata. Next base: position 2,765,801 of record OY757225.1, on the reverse strand, counting down.
AGAAAGAATGATTGCGGGAGCTGGGAAGTGAATCCTTACCCACCGTCGATGCGAAACGATTGGAAACATCGAATATCACGTATGCGTGCCAATTACCGATAGAACGAACGATTGCGGGAGCTGGAAAGTGGATCCTTAGCTACCGTCGATGCAGAACGATTGGAAACATCGAATATCACGTATGCGTGCTAATTATCGATAGAAAGAACGATTGCGGGAGCTGGGAAGTTAAGCCTCACCTATCGTCGTTGCAAAACGATTGGAAACCTCGAATAGCACGTATTCGTGCCAATTATCGATAGAAAGAACGATTGCTGGAGCTGGGAAGTGAATCCTTAGCTACCGTCGATGCAGAACGATTGGAAACATCGAATTTCACGTATTCGTGCCAATTATCCATAGAAATAACGATTGCGGGAGCAGGGAAGTGAATTCTTAGCTACCGTCGATGCAGAACGATTGGAAACATCGAATATCACGTATTCGTGCGAATTTTAGATAGAAAGAATGATTGCGGGAGCTGGGAAGTGAATCCTTACCTACCGTCGATGCGAAACGATTGGAAACATCGAATATCACGTATGCGTGCCAATTATCGATAGAACGAACGATTGCGGGAGCTGGGAAGTGAATCCTTACCTACCGCCCAAGCAAAACGATTGGAAACCTCGAATAGCACGTATTCGTGCCAATTATCGATAGAAAGAACGATTGCTGGAGCTGGGAAGTGAATCCTTAGCTACCGTCGATGCAGAACGATTGGAAACATCGAATTTCACGTATTCGTGCCAATTATCCATAGAAATAACGATTGCGGGAGCAGGGAAGTGAATCCATACCTACCGCCGATGCGAAACGATTGGAAACATCGAATATCACGTATTCGTGCCAATTATCGATAGAAAGAACGATTGCGGGAGCTGGGAAGTGAATCCTTACCTCCCATCGATGCAGAACGATTGGAAACATCGAATTTCACGTATTCGTGCCAATTTTAGATAGAAAGAACGATTATGGGGGCAGGGAAGTGAATCCTTAGCTACCGCCGATGCGAAACGAATGGAAACATCGAATATCACGTATTCGTCCGAATTTTAGATAGAAAGAATGATTGCGGGAGCTGGGAAGTGAATCCATACCTACCGTCGATGCGAAACGATTGGAAACATCGAATATCACGTATTCGTGCCAATTATCCATAGAAATAACGATTGCGGGAGCAGGGAAGTGAATTCTTAGCTACCGTCGATGCAGAACGATTGGAAACATCGAATATCACGTATTCGTGCGAATTTTAGATAGAAAGAATGATTGCGGGAGCTGGGAAGTGAATCCTTACCTACCGTCGATGCGAAACGATTGGAAACATCGAATATCACGTATGCGTGCCAATTATCGATAGAACGAACGATTGCGGGAGCTGGGAAGTGAATCCTTACCTACCGCCCAAGCAAAACGATTGGAAACCTCGAATAGCACGTATTCGTGCCAATTATCGATAGAAAGAACGATTGCTGGAGCTGGGAAGTGAATCCTTAGCTACCGTCGATGCAGAACGATTGGAAACATCGAATTTCACGTATTCGTGCCAATTATCCATAGAAATAACGATTGCGGGAGCAGGGAAGTGAATCCATACCTACCGCCGATGCGAAACGATTGGAAACATCGAATATCACGTATTCGTGCCAATTATCGATAGAAAGAACGATTGCGGGAGCTGGGAAGTGAATCCTTACCTCCCGTCGATGCAGAACGATTGGAAACATCGAATTTCACGTATTCGTGCCAATTTTAGATAGAAAGAATGATTGCGGGAGCTGGGAAGTGAATCCATACCTACCGTCGATGCGAAACGATTGGAAACATCGAATATCACGTATTCGTGCCAATTATCGATAGAAAGAACGATTGCGGGAGCTGGGAAGTGAATCCTTACCTCCCGTCGATGCAGAACGATTGGAAACATCGAATAGCACGTATTCGTGCCAATTATCGATAGAAAGAACGATTACGGGAGCTGGGAAGTGAATCCTTACCTCCTGTCGATGCAGAACGATTGGAAACATCGAATATCACGTATGCGTGCTAATTATCGATAGAAAGAACGATTGCGGGAGCTGGGAAGTTAATCCTCACCTATCGTCGTTGCAAAACGATTGGAAACCTCGAATAGCACGTATTCGTGCCAATTATCAATAGAAAGAACGATTGCTGGAGCTGGGAAGTGAATCCTTAGCTACCGTCGATGCAGAACGATTGGAAACATCGAATTTCACGTATTCGTGCCAATTTTAGATAGAAAGAACGACTGCTGGAGCTGGGAAGTGAATCCTTACCTACCGTCGATGCAAAACGATTGGAAACATCGAATATCACGTATGCGTGCTAATTATCGATAGAAAGAACGATTGCTGGAGCTGGGAAGTGAATCCTTACCTACCGTCCATGCAAAACGATTGGAAACATCGAATATCACGTATTCGTGCGAATTTTAGATAGAAAGAATGATTGCGGGAGCTGGGAAGTGAATCCTTACCTACCGTCGATGCGAAACAATTGGAAACATCGAATATCACGTATGCGTGCCAATTATCGATAGAACGAGCGTTTGCGGGAGCTGGAAAGTGGATCCTTAGCTACCGTCGATGCAGAACGATTGGAAACATCGAATATCACATATTCGTGCCAATTATCGATAGAAAGAACTATTGCGGGAGCTGGGAAGTGAATCCTCAGCTACCGTCGATGCAGAACGATTGGAAACATCGAATATCACGTATGCGTGCCAATTATCGATAGAAAGAACGATTGCGGGAGCTGGGAAGTGAATCCTTAGCTACCGTCGATGCAGAACGATTGGAAACATCGAATATCACGTATTCGTGCGAATTTTAGATAGAAAGAATGATTGCGGGAGCTGGGAAGTGAATCCTTACCCACCGTCGATGCGAAACGATTGGAAACATCGAATATCACGTATGCGTGCCAATTACCGATAGAACGAACGATTGCGGGAGCTGGAAAGTGGATCCTTAGCTACCGTCGATGCAGAACGATTGGAAACATCGAATATCACGTATGCGTGCTAATTATCGATAGAAAGAACGATTGCGGGAGCTGGGAAGTTAAGCCTCACCTATCGTCGTTGCAAAACGATTGGAAACCTCGAATAGCACGTATTCGTGCCAATTATCGATAGAAAGAACGATTGCTGGAGCTGGGAAGTGAATCCTTAGCTACCGTCGATGCAGAACGATTGGAAACATCGAATTTCACGTATTCGTGCCAATTATCCATAGAAATAACGATTGCGGGAGCAGGGAAGTGAATTCTTAGCTACCGTCGATGCAGAACGATTGGAAACATCGAATATCACGTATTCGTGCGAATTTTAGATAGAAAGAATGATTGCGGGAGCTGGGAAGTGAATCCTTACCTACCGTCGATGCGAAACGATTGGAAACATCGAATATCACGTATGCGTGCCAATTATCGATAGAACGAACGATTGCGGGAGCTGGGAAGTGAATCCTTACCTACCGCCCAAGCAAAACGATTGGAAACCTCGAATAGCACGTATTCGTGCCAATTATCGATAGAAAGAACGATTGCTGGAGCTGGGAAGTGAATCCTTAGCTACCGTCGATGCAGAACGATTGGAAACATCGAATTTCACGTATTCGTGCCAATTATCCATAGAAATAACGATTGCGGGAGCAGGGAAGTGAATCCATACCTACCGCCGATGCGAAACGATTGGAAACATCGAATATCACGTATTCGTGCCAATTATCGATAGAAAGAACGATTGCGGGAGCTGGGAAGTGAATCCATACCTCCCGTCGATGCAGAACGATTGGAAACATCGAATTTCACGTATTCGTGCCAATTTTAGATAGAAAGAACGATTATGGGGGCAGGGAAGTGAATCCTTAGCTACCGCCGATGCGAAACGAATGGAAACATCGAATATCACGTATTCGTCCGAATTTTAGATAGAAAGAATGATTGCGGGAGCTGGGAAGTGAATCCATACCTACCGTCGATGCGAAACGATTGGAAACATCGAATATCACGTATTCGTGCCAATTATCCATAGAAATAACGATTGCGGGAGCAGGGAAGTGAATTCTTAGCTACCGTCGATGCAGAACGATTGGAAACATCGAATATCACGTATTCGTGCGAATTTTAGATAGAAAGAATGATTGCGGGAGCTGGGAAGTGAATCCTTACCTACCGTCGATGCGAAACGATTGGAAACATCGAATATCACGTATGCGTGCCAATTATCGATAGAACGAACGATTGCGGGAGCTGGGAAGTGAATCCTTACCTACCGCCCAAGCAAAACGATTGGAAACCTCGAATAGCACGTATTCGTGCCAATTATCGATAGAAAGAACGATTGCTGGAGCTGGGAAGTGAATCCTTAGCTACCGTCGATGCAGAACGATTGGAAACATCGAATTTCACGTATTCGTGCCAATTATCCATAGAAATAACGATTGCGGGAGCAGGGAAGTGAATCCATACCTACCGCCGATGCGAAACGATTGGAAACATCGAATATCACGTATTCGTGCCAATTATCGATAGAAAGAACGATTGCGGGAGCTGGGAAGTGAATCCTTACCTCCCGTCGATGCAGAACGATTGGAAACATCGAATTTCACGTATTCGTGCCAATTTTAGATAGAAAGAACGATTATGGGGGCAGGGAAGTGAATCCTTAGCTACCGCCGATGCGAAACGAATGGAAACATCGAATATCACGTATTCGTCCGAATTTTAGATAGAAAGAATGATTGCGGGAGCTGGGAAGTGAATCCATACCTACCGTCGATGCGAAACGATTGGAAACATCGAATATCACGTATTCGTGCCAATTATCGATAGAAAGAACGATTGCGGGAGCTGGGAAGTGAATCCTTACCTCCCGTCGATGCAGAACGATTGGAAACATCGAATAGCACGTATTCGTGCCAATTATCGGTACAAAGAACGATTGCGGGAGCTGGGAAGTGAATCCTTTCCTACCGTCGATGCGAAACGATTGGAAACATCGAATATCACATATTCGTGCCAATTATCGATAGAAAGAACTATTGCGGGAGCTGGGAAGTGAATCCTCAGCTACCGTCGATGCAGAACGATTGGAAACATCGAATATCACGTATGCGTGCCAATTATCGATAGAAAGAACGATTGCGGGAGCTGGGAAGTGAATCCTTAGCTACCGTCGATGCAGAACGATTGGAAACATCGAATATCACGTATTCGTGCGAATTTTAGATAGAAAGAATGATTGCGGGAGCTGGGTAGTGAATCCTTACCCACCGTCGATGCGAAACGATTGGAAACATCGAATATCACGTATGCGTGCCAATTACCGATAGAACGAACGATTGCGGGAGCTGGAAAGTGGATCCTTAGCTACCGTCGATGCAGAACGATTGGAAACATCGAATATCACGTATGCGTGCTAATTATCGATAGAAAGAACGATTGCGGGAGCTGGGAAGTTAAGCCTCACCTATCGTCGTTGCAAAACGATTGGAAACCTCGAATAGCACGTATTCGTGCCAATTATCGATAGAAAGAACGATTGCTGGAGCTGGGAAGTGAATCCTTAGCTACCGTCGATGCAGAACGATTGGAAACATCGAATTTCACGTATTCGTGCCAATTATCCATAGAAATAACGATTGCGGGAGCAGGGAAGTGAATTCTTAGCTACCGTCGATGCAGAACGATTGGAAACATCGAATATCACGTATTCGTGCGAATTTTAGATAGAAAGAATGATTGCGGGAGCTGGGAAGTGAATCCTTACCTACCGTCGATGCGAAACGATTGGAAACATCGAATATCACGTATGCGTGCCAATTATCGATAGAACGAACGATTGCGGGAGCTGGGAAGTGAATCCTTACCTACCGCCCAAGCAAAACGATTGGAAACATCGAATATCACGTATTCGTGCGAATTTTAGATAGAAAGAATGATTGCGGGAGCTGGGTAGTGAATCCTTACCTACGTCGATGCGAAACAATTGGAAACATCGAATATCACGTATGCGTGCCAATTATCGATAGAACGAACGATTGCGGGAGCTGGAAAGTGGATCCTTAGCTACCGTCGATGCAGAACGATTGGAAATATGGAATATCACGTATGCGTGCCAATTATCGATAGAAAGAACGATTGCGGGAGCTGGGAAGTGAATCCTTAGCTACCGTCGATGCAGAACGATTGGAAACATCGAATATCACATATTCGTGCCAATTAACGATAGAAAGAACGATTGCGGTTGCTGGGAAGTGAATTCTTAGCTACCGTCGATGCAGAACGATTGGAAACATCGAATATCACGTATTCGTGCGAATTTTAGATAGAAAGAATGATTGCGGAAGCTGGGAAGTGAATCCTTACCTACCGTCGATGCGAAACGATTGGAAACATCGAATATCACGTATGCGTGCCAATTATCGATAGAACGAACGATTGCGGGAGCTGGAAAGTGGATCCTTAGCTACCGTCGATGCAGAACGATTGGAAACATCGAATATCACGTATGCGTGCTAATTATCGATAGAAAGAACGATTGCGGGAGCTGGGAAGTTAATCCTCACCTATCGTCGTTGCAAAACTATTGGAAACCTCGAATAGCACGTATTCGTGCCAATCATCGATAGAAAGAACGATTGCTGGAGCTGGGAAGTGAATCCTTAGCTACCGTCGATGCAGAACGATTGGAAACATCGAATTTCACGTATTCGTGCCAATTATCCATAGAAATAACGATTGCGGGAGCAGGGAAGTGAATCCATACCTACCGCCGATGCGAAACGATTGGAAACATCGAATATCACGTATTCGTGCGAATTTTAGATAGAAAGAATGATTGCGGGAGCTGGGAAGTGAATTCTTACCTACCGTCGATGCGAAACGATTGGAAACATCGAATATCACGTATGCGTGCCAATTATCGATAGAACGAACTATTGCGGGAGCTGGGAAGTGAATTCTTAGCTACCGTCGATGCAGAACGATTGGAAACATCGAATATCACGTATGCGCGCCAATTATCGATAGAAAGAACGATTGCTGGAGCTGGGAAGTGAATCCTTAGCTACCGTCGATGCAGAACGATTGGAAACATCGAATTTCACGTATTCGTGCCAATTATCGATAGAAAGGACGATTACGGGAGCTGGGAAGCGAATCCTTACCTCCTGTCGATGCAGAACGATTGGAAACATCGAATTTCACGTATTCGTGCCAATTTTAGATAGAAAGAACGATTGCTGGAGCTGGGAAGTGAATCCTTACCTACCGTCGATGCAAAACGATTGGAAACATCGAATATCACGTATGCGTGCTAATTATCGATAGAAAGAACGATTGCGGGAGCTGGGAAGTTAAGCCTCACCTATCGTCGTTGCAAAACGATTGGAAACCTCGAATAGCACGTATTCGTGCCAATTATCGATAGAAAGAACGATTGCTGGAGCTGGGAAGTGAATCCTTAGCTACCGTCGATGCAGAACGATTGGAAACATCGAATTTCACGTATTCGTGCCAATTATCCATAGAAATAACGATTGCGGGAGCAGGGAAGTGAATTCTTAGCTACCGTCGATGCAGAACGATTGGAAACATCGAATATCACGTATTCGTGCGAATTTTAGATAGAAAGAATGATTGCGGGAGCTGGGAAGTGAATCCTTACCTACCGTCGATGCGAAACGATTGGAAACATCGAATATCACGTATGCGTGCCAATTATCGATAGAACGAACGATTGCGGGAGCTGGGAAGTGAATCCTTACCTACCGCCCAAGCAAAACGATTGGAAACATCGAATATCACGTATTCGTGCGAATTTTAGATAGAAAGAATGATTGCGGGAGCTGGGTAGTGAATCCTTACCTACGTCGATGCGAAACAATTGGAAACATCGAATATCACGTATGCGTGCCAATTATCGATAGAACGAACGATTGCGGGAGCTGGAAAGTGGATCCTTAGCTACCGTCGATGCAGAACGATTGGAAATATGGAATATCACGTATGCGTGCCAATTATCGATAGAAAGAACGATTGCGGGAGCTGGGAAGTGAATCCTTAGCTACCGTCGATGCAGAACGATTGGAAACATCGAATATCACATATTCGTGCCAATTAACGATAGAAAGAACGATTGCGGTTGCTGGGAAGTGAATTCTTAGCTACCGTCGATGCAGAACGATTGGAAACATCGAATATCACGTATTCGTGCGAATTTTAGATAGAAAGAATGATTGCGGAAGCTGGGAAGTGAATCCTTACCTACCGTCGATGCGAAACGATTGGAAACATCGAATATCACGTATGCGTGCCAATTATCGATAGAACGAACGATTGCGGGAGCTGGAAAGTGGATCCTTAGCTACCGTCGATGCAGAACGATTGGAAACATCGAATATCACGTATGCGTGCTAATTATCGATAGAAAGAACGATTGCGGGAGCTGGGAAGTTAATCCTCACCTATCGTCGTTGCAAAACTATTGGAAACCTCGAATAGCACGTATTCGTGCCAATCATCGATAGAAAGAACGATTGCTGGAGCTGGGAAGTGAATCCTTAGCTACCGTCGATGCAGAACGATTGGAAACATCGAATTTCACGTATTCGTGCCAATTATCCATAGAAATAACGATTGCGGGAGCAGGGAAGTGAATCCATACCTACCGCCGATGCGAAACGATTGGAAACATCGAATATCACGTATTCGTGCGAATTTTAGATAGAAAGAATGATTGCGGGAGCTGGGAAGTGAATTCTTACCTACCGTCGATGCGAAACGATTGGAAACATCGAATATCACGTATGCGTGCCAATTATCGATAGAACGAACTATTGCGGGAGCTGGGAAGTGAATTCTTAGCTACCGTCGATGCAGAACGATTGGAAACATCGAATATCACGTATGCGCGCCAATTATCGATAGAAAGAACGATTGCTGGAGCTGGGAAGTGAATCCTTAGCTACCGTCGATGCAGAACGATTGGAAACATCGAATTTCACGTATTCGTGCCAATTATCGCTAGAAAGGACGATTACGGGAGCTGGGAAGCGAATCCTTACCTCCTGTCGATGCAGAACGATTGGAAACATCGAATTTCACGTATTCGTGCCAATTTTAGATAGAAAGAACGATTGCTGGAGCTGGGAAGTGAATCCTTACCTACCGTCGATGCAAAACGATTGGAAACATCGAATATCACGTATGCGTGCTAATTATCGATAGAAAGAACGATTGCTGGAGCTGGGAAGTGAATCCTTAGCTACCGTCAATGCAGAACGATTGGAAACATCGAATTTCACGTATTCGTGCCAATTTTAGATAGAAAGAACGATTATGGGGGCAGGGAAGTGAATCCTTAGCTACCGCCGATGCGAAACGATTGGAAACATCGAATATCACGTATTCGTCCGAATTTTAGATAGAAAGAATGATTGCGGGAGCTGGGAAGTGAATCCATACCTACCGTCGATGCGAAACGATTGGAAACATCGAATATCACGTATTCGTGCCAATTATCGATAGAAAGAACGATTGCGGGAGCTGGGAAGTGAATCCTTACCTCCCGTCGATGCAGAACGATTGGAAACATCGAATGTAACGTATTCGAGCCAATTACCGACAGAAAGAACGATTGCGAGGGCTGGGAAGTGAATACTTACCTACCGTCGATGAAAAACGATTGGAAACATCGAATAGCACGTATTCGTGCCAATTATCGGTACAAAGAACGATTGCGGGAGCTGGGAAGTGAATCCTTTCCTACCGTCGATGCGAAACGATTGGAAACATCGAATATCACATATTCGTGCCAATTATCGATAGAAAGAACGATTGCGGGAGCTGGGAAGTGAATCCTCAGCTACCGTCGATGCAGAACGATTGGAAACATCGAATATCATGTATTCGTGCGAATTTTGGATAGAAAGAATGATTGCGGGAGCTGGGAAGTGAATCCTTACCTACCGTCGATGCGAAACGATTGGAAACATCGAATATCACGTATGCGTGCCAATTATCGATAGAACGAACGATTGCGGGAGCTGGAAAGTGGATCCTTAGCTACCGTCGATGCAGATCGATTGGAAACATCGAATATCACATATTCGTGCCAATTATCGATAGAAAGAACGATTGCGGGAGCTGGGAAGTGAATCCTCAGCTACCGTCGATTGAGAACGATTGGAAACATCGAATATCATGTATTCGTGCGAATTTTGGATAGAAAGAATGATTGCGGGAGCTGGGAAGTGAATCCTTACCTACCGTCGATGCAGAACGATTGGAAACATCGAATTTCACGTATTCGTGCCAATTATCCATAGAAAGAACGATTGCTGGAGCTGGGAAGTGAATCCTTACCTACCGTCGATGCAAAACGATTGGAAACATCGAATATCATGTATTCGTGCGAATTTTAGATAGAAAGAATGATTGCGGGAGCTGGGAAGTGAATCCTTACCTACCGTCGATGCGAAACGATTGGAAACATCGAATATCACGTATGCGTGCCAATTATCGATAGAACGAACGATTGCGGGAGCTGGAAAGTGGATCCTTAGCTACCGTCGATGCAGAACGATTGGAAACATCGAATATCACGTATGCGTGCTAATTATCGATAGAAAGAACGATTGCGGGAGCTGGGAAGTCAATCCTCACCTATCGTCGTTGCAAAACGATTGGAAACCTCGAATAGCACGTATTCGTGCCAATTATCGATAGAAAGAACGATTGCTGGAGCTGGGAAGTGAATCCTTAGCTACCGTCGATGCAGAACGATTGGAAACATCGAATTTCACGTATTCGTGCCAATTATCCATAGAAAGAACGATTGCTGGAGCTGGGAAGTGAATCCTTACCTACCGTCGATGCAAAACGATTGGAAACATCGAATATCATGTATTCGTGCGAATTTTAGATAGAAAGAACGATTGCGGGAGCTGGGAAGTGAATCCTTACCTCCCGTCGATGCAGAACGATTGGAAACATCGAATATCACGTATGCGTGCCAATTATCGATAGAAAGAACGATTGCTGGAGCTGGGAAGTGAATCCTTAGCTACCGTCGATGCAGAACGATTGGAAACATCGAATGTAACGTATTCGAGCCAATTACCGACAGAAAGAACGATTGCGAGGGCTGGGAAGTGAATCCTTACCTACCGTCGATGCGAAACGATTGGAAACATCGAATATCACGTATGCGTGCCAATTATCGATAGAACGAACGATTGCGGGAGCTGGGAAGTGAATTCTTAGCTACCGTCGATGCAGAACGATTGGAAACATCGAATATCACATATTCGTGCCAATTATCGATAGAAAGAACGATTGCGGGAGCTGGGAAGTGAATCCTTAGCTACCGTCGATGCAGAACGATTGGAAACATCGAATGTAACGTATTCGAGCCAATTACCGACAGAAAGAACGATTGCGAGGGCTGGGAAGTGAATCCTTACCTACCGTCGATGCGAAACTTTTGGAAACATCGAATATCACGTATGCGTGCCAATTATCGATAGAACGAACGATTGCGGGAGCTGGGAAGTGAATTCTTAGCTACCGTCGATGCAGAACGATTGGAAACATCGAATATCACGTATGCGTGCCAATTATCGATAGAAAGAACGATTGCTGGAGCTGGGAAGTGAATCCTTAGCTACCGTCGATGCAGAACGATTGGAAACATCGAATTTCACGTATTCGTGCCAATTATCGATAGAAAGAACGATTACGGGAGCTGGGAAGCGAATCCTTAGCTACCGCCGATGCGAAACGATTGGAAACATCGAATATCACGTATTCGTCCGAATTTTAGATAGAAAGAATGATTGCGGGAGCTGGGAAGTGAATCCATACCTACCGTCGATGCGAAACGATTGGAAACATCGAATATCACGTATTCGTGCCAATTATCGATAGAAAGAACGATTGCGGGAGCTGGGAAGTGAATCCTTACCTCCCGTCGATGCAGAACGATTGGAAACATCGAATGTAACGTATTCGAGCCAATTACCGACAGAAAGAACGATTGCGAGGGCTGGGAAGTGAATCCTTACCCACCGTCGATGAAAAACGATTGGAAACATCGAATAGCACGTATTCGTGCCAATTATCGATAGAAAGAACGATTGCGGGAGCTGGGAAGTGAATCCCCACCTATCGTCGATGCAAAACGATTGCAAACATCGAATAGCACGTATTCGTGCCAATTATCGGTACAAAGAACGATTGCGGGAGCTGGGAAGTGAATCCTTTCCTACCGTCGATGCGAAACGATTGGAAACATCGAATATCACGTATTCGTGCGAATTTTAGATAGAAAGAATGATTGCGGGAGCTGGGAAAGGAATCCTTACCTACCGTCAATGCGAAACGATTGGAAACATCGAATATCACGTATGCGTGCCAATTATCGATAGAACGAACGATTGCGGGAGCTGGGAAGTGAATCCTTACCTACCGTCCATGCAGAACGATTGGAAACATCGAATATCACGTATTCGTACGAATTTTAGATAGAAAGAATGATTGCGGGAGCTGGGAAGTGAATCCTTACCTACCGTCGATGCGAAACAATTGGAAACATCGAATATCACGTATGCGTACCAATTATCGATAGAACGAACGATTGCGGGAGCTGGAAAGTGGATCCTTAGCTACCGTCGATGCATAAGGATTGGAAACATCGAATATCACGTATTCGTGCCAATTTTAGATAGAAAGAACGATTGCTGGAGCTGGGAAGTGAATCCTTACCTACCGTCCATGCAAAACGATTGGGAACATCGAATATCACGTATTCGTGCGAATTTTAGATAGAAAGAATGATTGCGGGAGCTGGGAAGTGAATCCTTACCTACCGTCGATGCGAAACGATTGGAAACATCGAATATCACGTATGCGTGCCAATTATCGATAGAACGAACGATTGCGGGAGCTGGAAAGTGGATCCTTAGCTACCGTCGATGCAGAACGATTGGAAACATCGAATATCACATATTCGTGCCAATTATCGATAGAAAGAACGATTGCGGGAGCTGGGAAGTGAATCCTCAGCTACCGTCGATGCAGAACGATTGGAAACATCGAATATCATGTATTCGTGCGAATTTTAGATAGAAAGAATGATTGCGGGAGCTGGGAAGTGAATCCTTACCTACCGTCGATGCGAAACGATTGGAAACATCGAATATCACGTATGCCTGCCAATTATCGATAGAACGAACGATTGCGGGAGCTGGGAAGTGAATCCTTACCTACCGCCCAAGCAAAACGATTGGAAACATCGAATATCACGTATTCGTGCGAATTTTAGATAGAAAGAATGATTGCGGGAGCTGGGTAGTGAATCCTTACCTACCGTCGATGCGAAACAATTGGAAACATCGAATATCACGTATGCGTGCCAATTATCGATAGAACGAACGATTGCGGGAGCTGGAAAGTGGATCCTTAGCTACCGTCGAAGCAGAACGATTGGAAACATCGAATATCACATATTCGTGCCAATTATCGATAGAAAGAACGATTGCGGGAGCTGGGAAGTGAATCCTTAGCTACCGTCGATGCAGAACGATTGGAAACATCGAATATCACGTATTCGTGCGAATTTTAGATAGAAAGAATGATTGCGGGAGCTGGGAAGTGAATCCTTACCTACCGTCGATGCGAAACGATTGGAAACATCGAATATCACGTATGCGTGCCAATTATCGATAGAACGAACGATTGCGGGAGCTGGAAAGTGGATCCTTAGCTACCGTCGATGCAGAACGATTGGAAACATCGAATATCACGTATGCGTGCTAATTATCGATAGAAAGAACGATTGCGGGAGCTGGGAAGTTAATCCTCACCTATCGTCGTTGCAAAACGATTGGAAACCTCGAATAGCACGTATTCGTGCCAATTATCGATAGAAAGAACGATTCCTGGAGCTGGGAAGTGAATCCTTAGCTACCGTCGATGCAGAACGATTGGAAACATCGAATTTCACGTATTCGTGCCAATTATCCATAGAAATAACGATTGCGGGAGCAGGGAAGTGAATTCTTAGCTACCGTCGATGCAGAACGATTGGAAACATCGAATATCACGTATGCGTGCCAATTATCGATAGAAAGAACGATTGCTGGAGCTGGGAAATGAATCCTTAGCTACCGTCGATGCAGAACGATTGGAAACATCGAATTTCACGTATTCGTGCCAATTATCGATAGAAAGAACGATTACGGGAGCTGGGAAGTGAATCCTTACCTCCTGTCGATGCAGAACGATTGGAAACATCGAATATCACGTATGCGTGCTAATTATCGATAGAAAGAACGATTGCGGGAGCTGGGAAGTTAATCCTCACCTATCGTCGTTGCAAAACGATTGGAAACCTCGAATAGCACGTATTCGTGCCAATTATCAATAGAAAGAACGATTGCTGGAGCTGGGAAGTGAATCCTTAGCTACCGTCGATGCAGAACGATTGGAAACATCGAATTTCACGTATTCGTGCCAATTTTAGATAGAAAGAACGACTGCTGGAGCTGGGAAGTGAATCCTTACCTACCGTCGATGCAAAACGATTGGAAACATCGAATATCACGTATGCGTGCTAATTATCGATAGAAAGAACGATTGCTGGAGCTGGGAAGTGAATCCTTACCTACCGTCCATGCAAAACGATTGGAAACATCGAATATCACGTATTCGTGCGAATTTTAGATAGAAAGAATGATTGCGGGAGCTGGGAAGTGAATCCTTACCTACCGTCGATGCGAAACAATTGGAAACATCGAATATCACGTATGCGTGCCAATTATCGATAGAACGAGCGTTTGCGGGAGCTGGAAAGTGGATCCTTAGCTACCGTCGATGCAGAACGATTGGAAACATCGAATATCACATATTCGTGCCAATTATCGATAGAAAGAACTATTGCGGGAGCTGGGAAGTGAATCCTCAGCTACCGTCGATGCAGAACGATTGGAAACATCGAATATCACGTATGCGTGCCAATTATCGATAGAAAGAACGATTGCGGGAGCTGGGAAGTGAATCCTTAGCTACCGTCGATGCAGAACGATTGGAAACATCGAATATCACGTATTCGTGCGAATTTTAGATAGAAAGAATGATTGCGGGAGCTGGGAAGTGAATCCTTACCCACCGTCGATGCGAAACGATTGGAAACATCGAATATCACGTATGCGTGCCAATTACCGATAGAACGAACGATTGCGGGAGCTGGAAAGTGGATCCTTAGCTACCGTCGATGCAGAACGATTGGAAACATCGAATATCACGTATGCGTGCTAATTATCGATAGAAAGAACGATTGCGGGAGCTGGGAAGTTAAGCCTCACCTATCGTCGTTGCAAAACGATTGGAAACCTCGAATAGCACGTATTCGTGCCAATTATCGATAGAAAGAACGATTGCTGGAGCTGGGAAGTGAATCCTTAGCTACCGTCGATGCAGAACGATTGGAAACATCGAATTTCACGTATTCGTGCCAATTATCCATAGAAATAACGATTGCGGGAGCAGGGAAGTGAATTCTTAGCTACCGTCGATGCAGAACGATTGGAAACATCGAATATCACGTATTCGTGCGAATTTTAGATAGAAAGAATGATTGCGGGAGCTGGGAAGTGAATCCTTACCTACCGTCGATGCGAAACGATTGGAAACATCGAATATCACGTATGCGTGCCAATTATCGATAGAACGAACGATTGCGGGAGCTGGGAAGTGAATCCTTACCTACCGCCCAAGCAAAACGATTGGAAACCTCGAATAGCACGTATTCGTGCCAATTATCGATAGAAAGAACGATTGCTGGAGCTGGGAAGTGAATCCTTAGCTACCGTCGATGCAGAACGATTGGAAACATCGAATTTCACGTATTCGTGCCAATTATCCATAGAAATAACGATTGCGGGAGCAGGGAAGTGAATCCATACCTACCGCCGATGCGAAACGATTGGAAACATCGAATATCACGTATTCGTGCCAATTATCGATAGAAAGAACGATTGCGGGAGCTGGGAAGTGAATCCTTACCTCCCATCGATGCAGAACGATTGGAAACATCGAATTTCACGTATTCGTGCCAATTTTAGATAGAAAGAACGATTATGGGGGCAGGGAAGTGAATCCTTAGCTACCGCCGATGCGAAACGAATGGAAACATCGAATATCACGTATTCGTCCGAATTTTAGATAGAAAGAATGATTGCGGGAGCTGGGAAGTGAATCCATACCTACCGTCGATGCGAAACGATTGGAAACATCGAATATCACGTATTCGTGCCAATTATCCATAGAAATAACGATTGCGGGAGCAGGGAAGTGAATTCTTAGCTACCGTCGATGCAGAACGATTGGAAACATCGAATATCACGTATTCGTGCGAATTTTAGATAGAAAGAATGATTGCGGGAGCTGGGAAGTGAATCCTTACCTACCGTCGATGCGAAACGATTGGAAACATCGAATATCACGTATGCGTGCCAATTATCGATAGAACGAACGATTGCGGGAGCTGGGAAGTGAATCCTTACCTACCGCCCAAGCAAAACGATTGGAAACCTCGAATAGCACGTATTCGTGCCAATTATCGATAGAAAGAACGATTGCTGGAGCTGGGAAGTGAATCCTTAGCTACCGTCGATGCAGAACGATTGGAAACATCGAATTTCACGTATTCGTGCCAATTATCCATAGAAATAACGATTGCGGGAGCAGGGAAGTGAATCCATACCTACCGCCGATGCGAAACGATTGGAAACATCGAATATCACGTATTCGTGCCAATTATCGATAGAAAGAACGATTGCGGGAGCTGGGAAGTGAATCCTTACCTCCCGTCGATGCAGAACGATTGGAAACATCGAATTTCACGTATTCGTGCCAATTTTAGATAGAAAGAATGATTGCGGGAGCTGGGAAGTGAATCCATACCTACCGTCGATGCGAAACGATTGGAAACATCGAATATCACGTATTCGTGCCAATTATCGATAGAAAGAACGATTGCGGGAGCTGGGAAGTGAATCCTTACCTCCCGTCGATGCAGAACGATTGGAAACATCGAATAGCACGTATTCGTGCCAATTATCGATAGAAAGAACGATTACGGGAGCTGGGAAGTGAATCCTTACCTCCTGTCGATGCAGAACGATTGGAAACATCGAATATCACGTATGCGTGCTAATTATCGATAGAAAGAACGATTGCGGGAGCTGGGAAGTTAATCCTCACCTATCGTCGTTGCAAAACGATTGGAAACCTCGAATAGCACGTATTCGTGCCAATTATCAATAGAAAGAACGATTGCTGGAGCTGGGAAGTGAATCCTTAGCTACCGTCGATGCAGAACGATTGGAAACATCGAATTTCACGTATTCGTGCCAATTTTAGATAGAAAGAACGACTGCTGGAGCTGGGAAGTGAATCCTTACCTACCGTCGATGCAAAACGATTGGAAACATCGAATATCACGTATGCGTGCTAATTATCGATAGAAAGAACGATTGCTGGAGCTGGGAAGTGAATCCTTACCTACCGTCCATGCAAAACGATTGGAAACATCGAATATCACGTATTCGTGCGAATTTTAGATAGAAAGAATGATTGCGGGAGCTGGGAAGTGAATCCTTACCTACCGTCGATGCGAAACAATTGGAAACATCGAATATCACGTATGCGTGCCAATTATCGATAGAACGAGCGTTTGCGGGAGCTGGAAAGTGGATCCTTAGCTACCGTCGATGCAGAACGATTGGAAACATCGAATATCACATATTCGTGCCAATTATCGATAGAAAGAACTATTGCGGGAGCTGGGAAGTGAATCCTCAGCTACCGTCGATGCAGAACGATTGGAAACATCGAATATCACGTATGCGTGCCAATTATCGATAGAAAGAACGATTGCGGGAGCTGGGAAGTGAATCCTTAGCTACCGTCGATGCAGAACGATTGGAAACATCGAATATCACGTATTCGTGCGAATTTTAGATAGAAAGAATGATTGCGGGAGCTGGGAAGTGAATCCTTACCCACCGTCGATGCGAAACGATTGGAAACATCGAATATCACGTATGCGTGCCAATTACCGATAGAACGAACGATTGCGGGAGCTGGAAAGTGGATCCTTAGCTACCGTCGATGCAGAACGATTGGAAACATCGAATATCACGTATGCGTGCTAATTATCGATAGAAAGAACGATTGCGGGAGCTGGGAAGTTAAGCCTCACCTATCGTCGTTGCAAAACGATTGGAAACCTCGAATAGCACGTATTCGTGCCAATTATCGATAGAAAGAACGATTGCTGGAGCTGGGAAGTGAATCCTTAGCTACCGTCGATGCAGAACGATTGGAAACATCGAATTTCACGTATTCGTGCCAATTATCCATAGAAATAACGATTGCGGGAGCAGGGAAGTGAATTCTTAGCTACCGTCGATGCAGAACGATTGGAAACATCGAATATCACGTATTCGTGCGAATTTTAGATAGAAAGAATGATTGCGGGAGCTGGGAAGTGAATCCTTACCTACCGTCGATGCGAAACGATTGGAAACATCGAATATCACGTATGCGTGCCAATTATCGATAGAACGAACGATTGCGGGAGCTGGGAAGTGAATCCTTACCTACCGCCCAAGCAAAACGATTGGAAACCTCGAATAGCACGTATTCGTGCCAATTATCGATAGAAAGAACGATTGCTGGAGCTGGGAAGTGAATCCTTAGCTACCGTCGATGCAGAACGATTGGAAACATCGAATTTCACGTATTCGTGCCAATTATCCATAGAAATAACGATTGCG
Source organism: Nomada ferruginata (assembly GCA_963583965.1). NCBI lineage: Eukaryota > Metazoa > Arthropoda > Insecta > Hymenoptera > Apidae > Nomada > Nomada ferruginata. The sequence continues at coordinate 2,746,887 of OY757225.1, read as the reverse complement.
GGAGCAGGGAAGTGAATCCATACCTACCGCCGATGCGAAACGATTGGAAACATCGAATATCACGTATTCGTGCCAATTATCGATAGAAAGAACGATTGCGGGAGCTGGGAAGTGAATCCATACCTCCCGTCGATGCAGAACGATTGGAAACATCGAATTTCACGTATTCGTGCCAATTTTAGATAGAAAGAACGATTATGGGGGCAGGGAAGTGAATCCTTAGCTACCGCCGATGCGAAACGAATGGAAACATCGAATATCACGTATTCGTCCGAATTTTAGATAGAAAGAATGATTGCGGGAGCTGGGAAGTGAATCCATACCTACCGTCGATGCGAAACGATTGGAAACATCGAATATCACGTATTCGTGCCAATTATCCATAGAAATAACGATTGCGGGAGCAGGGAAGTGAATTCTTAGCTACCGTCGATGCAGAACGATTGGAAACATCGAATATCACGTATTCGTGCGAATTTTAGATAGAAAGAATGATTGCGGGAGCTGGGAAGTGAATCCTTACCTACCGTCGATGCGAAACGATTGGAAACATCGAATATCACGTATGCGTGCCAATTATCGATAGAACGAACGATTGCGGGAGCTGGGAAGTGAATCCTTACCTACCGCCCAAGCAAAACGATTGGAAACCTCGAATAGCACGTATTCGTGCCAATTATCGATAGAAAGAACGATTGCTGGAGCTGGGAAGTGAATCCTTAGCTACCGTCGATGCAGAACGATTGGAAACATCGAATTTCACGTATTCGTGCCAATTATCCATAGAAATAACGATTGCGGGAGCAGGGAAGTGAATCCATACCTACCGCCGATGCGAAACGATTGGAAACATCGAATATCACGTATTCGTGCCAATTATCGATAGAAAGAACGATTGCGGGAGCTGGGAAGTGAATCCTTACCTCCCGTCGATGCAGAACGATTGGAAACATCGAATTTCACGTATTCGTGCCAATTTTAGATAGAAAGAACGATTATGGGGGCAGGGAAGTGAATCCTTAGCTACCGCCGATGCGAAACGAATGGAAACATCGAATATCACGTATTCGTCCGAATTTTAGATAGAAAGAATGATTGCGGGAGCTGGGAAGTGAATCCATACCTACCGTCGATGCGAAACGATTGGAAACATCGAATATCACGTATTCGTGCCAATTATCGATAGAAAGAACGATTGCGGGAGCTGGGAAGTGAATCCTTACCTCCCGTCGATGCAGAACGATTGGAAACATCGAATAGCACGTATTCGTGCCAATTATCGGTACAAAGAACGATTGCGGGAGCTGGGAAGTGAATCCTTTCCTACCGTCGATGCGAAACGATTGGAAACATCGAATATCACATATTCGTGCCAATTATCGATAGAAAGAACGATTGCGGGAGCTGGGAAGTGAATCCTCAGCTACCGTCGATCCAGAACGATTGGAAACATCGAATATCATGTATTCGTGCGAATTTTGGATAGAAAGAATGATTGCGGGAGCTGGGAAGTGAATCCTTACCTACCGTCGATGCGAAACGATTGGAAACATCGAATATCACGTATGCGTGCCAATTATCGATAGAACGAACGATTGCGGGAGCTGGAAAGTGGATCCTTAGCTACCGTCGATGCAGAACGATTGGAAACATCGAATATCACATATTCGTGCCAATTATCGATAGAAAGAACGATTGCGGGAGCTGGGAAGTGAATCCTCAGCTACCGTCGATTGAGAACGATTGGAAACATCGAATATCATGTATTCGTGCGAATTTTGGATAGAAAGAATGATTGCGGGAGCTGGGAAGTGAATCCTTACCTACCGTCGATGCGAAACGATTGGAAACATCGAATATCACGTATGCGTGCCAATTATCGATAGAACGAACGATTGCGGGAGCTGGGAAGTGAATCCTTACCTACCGTCCATGCAAAACGATTGGAAACATCGAATATCACGTATGCGTGCCAATTATCGATAGAACGAACGATTGCGGGAGCTGGAAAGTGGATCCTTAGCTACCGTCGATGCAGAACGATTGGAAACATCGAATATCACGTATGCGTGCTAATTATCGATAGAAAGAACGATTGCGGGAGCTGGGAAGTTAAGCCTCACCTATCGTCGTTGCAAAACGATTGGAAACCTCGAATAGCACGTATTCGTGCCAATTATCGATAGAAAGAACGATTGCTGGAGCTGGGAAGTGAATCCTTAGCTACCGTCGATGCAGAACGATTGGAAACATCGAATTTCACGTATTCGTGCCAATTATCCATAGAAATAACGATTGCGGGAGCAGGGAAGTGAATTCTTAGCTACCGTCGATGCAGAACGATTGGAAACATCGAATATCACGTATTCGTGCGAATTTTAGATAGAAAGAATGATTGCGGGAGCTGGGAAGTGAATCCTTACCTACCGTCGATGCGAAACGATTGGAAACATCGAATATCACGTATGCGTGCCAATTATCGATAGAACGAACGATTGCGGGAGCTGGGAAGTGAATCCTTACCTACCGCCCAAGCAAAACGATTGGAAACCTCGAATAGCACGTATTCGTGCCAATTATCGATAGAAAGAACGATTGCTGGAGCTGGGAAGTGAATCCTTAGCTACCGTCGATGCAGAACGATTGGAAACATCGAATTTCACGTATTCGTGCCAATTATCCATAGAAATAACGATTGCGGGAGCAGGGAAGTGAATCCATACCTACCGCCGATGCGAAACGATTGGAAACATCGAATATCACGTATTCGTGCCAATTATCGATAGAAAGAACGATTGCGGGAGCTGGGAAGTGAATCCTTACCTCCCGTCGATGCAGAACGATTGGAAACATCGAATTTCACGTATTCGTGCCAATTTTAGATAGAAAGAATGATTGCGGGAGCTGGGAAGTGAATCCATACCTACCGTCGATGCGAAACGATTGGAAACATCGAATATCACGTATGCGTGCCAATTATCGATAGAACGAACGATTGCGGGAGCTGGAAAGTGGATCCTTAGCTACCGTCGATGCAGAACGATTGGAAACATCGAATATCACATATTCGTGCCAATTATCGATAGAAAGAACGATTGCGGGAGCTGGGAAGTGAATCCTCAGCTACCGTCGATTGAGAACGATTGGAAACATCGAATATCATGTATTCGTGCGAATTTTGGATAGAAAGAATGATTGCGGGAGCTGGGAAGTGAATCCTTACCTACCGTCGATGCGAAACGATTGGAAACATCGAATATCACGTATGCGTGCCAATTATCGATAGAACGAACGATTGCGGGAGCTGGGAAGTGAATCCTTACCTACCGTCCATGCAAAACGATTGGAAACATCGAATATCACGTATTCGTGCGAATTTTAGATAGAAAGAATGATTGCGGGAGCTGGGAAGTGAATCCTTACCTACCGTCGATGCGAAACGATTGGAAACATCGAATATCACGTATGCGTGCCAATTATCGATAGAACGAACGATTGCGGGAGCTGGAAAGTGGATCCTTAGCTACCGTCGATGCAGAACGATTGGAAACATCGAATAACACGTATTCGTGCCAATTTTAGATAGAAAGAACGATTGCTGGAGCTGGGAAGTGAATCCTTACCTACCGTCCATGCAAAACGATTGGGAACATCGAATATCACGTATTCGTGCGAATTTTAGATAGAAAGAATGATTGCGGGAGCTGGGAAGTGAATCCTTACCTACCGTCGATGCGAAACGATTGGAAACATCGAATATCACGTATGCGTGCCAATTATCGATAGAACGAACGATTGCGGGAGCTGGAAAGTGGATCCTTAGCTACCGTCGATGCAGAACGATTGGAAACATCGAATATCACATATTCGTGCCAATTATCGATAGAAAGAACGATTGCGGGAGCTGGGAAGTGAATCCTCAGCTACCGTCGATGCAGAACGATTGGAAACATCGAATATCATGTATTCGTGCGAATTTTAGATAGAAAGAATGATTGCGGGAGCTGGGAAGTGAATCCTTACCTACCGTCGATGCGAAACGATTGGAAACATCGAATATCACGTATGCGTGCCAATTATCGATAGAACGAACGATTGCGGGAGCTGGGAAGTGAATCCTTACCTACCGCCCAAGCAAAACGATTGGAAACATCGAATATCACGTATTCGTGCGAATTTTAGATAGAAAGAATGATTGCGGGAGCTGGGTAGTGAATCCTTACCTACCGTCGATGCGAAACAATTGGAAACATCGAATATCACGTATGCGTGCCAATTATCGATAGAACGAACGATTGCGGGAGCTGGAAAGTGGATCCTTAGCTACCGTCGATGCAGAACGATTGGAAACATCGAATATCACATATTCGTGCCAATTATCGATAGAAAGAACGATTGCGGGAGCTGGGAAGTGAATCCTCAGCTACCGTCGATGCAGAACGATTGGAAATATGGAATATCACGTATGCGTGCCAATTATCGATAGAAAGAACGATTGCGGGAGCTGGGAAGTGAATCCTTAGCTACCGTCGATGCAGAACGATTGGAAACATCGAATATCACATATTCGTGCCAATTAACGATAGAAAGAACGATTGCGGTTGCTGGGAAGTGAATTCTTAGCTACCGTCGATGCAGAACGATTGGAAACATCGAATATCACGTATTCGTGCGAATTTTAGATAGAAAGAATGATTGCGGGAGCTGGGAAGTGAATCCTTACCTACCGTCGATGCGAAACGATTGGAAACATCGAATATCACGTATGCGTGCCAATTATCGATAGAACGAACGATTGCGGGAGCTGGAAAGTGGATCCTTAGCTACCGTCGATGCAGAACGATTGGAAACATCGAATATCACGTATGCGTGCTAATTATCGATAGAAAGAACGATTGCGGGAGCTGGGAAGTTAAGCCTCACCTATCGTCGTTGCAAAACGATTGGAAACCTCGAATAGCACGTATTCGTGCCAATTATCGATAGAAAGAACGATTGCTGGAGCTGGGAAGTGAATCCTTAGCTACCGTCGATGCAGAACGATTGGAAACATCGAATTTCACGTATTCGTGCCAATTATCCATAGAAATAACGATTGCGGGAGCAGGGAAGTGAATTCTTAGCTACCGTCGATGCAGAACGATTGGAAACATCGAATATCACGTATTCGTGCGAATTTTAGATAGAAAGAATGATTGCGGGAGCTGGGAAGTGAATCCTTACCTACCGTCGATGCGAAACGATTGGAAACATCGAATATCACGTATGCGTGCCAATTATCGATAGAACGAACGATTGCGGGAGCTGGGAAGTGAATCCTTACCTACCGCCCAAGCAAAACGATTGGAAACCTCGAATAGCACGTATTCGTGCCAATTATCGATAGAAAGAACGATTGCTGGAGCTGGGAAGTGAATCCTTAGCTACCGTCGATGCAGAACGATTGGAAACATCGAATTTCACGTATTCGTGCCAATTATCCATAGAAATAACGATTGCGGGAGCAGGGAAGTGAATCCATACCTACCGCCGATGCGAAACGATTGGAAACATCGAATATCACGTATTCGTGCCAATTATCGATAGAAAGAACGATTGCGGGAGCTGGGAAGTGAATCCTTACCTCCCGTCGATGCAGAACGATTGGAAACCTCGAATTTCACGTATTCGTGCCAATTTTAGATAGAAAGAACGATTATGGGGGCAGGGAAGTGAATCCTTAGCTACCGCCGATGCGAAACGAATGGAAACATCGAATATCACGTATTCGTCCGAATTTTAGATAGAAAGAATGATTGCGGGAGCTGGGAAGTGAATCCATACCTACCGTCGATGCGAAACGATTGGAAACATCGAATATCACGTATTCGTGCCAATTATCGATAGAAAGAACGATTGCGGGAGCTGGGAAGTGAATCCTTACCTCCCGTCGATGCAGAACGATTGGAAACATCGAATGTAACGTATTCGAGCCAATTACCGACAGAAAGAACGATTGCGAGGGCTGGGAAGTGAATACTTACCTACCGTCGATGAAAAACGATTGGAAACATCGAATAGCACGTATTCGTGCCAATTATCGGTACAAAGAACGATTGCGGGAGCTGGGAAGTGAATCCTTTCCTACCGTCGATGCGAAACGATTGGAAACATCGAATATCACATATTCGTGCCAATTATCGATAGAAAGAACGATTGCGGGAGCTGGGAAGTGAATCCTCAGCTACCGTCGATGCAGAACGATTGGAAACATCGAATATCATGTATTCGTGCGAATTTTGGATAGAAAGAATGATTGCGGGAGCTGGGAAGTGAATCCTTACCTACCGTCGATGCGAAACGATTGGAAACATCGAATATCACGTATGCGTGCCAATTATCGATAGAACGAACGATTGCGGGAGCTGGAAAGTGGATCCTTAGCTACCGTCTATGCAGAACGATTGGAAACATCGAATATCACATATTCGTGCCAATTATCGATAGAAAGAACGATTGCGGGAGCTGGGAAGTGAATCCTCAGCTACCGTCGATTGAGAACGATTGGAAACATCGAATATCATGTATTCGTGCGAATTTTGGATAGAAAGAATGATTGCGGGAGCTGGGAAGTGAATCCTTACCTACCGTCGATGCGAAACGATTGGAAACATCGAATATCACGTATGCGTGCCAATTATCGATAGAACGAACGATTGCGGGAGCTGGGAAGTGAATCCTTACCTACCGTCCATGCAAAACGATTGGAAACATCGAATATCACGTATTCGTGCGAATTTTAGATAGAAAGAATGATTGCGGGAGCTGGGAAGTGAATCCTTACCTACCGTCGATGCGAAACGATTGGAAACATCGAATATCACGTATGCGTGCCAATTATCGATAGAACGAACGATTGCGGGAGCTGGAAAGTGGATCCTTAGCTACCGTCGATGCAGAACGATTGGAAACATCGAATAACACGTATTCGTGCCAATTTTAGATAGAAAGAACGATTGCTGGAGCTGGGAAGTGAATCCTTACCTACCGTCCATGCAAAACGATTGGGAACATCGAATATCACGTATTCGTGCGAATTTTAGATAGAAAGAATGATTGCGGGAGCTGGGAAGTGAATCCTTACCTACGGTCGATGCGAAACGATTGGAAACATCGAATATCACGTATGCGTGCCAATTATCGATAGAACGAACGATTGCGGGAGCTGGAAAGTGGATCCTTAGCTACCGTCGATGCAGAACGATTGGAAACATCGAATATCACATATTCGTGCCAATTATCGATAGAAAGAACGATTGCGGGAGCTGGGAAGTGAATCCTCAGCTACCGTCGATGCAGAACGATTGGAAACATCGAATATCATGTATTCGTGCGAATTTTAGATAGAAAGAATGATTGCGGGAGCTGGGAAGTGAATCCTTACCTACCGTCGATGCGAAACGATTGGAAACATCGAATATCACGTATGCGTGCCAATTATCCATAGAACGAACGATTGCGGGAGCTGGGAAGTGAATCCTTACCTACCGCCCAAGCAAAACGATTGGAAACATCGAATATCACGTATTCGTGCGAATTTTAGATAGAAAGAATGATTGCGGGAGCTGGGTAGTGAATCCTTACCTACCGTCGATGCGAAACAATTGGAAACATCGAATATCACGTATGCGTGCCAATTATCGATAGAACGAACGATTGCGGGAGCTGGAAAGTGGATCCTTAGCTACCGTCGATGCAGAACGATTGGAAACATCGAATATCACATATTCGTGCCAATTATCGATAGAAAGAACGATTGCGGGAGCTGGGAAGTGAATCCTCAGCTACCGTCGATGCAGAACGATTGGAAATATGGAATATAACGTATGCGTGCCAATTATCGATAGAAAGAACGATTGCGGGAGCTGGGAAGTGAATCCTTAGCTACCGTCGATGCAGAACGATTGGAAACATCGAATATCACATATTCGTGCCAATTAACGATAGAAAGAACGATTGCGGTTGCTGGGAAGTGAATTCTTAGCTACCGTCGATGCAGAACGATTGGAAACATCGAATATCACGTATTCGTGCGAATTTTAGATAGAAAGAATGATTGCGGGAGCTGGGAAGTGAATCCTTACCTACCGCCCAAGCAAAACGATTGGAAACATCGAATATCACGTATTCGTGCGAATTTTAGATAGAAAGAATGATTGCGGGAGCTGGGTAGTGAATCCTTACCTACCGTCGATGCGAAACAATTGGAAACATCGAATATCACGTATGCGTGCCAATTATCGATAGAACGAACGATTGCGGGAGCTGGAAAGTGGATCCTTAGCTACCGTCGATGCAGAACGATTGGAAACATCGAATATCACATATTCGTGCCAATTATCGATAGAAAGAACGATTGCGGGAGCTGGGAAGTGAATCCTCAGCTACCGTCGATGCAGAACGATTGGAAATATGGAATATCACGTATGCGTGCCAATTATCGATAGAAAGAACGATTGCGGGAGCTGGGAAGTGAATCCTTAGCTACCGTCGATGCAGAACGATTGGAAACATCGAATATCACATATTCGTGCCAATTAACGATAGAAAGAACGATTGCGGTTGCTGGGAAGTGAATTCTTAGCTACCGTCGATGCAGAACGATTGGAAACATCGAATATCACGTATTCGTGCGAATTTTAGATAGAAAGAATGATTGCGGGAGCTGGGAAGTGAATCCTTACCTACCGTCGATGCGAAACGATTGGAAACATCGAATATCACGTATGCGTGCCAATTATCGATAGAACGAACGATTGCGGGAGCTGGAAAGTGGATCCTTAGCTACCGTCGATGCAGAACGATTGGAAACATCGAATATCACGTATGCGTGCTAATTATCGATAGAAAGAACGATTGCGGGAGCTGGGAAGTTAATCCTCACCTATCGTCGATGCAAAACTATTGGAAACCTCGAATAGCACGTATTCGTGCCAATTATCGATAGAAAGAACGATTGCTGGAGCTGGGAAGTGAATCCTTAGCTACCGTCGATGCAGAACGATTGGAAACATCGAATTTCACGTATTCGTGCCAATTATCCATAGAAATAACGATTGCGGGAGCAGGGAAGTGAATCCATACCTACCGCCGATGCGAAACGATTGGAAACATCGAATATCACGTATTCGTGCGAATTTTAGATAGAAAGAATGATTGCGGGAGCTGGGAAGTGAATTCTTACCTACCGTCGATGCGAAACGATTGGAAACATCGAATATCACGTATGCGTGCCAATTATCGATAGAACGAACTATTGCGGGAGCTGGGAAGTGAATTCTTAGCTACCGTCGATGCAGAACGATTGGAAACATCGAATATCACGTATGCGCGCCAATTATCGATAGAAAGAACGATTGCTGGAGCTGGGAAGTGAATCCTTAGCTACCGTCGATGCAGAACGATTGGAAACATCGAATTTCACGTATTCGTGCCAATTATCGATAGAAAGAACGATTGCGAGGGCTGGGAAGTGAATACTTACCTACCGTCGATGAAAAACGATTGGAAACATCGAATATCACGTATGCGTGCCAATTATCGATAGAACGAACGATTGCGGGAGCTGGAAAGTGGATCCTTAGCTACCGTCGATGCAGAACGATTGGAAACATCGAATATCACATATTCGTGCCAATTATCGATAGAAAGAACGATTGCGGGAGCTGGGAAGTGAATCCTCAGCTACCGTCGATTGAGAACGATTGGAAACATCGAATATCATGTATTCGTGCGAATTTTGGATAGAAAGAATGATTGCGGGAGCTGGGAAGTGAATCCTTACCTACCGTCGATGCGAAACGATTGGAAACATCGAATATCACGTATGCGTGCCAATTATCGATAGAACGAACGATTGCGGGAGCTGGAAAGTGGATCCTTAGCTACCGTCGATGCAGAACGATTGGAAACATCGAATATCACGTATGCGTGCTAATTATCGATAGAAAGAATGATTGCGGGAGCTGGGAAGTTAATCCTCACCTATCGTCGTTGCAAAACGATTGGAAACCTCGAATAGCACGTATTCGTGCCAATTATCGATAGAAAGAACGATTGCTGGAGCTGGGAAGTGAATCCTTAGCTACCGTCGATGCAGAACGATTGGAAACATCGAATTTCACGTATTCGTGCCAATTATCCATAGAAATAACGATTGCGGGAGCAGGGAAGTGAATTCTTAGCTACCGTCGATGCAGAACGATTGGAAACATCGAATATCACGTATGCGTGCCAATTATCGATAGAAAGAACGATTGCTGGAGCTGGGAAATGAATCCTTAGCTACCGTCGATGCAGAACGATTGGAAACATCGAATTTCACGTATTCGTGCCAATTTTAGATAGAAAGAACGATTGCTGGAGCTGGGAAGTGAATCCTTACCTACCGTCCATGCAAAACGATTGGAAACATCGAATATCACGTACGCGTGCTAATTATCGATAGAAAGAACGATTGCGGGAGCTGGGAAGTTAATCCTCACCTATCGTCGATACAAAACGATTGCAAACATCGAATATCACGTATGCGTGCTAATTATCGATAGAAAGAACGATTGCGGGAGCTGGGAAGTTAATCCTCACCTATCGTCGTTGCAAACCGATTGGAAACCTCGAATAGCACGTATTCGTGCCAATTATCGATAGAAAGAACGATTGCTGGAGCTGGGAAGTGAATCCTTAGCTACCGTCGATGCAGAACGATTGGAAACATCGAATTTCACGTATTCGTGCCAATTTTAGATAGAAAGAACGACTGCTGGAGCTGGGAAGTGAATCCTTACCTACCGTCGATGCAAAACGATTGGAAACATCGAATATCACGTATGCGTGCTAATTATCGATAGAAAGAACGATTGCTGGAGCTGGGAAGTGAATCCTTACCTACCGTCCATGCAAAACGATTGGAAACATCGAATATCACGTATTCGTGCGAATTTTAGATAGAAAGAATGATTGCGGGAGCTGGGAAGTGAATCCTTACCTACCGTCGATGCGAAACAATTGGAAACATCGAATATCACGTATGCGTGCCAATTATCGATAGAACGAGCGATTGCGGGAGCTGGAAAGTGGATCCTTAGCTACCGTCGATGCAGAACGATTGGAAACATCGAATATCACATATTCGTGCCAATTATCGATAGAAAGAACTATTGCGGGAGCTGGGAAGTGAATCCTCAGCTACCGTCGATGCAGAACGATTGGAAACATCGAATATCACGTATGCGTGCCAATTATCGATAGAAAGAACGATTGCGGGAGCTGGGAAGTGAATCCTCAGCTACCGTCGATGCAGAACGATTGGAAACATCGAATATCACGTATTCGTGCGAATTTTAGATAGAAAGAATGATTGCGGGGGCTGGGAAGTGAATCCTTACCTACCGTCGATGCGAAACGATTGGAAACATCGAATATCACGTATGCGTGCTAATTATCGATAGAAAGAACGATTGCGGGAGCTGGGAAGTTAATCCTCACCTATCGTCGTTGCAAAACTATTGGAAACCTCGAATAGCACGTATTCGTGCCAATTATCGATAGAAAGAACGATTGCTGGAGCTGGGAAGTGAATCCTTAGCTACCGTCGATGCAGAACGATTGGAAACATCGAATTTCACGTATTCGTGCCAATTATCCATAGAAATAACGATTGCGGGAGCAGGGAAGTGAATCCATACCTACCGCCGATGCGAAACGATTGGAAACATCGAATATCACATATTCGTGCCAATTATCGATAGAAAGAACTATTGCGGGAGCTGGGAAGTGAATCCTCAGCTACCGTCGATGCAGAACGATTGGAAACATCGAATATCACGTATGCGTGCCAATTATCGATAGAAAGAACGATTGCGGGAGCTGGGAAGTGAATCCTTAGCTACCGTCGATGCAGAACGATTGGAAACATCGAATATCACGTATTCGTGCGAATTTTAGATAGAAAGAATGATTGCGGGAGCTGGGAAGTGAATCTTTATCCACCGTCGATGCGAAACGATTGGAAACATCGAATATCACGTATGCGTGCCAATTACCGATAGAACGAACGATTGCGGGAGCTGGAAAGTGGATCCTTAGCTACCGTCGATGCAGAACGATTGGAAACATCGAATATCACGTATGCGTGCTAATTATCGATAGAAAGAACGATTGCGGGAGCTGGGAAGTTAAGCCTCACCTATCGTCGTTGCAAAACGATTGGAAACCTCGAATAGCACGTATTCGTGCCAATTATCGATAGAAAGAACGATTGCTGGAGCTGGGAAGTGAATCCTTAGCTACCGTCGATGCAGAACGATTGGAAACATCGAATTTCACGTATTCGTGCCAATTATCCATAGAAATAACGATTGCGGGAGCAGGGAAGTGAATTCTTAGCTACCGTCGATGCAGAACGATTGGAAACATCGAATATCACGTATTCGTGCGAATTTTAGATAGAAAGAATGATTGCGGGAGCTGGGAAGTGAATCCTTACCTACCGTCGATGCGAAACGATTGGAAACATCGAATATCACGTATGCGTGCCAATTATCGATAGAACGAACGATTGCGGGAGCTGGGAAGTGAATCCTTACCTACCGCCCAAGCAAAACGATTGGAAACATCGAATATCACGTATTCGTGCGAATTTTAGATAGAAAGAATGATTGCGGGAGCTGGGTAGTGAATCCTTACCTACCGTCGATGCGAAACAATTGGAAACATCGAATATCACGTATGCGTGCCAATTATCGATAGAACGAACGATTGCGGGAGCTGGAAAGTGGATCCTTAGCTACCGTCGATGCAGAACGATTGGAAACATCGAATATCACATATTCGTGCCAATTATCGATAGAAAGAACGATTGCGGGAGCTGGGAAGTGAATCCTCAGCTACCGTCGATGCAGAACGATTGGAAATATGGAATATCATGTATGCGTGCCAATTATCGATAGAAAGAACGATTGCGGGAGCTGGGAAGTGAATCCTTAGCTACCGTCGATGCAGAACGATTGGAAACATCGAATATCACATATTCGTGCCAATTAACGATAGAAAGAACGATTGCGGTTGCTGGGAAGTGAATTCTTAGCTACCGTCGATGCAGAACGATTGGAAACATCGAATATCACGTATTCGTGCGAATTTTAGATAGAAAGAATGATTGCGGGAGCTGGGAAGTGAATCCTTACCTACCGTCGATGCGAAACGATTGGAAACATCGAATATCACGTATGCGTGCCAATTATCGATAGAAAGAACGATTGCTGGAGCTGGGAAATGAATCCTTAGCTACCGTCGATGCAGAACGATTGGAAACATCGAATTTCACGTATTCGTGCCAATTTTAGATAGAAAGAACGATTGCTGGAGCTGGGAAGTGAATCCTTACCTACCGTCGATGCAAAACGATTGGAAACATCGAATATCACGTACGCGTGCTAATTATCGATAGAAAGAACGATTGCGGGAGCTGGGAAGTTAATCCTCACCTATCGTCGATACAAAACGATTGCAAACATCGAATATCACGTATGCGTGCTAATTATCGATAGAAAGAACGATTGCGGGAGCTGGGAAGTTAATCCTCACCTATCGTCGTTGCAAACCGATTGGAAACCTCGAATAGCACGTATTCGTGCCAATTATCGATAGAAAGAACGATTGCTGGAGCTGGGAAGTGAATCCTTAGCTACCGTCGATGCAGAACGATTGGAAACATCGAATTTCACGTATTCGTGCCAATTTTAGATAGAAAGAACGACTGCTGGAGCTGGGAAGTGAATCCTTACCTACCGTCGATGCAAAACGATTGGAAACATCGAATATCACGTATGCGTGCTAATTATCGATAGAAAGAACGATTGCTGGAGCTGGGAAGTGAATCCTTACCTACCGTCCATGCAAAACGATTGGAAACATCGAATATCACGTATTCGTGCGAATTTTAGATAGAAAGAATGATTGCGGGAGCTGGGAAGTGAATCCTTACCTACCGTCGATGCGAAACAATTGGAAACATCGAATATCACGTATGCGTGCCAATTATCGATAGAACGAGCGATTGCGGGAGCTGGAAAGTGGATCCTTAGCTACCGTCGATGCAGAACGATTGGAAACATCGAATATCACATATTCGTGCCAATTATCGATAGAAAGAACTATTGCGGGAGCTGGGAAGTGAATCCTCAGCTACCGTCGATGCAGAACGATTGGAAACATCGAATATCACGTATGCGTGCCAATTATCGATAGAAAGAACGATTGCGGGAGCTGGGAAGTGAATCCTCAGCTACCGTCGATGCAGAACGATTGGAAACATCGAATATCACGTATTCGTGCGAATTTTAGATAGAAAGAATGATTGCGGGGGCTGGGAAGTGAATCCTTACCTACCGTCGATGCGAAACGATTGGAAACATCGAATATCACGTATGCGTGCTAATTATCGATAGAAAGAACGATTGCGGGAGCTGGGAAGTTAATCCTCACCTATCGTCGTTGCAAAACTATTGGAAACCTCGAATAGCACGTATTCGTGCCAATTATCGATAGAAAGAACGATTGCTGGAGCTGGGAAGTGAATCCTTAGCTACCGTCGATGCAGAACGATTGGAAACATCGAATTTCACGTATTCGTGCCAATTATCCATAGAAATAACGATTGCGGGAGCAGGGAAGTGAATCCATACCTACCGCCGATGCGAAACGATTGGAAACATCGAATATCACATATTCGTGCCAATTATCGATAGAAAGAACTATTGCGGGAGCTGGGAAGTGAATCCTCAGCTACCGTCGATGCAGAACGATTGGAAACATCGAATATCACGTATGCGTGCCAATTATCGATAGAAAGAACGATTGCGGGAGCTGGGAAGTGAATCCTTACCTACCGTCCATGCAAAACGATTGGAAACATCGAATATCACGTACGCGTGCTAATTATCGATAGAAAGAACGATTGCGGGAGCTGGGAAGTTAATCCTCACCTATCGTCGATACAAAACGATTGCAAACATCGAATATCACGTATGCGTGCTAATTATCGATAGAAAGAACGATTGCGGGAGCTGGGAAGTTAATCCTCACCTATCGTCGTTGCAAACCGATTGGAAACCTCGAATAGCACGTATTCGTGCCAATTATCGATAGAAAGAACGATTGCTGGAGCTGGGAAGTGAATCCTTAGCTACCGTCGATGCAGAACGATTGGAAACATCGAATTTCACGTATTCGTGCCAATTTTAGATAGAAAGAACGACTGCTGGAGCTGGGAAGTGAATCCTTACCTACCGTCGATGCAAAACGATTGGAAACATCGAATATCACGTATGCGTGCTAATTATCGATAGAAAGAACGATTGCTGGAGCTGGGAAGTGAATCCTTACCTACCGTCCATGCAAAACGATTGGAAACATCGAATATCACGTATTCGTGCGAATTTTAGATAGAAAGAATGATTGCGGGAGCTGGGAAGTGAATCCTTACCTACCGTCGATGCGAAACAATTGGAAACATCGAATATCACGTATGCGTGCCAATTATCGATAGAACGAGCGATTGCGGGAGCTGGAAAGTGGATCCTTAGCTACCGTCGATGCAGAACGATTGGAAACATCGAATATCACATATTCGTGCCAATTATCGATAGAAAGAACTATTGCGGGAGCTGGGAAGTGAATCCTCAGCTACCGTCGATGCAGAACGATTGGAAACATCGAATATCACGTATGCGTGCCAATTATCGATAGAAAGAACGATTGCGGGAGCTGGGAAGTGAATCCTCAGCTACCGTCGATGCAGAACGATTGGAAACATCGAATATCACGTATTCGTGCGAATTTTAGATAGAAAGAATGATTGCGGGGGCTGGGAAGTGAATCCTTACCTACCGTCGATGCGAAACGATTGGAAACATCGAATATCACGTATGCGTGCTAATTATCGATAGAAAGAACGATTGCGGGAGCTGGGAAGTTAATCCTCACCTATCGTCGTTGCAAAACTATTGGAAACCTCGAATAGCACGTATTCGTGCCAATTATCGATAGAAAGAACGATTGCTGGAGCTGGGAAGTGAATCCTTAGCTACCGTCGATGCAGAACGATTGGAAACATCGAATTTCACGTATTCGTGCCAATTATCCATAGAAATAACGATTGCGGGAGCAGGGAAGTGAATCCATACCTACCGCCGATGCGAAACGATTTGAAACATCGAATATCACATATTCGTGCCAATTATCGATAGAAAGAACTATTGCGGGAGCTGGGAAGTGAATCCTCAGCTACCGTCGATGCAGAACGATTGGAAACATCGAATATCACGTATGCGTGCCAATTATCGATAGAAAGAACGATTGCGGGAGCTGGAAAGTGGATCCTTAGCTACCGTCGATGCAGAACGATTGGAAACATCGAATATCACGTATGCGTGCTAATTATCGATAGAAAGAACGATTGCGGGAGCTGGGAAGTTAATCCTCACCTATCGTCGTTGCAAAACTATTGGAAACCTCGAATAGCACGTATTCGTGCCAATTATCGATAGAAAGAACGATTGCTGGAGCTGGGAAGTGAATCCTTAGCTACCGTCGATGCAGAACGATTGGAAACATCGAATTTCACGTATTCGTGCCAATTATCCATAGAAATAACGATTGCGGGAGCAGGGAAGTGAATCCATACCTACCGCCGATGCGAAACGATTGGAAACATCGAATATCACGTATTCGTGCGAATTTTAGATAGAAAGAATGATTGCGGGAGCTGGGAAGTGAATTCTTACCTACCGTCGATGCGAAACGATTGGAAACATCGAATATCACGTATGCGTGCCAATTATCGTTAGAACGAACTATTGCGGGAGCTGGGAAGTGAATTCTTAGCTACCGTCGATGCAGAACGATTGGAAACATCGAATATCACGTATGCGCGCCAATTATCGATAGAAAGAACGATTGCTGGAGCTGGGAAGTGAATCCTTAGCTACCGTCGATGCAGAACGATTGGAAACATCGAATTTCACGTATTCGTGCCAATTATCGATAGAAAGGACGATTACGGGAGCTGAGAAGCGAATCCTTACCTCCTGTCGATGCAGAACGATTGGAAACATCGAATTTCACGTATTCGTGCCAATTTTAGATAGAAAGAACGATTGCTGGAGCTGGGAAGTGAATCCTTACCTACCGTCGATGCAAAACGATTGGAAACATCGAATATCACGTATGCGTGCTAATTATCGATAGAAAGAACTATTGCGGGAGCTGGGAAGTGAATCCTCAGCTACCGTCGATGCAGAACGATTGGAAACATCGAATATCACGTATGCGTGCCAATTATCGATAGAAAGAACGATTGCGGGAGCTGGGAAGTGAATCCTCAGCTACCGTCGATGCAGAACGATTGGAAACATCGAATATCACGTATGCGTGCCAATTATCGATAGAAAGAACGATTGCGGGAGCTGGGAAGTGAATCCTCAGCTACCGTCGATGCAGAACGATTGGAAACATCGAATATCACGTATTCGTGCGAATTTTAGATAGAAAGAATGATTGCGGGGGCTGGGAAGTGAATCCTTACCTACCGTCGATGCGAAACGATTGGAAACATCGAATATCACGTATGCGTGCTAATTATCGATAGAAAGAACGATTGCTGGAGCTGGGAAGTGAATCCTTACCTACCGTCCATGCAAAACGATTGGAAACATCGAATATCACGTATTCGTGCGAATTTTAGATAGAAAGAATGATTGCGGGAGCTGGGAAGTGAATCCTTACCTACCGTCGATGCGAAACAATTGGAAACATCGAATATCACGTATGCGTGCCAATTATCGATAGAACGAGCGATTGCGGGAGCTGGAAAGTGGATCCTTAGCTACCGTCGATGCAGAACGATTGGAAACATCGAATATCACATATTCGTGCCAATTATCGATAGAAAGAACTATTGCGGGAGCTGGGAAGTGAATCCTCAGCTACCGTCGATGCAGAACGATTGGAAACATCGAATATCACGTATGCGTGCCAATTATCGATAGAAAGAACGATTGCGGGAGCTGGGAAGTGAATCCTCAGCTACCGTCGATGCAGAACGATTGGAAACATCGAATATCACGTATTCGTGCGAATTTTAGATAGAAAGAATGATTGCGGGGGCTGGGAAGTGAATCCTTACCTACCGTCGATGCGAAACGATTGGAAACATCGAATATCACGTATGCGTGCTAATTATCGATAGAAAGAACGATTGCGGGAGCTGGGAAGTTAATCCTCACCTATCGTCGTTGCAAAACTATTGGAAACCTCGAATAGCACGTATTCGTGCCAATTATCGATAGAAAGAACGATTGCTGGAGCTGGGAAGTGAATCCTTAGCTACCGTCGATGCAGAACGATTGGAAACATCGAATTTCACGTATTCGTGCCAATTATCCATAGAAATAACGATTGCGGGAGCAGGGAAGTGAATCCATACCTACCGCCGATGCGAAACGATTGGAAACATCGAATATCACATATTCGTGCCAATTATCGATAGAAAGAACTATTGCGGGAGCTGGGAAGTGAATCCTCAGCTACCGTCGATGCAGAACGATTGGAAACATCGAATATCACGTATGCGTGCCAATTATCGATAGAAAGAACGATTGCGGGAGCTGGGAAGTGAATCCTTACCTACCGTCCATGCAAAACGATTGGAAACATCGAATATCACGTACGCGTGCTAATTATCGATAGAAAGAACGATTGCGGGAGCTGGGAAGTTAATCCTCACCTATCGTCGATACAAAACGATTGCAAACATCGAATATCACGTATGCGTGCTAATTATCGATAGAAAGAACGATTGCGGGAGCTGGGAAGTTAATCCTCACCTATCGTCGTTGCAAACCGATTGGAAACCTCGAATAGCACGTATTCGTGCCAATTATCGATAGAAAGAACGATTGCTGGAGCTGGGAAGTGAATCCTTAGCTACCGTCGATGCAGAACGATTGGAAACATCGAATTTCACGTATTCGTGCCAATTTTAGATAGAAAGAACGACTGCTGGAGCTGGGAAGTGAATCCTTACCTACCGTCGATGCAAAACGATTGGAAACATCGAATATCACGTATGCGTGCTAATTATCGATAGAAAGAACGATTGCTGGAGCTGGGAAGTGAATCCTTACCTACCGTCCATGCAAAACGATTGGAAACATCGAATATCACGTATTCGTGCGAATTTTAGATAGAAAGAATGATTGCGGGAGCTGGGAAGTGAATCCTTACCTACCGTCGATGCGAAACAATTGGAAACATCGAATATCACGTATGCGTGCCAATTATCGATAGAACGAGCGATTGCGGGAGCTGGAAAGTGGATCCTTAGCTACCGTCGATGCAGAACGATTGGAAACATCGAATATCACATATTCGTGCCAATTATCGATAGAAAGAACTATTGCGGGAGCTGGGAAGTGAATCCTCAGCTACCGTCGATGCAGAACGATTGGAAACATCGAATATCACGTATGCGTGCCAATTATCGATAGAAAGAACGATTGCGGGAGCTGGGAAGTGAATCCTCAGCTACCGTCGATGCAGAACGATTGGAAACATCGAATATCACGTATTCGTGCGAATTTTAGATAGAAAGAATGATTGCGGGGGCTGGGAAGTGAATCCTTACCTACCGTCGATGCGAAACGATTGGAAACATCGAATATCACGTATGCGTGCTAATTATCGATAGAAAGAACGATTGCGGGAGCTGGGAAGTTAATCCTCACCTATCGTCGTTGCAAAACTATTGGAAACCTCGAATAGCACGTATTCGTGCCAATTATCGATAGAAAGAACGATTGCTGGAGCTGGGAAGTGAATCCTTAGCTACCGTCGATGCAGAACGATTGGAAACATCGAATTTCACGTATTCGTGCCAATTATCCATAGAAATAACGATTGCGGGAGCAGGGAAGTGAATCCATACCTACCGCCGATGCGAAACGATTTGAAACATCGAATATCACATATTCGTGCCAATTATCGATAGAAAGAACTATTGCGGGAGCTGGGAAGTGAATCCTCAGCTACCGTCGATGCAGAACGATTGGAAACATCGAATATCACGTATGCG
Organism: Nomada ferruginata; assembly: GCA_963583965.1. Lineage (NCBI taxonomy): Eukaryota > Metazoa > Arthropoda > Insecta > Hymenoptera > Apidae > Nomada > Nomada ferruginata. The sequence goes on along the minus strand of OY757225.1, from coordinate 2,726,717 downwards.
TGCCAATTATCGATAGAAAGAACGATTGCGGGAGCTGGAAAGTGGATCCTTAGCTACCGTCGATGCAGAACGATTGGAAACATCGAATATCACGTATGCGTGCTAATTATCGATAGAAAGAACGATTGCGGGAGCTGGGAAGTTAATCCTCACCTATCGTCGTTGCAAAACTATTGGAAACCTCGAATAGCACGTATTCGTGCCAATTATCGATAGAAAGAACGATTGCTGGAGCTGGGAAGTGAATCCTTAGCTACCGTCGATGCAGAACGATTGGAAACATCGAATTTCACGTATTCGTGCCAATTATCCATAGAAATAACGATTGCGGGAGCAGGGAAGTGAATCCATACCTACCGCCGATGCGAAACGATTGGAAACATCGAATATCACGTATTCGTGCGAATTTTAGATAGAAAGAATGATTGCGGGAGCTGGGAAGTGAATTCTTACCTACCGTCGATGCGAAACGATTGGAAACATCGAATATCACGTATGCGTGCCAATTATCGTTAGAACGAACTATTGCGGGAGCTGGGAAGTGAATTCTTAGCTACCGTCGATGCAGAACGATTGGAAACATCGAATATCACGTATGCGCGCCAATTATCGATAGAAAGAACGATTGCTGGAGCTGGGAAGTGAATCCTTAGCTACCGTCGATGCAGAACGATTGGAAACATCGAATTTCACGTATTCGTGCCAATTATCGATAGAAAGGACGATTACGGGAGCTGAGAAGCGAATCCTTACCTCCTGTCGATGCAGAACGATTGGAAACATCGAATTTCACGTATTCGTGCCAATTTTAGATAGAAAGAACGATTGCTGGAGCTGGGAAGTGAATCCTTACCTACCGTCGATGCAAAACGATTGGAAACATCGAATATCACGTATGCGTGCTAATTATCGATAGAAAGAACGATTGCTGGAGCTGGGAAGTGAATCCTTAGCTACCGTCAATGCAGAACGATTGGAAACATCGAATTTCACGTATTCGTGCCAATTTTAGATAGAAAGAACGATTATGGGGGCAGGGAAGTGAATCCTTAGCTACCGCCGATGCGAAACGATTGGAAACATCGAATATCACGTATTCGTCCGAATTTTAGATAGAAAGAATGATTGCGGGAGCTGGGAAGTGAATCCATACCTACCGTCGATGCGAAACGATTGGAAACATCGAATATCACGTATTCGTGCCAATTATCGATAGAAAGAACGATTGCGGGAGCTGGGAAGTGAATCCTTACCTCCCGTCGATGCAGAACGATTTGAAACATCGAATGTAACGTATTCGAGCCAATTACCGACAGAAAGAACGATTGCGAGGGCTGGGAAGTGAATACTTACCTACCGTCGATGAAAAACGATTGGAAACATAGAATAGCACGTATTCGTGCCAATTATCGGTACAAAGAACGATTGCGGGAGCTGGGAAGTGAATCCTTTCCTACCGTCGATGCGAAACGATTGGAAACATCGAATATCACATATTCGTGCCAATTATCGATAGAAAGAACGATTGCGGGAGCTGGGAAGTGAATCCTCAGCTACCGTCGATTGAGAACGATTGGAAACATCGAATATCATGTATTCGTGCGAATTTTGGATAGAAAGAATGATTGCGGGAGCTGGGAAGTGAATCCTTACCTACCGTCGATGCGAAACGATTGGAAACATCGAATATCACGTATGCGTGCCAATTATCGATAGATCGAACGATTGCGGGAGCTGGGAAGTGAATCCTTACCTACCGTCCATGCAAAACGATTGGAAACATCGAATATCACGTATTCGTGCGAATTTTAGATAGAAAGAATGATTGCGGGAGCTGGGAAGTGAATCCTTACCTACCGTCGATGCGAAACGATTGGAAACATCGAATATCACGTATGCGTGCCAATTATCGATAGATCGAACGATTGCGGGAGCTGGGAAGTGAATCCTCACCTATCGTCGATACAAAACGATTGCAAACATCGAATATCACGTATGCGTGCTAATTATCGATAGAAAGAACGATTGCGGGAGCTGGGAAGTTAATCCTCACCTATCGTCGTTGCAAACCGATTGGAAACCTCGAATAGCACGTATTCGTGCCAATTATCGATAGAAAGAACGATTGCTGGAGCTGGGAAGTGAATCCTTAGCTACCGTCGATGCAGAACGATTGGAAACATCGAATTTCACGTATTCGTGCCAATTTTAGATAGAAAGAACGACTGCTGGAGCTGGGAAGTGAATCCTTACCTACCGTCGATGCAAAACGATTGGAAACATCGAATATCACGTATGCGTGCTAATTATCGATAGAAAGAACGATTGCTGGAGCTGGGAAGTGAATCCTTACCTACCGTCCATGCAAAACGATTGGAAACATCGAATATCACGTATTCGTGCGAATTTTAGATAGAAAGAATGATTGCGGGAGCTGGGAAGTGAATCCTTACCTACCGTCGATGCGAAACAATTGGAAACATCGAATATCACGTATGCGTGCCAATTATCGATAGAACGAGCGATTGCGGGAGCTGGAAAGTGGATCCTTAGCCACCGTCGATGCAGAACGATTGGAAACATCGAATATCACATATTCGTGCCAATTATCGATAGAAAGAACTATTGCGGGAGCTGGGAAGTGAATCCTCAGCTACCGTCGATGCAGAACGATTGGAAACCTCGAATAGCACGTATTCGTGCCAATTATCGATAGAAAGAACGATTGCGGGAGCTGGGAAGTGAATCCTTAGCTACCGTCGATGCAGAACGATTGGAAACATCGAATATCACGTATTCGTGCGAATTATCCATAGAAATAACGATTGCGGGAGCAGGGAAGTGAATTCTTAGCTACCGTCGATGCAGAACGATTGGAAACATCGAATATCACGTATGCGTGCCAATTATCGATAGAAAGAACGATTGCTGGAGCTGGGAAATGAATCCTTAGCTACCGTCGATGCAGAACGATTGGAAACATCGAATTTCACGTATTCGTGCCAATTTTAGATAGAAAGAACGATTGCTGGAGCTGGGAAGTGAATCCTTACCTACCGTCGATGCAAAACGATTGGAAACATCGAATATCACGTACGCGTGCTAATTATCGATAGAAAGAACGATTGCGGGAGCTGGGAAGTTAATCCTCACCTATCGTCGATACAAAACGATTGCAAACATCGAATATCACGTATGCGTGCTAATTATCGATAGAAAGAACGATTGCGGGAGCTGGGAAGTTAATCCTCACCTATCGTCGTTGCAAACCGATTGGAAACCTCGAATAGCACGTATTCGTGCCAATTATCGATAGAAAGAACGATTGCTGGAGCTGGGAAGTGAATCCTTAGCTACCGTCGATGCAGAACGATTGGAAACATCGAATTTCACGTATTCGTGCCAATTTTAGATAGAAAGAACGACTGCTGGAGCTGGGAAGTGAATCCTTACCTACCGTCGATGCAAAACGATTGGAAACATCGAATATCACGTATGCGTGCTAATTATCGATAGAAAGAACGATTGCTGGAGCTGGGAAGTGAATCCTTACCTACCGTCCATGCAAAACGATTGGAAACATCGAATATCACGTATTCGTGCGAATTTTAGATAGAAAGAATGATTGCGGGAGCTGGGAAGTGAATCCTTACCTACCGTCGATGCGAAACAATTGGAAACATCGAATATCACGTATGCGTGCCAATTATCGATAGAACGAGCGATTGCGGGAGCTGGAAAGTGGATCCTTAGCCACCGTCGATGCAGAACGATTGGAAACATCGAATATCACATATTCGTGCCAATTATCGATAGAAAGAACTATTGCGGGAGCTGGGAAGTGAATCCTCAGCTACCGTCGATGCAGAACGATTGGAAACATCGAATATCACGTATGCGTGCCAATTATCGATAGAAAGAACGATTGCGGGAGCTGGGAAGTGAATCCTTAGCTACCGTCGATGCAGAACGATTGGAAACATCGAATATCACGTATTCGTGCGAATTTTAGATAGAAAGAATGATTGCGGGAGCTGGGAAGTGAATCCTTACCTACCGTCGATGCGAAACGATTGGAAACATCGAATATCACGTATGCGTGCCAATTATCGATAGAACGAACGATTGCGGGAGCTGGAAAGTGGATCCTTAGCTACCGTCGATGCAGAACGATTGGAAACATCGAATATCACGTATGCGTGCTAATTATCGATAGAAAGAACGATTGCGGGAGCTGGGAAGTTAATCCTCACCTATCGTCGTTGCAAAACGATTGGAAACCTCGAATAGCACGTATTCGTGCCAATTATCGATAGAAAGAACGATTGCTGGAGCTGGGAAGTGAATCCTTAGCTACCGTCGATGCAGAACGATTGGAAACATCGAATTTCACGTATTCGTGCCAATTATCCATAGAAATAACGATTGCGGGAGCAGGGAAGTGAATTCTTAGCTACCGTCGATGCAGAACGATTGGAAACATCGAATATCACGTATTCGTGCGAATTTTAGATAGAAAGAATGATTGCGGGAGCTGGGAAGTGAATCCTTACCTACCGTCGATGCGAAACGATTGGAAACATCGAATATCACGTATGCGTGCCAATTATCGATAGAACGAACGATTGCGGGAGCTGGGAAGTGAATCCTTACCTACCGTCGATGCAGAACGATTGGAAACATCGAATATCACGTATGCGTGCTAATTATCGATAGAAAGAACGATTGCGGGAGCTGGGAAGTGAATTCTTAGCTACCGTCGATGCAGAACGATTGGAAACATCGAATATCACGTATGCGCGCCAATTATCGATAGAAAGAACGATTGCTGGAGCTGGGAAGTGAATCCTTAGCTACCGTCGATGCAGAACGATTGGAAACATCGAATTTCACGTATGCGTGCCAATTATCGATAGAACGAACGATTGCGGGAGCTGGGAAGTGAATTCTTAGCTACCGTCGATGCAGAACGATTGGAAACATCGAATATCACGTATGCGCGCCAATTATCGATAGAAAGAACGATTGCTGGAGCTGGGAAGTGAATCCTTAGCTACCGTCAATGCAGAACGATTGGAAACATCGAATTTCACGTATTCGTGCCAATTTTAGATAGAAAGAACGATTATGGGGGCAGGGAAGTGAATCCTTAGCTACCGTCGATGCAGAACGATTGGAAACATCGAATTTCACGTATTCGTGCCAATTATCGATAGAAAGGACGATTACGGGAGCTGGGAAGCGAATCCTTACCTACCGTCGTTGCAAACCGATTGGAAACCTCGAATAGCACGTATTCGTGCCAATTATCGATAGAAAGAACGATTGCTGGAGCTGGGAAGTGAATCCTTAGCTACCGTCGATGCAGAACGATTGGAAACATCGAATTTCACGTATTCGTGCCAATTTTAGATAGAAAGAACGACTGCTGGAGCTGGGAAGTGAATCCTTACCTACCGTCGATGCAAAACGATTGGAATCATCGAATATCACGTATGCGTGCTAATTATCGATAGAAAGAACGATTGCTGGAGCTGGGAAGTGAATCCTTACCTACCGTCCATGCATAACGATTGGAAACATCGAATATCACGTATTCGTGCGAATTTTAGATAGAAAGAATGATTGCGGGAGCTGGGAAGTGAATCCTTACCTACCGTCGATGCGAAACAATTGGAAACATCGAATATCATGTATGCGTGCCAATTATCGATAGAACGAGCGATTGCGGGAGCTGGAAAGTGGATCCTTAGCTACCGTCGATGCAGAACGATTGGAAACATCGAATATCACATATTCGTGCCAATTATCGATAGAAAGAACTATTGCGGGAGCTGGGAAGTGAATCCTCAGCTACCGTCGATGCAGAACGATTGGAAACATCGAATATCACGTATGCGTGCCAATTATCGATAGAAAGAACGATTGCGGGAGCTGGGAAGTGAATCCTTAGCTACCGTCGATGCAGAACGATTGGAAACATCGAATATCACGTATTCGTGCGAATTTTAGATAGAAAGAATGATTGCGGGAGCTGGGAAGTGAATCCTTACCTACCGTCGATGCGAAACGATTGGAAACATCGAATATCACGTATGCGTGCCAATTATCGATAGAACGAACGATTGCGGGAGCTGGAAAGTGGATCCTTAGCTACCGTCGATGCAGAACGATTGGAAACATCGAATATCACGTATGCGTGCTAATTATCGATAGAAAGAACGATTGCGGGAGCTGGGAAGTTAATCCTCACCTATCGTCGTTGCAAAACGATTGGAAACCTCGAATAGCACGTATTCGTGCCAATTATCGATAGAAAGAACAATTGCTGGAGCTGGGAAGTGAATCCTTAGCTACCGTCGATGCAGAACGATTGGAAACATCGAATTTCACGTATTCGTGCCAATTATCCATAGAAATAACGATTGCGGGAGCAGGGAAGTGAATTCTTAGCTACCGTCGATGCAGAACGATTGGAAACATCGAATATCACGTATTCGTGCGAATTTTAGATAGAAAGAATGATTGCGGGAGCTGGGAAGTGAATCCTTACCTACCGTCGATGCGAAACGATTGGAAACATCGAATATCACGTATGCGTGCCAATTATCGATAGAACGAACGATTCCGGGAGCTGGGAAGTGAATCCTTACCTACCGTCGATGCAGAACGATTGGAAACATCGAATATCACGTATGCGTGCTAATTATCGATAGAAAGAACGATTGCGGGAGCTGGGAAGTCAATCCTCACCTATCGTCGTTGCAAAACGATTGGACACCTCGAATAGCACGTATTCGTGCCAATTATCGATAGAAAGAACGATTGCTGGAGCTGGGAAGTGAATCCTTAGCTACCGTCGATGCAGAACGATTGGAAACATCGAATTTCACGTATTCGTGCCAATTATCCATAGAAATAACGATTGCGGGAGCAGGGAAGTGAATCCATACCTACCGCCGATGCGAAACGATTGGAAACATCGAATATCACGTATTCGTGCGAATTTTAGATAGAAAGAATGATTGCGGGAGCTGGGAAGTGAATCCTTACCTACCGTCGATGCGAATCGATTGGAAACATCGAATATCACGTATGCGTGCCAATTATCGATAGAACGAACGATTGCGGGAGCTGGAAAGTGGATCCTTAGCTACCGTCGATGCAGAACGATTGGAAACATCGAATATCACATATTCGTGCCAATTAACGATAGAAAGAACGATTGCGGTTGCTGGGAAGTGAATTCTTAGCTACCGTCGATGCAGAACGATTGGAAACATCGAATATCACGTATGCGCGCCAATTATCGATAGAAAGAACGATTGCTGGAGCTGGGAAGTGAATCCTTAGCTACCGTCGATGCAGAACGATTGGAAACATCGAATTTCACGTATGCGTGCCAATTATCGATAGAACGAACGATTGCGGGAGCTGGGAAGTGAATTCTTAGCTACCGTCGATGCAGAACGATTGGAAACATCGAATATCACGTATGCGCGCCAATTATCGATAGAAAGAACGATTGCTGGAGCTGGGAAGTGAATCCTTAGCTACCGTCAATGCAGAACGATTGGAAACATCGAATTTCACGTATTCGTGCCAATTTTAGATAGAAAGAACGATTATGGGGGCAGGGAAGTGAATCCTTAGCTACCGTCGATGCAGAACGATTGGAAACATCGTATTTCACGTATTCGTGCCAATTATCGATAGAAAGGACGATTACGGGAGCTGGGAAGCGAATCCTTACCTACCGTCGATGCAAAACGATTGGAAACATCGAATATCACGTATGCGTGCTAATTATCGATAGAAAGAACGATTGCTGGAGCTGGGAAGTGAATCCTTAGCTACCGTCAATGCAGAACGATTGGAAACATCGAATTTCACGTATTCGTGCCAATTTTAGATAGAAAGAACGATTATGAGGGCAGGGAAGTGAATCCTTAGCTACCGCCGATGCGAAACGATTGGAAACATCGAATATCACGTATTCGTCCGAATTTTAGATAGAAAGAATGATTGCGGGAGCTGGGAAGTGAATCCATACCTACCGTCGATGCGAAACAATTGGAAACATCGAATATCACGTATTCGTGCCAATTATCGATAGAAAGAACGATTGCGGGAGGTGGGAAGTGAATCCTTACCTCCCGTCGATGCAGAACGATTGGAAACATCGAATGTAACGTATTCGAGCCAATTACCGACAGAAAGAACGATTGCGAGGGCTGGGAAGTGAATCCTTACCTACCGTCGATGAAAAACGATTGGAAACATCGAATAGCACGTATTCGTGCCAATTATCGATAGAAAGAACGATTGCGGGAGCTGGGAAGTGAATCCTCACCTATCGTCGATGCAAAACGATTGCAAACATCGAATAGCACGTATTCGTGCCAATTATCGGTACAAAGAACGATTGCGGGAGCTGGGAAGTGAATCCTTTCCTACCGTCGATGCGAAACGATTGGAAACATCGAATATCACGTATGCGTGCCAATTATCGATAGAATGAACGATTGCGGGAGCTGGAAAGTGGATCCTTAGCTACCGTCGATGCAGAACGATTGGAAACATCGAATATCACATATTCGTGCCAATTATCGATAGAAAGAACGATTGCGGGAGCTGGGAAGTGAATCCTCAGCTACCGTCGATGCAGAACGATTGGAAACATCGAATATCATGTATTCGTGCGAATTTTGGATATAAAGAATGATTGCGGGAGCTGGGAAGTGAATCCTTACCTACCGTCGATGCGAAACGATTGGAAACATCGAATATCACGTATGCGTGCCAATTATCGATAGAACGAACTATTGCGGGAGCTGGGAAGTGAATCCTTACCTACCGTCCATGCAAAACGATTGGAAACATCGAATATCACGTATTCGTGCGAATTTTAGATAGAAAGAATGATTGCGGGAGCTGGGAAGTGAATCCTTACCTACCGTCCATGCAAAACGATTGGAAACATCGAATATCACGTATTCCTGCGAATTTTAGATAGAAAGAATGATTGCGGGAGCTGGGAAGTGAATCCTTACCTACCGTCGATGCGAAACAATTGGAAACATCGAATATCACGTATGCGTGCCAATTATCGATAGAACGAACGATTGCGGGAGCTGGAAAGTGGATCCTTAGCTACCGTCGATGCAGAACGATTGGAAACATCGAATATCACGTATTCGTGCCAATTTTAGATAGAAAGAACGACTGCTGGAGCTGGGAAGTGAATCCTTACCTACCGTCGATGCAAAACGATTGGAAACATCGAATATCACGTATGCGTGCTAATTATCGATAGAAAGAACGATTGCTGGAGCTGGGAAGTGAATCCTTACCTACCGTCCATGCAAAACGATTGGAAACATCGAATATCACGTATTCGTGCGAATTTTAGATAGAAAGAATGATTGCGGGAGCTGGGAAGTGAATCCTTACCTACCGTCGATGCGAAACAATTGGAAACATCGAATATCACGTATGCGTGCCAATTATCGATAGAACGAACGATTGCGGGAGCTGGAAAGTGGATCCTTAGCTACCGTCGATGCAGAACGATTGGAAACATCGAATATCACATATTCGTGCCAATTATCGATAGAAAGAACGATTGCGGGAGCTGGGAAGTGAATCCTTAGCTACCGTCGATGCAGAACGATTGGAAACATCGAATTTCACGTATTCGTGCCAATTTTAGATAGAAAGAACGACTGCTGGAGCTGGGAAGTGAATCCTTACCTACCGTCGATGCAAAACGATTGGAAACATCGAATATCACGTATGCGTGCTAATTATCGATAGAAAGAACGATTGCGGGAGCTGGGAAGTTAATCCTCACCTATCGTCGTTGCAAAACGATTGGAAACCTCGAATAGCACGTATTCGTGCCAATTATCGATAGAAAGAACGATTGCTGGAGCTGGGAAGTGAATCCTTAGCTACCGTCGATGCAGAACGATTGGAAACATCGAATTTCACGTATTCGTGCCAATTATCCATAGAAATAACGATTGCGGGAGCAGGGAAGTGAATTCTTAGCTACCGTCGATGCAGAACGATTGGAAACATCGAATATCACGTATGCGTGCCAATTATCGATAGAAAGAACGATTGCTGGAGCTGGGAAATGAATCCTTAGCTACCGTCGATGCAGAACGATTGGAAACATCGAATTTCACGTATTCGTGCCAATTATCGATAGAAAGAACGATTACGGGAGCTGGGAAGTGAATCCTTACCTCCTGTCGATGCAGAACGATTGGAAACATCGAATTTCACGTATTCGTGCCAATTTTAGATAGAAAGAACGATTGCTGGAGCTGGGAAGTGAATCCTTACCTACCGTCGATGCAAAACGATTGGAAACATCGAATATCACGTGCGCGTGCTAATTATCGATAGAAAGAACGATTGCGGGAGCTGGGAAGTTAATCCTCACCTATCGTCGATACAAAACGATTGCAAACATCGAATATCACGTATGCGTGCTAATTATCGATAGAAAGAACGATTGCGGGAGCTGGGAAGTTAATCCTCACCTATCGTCGTTGCAAAACGATTGGAAACCTCGAATAGCACGTATTCGTGCCAATTATCGATAGAAAGAACGATTGCGGGAGCTGGGAAGTTAATCCTCACCTATCGTCGTTGCAAAACGATTGGAAACCTCGAATTTCACGTATTCGTGCCAATTTTAGATAGAAAGAACGATTGCTGGAGCTGGGAAGTGAATCCTTACCTACCGTCGATGCAAAACGATTGGAAACATCGAATTTCACGTATTCGTGCCAATTATCCATAGAAATAACGATTGCGGGAGCAGGGAAGTGAATTCTTAGCTACCGTCGATGCAGAACGATTGGAAACATCGAATATCACGTATTCGTGCGAATTTTAGATAGAAAGAATGATTGCGGGAGCTGGGAAGTGAATCCTTACCTACCGTCGATGCGAAACGATTGGAAACATCGAATATCACGTATGCTTGCCAATTATCGATAGAACGAACGATTGCGGGAGCTGGGAAGTGAATCCTTACCTACCGCCCAAGCAAAACGATTGGAAACATCGAATATCACGTATTCGTGCGAATTTTAGATAGAAAGAATGATTGCGGGAGCTGGGTAGTGAATCCTTACCTACCGTCGATGCGAAACAATTGGAAACATCGAATATCACGTATGCGTGCCAATTATCGATAGAACGAACGATTGCGGGAGCTGGAAAGTGGATCCTTAGCTACCGTCGTTGCAGAACGATTGGAAACATCGAATATCACGTATTCGTGCCAATTTTAGATAGAAAGAACGATTGCTGGAGCTGGGAAGTGAATCCTTACCTACCGTCGATGCAAAACGATTGGAAACATCGAATATCACGTATGCGTGCTAATTATCGATAGAAAGAACGATTGCTGGAGCTGGGAAGTGAATCCTTACCTACCCTCCATGCAAAACGATTGGAAACATCGAATATCACGTATTCGTGCGAATTTTAGATAGAAAGAATGATTGCGGGAGCTGGGAAGTGAATCCTTACCTACCGTCGATGCGAAACAATTGGAAACATCGAATATCACGTATGCGTGCCAATTATCGATAGAACGAACGATTGCGGGAGCTGGAAAGTGGATCCTTAGCTACCGTCGATGCAGAACGATTGGAAACATCGAATATCACATATTCGTGCCAATTATCGATAGAAAGAACGATTGCGGGAGCTGGGAAGTGAATCCTCAGCTACCGTCGATGCAGAACGATTGGAAACATCGAATATCACGTATGCGTGCCAATTATCGATAGAAAGAACGATTGCGGGAGCTGGGAAGTGAATCCTTAGCTACCGTCGATGCAGAACGATTGGAAACATCGAATATCACATATTCGTGCCAATTAACGATAGAAAGAACGATTGCGGTTGCTGGGAAGTGAATTCTTAGCTACCGTCGATGCAGAACGATTGGAAACATCGAATATCACGTATTCGTGCGAATTTTAGATAGAAAGAATGATTGCGGGAGCTGGGAAGTGAATCCTTACCTACCGTCGATGCGAAACGATTGGAAACATCGAATATCACGTATGCGTGCCAATTATCGATAGAACGAACGATTGCGGGAGCTGGGAAGTGAATCCTTAGCTACCGTCGATGCAGAACGATTGGAAACATCGAATATCACATATTCGTGCCAATTATCGATAGAAAGAACGATTGCGGGAGCTGGGAAGTGAATCCTCAGCTACCGTCGATGCAGAACGATTGGAAACATCGAATATCATGTATTCGTGCGAATTTTGAATAGAAAGAATGATTGCGGGAGCTGGGAAGTGAATCCTTACCTACCGTCGATGCGAAACGATTGGAAACATCGAATATCACGTATGCGTGCCATTTATCGATAGAACGAACGATTGCGGGAGCTGGGAAGTGAATCCTTACCTACCGTCCATGCAAAACGATTGGAAACATCGAATATCACGTATTCGTGCGAATTTTAGATAGAAAGAATGATTGCGGGAGCTGGGAAGTGAATCCTTACCTACCGTCGATGCGAAACAATTGCAAACATCGAATATCACGTATGCGTGCCAATTATCGATAGAACGAACGATTGCGGGAGCTGGAAAGTGGATCCTTAGCTACCGTCGATGCAGAACGATTGGAAACATCGAATATCACGTATTCGTGCCAATTTTAGATAGAAAGAACGACTGCTGGAGCTGGGAAGTGAATCCTTACCTACCGTCGATGCAAAACGATTGGAAACATCGAATATCACGTATGCGTGCTAATTATCGATAGAAAGAACGATTGCTGGAGCTGGGAAGTGAATCCTTACCTACCGTCCATGCAAAACGATTGGAAACATCGAATATCACGTATTCGTGCGAATTTTAGATAGAAAGAATGACTGCGGGAGCTGGGAAGTGAATCCTTACCTACCGTCGATGCGAAACAATTGGAAACATCGAATATCACGTATGCGTGCCAATTATCGATAGAACGAACGATTGCGGGAGCTGGAAAGTGGATCCTTAGCTACCGTCGATGCAGAACGATTGGAAACATCGAATATCACATATTCGTGCCAATTATCGATAGAAAGAACGATTGCGGGAGCTGGGAAGTGAATCCTTAGCTACCGTCGATGCAAAACGATTGGAAACATCGAATATCACGTATGCGTGCTAATTATCGATAGAAAGAACGATTGCGGGAGCTTGGAAGTTAATCCTCACCTATCGTCGTTGCAAAACGATTGGAAACCTCGAATAGCACGTATTCGTGCCAATTATCGATAGAAAGAACGATTGCTGGAGCTGGGAAGTGAATCCTTAGCTACCGTCGATGCAGAACGATTGGAAACATCGAATTTCACGTATTCGTGCCAATTATCCATAGAAATAACGATTGCGGGAGCAGGGAAGTGAATTCTTAGCTACCGTCGATGCAGAACGATTGGAAACATCGAATATCACGTATGCGTGCCAATTATCGATAGAAAGAACGATTGCTGGAGCTGGGAAATGAATCCTTAGCTACCGTCGATGCAGAACGATTGGAAACATCGAATTTCACGTATTCGTGCCAATTATCGATAGAAAGAACGATTACGGGAGCTGGGAAGTGAATCCTTACCTCCTGTCGATGCAGAACGATTGGAAACATCGAATTTCACGTATTCGTGCCAATTTTAGATAGAAAGAACGATTGCTGGAGCTGGGAAGTGAATCCTTACCTACCGTCGATGCAAAACGATTGGAAACATCGAATATCACGTACGCGTGCTAATTATCGATAGAAAGAACGATTGCGGGAGCTGGGAAGTTAATCCTCACCTATCGTCGATACAAAACGATTGCAAACATCGAATATCACGTATGCGTGCTAATTATCGATAGAAAGAACGATTGCGGGAGCTGGGAAGTTAATCCTCACCTATCGTCGTTGCAAAACGATTGGAAACCTCGAATAGCACGTATTCGTGCCAATTATCGATAGAAAGAACGATTGCTGGAGCTGGGAAGTGAATCCTTAGCTACCGTCGATGCAGAACGATTGGAAACATCGAATATCACGTATTCGTGCCAATTTTAGATAGAAAGAACGACTGCTGGATCTGGGAAGTGAATCCTTACCTACCGTCGATGCAAAACGATTGGAAACATCGAATATCACGTATGCGTGCTAATTATCGATAGAAAGAACGATTGCTGGAGCTGGGAAGTGAATCCTTACCTACCGTCCATGCAAAACGATTGGAAACATCGAATATCACGTATTCGTGCGAATTTTAGATAGAAAGAATGATTGCGGGAGCTGGGAAGTGAATCCTTACCTACCGTCGATGCGAAACAATTGGAAACATCGAATATCACGTATGCGTGCCAATTATCGATAGAACGAGCGATTGCGGGAGCTGGAAAGTGGATCCTTAGCTACCGTCGATGCAGAACGATTGGAAACATCGAATATCACATATTCGTGCCAATTATCGATAGAAAGAACTATTGCGGGAGCTGGGAAGTGAATCCTCAGCTACCGTCGATGCAGAACGATTGGAAACATCGAATATCACGTATGCGTGCCAATTATCGATAGAAAGAACGATTGCGGGAGCTGGGAAGTGAATCCTTAGCTACCGTCGATGCAGAACGATTGGAAACATCGAATATCACGTATTCGTGCGAATTTTAGATAGAAAGAATGATTGCGGGAGCTGGGAAGTGAATCCTTACCTACCGTCGATGCGAAACGATTGGAAACATCGAATATCACGTATGCGTGCCAATTATCGATAGAACGAACGATTGCGGGAGCTGGAAAGTGGATCCTTAGCTACCGTCGATGCAGAACGATTGGAAACATCGAATATCACGTATGCGTGCTAATTATCGATAGAAAGAACGATTGCGGGAGCTGGGAAGTGAATCCTTAGCTACCGTCGATGCAGAACGATTGGAAACATCGAATATCACGTATGCGTGCTAATTATCGATAGAAAGAACGATTGCGGGAGCTGGGAAGTTAATCCTCACCTATCGTCGTTGCAAAACGATTGGAAACCTCGAATAGCACGTATTCGTGCCAATTATCGATAGAAAGAACGATTGCTGGAGCTGGGAAGTGAATCCTTAGCTACCGTCGATGCAGAACGATTGGAAACATCGAATATCACGTATGCGTGCCAATTATCGATAGAACGAACGATTGCGGGAGCTGGAAAGTGGATCCTTAGCTACCGTCGATGCAGAACGATTGGAAACATCGAATATCACGTATGCGTGCTAATTATCGATAGAAAGAACGATTGCTGGAGCTGGGAAGTGAATCCTTACCTACCCTCCATGCAAAACGATTGGAAACATCGAATATCACGTATTCGTGCGAATTTTAGATAGAAAGAATGATTGCGGGAGCTGGGAAGTGAATCCTTACCTACCGTCGATGCGAAACAATTGGAAACATCGAATATCACGTATGCGTGCCAATTATCGATAGAACGAACGATTGCGGGAGCTGGAAAGTGGATCCTTAGCTACCGTCGATGCAGAACGATTGGAAACATCGAATATCACATATTCGTGCCAATTATCGATAGAAAGAACGATTGCGGGAGCTGGGAAGTGAATCCTCAGCTACCGTCGATGCAGAACGATTGGAAACATCGAATATCACGTATGCGTGCCAATTATCGATAGAAAGAACGATTGCGGGAGCTGGGAAGTGAATCCTTAGCTACCGTCGATGCAGAACGATTGGAAACATCGAATATCACATATTCGTGCTAATTAACGATAGAAAGAACGATTGCGGTTGCTGGGAAGTGAATTCTTAGCTACCGTCGATGCAGAACGATTGGAAACATCGAATATCACGTATTCGTGCGAATTTTAGATAGAAAGAATGATTGCGGGAGCTGGGAAGTGAATCCTTACCTACCGTCGATGCGAAACGATTGGAAACATCGAATATCACGTATGCGTGCCAATTATCGATAGAACGAACGATTGCGGGAGCTGGAAAGTGGATCCTTAGCTACCGTCGATGCAGAACGATTGGAAACATCGAATATCACGTATGCGTGCTAATTATCGATAGAAAGAACGATTGCGGGAGCTGGGAAGTTAATCCTCACCTATCGTCGTTGCAAAACGATTGGAAACCTCGAATAGCACGTATTCGTGCCAATTATCGATAGAAAGAACGATTGCTGGAGCTGGGAAGTGAATCCTTAGCTACCGTCGATGCAGAACGATTGGAAACATCGAATTTCACGTATTCGTGCCAATTATCCATAGAAATAACAATTGCGGGAGCAGGGAAGTGAATCCATACCTACCGCCGATGCGAAACGATTGGAAACATCGAATATCACGTATTCGTGCGAATTTTAGATAGAAAGAATGATTGCGGGAGCTGGGAAGTGAAGCCTTACCTACCGTCGATGCGAAACGATTGGAAACATCGAATATCACGTATGCGTGCCAATTATCGATAGAACGAACTATTGCGGGAGCTGGGAAGTGAATTCTTAGCTACCGTCGATGCAGAACGATTGGAAACATCGAATATCACGTATGCGCGCCAATTATCGATAGAAAGAACGATTGCTGGAGCTGGGAAGTGAATCCTTAGCTACCGTCGATGCAGAACGATTGGAAACATCGAATTTCACGTATTCGTGCCAATTATCGATAGAAAGGACGATTACGGGAGCTGGGAAGCGAATCCTTACCTCCTGTCGATGCAGAACGATTGGAAACATCGAATTTCACGTATTCGTGCCAATTTTAGATAGAAAGAACGATTGCTGGAGCTGGGAAGTGAATCCTTACCTACCGTCGATGCAAAACGATTGGAAACATCGAATATCACGTATGCGTGCCAATTATCGATAGAACGAACTATTGCGGGAGCTGGGAAGTGAATCCTTAGCTACCGTGAATGCAGAACGATTGGAAACATCGAATTTCACGTATTCGTGCCAATTATCGATAGAAAGAACGATTGCGGGAGCTGGGAAGTGAATCCTTAGCTACCGTCGATGCAGAACGATTGGAAACATCGAATATCACATATTCGTGCCAATTAACGATAGAAAGAACGATTGCGGTTGCTGGGAAGTGAATTCTTAGCTACCGTCGATGCAGAACGATTGGAAACATCGAATATCACGTATTCGTGCGAATTTTAGATAGAAAGAATGATTGCGGGAGCTGGGAAGTGAATCCTTACCTACCGTCGATGCGAAACGATTGGAAACATCGAATATCACGTATGCGTGCCAATTATCGATAGAACGAACGATTGCGGGAGCTGGAAAGTGGATCCTTAGCTACCGTCGATGCAGAACGATTGGAAACATCGAATATCACGTATGCGTGCTAATTATCGATAGAAAGAACGATTGCGGGAGCTGGGAAGTTAATCCTCACCTATCGTCGTTGCAAAACGATTGGAAACCTCGAATAGCACGTATTCGTGCCAATTATCGATAGAAAGAACGATTGCTGGAGCTGGGAAGTGAATCCTTAGCTACCGTCGATGCAGAACGATTGGAAACATCGAATTTCACGTATTCGTGCCAATTATCCATAGAAATAACAATTGCGGGAGCAGGGAAGTGAATCCATACCTACCGCCGATGCGAAACGATTGGAAACATCGAATATCACGTATTCGTGCGAATTTTAGATAGAAAGAATGATTGCGGGAGCTGGGAAGTGAATCCTTACCTACCGTCGATGCGAAACGATTGGAAACATCGAATATCACGTATGCGTGCCAATTATCGATAGAACGAACTATTGCGGGAGCTGGGAAGTGAATTCTTAGCTACCGTCGATGCAGAACGATTGGAAACATCGAATATCACGTATGCGCGCCAATTATCGATAGAAAGAACGATTGCTGGAGCTGGGAAGTGAATCCTTAGCTACCGTCGATGCAGAACGATTGGAAACATCGAATTTCACGTATTCGTGCCAATTATCGATAGAAAGGACGATTACGGGAGCTGGGAAGCGAATCCTTACCTCCTGTCGATGCAGAACGATTGGAAACATCGAATTTCACGTATTCGTGCCAATTTTAGATAGAAAGAACGATTGCTGGAGCTGGGAAGTGAAACCTTACCTACCGTCGATGCAAAACGATTGGAAACATCGAATATCACGTATGCGTGCCAATTATCGATAGAACGAACTATTGCGGGAGCTGGGAAGTGAATCCTTAGCTACCGTCAATGCAGAACGATTGGAAACATCGAATTTCACGTATTCGTGCCAATTTTAGATAGAAAGAACGATTATGGGGGCAGGGAAGTGAATCCTTAGCTACCGCCGATGCGAAACGATTGGAAACATCGAATATCACGTATTCGTCCGAATTTTAGATAGAAAGAATGATTGCGGGAGCTGGGAAGTGAATCCATACCTACCGTCGATGCGAAACGATTGGAAACATCGAATATCACGTATTCGTGCCAATTATCGATAGAAAGAACGATTGCGAAAGCTGGGAAGTGAATCCTTACCTCCCGTCGATGCAGAACGATTGGAAACATCGAATGTAACGTATTCGAGCCAATTACCGACAGAAAGAACGATTGCGAGGGCTGGGAAGTGAATCCTTACCTACCGTCGATGAAAAACGATTGGAAACATCGAATAGCACGTATTCGTGCCAATTATCGATAGAAAGAACGATTGCGGGAGCTGGGAAGTGAATCCTCACCTATCGTCGATGCAAAACGATTGCAAACATCGAATAGCACGTATTCGTGCCAATTATCGGTACAAAGAACGATTGCGGGAGCTGGGAAGTGAATCCTTTCCTACCGTCGATGCGAAACGATTGGAAACATCGAATATCACGTATTCGTGCGAATTTTAGATAGAAAGAATGATTGCGGGAACTGGGAAGTGAATCCTTACCTACCGTCGATGCGAAACGATTGGAAACATCGAATATCACGTATGCGTGCCAATTATCGATAGAACGAACTATTGCGGGAGCTTGAAAGTGGATCCTTAGCTACCGTCGATGCAGAACGATTGGAAACATCGAATATCACATATTCGTGCCAATTATCGATAGAAAGAACGATTGCGGGAGCTGGGAAGTGAATCCTCATCTACCGTCGATGCAGAACGATTGGAAACATCGAATATCATGTATTCGTGCGAATTTTGGATAGAAAGAATGATTGCGGGAGCTGGGAAGTGAATCCTTACCTACCGTCGATGCGAAACGATTGGAAACATCGAATATCACGTATGCGTGCCAATTATCGATGGAACGAACGATTGCGGGAGCTGGGAAGTGAATCCTTACCTACCGTCCATGCAAAACGATTGGAAACATCGAATATCACGTATTCGTGCGAATTTTAGATAGAAAGAATGATTGCGGGAGCTGGGAAGTGAATCCTTACCTACCGTCGATGCGAAACAATTGGAAACATCGAATATCACGTATTAGTGCCAATTATCGATAGAACGAACGATTGCGGGAGCTGGAAAGTGGATCCTTAGCTACCGTCGATGCAGAACGATTGGAAACATCGAATATCACGTATTCGTGCCAATTTTAGATAGAAAGAACGACTGCTGGAGCTGGGAAGTGAATCCTTACCTACCGTCGATGCAAAACGATTGGAAACATCGAATATCACGTATGCGTGCTAATTATCGATAGAAAGAACGATTGCTGGAGCTGGGAAGTGAATCCTTACCTACCGTCCATGCAAAACGATTGGAAACATCGAATATCACGTATTCGTGCGAATTTTAGATAGAAAGAATGATTGCGGGAGCTGGGAAGTGAATCCTTACCTACCGTCGATGCGAAACAATTGGAAACATCGAATATCACGTATGCGTGCCAATTATCGATAGAACGAACGATTGCGGGAGCTGGAAAGTGGATCCTTAGCTACCGTCGATGCAGAACGATTGGAAACATCGAATATCACATATTCGTGCCAATTATCGATAGAAAGAACGATTGCGGGAGCTGGGAAGTGAATCCTTAGCTACCGTCGATGCAGAACGATTGGAAACATCGAATATCACGTATTCGTGCGAATTTTAGATAGAAAGAATGATTGCGGGAGCTGGGAAGTGAATCCTTACCTACCGTCGATGCGAAACGATTGGAAACATCGAATATCACGTATGCGTGCCAATTATCGATAGAACGAACGATTGCGGGAGCTGGAAAGTGGATCCTTAGCTACCGTCGATGCAGAACGATTGGAAACATCGAATATCACGTATGCGTGCTAATTATCGATAGAAAGAACGATTGCGGGAGCTGGGAAGTTAATCCTCACCTATCGTCGTTGCAAAACGATTGGAAACCTCGAATAGCACGTATTCGTGCCAATTATCGATAGAAAGAACGATTGCTGGAGCTGGGAAGTGAATCCTTAGCTACCGTCGATGCAGAACGATTGGAAACATCGAATTTCACGTATTCGTGCCAATTATCCATAGAAATAACGATTGCGGGAGCAGGGAAGTGAATTCTTAGCTACCGTCGATGCAGAACGATTGGAAACATCGAATATCACGTATGCGTGCCAATTATCGATAGAAAGAACGATTGCTGGAGCTGGGAAATGAATCCTTAGCTACCGTCGATGCAGAACGATTGGAAACATCGAATTTCACGTATTCGTGCCAATTATCGATAGAAAGAACGATTACGGGAGCTGGGAAGTGAATCCTTACCTCCTGTCAATGCAGAACGATTGGAAACATCGAATTTCACGTATTCGTGCCAATTTTAGATAGAAAGAACGATTGCTGGAGCTGGGAAGTGAATCCTTACCTACCGTCGATGCAAAACGATTGGAAACATCGAATATCACGTACGCGTGCTAATTATCGATAGAAAGAACGATTGCGGGAGCTGGGAAGTTAATCCTCACCTATCGTCGATACAAAACGATTGCAAACATCGAATATCACGTATGCGTGCCAATTATCGATAGAACGAACGATTGCGGGAGCTGGAAAGTGGATCCTTAGCTACCGTCGATGCAGAACGATTGGAAACATCGAATATCACGTATGCGTGCTAATTATCGATAGAAAGAACGATTGCGGGAGCTGGGAAGTTAATCCTCACCTATCGTCGTTGCAAAACGATTAGAAACCTCGAATAGCACGTATTCGTGCCAATTATCGATAGAAAGAACGATTGCTGGAGCTGGGAAGTGAATCCTTAGCTACCGTCGATGCAGAACGATTGGAAACATCGAATTTCACGTATTCGTGCCAATTATCCATAGAAATAACGATTGCGGGAGCAGGGAAGTGAATCCATACCTACCGCCGATGCGAAACGATTGGAAACATCGAATATCACGTATTCGTGCGAATTTTAGATAGAAAGAATGATTGCGGGAGCTGGGAAGTGAATCCTTACCTACCGTCGATGCGAAACGATTGGAAACATCGAATATCACGTATGCGTGCCAATTATCGATAGAACGAACGATTGCGGGAGCTGGGAAGTGAATTCTTAGCTACCGTCGATGCAGAACGATTGGAAACATCGAATATCACGTATGCGCGCCAATTATCGATAGAAAGAACGATTGCTGGAGCTGGGAAGTGAATCCTTAGCTACCGTCGATGCAGAACGATTGGAAACATCGAATTTCACGTATTCGTGCCAATTATCGATAGAAAGGACGATTACGGGAGCTGGGAAGCGAATCCTTACCTCCTGTCGATGCAGAACGATTGGAAACATCGAATTTCACGTATTCGTGCCAATTTTAGATAGAAAGAACGATTGCTGGAGCTGGGAAGTGAATCCTTACCTACCGTCGATGCAAAACGATTGGAAACATCGAATATCACGTATGCGTGCTAATTATCGATAGAAAGAACGATTGCTGGAGCTGAGAAGTGAATCCTTAGCTACCGTCAATGCAGAACGATTGGAAACATCGAATTTCACGTATTCGTGCCAATTTTAGATAGAAAGAACGATTATGGGGGCAGGGAAGTGAATCCTTAGCTACCGCCGATGCGAAACGATTGGAAACATCGAATATCACGTATTCGTCCGAATTTTAGATAGAAAGAATCATTGCGGGAGCTGGGAAGTGAATCCATACCTACCGTCGATGCGAAACGATTGGAAACATCGAATATCACGTATTCGTGCCAATTATCGATAGAAAGAACGATTGCGGGAGCTGGGAAGTGAATCCTTACCTCCCGTCGATGCAGAACGATTGGAAACATCGAATGTAACGTATTCGAGCCAATTACCGACAGAAAGAATGATTGCGAGGGCTGGGAAGTGAATCCTTACCTACCGTCGATGAAAAACGATTGGAAACATCGAATAGCACGTATTCGTGCCAATTATCGATAGAAAGAACGATTGCGGGAGCTGGGAAGTGAATCCTCACCTATCGTCGATGCAAAACGATTGCAAACATCGAATAGCACGTATTCGTGCCAATTATCGGTACAAAGAACGATTGCGGGAGCTGGGAAGTGAATCCTTTCCTACCGTCGATGCGAAACGATTGGAAACATCGAATATCACATATTCGTGCCAATTATCGATAGAAAGAACGATTGCGGGAGCTGGGAAGTGAATCCTCAGCTACCGTCGATGCAGAACGATTGGAAACATCGAATATCATGTATTCGTGCGAATTTTGGATAGAAAGAATGATTGCGGGAGCTGGGAAGTGAATCCTTACCTACCGTCGATGCGAAACGATTGGAAACATCGAATATCACGTATGCGTGCCAATTATCGATAGAACGAACGATTGCGGGAGCTGGAAAGTGGATCCTTAGCTACCGTCGATGCAGAACGATTGGAAACATCGAATATCACATATTCGTGCCAATTATCGATAGAAAGAACGATTGCGGGAGCTGGGAAGTGAATCCTCAGCTACCGTCGATGCAGAACGATTGGAAACATCGAATATCATGTATTCGTGCGAATTTTGGATAGAAAGAATGATTGCGGGAGCTGGGAAGTGAATCCTTACCTACCGTCGATGCAGAACGATTGGAAACATCGAATATCACGTATTCGTGCGAATTTTAGATAGAAAGAATGATTGCGGGAGCTGGGAAGTGAATCCTTACCTACCGTCGATGCGAAACGATTGGAAACATCGAATATCACGTATGCGTGCCAATTATCGATAGAACGAACGATTGCGGGAGCTGGAAAGTGGATCCTTAGCTACCGTCGATGCAGAACGATTGGAAACATCGAATATCACGTATGCGTGCTAATTATCGATAGAAAGAACGATTGCGGGAGCTGGGAAGTTATTCCTCACCTATCGTCGTTGCAAAACGATTGGAAACCTCGAATAGCACGTATTCGTGCCAATTATCGATAGAAAGAACGATTGCTGGAGCTGGGAAGCGAATCCTTAGCTACCGACGATGCAGAACGATTGGAAACATCGAATTTCACGTATTCGTGCCAATTATCCATAGAAATAACGATTGCGGGAGCAGGGAAGTGAATTCTTAGCTACCGTCGATGCAGAACGATTGGAAACATCGAATATCACGTATGCGTGCCAATTATCGATAGAAAGAACGATTGCTGGAGCTGGGAAATGAATCCTTAGCTACCGTCGATGCAGAACGATTGGAAACATCGAATTTCACGTATTCGTGCCAATTATCGATAGAAAGAACGATTACGGGAGCTGGGAAGTGAATCCTTACATCCTGTCCATGCAAAACGATTGGAAACATCGAATATCACGTATTCGTGCGAATTTTAGATAGAAAGAATGATTGCGGGAGCTGGGAAGTGAATCCTTACCTACCGTCGATGCGAAACAATTGGAAACATCGAATATCACGTATGCGTGCCAATTATCGATAGAACGAACGATTGCGGGAGCTGGAAAGTGGATCCTTAGCTACCGTCGATGCAGAACGATTGGAAACATCGAATATCACATATTCGTGCCAATTATCGATAGAAAGAACGATTGCGGGAGCTGGGAAGTGAATCCTCAGCTACCGTCGATGCAGAACGATTGGAAACATCGAATATCACGTATGCGTGCCAATTATCGATAGAAAGAACGATTGCGGGAGCTGGGAAGTGAATCCTTAGCTACCGTCGATGCGAAACGATTGGAAACATCGAATTTCACGTATTCTTGCCAATTTTAGATAGAAAGAACGATTGCTGGAGCTGGGAAGTGAATCCTTACCTACCGTCGATGCAAAACGATTGGAAACATCGAATATCACGTACGCGTGCTAATTATCGATAGAAAGAACGATTGCGGGAGCTGGGAAGTTAATCCTCACCTATCGTCGATACAAAACGATTGCAAACATCGAATATCACGTATGCGTGCTAATTATCGATAGAAAGAACGATTGCGGGAGCTGGGAAGTTATTCCTCACCTATCGTCGTTGCAAAACGATTGGAAACCTCGAATAGCACGTATTCGTGCCAATTATCGATAGAAAGAACGATTGCTGGAGCTGGGAAGCGAATCCTTAGCTACCGACGATGCAGAACGATTGGAAACATCGAATTTCACGTATTCGTGCCAATTATCCATAGAAATAACGATTGCGGGAGCAGGGAAGTGAATTCTTAGCTACCGTCGATGCAGAACGATTGGAAACATCGAATATCACGTATGCGTGCCAATTATCGATAGAAAGAACGATTGCTGGAGCTGGGAAATGAATCCTTAGCTACCGTCGATGCAGAACGATTGGAAACATCGAATTTCACGTATTCGTGCCAATTATCGATAGAAAGAACGATTACGGGAGCTGGGAAGTGAATCCTTACATCCTGTCCATGCAAAACGATTGGAAACATCGAATATCACGTATTCGTGCGAATTTTAGATAGAAAGAATGATTGCGGGAGCTGGGAAGTGAATCCTTACCTACCGTCGATGCGAAACAATTGGAAACATCGAATATCACGTATGCGTGCCAATTATCGATAGAACGAACGATTGCGGGAGCTGGAAAGTGGATCCTTAGCTACCGTCGATGCAGAACGATTGGAAACATCGAATATCACATATTCGTGCCAATTATCGATAGAAAGAACGATTGCGGGAGCTGGGAAGTGAATCCTCAGCTACCGTCGATGCAGAACGATTGGAAACATCGAATATCACGTATGCGTGCCATTTATCGATAGAAAGAACGATTGCGGGAGCTGGGAATTGAATCCTTAGCTACCGTCGATGCAGAACGATTGGAAACATCGAATATCACGTATTCGTGCGAATTTTAGATAGAAAGAATGATTGCGGGAGCTGGGAAGTGAATCCTTACCTACCGTCGATGCGAAACGATTGGAAACATCGAATATCACGTATGCGTGCCAATTATCGATAGAACGAACGATTGCGGGAGCTGGAAAGTGGATCCTTAGCTACCGTCGATGCAGAACGATTGGAAACATCGAATATCACGTATGCGTGCTAATTATCGATAGAAAGAACGATTGCGGGAGCTGGGAAGTTATTCCTCACCTATCGTCGTTGCAAAACGATTGGAAACCTCGAATAGCACGTATTCGTGCCAATTATCGATAGAAAGAACGATTGCTGGAGCTGGGAAGCGAATCCTTAGCTACCGTCGATGCAGAACGATTGGAAACATCGAATTTCACGTATTCGTGCCAATTATCCATAGAAATAACGATTGCGGGAGCAGGGAAGTGAATTCTTAGCTACCGTCGATGCAGAACGATTGGAAACATCGAATATCACGTATGCGTGCCAATTATCGATAGAAAGAACGATTGCTGGAGCTGGGAAATGAATCCTTAGCTACCGTCGATGCAGAACGATTGGAAACATCGAATTTCACGTATTCGTGCCAATTATCGATAGAAAGAACGATTACGGGAGCTGGGAAGTGAATCCTTACCTCCTGTCGATGCAGAACGATTGGAAACATCGAATTTCACGTATTCTTGCCAATTTTAGATAGAAAGAACGATTGCTGGAGCTGGGAAGTGAATCCTTACCTACCGTCGATGCAAAACGATTGGAAACATCGAATATCACGTACGCGTGCTAATTATCGATAGAAAGAACGATTGCGGGAGCTGGGAAGTTAATCCTCACCTATCGTCGATACAAAACGATTGCAAACATCGAATATCACGTATGCGTGCTAATTATCGATAGAAAGAACGATTGCGGGAGCTGGGAAGTTAATCCTCACCTATCGTCGTTGCAAAACGATTGGAAACCTCGAATAGCACGTATTCGTGCCAATTATCGATAGAAAGAACGATTGCTGGAGCTGGGAAGTGAATCCTTAGCTACCGTCGATGCAGAACGATTGGAAACATCGAATTTCACGTATTCGTGCCAATTTTAGATAGAAAGAACGACTGCTGGAGCTGGGAAGTGAATCCTTACCTACCGTCGATGCAAAACGATTGGAAACATCGAATATCACGTATGCGTGCTAATTATCGATAGAAAGAACGATTGCTGGAGCTGGGAAGTGAATCCTTACCTACCGTCGATGCGAAACAATTGGAAACATCGAATATCACGTATGCGTGCCAATTATCGATAGAACGAGCGATTGCGGGAGCTGGAAAGTGGATCCTTAGCTACCGTCGATGCAGAACGATTGGAAACATCGAATATCACATATTCGTGCCAATTATCGATAGAAAGAACTATTGCGGGAGCTGGGAAGTGAATCCTCAGCTACCGTCGATGCAGAACGATTGGAAACATCGAATATCACGTATGCGTGCCAATTATCGATAGAAAGAACGATTGCGGGAGCTGGGAAGTGAATCCTTAGCTACCGTCGATGCAGAACGATTGGAAACATCGAATATCACGTATTCGTGCGAATTTTAGATAGAAAGAATGATTGCGGGAGCTGGGAAGTGAATCCTTACCTACCGTCGATGCGAAACGATTGGAAACATCGAATATCACGTATGCGTGCCAATTATCGATAGAACGAACGATTGCGGGAGCTGGAAAGTGGATCCTTAGCTACCGTCGATGCAGAACGATTGGAAACATCGAATATCACGTATGCGTGCTAATTATCGATAGAAAGAACGATTGCGGGAGCTGGGAAGTTAATCCTCACCTATCGTCGTTGCAAAACGATTGGAAACCTCGAATAGCACGTATTCGTGCCAATTATCGATAGAAAGAACGATTGCTGGAGCTGGGAAGTTAATCCTTAGCTACCGTCGATGCAGAACGATTGGAAACATCGAATTTCACGTATTCGTGCCAATTATCCATAGAAATAACGATTGCGGGAGCAGGGAAGTGAATTCTTAGCTACCGTCGATGCAGAACGATTGGAAACATCGAATATCACGTATTCGTGCGAATTTTAGATAGAAAGAATGATTGCGGGAGCTGGGAAGTGAATCCTTACCTACCGTCGATGCGAAACAATTGGAAACATCGAATATCACGTATGCGTGCCAATTATCGATAGAACGAACGATTGCGGGAGCTGGAAAGTGGATCCTTAGCTACCGTCGATGCAGAACGATTGGAAACATCGAATATCACATATTCGTGCCAATTATCGATAGAAAGAACGATTGCGGGAGCTGGGAAGTGAATCCTCAGCTACCGTCGATGCAGAACGATTGGAAACATCGAATATCACGTATGCGTGCCAATTATCGATAGAAAGAACGATTGCGGGAGCTGGGAATTGAATCCTTAGCTACCGTCGATGCAGAACGATTGGAAACATCGAATATCACGTATTCGTGCGAATTTTAGATAGAAAGAATGATTGCGGGAGCTGGGAAGTGAATCCTTACCTACCGTCGATGCGAAACGATTGGAAACATCGAATATCACGTATGCGTGCCAATTATCGATAGAACGAACGATTGCGGGAGCTGGAAAGTGGATCCTTAGCTACCGTCGATGCAGAACGATTGGAAACATCGAATATCACGTATGCGTGCTAATTATCGATAGAAAGAACGATTGCGGGAGCTGGGAAGTTATTCCTCACCTATCGTCGTTGCAAAACGATTGGAAACCTCGAATAGCACGTATTCGTGCCAATTATCGATAGAAAGAACGATTGCTGGAGCTGGGAAGCGAATCCTTAGCTACCGTCGATGCAGAACGATTGGAAACATCGAATTTCACGTATTCGTGCCAATTATCCATAGAAATAACGATTGCGGGAGCAGGGAAGTGAATTCTTAGCTACCGTCGATGCAGAACGATTGGAAACATCGAATATCACGTATGCGTGCCAATTATCGATAGAAAGAACGATTGCTGGAGCTGGGAAATGAATCCTTAGCTACCGTCGATGCAGAACGATTGGAAACATCGAATTTCACGTATTCGTGCCAATTATCGATAGAAAGAACGATTACGGGAGCTGGGAAGTGAATCCTTACCTCCTGTCGATGCAGAACGATTGGAAACATCGAATTTCACGTATTCTTGCCAATTTTAGATAGAAAGAACGATTGCTGGAGCTGGGAAGTGAATCCTTACCTACCGTCGATGCAAAACGATTGGAAACATCGAATATCACGTACGCGTGCTAATTATCGATAGAAAGAACGATTGCGGGAGCTGGGAAGTTAATCCTCACCTATCGTCGATACAAAACGATTGCAAACATCGAATATCACGTATGCGTGCTAATTATCGATAGAAAGAACGATTGCGGGAGCTGGGAAGTTAATCCTCACCTATCGTCGTTGCAAAACGATTGGAAACCTCGAATAGCACGTATTCGTGCCAATTATCGATAGAAAGAACGATTGCTGGAGCTGGGAAGTGAATCCTTAGCTACCGTCGATGCAGAACGATTGGAAACATCGAATTTCACGTATTCGTGCCAATTTTAGATAGAAAGAACGACTGCTGGAGCTGGGAAGTGAATCCTTACCTACCGTCGATGCAAAACGATTGGAAACATCGAATATCACGTATGCGTGCTAATTATCGATAGAAAGAACGATTGCTGGAGCTGGGAAGTGAATCCTTACCTACCGTCGATGCGAAACAATTGGAAACATCGAATATCACGTATGCGTGCCAATTATCGATAGAACGAGCGATTGCGGGAGCTGGAAAGTGGATCCTTAGCTACCGTCGATGCAGAACGATTGGAAACATCGAATATCACATATTCGTGCCAATTATCGATAGAAAGAACTATTGCGGGAGCTGGGAAGTGAATCCTCAGCTACCGTCGATGCAGAACGATTGGAAACATCGAATATCACGTATGCGTGCCAATTATCGATAGAAAGAACGATTGCGGGAGCTGGGAAGTGAATCCTTAGCTACCGTCGATGCAGAACGATTGGAAACATCGAATATCACGTATTCGTGCGAATTTTAGATAGAAAGAATGATTGCGGGAGCTGGGAAGTGAATCCTTACCTACCGTCGATGCGAAACGATTGGAAACATCGAATATCACGTATGCGTGCCAATTATCGATAGAACGAACGATTGCGGGAGCTGGAAAGTGGATCCTTAGCTACCGTCGATGCAGAACGATTGGAAACATCGAATATCACGTATGCGTGCTAATTATCGATAGAAAGAACGATTGCGGGAGCTGGGAAGTTAATCCTCACCTATCGTCGTTGCAAAACGATTGGAAACCTCGAATAGCACGTATTCGTGCCAATTATCGATAGAAAGAACGATTGCTGGAGCTGGGAAGTTAATCCTTAGCTACCGTCGATGCAGAACGATTGGAAACATCGAATTTCACGTATTCGTGCCAATTATCCATAGAAATAACGATTGCGGGAGCAGGGAAGTGAATTCTTAGCTACCGTCGATGCAGAACGATTGGAAACATCGAATATCACGTATTCGTGCGAATTTTAGATAGAAAGAATGATTGCGGGAGCTGGGAAGTGAATCCTTACCTACCGTCGATGCGAAACAATTGGAAACATCGAATATCACGTATGCGTGCCAATTATCGATAGAACGAACGATTGCGGGAGCTGGAAAGTGGATCCTTAGCTACCGTCCATGCAGAACGATTGGAAACATCGAATATCACATATTCGTGCCAATTATCGATAGAAAGAACGATTGCGGGAGCTGGGAAGTGAATCCTCAGCTACCGTCGATGCAGAACGATTGGAAACATCGAATATCACGTATGCGTGCCAATTATCGATAGAAAGAACGATTGCGGGAGCTGGGAAGTGAATCCTTAGCTACCGTCGATGCAGAACGATTGGAAACATCGAATATCACGTATTCGTGCGAATTTTAGATAGAAAGAATGATTGCGGGAGCTGGGAAGTGAATCCTTACCTACCGTCGTTGCGAAACGATTGGAAACATCGAATATCACGTATGCGTGCCAATTATCGATAGAACGAACGATTGCGGGAGCTGGAAAGTGGATCCTTAGCTACCGTCGATGCAGAACGATTGGAAACATCGAATATCACGTATGCGTGCTAATTATCGATAGAAAGAACGATTGCGGGAGCTGGGAAGTTAATCCTCACCTATCGTCGTTGCAAAACGATTGGAAACCTCGAATAGCACGTATTCGTGCCAATTATCGATAGAAAGAACGATTGCTGGAGCTGGGAAGTGAATCCTTAGCTACCGTCGATGCAGAACGATTGGAAACATCGAATTTCACGTATTCGTGCCAATTAGCCATAGAAATAATGATTGCGGGAGCAGGGAAGTGAATTCTTAGCTACCGTCGATGCAGAACGATTGGAAACATCGAATATCACGTATGCGTGCCAATTATCGATAGAAAGAACGATTGCTGGAGCTGGGAAATGAATCCTTAGCTACCGTCGATGCAGAACGATTGGAAACATCGAATTTCACGTATTCGTGCCAATTATCGATAGAAAGAACGATTACGGGAGCTGGGAAGTGAATCCTTACCTCCTGTCGATCCAGAACGATTGGAAACATCGAATTTCACGTATTCGTGCCAATTTTAGATAGAAAGAACGATTGCTGGAGCTGGGAAGTGAATCCTTACCTACCGTCGATGCGAAACGATTGGAAACATCGAATATCACGTATGCGTGCCAATTATCGATAGAACGAACGATTGCGGGAGCTGGAAAGTGGATCCTTAGCTACCGTCGATGCAGAACGATTGGAAACATCGAATATCACGTATGCGTGCTAATTATCGATAGAAAGAACGATTGCGGGAGCTGGGAAGTTATTCCTCACCTATCGTCGTTGCAAAACGATTGGAAACCTCGAATAGCACGTATTCGTGCCAATTATCGATAGAAAGAACGATTGCTGGAGTTGGGAAGCGAATCCTTAGCTACCGTCGATGCAGAACGATTGGAAACATCGAATTTCACGTATTCGTGCCAATTATCGATAGAAAGAACGATTACGGGAGCTGGGAAGTGAATTCTTAGCTACCGTCGATGCAGAACGATTGGAAACATCGAATATCACGTATGCGTGCCAATTATCGATAGAAAGAACGATTGCTGGAGCTGGGAAATGAATCCTTAGCTACCGTCGATGCAGAACGATTGGAAACATCGAATTTCACGTATTCGTGCCAATTATCCATAGAAATAACGATTGCGGGAGCAGGGAAGTGAATTCTTAGCTACCGTCGATGCAGAACGATTGGAAACATCGAATATCACGTATGCGTGCCAATTATCGATGGAAAGAACGATTGCTGGAGCTGGGAAATGAATCCTTAGCTACCGTCGATGCAGAACGATTGGAAACATCGAATTTCACGTATTCGTGCCAATTATCGATAGAAAGAACGATTACGGGAGCTGGGAAGTGAATCCTTACCTCCTGTCGATGCAGAACGATTGGAAACATCGAATTTCACGTATTCTTGCCAATTTTAGATAGAAAAAACGATTGCTGGAGCTGGGAAGTGAATCCTTACCTACCGTCGATGCAAAACGATTGGAAACATCGAATATCACGTACGCGTGCTAATTATCGATAGAAAGAACGATTGCGGGAGCTGGGAAGTTAATCCTCACCTATCGTCGATACAAAACGATTGCAAACATCGAATATCACGTATGCGTGCTAATTATCGATAGAAAGAACGATTGCGGGAGCTGGGAAGTTAATCCTCACCTATCGTCGTTGCAAAACGATTGGAAACCTCGAATAGCACGTATTCGTGCCAATTATCGATAGAAAGAACGATTGCTGGAGCTGGGAAGTGAATCCTTAGCTACCGTCGATGCAGAACGATTGGAAACATCGAATTTCACGTATTCGTGCCAATTTTAGATAGAAAGAACGACTGCTGGAGCTGGGAAGTGAATCCTTACCTACCGTCGATGCAAAACGATTGGAAACATCGAATATCACGTATGCGTGCTAATTATCGTTGGAAAGAACGATTGCTGGAGCTGGGAAGTGAATCCTTACCTACCGTCGATGCGAAACAATTGGAAACATCGAATATCACGTATGCGTGCCAATTATCGATAGAACGAGCGATTGCGGGAGCTGGAAAGTGGATCCTTAGCTACCGTCGATGCAGAACGATTGGAAACATCGAATATCACATATTCGTGCCAATTATCGATAGAAAGAACTATTGCGGGAGCTGGGAAGTGAATCCTCAGCTACCGTCGATGCAGAACGATTGGAAACATCGAATATCACGTATGCGTGCCAATTATCGATAGAAAGAACGATTGCGGGAGCTGGGAAGTGAATCCTTAGCTACCGTCGATGCAGAACGATTGGAAACATCGAATTTCACGTATTCGTGCCAATTTTAGATAGAAAGAACGACTGCTGGAGCTGGGAAGTGAATCCTTACCTACCGTCGATGCAAAACGATTGGAAACATCGAATATCACGTATGCGTGCTAATTATCGATAGAAAGAACGATTGCTGGAGCTGGGAAGTGAATCCTTACCTAACGTCCATGCAAAACGATTGGAAACATCGAATATCACGTATTCGTGCGAATTTTAGATAGAAAGAATGATTGCGGGAGCTGGGAAGTGAATCCTTACCTACCGTCGATGCGAAACAATTGGAAACATCGAATATCACGTATGCGTGCCAATTATCGATAGAACGAACGATTGCGGGAGCTGGAAAGTGGATCCTTAGCTACCGTCCATGCAGAACGATTGGAAACATCGAATATCACATATTCGTGCCAATTATCGATAGAAAGAACGATTGCGGGAGCTGGGAAGTGAATCCTCAGCTACCGTCGATGCAGAACGATTGGAAACATCGAATATCACGTATGCGTGCCAATTATCGATAGAAAGAACGATTGCGGGAGCTGGGAAGTGAATCCTTAGCTACCGTCGATGCAGAACGATTGGAAACATCGAATATCACGTATTCGTGCGAATTTTAGATAGAAAGAATGATTGCGGGAGCTGGGAAGTGAATCCTTACCTACCGTCGATGCGAAACGATTGGAAACATCGAATATCACGTATGCGTGCCAATTATCGATAGAACGAACGATTGCGGGAGCTGGAAAGTGGATCCTTAGCTACCGTCGATGCAGAACGATTGGAAACATCGAATATCACGTATGCGTGCTAATTATCGATAGAAAGAACGATTGCGGGAGCTGGGAAGTTAATCCTCACCTATCGTCGTTGCAAAACGATTGGAAACCTCGAATAGCACGTATTCGTGCCAATTATCGATAGAAAGAACGATTGCTGGAGCTGGGAAGTGAATCCTTAGCTACCGTCGATGCAGAACGATTGGAAACATCGAATTTCACGTATTCGTGCCAATTAGCCATAGAAATAATGATTGCGGGAGCAGGGAAGTGAATTCTTAGCTACCGTCGATGCAGAACGATTGGAAACATCGAATATCACGTATGCGTGCCAATTATCGATAGAAAGAACGATTGCTGGAGCTGGGAAGTGAATCCTTAGCTACCGTCGATGCAGAACGATTGGAAACATCGAATTTCACGTATTCGTGCCAATTTTAGATAGAAAGAACGACTGCTGGAGCTGGGAAGTGAATCTTTACCTACCGTCGATGCAAAACGATTGGAAACATCGAATATCACGTATGCGTGCTAATTATCGATAGAAAGAACGATTGCTGGAGCTGGGAAGTGAATCCTTACCTACCGTCCATGCAAAACGATTGGAAACATCGAATATCACGTATTCGTGCGAATTTTAGATAGAAAGAATGATTGCGGGGGCTGGGAAGTGAATCCTTACCTACCGTCGATGCGAAACAATTGGAACCATCGAATATCACGTATGCGTGCCAATTATCGATAGAACGAGCGATTGCGGGAGCTGGAAAGTGGATCCTTAGCTACCGTCGATGCAGAACGATTGGAAACATCGAATATCACATATTCGTGCCAATTATCGATAGAAAGAACGATTGCGGGAGCTGGGAAGTGAATCCTTACCTACCGTCGATGCGCAACAATTGGAAACATCGAATATCACGTATGCGTGCCAATTATCGATAGAACGAGCGATTGCGGGAGCTGGAAAGTGAATCCTCAGCTACCGTCGATGCAGAACGATTGGAAACATCGAATATCACGTATGCGTGCCAATTATCGATAGAAAGAACGATTGCGGGAGCTGGGAAGTGAATCCTTAGCTACCGTCGATGCAGAACGATTGGAAACATCGAATATCACGTATTCGTGCGAATTTTAGATAGAAAGAATGATTGCGGGAGCTGGGAAGTGAATCCTTACCTACCGTCGATGCGAAACGATTGGAAACATCGAATATCACGTATGCGTGCCAATTATCGATAGAACGAACGATTGCGGGAGCTGGAAAGTGGATCCTTAGCTACCGTCGATGCAGAACGATTGGAAACATCGAATATCACGTATGCGTGCTAATTATCGATAGAAAGAACGATTGCGGGAGCTGGGAAGTTATTCCTCACCTATCGTCGTTGCAAAACGATTGGAAACCTCGAATAGCACGTATTCGTGCCAATTATCGATAGAAAGAACGATTGCTGGAGCTGGGAAGCGAATCCTTAGCTACCGTCGATGCAGAACGATTGGAAACATCGAATTTCACGTATTCGTGCCAATTATCCATAGAAATAACGATTGCGGGAGCAGGGAAGTGAATTCTTAGCTACCGTCGATGCAGAACGATTGGAAACATCGAATATCACGTATGCGTGCCAATTATCGATAGAAAGAACGATTGCTGGAGCTGGGAAATGAATCCTTAGCTACCGTCGATGCAGAACGATTGGAAACATCGAATTTCACGTATTCGTGCCAATTATCGATAGAAAGAACGATTACGGGAGCTGGGAAGTGAATCCTTACCTCCTGTCGATGCAGAACGATTGGAAACATCGAATTTCACGTATTCTTGCCAATTTTAGATAGAAAAAACGATTGCTGGAGCTGGGAAGTGAATCCTTACCTACCGTCGATGCAAAACGATTGGAAACATCGAATATCACGTACGCGTGTTAATTATCGATAGAAAGAACGATTGCGGGAGCTGGGAAGTTAATCCTCACCTATCGTCGATACAAAACGATTGCAAACATCGAATATCACGTATGCGTGCTAATTATCGATAGAAAGAACGATTGCGGGAGCTGGGAAGTTAATCCTCACCTATCGTCGTTGCAAAACGATTGGAAACCTCGAATAGCACGTATTCGTGCCAATTATCGATAGAAAGAACGATTGCTGGAGCTGGGAAGTGAATCCTTAGCTACCGTCGATGCAGAACGATTGGAAACATCGAATTTCACGTATTCGTGCCAATTTTAGATAGAAAGAACGACTGCTGGAGCTGGGAAGTGAATCCTTACCTACCGTCGATGCAAAACGATTGGAAACATCGAATATCACGTATGCGTGCTAATTATCGATGGAAAGAACGATTGCTGGAGCTGGGAAGTGAATCCTTACCTACCGTCGATGCGAAACAATTGGAAACATCGAATATCACGTATGCGTGCCAATTATCGATAGAACGAGCGATTGCGGGAGCTGGAAAGTGGATCCTTAGCTACCGTCGATGCAGAACGATTGGAAACATCGAATATCACATATTCGTGCCAATTATCGATAGAAAGAACTATTGCGGGAGCTGGGAAGTGAATCCTCAGCTACCGTCGATGCAGAACGATTGGAAACATCGAATATCACGTATGCGTGCCAATTATCGATAGAAAGAACGATTGCGGGAGCTGGGAAGTGAATCCTTAGCTACCGTCGATGCAGAACGATTGGAAACATCGAATATCACGTATTCGTGCGAATTTTAGATAGAAAGAATGATTGCGGGAGCTGGGAAGTGAATCCTTACCTACCGTCGATGCGAAACGATTGGAAACATCGAATATCACGTATGCGTG
This sequence comes from Nomada ferruginata, assembly GCA_963583965.1. Lineage (NCBI taxonomy): Eukaryota > Metazoa > Arthropoda > Insecta > Hymenoptera > Apidae > Nomada > Nomada ferruginata. The sequence goes on along the minus strand of OY757225.1, from coordinate 2,690,315 downwards.
CCAATTATCGATAGAACGAACGATTGCGGGAGCTGGAAAGTGGATCCTTAGCTACCGTCGATGCAGAACGATTGGAAACATCGAATATCACGTATGCGTGCTAATTATCGATAGAAAGAACGATTGCGGGAGCTGGGAAGTGAATCCTTACCTACCGTCGATGCAAAACGATTGGAAACATCGAATATCACGTATGCGTGCTAATTATCGTTGGAAAGAACGATTGCTGGAGCTGGGAAGTGAATCCTTACCTACCGTCGATGCGAAACAATTGGAAACATCGAATATCACGTATGCGTGCCAATTATCGATAGAACGAGCGATTGCGGGAGCTGGAAAGTGGATCCTTAGCTACCGTCGATGCAGAACGATTGGAAACATCGAATATCACATATTCGTGCCAATTATCGATAGAAAGAACTATTGCGGGAGCTGGGAAGTGAATCCTCAGCTACCGTCGATGCAGAACGATTGGAAACATCGAATATCACGTATGCGTGCCAATTATCGATAGAAAGAACGATTGCGGGAGCTGGGAAGTGAATCCTTAGCTACCGTCGATGCAGAACGATTGGAAACATCGAATTTCACGTATTCGTGCCAATTTTAGATAGAAAGAACGACTGCTGGAGCTGGGAAGTGAATCCTTACCTACCGTCGATGCAAAACGATTGGAAACATCGAATATCACGTATGCGTGCTAATTATCGATAGAAAGAACGATTGCTGGAGCTGGGAAGTGAATCCTTACCTAACGTCCATGCAAAACGATTGGAAACATCGAATATCACGTATTCGTGCGAATTTTAGATAGAAAGAATGATTGCGGGAGCTGGGAAGTGAATCCTTACCTACCGTCGATGCGAAACAATTGGAAACATCGAATATCACGTATGCGTGCCAATTATCGATAGAACGAACGATTGCGGGAGCTGGAAAGTGGATCCTTAGCTACCGTCGATGCAGAACGATTGGAAACATCGAATATCACGTATGCGTGCTAATTATCGATAGAAAGAACGATTGCGGGAGCTGGGAAGTTAATCCTCACCTATCGTCGTTGCAAAACGATTGGAAACCTCGAATAGCACGTATTCGTGCCAATTATCGATAGAAAGAACGATTGCTGGAGCTGGGAAGTGAATCCTTAGCTACCGTCGATGCAGAACGATTGGAAACATCGAATTTCACGTATTCGTGCCAATTAGCCATAGAAATAATGATTGCGGGAGCAGGGAAGTGAATTCTTAGCTACCGTCGATGCAGAACGATTGGAAACATCGAATATCACGTATGCGTGCCAATTATCGATAGAAAGAACGATTGCTGGAGCTGGGAAGTGAATCCTTAGCTACCGTCGATGCAGAACGATTGGAAACATCGAATTTCACGTATTCGTGCCAATTTTAGATAGAAAGAACGACTGCTGGAGCTGGGAAGTGAATCTTTACCTACCGTCGATGCAAAACGATTGGAAACATCGAATATCACGTATGCGTGCTAATTATCGATAGAAAGAACGATTGCTGGAGCTGGGAAGTGAATCCTTACCTACCGTCCATGCAAAACGATTGGAAACATCGAATATCACGTATTCGTGCGAATTTTAGATAGAAAGAATGATTGCGGGGGCTGGGAAGTGAATCCTTACCTACCGTCGATGCGAAACAATTGGAAACATCGAATATCACGTATGCGTGCCAATTATCGATAGAACGAGCGATTGCGGGAGCTGGAAAGTGGATCCTTAGCTACCGTCGATGCAGAACGATTGGAAACATCGAATATCACATATTCGTGCCAATTATCGATAGAAAGAACGATTGCGGGAGCTGGGAAGTGAATCCTTACCTACCGTCGATGCGAAACAATTGGAAACATCGAATATCACGTATGCGTGCCAATTATCGATAGAACGAGCGATTGCGGGAGCTGGAAAGTGAATCCTCAGCTACCGTCGATGCAGAACGATTGGAAACATCGAATATCACGTATGCGTGCCAATTATCGATAGAAAGAACGATTGCGGGAGCTGGGAAGTGAATCCTTAGCTACCGTCGATGCAGAACGATTGGAAACATCGAATATCACGTATTCGTGCGAATTTTAGATAGAAAGAATGATTGCGGGAGCTGGGAAGTGAATCCTTACCTACCGTCGATGCGAAACGATTGGAAACATCGAATATCACGTATGCGTGCCAATTATCGATAGAACGAACGATTGCGGGAGCTGGAAAGTGGATCCTTAGCTACCGTCGATGCAGAACGATTGGAAACATCGAATATCACGTATGCGTGCTAATTATCGATAGAAAGAACGATTGCGGGAGCTGGGAAGTTATTCCTCACCTATCGTCGTTGCAAAACGATTGGAAACCTCGAATAGCACGTATTCGTGCCAATTATCGATAGAAAGAACGATTGCTGGAGCTGGGAAGCGAATCCTTAGCTACCGTCGATGCAGAACGATTGGAAACATCGAATTTCACGTATTCGTGCCAATTATCCATAGAAATAACGATTGCGGGAGCAGGGAAGTGAATTCTTAGCTACCGTCGATGCAGAACGATTGGAAACATCGAATATCACGTATGCGTGCCAATTATCGATAGAAAGAACGATTGCTGGAGCTGGGAAATGAATCCTTAGCTACCGTCGATGCAGAACGATTGGAAACATCGAATTTCACGTATTCGTGCCAATTATCGATAGAAAGAACGATTACGGGAGCTGGGAAGTGAATCCTTACCTCCTGTCGATGCAGAACGATTGGAAACATCGAATTTCACGTATTCTTGCCAATTTTAGATAGAAAAAACGATTGCTGGAGCTGGGAAGTGAATCCTTACCTACCGTCGATGCAAAACGATTGGAAACATCGAATATCACGTACGCGTGTTAATTATCGATAGAAAGAACGATTGCGGGAGCTGGGAAGTTAATCCTCACCTATCGTCGTTGCAAAACGATTGGAAACCTCGAATAGCACGTATTCGTGCCAATTATCGATAGAAAGAACGATTGCTGGAGCTGGGAAGTGAATCCTTAGCTACCGTCGATGCAGAACGATTAGAAACATCGAATTTCACGTATTCGTGCCAATTTTAGATAGAAAGAACGACTGCTGGAGCTGGGAAGTGAATCCTTACCTACCGTCGATGCAAAACGATTGGAAACATCGAATATCACGTATGCGTGCTAATTATCGATGGAAAGAACGATTGCTGGAGCTGGGAAGTGAATCCTTACCTACCGTCGATGCGAAACAATTGGAAACATCGAATATCACGTATGCGTGCCAATTATCGATAGAACGAGCGATTGCGGGAGCTGGAAAGTGGATCCTTAGCTACCGTCGATGCAGAACGATTGGAAACATCGAATATCACATATTCGTGCCAATTATCGATAGAAAGAACTATTGCGGGAGCTGGGAAGTGAATCCTCAGCTACCGTCGATGCAGAACGATTGGAAACATCGAATATCACGTATGCGTGCCAATTATCGATAGAAAGAACGATTGCGGGAGCTGGGAAGTGAATCCTTAGCTACCGTCGATGCAGAACGATTGGAAACATCGAATATCACGTATTCGTGCGAATTTTAGATAGAAAGAATGATTGCGGGAGCTGGGAAGTGAATCCTTACCTACCGTCGATGCGAAACGATTGGAAACATCGAATATCACGTATGCGTGCCAATTATCGATAGAACGAACGATTGCGGGAGCTGGAAAGTGGATCCTTAGCTACCGTCGATGCAGAACGATTGGAAACATCGAATATCACGTATGCGTGCTAATTATCGATAGAAAGAACGATTGCGGGAGCTGGGAAGTTATTCCTCACCTATCGTCGTTGCAAAACGATTGGAAACCTCGAATAGCACGTATTCGTGCCAATTATCGATAGAAAGAACGATTGCTGGAGCTGGGAAGCGAATCCTTAGCTACCGTCGATGCAGAACGATTGGAAACATCGAATTTCACGTATTCGTGCCAATTATCCATAGAAATAACGATTGCGGGAGCAGGGAAGTGAATTCTTAGCTACCGTCGATGCAGAACGATTGGAAACATCGAGTATCACGTATTCGAGCGAATTTTAGATAGAAAGAATGATTGCGGGAGCTGGGAAGTGAATCCTTACCTACCGTCGATGCGAAACAATTGGAAACATCGAATATCACGTATGCGTGCCAATTATCGATAGAACGAACGATTGCGGGAGCTGGAAAGTGGATCCTTAGCTACCGTCCATGCAGAACGATTGGAAACATCGAATATCACATATTCGTGCCAATTATCGATAGAAAGAACGATTGCGGGAGCTGGGAAGTGAATCCTCAGCTACCGTCGATGCAGAACGATTGGAAACATCGAATATCACGTATGCGTGCCAATTATCGATAGAAAGAACGATTGCGGGAGCTGGGAAGTGAATCCTTAGCTACCGTCGATGCAGAACGATTGGAAACATCGAATATCACGTATTCGTGCGAATTTTAGATAGAAAGAATGATTGCGGGAGCTGGGAAGTGAATCCTTACCTACCGTCGATGCGAAACGATTGGAAACATCGAATATCACGTATGCGTGCCAATTATCGATAGAACGAACGATTGCGGGAGCTGGAAAGTGGATCCTTAGCTACCGTCGATGCAGAACGATTGGAAACATCGAATATCACGTATGCGTGCTAATTATCGATAGAAAGAACGATTGCGGGAGCTGGGAAGTTAATCCTCACCTATCGTCGTTGCAAAACGATTGGAAACCTCGAATAGCACGTATTCGTGCCAATTATCGATAGAAAGAACGATTGCTGGAGCTGGGAAGTGAATCCTTAGCTACCGTCGATGCAGAACGATTGGAAACATCGAATATCACGTATGCGTGCCAATTATCGATAGAAAGAACGATTGCTGGAGCTGGGCAATGAATCCTTAGCTACCGTCGATGCAGAACGATTGGAAACATCGAATTTCACGTATTCGTGCCAATTATCGATAGAAAGAACGATTACGGGAGCTGGGAAGTGAATCCTTACCTCCTGTCGATCCAGAACGATTGGAAACATCGAATTTCACGTATTCGTGCCAATTTTAGATAGAAAGAACGATTGCTGGAGCTGGGAAGTGAATCCTTACCTACCGTCGATGCAAAACGATTGGAAACATCGAACATCACGTACGCGTGCTAATTATCGATAGAAAGAACGATTGCGGGAGCTGGGAAGTTAATCCTCACCTATCGTCGATACAAAACGATTGCAAACATCGAATATCACGTATGCGTGCTAATTATCGATAGAAAGAACGATTGCGGGAGCTGGGAAGTTAATCCTCACCTATCGTCGTTGCAAAACGATTGGAAACCTCGAATAGCACGTATTCGTGCCAATTATCGATAGAAAGAACGATTGCTGGAGCTGGGAAGTGAATCCTTAGCTACCGTCGATGCAGAACGATTGGAAACATCGAATTTCACGTATTCGTGCCAATTTTAGATAGAAAGAACGACTGCTGGAGCTGGGAAGTGAATCCTTACCTACCGTCGATGCAAATCGATTGGAAACATCGAATATGACGTATGCGTGCTAATTATCGATAGAAAGAACGATTGCTGGAGCTGGGAAGTGAATCCTTACCTACCGTCCATGCAAAACGATTGGAAACATCGAATATCACGTATTCGTGCGAATTTTAGATAGAAAGAATGATTGCGGGAGCTGGGAAGTGAATCCTTACCTACCGTCGATGCGAAACAATTGGAAACATCGAATATCACGTATGCGTGCCAATTATCGATAGAACGAGCGATGGCGGGAGCTGGAAAGTGGATCCTTAGCTACCGTCGATGCAGAACGATTGGAAACATCGAATATCACATATTCGTGCCAATTATCGATAGAAAGAACTATTGCGGGAGCTGGGAAGTGAATCCTCAGCTACCGTCGATGCAGAACGATTGGAAACATCGAATATCACGTATGCGTGCCAATTATCGATAGAAAGAACGATTGCGGGAGCTGGGAAGTGAATCCTTAGCTACCGTCGATGCAGAACGATTGGAAACATCGAATATCACGTATTCGTGCGAATTTTAGATAGAAAGAATGATTGCGGGAGCTGGGAAGTGAATCCTTACCTACCGTCGATGCGAAACGATTGGAAACATCGAATATCACGTATGCGTGCCAATTATCGATAGAACGAACGATTGCGGGAGCTGGAAAGTGGATCCTTAGCTACCGTCGATGCAGAACGATTGGAAACATCGAATATCACGTATGCGTGCTAATTATCGATAGAAAGAACGATTGCGGGAGCTGGGAAGTTAATCCTCACCTATCGTCGTTGCAAAACGATTGGAAACCTCGAATAGCACGTATTCGTGCCAATTATCGATAGAAAGAACGATTGCTGGAGCTGGGAAGTGAATCCTTAGCTACCGTCGATGCAGAACGATTGGAAACATCGAATTTCACGTATTCGTGCCAATTATCCATAGAAATAACGATTGCGGGAGCAGGGAAGTGAATTCTTAGCTACCGTCGATGCGAAACGATTGGAAACATCGAATATCACGTATGCGTGCCAATTATCGATAGAACGAACGATTGCGGGAGCTGGAAAGTGGATCCTTAGCTACCGTCGATGCAGAACGATTGGAAACATCGAATATCACGTATGCGTGCTAATTATCGATAGAAAGAACGATTGCGGGAGCTGGGAAGTTAATCCTCACCTATCGTCGTTGCAAAACGATTGGAAACCTCGAATAGCACGTATTCGTGCCAATTATCGATAGAAAGAACGATTGCTGGAGCTGGGAAGTGAATCCTTAGCTACCGTCGATGCAGAACGATTGGAAACATCGAATTTCACGTATTCGTGCCAATTATCCATAGAAATAACGATTGCGGGAGCAGGGAAGTGAATTCTTAGCTACCGTCGATGCAGAACGATTGGAAACATCGAATATCACGTATTCGTGCGAATTTTAGATAGAAAGAATGATTGCGGGAGCTGGGAAGTGAATCCTTACCTACCGTCGATGCGAAACAATTGGAAACATCGAATATCACGTATGCGTGCCAATTATCGATAGAACGAACGATTGCGGGAGCTGGAAAGTGGATCCTTAGCTACCGTCGATGCAGAACGATTGGAACCATCGAATATCACGTATGCGTGCCAATTATCGATAGAAAGAACGATTGCGGGAGCTGGGAAGTGAATCCTTAGCTACCGTCGATGCAGAACGATTGGAAACATCGAATATCACGTATTCGTGCGAATTTTAGATAGAAAGAATGATTGCGGGAGCTGGGAAGTGAATCCTTACCTACCGTCGATGCGAAACGATTGGAAACATCGAATATCACGTATGCGTGCCAATTATCGATAGAACGAACGATTGCGGGAGCTGGAAAGTGGATCCTTAGCTACCGTCGATGCAGAACGATTGGAAACATCGAATATCACGTATGCGTGCTAATTATCGATAGAAAGAACGATTGCGGGAGCTGGGAAGTTAATCCTCACCTATCGTCGTTGCAAAACGATTGGAAACCTCGAATAGCACGTATTCGTGCCAATTATCGATAGAAAGAACGATTGCTGGAGCTGGGAAGTGAATCCTTAGCTACCGTCGATGCAGAACGATTGGAAACATCGAATTTCACGTATTCGTGCCAATTATCCATAGAAATAACGATTGCGGGAGCAGGGAAGTGAATTCTTAGCTACCGTCGATGCAGAACGATTGGAAACATCGAATATCACGTATGCGTGCCAATTATCGATAGAAAGAACGATTGCTGGAGCTGGGAAATGAATCCTTAGCTACCGTCGATGCAGAACGATTGGAAACATCGAATTTCACGTATTCGTGCCAATTATCGATAGAAAGAACGATTACGGGAGCTGGGAAGTGAATCCTTACCTCCTGTCGATGCAGAACGATTGGAAACATCGAATTTCACGTATTCGTGCCAATTTTAGATAGAAAGAACGATTGCTGGAGCTGGGAAGTGAATCCTTACCTATCGTCGATGCAAAACGATTGGAAACATCGAATATCACGTACGCGTGCTAATTATCGATAGAAAGAACGATTGCGGGAGCTGGGAAGTTAATCCTCACCTATCGTCGATACAAAACGATTGCAAACATCGAATATCACGTATGCGTGCTAATTATCGATAGAAAGAACGATTGCGGGAGCTGGGAAGTTAATCCTCACCTATCGTCGTTGCAAAACGATTGGAAACCTCGAATAGCACGTATTCGTGCCAATTATCGATAGAAAGAACGATTGCTGGAGCTGGGAAGTGAATCCTTAGCTACCGTCGATGCAGAACGATTGGAAACATCGAATTTCACGTATTCGTGCCAATTTTAGATAGAAAGAACGACTGCTGGAGCTGGGAAGTGAATCCTTACCTACCGTCGATGCAAAACGATTGGAAACATCGAATATCACGTATGCGTGCTAATTATCGATAGAAAGAACGATTGCTGGAGCTGGGAAATGAATCCTTACCTACCGTCCATGCAAAACGATTGGAAACATCGAATATCACGTATTCGTGCGAATTTTAGATAGAAAGAATGATTGCGGGAGCTGGGAAGTGAATCCTTACCTACCGTCGATGCGAAACAATTGGAAACATCGAATACCACGTATGCGTGCCAATTATCGATAGAACGAACGATTGCGGGAGCTGGAAAGTGGATCCTTAGCTACCGTCGATGCAGAACGATTGGAAACATCGAATATCACATATTCGTGCCAATTATCGATAGAAAGAACTATTGCCGGAGCTGGGAAGTGAATCCTCAGCTACCGTCGATGCAGAACGATTGGAAACATCGAATATCACGTATGCGTGCCAATTATCGATAGAAAGAACGATTGCGGGAGCTGGGAAGTTAATCCTCACCTATCGTCGTTGCAAAACGATTGGAAACCTCGAATAGCACGTATTCGTGCCAATTATCGATAGAAAGAACGATTGCTGGAGCTGGGAAGTGAATCCTTAGCTACCGTCGATGCAGAACGATTGGAAACATCGAATATCACGTATTCGTGCGAATTTTAGATAGAAAGAATGATTGCGGGAGCTGGGAAGTGAATCCTTACCTACCGTCGATGCGAAACAATTGGAAACATCGAATATCACGTATGCGTGCCAATTATCGATAGAACGAACGATTGCGGGAGCTGGAAAGTGGATCCTTAGCTACCGTCGATGCAGAACGATTGGAACCATCGAATATCACGTATGCGTGCCAATTATCGATAGAAAGAACGATTGCGGGAGCTGGGAAGTGAATCCTTAGCTACCGTCGATGCAGAACGATTGGAAACATCGAATATCACGTATTCGTGCGAATTTTAGATAGAAAGAATGATTGCGGGAGCTGGGAAGTGAATCCTTACCTACCGTCGATGCGAAACGATTGGAAACATCGAATATCACGTATGCGTGCCAATTATCGATAGAACGAACGATTGCGGGAGCTGGAAAGTGGATCCTTAGCTACCGTCGATGCAGAACGATTGGAAACATCGAATATCACGTATGCGTGCCAATTATCGATAGAAAGAACGATTGCTGGAGCTGGGAAATGAATCCTTAGCTACCGTCGATGCAGAACGATTGGAAACATCGAATTTCACGTATTCGTGCCAATTATCGATAGAAAGAACGATTACGGGAGCTGGGAAGTGAATCCTTACCTCCTGTCGATGCAGAACGATTGGAAACATCGAATTTCACGTATTCGTGCCAATTTTAGATAGAAAGAACGATTGCTGGAGCTGGGAAGTGAATCCTTACCTATCGTCGATGCAAAACGATTGGAAACATCGAATATCACGTACGCGTGCTAATTATCGATAGAAAGAACGATTGCGGGAGCTGGGAAGTTAATCCTCACCTATCGTCGATACAAAACGATTGCAAACATCGAATATCACGTATGCGTGCTAATTATCGATAGAAAGAACGATTGCGGGAGCTGGGAAGTTAATCCTCACCTATCGTCGTTGCAAAACGATTGGAAACCTCGAATAGCACGTATTCGTGCCAATTATCGATAGAAAGAACGATTGCTGGAGCTGGGAAGTGAATCCTTAGCTACCGTCGATGCAGAACGATTGGAAACATCGAATTTCACGTATTCGTGCCAATTTTAGATAGAAAGAACGACTGCTGGAGCTGGGAAGTGAATCCTTACCTACCGTCGATGCAAAACGATTGGAAACATCGAATATCACGTATGCGTGCTAATTATCGATAGAAAGAACGATTGCTGGAGCTGGGAAGTGAATCCTTACCTACCGTCCATGCAAAACGATTGGAAACATCGAATATCACGTATTCGTGCGAATTTTAGATAGAAAGAATGATTGCGGGAGCTGGGAAGTGAATCCTTACCTACCGTCGATGCGAAACAATTGGAAACATCGAATATCACGTATGCGTGCCAATTATCGATAGAACGAACGATTGCGGGAGCTGGAAAGTGGATCCTTAGCTACCGTCGATGCAGAACGATTGGAAACATCGAATATCACATATTCGTGCCAATTATCGATAGAAAGAACTATTGCGGGAGCTGGGAAGTGAATCCTCAGCTACCGTCGATGCAGAACGATTGGAAACATCGAATATCACGTATGCGTGCCAATTATCGATAGAAAGAACGATTGCGGGAGCTGGGAAGTGAATCCTTAGCTACCGTCGATGCAGAACGATTGGAAACATCGAATATCACGTATTCGTGCGAATTTTAGATAGAAAGAATGATTGCGGGAGCTGGGAAGTGAATCCTTACCTACCGTCGATGCGAAACGATTGGAAACATCGAATATCACGTATGCGTGCCAATTATCGATAGAACGAACGATTGCGGGAGCTGGAAAGTGGATCCTTAGCTACCGTCGATGCAGAACGATTGGAAACATCGAATATCACGTATGCGTGCTAATTATCGATAGAAAGAACGATTGCGGGAGCTGGGAAGTTAATCCTCACCTATCGTCGTTGCAAAACGATTGGAAACCTCGAATAGCACGTATTCGTGCCAATTATCGATAGAAAGAACGATTGCTGGAGCTGGGAAGTGAATCCTTAGCTACCGTCGATGCAGAACGATTGGAAACATCGAATTTCACGTATTCGTGCCAATTATCCATAGAAATAACGATTGCGGGAGCAGGGAAGTGAATTCTTAGCTACCGTCGATGCAGAACGATTGGAAACATCGAATATCACGTATGCGTGCCAATTATCGATAGAAAGAACGATTGCTGGAGCTGGGAAATGAATCCTTAGCTACCGTCGATGCAGAACGATTGGAAACATCGAATTTCACGTATTCGTGCCAATTATCGATAGAAAGAACGATTACGGGAGCTGGGAAGTGAATCCTTACCTCCTGTCGATGCAGAACGATTGGAAACATCGAATTTCACGTATTCGTGCCAATTTTAGATAGAAAGAACGATTGCTGGAGCTGGGAAGTGAATCCTTACCTACCGTCGATGCAAAACGATTGGAAACATCGAATATCACGTACGCGTGCTAATTATCGATAGAAAGAACGATTGCGGGAGCTGGGAAGTTAATCCTCACCTATCGTCGATACAAAACGATTGCAAACATCGAATATCACGTATGCGTGCTAATTATCGATAGAAAGAACGATTGCGGGAGCTGGGAAGTTAATCCTCACCTATCGTCGTTGCAAAACGATTGGAAACCTCGAATAGCACGTATTCGTGCCAATTATCGATAGAAAGAACGATTGCTGGAGCTGGGAAGTGAATCCTTAGCTACCGTCGATGCAGAACGATTGGAAACATCGAATTTCACGTATTCGTGCCAATTATCCATAGAAATAACGATTGCGGGAGCAGGGAAGTGAATTCTTAGCTACCGTCGATGCAGAACGATTGGAAACATCGAATATCACGTATTCGTGCGAATTTTAGATAGAAAGAATGATTGCGGGAGCTGGGAAGTGAATCCTTACCTACCGTCGATGCGAAACAATTGGAAACATCGAATATCACGTATGCGTGCCAATTATCGATAGAACGAACGATTGCGGGAGCTGGAAAGTGGATCCTTAGCTACCGTCGATGCAGAACGATTGGAAACATCGAATATCACATATTCGTGCCAATTATCGATAGAAAGAACGATTGCGGGAGCTGGGAAGTGAATCCTCAGCTACCGTCGATGCAGAACGATTGGAACCATCGAATATCACGTATGCGTGCCAATTATCGATAGAAAGAACGATTGCGGGAGCTGGGAAGTGAATCCTTAGCTACCGTCGATGCAGAACGATTGGAAACATCGAATATCACGTATTCGTGCGAATTTTAGATAGAAAGAATGATTGCGGGAGCTGGGAAGTGAATCCTTACCTACCGTCGATGCGAAACGATTGGAAACATCGAATATCACGTATGCGTGCCAATTATCGATAGAACGAACGATTGCGGGAGCTGGAAAGTGGATCCTTAGCTACCGTCGATGCAGAACGATTGGAAACATCGAATTTCACGTATTCGTGCCAATTTTAGATAGAAAGAACGATTGCTGGAGCTGGGAAGTGAATCCTTACCTACCGTCGATGCAAAACGATTGGAAACATCGAATATCACGTACGCGTGCTAATTATCGATAGAAAGAACGATTGCGGGAGCTGGGAAGTTAATCCTCACCTATCGTCGATACAAAACGATTGCAAACATCGAATATCACGTATGCGTGCTAATTATCGATAGAAAGAACGATTGCGGGAGCTGGGAAGTTAATCCTCACCTATCGTCGTTGCAAAACGATTGGAAACCTCGAATAGCACGTATTCGTGCCAATTATAGATAGAAAGAACGATTGCTGGAGCTGGGAAGTGAATCCTTAGCTACCGTCGATGCAGAACGATTGGAAACATCGAATTTCACGTAATCGTGCCAATTTTAGATAGAAAGAACGACTGCTGGAGCTGGGAAGTGAATCCTTACCTACCGTCGATGCAAAACGATTGGAAACATCGAATATCACGTATGCGTGCTAATTATCGATAGAAAGAACGATTGCTGGAGCTGGGAAGTGAATCCTTACCTACCGTCCATGCAAAACGATTGGAAACATCGAATATCACGTATTCGTGCGAATTTTAGATAGAAAGAATGATTGCGGGAGCTGGGAAGTGAATCCTTTTACCTACCGTCGATGCGAAACGATTGGAAACATCGAATATCACGTATGCGTGCCAATTATCGATAGAACGAACGATTGCGGGAGCTGGAAAGTGAATCCTCAGCTACCGTCGATGCAGAACGATTGGAAACATCGAATATCACGTATGCGTGCCAATTATCGATAGAACGAACGATTGCGGGAGCTGGAAAGTGGATCCTTAGCTACCGTCGATGCAGAACGATTGGAAACATCGAATATCACGTATTCGTGCGAATTTTAGATAGAAAGAATGATTGCGGGAGCTGGGAAGTGAATCCTTACCTACCGTCGATGCGAAACAATTGGAAACATCGAATATCACGTATTCGTGCCAATTATCGATAGAAAGAACGATTGCGGGACCTGGGAAGTGAATCCTTACCTCCCGTCGATGCAGAACGATTGGAAACATCGAATGTAACGTATTCGTGCCAATTATCCATAGAAATAACGATTGCGGGAGCAGGGAAGTGAATTCTTAGCTACCGTCGATGCGAAACGATTGGAAACATCGAATATCACGTATGCGTGCCAATTATCGATAGAACGAACGATTGCGGGAGCTGGAAAGTGGATCCTTAGCTACCGTCGATGCAGAACGATTGGAAACATCGAATATCACGTATGCGTGCTAATTATCGATAGAAAGAACGATTGCGGGAGCTGGGAAGTTAATCCTCACCTATCGTCGATACAAAACGATTGCAAACATCGAATATCACGTATGCGTGCTAATTATCGATAGAAAGAACGATTGCGGGAGCTGGGAAGTTAATCCTCACCTATCGTCGTTGCAAAACGATTGGAAACCTCGAATAGCACGTATTCGTGCCAATTATCGATAGAAAGAACGATTGCTGGAGCTGGGAAGTGAATCCTTAGCTACCGTCAATGCAGAACGATTGGAAACATCGAATTTCACGTATTCGTGCCAATTATCCATAGAAATAACGATTGCGGGAGCAGGGAAGTGAATTCTTAGCTACCGTCGATGCAGAACGATTGGAAACATCGAATATCACGTATTCGTGCGAATTTTAGATAGAAAGAATGATTGCGGGAGCTGGGAAGTGAATCCTTACCTACCGTCGATGCGAAACAATTGGAAACATCGAATATCACGTATGCGTGCCAATTATCGATAGAACGAACGATTGCGGGAGCTGGAAAGTGGATCCTTAGCTACCGTCGATGCAGAACGATTGGAAACATCGAATATCACATATTCGTGCCAATTATCGATAGAAAGAACTATTGCGGGAGCTGGGAAGTGAATCCTCAGCTACCGTCGATGCAGAACGATTGGAAACATCGAATATCACGTATGCGTGCCAATTATCGATAGAAAGAACGATTGCGGGAGCTGGGAAGTGAATCCTTAGCTACCGTCGATGCAGAACGATTGGAAACATCGAATATCACGTATTCGTGCGAATTTTAGATAGAAAGAATGATTGCGGGAGCTGGGAAGTGAATCCTTACCTACCGTCGATGCGAAACGATTGGAAACATCGAATATCACGTATGCGTGCCAATTATCGATAGAACGAACGATTGCGGGAGCTGGAAAGTGGATCCTTAGCTACCGTCGATGCAGAACGATTGGAAACATCGAATTTCACGTATTCGTGCCAATTTTAGATAGAAAGAACGATTGCTGGAGCTGGGAAGTGAATCCTTACCTACCGTCGATGCAAAACGATTGGAAACATCGAATATCACGTACGCGTGCTAATTATCGATAGAAAGAACGATTGCGGGAGCTGGGAAGTTAATCCTCACCTATCGTCGATACAAAACGATTGCAAACATCGAATATCACGTATGCGTGCTAATTATCGATAGAAAGAACGATTGCGGGAGCTGGGAAGTTAATCCTCACCTATCGTCGTTGCAAAACGATTGGAAACCTCGAATAGCACGTATTCGTGCCAATTATAGATAGAAAGAACGATTGCTGGAGCTGGGAAGTGAATCCTTAGCTACCGTCGATGCAGAACGATTGGAAACATCGAATTTCACGTATTCGTGCCAATTTTAGATAGAAAGAACGACTGCTGGAGCTGGGAAGTGAATCCTTACCTACCGTCGATGCAAAACGATTGGAAACATCGAATATCACGTATGCGTGCTAATTATCGATAGAAAGAACGATTGCTGGAGCTGGGAAGTGAATCCTTACCTACCGTCCATGCAAAACGATTGGAAACATCGAATATCACGTATTCGTGCGAATTTTAGATAGAAAGAATGATTGCGGGAGCTGGGAAGTGAATCCTTACCTACCGTCGATGCGAAACGATTGGAAACATCGAATATCACGTATGCGTGCCAATTATCGATAGAACGAACGATTGCGGGAGCTGGAAAGTGAATCCTCAGCTACCGTCGATGCAGAACGATTGGAAACATCGAATATCACGTATGCGTGCCAATTATCGATAGAACGAACGATTGCGGGAGCTGGAAAGTGGATCCTTAGCTACCGTCGATGCAGAACGATTGGAAACATCGAATATCACGTATTCGTGCGAATTTTAGATAGAAAGAATGATTGCGGGAGCTGGGAAGTGAATCCTTACCTACCGTCGATGCGAAACAATTGGAAACATCGAATATCACGTATTCGTGCCAATTATCGATAGAAAGAACGATTGCGGGACCTGGGAAGTGCATCCTTACCTCCCGTCGATGCAGAACGATTGGAAACATCGAATGTAACGTATTCGTGCCAATTATCCATAGAAATAACGATTGCGGGAGCAGGGAAGTGAATTCTTAGCTACCGTCGATGCGAAACGATTGGAAACATCGAATATCACGTATGCGTGCCAATTATCGATAGAACGAACGATTGCGGGAGCTGGAAAGTGGATCCTTAGCTACCGTCGATGCAGAACGATTGGAAACATCGAATATCACGTATGCGTGCTAATTATCGATAGAAAGAACGATTGCGGGAGCTGGGAAGTTAATCCTCACCTATTGTCGTTGCAAAACGATTGGAAACCTCGAATAGCACGTATTCGTGCCAATTATCGATAGAAAGAACGATTGCTGGAGCTGGGAAGTGAATCCTTAGCTACCGTCGATGCAGAACGATTGGAAACATCGAATTTCACGTATTCGTGCCAATTATCCATAGAAATAACGATTGCGGGAGCAGGGAAGTGAATTCTTAGCTACCGTCGATGCAGAACGATTGGAAACATCGAATATCACGTATGCGTGCCAATTATCGATAGAAAGAACGATTGCTGGAGCTGGGAAATGAATCCTTAGCTACCGTCGATGCAGAACGATTGGAAACATCGAATTTCACGTATTCGTGCCAATTATCGATAGAAAGAACGATTACGGGAGCTGGGAAGCGAATCCTTACCTCCTGTCGATGCAGAACGATTGGAAACATCGCATTTCACGTATTCGTGCCAATTTTAGATAGAAAGAACGATTGCTGGAGCTGGGAAGTGAATCCTTACCTACCGTCGATGCAAAACGATTGGAAACATCGAATATCACGTATGCGTGCTAATTATCGATAGAAAGAACGATTGCTGGAGCTGGGAAGTGAATCCTTAGCTACCGTCAATGCAGAACGATTGGAAACATCGAATTTCACGTATTCGTGCCAATTTTAGATAGAAAGAACGATTATGGGGGCAGGAAGTGAATCCTTAGCTACCGCCGATGCGAAACGATTGGAAACATCGAATATCACGTATTCGTCCGAATTTTAGATAGAAGGAATGATTGCGGGAGCTCTGAAGTGAATCCATACCTACCGTCGATGCGAAACGATTGGAAATATCGAATATCACGTATTCGTGCCAATTATCGATAGAAAGAACGATTGCGGGAGCTGGGAAGTGAATCCTTACCTCCCGTCGATGCAGAACGATTGGAAACATCGAATGTAACGTATTCGTGCCAATTATCCATAGAAATAACGATTGCGGGAGCAGGGAAGTGAATTCTTAGCTACCGTCGATGCAGAACGATTGGAAACATCGAATATCACGTATTCGTGCGAATTTTAGATAGAAAGAATGATTGCGGGAGCTGGGAAGTGAATCCTTACCTACCGTCGATGCGAAACAATTGGAAACATCGAATATCACGTATTCGTGCCAATTATCGATAGAAAGAACGATTGCGGGACCTGGGAAGTGAATCCTTACCTCCCGTCGATGCAGAACGATTGGAAACATCGAATGTAACGTATTCGTGCCAATTATCCATAGAAATAACGATTGCGGGAGCAGGGAAGTGAATTCTTAGCTACCGTCGATGCAGAACAATTGGAAACATCGAATATCACGTATGCGTGCCAATTATCGATAGAACGAACGATTGCGGGAGCTGGAAAGTGGATCCTTAGCTACCGTCGATGCAGAACGATTGGAAACATCGAATTTCACGTATTCGTGCCAATTATCGATAGAAAGAACGATTACGGGAGCTGGGAAGCGAATCCTTACCTCCTGTCGATGCAGAACGATTGGAAACATCGAATTTCACGTATACGTGCCAATTTTAGATAGAACGAACGATTGCGGGAGCTGGAAAGTGGATCCTTAGCTACCGTCGATGCAGAACGATTGGAAACATCGAATATCACGTATGCGTGCTAATTATCGATAGAAAGAACGATTGCGGGAGCTGGGAAGTTAATCCTCACCTATCGTCGTTGCAAAACGATTGGAAACCTCGAATAGCACGTATTCGTGCCAATTATCGATAGAAAGAACGATTGCTGGAGCTGGGAAGTGAATCCTTAGCTACCGTCGATGCAGAACGATTGGAAACATCGAATTTCACGTATTCGTGCCAATTATCCATAGAAATAACGATTGCGGGAGCAGGGAAGTGAATTCTTAGCTACCGTCGATGCAGAACGATTGGAAACATCGAATATCACGTATTCGTGCGAATTTTAGATAGAAAGAATGATTGCGGGAGCTGGGAAGTGAATCCTTACCTACCGTCGATGCGAAGCAATTGGAAACATCGAATATCACGTATGCGTGCCAATTATCGATAGAACGAACGATTGCGGGAGCTGGAAAGTGGATCCTTAGCTACCGTCGATGCAGAACGATTGGAAACATCGAATATCACATATTCGTGCCAATTATCGATAGAAAGAACGATTGCGGGAGCTGGGAAGTGAATCCTCAGCTACCGTCGATGCAGAACGATTGGAACCATCGAATATCACGTATGCGTGCCAATTATCCATAGAAATAACGATTGCGGGAGCAGGGAAGTGAATTCTTAGCTACCGTCGATGCAGAACGATTGGAAACATCGAATATCACGTATTCGTGCGAATTTTAGATGGAAAGAATGATTGCGGGAGCTGGGAAGTGAATCCTTACCTACCGTCGATGCGAAACAATTGGAAACATCGAATATCACGTATGCGTGCCAATTATCGATAGAACGAACGATTGCGGGAGCTGGAAAGTGGATCCTTAGCTACCGTCGATGCAGAACGATTGGAAAC
This sequence comes from Nomada ferruginata, assembly GCA_963583965.1. Taxonomy (NCBI): domain Eukaryota; kingdom Metazoa; phylum Arthropoda; class Insecta; order Hymenoptera; family Apidae; genus Nomada; species Nomada ferruginata. The sequence goes on along the minus strand of OY757225.1, from coordinate 2,671,535 downwards.
ATCGAATATCACATATTCGTGCCAATTATCGATAGAAAGAACGATTGCGGGAGCTGGGAAGTGAATCCTCAGCTACCGTCGATGCAGAACGATTGGAACCATCGAATATCACGTATGCGTGCCAATTATCGATAGAACGAACGATTGCGGGAGCTGGAAAGTGGATCCTTAGCTACCGTCGATGCAGAACGATTGGAAACATCGAATTTCACGTATTCGTGCCAATTATCGATAGAAAGAACGATTACGGGAGCTGGGAAGCGAATCCTTACCTCCTGTCGATGCAGAACGATTGGAAACATCGAATTTCACGTATTCGTGCCAATTTTAGATAGAACGAACGATTGCGGGAGCTGGAAAGTGGATCCTTAGCTACCGTCGATGCAGAACGATTGGAAACATCGAATATCACGTATGCGTGCTAATTATCGATAGAAAGAACGATTGCGGGAGCTGGGAAGTTAATCCTCACCTATCGTCGTTGCAAAACGATTGGAAACCTCGAATAGCACGTATTCGTGCCAATTATCGATAGAAAGAACGATTGCTGGAGCTGGGAAGTGAATCCTTAGCTACCGTCGATGCAGAACGATTGGAAACATCGAATTTCACGTATTCGTGCCAATTATCCATAGAAATAACGATTGCGGGAGCAGGGAAGTGAATTCTTAGCTACCGTCGATGCAGAACGATTGGAAACATCGAATATCACGTATTCGTGCGAATTTTAGATAGAAAGAATGATTGCGGGAGCTGGGAAGTGAATCCTTACCTACCGTCGATGCGAAGCAATTGGAAACATCGAATATCACGTATGCGTGCCAATTATCGATAGAACGAACGATTGCGGGAGCTGGAAAGTGGATCCTTAGCTACCGTCGATGCAGAACGATTGGAAACATCGAATATCACATATTCGTGCCAATTATCGATAGAAAGAACGATTGCGGGAGCTGGGAAGTGAATCCTCAGCTACCGTCGATGCAGAACGATTGGAACCATCGAATATCACGTATGCGTGCCAATTATCCATAGAAATAACGATTGCGGGAGCAGGGAAGTGAATTCTTAGCTACCGTCGATGCAGAACGATTGGAAACATCGAATATCACGTATTCGTGCGAATTTTAGATGGAAAGAATGATTGCGGGAGCTGGGAAGTGAATCCTTACCTACCGTCGATGCGAAACAATTGGAAACATCGAATATCACGTATGCGTGCCAATTATCGATAGAACGAACGATTGCGGGAGCTGGAAAGTGGATCCTTAGCTACCGTCGATGCAGAACGATTGGAAACATCGAATATCACATATTCGTGCCAATTATCGATAGAAAGAACGATTGCGGGAGCTGGGAAGTGAATCCTCAGCTACCGTCGATGCAGAACGATTGGAACCATCGAATATCACGTATGCGTGCCAATTATCGATAGAAAGAACGATTGCGGGAGCTGGGAAGTGAATCCTTAGCTACCGTCGATGCAGAACGATTGGAAACATCGAATATCACGTATTCGTGCGAATTTTAGATAGAAAGAATGATTGCGGGAGCTGGGAAGTGAATCCTTACCTACCGTCGATGCGAAACGATTGGAAACATCGAATATCACGTATGCGTGCCAATTATCGATAGAACGAACGATTGCGGGAGCTGGAAAGTGGATCCTTAGCTACCGTCGATGCAGAACGATTGGAAACATCGAATATCACGTATGCGTGCTAATTATCGATAGAAAGAACGATTGCGGGAGCTGGGAAGTTAATCCTCACCTATCGTCGTTGCAAAACGATTGGAAACCTCGAATAGCACGTATTCGTGCCAATTATCGATAGAAAGAACGATTGCTGGAGCTGGGAAGTGAATCCTTAGCTACCGTCGATGCAGAACGATTGGAAACATCGAATTTCACGTATTCGTGCCAATTATCCATAGAAATAACGATTGCGGGAGCAGGGAAGTGAATTCTTAGCTACCGTCGATGCAGAACGATTGGAAACATCGAATATCACGTATGCGTGCCAATTATCGATAGAAAGAACGATTGCTGGAGCTGGGAAATGAATCCTTAGCTACCGTCGATGCAGAACGATTGGAAACATCGAATTTCACGTATTCGTGCCAATTATCGATAGAAAGAACGATTACGGGAGCTGGGAAGTGAATCCTTACCTCCTGTCGATGCAGAACGATTGGAAACATCGAATTTCACGTATTCGTGCCAATTTTAGATAGAAAGAACGATTGCTGGAGCTGGGAAGTGAATCCTTACCTACCGTCGATGCAAAACGATTGGAAACATCGAATATCACGTACGCGTGCTAATTATCGATAGAAAGAACGATTGCGGGAGCTGGGAAGTTAATCCTCACCTATCGTCGATACAAAACGATTGCAAACATCGAATATCACGTATGCGTGCTAATTATCGATAGAAAGAACGATTGCGGGAGCTGGGAAGTTAATCCTCACCTATCGTCGTTGCAAAACGATTGGAAACCTCGAATAGCACGTATTCGTGCCAATTATCGATGGAAAGAACGATTGCTGGAGCTGGGAAGTGAATCCTTAGCTACCGTCGATGCAGAACGATTGGAAACATCGAATTTCACGTATTCGTGCCAATTTTAGATAGAAAGAACGACTGCTGGAGCTGGGAAGTGAATCCTTACCTACCGTCGATGCAAAACGATTGGAAACATCGAATATCACGTATGCGTGCTAATTATCGATAGAAAGAACGATTGCTGGAGCTGGGAAGTGAATCCTTACCTACCGTCCATGCAAAACGATTGGAAACATCGAATATCACGTATTCGTGCGAATTTTAGATAGAAAGAATGATTGCGGGAGCTGGGAAGTGAATCCTTACCTACCGTCGATGCGAAACAATTGGAAACATCGAATATCACGTATGCGTGCCAATTATCGATAGAACGAACGATTGCGGGAGCTGGAAAGTGGATCCTTAGCTACCGTCGATGCAGAACGATTGGAAACATCGAATATCACATATTCGTGCCAATTATCGATAGAAAGAACTATTGCGGGAGCTGGGAAGTGAATCCTCAGCTACCGTCGATGCAGAACGATTGGAAACATCGAATATCACGTATGCGTGCCAATTATCGATAGAAAGAACGATTGCGGGAGCTGGGAAGTGAATCCTTAGCTACCGTCGATGCAGAACGATTGGAAACATCGAATATCACGTATTCGTGCGAATTTTAGATAGAAAGAATGATTGCGGGAGCTGGGAAGTGAATCCTTACCTACCGTCGATGCGAAACGATTGGAAACATCGAATATCACGTATGCGTGCCAATTATCGATAGAACGAACGATTGCGGGAGCTGGAAAGTGGATCCTTAGCTACCGTCGATGCAGAACGATTGGAAACATCGAATATCACGTATGCGTGCTAATTATCGATAGAAAGAACGATTGCGGGAGCTGGGAAGTTAATCCTCACCTATTGTCGTTGCAAAACGATTGGAAACCTCGAATAGCACGTATTCGTGCCAATTATCGATAGAAAGAACGATTGCTGGAGCTGGGAAGTGAATCCTTAGCTACCGTCGATGCAGAACGATTGGAAACATCGAATTTCACGTATTCGTGCCAATTATCCATAGAAATAACGATTGCGGGAGCAGGGAAGTGAATTCTTAGCTACCGTCGATGCAGAACGATTGGAAACATCGAATATCACGTATGCGTGCCAATTATCGATAGAAAGAACGATTGCTGGAGCTGGGAAATGAATCCTTAGCTACCGTCGATGCAGAACGATTGGAAACATCGAATTTCACGTATTCGTGCCAATTATCGATAGAAAGAACGATTACGGGAGCTGGGAAGCGAATCCTTACCTCCTGTCGATGCAGAACGATTGGAAACATCGAATTTCACGTATTCGTGCCAATTTTAGATAGAAAGAACGATTGCTGGAGCTGGGAAGTGAATCCTTACCTACCGTCGATGCAAAACGATTGGAAACATCGAATATCACGTACGCGTGCTAATTATCGATAGAAAGAACGATTGCGGGAGCTGGGAAGTTAATCCTCACCTATCGTCGATACAAAACGATTGCAAACATCGAATATCACGTATGCGTGCTAATTATCGATAGAAAGAACGATTGCGGGAGCTGGGAAGTTAATCCTCACCTATCGTCGTTGCAAAACGATTGGAAACCTCGAATAGCACGTATTCGTGCCAATTATCGATAGAAAGAACGATTGCTGGAGCTGGGAAGTGAATCCTTAGCTACCGTCGATGCAGAACGATTGGAAACATCGAATTTCACGTATTCGTGCCAATTTTAGATAGAAAGAACGACTGCTGGAGCTGGGAAGTGAATCCTTACCTACCGTCGATGCAAAACGATTGGAAACATCGAATATCACGTATGCGTGCTAATTATCGATAGAAAGAACGATTGCTGGAGCTGGGAAGTGAATCCTTACCTACCGTCCATGCAAAACGATTGGAAACATCGAATATCACGTATTCGTGCGAATTTTAGATAGAAAGAATGATTGCGGGAGCTGGGAAGTGAATCCTTACCTACCGTCGATGCGAAACAATTGGAAACATCGAATATCACGTATGCGTGCCAATTATCGATAGAACGAACGATTGCGGGAGCTGGAAAGTGGATCCTTAGCTACCGTCGATGCAGAACGATTGGAAACATCGAATATCACATATTCGTGCCAATTATCGATAGAAAGAACTATTGCGGGAGCTGGGAAGTGAATCCTCAGCTACCGTCGATGCAGAACGATTGGAAACATCGAATATCACGTATGCGTGCCAATTATCGATAGAAAGAACGATTGCGGGAGCTGGGAAGTGAATCCTTAGCTACCGTCGATGCAGAACGATTGGAAACATCGAATATCACGTATTCGTGCGAATTTTAGATAGAAAGAATGATTGCGGGAGCTGGGAAGTGAATCCTTACCTACCGTCGATGCGAAACGATTGGAAACATCGAATATCACGTATGCGTGCCAATTATCGATAGAACGAACGATTGCGGGAGCTGGAAAGTGGAACCTTAGCTACCGTCGATGCAGAACGATTGGAAACATCGAATATCACGTATGCGTGCTAATTATCGATAGAAAGAACGATTCCGGGAGCTGGGAAGTTAATCCTCACCTATTGTCGTTGCAAAACGATTGGAAACCTCGAATAGCACGTATTCGTGCCAATTATCGATAGAAAGAACGATTGCTGGAGCTGGGAAGTGAATCCTTAGCTACCGTCGATGCAGAACGATTGGAAACATCGAATTTCACGTATTCGTGCCAATTATCCATAGAAATAACGATTGCGGGAGCAGGGAAGTGAATTCTTAGCTACCGTCGATGCAGAACGATTGGAAACATCGAATATCACGTATGCGTGCCAATTATCGATAGAAAGAACGATTGCTGGAGCTGGGAAATGAATCCTTAGCTACCGTCGATGCAGAACGATTGGAAACATCGAATTTCACGTATTCGTGCCAATTATCGATAGAAAGAACGATTACGGGAGCTGGGAAGTGAATCCTTACCTCCTGTCGATGCAGAACGATTGGAAACATCGAATTTCACGTATTCGTGCCAATTTTAGATAGAAAGAACGATTGCTGGAGCTGGGAAGTGAATCCTTACCTACCGTCGATGCAAAACGATTGGAAACATCGAATATCACGTACGCGTGCTAATTATCGATAGAAAGAACGATTGCGGGAGCTGGGAAGTTAATCCTCACCTATCGTCGATACAAAACGATTGCAAACATCGAATATCACGTATGCGTGCTAATTATCGATAGAAAGAACGATTGCGGGAGCTGGGAAGTTAATCCTCACCTATCGTCGTTGCAAAACGATTGGAAACCTCGAATAGCACGTATTCGTGCCAATTATCGATAGAAAGAACGATTGCTGGAGCTGGGAAGTGAATCCTTAGCTACCGTCGATGCAGAACGATTGGAAACATCGAATTTCACGTATTCGTGCCAATTTTAGATAGAAAGAACGACTGCTGGAGCTGGGAAGTGAATCCTTACCTACCGTCGATGCAAAACGATTGGAAACATCGAATATCACGTATGCGTGCTAATTATCGATAGAAAGAACGATTGCTGGAGCTGGGAAGTGAATCCTTACCTACCGTCCATGCAAAACGATTGGAAACATCGAATATCACGTATTCGTGCGAATTTTAGATAGAAAGAATGATTGCGGGAGCTGGGAAGTGAATCCTTACCTACCGTCGATGCGAAACAATTGGAAACATCGAATATCACGTATGCGTGCCAATTATCGATAGAACGAACGATTGCGGGAGCTGGAAAGTGGATCCTTAGCTACCGTCGATGCAGAACGATTGGAAACATCGAATATCACATATTCGTGCCAATTATCGATAGAAAGAACTATTGCGGGAGCTGGGAAGTGAATCCTCAGCTACCGTCGATGCAGAACGATTGGAAACATCGAATATCACGTATGCGTGCCAATTATCGATAGAAAGAACGATTGCGGGAGCTGGGAAGTGAATCCTTAGCTACCGTCAATGCAGAACGATTGGAAACATCGAATATCACGTATTCGTGCGAATTTTAGATAGAAAGAATGATTGCGGGAGCTGGGAAGTGAATCCTTACCTACCGTCGATGCGAAACGATTGGAAACATCGAATATCACGTATGCGTGCCAATTATCGATAGAACGAACGATTGCGGGAGCTGGAAAGTGGATCCTTAGCTACCGTCGATGCAGAACGATTGGAAACATCGAATATCACGTATGCGTGCTAATTATCGATAGAAAGAACGATTGCGGGAGCTGGGAAGTTAATCCTCACCTATTGTCGTTGCAAAACGATTGGAAACCTCGAATAGCACGTATTCGTGCCAATTATCGATAGAAAGAACGATTGCTGGAGCTGGGAAGTGAATCCTTAGCTACCGTCGATGCAGAACGATTGGAAACATCGAATTTCACGTATTCGTGCCAATTATCCATAGAAATAACGATTGCGGGAGCAGGGAAGTGAATTCTTAGCTACCGTCGATGCAGAACGATTGGAAACATCGAATATCACGTATGCGTGCCAATTATCGATAGAAATAACGATTGCTGGAGCTGGGAAATGAATCCTTAGCTACCGTCGATGCAGAACGATTGGAAACATCGAATTTCACGTATTCGTGCCAATTATCGATAGAAAGAACGATTACGGGAGCTGGGAAGCGAATCCTTACCTCCTGTCGATGCAGAACGATTGGAAACATCGAATTTCACGTATTCGTGCCAATTTTAGATAGAAAGAACGATTGCTGGAGCTGGGAAGTGAATCCTTACCTACCGTCGATGCAAAACGATTGGAAACATCGAATATCACGTATGCGTGCTAATTATCGATAGAAAGAACGATTGCTGGAGCTGGGAAGTGAATCCTTAGCTACCGTCAATGCAGAACGATTGGAAACATCGAATTTCACGTATTCGTGCCAATTTTAGATAGAAAGAACGATTATGGGGGCAGGAAGTGAATCCTTAGCTACCGCCGATGCGAAACGATTGGAAACATCGAATATCACGTATTCGTCCGAATTTTAGATAGAAGGAATGATTGCGGGAGCTGGGAAGTGAATCCATACCTACCGTCGATGCGAAACGATTGGAAATATCGAATATCACGTATTCGTGCCAATTATCGATAGAAAGAACGATTGCGGGAGCTGGGAAGTGAATCCTTACCTCCCGTCGATGCAGAACGATTGGAAACATCGAATGTAACGTATTCGTGCCAATTATCCATAGAAATAACGATTGCGGGAGCAGGGAAGTGAATTCCTAGCTACCGTCGATGCAGAACGATTGGAAACATCGAATATCACGTATTCGTGCGAATTTTAGATAGAAAGAATGATTGCGGGAGCTGGGAAGTGAATCCTTACCTACCGTCGATGCGAAACAATTGGAAACATCGAATATCACGTATGCGTGCCAATTATCGATAGAACGAACGATTGCGGGAGCTGGAAAGTGGATCCTTAGCTACCGTCGATGCAGAACGATTGGAAACATGGAATATCACATATTCGTGCCAATTATCGATAGAAAGAACGATTGCGGGAGCTGGGAAGTGAATCCTTAGCTACCGTCGATGCAGAACGATTGGAAACATCGAATATCATGTATTCGTGCGAATTTTAGATAGAAAGAATGATTGCGGGAGCTGGGAAGTGAATCCTTACCTACCGTCGATGCGAAACGATTGGAAACATCGAATATCACGTATGCGTGCCAATTATCGATAGAACGAACGATTGCGGGAGCTGGAAAGTGGATCCTTAGCTACCGTCGATGCAGAACGATTGGAAACATCGAATATCACATATTCGTGCCAATTATCGATAGAAAGAACGATTGCGGGAGCTGGGAAGTGAATCCTCAGCTACCGTCGATGCAGAACGATTGGAACCATCGAATATCACGTATGCGTGCCAATTATCGATAGAAAGAACGATTGCGGGAGCTGGGAAGTGAATCCTTAGCTACCGTCGATGCAGAACGATTGGAAACATCGAATATCACGTATTCGTGCGAATTTTAGATAGAAAGAATGATTGCGGGAGCTGGGAAGTGAATCCTTACCTACCGTCGATGCGAAACGATTGGAAACATCGAATATCACGTATGCGTGCCAATTATCGATAGAACGAACGATTGCGGGAGCTGGAAAGTGGATCCTTAGCTACCGTCGATGCAGAACGATTGGAAACATCGAATATCACGTATGCGTGCTAATTATCGATAGAAAGAACGATTGCGGGAGCTGGGAAGTTAATCCTCACCTATCGTCGTTGCAAAACGATTGGAAACCTCGAATAGCACGTATTCGTGCCAATTATCGATAGAAAGAACGATTGCTGGAGCTGGGAAGTGAATCCTTAGCTACCGTCGATGCAGAACGATTGGAAACATCGAATTTCACGTATTCGTGCCAATTATCCATAGAAATAACGATTGCCGGAGCAGGGAAGTGAATTCTTAGCTACCGTCGATGCAGAACGATTGGAAACATCGAATATCACGTATGCGTGCCAATTATCGATAGAAAGAACGATTGCTGGAGCTGGGAAATGAATCCTTAGCTACCGTCGATGCAGAACGATTGGAAACATCGAATTTCACGTATTCGTGCCAATTATCGATAGAAAGAACGATTACGGGAGCTGGGAAGTGAATCCTTACCTCCTGTCGATGCAGAACGATTGGAAACATCGAATTTCACGTATTCGTGCCAATTTTAGATAGAAAGAACGATTGCTGGAGCTGGGAAGTGAATCCTTACCTACCGTCGATGCAAAACGATTGGAAACATCGAATATCACGTACGCGTGCTAATTATCGATAGAAAGAACGATTGCGGGAGCTGGGAAGTTAATCCTCACCTATCGTCGATACAAAACGATTGCAAACATCGAATATCACGTATGCGTGCTAATTATCGATAGAAAGAACGATTGCGGGAGCTGGGAAGTTAATCCTCACCTATCGTCGTTGCAAAACGATTGGAAACCTCGAATAGCACGTATTCGTGCCAATTATCGATAGAAAGAACGATTGCTGGAGCTGGGAAGTGAATCCTTAGCTACCGTCGATGCAGAACGATTGGAAACATCGAATTTCACGTATTCGTGCCAATTTTAGATAGAAAGAACGACTGCTGGAGCTGGGAAGTGAATCCTTACCTACCGTCGATGCAAAACGATTGGAAACATCGAATATCACGTATGCGTGCTAATTATCGATAGAAAGAACGATTGCTGGAGCTGGGAAGTGAATCCTTACCTACCGTCCATGCAAAACGATTGGAAACATCGAATATCACGTATTCGTGCGAATTTTAGATAGAAAGAATGATTGCGGGAGCTGGGAAGTGAATCCTTACCTACCGTCGATGCGAAACAATTGGAAACATCGAATATCACGTATGCGTGCCAATTATCGATAGAACGAACGATTGCGGGAGCTGGAAAGTGGATCCTTAGCTACCGTCGATGCAGAACGATTGGAAACATCGAATATCACATATTCGTGCCAATTATCGATAGAAAGAACTATTGTGGGAGCTGGGAAGTGAATCCTCAGCTACCGTCGATGCAGAACGATTGGAAACATCGAATATCACGTATGCGTGCCAATTATCGATAGAAAGAACGATTGCGGGAGCTGGGAAGTGAATCCTTAGCTACCGTCGATGCAGAACGATTGGAAACATCGAATATCACGTATTCGTGCGAATTTTAGATAGAAAGAATGATTGCGGGAGCTGGGAAGTGAATCCTTACCTACCGTCGATGCGAAACGATTGGAAACATCGAATATCACGTATGCGTGCCAATTATCGATAGAACGAACGATTGCGGGAGCTGGAAAGTGGATCCTTAGCTACCGTCGATGCAGAACGATTGGAAACATCGAATATCACGTATGCGTGCTAATTATCGATAGAAAGAACGATTGCGGGAGCTGGGAAGTTAATCCTCACCTATCGTCGTTGCAAAATGATTGGAAACCTCGAATAGCACGTATTCGTGCCAATTATCGATAGAAAGAACGATTGCTGGAGCTGGGAAGTGAATCCTTAGCTACCGTCGATGCAGAACGATTGGAAACATCGAATTTCACGTATTCGTGCCAATTATCCATAGAAATAACGATTGCGGGAGCAAGGAAGTGAATTCTTAGCTACCGTCGATGCAGAACGATTGGAAACATCGAATATCACGTATGCGTGCCAATTATCGATAGAAAGAACGATTGCTGGAGCTGGGAAATGAATCCTTAGCTCCCGTCGATGCAGAACGATTGGAAACATCGAATTTCACGTATTCGTGCCAATTATCGATAGAAAGAACGATTACGGGAGCTGGGAAGTGAATCCTTACCTCCTGTCGATGCAGAACGATTGGAAACATCGAATTTCACGTATTCGTGCCAATTTTAGATAGAAAGAACGATTGCTGGAGCTGGGAAGTGAATCCTTACCTACCGTCGATGCAAAACGATTGGAAACATCGAATATCACGTACGCGTGCTAATTATCGATAGAAAGAACGATTGCGGGAGCTGGGAAGTTAATCCTCACCTATCGTCGATACAAAACGATTGCAAACATCGAATATCACGTATGCGTGCAATTATCGATAGAAAGAACGATTGCGGGAGCTGGGAAGTTAATCCTCACCTATCGTCGTTGCAAAACGATTGGAAACCTCGAATAGCACGTATTCGTGCCAATTATCGATAGCAAGAACGATTGCTGGAGCTGGGAAGTGAATCCTTAGCTACCGTCGATGCAGAACGATTGGAAACATCGAATTTCACGTATTCGTGCCAATTTTAGATAGAAAGAACGACTGCTGGAGCTGGGAAGTGAATCCTTACCTACCGTCGATGCAAAACGATTGGAAACATCGAATATCACGTATGCGTGCTAATTATCGATAGAAAGAACGATTGCTGGAGCTGGGAAGTGAATCCTTACCTACCGTCCATGCAAAACGATTGGAAACATCGAATATCACGTATTCGTGCGAATTTTAGATAGAAAGAATGATTGCGGGAGCTGGGAAGTGAATCCTTACCTACCGTCGATGCGAAACAATTGGAAACATCGAATATCACGTATGCGTGCCAATTATCGATAGAACGAACGATTGCGGGAGCTGGAAAGTGGATCCTTAGCTACCGTCGATGCAGAACGATTGGAAACATCGAATATCACATATTCGTGCCAATTATCGATAGAAAGAACTATTGCGGGAGCTGGGAAGTGAATCCTCAGCTACCGTCGATGCAGAACGATTGGAAACATCGAATATCACGTATGCGTGCCAATTATCGATAGAAAGAACGATTGCGGGAGCTGGGAAGTGAATCCTTAGCTACCGTCGATGCAGAACGATTGGAAACATCGAATATCACGTATTCGTGCGAATTTTAGATAGAAAGAATGATTGCGGGAGCTGGGAAGTGAATCCTTACCTACCGTCGATGCGAAACGATTGGAAACATCGAATATCACGTATGCGTGCCAATTATCGATAGAACGAACGATTGCGGGAGCTGGAAAGTGGATCCTTAGCTACCGTCGATGCAGAACGATTGGAAACATCGAATATCACGTATGCGTGCTAATTATCGATAGAAAGAACGATTGCGGGAGCTGGGAAGTTAATCCTCACCTATTGTCGTTGCAAAACGATTGGAAACCTCGAATAGCACGTATTCGTGCCAATTATCGATAGAAAGAACGATTGCTGGAGCTGGGAAGTGAATCCTTAGCTACCGTCGATGCAGAACGATTGGAAACATCGAATTTCACGTATTCGTGCCAATTATCCATAGAAATAACGATTGCGGGAGCAGGGAAGTGAATTCTTAGCTACCGTCGATGCAGAACGATTGGAAACATCGAATATCACGTATGCGTGCCAATTATCGATAGAAAGAACGATTGCTGGAGCTGGGAAATGAATCCTTAGCTACCGTCGATGCAGAACGATTGGAAACATCGAATTTCACGTATTCGTGCCAATTATCGATAGAAAGAACGATTACGGGAGCTGGGAAGCGAATCCTTACCTCCTGTCGATGCAGAACGATTGGAAACATCGAATATCACGTACGCGTGCTAATTATCGATAGAAAGAACGATTGCGGGAGCTGGGAAGTTAATCCTCACCTATCGTCGATACAAAACGATTGCAAACATCGAATATCACGTATGCGTGCTAATTATCGATAGAAAGAACGATTGCGGGAGCTGGGAAGTTAATCCTCACCTATCGTCGTTGCAAAACGATTGGAAACCTCGAATAGCACCTATTCGTGCCAATTATCGATAGAAAGAACGATTGCTGGAGCTGGGAAGTCAATCCTTAGCTACCGTCGATGCAGAACGATTGGAAACATCGAATTTCACGTATTCGTGCCAATTTTAGATAGAAAGAACGACTGCTGGAGCTGGGAAGTGAATCCTTACCTACCGTCGATGCAAAACGATTCGAAACATCGAATATCACGTATGCGTGCTAATTATCGATAGAAAGAACGATTGCTGGAGCTGGGAAGTGAATCCTTACCTACCGTCCATGCAAAACGATTGGAAACATCGAATATCACGTATTCGTGCGAATTTTAGATAGAAAGAATGATTGCGGGAGCTGGGAAGTGAATCCTTACCTACCGTCGATGCGAAACAATTGGAAACATCGAATATCACGTATGCGTGCCAATTATCGATAGAACGAACGATTGCGGGAGCTGGAAAGTGGATCCTTAGCTACCGTCGATGCAGAACGATTGGAAACATCGAATATCACATATTCGTGCCAATTATCGATAGAAAGAACTATTGCGGGAGGTGGGAAGTGAATCCTCAGCTACCGTCGATGCAGAACGATTGGAAACATCGAATATCACGTATGCGTGCCAATTATCGATAGAAAGAACGATTGCGGGAGCTGGGAAGTGAATCCTTAGCTACCGTCGATGCAGAACGATTGGAAACATCGAATATCACGTATTCGTGCGAATTTTAGATAGAAAGAATGATTGCGGGAGCTGGGAAGTGAATCCTTACCTACCGTCGATGCGAAACGATTGGAAACATCGAATATCACGTATGCGTGCCAATTATCGATAGAACGAACGATTGCGGGAGCTGGAAAGTGGATCCTTAGCTACCGTCGATGCAGAACGATTGGAAACATCGAATATCACGTATGCGTGCTAATTATCGATAGAAAGAACGATTGCGGGAGCTGGGAAGTTAATCCTCACCTATCGTCGTTGCAAAACGATTGGAAACCTCGAATAGCACGTATTCGTGCCAATTATCGATAGAAAGAACGATTGCTGGAGCTGGGAAGTGAATCCTTAGCTACCGTCGATGCAGAACGATTGGAAACATCGAATTTCACGTATTCGTGCCAATTATCCATAGAAATAACGATTGCGGGAGCAGGGAAGTGAATTCTTAGCTACCGTCGATGCAGAACGATTGGAAACATCGAATATCACGTATGCGTGCCAATTATCGATAGAAAGAACGATTGCTGGAGCTGGGAAATGAATCCTTAGCTACCGTCGATGCAGAACGATTGGAAACATCGAATTTCACGTATTCGTGCCAATTATCGATAGAAAGAACGATTACGGGAGCTGGGAAGTGAATCCTTACCTCCTGTCGATGCAGAACGATTGGAAACATCGAATTTCACGTATTCGTGCCAATTTTAGATAGAAAGAACGATTGCTGGAGCTGGGAAGTGAATCCTTACCTACCGTCGATGCAAAACGATTGGAAACATCGAATATCACGTACGCGTGCTAATTATCGATAGAAAGAACGATTGCGGGAGCTGGGAAGTTAATCCTCACCTATCGTCGATACAAAACGATTGCAAACATCGAATATCACGTATGCGTGCTAATTATCGATAGAAAGAACGATTGCGGGAGCTGGGAAGTTAATCCTCACCTATCGTCGTTGCAAAACGATTGGAAACCTCGAATAGCACGTATTCGTGCCAATTATCGATAGAAAGAACGATTGCTGGAGCTGGGAAGTGAATCCTTAGCTACCGTCGATGCAGAACGATTGGAAACATCGAATTTCACGTATTCGTGCCAATTTTAGATAGAAAGAACGACTGCTGGAGCTGGGAAGTGAATCCTTACCTACCGTCGATGCAAAACGATTGGAAACATCGAATATCACGTATGCGTGCTAATTATCGATAGAAAGAACGATTGCTGGAGCTGGGAAGTGAATCCTTACCTACCGTCCATGCAAAACGATTGGAAACATCGAATATCACGTATTCGTGCGAATTTTAGATAGAAAGAATGATTGCGGGAGCTGGGAAGTGAATCCTTACCTACCGTCGATGCGAAACAATTGGAAACATCGAATATCACGTATGCGTGCCAATTATCGATAGAACGAACGATTGCGGGAGCTGGAAAGTGGATCCTTAGCTACCGTCGATGCAGAACGATTGGAAACATCGAATATCACATATTCGTGCCAATTATCGATAGAAAGAACTATTGCGGGAGCTGGGAAGTGAATCCTCAGCTACCGTCGATGCAGAACGATTGGAAACATCGAATATCACGTATGCGTGCCAATTATCGATAGAAAGAACGATTGCGGGAGCTGGGAAGTGAATCCTTAGCTACCGTCGATGCAGAACGATTGGAAACATCGAATATCACGTATTCGTGCGAATTTTAGATAGAAAGAATGATTGCGGGAGCTGGGAAGTGAATCCTTACCTACCGTCGATGCGAAACGATTGGAAACATCGAATATCACGTATGCGTGCCAATTATCGATAGAACGAACGATTGCGGGAGCTGGAAAGTGGATCCTTAGCTACCGTCGATGCAGAACGATTGGAAACATCGAATATCACGTATGCGTGCTAATTATCGATAGAAAGAACGATTGCGGGAGCTGGGAAGTTAATCCTCACCTATTGTCGTTGCAAAACGATTGGAAACCTCGAATAGCACGTATTCGTGCCAATTATCGATAGAAAGAACGATTGCTGGAGCTGGGAAGTGAATCCTTAGCTACCGTCGATGCAGAACGATTGGAAACATCGCATTTCACGTATTCGTGCCAATTATCCATAGAAATAACGATTGCGGGAGCAGGGAAGTGAATTCTTAGCTACCGTCGATGCAGAACGATTGGAAACATCGAATATCACGTATGCGTGCCAATTATCGATAGAAAGAACGATTGCTGCAGCTGGGAAATGAATCCTTAGCTACCGTCGATGCAGAACGATTGGAAACATCGAATTTCACGTATTCGTGCCAATTATCGATAGAAAGAACGATTACGGGAGCTGGGAAGCGAATCCTTACCTCCTGTCGATGCAGAACGATTGGAAACATCGAATATCACGTACGCGTGCTAATTATCGATAGAAAGAACGATTGCGGGAGCTGGGAAGTTAATCCTCACCTATCGTCGATACAAAACGATTGCAAACATCGAATATCACGTATGCGTGCTAATTATCGATAGAAAGAACGATTGCGGGAGCTGGGAAGTTAATCCTCACCTATCGTCGTTGCAAAACGATTGGAAACCTCGAATAGCACGTATTCGTGCCAATTATCGATAGAAAGAACGATTGCTGGAGCTGGGAAGTGAATCCTTAGCTACCGTCGATGCAGAACGATTGGAAACATCGAATTTCACGTATTCGTGCCAATTTTAGATAGAAAGAACGACTGCTGGAGCTGGGAAGTGAATCCTTACCTACCGTCGATGCAAAACGATTGGAAACATCGAATATCACGTATGCGTGCTAATTATCGATAGAAAGAACGATTGCTGGAGCTGGGAAGTGAATCCTTACCTACCGTCCATGCAAAACGATTGGAAACATCGAATATCACGTATTCGTGCGAATTTTAGATAGAAAGAATGATTGCGGGAGCTGGGAAATGAATCCTTACCTACCGTCGATGCGAAACAATTGGAAACATCGAATATCACGTATGCGTGCCAATTATCGATAGAACGAACGATTGCGGGAGCTGGAAAGTGGATCCTTAGCTACCGTCGATGCAGAACGATTGGAAACATCGAATATCACATATTCGTGCCAATTATCGATAGAAAGAACTATTGCGGGAGCTGGGAAGTGAATCCTCAGCTACCGTCGATGCAGAACGATTGGAAACATCGAATATCACGTATGCGTGCCAATTATCGATAGAAAGAACGATTGCGGGAGCTGGGAAGTGAATCCTTAGCTACCGTCGATGCAGAACGATTGGAAACATCGAATATCACGTATTCGTGCGAATTTTAGATAGAAAGAATGATTGCGGGAGCTGGGAAGTGAATCCTTACCTACCGTCGATGCGAAACGATTGGAAACATCGAATATCACGTATGCGTGCCAATTATCGATAGAACGAACGATTGCGGGAGCTGGAAAGTGGATCCTTAGCTACCGTCGATGCAGAACGATTGGAAACATCGAATATCACGTATGCGTGCTAATTATCGATAGAAAGAACGATTGCGGGAGCTGGGAAGTTAATCCTCACCTATTGTCGTTGCAAAACGATTGGAAACCTCGAATAGCACGTATTCGTGCCAATTATCGATAGAAAGAACGATTGCTGGAGCTGGGAAGTGAATCCTTAGCTACCGTCGATGCAGAACGATTGGAAACATCGAATTTCACGTATTCGTGCCAATTATCCATAGAAATAACGATTGCGGGAGCAGGGAAGTGAATTCTTAGCTACCGTCGATGCAGAACGATTGGAAACATCGAATATCACGTATGCGTGCCAATTATCGATAGAAAGAACGATTGCTGGAGCTGGGAAATGAATCCTTAGCTACCGTCGATGCAGAACGATTGGAAACATCGAATTTCACGTATTCGTGCCAATTATCGATAGAAAGAACGATTACGGGAGCTGGGAAGCGAATCCTTACCTCCTGTCGATGCAGAACGATTGGAAACATCGAATTTCACGTATTCGTGCCAATTTTAGATAGAAAGAACGATTGCTGGAGCTGGGAAGTGAATCCTTACCTACCGTCGATGCAAAACGATTGGAAACATCGAATATCACGTATGCGTGCTAATTATCGATAGAAAGAACGATTGCTGGAGCTGGGAAGTGAATCCTTAGCTACCGTCAATGCAGAACGATTGGAAACATCGAATTTCACGTATTCGTGCCAATTTTAGATAGAAAGAACGATTATGGGGGCAGGAAGTGAATCCTTAGCTACCGCCGATGCGAAACGATTGGAAACATCGAATATCACGTATTCGTCCGAATTTTAGATAGAAGGAATGATTGCGGGAGCTGGGAAGTGAATCCATACCTACCGTCGATGCGAAACGATTGGAAATATCGAATATCACGTATTCGTGCCAATTATCGATAGAAAGAACGATTGCGGGAGCTGGGAAGTGAATCCTTACCTCCCGTCGATGCAGAACGATTGGAAACATCGAATGTAACGTATTCGTGCCAATTATCCATAGAAATAACGATTGCGGGAGCAGGGAAGTGAATTCTTAGCTACCGTCGATGCAGAACGATTGGAAACATCGAATATCACGTATTCGTGCGAATTTTAGATAGTAAGAATGATTGCGGGAGCTGGGAAGTGAATCCTTACCTACCGTCGATGCGAAACAATTGGAAACATCGAATATCACGTATGCGTGCCAATTATCGATAGAACGAACGATTGCGGGAGCTGGAAAGTGGATCCTTAGCTACCGTCGATGCAGAACGATTGGAAACATGGAATATCACATATTCGTGCCAATTATCGATAGAAAGAACGATTGCGGGAGCTGGGAAGTGAATCCTCAGCTACCGTCGATGCAGAACGATTGGAACCATCGAATATCACGTATGCGTGCCAATTATCGATAGAAAGAACGATTGCGGGAGCTGGGAAGTGAATCCTTAGCTACCGTCGATGCAGAACGATTGGAAACATCGAATATCACGTATTCGTGCGAATTTTAGATAGAAAGAATGATTGCGGGAGCTGGGAAGTGAATCCTTACCTACCGTCGATGCGAAACGATTGGAAACATCGAATATCACGTATGCGTGCCAATTATCGATAGAACGAACGATTGCGGGAGCTGGAAAGTGGATCCTTAGCTACCGTCGATGCAGAACGATTGGAAACATCGAATATCACGTATGCGTGCTAATTATCGATAGAAAGAACGATTGCGGGAGCTGGGAAGTTAATCCTCACCTATCGTCGTTGCAAAACGATTGGAAACCTCGAATAGCACGTATTCGTGCCAATTATCGATAGAAAGAACGATTGCTGGAGCTGGGAAGTGAATCCTTAGCTACCGTCGATGCAGAACGATTGGAAACATCGAATTTCACGTATTCGTGCCAATTATCCATAGAAATAACGATTGCGGGAGCAGGGAAGTGAATTCTTAGCTACCGTCGATGCAGAACGATTGGAAACATCGAATATCACGTATGCGTGCCAATTATCGATAGAAAGAACGATTGCTGGAGCTGGGAAATGAATCCTTAGCTACCGTCGATGCAGAACGATTGGAAACATCGAATTTCACGTATTCGTGCCAATTATCGATAGAAAGAACGATTACGGGAGCTGGGAAGTGAATCCTTACCTCCTGTCGATGCAGAACGATTGGAAACATCGAATTTCACGTATTCGTGCCAATTATCGATAGAAAGAACGATTACGGGAGCTGGGAAGCGAATCCTTACCTCCTGTCGATGCAGAACGATTGGAAACATCGAAATTCACGTATTCGTGCCAATTTTAGATAGAAAGAACGATTGCTGGAGCTGGGAAGTGAATCCTTACCTACCGTCGATGCAAAACGATTGGAAACATCGAATATCACGTATGCGTGCTAATTATCGATAGAAAGAACGATTGCTGGAGCTGGGAAGTGAATCCTTAGCTACCGTCAATGCAGAACGATTGGAAACATCGAATTTCACGTATTCGTGCCAATTTTATATAGAAAGAACGATTATGGGGGCAGGAAGTGAATCCTTAGCTACCGCCGATGCGAAACGATTGGAAACATCGAATATCACGTATTCGTGCCAATTATCGATAGAAAGAACGATTGCGGGAGCTGGGAAGTGAATCCTTACCTCCCGTCGATGCAGAACGATTGGAAACATCGAATGTAACGTATTCGATCCAATTACCGACAGAAAGAACGATTGCGAGGGCTGGGAAGTGAATCCTTACCTACCGTCGATGAAAAACGATTGGAAACATCGAATAGCACGTATTCGTGCCAATTATCGGTACAAAGAACGAATGCGGGAGCTGGGAAGTGAATCCTTTCCTACCGTCGATGCGAAACGATTGGAAACATCGAATATCACGTATTCGTGCGAATTTTAGATAGAACGAACGATTGCGGGAGCTGGAAAGTGGATCCTTAGCTACCGTCGCTGCAGAACGATTGGAAACATCGAATAGCACGTATTCGTGCCAATTATCGATAGAAAGAACGATTGCGGGAGCTGGGAAGTGAATCCTTACCTCCCGTCGATGCAGAACGATTGGAAACATCGAATGTAACGTATTCGAGCCAATTACCGACAGAAAGAACGATTGCGAGGGCTGGGAAGTGAATCCTTACGTCCTGTCGATGCAAAACGATTGGAAACATCGAATAGCACGTATTCGTGCCAATTGTCGATAGAAAGGACGATTGCGGGAGCTGGGAAGTGAATCCTTACCTCCCGTTCGATGCAAAACGATTGGAAACATCGAATAGCACGTATTCGTGCCAATTATCGATAGAAATAACGATTGCGGGAGCTGGGAAGTGGATCCTTAGCTACCGTCGATGCAGAACGATTGGAAACATCGAATATCACATATTCGTGCCAATTATCGATAGAAAGAACTATTGCGGGAGCTGGGAAGTGAATCCTCAGCTACCGTCGATGCAGAACGATTGGAAACATCGAATATCACGTATGCGTGCCAATTATCGATAGAAAGAACGATTGCGGGAGCTGGGAAGTGAATCCTTAGCTACCGTCGATGCAGAACGATTGGAAACATCGAATATCACGTATTCGTGCGAATTTTAGATAGAAAGAATGATTGCGGGAGCTGGGAAGTGAATCCTTACCTACCGTCGATGCGAAACGATTGGAAACATCGAATATCACGTATGCGTGCCAATTATCGATAGAACGAACGATTGCGGGAGCTGGAAAGTGGATCCTTAGCTACCGTCGATGCAGAACGATTGGAAACATCGAATATCACGTATGCGTGCTAATTATCGATAGAAAGGACGATTGCGGGAGCTGGGAAGTTAATCCTCACCTATTGTCGTTGCAAAACGATTGGAAACCTCGAATAGCACGTATTCGTGCCAATTATCGATAGAAAGAACGATTGCTGGAGCTGGGAAGTGAATCCTTAGCTACCGTCGATGCAGAACGATTGGAAACATCGAATTTCACGTATTCGTGCCAATTATCCATAGAAATAACGATTGCGGGAGCAGGGAAGTGAATTCTTAGCTACCGTCGATGCAGAACGATTGGAAACATCGAATATCACGTATGCGTGCCAATTATCGATAGAAAGAACGATTGCTGGAGCTAGGAAATGAATCCTTAGCTACCGTCGATGCAGAACGATTGGAAACATCGAATTTCACGTATTCGTGCCAATTATCGATAGAAAGAACGATTACGGGAGCTGGGAAGCGAATCCTTACCTCCTGTCGATGCAGAACGATTGGAAACATCGAATTTCACGTATTCGTGCCAATTTTAGATAGAAAGAACGATTGCTGGAGCTGGGAAGTGAATCCTTACCTACCGTCGATGCAAAACGATTGGAAACATCGAATATCACGTATGCGTGCTAATTATCGATAGAAAGAACGATTGCTGGAGCTGGGAAGTGAATCCTTAGCTACCGTCAATGCAGAACGATTGGAAACATCGAATTTCACGTATTCGTGCCAATTTTAGATAGAAAGAACGATTATGGGGGCAGGAAGTGAATCCTTAGCTACCGCCGATGCGAAACGATTGGAAACATCGAATATCACGTATTCGTCCGAATTTTAGATAGAAGGAATGATTGCGGGAGCTGGGAAGTGAATCCATACCTACCGTCGATGCGAAACGATTGGAAACATCGAATATCACGTATTCGTGCCAATTATCGATAGAAAGAACGATTGCGGGAGCTGGGAAGTGAATCCTTACCTCCCGTCGATGCAGAACGATTGGAAACATCGAATGTAACGTATTCGAGCCAATTACCGACAGAAAGAACGATTGCGAGGGCTGGGAAGTGAATCCTTACCTACCGTCGATGAAAAACGATTGGAAACATCGAATAGCACGTATTCGTGCCAATTATCGGTACAAAGAACGAATGCGGGAGCTGGGAAGTGAATCCTTTCCTACCGTCGATGCGAAACGATTGGAAACATCGAATATCACGTATTCGTGCGAATTTTAGATAGAACGAACGATTGCGGGGGCTGGAAAGTGGATCCTTAGCTACCGTCGATGCAGAACGATTGGAAACATCGAATAGCACGTATTCGTGCCAATTATCGATAGAAAGAACGATTGCGGGAGCTGGGAAGTGAATCCTTACCTCCCATCGATGCAAAACGATTGGAAACATCGAATAGCACGTATTCGTGCCAATTATCGATAGAAAGAACGATTGCGGGAGCTGGGAAGTGAATCCTTACCTACCGTCGATGCAAAACGATTGGAAACATCGAATTTCACGTATTCGTGCCAATTATCGATAGAAAGAACGATTACGGGAGCTGGGAAGCGAATCCTTACCTCCTGTCGATGCAGAACGATTGGAAACATCGAATTTCACGTATTCGTGCCAATTTTAGATAGAAAGAACGATTGCTGGAGCTGGGAAGTGAATCCTTACCTACCGTCGATGCAAAACGATTGGAAACATCGAATATCACGTATGCGTGCTAATTATCGATAGAAAGAACGATTGCTGGAGCTGGGAAGTGAATCCTTAGCTACCGTCAATGCAGAACGATTGGAAACATCGAATTTCACGTATTCGTGCCAATTTTAGATAGAAAGAACGATTATGGGGGCAGGAAGTGAATCCTTAGCTACCGCCGATGCGAAACGATTGGAAACATCGAATATCACGTATTCGTCCGAATTTTAGATAGAAGGAATGATTGCGGGAGCTGGGAAGTGAATCCATACCTACCGTCGATGCGAAACGATTGGAAACATCGAATATCACGTATTCGTGCCAATTATCGATAGAAAGAACGATTGCGGGAGCTGGGAAGTGAATCCTTACCTCCCGTCGATGCAGAACGATTGGAAACATCGAATGTAACGTATTCGAGCCAATTACCGACAGAAAGAACGATTGCGAGGGCTGGGAAGTGAATCCTTACCTACCGTCGATGAAAAACGATTGGAAACATCGAATAGCACGTATTCGTGCCAATTATCGGTACAAAGAACGAATGCGGGAGCTGGGAAGTGAATCCTTTCCTACCGTCGATGCGAAACGATTGGAAACATCGAATATCACGTATTCGTGCGAATTTTAGATAGAACGAACGATTGCGGGGGCTGGAAAGTGGATCCTTAGCTACCGTCGATGCAGAACGATTGGAAACATCGAATAGCACGTATTCGTGCCAATTATCGATAGAAAGAACGATTGCGGGAGCTGGGAAGTGAATCCTTACCTCCCATCGATGCAAAACGATTGGAAACATCGAATAGCACGTATTCGTGCCAATTATCGATAGAAAGAACGATTGCGGGAGCTGGGAAGTGAATCCTTACCTACCGTCGATGCAAAACGATTGGAAACCTCGAATAGCACGTATTCGTGCCAATTATCGATAGAAAGAACGATTGCGGGAGCTGGGAAGTGAATCCTTACGTCCTGTCGATGCAAAACGATTGGAAACATCGAATAGCACGTATTCGTGCCAATTGTCGATAGAAAGGACGATTGCGGGAGCTGGGAAGTGAATCCTTACCTCCCGTTCGATGCAAAACGATTGGAAACATCGAATAGCACGTATTCGTGCCAATTATCGATAGAAATAACGATTGCGGGAGCTGGGAAGTGAATCCTTACCTACCGTCGATGCAAAACGATTGGACACATCGAATAGCACGTATTCGTGCCAATTATCGATAGAAAGAACGATTGCGGGAGCTGGGAAGTGGATCCTTACCTACCGTCGATGCAAAACGATTGGAAACCTCGAATAGCACGTATTCGTGCCAATTATCGATAGAAAGAACGATTGCTGGAGCTGGGAAGTGAATCCTTAGCTACCGTCGATGCAGAACGATTGGAAACATCGAATTTCACGTATTCGTTCCAATTATCCATAGAAAGAACGATTGCGGGAGCAGGGAAGTGAATCCATACCTACCGCCGATGCGAAACGATTGGAAACATCGAATTTCACGTATTCGTGCCAATTTTAGATAGAAAGAACGATTGCTGGAGCTGGGAAGTGAATCCTTACCTACCGTCGATGCAAAACGATTGGAAACATCGAATATCACGTATGCGTGCTAATTATCGATAGAAAGAACGATTGCTGGAGCTGGGAAGTGAATCCTTAGCTACCGTCAATGCAGAACGATTGGAAACATCGAATTTCACGTATTCGTGCCAATTTTAGATAGAAAGAACGATTATGGGGGCAGGAAGTGAATCCTTAGCTACCGCCGATGCGAAACGATTGGAAACATCGAATATCACGTATTCGTCCGAATTTTAGATAGAAGGAATGATTGCGGGAGCTGGGAAGTGAATCCATACCTACCGTCGATGCGAAACGATTGGAAACATCGAATATCACGTATTCGTGCCAATTATCGATAGAAAGAACGATTGCGGGAGCTGGGAAGTGAATCCTTACCTCCCGTCGATGCAGAACGATTGGAAACATCGAATGTAACGTATTCGAGCCAATTACCGACAGAAAGAACGATTGCGAGGGCTGGGAAGTGAATCCTTACCTACCGTCGATGAAAAACGATTGGAAACATCGAATAGCACGTATTCGTGCCAATTATCGGTACAAAGAACGAATGCGGGAGCTGGGAAGTGAATCCTTTCCTACCGTCGATGCGAAACGATTGGAAACATCGAATATCACGTATTCGTGCGAATTTTAGATAGAACGAACGATTGCGGGGGCTGGAAAGTGGATCCTTAGCTACCGTCGATGCAGAACGATTGGAAACATCGAATAGCACGTATTCGTGCCAATTATCGATAGAAAGAACGATTGCGGGAGCTGGGAAGTGAATCCTTACCTCCCATCGATGCAAAACGATTGGAAACATCGAATAGCACGTATTCGTGCCAATTATCGATAGAAAGAACGATTGCGGGAGCTGGGAAGTGAATCCTTACCTACCGTCGATGCAAAACGATTGGAAACATCGAATTTCACGTATTCGTGCCAATTATCGATAGAAAGAACGATTACGGGAGCTGGGAAGCGAATCCTTACCTCCTGTCGATGCAGAACGATTGGAAACATCGAATTTCACGTATTCGTGCCAATTTTAGATAGAAAGAACGATTGCTGGAGCTGGGAAGTGAATCCTTACCTACCGTCGATGCAAAACGATTGGAAACATCGAATATCACGTATGCGTGCTAATTATCGATAGAAAGAACGATTGCTGGAGCTGGGAAGTGAATCCTTAGCTACCGTCAATGCAGAACGATTGGAAACATCGAATTTCACGTATTCGTGCCAATTTTAGATAGAAAGAACGATTATGGGGGCAGGAAGTGAATCCTTAGCTACCGCCGATGCGAAACGATTGGAAACATCGAATATCACGTATTCGTCCGAATTTTAGATAGAAGGAATGATTGCGGGAGCTGGGAAGTGAATCCATACCTACCGTCGATGCGAAACGATTGGAAACATCGAATATCACGTATTCGTGCCAATTATCGATAGAAAGAACGATTGCGGGAGCTGGGAAGTGAATCCTTACCTCCCGTCGATGCAGAACGATTGGAAACATCGAATGTAACGTATTCGAGCCAATTACCGACAGAAAGAACGATTGCGAGGGCTGGGAAGTGAATCCTTACCTACCGTCGATGAAAAACGATTGGAAACATCGAATAGCACGTATTCGTGCCAATTATCGGTACAAAGAACGAATGCGGGAGCTGGGAAGTGAATCCTTTCCTACCGTCGATGCGAAACGATTGGAAACATCGAATATCACGTATTCGTGCGAATTTTAGATAGAACGAACGATTGCGGGGGCTGGAAAGTGGATCCTTAGCTACCGTCGATGCAGAACGATTGGAAACATCGAATAGCACGTATTCGTGCCAATTATCGATAGAAAGAACGATTGCGGGAGCTGGGAAGTGAATCCTTACCTCCCATCGATGCAAAACGATTGGAAACATCGAATAGCACGTATTCGTGCCAATTATCGATAGAAAGAACGATTGCGGGAGCTGGGAAGTGAATCCTTACCTACCGTCGATGCAAAACGATTGGAAACCTCGAATAGCACGTATTCGTGCCAATTATCGATAGAAAGAACGATTGCGGGAGCTGGGAAGTGAATCCTTACGTCCTGTCGATGCAAAACGATTGGAAACATCGAATAGCACGTATTCGTGCCAATTGTCGATAGAAAGGACGATTGCGGGAGCTGGGAAGTGAATCCTTACCTCCCGTTCGATGCAAAACGATTGGAAACATCGAATAGCACGTATTCGTGCCAATTATCGATAGAAATAACGATTGCGGGAGCTGGGAAGTGAATCCTTACCTACCGTCGATGCAAAACGATTGGACACATCGAATAGCACGTATTCGTGCCAATTATCGATAGAAAGAACGATTGCGGGAGCTGGGAAGTGGATCCTTACCTACCGTCGATGCAAAACGATTGGAAACCTCGAATAGCACGTATTCGTGCCAATTATCGATAGAAAGAACGATTGCTGGAGCTGGGAAGTGAATCCTTAGCTACCGTCGATGCAGAACGATTGGAAACATCGAATTTCACGTATTCGTTCCAATTATCCATAGAAAGAACGATTGCGGGAGCAGGGAAGTGAATCCATACCTACCGCCGATGCGAAACGATTGGAAACATCGAATATCACGTATTCGTGCGAATTTTAGATAGAAAGAATGATTGCGGGAGCTGGGAAGTGAATCCTTACCTACCGTCGATGCAACACGATTGGAAACATCGAATATCACGTATTCGTGCGAATTTTAGATAGAAAGAATGATTGCGGGAGCTGGGAAGTGAATTCTTACCTACCGTCGATGTGAAACGATTGGAAACATCGAATTTCACGTATTCGTGCCAATTATCGATAGAAAGAACGATTACGGGAGCTGGGAAGCGAATCCTTACCTCCTGTCGATGCAGAACGATTGGAAACATCGAATTTCACGTATTCGTGCCAATTTTAGATAGAAAGAACGATTGCTGGAGCTGGGAAGTGAATCCTTACCTACCGTCGATGCAAAACGATTGGAAACATCGAATATCACGTATGCGTGCTAATTATCGATAGAAAGAACGATTGCTGGAGCTGGGAAGTGAATCCTTAGCTACCGTCAATGCAGAACGATTGGAAACATCGAATTTCACGTATTCGTGCCAATTTTAGATAGAGAGAACGATTATGGGGGCAGGGAAGTGAATCCTTAGCTACCGCCGATGCGAAACGATTGGAAACATCGAATATCACGTATTCGTCCGAATTTTAGATAGAAGGAATGATTGCGGGAGCTGGGAAGTGAATCCATACCTACCGTCGATGCGAAACGATTGGAAACATCGAATATCACGTATTCGTGCCAATTATCGATAGAAAGAACGATTGCGGGAGCTGGGAAGTGAATCCTATCCTACCGTCGATGCGAAACGATTGGAAACATCGAATATCACGTATTCGTGCGAATTTTAGATAGAACGAACGATTGCGGGAGCTGGAAAGTGGATCCTTAGCTACCGTCGATGCAGAACGATTGGAAACATCGAATAGCACGTATTCGTGCCAATTATCGATAGAAAGAACGATTGCTGGAGCTGGGAAGTGAATCCTTAGCTACCGTCGATGCAGAACGATTGGAAACATCGAATTTCACGTATTCGTTCCAATTATCCATAGAAAGAACGATTGCGGGAGCAGGGAAGTGAATCCATACCTACCGCCGATGCGAAACGATTGGAAACATCGAATATCACGTATTCGTGCGAATTTTAGATAGAAAGAATGATTGCGGGAGCTGGGAAGTGAATCCTTACCTACCGTCGATGCAACACGATTGGAAACATCGAATATCACGTATTCGTGCGAATTTTAGATAGAAAGAATGATTGCGGGAGCTGGGAAGTGAATTCTTACCTACCGTCGATGTGAAACGATTGGAAACATCGAATTTCACGTATTCGTGCCAATTATCGATAGAAAGAACGATTACGGGAGCTGGGAAGCGAATCCTTACCTCCTGTCGATGCAGAACGATTGGAAACATCGAATTTCACGTATTCGTGCCAATTTTAGATAGAAAGAACGATTGCTGGAGCTGGGAAGTGAATCCTTACCTACCGTCGATGCAAAACGATTGGAAACATCGAATATTACGTATGCGTGCTAATTATCGATAGAAAGAACGATTGCTGGAGCTGGGAAGTGAATCCTTAGCTACCGTCAATGCAGAACGATTGGAAACATCGAATTTCACGTATTCGTGCCAATTTTAGATAGAGAGAACGATTATGGGGGCAGGGAAGTGAATCCTTAGCTACCGCCGATGCGAAACGATTGGAAACATCGAATATCACGTATTCGTCCGAATTTTAGATAGAAGGAATGATTGCGGGAGCTGGGAAGTGAATGCATACCTACCGTCGATGCGAAACGATTGGAAACATCGAATATCACGTATTCGTGCCAATTATCGATAGAAAGAACGATTGCGGGAGCTGGGAAGTGAATCCTTACCTCCCGTCGATGCAGAACGATTGGAAACATCGAATAGCACGTATTCGTGCCAATTATCGGTACAAAGAACGAATGCGGGAGCTGGGAAGTGAATCCTATCCTACCGTCGATGCGAAACGATTGGAAACATCGAATATCACGTATTCGTGCGAATTTTAGATAGAACGAACGATTGCGGGAGCTGGAAAGTGGATCCTTAGCTACCGTCGATGCAGAACGATTGGAAACATCGAATAGCACGTATTCGTGCCAATTATCGATAGAACGAACGATTGCGGGAGCTGGAAAGTGGATCCTTAGCTACCGTCGATGCAGAACGATTGGAAAATCGAATAGCACGTATTCGTGCCAATTATCGATAGAAAGAACGATTGCGGGAGCTGGGAAGTGAATCCTTACCTCCCATCGATGCAAAACGATTGGAAACATCGAATAGCACGTATTCGTGCCAATTATCGATAGAAAGAACGATTGCGGGAGCTGGGAAGTGAATCCTTACCTACCGTCGATGCAAAACGATTGGAAACCTCGAATAGCACGTATTCGTGCCAATTATCGATAGAAAGAACGATTGCGGGAGCTGGGAAGTGAATCCTTACGTCCTGTCGATGCAAAACGATTGGAAACATCGAATAGCACGTATTCGTGCCAATTGTCGATAGAAAGAACGATTGCGGGAGCTGGGAAGTGAATCCTTACCTCCCGTTCGATGCAAAACGATTGGAAACATCGAATAGCACGTATTCGTGCCAATTATCGATAGAAATAACGATTGCGGGAGCTGGGAAGTGAATCCTTACCTACCGTCGATGCAAAACGATTGGACACATCGAATAGCACGTATTCGTGCCAATTATCGATAGAAAGAACGATTGCGGGAGCTGGGAAGTGAATCCTCAGCTACCGTCGATGCAGAACGATTGGAAACATCGAATATCACGTATGCGTGCCAATTATCGATAGAAAGAACGATTGCGGGAGCTGGGAAGTGAATCCTTAGCTACCGTCGATGCAGAACGATTGTAAACATCGAATATCACATATTCGTGCCAATTAACGATAGAAAGAACGATTGCGGATGCTGGGAAGTGAATTCTTAGCTACCGTCGATGCAGAACGATTGGAAACATCGAATATCACGTATGCGTGCCAATCATCGATAGAAAGAATGATTGCGGGAGCTGGGAAGTTAATCCTTACCTACCGTCGGTGCAAAACGATTGGAAACATCGAATATCATGTATGCGTGCCAATCATCGATAGAAAGAACGATTGCTGGAGCTGGGAAGTAGATCCTTAGCTACCGTCGATGCAGAACGATTGGAAACATCGAATATCAAGTATTCGTGCCAATTTTAGATAGATGAACGATTGCTGGAGCTGGGAAGTGAATCCTTACCAACCGTCGATGCAAAACGATTGGAAACATCGAATATCACGTATGCGTGCTAATTATCGATAGAAAGAACGATTGCGGGAGCTGGGAAGTTAATCCTCACCTATCGTCGATGCAAAACGATTGCAAACATCGAATAGCACGTATTCGTGCCAAGTATCGATAGAAAGAACGTTTGCGGGAGCTGGGAAGTGAATCCTTACCTACCGTCGATGCAAAACGATTGGAAACCTCGAATAGCACGTATTCGTGCCAATTATCGATAGAAAGAACGATTGCTGGAGCTGGGAAGTGAATCCTTAGCTACCGTCGATGCAGAACGATTGGAAACATCGAATTTCACGTATTCGTTCCAATTATCCATAGAAAGAACGATTGCGGGAGCAGGGAAGTGAATCCATACCTACCGCCGATGCGAAACGATTGGAAACATCGAATTTTAGATAGAAAGAATGATTGCGGGAGCTGGGAAGTGAATCCTTACCTACCGTCGATGCGAAACGATTGGAAACATCGAATATCACGTATGCGTGCCAATTATCGATAGAACGAACGATTGCGGGAGCTGGAAAGTGGATGCTTAGCTACCGTCGATGCAGAACGATTGGAAACATCGAATATCACGTATGCGTGCTAATTATCGATAGAAAGAACGATTGCGGGAGCTGGGAAGTTAATCCTCACCTATCGTCGTTGCAAAACGATTGGAAACCTCGAATATCACGTATTCGTGCGAATTTTAGATAGAAAGAATGATTGCGGGAGCTGGGAAGTGAATCCTTACCTACCGTCGATGCGAAACGATTGGAAACATCGAATATCACGTATGCGTGCCAATTATCGATAGAACGAACGATTGCGGGAGCTGGAAAGTGGATCCTTAGCTACCGTCGATGCAGAACGATTGGAAACATCGAATATCACGTATGCGTGCTAATTATCGATAGAAAGAACGATTGCGGGAGCTGGGAAGTTAATCCTCACCTATCGTCGTTGCAAAACGGTTGGAAACGTCGAATAGCACGTATTCGTGCCAATTATCGATAGAAAGAACGATTGCTGGAGCTGGGAAGTGAATCCTTAGCTACCGTCGATGCAGAACGATTGGAAACATCGAATTTCACGTATTCGTGCCAATTTTAGATAGATGAACGATTGCTGGAGCTGGGAAGTGAATCCTTACCAACCGTCGATGCAAAACGATTGGAAACATCGAATATCACGTATGCGTGCTAATTATCGATAGAAAGAACGATTGCGGGAGCTGGGAAGTTAATCCTCACCTATCGTCGATGCAAAACGATTGCAAACATCGAATAGCACGTATTCGTGCCAAGTATCGATAGAAAGAACGTTTGCGGGAGCTGGGAAGTGAATCCTTACCTACCGTCGATGCAAAACGATTGGAAACCTCGAATAGCACGTATTCGTGCCAATTATCGATAGAAAGAACGATTGCTGGAGCTGGGAAGTGAATCCTTAGCTACCGTCGATGCAGAACGATTGGAAACATCGAATTTCACGTATTCGTTCCAATTATCCATAGAAAGAACGATTGCGGGAGCAGGGAAGTGAATCCATACCTACCGCCGATGCGAAACGATTGGAAACATCGAATTTTAGATAGAAAGAATGATTGCGGGAGCTGGGAAGTGAATCCTTACCTACCGTCGATGCGAAACGATTGGAAACATCGAATATCACGTATGCGTGCCAATTATCGATAGAACGAACGATTGCGGGAGCTGGAAAGTGGATCCTTAGCTACCGTCGATGCAGAACGATTGGAAACATCGAATATCACGTATGCGTGCTAATTATCGATAGAAAGAACGATTGCGGGAGCTGGGAAGTTAATCCTCACCTATCGTCGTTGCAAAACGATTGGAAACGTCGAATATCACGTATTCGTGCGAATTTTAGATAGAAAGAATGATTGCGGGAGCTGGGAAGTGAATCCTTACCTACCGTCGATGCGAAACGATTGGAAACATCGAATATCACGTATGCGTGCCAATTATCGATAGAACGAACGATTGCGGGAGCTGGAAAGTGGATCCTTAGCTACCGTCGATGCAGAACGATTGGAAACATCGAATATCACGTATGCGTGCTAATTATCGATAGAAAGAACGATTGCGGGAGCTGGGAAGTTAATCCTCACCTATCGTCGTTGCAAAACGATTGGAAACGTCGAATAGCACGTATTCGTGCCAATTATCGATAGAAAGAACGATTGCTGGAGCTGGGAAGTGAATCCTTAGCTACCGTCGATGCAGAACGATTGGAAACATCGAATTTCACGTATTCGTGCCAATTATCCATAGAAATAACGATTGCGGGAGCAGGGAAGTGAATTCTTAGCTACCGTCGATGCAGAACGATTGGAAACATCGAATATCACGTATGCGTGCCAATTATCGATAGAAAGAACGATTGCTGGAGCTGGGAAATGAATCCTTAGCTACCGTCGATGCAGAACGATTGGAAACATCGAATATCACGTATTCGTGCGAATTTTAGATAGAAGGAATGATTGCGGGAGCTGGGAAGTGAATCCATACCTACCGTCGATGCGAAACGATTGGAAACATCGAATATCACGTATTCGTGCGAATTTTAGATAGAACGAACGATTGCGGGAGCTGGAAAGTGGATCCTTAGCTACCGTCGATGCAGAACGATTGGAAACATCGAATAGCACGTATTCGTGCCAATTATCTATAGAACGAACGATTGCGGGAGCTGGAAAGTGGATCCTTAGCTACCGTCGATGCAGAACGATTGGAAACATCGAATAGCACGTATTCGTGCCAATTATCGATAGAAAGAACGATTGCGGGAGCTGGGAAGTGAATCCTTAGCTACCGTCGATGCAGAACGATTGTAAACATCGAATATCACATATTCGTGCCAATTAACGATAGAAAGAACGATTGCGGGAGCTGGGAAGTGAATCCTTACGTCCTGTCGATGCAAAACGATTGGAAACATCGAATAGCACGTATTCGTGCCAATTGTCGATAGAAAGAACGATTGCGGGAGCTGGGAAGTGAATCCTTACCTCCCGTTCGATGCAAAACGATTGGAAACATCGAATAGCACGTATTCGTGCCAATTATCGATAGAAATAACGATTGCGGGAGCTGGGAAGTGAATCCTTACCTACCGTCGATGCAAAACGATTGGACACATCGAATAGCACGTATTCGTGCCAATTATCGATAGAAAGAACGATTGCGGGAGCTGGGAAGTGAATCCTCAGCTACCGTCGATGCAGAACGATTGGAAACATCGAATATCACGTATGCGTGCCAATTATCGATAGAAAGAACGATTGCGGGAGCTGGGAAGTGAATCCTTAGCTACCGTCGATGCAGAACGATTGTAAACATCGAATATCACATATTCGTGCCAATTAACGATAGAAAGAACGATTGCGGTTGCTGGGAAGTGAATTCTTAGCTACCGTCGATGCAGAACGATTGGAAACATCGAATATCACGTATGCGTGCCAATCATCGATAGAAAGAATGATTGCGGGAGCTGGGAAGTTAATCCTTACCTACCGTCGGTGCAAAACGATTGGAAACAAGGAATATCATGTATGCGTGCCAATCATCGATAGAAAGAACGATTGCTGGAGCTGGGAAGTGGATCCTTAGCTACCGTCGATGCAGAACGATTGGAAACATCGAATATCAAGTATTCGTGCCAATTTTAGATAGATGAACGATTGCTGGAGCTGGGAAGTGAATCCTTACCAACCGTCGATGCAAAACGATTGGAAACATCGAATATCACGTATGCGTGCTAATTATCGATAGAAAGAACGATTGCGGGAGCTGGGAAGTTAATCCTCACCTATCGTCGATGCAAAACGATTGCAAACATCGAATAGCACGTATTCGTGCCAAGTATCGATAGAAAGAACGTTTGCGGGAGCTGGGAAGTGAATCCTTACCTACCGTCGATGCAAAACGATTGGAAACCTCGAATAGCACGTATTCGTGCCAATTATCGATAGAAAGAACGATTGCTGGAGCTGGGAAGTGAATCCTTAGCTACCGTCGATGCAGAACGATTGGAAACATCGAATTTCACGTATTCGTTCCAATTATCCATAGAAAGAACGATTGCGGGAGCAGGGAAGTGAATCCATACCTACCGCCGATGCGAAACGATTGGAAACATCGAATTTTAGATAGAAAGAATGATTGCGGGAGCTGGGAAGTGAATCCTTACCTACCGTCGATGCGAAACGATTGGAAACATCGAATATCACGTATGCGTGCCAATTATCGATAGAACGAACGATTGCGGGAGCTGGAAAGTGGATCCTTAGCTACCGTCGATGCAGAACGATTGGAAACATCGAATATCACGTATGCGTGCTAATTATCGATAGAAAGAACGATTGCGGGAGCTGGGAAGTTAATCCTCACCTATCGTCGTTGCAAAACGATTGGAAACCTCGAATAGCACGTATTCGTGCCAATTATCGATAGAAAGAACGATTGCTGGAGCTGGGAAGTGAATCCTTAGCTACCGTCGATGCAGAACGATTGGAAACATCGAATATCACGTATGCGTGCCAATTATCGATAGAAAGAACGATTGCTGGAGCTGGGAAGTGAATCCTTAGCTACCGTCGATGAAAAACGATTGGAAACATCGAATATCACGTATTCGTGCCAATTTTAGATAGAAAGAACGATTGCTGGAGCTGGGAAGTGAATCCTCACCTATCGTCGTTGCAAAACGATTGGAAACCTCGAATAGCACGTATTCGTGCCAATTATCGATAGAAAGAACGATTGCTGGAGCTGGGAAGTGAATCCTTAGCTACCGTCGATGCAGAACGATTGGAAACATCGAATTTCACGTATTCGTTCCAATTATCCATAGAAAGAACGATTGCGGGAGCAGGGAAGTGAATCCATACCTACCGCCGATGCGAAACGATTGGAAACATCGAATATCACGTATTCGTGCGAATTTTAGATAGAAAGAATGATTGCGGGAGCTGGGAAGTGAATCCTTACCTACCGTCGATGCGAAACGATTGGAAACATCGAATATCACGTATGCGTGCCAATTATCGATAGAACGAACGATTGCGGGAGCTGGAAAGTGGATCCTTAGCTACCGTCGATGCAGAACGATTGGAAACATCGAATATCACGTATGCGTGCTAATTATCGATAGAAAGAACGATTGCGGGAGCTGGGAAGTTAATCCTCACCTATCGTCGTTGCAAAACGATTGGAAACCTCGAATAGCACGTATTCGTGCCAATTATCGATAGAAAGAACGATTGCTGGAGCTGGGAAGTGAATCCTTAGCTACCGTCGATGCAGAACGATTGGAAACATCGAATTTCACGTATTCGTGCCAATTATCCATAGAAATAACGATTGCGGGAGCAGGGAAGTGAATTCTTAGCTACCGTCGATGCAGAACGATTGGAAACATCGAATATCACGTATGCGTGCCAATTTTAGATAGAAAGAACGACTGCTGGAGCTGGGAAGTGAATCCTTACCTACCGTCGATGCAAAACGATTGGAAACATCGAATATCACGTATGCGTGCCAATTATCGATAGAAAGAACGATTGCGGGAGCTGGGAAGTGAATCCTTAGCTACCGTCGATGCAGAACGATTGGAAACATCGAATATCACGTATTCGTGCGAATTTTAGATAGAAAGAATGATTGCGGGAGCTGGGAAGTGAATCCTTACCTACCGTCGATGCGAAACGATTGGAAACATCGAATATCACGTATGCGTGCCAATTATCGATAGAACGAACGATTGCGGGAGCTGGAAAGTGGATCCTTAGCTACCGTCGATGCAGAACGATTGGAAACATCGAATATCACGTATGCGTACTAATTATCGATAGAAAGAACGATTGCGGGAGCTGGGAAGTTAATCCTCACCTATCGTCGTTGCAAAACGATTGGAAACCTCGAATAGCACGTATTCGTGCCAATTATCGATAGAAATAACGATTGCGGGAGCAGGGAAGTGAATTCTTAGCTACCGTCGATGCAGAACGATTGGAAACATCGAATATCACGTATGCGTGCCAATTATCGATAGAAAGAACGATTGCTGGAGCTGGGAAATGAATCCTTAGCTACCGTCGATGCAGAACGATTGGAAACATCGAATATCACGTATTCGTTTTGTTAATTTTAGATAGAAAGAATGATTGCGGGAGCTGGGAAGTGAATTCTTACCCACCGTCGATGCGAAACGATTGGAAACATCGAATATCACGTATGCGTGCCAATCCTCGATAGAAAGAACGATTGCTGGAGCTGGGAAGTGAATCCTTAGCTACCGTCGATGAAAAACGATTGGAAACATCGAATATCACGTATTCGTGCCAATTTTAGATAGAAAGAACGATTGCTGGAGCTGGGAAGTGAATCCTCACCTATCGTCGTTGCAAAACGATTGGAAACCTCGAATAGCACGTATTCGTGCCAATTATCGATAGAAAGAACGATTGCTGGAGCTGGGAAGTGAATCCTTACCTACCGTCGATGCAAAACGATTGGAAACCTCGAATTTCACGTATTCGTTCCAATTATCCATAGAAAGAACGATTGCGGGAGCAGGGAAGTGAATCCATACCTACCGCCGATGCGAAACGATTGGAAACATCGAATATCACGTATTCGTGCGAATTTTAGATAGAAAGAATGATTGCGGGAGCTGGGAAGTGAATCCTTACCTACCGTCGATGCGAAACGATTGGAAACATCGAATATCACGTATGCGTGCCAATTATCGATAGAACGAACGATTGCGGGAGCTGGAAAGTGGATCCTTAGCTACCGTCGATGCAGAACGATTGGAAACATCGAATATCACGTATGCGTGCTAATTATCGATAGAAAGAACGATTGCGGGAGCTGGGAAGTTAATCCTCACCTATCGTCGTTGCAAAACGATTGGAAACCTCGAATAGCACGTATTCGTGCCAATTATCGATAGAAAGAACGATTGCTGGAGCTGGGAAGTTAATCCTTAGCTACCGTCGATGCAGAACGATTGGAAACATCGAATTTCACGTATTCGTGCCAATTATCCATAGAAATAACGATTGCGGGAGCAGGGAAGTGAATTCTTAGCTACCGTCGATGCAGAACGATTGGAAACATCGAATATCACGTATGCGTGCCAATTATCGATAGAAAGGACGATTGCTGGAGCTGGGAAATGAATCCTTAGCTACCGTCGATGCAGAACGATTGGAAACATCGAATATCACGTATTCGTGCGAATTTTAGATAGAAAGAATGATTGCGGGAGCTGGGAAGTGAATTCTTACCCACCGTCGATGCGAAACGATTGGAA
This sequence comes from Nomada ferruginata, assembly GCA_963583965.1. Taxonomy (NCBI): domain Eukaryota; kingdom Metazoa; phylum Arthropoda; class Insecta; order Hymenoptera; family Apidae; genus Nomada; species Nomada ferruginata. Next base: position 2,634,098 of record OY757225.1, on the reverse strand, counting down.
ACATCGAATATCACGTATGCGTGCCAATTATCGATAGAAAGAACGATTGCTGGAGCTGGGAAGTGAATCCTTAGCTACCGTCGATGAAAAACGATTGGAAACATCGAATATCACGTATTCGTGCCAATTTTAGATAGAAAGAACGATTGCTGGAGCTGGGAAGTGAATCCTCACCTATCGTCGTTGCAAAACGATTGGAAACCTCGAATAGCACGTATTCGTGCCAATTATCGATAGAAAGAACGATTGCTGGAGCTGGGAAGTGAATCCTTAGCTACCGTCGATGCAGAACGATTGGAAACATCGAATTTCACGTATTCGTTCCAATTATCCATAGAAAGAACGATTGCGGGAGCAGGGAAGTGAATCCATACCTACCGCCGATGCGAAACGATTGGAAACATCGAATATCACGTATTCGTGCGAATTTTAGATAGAAATAATGATTGCGGGAGCTGGGAAGTGAATCCTTACCTACCGTCGATGCGAAACGATTGGAAACATCGAATATCACGTATGCGTGCCAATTATCGATAGAACGAACGATTGCGGGAGCTGGAAAGTGGATCCTTAGCTACCGTCGATGCAGAACGATTGGAAACATCGAATATCACGTATGCGTGCTAATTATCGATAGAAAGAACGATTGCGGGAGCTGGGAAGTTAATCCTCACCTATCGTCGTTGCAAAACGATTGGAAACCTCGAATAGCACGTATTCGTGCCAATTATCGATAGAAAGAACGATTGCTGGAGCTGGGAAGTGAATCCTTAGCTACCGTCGATGCAGAACGATTGGAAACATCGAATTTCACGTATTCGTGCCAATTTTAGATAGAAAGAACGACTGCTGGAGCTGGGAAGTGAATCCTTACCTACCGTCGATGCAAAACGATTGGAAACATCGAATATCACGTATGCGTGCTAATTATCGATAGAAAGAACGATTGCTGGAGCTGGGAAGTGAATCCTTACCTACCGTCCATGCAAAACGATTGGAAACATCGAATATCACGTATTCGTGCGAATTTTAGATAGAAAGAATGATTACGGGAGCTGGGAAGTGAATCCTTACCTACCGTCGATGCGAAACAATTGGAAACATCGAATATCACGTATGCGTGCCAATTATCGATAGAACGAACGATTGCGGGAGCTGGAAAGTGGATCCTTAGCTACCGTCGATGCTGAACGATTGGAAACATCGAATATCACATATTCGTGCCAATTATCGATAGAAAGAACTATTGCGGGAGCTGGGAAGTGAATCCTCAGCTACCGTCGATGCAGAACGATTGGAAACATCGAATATCACGTATGCGTGCCAATTATCGATAGAAAGAACGATTGCGGGAGCTGGGAAGTGAATCCTTAGCTACCGTCGATGCAGAACGATTGGAAACATCGAATATCACGTATTCGTGCGAATTTTAGATAGAAAGAATGATTGCGGGAGCTGGGAAGTGAATCCTTACCTACCGTCGATGCGAAACGATTGGAAACATCGAATATCACGTATGCGTGCCAATTATCGATAGAACGAACGATTGCGGGAGCTGGAAAGTGGATCCTTAGCTACCGTCGATGCAGAACGATTGGAAACATCGAATATCACGTATGCGTGCTAATTATCGATAGAAAGAACGATTGCGGGAGCTGGGAAGTTAATCCTCACCTATCGTCGTTGCAAAACGATTGGAAACCTCGAATAGCACGTATTCGTGCCAATTATCCATAGAAATAACGATTGCGGGAGCAGGGAAGTGAATTCTTAGCTACCGTCGATGCAGAACGATTGGAAACATCGAATATCACGTATGCGTGCCAATTATCGATAGAAAGAACGATTGCTGGAGCTGGGAAATGAATCCTTAGCTACCGTCGATGCAGAACGATTGGAAACATCGAATTTCACGTATTCATGCCAATTATCGATAGAAAGAACGATTACGGGAGCTGGGAAGCGAATCCTTACCTCCTGTCGATGCAGAACGATTGGAAACATCGAATTTCACGTATTCGTGCCAATTTTAGATAGAAAGAACGATTGCTGGAGCTGGGAAGTGAATCCTTACCTACCGTCGATGCAAAACGATTGGAAACATCGAATATCACGTATGCGTGCTAATTATCGATAGAAAGAACGATTGCTGGAGCTGGGAAATGAATCCTTAGCTACCGTCAATGCAGAACGATTGGAAACATCGAATTTCACGTATTCGTGCCAATTTTAGATAGAAAGAACGATTATGGGGGCAGGGAAGTGAATCCTTAGCTACCGCCGATGCGAAACGATTGGAAACATCGAATATCACGTATTCGTCCGAATTTTAGATAGAAGGAATGATTGCGGGAGCTGGGAAGTGAATCCATACCTACCGTCGATGCGAAACGATTGGAAACATCGAATATCACGTATTCGTGCGAATTTTAGATAGAACGAACGATTGCGGGAGCTGGAAAGTGGATCCTTAGCTACCGTCGATGCAGAACGATTGGAAACATCGAATAGCACGTATTCGTGCCAATTATCGATAGAACGAACGATTGCGGGAGCTGGAAAGTGGATCCTTAGCTACCGTCGATGCAGAACGATTGGAAACATCGAATAGCACGTATTCGTGCCAATTATCGATAGAAAGAACGATTGCGGGAGCTGGGAAGTGAATCCTTACCTCCCATCGATGCAAAACGATTGGAAACATCGAATAGCACGTATTCGTGCCAATTATCGATAGAAAGAACGATTGCGGGAGCTGGGAAGTGAATCCTTACGTCCTGTCGATGCAAAACGATTGGAAACATCGAATAGCACGTATTCGTGCCAATTGTCGATAGAAAGAACGATTGCGGGAGCTGGGAAGTGAATCCTTACATCCCGTTCGATGCAAAACGATTGGAAACATCGAATAGCACGTATTCGTGCCAATTATCGATAGAAAGAACGATTGCGGGAGCTGGGAAGTGAATCCTTAGCTACCGTCGATGCAGAACGATTGTAAACATCGAATATCACATATGCGTGCCAATTAACGATAGAAAGAACGATTGCGGTTGCTGGGAAGTGAATTCTTAGCTACCGTCGATGCAGAACGATTGGAAACATCGAATATCACGTATGCGTGCCAATCATCGATAGAAAGAATGATTGCGGGAGCTGGGAAGTTAATCCTTACCTACCGTCGGTGCAAAACGATTGGAAACATCGAATATCATGTATGCGTGCCAATCATCGATAGAAAGAACGATTGCTGGAGCTGGGAAGTGGATCCTTAGCTACCGTCGATGCAGAACGATTGGAAACATCGAATATCAAGTATTCGTGCCAATTTTAGATAGATGAACGATTGCTGGAGCTGGGAAGTGAATCCTTACCAACCGTCGATGCAAAACGATTGGAAACATCGAATATCACGTATGCGTGCTAATTATCGATAGAAAGAACGATTGCGGGAGCTGGGAAGTTAATCCTCACCTATCGTCGATGCAAAACGATTGCAAACATCGAATAGCACGTATTCGTGCCAATTATCGATAGAAAGAACGTTTGCGGGAGCTGGGAAGTGAATCCTTACCTACCGTCGATGCAAAACGATTGGAAACCTCGAATAGCACGTATTCGTGCCAATTATCGATAGAAAGAACGATTGCTGGAGCTGGGAAGTGAATCCTTAGCTACCGTCGATGCAGAACGATTGGAAACATCGAATATCACGTATTCGTGCGAATTTTAGATAGAAAGAATGATTGCGGGAGCTGGGAAGTGAATCCTTACCTACCGTCGATGCGAAACGATTGGAAACATCGAATATCACGAATGCGTGCCAATTATCGATAGAACGAACGATTGCGGGAGCTGGAAAGTGGATCCTTAGCTACCGTCGATGCGAAACGATTGCAAACATCGAATAGCACGTATTCGTGCCAATTATCGATAGAAAGAACGATTGCGGGAGCTGGGAAGTGAATCCTTACCTACCGTCGATGCAACACGATTGGAAACATCGAATATCACGTATTCGTGCGAATTTTAGATAGAAAGAATGATTGCGGGAGCTGGGAAGTGAATTCTTACCCACCGTCGATGCGAAACGATTGGAAACATCGAATATCACGTATGCGTGCCAATTATCGATAGAAAGAACGATTGCTGGAGCTGGGAAGTGAATCCTTAGCTACCGTCGATGAAAAACGATTGGAAACATCGAATATCACGTATTCGTGCCAATTTTAGATAGAAAGAACGATTGCTGGAGCTGGGAAGTGAATCCTCACCTATCGTCGTTGCAAAACGATTGGAAACCTCGAATAGCACGTATTCGTGCCAATTATCGATAGAAAGAACGATTGCTGGAGCTGGGAAGTGAATCCTTAGCTACCGTCAATGCAGAACGATTGGAAACATCGAATTTCACGTATTCGTGCCAATTATCCATAGAAATAACAATTGCGGGAGCAGGGAAGTGAATTCTTAGCTACCGTCGATGCAGAACGATTGGAAACATCGAATATCACGTATGCGTGCCAATTATCGATAGAAAGAACGATTGCTGGAGCTGGGAAATGAATCCTTAGCTACCGTCGATGCAGAACGATTGGAAACATCGAATTTCACGTATTCGTGCCAATTATCGATAGAAAGAACGATTACGGGAGCTGGGAAGTGAATCCTTACCTCCTGTTGATGCAGAACGATTGGAAACATCGAATTTCACGTATTCGTGCCAATTTTAGATAGAAAGAACGATTGCTGGAGCTGGGAAGTGAATTCTTACCTACCGTCGATGCAAAACGATTGGAAACATCGAATATCACGTACGCGTGCTAATTATCGATAGAAAGAACGATTGCGGGAGCTGGGAAGTGAATCCTTACCTACCGTCGATGCAAAACGATTGGAAACCTCGAATAGCACGTATTCGTTCCAATTATCGATAGAAAGAACGATTGCTGGAGCTGGGAAGTGAATCCTTAGCTACCGTCGATGCAGAACGATTGGAAACATCGAATATCACGTATCCGTGCCAATTATCAATAGAAAGAACGATTGCGGGAGCTGGGAAGTGAATCCTTAGCTACCGTCGATGCAAAACGATTGGAAACCTCGAATAGCACGTATTCGTTCCAATTTTAGATAGAAAGAACGATTGCTGGAGCTGGGAAGTGAATCCTTACCTACCGTCGATGCAAAACGATTGGAAACATCGAATATCACGTATGCGTGCTAATTATCGATAGAAAGCACGATTGCTGGAGCTGGGAAGTGAATCCTCACCTACCGTCGATGCAAAACGATTGGAAACATCGAATATCACGTATGCGTGCTAATTATCGATAGAAAGAACGATTGCGGGAGTTGGGAAGTGAATCCTTAGCTACCGTCGATGCAGAACGATTGGAAACATCGAATATCACGTATTCGTGCGAATTTTAGATAGAAAGAATGATTGCGGGAGCTGGGAAGTGAATCCTTACCTACCGTCGATGCGAAACGATTGGAAACATCGAATATCACGTATGCGTGCCAATTATCGATAGAACGAACGATTGCGGGAGCTGGAAAGTGGATCCTTAGCTACCGTCGATGCAGAACGATTGGAAACATCGAATATCACGTATGCGTGCCAATTTTAGATAGAAAGAACGATTGCTGGAGCTGGGAAGTGAATCCTCACCTATCGTCGTTGCAAAACGATTGGAAACCTCGAATAGCACGTATTCGTGCCAATTATCGATAGAAAGAACGATTGCTGGAGCTGGGAAGTGAATCCTTAGCTACCGTCGATGCAGAACGATTGGAAACATCGAATTTCACGTATTCGTGCCAATTATCCATAGAAATAACGATTGCGGGAGCAGGGAAGTGAATTCTTAGCTACCGTCGATGCAGAACGATTGGAAACATCGAATATCACGTATGCGTGCCAATTATCGATAGAAAGAACGATTGCTGGAGCTGGGAAATGAATCCTTAGCTACCGTCGATGCAGAACGATTGGAAACATCGAATTTCACGTATTCGTGCCAATTACCGATAGAAAGAACGATTACGGGAGCTGGGAAGTGAATCCTTACCTCCTGTCGATGCAGAACGATTGGAAACATCGAATTTCACGTATTCGTGCCAATTTTAGATAGAAAGAACGATTGCTGGAGCTGGGAAGTGAATTCTTACCTACCGTCGATGCAAAACGATTGGAAACATCGAATATCACGTACGCGTGCTAATTATCGATAGAAAGAACGATTGCGGGAGCTGGGAAGTGAATCCTTACCTACCGTCGATGCAAAACGATTGGAAACCTCGAATAGCACGTATTCGTTCCAATTATCGATAGAAAGAACGATTGCTGGAGCTGGGAAGTGAATCCTTAGCTACCGTCGATGCAGAACGATTGGAAACATCGAATATCACGTATCCGTGCCAATTATCAATAGAAAGAACGATTGCGGGAGCTGGGAAGTGAATCCTTAGCTACCGTCGATGCAGAACGATTGGAAACATCGAATATCACATATTCGTGCCAATTATCGATAGAAAGAACAATTGCGGGTGCTGGGAAGTGAATTCTTAGCTACCGTCGATGCAGAACGATTGGAAACATCGAATATCACGTATGCGTGCCAATTATCGATAGAAAGAAGGATTGCTGGAGCTGCGAAGTGAATCCTTAGCTACCGTCGATGCAGAACGATTGGAAACATCGAATTTCACGTATTCGTGCCAATTATCGATAGAACGAACGATTGCGGGAGCTGGAAAGTGGATCCTTAGCTACCGTCGATGCAGAACGATTGGAAACATCGAATATCACGTATGCGTGCTAATTATCGATAGAAAGAACGATTGCGGGAGCTGGGAAGTTAATCCTCACCTATCGTCGTTGCAAAACGATTGGAAACCTCGAATAGCACGTATTCGTGCCAATTATCCATAGAAATAACGATTGCGGGAGCAGGGAAGTGAATTCTTAGCTACCGTCGATGCAGAACGATTGGAAACATCGAATATCACGTATGCGTGCCAATTATCGATAGAAAGAACGATTGCTGGAGCTGGGAAATGAATCCTTAGCTACCGTCGATGCAGAACGATTGGAAACATCGAATTTCACGTATTCGTGCCAATTATCGATAGAAAGAACGATTACGGGAGCTGGGAAGCGAATCCTTACCTCCTGTCGATGCAGAACGATTGGAAACATCGAATTTCACGTATTCGTGCCAATTTTAGATAGAAAGAACGATTGCTGGAGCTGGGAAGTGAATCCTTACCTACCGTCGATGCAAAACGATTGGAAACATCGAATATCACGTATGCGTGCTAATTATCGATAGAAAGAACGATTGCTGGAGCTGGGAAGTGAATCCTTAGCTACCGTCAATGCAGAACGATTGGAAACATCGAATTTCACGTATTCGTGCCAATTTTAGATAGAAAGAACGATTATGGGGGCAGGGAAGTGAATCCTTAGCTACCGCCGATGCGAAACGATTGGAAACATCGAATATCACGTATTCGTCCGAATTTTAGATAGAAGGAATGATTGCGGGAGCTGGGAAGTGAATCCATACCTACCGTCGATGCGAAACGATTGGAAACATCGAATATCACGTATTCGTGCGAATTTTAGATAGAACGAACGATTGCGGGAGCTGGAAAGTGGATCCTTAGCTACCGTCGATGCAGAACGATTGGAAACATCGAATAGCACGTATTCGTGCCAATTATCGATAGAACGAACGATTGCGGGAGCTGGAAAGTGGATCCTTAGCTACCGTCGATGCAGAACGATTGGAAACATCGAATAGCACGTATTCGTGCCAATTATCGATAGAAAGAACGATTGCGGGAGCTGGGAAGTGAATCCTTACCTCCCATCGATGCAAAACGATTGGAAACATCGAATAGCACGTATTCGTGCCAATTATCGATAGAAAGAACGATTGCGGGAGCTGGGAAGTGAATCCTTACGTCCTGTCGATGCAAAACGATTGGAAACATCGAATAGCACGTATTCGTGCCAATTGTCGATAGAAAGAACGATTGCGGGAGCTGGGAAGTGAATCCTTACCTCCCATCGATGCAAAACGATTGGAAACATCGAATAGCACGTATTCGTGCCAATTATCGATAGAAAGAACGATTGCGGGAGCTGGGAAGTGAATCCTTAGCTACCGTCGATGCAGAACGATTGTAAACATCGAATATCACATATGCGTGCCAATTAACGATAGAAAGAACGATTGCGGTTGCTGGGAAGTGAATTCTTAGCTACCGTCGATGCAGAACGATTGGAAACATCGAATATCACGTATGCGTGCCAATCATCGATAGAAAGAATGATTGCGGGAGCTGGGAAGTTAATCCTTACCTACCGTCGGTGCAAAACGATTGGAAACATCGAATATCATGTATGCGTGCCAATCATCGATAGAAAGAACGATTGCTGGAGCTGGGAAGTGGATCCTTAGCTACCGTCGATGCAGAACGATTGGAAACATCGAATATCAAGTATTCGTGCCAATTTTAGATAGATGAACGATTGCTGGAGCTGGGAAGTGAATCCTTACCAACCGTCGATGCAAAACGATTGGAAACATCGAATATCACGTATGCGTGCTAATTATCGATAGAAAGAACGATTGCGGGAGCTGGGAAGTTAATCCTCACCTATCGTCGATGCAAAACGATTGCAAACATCGAATAGCACGTATTCGTGCCAATTATCGATAGAAAGAACGTTTGCGGGAGCTGGGAAGTGAATCCTTACCTACCGTCGATGCAAAACGATTGGAAACCTCGAATAGCACGTATTCGTGCCAATTATCGATAGAAAGAACGATTGCTGGAGCTGGGAAGTGAATCCTTAGCTACCGTCGATGCAGAACGATTGGAAACATCGAATATCACGTATTCGTGCGAATTTTAGATAGAAAGAATGATTGCGGGAGCTGGGAAGTGAATCCTTACCTACCGTCGATGCGAAACGATTGGAAACATCGAATATCACGAATGCGTGCCAATTATCGATAGAACGAACGATTGCGGGAGCTGGAAAGTGGATCCTTAGCTACCGTCGATGCGAAACGATTGCAAACATCGAATAGCACGTATTCGTGCCAATTATCGATAGAAAGAACGATTGCGGGAGCTGGGAAGTGAATCCTTACCTACCGTCGATGCAACACGATTGGAAACATCGAATATCACGTATTCGTGCGAATTTTAGATAGAAAGAATGATTGCGGGAGCTGGGAAGTGAATTCTTACCCACCGTCGATGCGAAACGATTGGAAACATCGAATATCACGTATGCGTGCCAATTATCGATAGAAAGAACGATTGCTGGAGCTGGGAAGTGAATCCTTAGCTACCGTCGATGAAAAACGATTGGAAACATCGAATATCACGTATTCGTGCCAATTTTAGATAGAAAGAACGATTGCTGGAGCTGGGAAGTGAATCCTCACCTATCGTCGTTGCAAAACGATTGGAAACCTCGAATAGCACGTATTCGTGCCAATTATCGATAGAAAGAACGATTGCTGGAGCTGGGAAGTGAATCCTTAGCTACCGTCAATGCAGAACGATTGGAAACATCGAATTTCACGTATTCGTGCCAATTATCCATAGAAATAACAATTGCGGGAGCAGGGAAGTGAATTCTTAGCTACCGTCGATGCAGAACGATTGGAAACATCGAATATCACGTATGCGTGCCAATTATCGATAGAAAGAACGATTGCTGGAGCTGGGAAATGAATCCTTAGCTACCGTCGATGCAGAACGATTGGAAACATCGAATTTCACGTATTCGTGCCAATTATCGATAGAAAGAACGATTACGGGAGCTGGGAAGTGAATCCTTACCTCCTGTTGATGCAGAACGATTGGAAACATCGAATTTCACGTATTCGTGCCAATTTTAGATAGAAAGAACGATTGCTGGAGCTGGGAAGTGAATTCTTACCTACCGTCGATGCAAAACGATTGGAAACATCGAATATCACGTACGCGTGCTAATTATCGATAGAAAGAACGATTGCGGGAGCTGGGAAGTGAATCCTTACCTACCGTCGATGCAAAACGATTGGAAACCTCGAATAGCACGTATTCGTTCCAATTATCGATAGAAAGAACGATTGCTGGAGCTGGGAAGTGAATCCTTAGCTACCGTCGATGCAGAACGATTGGAAACATCGAATATCACGTATCCGTGCCAATTATCAATAGAAAGAACGATTGCGGGAGCTGGGAAGTGAATCCTTAGCTACCGTCGATGCAAAACGATTGGAAACCTCGAATAGCACGTATTCGTTCCAATTTTAGATAGAAAGAACGATTGCTGGAGCTGGGAAGTGAATCCTTACCTACCGTCGATGCAAAACGATTGGAAACATCGAATATCACGTATGCGTGCTAATTATCGATAGAAAGCACGATTGCTGGAGCTGGGAAGTGAATCCTCACCTACCGTCGATGCAAAACGATTGGAAACATCGAATATCACGTATGCGTGCTAATTATCGATAGAAAGAACGATTGCGGGAGTTGGGAAGTGAATCCTTAGCTACCGTCGATGCAGAACGATTGGAAACATCGAATATCACGTATTCGTGCGAATTTTAGATAGAAAGAATGATTGCGGGAGCTGGGAAGTGAATCCTTACCTACCGTCGATGCGAAACGATTGGAAACATCGAATATCACGTATGCGTGCCAATTATCGATAGAACGAACGATTGCGGGAGCTGGAAAGTGGATCCTTAGCTACCGTCGATGCAGAACGATTGGAAACATCGAATATCACGTATGCGTGCCAATTTTAGATAGAAAGAACGATTGCTGGAGCTGGGAAGTGAATCCTCACCTATCGTCGTTGCAAAACGATTGGAAACCTCGAATAGCACGTATTCGTGCCAATTATCGATAGAAAGAACGATTGCTGGAGCTGGGAAGTGAATCCTTAGCTACCGTCGATGCAGAACGATTGGAAACATCGAATTTCACGTATTCGTGCCAATTATCCATAGAAATAACGATTGCGGGAGCAGGGAAGTGAATTCTTAGCTACCGTCGATGCAGAACGATTGGAAACATCGAATATCACGTATGCGTGCCAATTATCGATAGAAAGAACGATTGCTGGAGCTGGGAAATGAATCCTTAGCTACCGTCGATGCAGAACGATTGGAAACATCGAATTTCACGTATTCGTGCCAATTACCGATAGAAAGAACGATTACGGGAGCTGGGAAGTGAATCCTTACCTCCTGTCGATGCAGAACGATTGGAAACATCGAATTTCACGTATTCGTGCCAATTTTAGATAGAAAGAACGATTGCTGGAGCTGGGAAGTGAATTCTTACCTACCGTCGATGCAAAACGATTGGAAACATCGAATATCACGTACGCGTGCTAATTATCGATAGAAAGAACGATTGCGGGAGCTGGGAAGTGAATCCTTACCTACCGTCGATGCAAAACGATTGGAAACCTCGAATAGCACGTATTCGTTCCAATTATCGATAGAAAGAACGATTGCTGGAGCTGGGAAGTGAATCCTTAGCTACCGTCGATGCAGAACGATTGGAAACATCGAATATCACGTATCCGTGCCAATTATCAATAGAAAGAACGATTGCGGGAGCTGGGAAGTGAATCCTTAGCTACCGTCGATGCAGAACGATTGGAAACATCGAATATCACATATTCGTGCCAATTATCGATAGAAAGAACAATTGCGGGTGCTGGGAAGTGAATTCTTAGCTACCGTCGATGCAGAACGATTGGAAACATCGAATATCACGTATGCGTGCCAATTATCGATAGAAAGAAGGATTGCTGGAGCTGCGAAGTGAATCCTTAGCTACCGTCGATGCAGAACGATTGGAAACATCGAATTTCACGTATTCGTGCCAATTATCGATAGAAAGAACGATTACGGGAGCTGGGAAGCGAATTCTTACCTCCTGTCGATGCAGAACGATTGGAAACATCGAATTTCACGTATTCGTGCCAATTTTAGATAGAAAGAACGATTGCTGGAGCTGGGAAGTGAATCCTTACCTACCGTCGATGCAAAACGATTGGAAACATCGAATATCACGTATGCGTGCTAATTATCGATAGAAAGAACGATTGCTGGAGCTGGGAAGTGAATCCTTAGCTACCGTCGATGCAGAACGATTGGAAACATCGAATATCACATATTCGTGCCAATTATCGATAGAAAGAACGATTGCGGGTGCTGGGAAGTGAATTCTTAGCTACCGTCGATGCAGAACGATTGGAAACATCGAATATCACGTATGCGTGCCAATTATCGATAGAAAGAAGGATTGCTGGAGCTGGGAAGTGAATCCTTAGCTACCGTCGATGCAGAACGATTGGAAACATCGAATTTCACGTATTCGTGCCAATTATCGATAGAAAGAACGATTACGGGAGCTGGGAAGCGAATTCTTACCTCCTGTCGATGCAGAACGATTGGAAACATCGAATTTCACGTATTCGTGCCAATTTTAGATAGAAAGAACGATTGCTGGAGCTGGGAAGTGAATCCTTACCTACCGTCGATGCAAAACGATTGGAAACATCGAATATCACGTATGCGTGCTAATTATCGATAGAAAGAACGATTGCTGGAGCTGGGAAGTGAATCCTTAGCTACCGTCAATGCAGAACGATTGGAAACATCGAATTTCACGTATTCGTGCCAATTTTAGATAGAAAGAACGATTATGGGGGCAGGGAAGTGAATCCTTAGCTACCGCCGATGCGAAACGATTGGAAACATCGAATATCACGTATTCGTCCGAATTTTAGATAGAAGGAATGATTGCGGGAACTGGCAAGTGAATCCATACCTACCGTCGATGCGAAACGATTGGAAACATCGAATATCACGTATTCGTGCCAATTATCGATAGAAAGAACGATTGCGGGAGCTGGGAAGTGAATCCTTACCTCCCGTCGATGCAGAACGATTGGAAACATCGAATGTAACGTATTCGAGCCAATTACCGACAGAAAGAACGATTGCGAGGGCTGGGAAGTGAATCCTTACCTACCGTCGATGAAAAACGATTGGAAACATCGAATAGCACGTATTCGTGCCAATTATCGGTACAAAGAACGAATGCGGGAGCTGGGAAGTGAATCCTTTCCTACCGTCGATGCGAAACGATTGGAAACATCGAATATCACGTATTCGTGCGAATTTTAGATAGAACGAACGATTGCGGGAGCTGGAAAGTGGATCCTTAGCTACCGTCGATGCAGAACGATTGGAAACATCGAATAGCACGTATTCGTGCCAATTATCGATAGAAAGAACGATTGCGGGAGCTGGGAAGTGAATCCTTACCTCCCATCGATGCAAAACGATTGGAAACATCGAATAGCACGTATTCGTGCCAATTATCGATAGAAAGAACGATTGCGGGAGCTGGGAAGTGAATCCTTACCTACCGTCGATGCAAAACGATTGAAAACCTCGAATAGCACGTATTCGTGCCAATTATCGATAGAAAGAACGATTGCGGGAGCTGGGAAGTGAATCCTTACGTCCTGTCGATGCAAAACGATTGGAAACATCGAATAGCACGTATTCGTGCCAATTGTCGATAGAAAGAACGATTGCGGGAGCTGGGAAGTGAATCCTTACCTCCCGTTCGATGCAAAACGATTGGAAACATCGAATAGCACGTATTCGTGCCAATTATCGATAGAAATAACGATTGCGGGAGCTGGGAAGTGAATCCTTACCTACCGTCGATGCAAAACGATTGGACACATCGAATAGCACGTATTCGTGCCAATTATCGATAGAAAGAACGATTGCGGGAGCTGGGAAGTGGATCCTTACCTACCGTCGATGCAAAACGATTGGAAACCTCGAATAGCACGTATTCGTGCCAATTATCGATAGAAAGAACGATTGCTGGAGCTGGGAAGTGAATCCTTAGCTACCGTCGATGCAGAACGATTGGAAACATCGAATTTCACGTATTCGTTCCAATTATCCATAGAAAGAACGATTGCGGGAGCAGGGAAGTGAATCCTTACCTACCGTCGATGCAAAACGATTGGAAACCTCGAATAGCACGTATTCTTTCCAATTATCGATAGAAAGAACGATTGCTGGAGCTGGGAAGTGAATCCATAGCTACCGTCGATGCAGAACGATTGGAAACATCGAATATCACGTATCCGTGCCAATTATCAATAGAAAGAACGATTGCGGGAGCTGGGAAGTGAATCCTTAGCTACCGTCGATGCAGAACGATTGGAAACATCGAATATCACATATACGTGCCAATTAACGATAGAAAGAACGATTGCGGGTGCTGGGAAGTGAATTCTTAGCTACCGTCGATGCAGAACGATTGGAAACATCGAATATCACGTATGCGTGCCAATTATCGATAGAAAGAAGGATTGCTGGAGCTGGGAAGTGAATCCTTAGCTACCGCCGATGCGAAACGATTGGAAACATCGAATATCACGTATTCGTCCGAATTTTAGATAGAAAGAATGATTGCGGGAGCTGGGAAGTGAATCCATACCTACCGTCGATGCGAAAGGATTGGAAACATCGAATATCACGTATTCGTGCGAATTTTAGATAGAAGGAATGATTGCGGGAGCTGGGAAGTGAATCCTTACCTACCGTCGATGCGAAACAATTGGAAACATCGAATATCACGTATGCGTGCCAATTATCGATAGAACGAACGATTGCGGGAGCTGGAAAGTGGATCCTTAGCTACCGTCGATGCAGAACGATTGGAAACATCGAATATCACGTATTCGTGCCAATTTTAGATAGAAAGAACGATTGCTGGAGCTGGGAAGTGAATCCTTACCTACCGTCTATGCAAAACGATTGGAAACTTCGAATATCACGTATGCGTGCTAATTATCGATAGAAAGAACGATTGCTGGAGCTGGGAAGTGAATCCTTGGCTACCTTCAATGCAGAACGATTGGAAACATCGAATTTCACGTATTCGTGTCAATTTTAGATAGAAAGAACGATTATGGGGGCAGGGAAGTGAATCCTTAGCTACCGTCGATGCAACACGATTGGAAACATCGAATATCACGTATTCGTGCGAATTTTAGATAGAAAGAATGATTGCGGGAGCTGGGAAGTGAATTCTTACCTACCGTCGATGCGAAACGATTGGAAACATCGAATATCACGTATGCGTGCCAATTATCGATAGAAATAACGATTGCGGGAGCTGGAAAGTGGATCCTTAGCTACCGTCGATGCGAAACGATTGCAAACATCGAATAGCACGTATTCGTGCCAATTATCGATAGAAAGAACTATTGCGGGAGCTGGAAAGTGAATCCTTACCTACCGTCGATGCAACACGATTGGAAACATCGAATATCACGTATTCGTGCGAATTTTAGATAGAAAGAATGATTGCGGGAGCTGGGAAGTGAATTCTTACCTACCGTCGATGCGAAACGATTGGAAACATCGAATATCACGTATGCGTGCCAATTATCGATAGAAAGAACGATTGCTGGAGCTGGGAAGTTAATCCTTAGCTACCGTCGATGAAAAACGATTGGAAACATCGAATATCACGTATTCGTGCCAATTTTAGATAGAAAGAACGATTGCTGGAGCTGGGAAGTGAATCCTCACCTACCGTCGATGCAAAACGATTGGAAACATCGAATATCACGTATGCGTGCTAATTATCGATAGAAAGAACGATTGCGGGAGCTGGGAAGTGAATCCTTACCTACCGTCAATGCAGAACGATTGGAAACATCGAATTTCACGTATTCGTGCCAATTTTAGATAGAAAGAACGATTATGGGGGCAGGGAAGTGAATCCTTAGCTACCGCCGATGCGAAACGATTGGAAACATCGAATATCACGTATTCGTCCGAATTTTAGATAGAAGGAATGATTGCGGGAGCTGGGAAGTGAATCCATACCTACCGTCGATGCGAAACGATTGGAAACATCGAATATCACGTATTCGTGCCAATTATCGATAGAAAGAACGATTGCGGGAGCTGGGAAGTGAATCCTTACCTCCCGTCGATGCAGAACGATTGGAAACATCGAATGTAACGTATTCGAGCCAATTACCGACAGAAAGAACGATTGCGAGGGCTGGGAAGTGAATCCTTACCTACCGTCGATGAAAAACGATTGGAAACATCGAATAGCACGTATTCGTGCCAATTATCGGTACAAAGAACGAATGCGGGAGCTGGGAAGTGAATCCTTTCCTACCGTCGATGCGAAACGATTGGAAACATCGAATATCACGTATTCGTGCGAATTTTAGATAGAACGAACGATTGCGGGAGCTGGAAAGTGGATCCTTAGCTACCGTCGATGCAGAACGATTGGAAACATCGAATAGCACGTATTCGTGCCAATTATCGATAGAAAGAACGATTGCGGGAGCTGGGAAGTGAATCCTTACCTCCCATCGATGCAAAACGATTGGAAACATCGAATAGCACGTATTCGTGCCAATTATCGATAGAAAGAACGATTGCGGGAGCTGGGAAGTGAATCCTTACCTACCGTCGATGCAAAACGATTGGAAACCTCGAATAGCACGTATTCGTGCCAATTATCGATAGAAAGAACGATTGCGGGAGCTGGGAAGTGAATCCTTACGTCCTGTCGATGCAAAACGATTGGAAACATCGAATATCACGTATTCGTGCGAATTTTAGATAGAACGAACGATTGCGGGAGCTGGAAAGTGGATCCTTAGCTATCGTCGATGCAGAACGATTGGAAACATCGAATAGCACGTATTCGTGCCAATTATCGATAGAAAGAACGATTGCGGGAGCTGGGAAGTGAATCCTTACCTCCCATCGATGCAAAACGATTGGAAACATCGAATAGCACGTATTCGTGCCAATTATCGATAGAAAGAACGATTGCGGGAGCTGGGAAGTGAATCCTTACCTACCGTCGATGAAAAACGATTGGAAACCTCGAATTGCACGTATTCGTGCCAATTATCGATAGAAAGAACGATTGCGGGAGCTGGGAAGTGAATCCTTACGTCCTGTCGATGCAAAACGATTGGAAACATCGAATAGCACGTATTCGTGCCAATTTTCGATAGAAAGAACGATTGCGGGAGCTGGGATGTGAATCCTTACCTCCCGTTCGATGCAAAACGATTGGAAACATCGAATAGCACGTATTCGTGCCAATTATCGATAGAAAGAACGATTGCTGGAGCTGGGAAGTGAATCCTTACCTACCGTCGATGCAAAACGATTGGAAACATCGAATATCACGTATTCGTGCTAATTATCGATTGAAAGAACGATTGCTGGAGCTGGGAAGTGAATCCTTAGCTACCGTCAATGCAGAACGATTGGAAACATCGAATTTCACGTATTCGTGCCAATTTTAGATAGAAAGAACGATTATGGGGGCAGGGAAGTGAATCCTTAGCTACCGCCGCACAGTGGTTCGAAACTGAGAAATACTAGGCATACATAAAAAACAAAATGTTTGCTTCTGCATTCTTATGTTCATTTTTTAAACCTTCTACTATTATACTATATATATTTAGTCAAATTTTATGAATTTATTTCATATTTTTCTCATAATTAGCCAAACATTACCTTAACCTCTCGAAAGTGTTCTACAATATTTTGTATTTTTATGTTTCCAGAAAATAGTTAGCGGTTCAATTTTTGGTGGAATGGTTTTAGTTAGCTTTCTTCTTATAATGAAAATTATAAACATTTACATAGTTAATATTTTCCTACCAAATTATCATTTTTTTTTTTCTTTTCCTTTTTTGTAAATAACAAAAATTGTTTGTATTTGTTTGTAATTTCACGCATATCCCATCATTCTAGACAGTTTCAGGTATGCAAAATTTAAAAAGTTGCATCCGTCCGCGTCCGTCCCTTTGAGAAATTGATGTTTTTCTTGCAACAAAAATAGGTGCGAGATAGGTAAAATGCCTCGAAAGTGTTCTACAATATTTTATATTTTTATGTTTCCAGAAAGTAGTTGGCGGTTCAATTTTCATTGGAATGGTTATAGCTACCCTTCTTCTTACAATAAAAATTAGAAAAATTTACATGGCCTCTATTTTGCCGTTGAACCCTTTTGGTCACGTTTATTAATTTTCTTTTTTAATTTTTTTTTCAAGTTTGAATGAGTATCGTGTAGTAATATTACCTATAACCTTGAATAAAAAAAAAATTGTGAAATATGTGAAATTTCGAGGTATGCCTAGTATTTTTCATTTTCGAACCACTGTGCGCCGATGCGAAACGATTGGAAACATCGAATATCACGTATTCGTCCGAATTTTAGATAGAAAGAATGATTGCGGGAGCTGGGAAGTGAATCCTTAGCTACCGTCAATGCAGAACGATTGGAAACATCGAATATCACGTATGCGTGCCAATTATCGATAGAACGAACGATTGCGGGAGCTGGGAAGTGAATCCTTACCTACCGTCGATGCAAAACGATTGGAAACATCGAATATCACGTATTCGTGCGAATTTTAGATAGAAAGAATGATTGCGGGAGCTGGGAAGTGAATCCTTACCTACCGTCGATGCGAAACAATTGGAAACATCGAATATCACGTATGCGTGCCAATTATCGATAGAACGAACGATTGCGGGAGCTGGAAAGTGGATCCTTAGCTACCGTCGATGCAGAACGATTGGAAACATCGAATATCACGTATTCGTGCCAATTTTAGATAGAAAGAACGATTGCTGGAGCTGGGAAGTGAATCCTTACCTACCGTCTATGCAAAACGATTGGAAACTTCGAATATCACGTATGCGTGCTAATTATCGATAGAAAGAACGATTGCTGGAGCTGGGAAGTGAATCCTTGGCTACCGTCAATGCAGAACGATTGGAAACATCGAATTTCACGTATTCGTGTCAATTTTAGATAGAAAGAACGATTATGGGGGCGGGGAAGTGAATCCTTAGCTACCGTCGATGCAACACGATTGGAAACATCGAATATCACGTATTCGTGCGAATTTTAGATAGAAAGAATGATTGCGGGAGCTGGGAAGTGAATCCTTACCTACCGTCGATGCGAAACAATTGGAAACATCGAATATCACGTATGCGTGCCAATTATCGATAGAACGAACGATTGCGGGAGCTGGAAAGTGGATCCTTAGCTACCGTCGATGCAGAACGATTGGAAACATCGAATATCACGTATTCGTGCCAATTTTAGATAGAAAGAATGATTGCGGGAGCTGGGAAGTGAATTCTTACCTACCGTCGATGCGAAACGATTGGAAACATCGAATATCACGTATGCGTGCCAATTATCGATAGAAATAACGATTGCGGGAGCTGGAAAGTAGATCCTTAGCTACCGTCGATGCGAAACGATTGCAAACATCGAATAGCACGTATTCGTGCCAATTATCGATAGAAAGAACGATTGCGGGAGCTGGGAAGTGAATCCTTACCTACCGTCGATGCAAAATGATTGGGAACCTCGAATAGCACGTATTCGTGCCAATTATCGATAGAAAGAACGATTGCTGGAGCTGGGAAGTGAATCCTCAGCTACCGTCGATGAAAAACGATTGGAAACATCGAATAGGACGTATTCGTGCCAATTATCGATAGAAAGAACGATTGCGGGAGCTGGGAAGTGAATCCTCAGCTACCGTCGATGCAGAACGATTGGAAACATCGAATATCACGTATGCGTGCCAATTATCGATAGAAAGAACGATTGCGGGAGCTGGAAAGTGGATCCTTAGCTACCGTCGATGCAGAACGATTGGAAACATCGAATATCACATATTCGTGCCAATTATCGATAGAAAGAACGATTGCGGGAGCTGGGAAGTGAATCCTCAGCTACCGTCGATGCAGAACGATTGGAAACATCGAATATCACGTATGCGTGCCAATTATCGATAGAAAGAACGATTGCGGGAGCTGGGAAGTGAATCCTTAGCTACCGTCGATGCAGAACGATTGGAAACATCGAATGTAACGTATTCGAGCCAATTACCGACAGAAAGAACGATTGCGAGGGCTGGGAAGTGAATCCTTACCTAGCGTCGATGAAAAACGATTGGAAACATCGAATATCACGTATGCGTGCCAATTATCGATAGAACGAACGATTGCGGGAGCTGGAAAGTGGATCCTTAGCTACCGTCGATGAAGAACGATTGGAAACATCGAATATCACGTATTCGTGCCAATTTTAGATAGAAAGAACGATTGCTGGTGCTGGGAAGTGAATCCTTACCTACCGTCGATGCAAAACGATTGGAAACATCGAATATCACATATTCGTGCCAATTAACGATAGAAAGAACGATTGCGGGTGCTGGGAAGTGAATTCTTAGCTACCGTCGATGCAGAACGATTGGAAACACCGAATATCACGTATGCGTGCCAATCATCGATAGAAAGAACGATTGCTGGAGCTGGGAAGTGAATCCTTACCTACCGTCGATGCAAAACGATTGGAAACATCGAATATCATGTATTCGTGCGAATTTTAGATAGAAAGAATGATTGCGGGAGCTGGGAAGTGAATCCTTACCTACCGTCGATGCGAAACGATTGGAAACATCGAATATCACGTATGCGTGCCAATTATCGCTAGAACGAACGATTGCGGGAGCTGGGAAGTGAATCCTTAGCTACCGTCGATGCAGAACGATTGGAAACATCGAATATCACGTATTCGTGCGAATTTTAGATAGAAAGAATGATTGCGGGAGCTGGGAAGTGAATCCTTACCTACCGTCGATGCGAAACAATTGGAAACATCGAATATCAGGTATGCGTGCCAATTATCGATAGAACGAACGATTGCGGGAGCTGGACAGTGGATCCTTAGCTACCGTCGATGCAGAACGATTGGAAACATCGAATATCACGTATTCGTGCCAATTTTAGATAGAAAGAACGATTGCTGGAGCTGGGAAGTGAATCCTTACCTACCGTCGATGCAAAACGATTGGAAACATCGAATATCACGTATGCGTGCTAATTATCGATTGAAAGAACGATTGCTGGAGCTGGGAAGTGAATCCTTGGCTACCGTCAATGCAGAACGATTGGAAACATCGAATTTCACGTATTCGTGTCAATTTTAGATAGAAAGAACGATTATGGGGGCGGGGAAGTGAATCCTTAGCTACCGTCGATGCAACACGATTGGAAACATCGAATATCACGTATTCGTGCGAATTTTAGATAGAAAGAATGATTGCGGGAGCTGGGAAGTGAATCCTTACCTACCGTCGATGCGAAACAATTGGAAACATCGAATATCACGTATGCGTGCCAATTATCGATAGAACGAACGATTGCGGGAGCTGGAAAGTGGATCCTTAGCTACCGTCGATGCAGAACGATTGGAAACATCGAATATCACGTATTCGTGCCAATTTTAGATAGAAAGAATGATTGCGGGAGCTGGGAAGTGAATTCTTACCTACCGTCGATGCGAAACGATTGGAAACATCGAATATCACGTATGCGTGCCAATTATCGATAGAAATAACGATTGCGGGAGCTGGAAAGTAGATCCTTAGCTACCGTCGATGCGAAACGATTGCAAACATCGAATAGCACGTATTCGTGCCAATTATCGATAGAAAGAACGATTGCGGGAGCTGGGAAGTGAATCCTTACCTACCGTCGATGCAAAATGATTGGGAACCTCGAATAGCACGTATTCGTGCCAATTATCGATAGAAAGAACGATTGCTGGAGCTGGGAAGTGAATCCTCAGCTACCGTCGATGAAAAACGATTGGAAACATCGAATAGGACGTATTCGTGCCAATTATCGATAGAAAGAACGATTGCGGGAGCTGGGAAGTGAATCCTCAGCTACCGTCGATGCAGAACGATTGGAAACATCGAATATCACGTATGCGTGCCAATTATCGATAGAAAGAACGATTGCGGGAGCTGGAAAGTGGATCCTTAGCTACCGTCGATGCAGAACGATTGGAAACATCGAATATCACATATTCGTGCCAATTATCGATAGAAAGAACGATTGCGGGAGCTGGGAAGTGAATCCTCAGCTACCGTCGATGCAGAACGATTGGAAACATCGAATATCACGTATGCGTGCCAATTATCGATAGAAAGAACGATTGCGGGAGCTGGGAAGTGAATCCTTAGCTACCGTCGATGCAGAACGATTGGAAACATCGAATGTAACGTATTCGAGCCAATTACCGACAGAAAGAACGATTGCGAGGGCTGGGAAGTGAATCCTTACCTAGCGTCGATGAAAAACGATTGGAAACATCGAATATCACGTATGCGTGCCAATTATCGATAGAACGAACGATTGCGGGAGCTGGAAAGTGGATCCTTAGCTACCGTTGATGAAGAACGATTGGAAACATCGAATATCACGTATTCGTGCCAATTTTAGATAGAAAGAACGATTGCTGGTGCTGGGAAGTGAATCCTTACCTACCGTCGATGCAAAACGATTGGAAACATCGAATATCACATATTCGTGCCAATTAACGATAGAAAGAACGATTGCGGGTGCTGGGAAGTGAATTCTTAGCTACCGTCGATGCAGAACGATTGGAAACACCGAATATCACGTATGCGTGCCAATCATCGATAGAAAGAACGATTGCTGGAGCTGGGAAGTGAATCCTTACCTACCGTCGATGCAAAACGATTGGAAACATCGAATATCATGTATTCGTGCGAATTTTAGATAGAAAGAATGATTGCGGGAGCTGGGAAGTGAATCCTTACCTACCGTCGATGCGAAACGATTGGAAACATCGAATATCACGTATGCGTGCCAATTATCGCTAGAACGAACGATTGCGGGAGCTGGGAAGTGAATCCTTACCTACCGTCGATGCAAAACGATTGGAAACATCGAATATCACGTATTCGTGCGAATTTTAGATAGAAAGAATGATTGCGGGAGCTGGGAAGTGAATCCTTACCTACCGTCGATGCGAAACAATTGGAAACATCGAATATCAGGTATGCGTGCCAATTATCGATAGAACGAACGATTGCGGGAGCTGGACAGTGGATCCTTAGCTACCGTCGATGCAGAACGATTGGAAACATCGAATATCACGTATTCGTGCCAATTTTAGATAGAAAGAACGATTGCTGGAGCTGGGAAGTGAATCCTTACCTACCGTCGATGCAAAACGATTGGAAACATCGAATTTCACGTATTCGTGCCAATTTTAGATAGAAAGAACGATTATGGGGGCAGGGAAGTGAATCCTTAGCTACCGCCGCACAGTGGTTCGAAACTGAGAAATACTAGGCATACATAAAAAAAAAAATGTTTGCTTCTGCATTCTTATGTTCATTTTTTAAACCTTCTACTATTATACTATATATATTTAGTCAAATTTTATGAATTTATTTCATATTTTTCTCATAATTAGCCAAACATTACCTTAACCTCTCGAAAGTGTTCTACAATATTTTGTATTTTTATGTTTCCAGAAAATAGTTAGCGGTTCAATTTTTGGTGGAATGGTTTTAGTTAGCTTTCTTCTTATAATGAAAATTATAAACATTTACATAGTTAATATTTTCCTACCAAATTATCATTTTTTTTTTTCTTTTCCTTTTTTGTAAATAACAAAAATTGTTTGTATTTGTTTGTAATTTCACGCATATCCCATCATTCTAGACAGTTTCAGGTATGCAAAATTTAAAAAGTTGCATCCGTCCGCGTCCGTCCCTTTGAGAAATTGATGTTTTTCTTGCAACAAAAATAGGTGCGAGATAGGTAAAATGCCTCGAAAGTGTTCTACAATATTTTATATTTTTATGTTTCCAGAAAGTAGTTGGCGGTTCAATTTTTATTGGAATGGTTATAGTTAGCTTTCTTCTTATAATGAAAATTATAAACATTTACATAGTTAATATTTTCCTACCAAATTATCATTTTTTTTTCTTTTCCTTTTTTGTAAATAACAAAAATTGTTTGTATTTGTTTGTAATTTCACGCATATCCCATCATTCTAGACAGTTTCAGGTATGCAAAATTTAAAAAGTTGCATCCGTCCGCGTCCGTCCCTTTGAGAAATTGATGTTTTTCTTGCAACAAAAATAGGTGCGAGATAGGTAAAATGCCTCGAAAGTGTTCTACAATATTTTATATTTTTATGTTTGCAGAAAGTAGTTGGCGGTTCAATTTTCATTGGAATGGTTATAGCTACCCTTCTTCTTACAATAAAAATTAGAAAAATTTACATGGCCTCTATTTTGCCGTTGAACCCTTTTGGTCACGTTTATTAATTTTCTTTTTTAATTTTTTTTTCAAGTTTGAATGAGTATTGTGTAGTAATATTACCTATAACCTTGAATTAAAAAAAAAATTGTGAAATATGTGAAATTTCGAGGTATGCCTAGTATTTTTCATTTTCGAACCACTGTGCGCCGATGCGAAACGATTGGAAACATCGAATATCACGTATGCGTGCCAATTATCGATAGAAAGAACGATTGCTGGAGCTAGGAAATGAATCCTTAGCTACCGTCGATGCAGAACGATTGGAAACATCGAATTTCACGTATTCGTGCCAATTATCGATAGAAAGAACGATTACGGGAGCTGGGAAGCGAATCCTTACCTCCTGTCGATGCAGAACGATTGGAAACATCGAATTTCACGTATTCGTGCCAATTTTAGATAGAAAGAACGATTGCTGGAGCTGGGAAGTGAATCCTTACCTACCGTCGATGCAAAACGATTGGAAACATCGAATATCACGTATGCGTGCTAATTATCGATAGAAAGAACGATTGCTGGAGCTGGGAAGTGAATCCTTAGCTACCGTCAATGCAGAACGATTGGAAACATCGAATTTCACGTATTCGTGCCAATTTTAGATAGAAAGAACGATTATGGGGGCAGGAAGTGAATCCTTAGCTACCGCCGATGCGAAACGATTGGAAACATCGAATATCACGTATTCGTCCGAATTTTAGATAGAAGGAATGATTGCGGGAGCTGGGAAGTGAATCCATACCTACCGTCGATGCGAAACGATTGGAAACATCGAATATCACGTATTCGTGCCAATTATCGATAGAAAGAACGATTGCGGGAGCTGGGAAGTGAATCCTTACCTCCCGTCGATGCAGAACGATTGGAAACATCGAATGTAACGTATTCGAGCCAATTACCGACAGAAAGAACGATTGCGAGGGCTGGGAAGTGAATCCTTACCTACCGTCGATGAAAAACGATTGGAAACATCGAATAGCACGTATTCGTGCCAATTATCGGTACAAAGAACGAATGCGGGAGCTGGGAAGTGAATCCTTTCCTACCGTCGATGCGAAACGATTGGAAACATCGAATATCACGTATTCGTGCGAATTTTAGATAGAACGAACGATTGCGGGGGCTGGAAAGTGGATCCTTAGCTACCGTCGATGCAGAACGATTGGAAACATCGAATAGCACGTATTCGTGCCAATTATCGATAGAAAGAACGATTGCGGGAGCTGGGAAGTGAATCCTTACCTCCCATCGATGCAAAACGATTGGAAACATCGAATAGCACGTATTCGTGCCAATTATCGATAGAAAGAACGATTGCGGGAGCTGGGAAGTGAATCCTTACCTACCGTCGATGCAAAACGATTGGAAACCTCGAATAGCACGTATTCGTGCCAATTATCGATAGAAAGAACGATTGCGGGAGCTGGGAAGTGAATCCTTACGTCCTGTCGATGCAAAACGATTGGAAACATCGAATAGCACGTATTCGTGCCAATTGTCGATAGAAAGGACGATTGCGGGAGCTGGGAAGTGAATCCTTACCTCCCGTTCGATGCAAAACGATTGGAAACATCGAATAGCACGTATTCGTGCCAATTATCGATAGAAATAACGATTGCGGGAGCTGGGAAGTGAATCCTTACCTACCGTCGATGCAAAACGATTGGACACATCGAATAGCACGTATTCGTGCCAATTATCGATAGAAAGAACGATTGCGGGAGCTGGGAAGTGGATCCTTACCTACCGTCGATGCAAAACGATTGGAAACCTCGAATAGCACGTATTCGTGCCAATTATCGATAGAAAGAACGATTGCTGGAGCTGGGAAGTGAATCCTTAGCTACCGTCGATGCAGAACGATTGGAAACATCGAATTTCACGTATTCGTTCCAATTATCTATAGAAAGAACGATTGCGGGAGCAGGGAAGTGAATCCATACCTACCGCCGATGCGAAACGATTGGAAACATCGAATATCACGTATTCGTGCGAATTTTAGATAGAAAGAATGATTGCGGGAGCTGGGAAGTGAATCCTTACCTACCGTCGATGCAACACGATTGGAAACATCGAATATCACGTATTCGTGCGAATTTTAGATAGAAAGAATGATTGCGGGAGCTGGGAAGTGAATTCTTACCTACCGTCGATGTGAAACGATTGGAAACATCGAATTTCACGTATTCGTGCCAATTATCGATAGAAAGAACGATTACGGGAGCTGGGAAGCGAATCCTTACCTCCTGTCGATGCAGAACGATTGGAAACATCGAATTTCACGTATTCGTGCCAATTTTAGATAGAAAGAACGATTGCTGGAGCTGGGAAGTGAATCCTTACCTACCGTCGATGCAAAACGATTGGAAACATCGAATATCACGTATGCGTGCTAATTATCGATAGAAAGAACGATTGCTGGAGCTGGGAAGTGAATCCTTAGCTACCGTCAATGCAGAACGATTGGAAACATCGAATTTCACGTATTCGTGCCAATTTTAGATAGAGAGAACGATTATGGGGGCAGGGAAGTGAATCCTTAGCTACCGCCGATGCGAAACGATTGGAAACATCGAATATCACGTATTCGTCCGAATTTTAGATAGAAGGAATGATTGCGGGAGCTGGGAAGTGAATCCATACCTACCGTCGATGCGAAACGATTGGAAACATCGAATATCAC
This sequence comes from Nomada ferruginata, assembly GCA_963583965.1. Lineage (NCBI taxonomy): Eukaryota > Metazoa > Arthropoda > Insecta > Hymenoptera > Apidae > Nomada > Nomada ferruginata. The sequence goes on along the minus strand of OY757225.1, from coordinate 2,607,104 downwards.
GTATTCGTGCCAATTATCGATAGAAAGAACGATTGCGGGAGCTGGGAAGTGAATCCTTACCTCCCGTCGATGCAGAACGATTGGAAACATCGAATAGCACGTATTCGTGCCAATTATCGGTACAAAGAACGAATGCGGGAGCTGGGAAGTGAATCCTATCCTACCGTCGATGCGAAACGATTGGAAACATCGAATATCACGTATTCGTGCGAATTTTAGATAGAACGAACGATTGCTGGAGCTGGGAAGTGAATCCTTAGCTACCGTCAATGCAGAACGATTGGAAACATCGAATTTCACGTATTCGTGCCAATTTTAGATAGAGAGAACGATTATGGGGGCAGGGAAGTGAATCCTTAGCTACCGCCGATGCGAAACGATTGGAAACATCGAATATCACGTATTCGTCCGAATTTTAGATAGAAGGAATGATTGCGGGAGCTGGGAAGTGAATCCATACCTACCGTCGATGCGAAACGATTGGAAACATCGAATATCACGTATTCGTGCCAATTATCGATAGAAAGAACGATTGCGGGAGCTGGGAAGTGAATCCTTACCTCCCGTCGATGCAGAACGATTGGAAACATCGAATAGCACGTATTCGTGCCAATTATCGGTACAAAGAACGAATGCGGGAGCTGGGAAGTGAATCCTATCCTACCGTCGATGCGAAACGATTGGAAACATCGAATATCACGTATTCGTGCGAATTTTAGATAGAACGAACGATTGCGGGAGCTGGAAAGTGGATCCTTAGCTACCGTCGATGCAGAACGATTGGAAACATCGAATAGCACGTATTCGTGCCAATTATCGATAGAACGAACGATTGCGGGAGCTGGAAAGTGGATCCTTAGCTACCGTCGATGCAGAACGATTGGAAACATCGAATAGCACGTATTCGTGCCAATTATCGATAGAAAGAACGATTGCGGGAGCTGGGAAGTGAATCCTTACCTCCCATCGATGCAGAACGATTGGAAACATCGAATAGCACGTATTCGTGCCAATTATCGATAGAAAGAACGATTGCGGGAGCTGGGAAGTGAATCCTTACCTACCGTCGATGCAAAACGATTGGAAACCTCGAATAGCACGTATTCGTGCCAATTATCGATAGAAAGAACGATTGCGGGAGCTGGGAAGTGAATCCTTACGTCCTGTCGATGCAAAACGATTGGAAACATCGAATAGCACGTATTCGTGCCAATTGTCGATAGAAAGAACGATTGCGGGAGCTGGGAAGTGAATCCTTACCTCCCGTTCGATGCAAAACGATTGGAAACATCGAATAGCACGTATTCGTGCCAATTATCGATAGAAATAACGATTGCGGGAGCTGGGAAGTGAATCCTTACCTACCGTCGATGCAAAACGATTGGACACATCGAATAGCACGTATTCGTGCCAATTATCGATAGAAAGAACGATTGCGGGAGCTGGGAAGTGAATCCTCAGCTACCGTCGATGCAGAACGATTGGAAACATCGAATATCACGTATGCGTGCCAATTATCGATAGAAAGAACGATTGCGGGAGCTGGGAAGTGAATCCTTAGCTACCGTCGATGCAGAACGATTGTAAACATCGAATATCACATATTCGTGCCAATTAACGATAGAAAGAACGATTGCGGATGCTGGGAAGTGAATTCTTAGCTACCGTCGATGCAGAACGATTGGAAACATCGAATATCACGTATGCGTGCCAATCATCGATAGAAAGAATGATTGCGGGAGCTGGGAAGTTAATCCTTACCTACCGTCGGTGCAAAACGATTGGAAACATCGAATATCATGTATGCGTGCCAATCATCGATAGAAAGAACGATTGCTGGAGCTGGGAAGTAGATCCTTAGCTACCGTCGATGCAGAACGATTGGAAACATCGAATATCAAGTATTCGTGCCAATTTTAGATAGATGAACGATTGCTGGAGCTGGGAAGTGAATCCTTACCAACCGTCGATGCAAAACGATTGGAAACATCGAATATCACGTATGCGTGCTAATTATCGATAGAAAGAACGATTGCGGGAGCTGGGAAGTTAATCCTCACCTATCGTCGATGCAAAACGATTGCAAACATCGAATAGCACGTATTCGTGCCAAGTATCGATAGAAAGAACGTTTGCGGGAGCTGGGAAGTGAATCCTTACCTACCGTCGATGCAAAACGAATGGAAACCTCGAATAGCACGTATTCGTGCCAATTATCGATAGAAAGAACGATTGCTGGAGCTGGGAAGTGAATCCTTAGCTACCGTCGATGCAGAACGATTGGAAACATCGAATTTCACGTATTCGTTCCAATTATCCATAGAAAGAACGATTGCGGGAGCAGGGAAGTGAATCCATACCTACCGCCGATGCGAAACGATTGGAAACATCGAATTTTAGATAGAAAGAATGATTGCGGGAGCTGGGAAGTGAATCCTTACCTACCGTCGATGCGAAACGATTGGAAACATCGAATATCACGTATGCGTGCCAATTATCGATAGAACGAACGATTGCGGGAGCTGGAAAGTGGATCCTTAGCTACCGTCGATGCAGAACGATTGGAAACATCGAATATCACGTATGCGTGCTAATTATCGATAGAAAGAACGATTGCGGGAGCTGGGAATTTAATCCTCACCTATCGTCGTTGCAAAACGATTGGAAACCTCGAATATCACGTATTCGTGCGAATTTTAGATAGAAAGAATGATTGCGGGAGCTGGGAAGTGAATCCTTACCTACCGTCGATGCGAAACGATTGGAATCATCGAATATCACGTATGCGTGCCAATTATCGATAGAACGAACGATTGCGGGAGCTGGAAAGTGGATCCTTAGCTACCGTCGATGCAGAACGATTGGAAACATCGAATATCACGTATGCGTGCTAATTATCGATAGAAAGAACGATTGCGGGAGCTGGGAAGTTAATCCTCACCTATCGTCGTTGCAAAACGATTGGAAACGTCGAATAGCACGTATTCGTGCCAATTATCGATAGAAAGAACGATTGCTGGAGCTGGGAAGTGAATCCTTAGCTACCGTCGATGCAGAACGATTGGAAACATCGAATTTCACGTATTCGTGCCAATTATCCATAGAAATAACGATTGCGGGAGCAGGGAAGTGAATTCTTAGCTACCGTCGATGCAGAACGATTGGAAACATCGAATATCACGTATGCGTGCCAATTATCGATAGAAAGAACGATTGCTGGAGCTGGGAAATGAATCCTTAGCTACCGTCGATGCAGAACGATTGGAAACATCGAATATCACGTATTCGTGCGAATTTTAGATAGAAGGAATGATTGCGGGAGCTGGGAAGTGAATCCATACCTACCGTCGATGCGAAACGATTGGAAACATCGAATATCACGTATTCGTGCGAATTTTAGATAGAACGAACGATTGCGGGAGCTGGAAAGTGGATCCTTAGCTACCGTCGATGCAGAACGATTGGAAACATCGAATAGCACGTATTCGTGCCAATTATCGATAGAACGAACGATTGCGGGAGCTGGAAAGTGGATCCTTAGCTACCGTCGATGCAGAACGATTGGAAACATCGAATAGCACGTATTCGTGCCAATTATCGATAGAAAGAACGATTGCGGGAGCTGGGAAGTGAATCCTTAGCTACCGTCGATGCAGAACGATTGGAAACATCGAATATCACGTATGCGTGCTAATTATCGATAGAAAGAACGATTGCGGGAGCTGGGAAGTTAATCCTCACCTATCGTCGTTGCAAAACGATTGGAAACGTCGAATAGCACGTATTCGTGCCAATTATCGATAGAAAGAACGATTGCTGGAGCTGGGAAGTGAATCCTTAGCTACCGTCGATGCAGAACGATTGGAAACATCGAATTTCACGTATTCGTGCCAATTATCCATAGAAATAACGATTGCGGGAGCAGGGAAGTGAATTCTTAGCTACCGTCGATGCAGAACGATTGGAAACATCGAATATCACGTATGCGTGCCAATTATCGATAGAAAGAACGATTGCTGGAGCTGGGAAATGAATCCTTAGCTACCGTCGATGCAGAACGATTGGAAACATCGAATATCACGTATTCGTGCGAATTTTAGATAGAAGGAATGATTGCGGGAGCTGGGAAGTGAATCCATACCTACCGTCGATGCGAAACGATTGGAAACATCGAATATCACGTATTCGTGCGAATTTTAGATAGAACGAACGATTGCGGGAGCTGGAAAGTGGATCCTTAGCTACCGTCGATGCAGAACGATTGGAAACATCGAATAGCACGTATTCGTGCCAATTATCGATAGAACGAACGATTGCGGGAGCTGGAAAGTGGATCCTTAGCTACCGTCGATGCAGAACGATTGGAAACATCGAATAGCACGTATTCGTGCCAATTATCGATAGAAAGAACGATTGCGGGAGCTGGGAAGTGAATCCTTACCTCCCATCGATGCAAAACGATTGGAAACATCGAATAGCACGTATTCGTGCCAATTATCGATAGAAAGAACGATTGCGGGAGCTGGGAAGTGAATCCTTACCTACCGTCGATGCAAAACGATTGGAAACCTCGAATAGCACGTATTCGTGCCAATTATCGATAGAAAGAACGATTGCGGGAGCTGGGAAGTGAATCCTTACGTCCTGTCGATGCAAAACGATTGGAAACATCGAATAGCACGTATTCGTGCCAATTGTCGATAGAAAGAACGATTGCGGGAGCTGGGAAGTGAATCCTTACCTCCCGTTCGATGCAAAACAATTGGAAACATCGAATAGCACGTATTCGTGCCAATTATCGATAGAAATAACGATTGCGGGAGCTGGGAAGTGAATCCTTACCTACCGTCGATGCAAAACGATTGGACACATCGAATAGCACGTATTCGTGCCAATTATCGATAGAAAGAACGATTGCGGGAGCTGGGAAGTGAATCCTCAGCTACCGTCGATGCAGAACGATTGGAAACATCGAATATCACGTATGCGTGCCAATTATCGATAGAAAGAACGATTGCGGGAGCTGGGAAGTGAATCCTTAGCTACCGTCGATGCAGAACGATTGTAAACATCGAATATCACATATTCGTGCCAATTAACGATAGAAAGAACGATTGCGGTTGCTGGGAAGTGAATTCTTAGCTACCGTCGATGCAGAACGATTGGAAACATCGAATATCACGTATGCGTGCCAATCATCGATAGAAAGAATGATTGCGGGAGCTGGGAAGTTAATCCTTACCTACCGTCGGTGCAAAACGATTGGAAACATCGAATATCATGTATGCGTGCCAATCATCGATAGAAAGAACGATTGCTGGAGCTGGGAAGTGGATCCTTAGCTACCGTCGATGCAGAACGATTGGAAACATCGAATATCAAGTATTCGTGCCAATTTTAGATAGATGAACGATTGCTGGAGCTGGGAAGTGAATCCTTACCAACCGTCGATGCAAAACGATTGGAAACATCGAATATCACGTATGCGTGCTAATTATCGATAGAAAGAACGATTGCTGGAGCTGGGAAGTGAATCCTTAGCTACCGTCGATGCAGAACGATTGGAAACATCGAATTTCACGTATTCGTGCCAATTATCCATAGAAATAACGATTGCGGGAGCAGGGAAGTGAATTCTTAGCTACCGTCGATGCAGAACGATTGGAAACATCGAATATCACGTATTCGTGCGAATTTTAGATAGAAAGAATGATTACGGGAGCTGGGAAGTGAATCCTTACCTACCGTCGATGCGAAACAATTGGAAACATCGAATATCACGTATGCGTGCCAATTATCGATAGAACGAACGATTGCGGGAGCTGGAAAGTGGATCCTTAGCTACCGTCGATGCAGAACGATTGGAAACATCGAATATCACATATTCGTGCCAATTATCGATAGAAAGAACTATTGCGGGAGCTGGGAAGTGAATCCTCAGCTACCGTCGATGCAGAACGATTGGAAACATCGAATATCACGTATGCGTGCCAATTATCGATAGAAAGAACGATTGCGGGAGCTGGGAAGTGAATCCTTAGCTACCGTCGATGCAGAACGATTGGAAACATCGAATATCACGTATTCGTGCGAATTTTAGATAGAAAGAATGATTGCGGGAGCTGGGAAGTGAATCCTTACCTACCGTCGATGCGAAACGATTGGAAACATCGAATATCACGTATGCGTGCCAATTATCGATAGAAAGAACGATTGCTGGAGCTGGGAAATGAATCCTTAGCTACCGTCGATGCAGAACGATTGGAAACATCGAATATCACGTATTCGTGCGAATTTTAGATAGAAGGAATGATTGCGGGAGCTGGGAAGTGAATCCATACCTACCGTCGATGCGAAACGATTGGAAACATCGAATATCACGTATTCGTGCGAATTTTAGATAGAACGAACGATTGCGGGAGCTGGAAAGTGGATCCTTAGCTACCGTCGATGCAGAACGATTGGAAACATCGAATAGCACGTATTCGTGCCAATTATCGATAGAACGAACGATTGCGGGAGCTGGAAAGTGGATCCTTAGCTACCGTCGATACAGAACGATTGGAAACATCGAATAGCACGTATTCGTGCCAATTATCGATAGAAAGAACGATTGCGGGAGCTGGGAAGTGAATCCTTACCTCCCATCGATGCAAAACGATTGGAAACATCGAATAGCACGTATTCGTGCCAATTATCGATAGAAAGAACGATTGCGGGAGCTGGGAAGTGAATCCTTACCTACCGTCGATGCAAAACGATTGGAAACCTCGAATAGCACGTATTCGTGCCAATTATCGATAGAAAGAACGATTGCGGGAGCTGGGAAGTGAATCCTTACGTCCTGTCGATGCAAAACGATTGGAAACATCGAATAGCACGTATTCGTGCCAATTGTCGATAGAAAGAACGATTGCGGGAGCTGGGAAGTGAATCCTTACCTCCCGTTCGATGCAAAACGATTGGAAACATCGAATAGCACGTATTCGTGCCAATTATCGATAGAAATAACGATTGCGGGAGCTGGGAAGTGAATCCTTACCTACCGTCGATGCAAAACGATTGGACACATCGAATAGCACGTATTCGTGCCAATTATCGATAGAAAGAACGATTGCGGGAGCTGGGAAGTGAATCCTCAGCTACCGTCGATGCAGAACGATTGGAAACATCGAATATCACGTATGCGTGCCAATTATCGATAGAAAGAACGATTGCGGGAGCTGGGAAGTGAATCCTTAGCTACCGTCGATGCAGAACGATTGTAAACATCGAATATCACATATTCGTGCCAATTAACGATAGAAAGAACGATTGCGGTTGCTGGGAAGTGAATTCTTAGCTACCGTCGATGCAGAACGATTGGAAACATCGAATATCACGTATGCGTGCCAATCATCGATAGAAAGAATGATTGCGGGAGCTGGGAAGTTAATCCTTACCTACCGTCGGTGCAAAACGCTTGGAAACATCGAATATCATGTATGCGTGCCAATCATCGATAGAAAGAACGATTGCTGGAGCTGGGAAGTGGATCCTTAGCTACCGTCGATGCAGAACGATTGGAAACATCGAATATCAAGTATTCGTGCCAATTTTAGATAGATGAACGATTGCTGGAGCTGGGAAGTGAATCCTTACCAACCGTCGATGCAAAACGATTGGAAACATCGAATATCACGTATGCGTGCTAATTATCGATAGAAAGAACGATTGCGGGAGCTGGGAAGTTAATCCTCACCTATCGTCGATGCAAAACGATTGCAAACATCGAATAGCACGTATTCGTGCCAAGTATCGATAGAAAGAACGTTTGCGGGAGCTGGGAAGTGAATCCTTACCTACCGTCGATGCAAAACGATTGGAAACCTCGAATAGCACGTATTCGTGCCAATTATGGATAGAAAGAACGATTGCTGGAGCTGGGAAGTGAATCCTTAGCTACCGTCGATGCAGAACGATTGGAAACATCGAATTTCACGTATTCGTTCCAATTATCCATAGAAAGAACGATTGCGGGAGCAGGGAAGTGAATCCATACCTACCGCCGATGCGAAACGATTGGAAACATCGAATTTTAGATAGAAAGAATGATTGCGGGAGCTGGGAAGTGAATCCTTACCTACCGTCGATGCGAAACGATTGGAAACATCGAATATCACGTATGCGTGCCAATTATCGATAGAACGAACGATTGCGGGAGCTGGAAAGTGGATCCTTAGCTACCGTCGATGCAGAACGATTGGAAACATCGAATATCACGTATGCGTGCTAATTATCGATAGAAAGAACGATTGCGGGAGCTGGGAAGTTAATCCTCACCTATCGTCGTTGCAAAACGATTGGAAACCTCGAATATCACGTATTCGTGCGAATTTTAGATAGAAAGAATGATTGCGGGAGCTGGGAAGTGAATCCTTACCTACCGTCGATGCGAAACGATTGGAAACATCGAATATCACGTATGCGTGCCAATTATCGATAGAACGAACGATTGCGGGAGCTGGAAAGTGGATCCTTAGCTACCGTCGTTGCAGAACGATTGGAAACATCGAATATCACGTATGCGTGCTAATTATCGATAGAAAGAACGATTGCGGGAGCTGGGAAGTTAATCCTCACCTATCGTCGTTGCAAAACGATTGGAAACCTCGAATAGCACGTATTCGTGCCAATTATCGATAGAAAGAACGATTGCTGGAGCTGGGAAGTGAATCCTTAGCTACCGTCGATGCAGAACGATTGGAAACATCGAATATCACGTATGCGTGCCAATTATCGATAGAAAGAACGATTGCTGGAGCTGGGAAGTGAATCCTTAGCTACCGTCGATGAAAAACGATTGGAAACATCGAATATCACGTATTCGTGCCAATTTTAGATAGAAAGAACGATTGCTGGAGCTGGGAAGTGAATCCTCACCTATCGTCGTTGCAAAACGATTGGAAACCTCGAATAGCACGTATTCGTGCCAATTATCGATAGAAAGAACGATTGCTGGAGCTGGGAAGTGAATCCTTAGCTACCGTCGATGCAGAACGATTGGAAACATCGAATTTCACGTATTCGTTCCAATTATCCATAGAAAGAACGATTGCGGGAGCAGGGAAGTGAATCCATACCTACCGCCGATGCGAAACGATTGGAAACATCGAATATCACGTATTCGTGCGAATTTTAGATAGAAAGAATGATTGCGGGAGCTGGGAAGTGAATCCTTACCTACCGTCGATGCGAAACGATTGGAAACATCGAATATCACGTATGCGTGCCAATTATCGATAGAACGAACGATTGCGGGAGCTGGAAAGTGGATCCTTAGCTACCGTCGATGCAGAACGATTGGAAACATCGAATATCACGTATGCGTGCTAATTATCGATAGAAAGAACGATTGCGGGAGCTGGGAAGTTAATCCTCACCTATCGTCGTTGCAAAACGATTGGAAACCTCGAATAGCACGTATTCGTGCCAATTATCGATAGAAAGAACGATTGCTGGAGCTGGGAAGTGAATCCTTAGCTACCGTCGATGCAGAACGATTGGAAACATCGAATTTCACGTATTCGTGCCAATTATCCATAGAAATAACGATTGCGGGAGCAGGGAAGTGAATTCTTAGCTACCGTCGATGCAGAACGATTGGAAACATCGAATATCACGTATGCGTGCCAATTTTAGATAGAAAGAACGACTGCTGGAGCTGGGAAGTGAATCCTTACCTACCGTCGATGCAAAACGATTGGAAACATCGAATATCACGTATGCGTGCTAATTATCGATAGAAAGAACGATTGCTGGAGCTGGGAAGTGAATCCTTACCTACCGTCCATGCAAAACGATTGGAAACATCGAATATCACGTATTCGTGCGAATTTTAGATAGAAAGAATGATTACGGGAGCTGGGAAGTGAATCCTTACCTACCGTCGATGCGAAACAATTGGAAACATCGAATATCACGTATGCGTGCCAATTATCGATAGAACGAACGATTGCGGGAGCTGGAAAGTGGATCCTTAGCTACCGTCGATGCAGAACGATTGGAAACATCGAATATCACATATTCGTGCCAATTATCGATAGAAAGAACTATTGCGGGAGCTGGGAAGTGAATCCTCAGCTACCGTCGATGCAGAACGATTGGAAACATCGAATATCACGTATGCGTGCCAATTATCGATAGAAAGAACGATTGCGGGAGCTGGGAAGTGAATCCTTAGCTACCGTCGATGCAGAACGATTGGAAACATCGAATATCACGTATTCGTGCGAATTTTAGATAGAAAGAATGATTGCGGGAGCTGGGAAGTGAATCCTTACCTACCGTCGATGCGAAACGATTGGAAACATCGAATATCACGTATGCGTGCCAATTATCGATAGAACGAACGATTGCGGGAGCTGGAAAGTGGATCCTTAGCTACCGTCGATGCAGAACGATTGGAAACATCGAATATCACGTATGCGTGCTAATTATCGATAGAAAGAACGATTGCGGGAGCTGGGAAGTTAATCCTCACCTATCGTCGTTGCAAAACGATTGGAAACCTCGAATAGCACGTATTCGTGCCAATTATCGATAGAAATAACGATTGCGGGAGCAGGGAAGTGAATTCTTAGCTACCGTCGATGCAGAACGATTGGAAACATCGAATATCACGTATGCGTGCCAATTATCGATAGAAAGAACGATTGCTGGAGCTGGGAAATGAATCCTTAGCTACCGTCGATGCAGAACGATTGGCAACATCGAATATCACGTATTCGTTTTGTTAATTTTAGATAGAAAGAATGATTGCGGGAGCTGGGAAGTGAATTCTTACCCACCGTCGATGCGAAACGATTGGAAACATCGAATATCACGTATGCGTGCCAATTATCGATAGAAAGAACGATTGCTGGAGCTGGGAAGTGAATCCTTAGCTACCGTCGATGAAAAACGATTGGAAACATCGAATATCACGTATTCGTGCCAATTTTAGATAGAAAGAACGATTGCTGGAGCTGGGAAGTGAATCCTCACCTATCGTCGTTGCAAAACGATTGGAAACCTCGAATAGCACGTATTCGTGCCAATTATCGATAGAAAGAACGATTGCTGGAGCTGGGAAGTGAATCCTTACCTACCGTCGATGCAAAACGATTGGAAACCTCGAATTTCACGTATTCGTTCCAATTATCCATAGAAAGAACGATTGCGGGAGCAGGGAAGTGAATCCATACCTACCGCCGATGCGAAACGATTGGAAACATCGAATATCACGTATTCGTGCGAATTTTAGATAGAAAGAATGATTGCGGGAGCTGGGAAGTGAATCCTTACCTACCGTCGATGCGAAACGATTGGAAACATCGAATATCACGTATGCGTGCCAATTATCGATAGAACGAACGATTGCGGGAGCTGGAAAGTGGATCCTTAGCTACCGTCGATGCAGAACGATTGGAAACATCGAATATCACGTATGCGTGCTAATTATCGATAGAAAGAACGATTGCGGGAGCTGGGAAGTTAATCCTCACCTATCGTCGTTGCAAAACGATTGGAAACCTCGAATAGCACGTATTCGTGCCAATTATCGATAGAAAGAACGATTGCTGGAGCTGGGAAGTTAATCCTTAGCTACCGTCGATGCAGAACGATTGGAAACATCGAATTTCACGTATTCGTGCCAATTATCCATAGAAATAACGATTGCGGGAGCAGGGAAGTGAATTCTTAGCTACCGTCGATGCAGAACGATTGGAAACATCGAATATCACGTATGCGTGCCAATTATCGATAGAAAGGACGATTGCTGGAGCTGGGAAATGAATCCTTAGCTACCGTCGATGCAGAACGATTGGAAACATCGAATATCACGTATTCGTGCGAATTTTAGATAGAAAGAATGATTGCGGGAGCTGGGAAGTGAATTCTTACCCACCGTCGATGCGAAACGATTGGAAACATCGAATATCACGTATGCGTGCCAATTATCGATAGAAAGAACGATTGCTGGAGCTGGGAAGTGAATCCTTAGCTACCGTCGATGAAAAACGATTGGAAACATCGAATATCACGTATTCGTGCCAATTTTAGATAGAAAGAACGATTGCTGGAGCTGGGAAGTGAATCCTCACCTATCGTCGTTGCAAAACGATTGGAAACCTCGAATAGCACGTATTCGTGCCAATTATCGATAGAAAGAACGATTGCTGGAGCTGGGAAGTGAATCCTTAGCTACCGTCGATGCAGAACGATTGGAAACATCGAATTTCACGTATTCGTTCCAATTATCCATAGAAAGAACGATTGCGGGAGCAGGGAAGTGAATCCATACCTACCGCCGATGCGAAACGATTGGAAACATCGAATATCACGTATTCGTGCGAATTTTAGATAGAAATAATGATTGCGGGAGCTGGGAAGTGAATCCTTACCTACCGTCGATGCGAAACGATTGGAAACATCGAATATCACGTATGCGTGCCAATTATCGATAGAACGAACGATTGCGGGAGCTGGAAAGTGGATCCTTAGCTACCGTCGATGCAGAACGATTGGAAACATCGAATATCACGTATGCGTGCTAATTATCGATAGAAAGAACGATTGCGGGAGCTGGGAAGTTAATCCTCACCTATCGTCGTTGCAAAACGATTGGAAACCTCGAATAGCACGTATTCGTGCCAATTATCGATAGAAAGAACGATTGCTGGAGCTGGGAAGTGAATCCTTAGCTACCGTCGATGCAGAACGATTGGAAACATCGAATTTCACGTATTCGTGCCAATTATCCATAGAAATAACGATTGCGGGAGCAGGGAAGTGAATTCTTAGCTACCGTCGATGCAGAACGATTGGAAACATCGAATATCACGTATGCGTGCCAATTATCGATAGAAAGAACGATTGCTGGAGCTGGGAAATGAATCCTTAGCTACCGTCGATGCAGAACGATTGGAAACATCGAATTTCACGTATTCGTGCCAATTATCGATAGAAAGAACGATTACGGGAGCTGGGAAGTGAATCCTTACCTCCTGTCGATGCAGAACGATTGGAAACATCGAATTTCACGTATTCGTGCCAATTTTAGATAGAAAGAACGATTGCTGGAGCTGGGAAGTGAATCCTTACCTACCGTCGATGCAAAACGATTGGAAACATCGAATATCACGTACGCGTGCTAATTATCGATAGAAAGAACGATTGCGGGAGCTGGGAAGTTAATCCTCACCTATCGTCGATACAAAACGATTGCAAACATCGAATATCACGTATGCGTGCTAATTATCGATAGAAAGAACGATTGCGGGAGCTGGGAAGTTAATCCTCACCTATCGTCGTTGCAAAACGATTGGAAACCTCGAATAGCACGTATTCGTGCCAATTATCGATAGAAAGAACGATTGCTGGAGCTGGGAAGTGAATCCTTAGCTACCGTCGATGCAGAACGATTGGAAACATCGAATTTCACGTATTCGTGCCAATTTTAGATAGAAAGAACGACTGCTGGAGCTGGGAAGTGAATCCTTACCTACCGTCGATGCAAAACGATTGGAAACATCGAATATCACGTATGCGTGCTAATTATCGATAGAAAGAACGATTGCTGGAGCTGGGAAGTGAATCCTTACCTACCGTCCATGCAAAACGATTGGAAACATCGAATATCACGTATTCGTGCGAATTTTAGATAGAAAGAATGATTACGGGAGCTGGGAAGTGAATCCTTACCTACCGTCGATGCGAAACAATTGGAAACATCGAATATCACGTATGCGTGCCAATTATCGATAGAACGAACGATTGCGGGAGCTGGAAAGTGGATCCTTAGCTACCGTCGATGCAGAACGATTGGAAACATCGAATATCACATATTCGTGCCAATTATCGATAGAAAGAACTATTGCGGGAGCTGGGAAGTGAATCCTCAGCTACCGTCGATGCAGAACGATTGGAAACATCGAATATCACGTATGCGTGCCAATTATCGATAGAAAGAACGATTGCGGGAGCTGGGAAGTGAATCCTTAGCTACCGTCGATGCAGAACGATTGGAAACATCGAATATCACGTATTCGTGCGAATTTTAGATAGAAAGAATGATTGCGGGAGCTGGGAAGTGAATCCTTACCTACCGTCTATGCGAAACGATTGGAAACATCGAATATCACGTATGCGTGCCAATTATCGATAGAACGAACGATTGCGGGAGCTGGAAAGTGGATCCTTAGCTACCGTCGATGCAGAACGATTGGAAACATCGAATATCACGTATGCGTGCTAATTATCGATAGAAAGAACGATTGCGGGAGCTGGGAAGTTAATCCTCACCTATCGTCGTTGCAAAACGATTGGAAACCTCGAATAGCACGTATTCGTGCCAATTATCCATAGAAATAACGATTGCGGGAGCAGGGAAGTGAATTCTTAGCTACCGTCGATGCAGAACGATTGGAAACATCGAATATCACGTATGCGTGCCAATTATCGATAGAAAGAACGATTGCTGGAGCTGGGAAATGAATCCTTAGCTACCGTCGATGCAGAACGATTGGAAACATCGAATTTCACGTATTCGTGCCAATTATCGATAGAAAGAACGATTACGGGAGCTGGGAAGCGAATCCTTACCTCCTGTCGATGCAGAACGATTGGAAACATCGAATTTCACGTATTCGTGCCAATTTTAGATAGAAAGAACGATTGCTGGAGCTGGGAAGTGAATCCTTACCTACCGTCGATGCAAAACGATTGGAAACATCGAATATCACGTATGCGTGCTAATTATCGATAGAAAGAACGATTGCTGGAGCTGGGAAGTGAATCCTTAGCTACCGTCAATGCAGAACGATTGGTAACATCGAATTTCACGTATTCGTGCCAATTTTAGATAGAAAGAACGATTATGGGGGCAGGGAAGTGAATCCTTAGCTACCGCCGATGCGAAACGATTGGAAACATCGAATATCACGTATTCGTCCGAATTTTAGATAGAAGGAATGATTGCGGGAGCTGGAAAGTGGATCCTTAGCTACCGTCGATGCAGAACGATTGGAAACATCGAATAGCACGTATTCGTGCCAATTATCGATAGAAAGAACGATTGCGGGAGCTGGGAAGTGAATCCTTACCTCCCATCGATGCAAAACGATTGGAAACATCGAATAGCACGTATTCGTGCCAATTATCGATAGAAAGAACGATTGCGGGAGCTGGGAAGTGAATCCTTACCTACCGTCGATGCGAAACGATTGGAAACATCGAATATCACGTATTCGTGCGAATTTTAGATAGAACGAACGATTGCGGGAGCTGGAAAGTGGATCCTTAGCTACCGTCGATGCAGAACGATTGGAAACATCGAATAGCACGTATTCGTGCCAATTATCGATAGAACGAACGATTGCGGGAGCTGGAAAGTGGATCCTTAGCTACCGTCGATGCAGAACGATTGGAAACATCGAATAGCACGTATTCGTGCCAATTATCGATAGAAAGAACGATTGCGGGAGCTGGGAAGTGAATCCTTACCTCCCATCGATGCAAAACGATTGGAAACATCGAATAGCACGTATTCGTGCCAATTATCGATAGAAAGAACGATTGCGGGAGCTGGGAAGTGAATCCTTACGTCCTGTCGATGCAAAACGATTGGAAACATCGAATAGCACGTATTCGTGCCAATTGTCGATAGAAAGAACGATTGCGGGAGCTGGGAAGTGAATCCTTACCTCCCGTTCGATGCAAAACGATTGGAAACATCGAATAGCACGTATTCGTGCCAATTATCGATAGAAAGAACGATTGCGGGAGCTGGGAAGTGAATCCTTAGCTACCGTCGATGCAGAACGATTGTAAACATCGAATATCACATATGCGTGCCAATTAACGATAGAAAGAACGATTGCGGTTGCTGGGAAGTGAATTCTTAGCTACCGTCGATGCAGAACGATTGGAAACATCGAATATCACGTATGCGTGCCAATCATCGATAGAAAGAATGATTGCGGGAGCTGGGAAGTTAATCCTTACCTACCGTCGGTGCAAAACGATTGGAAACATCGAATATCATGTATGCGTGCCAATCATCGATAGAAAGAACGATTGCTGGAGCTGGGAAGTGGATCCTTAGCTACCGTCGATGCAGAACGATTGGAAACATCGAATATCAAGTATTCGTGCCAATTTTAGTTAGATGAACGATTGCTGGAGCTGGGAAGTGAATCCTTACCAACCGTCGATGCAAAACGATTGGAAACATCGAATATCACGTATGCGTGCTAATTATCGATAGAAAGAACGATTGCGGGAGCTGGGAAGTTAATCCTCACCTATCGTCGATGCAAAACGATTGCAAACATCGAATAGCACGTATTCGTGCCAATTATCGATAGAAAGAACGTTTGCGGGAGCTGGGAAGTGAATCCTTACCTACCGTCGATGCAAAACGATTGGAAACCTCGAATAGCACGTATTCGTGCCAATTATCGATAGAAAGAACGATTGCTGGAGCTGGGAAGTGAATCCTTAGCTACCGTCGATGCAGAACGATTGGAAACATCGAATTTCACGTATTCGTTCCAATTATCCATAGAAAGAACGATTGCGGGAGCAGGGAAGTGAATCCATACCTACCGCCGATGCGAAACGATTGGAAACATCGAATATCACGTATTCGTGCGAATTTTAGATAGAAAGAATGATTGCGGGAGCTGGGAAGTGAATCCTTACCTACCGTCGATGCGAAACGATTGGAAACATCGAATATCACGAATGCGTGCCAATTATCGATAGAACGAACGATTGCGGGAGCTGGAAAGTGGATCCTTAGCTACCGTCGATGCGAAACGATTGCAAACATCGAATAGCACGTATTCGTGCCAATTATCGATAGAAAGAACGATTGCGGGAGCTGGGAAGTGAATCCTTACCTACCGTCGATGCAACACGATTGGAAACATCGAATATCACGTATTCGTGCGAATTTTAGATAGAAAGAATGATTGCGGGAGCTGGGAAGTGAATTCTTACCCACCGTCGATGCGAAACGATTGGAAACATCGAATATCACGTATGCGTGCCAATTATCGATAGAAAGAACGATTGCTGGAGCTGGGAAGTGAATCCTTAGCTACCGTCGATGAAAAACGATTGGAAACATCGAATATCACGTATTCGTGCCAATTTTAGATAGAAAGAACGATTGCTGGAGCTGGGAAGTGAATCCTCACCTATCGTCGTTGCAAAACGATTGGAAACCTCGAATAGCACGTATTCGTGCCAATTATCGATAGAAAGAACGATTGCTGGAGCTGGGAAGTGAATCCTTAGCTACCGTCAATGCAGAACGATTGGAAACATCGAATTTCACGTATTCGTGCCAATTATCCATAGAAATAACAATTGCGGGAGCAGGGAAGTGAATTCTTAGCTACCGTCGATGCAGAACGATTGGAAACATCGAATATCACGTATGCGTGCCAATTATCGATAGAAAGAACGATTGCTGGAGCTGGGAAATGAATCCTTAGCTACCGTCGATGCAGAACGATTGGAAACATCGAATTTCACGTATTCGTGCCAATTATCGATAGAAAGAACGATTACGGGAGCTGGGAAGTGAATCCTTACCTCCTGTTGATGCAGAACGATTGGAAACATCGAATTTCACGTATTCGTGCCAATTTTAGATAGAAAGAACGATTGCTGGAGCTGGGAAGTGAATTCTTACCTACCGTCGATGCAAAACGATTGGAAACATCGAATATCACGTACGCGTGCTAATTATCGATAGAAAGAACGATTGCGGGAGCTGGGAAGTGAATCCTTACCTACCGTCGATGCAAAACGATTGGAAACCTCGAATAGCACGTATTCGTTCCAATTATCGATAGAAAGAACGATTGCTGGAGCTGGGAAGTGAATCCTTAGCTACCGTCGATGCAGAACGATTGGAAACATCGAATATCACGTATCCGTGCCAATTATCAATAGAAAGAACGATTGCGGGAGCTGGGAAGTGAATCCTTAGCTACCGTCGATGCAGAACGATTGGAAACATCGAATATCACATATTCGTGCCAATTAACGATAGAAAGAACGATTGCGGGTGCTGGGAAGTGAATTCTTAGCTACCGTCGATGCAGAACGATTGGAAACATCGAATATCACGTATGCGTGCCAATTATCGATAGAAAGAAGGATTGCTGGAGCTGGGAAGTGAATCCTTAGCTACCGTCGATGCAGAACGATTGGAAACATCGAATTTCACGTATTCGTGCCAATTATCGATAGAAAGAACGATTACGGGAGCTGGGAAGCGAATCCTTACCTCCTGTCGATGCAGAACGATTGGAAACATCGAATTCCACGTATTCGTGCCAATTTTAGATAGAAAGAACGATTGCTGGAGCTGGGAAGTGAATCCTTACCTACCGTCGATGCAAAACGATTGGAAACATCGAATATCACGTATGCGTGCTAATTATCGATAGAAAGCACGATTGCTGGAGCTGGGAAGTGAATCCTCACCTACCGTCGATGCAAAACGATTGGAAACATCGAATATCACGTATGCGTGCTAATTATCGATAGAAAGAACGATTGCGGGAGTTGGGAAGTGAATCCTTAGCTACCGTCGATGCAGAACGATTGGAAACATCGAATATCACGTATTCGTGCGAATTTTAGATAGAAAGAATGATTGCGGGAGCTGGGAAGTGAATCCTTACCTACCGTCGATGCGAAACGATTGGAAACATCGAATATCACGTATGCGTGCCAATTATCGATAGAACGAACGATTGCGGGAGCTGGAAAGTGGATCCTTAGCTACCGTCGATGCAGAACGATTGGAAACATCGAATATCACGTATGCGTGCCAATTTTAGATAGAAAGAACGATTGCTGGAGCTGGGAAGTGAATCCTCACCTATCGTCGTTGCAAAACGATTGGAAACCTCGAATAGCACGTATTCGTGCCAATTATCGATAGAAAGAACGATTGCTGGAGCTGGGAAGTGAATCCTTAGCTACCGTCGATGCAGAACGATTGGAAACATCGAATTTCACGTATTCGTGCCAATTATCCATAGAAATAACGATTGCGGGAGCAGGGAAGTGAATTCTTAGCTACCGTCGATGCAGAACGATTGGAAACATCGAATATCACGTATGCGTGCCAATTATCGATAGAAAGAACGATTGCTGGAGCTGGGAAATGAATCCTTAGCTACCGTCGATGCAGAACGATTGGAAACATCGAATTTCACGTATTCGTGCCAATTACCGATAGAAAGAACGATTACGGGAGCTGGGAAGTGAATCCTTACCTCCTGTCGATGCAGAACGATTGGAAACATCGAATTTCACGTATTCGTGCCAATTTTAGATAGAAAGAACGATTGCTGGAGCTGGGAAGTGAATTCTTACCTACCGTCGATGCAAAACGATTGGAAACATCGAATATCACGTACGCGTGCTAATTATCGATAGAAAGAACGATTGCGGGAGCTGGGAAGTGAATCCTTACCTACCGTCGATGCAAAACGATTGGAAACCTCGAATAGCACGTATTCGTTCCAATTATCGATAGAAAGAACGATTGCTGGAGCTGGGAAGTGAATCCTTAGCTACCGTCGATGCAGAACGATTGGAAACATCGAATATCACGTATCCGTGCCAATTATCAATAGAAAGAACGATTGCGGGAGCTGGGAAGTGAATCCTTAGCTACCGTCGATGCAGAACGATTGGAAACATCGAATATCACATATTCGTGCCAATTATCGATAGAAAGAACGATTGCGGGTGCTGGGAAGTGAATTCTTAGCTACCGTCGATGCAGAACGATTGGAAACATCGAATATCACGTATGCGTGCCAATTATCGATAGAAAGAAGGATTGCTGGAGCTGGGAAGTGAATCCTTAGCTACCGTCGATGCAGAACGATTGGAAACATCGAATTTCACGTATTCGTGCCAATTATCGATAGAAAGAACGATTACGGGAGCTGGGAAGCGAATTCTTACCTCCTGTCGATGCAGAACGATTGGAAACATCGAATTTCACGTATTCGTGCCAATTTTAGATAGAAAGAACGATTGCTGGAGCTGGGAAGTGAATCCTTACCTACCGTCGATGCAAAACGATTGGAAACATCGAATATCACGTATGCGTGCTAATTATCGATAGAAAGAACGATTGCTGGAGCTGGGAAGTGAATCCTTAGCTACCGTCAATGCAGAACGATTGGAAACATCGAATTTCACGTATTCGTGCCAATTTTAGATAGAAAGAACGATTATGGGGGCAGGGAAGTGAATCCTTAGCTACCGCCGATGCGAAACGATTGGAAACATCGAATATCACGTATTCGTCCGAATTTTAGATAGAAGGAATGATTGCGGGAACTGGCAAGTGAATCCATACCTACCGTCGATGCGAAACGATTGGAAACATCGAATATCACGTATTCGTGCCAATTATCGATAGAAAGAACGATTGCGGGAGCTGGGAAGTGAATCCTTACCTCCCGTCGATGCAGAACGATTGGAAACATCGAATGTAACGTATTCGAGCCAATTACCGACAGAAAGAACGATTGCGAGGGCTGGGAAGTGAATCCTTACCTACCGTCGATGAAAAACGATTGGAAACATCGAATAGCACGTATTCGTGCCAATTATCGGTACAAAGAACGAATGCGGGAGCTGGGAAGTGAATCCTTTCCTACCGTCGATGCGAAACGATTGGAAACATCGAATATCACGTATTCGTGCGAATTTTAGATAGAACGAACGATTGCGGGAGCTGGAAAGTGGATCCTTAGCTACCGTCGATGCAGAACGATTGGAAACATCGAATAGCACGTATTCGTGCCAATTATCGATAGAAAGAACGATTGCGGGAGCTGGGAAGTGAATCCTTACCTACCGTCGATGCAAAACGATTGAAAACCTCGAATAGCACGTATTCGTGCCAATTATCGATAGAAAGAACGATTGCGGGAGCTGGGAAGTGAATCCTTACGTCCTGTCGATGCAAAACGATTGGAAACATCGAATAGCACGTATTCGTGCCAATTGTCGATAGAAAGAACGATTGCGGGAGCTGGGAAGTGAATCCTTACCTCCCGTTCGATGCAAAACGATTGGAAACATCGAATAGCACGTATTCGTGCCAATTATCGATAGAAATAACGATTGCGGGAGCTGGGAAGTGAATCCTTACCTACCGTCGATGCAAAACGATTGGACACATCGAATAGCACGTATTCGTGCCAATTATCGATAGAAAGAACGATTGCGGGAGCTGGGAAGTGGATCCTTACCTACCGTCGATGCAAAACGATTGGAAACCTCGAATAGCACGTATTCGTGCCAATTATCGATAGAAAGAACGATTATGGGGGCAGGGAAGTGAATCCTTAGCTACCGCCGATGCGAAACGATTGGAAACATCGAATATCACGTATTCGTCCGAATTTTAGATAGAAGGAATGATTGCGGGAACTGGCAAGTGAATCCATACCTACCGTCGATGCGAAACGATTGGAAACATCGAATATCACGTATTCGTGCCAATTATCGATAGAAAGAACGATTGCGGGAGCTGGGAAGTGAATCCTTACCTCCCGTCGATGCAGAACGATTGGAAACATCGAATGTAACGTATTCGAGCCAATTACCGACAGAAAGAACGATTGCGAGGGCTGGGAAGTGAATCCTTACCTACCGTCGATGAAAAACGATTGGAAACATCGAATAGCACGTATTCGTGCCAATTATCGGTACAAAGAACGAATGCGGGAGCTGGGAAGTGAATCCTTTCCTACCGTCGATGCGAAACGATTGGAAACATCGAATATCACGTATTCGTGCGAATTTTAGATAGAACGAACGATTGCGGGAGCTGGAAAGTGGATCCTTAGCTACCGTCGATGCAGAACGATTGGAAACATCGAATAGCACGTATTCGTGCCAATTATCGATAGAAAGAACGATTGCGGGAGCTGGGAAGTGAATCCTTACCTCCCATCGATGCAAAACGATTGGAAACATCGAATAGCACGTATTCGTGCCAATTATCGATAGAAAGAACGATTGCGGGAGCTGGGAAGTGAATCCTTACCTACCGTCGATGCAAAACGATTGGAAACCTCGAATAGCACGTATTCGTGCCAATTATCGATAGAAAGAACGATTGCGGGAGCTGGGAAGTGAATCCTTACGTCCTGTCGATGCAAAACGATTGGAAACATCGAATATCACGTATTCGTGCGAATTTTAGATAGAACGAACGATTGCGGGAGCTGGAAAGTGGATCCTTAGCTATCGTCGATGCAGAACGATTGGAAACATCGAATAGCACGTATTCGTGCCAATTATCGATAGAAAGAACGATTGCGGGAGCTGGGAAGTGAATCCTTAGCTACTGTCAATGCAGAACGATTGGAAACATCGAATTTCACGTATTCGTGCCAATTTTAGATAGAAAGAACGATTATGGGGGCAGGGAAGTGAATCCTTAGCTACCGCCGCACAGTGGTTCGAAACTGAGAAATACTAGGCATACATAAAAAAAAAAATGTTTGCTTCTGCATTCTTATGTTCATTTTTTAAACCTTCTACTATTATACTATATATATTTAGTCAAATTTTATGA
Organism: Nomada ferruginata; assembly: GCA_963583965.1. Taxonomy (NCBI): domain Eukaryota; kingdom Metazoa; phylum Arthropoda; class Insecta; order Hymenoptera; family Apidae; genus Nomada; species Nomada ferruginata. Next base: position 2,584,444 of record OY757225.1, on the reverse strand, counting down.
ATTTATTTCATATTTTTCTCATAATTAGCCAAACATTACCTTAACCTCTCGAAAGTGTTCTACAATATTTTGTATTTTTATGTTTCCAGAAAATAGTTAGCGGTTCAATTTTTGGTGGAATGGTTTTAGTTAGCTTTCTTCTTATAATGAAAATTATAAACATTTACATAGTTAATATTTTCCTACCAAATTATCATTTTTTTTTTTCTTTTCCTTTTTTGTAAATAACAAAAATTGTTTGTATTTGTTTGTAATTTCACGCATATCCCATCATTCTAGACAGTTTCAGGTATGCAAAATTTAAAAAGTTGCATCCGTCCGCGTCCGTCCCTTTGAGAAATTGATGTTTTTCTTGCAACAAAAATAGGTGCGAGATAGGTAAAATGCCTCGAAAGTGTTCTACAATATTTTATATTTTTATGTTTCCAGAAAGTAGTTGGCGGTTCAATTTTTATTGGAATGGTTATAGTTAGCTTTCTTCTTATAATGAAAATTATAAACATTTACATAGTTAATATTTTCCTACCAAATTATCATTTTTTTTTCTTTTCCTTTTTTGTAAATAACAAAAATTGTTTGTATTTGTTTGTAATTTCACGCATATCCCATCATTCTAGACAGTTTCAGGTATGCAAAATTTAAAAAGTTGCATCCGTCCGCGTCCGTCCCTTTGAGAAATTGATGTTTTTCTTGCAACAAAAATAGGTGCGAGATAGGTAAAATGCCTCGAAAGTGTTCTACAATATTTTATATTTTTATGTTTGCAGAAAGTAGTTGGCGGTTCAATTTTCATTGGAATGGTTATAGCTACCCTTCTTCTTACAATAAAAATTAGAAAAATTTACATGGCCTCTATTTTGCCGTTGAACCCTTTTGGTCACGTTTATTAATTTAATTTTTTAATTTTTTTTTCAAGTTTGAATGAGTATCGTGTAGTAATATTACCTATAACCTTGAATTAAAAAAAAAATTGTGAAATATGTGAAATTTCGAGGTATGCCTAGTATTTTTCATTTTCGAACCACTGTGCGCCGATGCGAAACGATTGGAAACATCGAATATCACGTATTCGTCCGAATTTTAGATAGAAAGAATGATTGCGGGAGCTGGGAAGTGAATCCTTAGCTACCGTCAATGCAGAACGATTGGAAACATCGAATATCACGTATGCGTGCCAATTATCGATAGAACGAACGATTGCGGGAGCTGGGAAGTGAATCCTTACCTACCGTCGATGCAAAACGATTGGAAACATCGAATATCACGTATTCGTGCGAATTTTAGATAGAAAGAATGATTGCGGGAGCTGGGAAGTGAATCCTCACCTATCGTCGATGCAAAACGATTGCAAACATCGAATAGCACGTATTCGTGCCAATTATCGGTACAAAGAACGATTGCGGGAGCTGGGAAGTGAATCCTTTCCTACCGTCGATGCGAAACGATTGGAAACATCGAATATCACGTATTCGTGCGAATTTTAGATAGAAAGAATGATTGCGGGAGCTGGGAAGTGAATCCTTCCCTACCGTCGATGCGAAACGATGGGAAACATCGAATATCACGTATGCGTGCCAATTATCGATAGAACGAACGATTGCAAGAGCTGGAAAGTGGATCCTTAGCTACCGTCGATGCAGAACGATTGGATACATCGAATATCACATATTCGTGCCAATTATCGATAGAAAGAACGATTGCGGGAGCTGGGAAGTGACTCCTCAGCTACCGTCGATGCAGAACGATTGGAAACTTCGAATATCACGTATGCGTGCCAATTATCGAAAGAAAGAACGATTGCGGGAGCTGGGAAGTGAATCCTTAGCTACCGTCGATGCAGAACGATTGGAAACATCGAATATCACATATTCGTGCCAATTAACGATAGAAAGAACGATTGCGGTTGCTGGGAAGTGAATTCTTAGCTACCGTCGATGCAGAACGATTGGAAACATCGAATATCACGTATGCGTGCCAATCATCGATAGAAAGAACGATTGCTGGAGCTGGGAAGTGAATCCTTACCTACTGTCGATGCAAAACGATTGGAAACATCGAATATCATGTATTCGTGCGAATTTTAGATAGAAAGAATGATTGCGGGAGCTGGGAAGTGAATCCTTACCTACCGTCGATGCGAAACGATTGGAAACATCGAATATCACGTATGCGTGCCAATTATCGATAGAACGAACGATTGCGGGAGCTGGGAAGTGAATTCTTAGCTACCGTCGATGCAGAACGATTGGAAACATCGAATATCACGTATGCGTGCCAATTATCGATAGAAAGAACGATTGCTGGAGCTGGGAAGTGAATCCTTAGCTACCGTCGATGCAGAACGATTGGAAACATCGAATTTCACGTATTCGTGCCAATTATCGATAGAAAGAACGATTACGGGAGCTGGGAAGCGAATCTTTACCTCCTGTCGATGCAGAACGATTGGAAACATCGAATTTCACGTATTCGTGCCAATTTTAGATAGAAAGAACGATTGCTGGAGCTGGGAAGTGAATCCTTACCTACCGTCAATGCAGAACGATTGGAAACATCGAATTTCACGTATTCGTGCCAATTTTAGATAGAAAGAACGATTATGGGGGCAGGGAAGTGAATCCTTAGCTACCGCCGATGCGAAACGATTGGAAACATCGAATATCACGTATTCGTCCGAATTTTAGATAGAAAGAATGATTGCGGGAGCTGGGAAGTGAATCCATACCTACCGTCGATGCGAAACGATTGGAAACATCGAATATCACGTATTCGTGCCAATTATCGATAGAAAGAACGATTGCGGGAGCTGGGAAGTGAATCCTTACCTCCCGTCGATGCAGAACGATTGGAAACATCGAATGTAACGTATTCGAGCCAATTACCGACAGAAAGAACGATTGCGAGGGCTGGGAAGTGAATCCTTACCTACCGTCGATGAAAAACGATTGGAAACATCGAATAGCACGTATTCGTGCCAATTATCGGTACAAAGAACGATTGCGGGAGCTGGGAAGTGAATCCTTTCCTACCGTCGATGCGAAACGATTGGAAACATCGAATATCACGTATTCGTGCGAATTTTAGATAGAAAGAATGATTGCGGGAGCTGGGAAGTGAATCCTTACCTACCGTCAATGCGAAACGATTGGAAACATCGAATATCACGTATGCGTGCCAATTATCGATAGAACGAACGATTGCGGGAGCTGGGAAGTGAATCCTTACCTACCGTCCATGCAAAACGATTGGAAACATCGAATATCACGTATTCGTACGAATTTTAGATAGAAAGAATGATTGCGGGAGCTGGGAAGTGAATCCTTACCTACCGTCGATGCGAAACAATTGGAAACATCGAATATCACGTATGCGTGCCAATTATCGATAGAACGAACGATTGCGGGAGCTGGAAAGTGGATCCTTAGCTACCGTCGATGCAGAACGATTGGAAACATCGAATATCACGTATTCGTGCCAATTTTAGATAGAAAGAACGATTGCTGGAGCTGGGAAGTGAATCCTTACCTACCGTCGATGCAAAACGATTGGAAACATCGAATATCACGTATGCGTGCTAATTATCGATAGAAAGAACGATTGCTGGAGCTGGGAAGTGAATCCTTTCCTACCGTCGATGCGAAACGATTGGAAACATCGAATATCACGTATTCGTGCGAATTTTAGATAGAAAGAATGATTGCGGGAGCTGGGAAGTGAATCCTTCCCTACCGTCGATGCGAAACGATGGGAAACATCGAATATCACGTATGCGTGCCAATTATCGATAGAACGAACGATTGCAAGAGCTGGAAAGTGGATCCTTAGCTACCGTCGATGCAGAACGATTGGATACATCGAATATCACATATTCGTGCAATTATCGATAGAAAGAACGATTGCGGGAGCTGGGAAGTGACTCCTCAGCTACCGTCGATGCAGAACGATTGGAAACTTCGAATATCACGTATGCGTGCCAATTATCGAAAGAAAGAACGATTGCGGGAGCTGGGAAGTGAATCCTTAGCTACCGTCGATGCAGAACGATTGGAAACATCGAATATCACATGTTCGTGCCAATTAACGATAGAAAGAACGATTGCGGTTGCTGGGAAGTGAATTCTTAGCTACCGTCGATGCAGAACGATTGGAAACATCGAATATCACGTATGCGTGCCAATCATCGATAGAAAGAACGATTGCTGGAGCTGGGAAGTGAATCCTTACCTACTGTCGATGCAAAACGATTGGAAACATCGAATATCATGTATTCGTGCGAATTTTAGATAGAAAGAATGATTGCGGGAGCTGGGAAGTGAATCCTTACCTACCGTCGATGCGAAACGATTGGAAACATCGAATATCACGTATGCGTGCCAATTATCGATAGAACGAACGATTGCGGGAGCTGGGAAGTGAATTCTTAGCTACCGTCGATGCAGAACGATTGGAAACATCGAATATCACGTATGCGTGCCAATTATCGATAGAAAGAACGATTGCTGGAGCTGGGAAGTGAATCCTTAGCTACCGTCGATGCAGAACGATTGGAAACATCGAATTTCACGTATTCGTGCCAATTATCGATAGAAAGAACGATTACGGGAGCTGGGAAGCGAATCTTTACCTCCTGTCGATGCAGAACGATTGGAAACATCGAATTTCACGTATTCGTGCCAATTTTAGATAGAAAGAACGATTGCTGGAGCTGGGAAGTGAATCCTTACCTACCGTCAATGCAGAACGATTGGAAACATCGAATTTCACGTATTCGTGCCAATTTTAGATAGAAAGAACGATTATGGGGGCAGGGAAGTGAATCCTTAGCTACCGCCGATGCGAAACGATTGGAAACATCGAATATCACGTATTCGTCCGAATTTTAGATAGAAAGAATGATTGCGGGAGCTGGGAAGTGAATCCATACCTACCGTCGATGCGAAACGATTGGAAACATCGAATATCACGTATTCGTGCCAATTATCGATAGAAAGAACGATTGCGGGAGCTGGGAAGTGAATCCTTACCTCCCGTCGATGCAGAACGATTGGAAACATCGAATGTAACGTATTCGAGCCAATTACCGACAGAAAGAACGATTGCGAGGGCTGGGAAGTGAATCCTTACCTACCGTCGATGAAAAACGATTGGAAACATCGAATAGCACGTATTCGTGCCAATTATCGGTACAAAGAACGATTGCGGGAGCTGGGAAGTGAATCCTTTCCTACCGTCGATGCGAAACGATTGGAAACATCGAATATCACGTATTCGTGCGAATTTTAGATAGAAAGAATGATTGCGGGAGCTGGGAAGTGAATCCTTACCTACCGTCAATGCGAAACGATTGGAAACATCGAATATCACGTATGCGTGCCAATTATCGATAGAACGAACGATTGCGGGAGCTGGGAAGTGAATCCTTACCTACCGTCCATGCAAAACGATTGGAAACATCGAATATCACGTATTCGTGCCAATTTTAGATAGAAAGAACGATTGCTGGAGCTGGGAAGTGAATCCTTACCTACCGTCGATGCAAAACGATTGGAAACATCGAATATCACGTATGCGTGCTAATTATCGATAGAAAGAACGATTGCTGGAGCTGGGAAGTGAATCCTTTCCTACCGTCGATGCGAAACGATTGGAAACATCGAATATCACGTATTCGTGCGAATTTTAGATAGAAAGAATGATTGCGGGAGCTGGGAAGTGAATCCTTCCCTACCGTCGATGCGAAACGATGGGAAACATCGAATATCACGTATGCGTGCCAATTATCGATAGAACGAACGATTGCAAGAGCTGGAAAGTGGATCCTTAGCTACCGTCGATGCAGAACGATTGGATACATCGAATATCACATATTCGTGCAATTATCGATAGAAAGAACGATTGCGGGAGCTGGGAAGTGACTCCTCAGCTACCGTCGATGCAGAACGATTGGAAACTTCGAATATCACGTATGCGTGCCAATTATCGAAAGAAAGAACGATTGCGGGAGCTGGGAAGTGAATCCTTAGCTACCGTCGATGCAGAACGATTGGAAACATCGAATATCACATGTTCGTGCCAATTAACGATAGAAAGAACGATTGCGGTTGCTGGGAAGTGAATTCTTAGCTACCGTCGATGCAGAACGATTGGAAACATCGAATATCACGTATGCGTGCCAATCATCGATAGAAAGAACGATTGCTGGAGCTGGGAAGTGAATCCTTACCTACTGTCGATGCAAAACGATTGGAAACATCGAATATCATGTATTCGTGCGAATTTTAGATAGAAAGAATGATTGCGGGAGCTGGGAAGTGAATCCTTACCTACCGTCGATGCGAAACGATTGGAAACATCGAATATCACGTATGCGTGCCAATTATCGATAGAACGAACGATTGCGGGAGCTGGGAAGTGAATTCTTAGCTACCGTCGATGCAGAACGATTGGAAACATCGAATATCACGTATGCGTGCCAATTATCGATAGAAAGAACGATTGCTGGAGCTGGGAAGTGAATCCTTAGCTACCGTCGATGCAGAACGATTGGAAACATCGAATTTCACGTATTCGTGCCAATTATCGATAGAAAGAACGATTACGGGAGCTGGGAAGCGAATCTTTACCTCCTGTCGATGCAGAACGATTGGAAACATCGAATTTCACGTATTCGTGCCAATTTTAGATAGAAAGAACGATTGCTGGAGCTGGGAAGTGAATCCTTACCTACCGTCAATGCAGAACGATTGGAAACATCGAATTTCACGTATTCGTGCCAATTTTAGATAGAAAGAACGATTATGGGGGCAGGGAAGTGAATCCTTAGCTACCGCCGATGCGAAACGATTGGAAACATCGAATATCACGTATTCGTCCGAATTTTAGATAGAAAGAATGATTGCGGGAGCTGGGAAGTGAATCCATACCTACCGTCGATGCGAAACGATTGGAAACATCGAATATCACGTATTCGTGCCAATTATCGATAGAAAGAACGATTGCGGGAGCTGGGAAGTGAATCCTTACCTCCCGTCGATGCAGAACGATTGGAAACATCGAATGTAACGTATTCGAGCCAATTACCGACAGAAAGAACGATTGCGAGGGCTGGGAAGTGAATCCTTACCTACCGTCGATGAAAAACGATTGGAAACATCGAATAGCACGTATTCGTGCCAATTATCGGTACAAAGAACGATTGCGGGAGCTGGGAAGTGAATCCTTTCCTACCGTCGATGCGAAACGATTGGAAACATCGAATATCACGTATTCGTGCGAATTTTAGATAGAAAGAATGATTGCGGGAGCTGGGAAGTGAATCCTTACCTACCGTCAATGCGAAACGATTGGAAACATCGAATATCACGTATGCGTGCCAATTATCGATAGAACGAACGATTGCGGGAGCTGGGAAGTGAATCCTTACCTACCGTCCATGCAAAACGATTGGAAACATCGAATATCACGTATTCGTACGAATTTTAGATAGAAAGAATGATTCCGGGAGCTGGGAAGTGAATCCTTACCTACCGTCGATGCGAAACAATTGGAAACATCGAATATCACGTATGCGTGCCAATTATCGATAGAACGAACGATTGCGGGAGCTGGAAAGTGGATCCTTAGCTACCGTCGATGCAGAACGATTGGAAACATCGAATATCACGTATTCGTGCCAATTTTAGATAGAAAGAACGATTGCTGGAGCTGGGAAGTGAATCCTTACCTACCGTCGATGCAAAACGATTGGAAACATCGAATATCACGTATGCGTGCTAATTATCGATAGAAAGAACGATTGCTGGAGCTGGGAAGTGAATCCTTACCTACCGTTCATGCAAAACGATTGGAAACATCGAATATCACGTATTCGTGCGAATTTTAGATTGAAAGAATGATTGCGGGAGCTGGGAAGTGAATCCTTACCTACCGTCGATGCGAAACGATTGGAAACATCGAATATCACGTATGCGTGCCAATTATCGATAGAACGAACGATTGCGGGAGCTGGAAAGTGGATCCTTAGCTACCGTCGATGCAGAACGATTGGAAACATCGAATATCACGTATACGTGCCAATTTTAGATAGAAAGAACGACTGCTGGAGCTGGGAAGTGAATCCTTACCTACCGTCGATGCAAAACGATTGGAAACATCGAATATCACGTTTGCGTGCTAATTATCGATAGAAAGAACGATTGCTGGAGCTGGGAAGTGAATCCTTACCTACCGTCCATGCAAAACGATTGGAAACATCGAATATCACGTATTCGTGCGAATTTTAGATAGAAAGAATGATTGCGGGAGCTGGGAAGTGAATCCATACCTACCGTCGATGCGAAACAATTGGAAACTTCGAATATCACGTATGCGTGCCAATTATCGACAGAACGAACGATTGCGGGAGCTGGAAAGTGGATCCTTACCTACCGTCGATGAAAAACGATTGGAAACATCGAATATCACGTATGCGTGCCAATTATCGATAGAACGAACGATTGCGGGAGCTGGAAAGTGGATCCTTAGCTACCGTCGATGAAGAACGATTGGAAACATCGAATATCACGTATTCGTGCCAATTTTAGATAGAAAGAACGATTGCTGGAGCTGGGAAGTGAATCCTTACCTACCGTCGATGCAAAACGATTGGAAACATCGAATATCACATATTCGTGCCAATTAACGATAGAATGAACGATTGCGGGTGCTGGGAAGTGAATTCTTAGCTACCGTCGATGCAGAACGATTGGAAACACCGAATATCACGTATGCGTGCCAATCATCGATAGAAAGAACGATTGCTGGAGCTGGGAAGTGAATCCTTACCTACCGTCGATGCAAAACGATTGGAAACATCGAATATCATGTATTCGTGCGAATTTTAGATAGAAAGAATGATTGCGGGAGCTGGGAAGTGAATCCTTACCTACCGTCGATGCGAAACGATTGGAAACATCGAATATCACGTATGCGTGCCAATTATCGATAAAACGAACGATTGCGGGAGCTGGGAAGTGAATCCTTACCTACCGTCGATGCAAAACGATTGGAAACATCGAATATCACGTATTCGTGCGAATTTTAGATAGAAAGAATGATTGCGGGAGCTGGGAAGTGAATCCTTACCTACCGTCGATGCGAAACAATTGGAAACATCGAATATCACGTATGCGTGCCAATTATCGATAGAACGAACGATTGCGGGAGCTGGAAAGTGGATCCTTAGCTACCGTCGATGCAGAACGATTGGAAACATCGAATATCACGTATTCGTGCCAATTTTAGATAGAAAGAACGATTGCTGGAGCTGGGAAGTGAATCCTTACCTACCGTCGATGCAAAACGATTGGAAACATCGAATATCACGTATGCGTGCTAATTATCGATTGAAAGAACGATTGCTGGAGCTGGGAAGTGAATCCTTAGCTACTGTCAATGCAGAACGATTGGAAACATCGAATTTCACGTATTCGTGCCAATTTTAGATAGAAAGAACGATTATGGGGGCAGGGAAGTGAATCCTTAGCTACCGCCGCACAGTGGTTCGAAACTGAGAAATACTAGGCATACATAAAAAAAAAAATGTTTGCTTCTGCATTCTTATGTTCATTTTTTAAACCTTCTACTATTATACTATATATATTTAGTCAAATTTTATGAATTTATTTCATATTTTTCTCATAATTAGCCAAACATTACCTTAACCTCTCGAAAGTGTTCTACAATATTTTGTATTTTTATGTTTCCAGAAAATAGTTAGCGGTTCAATTTTTGGTGGAATGGTTTTAGTTAGCTTTCTTCTTATAATGAAAATTATAAACATTTACATAGTTAATATTTTCCTACCAAATTATCATTTTTTTTTTTCTTTTCCTTTTTTGTAAATAACAAAAATTGTTTGTATTTGTTTGTAATTTCACGCATATCCCATCATTCTAGACAGTTTCAGGTATGCAAAATTTAAAAAGTTGCATCCGTCCGCGTCCGTCCCTTTGAGAAATTGATGTTTTTCTTGCAACAAAAATAGGTGCGAGATAGGTAAAATGCCTCGAAAGTGTTCTACAATATTTTATATTTTTATGTTTCCAGAAAGTAGTTGGCGGTTCAATTTTTATTGGAATGGTTATAGTTAGCTTTCTTCTTATAATGAAAATTATAAACATTTACATAGTTAATATTTTCCTACCAAATTATCATTTTTTTTTCTTTTCCTTTTTTGTAAATAACAAAAATTGTTTGTATTTGTTTGTAATTTCACGCATATCCCATCATTCTAGACAGTTTCAGGTATGCAAAATTTAAAAAGTTGCATCCGTCCGCGTCCGTCCCTTTGAGAAATTGATGTTTTTCTTGCAACAAAAATAGGTGCGAGATAGGTAAAATGCCTCGAAAGTGTTCTACAATATTTTATATTTTTATGTTTGCAGAAAGTAGTTGGCGGTTCAATTTTCATTGGAATGGTTATAGCTACCCTTCTTCTTACAATAAAAATTAGAAAAATTTACATGGCCTCTATTTTGCCGTTGAACCCTTTTGGTCACGTTTATTAATTTAATTTTTTAATTTTTTTTTCAAGTTTGAATGAGTATCGTGTAGTAATATTACCTATAACCTTGAATTAAAAAAAAAATTGTGAAATATGTGAAATTTCGAGGTATGCCTAGTATTTTTCATTTTCGAACCACTGTGCGCCGATGCGAAACGATTGGAAACATCGAATATCACGTATTCGTCCGAATTTTAGATAGAAAGAATGATTGCGGGAGCTGGGAAGTGAATCCTTAGCTACCGTCAATGCAGAACGATTGGAAACATCGAATATCACGTATGCGTGCCAATTATCGATAGAACGAACGATTGCGGGAGCTGGGAAGTGAATCCTTACCTACCGTCGATGCAAAACGATTGGAAACATCGAATATCACGTATTCGTGCGAATTTTAGATAGAAAGAATGATTGCGGGAGCTGGGAAGTGAATCCTCACCTATCGTCGATGCAAAACGATTGCAAACATCGAATAGCACGTATTCGTGCCAATTATCGGTACAAAGAACGATTGCGGGAGCTGGGAAGTGAATCCTTTCCTACCGTCGATGCGAAACGATTGGAAACATCGAATATCACGTATTCGTGCGAATTTTAGATAGAAAGAATGATTGCGGGAGCTGGGAAGTGAATCCTTCCCTACCGTCGATGCGAAACGATGGGAAACATCGAATATCACGTATGCGTGCCAATTATCGATAGAACGAACGATTGCAAGAGCTGGAAAGTGGATCCTTAGCTACCGTCGATGCAGAACGATTGGATACATCGAATATCACATATTCGTGCCAATTATCGATAGAAAGAACGATTGCGGGAGCTGGGAAGTGACTCCTCAGCTACCGTCGATGCAGAACGATTGGAAACTTCGAATATCACGTATGCGTGCCAATTATCGAAAGAAAGAACGATTGCGGGAGCTGGGAAGTGAATCCTTAGCTACCGTCGATGCAGAACGATTGGAAACATCGAATATCACATATTCGTGCCAATTAACGATAGAAAGAACGATTGCGGTTGCTGGGAAGTGAATTCTTAGCTACCGTCGATGCAGAACGATTGGAAACATCGAATATCACGTATGCGTGCCAATCATCGATAGAAAGAACGATTGCTGGAGCTGGGAAGTGAATCCTTACCTACTGTCGATGCAAAACGATTGGAAACATCGAATATCATGTATTCGTGCGAATTTTAGATAGAAAGAATGATTGCGGGAGCTGGGAAGTGAATCCTTACCTACCGTCGATGCGAAACGATTGGAAACATCGAATATCACGTATGCGTGCCAATTATCGATAGAACGAACGATTGCGGGAGCTGGGAAGTGAATTCTTAGCTACCGTCGATGCAGAACGATTGGAAACATCGAATATCACGTATGCGTGCCAATTATCGATAGAAAGAACGATTGCTGGAGCTGGGAAGTGAATCCTTAGCTACCGTCGATGCAGAACGATTGGAAACATCGAATTTCACGTATTCGTGCCAATTATCGATAGAAAGAACGATTACGGGAGCTGGGAAGCGAATCTTTACCTCCTGTCGATGCAGAACGATTGGAAACATCGAATTTCACGTATTCGTGCCAATTTTAGATAGAAAGAACGATTGCTGGAGCTGGGAAGTGAATCCTTACCTACCGTCAATGCAGAACGATTGGAAACATCGAATTTCACGTATTCGTGCCAATTTTAGATAGAAAGAACGATTATGGGGGCAGGGAAGTGAATCCTTAGCTACCGCCGATGCGAAACGATTGGAAACATCGAATATCACGTATTCGTCCGAATTTTAGATAGAAAGAATGATTGCGGGAGCTGGGAAGTGAATCCATACCTACCGTCGATGCGAAACGATTGGAAACATCGAATATCACGTATTCGTGCCAATTATCGGTACAAAGAACGATTGCGGGAGCTGGGAAGTGAATCCTTTCCTACCGTCGATGCGAAACGATTGGAAACATCGAATATCACGTATTCGTGCGAATTTTAGATAGAAAGAATGATTGCGGGAGCTGGGAAGTGAATCCTTACCTACCGTCAATGCGAAACGATTGGAAACATCGAATATCACGTATGCGTGCCAATTATCGATAGAACGAACGATTGCGGGAGCTGGGAAGTGAATCCTTACCTACCGTCCATGCAAAACGATTGGAAACATCGAATATCACGTATTCGTACGAATTTTAGATAGAAAGAATGATTGCGGGAGCTGGGAAGTGAATCCTTACCTACCGTCGATGCGAAACAATTGGAAACATCGAATATCACGTATGCGTGCCAATTATCGATAGAACGAACGATTGCGGGAGCTGGAAAGTGGATCCTTAGCTACCGTCGATGCAGAACGATTGGAAACATCGAATATCACGTATTCGTGCCAATTTTAGATAGAAAGAACGATTGCTGGAGCTGGGAAGTGAATCCTTACCTACCGTCGATGCAAAACGATTGGAAACATCGAATATCACGTATGCGTGCTAATTATCGATAGAAAGAACGATTGCTGGAGCTGGGAAGTGAATCCTTTCCTACCGTCGATGCGAAACGATTGGAAACATCGAATATCACGTATTCGTGCGAATTTTAGATAGAAAGAATGATTGCGGGAGCTGGGAAGTGAATCCTTCCCTACCGTCGATGCGAAACGATGGGAAACATCGAATATCACGTATGCGTGCCAATTATCGATAGAACGAACGATTGCAAGAGCTGGAAAGTGGATCCTTAGCTACCGTCGATGCAGAACGATTGGATACATCGAATATCACATATTCGTGCAATTATCGATAGAAAGAACGATTGCGGGAGCTGGGAAGTGACTCCTCAGCTACCGTCGATGCAGAACGATTGGAAACTTCGAATATCACGTATGCGTGCCAATTATCGAAAGAAAGAACGATTGCGGGAGCTGGGAAGTGAATCCTTAGCTACCGTCGATGCAGAACGATTGGAAACATCGAATATCACATGTTCGTGCCAATTAACGATAGAAAGAACGATTGCGGTTGCTGGGAAGTGAATTCTTAGCTACCGTCGATGCAGAACGATTGGAAACATCGAATATCACGTATGCGTGCCAATCATCGATAGAAAGAACGATTGCTGGAGCTGGGAAGTGAATCCTTACCTACTGTCGATGCAAAACGATTGGAAACATCGAATATCATGTATTCGTGCGAATTTTAGATAGAAAGAATGATTGCGGGAGCTGGGAAGTGAATCCTTACCTACCGTCGATGCGAAACGATTGGAAACATCGAATATCACGTATGCGTGCCAATTATCGATAGAACGAACGATTGCGGGAGCTGGGAAGTGAATTCTTAGCTACCGTCGATGCAGAACGATTGGAAACATCGAATATCACGTATGCGTGCCAATTATCGATAGAAAGAACGATTGCTGGAGCTGGGAAGTGAATCCTTAGCTACCGTCGATGCAGAACGATTGGAAACATCGAATTTCACGTATTCGTGCCAATTATCGATAGAAAGAACGATTACGGGAGCTGGGAAGCGAATCTTTACCTCCTGTCGATGCAGAACGATTGGAAACATCGAATTTCACGTATTCGTGCCAATTTTAGATAGAAAGAACGATTGCTGGAGCTGGGAAGTGAATCCTTACCTACCGTCAATGCAGAACGATTGGAAACATCGAATTTCACGTATTCGTGCCAATTTTAGATAGAAAGAACGATTATGGGGGCAGGGAAGTGAATCCTTAGCTACCGCCGATGCGAAACGATTGGAAACATCGAATATCACGTATTCGTCCGAATTTTAGATAGAAAGAATGATTGCGGGAGCTGGGAAGTGAATCCATACCTACCGTCGATGCGAAACGATTGGAAACATCGAATATCACGTATTCGTGCCAATTATCGATAGAAAGAACGATTGCGGGAGCTGGGAAGTGAATCCTTACCTCCCGTCGATGCAGAACGATTGGAAACATCGAATGTAACGTATTCGAGCCAATTACCGACAGAAAGAACGATTGCGAGGGCTGGGAAGTGAATCCTTACCTACCGTCGATGAAAAACGATTGGAAACATCGAATAGCACGTATTCGTGCCAATTATCGGTACAAAGAACGATTGCGGGAGCTGGGAAGTGAATCCTTTCCTACCGTCGATGCGAAACGATTGGAAACATCGAATATCACGTATTCGTGCGAATTTTAGATAGAAAGAATGATTGCGGGAGCTGGGAAGTGAATCCTTACCTACCGTCAATGCGAAACGATTGGAAACATCGAATATCACGTATGCGTGCCAATTATCGATAGAACGAACGATTGCGGGAGCTGGGAAGTGAATCCTTACCTACCGTCCATGCAAAACGATTGGAAACATCGAATATCACGTATTCGTACGAATTTTAGATAGAAAGAATGATTGCGGGAGCTGGGAAGTGAATCCTTACCTACCGTCGATGCGAAACAATTGGAAACATCGAATATCACGTATGCGTGCCAATTATCGATAGAACGAACGATTGCGGGAGCTGGAAAGTGGATCCTTAGCTACCGTCGATGCAGAACGATTGGAAACATCGAATATCACGTATTCGTGCCAATTTTAGATAGAAAGAACGATTGCTGGAGCTGGGAAGTGAATCCTTACCTACCGTCGATGCAAAACGATTGGAAACATCGAATATCACGTATGCGTGCTAATTATCGATAGAAAGAACGATTGCTGGAGCTGGGAAGTGAATCCTTACCTACCGTTCATGCAAAACGATTGGAAACATCGAATATCACGTATTCGTGCGAATTTTAGATTGAAAGAATGATTGCGGGAGCTGGGAAGTGAATCCTTACCTACCGTCGATGCGAAACGATTGGAAACATCGAATATCACGTATGCGTGCCAATTATCGATAGAACGAACGATTGCGGGAGCTGGAAAGTGGATCCTTAGCTACCGTCGATGCAGAACGATTGGAAACATCGAATATCACGTATACGTGCCAATTTTAGATAGAAAGAACGACTGCTGGAGCTGGGAAGTGAATCCTTACCTACCGTCGATGCAAAACGATTGGAAACATCGAATATCACGTTTGCGTGCTAATTATCGATAGAAAGAACGATTGCTGGAGCTGGGAAGTGAATCCTTACCTACCGTCCATGCAAAACGATTGGAAACATCGAATATCACGTATTCGTGCGAATTTTAGATAGAAAGAATGATTGCGGGAGCTGGGAAGTGAATCCATACCTACCGTCGATGCGAAACAATTGGAAACTTCGAATATCACGTATGCGTGCCAATTATCGACAGAACGAACGATTGCGGGAGCTGGAAAGTGGATCCTTAGCTACCGTCGATGCAGAACGATTGGAAACATCGAATATCACATATTCGTGCCAATTATCGATAGAAAGAACGATTGCGGGAGCTGGGAAGTGAATCCTCAGCTACCGTCGATGCAGAACGATTGGAAACATCGAATATCACGTATGCGTGCCAATTATCGATAGAAACAACGATTGCGGGAGCTGGGAAGTGAATCCTTAGCTACCGTCGATGCAGAACGATTGGAAACATCGAATATCACGTATGCGTGCTAATTATCGATAGAAAGAACGATTGCGGGAGCTGGGAAGTTAATCCTCACCTATCGTCGTTGCAAAACGATTGGAAACCTCGAATAGCACGTATTCGTGCCAATTATCGATAGAAAGAACGATTGCTGGAGCTGGGAAGTGAATCCTTAGCTACCGTCGATGCAGAACGATTGGAAACATCGAATTTCACGTATTCGTTCCAATTATCCATAGAAAGATCGATTGCGGGAGCTGGGAAGTGAATCCTTACCTACCGTCGATGCAACACGATTGGAAACATCGAATATCACGTATTCGTGCGAATTTTAGATAGAAAGAATGATTGCGGGAGCTGGGAAGTGAATTCTTACCTACCGTCGATGCGAAACGATTGGAAACATCGAATTTCACGTATTCGTGCCAATTATCGATAGAAAGAACGATTGCGGGAGCTGGGAAGCGAATCCTTACCTCCTGTCGATGCAGAACGATTGGAAACATCGAATTTCACGTATTCATGCCAATTTTAGATAGAAAGAACGATTGCTGGAGCTGGGAAGTGAATCCTTACCTACCGTCGATGCAAAACGATTGGAAACATCGAATATCACGTATGCGTGCTAATTATCGATAGAAAGAACGATTGCTGGAGCTGGGAAATGAATCCTTAGCTACCGTCAATGCAGAACGATTGGAAACATCGAATTTCACGTATTCGTGCCAATTTTAGATAGAAAGAACGATTATGGGGGTAGGGAAGTGAATCCTTAGCTACCGCCGATGCGAAACGATTGGAAACATCGAATATCACGTATTCGTCCGAATTTTAGATAGAAGGAATGATTGCGGGAGCTGGGAAGTGAATCCATACCTACCGTCGATGCGAAACGATTGGAAACATCGAATATCACGTATTCGTGCCAATTATCGATAGAAAGAACGATTGCGGGAGCTGGGAAGTGAATCCTTACCTCCCGTCGATGCAGAACGATTGGAAACATCGAATAGCACGTATTCGTGCCAATTATCGGTACAAAGAACGAATGCGGGAGCTGGGAAGTGAATCCTTTCCTACCGTCGATGCGAAACGATTGGAAACATCGAATATCACGTATTCGTGCGAATTTTAGATAGAACGAACGATTGCGGGAGCTGGAAAGTGGATCCGTAGCTACCGTCGATGCAGAACGATTGGAAACATCGAATAGCACGTATTCGTGCCAATTATCGATAGAACGAACGATTGCGGGAGCTGGAAAGTGGATCCTTAGCTACCGTCGATGCAGAACGATTGGAAACATCGAATAGCACGTATTCGTACCAATTAGCGATAGAAAGAACGATTGCGGGAGCTGGGAAGTGAATCCTCAGCTACCGTCGATGCAGAACGATTGGAAACATCGAATATCACGCATGCGTGCCAATTATCGATAGAAAGAACGATTGCGGGAGCTGGGAAGTGGATCCTTAGCTACCGTCGATGCAGAACGATTGGAAACATCGAATATCAAGTATTCGTGCCAATTTTAGATAGATGAACGATTGCGGGAGCTGGGAAGTGAATCCTTACCTACCGTCGATGCAAAACGATTGGACACATCGAATAGCACGTATTCGTGCCAATTATCGATAGAAAGAACGATTGCGGGAGCTGGGAAGTGAATCCTCAGCTACCGTCGATGCAGAACGATTGGAAACATCGAATAGCACGTATTCGTGCCAATTATCGATAGAAAGAACGATTGCGGGAGCTGGGAAGTGAATCCTTAGCTACCGTCGATGCAGAACGATTGTAAACATCGAATATCACATATTCGTGCCAATTAACGATAGAAAGAACGATTGCGGTTGCTGGGAAGTGAATTCTTAGCTACCGTCGATGCAGAACGACTGGAAACATCGAATATCACGTATGCGTGCCAATCATCGATAGAAAGAATGATTGCGGGAGCTGGGAAGTTAATCCTTACCTACCGTCGGTGCAAAACGATCGGAAACATCGAATATCATGTATGCGTGCCAATCATCGATAGAAAGAACGATTGCTGGAGCTGGGAAGTGGATCCTTAGCTACCGTCGATGCAGAACGATTGGAAACATCGAATATCAAGTATTCGTGCCAATTTTAGATAGAAAGAACGATTGCTGGAGCTGGGAAGTGAATCCTTACCAACCGTCGATGCAAAACGATTGGAAACATCGAATATCACGTATGCGTGCTAATTATCGATAGAAAGAACGATTGCTGGAGCTGGGAAGTGAATCCTTAGCTACCGTCAATGCAGAACGATTGGAAACATCGAATTTCACGTATTCGTGCCAATTTTAGATAGAAAGAACGATTATGGGGGCAGGGAAGTGAATCCTTAGCTACCGCCGATGCGAAACGATTGGAAACATCGAATATCACGTATTCGTCCGAATTTTAGATAGAAGGAATGATTGCGGGAGCTGGGAAGTGAATCCATACCTACCGTCGATGCGAAACGATTGGAAACATCGAATATCACGTATTCGTGCGAATTTTAGATAGAACGAACGATTGCGGGAGCTGGAAAGTGGATCCTTAGCTACTGTCGATGCAGAACGATTGGAAACATCGAATAGCACGTATTCGTGCCAATTATCGATAGAAAGAACGATTGCGGGAGCTGGGAAGTGAATCCTTACCTACCGTCGATGCAAAACGATTGGAAACCTCGAATAGCACGTATTCGTGCCAATTATCGATAGAAAGAACGATTGCGGGAGCTGGGAAGTGAATCCTTACCTACCGTCGATGCAAAACGATTGGAAACCTCGAATAGCACGTATTCGTGCCAATTATCGATAGAAAGAACGATTGCGGGAGCTGGGAAGTGAATCCTTACGTCCTGTCGATGCAAAACGATTGGAAACATCCAATAGCACGTATTCGTGCCAATTGTCGATAGAAAGAACGATTGCGGGAGCTGGGAAGTGAATCCTTACCAACCGTCGATGCAAAACGATTGGAAACATCGAATATCACGTATGCGTGCTAATTATCGATAGAAAGAACGATTGCGGGAGCTGGGAAGTTAATCCTCACCTATCGTCGATGCAAAACGATTGCAAACATCGAATAGCACGTATTCGTGCTAATTATCGATAGAAAGAACGTTTGCGGGAGCTGGGAAGTGAATCCTTACCTACCGTCGATGCAAAACGATTGGAAACCTCGAATAGCACGTATTCGTGCCAATTATCGATAGAAAGAACGATTGCTGGAGCTGGGAAGTGAATCCTTAGCTACCGTCGATGCAGAACGATTGGAAACATCGAATTTCACGTATTCGTTCCAATTATCCATAGAAAGAACGATTGCGGGAGCTGGGAAGTGAATCCTTACCTACCGTCGATGCAACACGATTGGAAACATCGAATATCACGTATTCGTGCGAATTTTAGATAGAAAGAATGATTGCGGGAGCTGGAAAGTGAATTCTTACCTACCGTCGATGCGAAACGATTGGAAACATCGAATTTCACGTATTCGTGCCAATTATCGATAGAAAGAACGATTACGGGAGCTGGGAAGCGAATCCTTACCTCCTGTCGATGCAGAACGATTGGAAACATCGAATTTCACGTATTCGTGCCAATTTTAGATAGAAAGAACGATTGCTGGAGCTGGGAAGTGAATCCTTACCTACCGTCGATGCAAAACGATTGGAAACATCGAATATCACGTATGCGTGCTAATTATCGATAGAAAGAACGATTGCTGGAGCTGGGAAGTGAATCCTTAGCTACCGTCAATGCAGAACGATTGGAAACATCGAATTTCACGTATTCGTGCCAATTTTAGATAGAAAGAACGATTATGGGGGCAGGGAAGTGAATCCTTAGCTACCGCCGATGCGAAACGATTGGAAACATCGAATATCACGTATTCGTCCGAATTTTAGATAGAAGGAATGATTGCGGGAGCTGGGAAGTGAATCCATACCTACCGTCGATGCGAAACGATTGGAAACATCGAATATCACGTATTCGTGCCAATTATCGATAGAAAGAACGATTGCGGGAGCTGGGAAGTGAATCCTTACCTCCCGTCGATGCAGAACGATTGGAAACATCGAATAGCACGTATTCGTGCCAATTATCGCTACAAAGAACGAATGCGGGAGCTGGGAAGTGAATCCTTTCCTACCGTCGATGCGAAACGATTGGAAACATCGAATATCACGTATTCGTGCGAATTTTAGATAGAACGAACGATTGCGGGAGCTGGGAAGTGAATCCTTAGCTACCGTCAATGCAGAACGATTGGAAACATCGAATTTCACGTATTCGTGCCAATTTTAGATAGAAAGAACGATTATGGGGGCAGGGAAGTGGATCCTTAGCTACCGTCGATGCAGAACGATTGGAAACATCGAATAGCACGTATTCGTGCCAATTATCGATAGAAAGAACGATTGCGGGAGCTGGGAAGTGAATCTTTACCTCCCATCGATGCAAAACGATTGGAAACATCGAATAGCACGTATTCGTGCCAATTATCGATAGAAAGAACGATTGCGGGAGCTGGGAAGTGAATCCTTACGTCCTGTCGATGCAAAACGATTGGAAACATCCAATAGCACGTACTCGTGCCAATTGTCGATAGAAAGAACGATTGCGGGAGCTGGGAAGTGAATCCTTACCTCCCGTTCGATGCAAAACGATTGGAAACATCGAATAGCACGTATTCGTGCCAATTATCGATAGAAATAACGATTGCGGGAGCTGGGAAGTGAATCCTTACCTACCGTCGATGCAAAACGATTGGACACATCGAATAGCACGTATTCGTGCCAATTATCGATAGAAAGAACGATTGCGGGAGCTGGGAAGTGAATCCTCAGCTACCGTCGATGCAGAACGATTGGAAACATCGAATATCACGCATGCGTGCCAATTATCGATAGAAAGAACGATTGCGGGAGCTGGGAAGTTAATCCTCACCTATCGTCGATGCAAAACGATTGCAAACATCGAATAGCACGTATTCGTGCCAATTATCGATAGAAAGAACGTTTGCGGGAGCTGGGAAGTGAATCCTTACCTACCGTCGATGCAAAACGATTGGAAACCTCGAATAGCACGTATTCGTGCCAATTATCGATAGAAAGAACGATTGCTGGAGCTGGGAAGTGAATCCTTACCTACCGTCGATGCAAAACGATTGGAAACATCGAATATCACGTATGCGTGCTAATTATCGATAGAAAGAACGATTGCTGGAGCTGGGAAGTGAATCCTTAGCTACCGTCAATGCAGAACGATTGGAAACATCGAATTTCACGTATTCGTGCCAATTTTAGATAGAAAGAACGATTATGGGGGCAGGGAAGTGAATCCTTAGCTACCGCCGATGCGAAACGATTGGAAACATCGAATATCACGTATTCGTCCGAATTTTAGATAGAAGGAATGATTGCGGGAGCTGGGAAGTGAATCCATACCTACCGTCGATGCGAAACGATTGGAAACATCGAATATCACGTATTCGTGCCAATTATCGATAGAAAGAACGATTGCGGGAGCTGGGAAGTGAATCCTTACCTCCCGTCGATGCAGAACGATTGGAAACATCGAATAGCACGTATTCGTGCCAATTATCGCTACAAAGAACGAATGCGGGAGCTGGGAAGTGAATCCTTTCCTACCGTCGATGCGAAACGATTGGAAACATCGAATATCACGTATTCGTGCGAATTTTAGATAGAACGAACGATTGCGGGAGCTGGGAAGTGAATCCTTAGCTACCGTCAATGCAGAACGATTGGAAACATCGAATTTCACGTATTCGTGCCAATTTTAGATAGAAAGAACGATTATGGGGGCAGGGAAGTGGATCCTTAGCTACCGTCGATGCAGAACGATTGGAAACATCGAATAGCACGTATTCGTGCCAATTATCGATAGAAAGAACGATTGCGGGAGCTGGGAAGTGAATCTTTACCTCCCATCGATGCAAAACGATTGGAAACATCGAATAGCACGTATTCGTGCCAATTATCGATAGAAAGAACGATTGCGGGAGCTGGGAAGTGAATCCTTACGTCCTGTCGATGCAAAACGATTGGAAACATCCAATAGCACGTACTCGTGCCAATTGTCGATAGAAAGAACGATTGCGGGAGCTGGGAAGTGAATCCTTACCTCCCGTTCGATGCAAAACGATTGGAAACATCGAATAGCACGTATTCGTGCCAATTATCGATAGAAATAACGATTGCGGGAGCTGGGAAGTGAATCCTTACCTACCGTCGATGCAAAACGATTGGACACATCGAATAGCACGTATTCGTGCCAATTATCGATAGAAAGAACGATTGCGGGAGCTGGGAAGTGAATCCTCAGCTACCGTCGATGCAGAACGATTGGAAACATCGAATATCACGCATGCGTGCCAATTATCGATAGAAAGAACGATTGCGGGAGCTGGGAAGTTAATCCTCACCTATCGTCGATGCAAAACGATTGCAAACATCGAATAGCACGTATTCGTGCCAATTATCGATAGAAAGAACGTTTGCGGGAGCTGGGAAGTGAATCCTTACCTACCGTCGATGCAAAACGATTGGAAACCTCGAATAGCACGTATTCGTGCCAATTATCGATAGAAAGAACGATTGCTGGAGCTGGGAAGTGAATCCTTAGCTACCGTCGATGCAGAACGATTGGAAACATCGAATTTCACGTATTCGTTCCAATTATCCATAGAAAGAACGATTGCGGGAGCTGGGAAGTGAATCCTTACCTACCGTCGATGCAACACGATTGGAAACATCGAATATCACGTATTCGTGCGAATTTTAGATAGAAAGAATGATTGCGGGAGCTGGGAAGTGAATTCTTACCTACCGTCGATGCGAAACGATTGGAAACATCGAATTTCACGTATTCGTGCCAATTATCGATAGAAAGAACGATTACGGGAGCTAGGAAGCGAATCCTTACCTCCTGTCGATGCAGAACGATTGGAAACATCGAATTTCACGTATTCGTGCCAATTTTAGATAGAAAGAACGATTGCTGGAGCTGGGAAGTGAATCCTTACCTACCGTCGATGCAAAACGATTGGAAACATCGAATATCACGTATGCGTGCTAATTATCGATAGAAAGAACGATTGCTGGAGCTGGGAAGTGAATCCTTAGCTACCGTCAATGCAGAACGATTGGAAACATCGAATTTCACGTATTCGTGCCAATTTTAGATAGAAAGAACGATTGCTGGGGCTGGGAAGTGAATCCTTACCTACCGTCGATGCAAAACGATTGGAAACATCGAATATCACGTATGCGTGCTAATTATCGATAGAAAGAATGATTGCGGGAGCTGGGAAGTTAATCCTTACCTACCGTCGGTGCAAAACGATTGGAAACATCGAATATCATGTATGCGTGCCAATCATCGATAGAAAGAACGATTGCGGGAGCTGGGAAGTGAATCCTTACCTACCGTCGATGCAAAACGATTGGACACATCGAATAGCACGTATTCGTGCCAATTATCGATAGAAAGAACGATTGCGGGAGCTGGGAAGTGAATCCTCAGCTACCGTCGATGCAGAACGATTGGAAACATCGAATATCACGCATGCGTGCCAATTATCGATAGAAAGAACGATTGCGGGAGCTGGGAAGTGAATCCTTAGCTACCGTCGATGCAGAACGATTGTAAACATCGAATATCACATATTCGTGCCAATTAACGATAGAAAGAACGATTGCGGTTGCTGGGAAGTGAATTCTTAGCTACCGTCGATGCAGAACGATTGGAAACATCGAATATCACGTATGCGTGCCAATCATCGATAGAAAGAATGATTGCGGGAGCTGGGAAGTTAATCCTTACCTACCGTCGGTGCAAAACGATTGGAAACATCGAATATCATGTATGCGTGCCAATCATCGATAGAAAGAACGATTGCTGGAGCTGGGAAGTGGATCCTTAGCTACCGTCGATGCAGAACGATTGGAAACATCGAATATCAAGTATTCGTGCCAATTTTAGATAGATGAACGATTGCTGGAGCTGGGAAGTGAATCCTTACCAACCGTCGATGCAAAACGATTGGAAACATCGAATATCACGTATGCGTGCTAATTATCGATAGAAAGAACGATTGCGGGAGCTGGGAAGTTAATCCTCACCTATCGTCGATGCAAAACGATTGCAAACATCGAATAGCACGTATTCGTGCCAATTATCGATAGAAAGAACGTTTGTGGGAGCTGGGAAATGAATCCTTACCTACCGTCGATGCAAAACGATTGGAAACCTCGAATAGCACGTATTCGTGCCAATTATCGATAGAGAGAACGATTGCTGGAGCTGGGAAGTGAATCCTCAGCTACCGTCGATGCAGAACGATTGGAAACATCGAATATCACGCATGCGTGCCAATTATCGATAGAAAGAACGATTGCGGGAGCTGGGAAGTTAATCCTCACCTATCGTCGATGCAAAACGATTGCAAACATCGAATAGCACGTATTCGTGCCAATTATCGATAGAAAGAACGTTTGCGGGAGCTGGGAAGTGAATCCTTACCTACCGTCGATGCAAAACGATTGGAAACCTCGAATAGCACGTATTCGTGCCAATTATCGATAGAAAGAACGATTGCTGGAGCTGGGAAGTGAATCCTTAGCTACCGTCGATGCAGAACGATTGGAAACATCGAATTTCACGTATTCGTTCCAATTATCCATAGAAAGAACGATTGCGGGAGCTGGGAAGTGAATCCTTACCTACCGTCGATGCAACACGATTGGAAACATCGAATATCACGTATTCGTGCGAATTTTAGATAGAAAGAATGATTGCGGGAGCTGGGAAGTGAATTCTTACCTACCGTCGATGCGAAACGATTGGAAACATCGAATTTCACGTATTCGTGCCAATTATCGATAGAAAGAACGATTACGGGAGCTAGGAAGCGAATCCTTACCTCCTGTCGATGCAGAACGATTGGAAACATCGAATTTCACGTATTCGTGCCAATTTTAGATAGAAAGAACGATTGCTGGAGCTGGGAAGTGAATCCTTACCTACCGTCGATGCAAAACGATTGGAAACATCGAATATCACGTATGCGTGCTAATTATCGATAGAAAGAACGATTGCTGGAGCTGGGAAGTGAATCCTTAGCTACCGTCAATGCAGAACGATTGGAAACATCGAATTTCACGTATTCGTGCCAATTTTAGATAGAAAGAACGATTGCTGGAGCTGGGAAGTGAATCCTTACCTACCGTCGATGCAAAACGATTGGAAACATCGAATATCACGTATGCGTGCTAATTATCGATAGAAAGAATGATTGCGGGAGCTGGGAAGTTAATCCTTACCTACCGTCGGTGCAAAACGATTGGAAACATCGAATATCATGTATGCGTGCCAATCATCGATAGAAAGAACGATTGCGGGAGCTGGGAAGTGAATCCTTACCTACCGTCGATGCAAAACGATTGGACACATCGAATAGCACGTATTCGTGCCAATTATCGATAGAAAGAACGATTGCGGGAGCTGGGAAGTGAATCCTCAGCTACCGTCGATGCAGAACGATTGGAAACATCGAATATCACGCATGCGTGCCAATTATCGATAGAAAGAACGATTGCGGGAGCTGGGAAGTGAATCCTTAGCTACCGTCGATGCAGAACGATTGGAAACATCGAATATCAAGTATTCGTGCCAATTTTAGATAGATGAACGATTGCTGGAGCTGGGAAGTGAATCCTTACCAACCGTCGATGCAAAACGATTGGAAACATCGAATATCACGTATGCGTGCTAATTATCGATAGAAAGAACGATTGCGGGAGCTGGGAAGTTAATCCTCACCTATCGTCGATGCAAAACGATTGCAAACATCGAATAGCACGTATTCGTGCCAATTATCGATAGAAAGAACGTTTGTGGGAGCTGGGAAATGAATCCTTACCTACCGTCGATGCAAAACGATTGGAAACCTCGAATAGCACGTATTCGTGCCAATTATCGATAGAGAGAACGATTGCTGGAGCTGGGAAGTGAATCCTTAGCTACCGTCGATGCAGAACGATTGGAAACATCGAATTTCACGTATTCGTTCCAATTATCCATAGAAAGAACGATTGCGGGAGCAGGGAAGTGAATCCATACCTACCGCCGATGCGAAACGACTGGAAACATCGAATATCACGTATTCGTGCGAATTTTAGATAGAAAGAATGATTGCGGGAGCTGGGAAGTGAATCCTTACCTACCGTCGATGCGAAACGATTGGAAACATCGAATATCACGTATGCGTGCCAATTATCGATAGAACGAACGATTGCGGGAGCTGGAAAGTGGATCCTTAGCTACCGTCGATGCGAAACGATTGCAAACATCGAATAGCACGTATTCGTGCCAATTATCGATAGAAAGAACGATTGCGGGAGCTGGGAAGTGAATCCTTACCTACCGTCGATGCAAAACGATTGGAAACCTCGAATAGCACGTATTCGTGCCAATTATCGATAGAAAGAACGATTGCGGGAGCTGGGAAGTGAATCCTTACGTCCTGTCGATGCAAAACGATTGGAAACATCGAATAGCACGTATTCGTGCCAATTGTCGATAGAAAGAACGATTGCGGGAGCTGGGAAGTGAATCCTTACCTCCCGTTCGATGCAAAACGATTGGAAACATCGAATAGCACGTATTCGTGCCAATTATCGATAGAAATAACGATTGCGGGAGCTGGGAAGTGAATCCTTACCTACCGTCGATGCAAAACGATTGGACACATCGAATAGCACGTATTCGTGCCAATTATCGATAGAACGAACGATTGCGGGAGCTGGAAAGTGGATCCTTAGCTACCGTCGATGCAGAACGATTGGAAACATCGAATATCACGTATGCGTGCCAATTATCGATAGAAAGAACGATTGCGGGAGCTGGGAAGTGAATCCTTAGCTACCGTCGATGCAGAACGATTGTAAACATCGAATATCACATATTCGTGCCAATTAACGATAGAAAGAACGATTGCGGTTGCTGGGAAGTGAATTCTTAGCTACCGTCGATGCAGAACGATTGGAAACATCGAATATCACGTATGCGTGCCAATCATCGATAGAAAGAATGATTGCGGGAGCTGGGAAGTTAATCCTTACCTACCGTCGGTGCAAAACGATTGGAAACATCGAATATCATGTATGCGTGCCAATCATCGATAGAAAGAACGATTGCTGGAGCTGGGAAGTGGATCCTTAGCTACCGTCGATGCAGAACGATTGGAAACATCGAATATCAAGTATTCGTGCCAATTTTAGATAGAAAGAACGATTGCGGGAGCTGCGAAGTTAATCCTCACCTATCGTCGATGCAAAACGATTGCAAACATCGAATAGCACGTATTCGTGCCAATTATCGATAGAAAGAACGTTTGCGCGAGCTGGGAAGTGAATCCTTACCTACCGTCGATGCAAAACGATTGGAAACCTCGAATAGCACGTATTCGTGCCAATTATCGATAGAAAGAACGATTGCTGGAGCTGGGAAGTGAATCCTTAGCTACCGTCGATGCAGAACGATTGGAAACATCGAATTTCACGTATTCGTTCCAATTATCCATAGAAAGAACGATTGCGGGAGCAGGGAAGTGAATCCATACCTACCGCCGATGCGAAACGATTGGAAACATCGAATATCACGTATTCGTGCGAATTTTAGATAGAAAGAATGATTGCGGGAGCTGGGAAGTGAATCCTTACCTACCGTCGATGCGAAACGATTGGAAACATCGAATATCACGTATGCGTGCCAATTATCGATAGAACGAACGATTGCGGGAGCTGGGAAGTGAATCCTTAGCTACCGTCGATGCGAAACGTTTGCAAACATCGAATAGCACGTATTCGTGCCAATTATCGATAGAAAGAACGATTGCGGGAGCTGGGAAGTGAATCCTTACCTACCGTCGATGCAACACGATTGGAAACATCGAATATCACGTATTCGTGCGAATTTTAGATAGAAAGAATGATTGCGGGAGCTGGGAAGTGAATTCTTACCTACCGTCGATGCGAAACGATTGGAAACATCGAATTTCACGTATTCGTGCCAATTATCGATAGAAAGAACGATTACGGGAGCTGGGAAGCGAATCCTTACCTCCTGTCGATGCAGAACGATTGGAAACATCGAATTTCACGTATTCGTGCCAATTTTAGATCGAAAGAACGATTGCTGGAGCTGGGAAGTGAATCCTTACCTACCGTCGATGCAAAACGATTGGAAACATCGAATATCACGTATGCGTGCTAATTATCGATAGAAAGAACGATTGCTGGAGCTGGGAAGTGAATCCTTAGCTACCGTCAATGCAGAACGATTGGAAACATCGAATTTCACGTATTCGTGCCAATTTTAGATAGAAAGAACGATTATGGGGGCAGGGAAGTGAATCCTTAGCTACCGCCGATGCGAAACGATTGGAAACATCGAATATCACGTATTCGTCCGAATTTTAGATAGAAGGAATGATTGCGGGAGCTGGGAAGTGAATCCATACCTACCGTCGATGCGAAACGATTGGAAACATCGAATATCACGTATTCGTGCCAATTATCGATAGAAAGAACGATTGCGGGAGCTGGGAAGTGAATCCTTACCTCCCGTCGATGCAGAACGATTGGAAACATCGAATAGCACGTATTCGTGCCAATTATCGGTACAAAGAACGAATGCGGGAGCTGGGAAGTGAATCCTTTCCTACCGTCGATGCGAAACGATTGGAAACATCGAATATCACGTATTCGTGCGAATTTTAGATAGAACGAACGATTGTGGGAGCTGGAAAGTGGATCCTTAGCTACCGTCGATGCAGAACGATTGGAAACATCGAATAGCACGTATTCGTGCCAATTAACGAT
The DNA here is from genome assembly GCA_963583965.1 of Nomada ferruginata. Lineage (NCBI taxonomy): Eukaryota > Metazoa > Arthropoda > Insecta > Hymenoptera > Apidae > Nomada > Nomada ferruginata. The sequence continues at coordinate 2,555,402 of OY757225.1, read as the reverse complement.
AGAAAGAACGATTGCGGGAGCAGGGAAGTGAATCCATAGCTACCGTCGATGCAGAACGATTGGAAACATCGAATAGCACGTATTCGTGCGAATTTTAGATAGAAAGAAGGATTGCGGGAGCTGGGAAGTGAATCCTTACCTACCGTCGATGCGAAACGATTGGAAACATCGAATATCACGTATGCGTGCCAATTATCGATAGAACGAACGATTGCGGGAGCTGGGAAGTGAATCCTTAGCTACCGTCGATGCGAAACGTTTGCAAACATCGAATAGCACGTATTCGTGCCAATTATCGATAGAAAGAACGATTGCGGGAGCTGGGAAGTGAATCCTTACCTACCGTCGATGCAACACGATTGGAAACATCGAATATCACGTATTCGTGCGAATTTTAGATAGAAAGAATGATTGCGGGAGCTGGGAAGTGAATTCTTACCTACCGTCGATGCGAAACGATTGGAAACATCGAATTTCACGTATTCGTGCCAATTATCGATAGAAAGAACGATTACGGGAGCTGGGAAGCGAATCCTTACCTCCTGTCGATGCAGAACGATTGGAAACATCGAATTTCACGTATTCGTGCCAATTTTAGATCGAAAGAACGATTGCTGGAGCTGGGAAGTGAATCCTTACCTACCGTCGATGCAAAACGATTGGAAACATCGAATATCACGTATGCGTGCTAATTATCGATAGAAAGAACGATTGCTGGAGCTGGGAAGTGAATCCTTAGCTACCGTCAATGCAGAACGATTGGAAACATCGAATTTCACGTATTCGTGCCAATTTTAGATAGAAAGAACGATTATGGGGGCAGGGAAGTGAATCCTTAGCTACCGCCGATGCGAAACGATTGGAAACATCGAATATCACGTATTCGTCCGAATTTTAGATAGAAGGAATGATTGCGGGAGCTGGGAAGTGAATCCATACCTACCGTCGATGCGAAACGATTGGAAACATCGAATATCACGTATTCGTGCCAATTATCGATAGAAAGAACGATTGCGGGAGCTGGGAAGTGAGTCCTTACCTCCCGTCGATGCAGAACGATTGGAAACATCGAATAGCACGTATTCGTGCCAATTATCGGTACAAAGAACGAATGCGGGAGCTGGGAAGTGAATCCTTTCCTACCGTCGATGCGAAACGATTGGAAACATCGAATATCACGTATTCGTGCGAATTTTAGATAGAACGAACGATTGTGGGAGCTGGAAAGTGGATCCTTAGCTACCGTCGATGCAGAACGATTGGAAACATCGAATAGCACGTATTCGTGCCAATTATCGATAGAACGAACGATTGCGGGAGCTGGAAAGTGGATCCTTAGCTACCGTCGATGCAGAACGATTGGAAACATCGAATAGCACGTATTGTAGAAGTTATTTTCTGTAAACCTCACGTAGTTTTGGGAATAGAGGACAGGTGGTTTAATAAGACTTCAGTTACTCATTAAATCACTAGCTTTATTATAAGAATATGTCGACACACGACGTAACTCAACACACGGCACTTTCAACACTCTCAACAATACTCTCAGCTCACGGCACTCTTCACTCTGCTCAAACTCTCTCCTAAATCTGCCTCTTGCACGCATCGTTCATTCGTTATATTCTTTCACTCTTAGTTTCTCTTTCATTCTATTCCTCATTTGCGCTCACTCATTCAGGACACACCCCCCAGTCATTCCTCGGTGATGGTCGGTCCCGACCACCCGAACCCTTGGGCCGCTGTACCCTCCATGCGCACGACCTTCTCAAGTACTCAACATTCACGCCGTATTTCCAATCCTACACTCGACCATCCTAAAAAAAAGATATCTGGCCTCAGATATTCCTACAAACACTCCTCTATCGCTTCAACTCAATCACTCATTCATTCCCTTACAATTACGATACATATTCTAAATTAGAACTCCGCTGAGTCCCTCTGTTTACAAATACATCGTCAATTGCGTAACGCTGCGCGTCTTTACATTTTTTGTTATACCTAATTCTATTTTCTCGTTGAACCCCACGAATTCTTTTCCCAGCATGATTACTTATTTTACACTTATCATTAAACCCTTTATTTCGCTCTAGCCTTCTTTTCCATTGCACAATATGTTTACGAGCTATTTCCGCTGAAGAAAACGGTTTCATATGAACTGGACTTTTTCCGACCACATGCAAGAATCTCGCGCTCTTGCCGCGCTTAGGTATAACCTTCCCGAATTTCCTTTTTCCATATTCAAACTCAGCATCGCGCCTCACGAAAGACTCTACTCCGTCGAATACATCACCGTCTACACGCGGTCGCTCACTTACGTCTTGTCTCGAAAATCTCGATACGGTTAATGTTAATTCAACATCGTCATTCACACTCTCAAGGAAATGGTCGGCATGCACGTAATTATTCTCAATTGGTTTGACTTTTACTAAACAAGGAGGTTCTAATTTGTTGACACACGTCGCGGAATCTGCATCGTTCTGAACTTTTCCTATCACCGTCGGCTCGTGATACTCTACAATTTCTATTTTCGGTTCAACTGGTTGTGCGACATAATTTTCAGCTACGTTGAACACATCAATTTTCAAAACGTCTACGGTACTGCAACTAGGAAAATTCGCGTTGGGTATTACTTCCGTTTCTACGTTACCTTCCTCATCACTTGATTCTATTGTTTGTGCATACCCCCCGACCGACAATATCCCCGGACAGTTGGACGCCACATGTCCGTGTCCCTGGCACGCAAAACACTTGACCGCTCGCACCCTGGACGGACAGCCCGCTGCGCGATGTCCTATCCCTCCGCAGCTGTAACATCTTGGTGTAGTCGGCCTCACCTCCGCTACCTGCTCTACGTACGACGCACCTCGCCACTCGTTGTTCCTTGGCGGCTCCCACCGTGCCTGGCTTTCGTCGATCGTCGGACCCAACGTCACCCTCTCGAAAGCGACCACCATTGCTGCTCCGCTTGCAAAGCACTGGATGCGCGCTTGGTTTCGCAGATTCAAATCCGGAATGCCCTCGATTAGATATTCTATCATCTCGTCCTCAGCGACGGGCACTCGATTCGCCAATATTACTTTCTGGCGGTAATATTCGCAGAAACGCTCCCCCTGCTGCCACTGCAGTTGCTCGAATTCTCTTCGCCGTAAGACCTTGTTCGGCACGAAAGAGAACATGGCACGCATTTCGGCAATAAATTCGTCCATGTCCATGACGATGTAATCTGGTTTCGAATGGAACCATTCCATAGCTTTACCCCTCAGCCTACCACTCACAAGAATTTTAGCCTCTTGCTCACTGAGCTGATGTACGTCTCGCAGCAGTTTCAGCTGTCGTTCCCACTGGTCGAATAAGACACCATCACCATCAAAATAATTTAGCATGTTGGATACCAATGATATATCCGCCAACGGCCGCGCAGATTGATCATCTTGTACTTCTTGCGTGGCACGTCCCAGCTTCTGAATTGCGCGCTCCTGCCGCAACACCCCAAGCTGCCGACTGACCAGCGCCAGTTGCTCTTCCAATTTCCGCAGTGCTTCTGTACCACAAACATCGCTACGATTTCCCGTACTCATGGCGAAATCACAAAACGCACAAACTGTTACCTTTTAATAAATCACAATAATGAACAAACTCATTGTCGCACACAGCACTGACAATCTTACACTTCCTGTTACCTCTATCCCGGACGAGCCCCCAATTTGTAGAAGTTATTTTCTGTAAACCTCACGTAGTTTTGGGAATAGAGGACAGGTGGTTTAATAAGACTTCAGTTACTCATTAAAACACTAGCTTTATTATAAGAATATGTCGACACACGACGTAACTCAACACACGGCACTTTCAACACTCTCAACAATACTCTCAGCTCACGGCACTCTTCACTCTGCTCAAACTCTCTCCTAAATCTGCCTCTTGCACGCATCGTTCATTCGTTATATTCTTTCACTCTTAGTTTCTCTTTCAATCTATTCCTCATTTGCGCTCACTCATTCAGGACACACCCCCCAGTCATTCCTCGGTGATGGTCGGTCCCGACCACCCGAACCCTTGGGCCGCTGTACCCTCCATGCGCACGACCTTCTCAAGTACTCAACATTCACGCCGTATTTCCAATCCTACAGTATTCGTGCCAATTATCGATAGAAAGAACGATTGCGGGAGCCGGGAAGTGAATCCTTACCTACCGTCGATGCAAAACGATTGGACACATCGAATATCACGCATGCGTGCCAATTATCGATAGAAAGAACGATTGCGGGAGCTGGGAAGTGAATCCTTAGCTACCGTCGTTGCAGAACGATTGTAAACATCGAATATCACATATTCGTGCCAATTAACGATAGAAAGAACGATTGCGGTTGCTGGGAAGTGAATTCTTAGCTACCGTCGATGCAGAACGATTGGAAACATCGAATATCACGTATGCGTGCCAATCATCGATAGAAAGAATGATTGCGGGAGCTGGGAAGTTAATCCTTACCTACCGTCGGTGCAAAACGATTGGAAACATCGAGTATCATGTATGCGTGCCAATCATCGATAGAAAGAACGATTGCTGGAGCTGGGAAGTGGATCCTTAGCTACCGTCGATGCAGAACGATTGGAAACATCGAATATCAAGTATTCGTGCCAATTTTAGATAGATGAACGATTGCTGGAGCTGGGAAGTGAATCCTTACCAACCGTCGATGCAAAACGATTGGAAACATCGAATATCACGTATGCGTGCTAATTATCGATAGAAAGAACGATTGCGGGAGCTGGGAAGTTAATCCTCACCTATCGTCGATGCAGAACGATTGCAAACATCGAATAGCACGTATTCGTGCCAATTATCGATAGAAAGAACGTTTGCGGGAGCTGGGAAGTGAATCCTTACCTACCGTCGATGCAAAACGATTGGAAACCTCGAATAGCACGTATTCGTGCCAATTATCGATAGAGAGAACGATTGCTGGAGCTGGGAAGTGAATCCTTAGCTACCGTCGATGCAGAACGATTGGAAACATCGAATTTCACGTATTCGTTCTAATTATCCATAGAAAGAACGATTGCGGGAGCAGGGAAGTGAATCCATACCTACCGCCGATGCGAAACGATTGGAAACATCGAATATCACGTATTCGTGCGAATTTTAGATAGAAAGAATGATTGCGGGAGCTGGGAAGTGAATCCTTACCTACCGTCGATGCGAAACGATTGGAAACATCGAATTTCACGTATTCGTGCCAATTATCGATAGAAAGAACGATTACGGGAGCTGGGAAGCGAATCCTTACCTCCTGTCGATGCAGAACGATTGGAAACATCGAATTTCACGTATTCGTGCCAATTTTAGATCGAAAGAACGATTGCTGGAGCTGGGAAGTGAATCCTTACCTACCGTCGATGCAAAACGATTGGAAACATCGAATATCACGTATGCGTGCTAATTATCGATAGAAAGAACGATTGCTGGAGCTGGGAAGTGAATCCTTAGCTACCGTCAATGCAGAACGATTGGAAACATCGAATTTCACGTATTCGTGCCAATTTTAGATAGAAAGAACGATTATGGGGGCAGGGAAGTGAATCCTTAGCTACCGCCGATGCAGAACGATTGGAAACATCGAATTTCACGTATTCGTGCCAATTTTAGATCGAAAGAACGATTGCTGGAGCTGGGAAGTGAATCCTTACCTACCGTCGATGCGAAACGATTGGAAACATCGAATATCACGTATTCGTGCCAATTATCGATAGAAAGAACGATTGCGGGAGCTGGGAAGTGAGTCCTTACCTCCCGTCGATGCAGAACGATTGGAAACATCGAATAGCACGTATTCGTGCCAATTATCGGTACAAAGAACGAATGCGGGAGCTGGGAAGTGAATCCTTTCCTACCGTCGATGCGAAACGATTGGAAACATCGAATATCACGTATTCGTGCGAATTTTAGATAGAACGAACGATTGTGGGAGCTGGAAAGTGGATCCTTAGCTACCGTCGATGCAGAACGATTGGAAACATCGAATAGCACGTATTCGTGCCAATTATCGATAGAACGAACGATTGCGGGAGCTGGAAAGTGGATCCTTAGCTACCGTCGATGCAGAACGATTGGAAACATCGAATAGCACGTATTCGTGCCAATTATCGATAGAAAGAACGATTGCGGGAGCTGGGAAGTGAATCCTTACCTACCGTCGATGCAAAACGATTGGACACATCGAATATCACGCATGCGTGCCAATTATCGATAGAAAGAACGATTGCGGGAGCTGGGAAGTGAATCCTTAGCTACCGTCGATGCAGAACGATTGTAAACATCGAATATCACATATTCGTGCCAATTAACGATAGAAAGAACGATTGCGGTTGCTGGGAAGTGAATTCTTAGCTACCGTCGATGCAGAACGATTGGAAACATCGAATATCACGTATGCGTGCCAATCATCGATAGAAAGAATGATTGCGGGAGCTGGGAAGTTAATCCTTACCTACCGTCGGTGCAAAACGATTGGAAACATCGAGTATCATGTATGCGTGCCAATCATCGATAGAAAGAACGATTGCTGGAGCTGGGAAGTGGATCCTTAGCTACCGTCGATGCAGAACGATTGGAAACATCGAATATCAAGTATTCGTGCCAATTTTAGATAGAAAGAATGATTGCGGGAGCTGGGAAGTGAATTCTTACCTACCGTCGATGCGAAACGATTGGAAACATCGAATTTCACGTATTCGTGCCAATTATCGATAGAAAGAACGATTACGGGAGCTGGGAAGCGAATCCTTACCTCCTGTCGATGCAGAACGATTGGAAACATCGAATTTCACGTATTCGTGCCAATTTTAGATCGAAAGAACGATTGCTGGAGCTGGGAAGTGAATCCTTACCTACCGTCGATGCAAAACGATTCGAAACATCGAATATCACGTATGCGTGCTAATTATCGATAGAAAGAACGATTGCTGGAGCTGGGAAGTGAATCCTTAGCTACCGTCAATGCAGAACGATTGGAAACATCGAATTTCACGTATTCGTGCCAATTTTAGATAGAAAGAACGATTATGGGGGCAGGGAAGTGAATCCTTAGCTACCGCCGATGCGAAACGATTGGAAACATCGAATATCACGTATTCGTCCGAATTTTAGATAGAAGGAATGATTGCGGGAGCTGGGAAGTGAATCCATACCTACCGTCGATGCGAAACGATTGGAAACATCGAATATCACGTATTCGTGCCAATTATCGATAGAAAGAACGATTGCGGGAGCTGGGAAGTGAATCCTTACCTCCCGTCGATGCAGAACGATTGGAAACATCGAATAGCACGTATTCGTGCCAATTATCGGTACAAAGAACGAATGCGGGAGCTGGGAAGTGAATCCTTTCCTACCGTCGATGCGAAACGATTGGAAACATCGAATATCACGTATTCGTGCGAATTTTAGATAGAACGAACGATTGTGGGAGCTGGAAAGTGGATCCTTAGCTACCGTCGATGCAGAACGATTGGAAACATCGAATAGCACGTATTCGTGCCAATTAACGATAGAAAGAACGATTGCGGGAGCAGGGAAGTGAATCCATAGCTACCGTCGATGCAGAACGATTGGAAACATCGAATAGCACGTATTCGTGCGAATTTTAGATAGAAAGAATGATTGCGGGAGCTGGGAAGTGAATCCTTACCTACCGTCGATGCGAAACGATTGGAAACATCGAATATCACGTATGCGTGCCAATTATCGATAGAACGAACGATTGCGGGAGCTGGGAAGTGAATCCTTAGCTACCGTCGATGCGAAACGTTTGCAAACATCGAATAGCACGTATTCGTGCCAATTATCGATAGAAAGAACGATTGCGGGAGCTGGGAAGTGAATCCTTACCTACCGTCGATGCAACACGATTGGAAACATCGAATATCACGTATTCGTGCGAATTTTAGATAGAAAGAATGATTGCGGGAGCTGGGAAGTGAATTCTTACCTACCGTCGATGCGAAACGATTGGAAACATCGAATTTCACGTATTCGTGCCAATTATCGATAGAAAGAACGATTACGGGACCTGGGAAGCGAATCCTTGCCTCCTGTCGATGCAGAACGATTGGAAACATCGAATTTCACGTATTCGTGCCAATTTTAGATCGAAAGAACGATTGCTGGAGCTGGGAAGTGAATCCTTACCTACCGTCGATGCAAAACGATTGGAAACATCGAATATCACGTATGCGTGCTAATTATCGATAGAAAGAACGATTGCTGGAGCTGGGAAGTGAATCCTTAGCTACCGTCAATGCAGAACGATTGGAAACATCGAATTTCACGTATTCGTGCCAATTTTAGATAGAAAGAACGATTATGGGGGCAGGGAAGTGAATCCTTAGCTACCGCCGATGCGAAACGATTGGAAACATCGAATATCACGTATTCGTCCGAATTTTAGATAGAAGGAATGATTGCGGGAGCTGGGAAGTGAATCCATACCTACCGTCGATGCGAAACGATTGGAAACATCGAATATCACGTATTCGTGCCAATTATCGATAGAAAGAACGATTGCGGGAGCTGGGAAGTGAGTCCTTACCTCCCGTCGATGCAGAACGATTGGAAACATCGAATAGCACGTATTCGTGCCAATTATCGGTACAAAGAACGAATGCGGGAGCTGGGAAGTGAATCCTTTCCTACCGTCGATGCGAAACGATTGGAAACATCGAATATCACGTATTCGTGCGAATTTTAGATAGAACGAACGATTGTGGGAGCTGGAAAGTGGATCCTTAGCTACCGTCGATGCAGAACGATTGGAAACATCGAATAGCACGTATTCGTGCCAATTATCGATAGAACGAACGATTGCGGGAGCTGGAAAGTGGATCCTTAGCTACCGTCGATGCAGAACGATTGGAAACATCGAATAGCACGTATTCGTGCCAATTATCGATAGAAAGAACGATTGCGGGAGCTGGGAAGTGAATCCTTACCTACCGTCGATGCAAAACGATTGGACACATCGAATATCACGCATGCGTGCCAATTATCGATAGAAAGAACGATTGCGGGAGCTGGGAAGTGAATCCTTAGCTACCGTCGATGCAGAACGATTGTAAACATCGAATATCACATATTCGTGCCAATTAACGATAGAAAGAACGATTGCGGTTGCTGGGAAGTGAATTCTTAGCTACCGTCGATGCAGAACGATTGGAAACATCGAATATCACGTATGCGTGCCAATCATCGATAGAAAGAATGATTGCGGGAGCTGGGAAGTTAATCCTTACCTACCGTCGGTGCAAAACGATTGGAAACATCGAGTATCATGTATGCGTGCCAATCATCGATAGAAAGAACGATTGCTGGAGCTGGGAAGTGGATCCTTAGCTACCGTCGATGCAGAACGATTGGAAACATCGAATATCAAGTATTCGTGCCAATTTTAGATAGATGAACGATTGCTGGAGCTGGGAAGTGAATCCTTACCAACCGTCGATGCAAAACGATTGGAAACATCGAATATCACGTATGCGTGCTAATTATCGATAGAAAGAACGATTGCGGGAGCTGGGAAGTTAATCCTCACCTATCGTCGATGCAGAACGATTGCAAACATCGAATAGCACGTATTCGTGCCAATTATCGATAGAAAGAACGTTTGCGGGAGCTGGGAAGTGAATCCTTACCTACCGTCGATGCAAAACGATTGGAAACCTCGAATAGCACGTATTCGTGCCAATTATCGATAGAGAGAACGATTGCTGGAGCTGGGAAGTGAATCCTTAGCTACCGTCGATGCAGAACGATTGGAAACATCGAATTTCACGTATTCGTTCTAATTATCCATAGAAAGAACGATTGCGGGAGCAGGGAAGTGAATCCATACCTACCGCCGATGCGAAACGATTGGAAACATCGAATATCACGTATTCGTGCGAATTTTAGATAGAAAGAATGATTGCGGGAGCTGGGAAGTGAATCCTTACCTACCGTCGATGCGAAACGATTGGAAACATCGAATATCACGTATGCGTGCCAATTATCGATAGAACGAACGATTGCGGGAGCTGGAAAGTGGATCCTTAGCTACCGTCGATGCGAAACGATTGCAAACATCGAATAGCACGTATTCGTGCCAATTATCGATAGAAAGAACGATTGCGGGAGCTGGGAAGTGAATCCTTACCTACCGTCGATGCAACACGATTGGAAACATCGAATATCACGTATTCGTGCGAATTTTAGATAGAAAGAATGATTGCGGGAGCTGGGAAGTGAATTCTTACCTACCGTCGATGCGAAACGATTGGAAACATCGAATATCACGTATGCGTGCCAATTATCGATAGAAAGAACGATTGCTGGAGCTGGGGAGTGAATCCTTAGCTACCGTCGATGAAAAACGATTGGAAACATCGAATATCACGTATTCGTGCCAATTTTAGATAGAAAGAACGATTGCTGGAGCTGGGAAGTGAATCCTCACCTACCGTCGATGCAAAACGATTGGAAACATCGAATATCACGTATGCGTGCTAATTATCGATAGAAAGAACGATTGCGGGAGCTGGGAAGTTAATCCTCACCTATCGTCGATGCAGAACGATTGCAAACATCGAATAGCACGTATTCGTGCCAATTATCGATAGAAAGAACGTTTGCGGGAGCTGGGAAGTGAATCCTTACCTACCGTCGATGCAAAATGATTGGAATCCTCGAATAGCACGTATTCGTGCCAATTATCGATAGAAAGAACGATTGCTGGAGCTGGGGAGTGAATCCTTAGCTACCGTCGATGCAAAATGATTGGAATCCTCGAATAGCACGTATTCGTGCCAATTATCGATAGAAAGAACGATTGCTGGAGCTGGGAAGTGAATCCTTAGCTACCGTCGATGAAAAACGATTGGAAACATCGAATAGCACGTATTCGTGCCAATTATCGATAGAAAGAACGATTGCGGGAGCTGGGAAGTGAATCCTCACCTATCGTCAATGCAAAACGATTGCAAACATCGAATAGCACGTATTCGTGCCAATTATCGATAGAAAGAACGATTGCGGGAGCTGGGAAGTGAATCCTCACCTACCGTCGATGCAAAACGATTGGGAACATGGAATAGCACGTATTCGTGCCAATTATCCATAGAAAGAACGATTGCGGGAGCAGGGAAGTGAATCCATACCTACCGCCGATGCGAAACGATTGGAAACATCGAATATCACGTATTCGTGCGAATTTTAGATAGAAAGAATGATTGCTGGAGCTGGGAAGTGAATCCTTACCTACCGTCGATGCGAAACGATTGGAAACATCGAATATCACGTATGCGTGCCAATTATCGATAGAACGAACGATTGCGGGAGCTGGAAAGTGGATCCTTAGCTACCGTCGATGCGAAACGATTGCAAACATCGAATAGCACGTATTCGTGCCAATTATCGATAGAAAGAACGATTGCGGGAGCTGGGAAGTGAATCCTTACCTACCGTCGATGCAACACGATTGGAAACATCGAATATCACGTATTCGTGCGAATTTTAGATAGAAAGAATGATTGCGGGAGCTGGGAAGTGAATTCTTACCTACCGTCGATGCGAAACGATTGGAAACGTCGAATATCACGTATGCGTGCCAATTATCGATAGAAAGAACGATTGCTGGAGCTGGGGAGTGAATCCTTAGCTACCGTCGATGAAAAACGATTGGAAACATCGAATATCACGTATTCGTGCCAATTTTAGATAGAAAGAACGATTGCTGGAGCTGGGAAGTGAATCCTCACCTACCGTCGATGCAAAACGATTGGAAACATCGAATATCACGTATGCGTGCTAATTATCGATAGAAAGAACGATTGCGGGAGCTGGGAAGTGAATCCTTACCTACCGTCGATGCAAAATGATTGGAATCCTCGAATAGCACGTATTCGTGCCAATTATCGATAGAAAGAACGATTGCTGGAGCTGGGAAGTGAATCCTTAGCTACCGTCGATGAAAAACGATTGGAAACATCGAATAGCACGTATTCGTGCCAATTATCGATAGAAAGAACGATTGCGGGAGCTGGGAAGTGAATCCTCACCTATCGTCAATGCAAAACGATTGCAAACATCGAATAGCACGTATTCGTGCCAATTATCGATAGAAAGAACGATTGCGGGAGCTGGGAAGTGAATCCTCACCTACCGTCGATGCAAAACGATTGGGAACATGGAATAGCACGTATTCGTGCCAATTATCCATAGAAAGAACGATTGCGGGAGCAGGGAAGTGAATCCATACCTACCGCCGATGCGAAACGATTGGAAACATCGAATATCACGTATTCGTGCGAATTTTAGATAGAAAGAATGATTGCGGGAGCTGGGAAGTGAATCCTTACCTACCGTCGATGCGAAACGATTGGAAACATCGAATATCACGTATGCGTGCCAATTATCGATAGAACGAACGATTGCGGGAGCTGGAAAGTGGATCCTTAGCTACCGTCGATGCGAAACGATTGCAAACATCGAATAGCACGTATTCGTGCCAATTATCGATAGAAAGAACGATTGCGGGAGCTGGGAAGTGAATCCTTACCTACCGTCGATGCAACACGATTGGAAACATCGAATATCACGTATTCGTGCGAATTTTAGATAGAAAGAATGATTGCGGGAGCTGGGAAGTGAATTCTTACCTACCGTCGATGCGAAACGATTGGAAACATCGAATATCACGTATGCGTGCCAATTATCGATAGAAAGAACGATTGCTGGAGCTGGGGAGTGAATCCTTAGCTACCGTCGATGAAAAACGATTGGAAACATCGAATATCACGTATTCGTGCCAATTTTAGATAGAAAGAACGATTGCTGGAGCTGGGAAGTGAATCCTCACCTACCGTCGATGCAAAACGATTGGAAACATCGAATATCACGTATGCGTGCAAATTTTAGATAGAAAGAACGATTGCTGGAGCTGGGAAGTGAATCCTTACCTCCCGTCGATGCAGAACGATTGGAAACATCGAATAGCACGTATTCGTGCCAATTATCGGTACAAAGAACGAATGCGGGAGCTGGGAAGTGAATCCTTTCCTACCGTCGATGCGAAACGATTGGAAACATCGAATATCACGTATTCATGCGAATTTTAGATAGAACGAACGATTGCGGGAGCTGGAAAGTGGATCCTTAGCTACCGTCGATGCAGAACGATTGGAAACATCGAATAGCACGTATTCGTGCCAATTATCGATAGAACGAACGATTGCGGGAGCTGGGAAGTGAATCCTTACCTACCGTCGATGCAAAACGATTGGAAACCTCGAATAGCACGTATTCGTGCCAATTATCGATAGAAAGAACGATTGCGGGAGCTGGGAAGTGAATCCTTACGTCCTGTCGATGCAAAACGATTGGACACATCGAATAGCACGTATTCGTGCCAATTATCGATAGAAAGAACGATTGCGGGAGCTGGGAAGTGAATCCTCAGCTACCGTCGATGCAGAACGATTGGAAACATCGAATATCACGCATGCGTGCCAATTATCGATAGAAAGAACGATTGCGGGAGCTGGGAAGTGAATTCTTAGCTACCATCGATGCAGAACGATTGGAAACATCGAATATCACGTATGCGTGCCAATCATCGATAGAAAGAATGATTGCGGGAGCTGGGAAGTTAATCCTTACCTACCGTCGGTGCAAAACGATTGGAAACATCGAATATCATGTATGCGTGCCAATCATCGATAGAAAGAACGATTGCTGGAGCTGGGAAGTGGATCCTTAGCTACCGTCGATGCAGAACGATTGGAAACATCGAATATCAAGTATTCGTGCCAATTTTAGATAGATGAACGATTGCTGGAGCTGGGAAGTGAATCCTTACCAACCGTCGATGCAAAACGATTGGAAACATCGAATATCACGTATGCGTGCTAATTATCGATAGAAAGAACGATTGCGGGAGCTGGGAAGTGAATCCTTTCCTACCGTCGATGCGAAACGATTGGAAACATCGAATATCACGTATTCGTGCGAATTTTAGATAGAACGAACGATTGCGGGAGCTGGAAAGTGGATCCTTAGCTACCGTCGATGCGAAACGATTGCAAACATCGAATAGCACGTATTCGTGCCAATTATCGATAGAAAGAACGATTGCGGGAGCTGGGAAGTGAATCCTTACCTACCGTCGATGCAACACGATTGGAAACATCGAATATCACGTATTCGTGCGAATTTTAGATAGAAAGAATGATTGCTGGAGCTGGGAAGTGAATCCTTACCTACCGTCGATGCGAAACGATTGGAAACATCGAATAGCACGTATTCGTGCGAATTTTAGATAGAAAGAATGATTGCTGGAGCTGGGAAGTGAATCCTTACCTACCGTCGATGCGAAACGATTGGAAACATCGAATATCACGTATTCGTGCGAATTTTAGATAGAACGAACGATTGTGGGAGCTGGAAAGTGGATCCTTAGCTACCGTCGATGCAGAACGATTGGAAACATCGAATAGCACGTATTCGTGCCAATTATCGATAGAACGAACGATTGCGGGAGCTGGAAAGTGGATCCTTAGCTACCGTCGATGCAGAACGATTGGAAACATCGAATAGCACGTATTGTAGAAGTTATTTTCTGTAAACCTCACGTAGTTTTGGGAATAGAGGACAGGTGGTTTAATAAGACTTCAGTTACTCATTAAAACACTAGCTTTATTATAAGAATATGTCGACACACGACGTAACTCAACACACGGCACTTTCAACACTCTCAACAATACTCTCAGCTCACGGCACTCTTCACTCTGCTCAAACTCTCTCCTAAATCTGCCTCTTGCACGCATCGTTCATTCGTTATATTCTTTCACTCTTAGTTTCTCTTTCATTCTATTCCTCATTTGCGCTCACTCATTCAGGACACACCCCCCAGTCATTCCTCGGTGATGGTCGGTCCCGACCACCCGAACCCTTGGGCCGCTGTACCCTCCATGCGCACGACCTTCTCAAGTACTCAACATTCACGCCGTATTTCCAATCCTACAGTATTCGTGCCAATTATCGATAGAAAGAACGATTGCGGGAGCTGGGAAGTGAATCCTTACCTACCGTCGATGCAAAACGATTGGACACATCGAATATCACGCATGCGTGCCAATTATCGATAGAAAGAACGATTGCGGGAGCTGGGAAGTGAATCCTTAGCTACCGTCGATGCAGAACGATTGTAAACATCGAATATCACATATTCGTGCCAATTAACGATAGAAAGAACGATTGCGGTTGCTGGGAAGTGAATTCTTAGCTACCGTCGATGCAGAACGATTGGAAACATCGAATATCACGTATGCGTGCCAATCATCGATAGAAAGAATGATTGCGGGAGCTGGGAAGTTAATCCTTACCTACCGTCGGTGCAAAACGATTGGAAACATCGAGTATCATGTATGCGTGCCAATCATCGATAGAAAGAACGATTGCTGGAGCTGGGAAGTGGATCCTTAGCTACCGTCGATGCAGAACGATTGGAAACATCGAATATCAAGTATTCGTGCCAATTTTAGATAGATGAACGATTGCTGGAGCTGGGAAGTGAATCCTTACCAACCGTCGATGCAAAACGATTGGAAACATCGAATATCACGTATGCGTGCTAATTATCGATAGAAAGAACGATTGCGGGAGCTGGGAAGTTAATCCTCACCTATCGTCGATGCAGAACGATTGCAAACATCGAATAGCACGTATTCGTGCCAATTATCGATAGAAAGAACGTTTGCGGGAGCTGGGAAGTGAATCCTTACCTACCGTCGATGCAAAACGATTGGAAACCTCGAATAGCACGTATTCGTGCCAATTATCGATAGAGAGAACGATTGCTGGAGCTGGGAAGTGAATCCTTAGCTACCGTCGATGCAGAACGATTGGAAACATCGAATTTCACGTATTCGTTCTAATTATCCATAGAAAGAACGATTGCGGGAGCAGGGAAGTGAATCCATACCTACCGCCGATGCGAAACGATTGGAAACATCGAATATCACGTATTCGTGCGAATTTTAGATAGAAAGAATGATTGCGGGAGCTGGGAAGTGAATCCTTACCTACCGTCGATGCGAAACGATTGGAAACATCGAATATCACGTATGCGTGCCAATTATCGATAGAACGAACGATTGCGGGAGCTGGAAAGTGGATCCTTAGCTACCGTCGATGCGAAACGATTGCAAACATCGAATAGCACGTATTCGTGCCAATTATCGATAGAAAGAACGATTGCGGGAGCTGGGAAGTGAATCCTTACCTACCGTCGATGCAACACGATTGGAAACATCGAATATCACGTATTCGTGCGAATTTTAGATAGAAAGAATGATTGCGGGAGCTGGGAAGTGAATTCTTAGCTACCGTCGATGCGAAACGTTTGCAAACATCGAATAGCACGTATTCGTGCCAATTATCGATAGAAAGAACGATTGCGGGAGCTGGGAAGTGAATCCTTACCTACCGTCGATGCAACACGATTGGAAACATCGAATATCACGTATTCGTGCGAATTTTAGATAGAAAGAATGATTGCGGGAGCTGGGAAGTGAATTCTTACCTACCGTCGATGCGAAACGATTGGAAACATCGAATTTCACGTATTCGTGCCAATTATCGATAGAAAGAACGATTACGGGAGCTGGGAAGCGAATCCTTACCTCCTGTCGATGCAGAACGATTGGAAACATCGAATTTCACGTATTCGTGCCAATTTTAGATCGAAAGAACGATTGCTGGAGCTGGGAAGTGAATCCTTACCTACCGTCGATGCAAAACGATTCGAAACATCGAATATCACGTATGCGTGCTAATTATCGATAGAAAGAACGATTGCTGGAGCTGGGAAGTGAATCCTTAGCTACCGTCAATGCAGAACGATTGGAAACGTCGAATTTCACGTATTCGTGCCAATTTTAGATAGAAAGAACGATTATGGGGGCAGGGAAGTGAATCCTTAGCTACCGCCGATGCGAAACGATTGGAAACATCGAATATCACGTATTCGTCCGAATTTTAGATAGAAGGAATGATTGCGGGAGCTGGGAAGTGAATCCATACCTACCGTCGATGCGAAACGATTGGAAACATCGAATATCACGTATTCGTGCCAATTATCGATAGAAAGAACGATTGCGGGAGCTGGGAAGTGAATCCTTACCTCCCGTCGATGCAGAACGATTGGAAACATCGAATAGCACGTATTCGTGCCAATTATCGGTACAAAGAACGAATGCGGGAGCTGGGAAGTGAATCCTTTCCTAACGTCGATGCGAAACGATTGGAAACATCGAATATCACGTATTCGTGCGAATTTTAGATAGAACGAACGATTGTGGGAGCTGGAAAGTGGATCCTTAGCTACCGTCGATGCAGAACGATTGGAAACATCGAATAGCACGTATTCGTGCCAATTAACGATAGAAAGAACGATTGCGGGAGCAGGGAAGTGAATCCATAGCTACCGTCGATGCAGAACGATTGGAAACATCGAATAGCACGTATTCGTGCGAATTTTAGATAGAAAGAATGATTGCGGGAGCTGGGAAGTGAATCCTTACCTACCGTCGATGCGAAACGATTGGAAACATCGAATATCACGTATGCGTGCCAATTATCGATAGAACGAACGATTGCGGGAGCTGGGAAGTGAATCCTTAGCTACCGTCGATGCGAAACGTTTGCAAACATCGAATAGCACGTATTCGTGCCAATTATCGATAGAAAGAACGATTGCGGGAGCTGGGAAGTGAATCCTTACCTACCGTCGATGCAACACGATTGGAAACATCGAATATCACGTATTCGTGCGAATTTTAGATAGAAAGAATGATTGCGGGAGCTGGGAAGTGAATTCTTAACTACCGTCGATGCGAAACGATTGGAAACATCGAATTTCACGTATTCGTGCCAATTATCGATAGAAAGAACGATTACGGGACCTGGGAAGCGAATCCTTACCTCCTGTCGATGCAGAACGATTGGAAACATCGAATTTCACGTATTCGTGCCAATTTTAGATCGAAAGAACGATTGCTGGAGCTGGGAAGTGAATCCTTACCTACCGTCGATGCAAAACGATTGGAAACATCGAATATCACGTATGCGTGCTAATTATCGATAGAAAGAACGATTGCTGGAGCTGGGAAGTGAATCCTTAGCTACCGTCAATGCAGAACGATTGGAAACATCGAATTTCACGTATTCGTGCCAATTTTAGATAGAAAGAACGATTATGGGGGCAGGGAAGTGAATCCTTAGCTACCGCCGATGCGAAACGATTGGAAACATCGAATATCACGTATTCGTCCGAATTTTAGATAGAAGGAATGATTGCGGGAGCTGGGAAGTGAATCCATACCTACCGTCGATGCGAAACGATTGGAAACATCGAATATCACGTATTCGTGCCAATTATCGATAGAAAGAACGATTGCGGGAGCTGGGAAGTGAGTCCTTACCTCCCGTCGATGCAGAACGATTGGAAACATCGAATAGCACGTATTCGTGCCAATTATCGGTACAAAGAACGAATGCGGGAGCTGGGAAGTGAATCCTTTCCTACCGTCGATGCGAAACGATTGGAAACATCGAATATCACGTATTCGTGCGAATTTTAGATAGAACGAACGATTGTGGGAGCTGGAAAGTGGATCCTTAGCTACCGTCGATGCAGAACGATTGGAAACATCGAATAGCACGTATTCGTGCCAATTATCGATAGAAAGAACGATTGCGGGAGCTGGGAAGTGAATCCTTACCTACCGTCGATGCAAAACGATTGGACACATCGAATATCACGCATGCGTGCCAATTATCGATAGAAAGAACGATTGCGGGAGCTGGGAAGTGAATCCTTAGCTACCGTCGATGCAGAACGATTGTAAACATCGAATATCACATATTCGTGCCAATTAACGATAGAAAGAACGATTGCGGTTGCTGGGAAGTGAATTCTTAGCTACCGTCGATGCAGAACGATTGGAAACATCGAATATCACGTATGCGTGCCAATCATCGATAGAAAGAATGATTGCGGGAGCTGGGAAGTTAATCCTTACCTACCGTCGGTGCAAAACGATTGGAAACATCGAGTATCATGTATGCGTGCCAATCATCGATAGAAAGAACGATTGCTGGAGCTGGGAAGTGGATCCTTAGCTACCGTCGATGCAGAACGATTGGAAACATCGAATATCAAGTATTCGTGCCAATTTTAGATAGATGAACGATTGCTGGAGCTGGGAAGTGAATCCTTACCAACCGTCGATGCAAAACGATTGGAAACATCGAATATCACGTATGCGTGCTAATTATCGATAGAAAGAACGATTGCGGGAGCTGGGAAGTTAATCCTCACCTATCGTCGATGCAGAACGATTGCAAACATCGAATAGCACGTATTCGTGCCAATTATCGATAGAAAGAACGTTTGCGGGAGCTGGGAAGTGAATCCTTACCTACCGTCGATGCAAAACGATTGGAAACCTCGAATAGCACGTATTCGTGCCAATTATCGATAGAGAGAACGATTGCTGGAGCTGGTAAGTGAATCCTTAGCTACCGTCGATGCAGAACGATTGGAAACATCGAATTTCACGTATTCGTTCTAATTATCCATAGAAAGAACGATTGCGGGAGCAGGGAATTGAATCCATACCTACCGCCGATGCGAAACGATCGGAAACATCGAATATCACGTATTCGTGCGAATTTTAGATAGAAAGAATGATTGCGGGAGCTGGGAAGTGAATCCTTACCTACCGTCGATGCGAAACGATTGGAAACATCGAATATCACGTATGCGTGCCAATTATCGATAGAACGAACGATTGCGGGAGCTGGAAAGTGGATCCTTAGCTACCGTCGATGCGAAACGATTGCAAACATCGAATAGCACGTATTCGTGCCAATTATCGATAGAAAGAACGATTGCGGGAGCTGGGAAGTGAATCCTTACCTACCGTCGATGCAACACGATTGGAAACATCGAATATCACGTATTCGTGCGAATTTTAGATAGAAAGAATGATTGCGGGAGCTGGGAAGTGAATTCTTACCTACCGTCGATGCGAAACGATTGGAAACATCGAATATCACGTATGCGTGCCAATTATCGATAGAAAGAACGATTGCTGGAGCTGGGGAGTGAATCCTTAGCTACCGTCGATGAAAAACGATTGGAAACATCGAATATCACGTATTCGTGCCAATTTTAGATAGAAAGAACGATTGCTGGAGCTGGGAAGTGAATCCTCACCTACCGTCCATGCAAAACGATTGGAAACATCGAATATCACGTATGCGTGCTAATTATCGATAGAAAGAACGATTGCGGGAGCTGGGAAGTGAATCCTTACCTACCGTCGATGCAAAATGATTGGAATCCTCGAATAGCACGTATTCGTGCCAATTATCGATAGAAAGAACGATTGCTGGAGCTGGGAAGTGAATCCTTAGCGACCGTCGATGAAAAACGATTGGAAACATCGAATAGCACGTATTCGTGCCAATTATCGATAGAAAGAACGATTGCGGGAGCTGGGAAGTGAATCCTCACCTATCGTCAATGCAAAACGATTGCAAACATCGAATAGCACGTATTCGTGCCAATTATCGATAGAAAGAACGATTGCGGGAGCTGGGAAGTGAATCCTCACCTACCGTCGATGCAAAACGATTGGGAACATGGAATAGCACGTATTCGTGCCAATTATCCATAGAAAGAACGATTGCGGGAGCAGGGAAGTGAATCCATACCTACCGCCGATGCGAAACGATTGGAAACATCGAATATCACGTATTCGTGCGAATTTTAGATAGAAAGAATGATTGCTGGAGCTGGGAAGTGAATCCTTACCTACCGTCGATGCGAAACGATTGGAAACATCGAATATCACGTATGCGTGCCAATTATCGATAGAACGAACGATTGCGGGAGCTGGAAAGTGGATCCTTAGCTACCGTCGATGCGAAACGATTGCAAACATCGAATAGCACGTATTCGTGCCAATTATCGATAGAAAGAACGATTGCGGGAGCTGGGAAGTGAATCCTTACCTACCGTCGATGCAACACGATTGGAAACATCGAATATCACGTATTCGTGCGAATTTTAGATAGAAAGAATGATTGCGGGAGCTGGGAAGTGAATTCTTACCTACCGTCGATGCGAAACGATTGGAAACGTCGAATATCACGTACGCGTGCCAATTATCGATAGAAAGAACGATTGCTGGAGCTGGGGAGTGAATCCTTAGCTACCGTCGATGAAAAACGATTGGAAACATCGAATATCACGTATTCGTGCCAATTTTAGATAGAAAGAACGATTGCTGGAGCTGGGAAGTGAATCCTCACCTACCGTCGATGCAAAACGATTGGAAACATCGAATATCACGTATGCGTGCTAATTATCGATAGAAAGAACGATTGCGGGAGCTGGGAAGTGAATCCTTACCTACCGTCGATGCAAAATGATTGGAATCCTCGAATAGCACGTATTCGTGCCAATTATCGATAGAAAGAACGATTGCTGGAGCTGGGAAGTGAATCCTTAGCTACCGTCGATGAAAAACGATTGGAAACATCGAATAGCACGTATTCGTGCCAATTATCGATAGAAAGAACGATTGCGGGAGCTGGGAAGTGAATCCTCACCTGTCGTCAATGCAAAACGATTGCAAACATCGAATAGCACGTATTCGTGCCAATTATCGATAGAAAGAACGATTGCGGGAGCTGGGAAGTGAATCCTCACCTACCGTCGATGCAAAACGATTGGGAACATGGAATAGCACGTATTCGTGCCAATTATCCATAGAAAGAACGATTGCGGGAGCAGGGAAGTGAATCCATACCTACCGCCGATGCGAAACGATTGGAAACATCGAATATCACGTATTCGTGCGAATTTTAGATAGAAAGAATGATTGCGGGAGCTGGGAAGTGAATCCTTACCTACCGTCGATGCGAAACGATTGGAAACATCGAATATCACGTATGCGTGCCAATTATCGATAGAACGAACGATTGCGGGAGCTGGAAAGTGGATCCTTAGCTACCGTCGATGCGAAACGATTGCAAACATCGAATAGCACGTATTCGTGCCAATTATCGATAGAAAGAACGATTGCGGGAGCTGGGAAGTGAATCCTTACCTACCGTCGATGCAACACGATTGGAAACATCGAATATCACGTATTCGTGCGAATTTTAGATAGAAAGAATGATTGCGGGAGCTGGGAAGTGAATTCTTACCTACCGTCGATGCGAAACGATTGGAAACATCGAATATCACGTATGCGTGCCAATTATCGATAGAAAGAACGATTGCTGGAGCTGGGGAGTGAATCCTTAGCTACCGTCGATGAAAAACGAATGGAAACATCGAATATCACGTATTCGTGCCAATTTTAGATAGAAAGAACGATTGCTGGAGCTGGGAAGTGAATCCTCACCTACCGTCGATGCAAAACGATTGGAAACATCGAATATCACGTATGCGTGCAAATTTTAGATAGAAAGAACGATTGCTGGAGCTGGGAAGTGAATCCTTACCTCCCGTCGATGCAGAACGATTGGAAACATCGAATAGCACGTATTCGTGCCAATTATCGGTACAAAGAACGAATGCGGGAGCTGGGAAGTGAATCCTTTCCTACCGTCGATGCGAAACGATTGGAAACATCGAATATCACGTATTCGTGCGAATTTTAGATAGAACGAACGATTGCGGGAGCTGGAAAGTGGATCCTTAGCTACCGTCGATGCAGAACGATTGGAAACATCGAATAGCACGTATTCGTGCCAATTATCGATAGAACGAACGATTGCGGGAGCTGGGAAGTGAATCCTTACCTACCGTCGATGCAAAACGATTGGAAACCTCGAATAGCACGTATTCGTGCCAATTATCGATAGAAAGAACGATTGCGGGAGTTGGGAAGTGAATCCTTACGTCCTGTCGATGCAAAACGATTGGACACATCGAATAGCACGTATTCGTGCCAATTATCGATAGAAAGAACGATTGCGGGAGCTGGGAAGTGAATCCTCAGCTACCGTCGATGCAGAACGATTGGAAACATCGAATATCACGCATGCGTGCCAATTATCGATAGAAAGAACGATTGCGGGAGCTGGGAAGTGAATTCTTAGCTACCATCGATGCAGAACGATTGGAAACATCGAATATCACGTATGCGTGCCAATCATCGATAGAAAGAATGATTGCGGGAGCTGGGAAGTTAATCCTTACCTACCGTCGGTGCAAAACGATTGGAAACATCGAATATCATGTATGCGTGCCAATCATCGATAGAAAGAACGATTGCTGGAGCTGGGAAGTGGATCCTTAGCTACCGTCGATGCAGAACGATTGGAAACATCGAATATCAAGTATTCGTGCCAATTTTAGATAGATGAACGATTGCTGGAGCTGGGAAGTGAATCCTTACCAACCGTCGATGCAAAACGATTGGAAACATCGAATATCACGTATGCGTGCTAATTATCGATAGAAAGAACGATTGCGGGAGCTGGGAAGTGAATCCTTTCCTACCGTCGATGCGAAACGATTGGAAACATCGAATATCACGTATTCGTGCGAATTTTAGATAGAACGAACGATTGCGGGAGCTGGAAAGTGGATCCTTAGCTACCGTCGATGCAGAACGATTGGAAACATCGAATAGCACGTATTCGTGCCAATTATCGATAGAACGAACGATTGCGGGAGCTGGGAAGTGAATCCTTACCTCCCGTTCGATGCAAAACGATTGGAAACATCGAATAGCACGTATTCGTGCCAATTATCGATAGAAATAACGATTGCGGGAGCTGGGAAGTGAATCCTTACCTACCGTCGATGCAAAACGATTGGACACATCGAATAGCACGTATTCGTGCCAATTATCGATAGAAAGAACGATTGCGGGAGCTGGGAAGTGAATCCTCAGCTACCGTCGATGCAGAACGATTGGAAACATCGAATATCACGCATGCGTGCCAATTATCGATAGAAATAACGATTGCGGGAGCTGGGAAGTGAATCCTTAGCTACCGTCGATGCAGAACGATTGTAAACATCGAATATCACATATTCGTGCCAATTAACGATAGAAAGAACGATTGCGGTTGCTGGGAAGTGAATTCTTAGCTACCATCGATGCAGAACGATTGGAAACATCGAATATCACGTATGCGTGCCAATCATCGATAGAAAGAATGATTGCGGGAGCTGGGAAGTTAATCCTTACCTACCGTCGGTGCAAAACGATTGGAAACATCGAATATCATGTATGCGTGCCAATCATCGATAGAAAGAACGATTGCTGGAGCTGGGAAGTGGATCCTTAGCTACCGTCGATGCAGAACGATTGGAAACATCGAATATCAAGTATTCGTGCCAATTTTAGATAGATGAACGATTGCTGGAGCTGGGAAGTGAATCCTTACCAACCGTCGATGCAAAACGATTGGAAACATCGAATATCACGTATGCGTGCTAATTATCGATAGAAAGAACGATTGCGGGAGCTGGGAAGTTAATCATCACCTATCGTCGATGCAAAACGATTGCAAACTTCGAATAGCACGTATTCGTGCCAATTATCGATAGAAAGAACGTTTGCGGGAGCTGGGAAGTGAATCCTTACCTACCGTCGATGCAAAACGATTGGAAACCTCGAATAGCACGTATTCGTGCCAATTATCGATAGAAAGAACGATTGCTGGAGCTGGGAAGTGAATCCTTAGCTACCGTCGATGCAGAACGATTGGAAACATCGAATTTCACGTATTCGTTCCAATTATCCATAGAAAGAACGATTGCGGGAGCAGGGAAGTGAATCCATACCTACCGCCGATGCGAAACGATTGGAAACATCGAATATCACGTATTCGTGCGAATTTTAGATAGAAAGAATGATTGCGGGAGCTGGGAAGTGAATCCTTAACTACCGTCGATGCGAAACGATTGGAAACATCGAATATCACGTATGCGTGCCAATTATCGATAGAACGAACGATTGCGGGAGCTGGAAAGTGGATCCTTAGCTACCGTCGATGCGAAACGATTGCAAACATCGAATAGCACGTATTCGTGCCAATTATCGATAGAAAGAACGATTGCGGGAGCTGGGAAGTGAATCCTTACCTACCGTCGATGCAACACGATTGGAAACATCGAATATCACGTATTCGTGCGAATTTTAGATAGAAAGAATGATTGCGGGAGCTGGGAAGTGAATTCTTACCTACCGTCGATGCGAAACGATTGGAAACATCGAATATCACGTATGCGTGCCAATTATCGATAGAAAGAACGATTGCTGGAGCTGGGAAGTGAATCCTTAGCTACCGTCGATGAAAAACGATTGGAAACATCGAATATCACGTATTCGTGCCAATTTTAGATAGAAAGAACGATTGCTGGAGCTGGGAAGTGAATCCTCACCTACCGTCGATGCAAAACGATTGGAAACATCGAATATCACGTATGCGTGCTAATTATCGATAGAAAGAACGATTGCGGGAGCTGGGAAGTGAATCCTTACCTACCGTCGATGCAAAATGATTGGAAACCTCGAATAGCACGTATTCGTGCCAATTATCGATAGAAAGAACGATTGCTGGAGCTGGGAAGTGAATCCTTAGCTACCGTCGATGAAAAACGATTGGAAACATCGAATAGCACGTATTCGTGCCAATTATCGATAGAAAGAACGATTGCTGGAGCTGGGAAGTGAATCCTTAGCTACCGTCGATGCAGAACGATTGGAAACATGGAATTTCACGTATTCGTTCCAATTATCCATAGAAAGAACGATTGCGGGAGCAGGGAAGTGAATCCATACCTACCGCCGATGCGAAACGATTGGAAACATCGAATATCACGTATTCGTGCGAATTTTAGATAGAAAGAATGATTGCGGGAGCTGGGAAGTGAATCCTTACCTACCGTCGATGTGAAACGATTGGAAACATCGAATATCACGTATGCGTGCCAATTATCGATAGAACGAACGATTGCGGGAGCTGGAAAGTGGATCCTTAGCTACCGTCGATGCGAAACGATTGCAAACATCGAATAGCACGTATTCGTGCCAATTATCGATAGAAAGAACGATTGCGGGAGCTGGGAAGTGAATCCTTACCTACCGTCGATGCAACACGATTGGAAACATCGAATATCACGTATTCGTGCGAATTTTAGATAGAAAGAATGATTGCGGGAGCTCGGAAGTGAATTCTTACCTACCGTCGATGCGAAACGATTGGAAACATCGAATATCACGTATGCGTGCCAATTATCGATAGAAAGAACGATTGCTGGAGCTGGGAAGTGAATCCTTAGCTACCGTCGATGAAAAACGATTGGAAACATCGAATATCACGTATTCGTGCCAATTTTAGATAGAAAGAACGATTGCTGGAGCTGGGAAGTGAATCCTCACCTACCGTCGATGCAAAACGATTGGAAACATCGAATATCACGTATGCGTGCTAATTATCGATAGAAAGAACGATTGCGGGAGCTGGGAAGTGAATCCTTACCTACCGTCGATGCAAAATGATTGGAAACCTCGAATAGCACGTATTCGTGCCAATTATCGATAGAAAGAACGATTGCTGGAGCTGGGAAGTGAATCCTTAGCTACCGTCGATGAAAAACGATTGGAAACATCGAATAGCACGTATTCGTGCCAATTATCGATAGAAAGAACGATTGCGGGAGCTGGGAAGTGAATCCTCACCTATCGTCAATGCAAAACGATTGCAAACATCGAATAGCACGTATTCGTGCCAATTATCGATAGAAAGAAGGATTGCGGGAGCTGGGAAGTGAATCCTCACCTACCGTCGATGCAAAACGATTGGGAACATGGAATAGCACGTATTCGTGCCAATTATCGATAGAAAGAACGATTGCGGGAGCTGGGAAGTGAATCCTCAGCTACCGTCGATGCAGAACGATTGGAAACATCGAATATCACGTATTCGTGCAAATTTTAGATAGAAAGAACGATTGCGGTTGCTGGGAAGTGAATTCTTAGCTACCGTCGATGCAGAACGATTGGAAACATCGAATATCACGTATGCGTGCCAATCATCGATAGAAAGAATGATTGCGGGAGCTGGGAAGTTAATCCTTACCTACCGTCGATGCAAAACGATTGGAAACATCGAATATCATGTATGCATGCCAATCATCGATAGAAAGAACGATTGCTGGAGCTGGGAAGAGGATCCTTAGCTACCGTCGATGCAGAACGATTGGAAACATCGAATATCACGTATTCGTGCAAATTTTAGATAGAACGAACGATTGCGGGAGCTGGAAAGTGGATCCTTAGCTACCGTCGATGCAGAACGATTGGAAACATCGAATATCACGTATGCGTGCCAATTATCGATAGAACGAACGATTGCGGGAGCTGGAAAGTGGATCCTTAGCTACCGTCGATGCGAAACGATTGCAAACATCGAATAGCACGTATTCGTGCCAATTATCGATAGAAAGAACGATTGCGGGAGCTGGGATGTGAATCCTTACCTACCGTCGATGCAACACGATTGGAAACATCGAATATCACGTATTCGTGCGAATTTTAGATAGAAAGAATGATTGCGGGAGCTGGGAAGTGAATTCTTACCTACCGTCGATGCGAAACGATTGGAAACATCGAATATCACGTATGCGTGCCAATTATCGATAGAAAGAACGATTGCTGGAGCTGGGGAGTCAATCCTTAGCTACCGTCGATGAAAAACGATTGGAAACATCGAATATCACGTATTCGTGCCAATTTTAGATAGAAAGAACGATTGCTGGAGCTGGGAAGTGAATCCTCACCTACCGTCGATGCAAAACGATTGGAAACATCGAATATCACGTATGCGTGCTAATTATCGATAGAAAGAACGATTGCGGGAGCTGGGAAGTGAATCCTTACCTACCGTCGATGCAAAATGATTGGAATCCTCGAATAGCACGTATTCGTGCCAATTATCGATAGAAAGAACGATTGCTGGAGCTGGGAAGTGAATCCTTAGCTACCGTCGATGAAAAACGATTGGAAACATCGAATAGCACGTATTCGTGCCAATTATCGATAGAAAGAACGATTGCGGGAGCTGGGAAGTGAATCCTCACCTATCGTCAATGCAAAACGATTGCAAACATCGAATAGCACGTATTCGTGCCAATTGTCGATAGAAAGAACGATTGCGGGAGCTGGGAAGTGAATCCTCACCTACCGTCGATGCAAAACGATTGGGAACATGGAATAGCACGTATTCGTGCCAATTATCCATAGAAAGAACGATTGCGGGAGCAGGGAAGTGAATCCATACCTACCGCCGATGCGAAACGATTGGAAACATCGAATATCACGTATTCGTGCGAATTTTAGATAGAAAGAATGATTGCGGGAGCTGGGAAGTGAATCCTTACCTACCGTCGATGCGAAACGATTGGAAACATCGAATATCACGTATGCGTGCCAATTATCGATAGAACGAACGATTGCGGGAGCTGGAAAGTGGATCCTTAGCTACCGTCGATGCGAAACGATTGCAAACATCGAATAGCACGTATTCGTGCCAATTATCGATAGAAAGAACGATTGCGGGAGCTGGGAAGTGAATCCTTACCTACCGTCGATGCAACACGATTGGAAACATCGAATATCACGTATTCGTGCGAATTTTAGATAGAAAGAATGATTGCGGGAGCTGGGAAGTGAATTCTTACCTACCGTCGATGCGAAACGATTGGAAACATCGAATATCACGTATGCGTGCCAATTATCGATAGAAAGAACGATTGCTGGAGCTGGGGAGTGAATCCTTAGCTACCGTCGATGAAAAACGATTGGAAACATCGAATATCACGTATTCGTGCCAATTTTAGATAGAAAGAACGATTGCTGGAGCTGGGAAGTGAATCCTCACCTACCGTCGATGCAAAACGATTGGAAACATCGAATATCACGTATGCGTGCTAATTATCGATAGAAAGAACGATTGCGGGAGCTGGGAAGTGAATCCTTACCTACCGTCGATGCAAAATGATTGGAATCCTCGAATAGCACGTATTCGTGCCAATTATCGATAGAAAGAACGATTGCTGGAGCTGGGAAGTGAATCCTTAGCTACCGTCGATGAAAAACGATTGGAAACATCGAATAGCACGTATTCGTGCCAATTATCGATAGAAAGAACGATTGCGGGAGCTGGGAAGTGAATCCTCACCTATCGTCAATGCAAAACGATTGCAAACATCGAATATCACGTATTCGTGCGAATTTTAGATAGAAAGAATGATTGCGGGAGCTGGGAAGTGAATCCTTACCTACCGTCGATGCGAAACGATTGGAAACGTCGAATATCACGTATGCGTGCCAATTATCGATAGAACGAACGATTGCGGGAGCTGGAAAGTGGATCCTTAGCTACCGTCGATGCGAAACGATTGCAAACATCGAATAGCACGTATTCGTGCCAATTATCGATAGAAAGAACGATTGCGGGAGCTGGGAAGTGAATCCTTACCTACCGTCGATGCAACACGATTGGAAACATCGAATATCACGTATTCGTGCGAATTTTAGATAGAAAGAATGATTGCGGGAGCTGGGAAGTGAATTCTTACCTACCGTCGATGCGAAACGATTGGAAACATCGAATATCACGTATGCGTGCCAATTATCGATAGAAAGAACGATTGCTGGAGCTGGGGAGTGAATCCTTAGCTACTGTCGATGAAAAACGATTGGAAACATCGAATATCACGTATTCGTGCCAATTTTAGATAGAAAGAACGATTGCTGGAGCTGGGAAGTGAATCCTCACCTACCGTCGATGCAAAACGATTGGAAACATCGAATATCACGTATGCGTGCTAATTATCGATAGAAAGAACGATTGCGGGAGCTGGGAAGTGAATCCTTACCTACCGTCGATGCAAAATGATTGGAATCCTCGAATAGCACGTATTCGTGCCAATTATCGATAGAAAGAACGATTGCTGGAGCTGGGAAGTGAATCCTTAGCTACCGTCGATGAAAAACGATTGGAAACATCGAATAGCACGTATTCGTGCCAATTATCGATAGAAAGAACGATTGCGGGAGCTGGGAAGTGAATCCTCACCTATCGTCAATGCAAAACGATTGCAAACATCGAATAGCACGTATTCGTGCCAATTATCGATAGAAAGAACGATTGCGGGAGCTGGGAAGTGAATCCTCACCTACCGTCGATGCAAAACGATTGGGAACATGGAATAGCACGTATTCGTGCCAATTATCCATAGAAAGAACGATTGCGGGAGCAGGGAAGTGAATCCATACCTACCGCCGATGCGAAACGATTGGAAACATCGAATATCACGTATTCGTGCGAATTTTAGATAGAAAGAATGATTGCGGGAGCTGGGAAGTGAATCCTTACCTACCGTCGATGCGAAACGATTGGAAACATCGAATATCACGTATGCGTGCCAATTATCGATAGAACGAACGATTGCGGGAGCTGGAAAGTGGATCCTTAGCTACCGTCGATGCGAAACGATTGCAAACATCGAATAGCACGTATTCGTGCCAATTATCGATAGAAAGAACGATTGCGGGAGCTGGGAAGTGAATCCTTACCTACCGTCGATGCAACACGATTGGAAACATCGAATATCACGTATTCGTGCGAATTTTAGATAGAAAGAATGATTGCGGGAGCTGGGAAGTGAATTCTTACCTACCGTCGATGCGAAACGATTGGAAACATCGAATATCACGTATGCGTGCCAATTATCGATAGAAAGAACGATTGCGGGAGCTGGGAAGTGAATCCTTACCTACCGTCGATGCAAAATGATTGGAAACCTCGAATAGCACGTATTCGTGCCAATTATCGATAGAAAGAACGATTGCTGGAGCTGGGAAGTGAATCCTTAGCTACCGTCGATGAAAAACGATTGGAAACATCGAATATCATGTATGCATGCCAATCATCGACAGAAAGAACGATTGCTGGAGCTGGGAAGTGGATCCTTAGCTACCGTCGATGCAGAAGGATTGGAAACATCAAATATCACGTATTCGTGCAAATTTTAGATAGAAAGAACGATTGCTGGAGCTGGGAAGTGAATCCTTACCTCCCGTCGATGCAGAACGATTGGAAACATCGAATAGCACGTATTCGTGCCAATTATCGGTACAAAGAACGAATGCGGGAGCTGGGAAGTGAATCCTTTCCTACCGTCGATGCGAAACGATTGGAAACATCGAATAGCACGTATTCGTGCCAATTATCGATAGAACGAACGATTGCGGGAGCTGGGAAGTGAATCCTTACCTACCGTCGATGCAAAACGATTGGAAACCTCGAATAGCACGTATTCGTGCCAATTATCGATAGAAAGAACGCTTGCGGGAGCTGGGAAGTGAATCCTTACGTCCTGTCGATGCAAAACGATTGGAAACATCGAATAGCACGTATTCGTGCCAATTGTCGATAGAAAGAACGATTGCGGGAGCTGGGAAGTGAATCCTTACCTCCCGTTCGATGCAAAACGATTGGAAACATCGAATAGCACGTATTCGTGCCAATTATCGATAGAAATAACGATTGCGGGAGCTGGGAAGTGAATCCTTACCTACCGTCGATGCAAAACGATTGGACACATCGAATAGCACGTATTCGTGCCAATTATCGATAGAAAGAACGATTGCGGGAGCTGGGAAGTGAATCATTACCTACCGTCGATGCGAAACGATTGGAAACATCGAATATCACGTATTCGTCCGAATTTTAGATAGAAAGAATGATTGCGGGAGCTGGGATGTGAATCCATACCTACCGTCGATGCGAAACGATTGGAAACATCGAATATCACGTATGCGTGCCAATTATCGATATAAAGAACGATTGCTGGAGCTGGGAAGTGAATCCTTAGCTACCGTCGATGAAAAACGATTGGAAACATCGAATATCACGTATTCGTGCCAATTTTAGATAGAAAGAACGATTGCTGGAGCTGGGAAGTGAATCCTTAACTACCGTCGATGCGAAACGATTGGAAACATCGAATATCACGTATGCGTGCCAATTATCGATAGAACGAACGATTGCGGGAGCTGGAAAGTGGATCCTTAGCTACCGTCGATGCGAAACGATTGCAAACATCGAATAGCACGTATTCGTGCCAATTATCGATAGAAAGAACGATTGCGGGAGCTGGGAAGTGAATCCTTACCTACCGTCGATGCAACACGATTGGAAACATCGAATATCACGTATTCGTGCGAATTTTAGATAGAAAGAATGATTGCGGGAGCTGGGAAGTGAATTCTTACCTACCGTCGATGCGAAACGATTGGAAACATCGAATATCACGTATGCGTGCCAATTATCGATAGAAAGAACGATTGCTGGAGCTGGGAAGTGAATCCTTAGCTACCGTCGATGAAAAACGATTGGAAACATCGAATATCACGTATTCGTGCCAATTTTAGATAGAAAGAACGATTGCTGGAGCTGGGAAGTGAATCCTCACCTACCGTCGATGCAAAACGATTGGAAACATCGAATATCACGTATGCGTGCTAATTATCGATAGAAAGAACGATTGCGGGAGCTGGGAAGTGAATCCTTACCTACCGTCGATGCAAAATGATTGGAAACCTCGAATAGCACGTATTCGTGCCAATTATCGATAGAAAGAACGATTGCTGGAGCTGGGAAGTGAATCCTTAGCTACCGTCGATGAAAAACGATTGGAAACATCGAATAGCACGTATTCGTGCCAATTATCGATAGAAAGAACGATTGCTGGAGCTGGGAAGTGAATCCTTAGCTACCGTCGATGCAGAACGATTGGAAACATGGAATTTCACGTATTCGTTCCAATTATCCATAGAAAGAACGATTGCGGGAGCAGGGAAGTGAATCCATACCTACCGCCGATGCGAAACGATTGGAAACATCGAATATCACGTATTCGTGCGAATTTTAGATAGAAAGAATGATTGCGGGAGCTGGGAAGTGAATCCTTACCTACCGTCGATGTGAAACGATTGGAAACATCGAATATCACGTATGCGTGCCAATTATCGATAGAACGAACGATTGCGGGAGCTGGAAAGTGGATCCTTAGCTACCGTCGATGCGAAACGATTGCAAACATCGAATAGCACGTATTCGTGCCAATTATCGATAGAAAGAACGATTGCGGGAGCTGGGAAGTGAATCCTTACCTACCGTCGATGCAACACGATTGGAAACATCGAATATCACGTATTCGTGCGAATTTTAGATAGAAAGAATGATTGCGGGAGCTCGGAAGTGAATTCTTACCTACCGTCGATGCGAAACGATTGGAAACATCGAATATCACGTATGCGTGCCAATTATCGATAGAAAGAACGATTGCTGGAGCTGGGAAGTGAATCCTTAGCTACCGTCGATGAAAAACGATTGGAAACATCGAATATCACGTATTCGTGCCAATTTTAGATAGAAAGAACGATTGCTGGAGCTGGGAAGTGAATCCTCACCTACCGTCGATGCAAAACGATTGGAAACATCGAATATCACGTATGCGTGCTAATTATCGATAGAAAGAACGATTGCGGGAGCTGGGAAGTGAATCCTTACCTACCGTCGATGCAAAATGATTGGAAACCTCGAATAGCACGTATTCGTGCCAATTATCGATAGAAAGAACGATTGCTGGAGCTGGGAAGTGAATCCTTAGCTACCGTCGATGAAAAACGATTGGAAACATCGAATAGCACGTATTCGTGCCAATTATCGATAGAAAGAACGATTGCGGGAGCTGGGAAGTGAATCCTCACCTATCGTCAATGCAAAACGATTGCAAACATCGAATAGCACGTATTCGTGCCAATTATCGATAGAAAGAAGGATTGCGGGAGCTGGGAAGTGAATCCTCACCTACCGTCGATGCAAAACGATTGGGAACATGGAATAGCACGTATTCGTGCCAATTATCGATAGAAAGAACGATTGCGGGAGCTGGGAAGTGAATCCTCAGCTACCGTCGATGCAGAACGATTGGAAACATCGAATATCACGTATTCGTGCAAATTTTAGATAGAAAGAACGATTGCGGTTGCTGGGAAGTGAATTCTTAGCTACCGTCGATGCAGAACGATTGGAAACATCGAATATCACGTATGCGTGCCAATCATCGATAGAAAGAATGATTGCGGGAGCTGGGAAGTTAATCCTTACCTACCGTCGATGCAAAACGATTGGAAACATCGAATATCATGTATGCATGCCAATCATCGATAGAAAGAACGATTGCTGGAGCTGGGAAGAGGATCCTTAGCTACCGTCGATGCAGAACGATTGGAAACATCGAATATCACGTATTCGTGCAAATTTTAGATAGAACGAACGATTGCGGGAGCTGGAAAGTGGATCCTTAGCTACCGTCGATGCAGAACGATTGGAAACATCGAATATCACGTATGCGTGCCAATTATCGATAGAACGAACGATTGCGGGAGCTGGAAAGTGGATCCTTAGCTACCGTCGATGCGAAACGATTGCAAACATCGAATAGCACGTATTCGTGCCAATTATCGATAGAAAGAACGATTGCGGGAGCTGGGATGTGAATCCTTACCTACCGTCGATGCAACACGATTGGAAACATCGAATATCACGTATTCGTGCGAATTTTAGATAGAAAGAATGATTGCGGGAGCTGGGAAGTGAATTCTTACCTACCGTCGATGCGAAACGATTGGAAACATCGAATATCACGTATGCGTGCTAATTATCGATAGAAAGAACGATTGCGGGAGCTGGGAAGTGAATCCTTACCTACCGTCGATGCAAAATGATTGGAATCCTCGAATAGCACGTATTCGTGCCAATTATCGATAGAAAGAACGATTGCTGGAGCTGGGAAGTGAATCCTTAGCTACCGTCGATGAAAAACGATTGGAAACATCGAATAGCACGTATTCGTGCCAATTATCGATAGAAAGAACGATTGCGGGAGCTGGGAAGTGAATCCTCACCTATCGTCAATGCAAAACGATTGCAAACATCGAATAGCACGTATTCGTGCCAATTGTCGATAGAAAGAACGATTGCGGGAGCTGGGAAGTGAATCCTCACCTACCGTCGATGCAAAACGATTGGGAACATGGAATAGCACGTATTCGTGCCAATTATCCATAGAAAGAACGATTGCGGGAGCAGGGAAGTGAATCCATACCTACCGCCGATGCGAAACGATTGGAAACATCGAATATCACGTATTCGTGCGAATTTTAGATAGAAAGAATGATTGCGGGAGCTGGGAAGTGAATCCTTACCTACCGTCGATGCGAAACGATTGGAAACATCGAATATCACGTATGCGTGCCAATTATCGATAGAACGAACGATTGCGGGAGCTGGAAAGTGGATCCTTAGCTACCGTCGATGCGAAACGATTGCAAACATCGAATAGCACGTATTCGTGCCAATTATCGATAGAAAGAACGATTGCGGGAGCTGGGAAGTGAATCCTTACCTACCGTCGATGCAACACGATTGGAAACATCGAATATCACGTATTCGTGCGAATTTTAGATAGAAAGAATGATTGCGGGAGCTGGGAAGTGAATTCTTACCTACCGTCGATGCGAAACGATTGGAAACATCGAATATCACGTATGCGTGCCAATTATCGATAGAAAGAACGATTGCTGGAGCTGGGGAGTGAATCCTTAGCTACCGTCGATGAAAAACGATTGGAAACATCGAATATCACGTATTCGTGCCAATTTTAGATAGAAAGAACGATTGCTGGAGCTGGGAAGTGAATCCTCACCTACCGTCGATGCAAAACGATTGGAAACATCGAATATCACGTATGCGTGCTAATTATCGATAGAAAGAACGATTGCGGGAGCTGGGAAGTGAATCCTTACCTACCGTCGATGCAAAATGATTGGAATCCTCGAATAGCACGTATTCGTGCCAATTATCGATAGAAAGAACGATTGCTGGAGCTGGGAAGTGAATCCTTAGCTACCGTCGATGAAAAACGATTGGAAACATCGAATAGCACGTATTCGTGCCAATTATCGATAGAAAGAACGATTGCGGGAGCTGGGAAGTGAATCCTCACCTATCGTCAATGCAAAACGATTGCAAACATCGAATATCACGTATTCGTGCGAATTTTAGATAGAAAGAATGATTGCGGGAGCTGGGAAGTGAATCCTTACCTACCGTCGATGCGAAACGATTGGAAACGTCGAATATCACGTATGCGTGCCAATTATCGATAGAACGAACGATTGCGGGAGCTGGAAAGTGGATCCTTAGCTACCGTCGATGCGAAACGATTGCAAACATCGAATAGCACGTATTCGTGCCAATTATCGATAGAAAGAACGATTGCGGGAGCTGGGAAGTGAATCCTTACCTACCGTCGATGCAACACGATTGGAAACATCGAATATCACGTATTCGTGCGAATTTTAGATAGAAAGAATGATTGCGGGAGCTGGGAAGTGAATTCTTACCTACCGTCGATGCGAAACGATTGGAAACATCGAATATCACGTATGCGTGCCAATTATCGATAGAAAGAACGATTGCTGGAGCTGGGGAGTGAATCCTTAGCTACTGTCGATGAAAAACGATTGGAAACATCGAATATCACGTATTCGTGCCAATTTTAGATAGAAAGAACGATTGCTGGAGCTGGGAAGTGAATCCTCACCTACCGTCGATGCAAAACGATTGGAAACATCGAATATCACGTATGCGTGCTAATTATCGATAGAAAGAACGATTGCGGGAGCTGGGAAGTGAATCCTTACCTACCGTCGATGCAAAATGATTGGAATCCTCGAATAGCACGTATTCGTGCCAATTATCGATAGAAAGAACGATTGCTGGAGCTGGGAAGTGAATCCTTAGCTACCGTCGATGAAAAACGATTGGAAACATCGAATAGCACGTATTCGTGCCAATTATCGATAGAAAGAACGATTGCGGGAGCTGGGAAGTGAATCCTCACCTATCGTCAATGCAAAACGATTGCAAACATCGAATAGCACGTATTCGTGCCAATTATCGATAGAAAGAACGATTGCGGGAGCTGGGAAGTGAATCCTCACCTACCGTCGATGCAAAACGATTGGGAACATGGAATAGCACGTATTCGTGCCAATTATCCATAGAAAGAACGATTGCGGGAGCAGGGAAGTGAATCCATACCTACCGCCGATGCGAAACGATTGGAAACATCGAATATCACGTATTCGTGCGAATTTTAGATAGAAAGAATGATTGCGGGAGCTGGGAAGTGAATCCTTACCTACCGTCGATGCGAAACGATTGGAAACATCGAATATCACGTATGCGTGCCAATTATCGATAGAACGAACGATTGCGGGAGCTGGAAAGTGGATCCTTAGCTACCGTCGATGCGAAACGATTGCAAACATCGAATAGCACGTATTCGTGCCAATTATCGATAGAAAGAACGATTGCGGGAGCTGGGAAGTGAATCCTTACCTACCGTCGATGCAACACGATTGGAAACATCGAATATCACGTATTCGTGCGAATTTTAGATAGAAAGAATGATTGCGGGAGCTGGGAAGTGAATTCTTACCTACCGTCGATGCGAAACGATTGGAAACATCGAATATCACGTATGCGTGCCAATTATCGATAGAAAGAACGATTGCGGGAGCTGGGAAGTGAATCCTTACCTACCGTCGATGCAAAATGATTGGAAACCTCGAATAGCACGTATTCGTGCCAATTATCGATAGAAAGAACGATTGCTGGAGCTGGGAAGTGAATCCTTAGCTACCGTCGATGAAAAACGATTGGAAACATCGAATATCATGTATGCATGCCAATCATCGACAGAAAGAACGATTGCTGGAGCTGGGAAGTGGATCCTTAGCTACCGTCGATGCAGAAGGATTGGAAACATCAAATATCACGTATTCGTGCAAATTTTAGATAGAAAGAACGATTGCTGGAGCTGGGAAGTGAATCCTTACCTCCCGTCGATGCAGAACGATTGGAAACATCGAATAGCACGTATTCGTGCCAATTATCGGTACAAAGAACGAATGCGGGAGCTGGGAAGTGAATCCTTTCCTACCGTCGATGCGAAACGATTGGAAACATCGAATATCACGTATTCGTGCGAATTTTAGATAGAACGAACGATTGCGGGAGCTGGAAAGTGGATCCTTAGCTACCGTCGATGCAGAACGATTGGAAACATCGAATAGCACGTATTCGTGCCAATTATCGATAGAACGAACGATTGCGGGAGCTGGGAAGTGAATCCTTACCTACCGTCGATGCAAAACGATTGGAAACCTCGAATAGCACGTATTCGTGCCAATTATCGATAGAAAGAACGCTTGCGGGAGCTGGGAAGTGAATCCTTACGTCCTGTCGATGCAAAACGATTGGAAACATCGAATAGCACGTATTCGTGCCAATTGTCGATAGAAAGAACGATTGCGGGAGCTGGGAAGTGAATCCTTACCTCCCGTTCGATGCAAAACGATTGGAAACATCGAATAGCACGTATTCGTGCCAATTATCGATAGAAATAACGATTGCGGGAGCTGGGAAGTGAATCCTTACCTACCGTCGATGCAAAACGATTGGACACATCGAATAGCACGTATTCGTGCCAATTATCGATAGAAAGAACGATTGCGGGAGCTGGGAAGTGAATCATTACCTACCGTCGATGCGAAACGATTGGAAACATCGAATATCACGTATTCGTCCGAATTTTAGATAGAGAGAATGATTGCGGGAGCTGGGATGTGAATCCATACCTACCGTCGATGCGAAACGATTGGAAACATCGAATATCACGTATGCGTGCCAATTATCGATATAAAGAACGATTGCTGGAGCTGGGAAGTGAATCCTTAGCTACCGTCGATGAAAAACGATTGGAAACATCGAATATCACGTATTCGTGCCAATTTTAGATAGAAAGAACGATTGCTGGAGCTGGGAAGTGAATCCTCACCTACCGTCCGTGCAAAACGATTGGAAACATCGAATATCACGTATGCGTGCTAATTATCGATAGAAAGAACGATTGCGGGAGCTGGGAAGTGAATCCTTACCTACCGTCGATGCAAAACGATTGGAAACCTCGAATAGCACGTATTCGTGCCAATTATCGATAGAAAGAACGATTGCTGGAGCTGGGAAGTGAATCCTTAGCTACCGTCGATGCAGAACGATTGGAAACATCGAATTTCACGTATTCGTGCCAATTATCCATAGAAAGAACGATTGCGGGAGCAGGGAAGTGAATCCATACCTACCGCCGATGCGAAACGATTGGAAACATCGAATATCACGTATTCGTGCGAATTTTAGATAGAAAGAACGATTATGGGGGCAGGGAAGTGAATCCTTAGCTACCGCCGATGCGAAACGATTGGAAACATCGAATATCACGTATTCGTCCGAATTTTAGATAGAAAGAATGATTGCGGGAGCTGGGAAGTGAATCCATACCTACCGTCGATGCGAAACGATTGGAAACATCGAATATCACGTATTCGTGCGAATTTTAGATAGAAGGAATGATTGCGGGAGCTGGGAAGTGAATCCTTACCTACCGTCGATGCGAAACAATTGGAAACATCGAATATCACGTATGCGTGCCAATTATCGATAGAACGAACGATTGCGGGAGCTGGAAAGTGGATCCTTAGCTACCGTCGATGCAGAACGATTGGAAACATCGAATATCACGTATTCGTGCCAATTTTAGATAGAAAGAACGATTGCTGGAGCTGGGAAGTGAATCCTTACCTACCGTCTATGCAAAACGATTGGAAACATCGAATATCACGTATGCGTGCTAATTATCGATAGAAAGAACGATTGCTGGAGCTGGGAAGTGAATCCTTGGCTACCGTCAATGCAGAACGATTGGAAACATCGAATTTCACGTATTCGTGTCAATTTTAGATAGAAAGAACGATTATGGGAGCTGGGAAGTGAATCCTTACCTACCGTCGATGCGAAACGATTGGAAACATCGAATATCACGTATTCGTCCGAATTTTAGATAGAAAGAATGATTGCGGGAGCTGGGAAGTGAATCCATACCTACCGTCGATGCGAAACGATTGGAAACATCGAATATCACGTATGCGTGCCAATTATCGATAGAACGAACGATTGCGGGAGCTGGAAAGTGGATCCTTAGCTACCGTCGATGCGAAACGATTGCAAACATCGAATAGCACGTATTCGTGCCAATTATCGATAGAAAGAACGATTGCGGGAGCTGGGAAGTGAATCCTTACCTACCGTCGATGCAACACGATTGGAAACATCGAATATCACGTATTCGTGCGAATTTTAGATAGAAAGAATGATTGCGGGAGCTGGGAAGTGAATTCTTACCTACCGTCGATGCGAAACGATTGGAAACATCGAATATCACGTATGCGTGCCAATTATCGATAGAAAGAACGATTGCGGGAGCTGGGAAGTGAATCCTTACCTACCGTCGATGCAAAATGATTGGAAACCTCGAATAGCACGTATTCGTGCCAATTATCGATAGAAAGAACGATTGCTGGAGCTGGGAAGTGAATCCTTAGCTACCGTCGATGAAAAACGATTGGAAACATCGAATATCATGTATGCATGCCAATCATCGACAGAAAGAACGATTGCTGGAGCTGGGAAGTGGATCCTTAGCTACCGTCGATGCAGAAGGATTGGAAACATCAAATATCACGTATTCGTGCAAATTTTAGATAGAAAGAACGATTGCTGGAGCTGGGAAGTGAATCCTTACCTCCCGTCGATGCAGAACGATTGGAAACATCGAATAGCACGTATTCGTGCCAATTATCGGTACAAAGAACGAATGCGGGAGCTGGGAAGTGAATCCTTTCCTACCGTCGATGCGAAACGATTGGAAACATCGAATATCACGTATTCGTGCGAATTTTAGATAGAACGAACGATTGCGGGAGCTGGAAAGTGGATCCTTAGCTACCGTCGATGCAGAACGATTGGAAACATCGAATAGCACGTATTCGTGCCAATTATCGATAGAACGAACGATTGCGGGAGCTGGGAAGTGAATCCTTACCTACCGTCGATGCAAAACGATTGGAAACCTCGAATAGCACGTATTCGTGCCAATTATCGATAGAAAGAACGCTTGCGGGAGCTGGGAAGTGAATCCTTACGTCCTGTCGATGCAAAACGATTGGAAACATCGAATAGCACGTATTCGTGCCAATTGTCGATAGAAAGAACGATTGCGGGAGCTGGGAAGTGAATCCTTACCTCCCGTTCGATGCAAAACGATTGGAAACATCGAATAGCACGTATTCGTGCCAATTATCGATAGAAATAACGATTGCGGGAGCTGGGAAGTGAATCCTTACCTACCGTCGATGCAAAACGATTGGACACATCGAATAGCACGTATTCGTGCCAATTATCGATAGAAAGAACGATTGCGGGAGCTGGGAAGTGAATCATTACCTACCGTCGATGCGAAACGATTGGAAACATCGAATATCACGTATTCGTCCGAATTTTAGATAGAAAGAATGATTGCGGGAGCTGGGATGTGAATCCATACCTACCGTCGATGCGAAACGATTGGAAACATCGAATATCACGTATGCGTGCCAATTATCGATATAAAGAACGATTGCTGGAGCTGGGAAGTGAATCCTTAGCTACCGTCGATGAAAAACGATTGGAAACATCGAATATCACGTATTCGTGCCAATTTTAGATAGAAAGAACGATTGCTGGAGCTGGGAAGTGAATCCTCACCTACCGTCCGTGCAAAACGATTGGAAACATCGAATATCACGTATGCGTGCTAATTATCGATAGAAAGAACGATTGCGGGAGCTGGGAAGTGAATCCTTACCTACCGTCGATGCAAAACGATTGGAAACCTCGAATAGCACGTATTCGTGCCAATTATCGATAGAAAGAACGATTGCTGGAGCTGGGAAGTGAATCCTTAGCTACCGTCGATGCAGAACGATTGGAAACATCGAATTTCACGTATTCGTGCCAATTATCCATAGAAAGAACGATTGCGGGAGCAGGGAAGTGAATCCATACCTACCGCCGATGCGAAACGATTGGAAACATCGAATATCACGTATTCGTGCGAATTTTAGATAGAAAGAACGATTATGGGGGCAGGGAAGTGAATCCTTAGCTACCGCCGATGCGAAACGATTGGAAACATCGAATATCACGTATTCGTCCGAATTTTAGATAGAAAGAATGATTGCGGGAGCTGGGAAGTGAATCCATACCTACCGTCGATGCGAAACGATTGGAAACATCGAATATCACGTATTCGTGCGAATTTTAGATAGAAGGAATGATTGCGGGAGCTGGGAAGTGAATCCTTACCTACCGTCGATGCGAAACAATTGGAAACATCGAATATCACGTATGCGTGCCAATTATCGATAGAACGAACGATTGCGGGAGCTGGAAAGTGGATCCTTAGCTACCGTCGATGCAGAACGATTGGAAACATCGAATATCACGTATTCGTGCCAATTTTAGATAGAAAGAACGATTGCTGGAGCTGGGAAGTGAATCCTTACCTACCGTCTATGCAAAACGATTGGAAACATCGAATATCACGTATGCGTGCTAATTATCGATAGAAAGAACGATTGCTGGAGCTGGGAAGTGAATCCTTGGCTACCGTCAATGCAGAACGATTGGAAACATCGAATTTCACGTATTCGTGTCAATTTTAGATAGAAAGAACGATTATGGGAGCTGGGAAGTGAATCCTTACCTACCGTCGATGCGAAACGATTGGAAACATCGAATATCACGTATTCGTCCGAATTTTAGATAGAAAGAATGATTGCGGGAGCTGGGAAGTGAATCCATACCTACCGTCGATGCGAAACGATTGGAAACATCGAATATCACGTATGCGTGCCAATTATCGATAGAACGAACGATTGCGGGAGCTGGAAAGTGGATCCTTAGCTACCGTCGATGCGAAACGATTGCAAACATCGAATAGCACGTATTCGTGCCAATTATCGATAGAAAGACCGATTGCGGGAGCTGGGAAGTGAATCCTTACCTACCGTCGATGCAACACGATTGGAAACATCGAATATCACGTATTCGTGCGAATTTTAGATAGAAAGAATGATTGCGGGAGCTGGGAAGTGAATTCTTACCTACCGTCGATGCGAAACGATTGGAAACATCGAATATCACGTATGCGTGCCAATTATCGATAGAACGAACGATTGCGGGAGCTGGAAAGTGGATCCTTAGCTACCGTCGATGCGAAACGATTGCAAACATCGAATAGCACGTATTCGTGCCAATTATCGATAGAAAGAACGATTGCGGGAGCTGGGAAGTGAATCATTACCTACCGTCGATGCGAAACGATTGGAAACATCGAATATCACGTATTCGTCCGAATTTTAGATAGAAAGAATGATTGCGGGAGCTGGGATGTGAATCCATACCTACCGTCGATGCGAAACGATTGGAAACATCGAATATCACGTATGCGTGCCAATTATCGATATAAAGAACGATTGCTGGAGCTGGGAAGTGAATCCTTAGCTACCGTCGATGAAAAACGATTGGAAACATCGAATATCACGTATTCGTGCCAATTTTAGATAGAAAGAACGATTGCTGGAGCTGGGAAGTGAATCCTCACCTACCGTCGATGCAAAACGATTGGAAACATCGAATATCACGTATGCGTGCTAATTATCGATAGAAAGAACGATTGCGGGAGCTGGGAAGTGAATCCTTACCTACCGTCGATGCAAAACGATTGGAAACCTCGAATAGCACGTATTCGTGCCAATTATCGATAGAAAGAACGATTGCTGGAGCTGGGAAGTGAATCCTTAGCTACCGTCGATGCAGAACGATTGGAAACATCGAATTTCACGTATTCGTGCCAATTATCCATAGAAAGAACGATTGCGGGAGCAGGGAAGTGAATCCATACCTACCGCCGATGCGAAACGATTGGAAACATCGTATATCACGTATTCGTGCGAATTTTAGATAGAAAGAACGTTTATGGGGGCAGGGAAGTGAATCCTTAGCTACCGCCGATGCGAAACGATTGGAAACATCGAATATCACGTATTCGTCCGAATTTTAGATAGAAAGAATGATTGCGGGAGCTGGGAAGTGAATCCATACCTACCGTCGATGCGAAACGATTGGAAACATCGAATATCACGTATTCGTGCCAATTATCGATATAAAGAACGATTGCTGGA
This sequence comes from Nomada ferruginata, assembly GCA_963583965.1. Taxonomy (NCBI): domain Eukaryota; kingdom Metazoa; phylum Arthropoda; class Insecta; order Hymenoptera; family Apidae; genus Nomada; species Nomada ferruginata. Next base: position 2,511,014 of record OY757225.1, on the reverse strand, counting down.
GCTGGGAAGTGAATCCTTAGCTACCGTCGATGAAAAACGATTGGAAACATCGAATATCACGTATTCGTGCCAATTTTAGATAGAAAGAACGATTGCTGGAGCTGGGAAGTGAATCCTCACCTACCGTCGATGCAAAACGATTGGAAACATCGAATATCACGTATGCGTGCTAATTATCGATAGAAAGAACGATTGCGGGAGCTGGGAAGTGAATCCTTACCTACCGTCGATGCAAAACGATTGGAAACCTCGAATAGCACGTATTCGTGCCAATTATCGATAGAAAGAACGATTGCTGGAGCTGGGAAGTGAATCCTTAGCTACCGTCGATGCAGAACGATTGGAAACATCGAATTTCACGTATTCGTGCCAATTATCCATAGAAAGAACGATTGCGGGAGCAGGGAAGTGAATCCATACCTACCGCCGATACGAAACGATTGGAAACATCGAATATCACGTATTCGTGCGAATTTTAGATAGAAAGAACGATTATGGGGGCAGGGAAGTGAATCCTTAGCTACCGCCGATGCGAAACGATTGGAAACATCGAATATTACGTATTCGTCCGAATTTTAGATAGAAAGAATGATTGCGGGAGCTGGGAAGTGAATCCATACCTACCGTCGATGCGAAACGATTGGAAACATCGAATATCACGTATTCGTGCGAATTTTAGATAGAAGGAATGATTGCGGGAGCTGGGAAGTGAATCCTTACCTACCGTCGATGCGAAACAATTGGAAACATCGAATATCACGTATGCGTGCCAATTATCGATAGAACGAACGATTGCGGGAGCTGGAAAGTGGATCCTTAGCTACCGTCGATGCAGAAAGATTGGAAACATCGAATATCACGTATTCGTGCCAATTTTAGATAGAAAGAACGATTGCTGGAGCTGGGAAGTGAATCCTTACCTACCGTCTATGCAAAACGATTGGAAACATCGAATATCACGTATGCGTGCTAATTATCGATAGAAAGAACGATTGCTGGAGCTGGGAAGTGAATCCTTGGCTACCGTCAATGCAGAACGATTGGAAACATCGAATTTCACGTATTCGTGTCAATTTTAGATAGAAAGAACGATTATGGGAGCTGGGAAGTGAATCCTTACCTACCGTCGATGCGAAACGATTGGAAACATCGAATATCACGTATTCGTCCGAATTTTAGATAGAAAGAATGATTGCGGGAGCTGGGAAGTGAATCCATACCTACCGTCGATGCGAAACGATTGGAAACATCGAATATCACGTATGCGTGCCAATTATCGATAGAACGAACGATTGCGGGAGCTGGAAAGTGGATCCTTAGCTACCGTCGATGCGAAACGATTGCAAACATCGAATAGCACGTATTCGTGCCAATTATCGATAGAAAGACCGATTGCGGGAGCTGGGAAGTGAATCCTTACCTACCGTCGATGCAACACGATTGGAAACATCGAATATCACGTATTCGTGCGAATTTTAGATAGAAAGAATGATTGCGGGAGCTGGGAAGTGAATTCTTACCTACCGTCGATGCGAAACGATTGGAAACATCGAATATCACGTATGCGTGCCAATTATCGATAGAACGAACGATTGCGGGAGCTGGAAAGTGGATCCTTAGCTACCGTCGATGCGAAACGATTGCAAACATCGAATAGCACGTATTCGTGCCAATTATCGATAGAAAGAACGATTGCGGGAGCTGGGAAGTGAATCATTACCTACCGTCGATGCGAAACGATTGGAAACATCGAATATCACGTATTCGTCCGAATTTTAGATAGAAAGAATGATTGCGGGAGCTGGGATGTGAATCCATACCTACCGTCGATGCGAAACGATTGGAAACATCGAATATCACGTATGCGTGCCAATTATCGATATAAAGAACGATTGCTGGAGCTGGGAAGTGAATCCTTAGCTACCGTCGATGAAAAACGATTGGAAACATCGAATATCACGTATTCGTGCCAATTTTAGATAGAAAGAACGATTGCTGGAGCTGGGAAGTGAATCCTCACCTACCGTCGATGCAAAACGATTGGAAACATCGAATATCACGTATGCGTGCTAATTATCGATAGAAAGAACGATTGCGGGAGCTGGGAAGTGAATCCTTACCTACCGTCGATGCAAAACGATTGGAAACCTCGAATAGCACGTATTCGTGCCAATTATCGATAGAAAGAACGATTGCTGGAGCTGGGAAGTGAATCCTTAGCTACCGTCGATGCAGAACGATTGGAAACATCGAATTTCACGTATTCGTGCCAATTATCCATAGAAAGAACGATTGCGGGAGCAGGGAAGTGAATCCATACCTACCGCCGATGCGAAACGATTGGAAACATCGTATATCACGTATTCGTGCGAATTTTAGATAGAAAGAACGTTTATGGGGGCAGGGAAGTGAATCCTTAGCTACCGCCGATGCGAAACGATTGGAAACATCGAATATCACGTATTCGTCCGAATTTTAGATAGAAAGAATGATTGCGGGAGCTGGGAAGTGAATCCATACCTACCGTCGATGCGAAACGATTGGAAACATCGAATATCACGTATTCGTGCGAATTTTAGATAGAAGGAATGATTGCGGGAGCTGGGAAGTGAATCCTTACCTACCGTCGATGCGAAACAATTGGAAACATCGAATATCACGTATGCGTGCCAATTATCGATAGAACGAACGATTGCGGGAGCTGGAAAGTGGATCCTTAGCTACCGTCGATGCAGAACGATTGGAAACATCGAATTTCACGTATTCGTGTCAATTTTAGATAGAAAGAACGATTATGGGGGCAGGGAAGTGAATCCTTAGCTACCGTCGATGCAACACGATTGGAAACATCGAATATCACGTATTCGTGCGAATTTTAGATAGAAAGAATGATTGCGGGAGCTGGGAAGTGAATTCTTACCTACCGTCGATGCGAAACGATTGGAAACATCGAATATCACGTATGCGTGCTAATTATCGATAGAAAGAACGATTGCTGGAGCTGGGAAGTGAATCCTTGGCTACCGTCAATGCAGAACGATTGGAAACATCGAATTTCACGTATTCGTGTCAATTTTAGATAGAAAGAACGATTATGGGGGCAGGGAAGTGAATCCTTAGCTACCGTCGATGCAACACGATTGGAAACATCGAATATCACGTATTCGTGCGAATTTTAGATAGAAAGAATGATTGCGGGAGCTGGGAAGTGAATTCTTACCTACCGTCGATGCGAAACGATTGGAAACATCGAATATCACGTATGCGTGCCAATTATCGATAGAAAGAACGATTGCTGGAGCTGGGAAGTGAATCCTTAGCTACCGTCGATGAAAAACGATTGGAAACATCGAATATCACGTATTCGTGCCAATTTTAGATAGAAAGAACGATTGCTGGAGCTGGGAAGTGAATCCTCACCTACCGTCGATGCAAAACGATTTGAAACATCGAATATCACGTATGCGTGCTAATTATCGATAGAAAGAACGATTGCTGGAGCTGGGAAGTGAATCCTTAGCTACCGTCGATGAAAAACGATTGGAAACATCGAATAGCACGTATTCGTGCCAATTATCGATAGAAAGAACGATTGCTGGAGCTGGGAAGTGAATCCTTAGCTACCGTCGATGAAAAACGATTGGAAACATCGAATATCACGTATTCGTGCCAATTTTAGATAGAAAGAACGATTGCTGGAGCTGGGAAGTGAATCCATACCTACCGTCGATGCGAAACGATTGGAAACATCGAATATCACGTATTCGTGCGAATTTTAGATAGAAGGAATGATTGCGGGAGCTGGGAAGTGAATCCTTAGCTACCGTCGATGCAGAACGATTGGAAACATCGAATTTCACGTATTCGTGCCAATTATCCATAGAAAGAACGATTGCGGGAGCAGGGAAGTGAATCCATACCTACCGCCGATGCGAAACGATTGGAAACATCGAATATCACGTATTCGTGCGAATTTTAGATAGAAAGAACGATTATGGGGGCAGGGAAGTGAATCCTTAGCTACCGCCGATGCGAAACGATTGGAAACATCGAATATCACGTATTCGTCCGTATTTTAGATAGAAAGAATGATTGCGGGAGCTGGGAAGTGAATCCATACCTACCGTCGATGCGAAACGATTGGAAACATCGAATATCACGTATTCGTGCGAATTTTAGATAGAAGGAATGATTGCGGGAGCTGGGAAGTGAATCCTTACCTACCGTCGATGCGAAACAATTGGAAACATCGAATATCACGTATGCGTGCCAATTATCGATAGAACGAACGATTGCGGGAGCTGGAAAGTGGATCCTTAGCTACCGTCGATGCAGAACGATTGGAAACATCGAATATCACGTATTCGTGCCAATTTTAGATAGAAAGAACGATTGCTGGAGCTGGGAAGTGAATCCTTACCTACCGTCTATGCAAAACGATTGGAAACATCGAATATCACGTATGCGTGCTAATTATCGATAGAAAGAACGATTGCTGGAGCTGGGAAGTGAATCCTTGGCTACCGTCAATGCAGAACGATTGGAAACATCGAATTTCATGTATTCGTGTCAATTTTAGATAGAAAGAACGATTATGGGGGCAGGGAAGTGAATCCTTAGCTACCGTCGATGCAACACGATTGGAAACATCGAATATCACGTATTCGTGCGAATTTTAGATAGAAAGAATGATTGCGGGAGCTGGGAAGTCAATTCTTACCTACCGTCGATGCGAAACGATTGGAAACATCGAATATCACGTATGCGTGCCAATTATCGATAGAAAGAACGATTGCTGGAGCTGGGAAGTGAATCCTTAGCTACCGTCGATGAAAAACGATTGGAAACATCGAATATCACGTATTCGTGCCAATTTTAGATAGAAAGAACGATTGCTGGAGCTGGGAAGTGAATCCTCACCTACCGTCGATGCAAAACGATTTGAAACATCGAATATCACGTATGCGTGCTAATTATCGATAGAAAGAACGATTGCGGGAGCTGGGAAGTGAATCCTTACCTACCGTCGATGCAAAATGATTGGAAACCTCGAATAGCACGTATTCGTGCCAATTATCGATAGAAAGAACGATTGCTGGAGCTGGGAAGTGAATCCTTAGCTACCGTCGATGAAAAAAGATTGGAAACATCGAATAGCACGTATTCGTGCCAATTATCGATAGAAAGAACGATTGCGGGAGCTGGGAAGTGAATCCTCACCTATCGTCAATGCAAAACGATTGCAAACATCGAATAGCACGTATTCGTGCCAATTATCGATAGAAAGAACGATTGCGGGAGCTGGGAAGTGAATCCTCACCTACCGTCGATGCAAAACGATTGGGAACATGGAATAGCACGTATTCGTGCCAATTATCGATAGAAAGAACGATTGCGGGAGCTGGGAAGTGAATCCTCAGCTACCGTCGATGCAGAACGATTGGAAACATCGAATATCACGTATGCGTGCCAATTATCGATAGAAAGAACATTTGCGGGAGCTGGGAAGTGAATCCTTAGCTACCGTCGATGCAGAACGATTGTAAACATCGAATATCACATATTCGTGCCAATTAACGATAGAAAGAACGATTGCGGTTGCTGGGAAGTGAATTCTTAGCTACCGTCGATGCAGAACGATTGGAAACATCGAATATCACGTATGCGTGCCAATCATCGATAGAAAGGATGATTGCGGGAGCTGGGAAGTTAATCCTTTCCTACCGTCGATGCAAAACGATTGGAAACATCGAATATCATGTATGCGTGCCAATCATCGATAGAAAGAACGATTGCTGGAGCTGGGAAGTGGATCCTTAGTTACTGTCGATGCAGAACGATTGGAAACATCGAATATCACGTATTCGTGCAAATTTTAGATAGAAAGAACGATTGCTGGAGCTGGGAAGTGAATCCTTACCTACCGTCGATGCAAAACGATGGGAAACCTCGAATAGCACGTATTCGTGCCAATTATCGATAGAAAGAACGATTGCTGGAGCTGGGAAGTGAATCCTTAGCTACCGTCGATGCAGAACAATTGGAAACATCGAATTTCACGTATTCGTGCCAATTATCCATAGAAAGAACGATTGCGGGAGCAGGGAAGTGAATCCATACCTACCGCCGATGCGAAACGATTGGAAACATCGAATATCACGTATTCGTGCGAATTTTAGATAGAAAGAATGATTGCGGGAGCTGGGAAGTGAATCCTTACCTGCCGTCGATGCGAAACGATTGGAAACATCAAATATCACGTATGCGTGCCAATTATCGATAGAACGAACGATTGCGGGAGCTGGAAAGTGGATCCTTAGCTACCGTCGATGCGAAACGATTGCAAACATCGAATAGCACGTATTCGTGCCAATTATCGTTAGAAAGAACGATTCGGGAGCTGGGAAGTGAATCCTTACCTACCGTCGATGCAACACGATTGGAAACATCGAATATCACGTATTCGTGCGAATTTTAGATAGAAAGAATGATTGCGGGAGCTGGGAAGTGAATTCTTACCTACCGTCGATACGAAACGATTGGAAACATCGAATATCACGTATGCGTGCCAATTATCGATAGAACGAACGATTGCGGGAGCTGGAAAGTGGATCCGTAGCTACCGTCGATGCAGAACGATTGGAAACATCGAATATCACGTATTCGTGCCAATTTTAGATAGAAAGAACGATTGCTGGAGCTGGGAAGTGAATCCTCACCTACCGTCGATGCAAAACGATTGGAAACATCGAATATCACGTATGCGTGCTAATTATCGATAGAAAGAACGATTGCGGGAGCTGGGAAGTGAATCCTTACCTACCGTCGATGCAAAACGATTGGAAACCTCGAATAGCACGCATTCGTGCCAATTATCGATAGAAAGAACGATTGCTGGAGCTGGGAAGTGAATCCTTAGCTACCGCCGATGCGAAACGATTGGAAACATCGAATATCACGTATTCGTGCGAATTTTAGATAGAAAGAACGATTATGGGGGCAGGGAAGTGAATCCTTAGCTACCGCCGATGCGAAACGATTGGAAACATCGAATATCACGTATTCGTCCGAATTTTAGATAGAAAGAATGATTACGGGAGCTGGGAAGTGAATCCATACCTACCGTCGATGCGAAGCGATTGGAAACATCGAATATCACGTATTCGTGCCAATTATCGATAGAAAGAACGATTGCGGGAGCTGGGAAGTGAATCCTTACCTCCCGTCGATGCAGAACGATTGGAAACATCGAATGTAACGTATTCGAGCCAATTACCGACAGAAAGAACGATTGCGAGGGCTGGGAAGTGAATCCTTACCTACCGTCGATGAAAAACGATTGGAAACATCGTATAGCACGTATTCGTGCCAATTATCGATAGAAAGAACGATTGCGGGAGCTGGGAAATGAATCCTCACCTATCGTCGATGCAAAACGATTGCAAACATCGAATAGCACGTATTCGTGCCAATTATCGGTACAAAGAACGATTGCGGGAGCTGGGAAGTGAATCCTTTCCTACCGTCGATGCGAAAGGATTGGAAACATCGAATATCACTTATTCGTGCGAATTTTAGATAGAAAGTATGATTGCGGGAGCTGGGAAGTGAATCCTTACCTACCGTCGATGCGAAACGATTGGAAACATCGAATATCACGTATGCGTGCCAATTATCGATAGAACGAACGATTGCGGGAGCTGGAAAGTGGATCCTTAGCTACCGTCGATGCCGGACGATTGGAAACATCGAATATCACATATTCGTGCCAATTATCGATAGAAAGAACGATTGCGGGAGCTGGGAAGTGAATCCTCAGCTACCGTCGATGCAGAACGATTGGAAACATCGAATATCACGTATGCGTGCTAATTATCGATAGAAAGAACGATTGCTGGAGCTGGGAAGTGAATCCTTAGCTACCGTCGATGCGAAACGATTGCAAACATCGAATAGCACGTATTCCTGCCAATTATCGATAGAAAGAACGATTGCGGGAGCTGGGAAGTGAATCCTTACCTACCGTCGATGCGAAACGATTGGAAACATCGAATATCACGTATTCGTCCGAATTTTAGATGGAAAGAATGATTGCGGGAGCTGGGAAGTGAATCCATACATACCGTCGATGCTAAACGATTGGAAACATCGAATATCACGTATTCGTGCCAATTTTAGATAGAAAGAACGATTGCTGGAGCTGGGAAGTGAATCCTTACCTACCGTCGATGCGAAACGATTGGAAACATCGAATATCACGTATTCGTCCGAATTTTAGATAGAAAGAATGATTGCGGGAGCTGGGATGTGAATCCATACCTACCGTCGATGCGAAACGATTGGAAACATCGAATATCACGTATGCGTGCCAATTATCGATATAAAGAACGATTGCTGGAGCTGGGAAGTGAATCCTCACCTACCGTCGATGCAAAACGATTGGAAACATCGAATATCACGTATGCGTGCTAATTATCGATAGAAAGAACGATTGCGGGAGCTGGGAAGTGAATCCTTACCTACCGTCGATGCAAAACGATTGGAAACCTCGAATAGCACGTATTCGTGCCAATTATCGATAGAAAGAACGATTGCTGGAGCTGGGAAGTGAATCCTTAGCTACCGTCGATGCAGAACGATTGGAAACATCGAATTTCACGTATTCGTGCCAATTATCCATAGAAAGAACGATTGCGGGAGCAGGGAAGTGAATCCATACCTACCGCCGATGCGAAACGATTGGAAACATCGTATATCACGTATTCGTGCGAATTTTAGATAGAAAGAACGATTATGGGGGCAGGGAAGTGAATCCTTAGCTACCGCCGATGCGAAACGATTGGAAACATCGAATATCACGTATTCGTCCGAATTTTAGATAGAAAGAATGATTGCGGGAGCTGGGAAGTGAATCCATACCTACCGTCGATGCGAAACGATTGGAAACATCGAATATCACGTATTCGTGCGAATTTTAGATAGAAGGAATGATTGCGGGAGCTGGGAAGTGAATCCTTACCTACCGTCGATGCGAAACAATTGGAAACATCGAATATCACGTATGCGTGCCAATTATCGATAGAACGAACGATTGCGGGAGCTGGAAAGTGGATCCTTAGCTACCGTCGATGCAGAACGATTGGAAACATCGAATTTCACGTATTCGTGTCAATTTTAGATAGAAAGAACGATTATGGGGGCAGGGAAGTGAATCCTTAGCTACCGTCGATGCAACACGATTGGAAACATCGAATATCACGTATTCGTGCGAATTTTAGATAGAAAGAATGATTGCGGGAGCTGGGAAGTGAATTCTTACCTACCGTCGATGCGAAACGATTGGAAACATCGAATATCACGTATGCGTGCTAATTATCGATAGAAAGAACGATTGCTGGAGCTGGGAAGTGAATCCTTGGCTACCGTCAATGCAGAACGATTGGAAACATCGAATTTCACGTATTCGTGTCAATTTTAGATAGAAAGAACGATTATGGGGGCGGGGAAGTGAATTCTTACCTACCGTCGATGCGAAACGATTGGAAACATCGAATATCACGTATGCGTGCCAATTATCGATAGAAAGAACGATTGCTGGAGCTGGGAAGTGAATCCTTAGCTACCGTCGATGAAAAACGATTGGAAACATCGAATATCACGTATTCGTGCCAATTTTAGATAGAAAGAACGATTGCTGGAGCTGGGAAGTGAATCCTCACCTACCGTCGATGCAAAACGATTTGAAACATCGAATATCACGTATGCGTGCTAATTATCGATAGAAACAACGATTGCGGGAGCTGGGAAGTGAATCCTTACCTACCGTCGATGCAAAATGATTGGAAACCTCGAATAGCACGTATTCGTGCCAATTATCGATAGAAAGAACGATTGCTGGAGCTGGGAAGTGAATCCTTAGCTACCGTCGATGAAAAACGATTGGAAACATCGAATAGCACGTATTCGTGCCAATTATCGATAGAAAGAACGATTGCTGGAGCTGGGAAGTGAATCCTTAGCTACCGTCGATGAAAAACGATTGGAAACATCGAATATCACGTATTCGTGCCAATTTTAGATAGAAAGAACGATTGCTGGAGCTGGGAAGTGAATCCTCACCTACCGTCGATGCAAAACGATTGGAAACATCGAATATCACGTATGCGTGCTAATTATCGATAGAAAGAACGATTGCGGGAGCTGGGAAGTGAATCCTTACCTACCGTCGATGCAAAACGATTGGAAACCTCGAATAGCACGTATTCGTGCCAATTATCGATAGAAAGAACGATTGCTGGAGCTGGGAAGTGAATCCTTAGCTACCGTCGATGCAGAACGATTGGAAACATCGAATTTCACGTATTCGTGCCAATTATCCATAGAAAGAACGATTGCGGGAGCAGGGAAGTGAATCCATACCTACCGCCGATGCGAAACGATTGGAAACATCGAATATCACGTATTCGTGCGAATTTTAGATAGAAAGAACAATTATGGGGGCAGGGATGTGAATCCTTAGCTACCGCCGATGCGAAACGATTGGAAACATCGAATATCACGTATTCGTCCGAATTTTAGATAGAAAGAATGATTGCGGGAGCTGGGAAGTGAATCCATACCTACCGTCGATGCGAAACGATTGGAAACATCGAATATCACGTATTCGTGCGAATTTTAGATAGAAGGAATGATTGCGGGAGCTGGGAAGTGAATCCTTACCTACCTTCGATGCGAAACAATTGGAAACATCGAATATCACGTATGCGTGCCAATTATCGATAGAACGAACGATTGCGGGAGCTGGAAAGTGGATCCTTAGCTACCGTCGATGCAGAACGATTGGAAACATCGAATATCACGTATTCGTGCCAATTTTAGATAGAAAGAACGATTGCTGGAGCTGGGAAGTGAATCCTTACCTACCGTCTATGCAAAACGATTGGAAACATCGAATATCACGTATGCGTGCTAATTATCGATAGAAAGAACGATTGCTGGAGCTGGGAAGTGAATCCTTGGCTACCGTCAATGCAGAACGATTGGAAACATCGAATTTCATGTATTCGTGTCAATTTTAGATAGAAAGAACGATTATGGGGGCAGGGAAGTGAATCCTTAGCTACCGTCGATGCAACACGATTGGAAACATCGAATATCACGTATTCGTGCGAATTTTAGATAGAAAGAATGATTGCGGGAGCTGGGAAGTCAATTCTTACCTACCGTCGATGCGAAACGATTGGAAACATCGAATATCACGTATGCGTGCCAATTATCGATAGAAAGAACGATTGCTGGAGCTGGGAAGTGAATCCTTAGCTACCGTCGATGAAAAACGATTGGAAACATCGAATATCACGTATTCGTGCCAATTTTAGATAGAAAGAACGATTGCTGGAGCTGGGAAGTGAATCCTCACCTACCGTCGATGCAAAACGATTTGAAACATCGAATATCACGTATGCGTGCTAATTATCGATAGAAAGAACGATTGCGGGAGCTGGGAAGTGAATCCTTACCTACCGTCGATGCAAAATGATTGGAAACCTCGAATAGCACGTATTCGTGCCAATTATCGATAGAAAGAACGATTGCTGGAGCTGGGAAGTGAATCCTTAGCTACCGTCGATGAAAAAAGATTGGAAACATCGAATAGCACGTATTCGTGCCAATTATCGATAGAAAGAACGATTGCGGGAGCTGGGAAGTGAATCCTCACCTATCGTCAATGCAAAACGATTGCAAACATCGAATAGCACGTATTCGTGCCAATTATCGATAGAAAGAACGATTGCGGGAGCTGGGAAGTGAATCCTCACCTACCGTCGATGCAAAACGATTGGGAACATGGAATAGCACGTATTCGTGCCAATTATCGATAGAAAGAACGATTGCGGGAGCTGGGAAGTGAATTCTTACCTACCGTCGATGCGAAACGATTGGAAACATCGAATATCACGTATGCGTGCCAATTATCGATAGAAAGAACATTTGCGGGAGCTGGGAAGTGAATCCTTAGCTACCGTCGATGCAGAACGATTGTAAACATCGAATATCACATATTCGTGCCAATTAACGATAGAAAGAACGATTGCGGTTGCTGGGAAGTGAATTCTTAGCTACCGTCGATGCAGAACGATTGGAAACATCGAATATCACGTATGCGTGCCAATCATCGATAGAAAGGATGATTGCGGGAGCTGGGAAGTTAATCCTTTCCTACCGTCGATGCAAAACGATTGGAAACATCGAATATCATGTATGCGTGCCAATCATCGATAGAAAGAACGATTGCTGGAGCTGGGAAGTGGATCCTTAGTTACTGTCGATGCAGAACGATTGGAAACATCGAATATCACGTATTCGTGCAAATTTTAGATAGAAAGAACGATTGCTGGAGCTGGGAAGTGAATCCTTACCTACCGTCGATGCAAAACGATGGGAAACCTCGAATAGCACGTATTCGTGCCAATCATCGATAGAAAGAACGATTGCTGGAGCTGGGAAGTGAATCCTTAGCTACCGTCGATGCAGAACAATTGGAAACATCGAATTTCACGTATTCGTGCCAATTATCCATAGAAAGAACGATTGCGGGAGCAGGGAAGTGAATCCATACCTACCGCCGATGCGAAACGATTGGAAACATCGAATATCACGTATTCGTGCGAATTTTAGATAGAAAGAATGATTGCGGGAGCTGGGAAGTGAATCCTTACCTGCCGTCGATGCGAAACGATTGGAAACATCAAATATCACGTATGCGTGCCAATTATCGATAGAACGAACGATTGCGGGAGCTGGAAAGTGGATCCTTAGCTACCGTCGATGCGAAACGATTGCAAACATCGAATAGCACGTATTCGTGCCAATTATCGTTAGAAAGAACGATTCGGGAGCTGGGAAGTGAATCCTTACCTACCGTCGATGCAACACGATTGGAAACATCGTATAGCACGTATTCGTGCCAATTATCGATAGAAAGAACGATTGCGGGAGCTGGGAAATGAATCCTCACCTATCGTCGATGCAAAACGATTGCAAACATCGAATAGCACGTATTCGTGCCAATTATCGGTACAAAGAACGATTGCGGGAGCTGGGAAGTGAATCCTTTCCTACCGTCGATGCGAAACGATTGGAAACATCGAATATCACTTATTCGTGCGAATTTTAGATAGAAAGTATGATTGCGGGAGCTGGGAAGTGAATCCTTACCTACCGTCGATGCGAAACGATTGGAAACATCGAATATCACGTATGCGTGCCAATTATCGATAGAACGAACGATTGCGGGAGCTGGAAAGTGGATCCTTAGCTACCGTCGATGCCGGACGATTGGAAACATCGAATATCACATATTCGTGCCAATTATCGATAGAAAGAACGATTGCGGGAGCTGGGAAGTGAATCCTCAGCTACCGTCGATGCAGAACGATTGGAAACATCGAATATCACCTATGCGTGCTAATTATCGATAGAAAGAACGATTGCTGGAGCTGGGAAGTGAATCCTTAGCTACCGTCGATGCGAAACGATTGCAAACATCGAATAGCACGTATTCCTGCCAATTATCGATAGAAAGAACGATTGCGGGAGCTGGGAAGTGAATCCTTACCTACCGTCGATGCGAAACGATTGGAAACATAGAATATCACGTATTCGTCCGAATTTTAGATGGAAAGAATGATTGCGGGAGCTGGGAAGTGAATCCATACATACCGTCGATGCTAAACGATTGGAAACATCGAATATCACGTATGCGTGCCAATTATCGATAGAAAGAACGATTATGGGGGCAGGGAAGTGAATCCTTAGCTACCGCCGATGCGAAACGATTGGAAACATCGAATATCACGTATTCGTCCGAATTTTAGATAGAAAGAATGATTGCGGGAGCTGGGAAGTCAATTCTTACCTACCGTCGATGCGAAACGATTGGAAACATCGAATATCACGTATGCGTGCCAATTATCGATAGAAAGAACGATTGCTGGAGCTGGGAAGTGAATCCTTAGCTACCGTCGATGAAAAACGATTGGAAACATCGAATATCACGTATTCGTGCCAATTTTAGATAGAAAGAACGATTGCTGGAGCTGGGAAGTGAATCCTCACCTACCGTCGATGCAAAACGATTTGAAACATCGAATATCACGTATGCGTGCTAATTATCGATAGAAAGAACGATTGCGGGAGCTGGGAAGTGAATCCTTACCTACCGTCGATGCAAAATGATTGGAAACCTCGAATAGCACGTATTCGTGCCAATTATCGATAGAAAGAACGATTGCGGGAGCTGGGAAGTGAATCCTCACCTACCGTCGATGCAAAACGATTGGGAACATGGAATAGCACGTATTCGTGCCAATTATCGATAGAAAGAACGATTGCGGGAGCTGGGAAGTGAATTCTTACCTACCGTCGATGCGAAACGATTGGAAACATCGAATATCACGTATGCGTGCCAATTATCGATAGAAAGAACATTTGCGGGAGCTGGGAAGTGAATCCTTAGCTACCGTCGATGCAGAACGATTGTAAACATCGAATATCACATATTCGTGCCAATTAACGATAGAAAGAACGATTGCGGTTGCTGGGAAGTGAATTCTTAGCTACCGTCGATGCAGAACGATTGGAAACATCGAATATCACGTATGCGTGCCAATCATCGATAGAAAGGATGATTGCGGGAGCTGGGAAGTTAATCCTTTCCTACCGTCGATGCAAAACGATTGGAAACATCGAATATCATGTATGCGTGCCAATCATCGATAGAAAGAACGATTGCTGGAGCTGGGAAGTGGATCCTTAGTTACTGTCGATGCAGAACGATTGGAAACATCGAATATCACGTATTCGTGCAAATTTTAGATAGAAAGAACGATTGCTGGAGCTGGGAAGTGAATCCTTACCTACCGTCGATGCAAAACGATGGGAAACCTCGAATAGCACGTATTCGTGCCAATTATCGATAGAAAGAACGATTGCTGGAGCTGGGAAGTGAATCCTTAGCTACCGTCGATGCAGAACAATTGGAAACATCGAATTTCACGTATTCGTGCCAATTATCCATAGAAAGAACGATTGCGGGAGCAGGGAAGTGAATCCATACCTACCGCCGATGCGAAACGATTGGAAACATCGAATATCACGTATTCGTGCGAATTTTAGATAGAAAGAATGATTGCGGGAGCTGGGAAGTGAATCCTTACCTGCCGTCGATGCGAAACGATTGGAAACATCAAATATCACGTATGCGTGCCAATTATCGATAGAACGAACGATTGCGGGAGCTGGAAAGTGGATCCTTAGCTACCGTCGATGCGAAACGATTGCAAACATCGAATAGCACGTATTCGTGCCAATTATCGTTAGAAAGAACGATTCGGGAGCTGGGAAGTGAATCCTTACCTACCGTCGATGCAACACGATTGGAAACATCGAATATCACGTATTCGTGCGAATTTTAGATAGAAAGAATGATTGCGGGAGCTGGGAAGTGAATTCTTACCTACCGTCGATACGAAACGATTGGAAACCTCGAATAGCACGCATTCGTGCCAATTATCGATAGAAAGAACGATTGCTGGAGCTGGGAAGTGAATCCTTAGCTACCGCCGATGCGAAACGATTGGAAACATCGAATATCACGTATTCGTGCGAATTTTAGATAGAAAGAACGATTATGGGGGCAGGGAAGTGAATCCTTAGCTACCGCCGATGCGAAACGATTGGAAACATCGAATATCACGTATTCGTCCGAATTTTAGATAGAAAGAATGATTACGGGAGCTGGGAAGTGAATCCATACCTACCGTCGATGCGAAACGATTGGAAACATCGAATATCACGTATTCGTGCCAATTATCGATAGAAAGAACGATTGCGGGAGCTGGGAAGTGAATCCTTACCTCCCGTCGATGCAGAACGATTGGAAACATCGAATGTAACGTATTCGAGCCAATTACCGACAGAAAGAACGATTGCGAGGGCTGGGAAGTGAATCCTTACCTACCGTCGATGAAAAACGATTGGAAACATCGTATAGCACGTATTCGTGCCAATTATCGATAGAAAGAACGATTGCGGGAGCTGGGAAATGAATCCTCACCTATCGTCGATGCAAAACGATTGCAAACATCGAATAGCACATATTCGTGCCAATTATCGGTACAAAGAACGATTGCGGGAGCTGGGAAGTGAATCCTTTCCTACCGTCGATGCGAAACGATTGGAAACATCGAATATCACTTATTCGTGCGAATTTTAGATAGAAAGTATGATTGCGGGAGCTGGGAAGTGAATCCTTACCTACCGTCGATGCGAAACGATTGGAAACATCGAATATCACGTATGCGTGCCAATTATCGATAGAACGAACGATTGCGGGAGCTGGAAAGTGGATCCTTAGCTACCGTCGATGCCGGACGATTGGAAACATCGAATATCACATATTCGTGCCAATTATCGATAGAAAGAACGATTGCGGGAGCTGGGAAGTGAATCCTCAGCTACCGTCGATGCAGAACGATTGGAAACATCGAATATCACGTATGCGTGCTAATTATCGATAGAAAGAACGATTGCTGGAGCTGGGAAGTGAATCCTTAGCTACCGTCGATGCGAAACGATTGCCAACATCGAATAGCACGTATTCCTGCCAATTATCGATAGAAAGAACGATTGCGGGAGCTGGGAAGTGAATCCTTACCTACCGTCGATGCGAAACGATTGGAAACATCGAATATCACGTATTCGTCCGAATTTTAGATGGAAAGAATGATTGCGGGAGCTGGGAAGTGAATCCATACATACCGTCGATGCTAAACGATTGGAAACATCGAATATCACGTATGCGTGCCAATTATCGATAGAAAGAACGATTATGGGGGCAGGGAAGTGAATCCTTAGCTACCGCCGATGCGAAACGATTGGAAACATCGAATATCACGTATTCGTCCGAATTTTAGATAGAAAGAATGATTGCGGGAGCTGGGAAGTGAATCCATACCTACCGTCGATGCGAAACGATTGGAAACATCGAATATCACGTATGCGTGCCAATTATCGATAGAACGAACGATTGCGGGAGCTGGAAAGTGGATCCTTAGCTACCGTCGATGCGAAACGATTGCAAACATCGAATAGCACGTATTCGTGCCAATTATCGATAGAAAGAACGATTGCGGGAGCTGGGAAGTGAATCCTTACCTACCGTCGATGCAACACGATTGGAAACATCGAATATCACGTATTCGTGCGAATTTTAGATAGAAAGAATGATTGCGGGAGCTGGGAAGTGAATTCTTACCTACCGTCGATGCGAAACGATTGGAAACATCGAATATCACGTATGCGTGCCAATTATCGATAGAACGAACGATTGCGGGAGCTGGAAAGTGGATCCTTAGCTACCGTCGATGCGAAACGATTGCAAACATCGAATAGCACGTATTCGTGCCAATTATCGATAGAAAGAACGATTGCGGGAGCTGGGAAGTGAATCCTTACCTACCGTCGATGCGAAACGATTGGAAACATCGGATATCACGTATTCGTCCGAATTTTAGATAGAAAGAATGATTGCGGGAGCTGGGATGTGAATCCATACCTACCGTCGATGCGAAACGATTGGAAACATCGAATATCACGTATGCGTGCCAATTATCGATAGAAAGAACGATTGCTGGAGCTGGGAAGTGAATCCTTAGCTACCGTCGATGAAAAACGATTGGAAACATCGAATATCACGTATTCGTGCCAATTTTAGATAGAAAGAACGATTGCTGGAGCTGGGAAGTGAATCCTCACCTACCGTCGATGCAAAACGATTGGAAACATCGAATATCACGTATGCGTGCTAATTATCGATAGAACGAACGATTGCGGGAGCTGGAAAGTGGATCCTTAGCTACCGTCGATGCGAAACGATTGCAAACATCGAATAGCACGTATTCGTGCCAATTATCGATAGAAAGAACGATTGCGGGAGCTGGGAAGTGAATCCTTACCTACCGTCGATGCAACACGATTGGAAACATCGAATATCACGTATTCGTGCGAATTTTAGATAGAAAGAATGATTGCGGGAGCTGGGAAGTGAATTCTTACCTACCGTCGATGCGAAACGATTGGAAACATCGAATATCACGTATGCGTGCCAATTATCGATAGAACGAACGATTGCGGGAGCTGGAAAGTGGATCCTTAGCTACCGTCGATGAAAAACGATTGGAAACATCGAATATCACGTATTCGTGCCAATTATCGATAGAAAGAACGATTGCGGGAGCTGGGAAGTGAATCCTTACCTACCGTCGATGCAAAACGATTGGAAACATCGAATATCACGTATGCGTGCTAATTATCGATAGAAAGAACGATTGCGGGAGCTGGGAAGTGAATCCTTACCTACCGTCGATGCAAAACGATTGGAAACCTCGAATAGCACGTATTCGTGCCAATTATCGATAGAAAGAACGATTGCTGGAGCTGGGAAGTGAATCCTTACCTCCCGTCGATGCAGAACGATTGGAAACATCGAATGTAACGTATTCGAGCCAATTACCGACAGATAGAACGATTGCGAGGGCTGGGAAGTGAATCCTTACCTACCGTCGATGAAAAACGATTGGAAACATCGTATAGCACGTATTCGTGCCAATTATCGATAGAAAGAACGATTGCGGGAGCTGGGAAATGAATCCTCACTTATCGTCGATGCAAAACGATTGCAAACATCGAATAGCACGTATTCGTGCCAATTATCGGTACAAAGAACGATTGCGGGAGCTGGGAAGTGAATCCTTTCCTACCGTCGATGCGAAACGATTGGAAACATCGAATATCACTTATTCGTGCGAATTTTAGATAGAAAGTATGATTGCGGGAGCTGGGAAGTGAATCCTTACCTACCGTCGATGCGAAACGATTGGAAACATCGAATATCACGTATGCGTGCCAATTATCGATAGAAAGAACGATTGCGGGAGCTGGGAAGTGAATCCTCAGCTACCGTCGATGCAGAACGATTGGAAACATCGAATATCACGTATGCGTGCTAATTATCGATAGAAAGAACGATTGCTGGAGCTGGGAAGTGAATCCTTAGCTACCGTCGATGCGAAACGATTGCAAACATCGAATAGCACGTATTCCTGCCAATTATCGATAGAAAGAACGATTGCGGGAGCTGGGAAGTGAATCCTTACCTACCGTCGATGCGAAACGATTGGAAACATCGAATATCACGTATTCGTCCGAATTTTAGATAGAAAGAATGATTGCGGGAGCTGGGAAGTGAATCCATACCTACCGTCGATGCGAAACGATTGGAAACATCGAATATCACGTATGCGTGCCAATTATCGATAGAAAGAACGATTATGGGGGCAGGGAAGTGAATCCTTAGCTACCGCCGATGCGAAACGATTGGAAACATCGAATATCACGTATTCGTCCGAATTTTAGATAGAAAGAATGATTGCGGGAGCTGGGAAGTGAATCCATACCTACCGTCGATGCGAAACGATTGGAAACATCGAATATCATGTATGCGTGCCAATTATCGATAGAACGAACGATTGCGGGAGCTGGAAAGTGGATCCTTAGCTACCGTCGATGCGAAACGATTGCAAACATCGAATAGCACGTATTCGTGCCAATTATCGATAGAAAGAACGATTGCGGGAGCTGGGAAGTGAATCCTTACCTACCGTCGATGCAACACGATTGGAAACATCGAATATCACGTATTCGTGCGAATTTTAGATAGAAAGAATGATTGCGGGAGCTGGGAAGTGAATTCTTACCTACCGTCGATGCGAAACGATTGGAAACATCGAATATCACGTATGCGTGCCAATTATCGATAGAACGAACGATTGCGGGAGCTGGAAAGTGGATCCTTAGCTACCGTCGATGCGAAACGATTGCAAACATCGAATAGCACGTATTCGTGCCAATTATCGATAGAAAGAACGATTGCTGGAGCTGGGAAGTGAATCCTTAGCTACCGTCGATGAAAAACGATTGGAAACATCGAATATCACGTATTCGTGCCAATTTTAGATAGAAAGAACGATTGCTGGAGCTGGGAAGTGAATCCTCACCTACCGTCGATGCAAAACGATTGGAAACATCGAATATCACGTATGCGTGCTAATTATCGATAGAAAGAACGATTGCGGGAGCTGGGAAGTGAATCCTTACCTACCGTCGATGCAAAACGATTGGAAACCTCGAATAGCACGTATTCGTGCCAATTATCGATAGAAAGAACGATTGCTGGAGCTGGGAAGTGAATCCTTAGCTACCGTCGATGCAGAACGATTGGAAACATCGAATTTCACGTATTCGTGCCAATTATCCATAGAAAGAACGATTGCGGGAGCAGGGAAGTGAATCCATACCTACCGCCGATGCGAAACGATTGGAAACATCGAATATCACGTATTTGTGCGAATTTAAGATAGCAAGAACGATTATGGGGGCAGGGAAGTGAATCCTTAGCTACCGCCGATGCGAAACGATTGGAAACATCGAATATCACGTATTCGTCCGAATTTTAGATAGAAAGAATGATTGCGGGAGCTGGGAAGTGAATCCATACCTACCGTCGATGCGAAACGATTGGAAACATCGAATATCACGTATTCGTGCGAATTTTAGATAGAAGGAATGATTGCGGGAGCTGGGAAGTGAATCCTTACCTACCGTCGATGCGAAACAATTGGAAACATCGAATATCACGTATGCGTGCCAATTATCGATAGAACGAACGATTGCGGGAGCTGGAAAGTGGATCCTTAGCTACCGTCGATGCTGTTACGTATGAAGAATACTTTCTATACGTCGCTCTCAACGCGTTTTCGAGCTCGCATCTGTGAAGGGAAAACGCCCTAAAATTCTTCCGTTTAATGTAAACAAATAAAGGGGACCTTAGTACAAGCACGGTCAGCTGCATCATGACCCAAGACGGGCGTGGCCCGACGACGACTCCTATATTTCCTTATATGGAAAGTTCCAGTGCATCCCCACGCATTTTGGGACTATATAAACCCTTTGGTTTCTACCCTCGTGGGTTCAGAGTAACATAGTCACGCGTAGAGTCACGTCGTGTCACGCTTGTATAGAATCAGTTATATCCAGTGAGATTGGGCTTAGCGCACCTCTGGAATCACAGATTAACCCGTTAGAATCCGCTTGTCCGGTTGAAGTTCTTTCGGCATATTCTAATAGCGGCTCTCAGTCCCCGTATCGCCAGTGCGTCAACACCGTGCAAATACTTAGGTAACTTACACACTTTATATATTAATTCATCGTGACAGTAACATTTGTATTTATACTGAAAACTCAGAATACAACTTTATACGTTCACTTATAAATCGAGTAGATTCGTTAAACCTATCTTTACCCCGCAATCCTTGCATATTGGTAACAACGTTCCCACCGATACAACTTTACCGCTCGAGTTGTATCAAATAATAATTTAGAGTTACGAGGCAACTAACATTTCCCGCGACTACCTGATCTCACATCAGGTTCGTTCGCACATCTTTATCCAAACAAACAATCTACATATTCCAACCTAGTGGCTCCCCGATTTCGCATCGGGTTCGTCCACGAAACCTAACCCTTCCTACGGCTCCCTGGTTTCGCACCAGGTTCGTCCGTGTCCTACGGCTCCCCGATTTCGCATCGGGTTCGTCCGTACGTCTACCAACCTCCGAACAGCTCCCTGGTCAAGCGCCAGGTTCGTCTGTGAATAAACCAACCTCCTAGCAGCTCCCCGATTTCGCATCGGGTTCGTCTGTGAACTTCTTCCTAGTGGCTCCCCGATTTCGCATCGGGTTCGTCCACGACGTTTCACCCTCCTGCGGCTCCCCGATTTCGCATCGGGTTCGTCCGCGCTTGTTCCCCCTCCTAGAGGCTCCCCGGTTTCGCACCGGGTTCGTCCTCGCTCTCAATAATCCTAGCGGCTCCCTTATTTCGCATCAGGTTCGTCCGCGCACCTTAACTAACAAATTGATAACCATATTCCTGGGTAATATACCCCTCGCCGGCCTCTCGTGCTGCCACACAGCCCGGCTCGTAACAGAACTGGTGACAGCGGTGGGATGTTACTAATTCTAGGATTGCCGTAAATTTTGGTTTTATATACGTTCTATTACTCGTTTGTGAACAATTGACGATATACTAGTTTTCTCTAGTTTAGTCATTTATTTATTAATTTTTGCTTAAAATGGCAAATCCACAAGGGAACGTCTCTGCTAACGAGATGCTAAACCTGACAGTTTCAATTGCTAACTCAATGACACTCTTAACGCAACGGACGTGTATACAGAATATTACCTCGTCCATTCCGACCTTTGACGGATATAAGCCATCGTTGACGCACTTTGTACAAAATGTGGAAAACGGGTTAACCTTGACTCCTGAGGGTACGGAAGCGGAGTATCTTGCGATTGTTTTAACGAAACTTACTGGTCCTGCACGTAGATGCACGTTAGAACACAAATTCGATTCTGTTAAGGCATTAATTAAACATCTAAAAAAGAGATTCGCGCCTGGTAGAGATTTGTCGCATTTTCAAGTCGAAGTCGTGAAATTACGCATTCGTGACGGAGAAAGTATTCAACAATATATCGATAGAACAAGTCATCTTGTTTATTGTACGCGCGGAGCTATCCGGGAAAAATATCTGGATCACGCTGAAGATTTTGTCACGCAAATGGAAAAGGACGTTAAGGAAAATTTCATCGATGGTTTACCGGATCGAATTTCCTGGAAAGTGTCGGCTCGAATTCAAGACTTAGGTACACTTGAAGAAGCTTACGACGCCGTGCTACATATAGACAAAAAATTAAGAAATCGGCGACGATCGCCATCCAGCGAATCACCCTCCAGTTGGTCTCGTCGAGACCGCTACGTTCAAGATTCTCGGGATCGTGGACGTGAAGTGTCATACCCTCACTCACCGACTAGATATGATCGGGTTAGGGAACGACATACCAGAACATCTGAATATGAAGAGGAACCAGAGAGGCAAGGACGCGCGACGGCCTGGACCTTGCGTCAAAGAAGCCACTCGAGATCCCCTTCTAACTGCTCCGATTCATCGTACGTAGATGATCGGGACAACAAAATTTCAATTTTAAAAAATTCTGATAGAAACCGCAGGCCAAGTTTGTATTGCTGGCATTGTGGTACAAACGGACATGACGAAAAGTCGTGTTGGAAAAATCCGCGTAATCCGCGTAATCGTCGCGACTTGCGAGATTCATCCGTTGAATCCACGAAGTCTTTAAACTACCATCGCGCTCAACGTACAGGCGACACGATGAGCGGAAACGAGGAAGATCGCCGAAGGAAGATCCGGTTCAGCGACGAGAAGAAAGAAGACTCATCAAGGAAGCACCTGCACCACGCATCAGGGTCAAGATTCCGGAATTGGAATCAGGAACGGGAGAATTCTTAATTGACGGTGGAGCAGCAGTCAACCTGGTGGTCATCGATGTTCTTGGAAGAAACGCAGAAATAATTTCAAGAGAAGAAATTGAGTTAACTGGACTCACTACAACGCCAATTCACACCCTGGGAACTACAATTTTGCATATTCATGGATCTCCAGCATTTTTCTATGTGGTGAGAAATCTTGCAATAGATGCAGATGGACTCATAGGAAGCCCATTTTTAAAACAAGAAGAAGCTGAGATTTCGTATTACCATGGAACTTTAGTACTGAAGAATAAACCGATTCGACCTTTACGTTTTACTAATTATCAAGATCTACCCCAACAAAATAAAGAACAACAGGCAGTTAGCAAATACTGTATTGAACCTAGGACATCACGACAGATTACAGTAACAATAGCAAACCCGAAGATTAAAGAAGGATATTTACCGCGTATCAAGACCCACGAACAACTCTACATTGGGGAAGCAGTCGTAACAAACAACGATGGAAGGTGCCACGTTATGGCAATAAACACCAGCGACGAAGCGCTTGACGTGGAGATAGAACCTCAAACATTGGAACCCTATGATATTTTGAATACATCGGACGAAGATTCTTACCCAGATGTGGAACACCCCTCAAACTTCAAGATTAAGGAAAATAGAACACATGGAATTTTGGAAACTCTGAATTTAAAACATTTAAACAAAGAGGAACAGGACTTTGTTACAGATTTAGTAAAGGAATTTCCTGACCGATTTTATCTTCCTGGAGACAAACTCGGGAAGGCTCGTGATTTTAAACATTCAATACACACAACTAATGATATTCCAATTAATACAAGACAATATCGTTATCCACCTATACATCAAAACGAAATTAAAAAACAAATTAACGCTTTATTATCAGAAGGTATAATCAGTCCTTCTAAATCTCCATTCAATTCACCTCTATGGATTGTTCCAAAGAAAGCAGACGCACAGGGTAATAAACGCTGGCGATTAGTAATAGATTTTCGCGCACTCAATGAAAAAACAATTTCTGACAAATACCCATTACCGCAAATCACGGAAATATTAGATCGATTAGGAGGAGCTAAATACTTTTCAGTTTTCGATCTTGCAAGTGGTTTTCATCAGATAGAAATGGATCCGAAAGATAAACCGAAAACTGCATTTACAACCCCGAACGGACATTACGAATTTTCTCGAATGCCTTTCGGATTAAAGAACGCACCACCTACTTTTCAACGTCTTATGGATCAAGTACTCACTGGACTTCAAGGGACAGATCTTTTTGTTTACCTGGACGACATAGTAGTATTCGCTTCGTCGCTCCAAGAACACAATATCAAAGTTAAAAAATTATTAAATCGCCTTAAAGAACATGGATTAACCCTCCAAACCAATAAATGTGAATTCCTACGGAAGGAAGTTGCATATTTAGGACATATTATTTCAAAAGATGGAGTCAGACCTGATCCTAGAAAATTAAAAGCCGTTCAAGATTTTCCTACACCAACTACGCAGAAGAATATTCAACAATTCTTAGGACTTGTAGGATATTACCGAAGATTCGTACCTAATTTCACTTCGAAAGCAAAGCCTCTAATTAACTTGTTAGGGAAAGGCATCAAGTTCAAGTGGACAGAAGAACAAGATCAAAGTTTCAAACAATTACGCAGCGAATTGTGTCAACAACCCATTTTACAGTATCCGGATTTCGATAAACCGTTCATTGTTACAACAGATGCATCCGAATATGCTATCGGGGCCGTACTCAGCCAGGGAGAGATAGGAAATGACCTGCCGATTGCCTACGCGTCTCGTAGTCTAAATAAACCCGAGAGGAATTATTCAGCTACGGAAAAGGAGTGTTTGGCTATGGTTTACGCCGTAAGATACTTTAGGCCCTACATCTATGGAACCAAATTCACCCTCATCACAGATCATAGGCCGCTTGTTTGGTTACATTCTGTTAAGGACCCGACTTCCAGACTCATGAAGTGGAAACTCAGACTTTTGGAGTATGAGTACCAGGTTGTCCATAAATCCGGAAAGACAAACAAAAACGCAGACGCTCTGTCGCGTAATCCTACTTCAGTCTGTTTACCACTTACTCCACGGGAATGCAAGGATACGGACTTCAAAATTCAGATACCAAAAGTAGAAGCTAATACCGATTCAATTGGACACCGGGTCCGGCAATTACGTCGAGATAGAGAAAGCCGACCCAAGTACCGGGACAGTAGCAGCTCGGATGAAACAGAACAGGCCGCATATGGAAAGGTTCAACATTCGCCCATTATACATAAAAATCGATCTTTTCCCAGCTTATCTCATGAGGTAACAATGCCAGATGAGCGCCAGGAAACCATAAACAGTTTTTCACCAGCAGCAAATTCTACACAGATTTTTCCTTTAGACAAGGATCAGACCATTTTCAACGATTTAATATCCTTTGAGGAACCGCTTGAAAATACTGTAATAGAAAATACAAGAAATATTCGTCAAGATTTAATTGGTACATCGCAAGCATCATCACGAATTACGGACGAAGTTTTACAACCAGCAATTGCCCAGCTACCTGCAGGGACCATAACCGGAGCAAGTGCAGGACAACTACCTGACAGCAGGTCAACTCGACGTGAGGCCTTCGACCACACGCTTGACCCTTACCCATTCTTCACTACTGATTTTGAAGATTCAACTGATGGGGACGATTTGCCAGAAGCTCTACCGAAAGAAACACACAGGATTACTACCACTTCAAACACTCTCACAGCCGAAGAAGGACACTGTGTACATTTCATATCTGCCGACTGCAATTTACAAACCGCCGTTGGGAAACTACTGCTGGATACCGAAATAATAAACAAACAAGATCTTCTAGCAAGGCGACCGGAAAAAGGACACGTGGTAACGTCAACAGGTTAGTATATGCAATTGTATCATCACCACACCATCCATAGAAGATAGACAAGAAATAATCCGCGAAGCTCACGATAGTCTAGTCGGAGGACACAAAGGAATAACGAAGACATATAAACGTATCCGATCAAAATTCCATTGGCCGCAAATGCGCAACGAAATTCAAGATTACATCCGGAAATGTCAAAGTTGTCAAGAACAAAAATTAGTTCGAGCAAAAACGCGTCAGCCTATGTTGATTACCGATACACCTATGGGACCATTCGACAAAATTGCCTTAGATACAGTGGGACCTTTACCAATTACACCTAGTGGAAATAGATACATTCTCACTATGCAGGATAATTTAACCAAGTACTGTATGGCTGTAGCAATACCAAATATTCGGGCAGCTACTATAGCAGATGCTTTTGCTAGGCATTTCATCGCAATCTATGATACACCTCGCGCAATACTGACAGATAAGGGAACAAGTTTTATTGGACATCTTATGACAAATTTATCCGAAATATTTAAAATCAAACAAATTACAACCTCAGGATACAGGCCGCAAACCAACGGATCATTGGAACGAAGTCACATCGTACTCACTGAATACCTCAAGCATTACATGGATAATTACGAAGATTGGGACCTATTAATACCGTTCGCAATGTTCTCTTACAATACATCCGTTCATGAAGCAACGAATTTCACTCCATATGAGCTAATTTTTGGAAAACCAGCTCGAGAACCAAGTTCTTTTCCAACCGGCGAAAAGTTACAATCGTATGGAGATTATTTAATAGATTTGATAACCCATATGACTAATATCCGCAATTTAGCCACCACTCAACGTCAAGGCTCATTGGTTGGAATTGGGATTCGTCGTCCCAAAGGACAACTAGATCAGCGGATCTGCGACTAATTAGTGATAAGTACACACACACACTACACCCGACCAATTTCATACACCGTTCTTTTAACGCGGAATTTTTGGGCATTTTCCCTTCTTTCTTGCGAAAGCATCACGCGAATCGCGATGTTTCATCTTGGGGGGGAGATGTTACGTATGAAGAATACTTTCTATACGTCGCTCTCAACGCGTTTTCGAGCTCGCATCTGTGAAGGGAAAACGCCCTAAAATTCTTCCGTTTAATGTAAACAAATAAAGGGGACCTTAGTACAAGCACGGTCAGCTGCATCATGACCCAAGACGGGCGTGGCCCGACGACGACTCCTATATTTCCTTATATGGAAAGTTCCAGTGCATCCCCACGCATTTTGGGACTATATAAACCCTTTGGTTTCTACCCTCGTGGGTTCAGAGTAACATAGTCACGCGTAGAGTCACGTCGTGTCACGCTTGTATAGAATCAGTTATATCCAGTGAGATTGGGCTTAGCGCACCTCTGGAATCACAGATTAACCCGTTAGAATCCGCTTGTCCGGTTGAAGTTCTTTCGGCATATTCTAATAGCGGCTCTCAGTCCCCGTATCGCCAGTGCGTCAACACCGTGCAAATACTTAGGTAACTTACACACTTTATATATTAATTCATCGTGACAGTAACATTTGTATTTATACTGAAAACTCAGAATACAACTTTATACGTTCACTTATAAATCGAGTAGATTCGTTAAACCTATCTTTACCCCGCAATCCTTGCATATTGGTAACAACGTTCCCACCGATACAACTTTACCGCTCGAGTTGTATCAAATAATAATTTAGAGTTACGAGGCAACTAACATTTCCCGCGACTACCTGATCTCACATCAGGTTCGTTCGCACATCTTTATCCAAACAAACAATCTACATATTCCAACCTAGTGGCTCCCCGATTTCGCATCGGGTTCGTCCACGAAACCTAACCCTTCCTACGGCTCCCTGGTTTCGCACCAGGTTCGTCCGTGTCCTACGGCTCCCCGATTTCGCATCGGGTTCGTCCGTACGTCTACCAACCTCCGAACAGCTCCCTGGTCAAGCGCCAGGTTCGTCTGTGAATAAACCAACCTCCTAGCAGCTCCCCGATTTCGCATCGGGTTCGTCTGTGAACTTCTTCCTAGTGGCTCCCCGATTTCGCATCGGGTTCGTCTGTGAACTTCTTCCTAGTGGCTCCCCGATTTCGCATCGGGTTCGTCCACGACGTTTCACCCTCCTGCGGCTCCCCGATTTCGCATCGGGTTCGTCCGCGCTTGTTCCCCCTCCTAGAGGCTCCCCGGTTTCGCACCGGGTTCGTCCTCGCTCTCAATAATCCTAGCGGCTCCCTGATTTCGCATCAGGTTCGTCCGCGCACCTTAACTAACAAATTGATAACCATATTCCTGGGTAATATACCCCTCGCCGGCCTCTCGTGCTGCCACACAGCCCGGCTCGTAACAATGCAGAACGATTGGAAACATCGAATATCACGTATTCGTGCCAATTTTAGATAGAAAGAACGATTGCTGGAGCTGGGAAGTGAATCCTTACCTACCGTCTATGCAAAACAATTGGAAACATCGAATATCACGTATGCGTGCTAATTATCGATAGAAAGAACGATTGCTGGAGCTGGGAAGTGAATCCTTGGCTACCGTCAATGCAGAACGTTTGGAAACATCGAATTTCACGTATTCGTGTCAATTTTAGATAGAAAGAACGATTATGGGGGCAGGGAAGTGAATCCTTAGCTACCGTCGATGCAACACGATTGGAAACATCGAATATCACGTATTCGTGCGAATTTTAGATAGAAAGCATGATTGCGGGAGCTGGGAAGTGAATTCTTACCTACCGTCGATGCGAAACGATTGGAAACATCGAATATCACGTATGCGTGCCAATTATCGATAGAAAGAACGATTGCGGGAGCTGGAAAGTGGATCCTTAGCTACCGTCGATGCGAAACGATTGCAAACATCGAATAGCACGTATTCGTGCCAATTATCGATAGAAAGAACGATTGCGGGAGCTGGGAAGTGAATCCTTACCTACCGTCGATGCAACACGATTGGAAACATCGAATATCACGTATTCGTGCGAATTTTAGATAGAAAGAATGATTGCGGGAGCTGGGAAGTGAATTCTTACCTACCGTCGATGCGAAACGATTGGCAACATCGAATATCACGTATGCGTGCCAATTATCGATAGAAAGAACGATTGCTGGAGCTGGGAAGTGAATCCTTAGCTACCGTCGATGAAAAACGATTGGAAACATCGAATATCACGTATTCCTGCCAATTTTAGATAGAAAGAACGATTGCTGGAGCTGGGAAGTGAATCCTCACCTACCGTCGATGCAAAACGATTTGAAACATCGAATATCACGTATGCGTGCTAATTATCGATAGAAAGAACGATTGCGGGAGCTGGGAAGTGAATCCTTACCTACCGTCGATGCAAAATGATTGGAAACCTCGAATAGCACGTATTCGTGCCAATTATCGATAGAAAGAACGATTGCTGGAGCTGGGAAGTGAATCCTTAGCTACCGTCGATGAAAAACGATTGGAAACATCGAATAGCACGTATTCGTGCCAATTATCGATAGAAAGAACGATTGCGGGAGCTGGGAAGTGAATCCTCACCTATCGTCAATGCAAAACGATTGCAAACATCGAATAGCACGTATTCGTGCCAATTATCGATAGAAAGAACGATTGCGGGAGCTGGGAAGTGAATCCTAACCTACCGTCGATGCAAAACGATTGGGAACATGGAATAGCACGTATTCGTGCCAATTATCGATAGAAAGAACGATTGCGGGAGCTGGGAAGTGAATCCTCAGCTACCGTCGATGCAGAACGATTGGAAACATCGAATATCACGTATGCGTGCCAATTATCGATAGAAAGAACATTTGCGGGTGCTGGGAAGTGAATCCTTAGCTACCGTCGATGCAGAACGATTGTAAACATCGAATATCACATATTCGTGCCAATTAACGATAGAAAGAACGATTGCGGTTGCTGGGAAGTGAATTCTTAGCTACCGTCGATGCAGAACGATTGGAAACATCGAATATCACGTATGCGTGCCAATCATCGATAGAAAGGATGATTGCGGGAGCTGGGAAGTTAATCCTTACCTACCGTCGATGCAAAACGATTGGAAACCTCGAATAGCACGTATTCGTGCCAATTATCGATAGAAAGAACGATTGCTGGAGCTGGGAAGTGAATCCTTAGCTACCGTCGATGCAGAACGATTGGAAACATCGAATTTCACGTATTCGTGCCAATTATCCATAGAAAGAACGATTGCGGGAGCAGGGAAGTGAATCCATACCTACCGCCGATGCGAAACGATTGGAAACATCGAATATCACGTATTCGTGCGAATTTTAGATAGAAAGAATGATTGCGGGAGCTGGGAAGTGAATCCTTACCTGCCGTCGATGCGAAACGATTGGAAACATCAAATATCACGTATGCGTGCCAATTATCGATAGAACGAACGATTGCGGGAGCTGGAAAGTGGATCCGTAGCTACCGTCGATGCAGAACGATTGGAAACATCGAATATCACGTATTCGTGCCAATTTTAGATAGAAAGAACGATTGCTGGAGCTGGGAAGTGAATCCTCACCTACCGTCGATGCAAAACGATTGGAAACGTCGAATATCACGTATGCGTGCTAATTATCGATAGAAAGAACGATTGCAGGAGCTGGGAAGTGAATCCTTACCTACCGTCGATGCAAAACGATTGGAACCCTCGAATAGCACGCATTCGTGCCAATTATCGATAGAAAGAACGATTGCTGGAGCTGGGAAGTGAATCCTTAGCTACCGTCGATGCAGAACGATTGGAAACATCGAATTTCACGTATTCGTGCCAATTATCCATAGAAAGAACGATTGCGGGAGCAGGGAAGTGAATCCATACCTACCGCCGATGCGAAACGATTGGAAACATCGAATATCACGTATTCGTGCGAATTTTAGATAGAAAGAACGATTATGGGGGCAGGGAAGTGAATCCTTAGCTACCGCCGATGCGAAACGATTGGAAACATCGAATATCACGTATTCGTCCGAATTTTAGATAGAAAGAATGATTGCGGGAGCTGGGAAGTGAATCCATACCTACCGTCGATGCGAAACGATTGGAAACATCGAATATCACGTATTCGTGCCAATTATCGATAGAAAGAACGATTGCGGGAGCTGGGAAGTGAATCCTTACCTCCCGTCGATGCAGAACGATTGAAAACATCGAATGTAACGTATTCGAGCCAATTACCGACAGAAAGAACGATTGCGAGGGCTGGGAAATGAATCCTTACCTACCGTCGATGAAAAACGATTGGAAACATCGTATAGCACGTATTCGTGCCAATTATCGATAGAAAGAACGATTGCGGGAGCTGGGAAATGAATCCTCACCTATCGTCGATGCAAAACGATTGCAAACATCGAATAGCACGTATTCGTGCCAATTATCGGTACAAAGAACGATTGCGGGAGCTGGGAAGTGAATCCTTTCCTACCGTCGATGCGAAACGATTGGAAACATCGAATATCACTTATTCGTGCGAATTTTAGATAGAAAGTATGATTGCGGGAGCTGGGAAGTGAATCCTTACCTACCGTCGATGCGAAACGATTGGAAACATCGAATATCACGTATGCGTGCCAATTATCGATAGAACGAACGATTGCGGGAGCTGGAAAGTGGATCCTTAGCTACCGTCGATGCCGGACGATTGGAAACATCGGATATCACATATTCGTGCCAATTATCGATAGAAAGAACGATTGCGGGAGCTGGGAAGTGAATCCTCAGCTACCGTCGATGCAGAACGATTGGAAACATCGAATATCACGTATGCGTGCTAATTATCGATAGAAAGAACGATTGCTGGAGCTGGGAAGTGAATCCTTAGCTACCGTCGATGCGAAACGATTGCAAACATCGAATAGCACGTATTCCTGCCAATTATCGATAGAAAGAACGATTGCGGGAGCTGGGAAGTGAATCCTTACCTACCGTCGATGCGAAACGATTGGAAACATCGAATATCACGTATTCGTCCGAATTTTAGATAGAAAGAATGATTGCGGGAGCTGGGAAGTGAATCCATACCTACCGTCGATGCGAAACGATTGGAAACATCGAATATCACGTATGCGTGCCAATTATCGATAGAACGAACGATTGCGGGAGCTGGAAAGTGGATCCTTAGCTACCGTCGATGCGAAACGATTGCAAACATCGAATAGCACGTATTCGTGCCAATTATCGATAGAAAGAACGATTGCGGGAGCTCGGAAGTGAATCCTTACCTACCGTCGATGCAACACGATTGGAAACATCGAATATCACGTATTCGTGCGAATTTTAGATAGAAAGAATGATTGCGGGAGCTGGGAAGTGAATTCTTACCTACCGTCGATGCGAAACGATTGGAAACATCGAATATCACGTATGCGTGCCAATTATCGATAGAACGAACGATTGCGGGAGCTGGAAAGTGGATCCTTAGCTACCGTCGATGCGAAACGATTGCAAACATCGAATAGCACGTATTCGTGCCAATTATCGATAGAAAGAACGATTGCGGGAGCTGGGAAGTGAATCCTTACCTACCGTCGATGCAACACGATTGGAAACATCGAATATCACGTATTCGTGCGAATTTTAGATAGAAAGAATGATTGCGGGAGCTGGGAAGTGAATTCTTACCTACCGTCGATGCGAAACGATTGGAAACATCGAATATCACGTATGCGTGCCAATTATCGATAGAACGAACGATTGCGGGAGCTGGAAAGTGGATCCTTAGCTACCGTCGATGCGAAACGATTGCAAACATCGAATAGCACGTATTCGTGCCAATTATCGATAGAAAGAACGATTGCGGGAGCTGGGAAGTGAATCCTTACCTACCGTCGATGCGAAACGATTGGAAACATCGAATATCACGTATTCGTCCGAATTTTAGATAGAAAGAATGATTGCGGGAGCTGGGATGTGAATCCATACCTACCGTCGATGCGAAACGATTGGAAACATCGAATATCACGTATGCGTGCCAATTATCGATAGAAAGAACGATTGCTGGAGCTGGGAAGTGAATCCTTAGCTACCGTCGATGAAAAACGTTTGGAAACATCGAATATCACGTATTCGTGCCAATTTTAGATAGAAAGAACGATTGCTGGAGCTGGGAAGTGAATCCTCACCTACCGTCGATGCAAAACGATTGGAAACATCGAATATCACGTATGCGTGCCAATTATCGATAGAAAGAACGATTGCTGGAGCTGGGAAGTGAATCCTTAGCTACCGTCGATGCAGAACGATTGGAAACATCGAATTTCACGTATTCGTGCCAATTATCCATAGAAAGAACGATTGCGGGAGCAGGGAAGTGAATCCATACCTACCGCCGATGCGAAACGATTGGAAACATCGAATATCACGTATTCGTGCGAATTTTAGATAGCAAGAACGATTATGGGGGCAGGGAAGTGAATCCTTAGCTACCGCCGATGCGAAACGATTGGAAACATCGAATATCACGTATTCGTCCGAATTTTAGATAGAAGGAATGATTGCGGGAGCTGGGAAGTGAATCCTTACCTACCGTCGATGCGAAACAATTGGAAACATCGAATATCACGTATGCGTGCCAATTATCGATAGAACGAACGATTGCGGGAGCTGGAAAGTGGATCCTTAGCTACCGTCGATGCAGAACGATTGGAAACATCGAATATCACGTATTCGTGCCAATTTTAGATAGAAAGAACGATTGCTGGAGCTGGGAAGTGAATCCTTACCTACCGTCTATGCAAAACGATTGGAAACATCGAATATCACGTATGCGTGCTAATTATCGATAGAAAGAACGATTGCTGGAGCTGGGAAGTGAATCCTTGGCTACCGTCAATGCAGAACGATTGGAAACATCGAATTTCACGTATTCGTGTCAATTTTAGATAGAAAGAACGATTATGGGGGCAGGGAAGTGAATCCTTAGCTACCGTCGATGCAACACGATTGGAAACATCGAATATCACGTATTCGTGCGAATTTTAGATAGAAAGAATGATTGCGGGAGCTGGGAAGTGAATTCTTACCTACCGTCGATGCGAAACGATTGGAAACATCGAATATCACGTATGCGTGCCAATTATCGATAGAAAGAACGATTGCGGGAGCTGGAAAGTGGATCCTTAGCTACCGTCGATGCGAAACGATTGCAAACATCGAATAGCACGTATTCGTGCCAATTATCGATAGAAAGAACGATTGCGGGAGCTGGGAAGTGAATCCTTACCTACCGTCGATGCAACACGATTGGAAACATCGAATATCACGTATTCGTGCGAATTTTAGATAGAAAGAATGATTGCGGGAGCTGGGAAGTGAATTCTTACCTACCGTCGATGCGAAACGATTGGAAACATGGAATAGCACGTATTCGTGCCAATTATCGATAGAAAGAACGATTGCGGGAGCTGGGAAGTGAATCCTCAGCTACCGTCGATGCAGAACGATTGGAAACATCGAATATCACGTATGCGTGCCAATTATCGATAGAAAGAACGATTGCTGGAGCTGGGAAGTGAATCCTTACCTACCGTCGATGCAAAATGATTGGAAACCTCGAATAGCACGTATTCGTGCCAATTATCGATAGAAAGAACGATTGCTGGAGCTGGGAAGTGAATCCTTAGCTACCGTCGATGAAAAACGATTGGAAACATCGAATAGCACGTATTCGTGCCAATTATCGATAGAAAGAACGATTGCGGGAGCTGGGAAGTGAATCCTCACCTATCGTCAATGCAAAACGATTGCAAACATCGAATAGCACGTATTCGTGCCAATTATCGATAGAAAGAACGATTGCGGGAGCTGGGAAGTGAATCCTCACCTACCGTCGATGCAAAACGATTGGGAACATGGAATAGCACGTATTCGTGCCAATTATCGATAGAAAGAACGATTGCGGGAGCTGGGAAGTGAATCCTCAGCTACCGTCGATGCAGAACGATTGGAAACATCGAATATCACGTATGCGTGCCAATTATCGATAGAAAGAACATTTGCGGGAGCTGGGAAGTGAATCCTTAGCTACCGTCGATGCAGAACGATTGTAAACATCGAATATCACATATTCGTGCCAATTAACGATAGAAAGAACGATTGCGGTTGCTGGGAAGTGAATTCTTAGCTACCGTCGATGCAGAACGATTGGAAACATCGAATATCACGTATGCGTGCCAATCATCGATAGAAAGGATGATTGCGGGAGCTGGGAAGTTAATCCTTACCTACCGTCGATGCAAAACGATTGGAAACATCGAATATCATGTATGCGTGCCAATCATCGATAGAAAGAACGATTGCTGGAGCTGGGAAGTGGATCCTTAGTTACCGTCGATGCAGAACATTTCACGTATTCGTGCCAATTATCCATAGAAAGAACGATTGCGGGAGCAGGGAAGTGAATCCATACCTACCGCCGATGCGAAACGATTGGAAACATCGAATATCACGTATTCGTGCCAATTTTAGATAGAAAGAACGATTGTTGGAGCTGGGAAGTGAATCCTTAGCTACCGCCGATGCGAAACGATTGGAAACATCGAATATCACGTATTCGTCCGAATTTTAGATAGAAAGAATGATTGCGGGAGCTGGGAAGTGAATCCATACCTACCGTCGATGCGAAACGATTGGAAACATCGAATATCACGTATTCGTGCCAATTATCGATAGAAAGAACGATTGCGGGAGCTGGGAAGTGAATCCTTACCTCCCGTCGATGCAGAACGATTGAAAACATCGAATGTAACGTATTCGAGCCAATTACCGACAGAAAGAACGATTGCGAGGGCTGGGAAGTGAATCCTTACCTACCGTCGATGAAAAACGATTGGAAACATCGTATAGCACGTATTCGTGCCAATTATCGATAGAAAGAACGATTGCGGGAGCTGGGAAATGAATCCTCACCTATCGTCGATGCAAAACGATTGCAAACATCGAATAGCACGTATTCGTGCCCATTATCGGTACAAAGAACGATTGCGGGAGCTGGGAAGTGAATCCTTTCCTACCGTCGA
This sequence comes from Nomada ferruginata, assembly GCA_963583965.1. Classification (NCBI taxonomy): domain Eukaryota; kingdom Metazoa; phylum Arthropoda; class Insecta; order Hymenoptera; family Apidae; genus Nomada; species Nomada ferruginata. The sequence continues at coordinate 2,474,571 of OY757225.1, read as the reverse complement.
TGCGAAACGATTGGAAACATCGAATATCACTTATTCGTGCGAATTTTAGATAGAAAGTATGATTGCGGGAGCTGGGAAGTGAATCCTTACCTACCGTCGATGCGAAACGATTGGAAACATCGAATATCACGTATGCGTGCCAATTATCGATAGAACGAACGATTGCGGGAGCTGGAAAGTGGATCCTTAGTGTCACGTTCCAGGTTACTTCCGGAAGAGACATACTGTACGCACGCAGGATGAGGAACGGAAATTGAATGGGGAAGGTGAACGTAGGTTCTCGGGGTCGAATTCAAGATTCGCGCACGCCGAGAGGAAAGGTAAGTAGAGAAAAGGAAGAATCTCGGGGTCGAATGCAAGATTCGCGCACGCCGAGAGGAAAGGTAAGTAAAGGAAAAGGAAGAATCTCGGGGTCGAATACAAAATTCGCGCACGCCGAGAGGAAAGGTAAGTAGATAAAATTAAGAATCTCGGGGTCGAATGCAAGATTCGCGCACGCCGAGAGGAAAGGTAAGTAAAGGAAAAGGAAGAATCTCGGGGTCGAATACAAAATTCGCGCACGCCGAGAGGAAAGGTAAGTAGATAAAATTAAGAATCTCGGGGTCGAATGCAAGATTCGCGCACGCCGAGAGGAAAGGTAAGTAAAGAAAGGAAAGGAAATACCTCGGGGTCGAATGCAAGATTCGCGCACGCCGAGAGGAAAGGTAAGTAAAGAAAGGAAAGGAAATACCTCGGGGTCGAATGCAAGATTCGCGCACGCCGAGAGGAAAGGTAAGTAAAGAAAAAGGAAGAATCTCGGGGTCGAATGCAAGATTCGCGCACGCCGAGAGGAAAGGTAAGTAAAGAAAGGAAAGGAAATACCTCGGGGTCGAATGCAAGATTCGCGCACGCCGAGAGGAAAGGTAAGTAAAGAAAGGAAAGGAAATACCTCGGGGTCGAATGCAAGATTCGCGCACGCCGAGAGGAAAGGTAAGTAAAGAAAGGAAAGGAAATACCTCGGGGTCGAATGCAAGATTCGCGCACGCCGAGAGGAAAGGTAAGTAAAGGAAAAGGAAGGGAAAGGAAGTTAGGAGTGCCGTACTATTACTGCGGAAGGATTGATCTGCAGCAATACCAATTCCTCGGATTCCAAACAATATTGAGAAATGTGAACGAAACCTCGTAAGGAACGAAATAATAAAACGACTCACCGAGCTGCAATGTCGGGTTTGCGATCCTCGGGTAGACACGTATAATTTTTACCATCGGGTGAGCACCTCGAGTACTTGTCCCGATTGTACTTGCCACAGCTCTTCCGCTGTTATTTCGAAGTACTGTTCTGTGCACTCTGCGCACTGAGATGCTGGGCGGATGGAGGAGATTTCGTTGTTGCAGTGTGCACAAATGGAAATGCGTTGGGCTTCTTCGGCAGTGCTCATGTCATGCCAACCTCCTGATTGATATGCTTGTCCTTGTATGGGGGTCAACTGATTGTAACAGTTGATGCAAATTCGGCCCCAGTCGCTTATGTATATTCCTACTGTGGCGATAGTGGAACACCAAATGTCTAGCAGGGGTTTATAAATCTCTGGATAATCAGAGGGAAGGACGCCGTCCCAGGGACCCTGAAATTCCTGGTCCTCCTCTTCTTCGGCTTCTTCCCAAATATTGTAAGGGAGCTGCATTCGATAAATAATGCTGTGGTGCTGCGCGAAAGTTTCTTGAGGTTCACTGGCTTATTGTATTTATTAGAATAAGTCAAGAATACTTCGAAGTTCGTTGAGGTATTTATTGAAATAAGTCGTGAAATAATTCTATGTTCCTTAAGGTATTTATTGAAATAAATCGTGAAATTATTCTAAGTTCCTTAAGGTATGTATCGAAATAAGTCGTGAAATAATTCTATGTTCATTAAGGTATTTATTGAAATAAATCGTGGAATTAATTCTATGTTCCTTAAGGTATTTATTGAAATAAATCGTGAAATTATTCTAAATTCTTTAAGATATTTATCGAAATAAATCGCGGAATTATTCTATGTTCCTTAAGGTATTTATTGAAATAAATCGTGAAATTATTCTAAGTTCTTTAAGATATTTATCGAAATAAATCGTGGAATTATTCTATGTTCTTTAAGATATTTATCGAAATAAGTCGTGAAAGAATTCTATGTTCCTTAAGGTATTTATCGAAATAATTCACTGTATGATTCTAAAATCAAGACCGGTATATCAACGTTCACTGTCACTTGTAGATTGATTCACTGATGTGTAGGCGCTTGCTGACGATTGACTACTGAAGATTGACTGCTGATGATTGACTACTGAAGATTGACTGCTGATGATTGACTACTGATGATTGACTACTGACTATTCAGGTGGTGCCGGCTTATTTATACCCATCCCTGGAATCTCTGGTATGCGAGGAATGTCTGGTATGCGTGGTATGTCTGGTATGCGTGGTATGCGTGGTATGTTGACTGCTACTGGAGTCGATTGCTCTGGAATGCCAGTGATCCTCAACCGGCAGGGGTTCTCCATTGTACCGAGATTGGTTAAAATAAATTATATTAGTTAATTACAATATTGTTATATGGTGAATTCGGATAGGTTGTTTGATGATATCGTTTTGTAATAAAATATTGTAATAAATTGTATTGGTTAATTATGCGTCTTTTGTATTGTAGGTTCGGGTGTGTTATTTGATTTGATCATATTGTAGCGATATACTCGAGAGGATTCGAAAGGGGTTTTCTTCCTCGTGGAGTGAGGGCTTCTCTTGGGACGCAAAAGGGGTTTCTTCCTCGTGGAGTGAGGGCTTCTCTTGGGACGCAAAAGGGGTTTCTTCCTCGTGGAGTGAGGGCTTCTCTCGAGTGTCGTTGTTCTTCGTTTAAGGTAATGGTGTTTTGTGTAGCGATGAGTTGGAATATTTAGAGATTTTATTTGTTTGCAGGTAGTCGGTGATGAGAAGAGAAATATAAGGTGAGTATCTTATGAGAGGAATTTATTTGTTCGAAAGCAGTCGATGATGAGAAGAGAAATATAAGGTGAGTATCTTATGAGAGGAATTTATTTGTTCGAAAGCAGTCGATGATGAGAAATGTAATGTAAGGTAAGTATCTCGTTTGACTAGCGATGGGTAGGAGTAATAAGAGAGTTTATTTGTTCACAGGTAATCGGTGATGAGAAGCGCAACATAAGGTAAGTACCTCGTTTGACTAGTGATGGGTTGGAGTAATAAGAGAGTTCGTTTGTTCACAGGTAATCGATGATGAGAAGCGCAACATAAGGTAAGTACCTCGTTTGACTAGTGATGGGTTGGAGTAATAAGAGAGTTCGTTTGTTCACAAGTAATCGATGATGAGAAGCGCAACATAAGGTAAGTACCTCGTTTGACTAGCGATGGGTAGGAGTAATAAGAGAGTTTATTTGTTCACAGGCAGTGGATATAGTAAATAAAGGAAGAAAAATGTGAGCCGACATGCGGCAAAAAAATGACGGCACGTCACACCTCCCCCCTTATTTTAAGAAATGCCTGCATTTCTTTAGCGGGAGACGTGGCTTGAACGAAAAATAACCTTTTCCCTTAATCCTGTATTAGTAGCAGGTAAAGGATATTCAATGAAATTGTTTTCCCTTATGTGAAGTGAAATTTATGTATGTTTAAATAAAATAAAAGCTTGTTTCCGCTTATTGCTTTTGCGTTGTGATTTCATAAAATAATTATAACCTTGCCTGATAACTAAAAATATATATTTTTTTTTTTATTATTGTATCAGAGTAAAACAAATCAGTGTAAAATTAAGTTATGTCTCCTTAATTAGACGGATTAAAATTGAGGGTGGAGTATTTCGGAACGAACCGTCTTTGTTTTCTCTCGTTGTTAGTAGGAGATATATTGATTAAACTATAATTATTTTCATTAGTTGAACGAAATGAACTTAGTAATTATTTTGAAAAGAATAAAAGTTTAACATGTTAGAATGGTTAATAAGAAGGTAAGTATTGCATGATAAAAATAAAATAAAATGGATATATTTGTGGGCTCAGTAAATGGTGGACGTCGCATTGCCGCAGGGGCAGTCCAGCGATTACATCACAGCTCCCTAGTAATTAAATTATTTGTTTTCTTTTTGTGTTTTTGAATTTTTTTGTTATAGTAGGTTAGCTTAGGCTTAGCAAAAATTGAATTTAGGAATAAGTAATAGTGTTAATAATTAAGTAGGGTAGATATAAGGAAGATTAATATAGTATGAATTAAGCGTAGGATTAATTAATAAGGTTAAATAATTAAGGTAAATCGTTAAAGTCGAGCAGGATGTCGAGCCACTCGAGCTGCGCCGATTCCTGCTCGACTGGAGGAGCATTTGGGGTATGCGCGGGGGTGAAGTGTATGTCGCACACTTCTAATAATACCGATTCCTCTAAAGCGCCGTGCTCTACTCGGAAGGCGGTGGAGGTGTCCAACACTTCAATGACTGGCGGGGGTGGCGGAATCGTCGCCTGTAAGGCAAATTGAACCATTGCCGCCGGTTCCTGCGGGTGATGAACAGGTGGCATACTCACCTCTAGATGTGCCAGGGAACGTTTAAAATGCTCGTCGACGGCGGTGGCTGCGTCGCCTTCGTGGTAAGTGATAATTGTGCAAGTGTCACTTACAACTTCCACGCGAGTCTCGGTTTTCGCCTGTTCCGTGGTCGGTACGGTGGCGGTTCTCGTGGGCGATTCCATTATCGGGGCTTCCGCGTTGACCGGGGACCGTACAAACGAAATTTTTCTTCTGGCCGGCAAAATTTCGTCCACTAAAATTTTAGGGAGCGCCTTACGGCGTGTTAATGGTGGAATTTTCTTCCTGGCTGCGCGGCAATAAGTGCCGGCAGCCTTGCAGCGTTTTCGGTTGCGGTTGTTTCCGGGCATGGTTGTACTCGAATGGTGAAACACGTGGCGCGGACTCGCACTTATAGGAGAGTTGGAATGCGAAGAATGTTAGTATGCTAGGAATGCTAAGAATGTTGGTATGCCAGGAATGCTAAGAATGTTGGTATGCCAGGAATGCTAAGAATGTTGGTATGCCAGGAATGTCGCGTATTTCTGCAGTGGTTCTCAACCTATTGTGACTTTTATCGAAATATTATTAATGTGGCGGGTTGGCTAAGGTTTAACACAACTATATATGTATATACATTCGTTTCACTTCGTAATCCTAAGTTATATTTACATGACTGATATATACATATACGCCTATATCTGTATCTTATTATTGGTGTTTTTGTATTAATTTTAATGTAAATTAAATAAGATATCAATTTTTATGTAAGTGTAATTTTTAGAGTATATAGTGTATAGGTATAAGGGGAGGAGCGATATCCGAAGGGATATCGACGCGTGTTGATAGTTTGTATTAAATTTTTGCAAGTGCGAGACTGTGATGAAGGGCGATAAGGGGGAGGGGCGATATCCAAGGGGATATCGACGTGCGGTGTTAATTCAGATTTGATCCTGAGAATTATTTTGGAGAAAATTAGAAATACCGTCTGAAAGAAATGAAAATTAAAAGGGGGGGAGAAAAAGGGGGAGCGATATCCAAGAGGATATCGACACGTAGAATTTAATTGGTGTTTCAAGATTTGTCGTGGGTAAATTTAGTGCTACTGGCGGTATGTAAAAAGGGGGAAAGGGGGGAGCGATATCCAAGAGGATATCGATACGTGTTGATTTTTAGTGGGTGATTTTCCGCGCTTTGTTCGCATGAATAACCTTGTAGCTGTTATTCCACGAAATCTTTAGGTTGTGCTGAGGAAGTACTTCAATGACCTTGTGCGGGCCAGTGTAATGATCCGCGAATTTACCCTTGCGGCTATTTTTTATTACAAACACCTCGTCTCCGGCTTGGAAGGTTTCCTCGTTTATACGACGATCGTAATACATTTTGTACCTTTCTTTAGCGCGTTTTAATCTATCCGCGGCGAGATTTTGTAATTCATTAATGCACTCCGTTAATCGCGAGAGGTAACCCCCGTAGGTTTCGTCGTCTGGGGGTTCGACCGGCCGCTGTTGGGCGGGGACCCGTGCTATTTTTCCGAAGACTAATTCATGTGGAGTATAGCCCGTACCTTCATGGAAACTTGTATTGTAGGAGAATGCCGCGAGATCGGTCCAGCTATCCCAATCGTCGTTTTGACTCACGTACATTTTCAAAAATTCTACTAACACTATATGAGATCTTTCTAAGGATCCATTTGATTGGGGATGGAACGCGGTGGTCTTACATTGTGCGATCCTGAATTTACGGGCAATGGTTTTCATAAACGCGCTGATGAAGTTCGATCCTTGGTCGGTGAGAACGGCTTTTGGTGCGCCGAATCGGCATATTAAATTCTTTATGAAGGCGTCGGCAACTTCCAGGGAGGTGGTGCCCTTCAGTGGTGCGCATACAAAGTATTTTGTGAGCAGATCTTGCATCGTTAATATGTATGTATTCCCGGATGGTGATATAGGGAGAGGACCTACTATGTCCATACCGATCTTGTCGAATGCTGCCCCAGGGGTGTCGGTTAAAATCATTGGTTGTCGAGTTTTGACCCGTACTAATTTCTTTTTCTGGCACAGCATGCAACTTTTTATGTATATCCTCACTTGTTGCTTCAATCCTTGCCAGTAATAATTTTGGCGGATTCTTTTTATCGTTTTTGTTACTCCTCTGTGTCCTCCTACGGCTGAAGAGTGGTTGTCTTGAATAATGGGTAACCTTAGAATTGCGTCGGGTATTTGCACCGTTTGCGTGCAAATTGTTAGTTGTAAGTTTTCCTCTATTAGTTTAGAGCGTATTTCGTATATTATTTCTTCCCAGGTGAGGGTTCCAATTTGCGGAGTTTTTGCGATGCTTGCTGATGACAATCGCAATTCTCGTACGACGTCCTTCAATGAATCGGTAGCACTATGGAAGATTCCTGGATCCACTGGGAAGTTGGCTTTCTCCTTGACGACTAGGCCAATGACCGTTTTTCCTCTGTGTTTCAGTACGCGTGCTCGCCCGAGCGTGAGGTCTCTTCTAATAGGGAGATCTGCGTGCCTTCTTAGATTCTCTCCTCCATTGTCACAGGGGTTGCCATCTGCGGCCAAAAAGATTATTACGGGCCCGTGTTGGACGACCAAGGGGTCCGGACTGACGCGAATGGTGCCGCTGTAGTTCGGGTTTTGCGGAGTGGTTTCCGGTTGGTCGCTATCCGTGAGGCCATCGTCCGATTCTCCTGTAGAGTCGTCGTCTATACTGACGGGGAGATTAGGAGGCGTATCAGTTCCTTCTTCTGGATGCATTTCGGTTCGGCTGATAGGCTGAAATTCTGGTTCAGCTCTGCTGGTGGATGGCGTATTGCGGACTGATTGTAGCGGTGGCGTCGGTTCCATGTCCGAGATATCTTTGTGTTGGAGTCTCCTCGGAGGGTTGGGGTGACTAAAAATAGGTTCGTCCGAGTCTGTAGAGCTTTCTCGTCCTGTTTCCCAATGCAAATGTACGGGTCCATGATATCTGGGCCGTTTTCTGTTTTCAGGTCCGAGGAATAGTTCTGCGTCTGAGTCGGAACTCGATCGTGGGCGGATAGGACAGGTAACTGCTGTCGTTTTTTCGGGGGGATTACGGGAGAGCGCGTCGGCTACCTTATTAGATTTCCCCGGTTGGTATTGTATTTCATAATCGAATTCGGCTAGTTTTAGCCGCCATCGAACGAGTCGGGACGTTGGGTCCTTGACTCTATGGAGCCAGACCAACGGCTGGTGATCCGTGTATAGGATGAATTTTTTTCCGTATAGGTATGGTCGGAAATGGCTGGTGCAGTATACTATTGCAAGGAGTTCCTTCTCGATGGTGGAGTAATTCACTTCAGCTTGGCACAGCAGTCTGGATGCATATGCAAGGGGGAGTTCCTTATCCGCGTAAGTTTGAGAAATTACGCCTCCCACAGCATAATCGGACGCGTCCGTCGTGAGGTGGAATTCCTTTTCGAAGTCGGGAAATTGCAAAATAGGTTCACTGACCAACTTGTCCTTGAGATACTCGAAGGATTTTTGTTGCTGCACATCCCAAACGAAGGTTGTCCCCTTTCTAAGGAGTGTCGTGAGGGGTCGCGCTTCCTTCGAGAAGTCTGGGATAAATCGCCTATAATACCCGGTCAATCCTAGGAATTGTTTAATACCTTTTGATGTGCGGGGTGCAGGATAATTCGTGACGGAGATTATCTTCTGAGGATCGGGTCTTACGCCGTCCTGCGTGAGGACGTGGCCCAGATACGCCACTTCCTTTCGTAAAAATTGGCATTTACAGGGTTGTAATTTTAGGTTAGCTTCGCGCAGCCTATTGGCGAGCCTTCGAAATTTGATTTCGTGTTCACTAATTGAACTGCAATAGATAACAATATCATCTAAGTAGACGAACATTTCGGACCCTTGCAGCCCTGAAAGGACGTGATCCATAAGTCGCTGGAACGTCGCGGGTGCGTTGCGTAATCCGAAGGGCATTCTTGAGAATTCGTAATGCCCGTGTGGGGCCGAGAACGCAGTTTTCTGCGCGTGTTCTGGTTTCATAGGGATTTGGTGAAAACCAGAAACAAGATCGAACACTGAAAAATACTTGGCGCTGCCGAGCTGATCGAGTATATCTATAATATTTGGGAGCGGGTACGCGTCTGGAACTGTTTTTTGATTAAGGTGGCGATAGTCAATCACCATTCTCCATTTTCGTTTCCCGTCGGCTCCTGGCTTTTTTGGAACTATCCAGAGAGGCGAACTGTACGGGGAGACGGATGGTTTGATAATTTCCTTCTTCAGCAGTTCCTCCATTTGTGTACGGATTTCTTCCTTGTGAATAGGAGGGAAGCGGTATTGTTTAGTAAACACCGGAATCGAGTCTGTGGTTTCTATGGAGTGGCTAATGGCGTGCGTATGGCCTAGGGGTTCGCTGGGCAAGTGGAATACGTCTTCATATTTGCTGACGAGTTGTCGGACGTGATCCTCTTCTTCCCGATTGAGGTCCTTCGGGGATATGAGGTCGAGTATCTCTGCGACTCGTGTTTGTTGGGTGAGCTCGTCCCTGTAAGGGGTTTCGGCGGGTGTGGACCCTTGTAATCCTTCTGTGGGGTTAATTTGATATGCTACCTTCTGATCCGCAATTTGGCATACGAGGGGTGTGGACCTTTGTCCGTTTCGCTGGGTTCTTCCTTCTATGAGGGTTTCGCTAAGGGGGATGGGCCGGTTGCCCTTTTGAGAGTGGGGGTTCATCGTGTCTTCGGTTTGCTTCGGAGTCACGGCTTCCTCGGTATGCTTCACTTGGGGGTACGTTATGGGAGCTTCTTCAAATTTCTCCAGCTGGACTGGGGGTATCCGGATAATCGCCGGTTGCTCGTTGGTGTTAATGATTCGTATATTTGCCTTGCCATCCTGGTTTCGCACTAGGGCTTGTCCTGCGTATAGCCCTTCTCCTATGTCTATGCGTGGAATATATCCTTCCTCGATTTCAGGGTTAGTAACTGTCGCTTGTGCGACCACGCTGGTTCTCGGGGGTACTGTTACTTCGTCGATTTTGTTGAAAGGGACGAAATTGCCATTAAACGCTAGCCATCTATTTTTGAAATCCACCGTTACTCCACTTTCGGTTAGGAATCCCGAACCCAATAACCCTTGATAGCGTAGGGGTATAGTGTCTTCAACGACGTGAAATTGTACGGGGTAGTTGAATAAATTTGCTGTGAGGGTGCCTAGGGTGGGCACCATGTTTTCGGTGATTCCGATTAAATCGATTACGTTGTCCCTGTCGATCTCGCAGGGCGTCGTGATGCACGATTGTTTTATTAAGTTTACCTCTGCTCCCGTGTCGATCATCAAGTCCGTGGGAAAGTTTAATTGCGGGCTGCGGACGTTGATGGAGGGAACATTGTTGTAGGGGGAGAGGTGCACCTTGGCGATTCTGGGCGGAGTTGGTTCGTAGGCCGGAATGTATTTATCGGATGCGCATTTGTCCTGCCCGTTCCACGAGGCGCCTCCCTGTAATCTCGTGGGGGCTGGTCGTTTCCCGACATGTTTTGATCGCGCATTTTCTTACGGCATTCCGCGGCCAAGTGCCCTATTCTCCCGCAGTAGTTGCAGGTTCGCGTCTCAGGTCGACGTGGCGTATTATGATCCGTCGTTGGGTGTAGACGGTCGAAACCTCTTTCGTTATATCGTTCCGGGACCCGCGCAAGGGGCGGATGATTATTAGTCGGGTAGGTCCTGCACGATCGCGCGTCGTGTCCTTCCCGATTGCATAGTTGGCATAGAGTGCGGTGTGTCCTTTCTCCCATAAACCGGCGGCGATCGCGCTCGATCAATTTCGCTACTCGGACCGCTCTGTCGGATGCTTCATCCAAGGACGTCAATGTCGTGGGGTCCATCTGAGTGCGCATTGAAAGGGGAAGTCCGTCTAAAAATGATCTTAACGCTAGCTGATCGACATCGTATAACGCCGTCCTTGAGTTTCGATAATAATCAGCGTCTTCGTCGGTGATGGCGAATTTCAAGTCTTTTACTCTTGAAATATAATCCAAAATGTGTTCATTTCTTCCAATTATGATGTTAGCTAGTTCGCCGCGGTAGTGATCGGAAGTTTTAGCGGGGGCGAACACCGTTTTTAGTCTGCCGATGAATGCGTTAACCGTATCAAAGCAGTAATCCTCCACGACCAAGTACGCGTGGTTTTGTAAACGGTTCCTTAATAAGCGCGCTAACTGAGGTTCGGACGCGGGAGGGATCATTTCTCGAGCTCGTCTGCACGCTCTCGCAAATTGCAGGATCGACATGTTATGTCCATCGAAGCGCGGTACCGTCTCGACGGCATCCTTCAGAGTGACCTGAAGTTTTCCGTACATTGTCGGTTCGATAAACGCGTCGTTACGCGGGTTTCCTTCGCGGTAACCGGAGGCAGGGGTTTCAAAATGTGTTTTAATGCGCTGTTTTCTTGTTAGCGCGTCCACTGCGTCCTGCAGACAGGCTATTTGTTTTGCGAGGTTTTCCAACCCGGAGGCGGTTTGGTGTGTTTGTTCTTCCTGCACCAAATCGTCGGCTGGACTAACAGGTCGCATTTGCTTGTTCATGAATAATTCGTAATGCTCTTCGATTTGAGCTTGTTTTTCGCGCAGGAGATTCAATTTATCTTGCAACGCGGCGGTCGACGCGTCGATGGCTCTGTTAGCATCCTCGACGGGGGTAGCGAGGGGGTTGGATCCGTCGGCGTCACCGTACAGCGACATGGTATTTTATGTATGTGTTTGAGCGAGGTGAACTAATGTATATACATATATTTTGTTTTATATATATGCGCGAGGGGGTTGTGATATGGCGGTTATCTAGTCGTAGGTGATTAATGTTCAGAACACGTATCAAAATTTTGATATTAAAGCGTTTCAAGCTTTAATTGTCGTTTTGAAGGCAATTGTGGGATTGAATTTTCGAATATCCCACCGCTTCAATCTTCGTTTATCGTTTTAAAGGCAATTGTGGGATTGAATTTTCGAATATCCCACCGCTTCAATCTTCGTTTATCGTTTTAAAGGCAATTGTGGGATTGAATTTTCGAATATCCCACCGCTTCAATCTTCGTTTATCGTTTTAAAGGCAATTGTGGGATTGAATTTTCGAATATCCCACCGCTGTCACCAGTTTAATATGTCACGTTCCAGGTTACTTCCGGAAGAGACATACTGTACGCACGCAGGATGAGGAACGGAAATTGAATGGGGAAGGTGAACGTAGGTTCTCGGGGTCGAATTCAAGATTCGCGCACGCCGAGAGGAAAGGTAAGTAGAGAAAAGGAAGAATCTCGGGGTCGAATGCAAGATTCGCGCACGCCGAGAGGAAAGGTAAGTAAAGGAAAAGGAAGAATCTCGGGGTCGAATACAAAATTCGCGCACGCCGAGAGGAAAGGTAAGTAGATAAAATTAAGAATCTCGGGGTCGAATGCAAGATTCGCGCACGCCGAGAGGAAAGGTAAGTAAAGGAAAAGGAAGAATCTCGGGGTCGAATACAAAATTCGCGCACGCCGAGAGGAAAGGTAAGTAGATAAAATTAAGAATCTCGGGGTCGAATGCAAGATTCGCGCACGCCGAGAGGAAAGGTAAGTAAAGAAAGGAAAGGAAATACCTCGGGGTCGAATGCAAGATTCGCGCACGCCGAGAGGAAAGGTAAGTAAAGAAAGGAAAGGAAATACCTCGGGGTCGAATGCAAGATTCGCGCACGCCGAGAGGAAAGGTAAGTAAAGAAAAAGGAAGAATCTCGGGGTCGAATGCAAGATTCGCGCACGCCGAGAGGAAAGGTAAGTAAAGAAAGGAAAGGAAATACCTCGGGGTCGAATGCAAGATTCGCGCACGCCGAGAGGAAAGGTAAGTAAAGAAAGGAAAGGAAATACCTCGGGGTCGAATGCAAGATTCGCGCACGCCGAGAGGAAAGGTAAGTAAAGAAAGGAAAGGAAATACCTCGGGGTCGAATGCAAGATTCGCGCACGCCGAGAGGAAAGGTAAGTAAAGGAAAAGGAAGGGAAAGGAAGTTAGGAGTGCCGTACTATTACTGCGGAAGGATTGATCTGCAGCAATACCAATTCCTCGGATTCCAAACAATATTGAGAAATGTGAACGAAACCTCGTAAGGAACGAAATAATAAAACGACTCACCGAGCTGCAATGTCGGGTTTGCGATCCTCGGGTAGACACGTATAATTTTTACCATCGGGTGAGCACCTCGAGTACTTGTCCCGATTGTACTTGCCACAGCTCTTCCGCTGTTATTTCGAAGTACTGTTCTGTGCACTCTGCGCACTGAGATGCTGGGCGGATGGAGGAGATTTCGTTGTTGCAGTGTGCACAAATGGAAATGCGTTGGGCTTCTTCGGCAGTGCTCATGTCATGCCAACCTCCTGATTGATATGCTTGTCCTTGTATGGGGGTCAACTGATTGTAACAGTTGATGCAAATTCGGCCCCAGTCGCTTATGTATATTCCTACTGTGGCGATAGTGGAACACCAAATGTCTAGCAGGGGTTTATAAATCTCTGGATAATCAGAGGGAAGGACGCCGTCCCAGGGACCCTGAAATTCCTGGTCCTCCTCTTCTTCGGCTTCTTCCCAAATATTGTAAGGGAGCTGCATTCGATAAATAATGCTGTGGTGCTGCGCGAAAGTTTCTTGAGGTTCACTGGCTTATTGTATTTATTAGAATAAGTCAAGAATACTTCGAAGTTCGTTGAGGTATTTATTGAAATAAGTCGTGAAATAATTCTATGTTCCTTAAGGTATTTATTGAAATAAATCGTGAAATTATTCTAAGTTCCTTAAGGTATGTATCGAAATAAGTCGTGAAATAATTCTATGTTCATTAAGGTATTTATTGAAATAAATCGTGGAATTAATTCTATGTTCCTTAAGGTATTTATTGAAATAAATCGTGAAATTATTCTAAATTCTTTAAGATATTTATCGAAATAAATCGCGGAATTATTCTATGTTCCTTAAGGTATTTATTGAAATAAATCGTGAAATTATTCTAAGTTCTTTAAGATATTTATCGAAATAAATCGTGGAATTATTCTATGTTCTTTAAGATATTTATCGAAATAAGTCGTGAAAGAATTCTATGTTCCTTAAGGTATTTATCGAAATAATTCACTGTATGATTCTAAAATCAAGACCGGTATATCAACGTTCACTGTCACTTGTAGATTGATTCACTGATGTGTAGGCGCTTGCTGACGATTGACTACTGAAGATTGACTGCTGATGATTGACTACTGAAGATTGACTGCTGATGATTGACTACTGATGATTGACTACTGACTATTCAGGTGGTGCCGGCTTATTTATACCCATCCCTGGAATCTCTGGTATGCGAGGAATGTCTGGTATGCGTGGTATGTCTGGTATGCGTGGTATGCGTGGTATGTTGACTGCTACTGGAGTCGATTGCTCTGGAATGCCAGTGATCCTCAACCGGCAGGGGTTCTCCATTGTACCGAGATTGGTTAAAATAAATTATATTAGTTAATTACAATATTGTTATATGGTGAATTCGGATAGGTTGTTTGATGATATCGTTTTGTAATAAAATATTGTAATAAATTGTATTGGTTAATTATGCGTCTTTTGTATTGTAGGTTCGGGTGTGTTATTTGATTTGATCATATTGTAGCGATATACTCGAGAGGATTCGAAAGGGGTTTTCTTCCTCGTGGAGTGAGGGCTTCTCTTGGGACGCAAAAGGGGTTTCTTCCTCGTGGAGTGAGGGCTTCTCTTGGGACGCAAAAGGGGTTTCTTCCTCGTGGAGTGAGGGCTTCTCTCGAGTGTCGTTGTTCTTCGTTTAAGGTAATGGTGTTTTGTGTAGCGATGAGTTGGAATATTTAGAGATTTTATTTGTTTGCAGGTAGTCGGTGATGAGAAGAGAAATATAAGGTGAGTATCTTATGAGAGGAATTTATTTGTTCGAAAGCAGTCGATGATGAGAAGAGAAATATAAGGTGAGTATCTTATGAGAGGAATTTATTTGTTCGAAAGCAGTCGATGATGAGAAATGTAATGTAAGGTAAGTATCTCGTTTGACTAGCGATGGGTAGGAGTAATAAGAGAGTTTATTTGTTCACAGGTAATCGGTGATGAGAAGCGCAACATAAGGTAAGTACCTCGTTTGACTAGTGATGGGTTGGAGTAATAAGAGAGTTCGTTTGTTCACAGGTAATCGATGATGAGAAGCGCAACATAAGGTAAGTACCTCGTTTGACTAGTGATGGGTTGGAGTAATAAGAGAGTTCGTTTGTTCACAGGTAATCGATGATGAGAAGCGCAACATAAGGTAAGTACCTCGTTTGACTAGCGATGGGTAGGAGTAATAAGAGAGTTTATTTGTTCACAGGCAGTGGATATAGTAAATAAAGGAAGAAAAATGTGAGCCGACATGCGGCAAAAAAATGACGGCACGTCACATTAGCTACCGTCGATGCCGGACGATTGGAAACATCGAATATCACATATTCGTGCCAATTATCGATAGAAAGAACGATTGCGGGAGCTGGGAAGTGAATCCTCAGCTACCGTCGATGCAGAACGATTGGAAACATCGAATATCACGTATGCGTGCTAATTATCGATAGAAAGAACGATTGCTGGAGCTGGGAAGTGAATCCTTAGCTACCGTCAATGCAGAACGATTGGAAACATCGAATTTCACGTATTCGTGCCAATTATCGATAGAAAGAACGATTGCGGGAGCTGGGAAGTGAATCCTTACCTCCCGTTCGATGCAAAACGATTGGAAACATCGAATAGCACGTATTCGTGCCAATTATCGATAGAAATAACGATTGCGGGAGCTGGGAAGTGAATCCTTACCTACCGTCGATGCAAAACGATTGGACACATCGAATAGCACGTATTCGTGCCAATTATCGATAGAAAGAACGATTGCGGGAGCTGGGAAGTGAATCCTTACCTCCCGTCGATGCAAAACGATTGGAAACATCGAATAGCACGTATTCGTGCCAATTATCGATAGAAAGAACGATTGCGGGAGCTGGGAAGTGAATCCTTACCTCCCGCCGATGCAAAACGAATGGAAACATCGAATATCACGTATGCGTGCCAATTATCGATAGAAAGAACGATTGCGGGAGCTGGGAAGTGAATCCTTAGCTACCGTCGATGCAGAACGATTGTAAACATCGAATATCACATATTCGTGCCAATTAACGATAGAAAGATCGATTGCGGTTGCTGGGAAGTGAATTCTTAGCTACCGTCGATGCAGAACGATTGGAAACATCGAATATCACGTATGCGTGCCAATCATCGATAGAAAGGATGATTGCGGGAGCTGGGAAGTTAATCCTTACCTACCGTCGATGCAAAACGATTGGAAACATCGAATATCATGTATGCGTGCCAATCATCGATAGAAAGAACGATTGCTGGAGCTGGGAAGTGGATCCTTAGGTACCGTCGATGCAGAACGATTGGAAACATCGAAGATCACGTATTCGTGCAAATTTTAGATAGAAAGAACGATTGCTGGAGCTGGGAAGTGAATCCTTACCTACCGTCGATGCAAAAGGATTGGAAACATCGAATAGCACGTATTCGTGCCAATTATCGGTACACAGAACGATTGCGGGAGCTGGGAAGTGAATCCTTTCCTACCGTCGATGCGAAACGATTAGAAACATCGAATATCACGTATTCGTGCGAATTTTAGATAGAAAGAACGATTGCGGGAGCTGGGAAGTGAATCCTTACCTACCGTCGATGCACAACGATTGGAAACCTCGAATAGCACGCATTCGTGCCAATTATCGATAGAAAGAACGATTGCTGGAGCTGGGAAGTGAATCCTTAGCTACCGTCGATGCAGAACGATTGGAAACATCGAATTTCACGTATTCGTGCCAATTATCCATAGAAAGAACGATTGCGGGAGCAGGGAAGTGAATCCATACCTACCGCCGATGCGAAACGATTGGAAACATCGAATATCACGTATTCGTGCGAATTTTAGATAGAAAGAACGATTGCTGGAGCTGGGAAGTGAATCCTTAGCTACCGTCGATGCAGAACGATTGGAAACATCGAATATCACGTATTCGTGCCAATTATCGATAGAAAGAACGATTGCGGGAGCTGGGAAGTGAATCCTTACCTCCCGTCGATGCAGAACGATTGGAAACATCGAATGTAACGTATTCGAGCCAATTACCGACGGAAAGAACGATTGCGAGGGCTGGGAAGTGAATCCTTACCTACCGTCGATGAAAAACGATTGGAAACATCGTATAGCACGTATTCGTGCCAATTATCGATAGAAAGAACGATTGCGGGAGCTGGGAAATGAATCCTCACCTATCGTCGATGCAAAACGATTGCAAACATCGAATAGCACGTATTCGTGCCAATTATCGGTACAAAGAACGATTGCGGGAGCTGGGAAGTGAATCCTTTCCTACCGTCGATGCGAAACGATTGGAAACATCGAATATCACTTATTCGTGCGAATTTTAGATAGAAAGTATGATTGCGGGAGCTGGGAAGTGAATCCTTACCTACCGTCGATGCGAAACGATTTGAAACATCGAATATCACGTATGCGTGCCAATTATCGATAGAACGAACGATTGCGGGAGCTGGAAAGTGGATCCTTAGCTACCGTCGAAGCAGGACGATTGGAAACATCGAATATCACATATTCGTGCCAATTATCGATAGAAAGAACGACTGCGGGAGCTGGGAAGTGAATCCTCAGCTACCGTCGATGCAGAACGATTGGAAACATCGAATATCACGTATGCGTGCTAATTATCGATAGAAAGAACGATTGCTGGAGCTGGGAAGTGAATCCTTAGCTACCGTCAATGCAGAACGATTGGAAACATCGAATTTCACGTATTCGTGCCAATTTTAGATAGAAAGAACGATTATGGGGGCAGGGAAGTGAATCCTTAGCTACCGCCGATGCGAAACGATTGGAAACATCCAATATCACGTATTCGTCCGAATTTTAGATAGAAAGAATGATTGCGGGAGCTGGGAAGTGAATCCATACCTACCGTCGATGCGAAACGATTGGAAACATCGAATATCACGTGTTACGTCCTCGTCGGGATCCGTGTTGCCCAACGGGAACGTGCGCCAAATCTTCAACAGGATACGCTCGCAATTTCGATCTATGACTGGTCTCTTAGGACAGTCAACCGGGATCGGGACGTTAAGATGCGGTGGGGTCAGGAAAACAATTGGTATCGATTGTTTATGAGTTATATTTACGTCCACTTTCTTTTTGTTTTCTTATTTAATACAGTGGAGGCTGTTACATTATTCCTCGCGCAGAAATATAGTTTGAAATAACAACGTATGGTACTCTTCCGGGACCGGCTCGCCTTCGGGGACGTTTGGTTGACCAGGGAACCGGTCGCTAATAAATACGGGATAATATCCCGGGTAATTCGGATAAATCTGTTGATGTGGCCACTCCTCGTCGCTGTCCGGAGGGTCGAGTTGCTGTTGCGGGGTTGGGGGACTGACCGGGGGGTCGATATAGGGCCGGTAGTATTCGGGCGTGGTTGCCCTTGAATCTACCGAGGATGTAGTTGTCTGAGCCGGGGATGACGAGTAAACTAGTTGTCGTCTAGCGAAGGGCTGCGGAGTTTGTTCGGATGCGTGGGAGATGGGGGAGTATGAGATGGACAAAGGCGATGCGTGAGGCGAGGAAGGCAACACGGGTATTTGGGCGGAGGGACCCCGCGAAGTCGAAGGCTCGGGCGAACCCCCGACTGTCAAGTCGATGATGGACGGAACGGCCCCGGCGCCAGCGGTTGTCGAGTCGATCGGTGCCCGTGGAGAATCCAGCGTCAGGTCGACTGGCGCCGGTGGAGAATCTAACGTCAGGTCGATCAACGGCCCAGTCTCTTGCGCCAATTGCACGCGACGGGCGGCGATCAGCTCCCGGCGCCTGATATTGTGGCGGAGCCGCGACTGGACCCCTCTCCTACGCCTTCGCCTATTTCCAGCGGGCATCTACCGAACACATTCGGCGAGTAGTAAGTTGTTCGTATAAAATGGAAGACCGATGAAATGTCAAGTGTTACTGTTTATTAATGCTCACCTTTACCTATCGGTCGACTACAGTTGAGAGTACAAGTAACAAATGGTGGATCGTGCTGACGATTTGCCGCTTACAGGCACAACTACAACGAACTCGTCGAACTTCACCGTTAGACTACCGGATTGAACTTCACTCGTATAGAACTTGATGTTTCTAACTTCTCGGTTGGAACTGAACTGCCTTGCGACCGTTCGCTCCGGTCTTTTATTCCTCCCAGGTGCTGATGCAGCAGCCCCTACTGCCGCAGCCAGAAGATGCTGATGCAGCAGGGGCCACCGTCCTGGGAACGACTGTTCCGCGACGGTTCTCGCGGTTCGTATTTCTGCAACGTGTGCATTCCCGAGCGACAGTTGTTATCGCCCTTGCGATGGTTCTCGCGCTTCGTATCTTTGCAACGTGTGCATTCCTGAGTGACAGTTGTTATCGCTCTCGCGACGGTTCTCGCGCTTCGTATCTTTGCAACGTGTGCATTCCTGAGCGACAGTTGTTATCGCTCTGGGAACGGATGCTGATGCATCGAGGTATATCGTCTTGTTCAGCGGATTATTACCCGATCCTTTCCCAGGCCTTGACTCTGGAATGCCCACGTGCGAGACAGCGCTATCCCTTCGCTATTGTCGTCAGCACTTATCGGTGCTTGTCCTTAACTCGAAAGGACAAACACGGATTGGTCCGCACACCCTGATTCGTCACGGTTCTTAATCTACGTATTCTTATAATCTATCTTATCATAGGTGAGTCAGCATACTCACGTTTACCCCTGGTTTCTTAACTTAAGAAGTTGCTTAGACTTAATGCTACCATCAGGACAATTATCAGTGTGTGTGTGTGTGTGTGGCCGTACGTCGATGTGTGGTAGAGAACTGCCTATGGTAACATACATTTTTATTAGTTACGGGTAATAGCGAGTGGTTTGGCTACTTTGTGACAATTTGGGAATTGCCATCGGTTGGGTCAGGTTTGGATTATGTTGGGTGGTTGTGTCGGTTAGGTCGGTGTTATGCTGCACACGAGTTTTGGTTGGGTTTAGGTTAGGCTTGAGTTAGGTTTGGGTTAGGTTTGGGTTATGTTTGGGTTAGGTTTGATTTATATTAGGTGGTTGTGTAGGTTAGGTTTGCGCGATGTTGTACATAAATTGTGGTTAGGTTTGGTTTAGGTTTGGGTCAGGTTTGGGTCAGGTTTGCGATAAATTATATATAAACTTTGGTTAGGTTAGGATTGGGTTGGACCTATTTTTGGGTCCGGTTTAGGTTAGGTTTGGGTATGATAGGGTTTTGGGCCCAGGGGGTCAGGTTTGGATTAGGGTTTTTCGGAATTTCGGTTAGGTTAGGTTTGGGTTAGATGCGAGTCTCGATTTTCTAGCGTTCTACTTCGGCAGTAAGTCAACGACTTCTAGCCGCCCCGACCCGGTTCGCTATCTCTTCGTTTAAAGAATTTGAATTCGTTATCTCAAAATTTTCATTAGAAATTTCGGAAAGAGTGGACAGGCTATTTTATAGCCGGCATGATACAGTTTAACTTTGTCCTCTTTCCGTTTCTTCCTAATGTTTACCGTTTACTGGTGGCATGACGGCAAAATGTCCGATTTTTGGTGGAAAGTACAGTAGGTACCACTAGGAACGTCCGTATTCGAATTCTGGTTTCCTGGGTAGTATTCCAGTGGGACGGCGATCAACCTGGCGAATTTTTGATTTTTCGATTTTTGTTTCCAAAAACCACGAAATTCTTATATATCGGAGAGTATGGCTTTTTTCTGATTTCGATGCAATTCTTACGCTGTTAAAAACTGGCGCCCCCACGGCCACACTAACCACAACCTACCCTGTATCCGTATAGTGGGTCGATTCGGGTGCGCGTTGTACCTACGCATCGTCACGTTTCGGAGAATCCCGGGACGTGACAAATGTAACGTATTCGAGCCAATTACCGACAGAAAGAACGATTGCGAGGGCTGGGAAGTGAATCCTTACCTACCGTCGATGAAAAACGATTGGAAACATCGTATAGCACGTATTCGTGCCAATTATCGATAGAAAGAACGATTGCGGGAGCTGGGAAATGAATCCTCACCTATCGTCGATGCAAAACGATTGCAAACATCGAATAGCACGTATTCGTGCCAATTATCGGTACAAAGAACGATTGCGGGAGCTGGGAAGTGAATCCTTTCCTACCGTCGATGCGAAACGATTGGAAACATCGAATATCACTTATTCGTGCGAATTTTAGATAGAAAGTATGATTGCGGGAGCTGGGAAGTGAATCCTTACCTACCGTCGATGCGAAACGATTTGAAACATCGAATATCACGTATGCGTGCCAATTATCGATAGAACGAACGATTGCGGGAGCTGGAAAGTGGATCCTTAGCTACCGTCGATGCAGGACGATTGGAAACATCGAATATCACATATTCGTGCCAATTATCGATAGAAAGAACGACTGCGGGAGCTGGGAAGTGAATCCTCAGCTACCGTCGATGCAGAACGATTGGAAACATCGAATATCACGTATGCGTGCTAATTATCGATAGAAAGAACGATTGCTGGAGCTGGGAAGTGAATCCTTAGCTACCGTCAATGCAGAACGATTGGAAACATCGAATTTCACGTATTCGTGCCAATTTTAGATAGAAAGAACGATTATGGGGGCAGGGAAGTGAATCCTTAGCTACCGCCGATGCGAAACGATTGGAAACATCGAATATCACGTATTCGTCCGAATTTTAGATAGAAAGAATGATTGCGGGAGCTGGGAAGTGAATCCATACCTACCGTCGATGCGAAACGATTGGAAACATCGAATATCACGTATTCGTGCGAATTTTAGATAGAAAGAATGATTGCGGGAGCTGGGAAGTGAATCCTTACCTACCGTCGATGCAAAACGATTGGAAACCTCGAATAGCACGTATTCGTGCCAATTATCGATAGAAAGAACGATTGCGGGAGCTGGGAAGTGAATCCTTACCTCCCGTTCGATGCAAAACGATTGGAAACATCGAATAGCACGTATTCGTGCCAATTATCGATAGAAATAACGATTGCGGGAGCTGGGAAGTGAATCCTTACCTACCGTCGATGCAAAACGATTGGAAACATCGAATAGCACGTATTCGTGCCAATTATCGATAGAAAGAACGATTGCGGGAGCTGGGAAGTGAATCCTTACCTCCCGTCTATGCAAAACGATTGGAAACATCGAATAGCACGTATTCGTGCCAATTATCGATAGAAAGAACGATTGCGGGAGCTGGGAAGTGAATCCTTACCTCCCGCCGATGCAAAACGAATGGAAACATCGAATAGCACGTATTCGTGCCAATTATCGATAGAAAGAACGATTACGGGAGCTGGTAAGTGAATCCTTACCTACCGTCGATGCAAAACGATTGGAAACATCGAATAGCACGTATTCGTGCCAATTATCGATAGAAAGAACGATTGCGGGAGCTGGGAAGTGAATCCTTACCTCCCGTCGATGCAGAACGATTGGAAACATAGCATGTAACGTATTCGAGCCAATTACCGACAGAAAGAACGATTGCGAGGGCTGGGAAGTGAATCCTTACCTAGCGTCGATGAAAAACGATTGGAAACATCGAATAGCACGTATTCGTGCCAATTATCGATAGAAAGAACGATTGCGGGAGCTGGGAAGTGAATCCTCACCTATCGTCAATGCAAAACGATTGCAAACATCGAATAGCACGTATTCGTGCCAATTATCGATAGAAAGAACGATTGCGGGAGCTGGGAAGTGAATCCTTACCTCCCGTTCGATGCAAAACGATTGGAAACATCGAATAGCACGTATTCGTGCCAATTATCGATAGAAATAACGATTGCGGGAGCTGGGAAGTGAATCCTTACCTACCGTCGATGCAAAACGATTGGAAACATCGAATAGCACGTATTCGTGCCAATTATCGATAGAAAGAACGATTGCGGGAGCTGGGAAGTGAATCCTTACCTCCCGTCGATTGTGACGTGCCGTCATTTTTTTGCCGCATGTCGGCTCACATTTTTCTTCCTTTATTTACTATATCCACTGCCTGTGAACAAATAAACTCTCTTATTACTCCTACTGTGACGTGCCGTCATTTTTTTGCCGCATGTCGGCTCACATTTTTCTTCCTTTATTTACTATATCCACTGCCTGTGAACAAACAAACTCTCTTATTACTCCAACCCATCGCTAGTCAAACGAGGTACTTACCTTATGTTGCGCTTCTCATCATCGATTACCTGTGAACAAATAAACTCTCTTATTACTCCTACCCATCGCTAGTCAAACGAGATACTTACCTTACATTACATTTCTCATCATCGACTGCTTTCGAACAAATAAATTCCTCTCATAAGATACTCACCTTATATTTCTCTTCTCATCACCGACTACCTGCAAACAAATAAAATCTCTAAATATTCCAACTCATCGCTACACAAAACACCATTACCTTAAACGAAGAACAACGACACTCGAGAGAAGCCCTCACTCCACGAGGAAGAAACCCCTTTTGCGTCCCAAGAGAAGCCCTCACTCCACGAGGAAGAAACCCCTTTTGCGTCCCAAGAGAAGCCCTCACTCCACGAGGAAGAAACCCCTTTCGCGTCCCAAGAGAAGCCCTCACTCCACGAGGAAGAAAACCCCTTTCGAATCCTCTCGAGTATATCGCTACAATATGATCAAATCAAATAACACACCCGAACCTACAATACAAAAGACGCATAATTAACCAATACAATTTATTACAATATTTTATTACAAAACGATATCATCAAACAACCTATCCGAATTCACCATATAACAATATTGTAATTAACTAATATAATTTATTTTAACCAATCTCGGTACAATGGAGAACCCCTGCCGGTTGAGGATCACTGGCATTCCAGAGCAATCGACTCCAGTAGCAGTCAACATACCAC
The DNA here is from genome assembly GCA_963583965.1 of Nomada ferruginata. Classification (NCBI taxonomy): domain Eukaryota; kingdom Metazoa; phylum Arthropoda; class Insecta; order Hymenoptera; family Apidae; genus Nomada; species Nomada ferruginata. Next base: position 2,451,008 of record OY757225.1, on the reverse strand, counting down.
GCATACCACGCATACCAGACATACCACGCATACCAGACATTCCTCGCATACCAGAGATTCCAGGGATGGGTATAAATAAGCCGGCACCACCTGAATAGTCAGTAGTCAATCATCAGCAGTCAATCTTCAGTAGTCAATCATCAGCAGTCAATCTTCAGTAGTCAATCGTCAGCAAGCGCCTACACATCAGTGAATCAATCTACGAGTGACAGTGAACGTTGATATACCGGTCTTGATTTTAGAATCATACAGTGAATTATTTCGATAAATACCTTAAGGAACATAGAATTCTTTCACGACTTATTTCGATAAATATCTTAAAGAACATAGAATAATTCCACGATTTATTTCGATAAATATCTTAAAGAACTTAGAATAATTTCACGATTTATTTCAATAAATACCTTAAGGAACATAGAATAATTCCGCGATTTATTTCGATAAATATCTTAAAGAATTTAGAATAATTTCACGATTTATTTCAATAAATACCTTAAGGAACATAGAATTAATTCCACGATTTATTTCAATAAATACCTTAATGAACATAGAATTATTTCACGACTTATTTCGATACATACCTTAAGGAACTTAGAATAGTTTCACGATTTATTTCAATAAATACCTTAAGGAACATAGAATTATTTCACGACTTATTTCAATAAATACCTCAACGAACTTCGAAGTATTCTTGACTTATTCTAATAAATACAATAAGCCAGTGAACCTCAAGAAACTTTCGCGCAGCACCACAGCATTATTTATCGAATGCAGCTCCCTTACAATATTTGGGAAGAAGCCGAAGAAGAGGAGGACCAGGAATTTCAGGGTCCCTGGGACGGCGTCCTTCCCTCTGATTATCCAGAGATTTATAAACCCCTGCTAGACATTTGGTGTTCCACTATCGCCACAGTAGGAATATACATAAGCGACTGGGGCCGAATTTGCATCAACTGTTACAATCAGTTGACCCCCATACAAGGACAAGCATATCAATCAGGAGGTTGGCATGACATGAGCACTGCCGAAGAAGCCCAACGCATTTCCATTTGTGCACACTGCAACAACGAAATCTCCTCCATCCGCCCAGCATCTCAGTGCGCAGAGTGCACAGAACAGTACTTCGAAATAACAGCGGAAGAGCTGTGGCAAGTACAATCGGGACAAGTACTCGAGGTGCTCACCCGATGGTAAAAATTATACGTGTCTACCCGAGGATCGCAAACCCGACATTGCAGCTCGGTGAGTCGTTTTATTATTTCGTTCCTTACGAGGTTTCGTTCACATTTCTCAATATTGTTTGGAATCCGAGGAATTGGTATTGCTGCAGATCAATCCTTCCGCAGTAATAGTACGGCACTCCTAACTTCCTTTCCCTTCCTTTTCCTTTACTTACCTTTCCTCTCGGCGTGCGCGAATCTTGCATTCGACCCCGAGGTATTTCCTTTCCTTTCTTTACTTACCTTTCCTCTCGGCGTGCGCGAATCTTGCATTCGACCCCGAGGTATTTCCTTTCCTTTCTTTACTTACCTTTCCTCTCGGCGTGCGCGAATCTTGCATTCGACCCCGAGGTATTTCCTTTCCTTTCTTTACTTACCTTTCCTCTCGGCGTGCGCGAATCTTGCATTCGACCCCGAGATTCTTCCTTTCTTTACTTACCTTTCCTCTCGGCGTGCGCGAATCTTGCATTCGACCCCGAGGTATTTCCTTTCCTTTCTTTACTTACCTTTCCTCTCGGCGTGCGCGAATCTTGCATTCGACCCCGAGGTATTTCCTTTCCTTTCTTTACTTACCTTTCCTCTCGGCGTGCGCGAATCTTGCATTCGACCCCGAGATTCTTCCTTTTTCTTTACCTACCTTTCCTCTCGGCGTGCGCGAATCTTGCATTCGACCCCGAGGTATTTCCTTTCCTTTCTTTACTTACCTTTCCTCTCGGCGTGCGCGAATCTTGCATTCGACCCCGAGATTCTTAATTTTATCTACTTACCTTTCCTCTCGGCGTGCGCGAATTTTGTATTCGACCCCGAGATTCTTCCTTTTCCTTTACTTACCTTTCCTCTCGGCGTGCGCGAATCTTGCATTCGACCCCGAGATTCTTCCTTTTCTCTACTTACCTTTCCTCTCGGCGTGCGCGAATCTTGAATTCGACCCCGAGAACCTACGTTCACCTTCCCCATTCAATTTCCGTTCCTCATCCTGCGTGCGTACAGTATGTCTCTTCCGGAAGTAACCTGGAACGTGACATATTAAACTGGTGACAGCGGTGGGATATTCGAAAATTCAATCCCACAATTGCCTTTAAAACGATAAACGAAGATTGAAGCGGTGGGATATTCGAAAATTCAATCCCACAATTGCCTTTAAAACGATAAACGAAGATTGAAGCGGTGGGATATTCGAAAATTCAATCCCACAATTGCCTTCAAAACGACAATTAAAGCTTGAAACGCTTTAATATCAAAATTTTGATACGTGTTCTGAACATTAATCACCTACGACTAGATAACCGCCATATCACAACCCCCTCGCGCATATATATAAAACAAAATATATGTATATACATTAGTTCACCTCGCTCAAACACATACATAAAATACCATGTCGCTGTACGGTGACGCCGACGGATCCAACCCCCTCGCTACCCCCGTCGAGGATGCTAACAGAGCCATCGACGCGTCGACCGCCGCGTTGCAAGATAAATTGAATCTCCTGCGCGAAAAACAAGCTCAAATCGAAGAGCATTACGAATTATTCATGAACAAGCAAATGCGACCTGTTAGTCCAGCCGACGATTTGGTGCAGGAAGAACAAACACACCAAACCGCCTCCGGGTTGGAAAACCTCGCAAAACAAATAGCCTGTCTGCAGGACGCAGTGGACGCGCTAACAAGAAAACAGCGCATTAAAACACATTTTGAAACCCCTGCCTCCGGTTACCGCGAAGGAAACCCGCGTAACGACGCGTTTATCGAACCGACAATGTACGGAAAACTTCAGGTCACTCTGAAGGATGCCGTCGAGACGGTACCGCGCTTCGATGGACATAACATGTCGATCCTGCAATTTGCGAGAGCGTGCAGACGAGCTCGAGAAATGATCCCTCCCGCGTCCGAACCTCAGTTAGCGCGCTTATTAAGGAACCGTTTACAAAACCACGCGTACTTGGTCGTGGAGGATTACTGCTTTGATACGGTTAACGCATTCATCGGCAGACTAAAAACGGTGTTCGCCCCCGCTAAAACTTCCGATCACTACCGCGGCGAACTAGCTAACATCATAACAGGAAGAAAATTCCACCATTAACACGCCGTAAGGCGCTCCCTAAAATTTTAGTGGACGAAATTTTGCCGGCCAGAAGAAAAATTTCGTTTGTACGGTCCCCGGTCAACGCGGAAGCCCCGATAATGGAATCGCCCACGAGAACCGCCACCGTACCGACCACGGAACAGGCGAAAACCGAGACTCGCGTGGAAGTTGTAAGTGACACTTGCACAATTATCACTTACCACGAAGGCGACGCAGCCACCGCCGTCGACGAGCATTTTAAACGTTCCCTGGCACATCTAGAGGTGAGTATGCCACCTGTTCATCACCCGCAGGAACCGGCGGCAATGGTTCAATTTGCCTTACAGGCGACGATTCCGCCACCCCCGCCAGTCATTGAAGTGTTGGACACCTCCACCGCCTTCCGAGTAGAGCACGGCGCTTTAGAGGAATCGGTATTATTAGAAGTGTGCGACATACACTTCACCCCCGCGCATACCCCAAATGCTCCTCCAGTCGAGCAGGAATCGGCGCAGCTCGAGTGGCTCGACATCCTGCTCGACTTTAACGATTTACCTTAATTATTTAACCTTATTAATTAATCCTACGCTTAATTCATACTATATTAATCTTCCTTATATCTACCCTACTTAATTATTAACACTATTACTTATTCCTAAATTCAATTTTTGCTAAGCCTAAGCTAACCTACTATAACAAAAAAATTCAAAAACACAAAAAGAAAACAAATAATTTAATTACTAGGGAGCTGTGATGTAATCGCTGGACTGCCCCTGCGGCAATGCGACGTCCACCATTTACTGAGCCCACAAATATATCCATTTTATTTTATTTTTATCATGCAATACTTACCTTCTTATTAACCATTCTAACATGTTAAACTTTTATTCTTTTCAAAATAATTACTAAGTTCATTTCGTTCAACTAATGAAAATAATTATAGTTTAATCAATATATCTCCTACTAACAACGAGAGAAAACAAAGACGGTTCGTTCCGAAATACTCCACCCTCAATTTTAATCCGTCTAATTAAGGAGACATAACTTAATTTTACACTGATTTGTTTTACTCTGATACAATAATAAAAAAAAAAATATATATTTTTAGTTATCAGGCAAGGTTATAATTATTTTATGAAATCACAACGCAAAAGCAATAAGCGGAAACAAGCTTTTATTTTATTTAAACATACATAAATTTCACTTCACATAAGGGAAAACAATTTCATTGAATATCCTTTACCTGCTACTAATACAGGATTAAGGGAAAAGGTTATTTTTCGTTCAAGCCACGTCTCCCGCTAAAGAAATGCAGGCATTTCTTAAAATAAGGGGGGAGGTGTGACGTGCCGTCATTTTTTTGCCGCATGTCGGCTCACATTTTTCTTCCTTTATTTACTATATCCACTGCCTGTGAACAAACAAACTCTCTTATTACTCCAACCCATCGCTAGTCAAACGAGGTACTTACCTTATGTTGCGCTTCTCATCATCGATTACCTGTGAACAAATAAACTCTCTTATTACTCCTACCCATCGCTAGTCAAACGAGATACTTACCTTACATTACATTTCTCATCATCGACTGCTTTCGAACAAATAAATTCCTCTCATAAGATACTCACCTTATATTTCTCTTCTCATCACCGACTACCTGCAAACAAATAAAATCTCTAAATATTCCAACTCATCGCTACACAAAACACCATTACCTTAAACGAAGAACAACGACACTCGAGAGAAGCCCTCACTCCACGAGGAAGAAACCCCTTTTGCGTCCCAAGAGAAGCCCTCACTCCACGAGGAAGAAACCCCTTTTGCGTCCCAAGAGAAGCCCTCACTCCACGAGGAAGAAACCCCTTTCGCGTCCCAAGAGAAGCCCTCACTCCACGAGGAAGAAAACCCCTTTCGAATCCTCTCGAGTATATCGCTACAATATGATCAAATCAAATAACACACCCGAACCTACAATACAAAAGACGCATAATTAACCAATACAATTTATTACAATATTTTATTACAAAACGATATCATCAAACAACCTATCCGAATTCACCATATAACAATATTGTAATTAACTAATATAATTTATTTTAACCAATCTCGGTACAATGGAGAACCCCTGCCGGTTGAGGATCACTGGCATTCCAGAGCAATCGACTCCAGTAGCAGTCAACATACCACGCATACCACGCATACCAGACATACCACGCATACCAGACATTCCTCGCATACCAGAGATTCCAGGGATGGGTATAAATAAGCCGGCACCACCTGAATAGTCAGTAGTCAATCATCAGCAGTCAATCTTCAGTAGTCAATCATCAGCAGTCAATCTTCAGTAGTCAATCGTCAGCAAGCGCCTACACATCAGTGAATCAATCTACGAGTGACAGTGAACGTTGATATACCGGTCTTGATTTTAGAATCATACAGTGAATTATTTCGATAAATACCTTAAGGAACATAGAATTCTTTCACGACTTATTTCGATAAATATCTTAAAGAACATAGAATAATTCCACGATTTATTTCGATAAATATCTTAAAGAACTTAGAATAATTTCACGATTTATTTCAATAAATACCTTAAGGAACATAGAATAATTCCGCGATTTATTTCGATAAATATCTTAAAGAATTTAGAATAATTTCACGATTTATTTCAATAAATACCTTAAGGAACATAGAATTAATTCCACGATTTATTTCAATAAATACCTTAATGAACATAGAATTATTTCACGACTTATTTCGATACATACCTTAAGGAACTTAGAATAATTTCACGATTTATTTCAATAAATACCTTAAGGAACATAGAATTATTTCACGACTTATTTCAATAAATACCTCAACGAACTTCGAAGTATTCTTGACTTATTCTAATAAATACAATAAGCCAGTGAACCTCAAGAAACTTTCGCGCAGCACCACAGCATTATTTATCGAATGCAGCTCCCTTACAATATTTGGGAAGAAGCCGAAGAAGAGGAGGACCAGGAATTTCAGGGTCCCTGGGACGGCGTCCTTCCCTCTGATTATCCAGAGATTTATAAACCCCTGCTAGACATTTGGTGTTCCACTATCGCCACAGTAGGAATATACATAAGCGACTGGGGCCGAATTTGCATCAACTGTTACAATCAGTTGACCCCCATACAAGGACAAGCATATCAATCAGGAGGTTGGCATGACATGAGCACTGCCGAAGAAGCCCAACGCATTTCCATTTGTGCACACTGCAACAACGAAATCTCCTCCATCCGCCCAGCATCTCAGTGCGCAGAGTGCACAGAACAGTACTTCGAAATAACAGCGGAAGAGCTGTGGCAAGTACAATCGGGACAAGTACTCGAGGTGCTCACCCGATGGTAAAAATTATACGTGTCTACCCGAGGATCGCAAACCCGACATTGCAGCTCGGTGAGTCGTTTTATTATTTCGTTCCTTACGAGGTTTCGTTCACATTTCTCAATATTGTTTGGAATCCGAGGAATTGGTATTGCTGCAGATCAATCCTTCCGCAGTAATAGTACGGCACTCCTAACTTCCTTTCCCTTCCTTTTCCTTTACTTACCTTTCCTCTCGGCGTGCGCGAATCTTGCATTCGACCCCGAGGTATTTCCTTTCCTTTCTTTACTTACCTTTCCTCTCGGCGTGCGCGAATCTTGCATTCGACCCCGAGGTATTTCCTTTCCTTTCTTTACTTACCTTTCCTCTCGGCGTGCGCGAATCTTGCATTCGACCCCGAGGTATTTCCTTTCCTTTCTTTACTTACCTTTCCTCTCGGCGTGCGCGAATCTTGCATTCGACCCCGAGATTCTTCCTTTCTTTACTTACCTTTCCTCTCGGCGTGCGCGAATCTTGCATTCGACCCCGAGGTATTTCCTTTCCTTTCTTTACTTACCTTTCCTCTCGGCGTGCGCGAATCTTGCATTCGACCCCGAGGTATTTCCTTTCCTTTCTTTACTTACCTTTCCTCTCGGCGTGCGCGAATCTTGCATTCGACCCCGAGATTCTTCCTTTTTCTTTACCTACCTTTCCTCTCGGCGTGCGCGAATCTTGCATTCGACCCCGAGGTATTTCCTTTCCTTTCTTTACTTACCTTTCCTCTCGGCGTGCGCGAATCTTGCATTCGACCCCGAGATTCTTAATTTTATCTACTTACCTTTCCTCTCGGCGTGCGCGAATTTTGTATTCGACCCCGAGATTCTTCCTTTTCCTTTACTTACCTTTCCTCTCGGCGTGCGCGAATCTTGCATTCGACCCCGAGATTCTTCCTTTTCTCTACTTACCTTTCCTCTCGGCGTGCGCGAATCTTGAATTCGACCCCGAGAACCTACGTTCACCTTCCCCATTCAATTTCCGTTCCTCATCCTGCGTGCGTACAGTATGTCTCTTCCGGAAGTAACCTGGAACGTGACACTACCCATCGCTAGTCAAACGAGGTACTTACCTTATGTTGCGCTTCTCATCATCGATTACCTGTGAACAAACGAACTCTCTTATTACTCCAACCCATCACTAGTCAAACGAGGTACTTACCTTATGTTGCGCTTCTCATCATCGATTACCTGTGAACAAACGAACTCTCTTATTACTCCAACCCATCACTAGTCAAACGAGGTACTTACCTTATGTTGCGCTTCTCATCACCGATTACCTGTGAACAAATAAACTCTCTTATTACTCCTACCCATCGCTAGTCAAACGAGATACTTACCTTACATTACATTTCTCATCATCGACTGCTTTCGAACAAATAAATTCCTCTCATAAGATACTCACCTTATATTTCTCTTCTCATCATCGACTGCTTTCGAACAAATAAATTCCTCTCATAAGATACTCACCTTATATTTCTCTTCTCATCACCGACTACCTGCAAACAAATAAAATCTCTAAATATTCCAACTCATCGCTACACAAAACACCATTACCTTAAACGAAGAACAACGACACTCGAGAGAAGCCCTCACTCCACGAGGAAGAAACCCCTTTTGCGTCCCAAGAGAAGCCCTCACTCCACGAGGAAGAAACCCCTTTTGCGTCCCAAGAGAAGCCCTCACTCCACGAGGAAGAAAACCCCTTTCGAATCCTCTCGAGTATATCGCTACAATATGATCAAATCAAATAACACACCCGAACCTACAATACAAAAGACGCATAATTAACCAATACAATTTATTACAATATTTTATTACAAAACGATATCATCAAACAACCTATCCGAATTCACCATATAACAATATTGTAATTAACTAATATAATTTATTTTAACCAATCTCGGTACAATGGAGAACCCCTGCCGGTTGAGGATCACTGGCATTCCAGAGCAATCGACTCCAGTAGCAGTCAACATACCACGCATACCACGCATACCAGACATACCACGCATACCAGACATTCCTCGCATACCAGAGATTCCAGGGATGGGTATAAATAAGCCGGCACCACCTGAATAGTCAGTAGTCAATCATCAGCAGTCAATCTTCAGTAGTCAATCATCAGCAGTCAATCTTCAGTAGTCAATCGTCAGCAAGCGCCTACACATCAGTGAATCAATCTACGAGTGACAGTGAACGTTGATATACCGGTCTTGATTTTAGAATCATACAGTGAATTATTTCGATAAATACCTTAAGGAACATAGAATTCTTTCACGACTTATTTCGATAAATATCTTAAAGAACATAGAATAATTCCACGATTTATTTCGATAAATATCTTAAAGAACTTAGAATAATTTCACGATTTATTTCAATAAATACCTTAAGGAACATAGAATAATTCCGCGATTTATTTCGATAAATATCTTAAAGAATTTAGAATAATTTCACGATTTATTTCAATAAATACCTTAAGGAACATAGAATTAATTCCACGATTTATTTCAATAAATACCTTAATGAACATAGAATTATTTCACGACTTATTTCGATACATACCTTAAGGAACTTAGAATAATTTCACGATTTATTTCAATAAATACCTTAAGGAACATAGAATTATTTCACGACTTATTTCAATAAATACCTCAACGAACTTCGAAGTATTCTTGACTTATTCTAATAAATACAATAAGCCAGTGAACCTCAAGAAACTTTCGCGCAGCACCACAGCATTATTTATCGAATGCAGCTCCCTTACAATATTTGGGAAGAAGCCGAAGAAGAGGAGGACCAGGAATTTCAGGGTCCCTGGGACGGCGTCCTTCCCTCTGATTATCCAGAGATTTATAAACCCCTGCTAGACATTTGGTGTTCCACTATCGCCACAGTAGGAATATACATAAGCGACTGGGGCCGAATTTGCATCAACTGTTACAATCAGTTGACCCCCATACAAGGACAAGCATATCAATCAGGAGGTTGGCATGACATGAGCACTGCCGAAGAAGCCCAACGCATTTCCATTTGTGCACACTGCAACAACGAAATCTCCTCCATCCGCCCAGCATCTCAGTGCGCAGAGTGCACAGAACAGTACTTCGAAATAACAGCGGAAGAGCTGTGGCAAGTACAATCGGGACAAGTACTCGAGGTGCTCACCCGATGGTAAAAATTATACGTGTCTACCCGAGGATCGCAAACCCGACATTGCAGCTCGGTGAGTCGTTTTATTATTTCGTTCCTTACGAGGTTTCGTTCACATTTCTCAATATTGTTTGGAATCCGAGGAATTGGTATTGCTGCAGATCAATCCTTCCGCAGTAATAGTACGGCACTCCTAACTTCCTTTCCCTTCCTTTTCCTTTACTTACCTTTCCTCTCGGCGTGCGCGAATCTTGCATTCGACCCCGAGGTATTTCCTTTCCTTTCTTTACTTACCTTTCCTCTCGGCGTGCGCGAATCTTGCATTCGACCCCGAGGTATTTCCTTTCCTTTCTTTACTTACCTTTCCTCTCGGCGTGCGCGAATCTTGCATTCGACCCCGAGGTATTTCCTTTCCTTTCTTTACTTACCTTTCCTCTCGGCGTGCGCGAATCTTGCATTCGACCCCGAGATTCTTCCTTTTTCTTTACTTACCTTTCCTCTCGGCGTGCGCGAATCTTGCATTCGACCCCGAGGTATTTCCTTTCCTTTCTTTACTTACCTTTCCTCTCGGCGTGCGCGAATCTTGCATTCGACCCCGAGGTATTTCCTTTCCTTTCTTTACTTACCTTTCCTCTCGGCGTGCGCGAATCTTGCATTCGACCCCGAGATTCTTCCTTTTTCTTTACCTACCTTTCCTCTCGGCGTGCGCGAATCTTGCATTCGACCCCGAGGTATTTCCTTTCCTTTCTTTACTTACCTTTCCTCTCGGCGTGCGCGAATCTTGCATTCGACCCCGAGATTCTTAATTTTATCTACTTACCTTTCCTCTCGGCGTGCGCGAATTTTGTATTCGACCCCGAGATTCTTCCTTTTCCTTTACTTACCTTTCCTCTCGGCGTGCGCGAATCTTGCATTCGACCCCGAGATTCTTCCTTTTCTCTACTTACCTTTCCTCTCGGCGTGCGCGAATCTTGAATTCGACCCCGAGAACCTACGTTCACCTTCCCCATTCAATTTCCGTTCCTCATCCTGCGTGCGTACAGTATGTCTCTTCCGGAAGTAACCTGGAACGTGACATATTAAACTGGTGACAGCGGTGGGATATTCGAAAATTCAATCCCACAATTGCCTTTAAAACGATAAACGAAGATTGAAGCGGTGGGATATTCGAAAATTCAATCCCACAATTGCCTTTAAAACGATAAACGAAGATTGAAGCGGTGGGATATTCGAAAATTCAATCCCACAATTGCCTTCAAAACGACAATTAAAGCTTGAAACGCTTTAATATCAAAATTTTGATACGTGTTCTGAACATTAATCACCTACGACTAGATAACCGCCATATCACAACCCCCTCGCGCATATATATAAAACAAAATATATGTATATACATTAGTTCACCTCGCTCAAACACATACATAAAATACCATGTCGCTGTACGGTGACGCCGACGGATCCAACCCCCTCGCTACCCCCGTCGAGGATGCTAACAGAGCCATCGACGCGTCGACCGCCGCGTTGCAAGATAAATTGAATCTCCTGCGCGAAAAACAAGCTCAAATCGAAGAGCATTACGAATTATTCATGAACAAGCAAATGCGACCTGTTAGTCCAGCCGACGATTTGGTGCAGGAAGAACAAACACACCAAACCGCCTCCGGGTTGGAAAACCTCGCAAAACAAATAGCCTGTCTGCAGGACGCAGTGGACGCGCTAACAAGAAAACAGCGCATTAAAACACATTTTGAAACCCCTGCCTCCGGTTACCGCGAAGGAAACCCGCGTAACGACGCGTTTATCGAACCGACAATGTACGGAAAACTTCAGGTCACTCTGAAGGATGCCGTCGAGACGGTACCGCGCTTCGATGGACATAACATGTCGATCCTGCAATTTGCGAGAGCGTGCAGACGAGCTCGAGAAATGATCCCTCCCGCGTCCGAACCTCAGTTAGCGCGCTTATTAAGGAACCGTTTACAAAACCACGCGTACTTGGTCGTGGAGGATTACTGCTTTGATACGGTTAACGCATTCATCGGCAGACTAAAAACGGTGTTCGCCCCCGCTAAAACTTCCGATCACTACCGCGGCGAACTAGCTAACATCATAATTGGAAGAAATGAACACATTTTGGATTATATTTCAAGAGTAAAAGACTTGAAATTCGCCATCACCGACGAAGACGCTGATTATTATCGAAACTCAAGGACGGCGTTATACGATGTCGATCAGCTAGCGTTAAGATCATTTTTAGACGGACTTCCCCTTTCAATGCGCACTCAGATGGACCCCACGACATTGACGTCCTTGGATGAAGCATCCGACAGAGCGGTCCGAGTAGCGAAATTGATCGAGCGCGATCGCCGCCGGTTTATGGGAGAAAGGACACACCGCACTCTATGCCAACTATGCAATCGGGAAGGACACGACGCGCGATCGTGCAGGACCTACCCGACTAATAATCATCCGCCCCTTGCGCGGGTCCCGGAACGATATAACGAAAGAGGTTTCGACCGTCTACACCCAACGACGGATCATAATACGCCACGTCGACCTGAGACGCGAACCTGCAACTACTGCGGGAGAATAGGGCACTTGGCCGCGGAATGCCGTAAGAAAATGCGCGATCAAAACATGTCGGGAAACGACCAGCCCCCACGAGATTACAGGGAGGCGCCTCGTGGAACGGGCAGGACAAATGCGCATCCGATAAATACATTCCGGCCTACGAACCAACTCCGCCCAGAATCGCCAAGGTGCACCTCTCCCCCTACAACAATGTTCCCTCCATCAACGTCCGCAGCCCGCAATTAAACTTTCCCACGGACTTGATGATCGACACGGGAGCAGAGGTAAACTTAATAAAACAATCGTGCATCACGACGCCCTGCGAGATCGACAGGGACAACGTAATCGATTTAATCGGAATCACCGAAAACATGGTGCCCACCCTAGGCACCCTCACAGCAAATTTATTCAACTACCCCGTACAATTTCACGTCGTTGAAGACACTATACCCCTACGCTATCAAGGGTTATTGGGTTCGGGATTCCTAACCGAAAGTGGAGTAACGGTGGATTTCAAAAATAGATGGCTAGCGTTTAATGGCAATTTCGTCCCTTTCAACAAAATCGACGAAGTAACAGTACCCCCGAGAACCAGCGTGGTCGCACAAGCGACAGTTACTAACCCTGAAATCGAGGAAGGATATATTCCACGCATAGACATAGGAGAAGGGCTATACGCAGGACAAGCCCTTGTGCGAAACCAGGATGGCAAGGCAAATATACGAATCATTAACACCAACGAGCAACCGGCGATTATCCGGATACCCCCAGTCCAGCTGGAGAAATTTGAAGAAGCTCCCATAACGTACCCCCAAGTGAAGCATACCGAGGAAGCCGTGACTCCGAAGCAAACCGAAGACACGATGAACCCCCACTCTCAAAAGGGCAACCGGCCCATCCCCCTTAGCGAAACCCTCATAGAAGGAAGAACCCAGCGAAACGGACAAAGGTCCACACCCCTCGTATGCCAAATTGCGGATCAGAAGGTAGCATATCAAATTAACCCCACAGAAGGATTACAAGGGTCCACACCCGCCGAAACCCCTTACAGGGACGAGCTCACCCAACAAACACGAGTCGCAGAGATACTCGACCTCATATCCCCGAAGGACCTCAATCGGGAAGAAGAGGATCACGTCCGACAACTCGTCAGCAAATATGAAGACGTATTCCACTTGCCCAGCGAACCCCTAGGCCATACGCACGCCATTAGCCACTCCATAGAAACCACAGACTCGATTCCGGTGTTTACTAAACAATACCGCTTCCCTCCTATTCACAAGGAAGAAATCCGTACACAAATGGAGGAACTGCTGAAGAAGGAAATTATCAAACCATCCGTCTCCCCGTACAGTTCGCCTCTCTGGATAGTTCCAAAAAAGCCAGGAGCCGACGGGAAACGAAAATGGAGAATGGTGATTGACTATCGCCACCTTAATCAAAAAACAGTTCCAGACGCGTACCCGCTCCCAAATATTATAGATATACTCGATCAGCTCGGCAGCGCCAAGTATTTTTCAGTGTTCGATCTTGTTTCTGGTTTTCACCAAATCCCTATGAAACCAGAACACGCGCAGAAAACTGCGTTCTCGGCCCCACACGGGCATTACGAATTCTCAAGAATGCCCTTCGGATTACGCAACGCACCCGCGACGTTCCAGCGACTTATGGATCACGTCCTTTCAGGGCTGCAAGGGTCCGAAATGTTCGTCTACTTAGATGATATTGTTATCTATTGCAGTTCAATTAGTGAACACGAAATCAAATTTCGAAGGCTCGCCAATAGGCTGCGCGAAGCTAACCTAAAATTACAACCCTGTAAATGCCAATTTTTACGAAAGGAAGTGGCGTATCTGGGCCACGTCCTCACGCAGGACGGCGTAAGACCCGATCCTCAGAAGATAATCTCCGTCACGAATTATCCTGCACCCCGCACATCAAAAGGTATTAAACAATTCCTAGGATTGACCGGGTATTATAGGCGATTTATCCCAGACTTCTCGAAGGAAGCGCGACCCCTCACGACACTCCTTAGAAAGGGGACAACCTTCGTTTGGGATGTGCAGCAACAAAAATCCTTCGAGTATCTCAAGGACAAGTTGGTCAGTGAACCTATTTTGCAATTTCCCGACTTCGAAAAGGAATTCCACCTCACGACGGACGCGTCCGATTATGCTGTGGGAGGCGTAATTTCTCAAACTTACGCGGATAAGGAACTCCCCCTTGCATATGCATCCAGACTGCTGTGCCAAGCTGAAGTGAATTACTCCACCATCGAGAAGGAACTCCTTGCAATAGTATACTGCACCAGCCATTTCCGACCATACCTATACGGAAAAAAATTCATCCTATACACGGATCACCAGCCGTTGGTCTGGCTCCATAGAGTCAAGGACCCAACGTCCCGACTCGTTCGATGGCGGCTAAAACTAGCCGAATTCGATTATGAAATACAATACCAACCGGGGAAATCTAATAAGGTAGCCGACGCGCTCTCCCGTAATCCCCCCGAAAAAACGACAGCAGTTACCTGTCCTATCCGCCCACGATCGAGTTCCGACTCAGACGCAGAACTATTCCTCGGACCTGAAAACAGAAAACGGCCCAGATATCATGGACCCGTACATTTGCATTGGGAAACAGGACGAGAAAGCTCTACAGACTCGGACGAACCTATTTTTAGTCACCCCAACCCTCCGAGGAGACTCCAACACAAAGATATCTCGGACATGGAACCGACGCCACCGCTACAATCAGTCCGCAATACGCCATCCACCAGCAGAGCTGAACCAGAATTTCAGCCTATCAGCCGAACCGAAATGCATCCAGAAGAAGGAACTGATACGCCTCCTAATCTCCCCGTCAGTATAGACGACGACTCTACAGGAGAATCGGACGATGGCCTCACGGATAGCGACCAACCGGAAACCACTCCGCAAAACCCGAACTACAGCGGCACCATTCGCGTCAGTCCGGACCCCTTGGTCGTCCAACACGGGCCCGTAATAATCTTTTTGGCCGCAGATGGCAACCCCTGTGACAATGGAGGAGAGAATCTAAGAAGGCACGCAGATCTCCCTATTAGAAGAGACCTCACGCTCGGGCGAGCACGCGTACTGAAACACAGAGGAAAAACGGTCATTGGCCTAGTCGTCAAGGAGAAAGCCAACTTCCCAGTGGATCCAGGAATCTTCCATAGTGCTACCGATTCATTGAAGGACGTCGTACGAGAATTGCGATTGTCATCAGCAAGCATCGCAAAAACTCCGCAAATTGGAACCCTCACCTGGGAAGAAATAATATACGAAATACGCTCTAAACTAATAGAGGAAAACTTACAACTAACAATTTGCACGCAAACGGTGCAAATACCCGACGCAATTCTAAGGTTACCCATTATTCAAGACAACCACTCTTCAGCCGTAGGAGGACACAGAGGAGTAACAAAAACGATAAAAAGAATCCGCCAAAATTATTACTGGCAAGGATTGAAGCAACAAGTGAGGATATACATAAAAAGTTGCATGCTGTGCCAGAAAAAGAAATTAGTACGGGTCAAAACTCGACAACCAATGATTTTAACCGACACCCCTGGGGCAGCATTCGACAAGATCGGTATGGACATAGTAGGTCCTCTCCCTATATCACCATCCGGGAATACATACATATTAACGATGCAAGATCTGCTCACAAAATACTTTGTATGCGCACCACTGAAGGGCACCACCTCCCTGGAAGTTGCCGACGCCTTCATAAAGAATTTAATATGCCGATTCGGCGCACCAAAAGCCGTTCTCACCGACCAAGGATCGAACTTCATCAGCGCGTTTATGAAAACCATTGCCCGTAAATTCAGGATCGCACAATATAAGACCACCGCGTTCCATCCCCAATCAAATGGATCCTTAGAAAGATCTCATATAGTGTTAGTAGAATTTTTGAAAATGTACGTGAGTCAAAACGACGATTGGGATAGCTGGACCGATCTCGCGGCATTCTCCTACAATACAAGTTTCCATGAAGGTACGGGCTATACTCCACATGAATTAGTCTTCGGAAAAATAGCACGGGTCCCCGCCCAACAGCGGCCGGTCGAACCCCCAGACGACGAAACCTACGGGGGTTACCTCTCGCGATTAACGGAGTGCATTAATGAATTACAAAATCTCGCCGCGGATAGATTAAAACGCGCTAAAGAAAGGTACAAAATGTATTACGATCGTCGTATAAACGAGGAAACCTTCCAAGCCGGAGACGAGGTGTTTGTAATAAAAAATAGCCGCAAGGGTAAATTCGCGGATCATTACACTGGCCCGCACAAGGTCATTGAAGTACTTCCTCAGCACAACCTAAAGATTTCGTGGAATAACAGCTACAAGGTTATTCATGCGAACAAAGCGCGGAAAATCACCCACTAAAAATCAACACGTATCGATATCCTCTTGGATATCGCTCCCCCCTTTCCCCCTTTTTACATACCGCCAGTAGCACTAAATTTACCCACGACAAATCTTGAAACACCAATTAAATTCTACGTGTCGATATCCTCTTGGATATCGCTCCCCCTTTTTCTCCCCCCCTTTTAATTTTCATTTCTTTCAGACGGTATTTCTAATTTTCTCCAAAATAATTCTCAGGATCAAATCTGAATTAACACCGCACGTCGATATCCCCTTGGATATCGCCCCTCCCCCTTATCGCCCTTCATCACAGTCTCGCACTTGCAAAAATTTAATACAAACTATCAACACGCGTCGATATCCCTTCGGATATCGCTCCTCCCCTTATACCTATACACTATATACTCTAAAAAATTACACTTACATAAAAATTGATATCTTATTTAATTTACATTAAAATTAATACAAAAACACCAATAATAAGATACAGATATAGGCGTATATGTATATATCAGTCATGTAAATATAACTTAGGATTACGAAGTGAAACGAATGTATATACATATATAGTTGTGTTAAACCTTAGCCAACCCGCCACATTAATAATATTTCGATAAAAGTCACAATAGGTTGAGAACCACTGCAGAAATACGCGACATTCCTGGCATACCAACATTCTTAGCATTCCTGGCATACCAACATTCTTAGCATTCCTGGCATACCAACATTCTTAGCATTCCTAGCATACTAACATTCTTCGCATTCCAACTCTCCTATAAGTGCGAGTCCGCGCCACGTGTTTCACCATTCGAGTACAACCATGCCCGGAAACAACCGCAACCGAAAACGCTGCAAGGCTGCCGGCACTTATTGCCGCGCAGCCAGGAAGAAAATTCCACCATTAACACGCCGTAAGGCGCTCCCTAAAATTTTAGTGGACGAAATTTTGCCGGCCAGAAGAAAAATTTCGTTTGTACGGTCCCCGGTCAACGCGGAAGCCCCGATAATGGAATCGCCCACGAGAACCGCCACCGTACCGACCACGGAACAGGCGAAAACCGAGACTCGCGTGGAAGTTGTAAGTGACACTTGCACAATTATCACTTACCACGAAGGCGACGCAGCCACCGCCGTCGACGAGCATTTTAAACGTTCCCTGGCACATCTAGAGGTGAGTATGCCACCTGTTCATCACCCGCAGGAACCGGCGGCAATGGTTCAATTTGCCTTACAGGCGACGATTCCGCCACCCCCGCCAGTCATTGAAGTGTTGGACACCTCCACCGCCTTCCGAGTAGAGCACGGCGCTTTAGAGGAATCGGTATTATTAGAAGTGTGCGACATACACTTCACCCCCGCGCATACCCCAAATGCTCCTCCAGTCGAGCAGGAATCGGCGCAGCTCGAGTGGCTCGACATCCTGCTCGACTTTAACGATTTACCTTAATTATTTAACCTTATTAATTAATCCTACGTTTAATTCATACTATATTAATCTTCCTTATATCTACCCTACTTAATTATTAACACTATTACTTATTCCTAAATTCAATTTTTGCTAAGCCTAAGCTAACCTACTATAACAAAAAAATTCAAAAACACAAAAAGAAAACAAATAATTTAATTACTAGGGAGCTGTGATGTAATCGCTGGACTGCCCCTGCGGCAATGCGACGTCCACCATTTACTGAGCCCACAATATATCCATTTTATTTTATTTTTATCATGCAATACTTACCTTCTTATTAACCATTCTAACATGTTAAACTTTTATTCTTTTCAAAATAATTACTAAGTTCATTTCGTTCAACTAATGAAAATAATTATAGTTTAATCAATATATCTCCTACTAACAACGAGAGAAAACAAAGACGGTTCGTTCCGAAATACTCCACCCTCAATTTTAATCCGTCTAATTAAGGAGACATAACTTAATTTTACACTGATTTGTTTTACTCTGATACAATAATAAAAAAAAAAAAAATATATATTTTTAGTTATCAGGCAAGGTTATAATTATTTTATGAAATCACAACGCAAAAGCAATAAACGGAAACAAGCTTTTATTTTATTTAAACATACATAAATTTCACTTCACATAAGGGAAAACAATTTCATTGAATATCCTTTACCTGCTACTAATACAGGATTAAGGGAAAAGGTTATTTTTCGTTCAAGCCACGTCTCCCGCTAAAGAAATGCAGGCATTTCTTAAAATAAGGGGGGAGGTGTGACGTGCCGTCATTTTTTTGCCGCATGTCGGCTCACATTTTTCTTCCTTTATTTACTATATCCACTGCCTGTGAACAAATAAACTCTCTTATTACTCCTACCCATCGCTAGTCAAACGAGGTACTTACCTTATGTTGCGCTTCTCATCATCGATTACCTGTGAACAAACGAACTCTCTTATTACTCCAACCCATCACTAGTCAAACGAGGTACTTACCTTATGTTGCGCTTCTCATCATCGATTACCTGTGAACAAACGAACTCTCTTATTACTCCAACCCATCACTAGTCAAACGAGGTACTTACCTTATGTTGCGCTTCTCATCACCGATTACCTGTGAACAAATAAACTCTCTTATTACTCCTACCCATCGCTAGTCAAACGAGATACTTACCTTACATTACATTTCTCATCATCGACTGCTTTCGAACAAATAAATTCCTCTCATAAGATACTCACCTTATATTTCTCTTCTCATCATCGACTGCTTTCGAACAAATAAATTCCTCTCATAAGATACTCACCTTATATTTCTCTTCTCATCACCGACTACCTGCAAACAAATAAAATCTCTAAATATTCCAACTCATCGCTACACAAAACACCATTACCTTAAACGAAGAACAACGACACTCGAGAGAAGCCCTCACTCCACGAGGAAGAAACCCCTTTTGCGTCCCAAGAGAAGCCCTCACTCCACGAGGAAGAAACCCCTTTTGCGTCCCAAGAGAAGCCCTCACTCCACGAGGAAGAAAACCCCTTTCGAATCCTCTCGAGTATATCGCTACAATATGATCAAATCAAATAACACACCCGAACCTACAATACAAAAGACGCATAATTAACCAATACAATTTATTACAATATTTTATTACAAAACGATATCATCAAACAACCTATCCGAATTCACCATATAACAATATTGTAATTAACTAATATAATTTATTTTAACCAATCTCGGTACAATGGAGAACCCCTGCCGGTTGAGGATCACTGGCATTCCAGAGCAATCGACTCCAGTAGCAGTCAACATACCACGCATACCACGCATACCAGACATACCACGCATACCAGACATTCCTCGCATACCAGAGATTCCAGGGATGGGTATAAATAAGCCGGCACCACCTGAATAGTCAGTAGTCAATCATCAGCAGTCAATCTTCAGTAGTCAATCATCAGCAGTCAATCTTCAGTAGTCAATCGTCAGCAAGCGCCTACACATCAGTGAATCAATCTACGAGTGACAGTGAACGTTGATATACCGGTCTTGATTTTAGAATCATACAGTGAATTATTTCGATAAATACCTTAAGGAACATAGAATTCTTTCACGACTTATTTCGATAAATATCTTAAAGAACATAGAATAATTCCACGATTTATTTCGATAAATATCTTAAAGAACTTAGAATAATTTCACGATTTATTTCAATAAATACCTTAAGGAACATAGAATAATTCCGCGATTTATTTCGATAAATATCTTAAAGAATTTAGAATAATTTCACGATTTATTTCAATAAATACCTTAAGGAACATAGAATTAATTCCACGATTTATTTCAATAAATACCTTAATGAACATAGAATTATTTCACGACTTATTTCGATACATACCTTAAGGAACTTAGAATAATTTCACGATTTATTTCAATAAATACCTTAAGGAACATAGAATTATTTCACGACTTATTTCAATAAATACCTCAACGAACTTCGAAGTATTCTTGACTTATTCTAATAAATACAATAAGCCAGTGAACCTCAAGAAACTTTCGCGCAGCACCACAGCATTATTTATCGAATGCAGCTCCCTTACAATATTTGGGAAGAAGCCGAAGAAGAGGAGGACCAGGAATTTCAGGGTCCCTGGGACGGCGTCCTTCCCTCTGATTATCCAGAGATTTATAAACCCCTGCTAGACATTTGGTGTTCCACTATCGCCACAGTAGGAATATACATAAGCGACTGGGGCCGAATTTGCATCAACTGTTACAATCAGTTGACCCCCATACAAGGACAAGCATATCAATCAGGAGGTTGGCATGACATGAGCACTGCCGAAGAAGCCCAACGCATTTCCATTTGTGCACACTGCAACAACGAAATCTCCTCCATCCGCCCAGCATCTCAGTGCGCAGAGTGCACAGAACAGTACTTCGAAATAACAGCGGAAGAGCTGTGGCAAGTACAATCGGGACAAGTACTCGAGGTGCTCACCCGATGGTAAAAATTATACGTGTCTACCCGAGGATCGCAAACCCGACATTGCAGCTCGGTGAGTCGTTTTATTATTTCGTTCCTTACGAGGTTTCGTTCACATTTCTCAATATTGTTTGGAATCCGAGGAATTGGTATTGCTGCAGATCAATCCTTCCGCAGTAATAGTACGGCACTCCTAACTTCCTTTCCCTTCCTTTTCCTTTACTTACCTTTCCTCTCGGCGTGCGCGAATCTTGCATTCGACCCCGAGGTATTTCCTTTCCTTTCTTTACTTACCTTTCCTCTCGGCGTGCGCGAATCTTGCATTCGACCCCGAGGTATTTCCTTTCCTTTCTTTACTTACCTTTCCTCTCGGCGTGCGCGAATCTTGCATTCGACCCCGAGGTATTTCCTTTCCTTTCTTTACTTACCTTTCCTCTCGGCGTGCGCGAATCTTGCATTCGACCCCGAGATTCTTCCTTTTTCTTTACTTACCTTTCCTCTCGGCGTGCGCGAATCTTGCATTCGACCCCGAGGTATTTCCTTTCCTTTCTTTACTTACCTTTCCTCTCGGCGTGCGCGAATCTTGCATTCGACCCCGAGGTATTTCCTTTCCTTTCTTTACTTACCTTTCCTCTCGGCGTGCGCGAATCTTGCATTCGACCCCGAGATTCTTAATTTTATCTACTTACCTTTCCTCTCGGCGTGCGCGAATTTTGTATTCGACCCCGAGATTCTTCCTTTTCCTTTACTTACCTTTCCTCTCGGCGTGCGCGAATCTTGCATTCGACCCCGAGATTCTTAATTTTATCTACTTACCTTTCCTCTCGGCGTGCGCGAATTTTGTATTCGACCCCGAGATTCTTCCTTTTCCTTTACTTACCTTTCCTCTCGGCGTGCGCGAATCTTGCATTCGACCCCGAGATTCTTCCTTTTCTCTACTTACCTTTCCTCTCGGCGTGCGCGAATCTTGAATTCGACCCCGAGAACCTACGTTCACCTTCCCCATTCAATTTCCGTTCCTCATCCTGCGTGCGTACAGTATGTCTCTTCCGGAAGTAACCTGGAACGTGACACGATGCAAAACGATTGGAAACATCGAATAGCACGTATTCGTGCCAATTATCGATAGAAAGAACGATTGCGGGAGCTGGGAAGTGAATCCTTACCTCCCGCCGATGCAAAACGAATGGAAACATCGAATAGCACGTATTCGTGCCAATTATCGATAGAAAGAACGATTACGGGTGTCACGTTCCAGGTTACTTCCGGAAGAGACATACTGTACGCACGCAGGATGAGGAACGGAAATTGAATGGGGAAGGTGAACGTAGGTTCTCGGGGTCGAATTCAAGATTCGCGCACGCCGAGAGGAAAGGTAAGTAGAGAAAAGGAAGAATCTCGGGGTCGAATGCAAGATTCGCGCACGCCGAGAGGAAAGGTAAGTAAAGGAAAAGGAAGAATCTCGGGGTCGAATACAAAATTCGCGCACGCCGAGAGGAAAGGTAAGTAGATAAAATTAAGAATCTCGGGGTCGAATGCAAGATTCGCGCACGCCGAGAGGAAAGGTAAGTAAAGGAAAAGGAAGAATCTCGGGGTCGAATACAAAATTCGCGCACGCCGAGAGGAAAGGTAAGTAGATAAAATTAAGAATCTCGGGGTCGAATGCAAGATTCGCGCACGCCGAGAGGAAAGGTAAGTAAAGAAAGGAAAGGAAATACCTCGGGGTCGAATGCAAGATTCGCGCACGCCGAGAGGAAAGGTAAGTAAAGAAAGGAAAGGAAATACCTCGGGGTCGAATGCAAGATTCGCGCACGCCGAGAGGAAAGGTAAGTAAAGAAAAAGGAAGAATCTCGGGGTCGAATGCAAGATTCGCGCACGCCGAGAGGAAAGGTAAGTAAAGAAAGGAAAGGAAATACCTCGGGGTCGAATGCAAGATTCGCGCACGCCGAGAGGAAAGGTAAGTAAAGAAAGGAAAGGAAATACCTCGGGGTCGAATGCAAGATTCGCGCACGCCGAGAGGAAAGGTAAGTAAAGAAAGGAAAGGAAATACCTCGGGGTCGAATGCAAGATTCGCGCACGCCGAGAGGAAAGGTAAGTAAAGGAAAAGGAAGGGAAAGGAAGTTAGGAGTGCCGTACTATTACTGCGGAAGGATTGATCTGCAGCAATACCAATTCCTCGGATTCCAAACAATATTGAGAAATGTGAACGAAACCTCGTAAGGAACGAAATAATAAAACGACTCACCGAGCTGCAATGTCGGGTTTGCGATCCTCGGGTAGACACGTATAATTTTTACCATCGGGTGAGCACCTCGAGTACTTGTCCCGATTGTACTTGCCACAGCTCTTCCGCTGTTATTTCGAAGTACTGTTCTGTGCACTCTGCGCACTGAGATGCTGGGCGGATGGAGGAGATTTCGTTGTTGCAGTGTGCACAAATGGAAATGCGTTGGGCTTCTTCGGCAGTGCTCATGTCATGCCAACCTCCTGATTGATATGCTTGTCCTTGTATGGGGGTCAACTGATTGTAACAGTTGATGCAAATTCGGCCCCAGTCGCTTATGTATATTCCTACTGTGGCGATAGTGGAACACCAAATGTCTAGCAGGGGTTTATAAATCTCTGGATAATCAGAGGGAAGGACGCCGTCCCAGGGACCCTGAAATTCCTGGTCCTCCTCTTCTTCGGCTTCTTCCCAAATATTGTAAGGGAGCTGCATTCGATAAATAATGCTGTGGTGCTGCGCGAAAGTTTCTTGAGGTTCACTGGCTTATTGTATTTATTAGAATAAGTCAAGAATACTTCGAAGTTCGTTGAGGTATTTATTGAAATAAGTCGTGAAATAATTCTATGTTCCTTAAGGTATTTATTGAAATAAATCGTGAAATTATTCTAAGTTCCTTAAGGTATGTATCGAAATAAGTCGTGAAATAATTCTATGTTCATTAAGGTATTTATTGAAATAAATCGTGGAATTATTCTATGTTCTTTAAGATATTTATCGAAATAAGTCGTGAAAGAATTCTATGTTCCTTAAGGTATTTATCGAAATAATTCACTGTATGATTCTAAAATCAAGACCGGTATATCAACGTTCACTGTCACTCGTAGATTGATTCACTGATGTGTAGGCGCTTGCTGACGATTGACTACTGAAGATTGACTGCTGATGATTGACTACTGAAGATTGACTGCTGATGATTGACTACTGACTATTCAGGTGGTGCCGGCTTATTTATACCCATCCCTGGAATCTCTGGTATGCGAGGAATGTCTGGTATGCGTGGTATGTCTGGTATGCGTGGTATGCGTGGTATGTTGACTGCTACTGGAGTCGATTGCTCTGGAATGCCAGTGATCCTCAACCGGCAGGGGTTCTCCATTGTACCGAGATTGGTTAAAATAAATTATATTAGTTAATTACAATATTGTTATATGGTGAATTCGGATAGGTTGTTTGATGATATCGTTTTGTAATAAAATATTGTAATAAATTGTATTGGTTAATTATGCGTCTTTTGTATTGTAGGTTCGGGTGTGTTATTTGATTTGATCATATTGTAGCGATATACTCGAGAGGATTCGAAAGGGGTTTTCTTCCTCGTGGAGTGAGGGCTTCTCTTGGGACGCAAAAGGGGTTTCTTCCTCGTGGAGTGAGGGCTTCTCTTGGGACGCAAAAGGGGTTTCTTCCTCGTGGAGTGAGGGCTTCTCTCGAGTGTCGTTGTTCTTCGTTTAAGGTAATGGTGTTTTGTGTAGCGATGAGTTGGAATATTTAGAGATTTTATTTGTTTGCAGGTAGTCGGTGATGAGAAGAGAAATATAAGGTGAGTATCTTATGAGAGGAATTTATTTGTTCGAAAGCAGTCGATGATGAGAAGAGAAATATAAGGTGAGTATCTTATGAGAGGAATTTATTTGTTCGAAAGCAGTCGATGATGAGAAATGTAATGTAAGGTAAGTATCTCGTTTGACTAGCGATGGGTAGGAGTAATAAGAGAGTTTATTTGTTCACAGGTAATCGGTGATGAGAAGCGCAACATAAGGTAAGTACCTCGTTTGACTAGCGATGGGTTGGAGTAATAAGAGAGTTTGTTTGTTCACAGGCAGTGGATATAGTAAATAAAGGAAGAAAAATGTGAGCCGACATGCGGCAAAAAAATGACGGCACGTCACACCTCCCCCCTTATTTTAAGAAATGCCTGCATTTCTTTAGCGGGAGACGTGGCTTGAACGAAAAATAACCTTTTCCCTTAATCCTGTATTAGTAGCAGGTAAAGGATATTCAATGAAATTGTTTTCCCTTATGTGAAGTGAAATTTATGTATGTTTAAATAAAATAAAAGCTTGTTTCCGCTTATTGCTTTTGCGTTGTGATTTCATAAAATAATTATAACCTTGCCTGATAACTAAAAATATATATTTTTTTTTTTATTATTGTATCAGAGTAAAACAAATCAGTGTAAAATTAAGTTATGTCTCCTTAATTAGACGGATTAAAATTGAGGGTGGAGTATTTCGGAACGAACCGTCTTTGTTTTCTCTCGTTGTTAGTAGGAGATATATTGATTAAACTATAATTATTTTCATTAGTTGAACGAAATGAACTTAGTAATTATTTTGAAAAGAATAAAAGTTTAACATGTTAGAATGGTTAATAAGAAGGTAAGTATTGCATGATAAAAATAAAATAAAATGGATATATTGTGGGCTCAGTAAATGGTGGACGTCGCATTGCCGCAGGGGCAGTCCAGCGATTACATCACAGCTCCCTAGTAATTAAATTATTTGTTTTCTTTTTGTGTTTTTGAATTTTTTTGTTATAGTAGGTTAGCTTAGGCTTAGCAAAAATTGAATTTAGGAATAAGTAATAGTGTTAATAATTAAGTAGGGTAGATATAAGGAAGATTAATATAGTATGAATTAAGCGTAGGATTAATTAATAAGGTTAAATAATTAAGGTAAATCGTTAAAGTCGAGCAGGATGTCGAGCCACTCGAGCTGCGCCGATTCCTGCTCGACTGGAGGAGCATTTGGGGTATGCGCGGGGGTGAAGTGTATGTCGCACACTTCTAATAATACCGATTCCTCTAAAGCGCCGTGCTCTACTCGGAAGGCGGTGGAGGTGTCCAACACTTCAATGACTGGCGGGGGTGGCGGAATCGTCGCCTGTAAGGCAAATTGAACCATTGCCGCCGGTTCCTGCGGGTGATGAACAGGTGGCATACTCACCTCTAGATGTGCCAGGGAACGTTTAAAATGCTCGTCGACGGCGGTGGCTGCGTCGCCTTCGTGGTAAGTGATAATTGTGCAAGTGTCACTTACAACTTCCACGCGAGTCTCGGTTTTCGCCTGTTCCGTGGTCGGTACGGTGGCGGTTCTCGTGGGCGATTCCATTATCGGGGCTTCCGCGTTGACCGGGGACCGTACAAACGAAATTTTTCTTCTGGCCGGCAAAATTTCGTCCACTAAAATTTTAGGGAGCGCCTTACGGCGTGTTAATGGTGGAATTTTCTTCCTGGCTGCGCGGCAATAAGTGCCGGCAGCCTTGCAGCGTTTTCGGTTGCGGTTGTTTCCGGGCATGGTTGTACTCGAATGGTGAAACACGTGGCGCGGACTCGCACTTATAGGAGAGTTGGAATGCGAAGAATGTTAGTATGCTAGGAATGCTAAGAATGTTGGTATGCCAGGAATGCTAAGAATGTTGGTATGCCAGGAATGCTAAGAATGTTGGTATGCCAGGAATGCTAAGAATGTTGGTATGCCAGGAATGTCGCGTATTTCTGCAGTGGTTCTCAACCTATTGTGACTTTTATCGAAATATTATTAATGTGGCGGGTTGGCTAAGGTTTAACACAACTATATATGTATATACATTCGTTTCACTTCGTAATCCTAAGTTATATTTACATGACTGATATATACATATACGCCTATATCTGTATCTTATTATTGGTGTTTTTGTATTAATTTTAATGTAAATTAAATAAGATATCAATTTTTATGTAAGTGTAATTTTTTAGAGTATATAGTGTATAGGTATAAGGGGAGGAGCGATATCCGAAGGGATATCGGCGCGTGTTGATTGTTTGTATTAAATTTTTGCAAGTGCGAGACTGTGATGAAGGGCGATAAGGGGGAGGGGCGATATCCAAGGGGATATCGACGTGCGGTGTTAATTCAGATTTGATCCTGAGAATTATTTTGGAGAAAATTAGAAATACCGTCTGAAAGAAATGAAAATTAAAAGGGGGGGAGAAAAAGGGGGAGCGATATCCAAGAGGATATCGACACGTAGAATTTAATTGGTGTTTCAAGATTTGTCGTGGGTAAATTTAGTGCTACTGGCGGTATGTAAAAAGGGGGAAAGGGGGGAGCGATATCCAAGAGGATATCGATACGTGTTGATTTTTAGTGGGTGATTTTCCGCGCTTTGTTCGCATGAATAACCTTGTAGCTGTTATTCCACGAAATCTTTAGGTTGTGCTGAGGAAGTACTTCAATGACCTTGTGCGGGCCAGTGTAATGATCCGCGAATTTACCCTTGCGGCTATTTTTTATTACAAACACCTCGTCTCCGGCTTGGAAGGTTTCCTCGTTTATACGACGATCGTAATACATTTTGTACCTTTCTTTAGCGCGTTTTAATCTATCCGCGGCGAGATTTTGTAATTCATTAATGCACTCCGTTAATCGCGAGAGGTAACCCCCGTAGGTTTCGTCGTCTGGGGGTTCGACCGGCCGCTGTTGGGCGGGGACCCGTGCTATTTTTCCGAAGACTAATTCATGTGGAGTATAGCCCGTACCTTCATGGAAACTTGTATTGTAGGAGAATGCCGCGAGATCGGTCCAGCTATCCCAATCGTCGTTTTGACTCACGTACATTTTCAAAAATTCTACTAACACTATATGAGATCTTTCTAAGGATCCATTTGATTGGGGATGGAACGCGGTGGTCTTACATTGTGCGATCCTGAATTTACGGGCAATGGTTTTCATAAACGCGCTGATGAAGTTCGATCCTTGGTCGGTGAGAACGGCTTTTGGTGCGCCGAATCGGCATATTAAATTCTTTATGAAGGCGTCGGCAACTTCCAGGGAGGTGGTGCCCTTCAGTGGTGCGCATACAAAGTATTTTGTGAGCAGATCTTGCATCGTTAATATGTATGTATTCCCGGATGGTGATATAGGGAGAGGACCTACTATGTCCATACCGATCTTGTCGAATGCTGCCCCAGGGGTGTCGGTTAAAATCATTGGTTGTCGAGTTTTGACCCGTACTAATTTCTTTTTCTGGCACAGCATGCAACTTTTTATGTATATCCTCACTTGTTGCTTCAATCCTTGCCAGTAATAATTTTGGCGGATTCTTTTTATCGTTTTTGTTACTCCTCTGTGTCCTCCTACGGCTGAAGAGTGGTTGTCTTGAATAATGGGTAACCTTAGAATTGCGTCGGGTATTTGCACCGTTTGCGTGCAAATTGTTAGTTGTAAGTTTTCCTCTATTAGTTTAGAGCGTATTTCGTATATTATTTCTTCCCAGGTGAGGGTTCCAATTTGCGGAGTTTTTGCGATGCTTGCTGATGACAATCGCAATTCTCGTACGACGTCCTTCAATGAATCGGTAGCACTATGGAAGATTCCTGGATCCACTGGGAAGTTGGCTTTCTCCTTGACGACTAGGCCAATGACCGTTTTTCCTCTGTGTTTCAGTACGCGTGCTCGCCCGAGCGTGAGGTCTCTTCTAATAGGGAGATCTGCGTGCCTTCTTAGATTCTCTCCTCCATTGTCACAGGGGTTGCCATCTGCGGCCAAAAAGATTATTACGGGCCCGTGTTGGACGACCAAGGGGTCCGGACTGACGCGAATGGTGCCGCTGTAGTTCGGGTTTTGCGGAGTGGTTTCCGGTTGGTCGCTATCCGTGAGGCCATCGTCCGATTCTCCTGTAGAGTCGTCGTCTATACTGACGGGGAGATTAGGAGGCGTATCAGTTCCTTCTTCTGGATGCATTTCGGTTCGGCTGATAGGCTGAAATTCTGGTTCAGCTCTGCTGGTGGATGGCGTATTGCGGACTGATTGTAGCGGTGGCGTCGGTTCCATGTCCGAGATATCTTTGTGTTGGAGTCTCCTCGGAGGGTTGGGGTGACTAAAAATAGGTTCGTCCGAGTCTGTAGAGCTTTCTCGTCCTGTTTCCCAATGCAAATGTACGGGTCCATGATATCTGGGCCGTTTTCTGTTTTCAGGTCCGAGGAATAGTTCTGCGTCTGAGTCGGAACTCGATCGTGGGCGGATAGGACAGGTAACTGCTGTCGTTTTTTCGGGGGGATTACGGGAGAGCGCGTCGGCTACCTTATTAGATTTCCCCGGTTGGTATTGTATTTCATAATCGAATTCGGCTAGTTTTAGCCGCCATCGAACGAGTCGGGACGTTGGGTCCTTGACTCTATGGAGCCAGACCAACGGCTGGTGATCCGTGTATAGGATGAATTTTTTTCCGTATAGGTATGGTCGGAAATGGCTGGTGCAGTATACTATTGCAAGGAGTTCCTTCTCGATGGTGGAGTAATTCACTTCAGCTTGGCACAGCAGTCTGGATGCATATGCAAGGGGGAGTTCCTTATCCGCGTAAGTTTGAGAAATTACGCCTCCCACAGCATAATCGGACGCGTCCGTCGTGAGGTGGAATTCCTTTTCGAAGTCGGGAAATTGCAAAATAGGTTCACTGACCAACTTGTCCTTGAGATACTCGAAGGATTTTTGTTGCTGCACATCCCAAACGAAGGTTGTCCCCTTTCTAAGGAGTGTCGTGAGGGGTCGCGCTTCCTTCGAGAAGTCTGGGATAAATCGCCTATAATACCCGGTCAATCCTAGGAATTGTTTAATACCTTTTGATGTGCGGGGTGCAGGATAATTCGTGACGGAGATTATCTTCTGAGGATCGGGTCTTACGCCGTCCTGCGTGAGGACGTGGCCCAGATACGCCACTTCCTTTCGTAAAAATTGGCATTTACAGGGTTGTAATTTTAGGTTAGCTTCGCGCAGCCTATTGGCGAGCCTTCGAAATTTGATTTCGTGTTCACTAATTGAACTGCAATAGATAACAATATCATCTAAGTAGACGAACATTTCGGACCCTTGCAGCCCTGAAAGGACGTGATCCATAAGTCGCTGGAACGTCGCGGGTGCGTTGCGTAATCCGAAGGGCATTCTTGAGAATTCGTAATGCCCGTGTGGGGCCGAGAACGCAGTTTTCTGCGCGTGTTCTGGTTTCATAGGGATTTGGTGAAAACCAGAAACAAGATCGAACACTGAAAAATACTTGGCGCTGCCGAGCTGATCGAGTATATCTATAATATTTGGGAGCGGGTACGCGTCTGGAACTGTTTTTTGATTAAGGTGGCGATAGTCAATCACCATTCTCCATTTTCGTTTCCCGTCGGCTCCTGGCTTTTTTGGAACTATCCAGAGAGGCGAACTGTACGGGGAGACGGATGGTTTGATAATTTCCTTCTTCAGCAGTTCCTCCATTTGTGTACGGATTTCTTCCTTGTGAATAGGAGGGAAGCGGTATTGTTTAGTAAACACCGGAATCGAGTCTGTGGTTTCTATGGAGTGGCTAATGGCGTGCGTATGGCCTAGGGGTTCGCTGGGCAAGTGGAATACGTCTTCATATTTGCTGACGAGTTGTCGGACGTGATCCTCTTCTTCCCGATTGAGGTCCTTCGGGGATATGAGGTCGAGTATCTCTGCGACTCGTGTTTGTTGGGTGAGCTCGTCCCTGTAAGGGGTTTCGGCGGGTGTGGACCCTTGTAATCCTTCTGTGGGGTTAATTTGATATGCTACCTTCTGATCCGCAATTTGGCATACGAGGGGTGTGGACCTTTGTCCGTTTCGCTGGGTTCTTCCTTCTATGAGGGTTTCGCTAAGGGGGATGGGCCGGTTGCCCTTTTGAGAGTGGGGGTTCATCGTGTCTTCGGTTTGCTTCGGAGTCACGGCTTCCTCGGTATGCTTCACTTGGGGGTACGTTATGGGAGCTTCTTCAAATTTCTCCAGCTGGACTGGGGGTATCCGGATAATCGCCGGTTGCTCGTTGGTGTTAATGATTCGTATATTTGCCTTGCCATCCTGGTTTCGCACTAGGGCTTGTCCTGCGTATAGCCCTTCTCCTATGTCTATGCGTGGAATATATCCTTCCTCGATTTCAGGGTTAGTAACTGTCGCTTGTGCGACCACGCTGGTTCTCGGGGGTACTGTTACTTCGTCGATTTTGTTGAAAGGGACGAAATTGCCATTAAACGCTAGCCATCTATTTTTGAAATCCACCGTTACTCCACTTTCGGTTAGGAATCCCGAACCCAATAACCCTTGATAGCGTAGGGGTATAGTGTCTTCAACGACGTGAAATTGTACGGGGTAGTTGAATAAATTTGCTGTGAGGGTGCCTAGGGTGGGCACCATGTTTTCGGTGATTCCGATTAAATCGATTACGTTGTCCCTGTCGATCTCGCAGGGCGTCGTGATGCACGATTGTTTTATTAAGTTTACCTCTGCTCCCGTGTCGATCATCAAGTCCGTGGGAAAGTTTAATTGCGGGCTGCGGACGTTGATGGAGGGAACATTGTTGTAGGGGGAGAGGTGCACCTTGGCGATTCTGGGCGGAGTTGGTTCGTAGGCCGGAATGTATTTATCGGATGCGCATTTGTCCTGCCCGTTCCACGAGGCGCCTCCCTGTAATCTCGTGGGGGCTGGTCGTTTCCCGACATGTTTTGATCGCGCATTTTCTTACGGCATTCCGCGGCCAAGTGCCCTATTCTCCCGCAGTAGTTGCAGGTTCGCGTCTCAGGTCGACGTGGCGTATTATGATCCGTCGTTGGGTGTAGACGGTCGAAACCTCTTTCGTTATATCGTTCCGGGACCCGCGCAAGGGGCGGATGATTATTAGTCGGGTAGGTCCTGCACGATCGCGCGTCGTGTCCTTCCCGATTGCATAGTTGGCATAGAGTGCGGTGTGTCCTTTCTCCCATAAACCGGCGGCGATCGCGCTCGATCAATTTCGCTACTCGGACCGCTCTGTCGGATGCTTCATCCAAGGACGTCAATGTCGTGGGGTCCATCTGAGTGCGCATTGAAAGGGGAAGTCCGTCTAAAAATGATCTTAACGCTAGCTGATCGACATCGTATAACGCCGTCCTTGAGTTTCGATAATAATCAGCGTCTTCGTCGGTGATGGCGAATTTCAAGTCTTTTACTCTTGAAATATAATCCAAAATGTGTTCATTTCTTCCAATTATGATGTTAGCTAGTTCGCCGCGGTAGTGATCGGAAGTTTTAGCGGGGGCGAACACCGTTTTTAGTCTGCCGATGAATGCGTTAACCGTATCAAAGCAGTAATCCTCCACGACCAAGTACGCGTGGTTTTGTAAACGGTTCCTTAATAAGCGCGCTAACTGAGGTTCGGACGCGGGAGGGATCATTTCTCGAGCTCGTCTGCACGCTCTCGCAAATTGCAGGATCGACATGTTATGTCCATCGAAGCGCGGTACCGTCTCGACGGCATCCTTCAGAGTGACCTGAAGTTTTCCGTACATTGTCGGTTCGATAAACGCGTCGTTACGCGGGTTTCCTTCGCGGTAACCGGAGGCAGGGGTTTCAAAATGTGTTTTAATGCGCTGTTTTCTTGTTAGCGCGTCCACTGCGTCCTGCAGACAGGCTATTTGTTTTGCGAGGTTTTCCAACCCGGAGGCGGTTTGGTGTGTTTGTTCTTCCTGCACCAAATCGTCGGCTGGACTAACAGGTCGCATTTGCTTGTTCATGAATAATTCGTAATGCTCTTCGATTTGAGCTTGTTTTTCGCGCAGGAGATTCAATTTATCTTGCAACGCGGCGGTCGACGCGTCGATGGCTCTGTTAGCATCCTCGACGGGGGTAGCGAGGGGGTTGGATCCGTCGGCGTCACCGTACAGCGACATGGTATTTTATGTATGTGTTTGAGCGAGGTGAACTAATGTATATACATATATTTTGTTTTATATATATGCGCGAGGGGGTTGTGATATGGCGGTTATCTAGTCGTAGGTGATTAATGTTCAGAACACGTATCAAAATTTTGATATTAAAGCGTTTCAAGCTTTAATTGTCGTTTTGAAGGCAATTGTGGGATTGAATTTTCGAATATCCCACCGCTTCAATCTTCGTTTATCGTTTTAAAGGCAATTGTGGGATTGAATTTTCGAATATCCCACCGCTTCAATCTTCGTTTATCGTTTTAAAGGCAATTGTGGGATTGAATTTTCGAATATCCCACCGCTTCAATCTTCGTTTATCGTTTTAAAGGCAATTGTGGGATTGAATTTTCGAATATCCCACCGCTGTCACCAGTTTAATATGTCACGTTCCAGGTTACTTCCGGAAGAGACATACTGTACGCACGCAGGATGAGGAACGGAAATTGAATGGGGAAGGTGAACGTAGGTTCTCGGGGTCGAATTCAAGATTCGCGCACGCCGAGAGGAAAGGTAAGTAGAGAAAAGGAAGAATCTCGGGGTCGAATGCAAGATTCGCGCACGCCGAGAGGAAAGGTAAGTAAAGGAAAAGGAAGAATCTCGGGGTCGAATACAAAATTCGCGCACGCCGAGAGGAAAGGTAAGTAGATAAAATTAAGAATCTCGGGGTCGAATGCAAGATTCGCGCACGCCGAGAGGAAAGGTAAGTAAAGGAAAAGGAAGAATCTCGGGGTCGAATACAAAATTCGCGCACGCCGAGAGGAAAGGTAAGTAGATAAAATTAAGAATCTCGGGGTCGAATGCAAGATTCGCGCACGCCGAGAGGAAAGGTAAGTAAAGAAAGGAAAGGAAATACCTCGGGGTCGAATGCAAGATTCGCGCACGCCGAGAGGAAAGGTAAGTAAAGAAAGGAAAGGAAATACCTCGGGGTCGAATGCAAGATTCGCGCACGCCGAGAGGAAAGGTAAGTAAAGAAAAAGGAAGAATCTCGGGGTCGAATGCAAGATTCGCGCACGCCGAGAGGAAAGGTAAGTAAAGAAAGGAAAGGAAATACCTCGGGGTCGAATGCAAGATTCGCGCACGCCGAGAGGATAGGTAAGTAAAGAAAGGAAAGGAAATACCTCGGGGTCGAATGCAAGATTCGCGCACGCCGAGAGGAAAGGTAAGTAAAGAAAGGAAAGGAAATACCTCGGGGTCGAATGCAAGATTCGCGCACGCCGAGAGGAAAGGTAAGTAAAGGAAAAGGAAGGGAAAGGAAGTTAGGAGTGCCGTACTATTACTGCGGAAGGATTGATCTGCAGCAATACCAATTCCTCGGATTCCAAACAATATTGAGAAATGTGAACGAAACCTCGTAAGGAACGAAATAATAAAACGACTCACCGAGCTGCAATGTCGGGTTTGCGATCCTCGGGTAGACACGTATAATTTTTACCATCGGGTGAGCACCTCGAGTACTTGTCCCGATTGTACTTGCCACAGCTCTTCCGCTGTTATTTCGAAGTACTGTTCTGTGCACTCTGCGCACTGAGATGCTGGGCGGATGGAGGAGATTTCGTTGTTGCAGTGTGCACAAATGGAAATGCGTTGGGCTTCTTCGGCAGTGCTCATGTCATGCCAACCTCCTGATTGATATGCTTGTCCTTGTATGGGGGTCAACTGATTGTAACAGTTGATGCAAATTCGGCCCCAGTCGCTTATGTATATTCCTACTGTGGCGATAGTGGAACACCAAATGTCTAGCAGGGGTTTATAAATCTCTGGATAATCAGAGGGAAGGACGCCGTCCCAGGGACCCTGAAATTCCTGGTCCTCCTCTTCTTCGGCTTCTTCCCAAATATTGTAAGGGAGCTGCATTCGATAAATAATGCTGTGGTGCTGCGCGAAAGTTTCTTGAGGTTCACTGGCTTATTGTATTTATTAGAATAAGTCAAGAATACTTCGAAGTTCGTTGAGGTATTTATTGAAATAAGTCGTGAAATAATTCTATGTTCCTTAAGGTATTTATTGAAATAAATCGTGAAATTATTCTAAGTTCCTTAAGGTATGTATCGAAATAAGTCGTGAAATAATTCTATGTTCATTAAGGTATTTATTGAAATAAATCGTGGAATTATTCTATGTTCTTTAAGATATTTATCGAAATAAGTCGTGAAAGAATTCTATGTTCCTTAAGGTATTTATCGAAATAATTCACTGTATGATTCTAAAATCAAGACCGGTATATCAACGTTCACTGTCACTCGTAGATTGATTCACTGATGTGTAGGCGCTTGCTGACGATTGACTACTGAAGATTGACTGCTGATGATTGACTACTGAAGATTGACTGCTGATGATTGACTACTGACTATTCAGGTGGTGCCGGCTTATTTATACCCATCCCTGGAATCTC
The DNA here is from genome assembly GCA_963583965.1 of Nomada ferruginata. NCBI lineage: Eukaryota > Metazoa > Arthropoda > Insecta > Hymenoptera > Apidae > Nomada > Nomada ferruginata. The sequence continues at coordinate 2,415,379 of OY757225.1, read as the reverse complement.
TGGTATGCGAGGAATGTCTGGTATGCGTGGTATGTCTGGTATGCGTGGTATGCGTGGTATGTTGACTGCTACTGGAGTCGATTGCTCTGGAATGCCAGTGATCCTCAACCGGCAGGGGTTCTCCATTGTACCGAGATTGGTTAAAATAAATTATATTAGTTAATTACAATATTGTTATATGGTGAATTCGGATAGGTTGTTTGATGATATCGTTTTGTAATAAAATATTGTAATAAATTGTATTGGTTAATTATGCGTCTTTTGTATTGTAGGTTCGGGTGTGTTATTTGATTTGATCATATTGTAGCGATATACTCGAGAGGATTCGAAAGGGGTTTTCTTCCTCGTGGAGTGAGGGCTTCTCTTGGGACGCAAAAGGGGTTTCTTCCTCGTGGAGTGAGGGCTTCTCTTGGGACGCAAAAGGGGTTTCTTCCTCGTGGAGTGAGGGCTTCTCTCGAGTGTCGTTGTTCTTCGTTTAAGGTAATGGTGTTTTGTGTAGCGATGAGTTGGAATATTTAGAGATTTTATTTGTTTGCAGGTAGTCGGTGATGAGAAGAGAAATATAAGGTGAGTATCTTATGAGAGGAATTTATTTGTTCGAAAGCAGTCGATGATGAGAAGAGAAATATAAGGTGAGTATCTTATGAGAGGAATTTATTTGTTCGAAAGCAGTCGATGATGAGAAATGTAATGTAAGGTAAGTATCTCGTTTGACTAGCGATGGGTAGGAGTAATAAGAGAGTTTATTTGTTCACAGGTAATCGGTGATGAGAAGCGCAACATAAGGTAAGTACCTCGTTTGACTAGCGATGGGTTGGAGTAATAAGAGAGTTTGTTTGTTCACAGGCAGTGGATATAGTAAATAAAGGAAGAAAAATGTGAGCCGACATGCGGCAAAAAAATGACGGCACGTCACACGGGAGCTGGTAAGTGAATCCTTACCTACCGTCGATGCAAAACGATTGGAAACATCGAATAGCACGTATTCGTGCCAATTATCGATAGAAAGAACGATTGCGGGAGCTGGGAAGTGAATCCTTACCTCCCGTCGATGCAGAACGATTGGAAACATAGCATGTAACGTATTCGAGCCAATTACCGACAGAAAGAACGATTGCGAGGGCTGGGAAGTGAATCCTTACCTAGCGTCGATGAAAAACGATTGGGAACATCGAATAGCACGTATTCGTGCCAATTATCGATAGAAAGAACGATTGCGGGAGCTGGGAAGTGAATCCTCACCTATCGTCAATGCAAAACGATTGCAAACATCGAATAGCACGTATTCGTGCCAATTATCGATAGAAAGAACGATTGCGGGAGCTGGGAAGTGAATCCTCACCTACCGTCGATGCAAAACGATTGGGAACATGGAATAGCACGTATTCGTGCCAATTATCGATAGAAAGAACGATTGCGGGAGCTGGGAAGTGAATCCTTACCTACCGTCGATGAAAAACGATTGGAAACATCGAATAGCACGTATTCGTGCCAATTATCGGTACACAGAACGATTGCGGGAGCTGGGAAGTGTATCCTTTCCTACCGTCGATGCGAAACGATTAGAAACATCGAATATCACGTATTCGTGCGAATTTTAGATAGAAAGAATGATTGCGGGAGCTGGGAAGTGAATCCTTACCTACCGTCGATGCAAAACGATTGGAAACCTCGAATAGCACGTATTCGTGCCAATTATCGATAGAAATAACGATTGCGGGAGCTGGGAAGTGAATCCTTACCTACCGTCGATGCAAAACGATTGGACACATCGAATAGCACGTATTCGTGCCAATTATCGATAGAAAGAACGATTGCGGGAGCTGGGATGTGAATCCTTACCTCCCGTCGATGCAAAACGATTGGAAACATCGAATAGCACGTATTCGTGCCAATTATCGATAGAAAGAACGATTGCGGGAGCTGGGAAGAGAATCCTTACCTCCCGCCGATGCAAAACGATTGGAAACATCGAATAGCACGTATTCGTGCCAATTATCGATAGAAAGAACGATTACGGGAGCTGGGAAGTGAATCCTTACCTACCGTCGATGCAAAACGATTGGAAACATCGAATAGCACGTATTCGTGCCAATCATCGATAGAAAGAACGATTACGGGAGCTGGGAAGTGAATCCTTACCTACCGTCGATGCAAAACGATTGGAAACATCGAATAGCACGTATTCGTGCCAATTATCGATAGAAAGAACGATTGCGGGAGCAGGGAAGTGAATCCTTACCTCCCGTCGATGCACAACGATTGGAAACATAGCATGTAACGTATTCGAGCCAATTACCGACAGAAAGGACGATTGCGAGGGCTGGGAAGTGAATCCTTACCTAGCGTCGATGAAAAACGATTGGAAACATCGAATAGCACGTATTCGTGCCAATTATCGATAGAAAGAACGATTGCGGGAGCTGGGAAGTGAATCCTCACCTATCGTCAATGCAAAACGATTGCAAACATCGAATAGCACGTATTCGTGCCAATTATCGATAGAAAGAACGATGGCGGGAGCTGGGAAGTGAATCCTCACCTACCGTCGATGCAAAACGATTGGGAACATGGAATAGCACGTATTCGTGCCAATTATCGATAGAAAGAACGATTGCGGGAGCTGGGAAGTGAATCCTTACCTCCCGTTCGATGCAAAACGATTGGAAACATCGAATAGCACGTATTCGTGCCAATTATCGATAGAAATAACGATTGCGGGAGCTGGGAAGTGAATCCTTACCTACCGTCGATGCAAAACGATTGGACACATCGAATAGCACGTATTCGTGCCAATTATCGATAGAAAGAACGATTGCGGGAGCTGGGAAGTGAATCCTTACCTCCCGCCGATGCAAAACGATTGGAAACATCGAATAGCACGTATTCGTGCCAATTATCGATAGAAAGACCGATTACGGGAGCTGGGAAGTGAATCCTTACCTACCGTCGATGCAAAACGATTGGAAACATCGAATAGCACGTATTCGTGCCAATTATCGATAGAAAGAACGATTGCGGGAGCTGGGAAGTGAATCCTCACCTATCGTCAATGCAAAACGATTGCAAACATCGAATAGCACGTATTCGTGCCAATTATCGATAGAAAGAACGATTGCGGGAGCTGGGAAGTGAATCTTCACCTACCGTCGATGCAAAACGATTGGGAACATGGAATAGCACGTATTCGTGCCAATTATCAATAGAAAGAACGATTGCGGGAGCTGGGAAGTGAATCCTTACCTCCCGTTCGATGCAAACGATTGGAAACATCGAATAGCACGTATTCGTGCCAATTATCGATAGAAAGAACGATTACGGGAGCTGGGAAGTGAATCCTTACCTACCGTCGATGCAAAACGATTGGAAACATCGAATAGCACGTATTCGTGCCAATTATCGATAGAAAGAACGATTGCGGGAGCTGGGAAGTGAATCCTTACCTCCCGTCGATGCAGAACGATTGGAATCATAGAATGTAACGTATTCGAGCCAATTACCGACAGAAAGAACGATTGCGAGGGCTGGGAAGTGAATCCTTACCTAGCGTCGATGAAAAACGATTGCAAACATCGAATAGCACATATTCGTGCCAATTATCGATAGAAATAACGATTGCGGGAGCTGGGAAGTGAATCCTTACCTACCGTCGATGCAAAACGATTGGACACATCGAATAGCACGTATTCGTGCCAATTATCGATAGAAAGAACGATTGCGGGAGCTGGGATGTGAATCCTTACCTCCCGTCGATGCAAAACGATTGGAAACATCGAATAGCACGTATTCGTGCCAATTATCGATAGAAAGAACGATTGCGGGAGCTGGGAAGTGAATCCTTACCTCCCGCCGATGCAAAACGATTGGAAACATCGAATAGCACGTATTCGTGCCAATTATCGATAGAAATAACGATTGCGGGAGCTGGGAAGTGAATCCTTACCTACCGTCGATGCAAAACGATTGGACACATCGAATAGCACGTATTCGTTCCAATTATCGATAGAAAGAACGATTGCGGGAGCAGGGATGAGAATTCTTAGCTACCGTCGATGCAGGACGATTGGAAACATCGAATATCACGTATGCGTGCCAATTATCGATAGAAAGAACGATTGCTGGAGCTGGGAAGTGAATCCTTACCTACCGTCGATTCAAAACGATTGGAAACATCGAATATCACGTATGCGTGCTAATTATCGATAGAAAGAACGATTGCGGGAGCTGGGAAGTTAATCCTCACCTATCGTCGATGCAAAACGATTGCAAACATCGAATAGCACGTATTCGTGCCAATTATCGATAGAAAGAACGATTGCGGGAGCTGGGAAGTGAATCCTTACCTCCCGTCGATGCAGAACGATTGGAAACATAGAATGTAACGTATTCGAGCCAATTACCGACAGAAACAACGATTGCGAGTGCTGGGAAGTGAATCCTTACCTAGCGTCGATGAAAAACGATTGGAAACATCGAATAGCACGTATTCGTGCCAATTATCGATAGAAAGAACGATTGCGGGAGCTGGGAAGTGAATCCTCACCTACCGTCGATGCAAAACGATTGGGAACATGGAATAGCACGTATTCGTGCCAATTATCGATAGAAAGAACGATTGCGGGAGCTGGGAAGTGAATCCTCAGCTACCGTCGATGCAGAACGATTGGAAACATCGAATATCACGTATGCGTGCCAATTATCGATAGAAAGAACGATTGCGGGAGCTGGGAAGTGAATCCTTAGCTACCGTCGATGCAGAACGATTGGAAACATCGAATTTCACGTATTCGTGCCAATTATCCATAGAAAGAACGATTGCGGGAGCAGGGAAGTGAATTCTTAGCTACCGTCGATGCAGGACGATTGGAAACATCGAATATCACGTATGCGTGCCAATTATCGATAGAAAGAACGATTGCTGGAGCTGGGAAGTGAATCCTTACCTACCGTCGATGCAAAACGATTGGAAACATCGAATATCACGTATGCGTGCTAATTATCGATAGAAAGAACGATTGCGGGAGCTGGGAAGTTAATCCTCACCTATCGTCGATGCAAAACGATTGCAAACATCGAATAGCACGTATTCGTGCCAATTATCGATAGAAAGAACGATTGCGGGAGCTGGGAAGTGAATCCTTACCTACCGTCGATGCAAAACGATTGGAAACCTCGAATAGCACGTATTCGTGCCAATTATCGATAGAAAGTACGATTGCTGGAGCTGGGAAGTGAATCCTTAGCTACCGTCGATGCAGAACGATTGGAAACATCGAATTTCACGTATTCGTGCCAATTATCCATAGAAAGAACGATTGCGGGAGCAGGGAAGTGAATCCATACCTACCGCCGATGCGAAACGATTGGAAACATCGAATAGCACGTATTCGTGCCAATTATCGATAGAAAGAACGATTGCGGGAGCTGGGAAGTGAATCCTTACCTCCCGTCGATGCAGAACGATTGGAAACATAGAATGTAACGTATTCGAGCCAATTACCGACAGCAAGAACGATTGCGAGGGCTGGGAAGTGAATCCTTACATAGCGTGGATGAAAAACGATTGGAAACATCGAATAGCACGTATTCGTGCCAATTATCGATAGAAAGAACGATTGCGGGAGCTGGGAAGTGAATCCTCACCTATCGTCAATGCAAAACGATTGCAAACATCGAATAGCACGTATTCGTGCCAATTATCGATAGAAAGAACGATTGCGGGAGCTGGGAAGTGAATCCTCACCTACCGTCGATGCAAAACGATTGGGAACATGGAATAGCACGTATTCGTGCCAATTATCGATAGAAAGAACGATTGCGGGAGCTGGGAAGTGAATCCTCAGCTACCGTCGATGCAGAACGATTGGAAACATCGAGTATCACGTATGCGTGCCAATTATCGATAGAAAGAACGATTGCGGGAGCTGGGAAGTGAATCCTTAGCTACCGTCGATGCAGAACGATTGTAAACATCGAATATCACATATTCGTGCCAATTAACGATAGAAAGAACGATTGCGGTTGCTGGGAAGTGAATTCTTAGCTACCGTCGATGCAGAACGATTGGAAACATCGAATATCACGTATGCGTGCCAATTATCGATAGAACGAACGATTGCGGGAGCTGGGAAGTGAATCCTTACCTACCGTCGATGCAAAACGATTGGAAACATCGAATAGCACGTATTCGTGCCAATTATCGATAGAAAGAACGATTGCGGGAGCTGGGAAGTGAATCCTTACCTCCCGTCGATGCAGAACGATTGGAAACATAGAATGTAACGTATTCGAGCCAATTACCGACAGAAACAACGATTGCGAGTGCTGGGAAGTGAATCCTTACCTAGCGTCGATGAAAAACGATTGGAAACATCGAATAGCACGTATTCGTGCCAATTATCGATAGAAAGAACGATTGCGGGAGCTGGGAAGTGAATCCTCACCTACCGTCGATGCAAAACGATTGGGAACATGGAATAGCACGTATTCGTGCCAATTATCGATAGAAAGAACGATTGCGGGAGCTGGGAAGTGAATCCTCAGCTACCGTCGATGCAGAACGTTTGGAAACATCGAATATCACGTATGCGTGCCAATTATCGATAGAAAGAACGATTGCGGGAGCTGGGAAGTGAATCCTTAGCTACCGTCGATGCAGAACGATTGGAAACATCGAATTTCACGTATTCGTGCCAATTATCCATAGAAAGAACGATTGCGGGAGCAGGGAAGTGAATTCTTAGCTACCGTCGATGCAGGACGATTGGAAACATCGAATATCACGTATGCGTGCCAATTATCGATAGAAAGAACGATTGCTGGAGCTGGGAAGTGAATCCTTACCTACCGTCGATGCAAAACGATTGGAAACATCGAATAGCACGTATTCGTGCCAATTATCGATAGAAAGAACGATTGCGGGAGCTGGGAAGTGAATCCTTACCTCCCGTCGATGCAGAACGATTGGAAACATAGCATGTAACGTATTCGAGCCAATTACCGACAGAAAGAACGATTGCGAGGGCTGGGAAGTGAATCCTTACCTAGCGTCGATGAAAAACGATTGGAAACATCGAATAGCATGTATTCGTGCCAATTATCGATAGAAAGAACGATTGCGGGAGCTGGGAAGTGAATCCTCACCTATCGTCAATGCAAAACGATTGCAAACATCGAATAGCACGTATTCGTGCCAATTATCGATAGAAAGAACGATTGCGGGAGCTGGGAAGTGAATCTTCACCTACCGTCGATGCAAAACGATTGGGAACATGGAATAGCACGTATTCGTGCCAATTATCGATAGAAAGAACGATTGCGGGAGCTGGGAAGTGAATCCTTACCTCCCGTTCGATGCAAACGATTGGAAACATCGAATAGCACGTATTCGTGCCAATTATCGATAGAAATAACGATTGCGGGAGCTGGGAAGTGAATCCTTACCTACCGTCGATGCAAAACGATTGGACACATCGAATAGCACGTATTCGTTCCAATTATCGATAGAAAGAACGATTGCGGGAGCTGGGAAGTGAATCCTTACCTCCCTCCGATGCAAAACGATTGGAAACATCGAATAGCACGTATTCGTGCCAATTAACGATAGAAAGAACGATTACGGGAGCTGGGAAGTGAATCCTTACCTACCGTCGATGCAAAACGATTGGAAACATCGAATAGCACGTATTCGTGCCAATTATCGATAGAAAGAACGATTGCGGGAGCTGGGAAGTGAATCCTTACCTCCCGTCGATGCAGAACGATTGGAATCATAGAATGTAACGTATTCGAGCCAATTACCGACAGAAAGAACGATTGCGAGGGCTGGGAAGTGAATCCTTACCTAGCGTCGATGAAAAACGATTGCAAACATCGAATAGCACGTATTCGTGCCAATTATCGATAGAAATAACGATTGCGGGAGCTGGGAAGTGAATCCTTACCTACCGTCGATGCAAAACGATTGGACACATCGAATAGCACGTATTCGTGCCAATTATCGATAGAAAGAACGATTGCGGGAGCTGGGATGTGAATCCTTACCTACCGTCGATGCAAAACGATTGGAAACCTCGAATAGCACGTATTCGTGCCAATTATCGATAGAAAGTACGATTGCTGGAGCTGGGAAGTGAATCCTTAGCTACCGTCGATGCAGAACGATTGGAAACATCGAATTTCACGTATTCGTGCCAATTATCCATAGAAAGAACGATTGCGGGAGCAGGGAAGTGAATCCATACCTACCGCCGATGCGAAACGATTGGAAACATCGAATAGCACGTATTCGTGCCAATTATCGATAGAAAGAACGATTGCGGGAGCTGGGAAGTGAATCCTTACCTCCCGTCGATGCAGAACGATTGGAAACATAGAATGTAACGTATTCGAGCCAATTACCGACAGCAAGAACGATTGCGAGGGCTGGGAAGTGAATCCTTACATAGCGTGGATGAAAAACGATTGGAAACATCGAATAGCACGTATTCGTGCCAATTATCGATAGAAAGAACGATTGCGGGAGCTGGGAAGTGAATCCTCACCTATCGTCAATGCAAAACGATTGCAAACATCGAATAGCACGTATTCGTGCCAATTATCGATAGAAAGAACGATTGCGGGAGCTGGGAAGTGAATCCTCACCTACCGTCGATTCAAAACGATTGGGAACATGGAATAGCACGTATTCGTGCCAATTATCGATAGAAAGAACGATTGCGGGAGCTGGGAAGTGAATCCTCAGCTACCGTCGATGCAGAACGATTGGAAACATCGAGTATCACGTATGCGTGCCAATTATCGATAGAAAGAACGATTGCGGGAGCTGGGAAGTGAATCCTTAGCTACCGTCGATGCAGAACGATTGTAAACATCGAATATCACATATTCGTGCCAATTAACGATAGAAAGAACGATTGCGGTTGCTGGGAAGTGAATTCTTAGCTACCGTCGATGCAGAACGATTGGAAACATCGAATATCACGTATGCGTGCCAATTATCGATAGAACGAACGATTGCGGGAGCTGGGAAGTGAATCCTTACCTACCGTCGATGCAAAACGATTGGAAACATCGAATAGCACGTATTCGTGCCAATTATCGATAGAAAGAACGATTGCGGGAGCTGGGAAGTGAATCCTTACCTCCCGTCGATGCAGAACGATTGGAAACATAGAATGTAACGTATTCGAGCCAATTACCGACAGAAAGAACGATTGCGAGGGCTGGGAAGTGAATCCTTACCTAGCGTCGATGAAAAACGATTGCAAACATCGAATAGCACGTATTCGTGCCAATTATCGATAGAAATAACGATTGCGGGAGCTGGGAAGTGAATCCTTACCTACCGTCGATGCAAAACGATTGGACACATCGAATAGCACGTATTCGTGCCAATTATCGATAGAAAGAAAGATTGCGGGAGCTGGGATGTGAATCCTTACCTCCCGTCGATGCAAAACGATTGGAAACATCGAATAGCACGTATTCGTGCCAATTATCGATAGAAAGAACGATTGCGGTAGCTGGGAAGTGAATCCTTACCTCCCGCCGATGCAAAACGATTGGAAACATCGAATAGCACGTATTCGTGCCAATTATCGATAGAAAGAACGATTACGGGAGCTGGGAAGTGAATCCTTACCTACCGTCGATGCAAAACGATTGGAAACATCGAATAGCACGTATTCGTGCCAATTATCGATAGAAAGAACGATTGCGGGAGCATGGAAGTGAATCCTTACCTCCCGTCGATGCAGAACGATTGGAAACATAGCATGTAACGTATTCGAGCCAATTACCGACAGAAAGGACGATTGCGAGGGCTGGGAAGTGAATCCTTACCTAGCGTCGATGAAAAACGATTGGAAACATCGAATAGCACGTATTCGTGCCAATTATCGATAGAAAGAACGATTGCGGGAGCTGGGAAGTGAATCCTCACCTATCGTCAATGCAAAACGATTGCAAACATCGAATAGCACGTATTCGTGCCAATTATCCATAGAAAGAACGATTGCGGGAGCTGGGAAGTGAATCCTCACCTACCGTCGATGCAAAACGATTGGGAACATGGAATAGCACGTATTCGTGCCAATTATCGATAGAAAGAACGATTGCGGGAGCTGGGAAGTGAATCCTTACCTCCCGTTCGATGCAAACGATTGGAAACATCGAATAGCACGTATTCGTGCCAATTGTCGATAGAAATAACGATTGCGGGAGCTGGGAAGTGAATCCTTACCTACCGTCGATGCAAAACGATTGGACACATCGAATAGCACGTATTCGTTCCAATTATCGATAGAAAGAACGATTGCGGGAGCTGGGAAGTGAATCCTTACCTCCCTCCGATGCAAAACGATTGGAAACATCGAATAGCACGTATTCGTGCCAATTATCGATAGAAAGAACGATTACGGGAGCTGGGAAGTGAATCCTTACCTACCGTCGATGCAAAACGATTGGAAACATCGAATAGCACGTATTCGTGCCAATTATCGATAGAAAGAACGATTGCGGGAGCTGGGAAGTGAATCCTTACCTCCCGTCGATGCAGAACGATTGGAAACATAGAATGTAACGTATTCGAGCCAATTACCGACAGAAAGAACGATTGCGAGGGCTGGGAAGTGAATCCTTACCTAGCGTCGATGAAAAACGATTGCAAACATCGAATAGCACGTATTCGTGCCAATTATCGATAGAAAGAACGATTGCGGGAGCTGGGAAGTGAATCCTCACCTACCGTCGATGCAAAACAATTGGGAACATGGAATAGCACGTATTCGTGCCAATTATCGATAGAAAGAACGATTGCGGGAGCTGGGAAGCGAATCCTCAGCTACCGTCGATGCAGAACGATTGGAAACATCGAATATCACGTATGCGTGCCAATTATCGATAGAAAGAACGATTGCGGGAGCTGGGAAGTGAATCCTTAGCTACCGTCGATGCAGAACGATTGTAAACATCGAATATCACATATTCGTGCCAATTAACGATAGAAAGAACGATTGCGGTTGCTGGGAAGTGAATTCTTAGCTACCGTCGATGCAGAACGATTGGAAACATCGAATATCACGTATGCGTGCCAATTATCGATAGAAAGAACGATTGCGGGAGCTGGGAAGTGAATCCTCACCTACCGTCGATGCAAAACGATTGGGAACATGGAATAGCACGTATTCGTGCCAATTATCGATAGAAAGAACGATTGCGGGAGCTGCGAAGTGAATCCTTACCTCCCGTTCGAAGCAAAACGATTGGAAACATCGAATAGCACGTATTCGTGCCAATTATCGATAGAAATAACGATTGCCGGGGCAGGGATGTGAATCCTTACCTACCGTCGATGCAAAACGATTGGACACATCGAATAGCACGTATTCGTGCCAATTATCGATAGAAAGAACGATTGCGGGAGCTGGGAAGTGAATCCTTACCTCCCGTCGATGCAAAACGATTGGAAACATCGAATAGCACGTATTCGTGCCAATTATCGATAGAAAGAACGATTGCGGGAGCTGGGAAGTGAATCGTTACCTCCCGCCGTTGCAAAACGATTGGAAACATCGAATAGCACGTATTCGTGCCAATTATCGATAGAAAGAACGATTACGGGAGCTGGGAAGTGAATCCTTACCTACCGTCGATGCAAAACGATTGGAAACATCGAATAGCACGTATTTGTGCCAATTATCGATAGAAAGAACGATTGCGGGAGCTGGGAAGTGAATCCTCACCTACCGTCGATTCAAAACGATTGGGAACATGGAATAGCACGTATTCGTGCCAATTATCGATAGAAAGAACGATTGCGGGAGCTGGGAAGTGAATCCTCAGCTACCGTCGATGCAGAACGATTGGAAACATCGAGTATCACGTATGCGTGCCAATTATCGATAGAAAGAACGATTGCGGGAGCTGGGAAGTGAATCCTTAGCTACCGTCGATGCAGAACGATTGTAAACATCGAATATCACATATTCGTGCCAATTAACGATAGAAAGAACGATTGCGGTTGCTGGGAAGTGAATTCTTAGCTACCGTCGATGCAGAACGATTGGAAACATCGAATATCACGTATGCGTGCCAATTATCGATAGAACGAACGATTGCGGGAGCTGGGAAGTGAATCCTTACCTACCGTCGATGCAAAACGATTGGAAACATCGAATAGCACGTATTCGTGCCAATTATCGATAGAAAGAACGATTGCGGGAGCTGGGAAGTGAATCCTTACCTCGCGTCGATGCAGAACGATTGGAAACATAGAATGTAACGTATTCGAGCCAATTACCGACAGAAACAACGATTGCGAGTGCTGGGAAGTGAATCCTTACCTAGCGTCGATGAAAAACGATTGGAAACATCGAATAGCACGTATTCGTGCCAATTATCGATAGAAAGAACGATTGCGGGAGCTGGGAAGTGAATCCTCACCTACCGTCGATGCAAAACGATTGGGAACATGGAATAGCACGTATTCGTGCCAATTATCGATAGAAAGAACGATTGCGGGAGCTGGGAAGTGAATCCTCAGCTACCGTCGATGCAGAACGATTGGAAACATCGAATATCACGTATGCGTGCCAATTATCGATAGAAAGAACGATTGCGGGAGCTGGGAAGTGAATCCTTAGCTACCGTCGATGCAGAACGATTGGAAACATCGAATTTCACGTATTCGTGCCAATTATCCATAGAAAGAACGATTGCGGGAGCAGGGAAGTGAATTCTTAGCTACCGTCGATGCAGGACGATTGGAAACATCGAATAGCACGTATTCGTGCCAATTATCGATAGAAATAACGATTGCGGGAGCTGGGAAGTGAATCCTTACCTACCGTCGATGCAAAACGATTGGACACATCGAATAGCACGTATTCTTGCCAATTATCGATAGAAAGAACGATTGCGGGAGCATGGAAGTGAATCCTTACCTCCCGTCGATGCAGAACGATTGGAAACATAGCATGTAACGTATTCGAGCCAATTACCGACAGAAAGGACGATTGCGAGGGCTGGGAAGTGAATCCTTACCTAGCGTCGATGAAAAACGATTGGAAACATCGAATAGCACGTATTCGTGCCAATTATCGATAGAAAGAACGATTGCGGGAGCTGGGAAGTGAATCCTCACCTATCGTCAATGCAAAACGATTGCAAACATCGAATAGCACGTATTCGTGCCAATTATCCATAGAAAGAACGATTGCGGGAGCTGGGAAGTGAATCCTCACCTACCGTCGATGCAAAACGATTGGGAACATGGAATAGCACGTATTCGTGCCAATTATCGATAGAAAGAACGATTGCGGGAGCTGGGAAGTGAATCCTTACCTCCCGTTCGATGCAAACGATTGGACACATCGAATAGCACGTATTCGTTCCAATTATCGATAGAAAGAACGATTGCGGGAGCTGGGAAGTGAATCCTTACCTCCCTCCGATGCAAAACGATTGGAAACATCGAATAGCACGTATTCGTGCCAATTATCGATAGAAAGAACGATTACGGGAGCTGGGAAGTGAATCCTTACCTACCGTCGATGCAAAACGATTGGAAACATCGAATAGCACGTATTCGTGCCAATTATCGATAGAAAGAACGATTGCGGGAGCTGGGAAGTGAATCCTTACCTCCCGTCGATGCAGAACGATTGGAAACATAGAATGTAACGTATTCGAGCCAATTACCGACAGAAAGAACGATTGCGAGGGCTGGGAAGTGAATCCTTACCTAGCGTCGATGAAAAACGATTGCAAACATCGAATAGCACGTATTCGTGCCAATTATCGATAGAAAGAACGATTGCGGGAGCTGGGAAGTGAATCCTCACCTACCGTCGATGCAAAACAATTGGGAACATGGAATAGCACGTATTCGTGCCAATTATCGATAGAAAGAACGATTGCGGGAGCTGGGAAGTGAATCCTCAGCTACCGTCGATGCAGAACGATTGGAAACATCGAATATCACGTTTGCGTGCCAATTATCGATAGAAAGAACGATTGCGGGAGCTGGGAAGTGAATCCTTAGCTACCGTCGATGCAGAACGATTGTAAACATCGAATATCACATATTCGTGCCAATTAACGATAGAAAGAACGATTGCGGTTGCTGGGAAGTGAATTCTTAGCTACCGTCGATGCAGAACGATTGGAAACATCGAATATCACGTATGCGTGCCAATTATCGATAGAAAGAACGATTGCGGGAGCTGGGAAGTGAATCCTCACCTACCGTCGATGCAAAACGATTGGGAACATGGAATAGCACGTATTCGTGCCAATTATCGATAGAAAGAACGATTGCGGGAGCTGCGAAGTGAATCCTTACCTCCCGTTCGAAGCAAAACGATTGGAAACATCGAATAGCACGTATTCGTGCCAATTATCGATAGAAAGAACGATTACGGGAGCTGGGAAGTGAATCCTTACCTACCGTCGATGCAAAACGATTGGAAACATCGAATAGCACGTATTCGTGCCAATTATCGATAGAAAGAACGATTGCGGGAGCTGGGAAGTGAATCCTTACCTCCCGTCGATGCAGAACGATTGGAAACATAGAATGTAACGTATTCGAGCCAATTACCGACAGAAAGAACGATTGCGAGGGCTGGGAAGTGAATCCTTACCTAGCGTCGATGAAAAACGATTGCAAACATCGAATAGCACGTATTCGTGCCAATTATCGATAGAAAGAACGATTGCGGGAGCTGGGAAGTGAATACTCACCTACCGTCGATGCAAAACAATTGGGAACATGGAATAGCACGTATTCGTGCCAATTATCGATAGAAAGAACGATTGCGGGAGCTGGGAAGTGAATCCTCAGCTACCGTCGATGCAGAACGATTGGAAACATCGAATATCACGTTTGCGTGCCAATTATCGATAGAAAGAACGATTGCGGTTGCTGGGAAGTGAATTCTTAGCTACCGTCGATGCAGAACGATTGGAAACATCGAATATCACGTATGCGTGCCAATTATCGATAGAAAGAACGATTGCGGGAGCTGGGAAGTGAATCCTCACCTACCGTCGATGCAAAACGATTGGGAACATGGAATAGCTCGTATTCGTGCCAATTATCGATAGAAAGAACGATTGCGGGAGCTGCGAAGTGAATCCTTACCTCCCGTTCGAAGCAAAACGATTGGAAACATCGAATAGCACGTATTCGTGCCAATTATCGATAGAAATAACGATTGCCGGGGCAGGGATGTGAATCCTTACCTACCGTCGATGCAAAACGATTGGACACATCGAATAGCACGTATTCGTGCCAATTATCGATAGAAAGAACGATTGCGGGAGCTGGGAAGTGAATCCTTACCTCCCGTCGATGCAAAACGATTGGAAACATCGAATAGCACGTATTCGTGCCAATTATCGATAGAAAGAACGATTGCGGGAGCTGGGAAGTGAATCGTTACCTCCCGCCGTTGCAAAACGATTGGAAACATCGAATAGCACGTATTCGTGCCAATTATCGATAGAAAGAACGATTACGGGAGCTGGGAAGTGAATCCTTACCTACCGTCGATGCAAAACGATTGGAAACATCGAATAGCACGTATTTGTGCCAATTATCGATAGAAAGAACGATTGCGGGAGCTGGGAAGTGAATCCTTACCTCCCGTCGATGCAGAACGATTGGAAACATAGAATGTAACGTATTCGAGCCAATTACCGACAGAAACAACGATTGCGAGTGCTGGGAAGTGAATCCTTACCTAGCGTCGATGAAAAACGATTGGAAACATCGAATAGCACGTATTCGTGCCAATTATCGATAGAAAGAACGATTGCGGGAGCTGGGAAGTGAATCCTCACCTATCGTCGATGCAAAACGATTGCAAACATCGAATAGCACGTATTCGTGCCAATTATCGATAGAAAGAACGATTGCGGGAGCTGGGAAGTGAATCCTTAGCTACCGTCGATGCAGAACGATTGGAAACATCGAATTTCACGTATTCGTGCCAATTATCCATAGAAAGAACGATTGCGGGAGCAGGGAAGTGAATTCTTAGCTACCGTCGATGCAGGACGATTGGAAACATCGAATATCACGTATGCGTGCCAATTATCGATAGAAAGAACGATTGCTGGAGCTGGGAAGTGAATCCTTACCTACCGTCGATGCAAAACGATTGGAAACATCGAATATCACGTATGCGTGCTAATTATCGATAGAAAGAACGATTGCGGGAGCTGGGAAGTTAATCCTCACCTATCGTCGATGCAAAACGATTGCAAACATCGAATAGCACGTATTCGTGCCAATTATCGATAGAAAGAACGATTGCGGGAGCTGGGAAGTGAATCCTTACCTCCCGTCGATGCAGAACGATTGGAAACATAGAATGTAACGTATTCGAGCCAATTACCGACAGAAACAACGATTATGAGTGCTGGGAAGTGAATCCTTACCTAGCGTCGATGAAAAACGATTGGAAACATCGAATAGCACGTATTCGTGCCAATTATCGATAGAAAGAACGATTGCGGGAGCTGGGAAGTGAATCCTCACCTACCGTCGATGCAAAACGATTGGGAACATGGAATAGCACGTATTCGTGCCAATTATCGATAGAAAGAACGATTGCGGGAGCTGGGAAGTGAATCCTCAGCTACCGTCGATGCAGAACGATTGGAAACATCGAATATCACGTATGCGTGCCAATTATCGATAGAAAGAACGATTGCGGGAGCTGGGAAGTGAATCCTTAGCTACCGTCGATGCAGAACGATTGGAAACATCGAATTTCACGTATTCGTGCCAATTATCCATAGAAAGAACGATTGCGGGAGCAGGGAAGTGAATTCTTAGCTACCGTCGATGCAGGACGATTGGAAACATCGAATATCACGTATGCGTGCCAATTATCGATAGAAAGAACGATTGCTGGAGCTGGGAAGTGAATCCTTACCTACCGTCGATGCAAAACGATTGGAAACATCGAATATCACGTATGCGTGCTAATTATCGATAGAAAGAACGATTGCGGGAGCTGGGAAGTTAATCCTCACCTATCGTCGATGCAAAACGATTGCAAACATCGAATAGCACGTATTCGTGCCAATTATCGATAGAAAGAACGATTGCGGGAGCTGGGAAGTGAATCCTTACCTACCGTCGATGCAAAACGATTGGAAACCTCGAATAGCACGTATTCGTGCCAATTATCGATAGAAAGTACGATTGCTGGAGCTGGGAAGTGAATCCTTAGCTACCGTCGATGCAGAACGATTGGAAACATCGAATTTCACGTATTCGTGCCAATTATCCATAGAAAGAACGATTGCGGGAGCAGGGAAGTGAAACCATACCTACCGCCGATGCGAAACGATTGGAAACATCGAATAGCACGTACTCGTGCCAATTATCGATAGAAAGAACGATTGCGGGAGCTGGGAAGTGAATCCTTACCTCCCGTCGATGCAGAACGATTGGAAACATAGAATGTAACGTATTCGAGCCAATTACCGACAGCAAGAACGATTGCGAGGGCTGGGAAGTGAATCCTTACATAGCGTGGATGAAAAACGATTGGAAACATCGAATAGCACGTATTCGTGCCAATTATCGATAGAAAGAACGATTGCGGGAGCTGGGAAGTGAATCCTCACCTATCGTCAATGCAAAACGATTGCAAACATCGAATAGCACGTATTCGTGCCAATTATCGATAGAAAGAACGATTGCGGGAGCTGGGAAGTGAATCCTCACCTACCGTCGATGCAAAACGATTGGGAACATGGAATAGCACGTATTCGTGCCAATTATCGATAGAAAGAACGATTGCGGGAGCTGGGAAGTGAATCCTCAGCTACCGTCGATGCAGAACGATTGGAAACATCGAGTATCACGTATGCGTGCCAATTATCGATAGAAAGAACGATTGCGGGAGCTGGGAAGTGAATCCTTAGCTACCGTCGATGCAGAACGATTGTAAACATCGAATATCACATATTCGTGCCAATTAACGATAGAAAGAACGATTGCGGTTGCTGGGAAGTGAATTCTTAGCTACCGTCGATGCAGAACGATTGGAAACATCGAATATCACGTATGCGTGCCAATTATCGATAGAACGAACGATTGCGGGAGCTGGGAAGTGAATCCTTACCTACCGTCGATGCAAAACGATTGGAAACATCGAATAGCACGTATTCGTGCCAATTATCGATAGAAAGAACGATTGCGGGAGCTGGGAAGTGAATCCTTACCTCCCGTCGATGCAGAACGATTGGAAACATAGAATGTAACGTATTCGAGCCAATTACCGACAGAAAGAACGATTGCGAGGGCTGGGAAGTGAATCCTTACCTAGCGTCGATGAAAAACGATTGCAAACATCGAATAGCACGTATTCGTGCCAATTATCGATAGAAAGAACGATTGCGGGAGCTGGGAAGTGAATCCTCACCTACCGTCGATGCAAAACAATTGGGAACATGGAATAGCACGTATTCGTGCCAATTATCGATAGAAAGAACGATTGCGGGAGCTGGGAAGTGAATCCTCAGCTACCGTCGATGCAGAACGATTGGAAACATCGAATATCACGTATGCGTGCCAATTATCGATAGAAAGAACGATTGCGGGAGCTGGGAAGTGAATCCTTAGCTACCGTCGATGCAGAACGATTGTAAACATCGAATATCACATATTCGTGCCAATTAACGATAGAAAGAACGATTGCGGTTGCTGGGAAGTGAATTCTTAGCTACCGTCGATGCAGAACGATTGGAAACATCGAATATCACGTATGCGTGCCAATTATCGATAGAAAGAACGATTGCGGGAGCTGGGAAGTGAATCCTCACCTACCGTCGATGCAAAACGATTGGGAACATGGAATAGCACGTATTCGTGCCAATTATCGATAGAAAGAACGATTGCGGGAGCTGCGAAGTGAATCCTTACCTCCCGTTCGAAGCAAAACGATTGGAAACATCGAATAGCACGTATTCGTGCCAATTATCGATAGAAATAACGATTGCCGGGGCAGGGATGTGAATCCTTACCTACCGTCGATGCAAAACGATTGGACACATCGAATAGCACGTATTCGTGCCAATTATCGATAGAAAGAACGATTACGGGAGCTGGGAAGTGAATCCTTACCTCCCGTCGATGCAAAACGATTGGAAACATCGAATAGCACGTATTCGTGCCAATTATCGATAGAAAGAACGATTGCGGGAGCTGGGAAGTGAATCGTTACCTCCCGCCGTTGCAAAACGATTGGAAACATCGAATAGCACGTATTCGTGCCAATTATCGATAGAAAGAACGATTACGGGAGCTGGGAAGTGAATCCTTACCTACCGTCGATGCAAAACGATTGGAAACATCGAATAGCACGTATTTGTGCCAATTATCGACAGAAACAACGATTGCGAGTGCTGGGAAGTGAATCCTTACCTAGCGTCGATGAAAAACGATTGGAAACATCGAATAGCACGTATTCGTGCCAATTATCGATAGAAAGAACGATTGCGGGAGCTGGGAAGTGAATCCTCACCTACCGTCGATGCAAAACGATTGGGAACATGGAATAGCACGTATTCGTGCCAATTATCGATAGAAAGAACGATTGCGGGAGCTGGGAAGTGAATCCTCAGCTACCGTCGATGCAGAACGATTGGAAACATCGAATATCACGTATGCGTGCCAATTATCGATAGAAAGAACGATTGCGGGAGCTGGGAAGTGAATCCTTAGCTACCGTCGATGCAAAACGATTGGAAACATCGAATTTCACGTATTCGTGCCAATTATCCATAGAAAGAACGATTGCGGGAGCAGGGAAGTGAATTCTTAGCTACCGTCGATGCAGGACGATTGGAAACATCGAATATCACGTATGCGTGCCAATTATCGATAGAAAGAACGATTGCTGGAGCTGGGAAGTGAATCCTTACCTACCGTCGATGCAAAACGATTGGAAACATCGAATATCACGTATGCGTGCTAATTATCGATAGAAAGAACGATTGCGGGAGCTGGGAAGTTAATCCTCACCTATCGTCGATGCAAAACGATTGCAAACATCGAATAGCACGTATTCGTGCCAATTATCGATAGCAAGAACGATTGCGGGAGCTGGGAAGTGAATCCTTACCTCCCGTCGATGCAGAACGATTGGAAACATAGAATGTAACGTATTCGAGCCAATTACCGACAGAAACAACGATTGCGAGTGCTGGGAAGTGAATCCTTACCTAGCGTCGATGAAAAACGATTGGAAACATCGAATAGCACGTATTCGTGCCAATTATCGATAGAAAGAACGATTGCGGGAGCTGGGAAGTGAATCCTCACCTACCGTCGATGCAAAACGATTGGGAACATGGAATAGCACGTATTCGTGCCAATTATCGATAGAAAGAACGATTGCGGGAGCTGGGAAGTGAATCCTCAGCTACCGTCGATGCAGAACGATTGGAAACATCGAATATCACGTATGCGTGCCAATTATCGATAGAAAGAACGATTGCGGGAGCTGGGAAGTGAATCCTTAGCTACCGTCGATGCAGAACGATTGGAAACATCGAATTTCACGTATTCGTGCCAATTATCCATAGAAAGAA
This sequence comes from Nomada ferruginata, assembly GCA_963583965.1. Taxonomy (NCBI): domain Eukaryota; kingdom Metazoa; phylum Arthropoda; class Insecta; order Hymenoptera; family Apidae; genus Nomada; species Nomada ferruginata. The sequence goes on along the minus strand of OY757225.1, from coordinate 2,394,763 downwards.
CGATTGCGGGAGCAGGGAAGTGAATTCTTAGCTACCGTCGATGCAGGACGATTGGAAACATCGAATATCACGTATGCGTGCCAATTATCGATAGAAAGAACGATTGCGGGAGCTGGGAAGTTAATCCTCACCTATCGTCGATGCAAAACGATTGCAAACATCGAATAGCACGTATTCGTGCCAATTATCGATAGAAAGAACGATTGCGGGAGCTGGGAAGTGAATCCTTACCTACCGTCGATGCAAAACGATTGGAAACCTCGAATAGCACGTATTCGTGCCAATTATCGATAGAAAGTACGATTGCTGGAGCTGGGAAGTGAATCCTTAGCTACCGTCGATGCAGAACGATTGGAAACATCGAATTTCACGTATTCGTGCCAATTATCCATAGAAAGAACGATTGCGGGAGCAGGGAAGTGAATCCATACCTACCGCCGATGCGAAACGATTGGAAACATCGAATAGCACGTATTCGTGCCAATTATCGATAGAAAGAACGATTGCGGGAGCTGGGAAGTGAATCCTTACCTCCCGTCGATGCAGAACGATTGGAAACATAGAATGTAACGTATTCGAGCCAATTACCGACAGCAAGAACGATTGCGAGGGCTGGGAAGTGAATCCTTACATAGCGTGGATGAAAAACGATTGGAAACATCGAATAGCACGTATTCGTGCCAATTATCGATAGAAAGAACGATTGCGGGAGCTGGGAAGTGAATCCTCACCTATCGTCAATGCAAAACGATTGCAAACATCGAATAGCACGTATTCGTGCCAATTATCGATAGAAAGAACGATTGCGGGAGCTGGGAAGTGAATCCTCACCTACCGTCGATGCAAAACGATTGGGAACATGGAATAGCACGTATTCGTGCCAATTATCGATAGAAAGAACGATTGCGGGAGCTGGGAAGTGAATCCTCAGCTACCGTCGATGCAGAACGATTGGAAACATCGAGTATCACGTATGCGTGCCAATTATCGATAGAAAGAACGATTGCGGGAGCTGGGAAGTGAATCCTTAGCTACCGTCGATGCAGAACGATTGTAAACATCGAATATCACATATTCGTGCCAATTAACGATAGAAAGAACGATTGCGGTTGCTGGGAAGTGAATTCTTAGCTACCGTCGATGCAGAACGATTGGAAACATCGAATATCACGTATGCGTGCCAATTATCGATAGAACGAACGATTGCGGGAGCTGGAAAGTGGATCCTTACCTCCCGTCGATGCAAAACGATTGGAAACATCGAATAGCACGTAATCGTGCCAATTATCGATAGAAAGAACGATTGCGGGAGCTGGGAAGTGAATCCTTACCTCCCGTCGATGCAGAACGATTGGAAACATAGAATGTAACGTATTCGAGCCAATTACCGACAGAAAGAACGATTGCGAGGGCTGGGAAGTGAACCCTTACCTAGCGTCGATGAAAAACGATTGGAAACATCGAATAGCACGTATTCGTGCCAATTATCGATAGAAAGAACGATTGCGGGAGCTGGGAAGTGAATCCTCACCTATCGTCAATGCAAAACGATTGCAAACATCGAATAGCACGTATTCGTGCCAATTATCGATAGAAAGAACGATTGCGGGAGCTGGGAAGTGAATCCTCACCTACCGTCGATGCAAAACGATTGGGAACATGGAATAGCACGTATTCGTGCCAATTATCGATAGAAAGAACGATTGCGGGAGCTGGGAAGTGAATCCTCAGCTACCGTCGATGCAGAACGATTGGGAACATGGAATAGCACGTATTCGTGCCAATTATCGATAGAAAGAACGATTGCGGGAGCTGGGAAGTGAATCCTTAGCTACCGTCGATGCAGAACGATTGTAAACATCGAATATCACATATTCGTGCCAATTAACGATAGAAAGAACGATTGCGGTTGCTGGGAAGTGAATTCTTAGCTACCGTCGATGCAGAACGATTGGAAACATCGAATATCACGTATGCGTGCTAATTATCGATAGAAAGAACGATTGCGGGAGCTGGGAAGTTAATCCTCACCTATCGTCGATGCAAAACGATTGCAAACATCGAATAGCACGTATTCGTGCCAATTATCGATAGAAAGAACGATTGCGGGAGCTGGGAAGTGAATCCTTACCTACCGTCGATGCAAAACGATTGAAAACCTCGAGTAGCACGTATTCGTGCCAATTATCGATAGAAAGAACGATTGCTGGAGCTGGGAAGTGAATCCTTAGCTACCGTCGATGCAGAACGATTGGAAACATCGAATATCACGTATGCGTGCCAATTATCGATAGAAAGAACGATTGCGGGAGCTGGGAAGTGAATCCTTAGCTACCGTCGATGCAAAACGATTGGAAACATCGAATTTCACGTATTCGTGCCAATTATCCATAGAAAGAACGATTGCGGGAGCAGGGAAGTGAATTCTTAGCTACCGTCGATGCAGGACGATTGGAAACATCGAATATCACGTATGCGTGCCAATTATCGATAGAAAGAACGATTGCGGGAGCTGGGAAGTTAATCCTCACCTATCGTCGATGCAAAACGATTGCAAACATCGAATAGCACGTATTCGTGCCAATTATCGATAGAAAGAACGATTGCGGGAGCTGGGAAGTGAATCCTTACCTACCGTCGATGCAAAACGATTGAAAACCTCGAGTAGCACGTATTCGTGCCAATTATCGATAGAAAGAACGATTGCGGGAGCTGGGAAGTGAATCCTCACCTACCGTCGATGCAAAACGATTGGGAACATGGAATAGCACGTATTCGTGCCAATTATCGATAGAAAGAACGATTGCGGGAGCTGGGAAGTGAATCCTCAGCTACCGTCGATGCAGAACGATTGGAAACATCGAATATCACGTATGCGTGCCAATTATCGATAGAAAGAACGATTGCGGGAGCTGGGAAGTGAATCCTTAGCTACCGTCGATGCAAAACGATTGGAAACATCGAATTTCACGTATTCGTGCCAATTATCCATAGAAAGAACGATTGCGGGAGCAGGGAAGTGAATTCTTAGCTACCGTCGATGCAGGACGATTGGAAACATCGAATATCACGTATGCGTGCCAATTATCGATAGAAAGAACGATTGCTGGAGCTGGGAAGTGAATCCTTACCTACCGTCGATGCAAAACGATTGGAAACATCGAATATCACGTATGCGTGCTAATTATCGATAGAAAGAACGATTGCGGGAGCTGGGAAGTTAATCCTCACCTATCGTCGATGCAAAACGATTGCAAACATCGAATAGCACGTATTCGTGCCAATTATCGATAGCAAGAACGATTGCGGGAGCTGGGAAGTGAATCCTTACCTCCCGTCGATGCAGAACGATTGGAAACATAGAATGTAACGTATTCGAGCCAATTACCGACAGAAACAACGATTGCGAGTGCTGGGAAGTGAATCCTTACCTAGCGTCGATGAAAAACGATTGGAAACATCGAATAGCACGTATTCGTGCCAATTATCGATAGAAAGAACGATTGCGGGAGCTGGGAAGTGAATCCTCACCTACCGTCGATGCAAAACGATTGGGAACATGGAATAGCACGTATTCGTGCCAATTATCGATAGAAAGAACGATTGCGGGAGCTGGGAAGTGAATCCTCAGCTACCGTCGATGCAGAACGATTGGAAACATCGAATATCACGTATGCGTGCCAATTATCGATAGAAAGAACGATTGCGGGAGCTGGGAAGTGAATCCTTAGCTACCGTCGATGCAGAACGATTGGAAACATCGAATTTCACGTATTCGTGCCAATTATCCATAGAAAGAACGATTGCGGGAGCAGGGAAGTGAATTCTTAGCTACCGTCGATGCAGGACGATTGGAAACATCGAATATCACGTATGCGTGCCAATTATCGATAGAAAGAACGATTGCGGGAGCTGGGAAGTTAATCCTCACCTATCGTCGATGCAAAACGATTGCAAACATCGAATAGCACGTATTCGTGCCAATTATCGATAGAAAGAACGATTGCGGGAGCTGGGAAGTGAATCCTTACCTACCGTCGATGCAAAACGATTGGAAACCTCGAATAGCACGTATTCGTGCCAATTATCGATAGAAAGTACGATTGCTGGAGCTGGGAAGTGAATCCTTAGCTACCGTCGATGCAGAACGATTGGAAACATCGAATTTCACGTATTCGTGCCAATTATCCATAGAAAGAACGATTGCGGGAGCAGGGAAGTGAATCCATACCTACCGCCGATGCGAAACGATTGGAAACATCGAATAGCACGTATTCGTGCCAATTATCGATAGAAAGAACGATTGCGGGAGCTGGGAAGTGAATCCTTACCTCCCGTCGATGCAGAACGATTGGAAACATAGAATGTAACGTATTCGAGCCAATTACCGACAGCAAGAACGATTGCGAGGGCTGGGAAGTGAATCCTTACATAGCGTGGATGAAAAACGATTGGAAACATCGAATAGCACGTATTCGTGCCAATTATCGATAGAAAGAACGATTGCGGGAGCTGGGAAGTGAATCCTCACCTATCGTCAATGCAAAACAATTGCAAACATCGAATAGCACGTATTCGTGCCAATTATCGATAGAAAGAACGATTGCGGGAGCTGGGAAGTGAATCCTCACCTACCGTCGATGCAAAACGATTGGGAACATGGAATAGCACGTATTCGTGCCAATTATCGATAGAAAGAACGATTGCGGGAGCTGGGAAGTGAATCCTCAGCTACCGTCGATGCAGAACGATTGGAAACATCGAGTATCACGTATGCGTGCCAATTATCGATAGAAAGAACGATTGCGGGAGCTGGGAAGTGAATCCTTAGCTACCGTCGATGCAGAACGATTGTAAACATCGAATATCACATATTCGTGCCAATTAACGATAGAAAGAACGATTGCGGTTGCTGGGAAGTGAATTCTTAGCTACCGTCGATGCAGAACGATTGGAAACATCGAATATCACGTATGCGTGCCAATTATCGATAGAACGAACGATTGCGGGAGCTGGAAAGTGGATCCTTACCTCCCGTCGATGCAAAACGATTGGAAACATCGAATAGCACGTAATCGTGCCAATTATCGATAGAAAGAACGATTGCGGGAGCTGGGAAGTGAATCCTTACCTCCCGTCGATGCAGAACGATTGGAAACATAGAATGTAACGTATTCGAGCCAATTACCGACAGAAAGAACGATTGCGAGGGCTGGGAAGTGAACCCTTACCTAGCGTCGATGAAAAACGATTGGAAACATCGAATAGCACGTATTCGTGCCAATTATCGATAGAAAGAACGATTGCGGGAGCTGGGAAGTGAATCCTCACCTATCGTCAATGCAAAACGATTGCAAACATCGAATAGCACGTATTCGTGCCAATTATCGATAGAAAGAACGATTGCGGGAGCTGGGAAGTGAATCCTCACCTACCGTCGATGCAAAACGATTGGGAACATGGAATAGCACGTATTCGTGCCAATTATCGATAGAAAGAACGATTGCGGGAGCTGGGAAGTGAATCCTCAGCTACCGTCGATGCAGAACGATTGGAAACATCGAATATCACGTATGCGTGCCAATTATCGATAGAAAGAACGATTGCGGGAGCTGGGAAGTGAATCCTTAGCTACCGTCGATGCAGAACGATTGTAAACATCGAATATCACATATTCGTGCCAATTAACGATAGAAAGAACGATTGCGGTTGCTGGGAAGTGAATTCTTAGCTACCGTCGATGCAGAACGATTGGAAACATCGAATATCACGTATGCGTGCTAATTATCGATAGAAAGAACGATTGCGGGAGCTGGGAAGTTAATCCTCACCTATCGTCGATGCAAAACGATTGCAAACATCGAATAGCACGTATTCGTGCCAATTATCGATAGAAAGAACGATTGCGGGAGCTGGGAAGTGAATCCTTACCTACCGTCGATGCAAAACGATTGAAAACCTCGAGTAGCACGTATTCGTGCCAATTATCGATAGAAAGAACGATTGCTGGAGCTGGGAAGTGAATCCTTAGCTACCGTCGATGCAGAACGATTGGAAACATCGAATATCACGTATGCGTGCCAATTATCGATAGAAAGAACGATTGCGGGAGCTGGGAAGTGAATCCTTAGCTACCGTCGATGCAAAACGATTGGAAACATCGAATTTCACGTATTCGTGCCAATTATCCATAGAAAGAACGATTGCGGGAGCAGGGAAGTGAATTCTTAGCTACCGTCGATGCAGGACGATTGGAAACATCGAATATCACGTATGCGTGCCAATTATCGATAGAAAGAACGATTGCGGGAGCTGGGAAGTTAATCCTCACCTATCGTCGATGCAAAACGATTGCAAACATCGAATAGCACGTATTCGTGCCAATTATCGATAGAAAGAACGATTGCGGGAGCTGGGAAGTGAATCCTTACCTCCCGTCGATGCAGAACGATTGGAAACATAGAATGTAACGTATTCGAGCCAATTACCGACAGAAACAACGATTGCGAGTGCTGGGAAGTGAATCCTTACCTAGCGTCGATGAAAAACGATTGGAAACATCGAATAGCACGTATTCGTGCCAATTATCGATAGAAAGAACGATTGCGGGAGCTGGGAAGTGAATCCTCACCGACCGTCGATGCAAAACGATTGGGAACATGGAATAGCACGTATTCGTGCCAATTATCGATAGAAAGAACGATTGCGGGAGCTGGGAAGTGAATCCTCAGCTACCGTCGATGCAGAACGATTGGAAACATCGAATATCACGTATGCGTGCCAATTATCGATAGAAAGAACGATTGCGGGAGCTGGGAAGTGAATCCTTAGCTACCGTCGATGCAGAACGATTGGAAACATCGAATTTCACGTATTCGTGCCAATTATCCATAGAAAGAACGATTGCGGGAGCAGGGAAGTGAATTCTTAGCTACCGTCGATGCAGGACGATTGGAAACATCGAATATCACGTATGCGTGCCAATTATCGATAGAAAGAACGATTGCTGGAGCTGGGAAGTGAATCCTTACCTACCGTCGATGCAAAACGATTGGAAACATCGAATATCACGTATGCGGGCTAATTATCGATAGAAAGAACGATTGCGGGAGCTGGGAAGTTAATCCTCACCTATCGTCGATTCAAAACGATTGCAAACATCGAATAGCACGTATTCGTGCCAATTATCGATAGAAAGAACGATTGCGGGAGCTGGGAAGTGAATCCTTACCTACCGTCGATGCAAAACGATTGGAAACCTCGAATAGCACGTATTCGTGCCAATTATCGATAGAAAGTACGATTGCTGGAGCTGGGAAGTGAATCCTTAGCTACCGTCGATGCAGAACGATTGGAAACATCGAATTTCACGTATTCGTGCCAATTATCCATAGAAAGAACGATTGCGGGAGCAGGGAAGTGAATCCATACCTACCGCCGATGCGAAACGATTGGAAACATCGAATAGCACGTATTCGTGCCAATTATCGATAGAAAGAACGATTGCGGGAGCTGGGAAGTGAATCCTCAGCTACCGTCGATGCAGAACGATTGGAAACATCGAATATCACGTATGCGTGCCAATTATCGATAGAAAGAACGATTGCGGGAGCTGGGAAGTGAATCCTTAGCTACCGTCGATGCAGAACGATTGGAAACATCGAATTTCACGTATTCGTGCCAATTATCCATAGAAAGAACGATTGCGGGAGCAGGGAAGTGAATTCTTAGCTACCGTCGATGCAGGACGATTCGAAACATCGAATATCACGTATGCGTGCCAATTAACGATAGAAAGAACGATTGCTGGAGCTGGGAAGTGAATCCTTACCTACCGTCGATGCAAAACGATTGGAAACATCGAATATCACGTATGCGGGCTAATTATCGATAGAAAGAACGATTGCGGGAGCTGGGAAGTTAATCCTCACCTATCGTCGATGCAAAACGATTGCAAACATCGAATAGCACGTATTCGTGCCAATTATCGATAGAAAGAACGATTGCGGGAGCTGGGAAGTGAATGCTTACCTACCGTCGATGCAAAACGATTGGAAACCTCGAATAGCACGTATTCGTGCCAATTATCGATAGAAAGTACGATTGCTGGAGCTGGGAAGTGAATCCTTAGCTACCGTCGATGCAGAACGATTGGAAACATCGAATTTCACGTATTCGTGCCAATTATCCATAGAAAGAACGATTGCGGGAGCAGGGAAGTGAATCCATACCTACCGCCGATGCGAAACGATTGGAAACATCGAATAGCACGTATTCGTGCCAATTATCGATAGAAAGAACGATTGCGGGAGCTGGGAAGTGAATCCTTACCTCCCGTCGATGCAGAACGATTGGAAACATAGAATGTAACGTATTCGAGCCAATTACCGACAGCAAGAACGATTGCGAGGGCTGGGAAGTGAATCCTTACATAGCGTGGATGAAAAACGATTGGAAACATCGAATAGCACGTATTCGTGCCAATTATCGATAGAAAGAACGATTGCGGGAGCTGGGAAGTGAATCCTCACCTATCGTCAATGCAAAACGATTGCAAACATCGAATAGCACGTATTCGTGCCAATTATCGATAGAAAGAACGATTGCGGGAGCTGGGAAGTGAATCCTCACCTACCGTCGATGCAAAACGATTGGGAACATGGAATAGCACGTATTCGTGCCAATTATCGATAGAAAGAACGATTGCGGGAGCTGGGAAGTGAATCCTCAGCTACCGTCGATGCAGAACGATTGGAAACATCGAGTATCACGTATGCGTGCCAATTATCGATAGAAAGAACGATTGCGGGAGCTGGGAAGTGAATCCTTAGCTACCGTCGATGCAGAACGATTGTAAACATCGAATATCACATATTCGTGCCAATTAACGATAGAAAGAACGATTGCGGTTGCTGGGAAGTGAATTCTTAGCTACCGTCGATGCAGAACGATTGGAAACATCGAATATCACGTATGCGTGCCAATTATCGATAGAACGAACGATTGCGGGAGCTGGAAAGTGGATCCTTACCTCCCGTCGATGCAGAACGATTGGAAACATAGCATGTAACGTATTCGAGCCAATTACCGACAGAAAGGACGATTGCGAGGGCTGGGAAGTGAATCCTTACCTAGCGTCGATGAAAAACGATTGGAAACATCGAATAGCACGTATTCGTGCCAATTATCGATAGAAAGAACGATTGCGGGAGCTGGGAAGTGAATCCTCACCTATCGTCAATGCAAAACGATTGCAAACATCGAATAGCATGTATTCGTGCCAATTATCCATAGAAAGAACGATTGCGGGAGCTGGGAAGTGAATCCTCACCTACCGTCGATGCAAAACGATTGGGAACATGGAATAGCACGTATTCGTGCCAATTATCGATAGAAAGAACGATTGCGGGAGCTGGGAAGTGAATCCTTACCTCCCGTTCGATGCAAACGATTGGAAACATCGAATAGCACGTATTCGTGCCAATTATCGATAGAAATAACGATTGCGGGAGCTGGGAAGTGAATCCTTACCTACCGTCGATGCAAAACGATTGGACACATCGAATAGCACGTATTCGTTCCAATTATCGATAGAAAGAACGATTGCGGGAGCTGGGAAGTGAATCCTTACCTCCCTCCGATGCAAAACGATTGGAAACATCGAATAGCACGTATTCGTGCCAATTATCGATAGAAAGAACGATTACGGGAGCTGGGAAGTGAATCCTTACCTACCGTCGATGCAAAACGATTGGAAACATCGAATAGCACGTATTCGTGCCAATTATCGATAGAAAGAACGATTGCGGGAGCTGGGAAGTGAATTCTTAGCTACCGTCGATGCAGAACGATTGGAAACATCGAATATCACGTATGCGTGCTAATTATCGATAGAAAGAACGATTGCGGGAGCTGGGAAGTTAATCCTCACCTATCGTCGATGCAAAACGATTGCAAACATCGAATAGCACGTATTCGTGCCAATTATCGATAGAAAGAACGATTGCGGGAGCTGGGAAGTGAATCCTTACCTACCGTCGATGCAAAACGATTGAAAACCTCGAGTAGCACGTATTCGTGCCAATTATCGATAGAAAGAACGATTGCTGGAGCTGGGAAGTGAATCCTTAGCTACCGTCGATGCAGAACGATTGGAAACATCGAATATCACGTATGCGTGCCAATTATCGATAGAAAGAACGATTGCGGGAGCTGGGAAGTGAATCCTTAGCTACCGTCGATGCAAAACGATTGGAAACATCGAATTTCACGTATTCGTGCCAATTATCCATAGAAAGAACGATTGCGGGAGCAGGGAAGTGAATTCTTAGCTACCGTCGATGCAGGACGATTGGAAACATCGAATATCACGTATGCGTGCCAATTATCGATAGAAAGAACGATTGCGGGAGCTGGGAAGTTAATCCTCACCTATCGTCGATGCAAAACGATTGCAAACATCGAATAGCACGTATTCGTGCCAATTATCGATAGAAAGAACGATTGCGGGAGCTGGGAAGTGAATCCTTACCTCCCGTCGATGCAGAACGATTGGAAACATAGAATGTAACGTATTCGAGCCAATTACCGACAGAAACAACGATTGCGAGTGCTGGGAAGTGAATCCTTACCTAGCGTCGATGAAAAACGATTGGAAACATCGAATAGCACGTATTCGTGCCAATTATCGATAGAAAGAACGATTGCGGGAGCTGGGAAGTGAATCCTCACCTACCGTCGATGCAAAACGATTGGGAACATGGAATAGCACGTATTCGTGCCAATTATCGATAGAAAGAACGATTGCGGGAGCTGGGAAGTGAATCCTCAGCTACCGTCGATGCAGAACGATTGGAAACATCGAATATCACGTATGCGTGCCAATTATCGATAGAAAGAACGATTGCGGGAGCTGGGAAGTGAATCCTTAGCTACCGTCGATGCAGAACGATTGGAAACATCGAATTTCACGTATTCGTGCCAATTATCCATAGAAAGAACGATTGCGGGAGCAGGGAAGTGAATTCTTAGCTACCGTCGATGCAGGACGATTGGAAACATCGAATATCACGTATGCGTGCCAATTATCGATAGAAAGAACGATTGCTGGAGCTGGGAAGTGAATCCTTACCTACCGTCGATGCAAAACGATTGGAAACATCGAATATCACGTATGCGGGCTAATTATCGATAGAAAGAACGATTGCGGGAGCTGGGAAGTTAATCCTCACCTATCGTCGATGCAAAACGATTGCAAACATCGAATAGCACGTATTCGTGCCAATTATCGATAGAAAGAACGATTGCGGGAGCTGGGAAGTGAATCCTTACCTACCGTCGATGCAAAACGATTGGAAACCTCGAATAGCACGTATTCGTGCCAATTATCGATAGAAAGTACGATTGCTGGAGCTGGGAAGTGAATCCTTAGCTACCGTCGATGCAGAACGATTGGAAACATCGAATTTCACGTATTCGTGCCAATTATCCATAGAAAGAACGATTGCGGGAGCAGGGAAGTGAATCCATACCTACCGCCGATGCGAAACTATTGGAAACATCGAATAGCACGTATTCGTGCCAATTATCGATAGAAAGAACGATTGCGGGAGCTGGGAAGTGAATCCTCAGCTACCGTCGATGCAGAACGATTGGAAACATCGAATATCACGTATGCGTGCCAATTATCGATAGAAAGAACGATTGCGGGAGCTGGGAAGTGAATCCTTAGCTACCGTCGATGCAGAACGATTGGAAACATCGAATTTCACGTATTCGTGCCAATTATCCATAGAAAGAACGATTGCGGGAGCAGGGAAGTGAATTCTTAGCTACCGTCGATGCAGGACGATTGGAAACATCGAATATCACGTATGCGTGCCAATTATCGATAGAAAGAACGATTGCTGGAGCTGGGAAGTGAATCCTTACCTACCGTCGATGCAAAACGATTGGAAACATCGAATATCACGTATGCGGGCTAATTATCGATAGAAAGAACGATTGCGGGAGCTGGGAAGTTAATCCTCACCTATCGTCGATGCAAAACGATTGCAAACATCGAATAGCACGTATTCGTGCCAATTATCGATAGAAAGAACGATTGCGGGAGCTGGGAAGTGAATCCTTACCTACCGTCGATGCAAAACGATTGGAAACCTCGAATAGCACGTATTCGTGCCAATTATCGATAGAAAGTACGATTGCTGGAGCTGGGAAGTGAATCCTTAGCTACCGTCGATGCAGAACGATTGGAAACATCGAATTTCACGTATTCGTGCCAATTATCCATAGAAAGAACGATTGCGGGAGCAGGGAAGTGAATCCATACCTACCGCCGATGCGAAACGATTGGAAACATCGAATAGCACGTATTCGTGCCAATTATCGATAGAAAGAACGATTGCGGGAGCTGGGAAGTGAATCCTTACCTCCCGTCGATGCAGAACGATTGGAAACATAGAATGTAACGTATTCGAGCCAATTACCGACAGCAAGAACGATTGCGAGGGCTGGGAAGTGAATCCTTACATAGCGTGGATGAAAAACGATTGGAAACATCGAATAGCACGTATTCGTGCCAATTATCGATAGAAAGAACGATTGCGGGAGCTGGGAAGTGAATCCTCACCTATCGTCAATGCAAAACGATTGCAAACATCGAATAGCACGTATTCGTGCCAATTATCGATAGAAAGAACGATTGCGGGAGCTGGGAAGTGAATCCTCACCTACCGTCGATGCAAAACGATTGGGAACATGGAATAGCACGTATTCGTGCCAATTATCGATAGAAAGAACGATTGCGGGAGCTGGGAAGTGAATCCTCAGCTACCGTCGATGCAGAACGATTGGAAACATCGAGTATCACGTATGCGTGCCAATTATCGATAGAAAGAACGATTGCGGGAGCTGGGAAGTGAATCCTTAGCTACCGTCGATGCAGAACGATTGTAAACATCGAATATCACATATTCGTGCCAATTAACGATAGAAAGAACGATTGCGGTTGCTGGGAAGTGAATTCTTAGCTACCGTCGATGCAGAACGATTGGAAACATCGAATATCACGTATGCGTGCCAATTATCGATAGAACGAACGATTGCGGGAGCTGGCAAGTGAATCCTTACCTACCGTCGATGCAAAACGATTGGAAACATCGAATAGCACGTATTCGTGCCAATTATCGATAGAAAGAACGATTGCGGGAGCTGGGAAGTGAATCCTTACCTCCCGTCGATGCAGAACGATTGGAAACATAGAATGTAACGTATTCGAGCCAATTACCGACAGAAAGAACGATTGCGAGGGCTGGGAAGTGAATCCTTACCTAGCGTCGATGAAAAACGATTGCAAACATCGAATAGCACGTATTCGTGCCAATTATCGATAGAAAGAACGATTGCGGGAGCTGGGAAGTGAATCCTCACCTACCGTCGATGCAAAACAATTGGGAACATGGAATAGCACGTATTCGTGCCAATTATCGATAGAAAGAACGATTGCGGGAGCTGGGAAGTGAATCCTCAGCTACCGTCGATGCAGAACGATTGGAAACATCGAATATCACGTATGCGTGCCAATTATCGATAGAAAGAACGATTGCGGGAGCTGGGAAGTGAATCCTTAGCTACCGTCGATGCAGAACGATTGTAAACATCGAATATCACATATTCGTGCCAATTAACGATAGAAAGAACGATTGCGGTTGCTGGGAAGTGAATTCTTAGCTACCGTCGATGCAGAACGATTGGAAACATCGAATATCACGTATGCGTGCCAATTATCGATAGAAAGAACGATTGCGGGAGCTGGGAAGTGAATCCTCACCTACCGTCGATGCAAAACGATTGGGAACATGGAATAGCACGTATTCGTGCCAATTATCGATAGAAAGAACGATTGCGGGAGCTGCGAAGTGAATCCTTACCTCCCGTTCGAAGCAAAACGATTGGAAACATCGAATAGCACGTATTCGTGCCAATTATCGATAGAAATAACGATTGCCGGGGCAGGGATGTGAATCCTTACCTACCGTCGATGCAAAACGATTGGACACATCGAATAGCACGTATTCGTGCCAATTATCGATAGAAAGAACGATTGCGGGAGCTGGGAAGTGAATCCTTACCTCCCGTCGATGCAAAACGATTGGAAACATCGAATAGCACGTATTCGTGCCAATTATCGATAGAAAGAACGATTGCGGGAGCTGGGAAGTGAATCGTTACCTCCCGCCGTTGCAAAACGATTGGAAACATCGAATAGCACGTATTCGTGCCAATTATCGATAGAAAGAACGATTACGGGAGCTGGGAAGTGAATCCTTACCTACCGTCGATGCAAAACGATTGGAAACATCGAATAGCACGTATTTGTGCCAATTATCGACAGAAACAACGATTGCGAGTGCTGGGAAGTGAATCCTTACCTAGCATCGATGAAAAACGATTGGAAACATCGAATAGCACGTATTCGTGCCAATTATCGATAGAAAGAACGATTGCGGGAGCTGGGAAGTGAATCCTCACCTACCGTCGATGCAAAACGATTGGGAACATGGAATAGCACGTATTCGTGCCAATTATCGATAGAAAGAACGATTGCGGGAGCTGGGAAGTGAATCCTCAGCTACCGTCGATGCAGAACGATTGGAAACATCGAATATCACGTATGCGTGCCAATTATCGATAGAAAGAACGATTGCGGGAGCTGGGAAGTGAATCCTTAGCTACCGTCGATGCAAAACGATTGGAAACATCGAATTTCACGTATTCGTGCCAATTATCCATAGAAAGAACGATTGCGGGAGCAGGGAAGTGAATTCTTAGCTACCGTCGATGCAGGACGATTGGAAACATCGAATATCACGTATGCGTGCCAATTATCGATAGAAAGAACGATTGCTGGAGCTGGGAAGTGAATCCTTACCTACCGTCGATGCAAAACGATTGGAAACATCGAATATCACGTATGCGTGCTAATTATCGATAGAAAGAACGATTGCGGGAGCTGGGAAGTTAATCCTCACCTATCGTCGATGCAAAACGATTGCAAACATCGAATAGCACGTATTCGTGCCAATTATCGATAGAAAGAACGATTGCGGGAGCTGGGAAGTGAATCCTTACCTCCCGTCGATGCAGAACGATTGGAAACATAGAATGTAACGTATTCGAGCCAATTACCGACAGAAACAACGATTGCGAGTGCTGGGAAGTGAATCCTTACCTAGCGTCGATGAAAAACGATTGGAAACATCGAATAGCACGTATTCGTGCCAATTATCGATAGAAAGAACGATTGCGGGAGCTGGGAAGTGAATCCTCACCTACCGTCGATGCAAAACGATTGGGAACATGGAATAGCACGTATTCGTGCCAATTATCGATAGAAAGAACGATTGCGGGAGCTGGGAAGTGAATCCTCAGCTACCGTCGATGCAGAACGATTGGAAACATCGAATATCACGTATGCGTGCCAATTATCGATAGAAAGAACGATTGCGGGAGCTGGGAAGTGAATCCTTAGCTACCGTCGATGCAGAACGATTGGAAACATCGAATTTCACGTATTCGTGCCAATTATCCATAGAAAGAACGATTGCGGGAGCAGGGAAGTGAATTCTTAGCTACCGTCGATGCAGGACGATTGGAAACATCGAATATCACGTATGCGTGCCAATTATCGATAGAAAGAACGATTGCGGGAGCTGGGAAGTTAATCCTCACCTATCGTCGATGCAAAACGATTGCAAACATCGAATAGCACGTATTCGTGCCAATTATCGATAGAAAGAACGATTGCGGGAGCTGGGAAGTGAATCCTTACCTACCGTCGATGCAAAACGATTGGAAACCTCGAATAGCACGTATTCGTGCCAATTATCGATAGAAAGTACGATTGCTGGAGCTGGGAAGTGAATCCTTAGCTACCGTCGATGCAGAACGATTGGAAACATCGAATTTCACGTATTCGTGCCAATTATCCATAGAAAGAACGATTGCGGGAGCAGGGAAGTGAATCCATACCTACCGCCGATGCGAAACGATTGGAAACATCGAATAGCACGTATTCGTGCCAATTATCGATAGAAAGAACGATTGCGGGAGCTGGGAAGTGAATCCTTACCTCCCGTCGATGCAGAACGATTGGAAACATAGAATGTAACGTATTCGAGCCAATTACCGACAGCAAGAACGTTTGCGAGGGCTGGGAAGTGAATCCTTACATAGCGTGGATGAAAAACGATTGGAAACATCGAATAGCACGTATTCGTGCCAATTATCGATAGAAAGAACGATTGCGGGAGCTGGGAAGTGAATCCTCACCTATCGTCAATGCAAAACGATTGCAAACATCGAATAGCACGTATTCGTGCCAATTATCGATAGAAAGAACGATTGCGGGAGCTGGGAAGTGAATCCTCACCTACCGTCGATGCAAAACGATTGGGAACATGGAATAGCACGTATTCGTGCCAATTATCGATAGAAAGAACGATTGCGGGAGCTGGGAAGTGAATCCTCAGCTACCGTCGATGCAGAACGATTGGAAACATCGAGTATCACGTATGCGTGCCAATTATCGATAGAAAGAACGATTGCGGGAGCTGGGAAGTGAATCCTTAGCTACCGTCGATGCAGAACGATTGTAAACATCGAATATCACATATTCGTGCCAATTAACGATAGAAAGAACGATTGCGGTTGCTGGGAAGTGAATTCTTAGCTACCGTCGATGCAGAACGATTGGAAACATCGAATATCACGTATGCGTGCCAATTATCGATAGAACGAACGATTGCGGGAGCTGGAAAGTGGATCCTTACCTCCCGTCGATGCAAAACGATTGGAAACATCGAATAGCACGTAATCGTGCCAATTATCGATAGAAAGAACGATTGCGGGAGCTGGGAAGTGAATCCTTACCTCCCGTCGATGCAGAACGATTGGAAACATAGAATGTAACGTATTCGAGCCAATTACCGACAGAAAGAACGATTGCGAGGGCTGGGAAGTGAACCCTTACCTAGCGTCGATGAAAAACGATTGGAAACATCGAATAGCACGTATTCGTGCCAATTATCGATAGAAAGAACGATTGCGGGAGCTGGGAAGTGAATCCTCACCTATCGTCAATGCAAAACGATTGCAAACATCGAATAGCACGTATTCGTGCCAATTATCGATAGAAAGAACGATTGCGGGAGCTGGGAAGTGAATCCTCACCTACCGTCGATGCAAAACGATTGGGAACATGGAATAGCACGTATTCGTGCCAATTATCGATAGAAAGAACGATTGCGGGAGCTGGGAAGTGAATCCTCAGCTACCGTCGATGCAGAACGATTGGAAACATCGAATATCACGTATGCGTGCCAATTATCGATAGAAAGAACGATTGCGGGAGCTGGGAAGTGAATCCTTAGCTACCGTCGATGCAGAACGATTGTAAACATCGAATATCACATATTCGTGCCAATTAACGATAGAAAGAACGATTGCGGTTGCTGGGAAGTGAATTCTTAGCTACCGTCGATGCAGAACGATTGGAAACATCGAATATCACGTATGCGTGCTAATTATCGATAGAAAGAACGATTGCGGGAGCTGGGAAGTTAATCCTCACCTATCGTCGATGCAAAACGATTGCAAACATCGAATAGCACGTATTCGTGCCAATTATCGATAGAAAGAACGATTGCGGGAGCTGGGAAGTGAATCCTTACCTACCGTCGATGCAAAACGATTGAAAACCTCGAGTAGCACGTATTCGTGCCAATTATCGATAGAAAGAACGATTGCTGGAGCTGGGAAGTGAATCCTTAGCTACAGTCGATGCAGAACGATTGGAAACATCGAATATCACGTATGCGTGCCAATTATCGATAGAAAGAACGATTGCGGGAGCTGGGAAGTGAATCCTTAGCTACCGTCGATGCAAAACGATTGGAAACATCGAATTTCACGTATTCGTGCCAATTATCCATAGAAAGAACGATTGCGGGAGCAGGGAAGTGAATTCTTAGCTACCGTCGATGCAGGACGATTGGAAACATCGAATATCACGTATGCGTGCCAATTATCGATAGAAAGAACGATTGCGGGAGCTGGGAAGTTAATCCTCACCTATCGTCGATGCAAAACGATTGCAAACATCGAATAGCACGTATTCGTGCCAATTATCGATAGAAAGAACGATTGCGGGAGCTGGGAAGTGAATCCTTACCTCCCGTCGATGCAGAACGATTGGAAACATAGAATGTAACGTATTCGAGCCAATTACCGACAGAAACAACGATTGCGAGTGCTGGGAAGTGAATCCTTACCTAGCGTCGATGAAAAACGATTGGAAACATCGAATAGCACGTATTCGTGCCAATTATCGATAGAAAGAACGATTGCGGGAGCTGGGAAGTGAATCCTCACCTACCGTCGATGCAAAACGATTGGGAACATGGAATAGCACGTATTCGTGCCAATTATCGATAGAAAGAACGATTGCGGGAGCTGGGAAGTGAATCCTCAGCTACCGTCGATGCAGAACGATTGGAAACATCGAATATCACGTATGCGTGCCAATTATCGATAGAAAGAACGATTGCGGGAGCTGGGAAGTGAATCCTTAGCTACCCTCGATGCAGAACGATTGGAAACATCGAATTTCACGTATTCGTGCCAATTATCCATAGAAAGAACGATTGCGGGAGCAGGGAAGTGAATTCTTAGCTACCGTCGATGCAGGACGATTGGAAACATCGAATATCACGTATGCGTGCCAATTATCGATAGAAAGAACGATTGCTGGAGCTGGGAAGTGAATCCTTACCTACCGTCGATGCAAAACGATTGGAAACATCGAATATCACGTATGCGGGCTAATTATCGATAGAAAGAACGATTGCGGGAGCTGGGAAGTTAATCCTCACCTATCGTCGATGCAAAACGATTGCAAACATCGAATAGCACATATTCGTGCCAATTATCGATAGAAAGAACGATTGCGGGAGCTGGGAAGTGAATCCTTACCTACCGTCGATGCAAAACGATTGGAAACCTCGAATAGCACGTATTCGTGCCAATTATCGATAGAAAGTACGATTGCTGGAGCTGGGAAGTGAATCCTTAGCTACCGTCGATGCAGAACGATTGGAAACATCGAATTTCACGTATTCGTGCCAATTATCGATAGAAAGAACGATTGCGGGAGCTGGGAAGTGAATCCTCACCTATCGTCAATGCAAAACGATTGCAAACATCGAATAGCACGTATTCGTGCCAATTATCGATAGAAAGAACGATTGCGGGAGCTGGGAAGTGAATCCTCACCTACCGTCGATGCAAAACGATTGGGAACATGGAATAGCACGTATTCGTGCCAATTATCGATAGAAAGAACGATTGCGGGAGCTGGGAAGTGAATCCTCAGCTACCGTCGATGCAGAACGATTGGAAACATCGAGTATCACGTATGCGTGCCAATTATCGATAGAAAGAACGATTGCGGGAGCTGGGAAGTGAATCCTTAGCTACCGTCGATGCAGAACGATTGTAAACATCGAATATCACATATTCGTGCCAATTAACGATAGAAAGAACGATTGCGGTTGCTGGGAAGTGAATTCTTAGCTACCGTCGATGCAGAACGATTGGAAACATCGAATATCACGTATGCGTGCCAATTATCGATAGAACGAACGATTGCGGGAGCTGGAAAGTGGATCCTTACCTCCCGTCGATGCAAAACGATTGGAAACATCGAATAGCACGTAATCGTGCCAATTATCGATAGAAAGAACGATTGCGGGAGCTGGGAAGTGAATCCTTACCTCCCGTCGATGCAGAACGATTGGAAACATAGAATGTAACGTATTCGAGCCAATTACCGACAGAAAGAACGATTGCGAGGGCTGGGAAGTGAACCCTTACCTAGCGTCGATGAAAAACGATTGGAAACATCGAATAGCACGTATTCGTGCCAATTATCGATAGAAAGAACGATTGCGGGAGCTGGGAAGTGAATCCTCACCTATCGTCAATGCAAAACGATTGCAAACATCGAATAGCACGTATTCGTGCCAATTATCGATAGAAAGAACGATTGCGGGAGCTGGGAAGTGAATCCTCACCTACCGTCGATGCAAAACGATTGGGAACATGGAATAGCACGTATTCGTGCCAATTATCGATAGAAAGAACGATTGCGGGAGCTGGGAAGTGAATCCTCAGCTACCGTCGATGCAGAACGATTGGAAACATCGAATATCACGTATGCGTGCCAATTATCGATAGAAAGAACGATTGCGGGAGCTGGGAAGTGAATCCTTAGCTACCGTCGATGCAGAACGATTGTAAACATCGAATATCACATATTCGTGCCAATTAACGATAGAAAGAACGATTGCGGTTGCTGGGAAGTGAATTCTTAGCTACCGTCGATGCAGAACGATTGGAAACATCGAATATCACGTATGCGTGCTAATTATCGATAGAAAGAACGATTGCGGGAGCTGGGAAGTTAATCCTCACCTATCGTCGATGCAAAACGATTGCAAACATCGAATAGCACGTATTCGTGCCAATTATCGATAGAAAGAACGATTGCGGGAGCTGGGAAGTGAATCCTTACCTACCGTCGATGCAAAACGATTGAAAACCTCGAGTAGCACGTATTCGTGCCAATTATCGATAGAAAGAACGATTGCTGGAGCTGGGAAGTGAATCCTTAGCTACAGTCGATGCAGAACGATTGGAAACATCGAATATCACGTATGCGTGCCAATTATCGATAGAAAGAACGATTGCGGGAGCTGGGAAGTGAATCCTTAGCTACCGTCGATGCAAAACGATTGGAAACATCGAATTTCACGTATTCGTGCCAATTATCCATAGAAAGAACGATTGCGGGAGCAGGGAAGTGAATTCTTAGCTACCGTCGATGCAGGACGATTGGAAACATCGAATATCACGTATGCGTGCCAATTATCGATAGAAAGAACGATTGCGGGAGCTGGGAAGTTAATCCTCACCTATCGTCGATGCAAAACGATTGCAAACATCGAATAGCACGTATTCGTGCCAATTATCGATAGAAAGAACGATTGCGGGAGCTGGGAAGTGAATCCTTACCTCCCGTCGATGCAGAACGATTGGAAACATAGAATGTAACGTATTCGAGCCAATTACCGACAGAAACAACGATTGCGAGTGCTGGGAAGTGAATCCTTACCTAGCGTCGATGAAAAACGATTGGAAACATCGAATAGCACGTATTCGTGCCAATTATCGATAGAAAGAACGATTGCGGGAGCTGGGAAGTGAATCCTCACCTACCGTCGATGCAAAACGATTGGGAACATGGAATAGCACGTATTCGTGCCAATTATCGATAGAAAGAACGATTGCGGGAGCTGGGAAGTGAATCCTCAGCTACCGTCGATGCAGAACGATTGGAAACATCGAATATCACGTATGCGTGCCAATTATCGATAGAAAGAACGATTGCGGGAGCTGGGAAGTGAATCCTTAGCTACCGTCGATGCAGAACGATTGGAAACATCGAATTTCACGTATTCGTGCCAATTATCCATAGAAAGAACGATTGCGGGAGCAGGGAAGTGAATTCTTAGCTACCGTCGATGCAGGACGATTGGAAACATCGAATATCACGTATGCGTGCCAATTATCGATAGAAAGAACGATTGCTGGAGCTGGGAAGTGAATCCTTACCTACCGTCGATGCAAAACGATTGGAAACATCGAATATCACGTATGCGGGCTAATTATCGATAGAAAGAACGATTGCGGGAGCTGGGAAGTTAATCCTCACCTATCGTCGATGCAAAACGATTGCAAACATCGAATAGCACATATTCGTGCCAATTATCGATAGAAAGAACGATTGCGGGAGCTGGGAAGTGAATCCTTACCTACCGTCGATGCAAAACGATTGGAAACCTCGAATAGCACGTATTCGTGCCAATTATCGATAGAAAGTACGATTGCTGGAGCTGGGAAGTGAATCCTTAGCTACCGTCGATGCAGAACGATTGGAAACATCGAATTTCACGTATTCGTGCCAATTATCCATAGAAAGAACGATTGCGGGAGCAGGGAAGTGAATCCATACCTACCGCCGATGCGAAACGATTGGAAACATCGAATAGCACGTATTCGTGCCAATTATCGATAGAAAGAACGATTGCGGGAGCTGGGAAGTGAATCCTCAGCTACCGTCGATGCAGAACGATTGGAAACATCGAATATCACGTATGCGTGCCAATTATCGATAGAAAGAACGATTGCGGGAGCTGGGAAGTGAATCCTTAGCTACCGTCGATGCAGAACGATTGGAAACATCGAATTTCACGTATTCGTGCCAATTATCCATAGAAAGAACGATTGCGGGAGCAGGGAAGTGAATTCTTAGCTACCGTCGATGCAGGACGATTGGAAACATCGAATATCACGTATGCGTGCCAATTATCGATAGAAAGAACGATTGCTGGAGCTGGGAAGTGAATCCTTACCTACCGTCGATGCAAAACGATTGGAAACATCGAATATCACGTATGCGGGCTAATTATCGATAGAAAGAACGATTGCGGGAGCTGGGAAGTTAATCCTCACCTATCGTCGATGCAAAACGATTGCAAACATCGAATAGCACGTATTCGTGCCAATTATCGATAGAAAGAACGATTGCGGGAGCTGGGAAGTGAATCCTTACCTACCGTCGATGCAAAACGATTGGAAACCTCGAATAGCACGTATTCGTGCCAATTATCGATAGAAAGTACGATTGCTGGAGCTGGGAAGTGAATCCTTAGCTACCGTCGATGCAGAACGATTGGAAACATCGAATTTCACGTATTTGTGCCAATTATCCATAGAAAGAACGATTGCGGGAGCAGGGAAGTGAATCCATACCTACCGCCGATGCGAAACGATTGGAAACATCGAATAGCACGTATTCGTGCCAATTATCGATAGAAAGAACGATTGCGGGAGCTGGGAAGTGAATCCTTACCTCCCGTCGATGCAGAACGATTGGAAACATAGAATGTAACGTATTCGAGCCAATTACCGACAGCAAGAACGATTGCGAGGGCTGGGAAGTGAATCCTTACATAGCGTGGATGAAAAACGATTGGAAACATCGAATAGCACGTATTCGTGCCAATTATCGATAGAAAGAACGATTGCGGGAGCTGGGAAGTGAATCCTCACCTATCGTCAATGCAAAACGATTGCAAACATCGAATAGCACGTATTCGTGCCAATTATCGATAGAAAGAACGATTGCGGGAGCTGGGAAGTGAATCCTCACCTACCGTCGATGCAAAACGATTGGGAACATGGAATAGCACGTATTCGTGCCAATTATCGATAGAAAGAACGATTGCGGGAGCTGGGAAGTGAATCCTCAGCTACCGTCGATGCAGAACGATTGGAAACATCGAGTATCACGTATGCGTGCCAATTATCGATAGAAAGAACGATTGCGGGAGCTGGGAAGTGAATCCTTAGCTACCGTCGATGCAGAACGATTGTAAACATCGAATATCACATATTCGTGCCAATTAACGATAGAAAGAACGATTGCGGTTGCTGGGAAGTGAATTCTTAGCTACCGTCGATGCAGAACGATTGGAAACATCGAATATCACGTATGCGTGCCAATTATCGATAGAACGAACGATTGCGGGAGCTGGAAAGTGGATCCTTACCTCCCGTCGATGCAAAACGATTGGAAACATCGAATAGCACGTAATCGTGCCAATTATCGATAGAAAGAACGATTGCGGGAGCTGAGAAGTGAATCCTTACCTCCCGTCGATGCAGAACGATTGGAAACATAGAATGTAACGTATTCGAGCCAATTACCGACAGAAAGAACGATTGCGAGGGCTGGGAAGTGAATCCTTACCTAGCGTCGATGAAAAACGATTGGAAACATCGAATAGCACGTATTCGTGCCAATTATCGATAGAAAGAACGATTGCGGGAGCTGGGAAGTGAATCCTCACCTATCGTCAATGCAAAACGATTGCAAACATCGAATAGCACGTATTCGTGCCAATTATCGATAGAAAGAACGATTGCGGGAGCTGGGAAGTGAATCCTCACCTACCGTCGATGCAAAACGATTGGGAACATGGAATAGCACGTATTCGTGCCAATTATCGATAGAAAGAACGATTGCGGGAGCTGGGAAGTGAATCCTCAGCTACCGTCGATGCAGAACGATTGGAAACATCGAATATCACGTATGCGTGCCAATTATCGGTAGAAAGAACGATTGCGGGAGCTGGGAAGTGAATCCTTAGCTACCGTCGATGCAGAACGATTGTAAACATCGAATATCACATATTCGTGCCAATTAACGATAGAAAGAACGATTGCGGTTGCTGGGAAGTGAATTCTTAGCTACCGTCGATGCAGAACGATTGGAAACATCGAATATCACGTATGCGTGCTAATTATCGATAGAAAGAACGATTGCGGGAGCTGGGAAGTTAATCCTCACCTATCGTCAATGCAAAACGATTGCAAACATCGAATAGCACGTATTCGTGCCAATTATCGATAGAAAGAACGATTGCGGGAGCTGGGAAGTGAATCCTTACCTACCGTCGATGCAAAACGATTGAAAACCTCGAGTAGCACGTATTCGTGCCAATTATCGATAGAAAGAACGATTGCTGGAGCTGGGAAGTGAATCCTTAGCTACCGTCGATGCAGAACGATTGGAAACATCGAATTTCACGTATTCGTGCCAATTATCCATAGAAAGAACGATTGCGGGAGCAGGGAAGTGAATCCATACCTACCGCCGATGCGAAACGATTGGAAACATCGACTATCACGTATTCGTGCGAATTTTAGATAGAAAGAATGATTGCGGGAGCTGGGAAGTGAATCCTTACCTACCGTCGATGCGAAACGATTGGAAACATCGAATATCACGTATGCGTGCCAATTATCGATAGAACGAACGATTGCGGGAGCTGGAAAGTGGATCCTTAGCTACCGTCGATGCGAAACGATTGCAAACATCGAATAGCAGGCATTCGTGCCAATTATCGATAGAAAGAACGATTGCGGGAGCTGGAAAGTGGATCCTTAGCAACCGTCGATGTAGAACGATTGGAAACATCGAATATCACGTATTCGTGCCAATTTTAGATAGAAAGAACGATTGCTGGAGCTGGGAAGTGAATCCTTACCTACCGTCGATGCAAAACGATTGGAAACATAGAATATCACGTATACGTGCTAATTATCGATAGAAAGAACGATTGCGGGAGCTGGGAAGTGAATCCTTACCTACCGTCGATGCAAAACGATTGGAAACCTCGAATAGCACGTATTCGTGCCAATTATCGATAGAAAGAACGATTGCTGGAGCTGGGAAGTGAATCCTTGGCTACCGTCGACGCAGAACGATTGGAAACATCGAATGTCACGTATTCGTGCCAATTATCCATAGAAAGAACGATTGCGGGAGCAGGGAAGTGAATCCATACTTACCGCCGATGCGAAACGATTGGAAACATCGAATATCACGTATTCGTGCGAATTTTAGATAGAAAGAATGATTGCGGGAGCTGGGAAGTGAATCATTACCTACCGTCGATGCGAAACGATTGGAAACATCGAATATCACGTATGCGTGCCAATTATCGATAGAACGAACGATTGTGGGAGCTGGAAAGTGGATCCTTAGCTACCGTCGATGCAGAACGATTGGAAACATCGAGTATCACGTATTCGTGCCAATTTTAGATAGAAAGAACGATTGCGGGAGCTGGGAAGTGAATCCTTACCTACCGTCGATGCAAAATGATTGGAAACATCGAATATCACGTATGCGTGCTAATTATCGATAGAAAGAACGATTGCTGGAGCTGGGAAGTGAATCCTTAGCTACCGTCAATGCAGAACGATTGGAAACATCGAATTTCACGTATTCGTGCCAATTTTAGATAGAAAGGACGATTATGGGGGCAGGGAAGTGAATACTTAGCTACCGCCGATGCGAAACGATTGGAAACATCGAATATCACGTATTCGTGCCAATTATCAATAGAAAGAACGATTGCGGGAGCTGGGAAGTGAATCCTTACCTACCGTCGATGCAAAACGATTGGAAACCTCGAATAGCACGTATTCGTGCCAATTATCGATAGAAAGAACGATTGCTGGAGCTGGGAAGTGAATCCTTAGCTACCGTCGATGCAGAACGATTGGAAACATCGAATTTCACGTATTCGTGCCAATTATCCATAGAAAGAACGATTGCGGGAGCAGGGAAGTGAATCCATACCTACCGCCGATGCGAAACGATTGGAAACATCGAATATCACGTATTCGTGCGAATTTTAGATAGAAAGAATGATTGCGGGAGCTGGGAAGTGAATCCTTACCTACCGTCGATGCGAAACGATTGGAAACATCGAATATCACGTATGCGTGCCAATTATCGATAGAACGAACGATTGCGGGAGCTGGAAAGTGGATCCTTAGCTACCGTCGATGCGAAACGATTGCAAACATCGAATAGCACGCATTCGTGCCAATTATCGATAGAAAGAACGATTGCGGGAGCTGGGAAGTGAATCCTTACCTACCGTCGATGCAACACGATTGGAAACATCGAATATCACGTATTCGTGCGAATTTTAGATAGAAAGAATGATTGCGGGAGCTGGGAAGTGAATTCTTACCTACCGTCGATGCGAAACGATAGGAAACATCGAATATCACGTATGCGTGCCAATTATCGATAGAACGAACAATTGCGGGAGCTGGAAAGTGGATCCTTAGCTACCGTCGATGTAGAACGATTGGAAACATCGAATATCACGTATTCGTGCCAATTTTAGATAGAAAGAACGATTGCTGGAGCTGGGAAGTGAATCCTTACCTACCGTCGATGCAAAACGATTGGAAACATAGAATATCACGTATGCGTGCTAATTATCGATAGAAAGAACGATTGCGGGAGCTGGGAAGTGAATCCTTACCTACCGTCGATGCAAAACGATTGGAAACCTCGAATAGCACGTTTTCGTGCCAATTATCGATAGAAAGAACGATTGCTGGAGCTGGGAAGTGAATCCTTAGCTACCGTCGACGCAGAACGATTGGAAACATCGAATTTCACGTATTCGTGCCAATTATCCATAGAAAGAACGATTGCGGGAGCAGGGAAGTGAATCCATACCTACCGCCGATGCGAAACGATTGGAAACATCGAATATCACGTATTCGTGCGAATTTTAGATAGAAAGAATGATTGCGGGAGCTGGGAAGTGAATCATTACCTACCGTCGATGCGAAACGATTGGAAACATCGAATATCACGTATGCGTGCCAATTATCGATAGAACGAACGATTGTGGGAGCTGGAAAGTGGATCCTTAGCTACCGTCGATGCAGAACGATTGGAAACATCGAGTATCACGTATTCGTGCCAATTTTAGATAGAAAGAACGATTGCGGGAGCTGGGAAGTGAATCCTTACCTACCGTCGATGCAAAATGATTGGAAACATCGAATATCACGTATGCGTGCTAATTATCGATAGAAAGAACGATTGCTGGAGCTGGGAAGTGAATCCTTAGCTACCGTCAATGCAGAACGATTGGAAACATCGAATTTCACGTATTCGTGCCAATTTTAGATAGAAAGGACGATTATGGGGGCAGGGAAGTGAATACTTAGCTACCGCCGATGCGAAACGATTGGAAACATCGAATATCACGTATTCGTCCGAATTTTAGATAGAAAGAATGATTGCGGGAGCTGGGAAGTGAATCCATACCTACCGTCGATACGAAACGATTGGAAACATCGAATATCACGTATTCGTCCAATTATCGATAGAAAGAACGATTGCGGGAGCTGGGAAGTGAATCCTTACCTCCCGTCGATGCAGAACGATTGGAAACATCGAATGTAACGTATTCGAGCCAATTACCGACAGAAAGAACGATTGCGAGGGCTGGGAAGTGAATCCTTACCTACCGTCGATGAAAAACGATTGGAAACATCGAATAGCACGTATTCGTGCCAATTATCGATAGAACGAACGATTGCGGGAGCTGGGAAGTGAATCCTCACCTACCGTCGATGCAAAACGATTGGGAACATGGAATAGCACGTATTCGTGCCAATTATCGATAGAAAGAACGATTGCGGGAGCTGGGAAGTGAATTCTTAGCTACCGTCGATGCAGAGCGATTGGAAACATCGAATATCACGTATGCGTGCCAATTATCGATAGAAAGAACGATTGCGGGAGCTGGAAAGTGGATCCTTACCTCCCGTCGATGCAAAACGATTGGAAACATCGAATAGCACGTAATCGTGCCAATTATCGATAGAAAGAACGATTGCGGGAGCTGGGAAGTGAATCCTTACCTCCCGTCGATGCAGAACGATTGGAAACATAGAATGTAACGTATTCGAGCCAATTACCGACAGAAAGAACGATTGCGAGGGCTGGGAAGTGAATCCTCACCTATCGTCAATGCAAAACGATTGCAAACATCGAATAGCACGTATTCGTGCCAATTATCGATAGAAAGAACGATTGCGGGAGCTGGGAAGTGAATCCTCACCTATCGTCAATGCAAAACGATTGCAAACATCGAATAGCACGTATTCGTGCCAATTATCGATAGAAAGAACGATTGCGGGAGCTGGGAAGTGAATCCTCACCTACCGTCGATGCAAAACGATTGGGAACATGGAATAGCACGTATTCGTGCCAATTATCGATAGAAAGAACGATTGCGGGAGCTGGGAAGTGAATCCTCAGCTACCGTCGATGCAGAACGATTGGAAACATCGAATATCACGTATGCGTGCCAATTATCGATAGAAAGAACGATTGCGGGAGCTGGGAAGTGAATCCTTAGCTACCGTCGATGCAGAACGATTGTAAACATCGAATATCACATATTCGTGCCAATTAACGATAGAAAGAACGATTGCGGTTGCTGGGAAGTGAATTCTTAGCTACCGTCGATGCAAACGATTGGAAACATCGAATATCACGTATGCGTGCTAATTATCGATAGAAAGAACGATTGCGGGAGCTGGGAAGTTAATCCTCACCTATCGTCGATGCAAAACGATTGCAAACATCGAATAGCACGTATTCGTGCCAATTATCGATAGAAAGAACGATTGCGGGAGCTGGGAAGTGAATCCTTACCTACCGTCGATGCAAAACGATTGAAAACCTCGAGTAGCACGTATTCGTGCCAATTATCGATAGAAAGAACGATTGCTGGAGCTGGGAAGTGAATCCTTAGCTACCGTCGATGCAGAACGATTGGAAACATCGAATTTCACGTATTCGTGCCAATTTTAGATAGAAAGGACGATTATGGGGGCAGGGAAGTGAATACTTAGCTACCGCCGATGCGAAAC
Organism: Nomada ferruginata; assembly: GCA_963583965.1. Taxonomy (NCBI): domain Eukaryota; kingdom Metazoa; phylum Arthropoda; class Insecta; order Hymenoptera; family Apidae; genus Nomada; species Nomada ferruginata. The sequence continues at coordinate 2,365,315 of OY757225.1, read as the reverse complement.
GATTGGAAACATCGAATATCACGTATTCGTCCGAATTTTAGATAGAAAGAATGATTGCGGGAGCTGGGAAGTGAATCCTTACCTACCGTCGATGCGAAACGATTGGAAACATCGAATATCACGTATGCGTGCCAATTATCGATAGAACGAACGATTGCGGGAGCTGGAAAGTGGATCCTTAGCTACCGTCGATGCGAAACGATTGCAAACATCGAATAGCAGGCATTCGTGCCAATTATCGATAGAAAGAACGATTGCGGGAGCTGGGAAGTGAATCCTTACCTACCGTCGATGCAACACGATTGGAAGCATCGAATATCACGTATTCGTGCGAATTTTAGATAGAAAGAATGATTGCGGGAGCTGGGAAGTGAATTCTTACCTACCGTCGATGCGAAACGATTGGAAACATCGAATATCACGTATGCGTGCCAATTATCGATAGAACGAACGATTGCGGGAGCTGGAAAGTGGATCCTTAGCTACCGTCGATGTAGAACGATTGGAAACATCGAATATCACGTATTCGTGCCAATTTTAGATAGAAAGAACGATTGCTGGAGCTGGGAAGTGAATCCTTACCTACCGTCGATGCAAAACGATTGGAAACATAGAATATCACGTATGCGTGCTAATTATCGATAGAAAGAACGATTGCGGGAGCTGGGAAGTGAATCCTTACCTACCGTCGATGCAAAACGATTGGAAACCTCGAATAGCACGTTTTCGTGCCAATTATCGATAGAAAGAACGATTGCTGGAGCTGGGAAGTGAATCCTTAGCTACCGTCGACGCAGAACGATTGGAAACATCGAATTTCACGTATTCGTGCCAATTATCCATAGAAAGAACGATTGCGGGAGCAGGGAAGTGAATCCATACCTACCGCCGATGCGAAACGATTGGAAACATCGAATATCACGTATGCGTGCCAATTATCGATAGAACGAACGATTGCGGGAGCTGGAAAGTGGATCCTTAGCTACCGTCGATGCGAAACGATTGCAAACATCGAATAGCAGGCATTCGTGCCAATTATCGATAGAAAGAACGATTGCGGGAGCTGGGAAGTGAATCCTTACCTACCGTCGATGCAACACGATTGGAAACATCGAATATCACGTATTCGTGCGAATTTTAGATAGAAAGAATGATTGCGGGAGCTGGGAAGTGAATTCTTACCTACCGTCGATGCGAAACGATAGGAAACATCGAATATCACGTATGCGTGCCAATTATCGATAGAACGAACGATTGCGGGAGCTGGAAAGTGGATCCTTAGCTACCGTCGATGTAGAACGATTGGAAACATCGAATATCACGTATTCGTGCCAATTTTAGATAGAAAGAACGATTGCTGGAGCTGGGAAGTGAATCCTTACCTACCGTCGATGCAAAACGATTGGAAACATAGAATATCACGTATGCGTGCTAATTATCGATAGAAAGAACGATTGCGGGAGCTGGGAAGTGAATCCTTACCTACCGTCGATGCAAAACGATTGGAAACCTCGAATAGCACGTTTTCGTGCCAATTATCGATAGAAAGAACGATTGCTGGAGCTGGGAAGTGAATCCTTAGCTACCGTCGACGCAGAACGATTGGAAACATCGAATTTCACGTATTCGTGCCATTTATCCATAGAAAGAACGATTGCGGGAGCAGGGAAGTGAATCCATACCTACCGCCGATGCGAAACGATTGGAAACATCGAATATCACGTATTCGTGCGAATTTTAGATAGAAAGAATGATTGCGGGAGCTGGGAAGTGAATCATTACCTACCGTCGATGCGAAACGATTGGAAACATCGAATATCACGTATGCGTGCCAATTATCGATAGAACGAACGATTGTGGGAGCTGGAAAGTGGATCCTTAGCTACCGTCGATGCAGAACGATTGGAAACATCGAGTATCACGTATTCGTGCCAATTTTAGATAGAAAGAACGATTGCGGGAGCTGGGAAGTGAATCCTTACCTACCGTCGATGCAAAATGATTGGAAACATCGAATATCACGTATGCGTGCTAATTATCGATAGAAAGAACGATTGCTGGAGCTGGGAAGTGAATCCTTAGCTACCGTCAATGCAGAACGATTGGAAACATCGAATTTCACGTATTCGTGCCAATTTTAGATAGAAAGGACGATTATGGGGGCAGGGAAGTGAATACTTAGCTACCGCCGATGCGAAACGATTGGAAACATCGAATATCACGTATTCGTCCGAATTTTAGATAGAAAGAATGATTGCGGGAGCTGGGAAGTGAATCCATACCTACCGTCGATGCGAAACGATTGGAAACATCGAATATCACGTATTCGTCCAATTATCGATAGAAAGAACGATTGCGGGAGCTGGGAAGTGAATCCTTACCTCCCGTCGATGCAGAACGATTGGAAACATCGAATGTAACGTATTCGAGCCAATTACCGACAGAAAGAACGATTGCGAGGGCTGGGAAGTGAATCCTTACCTACCGTCGATGAAAAACGATTGGAAACATCGAATAGCACGTATTCGTGCCAATTATCGATAGAACGAACGATTGCGGGAGCTGGGAAGTGAATCCTCACCTACCGTCGATGCAAAACGATTGGGAACATGGAATAGCACGTATTCGTGCCAATTATCGATAGAAAGAACGATTGCGGGAGCTGGGAAGTGAATTCTTAGCTACCGTCGATGCAGAGCGATTGGAAACATCGAATATCACGTATGCGTGCCAATTATCGATAGAACGAACGATTGCGGGAGCTGGAAAGTGGATCCTTACCTCCCGTCGATGCAAAACGATTGGAAACATCGAATAGCACGTAATCGTGCCAATTATCGATAGAAAGAACGATTGCGGGAGCTGGGAAGTGAATCCTTACCTCCCGTCGATGCAGAACGATTGGAAACATAGAATGTAACGTATTCGAGCCAATTACCGACAGAAAGAACGATTGCGAGGGCTGGGAAGTGAATCCTTACCTAGCGTCGATGAAAAACGATTGGAAACATCGAATAGCACGTATTCGTGCCAATTATCGATAGAAAGAACGATTGCGGGAGCTGGGAAGTGAATCCTCACCTATCGTCAATGCAAAACGATTGCAAACATCGAATAGCACGTATTCGTGCCAATTATCGATAGAAAGAACGATTGCGGGAGCTGGGAAGTGAATCCTCAGCTACCGTCGATGCAGAACGATTGGAAACATCGAATATCACGTATGCGTGCCAATTATCGATAGAAAGAACGATTGCGGGAGCTGGGAAGTGAATCCTTAGCTACCGTCGATGCAGAACGATTGTAAACATCGAATATCACATATTCGTGCCAATTAACGATAGAAAGAACGATTGCGGTTGCTGGGAAGTGAATTCTTAGCTACCGTCGATGCAAACGATTGGAAACATCGAATATCACGTATGCGTGCTAATTATCGATAGAAAGAACGATTGCGGGAGCTGGGAAGTTAATCCTCACCTATCGTCGATGCAAAACGATTGCAAACATCGAATAGCACGTATTCGTGCCAATTATCGATAGAAAGAACGATTGCGGGAGCTGGGAAGTGAATCCTTACCTACCGTCGATGCAAAACGATTGAAAACCTCGAGTAGCACGTATTCGTGCCAATTATCGATAGAAAGAACGATTGCTGGAGCTGGGAAGTGAATCCTTAGCTACCGTCGATGCAGAACGATTGGAAACATCGAATTTCACGTATTCGTGCCAATTATCCATAGAAAGAACGATTGCGGGAGCAGGGAAGTGAATCCATACCTACCGCCGATGCGAAACGATTGGAAACATCGACTATCACGTATTCGTGCGAATTTTAGATAGAAAGAATGATTGCGGGAGCTGGGAAGTGAATCCTTACCTACCGTCGATGCGAAACGATTGGAAACATCGAATATCACGTATGCGTGCCAATTATCGATAGAACGAACGATTGCGGGAGCTGGAAAGTGGATCCTTAGCTACCGTCGATGCGAAACGATTGCAAACATCGAATAGCAGGCATTCGTGCCAATTATCGATAGAAAGAACGATTGCGGGAGCTGGGAAGTGAATCCTTACCTACCGTCGATGCAACACGATTGGAAGCATCGAATATCACGTATTCGTGCGAATTTTAGATAGAAAGAATGATTGCGGGAGCTGGGAAGTGAATTCTTACCTACCGTCGATGCGAAACGATTGGAAACATCGAATATCACGTATGCGTGCCAATTATCGATAGAACGAACGATTGCGGGAGCTGGAAAGTGGATCCTTAGCTACCGTCGATGTAGAACGATTGGAAACATCGAATATCACGTATTCGTGCCAATTTTAGATAGAAAGAACGATTGCTGGAGCTGGGAAGTGAATCCTTACCTACCGTCGATGCAAAACGATTGGAAACATAGAATATCACGTATGCGTGCTAATTATCGATAGAAAGAACGATTGCGGGAGCTGGGAAGTGAATCCTTACCTACCGTCGATGCAAAACGATTGGAAACCTCGAATAGCACGTTTTCGTGCCAATTATCGATAGAAAGAACGATTGCTGGAGCTGGGAAGTGAATCCTTAGCTACCGTCGACGCAGAACGATTGGAAACATCGAATTTCACGTATTCGTGCCAATTATCCATAGAAAGAACGATTGCGGGAGCAGGGAAGTGAATCCATACCTACCGCCGATGCGAAACGATTGGAAACATCGAATATCACGTATTCGTGCGAATTTTAGATAGAAAGAATGATTGCGGGAGCTGGGAAGTGAATCATTACCTACCGTCGATGCGAAACGATTGGAAACATCGAATATCACGTATGCGTGCCAATTATCGATAGAACGAACGATTGTGGGAGCTGGAAAGTGGATCCTTAGCTACCGTCGATGCAGAACGATTGGAAACATCGAGTATCACGTATTCGTGCCAATTTTAGATAGAAAGAACGATTGCGGGAGCTGGGAAGTGAATCCTTACCTACCGTCGATGCAAAATGATTGGAAACATCGAATATCACGTATGCGTGCTAATTATCGATAGAAAGAACGATTGCTGGAGCTGGGAAGTGAATCCTTAGCTACCGTCAATGCAGAACGATTGGAAACATCGAATTTCACGTATTCGTGCCAATTTTAGATAGAAAGGACGATTATGGGGGCAGGGAAGTGAATACTTAGCTACCGCCGATGCGAAACGATTGGAAACATCGAATATCACGTATTCGTCCGAATTTTAGATAGAAAGAATGATTGCGGGAGCTGGGAAGTGAATCCATACCTACCGTCGATGCGAAACGATTGGAAACATCGAATATCACGTATTCGTCCAATTATCGATAGAAAGAACGATTGCGGGAGCTGGGAAGTGAATCCTTACCTCCCGTCGATGCAGAACGATTGGAAACATCGAATGTAACGTATTCGAGCCAATTACCGACAGAAAGAACGATTGCGAGGGCTGGGAAGTGAATCCTTACCTACCGTCGATGAAAAACGATTGGAAACATCGAATAGCACGTATTCGTGCCAATTATCGATAGAACGAACGATTGCGGGAGCTGGGAAGTGAATCCTCACCTACCGTCGATGCAAAACGATTGGGAACATGGAATAGCACGTATTCGTGCCAATTATCGATAGAAAGAACGATTGCGGGAGCTGGGAAGTGAATTCTTAGCTACCGTCGATGCAGAACGATTGGAAACATCGAATATCACGTATGCGTGCCAATTATCGATAGAACGAACGATTGCGGGAGCTGGAAAGTGGATCCTTACCTCCCGTCGATGCAAAACGATTGGAAACATCGAATAGCACGTAATCGTGCCAATTATCGATAGAAAGAACGATTGCGGGAGCTGGGAAGTGAATCCTTACCTCCCGTCGATGCAGAACGATTGGAAACATAGAATGTAACGTATTCGAGCCAATTACCGACAGAAAGAACGATTGCGAGGGCTGGGAAGTGAATCCTTACCTAGCGTCGATGAAAAACGATTGGAAACATCGAATAGCACGTATTCGTGCCAATTATCGATAGAAAGAACGATTGCGGGAGCTGGGAAGTGAATCCTCACCTATCGTCAATGCAAAACGATTGCAAACATCGAATAGCACGTATTCGTGCCAATTATCGATAGAAAGAACGATTGCGGGAGCTGGGAAGTGAATCCTCACCTACCGTCGATGCAAAACGATTGGGAACATGGAATAGCACGTATTCGTGCCAATTATCGATAGAAAGAACGATTGCGGGAGCTGGGAAGTGAATCCTCAGCTACCGTCGATGCAGAACGATTGGAAACATCGAATATCACGTATGCGTGCCAATTATCGATAGAAAGAACGATTGCGGGAGCTGGGAAGTGAATCCTTAGCTACCGTCGATGCAGAACGATTGTAAACATCGAATATCACATATTCGTGCCAATTAACGATAGAAAGAACGATTGCGGTTGCTGGGAAGTGAATTCTTAGCTACCGTCGATGCAGAACGATTGGAAACATCGAATATCACGTATGCGTGCTAATTATCGATAGAAAGAACGATTGCGGGAGCTTGGAAGTTAATCCTCACCTATCGTCGATGCAAAACGATTGCAAACATCGAATAGCACGTATTCGTGCCAATTATCGATAGAAAGAACGATTGCGGGAGCTGGGAAGTGAATCCTTACCTACCGTCGATGCAAAACGATTGAAAACCTCGAGTAGCACGTATTCGTGCCAATTATCGATAGAAAGAACGATTGCTGGAGCTGGGAAGTGAATCCTTAGCTACCGTCGATGCAGAACGATTGGAAACATCGAATTTCACGTATTCGTGCCAATTATCCATAGAAAGAACGATTGCGGGAGCAGGGAAGTGAATCCATACCTACCGCCGATGCGAAACGATTGGAAACATCGACTATCACGTATTCGTGCGAATTTTAGATAGAAAGAATGATTGCGGGAGCTGGGAAGTGAATCCTTACCTACCGTCGATGCGAAACGATTGGAAACATCGAATATCACGTATGCGTGCCAATTATCGATAGAACGAACGATTGCGGGAGCTGGAAAGTGGATCCTTAGCTACCGTCGATGCGAAACGATTGCAAACATCGAATAGCAGGCATTCGTGCCAATTATCGATAGAAAGAACGATTGCGGGAGCTGGGAAGTGAATCCTTACCTACCGTCGATGCAACACGATTGGAAACATCGAATATCACGTATTCGTGCGAATTTTAGATAGAAAGAATGATTGCGGGAGCTGGGAAGTGAATTCTTACCTACCGTCGATGCGAAACGATTGGAAACATCGAATATCACGTATGCGTGCCAATGTGACGTGCCGTCCTGTTTCCCGCGCGACGGCTCACATTTTTTCCTTTTACCATTTACTCAAATCCGCTATGATGTGAGCGCTGGGCTGCCCCTGTGGCTATGTTATGTCCAGCACGAACTGAGCACCCCTTCCACTCCTTCCAAACCCCTTTCACTCCTTCCACACCCCTTCCACTCTTTCGAAACCCCTTTCATTTTTTTCAAACCCATTCACTCTTTCGAAACCCCTTTCATTTTTTCCAAACCCATTCGCTCTTTTCACTCTTTCGAAACCCATTCGCTCCTCCTATGCCCCATTCGGCGGTGCCTGTGAACAATTAAAACATCCTACAAATTATAAAAGACACGTATAGTTACAATCCCAATTCAACAATACCTGTGAACAACTAAAGCATCCAATCAATTATAAAAAACTTACAGTTGCAATCCCCGCAACTCCACTGCCAGAATGCCTGCGAACAAATAAGAACACCTATATAATATCAACCCATCACTACACACACACGACACTTACCTTATGATAACAACTTACACCAGTACTCGAGACGAAGAATATCCCTCACTCCACGAGGAAGAAACCCCCCTTCGCGCCCCAAGAGTAGCCCTCACTCCACGAGGAAGAAACCCCCTTTCGCGCCCCAAGAGTAGCCCTCACTCCACGAGGAAGAAAGCCCCTTTCGCGACCCAAGAGTAGCCCTCACTCCACGAGGAAGAAACCCCCTTTCGCGCCCCAAGAGTAGCCCTCACTCCACGAGGAAGAAACCCCCTTTCGCGCCCCAAGAGTAGCCCTCACTCCACGAGGAAGAAGCCCCTTTCGCGTCCCAAGGATATCTCGACATTACTCGTTCTCGCGTCCTCTCGAGTACCTCTCTTCACGACGATAATGTCCAATAAAATACTAATATTAACGTACCAACTCTCTTAGCTTTGCAATAACACTAATCTGTAATAAATTAACGAAAGGTATTATAATTCTTAATTAATTGAAGGTTCATTAAGGAAACGATAGAGAATCACTGGTAGTTGAGAACCACGCATACCAGGCATTCCACAGCAGTCAACACCAGCAGAAGCCATCACACACGCATACCAGGCATTCCGCGCATACCACGCATACCAGAAATTCCTGGGCCTAGTATAAATAGACCGGGACCACCAGTCATTTAGTCAGTCTTCAAGCAGCAGCAAACGTCGACACATCGTTCACTCGCGATTTATTTCAATTTATTCCTTAACGGACTTAGAATATTTCTGATTTATTTCAATTTAATACTATAAGGAACATAGAATATTTCTCGATTTATTTCGATTTATACCTTAACGGACTTAGAATATTTCTGATTTATTTCAATTTAATACTATAAGGAACATAGAATATTCCTGATTTATTTAAATTTATACGAATTTAGAATATCCCGCGATTTATTTCAATTAATACCATAACGGACTTAGAATAATTCCGCGATTTATTTCAATAAATACCATAACGGACTTAGAATAATTCCGCGATGTATTTCAATAAATACCATAACGGTTTATTTCAATAATTAGTCTAACAACATAGAATATTTCGTATACCATATGCGTTATCGAGTCATAATAGTTATATTCACGCAACATGTTCACAATGATGACTCTGAGAGCTCGACCACTGAAGCTACAGTCCTGAGAGAACATAGTGAATACATTTAAAATCACGAATACAATTACGCTAAGGAATTAGTTGAGAACATAGTGAATACATTTAAAATCACGAATACAATTATGTTAAAGAATTAGTTGAGAACATAGTGAATACATTAAAATCACGAATGCAATTACGTTAAAGAATTAGTTAAGAACACAGTGAATACATTAAAATCACGAATACAATTACGCTAAAGAATTAGTTAAGAACATAGTGAATACATTGAAATCACAACCACGATTATCTTAGAGAATTAGCTTAACCGTAACTTAGTAAATATAATAACATTACGAGTATTTTATAGAAGGGTGCTCCAACAACAAGACAGTTCCGTGATCCGAATGAAGATCCCATTCGAGACCTTGGAAGAAGAACAAGAAGACCTAGAGTTTCAAGGCCCGTGGGACGGCGTCCTACCCGCCGATTACCCTTCCTCATATCGGCAGCTACTAAATTTACATTGTTCAACGATCATCTCCGAAGGTATTTTCGTGAACAACCGCTATCGGATATGCACCGATTGCTATAACCGGCTAGTTCCCACCGAAGCCCAAGGATACTACCCGGGAGGGTGGCACGACATGTGCCCATACCAAACAGCGATTCGCATCTCTACTTGCGCCACGTGCGAGTCCCAAATCTCAGCTGTTCAAGCCGCCGCCCGGTGCCCTGAGTGCATAGAGGAGTACTTCAATTTGTCCACCGAAGAGTTGCGGAACGTTCAGGCTGGATCTATCAAGGAAGTCATTACTCGTTGGTGAACCATTGGCTGACCACTGCGAAACACAACGGACGAGGCACCGTCACCTTTTCCCCAATTATCCTTTCCTCAATTTCTTACTTTATTCTCATCCCCCTGGGAGTGGGAGCGGACTGGATCCGAATCCGCCTAGGTTATCCTTCCCTCCATGCTCATCCCCCTGGGAGTGGGAGCGGACTAGATCCGAATCCGCCTGGGTTATCTTTTCCTCGTTTCCTACTTTATTCTCACCCCCCTGGGAGTGGGAGCGGACTGGATCCGAATCCGCCTAGGTTATCTTTTCCTCACTTCCCCAATTTATGCTCTTCACCCTCGGGAGTGCAAGCTGGACGCACCCTCGACGTGACCACGAGGTGGCAGACCGGAATACGCCTCAGCAAGCCGCGGTGCTATCATTCACATAAGAACGCATGCATAATTATTATTTCATATCGGCACTAACATAAAGGGGTAAGTTACTCGTGCGAGACGAAAACATCGAAACATCGCGATTTGCTATACACGTAAGGTCATTTATCCCTAACCCTACAGTAATTTTCTCCGTAGAATCCCTTTCCATAATTATAATTGTCCTTTCCCTTCCTCCTCGGCGTGCGCGAATCCAGCATTCGACCCCGAGGCTTCCTTTCCTTTTGTAGTAATTCATTCATTCCTTCCCCCCCGGCGTGCGCGAATCTAGCATTCGACCCCGAGGAACCCTGTTCCATTCGAAATTCTCCTCCCCTGCACAAAAGCGAATCTTTTGGTTGCCTACAAATTACCTCGACTGAGAATCCGAAAGAGGAATATTTAACGCGTAGCTCGCACGAGGACCCTCTTAATAATCATCTAACACTCAATTGAACTACTGCAAATCATTATCGATCTCGCGTATATCGTATTAGTTCTTGGCGCGACCGCTCCGCGTCTTTGAACTGCGTGTCCCTTCCGGGCGCAACCTGGAACGTGACATGTTAATTGGTGACAGCGGTGGGATACTCGCCGAGGATAGGAGGGGAAGGAGCGTCGTTAAGATGCCTGAACGGCATCTTCCCCTAAGGATGGAGGTGTGACGTCTGCCGGCATCGCCTTCGACGTATTGATTTAGATCGTCGTCGGTAAAGAGAACGCCCTCCATACGTTCCTCTTCTAATTCTATTTCTAAGCGCCTGAAGTTGGTACGCAGGATTCGCCACCAGGTCGCCATCGTCGTCGTCGTCTTCGCGCAAGTGGTCGCCCCTTGGCCACTTCATATATATATAAGTTGCGATCCTGAATCCTTGCGTCTGGGGCAGGAGTCGACTGCAGCCCTACTGATGAGTCTAGGCGGTCGATTCCGAGACGAAACGCACATCCAAACTCCAGTATCCTTTTTCCTTCCTCGACATGCCTCCTCTCCCCGGAGAAATTACGGTCCTCAGCAAGTTGTTGCAGCGGCGGGCTGGGTGACGTGGCAAGATCCCTACGTTGCGTCCCACCTTAGGGCCGGGACGTAACAAAATTGGTGACAGCGGTGGGATGTCGAAAATTTTAATAATCCCACAATTGCCCTCTACATACTTTTGAAAAGAAACGGTGGAATTTCGAAAATTTAAGAATCCCACAATTGCCCTCTACATACTTTTGAAAAGAAACGGTGGAATCTCGAAAATTTAAGAATCCCACAATTGCCCTCTACATACTTTTGAAAAGAAACGGTGGGATCTCGAAAATTTAATAATCCCACAATAGCCTTTTCTTCCTGCGCATGCAGTATGTTAATTACTTGCAAATAGATCATTCGTCCTATTGTTTAAGCCCCTATATATATACATATAAATTATTTTTCGTCTTGCTCGTATAAAACCATGTCGCTGTACGGTGACGCCGACGAACCCAACCCCCTCACTACCTCCGTGGAGGAAGCTAATAGAGCTATTGACGCGTCAACCGCCTCGCTGCACGATAAATTGCGCGAAAAACAAGCTCAAATCGAAGCACACTATGACTTATTCGCGACCAAACAAATGCGACCTGCTAGTCCTCACGGCGATTCTTTTCCTGAAGAACAAATACCTCAATCCGCCCCCGGATTGGAAAACCTCGCTAAACAGATAGCATCCCTGCAAGATGCAGTAGACATGCTAACAAAGAAACAACGCATTAAAACACGTCTGGAAACTCCCGCCTCCTGTTGCCGCGAAGGGAACCCACGTAACGACGCTTTTAGCGAACCGATAACGAATGGAAAACTTCAGGTCACTCTGAAGGATGCCGTTGAGACGGTACCACGTTTCGATGGACACAATATGTCGATCCTGCAATTTGCGAGAGCGTGTAGAAGAGCTCGGGATATGATCCCTCCTGCATCCGAACCTCAATTGGCGTGCTTGTTAAGAAACCGCTTACAAAAACACGCGTACTTGGTCGTGGAGGACTATTCCTTCGACACCGTAAACGCATTCATCGGCAGACTGAAAACAGTGTTCGCCCCGGCTAAAACGTCTGACCATTACCGCGGCGAACTAGCTAATATTATAATTGGAAGGAACGAACACATATTGGATTATATTTCAAGAGTAAAGGACCTGAAGTTCGCCATTACAGACGAAGACGCTGATTATTATCGAAATTCGAGAACGGCGTTATACGACATTGACCAGCTAGCATTGAGATCCTTTTTGGACGGACTTCCCCTTTCGATGCGCAGTCAAATGGACCCCACAACATTAACGTCATTAGATGAAGCCTTCGACAGGGCCGTCCGGGTAGCGAAACTGATTGAGCGCGATCGCCACCGGTTTACGGGAGAACGGGCTCCCCGAACCCAATGCCAATTATGCAATCGGGAAGGACACGACGCACGATCCTGCAGAATGTACCCGATCAATAACCGCCCACCTCTTACGCGGACCCCGGAACGAACTACAGGAAGAGGATTCGACCGTTCGCTCACAACGAAGGACTATAATACTCCACGTCAAGCAGAGACACGAACCTGCAACTACTGCGGGAGAATAGGACACTTGGCCGCGGAATGCCGTAAGAAAATGCGCGATCAGAACATGTCGGGAAGCGACCAGCCCCCACGAGATTACAGGGAGGCGCCTCGTGGAACGGGCAGGACAAATGCGCACCCGATAAATACATTCCGGCCTACGAACCAACTCCGCCCAGAATCGCCAAGGTGCACCTCTCACCCTACAACAATGTCCCCTCCATCAACGTCCGCAGCCCGCAATTGAACTTTCCTACGGACTTGATGATCGACACAGGAGCAGAGGTAAATCTGATAAAGCGGTCATGCATCAAAACGCCCAGCGACATCGACAGGGACAACGTAATCGACTTAATCGGAATCACCGAAAACTTGGTGCCCACCCAAGGCACCCTCACAGCAAACTTATTCAACTACCCCGTACAATTTCACGTCGTTGAAGACACCATACCCCTACGCTATCAAGGGTTACTAGGATCAGGATTCCTGACCGAAAGCGGAGTGACGGTAGACTTCAAAAATAGATGGCTAGCATTTAACGGCAATTTCGTTCCTTTCAACAGGGTCGATGAAACGACAATACCCCCAAGGACAAGCATCGTCGCCCACGCATACGTCGCCAATCCCGAAGTCGAAGAAGGATACATTCCACGACTCGACCTAGGAGAAGGTTTATACGCTGGAAAAGCCCTGGTGCGAAACGATGGAGGAAAAGCAAGCTTACGCGTGACGAACGCAAACGAGCAGCCAGCAACCATACCCGTACCCCTGGTTCACCTGGAAGAATTTGAAGAAGCTCCCACGACGTACCCCCAGTTACAGTATACCGAGGAAGCCGTGTCTTTGAAGATATCCAAAGACGCGATGAACCCCTGTTCACAAAAGGGCAACCGGCCCACTCCCCCTAGCGAATCCCTTACAGAAGGAAGAAATTCACATATCAAAAAAAACCCCACATCCCCCGTATACTCAGCTGCGGAACAGAAGGTTGCACACCAAATTTTACCTACACCGGGTTTACAAATGGTCACCTCCACTAATATCCCCAATAAGGGCGAGCCCAGACAACAAACAAGAGTCGCAGCGATACTCGACCTCATATCCCCGAGAGACCTCAATCGGGAAGAAGAAGCTCACGTCCACGAACTCGTCGGCAAATACGAAGACATATTCCACTTGCCTGGCGAACCTCTAGGCCACACGAATGCCATCAGCCATGCTATCGAAACCACGGATGCAGCCCCAGTATCCACCAAACAGTACCGTTTCCCTCCCATCCATAAGGAGGAAATCCGCGCACAGATGAAGGAACTCCTCGAACAAAGAATAGTCAGACCATCCATATCCCCGTACAACTCACCCCTCTGGATAGTCCCGAAGAAACCAGGGCCAGACGGGAAGAAAAAATGGAGAATGGTGATCGACTACCGCCAACTTAACCAAAAAACCGTTCCCGACGCTTACCCCCTGCCGAACATTATAGATATACTCGACCAGCTCGGAGGAGCTAAATACTTCTCAATCTTCGATCTCGTATCCGGATTTCATCAGATCCCGATGAAACCAGAAGATGCACAAAAAACTGCGTTCTCGGCCCCCCATGGCCACTATGAATTTTCGAGGATGCCCTTTGGCCTACGTAACGCCCCTGCAACCTTCCAACGCCTAATGGACCACATCCTTTCGGGAGTACAAGGCTCCGAGATGTTCGTATACCTGGACGACATAGTCCTCTACTCGAGTTCGCTGAACGAGCACGGAATTAAGTTTCGCAAGCTTGCCGATCGATTACGTCAAGCCAACCTGAAACTTCAGCCAAGCAAGTGTCAATTTCTTCGGAAGGAAGTAGCATACTTAGGCCACGTCATTACGGATAACGGCGTAAAACCGGATCCTCACAAAATTACCGCGGTTTTAAATTACCCTCCGCCCCGCAATACAAAAGGCATAAAGCAATTCCTGGGACTCACAGGGTATTATAGGCGATTTATCCCCAACTTCTCCAAAGAAGCAAGGGCCCTCACTTCGTTACTTAAAAAGGGTACACCATTTATATGGGGCGAAGCCCAACAAAAATCGTTCGCGTACCTCAAGGACAAATTGATTCAGGAACCCATACTCCAATTCCCAAACTTCGAAAAAGAATTCCATCTTACCACCGATGCATCAGATTATGCCGTTGGCGGAATAATCACACAAACTTACGGAGACAAGGAACTACCCCTCGCCTATGCGTCCCGACTTCTGTGCCAAGCAGAGGTAAACTACTCTACAATTGAGAAAGAACTGCTGGCCATAATATATTGTACCAGCCATTTCCGACCCTACTTATATGGTAGAAAATTTATTCTCTATACCGACCACCAACCACTGGTCTGGCTTCACCGGGTCAAGGACCCGACTTCACGACTCGTTCGTTGGCGATTAAAACTTGCTGAATTCGACTATGAAATCCAGTACCAACCAGGGAAATCCAATCGAGTGGCCGACGCGCTCTCTCGCAACCCACCGGACACTACGACAGAGTTCGTCTGTCCAATCCGCCCACGGTCAGTGCCCCCAAAAATACTCGGAAGAGCGTAAGCCCCGATAGTATCGCAGACATGACACTGACCCCTGTAATACAACCAACACTCCGCGCACCCTCCACCAGTAGAAATGCACCTGATTCATCGCACAATTACGCAGCGCTACCTTACGAAGTCGACACCGAAGATGGCCCATATACGCCTCCTAATCACCTTTCCAGCGAAGACGACACCTCACAAGGAGAGTCAGAGAACGACGAAACGGATAACGAATCCATAGAAGGCGCCCCGCGGGAAGCGATCCGCGCCAACAGCAATCTCCACTTCAGTCGTGACCCCTTAGCCATCCGGCCCGGACCCTTAGTAATCTTCCTGGCAGGTGACGGCAACGTCTGTGATGACGGAGGACAAAATTTGAGAACACACGCGGGTTTTCCCATTCGAAGAGATATTACACTCGGACGTGCACGCGTATTAAAACACAAAGGCAAAACAATCATTGGTTTAGTTGTTAAAGAAAGGGCTAATTACCCGATGGAACCCGAAATTTTCTGCGAAGCCGTGAACTCACTCAAGGATGTAATAAGAGAATTGCAATTACCCGGATTTAGCATAGCTAAAACACCTAAAATTGGCGCTTTGGTCTGGGAAGAAATAATATCGGAAATTCATACTAGACTGTCCGAAGAAAATGTACAAATCACCATTTGCACACAAACCGTCCAAATTCCTGACGAAAGTCTAAGACCCGTGATAATAGAGGAAAGCCACTCCTCGGCTATTGGAGGGCATAGAGGCGTAAGCAAAACACTTAAAAGGATCCGTCACGCCTACTATTGGCAGGGAATGAAACAACAAGTTCGCATCTACATTCGAAACTGCTTGCTTTGTCAAAGGAAAAAGTTGGTCCGAATAAAAACGCGGCAACCAATGGTTTTAACTGACACCCCCGGTACAGCGTTCGATAAGGTCGGATTAGACATAGTGGGTCCTCTTCCTCCATCCCCCGCTGGAAACATGTATATACTTACCATGCAGGACTTACTTACAAAATACTTCGTATGTGCACCACTGAAGGGCACCACCTCTCTGGAAGTTGTAGGCACCAGGGCGCTGCGATCGCCCCGAGGGCGCGAGTCGCCCATCTGGGTTGCGCACCTCTTCGGTTGGCTGCAGCCTTTGTCCTCAGAGTAGGATTGAGTATTGTATTGAGCAGATGTATATGACAGACGAAGCGACTCGAGGATTGCGTAATGCAAGTGTGCCGATCAGAAAGGCAATAAAGTTTTATGGTTAAACCAATAGTGTTATTTGTGTAGTATCCCACCGGGTAATTGTAGAGCCCGGCTCCCTGGAGTTACACGCGAAAACGTGATTCAATAAACTCTTCATGTCCTGCTTCGGACATTTTCTACAAAGTTGCTGATGCCTTCATAAAAAATCTGATATGCCGATTTGGCGCGCCAAAATCTGTCCTCACCGACCAAGGATCGAACTTCACCAGCGCGTTTATGAGAACTATTGCTCGTAAATTCAGGATCGCGCAATGTAAGACCACCGCGTTCCATCCCCAATCGAATGGATCCTTGGAGAGATCACACATAGTCTTGATAGAATATTTGAAAATGTACGTAAATCAAAACGATGATTGGGATAGTTGGACCGATCTCGCGGCATTCTCCTATAATACCAGTGTCCATGAAGGTACCGGTTACACTCCACACGAACTAGTATTCGGGAAAATAGCACGGGTCCCCGCCCAGCAGCGGCAGTTTGAACTCCCGGACGACGAAACGTACGGAGGTTACCTTTCGCGACTAACAGAGTGCATCAAGGAACTACAGAATCTTGCCGCGGACAGGCTGAAATGCGCCAAAGAAAGATACAAAATGTATTACGATCGTCGCATAAATGAGGAAACCTTCCAAGCCGGAGACGAGGTATTCGTAATAAAGAACAGCCGAAAAGGAAAATTCGCAGATCACTACACTGGCCCGCACAAGGTCATCGAAGTTCTACCTTTACAAAACCTAAAGATATCTTGGAACAATGGTCACAAAATCATACACGCCAATAAGGCACGAAAATTAAGGTCATGCGCGCTGTAGCTGTATTGGCCGTCTCCCCCAACCAGAGTACTGTTCTAACCATGCCCCCGACTCGCCACATCCCTTTTATATCCCCCTTTTGCCCCCTTTGCAATCTTAATCAACCCACGTAATTTTGAACAGGAAACACGTCCCTCTATTATCCCCTATTGCCACACATTGTGCCATTCCTTATTATTATACTAAGTAATTAGTTACCAAAATAGCACTAAAATATTTACCCTCTAATATAAAGCCATTATCAGTCGATTCAAGAAAAAAAAAGAAGACAGAAAATTTTTACCATCTTGCGGTTAAGATTAGGTTGACACACGTATATACACCTTAACAGTTATAAATTCCCCCTTCTCACTCATGCTTCCCGTATACGATACACCTACGAGAACCATTGCAGTGAGAAGCACTGCCGCCTAGTACCCCTGTCGACGTAGAATCCCTGCTAGGCTGCGCGAGTGAGGTGCCCAAAACCCAATAAGGCTAAGCACGCTACGACCCGGGTCAGTCGCTCGCCGAACGTGCTACGAACAACACCTCACAAACCATACCGACCGCCGCATCATGACGCGCAAGGGACACCGCGCAGGCCGCAGGCTATTCTATAGGCGCCTTCTGCGGAGCCTCCATGAACCCCCCGCGCAGCACCCACCAGTGCAACGCGCACCAGCGCAGCACCCACCAGTGCAACGCGCATCAACGCAGCATCCACTAGTGCAACGCGCACCGCCACATGATGCCTGGGAACTGAGACGGGTAGCGTCTCCGGTGGTCACCCGGGACAGTCCGGTGCCCAGGGGCATGCACCCCGCTGACCCGCGGAGGATTTTATTCCTTAATGGGCATGACCTTGTGGACCCCCGGCCCCCTCAGGGCTCCACACCCGGAAGTCAACTAAGACGCCAGGACCACACGCGCGAACCCCCGTATCAGCGCCCGCGAATAATCACGGACCTAACCTACCCAAGAGGGCAGGGGATCACTCCCTCCGCGGCGAGAATGCCACCGTTCGCCCTCCTGCCGTTTCCACAACCAGTAGTCCTGCTTACACGCCTGCGGCGTTCCCAGAGATTGGCCCGCCGCGCCGCAACGTCGAGACGATAACTTTCGATTTATTCCGTCACAATTAATCTAGCCTAGCTCCACTATCCTAAACATTTCTAACAATAATTTCTATCATTCCTAACCACTTAAATATTAACTACAATTAATTGGTATTTACCCTAGTCTTAACTATATTTACCTTACTTAATTATTAACGTTACTTAATTCGTACTTACCTCACTTAATTTTTAACGCGACACTTAATTCGTACTTACCCTAGTCTTAACTATATTTACCTCACTTAAATATTAACTACAATTAATTCGTACTTACCCTAGTCTTAATTATATTTACCTTACTTAATTATTAACGTTACTCCTTAACTTTAGTCTACTTAGCCTGATTAATCTACTAAAACAAAAAAAAAAAACAAAAAAAAAAAAAAAAAAAAAACAACACATAGCTTAGTTGTACTTACCTTAATTAATTTACTTTAGTTACAATAATACCTATTACTAGTTTACCTACAAATTATACATTACAGCAGACAATGTATATAATTTAGCTTAGTATACCCGCCTTAAACAATTCTAGTGGTAAATAAGTTCCACTAGTTAAACAAATGGAAAATAAATATTTTAGTACCTTACAAATTACTCTCGTACTTAAGGCTACGTTCAAAATGATTTAAAATGAAACCCAAAAGGTATCTCTTTTCTTTAAACTTTCGTTTATTATCGATACATCCGGTACGTAATCAAGGGAAACAATTATATTTTCGTTCGACGCATCTCTCACTAAAGAAATGCAAGCATTTCTTACAATAAGGGGGGAGGTGTGACGTGCCGTCCTGTTTCCCGCGCGACGGCTCACATTTTTTCCTTTTACCATTTACTCAAATCCGCTATGATGTGAGCGCTGGGCTGCCCCTGTGGCTATGTTATGTCCAGCACGAACTGAGCACCCCTTCCACTCCTTCCAAACCCCTTTCACTCCTTCCACACCCCTTCCACTCTTTCGAAACCCCTTTCATTTTTTTCAAACCCATTCACTCTTTCGAAACCCCTTTCATTTTTTCCAAACCCATTCGCTCTTTTCACTCTTTCGAAACCCATTCGCTCCTCCTATGCCCCATTCGGCGGTGCCTGTGAACAATTAAAACATCCTACAAATTATAAAAGACACGTATAGTTACAATCCCAATTCAACAATACCTGTGAACAACTAAAGCATCCAATCAATTATAAAAAACTTACAGTTGCAATCCCCGCAACTCCACTGCCAGAATGCCTGCGAACAAATAAGAACACCTATATAATATCAACCCATCACTACACACACACGACACTTACCTTATGATAACAACTTACACCAGTACTCGAGACGAAGAATATCCCTCACTCCACGAGGAAGAAACCCCCCTTCGCGCCCCAAGAGTAGCCCTCACTCCACGAGGAAGAAACCCCCTTTCGCGCCCCAAGAGTAGCCCTCACTCCACGAGGAAGAAAGCCCCTTTCGCGACCCAAGAGTAGCCCTCACTCCACGAGGAAGAAACCCCCTTTCGCGCCCCAAGAGTAGCCCTCACTCCACGAGGAAGAAACCCCCTTTCGCGCCCCAAGAGTAGCCCTCACTCCACGAGGAAGAAGCCCCTTTCGCGTCCCAAGGATATCTCGACATTACTCGTTCTCGCGTCCTCTCGAGTACCTCTCTTCACGACGATAATGTCCAATAAAATACTAATATTAACGTACCAACTCTCTTAGCTTTGCAATAACACTAATCTGTAATAAATTAACGAAAGGTATTATAATTCTTAATTAATTGAAGGTTCATTAAGGAAACGATAGAGAATCACTGGTAGTTGAGAACCACGCATACCAGGCATTCCACAGCAGTCAACACCAGCAGAAGCCATCACACACGCATACCAGGCATTCCGCGCATACCACGCATACCAGAAATTCCTGGGCCTAGTATAAATAGACCGGGACCACCAGTCATTTAGTCAGTCTTCAAGCAGCAGCAAACGTCGACACATCGTTCACTCGCGATTTATTTCAATTTATTCCTTAACGGACTTAGAATATTTCTGATTTATTTCAATTTAATACTATAAGGAACATAGAATATTTCTCGATTTATTTCGATTTATACCTTAACGGACTTAGAATATTTCTGATTTATTTCAATTTAATACTATAAGGAACATAGAATATTCCTGATTTATTTAAATTTATACGAATTTAGAATATCCCGCGATTTATTTCAATTAATACCATAACGGACTTAGAATAATTCCGCGATTTATTTCAATAAATACCATAACGGACTTAGAATAATTCCGCGATGTATTTCAATAAATACCATAACGGTTTATTTCAATAATTAGTCTAACAACATAGAATATTTCGTATACCATATGCGTTATCGAGTCATAATAGTTATATTCACGCAACATGTTCACAATGATGACTCTGAGAGCTCGACCACTGAAGCTACAGTCCTGAGAGAACATAGTGAATACATTTAAAATCACGAATACAATTACGCTAAGGAATTAGTTGAGAACATAGTGAATACATTTAAAATCACGAATACAATTATGTTAAAGAATTAGTTGAGAACATAGTGAATACATTAAAATCACGAATGCAATTACGTTAAAGAATTAGTTAAGAACACAGTGAATACATTAAAATCACGAATACAATTACGCTAAAGAATTAGTTAAGAACATAGTGAATACATTGAAATCACAACCACGATTATCTTAGAGAATTAGCTTAACCGTAACTTAGTAAATATAATAACATTACGAGTATTTTATAGAAGGGTGCTCCAACAACAAGACAGTTCCGTGATCCGAATGAAGATCCCATTCGAGACCTTGGAAGAAGAACAAGAAGACCTAGAGTTTCAAGGCCCGTGGGACGGCGTCCTACCCGCCGATTACCCTTCCTCATATCGGCAGCTACTAAATTTACATTGTTCAACGATCATCTCCGAAGGTATTTTCGTGAACAACCGCTATCGGATATGCACCGATTGCTATAACCGGCTAGTTCCCACCGAAGCCCAAGGATACTACCCGGGAGGGTGGCACGACATGTGCCCATACCAAACAGCGATTCGCATCTCTACTTGCGCCACGTGCGAGTCCCAAATCTCAGCTGTTCAAGCCGCCGCCCGGTGCCCTGAGTGCATAGAGGAGTACTTCAATTTGTCCACCGAAGAGTTGCGGAACGTTCAGGCTGGATCTATCAAGGAAGTCATTACTCGTTGGTGAACCATTGGCTGACCACTGCGAAACACAACGGACGAGGCACCGTCACCTTTTCCCCAATTATCCTTTCCTCAATTTCTTACTTTATTCTCATCCCCCTGGGAGTGGGAGCGGACTGGATCCGAATCCGCCTAGGTTATCCTTCCCTCCATGCTCATCCCCCTGGGAGTGGGAGCGGACTAGATCCGAATCCGCCTGGGTTATCTTTTCCTCGTTTCCTACTTTATTCTCACCCCCCTGGGAGTGGGAGCGGACTGGATCCGAATCCGCCTAGGTTATCTTTTCCTCACTTCCCCAATTTATGCTCTTCACCCTCGGGAGTGCAAGCTGGACGCACCCTCGACGTGACCACGAGGTGGCAGACCGGAATACGCCTCAGCAAGCCGCGGTGCTATCATTCACATAAGAACGCATGCATAATTATTATTTCATATCGGCACTAACATAAAGGGGTAAGTTACTCGTGCGAGACGAAAACATCGAAACATCGCGATTTGCTATACACGTAAGGTCATTTATCCCTAACCCTACAGTAATTTTCTCCGTAGAATCCCTTTCCATAATTATAATTGTCCTTTCCCTTCCTCCTCGGCGTGCGCGAATCCAGCATTCGACCCCGAGGCTTCCTTTCCTTTTGTAGTAATTCATTCATTCCTTCCCCCCCGGCGTGCGCGAATCTAGCATTCGACCCCGAGGAACCCTGTTCCATTCGAAATTCTCCTCCCCTGCACAAAAGCGAATCTTTTGGTTGCCTACAAATTACCTCGACTGAGAATCCGAAAGAGGAATATTTAACGCGTAGCTCGCACGAGGACCCTCTTAATAATCATCTAACACTCAATTGAACTACTGCAAATCATTATCGATCTCGCGTATATCGTATTAGTTCTTGGCGCGACCGCTCCGCGTCTTTGAACTGCGTGTCCCTTCCGGGCGCAACCTGGAACGTGACACCAATTATCGATAGAACGAACGATTGCGGGAGCTGGAAAGTGGGTCCTTAGCTACCGTCGATGTAGAACGATTGGAAACATCGAATATCACGTATTCGTGCCAATTTTAGATAGAAAGAACGATTGCTGGAGCTGGGAAGTGAATCCTTACCTACCGTCGATGCAAAACGATTGGAAACATAGAATATCACGTATGCGTGCTAATTATCGATAGAAAGAACGATTGCGGGAGCTGGGAAGTGAATCCTTACCTACCGTCGATGCAAAACGATTGGAAACCTCGAATAGCACGTATTCGTGCCAATTATCGATAGAAAGAACGATTGCTGGAGCTGGGAAGTGAATCCTTAGCTACCGTCGACGCAGAACGATTGGAAACATCGAATTTCACGTATTCGTGCCAATTATCCATAGAAAGAACGATTGCGGGAGCAGGGAAGTGAATCCATACTTACCGCCGATGCGAAACGATTGGAAACATCGAATATCACGTATTCGTGCGAATTTTAGATAGAAAGAATGATTGCGGGAGCTGGGAAGTGAATCATTACCAACCGTCGATGCGAAACGATTGGAAACATCGAATATCACGTATGCGTGCCAATTATCGATAGAACGAACGATTGTGGGAGCTGGAAAGTGGATCCTTAGCTACCGTCGATGCAGAACGATTGGAAACATCGAGTATCACGTATTCGTGCCAATTTTAGATAGAAAGAACGATTGCGGGAGCTGGGAAGTGAATCCTTACCTACCGTCGATGCAAAATGATTGGAAACATCGAATATCACGTATGCGTGCTAATTATCGATAGAAAGAACGATTGCTGGAGCTGGGAAGTGAATCCTTAGCTACCGTCAATGCAGAACGATTGGAAACATCGAATTTCACGTATTCGTGCCAATTTTAGATAGAAAGGACGATTATGGGGGCAGGGAAGTGAATACTTAGCTACCGCCGATGCGAAACGATTGGAAACATCGAATATCACGTATTCGTGCCAATTATCAATAGAAAGAACGATTGCGGGAGCTGGGAAGTGAATCCTTACCTACCGTCGATGCAAAACGATTGGAAACCTCGAATAGCACGTATTCGTGCCAATTATCGATAGAAAGAACGATTGCTGGAGCTGGGAAGTGAATCCTTAGCTACCGTCGATGTAGAACGATTGGAAACATCGAATTTCACGTATTCGTGCCAATTATCCATAGAAAGAACGATTGCGGGAGCAGGGAAGTGAATCCATACCTACCGCCGATGCGAAACGATTGGAAACATCGAATATCACGTATTCGTGCGAATTTTAGATAGAAAGAATGATTGCGGGAGCTGGGAAGTGAATCCTTACCTACCGTCGATGCGAAACGATTGGAAACATCGAATATCACGTATTCGTGCCAATTTTAGATAGAAAGAACGATTGCTGGAGCTGGGAAGTGAATCCTTACCTACCGTCGATGCAAAACGATTGGAAACATCGAATATCACGTATGCGTGCTAATTATCGATAGAAAGAACGATTGCGGGAGCTGGGAAGTTAATCCTCACCTATCGTCGATGCAAAACGATTGCAAACATCGAATAGCACGTATTCGTGCCAATTATCGATAGAAAGAACGATTGCGGGAGCTGGGAAGTGAAACCTTACCTACCGTCGATGCAAAACGATTGGAAACCTCGAATAGCACGTATTCGTGCCAATTATCGATAGAAAGAACGATTGCTGGAGCTGGGAAGTGAATCCTTACCTACCGTCGATGCAAAACGATTGGAAACATCGAATATCACGTATGCGTGCTAATTATCGATAGAAAGAACGATTGCGGGAGCTGGGAAGTTAATCCTCACCTATCGTCGATGCAAAACGATTGCAAACATCGAATAGCACGTATTCGTGCCAATTATCGATAGAAAGAACGATTGCGGGAGCTGGGAAGTGAATCCTTACCTACCGTCGATGCAAAACGATTGGAAACCTCGAATAGCACGTATTCGTGTCAATTATCGATAGAAAGAACGATTGCTGGAGCTGGGAAGTGAATCCTTAGCTACCGTCGATGCAGAGCGATTGGAAACATCGAATTTCACGTATTCGTGCCAATTATCCATAGAAAGAACGATTGCGGGAGCAGGGAAGCGAATCCATACCTACCGCCGATGCGAAACGATTGGAAACATCGAATATCACGTATTCGTGCGAATTTTAGATAGAAAGAATGATTGCGGGAGCTGGGAAGTGAATCCTTAGCTACCGCCGATGCGAAACGATTGGAAACATCGAATATCACGTATTCGTCCGAATTTTAGATAGAAAGAATGATTGCGGGAGCTGGGAAGTGAATCCATACCTACCGCCGATGCGAAACGATTGGAAACATCGAATATCACTTATTCGTGCGAATTTTAGATAGAAAGAATGATTCCGGGTGCTGGGAAGTGAATCCTTACCTACCGTCGATGCGAAACGATTGGAAACATCGAATATCACGTATGCGTGCCAATTATCGATAGAACGAACGATTGCGGGAGCTGGAAAGTGGATCCTTAGCTACCGTCGATGCAGAACGATTGGAAACATCGAGTATCACGTATTCGTGCCAATTTTAGATAGAACGAACGATTGCTGGAGCTGGGAAGTGAATCCTTACCTACCGTCGATGCAAAACGATAGGAAACATCGAATATCACGTATGCGTGCTAATTATCGATATAAAGAACGATTGCGGGAGCTGGGAAGTGAATCCTTAGCTACCGTCGATGCAGAACGATTGGAAACATCGAATATCACATATTCGTGCCAATTAACGATAGAAAGAACGATTGCGGGTGCTGGGAAGTGAATTCTTAGCTACCGTCGATGCAGAACGATTGGAAACATCGAATATCACGTATGCGTGCCAATTATCGATAGAAAGAACGAATGCTGGAGCTGGGAAGTGAATCCTTACCTACCGTCGATGCGAAACAATTGGAAACATCGAATATCATGTATGCGTGCCAATTATCGATAGAACGAACGATTGCGGGAGCTGGAAAGTGAGTCCTTAGCTACCGTCGATGCAGAACGATTGGAAACAAAGAATATCACGTATTCGTGCCAATTTTAGATAGAAAGAACGATTGCTGGAGCTGGGAAGTGAATCCTTACCTACCGTCGATGCAAAATGATTGGAAACATCGAATATCACGTATGCGTGCTAATTATCGATAGAAAGAACGATTGCTGGAGCTGGGAAGTGAATCCTTAGCTACCGTCAATGGAGAACGATTGGAAACATCGAATTTCACGTATTCGTGCCAATTTTAGATAGAAAGAACGATTATGGGGGCAGGGAAGTGAATCCTTAGCTACCGCCGATGCGAAACGATTGGAAACATCGAATATCACGTATTCGTCCGAATTTTAGATAGAAAGAATGATTGCGGGAGCTGGGAAGTGAATCCATACCTACCGTCGATGCGAAACGATTGGAAACATCGAATATCACGTATTTGTGCCAATTATCGATAGAAAGAACGATTGCGGGAACTGGGAAGTGAATCCTTACCTCCCGTCGATGCAGAACGATTGGAAACATCGAATGTAACGTTTTCGAGCCAATTACCGACAGAAAGAACGATTGCGAGGGCTGGGAAGTGAATCCTTACCTACCGTCGATGAAAAACGATTGGAAACATCGAATAGCACGTATTCGTGCCAATTATCGATAGAACGAACGATTGCGGGAGCTGGGGAGTGAATCCTCACCTATCGTCGATGCAAAACGATTGCAAACATCGAATAGCACGTATTCGTGCCAATTATCGGTACAAAGAACGCTTGCGGGAGCTGGGAAGTGAATCCTTTCCTACCGTCGATGCGAAACGATTGAAAACATCGAATATCACTTATTCGTGCGAATTTTAGATAGAAAGAATGATTGCGGGTGCTGGGAAGTGAATCCTTACCTACCGTCGATGCGAAACGATTGGAAACATCGAATATCACGTATGCGTGCCAATTATCGATAGAACGAACGATTGCGGGAGCTGGAAAGTGGATGCTTAGCTACCGTCGATGCAGAACGATTGGAAACATCGAATATCACATATTCGTGCCAATTATCGATAGAAAGAACGATTGCGGGAGCTGGGAAGTGAATCCTCAGCTACCGTCGATGCAGAACGATTGGAAACATCGAATATCACGTATGCGTGCCAATTATCGATAGAAAGAACGATTGCGGGAGCTGGGAAGTGAATCTTTAGCTACCGTCGATGCAGAACGATTGGAAACATCGAATATCACATATTCGTGCCAATTAACGATAGAAAGAACGATTGCGGTTGCTGGGAAGTGAATTCTTAGCTACCGTCGATGCAGAACGATTGGAAACATCGAATATCACGTATGCGTGCCAATTATCGATAGAAAGAACGATTGCTGGAGCTGGGAAGTGAATCCTTACCTACCGTCGATGCAAAACGATTGGAAACATCGAATATCACGTATTCGTGCGAATTTTAGATAGAAAGAATGATTGCGGGAGCTGGGAAGTGAATTCTTACCTACCGTCGATGCGAAACGATTGGAAACATCGAATATCACGTATGCGTGCCAATTATCGATAGAACGAACGATTGCGGGAGCTGGAAAGTGGATCCTTAGCTACCGTCGATGTAGAACGATTGGAAACATCGAATATCACGTATTCGTGCCAATTTTAGATAGAAAGAACGATTGCTGGAGCTGGGAAGTGAATCCTTACCTACCGTCGATGCAAAACGATTGGAAACATAGAATATCACGTATGCGTGCTAATTATCGATAGAAAGAACGATTGCGGGAGCTGGGAAGTGAATCCTTACCTACCGTCGATGCAAAACGATTGGAAACATAGAATATCACGTATGCGTGCTAATTATCGATAGAAAGAACGTTTGCGGGAACTGGGAAGTGAATCCTCACCTATCGTCGATGCAAAACGATTGCAAACATCGAATAGCACGTATTCGTGCCAATTATCGGTACAAAGAACGATTGCGGGAGCTGGGAAGTGAATCCTTTCCTACCGTCGATGCGAAACGATTGGAAACATCGAATATCACTTATTCGTGCGAATTTTAGATAGAAAGAATGATTGCGGGTGCTGGGAAGTGAATCCTTACCTACCGTCGATGCGAAACGATTGGAAACATCGAATATCACGTATGCGTGCCAATTATCGATAGAACGAACGATTGCGGGAGCTGGAAAGTGGATCCTTAGCTACCGTCGATGCAGAACGATTGGAAACATCGAATATCACATATTCGTGCCAATTATCGATAGAAAGAACGATTGCGGGAGCTGGGAAGTGAATCCTCAGCTACCGTCGATGCAGAACGATTGGAAACATCGAATATCACGTATGCGTGCCAATTATCGATAGAAAGAACGATTGCGGGAGCTGGGAAGTGAATCCTTAGCTACCGTCGATGCAGAACGATTGGAAACATCGAATATCACATATTCGTGCCAATTAACGATAGAAAGAACGATTGCGGTTGCTGGGAAGTGAATTCTTAGCTACCGTCGATGCAGAACGATTGGAAACATCGAATATCACGTATGCGTGCCAATTATCGATAGAAAGAACGATTGCTGGAGCTGGGAAGTGAATCCTTACCTACCGTCGATGCAAAACGATTGGAAACATCGAATATCACGTATTCGTGCGAATTTTAGATAGAAAGAATGATTGCGGGAGCTGGGAAGTGAATTCTTACCTACCGTCGATGCGAAACGATTGGAAACATCGAATATCACGTATGCGTGCCAATTATCGATAGAACGAACGATTGCGGGAGCTGGAAAGTGGATCCTTAGCTACCGTCGATGTAGAACGATTGGAAACATCGAATATCACGTATTCGTGCCAATTTTAGATAGAAAGAACGATTGCTGGAGCTGGGAAGTGAATCCTTACCTACCGTCGATGCAAAACGATTGGAAACCTAGAATATCACGTATGCGTGCTAATTATCGATAGAAAGAACGATTGCGGGAGCTGGGAAGTGAATCCTTACCTACCGTCGATGCAAAACGATTGGAAACATAGAATATCACGTTTGCGTGCTAATTATCGATAGAAAGAACGATTGCGGGAACTGGGAAGTGAATCCTTACCTACCGTCGATGCAAAACGATTACAAAAAACGAATAGCACGTATTCGTGCCAATTATCGATAGAAAGAACGATTGCGGGAGCTGGAAAGTGAATCCTTACCTACCGTCGATGCAAAACGATTGGAAACCTCGAATAGCACGTATTCGTGCCAATTATCGATAGAAAGAACGATTGCTGGAGCTGGGAAGTGAATCCTTAGTTACCGTCGATGCAGAACGATTGGAAACATCGAATTTCACGTATTGGTGCCAATTATCCATAGAAAGAACGATTGCGGGAGCAGAGAAGTGAATCCATACCTACCGCCGATGCGAAACGATTGCAAACACCGAATATCACGTATTCGTGCCAATTTTAGATAGAAAGAACGATTGCTGGAGCTGGGAAGTGAATCCTTACCTACCGTCGATGCAAAACGATTGGAAACATCGAATATCACGTATGCGTGCTAATTATCGATAGAAAGAACGATTGCGGGAGCTGGGAAGTTAATCCTCACCTATCGTCGATGCAAAACGATTGCAAACATCGAATAGCCCGTATTCGTGCCAATTATCGATAGAAAGAACGATTGCGGGAGTTGGGAAGTGAATTCTTACCTACCGTCGATGCAAAACGATTGGAAACATCGAATATCACGTATTCGTGCGAATTTTAGATAGAAAGAATGATTGCGGGAGCTGGGAAGTGAATCCTTACCTACCGTCGATGCGAAACGATTGGAAACATCGAATATCACTTATTCGTGCGAATTTTAGATAGAAAGAATGATTGCGGGTGCTGGGAAGTGAATCCTTACCTACCGTCGATGCGAAACGATTGGAAACATCGAATATCACGTATGCGTGCCAATTATCGATAGAACGAACGATTGCGGGAGCTGGAAAGTGGATCCTTAGCTACCGTCGATGCAGAACGATTGGAAACATCGAATATCACATATTCGTGCCAATTATCGATAGAAAGAACGATTGCGGGAGCTGGGAAGTGAATTCTTAGCTACCGTCGATGCAGAACGATTGGAAACATCGAATATCACGTATGCGTGCCAATTATCGATAGAAAGAACGATTGCTGGAGCTGGGAAGTGAATCCTTACCTACCGTCGATGCAAAACGATTACAAAAAACGAATAGCACGTATTCGTGCCAATTATCGATAGAAAGAACGATTGCGGGAGCTGGAAAGTGAATCCTTACCTACCGTCGATGCAAAACGATTGGAAACCTCGAATAGCACGTATTCGTGCCAATTATCGATAGAAAGAACGATTGCTGGAGCTGGGAAGTGAATCCTTAGTTACCGTCGATGCAGAACGATTGGAAACATCGAATTTCACGTATTGGTGCCAATTATCCATAGAAAGAACGATTGCGGGAGCAGAGAAGTGAATCCAAACCTACCGCCGATGCGAAACGATTGGAAACATCGAATATCACGTATTCGTGCGAATTTTAGATAGAAAGAATGATTGCGGGAGCTGGGAAGTGAATCCTTACCTACCGTCGATGCGAAACGATTGGAAACATCGAATATCACGTATGCGTGCCAATTATCGATAGAACGAACGATTGCGGGAGCTGGAAAGTGGATCCTTAGCTACCGTCGATGCAGAACGATTAGAAACATCGAATATCACATATTCGTGCCAATTATCGATAGAAAGAACGATTGCGGGAGCTGGGAAGTGAATCCTCAGCTACCGTCGATGCAGAACGATTGGAAACATCGAATATCACGTATGCGTGCCAATTATCGATAGAAAGAACGATTGCGGTTGCTGGGAAGTGAATTCTTAGCTACCGTCGATGCAGAACGATTGGAAACATCGAATATCACGTATGCGTGCCAATTATCGATAGAAAGAACGATTGCTGGAGCTGGGAAGTGAATCCTTACCTACCGTCGATGCAAAACGATTGGAAACATCGAATATCACGTATTCGTGCCAATTTTAGATAGAAAGAACGATTGCTGGAGCTGGGAAGTGAATCCTTACCTACCGTCGATGCAAAACGATTGGAAACATCGAATATCACGTATGCGTGCTAATTATCGATAGAAAGAACGATTGCGGGAGCTGGGAAGTTAATCCTCACCTATCGTCGATGCAAAACGATTGCAAACATCGAATAGCCCGTATTCGTGCCAATTATCGATAGAAAGAACGATTGCGGGAGTTGGGAAGTGAATCCTTACCTACCGTCGATGCAAAACGATTGGAAACATCGAATATCACGTATTCGTGCGAATTTTAGATAGAAAGAATGATTGCGGGAGCTGGGAAGTGAATCCTTACCTACCGTCGATGCGAAACGATTGGAAACATCGAATATTACGTATGCGTGCCAATTATCGATAGAACGAACGATTGCGGGAGCTGGAAAGTGGATCCTTAGCTTCCGTCGATGCAGAACGATTAGAAACATCGAATATCACATATTCGTGCCAATTATCGATAGAAAGAACGATTGCGGGAGCTGGGAAGTGAATCCTCAGCTACCATCGATGCAGAACGATTGGAAACATCGAATATCACATATTCGTGCCAATTATCGATAGAAAGAACGATTGCGGGAGCTGGGAAGTGAATCCTCAGCTACCGTCGATGCAGAACGATTGGAAACATCGAATATCACGTATGCGTGCCAATTATCGATAGAAAGAACGATTGCGGGAGCTGGGAAGTGAATCCTTTCCTACCGTCGATGCGAAACGATTGGAAACATCGAATATCACATATTCGTGCCAATTAACGATAGAAAGAACGATTGCGGTTGCTGGGAAGTGAATTCTTACCTACCGTCGATGCAAAACGATTGGAAACCTCGAATAGCACGTATTCGTGCCAATTATCGATAGAAAGAACGATTGCTGGAGCTGGGAAGTGAATCCTTAGTTACCGTCGATGCAGAACGATTGGAAACATCGAATTTCACGTATTGGTGCCAATTATCCATAGAAAGAACGATTGCGGGAGCAGAGAAGTGAATCCATACCTACCGCCGATGCGAAACGATTGGAAACATCGAATATCACGTATTCGTGCGAATTTTAGATAGAAAGAATGATTGCGGGAGCTGGGAAGTGAATCCTTACCTACCGTCGAAGCGAAACGATTGGAAACATCGAATATCACGTATGCGTGCCAATTTTAGATAGAAAGAATGATTGCGGGAGCTGGGAAGTGAATCCTTACCTACCGTCGATGCGAAACGATTGGAAACATCGAATATCACGTATGCGTGCCAATTATCGATAGAACGAACGATTGCGGGAGCTGGAAAGTGGATCCTTAGCTACCGTCGATGCAGAACGATTGGAAACATCGAATATCACATATTCGTGCCAATTATCGATAGAAAGAACGATTGCGGGAGCTGGGAAGTGAATCCTCAGCTACCGTCGATGCAGAACGATTGGAAACATCGAATATCACGTATGCGTGCCAATTATCGATAGAAAGAACGATTGCGGGAGCTGGGAAGTGAATCCTTAGCTACCGTCGATGCAGAACGATTGGAAACATCGAATATCACATATTCGTGCCAATTAACGATAGAAAGAACGATTGCGGTTGCTGGGAAGTGAATTCTTAGCTACCGTCGATGCAGAACGATTGGAAACATCGAATATCACGTATGCGTGCCAATTATCGATAGAAAGAACGATTGCTGGAGCTGGGAAGTGAATCCTTACCTACCGTCGATGCAAAACGATTGGAAACATCGAATATCACGTATTCGTGCCAATTTTAGATAGAAAGAACGATTGCTGGAGCTGGGAAGTGAATCCTTACCTACCGTCGATGCAAAACGATTGGAAACATCGAATATCACGTATGCGTGCTAATTATCGATAGAAAGAACGATTGCGGGAGCTGGGAAGTTAATCCTCACCTATCGTCGATGCAAAACGATTGCAAACATCGAATAGCCCGTATTCGTGCCAATTATCGATAGAAAGAACGATTGCGGGAGTTGGGAAGTGAATCCTTACCTACCGTCGATGCAAAACGATTGGAAACATCGAATATCACGTATTCGTGCGAATTTTAGATAGAAAGAATGATTGCGGGAGCTGGGAAGTGAATCCTTACCTACCGTCGATGCGAAACGATTGGAAACATCGAATATTACGTATGCGTGCCAATTATCGATAGAACGAACGATTGCGGGAGCTGGAAAGTGGATCCTTAGCTTCCGTCGATGCAGAACGATTAGAAACATCGAATATCACATATTCGTGCCAATTATCGATAGAAAGAACGATTGCGGGAGCTGGGAAGTGAATCCTCAGCTAACATCGATGCAGAACGATTGGAAACATCGAATATCACATATTCGTGCCAATTATCGATAGAAAGAACGATTGCGGGAGCTGGGAAGTGAATCCTCAGCTACCGTCGATGCAGAACGATTGGAAACATCGAATATCACGTATGCGTGCCAATTATCGATAGAAAGAACGATTGCGGGAGCTGGGAAGTGAATCCTTTCCTACCGTCGATGCGAAACGATTGGAAACATCGAATATCACATATTCGTGCCAATTAACGATAGAAAGAACGATTGCGGTTGCTGGGAAGTGAATTCTTACCTACCGTCGATGCAAAACGATTGGAAACCTCGAATAGCACGTATTCGTGCCAATTATCGATAGAAAGAACGATTGCTGGAGCTGGGAAGTGAATCCTTAGTTACCGTCGATGCAGAACGATTGGAAACATCGAATTTCACGTATTGGTGCCAATTATCCATAGAAAGAACGATTGCGGGAGCAGAGAAGTGAATCCATACCTACCGCCGATGCGAAACGATTGGAAACATCGAATATCACGTATTCGTGCGAATTTTAGATAGAAAGAATGATTGCGGGAGCTGGGAAGTGAATCCTCAGCTACCGTCGATGCAGAACGATTGGAAACATCGAATATCACGTATGCGTGCCAATTATCGATAGAAAGAACGATTGCGGGAGCTGGGAAGTGAATCCTTTCCTACCGTCGATGCGAAACGATTGGAAACATCGAATATCACATATTCGTGCCAATTATCGATAGAAAGAACGATTGCGGGAGCTGGGAAGTGAATCCTCAGCTACCGTCGATGCAGAACGATTGGAAACATCGAATATCACGTATGCGTGCCAATTATCGATAGAAAGAACGATTGCGGGAGCTGG
Source organism: Nomada ferruginata (assembly GCA_963583965.1). NCBI lineage: Eukaryota > Metazoa > Arthropoda > Insecta > Hymenoptera > Apidae > Nomada > Nomada ferruginata. The sequence goes on along the minus strand of OY757225.1, from coordinate 2,331,332 downwards.
GAAGTGAATCCTTAGCTACCGTCGATGCAGAACGATTGGAAACATCGAATATCACATATTCGTGCCAATTAACGATAGAAAGAACGATTGCGGTTGCTGGGAAGTGAATTCTTAGCTACCGTCGATGCAGAACGATTGGAAACATCGAATATCACGTATGCGTGCCAATTATCGATAGAAAGAACGATTGCTGGAGCTGGGAAGTGAATCCTTACCTACCGTCGATGCAAAACGATTGGAAACATCGAATATCACGTATTCGTGCCAATTTTAGATAGAAAGAACGATTGCTGGAGCTGGGAAGTGAATCCTTACCTACCGTCGATGCAAAACGATTGGAAACATCGAATATCACGTATGCGTGCTAATTATCGATAGAAAGAACGATTGCGGGAGCTGGGAAGTTAATCCTCACCTATCGTCGATGCAAAACGATTGCAAACATCGAATAGCCCGTATTCGTGCCAATTATCGATAGAAAGAACGATTGCGGGAGTTGGGAAGTGAATCCTTACCTACCGTCGATGCAAAACGATTGGAAACATCGAATATCACGTATTCGTGCGAATTTTAGATAGAAAGAATGATTGCGGGAGCTGGGAAGTGAATCCTTACCTACCGTCGATGCGAAACGATTGGAAACATCGAATATTACGTATGCGTGCCAATTATCGATAGAACGAACGATTGCGGGAGCTGGAAAGTGGATCCTTAGCTTCCGTCGATGCAGAACGATTAGAAACATCGAATATCACATATTCGTGCCAATTATCGATAGAAAGAACGATTGCGGGAGCTGGGAAGTGAATCCTCAGCTAACATCGATGCAGAACGATTGGAAACATCGAATATCACATATTCGTGCCAATTATCGATAGAAAGAACGATTGCGGGAGCTGGGAAGTGAATCCTCAGCTACCGTCGATGCAGAACGATTGGAAACATCGAATATCACGTATGCGTGCCAATTATCGATAGAAAGAACGATTGCGGGAGCTGGGAAGTGAATCCTTTCCTACCGTCGATGCGAAACGATTGGAAACATCGAATATCACATATTCGTGCCAATTAACGATAGAAAGAACGATTGCGGTTGCTGGGAAGTGAATTCTTACCTACCGTCGATGCAAAACGATTGGAAACCTCGAATAGCACGTATTCGTGCCAATTATCGATAGAAAGAACGATTGCTGGAGCTGGGAAGTGAATCCTTAGTTACCGTCGATGCAGAACGATTGGAAACATCGAATTTCACGTATTGGTGCCAATTATCCATAGAAAGAACGATTGCGGGAGCAGAGAAGTGAATCCATACCTACCGCCGATGCGAAACGATTGGAAACATCGAATATCACGTATTCGTGCGAATTTTAGATAGAAAGAATGATTGCGGGAGCTGGGAAGTGAATCCTTACCTACCGTCGATGCGAAACGATTGGAAACATCGAATATCACGTATGCGTGCCAATTTTAGATAGAAAGAATGATTGCGGGAGCTGGGAAGTGAATCCTTACCTACCGTCGATGCGAAACGATTGGAAACATCGAATATCACGTATGCGTGCCAATTATCGATAGAACGAACGATTGCGGGAGCTGGAAAGTGGATCCTTAGCTACCGTCGATGCAGAACGATTGGAAACATCGAATATCACATATTCGTGCCAATTATCGATAGAAAGAACGATTGCGGGAGCTGGGAAGTGAATCCTCAGCTACCGTCGATGCAGAACGATTGGAAACATCGAATATCACGTATGCGTGCCAATTATCGATAGAAAGAACGATTGCGGGAGCTGGGAAGTGAATCCTTAGCTACCGTCGATGCAGAACGATTGGAAACATCGAATATCACATATTCGTGCCAATTAACGATAGAAAGAACGATTGCGGTTGCTGGGAAGTGAATTCTTAGCTACCGTCGATGCAGAACGATTGGAAACATCGAATATCACGTATGCGTGCCAATTATCGATAGAAAGAACGATTGCTGGAGCTGGGAAGTGAATCCTTACCTACCGTCGATGCAAAACGATTGGAAACATCGAATATCACGTATTCGTGCGAATTTTAGATAGAAAGAATGATTGCGGGAGCTGGGAAGTGAATTCTTACCTACCGTCGATGCGAAACGATTGGAAACATCGAATATCACGTATGCGTGCCAATTATCGATAGAACGAACGATTGCGGGAGCTGGAAAGTGGATCCTTAGCTACCGTCGATGTAGAACGATTGGAAACATCGAATATCACGTATTCGTGCCAATTTTAGATAGAAAGAACGATTGCTGGAGCTGGGAAGTGAATCCTTACCTACCGTCGATGCAAAACGATTGGAAACATAGAATATCACGTATGCGTGCTAATTATCGATAGAAAGAACGATTGCGGGAGCTGGGAAGTGAATCCTTACCTACCGTCGATGCAAAACGATTGGAAACATAGAATATCACGTTTGCGTGCTAATTATCGATAGAAAGAACGATTGCGGGAACTGGGAAGTGAATCCTTACCTACCGTCGATGCAAAACGATTACAAAAAACGAATAGCACGTATTCGTGCCAATTATCGATAGAAAGAACGATTGCGGGAGCTGGAAAGTGAATCCTTACCTACCGTCGATGCAAAACGATTGGAAACCTCGAATAGCACGTATTCGTGCCAATTATCGATAGAAAGAACGATTGCTGGAGCTGGGAAGTGAATCCTTAGTTACCGTCGATGCAGAACGATTGGAAACATCGAATTTCACGTATTGGTGCCAATTATCCATAGAAAGAACGATTGCGGGAGCAGAGAAGTGAATCCATACCTACCGCCGATGCGAAACGATTGGAAACATCGAATATCACGTATTCGTGCCAATTTTAGATAGAAAGAACGATTGCTGGAGCTGGGAAGTGAATCCTTACCTACCGTCGATGCAAAACGATTGGAAACATCGAATATCACGTATGCGTGCTAATTATCGATAGAAAGAACGATTGCGGGAGCTGGGAAGTTAATCCTCACCTATCGTCGATGCAAAACGATTGCAAACATCGAATATCACGTATTCGTGCGAATTTTAGATAGAAAGAATGATTGCGGGAGCTGGGAAGTGAATCCTTACCTACCGTCGATGCGAAACGATTGGAAACATCGAATATCACTTATTCGTGCGAATTTTAGATAGAAAGAATGATTGCGGGTGCTGGGAAGTGAATCCTTACCTACCGTCGATGCGAAACGATTGGAAACATCGAATATCACGTATGCGTGCCAATTATCGATAGAACGAACGATTGCGGGAGCTGGAAAGTGGATCCTTAGCTACCGTCGATGCAGAACGATTGGAAACATCGAATATCACATATTCGTGCCAATTATCGATAGAAAGAACGATTGCGGGAGCTGGGAAGTGAATCCTCAGCTACCGTCGATGCAGAACGATTGGAAACATCGAATATCACGTATGCGTGCCAATTATCGATAGAAAGAACGATTGCGGGAGCTGGGAAGTGAATCCTTAGCTACCGTCGATGCAGAACGATTGGAAACATCGAATATCACATATTCGTGCCAATTAACGATAGAAAGAACGATTGCGGTTGCTGGGAAGTGAATTCTTAGCTACCGTCGATGCAGAACGATTGGAAACATCGAATATCACGTATGCGTGCCAATTATCGATAGAAAGAACGATTGCTGGAGCTGGGAAGTGAATCCTTACCTACCGTCGATGCAAAACGATTACAAAAAACGAATAGCACGTATTCGTGCCAATTATCGATAGAAAGAACGATTGCGGGAGCTGGAAAGTGAATCCTTACCTACCGTCGATGCAAAACGATTGGAAACCTCGAATAGCACGTATTCGTGCCAATTATCGATAGAAAGAACGATTGCTGGAGCTGGGAAGTGAATCCTTAGTTACCGTCGATGCAGAACGATTGGAAACATCGAATTTCACGTATTGGTGCCAATTATCCATAGAAAGAACGATTGCGGGAGCAGAGAAGTGAATCCAAACCTACCGCCGATGCGAAACGATTGGAAACATCGAATATCACGTATTCGTGCGAATTTTAGATAGAAAGAATGATTGCGGGAGCTGGGAAGTGAATCCTTACCTACCGTCGATGCGAAACGATTGGAAACATCGAATATCACGTATGCGTGCCAATTATCGATAGAACGAACGATTGCGGGAGCTGGAAAGTGGATCCTTAGCTACCGTCGATGCAGAACGATTAGAAACATCGAATATCACATATTCGTGCCAATTATCGATAGAAAGAACGATTGCCGGAGCTGGGAAGTGAATCCTCAGCTACCGTCGATGCAGAACGATTGGAAACATCGAATATCACGTATGCGTGCCAATTATCGATAGAAAGAACGATTGCGGTTGCTGGGAAGTGAATTCTTAGCTACCGTCGATGCAGAACGATTGGAAACATCGAATATCACGTATGCGTGCCAATTATCGATAGAAAGAACGATTGCTGGAGCTGGGAAGTGAATCCTTACCTACCGTCGATGCAAAACGATTGGAAACATCGAATATCACGTATTCGTGCCAATTTTAGATAGAAAGAACGATTGCTGGAGCTGGGAAGTGAATCCTTACCTACCGTCGATGCAAAACGATTGGAAACATCGAATATCACGTATGCGTGCTAATTATCGATAGAAAGAACGATTGCGGGAGCTGGGAAGTTAATCCTCACCTATCGTCGATGCAAAACGATTGCAAACATCGAATAGCCCGTATTCGTGCCAATTATCGATAGAAAGAACGATTGCGGGAGTTGGGAAGTGAATCCTTACCTACCGTCGATGCAAAACGATTGGAAACATCGAATATCACGTATTCGTGCGAATTTTAGATAGAAAGAATGATTGCGGGAGCTGGGAAGTGAATCCTTACCTACCGTCGATGCGAAACGATTGGAAACATCGAATATTACGTATGCGTGCCAATTATCGATAGAACGAACGATTGCGGGAGCTGGAAAGTGGATCCTTAGCTTCCGTCGATGCAGAACGATTAGAAACATCGAATATCACATATTCGTGCCAATTATCGATAGAAAGAACGATTGCGGGAGCTGGGAAGTGAATCCTCAGCTACCGTCGATGCAGAACGATTGGAAACATCGAATATCACGTATGCGTGCCAATTATCGATAGAAAGAACGATTGCGGGAGCTGGGAAGTGAATCCTTTCCTACCGTCGATGCGAAACGATTGGAAACATCGAATATCACATATTCGTGCCAATTAACGATAGAAAGAACGATTGCGGTTGCTGGGAAGTGAATTCTTACCTACCGTCGATGCAAAACGATTGGAAACCTCGAATAGCACGTATTCGTGCCAATTATCGATAGAAAGAACGATTGCTGGAGCTGGGAAGTGAATCCTTAGTTACCGTCGATGCAGAACGATTGGAAACATCGAATTTCACGTATTGGTGCCAATTATCCATAGAAAGAACGATTGCGGGAGCAGAGAAGTGAATCCATACCTACCGCCGATGCGAAACGATTGGAAACATCGAATATCACGTATTCGTGCGAATTTTAGATAGAAAGAATGATTGCGGGAGCTGGGAAGTGAATCCTTACCTACCGTCGATGCGAAACGATTGGAAACATCGAATATCACGTATGCGTGCCAATTTTAGATAGAAAGAATGATTGCGGGAGCTGGGAAGTGAATCCTTACCTACCGTCGATGCGAAACGATTGGAAACATCGAATATCACGTATGCGTGCCAATTATCGATAGAACGAACGATTGCGGGAGCTGGAAAGTGGATCCTTAGCTACCGTCGATGCAGAACGATTGGAAACATCGAATATCACATATTCGTGCCAATTATCGATAGAAAGAACGATTGCGGGAGCTGGGAAGTGAATCCTCAGCTACCGTCGATGCAGAACGATTGGAAACATCGAATATCACGTATGCGTGCCAATTATCGATAGAAAGAACGATTGCGGGAGCTGGGAAGTGAATCCTTAGCTACCGTCGATGCAGAACGATTGGAAACATCGAATATCACATATTCGTGCCAATTAACGATAGAAAGAACGATTGCGGTTGCTGGGAAGTGAATTCTTAGCTACCGTCGATGCAGAACGATTGGAAACATCGAATATCACGTATGCGTGCCAATTATCGATAGAAAGAACGATTGCTGGAGCTGGGAAGTGAATCCTTACCTACCGTCGATGCAAAACGATTACAAAAAACGAATAGCACGTATTCGTGCCAATTATCGATAGAAAGAACGATTGCGGGAGCTGGAAAGTGAATCCTTACCTACCGTCGATGCAAAACGATTGGAAACCTCGAATAGCACGTATTCGTGCCAATTATCGATAGAAAGAACGATTGCTGGAGCTGGGAAGTGAATCCTTAGTTACCGTCGATGCAGAACGATTGGAAACATCGAATTTCACGTATTGGTGCCAATTATCCATAGAAAGAACGATTGCGGGAGCAGAGAAGTGAATCCATACCTACCGCCGATGCGAAACGATTGGAAACATCGAATATCACGTATTCGTGCCAATTTTAGATAGAAAGAACGATTGCTGGAGCTGGGAAGTGAATCCTTACCTACCGTCGATGCAAAACGATTGGAAACATCGAATATCACGTATGCGTGCTAATTATCGATAGAAAGAACGATTGCGGGAGCTGGGAAGTTAATCCTCACCTATCGTCGATGCAAAACGATTGCAAACATCGAATAGCCCGTATTCGTGCCAATTATCGATAGAAAGAACGATTGCGGGAGTTGGGAAGTGAATCCTTACCTACCGTCGATGCAAAACGATTGGAAACATCGAATATCACGTATTCGTGCGAATTTTAGATAGAAAGAATGATTGCGGGAGCTGGGAAGTGAATCCTTACCTACCGTCGATGCGAAACGATTGGAAACATCGAATATCACGTATTCGTGCCAATTTTAGATAGAAAGAACGATTGCTGGAGCTGGAAAGTGGATCCTTAGCTACCGTCGATGCAGAACGATTGGAAACATCGAATATCACATATTCGTGCCAATTAACGATAGAAAGAACGATTGCGGTTGCTGGGAAGTGAATTCTTAGCTACCGTCGATGCAGAACGATTGGAAACATCGAATATCACGTATGCGTGCCAATTACCGATAGAAAGAACGATTGCTGGAGCTGGGAAGTGAATCCTTACCTACCGTCGATGCAAAACGATTACAAAAAACGAATAGCACGTATTCGTGCCAATTATCGATAGAAAGAACGATTGCGGGAGCTGGAAAGTGAATCCTTACCTACCGTCGATGCAAAACGATTGGAAACCTCGAATAGCACGCATTCGTGCCAATTATCGATAGAAAGAACGATTGCTGGAGCTGGGAAGTGAATCCTTAGTTACCGTCGATGCAGAACGATTGGAAACATCGAATTTCACGTATTGGTGCCAATTATCCATAGAAAGAACGATTGCGGGAGCAGAGAAGTGAATCCATACCTACCGCCGATGCGAAACGATTGGAAACATCGAATATCACGTATTCGTGCGAATTTTAGATAGAAAGAATGATTGCGGGAGCTGGGAAGTGAATCCTTACCTACCGTCGATGCGAAACGAATGGAAACATCGAATATCACGTATGCGTGCCAATTATCGATAGAACGAACGATTGCGGGAGCTGGAAAGTGGATCCTTAGCTACCGTCGATGCAGAACGATTAGAAACATCGAATATCACATATTCGTGCCAATTATCGATAGAAAGAACGATTGCGGGAGCTGGGAAGTGAATCCTCAGCTACCGTCGATGCAGAACGATTGGAAACATCGAATATCACGTATGCGTGCCAATTATCGATAGAAAGAACGATTGCGGTTGCTGGGAAGTGAATTCTTAGCTACCGTCGATGCAGAACGATTGGAAACATCGAATATCACGTATGCGTGCCAATTATCGATAGAAAGAACGATTGCTGGAGCTGGGAAGTGAATCCTTACCTACCGTCGATGCAAAACGATTGGAAACATCGAATATCACGTATTCGTGCCAATTTTAGATAGAAAGAACGATTGCTGGAGCTGGGAAGTGAATCCTTACCTACCGTCGATGCAAAACGATTGGAAACATCGAATATCACGTATGCGTGCTAATTATCGATAGAAAGAACGATTGCGGGAGCTGGGAACTTAATCCTCACCTATCGTCGATGCAAAACGATTGCAAACATCGAATAGCCCGTATTCGTGCCAATTATCGATAGAAAGAACGATTGCGGGAGTTGGGAAGTGAATCCTTACCTACCGTCGATGCAAAACGATTGGAAACATCGAATATCACGTATTCGTGCGAATTTTAGATAGAAAGAATGATTGCGGGAGCTGGGAAGTGAATCCTTACCTACCGTCGATGCGAAACGATTGGAAACATCGAATATTACGTATGCGTGCCAATTATCGATAGAACGAACGATTGCGGGAGCTGGAAAGTGGATCCTTAGCTTCCGTCGATGCAGAACGATTAGAAACATCGAATATCACATATTCGTGCCAATTATCGATAGAAAGAACGATTGCGGGAGCTGGGAAGTGAATCCTCAGCTACCATCGATGCAGAACGATTGCAAACATCGAATAGCCCGTATTCGTGCCAATTATCGATAGAAAGAACGAATGCGGGAGTTGGGAAGTGAATCCTTACCTACCGTCGATGCAAAACGATTGGAAACATCGAATATCACGTATTCGTGCGAATTTTAGATAGAAAGAATGATTGCGGGAGCTGGGAAGTGAATCCTTACCTACCGTCGATGCGAAACGATTGGAAACATCGAATATTACGTATGCGTGCCAATTATCGATAGAACGAACGATTGCGGGAGCTGGAAAGTGGATCCTTAGCTTCCGTCGATGCAGAACGATTAGAAACATCGAATATCACATATTCGTGCCAATTATCGATAGAAAGAACGATTGCGGGAGCTGGGAAGTGAATCCTCAGCTACCATCGATGCAGAACGATTGGAAACATCGAATATCACGTATCCGTGCCAATTATCAATAGAAAGAACGATTGCGGGAGCTGGGAAGTGAATCGTTAGCTACCGCCGATGCGAAACGATTGGAAACATCGAATATCACTTATTCGTGCGAATTTTAGATAGAAAGAATGATTGCGGGTGCTGGGAAGTGAATCCTTACCTACCGTCGATGCGAAACGATTGGAAACATCGAATAACACGTATGCGTGCCAATTATCGATAGAACGAACGATTGCGGGAGCTGGAAAGTGGATCCTTAGCTACCGTCGATGCAGAACGATTGGAAACATCGAATATCACATATTCGTGCCAATTATCGATAGAAAGAACGATTGCGGGAGCTGGGAAGTGAATCCTCAGCTACCGTCGATGCAGAACGATTGGAAACATCGAATATCACGTATGCGTGCCAATTATCGATAGAAAGAACGATTGCGGGAGCTGGGAAGTGAATCCTTTCCTACCGTCGATGCGAAACGATTGGAAACATCGAATATCACTTATTCGTGCGAATTTTAGATAGAAAGAATGATTGCGGGTGCTGGGAAGTGAATCCTTACCTACCGTCGATGCGAAACGATTGGAAACATCGAATATCACGTATGCGTGCCAATTATCGATAGAACGAACGATTGCGGGAGCTGGAAAGTGGATCCTTAGCTACCGTCGATGCAGAACGATTGGAAACATCGAATATCACATATTCGTGCCAATTATCGATAGAAAGAACGATTGCGGGAGCTGGGAAGTGAATCCTCAGCTACCGTCGATGCAGAACGATTGGAAACATCGAATATCACGTATGCGTGCCAATTATCGATAGAAAGAACGATTGCGGGAGCTGGGAAGTGAATCCTTAGCTACCGTCGATGCAGAACGATTGGAAACATCGAATATCACATATTCGTGCCAATTAACGATAGAAAGAACGATTGCGGTTGCTGGGAAGTGAATTCTTAGCTACCGTCGATGCAGAACGATTGGAAACATCGAATATCACGTATGCGTGCCAATTATCGATAGAAAGAACGATTGCTGGAGCTGGGAAGTGAATCCTTACCTACCGTCGATGCAAAACGATTGCAAAAAACGAATAGCACGTATTCGTGCCAATTATCGATAGAAAGAACGATTGCGGGAGCTGGAAAGTGAATCCTTACCTACCGTCGATGCAAAACGATTGGAAACCTCGAATAGCACGTATTCGTGCCAATTATCGATAGAAAGAACGATTGCTGGAGCTGGGAAGTGAATCCTTAGTTACCGTCGATGCAGAACGATTGGAAACATCGAATTTCACGTATTGGTGCCAATTATCCATAGAAAGAACGATTGCGGGAGCAGAGAAGTGAATCCATACCTACCGCCGATGCGAAACGATTGGAAACATCGAATATCACGTATTCGTGCGAATTTTAGATAGAAAGAATGATTGCGGGAGCTGGGAAGTGAATTCTTACCTACCGTCGATGCGAAACGATTGGAAACATCGAATATCACGTATGCGTGCCAATTATCGATAGAATGAACGATTGCGGGAGCTGGAAAGTGGATCCTTAGCTACCGTCGATGCAGAACGATTAGAAACATCGAATATCACATATTCGTGCCAATTATCGATAGAAAGAACGATTGCGGGAGCTGGGAAGTGAATCCTCAGCTACCGTCGATGCAGAACGATTGGAAACATCGAATATCACGTATGCGTGCCAATTATCGATAGAAAGAACGATTGCGGTTGCTGGGAAGTGAATTCTTAGCTACCGTCGATGCAGAACGATTGGAAACATCGAATATCACGTATGCGTGCCAATTATCGATAGAAAGAACGATTGCTGGAGCTGGGAAGTGAATCCTTACCTACCGTCGATGCAAAACGATTGGAAACATCGAATATCACGTATTCGTGCCAATTTTAGATAGAAAGAACGATTGCTGGAGCTGGGAAGTGAATCCTTACCTACCGTCGATGGAAAACGATTGGAAACATCGAATATCACGTATGCGTGCTAATTATCGATAGAAAGAACGATTGCGGGAGCTGGGAAGTTAATCCTCACCTATCGTCGATGCAAAACGATTGCAAACATCGAATAGCCCGTATTCGTGCCAATTATCGATAGAAAGAACGATTGCGGGAGTTGGGAAGTGAATCCTTACCTACCGTCGATGCAAAACGATTGGAAACATCGAATATCACGTATTCGTGCGAATTTTAGATAGAAAGAATGATTGCGGGAGCTGGGAAGTGAATCCTTACCTACCGTCGATGCGAAACGATTGGAAACATCGAATATTACGTATGCGTGCCAATTATCGATAGAACGAACGATTGCGGGAGCTGGAAAGTGGATCCTTAGCTTCCGTCGATGCAGAACGATTAGAAACATCGAATATCACATATTCGTGCCAATTATCGATAGAAAGAACGATTGCGGGAGCTGGGAAGTGAATCCTCAGCTACCATCGATGCAGAACGATTGGAAACATCGAATATCACGTATCCGTGCCAATTATCAATAGAAAGAACGATTGCGGGAGCTGGGAAGTGAATCCTTAGCTACCGCCGATGCGAAACGATTGGAAACATCGAATATCACTTATTCGTGCGAATTTTAGATAGAAAGAATGATTGCGGGTGCTGGGAAGTGAATCCTTACCTACCGTCGATGCGAAACGATTGGAAACATCGAATAACACGTATGCGTGCCAATTATCGATAGAACGAACGATTGCGGGAGCTGGAAAGTGGATCCTTAGCTACCGTCGATGCAGAACGATTGGAAACATCGAATATCACATATTCGTGCCAATTATCGATAGAAAGAACGATTGCGGGAGCTGGGAAGTGAATCCTCAGCTACCGTCGATGCAGAACGATTGGAAACATCGAATATCACGTATGCGTGCCAATTATCGATAGAAAGAACGATTGCGGGAGCTGGGAAGTGAATCCTTTCCTACCGTCGATGCGAAACGATTGGAAACATCGAATATCACTTATTCGTGCGAATTTTAGATAGAAAGAATGATTGCGGGTGCTGGGAAGTGAATCCTTACCTACCGTCGATGCGAAACGATTGGAAACATCGAATATCACGTATGCGTGCCAATTATCGATAGAACGAACGATTGCGGGAGCTGGAAAGTGGATCCTTAGCTACCGTCGATGCAGAACGATTGGAAACATCGAATATCACATATTCGTGCCAATTATCGATAGAAAGAACGATTGCGGGAGCTGGGAAGTGAATCCTCAGCTACCGTCGATGCAGAACGATTGGAAACATCGAATATCACGTATGCGTGCCAATTATCGATAGAAAGAACGATTGCGGGAGCTGGGAAGTGAATCCTTAGCTACCGTCGATGCAGAACGATTGGAAACATCGAATATCACATATTCGTGCCAATTAACGATAGAAAGAACGATTGCGGTTGCTGGGAAGTGAATTCTTAGCTACCGTCGATGCAGAACGATTGGAAACATCGAATATCACGTATGCGTGCCAATTATCGATAGAAAGAACGATTGCTAGAGCTGGGAAGTGAATCCTTACCTACCGTCGATGCAAAACGATTGCAAAAAACGAATAGCACGTATTCGTGCCAATTATCGATAGAAAGAACGATTGCGGGAGCTGGAAAGTGAATCCTTACCTACCGTCGATGCAAAACGATTGGAAACCTCGAATAGCACGTATTCGTGCCAATTATCGATAGAAAGAACGATTGCTGGAGCTGGGAAGTGAATCCTTAGTTACCGTCGATGCAGAACGATTGGAAACATCGAATTTCACGTATTGGTGCCAATTATCCATAGAAAGAACGATTGCGGGAGCAGAGAAGTGAATCCATACCTACCGCCGATGCGAAACGATTGGAAACATCGAATATCACGTATTCGTGCGAATTTTAGATAGAAAGAATGATTGCGGGAGCTGGGAAGTGAATCCTTACCTACCGTCGATGCGAAACGATTGGAAACATCGAATATCACGTATGCGTGCCAATTATCGATAGAACGAACGATTGCGGGAGCTGGAAAGTGGATCCTTAGCTACCGTCGATGCAGAACGATTAGAAACATCGAATATCACATATTCGTGCCAATTATCGATAGAAAGAACGATTGCGGGAGCTGGGAAGTGAATCCTCAGCTACCGTCGATGCAGAACGATTGGAAACATCGAATATTACGTATGCGTGCCAATTATCGATAGAAAGAACGATTGCGGTTGCTGGGAAGTGAATTCTTAGCTACCGTCGATGCAGAACGATTGGAAACATCGAATATCACGAATGCGTGCCAATTATCGATAGAAAGAACGATTGCTGGAGCTGGAAAGTGAATCCTTACCTACCGTCGATGCAGAACGATTGGAAACATCGAATATCACATATTCGTGCCAATTATCGATAGAAAGAACGATTGCGGGAGCTGGGAAGTGAATCCTCAGCTACCGTCGATGCAGAACGATTGGAAACATCGAATATCACGTATGCGTGCCAATTATCGATAGAAAGAACGATTGCGGGAGCTGGGAAGTGAATCCTTTCCTACCGTCGATGCGAAACGATTGGAAACATCGAATATCACTTATTCGTGCGAATTTTAGATAGAAAGAATGATTGCGGGTGCTGGGAAGTGAATCCTTACCTACCGTCGATGCGAAACGATTGGAAACATCGAATATCACGTATGCGTGCCAATTATCGATAGAACGAACGATTGCGGGAGCTGGAAAGTGGATCCTTAGCTACCGTCGATGCAGAACGATTGGAAACATCGAATATCACATATTCGTGCCAATTATCGATAGAAAGAACGATTGCGGGAGCTGGGAAGTGAATCCTCAGCTACCGTCGATGCAGAACGATTGGAAACATCGAATATCACGTATGCGTGCCAATTATCGATAGAAAGAACGATTGCGGGAGCTGGGAAGTGAATCCTTAGCTACCGTCGATGCAGAACGATTGGAAACATCGAATATCACATATTCGTGCCAATTAACGATAGAAAGAACGATTGCGGTTGCTGGGAAGTGAATTCTTAGCTACCGTCGATGCAGAACGATTGGAAACATCGAATATCACGTATGCGTGCCAATTATCGATAGAAAGAACGATTGCTGGAGCTGGGAAGTGAATCCTTACCTACCGTCGATGCAAAACGATTGCAAAAAACGAATAGCACGTATTCGTGCCAATTATCGATAGAAAGAACGATTGCGGGAGCTGGAAAGTGAATCCTTACCTACCGTCGATGCAAAACGATTGGAAACCTCGAATAGCACGTATTCGTGCCAATTATCGATAGAAAGAACGATTGCTGGAGCTGGGAAGTGAATCCTTAGTTACCGTCGATGCAGAACGATTGGAAACATCGAATTTCACGTATTGGTGCCAATTATCCATAGAAAGAACGATTGCGGGAGCAGAGAAGTGAATCCATACCTACCGCCGATGCGAAACGATTGGAAACATCGAATATCACGTATTCGTGCGAATTTTAGATAGAAAGAATGATTGCGGGAGCTGGGAAGTGAATTCTTACCTACCGTCGATGCGAAACGATTGGAAACATCGAATATCACGTATGCGTGCCAATTATCGATAGAATGAACGATTGCGGGAGCTGGAAAGTGGATCCTTAGCTACCGTCGATGCAGAACGATTAGAAACATCGAATATCACATATTCGTGCCAATTATCGATAGAAAGAACGATTGCGGGAGCTGGGAAGTGAATCCTCAGCTACCGTCGATGCAGAACGATTGGAAACATCGAATATCACGTATGCGTGCCAATTATCGATAGAAAGAACGATTGCGGTTGCTGGGAAGTGAATTCTTAGCTACCGTCGATGCAGAACGATTGGAAACATCGAATATCACGTATGCGTGCCAATTATCGATAGAAAGAACGATTGCTGGAGCTGGGAAGTGAATCCTTACCTACCGTCGATGCAAAACGATTGGAAACATCGAATATCACGTATTCGTGCCAATTTTAGATAGAAAGAACGATTGCTGGAGCTGGGAAGTGAATCCTTACCTACCGTCGATGGAAAACGATTGGAAACATCGAATATCACGTATGCGTGCTAATTATCGATAGAAAGAACGATTGCGGGAGCTGGGAAGTTAATCCTCACCTATCGTCGATGCAAAACGATTGCAAACATCGAATAGCCCGTATTCGTGCCAATTATCGATAGAAAGAACGATTGCGGGAGTTGGGAAGTGAATCCTTACCTACCGTCGATGCAAAACGATTGGAAACATCGAATATCACGTATTCGTGCGAATTTTAGATAGAAAGAATGATTGCGGGAGCTGGGAAGTGAATCCTTACCTACCGTCGATGCGAAACGATTGGAAACATCGAATATTACGTATGCGTGCCAATTATCGATAGAACGAACGATTGCGGGAGCTGGAAAGTGGATCCTTAGCTTCCGTCGATGCAGAACGATTAGAAACATCGAATATCACATATTCGTGCCAATTATCGATAGAAAGAACGATTGCGGGAGCTGGGAAGTGAATCCTCAGCTACCATCGATGCAGAACGATTGGAAACATCGAATATCACGTATCCGTGCCAATTATCAATAGAAAGAACGATTGCGGGAGCTGGGAAGTGAATCCTTAGCTACCGCCGATGCGAAACGATTGGAAACATCGAATATCACTTATTCGTGCGAATTTTAGATAGAAAGAATGATTGCGGGTGCTGGGAAGTGAATCCTTACCTACCGTCGATGCGAAACGATTGGAAACATCGAATAACACGTATGCGTGCCAATTATCGATAGAACGAACGATTGCGGGAGCTGGAAAGTGGATCCTTAGCTACCGTCGATGCAGAACGATTGGAAACATCGAATATCACATATTCGTGCCAATTATCGATAGAAAGAACGATTGCGGGAGCTGGGAAGTGAATCCTCAGCTACCGTCGATGCAGAACGATTGGAAACATCGAATATCACGTATGCGTGCCAATTATCGATAGAAAGAACGATTGCGGGAGCTGGGAAGTGAATCCTTTCCTACCGTCGATGCGAAACGATTGGAAACATCGAATATCACTTATTCGTGCGAATTTTAGATAGAAAGAATGATTGCGGGTGCTGGGAAGTGAATCCTTACCTACCGTCGATGCGAAACGATTGGAAACATCGAATATCACGTATGCGTGCCAATTATCGATAGAACGAACGATTGCGGGAGCTGGAAAGTGGATCCTTAGCTACCGTCGATGCAGAACGATTGGAAACATCGAATATCACATATTCGTGCCAATTATCGATAGAAAGAACGATTGCGGGAGCTGGGAAGTGAATCCTCAGCTACCGTCGATGCAGAACGATTGGAAACATCGAATATCACGTATGCGTGCCAATTATCGATAGAAAGAACGATTGCGGGAGCTGGGAAGTGAATCCTTAGCTACCGTCGATGCAGAACGATTGGAAACATCGAATATCACATATTCGTGCCAATTAACGATAGAAAGAACGATTGCGGTTGCTGGGAAGTGAATTCTTAGCTACCGTCGATGCAGAACGATTGGAAACATCGAATATCACGTATGCGTGCCAATTATCGATAGAAAGAACGATTGCTAGAGCTGGGAAGTGAATCCTTACCTACCGTCGATGCAAAACGATTGCAAAAAACGAATAGCACGTATTCGTGCCAATTATCGATAGAAAGAACGATTGCGGGAGCTGGAAAGTGAATCCTTACCTACCGTCGATGCAAAACGATTGGAAACCTCGAATAGCACGTATTCGTGCCAATTATCGATAGAAAGAACGATTGCTGGAGCTGGGAAGTGAATCCTTAGTTACCGTCGATGCAGAACGATTGGAAACATCGAATTTCACGTATTGGTGCCAATTATCCATAGAAAGAACGATTGCGGGAGCAGAGAAGTGAATCCATACCTACCGCCGATGCGAAACGATTGGAAACATCGAATATCACGTATTCGTGCGAATTTTAGATAGAAAGAATGATTGCGGGAGCTGGGAAGTGAATCCTTACCTACCGTCGATGCGAAACGATTGGAAACATCGAATATCACGTATGCGTGCCAATTATCGATAGAACGAACGATTGCGGGAGCTGGAAAGTGGATCCTTAGCTACCGTCGATGCAGAACGATTAGAAACATCGAATATCACATATTCGTGCCAATTATCGATAGAAAGAACGATTGCGGGAGCTGGGAAGTGAATCCTCAGCTACCGTCGATGCAGAACGATTGGAAACATCGAATATTACGTATGCGTGCCAATTATCGATAGAAAGAACGATTGCGGTTGCTGGGAAGTGAATTCTTAGCTACCGTCGATGCAGAACGATTGGAAACATCGAATATCACGAATGCGTGCCAATTATCGATAGAAAGAACGATTGCTGGAGCTGGGAAGTGAATCCTTACCTACCGTCGATGCAAAACGATTGGAAACATCGAATATCACGTATTCGTGCCAATTTTAGATAGAAAGAACGATTGCTGGAGCTGGGAAGTGAATCCTTACCTACCGCCGATGCAAAACGATTGGAAACATCGAATATCACGTATGCGTGCTAATTATCGATAGAAAGAACGATTGCGGGAGCTGGGAAGTTAATCCTTACCTACCGTCGATGCGAAACGATTGGAAACATCGAATATTACGTATGCGTGCCAATTATCGATAGAACGAACGATTGCGGGAGCTGGAAAGTGGATCCTTAGCTTCCGTCGATGCAGAACGATTAGAAACATCGAATATCACATATTCGTGCCAATTATCGATAGAAAGAACGATTGCGGGAGCTGGGAAGTGAATCCTCAGCTACCATCGATGCAGAACGATTGGAAACATCGAATATCACGTATCCGTGCCAATTATCAATAGAAAGAACGATTGCGGGAGCTGGGAAGTGAATCCTTAGCTACCGCCGATGCGAAACGATTGGAAACATCGAATATCACGTATTCGTCCGAATTTTAGATAGAAAGAATGATTGCGGGAGCTGGGAAGTGAATCCATACCTACCGCCGATGCGAAACGATTGGAAACATCGAATATCACTTATTCGTGCGAATTTTAGATAGAAAGAATGATTGCGGGTGCTGGGAAGTGAATCCTTACCTACCGTCGATGCGAAACGATTGGAAACATCGAATATCACGTATGCGTGCCAATTATCGATAGAACGAACGATTGCGGGAGCTGGAAAGTGGATCCTTAGCTACCGTCGATGCAGAACGATTGGAAACATCGAATATCACATATTCGTGCCAATTATCGATAGAAAGAACGATTGCGGGAGCTGGGAAGTGAATCCTCAGCTACCGTCGATGCAGAACGATTGGAAACATCGAATATCACGTATGCGTGCCAATTATCGATAGAAAGAACCTTTGCGGGAGCTGGGAAGTGAATCCTTAGTTACCGTCGATGCAGAACGATTGGAAACATCGAATATCACATATTCGTGCCAATTAACGATAGAAAGAACGATTGCGGTTGCTGGGAAGTGAATTCTTAGCTACCGTCGATGCAGAACGATTGGAAACATCGAATATCACGTATGCGTGCCAATTATCGATAGAAAGAACGATTGCTGGAGCTGGGAAGTGAATCCTTACCTACCGTCGATGCAAAACGATTGGAAACATCGAATATCACGTATTCGTGCCAATTTTAGATAGAAAGAACGATTGCTGGAGCGGGGAAGTGAATCCTTACCTACCGTCGATGCAAAACGATTGGAAACATCGAATATCACGTATGCGTGCTAATTATCGATAGAAAGAACGATTGCGGGAGCTGGGAAGTTAATCCTCACCTATCGTCGATGCAAAACGATTGCAAACATCGAATATCACGTATGCGTGCCAATTATCGATAGAAAGAACGATTGCGGGAGCTGGGAAGTGAATCCTTAGTTACCGTCGATGCAGAACGATTGGAAACATCGAATATCACATATTCGTGCCAATTAACGATAGAAAGAACGATTGCGGTTGCTGGGAAGTGAATTCTAAGCTACCGTCGATGCAAAACGATTGGAAACCTCGAATAGCACGTATTCGTGCCAATTATCGATAGAAAGAACGATTGCTGGAGCTGGGAAGTGAATCCTTAGCTACCGTCGATGCAGAACGATTGGAAACATCGAATTTCACGTATTCGTGCCAATTATCCATAGAAAGAACGATTGCGGGAGCAGGGAAGTGAATCCATACCTACCGCCGATGCGAAACGATTGGAAACATCGAATATCACGTATGCGTGCCAATTATCGATAGAACGAACGATTGCGGGAGCTGGAAAGTGGATCCTTAGCTACCGTCGATGCAGAACGATTGGAAACATCGAATATCACATATTCGTGCCAATTATCGATAGAAAGAACGATTGCGGGAGCTGGGAAGTGAATCCTTTCCTACCGTCGATGCGAAACGATTGGAAACATCGAATATCACGTATTCGTCCGAATTTTAGATAGAAAGAATGATTGCGGGAGCTGGGAAGTGAATCCATACCTACCGTCGATGCGAAACGATTGGAAACATCGAATATCACGTATGCGTGCCAATTATCGATAGAAAGAACGATTGCGGGAGCTGGGAAGTGAATCCTTAGCTACCGTCGATGCAGAACGATTGGAAACATCGAATATCACATATTCGTGCCAATTAACGATAGAAAGAACGATTGCGGTTGCTGGGAAGTGAATTCTTAGCTACCGTCGATGCAGAACGATTAGAAACATCGAATATCACATATTCGTGCCAATTATCGATAGAAAGAACGATTGCGGGAGCTGGGAAGTGAATCCTCAGCTACCGTCGATGCAGAACGATTGGAAACATCGAATATCACGTATTCGTCCGAATTTTAGATAGAAAGAATGATTGCGGGAGCTGGGAAGTGAATCCTTACCTACCGTCGATGCGAAACGATTGGAAACATCGAATATCACGTATGCGTGCCAATTATCGATAGAACGAACGATTACGGGAGCTGGAAAGTGGATCCTTAGCTACCGTCGATGCAGAACGATTGGAAACATCGAATTTCACGTATTCGTGCCAATTATCCATAGAAAGAACGATTGCGGGAGCAGGGAAGTGAATCCATACTGTCACGTTCCAGGTTACTTCCGGAAGAGACATACTGTACGCACGCAGGATGAGGAACGGAAATTGAATGGGGAAGGTGAACGTAGGTTCTCGGGGGTACTGTTACTTCGTCGATTTTGTTGAAAGGGACGAAATTGCCATTAAACGCTAGCCATCTATTTTTGAAATCCACCGTTACTCCACTTTCGGTTAGGAATCCCGAACCCAATAACCCTTGATAGCGTAGGGGTATAGTGTCTTCAACGACGTGAAATTGTACGGGGTAGTTGAATAAATTTGCTGTGAGGGTGCCTAGGGTGGGCACCATGTTTTCGGTGATTCCGATTAAATCGATTACGTTGTCCCTGTCGATCTCGCAGGGCGTCGTGATGCACGATTGTTTTATTAAGTTTACCTCTGCTCCCGTGTCGATCATCAAGTCCGTGGGAAAGTTTAATTGCGGGCTGCGGACGTTGATGGAGGGAACATTGTTGTAGGGGGAGAGGTGCACCTTGGCGATTCTGGGCGGAGTTGGTTCGTAGGCCGGAATGTATTTATCGGATGCGCATTTGTCCTGCCCGTTCCACGAGGCGCCTCCCTGTAATCTCGTGGGGGCTGGTCGTTTCCCGACATGTTTTGATCGCGCATTTTCTTACGGCATTCCGCGGCCAAGTGCCCTATTCTCCCGCAGTAGTTGCAGGTTCGCGTCTCAGGTCGACGTGGCGTATTATGATCCGTCGTTGGGTGTAGACGGTCGAAACCTCTTTCGTTATATCGTTCCGGGACCCGCGCAAGGGGCGGATGATTATTAGTCGGGTAGGTCCTGCACGATCGCGCGTCGTGTCCTTCCCGATTGCATAGTTGGCATAGAGTGCGGTGTGTCCTTTCTCCCATAAACCGGCGGCGATCGCGCTCGATCAATTTCGCTACTCGGACCGCTCTGTCGGATGCTTCATCCAAGGACGTCAATGTCGTGGGGTCCATCTGAGTGCGCATTGAAAGGGGAAGTCCGTCTAAAAATGATCTTAACGCTAGCTGATCGACATCGTATAACGCCGTCCTTGAGTTTCGATAATAATCAGCGTCTTCGTCGGTGATGGCGAATTTCAAGTCTTTTACTCTTGAAATATAATCCAAAATGTGTTCATTTCTTCCAATTATGATGTTAGCTAGTTCGCCGCGGTAGTGATCGGAAGTTTTAGCGGGGGCGAACACCGTTTTTAGTCTGCCGATGAATGCGTTAACCGTATCAAAGCAGTAATCCTCCACGACCAAGTACGCGTGGTTTTGTAAACGGTTCCTTAATAAGCGCGCTAACTGAGGTTCGGACGCGGGAGGGATCATTTCTCGAGCTCGTCTGCACGCTCTCGCAAATTGCAGGATCGACATGTTATGTCCATCGAAGCGCGGTACCGTCTCGACGGCATCCTTCAGAGTGACCTGAAGTTTTCCGTACATTGTCGGTTCGATAAACGCGTCGTTACGCGGGTTTCCTTCGCGGTAACCGGAGGCAGGGGTTTCAAAATGTGTTTTAATGCGCTGTTTTCTTGTTAGCGCGTCCACTGCGTCCTGCAGACAGGCTATTTGTTTTGCGAGGTTTTCCAACCCGGAGGCGGTTTGGTGTGTTTGTTCTTCCTGCACCAAATCGTCGGCTGGACTAACAGGTCGCATTTGCTTGTTCATGAATAATTCGTAATGCTCTTCGATTTGAGCTTGTTTTTCGCGCAGGAGATTCAATTTATCTTGCAACGCGGCGGTCGACGCGTCGATGGCTCTGTTAGCATCCTCGACGGGGGTAGCGAGGGGGTTGGATCCGTCGGCGTCACCGTACAGCGACATGGTATTTTATGTATGTGTTTGAGCGAGGTGAACTAATGTATATACATATATTTTGTTTTATATATATGCGCGAGGGGGTTGTGATATGGCGGTTATCTAGTCGTAGGTGATTAATGTTCAGAACACGTATCAAAATTTTGATATTAAAGCGTTTCAAGCTTTAATTGTCGTTTTGAAGGCAATTGTGGGATTGAATTTTCGAATATCCCACCGCTTCAATCTTCGTTTATCGTTTTAAAGGCAATTGTGGGATTGAATTTTCGAATATCCCACCGCTTCAATCTTCGTTTATCGTTTTAAAGGCAATTGTGGGATTGAATTTTCGAATATCCCACCGCTGTCACCAGTTTAATATGTCACGTTCCAGGTTACTTCCGGAAGAGACATACTGTACGCACGCAGGATGAGGAACGGAAATTGAATGGGGAAGGTGAACGTAGGTTCTCGGGGTCGAATGCAAGATTCGCGCACGCCGAGAGGAAAGGTAAGTAAAGAAAAAGGAAGAATCTCGGGGTCGAATGCAAGATTCGCGCACGCCGAGAGGAAAGGTAAGTAAAGAAAGGAAAGGAAATACCTCGGGGTCGAATGCAAGATTCGCGCACGCCGAGAGGAAAGGTAAGTAAAGAAAGGAAAGGAAATACCTCGGGGTCGAATGCAAGATTCGCGCACGCCGAGAGGAAAGGTAAGTAAAGGAAAAGGAAGAATCTCGGGGTCGAATACAAAATTCGCGCACGCCGAGAGGAAAGGTAAGTAGATAAAATTAAGAATCTCGGGGTCGAATGCAAGATTCGCGCACGCCGAGAGGAAAGGTAAGTAAAGGAAGGAAAGGAAATACCTCGGGGTCGAATGCAAGATTCGCGCACGCCGAGAGGAAAGGTAAGTAAAGAAAGGAAAGGAAATACCTCGGGGTCGAATGCAAGATTCGCGCACGCCGAGAGGAAAGGTAAGTAAAGAAAAAGGAAGAATCTCGGGGTCGAATGCAAGATTCGCGCACGCCGAGAGGAAAGGTAAGTAAAGAAAGGAAAGGAAATACCTCGGGGTCGAATGCAAGATTCGCGCACGCCGAGAGGAAAGGTAAGTAAAGAAAGGAAAGGAAATACCTCGGGGTCGAATGCAAGATTCGCGCACGCCGAGAGGAAAGGTAAGTAAAGAAAGGAAAGGAAATACCTCGGGGTCGAATGCAAGATTCGCGCACGCCGAGAGGAAAGGTAAGTAAAGGAAAAGGAAGGGAAAGGAAGTTAGGAGTGCCGTACTATTACTGCGGAAGGATTGATCTGCAGCAATACCAATTCCTCGGATTCCAAACAATATTGAGAAATGTGAACGAAACCTCGTAAGGAACGAAATAATAAAACGACTCACCGAGCTGCAATGTCGGGTTTGCGATCCTCGGGTAGACACGTATAATTTTTACCATCGGGTGAGCACCTCGAGTACTTGTCCCGATTGTACTTGCCACAGCTCTTCCGCTGTTATTTCGAAGTACTGTTCTGTGCACTCTGCGCACTGAGATGCTGGGCGGATGGAGGAGATTTCGTTGTTGCAGTGTGCACAAATGGAAATGCGTTGGGCTTCTTCGGCAGTGCTCATGTCATGCCAACCTCCTGATTGATATGCTTGTCCTTGTATGGGGGTCAACTGATTGTAACAGTTGATGCAAATTCGGCCCCAGTCGCTTATGTATATTCCTACTGTGGCGATAGTGGAACACCAAATGTCTAGCAGGGGTTTATAAATCTCTGGATAATCAGAGGGAAGGACGCCGTCCCAGGGACCCTGAAATTCCTGGTCCTCCTCTTCTTCGGCTTCTTCCCAAATATTGTAAGGGAGCTGCATTCGATAAATAATGCTGTGGTGCTGCGCGAAAGTTTCTTGAGGTTCACTGGCTTATTGTATTTATTAGAATAAGTCAAGAATACTTCGAAGTTCGTTGAGGTATTTATTGAAATAAGTCGTGAAATAATTCTATGTTCCTTAAGGTATTTATTGAAATAAATCGTGAAATTATTCTAAGTTCCTTAAGGTATGTATCGAAATAAGTCGTGAAATAATTCTATGTTCATTAAGGTATTTATTGAAATAAATCGTGGAATTAATTCTATGTTCCTTAAGGTATTTATTGAAATAAATCGTGAAATTATTCTAAATTCTTTAAGATATTTATCGAAATAAATCGCGGAATTATTCTATGTTCCTTAAGGTATTTATTGAAATAAATCGTGAAATTATTCTAAGTTCTTTAAGATATTTATCGAAATAAATCGTGGAATTATTCTATGTTGTTTAAGATATTTATCGAAATAAGTCGTGAAAGAATTCTATGTTCCTTAAGGTATTTATCGAAATAATTCACTGTATGATTCTAAAATCAAGACCGGTATATCAACGTTCACTGTCACTTGTAGATTGATTCACTGATGTGTAGGCGCTTGCTGACGATTGACTACTGAAGATTGACTGCTGATGATTGACTACTGAAGATTGACTGCTGATGATTGACTACTGACTATTCAGGTGGTGCCGGCTTATTTATACCCATCCCTGGAATCTCTGGTATGCGAGGAATGTCTGGTATGCGTGGTATGTCTGGTATGCGTGGTATGCGTGGTATGTTGACTGCTACTGGAGTCGATTGCTCTGGAATGCCAGTGATCCTCAACCGGCAGGGGTTCTCCATTGTACCGAGATTGGTTAAAATAAATTATATTAGTTAATTACAATATTGTTATATGGTGAATTCGGATAGGTTGTTTGATGATATCGTTTTGTAATAAAATATTGTAATAAATTGTATTGGTTAATTATGCGTCTTTTGTATTGTAGGTTCGGGTGTGTTATTTGATTTGATCATATTGTAGCGATATACTCGAGAGGATTCGAAAGGGGTTTTCTTCCTCGTGGAGTGAGGGCTTCTCTTGGGACGCGAAAGGGGTTTCTTCCTCGTGGAGTGAGGGCTTCTCTTGGGACGCAAAAGGGGTTTCTTCCTCGTGGAGTGAGGGCTTCTCTTGGGACGCAAAAGGGGTTTCTTCCTCGTGGAGTGAGGGCTTCTCTCGAGTGTCGTTGTTCTTCGTTTAAGGTAATGGTGTTTTGTGTAGCGATGAGTTGGAATATTTAGAGATTTTATTTGTTTGCAGGTAGTCGGTGATGAGAAGAGAAATATAAGGTGAGTATCTTATGAGAGGAATTTATTTGTTCGAAAGCAGTCGATGATGAGAAATGTAATGTAAGGTAAGTATCTCGTTTGACTAGCGATGGGTAGGAGTAATAAGAGAGTTTATTTGTTCACAGGTAATCGATGATGAGAAGCGCAACATAAGGTAAGTACCTCGTTTGACTAGCGATGGGTTGGAGTAATAAGAGAGTTTGTTTGTTCACAGGCAGTGGATATAGTAAATAAAGGAAGAAAAATGTGAGCCGACATGCGGCAAAAAAATGACGGCACGTCACAATACCTACCGCCGATGCGAAACGATTGGAAACATCGAATATCACGTATTCGTGCGAATTTTAGATAGAAAGAATGATTGCGGGAGCTGGGAAGTGAATCCATACCTACCGCCGATGCGAAACGATTGGAAACATCGAATATCACATATTCGTGCCAATTATCGATAGAAAGAACGATTGCGGGAGCTGGGAAGTGAATCCTCAGCTACCGTCGATGCAGAACGATTGGAAACATCGAATATCACGTATGCGTGCCAATTATCGATAGAAAGAACGATTGCTGGAGCTGGGAAGTGAATCCTTACCTACCGTCGATGCAAAACGATTGGAAACATCGAATATCACGTATTCGTGCCAATTTTAGATAGAAAGAACGATTGCTGGAGCTGGGAAGTGAATCCTTACCTACCGTCGATGCAAAACGATTGGAAACATCGAATATCACGTATGCGTGCTAATTATCGATAGAAAGAACGATTGTGGGAGCTGGGAAGTTAATCCTCACCTATCGTCGATGCAAAACGATTGCAAACATCGAATAGCACGTATTCGTGCCAATTATCGATAGAAACAACGATTGCGGGAGCTGGGAAGTGAATCCTTACCTACCGTCGATGCAAAACGATTGGAAACATCGAATATCACGTATTCGTGCGAATTTTAGATAGAAAGAATGATTGCGGGAGCTGGGAAGTGAATCCTTACCTACCGTCGATGCGAAACGATTGGAAACATCGAATATTACGTATGCGTGCCAATTATCGATAGAACGATCGATTGCGGGCGCTGGAAAGTGGATCCTTAGCTTCCGTCGATGCAGAACGATTAGAAACATCGAATATCACATATTCGTGCCAATTTTCGATAGAAAGAACGATTGCGGGAGCTGGGAAGTGAATCCTCAGCTACCATCGATGCAGAACGATTGGAAACATCGAATATCACGTATCCGTGCCAATTATCAATAGAAAGAACGATTGCGGGAGCTGGGAAGTGAATCCTTAGCTACCGCCGATGCGAAACGATTGGAAACATCGAATATCACGTATTCGTCCGAATTTTAGATAGAAAGAATGATTGCGGGAGCTGGGAAGTGAATCCATACCTACCGCCGATGCGAAACGATTGGAAACTTCGAATATCACTTATTCGTGCGAATTTTAGATAGAAAGAATGATTGCGGGTGCTGGGAAGTGAATCCTTACCTACCGTCGATGCGAAACGATTGGAAACATCGAATATCACGTATGCGTGCCAATTATCGATAGAATGAACGATTGCGGGAGCTGGAAAGTGGATCCTTAGCTATCGTCGATGCAGAACGATTGGAAACATCGAATATCACATATTCGTGCCAATTATCGATAGAAAGAACGATTGCGGGAGCTGGGAAGTGAATCCTCAGCTACCGTCGATGCAGAACGATTGGAAACATCGAATATCACATATTCGTGCCAATTTTAGATAGAAAGAACGATTGCTGGAGCTGGGAAGTGAATCCTTACCTACCGTCGATGCAAAACGATTGGAAACATCGAATATCACGTATGCGTGCTAATTATCGATAGAAAGAACGATTGTGGGAGCTGGGAAGTTAATCCTCACCTATCGTCGATGCAAAACGATTGCAAACATCGAATAGCACGTATTCGTGCCAATTATCGATAGAAACAACGATTGCGGGAGCTGGGAAGTGAATCCTTACCTACCGTCGATGCAAAACGATTGGAAACATCGAATATCACGTATTCGTGCGAATTTTAGATAGAAAGAATGATTGCGGGAGCTGGGAAGTGAATCCTTACCTACCGTCGATGCGAAACGATTGGAAACATCGAATATTACGTATGCGTGCCAATTATCGATAGAACGATCGATTGCGGGCGCTGGAAAGTGGATCCTTAGCTTCCGTCGATGCAGAACGATTAGAAACATCGAATATCACATATTCGTGCCAATTATCGATAGAAAGAACGATTGCGGGAGCTGGGAAGTGAATCCTCAGCTACCATCGATGCAGAACGATTGGAAACATCGAATATCACGTATCCGTGCCAATTATCAATAGAAAGAACGATTGCGGGAGCTGGGAAGTGAATCCTTAGCTACCGCCGATGCGACACGATTGGAAACATCGAATATCACGTATTCGTCCGAATTTTAGATAGAAAGAATGATTGCGGGAGCTGGGAAGTGAATCCATACCTACCGCCGATGCGAAACGATTGGAAACTTCGAATATCACTTATTCGTGCGAATTTTAGATAGAAAGAATGATTGCGGGTGCTGGGAAGTGAATCCTTACCTACCGTCGATGCGAAACGATTGGAAACATCGAATATCACGTATGCGTGCCAATTATCGATAGAACGAACGATTGCGGGAGCTGGAAAGTGGATCCTTAGCTATCGTCGATGCAGAACGATTGGAAACATCGAATATCACATATTCGTGCCAATTATCGATAGAAAGAACGATTGCGGGAGCTGGGAAGTGAATCCTCAGCTACCGTCGATGCAGAACGATTGGAAACATCGAATATCACGTATGCGTGCCAATTATCGATAGAAAGAACGATTGCGGGAGCTGGGAAGTGAATCCTTAGCTACCGTCGATGCAGAACGATTGGAAACATCGAATATCACATATTCGTGCCAATTAACGATAGAAAGAACGATTGCGGTTGCTGGGAAGTGAATTCTTAGCTACCGTCGATGCAGAACGATTGGAAACATCGAATATCACGTATGCGTGCCAATTATCGATAGAAAGAACGATTGCTGGAGCTGGGAAGTGAATCCTTACCTACCGTCGATGCAAAACGATTGGAAACATCGAATATCACGTATTCGTGCGAATTTTAGATAGAAAGAATGATTGCGCGAGCTGGGAAGTGAATCCTTACCTACCGTCGATGCGAAACGATTGGAAACATCGAATATCACGTATGCGTGCCAATTATCGATAGAACGAACGATTGCGGGAGCTGGAAAGTGGATCCTTAGCTACCGTCGACGCAGAACGATTGGAAACATCGAATATCACGTATTCGTGCCAATTTTAGATTGAAAGAACGATTGCTGGAGCTGGGAAGTGAATCCTTACCTACCGTCGATGCAAAACGATTGCAAACATCGAATAGCACGTATTCGTGCCAATTATCGATAGAAAGAACGATTGCGGGAGCTGGAAAGTGAATCCTTACCTACCGTCGATGCAAAACGATTGGAAACCTCGAATAGCACGTATTCGTGCCAATTATCGATAGAAAGAACGATTGCTGGAGCTGGGAAGTGAATCCTTAGCTACCGTCGATGCAGAACGATTGGAAACATCGAATTTCACGTATTCGTGCCAATTATCCATAGAAAGAACGATTGCGGGAGCAGGGAAGTGAATCCATACCTACCGCCGATGCGAAACGATTGGAAACATCGAATATCACGTATGCGTGCCAATTATCGATAGAACGAACGATTGCGGGAGCTGGAAAGTGGATCCTTAGCTACCGTCGATGCAGAACGATTGGAAACATCGAATATCACATATTCGTGCCAATTATCGATAGAAAGAACGATTGCGGGAGCTGGGAAGTGTATCCTTTCCTACCGTCGATGCGAAACGATTGGAAACATCGAATATCACGTATTCGTCCGAATTTTAGATAGAAAGAATGATTGCGGGAGCTGGGAAGTGAATCCATACCTACCGTCGATGCGAAACGATTGGAAACATCGAATATCACGTATGCGTGCCAATTATCGATAGAAAGAACGATTATGGGGGCAGGGAAGTGAATCCTTCGCTACCGCCGATGCGAAACGATTGGAAACATCGAATATCACGTATTCGTCCGAATTTTAGATAGAAAGAATGATTGCGGGAGCTGGGAAGTGAATCCTTACCTACCGTCGATGCGAAACGATTGGAAACATCGAATATCACGTATGCGTGCCAATTATCGATAGAACGAACGATTGCGGGAGCTGGAAAGTGGATCCTTAGCTACCGTCGATGCAGAACGATTAGAAACATCGAATATCACATATTCGTGCCAATTATCGATAGAAAGAACGATTGCGGGAGCTGGGAAGTGAATCCTCAGCTACCATCGATGCAGAACGATTGGAAACATCGAATATCACGTATCCGTGCCAATTATCGATAGAAAGAACGATTGCGGTTGCTGGGAAGTGAATTCTTAGCTACCGTCGATGCAGAACGATTGGAAACATCGAATATCACGTATGCGTGCCAATTATCGATAGAAAGAACGATTGCTGGAGCTGGGAAGTGAATCCTTACCTACCGTCGATGCAAAACGATTGGAAACATCGGATATCACGTATTCGTGCGAATTTTAGATAGAAAGAATGATTGCGGGAGCTGGGAAGTGAATCCTTACCTACCGTCGATGCGAAACGATTGGAAACATCGAATATCACGTATGCGTGCCAATTATCGATAGAACGAACGATTGCGGGAGCTGGAAAGTGGATCCTTAGCTACCGTCGATGCAGAACGATTGGAAACATCGAATATCACGTATTCGTGCCAATTTTAGATAGAAAGAACGATTGCTGGAGCCGGGAAGCGAATCCTTACCTACCGTCGATGCAAAACGATTGGAAACATCGAATATCACGTATGCGTGCTAATTATCGATAGAAAGAACGATTGCGGGAGCTGGGAAGTGGATCCTTAGCTTCCGTCGATGCAGAACGATTAGAAACATCGAATATCACATATTCGTGCCAATTATCGATAGAAAGAACGATTGCGGGAGCTGGGAAGTGAATCCTCAGCTACCATCGATGCAGAACGATTGGAAACATCGAATATCACGTATCCGTGCCAATTATCAATAGAAAGAACGATTGCGGGAGCTGGGAAGTGAATCCTTAGCTACCGCCGATGCGAAACGATTGGAAACATCGAATATCACGTATTCGTCCGAATTTTAGATAGAAAGAATGATTGCGGGAGCTGGGAAGTGAATCCATACCTACCGCCGATGCGAAACGATTGGAAACATCGAATATCACTTATTCGTGCGAATTTTAGATAGAAAGAATGATTGCGGGTGCTGGGAAGTGAATCCTTACCTACCGTCGATGCGAAACGATTGGAAACATCGAATATCACGTATGCGTGCCAATTATCGATAGAACGAACGATTGCGGGAGCTGGAAAGTGGATCCTTAGCTACCGTCGATGCAGAACGATTGGAAACATCGAATATCACATATTCGTGCCAATTATCGATAGAAAGAACGATTGCGGGAGCTGGGAAGTGAATCCTCAGCTACCGTCGATGCAGAACGATTGGAAACATCGAATATCACGTATGCGTGCCAATTATCGATAGAAAGAACCTTTGCGGGAGCTGGGAAGTGAATCCTTAGTTACCGTCGATGCAGAACGATTGGAAACATCGAATATCACATATTCGTGCCAATTAACGATAGAAAGAACGATTGCGGTTGCTGGGAAGTGAATTCTTAGCTACCGTCGATGCAGAACGATTGGAAACATCGAATATCACGTATGCGTGCCAATTATCGATAGAAAGAACGATTGCTGGAGCTGGGAAGTGAATCCTTACCTACCGTCGATGCAAAACGATTGGAAACATCGAATATCACGTATTCGTGCCAATTTTAGATAGAAAGAACGATTGCTGGAGCTGGGAAGTGAATCCTTACCTACCGTCGATGCAAAACGATTGGAAACATCGAATATCACGTATGCGTGCTAATTATCGATAGAAAGAACGATTGCGGGAGCTGGGAAGTTAATCCTTACCTACCGTCGATGCGAAACGATTGGAAACATCGAATATTACGTATGCGTGCCAATTATCGATAGAACGAACGATTGCGGGAGCTGGAAAGTGGATCCTTAGCTTCCGTCGATGCAGAACGATTAGAAACATCGAATATCACATATTCGTGCCAATTATCGATAGAAAGAACGATTGCGGGAGCTGGGAAGTGAATCCTCAGCTACCATCGATGCAGAACGATTGGAAACATCGAATATCACGTATCCGTGCCAATTATCAATAGAAAGAACGATTGCGGGAGCTGGGAAGTGAATCCTTAGCTACCGCCGATGCGAAACGATTGGAAACATCGAATATCACGTATTCGTCCGAATTTTAGATAGAAAGAATGATTGCGGGAGCTGGGAAGTGAATCCATACCTACCGCCGATGCGAAACGATTGGAAACATCGAATATCACTTATTCGTGCGAATTTTAGATAGAAAGAACGATTGCGGGAGCTGGGAAGTGTATCCTTTCCTACCGTCGATGCGAAACGATTGGAAACATCGAATATCACGTATTCGTCCGAATTTTAGATAGAAAGAATGATTGCGGGAGCTGGGAAGTGAATCCTTACCTATGTCACGTTCCAGGTTGCGCCCGGAAGGGACACGCAGTTCAAAGACGCGGAGCGGTCGCGCCAAGAACTAATACGATATACGCGAGATCGATAATGATTTGCAGTAGTTCAATTGAGTGTTAGATGATTATTAAGAGGGTCCTCGTGCGAGCTACGCGTTAAATATTCCTCTTTCGGATTCTCAGTCGAGGTAATTTGTAGGCAACCAAAAGATTCGCTTTTGTGCAGGGGAGAAGAATTTCGAATGGAACAGGGTTCCCCGGGGTCGAATGCTAGATTCGCGCGCGCCGAGGGGGAAGGAATGAATTACTACAAAGGGAAAGGAAGCCTCGGGGTCGAATGCTAGATTCGCGCACGCCGAGGGGGAATGGAAAAATAACTACAAGGGGAAAGGGAGCCTCGGGGTCGAATGCTAGATTCGCGCACGCCGAGGGGGAATGGAAAAAACTACAAGGGGAAAGGGAGCCTCGGGGTCGAATGCTAGATTCGCGCACGCCGAGGAGGAAAGGAAAGGACAGTTATAATTATGGAAAGGGATTCTACGGAGAAAATTACTGTAGGGTTAGGGATAACGACCTTACGTGTATAGCAAATCGCGATGTTTCGTCTCGCACGAGTAACTTACTCCTTTATGTTGTGACCGATATGAAATAGTAATTATGCGTGGGTTCTTAGGTGAATGAAAGCACCACGGCTCGCTGAGGCGTATTCCGGTCAGCCACTGTGTGGGCCACGTCGAGGGTGCGTCCAGCTTGCACTCCCGAGGGTGAAGAGAATAAATTGGGGAAGCGAGGAAAAGATAACCCAGGCGGATTCGGATCTAGTCCGCTCCCACTCCCAGGGGGATGAGCATGGAGGGAAGGATAACCTAGGCGGATTCGGATCCAGTCCGCTCCCACTCCCAGGGGGATGAGAATAAAGTAGGAAACGAGGAAAAGATAACCCGGGCGGATTCGGATCTAGTCCGCTCCCACTCCCAGGGGGATGAGCATGGAGGGAAGGATAACCTAGGCGGATTCGGATCCAGTCCGCTCCCACTCCCAGGGGGAAGAGAATAAAGTAGGAAACGAGGAAAAGATAATTGGGGAAAAGGTGACGGTGCCTCGTCCGTTGTGTTTCGCAGTGGTCAGCCAATGGTTCACCAACGAGTAATGACTTCCTTGATAGATCCAGCCTGAACGTCCCGCAACTCTTCGGTGGACAAATTGAAGTACTCCTCTATGCACTCAGGGCACCGAGCGGCGGCTTGAACAGCTGAGATTTGGGACTCGCACGTGGCGCAAGTAGAGATGCGAACCGCTGTTTGGTATGGGCACATGTCGTGCCACCCTCCCGGCTGGTATCCTTGGGCTTCGGTGGGAGCTAGCCGGTTATAGCAATCGGTGCATATCCGATAGCGGTTGTTCACGAAAATACCTTCGGAGATGATCGTTGAACAGTGTAAATTTAGTAGCTGCCGATATGTGGAAGGGTAGTCGGCGGGTAGGACGCCGTCCCACGGCCCTTGAAACTCTAGGTCTTCTTGTTCTTCTTCCAAGGTCTCGATTGGGATCTTCATTCGGATCACGGAACTGTCTGGTTGTTGGAGTACCCTTCTATAAAATATTCGTAATGTGATTATATTTACTAAGTTACGGTTAAGCTAATTCTCTAGGATAATCGTGGTTGCTATTTTATATGTATTCACTATGTTCTCAACTAATTCCTTAGCGTAATTGTATTCGTGATTTTAAATATATTCACTATGTTCTTAACTAATTCTTTAACGTAATTGTATTCGTGGTTTTAAATGTATTCACTATGTTCTCTCAGGACTGTAGCTTCAGTGGTCAAGCTCTCAGAGTCATCATTGCGAACATGTTGCGTGAATATAACTATTATGACTCGATAACGCATATAGTATACGAAAATATCCTAAGCCTGTTAGACTAATTATTGAAATAAATCACGGAATAATTCTAAGTATTAATTGAAATAAATCGAGAAATATTCTAAGTTCCTTATGGAATAAAATGAAATAAATCGCGGGATAATTCTAAGTTCGTTGTGGAATAAATTGAGATAAATCGGAAATATTCTAAGTTCCTTATAGTATAAATTGAAATAAATCGCGGGATAATTCTAAGTTCGTTATGGAATAAATTGAAATAAATCAGAAATATTCTATGTTCCTTATAGCATTAATTGGAATAAATCAGAAATATTCTATGTTCCTTATGCAATTGATTGAAATAAATCGGGAAGTATTCTAAGTTCCTTATGCAATTGATTGAAATAAATCGGAAATATTCTATGTTCCTTATAGCATTAATTGGAATAAATCAGAAATATTCTAAGTCCGTTAAGGAATAAATTGAAATAAATCGAGAAATATTCTATGTTCCTTATAGTATTAAATTGAAATAAATCAGAAATATTCTAAGTTCCTTATGGAATAAATTGAAATAAATCGAGAGTGAACGCGGAGGTGATGCTAGCTACTGAGCTGATTGATGTGTCGACGTTTACTGCTGCTTGAAGACTCACTAAATGACTGGTGGTCCCGGTCTATTTATACTAGGCCCAGGAATTTCTGGTATGCGTGGTATGCGCGGAATGCCTGGTATGCGTGTGTGATGGCTTCTGCTGGTGTTGACTGCTGTGGAATGCCTGGAATGCGTGGTTCTCAACTACCAGTGATTCTCTATCGTTTCCTTAATGAACCTTCAATTAATTAAGAATTATAATACCTTTCGTTAATTTATTACAGATTAGTGTTATTGCAAAGCTAAGAGAGTTTGTACGTTAATATTAGTATTTTATTGGACATTATCGTCGTGAAGAGAGGTACTCGAGAGGACGCGAGAACGAGTAATGTCGAGATATCCTTGGGACGCGAAAGGGGCTTCTTCCTCGTGGAGTGAGGGCTACTCTTAGGGCGCGAAAGGGGGTTTCTTCCTCGTGGAGTGAGGGCTACTCTTGGGGCGCGAAAGGGGGTTTCTTCCTCGTGGAGTGAGGGCTACTCTTGGGTCGCGAAAGGGACTTTCTTCCTCGTGGAGTGAGGGCTACTCTTGGGGCGCGAAAGGGGGTTTCTTCCTCGTGGAGTGAGGGCTACTCTTGGGGCGCGAAGGGGGGTTTCTTCCTCGTGGAGTGAGGGATATTCTTCGTCTCGAGTACTGGTGTAAGTTGTTATCATAAGGTAAGTGTCGTGTGTGTGTAGTGATGGGTTGATATTATATAGGTGTTCTTATTTGTTCGCAGGCATTCTGGCAGTGGAGTTGCGGGGATTGCAACTGTAAGTTTTTTATAATTGATTGGATGCTTTAGTTGTTCACAGGTATTGTTGAATTGGGATTGTAACTATACGTGTCTTTTATAATTTGTAGGATGTTTTAATTGTTCACAGGCACCGCCGAATGGGGCATAGGAGGAGCGAATGGGTTTCGAAAGAGTGAAAAGAGCGAATGGGTTTGGAAAAAATGAAAGGGGTTTCGAAAGAGTGAATGGGTTTGAAAAAAATGAAAGGGGTTTCGAAAGAGTGGAAGGGGTGTGGAAGGAGTGAAAGGGGTTTGGAAGGAGTGGAAGGGGTGCTCAGTTCGTGCTGGACATAACATAGCCACAGGGGCAGCCCAGCGCTCACATCATAGCGGATTTGAGTAAATGGTAAAAGGAAAAAATGTGAGCCGTCGCGCGGGAAACAGGACGGCACGTCACACCTCCCCCCTTATTGTAAGAAATGCTTGCATTTCTTTAGTGAGAGATGCGTCGAACGAAAATATAATTGTTTCCCTTGATTACGTACCGGATGTATCGATAATAAACGAAAGTTTAAAGAAAAGAGATACCTTTTGGGTTTCATTTTAAATCATTTTGAACGTAGCCTTAAGTACGAGAGTAATTTGTAAGGTACTAAAATATTTATTTTCCATTTGTTTAACTAGTGGAACTTATTTACCACTAGAATTGTTTAAGGCGGGTATACTAAGCTAAATTATATACATTGTCTGCTGTAATGTATAATTTGTAGGTAAACTAGTAATAGGTATTATTGTAACTAAAGTAAATTAATTAAGGTAAGTACAACTAAGCTATGTGTTGTTTTTTTTTTTTTTTGTTTTTTTTGTTTGCTTTTTTTTTGTTGTTTTAGTAGGTTAACCAGGCTAAGTAGAATTAAGTTTAGAATTAAGGAGTAATGTTAATAATTAAGATAGGTAAGACTAGGGTAAGTACGAATTAAGTGTAGGATTAAGGGTTAGAGTTAATAATTAAGTAACGTAAATATAGGTAAGACTAGGGTAAGTACCAATTAAGTGTAGGATAAAGAAGTAACGTTAATAATTAAGTGAAGTATTATAGATATAAGTAAGTACTAATTAAGTGTAGGATTAAAATTAGGGAGTAAAATATTTTAATGCTATTTTGATGAACTAATAACTTAGTATAAGGATAAGGAATGGCACAATGTGTGGCAATAGGGGATAATAGAGGGACGTGTTCCCTGTTCAAAATTACGTGGGTTGATTAGGATGGCAAAGGGGGCAAAAAGGGGATATAAAAGGGATGTGGCGAGTCGGGGGCATGGTTAGAACAGTACTCTGGTTGGGGGAGACGGCCAATACAGCTACAGCGCGCATGACCTTAATTTACGTGCCTTATTGGCGTGTATGATTTTGTGACCATTGTTCCAAGATATCTTTAGGTTTTGTAAAGGTAGAACTTCGATGACCTTGTGCGGGCCAGTGTAGTGATCTGCGAATTTTCCTTTTCGGCTGTTCTTTATTACGAAGACCTCGTCTCCGGCTTGGAAGGTTTCCTCGTTTATGCGACGATCGTAATACATTTTGTATCTTTGTTTTGCGCATTTCAGCCTATCCGCGGCAAGACTCTGTAGTTCCTTGATGCACTCTGTTAGTCGCGAAAGGTAACCTCCGTACGTTTCGTCGTCCGGGAGTTCAAACTGCCGCTGCTGGGCGGGGACCCGTGCTATTTTCCCGAATACTAGTTCGTGTGGAGTGTAACCGGTACCTTCATGGACACTCGTATTATAGGAGAATGCCGCGAGATCGGTCCAACTATCCCAATCATCGTTTTGATTTACGTACATTTTCAAATATTCTATCAAGACTATGTGTGATCTCTCCAAGGATCCATTCGATTGGGGATGGAACGCGGTGGTCTTACATTGCGCGATCCTGAATTTACGAGCAATAGTTCTCATAAACGCGCTGGTGAAGTTCGATCCTTGGTCGGTGAGGACAGATTTTGGCGCGCCAAATCGGCATATCAGATTTTTTATGAAGGCATCAGCAACTTCCAGAGAGGTGGTGCCCTTCAGTGGTGCACATACGAAGTATTTTGTAAGTAAGTCCTGCATGGTAAGTATATACATGTTTCCAGCGGGGGATGGAGGAAGAGGACCCACTATGTCTAATCCGACCTTATCGAACGCTGTACCGGGGGTGTCAGTTAAAACCATTGGTTGCCGCGTTTTTATTCGGACCAACTTTTTCCTTTGACAAAGCAAGCAGTTTCGAATGTAGATGCGAACTTGTTGTTTCATTCCCTGCCAATAGTAGGCGTGACGGATCCTTTTAAGTGTTTTGCTTACGCCTCTATGCCCTCCAATAGCCGAGGAGTGGCTTTCCTCTATTATCACGGGTCTTAGACTTTCGTCAGGAATTTGGACGGTTTGTGTGCAAATAGTGATTTGTACATTTTCTTCGGACAGTCTAGTATGAATTTCCGATATTATTTCTTCCCAGACCAAAGCACCAATTTTAGGTGTTTTAGCTATGCTAAATCCGGGTAATTGCAATTCTCTTATTACATCCTTGAGTGAGTTCACGGCTTCGCAGAAAATTTCGGGTTCCATCGGGTAATTAGCCCTTTCTTTAACAACTAAACCAATGATTGTTTTGCCTTTGTGTTTTAATACGCGTGCACGTCCGAGTGTAATATCTCTTCGAATGGGAAAACCCGCGTGTGTTCTCAAATTTTGTCCTCCGTCATCACAGACGTTGCCGTCACCTGCCAGGAAGATTACTAAGGGTCCGGGCCGGATGGCTAAGGGGTCACGACTGAAGTGGAGATTGCTGTTGGCGCGGATCGCTTCCCGCGGGGCGCCTTCTATGGATTCGTTATCCGTTTCGTCGTTCTCTGACTCTCCTTGTGAGGTGTCGTCTTCGCTGGAAAGGTGATTAGGAGGCGTATATGGGCCATCTTCGGTGTCGACTTCGTAAGGTAGCGCTGCGTAATTGTGCGATGAATCAGGTGCATTTCTACTGGTGGAGGGTGCGCGGAGTGTTGGTTGTATTACAGGGGTCAGTGTCATGTCTGCGATACTATCGGGGCTTAAGCTTTCCCTCTTCCGAGTATTTTTGGGGGCACTGAAGAGAGACTCATCTGAATCGCTCGAGATGGGGAATCCAGTTTCCCAACGTTGTTGCTCAGGTCCATGAATTCTGGGCCGCTTTTGATTTTCGGGCTCTGGGTGCCCTCCAGAATTGGAATCAGAATCGGACCGTGGGCGGATTGGACAGACGAACTCTGTCGTAGTGTCCGGTGGGTTGCGAGAGAGCGCGTCGGCCACTCGATTGGATTTCCCTGGTTGGTACTGGATTTCATAGTCGAATTCAGCAAGTTTTAATCGCCAACGAACGAGTCGTGAAGTCGGGTCCTTGACCCGGTGAAGCCAGACCAGTGGTTGGTGGTCGGTATAGAGAATAAATTTTCTACCATATAAGTAGGGTCGGAAATGGCTGGTACAATATATTATGGCCAGCAGTTCTTTCTCAATTGTAGAGTAGTTTACCTCTGCTTGGCACAGAAGTCGGGACGCATAGGCGAGGGGTAGTTCCTTGTCTCCGTAAGTTTGTGTGATTATTCCGCCAACGGCATAATCTGATGCATCGGTGGTAAGATGGAATTCTTTTTCGAAGTTTGGGAATTGGAGTATGGGTTCCTGAATCAATTTGTCCTTGAGGTACGCGAACGATTTTTGTTGGGCTTCGCCCCATATAAATGGTGTACCCTTTTTAAGTAACGAAGTGAGGGCCCTTGCTTCTTTGGAGAAGTTGGGGATAAATCGCCTATAATACCCTGTGAGTCCCAGGAATTGCTTTATGCCTTTTGTATTGCGGGGCGGAGGGTAATTTAAAACCGCGGTAATTTTGTGAGGATCCGGTTTTACGCCGTTATCCGTAATGACGTGGCCTAAGTATGCTACTTCCTTCCGAAGAAATTGACACTTGCTTGGCTGAAGTTTCAGGTTGGCTTGACGTAATCGATCGGCAAGCTTGCGAAACTTAATTCCGTGCTCGTTCAGCGAACTCGAGTAGAGGACTATGTCGTCCAGGTATACGAACATCTCGGAGCCTTGTACTCCCGAAAGGATGTGGTCCATTAGGCGTTGGAAGGTTGCAGGGGCGTTACGTAGGCCAAAGGGCATCCTCGAAAATTCATAGTGGCCATGGGGGGCCGAGAACGCAGTTTTTTGTGCATCTTCTGGTTTCATCGGGATCTGATGAAATCCGGATACGAGATCGAAGATTGAGAAGTATTTAGCTCCTCCGAGCTGGTCGAGTATATCTATAATGTTCGGCAGGGGGTAAGCGTCGGGAACGGTTTTTTGGTTAAGTTGGCGGTAGTCGATCACCATTCTCCATTTTTTCTTCCCGTCTGGCCCTGGTTTCTTCGGGACTATCCAGAGGGGTGAGTTGTACGGGGATATGGATGGTCTGACTATTCTTTGTTCGAGGAGTTCCTTCATCTGTGCGCGGATTTCCTCCTTATGGATGGGAGGGAAACGGTACTGTTTGGTGGATACTGGGGCTGCATCCGTGGTTTCGATAGCATGGCTGATGGCATTCGTGTGGCCTAGAGGTTCGCCAGGCAAGTGGAATATGTCTTCGTATTTGCCGACGAGTTCGTGGACGTGAGCTTCTTCTTCCCGATTGAGGTCTCTCGGGGATATGAGGTCGAGTATCGCTGCGACTCTTGTTTGTTGTCTGGGCTCGCCCTTATTGGGGATATTAGTGGAGGTGACCATTTGTAAACCCGGTGTAGGTAAAATTTGGTGTGCAACCTTCTGTTCCGCAGCTGAGTATACGGGGGATGTGGGGTTTTTTTTGATATGTGAATTTCTTCCTTCTGTAAGGGATTCGCTAGGGGGAGTGGGCCGGTTGCCCTTTTGTGAACAGGGGTTCATCGCGTCTTTGGATATCTTCAAAGACACGGCTTCCTCGGTATACTGTAACTGGGGGTACGTCGTGGGAGCTTCTTCAAATTCTTCCAGGTGAACCAGGGGTACGGGTATGGTTGCTGGCTGCTCGTTTGCGTTCGTCACGCGTAAGCTTGCTTTTCCTCCATCGTTTCGCACCAGGGCTTTTCCAGCGTATAAACCTTCTCCTAGGTCGAGTCGTGGAATGTATCCTTCTTCGACTTCGGGATTGGCGACGTATGCGTGGGCGACGATGCTTGTCCTTGGGGGTATTGTCGTTTCATCGACCCTGTTGAAAGGAACGAAATTGCCGTTAAATGCTAGCCATCTATTTTTGAAGTCTACCGTCACTCCGCTTTCGGTCAGGAATCCTGATCCTAGTAACCCTTGATAGCGTAGGGGTATGGTGTCTTCAACGACGTGAAATTGTACGGGGTAGTTGAATAAGTTTGCTGTGAGGGTGCCTTGGGTGGGCACCAAGTTTTCGGTGATTCCGATTAAGTCGATTACGTTGTCCCTGTCGATGTCGCTGGGCGTTTTGATGCATGACCGCTTTATCAGATTTACCTCTGCTCCTGTGTCGATCATCAAGTCCGTGGGAAAGTTCAATTGCGGGCTGCGGACGTTGATGGAGGGGACATTGTTGTAGGGTGAGAGGTGCACCTTGGCGATTCTGGGCGGAGTTGGTTCGTAGGCCGGAATGTATTTATTGGGTGCGCATTTGTCCTGCCCGTTCCACGAGGCGCCTCCCTGTAATCTCGTGGGGGCTGGTCGTTTCCCGACATGTTCTGATCGCGCATTTTCTTACGGCATTCCGCGGCCAAGTGTCCTATTCTCCCGCAGTAGTTGCAGGTTCGTGTCTCTGCTTGACGTGAAGTATTATAGTCCTTCGTTGGGGGCGAACGGTCGAATCCTCTTCCTGTAGGTCGTTCCGGGGTCCGCGTAAGAGGTGGGCGGTTATGGATCGGGTACATTCTGCAGGATCGTGCGTCGTGTCCTTCCCGATTGCATAATTGGCATTGGGTTCGGGGAGCCCGTTCTCCCGTAAACCGGTGGCGATCGCGCTCAATCAGTTTCGCTACCCGGACGGCCCTGTCGAAGGCTTCATCTAATGACGTTAATGTTGTGGGGTCCATTTGACTGCGCATCGAAAGGGGAAGTCCGTCCAAAAAGGATCTCAATGCTAGCTGGTCAATGTCGTATAACGCCGTTCTCGAGTTTCGATAGTAGGTAGTATCTTCGTCTGTAATGGCGAACTTCAGGTCCTTTACTCTTAAAATATAATCCAATATGTGTTCGTTCCTTCCAATTATAATATTAGCTAGTTCGCCGCGGTAATGGTCAGACGTTTTAGCCGGGGCGAACACTGTTTTCAGTCTGCCGATGAATGCGTTTACGGTATCGAAGCAATAGTCCTCCACGACCAAGTACGCGTGTTTTTGTAAGCGGTTTCTTAACAAGCACGCCAATTGAGGTTCGGATGCAGGAGGGATCATATCCCGAGCTCTTCTACACGCTCTCGCAAATTGCAGGATCGACATATTGTGTCCATCGAAACGTGGTACCGTCTCAACGGCATCCTTCAGAGTGACCTGAAGTTTTCCATTCGTTATCGGTTCGCTAAACGCGTCGTTACGTGGGCTCCCTTCGCGGCAACAGGAGGCGGGAGTTTCCAGACGTGTTTTAATGCGTTGTTTCTTTGTTAGCATGTCTACTGCATCTTGCAGGGATGCTATCTGTTTAGCGAGGTTTTCCAATCCGGGGGCGGATTGAGGTATTTGTTCTTCATGAAAAGAATCGCCGTGTGGACTAACAGGTCGCATTTGTTTGGTCGCGAATAAATCATAGTGTGCTTCGATTTGAGCTTGTTTTTCGCGCAAGAGATTCAATTTATCGTGCAACGCGGCGGTTGACGCGTCAATAGCTCTATTAGCTTCCTCCACGGAGGTAGTGAGGGGGTTGGATTCGTCGGCGTCACCGTACAGCGACATGGTTTTATACGAGCAAGACGAAAAATAATTTATATGTATATATATAGGGGCTTAAACAATAGGACGAATGATCTATTTGCAAGTAATTAACTTACTGAATGCGCAGGAAGAAAAGGCTATTGTGGGATTATTAAATTTTCGAGATCCCACCGTTTCCTTTCAAAAGTATGTAGAGGGCAATTGTGGGATTATTAAATTTTCGAGATCCCACCGTTTCTTTTCAAAAGTATGTAGAGGGCAATTGTGGGATTATTAAATTTTCGACATCCCACCGCTGTCACCAATTAACATGTCACGTTCCAGGTTGCGCCCGGAAGGGACACGCAGTTCAAAGACGCGGAGCGGTCGCGCCAAGAACTAATACGATATACGCGAGATCGATAATGATTTGCAGTAGTTCAATTGAGTGTTAGATGATTATTAAGAGGGTCCTCGTGCGAGCTACGCGTTAAATATTCCTCTTTCGGATTCTCAGTCGAGGTAATTTGTAGGCAACCAAAAGATTCGCTTTTGTGCAGGGGAGAAGAATTTCGAATGGAACAGGGTTCCCCGGGGTCGAATGCTAGATTCGCGCGCGCCGAGGGGGAAGGAATGAATTACTACAAAGGGAAAGGAAGCCTC
Organism: Nomada ferruginata; assembly: GCA_963583965.1. Taxonomy (NCBI): domain Eukaryota; kingdom Metazoa; phylum Arthropoda; class Insecta; order Hymenoptera; family Apidae; genus Nomada; species Nomada ferruginata. The sequence goes on along the minus strand of OY757225.1, from coordinate 2,288,635 downwards.
GGGGTCGAATGCTAGATTCGCGCACGCCGAGGGGGAATGGAAAAATAACTACAAGGGGAAAGGGAGCCTCGGGGTCGAATGCTAGATTCGCGCACGCCGAGGGGGAATGGAAAAAACTACAAGGGGAAAGGGAGCCTCGGGGTCGAATGCTAGATTCGCGCACGCCGAGGAGGAAAGGAAAGGACAGTTATAATTATGGAAAGGGATTCTACGGAGAAAATTACTGTAGGGTTAGGGATAACGACCTTACGTGTATAGCAAATCGCGATGTTTCGTCTCGCACGAGTAACTTACTCCTTTATGTTGTGACCGATATGAAATAGTAATTATGCGTGGGTTCTTAGGTGAATGAAAGCACCACGGCTCGCTGAGGCGTATTCCGGTCAGCCACTGTGTGGGCCACGTCGAGGGTGCGTCCAGCTTGCACTCCCGAGGGTGAAGAGAATAAATTGGGGAAGCGAGGAAAAGATAACCCAGGCGGATTCGGATCTAGTCCGCTCCCACTCCCAGGGGGATGAGCATGGAGGGAAGGATAACCTAGGCGGATTCGGATCCAGTCCGCTCCCACTCCCAGGGGGATGAGAATAAAGTAGGAAACGAGGAAAAGATAACCCGGGCGGATTCGGATCTAGTCCGCTCCCACTCCCAGGGGGATGAGCATGGAGGGAAGGATAACCTAGGCGGATTCGGATCCAGTCCGCTCCCACTCCCAGGGGGAAGAGAATAAAGTAGGAAACGAGGAAAAGATAATTGGGGAAAAGGTGACGGTGCCTCGTCCGTTGTGTTTCGCAGTGGTCAGCCAATGGTTCACCAACGAGTAATGACTTCCTTGATAGATCCAGCCTGAACGTCCCGCAACTCTTCGGTGGACAAATTGAAGTACTCCTCTATGCACTCAGGGCACCGAGCGGCGGCTTGAACAGCTGAGATTTGGGACTCGCACGTGGCGCAAGTAGAGATGCGAACCGCTGTTTGGTATGGGCACATGTCGTGCCACCCTCCCGGCTGGTATCCTTGGGCTTCGGTGGGAGCTAGCCGGTTATAGCAATCGGTGCATATCCGATAGCGGTTGTTCACGAAAATACCTTCGGAGATGATCGTTGAACAGTGTAAATTTAGTAGCTGCCGATATGTGGAAGGGTAGTCGGCGGGTAGGACGCCGTCCCACGGCCCTTGAAACTCTAGGTCTTCTTGTTCTTCTTCCAAGGTCTCGATTGGGATCTTCATTCGGATCACGGAACTGTCTGGTTGTTGGAGTACCCTTCTATAAAATATTCGTAATGTGATTATATTTACTAAGTTACGGTTAAGCTAATTCTCTAGGATAATCGTGGTTGCTATTTTATATGTATTCACTATGTTCTCAACTAATTCCTTAGCGTAATTGTATTCGTGATTTTAAATATATTCACTATGTTCTTAACTAATTCTTTAACGTAATTGTATTCGTGGTTTTAAATGTATTCACTATGTTCTCTCAGGACTGTAGCTTCAGTGGTCAAGCTCTCAGAGTCATCATTGCGAACATGTTGCGTGAATATAACTATTATGACTCGATAACGCATATAGTATACGAAAATATCCTAAGCCTGTTAGACTAATTATTGAAATAAATCACGGAATAATTCTAAGTATTAATTGAAATAAATCGAGAAATATTCTAAGTTCCTTATGGAATAAAATGAAATAAATCGCGGGATAATTCTAAGTTCGTTGTGGAATAAATTGAGATAAATCGGAAATATTCTAAGTTCCTTATAGTATAAATTGAAATAAATCGCGGGATAATTCTAAGTTCGTTATGGAATAAATTGAAATAAATCAGAAATATTCTATGTTCCTTATAGCATTAATTGGAATAAATCAGAAATATTCTATGTTCCTTATGCAATTGATTGAAATAAATCGGGAAGTATTCTAAGTTCCTTATGCAATTGATTGAAATAAATCGGAAATATTCTATGTTCCTTATAGCATTAATTGGAATAAATCAGAAATATTCTAAGTCCGTTAAGGAATAAATTGAAATAAATCGAGAAATATTCTATGTTCCTTATAGTATTAAATTGAAATAAATCAGAAATATTCTAAGTTCCTTATGGAATAAATTGAAATAAATCGAGAGTGAACGCGGAGGTGATGCTAGCTACTGAGCTGATTGATGTGTCGACGTTTACTGCTGCTTGAAGACTCACTAAATGACTGGTGGTCCCGGTCTATTTATACTAGGCCCAGGAATTTCTGGTATGCGTGGTATGCGCGGAATGCCTGGTATGCGTGTGTGATGGCTTCTGCTGGTGTTGACTGCTGTGGAATGCCTGGAATGCGTGGTTCTCAACTACCAGTGATTCTCTATCGTTTCCTTAATGAACCTTCAATTAATTAAGAATTATAATACCTTTCGTTAATTTATTACAGATTAGTGTTATTGCAAAGCTAAGAGAGTTTGTACGTTAATATTAGTATTTTATTGGACATTATCGTCGTGAAGAGAGGTACTCGAGAGGACGCGAGAACGAGTAATGTCGAGATATCCTTGGGACGCGAAAGGGGCTTCTTCCTCGTGGAGTGAGGGCTACTCTTGGGGCGCGAAAGGGGGTTTCTTCCTCGTGGAGTGAGGGCTACTCTTGGGGCGCGAAAGGGGGTTTCTTCCTCGTGGAGTGAGGGCTACTCTTGGGTCGCGAAAGGGGCTTTCTTCCTCGTGGAGTGAGGGCTACTCTTGGGGCGCGAAAGGGGGTTTCTTCCTCGTGGAGTGAGGGCTACTCTTGGGGCGCGAAGGGGGGTTTCTTCCTCGTGGAGTGAGGGATATTCTTCGTCTCGAGTACTGGTGTAAGTTGTTATCATAAGGTAAGTGTCGTGTGTGTGTAGTGATGGGTTGATATTATATAGGTGTTCTTATTTGTTCGCAGGCATTCTGGCAGTGGAGTTGCGGGGATTGCAACTGTAAGTTTTTTATAATTGATTGGATGCTTTAGTTGTTCACAGGTATTGTTGAATTGGGATTGTAACTATACGTGTCTTTTATAATTTGTAGGATGTTTTAATTGTTCACAGGCACCGCCGAATGGGGCATAGGAGGAGCGAATGGGTTTCGAAAGAGTGAAAAGAGCGAATGGGTTTGGAAAAAATGAAAGGGGTTTCGAAAGAGTGAATGGGTTTGAAAAAAATGAAAGGGGTTTCGAAAGAGTGGAAGGGGTGTGGAAGGAGTGAAAGGGGTTTGGAAGGAGTGGAAGGGGTGCTCAGTTCGTGCTGGACATAACATAGCCACAGGGGCAGCCCAGCGCTCACATCATAGCGGATTTGAGTAAATGGTAAAAGGAAAAAATGTGAGCCGTCGCGCGGGAAACAGGACGGCACGTCACACCTACCGTCGATGCGAAACGATTGGAAACATCGAATATCACGTATGCGTGCCAATTATCGATAGAACGAACGATTGCGGGAGCTGGAAAGTGGATCCTTAGCTACCGTCGATGCAGAACGATTAGAAACATCGAATATCACATATTCGTGCCAATTATCGATAGAAAGAACGATTGCGGGAGCTGGGAAGTGAATCCTCAGCTACCATCGATGCAGAACGATTGGAAACATCGAATATCACGTATCCGTGCCAATTATCTATAGAAAGAACGATTGCGGTTGCTGGGAAGTGAATTCTTAGCTACCGTCGATGCAGAACGATTGGAAACATCGAATATCACGTATGCGTGCCAATTATCGATAGAAAGAACGATTGCTGGAGCTGGGAAGTGAATCCTTACCTACCGTCGATGCAAAACGATTGGAAACATCGGATATCACGTATTCGTGCGAATTTTAGATAGAAAGAATGATTGCGGGAGCTGGGAAGTGAATCCTTACCTACCGTCGATGCGAAACGATTGGAAACATCGAATATCACGTATGCGTGCCAATTATCGATAGAACGAACGATTGCGGGAGCTGGAAAGTGGATCCTTAGCTACCGTCGATGCAGAACGATTGGAAACATCGAATATCACGTATTCGTGCCAATTTTAGATAGAAAGAACGATTGCTGGAGCCGGGAAGCGAATCCTTACCTACCGTCGATGCAAAACGATTGGAAACATCGAATATCACGTATGCGTGCTAATTATCGATAGAAAGAACGATTGCGGGAGCTGGGAAGTGGATCCTTAGCTTCCGTCGATGCAGAACGATTAGAAACATCGAATATCACATATTCGTGCCAATTATCGATAGAAAGAACGATTGCGGGAGCTGGGAAGTGAATCCTCAGCTACCATCGATGCAGAACGATTGGAAACATCGAATATCACGTATCCGTGCCAATTATCGATAGAAAGAACGATTGCTGGAGCTGGGAAGTGAATCCTTACCTACCGTCGATGCAAAACGATTGGAAACATCGAATATCACGTATTCGTGCCAATTTTAGATAGAAAGAACGATTGCTGGAGCTGGGAAGTGAATCCTTACCTACCGTCGATGCAAAACGATTGGAAACATCGAATATCACGTATGCGTGCTAATTATCGATAGAAAGAACGATTGCGGGAGCTGGGAAGTTAATCCTTACCTACCGTCGATGCGAAACGATTGGAAACATCGAATATTACGTAAGCGTGCCAATTATCGATAGAACGAACGATTGCGGGAGCTGGAAAGTGGATCCTTAGCTTCCGTCGATGCAGAACGATTAGAAACATCGAATATCACATATTCGTGCCAATTATCGATAGAAAGAACGATTGCGGGAGCTGGGAAGTGAATCCTCAGCTACCATCGATGCAGAACGATTGGAAACATCGAATATCACGTATCCGTGCCAATTATCAATAGAAAGAACGATTGCGGGAGCTGGGAAGTGAATCCTTAGCTACCGCCGATGCGAAATGATTGGAAACATCGAATATCACGTATTCGTCCGAATTTTAGATAGAAAGAATGATTGCGGGAGCTGGGAAGTGAATCCATACCTACCGCCGATGCGAAACGATTGGAAACATCGAATATCACTTATTCGTGCGAATTTTAGATAGAAAGAATGATTGCGGGTGCTGGGAAGTGAATCCTTACCTACCGTCGATGCGAAACGATTGGAAACATCGAATATCACGTATGCGTGCCAATTATCGATAGAACGAACGATTGCGGGAGCTGGAAAGTGGATCCTTAGCTACCGTCGATGCAGAACGATTGGAAACATCGAATATCACATATTCGTGCCAATTATCGATAGAAAGAACGATTGCGGGAGCTGGGAAGTGAATCCTCAGCTACCGTCGATGCAGAACGATTGGAAACATCGAATATCACGTATGCGTGCCAATTATCGATAGAAAGAACGATTGCGGTTGCTGGGAAGTGAATTCTTAGCTACCGTCGATGCAGAACGATTGGAAACATCGAATATCACGTATGCGTGCCAATTATCGATAGAAAGAACGATTGCTGGAGCTGGGAAGTGAATCCTTACCTACCGTCGATGCAAAACGATTGGAAACATCGAATATCACGTATTCGTGCCAATTTTAGATAGAAAGAACGATTGCTGGAGCTGGGAAGTGAATCCTTTCCTACCGTCGATGCGAAACGATTGGAAACATCGAATATCACGTATTCGTCCGAATTTTAGATAGAAAGAATGATTGCGGGAGCTGGGAAGTGAATCCATACCTACCGTCGATGCGAAACGATTGGAAACATCGAATATCACGTATGCGTGCCAATTATCGATAGAAAGAACGATTGCGGGAGCTGGGAAGTGAATCCTTAGCTACCGTCGATGCAGAACGATTGGAAACATCGAATATCACATATTCGTGCCAATTAACGATAGAAAGAACGATTGCGGTTGCTGGGAAGTGAATTCTTAGCTACCGTCGATGCAGAACGATTAGAAACATCGAATATCACATATTCGTGCCAATTATCGATAGAAAGAACGATTGCGGGAGCTGGGAAGTGAATCCTCAGCTACCGTCGATGCAGAACGATTGGAAACATCGAATATCACGTATTCGTCCGAATTTTAGATAGAAAGAATGATTGCGGGAGCTGGGAAGTGAATCCTTACCTACCGTCGATGCGAAACGATTGGAAACATCGAATATCACGTATGCGTGCCAATTATCGATAGAACGAACGATTACGGGAGCTGGAAAGTGGATCCTTAGCTACCGTCGATGCAGAACGATTGGAAACATCGAATTTCACGTATTCGTGCCAATTATCCATAGAAAGAACGATTGCGGTAGCAGGGAAGTGAATCCATACCTACCGCCGATGCGAAACGATTGGAAACATCGAATATCACGTATTCGTGCGAATTTTAGATAGAAAGAATGATTGCGGGAGCTGGGAAGTGAATCCATACCTACCGCCGATGCGAAACGATTGGAAACATCGAATATCACTTATTCGTGCGAATTTTAGATAGAAAGAATGATTCCGGGTGCTGGGAAGTGAATCCTTACCTACCGTCGATGCGAAACGATTGGAAACATCGAATATCACGTATGCGTGCCAATTATCGATAGAACGAACGATTGCGGGAGCTGGAAAGTGGATCCTTAGCTACCGTCGATGCAGAACGATTGGAAACATCGAATATCACATATTCGTGCCAATTATCGATAGAAAGAACGATTGCGGGAGCTGGGAAGTGAATCCTCAGCTACCGTCGATGCAGAACGATTGGAAACATCGAATATCACGTATGCGTGCCAATTATCGATAGAAAGAACGATTGCTGGAGCTGGGAAGTGAATCCTTACCTACCGTCGATGCAAAACGATTGGAAACATCGAATATCACGTATTCGTGCCAATTTTAGATAGAAAGAACGATTGCTGGAGCTGGGAAGTGAATCCTTACCTACCGTCGATGCAAAACGATTGGAAACATCGAATATCACGTATGCGTGCTAATTATCGATAGAAAGAACGATTGTGGGAGCTGGGAAGTTAATCCTCACCTATCGTCGATGCAAAACGATTGCAAACATCGAATAGCACGTATTCGTGCCAATTATCGATAGAAACAACGATTGCGGGAGCTGGGAAGTGAATCCTTACCTACCGTCGATGCAAAACGATTGGAAACATCGAATATCACGTATTCGTGCGAATTTTAGATAGAAAGAATGATTGCGGGAGCTGGGAAGTGAATCCTTACCTACCGTCGATGCGAAACGATTGGAAACATCGAATATTACGTATGCGTGCCAATTATCGATAGAACGATCGATTGCGGGCGCTGGAAAGTGGATCCTTAGCTTCCGTCGATGCAGAACGATTAGAAACATCGAATATCACATATTCGTGCCAATTTTCTATAGAAAGAACGATTGCGGGAGCTGGGAAGTGAATCCTCAGCTACCATCGATGCAGAACGATTGGAAACATCGAATATCACGTATCCGTGCCAATTATCAATAAAAAGAACGATTGCGGGAGCTGGGAAGTGAATCCTTAGCTACCGCCGATGCGAAACGATTGGAAACATCGAATATCACGTATTCGTCCGAATTTTAGATAGAAAGAATGATTGCGGGAGCTGGGAAGTGAATCCATACCTACCGCCGATGCGAAACGATTGGAAACTTCGAATATCACTTATTCGTGCGAATTTTAGATAGAAAGAATGATTGCGGGTGCTGGGAAGTGAATCCTTACCTACCGTCGATGCGAAACGATTGGAAACATCGAATATCACGTATGCGTGCCAATTATCGATAGAACGAACGATTGCGGGAGCTGGAAAGTGGATCCTTAGCTATCGTCGATGCAGAACGATTGGAAACATCGAATATCACATATTCGTGCCAATTATCGATAGAAAGAACGATTGCGGGAGCTGGGAAGTGAATCCTCAGCTACCGTCGATGCAGAACGATTGGAAACATGGAATATCACATATTCGTGCCAATTTTAGATAGAAAGAACGATTGCTGGAGCTGGGAAGTGAATCCTTACCTACCGTCGATGCAAAACGATTGGAAACATCGAATATCACGTATGCGTGCTAATTATCGATAGAAAGAACGATTGTGGGAGCTGGGAAGTTAATCCTCACCTATCGTCGATGCAAAACGATTGCAAACATCGAATAGCACGTATTCGTGCCAATTATCGATAGAAACAACGATTGCGGGAGCTGGGAAGTGAATCCTTACCTACCGTCGATGCAAAACGATTGGAAACATCGAATATCACGTATTCGTGCGAATTTTAGATAGAAAGAATGATTGCGGGAGCTGGGAAGTGAATCCTTACCTACCGTCGATGCGAAACGATTGGAAACATCGAATATTACGTATGCGTGCCAATTATCGATAGAACGATCGATTGCGGGCGCTGGAAAGTGGATCCTTAGCTTCCGTCGATGCAGAACGATTAGAAACATCGAATATCACATATTCGTGCCAATTATCGATAGAAAGAACGATTGCGGGAGCTGGGAAGTGAATCCTCAGCTACCATCGATGCAGAACGATTGGAAACATCGAATATCACGTATCCGTGCCAATTATCAATAGAAAGAACGATTGCGGGAGCTGGGAAGTGAATCCTTAGCTACCGCCGATGCGACACGATTGGAAACATCGAATATCACGTATTCGTCCGAATTTTAGATAGAAAGAATGATTGCGGGAGCTGGGAAGTGAATCCATACCTACCGCCGATGCGAAACGATTGGAAACTTCGAATATCACTTATTCGTGCGAATTTTAGATAGAAAGAATGATTGCGGGTGCTGGGAAGTGAATCCTTACCTACCGTCGATGCGAAACGATTGGAAACATCGAATATCACGTATGCGTGCCAATTATCGATAGAACGAACGATTGCGGGAGCTGGAAAGTGGATCCTTAGCTATCGTCGATGCAGAACGATTGGAAACATCGAATATCACATATTCGTGCCAATTATCGATAGAAAGAACGATTGCGGGAGCTGGGAAGTGAATCCTCAGCTACCGTCGATGCAGAACGATTGGAAACATCGAATATCACGTATGCGTGCCAATTATCGATAGAAAGAACGATTGCGGTTGCTGGGAAGTGAATTCTTAGCTACCGTCGATGCAGAACGATTGGAAACATCGAATATCACGTATGCGTGCCAATTATCGATAGAAAGAACGATTGCTGGAGCTGGGAAGTGAATCCTTACCTACCGTCGATGCAAAACGATTGGAAACATCGAATATCACGTATTCGTGCCAATTTTAGATAGAAAGAACGATTGCTGGAGCTGGGAAGTGAATCCTTTCCTACCGTCGATGCGAAACGATTGGAAACATCGAATATCACGTATTCGTCCGAATTTTAGATAGAAAGAATGATTGCGGGAGCTGGGAAGTGAATCCATACCTACCGTCGATGCGAAACGATTGGAAACATCGAATATCACGTATGCGTGCCAATTATCGATAGAAAGAACGATTGCGGGAGCTGGGAAGTGAATCCTTAGCTACCGTCGATGCAGAACGATTGGAAACATCGAATATCACATATTCGTGCCAATTAACGATAGAAAGAACGATTGCGGTTGCTGGGAAGTGAATTCTTAGCTACCGTCGATGCAGAACGATTAGAAACATCGAATATCACATATTCGTGCCAATTATCGATAGAAAGAACGATTGCGGGAGCTGGGAAGTGAATCCTCAGCTACCGTCGATGCAGAACGATTGGAAACATCGAATATCACGTATTCGTCCGAATTTTAGATAGAAAGAATGATTGCGGGAGCTGGGAAGTGAATCCTTACCTACCGTCGATGCGAAACGATTGGAAACATCGAATATCACGTATGCGTGCCAATTATCGATAGAACGAACGATTACGGGAGCTGGAAAGTGGATCCTTAGCTACCGTCGATGCAGAACGATTGGAAACATCGAATTTCACGTATTCGTGCCAATTATCCATAGAAAGAACGATTGCGGTAGCAGGGAAGTGAATCCATACCTACCGCCGATGCGAAACGATTGGAAACATCGAATATCACGTATTCGTGCGAATTTTAGATAGAAAGAATGATTGCGGGAGCTGGGAAGTGAATCCATACCTACCGCCGATGCGAAACGATTGGAAACATCGAATATCACTTATTCGTGCGAATTTTAGATAGAAAGAATGATTCCGGGTGCTGGGAAGTGAATCCTTACCTACCGTCGATGCAGAACGATTGGAAACATCGAATATCACGTATGCGTGCCAATTATCGATAGAACGAACGATTGCGGGAGCTGGAAAGTGGATCCTTAGCTACCGTCGATGCAGAACGATTGGAAACATCGAATATCACATATTCGTGCCAATTATCGATAGAAAGAACGATTGCGGGAGCTGGGAAGTGAATCCTCAGCTACCGTCGATGCAGAACGATTGGAAACATCGAATATCACGTATGCGTGCCAATTATCGATAGAAAGAACGATTGCTGGAGCTGGGAAGTGAATCCTTACCTACCGTCGATGCAAAACGATTGGAAACATCGAATATCACGTATTCGTGCCAATTTTAGATAGAAAGAACGATTGCTGGAGCTGGGAAGTGAATCCTTACCTACCGTCGATGCAAAACGATTGGAAACATCGAATATCACGTATGCGTGCTAATTATCGATAGAAAGAACGATTGTGGGAGCTGGGAAGTTAATCCTCACCTATCGTCGATGCAAAACGATTGCAAACATCGAATAGCACGTATTCGTGCCAATTATCGATAGAAACAACGATTGCGGGAGCTGGGAAGTGAATCCTTACCTACCGTCGATGCAAAACGATTGGAAACATCGAATATCACGTATTCGTGCGAATTTTAGATAGAAAGAATGATTGCGGGAGCTGGGAAGTGAATCCTTACCTACCGTCGATGCGAAACGATTGGAAACATCGAATATTACGTATGCGTGCCAATTATCGATAGAACGATCGATTGCGGGCGCTGGAAAGTGGATCCTTAGCTTCCGTCGATGCAGAACGATTAGAAACATCGAATATCACATATTCGTGCCAATTTTCTATAGAAAGAACGATTGCGGGAGCTGGGAAGTGAATCCTCAGCTACCATCGATGCAGAACGATTGGAAACATCGAATATCACGTATCCGTGCCAATTATCAATAGAAAGAACGATTGCGGGAGCTGGGAAGTGAATCCTTAGCTACCGCCGATGCGAAACGATTGGAAACATCGAATATCACGTATTCGTCCGAATTTTAGATAGAAAGAATGATTGCGGGAGCTGGGAAGTGAATCCATACCTACCGCCGATGCGAAACGATTGGAAACTTCGAATATCACTTATTCGTGCGAATTTTAGATAGAAAGAATGATTGCGGGTGCTGGGAAGTGAATCCTTACCTACCGTCGATGCGAAACGATTGGAAACATCGAATATCACGTATGCGTGCCAATTATCGATAGAACGAACGATTGCGGGAGCTGGAAAGTGGATCCTTAGCTATCGTCGATGCAGAACGATTGGAAACATCGAATATCACATATTCGTGCCAATTATCGATAGAAAGAACGATTGCGGGAGCTGGGAAGTGAATCCTCAGCTACCGTCGATGCAGAACGATTGGAAACATGGAATATCACATATTCGTGCCAATTTTAGATAGAAAGAACGATTGCTGGAGCTGGGAAGTGAATCCTTACCTACCGTCGATGCAAAACGATTGGAAACATCGAATATCACGTATGCGTGCTAATTATCGATAGAAAGAACGATTGTGGGAGCTGGGAAGTTAATCCTCACCTATCGTCGATGCAAAACGATTGCAAACATCGAATAGCACGTATTCGTGCCAATTATCGATAGAAACAACGATTGCGGGAGCTGGGAAGTGAATCCTTACCTACCGTCGATGCAAAACGATTGGAAACATCGAATATCACGTATTCGTGCGAATTTTAGATAGAAAGAATGATTGCGGGAGCTGGGAAGTGAATCCTTACCTACCGTCGATGCGAAACGATTGGAAACATCGAATATTACGTATGCGTGCCAATTATCGATAGAACGATCGATTGCGGGCGCTGGAAAGTGGATCCTTAGCTTCCGTCGATGCAGAACGATTAGAAACATCGAATATCACATATTCGTGCCAATTATCGATAGAAAGAACGATTGCGGGAGCTGGGAAGTGAATCCTCAGCTACCATCGATGCAGAACGATTGGAAACATCGAATATCACGTATCCGTGCCAATTATCAATAGAAAGAACGATTGCGGGAGCTGGGAAGTGAATCCTTAGCTACCGCCGATGCGACACGATTGGAAACATCGAATATCACGTATTCGTCCGAATTTTAGATAGAAAGAATGATTGCGGGAGCTGGGAAGTGAATCCATACCTACCGCCGATGCGAAACGATTGGAAACTTCGAATATCACTTATTCGTGCGAATTTTAGATAGAAAGAATGATTGCGGGTGCTGGGAAGTGAATCCTTACCTACCGTCGATGCGAAACGATTGGAAACATCGAATATCACGTATGCGTGCCAATTATCGATAGAACGAACGATTGCGGGAGCTGGAAAGTGGATCCTTAGCTATCGTCGATGCAGAACGATTGGAAACATCGAATATCACATATTCGTGCCAATTATCGATAGAAAGAACGATTGCGGGAGCTGGGAAGTGAATCCTCAGCTACCGTCGATGCAGAACGATTGGAAACATCGAATATCACGTATGCGTGCCAATTATCGATAGAAAGAACGATTGCGGGAGCTGGGAAGTGAATCCTTAGCTACCGTCGATGCAGAACGATTGGAAACATCGAATATCACATATTCGTGCCAATTAACGATAGAAAGAACGATTGCGGTTGCTGGGAAGTGAATTCTTAGCTACCGTCGATGCAGAACGATTGGAAACATCGAATATCACGTATGCGTGCCAATTATCGATAGAAAGAACGATTGCTGGAGCTGGGAAGTGAATCCTTACCTACCGTCGATGCAAAACGATTGGAAACATCGAATATCACGTATTCGTGCGAATTTTAGATAGAAAGAATGATTGCGCGAGCTGGGAAGTGAATCCTTACCTACCGTCGATGCGAAACGATTGGAAACATCGAATATCACGTATGCGTGCCAATTATCGATAGAACGAACGATTGCGGGAGCTGGAAAGTGGATCCTTAGCTACCGTCGACGCAGAACGATTGGAAACATCGAATATCACGTATTCGTGCCAATTTTAGATTGAAAGAACGATTGCTGGAGCTGGGAAGTGAATCCTTACCTACCGTCGATGCAAAACGATTGCAAACATCGAATAGCACGTATTCGTGCCAATTATCGATAGAAAGAACGATTGCGGGAGCTGGAAAGTGAATCCTTACCTACCGTCGATGCAAAACGATTGGAAACCTCGAATAGCACGTATTCGTGCCAATTATCGATAGAAAGAACGATTGCTGGAGCTGGGAAGTGAATCCTTAGCTACCGTCGATGCAGAACGATTGGAAACATCGAATTTCACGTATTCGTGCCAATTATCCATAGAAAGAACGATTGCGGGAGCAGGGAAGTGAATCCATACCTACCGCCGATGCGAAACGATTGGAAACATCGAATATCACGTATGCGTGCCAATTATCGATAGAACGAACGATTGCGGGAGCTGGAAAGTGGATCCTTAGCTACCGTCGATGCAGAACGATTGGAAACATCGAATATCACATATTCGTGCCAATTATCGATAGAAAGAACGATTGCGGGAGCTGGGAAGTGTATCCTTTCCTACCGTCGATGCGAAACGATTGGAAACATCGAATATCACGTATTCGTCCGAATTTTAGATAGAAAGAATGATTGCGGGAGCTGGGAAGTGAATCCATACCTACCGTCGATGCGAAACGATTGGAAACATCGAATATCACGTATGCGTGCCAATTATCGATAGAAAGAACGATTATGGGGGCAGGGAAGTGAATCCTTAGCTACCGCCGATGCGAAACGATTGGAAACATCGAATATCACGTATTCGTCCGAATTTTAGATAGAAAGAATGATTGCGGGAGCTGGGAAGTGAATCCTTACCTACCGTCGATGCGAAACGATTGGAAACATCGAATATCACGTATGCGTGCCAATTATCGATAGAACGAACGATTGCGGGAGCTGGAAAGTGGATCCTTAGCTACCGTCGATGCAGAACGATTAGAAACATCGAATATCACATATTCGTGCCAATTATCGATAGAAAGAACGATTGCGGGAGCTGGGAAGTGAATCCTCAGCTACCATCGATGCAGAACGATTGGAAACATCGAATATCACGTATCCGTGCCAATTATCGATAGAAAGAACGATTGCGGTTGCTGGGAAGTGAATTCTTAGCTACCGTCGATGCAGAACGATTGGAAACATCGAATATCACGTATGCGTGCCAATTATCGATAGAAAGAACGATTGCTGGAGCTGGGAAGTGAATCCTTACCTACCGTCGATGCAAAACGATTGGAAACATCGGATATCACGTATTCGTGCCAATTTTAGATAGAAAGAACGATTGCTGGAGCCGGGAAGCGAATCCTTACCTACCGTCGATGCAAAACGATTGGAAACATCGAATATCACGTATGCGTGCTAATTATCGATAGAAAGAACGATTGCGGGAGCTGGGAAGTGGATCCTTAGCTTCCGTCGATGCAGAACGATTAGAAACATCGAATATCACATATTCGTGCCAATTATCGATAGAAAGAACGATTGCGGGAGCTGGGAAGTGAATCCTCAGCTACCATCGATGCAGAACGATTGGAAACATCGAATATCACGTATCCGTGCCAATTATCAATAGAAAGAACGATTGCGGGAGCTGGGAAGTGAATCCTTAGCTACCGCCGATGCGAAACGATTGGAAACATCGAATATCACGTATTCGTCCGAATTTTAGATAGAAAGAATGATTGCGGGAGCTGGGAAGTGAATCCATACCTACCGCCGATGCGAAACGATTGGAAACATCGAATATCACTTATTCGTGCGAATTTTAGATAGAAAGAATGATTGCGGGTGCTGGGAAGTGAATCCTTACCTACCGTCGATGCGAAACGATTGGAAACATCGAATATCACGTATGCGTGCCAATTATCGATAGAACGAACGATTGCGGGAGCTGGAAAGTGGATCCTTAGCTACCGTCGATGCAGAACGATTGGAAACATCGAATATCACATATTCGTGCCAATTATCGATAGAAAGAACGATTGCGGGAGCTGGGAAGTGAATCCTCAGCTACCGTCGATGCAGAACGATTGGAAACATCGATTATCACGTATGCGTGCCAATTATCGATAGAAAGAACCTTTGCGGGAGCTGGGAAGTGAATCCTTAGTTACCGTCGATGCAGAACGATTGGAAACATCGAATATCACATATTCGTGCCAATTAACGATAGAAAGAACGATTGCGGTTGCTGGGAAGTGAATTCTTAGCTACCGTCGATGCAGAACGATTGGAAACATCGAATATCACGTATGCGTGCCAATTATCGATAGAAAGAACGATTGCTGGAGCTGGGAAGTGAATCCTTACCTACCGTCGATGCAAAACGATTGGAAACATCGAATATCACGTATTCGTGCCAATTTTAGATAGAAAGAACGATTGCTGGAGCTGGGAAGTGAATCCTTACCTACCGTCGATGCAAAACGATTGGAAACATCGAATATCACGTATGCGTGCTAATTATCGATAGAAAGAACGATTGCGGGAGCTGGGAAGTTAATCCTTACCTACCGTCGATGCGAAACGATTGGAAACATCGAATATTACGTATGCGTGCCAATTATCGATAGAACGAACGATTGCGGGAGCTGGAAAGTGGATCCTTAGCTTCCGTCGATGCAGAACGATTAGAAACATCGAATATCACATATTCGTGCCAATTATCGATAGAAAGAACGATTGCGGGAGCTGGGAAGTGAATCCTCAGCTACCATCGATGCAGAACGATTGGAAACATCGAATATCACGTATCCGTGCCAATTATCAATAGAAAGAACGATTGCGGGAGCTGGGAAGTGAATCCTTAGCTACCGCCGATGCGAAACGATTGGAAACATCGAATATCACGTATTCGTCCGAATTTTAGATAGAAAGAATGATTGCGGGAGCTGGGAAGTGAATCCATACCTACCGCCGATGCGAAACGATTGGAAACATCGAATATCACTTATTCGTGCGAATTTTAGATAGAAAGAATGATTGCGGGTGCTGGGAAGTGAATCCTTACCTACCGTCGATGCGAAACGATTGGAAACATCGAATATCACGTATGCGTGCCAATTATCGATAGAACGAACGATTGCGGGAGCTGGAAAGTGGATCCTTAGCTACCGTCGATGCAGAACGATTGGAAACATCGAATATCACATATTCGTGCCAATTATCGATAGAAAGAACGATTGCGGGAGCTGGGAAGTGAATCCTCAGCTACCGTCGATGCAGAACGATTGGAAACATCGAATATCACGTATGCGTTCCAATTATCGATAGAAAGAACCTTTGCGGGAGCTGGGAAGTGAATCCTTAGTTACCGTCGATGCAGAACGATTGGAAACATCGAATATCACATATTCGTGCCAATTAACGATAGAAAGAACGATTGCGGTTGCTGGGAAGTGAATTCTTAGCTACCGTCGATGCAGAACGATTGGAAACATCGAATATCACGTATGCGTGCCAATTATCGATAGAAAGAACGATTGCTGGAGCTGGGAAGTGAATCCTTACCTACCGTCGATGCAAAACGATTGGAAACATCGAATATCACGTATTCGTGCCAATTTTAGATAGAAAGAACGATTGCTGGAGCTGGGAAGTGAATCCTTACCTACCGTCGATGCAAAACGATTGGAAACATCGAATATCACGTATGCGTGCTAATTATCGATAGAAAGAACGATTGCGGGAGCTGGGAAGTTAATCCTCACCTATCGTCGATGCAAAACGATTGCAAACATCGAATATCACGTATGCGTGCCAATTATCGATAGAAAGAACGATTGCGGGAGCTGGGAAGTGAATCCTTAGTTACCGTCGATGCAGAACGATTGGAAACATCGAATATCACATATTCGTGCCAATTAACGATAGAAAGAACGATTGCGGTTGCTGGGAAGTGAATTCTAAGCTACCGTCGATGCAAAACGATTGGAAACCTCGAATAGCACGTATTCGTGCCAATTATCGATAGAAAGAACGATTGCTGGAGCTGGGAAGTGAATCCTTAGCTACCGTCGATGCAGAACGATTGGAAACATCGAATTTCACGTATTCGTGCCAATTATCCATAGAAAGAACGATTGCGGGAGCAGGGAAGTGAATCCATACCTACCGCCGATGCGAAACGATTGGAAACATCGAATATCACGTATGCGTGCCAATTGTCGATAGAACGAACGATTGCGGGAGCTGGAAAGTGGATCCTTAGCTACCGTCGATGCAGAACGATTGGAAACATCGAATATCACATATTCGTGCCAATTATCGATAGAAAGAACGATTGCGGGAGCTGGGAAGTGAATCCTTTCCTACCGTCGATGCGAAACGATTGGAAACATCGAATATCACGTATTCGTCCGAATTTTAGATAGAAAGAATGATTGCGGGAGCTGGGAAGTGAATCCATACCTACCGTCGATGCGAAACGATTGGAAACATCGAATATCACGTATGCGTGCCAATTATCGATAGAAAGAACGATTGCGGGAGCTGGGAAGTGAATCCTTAGCTACCGTCGATGCAGAACGATTGGAAACATCGAATATCACATATTCGTGCCAATTAACGAAAGAAAGAACGATTGCGGTTGCTGGGAAGTGAATTCTTAGCTACCGTCGATGCAGAACGATTAGAAACATCGAATATCACATATTCGTGCCAATTATCGATAGAAAGAACGATTGCGGGAGCTGGGAAGTGAATCCTCAGCTACCGTCGATGCAGAACGATTGGAAACATCGAATATCACGTATTCGTCCGAATTTTAGATAGAAAGAATGATTGCGGGAGCTGGGAAGTGAATCCTTACCTACCGTCGATGCGAAACGATTGGAAACATCGAATATCACGTATGCGTGCCAATTATCGATAGAACGAACGATTGCGGGAGCTGGAAAGTGGATCCTTAGCTACCGTCGATGCAGAACGATTGGAAACATCGAATATCACATATTCGTGCCAATTATCGATAGAAAGAACGATTGCGGGAGCTGGGAAGTGAATCCTCAGCTACCGTCGATGCAGAACGATTGGAAACATCGAATATCACGTATGCGTGCCAATTATCGATAGAAAGAACGATTGCTGGAGCTGGGAAGTGAATCCTTACCTACCGTCGATGCAAAACGATTGGAAACATCGAATATCACGTATTCGTGCCAATTTTAGATAGAAAGAACGATTGCTGGAGCTGGGAAGTGAATCCTTACCTACCGTCGATGCAAAACGATTGGAAACATCGAATATCACGTATTCGTGCCAATTTTAGATAGAAAGAACGATTGCTGGAGCTGGGAAGTGAATCCTTACCTACCGTCGATGCAAAACGATTGGAAACATCGAATATCACGTATGCGTGCTAATTATCGATAGAAAGAACGATTGTGGGAGCTGGGAAGTTAATCCTCACCTATCGTCGATGCAAAACGATTGCAAACATCGAATAGCACGTATTCGTGCCAATTATCGATAGAAACAACGATTGCGGGAGCTGGGAAGTGAATCCTTACCTACCGTCGATGCAAAACGATTGGAAACATCGAATATCACGTATTCGTGCGAATTTTAGATAGAAAGAATGATTGCGGGAGCTGGGAAGTGAATCCTTACCTACCGTCGATGCGAAACGATTGGAAACATCGAATATTACGTATGCGTGCCAATTATCGATAGAACGATCGATTGCGGGCGCTGGAAAGTGGATCCTTAGCTTCCGTCGATGCAGAACGATTAGAAACATCGAATATCACATATTCGTGCCAATTTTCGATAGAAAGAACGATTGCGGGAGCTGGGAAGTGAATCCTCAGCTACCATCGATGCAGAACGATTGGAAACATCGAATATCACGTATCCGTGCCAATTATCAATAGAAAGAACGATTGCGGGAGCTGGGAAGTGAATCCTTAGCTACCGCCGATGCGAAACGATTGGAAACATCGAATATCACGTATTCGTCCGAATTTTAGATAGAAAGAATGATTGCGGGAGCTGGGAAGTGAATCCATACCTACCGCCGATGCGAAACGATTGGAAACTTCGAATATCACTTATTCGTGCGAATTTTAGATAGAAAGAATGATTGCGGGTGCTGGGAAGTGAATCCTTACCTACCGTCGATGCGAAACGATTGGAAACATCGAATATCACGTATGCGTGCCAATTATCGATAGAACGAACGATTGCGGGAGCTGGAAAGTGGATCCTTAGCTATCGTCGATGCAGAACGATTGGAAACATCGAATATCACATATTCGTGCCAATTATCGATAGAAAGAACGATTGCGGGAGCTGGGAAGTGAATCCTCAGCTACCGTCGATGCAGAACGATTGGAAACATCGAATATCACGTATGCGTGCCAATTATCGATAGAAAGAACGATTGCGGGAGCTGGGAAGTGAATCCTTAGCTACCGTCGATGCGAAACGATTGGAAACATCGAATATCACGTATGCGTGCCAATTATCGATAGAACGAACGATTGCGGGAGCTGGAAAGTGGATCCTTAGCTACCGTCGATGCAGAACGATTGGAAACATCGAATATCACATATTCGTGCCAATTATCGATAGAAAGAACGATTGCGGGAGCTGGGAAGTGAATCCTCAGCTACCGTCGATGCAGAACGATTGGAAACATCGAATATCACGTATGCGTGCCAATTATCGATAGAAAGAACCTTTGCGGGAGCTGGGAAGTGAATCCTTAGTTACCGTCGATGCAGAACGATTGGAAACATCGAATATCACATATTCGTGCCAATTAACGATAGAAAGAACGATTGCGGTTGCTGGGAAGTGAATTCTTAGCTACCGTCGATGCAGAACGATTGGAAACATCGAATATCACGTATGCGTGCCAATTATCGATAGAAAGAACGATTGCTGGAGCTGGGAAGTGAATCCTTACCTACCGTCGATGCAAAACGATTGGAAACATCGAATATCACGTATTCGTGCCAATTTTAGATAGAAAGAACGATTGCTGGAGCTGGGAAGTGAATCCTTACCTACCGTCGATGCAAAACGATTGGAAACATCGAATATCACGTATGCGTGCTAATTATCGATAGAAAGAACGATTGCGGGAGCTGGGAAGTTAATCCTCACCTATCGTCGATGCAAAACGATTGCAAACATCGAATATCACGTATGCGTGCCAATTATCGATAGAAAGAACGATTGCGGGAGCTGGGAAGTGAATCCTTAGTTACCGTCGATGCAGAACGATTGGAAACATCGAATATCACATATTCGTGCCAATTAACGATAGAAAGAACGATTGCGGTTGCTGGGAAGTGAATTCTAAGCTACCGTCGATGCAAAACGATTGGAAACCTCGAATAGCACGTATTCGTGCCAATTATCGATAGAAAGAACGATTGCTGGAGCTGGGAAGTGAATCCTTAGCTACCGTCGATGCAGAACGATTGGAAACATCGAATTTCACGTATTCGTGCCAATTATCCATAGAAAGAACGATTGCGGGAGCAGGGAAGTGAATCCATACCTACCGCCGATGCGAAACGATTGGAAACATCGAATATCACGTATGCGTGCCAATTATCGATAGAACGAACGATTGCGGGAGCTGGAAAGTGGATCCTTAGCTACCGTCGATGCAGAACGATTGGAAACATCGAATATCACATATTCGTGCCAATTATCGATAGAAAGAACGATTGCGGGAGCTGGGAAGTGAATCCTTTCCTACCGTCGATGCGAAACGATTGGAAACATCGAATATCACGTATTCGTCCGAATTTTAGATAGAAAGAATGATTGCGGGAGCTGGGAAGTGAATCCATACCTACCGTCGATGCGAAACGATTGGAAACATCGAATATCACGTATGCGTGCCAATTATCGATAGAAAGAACGATTGCGGGAGCTGGGAAGTGAATCCTTAGCTACCGTCGATGCAGAACGATTGGAAACATCGAATATCACATATTCGTGCCAATTAACGATAGAAAGAACGATTGCGGTTGCTGGGAAGTGAATTCTTAGCTACCGTCGATGCAGAACGATTAGAAACATCGAATATCACATATTCGTGCCAATTATCGATAGAAAGAACGATTGCGGGAGCTGGGAAGTGAATCCTCAGCTACCGTCGATGCAGAACGATTGGAAACATCGAATATCACGTATTCGTCCGAATTTTAGATAGAAAGAATGATTGCGGGAGCTGGGAAGTGAATCCTTACCTACCGTCGATGCGAAACGATTGGAAACATCGAATATCACGTATGCGTGCCAATTATCGATAGAACGAACGATTACGGGAGCTGGAAAGTGGATCCTTAGCTACCGTCGATGCAGAACGATTGGAAACATCGAATTTCACGTATTCGTGCCAATTATCCATAGAAAGAACGATTGCGGGAGCAGGGAAGTGAATCCATACCTACCGCCGATGCGAAACGATTGGAAACATCGAATATCACGTATGTCACGTTCCAGGTTGCGCCCGGAAGGGACACGCAGTTCAAAGACGCGGAGCGGTCGCGCCAAGAACTAGTACGATATACGCGAGATCGATAATGATTTGCAGTAGTTCAATTGAGTGTTAGATGATTATTAAGAGGGTCCTCGTGCGAGCTACGCGTTAAATATTCCTCTTTCGGATTCTCAGTCGAGGTAATTTGTAGGCAACCAAAAGATTCGCTTTTGTGCAGGGGAGGAGAATTTCGAATGGAACAGGGTTCCTCGGGGTCGAATGCTAGATTCGCGCACGCCGAGGAGGAAGGAAAAATAACTACAAGGGGAAAGGGAGCCTCGGGGTCGAATGCTAGATTCGCGCACGCCGAGGGGGAAGGAATGAATGAATTACTACAAAAGGAAAGGAAGTCTCGGGGTCGAATGCTGGATTCGCGCACGCCGAGGAAGAAGGGAAAATAACTACCAGGGGAAAGGGAGCCTCGGGGTCGAATGCTGGATTCGCGCACGCCGAGGAAGAAGGGAAAATAACTACAAGGGGAAAGGGAGCCTCGGGGTCGAATGCTGGATTCGCGCACGCCGGGGGGGAAGGAATGAATGAATTACTACAAAAGGAAAGGAAGCCTCGGGGTCGAATGCTGGATTCGCGCACGCCGAGGAGGAAGGGAAAGGACAATTATAATTGTGAAAAGGGATTCTACGGAGAAAATTACTGTAGGGTTAGGGATAAATGACCTTACGTGTATAGCAAATCGCGATGTTTCGATGTTTTCGTCTCGCACGAGTAACTTACTCCTTTATGTTGTGACTGATATGAAATAGTAATTATGCGTGGGTTCTTAGGTGAATGAAAGCACCACAGCTCGCTGAGGCGTATTCCGGTCAGCCACTGTGTGGGCCACGTCGAGGGTGCGTCCAGCTTGCACTCCCGAGGGTGAAGAGAATAAATTGGGGAAGCGAGGAAAAGATAACCCAGGCGGATTCGGATCTAGTCCGCTCCCACTCCCAGGGGGATGAGCATGGAGGGAAGGATAACCTAGGCGGATTCGGATCCAGTCCGCTCCCACTCCCAGGGGGATGAGAATAAAGTAGGAAACGAAGAAAAGATAACCCGGGCGGATTCGGATCTAGTCCGCTCCCACTCCCAGGGGGATGAGAATGAAGTGGGGGAGCTGAGGAAAGGATAACCCAGGCGGATTCGGATCTAGTCCGCTCCCGCTCCCAGGGGGATGAGAATAAGTTAAGAAATTGAGGAAAGGATAATTGGGGAAAAGGTGACGGTGCCTCGTCCGTTGTGTTTCGCAGTGGTCAGCCAATGGTTCACCAACGAGTAATGACTTCCTTGATAGATCCAGCCTGAACGTTCCGCAACTCTTCGGTGGACAAATTGAAGTACTCCTCTATAAAATATTCGCAATGTTATTATATTCACTATGTTCTTAACTAATTCTTTAACGTAATTGTATTCGTGATTTTAAATGTATTCACTATTTTCTCAACTAATTCCTTAGCGTAATTGTATTCGTGATTTTGAATATATTCACTATGTTCTCAACTAATTCTTTAACAGAATTGTATTCATGATTTTAAATGTATTCACTATGTTCTCTCAGGACTGTAGCTTCAGTGGTCAAGCTCTCAGAGTCATCATTGCGAACATGTTGCGTGAATATAACTATTATGACTCGATAACGCATATGGTATACGAAAATATCCTAAGTCTGTTAGACTAATTATTGAAATAGATCACGGAATTATTCTAAGTCCGTTATGGTATTTATTGAAATAAATCACGGATTTATTCTAAGTATTAATTGAAATAAATCGAGAAATATTCTAAGTTCCTTATGGAATAAAATGAAATAAATCGCGGGATAATTCTAAGTTCGTTATGGAATAAATTGAGATAAATCGGAAATATTCTAAGTTCCTTATAGTATAAATTGAAATAAATCGCGGGATAATTCTAAGTTCGTTATGGAATAAATTGAAATAAATCAGAAATATTCTAAGTTCCTTATAGTATAAATTGAAGTAAATCGGGAAGTATTCTAAGTTCCTTATGCAATTGATTGAAATAAAGCGGAAATATTCTATGTTCCTTATAGCATTAATTGGAATAAATCAGAAATATTCTAAGTCCGTTAAGGAATAAATTGAAATAAATCGAGAAATATTCTATGTTCCTTATAGTATTAAATTGAAATAAATCAGAAATATTCTAAGTTCCTTATGGAATAAATTGAAATAAATCGAGAGTGAACGCGGAGGTGATGCTAGCTACTGAGCTGATTGATGTGTCGACGTTTACTGCTGCTTGAAGACTGACTAAATGACTGGTGGTCCCGGTCTATTTATACTAGGCCCAGGAATTTCTGGTATGCGTGGTATGCGCGGAATGCCTGGTATGCGTGTGTGATGGCTTCTGCTGGTGTTGACTGCTGTGGAATGCCTGGTATGCGTGGTTCTCAACTACCAGTGATTCTCTATCGTTTCCTTAATGAACCTTCAATTAATTAAGAATTATAATACCTTTCGTTAATTTATTACAGATTAGTGTTATTGCAAAGCTAAGAGAGTTTGTACGTTAATATTAGTATTTTATTGGACATTATCGTCGTGAAGAGAGGTACTCGAGAGGACGCGAGAACGAGTAATGTCGAGATATCCTTGGGACGCGAAAGGGGCTTCTTCCTCGTGGAGTGAGGGCTACTCTTGGGGCGCGAAAGGGGGTTTCTTCCTCGTGGAGTGAGGGCTACTCTTGGGGCGCGAAAGGGGGTTTCTTCCTCGTGGAGTGAGGGCTACTCTTGGGTCGCGAAAGGGGCTTTCTTCCTCGTGGAGTGAGGGCTACTCTTGGGGCGCGAAAGGGGGTTTCTTCCTCGTGGAGTGAGGGCTACTCTTGGGGCGCGAAGGGGGGTTTCTTCCTCGTGGAGTGAGGGATATTCTTCGTCTCGAGTACTGGTGTAAGTTGTTATCATAAGGTAAGTGTCGTGTGTGTGTAGTGATGGGTTGATATTATATAGGTGTTCTTATTTGTTCGCAGGCATTCTGGCAGTGGAGTTGCGGGGATTGCAACTGTAAGTTTTTTATAATTGATTGGATGCTTTAGTTGTTCACAGGTATTGTTGAATTGGGATTGTAACTATACGTGTCTTTTATAATTTGTAGGATGTTTTAATTGTTCACAGGCACCGCCGAATGGGGCATAGGAGGAGCGAATGGGTTTCGAAAGAGTGAAAAGAGCGAATGGGTTTGGAAAAAATGAAAGGGGTTTCGAAAGAGTGAATGGGTTTGAAAAAAATGAAAGGGGTTTCGAAAGAGTGGAAGGGGTGTGGAAGGAGTGAAAGGGGTTTGGAAGGAGTGGAAGGGGTGCTCAGTTCGTGCTGGACATAACATAGCCACAGGGGCAGCCCAGCGCTCACATCATAGCGGATTTGAGTAAATGGTAAAAGGAAAAAATGTGAGCCGTCGCGCGGGAAACAGGACGGCACGTCACACCTACCGTCGATGCGAAACGATTGGAAACATCGAATATCACGTATGCGTGCCAATTATCGATAGAACGAACGATTGCGGGAGCTGGAAAGTGGATCCTTAGCTACCGTCGATGCAGAACGATTAGAAACATCGAATATCACATATTCGTGCCAATTATCGATAGAAAGAACGATTGCGGGAGCTGGGAAGTGAATCCTCAGCTACCATCGATGCAGAACGATTGGAAACATCGAATATCACGTATCCGTGCCAATTATCTATAGAAAGAACGATTGCGGTTGCTGGGAAGTTAATTCTTAGCTACCGTCGATGCAGAACGATTGGAAACATCGAATATCACGTATGCGTGCCAATTATCGATAGAAAGAACGATTGCTGGAGCTGGGAAGTGAATCCTTACCTACCGTCGATGCAAAACGATTGGAAACATCGGATATCACGTATTCGTGCGAATTTTAGATAGAAAGAATGATTGCGGGAGCTGGGAAGTGAATCCTTACCTACCGTCGATGCGAAACGATTGGAAACATCGAATATCACGTATGCGTGCCAATTATCGATAGAACGAACGATTGCGGGAGCTGGAAAGTGGATCCTTAGCTACCGTCGATGCAGAACGATTGGAAACATCGAATATCACGTATTCGTGCCAATTTTAGATAGAAAGAACGATTGCTGGAGCCGGGAAGCGAATCCTTACCTACCGTCGATGCAAAACGATTGGAAACATCGAATATCACGTATGCGTGCTAATTATCGATAGAAAGAACGATTGCGGGAGCTGGGAAGTGGATCCTTAGCTTCCGTCGATGCAGAACGATTAGAAACATCGAATATCACATATTCGTGCCAATTATCGATAGAAAGAACGATTGCGGGAGCTGGGAAGTGAATCCTCAGCTACCATCGATGCAGAACGATTGGAAACATCGAATATCACGTATCCGTGCCAATTATCGATAGAAAGAACGATTGCTGGAGCTGGGAAGTGAATCCTTACCTACCGTCGATGCAAAACGATTGGAAACATCGAATATCACGTATTCGTGCCAATTTTAGATAGAAAGAACGATTGCTGGAGCTGGGAAGTGAATCCTTACCTACCGTCGATGCAAAACGATTGGAAACATCGAATATCACGTATGCGTGCTAATTATCGATAGAAAGAACGATTGCGGGAGCTGGGAAGTTAATCCTTACCTACCGTCGATGCGAAACGATTGGAAACATCGAATATTACGTAAGCGTGCCAATTATCGATAG
Organism: Nomada ferruginata; assembly: GCA_963583965.1. Taxonomy (NCBI): domain Eukaryota; kingdom Metazoa; phylum Arthropoda; class Insecta; order Hymenoptera; family Apidae; genus Nomada; species Nomada ferruginata. Next base: position 2,262,178 of record OY757225.1, on the reverse strand, counting down.
AACGAACGATTGCGGGAGCTGGAAAGTGGATCCTTAGCTTCCGTCGATGCAGAACGATTAGAAACATCGAATATCACATATTCGTGCCAATTATCGATAGAAAGAACGATTGCGGGAGCTGGGAAGTGAATCCTCAGCTACCATCGATGCAGAACGATTGGAAACATCGAATATCACGTATCCGTGCCAATTATCAATAGAAAGAACGATTGCGGGAGCTGGGAAGTGAATCCTTAGCTACCGCCGATGCGAAATGATTGGAAACATCGAATATCACGTATTCGTCCGAATTTTAGATAGAAAGAATGATTGCGGGAGCTGGGAAGTGAATCCATACCTACCGCCGATGCGAAACGATTGGAAACATCGAATATCACTTATTCGTGCGAATTTTAGATAGAAAGAATGATTGCGGGTGCTGGGAAGTGAATCCTTACCTACCGTCGATGCGAAACGATTGGAAACATCGAATATCACGTATGCGTGCCAATTATCGATAGAACGAACGATTGCGGGAGCTGGAAAGTGGATCCTTAGCTACCGTCGATGCAGAACGATTGGAAACATCGAATATCACATATTCGTGCCAATTATCGATAGAAAGAACGATTGCGGGAGCTGGGAAGTGAATCCTCAGCTACCGTCGATGCAGAACGATTGGAAACATCGAATATCACGTATGCGTGCCAATTATCGATAGAAAGAACGATTGCGGTTGCTGGGAAGTGAATTCTTAGCTACCGTCGATGCAGAACGATTGGAAACATCGAATATCACGTATGCGTGCCAATTATCGATAGAAAGAACGATTGCTGGAGCTGGGAAGTGAATCCTTACCTACCGTCGATGCAAAACGATTGGAAACATCGAATATCACGTATTCGTGCCAATTTTAGATAGAAAGAACGATTGCTGGAGCTGGGAAGTGAATCCTTTCCTACCGTCGATGCGAAACGATTGGAAACATCGAATATCACGTATTCGTCCGAATTTTAGATAGAAAGAATGATTGCGGGAGCTGGGAAGTGAATCCATACCTACCGTCGATGCGAAACGATTGGAAACATCGAATATCACGTATGCGTGCCAATTATCGATAGAAAGAACGATTGCGGGAGCTGGGAAGTGAATCCTTAGCTACCGTCGATGCAGAACGATTGGAAACATCGAATATCACATATTCGTGCCAATTAACGATAGAAAGAACGATTGCGGTTGCTGGGAAGTGAATTCTTAGCTACCGTCGATGCAGAACGATTAGAAACATCGAATATCACATATTCGTGCCAATTATCGATAGAAAGAACGATTGCGGGAGCTGGGAAGTGAATCCTCAGCTACCGTCGATGCAGAACGATTGGAAACATCGAATATCACGTATTCGTCCGAATTTTAGATAGAAAGAATGATTGCGGGAGCTGGGAAGTGAATCCTTACCTACCGTCGATGCGAAACGATTGGAAACATCGAATATCACGTATGCGTGCCAATTATCGATAGAACGAACGATTACGGGAGCTGGAAAGTGGATCCTTAGCTACCGTCGATGCAGAACGATTGGAAACATCGAATTTCACGTATTCGTGCCAATTATCCATAGAAAGAACGATTGCGGTAGCAGGGAAGTGAATCCATACCTACCGCCGATGCGAAACGATTGGAAACATCGAATATCACGTATTCGTGCGAATTTTAGATAGAAAGAATGATTGCGGGAGCTGGGAAGTGAATCCATACCTACCGCCGATGCGAAACGATTGGAAACATCGAATATCACTTATTCGTGCGAATTTTAGATAGAAAGAATGATTCCGGGTGCTGGGAAGTGAATCCTTACCTACCGTCGATGCGAAACGATTGGAAACATCGAATATCACGTATGCGTGCCAATTATCGATAGAACGAACGATTGCGGGAGCTGGAAAGTGGATCCTTAGCTACCGTCGATGCAGAACGATTGGAAACATCGAATATCACATATTCGTGCCAATTATCGATAGAAAGAACGATTGCGGGAGCTGGGAAGTGAATCCTCAGCTACCGTCGATGCAGAACGATTGGAAACATCGAATATCACGTATGCGTGCCAATTATCGATAGAAAGAACGATTGCTGGAGCTGGGAAGTGAATCCTTACCTACCGTCGATGCAAAACGATTGGAAACATCGAATATCACGTATTCGTGCCAATTTTAGATAGAAAGAACGATTGCTGGAGCTGGGAAGTGAATCCTTACCTACCGTCGATGCAAAACGATTGGAAACATCGAATATCACGTATGCGTGCTAATTATCGATAGAAAGAACGATTGTGGGAGCTGGGAAGTTAATCCTCACCTATCGTCGATGCAAAACGATTGCAAACATCGAATAGCACGTATTCGTGCCAATTATCGATAGAAACAACGATTGCGGGAGCTGGGAAGTGAATCCTTACCTACCGTCGATGCAAAACGATTGGAAACATCGAATATCACGTATTCGTGCGAATTTTAGATAGAAAGAATGATTGCGGGAGCTGGGAAGTGAATCCTTACCTACCGTCGATGCGAAACGATTGGAAACATCGAATATTACGTATGCGTGCCAATTATCGATAGAACGATCGATTGCGGGCGCTGGAAAGTGGATCCTTAGCTTCCGTCGATGCAGAACGATTAGAAACATCGAATATCACATATTCGTGCCAATTTTCTATAGAAAGAACGATTGCGGGAGCTGGGAAGTGAATCCTCAGCTACCATCGATGCAGAACGATTGGAAACATCGAATATCACGTATCCGTGCCAATTATCAATAGAAAGAACGATTGCGGGAGCTGGGAAGTGAATCCTTAGCTACCGCCGATGCGAAACGATTGGAAACATCGAATATCACGTATTCGTCCGAATTTTAGATAGAAAGAATGATTGCGGGAGCTGGGAAGTGAATCCATACCTACCGCCGATGCGAAACGATTGGAAACTTCGAATATCACTTATTCGTGCGAATTTTAGATAGAAAGAATGATTGCGGGTGCTGGGAAGTGAATCCTTACCTACCGTCGATGCGAAACGATTGGAAACATCGAATATCACGTATGCGTGCCAATTATCGATAGAACGAACGATTGCGGGAGCTGGAAAGTGGATCCTTAGCTATCGTCGATGCAGAACGATTGGAAACATCGAATATCACATATTCGTGCCAATTATCGATAGAAAGAACGATTGCGGGAGCTGGGAAGTGAATCCTCAGCTACCGTCGATGCAGAACGATTGGAAACATGGAATATCACATATTCGTGCCAATTTTAGATAGAAAGAACGATTGCTGGAGCTGGGAAGTGAATCCTTACCTACCGTCGATGCAAAACGATTGGAAACATCGAATATCACGTATGCGTGCTAATTATCGATAGAAAGAACGATTGTGGGAGCTGGGAAGTTAATCCTCACCTATCGTCGATGCAAAACGATTGCAAACATCGAATAGCACGTATTCGTGCCAATTATCGATAGAAACAACGATTGCGGGAGCTGGGAAGTGAATCCTTACCTACCGTCGATGCAAAACGATTGGAAACATCGAATATCACGTATTCGTGCGAATTTTAGATAGAAAGAATGATTGCGGGAGCTGGGAAGTGAATCCTTACCTACCGTCGATGCGAAACGATTGGAAACATCGAATATTACGTATGCGTGCCAATTATCGATAGAACGATCGATTGCGGGCGCTGGAAAGTGGATCCTTAGCTTCCGTCGATGCAGAACGATTAGAAACATCGAATATCACATATTCGTGCCAATTATCGATAGAAAGAACGATTGCGGGAGCTGGGAAGTGAATCCTCAGCTACCATCGATGCAGAACGATTGGAAACATCGAATATCACGTATCCGTGCCAATTATCAATAGAAAGAACGATTGCGGGAGCTGGGAAGTGAATCCTTAGCTACCGCCGATGCGACACGATTGGAAACATCGAATATCACGTATTCGTCCGAATTTTAGATAGAAAGAATGATTGCGGGAGCTGGGAAGTGAATCCATACCTACCGCCGATGCGAAACGATTGGAAACTTCGAATATCACTTATTCGTGCGAATTTTAGATAGAAAGAATGATTGCGGGTGCTGGGAAGTGAATCCTTACCTACCGTCGATGCGAAACGATTGGAAACATCGAATATCACGTATGCGTGCCAATTATCGATAGAACGAACGATTGCGGGAGCTGGAAAGTGGATCCTTAGCTATCGTCGATGCAGAACGATTGGAAACATCGAATATCACATATTCGTGCCAATTATCGATAGAAAGAACGATTGCGGGAGCTGGGAAGTGAATCCTCAGCTACCGTCGATGCAGAACGATTGGAAACATCGAATATCACGTATGCGTGCCAATTATCGATAGAAAGAACGATTGCGGTTGCTGGGAAGTGAATTCTTAGCTACCGTCGATGCAGAACGATTGGAAACATCGAATATCACGTATGCGTGCCAATTATCGATAGAAAGAACGATTGCTGGAGCTGGGAAGTGAATCCTTACCTACCGTCGATGCAAAACGATTGGAAACATCGAATATCACGTATTCGTGCCAATTTTAGATAGAAAGAACGATTGCTGGAGCTGGGAAGTGAATCCTTTCCTACCGTCGATGCGAAACGATTGGAAACATCGAATATCACGTATTCGTCCGAATTTTAGATAGAAAGAATGATTGCGGGAGCTGGGAAGTGAATCCATACCTACCGTCGATGCGAAACGATTGGAAACATCGAATATCACGTATGCGTGCCAATTATCGATAGAAAGAACGATTGCGGGAGCTGGGAAGTGAATCCTTAGCTACCGTCGATGCAGAACGATTGGAAACATCGAATATCACATATTCGTGCCAATTAACGATAGAAAGAACGATTGCGGTTGCTGGGAAGTGAATTCTTAGCTACCGTCGATGCAGAACGATTAGAAACATCGAATATCACATATTCGTGCCAATTATCGATAGAAAGAACGATTGCGGGAGCTGGGAAGTGAATCCTCAGCTACCGTCGATGCAGAACGATTGGAAACATCGAATATCACGTATTCGTCCGAATTTTAGATAGAAAGAATGATTGCGGGAGCTGGGAAGTGAATCCTTACCTACCGTCGATGCGAAACGATTGGAAACATCGAATATCACGTATGCGTGCCAATTATCGATAGAACGAACGATTACGGGAGCTGGAAAGTGGATCCTTAGCTACCGTCGATGCAGAACGATTGGAAACATCGAATTTCACGTATTCGTGCCAATTATCCATAGAAAGAACGATTGCGGTAGCAGGGAAGTGAATCCATACCTACCGCCGATGCGAAACGATTGGAAACATCGAATATCACGTATTCGTGCGAATTTTAGATAGAAAGAATGATTGCGGGAGCTGGGAAGTGAATCCATACCTACCGCCGATGCGAAACGATTGGAAACATCGAATATCACTTATTCGTGCGAATTTTAGATAGAAAGAATGATTCCGGGTGCTGGGAAGTGAATCCTTACCTACCGTCGATGCGAAACGATTGGAAACATCGAATATCACGTATGCGTGCCAATTATCGATAGAACGAACGATTGCGGGAGCTGGAAAGTGGATCCTTAGCTACCGTCGATGCAGAACGATTGGAAACATCGAATATCACATATTCGTGCCAATTATCGATAGAAAGAACGATTGCGGGAGCTGGGAAGTGAATCCTCAGCTACCGTCGATGCAGAACGATTGGAAACATCGAATATCACGTATGCGTGCCAATTATCGATAGAAAGAACGATTGCTGGAGCTGGGAAGTGAATCCTTACCTACCGTCGATGCAAAACGATTGGAAACATCGAATATCACGTATTCGTGCCAATTTTAGATAGAAAGAACGATTGCTGGAGCTGGGAAGTGAATCCTTACCTACCGTCGATGCAAAACGATTGGAAACATCGAATATCACGTATGCGTGCTAATTATCGATAGAAAGAACGATTGTGGGAGCTGGGAAGTTAATCCTCACCTATCGTCGATGCAAAACGATTGCAAACATCGAATAGCACGTATTCGTGCCAATTATCGATAGAAACAACGATTGCGGGAGCTGGGAAGTGAATCCTTACCTACCGTCGATGCAAAACGATTGGAAACATCGAATATCACGTATTCGTGCGAATTTTAGATAGAAAGAATGATTGCGGGAGCTGGGAAGTGAATCCTTACCTACCGTCGATGCGAAACGATTGGAAACATCGAATATTACGTATGCGTGCCAATTATCGATAGAACGATCGATTGCGGGCGCTGGAAAGTGGATCCTTAGCTTCCGTCGATGCAGAACGATTAGAAACATCGAATATCACATATTCGTGCCAATTTTCTATAGAAAGAACGATTGCGGGAGCTGGGAAGTGAATCCTCAGCTACCATCGATGCAGAACGATTGGAAACATCGAATATCACGTATCCGTGCCAATTATCAATAGAAAGAACGATTGCGGGAGCTGGGAAGTGAATCCTTAGCTACCGCCGATGCGAAACGATTGGAAACATCGAATATCACGTATTCGTCCGAATTTTAGATAGAAAGAATGATTGCGGGAGCTGGGAAGTGAATCCATACCTACCGCCGATGCGAAACGATTGGAAACTTCGAATATCACTTATTCGTGCGAATTTTAGATAGAAAGAATGATTGCGGGTGCTGGGAAGTGAATCCTTACCTACCGTCGATGCGAAACGATTGGAAACATCGAATATCACGTATGCGTGCCAATTATCGATAGAACGAACGATTGCGGGAGCTGGAAAGTGGATCCTTAGCTATCGTCGATGCAGAACGATTGGAAACATCGAATATCACATATTCGTGCCAATTATCGATAGAAAGAACGATTGCGGGAGCTGGGAAGTGAATCCTCAGCTACCGTCGATGCAGAACGATTGGAAACATGGAATATCACATATTCGTGCCAATTTTAGATAGAAAGAACGATTGCTGGAGCTGGGAAGTGAATCCTTACCTACCGTCGATGCAAAACGATTGGAAACATCGAATATCACGTATGCGTGCTAATTATCGATAGAAAGAACGATTGTGGGAGCTGGGAAGTTAATCCTCACCTATCGTCGATGCAAAACGATTGCAAACATCGAATAGCACGTATTCGTGCCAATTATCGATAGAAACAACGATTGCGGGAGCTGGGAAGTGAATCCTTACCTACCGTCGATGCAAAACGATTGGAAACATCGAATATCACGTATTCGTGCGAATTTTAGATAGAAAGAATGATTGCGGGAGCTGGGAAGTGAATCCTTACCTACCGTCGATGCGAAACGATTGGAAACATCGAATATTACGTATGCGTGCCAATTATCGATAGAACGATCGATTGCGGGCGCTGGAAAGTGGATCCTTAGCTTCCGTCGATGCAGAACGATTAGAAACATCGAATATCACATATTCGTGCCAATTATCGATAGAAAGAACGATTGCGGGAGCTGGGAAGTGAATCCTCAGCTACCATCGATGCAGAACGATTGGAAACATCGAATATCACGTATCCGTGCCAATTATCAATAGAAAGAACGATTGCGGGAGCTGGGAAGTGAATCCTTAGCTACCGCCGATGCGACACGATTGGAAACATCGAATATCACGTATTCGTCCGAATTTTAGATAGAAAGAATGATTGCGGGAGCTGGGAAGTGAATCCATACCTACCGCCGATGCGAAACGATTGGAAACTTCGAATATCACTTATTCGTGCGAATTTTAGATAGAAAGAATGATTGCGGGTGCTGGGAAGTGAATCCTTACCTACCGTCGATGCGAAACGATTGGAAACATCGAATATCACGTATGCGTGCCAATTATCGATAGAACGAACGATTGCGGGAGCTGGAAAGTGGATCCTTAGCTATCGTCGATGCAGAACGATTGGAAACATCGAATATCACATATTCGTGCCAATTATCGATAGAAAGAACGATTGCGGGAGCTGGGAAGTGAATCCTCAGCTACCGTCGATGCAGAACGATTGGAAACATCGAATATCACGTATGCGTGCCAATTATCGATAGAAAGAACGATTGCGGGAGCTGGGAAGTGAATCCTTAGCTACCGTCGATGCAGAACGATTGGAAACATCGAATATCACATATTCGTGCCAATTAACGATAGAAAGAACGATTGCGGTTGCTGGGAAGTGAATTCTTAGCTACCGTCGATGCAGAACGATTGGAAACATCGAATATCACGTATGCGTGCCAATTATCGATAGAAAGAACGATTGCTGGAGCTGGGAAGTGAATCCTTACCTACCGTCGATGCAAAACGATTGGAAACATCGAATATCACGTATTCGTGCGAATTTTAGATAGAAAGAATGATTGCGCGAGCTGGGAAGTGAATCCTTACCTACCGTCGATGCGAAACGATTGGAAACATCGAATATCACGTATGCGTGCCAATTATCGATAGAACGAACGATTGCGGGAGCTGGAAAGTGGATCCTTAGCTACCGTCGACGCAGAACGATTGGAAACATCGAATATCACGTATTCGTGCCAATTTTAGATTGAAAGAACGATTGCTGGAGCTGGGAAGTGAATCCTTACCTACCGTCGATGCAAAACGATTGCAAACATCGAATAGCACGTATTCGTGCCAATTATCGATAGAAAGAACGATTGCGGGAGCTGGAAAGTGAATCCTTACCTACCGTCGATGCAAAACGATTGGAAACCTCGAATAGCACGTATTCGTGCCAATTATCGATAGAAAGAACGATTGCTGGAGCTGGGAAGTGAATCCTTAGCTACCGTCGATGCAGAACGATTGGAAACATCGAATTTCACGTATTCGTGCCAATTATCCATAGAAAGAACGATTGCGGGAGCAGGGAAGTGAATCCATACCTACCGCCGATGCGAAACGATTGGAAACATCGAATATCACGTATGCGTGCCAATTATCGATAGAACGAACGATTGCGGGAGCTGGAAAGTGGATCCTTAGCTACCGTCGATGCAGAACGATTGGAAACATCGAATATCACATATTCGTGCCAATTATCGATAGAAAGAACGATTGCGGGAGCTGGGAAGTGTATCCTTTCCTACCGTCGATGCGAAACGATTGGAAACATCGAATATCACGTATTCGTCCGAATTTTAGATAGAAAGAATGATTGCGGGAGCTGGGAAGTGAATCCATACCTACCGTCGATGCGAAACGATTGGAAACATCGAATATCACGTATGCGTGCCAATTATCGATAGAAAGAACGATTATGGGGGCAGGGAAGTGAATCCTTAGCTACCGCCGATGCGAAACGATTGGAAACATCGAATATCACGTATTCGTCCGAATTTTAGATAGAAAGAATGATTGCGGGAGCTGGGAAGTGAATCCTTACCTACCGTCGATGCGAAACGATTGGAAACATCGAATATCACGTATGCGTGCCAATTATCGATAGAACGAACGATTGCGGGAGCTGGAAAGTGGATCCTTAGCTACCGTCGATGCAGAACGATTAGAAACATCGAATATCACATATTCGTGCCAATTATCGATAGAAAGAACGATTGCGGGAGCTGGGAAGTGAATCCTCAGCTACCATCGATGCAGAACGATTGGAAACATCGAATATCACGTATCCGTGCCAATTATCGATAGAAAGAACGATTGCGGTTGCTGGGAAGTGAATTCTTAGCTACCGTCGATGCAGAACGATTGGAAACATCGAATATCACGTATGCGTGCCAATTATCGATAGAAAGAACGATTGCTGGAGCTGGGAAGTGAATCCTTACCTACCGTCGATGCAAAACGATTGGAAACATCGGATATCACGTATTCGTGCCAATTTTAGATAGAAAGAACGATTGCTGGAGCCGGGAAGCGAATCCTTACCTACCGTCGATGCAAAACGATTGGAAACATCGAATATCACGTATGCGTGCTAATTATCGATAGAAAGAACGATTGCGGGAGCTGGGAAGTGGATCCTTAGCTTCCGTCGATGCAGAACGATTAGAAACATCGAATATCACATATTCGTGCCAATTATCGATAGAAAGAACGATTGCGGGAGCTGGGAAGTGAATCCTCAGCTACCATCGATGCAGAACGATTGGAAACATCGAATATCACGTATCCGTGCCAATTATCAATAGAAAGAACGATTGCGGGAGCTGGGAAGTGAATCCTTAGCTACCGCCGATGCGAAACGATTGGAAACATCGAATATCACGTATTCGTCCGAATTTTAGATAGAAAGAATGATTGCGGGAGCTGGGAAGTGAATCCATACCTACCGCCGATGCGAAACGATTGGAAACATCGAATATCACTTATTCGTGCGAATTTTAGATAGAAAGAATGATTGCGGGTGCTGGGAAGTGAATCCTTACCTACCGTCGATGCGAAACGATTGGAAACATCGAATATCACGTATGCGTGCCAATTATCGATAGAACGAACGATTGCGGGAGCTGGAAAGTGGATCCTTAGCTACCGTCGATGCAGAACGATTGGAAACATCGAATATCACATATTCGTGCCAATTATCGATAGAAAGAACGATTGCGGGAGCTGGGAAGTGAATCCTCAGCTACCGTCGATGCAGAACGATTGGAAACATCGATTATCACGTATGCGTGCCAATTATCGATAGAAAGAACCTTTGCGGGAGCTGGGAAGTGAATCCTTAGTTACCGTCGATGCAGAACGATTGGAAACATCGAATATCACATATTCGTGCCAATTAACGATAGAAAGAACGATTGCGGTTGCTGGGAAGTGAATTCTTAGCTACCGTCGATGCAGAACGATTGGAAACATCGAATATCACGTATGCGTGCCAATTATCGATAGAAAGAACGATTGCTGGAGCTGGGAAGTGAATCCTTACCTACCGTCGATGCAAAACGATTGGAAACATCGAATATCACGTATTCGTGCCAATTTTAGATAGAAAGAACGATTGCTGGAGCTGGGAAGTGAATCCTTACCTACCGTCGATGCAAAACGATTGGAAACATCGAATATCACGTATGCGTGCTAATTATCGATAGAAAGAACGATTGCGGGAGCTGGGAAGTTAATCCTTACCTACCGTCGATGCGAAACGATTGGAAACATCGAATATTACGTATGCGTGCCAATTATCGATAGAACGAACGATTGCGGGAGCTGGAAAGTGGATCCTTAGCTTCCGTCGATGCAGAACGATTAGAAACATCGAATATCACATATTCGTGCCAATTATCGATAGAAAGAACGATTGCGGGAGCTGGGAAGTGAATCCTCAGCTACCATCGATGCAGAACGATTGGAAACATCGAATATCACGTATCCGTGCCAATTATCAATAGAAAGAACGATTGCGGGAGCTGGGAAGTGAATCCTTAGCTACCGCCGATGCGAAACGATTGGAAACATCGAATATCACGTATTCGTCCGAATTTTAGATAGAAAGAATGATTGCGGGAGCTGGGAAGTGAATCCATACCTACCGCCGATGCGAAACGATTGGAAACATCGAATATCACTTATTCGTGCGAATTTTAGATAGAAAGAATGATTGCGGGTGCTGGGAAGTGAATCCTTACCTACCGTCGATGCGAAACGATTGGAAACATCGAATATCACGTATGCGTGCCAATTATCGATAGAACGAACGATTGCGGGAGCTGGAAAGTGGATCCTTAGCTACCGTCGATGCAGAACGATTGGAAACATCGAATATCACATATTCGTGCCAATTATCGATAGAAAGAACGATTGCGGGAGCTGGGAAGTGAATCCTCAGCTACCGTCGATGCAGAACGATTGGAAACATCGAATATCACGTATGCGTGCCAATTATCGATAGAAAGAACCTTTGCGGGAGCTGGGAAGTGAATCCTTAGTTACCGTCGATGCAGAACGATTGGAAACATCGAATATCACGTATCCGTGCCAATTATCGATAGAAAGAACGATTGCGGTTGCTGGGAAGTGAATTCTTAGCTACCGTCGATGCAGAACGATTGGAAACATCGAATATCACGTATGCGTGCCAATTATCGATAGAAAGAACGATTGCTGGAGCTGGGAAGTGAATCCTTACCTACCGTCGATGCAAAACGATTGGAAACATCGGATATCACGTATTCGTGCCAATTTTAGATAGAAAGAACGATTGCTGGAGCCGGGAAGCGAATCCTTACCTACCGTCGATGCAAAACGATTGGAAACATCGAATATCACGTATGCGTGCTAATTATCGATAGAAAGAACGATTGCGGGAGCTGGGAAGTGGATCCTTAGCTTCCGTCGATGCAGAACGATTAGAAACATCGAATATCACATATTCGTGCCAATTATCGATAGAAAGAACGATTGCGGGAGCTGGGAAGTGAATCCTCAGCTACCATCGATGCAGAACGATTGGAAACATCGAATATCACGTATCCGTGCCAATTATCAATAGAAAGAACGATTGCGGGAGCTGGGAAGTGAATCCTTAGCTACCGCCGATGCGAAACGATTGGAAACATCGAATATCACGTATTCGTCCGAATTTTAGATAGAAAGAATGATTGCGGGAGCTGGGAAGTGAATCCTTAGCTACCGCCGATGCGAAACGATTGGAAACATCGAATATCACGTATTCGTCCGAATTTTAGATAGAAAGAATGATTGCGGGAGCTGGGAAGTGAATCCATACCTACCGCCGATGCGAAACGATTGGAAACATCGAATATCACTTATTCGTGCGAATTTTAGATAGAAAGAATGATTGCGGGTGCTGGGAAGTGAATCCTTACCTACCGTCGATGCGAAACGATTGGAAACATCGAATATCACGTATGCGTGCCAATTATCGATAGAACGAACGATTGCGGGAGCTGGAAAGTGGATCCTTAGCTACCGTCGATGCAGAACGATTGGAAACATCGAATATCACGTATGCGTGCCAATTATCGATAGAAAGAACGATTGCTGGAGCTGGGAAGTGAATCCTTACCTACCGTCGATGCAAAACGATTGGAAACATCGAATATCACGTATTCGTGCCAATTTTAGATAGAAAGAACGATTGCTGGAGCTGGGAAGTGAATCCTTACCTACCGTCGATGCAAAACGATTGGAAACATCGAATATCACGTATGCGTGCTAATTATCGATAGAAAGAACGATTGCGGGAGCTGGGAAGTTAATCCTTACCTACCGTCGATGCGAAACGATTGGAAACATCGAATATTACGTATGCGTGCCAATTATCGATAGAACGAACGATTGCGGGAGCTGGAAAGTGGATCCTTAGCTTCCGTCGATGCAGAACGATTAGAAACATCGAATATCACATATTCGTGCCAATTATCGATAGAAAGAACGATTGCGGGAGCTGGGAAGTGAATCCTCAGCTACCATCGATGCAGAACGATTGGAAACATCGAATATCACGTATTCGTCCGAATTTTAGATAGAAAGAATGATTGCGGGAGCTGGGAAGTGAATCCATACCTACCGCCGATGCGAAACGATTGGAAACATCGAATATCACTTATTCGTGCGAATTTTAGATAGAAAGAATGATTGCGGGTGCTGGGAAGTGAATCCTTACCTACCGTCGATGCGAAACGATTGGAAACATCGAATATCACGTATGCGTGCCAATTATCGATAGAACGAACGATTGCGGGAGCTGGAAAGTGGATCCTTAGCTACCGTCGATGCAGAACGATTGGAAACATCGAATATCACGTATGCGTGCCAATTATCGATAGAAAGAACGATTGCTGGAGCTGGGAAGTGAATCCTTACCTACCGTCGATGCAAAACGATTGGAAACATCGAATATCACGTATTCGTGCCAATTTTAGATAGAAAGAACGATTGCTGGAGCTGGGAAGTGAATCCTCAGCTACCGTCGATGCAGAACGATTGGAAACATCGAATATCACGTATTCGTCCGAATTTTAGATAGAAAGAATGATTGCGGGAGCTGGGAAGTGAATCCTTACCTACCGTCGATGCGAAACGATTGGAAACATCGAATATCACGTATGCGTGCCAATTATCGATAGAACGAACGATTGCGGGAGCTGGAAAGTGGATCCTTAGCTACCGTCGATGCAGAACGATTGGAAACATCGAATATCACATATTCGTGCCAATTATCGATAGAAAGAACGATTGCGGGAGCTGGGAAGTGAATCCTCAGCTACCGTCGATGCAGAACGATTGGAAACATCGAATATCACGTATGCGTGCCAATTATCGATAGAAAGAACGATTGCTGGAGCTGGGAAGTGAATCCTTACCTACCGTCGATGCAAAACGATTGGAAACATCGAATATCACGTATTCGTGCCAATTTTAGATAGAAAGAACGATTGCTGGAGCTGGGAAGTGAATCCTTACCTACCGTCGATGCAAAACGATTGGAAACATCGAATATCACGTATTCGTGCCAATTTTAGATAGAAAGAACGATTGCTGGAGCTGGGAAGTGAATCCTTACCTACCGTCGATGCAAAACGATTGGAAACATCGAATATCACGTATGCGTGCTAATTATCGATAGAAAGAACGATTGTGGGAGCTGGGAAGTTAATCCTCACCTATCGTCGATGCAAAACGATTGCAAACATCGAATAGCACGTATTCGTGCCAATTATCGATAGAAACAACGATTGCGGGAGCTGGGAAGTGAATCCTTACCTACCGTCGATGCAAAACGATTGGAAACATCGAATATCACGTATTCGTGCGAATTTTAGATAGAAAGAATGATTGCGGGAGCTGGGAAGTGAATCCTTACCTACCGTCGATGCGAAACGATTGGAAACATCGAATATTACGTATGCGTGCCAATTATCGATAGAACGATCGATTGCGGGCGCTGGAAAGTGGATCCTTAGCTTCCGTCGATGCAGAACGATTAGAAACATCGAATATCACATATTCGTGCCAATTTTCGATAGAAAGAACGATTGCGGGAGCTGGGAAGTGAATCCTCAGCTACCATCGATGCAGAACGATTGGAAACATCGAATATCACGTATCCGTGCCAATTATCAATAGAAAGAACGATTGCGGGAGCTGGGAAGTGAATCCTTAGCTACCGCCGATGCGAAACGATTGGAAACATCGAATATCACGTATTCGTCCGAATTTTAGATAGAAAGAATGATTGCGGGAGCTGGGAAGTGAATCCATACCTACCGCCGATGCGAAACGATTGGAAACTTCGAATATCACTTATTCGTGCGAATTTTAGATAGAAAGAATGATTGCGGGTGCTGGGAAGTGAATCCTTACCTACCGTCGATGCGAAACGATTGGAAACATCGAATATCACGTATGCGTGCCAATTATCGATAGAACGAACGATTGCGGGAGCTGGAAAGTGGATCCTTAGCTATCGTCGATGCAGAACGATTGGAACCATCGAATATCACATATTCGTGCCAATTATCGATAGAAAGAACGATTGCGGGAGCTGGGAAGTGAATCCTCAGCTACCGTCGATGCAGAACGATTGGAAACATCGAATATCACGTATGCGTGCCAATTATCGATAGAAAGAACCTTTGCGGGAGCTGGGAAGTGAATCCTTAGTTACCGTCGATGCAGAACGATTGGAAACATCGAATATCACATATTCGTGCCAATTAACGATAGAAAGAACGATTGCGGTTGCTGGGAAGTGAATTCTTAGCTACCGTCGATGCAGAACGATTGGAAACATCGAATATCACGTATGCGTGCCAATTATCGATAGAAAGAACGATTGCTGGAGCTGGGAAGTGAATCCTTACCTACCGTCGATGCAAAACGATTGGAAACATCGAATATCACGTATTCGTGCCAATTTTAGATAGAAAGAACGATTGCTGGAGCTGGGAAGTGAATCCTTACCTACCGTCGATGCAAAACGATTGGAAACATCGAATATCACGTATGCGTGCTAATTATCGATAGAAAGAACGATTGCGGGAGCTGGGAAGTTAATCCTCACCTATCGTCGATGCAAAACGATTGCAAACATCGAATATCACGTATGCGTGCCAATTATCGATAGAAAGAACGATTGCGGGAGCTGGGAAGTGAATCCTTAGTTACCGTCGATGCAGAACGATTGGAAACATCGAATATCACATATTCGTGCCAATTAACGATAGAAAGAACGATTGCGGTTGCTGGGAAGTGAATTCTAAGCTACCGTCGATGCAAAACGATTGGAAACCTCGAATAGCACGTATTCGTGCCAATTATCGATAGAAAGAACGATTGCTGGAGCTGGGAAGTGAATCCTTAGCTACCGTCGATGCAGAACGATTGGAAACATCGAATTTCACGTATTCGTGCCAATTATCCATAGAAAGAACGATTGCGGGAGCAGGGAAGTGAATCCATACCTACCGCCGATGCGAAACGATTGGAAACATCGAATATCACGTATGCGTGCCAATTATCGATAGAACGAACGATTGCGGGAGCTGGAAAGTGGATCCTTAGCTACCGTCGATGCAGAACGATTGGAAACATCGAATATCACATATTCGTGCCAATTATCGATAGAAAGAACGATTGCGGGAGCTGGGAAGTGAATCCTTTCCTACCGTCGATGCGAAACGATTGGAAACATCGAATATCACGTATTCGTCCGAATTTTAGATAGAAAGAATGATTGCGGGAGCTGGGAAGTGAATCCATACCTACCGTCGATGCGAAACGATTGGAAACATCGAATATCACGTATGCGTGCCAATTATCGATAGAAAGAACGATTGCGGGAGCTGGGAAGTGAATCCTTAGCTACCGTCGATGCAGAACGATTGGAAACATCGAATATCACATATTCGTGCCAATTAACGATAGAAAGAACGATTGCGGTTGCTGGGAAGTGAATTCTTAGCTACCGTCGATGCAGAACGATTAGAAACATCGAATATCACATATTCGTGCCAATTATCGATAGAAAGAACGATTGCGGGAGCTGGGAAGTGAATCCTCAGCTACCGTCGATGCAGAACGATTGGAAACATCGAATATCACGTATTCGTCCGAATTTTAGATAGAAAGAATGATTGCGGGAGCTGGGAAGTGAATCCTTACCTACCGTCGATGCGAAACGATTGGAAACATCGAATATCACGTATGCGTGCCAATTATCGATAGAACGAACGATTACGGGAGCTGGAAAGTGGATCCTTAGCTACCGTCGATGCAGAACGATTGGAAACATCGAATTTCACGTATTCGTGCCAATTATCCATAGAAAGAACGATTGCGGGAGCAGGGAAGTGAATCCATACCTACCGCCGATGCGAAACGATTGGAAACATCGAATATCACGTATGTCACGTTCCAGGTTGCGCCCGGAAGGGACACGCAGTTCAAAGACGCGGAGCGGTCGCGCCAAGAACTAGTACGATATACGCGAGATCGATAATGATTTGCAGTAGTTCAATTGAGTGTTAGATGATTATTAAGAGGGTCCTCGTGCGAGCTACGCGTTAAATATTCCTCTTTCGGATTCTCAGTCGAGGTAATTTGTAGGCAACCAAAAGATTCGCTTTTGTGCAGGGGAGGAGAATTTCGAATGGAACAGGGTTCCTCGGGGTCGAATGCTAGATTCGCGCACGCCGAGGAGGAAGGAAAAATAACTACAAGGGGAAAGGGAGCCTCGGGGTCGAATGCTAGATTCGCGCACGCCGAGGGGGAAGGAATGAATGAATTACTACAAAAGGAAAGGAAGTCTCGGGGTCGAATGCTGGATTCGCGCACGCCGAGGAAGAAGGGAAAATAACTACCAGGGGAAAGGGAGCCTCGGGGTCGAATGCTGGATTCGCGCACGCCGAGGAAGAAGGGAAAATAACTACAAGGGGAAAGGGAGCCTCGGGGTCGAATGCTGGATTCGCGCACGCCGGGGGGGAAGGAATGAATGAATTACTACAAAAGGAAAGGAAGCCTCGGGGTCGAATGCTGGATTCGCGCACGCCGAGGAGGAAGGGAAAGGACAATTATAATTGTGAAAAGGGATTCTACGGAGAAAATTACTGTAGGGTTAGGGATAAATGACCTTACGTGTATAGCAAATCGCGATGTTTCGATGTTTTCGTCTCGCACGAGTAACTTACTCCTTTATGTTGTGACTGATATGAAATAGTAATTATGCGTGGGTTCTTAGGTGAATGAAAGCACCACAGCTCGCTGAGGCGTATTCCGGTCAGCCACTGTGTGGGCCACGTCGAGGGTGCGTCCAGCTTGCACTCCCGAGGGTGAAGAGAATAAATTGGGGAAGCGAGGAAAAGATAACCCAGGCGGATTCGGATCTAGTCCGCTCCCACTCCCAGGGGGATGAGCATGGAGGGAAGGATAACCTAGGCGGATTCGGATCCAGTCCGCTCCCACTCCCAGGGGGATGAGAATAAAGTAGGAAACGAAGAAAAGATAACCCGGGCGGATTCGGATCTAGTCCGCTCCCACTCCCAGGGGGATGAGAATGAAGTGGGGGAGCTGAGGAAAGGATAACCCAGGCGGATTCGGATCTAGTCCGCTCCCGCTCCCAGGGGGATGAGAATAAGTTAAGAAATTGAGGAAAGGATAATTGGGGAAAAGGTGACGGTGCCTCGTCCGTTGTGTTTCGCAGTGGTCAGCCAATGGTTCACCAACGAGTAATGACTTCCTTGATAGATCCAGCCTGAACGTTCCGCAACTCTTCGGTGGACAAATTGAAGTACTCCTCTATAAAATATTCGCAATGTTATTATATTCACTATGTTCTTAACTAATTCTTTAACGTAATTGTATTCGTGATTTTAAATGTATTCACTATTTTCTCAACTAATTCCTTAGCGTAATTGTATTCGTGATTTTGAATATATTCACTATGTTCTCAACTAATTCTTTAACAGAATTGTATTCATGATTTTAAATGTATTCACTATGTTCTCTCAGGACTGTAGCTTCAGTGGTCAAGCTCTCAGAGTCATCATTGCGAACATGTTGCGTGAATATAACTATTATGACTCGATAACGCATATGGTATACGAAAATATCCTAAGTCTGTTAGACTAATTATTGAAATAGATCACGGAATTATTCTAAGTCCGTTATGGTATTTATTGAAATAAATCACGGATTTATTCTAAGTATTAATTGAAATAAATCGAGAAATATTCTAAGTTCCTTATGGAATAAAATGAAATAAATCGCGGGATAATTCTAAGTTCGTTATGGAATAAATTGAGATAAATCGGAAATATTCTAAGTTCCTTATAGTATAAATTGAAATAAATCGCGGGATAATTCTAAGTTCGTTATGGAATAAATTGAAATAAATCAGAAATATTCTAAGTTCCTTATAGTATAAATTGAAGTAAATCGGGAAGTATTCTAAGTTCCTTATGCAATTGATTGAAATAAAGCGGAAATATTCTATGTTCCTTATAGCATTAATTGGAATAAATCAGAAATATTCTAAGTCCGTTAAGGAATAAATTGAAATAAATCGAGAAATATTCTATGTTCCTTATAGTATTAAATTGAAATAAATCAGAAATATTCTAAGTTCCTTATGGAATAAATTGAAATAAATCGAGAGTGAACGCGGAGGTGATGCTAGCTACTGAGCTGATTGATGTGTCGACGTTTACTGCTGCTTGAAGACTGACTAAATGACTGGTGGTCCCGGTCTATTTATACTAGGCCCAGGAATTTCTGGTATGCGTGGTATGCGCGGAATGCCTGGTATGCGTGTGTGATGGCTTCTGCTGGTGTTGACTGCTGTGGAATGCCTGGTATGCGTGGTTCTCAACTACCAGTGATTCTCTATCGTTTCCTTAATGAACCTTCAATTAATTAAGAATTATAATACCTTTCGTTAATTTATTACAGATTAGTGTTATTGCAAAGCTAAGAGAGTTTGTACGTTAATATTAGTATTTTATTGGACATTATCGTCGTGAAGAGAGGTACTCGAGAGGACGCGAGAACGAGTAATGTCGAGATATCCTTGGGACGCGAAAGGGGCTTCTTCCTCGTGGAGTGAGGGCTACTCTTGGGGCGCGAAAGGGGGTTTCTTCCTCGTGGAGTGAGGGCTACTCTTGGGGCGCGAAAGGGGGTTTCTTCCTCGTGGAGTGAGGGCTACTCTTGGGTCGCGAAAGGGGCTTTCTTCCTCGTGGAGTGAGGGCTACTCTTGGGGCGCGAAAGGGGGTTTCTTCCTCGTGGAGTGAGGGCTACTCTTGGGGCGCGAAGGGGGGTTTCTTCCTCGTGGAGTGAGGGATATTCTTCGTCTCGAGTACTGGTGTAAGTTGTTATCATAAGGTAAGTGTCGTGTGTGTGTAGTGATGGGTTGATATTATATAGGTGTTCTTATTTGTTCGCAGGCATTCTGGCAGTGGAGTTGCGGGGATTGCAACTGTAAGTTTTTTATAATTGATTGGATGCTTTAGTTGTTCACAGGTATTGTTGAATTGGGATTGTAACTATACGTGTCTTTTATAATTTGTAGGATGTTTTAATTGTTCACAGGCACCGCCGAATGGGGCATAGGAGGAGCGAATGGGTTTCGAAAGAGTGAAAAGAGCGAATGGGTTTGGAAAAAATGAAAGGGGATTTCGAAAGAGTGAATGGGTTTGAAAAAAATGAAAGGGGTTTCGAAAGAGTGGAAGGGGTGTGGAAGGAGTGAAAGGGGTTTGGAAGGAGTGGAAGGGGTGCTCAGTTCGTGCTGGACATAACATAGCCACAGGGGCAGCCCAGCGCTCACATCATAGCGGATTTGAGTAAATGGTAAAAGGAAAAAATGTGAGCCGTCGCGCGGGAAACAGGACGGCACGTCACACCTCCCCCCTTATTGTAAGAAATGCTTGCATTTCTTTAGTGAGAGATGCGTCGAACGAAAATATAATTGTTTCCCTTGATTACGTACCGGATGTATCGATAATAAACGAAAGTTTAAAGAAAAGAGATACCTTTTGGGTTTCATTTTAAATCATTTTGAACGTAGCCTTAAGTACGAGAGTAATTTGTAAGGTACTAAAATATTTATTTTCCATTTGTTTAACTAGTGGAACTTATTTACCACTAGAATTGTTTAAGGCGGGTATACTAAGCTAAATTATATACATTGTCTGCTGTAATGTATAATTTGTAGGTAAACTAGTAATAGGTATTATTGTAACTAAAGTAAATTAATTAAGGTAAGTACAACTAAGCTATGTGTTGTTTTTTTTTTTTTTTGTTTTTTTTGTTTGCTTTTTTTTTGTTGTTTTAGTAGGTTAACCAGGCTAAGTAGAATTAAGTTTAGAATTAAGGAGTAATGTTAATAATTAAGATAGGTAAGACTAGGGTAAGTACGAATTAAGTGTAGGATTAAGGGTTAGAGTTAATAATTAAGTAACGTAAATATAGGTAAGACTAGGGTAAGTACCAATTAAGTGTAGGATAAAGAAGTAACGTTAATAATTAAGTGAAGTATTATAGATATAAGTAAGTACTAATTAAGTGTAGGATTAAAATTAGGGAGTAAAATATTTTAATGCTATTTTGATGAACTAATAACTTAGTATAAGGATAAGGAATGGCACAATGTGTGGCAATAGGGGATAATAGAGGGACGTGTTCCCTGTTCAAAATTACGTGGGTTGATTAGGATGGCAAAGGGGGCAAAAAGGGGATATAAAAGGGATGTGGCGAGTCGGGGGCATGGTTAGAACAGTACTCTGGTTGGGGGAGACGGCCAATACAGCTACAGCGCGCATGACCTTAATTTACGTGCCTTATTGGCGTGTATGATTTTGTGACCATTGTTCCAAGATATCTTTAGGTTTTGTAAAGGTAGAACTTCGATGACCTTGTGCGGGCCAGTGTAGTGATCTGCGAATTTTCCTTTTCGGCTGTTCTTTATTACGAAGACCTCGTCTCCGGCTTGGAAGGTTTCCTCGTTTATGCGACGATCGTAATACATTTTGTATCTTTGTTTTGCGCATTTCAGCCTATCCGCGGCAAGACTCTGTAGTTCCTTGATGCACTCTGTTAGTCGCGAAAGGTAACCCCCGTACGTTTCGTCGTCCGGGAGTTCAAACTGCCGCTGCTGGGCGGGGACCCGTGCTATTTTCCCGAATACTAGTTCGTGTGGAGTGTAACCGGTACCTTCATGGACACTCGTATTATAGGAGAATGCCGCGAGATCGGTCCAACTATCCCAATCATCGTTTTGATTTACGTACATTTTCAAATATTCTATCAAGACTATGTGTGATCTCTCCAAGGATCCATTCGATTGGGGATGGAACGCGGTGGTCTTACATTGCGCGATCCTGAATTTACGAGCAATAGTTCTCATAAACGCGCTGGTGAAGTTCGATCCTTGGTCGGTGAGGACAGATTTTGGCGCGCCAAATCGGCATATCAGATTTTTTATGAAGGCATCAGCAACTTCCAGAGAGGTGGTGCCCTTCAGTGGTGCACATACGAAGTATTTTGTAAGTAAGTCCTGCATGGTAAGTATATACATGTTTCCAGCGGGGGATGGAGGAAGAGGACCCACTATGTCTAATCCGACCTTATCGAACGCTGTACCGGGGGTGTCAGTTAAAACCATTGGTTGCCGCGTTTTTATTCGGACCAACTTTTTCCTTTGACAAAGCAAGCAGTTTCGAATGTAGATGCGAACTTGTTGTTTCATTCCCTGCCAATAGTAGGCGTGACGGATCCTTTTAAGTGTTTTGCTTACGCCTCTATGCCCTCCAATAGCCGAGGAGTGGCTTTCCTCTATTATCACGGGTCTTAGACTTTCGTCAGGAATTTGGACGGTTTGTGTGCAAATAGTGATTTGTACATTTTCTTCGGACAGTCTAGTATGAATTTCCGATATTATTTCTTCCCAGACCAAAGCACCAATTTTAGGTGTTTTAGCTATGCTAAATCCGGGTAATTGCAATTCTCTTATTACATCCTTGAGTGAGTTCACGGCTTCGCAGAAAATTTCGGGTTCCATCGGGTAATTAGCCCTTTCTTTAACAACTAAACCAATGATTGTTTTGCCTTTGTGTTTTAATACGCGTGCACGTCCGAGTGTAATATCTCTTCGAATGGGAAAACCCGCGTGTGTTCTCAAATTTTGTCCTCCGTCATCACAGACGTTGCCGTCACCTGCCAGGAAGATTACTAAGGGTCCGGGCCGGATGGCTAAGGGGTCACGACTGAAGTGGAGATTGCTGTTGGCGCGGATCGCTTCCCGCGGGGCGCCTTCTATGGATTCGTTATCCGTTTCGTCGTTCTCTGACTCTCCTTGTGAGGTGTCGTCTTCGCTGGAAAGGTGATTAGGAGGCGTATATGGGCCATCTTCGGTGTCGACTTCGTAAGGTAGCGCTGCGTAATTGTGCGATGAATCAGGTGCATTTCTACTGGTGGAGGGTGCGCGGAGTGTTGGTTGTATTACAGGGGTCAGTGTCGTGTCTGCGATACTATCGGGGCTTAAGCTTTCCCTCTTCCGAGTATTTTTGGGGGCACTGAAGAGAGACTCATCTGAATCGCTCGAGATGGGGAATCCAGTTTCCCAACGTTGTTGCTCAGGTCCATGAATTCTGGGCCGCTTTTGATTTTCGGGCTCTGGGTGCCCTCCAGAATTGGAATCAGAATCGGACCGTGGGCGGATTGGACAGACGAACTCTGTCGTAGTGTCCGGTGGGTTGCGAGAGAGCGCGTCGGCCACTCGATTGGATTTCCCTGGTTGGTACTGGATTTCATAGTCGAATTCAGCAAGTTTTAATCGCCAACGAACGAGTCGTGAAGTCGGGTCCTTGACCCGGTGAAGCCAGACCAGTGGTTGGTGGTCGGTATAGAGAATAAATTTTCTACCATATAAGTAGGGTCGGAAATGGCTGGTACAATATATTATGGCCAGCAGTTCTTTCTCAATTGTAGAGTAGTTTACCTCTGCTTGGCACAGAAGTCGGGACGCATAGGCGAGGGGTAGTTCTTTGTCTCCGTAAGTTTGTGTGATTATTCCGCCAACGGCATAATCTGATGCATCGGTGGTAAGATGGAATTCTTTTTCGAAGTTTGGGAATTGGAGTATGGGTTCCTGAATCAATTTGTCCTTGAGGTACGCGAACGATTTTTGTTGGGCTTCGCCCCATATAAATGGTGTACCCTTTTTAAGTAACGAAGTGAGGGCCCTTGCTTCTTTGGAGAAGTTGGGGATAAATCGCCTATAATACCCTGTGAGTCCCAGGAATTGCTTTATGCCTTTTGTATTGCGGGGCGGAGGGTAATTTAAAACCGCGGTAATTTTGTGAGGATCCGGTTTTACGCCGTTATCCGTAATGACGTGGCCTAAGTATGCTACTTCCTTCCGAAGAAATTGACACTTGCTTGGCTGAAGTTTCAGGTTGGCTTGACGTAATCGATCGGCAAGCTTGCGAAACTTAATTCCGTGCTCGTTCAGCGAACTCGAGTAGAGGACTATGTCGTCCAGGTATACGAACATCTCGGAGCCTTGTAGTCCCGAAAGGATGTGGTCCATTAGGCGTTGGAAGGTTGCAGGGGCGTTACGTAGGCCAAAGGGCATCCTCGAAAATTCATAGTGGCCATGGGGGGCCGAGAACGCAGTTTTTTGTGCATCTTCTGGTTTCATCGGGATCTGATGAAATCCGGATACGAGATCGAAGATTGAGAAGTATTTAGCTCCTCCGAGCTGGTCGAGTATATCTATAATGTTCGGCAGGGGGTAAGCGTCGGGAACGGTTTTTTGGTTAAGTTGGCGGTAGTCGATAACCATTCTCCATTTTTTCTTCCCGTCGGGCCCTGCTTTCTTCGGGACTATCCAGAGGGGTGAGTTGTACGGGGATATGGATGGTCTGACTATTCTTTGTTCGAGGAGTTCCTTCATCTGTGCGCGGATTTCCTCCTTATGGATGGGAGGGAAACGGTACTGTTTGGTGGATACTGGGGCTGCATCCGTGGTTTCGATAGCATGGCTGATGGCATTCGTGTGGCCTAGAGGTTCGCCAGGCAAGTGGAATATGTCTTCGTATTTGCCGACGAGTTCGTGGACGTGAGCTTCTTCTTCCCGATTGAGGTCTCTCGGGGATATGAGGTCGAGTATCGCTGCGACTCTTGTTTGTTGTCTGGGCTCGCCCTTATTGGGGATATTAGTGGAGGTGACCATTTGTAAACCCGGTGTAGGTAAAATTTGGTGTGCAACCTTCTGTTCCGCAGCTGAGTATACGAGGGATGTGGGGTTTTTTTCGATATGTGGATTTCTTCTTTCTGTAAGGGATTCGCTAGGGGGAGTGGGCCGGTTGCCCTTTTGTGAACAGGGGTTCATCGCGTCTTTGGATATCTTCAAAGACACGGCTTCCTCGGTATACTGTAACTGGGGGTACGTCGTGGGAGCTTCTTCAAATTCTTCCAGGTGAACCAGGGGTACGGGTATGGTTGCTGGCTGCTCGTTTGCGTTCGTCACGCGTAAGCTTGCTTTTCCTCCATCGTTTCGCACCAGGGCTTTTCCAGCGTATAAACCTTCTCCTAGGTCGAGTCGTGGAATGTATCCTTCTTCGACTTCGGGATTGGCGACGTATGCGTGGGCGACGATGCTTGTCCTTGGGGGTATTGTCGTTTCATCGACCCTGTTGAAAGGAACGAAATTGCCGTTAAATGCTAGCCATCTATTTTTGAAGTCTACCGTCACTCCGCTTTCGGTCAGGAATCCTGATCCTAGTAACCCTTGATAGCGTATGGGTATGGTGTCTTCAACGACGTGAAATTGTACGGGGTAGTTGAATAAGTTTGCTGTGAGGGTGCCTTGGGTGGGCACCAAGTTTTCGGTGATTCCGATTAAGTCGATTACGTTGTCCCTGTCGATGTCGCTGGGCGTTTTGATGCATGACCGCTTTATCAGATTTACCTCTGCTCCTGTGTCGATCATCAAGTCCGTGGGAAAGTTCAATTGCGGGCTGCGGACGTTGATGGAGGGGACATTGTTGTAGGGTGAGAGGTGCACCTTGGCGATTCTGGGCGGAGTTGGTTCGTAGGCCGGAATGTATTTATTGGGTGCGCATTTGTCCTGCCCGTTCCACGAGGCGCCTCCCTGTAATCTCGTGGGGGCTGGTCGTTTCCCGACATGTTCTGATCGCGCATTTTCTTACGACATTCCGCGGCCAAGTGTCCTATTCTCCCGCAGTAGTTGCAGGTTCGTGTCTCTGCTTGACGTGGAGTATTATAGTCCTTCGTTGTGAGCGAACGGTCGAATCCTCTTCCTGTAGGTCGTTCCGGGGTCCGCGTAAGAGGTGGGCGGTTATGGATCGGGTACATTCTGCAGGATCGTGCGTCGTGTCCTTCCCGATTGCATAATTGGCATTGGGTTCGGGGAGCCCGTTCTCCCGTAAACCGGTGGCGATCGCGCTCAATCAGTTTCGCGACCCGGACGGCCCTGTCGAAGGCTTCATCTAATGACGTTAATGTTGTGGGGTCCATTTGACTGCGCATCGAAAGGGGAAGTCCGTCCAAAAAGGATCTCAATGCTAGCTGGTCAATGTCGTATAACGCCGTTCTCGAGTTTCGATAGTAGGTAGTATCTTCGTCTGTAATGGCGAACTTCAGGTCCTTTACTCTTAAAATATAATCCAATATGTGTTCGTTCCTTCCAATTATAATATTAGCTAGTTCGCCGCGGTAATGGTCAGACGTTTTAGCCGGGGCGAACACTGTTTTCAGTCTGCCGATGAATGCGTTTACGGTATCGAAGCAATAGTCCTCCACGACCAAGTACGCGTGTTTTTGTAAGCGGTTTCTTAACAAGCATGCCAATTGAGGTTCGGATGCAGGAGGGATCATATCCCGAGCTCTTCTACACGCTCTCGCAAATTGCAGGATCGACATATTGTGTCCATCGAAACGTGGTACCGTCTCAACGGCATCCTTCAGAGTGACCTGAAGTTTTCCATTCGTTATCGGTTCGCTAAACGCGTCGTTACGTGGGCTCCCTTCGCGGCAACAGGAGGCGGGAGTTTCCAGACGTGTTTTAATGCGTTGTTTCTTTGTTAGCATGTCTACTGCATCTTGCAGGGATGCTATCTGTTTAGCGAGGTTTTCCAATCCGGGGGCGGATTGAGGTATTTGTTCTTCATGAAAAGAATCGCCGTGTGGACTAACAGGTCGCATTTGTTTGGTCGCGAATAAATCATAGTGTGCTTCGATTTGAGCTTGTTTTTCGCGCAAGAGATTCAATTTATCGTGCAACGCGGCGGTTGACGCGTCAATAGCTCTATTAGCTTCCTCCACGGAGGTAGTGAGGGGGTTGGATTCGTCGGCGTCACCGTACAGCGACATGGTTTTATACGAGCAAGACGAAAAATAATTTATATGTATATATATAGGGGCTTAAACAATAGGACGAATGATCTATTTGCAAGTAATTAACATACTGCATGCGCAGGAAGAAAAGGCTATTGTGGGATTATTAAATTTTCGAGATCCCACCGTTTCTTTTCAAAAGTATGTAGAGGGCAATTGTGGGATTCTTAAATTTTCGAGATTCCACCGTTTCTTTTCAAAAGTATGTAGAGGGCAATTGTGGGATTCTTAAATTTTCGAAATTCCACCGTTTCTTTTCAAAAGTATGTAGAGGGCAATTGTGGGATTATTAAAATTTTCGACATCCCACCGCTGTCACCAATTAACGTGTCACGTTCCAGGTTGCGCCCGGAAGGGACACGCAGTTCAAAGACGCGGAGCGGTCGCGCCAAGAACTAGTACGATATACGCGAGATCGATAATGATTTGCAGTAGTTCAATTGAGTGTTAGATGATTATTAAGAGGGTCCTCGTGCGAGCTACGCGTTAAATATTCCTCTTTCGGATTCTCAGTCGAGGTAATTTGTAGGCAACCAAAAGATTCGCTTTTGTGCAGGGGAGGAGAATTTCGAATGGAACAGGGTTCCTCGGGGTCGAATGCTAGATTCGCGCACGCCGAGGAGGAAGGAAAAATAACTACAAGGGGAAAGGGAGCCTCGGGGTCGAATGCTAGATTCGCGCACGCCGAGGGGGAAGGAATGAATGAATTACTACAAAAGGAAAGGAAGTCTCGGGGTCGAATGCTGGATTCGCGCACGCCGAGGAAGAAGGGAAAATAACTACCAGGGGAAAGGGAGCCTCGGGGTCGAATGCTGGATTCGCGCACGCCGAGGAAGAAGGGAAAATAACTACAAGGGGAAAGGGAGCCTCGGGGTCGAATGCTGGATTCGCGCACGCCGGGGGGGAAGGAATGAATGAATTACTACAAAAGGAAAGGAAGCCTCGGGGTCGAATGCTGGATTCGCGCACGCCGAGGAGGAAGGGAAAGGACAATTATAATTGTGAAAAGGGATTCTACGGAGAAAATTACTGTAGGGTTAGGGATAAATGACCTTACGTGTATAGCAAATCGCGATGTTTCGATGTTTTCGTCTCGCACGAGTAACTTACTCCTTTATGTTGTGACTGATATGAAATAGTAATTATGCGTGGGTTCTTAGGTGAATGAAAGCACCACAGCTCGCTGAGGCGTATTCCGGTCAGCCACTGTGTGGGCCACGTCGAGGGTGCGTCCAGCTTGCACTCCCGAGGGTGAAGAGAATAAATTGGGGAAGCGAGGAAAAGATAACCCAGGCGGATTCGGATCTAGTCCGCTCCCACTCCCAGGGGGATGAGCATGGAGGGAAGGATAACCTAGGCGGATTCGGATCCAGTCCGCTCCCACTCCCAGGGGGATGAGAATAAAGTAGGAAACGAAGAAAAGATAACCCGGGCGGATTCGGATCTAGTCCGCTCCCACTCCCAGGGGGATGAGAATGAAGTGGGGGAGCTGAGGAAAGGATAACCCAGGCGGATTCGGATCTAGTCCGCTCCCGCTCCCAGGGGGATGAGAATAAGTTAAGAAATTGAGGAAAGGATAATTGGGGAAAAGGTGACGGTGCCTCGTCCGTTGTGTTTCGCAGTGGTCAGCCAATGGTTCACCAACGAGTAATGACTTCCTTGATAGATCCAGCCTGAACGTTCCGCAACTCTTCGGTGGACAAATTGAAGTACTCCTCTATAAAATATTCGCAATGTTATTATATTCACTATGTTCTTAACTAATTCTTTAACGTAATTGTATTCGTGATTTTAAATGTATTCACTATTTTCTCAACTAATTCCTTAGCGTAATTGTATTCGTGATTTTGAATATATTCACTATGTTCTCAACTAATTCTTTAACAGAATTGTATTCATGATTTTAAATGTATTCACTATGTTCTCTCAGGACTGTAGCTTCAGTGGTCAAGCTCTCAGAGTCATCATTGCGAACATGTTGCGTGAATATAACTATTATGACTCGATAACGCATATGGTATACGAAAATATCCTAAGTCTGTTAGACTAATTATTGAAATAGATCACGGAATTATTCTAAGTCCGTTATGGTATTTATTGAAATAAATCACGGATTTATTCTAAGTATTAATTGAAATAAATCGAGAAATATTCTAAGTTCCTTATGGAATAAAATGAAATAAATCGCGGGATAATTCTAAGTTCGTTATGGAATAAATTGAGATAAATCGGAAATATTCTAAGTTCCTTATAGTATAAATTGAAATAAATCGCGGGATAATTCTAAGTTCGTTATGGAATAAATTGAAATAAATCAGAAATATTCTAAGTTCCTTATAGTATAAATTGAAGTAAATCGGGAAGTATTCTAAGTTCCTTATGCAATTGATTGAAATAAAGCGGAAATATTCTATGTTCCTTATAGCATTAATTGGAATAAATCAGAAATATTCTAAGTCCGTTAAGGAATAAATTGAAATAAATCGAGAAATATTCTATGTTCCTTATAGTATTAAATTGAAATAAATCAGAAATATTCTAAGTTCCTTATGGAATAAATTGAAATAAATCGAGAGTGAACGCGGAGGTGATGCTAGCTACTGAGCTGATTGATGTGTCGACGTTTACTGCTGCTTGAAGACTGACTAAATGACTGGTGGTCCCGGTCTATTTATACTAGGCCCAGGAATTTCTGGTATGCGTGGTATGCGCGGAATGCCTGGTATGCGTGTGTGATGGCTTCTGCTGGTGTTGACTGCTGTGGAATGCCTGGTATGCGTGGTTCTCAACTACCAGTGATTCTCTATCGTTTCCTTAATGAACCTTCAATTAATTAAGAATTATAATACCTTTCGTTAATTTATTACAGATTAGTGTTATTGCAAAGCTAAGAGAGTTTGTACGTTAATATTAGTATTTTATTGGACATTATCGTCGTGAAGAGAGGTACTCGAGAGGACGCGAGAACGAGTAATGTCGAGATATCCTTGGGACGCGAAAGGGGCTTCTTCCTCGTGGAGTGAGGGCTACTCTTGGGGCGCGAAAGGGGGTTTCTTCCTCGTGGAGTGAGGGCTACTCTTGGGGCGCGAAAGGGGGTTTCTTCCTCGTGGAGTGAGGGCTACTCTTGGGTCGCGAAAGGGGCTTTCTTCCTCGTGGAGTGAGGGCTACTCTTGGGGCGCGAAAGGGGGTTTCTTCCTCGTGGAGTGAGGGCTACTCTTGGGGCGCGAAGGGGGGTTTCTTCCTCGTGGAGTGAGGGATATTCTTCGTCTCGAGTACTGGTGTAAGTTGTTATCATAAGGTAAGTGTCGTGTGTGTGTAGTGATGGGTTGATATTATATAGGTGTTCTTATTTGTTCGCAGGCATTCTGGCAGTGGAGTTGCGGGGATTGCAACTGTAAGTTTTTTATAATTGATTGGATGCTTTAGTTGTTCACAGGTATTGTTGAATTGGGATTGTAACTATACGTGTCTTTTATAATTTGTAGGATGTTTTAATTGTTCACAGGCACCGCCGAATGG
Source organism: Nomada ferruginata (assembly GCA_963583965.1). Taxonomy (NCBI): domain Eukaryota; kingdom Metazoa; phylum Arthropoda; class Insecta; order Hymenoptera; family Apidae; genus Nomada; species Nomada ferruginata. Next base: position 2,231,274 of record OY757225.1, on the reverse strand, counting down.
GGCATAGGAGGAGCGAATGGGTTTCGAAAGAGTGAAAAGAGCGAATGGGTTTGGAAAAAATGAAAGGGGATTTCGAAAGAGTGAATGGGTTTGAAAAAAATGAAAGGGGTTTCGAAAGAGTGGAAGGGGTGTGGAAGGAGTGAAAGGGGTTTGGAAGGAGTGGAAGGGGTGCTCAGTTCGTGCTGGACATAACATAGCCACAGGGGCAGCCCAGCGCTCACATCATAGCGGATTTGAGTAAATGGTAAAAGGAAAAAATGTGAGCCGTCGCGCGGGAAACAGGACGGCACGTCACACGTATTCGTGCGAATTTTAGATAGAAAGAATGATTGCGGGAGCTGGGAAGTGAATCCATACCTACCGCCGATGCGAAACGATTGGAAACATCGAATATCACTTATTCGTGCGAATTTTAGATAGAAAGAATGATTCCGGGTGCTGGGAAGTGAATCCTTACCTACCGTCGATGCGAAACGATTGGAAACATCGAATATCACGTATGCGTGCCAATTATCGATAGAACGAACGATTGCGGGAGCTGGAAAGTGGATCCTTAGCTACCGTCGATGCAGAACGATTGGAAACATCGAATATCACATATTCGTGCCAATTATCGATAGAAAGAACGATTGCGGGAGCTGGGAAGTGAATCCTCAGCTACCGTCGATGCAGAACGATTGGAAACATCGAATATCACGTATGCGTGCCAATTATCGATAGAAAGAACGATTGCTGGAGCTGGGAAGTGAATCCTTACCTACCGTCGATGCAAAACGATTGGAAACATCGAATATCACGTATTCGTGCCAATTTTAGATAGAAAGAACGATTGCTGGAGCTGGGAAGTGAATCCTTACCTACCGTCGATGCAAAACGATTGGAAACATCGAATATCACGTATGCGTGCTAATTATCGATAGAAAGAACGATTGTGGGAGCTGGGAAGTTAATCCTCACCTATCGTCGATGCAAAACGATTGCAAACATCGAATAGCACGTATTCGTGCCAATTATCGATAGAAACAACGATTGCGGGAGCTGGGAAGTGAATCCTTACCTACCGTCGATGCAAAACGATTGGAAACATCGAATATCACGTATTCGTGCGAATTTTAGATAGAAAGAATGATTGCGGGAGCTGGGAAGTGAATCCTTACCTACCGTCGATGCGAAACGATTGGAAACATCGAATATTACGTATGCGTGCCAATTATCGATAGAACGATCGATTGCGGGCGCTGGAAAGTGGATCCTTAGCTTCCGTCGATGCAGAACGATTAGAAACATCGAATATCACATATTCGTGCCAATTTTCGATAGAAAGAACGATTGCGGGAGCTGGGAAGTGAATCCTCAGCTACCATCGATGCAGAACGATTGGAAACATCGAATATCACGTATCCGTGCCAATTATCAATAGAAAGAACGATTGCGGGAGCTGGGAAGTGAATCCTTAGCTACCGCCGATGCGAAACGATTGGAAACATCGAATATCACGTATTCGTCCGAATTTTAGATAGAAAGAATGATTGCGGGAGCTGGGAAGTGAATCCATACCTACCGCCGATGCGAAACGATTGGAAACTTCGAATATCACTTATTCGTGCGAATTTTAGATAGAAAGAATGATTGCGGGTGCTGGGAAGTGAATCCTTACCTACCGTCGATGCGAAACGATTGGAAACATCGAATATCACGTATGCGTGCCAATTATCGATAGAACGAACGATTGCGGGAGCTGGAAAGTGGATCCTTAGCTATCGTCGATGCAGAACGATTGGAAACATCGAATATCACATATTCGTGCCAATTATCGATAGAAAGAACGATTGCGGGAGCTGGGAAGTGAATCCTCAGCTACCGTCGATGCAGAACGATTGGAAACATCGAATATCACGTATGCGTGCCAATTATCGATAGAAAGAACGATTGCGGGAGCTGGGAAGTGAATCCTTAGCTACCGTCGATGCAGAACGATTGGAAACATCGAATATCACATATTCGTGCCAATTTTAGATAGAAAGAACGATTGCTGGAGCTGGGAAGTGAATCCTTACCTACCGTCGATGCAAAACGATTGGAAACATCGAATATCACGTATGCGTGCTAATTATCGATAGAAAGAACGATTGTGGGAGCTGGGAAGTTAATCCTCACCTATCGTCGATGCAAAACGATTGCAAACATCGAATAGCACGTATTCGTGCCAATTATCGATAGAAACAACGATTGCGGGAGCTGGGAAGTGAATCCTTACCTACCGTCGATGCAAAACGATTGGAAACATCGAATATCACGTATTCGTGCGAATTTTAGATAGAAAGAATGATTGCGGGAGCTGGGAAGTGAATCCTTACCTACCGTCGATGCGAAACGATTGGAAACATCGAATATTACGTATGCGTGCCAATTATCGATAGAACGATCGATTGCGGGCGCTGGAAAGTGGATCCTTAGCTTCCGTCGATGCAGAACGATTAGAAACATCGAATATCACATATTCGTGCCAATTATCGATAGAAAGAACGATTGCGGTTGCTGGGAAGTGAATTCTTAGCTACCGTCGATGCAGAACGATTGGAAACATCGAATATCACGTATGCGTGCCAATTATCGATAGAAAGAACGATTGCTGGAGCTGGGAAGTGAATCCTTACCTACCGTCGATGCAAAACGATTGGAAACATCGAATATCACGTATTCGTGCGAATTTTAGATAGAAAGAATGATTGCGCGAGCTGGGAAGTGAATCCTTACCTACCGTCGATGCGAAACGATTGGAAACATCGAATATCACGTATGCGTGCCAATTATCGATAGAACGAACGATTGCGGGAGCTGGAAAGTGGATCCTTAGCTACCGTCGACGCAGAACGATTGGAAACATCGAATATCACGTATTCGTGCCAATTTTAGATTGAAAGAACGATTGCTGGAGCTGGGAAGTGAATCCTTACCTACCGTCGATGCAAAACGATTGCAAACATCGAATAGCACGTATTCGTGCCAATTATCGATAGAAAGAACGATTGCGGGAGCTGGAAAGTGAATCCTTACCTACCGTCGATGCAAAACGATTGGAAACCTCGAATAGCACGTATTCGTGCCAATTATCGATAGAAAGAACGATTGCTGGAGCTGGGAAGTGAATCCTTAGCTACCGTCGATGCAGAACGATTGGAAACATCGAATTTCACGTATTCGTGCCAATTATCCATAGAAAGAACGATTGCGGGAGCAGGGAAGTGAATCCATACCTACCGCCGATGCGAAACGATTGGAAACATCGAATATCACGTATGCGTGCCAATTATCGATAGAACGAACGATTGCGGGAGCTGGAAAGTGGATCCTTAGCTACCGTCGATGCAGAACGATTGGAAACATCGAATATCACATATTCGTGCCAATTATCGATAGAAAGAACGATTGCGGGAGCTGGGAAGTGAATCCTTTCCTACCGTCGATGCGAAACGATTGGAAACATCGAATATCACGTATTCGTCCGAATTTTAGATAGAAAGAATGATTGCGGGAGCTGGGAAGTGAATCCATACCTACCGTCGATGCGAAACGATTGGAAACATCGAATATCACGTATGCGTGCCAATTATCGATAGAAAGAACGATTATGGGGGCAGGGAAGTGAATCCTTAGCTACCGCCGATGCGAAACGATTGGAAACATCGAATATCACGTATTCGTCCGAATTTTAGATAGAAAGAATGATTGCGGGAGCTGGGAAGTGAATCCTTACCTACCGTCGATGCGAAACGATTGGAAACATCGAATATCACGTATGCGTGCCAATTATCGATAGAACGAACGATTGCGGGAGCTGGAAAGTGGATCCTTAGCTACCGTCGATGCAGAACGATTAGAAACATCGAATATCACATATTCGTGCCAATTATCGATAGAAAGAACGATTGCGGGAGCTGGGAAGTGAATCCTCAGCTACCATCGATGCAGAACGATTGGAAACATCGAATATCACGTATCCGTGCCAATTATCGATAGAAAGAACGATTGCGGTTGCTGGGAAGTGAATTCTTAGCTACCGTCGATGCAGAACGATTGGAAACATCGAATATCACGTATGCGTGCCAATTATCGATAGAAAGAACGATTGCTGGAGCTGGGAAGTGAATCCTTACCTACCGTCGATGCAAAACGATTGGAAACATCGGATATCACGTATTCGTGCGAATTTTAGATAGAAAGAATGATTGCGGGAGCTGGGAAGTGAATCCTTACCTACCGTCGATGCGAAACGATTGGAAACATCGAATATCACGTATGCGTGCCAATTATCGATAGAACGAACGATTGCGGGAGCTGGAAAGTGGATCCTTAGCTACCGTCGATGCAGAACGATTGGAAACATCGAATATCACGTATTCGTGCCAATTTTAGATAGAAAGAACGATTGCTGGAGCCGGGAAGCGAATCCTTACCTACCGTCGATGCAAAACGATTGGAAACATCGAATATCACGTATGCGTGCTAATTATCGATAGAAAGAACGATTGCGGGAGCTGGGAAGTTAATCCTCACCTATCGTCGATGCAAAACGATTGCAAACATCGAATAGCACGTATTCGTGCCAATTATCGATAGAAAGAACGATTGCGGGAGCTGGGAAGTGAATCCTTACCTACCGTCGATGCAAAACGATTGGAAACCTCGAATAGCACGTATTCGTGTCAATTATCGATAGAAAGAACGATTGCTGGAGCTGGGAAGTGAATCCTTAGCTACCGTCGATGCAGAACGATTGGAAACATCGAATTTCACGTATTCGTGCCAATTATCCATAGAAAGAAGGATTGCGGGAGCAGGGAAGTGAATCCATACCTACCGCCGATGGGAAACGATTGGAAACATCGAATATCACGTATTCGTGCGAATTTTAGATAGAAAGACTGATTGCGGGAGCTGGGAAGTGAATCCTTACCTACCGTCGATGCGAAACGATTGGAAACATCGAATATCACGTATGCGTGCCAATTATCGATAGAACGAACGATTGCGTGAGCTGGAAAGTGGATCCTTAGCTACCGTCGACGCAGAACGATTGGAAACATCGAATATCACGTATTCGTGCCAATTTTAGATAGAAAGAACGATTGCTGGAGCTGGGAAGTGAATCCTTACCTACCGTCGATGCAAAACGATTGCAAACATCGAATAGCACGTATTCGTGCCAATTATCGATAGAAAGAACGATTGCGGGAGCTGGAAAGTGAATCCTTACCTACCGTCGATGCAAAACGATTGGAAACCTCGAATAGCACGTATTCGTGCCAATTATCGATAGAAAGAACGATTGCTGGAGCTGGGAAGTGAATCCTTAGCTACCGTCGATGCAGAACGATTGGAAACATCGAATTTCACGTATTCGTGCCAATTATCCATAGAAAGAACGATTGCGGGAGCAGGGAAGTGAATCCATACCTACCGCCGATGCGAAACGATTGGAAACATCGAATATCACGTATGCGTGCCAATTATCGATAGAACGAACGATTGCGGGAGCTGGAAAGTGGATCCTTAGCTACCGTCGATGCAGAACGATTGGAAACATCGAATATCACATATTCGTGCCAATTATCGATAGAAAGAACGATTGCGGGAGCTGGGAAGTGAATCCTTTCCTACCGTCGATGCGAAACGATTGGAAACATCGAATATCACGTATTCGTCCGAATTTTAGATAGAAAGAATGATTGCGGGAGCTGGGAAGTGAATCCATACCTACCGTCGATGCGAAACGATTGGAAACATCGAATATCACGTATGCGTGCCAATTATCGATAGAAAGAACGATTATGGGGGCAGGGAAGTGAATCCTTAGCTACCGCCGATGCGAAACGATTGGAAACATCGAATATCACGTATTCGTCCGAATTTTAGATAGAAAGAATGATTGCGGGAGCTGGGAAGTGAATCCTTACCTACCGTCGATGCGAAACGATTGGAAACATCGAATATCACGTATGCGTGCCAATTATCGATAGAACGAACGATTGCGGGAGCTGGAAAGTGGATCCTTAGCTACCGTCGATGCAGAACGATTAGAAACATCGAATATCACATATTCGTGCCAATTATCGATAGAAAGAACGATTGCGGGAGCTGGGAAGTGAATCCTCAGCTACCATCGATGCAGAACGATTGGAAACATCGAATATCACGTATCCGTGCCAATTATCGATAGAAAGAACGATTGCGGTTGCTGGGAAGTGAATTCTTAGCTACCGTCGATGCAGAACGATTGGAAACATCGAATATCACGTATGCGTGCCAATTATCGATAGAAAGATCGATTGCTGGAGCTGGGAAGTGAATCCTTACCTACCGTCGATGCAAAACGATTGGAAACATCGGATATCACGTATTCGTGCGAATTTTAGATAGAAAGAATGATTGCGGGAGCTGGGAAGTGAATCCTTACCTACCGTCGATGCGAAACGATTGGAAACATCGAATATCACGTATGCGTGCCAATTATCGATAGAACGAACGATTGCGGGAGCTGGAAAGTGGATCCTTAGCTACCGTCGATGCAGAACGATTGGAAACATCGAATATCACGTATTCGTGCCAATTTTAGATAGAAAGAACGATTGCTGGAGCCGGGAAGCGAATCCTTACCTACCGTCGATGCAAAACGATTGGAAACATCGAATATCACGTATGCGTGCTAATTATCGATAGAAAGAACGATTGCGGGAGCTGGGAAGTTAATCCTCACCTATCGTCGATGCAAAACGATTGCAAACATCGAATAGCACGTATTCGTGCCAATTATCGATAGAAAGAACGATTGCGGGAGCAGGGAAGTGAATCCATACCTACCGCCGATGGGAAACGATTTGAAACATCGAATATCACGTATTCGTGCGAATTTTAGATAGAAAGACTGATTGCGGGAGCTGGGAAGTGAATCCTTACCTACCGTCGATGCGAAACGATTGGAAACATCGAATATCACGTATTCGTGCCAATTTTAGATAGAAAGAACGATTGCTGGAGCTGGGAAGTGAATCCTTACCTACCGTCGATGCAAAACGATTGCAAACATCGAATAGCACGTATTCGTGCCAATTATCGATAGAAAGAACGATTGCGGGAGCTGGAAAGTGAATCCTTACCTACCGTCGATGCAAAACGATTGGAAACCTCGAATAGCACGTATTCGTGCCAATTATCGATAGAAAGAACGATTGCTGGAGCTGGGAAGTGAATCCTTAGCTACCGTCGATGCAGAACGATTGGAAACATCGAATTTCACGTATTCGTGCCAATTATCCATAGAAAGAACGATTGCGGGAGCAGGGAAGTGAATCCATACCTACCGCCGATGCGAAACGATTGGAAACATCGAATATCACGTATGCGTGCCAATTATCGATAGAACGAACGATTGCGGGAGCTGGAAAGTGGATCCTTAGCTACCGTCGATGCAGAACGATTAGAAACATCGAATATCACATATTCGTGCCAATTATCGATAGAAAGAACGATTGCGGGAGCTGGGAAGTGAATCCTTAGCTACCGCCGATGCGAAACGATTGGAAACATCGAATATCACGTATTCGTCCGAATTTTAGATAGAAAGAATGATTGCGGGAGCTGGGAAGTGAATCCTTTCCTACCGTCGATGCGAAACGATTGGAAACATCGAATATCACGTATTCGTCCGAATTTTAGATAGAAAGAATGATTGCGGGAGCTGGGAAGTGAATCCTTACCTACCGTCGATGCGAAACGATTGGAAACATCGAATATCACGTATGCGTGCCAATTATCGATAGAACGAACGATTGCGGGAGCTGGGAAGTGAATCCTTACCTACCGTCGATGCGAAACGATTGGAAACATCGAATATCACGTATGCGTGCCAATTATCGATAGAACGAACGATTGCGGGAGCTGGAAAGTGAATCCTTAGCTACCGTCGATGCAGAACGATTGGAAACATCGAATTTCACGTATTCGTGCCAATTATCCATAGAAAGAACGATTGCGGGAGCAGGGAAGTGAATCCATACCTACCGCCGATGCGAAACGATTGGAAACATCGAATATCACGTATTCGTCCGAATTTTAGATAGAAAGAATGATTGCGGGAGCTGGGAAGTGAATCCATACCTACCGCCGATGCGAAACCATTGGAAACATCGAATATCACGTATTCGTGCGAATTTTAGATAGAAAGAATGATTGCGGGAGCTGGGAAGTGAATCCTTAGCTACCGTCGATGCAGAACGATTGGAAACATCGAATATCACGTATGCGTGCCAATTATCGATAGAACGAACGATTGAGGGAGCTGGAAAGTGAATCCTTAGCTACCGTCGATGCAGAACGATTGGAAACATCGAATTTCACGTATTCGTGCCAATTATCCATAGAAAGAACGATTGCGGGAGCAGGGAAGTGAATCCATACCTACCGCCGATGCGAAACGATTGGAAACATCGAATATCACGTATGCGTGCCAATTATCGATAGAACGAACGATTGCGGGAGCTGGAAAGTGGATCCTTAGCTACCGTCGATGCAGAACGATGTAAACATCGAATATCACATATTCGTGCCAATTATCGATAGAAAGAACGATTGCGGGAGCTGGGAAGTGAATCCTTTCCTACCGTCGATGCGAAACGATTGGAAACATCGAATATCACGTATTCGTCCGAATTTTAGATAGAAAGAATGATTGCGGGAGCTGGGAAGTGAATCCTTACCTACCGTCGATGCGAAACGATTGGAAACATCGAATATCACGTATGCGTGCCAATTATCGACAGAACGAACGATTGCGGGAGCTGGAAAGTGGATCCTTAGCTACCGTCGATGCAGAACGATTAGAAACATCGAATATCACATATTCGTGCCAATTATCGATAGAAAGAACGATTGCGGGAGCTGGGAAGTGAATCCTCACCTACCGTCGATGCAAAACAATTGGGAACATGGAATAGCACGTATTCGTGCCAATTATCGATAGAAAGAACGATTGCGGGAGCTGGGAAGTTAATCCTCACCTATCGTCGATGCAAAACGATTGCAAACATCGAATAGCACGTATTCGTGCCAATTATCGATAGAAAGAACGATTGCTGGAGCCGGGAAGCGAATCCTTACCTACCGTCGATGCAAAACGATTGGAAACATCGAATATCACGTATGCGTGCTAATTATCGATAGAAAGAACGATTGCGGGAGCTGGGAAGTTAATCCTCACCTATCGTCGATGCAAAACGATTGCAAACATCGAATAGCACGTATTCGTGCCAATTATCGATAGAAAGAACGATTGCGGGAGCTGGGAAGTGAATCCTTACCTACCGTCGATGCAAAACGATTGGAAACCTCGAATAGCACGTATTCGTGTCAATTATCGATAGAAAGAACGATTGCTGGAGCTGGGAAGTGAATCCTTAGCTACCGTCGATGCAGAACGATTGGAAACATCGAATTTCACGTATTCGTGCCAATTATCCATAGAAAGAAGGATTGCGGGAGCAGGGAAGTGAATCCATACCTACCGCCGATGGGAAACGATTGGAAACATCGAATATCACGTATGCGTGCCAATTATCGATAGAACGAACGATTGCGGGAGCTGGAAAGTGGATCCTTAGCTACCGTCGACGCAGAACGATTGGAAACATCGAATATCACGTATTCGTGCCAATTTTAGATAGAAAGAACGATTGCTGGAGCTGGGAAGTGAATCCTTACCTACCGTCGATGCAAAACGATTGCAAACATCGAATAGCACGTATTCGTGCCAATTATCGATAGAAAGAACGATTGCGGGAGCTGGAAAGTGAATCCTTACCTACCGTCGATGCAAAACGATTGGAAACCTCGAATAGCACGTATTCGTGCCAATTATCGATAGAAAGAACGATTGCTGGAGCTGGGAAGTGAATCCTTAGCTACCGTCGATGCAGAACGATTGGAAACATCGAATTTCACGTATTCGTGCCAATTATCCATAGAAAGAACGATTGCGGGAGCAGGGAAGTGAATCCATACCTACCGCCGATGCGAAACGATTGGAAACATCGAATATCACGTATGCGTGCCAATTATCGATAGAACGAACGATTGCGGGAGCTGGAAAGTGGATCCTTAGCTACCGTCGATGCAGAACGATTAGAAACATCGAATATCACATATTCGTGCCAATTATCGATAGAAAGAACGATTGCGGGAGCTGGGAAGTGAATCCTTAGCTACCGCCGATGCGAAACGATTGGAAACATCGAATATCACGTATTCGTCCGAATTTTAGATAGAAAGAATGATTGCGGGAGCTGGGAAGTGAATCCTTTCCTACCGTCGATGCGAAACGATTGGAAACATCGAATATCACGTATTCGTCCGAATTTTAGATAGAAAGAATGATTGCGGGAGCTGGGAAGTGAATCCTTACCTACCGTCGATGCGAAACGATTGGAAACATCGAATATCACGTATGCGTGCCAATTATCGATAGAACGAACGATTGCGGGAGCTGGGAAGTGAATCCTTACCTACCCTCGATGCGAAACGATTGGAAACATCGAATATCACGTATGCGTGCCAATTATCGATAGAACGAACGATTGCGGGAGCTGGAAAGTGAATCCTTAGCTACCGTCGATGCAGAACGATTGGAAACATCGAATTTCACGTATTCGTGCCAATTATCCATAGAAAGAACGATTGCGGGAGCAGGGAAGTGAATCCATACCTACCGCCGATGCGAAACGATTGGAAACATCGAATATCACGTATTCGTCCGAATTTTAGATAGAAAGAAAGATTGCGGGAGCTGGGAAGTGAATCCATACCTACCGCCGATGCGAAACCATTGGAAACATCGAATATCACGTATTCGTGCGAATTTTAGATAGAAAGAATGATTGCGGGAGCTGGGAAGTGAATCCTTAGCTACCGTCGATGCAGAACGATTGGAAACATCGAATATCACGTATGCGTGCCAATTATCGATAGAACGAACGATTGAGGGAGCTGGAAAGTGAATCCTTAGCTACCGTCGATGCAGAACGATTGGAAACATCGAATTTCACGTATTCGTGCCAATTATCCATAGAAAGAACGATTGCGGGAGCAGGGAAGTGAATCCATACCTACCGCCGATGCGAAACGATTGGAAACATCGAATATCACGTATGCGTGCCAATTATCGATAGAACGAACGATTGCGGGAGCTGGAAAGTGGATCCTTAGCTACCGTCGATGCAGAACGATTGTAAACATCGAATATCACATATTCGTGCCAATTATCGATAGAAAGAACGATTGCGGGAGCTGGGAAGTGAATCCTTTCCTACCGTCGATGCGAAACGATTGGAAACATCGAATATCACGTATTCGTCCGAATTTTAGATAGAAAGAATGATTGCGGGAGCTGGGAAGTGAATCCTTACCTACCGTCGATGCGAAACGATTGGAAACATCGAATATCACGTATGCGTGTCAATTATCGACAGAACGAACGATTGCGGGAGCTGGAAAGTGGATCCTTAGCTACCGTCGATGCAGAACGATTAGAAACATCGAATATCACATATTCGTGCCAATTATCGACAGAAAGAACGATTGCGGGAGCTGGGAAGTGAATCCTCAGCTACCATCGATGCAGAACGATTGGAAACATCGAATATCACGTATCCGTGCCAATTATCGATAGAACGAACGATTGCGGGAGCTGGAAAGTGGATCCTTAGCTACCGTCGATGCAGAACGATTGGAAACATCGAATATCACATATTCGTGCCAATTATCGATAGAAAGAACGATTGCGGGAGCTGGGAGGTGAATCCTCAGCTACCGTCGATGCAGAACGATTGGAAACATCGAATATCACGTATCCGTGCCAATTATCGATAGAACGAACGATTGCGGGAGCTGGAAAGTGGATCCTTAGCTACCGTCGATGCAGAACGATTGGAAACATCGAATATCACATATTCGTGCCAATTATCGATAGAAAGAACGATTGCGGGAGCTGGGAGGTGAATCCTCAGCTACCGTCGATGCAGAACGATTGGAAACATCGAATATCACGTATGCGTGCCAATTATCGATAGAAAGAACGATTGCGGTTGCTGGGAAGTGAATTCTTAGCTACCGTCGATGCAGAACGATTGGAAACATCGAATATCACGTATGCGTGCCAATTATCGATAGAAAGAACGATTGCTGGAGCTGGGAAGTGAATCCTTACCTACCGTCGATGCAAAACGATTGGAAACATCGAATATCACGTATGCGTGCCAATTATCGATAGAACGAACGATTGCGGGAGCTGGAAAGTGGATCCTTAGCTACCGTCGATGCAGAACGATTGGAAACATCGAATATCACGTATTCGTGCCAATTTTAGATAGAAAGAACGATTGCTGGAGCTGGGAAGTGAATCCTTACCTACCGTCGATGCAAAACGATTGGAAACATCGAATATCACGTATGCGTGCTAATTATCGATAGAAAGAACGATTGCGGGAGCTGGGAAGTTAATCCTCACCTATCGTCGATGCAAAACGATTGCAAGCATCGAATAGCACGTAGTCGTGCCAATTATCGATAGAAAGAACGATTGCGGGAGCTGGGAAGTGAATCCTTACCTACCGTCGATGCGAAACGATTGGAAACATCAAATATCACGTATGCGTGCCAATTATCGATAGAACGAACGATTGCGGGAGCTGGAAAGTGGATCCTTAGCTACCGTCGATGCAGAACGATTAGAAACATCGAATATCACATATTCGTGCCAATTATCGATAGAAAGAACGATTGCGGGAGCTGGGAAGTGAATCCTTAGCTACCGCCGATGCGAAACGATTGGAAACATCGAATATCACGTATTCGTCCGAATTTTAGATAGAAAGAATGATTGCGGGAGCTGGGAAGTGAATCCATACCTACCGCCGATGCGAAACCATTGGAAACATCGAATATCACGTATTCGTGCGAATTTTAGATAGAAAGAATGATTGCGGGAGCTGGGAAGTGAATCCTTAGCTACCGTCGATGCAAAACGATTGGAAACATCGGATATCACGTATTCGTGCGAATTTTAGATAGAAAGAATGATTGCGGGAGCTGGGAAGTGAATCCTTACCTACCGTCGATGCGAAACGATTGGAAACATCGAATATCACGTATGCGTGCCAATTATCGATAGAACGAACGATTGCGGGAGCTGGAAAGTGGATCCTTAGCTACCGTCGATGCAGAACGATTAGAAACATCGAATATCACATATTCGTGCCAATTATCGATAGAAAGAACGATTGCGGGAGCTGGGAAGTGAATCCTCAGCTACCATCGATGCAGAACGATTGGAAACATCGAATATCACGTATCCGTGCCAATTATCGATAGAAAGAACGATTGCGGTTGCTGGGAAGTGAATTCTTAGCTACCGTCGATGCAGAACGATTGGAAACATCGAATATCACGTATGCGTGCCAATTATCGATAGAAAGATCGATTGCTGGAGCTGGGAAGTGAATCCTTACCTACCGTCGATGCAAAACGATTGGAAACATCGGATATCACGTATTCGTGCGAATTTTAGATAGAAAGAATGATTGCGGGAGCTGGGAAGTGAATCCTTACCTACCGTCGATGCGAAACGATTGGAAACATCGAATATCACGTATGCGTGCCAATTATCGATAGAACGAACGATTGCGGGAGCTGGAAAGTGGATCCTTAGCTACCGTCGATGCAGAACGATTGGAAACATCGAATATCACGTATTCGTGCCAATTTTAGATAGAAAGAACGATTGCTGGAGCCGGGAAGCGAATCCTTACCTACCGTCGATGCAAAACGATTGGAAACATCGAATATCACGTATGCGTGCTAATTATCGATAGAAAGAACGATTGCGGGAGCTGGGAAGTTAATCCTCACCTATCGTCGATGCAAAACGATTGCAAACATCGAATAGCACGTATTCGTGCCAATTATCGATAGAAAGAACGATTGCGGGAGCAGGGAAGTGAATCCATACCTACCGCCGATGGGAAACGATTTGAAACATCGAATATCACGTATTCGTGCGAATTTTAGATAGAAAGACTGATTGCGGGAGCTGGGAAGTGAATCCTTACCTACCGTCGATGCGAAACGATTGGAAACATCGAATATCACGTATTCGTGCCAATTTTAGATAGAAAGAACGATTGCTGGAGCTGGGAAGTGAATCCTTACCTACCGTCGATGCAAAACGATTGCAAACATCGAATAGCACGTATTCGTGCCAATTATCGATAGAAAGAACGATTGCGGGAGCTGGAAAGTGAATCCTTACCTACCGTCGATGCAAAACGATTGGAAACCTCGAATAGCACGTATTCGTGCCAATTATCGATAGAAAGAACGATTGCTGGAGCTGGGAAGTGAATCCTTAGCTACCGTCGATGCAGAACGATTGGAAACATCGAATTTCACGTATTCGTGCCAATTATCCATAGAAAGAACGATTGCGGGAGCAGGGAAGTGAATCCATACCTACCGCCGATGCGAAACGATTGGAAACATCGAATATCACGTATGCGTGCCAATTATCGATAGAACGAACGATTGCGGGAGCTGGAAAGTGGATCCTTAGCTACCGTCGATGCAGAACGATTAGAAACATCGAATATCACATATTCGTGCCAATTATCGATAGAAAGAACGATTGCGGGAGCTGGGAAGTGAATCCTTAGCTACCGCCGATGCGAAACGATTGGAAACATCGAATATCACGTATTCGTCCGAATTTTAGATAGAAAGAATGATTGCGGGAGCTGGGAAGTGAATCCTTTCCTACCGTCGATGCGAAACGATTGGAAACATCGAATATCACGTATTCGTCCGAATTTTAGATAGAAAGAATGATTGCGGGAGCTGGGAAGTGAATCCTTACCTACCGTCGATGCGAAACGATTGGAAACATCGAATATCACGTATGCGTGCCAATTATCGATAGAACGAACGATTGCGGGAGCTGGGAAGTGAATCCTTACCTACCGTCGATGCGAAACGATTGGAAACATCGAATATCACGTATGCGTGCCAATTATCGATAGAACGAACGATTGCGGGAGCTGGAAAGTGAATCCTTAGCTACCGTCGATGCAGAACGATTGGAAACATCGAATTTCACGTATTCGTGCCAATTATCCATAGAAAGAACGATTGCGGGAGCAGGGAAGTGAATCCATACCTACCGCCGATGCGAAACGATTGGAAACATCGAATATCACGTATTCGTCCGAATTTTAGATAGAAAGAATGATTGCGGGAGCTGGGAAGTGAATCCATACCTACCGCCGATGCGAAACCATTGGAAACATCGAATATCACGTATTCGTGCGAATTTTAGATAGAAAGAATGATTGCGGGAGCTGGGAAGTGAATCCTTAGCTACCGTCGATGCAGAACGATTGGAAACATCGAATATCACGTATGCGTGCCAATTATCGATAGAACGAACGATTGAGGGAGCTGGAAAGTGAATCCTTAGCTACCGTCGATGCAGAACGATTGGAAACATCGAATTTCACGTATTCGTGCCAATTATCCATAGAAAGAACGATTGCGGGAGCAGGGAAGTGAATCCATACCTACCGCCGATGCGAAACGATTGGAAACATCGAATATCACGTATGCGTGCCAATTATCGATAGAACGAACGATTGCGGGAGCTGGAAAGTGGATCCTTAGCTACCGTCGATGCAGAACGATGTAAACATCGAATATCACATATTCGTGCCAATTATCGATAGAAAGAACGATTGCGGGAGCTGGGAAGTGAATCCTTTCCTACCGTCGATGCGAAACGATTGGAAACATCGAATATCACGTATTCGTCCGAATTTTAGATAGAAAGAATGATTGCGGGAGCTGGGAAGTGAATCCTTACCTACCGTCGATGCGAAACGATTGGAAACATCGAATATCACGTATGCGTGCCAATTATCGACAGAACGAACGATTGCGGGAGCTGGAAAGTGGATCCTTAGCTACCGTCGATGCAGAACGATTAGAAACATCGAATATCACATATTCGTGCCAATTATCGATAGAAAGAACGATTGCGGGAGCTGGGAAGTGAATCCTCACCTACCGTCGATGCAAAACAATTGGGAACATGGAATAGCACGTATTCGTGCCAATTATCGATAGAAAGAACGATTGCGGGAGCTGGGAAGTTAATCCTCACCTATCGTCGATGCAAAACGATTGCAAACATCGAATAGCACGTATTCGTGCCAATTATCGATAGAAAGAACGATTGCTGGAGCCGGGAAGCGAATCCTTACCTACCGTCGATGCAAAACGATTGGAAACATCGAATATCACGTATGCGTGCTAATTATCGATAGAAAGAACGATTGCGGGAGCTGGGAAGTTAATCCTCACCTATCGTCGATGCAAAACGATTGCAAACATCGAATAGCACGTATTCGTGCCAATTATCGATAGAAAGAACGATTGCGGGAGCTGGGAAGTGAATCCTTACCTACCGTCGATGCAAAACGATTGGAAACCTCGAATAGCACGTATTCGTGTCAATTATCGATAGAAAGAACGATTGCTGGAGCTGGGAAGTGAATCCTTAGCTACCGTCGATGCAGAACGATTGGAAACATCGAATTTCACGTATTCGTGCCAATTATCCATAGAAAGAAGGATTGCGGGAGCAGGGAAGTGAATCCATACCTACCGCCGATGGGAAACGATTGGAAACATCGAATATCACGTATGCGTGCCAATTATCGATAGAACGAACGATTGCGGGAGCTGGAAAGTGGATCCTTAGCTACCGTCGACGCAGAACGATTGGAAACATCGAATATCACGTATTCGTGCCAATTTTAGATAGAAAGAACGATTGCTGGAGCTGGGAAGTGAATCCTTACCTACCGTCGATGCAAAACGATTGCAAACATCGAATAGCACGTATTCGTGCCAATTATCGATAGAAAGAACGATTGCGGGAGCTGGAAAGTGAATCCTTACCTACCGTCGATGCAAAACGATTGGAAACCTCGAATAGCACGTATTCGTGCCAATTATCGATAGAAAGAACGATTGCTGGAGCTGGGAAGTGAATCCTTAGCTACCGTCGATGCAGAACGATTGGAAACATCGAATTTCACGTATTCGTGCCAATTATCCATAGAAAGAACGATTGCGGGAGCAGGGAAGTGAATCCATACCTACCGCCGATGCGAAACGATTGGAAACATCGAATATCACGTATGCGTGCCAATTATCGATAGAACGAACGATTGCGGGAGCTGGAAAGTGGATCCTTAGCTACCGTCGATGCAGAACGATTAGAAACATCGAATATCACATATTCGTGCCAATTATCGATAGAAAGAACGATTGCGGGAGCTGGGAAGTGAATCCTTAGCTACCGCCGATGCGAAACGATTGGAAACATCGAATATCACGTATTCGTCCGAATTTTAGATAGAAAGAATGATTGCGGGAGCTGGGAAGTGAATCCTTTCCTACCGTCGATGCGAAACGATTGGAAACATCGAATATCACGTATTCGTCCGAATTTTAGATAGAAAGAATGATTGCGGGAGCTGGGAAGTGAATCCTTACCTACCGTCGATGCGAAACGATTGGAAACATCGAATATCACGTATGCGTGCCAATTATCGATAGAACGAACGATTGCGGGAGCTGGGAAGTGAATCCTTACCTACCCTCGATGCGAAACGATTGGAAACATCGAATATCACGTATGCGTGCCAATTATCGATAGAACGAACGATTGCGGGAGCTGGAAAGTGAATCCTTAGCTACCGTCGATGCAGAACGATTGGAAACATCGAATTTCACGTATTCGTGCCAATTATCCATAGAAAGAACGATTGCGGGAGCAGGGAAGTGAATCCATACCTACCGCCGATGCGAAACGATTGGAAACATCGAATATCACGTATTCGTCCGAATTTTAGATAGAAAGAAAGATTGCGGGAGCTGGGAAGTGAATCCATACCTACCGCCGATGCGAAACCATTGGAAACATCGAATATCACGTATTCGTGCGAATTTTAGATAGAAAGAATGATTGCGGGAGCTGGGAAGTGAATCCTTAGCTACCGTCGATGCAGAACGATTGGAAACATCGAATATCACGTATGCGTGCCAATTATCGATAGAACGAACGATTGAGGGAGCTGGAAAGTGAATCCTTAGCTACCGTCGATGCAGAACGATTGGAAACATCGAATTTCACGTATTCGTGCCAATTATCCATAGAAAGAACGATTGCGGGAGCAGGGAAGTGAATCCATACCTACCGCCGATGCGAAACGATTGGAAACATCGAATATCACGTATGCGTGCCAATTATCGATAGAACGAACGATTGCGGGAGCTGGAAAGTGGATCCTTAGCTACCGTCGATGCAGAACGATTGTAAACATCGAATATCACATATTCGTGCCAATTATCGATAGAAAGAACGATTGCGGGAGCTGGGAAGTGAATCCTTTCCTACCGTCGATGCGAAACGATTGGAAACATCGAATATCACGTATTCGTCCGAATTTTAGATAGAAAGAATGATTGCGGGAGCTGGGAAGTGAATCCTTACCTACCGTCGATGCGAAACGATTGGAAACATCGAATATCACGTATGCGTGTCAATTATCGACAGAACGAACGATTGCGGGAGCTGGAAAGTGGATCCTTAGCTACCGTCGATGCAGAACGATTAGAAACATCGAATATCACATATTCGTGCCAATTATCGACAGAAAGAACGATTGCGGGAGCTGGGAAGTGAATCCTCAGCTACCATCGATGCAGAACGATTGGAAACATCGAATATCACGTATCCGTGCCAATTATCGATAGAACGAACGATTGCGGGAGCTGGAAAGTGGATCCTTAGCTACCGTCGATGCAGAACGATTGGAAACATCGAATATCACATATTCGTGCCAATTATCGATAGAAAGAACGATTGCGGGAGCTGGGAGGTGAATCCTCAGCTACCGTCGATGCAGAACGATTGGAAACATCGAATATCACGTATCCGTGCCAATTATCGATAGAACGAACGATTGCGGGAGCTGGAAAGTGGATCCTTAGCTACCGTCGATGCAGAACGATTGGAAACATCGAATATCACATATTCGTGCCAATTATCGATAGAAAGAACGATTGCGGGAGCTGGGAGGTGAATCCTCAGCTACCGTCGATGCAGAACGATTGGAAACATCGAATATCACGTATGCGTGCCAATTATCGATAGAAAGAACGATTGCGGTTGCTGGGAAGTGAATTCTTAGCTACCGTCGATGCAGAACGATTGGAAACATCGAATATCACGTATGCGTGCCAATTATCGATAGAAAGAACGATTGCTGGAGCTGGGAAGTGAATCCTTACCTACCGTCGATGCAAAACGATTGGAAACATCGAATATCACGTATGCGTGCCAATTATCGATAGAACGAACGATTGCGGGAGCTGGAAAGTGGATCCTTAGCTACCGTCGATGCAGAACGATTGGAAACATCGAATATCACGTATTCGTGCCAATTTTAGATAGAAAGAACGATTGCTGGAGCTGGGAAGTGAATCCTTACCTACCGTCGATGCAAAACGATTGGAAACATCGAATATCACGTATGCGTGCTAATTATCGATAGAAAGAACGATTGCGGGAGCTGGGAAGTTAATCCTCACCTATCGTCGATGCAAAACGATTGCAAGCATCGAATAGCACGTAGTCGTGCCAATTATCGATAGAAAGAACGATTGCGGGAGCTGGGAAGTGAATCCTTACCTACCGTCGATGCGAAACGATTGGAAACATCAAATATCACGTATGCGTGCCAATTATCGATAGAACGAACGATTGCGGGAGCTGGAAAGTGGATCCTTAGCTACCGTCGATGCAGAACGATTAGAAACATCGAATATCACATATTCGTGCCAATTATCGATAGAAAGAACGATTGCGGGAGCTGGGAAGTGAATCCTTAGCTACCGCCGATGCGAAACGATTGGAAACATCGAATATCACGTATTCGTCCGAATTTTAGATAGAAAGAATGATTGCGGGAGCTGGGAAGTGAATCCATACCTACCGCCGATGCGAAACCATTGGAAACATCGAATATCACGTATTCGTGCGAATTTTAGATAGAAAGAATGATTGCGGGAGCTGGGAAGTGAATCCTTAGCTACCGTCGATGCAGAACGATTGGAAACATCGAATATCACGTATGCGTGCCAATTATCGATAGAACGAACGATTGCGGGAGCTGGAAAGTGGATCCTTAGCTACCGTCGATGCAGAACAATTGTAAACATCGAATATCACATATTCGTGCCAATTATCGATAGAAAGAACGATTGCGGGAGCTGGGAAGTGAATCCTTTCCTACCGTCGATGCGAAACGATTGGAAACATCGAATATCACGTATTCGTCCGAATTTTAGATAGAAAGAATGATTGCGGGAGCTGGGAAGTGAATCCTTACCTACCGTCGATGCGAAACGATTGGAAACATCGAATATCACGTATGCGTGCCAATTATCGACAGAACGAACGATTGCGGGAGCTGGAAAGTGGATCCTTAGCTACCGTCGATGCAGAACGATTAGAAACATCGAATATCACATATTCGTGCCAATTATCGATAGAAAGAACGATTGCGGGAGCTGGGAAGTGAATCCTCAGCTACCATCGATGCAGAACGATTGGAAACATCGAATATCACGTATCCGTGCCAATTATCGATAGAACGAACGATTGCGGGAGCTGGAAAGTGGATCCTTAGCTACCGTCGATGCAGAACGATTGGAAACATCGAATATCACATATTCGTGCCAATTATCGATAGAAAGAACGATTGCGGGAGCTGGGAGGTGAATCCTCAGCTACCGTCGATGCAGAACGATTGGAAACATCGAATATCACGTATGCGTGCCAATTATCGATAGAAAGAACGATTGCGGTTGCTGGGAAGTGAATTCTTAGCTACCGTCGATGCAGAACGATTGGAAACATCGAATATCACGTATGCGTGCCAATTATCGATAGAAAGAACGATTGCTGGAGCTGGGAAGTGAATCCTTACCTACCGTCGATGCAAAACGATTGGAAACATCGAATATCACGTATTCGTGCGAATTTTAGATAGAAAGAATGATTGCGGGAGCTGGGAAGTGAATCCTTACCTACCGTCGATGCGAAACGATTGGAAACATCGAATATCACGTATGCGTGCTAATTATCGATAGAAAGAACGATTGCGGGAGCTGGGAAGTTAATCCTCACCTATCGTCGATGCAAAACGATTGCAAACATCGAATAGCACGTATTCGTGCCAATTATCGATAGAAAGAACGATTGCGGGAGCTGGAAAGTGAATCCTTAGCTACCGCCGATGCGAAACGATTGGAAACATCGAATATCACGTATTCGTCCGAATTTTAGATAGAAAGAATGATTACGGGAGCTGGGAAGTGAATCCATACCTACCGCCGATGCGAAACCATTGGAAACATCGAATATCACGTATTCGTGCGAATTTTAGATAGAAAGAATGATTGCGGGAGCTGGGAAGTGAATCCTTAGCTACCGTCGATGCAGAACGATTGGAAACATCGAATATCACATATTCGTGCCAATTATCGATAGAAAGAACGATTGTGGGAGCTGGGAAGTGAATCCTTTCCTACCGTCGATGCGAAACGATTGGAAACATCGAATATCACGTATTCGTCCGAATTTTAGATAGAAAGAATGATTGCGGGAGCTGGGAAGTGAATCCTTACCTACCGTCGATGCGAAACGATTGGAAACATCGAATATCACGTATGCGTGCCAATTATCGACAGAACGAACGATTGCGGGAGCTGGAAAGTGGATCCTTAGCTACCGTCGATGCAGAACGATTAGAAACATCGAATATCACATATTCGTGCCAATTATCGATAGAAAGAACGATTGCGGGAGCTGGGAAGTGAATCCTCAGCTACCATCGATGCAGAACGATTGGAAACATCGAATATCACGTATCCGTGCCAATTATCGATAGAACGAACGATTGCGGGAGCTGGAAAGTGGATCCTTAGCTACCGTCGATGCAGAACGATTGGAAACATCGAATATCACATATTCGTGCCAATTATCGATAGAAAGAACGATTTCGGGAGCTGGGAGGTGAATCCTCAGCTACCGTCGATGCAGAACGATTGGAAACATCGAATTTCACGTATGCGTGCCAATTATCGATAGAAAGAACGATTGCGGTTGCTGGGAAGTGAATTCTTAGCTACCGTCGATGCAGAACGATTGGAAACATCGAATATCACGTATGCGTGCCAATTATCGATAGAAAGAACGATTGCTGGAGCTGGGAAGTGAATCCTTACCTACCGTCGATGCAAAACGATTGCAAACATCGAATAGCACGTATTCGTGCCAATTATCGATAGAAAGAACGATTGCGGGAGCTGGGAAGTGAATCCTTACCTACCGTCGATGCAAAACGATTGGAAACCTCGAATAGCACGTATTCGTGTCAATTATCGATAGAAAGAACGATTGCTGGAGCTGGGAAGTGAATCCTTAGCTACCGTCGATGCAGAACGATTGGAAACATCGAATATCACGTATTCGTGCGAATTTTAGATAGAAAGAATGATTGCGGGAGCTGGGAAGTGAATCCTTACCTACCGTCGATGCGAAACGATTGGAAACATCGAATATCACGTATGCGTGCCAATTATCGATAGAACGAACGATTGCGTGAGCTGGAAAGTGGATCCTTAGCTACCGCCGATGCGAAACGATTGGAAACATCGAATATCACGTATTCGTCCGAATTTTAGATAGAAAGAATGATTGCGGGAGCTGGGAAGTGAATCCATACCTACCGTCGATGCCAAACGATTGGAAACATCGAATATCGCGTATTCGTGCCAATTATCGATAGAAAGAACGATTGCGGGAGCTGGGAAGTGAATCCTTACCTCCCGTCGATGCAGAACGATTGGAAACATCGAATGTAACGTATTCGAGCCAATTACCGACAGAAAGAACGATTGCGAGGGCTGGGAAGTGAATCCTTACCTACCGTCGATGAAAAACGATTGGAAACATCGAATAGCACGTATTCGTGCCAATTATCGATAGAAAGAACGATTGCGGGAGCTGGGAAGTGAATCCTCACCAATCGTCGATGCAAAACGATTGCAAACATCGAATAGCACGTATTCGTGCCAATTATCGGTACAAAGAACGATTGCGGGAGCTGGGAAGTGAATCCTTTCCTACCGTCGATGCGAAACGATTGGAAACATCGAATATCACGTATTCGTGCGAATTTTAGATAGAAAGAATGATTGCGGGAGCTGGGAAGTGAATCCTTAGCTACCGTCGATGCAGAACGATTGGAAACATCGAATATCACGTATGCGTGCCAATTATCGATAGAACGAACGATTGCGGGAGCTGGAAAGTGAATCCTTAGCTACCGTCGATGCAGAACGATTGGAAACATCGAATTTCACGTATTCGTGCCAATTATCCATAGAAAGAACGATTGCGGGAGCAGGGAAGTGAATCCATACCTACCGCCGATGCGAAACGATTGGAAACATCGAATATCACGTATGCGTGCCAATTATCGATAGAACGAACGATTGCGGGAGCTGGAAAGTGGATCCTTAGCTACCGTCGATGCAGAACGATTGGAAACATCGAATATCACATATTCGTGCCAATTATCGATAGAAAGAACGATTGCGGGAGCTGGGAAGTGAATCCTTTCCTACCGTCGATGCGAAACGATTGGAAACATCGAATATCACGTTGTCACGTCCCGGGATTCTCCGAAACGTGACGATGCGTAGGTACAACGCGCACCCGAATCGACCCACTATACGGATACAGGGTAGGTTGTGGTTAGTGTGGCCGTGGGGGCGCCAGTTTTTAACAGCGTAAGAATTGCATCGAAATCAGAAAAAAGCCATACTCTCCGATATATAAGAATTTCGTGGTTTTTGGAAACAAAAATCGAAAAATCAAAAATTCGCCAGGTTGATCGCCGTCCCACTGGAATACTACCCAGGAAACCAGAATTCGAATACGGACGTTCCTAGTGGTACCTACTGTACTTTCCACCAAAAATCGGACATTTTGCCGTCATGCCACCAGTAAACGGTAAACATTAGGAAGAAACGGAAAGAGGACAAAGTTAAACTGTATCATGCCGGCTATAAAATAGCCTGTCCACTCTTTCCGAAATTTCTAATGAAAATTTTGAGATAACGAATTCAAATTCTTTAAACGAAGAGATAGCGAACCGGGTCGGGGCGGCTAGAAGTCGTTGACTTACTGCCGAAGTAGAACGCTAGAAAATCGAGACTCGCATCTAACCCAAACCTAACCTAACCGAAATTCCGAAAAACCCTAATCCAAACCTGACCCCCTGGGCCCAAAACCCTATCATACCCAAACCTAACCTAAACCGGACCCAAAAATAGGGCCAACCCAATCCTAACCTAACCAAAGTTTATATATAATTTATCGCAAACCTGACCCAAACCTGACCCAAACCTAAACCAAACCTAACCACAATTTATGTACAACATCGCGCAAACCTAACCTACACAACCACCTAATATAAATCAAACCTAACCCAAACATAACCCAAACCTAACCCAAACCTAACTCAAGCCTAACCTAAACCCAACCAAAACTCGTGTGCAGCATAACACCGACCTAACCGACACAACCACCCAACATAATCCAAACCTGACCCAACCGATGGCAATTCCCAAATTGTCACAAAGTAGCCAAACCACTCGCTATTACCCGTAACTAATAAAAATGTATGTTACCATAGGCAGTTCTCTACCACACATCGACGTACGGCCACACACACACACACACTGATAATTGTCCTGATGGTAGCATTAAGTCTAAGCAACTTCTTAAGTTAAGAAACCAGGGGTAAACGTGAGTATGCTGACTCACCTATGATAAGATAGATTATAAGAATACGTAGATTAAGAACCGTGACGAATCAGGGTGTGCGGACCAATCCGTGTTTGTCCTTTCGAGTTAAGGACAAGCACCGATAAGTGCTGACGACAATAGCGAAGGGATAGCGCTGTCTCGCACGTGGGCATTCCAGAGTCAAGGCCTGGGAAAGGATCGGGTAATAATCCGCTGAACAAGACGATATACCTCGATGCATCAGCATCCGTTCCCAGAGCGATAACAACTGTCGCTCAGGAATGCACACGTTGCAAAGATACGAAGCGCGAGAACCATCGCAAGGGCGATAACAACTGTCGCTCGGGAATGCACACGTTGCAGAAATACGAACCGCGAGAACCGTCGCGGAACAGTCGTTCCCAGGACGGTGGCCCCTGCTGCATCAGCATCTTCTGGCTGCGGCAGTAGGGGCTGCTGCATCAGCACCTGGGAGGAATAAAAGACCGGAGCGAACGGTCGCAAGGCAGTTCAGTTCCAACCGAGAAGTTAGAAACATCAAGTTCTATACGAGTGAAGTTCAATCCGGTAGTCTAACGGTGAAGTTCGACGAGTTCGTTGTAGTTGTGCCTGTAAGCGGCAAATCGTCAGCACGATCCACCATTTGTTACTTGTACTCTCAACTGTAGTCGACGGATAGGTAAAGGTGAGCATTAATAAACAGTAACACTTGACATTTCATCGGTCTTCCATTTTATACGAACAACTTACTACTCGCCGAATGTGTTCGGTAGATGCCCGCTGGAAATAGGCGAAGGCGTAGGAGAGGGGTCCAGTCGCGGCTCCGCCACAATATCAGGCGCCGGGAGCTGATCGCCGCCCGTCGCGTGCAATTGGCGCAAGAGACTGGGCCGTTGATCGACCTGACGTTAGATTCTCCACCGGCGCCAGTCGACCTGACGCTGGATTCTCCACGGGCGCCGATCGACTCGACAACCGCTGGCGCCGGGGCCGTTCCGTCCATCATCGACTTGACAGTCGGGGGTTCGCCCGAGCCCTCGACTTCGCGGGGTCCCTCCGCCCAAATACCCGTGTTGCCTTCCTCGCCTCACGCATCGCCTTTGTCCATCTCATACTCCCCCATCTCCCACGCATCCGAACAAACTCCGCAGCCCTTCGCTAGACGACAACTAGTTTACTCGTCATCCCCGGCTCAGACAACTACATCATCGGTAGATTCAAGGGCAACCACGCCCGAATACTACCGGCCCTATATCGACCCCCCGGTCAGTCCCCCAACCCCGCAACAGCAACTCGACCCTCCGGACAGCGACGAGGAGTGGCCACATCAACAGATTTATCCGAATTACCCGGGATATTATCCCGTATTTATTAGCGACCGGTTCCCTGGTCAACCAAACGTCCCCGAAGGCGAGCCGGTCCCGGAAGAGTACCATACGTTGTTATTTCAAACTATATTTCTGCGCGAGGAATAATGTAACAGCCTCCACTGTATTAAATAAGAAAACAAAAAGAAAGTGGACGTAAATATAACTCATAAACAATCGATACCAATTGTTTTCCTGACCCCACCGCATCTTAACGTCCCGATCCCGGTTGACTGTCCTAAGAGACCAGTCATAGATCGAAATTGCGAGCGTATCCTGTTGAAGATTTGGCGCACGTTCCCGTTGGGCAACACGGATCCCGACGAGGACGTAACATATAAATTTTTTGGTGACAGCGGTGGGATACGGTCGCATACGTTAAGAGGTGTGACGCGAAATGGCGGAAGAAACGACTCCAACCCCTCTAGACCTCGTGCTGCAACAGCTCTCCCTGTGGGAGGATAAATTCGACAATTTAAATTCAATGAACAGGAGACTAGAGAGAATAGAACAGGACATAAAAGCTAACAGAGCAAACGATACGGCGGGTACGTCCGGCGGGACAAACGCCGAAATGCCCGACGTGAAGCCCGTGACGGATCTCCCTTCGATTCGCATCAAAGATGCCATAGAAACGGTTCCCGTGTTCGACGGCCATAAGCCTCCCGTGTTTCAATTCTTAAGAGCCTGCGAGCGAGCAAAATCGATGCTCCCCGCTCATATGGAACCCCATTTGGTTAAACTGTTGATGAACAAATTAAGGGGCCATGCGTTCCTCGCGGTGGAGGACGTGGTCGTTACCAATCTGGACTCGTTCTCCACGAAATTAAAGGACATGTTTGGTCCCGGTAAAACCATTAACGAATACAGGGGCGAACTCGGAACCATCTATCAGAAATCGGGCGAAGACGTACTCGACTACATTGACCGCGTGCGTAACCTGCGTCTAGCCATCATGGACGGAGAAAGGCAAGCTCGCGGTACCGTACCGTTGGCGTTGCAATTAGGTCTCGACACCGACTCCCAGGAAGCATTCGTCAACGGTTTACCGGCCGAGGTATTCACCAGAGTGAAGCTGGAGGGCTGCAGAGACCTCGACGAATCCTACCGTGCGGCGATAAAAGCCACTCGTGAGGTAAAGAGAGTCGCGGAAAGGCAGCGAAGCTATCAACCGCCGCCGCAACGCTTCAATAGGGAACGAAACAACTACCCTCCAAGGAATCAAGCGGAACCTCAACAAAGGGATCAAAGAAAACCCCAGAGATACAACAATTACGGAAACAACAAGACCTTTCCACCCCGGCCACCGGCCACCTTCCCACCCAAGAATCCCGGAATCACGTGCAATTATTGCAAGAAACCCGGACACGTTTTGAAGGATTGCTACCGCTTCAAAGCCAAAGTCGATTCCGGAGAAATCGTGCCGTACTCTCAACAGAACCAGGGAAACGGACGCGGTCACCCGGGAAGACCGGACGCAGCCCGGAGTGGAAAGCCCCAGGAGCGCCCGAGAGTAGCGAAAATAGAAGCTTCCACATCGAAGCAAAATCAAGAGCAACTGTCGGCAAGAAGCGCGCCGAAGCAAGAACGAAAAGCATGGGAAACCCCAAACGACTCGAAGCAAAAGAAACGCGAGGAGGAAGAAGACCAGGAGGACGAGATAGAATCGTTAGAAGAACTGTTTCAATAAGAATCAACGCCGTACAAAAGGTACCGACGGTGCGAATCGTGTCCCCCCATTTACAAGGAATAACGAATCTAATGCTGGACTCGGGATCGGAAATAAATCTCATCAAGAAGTCGGTCCTGACCAGCACAGCGAGTATAGACGACCAAGAAGTAATAGACATACGTGGCATTACGGCTTCGAACCTGACCACCCTAGGGAAAGTGTCGATAGAGGTTGCGGGCCATCCGGTTAATTTTCACGTCGTCGACGACTCGCTGCTGATCAAAGAGGACGGGATCTTAGGATCCGAGTTCCTGATCGATCACGGGGCAACCATAGATTACGCGCAAAGGCGCGTCGAATGGGGAACCTTTTGCATACCGTTCGCCACCTCGAAAGTGTCGGTACCCAAGCGAAGCTCCACGTCGCTACAAGTGAATATAGCGAATCCAGAGATACGAGAGGGATACGTTCCCAGAATCGACATAGGCAAGGGAATCTACTTGGGCGAGGCCCTGGTAACCAACCGCAAAGGCCGCGCCTACATCAGGGTCGTTAATACGACGAGCAAGAAGGTAAAAATCACCGTACCCACGGTAACGCTGGAAGAATTCGAAGAAACGAACCATCCAGAATCAAGAGCGTGCAACGCCATCAAGACGGACCCTCGAAATCGATTCGAGGCCATCGTGGAATTATTGAGACTGGAGCATCTCAATACGGAGGAGAGGGCGAGCGTCGAGAAGCTGATAAGAAAAAATCAAGACAGGTTCCATTTACCTGGTGAAACGTTGGAAGGAACAGGAATCCTGGAGCACAGGATACATACCACGGATGACATTCCGGTAAACACGCGCCAGTACAGATACCCCCCGGTGCATAGATCGGAAATCAACAGACAAATTCAAGAATTGTTGGACACGGATGTCGTGGAAGAATCCGTGTCCCCGTATAACTCGCCGCTGTGGATCGTACCGAAGAAACCGGACTCCCACGGAAATAAGCGTTGGCGGTTGGTCATCGACTATAGGAAATTGAACGACAAAACCATAGGGGACGCATTCCCCTTGCCCAATATCACGGAAATACTGGACCAACTGGGCAGTGCCAAGTATTTCTCAACCTTCGACCTAGCGTCGGGGTTCCATCAAATAAAAATGGCGGAAGGAGACGCGCACAAAACGGCCTTCTCGACCCCATACGGACACTATCAATTTACGAGAATGCCGTTCGGACTCAAGAACGCTCCGGCCACCTTTCAGAGATTGATGAACAGCGTTTTGTCCGGCCTACAAGGGACGGAACTGTTCGTCTATTTGGACGACATCGTGATATACTCGAGCTCGTTGGCCGAGCACCAAATTAAATTTCAGAAACTGGCGGAAAGACTGCGAAACGCTAAATTACAGTTACAACCGGACAAGTGCGAATTTTTGAGGCACGAGGTCAATTATCTGGGTCACATCATCAGCGAAGAAGGTGTCAGACCGGACCCTCAAAAGATCGAAGCTGTGCAGCGATTCCCTAGACCCCGAACGCCGAAGGGAATAAAACAATTTCTAGGATTGGCGGGATACTATCGGAGATTCATCCCCGAATTCTCCAAAACCGCCAAACCCTTGACTCGATTGTTGAAGAAGGATACAAAATTCGCGTGGGACGCTGACCAGGAAAAGGCGTTCGAGACGTTGAGAAACGCGCT
This sequence comes from Nomada ferruginata, assembly GCA_963583965.1. NCBI lineage: Eukaryota > Metazoa > Arthropoda > Insecta > Hymenoptera > Apidae > Nomada > Nomada ferruginata. The sequence goes on along the minus strand of OY757225.1, from coordinate 2,201,491 downwards.
GATAACAGAACCCATATTGCAGTACCCGGATTTCAGTAAAACGTTCAACCTAACGACCGACGCGTCCGGATACGCGATCGGAGGAGTCTTGAGTCAAGGACCGATAGGGAAGGATTTGCCCGTCGCTTACGCCTCTCGATTACTAAACGCTGCTGAACAAAAGTACTCGACCATCGAGAAGGAGTGTTTGGCCATACTTTACTGCGTCACTCACTTCAGACCGTACCTGTACGGACGGAAATTCAACATAATCACCGACCACAAACCGTTGGTGTGGCTAAACTCCATCAAAGATCCGACGTCGCGGATATGGAAGTGGAAGCTAAAACTATCGGACTACGAGTTCGAGATACAGCACAAGTGTGGACGAGCGAACGCCAACGCGGACGCCTTGTCGAGAAACCCGCCGGAGGTTTGCCTCCCGATAAGAAAGCGTCAGGAGGAAGCTGACGAAGAAGCAGAAGAGCCGCGACCTAAGAGGAGATTTTTCCCCTCTTCGTCGTCGGACGACTCACTGATTTACGATCCGCGACCGAAGGAGAAGAAGCGTCCGGGATCGCCGTTGCAATCGCCGGAACGGAAAAGAATATCTCTGTTTCGAGACCCCGACACGTCGGTGGACTCGCCTCCCCACTCGAACACGCCCCCGGGAGACCGAGTCGTCGACACGCAAGAACTCCAACAGTCGATGCGACTCGAAGAACCAGCAGAGGAAGTCGTCGAAGTTCGACCCCGGAACTGGCTGGAAGAATTTCCCAATTCTGAGGGGGAAGGGGACGACCTAATCGTCGACGCTTCACCCACGATCGACACGACGGAAGACACCAACGTGTTTCCGTACACGCGCAGTCCGGCGTATGTTATCAGGGAAGTTCGAGACTCGTTACCAAAACTGAAGGACCACAAAGTCATATTCATCGACATGCAAGGGAGTCCGATCGACGAGGGGGCAAAGGAGACCGCACGATCGGGCCTCTTGACGTCCTACGTCGATTTAACAATCGAACGAGCCCGACTGAAGACCGAGCAAGGTAAATACCTCATTGCCCTGCCGGTGAAGGAAAACCAGAGGACGCGTATAGAACCCCAAAACGTACAGGGCTGTTTGTCCTCGTTGCTGGACGTGATCAGAGAAAAGGACCTACGATCGTTCTCCATCGCTCGAACTGAGAGTCTGGACGAAGTACCATGGCGATACGTCATGAACGAACTTAAGAACGTATTCCATGACGAGAACGTTCGGATCACCATTTGCACGGGAGAAGTGACCGTTCCGCCACCAGAGGCCAGGCAAACGATCATCGAGGAGAAGCACGCGTCGGCATCGGGAGGACACAAAGGGGTGACGAAGACCTACCACAGGATAAGGCAACTGTACAATTGGGACAACATGAAGAAGGAGATCCAACGATTCGTGAGAGAGTGCAAGGAGTGCCAACTGAAAAAACTCACGAGAATCAAGACCAAACAACCTATGATACTGACCGATACGCCCGGCAAAGCGTTCGACAAAGTCAGTATGGACATCGTCGGACCCTTGCCTAGCACCAAAAAGGGCAACAAATACATACTAACCATGCAGGATCTACTAACCAAATATTCCCTCGCCATACCTCTCGAACGAACCACCTCTGCGGACATCGCGGACGCGTTCGTTAAAAATCTTATCTGCCGTTTCGGATCGCCTCGAGCGATCCTGACCGATCAGGGAACGAATTTTACATCCTCATTGATGAAGAACGTGGCAAAGAAATTTCATATAAAACATTACGTCACGTCGGCATATCATCCGCAGAGCAACGGTTCCATCGAGAGGTCTCACCACGTATTAGTGGAGTATCTTAAGCAGTACATAGACAACGGTCGTAACAGCTGGGACGACTGGTTGGATCTGGCAATGTTTTCGTACAACACGTCGGTACACGAGGGGACCAGATTCTCGCCGCACGAATTAGTGTTTGGGCGAATAGCCAGGGAACCCGCGAGCGAAAAACCAATCAGCGAGAATCTGGAGCCAACGTACGCGGACTACCTGCGGGATCTCTACTATAAGATCGACGACGTTCAAGCGAAAGCTCGCGACAACCTTCAGCTCGCGAAGATCAGATCGAAAGAATACTACGATCGGGCAATAAACCCGCAGAACTTTAAAACAGGAGACCTGGTGTACATGATCCGGGAACCCCGAAAGGGAAAATTCGCGGACCAATACACCGGTCCACACAAAGTCATCGAGATACTATCTAATCAGAACGTCAAAATCTCCATCGACGGTAGTCCGCGAACAGTACATATGAATAAACTGAAGCTAGCGTATCTGAAAAATAGAATGTAAGCGATCGATCGGCCGACGGCGCGAGGAGATTCCTTCGAGAAGCGCGCACTCAACGCGTGACAATGCAATTTGCAGAATGAAAATACCCTGCGAATTTTTGGAAGAGGAGGTCGAGGACCAAGAGTTCCAAGGCCCCTGGGACGGGGTCCTTCCTGCGACCCATCCCCAGGCTTACGGCGAGCTGTCGCAATTATATTGCACGACGATAAAGAGAGACACGGCTTGCATATACGTGCGGACCGGGAGACGAGTGTGCGTGCCCTGTTACGCCAAACTGCCACCCGAGGTCCAACAAACGTACCAGCCAGGAGGCTGGCACAATCTGTGCAACTACGACTCGACACTGGCCATCGCCAACTGCATCCTGTGCAACGAGAACTTCGTCGTCGTAAGACCGGCACAGGAATGCACCGAATGTATCGAGACGTACTTCGAAATGTCCACTTCAGAGGAATGGGCGGTGCAAACGGGACGCGTCGTTGACGTGATCACGCGATGGTGAATTAACGCGCGCCGACGAGTTTGGATCGGGGCTATGGGTTCGTAGGAAGGCGGCAACGTCGAGACGAATTTGGGACGCCGCTGAGAGCGCCCCGCCCCCGCCCCCACCGACAACCAATCCCAAACCTAAACTAATTACCGAAAGCGGCCAACAGTGGCCTCGTCGCTGACGTTGATCGATCGAAACGTTTCACGCCGCGTAATTAGAGAGTAATGCGTACTCGCGTATAGTCCCTACAAACGCGAATTCCAGTAATAAAGCGCGTGCGGTAATGTAAAGAATCGTTATTTTGTTTTGTTTCTTTGTACAGGAATTCACCATGTTCCTATGTATGTTAATATTGATTTACGCTCGAGTTGCCTGGGCTCTCGTCGGTTACGATTGCAACGGACAACACCTGAACGTAACTACGGTGTCGCTCAATTCGATCGGGGATTGCGACATCACACCAATCAAGACGCAGTCTCGAGAAGTCTACATCCAACTGCTTCAACTCTCGGAATTCAACTACGCACCGGTCATTTCGTGTAAAATCGAAATATCAAGAATAGTGTACCACTGCGGCATGCACTCACACATCTCCGCTGTCCACAACGGCCTGAACGAATATCTCGAGGACATAACCGACCAACAATGCAAGCGAATGCACGAGGACGGCTCGTTCTCCTTGGGAAACAATGGCTACATAACCGGACTGACGGTAAACAAAACTACAACTCGAACGTTTACCATGGCTGGGACTTTGACGAACGACGGCCGTTGTACCGGCGCCCAATTCTCCGACCCCTACGGAACTTGGGAAAACGTCGTGGTGCAGGCGGTGGCAAGATTCTCGATTAAATCCGCCAACGTACCAGTACGAATGGACGCCGACAAGATCATTCTAAAATCAGGAACCATCTGCAGTTTCCAAAGCGGATTCTGTCTGGACAGCGAGAACGGACACACGTTCTGGAGTCCTTTCCCGCCGTCGTCTTGCAAATTTGACCGATACGACGTACTGTACGAGGGTATCGCGTCCAAAATCACCGAAGAAGACAAACAGCAAACCGACTCACCGGTCTACGCTCTTACCACGCAAGACATAACGTTCGCGCTCTCCAAGGTGGGCGAACAACACTTGTGCGGCTACACCCTCTCGCAAACGGAACATCCGAAACTGTTCATACTGGAAACCACCAGAGAGCGAACATTCACGCAACCGAAGAAACTCCCGGTTGAAAATTTAGACATTTTTACGTACATAAATTCTAAATTCGTATACGTCGAGAGACACGTCAAAACGCAAATGACGACGTTGTATCAAAATTTATTGAAACAACGATGTCTCCTGGAGCAACAAGTGCTCAGCAACGCTCTCGCAGTGGCCACTTTGAAACCGGACGAATTCGCCTACACCGTCATGAAGTCCCCAGGACACATGGCGTTAACAGCCGGTGAAGTCATCCACATCATCAAATGCGTACCGGTACAAGTGAGGGTGAGACATTCGAACGAATGTTACACAGAATTGCCAGTTTGGCACGGAAACCGTTCGGCGTTTATCACGCCGAAATCCCACATTCTTACCGCTCACGGGACACAGAGAGAATGCAGTCACGTCCTCCCCGTGATGTACGTGATCAATCAAGCCTGGCATCGAATCTCCCCTCGGCCGGTCGAGGTAGGCCAGCCGCACGTGCTACACCCTATGACGCGTACAAATTGGCGTTACACCGCCCCGGCGACACTCGCAACCAGCGGTATTTACACGCAAGGAGACTTGGAAAACTTGCGAGACCACATCATGTTCCCGGCCGAAAAAGCGGCGGTTTTGAACACGATCGTCAGGGGAGCGACGGGAAAGGGCGTGGCGCAAGGATCGATATCCCTAACGAGCATGTTCGACGAGGAAACCATGGCAAAATTGGCCGAAGACGCAGTTTCACGCTTTTGGAACGGATTCATTACGTTTGGATCAGCCAGCGCAGGAATATTGGCAATATTCGTCCTGCTGAAATTCGTAAAAGCAGTTGCCGATACATTCATTCATGGATACCAGCTACACGCGATCTACGGATGCGGTTTCCAACTCATCGGTGCTGTGTGGAGTTCTCTGTCGCACCTCTTGATCCGGAAAGGCGAAAGAAGCAGACAATACGCGGCATCCCGCGACGTGGATGCTTTCAACCAAGGTACATCAACTACCGCTTCTCCACCGAAACCGACACTCCGAGAGTTCAGGCAAACCGTTCGCGAACTGGAGCAAATTTCCTCCAGAAATTTGCTTCCCAAGGGGGAAGGTGTCACGTCCCGGGATTCTCCGAAACGTGACGATGCGTAGGTACAACGCGCACCCGAATCGACCCACTATACGGATACAGGGTAGGTTGTGGTTAGTGTGGCCGTGGGGGCGCCAGTTTTTAACAGCGTAAGAATTGCATCGAAATCAGAAAAAAGCCATACTCTCCGATATATAAGAATTTCGTGGTTTTTGGAAACAAAAATCGAAAAATCAAAAATTCGCCAGGTTGATCGCCGTCCCACTGGAATACTACCCAGGAAACCAGAATTCGAATACGGACGTTCCTAGTGGTACCTACTGTACTTTCCACCAAAAATCGGACATTTTGCCGTCATGCCACCAGTAAACGGTAAACATTAGGAAGAAACGGAAAGAGGACAAAGTTAAACTGTATCATGCCGGCTATAAAATAGCCTGTCCACTCTTTCCGAAATTTCTAATGAAAATTTTGAGATAACGAATTCAAATTCTTTAAACGAAGAGATAGCGAACCGGGTCGGGGCGGCTAGAAGTCGTTGACTTACTGCCGAAGTAGAACGCTAGAAAATCGAGACTCGCATCTAACCCAAACCTAACCTAACCGAAATTCCGAAAAACCCTAATCCAAACCTGACCCCCTGGGCCCAAAACCCTATCATACCCAAACCTAACCTAAACCGGACCCAAAAATAGGGCCAACCCAATCCTAACCTAACCAAAGTTTATATATAATTTATCGCAAACCTGACCCAAACCTGACCCAAACCTAAACCAAACCTAACCACAATTTATGTACAACATCGCGCAAACCTAACCTACACAACCACCTAATATAAATCAAACCTAACCCAAACATAACCCAAACCTAACCCAAACCTAACTCAAGCCTAACCTAAACCCAACCAAAACTCGTGTGCAGCATAACACCGACCTAACCGACACAACCACCCAACATAATCCAAACCTGACCCAACCGATGGCAATTCCCAAATTGTCACAAAGTAGCCAAACCACTCGCTATTACCCGTAACTAATAAAAATGTATGTTACCATAGGCAGTTCTCTACCACACATCGACGTACGGCCACACACACACACACACTGATAATTGTCCTGATGGTAGCATTAAGTCTAAGCAACTTCTTAAGTTAAGAAACCAGGGGTAAACGTGAGTATGCTGACTCACCTATGATAAGATAGATTATAAGAATACGTAGATTAAGAACCGTGACGAATCAGGGTGTGCGGACCAATCCGTGTTTGTCCTTTCGAGTTAAGGACAAGCACCGATAAGTGCTGACGACAATAGCGAAGGGATAGCGCTGTCTCGCACGTGGGCATTCCAGAGTCAAGGCCTGGGAAAGGATCGGGTAATAATCCGCTGAACAAGACGATATACCTCGATGCATCAGCATCCGTTCCCAGAGCGATAACAACTGTCGCTCAGGAATGCACACGTTGCAAAGATACGAAGCGCGAGAACCATCGCAAGGGCGATAACAACTGTCGCTCGGGAATGCACACGTTGCAGAAATACGAACCGCGAGAACCGTCGCGGAACAGTCGTTCCCAGGACGGTGGCCCCTGCTGCATCAGCATCTTCTGGCTGCGGCAGTAGGGGCTGCTGCATCAGCACCTGGGAGGAATAAAAGACCGGAGCGAACGGTCGCAAGGCAGTTCAGTTCCAACCGAGAAGTTAGAAACATCAAGTTCTATACGAGTGAAGTTCAATCCGGTAGTCTAACGGTGAAGTTCGACGAGTTCGTTGTAGTTGTGCCTGTAAGCGGCAAATCGTCAGCACGATCCACCATTTGTTACTTGTACTCTCAACTGTAGTCGACGGATAGGTAAAGGTGAGCATTAATAAACAGTAACACTTGACATTTCATCGGTCTTCCATTTTATACGAACAACTTACTACTCGCCGAATGTGTTCGGTAGATGCCCGCTGGAAATAGGCGAAGGCGTAGGAGAGGGGTCCAGTCGCGGCTCCGCCACAATATCAGGCGCCGGGAGCTGATCGCCGCCCGTCGCGTGCAATTGGCGCAAGAGACTGGGCCGTTGATCGACCTGACGTTAGATTCTCCACCGGCGCCAGTCGACCTGACGCTGGATTCTCCACGGGCGCCGATCGACTCGACAACCGCTGGCGCCGGGGCCGTTCCGTCCATCATCGACTTGACAGTCGGGGGTTCGCCCGAGCCCTCGACTTCGCGGGGTCCCTCCGCCCAAATACCCGTGTTGCCTTCCTCGCCTCACGCATCGCCTTTGTCCATCTCATACTCCCCCATCTCCCACGCATCCGAACAAACTCCGCAGCCCTTCGCTAGACGACAACTAGTTTACTCGTCATCCCCGGCTCAGACAACTACATCATCGGTAGATTCAAGGGCAACCACGCCCGAATACTACCGGCCCTATATCGACCCCCCGGTCAGTCCCCCAACCCCGCAACAGCAACTCGACCCTCCGGACAGCGACGAGGAGTGGCCACATCAACAGATTTATCCGAATTACCCGGGATATTATCCCGTATTTATTAGCGACCGGTTCCCTGGTCAACCAAACGTCCCCGAAGGCGAGCCGGTCCCGGAAGAGTACCATACGTTGTTATTTCAAACTATATTTCTGCGCGAGGAATAATGTAACAGCCTCCACTGTATTAAATAAGAAAACAAAAAGAAAGTGGACGTAAATATAACTCATAAACAATCGATACCAATTGTTTTCCTGACCCCACCGCATCTTAACGTCCCGATCCCGGTTGACTGTCCTAAGAGACCAGTCATAGATCGAAATTGCGAGCGTATCCTGTTGAAGATTTGGCGCACGTTCCCGTTGGGCAACACGGATCCCGACGAGGACGTAACAACGTATTCGTCCGAATTTTAGATAGAAAGAATGATTGCGGGAGCTGGGAAGTGAATCCTTACCTACCGTCGATGCGAAACGATTGGAAACATCGAATATCACGTATGCGTGCCAATTATCGATAGAACGAACGATTGCGGGAGCTGGAAAGTGGATCCTTAGCTACCGTCGATGCAGAACGATTAGAAACATCGAATATCACATATTCGTGCCAATTATCGATAGAAAGAACGATTGCGGGAGCTGGGAAGTGAATCCTCAGCTACCGTCGATGCAGAACGATTGGAAACATCGAATATCACATATTCGTGCCAATTATCGATAGAAAGAACGATTGCGGGAGCTGGGAAGTGAATCCTCAGCTACCGTCGATGCAGAACGATTGGAAACATCGAATATCACGTATGCGTGCCAATTATCGATAGAAAGAACGATTGCGGGAGCTGGGAAGTGAATCCTTAGTTACCGTCGATGCAGAACGATTGGAAACATCGAATATCACATATTCGTGCCAATTAACGATAGAAAGAACGATTGCGGTTGCTGGGAAGTGAATTCTTAGCTACCGTCGATGCAGAACGATTGGAAACATCGAATATCACGTATGCGTGCCAATTATCGATAGAAAGAACGATTGCTGGAGCTGGGAAGTGAATCCTTACCTACCGTCGATGCAAAACGATTGAAAACATCGAATATCACGTATTCGTGCCAATTTTAGATAGAAAGAACGATTGCTGGAGCTGGGAAGTGAATCCTTACCTACCGTCGATGCAAAACGATTGGAAACATCGAATATCACGTATGCGTGCTAATTATCGATAGAAAGAACGATTGCGGGAGCTGGGAAGTTAATCCTCACCTATCGTCGATGCAAAACGATTGCAAACATCGAATTTCACGTATTCGTGCCAATTATCCATAGAAAGAACGATTGCGGAAGCAGGGAAGTGAATCCATACCTACCGCCGATGCGAAACGATTGGAAACATCGAATATCACGTATGCGTGCCAATTATCGATAGAACGAACGATTGCGGGAGCTGGAAAGTGGATCCTTAGCTACCGTCGATGCAGAACGATTGGAAACATCGAATATCACATATTCGTGCCAATTATCGATAGAAAGAACGATTGCGGGAGCTGGGAAGTGAATCCTTTCCTACCGTCGATGCGAAACGATTGGAAACATCGAATATCACGTATTCGTCCGAATTTTAGATAGAAAGAATGATTGCGGGAGCTGGGAAGTGAATCCATACCTACCGTCGATGCGAAACGATTGGAAACATCGAATATCACGTATGCGTGCCAATTATCGATAGAAAGAACGATTGCGGGAGCTGGGAAGTGAATCCTTAGCTACCGTCGATGCAGAACGATTGGAAACATCGAATATCACATATTCGTGCCAATTAACGATAGAAAGAACGATTGCGGTTGCTGGGAAGTGAATTCTTAGCTACCGTCGATGCAGAACGATTAGAAACATCGAATATCACATATTCGTGCCAATTATCGATAGAAAGAACGATTGCGGGAGCTGGGAAGTGAATCCTCAGCTACCGTCGATGCAGAACGATTGGAAACATCGAATATCACGTATTCGTCCGAATTTTAGATAGAAAGAATGATTGCGGGAGCTGGGAAGTGAATCCATACCTACCGTCGATGCGAAACGATTGGAAACATCGAATATCACGTATGCGTGCCAATTATCGATAGAAAGAACGATTGCGGGAGCTGGGAAGTGAATCCTTAGCTACCGTCGATGCAGAACGATTGGAAACATCGAATATCACATATTCGTGCCAATTAACGATAGAAAGAACGATTGCGGTTGCTGGGAAGTGAATTCTTAGCTACCGTCGATGCAGAACGATTAGAAACATCGAATATCACATATTCGTGCCAATTATCGATAGAAAGAACGATTGCGGGAGCTGGGAAGTGAATCCTTTCCTACCGTCGATGCGAAACGATTGGAAACATCGAATATCACGTATTCGTCCGAATTTTAGATAGAAAGAATGATTGCGGGAGCTGGGAAGTGAATCCTTACCTACCGTCGATGCGAAACGATTGGAAACATCGAATATCACGTATGCGTGCCAATTATCGACAGAACGAACGATTGCGGGAGCTGGAAAGTGGATCCTTAGCTACCGTCGATGCAGAACGATTAGAAACATCGAATATCACATATTCGTGCCAATTATCGATAGAAAGAACGATTGCGGGAGCTGGGAAGTGAATCCTCAGCTACCATCGATGCAGAACGATTGGAAACATCGAATATCACGTATCCGTGCCAATTATCGATAGAACGAACGATTGCGGGAGCTGGAAAGTGGATCCTTAGCTACCGTCGATGCAGAACGATTGGAAACATCGAATATCACATATTCGTGCCAATTATCGATAGAAAGAACGATTGCGGGAGCTGGGAGGTGAATCCTCAGCTACCGTCGATGCAGAACGATTGGAAACATCGAATATCACGTATGCGTGCCAATTATCGATAGAAAGAACGATTGCGGTTGCTGGGAAGTGAATTCTTAGCTACCGTCGATGCAGAACGATTGGAAACATCGAATATCACGTATGCGTGCCAATTATCGATAGAAAGAACGATTGCTGGAGCTGGGAAGTGAATCCTTACCTACCGTCGATGCAAAACGATTGGAAACATCGAATATCACGTATTCGTGCGAATTTTAGATAGAAAGAATGATTGCGGGAGCTGGGAAGTGAATCCTTACCTACCGTCGATGCGAAACGATTGGAAACATCGAATATCACGTATGCGTGCTAATTATCGATAGAAAGAACGATTGCGGGAGCTGGGAAGTTAATCCTCACCTATCGTCGATGCAAAACGATTGCAAACATCGAATAGCACGTATTCGTGCCAATTATCGATAGAAAGAACGATTGCGGGAGCTGGAAAGTGAATCCTTAGCTACCGCCGATGCGAAACGATTGGAAACATCGAATATCACGTATTCGTCCGAATTTTAGATAGAAAGAATGATTACGGGAGCTGGGAAGTGAATCCATACCTACCGCCGATGCGAAACCATTGGAAACATCGAATATCACGTATTCGTGCGAATTTTAGATAGAAAGAATGATTGCGGGAGCTGGGAAGTGAATCCTTAGCTACCGTCGATGCAGAACGATTGGAAACATCGAATATCACATATTCGTGCCAATTATCGATAGAAAGAACGATTGTGGGAGCTGGGAAGTGAATCCTTTCCTACCGTCGATGCGAAACGATTGGAAACATCGAATATCACGTATTCGTCCGAATTTTAGATAGAAAGAATGATTGCGGGAGCTGGGAAGTGAATCCTTACCTACCGTCGATGCGAAACGATTGGAAACATCGAATATCACGTATGCGTGCCAATTATCGACAGAACGAACGATTGCGGGAGCTGGAAAGTGGATCCTTAGCTACCGTCGATGCAGAACGATTAGAAACATCGAATATCACATATTCGTGCCAATTATCGATAGAAAGAACGATTGCGGGAGCTGGGAAGTGAATCCTCAGCTACCATCGATGCAGAACGATTGGAAACATCGAATATCACGTATCCGTGCCAATTATCGATAGAACGAACGATTGCGGGAGCTGGAAAGTGGATCCTTAGCTACCGTCGATGCAGAACGATTGGAAACATCGAATATCACATATTCGTGCCAATTATCGATAGAAAGAACGATTTCGGGAGCTGGGAGGTGAATCCTCAGCTACCGTCGATGCAGAACGATTGGAAACATCGAATATCACGTATGCGTGCCAATTATCGATAGAAAGAACGATTGCGGTTGCTGGGAAGTGAATTCTTAGCTACCGTCGATGCAGAACGATTGGAAACATCGAATATCACGTATGCGTGCCAATTATCGATAGAAAGAACGATTGCTGGAGCTGGGAAGTGAATCCTTACCTACCGTCGATGCAAAACGATTGCAAACATCGAATAGCACGTATTCGTGCCAATTATCGATAGAAAGAACGATTGCGGGAGCTGGGAAGTGAATCCTTACCTACCGTCGATGCAAAACGATTGGAAACCTCGAATAGCACGTATTCGTGTCAATTATCGATAGAAAGAACGATTGCTGGAGCTGGGAAGTGAATCCTTAGCTACCGTCGATGCAGAACGATTGGAAACATCGAATATCACGTATTCGTGCGAATTTTAGATAGAAAGAATGATTGCGGGAGCTGGGAAGTGAATCCTTACCTACCGTCGATGCGAAACGATTGGAAACATCGAATATCACGTATGCGTGCCAATTATCGATAGAACGAACGATTGCGGGAGCTGGAAAGTGGATCCTTAGCTACCGTCGATGCAGAACGATTAGAAACATCGAATATCACATATTCGTGCCAATTATCGATAGAAAGAACGATTGCGGGAGCTGGGAAGTGAATCCTTAGCTACCGCCGATGCGAAACGATTGGAAACATCGAATATCACGTATTCGTCCGAATTTTAGATAGAAAGAATGATTACGGGAGCTGGGAAGTGAATCCATACCTACCGCCGATGCGAAACCATTGGAAACATCGAATATCACGTATTCGTGCGAATTTTAGATAGAAAGAATGATTGCGGGAGCTGGGAAGTGAATCCTTAGCTACCGTCGATGCAGAACGATTAGAAACATCGAATATCACATATTCGTGCCAATTATCGATAGAAAGAACGATTGCGGGAGCTGGGAAGTGAATCCTCAGCTACCATCGATGCCGAACGATTGGAAACATCGAATATCACGTATCCGTGCCAATTATCAATAGAAAGAACGATTGCGGGAGCTGGGAAGTGAATCCTTAGCTACCGCCGATGCGAAACGATTGGAAACATCGAATATCACGTATTCGTCCGAATTTTAGATAGAAAGAATGATTGCGGGAGCTGGGAAGTGAATCCATACCTACCGTCGATGCCAAACGATTGGAAACATCGAATATCGCGTATTCGTGCCAATTATCGATAGAAAGAACGATTGCGGGAGCTGGGAAGTGAATCCTTACCTCCCGTCGATGCAGAACGATTGGAAACATCGAATGTAACGTATTCGAGCCAATTACCGACAGAAAGAACGATTGCGAGGGCTGGGAAGTGAATCCTTACCTACCGTCGATGAAAAACGATTGGAAACATCGAATAGCACGTATTCGTGCCAATTATCGATAGAAAGAACGATTGCGGGAGCTGGGAAGTGAATCCTCACCAATCGTCGATGCAAAACGATTGCAAACATCGAATAGCACGTATTCGTGCCAATTATCGGTACAAAGAACGATTGCGGGAGCTGGGAAGTGAATCCTTTCCTACCGTCGATGCGAAACGATTGGAAACATCGAATATCACGTATTCGTGCGAATTTTAGATAGAAAGAATGATTGCGGGAGCTGGGAAGTGAATCCTTAGCTACCGTCGATGCAGAACGATTGGAAACATCGAATATCACGTATGCGTGCCAATTATCGATAGAACGAACGATTGCGGGAGCTGGAAAGTGAATCCTTAGCTACCGTCGATGCAGAACGATTGGAAACATCGAATTTCACGTATTCGTGCCAATTATCCATAGAAAGAACGATTGCGGGAGCAGGGAAGTGAATCCATACCTACCGCCGATGCGAAACGATTGGAAACATCGAATATCACGTATGCGTGCCAATTATCGATAGAACGAACGATTGCGGGAGCTGGAAAGTGGATCCTTAGCTACCGTCGATGCAGAACGATTGGAAACATCGAATATCACATATTCGTGCCAATTATCGATAGAAAGAACGATTGCGGGAGCTGGGAAGTGAATCCTTTCCTACCGTCGATGCGAAACGATTGGAAACATCGAATATCACGTATTCGTCCGAATTTTAGATAGAAAGAATGATTGCGGGAGCTGGGAAGTGAATCCTTACCTACCGTCGATGCGAAACGATTGGAAACATCGAATATCACGTATGCGTGCCAATTATCGATAGAACGAACGATTGCGGGAGCTGGAAAGTGGATCCTTAGCTACCGTCGATGCAGAACGATTAGAAACATCGAATATCACATATTCGTGCCAATTATCGATAGAAAGAACGATTGCGGGAGCTGGGAAGTGAATCCTCAGCTACCGTCGATGCAGAACGATTGGAAACATCGAATATCACATATTCGTGCCAATTATCGATAGAAAGAACGATTGCGGGAGCTGGGAAGTGAATCCTCAGCTACCGTCGATACAGAACGATTGGAAACATCGAATATCACGTATGCGTGCCAATTATCGATAGAAAGAACGATTGCGGGAGCTGGGAAGTGAATCCTTAGTTACCGTCGATGCAGAACGATTGGAAACATCGAATATCACATATTCGTGCCAATTAACGATAGAAAGAACGATTGCGGTTGCTGGGAAGTGAATTCTTAGCTACCGTCGATGCAGAACGATTGGAAACATCGAATATCACGTATGCGTGCCAATTATCGATAGAAAGAACGATTGCTGGAGCTGGGAAGTGAATCCTTACCTACCGTCGATGCAAAACGATTGAAAACATCGAATATCACGTATTCGTGCCAATTTTAGATAGAAAGAACGATTGCTGGAGCTGGGAAGTGAATCCTTACCTACCGTCGATGCAAAACGATTGGAAACATCGAATATCACGTATGCGTGCTAATTATCGATAGAAAGAACGATTGCGGGAGCTGGGAAGTTAATCCTCACCTATCGTCGATGCAAAACGATTGCAAACATCGAATTTCACGTATTCGTGCCAATTATCCATAGAAAGAACGATTGCGGAAGCAGGGAAGTGAATCCATACCTACCGCCGATGCGAAACGATTGGAAACATCGAATATCACGTATGCGTGCCAATTATCGATAGAACGAACGATTGCGGGAGCTGGAAAGTGGATCCTTAGCTACCGTCGATGCAGAACGATTGGAAACATCGAATATCACATATTCGTGCCAATTATCGATAGAAAGAACGATTGCGGGAGCTGGGAAGTGAATCCTTTCCTACCGTCGATGCGAAACGATTGGAAACATCGAATATCACGTATTCGTCCGAATTTTAGATAGAAAGAATGATTGCGGGAGCTGGGAAGTGAATCCATACCTACCGTCGATGCGAAACGATTGGAAACATCGAATATCACGTATGCGTGCCAATTATCGATAGAAAGAACGATTGCGGGAGCTGGGAAGTGAATCCTTAGCTACCGTCGATGCAGAACGATTGGAAACATCGAATATCACATATTCGTGCCAATTAACGATAGAAAGAACGATTGCGGTTGCTGGGAAGTGAATTCTTAGCTACCGTCGATGCAGAACGATTAGAAACATCGAATATCACATATTCGTGCCAATTATCGATAGAAAGAACGATTGCGGGAGCTGGGAAGTGAATCCTCAGCTACCGTCGATGCAGAACGATTGGAAACATCGAATATCACGTATTCGTCCGAATTTTAGATAGAAAGAATGATTGCGGGAGCTGGGAAGTGAATCCTTACCTACCGTCGATGCGAAACGATTGGAAACATCGAATATCACGTATGCGTGCCAATTATCGATAGAACGAACGATTGCGGTTGCTGGGAAGTGAATTCTTAGCTACCGTCGATGCAGAACGATTGGAAACATCGAATATCACGTATGCGTGCCAATTATCGATAGAAAGAACGATTGCTGGAGCTGGGAAGTGAATCCTTACCTACCGTCGATGCAAAACGATTGGAAACATCGAATATCACGTATGCGTGCCAATTATCGATAGAAAGAACGATTGCGGGAGCTGGGAAGTGAATCCTTAGTTACCGTCGATGCAGAACGATTGGAAACATCGAATATCACATATTCGTGCCAATTAACGATAGAAAGAACGATTGCGGTTGCTGGGAAGTGAATTCTTAGCTACCGTCGATGCAGAACGATTGGAAACATCGAATATCACGTATGCGTGCCAATTATCGATAGAAAGAACGATTGCTGGAGCTGGGAAGTGAATCCTTACCTACCGTCGATGCAAAACGATTGAAAACATCGAATATCACGTATTCGTGCCAATTTTAGATAGAAAGAACGATTGCTGGAGCTGGGAAGTGAATCCTTACCTACCGTCGATGCAAAACGATTGGAAACATCGAATATCACGTATGCGTGCTAATTATCGATAGAAAGAACGATTGCGGGAGCTGGGAAGTTAATCCTCACCTATCGTCGATGCAAAACGATTGCAAACATCGAATTTCACGTATTCGTGCCAATTATCCATAGAAAGAACGATTGCGGAAGCAGGGAAGTGAATCCATACCTACCGCCGATGCGAAACGATTGGAAACATCGAATATCACGTATGCGTGCCAATTATCGATAGAACGAACGATTGCGGGAGCTGGAAAGTGGATCCTTAGCTACCGTCGATGCAGAACGATTGGAAACATCGAATATCACATATTCGTGCCAATTATCGATAGAAAGAACGATTGCGGGAGCTGGGAAGTGAATCCTTTCCTACCGTCGATGCGAAACGATTGGAAACATCGAATATCACGTATTCGTCCGAATTTTAGATAGAAAGAATGATTGCGGGAGCTGGGAAGTGAATCCATACCTACCGTCGATGCGAAACGATTGGAAACATCGAATATCACGTATGCGTGCCAATTATCGATAGAAAGAACGATTGCGGGAGCTGGGAAGTGAATCCTTAGCTACCGTCGATGCAGAACGATTGGAAACATCGAATATCACATATTCGTGCCAATTAACGATAGAAAGAACGATTGCGGTTGCTGGGAAGTGAATTCTTAGCTACCGTCGATGCAGAACGATTAGAAACATCGAATATCACATATTCGTGCCAATTATCGATAGAAAGAACGATTGCGGGAGCTGGGAAGTGAATCCTCAGCTACCGTCGATGCAGAACGATTGGAAACATCGAATATCACGTATTCGTCCGAATTTTAGATAGAAAGAATGATTGCGGGAGCTGGGAAGTGAATCCTTACCTACCGTCGATACGAAACGATTGGAAACATCGAATATCACGTATGCGTGCCAATTATCGATAGAACGAACGATTGCGGGAGCTGGAAAGTGGATCCTTAGCTACCGTCGATGCAGAACGATTAGAAACATCGAATATCACATATTCGTGCCAATTATCGATAGAAAGAACGATTGCGGGAGCTGGGAAGTGAATCCTCAGCTACCATCGATGCAGAACGATTGGAAACATCGAATATCACGTATCCGTGCCAATTATCGATAGAACGAACGATTGCGGGAGCTGGAAAGTGGATCCTTAGCTACCGTCGATGCAGAACGATTGGAAACATCGAATATCACATATTCGTGCCAATTATCGATAGAAAGAACGATTGCGGGAGCTGGGAGGTGAATCCTCAGCTACCGTCGATGCAGAACGATTGGAAACATCGAATATCACGTATGCGTGCCAATTATCGATAGAAAGAACGATTGCGGTTGCTGGGAAGTGAATTCTTAGCTACCGTCGATGCAGAACGATTGGAAACATCGAATATCACGTATGCGTGCCAATTATCGATAGAAAGAACGATTGCTGGAGCTGGGAAGTGAATCCTTACCTACCGTCGATGCAAAACGATTGGAAACATCGAATATCACGTATTCGTGCGAATTTTAGATAGAAAGAATGATTGCGGGAGCTGGGAAGTGAATCCTTACCTACCGTCGATGCGAAACGATTGGAAACATCGAATATCACGTATGCGTGCTAATTATCGATAGAAAGAACGATTGCGGGAGCTGGGAAGTTAATCCTCACCTATCGTCGATGCAAAACGATTGCAAACATCGAATAGCACGTATTCGTGCCAATTATCGATAGAAAGAACGATTGCGGGAGCTGGAAAGTGAATCCTTAGCTACCGCCGATGCGAAACGATTGGAAACATCGAATATCACGTATTCGTCCGAATTTTAGATAGAAAGAATGATTACGGGAGCTGGGAAGTGAATCCATACCTACCGCCGATGCGAAACCATTGGAAACATCGAATATCACGTATTCGTGCGAATTTTAGATAGAAAGAATGATTGCGGGAGCTGGGAAGTGAATCCTTAGCTACCGTCGATGCAGAACGATTGGAAACATCGAATATCACATATTCGTGCCAATTATCGATAGAAAGAACGATTGTGGGAGCTGGGAAGTGAATCCTTTCCTACCGTCGATGCGAAACGATTGGAAACATCGAATATCACGTATTCGTCCGAATTTTAGATAGAAAGAATGATTGCGGGAGCTGGGAAGTGAATCCTTACCTACCGTCGATGCGAAACGATTGGAAACATCGAATATCACGTATGCGTGCCAATTATCGACAGAACGAACGATTGCGGGAGCTGGAAAGTGGATCCTTAGCTACCGTCGATGCAGAACGATTAGAAACATCGAATATCACATATTCGTGCCAATTATCGATAGAAAGAACGATTGCGGGAGCTGGGAAGTGAATCCTCAGCTACCATCGATGCAGAACGATTGGAAACATCGAATATCACGTATCCGTGCCAATTATCGATAGAACGAACGATTGCGGGAGCTGGAAAGTGGATCCTTAGCTACCGTCGATGCAGAACGATTGGAAACATCGAATATCACATATTCGTGCCAATTATCGATAGAAAGAACGATTTCGGGAGCTGGGAGGTGAATCCTCAGCTACCGTCGATGCAGAACGATTGGAAACATCGAATATCACGTATGCGTGCCAATTATCGATAGAAAGAACGATTGCGGTTGCTGGGAAGTGAATTCTTAGCTACCGTCGATGCAGAACGATTGGAAACATCGAATATCACGTATGCGTGCCAATTATCGATAGAAAGAACGATTGCTGGAGCTGGGAAGTGAATCCTTACCTACCGTCGATGCAAAACGATTGCAAACATCGAATAGCACGTATTCGTGCCAATTATCGATAGAAAGAACGATTGCGGGAGCTGGGAAGTGAATCCTTACCTACCGTCGATGCAAAACGATTGGAAACCTCGAATAGCACGTATTCGTGTCAATTATCGATAGAAAGAACGATTGCTGGAGCTGGGAAGTGAATCCTTAGCTACCGTCGATGCAGAACGATTGGAAACATCGAATATCACGTATTCGTGCGAATTTTAGATAGAAAGAATGATTGCGGGAGCTGGGAAGTGAATCCTTACCTACCGTCGATGCGAAACGATTGGAAACATCGAATATCACGTATGCGTGCCAATTATCGATAGAACGAACGATTGCGGGAGCTGGAAAGTGGATCCTTAGCTACCGTCGATGCAGAACGATTAGAAACATCGAATATCACATATTCGTGCCAATTATCGATAGAAAGAACGATTGCGGGAGCTGGGAAGTGAATCCTTAGCTACCGCCGATGCGAAACGATTGGAAACATCGAATATCACGTATTCGTCCGAATTTTAGATAGAAAGAATGATTACGGGAGCTGGGAAGTGAATCCATACCTACCGCCGATGCGAAACCATTGGAAACATCGAATATCACGTATTCGTGCGAATTTTAGATAGAAAGAATGATTGCGGGAGCTGGGAAGTGAATCCTTAGCTACCGTCGATGCAGAACGATTAGAAACATCGAATATCACATATTCGTGCCAATTATCGATAGAAAGAACGATTGCGGGAGCTGGGAAGTGAATCCTCAGCTACCATCGATGCCGAACGATTGGAAACATCGAATATCACGTATCCGTGCCAATTATCAATAGAAAGAACGATTGCGGGAGCTGGGAAGTGAATCCTTAGCTACCGCCGATGCGAAACGATTGGAAACATCGAATATCACGTATTCGTCCGAATTTTAGATAGAAAGAATGATTGCGGGAGCTGGGAAGTGAATCCATACCTACCGTCGATGCCAAACGATTGGAAACATCGAATATCGCGTATTCGTGCCAATTATCGATAGAAAGAACGATTGCGGGAGCTGGGAAGTGAATCCTTACCTCCCGTCGATGCAGAACGATTGGAAACATCGAATGTAACGTATTCGAGCCAATTACCGACAGAAAGAACGATTGCGAGGGCTGGGAAGTGAATCCTTACCTACCGTCGATGAAAAACGATTGGAAACATCGAATAGCACGTATTCGTGCCAATTATCGATAGAAAGAACGATTGCGGGAGCTGGGAAGTGAATCCTCACCAATCGTCGATGCAAAACGATTGCAAACATCGAATAGCACGTATTCGTGCCAATTATCGGTACAAAGAACGATTGCGGGAGCTGGGAAGTGAATCCTTTCCTACCGTCGATGCGAAACGATTGGAAACATCGAATATCACGTATTCGTGCGAATTTTAGATAGAAAGAATGATTGCGGGAGCTGGGAAGTGAATCCTTAGCTACCGTCGATGCAGAACGATTGGAAACATCGAATATCACGTATGCGTGCCAATTATCGATAGAACGAACGATTGCGGGAGCTGGAAAGTGAATCCTTAGCTACCGTCGATGCAGAACGATTGGAAACATCGAATTTCACGTATTCGTGCCAATTATCCATAGAAAGAACGATTGCGGGAGCAGGGAAGTGAATCCATACCTACCGCCGATGCGAAACGATTGGAAACATCGAATATCACGTATGCGTGCCAATTATCGATAGAACGAACGATTGCGGGAGCTGGAAAGTGGATCCTTAGCTACCGTCGATGCAGAACGATTGGAAACATCGAATATCACATATTCGTGCCAATTATCGATAGAAAGAACGATTGCGGGAGCTGGGAAGTGAATCCTTTCCTACCGTCGATGCGAAACGATTGGAAACATCGAATATCACGTATTCGTCCGAATTTTAGATAGAAAGAATGATTGCGGGAGCTGGGAAGTGAATCCTTACCTACCGTCGATGCGAAACGATTGGAAACATCGAATATCACGTATGCGTGCCAATTATCGATAGAACGAACGATTGCGGGAGCTGGAAAGTGGATCCTTAGCTACCGTCGATGCAGAACGATTAGAAACATCGAATATCACATATTCGTGCCAATTATCGATAGAAAGAACGATTGCGGGAGCTGGGAAGTGAATCCTCAGCTACCGTCGATGCAGAACGATTGGAAACATCGAATATCACATATTCGTGCCAATTATCGATAGAAAGAACGATTGCGGGAGCTGGGAAGTGAATCCTCAGCTACCGTCGATGCAGAACGATTGGAAACATCGAATATCACGTATGCGTGCCAATTATCGATAGAAAGAACGATTGCGGGAGCTGGGAAGTGAATCCTTAGTTACCGTCGATGCAGAACGATTGGAAACATCGAATATCACATATTCGTGCCAATTAACGATAGAAAGAACGATTGCGGTTGCTGGGAAGTGAATTCTTAGCTACCGTCGATGCAGAACGATTGGAAACATCGAATATCACGTATGCGTGCCAATTATCGATAGAAAGAACGATTGCTGGAGCTGGGAAGTGAATCCTTACCTACCGTCGATGCAAAACGATTGAAAACATCGAATATCACGTATTCGTGCCAATTTTAGATAGAAAGAACGATTGCTGGAGCTGGGAAGTGAATCCTTACCTACCGTCGATGCAAAACGATTGGAAACATCGAATATCACGTATGCGTGCTAATTATCGATAGAAAGAACGATTGCGGGAGCTGGGAAGTTAATCCTCACCTATCGTCGATGCAAAACGATTGCAAACATCGAATTTCACGTATTCGTGCCAATTATCCATAGAAAGAACGATTGCGGAAGCAGGGAAGTGAATCCATACCTACCGCCGATGCGAAACGATTGGAAACATCGAATATCACGTATGCGTGCCAATTATCGATAGAACGAACGATTGCGGGAGCTGGAAAGTGGATCCTTAGCTACCGTCGATGCAGAACGATTGGAAACATCGAATATCACATATTCGTGCCAATTATCGATAGAAAGAACGATTGCGGGAGCTGGGAAGTGAATCCTTTCCTACCGTCGATGCGAAACGATTGGAAACATCGAATATCACGTATTCGTCCGAATTTTAGATAGAAAGAATGATTGCGGGAGCTGGGAAGTGAATCCATACCTACCGTCGATGCGAAACGATTGGAAACATCGAATATCACGTATGCGTGCCAATTATCGATAGAAAGAACGATTGCGGGAGCTGGGAAGTGAATCCTTAGCTACCGTCGATGCAGAACGATTGGAAACATCGAATATCACATATTCGTGCCAATTAACGATAGAAAGAACGATTGCGGTTGCTGGGAAGTGAATTCTTAGCTACCGTCGATGCAGAACGATTAGAAACATCGAATATCACATATTCGTGCCAATTATCGATAGAAAGAACGATTGCGGGAGCTGGGAAGTGAATCCTCAGCTACCGTCGATGCAGAACGATTGGAAACATCGAATATCACGTATTCGTCCGAATTTTAGATAGAAAGAATGATTGCGGGAGCTGGGAAGTGAATCCTTACCTACCGTCGATGCGAAACGATTGGAAACATCGAATATCACGTATGCGTGCCAATTATCGATAGAACGAACGATTGCGGGAGCTGGAAAGTGGATCCTTAGCTACCGTCGATGCAGAACGATTAGAAACATCGAATATCACATATTCGTGCCAATTATCGATAGAACGAACGATTGCGGGAGCTGGGAAGTGGATCCTTAGCTACCGTCGATGCAGAACGATTGGAAACATCGAATATCACATATTCGTGCCAATTATCGATAGAACGAACGATTGCGGGAGCTGGAAAGTGGATCCTTAGCTACCGTCGATGCAGAACGATTGGAAACATCGAATATCACGTATTCGTGCCAATTTTAGATAGAAAAAACGATTGCTGGAGCTGGGAAGTGAATCCTTACCTACCGTCGATGCAAAACGATTGGAAACATCGAATATCACGTATGCGTGCTAATTATCGATAGAAAGAACGATTGCGGGAGCTGGGAAGTTAATCCTCACCTATCGTCGATGCAAAACGATTGCAAACATCGAATAGCACGTATTCGTGCCAATTATCGATAGAAAGAACGATTGCGGGAGCTGGGAAGTGAATCCTTACCTACCGTCGATGCAAGACGATTGGAAACCTCGAATAGCACGTATTCGTGTCAATTATCGATAGAAAGAACGATTGCTGGAGCTGGGAAGTGAATCCTTAGCTACCGTCGATGCAGAGCGATTGGAAACATCGAATTTCACGTATTCGTGCCAATTATCCATAGAAAGAACGATTGCGGGAGCAGGGAAGTGAATCCATACCTACCGCCGATGCGAAACGATTGGAAACATCGAATATCACGTATTCGTGCGAATTTTAGATAGAAAGAATGATTGCGGGAGCTGGGAAGTGAATCCTTAGCTACCGCCGATGCGAAACGATGGGAAACATCGAATATCACGTATTCGTCCGAATTTTAGATAGAAAGAATGATTGCGGGAGCTGGGAAGTGAATCCATACCTACCGCCGATGCGAAACGATTGGAAACATCGAATATCACTTATTCGTGCGAATTTTAGATAGAAAGAATGATTCCGGGTGCTGGGAAGTGAATCCTTACCTACCGTCGATGCGAAACGATTGGAAACATCGAATATCACGTATGCGTGCCAATTATCGATAGAACGAACGATTGCGGGAGCTGGAAAGTGGATCCTTAGCTACCGTCGATGCAGAACGATTGGAAACATCGAGTATCACGTATTCGTGCCAATTTTAGATAGAACGAACGATTGCTGGAGCTGGGAAGTGAATCCTTACCTACCGTCGATGCAAAACGATAGGAAACATCGAATATCACGTATGCGTGCTAATTATCGATATAAAGAACGATTGCGGGAGCTGGGAAGTGAATCCTTAGCTACCGTCGATGCAGAACGATTGGAAACATCGAATATCACATATTCGTGCCAATTAACGATAGAAAGAACGATTGCGGGTGCTGGGAAGTGAATTCTTAGCTACCGTCGATGCTGAACGATTGGAAACATCGAATATCACGTATGCGTGCCAATTATCGATAGAAAGAACGAATGCTGGAGCTGGGAAGTGAATCCTTACCTACCGTCGATGCAAAACGATTGGAAACATCGAATATCACGTATTCGTGCGAATTTTAGATAGAAAGAATGATTGCGGGAGCTGGGAAGTGAATCCTTACCTACCGTCGATGCGAAACAATTGGAAACATCGAATATCATGTATGCGTGCCAATTATCGATAGAACGAACGATTGCGGGAGCTGGAAAGTGAGTCCTTAGCTACCGTCGATGCAGAACGATTGGAAACATCGAATATCACGTATTCGTGCCAATTTTAGATAGAAAGAACGATTGCTGGAGCTGGGAAGTGAATCCTTACCTACCGTCGATGCAAAATGATTGGAAACATCGAATATCACGTATGCGTGCTAATTATCGATAGAAAGAACGATTGCTGGAGCTGGGAAGTGAATCCTTAGCTACCGTCAATGGAGAACGATTGGAAACATCGAATTTCACGTATTCGTGCCAATTTTAGATAGAAAGAACGATTATGGGGGCAGGGAAGTGAATCCTTAGCTACCGCCGATGCGAAACGATTGGAAACATCGAATATCACGTATTCGTCCGAATTTTAGATAGAAAGAATGATTGCGGGAGCTGGGAAGTGAATCCATACCTACCGTCGATGCGAAACGATTGGAAACATCGAATATCACGTATTTGTGCCAATTATCGATAGAAAGAACGATTGCGGGAACTGGGAAGTGAATCCTTACCTCCCGTCGATGCAGAACGATTGGAAACATCGAATGTAACGTTTTCGAGCCAATTACCGACAGAAAGAACGATTGCGAGGGCTGGGAAGTGAATCCTTACCTACCGTCGATGAAAAACGATTGGAAACATCGAATAGCACGTATTCGTGCCAATTATCGATAGAACGAACGATTGCGGGAGCTGGGGAGTGAATCCTCACCTATCGTCGATGCAAAACGATTGCAAACATCGAATAGCACGTATTCGTGCCAATTATCGGTACAAAGAACGCTTGCGGGAGCTGGGAAGTGAATCCTTTCCTACCGTCGATGCGAAACGATTGGAAACATCGAATATCACTTATTCGTGCGAATTTTAGATAGAAAGAATGATTGCGGGTGCTGGGAAGTGAATCCTTACCTACCGTCGATGCGAAACGATTGGAAACATCGAATATCACGTATGCGTGCCAATTATCGATAGAACGAACGATTGCGGGAGCTGGAAAGTGGATGCTTAGCTACCGTCGATGCAGAACGATTGGAAACATCGAATATCACATATTCGTGCCAATTATCGATAGAAAGAACGATTGCGGGAGCTGGGAAGTGAATCCTCAGCTACCGTCGATGCAGAACGATTGGAAACATCGAATATCACGTATGCGTGCCAATTATCGATAGAACGAACGATTGCGGGAGCTGGAAAGTGGATGCTTAGCTACCGTCGATGCAGAACGATTGGAAACATCGAATATCACATATTCGTGCCAATTATCGATAGAAAGAACGATTGCGGGAGCTGGGAAGTGAATCCTCAGCTACCGTCGATGCAGAACGATTGGAAACATCGAATATCACGTATGCGTGCCAATTATCGATAGAAAGAACGATTGCGGGAGCTGGGAAGTGAATCTTTAGCTACCGTCGATGCAGAACGATTGGAAACATCGAATATCACATATTCGTGCCAATTAACGATAGAAAGAACGATTGCGGTTGCTGGGAAGTGAATTCTTAGCTACCGTCGATGCAGAACGATTGGAAACATCGAATATCACGTATGCGTGCCAATTATCGATAGAACGAACGATTGCGGGAGCTGGAAAGTGGATCCTTAGCTACCGTCGATGTAGAACGATTGGAAACATCGAATATCACGTATTCGTGCCAATTTTAGATAGAAAGAACGATTGCTGGAGCTGGGAAGTGAATCCTTACCTACCGTCGATGCAAAACGATTGGAAACATAGAATATCACGTATGCGTGCTAATTATCGATAGAAAGAACGATTGCGGGAGCTGGGAAGTTAATCCTCACCTATCGTCGATGCAAAACGATTGCAAACATCGAATAGCACGTATTCGTGCCAATTATCGATAGAAAGAACGATTGCGGGAGCTGGGAAGTGAATCCTTACCTACCGTCGATGCAAAACGATTGGAAACCTCGAATAGCACGTATTCGTGTCAATTATCGATAGAAAGAACGATTGCTGGAGCTGGGAAGTGAATCCTTAGCTACCGTCGATGCAGAGCGATTGGAAACATCGAATTTCACGTATTCGTGCCAATTATCCATAGAAAGAACGATTGCGGGAGCAGGGAAGTGAATCCATACCTACCGCCGATGCGAAACGATTGGAAACATCGAATATCACGTATTCGTGCGAATTTTAGATAGAAAGAATGATTGCGGGAGCTGGGAAGTGAATCCTTAGCTACCGCCGATGCGAAACGATGGGAAACATCGAATATCACGTATTCGTCCGAATTTTAGATAGAAAGAATGATTGCGGGAGCTGGGAAGTGAATCCATACCTACCGCCGATGCGAAACGATTGGAAACATCGAATATCACTTATTCGTGCGAATTTTAGATAGAAAGAATGATTCCGGGTGCTGGGAAGTGAATCCTTACCTACCGTCGATGCGAAACGATTGGAAACATCGAATATCACGTATGCGTGCCAATTATCGATAGAACGAACGATTGCGGGAGCTGGAAAGTGGATCCTTAGCTACCGTCGATGCAGAACGATTGGAAACATCGAGTATCACGTATTCGTGTCAATTTTAGATAGAACGAACGATTGCTGGAGCTGGGAAGTGAATCCTTACCTACCGTCGATGCAAAACGATAGGAAACATCGAATATCACGTATGCGTGCTAATTATCGATATAAAGAACGATTGCGGGAGCTGGGAAGTGAATCCTTAGCTACCGTCGATGCAGAACGATTGGAAACATCGAATATCACATATTCGTGCCAATTAACGATAGAAAGAACGATTGCGGGTGCTGGGAAGTGAATTCTTAGCTACCGTCGATGCTGAACGATTGGAAACATCGAATATCACGTATGCGTGCCAATTATCGATAGAAAGAACGAATGCTGGAGCTGGGAAGTGAATCCTTACCTACCGTCGATGCAAAACGATTGGAAACATCGAATATCACGTATTCGTGCGAATTTTAGATAGAAAGAATGATTGCGGGAGCTGGGAAGTGAATCCTTACCTACCGTCGATGCGAAACAATTGGAAACATCGAATATCATGTATGCGTGCCAATTATCGATAGAACGAACGATTGCGGGAGCTGGAAAGTGAGTCCTTAGCTACCGTCGATGCAGAACGATTGGAAACATCGAATATCACGTATTCGTGCCAATTTTAGATAGAAAGAACGATTGCTGGAGCTGGGAAGTGAATCCTTACCTACCGTCGATGCAAAATGATTGGAAACATCGAATATCACGTATGCGTGCTAATTATCGATAGAAAGAACGATTGCTGGAGCTGGGAAGTGAATCCTTAGCTACCGTCAATGGAGAACGATTGGAAACATCGAATTTCACGTATTCGTCCGAATTTTAGATAGAAAGAATGATTGCGGGAGCTGGGAAGTGAATCCATACCTACCGTCGATGCGAAACGATTGGAAACATCGAATATCACGTATTTGTGCCAATTATCGATAGAAAGAACGATTGCGGGAACTGGGAAGTGAATCCTTACCTCCCGTCGATGCAGAACGATTGGAAACATCGAATGTAACGTTTTCGAGCCAATTACCGACAGAAAGAACGATTGCGAGGGCTGGGAAGTGAATCCTTACCTACCGTCGATGAAAAACGATTGGAAACATCGAATAGCACGTATTCGTGCCAATTATCGATAGAACGAACGATTGCGGGAGCTGGGGAGTGAATCCTCACCTATCGTCGATGCAAAACGATTGCAAACATCGAATAGCACGTATTCGTGCCAATTATCGGTACAAAGAACGCTTGCGGGAGCTGGGAAGTGAATCCTTTCCTACCGTCGATGCGAAACGATTGGAAACATCGAATATCACTTATTCGTGCGAATTTTAGATAGAAAGAATGATTGCGGGTGCTGGGAAGTGAATCCTTACCTACCGTCGATGCGAAACGATTGGAAACATCGAATATCACGTATGCGTGCCAATTATCGATAGAACGAACGATTGCGGGAGCTGGAAAGTGGATGCTTAGCTACCGTCGATGCAGAACGATTGGAAACATCGAATATCACATATTCGTGCCAATTATCGATAGAAAGAACGATTGCGGGAGCTGGGAAGTGAATCCTCAGCTACCGTCGATGCAGAACGATTGGAAACATCGAATATCACGTATGCGTGCCAATTATCGATAGAAAGAACGATTGCGGGAGCTGGGAAGTGAATCTTTAGCTACCGTCGATGCAGAACGATTGGAAACATCGAATATCACATATTCGTGCCAATTAACGATAGAAAGAACGATTGCGGTTGCTGGGAAGTGAATTCTTAGCTACCGTCGATGCAGAACGATTGGAAACATCGAATATCACGTATGCGTGCCAATTATCGATAGAAAGAACGATTGCTGGAGCTGGGAAGTGAATCCTTACCTACCGTCGATGCAAAACGATTGGAAACATCGAATATCACGTATTCGTGCGAATTTTAGATAGAAAGAATGATTGCGGGAGCTGGGAAGTGAATTCTTACCTACCGTCGATGCGAAACGATTGGAAACATCGAATATCACGTATGCGTGCCAATTATCGATAGAACGAACGATTGCGGGAGCTGGAAAGTGGATCCTTAGCTACCGTCGATGTAGAACGATTGGAAACATCGAATATCACGTATTCGTGCCAATTTTAGATAGAAAGAACGATTGCTGGAGCTGGGAAGTGAATCCTTACCTACCGTCGATGCAAAACGATTGGAAACATAGAATATCACGTATGCGTGCTAATTATCGATAGAAAGAACGATTGCGGGAGCTGGGAAGTGAATCCTTACCTACCGTCGATGCAAAACGATTGGAAACATAGAATATCACGTATGCGTGCTAATTATCGATAGAAAGAACGATTGCGGGAACTGGGAAGTGAATCCTCACCTATCGTCGATGCAAAACGATTGCAAACATCGAATAGCACGTATTCGTGCCAATTATCGGTACAAAGAACGATTGCGGGAGCTGGGAAGTGAATCCTTTCCTACCGTCGATGCGAAACGATTGGAAACATCGAATATCACTTATTCGTGCGAATTTTAGATAGAAAGAATGATTGCGGGTGCTGGGAAGTGAATCCTTACCTACCGTCGATGTAGAACGATTGGAAACATCGAATATCACGTATTCGTGCCAATTTTAGATAGAAAGAACGATTGCTGGAGCTGGGAAGTGAATCCTTACCTACCGTCGATGCAAAACGATTGGAAACATAGAATATCACGTATGCGTGCTAATTATCGATAGAAAGAACGATTGCGGGAGCTGGGAAGTGAATCCTTACCTACCGTCGATGCAAAACGATTGGAAACATAGAATATCACGTATGCGTGCTAATTATCGATAGAAAGAACGATTGCGGGAACTGGGAAGTGAATCCTCACCTATCGTCGATGCAAAACGATTGCAAACATCGAATAGCACGTATTCGTGCCAATTATCGGTACAAAGAACGATTGCGGGAGCTGGGAAGTGAATCCTTAGCTACCGTCGATGCAGAACGATTGGAAACATCGAATATCACATATTCGTGCCAATTAACGATAGAAAGAACGATTGCGGTTGCTGGGAAGTGAATTCTTAGCTACCGTCGATGCAGAACGATTGGAAACATCGAATATCACGTATGCGTGCCAATTATCGATAGAAAGAACGATTGCTGGAGCTGGGAAGTGAATCCTTACCTACCGTCGATGCAAAACGATTACAAAAAACGAATAGCACGTATTCGTGCCAATTATCGATAGAAAGAACGATTGCGGGAGCTGGAAAGTGAATCCTTACCTACCGTCGATGCAAAACGATTGGAAACCTCGAATAGCACGTATTCGTGCGAATTTTAGATAGAAAGAATGATTGCGGGAGCTGGGAAGTGAATCCTTACCTACCGTCGATGCGAAACGATTGGAAACATCGAATATCACGTATTCGTGCCAATTTTAGATAGAAAGAACGATTGCTGGAGCTGGGAAGTGAATCCTTACCTACCGTCGATGCAAAACGATTGGAAACATAGAATATCACGTATGCGTGCTAATTATCGATAGAAAGAACGATTGCGGGAGCTGGGAAGTGAATCCTTACCTACCGTCGATGCAAAACGATTGGAAACATAGAATATCACGTATGCGTGCTAATTATCGATAGAAAGAACGATTGCGGGAACTGGGAAGTGAATCCTCACCTATCGTCGATGCAAAACGATTGCAAACATCGAATAGCACGTATTCGTGCCAATTATCGGTACAAAGAACGATTGCGGGAGCTGGGAAGTGAATCCTTTCCTACCGTCGATGCGAAACGATTGGAAACATCGAATATCACTTATTCGTGCGAATTTTAGATAGAAAGAATGATTGCGGGTGCTGGGAAGTGAATCCTTACCTACCGTCGATGCGAAACGATTGGAAACATCGAATATCACGTATGCGTGCCAATTATCGATAGAACGAACGATTGCGGGAGCTGGAAAGTGGATCCTTAGCTACCGTCGATGCAGAACGATTGGAAACATCGAATATCACATATTCGTGCCAATTATCGATAGAAAGAACGATTGCGGGAGCTGGGAAGTGAATCCTCAGCTACCGTCGATGCAGAACGATTGGAAACATCGAATATCACGTATGCGTGCCAATTATCGATAGAAAGAACGATTGCGGGAGCTGGGAAGTGAATCCTTAGCTACCGTCGATGCAGAACGATTGGAAACATCGAATATCACATATTCGTGCCAATTAACGATAGAAAGAACGATTGCGGTTGCTGGGAAGTGAATTCTTAGCTACCGTCGATGCAGAACGATTGGAAACATCGAATATCACGTATGCGTGCCAATTATCGATAGAAAGAACGATTGCTGGAGCTGGGAAGTGAATCCTTACCTACCGTCGATGCAAAACGATTACAAAAAACGAATAGCACGTATTCGTGCCAATTATCGATAGAAAGAACGATTGCGGGAGCTGGAAAGTGAATCCTTACCTACCGTCGATGCAAAACGATTGGAAACCTCGAATAGCACGTATTCGTGCCAATTATCGATAGAAAGAACGATTGCTGGAGCTGGGAAGTGAATCCTTAGTTACCGTCGATGCAGAACGATTGGAAACATCGAATTTCACGTATTGGTGCCAATTATCCATAGAAAGAACGATTGCGGGAGCAGAGAAGTGAATCCATACCTACCGCCGATGCGAAACGATTGGAAACATCGAATATCACGTATTCGTGCGAATTTTAGATAGAAAGAATGATTGCGGGAGCTGGGAAGTGAATCCTTACCTACCGTCGATGCGAAACGATTGGAAACATCGAATATCACGTATGCGTGCCAATTATCGATAGAACGAACGATTGCGGGAGCTGGAAAGTGGATCCTTAGCTACCGTCGATGCAGAACGATTAGAAACATCGAATATCACATATTCGTGCCAATTATCGATAGAAAGAACGATTGCGGGAGCTGGGAAGTGAATCCTCAGCTACCGTCGATGCAGAACGATTGGAAACATCGAATATCACGTATGCGTGCCAATTATCGATAGAAAGAACGATTGCGGTTGCTGGGAAGTGAATTCTTAGCTACCGTCGATGCAGAACGATTGGAAACATCGAATATCACGTATGCGTGCCAATTATCGATAGAAAGAACGATTGCTGGAGCTGGGAAGTGAATCCTTACCTACCGTCGATGCAAAACGATTGGAAACATCGAATATCACGTATTCGTGCCAATTTTAGATAGAAAGAACGATTGCGGGAGCTGGAAAGTGAATCCTTACCTACCGTCGATGCAAAACGATTGGAAACCTCGAATAGCACGTATTCGTGCCAATTATCGATAGAAAGAACGATTGCTGGAGCTGGGAAGTGAATCCTTAGTTACCGTCGATGCAGAACGATTGGAAACATCGAATTTCACGTATTGGTGCCAATTATCCATAGAAAGAACGATTGCGGGAGCAGAGAAGTGAATCCATACCTACCGCCGATGCGAAACGATTGGAAACATCGAATATCACGTATTCGTGCGAATTTTAGATAGAAAGAATGATTGCGGGAGCTGGGAAGTGAATCCTTACCTACCGTCGATGCGAAACGATTGGAAACATCGAATATCACGTATGCGTGCCAATTATCGATAGAACGAACGATTGCGGGAGCTGGAAAGTGGATCCTTAGCTACCGTCGATGCAGAACGATTAGAAACATCGAATATCACATATTCGTGCCAATTATCGATAGAAAGAACGATTGCGGGAGCTGGGAAGTGAATCCTCAGCTACCGTCGATGCAGAACGATTGGAAACATCGAATATCACGTATGCGTGCCAATTATCGATAGAAAGAACGATTGCGGTTGCTGGGAAGTGAATTCTTAGCTACCGTCGATGCAGAACGATTGGAAACATCGAATATCACGTATGCGTGCCAATTATCGATAGAAAGAACGATTGCTGGAGCTGGGAAGTGAATCCTTACCTACCGTCGATGCAAAACGATTGGAAACATCGAATATCACGTATTCGTGCCAATTTTAGATAGAAAGAACGATTGCTGGAGCTGGGAAGTGAATCCTTACCTACCGTCGATGCAAAACGATTGGAAACATCGAATATCACGTATGCGTGCTAATTATCGATAGAAAGAACGATTGCGGGAGCTGGGAAGTTAATCCTCACCTATCGTCGATGCAAAACGATTGCAAACATCGAATAGCCCGTATTCGTGCCAATTATCGATAGAAAGAACGATTGCGGGAGTTGGGAAGTGAATCCTTACCTACCGTCGATGCAAAACGATTGGAAACATCGAATATCACGTATTCGTGCGAATTTTAGATATAAAGAATGTTTGCGGGAGCTGGGAAGTGAATCCTTACCTACCGTCGATGCGAAACGATTGGAAACATCGAATATTACGTATGCGTGCCAATTATCGATAGAACGAACGATTGCGGGAGCTGGAAAGTGGATCCTTAGCTTCCGTCGATGCAGAACGATTAGAAACATCGAATATCACATATTCGTGCCAATTATCGATAGAAAGAACGATTGCGGGAGCTGGGAAGTGAATCCTCAGCTACCATCGATGCAGAACGATTGGAAACATCGAATATCACGTATCCGTGACAATTATCAATAGAAAGAACGATTGCGGGAGCTGGGAAGTGAATCCTTAGCTACCGCCGATGCGAAACGATTGGAAACATTGAATATCACTTATTCGTGCGAATTTTAGATAGAAAGAATGATTGCGGGTGCTGGGAAGTGAATCCTTACCTACCGTCGATGCGAAACGATTGGAAACATCGAATAACACGTATGCGTGCCAATTATCGATAGAACGAACGATTGCGGGAGCTGGAAAGTGGATCCTTAGCTACCGTCGATGCAGAACGATTGGAAACATCGAATATCACATATTCGTGCCAATTATCGATAGAAAGAACGATTGCGGGAGCTGGGAAGTGAATCCTCAGCTACCGTCGATGCAGAACGATTGGAAACATCGAATATCACGTATGCGTGCCAATTATCGATAGAAAGAACGATTGCGGGAGCTGGGAAGTGAATCCTTTCCTACCGTCGATGCGAAACGATTGGAAACATCGAATATCATTATTCGTGCGAATTTTAGATAGAAAGAATGATTGCGGGTGCTGGGAAGTGAATCCTTACCTACCGTCGATGCGAAACGATTGGAAACATCGAATATCACGTATGCGTGCCAATTATCGATAGAACGAACGATTGCGGGAGCTGGAAAGTGGATCCTTAGCTACCGTCGATGCAGAACGATTGGAAACATCGAATATCACATATTCGTGCCAATTATCGATAGAAAGAACGATTGCGGGAGCTGGGAAGTGAATCCTCAGCTACCGTCGATGCAGAACGATTGGAATCATCGAATATCACGTATGCGTGCCAATTATCGATAGAAAGAACGATTGCGGGAGCTGGGAAGTGAATCCTCAGCTACCGTCGATGCAGAACGATTGGAAACATCGAATATCACATATTCGTGCCAATTAACGATAGAAAGAACGATTGCGGTTGCTGGGAAGTGAATTCTTAGCTACCGTCGATGCAGAACGATTGGAAACATCGAATATCACGTATGCGTTCCAATTATCGATAGAAAGAACGATTGCTGGAGCTGGGAAGTGAATCCTTACCTACCGTCGATGCAAAACGATTGCAAAAAACGAATAGCACGTATTCGTGCCAATTATCGATAGAAAGAACGATTGCGGGAGCTGGAAAGTGAATCCTTACCTACCGTCGATGCAAAACGATTGGAAACCTCGAATAGCACGTATTCGTGCCAATTATCGATAGAAAGAACGATTGCTGGAGCTGGGAAGTGAATCCTTAGTTACCGTCGATGCAGAACGATTGGAAACATCGAATTTCACGTATTGGTGCCAATTATCCATAGAAAGAACGATTGCGGGAGCAGAGAAGTGAATCCATACCTACCGCCGATGCGAAACGATTGGAAACATCGAATATCACGTATTCGTGCGAATTTTAGATAGAAAGAATGATTGCGGGAGCTGGGAAGTGAATCCTTACCTACCGTCGATGCGAAACGATTGGAAACATCGAATATCACGTATGCGTGCCAATTATCGATAGAACGAACGATTGCGGGAGCTGGAAAGTGGATCCTTAGCTACCGTCGATGCAGAACGATTGGAAACATCGAATATCACATATTCGTGCCAATTATCGATAGAAAGAACGATTGCGGGAGCTGGGAAGTGAATCCTCAGCTACCGTCGATGCAGAACGATTGGAAACATCGAATATCACGTATGCGTGCCAATTATCGATAGAAAGAACGATTGCTGGAGCTGGGAAGTGAATCCTTACCTACCGTCGATGCAAAACGATTACAAAAAACGAATAGCACGTATTCGTGCCAATTATCGATAGAAAGAACGATTGCGGGAGCTGGAAAGTGAATCCTTACCTACCGTCGATGCAAAACGATTGGAAACCTCGAATAGCACGTATTCGTGCCAATTATCGATAGAAAGAACGATTGCTGGAGCTGGGAAGTGAATCCTTAGTTACCGTCGATGCAGAACGATTGGAAACATCGAATTTCACGTATTGGTGCCAATTATCCATAGAAAGAACGATTGCGGGAGCAGAGAAGTGAATCCATACCTACCGCCGATGCGAAACGATTGGAAACATCGAATATCACGTATTCGTGCCAATTTTAGATAGAAAGAACGATTGCTGGAGCTGGGAAGTGAATCCTTACCTACCGTCGATGCAAAACGATTGGAAACATCGAATATCACGTATGCGTGCTAATTATCGATAGAAAGAACGATTGCGGGAGCTGGGAAGTTAATCCTCACCTATCGTCGATGCAAAACGATTGCAAACATCGAATAGCCCGTATTCGTGCCAATTATCGATAGAAAGAACGATTGCGGGAGTTGGGAAGTGAATCCTTACCTACCGTCGATGCAAAACGATTGGAAACATCGAATATCACGTATTCGTGCGAATTTTAGATAGAAAGAATGATTGCGGGAGCTGGGAAGTGAATCCTTACCTACCGTCGATGCGAAACGATTGGAAACATCGAATATCACGTATTCGTGCCAATTTTAGATAGAAAGAACGATTGCTGGAGCTGGAAAGTGGATCCTTAGCTACCGTCGATGCAGAACGATTGGAAACATCGAATATCACATATTCGTGCCAATTATCGATAGAAAGAACGATTGCGGGAGCTCGGAAGTGAATCCTCAGCTACCGTCGATGCAGAACGATTGGAAACATCGAATATCACGTATGCGTGCCAATTATCGATAGAAAGAACGATTGCGGGAGCTGGGAAGTGAATCCTTAGCTACCGTCGATGCAGAACGATTGGAAACATCGAATATCACGTATGCGTGCCAATTATCGATAGAAAGAACGATTGCTGGAGCTGGGAAGTGAATCCTTACCTACCGTCGATGCAAAACGATTACAAAAAACGAATAGCACGTATTCGTGCCAATTATCGATAGA
Source organism: Nomada ferruginata (assembly GCA_963583965.1). Taxonomy (NCBI): domain Eukaryota; kingdom Metazoa; phylum Arthropoda; class Insecta; order Hymenoptera; family Apidae; genus Nomada; species Nomada ferruginata. The sequence continues at coordinate 2,165,095 of OY757225.1, read as the reverse complement.
AAGAACGATTGCGGGAGCTGGAAAGTGAATCCTTACCTACCGTCGATGCAAAACGATTGGAAACCTCGAATAGCACGCATTCGTGCCAATTATCGATAGAAAGAACGATTGCTGGAGCTGGGAAGTGAATCCTTAGTTACCGTCGATGCAGAACGATTGGAAACATCGAATTTCACGTATTGGTGCCAATTATCCATAGAAAGAACGATTGCGGGAGCAGAGAAGTGAATCCATACCTACCGCCGATGCGAAACGATTGGAAACATCGAATATCACGTATTCGTGCGAATTTTAGATAGAAAGAATGATTGCGGGAGCTGGGAAGTGAATCCTTACCTACCGTCGATGCGAAACGATTGGAAACATCGAATATCACGTATGCGTGCCAATTATCGATAGAACGAACGATTGCGGGAGCTGGAAAGTGGATCCTTAGCTACCGTCGATGCAGAACGATTAGAAACATCGAATATCACATATTCGTGCCAATTATCGATAGAAAGAACGATTGCGGGAGCTGGGAAGTGAATCCTCAGCTACCGTCGATGCAGAACGATTGGAAACATCGAATATCACGTATGCGTGCCAATTATCGATAGAAAGAACGATTGCGGTTGCTGGGAAGTGAATTCTTAGCTACCGTCGATGCAGAACGATTGGAAACATCGAATATCACGTATGCGTGCCAATTATCGATAGAAAGAACGATTGCTGGAGCTGGGAAGTGAATCCTTACCTACCGTCGATGCAAAACGATTGGAAACATCGAATATCACGTATTCGTGCCAATTTTAGATAGAAAGAACGATTGCTGGAGCTGGGAAGTGAATCCTTACCTACCGTCGATGCAAAACGATTGGAAACATCGAATATCACGTATGCGTGCTAATTATCGATAGAAAGAACGATTGCGGGAGCTGGAAAGTGGATCCTTAGCTTCCGTCGATGCAGAACGATTAGAAACATCGAATATCACATATTCGTGCCAATTATCGATAGAAAGAACGATTGCGGGAGCTGGGAAGTGAATCCTCAGCTACCATCGATGCAGAACGATTGGAAACATCGAATATCACGTATCCGTGACAATTATCAATAGAAAGAACGATTGCGGGAGCTGGGAAGTGAATCCTTAGCTACCGCCGATGCGAAACGATTGGAAACATCGAATATCACTTATTCGTGCGAATTTTAGATAGAAAGAATGATTGCGGGTGCTGGGAAGTGAATCCTTACCTACCGTCGATGCGAAACGATTGGAAACATCGAATAACACGTATGCGTGCCAATTATCGATAGAACGAACGATTGCGGGAGCTGGAAAGTGGATCCTTAGCTACCGTCGATGCAGAACGATTGGAAACATCGAATATCACATATTCGTGCCAATTATCGATAGAAAGAACGATTGCGGGAGCTGGGAAGTGAATCCTCAGCTACCGTCGATGCAGAACGATTGGAAACATCGAATATCACGTATGCGTGCCAATTATCGATAGAAAGAACGATTGCGGGAGCTGGGAAGTGAATCCTTTCCTACCGTCGATGCGAAACGATTGGAAACATCGAATATCATTATTCGTGCGAATTTTAGATAGAAAGAATGATTGCGGGTGCTGGGAAGTGAATCATTACCTACCGTCGATGCGAAACGATTGGAAACATCGAATATCACGTATGCGTGCCAATTATCGATAGAAAGAACGATTGCGGGAGCTGGGAAGTGAAGCCTCAGCTACCATCGATGCAGAACGATTGGAAACATCGAATATCACGTATCCGTGACAATTATCAATAGAAAGAACGATTGCGGGAGCTGGGAAGTGAATCCTTAGCTACCGCCGATGCGAAACGATTGGAAACATCGAATATCACTTATTCGTGCGAATTTTAGATAGAAAGAATGATTGCGGGTGCTGGGAAGTGAATCCTTACCTACCGTCGATGCGAAACGATTGGAAACATCGAATAACACGTATGCGTGCCAATTATCGATAGAACGAACGATTGCGGGAGCTGGAAAGTGGATCCTTAGCTACCGTCGATGCAGAACGATTGGAAACATCGAATATCACATATTCGTGCCAATTATCGATAGAAAGAACGATTGCGGGAGCTGGGAAGTGAATCCTCAGCTACCGTCGATGCAGAACGATTGGAAACATCGAATATCACGTATGCGTGCCAATTATCGATAGAAAGAACGATTGCGGGAGCTGGGAAGTGAATCCTTTCCTACCGTCGATGCGAAACGATTGGAAACATCGAATATCATTATTCGTGCGAATTTTAGATAGAAAGAATGATTGCGGGTGCTGGGAAGTGAATCCTTACCTACCGTCGATGCGAAACGATTGGAAACATCGAATATCACGTATGCGTGCCAATTATCGATAGAACGAACGATTGCGGGAGCTGGAAAGTGGATCCTTAGCTACCGTCGATGCAGAACGATTGGAAACATCGAATATCACATATTCGTGCCAATTATCGATAGAAAGAACGATTGCGGGAGCTGGGAAGTGAATCCTCAGCTACCGTCGATGCAGAACGATTGGAAACATCGAATATCACGTATGCGTGCCAATTATCGATAGAAAGAACGATTGCGGGAGCTGGGAAGTGAATCCTTAGCTACCGTCGATGCAGAACGATTGGAAACATCGAATATCACATATTCGTGCCAATTAACGATAGAAAGAACGATTGCGGTTGCTGGGAAGTGAATTCTTAGCTACCGTCGATGCAGAACGATTGGAAACATCGAATATCACGTATGCGTTCCAATTATCGATAGAAAGAACGATTGCTGGAGCTGGGAAGTGAATCCTTACCTACCGTCGATGCAAAACGATTGCAAAAAACGAATAGCACGTATTCGTGCCAATTATCGATAGAAAGAACGATTGCGGGAGCTGGAAAGTGAATCCTTACCTACCGTCGATGCAAAACGATTGGAAACCTCGAATAGCACGTATTCGTGCCAATTATCGATAGAAAGAACGATTGCTGGAGCTGGGAAGTGAATCCTTAGTTACCGTCGATGCAGAACGATTGGAAACATCGAATTTCACGTATTGGTGCCAATTATCCATAGAAAGAACGATTGCGGGAGCAGAGAAGTGAATCCATACCTACCGCCGATGCGAAACGATTGGAAACATCGAATATCACGTATTCGTGCCAAATTTAGATAGAAAGAACGATTGCTGGAGCTGGGAAGTGAATCCTTACCTACCGTCGATGCAAAACGATTGGAAACATCGAATATCACGTATGCGTGCTAATTATCGATAGAAAGAACGATTGCGGGAGCTGGGAAGTTAATCCTCACCTATCGTCGATGCAAAACGATTGCAAACATCGAATAGCCCGTATTCGTGCCAATTATCGATAGAAAGAACGATTGCGGGAGTTGGGAAGTGAATCCTTACCTACCGTCGATGCAAAACGATTGGAAACATCGAATATCACGTATTCGTGCGAATTTTAGATAGAAAGAATGATTGCGGGAGCTGGGAAGTGAATCCTTACCTACCGTCGATGCGAAACGATTGGAAACATCGAATATCACGTATTCGTGCCAATTTTAGATAGAAAGAACGATTGCTGGAGCTGGAAAGTGGATCCTTAGCTACCGTCGATGCAGAACGATTGGAAACATCGAATATCACATATTCGTGCCAATTATCGATAGAAAGAACGATTGCGGGAGCTCGGAAGTGAATCCTCAGCTACCGTCGATGCAGAACGATTGGAAACATCGAATATCACGTATGCGTGCCAATTATCGATAGAAAGAACGATTGCGGGAGCTGGGAAGTGAATCCTTAGCTACCGTCGATGCAGAACGATTGGAAACATCGAATATCACGTATGCGTGCCAATTATCGATAGAAAGAACGATTGCTGGAGCTGGGAAGTGAATCCTTACCTACCGTCGATGCAAAACGATTACAAAAAACGAATAGCACGTATTCGTGCCAATTATCGATAGAAAGAACGATTGCGGGAGCTGGAAAGTGAATCCTTACCTACCGTCGATGCAAAACGATTGGAAACCTCGAATAGCACGCATTCGTGCCAATTATCGATAGAAAGAACGATTGCTGGAGCTGGGAAGTGAATCCTTAGTTACCGTCGATGCAGAACGATTGGAAACATCGAATTTCACGTATTGGTGCCAATTATCCATAGAAAGAACGATTGCGGGAGCAGAGAAGTGAATCCATACCTACCGCCGATGCGAAACGATTGGAAACATCGAATATCACGTATTCGTGCGAATTTTAGATAGAAAGAATGATTGCGGGAGCTGGGAAGTGAATCCTTACCTACCGTCGATGCGAAACGATTGGAAACATCGAATATCACGTATGCGTGCCAATTATCGATAGAACGAACGATTGCGGGAGCTGGAAAGTGGATCCTTAGCTACCGTCGATGCAGAACGATTAGAAACATCGAATATCACATATTCGTGCCAATTATCGATAGAAAGAACGATTGCGGGAGCTGGGAAGTGAATCCTCAGCTACCGTCGATGCAGAACGATTGGAAACATCGAATATCACGTATGCGTGCCAATTATCGATAGAAAGAACGATTGCGGTTGCTGGGAAGTGAATTCTTAGCTACCGTCGATGCAGAACGATTGGAAACATCGAATATCACGTATGCGTGCCAATTATCGATAGAAAGAACGATTGCTGGAGCTGGGAAGTGAATCCTTACCTACCGTCGATGCAAAACGATTGGAAACATCGAATATCACGTATTCGTGCCAATTTTAGATAGAAAGAACGATTGCTGGAGCTGGGAAGTGAATCCTTACCTACCGTCGATGCAAAACGATTGGAAACATCGAATATCACGTATGCGTGCTAATTATCGATAGAAAGAACGATTGCGGGAGCTGGAAAGTGGATCCTTAGCTTCCGTCGATGCAGAACGATTAGAAACATCGAATATCACATATTCGTGCCAATTATCGATAGAAAGAACGATTGCGGGAGCTGGGAAGTGAATCCTCAGCTACCATCGATGCAGAACGATTGGAAACATCGAATATCACGTATCCGTGACAATTATCAATAGAAAGAACGATTGCGGGAGCTGGGAAGTGAATCCTTAGCTACCGCCGATGCGAAACGATTGGAAACATCGAATATCACTTATTCGTGCGAATTTTAGATAGAAAGAATGATTGCGGGTGCTGGGAAGTGAATCCTTACCTACCGTCGATGCGAAACGATTGGAAACATCGAATAACACGTATGCGTGCCAATTATCGATAGAACGAACGATTGCGGGAGCTGGAAAGTGGATCCTTAGCTACCGTCGATGCAGAACGATTGGAAACATCGAATATCACATATTCGTGCCAATTATCGATAGAAAGAACGATTGCGGGAGCTGGGAAGTGAATCCTCAGCTACCGTCGATGCAGAACGATTGGAAACATCGAATATCACGTATGCGTGCCAATTATCGATAGAAAGAACGATTGCGGGAGCTGGGAAGTGAATCCTTTCCTACCGTCGATGCGAAACGATTGGAAACATCGAATATCATTATTCGTGCGAATTTTAGATAGAAAGAATGATTGCGGGTGCTGGGAAGTGAATCCTTACCTACCGTCGATGCGAAACGATTGGAAACATCGAATATCACGTATGCGTGCCAATTATCGATAGAACGAACGATTGCGGGAGCTGGAAAGTGGATCCTTAGCTACCGTCGATGCAGAACGATTGGAAACATCGAATATCACATATTCGTGCCAATTATCGATAGAAAGAACGATTGCGGGAGCTGGGAAGTGAATCCTCAGCTACCGTCGATGCAGAACGATTGGAAACATCGAATATCACGTATGCGTGCCAATTATCGATAGAAAGAACGATTGCGGGAGCTGGGAAGTGAATCCTTAGCTACCGTCGATGCAGAACGATTGGAAACATCGAATATCACATATTCGTGCCAATTAACGATAGAAAGAACGATTGCGGTTGCTGGGAAGTGAATTCTTAGCTACCGTCGATGCAGAACGATTGGAAACATCGAATATCACGTATGCGTTCCAATTATCGATAGAAAGAACGATTGCTGGAGCTGGGAAGTGAATCCTTACCTACCGTCGATGCAAAACGATTGCAAAAAACGAATAGCACGTATTCGTGCCAATTATCGATAGAAAGAACGATTGCGGGAGCTGGAAAGTGAATCCTTACCTACCGTCGATGCAAAACGATTGGAAACCTCGAATAGCACGTATTCGTGCCAATTATCGATAGAAAGAACGATTGCTGGAGCTGGGAAGTGAATCCTTAGTTACCGTCGATGCAGAACGATTGGAAACATCGAATTTCACGTATTGGTGCCAATTATCCATAGAAAGAACGATTGCGGGAGCAGAGAAGTGAATCCATACCTACCGCCGATGCGAAACGATTGGAAACATCGAATATCACGTATTCGTGCGAATTTTAGATAGAAAGAATGATTGCGGGAGCTGGGAAGTGAATCCTTACCTACCGTCGATGCGAAACGATTGGAAACATCGAATATCACGTATGCGTGCCAATTATCGATAGAACGAACGATTGCGGGAGCTGGAAAGTGGATCCTTAGCTACCGTCGATGCAGAACGATTGCAAACATCGAATATCACATATTCGTGCCAATTATCGATAGAAAGAACGATTGCGGGAGCTGGGAAGTGAATCCTCAGCTACCGTCGATGCAGAACGATTGGAAACATCGAATATCACGTATGCGTGCCAATTATCGATAGAAAGAACGATTGCTGGAGCTGGGAAGTGAATCCTTACCTACCGTCGATGCAAAACGATTACAAAAAACGAATAGCACGTATTCGTGCCAATTATCGATAGAAAGAACGATTGCGGGAGCTGGAAAGTGAATCCTTAGTTACCGTCGATGCAGAACGATTGGAAACATCGAATTTCACGTATTGGTGCCAATTATCCATAGAAAGAACGATTGCGGGAGCAGAGAAGTGAATCCATACCTACCGCCGATGCGAAACGACTGGAAACATCGAATATCACGTATTCGTGCCAATTTTAGATAGAAAGAACGATTGCTGGAGCTGGGAAGTGAATCCTTAGTTACCGTCGATGCAGAACGATTGGAAACATCGAATTTCACGTATTGGTGCCAATTATCCATAGAAAGAACGATTGCGGGAGCAGAGAAGTGAATCCATACCTACCGCCGATGCGAAACGATTGGAAACATCGAATATCACGTATTCGTGCCAATTTTAGATAGAAAGAACGATTGCTGGAGCTGGGAAGTGAATCCTTACCTACCGTCGATGCAAAACGATTGGAAACATCGAATATCACGTATGCGTGCTAATTATCGATAGAAAGAACGATTGCGGGAGCTGGGAAGTTAATCCTCACCTATCGTCGATGCAAAACGATTGCAAACATCGAATAGCCCGTATTCGTGCCAATTATCGATAGAAAGAACGATTGCGGGAGTTGGGAAGTGAATCCTTACCTACCGTCGATGCAAAACGATTGGAAACATCGAATATCACGTATTCGTGCGAATTTTAGATAGAAAGAATGATTGCGGGAGCTGGGAAGTGAATCCTTACCTACCGTCGATGCGAAACGATTGGAAACATCGAATATCACGTATTCGTGCCAATTTTAGATAGAAAGAACGATTGCTGGAGCTGGAAAGTGGATCCTTAGCTACCGTCGATGCAGAACGATTGGAAACATCGAATATCACATATTCGTGCCAATTATCGATAGAAAGAACGATTGCGGGAGCTCGGAAGTGAATCCTCAGCTACCGTCGATGCAGAACGATTGGAAACATCGAATATCACGTATGCGTGCCAATTATCGATAGAAAGAACGATTGCGGGAGCTGGGAAGTGAATCCTTAGCTACCGTCGATGCAGAACGATTGGAAACATCGAATATCACGTATGCGTGCCAATTATCGATAGAAAGAACGATTGCTGGAGCTGGGAAGTGAATCCTTACCTACCGTCGATGCAAAACGATTACAAAAAACGAATAGCACGTATTCGTGCCAATTATCGATAGAAAGAACGATTGCGGGAGCTGGAAAGTGAATCCTTACCTACCGTCGATGCAAAACGATTGGAAACCTCGAATAGCACGCATTCGTGCCAATTATCGATAGAAAGAACGATTGCTGGAGCTGGGAAGTGAATCCTTAGTTACCGTCGATGCAGAACGATTGGAAACATCGAATTTCACGTATTGGTGCCAATTATCCATAGAAAGAACGATTGCGGGAGCAGAGAAGTGAATCCATACCTACCGCCGATGCGAAACGATTGGAAACATCGAATATCACGTATTCGTGCGAATTTTAGATAGAAAGAATGATTGCGGGAGCTGGGAAGTGAATCCTTACCTACCGTCGATGCGAAACGATTGGAAACATCGAATATCACGTATGCGTGCCAATTATCGATAGAACGAACGATTGCGGGAGCTGGAAAGTGGATCCTTAGCTACCGTCGATGCAGAACGATTAGAAACATCGAATATCACATATTCGTGCCAATTATCGATAGAAAGAACGATTGCGGGAGCTGGGAAGTGAATCCTCAGCTACCGTCGATGCAGAACGATTGGAAACATCGAATATCACGTATGCGTGCCAATTATCGATAGAAAGAACGATTGCGGTTGCTGGGAAGTGAATTCTTAGCTACCGTCGATGCAGAACGATTGGAAACATCGAATATCACGTATGCGTGCTGTTACGTCCTCGTAGGGATCCGTGTTGCCCAGCGGGAACGTGCGCCGAATCTTCAACAGGATACGCTCGCAATTTCGATCTGTGACTGGTCTCTTAGGACAGTCAACCGGGATCGGGACGTTAAGATGCGGTGGGGTCAGGAAAACAATTGGTATCGATTGTTTATGAGTTATATTTACGTCCACTTTCTTTTTTTTTTCTTATTTAATACAGTGGAGGCTGTTACATTATTCCTCGCGGAGAAATATAGTTTGAAATAACAACGTATGATACTCTTCCGGGACCGGCTCGCCTTCGGGGACGTTTGGTTGACCAGGGAACCGGTCGCTAATAAATACGGGATAATATCCCGGGTAATTCGGATAAATCTGTTGATGTGGCCACTCCTCGTCGCTGTCCGGAGGGTCGAGTTGCTGTTGCGGGGATGGGGGACTGACCGGGGGGTCGATATAGGGCCGGTAGTATTCGGGCGTGGTTGCCCTTGAATCTACCGAGGATGTAGTTGTCTGAGCCGGGGATGACGAGTAAACTAGTTGTCGTCTAGCGAAGGGCTGCGGAGTTTGTTCGGATGCGTGGGAGATGGGGGAGTATGAGATGGACAAAGCCGATGCGTGAGGCGAGGAAGGCAACACGGGTGTTTGGGCGGAGGGACCCCGCGAAGTCGAGGGCTCGGGCGAACCCCCGACTGTCAAGTCGATGATGGACGGAACGGCCCCGGCGCCAGCGGTTGTCGAGTCGATCGGCGCCCGTGGAGAATCCAGCGTCAGGTCGACTGGCGCCGGTGGAGAATCTAACGTCAGGTCGATCAACGGCCCAGTCTCTTGCGCCAATTGCACGCGACGGGCGGCGATCAGCTCCCGGCGCCTGATATTGTGGCGGAGCCGCGACTGGACCCCTCTCCTACGCCTTCGCCTATTTCCAGCGGGCATCTACCGAACACATTCGGCGAGTAGTAAGTTGTTCGTATAAAATGGAAGACCGATGAAATGTCAAGTGTTACTGTTTATTAATGCTCACCTTTACCTATCGGTCGACTACAGTTGAGAGTACAAGTAACAAATGGTGGATCGTGCTGACGATTTGCCGCTTACAGGCGCAACTACAACGAACTCGTCGAACTTCACCGTTAGACTACCGGATTGAACTTCACTCGTATAGAACTTGATGTTTCTAACTTCTCGGTTGGAACTGAACTGCCTTGCGACCGTTCGCTCCGCTCTTTTATTCCTCCCAGGTGCTGATGCAGCAGCCCCTACTGCCGCAGCCAGAAGATGCTGATGCAGCAGGGGCCACCGTCCTGGGAACGACTGTTCCGCGACGGTTCTCGCGGTTCGTATTTCTGCAACGTGTGCATTCCCGAGCGACAGTTGTTATCGCCCTCGCGACGGTTCTCGCGCTTCGTATCTTTGCAACGTGTGCATTCCTGAGCGACAGTTGTTATCGCCCTCGCGACGGTTCTCGCGCTTCGTATCTTTGCAACGTGTGCATTCCTGAGCGACAGTTGTTATCGCTCTGGGAACGGATGCTGATGCATCGAGGTATATCGTCTTGTTCAGCGGATTATTACCCGATCCTTTCCCAGGCCTTGACTCTGGAATGCCCACGTGCGAGACAGCGCTATCCCTTCGCTATTGTCGTCAGCACTTATCCGTGCTTGTCCTTAACTTGAAAGGACAAACACGGATTGGTCCGCACACCCTGATTCGTCACGGTTCTTAATCTACGTATTCTTATAATCTATCTTATCATAGGTGAGTCAGCATACTCACGTTTACCCCTGGTTTCTTAACTTAAGAAGTTGCTTAGACTTAATGCTACCATCAGGACAATTATCAGTGTGTGTGTGTGTGTGGCCGTACGTCGATGTGTGGTAGAGAACTGCCTATGGTAACATACATTTTTATTGGTTACGGGTAATAGCGAGATGGATTGGCTACTTTGTGACAATTTGGGAATTGCCATCGGTTGGGTCAGGTTTGGATTATATTGGGTGGTTGTGTCGGTTAGGTCGGTGTTATGCTGCACACGAGTTTTGGTTGGGTTTCGGTTAGGTTTGAGTTAGGTTTGGGTTAGGTTTGGGTTATGTTTGGGTTAGGTTTGATTTATATTAGGTGGTTGTGTAGGTTAGGTTTGCGCGATGTTGTACATAAATTGTGGTTAGGTTTGGTTTAGGTTTGGGTCTGGTTTGGGTCAGGTTTGCGATAAATTATATATAAACTTTGGTTAGGTTAGGATTCGGTTGGACCTATTTTTGGGTCCGGTTTAGGTTAGGTTTGGGTATGATAGGGTTTTTGGCCCAGGGGGTCAGGTTTGGATTAGGGTTTTTCGGAATTTCGGTTAGGTTAGGTTTGGGTTAGATGCGAGTCTCGATTTTCTAGCGTTCTACTTCGGCAGTAAGTCAACGACTTCTAGCCGCCCCGACCCGGCTCGCTATCTCTTCGTTTAAAGAATTTGAATTCGTTATCTCAAAATTTTCATTGGAAGTTTCGGAAAAAGTGGACAGGCTATTTTATAGCCGGCACGATACAGTTTAACTTTGTCCTCTTTGCGTTTCTTCCGAATGTTTACCGTTTACTGGTGGCATGACGGCAAAATGTCCGATTTTTGGTGGAAAGTACAGTAGGTACCACTAGGAACGTCCGTATTCGAATTCTGGTTTCCTGGGTAGTATTGCAGTGGGACGGCGATCAACCTGGCGAATTTTTGATTTTTCGATTTTTGTTTCCAAAAACCACGAAATTCTTATATATCGAAGAGTATGGCTTTTTCCTGATTTCGATGCAATTCTTACGCTGTTAAAAACTGGCGCCCCCACGGCCACACTAACCACAACCTACCCTGTATCCTGGTAGTGGGTCGATTCGGGTGCGCGTTGTACCTACGCATCGTCACGTTTCGGAGAATCCCGGGACGTGACACCTTCCCCCTTGGGAAGCAAATTTCTGGAGGAAATTTGCTCCAGTTCGCGAACGGTTTGCCTGAACTCTCGGAGTGTCGGTTTCGGTGGAGAAGCGGTAGTTGATGTACCTTGGTTGAAAGCATCCACGTCGCGGGATGCCGCGTATTGTCTGCTTCTTTCGCCTTTCCGGATCAAGAGGTGCGACAGAGAACTCCACACAGCACCGATGAGTTGGAAACCGCATCCGTAGATCGCGTGTAGCTGGTATCCATGAATGAATGTATCGGCAACTGCTTTTACGAATTTCAGCAGGACGAATATTGCCAATATTCCTGCGCTGGCTGATCCAAACGTAATGAATCCGTTCCAAAAGCGTGAAACTGCGTCTTCGGCCAATTTTGCCATGGTTTCCTCGTCGAACATGCTCGTTAGGGATATCGATCCTTGCGCCACGCCCTTTCCCGTCGCTCCCCTGACGATCGTGTTCAAAACCGCCGCTTTTTCGGCCGGGAACATGATGTGGTCTCGCAAGTTTTCCAAGTCTCCTTGCGTGTAAATACCGCTGGTTGCGAGTGTCGCCGGGGCGGTGTAACGCCAATTTGTACGCGTCATAGGGTGTAGCACGTGCGGCTGGCCTACCTCGACCGGCCGAGGGGAGATTCGATGCCAGGCTTGATTGATCACGTACATCACGGGGAGGACGTGACTGCATTCTCTCTGTGTCCCGTGAGCGGTAAGAATGTGGGATTTCGGCGTGATAAACGCCGAACGGTTTCCGTGCCAAACTGGCAATTCTGTGTAACATTCGTTCGAATGTCTCACCCTCACTTGTACCGGTACGCATTTGATGATGTGGATGACTTCACCGGCTGTTAACGCCATGTGTCCTGGGGACTTCATGACGGTGTAGGCGAATTCGTCCGGTTTCAAAGTGGCCACTGCGAGAGCGTTGCTGAGCACTTGTTGCTCCAGGAGACATCGTTGTTTCAATAAATTTTGATACAACGTCGTCATTTGCGTTTTGACGTGTCTCTCGACGTATACGAATTTAGAATTTATGTACGTAAAAATGTCTAAATTTTCAACCGGGAGTTTCTTCGGTTGCGTGAATGTTCGCTCTCTGGTGGTTTCCAGTATGAACAGTTTCGGATGTTCCGTTTGCGAGAGGGTGTAGCCGCACAAGTGTTGTTCGCCCACCTTGGAGAGCGCGAACGTTATGTCTTGCGTGGTAAGAGCGTAGACCGGTGAGTCGGTTTGCTGTTTGTCTTCTTCGGTGATTTTGGACGCGATACCCTCGTACAGTACGTCGTATCGGTCAAATTTGCAAGACGACGGCGGGAAAGGACTCCAGAACGTGTGTCCGTTCTCGCTGTCCAGACAGAATCCGCTTTGGAAACTGCAGATGGTTCCTGATTTTAGAATGATCTTGTCGGCGTCCATTCGTACTGGTACGTTGGCGGATTTAATCGAAAATCTTGCCACCGCCTGCACCGCGACGTTTTCCCAAGTTCCGTAGGGGTCGGAGAATTGGGCGCCGGTACAACGGCCGTCGTTCGTCAAAGTCCCAGCCATGGTAAACGTTCGAGTTGTAGTTTTGTTTACCGTCAGTCCGGTTATGTAGCCATTGTTTCCCAAGGAGAACGAGCCGTCCTCGTGCATTCGCTTGCATTGTTGGTCGGTTATGTCCTCGAGATATTCGTTCAGGCCGTTGTGGACAGCGGAGATGTGTGAGTGCATGCCGCAGTGGTACACTATTCTTGATATTTCGATTTTACACGAAATGACCGGTGCGTAGTTGAATTCCGAGAGTTGAAGCAGTTGGATGTAGACTTCTCGAGACTGCGTCTTGATTGGTGTGATGTCGCAATCCCCGATCGAATTGAGCGACACCGTAGTTACGTTCAGGTGTTGTCCGTTGCAATCGTAACCGACGAGAGCCCAGGCAACTCGAGCGTAAATCAATATTAACATACATAGGAACATGGTGAATTCCTGTACAAAGAAACAAAACAAAATAACGATTCTTTACATTACCGCACGCGCTTTATTACTGGAATTCGCGTTTGTAGGGACTATACGCGAGTACGCATTACTCTCTAATTACGCGGCGTGAAACGTTTCGATCGATCAACATCAGCGACGAGGCCACTGTTGGCCGCTTCGGTAATTAGTTTAGGTTTGGGATTGGTTGTCGGTGGGGGCGGGGGCGGGGGCGCTCTCAGCGGCGTCCCAAATTCGTCTCGACGTTGCCGCCTTCCTACGAACCCATAGCCCCGATCCAAACTCGTCGGCGCGCGTTAATTCACCATCGCGTGATCACGTCAACGACGCGTCCCGTTTGCACCGCCCATTCCTCTGAAGTGGACATTTCGAAGTACGTCTCGATACATTCGGTGCATTCCTGTGCCGGTCTGACGATGACGAAGTTCTCGTTGCACAGGATGCAGTTGGCGATGGCCAGTGTCGAGTCGTAGTTGCACAGATTGTGCCAGCCTCCTGGCTGGTACGTTTGTTGGACCTCGGGTGGCAGTTTGGCGTAACAGGGCACGCACACTCGTCTCCCGGTCCGCACGTATATGCAAGCCGTGTCTCTCTTTATCGTCGTGCAATATAATTGCGACAGCTCGCCGTAAGCCTGGGGATGGTTCGCAGGAAGGACCCCGTCCCAGGGGCCTTGGAACTCTTGGTCCTCGACCTCCCCTTCCAAAGATTCGCAGGGGATTTTCATTCTGCAAATTGCATTGTCACGCGTTGAGTGCGCGCGTCTCGATGGAAACTGCTCGCGCCGTCGGCCGATCGATCGCTTACATTCTATTTTTCAGATACGCTAGTTTCAGTTTATTTATATGTACTGTCCGCGGACTACCGTCGATGGAGATTTTGACGTTCTGATTTGATAGTATCCCGATGACTTTGTGTGGACCGGTGTACTGGTCCGCGAATTTTCCTTTTCGGGGTTCCCGGATCATGTACACCAGGTCTCCTGTTTTAAAGTTCTGCGGGTTTATAGCCCGATCGTAGTATTCTTTCGATCTGATCTTCGCGAGCTGAAGGTTGTCGCGAGCTTTTGCTTGAACGTCGTCGATCTTATAGTAGAGATCCCGCAGGTAGTCCGCGTACGTTGGCTCCAGATTCTCGCTAATCGGTTTTTCGCTCGCGGGTTCCCTGGCTATTTGCCCAAACACTAATTCGTGCGGCGAGAATCTGGTTCCCTCGTGTACCGACGTGTTGTACGAAAACATTGCCAGCTCCAACCAGTCGTCCCAGCTGTTACGACCGTTGTTTATGTACTGCTTCAGATACTCCACTAATACGTGGTGAGACCTCTCGATGGAACCGTTGCTCTGCGGATGATACGCCGACGTGACGTAATGTTTTATGTGAAATTTCTTTGCCACATTCTTCATCAATGAGGATGTAAAATTCGTTCCTTGG
Source organism: Nomada ferruginata (assembly GCA_963583965.1). Classification (NCBI taxonomy): domain Eukaryota; kingdom Metazoa; phylum Arthropoda; class Insecta; order Hymenoptera; family Apidae; genus Nomada; species Nomada ferruginata. The sequence goes on along the minus strand of OY757225.1, from coordinate 2,149,977 downwards.
TCGGTCAGGATCGCTCGGGGCGATCCGAAACGGCAGATAAGATTTTTAACGAACGCGTCCGCGATGTCCGCAGATGTGGTTCGTTCGAGAGGTATGGCTAGGGAATATTTGGTTAGTAGATCCTGCATGGTTAGTATGTATTTGTTGCCCTTTTTGGTGCTAGGCAAGGGTCCGACGATGTCCATACTGACTTTGTCGAACGCTTTGCCGGGCGTATCGGTCAGTATCATAGGTTGTTTGGTCTTGATTCTCGTGAGTTTTTTCAGTTGGCACTCCTTGCACTCTCTCACGAATTGTTGGATTTCCTTCTTCATGTTGTCCCAATTGTACAGTTGCCTTATCCTGTGGTAGGTTTTTGTCACCCCTTTGTGTCCTCCCGATGCCGACGCGTGTTTCTCCTCGATGATGTATTGTCTGGCCTCTGGTGGCGGAACGGTCACTTCTCCCGTGCAAATGGTGATCCGAACGTTCTCGTCGTGGAATACTTTCTTAAGTTCGTTCATTACGTATCGCCATGGTACTTCGTCCAGAGTCTCGGTTCGAGCGATGGAGAACGATCCTAGGTCCCTTTCTCTGATCACGTCCAGCAACGAGGACAAACAGCCCTGTACGTTTTGGGGTTCTATACGCGTTCTCGGGTTTTCCTTCACCGGCAGGGCTATGAGGTATTTGCCCTGCTCGGTCTTCAGACGGGCGCGTTCGAGCGTCAAATCGATGTAGGACGTTAAGAGGCCCGATCGTGCGATCTCCTTTGCTCCTTCGTCGATCGGACTCCCTTGCATATCGATGAATATGACTTTGTGGTCCTTCAGTTTTGGTAACGAGTCTCGGACTTCCCTGATAACGTACGCCGGACTGCGCGTGTACGGGAACACGTTGGTGTCTTCCGTCGTGTCGATCGTGGGTGAAGCGTCGACGATTAGGTCGTCCCCTTCCCCCTCAGAGTCGGGAAATTGCTCCAGCCAGTTCCCGGGTTGAACTTCGACGTCTTCCTCTGCTGGTTCTTCGAGTCGCGTCGACTGTTGGGGTTCTTGCGTGTCGACGACTCGGTCTCCCGGGGGCGTGTGCGAGCGGGGAGGCGAGTCGACCGACGTGTCGGGGTCTCGAAACAGAGATATTCTTTTCCGTTCCGGCGATTGCAACGGCGATCCCGGACGCTTCTTCTCCTTCGGTCGCGGATCGTAAATCAGTGAGTCGTCCGACGACGAAGAGGGGAAAAATCTCCTCTTAGGTCGCGGCTCTTCTGCTTCTTCGTCAGCTTCCTCCTGACGCTTTCTTATCGGGAGGCAAACCTCCGGCGGGTTTCTCGACAAGGCGTCCGCGTTGGCGTTCGCTCGTCCACACTTGTGCTGTATCTCGAACTCGTAGTCCGATAGTTTTAGCTTCCACTTCCATATCCGCGACGTCGGATCTTTGATGGAGTTTAGCCACACCAACGGTTTGTGGTCGGTGATTATGTTGAATTTCCGTCCGTACAGGTACGGTCTGAAGTGAGTGACGCAGTAAAGTATGGCCAAACACTCCTTCTCGATGGTCGAGTACTTTTGTTCAGCAGCGTTTAGTAATCGAGAGGCGTAAGCGACGGGAAAATCCTTCCCTATCGGTCCTTGACTCAAGACTCCTCCGATCGCGTATCCGGACGCGTCGGTCGTTAGGTTGAACGTTTTACTGAAATCCGGGTACTGCAATATGGGTTCTGTTATCAGCGCGTTTCTCAACGTCTCGAACGCCTTTTCCTGGTCAGCGTCCCACGCGAATTTTGTATCCTTCTTCAACAATCGAGTCAAGGGTTTGGCGGTTTTGGAGAATTCGGGGATGAATCTCCGATAGTATCCCGCCAATCCTAGAAATTGTTTTATTCCCTTCGGCGTTCGGGGTCTAGGGAATCGTTGCACAGCTTCGATCTTTTGAGGGTCCGGTCTGACACCTTCTTCGCTGATGATGTGACCCAGATAATTGACTTCGTGTCTCAAAAATTCGCACTTGTCCGGTTGTAACTGTAATTTAGCGTTTCGCAGTCTTTCCGCCAGTTTCTGAAATTTAATTTGGTGCTCGGCCAACGAGCTCGAGTATATCACGATGTCGTCCAAATAGACGAACAGTTCCGTCCCTTGTAGGCCGGACAAAACGCTGTTCATCAATCTCTGAAAGGTGGCCGGAGCGTTCTTGAGTCCGAACGGCATTCTCGTAAATTGATAGTGTCCGTATGGGGTCGAGAAGGCCGTTTTGTGCGCGTCTCCTTCCGCCATTTTTATTTGATGGAACCCCGACGCTAGGTCGAAGGTTGAGAAATACTTGGCACTGCCCAGTTGGTCCAGTATTTCCGTGATATTGGGCAAGGGGAATGCGTCCCCTATGGTTTTGTCGTTCAATTTCCTATAGTCGATGACCAACCGCCAACGCTTATTTCCGTGGGAGTCCGGTTTCTTCGGTACGATCCACAGCGGCGAGTTATACGGGGACATGGATTCTTCCACGACATCCGTGTCCAACAATTCTTGAATTTGTCTGTTGATTTCCGATCTATGCACCGGGGGGTATCTGTACTGGCGCGTGTTTACCGGAATGTCATCCGTGGTATGGATCTTGTGTTCCAAGATTCCTGTTCCTTCCAACGTTTCACCAGGTAAATGGAACCTGTCTTGATTTTTCCTTATCAGCTTCTCGACACTCGCCCTCTCCTCCGTATTGAGATGCTCCAGTCTCAATAATTCCACGATGGCCTCGAATCGATTTCGAGGGTCCGTCTTGATGGCGTTGCACGCCCTTGATTCTGTACGATGATTCGTTTCTTCGAATTCTTCCAGCGTCACCGTGGGTACGGTGATTTTTACCTTCCTGCTCGTCGTATTAACGACCCCGATGTAGGCGCGGCCTTTGCGGTTGGTTACCAGGGCCTCGCCCAAGTAGATTCCCTTACCTATGTCGATTCTGGGAACGTATCCCTCTCGTATCTCTGGATTCGCTATATTCACTTGTAGCGACGTGGAGCTTCGCTTGGGTACCGACACTTTCGAGGTGGCGAACGGTATGCAAAAGGTTCCCCATTCGACCCGCTTTTGCGCGTAATCTATGGTTGCCCCGTGATCGATCAGGAACTCGGATCCTAAGATCCCGTCCTCTTTGATCAGCAGCGAGTCGTCGACGACGTGGAATTTAACCGGATGGCCCGCAACCTCTATCGACACTTTCCCTAGGGTGGTCAGGTTCGAAGCCGTAATGCCACGTATGTCTAGTACTTCTCGATCGTCTATACTCGCTGTGTTGGTCAGGACCGACTTCTTGATGAGATTTATTTCCGATCCCGAGTCCAGCATTAGATTCGTTATTCCTTGTAAATGGGGGGACACGATTCGCACCGTCGGTACCTTTTGTACGGCGTTGATTCTTATTGAAACAGTTCTTCTAACGACTCTATCTCGTCCTCCTGGTCTTCTTCCTCCTCGCGTTTCTTTTGCTTCGAGTCTTTTGGGGTTTCCCATGCTTTTCGTTCTTGCTTCGGCGCGCTTCTTGCCGACAGTTGCTCTTGATTTTGCTTCGATGTGGAAGCTTCTATTTTCGCTACTCTCGGGCGCTCCTGGGGCTTTCCACTCCGGGCTGCGTCCGGTCTTCCCGGGTGACCGCGTCCGTTTCCCTGGTTCTGTTGAGAGTACGGCACGATTTCTCCGGAATCGACTTTGGCTTTGAAGCGGTAGCAATCCTTCAAAACGTGTCCGGGGTTCTTGCAATAATTGCACGTGATTCCGGGATTTCTGGGTGGGAAGGTGGCCGGTGGCCGGGATGGAAAGGTCTTGTTGTTTCCGTAATTGTTGTATCTCTGGGGTTTTCTTTGATCCCTTTGTTGAGGTTCCGCTTGATTCCTTGGAGGGTAGTTGTTTCGTTCCCTATTGAAGCGTTGCGGCGGCGGTTGATAGCTTCGCTGCCTTTCCGCGACTCTCTTTACCTCACGAGTGGCTTTTATCGCCGCACGGTAGGATTCGTCGAGGTCTCTGCAGCCCTCCAGCTTCACTCTGGTGAATACCTCGGCCGGTAAACCGTTGACGAATGCTTCCTGGGAGTCGGTGTCGAGACCTAATTGCAACGCCAACGGTACGGTACCGCGAGCTTGCCTTTCTCCGTCCATGATGGCTAGACGCAGGTTACGCACGCGGTCAATGTAGTCGAGTACGTCTTCGCCCGATTTCTGATAGATGGTTCCGAGTTCGCCCCTGTATTCGTTAATGGTTTTACCGGGACCAAACATGTCCTTTAATTTCGTGGAGAACGAGTCCAGATTGGTAACGACCACGTCCTCCACCGCGAGGAACGCATGGCCCCTTAATTTGTTCATCAACAGTTTAACCAAATGGGGTTCCATATGAGCGGGGAGCATCGATTTTGCTCGCTCGCAGGCTCTTAAGAATTGAAACACGGGAGGCTTATGGCCGTCGAACACGGGAACCGTTTCTATGGCATCTTTGATGCGAATCGAAGGGATATCCGTCACGGGCTTCACGTCGGGCATTTCGGCGTTTGTCCCGCCGGACGTACCCGCCGTATCGTTTGCTCTGTTAGCTTTTACGTCCTGTTCTATTCTCTCTAGTCTCCTGTTCATTGAATTTAAATTGTCGAATTTATCCTCCCACAGGGAGAGCTGTTGCAGCACGAGGTCTAGAGGGGTTGCAGTCGTTTCTTCCGCCATTTCGCGTCACACCTCTTAACGTATGCGATCGTATCCCACCGCTGTCACCAAAAAATTTATATGTTACGTCCTCGTAGGGATCCGTGTTGCCCAGCGGGAACGTGCGCCGAATCTTCAACAGGATACGCTCGCAATTTCGATCTGTGACTGGTCTCTTAGGACAGTCAACCGGGATCGGGACGTTAAGATGCGGTGGGGTCAGGAAAACAATTGGTATCGATTGTTTATGAGTTATATTTACGTCCACTTTCTTTTTTTTTTCTTATTTAATACAGTGGAGGCTGTTACATTATTCCTCGCGGAGAAATATAGTTTGAAATAACAACGTATGATACTCTTCCGGGACCGGCTCGCCTTCGGGGACGTTTGGTTGACCAGGGAACCGGTCGCTAATAAATACGGGATAATATCCCGGGTAATTCGGATAAATCTGTTGATGTGGCCACTCCTCGTCGCTGTCCGGAGGGTCGAGTTGCTGTTGCGGGGATGGGGGACTGACCGGGGGGTCGATATAGGGCCGGTAGTATTCGGGCGTGGTTGCCCTTGAATCTACCGAGGATGTAGTTGTCTGAGCCGGGGATGACGAGTAAACTAGTTGTCGTCTAGCGAAGGGCTGCGGAGTTTGTTCGGATGCGTGGGAGATGGGGGAGTATGAGATGGACAAAGGCGATGCGTGAGGCGAGGAAGGCAACACGGGTGTTTGGGCGGAGGGACCCCGCGAAGTCGAGGGCTCGGGCGAACCCCCGACTGTCAAGTCGATGATGGACGGAACGGCCCCGGCGCCAGCGGTTGTCGAGTCGATCGGCGCCCGTGGAGAATCCAGCGTCAGGTCGACTGGCGCCGGTGGAGAATCTAACGTCAGGTCGATCAACGGCCCAGTCTCTTGCGCCAATTGCACGCGACGGGCGGCGATCAGCTCCCGGCGCCTGATATTGTGGCGGAGCCGCGACTGGACCCCTCTCCTACGCCTTCGCCTATTTCCAGCGGGCATCTACCGAACACATTCGGCGAGTAGTAAGTTGTTCGTATAAAATGGAAGACCGATGAAATGTCAAGTGTTACTGTTTATTAATGCTCACCTTTACCTATCGGTCGACTACAGTTGAGAGTACAAGTAACAAATGGTGGATCGTGCTGACGATTTGCCGCTTACAGGCGCAACTACAACGAACTCGTCGAACTTCACCGTTAGACTACCGGATTGAACTTCACTCGTATAGAACTTGATGTTTCTAACTTCTCGGTTGGAACTGAACTGCCTTGCGACCGTTCGCTCCGCTCTTTTATTCCTCCCAGGTGCTGATGCAGCAGCCCCTACTGCCGCAGCCAGAAGATGCTGATGCAGCAGGGGCCACCGTCCTGGGAACGACTGTTCCGCGACGGTTCTCGCGGTTCGTATTTCTGCAACGTGTGCATTCCCGAGCGACAGTTGTTATCGCCCTCGCGACGGTTCTCGCGCTTCGTATCTTTGCAACGTGTGCATTCCTGAGCGACAGTTGTTATCGCCCTCGCGACGGTTCTCGCGCTTCGTATCTTTGCAACGTGTGCATTCCTGAGCGACAGTTGTTATCGCTCTGGGAACGGATGCTGATGCATCGAGGTATATCGTCTTGTTCAGCGGATTATTACCCGATCCTTTCCCAGGCCTTGACTCTGGAATGCCCACGTGCGAGACAGCGCTATCCCTTCGCTATTGTCGTCAGCACTTATCCGTGCTTGTCCTTAACTTGAAAGGACAAACACGGATTGGTCCGCACACCCTGATTCGTCACGGTTCTTAATCTACGTATTCTTATAATCTATCTTATCATAGGTGAGTCAGCATACTCACGTTTACCCCTGGTTTCTTAACTTAAGAAGTTGCTTAGACTTAATGCTACCATCAGGACAATTATCAGTGTGTGTGTGTGTGTGGCCGTACGTCGATGTGTGGTAGAGAACTGCCTATGGTAACATACATTTTTATTGGTTACGGGTAATAGCGAGATGGATTGGCTACTTTGTGACAATTTGGGAATTGCCATCGGTTGGGTCAGGTTTGGATTATATTGGGTGGTTGTGTCGGTTAGGTCGGTGTTATGCTGCACACGAGTTTTGGTTGGGTTTCGGTTAGGTTTGAGTTAGGTTTGGGTTAGGTTTGGGTTATGTTTGGGTTAGGTTTGATTTATATTAGGTGGTTGTGTAGGTTAGGTTTGCGCGATGTTGTACATAAATTGTGGTTAGGTTTGGTTTAGGTTTGGGTCTGGTTTGGGTCAGGTTTGCGATAAATTATATATAAACTTTGGTTAGGTTAGGATTCGGTTGGACCTATTTTTGGGTCCGGTTTAGGTTAGGTTTGGGTATGATAGGGTTTTTGGCCCAGGGGGTCAGGTTTGGATTAGGGTTTTTCGGAATTTCGGTTAGGTTAGGTTTGGGTTAGATGCGAGTCTCGATTTTCTAGCGTTCTACTTCGGCAGTAAGTCAACGACTTCTAGCCGCCCCGACCCGGCTCGCTATCTCTTCGTTTAAAGAATTTGAATTCGTTATCTCAAAATTTTCATTGGAAGTTTCGGAAAAAGTGGACAGGCTATTTTATAGCCGGCACGATACAGTTTAACTTTGTCCTCTTTGCGTTTCTTCCGAATGTTTACCGTTTACTGGTGGCATGACGGCAAAATGTCCGATTTTTGGTGGAAAGTACAGTAGGTACCACTAGGAACGTCCGTATTCGAATTCTGGTTTCCTGGGTAGTATTGCAGTGGGACGGCGATCAACCTGGCGAATTTTTGATTTTTCGATTTTTGTTTCCAAAAACCACGAAATTCTTATATATCGAAGAGTATGGCTTTTTCCTGATTTCGATGCAATTCTTACGCTGTTAAAAACTGGCGCCCCCACGGCCACACTAACCACAACCTACCCTGTATCCTGGTAGTGGGTCGATTCGGGTGCGCGTTGTACCTACGCATCGTCACGTTTCGGAGAATCCCGGGACGTGACAGTGCCAATTATCGATAGAAAGAACGATTGCTGGAGCTGGGAAGTGAATCCTTACCTACCGTCGATGCAAAACGATTGGAAACATCGAATATCACGTATTCGTGCCAATTTTAGATAGAAAGAACGATTGCTGGAGCTGGGAAGTGAATCCTTACCTACCGTCGATGCAAAACGATTGGAAACATCGAATATCACGTATGCGTGCTAATTATCGATAGAAAGAACGATTGCGGGAGCTGGGAAGTTAATCCTCACCTATCGTCGATGCAAAACGATTGCAAACATCGAATAGCCCGTATTCGTGCCAATTATCGATAGAAAGAACGATTGCGGGAGTTGGGAAGTGAATCCTTACCTACCGTCGATGCAAAACGATTGGAAACATCGAATATCACGTATTCGTGCGAATTTTAGATAGAAAGAATGATTGCGGGAGCTGGGAAGTGAATCCTTACCTACCGTCGATGCGAAACGATTGGAAACATCGAATATTACGTATGCGTGCCAATTATCGATAGAACGAACGATTGCGGGAGCTGGAAAGTGGATCCTTAGCTTCCGTCGATGCAGAACGATTAGAAACATCGAATATCACATATTCGTGCCAATTATCGATAGAAAGAACGATTGCGGGAGCTGGGAAGTGAATCCTCAGCTACCATCGATGCAGAACGATTGCAAACATCGAATAGCCCGTATTCGTGCCAATTATCGATAGAAAGAACGATTGCGGGAGTTGGGAAGTGAATCCTTACCTACCGTCGATGCAAAACGATTGGAAACATCGAATATCACGTATTCGTGCGAATTTTAGATAGAAAGAATGATTGCGGGAGCTGGGAAGTGAATCCTTACCTACCGTCGATGCGAAACGATTGGAAACATCGAATATTACGTATGCGTGCCAATTATCGATAGAACGAACGATTGCGGGAGCTGGAAAGTGGATCCTTAGCTTCCGTCGATGCAGAACGATTAGAAACATCGAATATCACATATTCGTGCCAATTATCGATAGAAAGAACGATTGCGGGAGCTGGGAAGTGAATCCTCAGCTACCATCGATGCAGAACGATTGGAAACATCGAATATCACGTATCCGTGCCAATTATCAATAGAAAGAACGATTGCGGGAGCTGGGAAGTGAATCCTTAGCTACCGCCGATGCGAAACGATTGGAAACATCGAATATCACTTATTCGTGCGAATTTTAGATAGAAAGAATGATTGCGGGTGCTGGGAAGTGAATCCTTACCTACCGTCGATGCGAAACGATTGGAAACATCGAATAACACGTATGCGTGCCAATTATCGATAGAACGAACGATTGCGGGAGCTGGAAAGTGGATCCTTAGCTACCGTCGATGCAGAACGATTGGAAACATCGAATATCACATATTCGTGCCAATTATCGATAGAAAGAACGATTGCGGGAGCTGGGAAGTGAATCCTCAGCTACCGTCGATGCAGAACGATTGGAAACATCGAATATCACGTATGCGTGCCAATTATCGATAGAAAGAACGATTGCGGGAGCTGGGAAGTGAATCCTTTCCTACCGTCGATGCGAAACGATTGGAAACATCGAATATCACTTATTCGTGCGAATTTTAGATAGAAAGAATGATTGCGGGTGCTGGGAAGTGAATCCTTACCTACCGTCGATGCGAAACGATTGGAAACATCGAATATCACGTATGCGTGCCAATTATCGATAGAACGAACGATTGCGGGAGCTGGAAAGTGGATCCTTAGCTACCGTCGATGCAGAACGATTGGAAACATCGAATATCACATATTCGTGCCAATTATCGATAGAAAGAACGATTGCGGGAGCTGGGAAGTGAATCCTCAGCTACCGTCGATGCAGAACGATTGGAAACATCGAATATCACGTATGCGTGCCAATTATCGATAGAAAGAACGATTGCGGGAGCTGGGAAGTGAATCCTTAGCTACCGTCGATGCAGAACGATTGGAAACATCGAATATCACATATTCGTGCCAATTAACGATAGAAAGAACGATTGCGGTTGCTGGGAAGTGAATTCTTAGCTACCGTCGATGCAGAACGATTGGAAACATCGAATATCACGTATGCGTGCCAATTATCGATAGAAAGAACGATTGCTGGAGCTGGGAAGTGAATCCTTACCTACCGTCGATGCAAAACGATTGCAAAAAACGAATAGCACGTATTCGTGCCAATTATCGATAGAAAGAACGATTGCGGGAGCTGGAAAGTGAATCCTTACCTACCGTCGATGCAAAACGATTGGAAACCTCGAATAGCACGTATTCGTGCCAATTATCGATAGAAAGAACGATTGCTGGAGCTGGGAAGTGAATCCTTAGTTACCGTCGATGCAGAACGATTGGAAACATCGAATTTCACGTATTGGTGCCAATTATCCATAGAAAGAACGATTGCGGGAGCAGAGAAGTGAATCCATACCTACCGCCGATGCGAAACGATTGGAAACATCGAATATCACGTATTCGTGCGAATTTTAGATAGAAAGAATGATTGCGGGAGCTGGGAAGTGAATCCTTACCTACCGTCGATGCGAAACGATTGGAAACATCGAATATCACGTATGCGTGCCAATTATCGATAGAACGAACGATTGCGGGAGCTGGAAAGTGGATCCTTAGCTACCGTCGATGCAGAACGATTAGAAACATCGAATATCACATATTCGTGCCAATTATCGATAGAAAGAACGATTGCGGGAGCTGGGAAGTGAATCCTCAGCTACCGTCGATGCAGAACGATTGGAAACATCGAATATCACGTATGCGTGCCAATTATCGATAGAAAGAACGATTGCGGTTGCTGGGAAGTGAATTCTTAGCTACCGTCGATGCAGAACGATTGGAAACATCGAATATCACGTATGCGTGCCAATTATCGATAGAAAGAACGATTGCTGGAGCTGGGAAGTGAATCCTTACCTACCGTCGATGCAAAACGATTGGAAACATCGAATATCACGTATTCGTGCCAATTTTAGATGGAAAGAACGATTGCTGGAGCTGGGAAGTGAATCCTTACCTACCGTCGATGCAAAACGATTGGAAACATCGAATATCACGTATGCGTGCTAATTATCGATAGAAAGAACGATTGCGGGAGCTGGGAAGTTAATCCTCACCTATCGTCGATGCAAAACGATTGCAAACATCGAATAGCCCGTATTCGTGCCAATTATCGATAGAAAGAACGATTGCGGGAGTTGGGAAGTGAATCCTTACCTACCGTCGATGCAAAACGATTGGAAACATCGAATATCACGTATTCGTGCGAATTTTAGATAGAAAGAATGATTGCGGGAGCTGGGAAGTGAATCCTTACCTACCGTCGATGCGAAACGATTGGAAACATCGAATATTACGTATGCGTGCCAATTATCGATAGAACGAACGATTGCGGGAGCTGGAAAGTGGATCCTTAGCTTCCGTCGATGCAGAACGATTAGAAACATCGAATATCACATATTCGTGTCAATTATCGATAGAAAGAACGATTGCGGGAGCTGGGAAGTGAATCCTCAGCTACCATCGATGCAGAACGATTGGAAACATCGAATATCACGTATCCGTGCCAATTATCAATAGAAAGAACGATTGCGGGAGCCGGGAAGTGAATCCTTAGCTACCGCTGATGCGAAACGATTGGAAACATCGAATATCACTTATTCGTGCGAATTTTAGATAGAAAGAATGATTGCGGGTGCTGGGAAGTGAATCCTTACCTACCGTCGATGCGAAACGATTGGAAACATCGAATAACACGTATGCGTGCCAATTATCGATAGAACGAACGATTGCGGGAGCTGGAAAGTGGATCCTTAGCTACCGTCGATGCAGAACGATTGGAAACATCGAATATCACATATTCGTGCCAATTATCGATAGAAAGAACGATTGCGGGAGCTGGGAAGTGAATCCTCAGCTACCGTCGATGCAGAACGATTGGAAACATCGAATATCACGTATGCGTGCCAATTATCGATAGAAAGAACGATTGCGGGAGCTGGGAAGTGAATCCTTTCCTACCGTCGATGCGAAACGATTGGAAACATCGAATATCACTTATTCGTGCGAATTTTAGATAGAAAGAATGATTGCGGGTTATGGGAAGTGAATCCTTACCTACCGTCGATGCGAAACGATTGGAAACATCGAATATCACGTATGCGTGCCAATTATCGATAGAACGAACGATTGCGGGAGCTGGAAAGTGGATCCTTAGCTACCGTCGATGCAGAACGATTGGAAACATCGAATATCACATATTCGTGCCAATTATCGATAGAAAGAACGATTGCGGGAGCTGGGAAGTGAATCCTCAGCTACCGTCGATGCAGAACGATTGGAAACATCGAATATCACGTATGCGTGCCAATTATCGATAGAAAGAACGATTGCGGGAGCTGGGAAGTGAATCCTTAGCTACCGTCGATGCAGAACGATTGGAAACATCGAATATCACATATTCGTGCCAATTAACGATAGAAAGAACGATTGCGGTTGCTGGGAAGTGAATTCTTAGCTACCGTCGATGCAGAACGATTGGAAACATCGAATATCACGTATGCGTGCCAATTATCGATAGAAAGAACGATTGCTAGAGCTGGGAAGTGAATCCTTACCTACCGTCGATGCAAAACGATTGCAAAAAACGAATAGCACGTATTCGTGCCAATTATCGATAGAAAGAACGATTGCGGGAGCTGGAAAGTGAATCCTTACCTACCGTCGATGCAAAACGATTGGAAACCTCGAATAGCACGTATTCGTGCCAATTATCGATAGAAAGAACGATTGCTGGAGCTGGGAAGTGAATCCTTAGTTACCGTCGATGCAGAACGATTGGAAACATCGAATTTCACGTATTGGTGCCAATTATCCATAGAAAGAACGATTGCGGGAGCAGAGAAGTGAATCCATACCTACCGCCGATGCGAAACGATTGGAAACATCGAATATCACGTATTCGTGCGAATTTTAGATAGAAAGAATGATTGCGGGAGCTGGGAAGTGAATCCTTACCTACCGTCGATGCGAAACGATTGGAAACATCGAATATCACGTATGCGTGCCAATTATCGATAGAACGAACGATTGCGGGAGCTGGAAAGTGGATCCTTAGCTACCGTCGATGCAGAACGATTAGAAACATCGAATATCACATATTCGTGCCAATTATCGATAGAAAGAACGATTGCGGGAGCTGGGAAGTGAATCCTCAGCTACCGTCGATGCAGAACGATTGGAAACATCGAATATCACGTATGCGTGCCAATTATCGATAGAAAGAACGATTGCGGTTGCTGGGAAGTGAATTCTTAGCTACCGTCGATGCAGAACGATTGGAAACATCGAATATCACGTATGCGTGCCAATTATCGATAGAAAGAACGATTGCTGGAGCTGGGAAGTGAATCCTTACCTACCGTCGATGCAAAACGATTGGAAACATCGAATATCACGTATTCGTGCCAATTTTAGATAGAAAGAACGATTGCTGGAGCTGGGAAGTGAATCCTTACCTACCGCCGATGCAAAACGATTGGAAACATCGAATATCACGTATGCGTGCTAATTATCGATAGAAAGAACGATTGCGGGAGCTGGGAAGTTAATCCTCACCTATCGTCGATGCAAAACGATTGCAAACATCGAATAGCCCGTATTCGTGCCAATTATCGATAGAAAGAACGATTGCGGGAGTTGGGAAGTGAATCCTTACCTACAGTCGATGCAAAACGATTGGAAACATCGAATATCACGTATTCGTGCGAATTTTAGATAGAAAGAATGATTGCGGGAGCTGGGAAGTGAATCCTTACCTACCGTCGATGCGAAACGATTGGAAACATCGAATATTACGTATGCGTGCCAATTATCGATAGAACGAACGATTGCGGGAGCTGGAAAGTGGATCCTTAGCTTCCGTCGATGCAGAACGATTAGAAACATCGAATATCACATATTCGTGCCAATTATCGATAGAAAGAACGATTGCGGGAGCTGGGAAGTGAATCCTCAGCTACCGTCGATGCAGAACGATTGGAAACATCGAATATCACGTATGCGTGCCAATTATCGATAGAAAGAACGATTTTGGGAGCTGGGAAGTGAATCCTTAGCTACCGCCGATGCGAAACGATTGGAAACATCGAATATCACGTATTCGTCCGAATTTTAGATAGAAAGAATGATTGCGGGGGCTGGGAAGTGAATCCATACCTACCGCCGATGCGAAACGATTGGAAACATCGAATATCACTTATTCGTGCGAATTTTAGATAGAAAGAATGATTGCGGGTGCTGGGAAGTGAATCCTTACCTACCGTCGATGCGAAACGATTGGAAACATCGAATATCACGTATGCGTGCCAATTATCGATAGAACGAACGATTGCGGGAGCTGGAAAGTGGATCCTTAGCTACCGTCGATGCAGAACGATTGGAAACATCGAATATCACATATTCGTGCCAATTATCGATAGAAAGAACGATTGCGGGAGCTGGGAAGTGAATCCTCAGCTACCGTCGATGCAGAACGATTGGAAACATCGAATATCACGTATGCGTGCCAATTATCGATAGAAAGAACCTTTGCGGGAGCTGGGAAGTGAATCCTTAGTTACCGTCGATGCAGAACGATTGGAAACATCGAATATCACATATTCGTGCCAATTAACGATAGAAAGAACGATTGCGGTTGCTGGGAAGTGAATTCTTAGCTACCGTCGATGCAGAACGATTGGAAACATCGAATATCACGTATGCGTGCCAATTATCGATAGAAAGAACGATTGCTGGAGCTGGGAAGTGAATCCTTACCTACCGTCGATGCAAAACGATTGGAAACATCGAATATCACGTATTCGTGCCAATTTTAGATAGAAAGAACGATTGCTGGAGCTGGGAAGTGAATCCTTACCTACCGTCGATGCAAAACGATTGGAAACATCGAATATCACGTATGCGTGCTAATTATCGATAGAAAGAACGATTGCGGGAGCTGGGAAGTTAATCCTCACCTATCGTCGATGCAAAACGATTGCAAACATCGAATATCACGTATGCGTGCCAATTATCGATAGAAAGAACGATTGCGGGAGCTGGGAAGTGAATCCTTAGTTACCGTCGATGCAGAACGATTGGAAACATCGAATATCACATATTCGTGCCAATTAACGATAGAAAGAACGATTGCGGTTGCTGGGAAGTGAATTCTAAGCTACCGTCGATGCAAAACGATTGGAAACCTCGAATAGCACGTATTCGTGCCAATTATCGATAGAAAGAACGATTGCTGGAGCTGGGAAGTGAATCCTTAGCTACCGTCGATGCAGAACGATTGGAAACATCGAATTTCACGTATTCGTGCCAATTATCCATAGAAAGAACGATTGCGGGAGCAGGGAAGTGAATCCATACCTACCGCCGATGCGAAACGATTGGAAACATCGAATATCACGTATGCGTGCCAATTATCGATAGAACGAACGATTGCGGGAGCTGGAAAGTGGATCCTTAGCTACCGTCGATGCAGAACGATTGGAAACATCGAATATCACATATTCGTGCCAATTATCGATAGAAAGAACGATTGCGGGAGCTGGGAAGTGAATCCTTTCCTACCGTCGATGCGAAACGATTGGAAACATCGAATATCACGTATTCGTCCGAATTTTAGATAGAAAGAATGATTGCGGGAGCTGGGAAGTGAATCCATACCTACCGTCGATGCGAAACGATTGGAAACATCGAATATCACGTATGCGTGCCAATTATCGATAGAAAGAACGATTGCGGGAGCTGGGAAGTGAATCCTCAGCTACCGTCGATGCAGAACGATTGGAAACATCGAATATCACGTATTCGTCCGAATTTTAGATAGAAAGAATGATTGCGGGAGCTGGGAAGTGAATCCTTACCTACCGTCGATGCGAAACGATTGGAAACATCAAATATCACGTATGCGTGCCAATTATCGATAGAACGAACGATTGCGGGAGCTGGAAAGTGGATCCTTAGCTACCGTCGATGCAGAACGATTAGAAACATCGAATATCACATATTCGTGCCAATTATCGATAGAACGAACGATTGCGGGAGCTGGAAAGTGGATCCTTAGCTACCGTCGATGCAGAACGATTGGAAACATCGAATATCACATATTCGTGCCAATTATCGATAGAAAGAACGATTGCGGGAGCTGGGAAGTGAATCCTCAGCTACCGTCGATGCAGAACGATTGGAAACATCGAATATCACGTATGCGTGCCAATTATCGATAGAAAGAACGATTGCTGGAGCTGGGAAGTGAATCCTTACCTACCGTCGATGCAAAACGATTGGAAACATCGAATATCACGTATTCGTGCGAATTTTAGATAGAAAGAATGATTGCGGGAGCTGGGAAGTGAATCCTTACCTACCGTCGATGCGAAACGATTGGAAACATCGAATATCACGTATGCGTGCCAATTATCGATAGAACGAACGATTACGGGAGCTGGAAAGTGGATCCTTAGCTACCGTCGATGCAGAACGATTGGAAACATCGAATATCACGTATTCGTGCCAATTTTAGATAGAAAGAACGATTGCTGGAGCTGGGAAGTGAATCCTTACCTACCGTCGATGCAAAACGATTGGAAACATCGAATATCACGTATGCGTGCTAATTATCGATAGAAAGAACGATTGCGGGAGCTGGGAAGTTAATCCTCACCTATCGTCGATGCAAAACGATTGCAAACATCGAATAGCACGTATTCGTGCCAATTATCGATAGAAAGAACGATTGCGGGAGCTGGGAAGTGAATCCTCACCTACCGTCGATGCAAAACGATTGGAAACCTCGAATAGCACGTATTCGTGTCAATTATCGATAGAAAGAACGATTGCTGGAGCTGGGAAGTGAATCCTTAGCTACCGTCGATGCAGAACGATTGGAAACATCGAATTTCACGTATTCGTGCCAATTATCCATAGAAAGAACGATTGCGGGAGCAGGGAAGTGAATCCATACCTACCGCCGATGCGAAACGATTGGAAACATCGAATATCACGTATTCGTGCGAATTTTAGATAGAAAGAATGATTGCGGGAGCTGGGAAGTGAATCCATACCTACCGCCGATGCGAAACGATTGGAAACATCGAATATCACTTATTCGTGCGAATTTTAGATAGAAAGAATGATTCCGTGTGCTGGGAAGTGAATCCTTACCTACCGTCGATGCGAAACGATTGGAAACATCGAATATCACGTATTCGTCCGAATTTTAGATAGAAAGAATGATTGCGGGAGCTGGGAAGTGAATCCTTACCTACCGTCGATGCGAAACGATTGGAAACATCGAATATCACGTATGCGTGCCAATTATCGACAGAACGAACGATTGCGGGAGCTGGAAAGTGGATCCTTAGCTACCGTCGATGCAGAACGATTAGAAACATCGAATATCACATATTCGTGCCAATTATCGATAGAAAGAACGATTGCGGGAGCTGGGAAGTGAATCCTCAGCTACCATCGATGCAGAACGATTGGAAACATCGAATATCACGTATCCGTGCCAATTATCGATAGAACGAACGATTGCGGGAGCTGGAAAGTGGATCCTTAGCTACCGTCGATGCAGAACGATTGGAAACATCGAATATCACATATTCGTGCCAATTATCGATAGAAAGAACGATTGCGGGAGCTGGGAGGTGAATCCTCAGCTACCGTCGATGCAGAACGATTGGAAACATCGAATATCACGTATCCGTGCCAATTATCGATAGAACGAACGATTGCGGGAGCTGGGAAGTGAATCCATACCTACCGCCGATGCGAAACCATTGGAAACATCGAATATCACGTATTCGTGCGAATTTTAGATAGAAAGAATGATTGCGGGAGCTGGGAAGTGAATCCTTAGCTACCGTCGATGCAGAACGATTGGAAACATCGAATATCACGTATGCGTGCCAATTATCGATAGAACGAACGATTGCGGGAGCTGGAAAGTGAATCCTTAGCTACCGTCGATGCAGAACGATTGGAAACATCGAATTTCACGTATTCGTGCCAATTATCCATAGAAAGAACGATTGCGGGAGCAGGGAAGTGAATCCATACCTACCGCCGATGCGAAACGATTGGAAACATCGAATATCACGTATGCGTGCCAATTATCGATAGAACGAACGATTGCGGGAGCTGGAAAGTGGATCCTTAGCTACCGTCGATGCAGAACGATTGTAAACATCGAATATCACATATTCGTGCCAATTATCGATAGAAAGAACGATTGCGGGAGCTGGGAAGTGAATCCTTTCCTACCGTCGATGCGAAACGATTGGAAACATCGAATATCACGTATTCGTCCGAATTTTAGATAGAAAGAATGATTGCGGGAGCTGGGAAGTGAATCCTTACCTACCGTCGATGCGAAACGATTGGAAACATCGAATATCACGTATGCGTGCCAATTATCGACAGAACGAACGATTGCGGGAGCTGGAAAGTGGATCCTTAGCTACCGTCGATGCAGAACGATTAGAAACATCGAATATCACATATTCGTGCCAATTATCGATAGAAAGAACGATTGCGGGAGCTGGGAAGTGAATCCTCAGCTACCATCGATGCAGAACGATTGGAAACATCGAATATCACGTATCCGTGCCAATTATCGATAGAACGAACGATTGCGGGAGCTGGAAAGTGGATCCTTAGCTACCGTCGATGCAGAACGATTGGAAACATCGAATATCACATATTCGTGCCAATTATCGATAGAAAGAACGATTGTGGGAGCTGGGAGGTGAATCCTCAGCTACCGTCGATGCAGAACGATTGGAAACCTCGAATAGCACGTATTCGTGTCAATTATCGATAGAAAGAACGATTGCTGGAGCTGGGAAGTGAATCCTTAGCTACCGTCGATGCAGAACGATTGGAAACATCGAATTTCACGTATTCGTGCCAATTATCCATAGAAAGAACGATTGCGGGAGCAGGGAAGTGAATCCATACCTACCGCCGATGCGAAACGATTGGAAACATCGAATATCACGTATTCGTGCGAATTTTAGATAGAAAGAATGATTGCGGGAGCTGGGAAGTGAATCCATACCTACCGCCGATGCGAAACGATTGGAAACATCGAATATCACTTATTCGTGCGAATTTTAGATAGAAAGAATGATTCCGGGTGCTGGGAAGTGAATCCTTACCTACCGTCGATGCGAAACGATTGGAAACATCGAATATCACGTATGCGTGCCAATTATCGATAGAACGAACGATTGCGGGAGCTGGAAAGTGGATCCTTAGCTACCGTCGATGCAGAACGATTGGAAACATCGAATATCACATATTCGTGCCAATTATCGATAGAAAGAACGATTGCGGGAGCTGGGAAGTGAATCCTCAGCTACCGTCGATGCAGAACGATTGGAAACATCGAATATCACGTATGCGTGCTAATTATCGATAGAAAGAACGATTGTGGGAGCTGGGAAGTTAATCCTCACCTATCGTCGATGCAAAACGATTGCAAACATCGAATAGCACGTATTCGTGCCAATTATCGATAGAAACAACGATTGCGGGAGCTGGGAAGTGAATCCTTACCTACCGTCGATGCAAAACGATTGGAAACATCGAATATCACGTATTCGTGTGAATTTTAGATAGAAAGAATGATTGCGGGAGCTGGGAAGTGAATCCTTACCTACCGTCGATGCGAAACGATTGGAAACATCGAATATTACGTATGCGTGCCAATTATCGATAGAACGATCGATTGCGGGCGCTGGAAAGTGGATCCTTAGCTTCCGTCGATGCAGAACGATTAGAAACATCGAATATCACATATTCGTGCCAATTATCGATAGAAAGAACGATTGCTGGAGCTGGGAAGTGAATCCTTAGCTACCGTCGATGCAGAACGATTGGAAACATCGAATATCACGTATCCGTGCCAATTATCAATAGAAAGAACGATTGCGGGAGCTGGGAAGTGAATCCTTAGCTACCGCCGATGCGAAACGATTGGAAACATCGAATATCACGTATTCGTCCGAATTTTAGATAGAAAGAATGATTGCGGGAGCTGGGAAGTGAATCCATACCTACCGCCGATGCGAAACGATTGGAAACTTCGAATACCACTTATTCGTGCGAATTTTAGATAGAAAGAATGATTGCGGGTGCTGGGAAGTGAATCCTTACCTACCGTCGATGCGAAACGATTGGAAACATCGAATATCACGTATGCGTGCCAATTATCGATAGAACGAACGATTGCGGGAGCTGGAAAGTGGATCCTTAGCTACCGTCGATGCAGAACGATTGGAAACATCGAATATCACATATTCGTGCCAATTATCGATAGAAAGAACGATTGCGGGAGCTGGGAAGTGAATCCTCAGCTACCGTCGATGCAGAACGATTGGAAACATCGAATATCACGTATGCGTGCCAATTATCGATAGAAAGAACGATTGCGGGAGCTGGGAAGTGAATCCTTAGCTACCGTCGATGCAGAACGATTGGAAACATCGAATATCACATATTCGTGCCAATTAACGATAGAAAGAACTATTGCGGTTGCTGGGAAGTGAATTCTTAGCTACCGTCGATGCAGAACGATTGGAAACATCGAATATCACGTATGCGTGCCAATTATCGATAGAAAGAACGATTGCTGGAGCTGGGAAGTGAATCCTTACCTACCGTCGATGCAAAACGATTGGAAACATCGAATATCACGTATTCGTGCGAATTTTAGATAGAAAGAATGATTGCGCGAGCTGGGAAGTGAATCCTTACCTACCGTCGATGCGAAACGATTGGAAACATCGAATATCACGTATGCGTGCCAATTATCGATAGAACGAACGATTGCGGGAGCTGGAAAGTGGATCCTTAGCTACCGTCGATGCAGAACGATTAGAAACATCGAATATCACATATTCGTGCCAATTATCGATAGAAAGAACGATTGCGGGAGCTGGGAAGTGAATCCTTAGCTACCGCCGATGCGAAACGATTGGAAACATCGAATATCACGTATTCGTCCGAATTTTAGATAGAAAGAATGATTGCGGGAGCTGGGAAGTGAATCCTTACCTACCGTCGATGCGAAACGATTGGAAACATCGAATATCACGTATGCGTGCCAATTATCGACAGAACGAACGATTGCGGGAGCTGGAAAGTGGATCCTTAGCTACCGTCGATGCAGAACGATTAGAAACATCGAATATCACATATTCGTGCCAATTATCGATAGAAAGAACGATTGCGGGAGCTGGGAAGTGAATCCTCAGCTACCATCGATGCAGAACGATTGGAAACATCGAATATCACGTATCCGTGCCAATTATCGATAGAACGAACGATTGCGGGAGCTGGAAAGTGGATCCTTAGCTACCGTCGATGCAGAACGATTGGAAACATCGAATATCACATATTCGTGCCAATTATCGATAGAAAGAACGATTGCGGGAGCTGGGAGGTGAATCCTCAGCTACCGTCGATGCAGAACGATTGGAAACATCGAATATCACGTATCCGTGCCAATTATCGATAGAACGAACGATTGCGGGAGCTGGGAAGTGAATCCATACCTACCGCCGATGCGAAACCATTGGAAACATCGAATATCACGTATTCGTGCGAATTTTAGATAGAAAGAATGATTGCGGGAGCTGGGAAGTGAATCCTTAGCTACCGTCGATGCAGAACGATTGGAAACATCGAATATCACGTATGCGTGCCAATTATCGATAGAACGAACGATTGCGGGAGCTGGAAAGTGAATCCTTAGCTACCGTCGATGCAGAACGATTGGAAACATCGAATTTCACGTATTCGTGCCAATTATCCATAGAAAGAACGATTGCGGGAGCAGGGAAGTGAATCCATACCTACCGCCGATGCGAAACGATTGGAAACATCGAATATCACGTATGCGTGCCAATTATCGATAGAACGAACGATTGCGGGAGCTGGAAAGTGGGTCCTTAGCTACCGTCGATGCAGAACGATTGTAAACATCGAATATCACATATTCGTGCCAATTATCGATAGAAAGAACGATTGCGGGAGCTGGGAAGTGAATCCTTTCCTACCGTCGATGCGAAACGATTGGAAACATCGAATATCACGTATTCGTCCGAATTTTAGATAGAAAGAATGATTGCGGGAGCTGGGAAGTGAATCCTTACCTACCGTCGATGCGAAACGATTGGAAACATCGAATATCACGTATGCGTGCCAATTATCGACAGAACGAACGATTGCGGGAGCTGGAAAGTGGATCCTTAGCTACCGTCGATGCAGAACGATTAGAAACATCGAATATCACATATTCGTGCCAATTATCGATAGAAAGAACGATTGCGGGAGCTGGGAAGTGAATCCTCAGCTACCATCGATGCAGAACGATTGGAAACATCGAATATCACGTATCCGTGCCAATTATCGATAGAACGAACGATTGCGGGAGCTGGAAAGTGGATCCTTAGCTACCGTCGATGCAGAACGATTGGAAACATCGAATATCACATATTCGTGCCAATTATCGATAGAAAGAACGATTGCGGGAGCTGGGAGGTGAATCCTCAGCTACCGTCGATGCAGAACGATTGGAAACCTCGAATAGCACGTATTCGTGTCAATTATCGATAGAAAGAACGATTGCTGGAGCTGGGAAGTGAATCCTTAGCTACCGTCGATGCAGAACGATTGGAAACATCGAATTTCACGTATTCGTGCCAATTATCCATAGAAAGAACGATTGCGGGAGCAGGGAAGTGAATCCATACCTACCGCCGATGCGAAACGATTGGAAACATCGAATATCACGTATTCGTGCGAATTTTAGATAGAAAGAATGATTGCGGGAGCTGGGAAGTGAATCCATACCTACCGCCGATGCGAAACGATTGGAAACATCGAATATCACTTATTCGTGCGAATTTTAGATAGAAAGAATGATTCCGGGTGCTGGGAAGTGAATCCTTACCTACCGTCGATGCGAAACGATTGGAAACATCGAATATCACGTATGCGTGCCAATTATCGATAGAACGAACGATTGCGGGAGCTGGAAAGTGGATCCTTAGCTACCGTCGATGCAGAACGATTGGAAACATCGAATATCACATATTCGTGCCAATTATCGATAGAAAGAACGATTGCGGGAGCTGGGAAGTGAAGCCTCAGCTACCGTCGATGCAGAACGATTGGAAACATCGAATATCACGTATGCGTGCTAATTATCGATAGAAAGAACGATTGTGGGAGCTGGGAAGTTAATCCTCACCTATCGTCGATGCAAAACGATTGCAAACATCGAATAGCACGTATTCGTGCCAATTATCGATAGAAACAACGATTGCGGGAGCTGGGAAGTGAATCCTTACCTACCGTCGATGCAAAACGATTGGAAACATCGAATATCACGTATTCGTGCGAATTTTAAATAGAAAGAATGATTGCGGGAGCTGGGAAGTGAATCCTTACCTACCGTCGATGCGAAACGATTGGAAACATCGAATATTACGTATGCGTGCCAATTATCGATAGAACGATCGATTGCGGGCGCTGGAAAGTGGATCCTTAGCTTCCGTCGATGCAGAACGATTAGAAACATCGAATATCACATATTCGTGCCAATTATCGATAGAAAGAACGATTGCTGGAGCTGGGAAGTGAATCCTTAGCTACCGTCGATGCAGAACGATTGGAAACATCGAATATCACGTATCCGTGCCAATTATCAATAGAAAGAACGATTGCGGGAGCTGGGAAGTGAATCCTTAGCTACCGCCGATGCGAAACGATTGGAAACATCGAATATCACGTATTCGTCCGAATTTTAGATAGAAAGAATGATTGCGGGAGCTGGGAAGTGAATCCATACCTACCGCCGATGCGAAACGATTGGAAACTTCGAATATCACTTATTCGTGCGAATTTTAGATAGAAAGAATGATTGCGGGTGCTGGGAAGTGAATCCTTACCTACCGTCGATGCGAAACGATTGGAAACATCGAATATCACGTATGCGTGCCAATTATCGATAGAACGAACGATTGCGGGAGCTGGAAAGTGGATCCTTAGCTACCGTCGATGCAGAACGATTGGAAACATCGAATATCACATATTCGTGCCAATTATCGATAGAAAGAACGATTGCGGGAGCTGGGAAGTGAATCCTCAGCTACCGTCGATGCAGAACGATTGGAAACATCGAATATCACGTATGCGTGCCAATTATCGATAGAAAGAACGATTGCGGGAGCTGGGAAGTGAATCCTTAGCTACCGTCGATGCAGAACGATTGGAAACATCGAATATCACATATTCGTGCCAATTAACGATAGAAAGAACTATTGCGGTTGCTGGGAAGTGAATTCTTAGCTACCGTCGATGCAGAACGATTGGAAACATCGAATATCACGTATGCGTGCCAATTATCGATAGAAAGAACGATTGCTGGAGCTGGGAAGTGAATCCTTACCTACCGTCGATGCAAAACGATTGGAAACATCGAATATCACGTATTCGTGCGAATTTTAGATAGAAAGAATGATTGCGCGAGCTGGGAAGTGAATCCTTACCTACCGTCGATGCGAAACGATTGGAAACATCGAATATCACGTATGCGTGCCAATTATCGATAGAACGAACGATTGCGGGAGCTGGAAAGTGGATCCTTAGCTACCGTCGATGCAGAACGATTAGAAACATCGAATATCACATATTCGTGCCAATTATCGATAAAAGAACGATTGCGGGAGCTGGGAAGTGAATCCTTAGCTACCGCCGATGCGAAACGATTGGAAACATCGAATATCACGTATTCGTCCGAATTTTAGATAGAAAGAATGATTGCGGGAGCTGGGAAGTGAATCCTTACCTACCGTCGATGCGAAACGATTGGAAACATCGAATATCACGTATGCGTGCCAATTATCGACAGAACGAACGATTGCGGGAGCTGGAAAGTGGATCCTTAGCTACCGTCGATGCAGAACGATTAGAAACATCGAATATCACATATTCGTGCCAATTATCGATAGAAAGAACGATTGCGGGAGCTGGGAAGTGAATCCTCAGCTACCATCGATGCAGAACGATTGGAAACATCAAATATCACGTATCCGTGCCAATTATCGATAGAACGAACGATTGCGGGAGCTGGAAAGTGGATCCTTAGCTACCGTCGATGCAGAACGATTGGAAACATCGAATATCACATATTCGTGCCAATTATCGATAGAAAGAACGATTGCGGGAGCTGGGAGGTGAATCCTCAGCTACCGTCGATGCAGAACGATTGGAAACATCGAATATCACGTATCCGTGCCAATTATCGATAGAACGAACGATTGCGGGAGCTGGGAAGTGAATCCATACCTACCGCCGATGCGAAACCATTGGAAACATCGAATATCACGTATTCGTGCGAATTTTAGATAGAAAGAATGATTGCGGGAGCTGGGAAGTGAATCCTTAGCTACCGTCGATGCAGAACGATTGGAAACATCGAATATCACGTATGCGTGCCAATTATCGATAGAACGAACGATTGCGGGAGCTGGAAAGTGAATCCTTAGCTACCGTCGATGCAGAACGATTGGAAACATCGAATTTCACGTATTCGTGCCAATTATCCATAGAAAGAACGATTGCGGGAGCAGGGAAGTGAATCCATACCTACCGCCGATGCGAAACGATTGGAAACATCGAATATCACGTATGCGTGCCAATTATCGATAGAACGAACGATTGCGGGAGCTGGAAAGTGGATCCTTAGCTACCGTCGATGCAGAACGATTGTAAACATCGAATATCACATATTCGTGCCAATTATCGATAGAAAGAACGATTGCGGGAGCTGGGAAGTGAATCCTTTCCTACCGTCGATGCGAAACGATTGGAAACATCGAATATCACGTATTCGTCCGAATTTTAGATAGAAAGAATGATTGCGGGAGCTGGGAAGTGAATCCTTACCTACCGTCGATGCGAAACGATTGGAAACATCGAATATCACTTATTCGTGCGAATTTTAGATAGAAAGAATGATTCCGGGTGCTGGGAAGTGAATCCTTACCTACCGTCGATGCGAAACGATTGGAAACATCGAATATCACGTATGCGTGCCAATTATCGATAGAACGAACGATTGCGGGAGCTGGAAAGTGGATCCTTAGCTACCGTCGATGCAGAACGATTGGAAACATCGAATATCACATATTCGTGCCAATTATCGATAGAAAGAACGATTGCGGGAGCTGGGAAGTGAATCCTCAGCTACCGTCGATGCAGAACGATTGGAAACATCGAATATCACGTATCCGTGCCAATTATCGATAGAACGAACGATTGCGGGAGCTGGAAAGTGGATCCTTAGCTACCGTCGATGCAGAACGATTGGAAACATCGAATATCACATATTCGTGCCAATTATCGATAGAAAGAACGATTGCGGGAGCTGGGAGGTGAATCCTCAGCTACCGTCGATGCAGAACGATTGGAAACATCGAATATCACGTATCCGTGCCAATTATCGATAGAACGAACGATTGCGGGAGCTGGGAAGTGAATCCATACCTACCGCCGATGCGAAACCATTGGAAACATCGAATATCACGTATTCGTGCGAATTTTAGATAGAAAGAATGATTGCGGGAGCTGGGAAGTGAATCCTTAGCTACCGTCGATGCAGAACGATTGGAAACATCGAATATCACGTATGCGTGCCAATTATCGATAGAACGAACGATTGCGGGAGCTGGAAAGTGAATCCTTAGCTACCGTCGATGCAGAACGATTGGAAACATCGAATTTCACGTATTCGTGCCAATTATCCATAGAAAGAACGATTGCGGGAGCAGGGAAGTGAATCCATACCTACCGCCGATGCGAAACGATTGGAAACATCGAATATCACGTATGCGTGCCAATTATCGATAGAACGAACGATTGCGGGAGCTGGAAAGTGGATCCTTAGCTACCGTCGATGCAGAACGATTGTAAACATCGAATATCACATATTCGTGCCAATTATCGATAGAAAGAACGATTGCGGGAGCTGGGAAGTGAATCCTTTCCTACCGTCGATGCGAAACGATTGGAAACATCGAATATCACGTATTCGTCCGAATTTTAGATAGAAAGAATGATTGCGGGAGCTGGGAAGTGAATCCTTACCTACCGTCGATGCGAAACGATTGGAAACATCGAATATCACTTATTCGTGCGAATTTTAGATAGAAAGAATGATTCCGGGTGCTGGGAAGTGAATCCTTACCTACCGTCGATGCGAAACGATTGGAAACATCGAATATCACGTATGCGTGCCAATTATCGATAGAACGAACGATTGCGGGAGCTGGAAAGTGGATCCTTAGCTACCGTCGATGCAGAACGATTGGAAACATCGAATATCACATATTCGTGCCAATTATCGATAGAAAGAACGATTGCGGGAGCTGGGAAGTGAATCCTCAGCTACCGTCGATGCAGAACGATTGGAAACATCGAATATCACGTATGCGTGCTAATTATCGATAGAAAGAACGATTGTGGGAGCTGGGAAGTTAATCCTCACCTATCGTCGATGCAAAACGATTGCAAACATCGAATAGCACGTATTCGTGCCAATTATCGATAGAAACAACGATTGCGGGAGCTGGGAAGTGTCACGTTCCAGGTTGCGCCCGGAAGGGACACGCAGTTCAAAGACGCGGAGCGGTCGCGCCAAGAACTAATACGATATACGCGAGATCGGTAATGATTTGCAGTAGTTCAATTGAGTGTTAGATGATTATTAAGAGGGTCCTCGTGCGAGCTACGCGTTAAATATTCCTCTTTCGGATTCTCAGTCGAGGTAATTTGTAGGCAACCAAAAGATTCGCTTTTGTGCAGGGGAGGAGAATTTCGAGTGGAACAGGGTTCCTCGGGGTCGAATGCTAGATTCGCGCGCGCCGAGGGGGAAGGAATGAATTACTACAAAGGGAAAGGAAGCCTCGGGGTCGAATGCTAGATTCGCGCACGCCGAGGGGGAATGGAAAAATAACTACAAGGGGAAAGGGAGCCTCGGGGTCGAATGCTAGATTCGCGCACGCCGAGGGGGAATGGAAAAATAACTACAAGGGGAAAGGGAGCCTCGGGGTCGAATGCTAGATTCGCGCACGCCGAGGAGGAAAGGAAAGGACAGTTATAATTATGGAAAGGGATTCTACGGAGAAAATTACTGTAGGGTTAGGGATAACGACCTTACGTGTATAGCAAATCGCGATGTTTCGTCTCGCACGAGTAACTTACTCCTTTATGTTGTGACCGATATGAAATAGTAATTATGCGTGGATTCTTAGGTGAATGAAAGCACCACGGCTCGCTGAGGCGTATTCCGGTCAGCCACTGTGTGGGCCACGTCGAGGGTGCGTCCAGCTTGCACTACCGAGGGTGAAGAGAATAAATTGGGGAAGCGAGGAAAGGATAACCCAGGCGGATTCGGATCTAGTCCGCTCCCACTCCCAGGGGGATGAGCATGGAGGGAAGGATAACCTAGGCGGATTCGGATCCAGTCCGCTCCCACTCCCAGGGGGATGAGAATAAAGTAGGAAACGAAGAAAAGATAACCCGGGCGGATTCGGATCTAGTCCGCTCCCACTCCCAGGGGGATGAGAATGAAGTGGGGGAACTGAGGAAAGGATAACCCAGGCGGATTCGGATCTAGTCCGCTCCCGCTCCCAGGGGGATGAGAATAAGTTAAGAAATTGAGGAAAGGATAATTGGGGAAAAGGTGACGGTGCCTCGTCCGTTGTGTTTCGCAGTGGTCAGCCAATGGTTCACCAACGAGTAATGACTTCCTTGATAGATCCAGCCTGAACGTTCCGCAACTCTTCGGTGGACAAATTGAAGTACTCCTCTATAAAATATTCGCAATGTTATTATATTCACTATGTTCTTAACTAATTCTTTAACGTAATTGTATTCGTGATTTTAAATGTATTCACTATGTTCTCTCAGGACTGTAGCTTCAGTGGTCAAGCTCTCAGAGTCATCATTGCGAACATGTTGCGTGAATATAACTATTATGACTCGATAACGCATATGGTATACGAAAATATCCTAAGTCTGTTAGACTAATTATTGAAATAGATCACGGAATTATTCTAAGTCCGTTATGGTATTTATTGAAATAAATCACGGATTTATTCTAAGTATTAATTGAAATAAATCGAGAAATATTCTAAGTTCCTTATGGAATAAAATGAAATAAATCGCGGGATAATTCTAAGTTCGTTATGGAATAAATTGAGATAAATCGGAAATATTCTAAGTTCCTTATAGTATAAATTGAAATAAATCGCGGGATAATTCTAAGTTCGTTATGGAATAAATTGAAATAAATCAGAAATATTCTAAGTTCCTTATAGTATAAATTGAAGTAAATCGGGAAGTATTCTAAGTTCCTTATGCAATTGATTGAAATAAAGCGGAAATATTCTATGTTCCTTATAGCATTAATTGGAATAAATCAGAAATATTCTAAGTCCGTTAAGGAATAAATTGAAATAAATCGAGAAATATTCTATGTTCCTTATAGTATTAAATTGAAATAAATCAGAAATATTCTAAGTTCCTTATGGAATAAATTGAAATAAATCGAGAGTGAACGCGGAGGTGATGCTAGCTACTGAGCTGATTGATGTGTCGACGTTTACTGCTGCTTGAAGACTGACTAAATGACTGGTGGTCCCGGTCTATTTATACTAGGCCCAGGAATTTCTGGTATGCGTGGTATGCGCGGAATGCCTGGTATGCGTGTGTGATGGCTTCTGCTGGTGTTGACTGCTGTGGAATGCCTGGTATGCGTGGTTCTCAACTACCAGTGATTCTCTATCGTTTCCTTAATGAACCTTCAATTAATTAAGAATTATAATACCTTTCGTTAATTTATTACAGATTAGTGTTATTGCAAAGCTAAGAGAGTTTGTACGTTAATATTAGTATTTTATTGGACATTATCGTCGTGAAGAGAGGTACTCGAGAGGACGCGAGAACGAGTAATGTCGAGATATCCTTGGAACGCGAAAGGGGCTTCTTCCTCGTGGAGTGAGGGCTACTCTTGGGGCGCGAAAGGGGGTTTCTTCCTCGTGGAGTGAGGGCTACTCTTGGGGCGCGAAAGGGGGTTTCTTCCTCGTGGAGTGAGGGCTACTCTTGGGTCGCGAAAGGGGGTTTCTTCCTCGTGGAGTGAGGGCTACTCTTGGGGCGCGAAAGGGGGTTTCTTCCTCGTGGAGTGAGGGCTACTCTTGGGTCGCGAAAGGGGCTTTCTTCCTCGTGGAGTGAGGGCTACTCTTGGGGCGCGAAAGGGGGTTTCTTCCTCGTGGAGTGAGGGATATTCTTCGTCTCGAGTACTGGTGTAAGTTGTTATCATAAGGTAAGTGTCGTGTGTGTGTAGTGATGGGTTGATATTATATAGGTGTTCTTATTTGTTCGCAGGCATTCTGGCAGTGGAGTTGCGGGGATTGCAACTGTAAGTTTTTTATAATTGATTGGATGCTTTAGTTGTTCACAGGTATTGTTGAATTGGGATTGTAACTATACGTGTCTTTTATAATTTGTAGGATGTTTTAATTGTTCACAGGCACCGCCGAATGGGGCATAGGAGGAGCGAATGGGTTTCGAAAGAGTGAAAAGAGCGAATGGGTTTGGAAAAAATGAAAGGGGTTTCGAAAGAGTGAATGGGTTTGAAAAAAATGAAAGGGGTTTCGAAAGAGTGGAAGGGGTGTGGAAGGAGTGAAAGGGGTTTGGAAGGAGTGGAAGGGGTGCTCAGTTCGTGCTGGACATAACATAGCCACAGGGGCAGCCCAGCGCTCACATCATAGCGGATTTGAGTAAATGGTAAAAGGAAAAAATGTGAGCCGCCGCGCGGGAAACAGGACGGCACGTCACACCTCCCCCCTTATTGTAAGAAATGCTTGCATTTCTTTAGTGAGAGATGCGTCGAACGAAAATATAATTGTTTCCCTTGATTACGTACCGGATGTATCGATAATAAACGAAAGTTTAAAGAAAAGAGATACCTTTTGGGTTTCATTTTAAATCATTTTGAACGTAGCCTTAAGTACGAGAGTAATTTGTAAGGTACTAAAATATTTATTTTCCATTTGTTTAACTAGTGGAACTTATTTACCACTAGAATTGTTTAAGGCGGGTATACTAAGCTAAATTATATACATTGTCTGCTGTAATGTATAATTTGTAGGTAAACTAGTAATAGGTATTATTGTAACTAAAGTAAATTAATTAAGGTAAGTACAACTAAGCTATGTGTTGTTTTTTTTTTTTTTTTTTTTTTTTGCTTTTTTTTTGTTGTTTTAGTAGGTTATCCAGGCTAAGTAGAATTAAGTTTAGAATTAAGGAGTAATGTTAATAATTAAGATAGGTAAGACTAGGGTAAGTACCAATTAAGTGTAGGATAAAGAAGTAACGTTAATAATTAAGTGAAGTATTATAGATATAAGTAAGTACTAATTAAGTGTAGGATTAAAATTAGGGAGTAAAATATTTTAATGCTATTTTGGTGAACTAATAACTTAGTATAAGGATAAGGAATGGCACAATGTGTGGCAATAGGGGATAATAGAGGGACGTGTTCCCTGTTCAAAATTACGTGGGTTGATTAGGATGGCAAAGGGGGCAAAAAGGGGATATAAAAGGAATGTGGCGAGTCGGGGGCATGGTTAGAACAGTACTCTGGTTGGGGGAGACGGCCAATACAGCTACAACGCGCATGACCTTAATTTACGTGCCTTATTGGCGTGTATGATTTTGTGACCATTGTTCCAAGATATCTTTAGGTTTTGTAAAGGTAGAACTTCGATGACCTTGTGCGGGCCAGTGTAGTGATCTGCGAATTTTCCTTTTCGGCTGTTCTTTATTACGAAGATCTCGTCTCCGGCTTGGAAGGTTTCCTCGTTTATGCGACGATCGTAATACATTTTGTATCTTTCTTTTGCGCATTTCAGCCTATCCGCGGCAAGACTCTGTAGTTCCTTGATGCACTCTGTTAGTCGCGAAAGGTAACCTCCGTACGTTTCGTCGTCCGGGAGTTCAAACTGCCGCTGCTGGGCGGGGACCCGTGCTATTTTCCCGAATACTAGTTCGTGTGGAGTGTAACCGGTACCTTCATGGACACTCGTATTATAGGAGAATGCCGCGAGATCGGTCCAACTATCCCAATCATCGTTTTGATTTACGTACATTTTCAAATATTCTATCAAGACTATGTGTGATCTCTCCAAGGATCCATTCGATTGGGGATGGAACGCGGTGGTCTTACATTGCGCGATCCTGAATTTACGAGCAATAGTTCTCATAAACGCGCTGGTGAAGTTCGATCCTTGGTCGGTGAGGACAGATTTTGGCGCGCCAAATCGGCATATCAGATTTTTTATGAAGGCATCAGCAACTTCCAGAGAGGTGGTGCCCTTCAGTGGTGCACATACGAAGTATTTTGTAAGTAAGTCCTGCATGGTAAGTATATACATGTTTCCAGCGGGGGATGGAGGAAGAGGACCCACTATGTCTAATCCGACCTTATCGAACGCTGTACCGGGGGTGTCAGTTAAAACCATTGGTTGCCGCGTTTTTATTCGGACCAACTTTTTCCTTTGACAAAGCAAGCAGTTTCGAATGTAGATGCGAACTTGTTGTTTCATTCCCTGCCAATAGTAGGCGTGACGGATCCTTTTAAATGTTTTGCTTACGCCTCTATGCCCTCCAATAGCCGAGGAGTGGCTTTCCTCTATTATCACGGGTCTTAGACTTTCGTCAGGAATTTGGACGGTTTGTGTGCAAATGGTGATTTGTACATTTTCTTCGGACAGTCTAGTATGAATTTCCGATATTATTTCTTCCCAGACCAAAGCACCAATTTTAGGTGTTTTAGCTATGCTAAATCCGGGTAATTGCAATTCTCTTATTACATCCTTGAGTGAGTTCACGGCTTCGCAGAAAATTTCGGGTTCCATCGGGTAATTAGCCCTTTCTTTAACAACTAAACCAATGATTGTTTTGCCTTTGTGTTTTAATACGCGTGCACGTCCGAGTGTAATATCTCTTCGAATGGGAAAACCCGCGTGTGTTCTCAAATTTTGTCCTCCGTCATCACAGACGTTGCCGTCACCTGCCAGGAAGATTACTAAGGGTCCGGGCCGGATGGCTAAGGGGTCACGACTGAAGTGGAGATTGCTGTTGGCGCGGATCGCTTCCCGCGGGGCGCCTTCTATGGATTCGTTATCCGTTTCGTCGTTCTCTGACTCTCCTTGTGAGGTGTCGTCTTCGCTGGAAAGGTGATTAGGAGGCGTATATGGGCCATCTTCGGTGTCGACTTCGTAAGGTAGCGCTGCGTAATTGTGCGATGAATCAGGTGCATTTCTACTGGTGGAGGGTGCGCGGAGTGTTGGTTGTATTACAGGGGTCAGTGTCATGTCTGCGATACTATCGGGGCTTAAGCTTTCCCTCTTCCGAGTATTTTTGGGGGCACTGAAGAGAGACTCATCTGAATCGCACGAGATGGGGAATCCAGTTTCCCAACGTTGTTGCTCAGGTCCATGAATTCTGGGCCGCTTTTGATTTTCGGGCTCTGGGTGCCCTCCAGAATTGGAATCAGAATCGGACCGTGGGCGGATTGGACAGACGAACTCTGTCGTAGTGTCCGGTGGGTTGCGAGAGAGCGCGTCGGCCACTCGATTGGATTTCCCTGGTTGGTACTGGATTTCATAGTCGAATTCAGCAAGTTTTAATCGCCAACGAACGAGTCGTGAAGTCGGGTCCTTGACCCGGTGAAGCCAGACCAGTGGTTGGTGGTCGGTATAGAGAATAAATTTTCTACCATATAAGTAGGGTCGGAAATGGCTGGTACAATATATTATGGCCAGCAGTTCTTTCTCAATTGTAGAGTAGTTTACCTCTGCTTGGCACAGAAGTCGGGACGCATAGGCGAGGGGTAGTTCCTTGTCTCCGTAAGTTTGTGTGATTATTCCGCCAACGGCATAATCTGATGCATCGGTGGTAAGATGGAATTCTTTTTCGAAGTTTGGGAATTGGAGTATGGGTTCCTGAATCAATTTGTCCTTGAGGTACGCGAACGATTTTTGTTGGGCTTCGCCCCATATAAATGGTGTACCCTTTTTAAGTAACGAAGTGAGGGCCCTTGCTTCTTTGGAGAAGTTGGGGATAAATCGCCTATAATACCCTGTGAGTCCCAGGAATTGCTTTATGCCTTTTGTATTGCGGGGCGGAGGGTAATTTAAAACCGCGGTAATTTTGTGAGGATCCGGTTTTACGCCGTTATCCGTAATGACGTGGCCTAAGTATGCTACTTCCTTCCGAAGAAATTGACACTTGCTTGGCTGAAGTTTCAGGTTGGCTTGACGTAATCGATCGGCAAGCTTGCGAAACTTAATTCCGTGCTCGTTCAGCGAACTCGAGTAGAGGACTATGTCGTCCAGGTATACGAACATCTCGGAGCCTTGTACTCCCGAAAGGATGTGGTCCATTAGGCGTTGGAAGGTTGCAGGGGCGTTACGTAGGCCAAAGGGCATCCTCGAAAATTCATAGTGGCCATGGGGGGCCGAGAACGCAGTTTTTTGTGCATCTTCTGGTTTCATCGGGATCTGATGAAATCCGGATACGAGATCGAAGATTGAGAAGTATTTAGCTCCTCCGAGCTGGTCGAGTATATCTATAATGTTCGGCAGGGGGTAAGCGTCGGGAACGGTTTTTTGGTTAAGTTGGCGGTAGTCGATCACCATTCTCCATTTTTTCTTCCCGTCTGGCCCTGGTTTCTTCGGGACTATCCAGAGGGGTGAGTTGTACGGGGATATGGATGGTCTGACTATTCTTTGTTCGAGGAGTTCCTTCATCTGTGCGCGGATTTCCTCCTTATGGATGGGAGGGAAACGGTACTGTTTGGTGGATACTGGGGCTGCATCCGTGGTTTCGATAGCATGGCTGATGGCATTCGTGTGGCCTAGAGGTTCGCCAGGCAAGTGGAATATGTCTTCGTATTTGCCGACGAGTTCGTGGACGTGAGCTTCTTCTTCCCGATTGAGGTCTCTCGGGGATATGAGGTCGAGTATCGCTGCGACTCTTGTTTGTTGTCTGGGCTCGCCCTTATTGGGGATATTAGTGGAGGTGACCATTTGTAAACCCGGTGTAGGTAAAATTTGGTGTGCAACCTTCTGTTCCGCAGCTGAGTATACGAGGGATGTGGGGTTTTTTTTGATATGTGAATTTCTTCCTTCTGTAAGGGATTCGCTAGGGGGAGTGGGCCGGTTGCCCTTTTGTGAACAGGGGTTCATCGCGTCTTTGGATATCTTCAAAGACACGGCTTCCTCGGTATACTGTAACTGGGGGTACGTCGTGGGAGCTTCTTCAAATTCTTCCAGGTGAACCAGGGGTACGGGTATGGTTGCTGGCTGCTCGTTTGCGTTCGTCACGCGTAAGCTTGCTTTTCCTCCATCGTTTCGCACCAGGGCTTTTCCAGCGTATAAACCTTCTCCTAGGTCGAGTCGTGGAATGTATCCTTCTTCGACTTCGGGATTGGCGACGTATGCGTGGGCGACGATGCTTGTCCTTGGGGGTATTGTCGTTTCATCGACCCTGTTGAAAGGAACGAAATTGCCGTTAAATGCTAGCCATCTATTTTTGAAGTCTACCGTCACTCCGCTTTCGGTCAGGAATCCTGATCCTAGTAACCCTTGATAGCGTAGGGGTATGGTGTCTTCAACGACGTGAAATTGTACGGGGTAGTTGAATAAGTTTGCTGTGAGGGTGCCTTGAGTGGGCACCAAGTTTTCGGTGATTCCGATTAAGTCGATTACGTTGTCCCTGTCGATGTCGCTGGGCGTTTTGATGCATGACCGCTTTATCAGATTTACCTCTGCTCCTGTGTCGATCATCAAGTCCGTGGGAAAGTTCAACTGCGGGCTGCGGACGTTGATGGAGGGGACATTGTTGTAGGGTGAGAGGTGCACCTTGGCGATTCTGGGCGGAGTTGGTTCGTAGGCCGGAATGTATTTATCGGGTGCGCATTTGTCCTGCCCGTTCCACGAGGCGCCTCCCTGTAATCTCGTGGGGGCTGGTCGTTTCCCGACATGTTCTGATCGCGCATTTTCTTACGGCATTCCGCGGCCAAGTGTCCTATTCTCCCGCAGTAGTTGCAGGTTCGTGTCTCTGCTTGACGTGGAGTATTATAGTCCTTCGTTGTGAGCGAACGGTCGAATCCTCTTCCTGTAGGTCGTTCCGGGGTCCGCGTAAGAGGTGGGCGGTTATTGATCGGGTACATTCTGCAGGATCGTGCGTCGTGTCCTTCCCGATTGCATAATTGGCATTGGGTTCGGGGAGCCCGTTCTCCCGTAAACCGGTGGCGATCGCGCTCAATCAGTTTCGCGACCCGAACGGCCCTGTCGAAGGCTTCATCTAATGACGTTAATGTTGTGGGGTCCATTTGACTGCGCATCGAAAGGGGAAGTCCGTCCAAAAAGGATCTCAATGCTAGCTGGTCAATGTCGTATAACGCCGTTCTCGAGTTTCGATAGTAGGTAGTATCTTCGTCTGTAATGGCGAACTTCAGGTCCTTTACTCTTGAAATATAATCCAATATGTGTTCGTTCCTTCCAATTATAATATTAGCTAGTTCGCCGCGGTAATGGTCAGACGTTTTAGCCGGGGCGAACACTGTTTTCAGTCTGCCGATGAATGCGTTTACGGTATCGAAGCAATAGTCCTCC
Organism: Nomada ferruginata; assembly: GCA_963583965.1. Taxonomy (NCBI): domain Eukaryota; kingdom Metazoa; phylum Arthropoda; class Insecta; order Hymenoptera; family Apidae; genus Nomada; species Nomada ferruginata. The sequence continues at coordinate 2,113,464 of OY757225.1, read as the reverse complement.
ACGACCAAGTACGCGTGTTTTTGTAAGCGGTTTCTTAACAAGCACGCCAATTGAGGTTCGGATGCAGGAGGGATCATATCCCGAGCTCTTCTACACGCTCTCGCAAATTGCAGGATCGACATATTGTGTCCATCGAAACGTGGTACCGTCTCAACGGCATCCTTCAGAGTGACCTGAAGTTTTCCATTCGTTATCGGTTCGCTAAACGCGTCGTTACGTGGGTTCCCTTCGCGGCAACAGGAGGCGGGAGTTTCCAGACGTGTTTTAATGCGTTGTTTCTTTGTTAGCATGTCTACTGCATCTTGCAGGGATGCTATCTGTTTAGCGAGGTTTTCCAATCCGGGGGCGGATTGAGGTATTTGTTCTTCATGAAAAGGATCGCCGTGTGGACTAACAGGTCGCATTTGTTTGGTCGCGAATAAGTCATAGTGTGCTTCGATTTGAGCTTGTTTTTCGCGCAAGAGATTCAATTTATCGTGCAACGCGGCGGTTGACGCGTCAATAGCTCTATTAGCTTCCTCCACGGAGGTAGTGAGGGGGTTGGATTCGTCGGCGTCACCGTACAGCGACATGGTTTTATACGAGCAAGACGAAAAATAATTTATATGTATATATATAGGGGCTTAAACAATAGGACGAATGATCTATTTGCAAGTAATTAACTTACTGAATGCGCAGGAAGAAAAGGCTATTGTGGGATTATTAAATTTTCGAGATCCCACCGTTTCCTTTCAAAAGTATGTAGAGGGCAATTGTGGGATTATTAAATTTTCGAGATCCCACCGTTTCTTTTCAAAAGTATGTAGAGGGCAATTGTGGGATTATTAAATTTTCGAGATCCCACCGTTTCTTTTCAAAAGTATGTAGAGGGCAATTGTGGGATTATTAAATTTTCGACATCCCACCGCTGTCACCAATTAACATGTCACGTTCCAGGTTGCGCCCGGAAGGGACACGCAGTTCAAAGACGCGGAGCGGTCGCGCCAAGAACTAATACGATATACGCGAGATCGGTAATGATTTGCAGTAGTTCAATTGAGTGTTAGATGATTATTAAGAGGGTCCTCGTGCGAGCTACGCGTTAAATATTCCTCTTTCGGATTCTCAGTCGAGGTAATTTGTAGGCAACCAAAAGATTCGCTTTTGTGCAGGGGAGGAGAATTTCGAGTGGAACAGGGTTCCTCGGGGTCGAATGCTAGATTCGCGCGCGCCGAGGGGGAAGGAATGAATTACTACAAAGGGAAAGGAAGCCTCGGGGTCGAATGCTAGATTCGCGCACGCCGAGGGGGAATGGAAAAATAACTACAAGGGGAAAGGGAGCCTCGGGGTCGAATGCTAGATTCGCGCACGCCGAGGGGGAATGGAAAAATAACTACAAGGGGAAAGGGAGCCTCGGGGTCGAATGCTAGATTCGCGCACGCCGAGGAGGAAAGGAAAGGACAGTTATAATTATGGAAAGGGATTCTACGGAGAAAATTACTGTAGGGTTAGGGATAACGACCTTACGTGTATAGCAAATCGCGATGTTTCGTCTCGCACGAGTAACTTACTCCTTTATGTTGTGACCGATATGAAATAGTAATTATGCGTGGATTCTTAGGTGAATGAAAGCACCACGGCTCGCTGAGGCGTATTCCGGTCAGCCACTGTGTGGGCCACGTCGAGGGTGCGTCCAGCTTGCACTACCGAGGGTGAAGAGAATAAATTGGGGAAGCGAGGAAAGGATAACCCAGGCGGATTCGGATCTAGTCCGCTCCCACTCCCAGGGGGATGAGCATGGAGGGAAGGATAACCTAGGCGGATTCGGATCCAGTCCGCTCCCACTCCCAGGGGGATGAGAATAAAGTAGGAAACGAAGAAAAGATAACCCGGGCGGATTCGGATCTAGTCCGCTCCCACTCCCAGGGGGATGAGAATGAAGTGGGGGAACTGAGGAAAGGATAACCCAGGCGGATTCGGATCTAGTCCGCTCCCGCTCCCAGGGGGATGAGAATAAGTTAAGAAATTGAGGAAAGGATAATTGGGGAAAAGGTGACGGTGCCTCGTCCGTTGTGTTTCGCAGTGGTCAGCCAATGGTTCACCAACGAGTAATGACTTCCTTGATAGATCCAGCCTGAACGTTCCGCAACTCTTCGGTGGACAAATTGAAGTACTCCTCTATAAAATATTCGCAATGTTATTATATTCACTATGTTCTTAACTAATTCTTTAACGTAATTGTATTCGTGATTTTAAATGTATTCACTATGTTCTCTCAGGACTGTAGCTTCAGTGGTCAAGCTCTCAGAGTCATCATTGCGAACATGTTGCGTGAATATAACTATTATGACTCGATAACGCATATGGTATACGAAAATATCCTAAGTCTGTTAGACTAATTATTGAAATAGATCACGGAATTATTCTAAGTCCGTTATGGTATTTATTGAAATAAATCACGGATTTATTCTAAGTATTAATTGAAATAAATCGAGAAATATTCTAAGTTCCTTATGGAATAAAATGAAATAAATCGCGGGATAATTCTAAGTTCGTTATGGAATAAATTGAGATAAATCGGAAATATTCTAAGTTCCTTATAGTATAAATTGAAATAAATCGCGGGATAATTCTAAGTTCGTTATGGAATAAATTGAAATAAATCAGAAATATTCTAAGTTCCTTATAGTATAAATTGAAGTAAATCGGGAAGTATTCTAAGTTCCTTATGCAATTGATTGAAATAAAGCGGAAATATTCTATGTTCCTTATAGCATTAATTGGAATAAATCAGAAATATTCTAAGTCCGTTAAGGAATAAATTGAAATAAATCGAGAAATATTCTATGTTCCTTATAGTATTAAATTGAAATAAATCAGAAATATTCTAAGTTCCTTATGGAATAAATTGAAATAAATCGAGAGTGAACGCGGAGGTGATGCTAGCTACTGAGCTGATTGATGTGTCGACGTTTACTGCTGCTTGAAGACTGACTAAATGACTGGTGGTCCCGGTCTATTTATACTAGGCCCAGGAATTTCTGGTATGCGTGGTATGCGCGGAATGCCTGGTATGCGTGTGTGATGGCTTCTGCTGGTGTTGACTGCTGTGGAATGCCTGGTATGCGTGGTTCTCAACTACCAGTGATTCTCTATCGTTTCCTTAATGAACCTTCAATTAATTAAGAATTATAATACCTTTCGTTAATTTATTACAGATTAGTGTTATTGCAAAGCTAAGAGAGTTTGTACGTTAATATTAGTATTTTATTGGACATTATCGTCGTGAAGAGAGGTACTCGAGAGGACGCGAGAACGAGTAATGTCGAGATATCCTTGGAACGCGAAAGGGGCTTCTTCCTCGTGGAGTGAGGGCTACTCTTGGGGCGCGAAAGGGGGTTTCTTCCTCGTGGAGTGAGGGCTACTCTTGGGGCGCGAAAGGGGGTTTCTTCCTCGTGGAGTGAGGGCTACTCTTGGGTCGCGAAAGGGGGTTTCTTCCTCGTGGAGTGAGGGCTACTCTTGGGGCGCGAAAGGGGGTTTCTTCCTCGTGGAGTGAGGGCTACTCTTGGGTCGCGAAAGGGGCTTTCTTCCTCGTGGAGTGAGGGCTACTCTTGGGGCGCGAAAGGGGGTTTCTTCCTCGTGGAGTGAGGGATATTCTTCGTCTCGAGTACTGGTGTAAGTTGTTATCATAAGGTAAGTGTCGTGTGTGTGTAGTGATGGGTTGATATTATATAGGTGTTCTTATTTGTTCGCAGGCATTCTGGCAGTGGAGTTGCGGGGATTGCAACTGTAAGTTTTTTATAATTGATTGGATGCTTTAGTTGTTCACAGGTATTGTTGAATTGGGATTGTAACTATACGTGTCTTTTATAATTTGTAGGATGTTTTAATTGTTCACAGGCACCGCCGAATGGGGCATAGGAGGAGCGAATGGGTTTCGAAAGAGTGAAAAGAGCGAATGGGTTTGGAAAAAATGAAAGGGGTTTCGAAAGAGTGAATGGGTTTGAAAAAAATGAAAGGGGTTTCGAAAGAGTGGAAGGGGTGTGGAAGGAGTGAAAGGGGTTTGGAAGGAGTGGAAGGGGTGCTCAGTTCGTGCTGGACATAACATAGCCACAGGGGCAGCCCAGCGCTCACATCATAGCGGATTTGAGTAAATGGTAAAAGGAAAAAATGTGAGCCGCCGCGCGGGAAACAGGACGGCACGTCACAGAAGTGAATCCTTACCTACCGTCGATGCAAAACGATTGGAAACATCGAATATCACGTATTCGTGCGAATTTTAGATAGAAAGAATGATTGCGGGAGCTGGGAAGTGAATTCTTACCTACCGTCGATGCGAAACGATTGGAAACATCGAATATTACGTATGCGTGCCAATTATCGATAGAACGATCGATTGCGGGCGCTGGAAAGTGGATCCTTAGCTTCCGTCGATGCAGAACGATTAGAAACATCGAATATCACATATTCGTACCAATTATCGATAGAAAAAACGATTGCTGGAGCTGGGAAGTGAATCCTTAGCTACCGTCGATGCAGAACGATTGGAAACATCGAATATCACGTATCCGTGCCAATTATCAATAGAAAGAACGATTGCGGGAGCTGGGAAGTGAATCCTTAGCTACCGCCGATGCGAAACGATTGGAAACATCGAATATCACGTATTCGTCCGAATTTTAGATAGAAAGAATGATTGCGGGAGCTGGGAAGTGAATCCATACCTACCGCCGATGCGAAACGATTGGAAACTTCGAATATCACTTATTCGTGCGAATTTTAGATAGAAAGAATGATTGCGGGTGCTGGGAAGTGAATCCTTACCTACCGTCGATGCGAAACGATTGGAAACATCGAATATCACGTATGCGTGCCAATTATCGATAGAACGAACGATTGCGGGAGCTGGAAAGTGGATCCTTAGCTACCGTCGATGCAGAACGATTGGAAACATCGAATATCACATATTCGTGCCAATTACCGATAGAAAGAACGATTGCGGGAGCTGGGAAGTGAATCCTCAGCTACCGTCGATGCAGAACGATTGGAAACATCGAATATCACGTATGCGTGCTAATTATCGATAGAAAGAACGATTGTGGGAGCTGGGAAGTTAATCCTCACCTATCGTCGATGCAAAACGATTGCAAACATCGAATAGCACGTATTCGTGCCAATTATCGATAGAAACAACGATTGCGGGAGCTGGGAAGTGAATCCTTACCTACCGTCGATGCAAAACGATTGGAAACATCGAATATCACGTATTCGTGCGAATTTTAGATAGAAAGAATGATTGCGGGAGCTGGGAAGTGAATCCTTACCTACCGTCGATGCGAAACGATTGGAAACATCGAATATTACGTATGCGTGCCAATTATCGATAGAACGATCGATTGCGGGCGCTGGAAAGTGGATCCTTAGCTTCCGTCGATGCAGAACGATTAGAAACATCGAATATCACATATTCGTGCCAATTATCGATAGAAAGAACGATTGCTGGAGCTGGGAAGTGAATCCTTAGCTACCGTCGATGCAGAACGATTGGAAACATCGAATATCACGTATCCGTGCCAATTATCAATAGAAAGAACGATTGCGGGAGCTGGGAAGTGAATCCTTAGCTACCGCCGATGCGAAACGATTGGAAACATCGAATATCACGTATTCGTCCGAATTTTAGATAGAAAGAATGATTGCGGGAGCTGGGAAGTGAATCCATACCTACCGCCGATGCGAAACGATTGGAAACTTCGAATATCACTTATTCGTGCGAATTTTAGATAGAAAGAATGATTGCGGGTGCTGGGAAGTGAATCCTTACCTACCGTCGATGCGAAACGATTGGAAACATCGAATATCACGTATGCGTGCCAATTATCGATAGAACGAACGATTGCGGGAGCTGGAAAGTGGATCCTTAGCTACCGTCGATGCAGAACGATTGGAAACATCGAATATCACATATTCGTGCCAATTATCGATAGAAAGAACGATTGCGGGAGCTGGGAAGTGAATCCTCAGCTACCGTCGATGCAGAACGATTGGAAACATCGAATATCACGTATCCGTGCCAATTATCGATAGAACGAACGATTGCGGGAGCTGGGAAGTGAATCCATACCTACCGCCGATGCGAAACCATTGGAAACATCGAATATCACGTATTCGTGCGAATTTTAGATAGAAAGAATGATTGCGGGAGCTGGGAAGTGAATCCTTAGCTACCGTCGATGCAGAACGATTGGAAACATCGAATATCACGTATGCGTGCCAATTATCGATAGAACGAACGATTGCGGGAGCTGGAAAGTGAATCCTTAGCTACCGTCGATGCAGAACGATTGGAAACATCGAATTTCACGTATTCGTGCCAATTATCCATAGAAAGAACGATTGCGGGAGCAGGGAAGTGAATCCATACCTACCGCCGATGCGAAACGATTGGAAACATCGAATATCACGTATGCGTGCCAATTATCGATAGAACGAACGATTGCGGGAGCTGGAAAGTGGATCCTTAGCTACCGTCGATGCAGAACGATTGTAAACATCGAATATCACATATTCGTGCCAATTATCGATAGAAAGAACGATTGCGGGAGCTGGGAAGTGAATCCTTTCCTACCGTCGATGCGAAACGATTGGAAACATCGAATATCACGTATTCGTCCGAATTTTAGATAGAAAGAATGATTGCGGGAGCTGGGAAGTGAATCCTTACCTACCGTCGATGCGAAACGATTGGAAACATCGAATATCACGTATGCGTGCCAATTATCGACAGAACGAACGATTGCGGGAGCTGGAAAGTGGATCCTTAGCTACCGTCGATGCAGAACGATTAGAAACATCGAATATCACATATTCGTGCCAATTATCGATAGAAAGAACGATTGCGGGAGCTGGGAAGTGAATCCTCAGCTACCATCGATGCAGAACGATTGGAAACATCGAATATCACGTATCCGTGCCAATTATCGATAGAACGAACGATTGCGGGAGCTGGAAAGTGGATCCTTAGCTACCGTCGATGCAGAACGATTGGAAACATCGAATATCACATATTCGTGCCAATTATCGATAGAAAGAACGATTGCGGGAGCTGGGAGGTGAATCCTCAGCTACCGTCGATGCAGAACGATTGGAAACCTCGAATAGCACGTATTCGTGTCAATTATCGATAGAAAGAACGATTGCTGGAGCTGGGAAGTGAATCCTTAGCTACCGCCGATGCGAAACGATTGGAAACATCGAATATCACGTATTCGTGCGAATTTTAGATAGAAAGAATGATTGCGGGAGCTGGGAAGTGAATCCATACCTACCGCCGATGCGAAACGATTGGAAACATCGAATATCACTTATTCGTGCGAATTTTAGATAGAAAGAATGATTCCGGGTGCTGGGAAGTGAATCCTTACCTACCGTCGATGCGAAACGATTGGAAACATCGAATATCACGTATGCGTGCCAATTATCGATAGAACGAACGATTGCGGGAGCTGGAAAGTGGATCCTTAGCTACCGTCGATGCAGAACGATTGGAAACATCGAATATCACATATTCGTGCCAATTATCGATAGAAAGAACGATTGCGGGAGCTGGGAAGTGAATCCTCAGCTACCGTCGATGCAGAACGATTGGAAACATCGAATATCACGTATGCGTGCTAATTATCGATAGAAAGAACGATTGTGGGAGCTGGGAAGTTAATCCTCACCTATCGTCGATGCAAAACGATTGCAAACATCGAATAGCACGTATTCGTGCCAATTATCGATAGAAACAACGATTGCGGGAGCTGGGAAGTGAATCCTTACCTACCGTCGATGCAAAACGATTGGAAACATCGAATATCACGTATTCGTGCGAATTTTAGATAGAAAGAATGATTGCGGGAGCTGGGAAGTGAATCCTTACCTACCGTCGATGCGAAACGATTGGAAACATCGAATATTACGTATGCGTGCCAATTATCGATAGAACGATCGATTGCGGGCGCTGGAAAGTGGATCCTTAGCTTCCGTCGATGCAGAACGATTAGAAACATCGAATATCACATATTCGTACCAATTATCGATAGAAAGAACGATTGCTGGAGCTGGGAAGTGAATCCTTAGCTACCGTCGATGCAGAACGATTGGAAACATCGAATATCACGTATCCGTGCCAATTATCAATAGAAAGAACGATTGCGGGAGCTGGGAAGTGAATCCTTAGCTACCGCCGATGCGAAACGATTGGAAACATCGAATATCACGTATTCGTCCGAATTTTAGATAGAAAGAATGATTGCGGGAGCTGGGAAGTGAATCCATACCTACCGCCGATGCGAAACGATTGGAAACTTCGAATATCACTTATTCGTGCGAATTTTAGATAGAAAGAATGATTGCGGGTGCTGGGAAGTGAATCCTTACCTACCGTCGATGCGAAACGATTGGAAACATCGAATATCACGTATGCGTGCCAATTATCGATAGAAAGAACGATTGCGGGAGCTGGGAAGTGAATTCTTAGCTACCGTCGATGCAGAACGATTGGAAACATCGAATATCACGTATGCGTGCCAATTATCGATAGAAAGAACGATTGCTGGAGCTGGGAAGTGAATCCTTACCTACCGTCGATGCAAAACGATTGGAAACATCGAATATCACGTATTCGTGCGAATTTTAGATAGAAAGAATGATTGCGCGAGCTGGGAAGTGAATCCTTACCTACCGTCGATGCGAAACGATTGGAAACATCGAATATCACGTATGCGTGCCAATTATCGATAGAAAGAACGATTGCGGGAGCTGGGAAGTGAATCCTCAGCTACCATCGATGCAGAACGATTGGAAACATCGAATATCACGTATCCGTGCCAATTATCGATAGAACGAACGATTGCGGGAGCTGGAAAGTGGATCCTTAGCTACCGTCGATGCAGAACGATTGGAAACATCGAATATCACATATTCGTGCCAATTATCGATAGAAAGAACGATTGCGGGAGCTGGGAGGTGAATCCTCAGCTACCGTCGATGCAGAACGATTGGAAACATCGAATATCACGTATCCGTGCCAATTATCGATAGAACGAACGATTGCGGGAGCTGGGAAGTGAATCCATACCTACCGCCGATGCGAAACCATTGGAAACATCGAATATCACGTATTCGTGCGAATTTTAGATAGAAAGAATGATTGCGGGAGCTGGGAAGTGAATCCTTAGCTACCGTCGATGCAGAACGATTGGAAACATCGAATATCACGTATGCGTGCCAATTATCGATAGAACGAACGATTGCGGGAGCTGGAAAGTGAATCCTTAGCTACCGTCGATGCAGAACGATTGGAAACATCGAATTTCACGTATTCGTGCCAATTATCCATAGAAAGAACGATTGCGGGAGCAGGGAAGTGAATCCATACCTACCGCCGATGCGAAACGATTGGAAACATCGAATATCACGTATGCGTGCCAATTATCGATAGAACGAACGATTGCGGGAGCTGGAAAGTGGATCCTTAGCTACCGTCGATGCAGAACGATTGTAAACATCGAATATCACATATTCGTGCCAATTATCGATAGAAAGAACGATTGCGGGAGCTGGGAAGTGAATCCTTTCCTACCGTCGATGCGAAACGATTGGAAACATCGAATATCACGTATTCGTCCGAATTTTAGATAGAAAGAATGATTGCGGGAGCTGGGAAGTGAATCCTTACCTACCGTCGATGCGAAACGATTGGAAACATCGAATATCACGTATGCGTGCCAATTATCGACAGAACGAACGATTGCGGGAGCTGGAAAGTGGATCCTTAGCTACCGTCGATGCAGAACGATTAGAAACATCGAATATCACATATTCGTGCCAATTATCGATAGAAAGAACGATTGCGGGAGCTGGGAAGTGAATCCTCAGCTACCATCGATGCAGAACGATTGGAAACATCGAATATCACGTATCCGTGCCAATTATCGATAGAACGAACGATTGCGGGAGCTGGAAAGTGGATCCTTAGCTACCGTCGATGCAGAACGATTGGAAACATCGAATATCACATATTCGTGCCAATTATCGATAGAAAGAACGATTGCGGGAGCTGGGAGGTGAATCCTCAGCTACCGTCGATGCAGAACGATTGGAAACCTCGAATAGCACGTATTCGTGTCAATTATCGATAGAAAGAACGATTGCTGGAGCTGGGAAGTGAATCCTTAGCTACCGTCGATGCAGAACGATTGGAAACATCGAATTTCACGTATTCGTGCCAATTATCCATAGAAAGAACGATTGCGGGAGCAGGGAAGTGAATCCATACCTACCGCCGATGCGAAACGATTGGAAACATCGAATATCACGTATTCGTGCGAATTTTAGATAGAAAGAATGATTGCGGGAGCTGGGAAGTGAATCCATACCTACCGCCGATGCGAAACGATTGGAAACATCGAATATCACTTATTCGTGCGAATTTTAGATAGAAAGAATGATTCCGGGTGCTGGGAAGTGAATCCTTACCTACCGTCGATGCGAAACGATTGGAAACATCGAATATCACGTATGCGTGCCAATTATCGATAGAACGAACGATTGCGGGAGCTGGAAAGTGGATCCTTAGCTACCGTCGATGCAGAACGATTGGAAACATCGAATATCACATATTCGTGCCAATTATCGATAGAAAGAACGATTGCGGGAGCTGGGAAGTGAATCCTCAGCTACCGTCGATGCAGAACGATTGGAAACATCGAATATCACGTATGCGTGCTAATTATCGATAGAAAGAACGATTGTGGGAGCTGGGAAGTTAATCCTCACCTATCGTCGATGCAAAACGATTGCAAACATCGAATAGCACGTATTCGTGCCAATTATCGATAGAAACAACGATTGCGGGAGCTGGGAAGTGAATCCTTACCTACCGTCGATGCAAAACGATTGGAAACATCGAATATCACGTATTCGTGCGAATTTTAGATAGAAAGAATGATTGCGGGAGCTGGGAAGTGAATCCTTACCTACCGTCGATGCGAAACGATTGGAAACATCGAATATTACGTATGCGTGCCAATTATCGATAGAACGATCGATTGCGGGCGCTGGAAAGTGGATCCTTAGCTTCCGTCGATGCAGAACGATTAGAAACATCGAATATCACATATTCGTGCCAATTATCGATAGAAAGAACGATTGCTGGAGCTGGGAAGTGAATCCTTAGCTACCGTCGATGCAGAACGATTGGAAACATCGAATATCACGTATCCGTGCCAATTATCAATAGAAAGAACGATTGCGGGAGCTGGGAAGTGAATCCTTAGCTACCGCCGATGCGAAACGATTGGAAACATCGAATATCACGTATTCGTCCGAATTTTAGATAGAAAGAATGATTGCGGGAGCTGGGAAGTGAATCCATACCTACCGCCGATGCGAAACGATTGGAAACTTCGAATATCACTTATTCGTGCGAATTTTAGATAGAAAGAATGATTGCGGGTGCTGGGAAGTGAATCCTTACCTACCGTCGATGCGAAACGATTGGAAACATCGAATATCACGTATGCGTGCCAATTATCGATAGAACGAACGATTGCGGGAGCTGGAAAGTGGATCCTTAGCTACCGTCGATGCAGAACGATTGGAAACATCGAATATCACATATTCGTGCCAATTATCGATAGAAAGAACGATTGCGGGAGCTGGGAAGTGAATCCTCAGCTACCGTCGATGCAGAACGATTGGAAACATCGAATATCACGTATGCGTGCTAATTATCGATAGAAAGAACGATTGTGGGAGCTGGGAAGTTAATCCTCACCTATCGTCGATGCAAAACGATTGCAAACATCGAATAGCACGTATTCGTGCCAATTATCGATAGAAACAACGATTGCGGGAGCTGGGAAGTGAATCCTTACCTACCGTCGATGCAAAACGATTGGAAACATCGAATATCACGTATTCGTGCGAATTTTAGATAGAAAGAATGATTGCGGGAGCTGGGAAGTGAATCCTTACCTACCGTCGATGCGAAACGATTGGAAACATCGAATATTACGTATGCGTGCCAATTATCGATAGAACGATCGATTGCGGGCGCTGGAAAGTGGATCCTTAGCTTCCGTCGATGCAGAACGATTAGAAACATCGAATATCACATATTCGTACCAATTATCGATAGAAAGAACGATTGCTGGAGCTGGGAAGTGAATCCTTAGCTACCGTCGATGCAGAACGATTGGAAACATCGAATATCACGTATCCGTGCCAATTATCAATAGAAAGAACGATTGCGGGAGCTGGGAAGTGAATCCTTAGCTACCGCCGATGCGAAACGATTGGAAACATCGAATATCACGTATTCGTCCGAATTTTAGATAGAAAGAATGATTGCGGGAGCTGGGAAGTGAATCCATACCTACCGCCGATGCGAAACGATTGGAAACTTCGAATATCACTTATTCGTGCGAATTTTAGATAGAAAGAATGATTGCGGGTGCTGGGAAGTGAATCCTTACCTACCGTCGATGCGAAACGATTGGAAACATCGAATATCACGTATGCGTGCCAATTATCGATAGAACGAACGATTGCGGGAGCTGGAAAGTGGATCCTTAGCTACCGTCGATGCAGAACGATTGTGTCACATTCCAGGTTACTTCCGGAAGAGACATACTGTACGCACGCAGGATGAGGAACGGAAATTGAATGGGGAAGGTGAACGTAGGTTCTCGGGGTCGAATTCAAGATTCGCGCACGCCGAGAGGAAAGGTAAGTAGAGAAAAGGAAGAATCTCGGGGTCGAATGCAAGATTCGCGCACGCCGAGAGGAAAGGTAAGTAAAGGAAAAGGAAGAATCTCGGGGTCGAATACAAAATTCGCGCACGCCGAGAGGAAAGGTAAGTAGATAAAATTAAGAATCTCGGGGTCGAATGCAAGATTCGCGCACGCCGAGAGGAAAGGTAAGTAAAGGAAAAGGAAGAATCTCGGGGTCGAATACAAAATTCGCGCACGCCGAGAGGAAAGGTAAGTAGATAAAATTAAGAATCTCGGGGTCGAATGCAAGATTCGCGCACGCCGAGAGGAAAGGTAAGTAAAGAAAGGAAAGGAAATACCTCGGGGTCGAATGCAAGATTCGCGCACGCCGAGAGGAAAGGTAAGTAAAGAAAGGAAAGGAAATACCTCGGGGTCGAATGCAAGATTCGCGCACGCCGAGAGGAAAGGTAAGTAAAGAAAAAGGAAGAATCTCGGGGTCGAATGCAAGATTCGCGCACGCCGAGAGGAAAGGTAAGTAAAGAAAGGAAAGGAAATACCTCGGGGTCGAATGCAAGATTCGCGCACGCCGAGAGGAAAGGTAAGTAAAGAAAGGAAAGGAAATACCTCGGGGTCGAATGCAAGATTCGCGCACGCCGAGAGGAAAGGTAAGTAAAGAAAGGAAAGGAAATACCTCGGGGTCGAATGCAAGATTCGCGCACGCCGAGAGGAAAGGTAAGTAAAGAAAAAGGAAGAATCTCGGGGTCGAATGCAAGATTCGCGCACGCCGAGAGGAAAGGTAAGTAAAGAAAGGAAAGGAAATACCTCGGGGTCGAATGCAAGATTCGCGCACGCCGAGAGGAAAGGTAAGTAAAGAAAGGAAGGGAAATACCTCGGGGTCGAATGCAAGATTCGCGCACGCCGAGAGGAAAGGTAAGTAAAGAAAGGAAAGGAAATACCTCGGGGTCGAATGCAAGATTCGCGCACGCCGAGAGGAAAGGTAAGTAAAGGAAAAGGAAGGGAAAGGAAGTTAGGAGTGCCGTACTATTACTGCGGAAGGATTGATCTGCAGCAATACCAATTCCTCGGATTCCAAACAATATTGAGAAATGTGAACGAAACCTCGTAAGGAACGAAATAATAAAACGACTCACCGAGCTGCAATGTCGGGTTTGCGATCCTCGGGTAGACACGTATAATTTTTACCATCGGGTGAGCACCTCGAGTACTTGTCCCGATTGTACTTGCCACAGCTCTTCCGCTGTTATTTCGAAGTACTGTTCTGTGCACTCTGCGCACTGAGATGCTGGGCGGATGGAGGAGATTTCGTTGTTGCAGTGTGCACAAATGGAAATGCGTTGGGCTTCTTCGGCAGTGCTCATGTCATGCCAACCTCCTGATTGATATGCTTGTCCTTGTATGGGGGTCAACTGATTGTAACAGTTGATGCAAATTCGGCCCCAGTCGCTTATGTATATTCCTACTGTGGCGATAGTGGAACACCAAATGTCTAGCAGGGGTTTATAAATCTCTGGATAATCAGAGGGAAGGACGCCGTCCCAGGGACCCTGAAATTCCTGGTCCTCCTCTTCTTCGGCTTCTTCCCAAATATTGTAAGGGAGCTGCATTCGATAAATAATGCTGTGGTGCTGCGCGAAAGTTTCTTGAGGTTCACTGGCTTATTGTATTTATTAGAATAAGTCAAGAATACTTCGAAGTTCGTTGAGGTATTTATTGAAATAAGTCGTGAAATAATTCTATGTTCCTTAAGGTATTTATTGAAATAAATCGTGAAATTATTCTAAGTTCCTTAAGGTATGTATCGAAATAAGTCGTGAAATAATTCTATGTTCATTAAGGTATTTATTGAAATAAATCGTGGAATTAATTCTATGTTCCTTAAGGTATTTATTGAAATAAATCGTGAAATTATTCTAAATTCTTTAAGATATTTATCGAAATAAATCGCGGAATTATTCTATGTTCCTTAAGGTATTTATTGAAATAAATCGTGAAATTATTCTAAGTTCTTTAAGATATTTATCGAAATAAATCGTGGAATTATTCTATGTTCTTTAAGATATTTATCGAAATAAGTCGTGAAAGAATTCTATGTTCCTTAAGGTATTTATCGAAATAATTCACTGTATGATTCTAAAATCAAGACCGGTATATCAACGTTCACTGTCACTTGTAGATTGATTCACTGATGTGTAGGCGCTTGCTGACGATTGACTACTGAAGATTGACTGCTGATGATTGACTACTGAAGATTGACTGCTGATGATTGACTACTGAAGATTGACTGCTGATGATTGACTACTGAAGATTGACTGCTGATGATTGACTACTGACTATTCAGGTGGTGCCGGCTTATTTATACCCATCCCTGGAATCTCTGGTATGCGAGGAATGTCTGGTATGCGTGGTATGTCTGGTATGCGTGGTATGCGTGGTATGTTGACTGCTACTGGAGTCGATTGCTCTGGAATGCCAGTGATCCTCAACCGGCAGGGGTTCTCCATTGTACCGAGATTGGTTAAAATAAATTATATTAGTTAATTACAATATTGTTATATGGTGAATTCGGATAGGTTGTTTGATGATATCGTTTTGTAATAAAATATTGTAATAAATTGTATTGGTTAATTATGCGTCTTTTGTATTGTAGGTTCGGGTGTGTTATTTGATTTGATCATATTGTAGCGATATACTCGAGAGGATTCGAAAGGGGTTTTCTTCCTCGTGGAGTGAGGGCTTCTCTTGGGACGCGAAAGGGGTTTCTTCCTCGTGGAGTGAGGGCTTCTCTTGGGACGCAAAAGGGGTTTCTTCCTCGTGGAGTGAGGGCTTCTCTTGGGACGCAAAAGGGGTTTCTTCCTCGTGGAGTGAGGGCTTCTCTCGAGTGTCGTTGTTCTTCGTTTAAGGTAATGGTGTTTTGTGTAGCGATGAGTTGGAATATTTAGAGATTTTATTTGTTTGCAGGTAGTCGGTGATGAGAAGAGAAATATAAGGTGAGTATCTTATGAGAGGAATTTATTTGTTCGAAAGCAGTCGATGATGAGAAACGCAACATAAGGTAAGTACCTCGTTTGACTAGCGATGGGTTGGAGTAATAAGAGAGTTTGTTTGTTCACAGGCAGTGGATATAGTAAATAAAGGAAGAAAAATGTGAGCCGACATGCGGCAAAAAAATGACGGCACGTCACAATTGGAAACATCGAATATCACATATTCGTGCCAATTATCGATAGAAAGAACGATTGCGGGAGCTGGGAAGTGAATCCTCAGCTACCGTCGATGCAGAACGATTGGAAACATCGAATATCACGTATGCGTGCCAATTATCGATAGAAAGAACGATTGCGGGAGCTGGGAAGTGAATCCTTAGCTACCGTCGATGCAGAACGATTGGAAACATCGAATATCACATATTCGTGCCAATTAACGATAGAAAGAACTATTGCGGTTGCTGGGAAGTGAATTCTTAGCTACCGTCGATGCAGAACGATTGGAAACATCGAATATCACGTATGCGTGCCAATTATCGATAGAAAGAACGATTGCTGGAGCTGGGAAGTGAATCCTTACCTACCGTCGATGCAAAACGATTGGAAACATCGAATATCACGTATGCGTGCCAATTATCGATAGAACGAACGATTGCGGGAGCTGGAAAGTGGATCCTTAGCTACCGTCGATGCAGAACGATTAGAAACATCGAATATCACATATTCGTGCCAATTATCGATAGAAAGAACGATTGCGGGAGCTGGGAAGTGAATCCTTAGCTACCGCCGATGCGAAACGATTGGAAACATCGAATATCACGTATTCGTCCGAATTTTAGATAGAAAGAATGATTGCGGGAGCTGGGAAGTGAATCCTTACCTACCGTCGATGCGAAACGATTGGAAACATCGAATATCACGTATGCGTGCCAAATATCGACAGAACGAACGATTGCGGGAGCTGGAAAGTGGATCCTTAGCTACCGTCGATGCAGAACGATTAGAAACATCGAATATCACATATTCGTGCCAATTATCGATAGAAAGAACGATTGCGGGAGCTGGGAAGTGAATCCTCAGCTACCATCGATGCAGAACGATTGGAAACATCGAATATCACGTATCCGTGCCAATTATCGATAGAACGAACGATTGCGGGAGCTGGAAAGTGGATCCTTAGCTACCGTCGATGCAGAACGATTGGAAACATCGAATATCACATATTCGTGCCAATTATCGATAGAAAGAACGATTGCGGGAGCTGGGAGGTGAATCCTCAGCTACCGTCGATGCAGAACGATTGGAAACATCGAATATCACGTATCCGTGCCAATTATCGATAGAACGAACGATTGCGGGAGCTGGGAAGTGAATCCATACCTACCGCCGATGCGAAACCATTGGAAACATCGAATATCACGTATTCGTGCGAATTTTAGATAGAAAGAATGATTGCGGGAGCTGGGAAGTGAATCCTTAGCTACCGTCGATGCAGAACGATTGGAAACATCGAATATCACGTATGCGTGCCAATTATCGATAGAACGAACGATTGCGGGAGCTGGAAAGTGAATCCTTAGCTACCGTCGATGCAGAACGATTGGAAACATCGAATTTCACGTATTCGTGCCAATTATCCATAGAAAGAACGATTGCGGGAGCAGGGAAGTGAATCCATACCTACCGCCGATGCGAAACGATTGGAAACATCGAATATCACGTATGCGTGCCAATTATCGATAGAACGAACGATTGCGGGAGCTGGAAAGTGGATCCTTAGCTACCGTCGATGCAGAACGATTGTAAACATCGAATATCACATATTCGTGCCAATTATCGATAGAAAGAACGATTGCGGGAGCTGGGAAGTGAATCCTTTCCTACCGTCGATGCGAAACGATTGGAAACATCGAATATCACGTATTCGTCCGAATTTTAGATAGAAAGAATGATTGCGGGAGCTGGGAAGTGAATCCTTACCTACCGTCGATGCGAAACGATTGGAAACATCGAATATCACGTATGCGTGCCAATTATCGACAGAACGAACGATTGCGGGAGCTGGAAAGTGGATCCTTAGCTACCGTCGATGCAGAACGATTAGAAACATCGAATATCACATATTCGTGCCAATTATCGATAGAAAGAACGATTGCGGGAGCTGGGAAGTGAATCCTCAGCTACCATCGATGCAGAACGATTGGAAACATCGAATATCACGTATCCGTGCCAATTATCGATAGAACGAACGATTGCGGGAGCTGGAAAGTGGATCCTTAGCTACCGTCGATGCAGAACGATTGGAAACATCGAATATCACATATTCGTGCCAATTATCGATAGAAAGAACGATTGCGGGAGCTGGGAGGTGAATCCTCAGCTACCGTCGATGCAGAACGATTGGAAACCTCGAATAGCACGTATTCGTGTCAATTATCGATAGAAAGAACGATTGCTGGAGCTGGGAAGTGAATCCTTAGCTACCGTCGATGCAGAACGATTGGAAACATCGAATTTCACGTATTCGTGCCAATTATCCATAGAAAGAACGATTGCGGGAGCAGGGAAGTGAATCCATACCTACCGCCGATGCGAAACGATTGGAAACATCGAATATCACGTATTCGTGCGAATTTTAGATAGAAAGAATGATTGCGGGAGCTGGGAAGTGAATCCATACCTACCGCCGATGCGAAACGATTGGAAACATCGAATATCACTTATTCGTGCGAATTTTAGATAGAAAGAATGATTCCGGGTGCTGGGAAGTGAATCCTTAGCTACCGTCGATGCAGAACGATTGGAAACATCGAATATCACATATTCGTGCCAATTATCGATAGAAAGAACGATTGCGGGAGCTGGGAAGTGAATCCTCAGCTACCGTCGATGCAGAACGATTGGAAACATCGAATATCACGTATGCGTGCCAATTATCGATAGAAAGAACGATTGCGGGAGCTGGGAAGTGAATCCTTAGCTACCGTCGATGCAGAACGATTGGAAACATCGAATATCACATATTCGTGCCAATTAACGATAGAAAGAACTATTGCGGTTGCTGGGAAGTGAATTCTTAGCTACCGTCGATGCAGAACGATTGGAAACATCGAATATCACGTATGCGTGCCAATTATCGATAGAAAGAACGATTGCTGGAGCTGGGAAGTGAATCCTTACCTACCGTCGATGCAAAACGATTGGAAACATCGAATATCACGTATTCGTGCGAATTTTAGATAGAAAGAATGATTGCGCGAGCTGGGAAGTGAATCCTTACCTACCGTCGATGCGAAACGATTGGAAACATCGAATATCACGTATGCGTGCCAATTATCGATAGAACGAACGATTGCGGGAGCTGGAAAGTGGATCCTTAGCTACCGTCGATGCAGAACGATTAGAAACATCGAATATCACATATTCGTGCCAATTATCGATAGAAAGAACGATTGCGGGAGCTGGGAAGTGAATCCTTAGCTACCGCCGATGCGAAACGATTGGAAACATCGAATATCACGTATTCGTCCGAATTTTAGATAGAAAGAATGATTGCGGGAGCTGGGAAGTGAATCCATACCTACCGCCGATGCGAAACGATTGGAAACTTCGAATATCACTTATTCGTGCGAATTTTAGATAGAAAGAATGATTGCGGGTGCTGGGAAGTGAATCCTTACCTACCGTCGATGCGAAACGATTGGAAACATCGAATATCACGTATGCGTGCCAATTATCGATAGAACGAACGATTGCGGGAGCTGGAAAGTGGATCCTTAGCTACCGTCGATGCAGAACGATTGGAAACATCGAATATCACATATTCGTGCCAATTATCGATAGAAAGAACGATTGCGGGAGCTGGGAAGTGAATCCTCAGCTACCGTCGATGCAGAACGATTGGAAACATCGAATATCACGTATGCGTGCCAATTATCGATAGAAAGAACGATTGCGGGAGCTGGGAAGTGAATCCTTACCTACCGTCGATGCAAAACGATTGGAAACATCGAATATCACGTATTCGTGCGAATTTTAGATAGAAAGAATGATTGCGCGAGCTGGGAAGTGAATCCTTACCTACCGTCGATGCGAAACGATTGGAAACATCGAATATCACGTATGCGTGCCAATTATCGATAGAACGAACGATTGCGGGAGCTGGAAAGTGGATCCTTAGCTACCGTCGACGCAGAACGATTGGAAACATCGAATATCACGTATTCGTGCCAATTTTAGATTGAAAGAACGATTGCTGGAGCTGGGAAGTGAATCCTTACCTACCGTCGATGCAAAACGATTGCAAACATCGAATAGCACGTATTCGTGCCAATTATCGATAGAAAGAACGATTGCGGGAGCTGGAAAGTGAATCCTTACCTACCGTCGATGCAAAACGATTGGAAACCTCGAATAGCACGTATTCGTGCCAATTATCGATAGAAAGAACGATTGCTGGAGCTGGGAAGTGAATCCTTAGCTACCGTCGATGCAGAACGATTGGAAACATCGAATTTCACGTATTCGTGCCAATTATCCATAGAAAGAACGATTGCGGGAGCAGGGAAGTGAATCCATACCTACCGCCGATGCGAAACGATTGGAAACATCGAATATCACGTATGCGTGCCAATTATCGATAGAAAGAACGATTATGGGGGCAGGGAAGTGAATCCTTAGCTACCGCCGATGCGAAACGATTGGAAACATCGAATATCACGTATTCGTCCGAATTTTAGATAGAAAGAATGATTGCGGGAGCTGGGAAGTGAATCCTTACCTACCGTCGATGCGAAACGATTGGAAACATCGAATATCACGTATGCGTGCCAATTATCGATAGAACGAACGATTGCGGGAGCTGGAAAGTGGATCCTTAGCTACCGTCGATGCAGAACGATTAGAAACATCGAATATCACATATTCGTGCCAATTATCGATAGAAAGAACGATTGCGGGAGCTGGGAAGTGAATCCTCAGCTACCATCGATGCAGAACGATTGGAAACATCGAATATCACGTATCCGTGCCAATTATCGATAGAAAGAACGATTGCGGTTGCTGGGAAGTGAATTCTTAGCTACCGTCGATGCAGAACGATTGGAAACATCGAATATCACGTATGCGTGCCAATTATCGATAGAAAGAACGATTGCTGGAGCTGGGAAGTGAATCCTTACCTACCGTCGATGCAAAACGATTGGAAACATCGGATATCACGTATTCGTGCGAATTTTAGATAGAAAGAATGATTGCGGGAGCTGGGAAGTGAATCCTTACCTACCGTCGATGCGAAACGATTGGAAACATCGAATATCACGTATGCGTGCCAATTATCGATAGAACGAACGATTGCGGGAGCTGGAAAGTGGATCCTTAGCTACCGTCGATGCAGAACGATTGGAAACATCGAATATCACGTATTCGTGCCAATTTTAGATAGAAAGAACGATTGCTGGAGCCGGGAAGCGAATCCTTACCTACCGTCGATGCAAAACGATTGGAAACATCGAATATCACGTATGCGTGCCAATTATCGATAGAACGAACGATTGCGGGAGCTGGAAAGTGGATCCTTAGCTACCGTCGACGCAGAACGATTGGAAACATCGAATATCACGTATTCGTGCCAATTTTAGATTGAAAGAACGATTGCTGGAGCTGGGAAGTGAATCCTTACCTACCGTCGATGCAAAACGATTGCAAACATCGAATAGCACGTATTCGTGCCAATTATCGATAGAAAGAACGATTGCGGGAGCTGGAAAGTGAATCCTTACCTACCGTCGATGCAAAACGATTGGAAACCTCGAATAGCACGTATTCGTGCCAATTATCGATAGAAAGAACGATTGCTGGAGCTGGGAAGTGAATCCTTAGCTACCGTCGATGCAGAACGATTGGAAACATCGAATTTCACGTATTCGTGCCAATTATCCATAGAAAGAACGATTGCGGGAGCAGGGAAGTGAATCCATACCTACCGCCGATGCGAAACGATTGGAAACATCGAATATCACGTATGCGTGCCAATTATCGATAGAACGAACAATTGCGGGAGCTGGAAAGTGGATCCTTAGCTACCGTCGATGCAGAACGATTGGAAACATCGAATATCACATATTCGTGCCAATTATCGATAGAAAGAACGATTGCGGGAGCTGGGAAGTGAATCCTTTCCTACCGTCGATGCGAAACGATTGGAAACATCGAATATCACGTATTCGTCCGAATTTTAGATAGAAAGAATGATTGCGGGAGCTGGGAAGTGAATCCATACCTACCGTCGATGCGAAACGATTGGAAACATCGAATATCACGTATGCGTGCCAATTATCGATAGAAAGAACGATTATGGGGGCAGGGAAGTGAATCCTTAGCTACCGCCGATGCGAAAAGATTGGAAACATCGAATATCACGTATTCGTCCGAATTTTAGATAGAAAGAATGATTGCGGGAGCTGGGAAGTGAATCCTTACCTACCGTCGATGCGAAACGATTGGAAACATCGAATATCACGTATGCGTGCCAATTATCGATAGAACGAACGATTGCGGGAGCTGGAAAGTGGATCCTTAGCTACCGTCGATGCAGAACGATTAGAAACATCGACTATCACATATTCGTGCCAATTATCGATAGAAAGAACGATTGCGGGAGCTGGGAAGTGAATCCTCAGCTACCATCGATGCAGAACGATTGGAAACATCGAATATCACGTATCCGTGCCAATAATCGATAGAAAGAACGATTGCGGTTGCTGGGAAGTGAATTCTTAGCTACCGTCGATGCAGAACGATTGGAAACATCGAATATCACGTATGCGTGCCAATTATCGATAGAAAGAACGATTGCTGGAGCTGGGAAGTGAATCCTTACCTACCGTCGATGCAAAACGATTGGAAACATCGGATATCACGTATTCGTGCGAATTTTAGATAGAAAGAATGATTGCGGGAGCTGGGAAGTGAATCCTTACCTACCGTCGATGCTGTTACGTCCTCGTCGGGATCCGTGTTGCCCAACGGGAACGTGCGCCAAATCTTCAACAGGATACGCTCGCAATTTCGATCTATGACTGGTCTCTTAGGACAGTCAACCGGGATCGGGACGTTAAGATGCGGTGGGGTCAGGAAAACAATTGGTATCGATTGTTTATGAGTTATATTTACGTCCACTTTCTTTTTGTTTTCTTATTTAATACAGTGGAGGCTGTTACATTATTCCTCGCGCAGAAATATAGTTTGAAATAACAACGTATGGTACTCTTCCGGGACCGGCTCGCCTTCGGGGACGTTTGGTTGACCAGGGAACCGGTCGCTAATAAATACGGGATAATATCCCGGGTAATTCGGATAAATCTGTTGATGTGGCCACTCCTCGTCGCTGTCCGGAGGGTCGAGTTGCTGTTGCGGGGTTGGGGGACTGACCGGGGGGTCGATATAGGGCCGGTAGTATTCGGGCGTGGTTGCCCTTGAATCTACCGATGATGTAGTTGTCTGAGCCGGGGATGACGAGTAAACTAGTTGTCGTCTAGCGAAGGGCTGCGGAGTTTGTTCGGATGCGTGGGAGATGGGGGAGTATGAGATGGACAAAGGCGATGCGTGAGGCGAGGAAGGCAACACGGGTATTTGGGCGGAGGGACCCCGCGAAGTCGAGGGCTCGGGCGAACCCCCGACTGTCAAGTCGATGATGGACGGAACGGCCCCGGCGCCAGCGGTTGTCGAGTCGATCGGCGCCCGTGGAGAATCCAGCGTCAGGTCGACTGGCGCCGGTGGAGAATCTAACGTCAGGTCGATCAACGGCCCAGTCTCTTGCGCCAATTGCACGCGACGGGCGGCGATCAGCTCCCGGCGCCTGATATTGTGGCGGAGCCGCGACTGGACCCCTCTCCTACGCCTTCGCCTATTTCCAGCGGGCATCTACCGAACACATTCGGCGAGTAGTAAGTTGTTCGTATAAAATGGAAGACCGATGAAATGTCAAGTGTTACTGTTTATTAATGCTCACCTTTACCTATCCGTCGACTACAGTTGAGAGTACAAGTAACAAATGGTGGATCGTGCTGACGATTTGCCGCTTACAGGCACAACTACAACGAACTCGTCGAACTTCACCGTTAGACTACCGGATTGAACTTCACTCGTATAGAACTTGATGTTTCTAACTTCTCGGTTGGAACTGAACTGCCTTGCGACCGTTCGCTCCGGTCTTTTATTCCTCCCAGGTGCTGATGCAGCAGCCCCTACTGCCGCAGCCAGAAGATGCTGATGCAGCAGGGGCCACCGTCCTGGGAACGACTGTTCCGCGACGGTTCTCGCGGTTCGTATTTCTGCAACGTGTGCATTCCCGAGCGACAGTTGTTATCGCCCTTGCGATGGTTCTCGCGCTTCGTATCTTTGCAACGTGTGCATTCCTGAGTGACAGTTGTTATCGCTCTCGCGACGGTTCTCGCGCTTCGTATCTTTGCAACGTGTGCATTCCTGAGCGACAGTTGTTATCGCTCTGGGAACGGATGCTGATGCATCGAGGTATATCGTCTTGTTCAGCGGATTATTACCCGATCCTTTCCCAGGCCTTGACTCTGGAATGCCCACGTGCGAGACAGCGCTATCCCTTCGCTATTGTCGTCAGCACTTATCGGTGCTTGTCCTTAACTCGAAAGGACAAACACGGATTGGTCCGCACACCCTGATTCGTCACGGTTCTTAATCTACGTATTCTTATAATCTATCTTATCATAGGTGAGTCAGCATACTCACGTTTACCCCTGGTTTCTTAACTTAAGAAGTTGCTTAGACTTAATGCTACCATCAGGACAATTATCAGTGTGTGTGTGTGTGTGGCCGTACGTCGATGTGTGGTAGAGAACTGCCTATGGTAACATACATTTTTATTAGTTACGGGTAATAGCGAGTGGTTTGGCTACTTTGTGACAATTTGGGAATTGCCATCGGTTGGGTCAGGTTTGGATTATGTTGGGTGGTTGTGTCGGTTAGGTCGGTGTTATGCTGCACACGAGTTTTGGTTGGGTTTAGGTTAGGCTTGAGTTAGGTTTGGGTTAGGTTTGGGTTATGTTTGGGTTAGGTTTGATTTATATTAGGTGGTTGTGTAGGTTAGGTTTGCGCGATGTTGTACATAAATTGTGGTTAGGTTTGGTTTAGGTTTGGGTCAGGTTTGGGTCAGGTTTGCGATAAATTATATATAAACTTTGGTTAGGTTAGGATTGGGTTGGCCCTATTTTTGGGTCCGGTTTAGGTTAGGTTTGGGTATGATAGGGTTTTGGGCCCAGGGGGTCAGGTTTGGATTAGGGTTTTTCGGAATTTCGGTTAGGTTAGGTTTGGGTTAGATGCGAGTCTCGATTTTCTAGCGTTCTACTTCGGCAGTAAGTCAACGACTTCTAGCCGCCCCGACCCGGTTCGCTATCTCTTCGTTTAAAGAATTTGAATTCGTTATCTCAAAATTTTCATTAGAAATTTCGGAAAGAGTGGACAGGCTATTTTATAGCCGGCATGATACAGTTTAACTTTGTCCTCTTTCCGTTTCTTCCTAATGTTTACCGTTTACTGGTGGCATGACGGCAAAATGTCCGATTTTTGGTGGAAAGTACAGTAGGTACCACTAGGAACGTCCGTATTCGAATTCTGGTTTCCTGGGTAGTATTCCAGTGGGACGGCGATCAACCTGGCGAATTTTTGATTTTTCGATTTTTGTTTCCAAAAACCACGAAATTCTTATATATCGGAGAGTATGGCTTTTTTCTGATTTCGATGCAATTCTTACGCTGTTAAAAACTGGCGCCCCCACGGCCACACTAACCACAACCTACCCTGTATCCGTATAGTGGGTCGATTCGGGTGCGCGTTGTACCTACGCATCGTCACGTTTCGGAGAATCCCGGGACGTGACACCTTCCCCCTTGGGAAGCAAATTTCTGGAGGAAATTTGCTCCAGTTCGCGAACGGTTTGCCTGAACTCTCGGAGTGTCGGTTTCGGTGGAGAAGCGGTAGTTGATGTACCTTGGTTGAAAGCATCCACGTCGCGGGATGCCGCGTATTGTCTGCTTCTTTCGCCTTTCCGGATCAAGAGGTGCGACAGAGAACTCCACACAGCACCGATGAGTTGGAAACCGCATCCGTAGATCGCGTGTAGCTGGTATCCATGAATGAATGTATCGGCAACTGCTTTTACGAATTTCAGCAGGACGAATATTGCCAATATTCCTGCGCTGGCTGATCCAAACGTAATGAATCCGTTCCAAAAGCGTGAAACTGCGTCTTCGGCCAATTTTGCCATGGTTTCCTCGTCGAACATGCTCGTTAGGGATATCGATCCTTGCGCCACGCCCTTTCCCGTCGCTCCCCTGACGATCGTGTTCAAAACCGCCGCTTTTTCGGCCGGGAACATGATGTGGTCTCGCAAGTTTTCCAAGTCTCCTTGCGTGTAAATACCGCTGGTTGCGAGTGTCGCCGGGGCGGTGTAACGCCAATTTGTACGCGTCATAGGGTGTAGCACGTGCGGCTGGCCTACCTCGACCGGCCGAGGGGAGATTCGATGCCAGGCTTGATTGATCACGTACATCACGGGGAGGACGTGACTGCATTCTCTCTGTGTCCCGTGAGCGGTAAGAATGTGGGATTTCGGCGTGATAAACGCCGAACGGTTTCCGTGCCAAACTGGCAATTCTGTGTAACATTCGTTCGAATGTCTCACCCTCACTTGTACCGGTACGCATTTGATGATGTGGATGACTTCACCGGCTGTTAACGCCATGTGTCCTGGGGACTTCATGACGGTGTAGGCGAATTCGTCCGGTTTCAAAGTGGCCACTGCGAGAGCGTTGCTGAGCACTTGTTGCTCCAGGAGACATCGTTGTTTCAATAAATTTTGATACAACGTCGTCATTTGCGTTTTGACGTGTCTCTCGACGTATACGAATTTAGAATTTATGTACGTAAAAATGTCTAAATTTTCAACCGGGAGTTTCTTCGGTTGCGTGAATGTTCGCTCTCTGGTGGTTTCCAGTATGAACAGTTTCGGATGTTCCGTTTGCGAGAGGGTGTAGCCGCACAAGTGTTGTTCGCCCACCTTGGAGAGCGCGAACGTTATGTCTTGCGTGGTAAGAGCGTAGACCGGTGAGTCGGTTTGCTGTTTGTCTTCTTCGGTGATTTTGGACGCGATACCCTCGTACAGTACGTCGTATCGGTCAAATTTGCAAGACGACGGCGGGAAAGGACTCCAGAACGTGTGTCCGTTCTCGCTGTCCAGACAGAATCCGCTTTGGAAACTGCAGATGGTTCCTGATTTTAGAATGATCTTGTCGGCGTCCATTCGTACTGGTACGTTGGCGGATTTAATCGAGAATCTTGCCACCGCCTGCACCACGACGTTTTCCCAAGTTCCGTAGGGGTCGGAGAATTGGGCGCCGGTACAACGGCCGTCGTTCGTCAAAGTCCCAGCCATGGTAAACGTTCGAGTTGTAGTTTTGTTTACCGTCAGTCCGGTTATGTAGCCATTGTTTCCCAAGGAGAACGAGCCGTCCTCGTGCATTCGCTTGCATTGTTGGTCGGTTATGTCCTCGAGATATTCGTTCAGGCCGTTGTGGACAGCGGAGATGTGTGAGTGCATGCCGCAGTGGTACACTATTCTTGATATTTCGATTTTACACGAAATGACCGGTGCGTAGTTGAATTCCGAGAGTTGAAGCAGTTGGATGTAGACTTCTCGAGACTGCGTCTTGATTGGTGTGATGTCGCAATCCCCGATCGAATTGAGCGACACCGTAGTTACGTTCAGGTGTTGTCCGTTGCAATCGTAACCGACGAGAGCCCAGGCAACTCGAGCGTAAATCAATATTAACATACATAGGAACATGGTGAATTCCTGTACAAAGAAACAAAACAAAATAACGATTCTTTACATTACCGCACGCGCTTTATTACTGGAATTCGCGTTTGTAGGGACTATACGCGAGTACGCATTACTCTCTAATTACGCGGCGTGAAACGTTTCGATCGATCAACGTCAGCGACGAGGCCACTGTTGGCCGCTTTCGGTAATTAGTTTAGGTTTGGGATTGGTTGTCGGTGGGGGCGGGGGCGGGGCGCTCTCAGCGGCGTCCCAAATTCGTCTCGACGTTGCCGCCTTCCTACGAACCCATAGCCCCGATCCAAACTCGTCGGCGCGCGTTAATTCACCATCGCGTGATCACGTCAACGACGCGTCCCGTTTGCACCGCCCATTCCTCTGAAGTGGACATTTCGAAGTACGTCTCGATACATTCGGTGCATTCCTGTGCCGGTCTTACGACGACGAAGTTCTCGTTGCACAGGATGCAGTTGGCGATGGCCAGTGTCGAGTCGTAGTTGCACAGATTGTGCCAGCCTCCTGGCTGGTACGTTTGTTGGACCTCGGGTGGCAGTTTGGCGTAACAGGGCACGCACACTCGTCTCCCGGTCCGCACGTATATGCAAGCCGTGTCTCTCTTTATCGTCGTGCAATATAATTGCGACAGCTCGCCGTAAGCCTGGGGATGGGTCGCAGGAAGGACCCCGTCCCAGGGGCCTTGGAACTCTTGGTCCTCGACCTCCTCTTCCAAAAATTCGCAGGGTATTTTCATTCTGCAAATTGCATTGTCACGCGTTGAGTGCGCGCTTCTCGAAGGAATCTCCTCGCGCCGTCGGCCGATCGATCGCTTACATTCTATTTTTCAGATACGCTAGCTTCAGTTTATTCATATGTACTGTTCGCGGACTACCGTCGATGGAGATTTTGACGTTCTGATTAGATAGTATCTCGATGACTTTGTGTGGACCGGTGTATTGGTCCGCGAATTTTCCCTTTCGGGGTTCCCGGATCATGTACACCAGGTCTCCTGTTTTAAAGTTCTGCGGGTTTATTGCCCGATCGTAGTATTCTTTCGATCTGATCTTCGCGAGCTGAAGGTTGTCGCGAGCTTTCGCTTGAACGTCGTCGATCTTATAGTAGAGATCCCGCAGGTAGTCCGCGTACGTTGGCTCCAGATTCTCGCTGATTGGTTTTTCGCTCGCGGGTTCCCTGGCTATTCGCCCAAACACTAATTCGTGCGGCGAGAATCTGGTCCCCTCGTGTACCGACGTGTTGTACGAAAACATTGCCAGATCCAACCAGTCGTCCCAGCTGTTACGACCGTTGTCTATGTACTGCTTAAGATACTCCACTAATACGTGGTGAGACCTCTCGATGGAACCGTTGCTCTGCGGATGATATGCCGACGTGACGTAATGTTTTATATGAAATTTCTTTGCCACGTTCTTCATCAATGAGGATGTAAAATTCGTTCCCTGATCGGTCAGGATCGCTCGAGGCGATCCGAAACGGCAGATAAGATTTTTAACGAACGCGTCCGCGATGTCCGCAGAGGTGGTTCGTTCGAGAGGTATGGCGAGGGAATATTTGGTTAGTAGATCCTGCATGGTTAGTATGTATTTGTTGCCCTTTTTGGTGCTAGGCAAGGGTCCGACGATGTCCATACTGACTTTGTCGAACGCTTTGCCGGGCGTATCGGTCAGTATCATAGGTTGTTTGGTCTTGATTCTCGTGAGTTTTTTCAGTTGGCACTCCTTGCACTCTCTCACGAATCGTTGGATCTCCTTCTTCATGTTGTCCCAATTGTACAGTTGCCTTATCCTGTGGTAGGTCTTCGTCACCCCTTTGTGTCCTCCCGATGCCGACGCGTGCTTCTCCTCGATGATCGTTTGCCTGGCCTCTGGTGGCGGAACGGTCACTTCTCCCGTGCAAATGGTGATCCGAACGTTCTCGTCATGGAATACGTTCTTAAGTTCGTTCATGACGTATCGCCATGGTACTTCGTCCAGACTCTCAGTTCGAGCGATGGAGAACGATCGTAGGTCCTTTTCTCTGATCACGTCCAGCAACGAGGACAAACAGCCCTGTACGTTTTGGGGTTCTATACGCGTCCTCTGGTTTTCCTTCACCGGCAGGGCAATGAGGTATTTACCTTGCTCGGTCTTCAGTCGGGCTCGTTCGATTGTTAAATCGACGTAGGACGTCAAGAGGCCCGATCGTGCGGTCTCCTTTGCCCCCTCGTCGATCGGACTCCCTTGCATGTCGATGAATATGACTTTGTGGTCCTTCAGTTTTGGTAACGAGTCTCGAACTTCCCTGATAACATACGCCGGACTGCGCGTGTACGGAAACACGTTGGTGTCTTCCGTCGTGTCGATCGTGGGTGAAGCGTCGACGATTAGGTCGTCCCCTTCCCCCTCAGAATTGGGAAATTCTTCCAGCCAGTTCCGGGGTCGAACTTCGACGACTTCCTCTGCTGGTTCTTCGAGTCGCATCGACTGTTGGAGTTCTTGCGTGTCGACGACTCGGTCTCCCGGGGGCGTGTTCGAGTGGGGAGGCGAGTCCACCGACGTGTCGGGGTCTCGAAACAGAGATATTCTTTTCCGTTCCGGCGATTGCAACGGCGATCCCGGACGCTTCTTCTCCTTCGGTCGCGGATCGTAAATCAGTGAGTCGTCCGACGACGAAGAGGGGAAAAATCTCCTCTTAGGTCGCGGCTCTTCTGCTTCTTCGTCAGCTTCCTCCTGACGCTTTCTTATCGGGAGGCAAACCTCCGGCGGGTTTCTCGACAAGGCGTCCGCGTTGGCGTTCGCTCGTCCACACTTGTGCTGTATCTCGAACTCGTAGTCCGATAGTTTTAGCTTCCACTTCCATATCCGCGACGTCGGATCTTTGATGGAGTTTAGCCACACCAACGGTTTGTGGTCGGTGATTATGTTGAATTTCCGTCCGTACAGGTACGGTCTGAAGTGAGTGACGCAGTAAAGTATGGCCAAACACTCCTTCTCGATGGTCGAGTACTTTTGTTCAGCAGCGTTTAGTAATCGAGAGGCGTAAGCGACGGGCAAATCCTTCCCTATCGGTCCTTGACTCAAGACTCCTCCGATCGCGTATCCGGACGCGTCGGTCGTTAGGTTGAACGTTTTACTGAAATCCGGGTACTGCAATATGGGTTCTGTTATCAGCGCGTTTCTCAACGTCTCGAACGCCTTTTCCTGGTCAGCGTCCCACGCGAATTTTGTATCCTTCTTCAACAATCGAGTCAAGGGTTTGGCGGTTTTGGAGAATTCGGGGATGAATCTCCGATAGTATCCCGCCAATCCTAGAAATTGTTTTATTCCCTTCGGCGTTCGGGGTCTAGGGAATCGCTGCACAGCTTCGATCTTTTGAGGGTCCGGTCTGACACCTTCTTCGCTGATGATGTGACCCAGATAATTGACCTCGTGCCTCAAAAATTCGCACTTGTCCGGTTGTAACTGTAATTTAGCGTTTCGCAGTCTTTCCGCCAGTTTCTGAAATTTAATTTGGTGCTCGGCCAACGAGCTCGAGTATATCACGATGTCGTCCAAATAGACGAACAGTTCCGTCCCTTGTAGGCCGGACAAAACGCTGTTCATCAATCTCTGAAAGGTGGCCGGAGCGTTCTTGAGTCCGAACGGCATTCTCGTAAATTGATAGTGTCCGTATGGGGTCGAGAAGGCCGTTTTGTGCGCGTCTCCTTCCGCCATTTTTATTTGATGGAACCCCGACGCTAGGTCGAAGGTTGAGAAATACTTGGCACTGCCCAGTTGGTCCAGTATTTCCGTGATATTGGGCAAGGGGAATGCGTCCCCTATGGTTTTGTCGTTCAATTTCCTATAGTCGATGACCAACCGCCAACGCTTATTTCCGTGGGAGTCCGGTTTCTTCGGTACGATCCACAGCGGCGAGTTATACGGGGACACGGATTCTTCCACGACATCCGTGTCCAACAATTCTTGAATTTGTCTGTTGATTTCCGATCTATGCACCGGGGGGTATCTGTACTGGCGCGTGTTTACCGGAATGTCATCCGTGGTATGTATCCTGTGCTCCAGGATTCCTGTTCCTTCCAACGTTTCACCAGGTAAATGGAACCTGTCTTGATTTTTTCTTATCAGCTTCTCGACGCTCGCCCTCTCCTCCGTATTGAGATGCTCCAGTCTCAATAATTCCACGATGGCCTCGAATCGATTTCGAGGGTCCGTCTTGATGGCGTTGCACGCTCTTGATTCTGGATGGTTCGTTTCTTCGAATTCTTCCAGCGTTACCGTGGGTACGGTGATTTTTACCTTCTTGCTCGTCGTATTAACGACCCTGATGTAGGCGCGGCCTTTGCGGTTGGTTACCAGGGCCTCGCCCAAGTAGATTCCCTTGCCTATGTCGATTCTGGGAACGTATCCCTCTCGTATCTCTGGATTCGCTATATTCACTTGTAGCGACGTGGAGCTTCGCTTGGGTACCGACACTTTCGAGGTGGCGAACGGTATGCAAAAGGTTCCCCATTCGACGCGCCTTTGCGCGTAATCTATGGTTGCCCCGTGATCGATCAGGAACTCGGATCCTAAGATCCCGTCCTCTTTGATCAGCAGCGAGTCGTCGACGACGTGAAAATTAACCGGATGGCCCGCAACCTCTATCGACACTTTCCCTAGGGTGGTCAGGTTCGAAGCCGTAATGCCACGTATGTCTATTACTTCTTGGTCGTCTATACTCGCTGTGCTGGTCAGGACCGACTTCTTGATGAGATTTATTTCCGATCCCGAGTCCAGCATTAGATTCGTTATTCCTTGTAAATGGGGGGACACGATTCGCACCGTCGGTACCTTTTGTACGGCGTTGATTCTTATTGAAACAGTTCTTCTAACGATTCTATCTCGTCCTCCTGGTCTTCTTCCTCCTCGCGTTTCTTTTGCTTCGAGTCGTTTGGGGTTTCCCATGCTTTTCGTTCTTGCTTCGGCGCGCTTCTTGCCGACAGTTGCTCTTGATTTTGCTTCGATGTGGAAGCTTCTATTTTCGCTACTCTCGGGCGCTCCTGGGGCTTTCCACTCCGGGCTGCGTCCGGTCTTCCCGGGTGACCGCGTCCGTTTCCCTGGTTCTGTTGAGAGTACGGCACGATTTCTCCGGAATCGACTTTGGCTTTGAAGCGGTAGCAATCCTTCAAAACGTGTCCGGGTTTCTTGCAATAATTGCACGTGATTCCGGGATTCTTGGGTGGGAAGGTGGCCGGTGGCCGGGGTGGAAAGGTCTTGTTGTTTCCGTAATTGTTGTATCTCTGGGGTTTTCTTTGATCCCTTTGTTGAGGTTCCGCTTGATTCCTTGGAGGGTAGTTGTTTCGTTCCCTATTGAAGCGTTGCGGCGGCGGTTGATAGCTTCGCTGCCTTTCCGCGACTCTCTTTACCTCACGAGTGGCTTTTATCGCCGCACGGTAGGATTCGTCGAGGTCTCTGCAGCCCTCCAGCTTCACTCTGGTGAATACCTCGGCCGGTAAACCGTTGACGAATGCTTCCTGGGAGTCGGTGTCGAGACCTAATTGCAACGCCAACGGTACGGTACCGCGAGCTTGCCTTTCTCCGTCCATGATGGCTAGACGCAGGTTACGCACGCGGTCAATGTAGTCGAGTACGTCTTCGCCCGATTTCTGATAGATGGTTCCGAGTTCGCCCCTGTATTCGTTAATGGTTTTACCGGGACCAAACATGTCCTTTAATTTCGTGGAGAACGAGTCCAGATTGGTAACGACCACGTCCTCCACCGCGAGGAACGCATGGCCCCTTAATTTGTTCATCAACAGTTTAACCAAATGGGGTTCCATATGAGCGGGGAGCATCGATTTTGCTCGCTCGCAGGCTCTTAAGAATTGAAACACGGGAGGCTTATGGCCGTCGAACACGGGAACCGTTTCTATGGCATCTTTGATGCGAATCGAAGGGAGATCCGTCACGGGCTTCACGTCGGGCATTTCGGCGTTTGTCCCGCCGGACGTACCCGCCGTATCGTTTGCTCTGTTAGCTTTTATGTCCTGTTCTATTCTCTCTAGTCTCCTGTTCATTGAATTTAAATTGTCGAATTTATCCTCCCACAGGGAGAGCTGTTGCAGCACGAGGTCTAGAGGGGTTGGAGTCGTTTCTTCCGCCATTTCGCGTCACACCTCTTAACGTATGCGACCGTATCCCACCGCTGTCACCAAAAAATTTATATGTTACGTCCTCGTCGGGATCCGTGTTGCCCAACGGGAACGTGCGCCAAATCTTCAACAGGATACGCTCGCAATTTCGATCTATGACTGGTCTCTTAGGACAGTCAAC
This sequence comes from Nomada ferruginata, assembly GCA_963583965.1. Lineage (NCBI taxonomy): Eukaryota > Metazoa > Arthropoda > Insecta > Hymenoptera > Apidae > Nomada > Nomada ferruginata. Next base: position 2,079,545 of record OY757225.1, on the reverse strand, counting down.
CGGGATCGGGACGTTAAGATGCGGTGGGGTCAGGAAAACAATTGGTATCGATTGTTTATGAGTTATATTTACGTCCACTTTCTTTTTGTTTTCTTATTTAATACAGTGGAGGCTGTTACATTATTCCTCGCGCAGAAATATAGTTTGAAATAACAACGTATGGTACTCTTCCGGGACCGGCTCGCCTTCGGGGACGTTTGGTTGACCAGGGAACCGGTCGCTAATAAATACGGGATAATATCCCGGGTAATTCGGATAAATCTGTTGATGTGGCCACTCCTCGTCGCTGTCCGGAGGGTCGAGTTGCTGTTGCGGGGTTGGGGGACTGACCGGGGGGTCGATATAGGGCCGGTAGTATTCGGGCGTGGTTGCCCTTGAATCTACCGATGATGTAGTTGTCTGAGCCGGGGATGACGAGTAAACTAGTTGTCGTCTAGCGAAGGGCTGCGGAGTTTGTTCGGATGCGTGGGAGATGGGGGAGTATGAGATGGACAAAGGCGATGCGTGAGGCGAGGAAGGCAACACGGGTATTTGGGCGGAGGGACCCCGCGAAGTCGAGGGCTCGGGCGAACCCCCGACTGTCAAGTCGATGATGGACGGAACGGCCCCGGCGCCAGCGGTTGTCGAGTCGATCGGCGCCCGTGGAGAATCCAGCGTCAGGTCGACTGGCGCCGGTGGAGAATCTAACGTCAGGTCGATCAACGGCCCAGTCTCTTGCGCCAATTGCACGCGACGGGCGGCGATCAGCTCCCGGCGCCTGATATTGTGGCGGAGCCGCGACTGGACCCCTCTCCTACGCCTTCGCCTATTTCCAGCGGGCATCTACCGAACACATTCGGCGAGTAGTAAGTTGTTCGTATAAAATGGAAGACCGATGAAATGTCAAGTGTTACTGTTTATTAATGCTCACCTTTACCTATCCGTCGACTACAGTTGAGAGTACAAGTAACAAATGGTGGATCGTGCTGACGATTTGCCGCTTACAGGCACAACTACAACGAACTCGTCGAACTTCACCGTTAGACTACCGGATTGAACTTCACTCGTATAGAACTTGATGTTTCTAACTTCTCGGTTGGAACTGAACTGCCTTGCGACCGTTCGCTCCGGTCTTTTATTCCTCCCAGGTGCTGATGCAGCAGCCCCTACTGCCGCAGCCAGAAGATGCTGATGCAGCAGGGGCCACCGTCCTGGGAACGACTGTTCCGCGACGGTTCTCGCGGTTCGTATTTCTGCAACGTGTGCATTCCCGAGCGACAGTTGTTATCGCCCTTGCGATGGTTCTCGCGCTTCGTATCTTTGCAACGTGTGCATTCCTGAGTGACAGTTGTTATCGCTCTCGCGACGGTTCTCGCGCTTCGTATCTTTGCAACGTGTGCATTCCTGAGCGACAGTTGTTATCGCTCTGGGAACGGATGCTGATGCATCGAGGTATATCGTCTTGTTCAGCGGATTATTACCCGATCCTTTCCCAGGCCTTGACTCTGGAATGCCCACGTGCGAGACAGCGCTATCCCTTCGCTATTGTCGTCAGCACTTATCGGTGCTTGTCCTTAACTCGAAAGGACAAACACGGATTGGTCCGCACACCCTGATTCGTCACGGTTCTTAATCTACGTATTCTTATAATCTATCTTATCATAGGTGAGTCAGCATACTCACGTTTACCCCTGGTTTCTTAACTTAAGAAGTTGCTTAGACTTAATGCTACCATCAGGACAATTATCAGTGTGTGTGTGTGTGTGGCCGTACGTCGATGTGTGGTAGAGAACTGCCTATGGTAACATACATTTTTATTAGTTACGGGTAATAGCGAGTGGTTTGGCTACTTTGTGACAATTTGGGAATTGCCATCGGTTGGGTCAGGTTTGGATTATGTTGGGTGGTTGTGTCGGTTAGGTCGGTGTTATGCTGCACACGAGTTTTGGTTGGGTTTAGGTTAGGCTTGAGTTAGGTTTGGGTTAGGTTTGGGTTATGTTTGGGTTAGGTTTGATTTATATTAGGTGGTTGTGTAGGTTAGGTTTGCGCGATGTTGTACATAAATTGTGGTTAGGTTTGGTTTAGGTTTGGGTCAGGTTTGGGTCAGGTTTGCGATAAATTATATATAAACTTTGGTTAGGTTAGGATTGGGTTGGCCCTATTTTTGGGTCCGGTTTAGGTTAGGTTTGGGTATGATAGGGTTTTGGGCCCAGGGGGTCAGGTTTGGATTAGGGTTTTTCGGAATTTCGGTTAGGTTAGGTTTGGGTTAGATGCGAGTCTCGATTTTCTAGCGTTCTACTTCGGCAGTAAGTCAACGACTTCTAGCCGCCCCGACCCGGTTCGCTATCTCTTCGTTTAAAGAATTTGAATTCGTTATCTCAAAATTTTCATTAGAAATTTCGGAAAGAGTGGACAGGCTATTTTATAGCCGGCATGATACAGTTTAACTTTGTCCTCTTTCCGTTTCTTCCTAATGTTTACCGTTTACTGGTGGCATGACGGCAAAATGTCCGATTTTTGGTGGAAAGTACAGTAGGTACCACTAGGAACGTCCGTATTCGAATTCTGGTTTCCTGGGTAGTATTCCAGTGGGACGGCGATCAACCTGGCGAATTTTTGATTTTTCGATTTTTGTTTCCAAAAACCACGAAATTCTTATATATCGGAGAGTATGGCTTTTTTCTGATTTCGATGCAATTCTTACGCTGTTAAAAACTGGCGCCCCCACGGCCACACTAACCACAACCTACCCTGTATCCGTATAGTGGGTCGATTCGGGTGCGCGTTGTACCTACGCATCGTCACGTTTCGGAGAATCCCGGGACGTGACAATGCGAAACGATTGGAAACATCGAATATCACGTATGCGTGCCAATTATCGATAGAACGAACGATTGCGGGAGCTGGAAAGTGGATCCTTAGCTACCGTCGATGCAGAACGATTGGAAACATCGAATATCACGTATTCGTGCCAATTTTAGATAGAAAGAACGATTGCTGGAGCCGGGAAGCGAATCCTTACCTACCGTCGATGCAAAACGATTGGAAACATCGAATATCACGTATGCGTGCTAATTATCGATAGAAAGAACGATTGCGGGAGCTGGGAAGTTAATCCTCACCTATCGTCGATGCAAAACGATTGCAAACATCGAATAGCACGTATTCGTGCCAATTATCGATAGAAAGAACGATTGCGGGAGCTGGGAAGTGAATCCTTACCTACCGTCGATGCAAAACGATTGGAAACCTCGAATAGCACGTATTCGTGTCAATTATCGATAGAAAGAACGATTGCTGGAGCTGGGAAGTGAATCCTTAGCTACCGTCGATGCAGAACGATTGGAAACATCGAATTTCACGTATTCGAGCCAATTACCGACAGAAAGAACGATTGCGAGGGCTGGGAAGTGAATCCTTACCTACCGTCGATGCAAAACGATTGGAAACATCGAATATCACGTATGCGTGCCAATTATCGATAGAACGAACGATTGCGGGAGCTGGAAAGTGGATCCTTAGCTACCGTCGATGCAGAACGATTAGAAACATCGAATATCACATATTCGTGCCAATTATCGATAGAAAGAACGATTGCGGGAGCAGGGAAGTGAATCCATACCTACCGCCGATGCGAAACGATTGGAAACATCGAATATCACGTATGCGTGCCAATTATCGATAGAACGAACGATTGCGGGAGCTGGAAAGTGGATCCTTAGCTACCGTCGATGCAGAACGATTAGAAACATCGAATATCACATATTCGTGCCAATTATCGATAGAAAGAACGATTGCTGGAGCTGGGAAGTGAATCCTTAGCTACCGTCGATGCAGAACGATTGGAAACATCGAATTTCACGTATTCGTGCCAATTATCCATAGAAAGAAGGATTGCGGGAGCAGGGAAGTGAATCCATACCTACCGCCGATGGGAAACGATTGGAAACATCGAATATCACGTATTCGTGCGAATTTTAGATAGAAAGACTGATTGCGGGAGCTGGGAAGTGAATCCTTACCTACCGTCGATGCGAAACGATTGGAAACATCGAATATCACGTATGCGTGCCAATTATCGATAGAACGAACGATTGCGGGAGCTGGAAAGTGGATCCTTAGCTACCGTCGACGCAGAACGATTGGAAACATCGAATATCACGTATTCGTGCCAATTTTAGATAGAAAGAACGATTGCTGGAGCTGGGAAGTGAATCCTTACCTACCGTCGATGCAAAACGATTGCAAACATCGAATAGCACGTATTCGTGCCAATTATCGATAGAAAGAACGATTGCGGGAGCTGGAAAGTGAATCCTTACCTACCGTCGATGCAAAACGATTGGAAACCTCGAATAGCACGTATTCGTGCCAATTATCGATAGAAAGAACGATTGCTGGAGCTGGGAAGTGAATCCTTAGCTACCGTCGATGCAGAACGATTGGAAACATCGAATTTCACGTATTCGTGCCAATTATCCATAGAAAGAACGATTGCGGGAGCAGGGAAGTGAATCCATACCTACCGCCGATGCGAAACGATTGGAAACATCGAATATCACGTATGCGTGCCAATTATCGATAGAACGAACGATTGCGGGAGCTGGAAAGTGGATCCTTAGCTACCGTCGATGCAGAACGATTGGAAACATCGAATATCACATATTCGTGCCAATTATCGATAGAAAGAACGATTGCGGGAGCTGGGAAGTGAATCCTTTCCTACCGTCGATGCGAAACGATTGGAAACATCGAATATCACGTATTCGTCCGAATTTTAGATAGAAAGAATGATTGCGGGAGCTGGGAAGTGAATCCTTACCTACCGTCGATGCGAAACGATTGGAAACATCGAATATCACGTATGCGTGCCAATTATCGATAGAACGAACGATTGCGGGAGCTGGGAAGTGAATCCTTACCTACCGTCGATGCGAAACGATTGGAAACATCGAATATCACGTATGCGTGCCAATTATCGACAGAACGAACGATTGCGGGAGCTGGAAAGTGGATCCTTAGCTACCGTCGATGCAGAACGATTAGAAACATCGAATATCACATATTCGTGCCAATTATCGATAGAAAGAACGATTGCGGGAGCTGGGAAGTGAATCCTCAGCTACCATCGATGCAGAACGATTGGAAACATCGAATATCACGTATCCGTGCCAATTATCGATAGAACGAACGATTGCGGGAGCTGGAAAGTGGATCCTTAGCTACCGTCGATGCAGAACGATTGGAAACATCGAATATCACATATTCGTGCCAATTATCGATAGAAAGAACGATTGCGGGAGCTGGGAGGTGAATCCTCAGCTACCGTCGATGCAGAACGATTGGAAACATCGAATATCACGTATCCGTGCCAATTATCGATAGAACGAACGATTGCGGGAGCTGGGAAGTGAATCCATACCTACCGCCGATGCGAAACCATTGGAAACATCGAATATCACGTATTCGTGCGAATTTTAGATAGAAAGAATGATTGCGGGAGCTGGGAAGTGAATCCTTAGCTACCGTCGATGCAGAACGATTGGAAACATCGAATATCACGTATGCGTGCCAATTATCGATAGAACGAACGATTGCGGGAGCTGGAAAGTGAATCCTTAGCTACCGTCGATGCAGAACGATTGGAAACATCGAATTTCACGTATTCGTGCCAATTATCCATAGAAAGAACGATTGCGGGAGCAGGGAAGTGAATCCATACCTACCGCCGATGCGAAACGATTGGAAACATCGAATATCACGTATGCGTGCCAATTATCGATAGAACGAACGATTGCGGGAGCTGGAAAGTGGATCCTTAGCTACCGTCGATGCAGAACGATTGTAAACATCGAATATCACATATTCGTGCCAATTATCGATAGAAAGAACGATTGCGGGAGCTGGGAAGTGAATCCTTTCCTACCGTCGATGCGAAACGATTGGAAACATCGAATATCACGTATTCGTCCGAATTTTAGATAGAAAGAATGATTGCGGGAGCTGGGAAGTGAATCCTTACCTACCGTCGATGCGAAACGATTGGAAACATCGAATATCACGTATGCGTGCCAATTATCGACAGAACGAACGATTGCGGGAGCTGGAAAGTGGATCCTTAGCTACCGTCGATGCAGAACGATTAGAAACATCGAATATCACATATTCGTGCCAATTATCAATAGAAAGAACGATTGCGGGAGCTGGGAAGTGAATCCTCAGCTACCATCGATGCAGAACGATTGGAAACATCGAATATCACGTATCCGTGCCAATTATCGATAGAACGAACGATTGCGGGAGCTGGAAAGTGGATCCTTAGCTACCGTCGATGCAGAACGATTGGAAACATCGAATATCACATATTCGTGCCAATTATCGATAGAAAGAACGATTGCGGGAGCTGGGAGGTGAATCCTTACCTACCGTCGATGCGAAACGATTGGAAACATCGAATATCACGTATGCGTGCCAATTATCGATAGAACGAACGATTGCGGGAGCTGGAAAGTGGATCCTTAGCTACCGTCGATGCAGAACGATTGGAAACATCGAATATCACGTATTCGTGCCAATTTTAGATAGAAAGAACGATTGCTGGAGCCGGGAAGCGAATCCTTACCTACCGTCGATGCAAAACGATTGGAAACATCGAATATCACGTATGCGTGCCAATTATCGATAGAACGAACGATTGCGGGAGCTGGAAAGTGGATCCTTAGCTACCGTCGACGCAGAACGATTGGAAACATCGAATATCACGTATTCGTGCCAATTTTAGATTGAAAGAACGATTGCTGGAGCTGGGAAGTGAATCCTTACCTACCGTCGATGCAAAACGATTGCAAACATCGAATAGCACGTATTCGTGCCAATTATCGATAGAAAGAACGATTGCGGGAGCTGGAAAGTGAATCCTTACCTACCGTCGATGCAAAACGATTGGAAACCTCGAATAGCACGTATTCGTGCCAATTATCGATAGAAAGAACGATTGCTGGAGCTGGGAAGTGAATCCTTAGCTACCGTCGATGCAGAACGATTGGAAACATCGAATTTCACGTATTCGTGCCAATTATCCATAGAAAGAACGATTGCGGGAGCAGGGAAGTGAATCCATACCTACCGCCGATGCGAAACGATTGGAAACATCGAATATCACGTATGCGTGCCAATTATCGATAGAACGAACAATTGCGGGAGCTGGAAAGTGGATCCTTAGCTACCGTCGATGCAGAACGATTGGAAACATCGAATATCACATGTTCGTGCCAATTATCGATAGAAAGAACGATTGCGGGAGCTGGGAAGTGAATCCTTTCCTACCGTCGATGCGAAACGATTGGAAACATCGAATATCACGTATTCGTCCGAATTTTAGATAGAAAGAATGATTGCGGGAGCTGGGAAGTGAATCCATACCTACCGTCGATGCGAAACGATTGGAAACATCGAATATCACGTATGCGTGCCAATTATCGATAGAAAGAACGATTATGGGGGCAGGGAAGTGAATCCTTAGCTACCGCCGATGCGAAACGATTGGAAACATCGAATATCACGTATTCGTCCGAATTTTAGATAGAAAGAATGATTGCGGGAGCTGGGAAGTGAATCCTTACCTACCGTCGATGCGAAACGATTGGAAACATCGAATATCACGTATGCGTGCCAATTATCGATAGAACGAACGATTGCGGGAGCTGGAAAGTGGATCCTTAGCTACCGTCGATGCAGAACGATTAGAAACATCGAATATCACATATTCGTGCCAATTATCGATAGAAAGAACGATTGCGGGAGCTGGGAAGTGAATCCTCAGCTACCATCGATGCAGAACGATTGGAAACATCGAATATCACGTATCCGTGCCAATAATCGATAGAAAGAACGATTGCGGTTGCTGGGAAGTGAATTCTTAGCTACCGTCGATGCAGAACGATTGGAAACATCGAATATCACGTATGCGTGCCAATTATCGATAGAAAGAACGATTGCTGGAGCTGGGAAGTGAATCCTTACCTACCGTCGATGCAAAACGATTGGAAACATCGGATATCACGTATTCGTGCGAATTTTAGATAGAAAGAATGATTGCGGGAGCTGGGAAGTGAATCCTTACCTACCGTCGATGCGAAACGATTGGAAACATCGAATATCACGTATGCGTGCCAATTATCGATAGAACGAACGATTGCGGGAGCTGGAAAGTGGATCCTTAGCTACCGTCGATGCAGAACGATTGGAAACATCGAATATCACGTATTCGTGCCAATTTTAGATAGAAAGAACGATTGCTGGAGCCGGGAAGCGAATCCTTACCTACCGTCGATGCAAAACGATTGGAAACATCGAATATCACGTATGCGTGCTAATTATCGATAGAAAGAACGATTGCGGGAGCTGGGAAGTTAATCCTCACCTATCGTCGATGCAAAACGATTGCAAACATCGAATAGCACGTATTCGTGCCAATTATCGATAGAAAGAACGATTGCGGGAGCTGGGAAGTGAATCCTTACCTACCGTCGATGCAAAACGATTGGAAACCTCGAATAGCACGTATTCGTGTCAATTATCGATAGAAAGAACGATTGCTGGAGCTGGGAAGTGAATCCTTAGCTACCGTCGATGCAGAACGATTGGAAACATCGAATTTCACGTATTCGAGCCAATTACCGACAGAAAGAACGATTGCGAGGGCTGGGAAGTGAATCCTTACCTACCGTCGATGCAAAACGATTGGAAACATCGAATATCACGTATGCGTGCCAATTATCGATAGAACGAACGATTGCGGGAGCTGGAAAGTGGATCCTTAGCTACCGTCGATGCAGAACGATTAGAAACATCGAATATCACATATTCGTGCCAATTATCGATAGAAAGAACGATTGCGGGAGCAGGGAAGTGAATCCATACCTACCGCCGATGCGAAACGATTGGAAACATCGAATATCACGTATGCGTGCCAATTATCGATAGAACGAACGATTGCGGGAGCTGGAAAGTGGATCCTTAGCTACCGTCGATGCAGAACGATTAGAAACATCGAATATCACATATTCGTGCCAATTATCGATAGAAAGAACGATTGCTGGAGCTGGGAAGTGAATCCTTAGCTACCGTCGATGCAGAACGATTGGAAACATCGAATTTCACGTATTCGTGCCAATTATCCATAGAAAGAAGGATTGCGGGAGCAGGGAAGTGAATCCATACCTACCGCCGATGGGAAACGATTGGAAACATCGAATATCACGTATTCGTGCGAATTTTAGATAGAAAGACTGATTGCGGGAGCTGGGAAGTGAATCCTTACCTACCGTCGATGCGAAACGATTGGAAACATCGAATATCACGTATGCGTGCCAATTATCGATAGAACGAACGATTGCGGGAGCTGGAAAGTGGATCCTTAGCTACCGTCGACGCAGAACGATTGGAAACATCGAATATCACGTATTCGTGCCAATTTTAGATAGAAAGAACGATTGCTGGAGCTGGGAAGTGAATCCTTACCTACCGTCGATGCAAAACGATTGCAAACATCGAATAGCACGTATTCGTGCCAATTATCGATAGAAAGAACGATTGCGGGAGCTGGAAAGTGAATCCTTACCTACCGTCGATGCAAAACGATTGGAAACCTCGAATAGCACGTATTCGTGCCAATTATCGATAGAAAGAACGATTGCTGGAGCTGGGAAGTGAATCCTTAGCTACCGTCGATGCAGAACGATTGGAAACATCGAATTTCACGTATTCGTGCCAATTATCCATAGAAAGAACGATTGCGGGAGCAGGGAAGTGAATCCATACCTACCGCCGATGCGAAACGATTGGAAACATCGAATATCACGTATGCGTGCCAATTATCGATAGAACGAACGATTGCGGGAGCTGGAAAGTGGATCCTTAGCTACCGTCGATGCAGAACGATTGGAAACATCGAATATCACATATTCGTGCCAATTATCGATAGAAAGAACGATTGCGGGAGCTGGGAAGTGAATCCTTAGCTACCGCCGATGCGAAACGATTGGAAACATCGAATATCACGTATTCGTCCGAATTTTAGATAGAAAGAATGATTGCGGGAGCTGGGAAGTGAATCCTTACCTACCGTCGATGCGAAACGATTGGAAACATCGAATATCACGTATGCGTGCCAATTATCGACAGAACGAACGATTGCGGGAGCTGGAAAGTGGATCCTTAGCTACCGTCGATGCAGAACGATTAGAAACATCGAATATCACATATTCGTGCCAATTATCGATAGAAAGAACGATTGCGGGAGCTGGGAAGTGAATCCTCAGCTACCATCGATGCAGAACGATTGGAAACATCGAATATCACGTATCCGTGCCAATTATCGATAGAACGAACGATTGCGGGAGCTGGAAAGTGGATCCTTAGCTACCGTCGATGCAGAACGATTGGAAACATCGAATATCACATATTCGTGCCAATTATCGATAGAAAGAACGATTGCGGGAGCTGGGAGGTGAATCCTCAGCTACCGTCGATGCAGAACGATTGGAAACATCGAATATCACGTATCCGTGCCAATTATCGATAGAACGAACGATTGCGGGAGCTGGGAAGTGAATCCATACCTACCGCCGATGCGAAACCATTGGAAACATCGAATATCACGTATTCGTGCGAATTTTAGATAGAAAGAATGATTGCGGGAGCTGGGAAGTGAATCCTTAGCTACCGTCGATGCAGAACGATTGGAAACATCGAATATCACGTATGCGTGCCAATTATCGATAGAACGAACGATTGCGGGAGCTGGAAAGTGAATCCTTAGCTACCGTCGATGCAGAACGATTGGAAACATCGAATTTCACGTATTCGTGCCAATTATCCATAGAAAGAACGATTGCGGGAGCAGGGAAGTGAATCCATACCTACCGCCGATGCGAAACGATTGGAAACATCGAATATCACGTATGCGTGCCAATTATCGATAGAACGAACGATTGCGGGAGCTGGAAAGTGGATCCTTAGCTACCGTCGATGCAGAACGATTGTAAACATCGAATATCACATATTCGTGCCAATTATCGATAGAAAGAACGATTGCGGGAGCTGGGAAGTGAATCCTTTCCTACCGTCGATGCGAAACGATTGGAAACATCGAATATCACGTATTCGTCCGAATTTTAGATAGAAAGAATGATTGCGGGAGCTGGGAAGTGAATCCTTACCTACCGTCGATGCGAAACGATTGGAAACATCGAATATCACGTATGCGTGCCAATTATCGACAGAACGAACGATTGCGGGAGCTGGAAAGTGGATCCTTAGCTACCGTCGATGCAGAACGATTAGAAACATCGAATATCACATATTCGTGCCAATTATCGATAGAAAGAACGATTGCGGGAGCTGGGAAGTGAATCCTCAGCTACCATCGATGCAGAACGATTGGAAACATCGAATATCACGTATCCGTGCCAATTATCGATAGAACGAACGATTGCGGGAGCTGGAAAGTGGATCCTTAGCTACCGTCGATGCAGAACGATTGGAAACATCGAATATCACATATTCGTGCCAATTATCGATAGAAAGAACGATTGCGGGAGCTGGGAGGTGAATCCTCAGCTACCGTCGATGCAGAACGATTGGAAACATCGAATATCACGTATCCGTGCCAATTATCGATAGAACGAACGATTGCGGGAGCTGGAAAGTGGATCCTTAGCTACCGTCGATGCAGAACGATTGGAAACATCGAATATCACATATTCGTGCCAATTATCGATAGAACGAACGATTGCGGGAGCTGGAAAGTGGATCCTTAGCTACCGTCGATGCAGAACGATTGGAAACATCGAATATCACATATTCGTGCCAATTATCGATAGAAAGAACGATTGCGGGAGCTGGGAAGTGAATCCTTAGCTACCGCCGATGCGAAACGATTGGAAACATCGAATATCACGTATTCGTCCGAATTTTAGATAGAAAGAATGATTGCGGGAGCTGGGAAGTGAATCCTTACCTACCGTCGATGCGAAACGATTGGAAACATCGAATATCACGTATGCGTGCCAATTATCGATAGAACGAACGATTGCGGGAGCTGGGAAGTGAATCCTTACCTACCGTCGATGCGAAACGATTGGAAACATCGAATATCACGTATGCGTGCCAATTATCGATAGAACGAACGATTGCGGGAGCTGGAAAGTGGATCCTTAGCTACCGTCGATGCAGAACGATTAGAAACATCGAATATCACATATTCGTGCCAATTATCGATAGAAAGAACGATTGCGGGAGCTGGGAAGTGAATCCTTAGCTACCGCCGATGCGAAACGATTGGAAACATCGAATATCACGTATTCGTCCGAATTTTAGATAGAAAGAATGATTGCGGGAGCTGGGAAGTGAATCCTTACCTACCGTCGATGCGAAACGATTGGAAACATCGAATATCACGTATGCGTGCCAATTATCGACAGAACGAACGATTGCGGGAGCTGGAAAGTGGATCCTTAGCTACCGTCGATGCAGAACGATTAGAAACATCGAATATCACATATCCGTGCCAATTATCGATAGAACGAACGATTGCGGGAGCTGGAAAGTGGATCCTTAGCTACCGTCGATGCAGAACGATTGGAAACATCGAATATCACATATTCGTGCCAATTATCGATAGAAAGAACGATTGCGGGAGCTGGGAGGTGAATCCTCAGCTACCGTCGATGCAGAACGATTGGAAACATCGAATATCACGTATGCGTGCCAATTATCGATAGAAAGAACGATTGCGGTTGCTGGGAAGTGAATTCTTAGCTACCGTCGATGCAGAACGATTGGAAACATCGAATATCACGTATGCGTGCCAATTATCGATAGAAAGAACGATTGCTGGAGCTGGGAAGTGAATCCTTACCTACCGTCGATGCAAAACGATTGGAAACATCGAATATCACGTATGCGTGCCAATTATCGATAGAACGAACGATTGCGGGAGCTGGAAAGTGGATCCTTAGCTACCGTCGATGCAGAACGATTGGAAACATCGAATATCACGTATTCGTGCCAATTTTAGATAGAAAGAACGATTGCTGGAGCTGGGAAGTGAATCCTTACCTACCGTCGATGCAGAACGATTAGAAACATCGAATATCACATATTCGTGCCAATTATCGATAGAAAGAACGATTGCTGGAGCTGGGAAGTGAATCCTTAGCTACCGTCGATGCAGAACGATTGGAAACATCGAATTTCACGTATTCGTGCCAATTATCCATAGAAAGAAGGATTGCGGGAGCAGGGAAGTGAATCCATACCTACCGCCGATGGGAAACGATTGGAAACATCGAATATCACGTATTCGTGCGAATTTTAGATAGAAAGACTGATTGCGGGAGCTGGGAAGTGAATCCTTACCTACCGTCGATGCGAAACGATTGGAAACATCGAATATCACGTATGCGTGCCAATTATCGATAGAACGAACGATTGCGGGAGCTGGAAAGTGGATCCTTAGCTACCGTCGACGCAGAACGATTGGAAACATCGAATAGCACGTATTCGTGCCAATTATCGATAGAAAGAACGATTGCGGGAGCTGGAAAGTGAATCCTTACCTACCGTCAATGCAAAACGATTGGAAACCTCGAATAGCACGTATTCGTGCCAATTATCGATAGAAAGAACGATTGCTGGAGCTGGGAAGTGAATCCTTAGCTACCGTCGATGCAGAACGATTGGAAACATCGAATTTCACGTATTCGTGCCAATTATCCATAGAAAGAACGATTGCGGGAGCAGGGAAGTGAATCCATACCTACCGCCGATGCGAAACGATTGGAAACATCGAATATCACGTATGCGTGCCAATTATCGATAGAACGAACGATTGCGGGAGCTGGAAAGTGGATCCTTAGCTACCGTCGATGCAGAACGATTGGAAACATCGAATATCACATATTCGTGCCAATTATCGATAGAAAGAACGATTGCGGGAGCTGGGAAGTGAATCCTTAGCTACCGCCGATGCGAAACGATTGGAAACATCGAATATCACGTATTCGTCCGAATTTTAGATAGAAAGAATGATTGCGGGAGCTGGGAAGTGAATCCTTACCTACCGTCGATGCGAAACGATTGGAAACATCGAATATCACGTATGCGTGCCAATTATCGATAGAACGAACGATTGCGGGAGCTGGGAAGTGAATCCTTACCTACCGTCGATGCGAAACGATTGGAAACATCGAATATCACGTATGCGTGCCAATTATCGATAGAACGAACGATTGCGGGAGCTGGAAAGTGGATCCTTAGCTACCGTCGATGCAGAACGATTAGAAACATCGAATATCACATATTCGTGCCAATTATCGATAGAAAGAACGATTGCGGGAGCTGGGAAGTGAATCCTTAGCTACCGCCGATGCGAAACGATTGGAAACATCGAATATCACGTATTCGTCCGAATTTTAGATAGAAAGAATGATTGCGGGAGCTGGGAAGTGAATCCTTACCTACCGTCGATGCGAAACGATTGGAAACATCGAATATCACGTATGCGTGCCAATTATCGACAGAACGAACGATTGCGGGAGCTGGAAAGTGGATCCTTAGCTACCGTCGATGCAGAACGATTAGAAACATCGAATATCACATATTCGTGCCAATTATCGATAGAAAGAACGATTGCTGGAGCTGGGAAGTGAATCCTTAGCTACCGTCGATGCAGAACGATTGGAAACATCGAATTTCACGTATTCGTGCCAATTATCCATAGAAAGAAGGATTGCGGGAGCAGGGAAGTGAATCCATACCTACCGCCGATGGGAAACGATTGGAAACATCGAATATCACGTATTCGTGCGAATTTTAGATAGAAAGACTGATTGCGGGAGCTGGGAAGTGCATCCTTACCTACCGTCGATGCGAAACGATTGGAAACATCGAATATCACGTATGCGTGCCAATTATCGATAGAACGAACGATTGCGGGAGCTGGAAAGTGGATCCTTAGCTACCGTCGACGCAGAACGATTGGAAACATCGAATATCACGTATTCGTGCCAATTTTAGATAGAAAGAACGATTGCTGGAGCTGGGAAGTGAATCCTTACCTACCGTCGATGCAAAACGATTGCAAACATCGAATAGCACGTATTCGTGCCAATTATCGATAGAAAGAACGATTGCGGGAGCTGGAAAGTGAATCCTTACCTACCGTCAATGCAAAACGATTGGAAACCTCGAATAGCACGTATTCGTGCCAATTATCGATAGAAAGAACGATTGCTGGAGCTGGGAAGTGAATCCTTAGCTACCGTCGATGCAGAACGATTGGAAACATCGAATTTCACGTATTCGTGCCAATTATCCATAGAAAGAACGATTGCGGGAGCAGGGAAGTGAATCCATACCTACCGCCGATGCGAAACGATTGGAAACATCGAATATCACGTATGCGTGCCAATTATCGATAGAACGAACGATTGCGGGAGCTGGAAAGTGGATCCTTAGCTACCGTCGATGCAGAACGATTGGAAACATCGAATATCACATATTCGTGCCAATTATCGATAGAAAGAACGATTGCGGGAGCTGGGAAGTGAATCCTTAGCTACCGCCGATGCGAAACGATTGGAAACATCGAATATCACGTATTCGTCCGAATTTTAGATAGAAAGAATGATTGCGGGAGCTGGGAAGTGAATCCTTACCTACCGTCGATGCGAAACGATTGGAAACATCGAATATCACGTATGCGTGCCAATTATCGATAGAACGAACGATTGCGGGAGCTGGGAAGTGAATCCTTACCTACCGTCGATGCGAAACGATTGGAAACATCGAATATCACGTATGCGTGCCAATTATCGATAGAACGAACGATTGCGGGAGCTGGAAAGTGGATCCTTAGCTACCGTCGATGCAGAACGATTAGAAACATCGAATATCACATATTCGTGCCAATTATCGATAGAAAGAACGATTGCGGGAGCTGGGAAGTGAATCCTTAGCTACCGCCGATGCGAAACGATTGGAAACATCGAATATCACGTATTCGTCCGAATTTTAGATAGAAAGAATGATTGCGGGAGCTGGGAAGTGAATCCTTACCTACCGTCGATGCGAAACGATTGGAAACATCGAATATCACGTATGCGTGCCAATTATCGACAGAACGAACGATTGCGGGAGCTGGAAAGTGGATCCTTAGCTACCGTCGATGCAGAACGATTAGAAACATCGAATATCACATATTCGTGCCAATTATCGATAGAAAGAACGATTGCGGGAGCTGGGAAGTGAATCCTCAGCTACCATCGATGCAGAACGATTGGAAACATCGAATATCACGTATCCGTGCCAATTATCGATAGAACGAACGATTGCGGGAGCTGGAAAGTGGATCCTTAGCTACCGTCGATGCAGAACGATTGGAAACATCGAATATCACATATTCGTGCCAATTATCGATAGAAAGAACGATTGCGGGAGCTGGGAGGTGAATCCTCAGCTACCGTCGATGCAGAACGATTGGAAACATCGAATATCACGTATCCGTGCCAATTATCGATAGAACGAACGATTGCGGGAGCTGGGAAGTGAATCCATACCTACCGCCGATGCGAAACCATTGGAAACATCGAATATCACGTATTCGTGCGAATTTTAGATAGAAAGAATGATTGCGGGAGCTGGGAAGTGAATCCTTAGCTACCGTCGATGCAGAACGATTGGAAACATCGAATATCACGTATGCGTGCCAATTATCGATAGAACGAACGATTGCGGGAGCTGGAAAGTGAATCCTTAGCTACCGTCGATGCAGAACGATTGGAAACATCGAATTTCACGTATTCGTGCCAATTATCCATAGAAAGAACGATTGCGGGAGCAGGGAAGTGAATCCATACCTACCGCCGATGCGAAACGATTGGAAACATCGAATATCACGTATGCGTGCCAATTATCGATAGAACGAACGATTGCGGGAGCTGGAAAGTGGATCCTTAGCTACCGTCGATGCAGAACGATTGTAAACATCGAATATCACATATTCGTGCCAATTATCGATAGAAAGAACGATTGCGGGAGCTGGGAAGTGAATCCTTTCCTACCGTCGATGCGAAACGATTGGAAACATCGAATATCACGTATTCGTCCGAATTTTAGATAGAAAGAATGATTGCGGGAGCTGGGAAGTGAATCCTTACCTACCGTCGATGCGAAACGATTGGAAACATCGAATATCACGTATGCGTGCCAATTATCGACAGAACGAACGATTGCGGGAGCTGGAAAGTGGATCCTTAGCTACCGTCGATGCAGAACGATTAGAAACATCGAATATCACATATTCGTGCCAATTATCGATAGAAAGAACGATTGCGGGAGCTGGGAAGTGAATCCTCAGCTACCATCGATGCAGAACGATTGGAAACATCGAATATCACGTATTCGTGCCAATTTTAGATAGAACGAACGATTGCGGGAGCTGGAAAGTGGATCCTTAGCTACCGTCGATGCAGAACGATTGGAAACATCGAATATCACGTATTCGTGCCAATTTTAGATAGAAAGAACGATTGCTGGAGCTGGGAAGTGAATCCTTACCTACCGTCGATGCAGAACGATTAGAAACATCGAATATCACATATTCGTGCCAATTATCGATAGAAAGAACGATTGCTGGAGCTGGGAAGTGAATCCTTAGCTACCGTCGATGCAGAACGATTGGAAACATCGAATTTCACGTATTCGTGCCAATTATCCATAGAAAGAAGGATTGCGGGAGCAGGGAAGTGAATCCATACCTACCGCCGATGGGAAACGATTGGAAACATCGAATATCACGTATTCGTGCGAATTTTAGATAGAAAGACTGATTGCGGGAGCTGGGAAGTGAATCCTTACCTACCGTCGATGCGAAACGATTGGAAACATCGAATATCACGTATGCGTGCCAATTATCGATAGAACGAACGATTGCGGGAGCTGGAAAGTGGATCCTTAGCTACCGTCGACGCAGAACGATTGGAAACATCGAATATCACGTATTCGTGCCAATTTTAGATAGAAAGAACGATTGCTGGAGCTGGGAAGTGAATCCTTACCTACCGTCGATGCAAAACGATTGCAAACATCGAATAGCACGTATTCGTGCCAATTATCGATAGAAAGAACGATTGCGGGAGCTGGAAAGTGAATCCTTACCTACCGTCGATGCAAAACGATTGGAAACCTCGAATAGCACGTATTCGTGCCAATTATCGATAGAAAGAACGATTGCTGGAGCTGGGAAGTGAATCCTTAGCTACCGTCGATGCAGAACGATTGGAAACATCGAATTTCACGTATTCGTGCCAATTATCCATAGAAAGAACGATTGCGGGAGCAGGGAAGTGAATCCATACCTACCGCCGATGCGAAACGATTGGAAACATCGAATATCACGTATGCGTGCCAATTATCGATAGAACGAACGATTGCGGGAGCTGGAAAGTGGATCCTTAGCTACCGTCGATGCAGAACGATTGGAAACATCGAATATCACATATTCGTGCCAATTATCGATAGAAAGAACGATTGCGGGAGCTGGGAAGTGAATCCTTTCCTACCGTCGATGCGAAACGATTGGAAACATCGAATATCACGTATTCGTCCGAATTTTAGATAGAAAGAATGATTGCGGGAGCTGGGAAGTGAATCCTTACCTACCGTCGATGCGAAACGATTGGAAACATCGAATATCACGTATGCGTGCCAATTATCGATAGAACGAACGATTGCGGGAGCTGGGAAGTGAATCCTTACCTACCGTCGATGCGAAACGATTGGAAACATCGAATATCACGTATGCGTGCCAATTATCGATAGAACGAACGATTGCGGGAGCTGGAAAGTGGATCCTTAGCTACCGTCGATGCAGAACGATTAGAAACATCGAATATCACATATTCGTGCCAATTATCGATAGAAAGAACGATTGCGGGAGCTGGGAAGTGAATCCTTAGCTACCGCCGATGCGAAACGATTGGAAACATCGAATATCACGTATTCGTCCGAATTTTAGATAGAAAGAATGATTGCGGGAGCTGGGAAGTGAATCCTTACCTACCGTCGATGCGAAACGATTGGAAACATCGAATATCACGTATGCGTGCCAATTATCGACAGAACGAACGATTGCGGGAGCTGGAAAGTGGATCCTTAGCTACCGTCGATGCAGAACGATTAGAAACATCGAATATCACATATTCGTGCCAATTATCGATAGAAAGAACGATTGCGGGAGCTGGGAAGTGAATCCTCAGCTACCATCGATGCAGAACGATTGGAAACATCGAATATCACGTATCCGTGCCAATTATCGATAGAACGAACGATTGCGGGAGCTGGAAAGTGGATCCTTAGCTACCGTCGATGCAGAACGATTGGAAACATCGAATATCACATATTCGTGCCAATTATCGATAGAAAGAACGATTGCGGGAGCTGGGAGGTGAATCCTCAGCTACCGTCGATGCAGAACGATTGGAAACATCGAATATCACGTATCCGTGCCAATTATCGATAGAACGAACGATTGCGGGAGCTGGGAAGTGAATCCTTACCTACCGTCGATGCGAAACGATTGGAAACATCGAATATCACGTATGCGTGCCAATTATCGATAGAACGAACGATTGCGGGAGCTGGAAAGTGGATCCTTAGCTACCGTCGATGCAGAACGATTGGAAACATCGAATATCACATATTCGTGCCAATTATCGATAGAAAGAACGATTGCGGGAGCTGGGAAGTGAATCCTCAGCTACCGTCGATGCAGAACGATTGGAAACATCGAATATCACGTATGCGTGCCAATTATCGATAGAAAGAACCTTTGCGGGAGCTGGGAAGTGAATCCTTAGTTACCGTCGATGCAGAACGATTGGAAACATCGAATATCACATATTCGTGCCAATTAACGATAGAAAGAACGATTGCGGTTGCTGGGAAGTGAATTCTTAGCTACCGTCGATGCAGAACGATTGGAAACATCGAATATCACGTATGCGTGCCAATTATCGATAGAAAGAACGATTGCTGGAGCTGGGAAGTGAATCCTTAGTTACCGTCGATGCAAAACGATTGGAAACATCGAATATCACGTATTCGTGCCAATTTTAGATAGAAAGAACGATTGCTGGAGCTGGGAAGTGAATCCTTACCTACCGTCGATGCAAAACGATTGGAAACATCGAATATCACGTATGCGTGCTAATTATCGATAGAAAGAACGATTGCGGGAGCTGGGAAGTTAATCCTCACCTATCGTCGATGCAAAACGATTGCAAACATCGAATAGCACGTATTCGTGCCAATTATCGATAGAAAGAACGATTGCGGGAGCTGGGAAGTGAATCCTCACCTACCGTCGATGCAAAACGATTGGAAACCTCGAATAGCACGTATTCGTGTCAATTATCGATAGAAAGAACGATTGCTGGAGCTGGGAAGTGAATCCTTAGTTACCGTCGATGCAGAACGATTGGAAACATCGAATATCACATATTCGTGCCAATTAACGATAGAAAGAACGATTGCGGTTGCTGGGAAGTGAATCCTCAGCTACCGTCGATGCAGAACGATTGGAAACATCGAATATCACGTATTCGTCCGAATTTTAGATAGAAAGAATGATTGCGGGAGCTGGGAAGTGAATCCTTACCTACCGTCGATGCGAAACGATTGGAAACATCGAATATCACGTATGCGTGCCAATTATCGATAGAACGAACGATTGCGGGAGCTGGAAAGTGGATCCTTAGCTACCGTCGATGCAGAACGATTAGAAACATCGAATATCACATATTCGTGCCAATTATCGATAGAACGAACGATTGCGGGAGCTGGAAAGTGGATCCTTAGCTACCGTCGATGCAGAACGATTGGAAACATCGAATATCACATATTCGTGCCAATTATCGATAGAAAGAACGATTGCGGGAGCTGGGAAGTGAATCCTCAGCTACCGTCGATGCAGAACGATTGGAAACATCGAATATCACGTATGCGTGCCAATTATCGATAGAAAGAACGATTGCTGGAGCTGGGAAGTGAATCCTTACCTACCGTCGATGCAAAACGATTGGAAACATCGAATATCACGTATTCGTGCGAATTTTAGATAGAAAGAATGATTGCGGGAGCTGGGAAGTGAATCCTTACCTACCGTCGATGCGAAACGATTGGAAACATCGAATATCACGTATGCGTGCCAATTATCGATAGAACGAACGATTACGGGAGCTGGAAAGTGGATCCTTAGCTACCGTCGATGCAGAACGATTGGAAACATCGAATATCACGTATTCGTGCCAATTTTAGATAGAAAGAACGATTGCTGGAGCTGGGAAGTGAATCCTTACCTACCGTCGATGCAAAACGATTGGAAACATCGAATATCACGTATGCGTGCTAATTATCGATAGAAAGAACGATTGCGGGAGCTGGGAAGTTAATCCTCACCTATCGTCGATGCAAAACGATTGCAAACATCGAATAGCACGTATTCGTGCCAATTATCGATAGAAAGAACGATTGCGGGAGCTGGGAAGTGAATCCTCACCTACCGTCGATGCAAAACGATTGGAAACCTCGAATAGCACGTATTCGTGTCAATTATCGATAGAAAGAACGATTGCTGGAGCTGGGAAGTGAATCCTTAGCTACCGTCGATGCAGAACGATTGGAAACATCGAATTTCACGTATTCGTGCCAATTATCCATAGAAAGAACGATTGCGGGAGCAGGGAAGTGAATCCATACCTACCGCCGATGCGAAACGATTGGAAACATCGAATATCACGTATTCGTGCGAATTTTAGATAGAAAGAATGATTGCGGGAGCTGGGAAGTGAATCCATACCTACCGCCGATGCGAAACGATTGGAAACATCGAATATCACTTATTCGTGCGAATTTTAGATAGAAAGAATGATTCCGGGTGCTGGGAAGTGAATCCTTACCTACCGTCGATGCGAAACGATTGGAAACATCGAATATCACGTATGCGTGCCAATTATCGATAGAACGAACGATTGCGGGAGCTGGAAAGTGGATCCTTAGCTACCGTCGATGCAGAACGATTGGAAACATCGAATATCACATATTCGTGCCAATTATCGATAGAAAGAACGATTGCGGGAGCTGGGAAGTGAATCCTCAGCTACCGTCGATGCAGAACGATTGGAAACATCGAATATCACGTATGCGTGCTAATTATCGATAGAAAGAACGATTGCGGGAGCAGGGAAGTGAATCCATACCTACCGCCGATGCGAAACGATTGGAAACATCGAATATCACGTATGCGTGCCAATTATCGATAGAACGAACGATTGCGGGAGCTGGAAAGTGGATCCTTAGCTACCGTCGATGCAGAACGATTAGAAACATCGAATATCACATATTCGTGCCAATTATCGATAGAAAGAACGATTGCTGGAGCTGGGAAGTGAATCCTTAGCTACCGTCGATGCAGAACGATTGGAAACATCGAATTTCACGTATTCGTGCCAATTATCCATAGAAAGAAGGATTGCGGGAGCAGGGAAGTGAATCCATACCTACCGCCGATGGGAAACGATTGGAAACATCGAATATCACGTATTCGTGCGAATTTTAGATAGAAAGACTGATTGCGGGAGCTGGGAAGTGAATCCTTACCTACCGTCGATGCGAAACGATTGGAAACATCGAATATCACGTATGCGTGCCAATTATCGATAGAACGAACGATTGCGGGAGCTGGAAAGTGGATCCTTAGCTACCGTCGACGCAGAACGATTGGAAACATCGAATATCACGTATTCGTGCCAATTTTAGATAGAAAGAACGATTGCTGGAGCTGGGAAGTGAATCCTTACCTACCGTCGATGCAAAACGATTGCAAACATCGAATAGCACGTATTCGTGCCAATTATCGATAGAAAGAACGATTGCGGGAGCTGGAAAGTGAATCCTTACCTACCGTCGATGCAAAACGATTGGAAACCTCGAATAGCACGTATTCGTGCCAATTATCGATAGAAAGAACGATTGCTGGAGCTGGGAAGTGAATCCTTAGCTACCGTCGATGCAGAACGATTGGAAACATCGAATTTCACGTATTCGTGCCAATTATCCATAGAAAGAACGATTGCGGGAGCAGGGAAGTGAATCCATACCTACCGCCGATGCGAAACGATTGGAAACATCGAATATCACGTATGCGTGCCAATTATCGATAGAACGAACGATTGCGGGAGCTGGAAAGTGGATCCTTAGCTACCGTCGATGCAGAACGATTGGAAACATCGAATATCACATATTCGTGCCAATTATCGATAGAAAGAACGATTGCGGGAGCTGGGAAGTGAATCCTTTCCTACCGTCGATGCGAAACGATTGGAAACATCGAATATCACGTATTCGTCCGAATTTTAGATAGAAAGAATGATTGCGGGAGCTGGGAAGTGAATCCTTACCTACCGTCGATGCGAAACGATTGGAAACATCGAATATCACGTATGCGTGCCAATTATCGATAGAACGAACGATTGCGGGAGCTGGGAAGTGAATCCTTACCTACCGTCGATGCGAAACGATTGGAAACATCGAATATCACGTATGCGTGCCAATTATCGATAGAACGAACGATTGCGGGAGCTGGAAAGTGGATCCTTAGCTACCGTCGATGCAGAACGATTAGAAACATCGAATATCACATATTCGTGCCAATTATCGATAGAAAGAACGATTGCGGGAGCTGGGAAGTGAATCCTTAGCTACCGCCGATGCGAAACGATTGGAAACATCGAATATCACGTATTCGTCCGAATTTTAGATAGAAAGAATGATTGCGGGAGCTGGGAAGTGAATCCTTACCTACCGTCGATGCGAAACGATTGGAAACATCGAATATCACGTATGCGTGCCAATTATCGACAGAACGAACGATTGCGGGAGCTGGAAAGTGGATCCTTAGCTACCGTCGATGCAGAACGATTAGAAACATCGAATATCACATATTCGTGCCAATTATCGATAGAAAGAACGATTGCGGGAGCTGGGAAGTGAATCCTCAGCTACCATCGATGCAGAACGATTGGAAACATCGAATATCACGTATCCGTGCCAATTATCGATAGAACGAACGATTGCGGGAGCTGGAAAGTGGATCCTTAGCTACCGTCGATGCAGAACGATTGGAAACATCGAATATCACATATTCGTGCCAATTATCGATAGAAAGAACGATTGCGGGAGCTGGGAGGTGAATCCTCAGCTACCGTCGATGCAGAACGATTGGAAACATCGAATATCACGTATCCGTGCCAATTATCGATAGAACGAACGATTGCGGGAGCTGGGAAGTGAATCCATACCTACCGCCGATGCGAAACCATTGGAAACATCGAATATCACGTATTCGTGCGAATTTTAGATAGAAAGAATGATTGCGGGAGCTGGGAAGTGAATCCTTAGCTACCGTCGATGCAGAACGATTGGAAACATCGAATATCACGTATGCGTGCCAATTATCGATAGAACGAACGATTGCGGGAGCTGGAAAGTGAATCCTTAGCTACCGTCGATGCAGAACGATTGGAAACATCGAATTTCACGTATTCGTGCCAATTATCCATAGAAAGAACGATTGCGGGAGCAGGGAAGTGAATCCATACCTACCGCCGATGCGAAACGATTGGAAACATCGAATATCACGTATGCGTGCCAATTATCGATAGAACGAACGATTGCGGGAGCTGGAAAATGGATCCTTAGCTACCGTCGATGCAGAACGATTGTAAACATCGAATATCACATATTCGTGCCAATTATCGATAGAAAGAACGATTGCGGGAGCTGGGAAGTGAATCCTTTCCTACCGTCGATGCGAAACGATTGGAAACATCGAATATCACGTATTCGTCCGAATTTTAGATAGAAAGAATGATTGCGGGAGCTGGGAAGTGAATCCTTACCTACCGTCGATGCGAAACGATTGGAAACATCGAATATCACGTATGCGTGCCAATTATCGACAGAACGAACGATTGCGGGAGCTGGAAAGTGGATCCTTAGCTACCGTCGATGCAGAACGATTAGAAACATCGAATATCACATATTCGTGCCAATTATCGATAGAAAGAACGATTGCGGGAGCTGGGAAGTGAATCCTCAGCTACCATCGATGCAGAACGATTGGAAACATCGAATATCACGTATCCGTGCCAATTATCGATAGAACGAACGATTGCGGGAGCTGGAAAGTGGATCCTTAGCTACCGTCGATGCAGAACGATTGGAAACATCGAATATCACATATTCGTGCCAATTATCGATAGAAAGAACGATTGCGGGAGCTGGGAGGTGAATCCTCAGCTACCGTCGATGCAGAACGATTGGAAACATCGAATATCACGTATCCGTGCCAATTATCGATAGAACGAACGATTGCGGGAGCTGGAAAGTGGATCCTTAGCTACCGTCGATGCAGAACGATTGGAAACATCGAATATCACATATTCGTGCCAATTATCGATAGAAAGAACGATTGCGGGAGCTGGGAGGTGAATCCTCAGCTACCGTCGATGCAGAACGATTGGAAACATCGAATATCACGTATGCGTGCCAATTATCGATAGAAAGAACGATTGCGGTTGCTGGGAAGTGAATTCTTAGCTACCGTCGATGCAGAACGATTGGAAACATCGAATATCACGTATGCGTGCCAATTATCGATAGAAAGAACGATTGCTGGAGCTGGGAAGTGAATCCTTACCTACCGTCGATGCAAAACGATTGGAAACATCGAATATCACGTATGCGTGCCAATTATCGATAGAACGAACGATTGCGGGAGCTGGAAAGTGGATCCTTAGCTACCGTCGATGCAGAACGATTGGAAACATCGAATATCACGTATTCGTGCCAATTTTAGATAGAAAGAACGATTGCTGGAGCTGGGAAGTGAATCCTTACCTACCGTCGATGCAGAACGATTAGAAACATCGAATATCACATATTCGTGCCAATTATCGATAGAAAGAACGATTGCTGGAGCTGGGAAGTGAATCCTTAGCTACCGTCGATGCAGAACGATTGGAAACATCGAATTTCACGTATTCGTGCCAATTATCCATAGAAAGAAGGATTGCGGGAGCAGGGAAGTGAATCCATACCTACCGCCGATGGGAAACGATTGGAAACATCGAATATCACGTATTCGTGCGAATTTTAGATAGAAAGACTGATTGCGGGAGCTGGGAAGTGAATCCTTACCTACCGTCGATGCGAAACGATTGGAAACATCGAATATCACGTATGCGTGCCAATTATCGATAGAACGAACGATTGCGGGAGCTGGAAAGTGGATCCTTAGCTACCGTCGACGCAGAACGATTGGAAACATCGAATATCACGTATTCGTGCCAATTTTAGATAGAAAGAACGATTGCTGGAGCTGGGAAGTGAATCCTTACCTACCGTCGATGCAAAACGATTGCAAACATCGAATAGCACGTATTCGTGCCAATTATCGATAGAAAGAACGATTGCGGGAGCTGGAAAGTGAATCCTTACCTACCGTCAATGCAAAACGATTGGAAACCTCGAATAGCACGTATTCGTGCCAATTATCGATAGAAAGAACGATTGCTGGAGCTGGGAAGTGAATCCTTAGCTACCGTCGATGCAGAACGATTGGAAACATCGAATTTCACGTATTCGTGCCAATTATCCATAGAAAGAACGATTGCGGGAGCAGGGAAGTGAATCCATACCTACCGCCGATGCGAAACGATTGGAAACATCGAATATCACGTATGCGTGCCAATTATCGATAGAACGAACGATTGCGGGAGCTGGAAAGTGGATCCTTAGCTACCGTCGATGCAGAACGATTGGAAACATCGAATATCACATATTCGTGCCAATTATCGATAGAAAGAACGATTGCGGGAGCTGGGAAGTGAATCCTTAGCTACCGCCGATGCGAAACGATTGGAAACATCGAATATCACGTATTCGTCCGAATTTTAGATAGAAAGAATGATTGCGGGAGCTGGGAAGTGAATCCTTACCTACCGTCGATGCGAAACGATTGGAAACATCGAATATCACGTATGCGTGCCAATTATCGATAGAACGAACGATTGCGGGAGCTGGGAAGTGAATCCTTACCTACCGTCGATGCGAAACGATTGGAAACATCGAATATCACGTATGCGTGCCAATTATCGATAGAACGAACGATTGCGGGAGCTGGAAAGTGGATCCTTAGCTACCGTCGATGCAGAACGATTAGAAACATCGAATATCACATATTCGTGCCAATTATCGATAGAAAGAACGATTGCGGGAGCTGGGAAGTGAATCCTTAGCTACCGCCGATGCGAAACGATTGGAAACATCGAATATCACGTATTCGTCCGAATTTTAGATAGAAAGAATGATTGCGGGAGCTGGGAAGTGAATCCTTACCTACCGTCGATGCGAAACGATTGGAAACATCGAATATCACGTATGCGTGCCAATTATCGACAGAACGAACGATTGCGGGAGCTGGAAAGTGGATCCTTAGCTACCGTCGATGCAGAACGATTAGAAACATCGAATATCACATATTCGTGCCAATTATCGATAGAAAGAACGATTGCTGGAGCTGGGAAGTGAATCCTTAGCTACCGTCGATGCAGAACGATTGGAAACATCGAATTTCACGTATTCGTGCCAATTATCCATAGAAAGAAGGGTTGCGGGAGCAGGGAAGTGAATCCATACCTACCGCCGATGGGAAACGATTGGAAACATCGAATATCACGTATTCGTGCGAATTTTAGATAGAAAGACTGATTGCGGGAGCTGGGAAGTGAATCCTCAGCTACCGTCGATGCAGAACGATTGGAAACATCGAATATCACGTATGCGTGCTAATTATCGATAGAAAGAACGATTGCGGGAGCAGGGAAGTGAATCCATACCTACCGCCGATGCGAAACGATTGGAAACATCGAATATCACGTATGCGTGCCAATTATCGATAGAACGAACGATTGCGGGAGCTGGAAAGTGGATCCTTAGCTACCGTCGATGCAGAACGATTAGAAACATCGAATATCACATATTCGTGCCAATTATCGATAGAAAGAACGATTGCTGGAGCTGGGAAGTGAATCCTTAGCTACCGTCGATGCAGAACGATTGGAAACATCGAATTTCACGTATTCGTGCCAATTATCGATAGAAAGAACGATTGCTGGAGCTGGGAAGTGAATCCTTAGCTACCGTCGATGCAGAACGATTGGAAACATCGAATTTCACGTATTCGTGCCAATTATCCATAGAAAGAACGATTGCGGGAGCAGGGAAGTGAATCCATACCTACCGCCGATGCGAAACGATTGGAAACATCGAATATCACGTATGCGTGCCAATTATCGATAGAACGAACGATTGCGGGAGCTGGAAAGTGGATCCTTAGCTACCGTCGATGCAGAACGATTGGAAACATCGAATATCACATATTCGTGCCAATTATCGATAGAAAGAACGATTGCGGGAGCTGGGAAGTGAATCCTTAGCTACCGCCGATGCGAAACGATTGGAAACATCGAATATCACGTATTCGTCCGAATTTTAGATAGAAAGAATGATTGCGGGAGCTGGGAAGTGAATCCTTACCTACCGTCGATGCGAAACGATTGGAAACATCGAATATCACGTATGCGTGCCAATTATCGATAGAACGAACGATTGCGGGAGCTGGGAAGTGAATCCTTACCTACCGTCGATGCGAAACGATTGGAAACATCGAATATCACGTATGCGTGCCAATTATCGATAGAACGAACGATTGCGGGAGCTGGAAAGTGGATCCTTAGCTACCGTCGATGCAGAACGATTAGAAACATCGAATATCACATATTCGTGCCAATTATCGATAGAAAGAACGATTGCGGGAGCTGGGAAGTGAATCCTTAGCTACCGCCGATGCGAAACGATTGGAAACATCGAATATCACGTATTCGTCCGAATTTTAGATAGAAAGAATGATTGCGGGAGCTGGGAAGTGAATCCTTACCTACCGTCGATGCGAAACGATTGGAAACATCGAATATCACGTATGCGTGCCAATTATCGACAGAACGAACGATTGCGGGAGCTGGAAAGTGGATCCTTAGCTACCGTCGATGCAGAACGATTAGAAACATCGAATATCACATATTCGTGCCAATTATCGATAGAAAGAACGATTGCGGGAGCTGGGAAGTGAATCCTCAGCTACCATCGATGCAGAACGATTGGAAACATCGAATATCACGTATCCGTGCCAATTATCGATAGAACGAACGATTGCGGGAGCTGGAAAGTGGATCCTTAGCTACCGTCGATGCAGAACGATTGGAAACATCGAATATCACATATTCGTGCCAATTATCGATAGAAAGAACGATTGCGGGAGCTGGGAGGTGAATCCTCAGCTACCGTCGATGCAGAACGATTGGAAACATCGAATATCACGTATCCGTGCCAATTATCGATAGAACGAACGATTGCGGGAGCTGGGAAGTGAATCCATACCTACCGCCGATGCGAAACCATTGGAAACATCGAATATCACGTATTCGTGCGAATTTTAGATAGAAAGAATGATTGCGGGAGCTGGGAAGTGAATCCTTAGCTACCGTCGATGCAGAACGATTGGAAACATCGAATATCACGTATGCGTGCCAATTATCGATAGAACGAACGATTGCGGGAGCTGGAAAGTGAATCCTTAGCTACCGTCGATGCAGAACGATTGGAAACATCGAATTTCACGTATTCGTGCCAATTATCCATAGAAAGAACGATTGCGGGAGCAGGGAAGTGAATCCATACCTACCGCCGATGCGAAACGATTGGAAACATCGAATATCACGTATGCGTGCCAATTATCGATAGAACGAACGATTGCGGGAGCTGGAAAGTGGATCCTTAGCTACCGTCGATGCAGAACGATTGTAAACATCGAATATCACATATTCGTGCCAATTATCGATAGAAAGAACGATTGCGGGAGCTGGGAAGTGAATCCTTTCCTACCGTCGATGCGAAACGATTGGAAACATCGAATATCACGTATTCGTCCGAATTTTAGATAGAAAGAATGATTGCGGGAGCTGGGAAGTGAATCCTTACCTACCGTCGATGCGAAACGATTGGAAACATCGAATATCACGTATGCGTGCCAATTATCGACAGAACGAACGATTGCGGGAGCTGGAAAGTGGATCCTTAGCTACCGTCGATGCAGAACGATTAGAAACATCGAATATCACATATTCGTGCCAATTATCGATAGAAAGAACGATTGCGGGAGCTGGGAAGTGAATCCTCAGCTACCATCGATGCAGAACGATTGGAAACATCGAATATCACGTATTCGTGCCAATTTTAGATAGAAAGAACGATTGCTGGAGCTGGGAAGTGAATTCTTAGCTACCGTCGATGCAGAACGATTGGAAACATCGAATATCACGTATGCGTGCCAATTATCGATAGAAAGAACGATTGCTGGAGCTGGGAAGTGAATCCTTACCTACCGTCGATGCAAAACGATTGGAAACATCGAATATCACGTATGCGTGCCAATTATCGATAGAACGAACGATTGCGGGAGCTGGAAAGTGGATCCTTAGCTACCGTCGATGCAGAACGATTGGAAACATCGAATATCACGTATTCGTGCCAATTTTAGATAGAAAGAACGATTGCTGGAGCTGGGAAGTGAATCCTTACCTACCGTCGATGCAGAACGATTAGAAACATCGAATATCACATATTCGTGCCAATTATCGATAGAAAGAACGATTGCTGGAGCTGGGAAGTGAATCCTTAGCTACCGTCGATGCAGAACGATTGGAAACATCGAATTTCACGTATTCGTGCCAATTATCCATAGAAAGAAGGATTGCGGGAGCAGGGAAGTGAATCCATACCTACCGCCGATGGGAAACGATTGGAAACATCGGATATCACGTATTCGTGCGAATTTTAGATAGAAAGACTGATTGCGGGAGCTGGGAAGTGAATCCTTACCTACCGTCGATGCGAAACGATTGGAAACATCGAATATCACGTATGCGTGCCAATTATCGATAGAACGAACGATTGCGGGAGCTGGAAAGTGGATCCTTAGCTACCGTCGACGCAGAACGATTGGAAACATCGAATATCACGTATTCGTGCCAATTTTAGATAGAAAGAACGATTGCTGGAGCTGGGAAGTGAATCCTTACCTACCGTCGATGCAAAACGATTGCAAACATCGAATAGCACGTATTCGTGCCAATTATCGATAGAAAGAACGATTGCGGGAGCTGGAAAGTGAATCCTTACCTACCGTCGATGCAAAACGATTGGAAACCTCGAATAGCACGTATTCGTGCCAATTATCGATAGAAAGAACGATTGCTGGAGCTGGGAAGTGAATCCTTAGCTACCGTCGATGCAGAACGATTGGAAACATCGAATTTCACGTATTCGTGCCAATTATCCATAGAAAGAACGATTGCGGGAGCAGGGAAGTGAATCCATACCTACCGCCGATGCGAAACGATTGGAAACATCGAATATCACGTATGCGTGCCAATTATCGATAGAACGAACGATTGCGGGAGCTGGAAAGTGGATCCTTAGCTACCGTCGATGCAGAACGATTGGAAACATCGAATATCACATATTCGTGCCAATTATCGATAGAAAGAACGATTGCGGGAGCTGGGAAGTGAATCCTTTCCTACCGTCGATGCGAAACGATTGGAAACATCGAATATCACGTATTCGTCCGAATTTTAGATAGAAAGAATGATTGCGGGAGCTGGGAAGTGAATCCTTACCTACCGTCGATGCGAAACGATTGGAAACATCGAATATCACGTATGCGTGCCAATTATCGATAGAACGAACGATTGCGGGAGCTGGGAAGTGAATCCTTACCTACCGTCGATGCGAAACGATTGGAAACATCGAATATCACGTATGCGTGCCAATTATCGATAGAACGAACGATTGCGGGAGCTGGAAAGTGGATCCTTAGCTACCGTCGATGCAGAACGATTAGAAACATCGAATATCACATATTCGTGCCAATTATCGATAGAAAGAACGATTGCGGGAGCTGGGAAGTGAATCCTTAGCTACCGCCGATGCGAAACGATTGGAAACATCGAATATCACGTATTCGTCCGAATTTTAGATAGAAAGAATGATTGCGGGAGCTGGGAAGTGAATCCTTACCTACCGTCGATGCGAAACGATTGGAAACATCGAATATCACGTATGCGTGCCAATTATCGACAGAACGAACGATTGCGGGAGCTGGAAAGTGGATCCTTAGCTACCGTCGATGCAGAACGATTAGAAACATCGAATATCACATATTCGTGCCAATTATCGATAGAAAGAACGATTGCGGGAGCTGGGAAGTGAATCCTCAGCTACCATCGATGCAGAACGATTGGAAACATCGAATATCACGTATCCGTGCCAATTATCGATAGAACGAACGATTGCGGGAGCTGGAAAGTGAATCCATACCTACCGCCGATGCGAAACCATTGGAAACATCGAATATCACGTATTCGTGCGAATTTTAGATAGAAAGAATGATTGCGGGAGCTGGGAAGTGAATCCTTAGCTACCGTCGATGCAGAACGATTGGAAACATCGAATATCACGTATGCGTGCCAATTATCGATAGAACGAACGATTGCGGGAGCTGGAAAGTGAATCCTTAGCTACCGTCGATGCAGAACGATTGGAAACATCGAATTTCACGTATTCGTGCCAATTATCCATAGAAAGAACGATTGCGGGAGCAGGGAAGTGAATCCATACCTACCGCCGATGCGAAACGATTGGAAACATCGAATATCACGTATGCGTGCCAATTATCGATAGAACGAACGATTGCGGGAGCTGGAAAGTGGATCCTTAGCTACCGTCGATGCAGAACGATTGTAAACATCGAATATCACATATTCGTGCCAATTATCGATAGAAAGAACGATTGCGGGAGCTGGGAAGTGAATCCTTTCCTACCGTCGATGCGAAACGATTGGAAACATCGAATATCACGTATTCGTCCGAATTTTAGATAGAAAGAATGATTGCGGGAGCTGGGAAGTGAATCCTTACCTACCGTCGATGCGAAACGATTGGAAACATCGAATATCACGTATGCGTGCCAATTATCGACAGAACGAACGATTGCGGGAGCTGGAAAGTGGATCCTTAGCTACCGTCGATGCAGAACGATTAGAAACATCGAATATCACATATTCGTGCCAATTATCGATAGAAAGAACGATTGCGGGAGCTGGGAAGTGAATCCTCAGCTACCATCGATGCAGAACGATTGGAAACATCGAATATCACGTATTCGTGCCAATTTTAGATAGAAAGAACGATTGCTGGAGCTGGGAAGTGAATTCTTAGCTACCGTCGATGCAGAACGATTGGAAACATCGAATATCACGTATGCGTGCCAATTATCGATAGAAAGAACGATTGCTGGAGCTGGGAAGTGAATCCTTACCTACCGTCGATGCAAAACGATTGGAAACATCGAATATCACGTATGCGTGCCAATTATCGATAGAACGAACGATTGCGGGAGCTGGAAAGTGGATCCTTAGCTACCGTCGATGCAGAACGATTGGAAACATCGAATATCACGTATTCGTGCCAATTTTAGATAGAAAGAACGATTGCTGGAGCTGGGAAGTGAATCCTTACCTACCGTCGATGCAGAACGATTAGAAACATCGAATATCACATATTCGTGCCAATTATCGATAGAAAGAACGATTGCTGGAGCTGGGAAGTGAATCCTTAGCTACCGTCGATGCAGAACGATTGGAAACATCGAATTTCACGTATTCGTGCCAATTATCCATAGAAAGAAGGATTGCGGGAGCAGGGAAGTGAATCCATACCTACCGCCGATGGGAAACGATTGGAAACATCGGATATCACGTATTCGTGCGAATTTTAGATAGAAAGACTGATTGCGGGAGCTGGGAAGTGAATCCTTACCTACCGTCGATGCGAAACGATTGGAAACATCGAATATCACGTATGCGTGCCAATTATCGATAGAACGAACGATTGCGGGAGCTGGAAAGTGGATCCTTAGCTACCGTCGACGCAGAACGATTGGAAACATCGAATATCACGTATTCGTGCCAATTTTAGATAGAAAGAACGATTGCTGGAGCTGGGAAGTGAATCCTTACCTACCGTCGATGCAAAACGATTGCAAACATCGAATAGCACGTATTCGTGCCAATTATCGATAGAAAGAACGATTGCGGGAGCTGGAAAGTGAATCCTTACCTACCGTCGATGCAAAACGATTGGAAACCTCGAATAGCACGTATTCGTGCCAATTATCGATAGAAAGAACGATTGCTGGAGCTGGGAAGTGAATCCTTAGCTACCGTCGATGCAGAACGATTGGAAACATCGAATTTCACGTATTCGTGCCAATTATCCATAGAAAGAACGATTGCGGGAGCAGGGAAGTGAATCCATACCTACCGCCGATGCGAAACGATTGGAAACATCGAATATCACGTATGCGTGCCAATTATCGATAGAACGAACGATTGCGGGAGCTGGAAAGTGGATCCTTAGCTACCGTCGATGCAGAACGATTGGAAACATCGAATATCACATATTCGTGCCAATTATCGATAGAAAGAACGATTGCGGGAGCTGGGAAGTGAATCCTTTCCTACCGTCGATGCGAAACGATTGGAAACATCGAATATCACGTATTCGTCCGAATTTTAGATAGAAAGAATGATTGCGGGAGCTGGGAAGTGAATCCTTACCTACCGTCGATGCGAAACGATTGGAAACATCGAATATCACGTATGCGTGCCAATTATCGATAGAACGAACGATTGCGGGAGCTGGGAAGTGAATCCTTACCTACCGTCGATGCGAAACGATTGGAAACATCGAATATCACGTATGCGTGCCAATTATCGATAGAACGAACGATTGCGGGAGCTGGAAAGTGGATCCTTAGCTACCGTCGATGCAGAACGATTAGAAACATCGAATATCACATATTCGTGCCAATTATCGATAGAAAGAACGATTGCGGGAGCTGGGAAGTGAATCCTTAGCTACCGCCGATGCGAAACGATTGGAAACATCGAATATCACGTATTCGTCCGAATTTTAGATAGAAAGAATGATTGCGGGAGCTGGGAAGTGAATCCTTACCTACCGTCGATGCGAAACGATTGGAAACATCGAATATCACGTATGCGTGCCAATTATCGACAGAACGAACGATTGCGGGAGCTGGAAAGTGGATCCTTAGCTACCGTCGATGCAGAACGATTAGAAACATCGAATATCACATATTCGTGCCAATTATCGATAGAAAGAACGATTGCGGGAGCTGGGAAGTGAATCCTCAGCTACCATCGATGCAGAACGATTGGAAACATCGAATATCACGTATCCGTGCCAATTATCGATAGAACGAACGATTGCGGGAGCTGGAAAGTGGATCCTTAGCTACCGTCGATGCAGAACGATTGGAAACATCGAATATCACGTATTCGTGCCAATTTTAGATAGAAAGAACGATTGCTGGAGCTGGGAAGTGAATCCTTACCTACCGTCGATGCAGAACGATTAGAAACATCGAATATCACATATTCGTGCCAATTATCGATAGAAAGAACGATTGCTGGAGCTGGGAAGTGAATCCTTAGCTACCGTCGATGCAGAACGATTGGAAACATCGAATTTCACGTATTCGTGCCAATTATCCATAGAAAGAAGGATTGCGGGAGCAGGGAAGTGAATCCATACCTACCGCCGATGGGAAACGATTGGAAACATCGGATATCACGTATTCGTGCGAATTTTAGATAGAAAGACTGATTGCGGGAGCTGGGAAGTGAATCCTTACCTACCGTCGATGCGAAACGATTGGAAACATCGAATATCACGTATGCGTGCCAATTATCGATAGAACGAACGATTGCGGGAGCTGGAAAGTGGATCCTTAGCTACCGTCGACGCAGAACGATTGGAAACATCGAATATCACGTATTCGTGCCAATTTTAGATAGAAAGAACGATTGCTGGAGCTGGGAAGTGAATCCTTACCTACCGTCGATGCAAAACGATTGCAAACATCGAATAGCACGTATTCGTGCCAATTATCGATAGAAAGAACGATTGCGGGAGCTGGAAAGTGAATCCTTACCTACCGTCGATGCAAAACGATTGGAAACCTCGAATAGCACGTATTCGTGCCAATTATCGATAGAAAGAACGATTGCTGGAGCTGGGAAGTGAATCCTTAGCTACCGTCGATGCAGAACGATTGGAAACATCGAATTTCACGTATTCGTGCCAATTATCCATAGAAAGAACGATTGCGGGAGCAGGGAAGTGAATCCATACCTACCGCCGATGCGAAACGATTGGAAACATCGAATATCACGTATGCGTGCCAATTATCGATAGAACGAACGATTGCGGGAGCTGGAAAGTGGATCCTTAGCTACCGTCGATGCAGAACGATTGGAAACATCGAATATCACGTATGCGTGCCAATTATCGATAGAAAGAACGATTGCTGGAGCTGGGAAGTGAATCCTTACCTACCGTCGATGCAAAACGATTGGAAACATCGAATATCACGTATTCGTGCCAATTTTAGATAGAAAGAACGATTGCTGGAGCTGGGAAGTGAATCCTTACCTACCGTCGATGCAAAACGATTGGAAACATCGAATATCACGTATGCGTGCTAATTATCGATAGAAAGAACGATTGCGGGAGCTGGGAAGTTAATCCTCACCTATCGTCGATGCAAAACGATTGCAAACATCGAATATCACGTATGCGTGCCAATTATCGATAGAAAGAACGATTGCGGGAGCTGGGAAGTGAATCCTTAGTTACCGTCGATGCAGAACGATTGGAAACATCGAATATCACATATTCGTGCCAATTAACGATAGAAAGAACGATTGCGGTTGCTGGGAAGTGAATCCTCAGCTACCGTCGATGCAGAACGATTGGAAACATCGAATATCACGTATTCGTCCGAATTTTAGATAGAAAGAATGATTGCGGGAGCTGGGAAGTGAATCCTTACCTACCGTCGATGCGAAACGATTGGAAACATCGAATATCACGTATGCGTGCCAATTATCGATAGAACGAACGATTGCGGGAGCTGGAAAGTGGATCCTTAGCTACCGTCGATGCAGAACGATTAGAAACATCGAATATCACATATTCGTGCCAATTATCGATAGAACGAACGATTGCGGGAGCTGGAAAGTGGATCCTTAGCTACCGTCGATGCAGAACGATTGGAAACATCGAATATCACATATTCGTGCCAATTATCGATAGAAAGAACGATTGCGGGAGCTGGGAAGTGAATCCTCAGCTACCGTCGATGCAGAACGATTGGAAACATCGAATATCACGTATGCGTGCCAATTATCGATAGAAAGAACGATTGCTGGAGCTGGGAAGTGAATCCTTACCTACCGTCGATGCAAAACGATTGGAAACATCGAATATCACGTATTCGTGCGAATTTTAGATAGAAAGAATGATTGCGGGAGCTGGGAAGTGAATCCTTACCTACCGTCGATGCGAAACGATTGGAAACATCGAATATCACGTATGCGTGCCAATTATCGATAGAACGAACGATTACGGGAGCTGGAAAGTGGATCCTTAGCTACCGTCGATGCAGAACGATTGGAAACATCGAATATCACGTATTCGTGCCAATTTTAGATAGAAAGAACGATTGCTGGAGCTGGGAAGTGAATCCTTACCTACCGTCGATGCAAAACGATTGGAAACATCGAATATCACGTATGCGTGCTAATTATCGATAGAAAGAACGATTGCGGGAGCTGGGAAGTTAATCCTCACCTATCGTCGATGCAAAACGATTGCAAACATCGAATAGCACGTATTCGTGCCAATTATCGATAGAAAGAACGATTGCGGGAGCTGGGAAGTGAATCCTCACCTACCGTCGATGCAAAACGATTGGAAACCTCGAATAGCACGTATTCGTGTCAATTATCGATAGAAAGAACGATTGCTGGAGCTGGGAAGTGAATCCTTAGCTACCGTCGATGCAGAACGATTGGAAACATCGAATTTCACGTATTCGTGCCAATTATCCATAGAAAGAACGATTGCGGGAGCAGGGAAGTGAATCCATACCTACCGCCGATGCGAAACGATTGGAAACATCGAATATCACGTATTCGTGCGAATTTTAGATAGAAAGAATGATTGCGGGAGCTGGGAAGTGAATCCATACCTACCGCCGATGCGAAACGATTGGAAACATCGAATATCACTTATTCGTGCGAATTTTAGATAGAAAGAATGATTCCGGGTGCTGGGAAGTGAATCCTTACCTACCGTCGATGCGAAACGATTGGAAACATCGAATATCACGTATGCGTGCCAATTATCGATAGAACGAACGATTGCGGGAGCTGGAAAGTGGATCCTTAGCTACCGTCGATGCAGAACGATTGGAAACATCGAATATCACATATTCGTGCCAATTATCGATAGAAAGAACGATTGCGGGAGCTGGGAAGTGAATCCTCAGCTACCGTCGATGCAGAACGATTGGAAACATCGAATATCACGTATGCGTGCTAATTATCGATAGAAAGAACGATTGCGGGAGCAGGGAAGTGAATCCATACCTACCGCCGATGCGAAACGATTGGAAACATCGAATATCACGTATGCGTGCCAATTATCGATAGAACGAACGATTGCGGGAGCTGGAAAGTGGATCCTTAGCTACCGTCGACGCAGAACGATTGGAAACATCGAATATCACGTATTCGTGCCAATTTTAGATAGAAAGAACGATTGCTGGAGCTGGGAAGTGAATCCTTACCTACCGTCGATGCAAAACGATTGCAAACATCGAATAGCACGTATTCGTGCCAATTATCGATAGAAAGAACGATTGCGGGAGCTGGAAAGTGAATCCTTACCTACCGTCGATGCAAAACGATTGGAAACCTCGAATAGCACGTATTCGTGCCAATTATCGATAGAAAGAACGATTGCTGGAGCTGGGAAGTGAATCCTTAGCTACCGTCGATGCAGAACGATTGGAAACATCGAATTTCACGTATTCGTGCCAATTATCCATAGAAAGAAGGATTGCGGGAGCAGGGAAGTGAATCCATACCTACCGCCGATGGGAAACGATTGGAAACATCGAATATCACGTATTCGTGCGAATTTTAGATAGAAAGACTGATTGCGGGAGCTGGGAAGTGAATCCTTACCTACCGTCGATGCGAAACGATTGGAAACATCGAATATCACGTATGCGTGCCAATTATCGATAGAACGAACGATTGCGGGAGCTGGAAAGTGGATCCTTAGCTACCGTCGACGCAGAACGATTGGAAACATCGAATATCACGTATTCGTGCCAATTTTAGATAGAAAGAACGATTGCTGGAGCTGGGAAGTGAATCCTTACCTACCGTCGATGCAAAACGATTGCAAACATCGAATAGCACGTATTCGTGCCAATTATCGATAGAAAGAACGATTGCGGGAGCTGGAAAGTGAATCCTTACCTACCGTCGATGCAAAACGATTGGAAACCTCGAATAGCACGTATTCGTGCCAATTATCGATAGAAAGAACGATTGCTGGAGCTGGGAAGTGAATCCTTAGCTACCGTCGATGCAGAACGATTGGAAACATCGAATTTCACGTATTCGTGCCAATTATCCATAGAAAGAACGATTGCGGGAGCAGGGAAGTGAATCCATACCTACCGCCGATGCGAAACGATTGGAAACATCGAATATCACGTATGCGTGCCAATTATCGATAGAACGAACGATTGCGGGAGCTGGAAAGTGGATCCTTAGCTACCGTCGATGCAGAACGATTGGAAACATCGAATATCACATATTCGTGCCAATTATCGATAGAAAGAACGATTGCGGGAGCTGGGAAGTGAATCCTTTCCTACCGTCGATGCGAAACGATTGGAAACATCGAATATCACGTATTCGTCCGAATTTTAGATAGAAAGAATGATTGCGGGAGCTGGGAAGTGAATCCTTACCTACCGTCGATGCGAAACGATTGGAAACATCGAATATCACGTATGCGTGCCAATTATCGATAGAACGAACGATTGCGGGAGCTGGGAAGTGAATCCTTACCTACCGTCGATGCGAAACGATTGGAAACATCGAATATCACGTATGCGTGCCAATTATCGATAGAACGAACGATTGCGGGAGCTGGAAAGTGGATCCTTAGCTACCGTCGATGCAGAACGATTAGAAACATCGAATATCACATATTCGTGCCAATTATCGATAGAAAGAACGATTGCGGGAGCTGGGAAGTGAATCCTTAGCTACCGCCGATGCGAAACGATTGGAAACATCGAATATCACGTATTCGTCCGAATTTTAGATAGAAAGAATGATTGCGGGAGCTGGGAAGTGAATCCTTACCTACCGTCGATGCGAAACGATTGGAAACATCGAATATCACGTATGCGTGCCAATTATCGACAGAACGAACGATTGCGGGAGCTGGAAAGTGGATCCTTAGCTACCGTCGATGCAGAACGATTAGAAACATCGAATATCACATATTCGTGCCAATTATCGATAGAAAGAACGATTGCGGGAGCTGGGAAGTGAATCCTCAGCTACCATCGATGCAGAACGATTGGAAACATCGAATATCACGTATCCGTGCCAATTATCGATAGAACGAACGATTGCGGGAGCTGGAAAGTGGATCCTTAGCTACCGTCGATGCAGAACGATTGGAAACATCGAATATCACATATTCGTGCCAATTATCGATAGAAAGAACGATTGCGGGAGCTGGGAGGTGAATCCTCAGCTACCGTCGATG
The DNA here is from genome assembly GCA_963583965.1 of Nomada ferruginata. Classification (NCBI taxonomy): domain Eukaryota; kingdom Metazoa; phylum Arthropoda; class Insecta; order Hymenoptera; family Apidae; genus Nomada; species Nomada ferruginata. The sequence goes on along the minus strand of OY757225.1, from coordinate 2,038,532 downwards.
CAGAACGATTGGAAACATCGAATATCACGTATCCGTGCCAATTATCGATAGAACGAACGATTGCGGGAGCTGGGAAGTGAATCCATACCTACCGCCGATGCGAAACCATTGGAAACATCGAATATCACGTATTCGTGCGAATTTTAGATAGAAAGAATGATTGCGGGAGCTGGGAAGTGAATCCTTAGCTACCGTCGATGCAGAACGATTGGAAACATCGAATATCACGTATGCGTGCCAATTATCGATAGAACGAACGATTGCGGGAGCTGGAAAGTGAATCCTTAGCTACCGTCGATGCAGAACGATTGGAAACATCGAATTTCACGTATTCGTGCCAATTATCCATAGAAAGAACGATTGCGGGAGCAGGGAAGTGAATCCATACCTACCGCCGATGCGAAACGATTGGAAACATCGAATATCACGTATGCGTGCCAATTATCGATAGAACGAACGATTGCGGGAGCTGGAAAGTGGATCCTTAGCTACCGTCGATGCAGAACGATTGTAAACATCGAATATCACATATTCGTGCCAATTATCGATAGAAAGAACGATTGCGGGAGCTGGGAAGTGAATCCTTTCCTACCGTCGATGCGAAACGATTGGAAACATCGAATATCACGTATTCGTCCGAATTTTAGATAGAAAGAATGATTGCGGGAGCTGGGAAGTGAATCCTTACCTACCGTCGATGCGAAACGATTGGAAACATCGAATATCACGTATGCGTGCCAATTATCGACAGAACGAACGATTGCGGGAGCTGGAAAGTGGATCCTTAGCTACCGTCGATGCAGAACGATTAGAAACATCGAATATCACATATTCGTGCCAATTATCGATAGAAAGAACGATTGCGGGAGCTGGGAAGTGAATCCTCAGCTACCATCGATGCAGAACGATTGGAAACATCGAATATCACGTATCCGTGCCAATTATCGATAGAACGAACGATTGCGGGAGCTGGAAAGTGGATCCTTAGCTACCGTCGATGCAGAACGATTGGAAACATCGAATATCACATATTCGTGCCAATTATCGATAGAAAGAACGATTGCGGGAGCTGGGAGGTGAATCCTCAGCTACCGTCGATGCAGAACGATTGGAAACATCGAATATCACGTATCCGTGCCAATTATCGATAGAACGAACGATTGCGGGAGCTGGAAAGTGGATCCTTAGCTACCGTCGATGCAGAACGATTGGAAACATCGAATATCACATATTCGTGCCAATTATCGATAGAAAGAACGATTGCGGGAGCTGGGAGGTGAATCCTCAGCTACCGTCGATGCAGAACGATTGGAAACATCGAATATCACGTATGCGTGCCAATTATCGATAGAAAGAACGATTGCGGTTGCTGGGAAGTGAATTCTTAGCTACCGTCGATGCAGAACGATTGGAAACATCGAATATCACGTATGCGTGCCAATTATCGATAGAAAGAACGATTGCTGGAGCTGGGAAGTGAATCCTTACCTACCGTCGATGCAAAACGATTGGAAACATCGAATATCACGTATGCGTGCCAATTATCGATAGAACGAACGATTGCGGGAGCTGGAAAGTGGATCCTTAGCTACCGTCGATGCAGAACGATTGGAAACATCGAATATCACGTATTCGTGCCAATTTTAGATAGAAAGAACGATTGCTGGAGCTGGGAAGTGAATCCTTACCTACCGTCGATGCAGAACGATTAGAAACATCGAATATCACATATTCGTGCCAATTATCGATAGAAAGAACGATTGCTGGAGCTGGGAAGTGAATCCTTAGCTACCGTCGATGCAGAACGATTGGAAACATCGAATTTCACGTATTCGTGCCAATTATCCATAGAAAGAAGGATTGCGGGAGCAGGGAAGTGAATCCATACCTACCGCCGATGGGAAACGATTGGAAACATCGAATATCACGTATTCGTGCGAATTTTAGATAGAAAGACTGATTGCGGGAGCTGGGAAGTGAATCCTTACCTACCGTCGATGCGAAACGATTGGAAACATCGAATATCACGTATGCGTGCCAATTATCGATAGAACGAACGATTGCGGGAGCTGGAAAGTGGATCCTTAGCTACCGTCGACGCAGAACGATTGGAAACATCGAATATCACGTATTCGTGCCAATTTTAGATAGAAAGAACGATTGCTGGAGCTGGGAAGTGAATCCTTACCTACCGTCGATGCAAAACGATTGCAAACATCGAATAGCACGTATTCGTGCCAATTATCGATAGAAAGAACGATTGCGGGAGCTGGAAAGTGAATCCTTACCTACCGTCAATGCAAAACGATTGGAAACCTCGAATAGCACGTATTCGTGCCAATTATCGATAGAAAGAACGATTGCTGGAGCTGGGAAGTGAATCCTTAGCTACCGTCGATGCAGAACGATTGGAAACATCGAATTTCACGTATTCGTGCCAATTATCCATAGAAAGAACGATTGCGGGAGCAGGGAAGTGAATCCATACCTACCGCCGATGCGAAACGATTGGAAACATCGAATATCACGTATGCGTGCCAATTATCGATAGAACGAACGATTGCGGGAGCTGGAAAGTGGATCCTTAGCTACCGTCGATGCAGAACGATTGGAAACATCGAATATCACATATTCGTGCCAATTATCGATAGAAAGAACGATTGCGGGAGCTGGGAAGTGAATCCTTAGCTACCGCCGATGCGAAACGATTGGAAACATCGAATATCACGTATTCGTCCGAATTTTAGATAGAAAGAATGATTGCGGGAGCTGGGAAGTGAATCCTTACCTACCGTCGATGCGAAACGATTGGAAACATCGAATATCACGTATGCGTGCCAATTATCGATAGAACGAACGATTGCGGGAGCTGGGAAGTGAATCCTTACCTACCGTCGATGCGAAACGATTGGAAACATCGAATATCACGTATGCGTGCCAATTATCGATAGAACGAACGATTGCGGGAGCTGGAAAGTGGATCCTTAGCTACCGTCGATGCAGAACGATTAGAAACATCGAATATCACATATTCGTGCCAATTATCGATAGAAAGAACGATTGCGGGAGCTGGGAAGTGAATCCTTAGCTACCGCCGATGCGAAACGATTGGAAACATCGAATATCACGTATTCGTCCGAATTTTAGATAGAAAGAATGATTGCGGGAGCTGGGAAGTGAATCCTTACCTACCGTCGATGCGAAACGATTGGAAACATCGAATATCACGTATGCGTGCCAATTATCGACAGAACGAACGATTGCGGGAGCTGGAAAGTGGATCCTTAGCTACCGTCGATGCAGAACGATTAGAAACATCGAATATCACATATTCGTGCCAATTATCGATAGAAAGAACGATTGCTGGAGCTGGGAAGTGAATCCTTAGCTACCGTCGATGCAGAACGATTGGAAACATCGAATTTCACGTATTCGTGCCAATTATCCATAGAAAGAAGGGTTGCGGGAGCAGGGAAGTGAATCCATACCTACCGCCGATGGGAAACGATTGGAAACATCGAATATCACGTATTCGTGCGAATTTTAGATAGAAAGACTGATTGCGGGAGCTGGGAAGTGAATCCTCAGCTACCGTCGATGCAGAACGATTGGAAACATCGAATATCACGTATGCGTGCTAATTATCGATAGAAAGAACGATTGCGGGAGCAGGGAAGTGAATCCATACCTACCGCCGATGCGAAACGATTGGAAACATCGAATATCACGTATGCGTGCCAATTATCGATAGAACGAACGATTGCGGGAGCTGGAAAGTGGATCCTTAGCTACCGTCGATGCAGAAGATTAGAAACATCGAATATCACATATTCGTGCCAATTATCGATAGAAAGAACGATTGCTGGAGCTGGGAAGTGAATCCTTAGCTACCGTCGATGCAGAACGATTGGAAACATCGAATTTCACGTATTCGTGCCAATTATCGATAGAAAGAACGATTGCTGGAGCTGGGAAGTGAATCCTTAGCTACCGTCGATGCAGAACGATTGGAAACATCGAATTTCACGTATTCGTGCCAATTATCCATAGAAAGAACGATTGCGGGAGCAGGGAAGTGAATCCATACCTACCGCCGATGCGAAACGATTGGAAACATCGAATATCACGTATGCGTGCCAATTATCGATAGAACGAACGATTGCGGGAGCTGGAAAGTGGATCCTTAGCTACCGTCGATGCAGAACGATTGGAAACATCGAATATCACATATTCGTGCCAATTATCGATAGAAAGAACGATTGCGGGAGCTGGGAAGTGAATCCTTAGCTACCGCCGATGCGAAACGATTGGAAACATCGAATATCACGTATTCGTCCGAATTTTAGATAGAAAGAATGATTGCGGGAGCTGGGAAGTGAATCCTTACCTACCGTCGATGCGAAACGATTGGAAACATCGAATATCACGTATGCGTGCCAATTATCGATAGAACGAACGATTGCGGGAGCTGGGAAGTGAATCCTTACCTACCGTCGATGCGAAACGATTGGAAACATCGAATATCACGTATGCGTGCCAATTATCGATAGAACGAACAATTGCGGGAGCTGGAAAGTGGATCCTTAGCTACCGTCGATGCAGAACGATTAGAAACATCGAATATCACATATTCGTGCCAATTATCGATAGAAAGAACGATTGCGGGAGCTGGGAAGTGAATCCTTAGCTACCGCCGATGCGAAACGATTGGAAACATCGAATATCACGTATTCGTCCGAATTTTAGATAGAAAGAATGATTGCGGGAGCTGGGAAGTGAATCCTTACCTACCGTCGATGCGAAACGATTGGAAACATCGAATATCACGTATGCGTGCCAATTATCGACAGAACGAACGATTGCGGGAGCTGGAAAGTGGATCCTTAGCTACCGTCGATGCAGAACGATTAGAAACATCGAATATCACATATTCGTGCCAATTATCGATAGAAAGAACGATTGCGGGAGCTGGGAAGTGAATCCTCAGCTACCATCGATGCAGAACGATTGGAAACATCGAATATCACGTATCCGTGCCAATTATCGATAGAACGAACGATTGCGGGAGCTGGAAAGTGGATCCTTAGCTACCGTCGATGCAGAACGATTGGAAACATCGAATATCACATATTCGTGCCAATTATCGATAGAAAGAACGATTGCGGGAGCTGGGAGGTGAATCCTCAGCTACCGTCGATGCAGAACGATTGGAAACATCGAATATCACGTATCCGTGCCAATTATCGATAGAACGAACGATTGCGGGAGCTGGGAAGTGAATCCATACCTACCGCCGATGCGAAACCATTGGAAACATCGAATATCACGTATTCGTGCGAATTTTAGATAGAAAGAATGATTGCGGGAGCTGGGAAGTGAATCCTTAGCTACCGTCGATGCAGAACGATTGGAAACATCGAATATCACGTATGCGTGCCAATTATCGATAGAACGAACGATTGCGGGAGCTGGAAAGTGAATCCTTAGCTACCGTCGATGCAGAACGATTGGAAACATCGAATTTCACGTATTCGTGCCAATTATCCATAGAAAGAACGATTGCGGGAGCAGGGAAGTGAATCCATACCTACCGCCGATGCGAAACGATTGGAAACATCGAATATCACGTATGCGTGCCAATTATCGATAGAACGAACGATTGCGGGAGCTGGAAAGTGGATCCTTAGCTACCGTCGATGCAGAACGATTGTAAACATCGAATATCACATATTCGTGCCAATTATCGATAGAAAGAACGATTGCGGGAGCTGGGAAGTGTATCCTTTCCTACCGTCGATGCGAAACGATTGGAAACATCGAATATCACGTATTCGTCCGAATTTTAGATAGAAAGAATGATTGCGGGAGCTGGGAAGTGAATCCTTACCTACCGTCGATGCGAAACGATTGGAAACATCGAATATCACGTATGCGTGCCAATTATCGACAGAACGAACGATTGCGGGAGCTGGAAAGTGGATCCTTAGCTACCGTCGATGCAGAACGATTAGAAACATCGAATATCACATATTCGTGCCAATTATCGATAGAAAGAACGATTGCGGGAGCTGGGAAGTGAATCCTCAGCTACCATCGATGCAGAACGATTGGAAACATCGAATATCACGTATTCGTGCCAATTTTAGATAGAAAGAACGATTGCTGGAGCTGGGAAGTGAATTCTTAGCTACCGTCGATGCAGAACGATTGGAAACATCGAATATCACGTATGCGTGCCAATTATCGATAGAAAGAACGATTGCTGGAGCTGGGAAGTGAATCCTTACCTACCGTCGATGCAAAACGATTGGAAACATCGAATATCACGTATGCGTGCCAATTATCGATAGAACGAACGATTGCGGGAGCTGGAAAGTGGATCCTTAGCTACCGTCGATGCAGAACGATTGGAAACATCGAATATCACGTATTCGTGCCAATTTTAGATAGAAAGAACGATTGCTGGAGCTGGGAAGTGAATCCTTACCTACCGTCGATGCAGAACGATTAGAAACATCGAATATCACATATTCGTGCCAATTATCGATAGAAAGAACGATTGCTGGAGCTGGGAAGTGAATCCTTAGCTACCGTCGATGCAGAACGATTGGAAACATCGAATTTCACGTATTCGTGCCAATTATCCATAGAAAGAAGGATTGCGGGAGCAGGGAAGTGAATCCATACCTACCGCCGATGGGAAACGATTGGAAACATCGGATATCACGTATTCGTGCGAATTTTAGATAGAAAGACTGATTGCGGGAGCTGGGAAGTGAATCCTTACCTACCGTCGATGCGAAACGATTGGAAACATCGAATATCACGTATGCGTGCCAATTATCGATAGAACGAACGATTGCGGGAGCTGGAAAGTGGATCCTTAGCTACCGTCGACGCAGAACGATTGGAAACATCGAATATCACGTATTCGTGCCAATTTTAGATAGAAAGAACGATTGCTGGAGCTGGGAAGTGAATCCTTACCTACCGTCGATGCAAAACGATTGCAAACATCGAATAGCACGTATTCGTGCCAATTATCGATAGAAAGAACGATTGCGGGAGCTGGAAAGTGAATCCTTACCTACCGTCGATGCAAAACGATTGGAAACCTCGAATAGCACGTATTCGTGCCAATTATCGATAGAAAGAACGATTGCTGGAGCTGGGAAGTGAATCCTTAGCTACCGTCGATGCAGAACGATTGGAAACATCGAATTTCACGTATTCGTGCCAATTATCCATAGAAAGAACGATTGCGGGAGCAGGGAAGTGAATCCATACCTACCGCCGATGCGAAACGATTGGAAACATCGAATATCACGTATGCGTGCCAATTATCGATAGAACGAACGATTGCGGGAGCTGGAAAGTGGATCCTTAGCTACCGTCGATGCAGAACGATTGGAAACATCGAATATCACATATTCGTGCCAATTATCGATAGAAAGAACGATTGCGGGAGCTGGGAAGTGAATCCTTTCCTACCGTCGATGCGAAACGATTGGAAACATCGAATATCACGTATTCGTCCGAATTTTAGATAGAAAGAATGATTGCGGGAGCTGGGAAGTGAATCCTTACCTACCGTCGATGCGAAACGATTGGAAACATCGAATATCACGTATGCGTGCCAATTATCGATAGAACGAACGATTGCGGGAGCTGGGAAGTGAATCCTTACCTACCGTCGATGCGAAACGATTGGAAACATCGAATATCACGTATGCGTGCCAATTATCGATAGAACGAACGATTGCGGGAGCTGGAAAGTGGATCCTTAGCTACCGTCGATGCAGAACGATTAGAAACATCGAATATCACATATTCGTGCCAATTATCGATAGAAAGAACGATTGCGGGAGCTGGGAAGTGAATCCTTAGCTACCGCCGATGCGAAACGATTGGAAACATCGAATATCACGTATTCGTCCGAATTTTAGATAGAAAGAATGATTGCGGGAGCTGGGAAGTGAATCCTTACCTACCGTCGATGCGAAACGATTGGAAACATCGAATATCACGTATGCGTGCCAATTATCGACAGAACGAACGATTGCGGGAGCTGGAAAGTGGATCCTTAGCTACCGTCGATGCAGAACGATTAGAAACATCGAATATCACATATTCGTGCCAATTATCGATAGAAAGAACGATTGCGGGAGCTGGGAAGTGAATCCTCAGCTACCATCGATGCAGAACGATTGGAAACATCGAATATCACGTATCCGTGCCAATTATCGATAGAACGAACGATTGCGGGAGCTGGAAAGTGGATCCTTAGCTACCGTCGATGCAGAACGATTGGAAACATCGAATATCACGTATTCGTGCCAATTTTAGATAGAAAGAACGATTGCTGGAGCTGGGAAGTGAATCCTTACCTACCGTCGATGCAGAACGATTAGAAACATCGAATATCACATATTCGTGCCAATTATCGATAGAAAGAACGATTGCTGGAGCTGGGAAGTGAATCCTTAGCTACCGTCGATGCAGAACGATTGGAAACATCGAATTTCACGTATTCGTGCCAATTATCCATAGAAAGAAGGATTGCGGGAGCAGGGAAGTGAATCCATACCTACCGCCGATGGGAAACGATTGGAAACATCGGATATCACGTATTCGTGCGAATTTTAGATAGAAAGACTGATTGCGGGAGCTGGGAAGTGAATCCTTACCTACCGTCGATGCGAAACGATTGGAAACATCGAATATCACGTATGCGTGCCAATTATCGATAGAACGAACGATTGCGGGAGCTGGAAAGTGGATCCTTAGCTACCGTCGACGCAGAACGATTGGAAACATCGAATATCACGTATTCGTGCCAATTTTAGATAGAAAGAACGATTGCTGGAGCTGGGAAGTGAATCCTTACCTACCGTCGATGCAAAACGATTGCAAACATCGAATAGCACGTATTCGTGCCAATTATCGATAGAAAGAACGATTGCGGGAGCTGGAAAGTGAATCCTTACCTACCGTCGATGCAAAACGATTGGAAACCTCGAATAGCACGTATTCGTGCCAATTATCGATAGAAAGAACGATTGCTGGAGCTGGGAAGTGAATCCTTAGCTACCGTCGATGCAGAACGATTGGAAACATCGAATTTCACGTATTCGTGCCAATTATCCATAGAAAGAACGATTGCGGGAGCAGGGAAGTGAATCCATACCTACCGCCGATGCGAAACGATTGGAAACATCGAATATCACGTATGCGTGCCAATTATCGATAGAACGAACGATTGCGGGAGCTGGAAAGTGGATCCTTAGCTACCGTCGATGCAGAACGATTGGAAACATCGAATATCACATATTCGTGCCAATTATCGATAGAAAGAACGATTGCGGGAGCTGGGAAGTGAATCCTTTCCTACCGTCGATGCGAAACGATTGGAAACATCGAATATCACGTATTCGTCCGAATTTTAGATAGAAAGAATGATTGCGGGAGCTGGGAAGTGAATCCTTACCTACCGTCGATGCGAAACGATTGGAAACATCGAATATCACGTATGCGTGCCAATTATCGATAGAACGAACGATTGCGGGAGCTGGGAAGTGAATCCTTACCTACCGTCGATGCGAAACGATTGGAAACATCGAATATCACGTATGCGTGCCAATTATCGATAGAACGAACGATTGCGGGAGCTGGAAAGTGGATCCTTAGCTACCGTCGATGCAGAACGATTAGAAACATCGAATATCACATATTCGTGCCAATTATCGATAGAAAGAACGATTGCGGGAGCTGGGAAGTGAATCCTTAGCTACCGCCGATGCGAAACGATTGGAAACATCGAATATCACGTATTCGTCCGAATTTTAGATAGAAAGAATGATTGCGGGAGCTGGGAAGTGAATCCTTACCTACCGTCGATGCGAAACGATTGGAAACATCGAATATCACGTATGCGTGCCAATTATCGACAGAACGAACGATTGCGGGAGCTGGAAAGTGGATCCTTAGCTACCGTCGATGCAGAACGATTAGAAACATCGAATATCACATATTCGTGCCAATTATCGATAGAAAGAACGATTGCGGGAGCTGGGAAGTGAATCCTCAGCTACCATCGATGCAGAACGATTGGAAACATCGAATATCACGTATCCGTGCCAATTATCGATAGAACGAACGATTGCGGGAGCTGGAAAGTGGATCCTTAGCTACCGTCGATGCAGAACGATTGGAAACATCGAATATCACGTATTCGTGCCAATTTTAGATAGAAAGAACGATTGCTGGAGCTGGGAAGTGAATCCTTACCTACCGTCGATGCAGAACGATTAGAAACATCGAATATCACATATTCGTGCCAATTATCGATAGAAAGAACGATTGCTGGAGCTGGGAAGTGAATCCTTAGCTACCGTCGATGCAGAACGATTGGAAACATCGAATTTCACGTATTCGTGCCAATTATCCATAGAAAGAAGGATTGCGGGAGCAGGGAAGTGAATCCATACCTACCGCCGATGGGAAACGATTGGAAACATCGGATATCACGTATTCGTGCGAATTTTAGATAGAAAGACTGATTGCGGGAGCTGGGAAGTGAATCCTTACCTACCGTCGATGCGAAACGATTGGAAACATCGAATATCACGTATGCGTGCCAATTATCGATAGAACGAACGATTGCGGGAGCTGGAAAGTGGATCCTTAGCTACCGTCGACGCAGAACGATTGGAAACATCGAATATCACGTATTCGTGCCAATTTTAGATAGAAAGAACGATTGCTGGAGCTGGGAAGTGAATCCTTACCTACCGTCGATGCAAAACGATTGCAAACATCGAATAGCACGTATTCGTGCCAATTATCGATAGAAAGAACGATTGCGGGAGCTGGAAAGTGAATCCTTACCTACCGTCGATGCAAAACGATTGGAAACCTCGAATAGCACGTATTCGTGCCAATTATCGATAGAAAGAACGATTGCTGGAGCTGGGAAGTGAATCCTTAGCTACCGTCGATGCAGAACGATTGGAAACATCGAATTTCACGTATTCGTGCCAATTATCCATAGAAAGAACGATTGCGGGAGCAGGGAAGTGAATCCATACCTACCGCCGATGCGAAACGATTGGAAACATCGAATATCACGTATGCGTGCCAATTATCGATAGAACGAACGATTGCGGGAGCTGGAAAGTGGATCCTTAGCTACCGTCGATGCAGAACGATTGGAAACATCGAATATCACATATTCGTGCCAATTATCGATAGAAAGAACGATTGCGGGAGCTGGGAAGTGAATCCTTTCCTACCGTCGATGCGAAACGATTGGAAACATCGAATATCACGTATTCGTCCGAATTTTAGATAGAAAGAATGATTGCGGGAGCTGGGAAGTGAATCCTTACCTACCGTCGATGCGAAACGATTGGAAACATCGAATATCACGTATGCGTGCCAATTATCGATAGAACGAACGATTGCGGGAGCTGGGAAGTGAATCCTTACCTACCGTCGATGCGAAACGATTGGAAACATCGAATATCACGTATGCGTGCCAATTATCGATAGAACGAACGATTGCGGGAGCTGGAAAGTGGATCCTTAGCTACCGTCGATGCAGAACGATTAGAAACATCGAATATCACATATTCGTGCCAATTATCGATAGAAAGAACGATTGCGGGAGCTGGGAAGTGAATCCTTAGCTACCGCCGATGCGAAACGATTGGAAACATCGAATATCACGTATTCGTCCGAATTTTAGATAGAAAGAATGATTGCGGGAGCTGGGAAGTGAATCCTTACCTACCGTCGATGCGAAACGATTGGAAACATCGAATATCACGTATGCGTGCCAATTATCGACAGAACGAACGATTGCGGGAGCTGGAAAGTGGATCCTTAGCTACCGTCGATGCAGAACGATTAGAAACATCGAATATCACATATTCGTGCCAATTATCGATAGAAAGAACGATTGCGGGAGCTGGGAAGTGAATCCTCAGCTACCATCGATGCAGAACGATTGGAAACATCGAATATCACGTATCCGTGCCAATTATCGATAGAACGAACGATTGCGGGAGCTGGAAAGTGGATCCTTAGCTACCGTCGATGCAGAACGATTGGAAACATCGAATATCACATATTCGTGCCAATTATCGATAGAAAGAACGATTGCGGGAGCTGGGAGGTGAATCCTCAGCTACCGTCGATGCAGAACGATTGGAAACATCGAATATCACGTATCCGTCCCAATTATCGATAGAACGAACGATTGCGGGAGCTGGGAAGTGAATCCTTACCTACCGTCGATGCGAAACGATTGGAAACATCGAATATCACGTATGCGTGCCAATTATCGATAGAACGAACGATTGCGGGAGCTGGAAAGTGGATCCTTAGCTACCGTCGATGCAGAACGATTGGAAACATCGAATATCACATATTCGTGCCAATTATCGATAGAAAGAACGATTGCGGGAGCTGGGAAGTGAATCCTCAGCTACCGTCGATGCAGAACGATTGGAAACATCGAATATCACGTATGCGTGCCAATTATCGATAGAAAGAACCTTTGCGGGAGCTGGGAAGTGAATCCTTAGTTACCATCGATGCAGAACGATTGGAAACATCGAATATCACATATTCGTGCCAATTAACGATAGAAAGAACGATTGCGGTTGCTGGGAAGTGAATTCTTAGCTACCGTCGATGCAGAACGATTGGAAACATCGAATATCACGTATGCGTGCCAATTATCGATAGAAAGAACGATTGCTGGAGCTGGGAAGTGAATCCTTACCTACCGTCGATGCAAAACGATTGGAAACATCGAATATCACGTATTCGTGCCAATTTTAGATAGAAAGAACGATTGCTGGAGCTGGGAAGTGAATCCTTACCTACCGTCGATGCGAAACGATTGGAAACATCGAATATCACGTATTCGTCCGAATTTTAGATAGAAAGAATGATTGCGGGAGCTGGGAAGTGAATCCTTACCTACCGTCGATGCGAAACGATTGGAAACATCGAATATCACGTATGCGTGCCAATTATCGATAGAACGAACGATTGCGGGAGCTGGGAAGTGAATCCTTACCTACCGTCGATGCGAAACGATTGGAAACATCGAATATCACGTATGCGTGCCAATTATCGATAGAACGAACGATTGCGGGAGCTGGAAAGTGGATCCTTAGCTACCGTCGATGCAGAACGATTAGAAACATCGAATATCACATATTCGTGCCAATTATCGATAGAAAGAACGATTGCGGGAGCTGGGAAGTGAATCCTTAGCTACCGCCGATGCGAAACGATTGGAAACATCGAATATCACGTATTCGTCCGAATTTTAGATAGAAAGAATGATTGCGGGAGCTGGGAAGTGAATCCTTACCTACCGTCGATGCGAAACGATTGGAAACATCGAATATCACGTATGCGTGCCAATTATCGACAGAACGAACGATTGCGGGAGCTGGAAAGTGGATCCTTAGCTACCGTCGATGCAGAACGATTAGAAACATCGAATATCACATATTCGTGCCAATTATCGATAGAAAGAACGATTGCGGGAGCTGGGAAGTGAATCCTCAGCTACCATCGATGCAGAACGATTGGAAACATCTAATATCACGTATCCGTGCCAATTATCGATAGAACGAACGATTGCGGGAGCTGGAAAGTGGATCCTTAGCTACCGTCGATGCAGAACGATTGGAAACATCGAATATCACATATTCGTGCCAATTATCGATAGAAAGAACGATTGCGGGAGCTGGGAGGTGAATCCTCAGCTACCGTCGATGCAGAACGATTGGAAACATCGAATATCACGTATCCGTGCCAATTATCGATAGAACGAACGATTGCGGGAGCTGGGAAGTGAATCCTTACCTACCGTCGATGCGAAACGATTGGAAACATCGAATATCACGTATGCGTGCCAATTATCGATAGAACGAACGATTGCGGGAGCTGGAAAGTGGATCCTTAGCTACCGTCGATGCAGAACGATTGGAAACATCGAATATCACATATTCGTGCCAATTATCGATAGAAAGAACGATTGCGGGAGCTGGGAAGTGAATCCTCAGCTACCGTCGATGCAGAACGATTGGAAACATCGAATATCACGTATGCGTGCCAATTATCGATAGAAAGAACCTTTGCGGGAGCTGGGAAGTGAATCCTTAGTTACCGTCGATGCAGAACGATTGGAAACATCGAATATCACATATTCGTGCCAATTAACGATAGAAAGAACGATTGCGGTTGCTGGGAAGTGAATTCTTAGCTACCGTCGATGCAGAACGATTGGAAACATCGAATATCACGTATGCGTGCCAATTATCGATAGAAAGAACGATTGCTGGAGCTGGGAAGTGAATCCTTACCTACCGTCGATGCAAAACGATTGGAAACATCGAATATCACGTATTCGTGCCAATTTTAGATAGAAAGAACGATTGCTGGAGCTGGGAAGTGAATCCTTACCTACCGTCGATGCAAAACGATTGGAAACATCGAATATCACGTATGCGTGCTAATTATCGATAGAAAGAACGATTGCGGGAGCTGGGAAGTTAATCCTCACCTATCGTCGATGCAAAACGATTGCAAACATCGAATATCACGTATGCGTGCCAATTATCGATAGAAAGAACGATTGCGGGAGCTGGGAAGTGAATCCTTAGTTACCGTCGATGCAGAACGATTGGAAACATCGAATATCACATATTCGTGCCAATTAACGATAGAAAGAACGATTGCGGTTGCTGGGAAGTGAATCCTCAGCTACCGTCGATGCAGAACGATTGGAAACATCGAATATCACGTATTCGTCCGAATTTTAGATAGAAAGAATGATTGCGGGAGCTGGGAAGTGAATCCTTACCTACCGTCGATGCGAAACGATTGGAAACATCGAATATCACGTATGCGTGCCAATTATCGATAGAACGAACGATTGCGGGAGCTGGAAAGTGGATCCTTAGCTACCGTCGATGCAGAACGATTAGAAACATCGAATATCACATATTCGTGCCAATTATCGATAGAACGAACGATTGCGGGAGCTGGAAAGTGGATCCTTAGCTACCGTCGATGCAGAACGATTGGAAACATCGAATATCACATATTCGTGCCAATTAACGATAGAAAGAACGATTGCGGTTGCTGGGAAGTGAATTCTTAGCTACCGTCGATGCAGAACGATTGGAAACATCGAATATCACGTATGCGTGCCAATTATCGATAGAAAGAACGATTGCTGGAGCTGGGAAGTGAATCCTTACCTACCGTCGATGCAAAACGATTGGAAACATCGAATATCACGTATTCGTGCCAATTTTAGATAGAAAGAACGATTGCTGGAGCTGGGAAGTGAATCCTTACCTACCGTCGATGCAAAACGATTGGAAACATCGAATATCACGTATGCGTGCTAATTATCGATAGAAAGAACGATTGCGGGAGCTGGGAAGTTAATCCTCACCTATCGTCGATGCAAAACGATTGCAAACATCGAATATCACGTATGCGTGCCAATTATCGATAGAAAGAACGATTGCGGGAGCTGGGAAGTGAATCCTTAGTTACCGTCGATGCAGAACGATTGGAAACATCGAATATCACATATTCGTGCCAATTAACGATAGAAAGAACGATTGCGGTTGCTGGGAAGTGAATCCTCAGCTACCGTCGATGCAGAACGATTGGAAACATCGAATATCACGTATTCGTCCGAATTTTAGATAGAAAGAATGATTGCGGGAGCTGGGAAGTGAATCCTTACCTACCGTCGATGCGAAACGATTGGAAACATCGAATATCACGTATGCGTGCCAATTATCGATAGAACGAACGATTGCGGGAGCTGGAAAGTGGATCCTTAGCTACCGTCGATGCAGAACGATTAGAAACATCGAATATCACATATTCGTGCCAATTATCGATAGAACGAACGATTGCGGGAGCTGGAAAGTGGATCCTTAGCTACCGTCGATGCAGAACGATTGGAAACATCGAATATCACATATTCGTGCCAATTATCGATAGAAAGAACGATTGCGGGAGCTGGGAAGTGAATCCTCAGCTACCGTCGATGCAGAACGATTGGAAACATCGAATATCACGTATGCGTGCCAATTATCGATAGAAAGAACGATTGCTGGAGCTGGGAAGTGAATCCTTACCTACCGTCGATGCAAAACGATTGGAAACATCGAATATCACGTATTCGTGCGAATTTTAGATAGAAAGAATGATTGCGGGAGCTGGGAAGTGAATCCTTACCTACCGTCGATGCGAAACGATTGGAAACATCGAATATCACGTATGCGTGCCAATTATCGATAGAACGAACGATTACGGGAGCTGGAAAGTGGATCCTTAGCTACCGTCGATGCAGAACGATTGGAAACATCGAATATCACGTATTCGTGCCAATTTTAGATAGAAAGAACGATTGCTGGAGCTGGGAAGTGAATCCTTACCTACCGTCGATGCAAAACGATTGGAAACATCGAATATCACGTATGCGTGCTAATTATCGATAGAAAGAACGATTGCGGGAGCTGGGAAGTTAATCCTCACCTATCGTCGATGCAAAACGATTGCAAACATCGAATAGCACGTATTCGTGCCAATTATCGATAGAAAGAACGATTGCGGGAGCTGGGAAGTGAATCCTCACCTACCGTCGATGCAAAACGATTGGAAACCTCGAATAGCACGTATTCGTGTCAATTATCGATAGAAAGAACGATTGCTGGAGCTGGGAAGTGAATCCTTAGCTACCGTCGATGCAGAACGATTGGAAACATCGAATTTCACGTATTCGTGCCAATTATCCATAGAAAGAACGATTGCGGGAGCAGGGAAGTGAATCCATACCTACCGCCGATGCGAAACGATTGGAAACATCGAATATCACGTATTCGTGCGAATTTTAGATAGAAAGAATGATTGCGGGAGCTGGGAAGTGAATCCATACCTACCGCCGATGCGAAACGATTGGAAACATCGAATATCACTTATTCGTGCGAATTTTAGATAGAAAGAATGATTCCGGGTGCTGGGAAGTGAATCCTTACCTACCGTCGATGCGAAACGATTGGAAACATCGAATATCACGTATGCGTGCCAATTATCGATAGAACGAACGATTGCGGGAGCTGGAAAGTGGATCCTTAGCTACCGTCGATGCAGAACGATTGGAAACATCGAATATCACATATTCGTGCCAATTATCGATAGAAAGAACGATTGCGGGAGCTGGGAAGTGAATCCTCAGCTACCGTCGATGCAGAACGATTGGAAACATCGAATATCACGTATGCGTGCTAATTATCGATAGAAAGAACGATTGTGGGAGCTGGGAAGTTAATCCTCACCTATCGTCGATGCAAAACGATTGCAAACATCGAATAGCACGTATTCGTGCCAATTATCGATAGAAACAACGATTGCGGGAGCTGGGAAGTGAATCCTTACCTACCGTCGATGCAAAACGATTGGAAACATCGAATATCACGTATTCGTGCGAATTTTAGATAGAAAGAATGATTGCGGGAGCTGGGAAGTGAATCCTTACCTACCGTCGATGCGAAACGATTGGAAACATCGAATATTACGTATGCGTGCCAATTATCGATAGAACGATCGATTGCGGGCGCTGGAAAGTGGATCCTTAGCTTCCGTCGATGCAGAACGATTAGAAACATCGAATATCACATATTCGTGCCAATTATCGATAGAAAGAACGATTGCTGGAGCTGGGAAGTGAATCCTTAGCTACCGTCGATGCAGAACGATTGGAAACATCGAATATCACGTATCCGTGCCAATTATCAATAGAAAGAACGATTGCGGGAGCTGGGAAGTGAATCCTTAGCTACCGCCGATGCGAAACGATTGGAAACATCGAATATCACGTATTCGTCCGAATTTTAGATAGAAAGAATGATTGCGGGAGCTGGGAAGTGAATCCATACCTACCGCCGATGCGAAACGATTGGAAACTTCGAATATCACTTATTCGTGCGAATTTTAGATAGAAAGAATGATTGCGGGTGCTGGGAAGTGAATCCTTACCTACCGTCGATGCGAAACGATTGGAAACATCGAATATCACGTATGCGTGCCAATTATCGATAGAACGAACGATTGCGGGAGCTGGAAAGTGGATCCTTAGCTACCGTCGATGCAGAACGATTAGAAACATCGAATATCACATATTCGTGCCAATTATCGATAGAAAGAACGATTGCGGGAGCTGGGAAGTGAATCCTCAGCTACCATCGATGCAGAACGATTGGAAACATCGAATATCACGTATCCGTGCCAATTATCGATAGAACGAACGATTGCGGGAGCTGGAAAGTGGATCCTTAGCTACCGTCGATGCAGAACGATTGGAAACATCGAATATCACATATTCGTGCCAATTATCGATAGAAAGAACGATTGCGGGAGCTGGGAGGTGAATCCTCAGCTACCGTCGATGCAGAACGATTGGAAACATCGAATATCACGTATCCGTGCCAATTATCGATAGAACGAACGATTGCGGGAGCTGGGAAGTGAATCCTTACCTACCGTCGATGCGAAACGATTGGAAACATCGAATATCACGTATGCGTGCCAATTATCGATAGAACGAACGATTGCGGGAGCTGGAAAGTGGATCCTTAGCTACCGTCGATGCAGAACGATTGGAAACATCGAATATCACATATTCGTGCCAATTATCGATAGAAAGAACGATTGCGGGAGCTGGGAAGTGAATCCTCAGCTACCGTCGATGCAGAACGATTGGAAACATCGAATATCACGTATGCGTGCCAATTATCGATAGAAAGAACGATTGCGGGAGCTGGGAAGTGAATCCTTAGCTACCGTCGATGCAGAACGATTGGAAACATCGAATATCACATATTCGTGCCAATTAACGATAGAAAGAACTATTGCGGTTGCTGGGAAGTGAATTCTTAGCTACCGTCGATGCAGAACGATTGGAAACATCGAATATCACGTATGCGTGCCAATTATCGATAGAAAGAACGATTGCTGGAGCTGGGAAGTGAATCCTTACCTACCGTCGATGCAAAACGATTGGAAACATCGAATATCACGTATTCGTGCGAATTTTAGATAGAAAGAATGATTGCGCGAGCTGGGAGGTGAATCCTTACCTACCGTCGATGCGAAACGATTGGAAACATCGAATATCACGTATGCGTGCCAATTATCGATAGAACGAACGATTGCGGGAGCTGGAAAGTGGATCCTTAGCTACCGTCGACGCAGAACGATTGGAAACATCGAATATCACGTATTCGTGCCAATTTTAGATTGAAAGAACGATTGCTGGAGCTGGGAAGTGAATCCTTACCTACCGTCGATGCAAAACGATTGCAAACATCGAATAGCACGTATTCGTGCCAATTATCGATAGAAAGAACGATTGCGGGAGCTGGGAAGTGAATCCTTAGCTACCGTCGATGCAGAACGATTGGAAACATCGAATTTCACGTATTCGTGCCAATTATCCATAGAAAGAACGATTGCGGGAGCAGGGAAGTGAATCCATACCTACCGCCGATGCGAAACGATTGGAAACATCGAATATCACGTATGCGTGCCAATTATCGATAGAAAGAACGATTATGGGGGCAGGGAAGTGAATCCTTAGCTACCGCCGATGCGAAACGATTGGAAACATCGAATATCACGTATTCGTCCGAATTTTAGATAGAAAGAATGATTGCGGGAGCTGGGAAGTGAATCCTTACCTACCGTCGATGCGAAACGATTGGAAACATCGAATATCACGTATGCGTGCCAATTATCGATAGAACGAACGATTGCGGGAGCTGGAAAGTGGATCCTTAGCTACCGTCGATGCAGAACGATTAGAAACATCGAATATCACATATTCGTGCCAATTATCGATAGAAAGAACGATTGCGGGAGCTGGGAAGTGAATCCTCAGCTACCATCGATGCAGAACGATTGGAAACATCGAATATCACGTATCCGTGCCAATTATCGATAGAAAGAACGATTGCGGTTGCTGGGAAGTGAATTCTTAGCTACCGTCGATGCAGAACGATTGGAAACATCGAATATCACGTATGCGTGCCAATTATCGATAGAAAGAACGATTGCTGGAGCTGGGAAGTGAATCCTTACCTACCGTCGATGCAAAACGATTGGAAACATCGGATATCACGTATTCGTGCGAATTTTAGATAGAAAGAATGATTGCGGGAGCTGGGAAGTGAATCCTTACCTACCGTCGATGCGAAACGATTGGAAACATCGAATATCACGTATGCGTGCCAATTATCGATAGAACGAACGATTGCGGGAGCTGGAAAGTGGATCCTTAGCTACCGTCGATGCAGAACGATTGGAAACATCGAATATCACGTATTCGTGCCAATTTTAGATAGAAAGAACGATTGCTGGAGCCGGGAAGCGAATCCTTACCTACCGTCGATGCAAAACGATTGGAAACATCGAATATCACGTATGCGTGCCAATTATCGATAGAACGAACGATTGCGGGAGCTGGAAAGTGGATCCTTAGCTACCGTCGACGCAGAACGATTGGAAACATCGAATATCACGTATTCGTGCCAATTTTAGATTGAAAGAACGATTGCTGGAGCTGGGAAGTGAATCCTTACCTACCGTCGATGCAAAACGATTGCAAACATCGAATAGCACGTATTCGTGCCAATTATCGATAGAAAGAACGATTGCGGGAGCTGGAAAGTGAATCCTTACCTACCGTCGATGCAAAACGATTGGAAACCTCGAATAGCACGTATTCGTGCCAATTATCGATAGAAAGAACGATTGCTGGAGCTGGGAAGTGAATCCTTAGCTACCGTCGATGCAGAACGATTGGAAACATCGAATTTCACGTATTCGTGCCAATTATCCATAGAAAGAACGATTGCGGGAGCAGGGAAGTGAATCCATACCTACCGCCGATGCGAAACGATTGGAAACATCGAATATCACGTATGCGTGCCAATTATCGATAGAACGAACAATTGCGGGAGCTGGAAAGTGGATCCTTAGCTACCGTCGATGCAGAACGATTGGAAACATCGAATATCACATATTCGTGCCAATTATCGATAGAAAGAACGATTGCGGGAGCTGGGAAGTGAATCCTTTCCTACCGTCGATGCGAAACGATTGGAAACATCGAATATCACGTATTCGTCCGAATTTTAGATAGAAAGAATGATTGCGGGAGCTGGGAAGTGAATCCATACCTACCGTCGATGCGAAACGATTGGAAACATCGAATATCACGTATGCGTGCCAATTATCGATAGAAAGAACGATTATGGGGGCAGGGAAGTGAATCCTTAGCTACCGCCGATGCGAAACGATTGGAAACATCGAATATCACGTATTCGTCCGAATTTTAGATAGAAAGAATGATTGCGGGAGCTGGGAAGTGAATCCTTACCTACCGTCGATGCGAAACGATTGGAAACATCGAATATCACGTATGCGTGCCAATTATCGATAGAACGAACGATTGCGGGAGCTGGAAAGTGGATCCTTAGCTACCGTCGATGCAGAACGATTAGAAACATCGAATATCACATATTCGTGCCAATTATCGATAGAAAGAACGATTGCGGGAGCTGGGAAGTGAATCCTCAGCTACCATCGATGCAGAACGATTGGAAACATCGAATATCACGTATCCGTGCCAATAATCGATAGAAAGAACGATTGCGGTTGCTGGGAAGTGAATTCTTAGCTACCGTCGATGCAGAACGATTGGAAACATCGAATATCACGTATGCGTGCCAATTATCGATAGAAAGAACGATTGCTGGAGCTGGGAAGTGAATCCTTACCTACCGTTGATGCAAAACGATTGGAAACATCGGATATCACGTATTCGTGCGAATTTTAGATAGAAAGAATGATTGCGGGAGCTGGGAAGTGAATCCTTACCTACCGTCGATGCGAAACGATTGGAAACATCGAATATCACGTATGCGTGCCAATTATCGATAGAACGAACGATTGCGGGAGCTGGAAAGTGGATCCTTAGCTACCGTCGATGCAGAACGATTGGAAACATCGAATATCACGTATTCGTGCCAATTTTAGATAGAAAGAACGATTGCTGGAGCCGGGAAGCGAATCCATACCTACCGTCGATGCAAAACGATTGGAAACATCGAATATCACGTATGCGTGCTAATTATCGATAGAAAGAACGATTGCGGGAGCTGGGAAGTTAATCCTCACCTATCGTCGATGCAAAACGATTGCAAACATCGAATAGCACGTATTCGTGCCAATTATCGATAGAAAGAACGATTGCGGGAGCTGGGAAGTGAATCCTTACCTACCGTCGATGCAAAACGATTGGAAACCTCGAATAGCACGTATTCGTGTCAATTATCGATAGAAAGAACGATTGCTGGAGCTGGGAAGTGAATCCTTAGCTACCGTCGATGCAGAACGTTTGGAAACATCGAATTTCACGTATTCGAGCCAATTACCGACAGAAAGAACGATTGCGAGGGCTGGGAAGTGAATCCTTACCTACCGTCGATGCAAAACGATTGGAAACATCGAATATCACGTATGCGTGCCAATTATCGATAGAACGAACGATTGCGGGAGCTGGAAAGTGGATCCTTAGCTACCGTCGATGCAGAACGATTAGAAACATCGAATATCACATATTCGTGCCAATTATCGATAGAAAGAACGATTGCGGGAGCAGGGAAGTGAATCCATACCTACCGCCGATGCGAAACGATTGGAAACATCGAATATCACGTATGCGTGCCAATTATCGATAGAACGAACGATTGCGGGAGCTGGAAAGTGGATCCTTAGCTACCGTCGATGCAGAACGATTAGAAACATCGAATATCACATATTCGTGCCAATTATCGATAGAAAGAACGATTGCTGGAGCTGGGAAGTGAATCCTTAGCTACCGTCGATGCAGAACGATTGGAAACATCGAATTTCACGTATTCGTGCCAATTATCCATAGAAAGAAGGATTGCGGGAGCAGGGAAGTGAATCCATACCTACCGCCGATGGGAAACGATTGGAAACATCGAATATCACGTATTCGTGCGAATTTTAGATAGAAAGACTGATTGCGGGAGCTGGGAAGTGAATCCTTACCTACCGTCGATGCGAAACGATTGGAAACATCGAATATCACGTATGCGTGCCAATTATCGATAGAACGAACGATTGCGGGAGCTGGAAAGTGGATCCTTAGCTACCGTCGACGCAGAACGATTGGAAACATCGAATATCACGTATTCGTGCCAATTTTAGATAGAAAGAACGATTGCTGGAGCTGGGAAGTGAATCCTTACCTACCGTCGATGCAAAACGATTGCAAACATCGAATAGCACGTATTCGTGCCAATTATCGATAGAAAGAACGATTGCGGGAGCTGGAAAGTGAATCCTTACCTACCGTCGATGCAAAACGATTGGAAACCTCGAATAGCACGTATTCGTGCCAATTATCGATAGAAAGAACGATTGCGGTTGCTGGGAAGTGAATTCTTAGCTACCGTCGATGCAGAACGATTGGAAACATCGAATATCACGTATGCGTGCCAATTATCGATAGAAAGAACGATTGCTGGAGCTGGGAAGTGAATCCTTACCTACCGTCGATGCAAAACGATTGGAAACATCGAATTTCACGTATTCGTGCCAATTATCCATAGAAAGAACGATTGCGGGAGCAGGGAAGTGAATCCATACCTACCGCCGATGCGAAACGATTGGAAACATCGAATATCACGTATTCGTGCGAATTTTAGATAGAAAGAATGATTGCGGGAGCTGGGAAGTGAATCCATACCTACCGCCGATGCGAAACGATTGGAAACATCGAATATCACTTATTCGTGCGAATTTTAGATAGAAAGAATGATTCCGGGTGCTGGGAAGTGAATCCTTACCTACCGTCGATGCGAAACGATTGGAAACATCGAATATCACGTATGCGTGCCAATTATCGATAGAACGAACGATTGCGGGAGCTGGAAAGTGGATCCTTAGCTACCGTCGATGCAGAACGATTGGAAACATCGAATATCACATATTCGTGCCAATTATCGATAGAAAGAACGATTGCGGGAGCTGGGAAGTGAATCCTCAGCTACCGTCGATGCAGAACGATTGGAAACATCGAATATCACGTATGCGTGCTAATTATCGATAGAAAGAACGATTGTGGGAGCTGGGAAGTTAATCCTCACCTATCGTCGATGCAAAACGATTGCAAACATCGAATAGCACGTATTCGTGCCAATTATCGATAGAAACAACGATTGCGGGAGCTGGGAAGTGAATCCTTACCTACCGTCGATGCAAAACGATTGGAAACATCGAATATCACGTATTCGTGCGAATTTTAGATAGAAAGAATGATTGCGGGAGCTGGGAAGTGAATCCTTACCTACCGTCGATGCGAAACGATTGGAAACATCGAATATTACGTATGCGTGCCAATTATCGATAGAACGATCGATTGCGGGCGCTGGAAAGTGGATCCTTAGCTTCCGTCGATGCAGAACGATTAGAAACATCGAATATCACATATTCGTGCCAATTATCGATAGAAAGAACGATTGCTGGAGCTGGGAAGTGAATCCTTAGCTACCGTCGATGCAGAACGATTGGAAACATCGAATATCACGTATCCGTGCCAATTATCAATAGAAAGAACGATTGCGGGAGCTGGGAAGTGAATCCTTAGCTACCGCCGATGCGAAACGATTGGAAACATCGAATATCACGTATTCGTCCGAATTTTAGATAGAAAGAATGATTGCGGGAGCTGGGAAGTGAATCCATACCTACCGCCGATGCGAAACGATTGGAAACTTCGAATATCACTTATTCGTGCGAATTTTAGATAGAAAGAATGATTGCGGGTGCTGGGAAGTGAATCCTTACCTACCGTCGATGCGAAACGATTGGAAACATCGAATATCACGTATGCGTGCCAATTATCGATAGAACGAACGATTGCGGGAGCTGGAAAGTGGATCCTTAGCTACCGTCGATGCAGAACGATTGGAAACATCGAATATCACATATTCGTGCCAATTATCGATAGAAAGAACGATTGCGGGAGCTGGGAAGTGAATCCTCAGCTACCGTCGATGCAGAACGATTGGAAACATCGAATATCACGTATGCGTGCCAATTATCGATAGAAAGAACGATTGCGGGAGCTGGGAAGTGAATCCTTAGCTACCGTCGATGCAGAACGATTGGAAACATCGAATATCACATATTCGTGCCAATTATCGATAGAAAGAACGATTGCGGGAGCTGGGAGGTGAATCCTCAGCTACCGTCGATGCAGAACGATTGGAAACATCGAATATCACGTATGCGTGCCAATTATCGATAGAAAGAACGATTGCGGTTGCTGGGAAGTGAATTCTTAGCTACCGTCGATGCAGAACGATTGGAAACATCGAATATCACGTATGCGTGCCAATTATCGATAGAAAGAACGATTGCTGGAGCTGGGAAGTGAATCCTTACCTACCGTCGATGCAAAACGATTGGAAACATCGAATATCACGTATTCGTGCGAATTTTAGATAGAAAGAATGATTGCGGGAGCTGGGAAGTGAATCCTTACCTACCGTCGATGCGAAACGATTGGAAACATCGAATATCACGTATGCTTGCTAATTATCGATAGAAAGAACGATTGCGGGAGCTGGGAAGTTAATCCTCACCTATCGTCGATGCAAAACGATTGCAAACATCGAATAGCACGTATTCGTGCCAATTATCGATAGAAAGAACGATTGCGGGAGCTGGGAAGTGAATCCTTACCTACCGTCGATGCAAAACGATTGGAAACATCGAATATCACGTATGCGTGCCAATTATCGATAGAACGAACGATTGCGGGAGCTGGAAAGTGGATCCTTAGCTACCGTCGATGCAGAACGATTAGAAACATCGAATATCACATATTCGTGCCAATTATCGATAGAAAGAACGATTGCGGGAGCTGGGAAGTGAATCCTTAGCTACCGCCGATGCGAAACGATTGGAAACATCGAATATCACGTATTCGTCCGAATTTTAGATAGAAAGAATGATTACGGGAGCTGGGAAGTGAATCCTCAGCTACCATCGATGCCGAACGATTGGAAACATCGAATATCACGTATCCGTGCCAATTATCAATAGAAAGAACGATTGCGGGAGCTGGGAAGTGAATCCTTAGCTACCGCCGATGCGAAACGATTGGAAACATCGAATATCACGTATTCGTCCGAATTTTAGATAGAAAGAATGATTGCGGGAGCTGGGAAGTGAATCCATACCTACCGTCGATGCCAAACGATTGGAAACATCGAATATCGCGTATTCGTGCCAATTATCGATAGAAAGAACGATTGCGGGAGCTGGGAAGTGAATCCTTACCTCCCGTCGATGCAGAACGATTGGAAACATCGAATGTAACGTATTCGAGCCAATTACCGACAGAAAGAACGATTGCGAGGGCTGGGAAGTGAATCCTTACCTACCGTCGATGCAAAACGATTGGAAACATCGAATATCACGTATGCGTGCCAATTATCGATAGAACGAACGATTGCGGGAGCTGGAAAGTGGATCCTTAGCTACCGTCGATGCAGAACGATTAGAAACATCGAATATCACATATTCGTGCCAATTATCGATAGAAAGAACGATTGCGGGAGCAGGGAAGTGAATCCATACCTACCGCCGATGCGAAACGATTGGAAACATCGAATATCACGTATGCGTGCCAATTATCGATAGAACGAACGATTGCGGGAGCTGGAAAGTGGATCCTTAGCTACCGTCGATGCAGAACGATTGTAAACATCGAATATCACATATTCGTGCCAATTATCGATAGAAAGAACGATTGCGGGAGCTGGGAAGTGAATCCTTTCCTACCGTCGATGCGAAACGATTGCAAACATCGAATAGCACGTATTCGTGCCAATTATCGATAGAAAGAACGATTGCGGGAGCTGGGAAGTGAATCCTTACCTACCGTCGATGCAAAACGATTGGAAACATCGAATATCACGTATGCGTGCCAATTATCGATAGAACGAACGATTGCGGGAGCTGGAAAGTGGATCCTTAGCTACCGTCGATGCAGAACGATTAGAAACATCGAATATCACATATTCGTGCCAATTATCGATAGAAAGAACGATTGCGGGAGCTGGGAAGTGAATCCTTAGCTACCGCCGATGCGAAACGATTGGAAACATCGAATATCACGTATTCGTCCGAATTTTAGATAGAAAGAACGATTGCGGGAGCTGGGAAGTGAATCCTCAGCTACCATCGATGCCGAACGATTGGAAACATCGAATATCACGTATCCGTGCCAATTATCAATAGAAAGAACGATTGCGGGAGCTGGGAAGTGAATCCTTAGCTACCGCCGATG
This sequence comes from Nomada ferruginata, assembly GCA_963583965.1. Classification (NCBI taxonomy): domain Eukaryota; kingdom Metazoa; phylum Arthropoda; class Insecta; order Hymenoptera; family Apidae; genus Nomada; species Nomada ferruginata. Next base: position 2,011,033 of record OY757225.1, on the reverse strand, counting down.
CGAAACGATTGGAAACATCGAATATCACGTATTCGTCCGAATTTTAGATAGAAAGAATGATTGCGGGAGCTGGGAAGTGAATCCATACCTACCGTCGATGCCAAACGATTGGAAACATCGAATATCGCGTATTCGTGCCAATTATCGATAGAAAGAACGATTGCGGGAGCTGGGAAGTGAATCCTTACCTCCCGTCGATGCAGAACGATTGGAAACATCGAATGTAACGTATTCGAGCCAATTACCGACAGAAAGAACGATTGCGAGGGCTGGGAAGTGAATCCTTACCTACCGTCGATGCAAAACGATTGGAAACATCGAATATCACGTATGCGTGCCAATTATCGATAGAACGAACGATTGCGGGAGCTGGAAAGTGGATCCTTAGCTACCGTCGATGCAGAACGATTGTAAACATCGAATATCACATATTCGTGCCAATTATCGATAGAAAGAACGATTGCGGGAGCTGGGAAGTGAATCCTTTCCTACCGTCGATGCGAAACGATTGGAAACATCGAATATTACGTATTCGTCCGAATTTTAGATAGAAAGAATGATTGCGGGAGCTGGGAAGTGAATCCTTACCTACCGTCGATGCGAAACGATTGGAAACATCGAATATCACGTATGCGTGCCAATTATCGACAGAACGAACGATTGCGGGAGCTGGAAAGTGGATCCTTAGCTACCGTCGATGCAGAACGATTAGAAACATCGAATATCACATATTCGTGCCAATTATCGATAGAAAGAACGATTGCGGGAGCTGGGAAGTGAATCCTCAGCTACCATCGATGCAGAACGATTGGAAACATCGAATATCACGTATCCGTGCCAATTATCGATAGAACGAACGATTGCGGGAGCTGGAAAGTGGATCCTTAGCTACCGTCGATGCAGAACGATTGGAAACATCGAATATCACATATTCGTGCCAATTATCGATAGAAAGAACGATTGCGGGAGCTGGGAAGTGAATTCTTAGCTACCGTCGATGCAGAACGATTGGAAACATCGAATATCACGTATGCGTGCCAATTATCGATAGAAAGAACGATTGCTGGAGCTGGGAAGTGAATCCTTACCTACCGTCGATGCAAAACGATTGGAAACATCGAATATCACGTATTCGTGCGAATTTTAGATAGAAAGAATGATTGCGGGAGCTGGGAAGTGAATCCTTACCTACCGTCGATGCGAAACGATTGGAAACATCGAATATCACGTATGCTTGCTAATTATCGATAGAAAGAACGATTGCGGGAGCTGGGAAGTTAATCCTCACCTATCGTCGATGCAAAACGATTGCAAACATCGAATAGCACGTATTCGTGCCAATTATCGATAGAAAGAACGATTGCGGGAGCTGGGAAGTGAATCCTTACCTACCGTCGATGCAAAACGATTGGAAACATCGAATATCACGTATGCGTGCCAATTATCGATAGAAAGAACGATTGCGGGAGCTGGGAAGTGAATCCTTACCTACCGTCGATGCAAAACGATTGGAAACATCGAATATCACGTATTCGTCCGAATTTTAGATAGAAAGAATGATTACGGGAGCTGGGAAGTGAATCCTCAGCTACCATCGATGCCGAACGATTGGAAACATCGAATATCACGTATCCGTGCCAATTATCAATAGAAAGAACGATTGCGGGAGCTGGGAAGTGAATCCTTAGCTACCGCCGATGCGAAACGATTGGAAACATCGAATATCACGTATTCGTCCGAATTTTAGATAGAAAGAATGATTGCGGGAGCTGGGAAGTGAATCCATACCTACCGTCGATGCCAAACGATTGGAAACATCGAATATCGCGTATTCGTGCCAATTATCGATAGAAAGAACGATTGCGGGAGCTGGGAAGTGAATCCTTACCTCCCGTCGATGCAGAACGATTGGAAACATCGAATGTAACGTATTCGAGCCAATTACCGACAGAAAGAACGATTGCGAGGGCTGGGAAGTGAATCCTTACCTAACGTCGATGCAAAACGATTGGAAACATCGAATATCACGTATGCGTGCCAATTATCGATAGAACGAACGATTGCGGGAGCTGGAAAGTGGATCCTTAGCTACCGTCGATGCAGAACGATTAGAAACATCGAATATCACATATTCGTGCCAATTATCGATAGAAAGAACGATTGCGGGAGCAGGGAAGTGAATCCATACCTACCGCCGATGCGAAACGATTGGAAACATCGAATATCACGTATGCGTGCCAATTATCGATAGAACGAACGATTGCGGGAGCTGGAAAGTGGATCCTTAGCTACCGTCGATGCAGAACGATTGTAAACATCGAATATCACATATTCGTGCCAATTATCGATAGAAAGAACGATTGCGGGAGCTGGGAAGTGAATCCTTTCCTACCGTCGATGCGAAACGATTGCAAACATCGAATAGCACGTATTCGTGCCAATTATCGATAGAAAGAACGATTGCGGGAGCTGGGAAGTGAATCCTTACCTACCGTCGATGCAAAACGATTGGAAACATCGAATATCACGTATGCGTGCCAATTATCGATAGAACGAACGATTGCGGGAGCTGGAAAGTGGATCCTTAGCTACCGTCGATGCAGAACGATTAGAAACATCGAATATCACATATTCGTGCCAATTATCGATAGAAAGAACGATTGCGGGAGCTGGGAAGTGAATCCTTAGCTACCGCCGATGCGAAACGATTGGAAACATCGAATATCACGTATTCGTCCGAATTTTAGATAGAAAGAACGATTGCGGGAGCTGGGAAGTGAATCCTCAGCTACCATCGATGCCGAACGATTGGAAACATCGAATATCACGTATCCGTGCCAATTATCAATAGAAAGAACGATTGCGGGAGCTGGGAAGTGAATCCTTAGCTACCGCCGATGCGAAACGATTGGAAACATCGAATATCACGTATTCGTCCGAATTTTAGATAGAAAGAATGATTGCGGGAGCTGGGAAGTGAATCCATACCTACCGTCGATGCCAAACGATTGGAAACATCGAATATCGCGTATTCGTGCCAATTATCGATAGAAAGAACGATTGCGGGAGCTGGGAAGTGAATCCTTACCTCCCGTCGATGCAGAACGATTGGAAACATCGAATGTAACGTATTCGAGCCAATTACCGACAGAAAGAACGATTGCGAGGGCTGGGAAGTGAATCCTTACCTACCGTCGATGCAAAACGATTGGAAACATCGAATATCACGTATGCGTGCCAATTATCGATAGAACGAACGATTGCGGGAGCTGGAAAGTGGATCCTTAGCTACCGTCGATGCAGAACGATTGTAAACATCGAATATCACATATTCGTGCCAATTATCGATAGAAAGAACGATTGCGGGAGCTGGGAAGTGAATCCTTTCCTACCGTCGATGCGAAACGATTGGAAACATCGAATATCACGTATTCGTCCGAATTTTAGATAGAAAGAATGATTGCGGGAGCTGGGAAGTGAATCCTTACCTACCGTCGATGCGAAACGATTGGAAACATCGAATATCACGTATGCGTGCCAATTATCGACAGAACGAACGATTGCGGGAGCTGGAAAGTGGATCCTTAGCTACCGTCGATGCAGAACGATTAGAAACATCGAATATCACATATTCGTGCCAATTATCGATAGAAAGAACGATTGCGGGAGCTGGGAAGTGAATCCTCAGCTACCATCGATGCAGAACGATTGGAAACATCGAATATCACGTATCCGTGCCAATTATCGATAGAACGAACGATTGCGGGAGCTGGAAAGTGGATCCTTAGCTACCGTCGATGCAGAACGATTGGAAACATCGAATATCACATATTCGTGCCAATTATCGATAGAAAGAACGATTGCGGGAGCTGGGAGGTGAATCCTCAGCTACCGTCGATGCAGAACGATTGGAAACATCGAATATCACGTATCCGTGCCAATTATCGATAGAACGAACGATTGCGGGAGCTGGAAAGTGGATCCTTAGCTACCGTCGATGCAGAACGATTGGAAACATCGAATATCACATATTCGTGCCAATTATCGATAGAAAGAACGATTGCGGGAGCTGGGAGGTGAATCCTCAGCTACCGTCGATGCAGAACGATTGGAAACATCGAATATCACGTATGCGTGCCAATTATCGATAGAAAGAACGATTGCGGTTGCTGGGAAGTGAATTCTTAGCTACCGTCGATGCAGAACGATTGGAAACATCGAATATCACGTATGCGTGCCAATTATCGATAGAAAGAACGATTGCTGGAGCTGGGAAGTGAATCCTTACCTACCGTCGATGCAAAACGATTGGAAACATCGAATATCACGTATGCGTGCCAATTATCGATAGAACGAACGATTGCGGGAGCTGGAAAGTGGATCCTTAGCTACCGTCGATGCAGAACGATTGGAAACATCGAATATCACGTATTCGTGCCAATTTTAGATAGAAAGAACGATTGCTGGAGCTGGGAAGTGAATCCTTACCTACCGTCGATGCAAAACGATTGGAAACATCGAATATCACGTATGCGTGCTAATTATCGATAGAAAGAACGATTGCGGGAGCTGGGAAGTGAATCCACACCTATCGTCGATGCAAAACGATTGCAAACATCGAATAGCACGTATTCGTGCCAATTATCGATAGAAAGAACGATTGCGGGAGCTGGGAAGTGAATCCTTACCTACCGTCGTTGCGAAACGATTGGAAACATCGAATATCACGTATGCGTGCCAATTATCGATAGAACGAACGATTGCGGGAGCTGGAAAGTGGATCCTTAGCTACCGTCGATGCAGAACGATTAGAAACATCGAATATCACATATTCGTGCCAATTATCGATAGAAAGAACGATTGCGGGAGCTGGGAAGTGAATCCTTAGCTACCGCCGATGCGAAACGATTGGAAACATCGAATATCACGTATTCGTCCGAATTTTAGATAGAAAGAATGATTGCGGGAGCTGGGAAGTGAATCCATACCTACCGCCGATGCGAAACCATTGGAAACATCGAATATCACGTATTCGTGCGAATTTTAGATAGAAAGAATGATTGCGGGAGCTGGGAAGTGAATCCTTAGCTACCGTCGATGCAGAACGATTGGAAACATCGAATATCACGTATGCGTGCCAATTATCGATAGAACGAACGATTGCGGGAGCTGGAAAGTGGATCCTTAGCTACCGTCGATGCAGAACGATTGTAAACATCGAATATCACATATTCGTGCCAATTATCGATAGAAAGAACGATTGCGGGAGCTGGGAAGTGAATCCTTTCCTACCGTCGATGCGAAACGATTGGAAACATCGAATATCACGTATTCGTCCGAATTTTAGATAGAAAGAATGATTGCGGGAGCTGGGAAGTGAATCCTTACCTACCGTCGATGCGAAACGATTGGAAACATCGAATATCACGTATGCGTGCCAATTATCGACAGAACGAACGATTGCGGGAGCTGGAAAGTGGATCCTTAGCTACCGTCGATGCAGAACGATTAGAAACATCGAATATCACATATTCGTGCCAATTATCGATAGAAAGAACGATTGCGGGAGCTGGGAAGTGAATCCTCAGCTACCATCGATGCAGAACGATTGGAAACATCGAATATCACGTATCCGTGCCAATTATCGATAGAACGAACGATTGCGGGAGCTGGAAAGTGGATCCTTAGCTACCGTCGATGCAGAACGATTGGAAACATCGAATATCACATATTCGTGCCAATTATCGATAGAAAGAACGATTGCGGGAGCTGGGAGGTGAATCCTCAGCTACCGTCGATGCAGAACGATTGGAAACATCGAATATCACGTATGCGTGCCAATTATCGATAGAAAGAACGATTGCGGTTGCTGGGAAGTGAATTCTTAGCTACCGTCGATGCAGAACGATTGGAAACATCGAATATCACGTATGCGTGCCAATTATCGATAGAAAGAACGATTGCTGGAGCTGGGAAGTGAATCCTTACCTACCGTCGATGCAAAACGATTGGAAACATCGAATATCACGTATTCGTGCGAATTTTAGATAGAAAGAATGATTGCGGGAGCTGGGAAGTGAATCCTTACCTACCGTCGATGCGAAACGATTGGAAACATCGAATATCACGTATGCTTGCTAATTATCGATAGAAAGAATGATTGCGGGAGCTGGGAAGTGAATCCTTAGCTACCGTCGATGCAGAACGATTAGAAACATCGAATATCACATATTCGTGCCAATTATCGATAGAAAGAACGATTGCGGGAGCTGGGAAGTGAATCCTCAGCTACCATCGATGCCGAACGATTGGAAACATCGAATATCACGTATCCGTGCCAATTATCAATAGAAAGAACGATTGCGGGAGCTGGGAAGTGAATCCTTAGCTACCGCCGATGCGAAACGATTGGAAACATCGAATATCACGTATTCGTCCGAATTTTAGATAGAAAGAATGATTGCGGGAGCTGGGAAGTGAATCCATACCTACCGTCGATGCCAAACGATTGGAAACATCGAATATCGCGTATTCGTGCCAATTATCGATAGAAAGAACGATTGCGGGAGCTGGGAAGTGAATCCTTACCTCCCGTCGATGCAGAACGATTGGAAACATCGAATGTAACGTATTCGAGCCAATTACCGACAGAAAGAACGATTGCGAGGGCTGGGAAGTGAATCCTTACCTACCGTCGATGAAAAACGATTGGAAACATCGAATAGCACGTATTCGTGCCAATTATCGATAGAAAGAACGATTGCGGGAGCTGGGAAGTGAATCCTCACCAATCGTCGATGCAAAACGATTGCAAACATCGAATAGCGCGTATTCGTGCCAATTATCGGTACAAAGAACGATTGCGGGAGCTGGGAAGTGAATCATTTCCTACCGTCGATGCGAAACGATTGGAAACATCGAATATCACGTATTCGTGCGAATTTTAGATAGAAAGAATGATTGCGGGAGCTGGGAAGTGAATCCTTACCTACCGTCGATGCGAAACGATTGGAAACATCGAATATCACGTATGCGTGCCAATTATCGATAGAACGAACGATTGCGGGAGCTGGAAAGTGGATCCTTAGCTACCGTCGATGCAGTACGATTACAAACATCGAATATCACATATTCGTGCCAATTATCGATAGAAAGAACGATTGCGGGAGCTGGGAAGTGAATCCTTAGCTACCGCCGATGCGAAACGATTGGAAACATCGAATATCACGTATTCGTCCGAATTTTAGATAGAAAGAATGATTACGGGAGCTGGGAAGTGAATCCATACCTACCGCCGATGCGAAACCATTGGAAACATCGAATATCACGTATTCGTGCGAATTTTAGATAGAAAGAATGATTGCGGGAGCTGGGAAGTGAATCCTTAGCTACCGTCGATGCAGAACGATTAGAAACATCGAATATCACATATTCGTGCCAATTATCGATAGAACGAACGATTGCGGGAGCTGGGAAGTGAATCCTTACCTACCGTCGATGCCAAACGATTGGAAACATCGAATATCGCGTATTCGTGCCAATTATCGATAGAAAGAACGATTGCGGGAGCTGGGAAGTGAATCCTTACCTCCCGTCGATGCAGAACGATTGGAAACATCGAATGTAACGTATTCGAGCCAATTACCGACAGAAAGAACGATTGCGAGGGCTGGAAAGTGGATCCTTAGCTACCGTCGATGCAGAACGATTGGAAACATCGAATATCACATATTCGTGTCAATTATCGATAGAAAGAACGATTGCGGGAGCTGGGAAGTGAATCCTCAGCTACCGTCGATGCAGAACGATTGGAAACATCGAATATCACGTATGCGTGCCAATTATCGATAGAAAGAATGATTGCGGGAGCTGGGAAGTGAATCCATACCTACCGCCGATGCGAAACCATTGGAAACATCGAATATCACGTATTCGTGCGAATTTTAGATAGAAAGAATGATTGCGGGAGCTGGGAAGTGAATCCTTAGCTACCGTCGATGCAGAAAGATTGGAAACATCGAATATCACGTATGCGTGCCAATTATCGATAGAACGAACGATTGCGGGAGCTGGAAAGTGAATCCTTAGCTACCGTCGATGCAGAACGATTGGAAACATCGAATTTCACGTATTCGTGCCAATTATCCATAGAAAGAACGATTGCGGGAGCAGGGAAGTGAATCCATACCTACCGCCGATGCGAAACGATTGGAAACATCGAATATCACGTATGCGTGCCAATTATCGATAGAACGAACGATTGCGGGAGCTGGAAAGTGGATCCTTAGCTACCGTCGATGCAGAACGATTGGAAACATCGAATATCACATATTCGTGCCAATTATCGATAGAAAGAACGATTGTGGGAGCTGGGAAGTGAATCCTTTCCTACCGTCGATGCGAAACGATTGGAAACATCGAATATCACGTATTCGTCCGAATTTTAGATAGAAAGAATGATTGCGGGAGCTGGGAAGTGAATCCTTACCTACCGTCGATGCAGAACGATTGGAAACATCGAATATCACGTATGCGTGCCAATTATCGATAGAAAGAACGATTGCTGGAGCTGGGAAGTGAATCCTTACCTACCGTCGATGCAAAACGATTGGAAACATCGAATATCACGTATTCGTGCGAATTTTAGATAGAAAGAATGATTGCGGGAGCTGGGAAGTGAATCCTTACCTACCGTCGATGCGAAACGATTGGAAACATCGAATATCACGTATGCGTGCCAAATATCGATAGAACGAACGATTGCGGGAGCTGGAAAGTGGATCCTTAGCTACCGTCGATGCAGAACGATTGGAAACATCGAATATCACGTATTCGTGCCAATTTTAGATAGAAAGAACGATTGCTGGAGCTGGGAAGTGAATCCTTACCTACCGTCGATGCAAAACGATTGGAAACATCGAATATCACGTATGCGTGCTAATTATCGATAGAAAGAACGATTGCGGGAGCTGGGAAGTTGATCCTCACCTATCGTCGATGCAAAACGATTGCAAACATCGAATAGCACGTATTCGTGCCAATTATCGATAGAAAGAACGATTGCGGGAGCTGGGAAGTGAATCCTTACCTACCGTCGATGCAAAACGATTGGAAACCTCGAATAGCACGTATTCGTGTCAATTATCGATAGAAAGAACGATTGCGGGAGCTGGGAAGTGAATCCTTACCTACCGTCGATGCAAAACGATTGGAAACCTCGAATAGCACGTATTCGTGTCAATTATCGATAGAAAGAACGATTGCTGGAGCTGGGAAGTGAATCCTTAGCTACCGTCGATGCAGAACGATTGGAAACATCGAATTTCACGTATTCGTGCCAATTATCCATAGAAAGAACGATTGCGGGAGCAGGGAAGTGAATCCATACCTACCGCCGATGCGAAACGATTGGAAACATCGAATATCACGTATTCGTGCGAATTTTAGATAGAAAGAATGATTGCGGGAGCTGGGAAGTGAATCCTTACCTACCGTCGATGCGAAACGATTGGAAACATCGAATATCACGTATGCGTGCCAATTATCGATAGAACGAACGATTGCGGGAGCTGGAAAGTGGATCCTTAGCTACCGTCGATGCAGAACGATTGGAAACATCGAATATCACATATTCGTGCCAATTATCGATAGAAAGAACGATTTCGGGAGCTGGGAGGTGAATCCTCAGCTACCGTCGATGCAGAACGATTGGAAACATCGAATATCACGTATGCGTGCCAATTATCGATAGAAAGAACGATTGCGGTTGCTGGGAAGTGAATTCTTAGCTACCGTCGATGCAGAACGGTTGGAAACATCGAATATCACGTATGCGTGCCAATTATCGATAGAAAGAACGATTGCTGGAGCTGGGAAGTGAATCCTTACCTACCGTCGATGCAAAACGATTGGAAACATCGAATATCACGTATTCGTGCGAATTTTAGATAGAAAGAATGATTGCGGGAGCTGGGAAGTGAATCCTTACCTACCGTCGATGCGAAACGATTGGAAACATCGAATATCACGTATGCGTGCCAATTATCGATAGAACGAACGATTGCGGGAGCTGGAAAGTGGATCCTTAGCTACCGTCGATGCAGAACGATTGGAAACATCGAATATCACGTATTCGTGCCAATTTTAGATAGAAAGAACGATTGTGGGAGCTGGGAAGTGAATCCTTTCCTACCGTCGATGCGAAACGATTGGAAACATCGAATATCACGTATTCGTCCGAATTTTAGATAGAAAGAATGATTGCGGGAGCTGGGAAGTGAATCCTTACCTACCGTCGATGCGAAACGATTGGAAACATCGAATATCACGTATGCGTGCCAATTATCGACAGAACGAACGATTGCGGGAGCTGGAAAGTGGATCCTTAGCTACCGTCGATGCAGAACGATTGGAAACATCGAATATCACATATTCGTGCCAATTATCGATAGAAAGAACGATTTCGGGAGCTGGGAGGTGAATCCTCAGCTACCGTCGATGCAGAACGATTGGAAACATCGAATATCACGTATGCGTGCCAATTATCGATAGAAAGAACGATTGCGGTTGCTGGGAAGTGAATTCTTAGCTACCGTCGATGCAGAACGATTGGAAACATCGAATATCACGTATGCGTGCCAATTATCGATAGAAAGAACGATTGCTGGAGCTGGGAAGTGAATCCTTACCTACCGTCGATGCAAAACGATTGGAAACATCGAATATCACGTATTCGTGCGAATTTTAGATAGAAAGAATGATTGCGGGAGCTGGGAAGTGAATCCTTACCTACTGTCGATGCGAAACGATTGGAAACATCGAATATCACGTATGCGTGCCAATTATCGATAGAACGAACGATTGCGGGAGCTGGAAAGTGGATCCTTAGCTACCGTCGATGCAGAACGATTGGAAACATCGAATATCACGTATTCGTGCCAATTTTAGATAGAAAGAACGATTGCTGGAGCTGGGAAGTGAATCCTTACCTACCGTCGATGCAAAACGATTGGAAACATCGAATATCACGTATGCGTGCTAATTATCGATAGAAAGAACGATTGCGGGAGCTGGGAAGTTGATCCTCACCTATCGTCGATGCAAAACGATTGCAAACATCGAATAGCACGTATTCGTGCCAATTATCGATAGAAAGAACGATTGCGGGAGCTGGGAAGTGAATCCTTACCTACCGTCGATGCAAAACGATTGGAAACCTCGAATAGCACGTATTCGTGTCAATTATCGATAGAAAGAACGATTGCGGGAGCTGGGAAGTGAATCCTTACCTACCGTCGATGCAAAACGATTGGAAACCTCGAATAGCACGTATTCGTGTCAATTATCGATAGAAAGAACGATTGCTGGAGCTGGGAAGTGAATCCTTAGCTACCGTCGATGCAGAACGATTGGAAACATCGAATTTCACGTATTCGTGCCAATTATCCATAGAAAGAACGATTGCGGGAGCAGGGAAGTGAATCCATACCTACCGCCGATGCGAAACGATTGGAAACATCGAATATCACGTATTCGTGCGAATTTTAGATAGAAAGAATGATTGCGGGAGCTGGGAAGTGAATCCTTACCTACCGTCGATGCGAAACGATTGGAAACATCGAATATCACGTATGCGTGCCAATTATCGATAGAACGAACGATTGCGGGAGCTGGAAAGTGGATCCTTAGCTACCGTCGATGCAGAACGATTGGAAACATCGAATATCACATATTCGTGCCAATTATCGATAGAAAGAACGATTTCGGGAGCTGGGAGGTGAATCCTCAGCTACCGTCGATGCAGAACGATTGGAAACATCGAATATCACGTATGCGTGCCAATTATCGATAGAAAGAACGATTGCGGTTGCTGGGAAGTGAATTCTTAGCTACCGTCGATGCAGAACGGTTGGAAACATCGAATATCACGTATGCGTGCCAATTATCGATAGAAAGAACGATTGCTGGAGCTGGGAAGTGAATCCTTACCTACCGTCGATGCAAAACGATTGGAAACATCGAATATCACGTATTCGTGCGAATTTTAGATAGAAAGAATGATTGCGGGAGCTGGGAAGTGAATCCTTACCTACCGTCGATGCGAAACGATTGGAAACATCGAATATCACGTATGCGTGCCAATTATCGATAGAACGAACGATTGCGGGAGCTGGAAAGTGGATCCTTAGCTACCGTCGATGCAGAACGATTGGAAACATCGAATATCACGTATTCGTGCCAATTTTAGATAGAAAGAACGATTGCTGGAGCTGGGAAGTGAATCCTTACCTACCGTCGATGCAAAACGATTGGAAACATCGAATATCACGTATGCGTGCTAATTATCGATAGAAAGAACGATTGCGGGAGCTGGGAAGTTGATCCTCACCTATCGTCGATGCAAAACGATTGCAAACATCGAATAGCACGTATTCGTGCCAATTATCGATAGAAAGAACGATTGCGGGAGCTGGGAAGTGAATCCTTACCTACCGTCGATGCAAAACGATTGGAAACCTCGAATAGCACGTATTCGTGTCAATTATCGATAGAAAGAACGATTGCGGGAGCTGGGAAGTGAATCCTTACCTACCGTCGATGCAAAACGATTGGAAACCTCGAATAGCACGTATTCGTGTCAATTATCGATAGAAAGAACGATTGCTGGAGCTGGGAAGTGAATCCTTAGCTACCGTCGATGCAGAACGATTGGAAACATCGAATTTCACGTATTCGTGCCAATTATCCATAGAAAGAACGATTGCGGGAGCAGGGAAGTGAATCCATACCTACCGCCGATGCGAAACGATTGGAAACATCGAATATCACGTATTCGTGCGAATTTTAGATAGAAAGAATGATTGCGGGAGCTGGGAAGTGAATCCTTACCTACCGTCGATGCGAAACGATTGGAAACATCGAATATCACGTATGCGTGCCAATTATCGATAGAACGAACGATTGCGGGAGCTGGAAAGTGGATCCTTAGCTACCGTCGATGCAGAACGATTAGAAACATCGAATATCACATATTCGTGCCAATTATCGATAGAATGAACGATTGCGGGAGCTGGGAAGTGAATCCTTAGCTACCGCCGATGCGAAACGATTGGAAACATCGAATATCACGTATTCGTCCGAATTTTAGATAGAAAGAATGATTACGGGAGCTGGGAAGTGAATCCATACCTACCGCCGATGCGAAACCATTGGAAACATCGAATATCACGTATTCGTGCGAATTTTAGATAGAAAGAATGATTGCGGGAGCTGGGAAGTGAATCCTTAGCTACCGTCGATGCAGAACGATTAGAAACATCGAATATCACATATTCGTGCCAATTATCGATAGAAAGAACGATTGCGGGAGCTGGGAAGTGAATCCTCAGCTACCATCGATGCCGAACGATTGGAAACATCGAATATCACGTATCCGTGCCAATTATCAATAGAAAGAACGATTGCGGGAGCTGGGAAGTGAATCCTTAGCTACCGCCGATGCGAAACGATTGGAAACATCGAATATCACGTATTCGTCCGAATTTTAGATAGAAAGAATGATTGCGGGAGCTGGGAAGTGAATCCATACCTACCGTCGATGCCAAACGATTGGAAACATCGAATATCGCGTATTCGTGCCAATTATCGATAGAAAGAACGATTGCGGGAGCTGGGAAGTGAATCCTTACCTCCCGTCGATGCAGAACGATTGGAAACATCGAATGTAACGTATTCGAGCCAATTACCGACAGAAAGAACGATTGCGAGGGCTGGGAAGTGAATCCTTACCTACCGTCGATGAAAAACGATTGGAAACATCGAATAGCACGTATTCGTGCCAATTATCGATAGAACGAACGATTGCGGGAGCTGGAAAGTGGATCCTCACCAATCGTCGATGCAAAACGATTGCAAACATCGAATAGCGCGTATTCGTGCCAATTATCGGTACAAAGAACGATTGCGGGAGCTGGGAAGTGAATCATTTCCTACCGTCGATGCGAAACGATTGGAAACATCGAATATCACGTATTCGTGCGAATTTTAGATAGAAAGAATGATTGCGGGAGCTGGGAAGTGAATCCTTACCTACCGTCGATGCGAAACGATTGGAAACATCGAATATCACGTATGCGTGCCAATTATCGATAGAACGAACGATTGCGGGAGCTGGAAAGTGGATCCTCACCAATCGTCGATGCAAAACGATTGCAAACATCGAATAGCGCGTATTCGTGCCAATTATCGGTACAAAGAACGATTGCGGGAGCTGGGAAGTGAATCATTTCCTACCGTCGATGCGAAACGATTGGAAACATCGAATATCACGTATTCGTGCGAATTTTAGATAGAAAGAATGATTGCGGGAGCTGGGAAGTGAATCCTTACCTACCGTCGATGCGAAACGATTGGAAACATCGAATATCACGTATCCGTGCCAATTATCAATAGAAAGAACGATTGCGGGAGCTGGGAAGTGAATCCTTAGCTACCGCCGATGCGAAACGATTGGAAACATCGAATATCACGTATTCGTCCGAATTTTAGATAGAAAGAATGATTGCGGGAGCTGGGAAGTGAATCCATACCTACCGTCGATGCCAAACGATTGGAAACATCGAATATCGCGTATTCGTGCCAATTATCGATAGAAAGAACGATTGCGGGAGCTGGGAAGTGAATCCTTACCTCCCGTCGATGCAGAACGATTGGAAACATCGAATGTAACGTATTCGAGCCAATTACCGACAGAAAGAACGATTGCGAGGGCTGGGAAGTGAATCCTTACCTACCGTCGATGAAAAACGATTGGAAACATCGAATAGCACGTATTCGTGCCAATTATCGATAGAGAGAACGATTGCGGGAGCTGGGAAGTGAATCCTCACCAATCGTCGATGCAAAACGATTGCAAACATCGAATAGCGCGTATTCGTGCGAATTTTAGATAGAAAGAATGATTGCGGGAGCTGGGAAGTGAATCCTAAGCTACCGTCGATGCAGAACGATTGGAAACATCGAATATCACGTATGCGTGCCAATTATCGATAGAACGAACGATTGCGGGAGCTGGAAAGTGAATCCTTAGCTACCGTCGATGCAGAACGATTGGAAACATCGAATTTCACGTATTCGTGCCAATTATCCATAGAAAGAACGATTGCGGGAGCAGGGAAGTGAATCCATACCTACCGCCGATGCGAAACGATTGGAAACATCGAATATCACGTATGCGTGCCAATTATCGATAGAACGAACGATTGCGGGAGCTGGAAAGTGAATCCTTAGCTACCGTCGATGCAGAACGATTGGAAACATCGAATTTCACGTATTCGTGCCAATTATCCATAGAAAGAACGATTGCGGGAGCAGGGAAGTGAATCCATACCTACCGCCGATGCGAAACGATTGGAAACATCGAATATCACGTATGCGTGCCAATTATCGATAGAACGAACGATTGCGGGAGCTGGAAAGTGGATCCTTAGCTACCGTCGATGCAGAACGATTGGAAACATCGAATATCACATATTCGTGCCAATTATCGATAGAAAGAACGATTGCGGGAGCTGGGAAGTGAATCCTTTCCTACCGTCGATGCGAAACGATTGGAAACATCGAATATCACGTATTCGTCCGAATTTTAGATAGAAAGAATGATTGCGGGAGCTGGGAAGTGAATCCTTACCTACCGTCGATGCGAAACGATTGGAAACATCGAATATCACGTATGCGTGCCAATTATCGATAGAACGAACGATTGCGGGAGCTGGAAAGTGGATCCTTAGCTACCGTCGATGCAGAACGATTAGAAACATCGAATATCACATATTCGTGCCAATTATCGATAGAAAGAACGATTGCGGGAGCTGGAAAGTGAATCCTCAGCTACCATCGATGCAGAACGATTGGAAACATCGAATATCACGTATCCGTGCCAATTATCGATAGAACGAACGATTGCGGGAGCTGGAAAGTGGATCCTTAGCTACCGTCGATGCAGAACGATTGGAAACATCGAATATCACGTATTCGTGCCAATTTTAGATAGAAAGAACGATTGCTGGAGCTGGGAAGTGAATCCTTACCTACCGTCGATGCAAAACGATTGGAAACATCGAATATCACGTATGCGTGCTAATTATCGATAGAAAGAACGATTGCGGGAGCTGGGAAGTTAATCCTCACCTATCGTCGATGCAAAACGATTGCAAACATCGAATAGCACGTATTCGTGTCAATTATCGATAGAAAGAACGATTGCTGGAGCTGGGAAGTGAATCCTTAGCTACCGTCGATGCAGAACAATTGGAAACATCGAATTTCACGTATTTGTGCCAATTATCCATAGAAAGAACGATTGCGGGAGCAGGGAAGTAAATCCATACCTACCGCCGATGCGAAACGATTGGAAACATCGAATATCACGTATTCGTGCGAATTTTAGATAGAAAGAATGATTGCGGGAGCTGGGAAGTGAATCCTTACCTACCGTCGATGCGAAACGATTGGAAACATCGAATATCACGTATGCGTGCCAATTATCGATAGAACGAACGATTGCGGGAGCTGGAAAGTGGATCCTTAGCTACCGTCGATGCAGAACGATTAGAAACATCGAATATCACATATTCGTGCCAATTATCGATAGAAAGAACGATTGCGGGAGCTGGGAAGTGAATCCTTAGCTACCGCCGATGCGAAACGATTGGAAACATCGAATATCACGTATTCGTCCGAATTTTAGATAGAAAGAATGATTACGGGAGCTGGGAAGTGAATCCATACCTACCGCCGATGCGAAACCATTGGAAACATCGAATATCACGTATTCGTGCGAATTTTAGATAGAAAGAATGATTGCGGGAGCTGGGAAGTGAATCCTTAGCTACCGTCGATGCAGAACGATTAGAAACATCGAATATCACATATTCGTGCCAATTATCGATAGAAAGAACGATTGCGGGAGCTGGGAAGTGAATCCTCAGCTACCATCGATGCCGAACGATTCGAAACATCGAATATCACGTATCCGTGCCAATTATCAATAGAAAGAACGATTGCGGGAGCTGGGAAGTGAATCCTTAGCTACCGCCGATGCGAAACGATTGGAAACATCGAATATCACGTATTCGTCCGAATTTTAGATAGAAAGAATGATTGCGGGAGCTGGGAAGTGAATCCATACCTACCGTCGATGCCAAACGATTGGAAACATCGAATATCGCGTATTCGTGCCAATTAGCGATAGAAAGAACGATTGCGGGAGCTGGGAAGTGAATCCTTACCTCCCGTCGATGCAGAACGATTGGAAACATCGAATGTAACGTATTCGAGCCAATTACCGACAGAAAGAACGATTGCGAGGGCTGGGAAGTGAATCCTTACCTACCGTCGATGAAAAACGATTGGAAACATCGATTAGCACGTATTCGTGCCAATTATCGATAGAAAGAACGATTGCGGGAGCTGGGAAGTGAATCCTCACCAATCGTCGATGCAAAACGATTGCAAACATCGAATAGCGCGTATTCGTGCCAATTATCGGTACAAAGAACGATTGCGGGAGCTGGGAAGTGAATCCTTTCCTACCGTCGATGCGAAACGATTGGAAACATCGAATATCACGTATTCGTGCGAATTTTAGATAGAAAGAATGATTGCGGGAGCTGGGAAGTGAATCCTTACCTACCGTCGATGCGAAACGATTGGAAACATCGAATATCACGTATGCGTGCCAATTATCGATAGAAAGAATGATTGCGGGAGCTGGGAAGTGAATCCATACCTACCGCCGATGCGAAACCATTGGAAACATCGAATATCACGTATTCGTGCGAATTTTAGATAGAAAGAATGATTGCGGGAGCTGGGAAGTGAATCCTTAGCTACCGTCGATGCAGAACGATTGGAAACATCGAATATCACGTATGCGTGCCAATTATCGATAGAACGAACGATTGCGGGAGCTGGAAAGTGAATCCTTAGCTACCGTCGATGCAGAACGATTGGAAACATCGAATTTCACGTATTCGTGCCAATTATCCATAGAAAGAACGATTGCGGGAGCAGGGAAGTGAATCCATACCTACCGCCGATGCGAAACGATTGGAAACATCGAATATCACGTATGCGTGCCAATTATCGATAGAACGAACGATTGCGGGAGCTGGAAAGTGGATCCTTAGCTACCGTCGATGCAGAACGATTGGAAACATCGAATATCACATATTCGTGCCAATTATCGATAGAAAGAACGATTGCGGGAGCTGGGAAGTGAATCCTTTCCTACCGTCGATGCGAAACGATTGGAAACATCGAATATCACGTATTCGTCCGAATTTTAGATAGAAAGAATGATTGCGGGAGCTGGGAAGAGAATCCTTACCTACCGTCGATGCGAAACGATTGGAAACATCGAATATCACGTATGCGTGCCAATTATCGATAGAACGAACGATTGCGGGAGCTGGAAAGTGGATCCTTAGCTACCGTCGATGCAGAACGATTAGAAACATCGAATATCACATATTCGTGCCAATTATCGATAGAAAGAACGATTGCGGGAGCTGGGAAGTGAATCCTCAGCTACCATCGATGCAGAACGATTGGAAACATCGAATATCACGTATCCGTGCCAATTATCGATAGAACGAACGATTGCGGGAGCTGGAAAGTGGATCCTTAGCTACCGTCGATGCAGAACGATTGGAAACATCGAATATCACATATTCGTGCCAATTATCGATAGAAAGAACGATTGCGGGAGCTGGGAGGTGAATCCTCAGCTACCGTCGATGCAGAACGATTGGAAACATCGAATATCACGTATGCGTGCCAATTATCGATAGAAAGAACGATTGCGGTTGCTGGGAAGTGAATTCTTAGCTACCGTCGATGCAGAACGATTGGAAACATCGAATATCACGTATGCGTGCCAATTATCGATAGAACGAACGATTGCGGGAGCTGGAAAGTGGATCCTTAGCTACCGTCGATGCAGAACGATTAGAAACATCGAATATCACATATTCGTGCCAATTATCGATAGAAAGAACGATTGCGGGAGCTGGGAAGTGAATCCTCAGCTACCATCGATGCAGAACGATTGGAAACATCGAATATCACGTATCCGTGCCAATTATCGATAGAACGAACGATTGCGGGAGCTGGAAAGTGGATCCTTAGCTACCGTCGATGCAGAACGATTGGAAACATCGAATATCACATATTCGTCCGAATTTTAGATAGAAAGAATGATTGCGGGAGCTGGGAAGTGAATCCTTACCTACCGTCGATGCGAAACGATTGGAAACATCGAATATCACGTATTCGTCCGAATTTTAGATAGAAAGAATGATTGCGGGAGCTGGGAAGTGAATCCTTACCTACCGTCGATGCGAAACGATTGGAAACATCGAATATCACGTATGCGTGCCAATTATCGACAGAACGAACGATTGCGGGAGCTGGAAAGTGGATCCTTAGCTACCGTCGATGCAGAACGATTAGAAACATCGAATATCACATATTCGTGCCAATTATCGATAGAAAGAACGATTGCGGGAGCTGGGAAGTGAATCCTCAGCTACCATCGATGCAGAACGATTGGAAACATCGAATATCACGTATCCGTGCCAATTATCGATAGAACGAACGATTGCGGGAGCTGGAAAGTGGATCCTTAGCTACCGTCGATGCAGAACGATTGGAAACATCGAATATCACATATTCGTGCCAATTATCGATAGAAAGAACGATTGCGGGAGCTGGGAGGTGAATCCTCAGTTACCGTCGATGCAGAACGATTGGAAACATCGAATATCACGTATCCGTGCCAATTATCGATAGAACGAACGATTGCGGGAGCTGGAAAGTGGATCCTTAGCTACCGTCGATGCAGAACGATTGGAAACATCGAATATCACATATTCGTGCCAATTATCGATAGAAAGAACGATTGCGGGAGCTGGGAGGTGAATCCTCAGCTACCGTCGATGCAGAACGATTGGAAACATCGAATATCACGTATGCGTGCCAATTATCGATAGAAAGAACGATTGCGGTTGCTGGGAAGTGAATTCTTAGCTACCGTCGATGCAGAACGATTGGAAACATCGAATATCACGTATGCGTGCCAATTATCGATAGAAAGAACGATTGCGGGAGCTGGAAAGTGGATCCTTAGCTACCGTCGATGCAGAACGATTAGAAACATCGAATATCACGTATCCGTGCCAATTATCAATAGAAAGAACGATTGCGGGAGCTGGGAAGTGAATCCTTAGCTACCGCCGATGCGAAACGATTGGAAACATCGAATATCACGTATTCGTCCGAATTTTAGATAGAAAGAATGATTGCGGGAGCTGGGAAGTGAATCCATACCTACCGTCGATGCCAAACGATTGGAAACATCGAATATCGCGTATTCGTGCCAATTATCGATAGAAAGAACGATTGCGGGAGCTGGGAAGTGAATCCTTACCTCCCGTCGATGCAGAACGATTGGAAACATCGAATGTAACGTATTCGAGCCAATTACCGACAGAAAGAACGATTGCGAGGGCTGGGAAGTGAATCCTTACCTACCGTCGATGAAAAACGATTGGAAACATCGAATAGCACGTATTCGTGCCAATTATCGATAGAACGAACGATTGCGGGAGCTGGAAAGTGGATCCTCACCAATCGTCGATGCAAAACGATTGCAAACATCGAATAGCGCGTATTCGTGCCAATTATCGGTACAAAGAACGATTGCGGGAGCTGGGAAGTGAATCATTTCCTACCGTCGATGCGAAACGATTGGAAACATCGAATATCACGTATTCGTGCGAATTTAAGATAGAAAGAATGATTGCGGGAGCTGGGAAGTGAATCCTTACCTACCGTCGATGCGAAACGATTGGAAACATCGAATATCACGTATGCGTGCCAATTATCGATAGAACGAACGATTGCGGGAGCTGGAAAGTGGATCCTCACCAATCGTCGATGCAAAACGATTGCAAACATCGAATAGCGCGTATTCGTGCCAATTATCGGTACAAAGAACGATTGCGGGAGCTGGGAAGTGAATCATTTCCTACCGTCGATGCGAAACGATTGGAAACATCGAATATCACGTATTCGTGCGAATTTTAGATAGAAAGAACGATTGCGGGAGCTGGGAAGTGAATCCTTAGCTACCGCCGATGCGAAACGATTGGAAACATCGAATATCACGTATTCGTCCGAATTTTAGATAGAAAGAATGATTGCGGGAGCTGGGAAGTGAATCCATACCTACCGTCGATGCCAAACGATTGGAAACATCGAATATCGCGTATTCGTGCCAATTATCGATAGAAAGAACGATTGCGGGAGCTGGGAAGTGAATCCTTACCTCCCGTCGATGCAGAACGATTGGAAACATCGAATGTAACGTATTCGAGCCAATTACCGACAGAAAGAACGATTGCGAGGGCTGGGAAGTGAATCCTTACCTACCGTCGATGAAAAACGATTGGAAACATCGAATAGCACGTATTCGTGCCAATTATCGATAGAGAGAACGATTGCGGGAGCTGGGAAGTGAATCCTCACCAATCGTCGATGCAAAACGATTGCAAACATCGAATAGCGCGTATTCGTGCGAATTTTAGATAGAAAGAATGATTGCGGGAGCTGGGAAGTGAATCCTAAGCTACCGTCGATGCAGAACGATTGGAAACATCGAATATCACGTATGCGTGCCAATTATCGATAGAACGAACGATTGCGGGAGCTGGAAAGTGAATCCTTAGCTACCGTCGATGCAGAACGATTGGAAACATCGAATTTCACGTATTCGTGCCAATTATCCATAGAAAGAACGATTGCGGGAGCAGGGAAGTGAATCCATACCTACCGCCGATGCGAAACGATTGGAAACATCGAATATCACGTATGCGTGCCAATTATCGATAGAACGAACGATTGCGGGAGCTGGAAAGTGGATCCTTAGCTACCGTCGATGCAGAACGATTGGAAACATCGAATATCACATATTCGTGCCAATTATCGATAGAAAGAACGATTGCGGGAGCTGGGAAGTGAATCCTTTCCTACCGTCGATGCGAAACGATTGGAAACATCGAATATCACGTATTCGTCCGAATTTTAGATAGAAAGAATGATTGCGGGAGCTGGGAAGTGAATCCTTACCTACCGTCGATGCGAAACGATTGGAAACATCGAATATCACGTATGCGTGCCAATTATCGATAGAACGAACGATTGCGGGAGCTGGAAAGTGGATCCTTAGCTACCGTCGATGCAGAACGATTAGAAACATCGAATATCACATATTCGTGCCAATTATCGATAGAAAGAACGATTGCGGGAGCTGGAAAGTGAATCCTCAGCTACCATCGATGCAGAACGATTGGAAACATCGAATATCACGTATCCGTGCCAATTATCGATAGAACGAACGATTGCGGGAGCTGGAAAGTGGATCCTTAGCTACCGTCGATGCAGAACGATTGGAAACATCGAATATCACGTATTCGTGCCAATTTTAGATAGAAAGAACGATTGCTGGAGCTGGGAAGTGAATCCTTACCTACCGTCGATGCAAAACGATTGGAAACATCGAATATCACGTATGCGTGCTAATTATCGATAGAAAGAACGATTGCGGGAGCTGGGAAGTTAATCCTCACCTATCGTCGATGCAAAACGATTGCAAACATCGAATAGCACGTATTCGTGTCAATTATCGATAGAAAGAACGATTGCTGGAGCTGGGAAGTGAATCCTTAGCTACCGTCGATGCAGAACGATTGGAAACATCGAATTTCACGTATTTGTGCCAATTATCCATAGAAAGAACGATTGCGGGAGCAGGGAAGTAAATCCATACCTACCGCCGATGCGAAACGATTGGAAACATCGAATATCACGTATTCGTGCGAATTTTAGATAGAAAGAATGATTGCGGGAGCTGGGAAGTGAATCCTTACCTACCGTCGATGCGAAACGATTGGAAACATCGAATATCACGTATGCGTGCCAATTATCGATAGAACGAACGATTGCGGGAGCTGGAAAGTGGATCCTTAGCTACCGTCGATGCAGAACGATTAGAAACATCGAATATCACATATTCGTGCCAATTATCGATAGAAAGAACGATTGCGGGAGCTGGGAAGTGAATCCTTAGCTACCGCCGATGCGAAACGATTGGAAACATCGAATATCACGTATTCGTCCGAATTTTAGATAGAAAGAATGATTACGGGAGCTGGGAAGTGAATCCATACCTACCGCCGATGCGAAACCATTGGAAACATCGAATATCACGTATTCGTGCGAATTTTAGATAGAAAGAATGATTGCGGGAGCTGGGAAGTGAATCCTTAGCTACCGTCGATGCAGAACGATTAGAAACATCGAATATCACATATTCGTGCCAATTATCGATAGAAAGAACGATTGCGGGAGCTGGGAAGTGAATCCTCAGCTACCATCGATGCCGAACGATTCGAAACATCGAATATCACGTATCCGTGCCAATTATCAATAGAAAGAACGATTGCGGGAGCTGGGAAGTGAATCCTTAGCTACCGCCGATGCGAAACGATTGGAAACATCGAATATCACGTATTCGTCCGAATTTTAGATAGAAAGAATGATTGCGGGAGCTGGGAAGTGAATCCATACCTACCGTCGATGCCAAACGATTGGAAACATCGAATATCGCGTATTCGTGCCAATTAGCGATAGAAAGAACGATTGCGGGAGCTGGGAAGTGAATCCTTACCTCCCGTCGATGCAGAACGATTGGAAACATCGAATGTAACGTATTCGAGCCAATTACCGACAGAAAGAACGATTGCGAGGGCTGGGAAGTGAATCCTTACCTACCGTCGATGAAAAACGATTGGAAACATCGATTAGCACGTATTCGTGCCAATTATCGATAGAAAGAACGATTGCGGGAGCTGGGAAGTCAATCCTCACCAATCGTCGATGCAAAACGATTGCAAACATCGAATAGCGCGTATTCGTGCCAATTATCGGTACAAAGAACGATTGCGGGAGCTGGGAAGTGAATCCTTTCCTACCGTCGATGCGAAACGATTGGAAACATCGAATATCACGTATTCGTGCGAATTTTAGATAGAAAGAATGATTGCGGGAGCTGGGAAGTGAATCCTTACCTACCGTCGATGCGAAACGATTGGAAACATCGAATATCACGTATGCGTGCCAATTATCGATAGAAAGAATGATTGCGGGAGCTGGGAAGTGAATCCATACCTACCGCCGATGCGAAACCATTGGAAACATCGAATATCACGTATTCGTGCGAATTTTAGATAGAAAGAATGATTGCGGGAGCTGGGAAGTGAATCCTTAGCTACCGTCGATGCAGAACGATTGGAAACATCGAATATCACGTATGCGTGCCAATTATCGATAGAACGAACGATTGCGGGAGCTGGAAAGTGAATCCTTAGCTACCGTCGATGCAGAACGATTGGAAACATCGAATTTCACGTATTCGTGCCAATTATCCATAGAAAGAACGATTGCGGGAGCAGGGAAGTGAATCCATACCTACCGCCGATGCGAAACGATTGGAAACATCGAATATCACGTATGCGTGCCAATTATCGATAGAACGAACGATTGCGGGAGCTGGAAAGTGGATCCTTAGCTACCGTCGATGCAGAACGATTGGAAACATCGAATATCACATATTCGTGCCAATTATCGATAGAAAGAACGATTGCGGGAGCTGGGAAGTGAATCCTTTCCTACCGTCGATGCGAAACGATTGGAAACATCGAATATCACGTATTCGTCCGAATTTTAGATAGAAAGAATGATTGCGGGAGCTGGGAAGAGAATCCTTACCTACCGTCGATGCGAAACGATTGGAAACATCGAATATCACGTATGCGTGCCAATTATCGATAGAACGAACGATTGCGGGAGCTGGAAAGTGGATCCTTAGCTACCGTCGATGCAGAACGATTAGAAACATCGAATATCACATATTCGTGCCAATTATCGATAGAAAGAACGATTGCGGGAGCTGGGAAGTGAATCCTCAGCTACCATCGATGCAGAACGTTTGGAAACATCGAATATCACGTATCCGTGCCAATTATCGATAGAACGAACGATTGCGGGAGCTGGAAAGTGGATCCTTAGCTACCGTCGATGCAGAACGATTGGAAACATCGAATATCACATATTCGTGCCAATTATCGATAGAAAGAACGATTGCGGGAGCTGGGAAGTGAATCCTCAGCTACCATCGATGCCGAACGATTGGAAACATCGAATATCACGTATCCGTGCCAATTATCAATAGAAAGAACGATTGCGGGAGCTGGGAAGTGAATCCTTAGCTACCGCCGATGCGAAACAATTGGAAACATCGAATATCACGTATTCGTCCGAATTTTAGATAGAAAGAATGATTGCGGGAGCTGGGAAGTGAATCCATACCTACCGTCGATGCCAAACGATTGGAAACATCGAATATCGCGTATTCGTGCCAATTATCGATAGAAAGAACGATTGCGGGAGCTGGGAAGTGAATCCTTACCTCCCGTCGATGCAGAACGATTGGAAACATCGAATGTAACGTATTCGAGCCAATTACCGACAGAAAGAACGATTGCGAGGGCTGGGAAGTGAATCCTTACCTACCGTCGATGAAAAACGATTGGAAACATCGAATAGCACGTATTCGTGCCAATTATCGATAGAAAGAACGATTGCGGGAGCTGGGAAGTGAATCCTCACCAATCGTCGATGCAAAACGATTGCAAACATCGAATAGCGCGTATTCGTGCCAATTATCGGTACAAAGAACGATTGCGGGAGCTGGGAAGTGAATCATTTCCTACCGTCGATGCGAAACGATTGGAAACATCGAATATCACGTATTCGTGCGAATTTTAGATAGAAAGAATGATTGCGGGAGCTGGGAAGTGAATCCTTAGCTACCGCCGATGCGAAACGATTGGAAACATCGAATATCACGTATTCGTCCGAATTTTAGATAGAAAGAATGATTACGGGAGCTGGGAAGTGAATCCATACCTACCGCCGATGCGAAACCATTGGAAACATCGAATATCACGTATTCGTGCGAATTTTAGATAGAAAGAACGATTGCGGGAGCTGGGAAGTGAATCCTTACCTCCCGTCGATGCAGAACGATTGGAAACATCGAATGTAACGTATTCGAGCCAATTACCGACAGAAAGAACGATTGCGAGGGCTGGGAAGTGAATCCTTACCTACCGTCGATGAAAAACGATTGGAAACATCGAATAGCACGTATTCGTGCCAATTATCGATAGAAAGAACGATTGCGGGAGCTGGGAAGTGAATCATTTCCTACCGTCGATGCGAAACGATTGGAAACATCGAATATCACGTATTCGTGCGAATTTTAGATAGAAAGAATGATTGCGGGAGCTGGGAAGTGAATCCTTACCTACCGTCGATGCGAAACGATTGGAAACATCGAATATCACGTATGCGTGCCAATTATCGACAGAACGAACGATTGCGGGAGCTGGAAAGTGGATCCTTAGCTACCGTCGATGCAGAACGATTAGAAACATCGAATATCACATATTCGTGCCAATTATCGATAGAAAGAACGATTGCGGGAGCTGGGAAGTGAATCCTCAGCTACCATCGATGCAGAACGATTGGAAACATCGAATATCACGTATCCGTGCCAATTATCGATAGAACGAACGATTGCGGGAGCTGGAAAGTGGATCCTTAGCTACCGTCGATGCAGAACGATTGGAAACATCGAATATCACATATTCGTGCCAATTATCGATAGAAAGAACGATTGCGGGAGCTGGGAGGTGAATCCTCAGCTACCGTCGATGCAGAACGATTGGAAACATCGAATATCACGTATGCGTGCCAATTATCGATAGAAAGAACGATTGCGGTTGCTGGGAAGTGAATTCTTAGCTACCGTCGATGCAGAACGATTGGAAACATCGAATATCACGTATGCGTGCCAATTATCGATAGAAAGAACGATTGCTGGAGCTGGGAAGTGAATCCTTACCTACCGTCGATGCAAAACGATTGGAAACATCGAATATCACGTATTCGTGCGAATTTTAGATAGAAAGAATGATTGCGGGAGCTGGGAAGTGAATCCTTACCTACCGTCGATGCGAAACGATTGGAAACATCGAATATCACGTATGCGTGCTAATTATCGATAGAAAGAACGATTGCGGGAGCTGGGAAGTTAATCCTCACCTATCGTCGATGCAAAACGATTGCAAACATCGAATAGCACGTATTCGTGCCAATTATCGATAGAAAGAACGATTGCGGGAGCTGGGAAGTGAATCCTTACCTACCGTCGATGCAAAACGATTGCAAACATCGAATAGCACGTATTCGTGCCAATTATCGATAGAAAGAACGATTGCGGGAGCTGGGAAGTGAATCCTTACCTACCGTCGATGCAAAACGATTGGAAACATCGAATATCACGTATGCGTGCCAATTATCGATAGAACGAACGATTGCGGGAGCTGGAAAGTGGATCCTTAGCTACCGTCGATGCAGAACGATTAGAAACATCGAATATCACATATTCGTGCCAATTATCGATAGAAAGAACGATTGCGGGAGCTGGGAAGTGAATCCTTAGCTACCGCCGATGCGAAACGATTGGAAACATCGAATATCACGTATTCGTCCGAATTTTAGATAGAAAGAATGATTACGGGAGCTGGGAAGTGAATCCATACCTACCGCCGATGCGAAACCATTGGAAACATCGAATATCACGTATTCGTGCGAATTTTAGATAGAAAGAATGATTGCGGGAGCTGGGAAGTGAATCCTTAGCTACCGTCGATGCAGAACGATTAGAAACATCGAATATCACATATTCGTGCCAATTATCGATAGAAAGAACGATTGCGGGAGCTGGGAAGTGAATCCTCAGCTACCATCGATGCCGAACGATTGGAAACATCGAATATCACGTATCCGTGCCAATTATCAATAGAAAGAACGATTGCGGGAGCTGGGAAGTGAATCCTTAGCTACCGCCGATGCGAAATGATTGGAAACATCGAATATCACGTATTCGTCCGAATTTTAGATAGAAAGAATGATTGCGGGAGCTGGGAAGTGAATCCATACCTACCGTCGATGCCAAACGATTGGAAACATCGAATATCGCGTATTCGTGCCAATTATCGATAGAAAGAACGATTGCGGGAGCTGGGAAGTGAATCCTTACCTCCCGTCGATGCAGAACGATTGGAAACATCGAATGTAACGTATTCGAGCCAATTACCGACAGAAAGAACGATTGCGAGGGCTGGGAAGTGAATCCTTACCTACCGTCGATGAAAAACGATTGGAAACATTGTGACGTGCCGTCCTGTTTCCCGCGCGACGGCTCACATTTTTTCCTTTTACCATTTACTCAAATCCGCTATGATGTGAGCGCTGGGCTGCCCCTGTGGCTATGTTATGTCTAGCACGAACTGAGCACCCCTTCCACTCCTTCCAAACCCCTTTCACTCCTTCCACACCCCTTCCACTCTTTCGAAACCCCTTTCATTTTTTTCAAACCCATTCACTCTTTCGAAACCCCTTTCATTTTTTCCAAACCCATTCGCTCTTTTCACTCTTTCGAAACCCATTCGCTCCTCCTATGCCCCATTCGGCGGTGCCTGTGAACAATTAAAACATCCTACAAATTATAAAAGACACGTATAGTTACAATCCCAATTCAACAATACCTGTGAACAACTAAAGCATCCAATCAATTATAAAAAACTTACAGTTGCAATCCCCGCAACTCCACTGCCAGAATGCCTGCGAACAAATAAGAACACCTATATAATATCAACCCATCACTACACACACACGACACTTACCTTATGATAACAACTTACACCAGTACTCGAGACGAAGAATATCCCTCACTCCACGAGGAAGAAACCCCCCTTCGCGCCCCAAGAGTAGCCCTCACTCCACGAGGAAGAAACCCCCTTTCGCGCCCCAAGAGTAGCCCTCACTCCACGAGGAAGAAAGCCCCTTTCGCGACCCAAGAGTAGCCCTCACTCCACGAGGAAGAAACCCCCTTTCGCGCCCCAAGAGTAGCCCTCACTCCACGAGGAAGAAACCCCCTTTCGCGCCCCAAGAGTAGCCCTCACTCCACGAGGAAGAAGCCCCTTTCGCGTCCCAAGGATATCTCGACATTACTCGTTCTCGCGTCCTCTCGAGTACCTCTCTTCACGACGATAATGTCCAATAAAATACTAATATTAACGTACAAACTCTCTTAGCTTTGCAATAACACTAATCTGTAATAAATTAACGAAAGGTATTATAATTCTTAATTAATTGAAGGTTCATTAAGGAAACGATAGAGAATCACTGGTAGTTGAGAACCACGCATACCAGGCATTCCACAGCAGTCAACACCAGCAGAAGCCATCACACACGCATACCAGGCATTCCGCGCATACCACGCATACCAGAAATTCCTGGGCCTAGTATAAATAGACCGGGACCACCAGTCATTTAGTCAGTCTTCAAGCAGCAGTAAACGTCGACACATCAATCAGCTCAGTAGCTAGCTTCACCTCCGCGTTCACTCTCGATTTATTTCAATTTATTGCATAAGGAACATAGAATATTTCTGATTTATTCCAATTAATGCTATATGGAACATAGAATATTTTTGATTTATTCCAATTAATGCTATAAGGAACATAGAATATTTCCGATTTATTTCAATCAATTGCATAAGGAACTTAGAATACTTCCCAATTTATTTCAATTTATTCTATAAGGAACTTAGAATACTTCCCGATTTATTTCAATCAATTGCACAAGGAACATAGAATATTTCTGATTTATTCCAATTAATGCTATAAGGAACATAGAATATTCCTGATTTATTTCAATTTATTCCATAACGAACTTAGAATTATCCCGCGATTTATTTCAATTTATACTATAAGGAACTTAGAATATTTCTCGATTTATTTCAATTAATACTTAGAATTATTCCGTGATTTATTTCAATAATTAGTCTAACAGGCTTAGGATATTTTCGTATACCATATGCGTTATCGAGTCATAATAGTTATATTCACGCAACATGTTCGCAATGATGACTCTGAGAGCTTGACCACTGAAGCTACAGTCCTGAGAGAACATAGTGAATACATTTAAATTCACGAATACAATTCCGTTAAAGAATTAGTTAAGAACATAGTGAATACATTTAAATTCACGAATACAATTCCGTTAAAGAATTAGTTAAGAACATAGTGAATACATTTAAAACCACGAATACAATTCCGTTAAGGAATTAGTTAAGAACATAGTGAATACATTTAAAATCACGAATACAATTATGTTAAAGAATTAGTTGAGAACATAGTGAATACATTTAAAATCACGAATACAATTACGTTAAAGAATTAGTTACGAACATAGTGAATACATTTGAAATCACGAATCCAATTACGCTAGAGAATTAGTTTAACCGCGAACATAGTGAATATAATAACATTGCGAATATTTTATAGAGGAGTACTTCAATTTGTCCACCGAAGAGTTGCGGAACGTTCAGGCTGGATCTATCAAGGAAGTCATTACTCGTTGGTGAACCATTGGCTGACCACTGCGAAACACAACGGACGAGGCACCGTCACCTTTTCCCCAATTATCTTTTCCTCGTTTCCTACTTTATTCTCTTCCCCCTGGGAGTGGGAGCGGACTGGATCCGAATCCGCCTAGGTTATCCTTCCCTCCATGCTCATCCCCCTGGGAGTGGGAGCGGACTAGATCCGAATCCACCCGGGTTATCTTTTCCTCGTTTCCTACTTTATTCTCATCCCCCTGGGAGTGGGAGCGGACTGGATCCGAATCCGCCTAGGTTATCCTTCCCTCCATGCTCATCCCCCTGGGAGTGGGAGCGGACTAGATCCGAATCCGCCTGGGTTATCCTTTCCTCGCTTCCCCAATTTATTCTCTTCACCCTCGGGAGTGCAAGCTGGACGCACCCTCGACGTGGCCCACACAGTGGCTGACCGGAATACGCCTCAGCGAGCCGTGGTGCTTTCATTCACCTAAGAACCCTCGCATAATCACTATTTCATATCGGTCACAACATAAAGGAGTAAGTTACTCGTGCGAGACGAAACATCGCGATTTGCTATACACGTAAGGTCGTTTATCCCTAACCCTACAGTAATTTTCTCCGTAGAATCCCTTTCCATAATTATAATTGTCCTTTCCTTTCCTCCTCGGCGTGCGCGAATCTAGCATTCGACCCCGTGGCTCCCTTTCCCCTTGTAGTTATTTTTCCATTCCTCCTCGGCGTGCGCGAATCTAGCATTCGACCCCGAGGCTCCTTTTCCCTCGTAGCAATCCATTCCTTCCCCCTCGGCGCGCGCGAATCTAGCATTCGACCCCGACGCTTCCTTTCCTTTTGTAGTAATTCATTCCTTCCCCCTCGGCGTGCGCGAATCTAGCATTCGACCCCGAGGCTCCCTTTCCCCTTGTAGTTATTTTTCCATTCCTCCTCGGCGTGCGCGAATCTAGCATTCGACCCCGAGGCTCCCTTTCCCCTTGTAGTTATTTTTCCATTCCCCCTCGGCGTGCGCGAATCTAGCATTCGACCCCGAGGCTTCCTTTCCCTTTGTAGTAATTCATTCCTTCCCCCTCGGCGCGCGCGAATCTAGCATTCGACCCCGAGGAACCCTGTTCCATTCGAAATTCTTCTCCCCTGCACAAAAGCGAATCTTTTGGTTGCCTACAAATTACCTCGACTGAGAACCCGAAAGAGGAATATTTAACGCGTAGCTCGCACGAGGACCCTCTTAATAATCATCTAACACTCAATTGAACTACTGCAAATCATTACCGATCTCGCGTATATCGTATTAGTTCTTGGCGCGACCGCTCCGCGTCTTTGAACTGCGTGTCCCTTCCGGGCGCAACCTGGAACGTGACATGTTAATTGGTGACAGCGGTGGGATGTCGAAAATTTAATAATCCCACAATTGCCCTCTACATACTTTTGAAAAGAAACGGTGGGATCTCGAAAATTTAATAATCCCACAATTGCCCTCTACATACTTTTGAAAGGAAACGGTGGGATCTCGAAAATTTAATAATCCCACAATAGCCTTTTCTTCCTGCGCATTCAGTAAGTTAATTACTTGCAAATAGATCATTCGTCCTATTGTTTAAGCCCCTATATATATACATATAAATTATTTTTCGTCTTGCTCGTATAAAACCATGTCGCTGTACGGTGACGCCGACGAATCCAACCCCCTCACTACCTCCGTGGAGGAAGCTAATAGAGCTATTGACGCGTCAACCGCCGCGTTGCACGATAAATTGAATCTCTTGCGCGAAAAACAAGCTCAAATCGAAGCACACTATGATTTATTCGCGACCAAACAAATGCGACCTGTTAGTCCACACGGCGATTCTTTTCATGAAGAACAAATACCTCAATCCGCCCCCGGATTGGAAAACCTCGCTAAACAGATAGCATCCCTGCAAGATGCAGTAGACATGCTAACAAAGAAACAACGCATTAAAACACGTCTGGAAACTCCCGCCTCCTGTTGCCGCGAAGGGAGCCCACGTAACGACGCGTTTAGCGAACCGATAACGAATGGAAAACTTCAGGTCACTCTGAAGGATGCCGTTGAGACGGTACCACGTTTCGATGGACACAATATGTCGATCCTGCAATTTGCGAGAGCGTGTAGAAGAGCTCGGGATATGATCCCTCCTGCATCCGAACCTCAATTGGCGTGCTTGTTAAGAAACCGCTTACAAAAACACGCGTACTTGGTCGTGGAGGACTATTGCTTCGATACCGTAAACGCATTCATCGGCAGACTGAAAACAGTGTTCGCCCCGGCTAAAACGTCTGACCATTACCGCGGCGAACTAGCTAATATTATAATTGGAAGGAACGAACACATATTGGATTATATTTTAAGAGTAAAGGACCTGAAGTTCGCCATTACAGACGAAGATACTACCTACTATCGAAACTCGAGAACGGCGTTATACGACATTGACCAGCTAGCATTGAGATCCTTTTTGGACGGACTTCCCCTTTCGATGCGCAGTAAAATGGACCCCACAACATTAACGTCATTAGATGAAGCCTTCGACAGGGCCGTCCGGGTCGCGAAACTGATTGAGCGCGATCGCCACCGGTTTACGGGAGAACGGGCTCCCCGAACCCAATGCCAATTATGCAATCGGGAAGGACACGACGCACGATCCTGCAGAATGTACCCGATCCATAACCGCCCACCTCTTACGCGGACCCCGGAACGACCTACAGGAAGAGGATTCGACCGTTCGCTCACAACGAAGGACTATAATACTCCACGTCAAGCAGAGACACGAACCTGCAACTACTGCGGGAGAATAGGACACTTGGCCGCGGAATGTCGTAAGAAAATGCACGATCAGAACATGTCGGGAAACGACCAGCCCCCACGAGATTACAGGGAGGCGCCTCGTGGAACGGGCAGGACAAATGCGCACCCGATAAATACATTCCGGCCTACGAACCAACTCCGCCCAGAATCGCCAAGGTGCACCTCTCACCCTACAACAATGTCCCCTCCATCAACGTCCGCAGCCCGCAATTGAACTTTCCCACGGACTTGATGATCGACACAGGAGCAGAGGTAAATCTGATAAAGCGGTCATGCATCAAAACGCCCAGCGACATCGACAGGGACAACGTAATCGACTTAATCGGAATCACCGAAAACTTGGTGCCCACCCAAGGCACCCTCACAGCAAACTTATTCAACTACCCCGTACAATTTCACGTCGTTGAAGACACCATACCCCTACGCTATCAAGGGTTACTAGGATCAGGATTCCTGACCGAAAGCGGAGTGACGGTAGACTTCAAAAATAGATGGCTAGCATTTAACGGCAATTTCGTTCCTTTCAACAGGGTCGATGAAACGACAATACCCCCAAGGACAAGCATCGTCGCCCACGCATACGTCGCCAATCCCGAAGTCGAAGAAGGATACATTCCACGACTCGACCTAGGAGAAGGTTTATACGCTGGAAAAGCCCTGGTGCGAAACGATGGAGGAAAAGCAAGCTTACGCGTGACGAACGCAAACGAGCAGCCAGCAACCATACCCGTACCCCTGGTTCACCTGGAAGAATTTGAAGAAGCTCCCACGACGTACCCCCAGTTACAGTATACCGAGGAAGCCGTGTCTTTGAAGATATCCAAAGACGCGATGAACCCCTGTTCACAAAAGGGCAACCGGCCCACTCCCCCTAGCGAATCCCTTACAGAAGGAAGAAATCCACATATCGAAAAAAACCCCACATCCCTCGTATACTCAGCTGCGGAACAGAAGGTTGCACACCAAATTTTACCTACACCGGGTTTACAAATGGTCACCTCCACTAATATCCCCAATAAGGGCGAGCCCAGACAACAAACAAGAGTCGCAGCGATACTCGACCTCATATCCCCGAGAGACCTCAATCGGGAAGAAGAAGCTCACGTCCACGAACTCGTCGGCAAATACGAAGACATATTCCACTTGCCTGGCGAACCTCTAGGCCACACGAATGCCATCAGCCATGCTATCGAAACCACGGATGCAGCCCCAGTATCCACCAAACAGTACCGTTTCCCTCCCATCCATAAGGAGGAAATCCGCGCACAGATGAAGGAACTCCTCGAACAAAGAATAGTCAGACCATCCATATCCCCGTACAACTCACCCCTCTGGATAGTCCCGAAGAAACCAGGGCCAGACGGGAAGAAAAAATGGAGAATGGTGATCGACTACCGCCAACTTAACCAAAAAACCGTTCCCGACGCTTACCCCCTGCCGAACATTATAGATATACTCGACCAGCTCGGAGGAGCTAAATACTTCTCAATCTTCGATCTCGTATCCGGATTTCATCAGATCCCGATGAAACCAGAAGATGCACAAAAAACTGCGTTCTCGGCCCCCCATGGCCACTATGAATTTTCGAGGATGCCCTTTGGCCTACGTAACGCCCCTGCAACCTTCCAACGCCTAATGGACCACATCCTTTCGGGAGTACAAGGCTCCGAGATGTTCGTATACCTGGACGACATAGTCCTCTACTCGAGTTCGCTGAACGAGCACGGAATTAAGTTTCGCAAGCTTGCCGATCGATTACGTCAAGCCAACCTGAAACTTCAGCCAAGCAAGTGTCAATTTCTTCGGAAGGAAGTAGCATACTTAGGCCACGTCATTACGGATAACGGCGTAAAACCGGATCCTCACAAAATTACCGCGGTTTTAAATTACCCTCCGCCCCGCAATACAAAAGGCATAAAGCAATTCCTGGGACTCACAGGGTATTATAGGCGATTTATCCCCAACTTCTCCAAAGAAGCAAGGGCCCTCACTTCGTTACTTAAAAAGGGTACACCATTTATATGGGGCGAAGCCCAACAAAAATCGTTCGCGTACCTCAAGGACAAATTGATTCAGGAACCCATACTCCAATTCCCAAACTTCGAAAAAGAATTCCATCTTACCACCGATGCATCAGATTATGCCGTTGGCGGAATAATCACACAAACTTACGGAGACAAGGAACTACCCCTCGCCTATGCGTCCCGACTTCTGTGCCAAGCAGAGGTAAACTACTCTACAATTGAGAAAGAACTGCTGGCCATAATATATTGTACCAGCCATTTCCGACCCTACTTATATGGTAGAAAATTTATTCTCTATACCGACCACCAACCACTGGTCTGGCTTCACCGGGTCAAGGACCCGACTTCACGACTCGTTCGTTGGCGATTAAAACTTGCTGAATTCGACTATGAAATCCAGTACCAACCAGGGAAATCCAATCGAGTGGCCGACGCGCTCTCTCGCAACCCA
Source organism: Nomada ferruginata (assembly GCA_963583965.1). Taxonomy (NCBI): domain Eukaryota; kingdom Metazoa; phylum Arthropoda; class Insecta; order Hymenoptera; family Apidae; genus Nomada; species Nomada ferruginata. Next base: position 1,975,067 of record OY757225.1, on the reverse strand, counting down.
CCGGACACTACGACAGAGTTCGTCTGTCCAATCCGCCCACGGTCCGATTCTGATTCCAATTCTGGAGGGCACCCAGAGCCCGAAAATCAAAAGCGGCCCAGAATTCATGGACCTGAGCAACAACGTTGGGAAACTGGATTCCCCATCTCGAGCGATTCAGATGAGTCTCTCTTCAGTGCCCCCAAAAATACTCGGAAGAGGGAAAGCTTAAGCCCCGATAGTATCGCAGACATGACACTGACCCCTGTAATACAACCAACACTCCGCGCACCCTCCACCAGTAGAAATGCACCTGATTCATCGCACAATTACGCAGCGCTACCTTACGAAGTCGACACCGAAGATGGCCCATATACGCCTCCTAATCACCTTTCCAGCGAAGACGACACCTCACAAGGAGAGTCAGAGAACGACGAAACGGATAACGAATCCATAGAAGGCGCCCCGCGGGAAGCGATCCGCGCCAACAGCAATCTCCACTTCAGTCGTGACCCCTTAGCCATCCGGCCCGGACCCTTAGTAATCTTCCTGGCAGGTGACGGCAACGTCTGTGATGACGGAGGACAAAATTTGAGAACACACGCGGGTTTTCCCATTCGAAGAGATATTACACTCGGACGTGCACGCGTATTAAAACACAAAGGCAAAACAATCATTGGTTTAGTTGTTAAAGAAAGGGCTAATTACCCGATGGAACCCGAAATTTTCTGCGAAGCCGTGAACTCACTCAAGGATGTAATAAGAGAATTGCAATTACCCGGATTTAGCATAGCTAAAACACCTAAAATCGGCGCTTTGGTCTGGGAAGAAATAATATCGGAAATTCATACTAGACTGTCCGAAGAAAATGTACAAATCACCATTTGCACACAAACCGTCCAAATTCCTGACGAAAGTCTAAGACCCGTGATAATAGAGGAAAGCCACTCCTCGGCTATTGGAGGGCATAGAGGCGTAAGCAAAACACTTAAAAGGATCCGTCACGCCTACTATTGGCAGAGAATGAAACAACAAGTTCGCATCTACATTCGAAACTGCTTGCTTTGTCAAAGGAAAAAGCTGGTCCGAATAAAAACGCGGCAACCAATGGTTTTAACTGACACCCCCGGTACAGCGTTCGATAAGGTCGGATTAGACATAGTGGGTCCTCTTCCTCCATCCCCCGCTGGAAACATGTATATACTTACCATGCAGGACTTACTTACAAAATACTTCGTATGTGCACCACTGAAGGGCACCACCTCTCTGGAAGTTGCTGATGCCTTCATAAAAAATCTGATATGCCGATTTGGCGCGCCAAAATCTGTCCTCACCGACCAAGGATCGAACTTCACCAGCGCGTTTATGAGAACTATTGCTCGTAAATTCAGGATCGCGCAATGTAAGACCACCGCGTTCCATCCCCAATCGAATGGATCCTTGGAGAGATCACACATAGTCTTGATAGAATATTTGAAAATGTACGTAAATCAAAACGATGATTGGGATAGTTGGACCGATCTCGCGGCATTCTCCTATAATACGAGTGTCCATGAAGGTACCGGTTACACTCCACACGAACTAGTATTCGGGAAAATAGCACGGGTCCCCGCCCAGCAGCGGCAGTTTGAACTCCCGGACGACGAAACGTACGGAGGTTACCTTTCGCGACTAACAGAGTGCATCAAGGAACTACAGAGTCTTGCCGCGGATAGGCTGAAATGCGCAAAACAAAGATACAAAATGTATTACGATCGTCGCATAAACGAGGAAACCTTCCAAGCCGGAGACGAGGTCTTCGTAATAAAGAACAGCCGAAAAGGAAAATTCGCAGATCACTACACTGGCCCGCACAAGGTCATCGAAGTTCTACCTTTACAAAACCTAAAGATATCTTGGAACAATGGTCACAAAATCATACACGCCAATAAGGCACGTAAATTAAGGTCATGCGCGCTGTAGCTGTATTGGCCGTCTCCCCCAACCAGAGTACTGTTCTAACCATGCCCCCGACTCGCCACATCCCTTTTATATCCCCTTTTTGCCCCCTTTGCCATCCTAATCAACCCACGTAATTTTGAACAGGGAACACGTCCCTCTATTATCCCCTATTGCCACACATTGTGCCATTCCTTATCCTTATACTAAGTTATTAGTTCATCAAAATAGCATTAAAATATTTTACTCCCTAATTTTAATCCTACACTTAATTAGTACTTACTTATATCTATAATACTTCACTTAATTATTAACGTTACTTCTTTATCCTACACTTAATTGGTACTTACCCTAGTCTTACCTATATTTACGTTACTTAATTATTAACTCTAACCCTTAATCCTACACTTAATTCGTACTTACCCTAGTCTTACCTATCTTAATTATTAACATTACTCCTTAATTCTAAACTTAATTCTACTTAGCCTGGTTAACCTACTAAAACAACAAAAAAAAAGCAAACAAAAAAAACAAAAAAAAAAAAAAACAACACATAGCTTAGTTGTACTTACCTTAATTAATTTACTTTAGTTACAATAATACCTATTACTAGTTTACCTACAAATTATACATTACAGCAGACAATGTATATAATTTAGCTTAGTATACCCGCCTTAAACAATTCTAGTGGTAAATAAGTTCCACTAGTTAAACAAATGGAAAATAAATATTTTAGTACCTTACAAATTACTCTCGTACTTAAGGCTACGTTCAAAATGATTTAAAATGAAACCCAAAAGGTATCTCTTTTCTTTAAACTTTCGTTTATTATCGATACATCCGGTACGTAATCAAGGGAAACAATTATATTTTCGTTCGACGCATCTCTCACTAAAGAAATGCAAGCATTTCTTACAATAAGGGGGGAGGTGTGACGTGCCGTCCTGTTTCCCGCGCGACGGCTCACATTTTTTCCTTTTACCATTTACTCAAATCCGCTATGATGTGAGCGCTGGGCTGCCCCTGTGGCTATGTTATGTCCAGCACGAACTGAGCACCCCTTCCACTCCTTCCAAACCCCTTTCACTCCTTCCACACCCCTTCCACTCTTTCGAAACCCCTTTCATTTTTTTCAAACCCATTCACTCTTTCGAAACCCCTTTCATTTTTTCCAAACCCATTCGCTCTTTTCACTCTTTCGAAACCCATTCGCTCCTCCTATGCCCCATTCGGCGGTGCCTGTGAACAATTAAAACATCCTACAAATTATAAAAGACACGTATAGTTACAATCCCAATTCAACAATACCTGTGAACAACTAAAGCATCCAATCAATTATAAAAAACTTACAGTTGCAATCCCCGCAACTCCACTGCCAGAATGCCTGCGAACAAATAAGAACACCTATATAATATCAACCCATCACTACACACACACGACACTTACCTTATGATAACAACTTACACCAGTACTCGAGACGAAGAATATCCCTCACTCCACGAGGAAGAAACCCCCCTTCGCGCCCCAAGAGTAGCCCTCACTCCACGAGGAAGAAACCCCCTTTCGCGCCCCAAGAGTAGCCCTCACTCCACGAGGAAGAAAGCCCCTTTCGCGACCCAAGAGTAGCCCTCACTCCACGAGGAAGAAACCCCCTTTCGCGCCCCAAGAGTAGCCCTCACTCCACGAGGAAGAAACCCCCTTTCGCGCCCCAAGAGTAGCCCTCACTCCACGAGGAAGAAGCCCCTTTCGCGTCCCAAGGATATCTCGACATTACTCGTTCTCGCGTCCTCTCGAGTACCTCTCTTCACGACGATAATGTCCAATAAAATACTAATATTAACGTACAAACTCTCTTAGCTTTGCAATAACACTAATCTGTAATAAATTAACGAAAGGTATTATAATTCTTAATTAATTGAAGGTTCATTAAGGAAACGATAGAGAATCACTGGTAGTTGAGAACCACGCATACCAGGCATTCCACAGCAGTCAACACCAGCAGAAGCCATCACACACGCATACCAGGCATTCCGCGCATACCACGCATACCAGAAATTCCTGGGCCTAGTATAAATAGACCGGGACCACCAGTCATTTAGTCAGTCTTCAAGCAGCAGTAAACGTCGACACATCAATCAGCTCAGTAGCTAGCTTCACCTCCGCGTTCACTCTCGATTTATTTCAATTTATTGCATAAGGAACATAGAATATTTCTGATTTATTCCAATTAATGCTATATGGAACATAGAATATTTTTGATTTATTCCAATTAATGCTATAAGGAACATAGAATATTTCCGATTTATTTCAATCAATTGCATAAGGAACTTAGAATACTTCCCAATTTATTTCAATTTATTCTATAAGGAACTTAGAATACTTCCCGATTTATTTCAATCAATTGCACAAGGAACATAGAATATTTCTGATTTATTCCAATTAATGCTATAAGGAACATAGAATATTCCTGATTTATTTCAATTTATTCCATAACGAACTTAGAATTATCCCGCGATTTATTTCAATTTATACTATAAGGAACTTAGAATATTTCTCGATTTATTTCAATTAATACTTAGAATTATTCCGTGATTTATTTCAATAATTAGTCTAACAGGCTTAGGATATTTTCGTATACCATATGCGTTATCGAGTCATAATAGTTATATTCACGCAACATGTTCGCAATGATGACTCTGAGAGCTTGACCACTGAAGCTACAGTCCTGAGAGAACATAGTGAATACATTTAAATTCACGAATACAATTCCGTTAAAGAATTAGTTAAGAACATAGTGAATACATTTAAATTCACGAATACAATTCCGTTAAAGAATTAGTTAAGAACATAGTGAATACATTTAAAACCACGAATACAATTCCGTTAAGGAATTAGTTAAGAACATAGTGAATACATTTAAAATCACGAATACAATTATGTTAAAGAATTAGTTGAGAACATAGTGAATACATTTAAAATCACGAATACAATTACGTTAAAGAATTAGTTACGAACATAGTGAATACATTTGAAATCACGAATCCAATTACGCTAGAGAATTAGTTTAACCGCGAACATAGTGAATATAATAACATTGCGAATATTTTATAGAGGAGTACTTCAATTTGTCCACCGAAGAGTTGCGGAACGTTCAGGCTGGATCTATCAAGGAAGTCATTACTCGTTGGTGAACCATTGGCTGACCACTGCGAAACACAACGGACGAGGCACCGTCACCTTTTCCCCAATTATCTTTTCCTCGTTTCCTACTTTATTCTCTTCCCCCTGGGAGTGGGAGCGGACTGGATCCGAATCCGCCTAGGTTATCCTTCCCTCCATGCTCATCCCCCTGGGAGTGGGAGCGGACTAGATCCGAATCCACCCGGGTTATCTTTTCCTCGTTTCCTACTTTATTCTCATCCCCCTGGGAGTGGGAGCGGACTGGATCCGAATCCGCCTAGGTTATCCTTCCCTCCATGCTCATCCCCCTGGGAGTGGGAGCGGACTAGATCCGAATCCGCCTGGGTTATCCTTTCCTCGCTTCCCCAATTTATTCTCTTCACCCTCGGGAGTGCAAGCTGGACGCACCCTCGACGTGGCCCACACAGTGGCTGACCGGAATACGCCTCAGCGAGCCGTGGTGCTTTCATTCACCTAAGAACCCTCGCATAATCACTATTTCATATCGGTCACAACATAAAGGAGTAAGTTACTCGTGCGAGACGAAACATCGCGATTTGCTATACACGTAAGGTCGTTTATCCCTAACCCTACAGTAATTTTCTCCGTAGAATCCCTTTCCATAATTATAATTGTCCTTTCCTTTCCTCCTCGGCGTGCGCGAATCTAGCATTCGACCCCGTGGCTCCCTTTCCCCTTGTAGTTATTTTTCCATTCCTCCTCGGCGTGCGCGAATCTAGCATTCGACCCCGAGGCTCCTTTTCCCTCGTAGCAATCCATTCCTTCCCCCTCGGCGCGCGCGAATCTAGCATTCGACCCCGACGCTTCCTTTCCTTTTGTAGTAATTCATTCCTTCCCCCTCGGCGTGCGCGAATCTAGCATTCGACCCCGAGGCTCCCTTTCCCCTTGTAGTTATTTTTCCATTCCTCCTCGGCGTGCGCGAATCTAGCATTCGACCCCGAGGCTCCCTTTCCCCTTGTAGTTATTTTTCCATTCCCCCTCGGCGTGCGCGAATCTAGCATTCGACCCCGAGGCTTCCTTTCCCTTTGTAGTAATTCATTCCTTCCCCCTCGGCGCGCGCGAATCTAGCATTCGACCCCGAGGAACCCTGTTCCATTCGAAATTCTTCTCCCCTGCACAAAAGCGAATCTTTTGGTTGCCTACAAATTACCTCGACTGAGAACCCGAAAGAGGAATATTTAACGCGTAGCTCGCACGAGGACCCTCTTAATAATCATCTAACACTCAATTGAACTACTGCAAATCATTACCGATCTCGCGTATATCGTATTAGTTCTTGGCGCGACCGCTCCGCGTCTTTGAACTGCGTGTCCCTTCCGGGCGCAACCTGGAACGTGACAACATCGAATAGCACGTATTCGTGCCAATTATCGATAGAAAGAACGATTGCGGGAGCTGGGAAGTGAATCCTCACCAATCGTCGATGCAAAACGATTGCAAACATCGAATAGCGCGTATTCGTGCCAATTATCGGTACAAAGAACGATTGCGGGAGCTGGGAAGTGAATCATTTCCTACCGTCGATGCGAAACGATTGGAAACATCGAATATCACGTATTCGTGCGAATTTTAGATAGAAAGAATGATTGCGGGAGCTGGGAAGTGAATCCTTAGCTACCGCCGATGCGAAACGATTGGAAACATCGAATATCACGTATTCGTCCGAATTTTAGATAGAAAGAATGATTACGGGAGCTGGGAAGTGAATCCATACCTACCGCCGATGCGAAACCATTGGAAACATCGAATATCACGTATTCGTGCGAATTTTAGATAGAAAGAACGATTGCGGGAGCTGGGAAGTGAATCCTTACCTCCCGTCGATGCAGAACGATTGGAAACATCGAATGTAACGTATTCGAGCCAATTACCGACAGAAAGAACGATTGCGAGGGCTGGGAAGTGAATCCTTACCTACCGTCGATGAAAAACGATTGGAAACATCGAATAGCACGTATTCGTGCCAATTATCGATAGAAAGAACGATTGCGGGAGCTGGGAAGTGAATCATTTCCTACCGTCGATGCGAAACGATTGGAAACATCGAATATCACGTATTCGTGCGAATTTTAGATAGAAAGAATGATTGCGGGAGCTGGGAAGTGAATCCTTACCTACCGTCGATGCGAAACGATTGGAAACATCGAATATCACGTATGCGTGCCAATTATCGATAGAACGAACGATTGCGGGAGCTGGAAAGTGGATCCTTAGCTACCGTCGATGCAGAACGATTGGAAACATCGAATATCACATATTCGTGTCAATTATCGATAGAAAGAACGATTGCGGGAGCTGGGAAGTGAATCCTCAGCTACCGTCGATGCAGAACGATTGGAAACATCGAATATCACGTATGCGTGCCAATTATCGATAGAAAGAATGATTGCGGGAGCTGGGAAGTGAATCCATACCTACCGCCGATGCGAAACCATTGGAAACATCGAATATCACGTATTCGTGCGAATTTTAGATAGAAAGAATGATTGCGGGAGCTGGGAAGTGAATCCTTAGCTACCGTCGATGCAGAACGATTGGAAACATCGAATATCACGTATGCGTGCCAATTATCGATAGAACGAACGATTGCGGGAGCTGGAAAGTGAATCCTTAGCTACCGTCGATGCAGAACGATTGGAGACATCGAATTTCACGTATTCGTGCCAATTATCGATAGAACGAACGATTGCGGGAGCTGGAAAGTGGATCCTTAGCTACCGTCGATGCAGAACGATTGGAAACATCGAATATCACATATTCGTGCCAATTATCGATAGAAAGAACGATTTCGGGAGCTGGGAGGTGAATCCTCAGCTACCGTCGATGCAGAACGATTGGAAACATCGAATATCACGTATGCGTGCCAATTATCGATAGAAAGAACGATTGCGGTTGCTGGGAAGTGAATTCTTAGCTACCGTCGATGCAGAACGATTGGAAACATCGAATATCACGTATGCGTGCCAATTATCGATAGAAAGAACGATTGCTGGAGCTGGGAAGTGAATCCTTACCTACCGTCGATGCAAAACGATTGGAAACATCGAATATCACGTATTCGTGCGAATTTTAGATAGAAAGAATGATTGCGGGAGCTGGGAAGTGAATCCTTACCTACCGTCGATGCGAAACGATTGGAAACATCGAATATCACGTATGCGTGCCAATTATCGATAGAACGAACGATTGCGGGAGCTGGAAAGTGGATCCTTAGCTACCGTCGATGCAGAACGATTGGAAACATCGAATATCACGTATTCGTGCCAATTTTAGATAGAAAGAACGATTGCTGGAGCTGGGAAGTGAATCCTTACCTACCGTCGATGCAAAACGATTGGAAACATCGAATATCACGTATGCGTGCTAATTATCGATAGAAAGAACGATTGCGGGAGCTGGGAAGTTAATCCTCACCTATCGTCGATGCAAAACGATTGCAAACATCGAATAGCACGTATTCGTGCCAATTATCGATAGAAAGAACGATTGCGGGAGCTGGGAAGTGAATCCTTACCTACCGTCGATGCAAAACGATTGGAAACCTCGAATAGCACGTATTCGTGTCAATTATCGATAGAAAGAACGATTGCTGGAGCTGGGAAGTGAATCCTTAGCTACCGTCGATGCAGAACGATTGGAAACATCGAATTTCACGTATTCGTGCCAATTATCCATAGAAAGAACGATTGCGGGAGCAGGGAAGTGAATCCATACCTACCGCCGATGCGAAACGATTGGAAACATCGAATATCACGTATTCGTGCGAATTTTAGATAGAAAGAATGATTGCGGGAGCTGGGAAGTGAATCCTTACCTACCGTCGATGCGAAACGATTGGAAACATCGAATATCACGTATGCGTGCCAATTATCGATAGAACGAACGATTGCGGGAGCTGGAAAGTGGATCCTTAGCTACCGTCGATGCAGAACGATTAGAAACATCGAATATCACATATTCGTGCCAATTATCGATAGAAAGAACGATTGCGGGAGCTGGGAAGTGAATCCTTAGCTACCGCCGATGCGAAACGATTGGAAACATCGAATATCACGTATTCGTCCGAATTTTAGATAGAAAGAATGATTGCGGGAGCTGGGAAGTGAATCCATACCTACCGTCGATGCCAAACGATTGGAAACATCGAATATCGCGTATTCGTGCCAATTATCGATAGAAAGAACGATTGCGGGAGCTGGGAAGTGAATCCTTACCTCCCGTCGATGCAGAACGATTGGAAACATCGAATGTAACGTATTCGAGCCAATTACCGACAGAAAGAACGATTGCGAGGGCTGGGAAGTGAATCCTTACCTACCGTCGATGAAAAACGATTGGAAACATCGAATAGCACGTATTCGTGCCAATTATCGATAGAGAGAACGATTGCGGGAGCTGGGAAGTGAATCCTCACCAATCGTCGATGCAAAACGATTGCAAACATCGAATAGCGCGTATTCGTGCCAATTATCGGTACAAAGAACGATTGCGGGAGCTGGGAAGTGAATCATTTCCTACCGTCGATGCGAAACGATTGGAAACATCGAATATCACGTATTCGTGCGAATTTTAGATAGAAAGAATGATTGCGGGAGCTGGGAAGTGAATCCATACCTACCGCCGATGCGAAACCATTGGAAACATCGAATATCACGTATTCGTGCGAATTTTAGATAGAAAGAATGATTGCGGGAGCTGGGAAGTGAATCCTTAGCTACCGTCGATGCAGAACGATTGGAAACATCGAATATCACGTATGCGTGCCAATTATCGATAGAACGAACGATTGCGGGAGCTGGAAAGTGAATCCTTAGCTACCGTCGATGCAGAACGATTGGAAACATCGAATTTCACGTATTCGTGCCAATTATCCATAGAAAGAACGATTGCGGGAGCAGGGAAGTGAATCCATACCTACCGCCGATGCGAAACGATTGGAAACATCGAATATCACGTATGCGTGCCAATTATCGATAGAACGAACGATTGCGGGAGCTGGAAAGTGGATCCTTAGCTACCGTCGATGCAGAACGATTGGAAACATCGAATATCACATATTCGTGCCAATTATCGATAGAAAGAACGATTGCGGGAGCTGGGAAGTGAATCCTTTCCTACCGTCGATGCGAAACGATTGGAAACATCGAATATCACGTATTCGTCCGAATTTTAGATAGAAAGAATGATTGCGGGAGCTGGGAAGTGAATCCTTACCTACCGTCGATGCGAAACGATTGGAAACATCGAATATCACGTATGCGTGCCAATTATCGATAGAACGAACGATTGCGGGAGCTGGAAAGTGGATCCTTAGCTACCGTCGATGCAGAACGATTAGAAACATCGAATATCACATATTCGTGCCAATTATCGATAGAAAGAACGATTGCGGGAGCTGGAAAGTGAATCCTCAGCTACCATCGATGCAGAACGATTGGAAACATCGAATATCACGTATCCGTGCCAATTATCGATAGAACGAACGATTGCGGGAGCTGGAAAGTGGATCCTTAGCTACCGTCGATGCAGAACGATTGGAAACATCGAATATCACGTATTCGTGCCAATTTTAGATAGAAAGAACGATTGCTGGAGCTGGGAAGTGAATCCTTACCTACCGTCGATGCAAAACGATTGGAAACATCGAATATCACGTATGCGTGCTAATTATCGATAGAAAGAACGATTGCGGGAGCTGGGAAGTTAATCCTCACCTATCGTCGATGCAAAACGATTGCAAACATCGAATAGCACGTATTCGTGCCAATTATCGATAGAAAGAATGATTGCGGGAGCTGAGAAGTGAATCCTTACCTACCGTCGATGCGAAACGATTGGAAACATCGAATATCACGTATGCGTGCCAATTATCGATAGAACGAACGATTGCGGGAGCTGGAAAGTGGATCCTTAGCTACCGTCGATGCAGAACGATTAGAAACATCGAATATCACATATTCGTGCCAATTATCGATAGAAAGAACGATTGCGGGAGCTGGGAAGTGAATCCTTAGCTACCGCCGATGCGAAACGATTGGAAACATCGAATATCACGTATTCGTCCGAATTTTAGATAGAAAGAATGATTACGGGAGCTGGGAAGTGAATCCATACCTACCGCCGATGCGAAACCATTGGAAACATCGAATATCACGTATTCGTGCGAATTTTAGATAGAAAGAATGATTGCGGGAGCTGGGAAGTGAATCCTTAGCTACCGTCGATGCAGAACGATTAGAAACATCGAATATCACATATTCGTGCCAATTATCGATAGAAAGAACGATTGCGGGAGCTGGGAAGTGAATCCTCAGCTACCATCGATGCCGAACGATTGGAAACATCGAATATCACGTATCCGTGCCAATTATCAATAGAAAGAACGATTGCGGGAGCTGGGAAGTGAATCCTTAGCTACCGCCGATGCGAAACGATTGGAAACATCGAATATCACGTATTCGTCCGAATTTTAGATAGAAAGAATGATTGCGGGAGCTGGGAAGTGAATCCATACCTACCGTCGATGCCAAACGATTGGAAACATCGAATATCGCGTATTCGTGCCAATTATCGATAGAAAGAACGATTGCGGGAGCTGGGAAGTGAATCCTTACCTCCCGTCGATGCAGAACGATTGGAAACATCGAATGTAACGTATTCGAGCCAATTACCGACAGAAAGAACGATTGCGAGGGCTGGGAAGTGAATCCTTACCTACCGTCGATGAAAAACGATTGGAAACATCGATTAGCACGTATTCGTGCCAATTATCGATAGAAAGAACGATTGCGGGAGCTGGGAAGTGAATCCTCACCAATCGTCGATGCAAAACGATTGCAAACATCGAATAGCGCGTATTCGTGCCAATTATCGGTACAAAGAACGATTGCGGGAGCTGGGAAGTGAATCCTTTCCTACCGTCGATGCGAAACGATTGGAAACATCGAATATCACGTATTCGTGCGAATTTTAGATAGAAAGAATGATTGCGGGAGCTGGGAAGTGAATCCTTACCTACCGTCGATGCGAAACGATTGGAAACATCGAATATCACGTATGCGTGCCAATTATCGATAGAAAGAATGATTGCGGGAGCTGGGAAGTGAATCCATACCTACCGCCGATGCGAAACCATTGGAAACATCGAATATCACGTATTCGTGCGAATTTTAGATAGAAAGAATGATTGCGGGAGCTGGGAAGTGAATCCTTAGCTACCGTCGATGCAGAACGATTGGAAACATCGAATATCACGTATGCGTGCCAATTATCGATAGAACGAACGATTGCGGGAGCTGGAAAGTGAATCCTTAGCTACCGTCGATGCAGAACGATTGGAAACATCGAATTTCACGTATTCGTGCCAATTATCCATAGAAAGAACGATTGCGGGAGCAGGGAAGTGAATCCATACCTACCGCCGATGCGAAACGATTGGAAACATCGAATATCACGTATGCGTGCCAATGATCGATAGAACGAACGATTGCGGGAGCTGGAAAGTGGATCCTTAGCTACCGTCGATGCAGAACGATTGGAAACATCGAATATCACATATTCGTGCCAATTATCGATAGAAAGAACGATTGCGGGAGCTGGGAAGTGAATCCTTTCCTACCGTCGATGCGAAACGATTGGAAACATCGAATATCACGTATTCGTCCGAATTTTAGATAGAAAGAATGATTGCGGGAGCTGGGAAGAGAATCCTTACCTACCGTCGATGCGAAACGATTGGAAACATCGAATATCACGTATGCGTGCCAATTATCGATAGAACGAACGATTGCGGGAGCTGGAAAGTGGATCCTTAGCTACCGTCGATGCAGAACGATTAGAAACATCGAATATCACATATTCGTGCCAATTATCGATAGAAAGAACGATTGCGGGAGCTGGGAAGTGAATCCTCAGCTACCATCGATGCAGAACGATTGGAAACATCGAATATCACGTATCCGTGCCAATTATCGATAGAACGAACGATTGCGGGAGCTGGAAAGTGGATCCTTAGCTACCGTCGATGCAGAACGATTGGAAACATCGAATATCACATATTCGTGCCAATTATCGATAGAAAGAACGATTGCGGGAGCTGGGAGGTGAATCCTCAGCTACCGTCGATGCAGAACGATTGGAAACATCGAATATCACGTATGCGTGCCAATTATCGATAGAAAGAACGATTGCGGTTGCTGGGAAGTGAATTCTTAGCTACCGTCGATGCAGAACGATTGGAAACATCGAATATCACGTATGCGTGCCAATTATCGATAGAACGAACGATTGCGGGAGCTGGAAAGTGGATCCTTAGCTACCGTCGATGCAGAACGATTAGAAACATCGAATATCACATATTCGTGCCAATTATCGATAGAAAGAACGATTGCGGGAGCTGGGAAGTGAATCCTCAGCTACCATCGATGCAGAACGATTGGAAACATCGAATATCACGTATCCGTGCCAATTATCGATAGAACGAACGATTGCGGGAGCTGGAAAGTGGATCCTTAGCTACCGTCGATGCAGAACGATTGGAAACATCGAATATCACATATTCGTCCGAATTTTAGATAGAAAGAATGATTGCGGGAGCTGGGAAGTGAATCCTTACCTACCGTCGATGCCAAACGATTGGAAACATCGAATATCACGTATGCGTGCCAATTATCGATAGAACGAACGATTGCGGGAGCTGGAAAGTGGATCCTTAGCTACCGTCGATGCAGAACGATTAGAAACATCGAATATCACATATTCGTGCCAATTATCGATAGAAAGAACGATTGCGGGAGCTGGGAAGTGAATCCTCAGCTACCATCGATGCAGAACGATTGGAAACATCGAATATCACGTATCCGTGCCAATTATCGATAGAACGAACGATTGCGGGAGCTGGAAAGTGGATCCTTAGCTACCGTCGATGCAGAACGATTGGAAACATCGAATATCACATATTCGTGCCAATTATCGATAGAAAGAACGATTGCGGGAGCTGGGAGGTGAATCCTCAGCTACCGTCGATGCAGAACGATTGGAAACATCGAATATCACGTATGCGTGCCAATTATCGATAGAAAGAACGATTGCGGTTGCTGGGAAGTGAATTCTTAGCTACCGTCGATGCAGAACGATTGGAAACATCGAATATCACGTATGCGTGCCAATTATCGATAGAAAGAACGATTGCTGGAGCTGGGAAGTGAATCCTTACCTACCGTCGATGCAAAACGATTGGAAACATCGAATATCACGTATTCGTGCGAATTTTAGATAGAAAGAATGATTGCGGGAGCTGGGAAGTGAATCCTTACCTACCGTCGATGCGAAACGATTGGAAACATCGAATATCACGTATGCGTGCCAATTATCGATAGAACGAACGATTGCGGGAGCTGGAAAGTGGATCCTTAGCTACCGTCGATGCAGAACGATTGGAAACATCGAATATCACGTATTCGTGCCAATTTTAGATAGAAAGAACGATTGCTGGAGCTGGGAAGTGAATCCTTACCTACCGTCGATGCAAAACGATTGGAAACATCGAATATCACGTATGCGTGCTAATTATCGATAGAAAGAACGATTGCGGGAGCTGGGAAGTTAATCCTCACCTATCGTCGACGCAAAACGATTGCAAACATCGAATAGCACGTATTCGTGCCAATTATCGATAGAAAGAACGATTGCGGGAGCTGGGAAGTGAATCCTTACCTACCGTCGATGCAAAACGATTGGAAACCTCGAATAGCACGTATTCGTGTCAATTATCGATAGAAAGAACGATTGCTGGAGCTGGGAAGTGAATCCTTAGCTACCGTCGATGCAGAACGATTGGAAACATCGAATTTCACGTATTCGTGCCAATTATCCATAGAAAGAACGATTGCGGGAGCAGGGAAGTGAATCCATACCTACCGCCGATGCGAAACGATTGGAAACATCGAATATCACGTATTCGTGCGAATTTTAGATAGAAAGAATGATTGCGGGAGCTGGGAAGTGAATCCTTACCTACCGTCGATGCGAAACGATTGGAAACATCGAATATCACGTATGCGTGCCAATTATCGATAGAACGAACGATTGCGGGAGCTGGAAAGTGGATCCTTAGCTACCGTCGATGCAGAACGATTAGAAACATCGAATATCACATATTCGTGCCAATTATCGATAGAAAGAACGATTGCGGGAGCTGGGAAGTGAATCCTTAGCTACCGCCGATGCGAAACGATTGGAAACATCGAATATCACGTATTCGTCCGAATTTTAGATAGAAAGAATGATTACGGGAGCTGGGAAGTGAATCCATACCTACCGCCGATGCGAAACCATTGGAAACATCGAATATCACGTATTCGTGCGAATTTTAGATAGAAAGAATGATTGCGGGAGCTGGGAAGTGAATCCTTAGCTACCGTCGATGCAGAACGATTAGAAACATCGAATATCACATATTCGTGCCAATTATCGATAGAAAGAACGATTGCGGGAGCTGGGAAGTGAATCCTCAGCTACCATCGATGCCGAACGATTGGAAACATCGAATATCACGTATCCGTGCCAATTATCAATAGAAAGAACGATTGCGGGAGCTGGGAAGTGAATCCTTAGCTACCGCCGATGCGAAACGATTGGAAACATCGAATATCACGTATTCGTCCGAATTTTAGATAGAAAGAATGATTGCGGGAGCTGGGAAGTGAATCCATACCTACCGTCGATGCCAAACGATTGGAAACATCGAATATCGCGTATTCGTGCCAATTATCGATAGAAAGAACGATTGCGGGAGCTGGGAAGTGAATCCTTACCTCCCGTCGATGCAGAACGATTGGAAACATCGAATGTAACGTATTCGAGCCAATTACCGACAGAAAGAACGATTGCGAGGGCTGGGAAGTGAATCCTTACCTACCGTCGATGAAAAACGATTGGAAACATCGAATAGCACGTATTCGTGCCAATTATCGATAGAACGAACGATTGCGGGAGCTGGAAAGTGGATCCTCACCAATCGTCGATGCAAAACGATTGCAAACATCGAATAGCGCGTATTCGTGCCAATTATCGGTACAAAGAACGATTGCGGGAGCTGGGAAGTGAATCATTTCCTACCGTCGATGCGAAACGATTGGAAACATCGAATATCACGTATTCGTGCGAATTTTAGATAGAAAGAATGATTGCGGGAAGTGGGAAGTGAATCCTTACCTACCGTCGATGCGAAACGATTGGAAACATCGAATATCACGTATGCGTGCCAATTATCGATAGAACGAACGATTGCGGGAGCTGGAAAGTGGATCCTCACCAATCGTCGATGCAAAACGATTGCAAACATCGAATAGCGCGTATTCGTGCCAATTATCGGTACAAAGAACGATTGCGGGAGCTGGGAAGTGAATCATTTCCTACCGTCGATGCGAAACGATTGGAAACATCGAATATCACGTATTCGTGCGAATTTTAGATAGAAAGAATGATTGCGGGAGCTGGGAAGTGAATCCTTACCTACCGTCGATGCGAAACGATTGGAAACATCGAATATCACGTATCCGTGCCAATTATCAATAGAAAGAACGATTGCGGGAGCTGGGAAGTGAATCCTTAGCTACCGCCGATGCGAAACGATTGGAAACATCGAATATCACGTATTCGTCCGAATTTTAGATAGAAAGAATGATTGCGGGAGCTGGGAAGTGAATCCATACCTACCGTCGATGCCAAACGATTGGAAACATCGAATATCGCGTATTCGTGCCAATTAACGATAGAAAGAACGATTGCGGGAGCTGGGAAGTGAATCCTTACCTCCCGTCGATGCAGAACGATTGGAAACTTCGAATATCACGTATGCGTGCCAATTATCGATAGAAAGAACGATTGCGGGAGCTGGGAAGTGAATCATTTCCTACCGTCGATGCGAAACGATTGGAAACATCGAATATCACGTATTCGTGCGAATTTTAGATAGAAAGAATGATTGCGGGAGCTGGGAAGTGAATCCATACCTACCGCCGATGCGAAACCATTGGAAACATCGAATATCACGTATTCGTGCGAATTTTAGATAGAAAGAATGATTGCGGGAGCTGGGAAGTGAATCCTTAGCTACCGTCGATGCAGAACGATTGGAAACATCGAATTTCACGTATTCGTGCCAATTATCCATAGAAAGAACGATTGCGGGAGCAGGGAAGTGAATCCATACCTACCGCCGATGCGAAACGATTGGAAACATCGAATATCACGTATGCGTGCCAATTATCGATAGAACGAACGATTGCGGGAGCTGGAAAGTGGATCCTTAGCTACCGTCGATGCAGAACGATTGGAAACATCGAATATCACATATTCGTGCCAATTATCGATAGAAAGAACGATTGCGGGAGCTGGGAAGTGAATCCTTTCCTACCGTCGATGCGAAACGATTGGAAACATCGAATATCACGTATTCGTCCGAATTTTAGATAGAAAGAATGATTGCGGGAGCTGGGAAGTGAATCCTTACCTACCGTCGATGCGAAACGATTGGAAACATCGAATATCACGTATGCGTGCCAATTATCGATAGAACGAACGATTGCGGGAGCTGGAAAGTGGATCCTTAGCTACCGTCGATGCAGAACGATTAGAAACATCGAATATCACATATTCGTGCCAATTATCGATAGAAAGAACGATTGCGGGAGCTGGGAAGTGAATCCTTAGCTACCGCCGATGCGAAACGATTGGAAACATCGAATATCACGTATTCGTCCGAATTTTAGATAGAAAGAATGATTACGGGAGCTGGGAAGTGAATCCATACCTACCGCCGATGCGAAACCATTGGAAACATCGAATATCACGTATTCGTGCGAATTTTAGATAGAAAGAATGATTGCGGGAGCTGGGAAGTGAATCCTTAGCTACCGTCGATGCAGAACGATTAGAAACATCGAATATCACATATTCGTGCCAATTATCGATAGAAAGAACGATTGCGGGAGCTGGAAAGTGAATCCTCAGCTACCATCGATGCAGAACGATTGGAAACATCGAATATCACGTATCCGTGCCAATTATCGATAGAACGAACGATTGCGGGAGCTGGAAAGTGGATCCTTAGCTACCGTCGATGCAGAACGATTGGAAACATCGAATATCACGTATTCGTGCCAATTTTAGATAGAAAGAACGATTGCTGGAGCTGGGAAGTGAATCCTTACCTACCGTCGATGCAAAACGATTGGAAACATCGAATATCACGTATGCGTGCTAATTATCGATAGAAAGAACGATTGCTGGAGCTGGGAAGTTAATCCTCACCTATCGTCGATGCAAAACGATTGCAAACATCGAATAGCACGTATTCGTGCCAATTATCGATAGAAAGAACGATTGCGGGAGCTGGGAAGTGAATCCTTACCTACCGTCGATGCAAAACGATTGGAAACCTCGAATAGCACGTATTCGTGTCAATTATCGATAGAAAGAACGATTGCTGGAGCTGGGAAGTGAATCCTTAGCTACCGTCGATGCAGAACGATTGGAAACATCGAATTTCACGTATTTGTGCCAATTATCCATAGAAAGAACGATTGCGGGAGCAGGGAAGTAAATCCATACCTACCGCCGATGCGAAACGATTGGAAACATCGAATATCACGTATTCGTGCGAATTTTAGATAGAAAGAATGATTGCGGGAGCTGGGAAGTGAATCCTTACCTACCGTCGATGCGAAACGATTGGAAACATCGAATATCACGTATGCGTGCCAATTATCGATAGAACGAACGATTGCGGGAGCTGGAAAGTGGATCCTTAGCTACCGTCGATGCAGAACGATTAGAAACATCGAATATCACATATTCGTGCCAATTATCGATAGAAAGAACGATTGCGGGAGCTGGGAAGTGAATCCTTAGCTACCGCCGATGCGAAACGATTGGAAACATCGAATATCACGTATTCGTGCGAATTTTAGATAGAAAGAATGATTGCGGGAGCTGGGAAGTGAATCCTTACCTACCGTCGATGCGAAACGATTGGAAACATCGAATATCACGTATCCGTGCCAATTATCAATAGAAAGAACGATTGCGGGAGCTGGGAAGTGAATCCTTAGCTACCGCCGATGCGAAACGATTGGAAA
The DNA here is from genome assembly GCA_963583965.1 of Nomada ferruginata. Taxonomy (NCBI): domain Eukaryota; kingdom Metazoa; phylum Arthropoda; class Insecta; order Hymenoptera; family Apidae; genus Nomada; species Nomada ferruginata. Next base: position 1,955,808 of record OY757225.1, on the reverse strand, counting down.
CATCGAATATCACGTATTCGTCCGAATTTTAGATAGAAAGAATGATTGCGGGAGCTGGGAAGTGAATCCATACCTACCGTCGATGCCAAACGATTGGAAACATCGAATATCGCGTATTCGTGCCAATTAACGATAGAAAGAACGATTGCGGGAGCTGGGAAGTGAATCCTTACCTCCCGTCGATGCAGAACGATTGGAAACTTCGAATATCACGTATGCGTGCCAATTATCGATAGAAAGAACGATTGCGGGAGCTGGGAAGTGAATCATTTCCTACCGTCGATGCGAAACGATTGGAAACATCGAATATCACGTATTCGTGCGAATTTTAGATAGAAAGAATGATTGCGGGAGCTGGGAAGTGAATCCATACCTACCGCCGATGCGAAACCATTGGAAACATCGAATATCACGTATTCGTGCGAATTTTAGATAGAAAGAATGATTGCGGGAGCTGGGAAGTGAATCCTTAGCTACCGTCGATGCAGAACGATTGGAAACATCGAATATCACGTATGCGTGCCAATTATCGATAGAACGAACGATTGCGGGAGCTGGAAAGTGAATCCTTAGCTACCGTCGATGCAGAACGATTGGAAACATCGAATTTCACGTATTCGTGCCAATTATCCATAGAAAGAACGATTGCGGGAGCAGGGAAGTGAATCCATACCTACCGCCGATGCGAAACGATTGGAAACATCGAATATCACGTATGCGTGCCAATTATCGATAGAACGAACGATTGCGGGAGCTGGAAAGTGGATCCTTAGCTACCGTCGATGCAGAACGATTGGAAACATCGAATATCACATATTCGTGCCAATTATCGATAGAAAGAACGATTGCGGGAGCTGGGAAGTGAATCCTTTCCTACCGTCGATGCGAAACGATTGGAAACATCGAATATCACGTATTCGTCCGAATTTTAGATAGAAAGAATGATTGCGGGAGCTGGGAAGTGAATCCTTACCTACCGTCGATGCGAAACGATTGGAAACATCGAATATCACGTATGCGTGCCAATTATCGATAGAACGAACGATTGCGGGAGCTGGAAAGTGGATCCTTAGCTACCGTCGATGCAGAACGATTAGAAACATCGAATATCACATATTCGTGCCAATTATCGATAGAAAGAACGATTGCGGGAGCTGGGAAGTGAATCCTTAGCTACCGCCGATGCGAAACGATTGGAAACATCGAATATCACGTATTCGTCCGAATTTTAGATAGAAAGAATGATTACGGGAGCTGGGAAGTGAATCCATACCTACCGCCGATGCGAAACCATTGGAAACATCGAATATCACGTATTCGTGCGAATTTTAGATAGAAAGAATGATTGCGGGAGCTGGGAAGTGAATCCTTAGCTACCGTCGATGCAGAACGATTAGAAACATCGAATATCACATATTCGTGCCAATTATCGATAGAAAGAACGATTGCGGGAGCTGGAAAGTGAATCCTCAGCTACCATCGATGCAGAACGATTGGAAACATCGAATATCACGTATCCGTGCCAATTATCGATAGAACGAACGATTGCGGGAGCTGGAAAGTGGATCCTTAGCTACCGTCGATGCAGAACGATTGGAAACATCGAATATCACGTATTCGTGCCAATTTTAGATAGAAAGAACGATTGCTGGAGCTGGGAAGTGAATCCTTACCTACCGTCGATGCAAAACGATTGGAAACATCGAATATCACGTATGCGTGCTAATTATCGATAGAAAGAACGATTGCTGGAGCTGGGAAGTTAATCCTCACCTATCGTCGATGCAAAACGATTGCAAACATCGAATAGCACGTATTCGTGCCAATTATCGATAGAAAGAACGATTGCGGGAGCTGGGAAGTGAATCCTTACCTACCGTCGATGCAAAACGATTGGAAACCTCGAATAGCACGTATTCGTGTCAATTATCGATAGAAAGAACGATTGCTGGAGCTGGGAAGTGAATCCTTAGCTACCGTCGATGCAGAACGATTGGAAACATCGAATTTCACGTATTTGTGCCAATTATCCATAGAAAGAACGATTGCGGGAGCAGGGAAGTAAATCCATACCTACCGCCGATGCGAAACGATTGGAAACATCGAATATCACGTATTCGTGCGAATTTTAGATAGAAAGAATGATTGCGGGAGCTGGGAAGTGAATCCTTACCTACCGTCGATGCGAAACGATTGGAAACATCGAATATCACGTATGCGTGCCAATTATCGATAGAACGAACGATTGCGGGAGCTGGAAAGTGGATCCTTAGCTACCGTCGATGCAGAACGATTAGAAACATCGAATATCACATATTCGTGCCAATTATCGATAGAAAGAACGATTGCGGGAGCTGGGAAGTGAATCCTTAGCTACCGCCGATGCGAAACGATTGGAAACATCGAATATCACGTATTCGTCCGAATTTTAGATAGAAAGAATGATTACGGGAGCTGGGAAGTGAATCCATACCTACCGCCGATGCGAAACCATTGGAAACATCGAATATCACGTATTCGTGCGAATTTTAGATAGAAAGAATGATTGCGGGAGCTGGGAAGTGAATCCTTAGCTACCGTCGATGCAGAACGATTAGAAACATCGAATATCACATATTCGTGCCAATTATCGATAGAAAGAACGATTGCGGGAGCTGGAAAGTGAATCCTCAGCTACCATCGATGCAGAACGATTGGAAACATCGAATATCACGTATCCGTGCCAATTATCGATAGAACGAACGATTGCGGGAGCTGGAAAGTGGATCCTTAGCTACCGTCGATGCAGAACGATTGGAAACATCGAATATCACGTATTCGTGCCAATTTTAGATAGAAAGAACGATTGCTGGAGCTGGGAAGTGAATCCTTACCTACCGTCGATGCAAAACGATTGGAAACATCGAATATCACGTATGCGTGCTAATTATCGATAGAAAGAACGATTGCGGGAGCTGGGAAGTTAATCCTCACCTATCGTCGATGCAAAACGATTGCAAACATCGAATAGCACGTATTCGTGCCAATTATCGATAGAAAGAACGATTGCGGGAGCTGGGAAGTGAATCCTTACCTACCGTCGATGCAAAACGATTGGAAACCTCGAATAGCACGTATTCGTGTCAATTATCGATAGAAAGAACGATTGCTGGAGCTGGGAAGTGAATCCTTAGCTACCGTCGATGCAGAACGATTGGAAACATCGAATTTCACGTATTTGTGCCAATTATCCATAGAAAGAACGATTGCGGGAGCAGGGAAGTAAATCCATACCTACCGCCGATGCGAAACGATTGGAAACATCGAATATCACGTATTCGTGCGAATTTTAGATAGAAAGAATGATTGCGGGAGCTGGGAAGTGAATCCTTACCTACCGTCGATGCGAAACGATTGGAAACATCGAATATCACGTATGCGTGCCAATTATCGATAGAACGAACGATTGCGGGAGCTGGAAAGTGGATCCTTAGCTACCGTCGATGCAGAACGATTAGAAACATCGAATATCACATATTCGTGCCAATTATCGATAGAAAGAACGATTGCGGGAGCTGGGAAGTGAATCCTTAGCTACCGCCGATGCGAAACGATTGGAAACATCGAATATCACGTATTCGTCCGAATTTTAGATAGAAAGAATGATTACGGGAGCTGGGAAGTGAATCCATACCTACCGCCGATGCGAAACCATTGGAAACATCGAATATCACGTATTCGTGCGAATTTTAGATAGAAAGAATGATTGCGGGAGCTGGGAAGTGAATCCTTAGCTACCGTCGATGCAGAACGATTAGAAACATCGAATATCACATATTCGTGCCAATTATCGATAGAAAGAACGATTGCGGGAGCTGGGAAGTGAATCCTCAGCTACCATCGATGCCGAACGATTGGAAACATCGAATATCACGTATCCGTGCCAATTATCAATAGAAAGAACGATTGCGGGAGCTGGGAAGTGAATCCTTAGCTACCGCCGATGCGAAACGATTGGAAACATCGAATATCACGTATTCGTCCGAATTTTAGATAGAAAGAATGATTGCGGGAGCTGGGAAGTGAATCCATACCTACCGTCGATGCCAAACGATTGGAAACATCAAATATCGCGTATTCGTGCCAATTATCGATAGAAAGAACGATTGCGGGAGCTGGGAAGTGAATCCTTACCTCCCGTCGATGCAGAACGATTGGAAACATCGAATGTAACGTATTCGAGCCAATTACCGACAGAAAGAACGATTGCGAGGGCTGGGAAGTGAATCCTTACCTACCGTCGATGAAAAACGATTGGAAACATCGATTAGCACGTATTCGTGCCAATTATCGATAGAAAGAACGATTGCGGGAGCTGGGAAGTGAATCCTCACCAATCGTCGATGCAAAACGATTGCAAACATCGAATAGCGCGTATTCGTGCCAATTATCGGTACAAAGAACGATTGCGGGAGCTGGGAAGTGAATCCTTTCCTACCGTCGATGCGAAACGATTGGAAACATCGAATATCACGTATTCGTGCGAATTTTAGATAGAAAGAATGATTGCGGGAGCTGGGAAGTGAATCCTTACCTACCGTCGATGCGAAACGATTGGAAACATCGAATATCACGTATGCGTGCCAATTATCGATAGAAAGAATGATTGCGGGAGCTGGGAAGTGAATCCATACCTACCGCCGATGCGAAACCATTGGAAACATCGAATATCACGTATTCGTGCGAATTTTAGATAGAAAGAATGATTGCGGGAGCTGGGAAGTGAATCCTTAGCTACCGTCGATGCAGAACGATTGGAAACATCGAATATCACGTATGCGTGCCAATTATCGATAGAACGAACGATTGCGGGAGCTGGAAAGTGAATCCTTAGCTACCGTCGATGCAGAACGATTGGAAACATCGAATTTCACGTATTCGTGCCAATTATCCATAGAAAGAACGATTGCGGGAGCAGGGAAGTGAATCCATACCTACCGCCGATGCGAAACGATTGGAAACATCGAATATCACGTATGCGTGCCAATTATCGATAGAACGAACGATTGCGGGAGCTGGAAAGTGGATCCTTAGCTACCGTCGATGCAGAACGATTGGAAACATCGAATATCACGTATTCGTCCGAATTTTAGATAGAAAGAATGATTGCGGGAGCTGGGAAGAGAATCCTTACCTACCGTCGATGCGAAACGATTGGAAACATCGAATATCACGTATGCGTGCCAATTATCGATAGAACGAACGATTGCGGGAGCTGGAAAGTGGATCCTTAGCTACCGTCGATGCAGAACGATTAGAAACATCGAATATCACATATTCGTGCCAATTATCGATAGAAAGAACGATTGCGGGAGCTGGGAAGTGAATCCTTACCTCCCGTCGATGCAGAACGATTGGAAACATCGAATGTAACGTATTCGAGCCAATTACCGACAGAAAGAACGATTGCGAGGGCTGGGAAGTGAATCCTTACCTACCGTCGATGAAAAACGATTGGAAACATCGAATAGCACGTATTCGTGCCAATTATCGATAGAACGAACGATTGCGGGAGCTGGAAAGTGGATCCTCACCAATCGTCGATGCAAAACGATTGCAAACATCGAATAGCGCGTATTCGTGCCAATTATCGGTACAAAGAACGATTGCGGGAGCTGGGAAGTGAATCATTTCCCACCGTCGATGCGAAACGATTGGAAACATCGAATATCACGTATTCGTGCGAATTTTAGATAGAAAGAATGATTGCGGGAGCTGGGAAGTGAATCCTTACCTACCGTCGATGCGAAACGATTGGAAACATCGAATATCACGTATGCGTGCCAATTATCGATAGAACGAACGATTGCGGGAGCTGGAAAGTGGATCCTCACCAATCGTCGATGCAAAACGATTGCAAACATCGAATAGCGCGTATTCGTGCCAATTATCGGTACAAAGAACGATTGCGGGAGCTGGGAAGTGAATCATTTCCTACCGTCGATGCGAAACGATTGGAAACATCGAATATCACGTATTCGTGCGAATTTTAGATAGAAAGAATGATTGCGGGAGCTGGGAAGTGAATCCTTACCTACCGTCGATGCGAAACGATTGGAAACATCGAATATCACGTATCCGTGCCAATTATCAATAGAAAGAACGATTGCGGGAGCTGGGAAGTGAATCCTTAGCTACCGCCGATGCGAAACGATTGGAAACATCGAATATCACGTATTCGTCCGAATTTTAGATAGAAAGAATGATTGCGGGAGCTGGGAAGTGAATCCATACCTACCGTCGATGCCAAACGATTGGAAACATCGAATATCGCGTATTCGTGCCAATTAACGATAGAAAGAACGATTGCGGGAGCTGGGAAGTGAATCCTTACCTCCCGTCGATGCAGAACGATTGGAAACTTCGAATATCACGTATGCGTGCCAATTATCGATAGAAAGAACGATTGCGGGAGCTGGGAAGTGAATCATTTCCTACCGTCGATGCGAAACGATTGGAAACATCGAATATCACGTATTCGTGCGAATTTTAGATAGAAAGAATGATTGCGGGAGCTGGGAAGTGAATCCATACCTACCGCCGATGCGAAACCATTGGAAACATCGAATATCACGTATTCGTGCGAATTTTAGATAGAAAGAATGATTGCGGGAGCTGGGAAGTGAATCCTTAGCTACCGTCGATGCAGAACGATTGGAAACATCGAATATCACGTATGCGTGCCAATTATCGATAGAACGAACGATTGCGGGAGCTGGAAAGTGAATCCTTAGCTACCGTCGATGCAGAACGATTGGAAACATCGAATTTCACGTATTCGTGCCAATTATCCATAGAAAGAACGATTGCGGGAGCAGGGAAGTGAATCCATACCTACCGCCGATGCGAAACGATTGGAAACATCGAATATCACGTATGCGTGCCAATTATCGATAGAACGAACGATTGCGGGAGCTGGAAAGTGGATCCTTAGCTACCGTCGATGCAGAACGATTGGAAACATCGAATATCACATATTCGTGCCAATTATCGATAGAAAGAACGATTGCGGGAGCTGGGAAGTGAATCCTTTCCTACCGTCGATGCGAAACGATTGGAAACATCGAATATCACGTATTCGTCCGAATTTTAGATAGAAAGAATGATTGCGGGAGCTGGGAAGTGAATCCTTACCTACCGTCGATGCGAAACGATTGGAAACATCGAATATCACGTATGCGTGCCAATTATCGATAGAACGAACGATTGCGGGAGCTGGAAAGTGGATCCTTAGCTACCGTCGATGCAGAACGATTAGAAACATCGAATATCACATATTCGTGCCAATTATCGATAGAAAGAAAGATTGCGGGAGCTGGAAAGTGAATCCTCAGCTACCATCGATGCAGAACGATTGGAAACATCGAATATCACGTATCCGTGCCAATTATCGATAGAACGAACGATTGCGGGAGCTGGAAAGTGGATCCTTAGCTACCGTCGATGCAGAACGATTGGAAACATCGAATATCACGTATTCGTGCCAATTTTAGATAGAAAGAACGATTGCTGGAGCTGGGAAGTGAATCCTTACCTACCGTCGATGCAAAACGATTGGAAACATCGAATATCACGTATGCGTGCTAATTATCGATAGAAAGAACGATTGCGGGAGCTGGGAAGTTAATCCTCACCTATCGTCGATGCAAAACGATTGCAAACATCGAATAGCACGTATTCGTGCCAATTATCGATAGAAAGAACGATTGCGGGAGCTGGGAAGTTAATCCTTACCTACCGTCGATGCAAAACGATTGGAAACCTCGAATAGCACGTATTCGTGTCAATTATCGATAGAAAGAACGATTGCTGGAGCTGGGAAGTGAATCCTTAGCTACCGTCGATGCAGAACGATTGGAAACATCGAATTTCACGTATTTGTGCCAATTATCCATAGAAAGAACGATTGCGGGAGCAGGGAAGTAAATCCATACCTACCGCCGATGCGAAACGATTGGAAACATCGAATATCACGTATTCGTGCGAATTTTAGATAGAAAGAATGATTGCGGGAGCTGGGAAGTGAATCCTTACCTACCGTCGATGCGAAACGATTGGAAACATCGAATATCACGTATGCGTGCCAATTATCGATAGAACGAACGATTGCGGGAGCAGGAAAGTGGATCCTTAGCTACCGTCGATGCAGAACGATTAGAAACATCGAATATCACGTATTCGTCCGAATTTTAGATAGAAAGAATGATTACGGGAGCTGGGAAGTGAATCCATACCTACCGCCGATGCGAAACCATTGGAAACATCGAATATCACGTATTCGTGCGAATTTTAGATAGAAAAAATGATTGCGGGAGCTGGGAAGTGAATCCTTAGCTACCGTCGATGCAGAACGATTAGAAACATCGAATATCACATATTCGTGCCAATTATCGATAGAAAGAACGATTGCGGGAGCTGGGAAGTGAATCCTCAGCTACCATCGATGCCGAACGATTGGAAACATCGAATATCACGTATCCGTGCCAATTATCAATAGAAAGAACGATTGCGGGAGCTGGGAAGTGAATCCTTAGCTACCGCCGATGCGAAACGATTGGAAACATCGAATATCACGTATTCGTCCGAATTTTAGATAGAAAGAATGATTGCGGGAGCTGGGAAGTGAATCCATACCTACCGTCGATGCCAAACGATTGGAAACATCGAATATCGCGTATTCGTGCCAATTATCGATAGAAAGAACGATTGCGGGAGCTGGGAAGTGAATCCTTACCTCCCGTCGATGCAGAACGATTGGAAACATCGAATGTAACGTATTCGAGCCAATTACCGACAGAAAGAACGATTGCGAGGGCTGGGAAGTGAATCCTTACCTACCGTCGATGAAAAACGATTGGAAACATCGATTAGCACGTATTCGTGCCAATTATCGATAGAAAGAACGATTGCGGGAGCTGGGAAGTGAATCCTCACCAATCGTCGATGCAAAACGATTGCAAACATCGAATAGCGCGTATTCGTGCCAATTATCGGTACAAAGAACGATTGCGGGAGCTGGGAAGTGGATCCTTAGCTACCGTCGATGCCAAACGATTGGAAACATCGAATATCGCGTATTCGTGCCAATTATCGATAGAAAGAACGATTGCGGGAGCTGGGAAGTGAATCCTTACCTCCCGTCGATGCAGAACGATTGGAAACATCGAATGTAACGTATTCGAGCCAATTACCGACAGAAAGAACGATTGCGAGGGCTGGGAAGTGAATCCTTACCTACCGTCGATGAAAAACGATTGGAAACATCGATTAGCACATATTCGTGCCAATTATCGATAGAAAGAAAGATTGCGGGAGCTGGAAAGTGAATCCTCAGCTACCATCGATGCAGAACGATTGGAAACATCGAATATCACGTATCCGTGCCAATTATCGATAGAACGAACGATTGCGGGAGCTGGAAAGTGGATCCTTAGCTACCGTCGATGCAGAACGATTGGAAACATCGAATATCACGTATTCGTGCCAATTTTAGATAGAAAGAACGATTGCTGGAGCTGGGAAGTGAATCCTTACCTACCGTCGATGCAAAACGATTGGAAACATCGAATATCACGTATGCGTGCTAATTATCGATAGAAAGAACGATTGCGGGAGCTGGGAAGTTAATCCTCACCTATCGTCGATGCAAAACGATTGCAAACATCGAATAGCACGTATTCGTGCCAATTATCGATAGAAAGAACGATTGCGGGAGCTGGGAAGTTAATCCTTACCTACCGTCGATGCAAAACGATTGGAAACCTCGAATAGCACGTATTCGTGTCAATTATCGATAGAAAGAACGATTGCTGGAGCTGGGAAGTGAATCCTTAGCTACCGTCGATGCAGAACGATTGGAAACATCGAATTTCACGTATTTGTGCCAATTATCCATAGAAAGAACGATTGCGGGAGCAGGGAAGTAAATCCATACCTACCGCCGATGCGAAACGATTGGAAACATCGAATATCACGTATTCGTGCGAATTTTAGATAGAAAGAATGATTGCGGGAGCTGGGAAGTGAATCCTTACCTACCGTCGATGCGAAACGATTGGAAACATCGAATATCACGTATGCGTGCCAATTATCGATAGAACGAACGATTGCGGGAGCAGGAAAGTGGATCCTTAGCTACCGTCGATGCAGAACGATTAGAAACATCGAATATCACGTATTCGTCCGAATTTTAGATAGAAAGAATGATTACGGGAGCTGGGAAGTGAATCCATACCTACCGCCGATGCGAAACCATTGGAAACATCGAATATCACGTATTCGTGCGAATTTTAGATAGAAAAAATGATTGCGGGAGCTGGGAAGTGAATCCTTAGCTACCGTCGATGCAGAACGATTAGAAACATCGAATATCACATATTCGTGCCAATTATCGATAGAAAGAACGATTGCGGGAGCTGGGAAGTGAATCCTCAGCTACCATCGATGCCGAACGATTGGAAACATCGAATATCACGTATCCGTGCCAATTATCAATAGAAAGAACGATTGCGGGAGCTGGGAAGTGAATCCTTAGCTACCGCCGATGCGAAACGATTGGAAACATCGAATATCACGTATTCGTCCGAATTTTAGATAGAAAGAATGATTGCGGGAGCTGGGAAGTGAATCCATACCTACCGTCGATGCCAAACGATTGGAAACATCGAATATCGCGTATTCGTGCCAATTATCGATAGAAAGAACGATTGCGGGAGCTGGGAAGTGAATCCTTACCTCCCGTCGATGCAGAACGATTGGAAACATCGAATGTAACGTATTCGAGCCAATTACCGACAGAAAGAACGATTGCGAGGGCTGGGAAGTGAATCCTTACCTACCGTCGATGAAAAACGATTGGAAACATCGATTAGCACGTATTCGTGCCAATTATCGATAGAAAGAACGATTGCGGGAGCTGGGAAGTGAATCCTCACCAATCGTCGATGCAAAACGATTGCAAACATCGAATAGCGCGTATTCGTGCCAATTATCGGTACAAAGAACGATTGCGGGAGCTGGGAAGTGAATCCTTTCCTACCGTCGATGCGAAACGATTGGAAACATCGAATATCACGTATTCGTGCGAATTTTAGATAGAAAGAATGATTGCGGGAGCTGGGAAGTGAATCCTTACCTACCGTCGATGCGAAACGATTGGAAACATCGAATATCACGTATGCGTGCCAATTATCGATAGAAAGAATGATTGCGGGAGCTGGGAAGTGAATCCATACCTACCGCCGATGCGAAACCATTGGAAACATCGAATATCACGTATTCGTGCGAATTTTAGATAGAAAGAATGATTGCGGGAGCTGGGAAGTGAATCCTTAGCTACCGTCGATGCAGAACGATTGGAAACATCGAATATCACGTATGCGTGCCAATTATCGATAGAACGAACGATTGCGGGAGCTGGAAAGTGAATCCTTAGCTACCGTCGATGCAGAACGATTGGAAACATCGAATTTCACGTATTCGTGCCAATTATCCATAGAAAGAACGATTGCGGGAGCAGGGAAGTGAATCCATACCTACCGCCGATGCGAAACGATTGGAAACATCGAATATCACGTATGCGTGCCAATTATCGATAGAACGAACGATTGCGGGAGCTGGAAAGTGGATCCTTAGCTACCGTCGATGCAGAACGATTGGAAACATCGAATATCACATATTCGTGCCAATTATCGATAGAAAGAACGATTGCGGGAGCTGGGAAGTGAATCCTTTCCTACCGTCGATGCGAAACGATTGGAAACATCGAATATCACGTATTCGTCCGAATTTTAGATAGAAAGAATGATTGCGGGAGCTGGGAAGAGAATCCTTACCGACCGTCGATGCGAAACGATTGGAAACATCGAATATCACGTATGCGTGCCAATTATCGATAGAACGAACGATTGCGGGAGCTGGAAAGTGGATCCTTAGCTACCGTCGATGCAGAACGATTAGAAACATCGAATATCACATATTCGTGCCAATTATCGATAGAAAGAACGATTGCGGGAGCTGGGAAGTGAATCCTCAGCTACCATCGATGCAGAACGATTGGAAACATCGAATATCACGTATCCGTGCCAATTATCGATAGAACGAACGATTGCGGGAGCTGGAAAGTGGATCCTTAGCTACCGTCGATGCAGAACGATTGGAAACATCGAATATCACATATTCGTGCCAATTATCGATAGAAAGAACGATTGCGGGAGCTGGGAGGTGAATCCTCAGCTACCGTCGATGCAGAACGATTGGAAACATCGAATATCACGTATGCGTGCCAATTATCGATAGAAAGAACGATTGCGGTTGCTGGGAAGTGAATTCTTAGCTACCGTCGATGCAGAACGATTGGAAACATCGAATATCACGTATGCGTGCCAATTATCGATAGAACGAACGATTGCGGGAGCTGGAAAGTGGATCCTTAGCTACCGTCGATGCAGAACGATTAGAAACATCGAATATCACATATTCGTGCCAATTATCGATAGAAAGAACGATTGCGGGAGCTGGGAAGTGAATCCTCAGCTACCATCGATGCAGAACGATTGGAAACATCGAATATCACGTATCCGTGCCAATTATCGATAGAACGAACGATTGCGGGAGCTGGAAAGTGGATCCTTAGCTACCGTCGATGCAGAACGATTGGAAACATCGAATATCACATATTCGTCCGAATTTTAGATAGAAAGAATGATTGCGGGAGCTGGGAAGTGAATCCTTACCTACCGTCGATGCGAAACGATTGGAAACATCGAATATCACATATTCGTGCCAATTATCGATAGAAAGAACGATTGCGGGAGCTGGGAAGTGAATCCTCGGCTACCATCGATGCAGAACGATTGGAAACATCGAATATCACGTATCCGTGCCAATTATCGATAGAACGAACGATTGCGGGAGCTGGAAAGTGGATCCTTAGCTACCGTCGATGCAGAACGATTAGAAACATCGAATATCACATATTCGTGCCAATTATCGATAGAAAGAACGATTGCGGGAGCTGGGAGGTGGATCCTTAGCTACCGTCGATGCAGAACGATTAGAAACATCGAATATCACATATTCGTGCCAATTATCGATAGAAAGAACGATTGCGGGAGCTGGGAGGTGAATCCTCAGCTACCGTCGATGCAGAACGATTGGAAACATCGAATATCACGTATGCGTGCCAATTATCGATAGAAAGAACGATTGCGGTTGCTGGGAAGTGAATTCTTAGCTACCGTCGATGCAGAACGATTGGAAACATCGAATATCACGTATGCGTGCCAATTATCGATAGAAAGAACGATTGCTGGAGCTGGGAAGTGAATCCTTACCTACCGTCGATGCAAAACGATTGGAAACATCGAATATCACGTATTCGTGCGAATTTTAGATAGAAAGAATGATTGCGGGAGCTGGGAAGTGAATCCTTACCTACCGTCGATGCGAAACGATTGGAAACATCGAATATCACGTATGCGTGCCAATTATCGATAGAACGAACGATTGCGGGAGCTGGAAAGTGGATCCTTAGCTACCGTCGATGCAGAACGATTGGAAACATCGAATATCACGTATTCGTGCCAATTTTAGATAGAAAGAACGATTGCTGGAGCTGGGAAGTGAATCCTTACCTACCGTCGATGCAAAACGATTGGAAACATCGAATATCACGTATGCGTGCTAATTATCGATAGAAAGAACGATTGCGGGAGCTGGGAAGTTAATCCTCACCTATCGTCGATGCAAAACGATTGCAAACATCGAATAGCACGTATTCGTGCCAATTATCGATAGAAAGAACGATTGCGGGAGCTGGGAAGTGAATCCTTACCTACCGTCGATGCAAAACGATTGGAAACCTCGAATAGCACGTATTCGTGTCAATTATCGATAGAAAGAACGATTGCTGGAGCTGGGAAGTGAATCCTTAGCTACCGTCGATGCAGAACGATTGGAAACATCGAATTTCACGTATTCGTGCCAATTATCCATAGAAAGAACGATTGCGGGAGCAGGGAAGTGAATCCATACCTACCGCCGATGCGAAACGATTAGAAACATCGAATATCACGTATTCGTGCGAATTTTAGATAGAAAGAATGATTGCGGGAGCTGGGAAGTGAATCCTTAGCTACCGTCGATGCAGAACGATTAGAAACATCGAATATCACATATTCGTGCCAATTATCGATAGAAAGAACGATTGCGGGAGCTGGGAAGTGAATCCTCAGCTACCATCGATGCAGAACGATTGGAAACATCGAATATCACGTATCCGTGCCAATTATCGATAGAACGAACGATTGCGGGAGCTGGAAAGTGGATCCTTAGCTACCGTCGATGCAGAACGATTGGAAACATCGAATATCACATATTCGTCCGAATTTTAGATAGAAAGAATGATTGCGGGAGCTGGGAAGTGAATCCTTACCTACCGTCGATGCGAAACGATTGGAAACATGGAATATCACGTATGCGTGCCAATTATCGATAGAACGAACGATTGCGGGAGCTGGAAAGTGGATCCTTAGCTACCGTCGATGCAGAACGATTAGAAACATCGAATATCACATATTCGTGCCAATTATCGATAGAAAGAACGATTGCGGGAGCTGGGAAGTGAATCCTCAGCTACCATCGATGCAGAACGATTGGAAACATCGAATATCACGTATCCGTGCCAATTATCGATAGAACGAACGATTGCGGGAGCTGGAAAGTGGATCCTTAGCTACCGTCGATGCAGAACGATTGGAAACATCGAAAATCACATATTCGTGCCAATTATCGATAGAAAGAACGATTGCGGTTGCTGGGAAGTGAATTCTTAGCTACCGTCGATGCAGAACGATTGGAAACATCGAATATCACGTATTCGTGCGAATTTTAGATAGAAAGAATGATTGCGGGAGCTGGGAAGTGAATCCTTACCTACCGTCGATGCGAAACGATTGGAAACATCGAATATCACGTATGCGTGCCAATTATCGATAGAACGAACGATTGCGGGAGCTGGAAAGTGGATCCTTAGCTACCGTCGATGCAGAACGATTGGAAACATCGAATATCACGTATTCGTGCCAATTTTAGATAGAAAGAACGATTGCTGGAGCTGGGAAGTGAATCCTTAGCTACCGTCGATGCAGAACGATTGGAAACATCGAATTTCACGTATTTGTGCCAATTATCCATAGAAAGAACGATTGCGGGAGCAGGGAAGTAAATCCATACCTACCGCCGATGCGAAACGATTGGAAACATCGAATATCACGTATTCGTGCGAATTTTAGATAGAAAGAATGATTGCGGGAGCTGGGAAGTGAATCCTTACCTACCGTCGATGCGAAACGATTGGAAACATCGAATATCACGTATGCGTGCCAATTATCGATAGAACGAACGATTGCGGGAGCAGGAAAGTGGATCCTTAGCTACCGTCGATGCAGAACGATTAGAAACATCGAATATCACATATTCGTGCCAATTATCGATAGAAAGAACGATTGCGGGAGCTGGGAAGTGAATCCTTAGCTACCGCCGATGCGAAACGATTGGAAACATCGAATATCACGTATTCGTCCGAATTTTAGATAGAAAGAATGATTACGGGAGCTGGGAAGTGAATCCATACCTACCGCCGATGCGAAACCATTGGAAACATCGAATATCACGTATTCGTGCGAATTTTAGATAGAAAAAATGATTGCGGGAGCTGGGAAGTGAATCCTTAGCTACCGTCGATGCAGAACGATTAGAAACATCGAATATCACATATTCGTGCCAATTATCGATAGAAAGAACGATTGCGGGAGCTGGGAAGTGAATCCTCAGCTACCATCGATGCCGAACGATTGGAAACATCGAATATCACGTATCCGTGCCAATTATCAATAGAAAGAACGATTGCGGGAGCTGGGAAGAGAATCCTTAGCTACCGCCGATGCGAAACGATTGGAAACATCGAATATCACGTATTCGTCCGAATTTTAGATAGAAAGAATGATTGCGGGAGCTGGGAAGTGAATCCATACCTACCGTCGATGCCAAACGATTGGAAACATCGAATATCGCGTATTCGTGCCAATTATCGATAGAAAGAACGATTGCGGGAGCTGGGAAGTGAATCCTTACCTCCCGTCGATGCAGAACGATTGGAAACATCGAATGTAACGTATTCGAGCCAATTACCGACAGAAAGAACGATTGCGAGGGCTGGGAAGTGAATCCTTACCTACCGTCGATGAAAAACGATTGGAAACATCGATTAGCACGTATTCGTGCCAATTATCGATAGAAAGAACGATTGCGGGAGCTGGGAAGTGAATCCTTTCCTACCGTCGATGCGAAACGATTGGAAACATCGAATATCACGTATTCGTGCGAATTTTAGATAGAAAGAATGATTGCGGGAGCTGGGAAGTGAATCCTTACCTACCGTCGATGCGAAACGATTGGAAACATCGAATATCACGTATGCGTGCCAATTATCGATAGAAAGAATGATTGCGGGAGCTGGGAAGTGAATCCATACCTACCGCCGATGCGAAACCATTGGAAACATCGAATATCACGTATTCGTGCGAATTTTAGATAGAAAGAATGATTGCGGGAGCTGGGAAGTGAATCCTTAGCTACCGTCGATGCAGAACGATTGGAAACATCGAATATCACGTATGCGTGCCAATTATCGATAGAACGAACGATTGCGGGAGCTGGAAAGTGAATCCTTAGCTACCGTCGATGCAGAACGATTGGAAACATCGAATTTCACGTATTCGTGCCAATTATCCATAGAAAGAACGATTGCGGGAGCAGGGAAGTGAATCCATACCTACCGCCGATGCGAAACGATTGGAAACATCGAATATCACGTATGCGTGCCAATTATCGATAGAACGAACGATTGCGGGAGCTGGAAAGTGGATCCTTAGCTACCGTCGATGCAGAACGATTGGAAACATCGAATATCACATATTCGTGCCAATTATCGATAGAAAGAACGATTGCGGGAGCTGGGAAGTGAATCCTTTCCTACCGTCGATGCGAAACGATTGGAAACATCGAATATCACGTATTCGTCCGAATTTTAGATAGAAAGAATGATTGCGGGAGCTGGGAAGAGAATCCTTACCGACCGTCGATGCGAAACGATTGGAAACATCGAATATCACGTATGCGTGCCAATTATCGATAGAACGAACGATTGCGGGAGCTGGAAAGTGGATCCTTAGCTACCGTCGATGCAGAACGATTAGAAACATCGAATATCACATATTCGTGCCAATTATCGATAGAAAGAACGATTGCGGGAGCTGGGAAGTGAATCCATACCTACCGCCGATGCGAAACGATTGGAAACATCGAATATCACGTATGCGTGCCAATTATCGATAGAACGAACGATTGCGGGAGCTGGAAAGTGGATCCTTAGCTACCGTCGATGCAGAACGATTGGAAACATCGAATATCACATATTCGTGCCAATTATCGATAGAAAGAACGATTGCGGGAGCTGGGAAGTGAATCCTTTCCTACCGTCGATGCGAAACGATTGGAAACATCGAATATCACGTATTCGTCCGAATTTTAGATAGAAAGAATGATTGCGGGAGCTGGGAAGAGAATCCTTACCGACCGTCGATGCGAAACGATTGGAAACATCGAATATCACGTATGCGTGCCAATTATCGATAGAACGAACGATTGCGGGAGCTGGAAAGTGGATCCTTAGCTACCGTCGATGCAGAACGATTAGAAACATCGAATATCACATATTCGTGCCAATTATCGATAGAAAGAACGATTGCGGGAGCTGGGAAGTGAATCCTCAGCTACCATCGATGCAGAACGATTGGAAACATCGAATATCACGTATCCGTGCCAATTATCGATAGAACGAACGATTGCGGGAGCTGGAAAGTGGATCCTTAGCTACCGTCGATGCAGAACGATTGGAAACATCGAATATCACATATTCGTGCCAATTATCGATAGAAAGAACGATTGCGGGAGCTGGGAGGTGAATCCTCAGCTACCGTCGATGCAGAACGATTGGAAACATCGAATATCACGTATGCGTGCCAATTATCGATAGAAAGAACGATTGCGGTTGCTGGGAAGTGAATTCTTAGCTACCGTCGATGCAGAACGATTGGAAACATCGAATATCACGTATGCGTGCCAATTATCGATAGAACGAACGATTGCGGGAGCTGGAAAGTGGATCCTTAGCTACCGTCGATGCAGAACGATTAGAAACATCGAATATCACATATTCGTGCCAATTATCGATAGAAAGAACGATTGCGGGAGCTGGGAAGTGAATCCTCAGCTACCATCGATGCAGAACGATTGGAAACATCGAATATCACGTATCCGTGCCAATTATCGATAGAACGAACGATTGCGGGAGCTGGAAAGTGGATCCTTAGCTACCGTCGATGCAGAACGATTGGAAACATCGAATATCACATATTCGTCCGAATTTTAGATAGAAAGAATGATTGCGGGAGCTGGGAAGTGAATCCTTACCTACCGTCGATGCGAAACGATTGGAAACATCGAATATCACGTATGCGTGCCAATTATCGATAGAACGAACGATTGCGGGAGCTGGAAAGTGGATCCTTAGCTACCGTCGATGCAGAACGATTAGAAACATCGAATATCACATATTCGTGCCAATTATCGATAGAAAGAACGATTGCGGGAGCTGGGAAGTGAATCCTCGGCTACCATCGATGCAGAACGATTGGAAACATCGAATATCACGTATCCGTGCCAATTATCGATAGAACGAACGATTGCGGGAGCTGGAAAGTGGATCCTTAGCTACCGTCGATGCAGAACGATTAGAAACATCGAATATCACATATTCGTGCCAATTATCGATAGAAAGAACGATTGCGGGAGCTGGGAGGTGAATCCTCAGCTACCGTCGATGCAGAACGATTGGAAACATCGAATATCACGTATGCGTGCCAATTATCGATAGAAAGAACGATTGCGGTTGCTGGGAAGTGAATTCTTAGCTACCGTCGATGCAGAACGATTGGAAACATCGAATATCACGTATGCGTGCTAATTATCGATAGAAAGAACGATTGCGGGAGCTGGGAAGTTAATCCTCACCTATCGTCGATGCAAAACGATTGCAAACATCGAATAGCACGTATTCGTGCCAATTATCGATAGAAAGAACGATTGCGGGAGCTGGGAAGTGAATCCTTACCTACCGTCGATGCAAAACGATTGGAAACCTCGAATAGCACGTATTCGTGTCAATTATCGATAGAAAGAACGATTGCTGGAGCTGGGAAGTGAATCCTTAGCTACCGTCGATGCAGAACGATTGGAAACATCGAATTTCACGTATTCGTGCCAATTATCCATAGAAAGAACGATTGCGGGAGCAGGGAAGTGAATCCATACCTACCGCCGATGCGAAACGATTAGAAACATCGAATATCACGTATTCGTGCGAATTTTAGATAGAAAGAATGATTGCGGGAGCTGGGAAGTGAATCCTTAGCTACCGTCGATGCAGAACGATTAGAAACATCGAATATCACATATTCGTGCCAATTATCGATAGAAAGAACGATTGCGGGAGCTGGGAAGTGAATCCTCAGCTACCATCGATGCAGAACGATTGGAAACATCGAATATCACGTATCCGTGCCAATTATCGATAGAACGAACGATTGCGGGAGCTGGAAAGTGGATCCTTAGCTACCGTCGATGCAGAACGATTGGAAACATCGAATATCACATATTCGTCCGAATTTTAGATAGAAAGAATGATTGCGGGAGCTGGGAAGTGAATCCTTACCTACCGTCGATGCGAAACGATTGGAAACATGGAATATCACGTATGCGTGCCAATTATCGATAGAACGAACGATTGCGGGAGCTGGAAAGTGGATCCTTAGCTACCGTCGATGCAGAACGATTAGAAACATCGAATATCACATATTCGTGCCAATTATCGATAGAAAGAACGATTGCGGGAGCTGGGAAGTGAATCCTCAGCTACCATCGATGCAGAACGATTGGAAACATCGAATATCACGTATCCGTGCCAATTATCGATAGAACGAACGATTGCGGGAGCTGGAAAGTGGATCCTTAGCTACCGTCGATGCAGAACGATTGGAAACATCGAAAATCACATATTCGTGCCAATTATCGATAGAAAGAACGATTGCGGTTGCTGGGAAGTGAATTCTTAGCTACCGTCGATGCAGAACGATTGGAAACATCGAATATCACGTATTCGTGCGAATTTTAGATAGAAAGAATGATTGCGGGAGCTGGGAAGTGAATCCTTACCTACCGTCGATGCGAAACGATTGGAAACATCGAATATCACGTATGCGTGCCAATTATCGATAGAACGAACGATTGCGGGAGCTGGAAAGTGGATCCTTAGCTACCGTCGATGCAGAACGATTGGAAACATCGAATATCACGTATTCGTGCCAATTTTAGATAGAAAGAACGATTGCTGGAGCTGGGAAGTGAATCCTTAGCTACCGTCGATGCAGAACGATTGGAAACATCGAATTTCACGTATTCGTTCCAATTATCCATAGAAAGAACGATTGCGGGAGCAGGGAAGTGAATCCATACCTACCGCCGATGCGAAACGATTGGAAACATCGAATATCACGTATTCGTGCGAATTTTAGATAGAAAGAATGATTGCGGGAGCTGGGAAGTGAATCCTTAGCTACCGTCGATGCAGAACGATTAGAAACATCGAATATCACATATTCGTGCCAATTATCGATAGAAAGAACGATTGCGGGAGCTGGGAAGTGAAGCCTCAGCTACCATCGATGCCGAACGATTGGAAACATCGAATATCACGTATCCGTGCCAATTATCAATAGAAAGAACGATTGCGGGAGCTGGGAAGTGAATCCTTAGCTACCGCCGATGCGAAACGATTGGAAACATCGAATATCTCGTATTCGTCCGAATTTTAGATAGAAAGAATGATTGCGGGAGCTGGGAAGTGAATCCATACCTACCGTCGATGCCAAACGATTGGAAACATCGAATATCGCGTATTCGTGCCAATTATCGATAGAAAGAACGATTGCGGGAGCTGGGAAGTGAATCCTTACCTCCCGTCGATGCAGAACGATTGGAAACATCGAATGTAACGTATTCGAGCCAATTACCGACAGAAAGAACGATTGCGAGGGCTGGGAAGTGAATCCTTACCTACCGTCGATGAAAAACGATTGGAAACATCGAATAGCACGTATTCGTGCCAATTATCGATAGAAAGAACGATTGCGGGAGCTGGGAAGTGAATCCTCACCAATCGTCGATGCAAAACGATTGCAAACATCGAATAGCACGTATTCGTGCCAATTATCGGTACAAAGAACGATTGCGGGAGCTGGGAAGTGAATCCTTTCCTACCGTCGATGCGAAACGATTGGAAACATCGAATATCACGTATTCGTGCGAATTTTAGATAGAAAGAATGATTGCGGGAGCTGGGAAGTGAATCCATACCTACCGCCGATGCGAAACCATTGGAAACATCGAATATCACGTATTCGTGCGAATTTTAGATAGAAAGAATGATTGCGGGAGCTGGGAAGTGAATCCTTAGCTACCGTCGATGCAGAACGATTAGAAACATCGAATATCACATATTCGTGCCAATTATCGATAGAAAGAACGATTGCGGGAGCTGGAAAGTGAATCCTCAGCTACCATCGATGCAGAACGATTGGAAACATCGAATATCACGTATCCGTGCCAATTATCGATAGAACGAACGATTGCGGGAGCTGGAAAGTGGATCCTTAGCTACCGTCGATGCAGAACGATTGGAAACATCGAATATCACGTATTCGTGCCAATTTTAGATAGAAAGAACGATTGCTGGAGCTGGGAAGTGAATCCTTACCTACCGTCGATGCAAAACGATTGGAAACATCGAATATCACGTATGCGTGCTAATTATCGATAGAAAGAACGATTGCGGGAGCTGGGAAGTTAATCCTCACCTATCGTCGATGCAAAACGATTGCAAACATCGAATAGCACGTATTCGTGCCAATTATCGATAGAAAGAACGATTGCGGGAGCTGGGAAGTGAATCCTTACCTACCGTCGATGCAAAACGATTGGAAACCTCGAATAGCACGTATTCGTGTCAATTATCGATAGAAAGAACGATTGCTGGAGCTGGGAAGTGAATCCTTAGCTACCGTCGATGCAGAACGATTGGAAACATCGAATTTCACGTATTTGTGCCAATTATCCATAGAAAGAACGATTGCGGGAGCAGGGAAGTAAATCCATACCTACCGCCGATGCGAAACGATTGGAAACATCGAATATCACGTATTCGTGCGAATTTTAGATAGAAAGAATGATTGCGGGAGCTGGGAAGTGAATCCTTACCTACCGTCGATGCGAAACGATTGGAAACATCGAATATCACGTATGCGTGCCAATTATCGATAGAACGAACGATTGCGGGAGCTGGAAAGTGGATCCTTAGCTACCGTCGATGCAGAACGATTAGAAACATCGAATATCACATATTCGTGCCAATTATCGATAGAAAGAACGATTGCGGGAGCTGGGAAGTGAATCCTTAGCTACCGCCGATGCGAAACGATTGGAAACATCGAATATCACGTATTCGTCCGAATTTTAGATAGAAAGAATGATTACGGGAGCTGGGAAGTGAATCCATACCTACCGCCGATGCGAAACCATTGGAAACATCGAATATCACGTATTCGTGCGAATTTTAGATAGAAAGAATGATTGCGGGAGCTGGGAAGTGAATCCTTAGCTACCGTCGATGCAGAACGATTAGAAACATCGAATATCACATATTCGTGCCAATTATCGATAGAAAGAACGATTGCGGGAGCTGGGAAGTGAATCCTCAGCTACCATCGATGCCGAACGATTGGAAACATCGAATATCACGTATCCGTGCCAATTATCAATAGAAAGAACGATTGCGGGAGCTGGGAAGTGAATCCTTAGCTACCGCCGATGCGAAACGATTGGAAACATCGAATATCACGTATTCGTCCGAATTTTAGATAGAAAGAATGATTGCGGGAGCTGGGAAGTGAATCCATACCTACCGTCGATGCCAAACGATTGGAAACATCAAATATCGCGTATTCGTGCCAATTATCGATAGAAAGAACGATTGCGGGAGCTGGGAAGTGAATCCTTACCTCCCGTCGATGCAGAACGATTGGAAACATCGAATGTAACGTATTCGAGCCAATTACCGACAGAAAGAACGATTGCGAGGGCTGGGAAGTGAATCCTTACCTACCGTCGATGAAAAACGATTGGAAACATCGATTAGCACGTATTCGTGCCAATTATCGATAGAAAGAACGATTGCGGGAGCTGGGAAGTGAATCCTCACCAATCGTCGATGCAAAACGATTGCAAACATCGAATAGCGCGTATTCGTGCCAATTATCGGTACAAAGAACGATTGCGGGAGCTGGGAAGTGAATCCTTTCCTACCGTCGATGCGAAACGATTGGAAACATCGAATATCACGTATTCGTGCGAATTTTAGATAGAAAGAATGATTGCGGGAGCTGGGAAGTGAATCCTTACCTACCGTCGATGCGAAACGATTGGAAACATCGAATATCACGTATGCGTGCCAATTATCGATAGAAAGAATGATTGCGGGAGCTGGGAAGTGAATCCATACCTACCGCCGATGCGAAACCATTGGAAACATCGAATATCACGTATTCGTGCGAATTTTAGATAGAAAGAATGATTGCGGGAGCTGGGAAGTGAATCCTTAGCTACCGTCGATGCAGAACGATTGGAAACATCGAATATCACGTATGCGTGCCAATTATCGATAGAACGAACGATTGCGGGAGCTGGAAAGTGAATCCTTAGCTACCGTCGATGCAGAACGATTGGAAACATCGAATTTCACGTATTCGTGCCAATTATCCATAGAAAGAACGATTGCGGGAGCAGGGAAGTGAATCCATACCTACCGCCGATGCGAAACGATTGGAAACATCGAATATCACGTATGCGTGCCAATTATCGATAGAACGAACGATTGCGGGAGCTGGAAAGTGGATCCTTAGCTACCGTCGATGCAGAACGATTGGAAACATCGAATATCACGTATTCGTCCGAATTTTAGATAGAAAGAATGATTGCGGGAGCTGGGAAGAGAATCCTTACCTACCGTCGATGCGAAACGATTGGAAACATCGAATATCACGTATGCGTGCCAATTATCGATAGAACGAACGATTGCGGGAGCTGGAAAGTGGATCCTTAGCTACCGTCGATGCAGAACGATTAGAAACATCGAATATCACATATTCGTGCCAATTATCGATAGAAAGAACGATTGCGGGAGCTGGGAAGTGAATCCTTACCTCCCGTCGATGCAGAACGATTGGAAACATCGAATGTAACGTATTCGAGCCAATTACCGACAGAAAGAACGATTGCGAGGGCTGGGAAGTGAATCCTTACCTACCGTCGATGAAAAACGATTGGAAACATCGAATAGCACGTATTCGTGCCAATTATCGATAGAACGAACGATTGCGGGAGCTGGAAAGTGGATCCTCACCAATCGTCGATGCAAAACGATTGCAAACATCGAATAGCGCGTATTCGTGCCAATTATCGGTACAAAGAACGATTGCGGGAGCTGGGAAGTGAATCATTTCCTACCGTCGATGCGAAACGATTGGAAACATCGAATATCACGTATCCGTGCCAATTATCAATAGAAAGAACGATTGCGGGAGCTGGGAAGTGAATCCTTAGCTACCGCCGATGCGAAACGATTGGAAACATCGAATATCACGTATTCGTCCGAATTTTAGATAGAAAGAATGATTGCGGGAGCTGGGAAGTGAATCCATACCTACCGTCGATGCCAAACGATTGGAAACATCGAATATCGCGTATTCGTGCCAATTAACGATAGAAAGAACGATTGCGGGAGCTGGGAAGTGAATCCTTACCTCCCGTCGATGCAGAACGATTGGAAACTTCGAATATCACGTATGCGTGCCAATTATCGATAGAAAGAACGATTGCGGGAGCTGGGAAGTGAATCATTTCCTACCGTCGATGCGAAACGATTGGAAACATCGAATATCACGTATTCGTGCGAATTTTAGATAGAAAGAATGATTGCGGGAGCTGGGAAGTGAATCCATACCTACCGCCGATGCGAAACCATTGGAAACATCGAATATCACGTATTCGTGCGAATTTTAGATAGAAAGAATGATTGCGGGAGCTGGGAAGTGAATCCTTAGCTACCGTCGATGCAGAACGATTGGAAACATCGAATATCACGTATGCGTGCCAATTATCGATAGAACGAACGATTGCGGGAGCTGGAAAGTGAATCCTTAGCTACCGTCGATGCAGAACGATTGGAAACATCGAATTTCACGTATTCGTGCCAATTATCCATAGAAAGAACGATTGCGGGAGCAGGGAAGTGAATCCATACCTACCGCCGATGCGAAACGATTGGAAACATCGAATATCACGTATGCGTGCCAATTATCGATAGAACGAACGATTGCGGGAGCTGGAAAGTGGATCCTTAGCTACCGTCGATGCAGAACGATTGGAAACATCGAATATCACATATTCGTGCCAATTATCGATAGAAAGAACGATTGCGGGAGCTGGGAAGTGAATCCTTTCCTACCGTCGATGCGAAACGATTGGAAACATCGAATATCACGTATTCGTCCGAATTTTAGATAGAAAGAATGATTGCGGGAGCTGGGAAGTGAATCCTTACCTACCGTCGATGCGAAACGATTGGAAACATCGAATATCACGTATGCGTGCCAATTATCGATAGAACGAACGATTGCGGGAGCTGGAAAGTGGATCCTTAGCTACCGTCGATGCAGAACGATTAGAAACATCGAATATCACATATTCGTGCCAATTATCGATAGAAAGAAAGATTGCGGGAGCTGGAAAGTGAATCCTCAGCTACCATCGATGCAGAACGATTGGAAACATCGAATATCACGTATCCGTGCCAATTATCGATAGAACGAACGATTGCGGGAGCTGGAAAGTGGATCCTTAGCTACCGTCGATGCAGAACGATTGGAAACATCGAATATCACGTATTCGTGCCAATTTTAGATAGAAAGAACGATTGCTGGAGCTGGGAAGTGAATCCTTACCTACCGTCGATGCAAAACGATTGGAAACATCGAATATCACGTATGCGTGCTAATTATCGATAGAAAGAACGATTGCGGGAGCTGGGAAGTTAATCCTCACCTATCGTCGATGCAAAACGATTGCAAACATCGAATAGCACGTATTCGTGCCAATTATCGATAGAAAGAACGATTGCGGGAGCTGGGAAGTTAATCCTTACCTACCGTCGATGCAAAACGATTGGAAACCTCGAATAGCACGTATTCGTGTCAATTATCGATAGAAAGAACGATTGCTGGAGCTGGGAAGTGAATCCTTAGCTACCGTCGATGCAGAACGATTGGAAACATCGAATTTCACGTATTTGTGCCAATTATCCATAGAAAGAACGATTGCGGGAGCAGGGAAGTAAATCCATACCTACCGCCGATGCGAAACGATTGGAAACATCGAATATCACGTATTCGTGCGAATTTTAGATAGAAAGAATGATTGCGGGAGCTGGGAAGTGAATCCTTACCTACCGTCGATGCGAAACGATTGGAAACATCGAATATCACGTATGCGTGCCAATTATCGATAGAACGAACGATTGCGGGAGCAGGAAAGTGGATCCTTAGCTACCGTCGATGCAGAACGATTAGAAACATCGAATATCACATATTCGTGCCAATTATCGATAGAAAGAACGATTGCGGGAGCTGGGAAGTGAATCCTTAGCTACCGCCGATGCGAAACGATTGGAAACATCGAATATCACGTATTCGTCCGAATTTTAGATAGAAAGAATGATTACGGGAGCTGGGAAGTGAATCCATACCTACCGCCGATGCGAAACCATTGGAAACATCGAATATCACGTATTCGTGCGAATTTTAGATAGAAAGAATGATTGCGGGAGCTGGGAAGTGAATCCTTAGCTACCGTCGATGCAGAACGATTAGAAACATCGAATATCACATATTCGTGCCAATTATCGATAGAAAGAACGATTGCGGGAGCTGGGAAGTGAATCCTCAGCTACCATCGATGCCGAACGATTGGAAACATCGAATATCACGTATCCGTGCCAATTATCAATAGAAAGAACGATTGCGGGAGCTGGGAAGTGAATCCTTAGCTACCGCCGATGCGAAACGATTGGAAACATCGAATATCACGTATTCGTCCGAATTTTAGATAGAAAGAATGATTGCGGGAGCTGGGAAGTGAATCCATACCTACCGTCGATGCCAAACGATTGGAAACATCGAATATCGCGTATTCGTGCCAATTATCGATAGAAAGAACGATTGCGGGAGCTGGGAAGTGAATCCTTACCTCCCGTCGATGCAGAACGATTGGAAACATCGAATGTAACGTATTCGAGCCAATTACCGACAGAAAGAACGATTGCGAGGGCTGGGAAGTGAATCCTTACCTACCGTCGATGAAAAACGATTGGAAACATCGATTAGCACGTATTCGTGCCAATTATCGATAGAAAGAACGATTGCGGGAGCTGGGAAGTGAATCCTCACCAATCGTCGATGCAAAACGATTGCAAACATCGAATAGCGCGTATTCGTGCCAATTATCGGTACAAAGAACGATTGCGGGAGCTGGGAAGTGAATCCTTTCCTACCGTCGATGCGAAACGATTGGAAACATCGAATATCACGTATTCGTGCGAATTTTAGATAGAAAGAATGATTGCGGGAGCTGGGAAGTGAATCCTTACCTACCGTCGATGCGAAACGATTGGAAACATCGAATATCACGTATGCGTGCCAATTATCGATAGAAAGAATGATTGCGGGAGCTGGGAAGTGAATCCATACCTACCGCCGATGCGAAACCATTGGAAACATCGAATATCACGTATTCGTGCGAATTTTAGATAGAAAGAATGATTGCGGGAGCTGGGAAGTGAATCCTTAGCTACCGTCGATGCAGAACGATTGGAAACATCGAATATCACGTATGCGTGCCAATTATCGATAGAACGAACGATTGCGGGAGCTGGAAAGTGAATCCTTAGCTACCGTCGATGCAGAACGATTGGAAACATCGAATTTCACGTATTCGTGCCAATTATCCATAGAAAGAACGATTGCGGGAGCAGGGAAGTGAATCCATACCTACCGCCGATGCGAAACGATTGGAAACATCGAATATCACGTATGCGTGCCAATTATCGATAGAACGAACGATTGCGGGAGCTGGAAAGTGGATCCTTAGCTACCGTCGATGCAGAACGATTGGAAACATCGAATATCACATATTCGTGCCAATTATCGATAGAAAGAACGATTGCGGGAGCTGGGAAGTGAATCCTTTCCTACCGTCGATGCGAAACGATTGGAAACATCGAATATCACGTATTCGTCCGAATTTTAGATAGAAAGAATGATTGCGGGAGCTGGGAAGAGAATCCTTACCGACCGTCGATGCGAAACGATTGGAAACATCGAATATCACGTATGCGTGCCAATTATCGATAGAACGAACGATTGCGGGAGCTGGAAAGTGGATCCTTAGCTACCGTCGATGCAGAACGATTAGAAACATCGAATATCACATATTCGTGCCAATTATCGATAGAAAGAACGATTGCGGGAGCTGGGAAGTGAATCCTCAGCTACCATCGATGCAGAACGATTGGAAACATCGAATATCACGTATCCGTGCCAATTATCGATAGAACGAACGATTGCGGGAGCTGGAAAGTGGATCCTTAGCTACCGTCGATGCAGAACGATTGGAAACATCGAATATCACATATTCGTGCCAATTATCGATAGAAAGAACGATTGCGGGAGCTGGGAGGTGAATCCTCAGCTACCGTCGATGCAGAACGATTGGAAACATCGAATATCACGTATGCGTGCCAATTATCGATAGAAAGAACGATTGCGGTTGCTGGGAAGTGAATTCTTAGCTACCGTCGATGCAGAACGATTGGAAACATCGAATATCACGTATGCGTGCCAATTATCGATAGAACGAACGATTGCGGGAGCTGGAAAGTGGATCCTTAGCTACCGTCGATGCAGAACGATTAGAAACATCGAATATCACATATTCGTGCCAATTATCGATAGAAAGAACGATTGCGGGAGCTGGGAAGTGAATCCTCAGCTACCATCGATGCAGAACGATTGGAAACATCGAATATCACGTATCCGTGCCAATTATCGATAGAACGAACGATTGCGGGAGCTGGAAAGTGGATCCTTAGCTACCGTCGATGCAGAACGATTGGAAACATCGAATATCACATATTCGTCCGAATTTTAGATAGAAAGAATGATTGCGGGAGCTGGGAAGTGAATCCTTACCTACCGTCGATGCGAAACGATTGGAAACATCGAATATCACGTATGCGTGCCAATTATCGATAGAACGAACGATTGCGGGAGCTGGAAAGTGGATCCTTAGCTACCGTCGATGCAGAACGATTAGAAACATCGAATATCACATATTCGTGCCAATTATCGATAGAAAGAACGATTGCGGGAGCTGGGAAGTGAATCCTCGGCTACCATCGATGCAGAACGATTGGAAACATCGAATATCACGTATCCGTGCCAATTATCGATAGAACGAACGATTGCGGGAGCTGGAAAGTGGATCCTTAGCTACCGTCGATGCAGAACGATTGGAAATATCGAATATCACATATTCGTGCCAATTATCGATAGAAAGAACGATTGCGGGAGCTGGGAGGTGAATCCTCAGCTACCGTCGATGCAGAACGATTGGAAACATCGAATATCACGTATGCGTGCCAATTATCGATAGAAAGAACGATTGCGGTTGCTGGGAAGTGAATTCTTAGCTACCGTCGATGCAGAACGATTGGAAACATCGAATATCACGTATGCGTGCCAATTATCGATAGAAAGAACGATTGCTGGAGCTGGGAAGTGAATCCTTACCTACCGTCGATGCAAAACGATTGGAAACATCGAATATCACGTATTCGTGCGAATTTTAGATAGAAAGAATGATTGCGGGAGCTGGGAAGTGAATCCTTACCTACCGTCGATGCGAAACGATTGGAAACATCGAATATCACGTATGCGTGCCAATTATCGATAGAACGAACGATTGCGGGAGCTGGAAAGTGGATCCTTAGCTACCGTCGATGCAGAACGATTGGAAACATCGAATATCACGTATTCGTGCCAATTTTAGATAGAAAGAACGATTGCTGGAGCTGGGAAGTGAATCCTTACCTACCGTCGATGCAAAACGATTGGAAACATCGAATATCACGTATGCGTGCTAATTATCGATAGAAAGAACGATTGCGGGAGCTGGGAAGTTAATCCTCACCTATCGTCGATGCAAAACGATTGCAAACATCGAATAGCACGTATTCGTGCCAATTATCGATAGAAAGAACGATTGCGGGAGCTGGGAAGTGAATCCTTACCTACCGTCGATGCAAAACGATTGGAAACCTCGAATAGCACGTATTCGTGTCAATTATCGATAGAAAGAACGATTGCTGGAGCTGGGAAGTGAATCCTTAGCTACCGTCGATGCAGAACGATTGGAAACATCGAATTTCACGTATTCGTGCCAATTATCCATAGAAAGAACGATTGCGGGAGCAGGGAAGTGAATCCATACCTACCGCCGATGCGAAACGATTAGAAACATCGAATATCACGTATTCGTGCGAATTTTAGATAGAAAGAATGATTGCGGGAGCTGGGAAGTGAATCCTTAGCTACCGTCGATGCAGAACGATTAGAAACATCGAATATCACATATTCGTGCCAATTATCGATAGAAAGAACGATTGCGGGAGCTGGGAAGTGAATCCTCAGCTACCATCGATGCAGAACGATTGGAAACATCGAATATCACGTATCCGTGCCAATTATCGATAGAACGAACGATTGCGGGAGCTGGAAAGTGGATCCTTAGCTACCGTCGATGCAGAACGATTGGAAACATCGAATATCACATATTCGTCCGAATTTTAGATAGAAAGAATGATTGCGGGAGCTGGGAAGTGAATCCTTACCTACCGTCGATGCGAAACGATTGGAAACATGGAATATCACGTATGCGTGCCAATTATCGATAGAACGAACGATTGCGGGAGCTGGAAAGTGGATCCTTAGCTACCGTCGATGCAGAACGATTAGAAACATCGAATATCACATATTCGTGCCAATTATCGATAGAAAGAACGATTGCGGGAGCTGGGAAGTGAATCCTCAGCTACCATCGATGCAGAACGATTGGAAACATCGAATATCACGTATCCGTGCCAATTATCGATAGAACGAACGATTGCGGGAGCTGGAAAGTGGATCCTTAGCTACCGTCGATGCAGAACGATTGGAAACATCGAAAATCACATATTCGTGCCAATTATCGATAGAAAGAACGATTGCGGTTGCTGGGAAGTGAATTCTTAGCTACCGTCGATGCAGAACGATTGGAAACATCGAATATCACGTATTCGTGCGAATTTTAGATAGAAAGAATGATTGCGGGAGCTGGGAAGTGAATCCTTACCTACCGTCGATGCGAAACGATTGGAAACATCGAATATCACGTATGCGTGCCAATTATCGATAGAACGAACGATTGCGGGAGCTGGAAAGTGGATCCTTAGCTACCGTCGATGCAGAACGATTGGAAACATCGAATATCACGTATTCGTGCCAATTTTAGATAGAAAGAACGATTGCTGGAGCTGGGAAGTGAATCCTTAGCTACCGTCGATGCAGAACGATTGGAAACATCGAATTTCACGTATTCGTTCCAATTATCCATAGAAAGAACGATTGCGGGAGCAGGGAAGTGAATCCATACCTACCGCCGATGCGAAACGATTGGAAACATCGAATATCACGTATTCGTGCGAATTTTAGATAGAAAGAATGATTGCGGGAGCTGGGAAGTGAATCCTTAGCTACCGTCGATGCAGAACGATTAGAAACATCGAATATCACATATTCGTGCCAATTATCGATAGAAAGAACGATTGCGGGAGCTGGGAAGTGAAGCCTCAGCTACCATCGATGCCGAACGATTGGAAACATCGAATATCACGTATCCGTGCCAATTATCAATAGAAAGAACGATTGCGGGAGCTGGGAAGTGAATCCTTAGCTACCGCCGATGCGAAACGATTGGAAACATCGAATATCTCGTATTCGTCCGAATTTTAGATAGAAAGAATGATTGCGGGAGCTGGGAAGTGAATCCATACCTACCGTCGATGCCAAACGATTGGAAACATCGAATATCGCGTATTCGTGCCAATTATCGATAGAAAGAACGATTGCGGGAGCTGGGAAGTGAATCCTTACCTCCCGTCGATGCAGAACGATGGGAAACATCGAATGTAACGTATTCGAGCCAATTACCGACAGAAAGAACGATTGCGAGGGCTGGGAAGTGAATCCTTACCTACCGTCGATGAAAAACGATTGGAAACATCGAATAGCACGTATTCGTGCCAATTATCGATAGAAAGAACGATTGCGGGAGCTGGGAAGTGAATCCTCACCAATCGTCGATGCAAAACGATTGCAAACATCGAATAGCACGTATTCGTGCCAATTATCGGTACAAAGAACGATTGCGGGAGCTGGGAAGTGAATCCTTTCCTACCGTCGATGCGAAACGATTGGAAACATCGAATATCACGTATTCGTGCGAATTTTAGATAGAAAGAATGATTGCGGGAGCTGGGAAGTGAATTCTTACCTACCTTCGATGCGAAACGATTGGAAACATCGAATATCACGTATGCGTGGCAATTATCGATAGAACGAACGATTGCGGGAGCTGGAAAGTGGATCCTTAGCTACCGTCGATGCAGAACGATTGGAAACATCGAATATCACATATTCGTGTCAATTATCGATAGAAAGAACGATTGCGGGAGCTGGGAAGTGAATCCTCAGCTACCGTCGATGCAGAACGATTGGAAACATCGAATATCACGTATGCGTGCCAATTATCGATAGAAAGAACGATTGCGGGAGCTGGGAAGTGAATCCTTAGCTACCGTCGATGCAGAACGATTGGAAACATCGAATATCACATATTCGTGCCAATTAACGATAGAAAGAACGATTGCGGGTGCTGGGAAGTGAATTCTTAGCTACCGTCGATGCAGAACGATTGGAAACATCGAATATCACGTATGCGTGCCAATTATCGATTGAACGAACGATTGCGGGAGCTGGAAAGTGGATCCTTAGCTACCGTCGATGCGAAACGATTGCAAACATCGAATATCACGTATGCGTGCCAATTATCGATAGAACGAACGATTGCGGGAGCTGGAAAGTGGATCCTTAGCTACCGTCGATGCAGAACGATTGGAAACATCGAATATCACGTATGCGTGCTAATTATCGATAGAAAGAACGATTGCGGGAGCTGGGAAGTTAATCCTCACCTATCGTCGATGCAAAACGATTGCAAACATCGAATAGCACGTATTCGTGCCAATTATCGATAGAAAGAACGATTGCGGGAGCTGGGAAGTGAATCCTTACCTACCGTCGATGCGAAACCATTGGAAACATCGAATATCACGTATTCGTGCGAATTTTAGATAGAAAGAATGATTGCGGGAGCTGGGAAGTGAATCCTTAGCTACCGTCGATGCAGAACGATTGGAAACATCGAATATCACGTATGCGTGCCAATTATCGATAGAACGAACGATTGCGGGAGCTGGAAAGTGAATCCTTAGCTACCGTCGATGCAGAACGATTGGAAACATCGAATTTCACGTATTCGTGCCAATTATCCATAGAAAGAACGATTGCGGGAGCAGGGAAGTGAATCCATACCTACCGCCGATGCGAAACGATTGGAAACATCGAATATCACGTATGCGTGCCAATTATCGATAGAACGAATGATTGCGGGAGCTGGAAAGTGGATCCTTAGCTACCGTCGATGCAGAACGATTGTAAACATCGAATATCACATATTCGTGCCAATTATCGATAGAAAGAACGATTGCGGGAGCTGGGAAGTGAATCCTTTCCTACCGTCGATGCGAAACGATTGGAAACATCGAATATCACGTATTCGTCCGAATTTTAGATAGAAAGAATGATTGCGGGAGCTGGGAAGTGAATCCTTACCTACCGTCGATGCGAAACGATTGGAAACATCGAATATCACGTATGCGTGCCAATTATCGACAGAACGAACGATTGCGGGAGCTGGAAAGTGGATCCTTAGCTACCGTCGATGCAGAACGATTAGAAACATCGAATATCACATATTCGTGCCAATTATCGATAGAAAGAACGATTGCGAGAGCTGGGAAGTGAATCCTCAGCTACCATCGATGCAGAACGATTGGAAACATCGAATATCACGTATCCGTGCCAATTATCGATAGAACGAACGATTGCGGGAGCTGGAAAGTGGATCCTTAGCTACCGTCGATGCAGAACGATTGGAAACATCGAATATCACATATTCGTGCCAATTATCGATAGAAAGAACGATTGCGGGAGCTGGGAGGTGAATCCTCAGCTACCGTCGATGCAGAACGATTGGAAACATCGAATATCACGTATGCGTGCCAATTATCGATAGAAAGAACGATTGCGGTTGCTGGGAAGTGAATTCTTAGCTACCGTCGATGCAGAACGATTGGAAACATCGAATATCACGTATGCGTGCCAATTATCGATAGAAAGAACGATTGCTGGAGCTGGGAAGTGAATCCTTACCTACCGTCGATGCAAAACGATTGGAAACATCGAATATCACGTATTCGTGCTAATTTTAGATAGAAAGAATGATTGCGGGAGCTGGGAAGTGAATCCTTACCTACCGTCGATGCGAAACGATTGGAAACATCGAATATCACGTATGCGTGCTAATTATCGATAGAAAGAACGATTGCGGGAGCTGGGAAGTTAATCCTCACCTATCGTCGATGCAAAACGATTGCAAACATCGAATAGCACGTATTCGTGCCAATTATCGATAGAAAGAACGATTGCGGGAGCTGGGAAGTGAATCCTTACCTACCGTCGATGCAAAACGATTGGAAACATCGAATATCACGTATGCGTGCCAATTATCGATAGAACGAACGATTGCGGGAGCTGGAAAGTGGATCCTTAGCTACCGTCGATGCAGAACGATTAGAAACATCGAATATCACATATTCGTGCCAATTATCGATAGAAAGAACGATTGCGGGAGCTGGGAAGTGAATCCTTAGCTACCGCCGATGCGAAACGATTGGAAACATCGAATATCACGTATTCGTCCGAATTTTAGATAGAAAGAATGATTACGGGAGCTGGGAAGTGAATCCATACCTACCGCCGATGCGAAACCATTGGAAACATCGAATATCACGTATTCGTGCGAATTTTAGATAGAAAGAATGATTGCGGGAGCTGGGAAGTGAATCCTTAGCTACCGTCGATGCAGAACGATTAGAAACATCGAATATCACGTATCCGTGCCAATTATCGATAGAACGAACGATTGCGGGAGCTGGAAAGTGGATCCTTAGCTACCGTCGATGCAGAACGATTGGAAACATCGAATATCACATATTCGTGCCAATTATCGATAGAAAGAACGATTGCGGGAGCTGGGAGGTGAATCCTCAGCTACCGTCGATGCAGAACGATTGGAAACATCGAATATCACGTATGCGTGCCAATTATCGATAGAAAGAACGATTGCGGTTGCTGGGAAGTGAATTCTTAGCTACCGTCGATGCAGAACGATTGGAAACATCGAATATCACGTATGCGTGCCAATTATCGATAGAAAGAACGATTGCTGGAGCTGGGAAGTGAATCCTTACCTACCGTCGATGCAAAACGATTGGAAACATCGAATATCACGTATTCGTGCTAATTTTAGATAGAAAGAATGATTGCGGGAGCTGGGAAGTGAATCCTTACCTACCGTCGATGCGAAACGATTGGAAACATCGAATATCACGTATGCGTGCTAATTATCGATAGAAAGAACGATTGCGGGAGCTGGGAAGTTAATCCTCACCTATCGTCGATGCAAAACGATTGCAAACATCGAATAGCACGTATTCGTGCCAATTATCGATAGAAAGAACGATTGCGGGAGCTGGGAAGTGAATCCTTACCTACCGTCGATGCAAAACGATTGGAAACATCGAATATCACGTATGCGTGCCAATTATCGATAGAACGAACGATTGCGGGAGCTGGAAAGTGGATCCTTAGCTACCGTCGATGCAGAACGATTAGAAACATCGAATATCACATATTCGTGCCAATTATCGATAGAAAGAACGATTGCGGGAGCTGGGAAGTGAATCCTTAGCTACCGCCGATGCGAAACGATTGGAAACATCGAATATCACCTATTCGTCCGAATTTTAGATAGAAAGAATGATTACGGGAGCTGGGAAGTGAATCCATACCTACCGCCGATGCGAAACCATTGGAAACATCGAATATCACGTATTCGTGCGAATTTTAGATAGAAAGAATGATTGCGGGAGCTGGGAAGTGAATCCTTAGCTACCGTCGATGCAGAACGATTAGAAACATCGAATATCACATATTCGTGCCAATTATCGATAGAAAGAACGATTGCGGGAGCTGGGAAGTGAATCCTCAGCTACCATCGATGCCGAACGATTGGAAACATCGAATATCACGTATCCGTGCCAATTATCAATAGAAAGAACGATTGCGGGAGCTGGGAAGTGAATCCTTAGCTACCGCCGATGCGAAACGATTGGAAACATCGAATATCACGTATTCGTCCGAATTTTAGATAGAAAGAATGATTGCGGGAGCTGGGAAGTGAATCCATACCTACCGTCGATGCCAAACGATTGGAAACATCGAATATCGCGTATTCGTGCCAATTATCGATAGAAAGAACGATTGCGGGAGCTGGGAAGTGAATCCTTACCTCCCGTCGATGCAGAACGATTGGAAACATCGAATGTAACGTATTCGAGCCAATTACCGACAGAAAGAACGATTGCGAGGGCTGGGAAGTGAATCCTTACCTACCGTCGATGAAAAACGATTGGAAACATCGAATAGCACGTATTCGTGCCAATTATCGATAGAAAGAACGATTGCGGGAGCTGGGAAGTGAATCCTCACCAATCGTCGATGCAAAACGATTGCAAACATCGAATAGCGCGTATTCGTGCCAATTATCGGTACAAAGAACGATTGCGGGAGCTGGGAAGTGAATCATTTCCTACCGTCGATGCGAAACGATTGGAAACATCGAATATCACGTATTCGTGCGAATTTTAGATAGAAAGAATGATTGCGGGAGCTGGGAAGTGAATCCTTACCTACCGTCGATACGAAACGATTGGAAACATCGAATATCACGTATGCGTGCCAATTATCGATAGAACGAACGATTGCGGGAGCTGGAAAGTGGATCGTTAGCTACCGTCGATGCAGAACGATTACAAACATCGAATATCACATATTCGTGCCAATTATCGATAGAAAGAACGATTGCGGGAGCTGGGAAGCGAATCCTTAGCTACCGCCGATGCGAAACGATTGGAAACATCGAATATCACGTATTCGTCCGAATTTTAGATAGAAAGAATGATTACGGGAGCTGGGAAGTGAATCCATACCTACCGCCGATGCGAAACCATTGGAAACATCGAATATCACGTATTCGTGCGAATTTTAGATAGAAAGAATGATTGCGGGAGCTGGGAAGTGAATCCTTAGCTACCGTCGATGCAGAACGATTAGAAACATCGAATATCACATATTCGTGCCAATTATCGATAGAACGAACGATTGCGGGAGCTGGGAAGTGAATCCTCAGCTACCATCGATGCCGAACGATTGGAAACATCGAATATCACGTATCCGTGCCAATTATCAATAGAAAGAACGATTGCGGGAGCTGGGAAGTGAATCCTTAGCTACCGCCGATGCGAAACGATTGGAAACATCGAATATCACGTATTCGTCCGAATTTTAGATAGAAAGAATGATTGCGGGAGCTGGGAAGTGAATCCATACCTACCGTCGATGCCAAACGATTGGAAACATCGAATATCGCGTATTCGTGCCAATTATCGATAGAAAGAACGATTGCGGGAGCTGGGAAGTGAATCCTTACCTCCTGTCGATGCAGAACGATTGGAAACATCGAATGTAACGTATTCGAGCCAATTACCGACAGAAAGAACGATTGCGAGGGCTGGGAAGTGAATCCTTACCTACCGTCGATGAAAAACGATTGGAAACATCGAATAGCACGTATTCGTGCCAATTATCGATAGAAAGAACGATTGCGGGAGCTGGGAAGTGAATCATTTCCTACCGTCGATGCGAAACGATTGGAAACATCGAATATCACGTATTCGTGCGAATTTTAGATAGAAAGAATGATTGCGGGAGCTGGGAAGTGAATCCTTACCTACCGTCGATGCGAAACGATTGGAAACATCGAATATCACGTATGCGTGCCAATTATCGATAGAACGAACGATTGCGGGAGCTGGAAAGTGGATCCTTAGCTACCGTCGATGCAGAACGATTGGAAACATCGAATATCACATATTCGTGTCAATTATCGATAGAAAGAACGATTGCGGGAGCTGGGAAGTGAATCCTCAGCTACCGTCGATGCAGAACGATTGGAAACATCGAATATCACGTATGCGTGCCAATTATCGATAGAAAGAATGATTGCGGGAGCTGGGAAGTGAATCCATACCTACCGCCGATGCGAAACCATTGGAAACATCGAATATCACGTATTCGTGCGAATTTTAGATAGAAAGAATGATTGCGGGAGCTGGGAAGTGAATCCTTAGCTACCGTCGATGCAGAACGATTGGAAACATCGAATATCACGTATGCGTGCCAATTATCGATAGAACGAACGATTGCGGGAGCTGGAAAGTGAATCCTTAGCTACCGTCGATGCAGAACGATTGGAAACATCGAATTTCACGTATTCGTGCCAATTATCCATAGAAAGAACGATTGCGGGAGCAGGGAAGTGAATCCATACCTACCGCCGATGCGAAACGATTGGAAACATCGAATATCACGTATGCGTGCCAATTATCGATAGAACGAACGATTGCGGGAGCTGGAAAGTGGATCCTTAGCTACCGTCGATGCAGAACGATTGGAAACATCGAATATCACATATTCGTGCCAATTATCGATAGAAAGAACGATTGTGGGAGCTGGGAAGTGAATCCTTTCCTACCGTCGATGCGAAACGATTGGAAACATCGAATATCACGTATTCGTCCGAATTTTAGATAGAAAGAATGATTGCGGGAGCTGGGAAGTGAATCCTTACCTACCGTCGATGCGAAACGATTGGAAACATCGAATATCACGTATGCGTGCCAATTATCGACAGAACGAACGATTGCGGGAGCTGGAAAGTGGATCCTTAGCTACCGTCGATGCAGAACGATTAGAAACATCGAATATCACATATTCGTGCCAATTATCGATAGAAAGAACGATTGCGGGAGCTGGGAAGTGAATCCTCAGCTACCATCGATGCAGAACGATTGGAAACATCGAATATCACGTATCCGTGCCAATTATCGATAGAACGAACGATTGCGGGAGCTGGAAAGTGGATCCTTAGCTACCGTCGATGCAGAACGATTGGAAACATCGAATATCACATATTCGTGCCAATTATCGATAGAAAGAACGATTTCGGGAGCTGGGAGGTGAATCCTCAGCTACCGTCGATGCAGAACGATTGGAAACATCGAATATCACGTATGCGTGCCAATTATCGATAGAAAGAACGATTGCGGTTGCTGGGAAGTGAATTCTTAGCTACCGTCGATGCAGAACGATTGGAAACATCGAATATCACGTATGCGTGCCAATTATCGATAGAAAGAACGATTGCTGGAGCTGGGAAGTGAATCCTTACCTACCGTCGATGCAAAACGATTGGAAACATCGAATATCACGTATTCGTGCGAATTTTAGATAGAAAGAATGATTGCGGGAGCTGGGAAGTGAATCCTTACCTACCGTCGATGCGAAACGATTGGAAACATCGAATATCACGTATGCGTGCCAATTATCGATAGAACGAACGATTGCGGGAGCTGGAAAGTGGATCCTTAGCTACCGTCGATGCAGAACGATTGGAAACATCGAATATCACGTATTCGTGCCAATTTTAGATAGAAAGAACGATTGCTGGAGCTGGGAAGTGAATCCTTACCTACCGTCGATGCAAAACGATTGGAAACATCGAATATCACGTATGCGTGCTAATTATCGATAGAAAGAACGATTGCGGGAGCTGGGAAGTTAATCCTCACCTATCGTCGATGCAAAACGATTGCAAACATCGAATAGCACGTATTCGTGCCAATTATCGATAGAAAGAACGATTGCGGGAGCTGGGAAGTGAATCCTTACCTACCGTCGATGCAAAACGATTGGAAACCTCGAATAGCACGTATTCGTGTCAATTATCGATAGAAAGAACGATTGCTGGAGCTGGGAAGTGAATCCTTAGCTACCGTCGATGCGAAACGATTGGAAACATCGAATATCACGTATGCGTGCCAATTATCGATAGAACGAACGATTGCGGGAGCTGGAAAGTGGATCCTTAGCTACCGTCGATGCAGAACGATTAGAAACATCGAATATCACATATTCGTGCCAATTATCGATAGAAAGAACGATTGCGGGAGCTGGGAAGTGAATCCTTAGCTACCGCCGATGCGAAACGATTGGAAACATCGAATATCACGTATTCGTCCGAATTTTAGATAGAAAGAATGATTGCGGGAGCTGGGAAGTGAATCCATACCTACCGTCGATGCCAAACGATTGGAAACATCGAATATCGCGTATTCGTGCCAATTATCGATAGAAAGAACGATTGCGGGAGCTGGGAAGTGAATCCTTACCTCCCGTCGATGCAGAACGATTGGAAACATCGAATGTAACGTATTCGAGCCAATTACCGACAGAAAGAACGATTGCGAGGGCTGGGAAGTGAATCCTTACCTACCGTCGATGAAAAACGATTGGAAACATCGAATAGCACGTATTCGTGCCAATTATCGATAGAACGAACGATTGCGGGAGCTGGAAAGTGGATCCTCACCAATCGTCGATGCAAAACGATTGCAAACATCGAATAGCGCGTATTCGTGCCAATTATCGGTACAAAGAACGATTGCGGGAGCTGGGAAGTGAATCATTTCCTACCGTCGATGCGAAACGATTGGAAACATCGAATATCACGTATTCGTGCGAATTTTAGATAGAAAGAATGATTGCGGGAGCTGGGAAGTGAATCCTTACCTACCGTCGATGCGAAACGATTGGAAACATCGAATATCACGTATGCGTGCCAATTATCGATAGAACGAACGATTGCGGGAGCTGGAAAGTGGATCCTCACCAATCGTCGATGCAAAACGATTGCAAACATCGAATAGCGCGTATTCGTGCCAATTATCGGTACAAAGAACGATTGCGGGAGCTGGGAAGTGAATCATTTCCTACCGTCGATGCGAAACGATTGGAAACATCGAATATCACGTATTCGTGCGAATTTTAGATAGAAAGAATGATTGCGGGAGCTGGGAAGTGAATCCTTACCTACCGTCGATGCGAAACGATTGGAAACATCGAATATCACGTATCCGTGCCAATTATCAATAGAAAGAACGATTGCGGGAGCTGGGAAGTGAATCCTTAGCTACCGCCGATGCGAAACGATTGGAAACATCGAAT
The DNA here is from genome assembly GCA_963583965.1 of Nomada ferruginata. Lineage (NCBI taxonomy): Eukaryota > Metazoa > Arthropoda > Insecta > Hymenoptera > Apidae > Nomada > Nomada ferruginata. The sequence goes on along the minus strand of OY757225.1, from coordinate 1,913,800 downwards.
ATCACGTATTCGTCCGAATTTTAGATAGAAAGAATGATTGCGGGAGCTGGGAAGTGAATCCATACCTACCGTCGATGCCAAACGATTGGAAACATCGAATATCGCGTATTCGTGCCAATTATCGATAGAAAGAACGATTGCGGGAGCTGGGAAGTGAATCCTTACCTCCCGTCGATGCAGAACGATTGGAAACTTCGAATGTAACGTATTCGAGCCAATTACCGACAGAAAGAACGATTGCGAGGGCTGGGAAGTGAATCCTTACCTACCGTCGATGAAAAACGATTGGAAACATCGATTAGCACGTATTCGTGCCAATTATCGATAGAAAGAACGATTGCGGGAGCTGGGAAGTGAATCCTCACCAATCGTCGATGCAAAACGATTGCAAACATCGAATAGCGCGTATTCGTGCCAATTATCGGTACAAAGAACGATTGCGGGAGCTGGGAAGTGAATCCTTTCCTACCGTCGATGCGAAACGATTGGAAACATCGAATATCACGTATTCGTGCGAATTTTAGATAGAAAGAATGATTGCGGGAGCTGGGAAGTGAATCCTTACCTACCGTCGATGCGAAACGATTGGAAACATCGAATATCACGTATGCGTGCCAATTATCGATAGAAAGAATGATTGCGGGAGCTGGGAAGTGAATCCATACCTACCGCCGATGCGAAACCATTGGAAACATCGAATATCACGTATTCGTGCGAATTTTAGATAGAAAGAATGATTGCGGGAGCTGGGAAGTGAATCCTTAGCTACCGTCGATGCAGAACGATTGGAAACATCGAATATCACGTATGCGTGCCAATTATCGATAGAACGAACGATTGCGGGAGCTGGAAAGTGAATCCTTAGCTACCGTCGATGCAGAACGATTGGAAACATCGAATTTCACTTATTCGTGCCAATTATCCATAGAAAGAACGATTGCGGGAGCAGGGAAGTGAATCCATACCTACCGCCGATGCGAAACGATTGGAAACATCGAATATCACGTATGCGTGCCAATTATCGATAGAACGAACGATTGCGGGAGCTGGAAAGTGGATCCTTAGCTACCGTCGATGCAGAACGATTGGAAACATCGAATATCACATATTCGTGCCAATTATCGATAGAAAGAACGATTGCGGGAGCTGGGAAGTGAATCCTTTCCTACCGTCGATGCGAAACGATTGGAAACATCGAATATCACGTATTCGTCCGAATTTTAGATAGAAAGAATGATTGCGGGAGCTGGGAAGAGAATCCTTACCTACCGTCGATGCGAAACGATTGGAAACATCGAATATCACGTATGCGTGCCAATTATCGATAGAACGAACGATTGCGGGAGCTGGAAAGTGGATCCTTAGCTACCGTCGATGCAGAACGATTAGAAACATCGAATATCACATATTCGTGCCAATTATCGATAGAAAGAACGATTGCGGGAGCTGGGAAGTGAATCCTCAGCTACCATCGATGCAGAACGATTGGAAACATCGAATATCACGTATCCGTGCCAATTATCGATAGAACGAACGATTGCGGGAGCTGGAAAGTGGATCCTTAGCTACCGTCGATGCAGAACGATTGGAAACATCGAATATCACATATTCGTGCCAATTATCGATAGAAAGAACGATTGCGGGAGCTGGGAGGTGAATCCTCAGCTACCGTCGATGCAGAACGATTGGAAACATCGAATATCACGTATGCGTGCCAATTATCGATAGAAAGAACGATTGCGGTTGCTGGGAAGTGAATTCTTAGCTACCGTCGATGCAGAACGATTGGAAACATCGAATATCACGTATGCGTGCCAATTATCGATAGAACGAACGATTGCGGGAGCTGGAAAGTGGATCCTTAGCTACCGTCGATGCAGAACGATTAGAAACATCGAATGTCACATATTCGTGCCAATTATCGATAGAAAGAACGATTGCGGGAGCTGGGAAGTGAATCCTCAGCTACCATCGATGCAGAACGATTGGAAACATCGAATATCACGTATCCGTGCCAATTATCGATAGAACGAACGATTGCGGGAGCTGGAAAGTGGATCCTTAGCTACCGTCGATGCAGAACGATTGGAAACATCGAATATCACATATTCGTCCGAATTTTAGATAGAAAGAATGATTGCGGGAGCTGGGAAGTGAATCCTTACCTACCGTCGATGCGAAACGATTGGAAACATCGAATATCACGTATGCGTGCCAATTATCGATAGAACGAACGATTGCGGGAGCTGGAAAGTGGATCCTTAGCTACCGTCGATGCAGAACGATTAGAAACATCGAATATCACATATTCGTGCCAATTATCGATAGAAAGAACGATTGCGGGAGCTGGGAAGTGAATCCTCAGCTACCATCGATGCAGAACGATTGGAAACATCGAATATCACGTATCCGTGCCAATTATCGATAGAACGAACGATTGCGGGAGCTGGAAAGTGGATCCTTAGCTACCGTCGATGCAGAACGATTGGAAACATCGAATATCACATATTCGTGCCAATTATCGATAGAAAGAACGATTGCTGGAGCTGGGAAGTGAATCCTTACCTACCGTCGATGCAAAACGATTGGAAACATCGAATATCACGTATGCGTGCCAATTATCGATAGAACGAACGATTGCGGGAGCTGGAAAGTGGATCCTTAGCTACCGTCGATGCAGAACGATTAGAAACATCGAATATCACATATTCGTGCCAATTATCGATAGAAAGAACGATTGCGGGAGCTGGGAAGTGAATCCTCAGCTACCATCGATGCAGAACGATTGGAAACATCGAATATCACGTATCCGTGCCAATTATCGATAGAACGAACGATTGCGGGAGCTGGAAAGTGGATCCTTAGCTACCGTCGATGCAGAACGATTGGAAACATCGAATATCACATATTCGTGCCAATTATCGATAGAAAGAACGATTGCGGGAGCTGGGAGGTGAATCCTCAGCTACCGTCGATGCAGAACGATTGGAAACATCGAATATCACGTATGCGTGCCAATTATCGACAGAACGAACGATTGCGGGAGCTGGAAAGTGGATCCTTAGCTACCGTCGATGCAGAACGATTGGAAACATCGAATATCACATATTCGTGCCAATTATCGATAGAAAGAACGATTGCGGGAGCTGGGAGGTGAATCCTCAGCTACCGTCGATGCAGAACGATTGGAAACACCGAATATCACGTATGCGTGCCAATTATCGATAGAAAGAACGATTGCGGTTGCTGGGAAGTGAATTCTTAGCTACCGTCGATGCAGAACGATTGGAAACATCGAATATCACGTATGCGTGCCAATTATCGATAGAACGAACGATTGCGGGAGCTGGAAAGTGGATCCTTAGCTACCGTCGATGCAGAACGATTAGAAACATCGAATGTCACATATTCGTGCCAATTATCGATAGAAAGAACGATTGCGGGAGCTGGGAAGTGAATCCTCAGCTACCATCGATGCAGAACGATTGGAAACATCGAATATCACGTATCCGTGCCAATTATCGATAGAACGAACGATTGCGGGAGCTGGAAAGTGGATCCTTAGCTACCGTCGATGCAGAACGATTGGAAACATCGAATATCACATATTCGTCCGAATTTTAGATAGAAAGAATGATTGCGGGAGCTGGGAAGTGAATCCTTACCTACCGTCGATGCGAAACGATTGGAAACATCGAATATCACGTATGCGTGCCAATTATCGATAGAACGAACGATTGCGGGAGCTGGAAAGTGGATCCTTAGCTACCGTCGATGCAGAACGATTAGAAACATCGAATATCACATATTCGTGCCAATTATCGATAGAAAGAACGATTGCGGGAGCTGGGAAGTGAATCCTCAGCTACCATCGATGCAGAACGATTGGAAACATCGAATATCACGTATCCGTGCCAATTATCGATAGAACGAACGATTGCGGGAGCTGGAAAGTGGATCCTTAGCTACCGTCGATGCAGAACGATTGGAAACATCGAATATCACATATTCGTGCCAATTATCGATAGAAAGAACGATTGCTGGAGCTGGGAAGTGAATCCTTACCTACCGTCGATGCAAAACGATTGGAAACATCGAATATCACGTATGCGTGCCAATTATCGATAGAACGAACGATTGCGGGAGCTGGAAAGTGGATCCTTAGCTACCGTCGATGCAGAACGATTGGAAACATCGAATATCACGTATTCGTGCCAATTTTAGATAGAAAGAACGATTGCTGGAGCTGGGAAGTGAATCCTTACCTACCGTCGATGCAAAACGATTGGAAACATCGAATATCACGTATGCGTGCTAATTATCGATAGAAAGAACGATTGCGGGAGCTGGGAAGTTAATCCTCACCTATCGTCGATGCAAAACGATTGCAAACATCGAATAGCACGTATTCGTGCCAATTATCGATAGAAAGAACGATTGCGGGAGCTGGGAAGTGAATCCTTACCTACCGTCGATGCGAAACGATTGGAAACATCGAATATCACGTATTCGTCCGAATTTTAGATAGAAAGAATGATTGCGGGAGCTGGGAAGTGAATCCTTACCTACCGTCGATGCGAAACGATTGGAAACATCGAATATCACGTATGCGTGCCAATTATCGACAGAACGAACGATTGCGGGAGCTGGAAAGTGGATCCTTAGCTACCGTCGATGCAGAACGATTACACACATCGAATATCACATATTCGTGCCAATTATCGATAGAAAGAACGATTGCGGGAGCTGGGAAGTGAATCCTCAGCTACCATCGATGCAGAACGATTGGAAACATCGAATATCACGTATCCGTGCCAATTATCGATAGAACGAACGATTGCGGGAGCTGGAAAGTGGATCCTTAGCTACCGTCGATGCAGAACGATTGGAAACATCGAATATCACATATTCGTGCCAATTATCGATAGAAAGAACGATTGCGGGAGCTGGGAGGTGAATCCTCAGCTACCGTCGATGCAGAACGATTGGAAACATCGAATATCACGTATGCGTGCCAATTATCGACAGAACGAACGATTGCGGGAGCTGGAAAGTGGATCCTTAGCTACCGTCGATGCAGAACGATTGGAAACATCGAATATCACATATTCGTGCCAATTATCGATAGAAAGAACGATTGCGGGAGCTGGGAGGTGAATCCTCAGCTACCGTCGATGCAGAACGATTGGAAACATCGAATATCACGTATGCGTGCCAATTATCGATAGAAAGAACGATTGCGGTTGCTGGGAAGTGAATTCTTAGCTACCGTCGATGCAGAACGATTGGAAACATCGAATATCACGTATGCGTGCCAATTATCGATAGAAAGAACGATTGCTGGAGCTGGGAAGTGAATCCTTACCTACCGTCGATGCAAAACGATTGGAAACATCGAATATCACGTATGCGTGCCAATTATCGATAGAACGAACGATTGCGGGAGCTGGAAAGTGGATCCTTAGCTACCGTCGATGCAGAACGATTGGAAACATCGAATATCACGTATTCGTGCCAATTTTAGATAGAAAGAACGATTGCTGGAGCTGGGAAGTGAATCCTTACCTACCGTCGATGCAAAACGATTGGAAACATCGAATATCACGTATGCGTGCTAATTATCGATAGAAAGAACGATTGCGGGAGCTGGGAAGTTAATCCTCACCTATCGTCGATGCAAAACGATTGCAAACATCGAATAGCACGTATTCGTGCCAATTATCGATAGAAAGAACGATTGCGGGAGCTGGGAAGTGAATCCTTACCTACCGTCGATGCGAAACGATTGGAAACATCGAATATCACGTATGCGTGCCAATTATCGATAGAACGAACGATTGCGGGAGCTGGAAAGTGGATCCTTAGCTACCGTCGATGCAGAACGATTAGAAACATCGAATATCACATATTCGTGCCAATTATCGATAGAAAGAACGATTGCGGGAGCTGGGAAGTGAATCCTTAGCTACCGCCGATGCGAAACGATTGGAAACATCGAATATCACGTATTCGTCCGAATTTTAGATAGAAAGAATGATTGCGGGAGCTGGGAAGTGAATCCATACCTACCGCCGATGCGAAACCATTGGAAACATCGAATATCACGTATTCGTGCGAATTTTAGATAGAAAGAATGATTGCGGGAGCTGGGAAGTGAATCCTTAGCTACCGTCGATGCAGAACGATTGGAAACATCGAATATCACGTATGCGTGCCAATTATCGATAGAACGAACGATTGCGGGAGCTGGAAAGTGAATCCTTAGCTACCGTCGATGCAGAACGATTGGAAACATCGAATTTCACGTATTCGTGCCAATTATCCATAGAAAGAACGATTGCGGGAGCAGGGAAGTGAATCCATACCTACCGCCGATGCGAAACGATTGGAAACATCGAATATCACGTATGCGTGCCAATTATCGATAGAACGAACGATTGCGGGAGCTGGAAAGTGGATCCTTAGCTACCGTCGATGCAGAACGATTGTAAACATCGAATATCACATATTCGTGCCAATTATCGATAGAAAGAACGATTGCGGGAGCTGGGAAGTGAATCCTTTCCTACCGTCGATGCGAAACGATTGGAAACATCGAATATCACGTATTCGTCCGAATTTTAGATAGAAAGAATGATTGCGGGAGCTGGGAAGTAAATCCTTACCTACCGTCGATGCGAAACGATTGGAAACATCGAATATCACGTATGCGTGCCAATTATCGACAGAACGAACGATTGCGGGAGCTGGAAAGTGGATCCTTAGCTACCGTCGATGCAGAACGATTAGAAACATCGAATATCACATATTCGTGCCAATTATCGATAGAAAGAACGATTGCGGGAGCTGGGAAGTGAATCCTCAGCTACCATCGATGCAGAACGATTGGAAACATCGAATATCACGTATCCGTGCCAATTATCGATAGAACGAACGATTGCGGGAGCTGGAAAGTGGATCCTTAGCTACCGTCGATGCAGAACGATTGGAAACATCGAATATCACATATTCGTGCCAATTATCGATAGAAAGAACGATTGCGGGAGCTGGGAGGTGAATCCTCAGCTACCGTCGATGCAGAACGATTGGAAACATCGAATATCACGTATGCGTGCCAATTATCGATAGAAAGAACGATTGCGGTTGCTGGGAAGTGAATTCTTAGCTACCGTCGATGCAGAACGATTGGAAACATCGAATATCACGTATGCGTGCCAATTATCGATAGAAAGAACGATTGCTGGAGCTGGGAAGTGAATCCTTACCTACCGTCGATGCAAAACGATTGGAAACATCGAATATCACGTATTCGTGCGAATTTTAGATAGAAAGAATGATTGCGGGAGCTGGGAAGTGAATCCTTACCTACCGTCGATGCGAAACGATTGGAAACATCGAATATCACGTATGCGTGCTAATTATCGATAGAAAGAACGATTGCGGGAGCTGGGAAGTTAATCCTCACCTATCGTCGATGCAAAACGATTGCAAACATCGAATAGCACGTATTCGTGCCAATTATCGATAGAAAGAACGATTGCGGGAGCTGGGAAGTGAATCCTTACCTACCGTCGATGCAAAACGATTGGAAACATCGAATATCACGTATGCGTGCCAATTATCGATAGAACGAACGATTGCGGGAGCTGGAAAGTGGATCCTTAGCTACCGTCGATGCAGAACGATTGGAAACATCGAATGTAACGTATTCGAGCCAATTACCGACAGAAAGAACGATTGCGAGGGCTGGGAAGTGAATCCTTACCTACCGTCGATGAAAAACGATTGGAAACATCGAATAGCACGTATTCGTGCCAATTATCGATAGAAAGAACGATTGCGGGAGCTGGGAAGTGAATCCTCACCAATCGTCGATGCAAAACGATTGCAAACATCGAATAGCGCGTATTCGTGCCAATTATCGGTACAAAGAACGATTGCGGGAGCTGGGAAGTGAATCATTTCCTACCGTCGATGCGAAACGATTGGAAACATCGAATATCACGTATTCGTGCGAATTTTAGATAGAAAGAATGATTGCGGGAGCTGGGAAGTGAATCCTTACCTACCGTCGATGCGAAACGATTGGAAACATCGAATATCACGTATGCGTGCCAATTATCGATAGAACGAACGATTGCGGGAGCTGGAAAGTGGATCCTTAGCTACCGTCGATGCAGAACGATTACAAACATCGAATATCACATATTCGTGCCAATTATCGATAGAAAGAACGATTGCGGGAGCTGGGAAGTGAATCCTTAGCTACCGCCGATGCGAAACGATTGGAAACATCGAATATCACGTATTCGTCCGAATTTTAGATAGAAAGAATGATTACGGGAGCTGGGAAGTGAATCCATACCTACCGCCGATGCGAAACCATTGGAAACATCGAATATCACGTATTCGTGCGAATTTTAGATAGAAAGAATGATTGCGGGAGCTGGGAAGTGAATCCTTAGCTACCGTCGATGCAGAACGATTAGAAACATCGAATATCACATATTCGTGCCAATTATCGATAGAACGAACGATTGCGGGAGCTGGGAAGTGAATCCTCAGCTACCATCGATGCCGAACGATTGGAAACATCGAATATCACGTATCCGTGCCAATTATCAATAGAAAGAACGATTGCGGGAGCTGGGAAGTGAATCCTTAGCTACCGCCGATGCGAAACGATTGGAAACATCGAATATCACGTATTCGTCCGAATTTTAGATAGAAAGAATGATTGCGGGAGCTGGGAAGTGAATCCATACCTACCGTCGATGCCAAACGATTGGAAACATCGAATATCGCGTATTCGTGCCAATTATCGATAGAAAGAACGATTGCGGGAGCTGGGAAGTGAATCCTTACCTCCCGTCGATGCAGAACGATTGGAAACATCGAATGTAACGTATTCGAGCCAATTACCGACAGAAAGAACGATTGCGAGGGCTGGGAAGTGAATCCTTACCTACCGTCGATGAAAAACGATTGGAAACATCGAATAGCACGTATTCGTGCCAATTATCGATAGAAAGAACGATTGCGGGAGCTGGGAAGTGAATCATTTCCTACCGTCGATGCGAAACGATTGGAAACATCGAATATCACGTATTCGTGCGAATTTTAGATAGAAAGAATGATTGCGGGAGCTGGGAAGTGAATCCTTACCTACCGTCGATGCGAAACGATTGGAAACATCGAATATCACGTATGCGTGCCAATTATCGATAGAACGAACGATTGCGGGAGCTGGAAAGTGGATCCTTAGCTACCGTCGATGCAGAACGATTGGAAACATCGAATATCACATATTCGTGTCAATTATCGATAGAAAGAACGATTGCGGGAGCTGGGAAGTGAATCCTCAGCTACCGTCGATGCAGAACGATTGGAAACATCGAATATCACGTATGCGTGCCAATTATCGATAGAAAGAATGATTGCGGGAGCTGGGAAGTGAATCCATACCTACCGCCGATGCGAAACCATTGGAAACATCGAATATCACGTATTCGTGCGAATTTTAGATAGAAAGAATGATTGCGGGAGCTGGGAAGTGAATCCTTAGCTACCGTCGATGCAGAACGATTGGAAACATCGAATATCACGTATGCGTGCCAATTATCGATAGAACGAACGATTGCGGGAGCTGGAAAGTGAATCCTTAGCTACCGTCGATGCAGAACGATTGGAAACATCGAATTTCACGTATTCGTGCCAATTATCCATAGAAAGAACGATTGCGGGAGCAGGGAAGTGAATCCATACCTACCGCCGATGCGAAACGATTGGAAACATCGAATATCACGTATGCGTGCCAATTATCGATAGAACGAACGATTGCGGGAGCTGGAAAGTGGATCCTTAGCTACCGTCGATGCAGAACGATTGGAAACATCGAATATCACATATTCGTGCCAATTATCGATAGAAAGAACGATTGTGGGAGCTGGGAAGTGAATCCTTTCCTACCGTCGATGCGAAACGATTGGAAACATCGAATATCACGTATTCGTCCGAATTTTAGATAGAAAGAATGATTGCGGGAGCTGGGAAGTGAATCCTTACCTACCGTCGATGCGAAACGATTGGAAACATCGAATATCACGTATGCGTGCCAATTATCGACAGAACGAACGATTGCGGGAGCTGGAAAGTGGATCCTTAGCTACCGTCGATGCAGAACGATTAGAAACATCGAATATCACATATTCGTGCCAATTATCGATAGAAAGAACGATTGCGGGAGCTGGGAGGTGAATCCTCAGCTACCGTCGATGCAGAACGATTGGAAACATCGAATATCACGTATGCGTGCCAATTATCGATAGAAAGAACGATTGCGGTTGCTGGGAAGTGAATTCTTAGCTACCGTCGATGCAGAACGATTGGAAACATCGAATATCACGTATGCGTGCCAATTATCGATAGAAAGAACGATTGCTGGAGCTGGGAAGTGAATCCTTACCTACCGTCGATGCAAAACGATTGGAAACATCGAATATCACGTATTCGTGCGAATTTTAGATAGAAAGAATGATTGCGGGAGCTGGGAAGTGAATCCTTACCTACCGTCGATGCGAAACGATTGGAAACATCGAATATCACGTATGCGTGCCAATTATCGATAGAACGAACGATTGCGGGAGCTGGAAAGTGGATCCTTAGCTACCGTCGATGCAGAACGATTAGAAACATCGAATATCACATATTCGTGCCAATTATCGATAGAAAGAACGATTGCGGGAGCTGGGAAGTGAATCCTTAGCTACCGCCGATGCGAAACGATTGGAAACATCGAATATCACGTATTCGTCCGAATTTTAGATAGAAAGAATGATTGCGGGAGCTGGGAAGTGAATCCATACCTACCGTCGATGCCAAACGATTGGAAACATCGAATATCGCGTATTCGTGCCAATTATCGATAGAAAGAACGATTGCGGGAGCTGGGAAGTGAATCCTTACCTCCCGTCGATGCAGAACGATTGGAAACATCGAATGTAACGTATTCGAGCCAATTACCGACAGAAAGAACGATTGCGAGGGCTGGGAAGTGAATCCTTACCTACCGTCGATGAAAAACGATTGGAAACATCGAATAGCACGTATTCGTGCCAATTATCGATAGAACGAACGATTGCGGGAGCTGGAAAGTGGATCCTCACCAATCGTCGATGCAAAACGATTGCAAACATCGAATAGCGCGTATTCGTGCCAATTATCGGTACAAAGAACGATTGCGGGAGCTGGGAAGTGAATCATTTCCTACCGTCGATGCGAAACGATTGGAAACATCGAATATCACGTATTCGTGCGAATTTTAGATAGAAAGAATGATTGCGGGAGCTGGGAAGTGAATCCTTACCTACCGTCGATGCGAAACGATTGGAAACATCGAATATCACGTATGCGTGACAATTATCGATAGCACGAACGATTGCGGGAGCTGGAAAGTGGATCCTCACCAATCGTCGATGCAAAACGATTGCAAACATCGAATAGCGCGTATTCGTGCCAATTATCGGTACAAAGAACGATTGCGGGAGCTGGGAAGTGAATCATTTCCTACCGTCGATGCGAAACGATTGGAAACATCGAATATCACGTATTCGTGCGAATTTTAGATAGAAAGAATGATTGCGGGAGCTGGGAAGTGAATCCTTACCTACCGTCGATGCGAAACGATTGGAAACATCGAATATCACGTATCCGTGCCAATTATCAATAGAAAGAACGATTGCGGGAGCTGGGAAGTGAATCCTTAGCTACCGCCGATGCGAAACGATTGGAAACATCGAATATCACGTATTCGTCCGAATTTTAGATAGAAAGAATGATTGCGGGAGCTGGGAAGTGAATCCATACCTACCGTCGATGCCAAACGATTGGAAACATCGAATATCGCGTATTCGTGCCAATTATCGATAGAAAGAACGATTGCGGGAGCTGGGAAGTGAATCCTTACCTCCCGTCGATGCAGAACGATTGGAAACATCGAATGTAACGTATTCGAGCCAATTACCGACAGAAAGAACGATTGCGAGGGCTGGGAAGTGAATCCTTACCTACCGTCGATGAAAAACGATTGGAAACATCGAATAGCACGTATTCGTGCCAATTATCGATAGAGAGAACGATTGCGGGAGCTGGGAAGTGAATCCTCACCAATCGTCGATGCAAAACGATTGCAAACATCGAATAGCGCGTATTCGTGCCAATTATCGGTACAAAGAACGATTGCGGGAGCTGGGAAGTGAATCATTTCCTACCGTCGATGCGAAACGATTGGAAACATCGAATATCACGTATTCGTGCGAATTTTAGATAGAAAGAATGATTGCGGGAGCTGGGAAGTGAATCCATACCTACCGCCGATGCGAAACCATTGGAAACATCGAATATCACGTATTCGTGCGAATTTTAGATAGAAAGAATGATTGCGGGAGCTGGGAAGTGAATCCTTAGCTACCGTCGATGCAGAACGATTGGAAACATCGAATATCACGTATGCGTGCCAATTATCGATAGAACGAACGATTGCGGGAGCTGGAAAGTGAATCCTTAGCTACCGTCGATGCAGAACGATTGGAAACATCGAATTTCACGTATTCGTGCCAATTATCCATAGAAAGAACGATTGCGGGAGCAGGGAAGTGAATCCATACCTACCGCCGATGCGAAACGATTGGAAACATCGAATATCACGTATGCGTGCCAATTATCGATAGAACGAACGATTGCGGGAGCTGGAAAGTGGATCCTTAGCTACCGTCGATGCAGAACGATTGGAAACATCGAATATCACATATTCGTGCCAATTATCGATAGAAAGAACGATTGCGGGAGCTGGGAAGTGAATCCTTTCCTACCGTCGATGCGAAACGATTGGAAACATCGAATATCACGTATTCGTCCGAATTTTAGATAGAAAGAATGATTGCGGGAGCTGGGAAGTGAATCCTTACCTACCGTCGATGCGAAACGATTGGAAACATCGAATATCACGTATGCGTGCCAATTATCGATAGAACGAACGATTGCGGGAGCTGGAAAGTGGATCCTTAGCTACCGTCGATGCAGAACGATTAGAAACATCGAATATCACATATTCGTGCCAATTGTCGATAGAAAGAACGATTGCGGGAGCTGGAAAGTGAATCCTCAGCTACCATCGATGCAGAACGATTGGAAACATCGAATATCACGTATCCGTGCCAATTATCGATAGAACGAACGATTGCGGGAGCTGGAAAGTGGATCCTTAGCTACCGTCGATGCAGAACGATTGGAAACATCGAATATCACGTATTCGTGCCAATTTTAGATAGAAAGAACGATTGCTGGAGCTGGGAAGTGAATCCTTACCTACCGTCGATGCAAAACGATTGGAAACATCGAATATCACGTATGCGTGCTAATTATCGATAGAAAGAACGATTGCGGGAGCTGGGAAGTTAATCCTCACCTATCGTCGATGCAAAACGATTGCAAACATCGAATAGCACGTATTCGTGCCAATTATCGATAGAAAGAACGATTGCGGGAGCTGGGAAGTGAATCCTTACCCACCGTCGATGCAAAACGATTGGAAACCTCGAATAGCACGTATTCGTGTCAATTATCGATAGAAAGAACGATTGCTGGAGCTGGGAAGTGAATCCTTAGCTACCGTCGATGCAGAACGATTGGAAACATCGAATTTCACGTATTTGTGCCAATTATCCATAGAAAGAACGATTGCGGGAGCAGGGAAGTAAATCCATACCTACCGCCGATGCGAAACGATTGGAAACATCGAATATCACGTATTCGTGCGAATTTTAGATAGAAAGAATGATTGCGGGAGCTGAGAAGTGAATCCTTACCTACCGTCGATGCGAAACGATTGGAAACATCGAATATCACGTATGCGTGCCAATTATCGATAGAACGAACGATTGCGGGAGCTGGAAAGTGGATCCTTAGCTACCGTCGATGCAGAACGATTAGAAACATCGAATATCACATATTCGTGCCAATTATCGATAGAAAGAACGATTGCGGGAGCTGGGAAGTGAATCCATACCTACCGCCGATGCGAAACCATTGGAAACATCGAATATCACGTATTCGTGCGAATTTTAGATAGAAAGAATGATTGCGGGAGCTGGGAAGTGAATCCTTAGCTACCGTCGATGCAGAACGATTAGAAACATCGAATATCACATATTCGTGCCAATTATCGATAGAAAGAACGATTGCGGGAGCTGGGAAGTGAATCCTCAGCTACCATCGATGCCGAACGATTGGAAACATCGAATATCACGTATCCGTGCCAATTATCAATAGAAAGAACGATTGCGGGAGCTGGGAAGTGAATCCTTAGCTACCGCCGATGCGAAACGATTGGAAACATCGAATATCACGTATTCGTCCGAATTTTAGATAGAAAGAATGATTGCGGGAGCTGGGAAGTGAATCCATACCTACCGTCGATGCCAAACGATTGGAAACATCGAATATCGCGTATTCGTGCCAATTATCGATAGAAAGAACGATTGCGGGAGCTGGGAAGTGAATCCTTACGTCCCGTCGATGCAGAACGATTGGAAACATCGAATGTAACGTATTCGAGCCAATTACCGACAGAAAGAACGATTGCGAGGGCTGGGAAGTGAATCCTTACCTACCGTCGATGAAAAACGATTGGAAACATCGATTAGCACGTATTCGTGCCAATTATCGATAGAAAGAACGATTGCGGGAGCTGGGAAGTGAATCCTCACCAATCGTCGATGCAAAACGATTGCAAACATCGAATAGCGCGTATTCGTGCCAATTATCGGTACAAAGAACGATTGCGGGAGCTGGGAAGTGAATCCTTTCCTACCGTCGATGCGAAACGATTGGAAACATCGAATATCACGTATTCGTGCGAATTTTAGATAGAAAGAATGATTGCGGGAGCTGGGAAGTGAATCCTTACCTACCGTCGATGCGAAACGATTGGAAACATCGAATATCACGTATGCGTGCCAATTATCGATAGAAAGAATGATTGCGGGAGCTGGGAAGTGAATCCATACCTACCGCCGATGCGAAACCATTGGAAACATCGAATATCACGTATTCGTGCGAATTTTAGATAGAAAGAATGATTGCGGGAGCTGGGAAGTGAATCCTTAGCTACCGTCGATGCAGAACGATTGGAAACATCGAATATCACGTATGCGTGCCAATTATCGATAGAACGAACGATTGCGGGAGCTGGAAAGTGAATCCTTAGCTACCGTCGATGCAGAACGATTGGAAACATCGAATTTCACGTATTCGTGCCAATTATCCATAGAAAGAACGATTGCGGGAGCAGGGAAGTGAATCCATACCTACCGCCGATGCGAAACGATTGGAAACATCGAATATCACGTATGCGTGCCAATGATCGATAGAACGAACGATTGCGGGAGCTGGAAAGTGGATCCTTAGCTACCGTCGATGCAGAACGATTGGAAACATCGAATATCACATATTCGTGCCAATTATCGATAGAAAGAACGATTGCGGGAGCTGGGAAGTGAATCCTTTCCTACCGTCGATGCGAAACGATTGGAAACATCGAATATCACGTATTCGTCCGAATTTTAGATAGAAAGAATGATTGCGGGAGCTGGGAAGAGAATCCTTACCTACCGTCGATGCGAAACGATTGGAAACATCGAATATCACGTATGCGTGCCAATTATCGATAGAACGAACGATTGCGGGAGCTGGAAAGTGGATCCTTAGCTACCGTCGATGCAGAACGATTAGAAACATCGAATATCACATATTCGTGCCAATTATCGATAGAAAGAACGATTGCGGGAGCTGGGAAGTGAATCCTCAGCTACCGTCGATGCAGAACGATTGGAAACATCGAATATCACGTATCCGTGCCAATTATCGATAGAACGAACGATTGCGGGAGCTGGAAAGTGGATCCTTAGCTACCGTCGATGCAGAACGATTGGAAACATCGAATATCACATATTCGTCCGAATTTTAGATAGAAAGAATGATTGCGGGAGCTGGGAAGTGAATCCTTACCTACCGTCGATGCCAAACGATTGGAAACATCGAATATCACGTATGCGTGCCAATTATCGATAGAACGAACGATTGCGGGAGCTGGAAAGTGGATCCTTAGCTACCGTCGATGCAGAACGATTAGAAACATCGAATATCACATATTCGTGCCAACTATCGATAGAAAGAACGATTGCGGGAGCTGGGAAGTGAATCCTCAGCTACCATCGATGCAGAACGATTGGAAACATCGAATATCACGTATCCGTGCCAATTATCGATAGAACGAACGATTGCGGGAGCTGGAAAGTGGATCCTTAGCTACCGTCGATGCAGAACGATTGGAAACATCGAATATCACATATTCGTGCCAATTATCGATAGAAAGAACGATTGCGGGAGCTGGGAGGTGAATCCTCAGCTACCGTCGATGCAGAACGATTGGAAACATCGAATATCACGTATGCGTGCCAATTATCGATAGAAAGAACGATTGCGGTTGCTGGGAAGTGAATTCTTAGCTACCGTCGATGCAGAACGATTGGAAACATCGAATATCACGTATGCGTGGCAATTATCGATAGAAAGAACGATTGCTGGAGCTGGGAAGTGAATCCTTTCCTACCGTCGATGCAAAACGATTGGAAACATCGAATATCACGTATTCGTGCGAATTTTAGATAGAAAGAATGATTGCGGGAGCTGGGAAGTGAATCCTTACCTACCGTCGATGCGAAACGATTGGAAACATCGAATATCACGTATGCGTGCCAATTATCGATAGAACGAACGATTGCGGGAGCTGGAAAGTGGATCCTTAGCTACCGTCGATGCAGAACGATTGGAAACATCGAATAGCACGTATTCGTGCCAATTATCGATAGAAAGAACGATTGCGGGAGCTGGGAAGTGAATCCTTACCTACCGTCGATGCAAAACGATTGGAAACCTCGAATAGCACGTATTCGTGTCAATTATCGATAGAAAGAACGATTGCTGGAGCTGGGAAGTGAATCCTTAGCTACCGTCGATGCAGAACGATTGGAAACATCGAATTTCACGTATTCGTGCCAATTATCCATAGAAAGAACGATTGCGGGAGCAGGGAAGTGAATCCATACCTACCGCCGATGCGAAACGATTGGAAACATCGAATATCACGTATTCGTGCGAATTTTAGATAGAAAGAATGATTGCGGGAGCTGGGAAGTGAATCCTTACCTACCGTCGATGCGAAACGATTGGAAACATCGAATATCACGTATGCGTGCCAATTATCGATAGAAAGAACGATTGCGGGAGCTGGGAAGTGAATCCTTAGCTACCGCCGATGCGAAACGATTGGAAACATCGAATATCACGTATTCGTCCGAATTTTAGATAGAAAGAATGATTACGGGAGCTGGGAAGTGAATCCATACCTACCGCCGATGCGAAACCATTGGAAACATCGAATATCACGTATTCGTGCGAATTTTAGATAGAAAGAATGATTGCGGGAGCTGGGAAGTGAATCCTTAGCTACCGTCGATGCAGAACGATTAGAAACATCGAATATCACATATTCGTGCCAATTATCGATAGAAAGAACGATTGCGGGAGCTGGGAAGTGAATCCTCAGCTACCATCGATGCCGAACGATTGGAAACATCGAATATCACGTATCCGTGCCAATTATCAATAGAAAGAACGATTGCGGGAGCTGGGAAGTGAATCCTTAGCTACCGCCGATGCGAAACGATTGGAAACATCGAATATCACGTATTCGTCCGAATTTTAGATAGAAAGAATGATTGCGGGAGCTGGGAAGTGAATCCATACCTACCGTCGATGCCAAACGATTGGAAACATCGAATATCGCGTATTCGTGCCAATTATCGATAGAAAGAACGATTGCGGGAGCTGGGAAGTGAATCCTTACCTCCCGTCGATGCAGAACGATTGGAAACATCGAATGTAACGTATTCGAGCCAATTACCGACAGAAAGAACGATTGCGAGGGCTGGGAAGTGAATCCTTACCTACCGTCGATGAAAAACGATTGGAAACATCGAATAGCACGTATTCGTGCCAATTATCGATAGAACGAACGATTGCGGGAGCTGGAAAGTGGATCCTCACCAATCGTCGATGCAAAACGATTGCAAACATCGAATAGCGCGTATTCGTGCCAATTATCGGTACAAAGAACGATTGCGGGAGCTGGGAAGTGAATCATTTCCTACCGTCGATGCGAAACGATTGGAAACATCGAATATCACGTATTCGTGCGAATTTTAGATAGAAAGAATGATTGCGGGAGCTGGGAAGTGAATCCTTACCTACCGTCGATGCGAAACGATTGGAAACATCGAATATCACGTATGCGTGCCAATTATCGATAGAACGAACGATTGCGGGAGCTGGAAAGTGGATCCTCACCAATCGTCGATGCAAAACGATTGCAAACATCGAATAGCGCGTATTCGTGCCAATTATCGGTACAAAGAACGATTGCGGGAGCTGGGAAGTGAATCATTTCCTACCGTCGATGCGAAACGATTGGAAACATCGAATATCACGTATTCGTGCGAATTTTAGATAGAAAGAATGATTGCGGGAGCTGGGAAGTGAATCCTTACCTACCGTCGATGCGAAACGATTGGAAACATCGAATATCACGTATCCGTGCCAATTATCAATAGAAAGAACGATTGCGGGAGCTGGGAAGTGAATCCTTAGCTACCGCCGATGCGAAACGATTGGAAACATCGAATATCACGTATTCGTCCGAATTTTAGATAGAAAGAATGATTGCGGGAGCTGGGAAGTGAATCCATACCTACCGTCGATGCCAAACGATTGGAAACATCGAATATCGCGTATTCGTGCCAATTAACGATAGAAAGAACGATTGCGGGAGCTGGGAAGTGAATCCTTACCTCCCGTCGATGCAGAACGATTGGAAACTTCGAATATCACGTATGCGTGCCAATTATCGATAGAAAGAACGATTGCGGGAGCTGGGAAGTGAATCATTTCCTACCGTCGATGCGAAACGATTGGAAACATCGAATATCACGTATTCGTGCGAATTTTAGATAGAAAGAATGATTGCGGGAGCTGGGAAGTGAATCCATACCTACCGCCGATGCGAAACCATTGGAAACATCGAATATCACGTATTCGTGCGAATTTTAGATAGAAAGAATGATTGCGGGAGCTGGGAAGTGAATCCTTAGCTACCGTCGATGCAGAACGATTGGAAACATCGAATATCACGTATGCGTGCCAATTATCGATAGAACGAACGATTGCGGGAGCTGGAAAGTGAATCCTTAGCTACCGTCGATGCAGAACGATTGGAAACATCGAATTTCACGTATTCGTGCCAATTATCCATAGAAAGAACGATTGCGGGAGCAGGGAAGTGAATCCTTTCCTACCGTCGATGCGAAACGATTGGAAACATCGAATATCACGTATTCGTCCGAATTTTAGATAGAAAGAATGATTGCGGGAGCTGGGAAGTGAATCCTTACCTACCGTCGATGCGAAACGATTGGAAACATCGAATATCACGTATGCGTGCCAATTATCGATAGAACGAACGATTGCGGGAGCTGGTAAGTGGATCCTTAGCTACCGTCGATGCAGAACGATTAGAAACATCGAATATCACATATTCGTGCCAATTATCGATAGAAAGAACGATTGCGGGAGCTGGAAAGTGAATCCTCAGCTACCATCGATGCAGAACGATTGGAAACATCGAATATCACGTATCCGTGCCAATTATCGATAGAACGAACGATTGCGGGAGCTGGAAAGTGGATCCTTAGCTACCGTCGATGCAGAACGATTGGAAACATCGAATATCACGTATTCGTGCCAATTTTAGATAGAAAGAACGATTGCTGGAGCTGGGAAGTGAATCCTTACCTACCGTCGATGCAAAACGATTGGAAACATCGAATATCACGTATGCGTGCTAATTATCGATAGAAAGAACGATTGCGGGAGCTGGGAAGTTAATCCTCACCTATCGTCGATGCAAAACGATTGCAAACATCGAATAGCACGTATTCGTGCCAATTATCGATAGAAAGAACGATTGCGGGAGCTGGGAAGTGAATCCTTACCTACCGTCGATGCAAAACGATTGGAAACCTCGAATAGCACGTATTCGTGTCAATTATCGATAGAAAGAACGATTGCTGGAGCTGGGAAGTGAATCCTTAGCTACCGTCGATGCAGAACGATTGGAAACATCGAATTTCACGTATTTGTGCCAATTATCCATAGAAAGAACGATTGCGGGAGCAGGGAAGTAAATCCATACCTACCGCCGATGCGAAACGATTGGAAACATCGAATATCACGTATTCGTGCGAATTTTAGATAGAAAGAATGATTGCGGGAGCTGGGAAGTGAATCCTTACCTACCGTCGATGCGAAACGATTGGAAACATCGAATATCACGTATGCGTGCCAATTATCGATAGAACGAACGATTGCGGGAGCTGGAAAGTGGATCCTTAGCTACCGTCGATGCAGAACGATTAGAAACATCGAATATCACATATTCGTGCCAATTATCGATAGAAAGAACGATTGCGGGAGCTGGGAAGTGAATCCTTAGCTACCGCCGATGCGAAACGATTGGAAACATCGAATATCACGTATTCGTCCGAATTTTAGATAGAAAGAATGATTACGGGAGCTGGGAAGTGAATCCATACCTACCGCCGATGCGAAACCATTGGAAACATCGAATATCACGTATTCGTGCGAATTTTAGATAGAAAGAATGATTGCGGGAGCTGGGAAGTGAATCCATAGCTACCGTCGATGCAGAACGATTAGAAACATCGAATATCACATATTCGTGCCAATTATCGATAGAAAGAACGATTGCGGGAGCTGGGAAGTGAATCCTCAGCTACCATCGATGCCGAACGATTGGAAACATCGAATATCACGTATCCGTGCCAATTATCAATAGAAAGAACGATTGCGGGAGCTGGGAAGTGAATCCTTAGCTACCGCCGATGCGAAACGATTGGAAACATCGAATATCACGTATTCGTCCGAATTTTAGATAGAAAGAATGATTGCGGGAGCTGGGAAGTGAATCCATACCTACCGTCGATGCCAAACGATTGGAAACATCGAATATCGCGTATTCGTGCCAATTATCGATAGAAAGAACGATTGCGGGAGCTGGGAAGTGAATCCTTACCTCCCGTCGATGCAGAACGATTGGAAACATCGAATGTAACGTATTCGAGCCAATTACCGACAGAAAGAACGATTGCGAGGGCTGGGAAGTGAATCCTTACCTACCGTCGATGAAAAACGATTGGAAACATCGATTAGCACGTATTCGTGCCAATTATCGATAGAAAGAACGATTGCGGGAGCTGGGAAGTGAATCCTCACCAATCGTCGATGCAAAACGATTGCAAACATCGAATAGCGCGTATTCGTGCCAATTATCGGTACAAAGAACGATTGCGGGAGCTGGGAAGTGAATCCTTTCCTACCGTCGATGCGAAACGATTGGAAACATCGAATATCACGTATTCGTGCGAATTTTAGATAGAAAGAATGATTGCGGGAGCTGGGAAGTGAATCCTTACCTACCGTCGATGCGAAACGATTGGAAACATCGAATATCACGTATGCGTGCCAATTATCGATAGAAAGAATGATTGCGGGAGCTGGGAAGTGAATCCATACCTACCGCCGATGCGAAACCATTGGAAACATCGAATATCACGTATTCGTGCGAATTTTAGATAGAAAGAATGATTGCGGGAGCTGGGAAGTGAATCCTTAGCTACCGTCGATGCAGAACGATTGGAAACATCGAATATCACGTATGCGTGCCAATTATCGATAGAACGAACGATTGCGGGAGCTGGAAAGTGAATCCTTAGCTACCGTCGATGCAGAACGATTGGAAACATCGAATTCCACGTATTCGTGCCAATTATCCATAGAAAGAACGATTGCGGGAGCAGGGAAGTGAATCCATACCTACCGCCGATGCGAAACGATTGGAAACATCGAATATCACGTATGCGTGCCAATTATCGATAGAACGAACGATTGCGGGAGCTGGAAAGTGGATCCTTAGCTACCGTCGATGCAGAACGATTGGAAACATCGAATATCACATATTCGTGCCAATTATCGATAGAAAGAACGATTGCGGGAGCTGGGAAGTGAATCCTTTCCTACCGTCGATGCGAAACGATTGGAAACATCGAATATCACGTATTCGTCCGAATTTTAGATAGAAAGAATGATTGCGGGAGCTGGGAAGAGAATCCTTACCTACCGTCGATGCGAAACGATTGGAAACATCGAATATCACGTATGCGTGCCAATTATCGATAGAACGAACGATTGCGGGAGCTGGAAAGTGGATCCTTAGCTACCGTCGATGCAGAACGATTAGAAACATCGAATATCACATATTCGTGCCAATTATCGATAGAAAGAACGATTGCGGGAGCTGGGAAGTGAATCCTTACCTCCCGTCGATGCAGAACGATTGGAAACATCGAATGTAACGTATTCGAGCCAATTACCGACAGAAAGAACGATTGCGAGGGCTGGGAAGTGAATCCTTACCTACCGTCGATGAAAAACGATTGGAAACATCGAATAGCACGTATTCGTGCCAATTATCGATAGAACGAACGATTGCGGGAGCTGGAAAGTGGATCCTCACCAATCGTCGATGCAAAACGATTGCAAACATCGAATAGCGCGTATTCGTGCCAATTATCGGTACAAAGAACGATTGCGGGAGCTGGGAAGTGAATCATATCCTACCGTCGATGCGAAACGATTGGAAACATCGAATATCACGTATTCGTGCGAATTTTAGATAGAAAGAATGATTGCGGGAGCTGGGAAGTGAATCCTTACCTACCGTCGATGCGAAACGATTGGAAACATCGAATATCACGTATGCGTGCCAATTATCGATAGAACGAACGATTGCGGGAGCTGGAAAGTGGATCCTCACCAATCGTCGATGCAAAACGATTGCAAACATCGAATAGCGCGTATTCGTGCCAATTATCGGTACAAAGAACGATTGCGGGAGCTGGGAAGTGAATCATTTCCTACCGTCGATGCGAAACGATTGGAAACATCGAATATCACGTATTCGTGCGAATTTTAGATAGAAAGAATGATTGCGGGAGCTGGGAAGTGAATCCTTACCTACCGTCGATGCGAAACGATTGGAAACATCGAATATCACGTATCCGTGCCAATTATCAATAGAAAGAACGATTGCGGGAGCTGGGAAGTGAATCCTTAGCTACCGCCGATGCGAAACGATTGGAAACATCGAATATCACGTATTCGTCCGAATTTTAGATAGAAAGAATGATTGCGGGAGCTGGGAAGTGAATCCATACCTACCGTCGATGCCAAACGATTGGAAACATCGAATATCGCGTATTCGTGCCAATTAACGATAGAAAGAACGATTGCGGGAGCTGGGAAGTGAATCCTTACCTCCCGTCGATGCAGAACGATTGGAAACTTCGAATATCACGTATGCGTGCCAATTATCGATAGAAAGAACGATTGCGGGAGCTGGGAAGTGAATCATTTCCTACCGTCGATGCGAAACGATTGGAAACATCGAATATCACGTATTCGTGCGAATTTTAGATAGAAAGAATGATTGCGGGAGCTGGGAAGTGAATCCATACCTACCGCCGATGCGAAACCATTGGAAACATCGAATATCACGTATTCGTGCGAATTTTAGATAGAAAGAATGATTGCGGGAGCTGGGAAGTGAATCCTTAGCTACCGTCGATGCAGAACGATTGGAAACATCGAATATCACGTATGCGTGCCAATTATCGATAGAACGAACGATTGCGGGAGCTGGAAAGTGAATCCTTAGCTACCGTCGATGCAGAACGATTGGAAACATCGAATTTCACGTATTCGTGCCAATTATCCATAGAAAGAACGATTGCGGGAGCAGGGAAGTGAATCCATACCTACCGCCGATGCGAAACGATTGGAAACATCGAATATCACGTATGCGTGCCAATTATCGATAGAACGAACGATTGCGGGAGCTGGAAAGTGGATCCTTAGCTACCGTCGATGCAGAACGATTGGAAACATCGAATATCACATATTCGTGCCAATTATCGATAGAAAGAATGATTGCGGGAGCTGGGAAGTGAATCCTTTCCTACCGTCGATGCGAAACGATTGGAAACATCGAATATCACGTATTCGTCCGAATTTTAGATAGAAAGAATGATTGCGGGAGCTGGGAAGTGAATCCTTACCTACCGTCGATGCGAAACGATTGGAAACATCGAATATCACGTATGCGTGCCAATTATCGATAGAACGAACGATTGCGGGAGCTGGAAAGTGGATCCTTAGCTACCGTCGATGCAGAACGATTAGAAACATCGAATATCACATATTCGTGCCAATTATCGATAGAAAGAACGATTGCGGGAGCTGGAAAGTGAATCCTCAGCTACCATCGATGCAGAACGATTGGAAACATCGAATATCACGTATCCGTGCCAATTATCGATAGAACGAACGATTGCGGGAGCTGGAAAGTGGATCCTTAGCTACCGTCGATGCAGAACGATTGGAAACATCGAATATCACGTATTCGTGCCAATTTTAGATAGAAAGAACGATTGCTGGAGCTGGGAAGTGAATCCTTACCTACCGTCGATGCAAAACGATTGGAAACATCGAATATCACGTATGCGTGCTAATTATCGATAGAAAGAACGATTGCGGGAGCTGGGAAGTTAATCCTCACCTATCGTCGATGCAAAACGATTGCAAACATCGAATAGCACGTATTCGTGCCAATTATCGATAGAAAGAACGATTGCGGGAGCTGGGAAGTGAATCCTTACCTACCGTCGATGCAAAACGATTGGAAACCTCGAATAGCACGTATTCGTGTCAATTATCGATAGAAAGAACGATTGCTGGAGCTGGGAAGTGAATCCTTAGCTACCGTCGATGCAGAACGATTGGAAACATCGAATTTCACGTATTTGTGCCAATTATCCATAGAAAGAACGATTGCGGGAGCAGGGAAGTAAATCCATACCTACCGCCGATGCGAAACGATTGGAAACATCGAATATCACGTATTCGTGCGAATTTTAGATAGAAAGAATGATTGCGGGAGCTGGGAAGTGAATCCTTACCTACCGTCGATGCGAAACGATTGGAAACATCGAATATCACGTATGCGTGCCAATTATCGATAGAACGAACGATTGCGGGAGCTGGAAAGTGGATCCTTAGCTACCGTCGATGCAGAACGATTAGAAACATCGAATATCACATATTCGTGCCAATTATCGATAGAAAGAACGATTGCGGGAGCTGGGAAGTGAATCCTTAGCTACCGCCGATGCGAAACGATTGGAAACATCGAATATCACGTATTCGTCCGAATTTTAGATAGAAAGAATGATTACGGGAGCTGGGAAGTGAATCCATACCTACCGCCGATGCGAAACCATTGGAAACATCGAATATCACGTATTCGTGCGAATTTTAGATAGAAAGAATGATTGCGGGAGCTGGGAAGTGAATCCTTAGCTACCGTCGATGCAGAACGATTAGAAACATCGAATATCACATATTCGTGCCAATTATCGATAGAAAGAACGATTGCGGGAGCTGGGAAGTGAATCCTCAGCTACCATCGATGCCGAACGATTGGAAACATCGAATATCACGTATCCGTGCCAATTATCAATAGAAAGAACGATTGCGGGAGCTGGGAAGTGAATCCTTAGCTACCGCCGATGCGAAACGATTGGAAACATCGAATATCACGTATTCGTCCGAATTTTAGATAGAAAGAATGATTGCGGGAGCTGGGAAGTGAATCCATACCTACCGTCGATGCCAAACGATTGGAAACATCGAATATCGCGTATTCGTGCCAATTATCGATAGAAAGAACGATTGCGGGAGCTGGGAAGTGAATCCTTACCTCCCGTCGATGCAGAACGATTGGAAACATCGAATGTAACGTATTCGAGCCAATTACCGACAGAAAGAACGATTGCGAGGGCTGGGAAGTGAATCCTTACCTACCGTCGATGAAAAACGATTGGAAACATCGATTAGCACGTATTCGTGCCAATTATCGATAGAAAGAACGATTGCGGGAGCTGGGAAGTGAATCCTCACCAATCGTCGATGCAAAACGATTGCAAACATCGAATAGCGCGTATTCGTGCCAATTATCGGTACAAAGAACGATTGCGGGAGCTGGGAAGTGAATCCTTTCCTACCGTCGATGCGAAACGATTGGAAACATCGAATATCACGTATTCGTGTCAATTATCGATAGAAAGAACGATTGCTGGAGCTGGGAAGTGAATCCTTAGCTACCGTCGATGCAGAACGATTGGAAACATCGAATTTCACGTATTTGTGCCAATTATCCATAGAAAGAACGATTGCGGGAGCAGGGAAGTAAATCCATACCTACCGCCGATGCGAAACGATTGGAAACATCGAATATCACGTATTCGTGCGAATTTTAGATAGAAAGAATGATTGCGGGAGCTGGGAAGTGAATCCTTACCTACCGTCGATGCGAAACGATTGGAAACATCGAATATCACGTATGCGTGCCAATTATCGATAGAACGAACGATTGCGGGAGCTGGAAAGTGGATCCTTAGCTACCGTCGATGCAGAACGATTAGAAACATCGAATATCACATATTCGTGCCAATTATCGATAGAAAGAACGATTGCGGGAGCTGGGAAGTGAATCCTTAGCTACCGCCGATGCGAAACGATTGGAAACATCGAATATCACGTATTCGTCCGAATTTTAGATAGAAAGAATGATTACGGGAGCTGGGAAGTGAATCCATACCTACCGCCGATGCGAAACCATTGGAAACATCGAATATCACGTATTCGTGCGAATTTTAGATAGAAAGAATGATTGCGGGAGCTGGGAAGTGAATCCATAGCTACCGTCGATGCAGAACGATTAGAAACATCGAATATCACATATTCGTGCCAATTATCGATAGAAAGAACGATTGCGGGAGCTGGGAAGTGAATCCTCAGCTACCATCGATGCCGAACGATTGGAAACATCGAATATCACGTATCCGTGCCAATTATCAATAGAAAGAACGATTGCGGGAGCTGGGAAGTGAATCCTTAGCTACCGCCGATGCGAAACGATTGGAAACATCGAATATCACGTATTCGTCCGAATTTTAGATAGAAAGAATGATTGCGGGAGCTGGGAAGTGAATCCATACCTACCGTCGATGCCAAACGATTGGAAACATCGAATATCGCGTATTCGTGCCAATTATCGATAGAAAGAACGATTGCGGGAGCTGGGAAGTGAATCCTTACCTCCCGTCGATGCAGAACGATTGGAAACATCGAATGTAACGTATTCGAGCCAATTACCGACAGAAAGAACGATTGCGAGGGCTGGGAAGTGAATCCTTACCTACCGTCGATGAAAAACGATTGGAAACATCGATTAGCACGTATTCGTGCCAATTATCGATAGAAAGAACGATTGCGGGAGCTGGGAAGTGAATCCTCACCAATCGTCGATGCAAAACGATTGCAAACATCGAATAGCGCGTATTCGTGCCAATTATCGGTACAAAGAACGATTGCGGGAGCTGGGAAGTGAATCCTTTCCTACCGTCGATGCGAAACGATTGGAAACATCGAATATCACGTATTCGTGCGAATTTTAGATAGAAAGAATGATTGCGGGAGCTGGGAAGTGAATCCTTACCTACCGTCGATGCGAAACGATTGGAAACATCGAATATCACGTATGCGTGCCAATTATCGATAGAAAGAATGATTGCGGGAGCTGGGAAGTGAATCCATACCTACCGCCGATGCGAAACCATTGGAAACATCGAATATCACGTATTCGTGCGAATTTTAGATAGAAAGAATGATTGCGGGAGCTGGGAAGTGAATCCTTAGCTACCGTCGATGCAGAACGATTGGAAACATCGAATATCACGTATGCGTGCCAATTATCGATAGAACGAACGATTGCGGGAGCTGGAAAGTGAATCCTTAGCTACCGTCGATGCAGAACGATTGGAAACATCGAATTTCACGTATTCGTGCCAATTATCCATAGAAAGAACGATTGCGGGAGCAGGGAAGTGAATCCATACCTACCGCCGATGCGAAACGATTGGAAACATCGAATATCACGTATGCGTGCCAATTATCGATAGAACGAACGATTGCGGGAGCTGGAAAGTGGATCCTTAGCTACCGTCGATGCAGAACGATTGGAAACATCGAATATCACATATTCGTGCCAATTATCGATAGAAAGAACGATTGCGGGAGCTGGGAAGTGAATCCTTTCCTACCGTCGATGCGAAACGATTGGAAACATCGAATATCACGTATTCGTCCGAATTTTAGATAGAAAGAATGATTGCGGGAGCTGGGAAGAGAATCCTTACCTACCGTCGATGCGAAACGATTGGAAACATCGAATATCACGTATGCGTGCCAATTATCGATAGAACGAACGATTGCGGGAGCTGGAAAGTGGATCCTTAGCTACCGTCGATGCAGAACGATTAGAAACATCGAATATCACATATTCGTGCCAATTATCGATAGAAAGAACGATTGCGGGAGCTGGGAAGTGAATCCTTACCTCCCGTCGATGCAGAACGATTGGAAACATCGAATGTAACGTATTCGAGCCAATTACCGACAGAAAGAACGATTGCGAGGGCTGGGAAGTGAATCCTTACCTACCGTCGATGAAAAACGATTGGAAACATCGAATAGCACGTATTCGTGCCAATTATCGATAGAACGAACGATTGCGGGAGCTGGAAAGTGGATCCTCACCAATCGTCGATGCAAAACGATTGCAAACATCGAATAGCGCGTATTCGTGCCAATTATCGGTACAAAGAACGATTGCGGGAGCTGGGAAGTGAATCATATCCTACCGTCGATGCGAAACGATTGGAAACATCGAATATCACGTATTCGTGCGAATTTTAGATAGAAAGAATGATTGCGGGAGCTGGGAAGTGAATCCTTACCTACCGTCGATGCGAAACGATTGGAAACATCGAATATCACGTATGCGTGCCAATTATCGATAGAACGAACGATTGCGGGAGCTGGAAAGTGGATCCTCACCAATCGTCGATGCAAAACGATTGCAAACATCGAATAGCGCGTATTCGTGCCAATTATCGGTACAAAGAACGATTGCGGGAGCTGGGAAGTGAATCATTTCCTACCGTCGATGCGAAACGATTGGAAACATCGAATATCACGTATTCGTGCGAATTTTAGATAGAAAGAATGATTGCGGGAGCTGGGAAGTGAATCCTTACCTACCGTCGATGCGAAACGATTGGAAACATCGAATATCACGTATCCGTGCCAATTATCAATAGAAAGAACGATTGCGGGAGCTGGGAAGTGAATCCTTAGCTACCGCCGATGCGAAACGATTGGAAACATCGAATATCACGTATTCGTCCGAATTTTAGATAGAAAGAATGATTGCGGGAGCTGGGAAGTGAATCCATACCTACCGTCGATGCCAAACGATTGGAAACATCGAATATCGCGTATTCGTGCCAATTAACGATAGAAAGAACGATTGCGGGAGCTGGGAAGTGAATCCTTACCTCCCGTCGATGCAGAACGATTGGAAACTTCGAATATCACGTATGCGTGCCAATTATCGATAGAAAGAACGATTGCGGGAGCTGGGAAGTGAATCATTTCCTACCGTCGATGCGAAACGATTGGAAACATCGAATATCACGTATTCGTGCGAATTTTAGATAGAAAGAATGATTGCGGGAGCTGGGAAGTGAATCCATACCTACCGCCGATGCGAAAACATTGGAAACATCGAATATCACGTATTCGTGCGAATTTTAGATAGAAAGAATGATTGCGGGAGCTGGGAAGTGAATCCTTAGCTACCGTCGATGCAGAACGATTGGAAACATCGAATATCACGTATGCGTGCCAATTATCGATAGAACGAACGATTGCGGGAGCTGGAAAGTGGATCCTTAGCTACCGTCGATGCAGAACGATTGGAAACATCGAATATCACATATTCGTGCCAATTATCGATAGAAAGAATGATTGCGGGAGCTGGGAAGTGAATCCTTTCCTACCGTCGATGCGAAACGATTGGAAACATCGAATATCACGTATTCGTCCGAATTTTAGATAGAAAGAATGATTGCGGGAGCTGGGAAGTGAATCCTTACCTACCGTCGATGCGAAACGATTGGAAACATCGAATATCACGTATGCGTGCCAATTATCGATAGAACGAACGATTGCGGGAGCTGGAAAGTGGATCCTTAGCTACCGTCGATGCAGAACGATTAGAAACATCGAATATCACATATTCGTGCCAATTATCGATAGAAAGAACGATTGCGGGAGCTGGAAAGTGAATCCTCAGCTACCATCGATGCAGAACGATTGGAAACATCGAATATCACGTATCCGTGCCAATTATCGATAGAACGAACGATTGCGGGAGCTGGAAAGTGGATCCTTAGCTACCGTCGATGCAGAACGATTGGAAACATCGAATATCACGTATTCGTGCCAATTTTAGATAGAAAGAACGATTGCTGGAGCTGGGAAGTGAATCCTTACCTACCGTCGATGCAAAACGATTGGAAACATCGAATATCACGTATGCGTGCTAATTATCGATAGAAAGAACGATTGCGGGAGCTGGGAAGTTAATCCTCACCTATCGTCGATGCAAAACGATTGCAAACATCGAATAGCACGTATTCGTGCCAATTATCGATAGAAAGAACGATTGCGGGAGCTGGGAAGTGAATCCTTACCTACCGTCGATGCAAAACGATTGGAAACCTCGAATAGCACGTATTCGTGTCAATTATCGATAGAAAGAACGATTGCTGGAGCTGGGAAGTGAATCCTTAGCTACCGTCGATGCAGAACGATTGGAAACATCGAATTTCACGTATTTGTGCCAATTATCCATAGAAAGAACGATTGCGGGAGCAGGGAAGTAAATCCATACCTACCGCCGATGCGAAACGATTGGAAACATCGAATATCACGTATTCGTGCGAATTTTAGATAGAAAGAATGATTGCGGGAGCTGGGAAGTGAATCCTTACCTACCGTCGATGCGAAACGATTGGAAACATCGAATATCACGTATGCGTGCCAATTATCGATAGAACGAACGATTGCGGGAGCTGGAAAGTGGATCCTTAGCTACCGTCGATGCAGAACGATTAGAAACATCGAATATCACATATTCGTGCCAATTATCGATAGAAAGAACGATTGCGGGAGCTGGGAAGTGAATCCTTAGCTACCGCCGATGCGAAACGATTGGAAACATCGAATATCACGTATTCGTCCGAATTTTAGATAGAAAGAATGATTACGGGAGCTGGGAAGTGAATCCATACCTACCGCCGATGCGAAACCATTGGAAACATCGAATATCACGTATTCGTGCGAATTTTAGATAGAAAGAATGATTGCGGGAGCTGGGAAGTGAATCCTTAGCTACCGTCGATGCAGAACGATTAGAAACATCGAATATCACATATTCGTGCCAATTATCGATAGAAAGAACGATTGCGGGAGCTGGGAAGTGAATCCTCAGCTACCATCGATGCCGAACGATTGGAAACATCGAATATCACGTATCCGTGCCAATTATCAATAGAAAGAACGATTGCGGGAGCTGGGAAGTGAATCCTTAGCTACCGCCGATGCGAAACGATTGGAAACATCGAATATCACGTATTCGTCCGAATTTTAGATAGAAAGAATGATTGCGGGAGCTGGGAAGTGAATCCATACCTACCGTCGATGCCAAACGATTGGAAACATCGAATATCGCGTATTCGTGCCAATTATCGATAGAAAGAACGATTGCGGGAGCTGGGAAGTGAATCCTTACCTCCCGTCGATGCAGAACGATTGGAAACATCGAATGTAACGTATTCGAGCCAATTACCGACAGAAAGAACGATTGCGAGGGCTGGGAAGTGAATCCTTACCTACCGTCGATGAAAAACGATTGGAAACATCGATTAGCACGTATTCGTGCCAATTATCGATAGAAAGAACGATTGCGGGAGCTGGGAAGTGAATCCTCACCAATCGTCGATGCAAAACGATTGCAAACATCGAATAGCGCGTATTCGTGCCAATTATCGGTACAAAGAACGATTGCGGGAGCTGGGAAGTGAATCCTTTCCTACCGTCGATGCGAAACGATTGGAAACATCGAATATCACGTATTCGTGCGAATTTTAGATAGAAAGAATGATTGCGGGAGCTGGGAAGTGAATCCTTACCTACCGTCGATGCGAAACGATTGGAAACATCGAATATCACGTATGCGTGCCAATTATCGATAGAAAGAATGATTGCGGGAGCTGGGAAGTGAATCCATACCTACCGCCGATGCGAAACCATTGGAAACATCGAATATCACGTATTCGTGCGAATTTTAGATAGAAAGAATGATTGCGGGAGCTGGGAAGTGAATCCTTAGCTACCGTCGATGCAGAACGATTGGAAACATCGAATATCACGTATGCGTGCCAATTATCGATAGAACGAACGATTGCGGGAGCTGGAAAGTGAATCCTTAGCTACCGTCGATGCAGAACGATTGGAAACATCGAATTTCACGTATTCGTGCCAATTATCCATAGAAAGAACGATTGCGGGAGCAGGGAAGTGAATCCATACCTACCGCCGATGCGAAACGATTGGAAACATCGAATATCACGTATGCGTGCCAATTATCGATAGAACGAACGATTGCGGGAGCTGGAAAGTGGATCCTTAGCTACCGTCGATGCAGAACGATTGGAAACATCGAATATCACATATTCGTGCCAATTATCGATAGAAAGAACGATTGCGGGAGCTGGGAAGTGAATCCTTTCCTACCGTCGATGCGAAACGATTGGAAACATCGAATATCACGTATTCGTCCGAATTTTAGATAGAAAGAATGATTGCGGGAGCTGGGAAGAGAATCCTTACCGACCGTCGATGCGAAACGATTGGAAACATCGAATATCACGTATGCGTGCCAATTATCGATAGAACGAACGATTGCGGGAGCTGGAAAGTGGATCCTTAGCTACCGTCGATGCAGAACGATTAGAAACATCGAATATCACATATTCGTGCCAATTATCGATAGAAAGAACGATTGCGGGAGCTGGGAAGTGAATCCTCAGCTACCATCGATGCAGAACGATTGGAAACATCGAATATCACGTATCCGTGCCAATTATCGATAGAACGAACGATTGCGGGAGCTGGAAAGTGGATCCTTAGCTACCGTCGATGCAGAACGATTGGAAACATCGAATATCACATATTCGTGCCAATTATCGATAGAAAGAACGATTGCGGGAGCTGGGAGGTGAATCCTCAGCTACCGTCGATGCAGAACGATTGGAAACATCGAATATCACGTATGCGTGCCAATTATCGATAGAAAGAACGATTGCGGTTGCTGGGAAGTGAATTCTTAGCTACCGTCGATGCAGAACGATTGGAAACATCGAATATCACGTATGCGTGCCAATTATCGATAGAACGAACGATTGCGGGAGCTGGAAAGTGGATCCTTAGCTACCGTCGATGCAGAACGATTAGAAACATCGAATATCACATATTCGTGCCAATTATCGATAGAAAGAACGATTGCGGGAGCTGGGAAGTGAATCCTCAGCTACCATCGATGCAGAACGATTGGAAACATCGAATATCACGTATCCGTGCCAATTATCGATAGAACGAACGATTGCGGGAGCTGGAAAGTGGATCCTTAGCTACCGTCGATGCAGAACGATTGGAAATATCGAATATCACATATTCGTGCCAATTATCGATAGAAAGAACGATTGCGGGAGCTGGGAGGTGAATCCTCAGCTACCGTCGATGCAGAACGATTGGAAACATCGAATATCACGTATGCGTGCCAATTATCGATAGAAAGAACGATTGCGGTTGCTGGGAAGTGAATTCTTAGCTACCGTCGATGCAGAACGATTGGAAACATCGAATATCACGTATGCGTGCCAATTATCGATAGAAAGAACGATTGCTGGAGCTGGGAAGTGAATCCTTACCTACCGTCGATGCAAAACGATTGGAAACATCGAATATCACGTATTCGTGCGAATTTTAGATAGAAAGAATGATTGCGGGAGCTGGGAAGTGAATCCTTACCTACCGTCGATGCGAAACGATTGGAAACATCGAATATCACGTATGCGTGCCAATTATCGATAGAACGAACGATTGCGGGAGCTGGAAAGTGGATCCTTAGCTACCGTCGATGCAGAACGATTGGAAACATCGAATATCACGTATTCGTGCCAATTTTAGATAGAAAGAACGATTGCTGGAGCTGGGAAGTGAATCCTTACCTACCGTCGATGCAAAACGATTGGAAACATCGAATAACACGTATGCGTGCTAATTATCGATAGAAAGAACGATTGCGGGAGCTGGGAAGTTAATCCTCACCTATCGTCGATGCAAAACGATTGCAAACATCGAATAGCACGTATTCGTGCCAATTATCGATAGAAAGAACGATTGCGGGAGCTGGGAAGTGAATCCTTACCTACCGTCGATGCAAAACGATTGGAAACCTCGAATAGCACGTATTCGTGTCAATTATCGATAGAAAGAACGATTGCTGGAGCTGGGAAGTGAATCCTTAGCTACCGTCGATGCAGAACGATTGGAAACATCGAATTTCACGTATTCGTGCCAATTATCCATAGAAAGAACGATTGCGGGAGCAGGGAAGTGAATCCATACCTACCGCCGATGCGAAACGATTGGAAACATCGAATATCACGTATTCGTGCGAATTTTAGATAGAAAGAATGATTGCGGGAGCTGGGAAGTGAATCCTTAGCTACCGTCGATGCAGAACGATTAGAAACATCGAATATCACATATTCGTGCCAATTATCGATAGAAAGAACGATTGCGGGAGCTGGGAAGTGAATCCTCAGCTACCATCGATGCAGAACGATTGGAAACATCGAATATCACGTATCCGTGCCAATTATCGATAGAACGAACGATTGCGGGAGCTGGAAAGTGGATCCTTAGCTACCGTCGATGCAGAACGATTGGAAACATCGAATATCACATATTCGTCCGAATTTTAGATAGAAAGAATGATTGCGGGAGCTGGGAAGTGAATCCTTACCTACCGTCGATGCGAAACGATTGGAAACATGGAATATCACGTATGCGTGCCAATTATCGATAGAACGAACGATTGCGGGAGCTGGAAAGTGGATCCTTAGCTACCGTCGATGTAGAACGATTAGAAACATCGAATATCACATATTCGTGCCAATTATCGATAGAAAGAACGATTGCGGGAGCTGGGAAGTGAATCCTCAGCTACCATCGATGCAGAACGATTGGAAACATCGAATATCACGTATCCGTGCCAATTATCGATAGAACGAACGATTGCGGGAGCTGGAAAGTGGATCCTTAGCTACCGTCGATGCAGAACGATTGGAAACATCGAATATCACATATTCGTGCCAATTATCGATAGAAAGAACGATTGCGGTTGCTGGGAAGTGAATTCTTAGCTACCGTCGATGCAGAACGATTGGAAACATCGAATATCACGTATTCGTGCGAATTTTAGATAGAAGGAATGATTGCGGGAGCTGGGAAGTGAATCCTTACCTACCGTCGATGCGAAACGATTGGAAACATCGAATATCACGTATGCGTGCCAATTATCGATAGAACGAACGATTGCGGGAGCTGGAAAGTGGATCCTTAGCTACCGTCGATGCAGAACGATTGGAAACATCGAATATCACATATTCGTGCCAATTATCGATAGAAAGAACGATTGCGGGAGCTGGGAAGTGAATCCTCAGCTACCATCGATGCCGAACGATTGGAAACATCGAATATCACGTATCCGTGCCAATTATCAATAGAAAGAACGATTGCGGGAGCTGGGAAGTGAATCCTTAGCTACCGCCGATGCGAAACGATTGGAAACATCGAATATCACGTATTCGTCCGAATTTTAGATAGAAAGAATGATTGCGGGAGCTGGGAAGTGAATCCATACCTACCGTCGATGCCAAACGATTGGAAACATCGAATATCGCGTATTCGTGCCAATTATCGATAGAAAGAACGATTGCGGGAGCTGGGAAGTGAATCCTTACCTCCCGTCGATGCAGAACGATTGGAAACATCGAATGTAACGTATTCGAGCCAATTACCGACAGAAAGAACGATTGCGAGGGCTGGGAAGTGAATCCTTACCTACCGTCGATGAAAAACGATTGGAAACATCGATTAGCACGTATTCGTGCCAATTATCGATAGAAAGAACGATTGCGGGAGCTGGGAAGTGAATCCTCACCAATCGTCGATGCAAAACGATTGCAAACATCGAATAGCGCGTATTCGTGCCAATTATCGGTACAAAGAACGATTGCGGGAGCTGGGAAGTGAATCCTTTCCTACCGTCGATGCGAAACGATTGGAAACATCGAATATCACGTATTCGTGCGAATTTTAGATAGAAAGAATGATTGCGGGAGCTGGGAAGTGAATCCTTAGCTACCGTCGATGCAGAACGATTGGAAACATCGAATATCACGTATGCGTGCCAATTATCGATAGAACGAACGATTGCGGGAGCTGGAAAGTGAATCCTTAGCTACCGTCGATGCAGAACGATTGGAAACATCGAATTTCACGTATTCGTGCCAATTATCCATAGAAAGAACGATTGCGGGAGCAGGGAAGTGTCACGTCCCGGGATCCTCCGAAACGTGACGATCCGTAGGTGCAGCGCGCATCCGAATCGGCACACGATATGGATACAGGGCAGTTCTCTACCACACATCGACGTACGGCCACACACACACACACACACACTGATAATTGTCCTGATGGTAGCATTAAGTCTAAGCAACTTCTTAAGTTAAGAAACCAGGGGTAAACGTGAGTATGCTGACTCACCTATGAGAAGATAGATTATAAGAATACGTAGATTAAGAACCGTGACGAATCAGGGTGTGCGGACCAATCCGTGTTTGTCCTTTCAAGTTAAGGACAAGCACGGATAAGTGCTGACGACAATAGCGAAGGGATAGCGCTGTCTCGCACGTGGGCATTCCAGAGTCAAGGCCTGGGAAAGGATCGGGTAATAATCCGCTGAACAAGACGATATACCTCGATGCATCAGCATCCGTTCCCAGAGCGATAACAACTGTCGCTCAGGAATGCACACGTTGCAAAGATACGAAGCGCGAGAACCGTCGCGAGAGCGATAACAACTGTCGCTCAGGAATGCACACGTTGCAAAGATACGAAGCGCGAGAACCGTCGCGGAACAGTCGTTCCCAGGACGGTGGCCCCTGCTGCATCAGCATCTTCTGGCTGCGGCAGTAGGGGCTGCTGCGTCAGCACCTGGGAGGAATAAAAGACCGGAGCGAACGGTCGCAAGGCAGTTCAGTTCCAACCGAGAAGTTAGAAACATCAAGTTCTATACGACTGAAGTTC
Organism: Nomada ferruginata; assembly: GCA_963583965.1. Classification (NCBI taxonomy): domain Eukaryota; kingdom Metazoa; phylum Arthropoda; class Insecta; order Hymenoptera; family Apidae; genus Nomada; species Nomada ferruginata. The sequence goes on along the minus strand of OY757225.1, from coordinate 1,876,087 downwards.
AATCCGGTAGTCTAACGGTGAAGTTCGACGAGTTCGTTGTAGTTGTGCCTGTAAGCGGCAAATCGTCAGCACGATCCACCATTTGTTACTTGTACTCTCAACTGTAGTCGACCGATAGGTAAAGATGCCCGCTGGAAATAGGCGAAGGCGTAGGAGAGGGGTCCAGTCGCGGCTCCGCCACAATATCAGGCGCCGGGAGCTGATCGCCGCCCGTCGCGTGCAATTGGCGCAAGAGACTGGGCCGTTGATCGACCTGACGTTAGATTCTCCACCGGCGCCAGTCGACCTGACGCTGGATTCTCCACGGGCGCCGGTCGACTCGACAACCGCTGGCGCCGTTCCGTCCATCATCGACTTGACAGTTGGGGGTTCGCCCGAGCCCTCGGCTTCGCGGGGTCCCTCCGCCCAAATACCCGTGTTGCCTTCCTCGCCTCACGCATCGCCTTTGTCCATCTCATACTCCCCCATCTCCCACGCATCCGAACAAACTCCGCAGCCCTTCGCTAGACGACAACTAGTTTACTCGTCATCCCCGGCTCAGACAACTACATCCTCGGTAGATTCAAGGGCAACCACGCCCGAATACTACCGGCCCTATATCGACCCCCCGGTCAGTCCTCCATCCCCGCAACAGCAACTCGACCCTCCGGACAGCGACGAGGAGTGGCCACATCAACAGATTTATCCGAATTACCCGGGATATTATCCCGTATTTATTAGCGACCGGTTCCCTGGTCAACCAAACGTCCCCGAAGGCGAGCCGGTCCCGGAAGAGTATCATACGTTGTTATTTCAAACTATATTTCTCCGCGAGGAATAATGTAACAGCCTCCACTGTATTATATAAGAAAAAAAAAGAAAGTGGACGTAAATATAACTCATAAACAATCGATACCAATTGTTTTCCTGACCCCACCGCATCTTAACGTCCCGATCCCGGTTGACTGTCCTAAGAGACCAGTCACAGATCGAAATTGCGAGCGTATCCTGTTGAAGATTTGGCGCACGTTGCCGTTGGGCAACACGGATCCCGACGAGGACGTAACATATAAATTTTTTGGTGACAGCGGTGGGATACGATCGCATACGTTAAGAGGTGTGACGCGAAATGGCGGAAGAAACGACTCCAACCCCTCTAGACCTCGTGCTGCAACAGCTCTCCCTGTGGGAGGATAAATTCGACAATTTAAATTCAATGAACAGGAGACTAGAGAGAATAGAACAGGACATAAAAGCTAACAGAGCAAACGATACGGCGGGTACGTCCGGCGGGACAAACGCCGAAATGCCCGACGTGAAGCCCGTGACGGATCTCCCTTCGATTCGCATCAAAGATGCCATAGAAACGGTTCCCGTGTTCGACGGCCATAAGCCTCCCGTGTTTCAATTCTTAAGAGCCTGCGAGCGAGCAAAATCGATGCTCCCCGCTCATATGGAACCCCATTTGGTTAAACTGTTGATGAACAAATTGAGGGGCCATGCGTTCCTCGCGGTGGAAGACGTGGTCGTTACCAATCTGGACTCGTTCTCCACGAAATTAAAGGACATGTTTGGTCCCGGTAAAACCATTAACGAATACAGGGGCGAACTCGGAACCATCTATCAGAAATCGGGCGAAGACGTACTCGACTACATTGACCGCGTGCGTAACCTGCGTCTAGCCATCATGGACGGAGAAAGGCAAGCTCGCGGTACCGTACCGTTGGCGTTGCAATTAGGTCTCGACACCGACTCCCAGGAAGCATTCGTCAACGGTTTACCGGCCGAGGTATTCACCAGAGTGAAGCTGGAGGGCTGCAGAGACCTCGACGAATCCTACCGTGCGGCGATAAAAGCCACTCGTGAGGTAAAGAGAGTCGCGGAAAGGCAGCGAAGCTATCAACCGCCGCCGCAACGCTTCAATAGGGAACGAAACAACTACCCTCCAAGGAATCAAGCGGAACCTCAACAAAGGGATCAAAGAAACCCCCAGAGATACAACAATTACGGAAACAACAAGACCTTTCCACCCCGGCCACCGGCCACCTTCCCACCCAAGAATCCCGGAATCACGTGCAATTATTGCAAGAAACCCGGACACGTGTTGAAGGATTGCTATCGCTTCAAAGCCAAAGTCGATTCCGGAGAAATCGTGCCGTACTCTCAACAGAACCAGGGAAACGGACGCGGTCACCCGGGAAGACCGGACGCAGCCCGGAGTGGAAAGCCCCAGGAGCGCCCGAGAGTAGCGAAAATAGAAGCTTCCACATCGAAGCAAAATCAAGAGCAACTGTCGGCAAGAAGCGCGCCGAAGCAAGAACGAAAAGCATGGGAAACCCCAAAAGACTCGAAGCAAAAGAAACGCGAGGAGGAAGAAGACCAGGAGGACGAGATAGAGTCGTTAGAAGAACTGTTTCAATAAGAATCAACGCCGTACAAAGGGTACCGACGGTGCGAATCGTGTCCCCCCATTTACAAGGAATAACGAATCTAATGCTGGACTCGGGATCGGAAATAAATCTCATCAAGAAGTCGGTCCTGACCAGCACAGCGAGTATAGACGATCGAGAAGTACTAGACATACGTGGCATTACGGCTTCGAACCTGACCACCCTAGGGAAAGTGTCGATAGAGGTTGCGGGCCATCCGGTTAATTTCCACGTCGTCGACGACTCGCTGCTGATCAAAGAGGACGGGATCTTAGGATCCGAGTTCCTGATCGATCACGGGGCAACCATAGATTACGCGCACAAGCGGGTCGAATGGGGAACCTTTTGCATACCGTTCGCCACCTCGAAAGTATCGGTACCCAAGCGAAGCTCCACGTCGCTACAAGTGAATATAGCGAATCCAGAGATACGAGAGGGATACGTTCCCAGAATCGACATAGGCAAGGGAATCTACTTGGGCGAGGCCCTGGTAACCAACCGCAAAGGCCGCGCCTACATCAGGGTCGTTAATACGACGAGCAGGAAGGTAAAAATCACCGTACCCACGGTGACGCTGGAAGAATTCGAAGAAACGAATCATCGTACAGAATCAAGGGCGTGCAACGTCATCAAGACGGACCCTCGAAATCGATTCGAGGCCATCGTGGAATTATTGAGACTGGAGCATCTCAATACGGAGGAGAGGGCGAGCGTTGAGAAGCTGATAAGAAAAAATCAAGACAGGTTCCATTTACCTGGTGAAACGTTGGAAGGAACAGGAATCCTGGAGCACAGGATACATACCACGGATGACATTCCGGTAAACACGCGCCAGTACAGATACCCCCCGGTGCATAGATCGGAAATCAACAGACAAATTCAAGAATTGTTGGACACGGATGTCGTGGAAGAATCCGTGTCCCCGTATAACTCGCCGCTGTGGATCGTACCGAAGAAACCGGACTCCCACGGAAATAAGCGTTGGCGGTTGGTCATCGACTATAGGAAATTGAACGACAAAACCATAGGGGACGCATTCCCCTTGCCCAATATCACGGAAATACTGGACCAACTGGGCAGTGCCAAGTATTTCTCAACCTTCGACCTAGCGTCGGGGTTCCATCAAATAAAAATGGCGGAAGGAGACGCGCACAAAACGGCCTTCTCGACCCCATACGGACACTATCAATTTACGAGAATGCCGTTCGGACTCAAGAACGCTCCGGCCACCTTTCAGAGATTGATGAACAGCGTTTTGTCCGGCCTACAAGGGACGGAACTGTTCGTCTATTTGGACGACATCGTGATATACTCGAGCTCGTTGGCCGAGCACCAAATTAAATTTCAGAAACTGGCGGAAAGACTGCGAAACGCTAAATTACAGTTACAACCGGACAAGTGCGAATTTTTGAGACACGAGGTCAATTATCTGGGTCACATCATCAGCGAAGAAGGTGTCAGACCGGACCCTCAAAAGATCGAAGCTGTGCAACGATTCCCTAGACCCCGAACGCCGAAGGGAATAAAACAATTTCTAGGATTGGCGGGATACTATCGGAGATTCATCCCCGAATTCTCCAAAACCGCCAAACCCTTTACTCGATTGTTGAAGAAGGATACAAAATTCGCGTGGGACGCTGACCAGGAAAAGGCGTTCGAGACGTTGAGAAACGCGCTGATAACAGAACCCATATTGCAGTACCCGGATTTCAGTAAAACGTTCAACCTAACGACCGACGCGTCCGGATACGCGATCGGAGGAGTCTTGAGTCAAGGACCGATAGGGAAGGATTTGCCCGTCGCTTACGCCTCTCGATTACTAAACGCTGCTGAACAAAAGTACTCGACCATCGAGAAGGAGTGTTTGGCCATACTTTACTGCGTCACTCACTTCAGACCGTACCTGTACGGACGGAAATTCAACATAATCACCGACCACAAACCGTTGGTGTGGCTAAACTCCATCAAAGATCCGACGTCGCGGATATGGAAGTGGAAGCTAAAACTATCGGACTACGAGTTCGAGATACAGCACAAGTGTGGACGAGCGAACGCCAACGCGGACGCCTTGTCGAGAAACCCGCCGGAGGTTTGCCTCCCGATAAGAAAGCGTCAGGAGGAAGCTGACGAAGAAGCAGAAGAGCCGCGACCTAAGAGGAGATTTTTCCCCTCTTCGTCGTCGGACGACTCACTGATTTACGATCCGCGACCGAAGGAGAAGAAGCGTCCGGGATCGCCGTTGCAATCGCCGGAACGGAAAAGAATATCTCTGTTTCGAGACCCCGACACGTCGGTGGACTCGCCTCCCCACTCGAACACGCCCCCGGGAGACCGAGTCGTCGACACGCAAGAACTCCAACAGTCGATGCGACTCGAAGAACCAGCAGAGGAAGTCGTCGAAGTTCGACCCCGGAACTGGCTGGAAGAATTTCCCAATTCTGAGGGGGAAGGGGACGACCTAATCGTCGACGCTTCACCCACGATCGACACGACGGAAGACACCAACGTGTTTCCGTACACGCGCAGTCCGGCGTATGTTATCAGGGAAGTTCGAGACTCGTTACCAAAACTGAAGGACCACAAAGTCATATTCATCGACATGCAAGGGAGTCCGATCGACGAGGGGGCAAAGGAGATCGCACGATCGGGCCTCTTGACGTCCTACGTCGATTTAACAATCGAACGAGCCCGACTGAAGACCGAGCAAGGTAAATACCTCATTGCCCTGCCGGTGAAGGAAAACCAGAGGACGCGTATAGAACCCCAAAACGTACAGGGCTGTTTGTCCTCGTTGCTGGACGTGATCAGAGAAAAGGACCTACGATCGTTCTCCATCGCTCGAACTGAGAGTCTGGACGAAGTACCATGGCGATACGTCATGAACGAACTAAAGAACGTATTCCATGACGAGAACGTTCGGATCACCATTTGCACGGGAGAAGTGACCGTTCCGCCACCAGAGGCCAGGCAAACGATCATCGAGGAGAAGCACGCGTCGGCATCGGGAGGACACAAAGGGGTGACGAAGACCTACCACAGGATAAGGCAACTGCACAATTGGGACAACATGAAGAAGGAGATCCAACGATTCGTGAGAGAGTGCAAGGAGTGCCAACTGAAAAAACTCACGAGAATCAAGACCAAACAACCTATGATACTGACCGATACGCCCGGCAAAGCGTTCGACAAAGTCAGTATGGACATCGTCGGACCCTTGCCTAGCACCAAAAAGGGCAACAAATACATACTAACCATGCAGGATCTACTAACCAAATATTCCCTCGCCATACCTCTCGAACGAACCACCTCTGCGGACATCGCGGACGCGTTCGTTAAAAATCTTATCTGCCGTTTCGGATCGCCTCGAGCGATCCTGACCGATCAGGGAACGAATTTTACATCCTCATTGATGAAGAACGTGGCAAAGAAATTTCATATAAAACATTACGTCACGTCGGCGTATCATCCGCAGAGCAACGGTTCCATCGAGAGGTCTCACCACGTATTAGTGGAGTATCTTAAGCAGTACATAGACAACGGTCGTAACAGCTGGGACGACTGGTTGGATCTGGCAATGTTTTCGTACAACACGTCGGTACACGAGGGGACCAGATTCTCGCCGCACGAATTAGTGTTTGGGCGAATAGCCAGGGAACCCGCGAGCGAAAAACCAATCAGCGAGAATCTGGAGCCAACGTACGCGGACTACCTGCGGGATCTCTACTATAAGATCGACGACGTTCAAGCGAAAGCTCGCGACAACCTTCAGCTCGCGAAGATCAGATCGAAAGAATACTACGATCGGGCAATAAACCCGCAGAACTTTAAAACAGGAGACCTGGTGTACATGATCCGGGAACCCCGAAAGGGAAAATTCGCGGACCAATACACCGGTCCACACAAAGTCATCGAGATACTATCTAATCAGAACGTCAAAATCTCCATCGACGGTAGTCCGCGAACAGTACATATGAATAAACTGAAGCTAGCGTATCTGAAAAATAGAATGTAAGCGATCGATCGGCCGACGGCGCGAGGAGATTCCTTCGAGAAGCGCGCACTCAACGCGTGACAATGCAATTTGCAGAATGAAAATCCCCTGCGAATTTTTGGAAGAGGAGGTCGAGGACCAAGAGTTCCAAGGCCCCTGGGACGGGGTCCTTCCTGCGACCCATCCCCAGGCTTACGGCGAGCTGTCGGAATTATATTGCATGACGATAAACAGAGATACGGCTTGCATATACGTGCGGACCGGGAGACGAGTGTGCGTGCCCTGTTACGCCAAACTGCCACCCGTGGTCCAACAAACGTACCAGCCAGGAGGCTGGCACAATCTGTGCAACCACGACGCCACACTGCCCATCTCCAACTGCATCCTGTGCAACGAGAACTTCGTCGTCGTGAAACCGGCACAGGAATGCACCGAATGTATCGAGATGTACTTCGAAATGTCCACTTCGGAGGAATGGGCGGTGCAAACGGGGCGCGTCATTGACGTGATCACGCGATGGTGAATTGACGAGCGCCCCGAGGAGTTTGCCGCGGGGCAATGGGTACTTGGGAAGACGGTAAAGTCGCTGATGTCGATCGATCGAGACGTTTGACCCCGCGTAATTAGAGAGTAATGGGTACTCGCGTATAGTCCCTACAAACGCGAATTCTAGTAATAAAGCGAGTGCGGTAATGTAAAGAATCGTTTCTTTGTTTTGTTTCTTTGTACAGGAATTCACCATGTTCCTATGTATGTTAATGTTGATTTGCGCTCGAGTTGCCTGGGCTCTCGTCGGTTACGATTGCAACGGACAACATCTGAACGTAACTACGGTGTCGCTCAATTCGATCGGGGATTGCGACATCACACCAATCAAGACACAGTCTCGAGAAGTCTACATTCAGCTGCTTCAACTCTCGGAATTCAACTACGCACCGGTCATTTCGTGTAGAATCGAAATATCAAGAATAGTGTACCACTGCGGCATGCACTCGCACATCTCCGCTGTCCACAACGGCCTGAACGAATATCTCGAGGACATAACCGACCAACAATGCAAGCGCATGCACGAGGACGGCTCGTTCTCCTTGGGAAACAACGGCTACATAACCGGACTGACGGTAAACAAAACTACAACTCGAACGTTTACCATGGCTGGGACTTTGACGAACGACGGCCGTTGCACCGGCGCCCAATTCTCCGACCCCTACGGAACTTGGGAAAGCGTCGTGGTGCAAGCGGTGGCCAAATTTTCGATTAAATCCGCCAACGTCCCGGTACGAATGGACGCCGACAAGATCATTCTAAAATCAGGAACCATCTGCAGTTTCCAAAGCGGATTCTGCCTGGACAGCGAGAATGGACACACCTTCTGGAGTCCTTTCCCGCCGTCGTCTTGTAAATTCGACCGATACGACGTGCTATACGAGGGTATCGCGTCCAAAATTACCGAAGAAGACAAGCAGCGAACCGACTCACCGGTCTATGCTCTTACCACGCAAGACATAACGTTCGCTCTCTCCAAGGTGGGCGAACAACACTTGTGCGGCTACACCCTCTCGCAAACGGAACATCCGAAACTGTTCATACTGGAAACCACCAGAGAGCGAACATTCACGCAACCGAAGAAACTACCGGTTGAAAATTTAGACATTTTCACGTACATAAATTCTAAATTCGTATACGTCGAGAGACACGTCAAAACGCAAATGACGACGTTGTATCAAAATTTATTGAAACAACGATGTCTCCTGGAGCAACAAGTGCTCAGCAACGCTCTCGCAGTGGCCACTTTGAAACCGGACGAATTCGCCTACACCGTCATGAAGTCCCCAGGACACATGGCGTTAACAGCCGGTGAAGTCATCCACATCATCAAATGCGTACCGGTACAAGTGAGGGTGAGACATTCGAACGAATGTTACACAGAATTGCCAGTTTGGCACGGAAACCGTTCGGCGTTTATCACGCCGAAATCCCACATTGTTACCGCTCACGGGACACAGAGAGAATGCAGTCACGTCCTCCCCGTGATGTACGTGATCAATCAAGCCTGGCATCGAATCTCCCCTCGGCCGGTCGAGGTAGGCCAGCCGCACGTGCTACACCCTATGACGCGTACAAATTGGCGTTACACCGCCCCGGCGACACTCGCAACCAGCGGTATTTACACGCAAGGAGACTTGGAAAACTTGCGAGACCACATCATGTTCCCGGCCGAAAAGGCGGCGGTTTTGAACACGATCGTCAGGGGAGCGACGGGAAAGGGCGTGGCGCAAGGATCGATATCCCTAACGAGCATGTTCGACGAGGAAACCATGGCAAAATTGGCCGAAGACGCAGTTTCACGCTTTTGGAACGGATTCATTACGTTTGGATCAGCCAGCGCAGGAATATTGGCAATATTCGTCCTGCTGAAATTCGTAAAAGCAGTTGCCGATACATTCATTCATGGATACCAGCTACACGCGATCTACGGATGCGGTTTCCAACTCATCGGTGCTGTGTGGAGTTCCCTGTCGCACCTCTTGATCCGGAAAGGCGAAAGAAGCAGACAATACGCGGCATCCCGCGACGTGGAAGCTTTTCCGCAAGGAACATCAACTACCGCTTCTCCACCGAAACCGACACTCCGAGAGTTCAGGCAAACCATTCGCGAACTGGAGCAAATTTCCTCCAGAAATTTGCTTCCCAAGGGGGAAGGTGTCACGTCCCGGGATCCTCCGAAACGTGACGATCCGTAGGTGCAGCGCGCATCCGAATCGGCACACGATATGGATACAGGGCAGTTCTCTACCACACATCGACGTACGGCCACACACACACACACACACACTGATAATTGTCCTGATGGTAGCATTAAGTCTAAGCAACTTCTTAAGTTAAGAAACCAGGGGTAAACGTGAGTATGCTGACTCACCTATGAGAAGATAGATTATAAGAATACGTAGATTAAGAACCGTGACGAATCAGGGTGTGCGGACCAATCCGTGTTTGTCCTTTCAAGTTAAGGACAAGCACGGATAAGTGCTGACGACAATAGCGAAGGGATAGCGCTGTCTCGCACGTGGGCATTCCAGAGTCAAGGCCTGGGAAAGGATCGGGTAATAATCCGCTGAACAAGACGATATACCTCGATGCATCAGCATCCGTTCCCAGAGCGATAACAACTGTCGCTCAGGAATGCACACGTTGCAAAGATACGAAGCGCGAGAACCGTCGCGAGAGCGATAACAACTGTCGCTCAGGAATGCACACGTTGCAAAGATACGAAGCGCGAGAACCGTCGCGGAACAGTCGTTCCCAGGACGGTGGCCCCTGCTGCATCAGCATCTTCTGGCTGCGGCAGTAGGGGCTGCTGCGTCAGCACCTGGGAGGAATAAAAGACCGGAGCGAACGGTCGCAAGGCAGTTCAGTTCCAACCGAGAAGTTAGAAACATCAAGTTCTATACGACTGAAGTTCAATCCGGTAGTCTAACGGTGAAGTTCGACGAGTTCGTTGTAGTTGTGCCTGTAAGCGGCAAATCGTCAGCACGATCCACCATTTGTTACTTGTACTCTCAACTGTAGTCGACCGATAGGTAAAGATGCCCGCTGGAAATAGGCGAAGGCGTAGGAGAGGGGTCCAGTCGCGGCTCCGCCACAATATCAGGCGCCGGGAGCTGATCGCCGCCCGTCGCGTGCAATTGGCGCAAGAGACTGGGCCGTTGATCGACCTGACGTTAGATTCTCCACCGGCGCCAGTCGACCTGACGCTGGATTCTCCACGGGCGCCGGTCGACTCGACAACCGCTGGCGCCGTTCCGTCCATCATCGACTTGACAGTTGGGGGTTCGCCCGAGCCCTCGGCTTCGCGGGGTCCCTCCGCCCAAATACCCGTGTTGCCTTCCTCGCCTCACGCATCGCCTTTGTCCATCTCATACTCCCCCATCTCCCACGCATCCGAACAAACTCCGCAGCCCTTCGCTAGACGACAACTAGTTTACTCGTCATCCCCGGCTCAGACAACTACATCCTCGGTAGATTCAAGGGCAACCACGCCCGAATACTACCGGCCCTATATCGACCCCCCGGTCAGTCCTCCATCCCCGCAACAGCAACTCGACCCTCCGGACAGCGACGAGGAGTGGCCACATCAACAGATTTATCCGAATTACCCGGGATATTATCCCGTATTTATTAGCGACCGGTTCCCTGGTCAACCAAACGTCCCCGAAGGCGAGCCGGTCCCGGAAGAGTATCATACGTTGTTATTTCAAACTATATTTCTCCGCGAGGAATAATGTAACAGCCTCCACTGTATTATATAAGAAAAAAAAAGAAAGTGGACGTAAATATAACTCATAAACAATCGATACCAATTGTTTTCCTGACCCCACCGCATCTTAACGTCCCGATCCCGGTTGACTGTCCTAAGAGACCAGTCACAGATCGAAATTGCGAGCGTATCCTGTTGAAGATTTGGCGCACGTTGCCGTTGGGCAACACGGATCCCGACGAGGACGTAACAGAAGTGAATCCATACCTACCGCCGATGCGAAACGATTGGAAACATCGAATATCACGTATGCGTGCCAATTATCGATAGAACGAACGATTGCGGGAGCTGGAAAGTGGATCCTTAGCTACCGTCGATGCAGAACGATTGGAAACATCGAATATCACATATTCGTGCCAATTATCGATAGAAAGAACGATTGCGGGAGCTGGGAAGTGAATCCTTTCCTACCGTCGATGCGAAACGATTGGAAACATCGAATATCACGTATTCGTCCGAATTTTAGATAGAAAGAATGATTGCGGGAGCTGGGAAGAGAATCCTTACCGACCGTCGATGCGAAACGATTGGAAACATCGAATATCACGTATGCGTGCCAATTATCGATAGAACGAACGATTGCGGGAGCTGGAAAGTGGATCCTTAGCTACCGTCGATGCAGAACGATTAGAAACATCGAATATCACATATTCGTGCCAATTATCGATAGAAAGAACGATTGCGGGAGCTGGGAAGTGAATCCTCAGCTACCATCGATGCAGAACGATTGGAAACATCGAATATCACGTATCCGTGCCAATTATCGATAGAACGAACGATTGCGGGAGCTGGAAAGTGGATCCTTAGCTACCGTCGATGCAGAACGATTGGAAACATCGAATATCACATATTCGTGCCAATTATCGATAGAAAGAACGATTGCGGGAGCTGGGAGGTGAATCCTCAGCTACCGTCGATGCAGAACGATTGGAAACATCGAATATCACGTATGCGTGCCAATTATCGATAGAAAGAACGATTGCGGTTGCTGGGAAGTGAATTCTTAGCTACCGTCGATGCAGAACGATTGGAAACATCGAATATCACGTATGCGTGCCAATTATCGATAGAACGAACGATTGCGGGAGCTGGAAAGTGGATCCTTAGCTACCGTCGATGCAGAACGATTAGAAACATCGAATATCACATATTCGTGCCAATTATCGATAGAAAGAACGATTGCGGGAGCTGGGAAGTGAATCCTCAGCTACCATCGATGCAGAACGATTGGAAACATCGAATATCACGTATCCGTGCCAATTATCGATAGAACGAACGATTGCGGGAGCTGGAAAGTGGATCCTTAGCTACCGTCGATGCAGAACGATTGGAAATATCGAATATCACATATTCGTGCCAATTATCGATAGAAAGAACGATTGCGGGAGCTGGGAGGTGAATCCTCAGCTACCGTCGATGCAGAACGATTGGAAACATCGAATATCACGTATGCGTGCCAATTATCGATAGAAAGAACGATTGCGGTTGCTGGGAAGTGAATTCTTAGCTACCGTCGATGCAGAACGATTGGAAACATCGAATATCACGTATGCGTGCCAATTATCGATAGAAAGAACGATTGCTGGAGCTGGGAAGTGAATCCTTACCTACCGTCGATGCAAAACGATTGGAAACATCGAATATCACGTATTCGTGCGAATTTTAGATAGAAAGAATGATTGCGGGAGCTGGGAAGTGAATCCTTACCTACCGTCGATGCGAAACGATTGGAAACATCGAATATCACGTATGCGTGCCAATTATCGATAGAACGAACGATTGCGGGAGCTGGAAAGTGGATCCTTAGCTACCGTCGATGCAGAACGATTGGAAACATCGAATATCACGTATTCGTGCCAATTTTAGATAGAAAGAACGATTGCTGGAGCTGGGAAGTGAATCCTTACCTACCGTCGATGCAAAACGATTGGAAACATCGAATAACACGTATGCGTGCTAATTATCGATAGAAAGAACGATTGCGGGAGCTGGGAAGTTAATCCTCACCTATCGTCGATGCAAAACGATTGCAAACATCGAATAGCACGTATTCGTGCCAATTATCGATAGAAAGAACGATTGCGGGAGCTGGGAAGTGAATCCTTACCTACCGTCGATGCAAAACGATTGGAAACCTCGAATAGCACGTATTCGTGTCAATTATCGATAGAAAGAACGATTGCTGGAGCTGGGAAGTGAATCCTTAGCTACCGTCGATGCAGAACGATTGGAAACATCGAATTTCACGTATTCGTGCCAATTATCCATAGAAAGAACGATTGCGGGAGCAGGGAAGTGAATCCATACCTACCGCCGATGCGAAACGATTGGAAACATCGAATATCACGTATTCGTGCGAATTTTAGATAGAAAGAATGATTGCGGGAGCTGGGAAGTGAATCCTTAGCTACCGTCGATGCAGAACGATTAGAAACATCGAATATCACATATTCGTGCCAATTATCGATAGAAAGAACGATTGCGGGAGCTGGGAAGTGAATCCTCAGCTACCATCGATGCAGAACGATTGGAAACATCGAATATCACGTATCCGTGCCAATTATCGATAGAACGAACGATTGCGGGAGCTGGAAAGTGGATCCTTAGCTACCGTCGATGCAGAACGATTGGAAACATCGAATATCACATATTCGTCCGAATTTTAGATAGAAAGAATGATTGCGGGAGCTGGGAAGTGAATCCTTACCTACCGTCGATGCGAAACGATTGGAAACATGGAATATCACGTATGCGTGCCAATTATCGATAGAACGAACGATTGCGGGAGCTGGAAAGTGGATCCTTAGCTACCGTCGATGTAGAACGATTAGAAACATCGAATATCACATATTCGTGCCAATTATCGATAGAAAGAACGATTGCGGGAGCTGGGAAGTGAATCCTCAGCTACCATCGATGCAGAACGATTGGAAACATCGAATATCACGTATCCGTGCCAATTATCGATAGAACGAACGATTGCGGGAGCTGGAAAGTGGATCCTTAGCTACCGTCGATGCAGAACGATTGGAAACATCGAATATCACATATTCGTGCCAATTATCGATAGAAAGAACGATTGCGGTTGCTGGGAAGTGAATTCTTAGCTACCGTCGATGCAGAACGATTGGAAACATCGAATATCACGTATTCGTGCGAATTTTAGATAGAAGGAATGATTGCGGGAGCTGGGAAGTGAATCCTTACCTACCGTCGATGCGAAACGATTGGAAACATCGAATATCACGTATGCGTGCCAATTATCGATAGAACGAACGATTGCGGGAGCTGGAAAGTGGATCCTTAGCTACCGTCGATGCAGAACGATTGGAAACATCGAATATCACGTATTCGTGCCAATTTTAGATAGAAAGAACGATTGCTGGAGCTGGGAAGTGAATCCTTAGCTACCGTCGATGCAGAACGATTAGAAACATCGAATTTCACGTATTCGTTCCAATTATCCATAGAAAGAACGATTGCGGGAGCAGGGAAGTGAATCCATACCTACCGCCGATGCGAAACGATTGGAAACATCGAATATCACGTATTCGTGCGAATTTTAGATAGAAAGAATGATTGCGGGAGCTGGGAAGTGAATCCTTAGCTACCGTCGATGCAGAACGATTAGAAACATCGAATATCACATATTCGTGCCAATTATCGATAGAAAGAACGATTTCGGGAGCTGGGAAGTGAAGCCTCAGCTACCATCGATGCCGAACGATTGGAAACATCGAATATCACGTATCCGTGCCAATTATCAATAGAAAGAACGATTGCGGGAGCTGGGAAGTGAATCCTTAGCTACCGCCGATGCGAAACGATTGGAAACATCGAATATCTCGTATTCGTCCGAATTTTAGATAGAAAGAATGATTGCGGGAGCTGGGAAGTGAATCCATACCTACCGTCGATGCCAAACGATTGGAAACATCGAATATCGCGTATTCGTGCCAATTATCGATAGAAAGAACGATTGCGGGAGCTGGGAAGTGAATCCTTACCTCCCGTCGATGCAGAACGATTGGAAACATCGAATGTAACGTATTCGAGCCAATTACCGACAGAAAGAACGATTGCGAGGGCTGGGAAGTGAATCCTTACCTACCGTCGATGAAAAACGATTGGAAACATCGAATAGCACGTATTCGTGCCAATTATCGATAGAAAGAACGATTGCGGGAGCTGGGAAGTGAATCCTCACCAATCGTCGATGCAAAACGATTGCAAACATCGAATAGCACGTATTCGTGCCAATTATCGGTACAAAGAACGATTGCGGGAGCTGGGAAGTGAATCCTTTCCTACCGTCGATGCGAAACGATTGGAAACATCGAATATCACGTATTCGTGCGAATTTTAGATAGAAAGAATGATTGCGGGAGCTGGGAAGTGAATTCTTACCTACCGTCGATGCGAAACGATTGGAAACATCGAATATCACGTATGCGTGGCAATTATCGATAGAACGAACGATTGCGGGAGCTGGAAAGTGGATCCTTAGCTACCGTCGATGCAGAACGATTGGAAACATCGAATATCACATATTCGTGTCAATTATCGATAGAAAGAACGATTGCGGGAGCTGGGAAGTGAATCCTCAGCTACCGTCGATGCAGAACGATTGGAAACATCGAATATCACGTATGCGTGCCAATTATCGATAGAAAGGACGATTGCGGGAGCTGGGAAGTGAATCCTTAGCTACCGTCGATGCAGAACGATTGGAAACATCGAATATCACATATTCGTGCCAATTAACGATAGAAAGAACGATTGCGGGTGCTGGGAAGTGAATTCTTAGCTACCGTCGATGCAGAACGATTGGAAACATCGAATATCACGTATGCGTGCCAATTATCGATTGAACGAACGATTGCGGGAGCTGGAAAGTGGATCCTTAGCTACCGTCGATGCGAAACGATTGCAAACATCGAATATCACGTATGCGTGCCAATTATCGATAGAACGAACGATTGCGGGAGCTGGAAAGTGGATCCTTAGCTACCGTCGATGCAGAACGATTGGAAACATCGAATATCATGTATTCGTGCCAATTTTAGATAGAAAGAACGATTGCTGGAGCTGGGAAGTGAATCCTTACCTACCGTCGATGCAAAACGATTGGAAACATCGAATATCACGTATGCGTGCTAATTATCGATAGAAAGAACGATTGCGGGAGCTGGGAAGTTAATCCTCACCTATCGTCGATGCAAAACGATTGCAAACATCGAATAGCACGTATTCGTGCCAATTATCGATAGAAAGAACGATTGCGGGAGCTGGGAAGTGAATCCTTACCTACCGTCGATGCAAAACGATTGGAAACATCGAATATCACGTATTCGTGCGAATTTTAGATAGAAAGAATGATTGCGGGAGCTGGGAAGTGAATCCTTACCTACCGTCGATGCGAAACGATTGGAAACATCGAATATTACGTATGCGTGCCAATTATCGATAGAACGAACAATTGCGGGAGCTGGAAAGTGGATCCTTAGCTTCTGTCGATACAGAACGATTAGAAACATCGAATATCACATATTCGTGCCAATTATCGATAGAAAGAACGATTGCGGGAGCTGGGAAGTGAATCCTCAGCTACCATCGATGCAGAACGATTGGAAACATCGAATATCACGTATCCGTGCCAATTATCGATAGAACGAACGATTGCGGGAGCTGGAAAGTGGATCCTTAGCTACCGTCGATGCAGAACGATTGGAAACATCGAATATCACATATTCGTGCCAATTATCGATAGAAAGAACGATTGCGGGAGCTGGGAGGTGAATCCTCAGCTACCGTCGATGCAGAACGATTGGAAACATCGAATATCACGTATGCGTGCCAATTATCGATAGAAAGAACGATTGCGGTTGCTGGGAAGTGAATTCTTAGCTACCGTCGATGCAGAACGATTGGAAACATCGAATATCACGTATGCGTGCCAATTATCGATAGAAAGAACGATTGCTGGAGCTGGGAAGTGAATCCTTACCTACCGTCGATGCAAAACGATTGGAAACATCGAATATCACGTATTCGTGCGAATTTTAGATAGAAAGAATGATTGCGGGAGCTGGGAAGTGAATCCTTACCTACCGTCGATGCGAAACGATTGGAAACATCGAATATCACGTATGCGTGCCAATTATCGATAGAACGAACGATTGCGGGAGCTGGAAAGTGGATCCTTAGCTACCGTCGATGCAGAACGATTGGAAACATCGAATATCACGTATTCGTGCCAATTTTAGATAGAAAGAACGATTGCTGGAGCTGGGAAGTGAATCCTTACCTACCGTCGATGCAAAACGATTGGAAACATCGAATATCACGTATGCGTGCTAATTATCGATAGAAAGAACGATTGCGGGAGCTGGGAAGTTAATCCTCACCTATCGTCGATGCAAAACGATTGCAAACATCGAATAGCACGTATTCGTGCCAATTATCGATAGAAAGAACGATTGCGGGAGCTGGGAAGTGAATCCTTACCTACCGTCGATGCAAAACGATTGGAAACCTCGAATAGCACGTATTCGTGTCAATTATCGATAGAAAGAACGATTGCTGGAGCTGGGAAGTGAATCCTTAGCTACCGTCGATGCAGAACGATTGGAAACATCGAATATCACGTATTCGTGCGAATTTTAGATAGAAAGAATGATTGCGGGAGCTGGGAAGTGGATCCTTACCTACCGTCGATGCGAAACGATTGGAAACATGGAATATCACGTATGCGTGCCAATTATCGATAGAACGAACGATTGCGGGAGCTGGAAAGTGGATCCTTAGCTACCGTCGATGTAGAACGATTAGAAACATCGAATATCACATATTCGTGCCAATTATCGATAGAAAGAACGATTGCGGGAGCTGGGAAGTGAATCCTCAGCTACCATCGATGCAGAACGATTGGAAACATCGAATATCACGTATCCGTGCCAATTATCGATAGAACGAACGATTGCGGGAGCTGGAAAGTGGATCCTTAGCTACCGTCGATGCAGAACGATTGGAAACATCGAATATCACATATTCGTGCCAATTATCGATAGAAAGAACGATTGCGGTTGCTGGGAAGTGAATTCTTAGCTACCGTCGATGCAGAACGATTGGAAACATCGAATATCACGTATTCGTGCGAATTTTAGATAGAAGGAATGATTGCGGGAGCTGGGAAGTGAATCCTTACCTACCGTCGATGCGAAACGATTGGAAACATCGAATATCACGTATGCGTGCCAATTATCGATAGAACGAACGATTGCGGGAGCTGGAAAGTGGATCCTTAGCTACCGTCGATGCAGAACGATTGGAAACATCGAATATCACGTATTCGTGCCAATTTTAGATAGAAAGAACGATTGCTGGAGCTGGGAAGTGAATCCTTAGCTACCGTCGATGCAGAACGATTAGAAACATCGAATTTCACGTATTCGTTCCAATTATCCATAGAAAGAACGATTGCGGGAGCAGGGAAGTGAATCCATACCTACCGCCGATGCGAAACGATTGGAAACATCGAATATCACGTATTCGTGCGAATTTTAGATAGAAAGAATGATTGCGGGAGCTGGGAAGTGAATCCTTAGCTACCGTCGATGCAGAACGATTAGAAACATCGAATATCACATATTCGTGCCAATTATCGATAGAAAGAACGATTTCGGGAGCTGGGAAGTGAAGCCTCAGCTACCATCGATGCCGAACGATTGGAAACATCGAATATCACGTATCCGTGCCAATTATCAATAGAAAGAACGATTGCGGGAGCTGGGAAGTGAATCCTTAGCTACCGCCGATGCGAAACGATTGGAAACATCGAATATCTCGTATTCGTCCGAATTTTAGATAGAAAGAATGATTGCGGGAGCTGGGAAGTGAATCCATACCTACCGTCGATGCCAAACGATTGGAAACATCGAATATCGCGTATTCGTGCCAATTATCGATAGAAAGAACGATTGCGGGAGCTGGGAAGTGAATCCTTACCTCCCGTCGATGCAGAACGATTGGAAACATCGAATGTAACGTATTCGAGCCAATTACCGACAGAAAGAACGATTGCGAGGGCTGGGAAGTGAATCCTTACCTACCGTCGATGAAAAACGATTGGAAACATCGAATAGCACGTATTCGTGCCAATTATCGATAGAAAGAACGATTGCGGGAGCTGGGAAGTGAATCCTCACCAATCGTCGATGCAAAACGATTGCAAACATCGAATAGCACGTATTCGTGCCAATTATCGGTACAAAGAACGATTGCGGGAGCTGGGAAGTGAATCCTTTCCTACCGTCGATGCGAAACGATTGGAAACATCGAATATCACGTATTCGTGCGAATTTTAGATAGAAAGAATGATTGCGGGAGCTGGGAAGTGAATTCTTACCTACCGTCGATGCGAAACGATTGGAAACATCGAATATCACGTATGCGTGGCAATTATCGATAGAACGAACGATTGCGGGAGCTGGAAAGTGGATCCTTAGCTACCGTCGATGCAGAACGATTGGAAACATCGAATATCACATATTCGTGTCAATTATCGATAGAAAGAACGATTGCGGGAGCTGGGAAGTGAATCCTCAGCTACCGTCGATGCAGAACGATTGGAAACATCGAATATCACGTATGCGTGCCAATTATCGATAGAAAGAACGATTGCGGGAGCTGGGAAGTGAATCCTTAGCTACCGTCGATGCAGAACGATTGGAAACATCGAATATCACATATTCGTGCCAATTAACGATAGAAAGAACGATTGCGGGTGCTGGGAAGTGAATTCTTAGCTACCGTCGATGCAGAACGATTGGAAACATCGAATATCACGTATGCGTGCCAATTATCGATTGAACGAACGATTGCGGGAGCTGGAAAGTGGATCCTTAGCTACCGTCGATGCGAAACGATTGCAAACATCGAATATCACGTATGCGTGCCAATTATCGATAGAACGAACGATTGCGGGAGCTGGAAAGTGGATCCTTAGCTACCGTCGATGCAGAACGATTGGAAACATCGAATATCATGTATTCGTGCCAATTTTAGATAGAAAGAACGATTGCTGGAGCTGGGAAGTGAATCCTTACCTACCGTCGATGCAAAACGATTGGAAACATCGAATATCACGTATGCGTGCTAATTATCGATAGAAAGAACGATTGCGGGAGCTGGGAAGTTAATCCTCACCTATCGTCGATGCAAAACGATTGCAAACATCGAATAGCACGTATTCGTGCCAATTATCGATAGAAAGAACGATTGCGGGAGCTGGGAAGTGAATCCTTACCTACCGTCGATGCAAAACGATTGGAAACATCGAATATCACGTATTCGTGCGAATTTTAGATAGAAAGAATGATTGCGGGAGCTGGGAAGTGAATCCTTACCTACCGTCGATGCGAAACGATTGGAAACATCGAATATTACGTATGCGTGCCAATTATCGATAGAACGAACAATTGCGGGAGCTGGAAAGTGGATCCTTAGCTTCTGTCGATACAGAACGATTAGAAACATCGAATATCACATATTCGTGCCAATTATCGATAGAAAGAACGATTGCGGGAGCTGGGAAGTGAATCCTCAGCTACCATCGATGCAGAACGATTGGAAACATCGAATATCACGTATCCGTGCCAATTATCGATAGAACGAACGATTGCGGGAGCTGGAAAGTGGATCCTTAGCTACCGTCGATGCAGAACGATTGGAAACATCGAATATCACATATTCGTGCCAATTATCGATAGAAAGAACGATTGCGGGAGCTGGGAGGTGAATCCTCAGCTACCGTCGATGCAGAACGATTGGAAACATCGAATATCACGTATGCGTGCCAATTATCGATAGAAAGAACGATTGCGGTTGCTGGGAAGTGAATTCTTAGCTACCGTCGATGCAGAACGATTGGAAACATCGAATATCACGTATGCGTGCCAATTATCGATAGAAAGAACGATTGCTGGAGCTGGGAAGTGAATCCTTACCTACCGTCGATGCAAAACGATTGGAAACATCGAATATCACGTATTCGTGCGAATTTTAGATAGAAAGAATGATTGCGGGAGCTGGGAAGTGAATCCTTACCTACCGTCGATGCGAAACGATTGGAAACATCGAATATCACGTATGCGTGCCAATTATCGATAGAACGAACGATTGCGGGAGCTGGAAAGTGGATCCTTAGCTACCGTCGATGCAGAACGATTGGAAACATCGAATATCACGTATTCGTGCCAATTTTAGATAGAAAGAACGATTGCTGGAGCTGGGAAGTGAATCCTTACCTACCGTCGATGCAAAACGATTGGAAACATCGAATATCACGTATGCGTGCTAATTATCGATAGAAAGAACGATTGCGGGAGCTGGGAAGTTAATCCTCACCTATCGTCGATGCAAAACGATTGCAAACATCGAATAGCACGTATTCGTGCCAATTATCGATAGAAAGAACGATTGCGGGAGCTGGGAAGTGAATCCTTACCTACCGTCGATGCAAAACGATTGGAAACCTCGAATAGCACGTATTCGTGTCAATTATCGATAGAAAGAACGATTGCTGGAGCTGGGAAGTGAATCCTTAGCTACCGTCGATGCAGAACGATTGGAAACATCGAATATCACGTATTCGTGCGAATTTTAGATAGAAAGAATGATTGCGGGAGCTGGGAAGTGGATCCTTACCTACCGTCGATGCGAAACGATTGGAAACATCGAATATCACGTATGCGTGCCAATTATCGATAGAACGAACGATTGCGGGAGCTGGAAAGTGGATCCTTAGCTACCGTCGATGCAGAACGATTAGAAACATCGAATATCACATATTCGTGCCAATTATCGATAGAAAGAACGATTGCGGGAGCTGGGAAGTGAATCCTTAGCTACCGCCGATGCGAAACGATTGGAAACATCGAATATCACGTATTCGTCCGAATTTTAGATAGAAAGAATGATTACGGGAGCTGGGAAGTGAATCCATACCTACCGCCGATGCGAAACCATTGGAAACATCGAATATCACGTATTCGTGCGAATTTTAGATAGAAAGAATGATTGCGGGAGCTGGGAAGTGAATCCTTAGCTACCGTCGATGCAGAACGATTGGAAACATCGAATATCACGTATGCGTGCCAATTATCGATAGAAAGAACGATTGCTGGAGCTGGGAAGTGAATCCTTACCTACCGTCGATGCAAAACGATTGGAAACATCGAATATCACGTATTCGTGCGAATTTTAGATAGAAAGAATGATTGCGGGAGCTGGGAAGTGAATCCTTACCTACCGTCGATGCGAAACGATTGGAAACATCGAATATCACGTATGCGTGCCAATTATCGATAGAACGAACGATTGCGGGAGCTGGAAAGTGGATCCTTAGCTACCGTCGATGCAGAACGATTGGAAACATCGAATATCACGTATTCGTGCCAATTTTAGATAGAAAGAACGATTGCTGGAGCTGGGAAGTGAATCCTTACCTACCGTCGATGCAAAACGATTGGAAACATCGAATATCACGTATGCGTGCTAATTATCGATAGAAAGAACGATTGCGGGAGCTGGGAAGTTAATCCTCACCTATCGTCGATGCAAAACGATTGCAAACATCGAATAGCACGTATTCGTGCCAATTATCGATAGAAAGAACGATTGCGGGAGCTGGGAAGTGAATCCTCACCTACCGTCGATGCAAAACGATTGGAAACCTCGAATAGCACGTATTCGTGTCAATTATCGATAGAAAGAACGATTGCTGGAGCTGGGAAGTGAATCCTTAGCTACCGTCGATGCAGAACCATTGGAAACATCGAATATCACGTATTCGTGCGAATTTTAGATAGAAAGAATGATTGCGGGAGCTGGGAAGTGAATCCTTACCTACCGTCGATGCGAAACGATTGGAAACATCGAATATCACGTATGCGTGCCAATTATCGATAGAACGAACGATTGCGGGAGCTGGAAAGTGGATCCTTAGCTACCGTCGATGCAGAACGATTAGAAACATCGAATATCACATATTCGTGCCAATTATCGATAGAAAGAACGATTGCGGGAGCTGGGAAGTGAATCCTTAGCTACCGCCGATGCGAAACGATTGGAAACATCGAATATCACGTATTCGTCCGAATTTTAGATAGAAAGAATGATTACGGGAGCTGGGAAGTGAATCCATACCTACCGCCGATGTGAAACCATTGGAAACATCGAATATCACGTATTCGTGCGAATTTTAGATAGAAAGAATGATTGCGGGAGCTGGGAAGTGAATCCTTAGCTACCGTCGATGCAGAACGATTAGAAACATCGAATATCACATATTCGTGCCAATTATCGATAGAAAGAACGATTGCGGGAGCTGGGAAGTGAATCCTCAGCTACCATCGATGCCGAACGATTGGAAACATCGAATATCACGTATCCGTGCCAATTATCAATAGAAAGAACGATTGCGGGAGCTGGGAAGTGAATCCTTAGCTACCGCCGATGCGAAACGATTGGAAACATCGAATATCACGTATTCGTCCGAATTTTAGATAGAAAGAATGATTGCGGGAGCTGGGAAGTGAATCCATACCTACCGTCGATGCCAAACGATTGGAAACATCGAATATCGCGTATTCGTGCCAATTATCGATAGAAAGAACGATTGCGGGAGCTGGGAAGTGAATCCTTACCTCCCGTCGATGCAGAACGATTGGAAACATCGAATGTAACGTATTCGAGCCAATTACCGACAGAAAGAACGATTGCGAGGGCTGGGAAGTGAATCCTTACCTACCGTCGATGAAAAACGATTGGAAACATCGAATAGCACGTATTCGTGCCAATTATCGATAGAAAGAACGATTGCGGGAGCTGGGAAGTGAATCCTCACCAATCGTCGATGCAAAACGATTGCAAACATCGAATAGCACGTATTCGTGCCAATTATCGGTACAAAGAACGATTGCGGGAGCTGGGAAGTGAATCCTTTCCTACCGTCGATGCGAAACGATTGGAAACATCGAATATCACGTATTCGTGCGAATTTTAGATAGAAAGAATGATTGCGGGAGCTGGGAAGTGAATCCTTAGCTACCGTCGATGCAGAACGATTGGAAACATCGAATATCACGTATGCGTGCCAATTATCGATAGAACGAACGATTGCGGGAGCTGGAAAGTGAATCCTTAGCTACCGTCGATGCAGAACGATTAGAAACATCGAATATTACATATTCGTGCCAATTATCGATAGAAAGAACGATTGCGGGAGCTGGGAAGTGAATCCTCAGCTACCATCGATGCAGAACGATTGGAAACATCGAATATCACGTATCCGTGCCAATTATCGATAGAACGAACGATTGCGGGAGCTGGAAAGTGGATCCTTAGCTACCGTCGATGCAGAACGATTGGAAACATCGAATATCACATATTCGTGCCAATTATCGATAGAAAGAACGATTGCGGGAGCTGGGAGGTGAATCCTCAGCTACCGTCGATGCAGAACGATTGGAAACATCGAATATCACGTATGCGTGCCAATTATCGATAGAAAGAACGATTGCGGTTGCTGGGAAGTGAATTCTTAGCTACCGTCGATGCAGAACGATTGGAAACATCGAATATCACGTATGCGTGCCAATTATCGATAGAACGAACGATTGCGGGAGCTGGAAAGTGGATCCTTAGCTACCGTCGATGCAGAACGATTAGAAACATCGAATGTCACATATTCGTGCCAATTATCGATAGAAAGAACGATTGCGGGAGCTGGGAAGTGAATCCTCAGCTACCATCGATGCAGAACGATTGGAAACATCGAATATCACGTATCCGTGCCAATTATCGATAGAACGAACGATTGCGGGAGCTGGAAAGTGGATCCTTAGCTACCGTCGATGCAGAACGATTGGAAACATCGAATATCACATATTCGTCCGAATTTTAGATAGAAAGAATGATTGCGGGAGCTGGGAAGTGAATCCTTACCTACCGTCGATGCGAAACGATTGGAAACATCGAATATCACGTATGCGTGCCAATTATCGATAGAACGAACGATTGCGGGAGCTGGAAAGTGGATCCTTAGCTACCGTCGATGCAGAACGATTAGAAACATCGAATATCACATATTCGTGCCAATTATCGATAGAAAGAACGATTGCGGGAGCTGGGAAGTGAATCCTCAGCTACCATCGATGCAGAACGATTGGAAACATCGAATATCACGTATCCGTGCCAATTATCGATAGAACGAACGATTGCGGGAGCTGGAAAGTGGATCCTTACCTCCCGTCGATGCAGAACGATTGGAAACATCGAATGTAACGTATTCGAGCCAATTACCGACAGAAAGAACGATTGCGAGGGCTGGGAAGTGAATCCTTACCTACCGTCGATGAAAAACGATTGGAAACATCGAATAGCACGTATTCGTGCCAATTATCGATAGAAAGAACGATTGCGGGAGCTGGGAAGTGAATCCTCACCAATCGTCGATGCAAAACGATTGCAAACATCGAATAGCACGTATTCGTGCCAATTATCGGTACAAAGAACGATTGCGGGAGCTGGGAAGTGAATCCTTTCCTACCGTCGATGCGAAACGATTGGAAACATCGAATATCACGTATTCGTGCGAATTTTAGATAGAAAGAATGATTGCGGGAGCTGGGAAGTGAATCCTTAGCTACCGTCGATGCAGAACGATTGGAAACATCGAATATCACGTATGCGTGCCAATTATCGATAGAAAGAACGATTGCGGGAGCTGGGAAGTGAATCCTTACCTCCCGTCGATGCAGAACGATTGGAAACATCGAATGTAACGTATTCGAGCCAATTACCGACAGAAAGAACGATTGCGAGGGCTGGGAAGTGAATCCTTACCTACCGTCGATGAAAAACGATTGGAAACATCGAATAGCACGTATTCGTGCCAATTATCGATAGAAAGAACGATTGCGGGAGCTGGGAAGTGAATCCTCACCAATCGTCGATGCAAAACGATTGCAAACATCGAATAGCACGTATTCGTGCCAATTATCGGTACAAAGAACGATTGCGGGAGCTGGGAAGTGAATTCTTTCCTACCGTCGATGCGAAACGATTGGAAACATCGAATATCACGTATTCGTGCGAATTTTAGATAGAAAGAATGATTGCGGGAGCTGGGAAGTGAATCCTTAGCTACCGTCGATGCAGAACGATTGGAAACATCGAATATCACGTATGCGTGCCAATTATCGATAGAACGAACGATTGCGGGAGCTGGAAAGTGAATCCTTAGCTACCGTCGATGCAGAACGATTAGAAACATCGAATATCACATATTCGTGCCAATTATCGATAGAAAGAACGATTGCGGGAGCTGGGAAGTGAATCCTCAGCTACCATCGATGCAGAACGATTGGAAACATCGAATATCACGTATCCGTGCCAATTATCGATAGAACGAACGATTGCGGGAGCTGGAAAGTGGATCCTTAGCTACCGTCGATGCAGAACGATTGGAAACATCGAATATCACATATTCGTGCCACTTATCGATAGAAAGAACGATTGCGGGAGCTGGGAGGTGAATCCTCAGCTACCGTCGATGCAGAACGATTGGAAACATCGAATATCACGTATGCGTGCCAATTATCGATAGAAAGAACGATTGCGGTTGCTGGGAAGTGAATTCTTAGCTACCGTCGATGAAAAACGATTGGAAACATCGAATAGCACGTATTCGTGCCAATTATCGATAGAAAGAACGATTGCGGGAGCTGGGAAGTGAATCCTCACCAATCGTCGATGCAAAACGATTGCAAACATCGAATAGCACGTATTCGTGCCAATTATCGGTACAAAGAACGATTGCGGGAGCTGGGAAGTGAATCCTTTCCTACCGTCGATGCGAAACGATTGGAAACATCGAATATCACGTATCGTGCGAATTTTAGATAGAAAGAATGATTGCGGGAGCTGGGAAGTGAATCCTTAGCTACCGTCGATGCAGAACGATTGGAAACATCGAATATCACGTATGCGTGCCAATTATCGATAGAACGAACGATTGCGGGAGCTGGAAAGTGAATCCTTAGCTACCGTCGATGCAGAACGATTAGAAACATCGAATATCACATATTCGTGCCAATTATCGATAGAAAGAACGATTGCGGGAGCTGGGAAGTGAATCCTCAGCTACCATCGATGCAGAACGATTGGAAACATCGAATATCACGTATCCGTGCCAATTATCGATAGAACGAACGATTGCGGGAGCTGGAAAGTGGATCCTTAGCTACCGTCGATGCAGAACGATTGGAAACATCGAATATCACATATTCGTGCCACTTATCGATAGAAAGAACGATTGCGGGAGCTGGGAGGTGAATCCTCAGCTACCGTCGATGCAGAACGATTGGAAACATCGAATATCACGTATGCGTGCCAATTATCGATAGAAAGAACGATTGCGGTTGCTGGGAAGTGAATTCTTAGCTACCGTCGATGCAGAACGATTGGAAACATCGAATATCACGTATGCGTGCCAATTATCGATAGAACGAACGATTGCGGGAGCTGGAAAGTGGATCCTTAGCTACCGTCGATGCAGAACGATTAGAAACATCGAATGTCACATATTCGTGCCAATTATCGATAGAAAGAACGATTGCGGGAGCTGGGAAGTGAATCCTCAGCTACCATCGATGCAGAACGATTGGAAACATCGAATATCACGTATCCGTGCCAATTATCGATAGAACGAACGATTGCGGGAGCTGGAAAGTGGATCCTTAGCTACCGTCGATGCAGAACGATTGGAAACATCGAATATCACATATTCGTCCGAATTTTAGATAGAAAGAATGATTGCGGGAGCTGGGAAGTGAATCCTTACCTACCGTCGATGCGAAACGATTGGAAACATCGAATATCACGTATGCGTGCCAATTATCGATAGAACGAACGATTGCGGGAGCTGGAAAGTGGATCCTTAGCTACCGTCGATGCAGAACGATTAGAAACATCGAATATCACATATTCGTGCCAATTATCGATAGAAAGAACGATTGCGGGAGCTGGGAAGTGAATCCTCAGCTACCATCGATGCAGAACGATTGGAAACATCGAATATCACGTACCCGGCCAATTATCGATAGAACGAACGATTGCGGGAGCTGGAAAGTGGATCCTTAGCTACCGTCGATGCAGAACGATTGGAAACATCGAATATCACATATTCGTGCCAATTATCGATAGAAAGAACGATTGCTGGAGCTGGGAAGTGAATCCTTACCTACCGTCGATGCAAAACGATTGGAAACATCGAATATCACGTATGCGTGCCAATTATCGATAGAACGAACGATTGCGGGAGCTGGAAAGTGGATCCTTAGCTACCGTCGATGCAGAACGATTGGAAACATCGAATATCACGTATTCGTGCCAATTTTAGATAGAAAGAACGATTGCTGGAGCTGGGAAGTGAATCCTTACCTACCGTCGATGCAAAACGATTGGAAACATCGAATATCACGTATGCGTGCTAATTATCGATAGAAAGAACGATTGCGGGAGCTGGGAAGTTAATCCTCACCTATCGTCGATGCAAAACGATTGCAAACATCGAATAGCACGTATTCGTGCCAATTATCGATAGAAAGAACGATTGCGGGAGCTGGGAAGTGAATCCTTACCTACCGTCGATGCGAAACGATTGGAAACATCGAATATCACGTATTCGTCCGAATTTTAGATAGAAAGAATGATTGCGGGAGCTGGGAAGTGAATCCTTACCTACCGTCGATGCGAAACGATTGGAAACATCGAATATCACGTATGCGTGCCAATTATCGACAGAACGAACGATTGCGGGTGCTGGAAAGTGGATCCTTAGCTACCGTCGATGCAGAACGATTAGAAACATCGAATATCACATATTCGTGCCAATTATCGATAGAAAGAACGATTGCGGGAGCTGGGAAGTGAATCCTCAGCTACCATCGATGCAGAACGATTGGA
The DNA here is from genome assembly GCA_963583965.1 of Nomada ferruginata. Lineage (NCBI taxonomy): Eukaryota > Metazoa > Arthropoda > Insecta > Hymenoptera > Apidae > Nomada > Nomada ferruginata. The sequence continues at coordinate 1,847,340 of OY757225.1, read as the reverse complement.
AACATCGAATATCACGTATCCGTGCCAATTATCGATAGAACGAACGATTGCGGGAGCTGGAAAGTGGATCCTTAGCTACCGTCGATGCAGAACGATTGGAAACATCGAATATCACATATTCGTGCCAATTATCGATAGAAAGAACGATTGCGGGAGCTGGGAGGTGAATCCTCAGCTACCGTCGATGCAGAACGATTGGAAACATCGAATATCACGTATCCGTGCCAATTATCGATAGAACGAACGATTGCGGGAGCTGGAAAGTGGATCCTTAGCTACCGTCGATGCAGAACGATTGGAAACATCGAATATCACATATTCGTGCCAATTATCGATAGAAAGAACGATTGCGGGAGCTGGGAGGTGAATCCTCAGCTACCGTCGATGCAGAACGATTGGAAACATCGAATATCACGTATGCGTGCCAATTATCGATAGAAAGAACGATTGCTGGAGCTGGGAAGTGAATCCTTACCTACCGTCGATGCAAAACGATTGGAAACATCGAATATCACGTATGCGTGCCAATTATCGATAGAAAGAACGATTGCTGGAGCTGGGAAGTGAATCCTTACCTACCGTCGATGCAAAACGATTGGAAACATCGAATATCACGTATGCGTGCCAATTATCGATAGAACGAACGATTGCGGGAGCTGGAAAGTGGATCCTTAGCTACCGTCGATGCAGAACGATTGGAAACATCGAATATCACGTATTCGTGCCAATTTTAGATAGAAAGAACGATTGCTGGAGCTGGGAAGTGAATCCTTACCTACCGTCGATGCAAAACGATTGGAAACATCGAATATCACGTATGCGTGCTAATTATCGATAGAAAGAACGATTGCGGGAGCTGGGAAGTTAATCCTCACCTATCGTCGATGCAAAACGATTGCAAACATCGAATAGCACGTATTCGTGCCAATTATCGATAGAAAGAACGATTGCGGGAGCTGGGAAGTGAATCCTTACCTACCGTCGATGCGAAACGATTGGAAACATCGAATATCACGTATGCGTGCCAATTATCGATAGAACGAACGATTGCGGGAGCTGGAAAGTGGATCCTTAGCTACCGTCGATGCAGAACGATTAGAAACATCGAATATCACATATTCGTGCCAATTATCGATAGAAAGAACGATTGCGGGAGCTGGGAAGTGAATCCTTAGCTACCGCCGATGCGAAACGATTGGAAACATCGAATATCACGTATTCGTCCGAATTTTAGATAGAAAGAATGATTGCGGGAGCTGGGAAGTGAATCCATACCTACCGCCGATGCGAAACCATTGGAAACATCGAATATCACGTATTCGTGCGAATTTTAGATAGAAAGAATGATTGCGGGAGCTGGGAAGTGAATCCTTAGCTACCGTCGATGCAGAACGATTGGAAACATCGAATATCACGTATGCGTGCCAATTATCGATAGAACGAACGATTGCGGGAGCTGGAAAGTGAATCCTTAGCTACCGTCGATGCAGAACGATTGGAAACATCGAATTTCACGTATTCGTGCCAATTATCCATAGAAAGAACGATTGCGGGAGCAGGGAAGTGAATCCATACCTACCGCCGATGCGAAACGATTGGAAACATCGAATATCACGTATGCGTGCCAATTATCGATAGAACGAACGATTGCGGGAGCTGGAAAGTGGATCCTTAGCTACCGTCGATGCAGAACGATTGTAAACATCGAATATCACATATTCGTGCCAATTATCGATAGAAAGAACGATTGCGGGAGCTGGGAAGTGAATCCTTTCCTACCGTCGATGCGAAACGATTGGAAACATCGAATATCACGTATTCGTCCGAATTTTAGATAGAAAGAATGATTGCGGGAGCTGGGAAGTGAATCCTTACCTACCGTCGATGCGAAACGATTGGAAACATCGAATATCACGCATGCGTGCCAATTATCGACAGAACGAACGATTGCGGGAGCTGGAAAGTGGATCCTTAGCTACCGTCGATGCAGAACGATTAGAAACATCGAATATCACATATTCGTGCCAATTATCGATAGAAAGAACGATTGCGGGAGCTGGGAAGTGAATCCTCAGCTACCATCGATGCAGAACGATTGGAAACATCGAATATCACGTATCCGTGCCAATTATCGATAGAACGAACGATTGCGGGAGCTGGAAAGTGGATCCTTAGCTACCGTCGATGCAGAACGATTGGAAACATCGAATATCACATATTCGTGCCAATTATCGATAGAAAGAACGATTGCGGGAGCTGGGAGGTGAATCCTCAGCTACCGTCGATGCAGAACGATTGGAAACATCGAATATCACGTATGCGTGCCAATTATCGATAGAAAGAACGATTGCGGTTGCTGGGAAGTGAATTCTTAGCTACCGTCGATGCAGAACGATTGGAAACATCGAATATCACGTATGCGTGCCAATTATCGATAGAAAGAACGATTGCTGGAGCTGGGAAGTGAATCCTTACCTACCGTCGATGCAAAACGATTGGAAACATCGAATATCACGTATTCGTGCGAATTTTAGATAGAAAGAATGATTGCGGGAGCTGGGAAGTGAATCCTTACCTACCGTCGATGCGAAACGATTGGAAACATCGAATATCACGTATGCGTGCTAATTATCGATAGAAAGAACGATTGCGGGAGCTGGGAAGTTAATCCTCACCTATCGTCGATGCAAAACGATTGCAAACATCGAATAGCTCGTATTCGTGCCAATTATCGATAGAAAGAACGATTGCGGGAGCTGGGAAGTGAATCCTTACCTACCGTCGATGCAAAACGATTGGAAACATCGAATATCACGTATGCGTGCCAATTATCGATAGAACGAACGATTGCGGGAGCTGGAAAGTGGATCCTTAGCTACCGTCGATGCAGAACGATTAGAAACATCGAATATCACATATTCGTGCCAATTATCGATAGAAAGAACGATTGCGGGAGCTGGGAAGTGAATCCTTAGCTACCGCCGATGCGAAACGATTGGAAACATCGAATATCACGTATTCGTCCGAATTTTAGATAGAAAGAATGATTACGGGAGCTGGGAAGTGAATCCATACCTACCGCCGATGCGAAACCATTGGAAACATCGAATATCACGTATTCGTGCGAATTTTAGATAGAAAGAATGATTGCGGGAGCTGGGAAGTGAATCCTTAGCTACCGTCGATGCAGAACGATTAGAAACATCGAATATCACATATTCGTGCCAATTATCGATAGAAAGAACGATTGCGGGAGCTGGGAAGTGAATCCTCAGCTACCATCGATGCCGAACGATTGGAAACATCGAATATCACGTATCCGTGCCAATTATCAATAGAAAGAACGATTGCGGGAGCTGGGAAGTGAATCCTTAGCTACCGCCGATGCGAAACGATTGGAAACATCGAATATCACGTATTCGTCCGAATTTTAGATAGAAAGAATGATTGCGGGAGCTGGGAAGTGAATCCATACCTACCGTCGATGCCAAACGATTGGAAACATCGAATATCGCGTATTCGTGCCAATTATCGATAGAAAGAACGATTGCGGGAGCTGGGAAGTGAATCCTTACCTCCCGTCGATGCAGAACGATTGGAAACATCGAATGTAACGTATTCGAGCCAATTACCGACAGAAAGAACGATTGCGAGGGCTGGGAAGTGAATCCTTACCTACCGTCGATGCGAAACGATTGGAAACATCGAATATTACGTATGCGTGCCAATTATCGATAGAACGAACAATTGCGGGAGCTGGAAAGTGGATCCTTAGCTTCTGTCGATACAGAACGATTAGAAACATCGAATATCACATATTCGTGCCAATTATCGATAGAAAGAACGATTGCGGGAGCTGGGAAGTGAATCCTCAGCTACCATCGATGCAGAACGATTGGAAACATCGAATATCACGTATCCGTGCCAATTATCGATAGAACGAACGATTGCGGGAGCTGGAAAGTGGATCCTTAGCTACCGTCGATGCAGAACGATTGGAAACATCGAATATCACATATTCGTGCCAATTATCGATAGAAAGAACGATTGCGGGAGCTGGGAGGTGAATCCTCAGCTACCGTCGATGCAGAACGATTGGAAACATCGAATATCACGTATGCGTGCCAATTATCGATAGAAAGAACGATTGCGGTTGCTGGGAAGTGAATTCTTAGCTACCGTCGATGCAGAACGATTGGAAACATCGAATATCACGTATGCGTGCCAATTATCGATAGAAAGAACGATTGCTGGAGCTGGGAAGTGAATCCTTACCTACCGTCGATGCAAAACGATTGGAAACATCGAATATCACGTATTCGTGCGAATTTTAGATAGAAAGAATGATTGCGGGAGCTGGGAAGTGAATCCTTACCTACCGTCGATGCGAAACGATTGGAAACATCGAATATCACGTATGCGTGCCAATTATCGATAGAACGAACGATTGCGGGAGCTGGAAAGTGGATCCTTAGCTACCGTCGATGCAGAACGATTGGAAACATCGAATATCACGTATTCGTGCCAATTTTAGATAGAAAGAACGATTGCTGGAGCTGGGAAGTGAATCCTTACCTACCGTCGATGCAAAACGATTGGAAACATCGAATATCACGTATGCGTGCTAATTATCGATAGAAAGAACGATTGCGGGAGCTGGGAAGTTAATCCTCACCTATCGTCGATGCAAAACGATTGCAAACATCGAATAGCACGTATTCGTGCCAATTATCGATAGAAAGAACGATTGCGGGAGCTGGGAAGTGAATCCTTACCTACCGTCGATGCAAAACGATTGGAAACCTCGAATAGCACGTATTCGTGTCAATTATCGATAGAAAGAACGATTGCTGGAGCTGGGAAGTGAATCCTTAGCTACCGTCGATGCAGAACGATTGGAAACATCGAATATCACGTATTCGTGCGAATTTTAGATAGAAAGAATGATTGCGGGAGCTGGGAAGTGGATCCTTACCTACCGTCGATGCGAAACGATTGGAAACATCGAATATCACGTATGCGTGCCAATTATCGATAGAACGAACGATTGCGGGAGCTGGAAAGTGGATCCTTAGCTACCGTCGATGCAGAACGATTAGAAACATCGAATATCACATATTCGTGCCAATTATCGATAGAAAGAACGATTGCGGGAGCTGGGAAGTGAATCCTTAGCTACCGCCGATGCGAAACGATTGGAAACATCGAATATCACGTATTCGTCCGAATTTTAGATAGAAAGAATGATTACGGGAGCTGGGAAGTGAATCCATACCTACCGCCGATGCGAAACCATTGGAAACATCGAATATCACGTATTCGTGCGAATTTTAGATAGAAAGAATGATTGCGGGAGCTGGGAAGTGAATCCTTAGCTACCGTCGATGCAGAACGATTGGAAACATCGAATATCACGTATGCGTGCCAATTATCGATAGAAAGAACGATTGCTGGAGCTGGGAAGTGAATCCTTACCTACCGTCGATGCAAAACGATTGGAAACATCGAATATCACGTATTCGTGCGAATTTTAGATAGAAAGAATGATTGCGGGAGCTGGGAAGTGAATCCTTACCTACCGTCGATGCGAAACGATTGGAAACATCGAATATCACGTATGCGTGCCAATTATCGATAGAACGAACGATTGCGGGAGCTGGAAAGTGGATCCTTAGCTACCGTCGATGCAGAACGATTGGAAACATCGAATATCACGTATTCGTGCCAATTTTAGATAGAAAGAACGATTGCTGGAGCTGGGAAGTGAATCCTTACCTACCGTCGATGCAAAACGATTGGAAACATCGAATATCACGTATGCGTGCTAATTATCGATAGAAAGAACGATTGCGGGAGCTGGGAAGTTAATCCTCACCTATCGTCGATGCAAAACGATTGCAAACATCGAATAGCACGTATTCGTGCCAATTATCGATAGAAAGAACGATTGCGGGAGCTGGGAAGTGAATCCTCACCTACCGTCGATGCAAAACGATTGGAAACCTCGAATAGCACGTATTCGTGTCAATTATCGATAGAAAGAACGATTGCTGGAGCTGGGAAGTGAATCCTTAGCTACCGTCGATGCAGAACGATTGGAAACATCGAATATCACGTATTCGTGCGAATTTTAGATAGAAAGAATGATTGCGGGAGCTGGGAAGTGAATCCTTACCTACCGTCGATGCGAAACGATTGGAAACATCGAATATCACGTATGCGTGCCAATTATCGATAGAACGAACGATTGCGGGAGCTGGAAAGTGGATCCTTAGCTACCGTCGATGCAGAACGATTAGAAACATCGAATATCACATATTCGTGCCAATTATCGATAGAAAGAACGATTGCGGGAGCTGGGAAGTGAATCCTTAGCTACCGCCGATGCGAAACGATTGGAAACATCGAATATCACGTATTCGTCCGAATTTTAGATAGAAAGAATGATTACGGGAGCTGGGAAGTGAATCCATACCTACCGCCGATGTGAAACCATTGGAAACATCGAATATCACGTATTCGTGCGAATTTTAGATAGAAAGAATGATTGCGGGAGCTGGGAAGTGAATCCTTAGCTACCGTCGATGCAGAACGATTAGAAACATCGAATATCACATATTCGTGCCAATTATCGATAGAAAGAACGATTGCGGGAGCTGGGAAGTGAATCCTCAGCTACCATCGATGCCGAACGATTGGAAACATCGAATATCACGTATCCGTGCCAATTATCAATAGAAAGAACGATTGCGGGAGCTGGGAAGTGAATCCTTAGCTACCGCCGATGCGAAACGATTGGAAACATCGAATATCACGTATTCGTCCGAATTTTAGATAGAAAGAATGATTGCGGGAGCTGGGAAGTGAATCCATACCTACCGTCGATGCCAAACGATTGGAAACATCGAATATCGCGTATTCGTGCCAATTATCGATAGAAAGAACGATTGCGGGAGCTGGGAAGTGAATCCTTACCTCCCGTCGATGCAGAACGATTGGAAACATCGAATGTAACGTATTCGAGCCAATTACCGACAGAAAGAACGATTGCGAGGGCTGGGAAGTGAATCCTTACCTACCGTCGATGAAAAACGATTGGAAACATCGAATAGCACGTATTCGTGCCAATTATCGATAGAAAGAACGATTGCGGGAGCTGGGAAGTGAATCCTCACCAATCGTCGATGCAAAACGATTGCAAACATCGAATAGCACGTATTCGTGCCAATTATCGGTACAAAGAACGATTGCGGGAGCTGGGAAGTGAATCCTTTCCTACCGTCGATGCGAAACGATTGGAAACATCGAATATCACGTATTCGTGCGAATTTTAGATAGAAAGAATGATTGCGGGAGCTGGGAAGTGAATCCTTAGCTACCGTCGATGCAGAACGATTGGAAACATCGAATATCACGTATGCGTGCCAATTATCGATAGAACGAACGATTGCGGGAGCTGGAAAGTGAATCCTTAGCTACCGTCGATGCAGAACGATTAGAAACATCGAATATTACATATTCGTGCCAATTATCGATAGAAAGAACGATTGCGGGAGCTGGGAAGTGAATCCTCAGCTACCATCGATGCAGAACGATTGGAAACATCGAATATCACGTATGCGTGCCAATTATCGATAGAAAGAACGATTGCGGTTGCTGGGAAGTGAATTCTTAGCTACCGTCGATGCAGAACGATTGGAAACATCGAATATCACGTATGCGTGCCAATTATCGATAGAACGAACGATTGCGGGAGCTGGAAAGTGGATCCTTAGCTACCGTCGATGCAGAACGATTAGAAACATCGAATGTCACATATTCGTGCCAATTATCGATAGAAAGAACGATTGCGGGAGCTGGGAAGTGAATCCTCAGCTACCATCGATGCAGAACGATTGGAAACATCGAATATCACGTATCCGTGCCAATTATCGATAGAACGAACGATTGCGGGAGCTGGAAAGTGGATCCTTAGCTACCGTCGATGCAGAACGATTGGAAACATCGAATATCACATATTCGTCCGAATTTTAGATAGAAAGAATGATTGCGGGAGCTGGGAAGTGAATCCTTACCTACCGTCGATGCGAAACGATTGGAAACATCGAATATCACGTATGCGTGCCAATTATCGATAGAACGAACGATTGCGGGAGCTGGAAAGTGGATCCTTAGCTACCGTCGATGCAGAACGATTAGAAACATCGAATATCACATATTCGTGCCAATTATCGATAGAAAGAACGATTGCGGGAGCTGGGAAGTGAATCCTCAGCTACCATCGATGCAGAACGATTGGAAACATCGAATATCACGTATCCGTGCCAATTATCGATAGAACGAACGATTGCGGGAGCTGGAAAGTGGATCCTTACCTCCCGTCGATGCAGAACGATTGGAAACATCGAATGTAACGTATTCGAGCCAATTACCGACAGAAAGAACGATTGCGAGGGCTGGGAAGTGAATCCTTACCTACCGTCGATGAAAAACGATTGGAAACATCGAATAGCACGTATTCGTGCCAATTATCGATAGAAAGAACGATTGCGGGAGCTGGGAAGTGAATCCTCACCAATCGTCGATGCAAAACGATTGCAAACATCGAATAGCACGTATTCGTGCCAATTATCGGTACAAAGAACGATTGCGGGAGCTGGGAAGTGAATCCTTTCCTACCGTCGATGCGAAACGATTGGAAACATCGAATATCACGTATTCGTGCGAATTTTAGATAGAAAGAATGATTGCGGGAGCTGGGAAGTGAATCCTTAGCTACCGTCGATGCAGAACGATTGGAAACATCGAATATCACGTATGCGTGCCAATTATCGATAGAAAGAACGATTGCGGGAGCTGGGAAGTGAATCCTTACCTCCCGTCGATGCAGAACGATTGGAAACATCGAATGTAACGTATTCGAGCCAATTACCGACAGAAAGAACGATTGCGAGGGCTGGGAAGTGAATCCTTACCTACCGTCGATGAAAAACGATTGGAAACATCGAATAGCACGTATTCGTGCCAATTATCGATAGAAAGAACGATTGCGGGAGCTGGGAAGTGAATCCTCACCAATCGTCGATGCAAAACGATTGCAAACATCGAATAGCACGTATTCGTGCCAATTATCGGTACAAAGAACGATTGCGGGAGCTGGGAAGTGAATTCTTTCCTACCGTCGATGCGAAACGATTGGAAACATCGAATATCACGTATTCGTGCGAATTTTAGATAGAAAGAATGATTGCGGGAGCTGGGAAGTGAATCCTTAGCTACCGTCGATGCAGAACGATTGGAAACATCGAATATCACGTATGCGTGCCAATTATCGATAGAACGAACGATTGCGGGAGCTGGAAAGTGAATCCTTAGCTACCGTCGATGCAGAACGATTAGAAACATCGAATATCACATATTCGTGCCAATTATCGATAGAAAGAACGATTGCGGGAGCTGGGAAGTGAATCCTCAGCTACCATCGATGCAGAACGATTGGAAACATCGAATATCACGTATCCGTGCCAATTATCGATAGAACGAACGATTGCGGGAGCTGGAAAGTGGATCCTTAGCTACCGTCGATGCAGAACGATTGGAAACATCGAATATCACATATTCGTGCCACTTATCGATAGAAAGAACGATTGCGGGAGCTGGGAGGTGAATCCTCAGCTACCGTCGATGCAGAACGATTGGAAACATCGAATATCACGTATGCGTGCCAATTATCGATAGAAAGAACGATTGCGGTTGCTGGGAAGTGAATTCTTAGCTACCGTCGATGAAAAACGATTGGAAACATCGAATAGCACGTATTCGTGCCAATTATCGATAGAAAGAACGATTGCGGGAGCTGGGAAGTGAATCCTCACCAATCGTCGATGCAAAACGATTGCAAACATCGAATAGCACGTATTCGTGCCAATTATCGGTACAAAGAACGATTGCGGGAGCTGGGAAGTGAATCCTTTCCTACCGTCGATGCGAAACGATTGGAAACATCGAATATCACGTATCGTGCGAATTTTAGATAGAAAGAATGATTGCGGGAGCTGGGAAGTGAATCCTTAGCTACCGTCGATGCAGAACGATTGGAAACATCGAATATCACGTATGCGTGCCAATTATCGATAGAACGAACGATTGCGGGAGCTGGAAAGTGAATCCTTAGCTACCGTCGATGCAGAACGATTAGAAACATCGAATATCACATATTCGTGCCAATTATCGATAGAAAGAACGATTGCGGGAGCTGGGAAGTGAATCCTCAGCTACCATCGATGCAGAACGATTGGAAACATCGAATATCACGTATCCGTGCCAATTATCGATAGAACGAACGATTGCGGGAGCTGGAAAGTGGATCCTTAGCTACCGTCGATGCAGAACGATTGGAAACATCGAATATCACATATTCGTGCCACTTATCGATAGAAAGAACGATTGCGGGAGCTGGGAGGTGAATCCTCAGCTACCGTCGATGCAGAACGATTGGAAACATCGAATATCACGTATGCGTGCCAATTATCGATAGAAAGAACGATTGCGGTTGCTGGGAAGTGAATTCTTAGCTACCGTCGATGCAGAACGATTGGAAACATCGAATATCACGTATGCGTGCCAATTATCGATAGAACGAACGATTGCGGGAGCTGGAAAGTGGATCCTTAGCTACCGTCGATGCAGAACGATTAGAAACATCGAATGTCACATATTCGTGCCAATTATCGATAGAAAGAACGATTGCGGGAGCTGGGAAGTGAATCCTCAGCTACCATCGATGCAGAACGATTGGAAACATCGAATATCACGTATCCGTGCCAATTATCGATAGAACGAACGATTGCGGGAGCTGGAAAGTGGATCCTTAGCTACCGTCGATGCAGAACGATTGGAAACATCGAATATCACATATTCGTCCGAATTTTAGATAGAAAGAATGATTGCGGGAGCTGGGAAGTGAATCCTTACCTACCGTCGATGCGAAACGATTGGAAACATCGAATATCACGTATGCGTGCCAATTATCGATAGAACGAACGATTGCGGGAGCTGGAAAGTGGATCCTTAGCTACCGTCGATGCAGAACGATTAGAAACATCGAATATCACATATTCGTGCCAATTATCGATAGAAAGAACGATTGCGGGAGCTGGGAAGTGAATCCTCAGCTACCATCGATGCAGAACGATTGGAAACATCGAATATCACGTACCCGGCCAATTATCGATAGAACGAACGATTGCGGGAGCTGGAAAGTGGATCCTTAGCTACCGTCGATGCAGAACGATTGGAAACATCGAATATCACATATTCGTGCCAATTATCGATAGAAAGAACGATTGCTGGAGCTGGGAAGTGAATCCTTACCTACCGTCGATGCAAAACGATTGGAAACATCGAATATCACGTATGCGTGCCAATTATCGATAGAACGAACGATTGCGGGAGCTGGAAAGTGGATCCTTAGCTACCGTCGATGCAGAACGATTGGAAACATCGAATATCACGTATTCGTGCCAATTTTAGATAGAAAGAACGATTGCTGGAGCTGGGAAGTGAATCCTTACCTACCGTCGATGCAAAACGATTGGAAACATCGAATATCACGTATGCGTGCTAATTATCGATAGAAAGAACGATTGCGGGAGCTGGGAAGTTAATCCTCACCTATCGTCGATGCAAAACGATTGCAAACATCGAATAGCACGTATTCGTGCCAATTATCGATAGAAAGAACGATTGCGGGAGCTGGGAAGTGAATCCTTACCTACCGTCGATGCGAAACGATTGGAAACATCGAATATCACGTATTCGTCCGAATTTTAGATAGAAAGAATGATTGCGGGAGCTGGGAAGTGAATCCTTACCTACCGTCGATGCGAAACGATTGGAAACATCGAATATCACGTATGCGTGCCAATTATCGACAGAACGAACGATTGCGGGTGCTGGAAAGTGGATCCTTAGCTACCGTCGATGCAGAACGATTAGAAACATCGAATATCACATATTCGTGCCAATTATCGATAGAAAGAACGATTGCGGGAGCTGGGAAGTGAATCCTCAGCTACCATCGATGCAGAACGATTGGAAACATCGAATATCACGTATCCGTGCCAATTATCGATAGAACGAACGATTGCGGGAGCTGGAAAGTGGATCCTTAGCTACCGTCGATGCAGAACGATTGGAAACATCGAATATCACATATTCGTGCCAATTATCGATAGAAAGAACGATTGCGGGAGCTGGGAGGTGAATCCTCAGCTACCGTCGATGCAGAACGATTGGAAACATCGAATATCACGTATCCGTGCCAATTATCGATAGAACGAACGATTGCGGGAGCTGGAAAGTGGATCCTTAGCTACCGTCGATGCAGAACGATTGGAAACATCGAATATCACATATTCGTGCCAATTATCGATAGAAAGAACGATTGCGGGAGCTGGGAGGTGAATCCTCAGCTACCGTCGATGCAGAACGATTGGAAACATCGAATATCACGTATGCGTGCTAATTATCGATAGAAAGAACGATTGCGGTTGCTGGGAAGTGAATTCTTAGCTACCGTCGATGCAGAACGATTGGAAACATCGAATATCACGTATGCGTGCCAATTATCGATAGAAAGAACGATTGCTGGAGCTGGGAAGTGAATCCTTACCTACCGTCGATGCAAAACGATTGGAAACATCGAATATCACGTATGCGTGCCAATTATCGATAGAACGAACGATTGCGGGAGCTGGAAAGTGGATCCTTAGCTACCGTCGATGCAGAACGATTGGAAACATCGAATATCACGTATTCGTGCCAATTTTAGATAGAAAGAACGATTGCTGGAGCTGGGAAGTGAATCCTTACCTACCGTCGATGCAAAACGATTGGAAACATCGAATATCACGTATGCGTGCTAATTATCGATAGAAAGAACGATTGCGGGAGCTGGGAAGTTAATCCTCACCTATCGTCGATGCAAAACGATTGCAAACATCGAATAGCACGTATTCGTGCCAATTATCGATAGAAAGAACGATTGCGGGAGCTGGGAAGTGAATCCTTACCTACCGTCGATGCGAAACGATTGGAAACATCGAATATCACGTATGCGTGCCAATTATCGATAGAACGAACGATTGCGGGAGCTGGAAAGTGGATCCTTAGCTACCGTCGATGCAGAACGATTAGAAACATCGAATATCACATATTCGTGCCAATTATCGATAGAAAGAACGATTGCGGGAGCTGGGAAGTGAATCCTTAGCTACCGCCGATGCGAAACGATTGGAAACATCGAATATCACGTATTCGTCCGAATTTTAGATAGAAAGAATGATTGCGGGAGCTGGGAAGTGAATCCATACCTACCGCCGATGCGAAACCATTGGAAACATCGAATATCACGTATTCGTGCGAATTTTAGATAGAAAGAATGATTGCGGGAGCTGGGAAGTGAATCCTTAGCTACCGTCGATGCAGAACGATTGGAAACATCGAATATCACGTATGCGTGCCAATTATCGATAGAACGAACGATTGCGGGAGCTGGAAAGTGAATCCTTAGCTACCGTCGATGCAGAACGATTGGAAACATCGAATTTCACGTATTCGTGCCAATTATCCATAGAAAGAACGATTGCGGGAGCAGGGAAGTGAATCCATACCTACCGCCGATGCGAAACGATTGGAAACATCGAATATCACGTATGCGTGCCAATTATCGATAGAACGAACGATTGCGGGAGCTGGAAAGTGGATCCTTAGCTACCGTCGATGCAGAACGATTGTAAACATCGAATATCACATATTCGTGCCAATTATCGATAGAAAGAACGATTGCGGGAGCTGGGAAGTGAATCCTTTCCTACCGTCGATGCGAAACGATTGGAAACATCGAATATCACGTATTCGTCCGAATTTTAGATAGAAAGAATGATTGCGGGAGCTGGGAAGTGAATCCTTACCTACCGTCGATGCGAAACGATTGGAAACATCGAATATCACGTATGCGTGCCAATTATCGACAGAACGAACGATTGCGGGAGCTGGAAAGTGGATCCTTAGCTACCGTCGATGCAGAACGATTAGAAACATCGAATATCACATATTCGTGCCAATTATCGATAGAAAGAACGATTGCGGGAGCTGGGAAGTGAATCCTCAGCTACCATCGATGCAGAACGATTGGAAACATCGAATATCACGTATCCGTGCCAATTATCGATAGAACGAACGATTGCGGGAGCTGGAAAGTGGATCCTTAGCTACCGTCGATGCAGAACGATTGGAAACATCGAATATCACATATTCGTGCCAATTATCGATAGAAAGAACGATTGCGGGAGCTGGGAGGTGAATCCTCAGCTACCGTCGATGCAGAACGATTGGAAACATCGAATATCACGTATGCGTGCCAATTATCGATAGAAAGAACGATTGCGGTTGCTGGGAAGTGAATTCTTAGCTACCGTCGATGCAGAACGATTGGAAACATCGAATATCACGTATGCGTGCCAATTATCGATAGAAAGAACGATTGCTGGAGCTGGGAAGTGAATCCTTACCTACCGTCGATGCAAAACGATTGGAAACATCGAATATCACGTATTCGTGCGAATTTTAGATAGAAAGAATGATTGCGGGAGCTGGGAAGTGAATCCTTACCTACCGTCGATGCGAAACGATTGGAAACATCGAATATCACGTATGCGTGCTAATTATCGATAGAAAGAACGATTGCGGGAGCTGGGAAGTTAATCCTCACCTATCGTCGATGCAAAACGATTGCAAACATCGAATAGCTCGTATTCGTGCCAATTATCGATAGAAAGAACGATTGCGGGAGCTGGGAAGTGAATCCTTACCTACCGTCGATGCAAAACGATTGGAAACATCGAATATCACGTATGCGTGCCAATTATCGATAGAACGAACGATTGCGGGAGCTGGAAAGTGGATCCTTAGCTACCGTCGATGCAGAACGATTAGAAACATCGAATATCACATATTCGTGCCAATTATCGATAGAAAGAACGATTGCGGGAGCTGGGAAGTGAATCCTTAGCTACCGCCGATGCGAAACGATTGGAAACATCGAATATCACGTATTCGTCCGAATTTTAGATAGAAAGAATGATTACGGGAGCTGGGAAGTGAATCCATACCTACCGCCGATGCGAAACCATTGGAAACATCGAATATCACGTATTCGTGCGAATTTTAGATAGAAAGAATGATTGCGGGAGCTGGGAAGTGAATCCTTAGCTACCGTCGATGCAGAACGATTAGAAACATCGAATATCACATATTCGTGCCAATTATCGATAGAAAGAACGATTGCGGGAGCTGGGAAGTGAATCCTCAGCTACCATCGATGCCGAACGATTGGAAACATCGAATATCACGTATCCGTGCCAATTATCAATAGAAAGAACGATTGCGGGAGCTGGGAAGTGAATCCTTAGCTACCGCCGATGCGAAACGATTGGAAACATCGAATATCACGTATTCGTCCGAATTTTAGATAGAAAGAATGATTGCGGGAGCTGGGAAGTGAATCCATACCTACCGTCGATGCCAAACGATTGGAAACATCGAATATCGCGTATTCGTGCCAATTATCGATAGAAAGAACGATTGCGGGAGCTGGGAAGTGAATCCTTACCTCCCGTCGATGCAGAACGATTGGAAACATCGAATGTAACGTATTCGAGCCAATTACCGACAGAAAGAACGATTGCGAGGGCTGGGAAGTGAATCCTTACCTACCGTCGATGAAAAACGATTGGAAACATCGAATAGCACGTATTCGTGCCAATTATCGATAGAAAGAACGATTGCGGGAGCTGGGAAGTGAATCCTCACCAATCGTCGATGCAAAACGATTGCAAACATCGAATAGCACGTATTCGTGCCAATTATCGGTACAAAGAACGATTGCGGGAGCTGGGAAGTGAATCCTTTCCTACCGTCGATGCGAAACGATTGGAAACATCGAATATCACGTATTCGTGCGAATTTTAGATAGAAAGAATGATTGCGGGAGCTGGGAAGTGAATCCTTAGCTACCGTCGATGCAGAACGATTGGAAACATCGAATATCACGTATGCGTGCCAATTATCGATAGAACGAACGATTGCGGGAGCTGGAAAGTGAATCCTTAGCTACCGTCGATGCAGAACGATTAGAAACATCGAATATCACATATTCGTGCCAATTATCGATAGAAAGAACGATTGCGGGAGCTGGGAAGTGAATCCTCAGCTACCATCGATGCAGAACGATTGGAAACATCGAATATCACGTATCCGTGCCAATTATCGATAGAACGAACGATTGCGGGAGCTGGAAAGTGGATCCTTAGCTACCGTCGATGCAGAACGATTGGAAACATCGAATATCACATATTCGTGCCAATTATCGATAGAAAGAACGATTGCGGGAGCTGGGAGGTGAATCCTCAGCTACCGTCGATGCAGAACGATTGGAAACATCGAATATCACGTATGCGTGCCAATTATCGATAGAAAGAACGATTGCGGTTGCTGGGAAGTGAATTCTTAGCTACCGTCGATGCAGAACGATTGGAAACATCGAATATCACGTATGCGTGCCAATTATCGATAGAACGAACGATTGCGGGAGCTGGAAAGTGGATCCTTAGCTACCGTCGATGCAGAACGATTAGAAACATCGAATGTCACATATTCGTGCCAATTATCGATAGAAAGAACGATTGCGGGAGCTGGGAAGTGAATCCTCAGCTACCATCGATGCAGAACGATTGGAAACATCGAATATCACGTATCCGTGCCAATTATCGATAGAACGAACGATTGCGGGAGCTGGAAAGTGGATCCTTAGCTACCGTCGATGCAGAACGATTGGAAACATCGAATATCACATATTCGTCCGAATTTTAGATAGAAAGAATGATTGCGGGAGCTGGGAAGTGAATCCTTACCTACCGTCGATGCGAAACGATTGGAAACATCGAATATCACGTATGCGTGCCAATTATCGATAGAACGAACGATTGCGGGAGCTGGAAAGTGGATCCTTAGCTACCGTCGATGCAGAACGATTAGAAACATCGAATATCACATATTCGTGCCAATTATCGATAGAAAGAACGATTGCGGGAGCTGGGAAGTGAATCCTCAGCTACCATCGATGCAGAACGATTGGAAACATCGAATATCACGTATCCGTGCCAATTATCGATAGAACGAACGATTGCGGGAGCTGGAAAGTGGATCCTTACCTCCCGTCGATGCAGAACGATTGGAAACATCGAATGTAACGTATTCGAGCCAATTACCGACAGAAAGAACGATTGCGAGGGCTGGGAAGTGAATCCTTACCTACCGTCGATGAAAAACGATTGGAAACATCGAATAGCACGTATTCGTGCCAATTATCGATAGAAAGAACGATTGCGGGAGCTGGGAAGTGAATCCTCACCAATCGTCGATGCAAAACGATTGCAAACATCGAATAGCACGTATTCGTGCCAATTATCGGTACAAAGAACGATTGCGGGAGCTGGGAAGTGAATCCTTTCCTACCGTCGATGCGAAACGATTGGAAACATCGAATATCACGTATTCGTGCGAATTTTAGATAGAAAGAATGATTGCGGGAGCTGGGAAGTGAATCCTTAGCTACCGTCGATGCAGAACGATTGGAAACATCGAATATCACGTATGCGTGCCAATTATCGATAGAAAGAACGATTGCGGGAGCTGGGAAGTGAATCCTTACCTCCCGTCGATGCAGAACGATTGGAAACATCGAATGTAACGTATTCGAGCCAATTACCGACAGAAAGAACGATTGCGAGGGCTGGGAAGTGAATCCTTACCTACCGTCGATGAAAAACGATTGGAAACATCGAATAGCACGTATTCGTGCCAATTATCGATAGAAAGAACGATTGCGGGAGCTGGGAAGTGAATCCTCACCAATCGTCGATGCAAAACGATTGCAAACATCGAATAGCACGTATTCGTGCCAATTATCGGTACAAAGAACGATTGCGGGAGCTGGGAAGTGAATCCTTTCCTACCGTCGATGCGAAACGATTGGAAACATCGAATATCACGTATTCGTGCGAATTTTAGATAGAAAGAATGATTGCGGGAGCTGGGAAGTGAATCCTTAGCTACCGTCGATGCAGAACGATTGGAAACATCGAATATCACGTATGCGTGCCAATTATCGATAGAACGAACGATTGCGGGAGCTGGAAAGTGAATCCTTAGCTACCGTCGATGCAGAACGATTAGAAACATCGAATATCACATATTCGTGCCAATTATCGATAGAAAGAACGATTGCGGGAGCTGGGAAGTGAATCCTCAGCTACCATCGATGCAGAACGATTGGAAACATCGAATATCACGTATCCGTGCCAATTATCGATAGAACGAACGATTGCGGGAGCTGGAAAGTGGATCCTTAGCTACCGTCGATGCAGAACGATTGGAAACATCGAATATCACATATTCGTGCCACTTATCGATAGAAAGAACGATTGCGGGAGCTGGGAGGTGAATCCTCAGCTACCGTCGATGCAGAACGATTGGAAACATCGAATATCACGTATGCGTGCCAATTATCGATAGAAAGAACGATTGCGGTTGCTGGGAAGTGAATTCTTAGCTACCGTCGATGAAAAACGATTGGAAACATCGAATAGCACGTATTCGTGCCAATTATCGATAGAAAGAACGATTGCGGGAGCTGGGAAGTGAATCCTCACCAATCGTCGATGCAAAACGATTGCAAACATCGAATAGCACGTATTCGTGCCAATTATCGGTACAAAGAACGATTGCGGGAGCTGGGAAGTGAATCCTTTCCTACCGTCGATGCGAAACGATTGGAAACATCGAATATCACGTATTCGTGCGAATTTTAGATAGAAAGAATGATTGCGGGAGCTGGGAAGTGAATCCTTAGCTACCGTCGATGCAGAACGATTGGAAACATCGAATATCACGTATGCGTGCCAATTATCGATAGAACGAACGATTGCGGGAGCTGGAAAGTGAATCCTTAGCTACCGTCGATGCAGAACGATTAGAAACATCGAATATCACATATTCGTGCCAATTATCGATAGAAAGAACGATTGCGGGAGCTGGGAAGTGAATCCTCAGCTACCATCGATGCAGAACGATTGGAAACATCGAATATCACGTATCCGTGCCAATTATCGATAGAACGAACGATTGCGGGAGCTGGAAAGTGGATCCTTAGCTACCGTCGATGCAGAACGATTGGAAACATCGAATATCACATATTCGTGCCACTTATCGATAGAAAGAACGATTGCGGGAGCTGGGAGGTGAATCCTCAGCTACCGTCGATGCAGAACGATTGGAAACATCGAATATCACGTATGCGTGCCAATTATCGATAGAAAGAACGATTGCGGTTGCTGGGAAGTGAATTCTTAGCTACCGTCGATGCAGAACGATTGGAAACATCGAATATCACGTATGCGTGCCAATTATCGATAGAACGAACGATTGCGGGAGCTGGAAAGTGGATCCTTAGCTACCGTCGATGCAGAACGATTAGAAACATCGAATGTCACATATTCGTGCCAATTATCGATAGAAAGAACGATTGCGGGAGCTGGGAAGTGAATCCTCAGCTACCATCGATGCAGAACGATTGGAAACATCGAATATCACGTATCCGTGCCAATTATCGATAGAACGAACGATTGCGGGAGCTGGAAAGTGGATCCTTAGCTACCGTCGATGCAGAACGATTGGAAACATCGAATATCACATATTCGTCCGAATTTTAGATAGAAAGAATGATTGCGGGAGCTGGGAAGTGAATCCTTACCTACCGTCGATGCGAAACGATTGGAAACATCGAATATCACGTATGCGTGCCAATTATCGATAGAACGAACGATTGCGGGAGCTGGAAAGTGGATCCTTAGCTACCGTCGATGCAGAACGATTAGAAACATCGAATATCACATATTCGTGCCAATTATCGATAGAAAGAACGATTGCGGGAGCTGGGAAGTGAATCCTCAGCTACCATCGATGCAGAACGATTGGAAACATCGAATATCACGTATCCGTGCCAATTATCGATAGAACGAACGATTGCGGGAGCTGGAAAGTGGATCCTTAGCTACCGTCGATGCAGAACGATTGGAAACATCGAATATCACATATTCGTGCCAATTATCGATAGAAAGAACGATTGCTGGAGCTGGGAAGTGAATCCTTACCTACCGTCGATGCAAAACGATTGGAAACATCGAATATCACGTATGCGTGCCAATTATCGATAGAACGAACGATTGCGGGAGCTGGAAAGTGGATCCTTAGCTACCGTCGATGCAGAACGATTGAAAACATCGAATATCACGTATTCGTGCCAATTTTAGATAGAAAGAACGATTGCTGGAGCTGGGAAGTGAATCCTTACCTACCGTCGATGCAAAACGATTGGAAACATCGAATATCACGTATGCGTGCTAATTATCGATAGAAAGAACGATTGCGGGAGCTGGGAAGTTAATCCTCACCTATCGTCGATGCAAAACGATTGCAAACATCGAATAGCACGTATTCGTGCCAATTATCGATAGAAAGAACGATTGCGGGAGCTGGGAAGTGAATCCTTACCTACCGTCGATGCGAAACGATTGGAAACATCGAATATCACGTATTCGTCCGAATTTTAGATAGAAAGAATGATTGCGGGAGCTGGGAAGTGAATCCTTACCTACCGTCGATGCGAAACGATTGGAAACATCGAATATCACGTATGCGTGCCAATTATCGACAGAACGAACGATTGCGGGAGCTGGAAAGTGGATCCTTAGCCACCGTCGATGCAGAACGATTAGAAACATCGAATATCACATATTCGTGCCAATTATCGATAGAAAGAACGATTGCGGGAGCTGGGAAGTGAATCCTCAGCTACCATCGATGCAGAACGATTGGAAACATCGAATATCACGTATCCGTGCCAATTATCGATAGAACGAACGATTGCGGGAGCTGGAAAGTGGATCCTTAGCTACCGTCGATGCAGAACGATTGGAAACATCGAATATCACATATTCGTGCCAATTATCGATAGAAAGAACGATTGCGGGAGCTGGGAGGTGAATCCTCAGCTACCGTCGATGCAGAACGATTGGAAACATCGAATATCACGTATCCGTGCCAATTATCGATAGAACGAACGATTGCGGGAGCTGGAAAGTGGATCCTTAGCTACCGTCGATGCAGAACGATTGGAAACATCGAATATCACATATTCGTGCCAATTATCGATAGAAAGAACGATTGCGGGAGCTGGGAGGTGAATCCTCAGCTACCGTCGATGCAGAACGATTGGAAACATCGAATATCACGTATGCGTGCCAATTATCGATAGAAAGAACGATTGCGGTTGCTGGGAAGTGAATTCTTAGCTACCGTCGATGCAGAACGATTGGAAACATCGAATATCACGTATGCGTGCCAATTATCGATAGAAAGAACGATTGCTGGAGCTGGGAAGTGAATCCTTACCTACCGTCGATGCAAAACGATTGGAAACATCGAATATCACGTATGCGTGCCAATTATCGATAGAACGAACGATTGCGGGAGCTGGAAAGTGGATCCTTAGCTACCGTCGATGCAGAACGATTGGAAACATCGAATATCACGTATTCGTGCCAATTTTAGATAGAAAGAACGATTGCTGGAGCTGGGAAGTGAATCCTTACCTACCGTCGATGCAAAACGATTGGAAACATCGAATATCACGTATGCGTGCTAATTATCGATAGAAAGAACGATTGCGGGAGCTGGGAAGTTAATCCTCACCTATCGTCGATGCAAAACGATTGCAAACATCGAATAGCACGTATTCGTGCCAATTATCGATAGAAAGAACGATTGCGGGAGCTGGGAAGTGAATCCTTACCTACCGTCGATGCGAAACGATTGGAAACATCGAATATCACGTATGCGTGCCAATTATCGATAGAACGAACGATTGCGGGAGCTGGAAAGTGGATCCTTAGCTACCGTCGATGCAGAACGATTAGAAACATCGAATATCACATATTCGTGCCAATTATCGATAGTAAGAACGATTGCGGGAGCTGGGAAGTGAATCCTTAGCTACCGCCGATGCGAAACGATTGGAAACATCGAATATCACGTATTCGTCCGAATTTTAGATAGAAAGAATGATTGCGGGAGCTGGGAAGTGAATCCATACCTACCGCCGATGCGAAACCATTGGAAACATCGAATATCACGTATTCGTGCGAATTTTAGATAGAAAGAATGATTGCGGGAGCTGGGAAGTGAATCCTTAGCTACCGTCGATGCAGAACGATTGGAAACATCGAATATCACGTATGCGTGCCAATTATCGATAGAACGAACGATTGCGGGAGCTGGAAAGTGAATCCTTAGCTACCGTCGATGCAGAACGATTGGAAACATCGAATTTCACGTATTCGTGCCAATTATCCATAGAAAGAACGATTGCGGGAGCAGGGAAGTGAATCCATACCTACCGCCGATGCGAAACGATTGGAAACATCGAATATCACGTATGCGTGCCAATTATCGATAGAACGAACGATTGCGGGAGCTGGAAAGTGGATCCTTAGCTACCGTCGATGCAGAACGATTGTAAACATCGAATATCACATATTCGTGCCAATTATCGATAGAAAGAACGATTGCGGGAGCTGGGAAGTGAATCCTTTCCTACCGTCGATGCGAAACGATTGGAAACATCGAATATCACGTATTCGTCCGAATTTTAGATAGAAAGAATGATTGCGGGAGCTGGGAAGTGAATCCTTACCTACCGTCGATGCGAAACGATTGGAAACATCGAATATCACGTATGCGTGCCAATTATCGACAGAACGAACGATTGCGGGAGCTGGAAAGTGGATCCTTAGCTACCGTCGATGCAGAACGATTAGAAACATCGAATATCACATATTCGTGCCAATTATCGATAGAAAGAACGATTGCGGGAGCTGGGAAGTGAATCCTCAGCTACCATCGATGCAGAACGATTGGAAACATCGAATATCACGTATCCGTGCCAATTATCGATAGAACGAACGATTGCGGGAGCTGGAAAGTGGATCCTTAGCTACCGTCGATGCAGAACGATTGGAAACATCGAATATCACATATTCGTGCCAATTATCGATAGAAAGAACGATTGCGGGAGCTGGGAGGTGAATCCTCAGCTACCGTCGATGCAGAACGATTGGAAACATCGAATATCACGTATGCGTGCCAATTATCGATAGAAAGAACGATTGCGGTTGCTGGGAAGTGAATTCTTAGCTACCGTCGATGCAGAACGATTGGAAACATCGAATATCACGTATGCGTGCCAATTATCGATAGAAAGAACGATTGCTGGAGCTGGGAAGTGAATCCTTACCTACCGTCGATGCAAAACGATTGGAAACATCGAATATCACGTATTCGTGCGAATTTTAGATAGAAAGAATGATTGCGGGAGCTGGGAAGTGAATCCTTACCTACCGTCGATGCGAAACGATTGGAAACATCGAATATCACGTATGCGTGCCAATTATCGATAGAACGAACGATTGCGGGAGCTGGAAAGTGGATCCTTAGCTACCGTCGATGCAGAACGATTACAAACATCGAATATCACATATTCGTGCCAATTATCGATAGAAAGAACGATTGCGGGAGCTGGGAAGTGAATCCTTAGCTACCGCCGATGCGAAACGATTGGAAACATCGAATATCACGTATTCGTCCGAATTTTAGATAGAAAGAATGATTACGGGAGCTGGGAAGTGAATCCATACCTACCGCCGATGCGAAACCATTGGAAACATCGAATATCACGTATTCGTGCGAATTTTAGATAGAAAGAATGATTGCGGGAGCTGGGAAGTGAATCCTTAGCTACCGTCGATGCAGAACGATTAGAAACATCGAATATCACATATTCGTGCCAATTATCGATAGAACGAACGATTGCGGGAGCTGGGAAGTGAATCCTCAGCTACCATCGATGCCGAACGATTGGAAACATCGAATATCACGTATTCGTGCCAATTATCGATAGAAAGAACGATTGCGGGAGCTGGGAAGTGAATCATTTCCTACCGTCGATGCGAAACGATTGGAAACATCGAATATCACGTATTCGTGCGAATTTTAGATAGAAAGAATGATTGCGGGAGCTGGGAAGTGAATCCTTACCTACCGTCGATGCGAAACGATTGGAAACATCGAATATCACGTATGCGTGCCAATTATCGATAGAACGAACGATTGCGGGAGCTGGAAAGTGGATCCTTAGCTACCGTCGATGCAGAACGATTGGAAACATCGAATATCACATATTCGTGTCAATTATCGATAGAAAGAACGATTGCGGGAGCTGGGAAGTGAATCCTCAGCTACCGTCGATGCAGAACGATTGGAAACATCGAATATCACGTATGCGTGCCAATTATCGATAGAAAGAATGATTGCGGGAGCTGGGAAGTGAATCCATACCTACCGCCGATGCGAAACCATTGGAAACATCGAATATCACGTATTCGTGCGAATTTTAGATAGAAAGAATGATTGCGGGAGCTGGGAAGTGAATCCTTAGCTACCGTCGATGCAGAACGATTGGAAACATCGAATATCACGTATGCGTGCCAATTATCGATAGAACGAACGATTGCGGGAGCTGGAAAGTGAATCCTTAGCTACCGTCGATGCAGAACGATTGGAAACATCGAATTTCACGTATTCGTGCCAATTATCCATAGAAAGAACGATTGCGGGAGCAGGGAAGTGAATCCATACCTACCGCCGATGCGAAACGATTGGAAACATCGAATATCACGTATGCGTGCCAATTATCGATAGAACGAACGATTGCGGGAGCTGGAAAGTGGATCCTTAGCTACCGTCGATGCAGAACGATTGTAAACATCGAATATCACATATTCGTGCCAATTATCGATAGAAAGAACGATTGCGGGAGCTGGGAAGTGAATCCTTTCCTACCGTCGATGCGAAACGATTGGAAACATCGAATATCACGTATTCGTCCGAATTTTAGATAGAAAGAATGATTGCGGGAGCTGGGAAGTGAATCCTTACCTACCGTCGATGCGAAACGATTGGAAACATCGAATATCACGTATGCGTGCCAATTATCGACAGAACGAACGATTGCGGGAGCTGGAAAGTGGATCCTTAGCTACCGTCGATGCAGAACGATTAGAAACATCGAATATCACATATTCGTGCCAATTATCGATAGAAAGAACGATTGCGGGAGCTGGGAAGTGAATCCTCAGCTACCATCGATGCAGAACGATTGGAAACATCGAATATCACGTATCCGTGCCAATTATCGATAGAACGAACGATTGCGGGAGCTGGAAAGTGGATCCTTAGCTACCGTCGATGCAGAACGATTGGAAACATCGAATATCACATATTCGTGCCAATTATCGATAGAAAGAACGATTGCGGGAGCTGGGAGGTGAATCCTCAGCTACCGTCGATGCAGAACGATTGGAAACATCGAATATCACGTATGCGTGCCAATTATCGATAGAAAGAACGATTGCGGTTGCTGGGAAGTGAATTCTTAGCTACCGTCGATGCAGAACGATTGGAAACATCGAATATCACGTATGCGTGCCAATTATCGATAGAAAGAACGATTGCTGGAGCTGGGAAGTGAATCCTTACCTACCGTCGATGCAAAACGATTGGAAACATCGAATATCACGTATTCGTGCGAATTTTAGATAGAAAGAATGATTGCGGGAGCTGGGAAGTGAATCCTTACCTACCGTCGATGCGAAACGATTGGAAACATCGAATATCACGTATGCGTGCTAATTATCGATAGAAAGAACGATTGCGGGAGCTGGGAAGTTAATCCTCACCTATCGTCGATGCAAAACGATTGCAAACATCGAATAGCACGTATTCGTGCCAATTATCGATAGAAAGAACGATTGCGGGAGCTGGGAAGTGAATCCTTACCTACCGTCGATGCAAAACGATTGGAAACATCGAATATCACGTATGCGTGCCAATTATCGATAGAACGAACGATTGCGGGAGCTGGAAAGTGGATCCTTAGCTACCGTCGATGCAGAACGATTGGAAACATCGAATATCACATATTCGTGTCAATTATCGATAGAAAGAACGATTGCGGGAGCTGGGAAGTGAATCCTCAGCTACCGTCGATGCAGAACGATTGGAAACATCGAATATCACGTATGCGTGCCAATTATCGATAGAAAGAATGATTGCGGGAGCTGGGAAGTGAATCCATACCTACCGCCGATGCGAAACCATTGGAAACATCGAATATCACGTATTCGTGCGAATTTTAGATAGAAAGAATGATTGCGGGAGCTGGGAAGTGAATCCTTAGCTACCGTCGATGCAGAACGATTGGAAACATCGAATATCACGTATGCGTGCCAATTATCGATAGAACGAACGATTGCGGGAGCTGGAAAGTGAATCCTTAGCTACCGTCGATGCAGAACGATTGGAAACATCGAATTTCACGTATTCGTGCCAATTATCCATAGAAAGAACGATTGCGGGAGCAGGGAAGTGAATCCATACCTACCGCCGATGCGAAACGATTGGAAACATCGAATATCACGTATGCGTGCCAATTATCCATAGAACGAACGATTGCGGGAGCTGGAAAGTGGATCCTTAGCTACCGTCGATGCAGAACGATTGTAAACATCGAATATCACATATTCGTGCCAATTATCGATAGAAAGAACGATTGCGGGAGCTGGGAAGTGAATCCTTTCCTACCGTCGATGCGAAACGATTGGAAACATCGAATATCACGTATTCGTCCGAATTTTAGATAGAAAGAATGATTGCGGGAGCTGGGAAGTGAATCCTTACCTACCGTCGATGCGAAACGATTGGAAACATCGAATATCACGTATGCGTGCCAATTATCGACAGAACGAACGATTGCGGGAGCTGGAAAGTGGATCCTTAGCTACCGTCGATGCAGAACGATTAGAAACATCGAATATCACATATTCGTGCCAATTATCGATAGAAAGAACGATTGCGGGAGCTGGGAAGTGAATCCTCAGCTACCATCGATGCAGAACGATTGGAAACATCGAATATCACGTATCCGTGCCAATTATCGATAGAACGAACGATTGCGGGAGCTGGAAAGTGGATCCTTAGCTACCGTCGATGCAGAACGATTGGAAACATCGAATATCACATATTCGTGCCAATTATCGATAGAAAGAACGATTGCGGGAGCTGGGAGGTGAATCCTCAGCTACCGTCGATGCAGAACGATTGGAAACATCGAATATCACGTATGCGTGCCAATTATCGATAGAAAGAACGATTGCGGTTGCTGGGAAGTGAATTCTTAGCTACCGTCGATGCAGAACGATTGGAAACATCGAATATCACGTATGCGTGCCAATTATCGATAGAAAGAACGATTGCTGGAGCTGGGAAGTGAATCCTTACCTACCGTCGATGCAAAACGATTGGAAACATCGAATATCACGTATTCGTGCGAATTTTAGATAGAAAGAATGATTGCGGGAGCTGGGAAGTGAATCCTTACCTACCGTCGATGCGAAACGATTGGAAACATCGAATATCACGTATGCGTGCTAATTATCGATAGAAAGAACGATTGCGGGAGCTGGGAAGTTAATCCTCACCTATCGTCGATGCAAAACGATTGCAAACATCGAATAGCACGTATTCGTGCCAATTATCGATAGAAAGAACGATTGCGGGAGCTGGGAAGTGAATCCTTACCTACCGTCGATGCAAAACGATTGGAAACATCGAATATCACGTATGCGTGCCAATTATCGATAGAACGAACGATTGCGGGAGCTGGAAAGTGGATCCTTAGCTACCGTCGATGCAGAACGATTAGAAACATCGAATATCACATATTCGTGCCAATTATCGATAGAAAGAACGATTGCGGGAGCTGGGAAGTGAATCCTTAGCTACCGCCGATGCGAAACGATTGGAAACATCGAATATCACGTATTCGTCCGAATTTTAGATAGAAAGAATGATTACGGGAGCTGGGAAGTGAATCCATACCTACCGCCGATGCGAAACCATTGGAAACATCGAATATCACGTATTCGTGCGAATTTTAGATAGAAAGAATGATTGCGGGAGCTGGGAAGTGAATCCTTAGCTACCGTCGATGCAGAACGATTAGAAACATCGAATATCACATATTCGTGCCAATTATCGATAGAAAGAACTATTGCGGGAGCTGGGAAGTGAATCCTCAGCTACCATCGATGCCGAACGATTGGAAACATCGAATATCACGTATCCGTGCCAATTATCAATAGAAAGAACGATTGCGGGAGCTGGGAAGTGAATCCTTAGCTACCGCCGATGCGAAACGATTGGAAACATCGAATATCACGTATTCGTCCGAATTTTAGATAGAAAGAATGATTACGGGAGCTGGGAAGTGAATCCTTACCTCCCGTCGATGCAGAACGATTGGAAACATCGAATGTAACGTATTCGAGCCAATTACCGACAGAAAGAACGATTGCGAGGGCTGGGAAGTGAATCCTTACCTACCGTCGATGAAAAACGATTGGAAACATCGAATAGCACGTATTCGTGCCAATTATCGATAGAAAGAACGATTGCGGGAGCTGGGAAGTGAATCCTCACCAATCGTCGATGCAAAACGATTGCAAACATCGAATAGCGCGTATTCGTGCCAATTATCGGTACAAAGAACGATTGCGGGAGCTGGGAAGTGAATCATTTCCTACCGTCGATGCGAAACGATTGGAAACATCGAATATCACGTATTCGTGCGAATTTTAGATAGAAAGAATGATTGCGGGAGCTGGGAAGTGAATCCTTACCTACCGTCGATGCGAAACGATTGGAAACATCGAATATCACGTATGCGTGCCAATTATCGATAGAACGAACGATTGCGGGAGCTGGAAAGTGGATCCTTAGCTACCGTCGATGCAGAACGATTACAAACATCGAATATCACATATTCGTGCCAATTATCGATAGAAAGAACGATTGCGGGAGCTGGGAAGTGAATCCTTAGCTACCGCCGATGCGAAACGATTGGAAACATCGAATATCACGTATTCGTCCGAATTTTAGATAGAAAGAATGATTACGGGAGCTGGGAAGTGAATCCATACCTACCGCCGATGCGAAACCATTGGAAACATCGAATATCACGTATTCGTGCGAATTTTAGATAGAAAGAATGATTGCGGGAGCTGGGAAGTGAATCCTTAGCTACCGTCGATGCAGAACGATTAGAAACATCGAATATCACATATTCGTGCCAATTATCGATAGAACGAACGATTGCGGGAGCTGGGAAGTGAATCCTCAGCTACCATCGATGCCGAACGATTGGAAACATCGAATATCACGTATTCGTGCCAATTATCGATAGAAAGAACGATTGCGGGAGCTGGGAAGTGAATCATTTCCTACCGTCGATGCGAAACGATTGGAAACATCGAATATCACGTATTCGTGCGAATTTTAGATAGAAAGAATGATTGCGGGAGCTGGGAAGTGAATCCTTACCTACCGTCGATGCGAAACGATTGGAAACATCGAATATCACGTATGCGTGCCAATTATCGATAGAACGAACGATTGCGGGAGCTGGAAAGTGGATCCTTAGCTACCGTCGATGCAGAACGATTGGAAACATCGAATATCACATATTCGTGTCAATTATCGATAGAAAGAACGATTGCGGGAGCTGGGAAGTGAATCCTCAGCTACCGTCGATGCAGAACGATTGGAAACATCGAATATCACGTATGCGTGCCAATTATCGATAGAAAGAATGATTGCGGGAGCTGGGAAGTGAATCCATACCTACCGCCGATGCGAAACCATTGGAAACATCGAATATCACGTATTCGTGCGAATTTTAGATAGAAAGAATGATTGCGGGAGCTGGGAAGTGAATCCTTAGCTACCGTCGATGCAGAACGATTGGAAACATCGAATATCACGTATGCGTGCCAATTATCGATAGAACGAACGATTGCGGGAGCTGGAAAGTGAATCCTTAGCTACCGTCGATGCAGAACGATTGGAAACATCGAATTTCACGTATTCGTGCCAATTATCCATAGAAAGAACGATTGCGGGAGCAGGGAAGTGAATCCATACCTACCGCCGATGCGAAACGATTGGAAACATCGAATATCACGTATGCGTGCCAATTATCGATAGAACGAACGATTGCGGGAGCTGGAAAGTGGATCCTTAGCTACCGTCGATGCAGAACGATTGTAAACATCGAATATCACATATTCGTGCCAATTATCGATAGAAAGAACGATTGCGGGAGCTGGGAAGTGAATCCTTTCCTACCGTCGATGCGAAACGATTGGAAACATCGAATATCACGTATTCGTCCGAATTTTAGATAGAAAGAATGATTGCGGGAGCTGGGAAGTGAATCCTTACCTACCGTCGATGCGAAACGATTGGAAACATCGAATATCACGTATGCGTGCCAATTATCGACAGAACGAACGATTGCGGGAGCTGGAAAGTGGATCCTTAGCTACCGTCGATGCAGAACGATTAGAAACATCGAATATCACATATTCGTGCCAATTATCGATAGAAAGAACGATTGCGGGAGCTGGGAAGTGAATCCTCAGCTACCATCGATGCAGAACGATTGGAAACATCGAATATCACGTATCCGTGCCAATTATCGATAGAACGAACGATTGCGGGAGCTGGAAAGTGGATCCTTAGCTACCGTCGATGCAGAACGATTGGAAACATCGAATATCACATATTCGTGCCAATTATCGATAGAAAGAACGATTGCGGGAGCTGGGAGGTGAATCCTCAGCTACCGTCGATGCAGAACGATTGGAAACATCGAATATCACGTATGCGTGCCAATTATCGATAGAAAGAACGATTGCGGTTGCTGGGAAGTGAATTCTTAGCTACCGTCGATGCAGAACGATTGGAAACATCGAATATCACGTATGCGTGCCAATTATCGATAGAAAGAACGATTGCTGGAGCTGGGAAGTGAATCCTTACCTACCGTCGATGCAAAACGATTGGAAACATCGAATATCACGTATTCGTGCGAATTTTAGATAGAAAGAATGATTGCGGGAGCTGGGAAGTGAATCCTTACCTACCGTCGATGCGAAACGATTGGAAACATCGAATATCACGTATGCGTGCTAATTATCGATAGAAAGAACGATTGCGGGAGCTGGGAAGTTAATCCTCACCTATCGTCGATGCAAAACGATTGCAAACATCGAATAGCACGTATTCGTGCCAATTATCGATAGAAAGAACGATTGCGGGAGCTGGGAAGTGAATCCTTACCTACCGTCGATGCAAAACGATTGGAAACATCGAATATCACGTATGCGTGCCAATTATCGATAGAACGAACGATTGCGGGAGCTGGAAAGTGGATCCTTAGCTACCGTCGATGCAGAACGATTAGAAACATCGAATATCACATATTCGTGCCAATTATCGATAGAAAGAACGATTGCGGGAGCTGGGAAGTGAATCCTTAGCTACCGCCGATGCGAAACGATTGGAAACATCGAATATCACGTATTCGTCCGAATTTTAGATAGAAAGAATGATTGCGGGAGCTGGGAAGTGAATCCTTAGCTACCGTCGATGCAGAACGATTAGAAACATCGAATATCACATATTCGTGCCAATTATCGATAGAAAGAACGATTGCGGGAGCTGGGAAGTGAATCCTCAGCTACCATCGATGCCGAACGATTGGAAACATCGAATATCACGTATCCGTGCCAATTATCAATAGAAAGAACGATTGCGGGAGCTGGGAAGTGAATCCTTAGCTACCGCCGATGCGAAACGATTGGAAACATCGAATATCACGTATTCGTCCGAATTTTAGATAGAAAGAATGATTGCGGGAGCTGGGAAGTGAATCCTTACCTCCCGTCGATGCAGAACGATTGGAAACATCGAATGTAACGTATTCGAGCCAATTACCGACAGAAAGAACGATTGCGAGGGCTGGGAAGTGAATCCTTACCTACCGTCGATGAAAAACGATTGGAAACATCGAATAGCACGTATTCGTGCCAATTATCGATAGAAAGAACGATTGCGGGAGCTGGGAAGTGAATCCTCACCAATCGTCGATGCAAAACGATTGCAAACATCGAATAGCGCGTATTCGTGCCAATTATCGGTACAAAGAACGATTGCGGGAGCTGGGAAGTGAATCATTTCCTACCGTCGATGCGAAACGATTGGAAACATCGAATATCACGTATGCGTGCCAATTATCGATAGAACGAACGATTGCGGGAGCTGGAAAGTGGATCCTTAGCTACCGTCGATGCAGAACGATTACAAACATCGAATATCACATATTCGTGCCAATTATCGATAGAAAGAACGATTGCGGGAGCTGGGAAGTGAATCCTTAGCTACCGCCGATGCGAAACGATTGGAAACATCGAATATCACGTATTCGTCCGAATTTTAGATAGAAAGAATGATTACGGGAGCTGGGAAGTGAATCCATACCTACCGCCGATGCGAAACCATTGGAAACATCGAATATCACGTATTCGTGCGAATTTTAGATAGAAAGAATGATTGCGGGAGCTGGGAAGTGAATCCTTA
Source organism: Nomada ferruginata (assembly GCA_963583965.1). Classification (NCBI taxonomy): domain Eukaryota; kingdom Metazoa; phylum Arthropoda; class Insecta; order Hymenoptera; family Apidae; genus Nomada; species Nomada ferruginata. Next base: position 1,814,568 of record OY757225.1, on the reverse strand, counting down.
GCTACCGTCGATGCAGAACGATTAGAAACATCGAATATCACATATTCGTGCCAATTATCGATAGAACGAACGATTGCGGGAGCTGGGAAGTGAATCCTCAGCTACCATCGATGCCGAACGATTGGAAACATCGAATATCACGTATTCGTGCCAATTATCGATAGAAAGAACGATTGCGGGAGCTGGGAAGTGAATCATTTCCTACCGTCGATGCGAAACGATTGGAAACATCGAATATCACGTATTCGTGCGAATTTTAGATAGAAAGAATGATTGCGGGAGCTGGGAAGTGAATCCTTACCTACCGTCGATGCGAAACGATTGGAAACATCGAATATCACGTATGCGTGCCAATTATCGATAGAACGAACGATTGCGGGAGCTGGAAAGTGGATCCTTAGCTACCGTCGATGCAGAACGATTGGAAACATCGAATATCACATATTCGTGTCAATTATCGATAGAAAGAACGATTGCGGGAGCTGGGAAGTGAATCCTCAGCTACCGTCGATGCAGAACGATTGGAAACATCGAATATCACGTATGCGTGCCAATTATCGATAGAAAGAATGATTGCGGGAGCTGGGAAGTGAATCCATACCTACCGCCGATGCGAAACCATTGGAAACATCGAATATCACGTATTCGTGCGAATTTTAGATAGAAAGAATGATTGCGGGAGCTGGGAAGTGAATCCTTAGCTACCGTCGATGCAGAACGATTGGAAACATCGAATATCACGTATGCGTGCCAATTATCGATAGAACGAACGATTGCGGGAGCTGGAAAGTGAATCCTTAGCTACCGTCGATGCAGAACGATTGGAAACATCGAATTTCACGTATTCGTGCCAATTATCCATAGAAAGAACGATTGCGGGAGCAGGGAAGTGAATCCATACCTACCGCCGATGCGAAACGATTGGAAACATCGAATATCACGTATGCGTGCCAATTATCGATAGAACGAACGATTGCGGGAGCTGGAAAGTGGATCCTTAGCTACCGTCGATGCAGAACGATTGTAAACATCGAATATCACATATTCGTGCCAATTATCGATAGAAAGAACGATTGCGGGAGCTGGGAAGTGAATCCTTTCCTACCGTCGATGCGAAACGATTGGAAACATCGAATATCACGTATTCGTCCGAATTTTAGATAGAAAGAATGATTGCGGGAGCTGGGAAGTGAATCCTTACCTACCGTCGATGCGAAACGATTGGAAACATCGAATATCACGTATGCGTGCCAATTATCGACAGAACGAACGATTGCGGGAGCTGGAAAGTGGATCCTTAGCTACCGTCGATGCAGAACGATTAGAAACATCGAATATCACATATTCGTGCCAATTATCGATAGAAAGAACGATTGCGGGAGCTGGGAAGTGAATCCTCAGCTACCGTCGATGCAGAACGATTGGAAACATCGAATATCACGTATCCGTGCCAATTATCGATAGAACGAACGATTGCGGGAGCTGGAAAGTGGATCCTTAGCTACCGTCGATGCAGAACGATTGGAAACATCGAATATCACATATTCGTGCCAATTATCGATAGAAAGAACGATTGCGGGAGCTGGGAGGTGAATCCTCAGCTACCGTCGATGCAGAACGATTGGAAACATCGAATATCACGTATGCGTGCCAATTATCGATAGAAAGAACGATTGCGGTTGCTGGGAAGTGAATTCTTAGCTACCGTCGATGCAGAACGATTGGAAACATCGAATATCACGTATGCGTGCCAATTATCGATAGAAAGAACGATTGCTGGAGCTGGGAAGTGAATCCTTACCTACCGTCGATGCAAAACGATTGGAAACATCGAATATCACGTATTCGTGCGAATTTTAGATAGAAAGAATGATTGCGGGAGCTGGGAAGTGAATCCTTACCTACCGTCGATGCGAAACGATTGGAAACATCGAATATCACGTATGCGTGCTAATTATCGATAGAAAGAACGATTGCGGGAGCTGGGAAGTTAATCCTCACCTATCGTCGATGCAAAACGATTGCAAACATCGAATAGCACGTATTCGTGCCAATTATCGATAGAAAGAACGATTGCGGGAGCTGGGAAGTGAATCCTTACCTACCGTCGATGCAAAACGATTGGAAACATCGAATATCACGTATGCGTGCCAATTATCGATAGAACGAACGATTGCGGGAGCTGGAAAGTGGATCCTTAGCTATCGTCGATGCAGAACGATTAGAAACATCGAATATCACATATTCGTGCCAATTATCGATAGAAAGAACGATTGCGGGAGCTGGGAAGTGAATCCTTAGCTACCGCCGATGCGAAACGATTGGAAACATCGAATATCACGTATTCGTCCGAATTTTAGATAGAAAGAATGATTACGGGAGCTGGGAAGTGAATCCATACCTACCGCCGATGCGAAACCATTGGAAACATCGAATATCACGTATTCGTGCGAATTTTAGATAGAAAGAATGATTGCGGGAGCTGGGAAGTGAATCCTTAGCTACCGTCGATGCAGAACGATTAGAAACATCGAATATCACATATTCGTGCCAATTATCGATAGAAAGAACGATTGCGGGAGCTGGGAAGTGAATCCTCAGCTACCATCGATGCCGAACGATTGGAAACATCGAATATCACGTATCCGTGCCAATTATCAATAGAAAGAACGATTGCGGGAGCTGGGAAGTGAATCCTTAGCTACCGCCGATGCGAAACGATTGGAAACATCGAATATCACGTATTCGTCCGAATTTTAGATAGAAAGAATGATTGCGGGAGCTGGGAAGTGAATCCATACCTACCGTCGATGCCAAACGATAAGAAACATCGAATATCGCGTATTCGTGCCAATTATCGATAGAAAGAACGATTGCGGGAGCTGGGAAGTGAATCCTTACCTCCCGTCGATGCAGAACGATTGGAAACATCGAATGTAACGTATTCGAGCCAATTACCGACAGAAAGAACGATTGCGAGGGCTGGGAAGTGAATCCTTACCTACCGTCGATGAAAAACGATTGGAAACATCGAATAGCACGTATTCGTGCCAATTATCGATAGAAAGAACGATTGCGGGAGCTGGGAAGTGAATCCTCACCAATCGTCGATGCAAAACGATTGCAAACATCGAATAGCGCGTATTCGTGCCAATTATCGGTACAAAGAACGATTGCGGGAGCTGGGAAGTGAATCATTTCCTACCGTCGATGCGAAACGATTGGAAACATCGAATATCACGTATTCGTGCGAATTTTAGATAGAAAGAATGATTGCGGGAGCTGGGAAGTGAATCCTTACCTACCGTCGATTCGAAACGATTGGAAACATCGAATATCACGTATGCGTGCCAATTATCGATAGAACGAACGATTGCGGGAGCTGGAAAGTGGATCCTTAGCTACCGTCGATGCAGAACGATTACAAACATCGAATATCACATATTCGTGCCAATTATCGATAGAAAGAACGATTGCGGGAGCTGGGAAGCGAATCCTTAGCTACCGCCGATGCGAAACGATTGGAAACATCGAATATCACGTATTCGTCCGAATTTTAGATAGAAAGAATGATTACGGGAGCTGGGAAGTGAATCCATACCTACCGCCGATGCGAAACCATTGGAAACATCGAATATCACGTATTCGTGCGAATTTTAGATAGAAAGAATGATTGCGGGAGCTGGGAAGTGAATCCTTAGCTACCGTCGATGCAGAACGATTAGAAACATCGAATATCACATATTCGTGCCAATTATCGATAGAACGAACGATTGCGGGAGCTGGGAAGTGAATCCTCAGCTACCATCGATGCCGAACGATTGGAAACATCGAATATCACGTATCCGTGCCAATTATCAATAGAAAGAACGATTGCGGGAGCTGGGAAGTGAATCCTTAGCTACCGCCGATGCGAAACGATTGGAAACATCGAATATCACGTATTCGTCCGAATTTTAGATAGAAAGAATGATTGCGGGAGCTGGGAAGTGAATCCATACCTACCGTCGATGCCAAACGATTGGAAACATCGAATATCGCGTATTCGTGCCAATTATCGATAGAAAGAACGATTGCGGGAGCTGGGAAGTGAATCCTTACCTCCCGTCGATGCAGAACGATTGGAAACATCGAATGTAACGTATTCGAGCCAATTACCGACAGAAAGAACGATTGCGAGGGCTGGGAAGTGAATCCTTACCTACCGTCGATGAAAAACGATTGGAAACATCGAATAGCACGTATTCGTGCCAATTATCGATAGAAAGAACGATTGCGGGAGCTGGGAAGTGAATCATTTCCTACCGTCGATGCGAAACGATTGGAAACATCGAATATCACGTATTCGTGCGAATTTTAGATAGAAAGAATGATTGCGGGAGCTGGGAAGTGAATCCTTACCTACCGTCGATGCGAAACGATTGGAAACATCGAATATCACGTATGCGTGCCAATTATCGATAGAACGAACGATTGCGGGAGCTGGAAAGTGGATCCTTAGCTACCGTCGATGCAGAACGATTGGAAACATCGAATATCACATATTCGTGTCAATTATCGATAGAAAGAACGATTGCGGGAGCTGGGAAGTGAATCCTCAGCTACCGTCGATGCAGAACGATTGGAAACATCGAATATCACGTATGCGTGCCAATTATCGATAGAAAGAATGATTGCGGGAGCTGGGAAGTGAATCCATACCTACCGCCGATGCGAAACCATTGGAAACATCGAATATCACGTATTCGTGCGAATTTTAGATAGAAAGAATGATTGCGGGAGCTGGGAAGTGAATCCTTAGCTACCGTCGATGCAGAACGATTGGAAACATCGAATATCACGTATGCGTGCCAATTATCGATAGAACGAACGATTGCGGGAGCTGGAAAGTGAATCCTTAGCTACCGTCGATGCAGAACGATTGGAAACATCGAATTTCACGTATTCGTGCCAATTATCCATAGAAAGAACGATTGCGGGAGCAGGGAAGTGAATCCATACCTACCGCCGATGCGAAACGATTGGAAACATCGAATATCACGTATGCGTGCCAATTATCGATAGAACGAACGATTGCGGGAGCTGGAAAGTGGATCCTTAGCTACCGTCGATGCAGAACGATTGGAAACATCGAATATCACATATTCGTGCCAATTATCGATAGAAAGAACGATTGTGGGAGCTGGGAAGTGAATCCTTTCCTACCGTCGATGCGAAACGATTGGAAACATCGAATATCACGTATTCGTCCGAATTTTAGATAGAAAGAATGATTGCGGGAGCTGGGAAGTGAATCCTTACCTACCGTCGATGCGAAACGATTGGAAACATCGAATATCACGTATGCGTGCCAATTATCGACAGAACGAACGATTGCGGGAGCTGGAAAGTGGATCCTTAGCTACCGTCGATGCAGAACGATTAGAAACATCGAATATCACATATTCGTGCCAATTATCGATAGAAAGAACGATTGCGGGAGCTGGGAAGTGAATCCTCAGCTACCATCGATGCAGAACGATTGGAAACATCGAATATCACGTATCCGTGCCAATTATCGATAGAACGAACGATTGCGGGAGCTGGAAAGTGGATCCTTAGCTACCGTCGATGCAGAACGATTGGAAACATCGAATATCACATATTCGTGCCAATTATCGATAGAAAGAACGATTTCGGGAGCTGGGAGGTGAATCCTCAGCTACCGTCGATGCAGAACGATTGGAAACATCGAATATCACGTATGCGTGCCAATTATCGATAGAAAGAACGATTGCGGTTGCTGGGAAGTGAATTCTTAGCTACCGTCGATGCAGAACGATTGGAAACATCGAATATCACGTATGCGTGCCAATTATCGATAGAAAGAACGATTGCTGGAGCTGGGAAGTGAATCCTTACCTACCGTCGATGCAAAACGATTGGAAACATCGAATATCACGTAATCGTGCGAATTTTAGATAGAAAGAATGATTGCGGGAGCTGGGAAGTGAATCCTTACCTACCGTCGATGCGAAACGATTGGAAACATCGAATATCACGTATGCGTGCCAATTATCGATAGAACGAACGATTGCGGGAGCTGGAAAGTGGATCCTTAGCTACCGTCGATGCAGAACGATTGGAAACATCGAATATCACGTATTCGTGCCAATTTTAGATAGAAAGAACGATTGCTGGAGCTGGGAAGTGAATCCTTACCTACCGTCGATGCAAAACGATTGGAAACATCGAATATCACGTATGCGTGCTAATTATCGATAGAAAGAACGATTGCGGGAGCTGGGAAGTTAATCCTCACCTATCGTCGATGCAAAACGATTGCAAACATCGAATAGCACGTATTCGTGCCAATTATCGATAGAAAGAACGATTGCGGGAGCTGGGAAGTGAATCCTTACCTACCGTCGATGCAAAACGATTGGAAACCTCGAATAGCACGTATTCGTGTCAATTATCGATAGAAAGAACGATTGCTGGAGCTGGGAAGTGAATCCTTAGCTACCGTCGATGCAGAACGATTGGAAACATCGAATTTCACGTATTCGTGCCAATTATCCATAGAAAGAACGATTGCGGGAGCAGGGAAGTGAATCCATACCTACCGCCGATGCGAAACGATTGGAAACATCGAATATCACGTATTCGTGCGAATTTTAGATAGAAAGAATGATTGCGGGAGCTGGGAAGTGAATCCTTACCTACCGTCGATGCGAAACGATTGGAAACATCGAATATCACGTATGCGTGCCAATTATCGATAGAACGAACGATTGCGGGAGCTGGAAAGTGGATCCTTAGCTACCGTCGATGCAGAACGATTAGAAACATCGAATATCACATATTCGTGCCAATTATCGATAGAAAGAACGATTGCGGGAGCTGGGAAGTGAATCCTTAGCTACCGCCGATGCGAAACGATTGGAAACATCGAATATCACGTATTCGTCCGAATTTTAGATAGAAAGAATGATTGCGGGAGCTGGGAAGTGAATCCATACCTACCGTCGATGCCAAACGATTGGAAACATCGAATATCGCGTATTCGTGCCAATTATCGATAGAAAGAACGATTGCGGGAGCTGGGAAGTGAATCCTTACCTCCCGTCGATGCAGAACGATTGGAAACATCGAATGTAACGTATTCGAGCCAATTACCGACAGAAAGAACGATTGCGAGGGCTGGGAAGTGAATCCTTACCTACCGTCGATGAAAAACGATTGGAAACATCGAATAGCACGTATTCGTGCCAATTATCGATAGAACGAACGATTGCGGGAGCTGGAAAGTGGATCCTCACCAATCGTCGATGCAAAACGATTGCAAACATCGAATAGCGCGTATTCGTGCCAATTATCGGTACAAAGAACGATTGCGGGAGCTGGGAAGTGAATCATTTCCTACCGTCGATGCGAAACGATTGGAAACATCGAATATCACGTATTCGTGCGAATTTTAGATAGAAAGAATGATTGCGGGAGCTGGGAAGTGAATCCTTACCTACCGTCGATGCGAAACGATTGGAAACATCGAATATCACGTATGCGTGCCAATTATCGATAGAACGAACGATTGCGGGAGCTGGAAAGTGGATCCTCACCAATCGTCGATGCAAAACGATTGCAAACATCGAATAGCGCGTATTCGTGCCAATTATCGGTACAAAGAACGATTGCGGGAGCTGGGAAGTGAATCATTTCCTACCGTCGATGCGAAACGATTGGAAACATCGAATATCACGTATTCGTGCGAATTTTAGATAGAAAGAATGATTGCGGGAGCTGGGAAGTGAATCCTTACCTACCGTCGATGCGAAACGATTGGAAACATCGAATATCACGTATCCGTGCCAATTATCAATAGAAAGAACGATTGCGGGAGCTGGGAAGTGAATCCTTAGCTACCGCCGATGCGAAACGATTGGAAACATCGAATATCACGTATTCGTCCGAATTTTAGATAGAAAGAATGATTGCGGGAGCTGGGAAGTGAATCCATACCTACCGTCGATGCCAAACGATTGGAAACATCGAATATCGCGTATTCGTGCCAATTATCGATAGAAAGAACGATTGCGGGAGCTGGGAAGTGAATCCTTACCTCCCGTCGATGCAGAACGATTGGAAACATCGAATGTAACGTATTCGAGCCAATTACCGACAGAAAGAACGATTGCGAGGGCTGGGAAGTGAATCCTTACCTACCGTCGATGAAAAACGATTGGAAACATCGATTAGCACGTATTCGTGCCAATTATCGATAGAAAGAACGATTGCGGGAGCTGGGAAGTGAATCCTCACCAATCGTCGATGCAAAACGATTGCAAACATCGAATAGCGCGTATTCGTGCCAATTATCGGTACAAAGAACGATTGCGGGAGCTGGGAAGTGAATCCTTTCCTACCGTCGATGCGAAACGATTGGAAACATCGAATATCACGTATTCGTGCGAATTTTAGATAGAAAGAATGATTGCGGGAGCTGGGAAGTGAATCCTTACCTACCGTCGATGCGAAACGATTGGAAACATCGAATATCACGTATGCGTGCCAATTATCGATAGAAAGAATGATTGCGGGAGCTGGGAAGTGAATCCATACCTACCGCCGATGCGAAACCATTGGAAACATCGAATATCACGTATTCGTGCGAATTTTAGATAGAAAGAATGATTGCGGGAGCTGGGAAGTGAATCCTTAGCTACCGTCGATGCAGAACGATTGGAAACATCGAATATCACGTATGCGTGCCAATTATCGATAGAACGAACGATTGCGGGAGCTGGAAAGTGAATCCTTAGCTACCGTCGATGCAGAACGATTGGAAACATCGAATTTCACGTATTCGTGCCAATTATCCATAGAAAGAACGATTGCGGGAGCAGGGAAGTGAATCCATACCTACCGCCGATGCGAAACGATTGGAAACATCGAATATCACGTATGCGTGCCAATTATCGATAGAACGAACGATTGCGGGAGCTGGAAAGTGGATCCTTAGCTACCGTCGATGCAGAACGATTGGAAACATCGAATATCACATATTCGTGCCAATTATCGATAGAAAGAACGATTGCGGGAGCTGGGAAGTGAATCCTTTCCTACCGTCGATGCGAAACGATTGGAAACATCGAATATCACGTATTCGTCCGAATTTTAGATAGAAAGAATGATTGCGGGAGCTGGGAAGAGAATCCTTACCTACCGTCGATGCAGAACGATTGGAAACATCGAATATCACGTATGCGTGCCAATAATCGATAGAACGAACGATTGCGGGAGCTGGAAAGTGGATCCTTAGCTACCGTCGATGCAGAACGATTAGAAACATCGAATGTCACATATTCGTGCCAATTATCGATAGAAAGAACGATTGCGGGAGCTGGGAAGTGAATCCTCAGCTACCATCGATGCGAAACGATTGGAAACATCGAATATCACGTATGCGTGCCAATTATCGATAGAACGAACGATTGCGGGAGCTGGAAAGTGGATCCTTAGCTACCGTCGATGCAGAACGATTAGAAACATCGAATATCACATATTCGTGCCAATTATCGATAGAAAGAACGATTGCGGGAGCTGGGAAGTGAATCCTCAGCTACCATCGATGCAGAACGATTGGAAACATCGAATATCACGTATCCGTGCCAATTATCGATAGAACGAACGATTGCGGGAGCTGGAAAGTGGATCCTTAGCTACCGTCGATGCAGAACGATTGGAAACATCGAATATCACATATTCGTGCCAATTATCGATAGAAAGAACGATTGCTGGAGCTGGGAAGTGAATCCTTACCTACCGTCGATGCAAAACGATTGGAAACATCGAATATCACGTATGCGTGCCAATTATCGATAGAACGAACGATTGCGGGAGCTGGAAAGTGGATCCTTAGCTACCGTCGATGCAGAACGATTGGAAACATCGAATATCACGTATTCGTGCCAATTTTAGATAGAAAGAACGATTGCTGGAGCTGGGAAGTGAATCCTTACCTACCGTCGATGCAAAACGATTGGAAACATCGAATATCACGTATGCGTGCTAATTATCGATAGAAAGAACGATTGCGGGAGCTGGGAAGTTAATCCTCACCTATCGTCGATGCAAAACGATTGCAAACATCGAATAGCACGTATTCGTGCCAATTATCGATAGAAAGAACGATTGCGGGAGCTGGGAAGTGAATCCTTACCTACCGTCGATGCGAAACGATTGGAAACATCGAATATCACGTATTCGTCCGAATTTTAGATAGAAAGAATGATTGCGGGAGCTGGGAAGTGAATCCTTACCTACCGTCGATGCGAAACGATTGGAAACATCGAATATCACGTATCCGTGCCAATTATCAATAGAAAGAACGATTGCGGGAGCTGGGAAGTGAATCCTTAGCTACCGCCGATGCGAAACGATTGGAAACATCGAATATCACGTATTCGTCCGAATTTTAGATAGAAAGAATGATTGCGGGATCTGGGAAGTGAATCCATACCTACCGTCGATGCCAAACGATTGGAAACATCGAATATCGCGTATTCGTGCCAATTATCGATAGAAAGAACGATTGCGGGAGCTGGGAAGTGAATCCTTACCTCCCGTCGATGCAGAACGATTGGAAACATCGAATGTAACGTATTCGAGCCAATTACCGACAGAAAGAACGATTGCGAGGGCTGGGAAGTGAATCCTTACCTACCGTCGATGAAAAACGATTGGAAACATCGATTAGCACGTATTCGTGCCAATTATCGATAGAAAGAACGATTGCGGGAGCTGGGAAGTGAATCCTCACCAATCGTCGATGCAAAACGATTGCAAACATCGAATAGCGCGTATTCGTGCCAATTATCGGTACAAAGAACGATTGCGGGAGCTGGGAAGTGAATCCTTTCCTACCGTCGATGCGAAACGATTGGAAACATCGAATATCACGTATTCGTGCGAATTTTAGATAGAAAGAATGATTGCGGGAGCTGGGAAGTGAATCCTTACCTACCGTCGATGCGAAACGATTGGAAACATCGAATATCACGTATGCGTGCCAATTATCGATAGAAAGAATGATTGCGGGAGCTGGGAAGTGAATCCATACCTACCGCCGATGCGAAACCATTGGAAACATCGAATATCACGTATTCGTGCGAATTTTAGATAGAAAGAATGATTGCGGGAGCTGGGAAGTGAATCCTTAGCTACCGTCGATGCAGAACGATTGGAAACATCGAATATCACGTATGCGTGCCAATTATCGATAGATCGAACGATTGCGGGAGCTGGAAAGTGAATCCTTAGCTACCGTCGATGCAGAACGATTGGAAACATCGAATTTCACGTATTCGTGCCAATTATCCATAGAAAGAACGATTGCGGGAGCAGGGAAGTGAATCCATACCTACCGCCGATGCGAAACGATTGGAAACATCGAATATCACGTATGCGTGCCAATTATCGATAGAACGAACGATTGCGGGAGCTGGAAAGTGGATCCTTAGCTACCGTCGATGCAGAACGATTGGAAACATCGAATATCACATATTCGTGCCAATTATCGATAGAAAGAACGATTGCGGGAGCTGGGAAGTGAATCCTTTCCTACCGTCGATGCGAAACGATTGGAAACATCGAATATCACGTATTCGTCCGAATTTTAGATAGAAAGAATGATTGCGGGAGCTGGGAAGAGAATCCTTACCTACCGTCGATGCAGAACGATTGGAAACATCGAATATCACGTATGCGTGCCAATTATCGATAGAACGAACGATTGCGGGAGCTGGAAAGTGGATCCTTAGCTACCGTCGATGCAGAACGATTAGAAACATCGAATGTCACATATTCGTGCCAATTATCGATAGAAAGAACGATTGCGGGAGCTGGGAAGTGAATCCTCAGCTACCATCGATGCAGAACGATTGGAAACATCGAATATCACGTATCCGTGCCAATTATCGATAGAACGAACGATTGCGGGAGCTGGAAAGTGGATCCTTAGCTACCGTCGATGCAGAACGATTGGAAACATCGAATATCACATATTCGTCCGAATTTTAGATAGAAAGAATGATTGCGGGAGCTGGGAAGTGAATCCTTACCTACCGTCGATGCGAAACGATTGGAAACATCGAATATCACGTATGCGTGCCAATTATCGATAGAACGAACGATTGCGGGAGCTGGAAAGTGGATCCTTAGCTACCGTCGATGCAGAACGATTAGAAACATCGAATATCACATATTCGTGCCAATTATCGATAGAAAGAACGATTGCGGGAGCTGGGAAGTGAATCCTCAGCTACCATCGATGCAGAACGATTGGAAACATCGAATATCACGTATCCGTGCCAATTATCGATAGAACGAACGATTGCGGGAGCTGGAAAGTGGATCCTTAGCTACCGTCGATGCAGAACGATTGGAAACATCGAATATCACATATTCGTGCCAATTATCGATAGAAAGAACGATTGCTGGAGCTGGGAAGTGAATCCTTACCTACCGTCGATGCAAAACGATTGGAAACATCGAATATCACGTATGCGTGCCAATTATCGATAGAACGAACGATTGCGGGAGCTGGAAAGTGGATCCTTAGCTACCGTCGATGCAGAACGATTGGAAACATCGAATATCACGTATTCGTGCCAATTTTAGATAGAAAGAACGATTGCTGGAGCTGGGAAGTGAATCCTTACCTACCGTCGATGCAAAACGATTGGAAACATCGAATATCACGTATGCGTGCTAATTATCGATAGAAAGAACGATTGCGGGAGCTGGGAAGTTAATCCTCACCTATCGTCGATGCAAAACGATTGCAAACATCGAATAGCACGTATTCGTGCCAATTATCGATAGAAAGAACGATTGCGGGAGCTGGGAAGTGAATCCTTACCTACCGTCGATGCGAAACGATTGGAAACATCGAATATCACGTATTCGTCCGAATTTTAGATAGAAAGAATGATTGCGGGAGCTGGGAAGTGAATCCTTACCTACCGTCGATGCGAAACGATTGGAAACATCGAATATCACGTATGCGTGCCAATTATCGACAGAAGGAACGATTGCGGGAGCTGGAAAGTGGATCCTTAGCTACCGTCGATGCAGAACGATTAGAAACATCGAATATCACATATTCGTGCCAATTATCGATAGAAAGAACGATTGCGGGAGCTGGGAAGTGAATCCTCAGCTACCATCGATGCAGAACGATTGGAAACATCGAATATCACGTATCCGTGCCAATTATCGATAGAACGAACGATTGCGGGAGCTGGAAAGTGGATCCTTAGCTACCGTCGATCCAGAACGATTGGAAACATCGAATATCACATATTCGTAACAATTATCGATAGAAAGAACGATTGCGGGAGCTGGGAGGTGAATCCTCAGCTACCGTTGATGCAGAACGATTGGAAACATCGAATATCACGTATCCGTGCCAATTATCGATAGAACGAACGATTGCGGGAGCTGGAAAGTGGATCCTTAGCTACCGTCGATGCAGAACGATTGGAAACATCGAATATCACATATTCGTGCCAATTATCGATAGAAAGAACGATTGCGGGAGCTGGGAGGTGAATCCTCAGCTACCGTCGATGCAGAACGATTGGAAACATCGAATATCACGTATGCGTGCCAATTATCGATAGAAAGAACGATTGCGGTTGCTGGGAAGTGAATTCTTAGCTACCGTCGATGCAGAACGATTGGAAACATCGAATATCACGTATGCGTGCCAATTATCGATAGAAAGAACGATTGCTGGAGCTGGGAAGTGAATCCTTACCTACCGTCGATGCAAAACGATTGGAAACATCGAATATCACGTATGCGTGCCAATTATCGATAGAACGAACGATTGCGGGAGCTGGAAAGTGGATCCTTAGCTACCGTCGATGCAGAACGATTGGAAACATCGAATATCACGTATTCGTGCCAATTTTAGATAGAAAGAACGATTGCTGGAGCTGGGAAGTGAATCCTTACCTACCGTCGATGCAAAACGATTGGAAACATCGAATATCACGTATGCGTGCTAATTATCGATAGAAAGAACGATTGCGGGAGCTGGGAAGTTAATACTCACCTATCGTCGATGCAAAACGATTGCAAACATCGAATAGCACGTATTCGTGCCAATTATCGATAGAAAGAACGATTGCGGGAGCTGGGAAGTGAATCCTCAGCTACCATCGATGCAGAACGATTGGAAACATCGAATATCACGTATCCGTGCCAATTATCGATAGAACGAACGATTGCGGGAGCTGGAAAGTGGATCCTTAGCTACCGTCGATGCAGAACGATTGGAAACATCGAATATCACATATTCGTCCGAATTTTAGATAGAAAGAATGATTGCGGGAGCTGGGAAGTGAATCCTTACCTACCGTCGATGCGAAACGATTGGAAACATCGAATATCACGTATGCGTGCCAATTATCGATAGAACGAACGATTGCGGGAGCTGGAAAGTGGATCCTTAGCTACCGTCGATGCAGAACGATTAGAAACATCGAATATCACATATTCGTGCCAATTATCGATAGAAAGAACGATTGCGGGAGCTGGGAAGTGAATCCTCAGCTACCATCGATGCAGAACGATTGGAAACATCGAATATCACGTATCCGTGCCAATTATCGATAGAACGAACGATTGCGGGAGCTGGAAAGTGGATCCTTAGCTACCGTCGATGCAGAACGATTGGAAACATCGAATATCACATATTCGTGCCAATTATCGATAGAAAGAACGATTGCTGGAGCTGGGAAGTGAATCCTTACCTACCGTCGATGCAAAACGATTGGAAACATCGAATATCACGTATGCGTGCCAATTATCGATAGAACGAACGATTGCGGGAGCTGGAAAGTGGATCCTTAGCTACCGTCGATGCAGAACGATTGGAAACATCGAATATCACGTATTCGTGCCAATTTTAGATAGAAAGAACGATTGCTGGAGCTGGGAAGTGAATCCTTACCTACCGTCGATGCAAAACGATTGGAAACATCGAATATCACGTATGCGTGCTAATTATCGATAGAAAGAACGATTGCGGGAGCTGGGAAGTTAATCCTCACCTATCGTCGATGCAAAACGATTGCAAACATCGAATAGCACGTATTCGTGCCAATTATCGATAGAAAGAACGATTGCGGGAGCTGGGAAGTGAATCCTTACCTACCGTCGATGCGAAACGATTGGAAACATCGAATATCACGTATTCGTCCGAATTTTAGATAGAAAGAATGATTGCGGGAGCTGGGAAGTGAATCCTTACCTACCGTCGATGCGAAACGATTGGAAACATCGAATATCACGTATGCGTGCCAATTATCGACAGAACGAACGATTGCGGGAGCTGGAAAGTGGATCCTTAGCTACCGTCGATGCAGAACGATTAGAAACATCGAATATCACATATTCGTGCCAATTATCGATAGAAAGAACGATTGCGGGAGCTGGGAAGTGAATCCTCAGCTACCATCGATGCAGAACGATTGGAAACATCGAATATCACGTATCCGTGCCAATTATCGATAGAACGAACGATTGCGGGAGCTGGAAAGTGGATCCTTAGCTACCGTCGATGCAGAACGATTGGAAACATCGAATATCACATATTCGTGCCAATTATCGATAGAAAGAACGATTGCGGGAGCTGGGAGGTGAATCCTCAGCTACCGTCGATGCAGAACGATTGGAAACATCGAATATCACGTATCCGTGCCAATTATCGATAGAACGAACGATTGCGGGAGCTGGAAAGTGGATCCTTAGCTACCGTCGATGCAGAACGATTGGAAACATCGAATATCACATATTCGTGCCAATTATCGATAGAAAGAACGATTGCGGGAGCTGGGAGGTGAATCCTCAGCTACCGTCGATGCAGAACGATTGGAAACATCGAATATCACGTATGCGTGCCAATTATCGATAGAAAGAACGATTGCGGTTGCTGGGAAGTGAATTCTAAGCTACCGTCGATGCAGAACGATTGGAAACATCGAATATCACGTATGCGTGCCAATTATCGATAGAAAGAACGATTGCTGGAGCTGGGAAGTGAATCCTTACCTACCGTCGATGCAAAACGATTTGAAACATCGAATATCACGTATGCGTGCCAATTATCGATAGAACGAACGATTGCGGGAGCTGGAAAGTGGATCCTTAGCTACCGTCGATGCAGAACGATTGGAAACATCGAATATCACGTATTCGTGCCAATTTTAGATAGAAAGAACGATTGCTGGAGCTGGGAAGTGAATCCTTACCTACCGTCGATGCAAAACGATTGGAAACATCGAATATCACGTATGCGTGCTAATTATCGATAGAAAGAACGATTGCGGGAGCTGGGAAGTTAATACTCACCTATCGTCGATGCAAAACGATTGCAAACATCAAATAGCACGTATTCGTGCCAATTATCGATAGAAAGAACGATTGCGGGAGCTGGGAAGTGAATCCTTACCTACCGTCGATGCGAAACGATTGGAAACATCGAATATCACGTATGCGTGCCAATTATCGATAGAACGAACGATTGCGGGAGCTGGAAAGTGGATCCTTAGCTACCGTCGATGCAGAACGATTAGAAACATCGAATATCACATATTCGTGCCAATTATCGATAGAAAGAACGATTGCGGGAGCTGGGAAGTGAATCCTCAGCTACCATCGATGCAGAACGATTGGAAACATCGAATATCACGTATCCGTGCCAATTATCGATAGAACGAACGATTGCGGGAGCTGGAAAGTGGATCCTTAGCTACCGTCGATGCAGAACGATTGGAAACATCGAATATCACATATTCGTGCCAATTATCGATAGAAAGAACGATTGCTGGAGCTGGGAAGTGAATCCTTACCTACCGTCGATGCAAAACGATTGGAAACATCGAATATCACGTATGCGTGCCAATTATCGATAGAACGAACGATTGCGGGAGCTGGAAAGTGGATCCTTAGCTACCGTCGATGCAGAACGATTGGAAACATCGAATATCACGTATTCGTGCCAATTTTAGATAGAAAGAACGATTGCTGGAGCTGGGAAGTGAATCCTTACCTACCGTCGATGCAAAACGATTGGAAACATCGAATATCACGTATGCGTGCTAATTATCGATAGAAAGAACGATTGCGGGAGCTGGGAAGTTAATCCTCACCTATCGTCGATGCAAAACGATTGCAAACATCGAATAGCACGTATTCGTGCCAATTATCGATAGAAAGAACGATTGCGGGAGCTGGGAAGTGAATCCTTACCTACCGTCGATGCGAAACGATTGGAAACATCGAATATCACGTATTCGTCCGAATTTTAGATAGAAAGAATGATTGCGGGAGCTGGGAAGTGAATCCTTACCTACC
The DNA here is from genome assembly GCA_963583965.1 of Nomada ferruginata. Lineage (NCBI taxonomy): Eukaryota > Metazoa > Arthropoda > Insecta > Hymenoptera > Apidae > Nomada > Nomada ferruginata. Next base: position 1,797,162 of record OY757225.1, on the reverse strand, counting down.
GTCGATGCGAAACGATTGGAAACATCGAATATCACGTATGCGTGCCAATTATCGACAGAACGAACGATTGCGGGAGCTGGAAAGTGGATCCTTAGCTACCGTCGATGCAGAACGATTAGAAACATCGAATATCACATATTCGTGCCAATTATCGATAGAAAGAACGATTGCGGGAGCTGGGAAGTGAATCCTCAGCTACCATCGATGCAGAACGATTGGAAACATCGAATATCACGTATCCGTGCCAATTATCGATAGAACGAACGATTGCGGGAGCTGGAAAGTGGATCCTTAGCTACCGTCGATGCAGAACGATTGGAAACATCGAATATCACATATTCGTGCCAATTATCGATAGAAAGAACGATTGCGGGAGCTGGGAGGTGAATCCTCAGCTACCGTTGATGCAGAACGATTGGAAACATCGAATATCACGTATCCGTGCCAATTATCGATAGAACGAACGATTGCGGGAGCTGGAAAGTGGATCCTTAGCTACCGTCGATGCAGAACGATTGGAAACATCGAATATCACATATTCGTGCCAATTATCGATAGAAAGAACGATTGCGGGAGCTGGGAGGTGAATCCTCAGCTACCGTCGATGCAGAACGATTGGAAACATCGAATATCACGTATGCGTGCCAATTATCGATAGAAAGAACGATTGCGGTTGCTGGGAAGTGAATTCTTAGCTACCGTCGATGCAGAACGATTGGAAACATCGAATATCACGTATGCGTGCCAATTATCGATAGAAAGAACGATTGCTGGAGCTGGGAAGTGAATCCTTACCTACCGTCGATGCAAAACGATTGGAAACATCGAATATCACGTATGCGTGCCAATTATCGATAGAACGAACGATTGCGGGAGCTGGAAAGTGGATCCTTAGCTACCGTCGATGCAGAACGATTGGAAACATCGAATATCACGTATTCGTGCCAATTTTAGATAGAAAGAACGATTGCTGGAGCTGGGAAGTGAATCCTTACCTACCGTCGATGCAAAACGATTGGAAACATCGAATATCACGTATGCGTGCTAATTATCGATAGAAAGAACGATTGCGGGAGCTGGGAAGTTAATACTCACCTATCGTCGATGCAAAACGATTGCAAACATCGAATAGCACGTATTCGTGCCAATTATCGATAGAAAGAACGATTGCGGGAGCTGGGAAGTGAATCCTCAGCTACCATCGATGCAGAACGATTGGAAACATCGAATATCACGTATCCGTGCCAATTATCGATAGAACGAACGATTGCGGGAGCTGGAAAGTGGATCCTTAGCTACCGTCGATGCAGAACGATTGGAAACATCGAATATCACATATTCGTCCGAATTTTAGATAGAAAGAATGATTGCGGGAGCTGGGAAGTGAATCCTTACCTACCGTCGATGCGAAACGATTGGAAACATCGAATATCACGTATGCGTGCCAATTATCGATAGAACGAACGATTGCGGGAGCTGGAAAGTGGATCCTTAGCTACCGTCGATGCAGAACGATTAGAAACATCGAATATCACATATTCGTGCCAATTATCGATAGAAAGAACGATTGCGGGAGCTGGGAAGTGAATCCTCAGCTACCATCGATGCAGAACGATTGGAAACATCGAATATCACGTATCCGTGCCAATTATCGATAGAACGAACGATTGCGGGAGCTGGAAAGTGGATCCTTAGCTACCGTCGATGCAGAACGATTGGAAACATCGAATATCACATATTCGTGCCAATTATCGATAGAAAGAACGATTGCTGGAGCTGGGAAGTGAATCCTTACCTACCGTCGATGCAAAACGATTGGAAACATCGAATATCACGTATGCGTGCCAATTATCGATAGAACGAACGATTGCGGGAGCTGGAAAGTGGATCCTTAGCTACCGTCGATGCAGAACGATTGGAAACATCGAATATCACGTATTCGTGCCAATTTTAGATAGAAAGAACGATTGCTGGAGCTGGGAAGTGAATCCTTACCTACCGTCGATGCAAAACGATTGGAAACATCGAATATCACGTATGCGTGCTAATTATCGATAGAAAGAACGATTGCGGGAGCTGGGAAGTTAATCCTCACCTATCGTCGATGCAAAACGATTGCAAACATCGAATAGCACGTATTCGTGCCAATTATCGATAGAAAGAACGATTGCGGGAGCTGGGAAGTGAATCCTTACCTACCGTCGATGCGAAACGATTGGAAACATCGAATATCACGTATTCGTCCGAATTTTAGATAGAAAGAATGATTGCGGGAGCTGGGAAGTGAATCCTTACCTACCGTCGATGCGAAACGATTGGAAACATCGAATATCACGTATGCGTGCCAATTATCGACAGAACGAACGATTGCGGGAGCTGGAAAGTGGATCCTTAGCTACCGTCGATGCAGAACGATTAGAAACATCGAATATCACATATTCGTGCCAATTATCGATAGAAAGAACGATTGCGGGAGCTGGGAAGTGAATCCTCAGCTACCATCGATGCAGAACGATTGGAAACATCGAATATCACGTATCCGTGCCAATTATCGATAGAACGAACGATTGCGGGAGCTGGAAAGTGGATCCTTAGCTACCGTCGATGCAGAACGATTGGAAACATCGAATATCACATATTCGTGCCAATTATCGATAGAAAGAACGATTGCGGGAGCTGGGAGGTGAATCCTCAGCTACCGTCGATGCAGAACGATTGGAAACATCGAATATCACGTATCCGTGCCAATTATCGATAGAACGAACGATTGCGGGAGCTGGAAAGTGGATCCTTAGCTACCGTCGATGCAGAACGATTGGAAACATCGAATATCACATATTCGTGCCAATTATCGATAGAAAGAACGATTGCGGGAGCTGGGAGGTGAATCCTCAGCTACCGTCGATGCAGAACGATTGGAAACATCGAATATCACGTATGCGTGCCAATTATCGATAGAAAGAACGATTGCGGTTGCTGGGAAGTGAATTCTTAGCTACCGTCGATGCAGAACGATTGGAAACATCGAATATCACGTATGCGTGCCAATTATCGATAGAAAGAACGATTGCTGGAGCTGGGAAGTGAATCCTTACCTACCGTCGATGCAAAACGATTTGAAACATCGAATATCACGTATGCGTGCCAATTATCGATAGAACGAACGATTGCGGGAGCTGGAAAGTGGATCCTTAGCTACCGTCGATGCAGAACGATTGGAAACATCGAATATCACGTATTCGTGCCAATTTTAGATAGAAAGAACGATTGCTGGAGCTGGGAAGTGAATCCTTACCTACCGTCGATGCAAAACGATTGGAAACATCGAATATCACGTATGCGTGCTAATTATCGATAGAAAGAACGATTGCGGGAGCTGGGAAGTTAATACTCACCTATCGTCGATGCAAAACGATTGCAAACATCGAATAGCACGTATTCGTGCCAATTATCGATAGAAAGAACGATTGCGGGAGCTGGGAAGTGAATCCTTACCTACCGTCGATGCGAAACGATTGGAAACATCGAATATCACGTATGCGTGCCAATTATCGATAGAACGAACGATTGCGGGAGCTGGAAAGTGGATCCTTAGCTACCGTCGATGCAGAACGATTAGAAACATCGAATATCACATATTCGTGCCAATTATCGATAGAAAGAACGATTGCGGGAGCTGGGAAGTGAATCCTTAGCTACCGCCGATGCGAAACGATTGGAAACATCGAATATCACGTATTCGTCCGAATTTTAGATAGAAAGAATGATTGCGGGAGCTGGGAAGTGAATCCATACCTACCGCCGATGCGAAACCATTGGAAACATCGAATATCACGTATTCGTGCGAATTTTAGATAGAAAGAATGATTGCGGGAGCTGGGAAGTGAATCCTTAGCTACCGTCGATGCAGAACGATTGGAAACATCGAATATCACGTATGCGTGCCAATTATCGATAGAACGAACGATTGCGGGAGCTGGAAAGTGAATCCTTAGCTACCGTCGATGCAGAACGATTGGAAACATCGAATTTCACGTATTCGTGCCAATTATCCATAGAAAGAACGATTGCGGGAGCAGGGAAGTGAATCCATACCTACCGCCGATGCGAAACGATTGGAAACATCGAATATCACGTATGCGTGCCAATTATCGATAGAACGAACGATTGCGGGAGCTGGAAAGTGGATCCTTAGCTACCGTCGATGCAGAACGATTGTAAACATCGAATATCACATATTCGTGCCAATTATCGATAGAAAGAAAGATTGCGGGAGCTGGGAAGTGAATCCTTTCCTACCGTCGATGCGAAACGATTGGAAACATCGAATATCACGTATTCGTCCGAATTTTAGATAGAAAGAATGATTGCGGGAGCTGGGAAGTGAATCCTTACCTACCGTCGATGCGAAACGATTGGAAACATCGAATATCACGTATGCGTGCCAATTATCGACAGAACGAACGATTGCGGGAGCTGGAAAGTGGATCCTTAGCTACCGTCGATGCAGAACGATTAGAAACATCGAATATCACATATTCGTGCCAATTATCGATAGAAAGAACGATTGCGGGAGCTGGGAAGTGAATCCTCAGCTACCATCGATGCAGAACGATTGGAAACATCGAATATCACGTATCCGTGCCAATTATCGATAGAACGAACGATTGCGGGAGCTGGAAAGTGGATCCTTAGCTACCGTCGATGCAGAACGATTGGAAACATCGAATATCACATATTCGTGCCAATTATCGATAGAAAGAACGATTGCGGGAGCTGGGAGGTGAATCCTCAGCTACCGTCGATGCAGAACGATTGGAAACATCGAATATCACGTATGCGTGCCAATTATCGATAGAAAGAACGATTGCGGTTGCTGGGAAGTGAATTCTTAGCTACCGTCGATGCAGAACGATTGGAAACATCGAATATCACGTATGCGTGCCAATTATCGATAGAAAGAACGATTGCTGGAGCTGGGAAGTGAATCCTTACCTACCGTCGATGCAAAACGATTGGAAACATCGAATATCACGTATTCGTGCGAATTTTAGATAGAAAGAATGATTGCGGGAGCTGGGAAGTGAATCCTTACCTACCGTCGATGCGAAACGATTGGAAACATCGAATATCACGTATGCGTGCTAATTATCGATAGAAAGAACGATTGCGGGAGCTGGGAAGTTAATCCTCACCTATCGTCGATGCAAAACGATTGCAAACATCGAATAGCACGTATTCGTGCCAATTATCGATAGAAAGAACGATTGCGGGAGCTGGGAAGTGAATCCTTACCTACCGTAGATGCAAAACGATTGGAAACATCGAATATCACGTATGCGTGCCAATTATCGATAGAACGAACGATTGCGGGAGCTGGAAAGTGGATCCTTAGCTACCGTCGATGCAGAACGATTAGAAACATCGAATATCACATATTCGTGCCAATTATCGATAGAAAGAACGATTGCGGGAGCTGGGAAGTGAATCCTTAGCTACCGCCGATGCGAAACGATTGGAAACATCGAATATCACGTATTCGTCCGAATTTTAGATAGAAAGAATGATTACGGGAGCTGGGAAGTGAATCCATACCTACCGCCGATGCGAAACCATTGGAAACATCGAATATCACGTATTCGTGCGAATTTTAGATAGAAAGAATGATTGCGGGAGCTGGGAAGTGAATCCTTAGCTACCGTCGATGCAGAACGATTAGAAACATCGAATATCACATATTCGTGCCAATTATCGATAGAAAGAACGATTGCGGGAGCTGGGAAGTGAATCCTCAGCTACCATCGATGCCGAACGATTGGAAACATCGAATATCACGTATCCGTGCCAATTATCAATAGAAAGAACGATTGCGGGAGCTGGGAAGTGAATCCTTAGCTACCGCCGATGCGAAACGATTGGAAACATCGAATATCACGTATTCGTCCGAATTTTAGATAGAAAGAATGATTGCGGGAGCTGGGAAGTGAATCCATACCTACCGTCGATGCCAAACGATTGGAAACATCGAATATCGCGTATTCGTGCCAATTATCGATAGAAAGAACGATTGCGGGAGCTGGGAAGTGAATCCTTACCTCCCGTCGATGCAGAACGATTGGAAACATCGAATGTAACGTATTCGAGCCAATTACCGACAGAAAGAACGATTGCGGGAGCTGGGAAGTTAATCCTCACCTATCGTCGATGCAAAACGATTGCAAACATCGAATAGCACGTATTCGTGCCAATTATCGATAGAAAGAACGATTGCGGGAGCTGGGAAGTGAATCCTTACCTACCGTAGATGCAAAACGATTGGAAACATCGAATATCACGTATGCGTGCCAATTATCGATAGAACGAACGATTGCGGGAGCTGGAAAGTGGATCCTTAGCTACCGTCGATGCAGAACGATTAGAAACATCGAATATCACATATTCGTGCCAATTATCGATAGAAAGAACGATTGCGGGAGCTGGGAAGTGAATCCTTAGCTACCGCCGATGCGAAACGATTGGAAACATCGAATATCACGTATTCGTCCGAATTTTAGATAGAAAGAATGATTACGGGAGCTGGGAAGTGAATCCATACCTACCGCCGATGCGAAACCATTGGAAACATCGAATATCACGTATTCGTGCGAATTTTAGATAGAAAGAATGATTGCGGGAGCTGGGAAGTGAATCCTTAGCTACCGTCGATGCAGAACGATTAGAAACATCGAATATCACATATTCGTGCCAATTATCGATAGAAAGAACGATTGCGGGAGCTGGGAAGTGAATCCTCAGCTACCATCGATGCCGAACGATTGGAAACATCGAATATCACGTATCCGTGCCAATTATCAATAGAAAGAACGATTGCGGGAGCTGGGAAGTGAATCCTTAGCTACCGCCGATGCGAAACGATTGGAAACATCGAATATCACGTATTCGTCCGAATTTTAGATAGAAAGAATGATTGCGGGAGCTGGGAAGTGAATCCATACCTACCGTCGATGCCAAACGATTGGAAACATCGAATATCGCGTATTCGTGCCAATTATCGATAGAAAGAACGATTGCGGGAGCTGGGAAGTGAATCCTTACCTCCCGTCGATGCAGAACGATTGGAAACATCGAATGTAACGTATTCGAGCCAATTACCGACAGAAAGAACGATTGCGAGGGCTGGGAAGTGAATCCTTACCTACCGTCGATGAAAAACGATTGGAAACATCGAATAGCACGTATTCGTGCCAATTATCGATAGAAAGAACGATTGCGGGAGCTGGGAAGTGAATCCTCACCAATCGTCGATGCAAAACGATTGCAAACATCGAATAGCGCGTATTCGTGCCAATTATCGGTACAAAGAACGATTGCGGGAGCTGGGAAGTGAATCATTTCCTACCGTCGATGCGAAACGATTGGAAACATCGAATATCACGTATTCGTGCGAATTTTAGATAGAAAGAATGATTGCGGGAGCTGGGAAGTGAATCCTTACCTACCGTCGATGCGAAACGATTGGAAACATCGAATATCACGTATGCGTGCCAATTATCGATAGAACGAACGATTGCGGGAGCTGGAAAGTGGATCCTTAGCTACCGTCGATGCAGAACGATTACAAACATCGAATATCACATATTCGTGCCAATTATCGATAGAAAGAACGATTGCGGGAGCTGGGAAGTGAATCCTTAGCTACCGCCGATGCGAAACGATTGGAAACATCGAATATCACGTATTCGTCCGAATTTTAGATAGAAAGAATGATTACGGGAGCTGGGAAGTGAATCCATACCTACCGCCGATGCGAAACCATTGGAAACATCGAATATCACGTATTCGTGCGAATTTTAGATAGAAAGAATGATTGCGGGAGCTGGGAAGTGAATCCTTAGCTACCGTCGATGCAGAACGATTAGAAACATCGAATATCACATATTCGTGCCAATTATCGATAGAACGAACGATTGCGGGAGCTGGGAAGTGAATCCTCAGCTACCATCGATGCCGAACGATTGGAAACATCGAATATCACGTATCCGTGCCAATTATCAATAGAAAGAACGATTGCGGGAGCTGGGAAGTGAATCCTTAGCTACCGCCGATGCGAAACGATTGGAAACATCGAATATCACGTATTCGTCCGAATTTTAGATAGAAAGAATGATTGCGGGAGCTGGGAAGTGAATCCATACCTACCGTCGATGCCAAACGATTGGAAACATCGAATATCGCGTATTCGTGCCAATTATCGATAGAAAGAACGATTGCGGGAGCTGGGAAGTGAATCCTTACCTCCCGTCGATGCGAAACGATTGGAAACATCGAATATCACGTATTCGTGCGAATTTTAGATAGAAAGAATGATTGCGGGAGCTGGGAAGTGAATCCTTACCTACCGTCGATGCGAAACGATTGGAAACATCGAATATCACGTATGCGTGCCAATTATCGATAGAACGAACGATTGCGGGAGCTGGAAAGTGGATCCTTAGCTACCGTCGATGCAGAACGATTGGAAACATCGAATATCACATATTCGTGTCAATTATCGATAGAAAGAACGATTGCGGGAGCTGGGAAGTGAATCCTCAGCTACCGTCGATGCAGAACGATTGGAAACATCGAATATCACGTATGCGTGCCAATTATCGATAGAAAGAATGATTGCGGGAGCTGGGAAGTGAATCCATACCTACCGCCGATGCGAAACCATTGGAAACATCGAATATCACGTATTCGTGCGAATTTTAGATAGAAAGAATGATTGCGGGAGCTGGGAAGTGAATCCTTAGCTACCGTCGATGCAGAACGATTGGAAACATCGAATATCACGTATGCGTGCCAATTATCGATAGAACGAACGATTGCGGGAGCTGGAAAGTGAATCCTTAGCTACCGTCGATGCAGAACGATTGGAAACATCGAATTTCACGTATTCGTGTCAATTATCGATAGAAAGAACGATTGCTGGAGCTGGGAAGTGAATCCTTAGCTACCGTCGATGCAGAACGATTGGAAACATCGAATTTCACGTATTTGTGCCAATTATCCATAGAAAGAACGATTGCGGGAGCAGGGAAGTAAATCCATACCTACCGCCGATGCGAAACGATTGGAAACATCGAATATCACGTATTCGTGCGAATTTTAGATAGAAAGAATGATTGCGGGAGCTGAGAAGTGAATCCTTACCTACCGTCGATGCGAAACGATTGGAAACATCGAATATCACGTATGCGTGCCAATTATCGATAGAACGAACGATTGCGGGAGCTGGAAAGTGGATCCTTAGCTACCGTCGATGCAGAACGATTAGAAACATCGAATATCACATATTCGTGCCAATTATCGATAGAAAGAACGATTGCGGGAGCTGGGAAGTGAATCCTTAGCTACCGCCGATGCGAAACGATTGGAAACATCGAATATCACGTATTCGTCCGAATTTTAGATAGAAAGAATGATTACGGGAGCTGGGAAGTGAATCCATACCTACCGCCGATGCGAAACCATTGGAAACATCGAATATCACGTATTCGTGCGAATTTTAGATAGAAAGAATGATTGCGGGAGCTGGGAAGTGAATCCTTAGCTACCGTCGATGCAGAACGATTAGAAACATCGAATATCACATATTCGTGCCAATTATCGATAGAAAGAACGATTGCGGGAGCTGGGAAGTGAATCCTCAGCTACCATCGATGCCGAACGATTGGAAACATCGAATATCACGTATCCGTGCCAATTATCAATAGAAAGAACGATTGCGGGAGCTGGGAAGTGAATCCTTAGCTACCGCCGATGCGAAACGATTGGAAACATCGAATATCACGTATTCGTCCGAATTTTAGATAGAAAGAATGATTGCGGGAGCTGGGAAGTGAATCCATACCTACCGTCGATGCCAAACGATTGGAAACATCGAATATCACGTATGCGTGCCAATTATCGATAGAAAGAATGATTGCGGGAGCTGGGAAGTGAATCCATACCTACCGCCGATGCGAAACCATTGGAAACATCGAATATCACGTATTCGTGCCAATTATCGGTACAAAGAACGATTGCGGGAGCTGGGAAGTGAATCCTTTCCTACCGTCGATGCGAAACGATTGGAAACATCGAATATCACGTATTCGTGCGAATTTTAGATAGAAAGAATGATTGCGGGAGCTGGGAAGTGAATCCTTACCTACCGTCGATGCGAAACGATTGGAAACATCGAATATCACGTATGCGTGCCAATTATCGATAGAAAGAATGATTGCGGGAGCTGGGAAGTGAATCCATACCTACCGCCGATGCGAAACCATTGGAAACATCGAATATCACGTATTCGTGCGAATTTTAGATAGAAAGAATGATTGCGGGAGCTGGGAAGTGAATCCTTAGCTACCGTCGATGCAGAACGATTGGAAACATCGAATATCACGTATGCGTGCCAATTATCGATAGAACGAACGATTGCGGGAGCTGGAAAGTGAATCCTTAGCTACCGTCGATGCAGAACGATTGGAAACATCGAATTTCACGTATTCGTGCCAATTATCCATAGAAAGAACGATTGCGGGAGCAGGGAAGTGGATCCATACCTACCGCCGATGCGAAACGATTGGAAACATCGAATATCACGTATGCGTGCCAATGATCGATAGAACGAACGATTGCGGGAGCTGGAAAGTGGATCCTTAGCTACCGTCGATGCAGAACGATTGGAAACATCGAATATCACATATTCGTGCCAATTATCGATAGAAAGAACGATTGCGGGAGCTGGGAAGTGAATCCTTTCCTACCGTCGATGCGAAACGATTGGAAACATCGAATATCACGTATTCGTCCGAATTTTAGATAGAAAGAATGATTGCGGGAGCTGGGAAGAGAATCCTTACTTACCGTCGATGCGAAACGATTGGAAACATCGAATATCACGTATGCGTGCCAATTATCGATAGAACGAACGATTGCGGGAGCTGGAAAGTGGATCCTTAGCTACCGTCGATGCAGAACGATTAGAAACATCGAATATCACATATTCGTGCCAATTATCGATAGAAAGAACGATTGCGGGAGCTGGGAAGTGAATCCTCAGCTACCATCGATGCAGAACGATTGGAAACATCGAATATCACGTATGCGTGCCAATTATCGATAGAAAGAACGATTGCGGTTGCTGGGAAGTGAATTCTTAGCTACCGTCGATGCAGAACGATTGGAAACATCGAATATCACGTATGCGTGCCAATTATCGATAGAACGAACGATTGCGGGAGCTGGAAAGTGGATCCTTAGCTACCGTCGATGCAGAACGATTAGAAACATCGAATATCACATATTCGTGCCAATTATCGATAGAAAGAACGATTGCGGGAGCTGGGAAGTGAATCCTCAGCTACCATCGATGCAGAACGATTGGAAACATCGAATATCACGTATCCGTGCCAATTATCGATAGAACGAACGATTGCGGGAGCTGGAAAGTGGATCCTTAGCTACCGTCGATGCAGAACGATTGGAAACATCGAATATCACATATTCGTCCGAATTTTAGATAGAAAGAATGATTGCGGGAGCTGGGAAGTGAATCCTTACCTACCGTCGATGCCAAACGATTGGAAACATCGAATATCACGTATGCGTGCCAATTATCGATAGAACGAACGATTGCGGGAGCTGGAAAGTGGATCCTTAGCTACCGTCGATGCAGAACGATTAGAAACATCGAATATCACATATTCGTGCCAATTATCGATAGAAAGAACGATTGCGGGAGCTGGGAAGTGAATCCTCAGCTACCATCGATGCAGAACGATTGGAAACATCGAATATCACGTATCCGTGCCAATTATCGATAGAACGAACGATTGCGGGAGCTGGAAAGTGGATCCTTAGCTACCGTCGATGCAGAACGATTGGAAACATCGAATATCACATATTCGTGCCAAATATCGATAGAAAGAACGATTGCGGGAGCTGGGAGGTGAATCCTCAGCTACCGTCGATGCAGAACGATTGGAAACATCGAATATCACGTATGCGTGCCAATTATCGATAGAAAGAACGATTGCGGTTGCTGGGAAGTGAATTCTTAGCTACCGTCGATGCAGAACGATTGGAAACATCGAATATCACGTATGCGTGCCAATTATCGATAGAAAGAACGATTGCTGGAGCTGGGAAGTGAATCCTTACCTACCGTCGATGCAAAACGATTGGAAACATCGAATATCACGTATTCGTGCGAATTTTAGATAGAAAGAATGATTGCGGGAGCTGGGAAGTGAATCCTTACCTACCGTCGATGCGAAACGATTGGAAACATCGAATATCACGTATGCGTGCCAATTATCGATAGAACGAACGATTGCGGGAGCTGGAAAGTGGATCCTTAGCTACCGTCGATGCAGAACGATTGGAAACATCGAATATCACGTATTCGTGCCAATTTTAGATAGAAAGAACGATTGCTGGAGCTGGGAAGTGAATCCTTACCTACCGTCGATGCAAAACGATTGGAAACATCGAATATCACGTATGCGTGCTAATTATCGATAGAAAGAACGATTGCGGGAGCTGGGAAGTTAATCCTCACCTATCGTCGACGCAAAACGATTGCAAACATCGAATAGCACGTATTCGTGCCAATTATCGATAGAAAGAACGATTGCGGGAGCTGGGAAGTGAATCCTTACCTACCGTCGATGCAAAACGATTGGAAACCTCGAATAGCACGTATTCGTGTCAATTATCGATAGAAAGAACGATTGCTGGAGCTGGGAAGTGAATCCTTAGCTACCGTCGATGCAGAACGATTGGAAACATCGAATTTCACGTATTCGTGCCAATTATCCATAGAAAGAACGATTGCGGGAGCAGGGAAGTGAATCCATACCTACCGCCGATGCGAAACGATTGGAAACATCGAATATCACGTATTCGTGCGAATTTTAGATAGAAAGAATGATTGCGGGAGCTGGGAAGTGAATCCTTACCTACCGTCGATGCGAAACGATTGGAAACATCGAATATCACGTATGCGTGCCAATTATCGATAGAACGAACGATTGCGGGAGCTGGAAAGTGGATCCTTAGCTACCGTCGATGCAGAACGATTAGAAACATCGAATATCACATATTCGTGCCAATTATCGATAGAAAGAACGATTGCGGGAGCTGGGAAGTGAATCCTTAGCTACCGCCGATGCGAAACGATTGGAAACATCGAATATCACGTATTCGTCCGAATTTTAGATAGAAAGAATGATTACGGGAGCTGGGAAGTGAATCCATACCTACCGCCGATGCGAAACCATTGGAAACATCGAATATCACGTATTCGTGCGAAAGTTAGATAGAAAGAATGATTGCGGGAGCTGGGAAGTGAATCCTTAGCTACCGTCGATGCAGAACGATTAGAAACATCGAATATCACATATTCGTGCCAATTATCGATAGAAAGAACGATTGCGGGAGCTGGGAAGTGAATCCTCAGCTACCATCGATGCCGAACGATTGGAAACATCGAATATCACGTATCCGTGCCAATTATCAATAGAAAGAACGATTGCGGGAGCTGGGAAGTGAATCCTTAGCTACCGCCGATGCGAAACGATTGGAAACATCGAATATCACGTATTCGTCCGAATTTTAGATAGAAAGAATGATTGCGGGAGCTGGGAAGTGAATCCATACCTACCGTCGATGCCAAACGATTGGAAACATCGAATATCGCGTATTCGTGCCAATTATCGATAGAAAGAACGATTGCGGGAGCTGGGAAGTGAATCCTTACCTCCCGTCGATGCAGAATGATTGGAAACATCGAATGTAACGTATTCGAGCCAATTACCGACAGAAAGAACGATTGCGAGGGCTGGGAAGTGAATCCTTACCTACCGTCGATGAAAAACGATTGGAAACATCGAATAGCACGTATTCGTGCCAATTATCGATAGAACGAACGATTGCGGGAGCTGGAAAGTGGATCCTCACCAATCGTCGATGCAAAACGATTGCAAACATCGAATAGCGCGTATTCGTGCCAATTATCGGTACAAAGAACGATTGCGGGAGCTGGGAAGTGAATCATTTCCTACCGTCGATGCGAAACGATTGGAAACATCGAATATCACGTATTCGTGCGAATTTTAGATAGAAAGAATGATTGCGGGAGCTGGGAAGTGAATCCTTACCTACCGTCGATGCGAAACGATTGGAAACATCGAATATCACGTATGCGTGCCAATTATCGATAGAACGAACGATTGCGGGAGCTGGAAAGTGGATCCTCACCAATCGTCGATGCAAAACGATTGCAAACATCGAATAGCGCGTATTCGTGCCAATTATCGGTACAAAGAACGATTGCGGGAGCTGGGAAGTGAATCATTTCCTACCGTCGATGCGAAACGATTGGAAACATCGAATATGACGTATTCGTGCGAATTTTAGATAGAAAGAATGATTGCGGGAGCTGGGAAGTGAATCCTTACCTACCATCGATGCGAAACGATTGGAAACATCGAATATCACGTATCCGTGCCAATTATCAATAGAAAGAACGATTGCGGGAGCTGGGAAGTGAATCCTTAGCTACCGCCGATGCGAAACGATTGGAAACATCGAATATCACGTATTCGTCCGAATTTTAGATAGAAAGAATGATTGCGGGAGCTGGGAAGTGAATCCATACCTACCGTCGATGCCAAACGATTGGAAACATCGAATATCGCGTATTCGTGCCAATTAACGATAGAAAGAACGATTGCGGGAGCTGGGAAGTGAATCCTTACCTCCCGTCGATGCAGAACGATTGGAAACTTCGAATATCACGTATGCGTGCCAATTATCGATAGAAAGAACGATTGCGGGAGCTGGGAAGTGAATCATTTCCTACCGTCGATGCGAAACGATTGGAAACATCGAATATCACGTATTCGTGCGAATTTTAGATAGAAAGAATGATTGCGGGAGCTGGGAAGTGAATCCATACCTACCGCCGATGCGAAACCATTGGAAACATCGAATATCACGTATTCGTGCGAATTTTAGATAGAAAGAATGATTGCGGGAGCTGGGAAGTGAATCCTTAGCTACCGTCGATGCAGAACGATTGGAAACATCGAATATCACGTATGCGTGCCAATTATCGATAGAACGAACGATTGCGGGAGCTGGAAAGTGAATCCTTAGCTACCGTCGATGCAGAACGATTGGAAACATCGAATTTCACGTATTCGTGCCAATTATCCATAGAAAGAACGATTGCGGGAGCAGGGAAGTGAATCCATACCTACCGCCGATGCGAAACGATTGGAAACATCGAATATCACGTATGCGTGCCAATTATCGATAGAACGAACGATTGCGGGAGCTGGAAAGTGGATCCTTAGCTACCGTCGATGCAGAACGATTGGAAACATCGAATATCACATATTCGTGCCAATTATCGATAGAAAGAACGATTGCGGGAGCTGGGAAGTGAATCCTTTCCTACCGTCGATGCGAAACGATTGGAAACATCGAATATCACGTATTCGTCCGAATTTTAGATAGAAAGAATGATTGCGGGAGCTGGGAAGTGAATCCTTACCTACCGTCGATGCGAAACGATTGGAAACATCGAATATCACGTATGCGTGCCAATTATCGATAGAACGAACGATTGCGGGAGCTGGAAAGTGGATCCTTAGCTACCGTCGATGCAGAACGATTAGAAACATCGAATATCACATATTCGTGCCAATTATCGATAGAAAGAACGATTGCGGGAGCTGGAAAGTGAATCCTCAGCTACCATCGATGCAGAACGATTGGAAACATCGAATATCACGTATCCGTGCCAATTATCGATAGAACGAACGATTGCGGGAGCTGGAAAGTGGATCCTTAGCTACCGTCGATGCAGAACGATTGGAAACATCGAATATCACGTATTCGTGCCAATTTTAGATAGAAAGAACGATTGCTGGAGCTGGGAAGTGAATCCTTACCTACCGTCGATGCAAAACGATTGGAAACATCGAATATCACGTATGCGTGCTAATTATCGATAGAAAGAACGATTGCGGGAGCTGGGAAGTTAATCCTCACCTATCGTCGATGCAAAACGATTGCAAACATCGAATAGCACGTATTCGTGCCAATTATCGATAGAAAGAACGATTGCGGGAGCTGGGAAGTGAATCCTTACCTACCGTCGATGCAAAACGATTGGAAACCTCGAATAGCACGTATTCGTGTCAATTATCGATAGAAAGAACGATTGCTGGAGCTGGGAAGTGAATCCTTAGCTACCGTCGATGCAGAACGATTGGAAACATCGAATTTCACGTATTTGTGCCAATTATCCATAGAAAGAACGATTGCGGGAGCAGGGAAGTAAATCCATACCTACCGCCGATGCGAAACGATTGGAAACATCGAATATCACGTATTCGTGCGAATTTTAGATAGAAAGAATGATTGCGGGAGCTGGGAAGTGAATCCTTACCTACCGTCGATGCGAAACGATTGGAAACATCGAATATCACGTATGCGTGCCAATTATCGATAGAACGAACGATTGCGGGAGCTGGAAAGTGGATCCTTAGCTACCGTCGATGCAGAACGATTAGAAACATCGAATATCACATATTCGTGCCAATTATCGATAGAAAGAACGATTGCGGGAGCTGGGAAGTGAATCCTTAGCTACCGCCGATGCGAAACGATTGGAAACATCGAATATCACGTATTCGTCCGAATTTTAGATAGAAAGAATGATTACGGGAGCTGGGAAGTGAATCCATACCTACCGCCGATGCGAAACCATTGGAAACATCGAATATCACGTATTCGTGCGAATTTTAGATAGAAAGAATGATTGCGGGAGCTGGGAAGTGAATCCTTAGCTACCGTCGATGCAGAACGATTAGAAACATCGAATATCACATATTCGTGCCAATTATCGATAGAAAGAACGATTGCGGGAGCTGGGAAGTGAATCCTCAGCTACCATCGATGCCGAACGATTGGAAACATCGAATATCACGTATCCGTGCCAATTATCAATAGAAAGAACGATTGCGGGAGCTGGGAAGTGAATCCTTAGCTACCGCCGATGCGAAACGATTGGAAACATCGAATATCACGTATTCGTCCGAATTTTAGATAGAAAGAATGATTGCGGGAGCTGGGAAGTGAATCCATACCTACCGTCGATGCCAAACGATTGGAAACATCGAATATCGCGTATTCGTGCCAATTATCGATAGAAAGAACGATTGCGGGAGCTGGGAAGTGAATCCTTACCTCCCGTCGATGCAGAACGATTGGAAACATCGAATGTAACGTATTCGAGCCAATTACCGACAGAAAGAACGATTGCGAGGGCTGGGAAGTGAATCCTTACCTACCGTCGATGAAAAACGATTGGAAACATCGATTAGCACGTATTCGTGCCAATTATCGATAGAAAGAACGATTGCGGGAGCTGGGAAGTGAATCCTCACCAATCGTCGATGCAAAACGATTGCAAACATCGAATAGCGCGTATTCGTGCCAATTATCGGTACAAAGAACGATTGCGGGAGCTGGGAAGTGAATCCTTTCCTACCGTCGATGCGAAACGATTGGAAACATCGGATATCACGTATTCGTGCGAATTTTAGATAGAAAGAATGATTGCGGGAGCTGGGAAGTGAATCCTTACCTACCGTCGATGCGAAACGATTGGAAACATCGAATATCACGTATGCGTGCCAATTATCGATAGAAAGAATGATTGCGGGAGCTGGGAAGTGAATCCATACCTACCGCCGATGCGAAACCATTGGAAACATCGAATATCACGTATTCGTGCGAATTTTAGATAGAAAGAATGATTGCGGGAGCTGGGAAGTGAATCCTTAGCTACCGTCGATGCAGAACGATTGGAAACATCGAATATCACGTATGCGTGCCAATTATCGATAGAACGAACGATTGCGCGAGCTGGAAAGTGAATCCTTAGCTACCGTCGATGCAGAACGATTGGAAACATCGAATTTCACGTATTCGTGCCAATTATCCATAGAAAGAACGATTGCGGGAGCAGGGAAGTGAATCCATACCTACCGCCGATGCGAAACGATTGGAAACATCGAATATCACGTATGCGTGCCAATTATCGATAGAACGAACGATTGCGGGAGCTGGAAAGTGGATCCTTAGCTACCGTCGATGCAGAACGATTGGAAACATCGAATATCACATATTCGTGCCAATTATCGATAGAAAGAACGATTGCGGGAGCTGGGAAGTGAATCCTTTCCTACCGTCGATGCGAAACGATTGGAAACATCGAATATCACGTATTCGTCCGAATTTTAGATAGAAAGAATGATTGCGGGAGCTGGGAAGAGAATCCTTACCTACCGTCGATGCGAAACGATTGGAAACATCGAATATCACGTATGCGTGCCAATTATCGATAGAACGAACGATTGCGGGAGCTGGAAAGTGGATCCTTAGCTACCGTCGATGCAGAACGATTAGAAACATCGAATATCACATATTCGTGCCAATTATCGATAGAAAGAACGATTGCGGGAGCTGGGAAGTGAATCCTTACCTCCCGTCGATGCAGAACGATTGGAAACATCGAATGTAACGTATTCGAGCCAATTACCGACAGAAAGAACGATTGCGAGGGCTGGGAAGTGAATCCTTACCTACCGTCGATGAAAAACGATTGGAAACATCGAATAGCACGTATTCGTGCCAATTATCGGTACAAAGAACGATTGCGGGAGCTGGGAAGTGAATCATTTCCTACCGTCGATGCGAAACGATTGGAAACATCGAATATCACGTATTCGTGCGAATTTTAGATAGAAAGAATGATTGCGGGAGCTGGGAAGTGAATCCTTACCTACCGTCGATGCGAAACGATTGGAAACATCGAATATCACGTATGCGTGCCAATTATCGATAGAACGAACGATTGCGGGAGCTGGAAAGTGGATCCTCACCAATCGTCGATGCAAAACGATTGCAAACATCGAATAGCGCGTATTCGTGCCAATTATCGGTACAAAGAACGATTGCGGGAGCTGGGAAGTGAATCATTTCCTACCGTCGATGCGAAACGATTGGAAACATCGAATATCACGTATTCGTGCGAATTTTAGATAGAAAGAATGATTGCGGGAGCTGGGAAGTGAATCCTTACCTACCGTCGATGCGAAACGATTGGAAACATCGAATATCACGTATCCGTGCCAATTATCAATAGAAAGAACGATTGCGGGAGCTGGGAAGTGAATCCTTAGCTACCGCCGATGCGAAACGATTGGAAACATCGAATATCACGTATTCGTCCGAATTTTAGATAGAAAGAATGATTGCGGGAGCTGGGAAGTGAATCCATACCTACCGTCGATGCCAAACGATTGGAAACATCGAATATCGCGTATTCGTGCCAATTAACGATAGAAAGAACGATTGCGGGAGCTGGGAAGTGAATCCTTACCTCCCGTCGATGCAGAACGATTGGAAACTTCGAATATCACGTATGCGTGCCAATTATCGATAGAAAGAACGATTGCGGGAGCTGGGAAGTGAATCATTTCCTACCGTCGATGCGAAACGATTGGAAACATCGAATATCACGTATTCGTGCGAATTTTAGATAGAAAGAATGATTGCGGGAGCTGGGAAGTGAATCCATACCTACCGCCGATGCGAAACCATTGGAAACATCGAATATCACGTATTCGTGCGAATTTTAGATAGAAAGAATGATTGCGGGAGCTGGGAAGTGAATCCTTAGCTACCGTCGATGCAGAACGATTGGAAACATCGAATATCACGTATGCGTGCCAATTATCGATAGAACGAACGATTGCGGGAGCTGGAAAGTGAATCCTTAGCTACCGTCGATGCAGAACGATTGGAAACATCGAATATCACATATTCGTGCCAATTATCGATAGAAAGAACGATTGCGGGAGCTGGGAACTGAATCCTTTCCTACCGTCGATGCGAAACGATTGGAAACATCGAATATCACGTATTCGTCCGAATTTTAGATAGAAAGAATGATTGCGGGAGCTGGGAAGTGAATCCTTACCTACCGTCGATGCGAAACGATTGGAAACATCGAATATCACGTATGCGTGCCAATTATCGATAGAACGAACGATTGCGGGAGCTGGAAAGTGGATCCTTAGCTACCGTCGATGCAGAACGATTAGAAACATCGAATATCACATATTCGTGCCAATTATCGATAGAAAGAACGATTGCGGGAGCTGGAAAGTGAATCCTCAGCTACCATCGATGCAGAACGATTGGAAACATCGAATATCACGTATCCGTGCCAATTATCGATAGAACGAACGATTGCGGGAGCTGGAAAGTGGATCCTTAGCTACCGTCGATGCAGAACGATTGGAAACATCGAATATCACGTATTCGTGCCAATTTTAGTTAGAAAGAACGATTGCTGGAGCTGGGAAGTGAATCCTTACCTACCGTCGATGCAAAACGATTGGAAACATCGAATATCACGTATGCGTGCTAATTATCGATAGAAAGAACGATTGCGGGAGCTGGGAAGTTAATCCTCACCTATCGTCGATGCAAAACGATTGCAAACATCGAATAGCACGTATTCGTGCCAATTATCGATAGAAAGAACGATTGCGGGAGCTGGGAAGTGAATCCTTACCTACCGTCGATGCAAAACGATTGGAAACCTCGAATAGCACGTATTCGTGTCAATTATCGATAGAAAGAACGATTGCTGGAGCTGGGAAGTGAATCCTTAGCTACCGTCGATGCAGAACGATTGGAAACATCGAATTTCACGTATTTGTGCCAATTATCCATAGAAAGAACGATTGCGGGAGCAGGGAAGTAAATCCATACCTACCGCCGATGCGAAACGATTGGAAACATCGAATATCACGTATTCGTGCGAATTTTAGATAGAAAGAATGATTGCGGGAGCTGGGAAGTGAATCCTTACCTACCGTCGATGCGAAACGATTGGAAACATCGAATATCACGTATGCGTGCCAATTAACGATAGAACGAACGATTGCGGGAGCTGGAAAGTGGATCCTTAGCTACCGTCGATGCAGAACGATTAGAAACATCGAATATCACATATTCGT
Organism: Nomada ferruginata; assembly: GCA_963583965.1. Classification (NCBI taxonomy): domain Eukaryota; kingdom Metazoa; phylum Arthropoda; class Insecta; order Hymenoptera; family Apidae; genus Nomada; species Nomada ferruginata. The sequence goes on along the minus strand of OY757225.1, from coordinate 1,776,019 downwards.
GCCAATTATCGATAGAAAGAACGATTGCGGGAGCTGGGAAGTGAATCCTTAGCTACCGCCGATGCGAAACGATTGGAAACATCGAATATCACGTATTCGTCCGAATTTTAGATAGAAAGAATGATTACGGGAGCTGGGAAGTGAATCCATACCTACCGCCGATGCGAAACCATTGGAAACATCGAATATCACGTATTCGTGCGAATTTTAGATAGAAAGAATGATTGCGGGAGCTGGGAAGTGAATCCTTAGCTACCGTCGATGCAGAACGATTAGAAACATCGAATATCACATATTCGTGCCAATTATCGATAGAAAGAACGATTGCGGGAGCTGGGAAGTGAATCCTCAGCTACCATCGATGCCGAACGATTGGAAACATCGAATATCACGTATCCGTGCCAATTATCAATAGAAAGAACGATTGCGGGAGCTGGGAAGTGAATCCTTAGCTACCGCCGATGCGAAACGATTGGAAACATCGAATATCACGTATTCGTCCGAATTTTAGATAGAAAGAATGATTGCGGGAGCTGGGAAGTGAATCCATACCTACCGTCGATGCCAAACGATTGGAAACATCGAATATCGCGTATTCGTGCCAATTATCGATAGAAAGAACGATTGCGGGAGCTGGGAAGTGAATCCTTACCTCCCGTCGATGCAGAACGATTGGAAACATCGAATGTAACGTATTCGAGCCAATTACCGACAGAAAGAACGATTGCGAGGGCTGGGAAGTGAATCCTTACCTACCGTCGATGAAAAACGATTGGAAACATCGATTAGCACGTATTCGTGCCAATTATCGATAGAAAGAACGATTGCGGGAGCTGGGAAGTGAATCCTCACCAATCGTCGATGCAAAACGATTGCAAACATCGAATAGCGCGTATTCGTGCCAATTATCGGTACAAAGAACGATTGCGGGAGCTGGGAAGTGAATCCTTTCCTACCGTCGATGCGAAACGATTGGAAACATCGAATATCACGTATTCGTGCGAATTTTAGATAGAAAGAATGATTGCGGGAGCTGGGAAGTGAATCCTTACCTACCGTCGATGCGAAACGATTGGAAACATCGAATATCACGTATGCGTGCCAATTATCGATAGAAAGAATGATTGCGGGAGCTGGGAAGTGAATCCATACCTACCGCCGATGCGAAACCATTGGAAACATCGAATATCACGTATTCGTGCGAATTTTAGATAGAAAGAATGATTGCGGGAGCTGGGAAGTGAATCCTTAGCTACCGTCGATGCAGAACGATTGGAAACATCGAATATCACGTATGCGTGCCAATTATCGATAGAACGAACGATTGCGGGAGCTGGAAAGTGAATCCTTAGCTACCGTCGATGCAGAACGATTGGAAACATCGAATTTCACGTATTCGTGCCAATTATCCATAGAAAGAACGATTGCGGGAGCAGGGAAGTGAATCCATACCTACCGCCGATGCGAAACGATTGGAAACATCGAATATCACGTATGCGTGCCAATTATCGATAGAACGAACGATTGCGGGAGCTGGAAAGTGGATCCTTAGCTACCGTCGATGCAGAACGATTGGAAACATCGAATATCACATATTCGTGCCAATTATCGATAGAAAGAACGATTGCGGGAGCTGGGAAGTGAATCCTTTCCTACCGTCGATGCGAAACGATTGGAAACATCGAATATCACGTATTCGTCCGAATTTTAGATAGAAAGAATGATTGCGGGAGCTGGGAAGAGAATCCTTACCTACCGTCGATGCGAAACGATTGGAAACATCGAATATCACGTATGCGTGCCAATTATCGATAGAACGAACGATTGCGGGAGCTGGAAAGTGGATCCTTAGCTACCGTCGATGCAGAACGATTAGAAACATCGAATATCACATATTCGTGCCAATTATCGATAGAAAGAACGATTGCGGGAGCTGGGAAGTGAATCCTCAGCTACCATCGATGCAGAACGATTGGAAACATCGAATATCACGTATCCGTGCCAATTATCGATAGTACGAACGATTGCGGGAGCTGGAAAGTGGATCCTTAGCTACCGTCGATGCAGAACGATTGGAAACATCGAATATCACATATTCGTGCCAATTATCGATAGAAAGAACGATTGCGGGAGCTGGGAGGTGAATCCTCAGCTACCGTCGATGCAGAACGATCGGAAACATCGAATATCACGTATGCGTGCCAATTATCGATAGAAAGAACGATTGCGGTTGCTGGGAAGTGAATTCTTAGCTACCGTCGATGCAGAACGATTGGAAACATCGAATATCACGTATGCGTGCCAATTATCGATAGAACGAACGATTGCGGGAGCTGGAAAGTGGATCCATAGCTACCGTCGATGCAGAACGATTAGAAACATCGAATATCACATATTCGTGCCAATTATCGATAGAAAGAACGATTGCGGGAGCTGGGAAGTGAATCCTCAGCTACCATCGATGCAGAACGATTGGAAACATCGAATATCACGTATCCGTGCCAATTATCGATAGAACGAACGATTGCGGGAGCTGGAAAGTGGATCCTTAGCTACCGTCGATGCAGAACGATTGGAAACATCGAATATCACATATTCGTCCGAATTTTAGATAGAAAGAATGATTGCGGGAGCTGGGAAGTGAATCCTTACCTACCGTCGATGCGAAACGATTGGAAACATCGAATATCACGTATGCGTGCCAATTATCGATAGAACGAACGATTGCGGGAGCTGGAAAGTGGATCCTTAGCTACCGTCGATGCAGAACGATTAGAAACATCGAATATCACATATTCGTGCCAATTATCGATAGAAAGAACGATTGCGGGAGCTGGGAAGTGAATCCTCAGCTACCATCGATGCAGAACGATTGGAAACATCGAATATCACGTATCCGTGCCAATTATCGATAGAACGAACGATTGCGGGAGCTGGAAAGTGGATCCTTAGCTACCATCGATGCAGAACGATTGGAAACATCGAATATCACGTATGCGTGCCAATTATCGATAGAAAGAACGATTGCGGTTGCTGGGAAGTGAATTCTTAGCTACCGTCGATGCAGAACGATTGGAAACATCGAATATCACGTATGCGTGCCAATTATCGATAGAAAGAACGATTGCTGGAGCTGGGAAGTGAATCCTTACCTACCGTCGATGCAAAACGATTGGAAACATCGAATATCACGTATTCGTGCGAATTTTAGATAGAAAGAATGATTGCGGGAGCTGGGAAGTGAATCCTTACCTACCGTCGATGCGAAACGATTGGAAACATCGAATATCACGTATGCGTGCCAATTATCGATAGAACGAACGATTGCGGGAGCTGGAAAGTGGATCCTTAGCTACCGTCGATGCAGAACGATTGGAAACATCGAATATCACGTATTCGTGCCAATTTTAGATAGAAAGAACGATTGCTGGAGCTGGGAAGTGAATCCTTACCTACCGTCGATGCAAAACGATTGGAAACATCGAATATCACGTATGCGTGCTAATTATCGATAGAAAGAACGATTGCGGGAGCTGGGAAGTTAATCCTCACCTATCGTCGATGCAAAACGATTGCAAACATCGAATAGCACGTATTCGTGCCAATTATCGATAGAAAGAACGATTGCGGGAGCTGGGAAGTGAATCCTTACCTACCGTCGATGCAAAACGATTGGAAACCTCGAATAGCACGTATTCGTGTCAATTTTCGATAGAAAGAACGATTGCTGGAGCTGGGAAGTGAATCCTTAGCTACCGTCGATGCAGAACGATTGGAAACATCGAATTTCACGTATTCGTGCCAATTATCCATAGAAAGAACGATTGCGGGAGCAGGGAAGTGAATCCATACCTACCGCCGATGCGAAACGATTGGAAACATCGAATATCACGTATTCGTGCGAATTTTAGATAGAAAGAATGATTGCGGGAGCTGGGAAGTGAATCCTTAGCTACCGTCGATGCAGAACGATTAGAAACATCGAATATCACATATTCGTGCCAATTATCGATAGAAAGAACGATTGCGGGAGCTGGGAAGTGAATCCTCAGCTACCATCGATGCAGAACGATTGGAAACATCGAATATCACGTATCCGTGCCAATTATCGATAGAACGAACGATTGCGGGAGCTGGAAAGTGGATCCTTAGCTACCGTCGATGCAGAACGATTGGAAACATCGAATATCACATATTCGTCCGAATTTTAGATAGAAAGAATGATTGCGGGAGCTGGGAAGTGAATCCTTACCTACCGTCGATGCGAAACGATTGGAAACATGGAATATCACGTATGCGTGCCAATTATCGATAGAACGAACGATTGCGGGAGCTGGAAAGTGGATCCTTAGCTACCGTCGATGCAGAACGATTAGAAACATCGAATATCACATATTCGTGCCAATTATCGATAGAAAGAACGATTGCGGGAGCTGGGAAGTGAATCCTCAGCTACCATCGATGCAGAACGATTGGAAACATCGAATATCACGTATCCGTGCCAATTATCGATAGAACGAACGATTGCGGGAGCTGGAAAGTGGATCCTTAGCTACCGTCGATGCAGAACGATTGGAAACATCGAATATCACATATTCGTGCCAATTATCGATAGAAAGAACGATTGCGGTTGCTGGGAAGTGAATTCTTAGCTACCGTCGATGCAGAACGATTGGAAACATCGAATATCACGTATGCGTGCCAATTATCGATAGAAAGAACGATTGCTGGAGCTGGGAAGTGAATCCTTACCTACCGTCGATGCAAAACGATTGGAAACATCGAATATCACGTATTCGTGCGAATTTTAGATAGAAAGAATGATTGCGGGAGCTGGGAAGTGAATCCTTACCTACCGTCGATGCGAAACGATTGGAAACATCGAATATCACGTATGCGTGCCAATTATCGATAGAACGAACGATTGCGGGAGCTGGAAAGTGGATCCTTAGCTACCGTCGATGCAGAACGATTGGAAACATCGAATATCACGTATTCGTGCCAATTTTAGATAGAAAGAACGATTGCTGGAGCTGGGAAGTGAATCCTTAGCTACCGTCGATGCAGAACGATTGGAAACATCGAATTTCACGTATTCGTTCCAATTATCCATAGAAAGAACGATTGCGGGAGCAGGGAAGTGAATCCATACCTACCGCCGATGCGAAACGATTGGAAACATCGAATATCACGTATTCGTGCGAATTTTAGATAGAAAGAATGATTGCGGGAGCTGGGAAGTGAATCCTTAGCTACCGTCGATGCAGAACGATTAGAAACATCGAATATCACATATTCGTGCCAATTATCGATAGAAAGAACGATTGCGGGAGCTGGGAAGTGAAGCCTCAGCTACCATCGATGCCGAACGATTGGAAACATCGAATATCACGTATCCGTGCCAATTATCAATAGAAAGAACGATTGCGGGAGCTGGGAAGTGAATCCTTAGCTACCGCCGATGCGAAACGATTGGAAACATCGAATATCTCGTATTCGTCCGAATTTTAGATAGAAAGAATGATTGCGGGAGCTGGGAAGTGAATCCATACCTACCGTCGATGCCAAACGATTGGAAACATCGAATATCGCGTATTCGTGCCAATTATCGATAGAAAGAACGATTGCGGGAGCTGGGAAGTGAATCCTTACCTCCCGTCGATGCAGAACGATTGGAAACATCGAATGTAACGTATTCGAGCCAATTACCGACAGAAAGAACGATTGCGAGGGCTGGGAAGTGAATCCTTACCTACCGTCGATGAAAAACGATTGGAAACATCGAATAGCACGTATTCGTGCCAATTATCGATAGAAACAACGATTGCGGGAGCTGGGAAGTGAATCCTCACCAATCGTCGATGCAAAACGATTGCAAACATCGAATAGCACGTATTCGTGCCAATTATCGGTACAAAGAACGATTGCGGGAGCTGGGAAGTGAATCCTTTCCTACCGTCGATGCGAAACGATTGGAAACATCGAATATCACGTATTCGTGCGAATTTTAGATAGAAAGAATGATTGCGGGAGCTGGGAAGTGAATTCTTACCTACCGTCGATGCGAAACGATTGGAAACATCGAATATCACGTATGCGTGGCAATTATCGATAGAACGAACGATTGCGGGAGCTGGAAAGTGGATCCTTAGCTACCGTCGATGCAGAACGATTGGAAACATCGAATATCACATATTCGTGTCAATTATCGATAGAAAGAACGATTGCGGGAGCTGGGAAGTGAATCCTCAGCTACCGTCGATGCAGAACGATTGGAAACATCGAATATCACGTATGCGTGCCAATTATCGATAGAAAGAACGATTGCGGGAGCTGGGAAGTGAATCCTTAGCTACCGTCGATGCAGAACGATTGGAAACATCGAATATCACATATTCGTGCCAATTAACGATAGAAAGAACGATTGCGGGTGCTGGGAAGTGAATTCTTAGCTACCGTCGATGCAGAACGATTGTCCTACTGTTCCTACTGTTTGCTGATGATCTTAAAATTTTCCGAACCATTTCCCATCCCGAGGACACTGTGGAATTTCAATCGGACCTTGACAGATTCAACAACTGGTGCGAAGAGAATTTTATGAGCCTAAATATTGCTAAATGTCATGTAATGCGATCCTCTCGAAGCTCCAACATGATAGTATATCCATATAAATTGAACCGAACTATTTTAACATCTATCGATGAAATCCGTGACCTTGGAGTAAGTTACACCGCCTCTTTGGATTTTTCCAAACACATTTCAAACATAACCAATTCAGCTATGAAAACACTTGGATTTGTGATACGCTTCTCCAAAGATTTTCGGAACATCGATACTATTCGCTTACTCTATACCACGTTAGTTCGTCCATCCTTAGAGTATGCCTCCATTATCTGGTCACCATCGATAGGCAAATATATAAAAATGATTGAGGCAGTGCAACACAAATTCTTACGATTTTGCGCCTATAAGTTACAACGCCCTATGCGATACAATGAACATAATTATGCACCCATATTAGAGGAACTTCGCTTGGATACGCTAAAAAATCGAAGAATAGTTCTTGACATGACGTTTTTGTTTAAACTACTAAACAATAATATAGACTCTTCAACATTATTAGGATCTGTAAATTTTTATGCACCATCAAGGCATCTAAGAAGCAGAGGAACTTTTTACATTCAAAAGTACAGAACGAAATACGGTGTAGCAGACCCGGTAAATCGCATCTCAACTTTATATAATACATTGATGGATAATGCTGACCTCTTCAATATGTCATTAACCACCCTAAAAAGGAATCTGCAACTAATTCTTAGAATGTCCGAGGCATAAAAGTTATGAATTAGAGCGTAAAACCATGTATGTCTAGTTATATAAGTTGTAAAAAGGGCACTGCCCGTTAATTGTATTATTAATAATAATAATAATAATAATAATAATAATAATATCACGTATGCGTGCCAATTATCGATTGAACGAACGATTGCGGGAGCTGGAAAGTGGATCCTTAGCTACCGTCGATGCGAAACGATTGCAAACATCGAATATCACGTATGCGTGCCAATTATCGATAGAACGAACGATTGCGGGAGCTGGAAAGTGGATCCTTAGCTACCGTCGATGCAGAACGATTGGAAACATCGAATATCACGTATTCGTGCCAATTTTAGATAGAAAGAACGATTGCTGGAGCTGGGAAGTGAATCCTTACCTACCGTCGATGCAAAACGATTGGAAACATCGAATATCACGTATGCGTGCTAATTATCGATAGAAAGAACGATTGCGGGAGCTGGGAAGTTAATCCTCACCTATCGTCGATGCAAAACGATTGCAAACATCGAATAGCACGTATTCGTGCCAATTATCGATAGAAAGAACGATTGCGGGAGCTGGGAAGTGAATCCTTACCTACCGTCGATGCAAAACGATTGGAAACATCGAATATCACGTATTCGTGCGAATTTTAGATAGAAAGAATGATTGCGGGAGCTGGGAAGTGAATCCTTACCTACCGTCGATGCGAAACGATTGGAAACATCGAATATTACGTATGCGTGCCAATTATCGATAGAACGAACAATTGCGGGAGCTGGAAAGTGGATCCTTAGCTTCTGTCGATACAGAACGATTAGAAACATCGAATATCACATATTCGTGCCAATTATCGATAGAAAGAACGATTGCGGGAGCTGGGAAGTGAATCCTCAGCTACCATCGATGCAGAACGATTGGAAACATCGAATATCACGTATCCGTGCCAATTATCGATAGAACGAACGATTGCGGGAGCTGGAAAGTGGATCCTTAGCTACCGTCGATGCAGAACGATTGGAAACATCGAATATCACATATTCGTGCCAATTATCGATAGAAAGAACGATTGCGGGAGCTGGGAGGTGAATCCTCAGCTACCGTCGATGCAGAACGATTGGAAACATCGAATATCACGTATGCGTGCCAATTATCGATAGAAAGAACGATTGCGGTTGCTGGGAAGTGAATTCTTAGCTACCGTCGATGCAGAACGATTGGAAACATCGAATATCACGTATGCGTGCCAATTATCGATAGAAAGAACGATTGCTGGAGCTGGGAAGTGAATCCTTACCTACCGTCGATGCAAAACGATTGGAAACATCGAATATCACGTATTCGTGCGAATTTTAGATAGAAAGAATGATTGCGGGAGCTGGGAAGTGAATCCTTACCTACCGTCGATGCGAAACGATTGGAAACATCGAATATCACGTATGCGTGCCAATTATCGATAGAACGAACGATTGCGGGAGCTGGAAAGTGGATCCTTAGCTACCGTCGATGCAGAACGATTAGAAACATCGAATATCACATATTCGTGCCAATTATCGATAGAAAGAACGATTGCGGGAGCTGGGAAGTGAATCCTCAGCTACCATCGATGCAGAACGATTGGAAACATCGAATATCACGTATCCGTGCCAATTATCGATAGAACGAACGATTGCGGGAGCTGGAAAGTGGATCCTTAGCTACCGTCGATGCAGAACGATTGGAAACATCGAATATCACATATTCGTGCCAATTATCGATAGAAAGAACGATTGCGGTTGCTGGGAAGTGAATTCTTAGCTACCGTCGATGCAGAACGATTGGAAACATCGAATATCACGTATGCGTGCCAATTATCGATAGAAAGAACGATTGCTGGAGCTGGGAAGTGAATCCTTACCTACCGTCGATGCAAAACGATTGGAAACATCGAATATCACGTATTCGTGCGAATTTTAGATAGAAAGAATGATTGCGGGAGCTGGGAAGTGAATCCTTACCTACCGTCGATGCGAAACGATTGGAAACATCGAATATCACGTATGCGTGCCAATTATCGATAGAACGAACGATTGCGGGAGCTGGAAAGTGGATCCTTAGCTACCGTCGATGCAGAACGATTGGAAACATCGAATATCACGTATTCGTGCCAATTTTAGATAGAAAGAACGATTGCTGGAGCTGGGAAGTGAATCCTTAGCTACCGTCGATGCAGAACGATTGGAAACATCGAATTTCACGTATTCGTTCCAATTATCCATAGAAAGAACGATTGCGGGAGCAGGGAAGTGAATCCATACCTACCGCCGATGCGAAACGATTGGAAACATCGAATATCACGTATTCGTGCGAATTTTAGATAGAAAGAATGATTGCGGGAGCTGGGAAGTGAATCCTTAGCTACCGTCGATGCAGAACGATTAGAAACATCGAATATCACATATTCGTGCCAATTATCGATAGAAAGAACGATTGCGGGAGCTGGGAAGTGAAGCCTCAGCTACCATCGATGCCGAACGATTGGAAACATCGAATATCACGTATCCGTGCCAATTATCAATAGAAAGAACGATTGCGGGAGCTGGGAAGTGAATCCTTAGCTACCGCCGATGCGAAACGATTGGAAACATCGAATATCTCGTATTCGTCCGAATTTTAGATAGAAAGAATGATTGCGGGAGCTGGGAAGTGAATCCATACCTACCGTCGATGCCAAACGATTGGAAACATCGAATATTGCGTATTCGTGCCAATTATCGATAGAAAGAACGATTGCGGGAGCTGGGAAGTGAATCCTTACCTCCCGTCGATGCAGAACGATTGGAAACATCGAATGTAACGTATTCGAGCCAATTACCGACAGAAAGAACGATTGCGAGGGCTGGGAAGTGAATCCTTACCTACCGTCGATGAAAAACGATTGGAAACATCGAATAGCACGTATTCGTGCCAATTATCGATAGAAACAACGATTGCGGGAGCTGGGAAGTGAATCCTCACCAATCGTCGATGCAAAACGATTGCAAACATCGAATAGCACGTATTCGTGCCAATTATCGGTACAAAGAACGATTGCGGGAGCTGGGAAGTGAATCCTTTCCTACCGTCGATGCGAAACGATTGGAAACATCGAATATCACGTATTCGTGCGAATTTTAGATAGAAAGAATGATTGCGGGAGCTGGGAAGTGAATTCTTACCTACCGTCGATGCGAAACGATTGGAAACATCGAATATCACGTATGCGTGGCAATTATCGATAGAACGAACGATTGCGGGAGCTGGAAAGTGGATCCTTAGCTACCGTCGATGCAGAACGATTGGAAACATCGAATATCACATATTCGTGTCAATTATCGATAGAAAGAACGATTGCGGGAGCTGGGAAGTGAATCCTCAGCTACCGTCGATGCAGAACGATTGGAAACATCGAATATCACGTATGCGTGCCAATTATCGATAGAAAGAACGATTGCGGGAGCTGGGAAGTGAATCCTTAGCTACCGTCGATGCAGAACGATTGGAAACATCGAATATCACATATTCGTGCCAATTAACGATAGAAAGAACGATTGCGGGTGCTGGGAAGTGAATTCTTAGCTACCGTCGATGCAGAACGATTGGAAACATCGAATATCACGTATGCGTGCCAATTATCGTTTGAACGAACGATTGCGGGAGCTGGAAAGTGGATCCTTAGCTACCGTCGATGCGAAACGATTGCAAACATCGAATATCACGTATGCGTGCCAATTATCGATAGAACGAACGATTGCGGGAGCTGGAAAGTGGATCCTTAGCTACCGTCGATGCAGAACGATTGGAAACATCGAATATCACGTATTCGTGCCAATTTTAGATAGAAAGAACGATTGCTGGAGCTGGGAAGTGAATCCTTACCTACCGTCGATGCAAAACGATTGGAAACATCGAATATCACGTATGCGTGCTAATTATCGATAGAAAGAACGATTGCGGGAGCTGGGAAGTTAATCCTCACCTATCGTCGATGCAAAACGATTGCAAACATCGAATAGCACGTATTCGTGCCAATTATCGATAGAAAGAACGATTGCGGGAGCTGGGAAGTGAATCCTTACCTACCGTCGATGCAAAACGATTGGAAACATCGAATATCACGTATTCGTGCGAATTTTAGATAGAAAGAATGATTGCGGGAGCTGGGAAGTGAATCCTTACCTACCGTCGATGCGAAACGATTGGAAACATCGAATATTACGTATGCGTGCCAATTATCGATAGAAAGAACGATTGCTGGAGCTGGGAAGTGAATCCTTACCTACCGTCGATGCAAAACGATTGGAAACATCGAATATCACGTATTCGTGCGAATTTTAGATAGAAAGAATGATTGCGGGAGCTGGGAAGTGAATCCTTACCTACCGTCGATGCGAAACGATTGGAAACATCGAATATCACGTATTCGTGCGAATTTTAGATAGAAAGAATGATTGCGGGAGCTGGGAAGTGAATCCTTACCTACCGTCGATGCGAAACGATTGGAAACATCGAATATCACGTATTCGTGCGAATTTTAGATAGAACGAACAATTGCGGGAGCTGGAAAGTGGATCCTTAGCTTCTGTCGATACAGAACGATTAGAAACATCGAATATCACATATTCGTGCCAATTATCGATAGAAAGAACGATTGCGGGAGCTGGGAAGTGAATCCTCAGCTACCATCGATGCAGAACGATTGGAAACATCGAATATCACGTATCCGTGCCAATTATCGATAGAACGAACGATTGCGGGAGCTGGAAAGTGGATCCTTAGCTACCGTCGATGCAGAACGATTGGAAACATCGAATATCACATATTCGTGCCAATTATCGATAGAAAGAACGATTGCGGGAGCTGGGAGGTGAATCCTCAGCTACCGTCGATGCAGAACGATTGGAAACATCGAATATCACGTATGCGTGCCAATTATCGATAGAAAGAACGATTGCGGTTGCTGGGAAGTGAATTCTTAGCTACCGTCGATGCAGAACGATTGGAAACATCGAATATCACGTATGCGTGCCAATTATCGATAGAAAGAACGATTGCTGGAGCTGGGAAGTGAATCCTTACCTACCGTCGATGCAAAACGATTGGAAACATCGAATATCACGTATTCGTGCGAATTTTAGATAGAAAGAATGATTGCGGGAGCTGGGAAGTGAATCCTTACCTACCGTCGATGCGAAACGATTGGAAACATCGAATATCACGTATGCGTGCCAATTATCGATAGAACGAACGATTGCGGGAGCTGGAAAGTGGATCCTTAGCTACCGTCGATGCAGAACGATTGGAAACATCGAATATCACGTATTCGTGCCAATTTTAGATAGAAAGAACGATTGCTGGAGCTGGGAAGTGAATCCTTACCTACCGTCGATGCAAAACGATTGGAAACATCGAATATCACGTATGCGTGCTAATTATCGATAGAAAGAACGATTGCGGGAGCTGGGAAGTTAATCCTCACCTATCGTCGATGCAAAACGATTGCAAACATCGAATAGCACGTATTCGTGCCAATTATCGATAGAAAGAACGATTGCGGGAGCTGGGAAGTGAATCCTTACCTACCGTCGATGCAAAACGATTGGAAACCTCGAATAGCACGTATTCGTGTCAATTATCGATAGAAAGAACGATTGCTGGAGCTGGGAAGTGAATCCTTAGCTACCGTCGATGCAGAACGATTGGAAACATCGAATATCACGTATTCGTGCGAATTTTAGATAGAAAGAATGATTGCGGGAGCTGGGAAGTGAATCCTTACCTACCGTCGATGCGAAACGATTGGAAACATCGAATATCACGTATGCGTGCCAATTATCGATAGAACGAACGATTGCGGGAGCTGGAAAGTGGATCCATACCTACCGCCGATGCGAAACCATTGGAAACATCGAATATCACGTATTCGTGCGAATTTTAGATAGAAAGAATGATTGCGGGAGCTGGGAAGTGAATCCTTAGCTACCGTCGATGCAGAACGATTAGAAACATCGAATATCACATATTCGTGCCAATTATCGATAGAAAGAACGATTGCGGGAGCTGGGAAGTGAATCCTCAGCTACCATCGATGCCGAACGATTGGAAACATCGAATATCACGTATCCGTGCCAATTATCAATAGAAAGAACGATTGCGGGAGCTGGGAAGTGAATCCTTAGCTACCGCCGATGCGAAACGATTGGAAACATCGAATATCACGTATTCGTCCGAATTTTAGATAGAAAGAATGATTGCGGGAGCTGGGAAGTGAATCCATACCTACCGTCGATGCCAAACGATTGGAAACATCGAATATCGCGTATTCGTGCCAATTATCGATAGAAAGAACGATTGCGGGAGCTGGGAAGTGAATCCTTACCTCCCGTCGATGCAGAACGATTGGAAACATCGAATGTAACGTATTCGAGCCAATTACCGACAGAAAGAACGATTGCGAGGGCTGGGAAGTGAATCCTTACCTACCGTCGATGAAAAACGATTGGAAACATCGAATAGCACGTATTCGTGCCAATTATCGATAGAAAGAACGATTGCGGGAGCTGGGAAGTGAATCCTCACCAATCGTCGATGCAAAACGATTGCAAACATCGAATAGCACGTATTCGTGCCAATTATCGGTACAAAGAACGATTGCGGGAGCTGGGAAGTGAATCCTTTCCTACCGTCGATGCGAAACGATTGGAAACATCGAATATCACGTATTCGTGCGAATTTTAGATAGAAAGAATGATTGCGGGAGCTGGGAAGTGAATCCTTAGCTACCGTCGATGCAGAACGATTGGAAACATCGAATATAACGTATGCGTGCCAATTATCGATAGAACGAACGATTGCGGGAGCTGGAAAGTGAATCCTTAGCTACCGTCGATGCAGAACGATTAGAAACATCGAATATCACATATTCGTGCCAATTATCGATAGAAAGAACGATTGCGGGAGCTGGGAAGTGAATCCTCAGCTACCATCGATGCAGAACGATTGGAAACATCGAATATCACGTATCCGTGCCAATTATCGATAGAACGAACGATTGCGGGAGCTGGAAAGTGGATCCTTAGCTACCGTCGATGCAGAACGATTGGAAACATCGAATATCACATATTCGTGCCAATTATCGATAGAAAGAACGATTGCGGGAGCTGGGAGGTGAATCCTCAGCTACCGTCGATGCAGAACGATTGGAAACATCGAATATCACGTATGCGTGCCAATTATCGATAGAAAGAACGATTGCGGTTGCTGGGAAGTGAATTCTTAGCTACCGTCGATGCAGAACGATTGGAAACATCGAATATCACGTATGCGTGCCAATTATCGATAGAACGAACGATTGCGGGAGCTGGAAAGTGGATCCTTAGCTACCGTCGATGCAGAACGATTAGAAACATCGAATGTCACATATTCGTGCCAATTATCGATAGAAAGAACGATTGCGGGAGCTGGGAAGTGAATCCTCAGCTACCATCGATGCAGAACGATTGGAAACATCGAATATCACGTATCCGTGCCAATTATCGATAGAACGAACGATTGCGGGAGCTGGAAAGTGGATCCTTAGCTACCGTCGATGCAGAACGATTGGAAACATCGAATATCACATATTCGTCCGAATTTTAGATAGAAAGAATGATTGCGGGAGCTGGGAAGTGAATCCTTACCTACCGTCGATGCGAAACGATTGGAAACATCGAATATCACGTATGCGTGCCAATTATCGATAGAACGAACGATTGCGGGAGCTGGAAAGTGGATCCTTAGCTACCGTCGATGCAGAACGATTAGAAACATCGAATATCACATATTCGTGCCAATTATCGATAGAAAGAACGATTGCGGGAGCTGGGAAGTGAATCCTCAGCTACCATCGATGCAGAACGATTGGAAACATCGAATATCACGTATCCGTGCCAATTATCGATAGAACGAACGATTGCGGGAGCTGGAAAGTGGATCCTTAGCTACCGTCGATGCAGAACGATTGGAAACATCGAATATCACATATTCGTGCCAATTATCGATAGAAAGAACGATTGCTGGAGCTGGGAAGTGAATCCTTACCTACCGTCGATGCAAAACGATTGGAAACATCGAATATCACGTATGCGTGCCAATTATCGATAGAACGAACGATTGCGGGAGCTGGAAAGTGGATCCTTAGCTACCGTCGATGCAGAACGATTGGAAACATCGAATATCACGTATTCGTGCCAATTTTAGATAGAAAGAACGATTGCTGGAGCTGGGAAGTGAATCCTTACCTACCGTCGATGCAAAACGATTGGAAACATCGAATATCACGTATGCGTGCTAATTATCGATAGAAAGAACGATTGCGGGAGCTGGGAAGTTAATCCTCACCTATCGTCGATGCAAAACGATTGCAAACATCGAATAGCACGTATTCGTGCCAATTATCGATAGAAAGAACGATTGCGGGAGCTGGGAAGTGAATCCTTACCTACCGTCGATGCGAAACGATTGGAAACATCGAATATCACGTATTCGTCCGAATTTTAGATAGAAAGAATGATTGCGGGAGCTGGGAAGTGAATCCTTACCTACCGTCGATGCGAAACGATTGGAAACATCGAATATCACGTATGCGTGCCAATTATCGACAGAACGAACGATTGCGGGAGCTGGAAAGTGGATCCTTAGCTACCGTCGATGCAGAACGATTAGAAACATCGAATATCACATATTCGTGCCAATTATCGATAGAAAGAACGATTGCGGGAGCTGGGAAGTGAATCCTCAGCTACCATCGATGCAGAACGATTGGAAACATCGAATATCACGTATCCGTGCCAATTATCGATAGAACGAACGATTGCGGGAGCTGGAAAGTGGATCCTTAGCTACCGTCGATGCAGAACGATTGGAAACATCGAATATCACATATTCGTGCCAATTATCGATAGAAAGAACGATTGCGGGAGCTGGGAGGTGAATCCTCAGCTACCGTCGATGCAGAACGATTGGAAACATCGAATATCACGTATCCGTGCCAATTATCGATAGAACGAACGATTGCGGGAGCTGGAAAGTAGATCCTTAGCTACCGTCGATGCAGAACGATTGGAAACATCGAATATCACATATTCGTGCCAATTATCGATAGAAAGAACGATTGCGGGAGCTGGGAGGTGAATCCTCAGCTACCGTCGATGCAGAACGATTGGAAACATCGAATATCACGTATGCGTGCCAATTATCGATAGAAAGAACGATTGCGGTTGCTGGGAAGTGAATTCTTAGCTACCGTCGATGCAGAACGATTGGAAACATCGAATATCACGTATGCGTGCCAATTATCGATAGAAAGAGCGATTGCTGGAGCTGGGAAGTGAATCCTTACCTACCGTCGATGCAAAACGATTGGAAACATCGAATATCACGTATGCGTGCCAATTATCGATAGAACGAACGATTGCGGGAGCTGGAAAGTGGATCCTTAGCTACCGTCGATGCAGAACGATTGGAAACATCGAATATCACGTATTCGTGCCAATTTTAGATAGAAAGAACGATTGCTGGAGCTGGGAAGTGAATCCTTACCTACCGTCGATGCAAAACGATTGGAAACATCGAATATCACGTATGCGTGCTAATTATCGATAGAAAGAACGATTGCGGGAGCTGGGAAGTTAATCCTCACCTATCGTCGATGCAAAACGATTGCAAACATCGAATAGCACGTATTCGTGCCAATTATCGATAGAAAGAACGATTGCGGGAGCTGGGAAGTGAATCCTTACCTACCGTCGATGCGAAACGATTGGAAACATCGAATATCACGTATGCGTGCCAATTATCGATAGAACGAACGATTGCGGGAGCTGGAAAGTGGATCCTTAGCTACCGTCGATGCAGAACGATTAGAAACATCGAATATCACATATTCGTGCCAATTATCGATAGAAAGAACGATTGCGGGAGCTGGGAAGTGAATCCTTAGCTACCGCCGATGCGAAACGATTGGAAACATCGAATATCACGTATTCGTCCGAATTTTAGATAGAAAGAATGATTGCGGGAGCTGGGAAGTGAATCCATACCTACCGCCGATGCGAAACCATTGGAAACATCGAATATCACGTATTCGTGCGAATTTTAGATAGAAAGAATGATTGCGGGAGCTGGGAAGTGAATCCTTAGCTACCGTCGATGCAGAACGATTGGAAACATCGAATATCACGTATGCGTGCCAATTATCGATAGAACGAACGATTGCGGGAGCTGGAAAGTGAATCCTTAGCTACCGTCGATGCAGAACGATTGGAAACATCGAATTTCACGTATTCGTGCCAATTATCCATAGAAAGAACGATTGCGGGAGCAGGGAAGTGAATCCATACCTACCGCCGATGCGAAACGATTGGAAACATCGAATATCACGTATGCGTGCCAATTATCGATAGAACGAACGATTGCGGGAGCTGGAAAGTGGATCCTTAGCTACCGTCGATGCAGAACGATTGTAAACATCGAATATCACATATTCGTGCCAATTATCGATAGAAAGAACGATTGCGGGAGCTGGGAAGTGAATCCTTTCCTACCGTCGATGCGAAACGATTGGAAACATCGAATATCACGTATTCGTCCGAATTTTAGATAGAAAGAATGATTGCGGGAGCTGGGAAGTGAATCCTTACCTACCGTCGATGCGAAACGATTGGAAACATCGAATATCACGTATGCGTGCCAATTATCGACAGAACGAACGATTGCGGGAGCTGGAAAGTGGATCCTTAGCTACCGTCGATGCAGAACGATTAGAAACATCGAATATCACATATTCGTGCCAATTATCGATAGAAAGAACGATTGCGGGAGCTGGGAAGTGAATCCTCAGCTACCATCGATGCAGAACGATTGGAAACATCGAATATCACGTATCCGTGCCAATTATCGATAGAACGAACGATTGCGGGAGCTGGAAAGTGGATCCTTAGCTACCGTCGATGCAGAACGATTGGAAACATCGAATATCACATATTCGTGCCAATTATCGATAGAAAGAACGATTGCGGGAGCTGGGAGGTGAATCCTCAGCTACCGTCGATGCAGAACGATTGGAAACATCGAATATCACGTATGCGTGCCAATTATCGATAGAAAGAACGATTGCGGTTGCTGGGAAGTGAATTCTTAGCTACCGTCGATGCAGAACGATTGGAAACATCGAATATCACGTATGCGTGCCAATTATCGATAGAAAGAACGATTGCTGGAGCTGGGAAGTGAATCCTTACCTACCGTCGATGCAAAACGATTGGAAACATCGAATATCACGTATTCGTGCGAATTTTAGATAGAAAGAATGATTGCGGGAGCTGGGAAGTGAATCCTTACCTACCGTCGATGCGAAACGATTGGAAACATCGAATATCACGTATGCGTGCTAATTATCGATAGAAAGAACGATTGCGGGAGCTGGGAAGTTAATCCTCACCTATCGTCGATGCAAAACGATTGCAAACATCGAATAGCACGTATTCGTGCCAATTATCGATAGAAAGAACGATTGCGGGAGCTGGGAAGTGAATCCTTACCTACCGTCGATGCAAAACGATTGGAAACATCGAATATCACGTATGCGTGCCAATTATCGATAGAACGAACGATTGCGGGAGCTGGAAAGTGGATCCTTAGCTACCGTCGATGCAGAACGATTAGAAACATCGAATATCACATATTCGTGCCAATTATCGATAGAAAGAACGATTGCGGGAGCTGGGAAGTGAATCCTTAGCTACCGCCGATGCGAAACGATTGGAAACATCGAATATCACGTATTCGTCCGAATTTTAGATAGAAAGAATGATTACGGGAGCTGGGAAGTGAATCCATACCTACCGCCGATGCGAAACCATTGGAAACATCGAATATCACGTATTCGTGCGAATTTTAGATAGAAAGAATGATTGCGGGAGCTGGGAAGTGAATCCTTAGCTACCGTCGATGCAGAACGATTAGAAACATCGAATATCACATATTCGTGCCAATTATCGATAGAAAGAACGATTGCGGGAGCTGGGAAGTGAATCCTCAGCTACCATCGATGCCGAACGATTGGAAACATCGAATATCACGTATCCGTGCCAATTATCAATAGAAAGAACGATTGCGGGAGCTGGGAAGTGAATCCTTAGCTACCGCCGATGCGAAACGATTGGAAACATCGAATATCACGTATTCGTCCGAATTTTAGATAGAAAGAATGATTGCGGGAGCTGGGAAGTGAATCCATACCTACCGTCGATGCCAAACGATTGGAAACATCGAATATCGCGTATTCGTGCCAATTATCGATAGAAAGAACGATTGCGGGAGCTGGGAAGTGAATCCTTACCTCCCGTCGATGCAGAACGATTGGAAACATCGAATGTAACGTATTCGAGCCAATTACCGACAGAAAGAACGATTGCGAGGGCTGGGAAGTGAATCCTTACCTACCGTCGATGAAAAACGATTGGAAACATCGAATAGCACGTATTCGTGCCAATTATCGATAGAAAGAACGATTGCGGGAGCTGGGAAGTGAATCCTCACCAATCGTCGATGCAAAACGATTGCAAACATCGAATAGCGCGTATTCGTGCCAATTATCGGTACAAAGAACGATTGCGGGAGCTGGGAAGTGAATCATTTCCTACCGTCGATGCGAAACGATTGGAAACATCGAATATCACGTATTCGTGCGAATTTTAGATAGAAAGAATGATTGCGGGAGCTGGGAAGTGAATCCTTACCTACCGTCGATGCGAAACGATTGGAAACATCGAATATCACGTATGCGTGCCAATTATCGATAGAACGAACGATTGCGGGAGCTGGAAAGTGGATCCTTAGCTACCGTCGATGCAGAACGATTACAAACATCGAATATCACATATTCGTGCCAATTATCGATAGAAAGAACGATTGCGGGAGCTGGGAAGTGAATCCTTAGCTACCGCCGATGCGAAACGATTGGAAACATCGAATATCACGTATTCGTCCGAATTTTAGATAGAAAGAATGATTACGGGAGCTGGGAAGTGAATCCATACCTACCGCCGATGCGAAACCATTGGAAACATCGAATATCACGTATTCGTGCGAATTTTAGATAGAAAGAATGATTGCGGGAGCTGGGAAGTGAATCCTTAGCTACCGTCGATGCAGAACGATTAGAAACATCGAATATCACATATTCGTGCCAATTATCGATAGAACGAACGATTGCGGGAGCTGGGAAGTGAATCCTCAGCTACCATCGATGCCGAACGATTGGAAACATCGAATATCACGTATCCGTGCCAATTATCAATAGAAAGAACGATTGCGGGAGCTGGGAAGTGAATCCTTAGCTACCGCCGATGCGAAACGATTGGAAACATCGAATATCACGTATTCGTCCGAATTTTAGATAGAAAGAATGATTGCGGGAGCTGGGAAGTGAATCCATACCTACCGTCGATGCCAAACGATTGGAAACATCGAATATCGCGTATTCGTGCCAATTATCGATAGAAAGAACGATTGCGGGAGCTGGGAAGTGAATCCTTACCTCCCGTCGATGCAGAACGATTGGAAACATCGAATGTAACGTATTCGAGCCAATTACCGACAGAAAGAACGATTGCGAGGGCTGGGAAGTGAATCCTTACCTACCGTCGATGAAAAACGATTGGAAACATCGAATAGCACGTATTCGTGCCAATTATCGGTAGAAAGAACGATTGCGGAAGCTGGGAAGTGAATCATTTCCTACCGTCGATGCGAAACGATTGGAAACATCGAATATCACGTATTCGTGCGAATTTTAGATAGAAAGAATGATTGCGGGAGCTGGGAAGTGAATCCTTACCTACCGTCGATGCGAAACGATTGGAAACATCGAATATCACGTATGCGTGCCAATTATCGATAGAAGGAACGATTGCGGGAGCTGGAAAGTGGATCCTTAGCTACCGTCGATGCAGAACGATTGGAAACATCGAATATCACATATTCGTGTCAATTATCGATAGAAAGAACGATTGCGGGAGCTGGGAAGTGAATCCTCAGCTACCGTCGATGCAGAACGATTGGAAACATCGAAAATCACGTATGCGTGCCAATTATCGATAGAAAGAATGATTGCGGGAGCTGGGAAGTGAATCCATACCTACCGCCGATGCGAAACCATTGGAAACATCGAATATCACGTATTCGTGCGAATTTTAGATAGAAAGAATGATTGCGGGAGCTGGGAAGTGAATCCTTAGCTACCGTCGATGCAGAACGATTGGAAACATCGAATATCACGTATGCGTGCCAATTATCGATAGAACGAACGATTGCGGGAGCTGGAAAGTGAATCCTTAGCTACCGTCGATGCAGAACGATTGGAAACATCGAATTTCACGTATTCGTGCCAATTATCCATAGAAAGAACGATTGCGGGAGCAGGGAAGTGAATCCATACCTACCGCCGATGCGAAACGATTGGAAACATCGAATATCACGTATGCGTGCCAATTATCGATAGAACGAACGATTGCGGGAGCTGGAAAGTGGATCCTTAGCTACCGTCGATGCAGAACGATTGGAAACATCGAATATCACATATTCGTGCCAATTATCGATAGAAAGAACGATTGTGGGAGCTGGGAAGTGAATCCTTTCCTACCGTCGATGCGAAACGATTGGAAACATCGAATATCACGTATTCGTCCGAATTTTAGATAGAAAGAATGATTGCGGGAGCTGGGAAGTGAATCCTTACCTACCGTCGATGCGAAACGATTGGAAACATCGAATATCACGTATGCGTGCCAATTATCGACAGAACGAACGATTGCGGGAGCTGGAAAGTGGATCCTTAGCTACCGTCGATGCAGAACGATTAGAAACATCGAATATCACATATTCGTGCCAATTATCGATAGAAAGAACGATTGCGGGAGCTGGGAAGTGAATCCTCAGCTACCATCGATGCAGAACGATTGGAAACATCGAATATCACGTATCCGTGCCAATTATCGATAGAACGAACGATTGCGGGAGCTGGAAAGTGGATCCTTAGCTACCGTCGATGCAGAACGATTGGAAACATCGAATATCACATATTCGTGCCAATTATCGATAGAAAGAACGATTTCGGGAGCTGGGAGGTGAATCCTCAGCTACCGTCGATGCAGAACGATTGGAAACATCGAATATCACGTATGCGTGCCAATTATCGATAGAAAGAACGATTGCGGTTGCTGGGAAGTGAATTCTTAGCTACCGTCGATGCAGAACGATTGGAAACATCGAATATCACGTATGCGTGCCAATTATCGATAGAAAGAACGATTGCTGGAGCTGGGAAGTGAATCCTTACCTACCGTCGATGCAAAACGATTGGAAACATCGAATATCACGTATTCGTGCGAATTTTAGATAGAAAGAATGATTGCGGGAGCTGGGAAGTGAATCCTTACCTACCGTCGATGCGAAACGATTGGAAACATCGAATATCACGTATGCGTGCCAATTATCGATAGAACGAACGATTGCGGGAGCTGGAAAGTGGATCCTTAGCTACCGTCGATGCAGAACGATTGGAAACATCGAATATCACGTATTCGTGCCAATTTTAGATAGAAAGAACGATTGCTGGAGCTGGGAAGTGAATCCTTACCTACCGTCGATGCAAAACGATTGGAAACATCGAATATCACGTATGCGTGCTAATTATCGATAGAAAGAACGATTGCGGGAGCTGGGAAGTTAATCCTCACCTATCGTCGATGCAAAACGATTGCAAACATCGAATAGCACGTATTCGTGCCAATTATCGATAGAAAGAACGATTGCGGGAGCTGGGAAGTGAATCCTTACCTACCGTCGATGCAAAACGATTGGAAACCTCGAATAGCACGTATTCGTGTCAATTATCGATAGAAAGAACGATTGCTGGAGCTGGGAAGTGAATCCTTAGCTACCGTCGATGCAGAACGATTGGAAACATCGAATTTCACGTATTCGTGCCAATTATCCATAGAAAGAACGATTGCGGGAGCAGGGAAGTGAATCCATACCTACCGCCGATGCGAAACGATTGGAAACATCGAATATCACGTATTCGTGCGAATTTTAGATAGAAAGAATGATTGCGGGAGCTGGGAAGTGAATCCTTACCTACCGTCGATGCGAAACGATTGGAAACATCGAATATCACGTATGCGTGCCAATTATCGATAGAACGAACGATTGCGGGAGCTGGAAAGTGGATCCTTAGCTACCGTCGATGCAGAACGATTAGAAACATCGAATATCACATATTCGTGCCAATTATCGATAGAAAGAACGATTGCGGGAGCTGGGAAGTGAATCCTTAGCTACCGCCGATGCGAAACGATTGGAAACATCGAATATCACGTATTCGTCCGAATTTTAGATAGAAAGAATGATTGCGGGAGCTGGGAAGTGAATCCATACCTACCGTCGATGCCAAACGATTGGAAACATCGAATATCGCGTATTCGTGCCAATTATCGATAGAAAGAACGATTGCGGGAGCTGGGAAGTGAATCCTTACCTCCCGTCGATGCAGAACGATTGGAAACATCGAATGTAACGTATTCGAGCCAATTACCGACAGAAAGAACGATTGCGAGGGCTGGGAAGTGAATCCTTACCTACCGTCGATGAAAAACGATTGGAAACATCGAATAGCACGTATTCGTGCCAATTATCGATAGAACGAACGATTGCGGGAGCTGGGAAGTGAATCCTTACCTCCCGTCGATGCAGAACGATTGGAAACATCGAATGTAACGTATTCGAGCCAATTACCGACAGAAAGAACGATTGCGAGGGCTGGGAAGTGAATCCTTACCTACCGTCGATGAAAAACGATTGGAAACATCGAATAGCACGTATTCGTGCCAATTATCGATAGAGAGAACGATTGCGGGAGCTGGGAAGTGAATCCTCACCAATCGTCGATGCAAAACGATTGCAAACATCGAATAGCGCGTATTCGTGCCAATTATCGGTACAAAGAACGATTGCGGGAGCTGGGAAGTGAATCATTTCCTACCGTCGATGCGAAACGATTGGAAACATCGAATATCACGTATTCGTGCGAATTTTAGATAGAAAGAATGATTGCGGGAGCTGGGAAGTGAATCCATACCTACCGCCGATGCGAAACCATTGGAAACATCGAATATCACGTATTCGTGCGAATTTTAGATAGAAAGAATGATTGCGGGAGCTGGGAAGTGAATCCTTAGCTACCGTCGATGCAGAACGATTGGAAACATCGAATATCACGTATGCGTGCCAATTATCGATAGAACGAACGATTGCGGGAGCTGGAAAGTGAATCCTTAGCTACCGTCGATGCAGAACGATTGGAAACATCGAATTTCACGTATTCGTGCCAATTATCCATAGAAAGAACGATTGCGGGAGCAGGGAAGTGAATCCATACCTACCGCCGATGCGAAACGATTGGAAACATCGAATATCACGTATGCGTGCCAATTATCGATAGAACGAACGATTGCGGGAGCTGGAAAGTGGATCCTTAGCTACCGTCGATGCAGAACGATTGGAAACATCGAATATCACATATTCGTGCCAATTATCGATAGAAAGAACGATTGCGGGAGCTGGGAAGTGAATCCTTTCCTACCGTCGATGCGAAACGATTGGAAACATCGAATATCACGTATTCGTCCGAATTTTAGATAGAAAGAATGATTGCGGGAGCTGGGAAGTGAATCCTTACCTACCGTCGATGCGAAACGATTGGAAACATCGAATATCACGTATGCGTGCCAATTATCGATAGAACGAACGATTGCGGGAGCTGGAAAGTGGATCCTTAGCTACCGTCGATGCAGAACGATTAGAAACATCGAATATCACATATTCGTGCCAATTATCGATAGAAAGAACGATTGCGGGAGCTGGAAAGTGAATCCTCAGCTACCATCGATGCAGAACGATTAGAAACATCGAATATCACGTATCCGTGCCAATTATCGATAGAACGAACGATTGCGGGAGCTGGAAAGTGGATCCTTAGCTACCGTCGATGCAGAACGATTGGAAACATCGAATATCACGTATTCGTGCCAATTTTAGATAGAAAGAACGATTGCTGGAGCTGGGAAGTGAATCCTTACCTACCGTCGATGCAAAACGATTGGAAACATCGAATATCACGTATGCGTGCTAATTATCGATAGAAAGAACGATTGCGGGAGCTGGGAAGTTAATCCTCACCTATCGTCGATGCAAAACGATTGCAAACATCGAATAGCACGTATTCGTGCCAATTATCGATAGAAAGAACGATTGCGGGAGCTGGGAAGTGAATCCTTACCTACCGTCGATGCAAAACGATTGGAAACCTCGAATAGCACGTATTCGTGTCAATTATCGATAGAAAGAACGATTGCTGGAGCTGGGAAGTGAATCCTTAGCTACCGTCGATGCAGAACGATTGGAAACATCGAATTTCACGTATTTGTGCCAATTATCCATAGAAAGAACGATTGCGGGAGCAGGGAAGTAAATCCATACCTACCGCCGATGCGAAACGATTGGAAACATCGAATATCACGTATTCGTGCGAATTTTAGATAGAAAGAATGATTGCGGGAGCTGAGAAGTGAATCCTTACCTACCGTCGATGCGAAACGATTGGAAACATCGAATATCACGTATGCGTGCCAATTATCGATAGAACGAACGATTGCGGGAGCTGGAAAGTGGATCCTTAGCTACCGTCGATGCAGAACGATTAGAAACATCGAATATCACATATTCGTGCCAATTATCGATAGAAAGAACGATTGCGGGAGCTGGGAAGTGAATCCTTAGCTACCGCCGATGCGAAACGATTGGAAACATCGAATATCACGTATTCGTCCGAATTTTAGATAGAAAGAATGATTACGGGAGCTGGGAAGTGAATCCATACCTACCGCCGATGCGAAACCATTGGAAACATCGAATATCACGTATTCGTGCGAATTTTAGATAGAAAGAATGATTGCGGGAGCTGGGAAGTGAATCCTTAGCTACCGTCGATGCAGAACGATTAGAAACATCGAATATCACATATTCGTGCCAATTATCGATAGAAAGAACGATTGCGGGAGCTGGGAAGTGAATCCTCAGCTACCATCGATGCCGAACGATTGGAAACATCGAATATCACGTATCCGTGCCAATTATCAATAGAAAGAACGATTGCGGGAGCTGGGAAGTGAATCCTTAGCTACCGCCGATGCGAAACGATTGGAAACATCGAATATCACGTATTCGTCCGAATTTTAGATAGAAAGAATGATTGCGGGAGCTGGGAAGTGAATCCATACCTACCGTCGATGCCAAACGATTGGAAACATCGAATATCGCGTATTCGTGCCAATTATCGATAGAAAGAACGATTGCGGGAGCTGGGAAGTGAATCCTTACCTCCCGTCGATGCAGAACGATTGGAAACATCGAATGTAACGTATTCGAGCCAATTACCGACAGAAAGAACGATTGCGAGGGCTGGGAAGTGAATCCTTACCTACCGTCGATGAAAAACGATTGGAAACATCGATTAGCACGTATTCGTGCCAATTATCGATAGAAAGAACGATTGCGGGAGCTGGGAAGTGAATCCTCACCAATCGTCGATGCAAAACGATTGCAAACATCGAATAGCGCGTATTCGTGCCAATTATCGGTACAAAGAACGATTGCGGGAGCTGGGAAGTGAATCCTTTCCTACCGTCGATGCGAAACGATTGGAAACATCGAATATCACGTATTCGTGCGAATTTTAGATAGAAAGAATGATTGCGGGAGCTGGGAAGTGAATCCTTACCTACCGTCGATGCGAAACGATTGGAAACATCGAATATCACGTATGCGTGCCAATTATCGATAGAAAGAATGATTGCGGGAGCTGGGAAGTGAATCCATACCTACCGCCGATGCGAAACCATTGGAAACATCGAATATCACGTATTCGTGCGAATTTTAGATAGAAAGAATGATTGCGGGAGCTGGGAAGTGAATCCTTAGCTACCGTCGATGCAGAACGATTGGAAACATCGAATATCACGTATGCGTGCCAATTATCGATAGAACGAACGATTGCGGGAGCTGGAAAGTGAATCCTTAGCTACCGTCGATGCAGAACGATTGGAAACATCGAATTTCACGTATTCGTGCCAATTATCCATAGAAAGGACGATTGCGGGAGCAGGGAAGTGAATCCATACCTACCGCCGATGCGAAACGATTGGAAACATCGAATATCACGTATGCGTGCCAATGATCGATAGAACGAACGATTGCGGGAGCTGGAAAGTGGATCCTTAGCTACCGTCGATGCAGAACGATTGGAAACATCGAATATCACATATTCGTGCCAATTATCGATAGAAAGAACGATTGCGGGAGCTGGGAAGTGAATCCTTTCCTACCGTCGATGCGAAACGATTGGAAACATCGAATATCACGTATTCGTCCGAATTTTAGATAGAAAGAATGATTGCGGGAGCTGGGAAGAGAATCCTTACCTACCGTCGATGCGAAACGATTGGAAACATCGAATATCACGTATGCGTGCCAATTATCGATAGAACGAACGATTGCGGGAGCTGGAAAGTGGATCCTTAGCTACCGTCGATGCAGAACGATTAGAAACATCGAATATCACATATTCGTGCCAATTATCGATAGAAAGAACGATTGCGGGAGCTGGGAAGTGAATCCTCAGCTACCATCGATGCAGAACGATTGGAAACATCGAATATCACGTATCCGTGCCAATTATCGATAGAACGAACGATTGCGGGAGCTGGAAAGTGGATCCTTAGCTACCGTCGATGCAGAACGATTGGAAACATCGAATATCACATATTCGTGCCAATTATCGATAGAAAGGACGATTGCGGGAGCTGGGAGGTGAATCCTCAGCTACCGTCGATGCAGAACGATTGGAAACATCGAATATCACGTATGCGTGCCAATTATCGATAGAAAGAACGATTGCGGTTGCTGGGAAGTGAATTCTTAGCTACCGTCGATGCAGAACGATTGGAAACATCGAATATCACGTATGCGTGCCAATTATCGATAGAACGAACGATTGCGGGAGCTGGAAAGTGGATCCTTAGCTACCGTCGATGCAGAACGATTAGAAACATCGAATATCACATATTCGTGCCAATTATCGATAGAAAGAACGATTGCGGGAGCTGGGAAGTGAATCCTCAGCTACCATCGATGCAGAACGATTGGAAACATCGAATATCACGTATCCGTGCCAATTATCGATAGAACGAACGATTGCGGGAGCTGGAAAGTGGATCCTTAGCTACCGTCGATGCAGAACGATTGGAAACATCGAATATCACATATTCGTCCGAATTTTAGATAGAAAGAATGATTGCGGGAGCTGGGAAGTGAATCCTTACCTACCGTCGATGCCAAACGATTGGAAACATCGAATATCACGTATGCGTGCCAATTATCGATAGAACGAACGATTGCGGGAGCTGGAAACTGGATCCTTAGCTACCGTCGATGCAGAACGATTAGAAACATCGAATATCACATATTCGTGCCAATTATCGATAGAAAGAACGATTGCGGGAGCTGGGAAGTGAATCCTCAGCTACCATCGATGCAGAACGATTGGAAACATCGAATATCACGTATCCGTGCCAATTATCGATAGAACGAACGATTGCGGGAGCTGGAAAGTGGATCCTTAGCTACCGTCGATGCAGAACGATTGGAAACATCGAATATCACATATTCGTGCCAATTATCGATAGAAAGAACGATTGCGGGAGCTGGGAGGTGAATCCTCAGCTACCGTCGATGCAGAACGATTGGAAACATCGAATATCACGTATGCGTGCCAATTATCGATAGAAAGAACGATTGCGGTTGCTGGGAAGTGAATTCTTAGCTACCGTCGATGCAGAACGATTGGAAACATCGAATATCACGTATGCGTGCCAATTATCGATAGAAAGAACGATTGCTGGAGCTGGGAAGTGAATCCTTACCTACCGTCGATGCAAAACGATTGGAAACATCGAATATCACGTATTCGTGCGAATTTTAGATAGAAAGAATGATTGCGGGAGCTGGGAAGTGAATCCTTACCTACCGTCGATGCGAAACGATTGGAAACATCGAATATCACGTATGCGTGCCAATTATCGATAGAACGAACGATTGCGGGAGCTGGAAAGTGGATCCTTAGCTACCGTCGATGCAGAACGATTAGAAACATCGAATATCACATATTCGTGCCAATTATCGATAGAAAGAACGATTGCGGGAGCTGGGAAGTGAATCCTTAGCTACCGCCGATGCGAAACGATTGGAAACATCGAATATCACGTATTCGTCCGAATTTTAGATAGAAAGAATGATTACGGGAGCTGGGAAGTGAATCCATACCTACCGCCGATGCGAAACCATTGGAAACATCGAATATCACGTATTCGTGCGAATTTTAGATAGAAAGAATGATTGCGGGAGCTGGGAAGTGAATCCTTAGCTACCGTCGATGCAGAACGATTAGAAACATCGAATATCACATATTCGTGCCAATTATCGATAGAAAGAACGATTGCGGGAGCTGGGAAGTGAATCCTCAGCTACCATCGATGCCGAACGATTGGAAACATCGAATATCACGTATCCGTGCCAATTATCAATAGAAAGAACGATTGCGGGAGCTGGGAAGTGAATCCTTAGCTACCGCCGATGCGAAACGATTGGAAACATCGAATATCACGTATTCGTCCGAATTTTAGATAGAAAGAATGATTGCGGGAGCTGGGAAGTGAATCCATACCTACCGTCGATGCCAAACGATTGGAAACATCGAATATCGCGTATTCGTGCCAATTATCGATAGAAAGAACGATTGCGGGAGCTGGGAAGTGAATCCTTACCTCCCGTCGATGCAGAACGATTGGAAACATCGAATGTAACGTATTCGAGCCAATTACCGACAGAAAGAACGATTGCGAGGGCTGGGAAGTGAATCCTTACCTACCGTCGATGAAAAACGATTGGAAACATCGAATAGCACGTATTCGTGCCAATTATCGATAGAACGAACGATTGCGGGAGCTGGAAAGTGGATCCTCACCAATCGTCGATGCAAAACGATTGCAAACATCGAATAGCGCGTATTCGTGCCAATTATCGGTACAAAGAACGATTGCGGGAGCTGGGAAGTGAATCATTTCCTACCGTCGATGCGAAACGATTGGAAACATCGAATATCACGTATTCGTGCGAATTTTAGATAGAAAGAATGATTGCGGGAGCTGGGAAGTGAATCCTTACCTACCGTCGATGCGAAACGATTGGAAACATCGAATATCACGTATGCGTGCCAATTATCGATAGAACGAACGATTGCGGGAGCTGGAAAGTGGATCCTCACCAATCGTCGATGCAAAACGATTGCAAACATCGAATAGCGCGTATTCGTGCCAATTATCGGTACAAAGAACGATTGCGGGAGCTGGGAAGTGAATCATTTCCTACCGTCGATGCGAAACGATTGGAAACATCGAATATCACGTATTCGTGCGAATTTTAGATAGAAAGAATGATTGCGGGAGCTGGGAAGTGAATCCTTACCTACCGTCGATGCGAAACGATTGGAAACATCGAATATCACGTATCCGTGCCAATTATCAATAGAAAGAACGATTGCGGGAGCTGGGAAGTGAATCCTTAGCTACCGCCGATGCGAAACGATTGGAAACATCGAATATCACGTATTCGTCCGAATTTTAGATAGAAAGAATGATTGCGGGAGCTGGGAAGTGAATCCATACCTACCGTCGATGCCAAACGATTGGAAACATCGAATATCGCGTATTCGTGCCAATTAACGATAGAAAGAACGATTGCGGGAGCTGGGAAGTGAATCCTTACCTCCCGTCGATGCAGAACGATTGGAAACTTCGAATATCACGTATGCGTGCCAATTATCGATAGAAAGAACGATTGCGGGAGCTGGGAAGTGAATCATTTCCTACCGTCGATGCGAAACGATTGGAAACATCGAATATCACGTATTCGTGCGAATTTTAGATAGAAAGAATGATTGCGGGAGCTGGGAAGTGAATCCATACCTACCGCCGATGCGAAACCATTGGAAACATCGAATATCACGTATTCGTGCGAATTTTAGATAGAAAGAATGATTGCGGGAGCTGGGAAGTGAATCCTTAGCTACCGTCGATGCAGAACGATTGGAAACATCGAATATCACGTATGCGTGCCAATTATCGATAGAACGAACGATTGCGGGAGCTGGAAAGTGAATCCTTAGCTACCGTCGATGCAGAACGATTGGAAACATCGAATTTCACGTATTCGTGCCAATTATCCATAGAAAGAACGATTGCGGGAGCAGGGAAGTGAATCCATACCTACCGCCGATGCGAAACGATTGGAAACATCGAATATCACGTATGCGTGCCAATTATCGATAGAACGAACGATTGCGGGAGCTGGAAAGTGGATCCTTAGCTACCGTCGATGCAGAACGATTGGAAACATCGAATATCACATATTCGTGCCAATTATCGATAGAAAGAACGATTGCGGGAGCTGGGAAGTGAATCCTTTCCTACCGTCGATGCGAAACGATTGGAAACATCGAATATCACGTATTCGTCCGAATTTTAGATAGAAAGAATGATTGCGGGAGCTGGGAAGTGAATCCTTACCTACCGTCGATGCGAAACGATTGGAAACATCGAATATCACGTATGCGTGCCAATTATCGATAGAACGAACGATTGCGGGAGCTGGAAAGTGGATCCTTAGCTACCGTCGATGCAGAACGATTGGAAACATCGAATATCACGTATTCGTGCCAATTTTAGATAGAAAGAACGATTGCTGGAGCTGGGAAGTGAATCCTTACCTACCGTCGATGCAAAACGATTGGAAACATCGAATAACACGTATGCGTGCTAATTATCGATAGAAAGAACGATTGCGGGAGCTGGGAAGTTAATCCTCACCTATCGTCGATGCAAAACGATTGCAAACATCGAATAGCACGTATTCGTGCCAATTATCGATAGAAAGAACGATTGCGGGAGCTGGGAAGTGAATCCTTACCTACCGTCGATGCAAAACGATTGGAAACCTCGAATAGCACGTATTCGTGTCAATTATCGATAGAAAGAACGATTGCTGGAGCTGGGAAGTGAATCCTTAGCTACCGTCGATGCAGAACGATTGGAAACATCGAATTTCACGTATTCGTGCCAATTATCCATAGAAAGAACGATTGCGGGAGCAGGGAAGTGAATCCATACCTACCGCCGATGCGAAACGATTGGAAACATCGAATATCACGTATTCGTGCGAATTTTAGATAGAAAGAATGATTGCGGGAGCTGGGAAGTGAATCCTTAGCTACCGTCGATGCAGAACGATTAGAAACATCGAATATCACATATTCGTGCCAATTATCGATAGAAAGAACGATTGCGGGAGCTGGGAAGTGAATCCTCAGCTACCATCGATGCAGAACGATTGGAAACATCGAATATCACGTATCCGTGCCAATTATCGATAGAACGAACGATTGCGGGAGCTGGAAAGTGGATCCTTAGCTACCGTCGATGCAGAACGATTGGAAACATCGAATATCACATATTCGTCCGAATTTTAGATAGAAAGAATGATTGCGGGAGCTGGGAAGTGAATCCTTACCTACCGTCGATGCGAAACGATTGGAAACATGGAATATCACGTATGCGTGCCAATTATCGATAGAACGAACGATTGCGGGAGCTGGAAAGTGGATCCTTAGCTACCGTCGATGTAGAACGATTAGAAACATCGAATATCACATATTCGTGCCAATTATCGATAGAAAGAACGATTGCGGGAGCTGGGAAGTGAATCCTCAGCTACCATCGATGCAGAACGATTGGAAACATCGAATATCACGTATCCGTGCCAATTATCGATAGAACGAACGATTGCGGGAGCTGGAAAGTGGATCCTTAGCTACCGTCGATGCAGAACGATTGGAAACATCGAATATCACATATTCGTGCCAATTATCGATAGAAAGAACGATTGCGGTTGCTGGGAAGTGAATTCTTAGCTACCGTCGATGCAGAACGATTGGAAACATCGAATATCACGTATTCGTGCGAATTTTAGATAGAAGGAATGATTGCGGGAGCTGGGAAGTGAATCCTTACCTACCGTCGATGCGAAACGATTGGAAACATCGAATATCACGTATGCGTGCCAATTATCGATAGAACGAACGATTGCGGGAGCTGGAAAGTGGATCCTTAGCTACCGTCGATGCAGAACGATTGGAAACATCGAATATCACGTATTCGTGCCAATTTTAGATAGAAAGAACGATTGCTGGAGCTGGGAAGTGAATCCTTAGCTACCGTCGATGCAGAACGATTGGAAACATCGAATATCACGTATTCGTGCGAATTTTAGATAGAAAGAATGATTGCGGGAGCTGGGAAGTGAATCCTTAGCTACCGTCGATGCAGAACGATTAGAAACATCGAATATCACATATTCGTGCCAATTATCGATAGAAAGAACGATTGCGGGAGCTGGGAAGTGAATCCTCAGCTACCATCGATGCCGAACGATTGGAAACATCGAATATCACGTATCCGTGCCAATTATCAATAGAAAGAACGATTGCGGGAGCTGGGAAGTGAATCCTTAGCTACCGCCGATGCGAAACGATTGGAAACATCGAATATCACGTATTCGTCCGAATTTTAGATAGAAAGAATGATTGCGGGAGCTGGGAAGTGAATCCATACCTACCGTCGATGCCAAACGATTGGAAACATCGAATATCGCGTATTCGTGCCAATTATCGATAGAAAGAACGATTGCGGGAGCTGGGAAGTGAATCCTTACCTCCCGTCGATGCAGAACGATTGGAAACATCGAATGTAACGTATTCGAGCCAATTACCGACAGAAAGAACGATTGCGAGGGCTGGGAAGTGAATCCTTACCTACCGTCGATGAAAAACGATTGGAAACATCGATTAGCACGTATTCGTGCCAATTATCGATAGAAAGAACGATTGCGGGAGCTGGGAAGTGAATCCTCACCAATCGTCGATGCAAAACGATTGCAAACATCGAATAGCGCGTATTCGTGCCAATTATCGGTACAAAGAACGATTGCGGGAGCTGGGAAGTGAATCCTTTCCTACCGTCGATGCGAAACGATTGGAAACATCGAATATCACGTATTCGTGCGAATTTTAGATAGAAAGAATGATTGCGGGAGCTGGGAAGTGAATCCTTACCTACCGTCGATGCGAAACGATTGGAAACATCGAATATCACGTATGCGTGCCAATTATCGATAGAAAGAATGATTGCGGGAGCTGGGAAGTGAATCCATACCTACCGCCGATGCGAAACCATTGGAAACATCGAATATCACGTATTCGTGCGAATTTTAGATAGAAAGAATGATTGCGGGAGCTGGGAAGTGAATCCTTAGCTACCGTCGATGCAGAACGATTGGAAACATCGAATATCACGTATGCGTGCCAATTATCGATAGAACGAACGATTGCGGGAGCTGGAAAGTGAATCCTTAGCTACCGTCGATGCAGAACGATTGGAAACATCGAATTTCACGTATTCGTGCCAATTATCCATAGAAAGAACGATTGCGGGAGCAGGGAAGTGTCACGTCCCGGGATCCTCCGAAACGTGACGATCCGTAGGTGCAGCGCGCATCCGAATCGGCACACGATATGGATACAGGGCAGTTCTCTACCACACATCGACGTACGGCCACACACACACACACACACACTGATAATTGTCCTGATGGTAGCATTAAGTCTAAGCAACTTCTTAAGTTAAGAAACCAGGGGTAAACGTGAGTATGCTGACTCACCTATGAGAAGATAGATTATAAGAATACGTAGATTAAGAACCGTGACGAATCAGGGTGTGCGGACCAATCCGTGTTTGTCCTTTCAAGTTAAGGACAAGCACGGATAAGTGCTGACGACAATAGCGAAGGGATAGCGCTGTCTCGCACGTGGGCATTCCAGAGTCAAGGCCTGGGAAAGGATCGGGTAATAATCCGCTGAACAAGACGATATACCTCGATGCATCAGCATCCGTTCCCAGAGCGATAACAACTGTCGCTCAGGAATGCACACGTTGCAAAGATACGAAGCGCGAGAACCGTCGCGAGAGCGATAACAACTGTCGCTCAGGAATGCACACGTTGCAAAGATACGAAGCGCGAGAACCGTCGCGGAACAGTCGTTCCCAGGACGGTGGCCCCTGCTGCATCAGCATCTTCTGGCTGCGGCAGTAGGGGCTGCTGCGTCAGCACCTGGGAGGAATAAAAGACCGGAGCGAACGGTCGCAAGGCAGTTCAGTTCCAACCGAGAAGTTAGAAACATCAAGTTCTATACGACTGAAGTTCAATCCGGTAGTCTAACGGTGAAGTTCGACGAGTTCGTTGTAGTTGTGCCTGTAAGCGGCAAATCGTCAGCACGATCCACCATTTGTTACTTGTACTCTCAACTGTAGTCGACCGATAGGTAAAGATGCCCGCTGGAAATAGGCGAAGGCGTAGGAGAGGGGTCCAGTCGCGGCTCCGCCACAATATCAGGCGCCGGGAGCTGATCGCCGCCCGTCGCGTGCAATTGGCGCAAGAGACTGGGCCGTTGATCGACCTGACGTTAGATTCTCCACCGGCGCCAGTCGACCTGACGCTGGATTCTCCACGGGCGCCGGTCGACTCGACAACCGCTGGCGCCGTTCCGTCCATCATCGACTTGACAGTTGGGGGTTCGCCCGAGCCCTCGGCTTCGCGGGGTCCCTCCGCCCAAATACCCGTGTTGCCTTCCTCGCCTCACGCATCGCCTTTGTCCATCTCATACTCCCCCATCTCCCACGCATCCGAACAAACTCCGCAGCCCTTCGCTAGACGACAACTAGTTTACTCGTCATCCCCGGCTCAGACAACTACATCCTCGGTAGATTCAAGGGCAACCACGCCCGAATACTACCGGCCCTATATCGACCCCCCGGTCAGTCCTCCATCCCCGCAACAGCAACTCGACCCTCCGGACAGCGACGAGGAGTGGCCACATCAACAGATTTATCCGAATTACCCGGGATATTATCCCGTATTTATTAGCGACCGGTTCCCTGGTCAACCAAACGTCCCCGAAGGCGAGCCGGTCCCGGAAGAGTATCATACGTTGTTATTTCAAACTATATTTCTCCGCGAGGAATAATGTAACAGCCTCCACTGTATTATATAAGAAAAAAAAAGAAAGTGGACGTAAATATAACTCATAAACAATCGATACCAATTGTTTTCCTGACCCCACCGCATCTTAACGTCCCGATCCCGGTTGACTGTCCTAAGAGACCAGTCACAGATCGAAATTGCGAGCGTATCCTGTTGAAGATTTGGCGCACGTTGCCGTTGGGCAACACGGATCCCGACGAGGACGTAACATATAAATTTTTTGGTGACAGCGGTGGGATACGATCGCATACGTTAAGAGGTGTGACGCGAAATGGCGGAAGAAACGACTCCAACCCCTCTAGACCTCGTGCTGCAACAGCTCTCCCTGTGGGAGGATAAATTCGACAATTTAAATTCAATGAACAGGAGACTAGAGAGAATAGAACAGGACATAAAAGCTAACAGAGCAAACGATACGGCGGGTACGTCCGGCGGGACAAACGCCGAAATGCCCGACGTGAAGCCCGTGACGGATCTCCCTTCGATTCGCATCAAAGATGCCATAGAAACGGTTCCCGTGTTCGACGGCCATAAGCCTCCCGTGTTTCAATTCTTAAGAGCCTGCGAGCGAGCAAAATCGATGCTCCCCGCTCATATGGAACCCCATTTGGTTAAACTGTTGATGAACAAATTGAGGGGCCATGCGTTCCTCGCGGTGGAAGACGTGGTCGTTACCAATCTGGACTCGTTCTCCACGAAATTAAAGGACATGTTTGGTCCCGGTAAAACCATTAACGAATACAGGGGCGAACTCGGAACCATCTATCAGAAATCGGGCGAAGACGTACTCGACTACATTGACCGCGTGCGTAACCTGCGTCTAGCCATCATGGACGGAGAAAGGCAAGCTCGCGGTACCGTACCGTTGGCGTTGCAATTAGGTCTCGACACCGACTCCCAGGAAGCATTCGTCAACGGTTTACCGGCCGAGGTATTCACCAGAGTGAAGCTGGAGGGCTGCAGAGACCTCGACGAATCCTACCGTGCGGCGATAAAAGCCACTCGTGAGGTAAAGAGAGTCGCGGAAAGGCAGCGAAGCTATCAACCGCCGCCGCAACGCTTCAATAGGGAACGAAACAACTACCCTCCAAGGAATCAAGCGGAACCTCAACAAAGGGATCAAAGAAACCCCCAGAGATACAACAATTACGGAAACAACAAGACCTTTCCACCCCGGCCACCGGCCACCTTCCCACCCAAGAATCCCGGAATCACGTGCAATTATTGCAAGAAACCCGGACACGTGTTGAAGGATTGCTATCGCTTCAAAGCCAAAGTCGATTCCGGAGAAATCGTGCCGTACTCTCAACAGAACCAGGGAAACGGACGCGGTCACCCGGGAAGACCGGACGCAGCCCGGAGTGGAAAGCCCCAGGAGCGCCCGAGAGTAGCGAAAATAGAAGCTTCCACATCGAAGCAAAATCAAGAGCAACTGTCGGCAAGAAGCGCGCCGAAGCAAGAACGAAAAGCATGGGAAACCCCAAAAGACTCGAAGCAAAAGAAACGCGAGGAGGAAGAAGACCAGGAGGACGAGATAGAGTCGTTAGAAGAACTGTTTCAATAAGAATCAACGCCGTACAAAGGGTACCGACGGTGCGAATCGTGTCCCCCCATTTACAAGGAATAACGAATCTAATGCTGGACTCGGGATCGGAAATAAATCTCATCAAGAAGTCGGTCCTGACCAGCACAGCGAGTATAGACGATCGAGAAGTACTAGACATACGTGGCATTACGGCTTCGAACCTGACCACCCTAGGGAAAGTGTCGATAGAGGTTGCGGGCCATCCGGTTAATTTCCACGTCGTCGACGACTCGCTGCTGATCAAAGAGGACGGGATCTTAGGATCCGAGTTCCTGATCGATCACGGGGCAACCATAGATTACGCGCACAAGCGGGTCGAATGGGGAACCTTTTGCATACCGTTCGCCACCTCGAAAGTATCGGTACCCAAGCGAAGCTCCACGTCGCTACAAGTGAATATAGCGAATCCAGAGATACGAGAGGGATACGTTCCCAGAATCGACATAGGCAAGGGAATCTACTTGGGCGAGGCCCTGGTAACCAACCGCAAAGGCCGCGCCTACATCAGGGTCGTTAATACGACGAGCAGGAAGGTAAAAATCACCGTACCCACGGTGACGCTGGAAGAATTCGAAGAAACGAATCATCGTACAGAATCAAGGGCGTGCAACGTCATCAAGACGGACCCTCGAAATCGATTCGAGGCCATCGTGGAATTATTGAGACTGGAGCATCTCAATACGGAGGAGAGGGCGAGCGTTGAGAAGCTGATAAGAAAAAATCAAGACAGGTTCCATTTACCTGGTGAAACGTTGGAAGGAACAGGAATCCTGGAGCACAGGATACATACCACGGATGACATTCCGGTAAACACGCGCCAGTACAGATACCCCCCGGTGCATAGATCGGAAATCAACAGACAAATTCAAGAATTGTTGGACACGGATGTCGTGGAAGAATCCGTGTCCCCGTATAACTCGCCGCTGTGGATCGTACCGAAGAAACCGGACTCCCACGGAAATAAGCGTTGGCGGTTGGTCATCGACTATAGGAAATTGAACGACAAAACCATAGGGGACGCATTCCCCTTGCCCAATATCACGGAAATACTGGACCAACTGGGCAGTGCCAAGTATTTCTCAACCTTCGACCTAGCGTCGGGGTTCCATCAAATAAAAATGGCGGAAGGAGACGCGCACAAAACGGCCTTCTCGACCCCATACGGACACTATCAATTTACGAGAATGCCGTTCGGACTCAAGAACGCTCCGGCCACCTTTCAGAGATTGATGAACAGCGTTTTGTCCGGCCTACAAGGGACGGAACTGTTCGTCTATTTGGACGACATCGTGATATACTCGAGCTCGTTGGCCGAGCACCAAATTAAATTTCAGAAACTGGCGGAAAGACTGCGAAACGCTAAATTACAGTTACAACCGGACAAGTGCGAATTTTTGAGACACGAGGTCAATTATCTGGGTCACATCATCAGCGAAGAAGGTGTCAGACCGGACCCTCAAAAGATCGAAGCTGTGCAACGATTCCCTAGACCCCGAACGCCGAAGGGAATAAAACAATTTCTAGGATTGGCGGGATACTATCGGAGATTCATCCCCGAATTCTCCAAAACCGCCAAACCCTTTACTCGATTGTTGAAGAAGGATACAAAATTCGCGTGGGACGCTGACCAGGAAAAGGCGTTCGAGACGTTGAGAAACGCGCTGATAACAGAACCCATATTGCAGTACCCGGATTTCAGTAAAACGTTCAACCTAACGACCGACGCGTCCGGATACGCGATCGGAGGAGTCTTGAGTCAAGGACCGATAGGGAAGGATTTGCCCGTCGCTTACGCCTCTCGATTACTAAACGCTGCTGAACAAAAGTACTCGACCATCGAGAAGGAGTGTTTGGCCATACTTTACTGCGTCACTCACTTCAGACCGTACCTGTACGGACGGAAATTCAACATAATCACCGACCACAAACCGTTGGTGTGGCTAAACTCCATCAAAGATCCGACGTCGCGGATATGGAAGTGGAAGCTAAAACTATCGGACTACGAGTTCGAGATACAGCACAAGTGTGGACGAGCGAACGCCAACGCGGACGCCTTGTCGAGAAACCCGCCGGAGGTTTGCCTCCCGATAAGAAAGCGTCAGGAGGAAGCTGACGAAGAAGCAGAAGAGCCGCGACCTAAGAGGAGATTTTTCCCCTCTTCGTCGTCGGACGACTCACTGATTTACGATCCGCGACCGAAGGAGAAGAAGCGTCCGGGATCGCCGTTGCAATCGCCGGAACGGAAAAGAATATCTCTGTTTCGAGACCCCGACACGTCGGTGGACTCGCCTCCCCACTCGAACACGCCCCCGGGAGACCGAGTCGTCGACACGCAAGAACTCCAACAGTCGATGCGACTCGAAGAACCAGCAGAGGAAGTCGTCGAAGTTCGACCCCGGAACTGGCTGGAAGAATTTCCCAATTCTGAGGGGGAAGGGGACGACCTAATCGTCGACGCTTCACCCACGATCGACACGACGGAAGACACCAACGTGTTTCCGTACACGCGCAGTCCGGCGTATGTTATCAGGGAAGTTCGAGACTCGTTACCAAAACTGAAGGACCACAAAGTCATATTCATCGACATGCAAGGGAGTCCGATCGACGAGGGGGCAAAGGAGATCGCACGATCGGGCCTCTTGACGTCCTACGTCGATTTAACAATCGAACGAGCCCGACTGAAGACCGAGCAAGGTAAATACCTCAATGCCCTGCCGGTGAAGGAAAACCAGAGGACGCGTATAGAACCCCAAAACGTACAGGGCTGTTTGTCCTCGTTGCTGGACGTGATCAGAGAAAAGGACCTACGATCGTTCTCCATCGCTCGAACTGAGAGTCTGGACGAAGTACCATGGCGATACGTCATGAACGAACTAAAGAACGTATTCCATGACGAGAACGTTCGGATCACCATTTGCACGGGAGAAGTGACCGTTCCGCCACCAGAGGCCAGGCAAACGATCATCGAGGAGAAGCACGCGTCGGCATCGGGAGGACACAAAGGGGTGACGAAGACCTACCACAGGATAAGGCAACTGCACAATTGGGACAACATGAAGAAGGAGATCCAACGATTCGTGAGAGAGTGCAAGGAGTGCCAACTGAAAAAACTCACGAGAATCAAGACCAAACAACCTATGATACTGACCGATACGCCCGGCAAAGCGTTCGACAAAGTCAGTATGGACATCGTCGGACCCTTGCCTAGCACCAAAAAGGGCAACAAATACATACTAACCATGCAGGATCTACTAACCAAATATTCCCTCGCCATACCTCTCGAACGAACCACCTCTGCGGACATCGCGGACGCGTTCGTTAAAAATCTTATCTGCCGTTTCGGATCGCCTCGAGCGATCCTGACCGATCAGGGAACGAATTTTACATCCTCATTGATGAAGAACGTGGCAAAGAAATTTCATATAAAACATTACGTCACGTCGGCGTATCATCCGCAGAGCAACGGTTCCATCGAGAGGTCTCACCACGTATTAGTGGAGTATCTTAAGCAGTACATAGACAACGGTCGTAACAGCTGGGACGACTGGTTGGATCTGGCAATGTTTTCGTACAACACGTCGGTACACGAGGGGACCAGATTCTCGCCGCACGAATTAGTGTTTGGGCGAATAGCCAGGGAACCCGCGAGCGAAAAACCAATCAGCGAGAATCTGGAGCCAACGTACGCGGACTACCTGCGGGATCTCTACTATAAGATCGACGACGTTCAAGCGAAAGCTCGCGACAACCTTCAGCTCGCGAAGATCAGATCGAAAGAATACTACGATCGGGCAATAAACCCGCAGAACTTTAAAACAGGAGACCTGGTGTACATGATCCGGGAACCCCGAAAGGGAAAATTCGCGGACCAATACACCGGTCCACACAAAGTCATCGAGATACTATCTAATCAGAACGTCAAAATCTCCATCGACGGTAGTCCGCGAACAGTACATATGAATAAACTGAAGCTAGCGTATCTGAAAAATAGAATGTAAGCGATCGATCGGCCGACGGCGCGAGGAGATTCCTTCGAGAAGCGCGCACTCAACGCGTGACAATGCAATTTGCAGAATGAAAATCCCCTGCGAATTTTTGGAAGAGGAGGTCGAGGACCAAGAGTTCCAAGGCCCCTGGGACGGGGTCCTTCCTGCGACCCATCCCCAGGCTTACGGCGAGCTGTCGGAATTATATTGCATGACGATAAACAGAGATACGGCTTGCATATACGTGCGGACCGGGAGACGAGTGTGCGTGCCCTGTTACGCCAAACTGCCACCCGTGGTCCAACAAACGTACCAGCCAGGAGGCTGGCACAATCTGTGCAACCACGACGCCACACTGCCCATCTCC
The DNA here is from genome assembly GCA_963583965.1 of Nomada ferruginata. Lineage (NCBI taxonomy): Eukaryota > Metazoa > Arthropoda > Insecta > Hymenoptera > Apidae > Nomada > Nomada ferruginata. The sequence continues at coordinate 1,733,382 of OY757225.1, read as the reverse complement.
AACTGCATCCTGTGCAACGAGAACTTCGTCGTCGTGAAACCGGCACAGGAATGCACCGAATGTATCGAGATGTACTTCGAAATGTCCACTTCGGAGGAATGGGCGGTGCAAACGGGGCGCGTCATTGACGTGATCACGCGATGGTGAATTGACGAGCGCCCCGAGGAGTTTGCCGCGGGGCAATGGGTACTTGGGAAGACGGTAAAGTCGCTGATGTCGATCGATCGAGACGTTTGACCCCGCGTAATTAGAGAGTAATGGGTACTCGCGTATAGTCCCTACAAACGCGAATTCTAGTAATAAAGCGAGTGCGGTAATGTAAAGAATCGTTTCTTTGTTTTGTTTCTTTGTACAGGAATTCACCATGTTCCTATGTATGTTAATGTTGATTTGCGCTCGAGTTGCCTGGGCTCTCGTCGGTTACGATTGCAACGGACAACATCTGAACGTAACTACGGTGTCGCTCAATTCGATCGGGGATTGCGACATCACACCAATCAAGACACAGTCTCGAGAAGTCTACATTCAGCTGCTTCAACTCTCGGAATTCAACTACGCACCGGTCATTTCGTGTAGAATCGAAATATCAAGAATAGTGTACCACTGCGGCATGCACTCGCACATCTCCGCTGTCCACAACGGCCTGAACGAATATCTCGAGGACATAACCGACCAACAATGCAAGCGCATGCACGAGGACGGCTCGTTCTCCTTGGGAAACAACGGCTACATAACCGGACTGACGGTAAACAAAACTACAACTCGAACGTTTACCATGGCTGGGACTTTGACGAACGACGGCCGTTGCACCGGCGCCCAATTCTCCGACCCCTACGGAACTTGGGAAAGCGTCGTGGTGCAAGCGGTGGCCAAATTTTCGATTAAATCCGCCAACGTCCCGGTACGAATGGACGCCGACAAGATCATTCTAAAATCAGGAACCATCTGCAGTTTCCAAAGCGGATTCTGCCTGGACAGCGAGAATGGACACACCTTCTGGAGTCCTTTCCCGCCGTCGTCTTGTAAATTCGACCGATACGACGTGCTATACGAGGGTATCGCGTCCAAAATTACCGAAGAAGACAAGCAGCGAACCGACTCACCGGTCTATGCTCTTACCACGCAAGACATAACGTTCGCTCTCTCCAAGGTGGGCGAACAACACTTGTGCGGCTACACCCTCTCGCAAACGGAACATCCGAAACTGTTCATACTGGAAACCACCAGAGAGCGAACATTCACGCAACCGAAGAAACTACCGGTTGAAAATTTAGACATTTTCACGTACATAAATTCTAAATTCGTATACGTCGAGAGACACGTCAAAACGCAAATGACGACGTTGTATCAAAATTTATTGAAACAACGATGTCTCCTGGAGCAACAAGTGCTCAGCAACGCTCTCGCAGTGGCCACTTTGAAACCGGACGAATTCGCCTACACCGTCATGAAGTCCCCAGGACACATGGCGTTAACAGCCGGTGAAGTCATCCACATCATCAAATGCGTACCGGTACAAGTGAGGGTGAGACATTCGAACGAATGTTACACAGAATTGCCAGTTTGGCACGGAAACCGTTCGGCGTTTATCACGCCGAAATCCCACATTGTTACCGCTCACGGGACACAGAGAGAATGCAGTCACGTCCTCCCCGTGATGTACGTGATCAATCAAGCCTGGCATCGAATCTCCCCTCGGCCGGTCGAGGTAGGCCAGCCGCACGTGCTACACCCTATGACGCGTACAAATTGGCGTTACACCGCCCCGGCGACACTCGCAACCAGCGGTATTTACACGCAAGGAGACTTGGAAAACTTGCGAGACCACATCATGTTCCCGGCCGAAAAGGCGGCGGTTTTGAACACGATCGTCAGGGGAGCGACGGGAAAGGGCGTGGCGCAAGGATCGATATCCCTAACGAGCATGTTCGACGAGGAAACCATGGCAAAATTGGCCGAAGACGCAGTTTCACGCTTTTGGAACGGATTCATTACGTTTGGATCAGCCAGCGCAGGAATATTGGCAATATTCGTCCTGCTGAAATTCGTAAAAGCAGTTGCCGATACATTCATTCATGGATACCAGCTACACGCGATCTACGGATGCGGTTTCCAACTCATCGGTGCTGTGTGGAGTTCCCTGTCGCACCTCTTGATCCGGAAAGGCGAAAGAAGCAGACAATACGCGGCATCCCGCGACGTGGAAGCTTTTCCGCAAGGAACATCAACTACCGCTTCTCCACCGAAACCGACACTCCGAGAGTTCAGGCAAACCATTCGCGAACTGGAGCAAATTTCCTCCAGAAATTTGCTTCCCAAGGGGGAAGGTGTCACGTCCCGGGATCCTCCGAAACGTGACGATCCGTAGGTGCAGCGCGCATCCGAATCGGCACACGATATGGATACAGGGCAGTTCTCTACCACACATCGACGTACGGCCACACACACACACACACACACACTGATAATTGTCCTGATGGTAGCATTAAGTCTAAGCAACTTCTTAAGTTAAGAAACCAGGGGTAAACGTGAGTATGCTGACTCACCTATGAGAAGATAGATTATAAGAATACGTAGATTAAGAACCGTGACGAATCAGGGTGTGCGGACCAATCCGTGTTTGTCCTTTCAAGTTAAGGACAAGCACGGATAAGTGCTGACGACAATAGCGAAGGGATAGCGCTGTCTCGCACGTGGGCATTCCAGAGTCAAGGCCTGGGAAAGGATCGGGTAATAATCCGCTGAACAAGACGATATACCTCGATGCATCAGCATCCGTTCCCAGAGCGATAACAACTGTCGCTCAGGAATGCACACGTTGCAAAGATACGAAGCGCGAGAACCGTCGCGAGAGCGATAACAACTGTCGCTCAGGAATGCACACGTTGCAAAGATACGAAGCGCGAGAACCGTCGCGGAACAGTCGTTCCCAGGACGGTGGCCCCTGCTGCATCAGCATCTTCTGGCTGCGGCAGTAGGGGCTGCTGCGTCAGCACCTGGGAGGAATAAAAGACCGGAGCGAACGGTCGCAAGGCAGTTCAGTTCCAACCGAGATGTTAGAAACATCAAGTTCTATACGACTGAAGTTCAATCCGGTAGTCTAACGGTGAAGTTCGACGAGTTCGTTGTAGTTGTGCCTGTAAGCGGCAAATCGTCAGCACGATCCACCATTTGTTACTTGTACTCTCAACTGTAGTCGACCGATAGGTAAAGATGCCCGCTGGAAATAGGCGAAGGCGTAGGAGAGGGGTCCAGTCGCGGCTCCGCCACAATATCAGGCGCCGGGAGCTGATCGCCGCCCGTCGCGTGCAATTGGCGCAAGAGACTGGGCCGTTGATCGACCTGACGTTAGATTCTCCACCGGCGCCAGTCGACCTGACGCTGGATTCTCCACGGGCGCCGGTCGACTCGACAACCGCTGGCGCCGTTCCGTCCATCATCGACTTGACAGTTGGGGGTTCGCCCGAGCCCTCGGCTTCGCGGGGTCCCTCCGCCCAAATACCCGTGTTGCCTTCCTCGCCTCACGCATCGCCTTTGTCCATCTCATACTCCCCCATCTCCCACGCATCCGAACAAACTCCGAAGCCCTTCGCTAGACGACAACTAGTTTACTCGTCATCCCCGGCTCAGACAACTACATCCTCGGTAGATTCAAGGGCAACCACGCCCGAATACTACCGGCCCTATATCGACCCCCCGGTCAGTCCTCCATCCCCGCAACAGCAACTCGACCCTCCGGACAGCGACGAGGAGTGGCCACATCAACAGATTTATCCGAATTACCCGGGATATTATCCCGTATTTATTAGCGACCGGTTCCCTGGTCAACCAAACGTCCCCGAAGGCGAGCCGGTCCCGGAAGAGTATCATACGTTGTTATTTCAAACTATATTTCTCCGCGAGGAATAATGTAACAGCCTCCACTGTATTATATAAGAAAAAAAAAGAAAGTGGACGTAAATATAACTCATAAACAATCGATACCAATTGTTTTCCTGACCCCACCGCATCTTAACGTCCCGATCCCGGTTGACTGTCCTAAGAGACCAGTCACAGATCGAAATTGCGAGCGTATCCTGTTGAAGATTTGGCGCACGTTGCCGTTGGGCAACACGGATCCCGACGAGGACGTAACAGAAGTGAATCCATACCTACCGCCGATGCGAAACGATTGGAAACATCGAATATCACGTATGCGTGCCAATTATCGATAGAACGAACGATTGCGGGAGCTGGAAAGTGGATCCTTAGCTACCGTCGATGCAGAACGATTGGAAACATCGAATATCACATATTCGTGCCAATTATCGATAGAAAGAACGATTGCGGGAGCTGGGAAGTGAATCCTTTCCTACCGTCGATGCGAAACGATTGGAAACATCGAATATCACGTATTCGTCCGAATTTTAGATAGAAAGAATGATTGCGGGAGCTGGGAAGAGAATCCTTACCGACCGTCGATGCGAAACGATTGGAAACATCGAATATCACGTATGCGTGCCAATTATCGATAGAACGAACGATTGCGGGAGCTGGAAAGTGGATCCTTAGCTACCGTCGATGCAGAACGATTAGAAACATCGAATATCACATATTCGTGCCAATTATCGATAGAAAGAACGATTGCGGGAGCTGGGAAGTGAATCCTCAGCTACCATCGATGCAGAACGATTGGAAACATCGAATATCACGTATCCGTGCCAATTATCGATAGAACGAACGATTGCGGGAGCTGGAAAGTGGATCCTTAGCTACCGTCGATGCAGAACGATTGGAAACATCGAATATCACATATTCGTGCCAATTATCGATAGAAAGAACGATTGCGGGAGCTGGGAGGTGAATCCTCAGCTACCGTCGATGCAGAACGATTGGAAACATCGAATATCACGTATGCGTGCCAATTATCGATAGAAAGAACGATTGCGGTTGCTGGGAAGTGAATTCTTAGCTACCGTCGATGCAGAACGATTGGAAACATCGAATATCACGTATGCGTGCCAATTATCGATAGAACGAACGATTGCGGGAGCTGGAAAGTGGATCCTTAGCTACCGTCGATGCAGAACGATTAGAAACATCGAATATCACATATTCGTGCCAATTATCGATAGAAAGAACGATTGCGGGAGCTGGGAAGTGAATCCTCAGCTACCATCGATGCAGAACGATTGGAAACATCGAATATCACGTATCCGTGCCAATTATCGATAGAACGAACGATTGCGGGAGCTGGAAAGTGGATCCTTAGCTACCGTCGATGCAGAACGATTGGAAATATCGAATATCACATATTCGTGCCAATTATCGATAGAAAGAACGATTGCGGGAGCTGGGAGGTGAATCCTCAGCTACCGTCGATGCAGAACGATTGGAAACATCGAATATCACGTATGCGTGCCAATTATCGATAGAAAGAACGATTGCGGTTGCTGGGAAGTGAATTCTTAGCTACCGTCGATGCAGAACGATTGGAAACATCGAATATCACGTATGCGTGCCAATTATCGATAGAAAGAACGATTGCTGGAGCTGGGAAGTGAATCCTTACCTACCGTCGATGCAAAACGATTGGAAACATCGAATATCACGTATTCGTGCGAATTTTAGATAGAAAGAATGATTGCGGGAGCTGGGAAGTGAATCCTTACCTACCGTCGATGCGAAACGATTGGAAACATCGAATATCACGTATGCGTGCCAATTATCGATAGAACGAACGATTGCGGGAGCTGGAAAGTGGATCCTTAGCTACCGTCGATGCAGAACGATTGGAAACATCGAATATCACGTATTCGTGCCAATTTTAGATAGAAAGAACGATTGCTGGAGCTGGGAAGTGAATCCTTACCTACCGTCGATGCAAAACGATTGGAAACATCGAATAACACGTATGCGTGCTAATTATCGATAGAAAGAACGATTGCGGGAGCTGGGAAGTTAATCCTCACCTATCGTCGATGCAAAACGATTGCAAACATCGAATAGCACGTATTCGTGCCAATTATCGATAGAAAGAACGATTGCGGGAGCTGGGAAGTGAATCCTTACCTACCGTCGATGCAAAACGATTGGAAACCTCGAATAGCACGTATTCGTGTCAATTATCGATAGAAAGAACGATTGCTGGAGCTGGGAAGTGAATCCTTAGCTACCGTCGATGCAGAACGATTGGAAACATCGAATTTCACGTATTCGTGCCAATTATCCATAGAAAGAACGATTGCGGGAGCAGGGAAGTGAATCCATACCTACCGCCGATGCGAAACGATTGGAAACATCGAATATCACGTATTCGTGCGAATTTTAGATAGAAAGAATGATTGCGGGAGCTGGGAAGTGAATCTTTAGCTACCGTCGATGCAGAACGATTAGAAACATCGAATATCACATATTCGTGCCAATTATCGATAGAAAGAACGATTGCGGGAGCTGGGAAGTGAATCCTCAGCTACCATCGATGCAGAACGATTGGAAACATCGAATATCACGTATCCGTGCCAATTATCGATAGAACGAACGATTGCGGGAGCTGGAAAGTGGATCCTTAGCTACCGTCGATGCAGAACGATTGGAAACATCGAATATCACATATTCGTCCGAATTTTAGATAGAAAGAATGATTGCGGGAGCTGGGAAGTGAATCCTTACCTACCGTCGATGCGAAACGATTGGAAACATGGAATATCACGTATGCGTGCCAATTATCGATAGAACGAACGATTGCGGGAGCTGGAAAGTGGATCCTTAGCTACCGTCGATGTAGAACGATTAGAAACATCGAATATCACATATTCGTGCCAATTATCGATAGAAAGAACGATTGCGGGAGCTGGGAAGTGAATCCTCAGCTACCATCGATGCAGAACGATTGGAAACATCGAATATCACGTATCCGTGCCAATTATCGATAGAACGAACGATTGCGGGAGCTGGAAAGTGGATCCTTAGCTACCGTCGATGCAGAACGATTGGAAACATCGAATATCACATATTCGTGCCAATTATCGATAGAAAGAACGATTGCGGTTGCTGGGAAGTGAATTCTTAGCTACCGTCGATGCAGAACGATTGGAAACATCGAATATCACGTATTCGTGCGAATTTTAGATAGAAGGAATGATTGCGGGAGCTGGGAAGTGAATCCTTACCTACCGTCGATGCGAAACGATTGGAAACATCGAATATCACGTATGCGTGCCAATTATCGATAGAACGAACGATTGCGGGAGCTGGAAAGTGGATCCTTAGCTACCGTCGATGCAGAACGATTGGAAACATCGAATATCACGTATTCGTGCCAATTTTAGATAGAAAGAACGATTGCTGGAGCTGGGAAGTGAATCCTTAGCTACCGTCGATGCAGAACGATTGGAAACATCGAATTTCACGTATTCGTTCCAATTATCCATAGAAAGAACGATTGCGGGAGCAGGGAAGTGAATCCATACCTACCGCCGATGCGAAACGATTGGAAACATCGAATATCACGTATTCGTGCGAATTTTAGATAGAAAGAATGATTGCGGGAGCTGGGAAGTGAATCCTTAGCTACCGTCGATGCAGAACGATTAGAAACATCGAATATCACATATTCGTGCCAATTATCGATAGAAAGAACGATTTCGGGAGCTGGGAAGTGAAGCCTCAGCTACCATCGATGCCGAACGATTGGAAACATCGAATATCACGTATCCGTGCCAATTATCAATAGAAAGAACGATTGCGGGAGCTGGGAAGTGAATCCTTAGCTACCGCCGATGCGAAACGATTGGAAACATCGAATATCTCGTATTCGTCCGAATTTTAGATAGAAAGAATGATTGCGGGAGCTGGGAAGTGAATCCATACCTACCGTCGATGCCAAACGATTGGAAACATCGAATATCGCGTATTCGTGCCAATTATCGATAGAAAGAACGATTGCGGGAGCTGGGAAGTGAATCCTTACCTCCCGTCGATGCAGAACGATTGGAAACATCGAATGTAACGTATTCGAGCCAATTACCGACAGAAAGAACGATTGCGAGGGCTGGGAAGTGAATCCTTACCTACCGTCGATGAAAAACGATTGGAAACATCGAATAGCACGTATTCGTGCCAATTATCGATAGAAAGAACGATTGCGGGAGCTGGGAAGTGAATCCTCACCAATCGTCGATGCAAAACGATTGCAAACATCGAATAGCACGTATTCGTGCCAATTATCGGTACAAAGAACGATTGCGGGAGCTGGGAAGTGAATCCTTTCCTACCGTCGATGCGAAACGATTGGAAACATCGAATATCACGTATTCGTGCGAATTTTAGATAGAAAGAATGATTGCGGGAGCTGGGAAGTGAATTCTTACCTACCGTCGATGCGAAACGATTGGAAACATCGAATATCACGTATGCGTGGCAATTATCGATAGAACGAACGATTGCGGGAGCTGGAAAGTGGATCCTTAGCTACCGTCGATGCAGAACGATTGGAAACATCGAATATCACATATTCGTGTCAATTATCGATAGAAAGAACGATTGCGGGAGCTGGGAAGTGAATCCTCAGCTACCGTCGATGCAGAACGATTGGAAACATCGAATATCACGTATGCGTGCCAATTATCGATAGAAAGAACGATTGCGGGAGCTGGGAAGTGAATCCTTAGCTACCGTCGATGCAGAACGATTGGAAACATCGAATATCACATATTCGTGCCAATTAACGATAGAAAGAACGATTGCGGGTGCTGGGAAGTGAATTCTTAGCTACCGTCGATGCAGAACGATTGGAAACATCGAATATCACGTATGCGTGCCAATTATCGATTGAACGAACGATTGCGGGAGCTGGAAAGTGGATCCTTAGCTACCGTCGATGCGAAACGATTGCAAACATCGAATATCACGTATGCGTGCCAATTATCGATAGAACGAACGATTGCGGGAGCTGGAAAGTGGATCCTTAGCTACCGTCGATGCAGAACGATTGGAAACATCGAATATCATGTATTCGTGCCAATTTTAGATAGAAAGAACGATTGCTGGAGCTGGGAAGTGAATCCTTACCTACCGTCGATGCAAAACGATTGGAAACATCGAATATCACGTATGCGTGCTAATTATCGATAGAAAGAACGATTGCGGGAGCTGGGAAGTTAATCCTCACCTATCGTCGATGCAAAACGATTGCAAACATCGAATAGCACGTATTCGTGCCAATTATCGATAGAAAGAACGATTGCGGGAGCTGGGAAGTGAATCCTTACCTACCGTCGATGCAAAACGATTGGAAACATCGAATATCACGTATTCGTGCGAATTTTAGATAGAAAGAATGATTGCGGGAGCTGGGAAGTGAATCCTTACCTACCGTCGATGCGAAACGATTGGAAACATCGAATATTACGTATGCGTGCCAATTATCGATAGAACGAACAATTGCGGGAGCTGGAAAGTGGATCCTTAGCTTCTGTCGATACAGAACGATTAGAAACATCGAATATCACATATTCGTGCCAATTATCGATAGAAAGAACGATTGCGGGAGCTGGGAAGTGAATCCTCAGCTACCATCGATGCAGAACGATTGGAAACATCGAATATCACGTATCCGTGCCAATTATCGATAGAACGAACGATTGCGGGAGCTGGAAAGTGGATCCTTAGCTACCGTCGATGCAGAACGATTGGAAACATCGAATATCACATATTCGTGCCAATTATCGATAGAAAGAACGATTGCGGGAGCTGGGAGGTGAATCCTCAGCTACCGTCGATGCAGAACGATTGGAAACATCGAATATCACGTATGCGTGCCAATTATCGATAGAAAGAACGATTGCGGTTGCTGGGAAGTGAATTCTTAGCTACCGTCGATGCAGAACGATTGGAAACATCGAATATCACGTATGCGTGCCAATTATCGATAGAAAGAACGATTGCTGGAGCTGGGAAGTGAATCCTTACCTACCGTCGATGCAAAACGATTGGAAACATCGAATATCACGTATTCGTGCGAATTTTAGATAGAAAGAATGATTGCGGGAGCTGGGAAGTGAATCCTTACCTACCGTCGATGCGAAACGATTGGAAACATCGAATATCACGTATGCGTGCCAATTATCGATAGAACGAACGATTGCGGGAGCTGGAAAGTGGATCCTTAGCTACCGTCGATGCAGAACGATTGGAAACATCGAATATCACGTATTCGTGCCAATTTTAGATAGAAAGAACGATTGCTGGAGCTGGGAAGTGAATCCTTACCTACCGTCGATGCAAAACGATTGGAAACATCGAATATCACGTATGCGTGCTAATTATCGATAGAAAGAACGATTGCGGGAGCTGGGAAGTTAATCCTCACCTATCGTCGATGCAAAACGATTGCAAACATCGAATAGCACGTATTCGTGCCAATTATCGATAGAAAGAACGATTGCGGGAGCTGGGAAGTGAATCCTTACCTACCGTCGATGCAAAACGATTGGAAACCTCGAATAGCACGTATTCGTGTCAATTATCGATAGAAAGAACGATTGCTGGAGCTGGGAAGTGAATCCTTAGCTACCGTCGATGCAGAACGATTGGAAACATCGAATATCACGTATTCGTGCGAATTTTAGATAGAAAGAATGATTGCGGGAGCTGGGAAGTGGATCCTTACCTACCGTCGATGCGAAACGATTGGAAACATCGAATATCACGTATGCGTGCCAATTATCGATAGAACGAACGATTGCGGGAGCTGGAAAGTGGATCCTTAGCTACCGTCGATGCAGAACGATTAGAAACATCGAATATCACATATTCGTGCCAATTATCGATAGAAAGAACGATTGCGGGAGCTGGGAAGTGAATCCTTAGCTACCGCCGATGCGAAACGATTGGAAACATCGAATATCACGTATTCGTCCGAATTTTAGATAGAAAGAATGATTACGGGAGCTGGGAAGTGAATCCATACCTACCGCCGATGCGAAACCATTGGAAACATCGAATATCACGTATTCGTGCGAATTTTAGATAGAAAGAATGATTGCGGGAGCTGGGAAGTGAATCCTTAGCTACCGTCGATGCAGAACGATTGGAAACATCGAATATCACGTATGCGTGCCAATTATCGATAGAAAGAACGATTGCTGGAGCTGGGAAGTGAATCCTTACCTACCGTCGATGCAAAACGATTGGAAACATCGAATATCACGTATTCGTGCGAATTTTAGATAGAAAGAATGATTGCGGGAGCTGGGAAGTGAATCCTTACCTACCGTCGATGCGAAACGATTGGAAACATCGAATATCACGTATGCGTGCCAATTATCGATAGAACGAACGATTGCGGGAGCTGGAAAGTGGATCCTTAGCTACCGTCGATGCAGAACGATTGGAAACATCGAATATCACGTATTCGTGCCAATTTTAGATAGAAAGAACGATTGCTGGAGCTGGGAAGTGAATCCTTACCTACCGTCGATGCAAAACGATTGGAAACATCGAATATCACGTATGCGTGCTAATTATCGATAGAAAGAACGATTGCGGGAGCTGGGAAGTTAATCCTCACCTATCGTCGATGCAAAACGATTGCAAACATCGAATAGCACGTATTCGTGCCAATTATCGATAGAAAGAACGATTGCGGGAGCTGGGAAGTGAATCCTCACCTACCGTCGATGCAAAACGATTGGAAACCTCGAATAGCACGTATTCGTGTCAATTATCGATAGAAAGAACGATTGCTGGAGCTGGGAAGTGAATCCTTAGCTACCGTCGATGCAGAACGATTGGAAACATCGAATATCACGTATTCGTGCGAATTTTAGATAGAAAGAATGATTGCGGGAGCTGGGAAGTGAATCCTTACCTACCGTCGATGCGAAACGATTGGAAACATCGAATATCACGTATGCGTGCCAATTATCGATAGAACGAACGATTGCGGGAGCTGGAAAGTGGATCCTTAGCTACCGTCGATGCAGAACGATTAGAAACATCGAATATCACATATTCGTGCCAATTATCGATAGAAAGAACGATTGCGGGAGCTGGGAAGTGAATCCTTAGCTACCGCCGATGCGAAACGATTGGAAACATCGAATATCACGTATTCGTCCGAATTTTAGATAGAAAGAATGATTACGGGAGCTGGGAAGTGAATCCATACCTACCGCCGATGTGAAACCATTGGAAACATCGAATATCACGTATTCGTGCGAATTTTAGATAGAAAGAATGATTGCGGGAGCTGGGAAGTGAATCCTTAGCTACCGTCGATGCAGAACGATTAGAAACATCGAATATCACATATTCGTGCCAATTATCGATAGAAAGAACGATTGCGGGAGCTGGGAAGTGAATCCTCAGCTACCATCGATGCCGAACGATTGGAAACATCGAATATCACGTATCCGTGCCAATTATCAATAGAAAGAACGATTGCGGGAGCTGGGAAGTGAATCCTTAGCTACCGCCGATGCGAAACGATTGGAAACATCGAATATCACGTATTCGTCCGAATTTTAGATAGAAAGAATGATTGCGGGAGCTGGGAAGTGAATCCATACCTACCGTCGATGCCAAACGATTGGAAACATCGAATATCGCGTATTCGTGCCAATTATCGATAGAAAGAACGATTGCGGGAGCTGGGAAGTGAATCCTTACCTCCCGTCGATGCAGAACGATTGGAAACATCGAATGTAACGTATTCGAGCCAATTACCGACAGAAAGAACGATTGCGAGGGCTGGGAAGTGAATCCTTACCTACCGTCGATGAAAAACGATTGGAAACATCGAATAGCACGTATTCGTGCCAATTATCGATAGAAAGAACGATTGCGGGAGCTGGGAAGTGAATCCTCACCAATCGTCGATGCAAAACGATTGCAAACATCGAATAGCACGTATTCGTGCCAATTATCGGTACAAAGAACGATTGCGGGAGCTGGGAAGTGAATCCTTTCCTACCGTCGATGCGAAACGATTGGAAACATCGAATATCACGTATTCGTGCGAATTTTAGATAGAAAGAATGATTGCGGGAGCTGGGAAGTGAATCCTTAGCTACCGTCGATGCAGAACGATTGGAAACATCGAATATCACGTATGCGTGCCAATTATCGATAGAACGAACGATTGCGGGAGCTGGAAAGTGAATCCTTAGCTACCGTCGATGCAGAACGATTAGAAACATCGAATATTACATATTCGTGCCAATTATCGATAGAAAGAACGATTGCGGGAGCTGGGAAGTGAATCCTCAGCTACCATCGATGCAGAACGATTGGAAACATCGAATATCACGTATCCGTGCCAATTATCGATAGAACGAACGATTGCGGGAGCTGGAAAGTGGATCCTTAGCTACCGTCGATGCAGAACGATTGGAAACATCGAATATCACATATTCGTGCCAATTATCGATAGAAAGAACGATTGCGGGAGCTGGGAGGTGAATCCTCAGCTACCGTCGATGCAGAACGATTGGAAACATCGAATATCACGTATGCGTGCCAATTATCGATAGAAAGAACGATTGCGGTTGCTGGGAAGTGAATTCTTAGCTACCGTCGATGCAGAACGATTGGAAACATCGAATATCACGTATGCGTGCCAATTATCGATAGAACGAACGATTGCGGGAGCTGGAAAGTGGATCCTTAGCTACCGTCGATGCAGAACGATTAGAAACATCGAATGTCACATATTCGTGCCAATTATCGATAGAAAGAACGATTGCGGGAGCTGGGAAGTGAATCCTCAGCTACCATCGATGCAGAACGATTGGAAACATCGAATATCACGTATCCGTGCCAATTATCGATAGAACGAACGATTGCGGGAGCTGGAAAGTGGATCCTTAGCTACCGTCGATGCAGAACGATTGGAAACATCGAATATCACATATTCGTCCGAATTTTAGATAGAAAGAATGATTGCGGGAGCTGGGAAGTGAATCCTTACCTACCGTCGATGCGAAACGATTGGAAACATCGAATATCACGTATGCGTGCCAATTATCGATAGAACGAACGATTGCGGGAGCTGGAAAGTGGATCCTTAGCTACCGTCGATGCAGAACGATTAGAAACATCGAATATCACATATTCGTGCCAATTATCGATAGAAAGAACGATTGCGGGAGCTGGGAAGTGAATCCTCAGCTACCATCGATGCAGAACGATTGGAAACATCGAATATCACGTATCCGTGCCAATTATCGATAGAACGAACGATTGCGGGAGCTGGAAAGTGGATCCTTACCTCCCGTCGATGCAGAACGATTGGAAACATCGAATGTAACGTATTCGAGCCAATTACCGACAGAAAGAACGATTGCGAGGGCTGGGAAGTGAATCCTTACCTACCGTCGATGAAAAACGATTGGAAACATCGAATAGCACGTATTCGTGCCAATTATCGATAGAAAGAACGATTGCGGGAGCTGGGAAGTGAATCCTCACCAATCGTCGATGCAAAACGATTGCAAACATCGAATAGCACGTATTCGTGCCAATTATCGGTACAAAGAACGATTGCGGGAGCTGGGAAGTGAATCCTTTCCTACCGTCGATGCGAAACGATTGGAAACATCGAATATCACGTATTCGTGCGAATTTTAGATAGAAAGAATGATTGCGGGAGCTGGGAAGTGAATCCTTAGCTACCGTCGATGCAGAACGATTGGAAACATCGAATATCACGTATGCGTGCCAATTATCGATAGAAAGAACGATTGCGGGAGCTGGGAAGTGAATCCTTACCTCCCGTCGATGCAGAACGATTGGAAACATCGAATGTAACGTATTCGAGCCAATTACCGACAGAAAGAACGATTGCGAGGGCTGGGAAGTGAATCCTTACCTACCGTCGATGAAAAACGATTGGAAACATCGAATAGCACGTATTCGTGCCAATTATCGATAGAAAGAACGATTGCGGGAGCTGGGAAGTGAATCCTCACCAATCGTCGATGCAAAACGATTGCAAACATCGAATAGCACGTATTCGTGCCAATTATCGGTACAAAGAACGATTGCGGGAGCTGGGAAGTGAATTCTTTCCTACCGTCGATGCGAAACGATTGGAAACATCGAATATCACGTATTCGTGCGAATTTTAGATAGAAAGAATGATTGCGGGAGCTGGGAAGTGAATCCTTAGCTACCGTTGATGCAGAACGATTGGAAACATCGAATATCACGTATGCGTGCCAATTATCGATAGAACGAACGATTGCGGGAGCTGGAAAGTGAATCCTTAGCTACCGTCGATGCAGAACGATTAGAAACATCGAATATCACATATTCGTGCCAATTATCGATAGAAAGAACGATTGCGGGAGCTGGGAAGTGAATCCTCAGCTACCATCGATGCAGAACGATTGGAAACATCGAATATCACGTATCCGTGCCAATTATCGATAGAACGAACGATTGCGGGAGCTGGAAAGTGGATCCTTAGCTACCGTCGATGCAGAACGATTGGAAACATCGAATATCACATATTCGTGCCACTTATCGATAGAAAGAACGATTGCGGGAGCTGGGAGGTGAATCCTCAGCTACCGTCGATGCAGAACGATTGGAAACATCGAATATCACGTATGCGTGCCAATTATCGATAGAAAGAACGATTGCGGTTGCTGGGAAGTGAATTCTTAGCTACCGTCGATGAAAAACGATTGGAAACATCGAATAGCACGTATTCGTGCCAATTATCGATAGAAAGAACGATTGCGGGAGCTGGGAAGTGAATCCTCACCAATCGTCGATGCAAAACGATTGCAAACATCGAATAGCACGTATTCGTGCCAATTATCGGTACAAAGAACGATTGCGGGAGCTGGGAAGTGAATCCTTTCCTACCGTCGATGCGAAACGATTGGAAACATCGAATATCACGTATCGTGCGAATTTTAGATAGAAAGAATGATTGCGGGAGCTGGGAAGTGAATCCTTAGCTACCGTCGATGCAGAACGATTGGAAACATCGAATATCACGTATGCGTGCCAATTATCGATAGAACGAACGATTGCGGGAGCTGGAAAGTGAATCCTTAGCTACCGTCGATGCAGAACGATTAGAAACATCGAATATCACATATTCGTGCCAATTATCGATAGAAAGAACGATTGCGGGAGCTGGGAAGTGAATCCTCAGCTACCATCGATGCAGAACGATTGGAAACATCGAATATCACGTATCCGTGCCAATTATCGATAGAACGAACGATTGCGGGAGCTGGAAAGTGGATCCTTAGCTACCGTCGATGCAGAACGATTGGAAACATCGAATATCACATATTCGTGCCACTTATCGATAGAAAGAACGATTGCGGGAGCTGGGAGGTGAATCCTCAGCTACCGTCGATGCAGAACGATTGGAAACATCGAATATCACGTATGCGTGCCAATTATCGATAGAAAGAACGATTGCGGTTGCTGGGAAGTGAATTCTTAGCTACCGTCGATGCAGAACGATTGGAAACATCGAATATCACGTATGCGTGCCAATTATCGATAGAACGAACGATTGCGGGAGCTGGAAAGTGGATCCTTAGCTACCGTCGATGCAGAACGATTAGAAACATCGAATGTCACATATTCGTGCCAATTATCGATAGAAAGAACGATTGCGGGAGCTGGGAAGTGAATCCTCAGCTACCATCGATGCAGAACGATTGGAAACATCGAATATCACGTATCCGTGCCAATTATCGATAGAACGAACGATTGCGGGAGCTGGAAAGTGGATCCTTAGCTACCGTCGATGCAGAACGATTGGAAACATCGAATATCACATATTCGTCCGAATTTTAGATAGAAAGAATGATTGCGGGAGCTGGGAAGTGAATCCTTACCTACCGTCGATGCGAAACGATTGGAAACATCGAATATCACGTATGCGTGCCAATTATCGATAGAACGAACGATTGCGGGAGCTGGAAAGTGGATCCTTAGCTACCGTCGATGCAGAACGATTAGAAACATCGAATATCACATATTCGTGCCAATTATCGATAGAAAGAACGATTGCGGGAGCTGGGAAGTGAATCCTCAGCTACCATCGATGCAGAACGATTGGAAACATCGAATATCACGTACCCGGCCAATTATCGATAGAACGAACGATTGCGGGAGCTGGAAAGTGGATCCTTAGCTACCGTCGATGCAGAACGATTGGAAACATCGAATATCACATATTCGTGCCAATTATCGATAGAAAGAACGATTGCTGGAGCTGGGAAGTGAATCCTTACCTACCGTCGATGCAAAACGATTGGAAACATCGAATATCACGTATGCGTGCCAATTATCGATAGAACGAACGATTGCGGGAGCTGGAAAGTGGATCCTTAGCTACCGTCGATGCAGAACGATTGGAAACATCGAATATCACGTATTCGTGCCAATTTTAGATAGAAAGAACGATTGCTGGAGCTGGGAAGTGAATCCTTACCTACCGTCGATGCAAAACGATTGGAAACATCGAATATCACGTATGCGTGCTAATTATCGATAGAAAGAACGATTGCGGGAGCTGGGAAGTTAATCCTCACCTATCGTCGATGCAAAACGATTGCAAACATCGAATAGCACGTATTCGTGCCAATTATCGATAGAAAGAACGATTGCGGGAGCTGGGAAGTGAATCCTTACCTACCGTCGATGCGAAACGATTGGAAACATCGAATATCACGTATTCGTCCGAATTTTAGATAGAAAGAATGATTGCGGGAGCTGGGAAGTGAATCCTTACCTACCGTCGATGCGAAACGATTGGAAACATCGAATATCACGTATGCGTGCCAATTATCGACAGAACGAACGATTGCGGGTGCTGGAAAGTGGATCCTTAGCTACCGTCGATGCAGAACGATTAGAAACATCGAATATCACATATTCGTGCCAATTATCGATAGAAAGAACGATTGCGGGAGCTGGGAAGTGAATCCTCAGCTACCATCGATGCAGAACGATTGGAAACATCGAATATCACGTATCCGTGCCAATTATCGATAGAACGAACGATTGCGGGAGCTGGAAAGTGGATCCTTAGCTACCGTCGATGCAGAACGATTGGAAACATCGAATATCACATATTCGTGCCAATTATCGATAGAAAGAACGATTGCGGGAGCTGGGAGGTGAATCCTCAGCTACCGTCGATGCAGAACGATTGGAAACATCGAATATCACGTATCCGTGCCAATTATCGATAGAACGAACGATTGCGGGAGCTGGAAAGTGGATCCTTAGCTACCGTCGATGCAGAACGATTGGAAACATCGAATATCACATATTCGTGCCAATTATCGATAGAAAGAACGATTGCGGGAGCTGGGAGGTGAATCCTCAGCTACCGTCGATGCAGAACGATTGGAAACATCGAATATCACGTATGCGTGCTAATTATCGATAGAAAGAACGATTGCGGTTGCTGGGAAGTGAATTCTTAGCTACCGTCGATGCAGAACGATTGGAAACATCGAATATCACGTATGCGTGCCAATTATCGATAGAAAGAACGATTGCTGGAGCTGGGAAGTGAATCCTTACCTACCGTCGATGCAAAACGATTGGAAACATCGAATATCACGTATGCGTGCCAATTATCGATAGAACGAACGATTGCGGGAGCTGGAAAGTGGATCCTTAGCTACCGTCGATGCAGAACGATTGGAAACATCGAATATCACGTATTCGTGCCAATTTTAGATAGAAAGAACGATTGCTGGAGCTGGGAAGTGAATCCTTACCTACCGTCGATGCAAAACGATTGGAAACATCGAATATCACGTATGCGTGCTAATTATCGATAGAAAGAACGATTGCGGGAGCTGGGAAGTTAATCCTCACCTATCGTCGATGCAAAACGATTGCAAACATCGAATAGCACGTATTCGTGCCAATTATCGATAGAAAGAACGATTGCGGGAGCTGGGAAGTGAATCCTTACCTACCGTCGATGCGAAACGATTGGAAACATCGAATATCACGTATGCGTGCCAATTATCGATAGAACGAACGATTGCGGGAGCTGGAAAGTGGATCCTTAGCTACCGTCGATGCAGAACGATTAGAAACATCGAATATCACATATTCGTGCCAATTATCGATAGAAAGAACGATTGCGGGAGCTGGGAAGTGAATCCTTAGCTACCGCCGATGCGAAACGATTGGAAACATCGAATATCACGTATTCGTCCGAATTTTAGATAGAAAGAATGATTGCGGGAGCTGGGAAGTGAATCCATACCTACCGCCGATGCGAAACCATTGGAAACATCGAATATCACGTATTCGTGCGAATTTTAGATAGAAAGAATGATTGCGGGAGCTGGGAAGTGAATCCTTAGCTACCGTCGATGCAGAACGATTGGAAACATCGAATATCACGTATGCGTGCCAATTATCGATAGAACGAACGATTGCGGGAGCTGGAAAGTGAATCCTTAGCTACCGTCGATGCAGAACGATTGGAAACATCGAATTTCACGTATTCGTGCCAATTATCCATAGAAAGAACGATTGCGGGAGCAGGGAAGTGAATCCATACCTACCGCCGATGCGAAACGATTGGAAACATCGAATATCACGTATGCGTGCCAATTATCGATAGAACGAACGATTGCGGGAGCTGGAAAGTGGATCCTTAGCTACCGTCGATGCAGAACGATTGTAAACATCGAATATCACATATTCGTGCCAATTATCGATAGAAAGAACGATTGCGGGAGCTGGGAAGTGAATCCTTTCCTACCGTCGATGCGAAACGATTGGAAACATCGAATATCACGTATTCGTCCGAATTTTAGATAGAAAGAATGATTGCGGGAGCTGGGAAGTGAATCCTTACCTACCGTCGATGCGAAACGATTGGAAACATCGAATATCACGTATGCGTGCCAATTATCGACAGAACGAACGATTGCGGGAGCTGGAAAGTGGATCCTTAGCTACCGTCGATGCAGAACGATTAGAAACATCGAATATCACATATTCGTGCCAATTATCGATAGAAAGAACGATTGCGGGAGCTGGGAAGTGAATCCTCAGCTACCATCGATGCAGAACGATTGGAAACATCGAATATCACGTATCCGTGCCAATTATCGATAGAACGAACGATTGCGGGAGCTGGAAAGTGGATCCTTAGCTACCGTCGATGCAGAACGATTGGAAACATCGAATATCACATATTCGTGCCAATTATCGATAGAAAGAACGATTGCGGGAGCTGGGAGGTGAATCCTCAGCTACCGTCGATGCAGAACGATTGGAAACATCGAATATCACGTATGCGTGCCAATTATCGATAGAAAGAACGATTGCGGTTGCTGGGAAGTGAATTCTTAGCTACCGTCGATGCAGAACGATTGGAAACATCGAATATCACGTATGCGTGCCAATTATCGATAGAAAGAACGATTGCTGGAGCTGGGAAGTGAATCCTTACCTACCGTCGATGCAAAACGATTGGAAACATCGAATATCACGTATTCGTGCGAATTTTAGATAGAAAGAATGATTGCGGGAGCTGGGAAGTGAATCCTTACCTACCGTCGATGCGAAACGATTGGAAACATCGAATATCACGTATGCGTGCTAATTATCGATAGAAAGAACGATTGCGGGAGCTGGGAAGTTAATCCTCACCTATCGTCGATGCAAAACGATTGCAAACATCGAATAGCTCGTATTCGTGCCAATTATCGATAGAAAGAACGATTGCGGGAGCTGGGAAGTGAATCCTTACCTACCGTCGATGCAAAACGATTGGAAACATCGAATATCACGTATGCGTGCCAATTATCGATAGAACGAACGATTGCGGGAGCTGGAAAGTGGATCCTTAGCTACCGTCGATGCAGAACGATTAGAAACATCGAATATCACATATTCGTGCCAATTATCGATAGAAAGAACGATTGCGGGAGCTGGGAAGTGAATCCTTAGCTACCGCCGATGCGAAACGATTGGAAACATCGAATATCACGTATTCGTCCGAATTTTAGATAGAAAGAATGATTACGGGAGCTGGGAAGTGAATCCATACCTACCGCCGATGCGAAACCATTGGAAACATCGAATATCACGTATTCGTGCGAATTTTAGATAGAAAGAATGATTGCGGGAGCTGGGAAGTGAATCCTTAGCTACCGTCGATGCAGAACGATTAGAAACATCGAATATCACATATTCGTGCCAATTATCGATAGAAAGAACGATTGCGGGAGCTGGGAAGTGAATCCTCAGCTACCATCGATGCCGAACGATTGGAAACATCGAATATCACGTATCCGTGCCAATTATCAATAGAAAGAACGATTGCGGGAGCTGGGAAGTGAATCCTTAGCTACCGCCGATGCGAAACGATTGGAAACATCGAATATCACGTATTCGTCCGAATTTTAGATAGAAAGAATGATTGCGGGAGCTGGGAAGTGAATCCATACCTACCGTCGATGCCAAACGATTGGAAACATCGAATATCGCGTATTCGTGCCAATTATCGATAGAAAGAACGATTGCGGGAGCTGGGAAGTGAATCCTTACCTCCCGTCGATGCAGAACGATTGGAAACATCGAATGTAACGTATTCGAGCCAATTACCGACAGAAAGAACGATTGCGAGGGCTGGGAAGTGAATCCTTACCTACCGTCGATGCGAAACGATTGGAAACATCGAATATTACGTATGCGTGCCAATTATCGATAGAACGAACAATTGCGGGAGCTGGAAAGTGGATCCTTAGCTTCTGTCGATACAGAACGATTAGAAACATCGAATATCACATATTCGTGCCAATTATCGATAGAAAGAACGATTGCGGGAGCTGGGAAGTGAATCCTCAGCTACCATCGATGCAGAACGATTGGAAACATCGAATATCACGTATCCGTGCCAATTATCGATAGAACGAACGATTGCGGGAGCTGGAAAGTGGATCCTTAGCTACCGTCGATGCAGAACGATTGGAAACATCGAATATCACATATTCGTGCCAATTATCGATAGAAAGAACGATTGCGGGAGCTGGGAGGTGAATCCTCAGCTACCGTCGATGCAGAACGATTGGAAACATCGAATATCACGTATGCGTGCCAATTATCGATAGAAAGAACGATTGCGGTTGCTGGGAAGTGAATTCTTAGCTACCGTCGATGCAGAACGATTGGAAACATCGAATATCACGTATGCGTGCCAATTATCGATAGAAAGAACGATTGCTGGAGCTGGGAAGTGAATCCTTACCTACCGTCGATGCAAAACGATTGGAAACATCGAATATCACGTATTCGTGCGAATTTTAGATAGAAAGAATGATTGCGGGAGCTGGGAAGTGAATCCTTACCTACCGTCGATGCGAAACGATTGGAAACATCGAATATCACGTATGCGTGCCAATTATCGATAGAACGAACGATTGCGGGAGCTGGAAAGTGGATCCTTAGCTACCGTCGATGCAGAACGATTGGAAACATCGAATATCACGTATTCGTGCCAATTTTAGATAGAAAGAACGATTGCTGGAGCTGGGAAGTGAATCCTTACCTACCGTCGATGCAAAACGATTGGAAACATCGAATATCACGTATGCGTGCTAATTATCGATAGAAAGAACGATTGCGGGAGCTGGGAAGTTAATCCTCACCTATCGTCGATGCAAAACGATTGCAAACATCGAATAGCACGTATTCGTGCCAATTATCGATAGAAAGAACGATTGCGGGAGCTGGGAAGTGAATCCTTACCTACCGTCGATGCAAAACGATTGGAAACCTCGAATAGCACGTATTCGTGTCAATTATCGATAGAAAGAACGATTGCTGGAGCTGGGAAGTGAATCCTTAGCTACCGTCGATGCAGAACGATTGGAAACATCGAATATCACGTATTCGTGCGAATTTTAGATAGAAAGAATGATTGCGGGAGCTGGGAAGTGGATCCTTACCTACCGTCGATGCGAAACGATTGGAAACATCGAATATCACGTATGCGTGCCAATTATCGATAGAACGAACGATTGCGGGAGCTGGAAAGTGGATCCTTAGCTACCGTCGATGCAGAACGATTAGAAACATCGAATATCACATATTCGTGCCAATTATCGATAGAAAGAACGATTGCGGGAGCTGGGAAGTGAATCCTTAGCTACCGCCGATGCGAAACGATTGGAAACATCGAATATCACGTATTCGTCCGAATTTTAGATAGAAAGAATGATTACGGGAGCTGGGAAGTGAATCCATACCTACCGCCGATGCGAAACCATTGGAAACATCGAATATCACGTATTCGTGCGAATTTTAGATAGAAAGAATGATTGCGGGAGCTGGGAAGTGAATCCTTAGCTACCGTCGATGCAGAACGATTGGAAACATCGAATATCACGTATGCGTGCCAATTATCGATAGAAAGAACGATTGCTGGAGCTGGGAAGTGAATCCTTACCTACCGTCGATGCAAAACGATTGGAAACATCGAATATCACGTATTCGTGCGAATTTTAGATAGAAAGAATGATTGCGGGAGCTGGGAAGTGAATCCTTACCTACCGTCGATGCGAAACGATTGGAAACATCGAATATCACGTATGCGTGCCAATTATCGATAGAACGAACGATTGCGGGAGCTGGAAAGTGGATCCTTAGCTACCGTCGATGCAGAACGATTGGAAACATCGAATATCACGTATTCGTGCCAATTTTAGATAGAAAGAACGATTGCTGGAGCTGGGAAGTGAATCCTTACCTACCGTCGATGCAAAACGATTGGAAACATCGAATATCACGTATGCGTGCTAATTATCGATAGAAAGAACGATTGCGGGAGCTGGGAAGTTAATCCTCACCTATCGTCGATGCAAAACGATTGCAAACATCGAATAGCACGTATTCGTGCCAATTATCGATAGAAAGAACGATTGCGGGAGCTGGGAAGTGAATCCTCACCTACCGTCGATGCAAAACGATTGGAAACCTCGAATAGCACGTATTCGTGTCAATTATCGATAGAAAGAACGATTGCTGGAGCTGGGAAGTGAATCCTTAGCTACCGTCGATGCAGAACGATTGGAAACATCGAATATCACGTATTCGTGCGAATTTTAGATAGAAAGAATGATTGCGGGAGCTGGGAAGTGAATCCTTACCTACCGTCGATGCGAAACGATTGGAAACATCGAATATCACGTATGCGTGCCAATTATCGATAGAACGAACGATTGCGGGAGCTGGAAAGTGGATCCTTAGCTACCGTCGATGCAGAACGATTAGAAACATCGAATATCACATATTCGTGCCAATTATCGATAGAAAGAACGATTGCGGGAGCTGGGAAGTGAATCCTTAGCTACCGCCGATGCGAAACGATTGGAAACATCGAATATCACGTATTCGTCCGAATTTTAGATAGAAAGAATGATTACGGGAGCTGGGAAGTGAATCCATACCTACCGCCGATGTGAAACCATTGGAAACATCGAATATCACGTATTCGTGCGAATTTTAGATAGAAAGAATGATTGCGGGAGCTGGGAAGTGAATCCTTAGCTACCGTCGATGCAGAACGATTAGAAACATCGAATATCACATATTCGTGCCAATTATCGATAGAAAGAACGATTGCGGGAGCTGGGAAGTGAATCCTCAGCTACCATCGATGCCGAACGATTGGAAACATCGAATATCACGTATCCGTGCCAATTATCAATAGAAAGAACGATTGCGGGAGCTGGGAAGTGAATCCTTAGCTACCGCCGATGCGAAACGATTGGAAACATCGAATATCACGTATTCGTCCGAATTTTAGATAGAAAGAATGATTGCGGGAGCTGGGAAGTGAATCCATACCTACCGTCGATGCCAAACGATTGGAAACATCGAATATCGCGTATTCGTGCCAATTATCGATAGAAAGAACGATTGCGGGAGCTGGGAAGTGAATCCTTACCTCCCGTCGATGCAGAACGATTGGAAACATCGAATGTAACGTATTCGAGCCAATTACCGACAGAAAGAACGATTGCGAGGGCTGGGAAGTGAATCCTTACCTACCGTCGATGAAAAACGATTGGAAACATCGAATAGCACGTATTCGTGCCAATTATCGATAGAAAGAACGATTGCGGGAGCTGGGAAGTGAATCCTCACCAATCGTCGATGCAAAACGATTGCAAACATCGAATAGCACGTATTCGTGCCAATTATCGGTACAAAGAACGATTGCGGGAGCTGGGAAGTGAATCCTTTCCTACCGTCGATGCGAAACGATTGGAAACATCGAATATCACGTATTCGTGCGAATTTTAGATAGAAAGAATGATTGCGGGAGCTGGGAAGTGAATCCTTAGCTACCGTCGATGCAGAACGATTGGAAACATCGAATATCACGTATGCGTGCCAATTATCGATAGAACGAACGATTGCGGGAGCTGGAAAGTGAATCCTTAGCTACCGTCGATGCAGAACGATTAGAAACATCGAATATTACATATTCGTGCCAATTATCGATAGAAAGAACGATTGCGGGAGCTGGGAAGTGAATCCTCAGCTACCATCGATGCAGAACGATTGGAAACATCGAATATCACGTATCCGTGCCAATTATCGATAGAACGAACGATTGCGGGAGCTGGAAAGTGGATCCTTAGCTACCGTCGATGCAGAACGATTGGAAACATCGAATATCACATATTCGTGCCAATTATCGATAGAAAGAACGATTGCGGGAGCTGGGAGGTGAATCCTCAGCTACCGTCGATGCAGAACGATTGGAAACATCGAATATCACGTATGCGTGCCAATTATCGATAGAAAGAACGATTGCGGTTGCTGGGAAGTGAATTCTTAGCTACCGTCGATGCAGAACGATTGGAAACATCGAATATCACGTATGCGTGCCAATTATCGATAGAACGAACGATTGCGGGAGCTGGAAAGTGGATCCTTAGCTACCGTCGATGCAGAACGATTAGAAACATCGAATGTCACATATTCGTGCCAATTATCGATAGAAAGAACGATTGCGGGAGCTGGGAAGTGAATCCTCAGCTACCATCGATGCAGAACGATTGGAAACATCGAATATCACGTATCCGTGCCAATTATCGATAGAACGAACGATTGCGGGAGCTGGAAAGTGGATCCTTAGCTACCGTCGATGCAGAACGATTGGAAACATCGAATATCACATATTCGTCCGAATTTTAGATAGAAAGAATGATTGCGGGAGCTGGGAAGTGAATCCTTACCTACCGTCGATGCGAAACGATTGGAAACATCGAATATCACGTATGCGTGCCAATTATCGATAGAACGAACGATTGCGGGAGCTGGAAAGTGGATCCTTAGCTACCGTCGATGCAGAACGATTAGAAACATCGAATATCACATATTCGTGCCAATTATCGATAGAAAGAACGATTGCGGGAGCTGGGAAGTGAATCCTCAGCTACCATCGATGCAGAACGATTGGAAACATCGAATATCACGTATCCGTGCCAATTATCGATAGAACGAACGATTGCGGGAGCTGGAAAGTGGATCCTTACCTCCCGTCGATGCAGAACGATTGGAAACATCGAATGTAACGTATTCGAGCCAATTACCGACAGAAAGAACGATTGCGAGGGCTGGGAAGTGAATCCTTACCTACCGTCGATGAAAAACGATTGGAAACATCGAATAGCACGTATTCGTGCCAATTATCGATAGAAAGAACGATTGCGGGAGCTGGGAAGTGAATCCTCACCAATCGTCGATGCAAAACGATTGCAAACATCGAATAGCACGTATTCGTGCCAATTATCGGTACAAAGAACGATTGCGGGAGCTGGGAAGTGAATCCTTTCCTACCGTCGATGCGAAACGATTGGAAACATCGAATATCACGTATTCGTGCGAATTTTAGATAGAAAGAATGATTGCGGGAGCTGGGAAGTGAATCCTTAGCTACCGTCGATGCAGAACGATTGGAAACATCGAATATCACGTATGCGTGCCAATTATCGATAGAAAGAACGATTGCGGGAGCTGGGAAGTGAATCCTTACCTCCCGTCGATGCAGAACGATTGGAAACATCGAATGTAACGTATTCGAGCCAATTACCGACAGAAAGAACGATTGCGAGGGCTGGGAAGTGAATCCTTACCTACCGTCGATGAAAAACGATTGGAAACATCGAATAGCACGTATTCGTGCCAATTATCGATAGAAAGAACGATTGCGGGAGCTGGGAAGTGAATCCTCACCAATCGTCGATGCAAAACGATTGCAAACATCGAATAGCACGTATTCGTGCCAATTATCGGTACAAAGAACGATTGCGGGAGCTGGGAAGTGAATTCTTTCCTACCGTCGATGCGAAACGATTGGAAACATCGAATATCACGTATTCGTGCGAATTTTAGATAGAAAGAATGATTGCGGGAGCTGGGAAGTGAATCCTTAGCTACCGTCGATGCAGAACGATTGGAAACATCGAATATCACGTATGCGTGCCAATTATCGATAGAACGAACGATTGCGGGAGCTGGAAAGTGAATCCTTAGCTACCGTCGATGCAGAACGATTAGAAACATCGAATATCACATATTCGTGCCAATTATCGATAGAAAGAACGATTGCGGGAGCTGGGAAGTGAATCCTCAGCTACCATCGATGCAGAACGATTGGAAACATCGAATATCACGTATCCGTGCCAATTATCGATAGAACGAACGATTGCGGGAGCTGGAAAGTGGATCCTTAGCTACCGTCGATGCAGAACGATTGGAAACATCGAATATCACATATTCGTGCCACTTATCGATAGAAAGAACGATTGCGGGAGCTGGGAGGTGAATCCTCAGCTACCGTCGATGCAGAACGATTGGAAACATCGAATATCACGTATGCGTGCCAATTATCGATAGAAAGAACGATTGCGGTTGCTGGGAAGTGAATTCTTAGCTACCGTCGATGAAAAACGATTGGAAACATCGAATAGCACGTATTCGTGCCAATTATCGATAGAAAGAACGATTGCGGGAGCTGGGAAGTGAATCCTCACCAATCGTCGATGCAAAACGATTGCAAACATCGAATAGCACGTATTCGTGCCAATTATCGGTACAAAGAACGATTGCGGGAGCTGGGAAGTGAATCCTTTCCTACCGTCGATGCGAAACGATTGGAAACATCGAATATCACGTATCGTGCGAATTTTAGATAGAAAGAATGATTGCGGGAGCTGGGAAGTGAATCCTTAGCTACCGTCGATGCAGAACGATTGGAAACATCGAATATCACGTATGCGTGCCAATTATCGATAGAACGAACGATTGCGGGAGCTGGAAAGTGAATCCTTAGCTACCGTCGATGCAGAACGATTAGAAACATCGAATATCACATATTCGTGCCAATTATCGATAGAAAGAACGATTGCGGGAGCTGGGAAGTGAATCCTCAGCTACCATCGATGCAGAACGATTGGAAACATCGAATATCACGTATCCGTGCCAATTATCGATAGAACGAACGATTGCGGGAGCTGGAAAGTGGATCCTTAGCTACCGTCGATGCAGAACGATTGGAAACATCGAATATCACATATTCGTGCCACTTATCGATAGAAAGAACGATTGCGGGAGCTGGGAGGTGAATCCTCAGCTACCGTCGATGCAGAACGATTGGAAACATCGAATATCACGTATGCGTGCCAATTATCGATAGAAAGAACGATTGCGGTTGCTGGGAAGTGAATTCTTAGCTACCGTCGATGCAGAACGATTGGAAACATCGAATATCACGTATGCGTGCCAATTATCGATAGAACGAACGATTGCGGGAGCTGGAAAGTGGATCCTTAGCTACCGTCGATGCAGAACGATTAGAAACATCGAATGTCACATATTCGTGCCAATTATCGATAGAAAGAACGATTGCGGGAGCTGGGAAGTGAATCCTCAGCTACCATCGATGCAGAACGATTGGAAACATCGAATATCACGTATCCGTGCCAATTATCGATAGAACGAACGATTGCGGGAGCTGGAAAGTGGATCCTTAGCTACCGTCGATGCAGAACGATTGGAAACATCGAATATCACATATTCGTCCGAATTTTAGATAGAAAGAATGATTGCGGGAGCTGGGAAGTGAATCCTTACCTACCGTCGATGCGAAACGATTGGAAACATCGAATATCACGTATGCGTGCCAATTATCGATAGAACGAACGATTGCGGGAGCTGGAAAGTGGATCCTTAGCTACCGTCGATGCAGAACGATTAGAAACATCGAATATCACATATTCGTGCCAATTATCGATAGAAAGAACGATTGCGGGAGCTGGGAAGTGAATCCTCAGCTACCATCGATGCAGAACGATTGGAAACATCGAATATCACGTACCCGGCCAATTATCGATAGAACGAACGATTGCGGGAGCTGGAAAGTGGATCCTTAGCTACCGTCGATGCAGAACGATTGGAAACATCGAATATCACATATTCGTGCCAATTATCGATAGAAAGAACGATTGCTGGAGCTGGGAAGTGAATCCTTACCTACCGTCGATGCAAAACGATTGGAAACATCGAATATCACGTATGCGTGCCAATTATCGATAGAACGAACGATTGCGGGAGCTGGAAAGTGGATCCTTAGCTACCGTCGATGCAGAACGATTGGAAACATCGAATATCACGTATTCGTGCCAATTTTAGATAGAAAGAACGATTGCTGGAGCTGGGAAGTGAATCCTTACCTACCGTCGATGCAAAACGATTGGAAACATCGAATATCACGTATGCGTGCTAATTATCGATAGAAAGAACGATTGCGGGAGCTGGGAAGTTAATCCTCACCTATCGTCGATGCAAAACGATTGCAAACATCGAATAGCACGTATTCGTGCCAATTATCGATAGAAAGAACGATTGCGGGAGCTGGGAAGTGAATCCTTACCTACCGTCGATGCGAAACGATTGGAAACATCGAATATCACGTATTCGTCCGAATTTTAGATAGAAAGAATGATTGCGGGAGCTGGGAAGTGAATCCTTACCTACCGTCGATGCGAAACGATTGGAAACATCGAATATCACGTATGCGTGCCAATTATCGACAGAACGAACGATTGCGGGTGCTGGAAAGTGGATCCTTAGCTACCGTCGATGCAGAACGATTAGAAACATCGAATATCACATATTCGTGCCAATTATCGATAGAAAGAACGATTGCGGGAGCTGGGAAGTGAATCCTCAGCTACCATCGATGCAGAACGATTGGAAACATCGAATATCACGTATCCGTGCCAATTATCGATAGAACGAACGATTGCGGGAGCTGGAAAGTGGATCCTTAGCTACCGTCGATGCAGAACGATTGGAAACATCGAATATCACATATTCGTGCCAATTATCGATAGAAAGAACGATTGCGGGAGCTGGGAGGTGAATCCTCAGCTACCGTCGATGCAGAACGATTGGAAACATCGAATATCACGTATCCGTGCCAATTATCGATAGAACGAACGATTGCGGGAGCTGGAAAGTGGATCCTTAGCTACCGTCGATGCAGAACGATTGGAAACATCGAATATCACATATTCGTGCCAATTATCGATAGAAAGAACGATTGCGGGAGCTGGGAGGTGAATCCTCAGCTACCGTCGATGCAGAACGATTGGAAACATCGAATATCACGTATGCGTGCTAATTATCGATAGAAAGAACGATTGCGGTTGCTGGGAAGTGAATTCTTAGCTACCGTCGATGCAGAACGATTGGAAACATCGAATATCACGTATGCGTGCCAATTATCGATAGAAAGAACGATTGCTGGAGCTGGGAAGTGAATCCTTACCTACCGTCGATGCAAAACGATTGGAAACATCGAATATCACGTATGCGTGCCAATTATCGATAGAACGAACGATTGCGGGAGCTGGAAAGTGGATCCTTAGCTACCGTCGATGCAGAACGATTGGAAACATCGAATATCACGTATTCGTGCCAATTTTAGATAGAAAGAACGATTGCTGGAGCTGGGAAGTGAATCCTTACCTACCGTCGATGCAAAACGATTGGAAACATCGAATATCACGTATGCGTGCTAATTATCGATAGAAAGAACGATTGCGGGAGCTGGGAAGTTAATCCTCACCTATCGTCGATGCAAAACGATTGCAAACATCGAATAGCACGTATTCGTGCCAATTATCGATAGAAAGAACGATTGCGGGAGCTGGGAAGTGAATCCTTACCTACCGTCGATGCGAAACGATTGGAAACATCGAATATCACGTATGCGTGCCAATTATCGATAGAACGAACGATTGCGGGAGCTGGAAAGTGGATCCTTAGCTACCGTCGATGCAGAACGATTAGAAACATCGAATATCACATATTCGTGCCAATTATCGATAGAAAGAACGATTGCGGGAGCTGGGAAGTGAATCCTTAGCTACCGTCGATGCAGAACGATTGGAAACATCGAATTTCACGTATTCGTGCCAATTATCCATAGAAAGAACGATTGCGGGAGCAGGGAAGTGGATCCTTAGCTACCGTCGATGCAGAACGATTGTAAACATCGAATATCACATATTCGTGCCAATTATCGATAGAAAGAACGATTGCGGGAGCTGGGAAGTGAATCCTTTCCTACCGTCGATGCGAAACGATTGGAAACATCGAATATCACGTATTCGTCCGAATTTTAGATAGAAAGAATGATTGCGGGAGCTGGGAAGTGAATCCTTACCTACCGTCGATGCGAAACGATTGGAAACATCGAATATCACGTATGCGTGCCAATTATCGACAGAACGAACGATTGCGGGAGCTGGAAAGTGGATCCTTAGCTACCGTCGATGCAGAACGATTAGAAACATCGAATATCACATATTCGTGCCAATTATCGATAGAAAGAACGATTGCGGGAGCTGGGAAGTGAATCCTCAGCTACCATCGATGCAGAACGATTGGAAACATCGAATATCACGTATCCGTGCCAATTATCGATAGAACGAACGATTGCGGGAGCTGGAAAGTGGATCCTTAGCTACCGTCGATGCAGAACGATTGGAAACATCGAATATCACATATTCGTGCCAATTATCGATAGAAAGAACGATTGCGGGAGCTGGGAGGTGAATCCTCAGCTACCGTCGATGCAGAACGATTGGAAACATCGAATATCACGTATGCGTGCCAATTATCGATAGAAAGAACGATTGCGGTTGCTGGGAAGTGAATTCTTAGCTACCGTCGATGCAGAACGATTGGAAACATCGAATATCACGTATGCGTGCCAATTATCGATAGAAAGAACGATTGCTGGAGCTGGGAAGTGAATCCTTACCTACCGTCGATGCAAAACGATTGGAAACATCGAATATCACGTATTCGTGCGAATTTTAGATAGAAAGAATGATTGCGGGAGCTGGGAAGTGAATCCTTACCTACCGTCGATGCGAAACGATTGGAAACATCGAATATCACGTATGCGTGCTAATTATCGATAGAAAGAACGATTGCGGGAGCTGGGAAGTTAATCCTCACCTATCGTCGATGCAAAACGATTGCAAACATCGAATAGCTCGTATTCGTGCCAATTAATGATAGAAAGAACGATTGCGGGAGCTGGGAAGTGAATCCTTACCTACCGTCGATGCAAAACGATTGGAAACATCGAATATCACGTATGCGTGCCAATTATCGATAGAACGAACGATTGCGGGAGCTGGAAAGTGGATCCTTAGCTACCGTCGATGCAGAACGATTAGAAACATCGAATATCACATATTCGTGCCAATTATCGATAGAAAGAACGATTGCGGGAGCTGGGAAGTGAATCCTTAGCTACCGCCGATGCGAAACGATTGGAAACATCGAATATCACGTATTCGTCCGAATTTTAGATAGAAAGAATGATTACGGGAGCTGGGAAGTGAATCCATACCTACCGCCGATGCGAAACCATTGGAAACATCGAATATCACGTATTCGTGCGAATTTTAGATAGAAAGAATGATTGCGGGAGCTGGGAAGTGAATCCTTAGCTACCGTCGATGCAGAACGATTAGAAACATCGAATATCACATATTCGTGCCAATTATCGATAGAAAGAACGATTGCGGGAGCTGGGAAGTGAATCCTCAGCTACCATCGATGCCGAACGATTGGAAACATCGAATATCACGTATCCGTGCCAATTATCAATAGAAAGAACGATTGCGGGAGCTGGGAAGTGAATCCTTAGCTACCGCCGATGCGAAACGATTGGAAACATCGAATATCACGTATTCGTCCGAATTTTAGATAGAAAGAATGATTGCGGGAGCTGGGAAGTGAATCCATACCTACCGTCGATGCCAAACGATTGGAAACATCGAATATCGCGTATTCGTGCCAATTATCGATAGAAAGAACGATTGCGGGAGCTGGGAAGTGAATCCTTACCTCCCGTCGATGCAGAACGATTGGAAACATCGAATGTAACGTATTCGAGCCAATTACCGACAGAAAGAACGATTGCGAGGGCTGGGAAGTGAATCCTTACCTACCGTCGATGAAAAACGATTGGAAACATCGAATAGCACGTATTCGTGCCAATTATCGATAGAAAGAACGATTGCGGGAGCTGGGAAGTGAATCCTCACCAATCGTCGATGCAAAACGATTGCAAACATCGAATAGCACGTATTCGTGCCAATTATCGGTACAAAGAACGATTGCGGGAGCTGGGAAGTGAATCCTTTCCTACCGTCGATGCGAAACGATTGGAAACATCGAATATCACGTATTCGTGCGAATTTTAGATAGAAAGAATGATTGCGGGAGCTGGGAAGTGAATCCTTAGCTACCGTCGATGCAGAACGATTGGAAACATCGAATATCACGTATGCGTGCCAATTATCGATAGAACGAACGATTGCGGGAGCTGGAAAGTGAATCCTTAGCTACCGTCGATGCAGAACGATTAGAAACATCGAATATCACATATTCGTGCCAATTATCGATAGAAAGAACGATTGCGGGAGCTGGGAAGTGAATCCTCAGCTACCATCGATGCAGAACGATTGGAAACATCGAATATCACGTATCCGTGCCAATTATCGATAGAACGAACGATTGCGGGAGCTGGAAAGTGGATCCTTAGCTACCGTCGATGCAGAACGATTGGAAACATCGAATATCACATATTCGTGCCAATTATCGATAGAAAGAACGATTGCGGGAGCTGGGAGGTGAATCCTCAGCTACCGTCGATGCAGAACGATTGGAAACATCGAATATCACGTATGCGTGCCAATTATCGATAGAAAGAACGATTGCGGTTGCTGGGAAGTGAATTCTTAGCTACCGTCGATGCAGAACGATTGGAAACATCGAATATCACGTATGCGTGCCAATTATCGATAGAACGAACGATTGCGGGAGCTGGAAAGTGGATCCTTAGCTACCGTCGATGCAGAACGATTAGAAACATCGAATGTCACATATTCGTGCCAATTATCGATAGAAAGAACGATTGCGGGAGCTGGGAAGTGAATCCTCAGCTACCATCGATGCAGAACGATTGGAAACATCGAATATCACGTATCCGTGCCAATTATCGATAGAACGAACGATTGCGGGAGCTGGAAAGTGGATCCTTAGCTACCGTCGATGCAGAACGATTGGAAACATCGAATATCACATATTCGTCCGAATTTTAGATAGAAAGAATGATTGCGGGAGCTGGGAAGTGAATCCTTACCTACCGTCGATGCGAAACGATTGGAAACATCGAATATCACGTATGCGTGCCAATTATCGATAGAACGAACGATTGCGGGAGCTGGAAAGTGGATCCTTAGCTACCGTCGATGCAGAACGATTAGAAACATCGAATATCACATATTCGTGCCAATTATCGATAGAAAGAACGATTGCGGGAGCTGGGAAGTGAATCCTCAGCTACCATCGATGCAGAACGATTGGAAACATCGAATATCACGTATCCGTGCCAATTATCGATAGAACGAACGATTGCGGGAGCTGGAAAGTGGATCCTTACCTCCCGTCGATGCAGAACGATTGGAAACATCGAATGTAACGTATTCGAGCCAATTACCGACAGAAAGAACGATTGCGAGGGCTGGGAAGTGAATCCTTACCTACCGTCGATGAAAAACGATTGGAAACATCGAATAGCACGTATTCGTGCCAATTATCGATAGAAAGAACGATTGCGGGAGCTGGGAAGTGAATCCTCACCAATCGTCGATGCAAAACGATTGCAAACATCGAATAGCACGTATTCGTGCCAATTATCGGTACAAAGAACGATTGCGGGAGCTGGGAAGTGAATCCTTTCCTACCGTCGATGCGAAACGATTGGAAACATCGAATATCACGTATTCGTGCGAATTTTAGATAGAAAGAATGATTGCGGGAGCTGGGAAGTGAATCCTTAGCTACCGTCGATGCAGAACGATTGGAAACATCGAATATCACGTATGCGTGCCAATTATCGATAGAAAGAACGATTGCGGGAGCTGGGAAGTGAATCCTTACCTCCCGTCGATGCAGAACGATTGGAAACATCGAATGTAACGTATTCGAGCCAATTACCGACAGAAAGAACGATTGCGAGGGCTGGGAAGTGAATCCTTACCTACCGTCGATGAAAAACGATTGGAAACATCGAATAGCACGTATTCGTGCCAATTATCGATAGAAAGAACGATTGCGGGAGCTGGGAAGTGAATCCTCACCAATCGTCGATGCAAAACGATTGCAAACATCGAATAGCACGTATTCGTGCCAATTATCGGTACAAAGAACGATTGCGGGAGCTGGGAAGTGAATCCTTTCCTACCGTCGATGCGAAACGATTGGAAACATCGAATATCACGTATTCGTGCGAGTTTTAGATAGAAAGAATGATTGCGGGAGCTGGGAAGTGAATCCTTAGCTACCGTCGATGCAGAACGATTGGAAACATCGAATATCACGTATGCGTGCCAATTATCGATAGAACGAACGATTGCGGGAGCTGGAAAGTGAATCCTTAGCTACCGTCGATGCAGAACGATTAGAAACATCGAATATCACATATTCGTGCCAATTATCGATAGAAAGAACGATTGCGGGAGCTGGGAAGTGAATCCTCAGCTACCATCGATGCAGAACGATTGGAAACATCGAATATCACGTATCCGTGCCAATTATCGATAGAACGAACGATTGCGGGAGCTGGAAAGTGGATCCTTAGCTACCGTCGATGCAGAACGATTGGAAACATCGAATATCACATATTCGTGCCACTTATCGATAGAAAGAACGATTGCGGGAGCTGGGAGGTGAATCCTCAGCTACCGTCGATGCAGAACGATTGGAAACATCGAATATCACGTATGCGTGCCAATTATCGATAGAAAGAACGATTGCGGTTGCTGGGAAGTGA
This sequence comes from Nomada ferruginata, assembly GCA_963583965.1. Classification (NCBI taxonomy): domain Eukaryota; kingdom Metazoa; phylum Arthropoda; class Insecta; order Hymenoptera; family Apidae; genus Nomada; species Nomada ferruginata. The sequence continues at coordinate 1,696,943 of OY757225.1, read as the reverse complement.
ATTCTTAGCTACCGTCGATGAAAAACGATTGGAAACATCGAATAGCACGTATTCGTGCCAATTATCGATAGAAAGAACGATTGCGGGAGCTGGGAAGTGAATCCTCACCAATCGTCGATGCAAAACGATTGCAAACATCGAATAGCACGTATTCGTGCCAATTATCGGTACAAAGAACGATTGCGGGAGCTGGGAAGTGAATCCTTTCCTACCGTCGATGCGAAACGATTGGAAACATCGAATATCACGTATTCGTGCGAATTTTAGATAGAAAGAATGATTGCGGGAGCTGGGAAGTGAATCCTTAGCTACCGTCGATGCAGAACGATTGGAAACATCGAATATCACGTATGCGTGCCAATTATCGATAGAACGAACGATTGCGGGAGCTGGAAAGTGAATCCTTAGCTACCGTCGATGCAGAACGATTAGAAACATCGAATATCACATATTCGTGCCAATTATCGATAGAAAGAACGATTGCGGGAGCTGGGAAGTGAATCCTCAGCTACCATCGATGCAGAACGATTGGAAACATCGAATATCACGTATCCGTGCCAATTATCGATAGAACGAACGATTGCGGGAGCTGGAAAGTGGATCCTTAGCTACCGTCGATGCAGAACGATTGGAAACATCGAATATCACATATTCGTGCCACTTATCGATAGAAAGAACGATTGCGGGAGCTGGGAGGTGAATCCTCAGCTACCGTCGATGCAGAACGATTGGAAACATCGAATATCACGTATGCGTGCCAATTATCGATAGAAAGAACGATTGCGGTTGCTGGGAAGTGAATTCTTAGCTACCGTCGATGCAGAACGATTGGAAACATCGAATATCACGTATGCGTGCCAATTATCGATAGAACGAACGATTGCGGGAGCTGGAAAGTGGATCCTTAGCTACCGTCGATGCAGAACGATTAGAAACATCGAATGTCACATATTCGTGCCAATTATCGATAGAAAGAACGATTGCGGGAGCTGGGAAGTGAATCCTCAGCTACCATCGATGCAGAACGATTGGAAACATCGAATATCACGTATCCGTGCCAATTATCGATAGAACGAACGATTGCGGGAGCTGGAAAGTGGATCCTTAGCTACCGTCGATGCAGAACGATTGGAAACATCGAATATCACATATTCGTCCGAATTTTAGATAGAAAGAATGATTGCGGGAGCTGGGAAGTGAATCCTTACCTACCGTCGATGCGAAACGATTGGAAACATCGAATATCACGTATGCGTGCCAATTATCGATAGAACGAACGATTGCGGGAGCTGGAAAGTGGATCCTTAGCTACCGTCGATGCAGAACGATTAGAAACATCGAATATCACATATTCGTGCCAATTATCGATAGAAAGAACGATTGCGGGAGCTGGGAAGTGAATCCTCAGCTACCATCGATGCAGAACGATTGGAAACATCGAATATCACGTATCCGTGCCAATTATCGATAGAACGAACGATTGCGGGAGCTGGAAAGTGGATCCTTAGCTACCGTCGATGCAGAACGATTGGAAACATCGAATATCACATATTCGTGCCAATTATCGATAGAAAGAACGATTGCTGGAGCTGGGAAGTGAATCCTTACCTACCGTCGATGCAAAACGATTGGAAACATCGAATATCACGTATGCGTGCCAATTATCGATAGAACGAACGATTGCGGGAGCTGGAAAGTGGATCCTTAGCTACCGTCGATGCAGAACGATTGAAAACATCGAATATCACGTATTCGTGCCAATTTTAGATAGAAAGAACGATTGCTGGAGCTGGGAAGTGAATCCTTACCTACCGTCGATGCAAAACGATTGGAAACATCGAATATCACGTATGCGTGCTAATTATCGATAGAAAGAACGATTGCGGGAGCTGGGAAGTTAATCCTCACCTATCGTCGATGCAAAACGATTGCAAACATCGAATAGCACGTATTCGTGCCAATTATCGATAGAAAGAACGATTGCGGGAGCTGGGAAGTGAATCCTTACCTACCGTCGATGCGAAACGATTGGAAACATCGAATATCACGTATTCGTCCGAATTTTAGATAGAAAGAATGATTGCGGGAGCTGGGAAGTGAATCCTTACCTACCGTCGATGCGAAACGATTGGAAACATCGAATATCACGTATGCGTGCCAATTATCGACAGAACGAACGATTGCGGGAGCTGGAAAGTGGATCCTTAGCCACCGTCGATGCAGAACGATTAGAAACATCGAATATCACATATTCGTGCCAATTATCGATAGAAAGAACGATTGCGGGAGCTGGGAAGTGAATCCTCAGCTACCATCGATGCAGAACGATTGGAAACATCGAATATCACGTATCCGTGCCAATTATCGATAGAACGAACGATTGCGGGAGCTGGAAAGTGGATCCTTAGCTACCGTCGATGCAGAACGATTGGAAACATCGAATATCACATATTCGTGCCAATTATCGATAGAAAGAACGATTGCGGGAGCTGGGAGGTGAATCCTCAGCTACCGTCGATGCAGAACGATTGGAAACATCGAATATCACGTATCCGTGCCAATTATCGATAGAACGAACGATTGCGGGAGCTGGAAAGTGGATCCTTAGCTACCGTCGATGCAGAACGATTGGAAACATCGAATATCACATATTCGTGCCAATTATCGATAGAAAGAACGATTGCGGGAGCTGGGAGGTGAATCCTCAGCTACCGTCGATGCAGAACGATTGGAAACATCGAATATCACGTATGCGTGCCAATTATCGATAGAAAGAACGATTGCGGTTGCTGGGAAGTGAATTCTTAGCTACCGTCGATGCAGAACGATTGGAAACATCGAATATCACGTATGCGTGCCAATTATCGATAGAAAGAACGATTGCTGGAGCTGGGAAGTGAATCCTTACCTACCGTCGATGCAAAACGATTGGAAACATCGAATATCACGTATTCGTGCGAATTTTAGATAGAAAGAATGATTGCGGGAGCTGGGAAGTGAATCCTTACCTACCGTCGATGCGAAACGATTGGAAACATCGAATATCACGTATGCGTGCTAATTATCGATAGAAAGAACGATTGCGGGAGCTGGGAAGTTAATCCTCACCTATCGTCGATGCAAAACGATTGCAAACATCGAATAGCACGTATTCGTGCCAATTATCGATAGAAAGAACGATTGCGGGAGCTGGGAAGTGAATCCTTACCTACCGTCGATGCAAAACGATTGGAAACATCGAATATCACGTATGCGTGCCAATTATCGATAGAACGAACGATTGCGGGAGCTGGAAAGTGGATCCTTAGCTACCGTCGATGCAGAACGATTAGAAACATCGAATATCACATATTCGTGCCAATTATCGATAGAAAGAACGATTGCGGGAGCTGGGAAGTGAATCCTTAGCTACCGCCGATGCGAAACGATTGGAAACATCGAATATCACGTATTCGTCCGAATTTTAGATAGAAAGAATGATTACGGGAGCTGGGAAGTGAATCCATACCTACCGCCGATGCGAAACCATTGGAAACATCGAATATCACGTATTCGTGCGAATTTTAGATAGAAAGAATGATTGCGGGAGCTGGGAAGTGAATCCTTAGCTACCGTCGATGCAGAACGATTAGAAACATCGAATATCACATATTCGTGCCAATTATCGATAGAAAGAACTATTGCGGGAGCTGGGAAGTGAATCCTCAGCTACCATCGATGCCGAACGATTGGAAACATCGAATATCACGTATCCGTGCCAATTATCAATAGAAAGAACGATTGCGGGAGCTGGGAAGTGAATCCTTAGCTACCGCCGATGCGAAACGATTGGAAACATCGAATATCACGTATTCGTCCGAATTTTAGATAGAAAGAATGATTGCGGGAGCTGGGAAGTGAATCCTTACCTCCCGTCGATGCAGAACGATTGGAAACATCGAATGTAACGTATTCGAGCCAATTACCGACAGAAAGAACGATTGCGAGGGCTGGGAAGTGAATCCTTACCTACCGTCGATGAAAAACGATTGGAAACATCGAATAGCACGTATTCGTGCCAATTATCGATAGAAAGAACGATTGCGGGAGCTGGGAAGTGAATCCTCACCAATCGTCGATGCAAAACGATTGCAAACATCGAATAGCGCGTATTCGTGCCAATTATCGGTACAAAGAACGATTGCGGGAGCTGGGAAGTGAATCATTTCCTACCGTCGATGCGAAACGATTGGAAACATCGAATATCACGTATTCGTGCGAATTTTAGATAGAAAGAATGATTGCGGGAGCTGGGAAGTGAATCCTTACCTACCGTCGATGCGAAACGATTGGAAACATCGAATATCACGTATGCGTGCCAATTATCGATAGAACGAACGATTGCGGGAGCTGGAAAGTGGATCCTTAGCTACCGTCGATGCAGAACGATTACAAACATCGAATATCACATATTCGTGCCAATTATCGATAGAAAGAACGATTGCGGGAGCTGGGAAGTGAATCCTTAGCTACCGCCGATGCGAAACGATTGGAAACATCGAATATCACGTATTCGTCCGAATTTTAGATAGAAAGAATGATTACGGGAGCTGGGAAGTGAATCCATACCTACCGCCGATGCGAAACCATTGGAAACATCGAATATCACGTATTCGTGCGAATTTTAGATAGAAAGAATGATTGCGGGAGCTGGGAAGTGAATCCTTAGCTACCGTCGATGCAGAACGATTAGAAACATCGAATATCACATATTCGTGCCAATTATCGATAGAACGAACGATTGCGGGAGCTGGGAAGTGAATCCTCAGCTACCATCGATGCCGAACGATTGGAAACATCGAATATCACGTATTCGTGCCAATTATCGATAGAAAGAACGATTGCGGGAGCTGGGAAGTGAATCATTTCCTACCGTCGATGCGAAACGATTGGAAACATCGAATATCACGTATTCGTGCGAATTTTAGATAGAAAGAATGATTGCGGGAGCTGGGAAGTGAATCCTTACCTACCGTCGATGCGAAACGATTGGAAACATCGAATATCACGTATGCGTGCCAATTATCGATAGAACGAACGATTGCGGGAGCTGGAAAGTGGATCCTTAGCTACCGTCGATGCAGAACGATTGGAAACATCGAATATCACATATTCGTGTCAATTATCGATAGAAAGAACGATTGCGGGAGCTGGGAAGTGAATCCTCAGCTACCGTCGATGCAGAACGATTGGAAACATCGAATATCACGTATGCGTGCCAATTATCGATAGAAAGAATGATTGCGGGAGCTGGGAAGTGAATCCATACCTACCGCCGATGCGAAACCATTGGAAACATCGAATATCACGTATTCGTGCGAATTTTAGATAGAAAGAATGATTGCGGGAGCTGGGAAGTGAATCCTTAGCTACCGTCGATGCAGAACGATTGGAAACATCGAATATCACGTATGCGTGCCAATTATCGATAGAACGAACGATTGCGGGAGCTGGAAAGTGAATCCTTAGCTACCGTCGATGCAGAACGATTGGAAACATCGAATTTCACGTATTCGTGCCAATTATCCATAGAAAGAACGATTGCGGGAGCAGGGAAGTGAATCCATACCTACCGCCGATGCGAAACGATTGGAAACATCGAATATCACGTATGCGTGCCAATTATCGATAGAACGAACGATTGCGGGAGCTGGAAAGTGGATCCTTAGCTACCGTCGATGCAGAACGATTGTAAACATCGAATATCACATATTCGTGCCAATTATCGATAGAAAGAACGATTGCAGGAGCTGGGAAGTGAATCCTTTCCTACCGTCGATGCGAAACGATTGGAAACATCGAATATCACGTATTCGTCCGAATTTTAGATAGAAAGAATGATTGCGGGAGCTGGGAAGTGAATCCTTACCTACCGTCGATGCGAAACGATTGGAAACATCGAATATCACGTATGCGTGCCAATTATCGACAGAACGAACGATTGCGGGAGCTGGAAAGTGGATCCTTAGCTACCGTCGATGCAGAACGATTAGAAACATCGAATATCACATATTCGTGCCAATTATCGATAGAAAGAACGATTGCGGGAGCTGGGAAGTGAATCCTCAGCTACCATCGATGCAGAACGATTGGAAACATCGAATATCACGTATCCGTGCCAATTATCGATAGAACGAACGATTGCGGGAGCTGGAAAGTGGATCCTTAGCTACCGTCGATGCAGAACGATTGGAAACATCGAATATCACATATTCGTGCCAATTATCGATAGAAAGAACGATTGCGGGAGCTGGGAGGTGAATCCTCAGCTACCGTCGATGCAGAACGATTGGAAACATCGAATATCACGTATGCGTGCCAACTATCGATAGAAAGAACGATTGCGGTTGCTGGGAAGTGAATTCTTAGCTACCGTCGATGCAGAACGATTGGAAACATCGAATATCACGTATGCGTGCCAATTATCGATAGAAAGAACGATTGCTGGAGCTGGGAAGTGAATCCTTACCTACCGTCGATGCAAAACGATTGGAAACATCGAATATCACGTATTCGTGCGAATTTTAGATAGAAAGAATGATTGCGGGAGCTGGGAAGTGAATCCTTACCTACCGTCGATGCGAAACGATTGGAAACATCGAATATCACGTATGCGTGCTAATTATCGATAGAAAGAACGATTGCGGGAGCTGGGAAGTTAATCCTCACCTATCGTCGATGCAAAACGATTGCAAACATCGAATAGCACGTATTCGTGCCAATTATCGATAGAAAGAACGATTGCGGGAGCTGGGAAGTGAATCCTTACCTACCGTCGATGCAAAACGATTGGAAACATCGAATATCACGTATGCGTGCCAATTATCGATAGAACGAACGATTGCGGGAGCTGGAAAGTGGATCCTTAGCTACCGTCGATGCAGAACGATTGGAAACATCGAATATCACATATTCGTGTCAATTATCGATAGAAAGAACGATTGCGGGAGCTGGGAAGTGAATCCTCAGCTACCGTCGATGCAGAACGATTGGAAACATCGAATATCACGTATGCGTGCCAATTATCGATAGAAAGAATGATTGCGGGAGCTGGGAAGTGAATCCATACCTACCGCCGATGCGAAACCATTGGAAACATCGAATATCACGTATTCGTGCGAATTTTAGATAGAAAGAATGATTGCGGGAGCTGGGAAGTGAATCCTTAGCTACCGTCGATGCAGAACGATTGGAAACATCGAATATCACGTATGCGTGCCAATTATCGATAGAACGAACGATTGCGGGAGCTGGAAAGTGAATCCTTAGCTACCGTCGATGCAGAACGATTGGAAACATCGAATTTCACGTATTCGTGCCAATTATCCATAGAAAGAACGATTGCGGGAGCAGGGAAGTGAATCCATACCTACCGCCGATGCGAAACGATTGGAAACATCGAATATCACGTATGCGTGCCAATTATCGATAGAACGAACGATTGCGGGAGCTGGAAAGTGGATCCTTAGCTACCGTCGATGCAGAACGATTGTAAACATCGAATATCACATATTCGTGCCAATTATCGATAGAAAGAACGATTGCGGGAGCTGGGAAGTGAATCCTTTCCTACCGTCGATGCGAAACGATTGGAAACATCGAATATCACGTATTCGTCCGAATTTTAGATAGAAAGAATGATTGCGGGAGCTGGGAAGTGAATCCTTACCTACCGTCGATGCGAAACGATTGGAAACATCGAATATCACGTATGCGTGCCAATTATCGACAGAACGAACGATTGCGGGAGCTGGAAAGTGGATCCTTAGCTACCGTCGATGCAGAACGATTAGAAACATCGAATATCACATATTCGTGCCAATTATCGATAGAAAGAACGATTGCGGGAGCTGGGAAGTGAATCCTCAGCTACCATCGATGCAGAACGATTGGAAACATCGAATATCACGTATCCGTGCCAATTATCGATAGAACGAACGATTGCGGGAGCTGGAAAGTGGATCCTTAGCTACCGTCGATGCAGAACGATTGGAAACATCGAATATCACATATTCGTGCCAATTATCGATAGAAAGAACGATTGCGGGAGCTGGGAGGTGAATCCTCAGCTACCGTCGATGCAGAACGATTGGAAACATCGAATATCACGTATGCGTGCCAATTATCGATAGAAAGAACGATTGCGGTTGCTGGGAAGTGAATTCTTAGCTACCGTCGATGCAGAACGATTGGAAACATCGAATATCACGTATGCGTGCCAATTATCGATAGAAAGAACGATTGCTGGAGCTGGGAAGTGAATCCTTACCTACCGTCGATGCAAAACGATTGGAAACATCGAATATCACGTATTCGTGCGAATTTTAGATAGAAAGAATGATTGCGGGAGCTGGGAAGTGAATCCTTACCTACCGTCGATGCGAAACGATTGGAAACATCGAATATCACGTATGCGTGCTAATTATCGATAGAAAGAACGATTGCGGGAGCTGGGAAGTTAATCCTCACCTATCGTCGATGCAAAACGATTGCAAACATCGAATAGCACGTATTCGTGCCAATTATCGATAGAAAGAACGATTGCGGGAGCTGGGAAGTGAATCCTTACCTACCGTCGATGCAAAACGATTGGAAACATCGAATATCACGTATGCGTGCCAATTATCGATAGAACGAACGATTGCGGGAGCTGGAAAGTGGATCCTTAGCTACCGTCGATGCAGAACGATTAGAAACATCGAATATCACATATTCGTGCCAATTATCGATAGAAAGAACGATTGCGGGAGCTGGGAAGTGAATCCTTAGCTACCGCCGATGCGAAACGATTGGAAACATCGAATATCACGTATTCGTCCGAATTTTAGATAGAAAGAATGATTACGGGAGCTGGGAAGTGAATCCATACCTACCGCCGATGCGAAACCATTGGAAACATCGAATATCACGTATTCGTGCGAATTTTAGATAGAAAGAATGATTGCGGGAGCTGGGAAGTGAATCCTTAGCTACCGTCGATGCAGAACGATTAGAAACATCGAATATCACATATTCGTGCCAATTATCGATAGAAAGAACTATTGCGGGAGCTGGGAAGTGAATCCTCAGCTACCATCGATGCCGAACGATTGGAAACATCGAATATCACGTATCCGTGCCAATTATCAATAGAAAGAACGATTGCGGGAGCTGGGAAGTGAATCCTTAGCTACCGCCGATGCGAAACGATTGGAAACATCGAATATCACGTATTCGTCCGAATTTTAGATAGAAAGAATGATTACGGGAGCTGGGAAGTGAATCCTTACCTCCCGTCGATGCAGAACGATTGGAAACATCGAATGTAACGTATTCGAGCCAATTACCGACAGAAAGAACGATTGCGAGGGCTGGGAAGTGAATCCTTACCTACCGTCGATGAAAAACGATTGGAAACATCGAATAGCACGTATTCGTGCCAATTATCGATAGAAAGAACGATTGCGGGAGCTGGGAAGTGAATCCTCACCAATCGTCGATGCAAAACGATTGCAAACATCGAATAGCGCGTATTCGTGCCAATTATCGGTACAAAGAACGATTGCGGGAGCTGGGAAGTGAATCATTTCCTACCGTCGATGCGAAACGATTGGAAACATCGAATATCACGTATTCGTGCGAATTTTAGATAGAAAGAATGATTGCGGGAGCTGGGAAGTGAATCCTTACCTACCGTCGATGCGAAACGATTGGAAACATCGAATATCACGTATGCGTGCCAATTATCGATAGAACGAACGATTGCGGGAGCTGGAAAGTGGATCCTTAGCTACCGTCGATGCAGAACGATTACAAACATCGAATATCACATATTCGTGCCAATTATCGATAGAAAGAACGATTGCGGGAGCTGGGAAGTGAATCCTTAGCTACCGCCGATGCGAAACGATTGGAAACATCGAATATCACGTATTCGTCCGAATTTTAGATAGAAAGAATGATTACGGGAGCTGGGAAGTGAATCCATACCTACCGCCGATGCGAAACCATTGGAAACATCGAATATCACGTATTCGTGCGAATTTTAGATAGAAAGAATGATTGCGGGAGCTGGGAAGTGAATCCTTAGCTACCGTCGATGCAGAACGATTAGAAACATCGAATATCACATATTCGTGCCAATTATCGATAGAACGAACGATTGCGGGAGCTGGGAAGTGAATCCTCAGCTACCATCGATGCCGAACGATTGGAAACATCGAATATCACGTATTCGTGCCAATTATCGATAGAAAGAACGATTGCGGGAGCTGGGAAGTGAATCATTTCCTACCGTCGATGCGAAACGATTGGAAACATCGAATATCACGTATTCGTGCGAATTTTAGATAGAAAGAATGATTGCGGGAGCTGGGAAGTGAATCCTTACCTACCGTCGATGCGAAACGATTGGAAACATCGAATATCACGTATGCGTGCCAATTATCGATAGAACGAACGATTGCGGGAGCTGGAAAGTGGATCCTTAGCTACCGTCGATGCAGAACGATTGGAAACATCGAATATCACATATTCGTGTCAATTATCGATAGAAAGAACGATTGCGGGAGCTGGGAAGTGAATCCTCAGCTACCGTCGATGCAGAACGATTGGAAACATCGAATATCACGTATGCGTGCCAATTATCGATAGAAAGAATGATTGCGGGAGCTGGGAAGTGAATCCATACCTACCGCCGATGCGAAACCATTGGAAACATCGAATATCACGTATTCGTGCGAATTTTAGATAGAAAGAATGATTGCGGGAGCTGGGAAGTGAATCCTTAGCTACCGTCGATGCAGAACGATTGGAAACATCGAATATCACGTATGCGTGCCAATTATCGATAGAACGAACGATTGCGGGAGCTGGAAAGTGAATCCTTAGCTACCGTCGATGCAGAACGATTGGAAACATCGAATTTCACGTATTCGTGCCAATTATCCATAGAAAGAACGATTGCGGGAGCAGGGAAGTGAATCCATACCTACCGCCGATGCGAAACGATTGGAAACATCGAATATCACGTATGCGTGCCAATTATCGATAGAACGAACGATTGCGGGAGCTGGAAAGTGGATCCTTAGCTACCGTCGATGCAGAACGATTGTAAACATCGAATATCACATATTCGTGCCAATTATCGATAGAAAGAACGATTGCGGGAGCTGGGAAGTGAATCCTTTCCTACCGTCGATGCGAAACGATTGGAAACATCGAATATCACGTATTCGTCCGAATTTTAGATAGAAAGAATGATTGCGGGAGCTGGGAAGTGAATCCTTACCTACCGTCGATGCGAAACGATTGGAAACATCGAATATCACGTATGCGTGCCAATTATCGACAGAACGAACGATTGCGGGAGCTGGAAAGTGGATCCTTAGCTACCGTCGATGCAGAACGATTAGAAACATCGAATATCACATATTCGTGCCAATTATCGATAGAAAGAACGATTGCGGGAGCTGGGAAGTGAATCCTCAGCTACCATCGATGCAGAACGATTGGAAACATCGAATATCACGTATCCGTGCCAATTATCGATAGAACGAACGATTGCGGGAGCTGGAAAGTGGATCCTTAGCTACCGTCGATGCAGAACGATTGGAAACATCGAATATCACATATTCGTGCCAATTATCGATAGAAAGAACGATTGCGGGAGCTGGGAGGTGAATCCTCAGCTACCGTCGATGCAGAACGATTGGAAACATCGAATATCACGTATGCGTGCCAATTATCGATAGAAAGAACGATTGCGGTTGCTGGGAAGTGAATTCTTAGCTACCGTCGATGCAGAACGATTGGAAACATCGAATATCACGTATGCGTGCCAATTATCGATAGAAAGAACGATTGCTGGAGCTGGGAAGTGAATCCTTACCTACCGTCGATGCAAAACGATTGGAAACATCGAATATCACGTATTCGTGCGAATTTTAGATAGAAAGAATGATTGCGGGAGCTGGGAAGTGAATCCTTACCTACCGTCGATGCGAAACGATTGGAAACATCGAATATCACGTATGCGTGCTAATTATCGATAGAAAGAACGATTGCGGGAGCTGGGAAGTTAATCCTCACCTATCGTCGATGCAAAACGATTGCAAACATCGAATAGCACGTATTCGTGCCAATTATCGATAGAAAGAACGATTGCGGGAGCTGGGAAGTGAATCCTTACCTACCGTCGATGCAAAACGATTGGAAACATCGAATATCACGTATGCGTGCCAATTATCGATAGAACGAACGATTGCGGGAGCTGGAAAGTGGATCCTTAGCTACCGTCGATGCAGAACGATTAGAAACATCGAATATCACATATTCGTGCCAATTATCGATAGAAAGAACGATTGCGGGAGCTGGGAAGTGAATCCTTAGCTACCGCCGATGCGAAACGATTGGAAACATCGAATATCACGTATTCGTCCGAATTTTAGATAGAAAGAATGATTACGGGAGCTGGGAAGTGAATCCATACCTACCGCCGATGCGAAACCATTGGAAACATCGAATATCACGTATTCGTGCGAATTTTAGATAGAAAGAATGATTGCGGGAGCTGGGAAGTGAATCCTTAGCTACCGTCGATGCAGAACGATTAGAAACATCGAATATCACATATTCGTGCCAATTATCGATAGAAAGAACGATTGCGGGAGCTGGGAAGTGAATCCTCAGCTACCATCGATGCCGAACGATTGGAAACATCGAATATCACGTATCCGTGCCAATTATCAATAGAAAGAACGATTGCGGGAGCTGGGAAGTGAATCCTTAGCTACCGCCGATGCGAAACGATTGGAAACATCGAATATCACGTATTCGTCCGAATTTTAGATAGAAAGAATGATTGCGGGAGCTGGGAAGTGAATCCTTACCTCCCGTCGATGCAGAACGATTGGAAACATCGAATGTAACGTATTCGAGCCAATTACCGACAGAAAGAACGATTGCGAGGGCTGGGAAGTGAATCCTTACCTACCGTCGATGAAAAACGATTGGAAACATCGAATAGCACGTATTCGTGCCAATTATCGATAGAAAGAACGATTGCGGGAGCTGGGAAGTGAATCCTCACCAATCGTCGATGCAAAACGATTGCAAACATCGAGTAGCGCGTATTCGTGCCAATTATCGGTACAAAGAACGATTGCGGGAGCTGGGAAGTGAATCATTTCCTACCGTCGATGCGAAACGATTGGAAACATCGAATATCACGTATTCGTGCGAATTTTAGATAGAAAGAATGATTGCGGGAGCTGGGAAGTGAATCCTTACCTACCGTCGATGCGAAACGATTGGAAACATCGAATATCACGTATGCGTGCCAATTATCGATAGAACGAACGATTGCGGGAGCTGGAAAGTGGATCCTTAGCTACCGTCGATGCAGAACGATTACAAACATCGAATATCACATATTCGTGCCAATTATCGATAGAAAGAACGATTGCGGGAGCTGGGAAGTGAATCCTTAGCTACCGCCGATGCGAAACGATTGGAAACATCGAATATCACGTATTCGTCCGAATTTTAGATAGAAAGAATGATTACGGGAGCTGGGAAGTGAATCCATACCTACCGCCGATGCGAAACCATTGGAAACATCGAATATCACGTATTCGTGCGAATTTTAGATAGAAAGAATGATTGCGGGAGCTGGGAAGTGAATCCTTAGCTACCGTCGATGCAGAACGATTAGAAACATCGAATATCACATATTCGTGCCAATTATCGATAGAACGAACGATTGCGGGAGCTGGGAAGTGAATCCTCAGCTACCATCGATGCCGAACGATTGGAAACATCGAATATCACGTATTCGTGCCAATTATCGATAGAAAGAACGATTGCGGGAGCTGGGAAGTGAATCATTTCCTACCGTCGATGCGAAACGATTGGAAACATCGAATATCACGTATTCGTGCGAATTTTAGATAGAAAGAATGATTGCGGGAGCTGGGAAGTGAATCCTTACCTACCGTCGATGCGAAACGATTGGAAACATCGAATATCACGTATGCGTGCCAATTATCGATAGAACGAACGATTGCGGGAGCTGGAAAGTGGATCCTTAGCTACCGTCGATGCAGAACGATTGGAAACATCGAATATCACATATTCGTGTCAATTATCGATAGAAAGAACGATTGCGGGAGCTGGGAAGTGAATCCTCAGCTACCGTCGATGCAGAACGATTGGAAACATCGAATATCACGTATGCGTGCCAATTATCGATAGAAAGAATGATTGCGGGAGCTGGGAAGTGAATCCATACCTACCGCCGATGCGAAACCATTGGAAACATCGAATATCACGTATTCGTGCGAATTTTAGATAGAAAGAATGATTGCGGGAGCTGGGAAGTGAATCCTTAGCTACCGTCGATGCAGAACGATTGGAAACATCGAATATCACGTATGCGTGCCAATTATCGATAGAACGAACGATTGCGGGAGCTGGAAAGTGAATCCTTAGCTACCGTCGATGCAGAACGATTGGAAACATCGAATTTCACGTATTCGTGCCAATTATCCATAGAAAGAACGATTGCGGGAGCAGGGAAGTGAATCCATACCTACCGCCGATGCGAAACGATTGGAAACATCGAATATCACGTATGCGTGCCAATTATCGATAGAACGAACGATTGCGGGAGCTGGAAAGTGGATCCTTAGCTACCGTCGATGCAGAACGATTGTAAACATCGAATATCACATATTCGTGCCAATTATCGATAGAAAGAACGATTGCGGGAGCTGGGAAGTGAATCCTTTCCTACCGTCGATGCGAAACGATTGGAAACATCGAATATCACGTATTCGTCCGAATTTTAGATAGAAAGAATGATTGCGGGAGCTGGGAAGTGAATCCTTACCTACCGTCGATGCGAAACGATTGGAAACATCGAATATCACGTATGCGTGCCAATTATCGACAGAACGAACGATTGCGGGAGCTGGAAAGTGGATCCTTAGCTACCGTCGATGCAGAACGATTAGAAACATCGAATATCACATATTCGTGCCAATTATCGATAGAAAGAACGATTGCGGGAGCTGGGAAGTGAATCCTCAGCTACCGTCGATGCAGAACGATTGGAAACATCGAATATCACGTATCCGTGCCAATTATCGATAGAACGAACGATTGCGGGAGCTGGAAAGTGGATCCTTAGCTACCGTCGATGCAGAACGATTGGAAACATCGAATATCACATATTCGTGCCAATTATCGATAGAAAGAACGATTGCGGGAGCTGGGAGGTGAATCCTCAGCTACCGTCGATGCAGAACGATTGGAAACATCGAATATCACGTATGCGTGCCAATTATCGATAGAAAGAACGATTGCGGTTGCTGGGAAGTGAATTCTTAGCTACCGTCGATGCAGAACGATTGGAAACATCGAATATCACGTATGCGTGCCAATTATCGATAGAAAGAACGATTGCTGGAGCTGGGAAGTGAATCCTTACCTACCGTCGATGCAAAACGATTGGAAACATCGAATATCACGTATTCGTGCGAATTTTAGATAGAAAGAATGATTGCGGGAGCTGGGAAGTGAATCCTTACCTACCGTCGATGCGAAACGATTGGAAACATCGAATATCACGTATGCGTGCTAATTATCGATAGAAAGAACGATTGCGGGAGCTGGGAAGTTAATCCTCACCTATCGTCGATGCAAAACGATTGCAAACATCGAATAGCACGTATTCGTGCCAATTATCGATAGAAAGAACGATTGCGGGAGCTGGGAAGTGAATCCTTACCTACCGTCGATGCAAAACGATTGGAAACATCGAATATCACGTATGCGTGCCAATTATCGATAGAACGAACGATTGCGGGAGCTGGAAAGTGGATCCTTAGCTACCGTCGATGCAGAACGATTAGAAACATCGAATATCACATATTCGTGCCAATTATCGATAGAACGAACGATTGCGGGAGCTGGAAAGTGGATCCTCACCAATCGTCGATGCAAAACGATTGCAAACATCGAATAGCGCGTATTCGTGCCAATTATCGGTAAAAGAACGATTGCGGGAGCTGGGAAGTGAATCATTTCCTACCGTCGATGCGAAACGATTGGAAACATCGAATATCACGTATTCGTGCGAATTTTAGATAGAAAGAATGATTGCGGGAGCTGGGAAGTGAATCCTTACCTACCGTCGATGCGAAACGATTGGAAACATCGAATATCACGTATCCGTGCCAATTATCAATAGAAAGAACGATTGCGGGAGCTGGGAAGTGAATCCTTAGCTACCGCCGATGCGAAACGATTGGAAACATCGAATATCACGTATTCGTCCGAATTTTAGATAGAAAGAATGATTGCGGGAGCTGGGAAGTGAATCCATACCTACCGTCGATGCCAAACGATTGGAAACATCGAATATCGCGTATTCGTGCCAATTATCGATAGAAAGAACGATTGCGGGAGCTGGGAAGTGAATCCTTACCTCCCGTCGATGCAGAACGATTGGAAACATCGAATGTAACGTATTCGAGCCAATTACCGACAGAAAGAACGATTGCGAGGGCTGGGAAGTGAATCCTTACCTACCGTCGATGAAAAACGATTGGAAACATCGATTAGCACGTATTCGTGCCAATTATCGATAGAAAGAACGATTGCGGGAGCTGGGAAGTGAATCCTCACCAATCGTCGATGCAAAACGATTGCAAACATCGAATAGCGCGTATTCGTGCCAATTATCGGTACAAAGAACGATTGCGGGAGCTGGGAAGTGAATCCTTTCCTACCGTCGATGCGAAACGATTGGAAACATCGAATATCACGTATTCGTGCGAATTTTAGATAGAAAGAATGATTGCGGGAGCTGGGAAGTGAATCCTTACCTACCGTCGATGCGAAACGATTGGAAACATCGAATATCACGTATGCGTGCCAATTATCGATAGAAAGAATGATTGCGGGAGCTGGGAAGTGAATCCATACCTACCGCCGATGCGAAACCATTGGAAACATCGAATATCACGTATTCGTGCGAATTTTAGATAGAAAGAATGATTGCGGGAGCTGGGAAGTGAATCCTTAGCTACCGTCGATGCAGAACGATTGGAAACATCGAATATCACGTATGCGTGCCAATTATCGATAGAACGAACGATTGCGGGAGCTGGAAAGTGAATCCTTAGCTACCGTCGATGCAGAACGATTGGAAACATCGAATTTCACGTATTCGTGCCAATTATCCATAGAAAGAACGATTGCGGGAGCAGGGAAGTGAATCCATACCTACCGCCGATGCGAAACGATTGGAAACATCGAATATCACGTATGCGTGCCAATTATCGATAGAACGAACGATTGCGGGAGCTGGAAAGTGGATCCTTAGCTACCGTCGATGCAGAACGATTGTAAACATCGAATATCACATATTCGTGCCAATTATCGATAGAAAGAACGATTGCGGGAGCTGGGAAGTGAATCCTTTCCTACCGTCGATGCGAAACGATTGGAAACATCGAATATCACGTATTCGTCCGAATTTTAGATAGAAAGAATGATTGCGGGAGCTGGGAAGTGAATCCTTACCTACCGTCGATGCGAAACGATTGGAAACATCGAATATCACGTATGCGTGCCAATTATCGACAGAACGAACGATTGCGGGAGCTGGAAAGTGGATCCTTAGCTACCGTCGATGCAGAACGATTAGAAACATCGAATATCACATATTCGTGCCAATTATCGATAGAAAGAACGATTGCGGGAGCTGGGAAGTGAATCCTCAGCTACCGTCGATGCAGAACGATTGGAAACATCGAATATCACGTATCCGTGCCAATTATCGATAGAACGAACGATTGCGGGAGCTGGAAAGTGGATCCTTAGCTACCGTCGATGCAGAACGATTGGAAACATCGAATATCACATATTCGTGCCAATTATCGATAGAAAGAACGATTGCGGGAGCTGGGAGGTGAATCCTCAGCTACCGTCGATGCAGAACGATTGGAAACATCGAATATCACGTATGCGTGCCAATTATCGATAGAAAGAACGATTGCGGTTGCTGGGAAGTGAATTCTTAGCTACCGTCGATGCAGAACGATTGGAAACATCGAATATCACGTATGCGTGCCAATTATCGATAGAAAGAACGATTGCTGGAGCTGGGAAGTGAATCCTTACCTACCGTCGATGCAAAACGATTGGAAACATCGAATATCACGTATTCGTGCGAATTTTAGATAGAAAGAATGATTGCGGGAGCTGGGAAGTGAATCCTTACCTACCGTCGATGCGAAACGATTGGAAACATCGAATATCACGTATGCGTGCTAATTATCGATAGAAAGAACGATTGCGGGAGCTGGGAAGTTAATCCTCACCTATCGTCGATGCAAAACGATTGCAAACATCGAATAGCACGTATTCGTGCCAATTATCGATAGAAAGAACGATTGCGGGAGCTGGGAAGTGAATCCTTACCTACCGTCGATGCAAAACGATTGGAAACATCGAATATCACGTATGCGTGCCAATTATCGATAGAACGAACGATTGCGGGAGCTGGAAAGTGGATCCTTAGCTACCGTCGATGCAGAACGATTAGAAACATCGAATATCACATATTCGTGCCAATTATCGATAGAACGAACGATTGCGGGAGCTGGAAAGTGGATCCTCACCAATCGTCGATGCAAAACGATTGCAAACATCGAATAGCGCGTATTCGTGCCAATTATCGGTAAAAGAACGATTGCGGGAGCTGGGAAGTGAATCATTTCCTACCGTCGATGCGAAACGATTGGAAACATCGAATATCACGTATTCGTGCGAATTTTAGATAGAAAGAATGATTGCGGGAGCTGGGAAGTGAATCCTTACCTACCGTCGATGCGAAACGATTGGAAACATCGAATATCACGTATCCGTGCCAATTATCAATAGAAAGAACGATTGCGGGAGCTGGGAAGTGAATCCTTAGCTACCGCCGATGCGAAACGATTGGAAACATCGAATATCACGTATTCGTCCGAATTTTAGATAGAAAGAATGATTGCGGGAGCTGGGAAGTGAATCCATACCTACCGTCGATGCCAAACGATTGGAAACATCGAATATCGCGTATTCGTGCCAATTATCGATAGAAAGAACGATTGCGGGAGCTGGGAAGTGAATCCTTACCTCCCGTCGATGCAGAACGATTGGAAACATCGAATGTAACGTATTCGAGCCAATTACCGACAGAAAGAACGATTGCGAGGGCTGGGAAGTGAATCCTTACCTACCGTCGATGAAAAACGATTGGAAACATCGATTAGCACGTATTCGTGCCAATTATCGATAGAAAGAACGATTGCGGGAGCTGGGAAGTGAATCCTCACCAATCGTCGATGCAAAACGATTGCAAACATCGAATAGCGCGTATTCGTGCCAATTATCGGTACAAAGAACGATTGCGGGAGCTGGGAAGTGAATCCTTTCCTACCGTCGATGCGAAACGATTGGAAACATCGAATATCACGTATTCGTGCGAATTTTAGATAGAAAGAATGATTGCGGGAGCTGGGAAGTGAATCCTTACCTACCGTCGATGCGAAACGATTGGAAACATCGAATATCACGTATGCGTGCCAATTATCGATAGAAAGAATGATTGCGGGAGCTGGGAAGTGAATCCATACCTACCGCCGATGCGAAACCATTGGAAACATCGAATATCACGTATTCGTGCGAATTTTAGATAGAAAGAATGATTGCGGGAGCTGGGAAGTGAATCCTTAGCTACCGTCGATGCAGAACGATTGGAAACATCGAATATCACGTATGCGTGCCAATTATCGATAGAACGAACGATTGCGGGAGCTGGAAAGTGAATCCTTAGCTACCGTCGATGCAGAACGATTGGAAACATCGAATTTCACGTATTCGTGCCAATTATCCATAGAAAGAACGATTGCGGGAGCAGGGAAGTGAATCCATACCTACCGCCGATGCGAAACGATTGGAAACATCGAATATCACGTATGCGTGCCAATTATCGATAGAACGAACGATTGCGGGAGCTGGAAAGTGGATCCTTAGCTACCGTCGATGCAGAACGATTGGAAACATCGAATATCACATATTCGTGCCAATTATCGATAGAAAGAACGATTGCGGGAGCTGGGAAGTGAATCCTTTCCTACCGTCGATGCGAAACGATTGGAAACATCGAATATCACGTATTCGTCCGAATTTTAGATAGAAAGAATGATTGCGGGAGCTGGGAAGAGAATCCTTACCTACCGTCGATGCAGAACGATTGGAAACATCGAATATCACGTATGCGTGCCAATTATCGATAGAACGAACGATTGCGGGAGCTGGAAAGTGGATCCTTAGCTACCGTCGATGCAGAACGATTAGAAACATCGAATGTCACATATTCGTGCCAATTATCGATAGAAAGAACGATTGCGGGAGCTGGGAAGTGAATCCTCAGCTACCATCGATGCAGAACGATTGGAAACATCGAATATCACGTATCCGTGCCAATTATCGATAGAACGAACGATTGCGGGAGCTGGAAAGTGGATCCTTAGCTACCGTCGATGCAGAACGATTGGAAACATCGAATATCACATATTCGTCCGAATTTTAGATAGAAAGAATGATTGCGGGAGCTGGGAAGTGAATCCTTACCTACCGTCGATGCGAAACGATTGGAAACATCGAATATCACGTATGCGTGCCAATTATCGATAGAACGAACGATTGCGGGAGCTGGAAAGTGGATCCTTAGCTACCGTCGATGCAGAACGATTAGAAACATCGAATATCACATATTCGTGCCAATTATCGATAGAAAGAACGATTGCGGGAGCTGGGAAGTGAATCCTCAGCTACCATCGATGCAGAACGATTGGAAACATCGAATATCACGTATCCGTGCCAATTATCGATAGAACGAACGATTGCGGGAGCTGGAAAGTGGATCCTTAGCTACCGTCGATGCAGAACGATTGGAAACATCGAATATCACATATTCGTGCCAATTATCGATAGAAAGAACGATTGCTGGAGCTGGGAAGTGAATCCTTACCTACCGTCGATGCAAAACGATTGGAAACATCGAATATCACGTATGCGTGCCAATTATCGATAGAACGAACGATTGCGGGAGCTGGAAAGTGGATCCTTAGCTACCGTCGATGCAGAACGATTGGAAACATCGAATATCACGTATTCGTGCCAATTTTAGATAGAAAGAACGATTGCTGGAGCTGGGAAGTGAATCCTTACCTACCGTCGATGCAAAACGATTGGAAACATCGAATATCACGTATGCGTGCTAATTATCGATAGAAAGAACGATTGCGGGAGCTGGGAAGTTAATCCTCACCTATCGTCGATGCAAAACGATTGCAAACATCGAATAGCACGTATTCGTGCCAATTATCGATAGAAAGAACGATTGCGGGAGCTGGGAAGTGAATCCTTACCTACCGTCGATGCGAAACGATTGGAAACATCGAATATCACGTATTCGTCCGAATTTTAGATAGAAAGAATGATTGCGGGAGCTGGGAAGTGAATCCTTACCTACCGTCGATGCGAAACGATTGGAAACATCGAATATCACGTATCCGTGCCAATTATCAATAGAAAGAACGATTGCGGGAGCTGGGAAGTGAATCCTTAGCTACCGCCGATGCGAAACGATTGGAAACATCGAATATCACGTATTCGTCCGAATTTTAGATAGAAAGAATGATTGCGGGATCTGGGAAGTGAATCCATACCTACCGTCGATGCCAAACGATTGGAAACATCGAATATCGCGTATTCGTGCCAATTATCGATAGAAAGAACGATTGCGGGAGCTGGGAAGTGAATCCTTACCTCCCGTCGATGCAGAACGATTGGAAACATCGAATGTAACGTATTCGAGCCAATTACCGACAGAAAGAACGATTGCGAGGGCTGGGAAGTGAATCCTTACCTACCGTCGATGAAAAACGATTGGAAACATCGATTAGCACGTATTCGTGCCAATTATCGATAGAAAGAACGATTGCGGGAGCTGGGAAGTGAATCCTCACCAATCGTCGATGCAAAACGATTGCAAACATCGAATAGCGCGTATTCGTGCCAATTATCGGTACAAAGAACGATTGCGGGAGCTGGGAAGTGAATCCTTTCCTACCGTCGATGCGAAACGATTGGAAACATCGAATATCACGTATTCGTGCGAATTTTAGATAGAAAGAATGATTGCGGGAGCTGGGAAGTGAATCCTTACCTACCGTCGATGCGAAACGATTGGAAACATCGAATATCACGTATGCGTGCCAATTATCGATAGAAAGAATGATTGCGGGAGCTGGGAAGTGAATCCATACCTACCGCCGATGCGAAACCATTGGAAACATCGAATATCACGTATTCGTGCGAATTTTAGATAGAAAGAATGATTGCGGGAGCTGGGAAGTGAATCCTTAGCTACCGTCGATGCAGAACGATTGGAAACATCGAATATCACGTATGCGTGCCAATTATCGATAGATCGAACGATTGCGGGAGCTGGAAAGTGAATCCTTAGCTACCGTCGATGCAGAACGATTGGAAACATCGAATTTCACGTATTCGTGCCAATTATCCATAGAAAGAACGATTGCGGGAGCAGGGAAGTGAATCCATACCTACCGCCGATGCGAAACGATTGGAAACATCGAATATCACGTATGCGTGCCAATTATCGATAGAACGAACGATTGCGGGAGCTGGAAAGTGGATCCTTAGCTACCGTCGATGCAGAACGATTGGAAACATCGAATATCACATATTCGTGCCAATTATCGATAGAAAGAACGATTGCGGGAGCTGGGAAGTGAATCCTTTCCTACCGTCGATGCGAAACGATTGGAAACATCGAATATCACGTATTCGTCCGAATTTTAGATAGAAAGAATGATTGCGGGAGCTGGGAAGAGAATCCTTACCTACCGTCGATGCAGAACGATTGGAAACATCGAATATCACGTATGCGTGCCAATTATCGATAGAACGAACGATTGCGGGAGCTGGAAAGTGGATCCTTAGCTACCGTCGATGCAGAACGATTAGAAACATCGAATGTCACATATTCGTGCCAATTATCGATAGAAAGAACGATTGCGGGAGCTGGGAAGTGAATCCTCAGCTACCATCGATGCAGAACGATTGGAAACATCGAATATCACGTATCCGTGCCAATTATCGATAGAACGAACGATTGCGGGAGCTGGAAAGTGGATCCTTAGCTACCGTCGATGCAGAACGATTGGAAACATCGAATATCACATATTCGTCCGAATTTTAGATAGAAAGAATGATTGCGGGAGCTGGGAAGTGAATCCTTACCTACCGTCGATGCGAAACGATTGGAAACATCGAATATCACGTATGCGTGCCAATTATCGATAGAACGAACGATTGCGGGAGCTGGAAAGTGGATCCTTAGCTACCGTCGATGCAGAACGATTAGAAACATCGAATATCACATATTCGTGCCAATTATCGATAGAAAGAACGATTGCGGGAGCTGGGAAGTGAATCCTCAGCTACCATCGATGCAGAACGATTGGAAACATCGAATATCACGTATCCGTGCCAATTATCGATAGAACGAACGATTGCGGGAGCTGGAAAGTGGATCCTTAGCTACCGTCGATGCAGAACGATTGGAAACATCGAATATCACATATTCGTGCCAATTATCGATAGAAAGAACGATTGCTGGAGCTGGGAAGTGAATCCTTACCTACCGTCGATGCAAAACGATTGGAAACATCGAATATCACGTATGCGTGCCAATTATCGATAGAACGAACGATTGCGGGAGCT
Source organism: Nomada ferruginata (assembly GCA_963583965.1). Taxonomy (NCBI): domain Eukaryota; kingdom Metazoa; phylum Arthropoda; class Insecta; order Hymenoptera; family Apidae; genus Nomada; species Nomada ferruginata. Next base: position 1,673,054 of record OY757225.1, on the reverse strand, counting down.
GGAAAGTGGATCCTTAGCTACCGTCGATGCAGAACGATTGGAAACATCGAATATCACGTATTCGTGCCAATTTTAGATAGAAAGAACGATTGCTGGAGCTGGGAAGTGAATCCTTACCTACCGTCGATGCAAAACGATTGGAAACATCGAATATCACGTATGCGTGCTAATTATCGATAGAAAGAACGATTGCGGGAGCTGGGAAGTTAATCCTCACCTATCGTCGATGCAAAACGATTGCAAACATCGAATAGCACGTATTCGTGCCAATTATCGATAGAAAGAACGATTGCGGGAGCTGGGAAGTGAATCCTTACCTACCGTCGATGCGAAACGATTGGAAACATCGAATATCACGTATTCGTCCGAATTTTAGATAGAAAGAATGATTGCGGGAGCTGGGAAGTGAATCCTTACCTACCGTCGATGCGAAACGATTGGAAACATCGAATATCACGTATGCGTGCCAATTATCGACAGAACGAACGATTGCGGGAGCTGGAAAGTGGATCCTTAGCTACCGTCGATGCAGAACGATTAGAAACATCGAATATCACATATTCGTGCCAATTATCGATAGAAAGAACGATTGCGGGAGCTGGGAAGTGAATCCTCAGCTACCATCGATGCAGAACGATTGGAAACATCGAATATCACGTATCCGTGCCAATTATCGATAGAACGAACGATTGCGGGAGCTGGAAAGTGGATCCTTAGCTACCGTCGATCCAGAACGATTGGAAACATCGAATATCACATATTCGTAACAATTATCGATAGAAAGAACGATTGCGGGAGCTGGGAGGTGAATCCTCAGCTACCGTTGATGCAGAACGATTGGAAACATCGAATATCACGTATCCGTGCCAATTATCGATAGAACGAACGATTGCGGGAGCTGGAAAGTGGATCCTTAGCTACCGTCGATGCAGAACGATTGGAAACATCGAATATCACATATTCGTGCCAATTATCGATAGAAAGAACGATTGCGGGAGCTGGGAGGTGAATCCTCAGCTACCGTCGATGCAGAACGATTGGAAACATCGAATATCACGTATGCGTGCCAATTATCGATAGAAAGAACGATTGCGGTTGCTGGGAAGTGAATTCTTAGCTACCGTCGATGCAGAACGATTGGAAACATCGAATATCACGTATGCGTGCCAATTATCGATAGAAAGAACGATTGCTGGAGCTGGGAAGTGAATCCTTACCTACCGTCGATGCAAAACGATTGGAAACATCGAATATCACGTATGCGTGCCAATTATCGATAGAACGAACGATTGCGGGAGCTGGAAAGTGGATCCTTAGCTACCGTCGATGCAGAACGATTGGAAACATCGAATATCACGTATTCGTGCCAATTTTAGATAGAAAGAACGATTGCTGGAGCTGGGAAGTGAATCCTTACCTACCGTCGATGCAAAACGATTGGAAACATCGAATATCACGTATGCGTGCTAATTATCGATAGAAAGAACGATTGCGGGAGCTGGGAAGTTAATACTCACCTATCGTCGATGCAAAACGATTGCAAACATCGAATAGCACGTATTCGTGCCAATTATCGATAGAAAGAACGATTGCGGGAGCTGGGAAGTGAATCCTCAGCTACCATCGATGCAGAACGATTGGAAACATCGAATATCACGTATCCGTGCCAATTATCGATAGAACGAACGATTGCGGGAGCTGGAAAGTGGATCCTTAGCTACCGTCGATGCAGAACGATTGGAAACATCGAATATCACATATTCGTCCGAATTTTAGATAGAAAGAATGATTGCGGGAGCTGGGAAGTGAATCCTTACCTACCGTCGATGCGAAACGATTGGAAACATCGAATATCACGTATGCGTGCCAATTATCGATAGAACGAACGATTGCGGGAGCTGGAAAGTGGATCCTTAGCTACCGTCGATGCAGAACGATTAGAAACATCGAATATCACATATTCGTGCCAATTATCGATAGAAAGAACGATTGCGGGAGCTGGGAAGTGAATCCTCAGCTACCATCGATGCAGAACGATTGGAAACATCGAATATCACGTATCCGTGCCAATTATCGATAGAACGAACGATTGCGGGAGCTGGAAAGTGGATCCTTAGCTACCGTCGATGCAGAACGATTGGAAACATCGAATATCACATATTCGTGCCAATTATCGATAGAAAGAACGATTGCTGGAGCTGGGAAGTGAATCCTTACCTACCGTCGATGCAAAACGATTGGAAACATCGAATATCACGTATGCGTGCCAATTATCGATAGAACGAACGATTGCGGGAGCTGGAAAGTGGATCCTTAGCTACCGTCGATGCAGAACGATTGGAAACATCGAATATCACGTATTCGTGCCAATTTTAGATAGAAAGAACGATTGCTGGAGCTGGGAAGTGAATCCTTACCTACCGTCGATGCAAAACGATTGGAAACATCGAATATCACGTATGCGTGCTAATTATCGATAGAAAGAACGATTGCGGGAGCTGGGAAGTTAATCCTCACCTATCGTCGATGCAAAACGATTGCAAACATCGAATAGCACGTATTCGTGCCAATTATCGATAGAAAGAACGATTGCGGGAGCTGGGAAGTGAATCCTTACCTACCGTCGATGCGAAACGATTGGAAACATCGAATATCACGTATTCGTCCGAATTTTAGATAGAAAGAATGATTGCGGGAGCTGGGAAGTGAATCCTTACCTACCGTCGATGCGAAACGATTGGAAACATCGAATATCACGTATGCGTGCCAATTATCGACAGAACGAACGATTGCGGGAGCTGGAAAGTGGATCCTTAGCTACCGTCGATGCAGAACGATTAGAAACATCGAATATCACATATTCGTGCCAATTATCGATAGAAAGAACGATTGCGGGAGCTGGGAAGTGAATCCTCAGCTACCATCGATGCAGAACGATTGGAAACATCGAATATCACGTATCCGTGCCAATTATCGATAGAACGAACGATTGCGGGAGCTGGAAAGTGGATCCTTAGCTACCGTCGATGCAGAACGATTGGAAACATCGAATATCACATATTCGTGCCAATTATCGATAGAAAGAACGATTGCGGGAGCTGGGAGGTGAATCCTCAGCTACCGTCGATGCAGAACGATTGGAAACATCGAATATCACGTATCCGTGCCAATTATCGATAGAACGAACGATTGCGGGAGCTGGAAAGTGGATCCTTAGCTACCGTCGATGCAGAACGATTGGAAACATCGAATATCACATATTCGTGCCAATTATCGATAGAAAGAACGATTGCGGGAGCTGGGAGGTGAATCCTCAGCTACCGTCGATGCAGAACGATTGGAAACATCGAATATCACGTATGCGTGCCAATTATCGATAGAAAGAACGATTGCGGTTGCTGGGAAGTGAATTCTAAGCTACCGTCGATGCAGAACGATTGGAAACATCGAATATCACGTATGCGTGCCAATTATCGATAGAAAGAACGATTGCTGGAGCTGGGAAGTGAATCCTTACCTACCGTCGATGCAAAACGATTTGAAACATCGAATATCACGTATGCGTGCCAATTATCGATAGAACGAACGATTGCGGGAGCTGGAAAGTGGATCCTTAGCTACCGTCGATGCAGAACGATTGGAAACATCGAATATCACGTATTCGTGCCAATTTTAGATAGAAAGAACGATTGCTGGAGCTGGGAAGTGAATCCTTACCTACCGTCGATGCAAAACGATTGGAAACATCGAATATCACGTATGCGTGCTAATTATCGATAGAAAGAACGATTGCGGGAGCTGGGAAGTTAATACTCACCTATCGTCGATGCAAAACGATTGCAAACATCAAATAGCACGTATTCGTGCCAATTATCGATAGAAAGAACGATTGCGGGAGCTGGGAAGTGAATCCTTACCTACCGTCGATGCGAAACGATTGGAAACATCGAATATCACGTATGCGTGCCAATTATCGATAGAACGAACGATTGCGGGAGCTGGAAAGTGGATCCTTAGCTACCGTCGATGCAGAACGATTAGAAACATCGAATATCACATATTCGTGCCAATTATCGATAGAAAGAACGATTGCGGGAGCTGGGAAGTGAATCCTCAGCTACCATCGATGCAGAACGATTGGAAACATCGAATATCACGTATCCGTGCCAATTATCGATAGAACGAACGATTGCGGGAGCTGGAAAGTGGATCCTTAGCTACCGTCGATGCAGAACGATTGGAAACATCGAATATCACATATTCGTGCCAATTATCGATAGAAAGAACGATTGCTGGAGCTGGGAAGTGAATCCTTACCTACCGTCGATGCAAAACGATTGGAAACATCGAATATCACGTATGCGTGCCAATTATCGATAGAACGAACGATTGCGGGAGCTGGAAAGTGGATCCTTAGCTACCGTCGATGCAGAACGATTGGAAACATCGAATATCACGTATTCGTGCCAATTTTAGATAGAAAGAACGATTGCTGGAGCTGGGAAGTGAATCCTTACCTACCGTCGATGCAAAACGATTGGAAACATCGAATATCACGTATGCGTGCTAATTATCGATAGAAAGAACGATTGCGGGAGCTGGGAAGTTAATCCTCACCTATCGTCGATGCAAAACGATTGCAAACATCGAATAGCACGTATTCGTGCCAATTATCGATAGAAAGAACGATTGCGGGAGCTGGGAAGTGAATCCTTACCTACCGTCGATGCGAAACGATTGGAAACATCGAATATCACGTATTCGTCCGAATTTTAGATAGAAAGAATGATTGCGGGAGCTGGGAAGTGAATCCTTACCTACCGTCGATGCGAAACGATTGGAAACATCGAATATCACGTATGCGTGCCAATTATCGACAGAACGAACGATTGCGGGAGCTGGAAAGTGGATCCTTAGCTACCGTCGATGCAGAACGATTAGAAACATCGAATATCACATATTCGTGCCAATTATCGATAGAAAGAACGATTGCGGGAGCTGGGAAGTGAATCCTCAGCTACCATCGATGCAGAACGATTGGAAACATCGAATATCACGTATCCGTGCCAATTATCGATAGAACGAACGATTGCGGGAGCTGGAAAGTGGATCCTTAGCTACCGTCGATGCAGAACGATTGGAAACATCGAATATCACATATTCGTGCCAATTATCGATAGAAAGAACGATTGCGGGAGCTGGGAGGTGAATCCTCAGCTACCGTTGATGCAGAACGATTGGAAACATCGAATATCACGTATCCGTGCCAATTATCGATAGAACGAACGATTGCGGGAGCTGGAAAGTGGATCCTTAGCTACCGTCGATGCAGAACGATTGGAAACATCGAATATCACATATTCGTGCCAATTATCGATAGAAAGAACGATTGCGGGAGCTGGGAGGTGAATCCTCAGCTACCGTCGATGCAGAACGATTGGAAACATCGAATATCACGTATGCGTGCCAATTATCGATAGAAAGAACGATTGCGGTTGCTGGGAAGTGAATTCTTAGCTACCGTCGATGCAGAACGATTGGAAACATCGAATATCACGTATGCGTGCCAATTATCGATAGAAAGAACGATTGCTGGAGCTGGGAAGTGAATCCTTACCTACCGTCGATGCAAAACGATTGGAAACATCGAATATCACGTATGCGTGCCAATTATCGATAGAACGAACGATTGCGGGAGCTGGAAAGTGGATCCTTAGCTACCGTCGATGCAGAACGATTGGAAACATCGAATATCACGTATTCGTGCCAATTTTAGATAGAAAGAACGATTGCTGGAGCTGGGAAGTGAATCCTTACCTACCGTCGATGCAAAACGATTGGAAACATCGAATATCACGTATGCGTGCTAATTATCGATAGAAAGAACGATTGCGGGAGCTGGGAAGTTAATACTCACCTATCGTCGATGCAAAACGATTGCAAACATCGAATAGCACGTATTCGTGCCAATTATCGATAGAAAGAACGATTGCGGGAGCTGGGAAGTGAATCCTCAGCTACCATCGATGCAGAACGATTGGAAACATCGAATATCACGTATCCGTGCCAATTATCGATAGAACGAACGATTGCGGGAGCTGGAAAGTGGATCCTTAGCTACCGTCGATGCAGAACGATTGGAAACATCGAATATCACATATTCGTCCGAATTTTAGATAGAAAGAATGATTGCGGGAGCTGGGAAGTGAATCCTTACCTACCGTCGATGCGAAACGATTGGAAACATCGAATATCACGTATGCGTGCCAATTATCGATAGAACGAACGATTGCGGGAGCTGGAAAGTGGATCCTTAGCTACCGTCGATGCAGAACGATTAGAAACATCGAATATCACATATTCGTGCCAATTATCGATAGAAAGAACGATTGCGGGAGCTGGGAAGTGAATCCTCAGCTACCATCGATGCAGAACGATTGGAAACATCGAATATCACGTATCCGTGCCAATTATCGATAGAACGAACGATTGCGGGAGCTGGAAAGTGGATCCTTAGCTACCGTCGATGCAGAACGATTGGAAACATCGAATATCACATATTCGTGCCAATTATCGATAGAAAGAACGATTGCTGGAGCTGGGAAGTGAATCCTTACCTACCGTCGATGCAAAACGATTGGAAACATCGAATATCACGTATGCGTGCCAATTATCGATAGAACGAACGATTGCGGGAGCTGGAAAGTGGATCCTTAGCTACCGTCGATGCAGAACGATTGGAAACATCGAATATCACGTATTCGTGCCAATTTTAGATAGAAAGAACGATTGCTGGAGCTGGGAAGTGAATCCTTACCTACCGTCGATGCAAAACGATTGGAAACATCGAATATCACGTATGCGTGCTAATTATCGATAGAAAGAACGATTGCGGGAGCTGGGAAGTTAATCCTCACCTATCGTCGATGCAAAACGATTGCAAACATCGAATAGCACGTATTCGTGCCAATTATCGATAGAAAGAACGATTGCGGGAGCTGGGAAGTGAATCCTTACCTACCGTCGATGCGAAACGATTGGAAACATCGAATATCACGTATTCGTCCGAATTTTAGATAGAAAGAATGATTGCGGGAGCTGGGAAGTGAATCCTTACCTACCGTCGATGCGAAACGATTGGAAACATCGAATATCACGTATGCGTGCCAATTATCGACAGAACGAACGATTGCGGGAGCTGGAAAGTGGATCCTTAGCTACCGTCGATGCAGAACGATTAGAAACATCGAATATCACATATTCGTGCCAATTATCGATAGAAAGAACGATTGCGGGAGCTGGGAAGTGAATCCTCAGCTACCATCGATGCAGAACGATTGGAAACATCGAATATCACGTATCCGTGCCAATTATCGATAGAACGAACGATTGCGGGAGCTGGAAAGTGGATCCTTAGCTACCGTCGATGCAGAACGATTGGAAACATCGAATATCACATATTCGTGCCAATTATCGATAGAAAGAACGATTGCGGGAGCTGGGAGGTGAATCCTCAGCTACCGTCGATGCAGAACGATTGGAAACATCGAATATCACGTATCCGTGCCAATTATCGATAGAACGAACGATTGCGGGAGCTGGAAAGTGGATCCTTAGCTACCGTCGATGCAGAACGATTGGAAACATCGAATATCACATATTCGTGCCAATTATCGATAGAAAGAACGATTGCGGGAGCTGGGAGGTGAATCCTCAGCTACCGTCGATGCAGAACGATTGGAAACATCGAATATCACGTATGCGTGCCAATTATCGATAGAAAGAACGATTGCGGTTGCTGGGAAGTGAATTCTTAGCTACCGTCGATGCAGAACGATTGGAAACATCGAATATCACGTATGCGTGCCAATTATCGATAGAAAGAACGATTGCTGGAGCTGGGAAGTGAATCCTTACCTACCGTCGATGCAAAACGATTTGAAACATCGAATATCACGTATGCGTGCCAATTATCGATAGAACGAACGATTGCGGGAGCTGGAAAGTGGATCCTTAGCTACCGTCGATGCAGAACGATTGGAAACATCGAATATCACGTATTCGTGCCAATTTTAGATAGAAAGAACGATTGCTGGAGCTGGGAAGTGAATCCTTACCTACCGTCGATGCAAAACGATTGGAAACATCGAATATCACGTATGCGTGCTAATTATCGATAGAAAGAACGATTGCGGGAGCTGGGAAGTTAATACTCACCTATCGTCGATGCAAAACGATTGCAAACATCGAATAGCACGTATTCGTGCCAATTATCGATAGAAAGAACGATTGCGGGAGCTGGGAAGTGAATCCTTACCTACCGTCGATGCGAAACGATTGGAAACATCGAATATCACGTATGCGTGCCAATTATCGATAGAACGAACGATTGCGGGAGCTGGAAAGTGGATCCTTAGCTACCGTCGATGCAGAACGATTAGAAACATCGAATATCACATATTCGTGCCAATTATCGATAGAAAGAACGATTGCGGGAGCTGGGAAGTGAATCCTTAGCTACCGCCGATGCGAAACGATTGGAAACATCGAATATCACGTATTCGTCCGAATTTTAGATAGAAAGAATGATTGCGGGAGCTGGGAAGTGAATCCATACCTACCGCCGATGCGAAACCATTGGAAACATCGAATATCACGTATTCGTGCGAATTTTAGATAGAAAGAATGATTGCGGGAGCTGGGAAGTGAATCCTTAGCTACCGTCGATGCAGAACGATTGGAAACATCGAATATCACGTATGCGTGCCAATTATCGATAGAACGAACGATTGCGGGAGCTGGAAAGTGAATCCTTAGCTACCGTCGATGCAGAACGATTGGAAACATCGAATTTCACGTATTCGTGCCAATTATCCATAGAAAGAACGATTGCGGGAGCAGGGAAGTGAATCCATACCTACCGCCGATGCGAAACGATTGGAAACATCGAATATCACGTATGCGTGCCAATTATCGATAGAACGAACGATTGCGGGAGCTGGAAAGTGGATCCTTAGCTACCGTCGATGCAGAACGATTGTAAACATCGAATATCACATATTCGTGCCAATTATCGATAGAAAGAAAGATTGCGGGAGCTGGGAAGTGAATCCTTTCCTACCGTCGATGCGAAACGATTGGAAACATCGAATATCACGTATTCGTCCGAATTTTAGATAGAAAGAATGATTGCGGGAGCTGGGAAGTGAATCCTTACCTACCGTCGATGCGAAACGATTGGAAACATCGAATATCACGTATGCGTGCCAATTATCGACAGAACGAACGATTGCGGGAGCTGGAAAGTGGATCCTTAGCTACCGTCGATGCAGAACGATTAGAAACATCGAATATCACATATTCGTGCCAATTATCGATAGAAAGAACGATTGCGGGAGCTGGGAAGTGAATCCTCAGCTACCATCGATGCAGAACGATTGGAAACATCGAATATCACGTATCCGTGCCAATTATCGATAGAACGAACGATTGCGGGAGCTGGAAAGTGGATCCTTAGCTACCGTCGATGCAGAACGATTGGAAACATCGAATATCACATATTCGTGCCAATTATCGATAGAAAGAACGATTGCGGGAGCTGGGAGGTGAATCCTCAGCTACCGTCGATGCAGAACGATTGGAAACATCGAATATCACGTATGCGTGCCAATTATCGATAGAAAGAACGATTGCGGTTGCTGGGAAGTGAATTCTTAGCTACCGTCGATGCAGAACGATTGGAAACATCGAATATCACGTATGCGTGCCAATTATCGATAGAAAGAACGATTGCTGGAGCTGGGAAGTGAATCCTTACCTACCGTCGATGCAAAACGATTGGAAACATCGAATATCACGTATTCGTGCGAATTTTAGATAGAAAGAATGATTGCGGGAGCTGGGAAGTGAATCCTTACCTACCGTCGATGCGAAACGATTGGAAACATCGAATATCACGTATGCGTGCTAATTATCGATAGAAAGAACGATTGCGGGAGCTGGGAAGTTAATCCTCACCTATCGTCGATGCAAAACGATTGCAAACATCGAATAGCACGTATTCGTGCCAATTATCGATAGAAAGAACGATTGCGGGAGCTGGGAAGTGAATCCTTACCTACCGTAGATGCAAAACGATTGGAAACATCGAATATCACGTATGCGTGCCAATTATCGATAGAACGAACGATTGCGGGAGCTGGAAAGTGGATCCTTAGCTACCGTCGATGCAGAACGATTAGAAACATCGAATATCACATATTCGTGCCAATTATCGATAGAAAGAACGATTGCGGGAGCTGGGAAGTGAATCCTTAGCTACCGCCGATGCGAAACGATTGGAAACATCGAATATCACGTATTCGTCCGAATTTTAGATAGAAAGAATGATTACGGGAGCTGGGAAGTGAATCCATACCTACCGCCGATGCGAAACCATTGGAAACATCGAATATCACGTATTCGTGCGAATTTTAGATAGAAAGAATGATTGCGGGAGCTGGGAAGTGAATCCTTAGCTACCGTCGATGCAGAACGATTAGAAACATCGAATATCACATATTCGTGCCAATTATCGATAGAAAGAACGATTGCGGGAGCTGGGAAGTGAATCCTCAGCTACCATCGATGCCGAACGATTGGAAACATCGAATATCACGTATCCGTGCCAATTATCAATAGAAAGAACGATTGCGGGAGCTGGGAAGTGAATCCTTAGCTACCGCCGATGCGAAACGATTGGAAACATCGAATATCACGTATTCGTCCGAATTTTAGATAGAAAGAATGATTGCGGGAGCTGGGAAGTGAATCCATACCTACCGTCGATGCCAAACGATTGGAAACATCGAATATCGCGTATTCGTGCCAATTATCGATAGAAAGAACGATTGCGGGAGCTGGGAAGTGAATCCTTACCTCCCGTCGATGCAGAACGATTGGAAACATCGAATGTAACGTATTCGAGCCAATTACCGACAGAAAGAACGATTGCGAGGGCTGGGAAGTGAATCCTTACCTACCGTCGATGAAAAACGATTGGAAACATCGAATAGCACGTATTCGTGCCAATTATCGATAGAAAGAACGATTGCGGGAGCTGGGAAGTGAATCCTCACCAATCGTCGATGCAAAACGATTGCAAACATCGAATAGCGCGTATTCGTGCCAATTATCGGTACAAAGAACGATTGCGGGAACTGGGAAGTGAATCATTTCCTACCGTCGATGCGAAACGATTGGGAACATCGAATATCACGTATTCGTGCGAATTTTAGATAGAAAGAATGATTGCGGGAGCTGGGAAGTGAATCCTTACCTACCGTCGATGCGAAACGATTGGAAACATCGAATATCACGTATGCGTGCCAATTATCGATAGAACGAACGATTGCGGGAGCTGGAAAGTGGATCCTTAGCTACCGTCGATGCAGAACGATTACAAACATCGAATATCACATATTCGTGCCAATTATCGATAGAAAGAACGATTGCGGGAGCTGGGAAGTGAATCCTTAGCTACCGCCGATGCGAAACGATTGGAAACATCGAATATCACGTATTCGTCCGAATTTTAGATAGAAAGAATGATTACGGGAGCTGGGAAGTGAATCCATACCTACCGCCGATGCGAAACCATTGGAAACATCGAATATCACGTATTCGTGCGAATTTTAGATAGAAAGAATGATTGCGGGAGCTGGGAAGTGAATCCTTAGCTACCGTCGATGCAGAACGATTAGAAACATCGAATATCACATATTCGTGCCAATTATCGATAGAACGAACGATTGCGGGAGCTGGGAAGTGAATCCTCAGCTACCATCGATGCCGAACGATTGGAAACATCGAATATCACGTATCCGTGCCAATTATCAATAGAAAGAACGATTGCGGGAGCTGGGAAGTGAATCCTTAGCTACCGCCGATGCGAAACGATTGGAAACATCGAATATCACGTATTCGTCCGAATTTTAGATAGAAAGAATGATTGCGGGAGCTGGGAAGTGAATCCATACCTACCGTCGATGCCAAACGATTGGAAACATCGAATATCGCGTATTCGTGCCAATTATCGATAGAAAGAACGATTGCGGGAGCTGGGAAGTGAATCCTTACCTCCCGTCGATGCGAAACGATTGGAAACATCGAATATCACGTATTCGTGCGAATTTTAGATAGAAAGAATGATTGCGGGAGCTGGGAAGTGAATCCTTACCTACCGTCGATGCGAAACGATTGGAAACATCGAATATCACGTATGCGTGCCAATTATCGATAGAACGAACGATTGCGGGAGCTGGAAAGTGGATCCTTAGCTACCGTCGATGCAGAACGATTGGAAACATCGAATATCACATATTCGTGTCAATTATCGATAGAAAGAACGATTGCGGGAGCTGGGAAGTGAATCCTCAGCTACCGTCGATGCAGAACGATTGGAAACATCGAATATCACGTATGCGTGCCAATTATCGATAGAAAGAATGATTGCGGGAGCTGGGAAGTGAATCCATACCTACCGCCGATGCGAAACCATTGGAAACATCGAATATCACGTATTCGTGCGAATTTTAGATAGAAAGAATGATTGCGGGAGCTGGGAAGTGAATCCTTAGCTACCGTCGATGCAGAACGATTGGAAACATCGAATATCACGTATGCGTGCCAATTATCGATAGAACGAACGATTGCGGGAGCTGGAAAGTGAATCCTTAGCTACCGTCGATGCAGAACGATTGGAAACATCGAATTTCACGTATTCGTGTCAATTATCGATAGAAAGAACGATTGCTGGAGCTGGGAAGTGAATCCTTAGCTACCGTCGATGCAGAACGATTGGAAACATCGAATTTCACGTATTTGTGCCAATTATCCATAGAAAGAACGATTGCGGGAGCAGGGAAGTAAATCCATACCTACCGCCGATGCGAAACGATTGGAAACATCGAATATCACGTATTCGTGCGAATTTTAGATAGAAAGAATGATTGCGGGAGCTGAGAAGTGAATCCTTACCTACCGTCGATGCGAAACGATTGGAAACATCGAATATCACGTATGCGTGCCAATTATCGATAGAACGAACGATTGCGGGAGCTGGAAAGTGGATCCTTAGCTACCGTCGATGCAGAACGATTAGAAACATCGAATATCACATATTCGTGCCAATTATCGATAGAAAGAACGATTGCGGGAGCTGGGAAGTGAATCCTTAGCTACCGCCGATGCGAAACGATTGGAAACATCGAATATCACGTATTCGTCCGAATTTTAGATAGAAAGAATGATTACGGGAGCTGGGAAGTGAATCCATACCTACCGCCGATGCGAAACCATTGGAAACATCGAATATCACGTATTCGTGCGAATTTTAGATAGAAAGAATGATTGCGGGAGCTGGGAAGTGAATCCTTAGCTACCGTCGATGCAGAACGATTAGAAACATCGAATATCACATATTCGTGCCAATTATCGATAGAAAGAACGATTGCGGGAGCTGGGAAGTGAATCCTCAGCTACCATCGATGCCGAACGATTGGAAACATCGAATATCACGTATCCGTGCCAATTATCAATAGAAAGAACGATTGCGGGAGCTGGGAAGTGAATCCTTAGCTACCGCCGATGCGAAACGATTGGAAACATCGAATATCACGTATTCGTCCGAATTTTAGATAGAAAGAATGATTGCGGGAGCTGGGAAGTGAATCCATACCTACCGTCGATGCCAAACGATTGGAAACATCGAATATCACGTATGCGTGCCAATTATCGATAGAAAGAATGATTGCGGGAGCTGGGAAGTGAATCCATACCTACCGCCGATGCGAAACCATTGGAAACATCGAATATCACGTATTCGTGCCAATTATCGGTACAAAGAACGATTGCGGGAGCTGGGAAGTGAATCCTTTCCTACCGTCGATGCGAAACGATTGGAAACATCGAATATCACGTATTCGTGCGAATTTTAGATAGAAAGAATGATTGCGGGAGCTGGGAAGTGAATCCTTACCTACCGTCGATGCGAAACGATTGGAAACATCGAATATCACGTATGCGTGCCAATTATCGATAGAAAGAATGATTGCGGGAGCTGGGAAGTGAATCCATACCTACCGCCGATGCGAAACCATTGGAAACATCGAATATCACGTATTCGTGCGAATTTTAGATAGAAAGAATGATTGCGGGAGCTGGGAAGTGAATCCTTAGCTACCGTCGATGCAGAACGATTGGAAACATCGAATATCACGTATGCGTGCCAATTATCGATAGAACGAACGATTGCGGGAGCTGGAAAGTGAATCCTTAGCTACCGTCGATGCAGAACGATTGGAAACATCGAATTTCACGTATTCGTGCCAATTATCCATAGAAAGAACGATTGCGGGAGCAGGGAAGTGAATCCATACCTACCGCCGATGCGAAACGATTGGAAACATCGAATATCACGTATGCGTGCCAATGATCGATAGAACGAACGATTGCGGGAGCTGGAAAGTGGATCCTTAGCTACCGTCGATGCAGAACGATTGGAAACATCGAATATCACATATTCGTGCCAATTATCGATAGAAAGAACGATTGCGGGAGCTGGGAAGTGAATCCTTTCCTACCGTCGATGCGAAACGATTGGAAACATCGAATATCACGTATTCGTCCGAATTTTAGATAGAAAGAATGATTGCGGGAGCTGGGAAGAGAATCCTTACTTACCGTCGATGCGAAACGATTGGAAACATCGAATATCACGTATGCGTGCCAATTATCGATAGAACGAACGATTGCGGGAGCTGGAAAGTGGATCCTTAGCTACCGTCGATGCAGAACGATTAGAAACATCGAATATCACATATTCGTGCCAATTATCGATAGAAAGAACGATTGCGGGAGCTGGGAAGTGAATCCTCAGCTACCATCGATGCAGAACGATTGGAAACATCGAATATCACGTATGCGTGCCAATTATCGATAGAAAGAACGATTGCGGTTGCTGGGAAGTGAATTCTTAGCTACCGTCGATGCAGAACGATTGGAAACATCGAATATCACGTATGCGTGCCAATTATCGATAGAACGAACGATTGCGGGAGCTGGAAAGTGGATCCTTAGCTACCGTCGATGCAGAACGATTAGAAACATCGAATATCACATATTCGTGCCAATTATCGATAGAAAGAACGATTGCGGGAGCTGGGAAGTGAATCCTCAGCTACCATCGATGCAGAACGATTGGAAACATCGAATATCACGTATCCGTGCCAATTATCGATAGAACGAACGATTGCGGGAGCTGGAAAGTGGATCCTTAGCTACCGTCGATGCAGAACGATTGGAAACATCGAATATCACATATTCGTCCGAATTTTAGATAGAAAGAATGATTGCGGGAGCTGGGAAGTGAATCCTTACCTACCGTCGATGCCAAACGATTGGAAACATCGAATATCACGTATGCGTGCCAATTATCGATAGAACGAACGATTGCGGGAGCTGGAAAGTGGATCCTTAGCTACCGTCGATGCAGAACGATTAGAAACATCGAATATCACATATTCGTGCCAATTATCGATAGAAAGAACGATTGCGGGAGCTGGGAAGTGAATCCTCAGCTACCATCGATGCAGAACGATTGGAAACATCGAATATCACGTATCCGTGCCAATTATCGATAGAACGAACGATTGCGGGAGCTGGAAAGTGGATCCTTAGCTACCGTCGATGCAGAACGATTGGAAACATCGAATATCACATATTCGTGCCAAATATCGATAGAAAGAACGATTGCGGGAGCTGGGAGGTGAATCCTCAGCTACCGTCGATGCAGAACGATTGGAAACATCGAATATCACGTATGCGTGCCAATTATCGATAGAAAGAACGATTGCGGTTGCTGGGAAGTGAATTCTTAGCTACCGTCGATGCAGAACGATTGGAAACATCGAATATCACGTATGCGTGCCAATTATCGATAGAAAGAACGATTGCTGGAGCTGGGAAGTGAATCCTTACCTACCGTCGATGCAAAACGATTGGAAACATCGAATATCACGTATTCGTGCGAATTTTAGATAGAAAGAATGATTGCGGGAGCTGGGAAGTGAATCCTTACCTACCGTCGATGCGAAACGATTGGAAACATCGAATATCACGTATGCGTGCCAATTATCGATAGAACGAACGATTGCGGGAGCTGGAAAGTGGATCCTTAGCTACCGTCGATGCAGAACGATTGGAAACATCGAATATCACGTATTCGTGCCAATTTTAGATAGAAAGAACGATTGCTGGAGCTGGGAAGTGAATCCTTACCTACCGTCGATGCAAAACGATTGGAAACATCGAATATCACGTATGCGTGCTAATTATCGATAGAAAGAACGATTGCGGGAGCTGGGAAGTTAATCCTCACCTATCGTCGACGCAAAACGATTGCAAACATCGAATAGCACGTATTCGTGCCAATTATCGATAGAAAGAACGATTGCGGGAGCTGGGAAGTGAATCCTTACCTACCGTCGATGCAAAACGATTGGAAACCTCGAATAGCACGTATTCGTGTCAATTATCGATAGAAAGAACGATTGCTGGAGCTGGGAAGTGAATCCTTAGCTACCGTCGATGCAGAACGATTGGAAACATCGAATTTCACGTATTCGTGCCAATTATCCATAGAAAGAACGATTGCGGGAGCAGGGAAGTGAATCCATACCTACCGCCGATGCGAAACGATTGGAAACATCGAATATCACGTATTCGTGCGAATTTTAGATAGAAAGAATGATTGCGGGAGCTGGGAAGTGAATCCTTACCTACCGTCGATGCGAAACGATTGGAAACATCGAATATCACGTATGCGTGCCAATTATCGATAGAACGAACGATTGCGGGAGCTGGAAAGTGGATCCTTAGCTACCGTCGATGCAGAACGATTAGAAACATCGAATATCACATATTCGTGCCAATTATCGATAGAAAGAACGATTGCGGGAGCTGGGAAGTGAATCCTTAGCTACCGCCGATGCGAAACGATTGGAAACATCGAATATCACGTATTCGTCCGAATTTTAGATAGAAAGAATGATTACGGGAGCTGGGAAGTGAATCCATACCTACCGCCGATGCGAAACCATTGGAAACATCGAATATCACGTATTCGTGCGAAAGTTAGATAGAAAGAATGATTGCGGGAGCTGGGAAGTGAATCCTTAGCTACCGTCGATGCAGAACGATTAGAAACATCGAATATCACATATTCGTGCCAATTATCGATAGAAAGAACGATTGCGGGAGCTGGGAAGTGAATCCTCAGCTACCATCGATGCCGAACGATTGGAAACATCGAATATCACGTATCCGTGCCAATTATCAATAGAAAGAACGATTGCGGGAGCTGGGAAGTGAATCCTTAGCTACCGCCGATGCGAAACGATTGGAAACATCGAATATCACGTATTCGTCCGAATTTTAGATAGAAAGAATGATTGCGGGAGCTGGGAAGTGAATCCATACCTACCGTCGATGCCAAACGATTGGAAACATCGAATATCGCGTATTCGTGCCAATTATCGATAGAAAGAACGATTGCGGGAGCTGGGAAGTGAATCCTTACCTCCCGTCGATGCAGAATGATTGGAAACATCGAATGTAACGTATTCGAGCCAATTACCGACAGAAAGAACGATTGCGAGGGCTGGGAAGTGAATCCTTACCTACCGTCGATGAAAAACGATTGGAAACATCGAATAGCACGTATTCGTGCCAATTATCGATAGAACGAACGATTGCGGGAGCTGGAAAGTGGATCCTCACCAATCGTCGATGCAAAACGATTGCAAACATCGAATAGCGCGTATTCGTGCCAATTATCGGTACAAAGAACGATTGCGGGAGCTGGGAAGTGAATCATTTCCTACCGTCGATGCGAAACGATTGGAAACATCGAATATCACGTATTCGTGCGAATTTTAGATAGAAAGAATGATTGCGGGAGCTGGGAAGTGAATCCTTACCTACCGTCGATGCGAAACGATTGGAAACATCGAATATCACGTATGCGTGCCAATTATCGATAGAACGAACGATTGCGGGAGCTGGAAAGTGGATCCTCACCAATCGTCGATGCAAAACGATTGCAAACATCGAATAGCGCGTATTCGTGCCAATTATCGGTACAAAGAACGATTGCGGGAGCTGGGAAGTGAATCATTTCCTACCGTCGATGCGAAACGATTGGAAACATCGAATATGACGTATTCGTGCGAATTTTAGATAGAAAGAATGATTGCGGGAGCTGGGAAGTGAATCCTTACCTACCGTCGATGCGAAACGATTGGAAACATCGAATATCACGTATCCGTGCCAATTATCAATAGAAAGAACGATTGCGGGAGCTGGGAAGTGAATCCTTAGCTACCGCCGATGCGAAACGATTGGAAACATCGAATATCACGTATTCGTCCGAATTTTAGATAGAAAGAATGATTGCGGGAGCTGGGAAGTGAATCCATACCTACCGTCGATGCCAAACGATTGGAAACATCGAATATCGCGTATTCGTGCCAATTAACGATAGAAAGAACGATTGCGGGAGCTGGGAAGTGAATCCTTACCTCCCGTCGATGCAGAACGATTGGAAACTTCGAATATCACGTATGCGTGCCAATTATCGATAGAAAGAACGATTGCGGGAGCTGGGAAGTGAATCATTTCCTACCGTCGATGCGAAACGATTGGAAACATCGAATATCACGTATTCGTGCGAATTTTAGATAGAAAGAATGATTGCGGGAGCTGGGAAGTGAATCCATACCTACCGCCGATGCGAAACCATTGGAAACATCGAATATCACGTATTCGTGCGAATTTTAGATAGAAAGAATGATTGCGGGAGCTGGGAAGTGAATCCTTAGCTACCGTCGATGCAGAACGATTGGAAACATCGAATATCACGTATGCGTGCCAATTATCGATAGAACGAACGATTGCGGGAGCTGGAAAGTGAATCCTTAGCTACCGTCGATGCAGAACGATTGGAAACATCGAATTTCACGTATTCGTGCCAATTATCCATAGAAAGAACGATTGCGGGAGCAGGGAAGTGAATCCATACCTACCGCCGATGCGAAACGATTGGAAACATCGAATATCACGTATGCGTGCCAATTATCGATAGAACGAACGATTGCGGGAGCTGGAAAGTGGATCCTTAGCTACCGTCGATGCAGAACGATTGGAAACATCGAATATCACATATTCGTGCCAATTATCGATAGAAAGAACGATTGCGGGAGCTGGGAAGTGAATCCTTTCCTACCGTCGATGCGAAACGATTGGAAACATCGAATATCACGTATTCGTCCGAATTTTAGATAGAAAGAATGATTGCGGGAGCTGGGAAGTGAATCCTTACCTACCGTCGATGCGAAACGATTGGAAACATCGAATATCACGTATGCGTGCCAATTATCGATAGAACGAACGATTGCGGGAGCTGGAAAGTGGATCCTTAGCTACCGTCGATGCAGAACGATTAGAAACATCGAATATCACATATTCGTGCCAATTATCGATAGAAAGAACGATTGCGGGAGCTGGAAAGTGAATCCTCAGCTACCATCGATGCAGAACGATTGGAAACATCGAATATCACGTATCCGTGCCAATTATCGATAGAACGAACGATTGCGGGAGCTGGAAAGTGGATCCTTAGCTACCGTCGATGCAGAACGATTGGAAACATCGAATATCACGTATTCGTGCCAATTTTAGATAGAAAGAACGATTGCTGGAGCTGGGAAGTGAATCCTTACCTACCGTCGATGCAAAACGATTGGAAACATCGAATATCACGTATGCGTGCTAATTATCGATAGAAAGAACGATTGCGGGAGCTGGGAAGTTAATCCTCACCTATCGTCGATGCAAAACGATTGCAAACATCGAATAGCACGTATTCGTGCCAATTATCGATAGAAAGAACGATTGCGGGAGCTGGGAAGTGAATCCTTACCTACCGTCGATGCAAAACGATTGGAAACCTCGAATAGCACGTATTCGTGTCAATTATCGATAGAAAGAACGATTGCTGGAGCTGGGAAGTGAATCCTTAGCTACCGTCGATGCAGAACGATTGGAAACATCGAATTTCACGTATTTGTGCCAATTATCCATAGAAAGAACGATTGCGGGAGCAGGGAAGTAAATCCATACCTACCGCCGATGCGAAACGATTGGAAACATCGAATATCACGTATTCGTGCGAATTTTAGATAGAAAGAATGATTGCGGGAGCTGGGAAGTGAATCCTTACCTACCGTCGATGCGAAACGATTGGAAACATCGAATATCACGTATGCGTGCCAATTATCGATAGAACGAACGATTGCGGGAGCTGGAAAGTGGATCCTTAGCTACCGTCGATGCAGAACGATTAGAAACATCGAATATCACATATTCGTGCCAATTATCGATAGAAAGAACGATTGCGGGAGCTGGGAAGTGAATCCTTAGCTACCGCCGATGCGAAACGATTGGAAACATCGAATATCACGTATTCGTCCGAATTTTAGATAGAAAGAATGATTACGGGAGCTGGGAAGTGAATCCATACCTACCGCCGATGCGAAACCATTGGAAACATCGAATATCACGTATTCGTGCGAATTTTAGATAGAAAGAATGATTGCGGGAGCTGGGAAGTGAATCCTTAGCTACCGTCGATGCAGAACGATTAGAAACATCGAATATCACATATTCGTGCCAATTATCGATAGAAAGAACGATTGCGGGAGCTGGGAAGTGAATCCTCAGCTACCATCGATGCCGAACGATTGGAAACATCGAATATCACGTATCCGTGCCAATTATCAATAGAAAGAACGATTGCGGGAGCTGGGAAGTGAATCCTTAGCTACCGCCGATGCGAAACGATTGGAAACATCGAATATCACGTATTCGTCCGAATTTTAGATAGAAAGAATGATTGCGGGAGCTGGGAAGTGAATCCATACCTACCGTCGATGCCAAACGATTGGAAACATCGAATATCGCGTATTCGTGCCAATTATCGATAGAAAGAACGATTGCGGGAGCTGGGAAGTGAATCCTTACCTCCCGTCGATGCAGAACGATTGGAAACATCGAATGTAACGTATTCGAGCCAATTACCGACAGAAAGAACGATTGCGAGGGCTGGGAAGTGAATCCTTACCTACCGTCGATGAAAAACGATTGGAAACATCGATTAGCACGTATTCGTGCCAATTATCGATAGAAAGAACGATTGCGGGAGCTGGGAAGTGAATCCTCACCAATCGTCGATGCAAAACGATTGCAAACATCGAATAGCGCGTATTCGTGCCAATTATCGGTACAAAGAACGATTGCGGGAGCTGGGAAGTGAATCCTTTCCTACCGTCGATGCGAAACGATTGGAAACATCGAATATCACGTATTCGTGCGAATTTTAGATAGAAAGAATGATTGCGGGAGCTGGGAAGTGAATCCTTACCTACCGTCGATGCGAAACGATTGGAAACATCGAATATCACGTATGCGTGCCAATTATCGATAGAAAGAATGATTGCGGGAGCTGGGAAGTGAATCCATACCTACCGCCGATGCGAAACCATTGGAAACATCGAATATCACGTATTCGTGCGAATTTTAGATAGAAAGAATGATTGCGGGAGCTGGGAAGTGAATCCTTAGCTACCGTCGATGCAGAACGATTGGAAACATCGAATATCACGTATGCGTGCCAATTATCGATAGAACGAACGATTGCGCGAGCTGGAAAGTGAATCCTTAGCTACCGTCGATGCAGAACGATTGGAAACATCGAATTTCACGTATTCGTGCCAATTATCCATAGAAAGAACGATTGCGGGAGCAGGGAAGTGAATCCATACCTACCGCCGATGCGAAACGATTGGAAACATCGAATATCACGTATGCGTGCCAATTATCGATAGAACGAACGATTGCGGGAGCTGGAAAGTGGATCCTTAGCTACCGTCGATGCAGAACGATTGGAAACATCGAATATCACATATTCGTGCCAATTATCGATAGAAAGAACGATTGCGGGAGCTGGGAAGTGAATCCTTTCCTACCGTCGATGCGAAACGATTGGAAACATCGAATATCACGTATTCGTCCGAATTTTAGATAGAAAGAATGATTGCGGGAGCTGGGAAGAGAATCCTTACCTACCGTCGATGCGAAACGATTGGAAACATCGAATATCACGTATGCGTGCCAATTATCGATAGAACGAACGATTGCGGGAGCTGGAAAGTGGATCCTTAGCTACCGTCGATGCAGAACGATTAGAAACATCGAATATCACATATTCGTGCCAATTATCGATAGAAAGAACGATTGCGGGAGCTGGGAAGTGAATCCTTACCTCCCGTCGATGCAGAACGATTGGAAACATCGAATGTAACGTATTCGAGCCAATTACCGACAGAAAGAACGATTGCGAGGGCTGGGAAGTGAATCCTTACCTACCGTCGATGAAAAACGATTGGAAACATCGAATAGCACGTATTCGTGCCAATTATCGGTACAAAGAACGATTGCGGGAGCTGGGAAGTGAATCATTTCCTACCGTCGATGCGAAACGATTGGAAACATCGAATATCACGTATTCGTGCGAATTTTAGATAGAAAGAATGATTGCGGGAGCTGGGAAGTGAATCCTTACCTACCGTCGATGCGAAACGATTGGAAACATCGAATATCACGTATGCGTGCCAATTATCGATAGAACGAACGATTGCGGGAGCTGGAAAGTGGATCCTCACCAATCGTCGATGCAAAACGATTGCAAACATCGAATAGCGCGTATTCGTGCCAATTATCGGTACAAAGAACGATTGCGGGAGCTGGGAAGTGAATCATTTCCTACCGTCGATGCGAAACGATTGGAAACATCGAATATCACGTATTCGTGCGAATTTTAGATAGAAAGAATGATTGCGGGAGCTGGGAAGTGAATCCTTACCTACCGTCGATGCGAAACGATTGGAAACATCGAATATCACGTATCCGTGCCAATTATCAATAGAAAGAACGATTGCGGGAGCTGGGAAGTGAATCCTTAGCTACCGCCGATGCGAAACGATTGGAAACATCGAATATCACGTATTCGTCCGAATTTTAGATAGAAAGAATGATTGCGGGAGCTGGGAAGTGAATCCATACCTACCGTCGATGCCAAACGATTGGAAACATCGAATATCGCGTATTCGTGCCAATTAACGATAGAAAGAACGATTGCGGGAGCTGGGAAGTGAATCCTTACCTCCCGTCGATGCAGAACGATTGGAAACTTCGAATATCACGTATGCGTGCCAATTATCGATAGAAAGAACGATTGCGGGAGCTGGGAAGTGAATCATTTCCTACCGTCGATGCGAAACGATTGGAAACATCGAATATCACGTATTCGTGCGAATTTTAGATAGAAAGAATGATTGCGGGAGCTGGGAAGTGAATCCATACCTACCGCCGATGCGAAACCATTGGAAACATCGAATATCACGTATTCGTGCGAATTTTAGATAGAAAGAATGATTGCGGGAGCTGGGAAGTGAATCCTTAGCTACCGTCGATGCAGAACGATTGGAAACATCGAATATCACGTATGCGTGCCAATTATCGATAGAACGAACGATTGCGGGAGCTGGAAAGTGGATCCTTAGCTACCGTCGATGCAGAACGATTGGAAACATCGAATATCACATATTCGTGCCAATTATCGATAGAAAGAACGATTGCGGGAGCTGGGAAGTGAATCCTTTCCTACCGTCGATGCGAAACGATTGGAAACATCGAATATCACGTATTCGTCCGAATTTTAGATAGAAAGAATGATTGCGGGAGCTGGGAAGAGAATCCTTACCTACCGTCGATGCGAAACGATTGGAAACATCGAATATCACGTATGCGTGCCAATTATCGATAGAACGAACGATTGCGGGAGCTGGAAAGTGGATCCTTAGCTACCGTCGATGCAGAACGATTAGAAACATCGAATATCACATATTCGTGCCAATTATCGATAGAAAGAACGATTGCGGGAGCTGGGAAGTGAATCCTCAGCTACCATCGATGCAGAACGATTGGAAACATCGAATATCACGTATCCGTGCCAATTATCGATAGTACGAACGATTGCGGGAGCTGGAAAGTGGATCCTTAGCTACCGTCGATGCAGAACGATTGGAAACATCGAATATCACATATTCGTGCCAATTATCGATAGAAAGAACGATTGCGGGAGCTGGGAGGTGAATCCTCAGCTACCGTCGATGCAGAACGATCGGAAACATCGAATATCACGTATGCGTGCCAATTATCGATAGAAAGAACGATTGCGGTTGCTGGGAAGTGAATTCTTAGCTACCGTCGATGCAGAACGATTGGAAACATCGAATATCACGTATGCGTGCCAATTATCGATAGAACGAACGATTGCGGGAGCTGGAAAGTGGATCCATAGCTACCGTCGATGCAGAACGATTAGAAACATCGAATATCACATATTCGTGCCAATTATCGATAGAAAGAACGATTGCGGGAGCTGGGAAGTGAATCCTCAGCTACCATCGATGCAGAACGATTGGAAACATCGAATATCACGTATCCGTGCCAATTATCGATAGAACGAACGATTGCGGGAGCTGGAAAGTGGATCCTTAGCTACCGTCGATGCAGAACGATTGGAAACATCGAATATCACATATTCGTCCGAATTTTAGATAGAAAGAATGATTGCGGGAGCTGGGAAGTGAATCCTTACCTACCGTCGATGCGAAACGATTGGAAACATCGAATATCACGTATGCGTGCCAATTATCGATAGAACGAACGATTGCGGGAGCTGGAAAGTGGATCCTTAGCTACCGTCGATGCAGAACGATTAGAAACATCGAATATCACATATTCGTGCCAATTATCGATAGAAAGAACGATTGCGGGAGCTGGGAAGTGAATCCTCAGCTACCATCGATGCAGAACGATTGGAAACATCGAATATCACGTATCCGTGCCAATTATCGATAGAACGAACGATTGCTGGAGCTGGAAAGTGGATCCTTAGCTACCGTCGATGCAGAACGATTGGAAACATCGAATATCACGTATGCGTGCCAATTATCGATAGAAAGAACGATTGCTGGAGCTGGGAAGTGAATCCTTACCTACCGTCGATGCAAAACGATTGGAAACATCGAATATCACGTATTCGTGCGAATTTTAGATAGAAAGAATGATTGCGGGAGCTGGGAAGTGAATCCTTACCTACCGTCGATGCGAAACGATTGGAAACATCGAATATCACGTATGCGTGCCAATTATCGATAGAACGAACGATTGCGGGAGCTGGAAAGTGGATCCTTAGCTACCGTCGATGCAGAACGATTGGAAACATCGAATATCACGTATTCGTGCCAATTTTAGATAGAAAGAACGATTGCTGGAGCTGGGAAGTGAATCCTTACCTACCGTCGATGCAAAACGATTGGAAACATCGAATATCACGTATGCGTGCTAATTATCGATAGAAAGAACGATTGCGGGAGCTGGGAAGTTAATCCTCACCTATCGTCGATGCAAAACGATTGCAAACATCGAATAGCACGTATTCGTGCCAATTATCGATAGAAAGAACGATTGCGGGAGCTGGGAAGTGAATCCTTACCTACCGTCGATGCAAAACGATTGGAAACCTCGAATAGCACGTATTCGTGTCAATTATCGATAGAAAGAACGATTGCTGGAGCTGGGAAGTGAATCCTTAGCTACCGTCGATGCAGAACGATTGGAAACATCGAATTTCACGTATTCGTGCCAATTATCCATAGAAAGAACGATTGCGGGAGCAGGGAAGTGAATCCATACCTACCGCCGATGCGAAACGATTGGAAACATCGAATATCACGTATTCGTGCGAATTTTAGATAGAAAGAATGATTGCGGGAGCTGGGAAGTGAATCCTTAGCTACCGTCGATGCAGAACGATTAGAAACATCGAATATCACATATTCGTGCCAATTATCGATAGAAAGAACGATTGCGGGAGCTGGGAAGTGAATCCTCAGCTACCATCGATGCAGAACGATTGGAAACATCGAATATCACGTATCCGTGCCAATTATCGATAGAACGAACGATTGCGGGAGCTGGAAAGTGGATCCTTAGCTACCGTCGATGCAGAACGATTGGAAACATCGAATATCACATATTCGTCCGAATTTTAGATAGAAAGAATGATTGCGGGAGCTGGGAAGTGAATCCTTACCTACCGTCGATGCGAAACGATTGGAAACATGGAATATCACGTATGCGTGCCAATTATCGATAGAACGAACGATTGCGGGAGCTGGAAAGTGGATCCTTAGCTACCGTCGATGCAGAACGATTAGAAACATCGAATATCACATATTCGTGCCAATTATCGATAGAAAGAACGATTGCGGGAGCTGGGAAGTGAATCCTCAGCTACCATCGATGCAGAACGATTGGAAACATCGAATATCACGTATCCGTGCCAATTATCGATAGAACGAACGATTGCGGGAGCTGGAAAGTGGATCCTTAGCTACCGTCGATGCAGAACGATTGGAAACATCGAATATCACATATTCGTGCCAATTATCGATAGAAAGAACGATTGCGGTTGCTGGGAAGTGAATTCTTAGCTACCGTCGATGCAGAACGATTGGAAACATCGAATATCACGTATGCGTGCCAATTATCGATAGAAAGAACGATTGCTGGAGCTGGGAAGTGAATCCTTACCTACCGTCGATGCAAAACGATTGGAAACATCGAATATCACGTATTCGTGCGAATTTTAGATAGAAAGAATGATTGCGGGAGCTGGGAAGTGAATCCTTACCTACCGTCGATGCGAAACGATTGGAAACATCGAATATCACGTATGCGTGCCAATTATCGATAGAACGAACGATTGCGGGAGCTGGAAAGTGGATCCTTAGCTACCGTCGATGCAGAACGATTGGAAACATCGAATATCACGTATTCGTGCCAATTTTAGATAGAAAGAACGATTGCTGGAGCTGGGAAGTGAATCCTTAGCTACCGTCGATGCAGAACGATTGGAAACATCGAATTTCACGTATTCGTTCCAATTATCCATAGAAAGAACGATTGCGGGAGCAGGGAAGTGAATCCATACCTACCGCCGATGCGAAACGATTGGAAACATCGAATATCACGTATTCGTGCGAATTTTAGATAGAAAGAATGATTGCGGGAGCTGGGAAGTGAATCCTTAGCTACCGTCGATGCAGAACGATTAGAAACATCGAATATCACATATTCGTGCCAATTATCGATAGAAAGAACGATTGCGGGAGCTGGGAAGTGAAGCCTCAGCTACCATCGATGCCGAACGATTGGAAACATCGAATATCACGTATCCGTGCCAATTATCAATAGAAAGAACGATTGCGGGAGCTGGGAAGTGAATCCTTAGCTACCGCCGATGCGAAACGATTGGAAACATCGAATATCTCGTATTCGTCCGAATTTTAGATAGAAAGAATGATTGCGGGAGCTGGGAAGTGAATCCATACCTACCGTCGATGCCAAACGATTGGAAACATCGAATATCGCGTATTCGTGCCAATTATCGATAGAAAGAACGATTGCGGGAGCTGGGAAGTGAATCCTTACCTCCCGTCGATGCAGAACGATTGGAAACATCGAATGTAACGTATTCGAGCCAATTACCGACAGAAAGAACGATTGCGAGGGCTGGGAAGTGAATCCTTACCTACCGTCGATGAAAAACGATTGGAAACATCGAATAGCACGTATTCGTGCCAATTATCGATAGAAACAACGATTGCGGGAGCTGGGAAGTGAATCCTCACCAATCGTCGATGCAAAACGATTGCAAACATCGAATAGCACGTATTCGTGCCAATTATCGGTACAAAGAACGATTGCGGGAGCTGGGAAGTGAATCCTTTCCTACCGTCGATGCGAAACGATTGGAAACATCGAATATCACGTATTCGTGCGAATTTTAGATAGAAAGAATGATTGCGGGAGCTGGGAAGTGAATTCTTACCTACCGTCGATGCGAAACGATTGGAAACATCGAATATCACGTATGCGTGGCAATTATCGATAGAACGAACGATTGCGGGAGCTGGAAAGTGGATCCTTAGCTACCGTCGATGCAGAACGATTGGAAACATCGAATATCACATATTCGTGTCAATTATCGATAGAAAGAACGATTGCGGGAGCTGGGAAGTGAATCCTCAGCTACCGTCGATGCAGAACGATTGGAAACATCGAATATCACGTATGCGTGCCAATTATCGATAGAAAGAACGATTGCGGGAGCTGGGAAGTGAATCCTTAGCTACCGTCGATGCAGAACGATTGGAAACATCGAATATCACATATTCGTGCCAATTAACGATAGAAAGAACGATTGCGGGTGCTGGGAAGTGAATTCTTAGCTACCGTCGATGCAGAACGATTGGAAACATCGAATATCACGTATGCGTGCCAATTATCGATTGAACGAACGATTGCGGGAGCTGGAAAGTGGATCCTTAGCTACCGTCGATGCGAAACGAATGCAAACATCGAATATCACGTATGCGTGCCAATTATCGATAGAACGAACGATTGCGGGAGCTGGAAAGTGGATCCTTAGCTACCGTCGATGCAGAACGATTGGAAACATCGAATATCACGTATTCGTGCCAATTTTAGATAGAAAGAACGATTGCTGGAGCTGGGAAGTGAATCCTTACCTACCGTCGATTCAAAACGATTGGAAACATCGAATATCACGTATGCGTGCTAATTATCGATAGAAAGAACGATTGCGGGAGCTGGGAAGTTAATCCTCACCTATCGTCGATGCAAAACGATTGCAAACATCGAATAGCACGTATTCGTGCCAATTATCGATAGAAAGAACGATTGCGGGAGCTGGGAAGTGAATCCTTACCTACCGTCGATGCAAAACGATTGGAAACATCGAATATCACGTATTCGTGCGAATTTTAGATAGAAAGAATGATTGCGGGAGCTGGGAAGTGAATCCTTACCTACCGTCGATGCGAAACGATTGGAAACATCGAATATTACGTATGCGTGCCAATTATCGATAGAACGAACAATTGCGGGAGCTGGAAAGTGGATCCTTAGCTTCTGTCGATACAGAACGATTAGAAACATCGAATATCACATATTCGTGCCAATTATCGATAGAAAGAACGATTGCGGGAGCTGGGAAGTGAATCCTCAGCTACCATCGATGCAGAACGATTGGAAACATCGAATATCACGTATCCGTGCCAATTATCGATAGAACGAACGATTGCGGGAGCTGGAAAGTGGATCCTTAGCTACCGTCGATGCAGAACGATTGGAAACATCGAATATCACATATTCGTGCCAATTATCGATAGAAAGAACGATTGCGGGAGCTGGGAGGTGAATCCTCAGCTACCGTCGATGCAGAACGATTGGAAACATCGAATATCACGTATGCGTGCCAATTATCGATAGAAAGAACGATTGCGGTTGCTGGGAAGTGAATTCTTAGCTACCGTCGATGCAGAACGATTGGAAACATCGAATATCACGTATGCGTGCCAATTATCGATAGAAAGAACGATTGCTGGAGCTGGGAAGTGAATCCTTACCTACCGTCGATGCAAAACGATTGGAAACATCGAATATCACGTATTCGTGCGAATTTTAGATAGAAAGAATGATTGCGGGAGCTGGGAAGTGAATCCTTACCTACCGTCGATGCGAAACGATTGGAAACATCGAATATCACGTATGCGTGCCAATTATCGATAGAACGAACGATTGCGGGAGCTGGAAAGTGGATCCTTAGCTACCGTCGATGCAGAACGATTAGAAACATCGAATATCACATATTCGTGCCAATTATCGATAGAAAGAACGATTGCGGGAGCTGGGAAGTGAATCCTCAGCTACCATCGATGCAGAACGATTGGAAACATCGAATATCACGTATCCGTGCCAATTATCGATAGAACGAACGATTGCGGGAGCTGGAAAGTGGATCCTTAGCTACCGTCGATGCAGAACGATTGGAAACATCGAATATCACATATTCGTGCCAATTATCGATAGAAAGAACGATTGCGGTTGCTGGGAAGTGAATTCTTAGCTACCGTCGATGCAGAACGATTGGAAACATCGAATATCACGTATGCGTGCCAATTATCGATAGAAAGAACGATTGCTGGAGCTGGGAAGTGAATCCTTACCTACCGTCGATGCAAAACGATTGGAAACATCGAATATCACGTATTCGTGCGAATTTTAGATAGAAAGAATGATTGCGGGAGCTGGGAAGTGAATCCTTACCTACCGTCGATGCGAAACGATTGGAAACATCGAATATCACGTATGCGTGCCAATTATCGATAGAACGAACGATTGCGGGAGCTGGAAAGTGGATCCTTAGCTACCGTCGATGCAGAACGATTGGAAACATCGAATATCACGTATTCGTGCCAATTTTAGATAGAAAGAACGATTGCTGGAGCTGGGAAGTGAATCCTTAGCTACCGTCGATGCAGAACGATTGGAAACATCGAATTTCACGTATTCGTTCCAATTATCCATAGAAAGAACGATTGCGGGAGCAGGGAAGTGAATCCATACCTACCGCCGATGCGAAACGATTGGAAACATCGAATATCACGTATTCGTGCGAATTTTAGATAGAAAGAATGATTGCGGGAGCTGGGAAGTGAATCCTTAGCTACCGTCGATGCAGAACGATTAGAAACATCGAATATCACATATTCGTGCCAATTATCGATAGAAAGAACGATTGCGGGAGCTGGGAAGTGAAGCCTCAGCTACCATCGATGCCGAACGATTGGAAACATCGAATATCACGTATCCGTGCCAATTATCAATAGAAAGAACGATTGCGGGAGCTGGGAAGTGAATCCTTAGCTACCGCCGATGCGAAACGATTGGAAACATCGAATATCTCGTATTCGTCCGAATTTTAGATAGAAAGAATGATTGCGGGAGCTGGGAAGTGAATCCATACCTACCGTCGATGCCAAACGATTGGAAACATCGAATATTGCGTATTCGTGCCAATTATCGATAGAAAGAACGATTGCGGGAGCTGGGAAGTGAATCCTTACCTCCCGTCGATGCAGAACGATTGGAAACATCGAATGTAACGTATTCGAGCCAATTACCGACAGAAAGAACGATTGCGAGGGCTGGGAAGTGAATCCTTACCTACCGTCGATGAAAAACGATTGGAAACATCGAATAGCACGTATTCGTGCCAATTATCGATAGAAACAACGATTGCGGGAGCTGGGAAGTGAATCCTCACCAATCGTCGATGCAAAACGATTGCAAACATCGAATAGCACGTATTCGTGCCAATTATCGGTACAAAGAACGATTGCGGGAGCTGGGAAGTGAATCCTTTCCTACCGTCGATGCGAAACGATTGGAAACATCGAATATCACGTATTCGTGCGAATTTTAGATAGAAAGAATGATTGCGGGAGCTGGGAAGTGAATTCTTACCTACCGTCGATGCGAAACGATTGGAAACATCGAATATCACGTATGCGTGGCAATTATCGATAGAACGAACGATTGCGGGAGCTGGAAAGTGGATCCTTAGCTACCGTCGATGCAGAACGATTGGAAACATCGAATATCACATATTCGTGTCAATTATCGATAGAAAGAACGATTGCGGGAGCTGGGAAGTGAATCCTCAGCTACCGTCGATGCAGAACGATTGGAAACATCGAATATCACGTATGCGTGCCAATTATCGATAGAAAGAACGATTGCGGGAGCTGGGAAGTGAATCCTTAGCTACCGTCGATGCAGAACGATTGGAAACATCGAATATCACATATTCGTGCCAATTAACGATAGAAAGAACGATTGCGGGTGCTGGGAAGTGAATTCTTAGCTACCGTCGATGCAGAACGATTGGAAACATCGAATATCACGTATGCGTGCCAATTATCGATTGAACGAACGATTGCGGGAGCTGGAAAGTGGATCCTTAGCTACCGTCGATGCGAAACGATTGCAAACATCGAATATCACGTATGCGTGCCAATTATCGATAGAACGAACGATTGCGGGAGCTGGAAAGTGGATCCTTAGCTACCGTCGATGCAGAACGATTGGAAACATCGAATATCACGTATTCGTGCCAATTTTAGATAGAAAGAACGATTGCTGGAGCTGGGAAGTGAATCCTTACCTACCGTCGATGCAAAACGATTGGAAACATCGAATATCACGTATGCGTGCTAATTATCGATAGAAAGAACGATTGCGGGAGCTGGGAAGTTAATCCTCACCTATCGTCGATGCAAAACGATTGCAAACATCGAATAGCACGTATTCGTGCCAATTATCGATAGAAAGAACGATTGCGGGAGCTGGGAAGTGAATCCTTACCTACCGTCGATGCAAAACGATTGGAAACATCGAATATCACGTATTCGTGCGAATTTTAGATAGAAAGAATGATTGCGGGAGCTGGGAAGTGAATCCTTACCTACCGTCGATGCGAAACGATTGGAAACATCGAATATTACGTATGCGTGCCAATTATCGATAGAAAGAACGATTGCTGGAGCTGGGAAGTGAATCCTTACCTACCGTCGATGCAAAACGATTGGAAACATCGAATATCACGTATTCGTGCGAATTTTAGATAGAAAGAATGATTGCGGGAGCTGGGAAGTGAATCCTTACCTACCGTCGATGCGAAACGATTGGAAACATCGAATATCACGTATTCGTGCGAATTTTAGATAGAAAGAATGATTGCGGGAGCTGGGAAGTGAATCCTTACCTACCGTCGATGCGAAACGATTGGAAACATCGAATATCACGTATTCGTGCGAATTTTAGATAGAACGAACAATTGCGGGAGCTGGAAAGTGGATCCTTAGCTTCTGTCGATACAGAACGATTAGAAACATCGAATATCACATATTCGTGCCAATTATCGATAGAAAGAACGATTGCGGGAGCTGGGAAGTGAATCCTCAGCTACCATCGATGCAGAACGATTGGAAACATCGAATATCACGTATCCGTGCCAATTATCGATAGAACGAACGATTGCGGGAGCTGGAAAGTGGATCCTTAGCTACCGTCGATGCAGAACGATTGGAAACATCGAATATCACATATTCGTGCCAATTATCGATAGAAAGAACGATTGCGGGAGCTGGGAGGTGAATCCTCAGCTACCGTCGATGCAGAACGATTGGAAACATCGAATATCACGTATGCGTGCCAATTATCGATAGAAAGAACGATTGCGGTTGCTGGGAAGTGAATTCTTAGCTACCGTCGATGCAGAACGATTGGAAACATCGAATATCACGTATGCGTGCCAATTATCGATAGAAAGAACGATTGCTGGAGCTGGGAAGTGAATCCTTACCTACCGTCGATGCAAAACGATTGGAAACATCGAATATCACGTATTCGTGCGAATTTTAGATAGAAAGAATGATTGCGGGAGCTGGGAAGTGAATCCTTACCTACCGTCGATGCGAAACGATTGGAAACATCGAATATCACGTATGCGTGCCAATTATCGATAGAACGAACGATTGCGGGAGCTGGAAAGTGGATCCTTAGCTACCGTCGATGCAGAACGATTGGAAACATCGAATATCACGTATTCGTGCCAATTTTAGATAGAAAGAACGATTGCTGGAGCTGGGAAGTGAATCCTTACCTACCGTCGATGCAAAACGATTGGAAACATCGAATATCACGTATGCGTGCTAATTATCGATAGAAAGAACGATTGCGGGAGCTGGGAAGTTAATCCTCACCTATCGTCGATGCAAAACGATTGCAAACATCGAATAGCACGTATTCGTGCCAATTATCGATAGAAAGAACGATTGCGGGAGCTGGGAAGTGAATCCTTACCTACCGTCGATGCAAAACGATTGGAAACCTCGAATAGCACGTATTCGTGTCAATTATCGATAGAAAGAACGATTGCTGGAGCTGGGAAGTGAATCCTTAGCTACCGTCGATGCAGAACGATTGGAAACATCGAATATCACGTATTCGTGCGAATTTTAGATAGAAAGAATGATTGCGGGAGCTGGGAAGTGAATCCTTACCTACCGTCGATGCGAAACGATTGGAAACATCGAATATCACGTATGCGTGCCAATTATCGATAGAACGAACGATTGCGGGAGCTGGAAAGTGGATCCATACCTACCGCCGATGCGAAACCATTGGAAACATCGAATATCACGTATTCGTGCGAATTTTAGATAGAAAGAATGATTGCGGGCGCTGGGAAGTGAATCCTTAGCTACCGTCGATGCAGAACGATTAGAAACATCGAATATCACATATTCGTGCCAATTATCGATAGAAAGAACGATTGCGGGAGCTGGGAAGTGAATCCTCAGCTACCATCGATGCCGAACGATTGGAAACATCGAATATCACGTATCCGTGCCAATTATCAATAGAAAGAACGATTGCGGGAGCTGGGAAGTGAATCCTTAGCTACCGCCGATGCGAAACGATTGGAAACATCGAATATCACGTATTCGTCCGAATTTTAGATAGAAAGAATGATTGCGGGAG
Organism: Nomada ferruginata; assembly: GCA_963583965.1. Lineage (NCBI taxonomy): Eukaryota > Metazoa > Arthropoda > Insecta > Hymenoptera > Apidae > Nomada > Nomada ferruginata. The sequence goes on along the minus strand of OY757225.1, from coordinate 1,638,356 downwards.
CTGGGAAGTGAATCCATACCTACCGTCGATGCCAAACGATTGGAAACATCGAATATCGCGTATTCGTGCCAATTATCGATAGAAAGAACGATTGCGGGAGCTGGGAAGTGAATCCTTACCTCCCGTCGATGCAGAACGATTGGAAACATCGAATGTAACGTATTCGAGCCAATTACCGACAGAAAGAACGATTGCGAGGGCTGGGAAGTGAATCCTTACCTACCGTCGATGAAAAACGATTGGAAACATCGAATAGCACGTATTCGTGCCAATTATCGATAGAAAGAACGATTGCGGGAGCTGGGAAGTGAATCCTCACCAATCGTCGATGCAAAACGATTGCAAACATCGAATAGCACGTATTCGTGCCAATTATCGGTACAAAGAACGATTGCGGGAGCTGGGAAGTGAATTCTTTCCTACCGTCGATGCGAAACGATTGGAAACATCGAATATCACGTATTCGTGCGAATTTTAGATAGAAAGAATGATTGCGGGAGCTGGGAAGTGAATCCTTAGCTACCGTCGATGCAGAACGATTGGAAACATCGAATATAACGTATGCGTGCCAATTATCGATAGAACGAACGATTGCGGGAGCTGGAAAGTGAATCCTTAGCTACCGTCGATGCAGAACGATTAGAAACATCGAATATCACATATTCGTGCCAATTATCGATAGAAAGAACGATTGCGGGAGCTGGGAAGTGAATCCTCAGCTACCATCGATGCAGAACGATTGGAAACATCGAATATCACGTATCCGTGCCAATTATCGATAGAACGAACGATTGCGGGAGCTGGAAAGTGGATCCTTAGCTACCGTCGATGCAGAACGATTGGAAACATCGAATATCACATATTCGTGCCAATTATCGATAGAAAGAACGATTGCGGGAGCTGGGAGGTGAATCCTCAGCTACCGTCGATGCAGAACGATTGGAAACATCGAATATCACGTATGCGTGCCAATTATCGATAGAAAGAACGATTGCGGTTGCTGGGAAGTGAATTCTTAGCTACCGTCGATGCAGAACGATTGGAAACATCGAATATCACGTATGCGTGCCAATTATCGATAGAACGAACGATTGCGGGAGCTGGAAAGTGGATCCTTAGCTACCGTCGATGCAGAACGATTAGAAACATCGAATGTCACATATTCGTGCCAATTATCGATAGAAAGAACGATTGCGGGAGCTGGGAAGTGAATCCTCAGCTACCATCGATGCAGAACGATTGGAAACATCGAATATCACGTATCCGTGCCAATTATCGATAGAACGAACGATTGCGGGAGCTGGAAAGTGGATCCTTAGCTACCGTCGATGCAGAACGATTGGAAACATCGAATATCACATATTCGTCCGAATTTTAGATAGAAAGAATGATTGCGGGAGCTGGGAAGTGAATCCTTACCTACCGTCGATGCGAAACGATTGGAAACATCGAATATCACGTATGCGTGCCAATTATCGATAGAACGAACGATTGCGGGAGCTGGAAAGTGGATCCTTAGCTACCGTCGATGCAGAACGATTAGAAACATCGAATATCACATATTCGTGCCAATTATCGATAGAAAGAACGATTGCGGGAGCTGGGAAGTGAATCCTCAGCTACCATCGATGCAGAACGATTGGAAACATCGAATATCACGTATCCGTGCCAATTATCGATAGAACGAACGATTGCGGGAGCTGGAAAGTGGATCCTTAGCTACCGTCGATGCAGAACGATTGGAAACATCGAATATCACATATTCGTGCCAATTATCGATAGAAAGAACGATTGCTGGAGCTGGGAAGTGAATCCTTACCTACCGTCGATGCAAAACGATTGGAAACATCGAATATCACGTATGCGTGCCAATTATCGATAGAACGAACGATTGCGGGAGCTGGAAAGTGGATCCTTAGCTACCGTCGATGCAGAACGATTGGAAACATCGAATATCACGTATTCGTGCCAATTTTAGATAGAAAGAACGATTGCTGGAGCTGGGAAGTGAATCCTTACCTACCGTCGATGCAAAACGATTGGAAACATCGAATATCACGTATGCGTGCTAATTATCGATAGAAAGAACGATTGCGGGAGCTGGGAAGTTAATCCTCACCTATCGTCGATGCAAAACGATTGCAAACATCGAATAGCACGTATTCGTGCCAATTATCGATAGAAAGAACGATTGCGGGAGCTGGGAAGTGAATCCTTACCTACCGTCGATGCGAAACGATTGGAAACATCGAATATCACGTATTCGTCCGAATTTTAGATAGAAAGAATGATTGCGGGAGCTGGGAAGTGAATCCTTACCTACCGTCGATGCGAAACGATTGGAAACATCGAATATCACGTATGCGTGCCAATTATCGACAGAACGAACGATTGCGGGAGCTGGAAAGTGGATCCTTAGCTACCGTCGATGCAGAACGATTAGAAACATCGAATATCACATATTCGTGCCAATTATCGATAGAAAGAACGATTGCGGGAGCTGGGAAGTGAATCCTCAGCTACCATCGATGCAGAACGATTGGAAACATCGAATATCACGTATCCGTGCCAATTATCGATAGAACGAACGATTGCGGGAGCTGGAAAGTGGATCCTTAGCTACCGTCGATGCAGAACGATTGGAAACATCGAATATCACATATTCGTGCCAATTATCGATAGAAAGAACGATTGCGGGAGCTGGGAGGTGAATCCTCAGCTACCGTCGATGCAGAACGATTGGAAACATCGAATATCACGTATCCGTGCCAATTATCGATAGAACGAACGATTGCGGGAGCTGGAAAGTAGATCCTTAGCTACCGTCGATGCAGAACGATTGGAAACATCGAATATCACATATTCGTGCCAATTATCGATAGAAAGAACGATTGCGGGAGCTGGGAGGTGAATCCTCAGCTACCGTCGATGCAGAACGATTGGAAACATCGAATATCACGTATGCGTGCCAATTATCGATAGAAAGAACGATTGCGGTTGCTGGGAAGTGAATTCTTAGCTACCGTCGATGCAGAACGATTGGAAACATCGAATATCACGTATGCGTGCCAATTATCGATAGAAAGAGCGATTGCTGGAGCTGGGAAGTGAATCCTTACCTACCGTCGATGCAAAACGATTGGAAACATCGAATATCACGTATGCGTGCCAATTATCGATAGAACGAACGATTGCGGGAGCTGGAAAGTGGATCCTTAGCTACCGTCGATGCAGAACGATTGGAAACATCGAATATCACGTATTCGTGCCAATTTTAGATAGAAAGAACGATTGCTCGAGCTGGGAAGTGAATCCTTACCTACCGTCGATGCAAAACGATTGGAAACATCGAATATCACGTATGCGTGCTAATTATCGATAGAAAGAACGATTGCGGGAGCTGGGAAGTTAATCCTCACCTATCGTCGATGCAAAACGATTGCAAACATCGAATAGCACGTATTCGTGCCAATTATCGATAGAAAGAACGATTGCGGGAGCTGGGAAGTGAATCCTTACCTACCGTCGATGCGAAACGATTGGAAACATCGAATATCACGTATGCGTGCCAATTATCGATAGAACGAACGATTGCGGGAGCTGGAAAGTGGATCCTTAGCTACCGTCGATGCAGAACGATTAGAAACATCGAATATCACATATTCGTGCCAATTATCGATAGAAAGAACGATTGCGGGAGCTGGGAAGTGAATCCTTAGCTACCGCCGATGCGAAACGATTGGAAACATCGAATATCACGTATTCGTCCGAATTTTAGATAGAAAGAATGATTGCGGGAGCTGGGAAGTGAATCCATACCTACCGCCGATGCGAAACCATTGGAAACATCGAATATCACGTATTCGTGCGAATTTTAGATAGAAAGAATGATTGCGGGAGCTGGGAAGTGAATCCTTAGCTACCGTCGATGCAGAACGATTGGAAACATCGAATATCACGTATGCGTGCCAATTATCGATAGAACGAACGATTGCGGGAGCTGGAAAGTGAATCCTTAGCTACCGTCGATGCAGAACGATTGGAAACATCGAATTTCACGTATTCGTGCCAATTATCCATAGAAAGAACGATTGCGGGAGCAGGGAAGTGAATCCATACCTACCGCCGATGCGAAACGATTGGAAACATCGAATATCACGTATGCGTGCCAATTATCGATAGAACGAACGATTGCGGGAGCTGGAAAGTGGATCCTTAGCTACCGTCGATGCAGAACGATTGTAAACATCGAATATCACATATTCGTGCCAATTATCGATAGAAAGAACGATTGCGGGAGCTGGGAAGTGAATCCTTTCCTACCGTCGATGCGAAACGATTGGAAACATCGAATATCACGTATTCGTCCGAATTTTAGATAGAAAGAATGATTGCGGGAGCTGGGAAGTGAATCCTTACCTACCGTCGATGCGAAACGATTGGAAACATCGAATATCACGTATGCGTGCCAATTATCGACAGAACGAACGATTGCGGGAGCTGGAAAGTGGATCCTTAGCTACCGTCGATGCAGAACGATTAGAAACATCGAATATCACATATTCGTGCCAATTATCGATAGAAAGAACGATTGCGGGAGCTGGGAAGTGATTCCTCAGCTACCATCGATGCAGAACGATTGGAAACATCGAATATCACGTATCCGTGCCAATTATCGATAGAACGAACGATTGCGGGAGCTGGAAAGTGGATCCTTAGCTACCGTCGATGCAGAACGATTGGAAACATCGAATATCACATATTCGTGCCAATTATCGATAGAAAGAACGATTGCGGGAGCTGGGAGGTGAATCCTCAGCTACCGTCGATGCAGAACGATTGGAAACATCGAATATCACGTATGCGTGCCAATTATCGATAGAAAGAACGATTGCGGTTGCTGGGAAGTGAATTCTTAGCTACCGTCGATGCAGAACGATTGGAAACATCGAATATCACGTATGCGTGCCAATTATCGATAGAAAGAACGATTGCTGGAGCTGGGAAGTGAATCCTTACCTACCGTCGATGCAAAACGATTGGAAACATCGAATATCACGTATTCGTGCGAATTTTAGATAGAAAGAATGATTGCGGGAGCTGGGAAGTGAATCCTTACCTACCGTCGATGCGAAACGATTGGAAACATCGAATATCACGTATGCGTGCTAATTATCGATAGAAAGAACGATTGCGGGAGCTGGGAAGTTAATCCTCACCTATCGTCGATGCAAAACGATTGCAAACATCGAATAGCACGTATTCGTGCCAATTATCGATAGAAAGAACGATTGCGGGAGCTGGGAAGTGAATCCTTACCTACCGTCGATGCAAAACGATTGGAAACATCGAATATCACGTATGCGTGCCAATTATCGATAGAACGAACGATTGCGGGAGCTGGAAAGTGGATCCTTAGCTACCGTCGATGCAGAACGATTAGAAACATCGAATATCACATATTCGTGCCAATTATCGATAGAAAGAACGATTGCGGGAGCTGGGAAGTGAATCCTTAGCTACCGCCGATGCGAAACGATTGGAAACATCGAATATCACGTATTCGTCCGAATTTTAGATAGAAAGAATGATTACGGGAGCTGGGAAGTGAATCCATACCTACCGCCGATGCGAAACCATTGGAAACATCGAATATCACGTATTCGTGCGAATTTTAGATAGAAAGAATGATTGCGGGAGCTGGGAAGTGAATCCTTAGCTACCGTCGATGCAGAACGATTAGAAACATCGAATATCACATATTCGTGCCAATTATCGATAGAAAGAACGATTGCGGGAGCTGGGAAGTGAATCCTCAGCTACCATCGATGCCGAACGATTGGAAACATCGAATATCACGTATCCGTGCCAATTATCAATAGAAAGAACGATTGCGGGAGCTGGGAAGTGAATCCTTAGCTACCGCCGATGCGAAACGATTGGAAACATCGAATATCACGTATTCGTCCGAATTTTAGATAGAAAGAATGATTGCGGGAGCTGGGAAGTGAATCCATACCTACCGTCGATGCCAAACGATTGGAAACATCGAATATCGCGTATTCGTGCCAATTATCGATAGAAAGAACGATTGCGGGAGCTGGGAAGTGAATCCTTACCTCCCGTCGATGCAGAACGATTGGAAACATCGAATGTAACGTATTCGAGCCAATTACCGACAGAAAGAACGATTGCGAGGGCTGGGAAGTGAATCCTTACCTACCGTCGATGAAAAACGATTGGAAACATCGAATAGCACGTATTCGTGCCAATTATCGATAGAAAGAACGATTGCGGGAGCTGGGAAGTGAATCCTCACCAATCGTCGATGCAAAACGATTGCAAACATCGAATAGCGCGTATTCGTGCCAATTATCGGTACAAAGAACGATTGCGGGAGCTGGGAAGTGAATCATTTCCTACCGTCGATGCGAAACGATTGGAAACATCGAATATCACGTATTCGTGCGAATTTTAGATAGAAAGAATGATTGCGGGAGCTGGGAAGTGAATCCTTACCTACCGTCGATGCGAAACGATTGGAAACATCGAATATCACGTATGCGTGCCAATTATCGATAGAACGAACGATTGCGGGAGCTGGAAAGTGGATCCTTAGCTACCGTCGATGCAGAACGATTACAAACATCGAATATCACATATTCGTGCCAATTATCGATAGAAAGAACGATTGCGGGAGCTGGGAAGTGAATCCTTAGCTACCGCCGATGCGAAACGATTGGAAACATCGAATATCACGTATTCGTCCGAATTTTAGATAGAAAGAATGATTACGGGAGCTGGGAAGTGAATCCATACCTACCGCCGATGCGAAACCATTGGAAACATCGAATATCACGTATTCGTGCGAATTTTAGATAGAAAGAATGATTGCGGGAGCTGGGAAGTGAATCCTTAGCTACCGTCGATGCAGAACGATTAGAAACATCGAATATCACATATTCGTGCCAATTATCGATAGAACGAACGATTGCGGGAGCTGGGAAGTGAATCCTCAGCTACCATCGATGCCGAACGATTGGAAACATCGAATATCACGTATCCGTGCCAATTATCAATAGAAAGAACGATTGCGGGAGCTGGGAAGTGAATCCTTAGCTACCGCCGATGCGAAACGATTGGAAACATCGAATATCACGTATTCGTCCGAATTTTAGATAGAAAGAATGATTGCGGGAGCTGGGAAGTGAATCCATACCTACCGTCGATGCCAAACGATTGGAAACATCGAATATCGCGTATTCGTGCCAATTATCGATAGAAAGAACGATTGCGGGAGCTGGGAAGTGAATCCTTACCTCCCGTCGATGCAGAACGATTGGAAACATCGAATGTAACGTATTCGAGCCAATTACCGACAGAAAGAACGATTGCGAGGGCTGGGAAGTGAATCCTTACCTACCGTCGATGAAAAACGATTGGAAACATCGAATAGCACGTATTCGTGCCAATTATCGGTAGAAAGAACGATTGCGGAAGCTGGGAAGTGAATCATTTCCTACCGTCGATGCGAAACGATTGGAAACATCGAATATCACGTATTCGTGCGAATTTTAGATAGAAAGAATGATTGCGGGAGCTGGGAAGTGAATCCTTACCTACCGTCGATGCGAAACGATTGGAAACATCGAATATCACGTATGCGTGCCAATTATCGATAGAAGGAACGATTGCGGGAGCTGGAAAGTGGATCCTTAGCTACCGTCGATGCAGAACGATTGGAAACATCGAATATCACATATTCGTGTCAATTATCGATAGAAAGAACGATTGCGGGAGCTGGGAAGTGAATCCTCAGCTACCGTCGATGCAGAACGATTGGAAACATCGAAAATCACGTATGCGTGCCAATTATCGATAGAAAGAATGATTGCGGGAGCTGGGAAGTGAATCCATACCTACCGCCGATGCGAAACCATTGGAAACATCGAATATCACGTATTCGTGCGAATTTTAGATAGAAAGAATGATTGCGGGAGCTGGGAAGTGAATCCTTAGCTACCGTCGATGCAGAACGATTGGAAACATCGAATATCACGTATGCGTGCCAATTATCGATAGAACGAACGATTGCGGGAGCTGGAAAGTGAATCCTTAGCTACCGTCGATGCAGAACGATTGGAAACATCGAATTTCACGTATTCGTGCCAATTATCCATAGAAAGAACGATTGCGGGAGCAGGGAAGTGAATCCATACCTACCGCCGATGCGAAACGATTGGAAACATCGAATATCACGTATGCGTGCCAATTATCGATAGAACGAACGATTGCGGGAGCTGGAAAGTGGATCCTTAGCTACCGTCGATGCAGAACGATTGGAAACATCGAATATCACATATTCGTGCCAATTATCGATAGAAAGAACGATTGTGGGAGCTGGGAAGTGAATCCTTTCCTACCGTCGATGCGAAACGATTGGAAACATCGAATATCACGTATTCGTCCGAATTTTAGATAGAAAGAATGATTGCGGGAGCTGGGAAGTGAATCCTTACCTACCGTCGATGCGAAACGATTGGAAACATCGAATATCACGTATGCGTGCCAATTATCGACAGAACGAACGATTGCGGGAGCTGGAAAGTGGATCCTTAGCTACCGTCGATGCAGAACGATTAGAAACATCGAATATCACATATTCGTGCCAATTATCGATAGAAAGAACGATTGCGGGAGCTGGGAAGTGAATCCTCAGCTACCATCGATGCAGAACGATTGGAAACATCGAATATCACGTATCCGTGCCAATTATCGATAGAACGAACGATTGCGGGAGCTGGAAAGTGGATCCTTAGCTACCGTCGATGCAGAACGATTGGAAACATCGAATATCACATATTCGTGCCAATTATCGATAGAAAGAACGATTTCGGGAGCTGGGAGGTGAATCCTCAGCTACCGTCGATGCAGAACGATTGGAAACATCGAATATCACGTATGCGTGCCAATTATCGATAGAAAGAACGATTGCGGTTGCTGGGAAGTGAATTCTTAGCTACCGTCGATGCAGAACGATTGGAAACATCGAATATCACGTATGCGTGCCAATTATCGATAGAAAGAACGATTGCTGGAGCTGGGAAGTGAATCCTTACCTACCGTCGATGCAAAACGATTGGAAACATCGAATATCACGTATTCGTGCGAATTTTAGATAGAAAGAATGATTGCGGGAGCTGGGAAGTGAATCCTTACCTACCGTCGATGCGAAACGATTGGAAACATCGAATATCACGTATGCGTGCCAATTATCGATAGAACGAACGATTGCGGGAGCTGGAAAGTGGATCCTTAGCTACCGTCGATGCAGAACGATTGGAAACATCGAATATCACGTATTCGTGCCAATTTTAGATAGAAAGAACGATTGCTGGAGCTGGGAAGTGAATCCTTACCTACCGTCGATGCAAAACGATTGGAAACATCGAATATCACGTATGCGTGCTAATTATCGATAGAAAGAACGATTGCGGGAGCTGGGAAGTTAATCCTCACCTATCGTCGATGCAAAACGATTGCAAACATCGAATAGCACGTATTCGTGCCAATTATCGATAGAAAGAACGATTGCGGGAGCTGGGAAGTGAATCCTTACCTACCGTCGATGCAAAACGATTGGAAACCTCGAATAGCACGTATTCGTGTCAATTATCGATAGAAAGAACGATTGCTGGAGCTGGGAAGTGAATCCTTAGCTACCGTCGATGCAGAACGATTGGAAACATCGAATTTCACGTATTCGTGCCAATTATCCATAGAAAGAACGATTGCGGGAGCAGGGAAGTGAATCCATACCTACCGCCGATGCGAAACGATTGGAAACATCGAATATCACGTATTCGTGCGAATTTTAGATAGAAAGAATGATTGCGGGAGCTGGGAAGTGAATCCTTACCTACCGTCGATGCGAAACGATTGGAAACATCGAATATCACGTATGCGTGCCAATTATCGATAGAACGAACGATTGCGGGAGCTGGAAAGTGGATCCTTAGCTACCGTCGATGCAGAACGATTAGAAACATCGAATATCACATATTCGTGCCAATTATCGATAGAAAGAACGATTGCGGGAGCTGGGAAGTGAATCCTTAGCTACCGCCGATGCGAAACGATTGGAAACATCGAATATCACGTATTCGTCCGAATTTTAGATAGAAAGAATGATTGCGGGAGCTGGGAAGTGAATCCATACCTACCGTCGATGCCAAACGATTGGAAACATCGAATATCGCGTATTCGTGCCAATTATCGATAGAAAGAACGATTGCGGGAGCTGGGAAGTGAATCCTTACCTCCCGTCGATGCAGAACGATTGGAAACATCGAATGTAACGTATTCGAGCCAATTACCGACAGAAAGAACGATTGCGAGGGCTGGGAAGTGAATCCTTACCTACCGTCGATGAAAAACGATTGGAAACATCGAATAGCACGTATTCGTGCCAATTATCGATAGAACGAACGATTGCGGGAGCTGGGAAGTGAATCCTTACCTCCCGTCGATGCAGAACGATTGGAAACATCGAATGTAACGTATTCGAGCCAATTACCGACAGAAAGAACGATTGCGAGGGCTGGGAAGTGAATCCTTACCTACCGTCGATGAAAAACGATTGGAAACATCGAATAGCACGTATTCGTGCCAATTATCGATAGAGAGAACGATTGCGGGAGCTGGGAAGTGAATCCTCACCAATCGTCGATGCAAAACGATTGCAAACATCGAATAGCGCGTATTCGTGCCAATTATCGGTACAAAGAACGATTGCGGGAGCTGGGAAGTGAATCATTTCCTACCGTCGATGCGAAACGATTGGAAACATCGAATATCACGTATTCGTGCGAATTTTAGATAGAAAGAATGATTGCGGGAGCTGGGAAGTGAATCCATACCTACCGCCGATGCGAAACCATTGGAAACATCGAATATCACGTATTCGTGCGAATTTTAGATAGAAAGAATGATTGCGGGAGCTGGGAAGTGAATCCTTAGCTACCGTCGATGCAGAACGATTGGAAACATCGAATATCACGTATGCGTGCCAATTATCGATAGAACGAACGATTGCGGGAGCTGGAAAGTGAATCCTTAGCTACCGTCGATGCAGAACGATTGGAAACATCGAATTTCACGTATTCGTGCCAATTATCCATAGAAAGAACGATTGCGGGAGCAGGGAAGTGAATCCATACCTACCGCCGATGCGAAACGATTGGAAACATCGAATATCACGTATGCGTGCCAATTATCGATAGAACGAACGATTGCGGGAGCTGGAAAGTGGATCCTTAGCTACCGTCGATGCAGAACGATTGGAAACATCGAATATCACATATTCGTGCCAATTATCGATAGAAAGAACGATTGCGGGAGCTGGGAAGTGAATCCTTTCCTACCGTCGATGCGAAACGATTGGAAACATCGAATATCACGTATTCGTCCGAATTTTAGATAGAAAGAATGATTGCGGGAGCTGGGAAGTGAATCCTTACCTACCGTCGATGCGAAACGATTGGAAACATCGAATATCACGTATGCGTGCCAATTATCGATAGAACGAACGATTGCGGGAGCTGGAAAGTGGATCCTTAGCTACCGTCGATGCAGAACGATTAGAAACATCGAATATCACATATTCGTGCCAATTATCGATAGAAAGAACGATTGCGGGAGCTGGAAAGTGAATCCTCAGCTACCATCGATGCAGAACGATTAGAAACATCGAATATCACGTATCCGTGCCAATTATCGATAGAACGAACGATTGCGGGAGCTGGAAAGTGGATCCTTAGCTACCGTCGATGCAGAACGATTGGAAACATCGAATATCACGTATTCGTGCCAATTTTAGATAGAAAGAACGATTGCTGGAGCTGGGAAGTGAATCCTTACCTACCGTCGATGCAAAACGATTGGAAACATCGAATATCACGTATGCGTGCTAATTATCGATAGAAAGAACGATTGCGGGAGCTGGGAAGTTAATCCTCACCTATCGTCGATGCAAAACGATTGCAAACATCGAATAGCACGTATTCGTGCCAATTATCGATAGAAAGAACGATTGCGGGAGCTGGGAAGTGAATCCTTACCTACCGTCGATGCAAAACGATTGGAAACCTCGAATAGCACGTATTCGTGTCAATTATCGATAGAAAGAACGATTGCTGGAGCTGGGAAGTGAATCCTTAGCTACCGTCGATGCAGAACGATTGGAAACATCGAATTTCACGTATTTGTGCCAATTATCCATAGAAAGAACGATTGCGGGAGCAGGGAAGTAAATCCATACCTACCGCCGATGCGAAACGATTGGAAACATCGAATATCACGTATTCGTGCGAATTTTAGATAGAAAGAATGATTGCGGGAGCTGAGAAGTGAATCCTTACCTACCGTCGATGCGAAACGATTGGAAACATCGAATATCACGTATGCGTGCCAATTATCGATAGAACGAACGATTGCGGGAGCTGGAAAGTGGATCCTTAGCTACCGTCGATGCAGAACGATTAGAAACATCGAATATCACATATTCGTGCCAATTATCGATAGAAAGAACGATTGCGGGAGCTGGGAAGTGAATCCTTAGCTACCGCCGATGCGAAACGATTGGAAACATCGAATATCACGTATTCGTCCGAATTTTAGATAGAAAGAATGATTACGGGAGCTGGGAAGTGAATCCATACCTACCGCCGATGCGAAACCATTGGAAACATCGAATATCACGTATTCGTGCGAATTTTAGATAGAAAGAATGATTGCGGGAGCTGGGAAGTGAATCCTTAGCTACCGTCGATGCAGAACGATTAGAAACATCGAATATCACATATTCGTGCCAATTATCGATAGAAAGAACGATTGCGGGAGCTGGGAAGTGAATCCTCAGCTACCATCGATGCCGAACGATTGGAAACATCGAATATCACGTATCCGTGCCAATTATCAATAGAAAGAACGATTGCGGGAGCTGGGAAGTGAATCCTTAGCTACCGCCGATGCGAAACGATTGGAAACATCGAATATCACGTATTCGTCCGAATTTTAGATAGAAAGAATGATTGCGGGAGCTGGGAAGTGAATCCATACCTACCGTCGATGCCAAACGATTGGAAACATCGAATATCGCGTATTCGTGCCAATTATCGATAGAAAGAACGATTGCGGGAGCTGGGAAGTGAATCCTTACCTCCCGTCGATGCAGAACGATTGGAAACATCGAATGTAACGTATTCGAGCCAATTACCGACAGAAAGAACGATTGCGAGGGCTGGGAAGTGAATCCTTACCTACCGTCGATGAAAAACGATTGGAAACATCGATTAGCACGTATTCGTGCCAATTATCGATAGAAAGAACGATTGCGGGAGCTGGGAAGTGAATCATCACCAATCGTCGATGCAAAACGATTGCAAACATCGAATAGCGCGTATTCGTGCCAATTATCGGTACAAAGAACGATTGCGGGAGCTGGGAAGTGAATCCTTTCCTACCGTCGATGCGAAACGATTGGAAACATCGAATATCACGTATTCGTGCGAATTTTAGATAGAAAGAATGATTGCGGGAGCTGGGAAGTGAATCCTTACCTACCGTCGATGCGAAACGATTGGAAACATCGAATATCACGTATGCGTGCCAATTATCGATAGAAAGAATGATTGCGGGAGCTGGGAAGTGAATCCATACCTACCGCCGATGCGAAACCATTGGAAACATCGAATATCACGTATTCGTGCGAATTTTAGATAGAAAGAATGATTGCGGGAGCTGGGAAGTGAATCCTTAGCTACCGTCGATGCAGAACGATTGGAAACATCGAATATCACGTATGCGTGCCAATTATCGATAGAACGAACGATTGCGGGAGCTGGAAAGTGAATCCTTAGCTACCGTCGATGCAGAACGATTGGAAACATCGAATTTCACGTATTCGTGCCAATTATCCATAGAAAGAACGATTGCGGGAGCAGGGAAGTGAATCCATACCTACCGCCGATGCGAAACGATTGGAAACATCGAATATCACGTATGCGTGCCAATGATCGATAGAACGAACGATTGCGGGAGCTGGAAAGTGGATCCTTAGCTACCGTCGATGCAGAACGATTGGAAACATCGAATATCACATATTCGTGCCAATTATCGATAGAAAGAACGATTGCGGGAGCTGGGAAGTGAATCCTTTCCTACCGTCGATGCGAAACGATTGGAAACATCGAATATCACGTATTCGTCCGAATTTTAGATAGAAAGAATGATTGCGGGAGCTGGGAAGAGAATCCTTACCTACCGTCGATGCGAAACGATTGGAAACATCGAATATCACGTATGCGTGCCAATTATCGATAGAACGAACGATTGCGGGAGCTGGAAAGTGGATCCTTAGCTACCGTCGATGCAGAACGATTAGAAACATCGAATATCACATATTCGTGCCAATTATCGATAGAAAGAACGATTGCGGGAGCTGGGAAGTGAATCCTCAGCTACCATCGATGCAGAACGATTGGAAACATCGAATATCACGTATCCGTGCCAATTATCGATAGAACGAACGATTGCGGGAGCTGGAAAGTGGATCCTTAGCTACCGTCGATGCAGAACGATTGGAAACATCGAATATCACATATTCGTGCCAATTATCGATAGAAAGAACGATTGCGGGAGCTGGGAGGTGAATCCTCAGCTACCGTCGATGCAGAACGATTGGAAACATCGAATATCACGTATGCGTGCCAATTATCGATAGAAAGAACGATTGCGGTTGCTGGGAAGTGAATTCTTAGCTACCGTCGATGCAGAACGATTGGAAACATCGAATATCACGTATGCGTGCCAATTATCGATAGAAAGAACGATTGCTGGAGCTGGGAAGTGAATCCTTACCTACCGTCGATGCAAAACGATTGGAAACATCGAATATCACGTATTCGTGCGAATTTTAGATAGAAAGAATGATTGCGGGAGCTGGGAAGTGAATCCTTACCTACCGTCGATGCGAAACGATTGGAAACATCGAATATCACGTATGCGTGCCAATTATCGATAGAACGAACGATTGCGGGAGCTGGAAAGTGGATCCTTAGCTACCGTCGATGCAGAACGATTGGAAACATCGAATATCACGTATTCGTGCCAATTTTAGATAGAAAGAACGATTGCTGGAGCTGGGAAGTGAATCCTTACCTACCGTCGATGCAAAACGATTGGAAACATCGAATATCACGTATGCGTGCTAATTATCGATAGAAAGAACGATTGCGGGAGCTGGGAAGTTAATCCTCACCTATCGTCGATGCAAAACGATTGCAAACATCGAATAGCACGTATTCGTGCCAATTATCGATAGAAAGAACGATTGCGGGAGCTGGGAAGTGAATCCTTACCTACCGTCGATGCAAAACGATTGGAAACCTCGAATAGCACGTATTCGTGTCAATTATCGATAGAAAGAACGATTGCTGGAGCTGGGAAGTGAATCCTTAGCTACCGTCGATGCAGAACGATTGGAAACATCGAATTTCACGTATTCGTGCCAATTATCCATAGAAAGAACGATTGCGGGAGCAGGGAAGTGAATCCATACCTACCGCCGATGCGAAACGATTGGAAACATCGAATATCACGTATTCGTGCGAATTTTAGATAGAAAGAATGATTGCGGGAGCTGGGAAGTGAATCCTTACCTACCGTCGATGCGAAACGATTGGAAACATCGAATATCACGTATGCGTGCCAATTATCGATAGAACGAACGATTGCGGGAGCTGGAAAGTGGATCCTTAGCTACCGTCGATGCAGAACGATTAGAAACATCGAATATCACATATTCGTGCCAATTATCGATAGAAAGAACGATTGCGGGAGCTGGGAAGTGAATCCTTAGCTACCGCCGATGCGAAACGATTGGAAACATCGAATATCACGTATTCGTCCGAATTTTAGATAGAAAGAATGATTGCGGGAGCTGGGAAGTGAATCCATACCTACCGTCGATGCCAAACGATTGGAAACATCGAATATCGCGTATTCGTGCCAATTATCGATAGAAAGAACGATTGCGGGAGCTGGGAAGTGAATCCTTACCTCCCGTCGATGCAGAACGATTGGAAACATCGAATGTAACGTATTCGAGCCAATTACCGACAGAAAGAACGATTGCGAGGGCTGGGAAGTGAATCCTTACCTACCGTCGATGAAAAACGATTGGAAACATCGAATAGCACGTATTCGTGCCAATTATCGATAGAACGAACGATTGCGGGAGCTGGGAAGTGAATCCTTACCTCCCGTCGATGCAGAACGATTGGAAACATCGAATGTAACGTATTCGAGCCAATTACCGACAGAAAGAACGATTGCGAGGGCTGGGAAGTGAATCCTTACCTACCGTCGATGAAAAACGATTGGAAACATCGAATAGCACGTATTCGTGCCAATTATCGATAGAGAGAACGATTGCGGGAGCTGGGAAGTGAATCCTCACCAATCGTCGATGCAAAACGATTGCAAACATCGAATAGCGCGTATTCGTGCCAATTATCGGTACAAAGAACGATTGCGGGAGCTGGGAAGTGAATCATTTCCTACCGTCGATGCGAAACGATTGGAAACATCGAATATCACGTATTCGTGCGAATTTTAGATAGAAAGAATGATTGCGGGAGCTGGGAAGTGAATCCATACCTACCGCCGATGCGAAACCATTGGAAACATCGAATATCACGTATTCGTGCGAATTTTAGATAGAAAGAATGATTGCGGGAGCTGGGAAGTGAATCCTTAGCTACCGTCGATGCAGAACGATTGGAAACATCGAATATCACGTATGCGTGCCAATTATCGATAGAACGAACGATTGCGGGAGCTGGAAAGTGAATCCTTAGCTACCGTCGATGCAGAACGATTGGAAACATCGAATTTCACGTATTCGTGCCAATTATCCATAGAAAGAACGATTGCGGGAGCAGGGAAGTGAATCCATACCTACCGCCGATGCGAAACGATTGGAAACATCGAATATCACGTATGCGTGCCAATTATCGATAGAACGAACGATTGCGGGAGCTGGAAAGTGGATCCTTAGCTACCGTCGATGCAGAACGATTGGAAACATCGAATATCACATATTCGTGCCAATTATCGATAGAAAGAACGATTGCGGGAGCTGGGAAGTGAATCCTTTCCTACCGTCGATGCGAAACGATTGGAAACATCGAATATCACGTATTCGTCCGAATTTTAGATAGAAAGAATGATTGCGGGAGCTGGGAAGTGAATCCTTACCTACCGTCGATGCGAAACGATTGGAAACATCGAATATCACGTATGCGTGCCAATTATCGATAGAACGAACGATTGCGGGAGCTGGAAAGTGGATCCTTAGCTACCGTCGATGCAGAACGATTAGAAACATCGAATATCACATATTCGTGCCAATTATCGATAGAAAGAACGATTGCGGGAGCTGGAAAGTGAATCCTCAGCTACCATCGATGCAGAACGATTAGAAACATCGAATATCACGTATCCGTGCCAATTATCGATAGAACGAACGATTGCGGGAGCTGGAAAGTGGATCCTTAGCTACCGTCGATGCAGAACGATTGGAAACATCGAATATCACGTATTCGTGCCAATTTTAGATAGAAAGAACGATTGCTGGAGCTGGGAAGTGAATCCTTACCTACCGTCGATGCAAAACGATTGGAAACATCGAATATCACGTATGCGTGCTAATTATCGATAGAAAGAACGATTGCGGGAGCTGGGAAGTTAATCCTCACCTATCGTCGATGCAAAACGATTGCAAACATCGAATAGCACGTATTCGTGCCAATTATCGATAGAAAGAACGATTGCGGGAGCTGGGAAGTGAATCCTTACCTACCGTCGATGCAAAACGATTGGAAACCTCGAATAGCACGTATTCGTGTCAATTATCGATAGAAAGAACGATTGCTGGAGCTGGGAAGTGAATCCTTAGCTACCGTCGATGCAGAACGATTGGAAACATCGAATTTCACGTATTTGTGCCAATTATCCATAGAAAGAACGATTGCGGGAGCAGGGAAGTAAATCCATACCTACCGCCGATGCGAAACGATTGGAAACATCGAATATCACGTATTCGTGCGAATTTTAGATAGAAAGAATGATTGCGGGAGCTGAGAAGTGAATCCTTACCTACCGTCGATGCGAAACGATTGGAAACATCGAATATCACGTATGCGTGCCAATTATCGATAGAACGAACGATTGCGGGAGCTGGAAAGTGGATCCTTAGCTACCGTCGATGCAGAACGATTAGAAACATCGAATATCACATATTCGTGCCAATTATCGATAGAAAGAACGATTGCGGGAGCTGGGAAGTGAATCCTTAGCTACCGCCGATGCGAAACGATTGGAAACATCGAATATCACGTATTCGTCCGAATTTTAGATAGAAAGAATGATTACGGGAGCTGGGAAGTGAATCCATACCTACCGCCGATGCGAAACCATTGGAAACATCGAATATCACGTATTCGTGCGAATTTTAGATAGAAAGAATGATTGCGGGAGCTGGGAAGTGAATCCTTAGCTACCGTCGATGCAGAACGATTAGAAACATCGAATATCACATATTCGTGCCAATTATCGATAGAAAGAACGATTGCGGGAGCTGGGAAGTGAATCCTCAGCTACCATCGATGCCGAACGATTGGAAACATCGAATATCACGTATCCGTGCCAATTATCAATAGAAAGAACGATTGCGGGAGCTGGGAAGTGAATCCTTAGCTACCGCCGATGCGAAACGATTGGAAACATCGAATATCACGTATTCGTCCGAATTTTAGATAGAAAGAATGATTGCGGGAGCTGGGAAGTGAATCCATACCTACCGTCGATGCCAAACGATTGGAAACATCGAATATCGCGTATTCGTGCCAATTATCGATAGAAAGAACGATTGCGGGAGCTGGGAAGTGAATCCTTACCTCCCGTCGATGCAGAACGATTGGAAACATCGAATGTAACGTATTCGAGCCAATTACCGACAGAAAGAACGATTGCGAGGGCTGGGAAGTGAATCCTTACCTACCGTCGATGAAAAACGATTGGAAACATCGATTAGCACGTATTCGTGCCAATTATCGATAGAAAGAACGATTGCGGGAGCTGGGAAGTGAATCCTCACCAATCGTCGATGCAAAACGATTGCAAACATCGAATAGCGCGTATTCGTGCCAATTATCGGTACAAAGAACGATTGCGGGAGCTGGGAAGTGAATCCTTTCCTACCGTCGATGCGAAACGATTGGAAACATCGAATATCACGTATTCGTGCGAATTTTAGATAGAAAGAATGATTGCGGGAGCTGGGAAGTGAATCCTTACCTACCGTCGATGCGAAACGATTGGAAACATCGAATATCACGTATGCGTGCCAATTATCGATAGAAAGAATGATTGCGGGAGCTGGGAAGTGAATCCATACCTACCGCCGATGCGAAACCATTGGAAACATCGAATATCACGTATTCGTGCGAATTTTAGATAGAAAGAATGATTGCGGGAGCTGGGAAGTGAATCCTTAGCTACCGTCGATGCAGAACGATTGGAAACATCGAATATCACGTATGCGTGCCAATTATCGATAGAACGAACAATTGCGGGAGCTGGAAAGTGAATCCTTAGCTACCGTCGATGCAGAACGATTGGAAACATCGAATTTCACGTATTCGTGCCAATTATCCATAGAAAGAACGATTGCGGGAGCAGGGAAGTGAATCCATACCTACCGCCGATGCGAAACGATTGGAAACATCGAATATCACGTATGCGTGCCAATGATCGATAGAACGAACGATTGCGGGAGCTGGAAAGTGGATCCTTAGCTACCGTCGATGCAGAACGATTGGAAACATCGAATATCACATATTCGTGCCAATTATCGATAGAAAGAACGATTGCGGGAGCTGGGAAGTGAATCCTTTCCTACCGTCGATGCGAAACGATTGGAAACATCGAATATCACGTATTCGTCCGAATTTTAGATAGAAAGAATGATTGCGGGAGCTGGGAAGAGAATCCTTACCTACCGTCGATGCGAAACGATTGGAAACATCGAATATCACGTATGCGTGCCAATTATCGATAGAACGAACGATTGCGGGAGCTGGAAAGTGGATCCTTAGCTACCGTCGATGCAGAACGATTAGAAACATCGAATATCACATATTCGTGCCAATTATCGATAGAAAGAACGATTGCGGGAGCTGGGAAGTGAATCCTCAGCTACCATCGATGCAGAACGATTGGAAACATCGAATATCACGTATCCGTGCCAATTATCGATAGAACGAACGATTGCGGGAGCTGGAAAGTGGATCCTTAGCTACCGTCGATGCAGAACGATTGGAAACATCGAATATCACATATTCGTGCCAATTATCGATAGAAAGAACGATTGCGGGAGCTGGGAGGTGAATCCTCAGCTACCGTCGATGCAGAACGATTGGAAACATCGAATATCACGTATGCGTGCCAATTATCGATAGAAAGAACGATTGCGGTTGCTGGGAAGTGAATTCTTAGCTACCGTCGATGCAGAACGATTGGAAACATCGAATATCACGTATGCGTGCCAATTATCGATAGAAAGAACGATTGCTGGAGCTGGGAAGTGAATCCTTACCTACCGTCGATGCAAAACGATTGGAAACATCGAATATCACGTATTCGTGCGAATTTTAGATAGAAAGAATGATTGCGGGAGCTGGGAAGTGAATCCTTACCTACCGTCGATGCGAAACGATTGGAAACATCGAATATCACGTATGCGTGCCAATTATCGATAGAACGAACGATTGCGGGAGCTGGAAAGTGGATCCTTAGCTACCGTCGATGCAGAACGATTGGAAACATCGAATATCACGTATTCGTGCCAATTTTAGATAGAAAGAACGATTGCTGGAGCTGGGAAGTGAATCCTTACCTACCGTCGATGCAAAACGATTGGAAACATCGAATATCACGTATGCGTGCTAATTATCGATAGAAAGAACGATTGCGGGAGCTGGGAAGTTAATCCTCACCTATCGTCGATGCAAAACGATTGCAAACATCGAATAGCACGTATTCGTGCCAATTATCGATAGAAAGAACGATTGCGGGAGCTGGGAAGTGAATCCTTACCTACCGTCGATGCAAAACGATTGGAAACCTCGAATAGCACGTATTCGTGTCAATTATCGATAGAAAGAACGATTGCTGGAGCTGGGAAGTGAATCCTTAGCTACCGTCGATGCAGAACGATTGGAAACATCGAATTTCACGTATTCGTGCCAATTATCCATAGAAAGAACGATTGCGGGAGCAGGGAAGTGAATCCATACCTACCGCCGATGCGAAACGATTGGAAACATCGAATATCACGTATTCGTGCGAATTTTAGATAGAAAGAATGATTGCGGGAGCTGGGAAGTGAATCCTTACCTACCGTCGATGCGAAACGATTGGAAACATCGAATATCACGTATGCGTGCCAATTATCGATAGAACGAACGATTGCGGGAGCTGGAAAGTGGATCCTTAGCTACCGTCGATGCAGAACGATTAGAAACATCGAATATCACATATTCGTGCCAATTATCGATAGAAAGAACGATTGCGGGAGCTGGGAAGTGAATCCTTAGCTACCGCCGATGCGAAACGATTGGAAACATCGAATATCACGTATTCGTCCGAATTTTAGATAGAAAGAATGATTGCGGGAGCTGGGAAGTGAATCCATACCTACCGTCGATGCCAAACGATTGGAAACATCGAATATCGCGTATTCGTGCCAATTATCGATAGAAAGAACGATTGCGGGAGCTGGGAAGTGAATCCTTACCTCCCGTCGATGCAGAACGATTGGAAACATCGAATGTAACGTATTCGAGCCAATTACCGACAGAAAGAACGATTGCGAGGGCTGGGAAGTGAATCCTTACCTACCGTCGATGAAAAACGATTGGAAACATCGAATAGCACGTATTCGTGCCAATTATCGATAGAACGAACGATTGCGGGAGCTGGGAAGTGAATCCTTACCTCCCGTCGATGCAGAACGATTGGAAACATCGAATGTAACGTATTCGAGCCAATTACCGACAGAAAGAACGATTGCGAGGGCTGGGAAGTGAATCCTTACCTACCGTCGATGAAAAACGATTGGAAACATCGAATAGCACGTATTCGTGCCAATTATCGATAGAGAGAACGATTGCGGGAGCTGGGAAGTGAATCCTCACCAATCGTCGATGCAAAACGATTGCAAACATCGAATAGCGCGTATTCGTGCCAATTATCGGTACAAAGAACGATTGCGGGAGCTGGGAAGTGAATCATTTCCTACCGTCGATGCGAAACGATTGGAAACATCGAATATCACGTATTCGTGCGAATTTTAGATAGAAAGAATGATTGCGGGAGCTGGGAAGTGAATCCATACCTACCGCCGATGCGAAACCATTGGAAACATCGAATATCACGTATTCGTGCGAATTTTAGATAGAAAGAATGATTGCGGGAGCTGGGAAGTGAATCCTTAGCTACCGTCGATGCAGAACGATTGGAAACATCGAATATCACGTATGCGTGCCAATTATCGATAGAACGAACGATTGCGGGAGCTGGAAAGTGAATCCTTAGCTACCGTCGATGCAGAACGATTGGAAACATCGAATATCACATATTCGTCCGAATTTTAGATAGAAAGAATGATTGCGGGAGCTGGGAAGTGAATCCTCAGCTACCATCGATGCAGAACGATTGGAAACATCGAATATCACGTATCCGTGCCAATTATCGATAGAACGAACGATTGCGGGAGCTGGAAAGTGGATCCTTAGCTACCGTCGATGCAGAACGATTGGAAACATCGAATATCACATATTCGTGCCAATTATCGATAGAAAGAACGATTGCGGGAGCTGGGAGGTGAATCCTCAGCTACCGTCGATGCAGAACGATTGGAAACATCGAATATCACGTATGCGTGCCAATTATCGATAGAAAGAACGATTGCGGTTGCTGGGAAGTGAATTCTTAGCTACCGTCGATGCAGAACGATTGGAAACATCGAATATCACGTATGCGTGCCAATTATCGATAGAAAGAACGATTGCTGGAGCTGGGAAGTGAATCCTTACCTACCGTCGATGCAAAACGATTGGAAACATCGAATATCACGTATTCGTGCGAATTTTAGATAGAAAGAATGATTGCGGGAGCTGGGAAGTGAATCCTTACCTACCGTCGATGCGAAACGATTGGAAACATCGAATATCACGTATGCGTGCCAATTATCGATAGAACGAACGATTGCGGGAGCTGGAAAGTGGATCCTTAGCTACCGTCGATGCAGAACGATTAGAAACATCGAATATCACATATTCGTGCCAATTATCGATAGAAAGAACGATTGCGGGAGCTGGGAAGTGAATCCTTAGCTACCGCCGATGCGAAACGATTGGAAACATCGAATATCACGTATTCGTCCGAATTTTAGATAGAAAGAATGATTACGGGAGCTGGGAAGTGAATCCATACCTACCGCCGATGCGAAACCATTGGAAACATCGAATATCACGTATTCGTGCGAATTTTAGATAGAAAGAATGATTGCGGGAGCTGGGAAGTGAATCCTTAGCTACCGTCGATGCAGAACGATTAGAAACATCGAATATCACATATTCGTGCCAATTATCGATAGAAAGAACGATTGCGGGAGCTGGGAAGTGAATCCTCAGCTACCATCGATGCCGAACGATTGGAAACATCGAATATCACGTATCCGTGCCAATTATCAATAGAAAGAACGATTGCGGGAGCTGGGAAGTGAATCCTTAGCTACCGCCGATGCGAAACGATTGGAAACATCGAATATCACGTATTCGTCCGAATTTTAGATAGAAAGAATGATTGCGGGAGCTGGGAAGTGAATCCATACCTACCGTCGATGCCAAACGATTGGAAACATCGAATATCGCGTATTCGTGCCAATTATCGATAGAAAGAACGATTGCGGGAGCTGGGAAGTGAATCCTTACCTCCCGTCGATGCAGAACGATTGGAAACATCGAATGTAACGTATTCGAGCCAATTACCGACAGAAAGAACGATTGCGAGGGCTGGGAAGTGAATCCTTACCTACCGTCGATGAAAAACGATTGGAAACATCGAATAGCACGTATTCGTGCCAATTATCGATAGAACGAACGATTGCGGGAGCTGGAAAGTGGATCCTCACCAATCGTCGATGCAAAACGATTGCAAACATCGAATAGCGCGTATTCGTGCCAATTATCGGTACAAAGAACGATTGCGGGAGCTGGGAAGTGAATCATTTCCTACCGTCGATGCGAAACGATTGGAAACATCGAATATCACGTATTCGTGCGAATTTTAGATAGAAAGAATGATTGCGGGAGCTGGGAAGTGAATCCTTACCTACCGTCGATGCGAAACGATTGGAAACATCGAATATCACGTATGCGTGCCAATTATCGATAGAACGAACGATTGCGGGAGCTGGAAAGTGGATCCTCACCAATCGTCGATGCAAAACGATTGCAAACATCGAATAGCGCGTATTCGTGCCAATTATCGGTACAAAGAACGATTGCGGGAGCTGGGAAGTGAATCATTTCCTACCGTCGATGCGAAACGATTGGAAACATCGAATATCACGTATTCGTGCGAATTTTAGATAGAAAGAATGATTGCGGGAGCTGGGAAGTGAATCCTTACCTACCGTCGATGCGAAACGATTGGAAACATCGAATATCACGTATCCGTGCCAATTATCAATAGAAAGAACGATTGCGGGAGCTGGGAAGTGAATCCTTAGCTACCGCCGATGCGAAACGATTGGAAACATCGAATATCACGTATTCGTCCGAATTTTAGATAGAAAGAATGATTGCGGGAGCTGGGAAGTGAATCCATACCTACCGTCGATGCCAAACGATTGGAAACATCGAATATCGCGTATTCGTGCCAATTAACGATAGAAAGAACGATTGCGGGAGCTGGGAAGTGAATCCTTACCTCCCGTCGATGCAGAACGATTGGAAACTTCGAATATCACGTATGCGTGCCAATTATCGATAGAAAGAACGATTGCGGGAGCTGGGAAGTGAATCATTTCCTACCGTCGATGCGAAACGATTGGAAACATCGAATATCACGTATTCGTGCGAATTTTAGATAGAAAGAATGATTGCGGGAGCTGGGAAGTGAATCCATACCTACCGCCGATGCGAAACCATTGGAAACATCGAATATCACGTATTCGTGCGAATTTTAGATAGAAAGAATGATTGCGGGAGCTGGGAAGTGAATCCTTAGCTACCGTCGATGCAGAACGATTGGAAACATCGAATATCACGTATGCGTGCCAATTATCGATAGAACGAACGATTGCGGGAGCTGGAAAGTGAATCCTTAGCTACCGTCGATGCAGAACGATTGGAAACATCGAATTTCACGTATTCGTGCCAATTATCCATAGAAAGAACGATTGCGGGAGCAGGGAAGTGAATCCATACCTACCGCCGATGCGAAACGATTGGAAACATCGAATATCACGTATGCGTGCCAATTATCGATAGAACGAACGATTGCGGGAGCTGGAAAGTGGATCCTTAGCTACCGTCGATGCAGAACGATTGGAAACATCGAATATCACATATTCGTGCCAATTATCGATAGAAAGAACGATTGCGGGAGCTGGGAAGTGAATCCTTTCCTACCGTCGATGCGAAACGATTGGAAACATCGAATATCACGTATTCGTCCGAATTTTAGATAGAAAGAATGATTGCGGGAGCTGGGAAGTGAATCCTTACCTACCGTCGATGCGAAACGATTGGAAACATCGAATATCACGTATGCGTGCCAATTATCGATAGAACGAACGATTGCGGGAGCTGGAAAGTGGATCCTTAGCTACCGTCGATGCAGAACGATTAGAAACATCGAATATCACATATTCGTGCCAATTATCGATAGAAAGAACGATTGCGGGAGCTGGAAAGTGAATCCTCAGCTACCATCGATGCAGAACGATTGGAAACATCGAATATCACGTATCCGTGCCAATTATCGATAGAACGAACGATTGCGGGAGCTGGAAAGTGGATCCTTAGCTACCGTCGATGCAGAACGATTGGAAACATCGAATATCACGTATTCGTGCCAATTTTAGATAGAAAGAACGATTGCTGGAGCTGGGAAGTGAATCCTTACCTACCGTCGATGCAAAACGATTGGAAACATCGAATATCACGTATGCGTGCTAATTATCGATAGAAAGAACGATTGCGGGAGCTGGGAAGTTAATCCTCACCTATCGTCGATGCAAAACGATTGCAAACATCGAATAGCACGTATTCGTGCCAATTATCGATAGAAAGAACGATTGCGGGAGCTGGGAAGTGAATCCTTACCTACCGTCGATGCAAAACGATTGGAAACCTCGAATAGCACGTATTCGTGTCAATTATCGATAGAAAGAACGATTGCTGGAGCTGGGAAGTGAATCCTTAGCTACCGTCGATGCAGAACGATTGGAAACATCGAATTTCACGTATTTGTGCCAATTATCCATAGAAAGAACGATTGCGGGAGCAGGGAAGTAAATCCATACCTACCGCCGATGCGAAACGATTGGAAACATCGAATATCACGTATTCGTGCGAATTTTAGATAGAAAGAATGATTGCGGGAGCTGGGAAGTGAATCCTTACCTACCGTCGATGCGAAACGATTGGAAACATCGAATATCACGTATGCGTGCCAATTATCGATAGAACGAACGATTGCGGGAGCTGGAAAGTGGATCCTCACCAATCGTCGATGCAAAACGATTGCAAACATCGAATAGCGCGTATTCGTGACAATTATCGGTACAAAGAACGATTGCGGGAGCTGGGAAGTGAATCATTTCCTACCGTCGATGCGAAACGATTGGAAACATCGTATATCACGTATTCGTGCGAATTTTAGATAGAAAGAATGATTGCGGGAGCTGGGAAGTGAATCCTTACCTACCGTCGATGCGAAACGATTGGAAACATCGAATATCACGTATCCGTGCCAATTATCAATAGAAAGAACGATTGCGGGAGCTGGGAAGTGAATCCTTAGCTACCGCCGATGCGAAACGATTGGAAACATCGAATATCACGTATTCGTCCGAATTTTAGATAGAAAGAATGATTGCGGGAGCTGGGAAGTGAATCCATACCTACCGTCGATGCCAAACGATTGGAAACATCGAATATCGCGTATTCGTGCCAATTAACGATAGAAAGAACGATTGCGGGAGCTGGGAAGTGAATCCTTACCTCCCGTCGATGCAGAACGATTGGAAACTTCGAATATCACGTATGCGTGCCAATTATCGATAGAAAGAACGATTGCGGGAGCTGGGAAGTGAATCATTTCCTACCGTCGATGCGAAACGATTGGAAACATCGAATATCACGTATTCGTGCGAATTTTAGATAGAAAGAATGATTGCGGGAGCTGGGAAGTGAATCCATACCTACCGCCGATGCGAAACCATTGGAAACATCGAATATCACGTATTCGTGCGAATTTTAGATAGAAAGAATGATTGCGGGAGCTGGGAAGTGAATCCTTAGCTACCGTCGATGCAGAACGATTGGAAACATCGAATATCACGTATGCGTGCCAATTATCGATAGAACGAACGATTGCGGGAGCTGGAAAGTGAATCCTTAGCTACCGTCGATGCAGAACGATTGGAAACATCGAATTTCACGTATTCGTGCCAATTATCCATAGAAAGAACGATTGCGGGAGCAGGGAAGTGAATCCATACCTACCGCCGATGCGAAACGATTGGAAACATCGAATATCACGTATGCGTGCCAATTATCGATAGAACGAACGATTGCGGGAGCTGGAAAGTGGATCCTTAGCTACCGTCGATGCAGAACGATTGGAAACATCGAATATCACATATTCGTGCCAATTATCGATAGAAAGAACGATTGCGGGAGCTGGGAAGTGAATCCTTTCCTACCGTCGATGCGAAACGATTGGAAACATCGAATATCACGTATTCGTCCGAATTTTAGATAGAAAGAATGATTGCGGGAGCTGGGAAGTGAATCCTTACCTACCGTCGATGCGAAACGATTGGAAACATCGAATATCACGTATGCGTGCCAATTATCGATAGAACGAACGATTGCGGGAGCTGGAAAGTGGATCCTTAGCTACCGTCGATGCAGAACGATTAGAAACATCGAATATCACATATTCGTGCCAATTATCGATAGAAAGAACGATTGCGGGAGCTGGAAAGTGAATCCTCAGCTACCATCGATGCAGAACGATTGGAAACATCGAATATCACGTATCCGTGCCAATTATCGATAGAACGAACGATTGCGGGAGCTGGAAAGTGGATCCTTAGCTACCGTCGATGCAGAACGATTGGAAACATCGAATATCACGTATTCGTGCCAATTTTAGATAGAAAGAACGATTGCTGGAGCTGGGAAGTGAATCCTTACCTACCGTCGATGCAAAACGATTGGAAACATCGAATATCACGTATGCGTGCTAATTATCGATAGAAAGAACGATTGCGGGAGCTGGGAAGTTAATCCTCACCTATCGTCGATGCAAAACGATTGCAAACATCGAATAGCACGTATTCGTGCCAATTATCGATAGAAAGAACGATTGCGGGAGCTGGGAAGTGAATCCTTACCTACCGTCGATGCAAAACGATTGGAAACCTCGAATAGCACGTATTCGTGTCAATTATCGATAGAAAGAACGATTGCTGGAGCTGGGAAGTGAATCCTTAGCTACCGTCGATGCAGAACGATTGGAAACATCGAATTTCACGTATTTGTGCCAATTATCCATAGAAAGAACGATTGCGGGAGCAGGGAAGTAAATCCATACCTACCGCCGATGCGAAACGATTGGAAACATCGAATATCACGTATTCGTGCGAATTTTAGATAGAAAGAATGATTGCGGGAGCTGGGAAGTGAATCCTTACCTACCGTCGATGCGAAACGATTGGAAACATCGAATATCACGTATGCGTGCCAATTATCGATAGAACGAACGATTGCGGGAGCTGGAAAGTGGATCCTTAGCTACCGTCGATGCAGAACGATTAGAAACATCGAATATCACATATTCGTGCCAATTATCGATAGAAAGAACGATTGCGGGAGCTGGGAAGTGAATCCTTAGCTACCGCCGATGCGAAACGATTGGAAACATCGAATATCACGTATTCGTCCGAATTTTAGATAGAAAGAATGATTACGGGAGCTGGGAAGTGAATCCATACCTACCGCCGATGCGAAACCATTGGAAACATCGAATATCACGTATTCGTGCGAATTTTAGATAGAAAGAATGATTGCGGGAGCTGGGAAGTGAATCCTTAGCTACCGTCGATGCAGAACGATTAGAAACATCGAATATCACATATTCGTGCCAATTATCGATAGAAAGAACGATTGCGGGAGCTGGGAAGTGAATCCTCAGCTACCATCGATGCCGAACGATTGGAAACATCGAATATCACGTATCCGTGCCAATTATCAATAGAAAGAACGATTGCGGGAGCTGGGAAGTGAATCCTTAGCTACCGCCGATGCGAAACGATTGGAAACATCGAATATCACGTATTCGTCCGAATTTTAGATAGAAAGAATGATTGCGGGAGCTGGGAAGTGAATCCATACCTACCGTCGATGCCAAACGATTGGAAACATCGAATATCGCGTATTCGTGCCAATTATCGATAGAAAGAACGATTGCGGGAGCTGGGAAGTGAATCCTTACCTCCCGTCGATGCAGAACGATTGGAAACATCGAATGTAACGTATTCGAGCCAATTACCGACAGAAAGAACGATTGCGAGGGCTGGGAAGTGAATCCTTACCTACCGTCGATGAAAAACGATTGGAAACATCGATTAGCACGTATTCGTGCCAATTATCGATAGAAAGAACGATTGCGGGAGCTGGGAAGTGAATCCTCACCAATCGTCGATGCAAAACGATTGCAAACATCGAATAGCGCGTATTCGTGCCAATTATCGGTACAAAGAACGATTGCGGGAGCTGGGAAGTGAATCCTTTCCTACCGTCGATGCGAAACGATTGGAAACATCGAATATCACGTATTCGTGCGAATTTTAGATAGAAAGAATGATTGCGGGAGCTGGGAAGTGAATCCTTACCTACCGTCGATGCGAAACGATTGGAAACATCGAATATCACGTATGCGTGCCAATTATCGATAGAAAGAATGATTGCGGGAGCTGGGAAGTGAATCCATACCTACCGCCGATGCGAAACCATTGGAAACATCGAATATCACGTATTCGTGCGAATTTTAGATAGAAAGAATGATTGCGGGAGCTGGGAAGTGAATCCTTAGCTACCGTCGATGCAGAACGATTGGAAACATCGAATATCACGTATGCGTGCCAATTATCGATAGAACGAACGATTGCGGGAGCTGGAAAGTGAATCCTTAGCTACCGTCGATGCAGAACGATTGGAAACATCGAATTTCACGTATTCGTGCCAATTATCCATAGAAAGAACGATTGCGGGAGCAGGGAAGTGAATCCATACCTACCGCCGATGCGAAACGATTGGAAACATCGAATATCACGTATGCGTGCCAATTATCGATAGAACGAACGATTGCGGGAGCTGGAAAGTGGATCCTTAGCTACCGTCGATGCAGAACGATTGGAAACATCGAATATCACATATTCGTGCCAATTATCGATAGAAAGAACGATTGCGGGAGCTGGGAAGTGAATCCTTTCCTACCGTCGATGCGAAACGATTGGAAACATCGAATATCACGTATTCGTCCGAATTTTAGATAGAAAGAATGATTGCGGGAGCTGGGAAGAGAATCCTTACCTACCGTCGATGCGAAACGATTGGAAACATCGAATATCACGTATGCGTGCCAATTATCGATAGAACGAACGATTGCGGGAGCTGGAAAGTGGATCCTTAGCTACCGTCGATGCAAAACGATTAGAAACATCGAATATCACATATTCGTGCCAATTATCGATAGAAAGAACGATTGCGGGAGCTGGGAAGTGAATCCTCAGCTACCATCGATGCAGAACGATTGGAAACATCGAATATCACGTATCCGTGCCAATTATCGATAGAACGAACGATTGCGGGAGCTGGAAAGTGGATCCTTAGCTACCGTCGATGCAGAACGATTGGAAACATCGAATATCACATATTCGTGCCAATTATCGATAGAAAGAACGATTGCGGGAGCTGGGAGGTGAATCCTCAGCTACCGTCGATGCAGAACGATTGGAAACATCGAATATCACGTATGCGTGCCAATTATCGATAGAAAGAACGATTGCGGTTGCTGGGAAGTGAATTCTTAGCTACCGTCGATGCAGAACGATTGGAAACATCGAATATCACGTATGCGTGCCAATTATCGATAGAACGAACGATTGCGGGAGCTGGAAAGTGGATCCTTAGCTACCGTCGATGCAGAACGATTAGAAACATCGAATATCACATATTCGTGCCAATTATCGATAGAAAGAACGATTGCGGGAGCTGGGAAGTGAATCCTCAGCTACCATCGATGCAGAACGATTGGAAACATCGAATATCACGTATCCGTGCCAATTATCGATAGAACGAACGATTCCGGGAGCTGGAAAGTGGATCCTTAGCTACCGTCGATGCAGAACGATTGGAAACATCGAATATCACATATTCGTCCGAATTTTAGATAGAAAGAATGATTGCGGGAGCTGGGAAGTGAATCCTTACCTACCGTCGATGCGAAACGATTGGAAACATCGAATATCACGTATGCGTGCCAATTATCGATAGAACGAACGATTGCGGGAGCTGGAAAGTGGATCCTTAGCTACCGTCGATGCAGAACGATTAGAAACATCGAATATCACATATTCGTGCCAATTATCGATAGAAAGAACGATTGCGGGAGCTGGGAAGTGAATCCTCAGCTACCATCGATGCAGAACGATTGGAAACATCGAATATCACGTATCCGTGCCAATTATCGATAGAACGAACGATTGCGGGAGCTGGAAAGTGGATCCTTAGCTACCGTCGATGCAGAACGATTGGAAATATCGAATATCACATATTCGTGCCAATTATCGATAGAAAGAACGATTGCGGGAGCTGGGAGGTGAATCCTCAGCTACCGTCGATGCAGAACGATTGGAAACATCGAATATCACGTATGCGTGCCAATTATCGATAGAAAGAACGATTGCGGTTGCTGGGAAGTGAATTCTTAGCTACCGTCGATGCAGAACGATTGGAAACATCGAATATCACGTATGCGTGCCAATTATCGATAGAAAGAACGATTGCTGGAGCTGGGAAGTGAATCCTTACCTACCGTCGATGCAAAACGATTGGAAACATCGAATATCACGTATTCGTGCGAATTTTAGATAGAAAGAATGATTGCGGGAGCTGGGAAGTGAATCCTTACCTACCGTCGATGCGAAACGATTGGAAACATCGAATATCACGTATGCGTGCCAATTATCGATAGAACGAACGATTGCGGGAGCTGGAAAGTGGATCCTTAGCTACCGTCGATGCAGAACGATTGGAAACATCGAATATCACGTATTCGTGCCAATTTTAGATAGAAAGAACGATTGCTGGAGCTGGGAAGTGAATCCTTACCTACCGTCGATGCAAAACGATTGGAAACATCGAATATCACGTATGCGTGCTAATTATCGATAGAAAGAACGATTGCGGGAGCTGGGAAGTTAATCCTCACCTATCGTCGATGCAAAACGATTGCAAACATCGAATAGCACGTATTCGTGCCAATTATCGATAGAAAGAACGATTGCGGGAGCTGGGAAGTGAATCCTTACCTACCGTCGATGCAAAACGATTGGAAACCTCGAATAGCACGTATTCGTGTCAATTATCGATAGAAAGAACGATTGCTGGAGCTGGGAAGTGAATCCATACCTACCGCCGATGCGAAACGATTGGAAACATCGAATATCACGTATTCGTGCGAATTTTAGATAGAAAGAATGATTGCGGGAGCTGGGAAGTGAATCCTTAGCTACCGTCGATGCAGAACGATTAGAAACATCGAATATCACATATTCGTGCCAATTATCGATAGAAAGAACGATTGCGGGAGCTGGGAAGTGAATCCTCAGCTACCATCGATGCAGAACGATTGGAAACATCGAATATCACGTATCCGTGCCAATTATCGATAGAACGAACGATTGCGGGAGCTGGAAAGTGGATCCTTAGCTACCGTCGATGCAGAACGATTGGAAACATCGAATATCACATATTCGTCCGAATTTTAGATAGAAAGAATGATTGCGGGAGCTGGGAAGTGAATCCTTACCTACCGTCGATGCGAAACGATTGGAAACATGGAATATCACGTATGCGTGCCAATTATCGATAGAACGAACGATTGCGGGAGCTGGAAAGTGGATCCTTAGCTACCGTCGATGCAGAACGATTAGAAACATCGAATATCACATATTCGTGCCAATTATCGATAGAAAGAACGATTGCGGGAGCTGGGAAGTGAATCCTCAGCTACCATCGATGCAGAACGATTGGAAACATCGAATATCACGTATCCGTGCCAATTATCGATAGAACGAACGATTGCGGGAGCTGGAAAGTGGATCCTTAGCTACCGTCGATGCAGAACGATTGGAAACATCGAATATCACATATTCGTGCCAATTATCGATAGAAAGAACGATTGCGGTTGCTGGGAAGTGAATTCTTAGCTACCGTCGATGCAGAACGATTGGAAACATCGAATATCACGTATGCGTGCCAATTATCGATAGAAAGAACGATTGCTGGAGCTGGGAAGTGAATCCTTACCTACCGTCGATGCAAAACGATTGGAAACATCGAATATCACGTATTCGTGCGAATTTTAGATAGAAAGAATGATTGCGGGAGCTGGGAAGTGAATCCTTACCTACCGTCGATGCGAAACGATTGGAAACATCGAATATCACGTATGCGTGCCAATTATCGATAGAACGAACGATTGCGGGAGCTGGAAAGTGGATCCTTAGCTACCGTCGATGCAGAACGATTGGAAACATCGAATATCACGTATTCGTGCCAATTTTAGATAGAAAGAACGATTGCTGGAGCTGGGAAGTGAATCCTTAGCTACCGTCGATGCAGAACGATTGGAAACATCGAATTTCACGTATTCGTTCCAATTATCCATAGAAAGAACGATTGCGGGAGCAGGGAAGTGAATCCATACCTACCGCCGATGCGAAACGATTGGAAACATCGAATATCACGTATTCGTGCGAATTTTAGATAGAAAGAATGATTGCGGGAGCTGGGAAGTGAATCCTTAGCTACCGTCGATGCAGAACGATTAGAAACATCGAATATCACATATTCGTGCCAATTATCGATAGAAAGAACGATTGCGGGAGCTGGGAAGTGAAGCCTCAGCTACCATCGATGCCGAACGATTGGAAACATCGAATATCACGTATCCGTGCCAATTATCAATAGAAAGAACGATTGCGGGAGCTGGGAAGTGAATCCTTAGCTACCGCCGATGCGAAACGATTGGAAACATCGAATATCTCGTATTCGTCCGAATTTTAGATAGAAAGAATGATTGCGGGAGCTGGGAAGTGAATCCATACCTACCGTCGATGCCAAACGATTGGAAACATCGAATATCGCGTATTCGTGCCAATTATCGATAGAAAGAACGATTGCGGGAGCTGGGAAGTGAATCCTTACCTCCCGTCGATGCAGAACGATTGGAAACATCGAATGTAACGTATTCGAGCCAATTACCGACAGAAAGAACGATTGCGAGGGCTGGGAAGTGAATCCTTACCTACCGTCGATGAAAAACGATTGGAAACATCGAATAGCACGTATTCGTGCCAATTATCGATAGAAAGAACGATTGCGGGAGCTGGGAAGTGAATCCTCACCAATCGTCGATGCAAAACGATTGCAAACATCGAATAGCACGTATTCGTGCCAATTATCGGTACAAAGAACGATTGCGGGAGCTGGGAAGTGAATCCTTTCCTACCGTCGATGCGAAACGATTGAAAACATCGAATATCACGTATTCGTGCGAATTTTAGATAGAAAGAATGATTGCGGGAGCTGGGAAGTGAATTCTTACCTACCGTCGATGCGAAACGATTGGAAACATCGAATATCACGTATGCGTGGCAATTATCGATAGAACGAACGATTGCGGGAGCTGGAAAGTGGATCCTTAGCTACCGTCGATGCAGAACGATTGGAAACATCGAATATCACATATTCGTGTCAATTATCGATAGAAAGAACGATTGCGGGAGCTGGGAAGTGAATCCTCAGCTACCGTCGATGCAGAACGATTGGAAACATCGAATATCACGTATGCGTGCCAATTATCGATAGAAAGAACGATTGCGGGAGCTGGGAAGTGAATCCTTAGCTACCGTCGATGCAGAACGATTGGAAACATCGAATATCACATATTCGTGCCAATTAACGATAGAAAGAACGATTGCGGGTGCTGGGAAGTGAATTCTTAGCTACCGTCGATGCAGAACGATTGGAAACATCGAATATCACGTATGCGTGCCAATTATCGATTGAACGAACGATTGCGGGAGCTGGAAAGTGGATCCTTAGCTACCGTCGATGCGAAACGATTGCAAACATCGAATATCACGTATGCGTGCCAATTATCGATAGAACGAACGATTGCGGGAGCTGGAAAGTGGATCCTTAGCTACCGTCGATGCAGAACGATTGGAAACATCGAATATCACGTATTCGTGCCAATTTTAGATAGAAAGAACGATTGCTGGAGCTGGGAAGTGAATCCTTACCTACCGTCGATGCAAAACGATTGGAAACATCGAATATCACGTATGCGTGCTAATTATCGATAGAAAGAACGATTGCGGGAGCTGGGAAGTTAATCCTCACCTATCGTCGATGCAAAACGATTGCAAACATCGAATAGCACGTATTCGTGCCAATTATCGATAGAAAGAACGATTGCGGGAGCTGGGAAGTGAATCCTTACCTACCGTCGATGCAAAACGATTGGAAACATCGAATATCACGTATTCGTGCGAATTTTAGATAGAAAGAATGATTGCGGGAGCTGGGAAGTGAATCCTTACCTACCGTCGATGCGAAACGATTGGAAACATCGAATATTACGTATGCGTGCCAATTATCGATAGAACGAACAATTGCGGGAGCTGGAAAGTGGATCCTTAGCTTCTGTCGATACAGAACGATTAGAAACATCGAATATCACATATTCGTGCCAATTATCGATAGAAAGAACGATTGCGGGAGCTGGGAAGTGAATCCTCAGCTACCATCGATGCAGAACGATTGGAAACATCGAATATCACGTATCCGTGCCAATTATCGATAGAACGAACGATTGCGGGAGCTGGAAAGTGGATCCTTAGCTACCGTCGATGCAGAACGATTGGAAACATCGAATATCACATATTCGTGCCAATTATCGATAGAAAGAACGATTGCGGGAGCTGGGAGGTGAATCCTCAGCTACCGTCGATGCAGAACGATTGGAAACATCGAATATCACGTATGCGTGCCAATTATCGATAGAAAGAACGATTGCGGTTGCTGGGAAGTGAATTCTTAGCTACCGTCGATGCAGAACGATTGGAAACATCGAATATCACGTATGCGTGCCAATTATCGATAGAAAGAACGATTGCTGGAGCTGGGAAGTGAATCCTTACCTACCGTCGATGCAAAACGATTGGAAACATCGAATATCACGTATTCGTGCGAATTTTAGATAGAAAGAATGATTGCGGGAGCTGGGAAGTGAATCCTTACCTACCGTCGATGCGAAACGATTGGAAACATCGAATATCACGTATGCGTGCCAATTATCGATAGAACGAACGATTGCGGGAGCTGGAAAGTGGATCCTTAGCTACCGTCGATGCAGAACGATTGGAAACATCGAATATCACGTATTCGTGCCAATTATCGATAGAAAGAACGATTGCTGGAGCTGGGAAGTGAATCCTTACCTACCGTCGATGCAAAACGATTGGAAACATCGAATATCACGTATGCGTGCTAATTATCGATAGAAAGAACGATTGCGGGAGCTGGGAAGTTAATCCTCACCTATCGTCGATGCAAAACGATTGCAAACATCGAATAGCACGTATTCGTGCCAATTATCGATAGAAAGAACGATTGCGGGAGCTGGGAAGTGAATCCTTACCTACCGTCGATGCAAAACGATTGGAAACCTCGAATAGCACGTATTCGTGTCAATTATCGATAGAAAGAACGATTGCTGGAGCTGGGAAGTGAATCCTTAGCTACCGTCGATGCAGAACGATTGGAAACATCGAATATCACGTATTCGTGCGAATTTTAGATAGAAAGAATGATTGCGGGAGCTGGGAAGTGAATCCTTACCTACCGTCGATGCGAAACGATTGGAAACATCGAATATCACGTATGCGTGCCAATTATCGATAGAACGAACGATTGCGGGAGCTGGAAAGTGGATCCTTAGCTACCGTCGATGCAGAACGATTAGAAACATCGAATATCACATATTCGTGCCAATTATCGATAGAAAGAACGATTGCGGGAGCTGGGAAGTGAATCCTTAGCTACCGCCGATGCGAAACGATTGGAAACATCGAATATCACGTATTCGTCCGAATTTTAGATAGAAAGAATGATTACGGGAGCTGGGAAGTGAATCCATACCTACCGCCGATGCGAAACCATTGGAAACATCGAATATCACGTATTCGTGCGAATTTTAGATAGAAAGAATGATTGCGGGAGCTGGGAAGTGAATCCTTAGCTACCGTCGATGCAGAACGATTAGAAACATCGAATATCACATATTCGTGCCAATTATCGATAGAAAGAACGATTGCGGGAGCTGGGAAGTGAATCCTCAGCTACCATCGATGCCGAACGATTGGAAACATCGAATATCACGTATCCGTGCCAATTATCAATAGAAAGAACGATTGCGGGAGCTGGGAAGTGAATCCTTAGCTACCGCCGATGCGAAACGATTGGAAACATCGAATATCACGTATTCGTCCGAATTTTAGATAGAAAGAATGATTGCGGGAGCTGGGAAGTGAATCCATACCTACCGTCGATGCCAAACGATTGGAAACATCGAATATCGCGTATTCGTGCCAATTATCGATAGAAAGAACGATTGCGGGAGCTGGGAAGTGAATCCTTACCTCCCGTCGATGCAGAACGATTGGAAACATCGAATGTAACGTATTCGAGCCAATTACCGACAGAAAGAACGATTGCGAGGGCTGGGAAGTGAATCCTTACCTACCGTCGATGAAAAACGATTGGAAACATCGAATATCACGTATGCGTGCCAATTATCGATAGAACGAACGATTGCGGGAGCTGGGAAGTGAATCCTTTCCTACCGTCGATGCGAAACGATTGGAAACATCGAATATCACGTATTCGTGCGAATTTTAGATAGAAAGAATGATTGCGGGAGCTGGGAAGTGAATCCTTAGCTACCGTCGATGCAGAACGATTGGAAACATCGAATATCACGTATGCGTGCCAATTATCGATAGAACGAACGATTGCGGGAGCTGGAAAGTGAATCCTTAGCTACCGTCGATGCAGAACGATTGGAAACATCGAATTTCACGTATTCGTGCCAATTATCCATAGAAAGAACGATTGCGGGAGCAGGGAAGTGAATCCATACCTACCGCCGATGCGAAACGATTGGAAACATCGAATATCACGTATGCGTGCCAATTATCGATAGAACGAACGATTGCGGGAGCTGGAAAGTGGATCCTTAGCTACCGTCGATGCAGAACGATTGGAAACATCGAATATCACATATTCGTGCCAATTATCGATAGAAAGAACGATTGCGGGAGCTGGGAAGTGAATCCTTTCCTACCGTCGATGCGAAACGATTGGAAACATCGAATATCACGTATTCGTCCGAATTTTAGATAGAAAGAATGATTGCGGGAGCTGGGAAGTGAATCCTTACCTACCGTCGATGCGAAACGATTGGAAACATCGAATATCACGTATGCGTGCCAATTATCGATAGAACGAACGATTGCGGGAGCTGGAAAGTGGATCCTTAGCTACCGTCGATGCAGAACGATTAGAAACATCGAATATCACATATTCGTGCCAATTATCGATAGAAAGAACGATTGCGGGAGCTGGGAAGTGAATCCTCAGCTACCATCGATGCAGAACGATTGGAAACATCGAATATCACGTATCCGTGCCAATTATCGATAGAACGAACGATTGCGGGAGCTGGAAAGTGGATCCTTAGCTACCGTCGATGCAGAACGATTGGAAACATCGAATATCACATATTCGTGCCAATTATCGATAGAAAGAACGATTGCGGGAGCTGGGAAGTGAATCCTCAGCTACCGTCGATGCAGAACGATTGGAAACATCGAATATCACGTATGCGTGCCAATTATCGATAGAAAGAACGATTGCGGTTGCTGGGAAGTGAATTCTTAGCTACCGTCCATGCAGAACGATTGGAAACATCGAATATCACGTATGCGTGCCAATTATCGATAGAAAGAACGATTGCTGGAGCTGGGAAGTGAATCCTTACCTACCGTCGATGCAAAACGATTGGAAACATCGAATATCACGTATTCGTGCGAATTTTAGATAGAAAGAATGATTGCGGGAGCTGGGAAGTGAATCCTTACCTACGGTCGATGCGAAACGATTGGAAACATCGAATATCACGTATGCGTGCCAATTATCGATAGAACGAACGATTGCGGGAGCTGGAAAGTGGATCCTTAGCTACCGTCGATGCAGAACGATTGGAAACATCGAATATCACGTATTCGTGCCAATTTTAGATAGAAAGAACGATTGCTGGAGCTGGGAAGTGAATCCTTACCTACCGTCGATGCAAAACGATTGGAAACATCGAATATCACGTATGCGTGCTAATTATCGATAGAAAGAACGATTGCGGGAGCTGGGAAGTTAATCCTCACCTATCGTCGATGCAAAACGATTGCAAACATCGAATAGCACGTATTCGTGCCAATTATCGATAGAAAGAACGATTGCGGGAGCTGGGAAGTGAATCCTTACCTACCGTCGATGCAAAACGATTGGAAACCTCGAATAGCACGTATTCGTGTCAATTATCGATAGAAAGAACGATTGCTGGAGCTGGGAAGTGAATCCTTAGCTACCGTCGATGCAGAACGATTGGAAACATCGAATTTCACGTATTCGTGCCAATTATCCATAGAAAGAACGATTGCGGGAGCAGGGAAGTGAATCCATACCTACCGCTGATGCGAAACGATTGGAAACATCGAATATCACGTATTCGTGCGAATTTTAGATAGAAAGAATGATTGCGGGAGCTGGGAAGTGAATCCTTAGCTACCGTCGATGCAGAACGATTAGAAACATCGAATATCACATATTCGTGCCAATTATCGATAGAAAGAACGATTGCGGGAGCTGGGAAGTGAATCCTCAGCTACCATCGATGCAGAACGATTGGAAACATCGAATATCACGTATCCGTGCCAATTATCGATAGAACGAACGATTGCGGGAGCTGGAAAGTGGATCCTTAGCTACCGTCGATGCAGAACGATTGGAAACATCGAATATCACATATTCGTCCGAATTTTAGATAGAAAGAATGATTGCGGGAGCTGGGAAGTGAATCCTTACCTACCGTCGATGCGAAACGATTGGAAACATGGAATATCACGTATGCGTGCCAATTATCGATAGAACGAACGATTGCGGGAGCTGGAAAGTGGATCCTTAGCTACCGTCGATGCAGAACGATTAGAAACATCGAATATCACATATTCGTGCCAATTATCGATAGAAAGAACGATTGCGGGAGCTGGGAAGTGAATCCTCAGCTACCATCGATGCAGAACGATTGGAAACATCGAATATCACGTATCCGTGCCAATTATCGATAGAACGAACGATTGCGGGAGCTGGAAAGTGGATCCTTAGCTACCGTCGATGCAGAACGATTGGAAAAATCGAATATCACATATTCGTGCCAATTATCGATAGAAAGAACGATTGCGGTTGCTGGGAAGTGAATTCTTAGCTACCGTCGATGCAGAACGATTGGAAACATCGAATATCACGTATGCGTGCCAATTATCGATAGAAAGAACGATTGCTGGAGCTGGGAAGTGAATCCTTACCTACCGTCGATGCAAAACGATTGGAAACATCGAATATCACGTATTCGTGCGAATTTTAGATAGAAAGAATGATTGCGGGAGCTGGGAAGTGAATCCTTACCTACCGTCGATGCGAAACGATTGGAAACATCGAATATCACGTATGCGTGCCAATTATCGATAGAACGAACGATTGCGGGAGCTGGAAAGTGGATCCTTAGCTACCGTCGATGCAGAACGATTGGAAACATCGAATATCACGTATTCGTGCCAATTTTAGATAGAAAGAACGATTGCTGGAGCTGGGAAGTGAATCCTTAGCTACCGTCGATGCAG
Source organism: Nomada ferruginata (assembly GCA_963583965.1). Taxonomy (NCBI): domain Eukaryota; kingdom Metazoa; phylum Arthropoda; class Insecta; order Hymenoptera; family Apidae; genus Nomada; species Nomada ferruginata. The sequence goes on along the minus strand of OY757225.1, from coordinate 1,596,622 downwards.
AACGATTGGAAACATCGAATTTCACGTATTCGTGCCAATTATCCATAGAAAGAACGATTGCGGGAGCAGGGAAGTGAATCCATACCTACCGCCGATGCGAAACGATTGGAAACATCGAATATCACGTATTCGTGCGAATTTTAGATAGAAAGAATGATTGCGGGAGCTGGGAAGTGAATCCTTAGCTACCGTCGATGCAGAACGATTAGAAACATCGAATATCACATATTCGTGCCAATTATCGATAGAAAGAACGATTGCGGGAGCTGGGAAGTGAATCCTCAGCTACCATCGATGCCGAACGATTGGAAACATCGAATATCACGTATCCGTGCCAATTATCAATAGAAAGAACGATTGCGGGAGCTGGGAAGTGAATCCTTAGCTACCGCCGATGCGAAACGATTGGAAACATCGAATATCACGTATTCGTCCGAATTTTAGATAGAAAGAATGATTGCGGGAGCTGGGAAGTGAATCCATACCTACCGTCGATGCCAAACGATTGGAAACATCGAATATCGCGTATTCGTGCCAATTATCGATAGAAAGAACGATTGCGGGAGCTGGGAAGTGAATCCTTACCTCCCGTCGATGCAGAACGATTGGAAACATCGAATGTAACGTATTCGAGCCAATTACCGACAGAAAGAACGATTGCGAGGGCTGGGAAGTGAATCCTTACCTACCGTCGATGAAAAACGATTGGAAACATCGAATAGCACGTATTCGTGCCAATTATCGATAGAAAGAACGATTGCGGGAGCTGGGAAGTGAATCCTCACCAATCGTCGATGCAAAACGATTGCAAACATCGAATAGCACGTATTCGTGCCAATTATCGGTACAAAGAACGATTGCGGGAGCTGGGAAGTGAATCCTTTCCTACCGTCGATGCGAAACGATTGGAAACATCGAATATCACGTATTCGTGCGAATTTTAGATAGAAAGAATGATTGCGGGAGCTGGGAAATGAATTCTTACCTACCGTCGATGCGAAACGATTGGAAACATCGAATATCACGTATGCGTGCCAATTATCGATAGAACGAACGATTGCGGGAGCTGGAAAGTGGATCCTTAGCTACCGTCGATGCAGAACGATTGGAAACATCGAATATCACATATTCGTGTCAATTATCGATAGAAAGAACGATTGCGGGAGCTGGGAAGTGAATCCTCAGCTACCGTCGATGCAGAACGATTGGAAACATCGAATATCACGTATGCGTGCCAATTATCGATAGAAAGAACGATTGCGGGAGCTGGGAAGTGAATCCTTAGCTACCGTCGATGCAGAACGATTGGAAACATCGAATATCACATATTCGTGCCAATTAACGATAGAAAGAACGATTGCGGGTGCTGGGAAGTGAATTCTTAGCTACCGTCGATGCAGAACGATTGGAAACATCGAATATCACGTATGCGTGCCAATTATCGATTGAACGAACGATTGCGGGAGCTGGAAAGTGGATCCTTAGCTACCGTCGATGCGAAACGATTGCAAACATCGAATATCACGTATGCGTGCCAATTATCGATAGAACGAACGATTGCGGGAGCTGGAAAGTGGATCCTTAGCTACCGTCGATGCAGAACGATTGGAAACATCGAATATCACGTATTCGTGCCAATTTTAGATAGAAAGAACGATTGCTGGAGCTGGGAAGTGAATCCTTACCTACCGTCGATGCAAAACGATTGGAAACATCGAATATCACGTATGCGTGCCAATTATCGATAGAAAGAACGATTGCGGGAGCTGGGAAGTGAATCCTTAGCTACCGTCGATGCAGAACGATTGGAAACATCGAATATCACATATTCGTGCCAATTAACGATAGAAAGAACGATTGCGGGTGCTGGGAAGTGAATTCTTAGCTACCGTCGATGCAGAACGATTGGAAACATCGAATATCACGTATGCGTGCCAATTATCGATTGAACGAACGATTGCGGGAGCTGGAAAGTGGATCCTTAGCTACCGTCGATGCGAAACGATTGCAAACATCGAATATCACGTATGCGTGCCAATTATCGATAGAACGAACGATTGCGGGAGCTGGAAAGTGGATCCTTAGCTACCGTCGATGCAGAACGATTGGAAACATCGAATATCACGTATTCGTGCCAATTTTAGATAGAAAGAACGATTGCTGGAGCTGGGAAGTGAATCCTTACCTACCGTCGATGCAAAACGATTGGAAACATCGAATATCACGTATGCGTGCTAATTATCGATAGAAAGAACGATTGCGGGAGCTGGGAAGTTAATCCTCACCTATCGTCGATGCAAAACGATTGCAAACATCGAATAGCACGTATTCGTGCCAATTATCGATAGAAAGAACGATTGCGGGAGCTGGGAAGTGAATCCTTACCTACCGTCGATGCAAAACGATTGGAAACATCGAATATCACGTATTCGTGCGAATTTTAGATAGAAAGAATGATTGCGGGAGCTGGGAAGTGAATCCTTACCTACCGTCGATGCGAAACGATTGGAAACATCGAATATTACGTATGCGTGCCAATTATCGATAGAACGAACGATTGCGGGAGCTGGAAAGTGGATCCTTAGCTTCTGTCGATACAGAACGATTAGAAACATCGAATATCACATATTCGTGCCAATTATCGATAGAAAGAACGATTGCGGGAGCTGGGAAGTGAATCCTCAGCTACCATCGATGCAGAACGATTGGAAACATCGAATATCACGTATCCGTGCCAATTATCGATAGAACGAACGATTGCGGGAGCTGGAAAGTGGATCCTTAGCTACCGTCGATGCAGAACGATTGGAAACATCGAATATCACGTATGCGTGCCAATTATCGATAGAAAGAACGATTGCTGGAGCTGGGAAGTGAATCCTTACCTACCGTCGATGCAAAACGATTGGAAACATCGAATATCACGTATTCGTGCGAATTTTAGATAGAAAGAATGATTGCGGGAGCTGGGAAGTGAATCCTTACCTACCGTCGATGCGAAACGATTGGAAACATCGAATATCACGTATGCGTGCCAATTATCGATAGAACGAACGATTGCGGGAGCTGGAAAGTGGATCCTTAGCTACCGTCGATGTAGAACGATTGGAAACATCGAATATCACGTATTCGTGCCAATTTTAGATAGAAAGAACGATTGCTGGAGCTGGGAAGTGAATCCTTACCTACCGTCGATGCAAAACGATTGGAAACATCGAATATCACGTATGCGTGCTAATTATCGATAGAAAGAACGATTGCGGGAGCTGGGAAGTTAATCCTCACCTATCGTCGATGCAAAACGATTGCAAACATCGAATAGCACGTATTCGTGCCAATTATCGATAGAAAGAACGATTGCGGGAGCTGGGAAGTGAATCCTTACCTACCGTCGATGCAAAACGATTGGAAACATCGAATATCACGTATTCGTGCGAATTTTAGATAGAAAGAATGATTGCGGGAGCTGGGAAGTGAATCCTTACCTACCGTCGATGCGAAACGATTGGAAACATCGAATATTACGTATGCGTGCCAATTATCGATAGAACGAACGATTGCGGGAGCTGGAAAGTGGATCCTTAGCTTCTGTCGATACAGAACGATTAGAAACATCGAATATCACATATTCGTGCCAATTATCGATAGAAAGAACGATTGCGGGAGCTGGGAAGTGAATCCTCAGCTACCATCGATGCAGAACGATTGGAAACATCGAATATCACGTATCCGTGCCAATTATCGATAGAACGAACGATTGCGGGAGCTGGAAAGTGGATCCTTAGCTACCGTCGATGCAGAACGATTGGAAACATCGAATATCACATATTCGTGCCAATTATCGATAGAAAGAACGATTGCGGGAGCTGGGAGGCGAATCCTCAGCTACCGTCGATGCAGAACGATTGGAAACATCGAATATCACGTATGCGTGCCAATTATCGATAGAAAGAACGATTGCGGTTGCTGGGAAGTGAATTCTTAGCTACCGTCGATGCAGAACGATTGGAAACATCGAATATCACGTATGCGTGCCAATTATCGATAGAAAGAACGATTGCTGGAGCTGGGAAGTGAATCCTTACCTACCGTCGATGCAAAACGATTGGAAACATCGAATATCACGTATTCGTGCGAATTTTAGATAGAAAGAATGATTGCGGGAGCTGGGAAGTGAATCCTTACCTACCGTCGATGCGAAACGATTGGAAACATCGAATATCACGTATGCGTGCCAATTATCGATAGAACGAACGATTGCGGGAGCTGGAAAGTGGATCCTTAGCTACCGTCGATGCAGAACGATTGGAAACATCGAATATCACGTATTCGTGCCAATTTTAGATAGAAAGAACGATTGCTGGAGCTGGGAAGTGAATCCTTACCTACCGTCGATGCAAAACGATTGGAAACGTCGAATATCACGTATGCGTGCTAATTATCGATAGAAAGAACGATTGCGGGAGCTGGGAAGTTAATCCTCACCTATCGTCGATGCAAAACGATTGCAAACATCGAATAGCACGTATTCGTGCCAATTATCGATAGAAGGAACGATTGCGGGAGCTGGGAAGTGAATCCTTACCTACCGTCGATGCAAAACGATTGGAAACCTCGAATAGCACGTATTCGTGTCAATTATCGATAGAAAGAACGATTGCTGGAGCTGGGAAGTGAATCCTTAGCTACCGTCGATGCAGAACGATTGGAAACATCGAATATCACGTATTCGTGCGAATTTTAGATAGAAAGAATGATTGCGGGAGCTGGGAAGTGAATCCTTACCTACCGTCGATGCGAAACGATTGGAAACATCGAATATCACGTATGCGTGCCAATTATCGATAGAACGAACGATTGCGGGAGCTGGAAAGTGGATCCTTAGCTACCGTCGATGCAGAACGATTAGAAACATCGAATATCACATATTCGTGCCAATTATCGATAGAAAGAACGATTGCGGGAGCTGGGAAGTGAATCCTTAGCTACCGCCGATGCGAAACGATTGGAAACATCGAATATCACGTATTCGTCCGAATTTTAGATAGAAAGAATGATTACGGGAGCTGGGAAGTGAATCCATACCTACCGCCGATGCGAAACCATTGGAAACATCGAATATCACGTATTCGTGCGAATTTTAGATAGAAAGAATGATTGCGGGAGCTGGGAAGTGAATCCTTAGCTACCGTCGATGCAGAACGATTAGAAACATCGAATATCACCTATTCGTGCCAATTATAGATAGAAAGAACGATTGCGGGAGCTGGGAAGTGAATCCTCAGCTACCATCGATGCCGAACGATTGGAAACATCGAATATCACGTATCCGTGCCAATTATCAATAGAAAGAACGATTGCGGGAGCTGGGAAGTGAATCCTTAGCTACCGCCGATGCGAAACGATTGGAAACATCGAATATCACGTATTCGTCCGAATTTTAGATAGAAAGAATGATTGCGGGAGCTGGGAAGTGAATCCATACCTACCGTCGATGCCAAACGATTGGAAACATCGAATATCGCGTATTCGTGCCAATTATCGATAGAAAGAACGATTGCGGGAGCTGGGAAGTGAATCCTTACCTCCCGTCGATGCAGAACGATTGGAAACATCGAATGTAACGTATTCGAGCCAATTACCGACAGAAAGAACGATTGCGAGGGCTGGGAAGTGAATCCTTACCTACCGTCGATGAAAAACGATTGGAAACATCGAATAGCACGTATTCGTGCCAATTATCGATAGAAAGAACGATTGCGGGAGCTGGAAAGTGAATCCTTAGCTACCGTCGATGCAGAACGATTGGAAACATCGAATTTCACATATTCGTGTCAATTATCGATAGAAAGAACGATTGCGGGAGCTGGGAAGTGAATCCTCAGCTACCGTCGATGCAGAACGATTGGAAACATCGAATATCACGTATGCGTGCCAATTATCGATAGAAAGAATGATTGCGGGAGCTGGGAAGTGAATCCATACCTACCGCCGATGCGAAACCATTGGAAACATCGAATATCACGTATTCGTGCGAATTTTAGATAGAAAGAATGATTGCGGGAGCTGGGAAGTGAATCCTTAGCTACCGTCGATGCAGAACGATTGGAAACATCGAATATCACGTATGCGTGCCAATTATCGATAGAACGAACGATTGCGGGAGCTGGAAAGTGAATCCTTAGCTACCGTCGATGCAGAACGATTGGAAAAATCGAATTTCACGTATTCGTGCCAATTATCCATAGAAAGAACGATTGCGGGAGCAGGGAAGTGAATCCATACCTACCGCCGATGCGAAACGATTGGAAACATCGAATATCACGTATGCGTGCCTATTATCGATAGAACGAACGATTGCGGGAGCTGGAAAGTGGATCCTTAGCTACCGTCGATGCAGAACGATTGGAAACATCGAATATCACATATTCGTGCCAATTATCGATAGAAAGAACGATTGCGGGAGCTGGGAAGTGAATCCTTTCCTACCGTCGATGCGAAACGATTGGAAACATCGAATATCACGTATTCGTCCGAATTTTAGATAGAAAGAATGATTGCGGGAGCTGGGAATTGAATCCTTACCTACCGTCGATGCGAAACGATTGGAAACATCGAATATCACGTATGCGTGCCAATTATCGATAGAACGAACGATTGCGGGAGCTGGAAAGTGGATCCTTAGCTACCGTCGATGCAGAACGATTAGAAACATCGAATATCACATATTCGTGCCAATTATCGATAGAAAGAACGATTGCGGGAGCTGGGAAGTGAATCCTCAGCTACCATCGATGCAGAACGATTGGAAACATCGAATATCACGTATCCGTGCCAATTATCGATAGAAAGAACGATTGCGGGAGCTGGAAAGTGGATCCTTAGCTACCGTCGATGCAGAACGATTGGAAACATCGAATATCACATATTCGTGCCAATTATCGATAGAAAGAACGATTGCGGGAGCTGGGAAGTGAATCCTCAGCTACCGTCGATGCAGAACGATTGGAAACATCGAATATCACGTATGCGTGCCAATTATCGATAGAAAGAACGATTGCGGTTGCTGGGAAGTGAATTCTTAGCTACCGTCCATGCAGAACGATTGGAAACATCGAATATCACGTATGCGTGCCAATTATCGATAGAAAGAACGATTGCTGGAGCTGGGAAGTGAATCCTTACCTACCGTCGATGCAAAACGATTGGAAACATCGAATATCACGTATTCGTGCGAATTTTAGATAGAAAGAATGATTGCGGGAGCTGGGAAGTGAATCCTTAGCTACCGTCGATGCAGAACGATTAGAAACATCGAATATCACATATTCGTGCCAATTATCGATAGAAAGAACGATTGCGGGAGCTGGGAAGTGAATCCTTACCTACCGTCGATGCAAAACGATTGGAAACATCGAATATCACGTATGCGTGCCAATTTTAGATAGAAAGAACGATTGCTGGAGCTGGGAAGTGAATCCTTACCTACCGTCGATGCAAAACGATTGGAAACATCGAATATCACGTATGCGTGCTAATTATCGATAGAAAGAACGATTGCGGGAGCTGGGAAGTTAATCCTCACCTATCGTCGATGCAAAACGATTGCAAACATCGAATAGCACGTATTCGTGCCAATTATCGATAGAAAGAACGATTGCGGGAGCTGGGAAGTGAATCCTTACCTACCGTCGATGCAAAACGATTGGAAACCTCGAATAGCACGTATTCGTGTCAATTATCGATAGAAAGAACGATTGCTGGAGCTGGGAAGTGAATCCTTAGCTACCGTCGATGCAGAACGATTGGAAACATCGAATTTCACGTATTCGTGCCAATTATCCATAGAAAGAACGATTGCGGGAGCAGGGAAGTGAATCCATACCTACCGCCGATGCGAAACGATTGGAAACATCGAATATCACGTATTCGTGCGAATTTTAGATAGAAAGAATGATTGCGGGAGCTGGGAAGTGAATCCTTAGCTACCGTCGATGCAGAACGATTAGAAACATCGAATATCACATATTCGTGCCAATTATCGATAGAAAGAACGATTGCGGGAGCTGGGAAGTGAATCCTCAGCTACCATCGATGCCGAACGATGGGAAACATCGAATATCACGTATCCGTGCCAATTATCAATAGAAAGAACGATTGCGGGAGCTGGGAAGTGAATCCTTAGCTACCGCCGATGCGAAACGATTGGAAACATCGAATATCACGTATGCGTGCCAATTATCGATAGAAAGAATGATTGCGGGAGCTGGGAAGTGAATCCATACCTACCGCCGATGCGAAACCATTGGAAACATCGAATATCACGTATTCGTGCGAATTTTAGATAGAAAGAATGATTGCGGGAGCTGGGAAGTGAATCCTTAGCTACCGTCGATGCAGAACGATTAGAAACATCGAATATCACATATTCGTGCCAATTATCGATAGAAAGAACGATTGCGGGAGCTGGGAAGTGAATCCTCAGCTACCATCGATGCCGAACGATGGGAAACATCGAATATCACGTATCCGTGCCAATTATCAATAGAAAGAACGATTGCGGGAGCTGGGAAGTGAATCCTTAGCTACCGCCGATGCGAAACGATTGGAAACATCGAATATCACGTATTCGTCCGAATTTTAAATAGAAAGAATGATTGCGGGAGCTGGGAAGTGAATCCATACCTACCGTCGATGCCAAACGATTGGAAACATCGAATATCGCGTATTCGTGCCAATTATCGATAGAAAGAACGATTGCGGGAGCTGGGAAGTGAATCCTTACCTCCCGTCGATGCAGAACGATTGGAAACATCGAATGTAACGTATTCGAGCCAATTACCGACAGAAAGAACGATTGCGAGGGCTGGGAAGTGAATCCTTACCTACCGTCGATGAAAAACGATTGGAAACATCGAATATCACATATTCGTGTCAATTATCGATAGAAAGAACGATTGCGGGAGCTGGGAAGTGAATCCTCAGCTACCGTCGATGCAGAACGATTGGAAACATCGAATATCACGTATGCGTGCCAATTATCGATAGAAAGAACGATTGCGGGAGCTGGGAAGTGAATCCTTAGCTACCGTCGATGCAGAACGATTGGAAACATCGAATATCACATATTCGTGCCAATTAACGATAGAAAGAACGATTGCGGGTGCTGGGAAGTGAATTCTTAGCTACCGTCGATGCAGAACGATTGGAAACATCGAATATCACGTATGCGTGCCAATTATCGATTGAACGAACGATTGCGGGAGCTGGAAAGTGGATCCTTAGCTACCGTCGATGCGAAACGATTGCAAACATCGAATATCACGTATGCGTGCCAATTATCGATAGAACGAACGATTGCGGGAGCTGGAAAGTGGATCCTTAGCTACCGTCGATGCAGAACGATTGGAAACATCGAATATCACGTATTCGTGCCAATTTTAGATAGAAAGAACGATTGCTGGAACCTGGGAAGTGAATCCTTACCTACCGTCGATGCAAAACGATTGGAAACATCGAATATCACGTATGCGTGCTAATTATCGATAGAAAGAACGATTGCGGGAGCTGGGAAGTTAATCCTCACCTATCGTCGATGCAAAACGATTGCAAACATCGAATAGCACGTATTCGTGCCAATTATCGATAGAAAGAACGATTGCGGGAGCTGGGAAGTGAATCCTTACCTACCGTCGATGCAAAACGATTGGAAACATCGAATATCACGTATTCGTGCGAATTTTAGATAGAAAGAATGATTGCGGGAGCTGGGAAGTGAATCCTTATCTACCGTCGATGCGAAACGATTGGAAACATCGAATATTACGTATGCGTGCCAATTATCGATAGAACGAACGATTGCGGGAGCTGGAAAGTGGATCCTTAGCTTCTGTCGATGCAGAACGATTATAAACATCGAATATCACATATTCGTGCCAATTATCGATAGAAAGAACGATTGCGGGAGCTGGGAAGTGAATCCTCAGCTACCATCGATGCAGAACGATTGGAAACATCGAATATCACGTATCCGTGCCAATTATCAATAGAAAGAACGATTGCGGGAGCTGGGAAGTGAATCCTTAGCTACCGCCGATGCGAAACGATTGGAAACATCGAATATCACGTATTCGTCCGAATTTTAGATAGAAAGAATGATTGCGGGAGCTGGGAAGTGAATCCATACCTACCGCCGATGCGAAACGATTGGAAACATCGAATATCACTTATTCGTGCGAATTATCGATAGAACGAACGATTGCGGGAGCTGGAAAGTGGATCCTTAGCTACCGTCGATGCAGAACGATTAGAAACATCGAATATCACATATTCGTGCCAATTATCGATAGAAAGAACGATTGCGGGAGCTGGGAAGTGAATCCTCAGCTACCATCGATGCAGAACGATTGGAAACATCGAATATCACGTATCCGTGCCAATTATCGATAGAACGAACGATTGCGGGAGCTGGAAAGTGGATCCTTAGCTACCGTCGATGCAGAACGATTGGAAACATCGAATATCACATATTCGTGCCAATTATCGATAGAAAGAACGATTGCGGGAGCTGGGAGGTGAATCCTCAGCTACCGTCGATGCAGAACGATTGGAAACATCGAATATCACGTATGCGTGCCAATTATCGATAGAAAGAACGATTGCGGTTGCTGGGAAGTGAATTCTTAGCTACCGTCGATGCAGAACGATTGGAAACATCGAATATCACGTATGCGTGCCAATTATCGATAGAAAGAACGATTGCTGGAGCTGGGAAGTGAATCCTTACCTACCGTCGATGCAAAACGATTGGAAACATCGAATATCACGTATTCGTGCGAATTTTAGATAGAAAGAATGATTGCGGGAGCTGGGAAGTGAATCCTTACCTACCGTCGATGCGAAACGATTGGAAACATCGAATATCACGTATGCGTGCCAATTATCGATAGAACGAACGATTGCGGGAGCTGGAAAGTGGATCCTTAGCTACCGTCGATGCAGAACGATTGGAAACATCGAATATCACGTATTCGTGCCAATTTTAGATAGAAAGAACGATTGCTGGAGCTGGGAAGTGAATCCTTACCTACCGTCGATGCAAAACGATTGGAAACATCGAATATCACGTATGCGTGCTAATTATCGATAGAAAGAACGATTGCGGGAGCTGGGAAGTTAATCCTCACCTATCGTCGACGCAAAACGATTGCAAACATCGAATAGCACGTATTCGTGCCAATTATCGATAGAAAGAACGATTGCGGGAGCTGGGAAGTGAATCCTTACCTACCGTCGATGCAAAACGATTGGAAACCTCGAATAGCACGTATTCGTGTCAATTATCGATAGAAAGAACGATTGCTGGAGCTGGGAAGTGAATCCTTAGCTACCGTCGATGCAGAACGATTGGAAACATCGAATTTCACGTATTCGTGCCAATTATCCATAGAAAGAACGATTGCGGGAGCAGGGAAGTGAATCCATACCTACCGCCGATGCGAAACGATTGGAAACATCGAATATCACGTATTCGTGCGAATTTTAGATAGAAAGAATGATTGCGGGAGCTGGGAAGTGAATCCTTACCTACCGTCGATGCGAAACGATTGGAAACATCGAATATCACGTATGCGTGCCAATTATCGATAGAACGAACGACAGCGGGAGCTGGAAAGTGGATCCTTAGCTACCGTCGATGCAGAACGATTAGAAACATCGAATATCACATATTCGTGCCAATTATCGATAGAAAGAACGATTGCGGGAGCTGGGAAGTGAATCCTTAGCTACCGCCGATGCGAAACGATTGGAAACATCGAATATCACGTATTCGTCCGAATTTTAGATAGAAAGAATGATTACGGGAGCTGGGAAGTGAATCCATACCTACCGCCGATGCGAAACCATTGGAAACATCGAATATCACGTATTCGTGCGAATTTTAGATAGAAAGAATGATTGCGGGAGCTGGGAAGTGAATCCTTAGCTACCGTCGATGCAGAACGATTAGAAACATCGAATATCACATATTCGTGCCAATTATCGATAGAAAGAACGATTGCGGGAGCTGGGAAGTGAATCCTCAGCTACCATCGATGCCGAACGATTGGAAACATCGAATATCACGTATCCGTGCCAATTATCAATAGAAAGAACGATTGCGGGAGCTGGGAAGTGAATCCTTAGCTACCGCCGATGCGAAACGATTGGAAACATCGAATATCACGTATTCGTCCGAATTTTAGATAGAAAGAATGATTGCGGGAGCTGGGAAGTGAATCCATACCTACCGTCGATGCCAAACGATTGGAAACATCGAATATCGCGTATTCGTGCCAATTATCGATAGAAAGAACGATTGCGGGAGCTGGGAAGTGAATCCTTACCTCCCGTCGATGCAGAACGATTGGAAACATCGAATGTAACGTATTCGAGCCAATTACCGACAGAAAGAACGATTGCGAGGGCTGGGAAGTGAATCCTTACCTACCGTCGATGAAAAACGATTGGAAACATCGAATAGCACGTATTCGTGCCAATTATCGATAGAACGAACGATTGCGGGAGCTGGAAAGTGGATCCTCACCAATCGTCGATGCAAAACGATTGCAAACATCGAATAGCGCGTATTCGTGCCAATTATCGGTACAAAGAACGATTGCGGGAGCTGGGAAGTGAATCATTTCCTACCGTCGATGCGAAACGATTGGAAACATCGAATATCACGTATTCGTGCGAATTTTAGATAGAAAGAATGATTGCGGGAGCTGGGAAGTGAATCCTTACCTACCGTCGATGCGAAACGATTGGAAACATCGAATATCACGTATGCGTGCCAATTATCGATAGAACGAACGATTGCGGGAGCTGGAAAGTGGATCCTCACCAATCGTCGATGCAAAACGATTGCAAACAACGAATAGCGCGTATTCGTGCCAATTATCGGTACAAAGAACGATTGCGGGAGCTGGGAAGTGAATCATTTCCTACCGTCGATGCGAAACGATTGGAAACATCGAATATCACGTATTCGTGCGAATTTTAGATAGAAAGAATGATTGCGGGAGCTGGGAAGTGAATCCTTACCTACCGTCGATGCGAAACGATTGGAAACATCGAATATCACGTATCCGTGCCAATTATCAATAGAAAGAACGATTGCGGGAGCTGGGAAGTGAATCCTTAGCTACCGCCGATGCGAAACGATTGGAAACATCGAATATCACGTATTCGTCCGAATTTTAGATAGAAAGAATGATTGCGGGAGCTGGGAAGTGAATCCATACCTACCGTCGATGCCAAACGATTGGAAACATCGAATATCGCGTATTCGTGCCAATTAACGATAGAAAGAACGATTGCGGGAGCTGGGAAGTGAATCCTTACCTCCCGTCGATGCAGAACGATTGGAAACTTCGAATATCACGTATTCGTGCGAATTTTAGATAGAAAGAATGATTGCGGGAGCTGGGAAGTGAATCCATACCTACCGCCGATGCGAAACCATTGGAAACATCGAATATCACGTATTCGTGCGAATTTTAGATAGAAAGAATGATTGCGGGAGCTGGGAAGTGAATCCTTAGCTACCGTCGATGCAGAACGATTGGAAACATCGAATATCACGTATGCGTGCCAATTATCGATAGAACGAACGATTGCGGGAGCTGGAAAGTGAATCCTTAGCTACCGTCGATGCAGAACGATTGGAAACATCGAATTTCACGTATTCGTGCCAATTATCCATAGAAAGAACGATTGCGGGAGCAGGGAAGTGAATCCATACCTACCGCCGATGCGAAACGATTGGAAACATCGAATATCACGTATGCGTGCCAATTATCGATAGAACGAACGATTGCGGGAGCTGGAAAGTGGATCCTTAGCTACCGTCGATGCAGAACGATTGGAAACATCGAATATCACATATTCGTGCCAATTATCGATAGAAAGAACGATTGCGGGAGCTGGGAAGTGAATCCTTTCCTACCGTCGATGCGAAACGATTGGAAACATCGAATATCACGTATTCGTCCGAATTTTAGATAGAAAGAATGATTGCGGGAGCTGGGAAGTGAATCCTTACCTACCGTCGATGCGAAACGATTGGAAACATCGAATATCACGTATGCGTGCCAATTATCGATAGAACGAACGATTGCGGGAGCTGGAAAGTGGATCCTTAGCTACCGTCGATGCAGAACGATTAGAAACATCGAATATCACATATTCGTGCCAATTATCGATAGAAAGAACGATTGCGGGAGCTGGAAAGTGAATCCTCAGCTACCATCGATGCAGAACGATTGGAAACATCGAATATCACGTATCCGTGCCAATTATCGATAGAACGAACGATTGCGGGAGCTGGAAAGTGGATCCTTAGCTACCGTCGATGCAGAACGATTGGAAACATCGAATATCACGTATTCGTGCCAATTTTAGATAGAAAGAACGATTGCTGGAGCTGGGAAGTGAATCCTTACCTACCGTCGATGCAAAACGATTGGAAACATCGAATATCACGTATGCGTGCTAATTATCGATAGAAAGAACGATTGCGGAAGCTGGGAAGTTAATCCTCACCTATCGTCGATGCAAAACGATTGCAAACATCGAATAGCACGTATTCGTGCCAATTATCGATAGAAAGAACGATTGCGGGAGCTGGGAAGTGAATCCTTACCTACCGTCGATGCAAAACGATTGGAAACCTCGAATAGCACGTATTCGTGTCAATTATCGATAGAAAGAACGATTGCTGGAGCTGGGAAGTGAATCCTTAGCTACCGTCGATGCAGAACGATTGGAAACATCGAATTTCACGTATTTGTGCCAATTATCCATAGAAAGAACGATTGCGGGAGCAGGGAAGTAAATCCATACCTACCGCCGATGCGAAACGATTGGAAACATCGAATATCACGTATTCGTGCGAATTTTAGATAGAAAGAATGATTGCGGGAGCTGGGAAGTGAATCCTTACCTACCGTCGATGCGAAACGATTGGAAACATCGAATATCACGTATGCGTGCCAATTATCGATAGAACGAACGATTGCGGGAGCTGGAAAGTGGATCCTTAGCTACCGTCGATGCAGAACGATTAGAAACATCGAATATCACATATTCGTGCCAATTATCGATAGAAAGAACGATTGCGGGAGCTGGGAAGTGAATCCTTAGTTACCGCCGATGCGAAACGATTGGAAACATCGAATATCACGTATTCGTCCGAATTTTAGATAGAAAGAATGATTACGGGAGCTGGGAAGTGAATCCATACCTACCGCCGATGCGAAACCATTGGAAACATCGAATATCACGTATTCGTGCGAATTTTAGATAGAAAGAATGATTGCGGGAGCTGGGAAGTGAATCCTTAGCTACCGTCGATGCAGAACGATTAGAAACATCGAATATCACATATTCGTGCCAATTATCGATAGAAAGAACGATTGCGGGAGCTGGGAAGTGAATCCTCAGCTACCATCGATGCCGAACGATTGGAAACATCGAATATCACGTATCCGTGCCAATTATCAATAGAAAGAACGATTGCGGGAGCTGGGAAGTGAATCCTTAGCTACCGCCGATGCGAAACGATTGGAAACATCGAATATCACGTATTCGTCCGAATTTTAGATAGAAAGAATGATTGCGGGAGCTGGGAAGTGAATCCATACCTACCGTCGATGCCAAACGATTGGAAACATCGAATATCGCGTATTCGTGCCAATTATCGATAGAAAGAACGATTGCGGGAGCTGGGAAGTGAATCCTTACCTCCCGTCGATGCAGAACGATTGGAAACATCGAATGTAACGTATTCGAGCCAATTACCGACAGAAAGAACGATTGCGAGGGCTGGGAAGTGAATCCTTACCTACCGTCGATGAAAAACGATTGGAAACATCGATTAGCACGTATTCGTGCCAATTATCGATAGAAAGAACGATTGCGGGAGCTGGGAAGTGAATCCTCAGCTACCATCGATGCCGAACGATTGGAAACATCGAATATCACGTATCCGTGCCAATTATCAATAGAAAGAACGATTGCGGGAGCTGGGAAGTGAATCCTTAGCTACCGCCGATGCGAAACGATTGGAAACATCGAATATCACGTATTCGTCCGAATTTTAGATAGAAAGAATGATTGCGGGAGCTGGGAAGTGAATCCTTACCTACCGTCGATGCGAAACGATTGGAAACATCGAATATCACGTATGCGTGCCAATTATCGATAGAAAGAATGATTGCGGGAGCTGGGAAGTGAATCCATACCTACCGCCGATGCGAAACCATTGGAAACATCGAATATCACGTATTCGTGCGAATTTTAGATAGAAAGAATGATTGCGGGAGCTGGGAAGTGAATCCTTAGCTACCGTCGATGCAGAACGATTGGAAACATCGAATATCACGTATGCGTGCCAATTATCGATAGAACGAACGATTGCGGGAGCTGGAAAGTGAATCCTTAGCTACCGTCGATGCAGAACGATTGGAAACATCGAATTTCACGTATTCGTGCCAATTATCCATAGAAAGAACGATTGCGGGAGCAGGGAAGTGAATCCATACCTACCGCCGATGCGAAACGATTGGAAACATCGAATATCACGTATGCGTGCCAATTATCGATAGAACGAACGATTGCGGGAGCTGGAAAGTGGATCCTTAGCTACCGTCGATGCAGAACGATTGGAAACATCGAATATCACATATTCGTGCCAATTATCGATAGAAAGAACGATTGCGGGAGCTGGGAAGTGAATCCTTTCCTACCGTCGATGCGAAACGATTGGAAACATCGAATATCACGTATTCGTCCGAATTTTAGATAGAAAGAATGATTGCGGGAGCTGGGAAGAGAATCCTTACCTACCGTCGATGCGAAACGATTGGAAACATCGAATATCACGTATGCGTGCCAATTATCGATAGAACGAACGATTGCGGGAGCTGGAAAGTGGATCCTTAGCTACCGTCGATGCAGAACGATTAGAAACATCGAATATCACATATTCGTGCCAATTATCGATAGAAAGAACGATTGCGGGAGCTGGGAAGTGAATCCTCAGCTACCATCGATGCAGAACGATAGGAAACATCGAATATCACGTATCCGTGCCAATTATCGATAGAACGAACGATTGCGGGAGCTGGAAAGTGGATCCTTAGCTACCGTCGATGCAGAACGATTGGAAACATCGAATATCACATATTCGTGCCAATTATCGATAGAAAGAACGATTGCGGGAGCTGGGAGGTGAATCCTCAGCTACCGTCGATGCAGAACGATTGGAAACATCGAATATCACGTTTGCGTGCCAATTATCGATAGAAAGAACGATTGCGGTTGCTGGGAAGTGAATTCTTAGCTACCGTCGATGCAGAACGATTGGAAACATCGAATATCACGTATGCGTGCCAATTATCGATAGAACGAACGATTGCGGGAGCTGGAAAGTGGATCCTTAGCTACCGTCGATGCAGAACGATTAGAAACATCGAATATCACATATTCGTGCCAATTATCGATAGAAAGAACGATTGCGGGAGCTGGGAAGTGAATCCTCAGCTACCATCGATGCAGAACGATTGGAAACATCGAATATCACGTATCCGTGCCAATTATCGATAGAACGAACGATTGCGGGAGCTGGAAAGTGGATCCTTAGCTACCGTCGATGCAGAACGATTGGAAACATCGAATATTACATATTCGTCCGAATTTTAGATAGAAAGAATGATTGCGGGAGCTGGGAAGTGAATCCTTACCTACCGTCGATGCGAAACGATTGGAAACATCGAATATCACGTATGCGTGCCAATTATCGATAGAACGAACGATTGCGGGAGCTGGAAAGTGGATCCTTAGCTACCGTCGATGCAGAACGATTAGAAACATCGAATATCACATATTCGTGCCAATTATCGATAGAAAGAACGATTGCGGGAGCTGGGAAGTGAATCCTCAGCTACCATCGATGCAGAACGATTGGAAACATCGAATATCACGTATCCGTGCCAATTATCGATAGAACGAACGATTGCGGGAGCTGGAAAGTGGATCCTTAGCTACCGTCGATGCAGAACGATTGGAAACATCGAATATCACATATTCGTGCCAATTATCGATAGAAAGAACGATTGCGGGAGCTGGGAGGTGAATCCTCAGCTACCGTCGATGCAGAACGATTGGAAACATCGAATATCACGTATGCGTGCCAATTATCGATAGAAAGAACGATTGCGGTTGCTGGGAAGTGAATTCTTAGCTACCGTCGATGCAGAACGATTGGAAACATCGAATATCACGTATGCGTGCCAATTATCGATAGAAAGAACGATTGCTGGAGCTGGGAAGTGAATCCTTACCTACCGTCGATGCAAAACGATTGGAAACATCGAATATCACGTATTCGTGCGAATTTTAGATAGAAAGAATGATTGCGGGCGCTGGGAAGTGAATCCTTACCTACCGTCGATGCGAAACGATTGGAAACATCGAATATCACGTATGCGTGCCAATTATCGATAGAACGAACGATTGCGGGAGCTGGAAAGTGGATCCTTAGCTACCGTCGATGCAGAACGATTGGAAACATCGAATATCACGTATTCGTGCCAATTTTAGATAGAAAGAACGATTGCTGGAGCTGGGAAGTGAATCCTTACCTACCGTCGATGCAAAACGATTGGAAACATCGAATATCACGTATGCGTGCTAATTATCGATAGAAAGAACGATTGCGGGAGCTGGGAAGTTAATCCTCACCTATCGTCGATGCAGAACGATTGCAAACATCGAATAGCACGTATTCGTGCCAATTATCGATAGAAAGAACGATTGCGGGAGCTGGGAAGTGAATCCTCAGCTACCATCGATGCAGAACGATTGGAAACATCGAATATCACGTATCCGTGCCAATTATCGATAGAACGAACGATTGCGGGAGCTGGAAAGTGGATCCTTAGCTACCGTCGATGCAGAACGATTGGAAACATCGAATATCACATATTCGTCCGAATTTTAGATAGAAAGAATGATTGCGGGAGCTGGGAAGTGAATCCTTACCTACCGTCGATGCGAAACGATTGGAAACATGGAATATCACGTATGCGTGCCAATTATCGATAGAACGAACGATTGCGGGAGCTGGAAAGTGGATCCTTAGCTACCGTCGATGCAGAACGATTAGAAACATCGAATATCACATATTCGTGCCAATTATCGATAGAAAGAACGATTGCGGGAGCTGGGAAGTGAATCCTCAGCTACCATCGATGCAGAACGATTGGAAACATCGAATATCACGTATCCGTGCCAATTATCGATAGAACGAACGATTGCGGGAGCTGGAAAGTGGATCCTTAGCTACCGTCGATGCAGAACGATTGGAAACATCGAATATCACATATTCGTGCCAATTATCGATAGAAAGAACGATTGCGGTTGCTGGGAAGTGAATTCTTAGCTACCGTCGATGCAGAACGATTGGAAACATCGAATATCACGTATGCGTGCCAATTATCGATAGAAAGAACGATTGCTGGAGCTGGGAAGTGAATCCTTACCTACCGTCGATGCAAAACGATTGGAAACATCGAATATCGCGTATTCGTGCGAATTTTAGATAGAAAGAATGATTGCGGGAGCTGGGAAGTGAATCCTTACCTACCGTCGATGCGAAACGATTGGAAACATCGAATATCACGTATGCGTGCCAATTATCGATAGAACGAACGATTGCGGGAGCTGGAAAGTGGATCCTTAGCTACCGTCGATGCAGAACGATTGGAAACATCGAATATCACGTATTCGTGCCAATTTTAGATAGAAAGAACGATTGCTGGAGCTGGGAAGTGAATCCTTAGCTACCGTCGATGCAGAACGATTGGAAACATCGAATTTCACGTATTCGTTCCAATTATCCATAGAAAGAACGATTGCGGGAGCAGGGAAGTGAATCCATACCTACCGCCGATGCGAAACGATTGGAAACATCGAATATCACGTATTCGTGCGAATTTTAGATAGAAAGAATGATTGCGGGAGCTGGGAAGTGAATCCTTAGCTACCGTCGATGCAGAACGATTAGAAACATCGAATATCACATATTCGTGCCAATTATCGATAGAAAGAACGATTGCGGGAGCTGGGAAGTGAATCCTTAGCTACCGCCGATGCGAAACGATTGGAAACATCGAATATCTCGTATTCGTCCGAATTTTAGATAGAAAGAATGATTGCGGGAGCTGGGAAGTGAATCCATACCTACCGTCGATGCCAAACGATTGGAAACATCGAATATCGCGTATTCGTGCCAACTATCGATAGAAAGAACGATTGCGGGAGCTGGGAAGTGAATCCTTACCTCCCGTCGATGCAGAACGATTGGAAACATCGAATGTAACGTATTCGAGCCAATTACCGACAGAAAGAACGATTGCGAGGGCTGGGAAGTGAATCCTTACCTACCGTCGATGAAAAACGATTGGAAACATCGAATAGCACGTATTCGTGCCAATTATCGATAGAAAGAACGATTGCGGGAGCTGGGAAGTGAATCCTCACCAATCGTCGATGCAAAACGATTGCAAACATCGAATAGCACGTATTCGTGCCAATTATCGGTACAAAGAACGATTGCGGGAGCTGGGAAGTGAATCCTTTCCTACCGTCGATGCGAAACGATTGGAAACATCGAATATCACGTATTCGTGCGAATTTTAGATAGAAAGAATGATTGCGGGAGCTGGGAAGTGAATTCTTACCTACCGTCGATGCGAAACGATTGGAAACATCGAATATCACGTATGCGTGGCAATTATCGATAGAACGAACGATTGCGGGAGCTGGAAAGTGGATCCTTAGCTACCGTCGATGCAGAACGATTGGAAACCTCGAATAGCACGTATTCGTGTCAATTATCGATAGAAAGAACGATTGCTGGAGCTGGGAAGTGAATCCTTAGCTACCGTCGATGCAGAACGATTGGAAACATCGAATTTCACGTATTTGTGCCAATTATCCATAGAAAGAACGATTGCGGGAGCAGGGAAGTAAATCCATACCTACCGCCGATGCGAAACGATTGGAAACATCGAATATCACGTATTCGTGCGAATTTTAGATAGAAAGAATGATTGCGGGAGCTGGGAAGTGAATCCTTACCTACCGTCGATGCGAAACGATTGGAAACATCGAATATCACGTATGCGTGCCAATTATCGATAGAACGAACGATTGCGGGAGCTGGAAAGTGGATCCTTAGCTACCGTCGATGCAGAACGATTAGAAACATCGAATATCACATATTCGTGCCAATTATCGATAGAAAGAACGATTGCGGGAGCTGGGAAGTGAATCCTTAGCTACCGCCGATGCGAAACGATTGGAAACATCGAATATCACGTATTCGTCCGAATTTTAGATAGAAAGAATGATTACGGGAGCTGGGAAGTGAATCCATACCTACCGCCGATGCGAAACCATTGGAAACATCGAATATCACGTATTCGTGCGAATTTTAGATAGAAAGAATGATTGCGGGAGCTGGGAAGTGAATCCTTAGCTACCGTCGATGCAGAACGATTAGAAACATCGAATATCACATATTCGTGCCAATTATCGATAGAAAGAACGATTGCGGGAGCTGGGAAGTGAATCCTCAGCTACCATCGATGCCGAACGATTGGAAACATCGAATATCACGTATCCGTGCCAATTATCAATAGAAAGAACGATTGCGGGAGCTGGGAAGTGAATCCTTAGCTACCGCCGATGCGAAACGATTGGAAACATCGAATATCACGTATTCGTCCGAATTTTAGATAGAAAGAATGATTGCGGGAGCTGGGAAGTGAATCCATACCTACCGTCGATGCCAAACGATTGGAAACATCGAATATCGCGTATTCGTGCCAATTATCGATAGAAAGAACGATTGCGGGAGCTGGGAAGTGAATCCTTACCTCCCGTCGATGCAGAACGATTGGAAACATCGAATGTAACGTATTCGAGCCAATTACCGACAGAAAGAACGATTGCGAGGGCTGGGAAGTGAATCCTTACCTACCGTCGATGAAAAACGATTGGAAACATCGATTAGCACGTATTCGTGCCAATTATCGATAGAAAGAACGATTGCGGGAGCTGGGAAGTGAATCCTCAGCTACCATCGATGCCGAACGATTGGAAACATCGAATATCACGTATCCGTGCCAATTATCAATAGAAAGAACGATTGCGGGAGCTGGGAAGTGAATCCTTAGCTACCGCCGATGCGAAACGATTGGAAACATCGAATATCACGTATTCGTCCGAATTTTAGATAGAAAGAATGATTGCGGGAGCTGGGAAGTGAATCCTTACCTACCGTCGATGCGAAACGATTGGAAACATCGAATATCACGTATGCGTGCCAATTATCGATAGAAAGAATGATTGCGGGAGCTGGGAAGTGAATCCATACCTACCGCCGATGCGAAACCATTGGAAACATCGAATATCACGTATTCGTGCGAATTTTAGATAGAAAGAATGATTGCGGGAGCTGGGAAGTGAATCCTTAGCTACCGTCGATGCAGAACGATTGGAAACATCGAATATCACGTATGCGTGCCAATTATCGATAGAACGAACGATTGCGGGAGCTGGAAAGTGAATCCTTAGCTACCGTCGATGCAGAACGATTGGAAACATCGAATTTCACGTATTCGTGCCAATTATCCATAGAAAGAACGATTGCGGGAGCAGGGAAGTGAATCCATACCTACCGCCGATGCGAAACGATTGGAAACATCGAATATCACGTATGCGTGCCAATTATCGATAGAACGAACGATTGCGGGAGCTGGAAAGTGGATCCTTAGCTACCGTCGATGCAGAACGATTGGAAACATCGAATATCACATATTCGTGCCAATTATCGATAGAAAGAACGATTGCGGGAGCTGGGAAGTGAATCCTTTCCTACCGTCGATGCGAAACGATTGGAAACATCGAATATCACGTATTCGTCCGAATTTTAGATAGAAAGAATGATTGCGGGAGCTGGGAAGAGAATCCTTACCTACCGTCGATGCGAAACGATTGGAAACATCGAATATCACGTATGCGTGCCAATTATCGATAGAACGAACGATTGCGGGAGCTGGAAAGTGGATCCTTAGCTACCGTCGATGCAGAACGATTAGAAACATCGAATATCACATATTCGTGCCAATTATCGATAGAAAGAACGATTGCGGGAGCTGGGAAGTGAATCCTCAGCTACCATCGATGCAGAACGATTGGAAACATCGAATATCACGTATCCGTGCCAATTATCGATAGAACGAACGATTGCGGGAGCTGGAAAGTGGATCCTTAGCTACCGTCGATGCAGAACGATTGGAAACATCGAATATCACATATTCGTGCCAATTATCGATAGAAAGAACGATTGCGGGAGCTGGGAGGTGAATCCTCAGCTACCGTCGATGCAGAACGATTGGAAACATCGAATATCACGTATGCGTGCCAATTATCGATAGAAAGAACGATTGCGGTTGCTGGGAAGTGAATTCTTAGCTACCGTCGATGCAGAACGATTGGAAACATCGAATATCACGTATGCGTGCCAATTATCGATAGAACGAACGATTGCGGGAGCTGGAAAGTGGATCCTTAGCTACCGTCGATGCAGAACGATTAGAAACATCGAATATCACATATTCGTGCCAATTATCGATAGAAAGAACGATTGCGGGAGCTGGGAAGTGAATCCTCAGCTACCATCGATGCAGAACGATTGGAAACATCGAATATCACGTATCCGTGCCAATTATCGATAGAACGAACGATTGCGGGAGCTGGAAAGTGGATCCTTAGCTACCGTCGATGCAGAACGATTGGAAACATCGAATATTACATATTCGTCCAAATTTTAGATAGAAAGAATGATTGCGGGAGCTGGGAAGTGAATCCTTACCTACCGTCGATGCGAAACGATTGGAAACATCGAATATCACGTATGCGTGCCAATTATCGATAGAACGAACGATTGCGGGAGCTGGAAAGTGGATCCTTAGCTACCGTCGATGCAGAACGATTAGAAACATCGAATATCACATATTCGTGCCAATTATCGATAGAAAGAACGATTGCGGGAGCTGGGAAGTGAATCCTCAGCTACCATCGATGCAGAACGATTGGAAACATCGAATATCACGTATGCGTGCCAATTATCGATAGAACGAACGATTGCGGGAGCTGGGAGGTGAATCCTCAGCTACCGTCGATGCAGAACGATTGGAAACATCGAATATCACGTATGCGTGCCAATTATCGATAGAAAGAACGATTGCGGTTGCTGGGAAGTGAATTCTTAGCTACCGTCGATGCAGAACGATTGGAAACATCGAATATCACGTATGCGTGCCAATTATCGATAGAAAGAACGATTGCTGGAGCTGGGAAGTGAATCCTTACCTACCGTCGATGCAAAACGATTGGAAACATCGAATATCACGTATTCGTGCGAATTTTAGATAGAAAGAATGATTGCGGGAGCTGGGAAGTGAATCCTTACCTACCGTCGATGCGAAACGATTGGAAACATCGAATATCACGTATGCGTGCCAATTATCGATAGAACGAACGATTGCGGGAGCTGGAAAGTGGATCCTTAGCTACCGTCGATGCAGAACGATTGGAAACATCGAATATCACGTATTCGTGCCAATTTTAGATAGAAAGAACGATTGCTGGAGCTGGGAAGTGAATCCTTACCTACCGTCGATGCAAAACGATTGGAAACATCGAATATCACGTATGCGTGCTAATTATCGATAGAAAGAACGATTGCGGGAGCTGGGAAGTTAATCCTCACCTATCGTCGATGCAGAACGATTGCAAACATCGAATAGCACGTATTCGTGCCAATTATCGATAGAAAGAACGATTGCGGGAGCTGGGAAGTGAATCCTTACCTACCGTCGATGCAAAACGATTGGAAACCTCGAATAGCACGTATTCGTGTCAATTATCGATAGAAAGAACGATTGCTGGAGCTGGGAAGTGAATCCTTAGCTACCGTCGATGCAGAACGATTGGAAACATCGAATTTCACGTATTCGTGCCAATTATCCATAGAAAGAACGATTGCGGGAGCAGGGAAGTGAATCCATACCTACCGCCGATGCGAAACGATTGGAAACATCGAATATCACGTATTCGTGCGAATTTTAGATAGAAAGAATGATTGCGGGAGCTGGGAAGTGAATCCTTAGCTACCGTCGATGCAGAACGATTAGAAACATCGAATATCACATATTCGTGCCAATTATCGATAGAAAGAACGATTGCGGGAGCTGGGAAGTGAATCCTCAGCTACCATCGATGCAGAACGATTGGAAACATCGAATATCACGTATCCGTGCCAATTATCGATAGAACGAACGATTGCGGGAGCTGGAAAGTGGATCCTTAGCTACCGTCGATGCAGAACGATTGGAAACATCGAATATCACATATTCGTCCGAATTTTAGATAGAAAGAATGATTGCGGGAGCTGGGAAGTGAATCCTTACCTACCGTCGATGCGAAACGATTGGAAACATGGAATATCACGTATGCGTGCCAATTATCGATAGAACGAACGATTGCGGGAGCTGGAAAGTGGATCCTTAGCTACCGTCGATGCAGAACGATTAGAAACATCGAATATCACATATTCGTGCCAATTATCGATAGAAAGAACGATTGCGGGAGCTGGGAAGTGAATCCTCAGCTACCATCGATGCAGAACGATTGGAAACATCGAATATCACGTATCCGTGCCAATTATCGATAGAACGAACGATTGCGGGAGCTGGAAAGTGGATCCTTAGCTACCGTCGATGCAGAACGATTGGAAACATCGAATATCACATATTCGTGCCAATTATCGATAGAAAGAACGATTGCGGTTGCTGGGAAGTGAATTCTTAGCTACCGTCGATGCAGAACGATTGGAAACATCGAATATCACGTATGCGTGCCAATTATCGATAGAAAGAACGATTGCTGGAGCTGGGAAGTGAATCCTTACCTACCGTCGATGCAAAACGATTGGAAACATCGAATATCGCGTATTCGTGCGAATTTTAGATAGAAAGAATGATTGCGGGAGCTGGGAAGTGAATCCTTACCTACCGTCGATGCGAAACGATTGGAAACATCGAATATCACGTATGCGTGCCAATTATCGATAGAACGAACGATTGCGGGAGCTGGAAAGTGGATCCTTAGCTACCGTCGATGCAGAACGATTGGAAACATCGAATATCACGTATTCGTGCCAATTTTAGATAGAAAGAACGATTGCTGGAGCTGGGAAGTGAATCCTTAGCTACCGTCGATGCAGAACGATTGGAAACATCGAATTTCACGTATTCGTTCCAATTATCCATAGAAAGAACGATTGCGGGAGCAGGGAAGTGAATCCATACCTACCGCCGATGCGAAACGATTGGAAACATCGAATATCACGTATTCGTGCGAATTTTAGATAGAAAGAATGATTGCGGGAGCTGGGAAGTGAATCCTTAGCTACCGTCGATGCAGAACGATTAGAAACATCGAATATCACATATTCGTGCCAATTATCGATAGAAAGAACGATTGCGGGAGCTGGGAAGTGAAGCCTCAGCTACCATCGATGCCGAACGATTGGAAACATCGAATATCACGTATCCGTGCCAATTATCAATAGAAAGAACGATTGCGGGAGCTGGGAAGTGAATCCTTAGCTACCGCCGATGCGAAACGATTGGAAACATCGAATATCTCGTATTCGTCCGAATTTTAGATAGAATGAATGATTGCGGGAGCTGGGAAGTGAATCCATACCTACCGTCGATGCCAAACGATTGGAAACATCGAATATCGCGTATTCGTGCCAATTATCGATAGAAAGAACGATTGCGGGAGCTGGGAAGTGAATCCTTACCTCCCGTCGATGCAGAACGATTGGAAACATCGAATGTAACGTATTCGAGCCAATTACCGACAGAAAGAACGATTGCGAGGGCTGGGAAGTGAATCCTTACCTACCGTCGATGAAAAACGATTGGAAACATCGAATAGCACGTATTCGTGCCAATTATCGATAGAAAGAACGATTGCGGGAGCTGGGAAGTGAATCCTCACCAATCGTCGATGCAAAACGATTGCAAACATCGAATAGCACGTATTCGTGCCAATTATCGGTACAAAGAACGATCGCGGGAGCTGGGAAGTGAATCCTTTCCTACCGTCGATGCGAAACGATTGGAAACATCGAATATCACGTATTCGTGCGAATTTTAGATAGAAAGAATGATTGCGGGAGCTGGGAAGTGAATTCTTACCTACCGTCGATGCGAAACGATTGGAAACATCGAATATCACGTATGCGTGGCAATTATCGATAGAACGAACGATTGCGGGAGCTGGAAAGTGGATCCTTAGCTACCGTCGATGCAGAACGATTGGAAACATCGAATATCACATATTCGTGTCAATTATCGATAGAAAGAACGATTGCGGGAGCTGGGAAGTGAATCCTCAGCTACCGTCGATGCAGAACGATTGGAAACATCGAATATCACGTATGCGTGCCAATTATCGATAGAAAGAACGATTGCGGGAGCTGGGAAGTGAATCCTTAGCTACCGTCGATGCAGAACGATTGGAAACATCGAATATCACATATTCGTGCCAATTAACGATAGAAAGAACGATTGCGGGTGCTGGGAAGTGAATTCTTAGCTACCGTCGATGCAGAACGATTGGAAACATCGAATATCACGTATGCGTGCCAATTATCGATTGAACGAACGATTGCGGGAGCTGGAAAGTGGATCCTTAGCTACCGTCGATGGGAAACGATTGCAAACATCGAATATCACGTATGCGTGCCAATTATCGATAGAACGAACGATTGCGGGAGCTGGAAAGTGGATCCTTAGCTACCGTCGATGCAGAACGATTGGAAACATCGAATATCACGTATTCGTGCCAATTTTAGATAGAAAGAACGATTGCTGGAGCTGGGAAGTGAATCCTTACCTACCGTCGATGCAAAACGATTGGAAACATCGAATATCACGTATGCGTGCTAATTATCGATAGAAAGAACGATTGCGGGAGCTGGGAAGTTAATCCTCACCTATCGTCGATGCAAAACGATTGCAAACATCGAATAGCACGTATTCGTGCCAATTATCGATAGAAAGAACGATTGCGGGAGCTGGGAAGTGAATCCTTACCTACCGTCGATGCAAAACGATTGGAAACATCGAATATCACGTATTCGTGCGAATTTTAGATAGAAAGAATGATTGCGGGAGCTGGGAAGTGAATCCTTACCTACCGTCGATGCGAAACGATTGGAAACATCGAATATTACGTATGCGTGCCAATTATCGATAGAACGAACAATTGCGGGAGCTGGAAAGTGGATCCTTAGCTTCTGTCGATACAGAACGATTAGAAACATCGAATATCACATATTCGTGCCAATTATCGATAGAAAGAACGATTGCGGGAGCTGGGAAGTGAATCCTCAGCTACCATCGATGCAGAACGATTGGAAACATCGAATATCACGTATCCGTGCCAATTATCGATAGAACGAACGATTGCGGGAGCTGGAAAGTGGATCCTTAGCTACCGTCGATGCAGAACGATTGGAAACATCGAATATCACATATTCGTGCCAATTATCGATAGAAAGAACGATTGCGGGAGCTGGGAGGTGAATCCTCAGCTACCGTCGATGCAGAACGATTGGAAACATCGAATATCACGTATGCGTGCCAATTATCGATAGAAAGAACGATTGCGGTTGCTGGGAAGTGAATTCTTAGCTACCGTCGATGCAGAACGATTGGAAACATCGAATATCACGTATGCGTGCCAATTATCGATAGAAAGAACGATTGCTGGAGCTGGGAAGTGAATCCTTACCTACCGTCGATGCAAAACGATTGGAAACATCGAATATCACGTATTCGTGCGAATTTTAGATAGAAAGAATGATTGCGGGAGCTGGGAAGTGAATCCTTACCTACCGTCGATGCGAAACGATTGGAAACATCGAATATCACGTATGCGTGCCAATTATCGATAGAAAGAACGATTGCGGGAGCTGGGAAGTGAATCCTTACCTACCGTCGATGCAAAACGATTGGAAACCTCGAATAGCACGTATTCGTGTCAATTATCGATAGAAAGAACGATTGCTGGAGCTGGGAAGTGAATCCTTAGCTACCGTCGATGCAGAACGATTGGAAACATCGAATATCACGTATTCGTGCGAATTTTAGATAGAAAGAATGATTGCGGGAGCTGGGAAGTGAATCCTTACCTACCGTCGATGCGAAACGATTGGAAACATCGAATTGCACGTATGCGTGCCAATTATCGATAGAACGAACGATTGCGGGAGCTGGAAAGTGGATCCTTAGCTACCGTCGATGCAGAACGATTAGAAACATCGAATATCACATATTCGTGCCAATTATCGATAGAAAGAACGATTGCGGGAGCTGGGAAGTGAATCCTTAGCTACCGCCGATGCGAAACGATTGGAAACATCGAATATCACGTATTCGTCCGAATTTTAGATAGAAAGAATGATTACGGGAGCTGGGAAGTGAATCCATACCTACCGCCGATGCGAAACCATTGGAAACATCGAATATCACGTATTCGTGCGAATTTTAGATAGAAAGAATGATTGCGGGAGCTGGGAAGTGAATCCTTAGCTACCGTCGATGCAGAACGATTAGAAACATCGAATATCACATATTCGTGCCAATTATCGATAGAAAGAACGATTGCGGGAGCTGGGAAGTGAATCCTCAGCTACCATCGATGCCGAACGATTGGAAACATCGAATATCACGTATCCGTGCCAATTATCAATAGAAAGAACGATTGCGGGAGCTGGGAAGTGAATCCTTAGCTACCGCCGATGCGAAACGATTGGAAACATCGAATATCACGTATTCGTCCGAATTTTAGATAGAAAGAATGATTGCGGGAGCTGGGAAGTGAATCCATACCTACCGTCGATGCCAAACGATTGGAAACATCGAATATCGCGTATTCGTGCCAATTATCGATAGAAAGAACGATTGCGGGAGCTGGGAAGTGAATCCTTACCTCCCGTCGATGCAGAACGATTGGAAACATCGAATGTAACGTATTCGAGCCAATTACCGACAGAAAGAACGATTGCGAGGGCTGGGAAGTGAATCCTTACCTACCGTCGATGAAAAACGATTGGAAACATCGAATAGCACGTATTCGTGCCAATTATCGATAGAAAGAACGATTGCGGGAGCTGGGAAGTGAATCCTCACCAATCGTCGATGCATAACGATTGCAAACATCGAATAGCACGTATTCGTGCCAATTATCGGTACAAAGAACGATTGCGGGAGCTGGGAAGTGAATCCTTTCCTACCGTCGATGCGAAACGATTGGAAACATCGAATATCACGTATTCGTGCGAATTTTAGATAGAAAGAATGATTGCGGGAGCTGGGAAGTGAATCCTTAGCTACCGTCGATGCAGAACGATTGGAAACATCGAATATCACGTATGCGTGCCAATTATCGATAGAACGAACGATTGCGGGAGCTGGAAAGTGAATCCTTAGCTACCGTCGATGCAGAACGATTGGAAACATCGAATTTCACGTATTCGTGCCAATTATCCATAGAAAGAACGATTGCGGGAGCAGGGAAGTGAATCCATACCTACCGCCGATGCGAAACGATTGGAAACATCGAATATCACGTATGCGTGCCAATTATCGATAGAACGAACGATTGCGGGAGCTGGAAAGTGGATCCTTAGCTACCGTCGATGCAGAACGATTGGAAACATCGAATATCACATATTCGTGCCAATTATCGATAGAAAGAACGATTGCGGGAGCTGGGAAGTGAATCCTTTCCTACCGTCGATGCGAAACGATTGGAAACATCGAATATCACGTATTCGTCCGAATTTTAGATAGAAAGAATGATTGCGGGAGCTGGGAAGTGAATCCTTACCTACCGTCGATGCGAAACGATTGGAAACATCGAATATCACGTATGCGTGCCAATTATCGATAGAACGAACGATTGCGGGAGCTGGAAAGTGGATCCTTAGCTACCGTCGATGCAGAACGATTAGAAACATCGAATATCACATATTCGTGCCAATTATCGATAGAAAGAACGATTGCGGGAGCTGGGAAGTGAATCCTCAGCTACCATCGATGCAGAACGATTGGAAACATCGAATATCACGTATCCGTGCCAATTATCGATAGAACGAACGATTGCGGGAGCTGGAAAGTGGATCCTTAGCTACCGTCGATGCAGAACGATTGGAAACATCGAATATCACATATTCGTGCCAATTATCGATAGAAAGAACGATTGCGGGAGCTGGGAAGTGAATCCTCAGCTACCGTCGATGCAGAACGATTGGAAACATCGAATATCACGTATGCGTGCCAATTATCGATAGAAAGAACGATTGCGGTTGCTGGGAAGTGAATTCTTAGCTACCGTCCATGCAGAACGATTGGAAACATCGAATATCACGTATGCGTGCCAATTATCGATAGAAAGAACGATTGCTGGAGCTGGGAAGTGAATCCTTACCTACCGTCGATGCAAAACGATTGGAAACATCGAATATCACGTATTCGTGCGAATTTTAGATAGAAAGAATGATTGCGGGAGCTGGGAAGTGAATCCTTACCTACGGTCGATGCGAAACGATTGGAAACATCGAATATCACGTATGCGTGCCAATTATCGATAGAACGAACGATTGCGGGAGCTGGAAAGTGGATCCTTAGCTACCGTCGATGCAGAACGATTGGAAACATCGAATATCACGTATTCGTGCCAATTTTAGATAGAAAGAACGATTGCTGGAGCTGGGAAGTGAATCCTTACCTACCGTCGATGCAAAACGATTGGAAACATCGAATATCACGTATGCGTGCTAATTATCGATAGAAAGAACGATTGCGGGAGCTGGGAAGTTAATCCTCACCTATCGTCGATGCAAAACGATTGCAAACATCGAATAGCACGTATTCGTGCCAATTATCGATAGAAAGAACGATTGCGGGAGCTGGGAAGTGAATCCTTACCTACCGTCGATGCAAAACGATTGGAAACCTCGAATAGCACGTATTCGTGTCAATTATCGATAGAAAGAACGATTGCTGGAGCTGGGAAGTGAATCCTTAGCTACCGTCGATGCAGAACGATTGGAAACATCGAATTTCACGTATTCGTGCCAATTATCCATAGAAAGAACGATTGCGGGAGCAGGGAAGTGAATCCATACCTACCGCTGATGCGAAACGATTGGAAACATCGAATATCACGTATTCGTGCGAATTTTAGATAGAAAGAATGATTGCGGGAGCTGGGAAGTGAATCCTTAGCTACCGTCGATGCAGAACGATTAGAAACATCGAATATCACATATTCGTGCCAATTATCGATAGAAAGAACGATTGCGGGAGCTGGGAAGTGAATCCTCAGCTACCATCGATGCAGAACGATTGGAAACATCGAATATCACGTATCCGTGCCAATTATCGATAGAACGAACGATTGCGGGAGCTGGAAAGTGGATCCTTAGCTACCGTCGATGCAGAACGATTGGAAACATCGAATATCACATATTCGTCCGAATTTTAGATAGAAAGAATGATTGCGGGAGCTGGGAAGTGAATCCTTACCTACCGTCGATGCGAAACGATTGGAAACATGGAATATCACGTATGCGTGCCAATTATCGATAGAACGAACGATTGCGGGAGCTGGAAAGTGGATCCTTAGCTACCGTCGATGCAGAACGATTAGAAACATCGAATATCACATATTCGTGCCAATTATCGATAGAAAGAACGATTGCGGGAGCTGGGAAGTGAATCCTCAGCTACCATCGATGCAGAACGATTGGAAACATCGAATATCACGTATCCGTGCCAATTATCGATAGAACGAACGATTGCGGGAGCTGGAAAGTGGATCCTTAGCTACCGTCGATGCAGAACGATTGGAAAAATCGAATATCACATATTCGTGCCAATTATCGATAGAAAGAACGATTGCGGTTGCTGGGAAGTGAATTCTTAGCTACCGTCGATGCAGAACGATTGGAAACATCGAATATCACGTATGCGTGCCAATTATCGATAGAAAGAACGATTGCTGGAGCTGGGAAGTGAATCCTTACCTACCGTCGATGCAAAACGATTGGAAACATCGAATATCACGTATTC
The DNA here is from genome assembly GCA_963583965.1 of Nomada ferruginata. Lineage (NCBI taxonomy): Eukaryota > Metazoa > Arthropoda > Insecta > Hymenoptera > Apidae > Nomada > Nomada ferruginata. The sequence goes on along the minus strand of OY757225.1, from coordinate 1,563,290 downwards.
GTGCGAATTTTAGATAGAAAGAATGATTGCGGGAGCTGGGAAGTGAATCCTTACCTACCGTCGATGCGAAACGATTGGAAACATCGAATATCACGTATGCGTGCCAATTATCGATAGAACGAACGATTGCGGGAGCTGGAAAGTGGATCCTTAGCTACCGTCGATGCAGAACGATTGGAAACATCGAATATCACGTATTCGTGCCAATTTTAGATAGAAAGAACGATTGCTGGAGCTGGGAAGTGAATCCTTAGCTACCGTCGATGCAGAACGATTGGAAACATCGAATTTCACGTATTCGTGCCAATTATCCATAGAAAGAACGATTGCGGGAGCAGGGAAGTGAATCCATACCTACCGCCGATGCGAAACGATTGGAAACATCGAATATCACGTATTCGTGCGAATTTTAGATAGAAAGAATGGTTGCGGGAGCTGGGAAGTGAATCCTTAGCTACCGTCGATGCAGAACGATTAGAAACATCGAATATCACATATTCGTGCCAATTATCGATAGAAAGAACGATTGCGGGAGCTGGGAAGTGAATCCTCAGCTACCATCGATGCCGAACGATTGGAAACATCGAATATCACGTATCCGTGCCAATTATCAATAGAAAGAACGATTGCGGGAGCTGGGAAGTGAATCCTTAGCTACCGCCGATGCGAAACGATTGGAAACATCGAATATCACGTATTCGTCCGAATTTTAGATAGAAAGAATGATTGCGGGAGCTGGGAAGTGAATCCATACCTACCGTCGATGCCAAACGATTGGAAACATCGAATATCGCGTATTCGTGCCAATTATCGATAGAAAGAACGATTGCGGGAGCTGGGAAGTGAATCCTCACCAATCGTCGATGCAAAACGATTGCAAACATCGAATAGCACGTATTCGTGCCAATTATCGGTACAAAGAACGATTGCGGGAGCTGGGAAGTGAATCCTTTCCTACCGTCGATGCGAAACGATTGGAAACATCGAATATCACGTATTCGTGCGAATTTTAGATAGAAAGAATGATTGCGGGAGCTGGGAAGTGAATTCTTACCTACCGTCGATGCGAAACGATTGGAAACATCGAATATCACGTATGCGTGCCAATTATCGATAGAACGAACGATTGCGGGAGCTGGAAAGTGGATCCTTAGCTACCGTCGATGCAGAACGATTGGAAACATCGAATATCACATATTCGTGTCAATTATCGATAGAAAGAACGATTGCGGGAGCTGGGAAGTGAATCCTCAGCTACCGTCGATGCAGAACGATTGGAAACATCGAATATCACGTATGCGTGCCAATTATCGATAGAAAGAACGATTGCGGGAGCTGGGAAGTGAATCCTTAGCTACCGTCGATGCAGAACGATTGGAAACATCGAATATCACATATTCGTGCCAATTAACGATAGAAAGAACGATTGCGGGTGCTGGGAAGTGAATTCTTAGCTACCGTCGATGCAGAACGATTGGAAACATCGAATATCACGTATGCGTGCCAATTATCGATTGAACGAACGATTGCGGGAGCTGGAAAGTGGATCCTTAGCTACCGTCGATGCGAAACGATTGCAAACATCGAATATCACGTATGCGTGCCAATTATCGATAGAACGAACGATTGCGGGAGCTGGAAAGTGGATCCTTAGCTACCGTCGATGCAGAACGATTGGAAACATCGAATATCACGTATTCGTGCCAATTTTAGATAGAAAGAACGATTGCTGGAGCTGGGAAGTGAATCCTTACCTACCGTCGATGCAAAACGATTGGAAACATCGAATATCACGTATGCGTGCTAATTATCGATAGAAAGAACGATTGCGGGAGCTGGGAAGTTAATCCTCACCTATCGTCGATGCAAAACGATTGCAAACATCGAATAGCACGTATTCGTGCCAATTATCGATAGAAAGAACGATTGCGGGAGCTGGGAAGTGAATCCTTACCTACCGTCGATGCAAAACGATTGGAAACATCGAATATCACGTATTCGTGCGAATTTTAGATAGAAAGAATGATTGCGGGAGCTGGGAAGTGAATCCTTACCTACCGTCGATGCGAAACGATTGGAAACATCGAATATTACGTATGCGTGCCAATTATCGATAGAACGAACGATTGCGGGAGCTGGAAAGTGGATCCTTAGCTTCTGTCGATACAGAACGATTAGAAACATCGAATATCACATATTCGTGCCAATTATCGATAGAAAGAACGATTGCGGGAGCTGGGAAGTGAATCCTCAGCTACCATCGATGCAGAACGATTGGAAACATCGAATATCACGTATCCGTGCCAATTATCGATAGAACGAACGATTGCGGGAGCTGGAACGTGGATCCTTAGCTACCGTCGATGCAGAACGATTGGAAACATCGAATATCACATATTCGTGCCAATTATCGATAGAAAGAACGATTGCGGTTGCTGGGAAGTGAATTCTTAGCTACCGTCGATGCAGAACGATTGGAAACATCGAATATCACGTATGCGTGCCAATTATCGATAGAAAGAACGATTGCTGGAGCTGGGAAGTGAATCCTTACCTACCGTCGATGCAAAACGATTGGAAACATCGAATATCACGTATGCGTGCTAATTATCGATAGAAAGAACGATTGCGGGAGCTGGGAAGTTAATCCTCACCTATCGTCGATGCAAAACGATTGCAAACATCGAATAGCACGTATTCGTGCCAATTATCGATAGAAAGAACGATTGCGGGAGCTGGGAAGTGAATCCTTACCTACCGTCGATGCAAAACGATTGGAAACATCGAATATCACGTATTCGTGCGAATTTTAGATAGAAAGAATGATTGCGGGAGCTGGGAAGTGAATCCTTACCTACCGTCGATGCGAAACGATTGGAAACATCGAATATTACGTATGCGTGCCAATTATCGATAGAACGAACGATTGCGGGAGCTGGAAAGTGGATCCTTAGCTTCTGTCGATACAGAACGATTAGAAACATCGAATATCACATATTCGTGCCAATTATCGATAGAAAGAACGATTGCGGGAGCTGGGAAGTGAATCCTCAGCTACCATCGATGCAGAACGATTGGAAACATCGAATATCACGTATCCGTGCCAATTATCGATAGAACGAACGATTGCGGGAGCTGGAAAGTGGATCCTTAGCTACCGTCGATGCAGAACGATTGGAAACATCGAATATCACATATTCGTGCCAATTATCGATAGAAAGAACGATTGCGGTTGCTGGGAAGTGAATTCTTAGCTACCGTCGATGCAGAACGATTGGAAACATCGAATATCACGTATGCGTGCCAATTATCGATAGAAAGAACGATTGCTGGAGCTGGGAAGTGAATCCTTACCTACCGTCGATGCAAAACGATTGGAAACATCGAATATCACGTATTCGTGCGAATTTTAGATAGAAAGAATGATTGCGGGAGCTGGGAAGTGAATCCTTACCTACCGTCGATGCGAAACGATTGGAAACATCGAATATCACGTATGCGTGCCAATTATCGATAGAACGAACGATTGCGGGAGCTGGAAAGTGGATCCTTAGCTACCGTCGATGCAGAACGATTGGAAACATCGAATATCACGTATTCGTGCCAATTTTAGATAGAAAGAACGATTGCTGGAGCTGGGAAGTGAATCCTTAGCTACCGTCGATGCAGAACGATTGGAAACATCGAATTTCACGTATTCGTTCCAATTATCCATAGAAAGAACGATTGCGGGAGCAGGGAAGTGAATCCATACCTACCGCCGATGCGAAACGATTGGAAACATCGAATATCACGTATTCGTGCGAATTTTAGATAGAAAGAATGATTGCGGGAGCTGGGAAGTGAATCCTTAGCTACCGTCGATGCAGAACGATTAGAAACATCGAATATCACATATTCGTGCCAATTATCGATAGAAAGAACGATTGCGGGAGCTGGGAAGTGAAGCCTCAGCTACCATCGATGCCGAACGATTGGAAACATCGAATATCACGTATCCGTGCCAATTATCAATAGAAAGAACGATTGCGGGAGCTGGGAAGTGAATCCTTAGCTACCGCCGATGCGAAACGATTGGAAACATCGAATATCTCGTATTCGTCCGAATTTTAGATAGAAAGAATGATTGCGGGAGCTGGGAAGTGAATCCATACCTACCGTCGATGCCAAACGATTGGGAACATCGAATATCGCGTATTCGTGCCAATTATCGATAGAAAGAACGATTGCGGGAGCTGGGAAGTGAATCCTTACCTCCCGTCGATGCAGAACGATTGGAAACATCGAATGTAACGTATTCGAGCCAATTACCGACAGAAAGAACGATTGCGAGGGCTGGGAAGTGAATCCTTACCTACCGTCGATGAAAAACGATTGGAAACATCGAATAGCACGTATTCGTGCTAATTATCGATAGAAAGAACGATTGCGGGAGCTGGGAAGTGAATCCTCACCAATCGTCGATGCAAAACGATTGCAAACATCGAATAGCACGTATTCGTGCCAATTATCGGTACAAAGAACGATTGCGGGAGCTGGGAAGTGAATCCTTTCCTACCGTCGATGCGAAACGATTGGAAACATCGAATATCACGTATTCGTGCGAATTTTAGATAGAAAGAATGATTGCGGGAGCTGGGAAGTGAATTCTTACCTACCGTCGATGCGAAACGATTGGAAACATCGAATATCACGTATGCGTGGCAATTATCGATAGAACGAACGATTGCGGGAGCTGGAAAGTGGATCCTTAGCTACCGTCGATGCAGAACGATTGGAAACATCGAATATCACATATTCGTGTCAATTATCGATAGAAAGAACGATTGCGGGAGCTGGGAAGTGAATCCTCAGCTACCGTCGATGCAGAACGATTGGAAACATCGAATATCACGTATGCGTGCCAATTATCGATAGAAAGAACGATTGCGGGAGCTGGGAAGTGAATCCTTAGCTACCGTCGATGCAGAACGATTGGAAACATCGAATATCACATATTCGTGCCAATTAACGATAGAAAGAACGATTGCGGGTGCTGGGAAGTGAATTCTTAGCTACCGTCGATGCAGAACGATTGGAAACATCGAATATCACGTATGCGTGCCAATTATCGATTGAACGAACGATTGCGGGAGCTGGAAAGTGGATCCTTAGCTACCGTCGATGCGAAACGATTGCAAACATCGAATATCACGTATGCGTGCCAATTATCGATAGAACGAACGATTGCGGGAGCTGGAAAGTGGATCCTTAGCTACCGTCGATGCAGAACGATTGGAAACATCGAATATCACGTATTCGTGCCAATTTTAGATAGAAAGAACGATTGCTGGAGCTGGGAAGTGAATCCTTACCTACCGTCGATGCAAAACGATTGGAAACATCGAATATCACGTATGCGTGCTAATTATCGATAGAAAGAACGATTGCGGGAGCTGGGAAGTTAATCCTCACCTATCGTCGATGCAAAACGATTGCAAACATCGAATAGCACGTATTCGTGCCAATTATCGATAGAAAGAACGATTGCGGGAGCTGGGAAGTGAATCCTTACCTACCGTCGATGCAAAACGATTGGAAACATCGAATATCACGTATTCGTGCGAATTTTAGATAGAAAGAATGATTGCGGGAGCTGGGAAGTGAATCCTTACCTACCGTCGATGCGAAACGATTGGAAACATCGAATATTACGTATGCGTGCCAATTATCGATAGAACGAACAATTGCGGGAGCTGGAAAGTGGATCCTTAGCTTCTGTCGATACAGAACGATTAGAAACATCGAATATCACATATTCGTGCCAATTATCGATAGAAAGAACGATTGCGGGAGCTGGGAAGTGAATCCTCAGCTACCATCGATGCAGAACGATTGGAAACATCGAATATCACGTATCCGTGCCAATTATCGATAGAACGAACGATTGCGGGAGCTGGAAAGTGGATCCTTAGCTACCGTCGATGCAGAACGATTGGAAACATCGAATATCACATATTCGTGCCAATTATCGATAGAAAGAACGATTGCGGGAGCTGGGAGGTGAATCCTCAGCTACCGTCGATGCAGAACGATTGGAAACATCGAATATCACGTATGCGTGCCAATTATCGATAGAAAGAACGATTGCGGTTGCTGGGAAGTGAATTCTTAGCTACCGTCGATGCAGAACGATTGGAAACATCGAATATCACGTATGCGTGCCAATTATCGATAGAAAGAACGATTGCTGGAGCTGGGAAGTGAATCCTTACCTACCGTCGATGCAAAACGATTGGAAACATCGAATATCACGTATTCGTGCGAATTTTAGATAGAAAGAATGATTGCGGGAGCTGGGAAGTGAATCCTTACCTACCGTCGATGCGAAACGATTGGAAACATCGAATATCACGTATGCGTGCCAATTATCGATAGAACGAACGATTGCGGGAGCTGGAAAGTGGATCCTTAGCTACCGTCGATGCAGAACGATTGGAAACATCGAATATCACGTATTCGTGCCAATTTTAGATAGAAAGAACGATTGCTGGAGCTGGGAAGTGAATCCTTACCTACCGTCGATGCAAAACGATTGGAAACATCGAATATCACGTATGCGTGCTAATTATCGATAGAAAGAACGATTGCGGGAGCTGGGAAGTTAATCCTCACCTATCGTCGATGCAAAACGATTGCAAACATCGAATAGCACGTATTCGTGCCAATTATCGATAGAAAGAACGATTGCGGGAGCTGGGAAGTGAATCCTTAGCTACCGCCGATGCGAAACGATTGGAAACATCGAATATCACGTATTCGTCCGAATTTTAGATAGAAAGAATGATTACGGGAGCTGGGAAGTGAATCCATACCTACCGCCGATGCGAAACCATTGGAAACATCGAATATCACGTATTCGTGCGAATTTTAGATAGAAAGAATGATTGCGGGAGCTGGGAAGTGGATCCTTAGCTACCGTCGATGCAGAACGATTAGAAACATCGAATATCACATATTCGTGCCAATTATCGATAGAAAGAACGATTGCGGGAGCTGGGAAGTGAATCCTTAGCTACCGCCGATGCGAAACGATTGGAAACATCGAATATCACGTATTCGTCCGAATTTTAGATAGAAAGAATGATTACGGGAGCTGGGAAGTGAATCCATACCTACCGCCGATGCGAAACCATTGGAAACATCGAATATCACGTATTCGTGCGAATTTTAGATAGAAAGAATGATTGCGGGAGCTGGGAAGTGAATCCTTAGCTACCGTCGATGCAGAACGATTAGAAACATCGAATATCACATATTCGTGCCAATTATCGATAGAAAGAACGATTGCGGGAGCTGGGAAGTGAATCCTCAGCTACCATCGATGCCGAACGATTGGAAACATCGAATATCACGTATCCGTGCCAATTATCAATAGAAAGAACGATTGCGGGAGCTGGGAAGTGAATCCTTAGCTACCGCCGATGCGAAACGATTGGAAACATCGAATATCACGTATTCGTGCGAATTTTAGATAGAAAGAATGATTGCGGGAGCTGGGAAGTGAATCCTTAGCTACCGTCGATGCAGAACGATTAGAAACATCGAATATCACATATTCGTGCCAATTATCGATAGAAAGAACGATTGCGGGAGCTGGGAAGTGAAGCCTCAGCTACCATCGATGCCGAACGATTGGAAACATCGAATATCACGTATCCGTGCCAATTATCAATAGAAAGAACGATTGCGGGAGCTGGGAAGTGAATCCTTAGCTACCGCCGATGCGAAACGATTGGAAACATCGAATATCTCGTATTCGTCCGAATTTTAGATAGAAAGAATGATTGCGGGAGCTGGGAAGTGAATCCATACCTACCGTCGATGCCAAACGATTGGAAACATCGAATATCGCGTATTCGTGCCAATTATCGATAGAGAGAACGATTGCGGGAGCTGGGAAGTGAATCCTTACCTCCCGTCGATGCAGAACGATTGGAAACATCGAATGTAACGTATTCGAGCCAATTACCGACAGAAAGAACGATTGCGAGGGCTGGGAAGTGAATCCTTACCTACCGTCGATGAAAAACGATTGGAAACATCGAATAGCACGTATTCGTGCCAATTATCGATAGAAAGAACGATTGCGGGAGCTGGGAAGTGAATCCTCACCAATCGTCGATGCAAAACGATTGCAAACATCGAATAGCACGTATTCGTGCCAATTATCGGTACAAAGAACGATTGCGGGAGCTGGGAAGTGAATCCTTTCCTACCGTCGATGCGAAACGATTGGAAACATCGAATATCACGTATTCGTGCGAATTTTAGATAGAAAGAATGATTGCGGGAGCTGGGAAGTGAATCCTTACCTACCGTCGATGCGAAACGATTGGAAACATCGAATATCACGTATGCGTGCCAATTATCGATAGAACGAACGATTGCGGGAGCTGGAAAGTGGATCCTTAGCTACCGTCGATGCAGAACGATTAGAAACATCGAATATCACATATTCGTGCCAATTATCGATAGAAAGAACGATTGCGGGAGCTGGGAAGTGAATCCTTAGCTACCGCCGATGCGAAACGATTGGAAACATCGAATATCACGTATTCGTCCGAATTTTAGATAGAAAGAATGATTACGGGAGCTGGGAAGTGAATCCATACCTACCGCCGATGCGAAACCATTGGAAACATCGAATATCACGTATTCGTGCGAATTTTAGATAGAAAGAATGATTGCGGGAGCTGGGAAGTGAATCCTTAGCTACCGTCGATGCAGAACGATTAGAAACATCGAATATCACATATTCGTGCCAATTATCGATAGAAAGAACGATTGCGGGAGCTGGGAAGTGAAGCCTCAGCTACCATCGATGCCGAACGATTGGAAACATCGAATATCACGTATCCGTGCCAATTATCAATAGAAAGAACGATTGCGGGAGCTGGGAAGTGAATCCTTAGCTACCGCCGATGCGAAACGATTGGAAACATCGAATATCTCGTATTCGTCCGAATTTTAGATAGAAAGAATGATTGCGGGAGCTGGGAAGTGAATCCATACCTACCGTCGATGCCAAACGATTGGAAACATCGAATATCGCGTATTCGTGCCAATTATCGATAGAAAGAACGATTGCGGGAGCTGGGAAGTGAATCCTTACCTCCCGTCGATGCAGAACGATTGGAAACATCGAATGTAACGTATTCGAGCCAATTACCGACAGAAAGAACGATTGCGAGGGCTGGGAAGTGAGTCCTTACCTACCGTCGATGAAAAACGATTGGAAACATCGAATAGCACGTATTCGTGCCAATTATCGATAGAAAGAACGATTGCGGGAGCTGGGAAGTGAATCCTCACCAATCGTCGATGCAAAACGATTGCAAACATCGAATAGCACGTATTCGTGCCAATTATCGGTACAAAGAACGATTGCGGGAGCTGGGAAGTGAATCCTTTCCTACCGTCGATGCGAAACGATTGGAAACATCGAATATCACGTATTCGTGCGAATTTTAGATAGAAAGAATGATTGCGGGAGCTGGGAAGTGAATTCTTACCTACCGTCGATGCGAAACGATTGGAAACATCGAATATCACGTATGCGTGGCAATTATCGATAGAACGAACGATTGCGGGAGCTGGAAAGTGGATCCTTAGCTACCGTCGATGCAGAACGATTGGAAACATCGAATATCACGTATTCGTGCCAATTTTAGATAGAAAGAACGATTGCTGGAGCTGGGAAGTGAATCCTTACCTACCGTCGATGCAAAACGATTGGAAACATCGAATATCACGTATGCGTGCTAATTATCGATAGAAAGAACGATTGCGGGAGCTGGGAAGTTAATCCTCACCTATCGTCGATGCAAAACGATTGCAAACATCGAATAGCACGTATTCGTGCCAATTATCGATAGAAAGAACGATTGCGGGAGCTGGGAAGTGAATCCTTACCTACCGTCGATGCAAAACGATTGGAAACATCGAATATCACGTATTCGTGCGAATTTTAGATAGAAAGAATGATTGCGGGAGCTGGGAAGTGAATCCTTACCTACCGTCGATGCGAAACGATTGGAAACATCGAATATTACGTATGCGTGCCAATTATCGATAGAACGAACAATTGCGGGAGCTGGAAAGTGGATCCTTAGCTTCTGTCGATACAGAACGATTAGAAACATCGAATATCACATATTCGTGCCAATTATCGATAGAAAGAACGATTGCGGGAGCTGGGAAGTGAATCCTCAGCTACCATCGATGCAGAACGATTGGAAACATCGAATATCACGTATCCGTGCCAATTATCGATAGAACGAACGATTGCGGGAGCTGGAAAGTGGATCCTTAGCTACCGTCGATGCAGAACGATTGGAAACATCGAATATCACATATTCGTGCCAATTATCGATAGAAAGAACGATTGCGGGAGCTGGGAGGTGAATCCTCAGCTACCGTCGATGCAGAACGATTGGAAACATCGAATATCACGTATGCGTGCCAATTATCGATAGAAAGAACGATTGCGGTTGCTGGGAAGTGAATTCTTAGCTACCGTCGATGCAGAACGATTGGAAACATCGAATATCACGTATGCGTGCCAATTATCGATAGAAAGAACGATTGCTGGAGCTGGGAAGTGAATCCTTACCTACCGTCGATGCAAAACGATTGGAAACATCGAATATCACGTATTCGTGCGAATTTTAGATAGAAAGAATGATTGCGGGAGCTGGGAAGTGAATCCTTACCTACCGTCGATGCGAAACGATTGGAAACATCGAATATCACGTATGCGTGCCAATTATCGATAGAACGAACGATTGCGGGAGCTGGAAAGTGGATCCTTAGCTACCGTCGATGCAGAACGATTAGAAACATCGAATATCACATATTCGTGCCAATTATCGATAGAAAGAACGATTGCGGGAGCTGGGAAGTGAATCCTTAGCTACCGCCGATGCGAAACGATTGGAAACATCGAATATCACGTATTCGTCCGAATTTTAGATAGAAAGAATGATTACGGGAGCTGGGAAGTGAATCCATACCTACCGCCGATGCGAAACCATTGGAAACATCGAATATCACGTATTCGTGCGAATTTTAGATAGAAAGAATGATTGCGGGAGCTGGGAAGTGAATCCTTAGCTACCGTCGATGCAGAACGATTAGAAACATCGAATATCACATATTCGTGCCAATTATCGATAGAAAGAACGATTGCGGGAGCTGGGAAGTGAATCCTCAGCTACCATCGATGCCGAACGATTGGAAACATCGAATATCACGTATTCGTGCGAATTTTAGATAGAAAGAATGATTGCGGGAGCTGGGAAGTGAATCCTTACCTACCGTCGATGCGAAACGATTGGAAACATCGAATATTACGTATGCGTGCCAATTATCGATAGAACGAACGATTGCGGGAGCTGGAAAGTGGATCCTTAGCTTCTGTCGATACAGAACGATTAGAAACATCGAATATCACATATTCGTGCCAATTATCGATAGAAAGAACGATTGCGGGAGCTGGGAAGTGAATCCTCAGCTACCATCGATGCAGAACGATTGGAAACATCGAATATCACGTATCCGTGCCAATTATCGATAGAACGAACGATTGCGGGAGCTGGAAAGTGGATCCTTAGCTACCGTCGATGCAGAACGATTGGAAACATCGAATATCACATATTCGTGCCAATTATCGATAGAAAGAACGATTGCGGTTGCTGGGAAGTGAATTCTTAGCTACCGTCGATGCAGAACGATTGGAAACATCGAATATCACGTATGCGTGCCAATTATCGATAGAAAGAACGATTGCTGGAGCTGGGAAGTGAATCCTTACCTACCGTCGATGCAAAACGATTGGAAACATCGAATATCACGTATTCGTGCGAATTTTAGATAGAAAGAATGATTGCGGGAGCTGGGAAGTGAATCCTTACCTACCGTCGATGCGAAACGATTGGAAACATCGAATATCACGTATGCGTGCCAATTATCGATAGAACGAACGATTGCGGGAGCTGGAAAGTGGATCCTTAGCTACCGTCGATGCAGAACGATTGGAAACATCGAATATCACGTATTCGTGCCAATTTTAGATAGAAAGAACGATTGCTGGAGCTGGGAAGTGAATCCTTAGCTACCGTCGATGCAGAACGATTGGAAACATCGAATTTCACGTATTCGTTCCAATTATCCATAGAAAGAACGATTGCGGGAGCAGGGAAGTGAATCCATACCTACCGCCGATGCGAAACGATTGGAAACATCGAATATCACGTATTCGTGCGAATTTTAGATAGAAAGAATGATTGCGGGAGCTGGGAAGTGAATCCTTACCTACCGTCGATGCGAAACGATTGGAAACATCGAATATTACGTATGCGTGCCAATTATCGATAGAACGAACGATTGCGGGAGCTGGAAAGTGGATCCTTAGCTTCTGTCGATACAGAACGATTAGAAACATCGAATATCACATATTCGTGCCAATTATCGATAGAAAGAACGATTGCGGGAGCTGGGAAGTGAATCCTCAGCTACCATCGATGCAGAACGATTGGAAACATCGAATATCACGTATCCGTGCCAATTATCGATAGAACGAACGATTGCGGGAGCTGGAAAGTGGATCCTTAGCTACCGTCGATGCAGAACGATTGGAAACATCGAATATCACATATTCGTGCCAATTATCGATAGAAAGAACGATTGCGGTTGCTGGGAAGTGAATTCTTAGCTACCGTCGATGCAGAACGATTGGAAACATCGAATATCACGTATGCGTGCCAATTATCGATAGAAAGAACGATTGCTGGAGCTGGGAAGTGAATCCTTACCTACCGTCGATGCAAAACGATTGGAAACATCGAATATCACGTATTCGTGCGAATTTTAGATAGAAAGAATGATTGCGGGAGCTGGGAAGTGAATCCTTACCTACCGTCGATGCGAAACGATTGGAAACATCGAATATCACGTATGCGTGCCAATTATCGATAGAACGAACGATTGCGGGAGCTGGAAAGTGGATCCTTAGCTACCGTCGATGCAGAACGATTGGAAACATCGAATATCACGTATTCGTGCCAATTTTAGATAGAAAGAACGATTGCTGGAGCTGGGAAGTGAATCCTTAGCTACCGTCGATGCAGAACGATTGGAAACATCGAATTTCACGTATTCGTTCCAATTATCCATAGAAAGAACGATTGCGGGAGCAGGGAAGTGAATCCATACCTACCGCCGATGCGAAACGATTGGAAACATCGAATATCACGTATTCGTGCGAATTTTAGATAGAAAGAATGATTGCGGGAGCTGGGAAGTGAATCCTTAGCTACCGTCGATGCAGAACGATTAGAAACATCGAATATCACATATTCGTGCCAATTATCGATAGAAAGAACGATTGCGGGAGCTGGGAAGTGAAGCCTCAGCTACCATCGATGCCGAACGATTGGAAACATCGAATATCACGTATCCGTGCCAATTATCAATAGAAAGAACGATTGCGGGAGCTGGGAAGTGAATCCTTAGCTACCGCCGATGCGAAACGATTGGAAACATCGAATATCTCGTATTCGTCCGAATTTTAGATAGAAAGAATGATTGCGGGAGCTGGGAAGTGAATCCATACCTACCGTCGATGCCAAACGATTGGAAACATCGAATATCGCGTATTCGTGCCAATTATCGATAGAAAGAACGATTGCGGGAGCTGGGAAGTGAATCCTTACCTCCCGTCGATGCAGAACGATTGGAAACATCGAATGTAACGTATTCGAGCCAATTACCGACAGAAAGAACGATTGCGAGGGCTGGGAAGTGAATCCTTACCTACCGTCGATGAAAAACGATTGGAAACATCGAATAGCACGTATTCGTGCCAATTATCGATAGAAAGAACGATTGCGGGAGCTGGGAAGTGAATCCTCACCAATCGTCGATGCAAAACGATTGCAAACATCGAATAGCACGTATTCGTGCCAATTATCGGTACAAAGAACGATTGCGGGAGCTGGGAAGTGAATCCTTTCCTACCGTCGATGCGAAACGATTGGAAACATCGAATATCACGTATTCGTGCGAATTTTAGATAGAAAGAATGATTGCGGGAGCTGGGAAGTGAATTCTTACCTACCGTCGATGCGAAACGATTGGAAACATCGAATATCACGTATGCGTGGCAATTATCGATAGAACGAACGATTGCGGGAGCTGGAAAGTGGATCCTTAGCTACCGTCGATGCAGAACGATTGGAAACATCGAATATCACATATTCGTGTCAATTATCGATAGAAAGAACGATTGCGGGAGCTGGGAAGTGAATCCTCAGCTACCGTCGATGCAGAACGATTGGAAACATCGAATATCACGTATGCGTGCCAATTATCGATAGAAAGAACGATTGCGGGAGCTGGGAAGTGAATCCTTAGCTACCGTCGATGCAGAACGATTGGAAACATCGAATATCACATATTCGTGCCAATTAACGATAGAAAGAACGATTGCGGGTGCTGGGAAGTGAATTCTTAGCTACCGTCGATGCAGAACGATTGGAAACATCGAATATCACGTATGCGTGCCAATTATCGATTGAACGAACGATTGCGGGAGCTGGAAAGTGGATCCTTAGCTACCGTCGATGCGAAACGATTGCAAACATCGAATATCACGTATGCGTGCCAATTATCGATAGAACGAACGATTGCGGGAGCTGGAAAGTGGATCCTTAGCTACCGTCGATGCAGAACGATTGGAAACATCGAATATCACGTATTCGTGCCAATTTTAGATAGAAAGAACGATTGCTGGAGCTGGGAAGTGAATCCTTACCTACCGTCGATGCAAAACGATTGGAAACATCGAATATCACGTATGCGTGCTAATTATCGATAGAAAGAACGATTGCGGGAGCTGGGAAGTTAATCCTCACCTATCGTCGATGCAAAACGATTGCAAACATCGAATAGCACGTATTCGTGCCAATTATCGATAGAAAGAACGATTGCGGGAGCTGGGAAGTGAATCCTTACCTACCGTCGATGCAAAACGATTGGAAACATCGAATATCACGTATTCGTGCGAATTTTAGATAGAAAGAATGATTGCGGGAGCTGGGAAGTGAATCCTTACCTACCGTCGATGCGAAACGATTGGAAACATCGAATATTACGTATGCGTGCCAATTATCGATAGAACGAACAATTGCGGGAGCTGGAAAGTGGATCCTTAGCTTCTGTCGATACAGAACGATTAGAAACATCGAATATCACATATTCGTGCCAATTATCGATAGAAAGAACGATTGCGGGAGCTGGGAAGTGAATCCTCAGCTACCATCGATGCAGAACGATTGGAAACATCGAATATCACGTATCCGTGCCAATTATCGATAGAACGAACGATTGCGGGAGCTGGAAAGTGGATCCTTAGCTACCGTCGATGCAGAACGATTGGAAACATCGAATATCACATATTCGTGCCAATTATCGATAGAAAGAACGATTGCGGGAGCTGGGAGGTGAATCCTCAGCTACCGTCGATGCAGAACGATTGGAAACATCGAATATCACGTATGCGTGCCAATTATCGATAGAAAGAACGATTGCGGTTGCTGGGAAGTGAATTCTTAGCTACCGTCGATGCAGAACGATTGGAAACATCGAATATCACGTATGCGTGCCAATTATCGATAGAAAGAACGATTGCTGGAGCTGGGAAGTGAATCCTTACCTACCGTCGATGCAAAACGATTGGAAACATCGAATATCACGTATTCGTGCGAATTTTAGATAGAAAGAATGATTGCGGGAGCTGGGAAGTGAATCCTTACCTACCGTCGATGCGAAACGATTGGAAACATCGAATATCACGTATGCGTGCCAATTATCGATAGAACGAACGATTGCGGGAGCTGGAAAGTGGATCCTTAGCTACCGTCGATGCAGAACGATTGGAAACATCGAATATCACGTATTCGTGCCAATTTTAGATAGAAAGAACGATTGCTGGAGCTGGGAAGTGAATCCTTACCTACCGTCGATGCAAAACGATTGGAAACATCGAATATCACGTATGCGTGCTAATTATCGATAGAAAGAACGATTGCGGGAGCTGGGAAGTTAATCCTCACCTATCGTCGATGCAAAACGATTGCAAACATCGAATAGCACGTATTCGTGCCAATTATCGATAGAAAGAACGATTGCGGGAGCTGGGAAGTGAATCCTTACCTACCGTCGATGCAAAACGATTGGAAACCTCGAATAGCACGTATTCGTGTCAATTATCGATAGAAAGAACGATTGCTGGAGCTGGGAAGTGAATCCTTAGCTACCGTCGATGCAGAACGATTGGAAACATCGAATATCACGTATTCGTGCGAATTTTAGATAGAAAGAATGATTGCGGGAGCTGGGAAGTGAATCCTTACCTACCGTCGATGCGAAACGATTGGAAACATCGAATATCACGTATGCGTGCCAATTATCGATAGAACGAACGATTGCGGGAGCTGGAAAGTGGATCCTTAGCTACCGTCGATGCAGAACGATTAGAAACATCGAATATCACATATTCGTGCCAATTATCGATAGAAAGAACGATTGCGGGAGCTGGGAAGTGAATCCTTAGCTACCGCCGATGCGAAACGATTGGAAACATCGAATATCACGTATTCGTCCGAATTTTAGATAGAAAGAATGATTACGGGAGCTGGGAAGTGAATCCATACCTACCGCCGATGCGAAACCATTGGAAACATCGAATATCACGTATTCGTGCGAATTTTAGATAGAAAGAATGATTGCGGGAGCTGGGAAGTGAATCCTTAGCTACCGTCGATGCAGAACGATTAGAAACATCGAATATCACATATTCGTGCCAATTATCGATAGAAAGAACGATTGCGGGAGCTGGGAAGTGAATCCTCAGCTACCATCGATGCCGAACGATTGGAAACATCGAATATCACGTATCCGTGCCAATTATCAATAGAAAGAACGATTGCGGGAGCTGGGAAGTGAATCCTTAGCTACCGCCGATGCGAAACGATTGGAAACATCGAATATCACGTATTCGTCCGAATTTTAGATAGAAAGAATGATTGCGGGAGCTGGGAAGTGAATCCATACCTACCGTCGATGCCAAACGATTGGAAACATCGAATATCGCGTATTCGTGCCAATTATCGATAGAAAGAACGATTGCGGGAGCTGGGAAGTGAATCCTTACCTACCGTCGATGAAAAACGATTGGAAACATCGAATAGCACGTATTCGTGCCAATTATCGATAGAAAGAACGATTGCGGGAGCTGGGAAGTGAATCCTCACCAATCGTCGATGCAAAACGATTGCAAACATCGAATAGCACGTATTCGTGCCAATTATCGGTACAAAGAACGATTGCGGGAGCTGGGAAGTGAATCCTTTCCTACCGTCGATGCGAAACGATTGGAAACATCGAATATCACGTATTCGTGCGAATTTTAGATAGAAAGAATGATTGCGGGAGCTGGGAAGTGAATCCTTAGCTACCGTCGATGCAGAACGATTGGAAACATCGAATATCACGTATGCGTGCCAATTATCGATAGAACGAACGATTGCGGGAGCTGGAAAGTGAATCCTTAGCTACCGTCGATGCAGAACGATTGGAAACATCGAATTTCACGTATTCGTGCCAATTATCCATAGAAAGAACGATTGCGGGAGCAGGGAAGTGAATCCATACCTACCGCCGATGCGAAACGATTGGAAACATCGAATATCACGTATGCGTGCCAATTATCGATAGAACGAACGATTGCGGGAGCAGGAAAGTGGATCCTTAGCTACCGTCGATGCAGAACGATTGGAAACATCGAATATCACATATTCGTGCCAATTATCGATAGAAAGAACGATTGCGGGAGCTGGGAAGTGAATCCTTTCCTACCGTCGATGCGAAACGATTGGAAACATCGAATATCACGTATTCGTCCGAATTTTAGATAGAAAGAATGATTGCGGGAGCTGGGAAGTGAATCCTTACCTACCGTCGATGCGAAACGATTGGAAACATCGAATATCACGTATGCGTGCCAATTATCGATAGAACGAACGATTGCGGGAGCTGGAAAGTGGATCCTTAGCTACCGTCGATGCAGAACGATTAGAAACATCGAATATCACATATTCGTGCCAATTATCGATAGAAAGAACGATTGCGGGAGCTGGGAAGTGAATCCTCAGCTACCATCGATGCAGAACGATTGGAAACATCGAATATCACGTATCCGTGCCAATTATCGATAGAACGAACGATTGCGGGAGCTGGAAAGTGGATCCTTAGCTACCGTCGATGCAGAACGATTGGAAACATCGAATATCACATATTCGTGCCAATTATCGATAGAAAGAACGATTGCGGGAGCTGGGAAGTGAATCCTCAGCTACCGTCGATGCAGAACGATTGGAAACATCGAATATCACGTATGCGTGCCAATTATCGATAGAAAGAACGATTGCGGTTGCTGGGAAGTGAATTCTTAGCTACCGTCCATGCAGAACGATTGGAAACATCGAATATCACGTATGCGTGCCAATTATCGATAGAAAGAACGATTGCTGGAGCTGGGAAGTGAATCCTTACCTACCGTCGATGCAAAACGATTGGAAACATCGAATATCACGTATTCGTGCGAATTTTAGATAGAAAGAATGATTGCGGGAGCTGGGAAGTGAATCCTTACCTACGGTCGATGCGAAACGATTGGAAACATCGAATATCACGTATGCGTGCCAATTATCGATAGAACGAACGATTGCGGGAGCTGGAAAGTGGATCCTTAGCTACCGTCGATGCAGAACGATTGGAAACATCGAATATCACGTATTCGTGCCAATTTTAGATAGAAAGAACGATTGCTGGAGCTGGGAAGTGAATCCTTACCTACCGTCGATGCAAAACGATTGGAAACATCGAATATCACGTATGCGTGCTAATTATCGATAGAAAGAACGATTGCGGGAGCTGGGAAGTTAATCCTCACCTATCGTCGATGCAAAACGATTGCAAACATCGAATAGCACGTATTCGTGCCAATTATCGATAGAAAGAACGATTGCGGGAGCTGGGAAGTGAATCCTTACCTACCGTCGATGCAAAACGATTGGAAACCTCGAATAGCACGTATTCGTGTCAATTATCGATAGAAAGAACGATTGCTGGAGCTGGGAAGAGAATCCTTAGCTACCGTCGATGCAGAACGATTGGAAACATCGAATTTCACGTATTCGTGCCAATTATCCATAGAAAGAACGATTGCGGGAGCAGGGAAGTGAATCCATACCTACCGCTGATGCGAAACGATTGGAAACATCGAATATCACGTATTCGTGCGAATTTTAGATAGAAAGAATGATTGCGGGAGCTGGGAAGTGAATCCTTAGCTACCGTCGATGCAGAACGATTAGAAACATCGAATATCACATATTCGTGCCAATTATCGATAGAAAGAACGATTGCGGGAGCTGGGAAGTGAATCCTCAGCTACCATCGATGCAGAACGATTGGAAACATCGAATATCACGTATCCGTGCCAATTATCGATAGAACGAACGATTGCGGGAGCTGGAAAGTGGATCCTTAGCTACCGTCGATGCAGAACGATTGGAAACATCGAATATCACATATTCGTCCGAATTTTAGATAGAAAGAATGATTGCGGGAGCTGGGAAGTGAATCCTTACCTACCGTCGATGCGAAACGATTGGAAACATGGAATATCACGTATGCGTGCCAATTATCGATAGAACGAACGATTGCGGGAGCTGGAAAGTGGATCCTTAGCTACCGTCGATGCAGAACGATTAGAAACATCGAATATCACATATTCGTGCCAATTATCGATAGAAAGAACGATTGCGGGAGCTGGGAAGTGAATCCTCAGCTACCATCGATGCAGAACGATTGGAAACATCGAATATCACGTATCCGTGCCAATTATCGATAGAACGAACGATTGCGGGAGCTGGAAAGTGGATCCTTAGCTACCGTCGATGCAGAACGATTGGAAAAATCGAATATCACATATTCGTGCCAATTATCGATAGAAAGAACGATTGCGGTTGCTGGGAAGTGAATTCTTAGCTACCGTCGATGCAGAACGATTGGAAACATCGAATATCACGTATGCGTGCCAATTATCGATAGAAAGAACGATTGCTGGAGCTGGGAAGTGAATCCTTACCTACCGTCGATGCAAAACGATTGGAAACATCGAATATCACGTATTCGTGCGAATTTTAGATAGAAAGAATGATTGCGGGAGCTGGGAAGTGAATCCTTACCTACCGTCGATGCGAAACGATTGGAAACATCGAATATCACGTATGCGTGCCAATTATCGATAGAACGAACGATTGCGGGAGCTGGAAAGTGGATCCTTAGCTACCGTCGATGCAGAACGATTGGAAACATCGAATATCACGTATTCGTGCCAATTTTAGATAGAAAGAACGATTGCTGGAGCTGGGAAGTGAATCCTTAGCTACCGTCGATGCAGAACGATTGGAAACATCGAATTTCACGTATTCGTGCCAATTATCCATAGAAAGAACGATTGCGGGAGCAGGGAAGTGAATCCATACCTACCGCCGATGCGAAACGATTGGAAACATCGAATATCACGTATTCGTGCGAATTTTAGATAGAAAGAATGATTGCGGGAGCTGGGAAGTGAATCCTTAGCTACCGTCGATGCAGAACGATTAGAAACATCGAATATCACATATTCGTGCCAATTATCGATAGAAAGAACGATTGCGGGAGCTGGGAAGTGAATCCTCAGCTACCATCGATGCCGAACGATTGGAAACATCGAATATCACGTATCCGTGCCAATTATCAATAGAAAGAACGATTGCGGGAGCTGGGAAGTGAATCCTTAGCTACCGCCGATGCGAAACGATTGGAAACATCGAATATCACGTATTCGTCCGAATTTTAGATAGAAAGAATGATTGCGGGAGCTGGGAAGTGAATCCATACCTACCGTCGATGCCAAACGATTGGAAACATCGAATATCGCGTATTCGTGCCAATTATCGATAGAAAGAACGATTGCGGGAGCTGGGAAGTGAATCCTTACCTCCCGTCGATGCAGAACGATTGGAAACATCGAATGTAACGTATTCGAGCCAATTACCGACAGAAAGAACGATTGCGAGGGCTGGGAAGTGAATCCTTACCTACCGTCGATGAAAAACGATTGGAAGCATCGAATAGCACGTATTCGTGCCAATTATCGATAGAAAGAACGATTGCGGGAGCTGGGAAGTGAATCCTCACCAATCGTCGATGCAAAACGATTGCAAACATCGAATAGCACGTATTCGTGCCAATTATCGGTACAAAGAACGATTGCGGGAGCTGGGAAGTGAATCCTTTCCTACCGTCGATGCGAAACGATTGGAAACATCGAATATCACGTATTCGTGCGAATTTAAGATAGAAAGAATGATTGCGGGAGCTGGGAAGTGAATTCTTACCTACCGTCGATGCGAAACGATTGGAAACATCGAATATCACGTATGCGTGCCAATTATCGATAGAACGAACGATTGCGGGAGCTGGAAAGTGGATCCTTAGCTACCGTCGATGCAGAACGATTGGAAACATCGAATATCACATATTCGTGTCAATTATCGATAGAAAGAACGATTGCGGGAGCTGGGAAGTGAATCCTCAGCTACCGTCGATGCAGAACGATTGGAAACATCGAATATCACGTATGCGTGCCAATTATCGATAGAAAGAACGATTGCGGGAGCTGGGAAGTGAATCCTTAGCTACCGTCGATGCAGAACGATTGGAAACATCGAATATCACATATTCGTGCCAATTAACGATAGAAAGAACGATTGCGGGTGCTGGGAAGTGAATTCTTAGCTACCGTCGATGCAGAACGATTGGAAACATCGAATATCACGTATGCGTGCCAATTATCGATTGAACGAACGATTGCGGGAGCTGGAAAGTGGATCCTTAGCTACCGTCGATGCGAAACGATTGCAAACATCGAATATCACGTATGCGTGCCAATTATCGATAGAACGAACGATTGCGGGAGCTGGAAAGTGGATCCTTAGCTACCGTCGATGCAGAACGATTGGAAACATCGAATATCACGTATTCGTGCCAATTTTAGATAGAAAGAACGATTGCTGGAGCTGGGAAGTGAATCCTTACCTACCGTCGATGCAAAACGATTGGAAACATCGAATATCACGTATGCGTGCTAATTATCGATAGAAAGAACGATTGCGGGAGCTGGGAAGTTAATCCTCACCTATCGTCGATGCAAAACGATTGCAAACATCGAATAGCACGTATTCGTGCCAATTATCGATAGAAAGAACGATTGCGGGAGCTGGGAAGTGAATCCTTACCTACCGTCGATGCAAAACGATTGGAAACATCGAATATCACGTATTCGTGCGAATTTTAGATAGAAAGAATGATTGCGGGAGCTGGGAAGTGAATCCTTACCTACCGTCGATGCGAAACGATTGGAAACATCGAATATTACGTATGCGTGCCAATTATCGATAGAACGAACGATTGCGGGAGCTGGAAAGTGGATCCTTAGCTTCTGTCGATACAGAACGATTAGAAACATCGAATATCACATATTCGTGCCAATTATCGATAGAAAGAACGATTGCGGGAGCTGGGAAGTGAATCCTCAGCTACCATCGATGCAGAACGATTGGAAACATCGAATATCACGTATCCGTGCCAATTATCGATAGAACGAACGATTGCGGGAGCTGGAAAGTGGATCCTTAGCTACCGTCGATGCAGAACGATTGGAAACATCGAATATCACATATTCGTGCCAATTATCGATAGAAAGAACGATTGCGGGAGCTGGGAGGCGAATCCTCAGCTACCGTCGATGCAGAACGATTGGAAACATCGAATATCACGTATGCGTGCCAATTATCGATAGAAAGAACGATTGCGGTTGCTGGGAAGTGAATTCTTAGCTACCGTCGATGCAGAACGATTGGAAACATCGAATATCACGTATGCGTGCCAATTATCGATAGAAAGAACGATTGCTGGAGCTGGGAAGTGAATCCTTACCTACCGTCGATGCAAAACGATTGGAAACATCGAATATCACGTATTCGTGCGAATTTTAGATAGAAAGAATGATTGCGGGAGCTGGGAAGTGAATCCTTACCTACCGTCGATGCGAAACGATTGGAAACATCGAATATCACGTATGCGTGCCAATTATCGATAGAACGAACGATTGCGGGAGCTGGAAAGTGGATCCTTAGCTACCGTCGATGCAGAACGATTGGAAACATCGAATATCACGTATTCGTGCCAATTTTAGATAGAAAGAACGATTGCTGGAGCTGGGAAGTGAATCCTTACCTACCGTCGATGCAAAACGATTGGAAACATCGAATATCACGTATGCGTGCTAATTATCGATAGAAAGAACGATTGCGGGAGCTGGGAAGTTAATCCTCACCTATCGTCGATGCAAAACGATTGCAAACATCGAATATCACGTATGCGTGCGAATTTTAGATAGAAAGAATGATTGCGGGATCTGGGAAGTGAATCCTTACCTACCGTCGATGCGAAACGATTGGAAACATCGAATATTACGTATGCGTGCCAATTATCGATAGAACGAACGATTGCGGGAGCTGGAAAGTGGATCCTTAGCTTCTGTCGATACAGAACGATTAGAAACATCGAATATCACATATTCGTGCCAATTATCGATAGAAAGAACGATTGCGGGAGCTGGGAAGTGAATCCTCAGCTACCATCGATGCAGAACGATTGGAAACCTCGAATATCACGTATCCGTGCCAATTATCGATAGAACGAACGATTGCGGGAGCTGGAAAGTGGATCCTTAGCTACCGTCGATGCAGAACGATTGGAAACATCGAATATCACATATTCGTGCCAATTATCGATAGAAAGAACGATTGCGGGAGCTGGGAGGCGAATCCTCAGCTACCGTCGATGCAGAACGATTGGAAACATCGAATATCACGTATGCGTGCCAATTATCGATAGAAAGAACGATTGCGGTTGCTGGGAAGTGAATTCTTAGCTACCGTCGATGCAGAACGATTGGAAACATCGAATATCACGTATGCGTGCCAATTATCGATAGAAAGAACGATTGCTGGAGCTGGGAAGTGAATCCTTACCTACCGTCGATGCAAAACGATTGGAAACATCGAATATCACGTATTCGTGCGAATTTTAGATAGAAAGAATGATTGCGGGAGCTGGGAAGTGAATCCTTACCTACCGTCGATGCGAAACGATTGGAAACATCGAATATCACGTATGCGTGCCAATTATCGATAGAACGAACGATTGCGGGAGCTGGAAAGTGGATCCTTAGCTACCGTCGATGCAGAACGATTGGAAACATCGAATATCACGTATTCGTGCCAATTTTAGATAGAAAGAATGATTGCGGGAGCTGGGAAGTGAATCCTTAGCTACCGTCGATGCAGAACGATTGGAAACATCGAATATCACATATTCGTGCCAATTAACGATAGAAAGAACGATTGCGGGTGCTGGGAAGTGAATTCTTAGCTACCGTCGATGCAGAACGATTGGAAACATCGAATATCACGTATGCGTGCCAATTATCGATTGAACGAACGATTGCGGGAGCTGGAAAGTGGATCCTTAGCTACCGTCGATGCGAAACGATTGCAAACATCGAATATCACGTATGCGTGCCAATTATCGATAGAACGAACGATTGCGGGAGCTGGAAAGTGGATCCTTAGCTACCGTCGATGCAGAACGATTGGAAACATCGAATATCACGTATTCGTGCCAATTTTAGATAGAAAGAACGATTGCTGGAGCTGGGAAGTGAATCCTTACCTACCGTCGATGCAAAACGATTGGAAACATCGAATATCACGTATGCGTGCTAATTATCGATAGAAAGAACGATTGCGGGAGCTGGGAAGTTAATCCTCACCTATCGTCGATGCAAAACGATTGCAAACATCGAATAGCACGTATTCGTGCCAATTATCGATAGAAAGAACGATTGCGGGAGCTGGGAAGTGAATCCTTACCTACCGTCGATGCAAAACGATTGGAAACATCGAATATCACGTATTCGTGCGAATTTTAGATAGAAAGAATGATTGCGGGAGCTGGGAAGTGAATCCTTACCTACCGTCGATGCGAAACGATTGGAAACATCGAATATTACGTATGCGTGCCAATTATCGATAGAACGAACAATTGCGGGAGCTGGAAAGTGGATCCTTAGCTTCTGTCGATACAGAACGATTAGAAACATCGAATATCACATATTCGTGCCAATTATCGATAGAAAGAACGATTGCGGGAGCTGGGAAGTGAATCCTCAGCTACCATCGATGCAGAACGATTGGAAACATCGAATATCACGTATCCGTGCCAATTATCGATAGAACGAACGATTGCGGGAGCTGGAAAGTGGATCCTTAGCTACCGTCGATGCAGAACGATTGGAAACATCGAATATCACATATTCGTGCCAATTATCGATAGAAAGAACGATTGCGGGAGCTGGGAGGTGAATCCTCAGCTACCGTCGATGCAGAACGATTGGAAACATCGAATATCACGTATGCGTGCCAATTATCGATAGAAAGAACGATTGCGGTTGCTGGGAAGTGAATTCTTAGCTACCGTCGATGCAGAACGATTGGAAACATCGAATATCACGTATGCGTGCCAATTATCGATAGAAAGAACGATTGCTGGAGCTGGGAAGTGAATCCTTACCTACCGTCGATGCAAAACGATTGGAAACATCGAATATCACGTATTCGTGCGAATTTTAGATAGAAAGAATGATTGCGGGAGCTGGGAAGTGAATCCTTACCTACCGTCGATGCGAAACGATTGGAAACATCGAATATCACGTATGCGTGCCAATTATCGATAGAACGAACGATTGCGGGAGCTGGAAAGTGGATCCTTAGCTACCGTCGATGCAGAACGATTGGAAACATCGAATATCACGTATTCGTGCCAATTTTAGATAGAAAGAACGATTGCTGGAGCTGGGAAGTGAATCCTTACCTACCGTCGATGCAAAACGATTGGAAACATCGAATATCACGTATGCGTGCTAATTATCGATAGAAAGAACGATTGCGGGAGCTGGGAAGTTAATCCTCACCTATCGTCGATGCAAAACGATTGCAAACATCGAATAGCACGTATTCGTGCCAATTATCGATAGAAAGAACGATTGCGGGAGCTGGGAAGTGAATCCTTACCTACCGTCGATGCAAAACGATTGGAAACCTCGAATAGCACGTATTCGTGTCAATTATCGATAGAAAGAACGATTGCTGGAGCTGGGAAGTGAATCCTTAGCTACCGTCGATGCAGAACGATTGGAAACATCGAATATCACGTATTCGTGCGAATTTTAGATAGAAAGAATGATTGCGGGAGCTGGGAAGTGAATCCTTACCTACCGTCGATGCGAAACGATTGGAAACATCGAATATCACGTATGCGTGCCAATTATCGATAGAACGAACGATTGCGGGAGCTGGAAAGTGGATCCTTAGCTACCGTCGATGCAGAACGATTAGAAACATCGAATATCACATATTCGTGCCAATTATCGATAGAAAGAACGATTGCGGGAGCTGGGAAGTGAATCCTTAGCTACCGCCGATGCGAAACGATTGGAAACATCGAATATCACGTATTCGTCCGAATTTTAGATAGAAAGAATGATTACGGGAGCTGGGAAGTGAATCCATACCTACCGCCGATGCGAAACCATTGGAAACATCGAATATCACGTATTCGTGCGAATTTTAGATAGAAAGAATGATTGCGGGAGCTGGGAAGTGAATCCTTAGCTACCGTCGATGCAGAACGATTAGAAACATCGAATATCACATATTCGTGCCAATTATCGATAGAAAGAACGATTGCGGGAGCTGGGAAGTGAATCCTCAGCTACCATCGATGCCGAACGATTGGAAACATCGAATATCACGTATCCGTGCCAATTATCAATAGAAAGAACGATTGCGGGAGCTGGGAAGTGAATCCTTAGCTACCGCCGATGCGAAACGATTGGAAACATCGAATATCACGTATTCGTCCGAATTTTAGATAGAAAGAATGATTGCGGGAGCTGGGAAGTGAATCCATACCTACCGTCGATGCCAAACGATTGGAAACATCGAATATCGCGTATTCGTGCCAATTATCGATAGAAAGAACGATTGCGGGAGCTGGGAAGTGAATCCTTACCTCCCGTCGATGCAGAACGATTGGAAACATCGAATGTAACGTATTCGAGCCAATTACCGACAGAAAGAACGATTGCGAGGGCTGGGAAGTGAATCCTTACCTACCGTCGATGAAAAACGATTGGAAACATCGAATAGCACGTATTCGTGCCAATTATCGATAGAAAGAACGATTGCGGGAGCTGGGAAGTGAATCCTCACCAATCGTCGATGCAAAACGATTGCAAACATCGAATAGCACGTATTCGTGCCAATTATCGGTACAAAGAACGATTGCGGGAGCTGGGAAGTGAATCCTTTCCTACCGTCGATGCGAAACGATTGGAAACATCGAATATCACGTATTCGTGCGAATTTTAGATAGAAAGAATGATTGCGGGAGCTGGGAAGTGAATCCTTA
This sequence comes from Nomada ferruginata, assembly GCA_963583965.1. Classification (NCBI taxonomy): domain Eukaryota; kingdom Metazoa; phylum Arthropoda; class Insecta; order Hymenoptera; family Apidae; genus Nomada; species Nomada ferruginata. The sequence continues at coordinate 1,535,537 of OY757225.1, read as the reverse complement.
GCTACCGTCGATGCAGAACGATTGGAAACATCGAATATCACGTATGCGTGCCAATTATCGATAGAACGAACGATTGCGGGAGCTGGAAAGTGAATCCTTAGCTACCGTCGATGCAGAACGATTGGAAACATCGAATTTCACGTATTCGTGCCAATTATCCATAGAAAGAACGATTGCGGGAGCAGGGAAGTGAATCCATACCTACCGCCGATGCGAAACGATTGGAAACATCGAATATCACGTATGCGTGCCAATTATCGATAGAACGAACGATTGCGGGAGCAGGAAAGTGGATCCTTAGCTACCGTCGATGCAGAACGATTGGAAACATCGAATATCACATATTCGTGCCAATTATCGATAGAAAGAACGATTGCGGGAGCTGGGAAGTGAATCCTTTCCTACCGTCGATGCGAAACGATTGGAAACATCGAATATCACGTATTCGTCCGAATTTTAGATAGAAAGAATGATTGCGGGAGCTGGGAAGTGAATCCTTACCTACCGTCGATGCGAAACGATTGGAAACATCGAATATCACGTATGCGTGCCAATTATCGATAGAACGAACGATTGCGGGAGCTGGAAAGTGGATCCTTAGCTACCGTCGATGCAGAACGATTAGAAACATCGAATATCACATATTCGTGCCAATTATCGATAGAAAGAACGATTGCGGGAGCTGGGAAGTGAATCCTCAGCTACCATCGATGCAGAACGATTGGAAACATCGAATATCACGTATCCGTGCCAATTATCGATAGAACGAACGATTGCGGGAGCTGGAAAGTGGATCCTTAGCTACCGTCGATGCAGAACGATTGGAAACATCGAATATCACATATTCGTGCCAATTATCGATAGAAAGAACGATTGCGGGAGCTGGGAAGTGAATCCTCAGCTACCGTCGATGCAGAACGATTGGAAACATCGAATATCACGTATGCGTGCCAATTATCGATAGAAAGAACGATTGCGGTTGCTGGGAAGTGAATTCTTAGCTACCGTCCATGCAGAACGATTGGAAACATCGAATATCACGTATGCGTGCCAATTATCGATAGAAAGAACGATTGCTGGAGCTGGGAAGTGAATCCTTACCTACCGTCGATGCAAAACGATTGGAAACATCGAATATCACGTATTCGTGCGAATTTTAGATAGAAAGAATGATTGCGGGAGCTGGGAAGTGAATCCTTACCTACGGTCGATGCGAAACGATTGGAAACATCGAATATCACGTATGCGTGCCAATTATCGATAGAACGAACGATTGCGGGAGCTGGAAAGTGGATCCTTAGCTACCGTCGATGCAGAACGATTGGAAACATCGAATATCACGTATTCGTGCCAATTTTAGATAGAAAGAACGATTGCTGGAGCTGGGAAGTGAATCCTTACCTACCGTCGATGCAAAACGATTGGAAACATCGAATATCACGTATGCGTGCTAATTATCGATAGAAAGAACGATTGCGGGAGCTGGGAAGTTAATCCTCACCTATCGTCGATGCAAAACGATTGCAAACATCGAATAGCACGTATTCGTGCCAATTATCGATAGAAAGAACGATTGCGGGAGCTGGGAAGTGAATCCTTACCTACCGTCGATGCAAAACGATTGGAAACCTCGAATAGCACGTATTCGTGTCAATTATCGATAGAAAGAACGATTGCTGGAGCTGGGAAGAGAATCCTTAGCTACCGTCGATGCAGAACGATTGGAAACATCGAATTTCACGTATTCGTGCCAATTATCCATAGAAAGAACGATTGCGGGAGCAGGGAAGTGAATCCATACCTACCGCTGATGCGAAACGATTGGAAACATCGAATATCACGTATTCGTGCGAATTTTAGATAGAAAGAATGATTGCGGGAGCTGGGAAGTGAATCCTTAGCTACCGTCGATGCAGAACGATTAGAAACATCGAATATCACATATTCGTGCCAATTATCGATAGAAAGAACGATTGCGGGAGCTGGGAAGTGAATCCTCAGCTACCATCGATGCAGAACGATTGGAAACATCGAATATCACGTATCCGTGCCAATTATCGATAGAACGAACGATTGCGGGAGCTGGAAAGTGGATCCTTAGCTACCGTCGATGCAGAACGATTGGAAACATCGAATATCACATATTCGTCCGAATTTTAGATAGAAAGAATGATTGCGGGAGCTGGGAAGTGAATCCTTACCTACCGTCGATGCGAAACGATTGGAAACATGGAATATCACGTATGCGTGCCAATTATCGATAGAACGAACGATTGCGGGAGCTGGAAAGTGGATCCTTAGCTACCGTCGATGCAGAACGATTAGAAACATCGAATATCACATATTCGTGCCAATTATCGATAGAAAGAACGATTGCGGGAGCTGGGAAGTGAATCCTCAGCTACCATCGATGCAGAACGATTGGAAACATCGAATATCACGTATCCGTGCCAATTATCGATAGAACGAACGATTGCGGGAGCTGGAAAGTGGATCCTTAGCTACCGTCGATGCAGAACGATTGGAAAAATCGAATATCACATATTCGTGCCAATTATCGATAGAAAGAACGATTGCGGTTGCTGGGAAGTGAATTCTTAGCTACCGTCGATGCAGAACGATTGGAAACATCGAATATCACGTATGCGTGCCAATTATCGATAGAAAGAACGATTGCTGGAGCTGGGAAGTGAATCCTTACCTACCGTCGATGCAAAACGATTGGAAACATCGAATATCACGTATTCGTGCGAATTTTAGATAGAAAGAATGATTGCGGGAGCTGGGAAGTGAATCCTTACCTACCGTCGATGCGAAACGATTGGAAACATCGAATATCACGTATGCGTGCCAATTATCGATAGAACGAACGATTGCGGGAGCTGGAAAGTGGATCCTTAGCTACCGTCGATGCAGAACGATTGGAAACATCGAATATCACGTATTCGTGCCAATTTTAGATAGAAAGAACGATTGCTGGAGCTGGGAAGTGAATCCTTAGCTACCGTCGATGCAGAACGATTGGAAACCTCGAATAGCACGTATTCGTGTCAATTATCGATAGAAAGAACGATTGCTGGAGCTGGGAAGAGAATCCTTAGCTACCGTCGATGCAGAACGATTGGAAACATCGAATTTCACGTATTCGTGCCAATTATCCATAGAAAGAACGATTGCGGGAGCAGGGAAGTGAATCCATACCTACCGCTGATGCGAAACGATTGGAAACATCGAATATCACGTATTCGTGCGAATTTTAGATAGAAAGAATGATTGCGGGAGCTGGGAAGTGAATCCTTAGCTACCGTCGATGCAGAACGATTAGAAACATCGAATATCACATATTCGTGCCAATTATCGATAGAAAGAACGATTGCGGGAGCTGGGAAGTGAATCCTCAGCTACCATCGATGCAGAACGATTGGAAACATCGAATATCACGTATCCGTGCCAATTATCGATAGAACGAACGATTGCGGGAGCTGGAAAGTGGATCCTTAGCTACCGTCGATGCAGAACGATTGGAAACATCGAATATCACATATTCGTCCGAATTTTAGATAGAAAGAATGATTGCGGGAGCTGGGAAGTGAATCCTTACCTACCGTCGATGCGAAACGATTGGAAACATGGAATATCACGTATGCGTGCCAATTATCGATAGAACGAACGATTGCGGGAGCTGGAAAGTGGATCCTTAGCTACCGTCGATGCAGAACGATTAGAAACATCGAATATCACATATTCGTGCCAATTATCGATAGAAAGAACGATTGCGGGAGCTGGGAAGTGAATCCTCAGCTACCATCGATGCAGAACGATTGGAAACATCGAATATCACGTATCCGTGCCAATTATCGATAGAACGAACGATTGCGGGAGCTGGAAAGTGGATCCTTAGCTACCGTCGATGCAGAACGATTGGAAAAATCGAATATCACATATTCGTGCCAATTATCGATAGAAAGAACGATTGCGGTTGCTGGGAAGTGAATTCTTAGCTACCGTCGATGCAGAACGATTGGAAACATCGAATATCACGTATGCGTGCCAATTATCGATAGAAAGAACGATTGCTGGAGCTGGGAAGTGAATCCTTACCTACCGTCGATGCAAAACGATTGGAAACATCGAATATCACGTATTCGTGCGAATTTTAGATAGAAAGAATGATTGCGGGAGCTGGGAAGTGAATCCTTACCTACCGTCGATGCGAAACGATTGGAAACATCGAATATCACGTATGCGTGCCAATTATCGATAGAACGAACGATTGCGGGAGCTGGAAAGTGGATCCTTAGCTACCGTCGATGCAGAACGATTGGAAACATCGAATATCACGTATTCGTGCCAATTTTAGATAGAAAGAACGATTGCTGGAGCTGGGAAGTGAATCCTTAGCTACCGTCGATGCAGAACGATTGGAAACATCGAATTTCACGTATTCGTGCCAATTATCCATAGAAAGAACGATTGCGGGAGCAGGGAAGTGAATCCATACCTACCGCCGATGCGAAACGATTGGAAACATCGAATATCACGTATTCGTGCGAATTTTAGATAGAAAGAATGATTGCGGGAGCTGGGAAGTGAATCCTTAGCTACCGTCGATGCAGAACGATTAGAAACATCGAATATCACATATTCGTGCCAATTATCGATAGAAAGAACGATTGCGGGAGCTGGGAAGTGAATCCTCAGCTACCATCGATGCCGAACGATTGGAAACATCGAATATCACGTATCCGTGCCAATTATCAATAGAAAGAACGATTGCGGGAGCTGGGAAGTGAATCCTTAGCTACCGCCGATGCGAAACGATTGGAAACATCGAATATCACGTATTCGTCCGAATTTTAGATAGAAAGAATGATTGCGGGAGCTGGGAAGTGAATCCATACCTACCGTCGATGCCAAACGATTGGAAACATCGAATATCGCGTATTCGTGCCAATTATCGATAGAAAGAACGATTGCGGGAGCTGGGAAGTGAATCCTTACCTCCCGTCGATGCAGAACGATTGGAAACATCGAATGTAACGTATTCGAGCCAATTACCGACAGAAAGAACGATTGCGAGGGCTGGGAAGTGAATCCTTACCTACCGTCGATGAAAAACGATTGGAAGCATCGAATAGCACGTATTCGTGCCAATTATCGATAGAAAGAACGATTGCGGGAGCTGGGAAGTGAATCCTCACCAATCGTCGATGCAAAACGATTGCAAACATCGAATAGCACGTATTCGTGCCAATTATCGGTACAAAGAACGATTGCGGGAGCTGGGAAGTGAATCCTTTCCTACCGTCGATGCGAAACGATTGGAAACATCGAATATCACGTATTCGTGCGAATTTAAGATAGAAAGAATGATTGCGGGAGCTGGGAAGTGAATTCTTACCTACCGTCGATGCGAAACGATTGGAAACATCGAATATCACGTATGCGTGCCAATTATCGATAGAACGAACGATTGCGGGAGCTGGAAAGTGGATCCTTAGCTACCGTCGATGCAGAACGATTGGAAACATCGAATATCACATATTCGTGTCAATTATCGATAGAAAGAACGATTGCGGGAGCTGGGAAGTGAATCCTCAGCTACCGTCGATGCAGAACGATTGGAAACATCGAATATCACGTATGCGTGCCAATTATCGATAGAAAGAACGATTGCGGGAGCTGGGAAGTGAATCCTTAGCTACCGTCGATGCAGAACGATTGGAAACATCGAATATCACATATTCGTGCCAATTAACGATAGAAAGAACGATTGCGGGTGCTGGGAAGTGAATTCTTAGCTACCGTCGATGCAGAACGATTGGAAACATCGAATATCACGTATGCGTGCCAATTATCGATTGAACGAACGATTGCGGGAGCTGGAAAGTGGATCCTTAGCTACCGTCGATGCGAAACGATTGCAAACATCGAATATCACGTATGCGTGCCAATTATCGATAGAACGAACGATTGCGGGAGCTGGAAAGTGGATCCTTAGCTACCGTCGATGCAGAACGATTGGAAACATCGAATATCACGTATTCGTGCCAATTTTAGATAGAAAGAACGATTGCTGGAGCTGGGAAGTGAATCCTTACCTACCGTCGATGTAAAACGATTGGAAACATCGAATATCACGTATGCGTGCTAATTATCGATAGAAAGAACGATTGCGGGAGCTGGGAAGTTAATCCTCACCTATCGTCGATGCAAAACGATTGCAAACATCGAATAGCACGTATTCGTGCCAATTATCGATAGAAAGAACGATTGCGGGAGCTGGGAAGTGAATCCTTACCTACCGTCGATGCAAAACGATTGGAAACATCGAATATCACGTATTCGTGCGAATTTTAGATAGAAAGAATGATTGCGGGAGCTGGGAAGTGAATCCTTACCTACCGTCGATGCGAAACGATTGGAAACATCGAATATTACGTATGCGTGGCAATTATCGATAGAACGAACGATTGCGGGAGCTGGAAAGTGGATCCTTAGCTTCTGTCGATACAGAACGATTAGAAACATCGAATATCACATATTCGTGCCAATTATCGATAGAAAGAACGATTGCGGGAGCTGGGAAGTGAATCCTCAGCTACCATCGATGCAGAACGATTGGAAACATCGAATATCACGTATCCGTGCCAATTATCGATAGAACGAACGATTGCGGGAGCTGGAAAGTGGATCCTTAGCTACCGTCGATGCAGAACGATTGGAAACATCGAATATCACATATTCGTGCCAATTATCGATAGAAAGAACGATTGCGGGAGCTGGGAGGCGAATCCTCAGCTACCGTCGATGCAGAACGATTGGAAACATCGAATATCACGTATGCGTGCCAATTATCGATAGAAAGAACGATTGCGGTTGCTGGGAAGTGAATTCTTAGCTACCGTCGATGCAGAACGATTGGAAACATCGAATATCACGTATGCGTGCCAATTATCGATAGAAAGAACGATTGCTGGAGCTGGGAAGTGAATCCTTACCTACCGTCGATGCAAAACGATTGGAAACATCGAATATCACGTATTCGTGCGAATTTTAGATAGAAAGAATGATTGCGGGAGCTGGGAAGTGAATCCTTACCTACCGTCGATGCGAAACGATTGGAAACATCGAATATCACGTATGCGTGCCAATTATCGATAGAACGAACGATTGCGGGAGCTGGAAAGTGGATCCTTAGCTACCGTCGATGCAGAACGATTGGAAACATCGAATATCACGTATTCGTGCCAATTTTAGATAGAAAGAACGATTGCTGGAGCTGGGAAGTGAATCCTTACCTACCGTCGATGCAAAACGATTGGAAACATCGAATATCACGTATGCGTGCTAATTATCGATAGAAAGAACGATTGCGGGAGCTGGGAAGTTAATCCTCACCTATCGTCGATGCAAAACGATTGCAAACATCGAATATCACGTATGCGTGCGAATTTTAGATAGAAAGAATGATTGCGGGATCTGGGAAGTGAATCCTTACCTACCGTCGATGCGAAACGATTGGAAACATCGAATATTACGTATGCGTGCCAATTATCGATAGAACGAACGATTGCGGGAGCTGGAAAGTGGATCCTTAGCTTCTGTCGATACAGAACGATTAGAAACATCGAATATCACATATTCGTGCCAATTATCGATAGAAAGAACGATTGCGGGAGCTGGGAAGTGAATCCTCAGCTACCATCGATGCAGAACGATTGGAAACCTCGAATATCACGTATCCGTGCCAATTATCGATAGAACGAACGATTGCGGGAGCTGGAAAGTGGATCCTTAGCTACCGTCGATGCAGAACGATTGGAAACATCGAATATCACATATTCGTGCCAATTATCGATAGAAAGAACGATTGCGGGAGCTGGGAGGCGAATCCTCAGCTACCGTCGATGCAGAACGATTGGAAACATCGAATATCACGTATGCGTGCCAATTATCGATAGAAAGAACGATTGCGGTTGCTGGGAAGTGAATTCTTAGCTACCGTCGATGCAGAACGATTGGAAACATCGAATATCACGTATGCGTGCCAATTATCGATAGAAAGAACGATTGCTGGAGCTGGGAAGTGAATCCTTACCTACCGTCGATGCAAAACGATTGGAAACATCGAATATCACGTATTCGTGCGAATTTTAGATAGAAAGAATGATTGCGGGAGCTGGGAAGTGAATCCTTACCTACCGTCGATGCGAAACGATTGGAAACATCGAATATCACGTATGCGTGCCAATTATCGATAGAACGAACGATTGCGGGAGCTGGAAAGTGGATCCTTAGCTACCGTCGATGCAGAACGATTGGAAACATCGAATATCACGTATTCGTGCCAATTTTAGATAGAAAGAACGATTGCTGGAGCTGGGAAGTGAATCCTTACCTACCGTCGATGCAAAACGATTGGAAACGTCGAATATCACGTATGCGTGCTAATTATCGATAGAAAGAACGATTGCGGGAGCTGGGAAGTTAATCCTCACCTATCGTCGATGCAAAACGATTGCAAACATCGAATAGCACGTATTCGTGCCAATTATCGATAGAAGGAACGATTGCGGGAGCTGGGAAGTGAATCCTTACCTACCGTCTATGCAAAAACGATTGGAAACCTCGAATAGCACGTATTCGTGTCAATTATCGATAGAAAGAACGATTGCTGGAGCTGGGAAGTGAATCCTTAGCTACCGTCGATGCAGAACGATTGGAAACATCGAATATCACGTATTCGTGCGAATTTTAGATAGAAAGAATGATTGCGGGAGCTGGGAAGTGAATCCTTACCTACCGTCGATGCGAAACGATTGGAAACATCGAATAGCACGTATGCGTGCCAATTATCGATAGAACGAACGATTGCGGGAGCTGGAAAGTGGATCCTTAGCTACCGTCGATGCAGAACGATTAGAAACATCGAATATCACATATTCGTGCCAATTATCGATAGAAAGAACGATTGCGGGAGCTGGGAAGTGAATCCTTAGCTACCGCCGATGCGAAACGATTGGAAACATCGAATATCACGTATTCGTCCGAATTTTAGATAGAAAGAATGATTACGGGAGCTGGGAAGTGAATCCATACCTACCGCCGATGCGAAACCATTGGAAACATCGAATATCACGTATTCGTGCGAATTTTAGATAGAAAGAATGATTGCGGGAGCTGGGAAGTGAATCCTTAGCTACCGTCGATGCAGAACGATTAGAAACATCGAATATCACCTATTCGTGCCAATTATAGATAGAAAGAACGATTGCGGGAGCTGGGAAGTGAATCCTCAGCTACCATCGATGCCGAACGATTGGAAACATCGAATATCACGTATCCGTGCCAATTATCAATAGAAAGAACGATTGCGGGAGCTGGGAAGTGAATCCTTAGCTACCGCCGATGCGAAACAATTGGAAACATCGAATATCACGTATTCGTCCGAATTTTAGATAGAAAGAATGATTGCGGGAGCTGGGAAGTGAATCCATACCTACCGTCGATGCCAAACGATTGGAAACATCGAATATCGCGTATTCGTGCCAATTATCGATAGAAAGAACGATTGCGGGAGCTGGGAAGTGAATCCTTACCTCCCGTCGATGCAGAACGATTGGAAACATCGAATGTAACGTATTCGAGCCAATTACCGACAGAAAGAACGATTGCGAGGGCTGGGAAGTGAATCCTTACCTACCGTCGATGAAAAACGATTGGAAACATCGAATAGCACGTATTCGTGCCAATTATCGATAGAAAGAACGATTGCGGGAGCTGGTAAGTGAATCCTCACCAATAGTCGATGCAAAACGATTGCAAACATCGAATAGCACGTATTCGTGCCAATTATCGGTACAAAGAACGATTGCGGGAGCTGGGAAGTGAATCCTTTCCTACCGTCGATGCGAAACGATTGGAAACATCGAATATCACGTATTCGTGCGAATTTTAGATAGAAAGAATGATTGCGGGAGCTGGGAAGTGAATCCTTAGCTACCGTCGATGCAGAACGATTGGAAACATCGAATATCACGCATGCGTGCCAATTATCGATAGAACGAACGATTGCGGGAGCTGGAAAGTGAATCCTTAGCTACCGTCGATGCAGAACGATTGGAAACATCGAATTTCACATATTCGTGTCAATTATCGATAGAAAGAACGATTGCGGGAGCTGGGAAGTGAATCCTCAGCTACCGTCGATGCAGAACGATTGGAAACATCGAATATCACGTATGCGTGCCAATTATCGATAGAAAGAATGATTGCGGGAGCTGGGAAGTGAATCCATACCTACCGCCGATGCGAAACCATTGGAAACATCGAATATCACGTATTCGTGCGAATTTTAGATAGAAAGAATGATTGCGGGAGCTGGGAAGTGAATCCTTAGCTACCGTCGATGCAGAACGATTGGAAACATCGAATATCACGTATGCGTGCCAATTATCGATAGAACGAACGATTGCGGGAGCTGGAAAGTGAATCCTTAGCTACCGTCGATGCAGAACGATTGGAAACATCGAATTTCACGTATTCGTGCCAATTATCCATAGAAAGAACGATTGCGGGAGCAGGGAAGTGAATCCATACCTACCGCCGATGCGAAACGATTGGAAACATCGAATATCACGTATGCGTGCCTATTATCGATAGAACGAACGATTGCGGGAGCTGGAAAGTGGATCCTTAGCTACCGTCGATGCAGAACGATTGGAAACATCGAATATCACATATTCGTGCCAATTATCGATAGAAAGAACGATTGCGGGAGCTGGGAAGTGAATCCTTTCCTACCGTCGATGCGAAACGATTGGAAACATCGAATATCACGTATTCGTCCGAATTTTAGATAGAAAGAATGATTGCGGGAGCTGGGAAGTGAATCCTTACCTACCGTCGATGCGAAACGATTGGAAACATCGAATATCACGTATGCGTGCCAATTATCGATAGAACGAACGATTGCGGGAGCTGGAAAGTGGATCCTTAGCTACCGTCGATGCAGAACGATTAGAAACATCGAATATCACATATTCGTGCCAATTATCGATAGAAAGAACGATTGCGGGAGCTGGGAAGTGAATCCTCAGCTACCATCGATGCAGAACGATTGGAAACATCGAATATCACGTATCCGTGCCAATTATCGATAGAAAGAACGATTGCGGGAGCTGGAAAGTGGATCCTTAGCTACCGTCGATGCAGAACGATTGGAAACATCGAATATCACATATTCGTGCCAATTATCGATAGAAAGAACGATTGCGGGAGCTGGGAAGTGAATCATCAGCTACCGTCGATGCAGAACGATTGGAAACATCGAATATCACGTATGCGTGCCAATTATCGATAGAAAGAACGATTGCGGTTGCTGGGAAGTGAATTCTTAGCTACCGTCCATGCAGAACGATTGGAAACATCGAATATCACGTATGCGTGCCAATTATCGATAGAAAGAACGATTGCTGGAGCTGGGAAGTGAATCCTTACCTACCGTCGATGCAAAACGATTGGAAACATCGAATATCACGTATTCGTGCGAATTTTAGATAGAAAGAATGATTGCGGGAGCTGGGAAGTGAATCCTTACCTACCGTCGATGCGAAACGATTGGAAACATCGAATATCACGTATGCGTGCCAATTATCGATAGAACGAACGATTGCGGGAGCTGGAAAGTGGATCCTTAGCTACCGTCGATGCAGAACGATTGGAAACATCGAATATCACGTATTCGTGCCAATTTTAGATAGAAAGAACGATTGCTGGAGCTGGGAAGTGAATCCTTACCTACCGTCGATGCAAAACGATTGGAAACATCGAATATCACGTATGCGTGCTAATTATCGATAGAAAGAACGATTGCGGGAGCTGGGAAGTTAATCCTCACCTATCGTCGATGCAAAACGATTGCAAACATCGAATAGCACGTATTCGAGCCAATTACCGACAGAAAGAACGATTGCGAGGGCTGGGAAGTGAATCCTTACCTACCGTCGATGAAAAACGATTGGAAACATCGAATAGCACGTATTCGTGCCAATTATCGATAGAAAGAACGATTGCGGGAGCTGGTAAGTGAATCCTCACCAATCGTCGATGCAAAACGATTGCAAACATCGAATAGCACGTATTCGTGCCAATTATCGGTACAAAGAACGATTGCGGGAGCTGGGAAGTGAATCCTTTCCTACCGTCGATGCGAAACGATTGGAAACATCGAATATCACGTATTCGTGCGAATTTTAGATAGAAAGAATGATTGCGGGAGCTGGGAAGTGAATCCTTAGCTACCGTCGATGCAGAACGATTGGAAACATCGAATATCACGCATGCGTGCCAATTATCGATAGAACGAACGATTGCGGGAGCTGGAAAGTGAATCCTTAGCTACCGTCGATGCAGAACGATTGGAAACATCGAATTTCACATATTCGTGTCAATTATCGATAGAAAGAACGATTGCGGGAGCTGGGAAGTGAATCCTCAGCTACCGTCGATGCAGAACGATTGGAAACATCGAATATCACGTATGCGTGCCAATTATCGATAGAAAGAATGATTGCGGGAGCTGGGAAGTGAATCCATACCTACCGCCGATGCGAAACCATTGGAAACATCGAATATCACGTATTCGTGCGAATTTTAGATAGAAAGAATGATTGCGGGAGCTGGGAAGTGAATCCTTAGCTACCGTCGATGCAGAACGATTGGAAACATCGAATATCACGTATGCGTGCCAATTATCGATAGAACGAACGATTGCGGGAGCTGGAAAGTGAATCCTTAGCTACCGTCGATGCAGAACGATTGGAAACATCGAATTTCACGTATTCGTGCCAATTATCCATAGAAAGAACGATTGCGGGAGCAGGGAAGTGAATCCATACCTACCGCCGATGCGAAACGATTGGAAACATCGAATATCACGTATGCGTGCCTATTATCGATAGAACGAACGATTGCGGGAGCTGGAAAGTGGATCCTTAGCTACCGTCGATGCAGAACGATTGGAAACATCGAATATCACATATTCGTGCCAATTATCGATAGAAAGAACGATTGCGGGAGCTGGGAAGTGAATCCTTTCCTACCGTCGATGCGAAACGATTGGAAACATCGAATATCACGTATTCGTCCGAATTTTAGATAGAAAGAATGATTGCGGGAGCTGGGAAGTGAATCCTTACCTACCGTCGATGCGAAACGATTGGAAACATCGAATATCACGTATGCGTGCCAATTATCGATAGAACGAACGATTGCGGGAGCTGGAAAGTGGATCCTTAGCTACCGTCGATGCAGAACGATTAGAAACATCGAATATCACATATTCGTGCCAATTATCGATAGAAAGAACGATTGCGGGAGCTGGGAAGTGAATCCTCAGCTACCATCGATGCAGAACGATTGGAAACATCGAATATCACGTATCCGTGCCAATTATCGATAGAAAGAACGATTGCGGGAGCTGGAAAGTGGATCCTTAGCTACCGTCGATGCAGAACGATTGGAAACATCGAATATCACATATTCGTGCCAATTATCGATAGAAAGAACGATTGCGGGAGCTGGGAAGTGAATCCTCAGCTACCGTCGATGCAGAACGATTGGAAACATCGAATATCACGTATGCGTGCCAATTATCGATAGAAAGAACGATTGCGGTTGCTGGGAAGTGAATTCTTAGCTACCGTCCATGCAGAACGATTGGAAACATCGAATATCACGTATGCGTGCCAATTATCGATAGAAAGAACGATTGCTGGAGCTGGGAAGTGAATCCTTACCTACCGTCGATGCAAAACGATTGGAAACATCGAATATCACGTATTCGTGCGAATTTTAGATAGAAAGAATGATTGCGGGAGCTGGGAAGTGAATCCTTACCTACCGTCGATGCGAAACGATTGGAAACATCGAATATCACGTATGCGTGCCAATTATCGATAGAACGAACGATTGCGGGAGCTGGAAAGTGGATCCTTAGCTACCGTCGATGCAGAACGATTGGAAACATCGAATATCACGTATTCGTGCCAATTTTAGATAGAAAGAACGATTGCTGGAGCTGGGAAGTGAATCCTTACCTACCGTCGATGCAAAACGATTGGAAACATCGAATATCACGTATGCGTGCTAATTATCGATAGAAAGAACGATTGCGGGAGCTGGGAAGTTAATCCTCACCTATCGTCGATGCAAAACGATTGCAAACATCGAATAGCACGTATTCGTGCCAATTATCGATAGAAAGAACGATTGCGGGAGCTGGGAAGTGAATCCTTACCTACCGTCGATGCAAAACGATTGGAAACCTCGAATAGCACGTATTCGTGTCAATTATCGATAGAAAGAACGATTGCTGGAGCTGGGAAGTGAATCCTTAGCTACCGTCGATGCAGAACGATTGGAAACATCGAATTTCACGTATTCGTGCCAATTATCCATAGAAAGAACGATTGCGGGAGCAGGGAAGTGAATCCATACCTACCGCCGATGCGAAACGATTGGAAACATCGAATATCACGTATTCGTGCGAATTTTAGATAGAAAGAATGATTGCGGGAGCTGGGAAGTGAATCCTTAGCTACCGTCGATGCAGAACGATTAGAAACATCGAATATCACATATTCGTGCCAATTATCGATAGAAAGAACGATTGCGGGAGCTGGGAAGTGAATCCTCAGCTACCATCGATGCCGAACGATGGGAAACATCGAATATCACGTATCCGTGCCAATTATCAATAGAAAGAACGATTGCGGGAGCTGGGAAGTGAATCCTTAGCTACCGCCGATGCGAAACGATTGGAAACATCGAATATCACGTATTCGTCCGAATTTTAGATAGAAAGAATGATTGCGGGAGCTGGGAAGTGAATCCATACCTACCGTCGATGCCAAACGATTGGAAACATCGAATATCGCGTATTCGTGCCAATTATCGATAGAAAGAACGATTGCGGGAGCTGGGAAGTGAATCCTTACCTCCCGTCGATGCAGAACGATTGGAAACATCGAATGTAACGTATTCGAGCCAATTACCGACAGAAAGAACGATTGCGAGGGCTGGGAAGTGAATCCTTACCTACCGTCGATGAAAAACGATTGGAAACATCGAATAGCACGTATTCGTGCCAATTATCGATAGAACGAACGATTGCGGGAGCTGGAAAGTGGATCCTTAGCTACCGTCGATGCAGAACGATTGGAAACATCGAATATCACATATTCGTGTCAATTATCGATAGAAAGAACGATTGCGGGAGCTGGGAAGTGAATCCTCAGCTACCGTCGATGCAGAACGATTGGAAACATCGAATATCACGTATGCGTGCCAATTATCGATAGAAAGAACGATTGCGGGAGCTGGGAAGTGAATCCTTAGCTACCGTCGATGCAGAACGATTGGAAACATCGAATATCACATATTCGTGCCAATTAACGATAGAAAGAACGATTGCGGGTGCTGGGAAGTGAATTCTTAGCTACCGTCGATGCAGAACGATTGGAAACATCGAATATCACGTATGCGTGCCAATTATCGATTGAACGAACGATTGCGGGAGCTGGGAAGTGGATCCTTAGCTACCGTCGATGCGAAACGATTGCAAACATCGAATATCACGTATGCGTGCCAATTATCGATAGAACGAACGATTGCGGGAGCTGGAAAGTGGATCCTTAGCTACCGTCGATGCAGAACGATTGGAAACATCGAATATCACGTATTCGTGCCAATTTTAGATAGAAAGAACGATTGCTGGAACCTGGGAAGTGAATCCTTACCTACCGTCGATGCAAAACGATTGGAAACATCGAATATTACGTATGCGTGCCAATTATCGATAGAACGAACGATTGCGGGAGCTGGAAAGTGGATCCTTAGCTTCTGTCGATGCAGAACGATTATAAACATCGAATATCACATATTCGTGCCAATTATCGATAGAAAGAACGATTGCGGGAGCTGGGAAGTGAATCCTCAGCTACCATCGATGCAGAACGATTGGAAACATCGAATATCACGTATCCGTGCCAATTATCAATAGAAAGAACGATTGCGGGAGCTGGGAAGTGAATCCTTAGCTACCGCCGATGCGAAACGATTGGAAACATCGAATATCACGTATTCGTCCGAATTTTAGTTAGAAAGAATGATTGCGGGAGCTGGGAAGTGAATCCATACCTACCGCCGATGCGAAACGATTGGAAACATCGAATATCACTTATTCGTGCGAATTTTAGATAGAAAGAATGATTGCGGGTGCTGGGAAGTGATCCTTACCTACCGTCGATGCGAAACGATTGGAAACATCGAATATCACGTATGCGTGCCAATTATCGATAGAACGAACGATTGCGGGAGCTGGAAAGTGGATCCTTAGCTACCGTCGATGCAGAACCTTTGGAAACATCGAATATCACATATTCGTGCCAATTATCGATAGAAAGAACGATTGCGGGAGCTGGGAAGTGAATCCTCAGCTACCGTCGATGCAGAACGATTGGAAACATCGAATATCACGTATGCGTGCCTATTATCGATAGAAAGAACGATTGCGGGAGCTGGGAAGTGAATCCTTAGCTACCGTCGATGCAGAACGATTGGGAACATCGAATATCACATATTCGTGCCAATTAACGATAGAAAGAACGATTGCGGTTGCTGGGAAGTGAATTCTTAGCTACCGTCGATGCAGAACGATTGGAAACATCGAATATCACGTATGCGTGCCAATTATCGATAGAAAGAACGATTGCTGGAGCTGGGAAGTGAATCCTTACCTACCGTCGATGCAAAACGATTGGAAACATCGAATATCACGTATTCGTGCGAATTTTAGATAGAAAGAATGATTGCGGGAGCTGGGAAGTGAATCCTTACCTACCGTCGATGCGAAACGATTGGAAACATCGAATATCACGTATTCGTGCCAATTTTAGATAGAAAGAACGATTGCTGGAGCTGGGAAGTGAATCCTTACCTACCGTCGATGCAAAACGATTGCAAACATCGAATAGCACGTATTCGTGCCAATTATCGATAGAAAGAACGATTGCGGGTGCTGGGAAGTGAATTCTTAGCTACCGTCGATGCAGAACGATTGGAAACATCGAATATCACGTATGCGTGCCAATTATCGATAGAACGAACGATTGCGGGAGCTGGAAAGTGGATCCTTAGCTACCGTCGATGCGAAACGATTGCAAACATCGAATATCACGTATGCGTGCCAATTATCGATAGAACGAACGATTGCGGGAGCTGGAAAGTGGATCCTTAGCTACCGTCGATGCAGAACGATTGGAAACATCGAATATCACGTATTCGTGCCAATTTTAGATAGAAAGAACGATTGCTGGAGCTGGGAAGTGAATCCTTACCTACCGTCGATGCAAAACGATTGGAAACATCGAATATCACGTATGCGTGCTAATTATCGATAGAAAGAACGATTGCGGGAGCTGGGAAGTTAATCCTCACCTATCGTCGATGCAAAACGATTGCAAACATCGAATAGCACGTATTCGTGCCAATTATCGATAGAAAGAACGATTGCGGGAGCTGGGAAGTGAATCCTTACCTACCGTCGATGCAAAACGATTGGAAACATCGAATATCACGTATTCGTGCGAATTTTAGATAGAAAGAATGATTGCGGGAGCTGGGAAGTGAATCCTTACCTACCGTCGATGCGAAACGATTGGAAACATCGAATATTACGTATGCGTGCCAATTATCGATAGAACGAACGATTGCGGGAGCTGGAAAGTGGATCCTTAGCTTCTGTCGATGCAGAACGATTAGAAACATCGAATATCACATATTCGTGCCAATTATCGATAGAAAGAACGATTGCGGGAGCTGGGAAGTGAATCCTCAGCTACCATCGATGCAGAACGATTGGAAACATCGAATATCACGTATCCGTGCCAATTATCAATAGAAAGAACGATTGCGGGAGCTGGGAAGTGAATCCTTAGCTACCGCCGATGCGAAACGATTGGAAACATCGAATATCACGTATTCGTGCCAATTTTAGATAGAAAGAACTATTGCTGGAGCTGGGAAGTGAATCCTTACCTACCGTCGATGCAAAACGATTGGAAACATCGAATATCACGTATGCGTGCTAATTATCGATAGAAAGAACGATTGCGGGAGCTGGGAAGTTAATCCTCACCTATCGTCGATGCAAAACAATTGCAAACATCGAATAGCACGTATTCGTGCCAATTATCGATAGAAGGAACGATTGCGGGAGCTGGGAAGTGAATCCTTACCTACCGTCGATGCAAAACTATTGGAAACATCGAATATCACGTATTCGTGCGAATTTTAGATAGAACGAACGATTGCGGGAGCTGGAAAGTGGATCCTTAGCTTCTGTCGATGCAGAACGATTAGAAACATCGAATATCACATATTCGTGCCAATTATCGATAGAAAGAACGATTGCGGGAGCTGGGAAGTGAATCCTCAGCTACCATCGATGCAGAACGATTAGAAACATCGAATAGCACGTATTCGTGCCAATTATCGATAGAAAGAACGATTGCGGGTGCTGGGAAGTGAATTCTTAGCTACCGTCGATGCAGAACGATTGGAAACATCGAATATCACGTATGCGTGCCAATTATCGATAGAACGAACGATTGCGGGAGCTGGAAAGTGGATCCTTAGCTACCGTCGATGCAGAACGATTGGAAACATCGAATATCACATATTCGTGCCAATTATCGATAGAAAGAACGATTGCGGGAGCTGGGAAGTGAATCCTCAGCTACCGTCGATGCAGAACGATTGGAAACATCGAATATCACGTATGCGTGCCAATTATCGATAGAAAGAACGATTGCGGGAGCTGGGAAGTGAATCCTTAGCTACCGTCGATGCAGAACGATTGGGAACATCGAATATCACATATTCGTGCCAATTAACGATAGAAAGAACGATTGCGGTTGCTGGGAAGTGAATTCTTAGCTACCGTCGATGCAGAAGGATTGGAAACATCGAATATCACGTATGCGTGCCAATTATCGATAGAAAGAACGATTGCTGGAGCTGGGAAGTGAATCCTTACCTACCGTCGATGCAAAACGATTGGAAACATCGAATATCACGTATTCGTGCGAATTTTAGATAGAAAGAATGATTGCGGGAGCTGGGAAGTGAATCCTTACCTACCGTCGATGCGAAACGATTGGAAACATCGAATATCACGTATGCGTGCCAATTATCGATAGAACGAACGATTGCGGGAGCTGGAAAGTGGATCCTTAGCTACCGTCGACGCAGAACGATTGGAAACATCGAATATCACGTATTCGTGCCAATTTTAGATAGAAAGAACGATTGCTGGAGCTGGGAAGTGAATCCTTACCTACCGTCGATGCAAAACGATTGCAAACATCGAATAGCACGTATTCGTGCAAATTATCCATAGAAAGAACGATTGCGGGAGCAGGGAAGTGAATCCATACCTACCGCCGATGCGAAACGATTGGAAACATCGAATATCACATATTCGTGCCAATTAACGATAGAAAGAACGATTGCGGATGCTGGGAAGTGAATTCTTAGCTACCGTCGATGCAGAACGATTGGAAACATCGAATATCACGTATGCGTGCCAATTATCGATAGAAAGAACGATTGCGGGTGCTGGGAAGTGAATTCTTAGCTACCGTCGATGCAGAACGATTGGAAACATCGAATATCACGTATGCGTGCCAATTATCGATTGAACGAACGATTGCGGGAGCTGGAAAGTGGATCCTTAGCTACCGTCGATGCGAAACGATTGCAAACATCGAATATCACGTATGCGTGCCAATTATCGATAGAACGAACGATTGCGGGAGCTGGAAAGTGGATCCTTAGCTACCGTCGATGCAGAACGATTGGAAACATCGAATATCACGTATTCGTGCCAATTTTAGATAGAAAGAACGATTGCTGGAACCTGGGAAGTGAATCCTTACCTACCGTCGATGCAAAACGATTGGAAACATCGAATATCTCGTATGCGTGCTAATTATCGATAGAAAGAACGATTGCGGGAGCTGGGAAGTTAATCCTCACCTATCGTCGATGCAAAACGATTGCAAACATCGAATAGCACGTATTCGTGCCAATTATCGATAGAAAGAACGATTGCGGGAGCTGGGAAGTGAATCCTTACCTACCGTCGATGCAAAACGATTGGAAACATCGAATATCACGTATTCGTGCGAATTTTAGATAGAAAGAATCATTGCGGGAGCTGGGAAGTGAATCCTTACCTACCGTCGATGCGAAACGATTGGAAACATCGAATATTACGTATGCGTGCCAATTATCGATAGAACGAACGATTGCGGGAGCTGGAAAGTGGATCCTTAGCTTCTGTCGATGCAGAACGATTAGAAACATCGAATATCACATATTCGTGCCAATTATCGATAGAAAGAACGATTGCGGGAGCTGGGAAGTGAATCCTCAGCTACCATCGATGCAGAACGATTGGAAACATCGAATATCACGTATCCGTGCCAATTATCAATAGAAAGAACGATTGCGGGAGCTGGGAAGTGAATCCTTAGCTACCGCCGATGCGAAACGATTGGAAACATCGAATATCACGTATTCGTCCGAATTTTAGATAGAAAGAATGATTGCGGGAGCTGGGAAGTGAATCCATACCTACCGCCGATGCGAAACGATTGGAAACATCGAATATCACTTATTCGTGCGAATTTTAGATAGAAAGAATGATTGCGGGTGCTGGGAAGTGATCCTTACCTACCGTCGATGCGAAACGATTGGAAACATCGAATATCACGTATGCGTGCCAATTATCGATAGAACGAACGATTGCGGGAGCTGGAAAGTGGATCCTTAGCTACCGTCGATGCAGAACGATTGGAAACATCGAATATCACATATTCGTGCCAATTATCGATAGAAAGAACGATTGCGGGAGCTGGGAAGTGAATCCTCAGCTACCGTCGATGCAGAACGATTGGAAACATCGAATATCACGTATGCGTGCCTATTATCGATAGAAAGAACGATTGCGGGAGCTGGAAAGTGAATCCTTAGCTACCGTCGATGCAGAACGATTGGGAACATCGAATATCACATATTCGTGCCAATTAACGATAGAAAGAACGATTGCGGTTGCTGGGAAGTGAATTCTTAGCTACCGTCGATGCAGAACGATTGGAAACATCGAATATCACGTATGCGTGCCAATTATCGATAGAAAGAACGATTGCTGGAGCTGGGAAGTGAATCCTTACCTACCGTCGATGCAAAACGATTGGAAACATCGAATATCACGTATTCGTGCGAATTTTAGATAGAAAGAATGATTGCGGGAGCTGGAAAGTGAATCCTTACCTACCGTCGATGCGAAACGATTGGAAATATCGAATATCACGTATTCGTGCCAATTTTAGATAGAAAGAACGATTGCTGGAGCTGGGAAGTGAATCCTTACCTACCGTCGATGCAAAACGATTGCAAACATCGAATAGCACGTATTCGTGCCAATTATCGATAGAAAGAACGATTGCGGGTGCTGGGAAGTGAATTCTTAGCTACCGTCGATGCAGAACGATTGGAAACATCGAATATCACGTATGCGTGCCAATTATCGATAGAACGAACGATTGCGGGAGCTGGAAAGTGGATCCTTAGCTACCGTCGATGCGAAACGATTGCAAACATCGAATATCACGTATGCGTGCCAATTATCGATAGAACGAACGATTGCGGGAGCTGGAAAGTGGATCCTTAGCTACCGTCGATGCAGAACGATTGGAAACATCGAATATCACGTATTCGTGCCAATTTTAGATAGAAAGAACGATTGCTGGAGCTGGGAAGTGAATCCTTACCTACCGTCGATGCAAAACGATTGGAAACATCGAATATCACGTATGCGTGCTAATTATCGATAGAAAGAACGATTGCGGGAGCTGGGAAGTTAATCCTCACCTATCGTCGATGCAAAACGATTGCAAACATCGAATAGCACGTATTCGTGCCAATTATCGATAGAAAGAACGATTGCGGGAGCTGGGAAGTGAATCCTTACCTACCGTCGATGCAAAACGATTGGAAACATCGAATATCACGTATTCGTGCGAATTTTAGATAGAAAGAATGATTGCGGGAGCTGGGAAGTGAATCCTTACCTACCGTCGATGCGAAACGATTGGAAACATCGAATATCACGTATTCGTGCGAATTTTAGATAGAAAGAATGATTGCGGGAGCTGGGAAGTGAATCCTTAGCTACCGTCGATGCAGAACGATTAGAAACATCGAATATCACATATTCGTGCCAATTATCGATAGAAAGAACGATTGCGGGAGCTGGGAAGTGAATCCTCAGCTACCATCGATGCCGAACGATGGGAAACATCGAATATCACGTATCCGTGCCAATTATCAATAGAAAGAACGATTGCGGGAGCTGGGAAGTGAATCCTTAGCTACCGCCGATGCGAAACGATTGGAAACATCGAATATCACGTATTCGTCCGAATTTTAGATAGAAAGAATGATTGCGGGAGCTGGGAAGTGAATCCATACCTACCGTCGATGCCAAACGATTGGAAACATCGAATATCGCGTATTCGTGCCAATTATCGATAGAAAGAACGATTGCGGGAGCTGGGAAGTGAATCCTTACCTCCCGTCGATGCAGAACGATTGGAAACATCGAATGTAACGTATTCGAGCCAATTACCGACAGAAAGAACGATTGCGAGGGCTGGGAAGTGAATCCTTACCTACCGTCGATGAAAAACGATTGGAAACATCGAATAGCACGTATTCGTGCCAATTATCGATAGAAAGAACGATTGCGGGAGCTGGGAAGTGAATCCTCACCAATCGTCGATGCAAAACGATTGCAAACATCGAATAGCACGTATTCGTGCCAATTATCGGTACAAAGAACGATTGCGGGAGCTGGGAAGTGAATCCTTTCCTACCGTCGATGCGAAACGATTGGAAACATCGAATATCACGTATTCGTGCGAATTTTAGATAGAAAGAATGATTGCGGGAGCTGGGAAGTGAATCCTTACCTACCGTCGATGCGAAACGATTGGAAACATCGAATATCACGTATGCGTGCCAATTATCGATAGAACGAACGATTGCGGGAGCTGGAAAGTGGATCCTTAGCTACCGTCGATGCAGAACGATTGGAAACATCGAATATCACATATTCGTGTCAATTATCGATAGAAAGAACGATTGCGGGAGCTGGGAAGTGAATCCTCAGCTACCGTCGATGCAGAACGATTGGAAACATCGAATATCACGTATGCGTGCCAATTATCGATAGAAAGAACGATTGCGGGAGCTGGGAAGTGAATCCTTAGCTACCGTCGATGCAGAACGATTGGAAACATCGAATATCACATATTCGTGCCAATTAACGATAGAAAGAACGATTGCGGGTGCTGGGAAGTGAATTCTTAGCTACCGTCGATGCAGAACGATTGGAAACATCGAATATCACGTATGCGTGCCAATTATCGATTGAACGAACGATTGCGGGAGCTGGAAAGTGGATCCTTAGCTACCGTCGATGCGAAACGATTGCAAACATCGAATATCACGTATGCGTGCCAATTATCGATAGAACGAACGATTGCGGGAGCTGGAAAGTGGATCCTTAGCTACCGTCGATGCAGAACGATTGGAAACATCGAATATCACGTATTCGTGCCAATTTTAGATAGAAAGAACGATTGCTGGAACCTGGGAAGTGAATCCTTACCTACCGTCGATGCAAAACGATTGGAAACATCGAATATCACGTATTCGTGCCAATTATCGATAGAAAGAACGATTGCGGGAGCTGGGAAGTGAATCCTTACCTACCGTCGATGCAAAACGATTGGAAACATCGAATATCACGTATTCGTGCGAATTTTAGATAGAAAGAATGATTGCGGGAGCTGGGAAGTGAATCCTTACCTACCGTCGATGCGAAACGATTGGAAACATCGAATATTACGTATGCGTGCCAATTATCGATAGAACGAACGATTGCGGGAGCTGGAAAGTGGATCCTTAGCTTCTGTCGATGCAGAACGATTATAAACATCGAATATCACATATTCGTGCCAATTATCGATAGAAAGAACGATCGCGGGAGCTGGGAAGTGAATCCTCAGCTACCATCGATGCAGAACGATTGGAAACATCGAATATCACGTATCCGTGCCAATTATCAATAGAAAGAACGATTGCGGGAGCTGGGAAGTGAATCCTTAGCTACCGCCGATGCGAAACGATTGGAAACATCGAATATCACGTATTCGTCCGAATTTTAGATAGAAAGAATGATTGCGGGAGCTGGGAAGTGAATCCATACCTACCGCCGATGCGAAACGATTGGAAACATCGAATATCACTTATACGTGCGAATTTTAGATAGAAAGAATGATTGCGGGTGCTGGGAAGTGATCCTTACCTACCGTCGATGCGAAACGATTGGAAACATCGAATATCACGTATGCGTGCCAATTATCGATAGAACGAACGATTGCGGGAGCTGGAAAGTGGATCCTTAGCTACCGTCGATGCAGAACGATTGGAAACATCGAATATCACATATTCGTGCCAATTATCGATAGAAAGAACGATTGCGGGAGCTGGGAAGTGAATCCTCAGCTACCGTCGATGCAGAACGATTGGAAACATCGAATATCACGTATGCGTGCCTATTATCGATAGAAAGAACGATTGCGGGAGCTGGGAAGTGAATCCTTAGCTACCGTCGATGCAGAACGATTGGGAACATCGAATATCACATATTCGTGCCAATTAACGATAGAAAGAACGATTGCGGTTGCTGGGAAGTGAATCCTTAGCTACCGTCGATGCAGAACGATTAGAAACATCGAATATCACATATTCGTGCCAATTATCGATAGAAAGAACGATTGCGGGAGCTGGGAAGTGAATCCTCAGCTACCATCGATGCCGAACGATGGGAAACATCGAATATCACGTATCCGTGCCAATTATCAATAGAAAGAACGATCGCGGGAGCTGGGAAGTGAATCCTTAGCTACCGCCGATGCGAAACGATTGGAAACATCGAATATCACGTATTCGTCCGAATTTTAGATAGAAAGAATGATTGCGGGAGCTGGGAAGTGAATCCATACCTACCGTCGATGCCAAACGATTGGAAACATCGAATATCGCGTATTCGTGCCAATTATCGATAGAAAGAACGATTGCGGGAGCTGGGAAGTGAATCCTTACCTCCCGTCGATGCAGAACGATTGGAAACATCGAATGTAACGTATTCGAGCCATTTACCGACAGAAAGAACGATTGCGAGGGCTGGGAAGTGAATCCTTACCTACCGTCGATGAAAAACGATTGGAAACATCGAATAGCACGTATTCGTGCCAATTATCGATAGAAAGAACGATTGCGGGAGCTGGGAAGTGAATCCTTACCAATCGTCGATGCAAAACGATTGCAAACATCGAATAGCACGTGTTCGTGCCAATTATCGATAGAAAGAACGATTGCGGGAGCTGGGAAGTGAATCCTCAGCTACCGTCGATGCAGAACGATTGGAAACATCGAATATCACGTATGCGTGCCAATTATCGATAGAAAGAACGATTGCGGTTGCTGGGAAGTGAATTCTTAGCTACCGTCCATGCAGAACGATTGGAAACATCGAATATCACGTATGCGTGCCAATTATCGATAGAAAGAACGATTGCTGGAGCTGGGAAGTGAATCCTTACCTACCGTCGATGCAAAACGATTGGAAACATCGAATATCACGTATTCGTGCGAATTTTAGATAGAAAGAATGATTGCGGGAGCTGGGAAGTGAATCCTTACCTACCGTCGATGCGAAACGATTGGAAACATCGAATATCACGTATGCGTGCCAATTATCGATAGAACGAACGATTGCGGGAGCTGGAAAGTGGATCCTTAGCTACCGTCGATGCAGAACGATTGGAAACATCGAATATCACGTATTCGTGCCAATTTTAGATAGAAAGAACGATTGCTGGAGCTGGGAAGTGAATCCTTACCTACCGTCGATGCAAAACGATTGGAAACATCGAATATCACGTATGCGTGCTAATTATCGATAGAAAGAACGATTGCGGGAGCTGGGAAGTTAATCCTCACCTATCGTCGATGCAAAACGATTGCAAACATCGAATAGCACGTATTCGTGCCAATTATCGATAGAAAGAACGATTGCGGGAGCTGGGAAGTGAATCCTTACCTACCGTCGATGCAAAACGATTGGAAACCTCGAATAGCACGTATTCGTGTCAATTATCGATAGAAAGAACGATTGCTGGAGCTGGGAAGTGAATCCTTAGCTACCGTCGATGCAGAACGATTGGAAACATCGAATTTCACGTATTCGTGCCAATTATCCATAGAAAGAACGATTGCGGGAGCAGGGAAGTGAATCCATACCTACCGCCGATGCGAAACGATTGGAAACATCGAATATCACGTATTCGTGCGAATTTTAGATAGAAAGAATGATTGCGGGAGCTGGGAAGTGAATCCTTAGCTACCGTGGATGCAGAACGATTAGAAACATCGAATATCACATATTCGTGCCAATTATCGATAGAAAGAACGATTGCGGGAGCTGGGAAGTGAATCCTCAGCTACCATCGATGCCGAACGATGGGAAACATCGAATATCACGTATCCGTGCCAATTATCAATAGAAAGAACGATTGCGGGAGCTGGGAAGTGAATCCTTAGCTACCGCCGATGCGAAACGATTGGAAACATCGAATATCACGTATTCGTCCGAATTTTAGATAGAAAGAATGATTGCGGGAGCTGGGAAGTGAATCCATACCTACCGTCGATGCCAAACGATTGGAAACATCGAATATCGCGTATTCGTGCCAATTATCGATAGAAAGAACGATTGCGGGAGCTGGGAAGTGAATCCTTACCTCCCGTCGATGCAGAACGATTGGAAACATCGAATATCACGTATTCGTGCCAATTTTAGATAGAAAGAACGATTGCTGGAACCTGGGAAGTGAATCCTTACCTACCGTCGATGCAAAACGATTGGAAACATCGAATATCACGTATGCGTGCTAATTATCGATAGAAAGAACGATTGCGGGAGCTGGGAAGTTAATCCTCACCTATCGTCGATGCAAAACGATTGCAAACATCGAATAGCACGTATTCGTGCCAATTATCGATAGAAAGAACGATTGCGGGAGCTGGGAAGTGAATCCTTACCTACCGTCGATGCAAAACGATTGGAAACATCGAATATCACGTATTCGTGCGAATTTTAGATAGAAAGAATGATTGCGGGAGCTGGGAAGTGAATCCTTACCTACCGTCGATGCGAAACGATTGGAAACATCGAATATTACGTATGCGTGCCAATTATCGATAGAACGAACGATTGCGGGAGCTGGAAAGTGGATCCTTAGCTTCTGTCGATGCAGAACGATTATAAACATCGAATATCACATATTCGTGCCAATTATCGATAGAAAGAACGATTGCGGGAGCTGGGAAGTGAATCCTCAGCTACCATCGATGCAGAACGATTGGAAACATCGAATATCACGTATCCGTGCCAATTATCAATAGAAAGAACGATTGCGGGAGCTGGGAAGTGAATCCTTAGCTACCGCCGATGCGAAACGATTGGAAACATCGAATATCACGTATTCGTCCGAATTTTAGATAGAAAGAATGATTGCGGGAGCTGGGAAGTGAATCCATACCTACCGCCGATGCGAAACGATTGGAAACATCGAATATCACTTATTCGTGCGAATTTTAGATAGAAAGAATGATTGCGGGTGCTGGGAAGTGATCCTTACCTACCGTCGATGCGAAACGATTGGAAACATCGAATATCACGTATGCGTGCCAATTATCGATAGAACGAACGATTGCGGGAGCTGGAAAGTGGATCCTTAGCTACCGTCGATGCAGAACGATTGGAAACATCGAATATCACATATTCGTGCCAATTATCGATAGAAAGAACGATTGCGGGAGCTGGGAAGTGAATCCTCAGCTACCGTCGATGCAGAACGATTGGAAACATCGAATATCACGTATGCGTGCCTATTATCGATAGAAAGAACGATTGCGGGAGCTGGGAAGTGAATCCTTAGCTACCGTCGATGCAGAACGATTGGGAACATCGAATATCACATATTCGTGCCAATTAACGATAGAAAGAACGATTGCGGTTGCTGGGAAGTGAATTCTTAGCTACCGTCGATGCAGAACGATTGGAAACATCGAATATCACGTATGCGTGCCAATTATCGATAGAAAGAACGATTGCTGGAGCTGGGAAGTGAATCCTTACCTACCGTCGATGCAAAACGATTGGAAACATCGAATATCACGTATTCGTGCGAATTTTAGATAGAAAGAATGATTGCGGGAGCTGGGAAGTGAATCCTTACCTACCGTCGATGCGAAACGATTTGAAACATCGAATATCACGTATTCGTGCCAATTTTAGATAGAAAGAACGATTGCTGGAGCTGGGAAGTGAATCCTTACCTACCGTCGATGCAAAACGATTGCAAACATCGAATAGCACGTATTCGTGCCAATTATCGATAGAAAGAACGATTGCGGGTGCTGGGAAGTGAATTCTTAGCTACCGTCGATGCAGAACGATTGGAAACATCGAATATCACGTATGCGTGCCAATTATCGATAGAACGAACGATTGCGGGAGCTGGAAAGTGGATCCTTAGCTACCGTCGATGCGAAACGATTGCAAACATCGAATATCACGTATGCGTGCCAATTATCGATAGAACGAACGATTGCGGGAGCTGGAAAGTGGATCCTTAGCTACCGTCGATGCAGAACGATTGGAAACATCGAATATCACGTATTCGTGCCAATTTTAGATAGAAAGAACGATTGCTGGAGCTGGGAAGTGAATCCTTACCTACCGTCGATGCAAAACGATTGGAAACATCGAATATCACGTATGCGTGCTAATTATCGATAGAAAGAACGATTGCGGGAGCTGGGAAGTTAATCCTCACCTATCGTCGATGCAAAACGATTGCAAACATCGAATAGCACGTATTCGTGCCAATTATCGATAGAAAGAACGATTGCGGGAGCTGGGAAGTGAATCCTTACCTACCGTCGATGCGAAACGATTGCAAACATCGAATATTACGTATGCGTGCGAATTTTAGATAGAAAGAATGATTGCGGGAGCTGGGAAGTGAATCCTTACCTACCGTCGATGCGAAACGATTGGAAACATCGAATATTACGTATGCGTGCCAATTATCGATAGAACGAACGATTGCGGGAGCTGGAAAGTGGATCCTTAGCTTCTGTCGATGCAGAACGATTAGAAACATCGAATATCACATATTCGTGCCAATTATCGATAGAAAGAACGATTGCGGGAGCTGGGAAGTGAATCCTCAGCTACCATCGATGCAGAACGATTGGAAACATCGAATATCACGTATCCGTGCCAATTATCAATAGAAAGAACGATTGAGGGAGCTGGGAAGTGAATCCTTAGCTACCGCCGATGCGAAACGATTGGAAACATCGAATATCACGTATTCGTGCCAATTTTAGATAGAAAGAACGATTGCTGGAGCTGGGAAGTGAATCCTTACCTACCGTCGATGCAAAACGATTGGAAACATCGAATATCACGTATGCGTGCTAATTATCGATAGAAAGAACGATTGCGGGAGCTGGGAAGTTAATCCTCACCTATCGTCGATGCAAAACGATTGCAAACATCGAATAGCACGTATTCGTGCCAATTATCGATAGAAGGAACGATTGCGGGAGCTGGGAAGTGAATCCTTACCTACCGTCGATGCAAAACTATTGGAAACATCGAATATCACGTATTCGTGCGAATTTTAGATAGAACGAACGATTGCGGGAGCTGGAAAGTGGATCCTTAGCTTCTGTCGATGCAGAACGATTAGAAACATCGAATATCACATATTCGTGCCAATTATCGATAGAAAGAACGATTGCGGGAGCTGGGAAGTGAATCCTCAGCTACCATCGATGTAGAACGATTAGAAACATCGAATAGCACGTATTCGTGCCAATTATCGATAGAAAGAACGATTGCGGGTGCTGGGAAGTGAATTCTTAGCTACCGTCGATGCAGAACGATTGGAAACATCGAATATCACATATTCGTGCCAATTATCGATAGAAAGAACGATTGCGGGAGCTGGGAAGTGAATCCTCAGCTACCGTCGATGCAGAACGATTGGAAACATCGAATATCACGTATGCGTGCCAATTATCGATAGAAAGAACGATTGCGGGAGCTGGGAAGTGAATCCTTAGCTACCGTCGATGCAGAACGATTGGGAACATCGAATATCACATATTCGTGCCAATTAACGATAGAAAGAACGATTGCGGTTGCTGGGAAGTGAATTCTTAGCTACCGTCGATGCAGAAGGATTGGAAACATCGAATATCACGTATGCGTGCCAATTATCGATAGAACGAACGATTGCGGGAGCTGGAAAGTGGATCCTTAGCTACCGTCGACGCAGAACGATTGGAAACATCGAATATCACGTATTCGTGCCAATTTTAGATAGAAAGAACGATTGCTGGAGCTGGGAAGTGAATCCTTACCTACCGTCGATGCAAAACGATTGCAAACATCGAATAGCACGTATTCGTGCAAATTATCCATAGAAAGAACGATTGCTGGAGCTGGGAAGTGAATCCGTAGCTACCGTCGATGCAGAACGATTGGAAACATCGAATTTCACGTATTCGTGCCAATTATCCATAGAAAGAACGATTGCGGGAGCAGGGAAGTGAATCCATACCTACCGCCGATGCGAAACGATTGGAAACATCGAATATCACGTATTCGTGCGAATTTTAGATAGAAAGAATGATTGCGGGAGCTGGGAAGTCAATCCTTAGCTACCGTCGATGCAGAACGATTAGAAACATCGAATATCACATATTCGTGCCAATTATCGATAGAAAGAACGATTGCGGGAGCTGGGAAGTGAATCCTCAGCTACCATCGATGCCGAACGATGGGAAACATCGAATATCACGTATCCGTGCCAATTATCAATAGAAAGAACGATCGCGGGAGCTGGGAAGTGAATCCTTAGCTACCGCCGATGCGAAACGATTGGAAACATCGAATATCACGTATTCGTCCGAATTTTAGATAGAAAGAATGATTGCGGGAGCTGGGAAGTGAATCCATACCTACCGTCGATGCCAAACGATTGGAAACATCGAATATCGCGTATTCGTGCCAATTATCGATAGAAAGAACGATTGCGGGAGCTGGGAAGTGAATCCTTACCTCCCGTCGATGCAGAACGATTGGAAACATCGAATGTAACGTATTCGAGCCAATTACCGACAGAAAGAACGATTGCGAGGGCTGGGAAGTGAATCCTTACCTACCGTCGATGAAAAACGATTGGAAACATCGAATAGCACGTATTCGTGCCAATTATCGATAGAAAGAACGATTGCGGGAGCTGGGAAGTGAATCCTTACCAATCGTCGATGCAAAACGATTGCAAACATCGAATAGCACGTGTTCGTGCCAATTATCGGTACAAAGAACGATTGCGGGAGCTAGGAAGTGAATCCTTTCCTACCGTCGATGCGAAACGATTGGAAACATCGAATATCACGTATTCGTGCGAATTTTAGATAGAAAGAATGATTGCGGGAGCTGGGAAGTGAATCCTTACCTACCGTCGATGCGAAACGATTGGAAACATCGAATATCACGTATGCGTGCCAATTATCGATAGAACGAACGATTGCGGGAGCTGGAAAGTGGATCCTTAGCTACCGTCGATGCAGAACGATTGGAAACATCGAATATCACATATTCGTGTCAATTATCGATAGAAAGAACGATTGCGGGAGCTGGGAAGTGAATCCTCAGCTACCGTCGATGCAGAACGATTGGAAACATCGAATATCACGTATGCGTGCCAATTATCGATAGAAAGAACGATTGCGGGAGCTGGGAAGTGAATCCTTAGCTACCGTCGATGCAGAACGATTGGAAACATCGAATATCACATATTCGTGCCAATTAACGATAGAAAGAACGATTGCGGGTGCTGGGAAGTGAATTCTTAGCTACCGTCGATGCAGAACGATTGGAAACATCGAATATCACGTATGCGTGCCAATTATCGATTGAACGAACGATTGCGGGAGCTGGAAAGTGGATCCTTAGCTACCGTCGATGCGAAACGATTGCAAACATCGAATATCACGTATGCGTGCCAATTATCGATAGAACGAACGATTGCGGGAGCTGGAAAGTGGATCCTTAGCTACCGTCGATGCAGAACGATTGGAAACATCGAATATCACGTATTCGTGCCAATTTTAGATAGAAAGAACGATTGCTGGAACCTGGGAAGTGAATCCTTACCTACCGTCGATGCAAAACGATTGGAAACATCGAATATCACGTATGCGTGCTAATTATCGATAGAAAGAACGATTGCGGGAGCTGGGAAGTTAATCCTCACCTATCGTCGATGCAAAACGATTGCAAACATCGAATAGCACGTATTCGTGCCAATTATCGATAGAAAGAACGATTGCGGGAGCTGGGAAGTGAATCCTTACCTACCGTCGATGCAAAACGATTGGAAACATCGAATATCACGTATTCGTGCGAATTTTAGATAGAAAGAATGATTGCGGGAGCTGGGAAGTGAATCCTTATCTACCGTCGATGCGAAACGATTGGAAACATCGAATATTACGTATGCGTGCCAATTATCGATAGAACGAACGATTGCGGGAGCTGGAAAGTGGATCCTTAGCTTCTGTCGATGCAGAACGATTAGAAACATCGAATATCACATATTCGTGCCAATTATCGATAGAAAGAACGATTGCGGGAGCTGGGAAGTGAATCCTCAGCTACCATCGATGCAGAACGATTGGAAACATCGAATATCACGTATCCGTGCCAATTATCAATAGAAAGAACGATTGCGGGAGCTGGGAAGTGAATCCTTAGCTACCGCCGATGCGAAACGATTGGAAACATCGAATATCACGTATTCGTCCGAATTTTAGATAGAAAGAATGATTGCGGGAGCTGGGAAGTGAATCCATACCTACCGCCGATGCGAAACGATTGGAAACATCGAATATCACTTATTCGTGCGAATTTTAGATAGAAAGAATGATTGCGGGTGCTGGGAAGTGATCCTTACCTACCGTCGATGCGAAACGATTGGAAACATCGAATATCACGTATGCGTGCCAATTATCGATAGAACGAACGATTGCGGGAGCTGGAAAGTGGATCCTTAGCTACCGTCGATGCAGAACGATTGGAAACATCGAATATCACATATTCGTGCCAATTATCGATAGAAAGAACGATTGCGGGAGCTGGGAAGTGAATCCTCAGCTACCGTCGATGCAGAACGATTGGAAACATCGAATATCACGTATGCGTGCCTATTATCGATAGAAAGAACGATTGCGGGAGCTGGGAAGTGAATCCTTAGCTACCGTCGATGCAGAACGATTGGGAACATCGAATATCACCTATTCGTGCCAATTAACGATAGAAAGAACGATTGCGGTTGCTGGGAAGTGAATTCTTAGCTACCGTCGATGCAGAACGATTGGAAACATCGAATATCACGTATGCGTGCCAATTATCGATAGAAAGAACGATTGCTGGAGCTGGGAAGTGAATCCTTACCTACCGTCGATGCAAAACGATTGGAAACATCGAATATCACGTATTCGTGCGAATTTTAGATAGAAAGAATGATTGCGGGAGCTGGGAAGTGAATCCTTACCTACCGTCGATGCGAAACGATTGGAAACATCGAATATCACGTATTCGTGCCAATTTTAGATAGAAAGAACGATTGCTGGAGCTGGGAAGTGAATCCTTACCTACCGTCGATTCAAAACGATTGCAAACATCGAATAGCACGTATTCGTGCCAATTATCGATAGAAAGAACGATTGCGGGAGCTGGGAAGTGGATCCTTAGCTACCGTCGATGCGAAACGATTGCAAACATCGAATATCACGTATGCGTGCCAATTATCGATAGAACGAACGATTGCGGGAGCTGGAAAGTGGATCCTTAGCTACCGTCGATGCAGAACGATTGGAAACATCGAATATCACGTATTCGTGCCAATTTTAGATAGAAAGAACGATTGCTGGAGCTGGGAAGTGAATCCTTACCTACCGTCGATGCAAAACGATTGGAAACATCGAATATCACGTATGCGTGCTAATTATCGATAGAAAGAACGATTGCGGGAGCTGGGAAGTTAATCCTCACCTATCGTCGATGCAAAACGATTGC
Organism: Nomada ferruginata; assembly: GCA_963583965.1. Classification (NCBI taxonomy): domain Eukaryota; kingdom Metazoa; phylum Arthropoda; class Insecta; order Hymenoptera; family Apidae; genus Nomada; species Nomada ferruginata. The sequence continues at coordinate 1,501,111 of OY757225.1, read as the reverse complement.
AAACATCGAATAGCACGTATTCGTGCCAATTATCGATAGAAAGAACGATTGCGGGAGCTGGGAATTGAATCCTTACCTACCGTCGATGCAAAACGATTGGAAACATCGAATATCACGTATTCGTGCGAATTTTAGATAGAAAGAATGATTGCGGGAGCTGGGAAGTGAATCCTTACCTACCGTCGATGCGAAACGATTGGAAACATCGAATATTACGTATGCGTGCCAATTATCGATAGAACGAACGATTGCGGGAGCTGGAAAGTGGATCCTTAGCTTCTGTCGATGCAGAACGATTTTAGAAACATCGAATATCACATATTCGTGCCAATTATCGATAGAAAGAACGATTGCGGGAGCTGGGAAGTGAATCCTCAGCTACCATCGATGCAGAACGATTGGAAACATCGAATATCACGTATCCGTGCCAATTATCAATAGAAAGAACGATTGCGGGAGCTGGGAAGTGAATCCTTAGCTACCGCCGATGCGAAACGATTGGAAACATCGAATATCACGTATTCGTGCCAATTTTAGATAGAAAGAACGATTGCTGGAGCTGGGAAGTGAATCCTTACCTACCGTCGATGCAAAACGATTGGAAACATCGAATATCACGTATGCGTGCTAATTATCGATAGAAAGAACGATTGCGGGAGCTGGGAAGTTAATCCTCACCTATCGTCGATGCAAAACGATTGCAAACATCGAATAGCACGTATTCGTGCCAATTATCGATAGAAGGAACGATTGCGGGAGCTGGGAAGTGAATCCTTACCTACCGTCGATGCAAAACGATTGGAAACATCGAATATCACGTATTCGTGCGAATTTTAGATAGAAAGAATGATTGCGGGAGCTGGGAAGTGAATCCTTACCTACCGTCGATGCGAAACGATTGGAAACATCGAATATTACGTATGCGTGCCAATTATCGATAGAACGAACGATTGCGGGAGCTGGAAAGTGGATCCTTAGCTTCTGTCGATGCAGAACGATTAGAAACATCGAATATCACATATTCGTGCCAATTATCGATAGAAAGAACGATTGCGGGAGCTGGGAAGTGAATCCTCAGCTACCATCGATGCAGAACGATTAGAAACATCGAATAGCACGTATTCGTGCCAATTATCGATAGAAAGAACGATTGCGGGTGCTGGGAAGTGAATTCTTAGCTACCGTCGATGCAGAACGATTGGAAACATCGAATATCACGTATGCGTGCCAATTATCGATAGAACGAACGATTGCGGGAGCTGGAAAGTGGATCCTTAGCTACCGTCGATGCAGAACGATTGGAAACATCGAATATCACATATTCGTGCCAATTATCGATAGAAAGAACGATTGCGGGAGCTGGGAAGTGAATCCTCAGCTACCGTCGATGCAGCACGATTGGAAACATCGAATATCACGTATGCGTGCCAATTATCGATAGAAAGAACGATTGCGGGAGCTGGGAAGTGAATACTTAGCTACTGTCGATGCAGAACGATTGGGAACATCGAATATCACATATTCGTGCCAATTAACGATAGAAAGAACGATTGCGGTTGCTGGGAAGTGAATTCTTAGCTACCGTCGATGCAGAAGGATTGGAAACATCGAATATCACGTATGCGTGCCAATTATCGATAGAAAGAACGATTGCTGGAGCTGGGAAGTGAATCCTTACCTACCGTCGATGCAAAACGATTGGAAACATCGAATATCACGTATTCGTGCGAATTTTAGATAGAAAGAATGATTGCGGGAGCTGGGAAGTGAATCCTTACCTACCGTCGATGCGAAACGATTGGAAACATCGAATATCACGTATGCGTGCCAATTATCGATAGAACGAACGATTGCGGAAGCTGGAAAGTGGATCCTTAGCTACCGTCGACGCAGAACGATTGGAAACATCGAATATCACGTATTCGTGCCAATTTTAGATAGAAAGAACGATTGCTGGAGCTGGGAAGTGAATCCTTACCTACCGTCGATGCAAAACGATTGCAAACATCGAATAGCACGTATTCGTGCCAATTATCGATAGAAAGAACGATTGCGGGAGCTGGAAAGTGAATCCTTACCTACCGTCGATGCAAAACGATTGGAAACATCGAACATCACGTATTCTTGCAAATTATCCATAGAAAGAACGATTGCTGGAGCTGGGAAGTGAATCCTTAGCTACCGTCGATGCAGAACGATTGGAAACATCGAATTTCACGTATTCGTGCCAATTATCCATAGAAAGAACGATTGCGGGAGCAGGGAAGTGAATCCATACCTACCGCCGATGCGAAACGATTGGAAACATCGAATATCACGTATTCGTGCGAATTTTAGATAGAAAGAATGATTGCGGGAGCTGGGAAGTGAATCCTTAGCTACCGTCGATGCAGAACGATTAGAAACATCGAATATCACATATTCGTGCCAATTATCGATAGAAAGAACGATTGCGGGAGCTGGGAAGTGAATCCTCAGCTACCATCGATGCCGAACGATGGGAAACATCGAATATCACGCATCCGTGCCAATTATCAATAGAAAGAACGATCGCGGGAGCTGGGAAGTGAATCCTTAGCTACCGCCGATGCGAAACGATTGGAAACATCGAATATCACGTATTCGTCCGAATTTTAGATAGAAAGAATGATTGCGGGAGCTGGGAAGTGAATCCATACCTACCGTCGATGCCAAACGATTGGAAACATCGAATATCGCGTATTCGTGCCAATTATCGATAGAAAGAACGATTGCGGGAGCTGGGAAGTGAATCCTTACCTCCCGTCGATGCAGAACGATTGGAAACATCGAATGTAACGTATTCGAGCCAATTACCGACAGAAAGAACGATTGCGAGGGCTGGGAAGTGAATCCTTACCTACCGTCGATGAAAAACGATTGGAAACATCGAATAGCACGTATTCGTGCCAATTATCGATAGAAAGAACGATTGCGGGAGCTGGGAAGTGAATCCTCACCAATCGTCGATGCAAAACGATTGCAAACATCGAATAGCACGTGTTCGTGCCAATTATCGGTACAAAGAACGATTGCGGGAGCTGGGAAGTGAATCCTTTCCTACCGTCGATGCGAAACGATTGGAAACATCGAATATCACGTATTCGTGCGAATTTTAGATAGAAAGAATGATTGCGGGAGCTGGGAAGTGAATCCTTACCTACCGTCGATGCGAAACGATTGGAAACATCGAATATCACGTATTCGTGCCAATTTTAGATAGAAAGAACGATTGCTGGAGCTGGGAAGTGAATCCTTACCTACCGTCGATGCAAAACGATTGCAAACATCGAATAGCACGTATTCGTGCCAATTATCGATAGAAAGAACGATTGCGGGTGCTGGGAAGTGAATTCTTAGCTACCGTCGATGCAGAACGATTGGAAACATCGAATATCACGTATGCGTGCCAATTATCGATAGAACGAACGATTGCGGGAGCTGGAAAGTGGATCCTTAGCTACCGTCGATGCGAAACGATTGCAAACATCGAATATCACGTATGCGTGCCAATTATCGATAGAACGAACGATTGCGGGAGCTGGAAAGTGGATCCTTAGCTACCGTCGATGCAGAACGATTGGAAACATCGAATATCACGTATTCGTGCCAATTTTAGATAGAAAGAACGATTGCTGGAGCTGGGAAGTGAATCCTTACCTACCGTCGATGCAAAACGATTGGAAACATCGAATATCACGTATGCGTGCTAATTATCGATAGAAAGAACGATTGCGGGAGCTGGGAAGTTAATCCTCACCTATCGTCGATGCAAAACGATTGCAAACATCGAATAGCACGTATTCGTGCCAATTATCGATAGAAAGAACGATTGCGGGAGCTGGGAAGTGAATCCTTACCTACCGTCGATGCAAAACGATTGGAAACATCGAATATCACGTATTCGTGCGAATTTTAGATAGAAAGAATGATTGCGGGAGCTGGGAAGTGAATCCTTACCTACCGTCGATGCGAAACGATTGGAAACATCGAATATTACGTATGCGTGCCAATTATCGATAGAACGAACGATTGCGGGAGCTGGAAAGTGGATCCTTAGCTTCTGTCGATGCAGAACGATTAGAAACATCGAATATCACATATTCGTGCCAATTATCGATAGAAAGAACGATTGCGGGAGCTGGGAAGTGAATCCTCAGCTACCATCGATGCAGAACGATTGGAAACATCGAATATCACGTATCCGTGCCAATTATCAATAGAAAGAACGATTGCGGGAGCTGGGAAGTGAATCCTTAGCTACCGCCGATGCGAAACGATTGGAAACATCGAATATCACGTATTCGTGCCAATTTTAGATAGAAAGAACGATTGCTGGAGCTGGGACGTGAATCCTTACCTACCGTCGATGCAAAACGATTGGAAACATCGAATATCACGTATGCGTGCTAATTATCGATAGAAAGAACGATTGCGGGAGCTGGGAAGTTAATCCTCACCTATCGTCGATGCAAAACGATTGCAAACATCGAATAGCACGTATTCGTGCCAATTATCGATAGAAGGAACGATTGCGGGATCTGGGAAGTGAATCCTTACCTACCGTCGATGCAAAACGATTGGAAACATCGAATATCACGTATTCGTGCGAATTTTAGATAGAAAGAATGATTGCGGGAGCTGGGAAGTGAATCCTTACCTACCGTCGATGCGAAACGATTGGAAACATCGAATATTACGTATGCGTGCCAATTATCGATAGAACGAACGATTGCGGGAGCTGGATAGTGGATCCTTAGCTTCTGTCGATGCAGAACGATTAGAAACATCGAATATCACATATTCGTGCCAATTATCGATAGAAAGAACGATTGCGGGAGCTGGGAAGTGAATCCTCAGCTACCATCGATGCAGAACGATTAGAAACATCGAATAGCACGTATTCGTGCCAATTATCGATAGAAAGAACGATTGCGGGTGCTGGAAAGTGAATTCTTAGCTACCGTCGATGCAGAACGATTGGAAACATCGAATATCACGTATGCGTGCCAATTATCGATAGAACGAACGATTGCGGGAGCTGGAAAGTGGATCCTTAGCTACCGTCGATGCAGAACGATTGGAAACATCGAATATCACATATTCGTGCCAATTATCGATAGAAAGAACGATTGCGGGAGCTGGGAAGTGAATCCTCAGCTACCGTCGATGCAGAACGATTGGAAACATCGAATATCATGTATGCGTGCCAATTATCGATAGAAAGAACGATTGCGGGAGCTGGGAAGTGAATCATTAGCTACCGTCGATGCAGAACGATTGGGAACATCGAATATCACATATTCGTGCCAATTAACGATAGAAAGAACGATTGCGGTTGCTGGGAAGTGAATTCTTAGCTACCGTCGATGCAGAAGGATTGGAAACATCGAATATCACGTATGCGTGCCAATTATCGATAGAAAGAACGATTGCTGGAGCTGGGAAGTGAATCCTTACCTACCGTCGATGCAAAACGATTGGAAACATCGAATATCACGTATTCGTGCGAATTTTAGATAGAAAGAATGATTGCGGGAGCTGGGAAGTGAATCCTTACCTACCGTCGATGCGAAACGATTGGAAACATCGAATATCACGTATGCGTGCCAATTATCGATAGAACGAACGATTGCGGGAGCTGGAAAGTGGATCCTTAGCTACCGTCGATGCAAAACGATTGGAAACATCGAACATCACGTATTCTTGCAAATTATCCATAGAAAGAACGATTGCGGGAGCTGGAAAGTGGATCCTTAGCTACCGTCGACGCAGAACGATTGGAAACATCGAATATCACGTATTCGTGCCAATTTTAGATAGAAAGAACGATTGCTGGAGCTGGGAAGTGAATCCTTACCTACCGTCGATGCAAAACGATTGGAAACATCGAACATCACGTATTCTTGCAAATTATCCATAGAAAGAACGATTGCTGGAGCTGGGAAGTGAATCCTTAGCTACCGTCGATGCAGAACGATTGGAAACATCGAATTTCACGTATTCGTGCCAATTATCCATAGAAAGAACGATTGCGGGAGCAGGGAAGTGAATCCATACCTACCGCCGATGCGAAACGATTGGAAACATCGAATATCACGTATTCGTGCGAATTTTAGATAGAAAGAATGATTGCGGGAGCTGGGAAGTGAATCCTTAGCTACCGTCGATGCAGAACGATTAGAAACATCGAATATCACATATTCGTGCCAATTATCGATAGAAAGAACGATTGCGGGAGCTGGGAAGTGAATCCTCAGCTACCATCGATGCCGAACGATGGGAAACATCGAATATCACGTATCCGTGCCAATTATCAATAGAAAGAACGATCGCGGGAGCTGGGAAGTGAATCCTTAGCTACCGCCGATGCGAAACGATTGGAAACATCGAATATCACGTATTCGTCCGAATTTTAGATAGAAAGAATGATTGCGGGAGCTGGGAAGTGAATCCATACCTACCGTCGATGCCAAACGATTGGAAACATCGAATATCGCGTATTCGTGCCAATTATCGATAGAAAGAACGATTGCGGGAGCTGGGAAGTGAATCCTTACCTCCCGTCGATGCAGAATGATTGGAAACATCGAATGTAACGTATTCGAGCCAATTACCGACAGAAAGAACGATTGCGAGGGCTGGGAAGTGAATCCTTACCTACCGTCGATGAAAAACGATTGGAAACATCGAATAGCACGTATTCGTGCCAATTATCGATAGAAAGAACGATTGCGGGAGCTGGGAAGTGAATCCTCACCAATCGTCGATGCAAAACGATTGCAAACATCGAATAGCACGTGTTCGTGCCAATTATCGGTACAAAGAACGATTGCGGGAGCTGGGAAGTGAATCCTTTCCTACCGTCGATGCGAAACGATTGGAAACATCGAATATCACGTATTCGTGCGAATTTTAGATAGAAAGAATGATTGCGGGAGCTGGGAAGTGAATCCTTACCTACCGTCGATGCGAAACGATTGGAAACATCGAATATCACGTATTCGTGCCAATTTTAGATAGAAAGAACGATTGCTGGAGCTGGGAAGTGAATCCTTACCTACCGTCGATGCAAAACGATTGCAAACATCGAATAGCACGTATTCGTGCCAATTATCGATAGAAAGAACGATTGCGGGTGCTGGGAAGTGAATTCTTAGCTACCGTCGATGCAGAACGATTGGAAACATCGAATATCACGTATGCGTGCCAATTATCGATAGAACGAACGATTGCGGGAGCTGGAAAGTGGATCCTTAGCTACCGTCGATGCGAAACGATTGCAAACATCGAATATCACGTATGCGTGCCAATTATCGATAGAACGAACGATTGCGGGAGCTGGAAAGTGGATCCTTAGCTACCGTCGATGCAGAACGATTGGAAACATCGAATATCACGTATTCGTGCCAATTTTAGATAGAAAGAACGATTGCTGGAGCTGGGAAGTGAATCCTTACCTACCGTCGATGCAAAACGATTGGAAACATCGAATATCACGTATGCGTGCTAATTATCGATAGAAAGAACGATTGCGGGAGCTGGGAAGTTAATCCTCACCTATCGTCGATGCAAAACGATTGCAAACATCGAATAGCACGTATTCGTGCCAATTATCGATAGAAAGAACGATTGCGGGAGCTGGGAAGTGAATCCTTACCTACCGTCGATGCAAAACGATTGGAAACATCGAATATCACGTATTCGTGCGAATTTTAGATAGAAAGAATGATTGCGGGAGCTGGGAAGTGAATCCTTACCTACCGTCGATGCGAAACGATTGGAAACATCGAATATTACGTATGCGTGCCAATTATCGATAGAACGAACGATTGCGGGAGCTGGAAAGTGGATCCTTAGCTTCTGTCGATGCAGAACGATTAGAAACATCGAATATCACATATTCGTGCCAATTATCGATAGAAAGAACGATTGCGGGAGCTGGGAAGTGAATCCTCAGCTACCATCGATGCAGAACGATTGGAAACATCGAATATCACGTATCCGTGCCAATTATCAATAGAAAGAACGATTGCGGGAGCTGGGAAGTGAATCCTTAGCTACCGCCGATGCGAAACGATTGGAAACATCGAATATCACGTATTCGTGCCAATTTTAGATAGAAAGAACGATTGCTGGAGCTGGGACGTGAATCCTTACCTACCGTCGATGCAAAACGATTGGAAACATCGAATATCACGTATGCGTGCTAATTATCGATAGAAAGAACGATTGCGGGAGCTGGGAAGTTAATCCTCACCTATCGTCGATGCAAAACGATTGCAAACATCGAATAGCACGTATTCGTGCCAATTATCGATAGAAGGAACGATTGCGGGATCTGGGAAGTGAATCCTTACCTACCGTCGATGCAAAACGATTGGAAACATCGAATATCACGTATTCGTGCGAATTTTAGATAGAAAGAATGATTGCGGGAGCTGGGAAGTGAATCCTTACCTACCGTCGATGCGAAACGATTGGAAACATCGAATATTACGTATGCGTGCCAATTATCGATAGAACGAACGATTGCGGGAGCTGGATAGTGGATCCTTAGCTTCTGTCGATGCAGAACGATTAGAAACATCGAATATCACATATTCGTGCCAATTATCGATAGAAAGAACGATTGCGGGAGCTGGGAAGTGAATCCTCAGCTACCATCGATGCAGAACGATTAGAAACATCGAATAGCACGTATTCGTGCCAATTATCGATAGAAAGAACGATTGCGGGTGCTGGAAAGTGAATTCTTAGCTACCGTCGATGCAGAACGATTGGAAACATCGAATATCACGTATGCGTGCCAATTATCGATAGAACGAACGATTGCGGGAGCTGGAAAGTGGATCCTTAGCTACCGTCGATGCAGAACGATTGGAAACATCGAATATCACATATTCGTGCCAATTATCGATAGAAAGAACGATTGCGGGAGCTGGGAAGTGAATCCTCAGCTACCGTCGATGCAGAACGATTGGAAACATCGAATATCATGTATGCGTGCCAATTATCGATAGAAAGAACGATTGCGGGAGCTGGGAAGTGAATCATTAGCTACCGTCGATGCAGAACGATTGGGAACATCGAATATCACATATTCGTGCCAATTAACGATAGAAAGAACGATTGCGGTTGCTGGGAAGTGAATTCTTAGCTACCGTCGATGCAGAAGGATTGGAAACATCGAATATCACGTATGCGTGCCAATTATCGATAGAAAGAACGATTGCTGGAGCTGGGAAGTGAATCCTTACCTACCGTCGATGCAAAACGATTGGAAACATCGAATATCACGTATTCGTGCGAATTTTAGATAGAAAGAATGATTGCGGGAGCTGGGAAGTGAATCCTTACCTACCGTCGATGCGAAACGATTGGAAACATCGAATATCACGTATGCGTGCCAATTATCGATAGAACGAACGATTGCGGGAGCTGGAAAGTGGATCCTTAGCTACCGTCGATGCAAAACGATTGGAAACATCGAACATCACGTATTCTTGCAAATTATCCATAGAAAGAACGATTGCTGGAGCTGGGAAGTGAATCCTTAGCTACCGTCGATGCAGAACGATTGGAAACATCGAATTTCACGTATTCGTGCCAATTATCCATAGAAAGAACGATTGCGGGAGCAGGGAAGTGAATCCATACCTACCGCCGATGCGAAACGATTGGAAACATCGAATATCACGTATGCGTGCCAATTATCGATAGAACGAACGATTGCGGGAGCTGGAAAGTGGATCCTTAGCTACCGTCGATGTAGAACGATTGGAAACATCGAATATGACATATTCGTGCCAATTATCGATAGAAAGAGTGATTGCGGGAGCTGGGAAGTGAATCCTTTCCTACCGTCGATGCGAAACGATTGGAAACATCGAATATCACGTATTCGTCCGAATTTTAGATAGAAAGAATGATTGCGGGAGCTGGGAAGTGAATCCATACCTACCGTCGATGCGAAACGATTGGAAACATCGAATATCACGTATGCGTGCCAATTATCGATAGAAAGAACGATTATGGGGGCAGGGAAGTGAATCCTTAGCTACCGCCGATGCGAAACGATTGGAAACATCGAATATCACGTATTCGTCCGAATTTTAGATAGAAAGAATGATTGCGGGAGCTGGGAAGTGAATCCTCAGCTACCATCGATGCAGAACGATTGGAAACATCGAATATCACGTATCCGTGCCAATTATCGATAGAACGAACGATTGCGGGAGCTGGAAAGTGGATCCTTAGCTACCGTCGATGCAGAACGATTGGAAACATCGAATATCACGTATGCGTGCTAATTATCGATAGAAAGAACGATTGCGGGAGCTGGGAAGTTAATTCTCACCTATCGTCGATGCAAAACGATTGGAAACATCGAATATCACATATTCGTGCCAATTATCGATAGAAAGAACGATTGCGGGAGCTGGGAAGTGAATCCTTACCTACCGTCGATGCAAAACGATTGGAAACCTCGAATATCACGTATGCGTGCCAATTATCGATAGAAAGAACGATTGCGGGAGCTGGAAAGTGGATCCTTAGCTACCGTCGATGCAGAACGATTGGAAACATCGAATATCACGTATGCGTGCCAATTATCGATAGAAAGAACGATTGCGGTTGCTGGGAAGTGAATTCTTAGCTACCGTCGATGCAAAACGATTGGAAACATCGAATATCATGTATGCGTGCTAATTATCGATAGAAAGGACGATTGCGGGAGCTGGGAAGTTAAACCTCACCTATCGTCGATGCAAAACGATTGCAAACATCGAATATCACGTATGCGTGCCAATTATCGATAGAACGAACGATTGCGGGAGCTGGAAAGTGGATCCTTAGCTACCGTCGATGCAGAACGATTGGGAACATCGAATATCACGTATGCGTGCCAATTATCGATAGAAAGAACGATTGCGGTTGCTGGGAAGTGAATTCTTAGCTACCGTCGATGCAAAACGATTGGAAACATCGAATATCACATATTCGTGCCAATTATCGATAGAAAGAACGATTGCGGGAGCTGGGAAGTGAATCCTTACCTACCGTCGATGCAAAACGATTGGAAACCTCGAATATCACGTATGCGTGCCAATTATCGATAGAAAGAACGATTGCGGTTGCTGGGAAGTGAATTCTTAGCTACCGTCGATGCAGAACGATTGGAAACATCGAATATCACGTATGCGTGCCAATTATCGATAGAAAGAACGATTGCTGGAGCTGGGAAGTGAATCCTTACCTACCGTCGATGCAAAACGATTGGAAACATCGAATATCACGTATTCGTGCGAATTTTAGATAGAAAGAATGATTGCGGGAGCTGGGAAGTGAATCCTTACCTACCGTCGATGCGAAACGATTGGAAACATCGAATATCACGTATGCGTGCCAATTATCGATAGAACGAACGATTGCGGGAGCTGGAAAGTGGATCCTTAGCTACCGTCAATGCAGAACGATTGGAAACATCGAATATCACGTATGCGTGCCAATTATCGATAGAAAGAACGATTGCGGTTGCTGGGAAGTGAATTCTTAGCTACCGTCGATGCAGAACGATTGGAAACATCGAATATCACGTATGCGTGCCAATTATCGATAGAAAGAACGATTGCTGGAGCTGGGAAGTGAATCCTTACCTACCGTCGATGCAAAACGATTGGAAACATCGAATATCACGTATACGTGCGAATTTTAGATAGAAAGAATGATTGCGGGAGCTGGGAAGTGAATCCTTACCTACCGTCGATGCGAAACGATTGGAAACATCGAATATCACGTATGCGTGCCAATTATCGATAGAACGAACGATTGCGGGAGCTGGAAAGTGGATCCTTAGCTACCGTCGATGCAGAACGATTGGAAACATCGAATATCATGTATTCGTGCCAATTTTAGATAGAAAGAACGATTGCTGGAGCTGGGAAGTGAATCCTTACCTACCGTCGATGCAAAACGATTGGAAACATCGAATATCACGTATGCGTGCTAATTATCGATAGAAAGAACGATTGCGGGAGCTGGGAAGTTAATCCTCACCTATCGTCGATGCAAAACGATTGCAAACATCGAATAGCACGTATTCGTGCCAATTATCGATAGAAAGAACGATTGCAGGAGCTGGGAAGTGAATCCTTAGCTACCGTCGATGCAGAACGATTGGAAACATCGAATTTCACGTATTCGTGCCAATTATCCATAGAAAGAACGATTGCGGGAGCAGGGAAGTGAATCCATACCTACCGCCGATGCGAAACGATTGGAAACATCGAATATCACTTATTCGTGCGAATTTTAGATAGAAAGAATGATTGCGGGTGCTGGGAAGTGAATCCTTACCTACCGTCGATGCGAAACGATTGGAAACATCGAATATCACGTATGCGTGCCAATTATCGATAGAACGAACAATTGCGGGAGCTGGAAAGTGGATCCTTAGCTACCGTCGATGCAGAACGATTGGAAACATCGAATATCACATATTCGTGCCAATTATCGATAGAAAGAACGATTGCGGGAGCTGGGAAGTGAATCCTCAGCTACCGTCGATGCAGAACGATTGGAAACATCGAATATCACGTATGCGTGCCAATTATCGATAGAAAGAACGATTGCGGGAGCTGGGAAGTGAATCCTTAGCTACCGTCGATGCAGAACGATTGGGAACATCGAATATCACATATTCGTGCCAATTAACGATAGAAAGAACGATTGCGGTTGCTGGGAAGTGAATTCTTAGCTACCGTCGATGCAGAACGATTGGAAACATCGAATATCACGTATGCGTGCCAATTATCGATAGAAAGAACGATTGCTGGAGCTGGGAAGTGAATCCTTACCTACCGTCGATGCAAAACGATTGGAAACATCGAATATCACGTATTCGTGCGAATTTTAGATAGAAAGAATGATTGCGGGAGCTGGGAAGTGAATCCTTACCTACCGTCGATGCGAAACGATTGGAAACATCGAATATCACGTATGCGTGCCAATTATCGATAGAACGAACGATTGCGGGAGCTGGAAAGTGGATCCTTAGCTACCGTCGATGCAGAACGATTGGAAACATCGAATATCACGTATGCGTGCCAATTATCGATAGAAAGAACGATTGCGGTTGCTGGGAAGTGAATTCTTAGCTACCGTCGATGCAAAACGATTGGAAACATCGAATAACACGTATGCGTGCTAATTATCGATAGAAAGAACGATTGCGGGAGCTGGGAAGTTAATCCTCACCTATCGTCGATGCAAAACGTTTGGAAACATCGAATATCACATATTCGTGCCAATTATCGCTAGAAAGAACGATTGCGGGAGCTGGGAAGTGAATCCTTACCTACCGTCGATGCAAAACGATTGGAAACCTCGAATATCACGTATGCGTGCCAATTATCGATAGAAAGAACGATTGCGGTTGCTGGGAAGTGAATTCTTAGCTACCGTCGATGCAGAACGATTGGAAACATCGAATATCACGTATGCGTGCCAATTATCGATAGAAAGAACGATTGCTGGAGCTGGGAAGTGAATCCTTACCTACCGTCGATGCAAAACGATTGGAAACATCGAATATCACGTATTCGTGCGAATTTTAGATAGAAAGAATGATTGCGGGAGCTGGGAAGTGAATCCTTACCTACCGTCGATGCGAAACGATTGGAAACATCGAATATCACGTATGCGTGCCAATTATCGATAGAACGAACGATTGCGGGAGCTGGAAAGTGGATCCTTAGCTACCGTCGATGCAGAACGATTGGAAACATCGAATATCACGTATGCGTGCCAATTATCGATAGAAAGAACGATTGCGGTTGCTGGGAAGTGAATCCTTAGCTACCGTCGATGCAGAACGATTGGGAACATCGAATATCACATATTCGTGCCAATTAACGATAGAAAGAACGATTGCGGTTGCTGGGAAGTGAATTCTTAGCTACCGTCGATGCAGAACGATTGGAAACATCGAATATCACGTATGCGTGCCAATTATCGATAGAAAGAACGATTGCGTTTGCTGGGAAGTGAATTCTTAGCTACCGTCGATGCAGAACGATTGGAAACATCGAATATCACGTATGCGTGCCAATTATCGATAGAAAGAACGATTGCTGGAGCTGGGAAGTGAATCCTTACCTACCGTCGATGCAAAACGATTGGAAACATCGAATATCACGTATTCGTGCGAATTTTAGATAGAAAGAATGATTGCGGGAGCTGGGAAGTGAATCCTTACCTACCGTCGATGCGAAACGATTGGAAACATCGAATATCACGTATGCGTGCCAATTATCGATAGAACGAACGATTGCGGGAGCTGGAAAGTGGATCCTTAGCTACCGTCGATGCAGAATGATTGGAAACATCGAATATCACGTATTCGTGCCAATTTTAGATAGAAAGAACGATTGCTGGAGCTGGGAAGTGAATCCTTACCTACCGTCGATGCAAAACGATTGCAAACATCGAATAGCACGTATTCGTGCCAATTATCGATAGAAAGAACGATTGCGGGAGCTGGAAAGTGGATCCTTAGCTACCGTCGATGCAGAACGATTAGAAACATCGAATATCACATATTCGTGCCAATTATCGATAGAAAGAACGATTGCGGGAGCTGGGAAGTGAATCCTCAGCTATCGTCGATGCAAAACGATTGGAAACATCGAATATCACATATTCGTGCCAATTATCGATAGAAAGAACGATTGCGGGAGCTGGGAAGTGAATCCTTACCTACCGTCGATGCAAAACGATTGGAAACCTCGAATATCACGTATGCGTGCCAATTATCGATAGAAAGAACGATTGCGGTTGCTGGGAAGTGAATTCTTAGCTACCGTCGATGCAGAACGATTGGAAACATCGAATATCACGTATGCGTGCCAATTATCGATAGGAAGAACGATTGCTGGAGCTGGGAAGTGAATCCTTACCTACCGTCGATGCAAAACGATTGGAAACATCGAATATCAGGTATTCGTGCGAATTTTAGATAGAAAGAAAGATTGCGGGAGCTGGGAAGTGAATCCTTACCTACCGTCGATGCGAAACGATTGGAAACATCGAATATCACGTATGCGTGCCAATTATCGATAGAACGAACGATTGCGGGAGCTGGAAAGTGGATCCTTAGCTACCGTCGATGCAGAACGATTGGAAACATCGAATATCACGTATGCGTGCCAATTATCGATAGAAAGAACGATTGCGGTTGCTGGGAAGTGAATTCTTAGCTACCGTCGATGCAGAACGATTGGAAACATCGAATATCACGTATGCGTGCCAATTATCGATAGAAAGAACGATTGCTGGAGCTGGGAAGTGAATCCTTACCTACCGTCGATGCAAAACGATTGGAAACATCGAATATCACGTATTCGTGCGAATTTTAGATAGAAAGAATGATTGCGGGAGCTGGGAAGTGAATCCTTACCTACCGTCGATGCGAAACGATTGGAAACATCGAATATCACGTATGCGTGCCAATTATCGATAGAACGAACGATTGCGGGAGCTGGAAAGTGGATCCTTAGCTACCGTCGATGCAGAACGATTGGAAACATCGAATATCACGTATTCGTGCCAATTTTAGATAGAAAGAACGATTGCTGGAGCTGGGAAGTGAATCCTTACCTACCGTCGATGCAAAACGATTGCAAACATCGAATAGCACGTATTCGTGCCAATTATCGATAGAAAGAACGATTGCGGGAGCTGGAAAGTGGATCCTTAGCTACCGTCGATGCAGAACGATTAGAAACATCGAATATCACATATTCGTGCCAATTATCGATAGAAAGAACGATTGCGGGAGCTGGGAAGTGAATCCTCAGCTACCATAGATGCAGAACGATTGGAAACATCGAATATCACGTATCCGTGCCAATTATCGATAGAACGAACGATTGCGGGAGCTGGAAAGTGGATCCTTAGCTACCGTCGATGCAGAACGATTGGAAACATCGAATATCACGTATGCGTGCTAATTATCGATAGAAAGAACGATTGCGGGAGCTGGGAAGTTAATCCTTAGCTACCGCCGATGCGAAACGATTGGAAACATCGAATATCACTTATTCGTCCGAATTTTAGATAGAAAGAATGATTGCGGGAGCTGGGAAGTGAATCCTTACCTACCGCCGATGCGAAACGATTGGAAACATCGAATATCACGTATTCGTCCGAATTTTAGATAGAAAGAATGATTGCGGGAGCTGGGAAGTGAATCCATACCTACCGCCGATGCGAAACTATTGGAAACATCGAATATCACGTATTCGTGCGAATTTTAGATAGAAAGAATGATTGCGGGAGCTGGGAAGTGACTCCTTACCTACCGTCGATGCGAAACGATTGGAAACATCGAATATCACGTATGCGTGCCAATTATCGATAGAACGAACGATTGCGGGAGCTGGAAAGTGGATCCTTAGCTACCGTCGATGCAGAACGATTAGAAACATCGAATATCACATATTCGTGCCAATTATCGATAGAAAGAACGATTGCGGGAGCTGGGAAGTGAATCCTCAGCTACCATCGATGCAGAACGATTGGAAACATCGAATATCACGTATCCGTGCCAATTATCAATAGAAAGAACGATTGCGGGAGCTGGGAAGTGAATCCTTAGCTACCGCCGATGCGAAACGATTGGAAACATCGAATATCACGTATTCGTCCGAATTTTAGATAGAAAGAATGATTGCGGGAGCTGGGAAGTGAATCCATACCTACCGTCGATGCGAAATGATTGGAAACATCGAATATCGCGTATTCGTGCCAATTATCGATAGAAAGAACGATTGCGGGAGCTGGGAAGTGAATCCTTACCTCCCGTCGATGCAGAACGATTGGAAACATCGAATGTAACGTATTCGAGCCAATTACCGACAGAAAGGACGATTGCGAGGGCTGGGAAGTGAATCCTTACCTACCGTCGATGAAAAGCGATTGGAAACATCGAATAGCACGTATTCGTGCCAATTATCGATAGAAAGAACGATTGCGGGAGCTGGGAAGTGAATCCTCACCAATCGTCGATGCAAAACGATTGCAAACATCGAATAGCACGTATTCGTGCCAATTATCGGTACAAAGAACGATTGCGGGAGCTGGGAAGTGAATCCTTTCCTACCGTCGATGCGAAACGATTGGAAACATCGAATATCACGTATTCGTGCGAATTTTAGATAGAAAGAATGATTGCGGGAGCTGGGAAGTGAATCCTTACCTACCGTCGATGCGAAACGATTGGAAACATCGAATATCACGTATGCGTGCCAATTATCGATAGAACGAACGATTGCGGGAGCTGGAAAGTGGATCCTTAGCTACCGTCGATGCAGAACGATTGGAAACATCGAATATCACATATTCGTGTCAATTATCGATAGAAAGAACGATTGCGGGAGCTGGGAAGTGAATCCTCAGCTACCGTCGATGCAGAACGATTGGAAACATCGAATATCACGTATGCGTGCCACTTATCGATAGAAAGAACGATTGCGAGAGCTGGAAAGTGGATCCTTAGCTACCGTCGATGCGAAACGATTGCAAACATCGAATAGCACGTATTCCTGCCAATTATCGATAGAAAGAACGATTGCGGGAGCTGGGAAGTGAATCCTTACCTACCGTCGATGCGAAACGATTGGAAACATCGAATATCACGTATGCGTGCCAATTATCGATAGAACGAACGATTGCGGGAGCTGGAAAGTGGATCCTTAGCTACCGTCGATGCAGAATGATTGGAAACATCGAATATCACGTATTCGTGCCAATTTTAGATAGAAAGAACGATTGCTGGAGCTGGGAAGTGAATCCTTACCTACCGTCGATGCAAAACGATTGCAAACATCGAATAGCACGTATTCGTGCCAATTATCGATAGAAAGAACGATTGCGGGAGCTGGAAAGTGGATCCTTAGCTACCGTCGATGCAGAACGATTAGAAACATCGAATATCACATATTCGTGCGAATTATCGATAGAAAGAACGATTGCGGGAGCTGGGAAGTGAATCCTCAGCTATCGTCGATGCAAAACGATTGGAAACATCGAATATCACATATTCGTGCCAATTATCGATAGAAAGAACGATTGCGGGAGCTGGGAAGTGAATCCTTACCTACCGTCGATGCAAAACGATTGGAAACCTCGAATATCACGTATGCGTGCCAATTATCGATAGAAAGAACGATTGCGGTTGCTGGGAAGTGAATTCTTAGCTACCGTCGATGCAGAACGATTGGAAACATCGAATATCACGTATGCGTGCCAATTATCGATAGGAAGAACGATTGCTGGAGCTGGGAAGTGAATCCTTACCTACCGTCGATGCAAAACGATTGGAAACATCGAATATCACGTATTCGTGCGAATTTTAGATAGAAAGAAAGATTGCGGGAGCTGGGAAGTGAATCCTTACCTACCGTCGATGCGAAACGATTGGAAACATCGAATATCACGTATGCGTGCCAATTATCGATAGAACGAACGATTGCGGGAGCTGGAAAGTGGATCCTTAGCTACCGTCGATGCAGAACGATTGGAAACATCGAATATCACGTATGCGTGCCAATTATCGATAGAAAGAACGATTGCGGTTGCTGGGAAGTGAATTCTTAGCTACCGTCGATGCAGAACGATTGGAAACATCGAATATCACGTATGCGTGCCAATTATCGATAGAAAGAACGATTGCTGGAGCTGGGAAGTGAATCCTTACCTACCGTCGATGCAAAACGATTGGAAACATCGAATATCACGTATTCGTGCGAATTTTAGATAGAAAGAATGATTGCGGGAGCTGGGAAGTGAATCCTTACCTACCGTCGATGCGAAACGATTGGAAACATCGAATATCACGTATTCGTGCGAATTTTAGATAGAAAGAATGATTGCGGGAGCTGGGAAGTGAATCCTTACCTACCGTCGATGCGAAACGATTGGAAACATCGAATATCACGTATGCGTGCCAATTATCGATAGAACGAACGATTGCGGGAGCTGGAAAGTGGATCCTTAGCTACCGTCGATGCAGAACGATTGGAAACATCGAATATCACGTATTCGTGCCAATTTTAGATAGAAAGAACGATTGCTGGAGCTGGGAAGTGAATCCTTACCTACCGTCGATGCAAAACGATTGCAAACATCGAATAGCACGTATTCGTGCCAATTATCGATAGAAAGAACGATTGCGGGAGCTGGAAAATGGATCCTTAGCTACCGTCGATGCAGAACGATTAGAAACATCGAATATCACAAATTCGTGCCAATTATCGATAGAAAGAACGATTGCGGGAGCTGGGAAGTGAATCCTCAGCTACCATAGATGCAGAACGATTGGAAACATCGAATATCACGTATCCGTGCCAATTATCGATAGAACGAACGATTGCGGGAGCTGGAAAGTGGATCCTTAGCTACCGTCGATGCAGAACGATTGGAAACATCGAATATCACGTATGCGTGCTAATTATCGATAGAAAGAACGATTGCGGGAGCTGGGAAGTTAATCCTTAGCTACCGCCGATGCGAAACGATTGGAAACATCGAATATCACTTATTCGTCCGAATTTTAGATAGAAAGAATGATTGCGGGAGCTGGGAAGTGAATCCTTACCTACCGCCGATGCGAAACGATTGGAAACATCGAATATCACGTATGCGTGCCAATTATCGATAGAACGAACGATTGCGGGAGCTGGAAAGTGGATCCTTAGCTACCGTCGATGCAGAACGATTAGAAACATCGAATATCACATATTCGTGCCAATTATCGATAGAAAGAACGATTGCGGGAGCTGGGAAGTGAATCCTCAGCTACCATCGATGCAGAACGATTGGAAACATCGAATATCACGTATCCGTGCCAATTATCAATAGAAAGAACGATTGCGGGAGCTGGGAAGTGAATCCTTAGCTACCGCCGATGCGAAACGATTGGAAACATCGAATATCACGTATTCGTCCGAATTTTAGATAGAAAGAATGATTGCGGGAGCTGGGAAGTGAATCCATACCTACCGTCGATGCGAAATGATTGGAAACATCGAATATCGCGTATTCGTGCCAATTATCGATAGAAAGAACGATTGCGGGAGCTGGGAAGTGAATCCTTACCTCCCGTCGATGCAGAACGATTGGAAACATCGAATGTAACGTATTCGAGCCAATTACCGACAGAAAGGACGATTGCGAGGGCTGGGAAGTGAATCCTTACCTACCGTCGATGAAAAGCGATTGGAAACATCGAATAGCACGTATTCGTGCCAATTATCGATAGAAAGAACGATTGCGGGAGCTGGGAAGTGAATCCTCACCAATCGTCGATGCAAAACGATTGCAAACATCGAATAGCACGTATTCGTGCCAATTATCGGTACAAAGAACGATTGCGGGAGCTGGGAAGTGAATCCTTTCCTACCGTCGATGCGAAACGATTGGAAACATCGAATATCACGTATTCGTGCGAATTTTAGATAGAAAGAATGATTGCGGGAGCTGGGAAGTGAATCCTTACCTACCGTCGATGCGAAACGATTGGAAACATCGAATATCACGTATGCGTGCCAATTATCGATAGAACGAACGATTGCGGGAGCTGGAAAGTGGATCCTTAGCTACCGTCGATGCAGAACGATTGGAAACATCGAATATCACATATTCGTGTCAATTATCGATAGAAAGAACGATTGCGGGAGCTGGGAAGTGAATCCTCAGCTACCGTCGATGCAGAACGATTGGAAACATCGAATATCACGTATGCGTAACACTTATCGAAAGAAAGAACGATTGCGAGAGCTGGAAAGTGGATCCTTAGCTACCGTCGATGCGAAACGATTGCAAACATCGAATAGCACGTATTCCTGCCAATTATCGATAGAAAGAACGATTGCGGGAGCTGGGAAGTGAATCCTTACCTACCGTCGATGCGAAACGATTGGAAACATCGAATATCACGTATTCGTCCGAATTTTAGATAGAAAGAATGATTGCGGGAGCTGGGAAGTGAATCCATACCTACCGTCGATGCGAAACGATTGGAAACATCGAATATCACGTATGCGTGCCAATTATCGATAGAAAGAACGATTATGGGGGCAGGGAAGTGAATCCTTAGCTACCGCCGATGCGAAACGATTGGAAACATCAAATATCACGTATTCGTCCAAATTTTAGATAGAAAGAATGATTGCGGGAGCTGGGAAGTGAATCCATACCTACCGTCGATGCGAAACGATTGGAAACATCGAATATCACGTATGCGTGCCAATTATCGATAGAACGAACGATTGCGGGAGCTGGAAAGTGGATCCTTAGCTACCGTCGATGCGAAACGATTGCAAACATCGAATAGCACGTATTCGTGCCAATTATCGATAGAAAGAACGATTGCGGGAGCTGGGAAGTGAATCCTTACCTACCGTCGATGCGAAACGATTGGAAACATCGAATATCACGTATGCGTGCCAATTATCGATAGAACGAACGATTGCGGGAGCTGGAAAGTGGATCCTTAGCTACCGTCGATGCAGAACGATTGGAAACATCGAATATCACGTATGCGTGCCAATTATCGATAGAAAGAACGATTGCGGTTGCTGGGAAGTGAATTCTTACCTACCGTCGATGCAAAACGATTGGAAACATCGAATATCACGTATGCGTGCTAATTATCGATAGAAAGAACGATTGCGGGAGCTGGGAAGTTAATCCTTAGCTACCGCCGATGCGAAACGATTGGAAACATCGAATATCACGTATTCGTCCGAATTTTAGATAGAAAGAATGATTGCGGGAGCTGGGAAGTGAATCCTTACCTACCGCCGATGCGAAACGATTGGAAACATCGAATATCACGTATTCGTCCGAATTTTAGATAGAAAGAATGATTGCGGGAGCTGGGAAGTGAATCCATACCTACCGCCGATGCGAAACCATTGGAAACATCGAATATCACGTATTCGTGCGAATTTTAGATAGAAAGAATGATTGCGGGAGCTGGGAAGTGACTCCTTACCTACCGTCGATGCGAAACGATTGGAAACATCGAATATCACGTATGCGTGCCAATTATCGATAGAACGAACGATTGCGGGAGCTGGAAAGTGGATCCTTAGCTACCGTCGATGCAGAACGATTGGAAACATCGAATATCACGTATGCGTGCCAATTATCGATAGAAAGAACGATTGCGGTTGCTGGGAAGTGAATTCTTACCTACCGTCGATGCAAAACGATTGGAAACATCGAATATCACGTATGCGTGCTAATTATCGATAGAAAGAACGATTGCGGGAGCTGGGAAGTTAATCCTTAGCTACCGCCGATGCGAAACGATTGGAAACATCGAATATCACGTATTCGTCCGAATTTTAGATAGAAAGAATGATTGCGGGAGCTGGGAAGTGAATCCTTACCTACCGCCGATGCGAAACGATTGGAAACATCGAATATCACGTATTCGTCCGAATTTTAGATAGAAAGAATGATTGCGGGAGCTGGGAAGTGAATCCATACCTACCGCCGATGCGAAACCATTGGAAACATCGAATATCACGTATTCGTGCGAATTTTAGATAGAAAGAATGATTGCGGGAGCTGGGAAGTGACTCCTTACCTACCGTCGATGCGAAACGATTGGAAACATCGAATATCACGTATGCGTGCCAATTATCGATAGAACGAACGATTGCGGGAGCTGGAAAGTGGATCCTTAGCTACCGTCGATGCAGAACGATTAGAAACATCGAATATCACATATTCGTGCCAATTATCGATAGAAAGAACGATTGCGGGAGCTGGGAAGTGAATCCTCAGCTACCATCGATGCAGAACGATTGGAAACATCGAATATCACGTATCCGTGCCAATTATCAATAGAAAGAACGATTGCGGGAGCTGGGAAGTGAATCCTTAGCTACCGCCGATGCGAAACGATTGGAAACATCGAATATCACGTATTCGTCCGAATTTTAGATAGAAAGAATGATTGCGGGAGCTGGGAAGTGAATCCATACCTACCGTCGATGCGAAATGATTGGAAACATCGAATATCGCGTATTCGTGCCAATTATCGATAGAAAGAACGATTGCGGGAGCTGGGAAGTGAATCCTTACCTCCCGTCGATGCAGAACGATTGGAAACATCGAATGTAACGTATTCGAGCCAATTACCGACAGAAAGGACGATTGCGAGGGCTGGGAAGTGAATCCTTACCTACCGTCGATGAAAAGCGATTGGAAACATCGAATAGCACGTATTCGTGCCAATTATCGATAGAAAGAACGATTGCGGGAGCTGGGAAGTGAATCCTCACCAATCGTCGATGCAAAACGATTGCAAACATCGAATAGCACGTATTCGTGCCAATTATCGGTACAAAGAACGATTGCGGGAGCTGGGAAGTGAATCCTTTCCTACCGTCGATGCGAAACGATTGGAAACATCGAATATCACGTATTCGTGCGAATTTTAGATAGAAAGAATGATTGCGGGAGCTGGGAAGTGAATCCTTACCTACCGTCGATGCGAAACGATTGGAAACATCGAATATCACGTATGCGTGCCAATTATCGATAGAACGAACGATTGCGGGAGCTGGAAAGTGGATCCTTAGCTACCGTCGATGCAGAACGATTGGAAACATCGAATATCACATATTCGTGTCAATTATCGATAGAAAGAACGATTGCGGGAGCTGGGAAGTGAATCCTCAGCTACCGTCGATGCAGAACGATTGGAAACATCGAATATCACGTATGCGTGCCACTTATCGATAGAAAGAACGATTGCGGGAGCTGGAAAGTGGATCCTTAGCTACCGTCGATGCGAAACGATTGGAAACATCGAATATCACGTATTCGTCCGAATTTTAGATAGAAAGAATGATTGCGGGAGCTGGGAAGTGAATCCATACCTACCGTCGATGCGAAACGATTGGAAACATCGAATATCACGTATGCGTGCCAATTATCGATAGAAAGAACGATTATGGGGGCAGGGAAGTGAATCCTTAGCTACCGTCGATGCGAAACGATTGGAAACATCGAATATCACGTATTCGTCCGAATTTTAGATAGAAAGAATGATTGCGGGAGCTGGGATGTGAATCCATACCTACCGTCGATGCGAAACGATTGGAAACATCGAATATCACGTATGCGTGCCAATTATCGATAGAAAGAACGATTATGGGGGCAGGGAAGTGAATCCTCAGCTACCGTCGATGCAGAACGATTGGAAACATCGAATATCACGTATGCGTGCCGATTATCGATAGAAAGAACGATTGCGGTTGCTGGGAAGTGAATTCTTAGCTACCGTCGATGCAGAACGATTGGAAACATCGAATATCACGTATGCGTGCCAATTATCGATAGAAAGAACGATTGCTGGAGCTGGGAAGTGAATCCTTACCTACTGTCGATGCAAAACGATTGGAAACATCGAATATCACGTATTCGTGCGAATTTTAGATAGAAAGAATGATTGCGGGAGCTGGGAAGTGAATCCTTACCTACCGTCGATGCGAAACGATTGGAAACATCGAATATCACGTATGCGTGCCAATTATCGATAGAACGAACGATTGCGGGAGCTGGAAAGTGGATCTTTAGCTACCGTCGATGCGAAACGATTGCAAACATCGAATAGCACGTATTCGTGCCAATTATCGATAGAAAGAACGATTGCGGGAGCTGGGAAGTGAATCCTTACCTACCGTCGATGCAACACGATTGGAAACATCGAATATCACGTATTCGTGCGAATTTTAGATAGAAAGAATGATTGCGGGAGCTGGGAAGTGAATCCTTACCTACCGTCGATGCGAAACGATTGGAAACATCGAATAGCACGTATTCGTGCCAATTATCGATAGAAAGAACGATTGCGGGAGCTGGGATGTGAATCCATACCTACCGTCGATGCGAAACGATTGGAAACATCGAATATCACGTATGCGTGCCAATTATCGATAGAAAGAACGATTATGGGGGCAGGGAAGTGAATCCTCAGCTACCGTCGATGCAGAACGATTGGAAACATCGAATATCACGTATGCGTGCCAATTATCGATAGAAAGAACGATTGCGGTTGCTGGGAAGTGAATTCTTAGCTACCGTCGATGCAGAACGATTGGAAACATCGAATATCACGTATGCGTGCCAATTATCGATAGAAAGAACGATTGCTGGAGCTGGGAAGTGAATCCTTACCTACCGTCGATGCAAAACGATTGGAAACATCGAATATCACGTATTCGTGCGAATTTTAGATAGAAAGAATGATTGCGGGAGCTGGGAAGTGAATCCTTACCTACCGTCGATGCGAAACGATTGGAAACATCGAATATCACGTATGCGTGCCAATTTTAGATAGAAAGAACGATTGCTGGAGCTGGGAAGTGAATCCTTACCTACCGTCGATGCGAAACGATTGGAAACATCGAATATTACGTATGCGTGCCAATTATCGATAGAACGAATGATTGCGGGAGCTGGAAAGTGGATCCTTAGCTTCCGTCGATGCAGAACAATTAGAAACATCGAATATCACATATTCGTGCCAATTATCGATAGAAAGAACGATTGCGGGAGCTGGGAAGTGAATCCTCAGCTACCATCGATGCAGAACGATTGGAAACATCGAATATCACGTATCCGTGCCAATTATCAATAGAAAGAACGATTGCGGGAGCTGGGAAGTGAATCCTTAGCTACCGCCGATGCGAAACGATTGGAAACATCGAATATCACGTATTCGTCCGAATTTTAGATAGAAAGAATGATTGCGGGAGCTGGGAAGTGAATCCATACCTACCGTCGATGCGAAACGATTGGAAACATCGAATATCACGTATGCGTGCCAATTATCGATAGAACGAACGATTGCGGGAGCTGGAAAGTGGATCCTTAGCTACCGTCGATGCGAAACGATTGCAAACATCGAATAGCACGTATTCCTGCCAATTATCGATAGAAAGAACGATTGCGGGAGCTGGGAAGTGAATCCTTACCTACCGTCGATGCGAAACGATTGGAAACATCGAATATCACGTATTCGTCCGAATTTTAGATAGAAAGAATGATTGCGGGAGCTGGGAAGTGAATCCATACCTACCGTCGATGCGAAACGATTGGAAACATCGAATATCACGTATGCGTGCCAATTATCGATAGAAAGAACGATTATGGGGGCAGGGAAGTGAATCCTTAGCTACCGCCGATGCGAAACGATTGGAAACATCAAATATCACGTATTCGTCCAAATTTTAGATAGAAAGAATGATTGCGGGAGCTGGGAAGTGAATCCATACCTACCGTCGATGCGAAACGATTGGAAACATCGAATATCACGTATGCGTGCCAATTATCGATAGAACGAACGATTGCGGGAGCTGGAAAGTGGATCCTTAGCTACCGTCGATGCGAAACGATTGCAAACATCGAATAGCACGTATTCGTGCCAATTATCGATAGAAAGAACGATTGCGGGAGCTGGGAAGTGAATCCTTACCTACCGTCGATGCGAAACGATTGGAAACATCGAATATCACGTATGCGTGCCAATTATCGATAGAACGAACGATTGCGGGAGCTGGAAAGTGGATCCTTAGCTACCGTCGATGCAGAACGATTGGAAACATCGAATATCACGTATGCGTGCCAATTATCGATAGAAAGAACGATTGCGGTTGCTGGGAAGTGAATTCTTACCTACCGTCGATGCAAAACGATTGGAAACATCGAATATCACGTATGCGTGCTAATTATCGATAGAAAGAACGATTGCGGGAGCTGGGAAGTTAATCCTTAGCTACCGCCGATGCGAAACGATTGGAAACATCGAATATCACGTATTCGTCCGAATTTTAGATAGAAAGAATGATTGCGGGAGCTGGGAAGTGAATCCTTACCTACCGCCGATGCGAAACGATTGGAAACATCGAAAATCACGTATTCGTCCGAATTTTAGATAGAAAGAATGATTGCGGGAGCTGGGAAGTGAATCCATACCTACCGCCGATGCGAAACCATTGGAAACATCGAATATCACGTATTCGTGCGAATTTTAGATAGAAAGAATGATTGCGGGAGCTGGGAAGTGACTCCTTACCTACCGTCGATGCGAAACGATTGGAAACATCGAATATCACGTATGCGTGCCAATTATCGATAGAACGAACGATTGCGGGAGCTGGAAAGTGGATCCTTAGCTACCGTCGATGCAGAACGATTAGAAACATCGAATATCACATATTCGTGCCAATTATCGATAGAAAGAACGATTGCGGGAGCTGGGAAGTGAATCCTCAGCTACCATCGATGCAGAACGATTGGAAACATCGAATATCACGTATCCGTGCCAATTATCAATAGAAAGAACGATTGCGGGAGCTGGGAAGTGAATCCTTAGCTACCGCCGATGCGAAACGATTGGAAACATCGAATATCACGTATTCGTCCGAATTTTAGATAGAAAGAATGATTGCGGGAGCTGGGAAGTGAATCCATACCTACCGTCGATGCGAAATGATTGGAAACATCGAATATCGCGTATTCGTGCCAATTATCGATAGAAAGAACGATTGCGGGAGCTGGGAAGTGAATCCTTACCTCCCGTCGATGCAGAACGATTGGAAACATCGAATGTAACGTATTCGAGCCAATTACCGACAGAAAGGACGATTGCGAGGGCTGGGAAGTGAATCCTTACCTACCGTCGATGAAAAGCGATTGGAAACATCGAATAGCACGTATTCGTGCCAATTATCGATAGAAAGAACGATTGCGGGAGCTGGGAAGTGAATCCTCACCAATCGTCGATGCAAAACGATTGCAAACATCGAATAGCACGTATTCGTGCCAATTATCGGTACAAAGAACGATTGCGGGAGCTGGGAAGTGAATCCTTTCCTACCGTCGATGCGAAACGATTGGAAACATCGAATATCACGTATTCGTGCGAATTTTAGATAGAAAGAATGATTGCGGGAGCTGGGAAGTGAATCCTTACCTACCGTCGATGCGAAACGATTGGAAACATCGAATATCACGTATGCGTGCCAATTATCGATAGAACGAACGATTGCGGGAGCTGGAAAGTGGATCCTTAGCTACCGTCGATGCAGAACGATTGGAAACATCGAATATCACATATTCGTGTCAATTATCGATAGAAAGAACGATTGCGGGAGCTGGGAAGTGAATCCTCAGCTACCGTCGATGCAGAACGATTGGAAACATCGAATATCACGTATGCGTGCCACTTATCGATAGAAAGAACGATTGCGGGAGCTGGAAAGTGGATCCTTAGCTACCGTCGATGCGAAACGATTGCAAACATCGAATAGCACGTATTCCTGCCAATTATCGATAGAAAGAACGATTGCGGGAGCTGGGAAGTGAATCCTTACCTACCGTCGATGCGAAACGATTGGAAACATCGAATATCACGTATTCGTCCGAATTTTAGATAGAAAGAATGATTGCGGGAGCTGGGAAGTGAATCCATACCTACCGTCGATGCGAAACGATTGGAAACATCGAATATCACGTATGCGTGCCAATTATCGATAGAAAGAACGATTATGGGGGCAGGGAAGTGAATCCTTAGCTACCGTCGATGCGAAACGATTGGAAACATCGAATATCACGTATTCGTCCGAATTTTAGATAGAAAGAATGATTGCGGGAGCTGGGATGTGAATCCATACCTACCGTCGATGCGAAACGATTGGAAACATCGAATATCACGTATGCGTGCCAATTATCGATAGAAAGAACGATTATGGGGGCAGGGAAGTGAATCCTCAGCTACCGTCGATGCAGAACGATTGGAAACATCGAATATCACGTATGCGTGCCGATTATCGATAGAAAGAACGATTGCGGTTGCTGGGAAGTGAATTCTTAGCTACCGTCGATGCAGAACGATTGGAAACATCGAATATCACGTATGCGTGCCAATTATCGATAGAAAGAACGATTGCTGGAGCTGGGAAGTGAATCCTTACCTACTGTCGATGCAAAACGATTGGAAACATCGAATATCACGTATTCGTGCGAATTTTAGATAGAAAGAATGATTGCGGGAGCTGGGAAGTGAATCCTTACCTACCGTCGATGCGAAACGATTGGAAACATCGAATATCACGTATGCGTGCCAATTATCGATAGAACGAACGATTGCGGGAGCTGGAAAGTGGATCTTTAGCTACCGTCGATGCGAAACGATTGCAAACATCGAATAGCACGTATTCGTGCCAATTATCGATAGAAAGAACGATTGCGGGAGCTGGGAAGTGAATCCTTACCTACCGTCGATGCAACACGATTGGAAACATCGAATATCACGTATTCGTGCGAATTTTAGATAGAAAGAATGATTGCGGGAGCTGGGAAGTGAATCCTTACCTACCGTCGATGCGAAACGATTGGAAACATCGAATAGCACGTATTCGTGCCAATTATCGATAGAAAGAACGATTGCGGGAGCTGGGATGTGAATCCATACCTACCGTCGATGCGAAACGATTGGAAACATCGAATATCACGTATGCGTGCCAATTATCGATAGAAAGAACGATTATGGGGGCAGGGAAGTGAATCCTCAGCTACCGTCGATGCAGAACGATTGGAAACATCGAATATCACGTATGCGTGCCAATTATCGATAGAAAGAACGATTGCGGTTGCTGGGAAGTGAATTCTTAGCTACCGTCGATGCAGAACGATTGGAAACATCGAATATCACGTATGCGTGCCAATTATCGATAGAAAGAACGATTGCTGGAGCTGGGAAGTGAATCCTTACCTACCGTCGATGCAAAACGATTGGAAACATCGAATATCACGTATTCGTGCGAATTTTAGATAGAAAGAATGATTGCGGGAGCTGGGAAGTGAATCCTTACCTACCGTCGATGCGAAACGATTGGAAACATCGAATATCACGTATGCGTGCCAATTTTAGATAGAAAGAACGATTGCTGGAGCTGGGAAGTGAATCCTTACCTACCGTCGATGCGAAACGATTGGAAACATCGAATATTACGTATGCGTGCCAATTATCGATAGAACGAATGATTGCGGGAGCTGGAAAGTGGATCCTTAGCTTCCGTCGATGCAGAACAATTAGAAACATCGAATATCACATATTCGTGCCAATTATCGATAGAAAGAACGATTGCGGGAGCTGGGAAGTGAATCCTCAGCTACCATCGATGCAGAACGATTGGAAACATCGAATATCACGTATCCGTGCCAATTATCAATAGAAAGAACGATTGCGGGAGCTGGGAAGTGAATCCTTAGCTACCGCCGATGCGAAACGATTGGAAACATCGAATATCACGTATTCGTCCGAATTTTAGATAGAAAGAATGATTGCGGGAGCTGGGAAGTGAATCCATACCTACCGCCGATGCGAAACGATTGGAAACATCGAATATCACTTATTCGTGCGAATTTTAGATAGAAAGAATGATTGCGGGTGCTGGGAAGTGAATCCTTACCTACCGTCGATGCGAAACGATTGGAAACATCGAATATCACGTATGCGTGCCAATTATCGATAGAACGAACGATTGCGGGAGCTGGAAAGTGGATCCTTAGCTACCGTCGATGCAGAACGATTGGAAACATCGAATATCACATATTCGTGCCAATTATCGATAGAAAGATCGATTGCGGGAGCTGGGAAGTGAATCCTCAGCTACCGTCGATGCAGAACGATTGGAAACATCGAATATCACGTATGCGTGCCAATTATCGATAGAAAGAACGATTGCGGGAGCTGGGAAGTGAATCCTTAGCTACCGTCGATGCAGAACGATTGGAAACATCGAATATCACATATTCGTGCCAATTAACGATAGAAAGAACGATTGCGGTTGCTGGGAAGTGAATTCTTGGCTACCGTCGATGCAGAACGATTGGAAACATCGTATATCACGTATGCGTGCCAATTATCGATAGAAAGAACGATTGCTGGAGCTGGGAAGTGAATCCTTACCTACCGTCGATGCAAAACGATTGGAAACATCGAATATCACGTATTCGTGCGAATTTCAGATAGAAAGAATGATTGCGGGAGCTGGGAAGTGAATCCTTACCTACCGTCGATGCGTAACGATTGGAAACATCGAATATCACGTATGCGTGCCAATTATCGATAGAACGAACGATTGCGGGAGCTGGAAAGTGGATCCTTAGCTACCGTCGACGCAGAACGATTGGAAACATCGAATATCACGTATTCGTGCCAATTTTAGACAGAAAGAACGATTGCTGGAGCTGGGAAGTGAATCCTTACCTACCGTCGATGCAAAACGATTGCAAACATCGAATAGCACGTATTCGTGCCAATTATCGATAGAAAGAACGATTGCGGGAGCTGGAAAGTGAATCCTTACCTACCGTCGATGCGAAACGATTGGAAACATCGAATATCACGTATGCGTGCCAATTTTAGATAGAAAGAACGATTGCTGGAGCTGGGAAGTGAATCCTTACCTACCGTCGATGCGAAACGATTGGAAACATCGAATATTACGTATGCGTGCCAATTATCGATAGAACGAACGATTGCGGGAGCTGGAAAGTGGATCCTTAGCTTCCGTCGATGCAGAACGATTAGAAACATCGAATATCACATATTCGTGCCAATTATCGATAGAAAGAACGATTGCGGGAGCTGGGAAGTGAATCCTTACCTACCGTCGATGCAACACGATTGGAAACATCGAATATCACGTATTCGTGCGAATTTTAGATAGAAAGAATGATTGCGGGAGCTGGGAAGTGAATTCTTACCTACCGTCGATGCGAAACGATTGGAAACATCGAATATCACGTATGCGTGCCAATTATCGATAGAACGAACGATTGCGGGAGCTGGAAAGTGGATCCTTAGCTACCGTCGATGCGAAACGATTGCAAACATCGAATAGCACGTATTCGTGCCAATTATCGATAGAAAGAACGATTGCGGGAGCTGGGAAGTGAATCCTTACCTACCGTCGATGCAACACGATTGGAAACATCGAATATCACGTATTCGTGCGAATTTTAGATAGAAAGAATGATTGCGGGAGCTGGGAAGTGAATTCTTACCTACCGTCGATGCGAAACGATTGGAAACATCGAATATCACGTATGCGTGCCAATTATCGATAGAACGAACGATTGCGGGAGCTGGAAAGTGGATCCTTAGCTACCGTCGATGCGAAACGATTGCAAACATCGAATAGCACGTATTCGTGCCAATTATCGATAGAAAGAACGATTGCGGGAGCTGGGAAGTGAATCCTTACCTACCGTCGATGCGAAACGATTGGAAACATCGAATATCACGTATTCGTCCGAATTTTAGATAGAAAGAATGATTGCGGGAGCTGGGATGTGAATCCATACCTACCGTCGATGCGAAACGATTGGAAACATCGAATATCACGTATGCGTGCCAATTATCGATAGAAAGAACGATTATGGGGGCAGGGAAGTGAATCCTCAGCTACCGTCGATGCAGAACGATTGGAAACATTGAATATCACGTATGCGTGCCAATTATCGATAGAAAGAACGATTGCTGGAGCTGGGAAGTGAATCCTTACCTACCGTCGATGCAAAACGATTGGAAACATCGAATATCACGTATTCGTGCGAATTTTAGATAGAAAGAATGATTGCGGGAGCTGGGAAGTGAATCCTTAGCTACCGCCGATGCGAAACGATTGGAAACATCGAATATCACGTATTCGTGCGAATTTTAGATAGAAAGAATGATTGCGGGAGCTGGGAAGTGAATCCTTACCTACCGTCGATGCGTAACGATTGGAAACATCGAATATCACGTATGCGTGCCAATTATCGATAGAACGAACGATTGCGGGAGCTGGAAAGTGGATCCTTAGCTACCGTCGACGCAGAACGATTGGAAACATCGAATATCACGTATTCGTGCCAATTTTAGATAGAAAGAACGATTGCTGGAGCTGGGAAGTGAATCCTTACCTACCGTCGATGCAAAACGATTGCAAACATCGAATAGCACGTATTCGTGCCAATTATCGATAGAAAGAACGATTGCGGGAGCTGGAAAGTGAATCCTTACCTACCGTCGATGCGAAACGATTGGAAACATCGAATATCACGTATGCGTGCCAATTTTAGATAGAAAGAACGATTGCTGGAGCTGGGAAGTGAATCCTTACCTACCGTCGATGCGAAACGATTGGAAACATCGAATATTACGTATGCGTGCCAATTATCGATAGAACGAACGATTGCGGGAGCTGGAAAGTGGATCCTTAGCTTCCGTCGATGCAGAACGATTAGAAACATCGAATATCACATATTCGTGCCAATTATCGATAGAAAGAACGATTGCGGGAGCTGGGAAGTGAATCCTTACCTACCGTCGATGCAACACGATTGGAAACATCGAATATCACGTATTCGTGCGAATTTTAGATAGAAAGAATGATTGCGGGAGCTGGGAAGTGAATTCTTACCTACCGTCGATGCGAAACGATTGGAAACATCGAATATCACGTATGCGTGCCAATTATCGATAGAACGAACGATTGCGGGAGCTGGAAAGTGGATCCTTAGCTACCGTCGATGCGAAACGATTGCAAACATCGAATAGCACGTATTCGTGCCAATTATCGATAGAAAGAACGATTGCGGGAGCTGGGAAGTGAATCCTTACCTACCGTCGATGCGAAACGATTGGAAACATCGAATATCACGTATTCGTCCGAATTTTAGATAGATAGAATGATTGCGGGAGCTGGGATGTGAATCCATACCTACCGTCGATGCGAAACGATTGGAAACATCGAATATCACGTATGCGTGCCAATTATCGATAGAAAGAACGATTGCGGGAGCTGGAAAGTGGATCCTTAGCTACCGTCGATGCGAAACGATTGCAAACATCGAATAGCACGTATTCCTGCCAATTATCGATAGAAAGAACGATTGCGGGAGCTGGGAAGTGAATCCTCAGCTACCGTCGATGCAGAACGATTGGAAACATCGAATATCACGTATGCGTGCCACTTATCGATAGAAAGAACGATTGCGGGAGCTGGAAAGTGGATCCTTAGCTTCCGTCGATGCAGAACAATTAGAAACATCGAAAATCACATATTCGTGCCAATTATCGATAGAAAGAACGATTGCGGGAGCTGGGAAGTGAATCCTCAGCTACCATCGATGCAGAACGATTGGAAACATCGAATATCACGTATCCGTGCCAATTATCAATAGAAAGAACGATTGCGGGAGCTGGGAAGTGAATCCTCAGCTACCGTCGATGCAGAACGATTGGAAACATCGAATATCACGTATGCGTGCCACTTATCGATAGAAAGAACGATTGCGGGAGCTGGAAAGTGGATCCTTAGCTACCGTCGATGCGAAACGATTGCAAACATCGAATAGCACGTATTCCTGCCAATTATCGATAGAAAGAACGATTGCGGGAGCTGGGAAGTGAATCCTTACCTACCGTCGATGCGAAACGATTGGAAACCTCGAATATCACGTATTCGTCCGAATTTTAGATAGAAAGAATGATTGCGGGAGCTGGGAAGTGAATCCATACCTACCGTCGATGCGAAACGATTGGAAACATCGAATATCACGTATGCGTGCCAATTATCGATAGAAAGAACGATTATGGGGGCAGGGAAGTGAATCCTTAGCTACCGCCGATGCGAAACGATTGGAAACATCAAATATCACGTATTCGTCCGAATTTTAGATAGAAAGAATGATTGCGGGAGCTGGGAAGTGAATCCATACCTACCGTCGATGCGAAACGATTGGAAACATCGAATATCACGTATGCATGCCAATTATCGATAGAACGAACGATTGCGGGAGCTGGAAAGTGGATCCTTAGCTACCGTCGATGCGAAACGATTGCAAACATCGAATAGCACGTATTCGTGCCAATTATCGATAGAAAGAACGATTGCGGGAGCTGGGAAGTGAATCCTTACCTACCGTCGATGCAACACGATTGGAAACATCGAATATCACGTATTCGTGCGAATTTTAGATAGAAAGAATGATTGCGGGAGCTGGGAAGTGAATTCTTACCTACCGTCGATGCGAAACGATTGGAAACATCGAATATCACGTATGCGTGCCAATTATCGATAGAACGAACGATTGCGGGAGCTGGAAAGTGGATCCTTAGCTACCGTCGATGCGAAACGATTGCAAACATCGAATAGCACGTATTCGTGCCAATTATCGATAGAAAGAACGATTGCGGGAGCTGGGAAGTGAATCCTTACCTACCGTCGATGCGAAACGATTGGAAACATCGAATATCACGTATTCGTCCGAATTTTAGATAGAAAGAATGATTGCGGGAGCTGGGATGTGAATCCATACCTACCGTCGATGCGAAACGATTGGAAACATCGAATATCACGTATGCGTGCCAATTATCGATAGAAAGAACGATTATGGGGGCAGGGAAGTGAATCCTCAGCTACCGTCGATGCAGAACGATTGGAAACATTGAATATCACGTATGCGTGCCAATTATCGATAGAAAGAACGATTGCTGGAGCTGGGAAGTGAATCCTTACCTACCGTCGATGCAAAACGATTGGAAACATCGAATATCACGTATTCGTGCGAATTTTAGATAGAAAGAATGATTGCGGGAGCTGGGAAGTGAATCCTTAGCTACCGCCGATGCGAAACGATTGGAAACATCGAATATCACGTATTCGTGCGAATTTTAGATAGAAAGAATGATTGCGGGAGCTGGGAAGTGAATCCTTACCTACCGTCGATGCGTAACGATTGGAAACATCGAATATCACGTATGCGTGCCAATTATCGATAGAACGAACGATTGCGGGAGCTGGAAAGTGGATCCTTAGCTACCGTCGACGCAGAACGATTGGAAACATCGAATATCACGTATTCGTGCCAATTTTAGATAGAAAGAACGATTGCTGGAGCTGGGAAGTGAATCCTTACCTACCGTCGATGCAAAACGATTGCAAACATCGAATAGCACGTATTCGTGCCAATTATCGATAGAAAGAACGATTGCGGGAGCTGGAAAGTGAATCCTTACCTACCGTCGATGCGAAACGATTGGAAACATCGAATATCACGTATGCGTGCCAATTATCGATAGAAAGAACGATTGCTGGAGCTGGGAAGTGAATCCTTACCTACCGTCGATGCGAAACGATTGGAAACATCGAATTTCACGTATTCGTCCGAATTTTAGATAGAAAGAATGATTGCGGGAGCTGGGATGTGAATCCATACCTACCGTCGATGCGAAACGATTGGAAACATCGAATATCACGTATGCATGCCAATGATCGATAGAAAGAACGATTATGGGGGCAGGGAAGTGAATCCTCAGCTACCGTCGATGCAGAACGATTGGAAACATCGAATATCACGTATTCGTCCGAATTTTAGATAGAAAGAATGATTGCGGGAGCTGGGAAGTGAATCCATACCTACCGCCGATGCGAAACCATTGGAAACATCGAATATCACGTATTCGTGCGAATTTTAGATAGAAAGAATGATTGCGGGAGCTGGGAAGTGACTCCTTACCTACCGTCGATGCGAAACGATTGGAAACATCGAATATCACGTATGCGTGCCAATTATCGATAGAACGAACGATTGCGGGAGCTGGAAAGTGGATCCTTTGCTACCGTCGATGCAGAACGATTAGAAACATCGAATATCACATATTCGTGCCAATTATCGATAGAAAGAACGATTGCGGGAGCTGGGAAGTGAATCCTCAGCTACCATTGATGCAGAACGATTGGAAACATCGAATATCACGTATCCGTGCCAATTATCAATAGAAAGAACGATTGCGGGAGCTGGGAAGTGAATCCTTAGCTACCGCCGATGCGAAACGATTGGAAACATCGAATATCACGTATTCGTCCGAATTTTAGATAGAAAGAATGATTGCGGGAGCTGGGAAGTGAATCCATACCTACCGTCGATGCGAAACGATTGGAAACATCGAATATCGCGTATTCGTGCCAATTATCGATAGAAAGAACGATTGCGGGAGCTGGGAAGTGAATCCTTACCTCCCGTCGATGCAGAACGATTGGAAACATCGAATGTAACGTATTCGAGCCAATTACCGACAGAAAGAACGATTGCGACGGCTGGGAAGTGAATCCTTACCTACCGTCGATGAAAAACGATTGGAAACATCGAATAGCACGTATTCGTGCCAATTATCGATAGAAAGAACGATTGCGGGAGCTGGGAAGTGAATCCTCACCAATCGTCGATGCAAAACGATTGCAAACATCGACGAGCACGTATTCGTGCCAATTATCGGTACAAAGAACGATTGCGGGAGCTGGGAAGTGAATCCTTTCCTACCGTCGATGCGAAACGATTGGAAACATCGAATATCACGTATTCGTGCGAATTTTACATAGAAAGAATGATTGCGGGAGCTGGGAAGTGAATCCTTACCTACCGTCGTTGCGAAACGATTGGAAACATCGAATATCACGTATGCGTGCCAATTATCGATAGAACGAACGATTGCGGGAGCTGGAAAGTGGATCCTTAGCTACCGTCGATGCAGAACGATTGGAAACATCGAATATCACATATTCGTGTCAATTATCGATAGAAAGAACGATTGCGGGAGCTGGGAAGTGAATCCTCAGCTACCGTCGATGCAGAACGATTGGAAACATCGAATATCACGTATGCGTGCCACTTATCGATAGAAAGAACGATTGCGGGAGCTGGAAAGTGGATCCTTAGCTACCGTCGATGCGAAACGATTGCAAACATCGAATAGCACGTATTCCTGCCAATTATCGATAGAAAGAACGATTGCGGGAGCTGGGAAGTGAATCCTTACCTACCGCCGATGCGAAACGATTGGAAACATCAAATATCACGTATTCGTCCGAATTTTAGATAGAAAGAATGATTGCGGGAGCTGGGAAGTGAATCCATACCTACCGTCGATGCGAAACGATTGGAAACATCGAATATCACGTATGCGTGCCAATTATCGATAGAACGAACGATTGCGGGAGCTGGAAAGTGGATCCTTAGCTACCGTCGATGCGAAACGATTGCAAACATCGAATAGCACGTATTCCTGCCAATTATCGATAGAAAGAACGATTGCGGGAGCTGGGAAGTGAATCCTTACCTACCGTCGATGCGAAACGATTGGAAACATCGAATATCACATATTCGTGTCAATTATCGATAGAAAGAACGTTTGCGGGAGCTGGGAAGTGGATCCTTAGCTACCGTCGATGCGAAACGATTGCAAACATCGAATAGCACGTATTCCTGCCAATTATCGATAGAAAGAACGATTGCGGGAGCTGGGAAGTGAATCCTTACCTACCGTCGATGCGAAACGATTGCAAACATCGAATAGCACGTATTCCTGCCAATTATCGATAGAAAGAACGATTGCGGGAGCTGGGAAGTGAATCCTTACCTACCGTCGATGCGAAACGATTGGAAACATCGAATATCACGTATTCGTCCGAATTTTAGATAGAAAGAATGATTGCGGGAGCTGGGAAGTGAATCCATACCTACCGTCGATGCGAAACGATTGGAAACATCGAATATCACGTATGCGTGCCAATTATCGATAGAAAGAACGATTATGGGGGCAGGGAAGTGAATCCTTAGCTTCCGCCGATGCGAAACGATTGGAAACATCAAATATCACGTATTCGTCCGAATTTTAGATAGAAAGAATGATTGCGGGAGCTGGGAAGTGAATCCATACCTACCGTCGATGCGAAACGATTGGAAACATCGAATATCACGTATGCGTGCCAATTATCGATAGAACGAACGATTGCGGGAGCTGGAAAGTGGATCCTTAGCTACCGTCGATGCGAAACGATTGCAAACATCGAATAGCACGTATTCGTGCCAATTATCGATAGAAAGAACGATTGCGGGAGCTGGGAAGTGAATCCTTACCTACCGTCGATGCAACACGATTGGAAACATCGAATATCACGTATTCGTGCGAATTTTAGATAGAAAGAATGATTGCGGGAGCTGGGAAGTGAATTCTTACCTACCGTCGATGCGAAACGATTGGAAACATCGAATATCACGTATGCGTGCCAATTATCGATAGAACGAACGATTGCGGGAGCTGGAAAGTGAATCCTTACCTACCGTCGATGCGAAACGATTGGAAACATCGAATATCACGTATGCGTGCCAATTATCGATAGAACGAACGATTGCGGGAGCTGGAAAGTGAATCCTTACCTACCGTCGATGCGAAACGATTGGAAACATCGAATATCACGTATTCGTCCGAATTTTAGATAGAAAGAATGATTGCGGGAGCTGGGATGTGAATCCATACCTACCGTCGATGCGAAACGATTGGAAACATCGAATATCACGTATGCGTGCCAATTATCGATAGAAAGAACGATTATGGGGGCAGGGAAGTGAATCCTCAGCTACCGTCGATGCAGAACGATTGGAAACATCGAATATCACGTATGCGTGCCAATTATCGATAGAAAGAACGATTGCGGTTGCTGGGAAGTGAATTCTTAGCTACCGTCGATGCAGAACGATTGGAAACATCGAATATCACGTATGCGTGCCAATTATCGATAGAAAGAACGATTGCTGGAGCTGGGAAGTGAATCCTTACCTACCGTCGATGCAAAACGATTGGAAACATCGAATATCACGTATTCTTGCGAATTTTAGATAGAAAGAACGATTGCGGGAGCTGGGAAGTGAATCCTCACCAATCGTCGATGCAAAACGATTGCAAACATCGAATAGCACGTATTCGTGCCAATTATCGGTACAAAGAACGATTGCGGGAGCTGGGAAGTGAATCCTTTCCTACCGTCGATGCGAAACGATTGGAAACATCGAATATCACGTATTCGTGCGAATTTTAGATAGAAAGAACGATTGCTGGAGCTGGGAAGTGAATCCTTACCTACCGTCGATGCAAAACGATTGCAAACATCGAATAGCACGTATTCGTGCCAATTATCGATAGAAAGAACGATTGCGGGAGCTGGAAAGTGAATCCTTACCTACCGTCGATGCGAAACGATTGGAAACATCGAATATCACGTATGCGTGCCAATTTTAGATAGAAAGAACGATTGCTGGAGCTGGGAAGTGAATCCTTACCTACCGTCGATGCGAAACGATTGGAAACATCGAATATTACGTATGCGTGCCAATTATCGATAGAACGAACGATTGCGGGAGCTGGAAAGTGGATCCTTAGCTTCCGTCGATGCAGAACGATTAGAAACATCGAATATCACATATTCGTGCCAATTATCGATAGAAAGAACGATTGCGGGAGCTGGGAAGTGAATCCTTACCTACCGTCGATGCAACACGATTGGAAACATCGAATATCACGTATTCGTGCGAATTTTAGATAGAAAGAATGATTGCGGGAGCTGGGAAGTGAATTCTTACCTACCGTCGATGCGAAACGATTGGAAACATCGAATATCACGTATGCGTGCCAATTATCGATAGAACGAACGATTGCGGGAGCTGGAAAGTGGATCCTTAGCTACCGTCGATGCGAAACGATTGCAAACATCGAATAGCACGTATTCGTGCCAATTATCGATAGAAAGAACGATTGCGGGAGCTGGGAAGTGAATCCTTACCTACCGTCGATGCGAAACGATTGGAAACATCGAATATCACGTATTCGTCCGAATTTTAGATAGAAAGAATGATTGCGGGAGCTGGGATGTGAATCCATACCTACCGTCGATGCGAAACGATTGGAAACATCGAATATCACGTATACGTGCCAATTATCGATAGAAAGAACGATTATGGGGGCAGGGAAGTGAATCCTCAGCTACCGTCGATGCAGAACGATTGGAAACATCGAATATCACGTATGCGTGCCAATTATCGATAGAAAGAACGATTGCGGTTGCTGGGAAGTGAATTCTTAGCTACCGTCGATGCAGAACGATTGGAAACATCGAATATCACGTATGCGTGCCAATTATCGATAGAAAGAACGATTGCTGGAGCTGGGAAGTGAATCCTTACCTACTGTCGATGCAAAACGATTGGAAACATCGAATATCACGTATTCGTGCGAATTTTAGATAGAAAGAATGATTGCGGGAGCTGGGAAGTGAATCCTTACCTACCGTCGATGCGAAACGATTGGAAACATCGAATATCACGTATGCGTGCCAATTTTAGATAGAAAGAACGATTGCTGGAGCTGGGAAGTGAATCCTTAGCTACCGCCGATGCGAAACGATTGGAAACATCGAATATCACGTATGCGTGCCAATTATCGATATAACGAACGATTGCGGGAGCTGGAAAGTGGATCCTTAGCTACCGTCGATGCGAAACGATTGCAAACATCGAATAGCACGTATTCGTGCCAATTATCGATAGAAAGAACGATTGCGGGAGCTGGGAAGTGAATCCTTACCTACCGTCGATGCAACACGATTGGAAACATCGAATATCACGTATTCGTGCGAATTTTAGATAGAAAGAATGATTGCGGGAGCTGGGAAGTGAACCCTTACCTACCGTCGATGCGAAACGATTGGAAACATCGAATAGCACGTATTCGTGCCAATTATCGATAGAAAGAACGATTGCGGGAGCTGGGATGTGAATCCATACCTACCGTCGATGCGAAACGATTGGAAACATCGAATATCACGTATGCGTGCCAATTATCGATAGAAAGAACGATTATGGGGGCAGGGAAGTGAATCCTCAGCTACCGTCGATGCAGAACGATTGGAAACATCGAATATCACGTATGCGTGCCAATTATCGATAGAAAGAACGATTGCGGTTGCTGGGAAGTGAATTCTTAGCTACCGTCGATGCAGAACGATTGGAAACATCGAATATCACGTATGCGTGCCAATTATCGATAGAAAGAACGATTGCTGGAGCTGGGAAGTGAATCCTTACCTACCGTCGATGCAAAACGATTGGAAACGTCGAATATCACGTATTCGTGCGAATTTTAGATAGAAAGAATGATTGCGGGAGCTGGGAAGTGAATCCTTAGCTACCGTCGATGCGAAACGATTGGAAATATCGAATATCACGTATGCGTGCCAATTTTAGATAGAAAGAACGATTGCTGGAGCTGGGAAGTGAATCCTTACCTACCGTCGATGCGAAACGATTGGAAACATCGAATATTACGTATGCGTGCCAATTATCGATAGAACGAACGATTGCGGGAGCTGGAAAGTGGATCCTTAGCTTCCGTCGATGCAGAACAATTAGAAACATCGAAAATCACATATTCGTGCCAATTATCGATAGAAAGAACGATTGCGGGAGCTGGGAAGTGAATCCTCAGCTACCATCGATGCAGAACGATTGGAAACATCGAATATCACGTATCCGTGCCAATTATCAATAGAAAGAACGATTGCGGGAGCTGGGAAGTGAATCCTCAGCTACCGTCGATGCAGAACGATTGGAAACATCGAATATCACGTATGCGTGCCACTTATCGATAGAAAGAACGATTGCGGGAGCTGGAAAGTGGATCCTTAGCTACCGTCGATGCGAAACGATTGCAAACATCGAATAGCACGTATTCCTGCCAATTATCGATAGAAAGAACGATTGCGGGAGCTGGGAAGTGAATCCTTACCTACCGTCGATGCGAAACGATTGGAAACATCGAATATCACGTATTCGTCCGAATTTTAGATAGAAAGAATGATTGCGGGAGCTGGGAAGTGAATCCATACCTACCGTCGATGCGAAACGATTGGAAACATCGAATATCACGTATGCGTGCCAATTATCGATAGAAAGAACGATTATGGGGGCAGGGAAGTGAATCCTTAGCTACCGCCGATGCGAAACGATTGGAAACATCAAATATCACGTATTCGTCCGAATTTTAGATAGAAAGAATGATTGCGGGAGCTGGGAAGTGAATCCATACCTACCGTCGATGCGAAACGATTGGAAACATCGAATATCACGTATGCATGCCAATTATCGATAGAACGAACGATTGCGGGAGCTGGAAAGTGGATCCTTAGCTACCGTCGATGCGAAACGATTGCAAACATCGAATAGCACGTATTCGTGCCAATTATCGATAGAAAGAACGATTGCGGGAGCTGGGAAGTGAATCCTTACCT
Organism: Nomada ferruginata; assembly: GCA_963583965.1. Lineage (NCBI taxonomy): Eukaryota > Metazoa > Arthropoda > Insecta > Hymenoptera > Apidae > Nomada > Nomada ferruginata. Next base: position 1,457,831 of record OY757225.1, on the reverse strand, counting down.
ACCGTCGATGCAACACGATTGGAAACATCGAATATCACGTATTCGTGCGAATTTTAGATAGAAAGAATGATTGCGGGAGCTGGGAAGTGAATTCTTACCTACCGTCGATGCGAAACGATTGGAAACATCGAATATCACGTATGCGTGCCAATTATCGATAGAACGAACGATTGCGGGAGCTGGAAAGTGGATCCTTAGCTACCGTCGATGCGAAACGATTGCAAACATCGAATAGCACGTATTCGTGCCAATTATCGATAGAAAGAACGATTGCGGGAGCTGGGAAGTGAATCCTTACCTACCGTCGATGCGAAACGATTGGAAACATCGAATATCACGTATTCGTCCGAATTTTAGATAGAAAGAATGATTGCGGGAGCTGGGATGTGAATCCATACCTACCGTCGATGCGAAACGATTGGAAACATCGAATATCACGTATGCGTGCCAATTATCGATAGAAAGAACGATTATGGGGGCAGGGAAGTGAATCCTCAGCTACCGTCGATGCAGAACGATTGGAAACATTGAATATCACGTATGCGTGCCAATTATCGATAGAAAGAACGATTGCTGGAGCTGGGAAGTGAATCCTTACCTACCGTCGATGCAAAACGATTGGAAACATCGAATATCACGTATTCGTGCGAATTTTAGATAGAAAGAATGATTGCGGGAGCTGGGAAGTGAATCCTTAGCTACCGCCGATGCGAAACGATTGGAAACATCGAATATCACGTATTCGTGCGAATTTTAGATAGAAAGAATGATTGCGGGAGCTGGGAAGTGAATCCTTACCTTCCGTCGATGCGTAACGATTGGAAACATCGAATATCACGTATGCGTGCCAATTATCGATAGAACGAACGATTGCGGGAGCTGGAAAGTGGATCCTTAGCTACCGTCGACGCAGAACGATTGGAAACATCGAATATCACGTATTCGTGCCAATTTTAGATAGAAAGAACGATTGCTGGAGCTGGGAAGTGAATCCTTACCTACCGTCGATGCAAAACGATTGGAAACATCGAATAGCACGTATTCGTGCCAATTATCGATAGAAAGAACGATTGCGGGAGCTGGAAAGTGAATCCTTACCTACCGTCGATGCGAAACGATTGGAAACATCGAATATCACGTATGCGTGCCAATTATCGATAGAAAGAACGATTGCTGGAGCTGGGAAGTGAATCCTTACCTACCGTCGATGCGAAACGATTGGAAACATCGAATTTCACGTATTCGTCCGAATTTTAGATAGAAAGAATGATTGCGGGAGCTGGGATGTGAATCCATACCTACCGTCGATGCGAAACGATTGGAAACATCGAATATCACGTATGCATGCCAATTATCGATAGAAAGAACGATTATGGGGGCAGGGAAGTGAATCCTCAGCTACCGTCGATGCAGAACGATTGGAAACATCGAATATCACGTATGCGTGCCAATTATCGATAGAAAGAACGATTGCGGTTGCTGGGAAGTGAATTCTTAGCTACCGTCGATGCAGAACGATTGGAAACATCGAATATCACGTATGCGTGCCAATTATCGATAGAAAGAACGATTGCTGGAGCTGGGAAGTGAATCCTTACCTACTGTCGATGCAAAACGATTGGAAACATCGAATATCACGTATTCGTGCGAATTTTAGATAGAAAGAATGATTGCGGGAGCTGGGAAGTGAATCCTTACCTACCGTCGATGCGAAACGATTGGAAACATCGAATATCACGTATGCGTGCCAATTTTAGATAGAAAGAACGATTGCTGGAGCTGGGAAGTGAATCCTTAGCTACCGCCGATGCGAAACGATTGGAAACATCGAATATCACGTATGCGTGCCAATTATCGATATAACGAACGATTGCGGGAGCTGGAAAGTGGATCCTTAGCTACCGTCGATGCGAAACGATTGCAAACATCGAATAGCACGTATTCGTGCCAATTATCGATAGAAAGAACGATTGCGGGAGCTGGGAAGTGAATCCTTACCTACCGTCGATGCAACACGATTGGAAACATCGAATATCACGTATTCGTGCGAATTTTAGATAGAAAGAATGATTGCGGGAGCTGGGAAGTGAATCCTTACCTACCGTCGATGCGAAACGATTGGAAACATCGAATAGCACGTATTCGTGCCAATTATCGATAGAAAGAACGATTGCGGTTGCTGGGAAGTGAATTCTTAGCTACCGTCGATGCAGAACGATTGGAAACATCGAATATCACGTATGCGTGCCAATTATCGATAGAAAGAACGATTGCTGGAGCTGGGAAGTGAATCCTTACCTACCGTCGATGCAAAACGATTGGAAACGTCGAATATCACGTATTCGTGCGAATTTTAGATAGAAAGAATGATTGCGGGAGCTGGGAAGTGAATCCTTAGCTACCGTCGATGCGAAACGATTGGAAATATCGAATATCACGTATGCGTGCCAATTTTAGATAGAAAGAACGATTGCTGGAGCTGGGAAGTGAATCCTTACCTACCGTCGATGCGAAACGATTGGAAACATCGAATATTACGTATGCGTGCCAATTATCGATAGAACGAACGATTGCGGGAGCTGGAAAGTGGATCCTTAGCTTCCGTCGATGCAGAACAATTAGAAACATCGAAAATCACATATTCGTGCCAATTATCGATAGAAAGAACGATTGCGGGAGCTGGGAAGTGAATCCTCAGCTACCATCGATGCAGAACGATTGGAAACATCGAATATCACGTATCCGTGCCAATTATCAATAGAAAGAACGATTGCTGGAGCTGGGAAGTGAATCCTTACCTACCGTCGATGCAGAACGATTGGAAACATCGAATATCACGTATGCGTGCCACTTATCGATAGAAAGAACGATTGCGGGAGCTGGAAAGTGGATCCTTAGCTACCGTCGATGCGAAACGATTGGAAACATCGAATATCACGTATGCGTGCCAATTATCGATAGAAAGAACGATTGCGGGAGCTGGGAAGTGAATCCTTACCTACCGTCGATGCGAAACGATTGGAAACATCGAATATCACGTATTCGTCCGAATTTTAGATAGAAAGAATGATTGCGGGAGCTGGGAAGTGAATCCATACCTACCGTCGATGCGAAACGATTGGAAACATCGAATATCACGTATGCGTGCCAATTATCGATAGAAAGAACGATTATGGGGGCAGGGAAGTGAATCCTTAGCTACCGCCGATGCGAAACGATTGGAAACATCAAATATCACGTATTCGTCCGAATTTTAGATAGAAAGAATGATTGCGGGAGCTGGGAAGTGAATCCATACCTACCGTCGATGCGAAACGATTGGAAACATCGAATATCACGTATGCATGCCAATTATCGATAGAACGAACGATTGCGGGAGCTGGAAAGTGGATCCTTAGCTACCGTCGATGCGAAACGATTGCAAACATCGAATAGCACGTATTCGTGCCAATTATCGATAGAAAGAACGATTGCGGGAGCTGGGAAGTGAATCCTTACCTACCGTCGATGCAACACGATTGGAAACATCGAATATCACGTATTCGTGCGAATTTTAGATAGAAAGAATGATTGCGGGAGCTGGGAAGTGAATTCTTACCTACCGTCGATGCGAAACGATTGGAAACATCGAATATCACGTATGCGTGCCAATTATCGATAGAACGAACGATTGCGGGAGCTGGAAAGTGGATCCTTAGCTACCGTCGATGCGAAACGATTGCAAACATCGAATAGCACGTATTCGTGCCAATTATCGATAGAAAGAACGATTGCGGGAGCTGGGAAGTGAATCCTTACCTACCGTCGATGCGAAACGATTGGAAACATCGAATATCACGTATTCGTCCGAATTTTAGATAGAAAGAATGATTGCGGGAGCTGGGATGTGAATCCATACCTACCGTCGATGCGAAACGATTGGAAACATCGAATATCACGTATGCGTGCCAATTATCGATAGAAAGAACGATTATGGGGGCAGGGAAGTGAATCCTCAGCTACCGTCGATGCAGAACGATTGGAAACATTGAATATCACGTATGCGTGCCAATTATCGATAGAAAGAACGATTGCTGGAGCTGGGAAGTGAATCCTTACCTACCGTCGATGCAAAACGATTGGAAACATCGAATATCACGTATTCGTGCGAATTTTAGATAGAAAGAATGATTGCGGGAGCTGGGAAGTGAATCCTTAGCTACCGCCGATGCGAAACGATTGGAAACATCGAATATCACGTATTCGTGCGAATTTTAGATAGAAAGAATGATTGCGGGAGCTGGGAAGTGAATCCTTACCTTCCGTCGATGCGTAACGATTGGAAACATCGAATATCACGTATGCGTGCCAATTATCGATAGAACGAACGATTGCGGGAGCTGGAAAGTGGATCCTTAGCTACCGTCGACGCAGAACGATTGGAAACATCGAATATCACGTATTCGTGCCAATTTTAGATAGAAAGAACGATTGCTGGAGCTGGGAAGTGAATCCTTACCTACCGTCGATGCAAAACGATTGCAAACATCGAATAGCACGTATTCGTGCCAATTATCGATAGAAAGAACGATTGCGGGAGCTGGAAAGTGAATCCTTACCTACCGTCGATGCGAAACGATTGGAAACATCGAATATCACGTATGCGTGCCAATTATCGATAGAAAGAACGATTGCTGGAGCTGGGAAGTGAATCCTTACCTACCGTCGATGCGAAACGATTGGAAACATCGAATTTCACGTATTCGTCCGAATTTTAGATAGAAAGAATGATTGCGGGAGCTGGGATGTGAATCCATACCTACCGTCGATGCGAAACGATTGGAAACATCGAATATCACGTATGCATGCCAATTATCGATAGAAAGAACGATTATGGGGGCAGGGAAGTGAATCCTCAGCTACCGTCGATGCAGAACGATTGGAAACATCGAATATCACGTATTCGTCCGAATTTTAGATAGAAAGAATGATTGCGGGAGCTGGGAAGTGAATCCATACCTACCGCCGATGCGAAACCATTGGAAACATCGAATATCACGTATTCGTGCGAATTTTAGATAGAAAGAATGATTGCGGGAGCTGGGAAGTGACTCCTTACCTACCGTCGATGCGAAACGATTGGAAACATCGAATATCACGTATGCGTGCCAATTATCGATAGAACGAACGATTGCGGGAGCTGGAAAGTGGATCCTTTGCTACCGTCGATGCAGAACGATTAGAAACATCGAATATCACATATTCGTGCCAATTATCGATAGAAAGAACGATTGCGGGAGCTGGGAAGTGAATCCTCAGCTACCATTGATGCAGAACGATTGGAAACATCGAATATCACGTATCCGTGCCAATTATCAATAGAAAGAACGATTGCGGGAGCTGGGAAGTGAATCCTTAGCTACCGCCGATGCGAAACGATTGGAAACATCGAATATCACGTATTCGTCCGAATTTTAGATAGAAAGAATGATTGCGGGAGCTGGGAAGTGAATCCATACCTACCGTCGATGCGAAACGATTGGAAACATCGAATATCGCGTATTCGTGCCAATTATCGATAGAAAGAACGATTGCGGGAGCTGGGAAGTGAATCCTTACCTCCCGTCGATGCAGAACGATTGGAAACATCGAATGTAACGTATTCGAGCCAATTACCGACAGAAAGAACGATTGCGACGGCTGGGAAGTGAATCCTTACCTACCGTCGATGAAAAACGATTGGAAACATCGAATAGCACGTATTCGTGCCAATTATCGATAGAAAGAACGATTGCGGGAGCTGGGAAGTGAATCCTCACCAATCGTCGATGCAAAACGATTGCAAACATCGACGAGCACGTATTCGTGCCAATTATCGGTACAAAGAACGATTGCGGGAGCTGGGAAGTGAATCCTTTCCTACCGTCGATGCGAAACGATTGGAAACATCGAATATCACGTATTCGTGCGAATTTTACATAGAAAGAATGATTGCGGGAGCTGGGAAGTGAATCCTTACCTACCGTCGTTGCGAAACGATTGGAAACATCGAATATCACGTATGCGTGCCAATTATCGATAGAACGAACGATTGCGGGAGCTGGAAAGTGGATCCTTAGCTACCGTCGATGCAGAACGATTGGAAACATCGAATATCACATATTCGTGTCAATTATCGATAGAAAGAACGATTGCGGGAGCTGGGAAGTGAATCCTCAGCTACCGTCGATGCAGAACGATTGGAAACATCGAATATCACGTATGCGTGCCACTTATCGATAGAAAGAACGATTGCGGGAGCTGGAAAGTGGATCCTTAGCTACCGTCGATGCGAAACGATTGCAAACATCGAATAGCACGTATTCCTGCCAATTATCGATAGAAAGAACGATTGCGGGAGCTGGGAAGTGAATCCTTACCTACCGTCGATGCGAAACGATTGGAAACATCGAATATCACGTATTCGTCCGAATTTTAGATAGAAAGAATGATTGCGGGAGCTGGGAAGTGAATCCATACCTACCGTCGATGCGAAACGATTGGAAACATCGAATATCACGTATGCGTGCCAATTATCGATAGAAAGAACGATTATGGGGGCAGGGAAGTGAATCCTTAGCTACCGCCGATGCGAAACGATTGGAAACATCAAATATCACGTATTCGTCCGAATTTTAGATAGAAAGAATGATTGCGGGAGCTGGGAAGTGAATCCATACCTACCGTCGATGCGAAACGATTGGAAACATCGAATATCACGTATGCGTGCCAATTATCGATAGAACGAACGATTGCGGGAGCTGGAAAGTGAATCCTTACCTACCGTCGATGCAACACGATTGGAAACATCGAATATCACGTATTCCTGCCAATTATCGATAGAAAGAACGATTGCGGGAGCTGGGAAGTGAATCCTTACCTACCGTCGATGCGAAACGATTGGAAACATCGAATATCACGTATGCGTGCCAATTATCGATAGAACGAACGATTGCGCGAGCTGGAAAGTGAATCCTTACCTACCGTCGATGCGAAACGATTGGAAACATCGAATATCACGTATGCGTGCCAATTATCGATAGAACGAACGATTGCGGGAGCTGGAAAGTGAATCCTTACCTACCGTCGATGCGAAACGATTGGAAACATCGAATATCACGTATTCGTCCGAATTTTAGATAGAAAGAATGATTGCGGGAGCTGGGATGTGAATCCATACCTACCGTCGATGCGAAACGATTGGAAACATCGAATATCACGTATGCGTGCCAATTATCGATAGAAAGAACGATTATGGGGGCAGGGAAGTGAATCCTCAGCTACCGTCGATGCAGAACGATTGGAAACATCGAATATCACGTATGCGTGCCAATTATCGATAGAAAGAACGATTGCGGTTGCTGGGAAGTGAATTCTTAGCTACCGTCGATGCAGAACGATTGGAAACATCGAATATCACGTATGCGTGCCAATTATCGATAGAAAGAACGATTGCTGGAGCTGGGAAGTGAATCCTTACCTACCGTCGATGCAAAACGATTGGAAACATCGAATATCACGTATTCTTACGAATTTTAGATAGAAAGAACGATTGCGGGAGCTGGGAAGTGAATCCTCACCAATCGTCGATGCAAAACGATTGCAAACATCGAATAGCACGTATTCGTGCCAATTATCGGTACAAAGAACGATTGCGGGAGCTGGGAAGTGAATCCTTTCCTACCGTCGATGCGAAACGATTGGAAACATCGAATATCACGTATTCGTGCGAATTTTAGATAGAAAGAATGATTGCGGGAGCTGGGAAGTGAATCCTTACCTACCGTCGATGCGAAACGATTGGAAACATCGTATATCACGTATGCGTGCCAATTATCGATAGAACGATCGATTGCGGGAGCTGGAAAGAGGATCCTTAGCTACCGTCGATGCGAAACGATTGCAAACATCGAATAGCACGTATTCCTGCCAATTATCGATAGAAAGAACGATTGCGGGAGCTGGGAAGTGAATCCTTACCTACCGTCGATGCGAAACGATTGGAAACATCGAATATCACATATTCGTGTCAATTATCGATAGAAAGAACGATTGCGGGAGCTGGGAAGTGAATCCTCAGCTACCGTCGATGCAGAACGATTGGAAACATCGAATATCACGTATGCGTGCCACTTATCGATAGAAAGAACGATTGCGGGAGCTGGAAAGTGGATCCTTAGCTACCGTCGATGCGAAACGATTGCAAACATCGAATAGCACGTATTCCTGCCAATTATCGATAGAAAGAACGATTGCGGGAGCTGGGAAGTGAATCCTTACCTACCGTCGATGCGAAACGATTGGAAACATCGAATATCACGTATTCGTCCGAATTTTAGATAGAAAGAATGATTGCGGGAGCTGGGAAGTGAATCCATACCTACCGTCGATGCGAAACGATTGGAAACATCGAATATCACGTATGCGTGCCAATTATCGATAGAAAGAACGATTATGGGGGCAGGGAAGTGAATCCTTAGCTTCCGCCGATGCGAAACGATTGGAAACATCAAATATCACGTATTCGTCCGAATTTTAGATAGAAAGAATGATTGCGGGAGCTGGGAAGTGAATCCATACCTACCGTCGATGCGAAACGATTGGAAACATCGAATATCACGTATGCGTGCCAATTATCGATAGAACGAACGATTGCGGGAGCTGGAAAGTGGATCCTTAGCTACCGTCGATGCGAAACGATTGCAAACATCGAATAGCACGTATTCGTGCCAATTATCGATAGAAAGAACGATTGCGGGAGCTGGGAAGTGAATCCTTACCTACCGTCGATGCAACACGATTGGAAACATCGAATATCACGTATTCGTGCGAATTTTAGATAGAAAGAATGATTGCGGGAGCTGGGAAGTGAATTCTTACCTACCGTCGATGCGAAACGATTGGAAACATCGAATATCACGTATGCGTGCCAATTATCGATAGAACGAACGATTGCGGGAGCTGGAAAGTGAATCCTTACCTACCGTCGATGCGAAACGATTGGAAACATCGAATATCACGTATGCGTGCCAATTATCGATAGAACGAACGATTGCGGGAGCTGGAAAGTGAATCCTTACCTACCGTCGATGCGAAACGATTGGAAACATCGAATATCACGTATTCGTCCGAATTTTAGATAGAAAGAATGATTGCGGGAGCTGGGATGTGAATCCATACCTACCGTCGATGCGAAACGATTGGAAACATCGAATATCACGTATGCGTGCCAATTATCGATAGAAAGAACGATTATGGGGGCAGGGAAGTGAATCCTCAGCTACCGTCGATGCAGAACGATTGGAAACATCGAATATCACGTATGCGTGCCAATTATCGATAGAAAGAACGATTGCGGTTGCTGGGAAGTGAATTCTTAGCTACCGACGATGCAGAACGATTGGAAACATCGAATATCACGTATGCGTGCCAATTATCGATAGAAAGAACGATTGCTGGAGCTGGGAAGTGAATCCTTACCTACCGTCGATGCAAAACGATTGGAAACATCGAATATCACGTATTCTTGCGAATTTTAGATAGAAAGAACGATTGCGGGAGCTGGGAAGTGAATCCTCACCAATCGTCGATGCAAAACGATTGCAAACATCGAATAGCACGTATTCGTGCCAATTATCGGTACAAAGAACGATTGCGGGAGCTGGGAAGTGAATCCTTTCCTACCGTCGATGCGAAACGATTGGAAACATCGAATATCACGTATTCGTGCGAATTTTAGATAGAAAGAATGATTGCGGGAGCTGGGAAGTGAATCCTTACCTACCGTCGATGCGAAACGATTGGAAACATCGTATATCACGTATGCGTGCCAATTATCGATAGAACGATCGATTGCGGGAGCTGGAAAGAGGATCCTTAGCTACCGTCGATGCGAAACGATTGCAAACATCGAATAGCACGTATTCCTGCCAATTATCGATAGAAAGAACGATTGCGGGAGCTGGGAAGTGAATCCTTACCTACCGTCGATGCGAAACGATTGGAAACATCGAATATCACATATTCGTGTCAATTATCGATAGAAAGAACGATTGCGGGAGCTGGGAAGTGAATCCTTACCTACCGTCGATGCAACACGATTGGAAACATCGAATATCACGTATTCGTGCGAATTTTAGATAGAAAGAATGATTGCGGGAGCTGGGAAGTGAATTCTTACCTACCGTCGATGCGAAACGATTGGAAACATCGAATATCACGTATGCGTGCCAATTATCGATAGAACGAACGATTGCGGGAGCTGGAAAGTGAATCCTTACCTACCGTCGATGCGAAACGATTGGAAACATCGAATATCACGTATGCGTGCCAATTATCGATAGAACGAACGATTGCGGGAGCTGGAAAGTGAATCCTTACCTACCGTCGATGCGAAACGATTGGAAACATCGAATATCACGTATTCGTCCGAATTTTAGATAGAAAGAATGATTGCGGGAGCTGGGAAGTGAATCCTTACCTACCGTCGATGCGAAACGATTGGAAACATCGAATATCACCTATGCGTGCCAATTATCGATAGAACGATCGATTGCGGGATCTGGAAAGTGGATCCTTAGCTACCGTCGATGCGAAACGATTGCAAACATCGAATAGCACGTATTCCTGCCAATTATCGATAGAAAGAACGATTGCGGGAGCTGGGAAGTGAATCCTTACCTACCGTCGATGCGAAACGATTGGAAACATCGAATATCACATATTCGTGTCAATTATCGATAGAAAGAACGATTGCGGGAGCTGGGAAGTGAATCCTCAGCTACCGTCGATGCAGAACGATTGGAAACATCGAATATCACGTATGCGTGCCACTTATCGATAGAAAGAACGATTGCGGGAGCTGGAAAGTGGATCCTTACCTACCGTCGATGCGAAACGATTGCAAACATCGAATAGCACGTATTCCTGCCAATTATCGATAGAAAGAACGATTGCGGGAGCTGGGAAGTGAATCCTTACCTACCGTCGATGCGAAACGATTGGAAACATCGAATATCACGTATTCGTCCGAATTTTAGATAGAAAGAATGATTGCGGGAGCTGGGATGTGAATCCATACCTACCGTCGATGCGAAACGATTGGAAACATCGAATATCACGTATGCGTGCCAATTATCGATAGAAAGAACGATTATGGGGGCAGGGAAGTGAATCCTCAGCTACCGTCGATGCAGAACGATTGGAAACATCGAATATCACGTATGCGTGCCAATTATCGATAGAAAGAACGATTGCGGTTGCTGGGAAGTGAATTCTTAGCTACCGTCGATGCAGAACGATTGGAAACATCGAATATCACGTATGCGTGCCAACTATCGATAGAAAGAACGATTGCTGGAGCTGGGAAGTGAATCCTTACCTACCGTCGATGCAGAACGATTGGAAACATCGAATATCACGTATGCGTGCCAATTATCGATAGAACAAACGATTGCGGGAGCTGGAAAGTGAATCCTTACCTACCGTCGATGCGAAACGATTGGAAACATCGAATATCACGTATGCGTGCCAATTATCGATAGAACGAACGATTGCGGGAGCTGGAAAGTGAATCCTTACCTACCGTCGATGCGAAACGATTGGAAACATCGAATATCACGTATTCGTCCGAATTTTAGATAGAAAGAATGATTGCGGGAGCTGGGATGTGAATCCATACCTACCGTCGATGCGAAACGATTGGAAACATCGAATATCACGTATGCGTGCCAATTATCGATAGTAAGAACGATTATGGGGGCAGGGAAGTGAATCCTCAGCTACCGTCGATGCAGAACGATTGGAAACATCGAATATCACGTATGCGTGCCAATTATCGATAGAAAGAACGATTGCGGTTGCTGGGAAGTGAATCCTTACCTACCGTCGATGCAAAACGATTGGAAACATCGAATATCACGTATTCGTGCGAATTTTAGATAGAAAGAATGATTGCGGGAGCTGGGAAGTGAATCCTTACCTACCGTCGATGCGAAACGATTGGAAACATCGAATATCACGTATGCGTGCCAATTTTAGATAGAAAGAACGATTGCTGGAGCTGGGAAGTGAATCCTTACCTACCGTCGATGCAAAACGATTGGAAACATCGAATATCACATATTCGTGTCAATTATCGATAGAAAGAACGATTGCGGGAGCTGGGAAGTGAATCCTCAGCTACCGTCGATGCAGAACGATTGGAAACATCGAATATCACGTATGCGTGCCACTTATCGATAGAAAGAACGATTGCGGGAGCTGGAAAGTGGATCCTTAGGTACCGTCGATGCGAAACGATTGCAAACATCGAATAGCACGTATTCCTGCCAATTATCGATAGAAAGAACGATTGCGGGAGCTGGGAAGTGAATCCTTACCTACCGTCCATGCGAAACGATTGGAAACATCGAATATCACGTATTCGTCCGAATTTTAGATAGAAAGAATGATTGCGGGAGCTGGGAAGTGAATTCATACCTACCGTCGATGCGAAACGATTGGAAACATCGAATATCACGTATGCGTGCCAATTATCGATAGAAAGAACGATTATGGGGGCAGGGAAGTGAATCCTTAGCTACCGCCGATGCGAAACGATTGGAAACATCAAATATCACGTATTCGTCCGAATTTTAGATAGAAAGAATGATTGCGGGAGCTGGGAAGTGAATCCATACCTACCGTCGATGCGAAACGATTGGAAACATCGAATATCACGTATGCGTGCCAATTATCGATAGAACGAACAATTGCGGAAGCTGGAAAGTGGATCCTTAGCTACCGTCGATGCGAAACGATTGCAAACATCGAATAGCACGTATTCGTGCCAATTATCGATAGAAAGAACGATTGCGGGAGCTGGGAAGTGAATCCTTACCTACCGTCGATGCAACACGATTGGAAACATCGAATATCACGTATGCGTGCCAATTATCGATAGAACGAACGATTGCGGGAGCTGGAAAGTGAATCCTTACCTACCGTCGATGCGAAACGATTGGAAACATCGAATATCACGTATTCGTCCGAATTTTAGATAGAAAGAATGATTGCGGGAGCTGGGATGTGAATCCATACCTACCGTCGATGCGAAACGATCGGAAACATCGAATATCACGTATGCGTGCCAATTATCGATAGAAAGAACGATTATGGGGGCAGGGAAGTGAATCCTCAGCTACCGTCGATGCAGAACGATTGGAAACATCGAATATCACGTATGCGTGCCAATTATCGATAGAAAGAACGATTGCGGTTGCTGGGAAGTGAATTCTTAGCTACCGTCGATGCAGAACGATTGGAAACATCGAATATCACGTATGCGTGCCAATTATCGATAGAAAGAACGATTGCTGGAGCTGGGAAGTGAATCCTTACCTACCGTCGATGCAGAACGATTGGAAACATCGAATATCACGTATGCGTGCCAATTATCGATAGAACAAACGATTGCGGGAGCTGGAAAGTGAATCCTTACCTACCGTCGATGCGAAACGATTGGAAACATCGAATATCACGTATGCGTGCCAATTATCGATAGAACGAACGATTGCGGGAGCTGGAAAGTGAATCCTTACCTACCGTCGATGCGAAACGATTGGAAACATCGAATATCACGTATTCGTCCGAATTTTAGATAGAAAGAATGATTGCGGGAGCTGGGATGTGAATCCATACCTACCGTCGATGCGAAACGATTGGAAACATCGAATATCACGTATGCGTGCCAATTATCGATAGTAAGAACGATTATGGGGGCAGGGAAGTGAATCCTCAGCTACCGTCGATGCAGAACGATTGGAAACATCGAATATCACGTATGCGTGCCAATTATCGATAGAAAGAACGATTGCGGTTGCTGGGAAGTGAATCCTTACCTACCGTCGATGCAAAACGATTGGAAACATCGAATATCACGTATTCGTGCGAATTTTAGATAGAAAGAATGATTGCGGGAGCTGGGAAGTGAATCCTTACCTACCGTCGATGCGAAACGATTGGAAACATCGAATATCACGTATGCGTGCCAATTTTAGATAGAAAGAACGATTGCTGGAGCTGGGAAGTGAATCCTTACCTACCGTCGATGCAAAACGATTGGAAACATCGAATATCACATATTCGTGTCAATTATCGATAGAAAGAACGATTGCGGGAGCTGGGAAGTGAATCCTCAGCTACCGTCGATGCAGAACGATTGGAAACATCGAATATCACGTATGCGTGCCACTTATCGATAGAAAGAACGATTGCGGGAGCTGGAAAGTGGATCCTTAGCTACCGTCGATGCGAAACGATTGCAAACATCGAATAGCACGTATTCCTGCCAATTATCGATAGAAAGAACGATTGCGGGAGCTGGGAAGTGAATCCTTACCTACCGTCCATGCGAAACGATTGGAAACATCGAATATCACGTATTCGTCCGAATTTTAGATAGAAAGATGATTGCGGGAGCTGGGAAGTGAATTCATACCTACCGTCGATGCGAAACGATTGGAAACATCGAATATCACGTATGCGTGCCAATTATCGATAGAAAGAACGATTATGGGGGCAGGGAAGTGAATCCTTAGCTACCGCCGATGCGAAACGATTGGAAACATCAAATATCACGTATTCGTCCGAATTTTAGATAGAAAGAATGATTGCGGGAGCTGGGAAGTGAATCCATACCTACCGTCGATGCGAAACGATTGGAAACATCGAATATCACGTATGCGTGCCAATTATCGATAGAACGAACAATTGCGGAAGCTGGAAAGTGGATCCTTAGCTACCGTCGATGCGAAACGATTGCAAACATCGAATAGCACGTATTCGTGCCAATTATCGATAGAAAGAACGATTGCGGGAGCTGGGAAGTGAATCCTTACCTACCGTCGATGCAACACGATTGGAAACATCGAATATCACGTATTCGTGCGAATTTTAGATAGAAAGAATGATTGCGGGAGCTGGGAAGTGAATTCTTACCTACCGTCGATGCGAAACGATTGGAAACATCGAATATCACGTATGCGTGCCAATTATCGATAGAACGAACGATTGCGGGAGCTGGAAAGTGAATCCTTACCTACCGTCGATGCGAAACGATTGGAAACATCGAATATCACGTATGCGTGCCAATTATCGATAGAACGAACGATTGCGGGAGCTGGAAAGTGAATCCTTACCTACCGTCGATGCGAAACGATTGGAAACATCGAATATCACGTATTCGTCCGAATTTTAGATAGAAAGAATGATTGCGGGAGCTGGGAAGTGAATCCTTACCTACCGTCGATGCGAAACGATTGGAAACATCGAATATCACCTATGCGTGCCAATTATCGATAGAACGATCGATTGCGGGAGCTGGAAAGTGGATCCTTAGCTACCGTCGATGCGAAACGATTGCAAACATCGAATAGCACGTATTCCTGCCAATTATCGATAGAAAGAACGATTGCGGGAGCTGGGAAGTGAATCCTTACCTACCGTCGATGCGAAACGATTGGAAACATCGAATATCACATATTCGTGTCAATTATCGATAGAAAGAACGATTGCGGGAGCTGGGAAGTGAATCCTCAGCTACCGTCGATGCAGAACGATTGGAAACATCGAATATCACGTATGCGTGCCACTTATCGATAGAAAGAACGATTATGGGGGCAGGGAAGTGAATCCTTAGCTACCGCCGATGCGAAACGATTGGAAACATCAAATATCACGTATTCGTCCGAATTTTAGATAGAAAGAATGATTGCGGGAGCTGGGAAGTGAATCCATACCTACCGTCGATGCGAAACGATTGGAAACATCGAATATCACGTATGCGTGCCAATTATCGATAGAAAGAACGATTATGGGGGCAGGGAAGTGAATCCTTAGCTACCGCCGATGCGAAACGATTGGAAACATCAAATATCACGTATTCGTCCGAATTTTAGATAGAAAGAATGATTGCGGGAGCTGGGAAGTGAATCCATACCTACCGTCGATGCGAAACGATTGGAAACATCGAATATCACGTATGCGTGCCAATTATCGATAGAACGAACGATTGCGGGAGCTGGAAAGTGGATCCTTAGCTACCGTCGATGCGAAACGATTGCAAACATCGAATAGCACGTATTCGTGCCAATTATCGATAGAAAGAACGATTGCGGGAGCTGGGAAGTGAATCCTTACCTACCGTCGATGCAACACGATTGGAAACATCGAATATCACGTATTCGTGCGAATTTTAGATAGAAAGAATGATTGCGGGAGCTGGGAAGTGAATTCTTACCTACCGTCGATGCGAAACGATTGGAAACATCGAATATCACGTATGCGTGCCAATTATCGATAGAACGAACGATTGCGGGAGCTGGAAAGTGAATCCTTACCTACCGTCGATGCGAAACGATTGGAAACATCGAATATCACGTATGCGTGCCAATTATCGATAGAACGAACGATTGCGGGAGCTGGAAAGTGAATCCTTACCTACCGTCGATGCGAAACGATTGGAAACATCGAATATCACGTATTCGTCCGAATTTTAGATAGAAAGAATGATTGCGGGAGCTGGGATGTGAATCCATACCTACCGTCGATGCGAAACGATTGGAAACATCGAATATCACGTATGCGTGCCAATTATCGATAGAAAGAACGATTATGGGGGCAGGGAAGTGAATCCTCAGCTACCGTCGATGCAGAACGATTGGAAACATCGAATATCACGTATGCGTGCCAATTATCGATAGAAAGAACGATTGCGGTTGCTGGGAAGTGAATTCTTAGCTACCGTCGATGCAGAACGATTGGAAACATCGAATATCACGTATGCGTGCCAATTATCGATAGAAAGAACGATTGCTGGAGCTGGGAAGTGAATCCTTACCTACCGTCGATGCAGAACGATTGGAAACATCGAATATCACGTATGCGTGCCAATTATCGATAGAACAAACGATTGCGGGAGCTGGAAAGTGAATCCTTACCTACCGTCGATGCGAAACGATTGGAAACATCGAATATCACGTATGCGTGCCAATTATCGATAGAACGAACGATTGCGGGAGCTGGAAAGTGAATCCTTACCTACCGTCGATGCGAAACGATTGGAAACATCGAATATCACGTATTCGTCCGAATTTTAGATAGAAAGAATGATTGCGGGAGCTGGGATGTGAATCCATACCTACCGTCGATGCGAAACGATTGGAAACATCGAATATCACGTATGCGTGCCAATTATCGATAGTAAGAACGATTATGGGGGCAGGGAAGTGAATCCTCAGCTACCGTCGATGCAGAACGATTGGAAACATCGAATATCACGTATGCGTGCCAATTATCGATAGAAAGAACGATTGCGGTTGCTGGGAAGTGAATCCTTACCTACCGTCGATGCAAAACGATTGGAAACATCGAATATCACGTATTCGTGCGAATTTTAGATAGAAAGAATGATTGCGGGAGCTGGGAAGTGAATCCTTACCTACCGTCGATGCGAAACGATTGGAAACATCGAATATCACGTATGCGTGCCAATTATCGATAGAACGAACGATTGCGGGAGCTGGGAATTTAATACTTACCTGACGTCGATGCAATACGATTGGAAACATCGAATAGCACGTATTCGTGCAAATTATCGATAGAAAGAACGATTGCGGGAGCTGGGAATTGAATCCATACCTACCGTCGATTTAAAACGATTGGAAACATCGAATATCACGTATTCGTGCCAATTATCGATAGAAAGAACGATTGCGGCAGCTGGGAAGTGAATCCTTACCTATCGTCGATGCAAAACGATTGGAAACATCGAATATCACGTATTCGTGCCAATTATCGATAGAAAGAACGATTGCGGGAGCTGGGAAGTGAATCCTTACCTACCGTCGATGCAAAACGATTGGAAACATCGAATAGCACGTATTTGTGGAAATTATCGATAGAAAGAACGATTGCGGGAGCTGGGAAGTGAATCCTTACCTACCGTCGATGCAAAACGATTGGAAACATCAAATAGCACGTATTCGTGCAAATTATCGATAGAAAGAACGATTGCGGCAGCTGGGAAGTGAATCCTTACCTATCGTTGATGCAAAACGATTGGAAACATCGAATATCACGTATTCGTGCCAATTATCGATAGAAAGAACGATTGCGGGAGCTGGGAAGTGAATCCTTACCTACCGTCGATGCAAAACGATTGGAAACATCGAATATCACGTATTCGTGCCAATTATCGATAGAAAGAATGATTGCGGGAGCTGGGAAGTGAATCCTTACCTACCGTCGATGCAAAACGATTGGAAGCATCGAATATCACGTATTCGTGCAAATTATCGACAGAAAGAACGATTGCGGGAGCTGGGACGTGAATCCTTACCTACCGTCGATGCAAAACGAGTGGAAACATCGAACATCACGTATTCGTGCCAATTATCGATAGAACGAACGATTGCGGGAGCTGGGAATTTAATACTTACCTACCGTCGATGCAAAACGATTGGAAACATCGAATATCACGTATTCGTGCCAATTATCGATAGAATGAACGATTGCGGGAGCTGGGAAGTGAATCCTTACCTACCGTCGATGCAAAACGATTGGAAACATCGAATATCACGTATTCGTGGAAAGTATCGACAGAAAGAACGATTGCGGGAGCTGGGACGTGAATCCTCACCTACCGTCGATGCAAAACGAGTGGAAACATCGAACATCACGTATTCGTGCCAATTATCGATAGAACGAACGATTGCGGGAGCTGGGAAGTGAATCCTTACCTACCGTCGATGCAAAACGATTGGAAACATCGAATATCACGTATTCGTGCAAATTATCGACAGAAAGAACGATTGCGGGAGCTGGGAAGTGAATCCTCAGCTACCGTCGATGCAGAACGATTGGAAACATCGAATATCACGTATGCGTGCCACTTATCGATAGAAAGAACGATTGCGGGAGCTGGAAAGTGGATCCTTAGCTACCGTCGATGCGAAACGATTGCAAACATCGAATAGCACGTATTCCTGCCAATTATCGATAGAAAGAACGATTGCGGGAGCTGGGAAGTGAATCCTTACCTACCGTCCATGCGAAACGATTGGAAACATCGAATATCACGTATTCGTCCGAATTTTAGATAGAAAGAATGATTGCGGGAGCTGGGAAGTGAATTCATACCTACCGTCGATGCGAAACGATTGGAAACATCGAATATCACGTATGCGTGCCAATTATCGATAGAAAGAACGATTATGGGGGCAGGGAAGTGAATCCTTAGCTACCGCCGATGCGAAACGATTGGAAACATCAAATATCACGTATTCGTCCGAATTTTAGATAGAAAGAATGATTGCGGGAGCTGGGAAGTGAATCCATACCTACCGTCGATGCGAAACGATTGGAAACATCGAATATCACGTATGCGTGCCAATTATCGATAGAACGAACAATTGCGGAAGCTGGAAAGTGGATCCTTAGCTACCGTCGATGCGAAACGATTGCAAACATCGAATAGCACGTATTCGTGCCAATTATCGATAGAAAGAACGATTGCGGGAGCTGGGAAGTGAATCCTTACCTACCGTCGATGCAGCACGATTGGAAACATCGAATATCACGTATTCGTGCGAATTTTAGATAGAAAGAATGATTGCGGGAGCTGGGAAGTGAATTCTTACCTACCGTCGATGCGAAACGATTGGAAACATCGAATATCACGTATGCGTGCCAATTATCGATAGAACGAACGATTGCGGGAGCTGGAAAGTGAATCCTTACCTACCGTCGATGCGAAACGATTGGAAACATCGAATATCACATATGCGTGCCAATTATCGATAGAACGAACGATTGCGGGAGCTGGAAAGTGAATCCTTACCTACCGTCGATGCGAAACGATTGGAAACATCGAATATCACGTATTCGTCCGAATTTTAGATAGAAAGAATGATTGCGGGAGCTGGGATGTGAATCCATACCTACCGTCGATGCGAAACGATTGGAAACATCGAATATCACGTATGCGTGCCAATTATCGATAGAAAGAACGATTATGGGGGCAGGGAAGTGAATTCTTAGCTACCGCCGATGCGAAACGATTGGAAACATCGAATATCACGTATTCGTCCGAATTTTAGATAGAAAGAATGATTGCGGGAGCTGGGAAGTGAATCCTTACCTACCGTCGATGCGAAACGATTGGAAACATCGAATATCACGTATTCGTCCGAATTTTAGATAGAAAGAATGATTGCGGGAGCTGGGAAGTGAATCCTTACCTACCGTCGATGCGAAACGATTGGAAACATCGAACATCACGTATTCGTGCCAATTATCGATAGAACGAACGATTGCGGGAGCTGGGAATTTAATACTTACCTACCGTCGATGCAAAACGATTGGAAACATCGAATATCACGTATTCGTGCCAATTATCGATAGAATGAACGATTGCGGGAGCTGGGAAGTGAATCCTTACCTACCGTCGATGCAAAACGATTGGAAACATCGAATATCACGTATTCGTGCAAAGTATCGACAGAAAGAACGATTGCGGGAGCTGGAAAGTGGATCCTTAGCTACCGTCGATGCGAAACGATTGCAAACATCGAATAGCACGTATTCGTGCCAATTATCGATAGAAAGAACGATTGCGGGAGCTGGGAAGTGAATCCTTACCTACCGTCGATGCGAAACGATTGGAAACATCGAATATCACATATTCGTGTCAATTATCGATAGAAAGAACGATTGCGGGAGCTGGGAAGTGAATCCTCAGCTACCGTCGATGCAGAACGATTGGAAACATCGAATATCACGTATGCGTGCCACTTATCGATAGAAAGAACGATTGCGGGAGCTGGAAAGTGGATCCTTAGCTACCGTCGATGCGAAACGATTGCAAACATCGAATAGCACGTATTCCTGCCAATTATCGATAGAAAGAACGATTGCGGGAGCTGGGAAGTGAATCCTTACCTACCGTCGATGCGAAACGATTGGAAACATCGAATATCACGTATTCGTCCGAATTTTAGATAGAAAGAATGATTGCGGGAGCTGGGAAGTGAATCCATACCTACCGTCGATGCGAAACGATTGGAAACATCGAATATCACGTATGCGTGCCAATTATCGATAGAAAGAACGATTATGGGGGCAGGGAAGTGAATCCTTAGCTACCGCCGATGCGAAACGATTGGAAACATCAAATATCACGTATTCGTCCGAATTTTAGATAGAAAGAATGATTGCGGGAGCTGGGAAGTGAATCCATACCTACCGTCGATGCGAAACGATTGGAAACATCGAATATCACGTATGCGTGCCAATTATCGATAGAACGAACGATTGCGGGAGCTGGAAAGTGGATCCTTAGCTACCGTCGATGCGAAACGATTGCAAACATCGAATAGCACGTATTCGTGCCAATTATCGATAGAAAGAACGATTGCGGGAGCTGGGAAGTGAATCCTTACCTACCGTCGATGCAACACGATTGGAAACATCGAATATCACGTATTCGTGCGAATTTTAGATAGAAAGAATGATTGCGGGAGCTGGGAAGTGAATTCTTACCTACCGTCGATGCGAAACGATTGGAAACATCGAATATCACGTATGCGTGCCAATTATCGATAGAACGAACGATTGCGGGAGCTGGAAAGTGAATCCTTACCTACCGTCGATGCGAAACGATTGGAAACATCGAATATCACGTATGCGTGCCAATTATCGATAGAACGAACGATTGCGGGAGCTGGAAAGTGAATCCTTACCTACCGTCGATGCGAAACGATTGGAAACATCGAATATCACGTATTCGTCCGAATTTTAGATAGAAAGAATGATTGCGGGAGCTGGGATGTGAATCCATACCTACCGTCGATGCGAAACGATTGGAAACATCGAATATCACGTATGCGTGCCAATTATCGATAGAAAGAACGATTATGGGGGCAGGGAAGTGAATCCTCAGCTACCGTCGATGCAGAACGATTGGAAACATCGAATATCACGTATGCGTGCCAATTATCGATAGAAAGAACGATTGCGGTTGCTGGGAAGTGAATTCTTAGCTACCGTCGATGCAGAACGATTGGAAACATCGAATATCACGTATGCGTGCCAATTATCGATAGAAAGAACGATTGCTGGAGCTGGGAAGTGAATCCTTACCTACCGTCGATGCAAAACGATTGGAAACATCGAATATCACGTATTCGTGCGAATTTTAGATAGAAAGAATGATTGCGGGAGCTGGGAAGTGAATCCTTACCTACCGTCGATGCGAAACGATTGGAAACATCGAATAGCACGTATTCGTGTCAATTATCGATAGAAAGAACGATTGCTGGAGCTGGGAAGTGTATCCTTAGCTACCGTCGATGCAGAACGATTGGAAACATCGAATTTCACGTATTCGTGCCAATTATCCATAGAAAGAACGATTGCGGCAGCAGGGAAGTGAATCCATACCTACCGCCGATGCGAAACGATTGGAAACATCGAATATCACGTATTCGTGCGAATTTTAGATAGAAAGAATGATTGCGGGAGCTGGGAAGTGAATCCTTACCTACCGTCGATGCGAAACGATTGGAAACATCGAATATCACGTATGCGTGCCAATTATCGATAGAACGAACGATTGCGGGAGCTGGAAAGTGGATCCTTAGCTACCGTCGATGCAGAACGATTAGAAACATCGAATATCACATATTCGTGCCAATTATCGATAGAAAGAACGATTGCGGGAGCTGGGAAGTGAATCCTCAGCTACCATCGATGCAGAACGATTGGAAACATCGAATATCACGTATCCGTGCCAATTATCAATAGAAAGAACGATTGCGGGAGCTGGGAAGTGAATCCTTAGCTACCGCCGATGCGAAACGATTTGAAACATCGAATATCACGTATTCGTCCGAATTTTAGATAGAAAGAATGATTGCGGGAGCTGGGAAGTGAATCCATACCTACCGCCGATGCGAAACCATTGAAAACATCGAATATCACGTATTCGTGCGAATTTTAGATAGAAAGAATGATTGCGGGAGCTGGGAAGTGACTCCTTACCTACCGTCGATGCGAAACGATTGGAAACATCGAATATCACGTATGCGTGCCAATTATCGATAGAACGAACGATTGCGGGAGCTGGAAAGTGTATCCTTTGCTACCGTCGATGCAGAACGATTAGAAACATCGAATATCACATATTCGTGCCAATTATCGATAGAAAGAACGATTGCGGGAGCTGGGAAGTGAATCCTCAGCTACCATCGATGCAGAACGATTGGAAACATCGAATATCACGTATCCGTGCCAATTATCAATAGAAAGAACGATTGCGGGAGCTGGGAAGTGAATCCTTAGCTACCGCCGATGCGAAACGATTGGAAACATCGAATATCACGTATTCGTCCGAATTTTAGATAGAAAGAATGATTGCGGGAGCTGGGAAGTGAATCCATACCTACCGTCGATGCGAAACGATTGGAAACATCGAATATCGCGTATTCGTGCCAATTATCGATAGAAAGAACGATTGCGGGAGCTGGGAAGTGAATCCTTACCTCCCGTCGATGCAGAACGATTGGAAACATCGAATGTAACGTATTCGAGCCAATTACCGACAGAAAGAACGATTGCGAGGGCTGGGAAGTGAATCCTTACCTACCGTCGATGAAAAACGATTGGAAACATCGAATAGCACGTATTCGTGCCAATTATCGATAGAAAGAACGATTGCGGGAGCTGGGAAGTGAATCCTCACCAATCGTCGATGCAAAACGATTGCAAACATCGACGAGCACGTATTCGTGCCAACTATCGGTACAAAGAACGATTGCGGGAGCTGGGAAGTGAATCCTTTCCTACCGTCGATGCGAAACGATTGGAAACATCGAGTATCACGTATTCGTGCGAATTTTACATAGAAAGAATGATTGCGGGAGCTGGGAAGTGAATCCTTACCTACCGTCGTTGCGAAACGATTGGAAACATCGAATATCACGTATGCGTGCCAATTATCGATAGAACGAACGATTGCGGGAGCTGGAAAGTGGATCCTTAGTGTCACGTCCCGGGATCCTCCGAAACGTGACGATCCGTAGGTGCAGCGCGCATCCGAATCGGCACACGATATGGATACAGGGCAGTTCTCTACCACACATCGACGTACGGCCACACACACACACACACACACACTGATAATTGTCCTGATGGTAGCATTAAGTCTAAGCAACTTCTTAAGTTAAGAAACCAGGGGTAAACGTGAGTATGCTGACTCACCTATGATAAGATAGATTATAAGAATACGTAGATTAAGAACCATGACGAATCAGGGTGTGCGGACCAATCCGTGTTTGTCCTTTCAAGTTAAGGACAAGCACGGATAAGTGCTGACGACAATAGCGAAGGGATAGCGCTGTCTCGCACGTGGGCATTCCAGAGTCAAGGCCTGGGAAAGGATCGGGTAATAATCCGCTGAACAAGACGATATACCTCGATGCATCAGCATCCGTTCCCAGAGCGATAACAACTGTCGCTCAGGAATGCACACGTTGCAAAGATACGAAGCGCGAGAACCGTCGCGAGAGCGATAACAACTGTCGCTCAGGAATGCACACGTTGCAAAGATACGAAGCGCGAGAACCGTCGCGGAACAGTCGTTCCCAGGACGGTGGCCCCTGCTGCATCAGCATCTTCTGGCTGCGGCAGTAGGGGCTGCTGCGTCAGCACCTGGGAGGAATAAAAGACCGGAGCGAACGGTCGCAAGGCAGTTCAGTTCCAACCGAGAAGTTAGAAACATCAAGTTCTATACGAGTGAAGTTCAATCCGGTAGTCTAACGGTGAAGTTCGACGAGTTCGTTGTAGTTGTGCCTGTAAGCGGCAAATCGTCAGCACGATCCACCATTTGTTACTTGTACTCTCAACTGTAGTCGACCGATAGGTAAAGGTGAGCATTAATAAACAGTAACACTTGACATTTCATCGGTCTTCCATTTTATACGAACAACTTACTACTCGCCGAATGTGTTCGGTAGATGCCCGCTGGAAATAGGCGAAGGCGT
This sequence comes from Nomada ferruginata, assembly GCA_963583965.1. NCBI lineage: Eukaryota > Metazoa > Arthropoda > Insecta > Hymenoptera > Apidae > Nomada > Nomada ferruginata. The sequence continues at coordinate 1,432,734 of OY757225.1, read as the reverse complement.
AGGAGAGGGGTCCAGTCGCGGCTCCGCCACAATATCAGGCGCCGGGAGCTGATCGCCGCCCGTCGCGTGCAATTAGCGCAAGAGACTGGGCCGTTGATCGACCTGACGTTAGATTCTCCACCGGCGCCAGTCGACCTGACGCTGGATTCTCCACGGGCGCCGATCGACTCGACAACCGCTGGCGCCGGGGCCGTTCCGTCCATCATCGACTTGACAGTCGGGGGTTCGCCCGAGCCCTCGACTTCGCGGGGTCCCTCCGCCCAAATACCCGTGTTGCCTTCCTCGCCTCACGCATCGCCTTTGTCCATCTAATACTCCCCCATCTCCCACGCATCCGAACAAACTCCGCAGCCCTTCGCTAGACGACAACTAGTTTACTCGTCATCCCCGGCTCAGACAACTACATCCTCGGTAGATTCAAGGGCAACCACGCCCGAATACTACCGGCCCTATATCGACCCCCCGGTCAGTCCCCCATCCCCGCAACAGCAACTCGACCCTCCGGACAGCGACGAGGAGTGGCCACATCAACAGATTTATCCGAATTACCCGGGATATTATCCCGTATTTATTAGCGACCGGTTCCCTGGTCAACCAAACGTCCCCGAAGGCGAGCCGGTCCCGGAAGAGTACCATACGTTGTTATTTCAAACTATATTTCTGCGCGAGGAATAATGTAACAGCCTCCACTGTATTAAATAAGAAAACAAAAAGAAAGTGGACGTAAATATAACTCATAAACAATCGATACCAATTGTTTTCCTGACCCCACCGCATCTTAACGTCCCGATCCCGGTTGACTGTCCTAAGAGACCAGTCATAGATCGAAATTGCGAGCGTATCCTGTTGAAGATTTGGCGCACGTTCCCGTTGGGCAACACGGATCCCGACGAGGACGTAACATATAAATTTTTTGGAGGCAGCGGTGGGAAGGGGACGACCTAATCGTCGACGCTTCACCCACGATCGACACGACGGAAGACACCAACGTGTTTCCGTACACGCGCAGTCCGGCGTATGTTATCAGGGAAGTTCGAGACTCGTTACCAAAACTGAAGGACCACAAAGTCATATTCATCGACATGCAAGGGAGTCCGATCGACGAGGGGGCAAAGGAGATCGCACGATCGGGCCTCTTGACGTCCTACGTCGATTTAACAATCGAACGAGCCCGACTGAAGACCGAGCAAGGTAAATACCTCATTGCCCTGCCGGTGAAGGAAAACCAGAGGACGCGTATAGAACCCCAAAACGTACAGGGCTGTTTGTCCTCGTTGCTGGACGTGATCAGAGAAAGGGATCTAGGATCGTTCTCCATCGCTCGAACCGAGACTCTGGACGAAGTACCATGGCGATACGTAATGAACGAACTTAAGAAAGTATTCCACGACGAGAACGTTCGGATCACCATTTGCACGGGAGAAGTGACTGTTCCGCCACCAGAGGCCAGACAATACATCATCGAGGAGAAACACGCGTCGGCATCGGGAGGACACAAAGGGGTGACAAAAACCTACCACAGGATAAGGCAACTGTACAATTGGGACAACATGAAGAAGGAAATCCAACAATTCGTGAGAGAGTGCAAGGAGTGCCAACTGAAAAAACTCACGAGAATCAAGACCAAACAACCTATGATACTGACCGATACGCCCGGCAAAGCGTTCGACAAAGTCAGTATGGACATCGTCGGACCCTTGCCTAGCACCAAAAAGGGCAACAAATACATACTAACCATGCAGGATCTACTAACCAAATATTCCCTAGCCATACCTCTCGAACGAACCACATCTGCGGACATCGCGGACGCGTTCGTTAAAAATCTTATCTGCCGTTTCGGATCGCCCCGAGCGATCCTGACCGATCAAGGAACGAATTTTACATCCTCATTGATGAAGAATGTGGCAAAGAAATTTCACATAAAACATTATGTCACGACGGCGTATCATCCGCAGAGCAACGGTTCCATCGAGAGGTCTCACCACGTATTAGTGGAGTATCTTAAGCAGTACATAGACAACGGTCGTAACAGCTGGGACGACTGGTTGGATCTGGCAATGTTTTCGTACAACACGTCGGTACACGAGGGGACCAGATTCTCGCCGCACGAATTAGTGTTTGGGCGAATAGCCAGGGAACCCGCGAGCGAAAAACCAATCAGCGAGAATCTGGAGCCAACGTACGCGGACTACCTGCGGGATCTCTACTATAAGATCGACGACGTTCAAGCGAAAGCTCGCGACAACCTTCAGCTCGCGAAGATCAGATCGAAAGAATACTACGATCGGGCAATAAACCCGCAGAACTTTAAAACAGGAGACCTGGTGTACATGATCCGGGAACCCCGAAAGGGAAAATTCGCGGACCAATACACCGGTCCACACAAAGTCATCGAGATACTATCTAATCAGAACGTCAAAATCTCCATCGACGGTAGTCCGCGAACAGTACATATGAATAAACTGAAGCTAGCGTATCTGAAAAATAGAATGTAAGCGATCGATCGGCCGACGGCGCGAGGAGATTCCTTCGAGAAGCGCGCACTCAACGCGTGACAATGCAATTTGCAGAATGAAAATCCCCTGCGAATTTTTGGAAGAGGAGGTCGAGGACCAAGAGTTCCAAGGCCCCTGGGACGGGGTCCTTCCTGCGACCCATCCCCAGGCTTACGGCGAGCTGTCGCAATTATATTGCACGACGATAAAGAGAGACACGGCTTGCATATACGTGCGGACCGGGAGACGAGTGTGCGTGCCCTGTTACGCCAAACTGCCACCCGAGGTCCAACAAACGTACCAGCCAGGAGGCTGGCACAATCTGTGCAACTACGACTCGACACTGGCCATCGCCAACTGCATCCTGTGCAACGAGAACTTCGTCGTCGTAAGACCGGCACAGGAATGCACCGAATGTATCGAGACGTACTTCGAAATGTCCACTTCAGAGGAATGGGCGGTGCAAACGGGACGCGTCGTTGACGTGATCACGCGATGGTGAATTAACGCGCGCCGACGAGTTTGGATCGGGGCTATGGGTTCGTAGGAAGGCGGCAACGTCGAGACGAATTTGGGACGCCGCTGAGAGCGCCCCGCCCCCGCCCCCACCGACAACCAATCCCAAACCTAAACTAATTACCGAAAGCGGCCAACAGTGGCCTCGTCGCTGACGTTGATCGATCGAAACGTTTCACGCCGCGTAATTAGAGAGTAATGCGTACTCGCGTATAGTCCCTACAAACGCGAATTCCAGTAATAAAGCGCGTGCGGTAATGTAAAGAATCGTTATTTTGTTTTGTTTCTTTGTACAGGAATTCACCATGTTCCTATGTATGTTAATATTGATTTACGCTCGAGTTGCCTGGGCTCTCGTCGGTTACGATTGCAACGGACAACACCTGAACGTAACTACGGTGTCGCTCAATTCGATCGGGGATTGCGACATCACACCAATCAAGACGCAGTCTCGAGAAGTCTACATCCAACTGCTTCAACTCTCGGAATTCAACTACGCACCGGTCATTTCGTGTAAAATCGAAATATCAAGAATAGTGTACCACTGCGGCATGCACTCGCACATCTCCGCTGTCCACAACGGCCTGAACGAATATCTCGAGGACATAACCGACCAACAATGCAAGCGAATGCACGAGGACGGCTCGTTCTCCCCAGGAAACCATGGCAAAATTGGCCGAAGACGCAGTTTCACGCTTTTGGAACGGATTCATTACGTTTGGATCAGCCAGCGCAGGAATATTGGCAATATTCGTCCTGCTGAAATTCGTAAAAGCAGTTGCCGATACATTCATTCATGGATACCAGCTACACGCGATCTACGGATGCGGTTTCCAACTCATCGGTGCTGTGTGGAGTTCTCTGTCGCACCTCTTGATCCGGAAAGGCGAAAGAAGCAGACAATACGCGGCATCCCGCGACGTAGAAGCTTTTCCACAAGGAACATCAACTACCGCTTCTCCACCGAAACCGACACTCCGAGAGTTCAGGCAAACCATTCGCGAACTGGAGCAAATTTCCTCCAGAAATTTGCTTCCCAAGGGGGAAGGTGTCACGTCCCGGGATCCTCCGAAACGTGACGATCCGTAGGTGCAGCGCGCATCCGAATCGGCACACGATATGGATACAGGGCAGTTCTCTACCACACATCGACGTACGGCCACACACACACACACACACACACTGATAATTGTCCTGATGGTAGCATTAAGTCTAAGCAACTTCTTAAGTTAAGAAACCAGGGGTAAACGTGAGTATGCTGACTCACCTATGATAAGATAGATTATAAGAATACGTAGATTAAGAACCGTGACGAATCAGGGTGTGCGGACCAATCCGTGTTTGTCCTTTCAAGTTAAGGACAAGCACGGATAAGTGCTGACGACAATAGCGAAGGGATAGCGCTGTCTCGCACGTGGGCATTCCAGAGTCAAGGCCTGGGAAAGGATCGGGTAATAATCCGCTGAACAAGACGATATACCTCGATGCATCAGCATCCGTTCCCAGAGCGATAACAACTGTCGCTCAGGAATGCACACGTTGCAAAGATACGAAGCGCGAGAACCGTCGCGAGAGCGATAACAACTGTCGCTCAGGAATGCACACGTTGCAAAGATACGAAGCGCGAGAACCGTCGCGAGAGCGATAACAACTGTCGCTCAGGAATGCACACGTTGCAAAGATACGAAGCGCGAGAACCGTCGCGGAACAGTCGTTCCCAGGACGGTGGCCCCTGCTGCATCAGCATCTTCTGGCTGCGGCAGTAGGGGCTGCTGCGTCAGCACCTGGGAGGAATAAAAGACCGGAGCGAACGGTCGCAAGGCAGTTCAGTTCCAACCGAGAAGTTAGAAACATCAAGTTCTATACGAGTGAAGTTCAATCCGGTAGTCTAACGGTGAAGTTCGACGAGTTCGTTGTAGTTGTGCCTGTAAGCGGCAAATCGTCAGCACGATCCACCATTTGTTACTTGTACTCTCAACTGTAGTCGACCGATAGGTAAAGGTGAGCATTAATAAACAGTAACACTTGACATTTCATCGGTCTTCCATTTTATACGAACAACTTACTACTCGCCGAATGTGTTCGGTAGATGCCCGCTGGAAATAGGCGAAGGCGTAGGAGAGGGGTCCAGTCGCGGCTCCGCCACAATATCAGGCGCCGGGAGCTGATCGCCGCCCGTCGCGTGCAATTAGCGCAAGAGACTGGGCCGTTGATCGACCTGACGTTAGATTCTCCACCGGCGCCAGTCGACCTGACGCTGGATTCTCCACGGGCGCCGATCGACTCGACAACCGCTGGCGCCGGGGCCGTTCCGTCCATCATCGACTTGACAGTCGGGGGTTCGCCCGAGCCCTCGACTTCGCGGGGTCCCTCCGCCCAAATACCCGTGTTGCCTTCCTCGCCTCACGCATCGCCTTTGTCCATCTCATACTCCCCCATCTCCCACGCATCCGAACAAACTCCGCAGCCCTTCGCTAGACGACAACTAGTTTACTCGTCATCCCCGGCTCAGACAACTACATCCTCGGTAGATTCAAGGGCAACCACGCCCGAATACTACCGGCCCTATATCGACCCCCCGGTCAGTCCCCCATCCCCGCAACAGCAACTCGACCCTCCGGACAGCGACGAGGAGTGGCCACATCAACAGATTTATCCGAATTACCCGGGATATTATCCCGTATTTATTAGCGACCGGTTCCCTGGTCAACCAAACGTCCGGGATCGGGAGATCCTAAGAGACCTGTCCTAAGAGACCAGTCATAGATCGAAATTGCGAGCGTATCCTGTTGAAGATTTGGCGCACGTTCCCGTTGGGCAACACGGATCCCGACGAGGACGTAACATTAGCTACCGTCGATGCAGAACGATTGCAAACATCGAATAGCACGTATTCCTGCCAATTATCGATAGAAAGAACGATTGCGGGGGCTGGGAAGTGAATCCTTACCTACCGTCGATGCGAAACGATTGGAAACATCGAATATCACGTATTCGTCCGAATTTTAGATAGAAAGAATGATTGCGGGAGCTGGGAAGTGAATCCATACCTACCGTCGATGCGAAACGATTGGAAACATCGAATATCACGTATGCGTGCCAATTATCGATAGAAAGAACGATTATGGGGGCAGGGAAGTGAATCCTTAGCTACCGCCGATGCGAAACGATTGGAAACATCAAATATCACGTATTCGTCCGAATTTTAGATAGAAAGAATGATTGCGGGAGCTGGGAAGTGAATCCATACCTACCGTCGATGCGAAACGATTGGAAACATCGAATATCACGTATTCGTGCGAATTTTAGATAGAAAGAATGATTGCGGGAGCTGGGAAGTGAATTCTTACCTACCGTCGATGCGAAACGATTGCAAACATCGAATAGCACGTATTCCTGCCAATTATCGATAGAAAGAACGATTGCGGGAGCTGGGAAGTGAATCCTTACCTACCGTCGATGCGAAACGATTGGAAACATCGAATATCACGTATGCGTGCCAATTATCGATAGAACGAACGATTGCGGGAGCTGGAAAGTGGATCCTTAGCTACCGTCGATGCGAAACGATTGCAAACATCGAATAGCACGTATTCGTGCCAATTATCGATAGAAAGAACGATTGCGGGAGCTGGGAAGTGAATCCTTACCTACCGTCGATGCAACACGATTGGAAACATCGAATATCACGTATTCGTGCGAATTTTAGATAGAAAGAATGATTGCGGGAGCTGGGAAGTGAATTCTTACCTACCGTCGATGCGAAACGATTGGAAACATCGAATATCACGTATGCGTGCCAATTATCGATAGAACGAACGATTGCGGGAGCTGGAAAGTGAATCCTTACCTACCGTCGATGCGAAACGATTGGAAACATCGAATATCACGTATGCGTGCCAATTATCGATAGAACGAACGATTGCGGGAGCTGGAAAGTGAATCCTTACCTACCGTCGATGCGAAACGATTGGAAACATCGAATATCACGTATTCGTCCGAATTTTAGATAGAAAGAATGATTGCGGGAGCTGGGATGTGAATCCATACCTACCGTCGATGCGAAACGATTGGAAACATCGAATATCACGTATGCGTGCCAATTATCAATAGAAAGAACGATTATGGGGGCAGGGAAGTGAATCCTCAGCTACCGTCGATGCAGAACGATTGGAAACATCGAATATCACGTATGCGTGCCAATTATCGATAGAAAGAACGATTGCGGTTGCTGGGAAGTGAATTCTTAGCTACCGTCGATGCAGAACGATTGGAAACATCGAATATCACGTATGCGTGCCAATTATCGATAGAAAGAACGATTGCTGGAGCTGGGAAGTGAATCCTTACCTACCGTCGATGCAAAACGATTGGAAACATCGAATATCACGTATTCGTGCGAATTTTAGATAGAAAGAATGATTGCGGGAGCTGGGAAGTGAATCCTTACCTACCGTCGATGCGAAACGATTGGAAACATCGAATAGCACGTATTCGTGTCAATTATCGATAGAAAGAACGATTGCTGGAGCTGGGAAGTGTATCCTTAGCTACCGTCGATGCAGAACGATTGGAAACATCGAATTTCACGTATTCGTGCCAATTATCCATAGAAAGAACGATTGCGGCAGCAGGGAAGTGAATCCATACCTACCGCCGATGCGAAACGATTGGAAACATCGAATATCACGTATTCGTGCGAATTTTAGATAGAAAGAATGATTGCGGGAGCTGGGAAGTGAATCCTTACCTACCGTCGATGCGAAACGATTGGAAACATCGAATATCACGTATGCGTGCCAATTATCGATAGAACGAACGATTGCGGGAGCTGGAAAGTGGATCCTTAGCTACCGTCGATGCAGAACGATTAGAAACATCGAATATCACATATTCGTGCCAATTATCGATAGAAAGAACGATTGCGGGAGCTGGGAAGTGAATCCTCAGCTACCATCGATGCAGAACGATTGGAAACATCGAATATCACGTATCCGTGCCAATTATCAATAGAAAGAACGATTGCGGGAGCTGGGAAGTGAATCCTTAGCTACCGCCGATGCGAAACGATTGGAAACATCGAATATCACGTATTCGTCCGAATTTTAGATAGAAAGAATGATTGCGGGAGCTGGGAAGTGAATCCATACCTACCGCCGATGCGAAACCATTGAAAACATCGAATATCACGTATTCGTGCGAATTTTAGATAGAAAGAATGATTGCGGGAGCTGGGAAGTGACTCCTTACCTACCGTCGATGCGAAACGATTGGAAACATCGAATATCACGTATGCGTGCCAATTATCGATAGAACGAACGATTGCGGGAGCTGGAAAGTGGATCCTTTGCTACCGTCGATGCAGAACGATTAGAAACATCGAATATCACATATTCGTGCCAATTATCGATAGAAAGAACGATTGCGGGAGCTGGGAAGTGAATCCTCAGCTACCATCGATGCAGAACGATTGGAAACATCGAATATCACGTATCCGTGCCAATTATCAATAGAAAGAACGATTGCGGGAGCTGGGAAGTGAATCCTTAGCTACCGCCGATGCGAAACGATTGGAAACATCGAATATCACGTATTCGTCCGAATTTTAGATAGAAAGAATGATTGCGGGAGCTGGGAAGTGAATCCATACCTACCGTCGATGCGAAACGATTGGAAACATCGAATATCGCGTATTCGTGCCAATTATCGATAGAAAGAACGATTGCGGGAGCTGGGAAGTGAATCCTTACCTCCCGTCGATGCAGAACGATTGGAAACATCGAATGTAACGTATTCGAGCCAATTACCGACAGAAAGAACGATTGCGAGGGCTGGGAAGTGAATCCTTACCTACCGTCGATGAAAAACGATTGGAAACATCGAATAGCACGTATTCGTGCCAATTATCGATAGAAAGAACGATTGCGGGAGCTGGGAAGTGAATCCTCACCAATCGTCGATGCAAAACGATTGCAAACATCGACGAGCACGTATTCGTGCCAATTATCGGTACAAAGAACGATTGCGGGAGCTGGGAAGTGAATCCTTTCCTACCGTCGATGCGAAACGATTGGAAACATCGAGTATCACGTATTCGTGCGAATTTTACATAGAAAGAATGATTGCGGGAGCTGGGAAGTGAATCCTTACCTACCGTCGTTGCGAAACGATTGGAAACATCGAATATCACGTATGCGTGCCAATTATCGATAGAACGAACGATTGCGGGAGCTGGAAAGTGGATCCTTAGCTACCGTCGATGCAGAACGATTGGAAACATCGAATATCACATATTCGTGTCAATTATCGATAGAAAGAACGATTGCGGGAGCTGGGAAGTGAATCCTCAGCTACCGTCGATGCAGAACGATTGGAAACATCGAATATCACGTATGCGTGCCACTTATCGATAGAAAGAACGATTGCGGGACCTGGAAAGTGGATCCTTAGCTACCGTCGATGCGAAACGATTGCAAACATCGAATAGCACGTATTCCTGCCAATTATCGATAGAAAGAACGATTGCGGGAGCTGGGAAGTGAATCCTTACCTACCGTCGATGCGAAACGATTGGAAACATCGAATATCACGTATTCGTCCGAATTTTAGATAGAAAGAATGATTGCGGGAGCTGGGAAGTGAATCCATACCTACCGTCGATGCGAAACGATTGGAAACATCGAATATCACGTATGCGTGCCAATTATCGATAGAAAGAACGATTATGGGGGCAGGGAAGTGAATCCTTAGCTACCGCCGATGCGAAACGATTGGAAACATCAAATATCACGTATTCGTCCGAATTTTAGATAGAAAGAATGATTGCGGGAGCTGGGAAGTGAATCCATACCTACCGTCGATGCGAAACGATTGGAAACATCGAATATCACGTATTCGTGCGAATTTTAGATAGAAAGAATGATTGCGGGAGCTGGGAAGTGAATTCTTACCTACCGTCGATGCGAAACGATTGCAAACATCGAATAGCACGTATTCCTGCCAATTATCGATAGAAAGAACGATTGCGGGAGCTGGGAAGTGAATCCTTACCTACCGTCGATGCGAAACGATTGGAAACATCGAATATCACGTATTCGTCCGAATTTTAGATAGAAAGAATGATTGCGGGAGCTGGGAAGTGAATCCATACCTACCGTCGATGCGAAACGATTGCAAACATCGAATAGCACGTATTCGTGCCAATTATCGATAGAAAGAACGATTGCGGGAGCTGGGAAGTGAATCCTTACCTACCGTCGATGCAACACGATTGGAAACATCGAATATCACGTATTCGTGCGAATTTTAGATAGAAAGAATGATTGCGGGAGCTGGGAAGTGAATTCTTACCTACCGTCGATGCGAAACGATTGGAAACATCGAATATCACGTATGCGTGCCAATTATCGATAGAAAGAACGATTGCTGGAGCTGGGAAGTGAATCCTTACCTACCGTCGATGCAAAACGATTGGAAACATCGAATATCACGTATTCGTGCGAATTTTAGATAGAAAGAATGATTGCGGGAGCTGGGAAGTGAATCCTTACCTACCGTCGATGCGAAACGATTGGAAACATCGAATATCACGTATTCGTCCGAATTTTAGATAGAAAGAATGATTGCGGGAGCTGGGAAGTGAATCCATACCTACCGTCGATGCGAAACGATTGGAAACATCGAATATCACGTATGCGTGCCAATTATCGATAGAAAGAACGATTATGGGGGCAGGGAAGTGAATCCTTAGCTACCGCCGATGCGAAACGATTGGAAACATCAAATATCACGTATTCGTCCGAATTTTAGATAGAAAGAATGATTGCGGGAGCTGGGAAGTGAATCCATACCTACCGTCGATGCGAAACGATTGGAAACATCGAATATCACGTATGCGTGCCAATTATCGATAGAACGAACGATTGCGGGAGCTGGAAAGTGGATCCTTAGCTACCGTCGATGCGAAACGATTGCAAACATCGAATAGCACGTATTCCTGCCAATTATCGATAGAAAGAACGATTGCGGGAGCTGGGAAGTGAATCCTTACCTACCGTCGATGCGAAACGATTGGAAACATCGAATATCACATATTCGTGTCAATTATCGATAGAAAGAACGATTGCGGGAGCTGGGAAGTGAATCCTCAGCTACCGTCGATGCAGAACGATTGGAAACATCGAATATCACGTATGCGTGCCACTTATCGATAGAAAGAACGATTGCGGGAGCTGGAAAGTGGATCCTTAGCTACCGTCGATGCGAAACGATTGCAAACATCGAATAGCACGTATTCCTGCCAATTATCGATAGAAAGAACGATTGCGGGAGCTGGGAAGTGAATCCTTACCTACCGTCGATGCGAAACGATTGGAAACATCGAATATCACGTATTCGTCCGAATTTTAGATAGAAAGAATGATTGCGGGAGCTGGGAAGTGAATCCATACCTACCGTCGATGCGAAACGATTGGAAACATCGAATATCACGTATGCGTGCCAATTATCGATAGAAAGAACGATTATGGGGGCAGGGAAGTGAATCCTTAGCTACCGCCGATGCGAAACGATTGGAAACATCAAATATCACGTATTCGTCCGAATTTTAGATAGAAAGAATGATTGCGGGAGCTGGGAAGTGAATCCATACCTACCGTCGATGCGAAACGATTGGAAACATCGAATATCACGTATGCGTGCCAATTATCGATAGAACGAACGATTGCGGGAGCTGGAAAGTGGATCCTTAGCTACCGTCGATGCGAAACGATTGCAAACATCGAATAGCACGTATTCGTGCCAATTATCGATAGATAGAACGATTGCGGGAGCTGGGAAGTGAATCCTTACCTACCGTCGATGCAACACGATTGGAAACATCGAATATCACGTATGCGTGCCAATTATCGATAGAACGAACGATTGCGGGAGCTGGAAAGTGAATCCTTACCTACCGTCGATGCGAAACGATTGGAAACATCGAATATCACGTATTCGTCCGAATTTTAGATAGAAAGAATGATTGCGGGAGCTGGGATGTGAATCCATACCTACCGTCGATGCGAAACGATTGGAAACATCGAATATCACGTATGCGTGCCAATTATCGATAGAAAGAACGATTATGGGGGCAGGGAAGTGAATCCTCAGCTACCGTCGATGCAGAACGATTGGAAACATCGAATATCACGTATGCGTGCCAATTATCGATAGAAAGAACGATTGCGGTTGCTGGGAAGTGAATTCTTAGCTACCGTCGATGCAGAACGATTGGAAACATCGAATATCACGTATGCGTGCCAATTATCGATAGAACGAACGATTGCGGGAGCTGGAAAGTGAATCCTTACCTACCGTCGATGCGAAACGATTGGAAACATCGAATATCACGTATTCGTCCGAATTTTAGATAGAAAGAATGATTGCGGGAGCTGGGATGTGAATCCATACCTACCGTCGATGCGAAACGATTGGAAACATCGAATATCACGTATGCGTGCCAATTATCGATAGAAAGAACGATTATGGGGGCAGGGAAGTGAATCCTCAGCTACCGTCGATGCAGAACGATTGGAAACATCGAATATCACGTATGCGTGCCAATTATCGATAGAAAGAACGATTGCGGTTGCTGGGAAGTGAATTCTTAGCTACCGTCGATGCAGAACGATTGGAAACATCGAATATCACGTATGCGTGCCAATTATCGATAGAAAGAACGATTGCCGGAGCTGGGAAGTGAATCCTTACCTACCGTCGATGCAAAACGATTGGAAACATCGAATATCACGTATTCGTGCGAATTTTAGATAGAAAGAATGATTGCGGGAGCTGGGAAGTGAATCCTTACCTACCGTCGATGCGAAACGATTGGAAACATCGAATATCACGTATGCGTGCCAATTTTAGATAGAAAGAACGATTGCTGGAGCTGGGAAGTGAATCCTTACCTACCGTCGATGCAAAACGATTGGAAACCTCGAATAGCACGTATTCGTGTCAATTATCGATAGAAAGAACGATTGCTGGAGCTGGGAAGTGAATCCTTAGCTACCGTCGACGCAGAACGATTGGAAACATCGAATTTCACGTATTCGTGCCAATTATGCATAGAAAGAACGATTGCGGCAGCAGGGAAGTGAATCCATACCTACCGCCGATGCGAAACGATTGGAAACATCGAATATCACGTATTCGTGCGAATTTTAGATAGAAAGAATGATTGCGGGAGCTGGGAAGTGAATCCTTACCTACCGTCGATGCGAAACGATTGGAAACATCGAATATCACGTATGCGTGCCAATTATCGATAGAACGAACGATTGCGGGAGCTGGAAAGTGGATCCTTAGCTACCGTCGATGCAGAACGATTAGAAACATCGAATATCACATATTCGTGCCAATTATCGATAGAAAGAACGATTGCGGGAGCTGGGAAGTGAATCCTCAGCTACCATCGATGCAGAACGATTGGAAACATCGAATATCACGTATCCGTGCCAATTATCAATAGAAAGAACGATTGCGGGAGCTGGGAAGTGAATCCTTAGCTACCGCCGATGCGAAACGATTGGAAACATCGAATATCACGTATTCGTCCGAATTTTAGATAGAAAGAATGATTGCGGGAGCTGGGAAGTGAATCCATACCTACCGCCGATGCGAAACCATTGGAAACATCGAATATCACGTATTCGTGCGAATTTTAGATAGAAAGAATGATTGCGGGAGCTGGGAAGTGACTCCTTACCTACCGTCGATGCGAAACGATGGGAAACATCGAATATCACGTATGCGTGCCAATTATCGATAGAACGAACGATTGCGGGAGCTGGAAAGTGAATCCTTACCTACCGTCGATGAAAAACGATTGGAAACATCGAATAGCACGTATTCGTGCCAATTATCGATAGAAAGAACGATTGCGGGATCTGGGAAGTGAATCCTCACCAATCGTCGATGCAAAACGATTGCAAACATCGAATAGCACGTATTCGTGCCAATTATCGGTACAAAGAACGATTGCGGGAGCTGGGAAGTGAATCCTTTCCTACCGTCGATGCGAAACGATTGGAAACATCGAATATCACGTATTCGTGCGAATTTTAGATAGAAAGAATGATTGCGGGAGCTGGGAAGTGAATCCTTACCTACCGTCGATGCGAAACGATTGGAAACATCGAATATCACATATTCGTGTCAATTATCGATAGAAAGAACGATTGCGGGAGCTGGGAAGTGAATCCTCAGCTACCGTCGATGCAGAACGATTGGAAACATCGAATATCACGTATGCGTGCCACTTATCGATAGAAAGAACGATTGCGGGAGCTGGAAAGTGGATCCTTAGCTACCGTCGATGCGAAACGATTGCAAACATCGAATAGCACGTATTCCTGCCAATTATCGATAGAAAGAACGATTGCGGGAGCTGGGAAGTGAATCCTTACCTACCGTCGATGCGAAACGATTGGAAACATCGAATATCACGTATTCGTCCGAATTTTAGATAGAAAGAATGATTGCGGGAGCTGGGAAGTGAATCCATACCTACCGTCGATGCGAAACGATTGGAAACATCGAATATCACGTATGCGTGCCAATTATCGATAGAAAGAACGATTATGGGGGCAGGGAAGTGAATCCTTAGCTACCGCCGATGCGAAACGATTGGAAACATCAAATATCACGTATTCGTCCGAATTTTAGATAGAAAGAATGATTGCGGGAGCTGGGAAGTGAATCCATACCTACCGTCGATGCGAAACGAATGGAAACATCGAATATCACGTATGCGTGCCAATTATCGATAGAACGAACGATTGCGGGAGCTGGAAAGTGGATCCTTAGCTACCGTCGATGCGAAACGATTGCAAACATCGAATAGCACGTATTCGTGCCAATTATCGATAGAAAGAACGATTGCGGGAGCTGGGAAGTGAATCCTTACCTACCGTCGATGCAACACGATTGGAAACATCGAATATCACGTATTCGTGCGAATTTTAGATAGAAAGAATGATTGCGGGGGCTGGGAAGTGAATTCTTACCTACCGTCGATGCGAAACGATTGGAAACATCGAATATCACGTATTCGTCCGAATTTTAGATAGAAAGAATGATTGCGGGAGCTGGGATGTGAATCCATACCTACCGTCGATGCGAAACGATTGGAAACATCGAATATCACGTATGCGTGCCAATTATCGATAGAAAGAACGATTATGGGGGCAGGGAAGTGAATCCTCAGCTACCGTCGATGCAGAACGATTGGAAACATCGAATATCACGTATGCGTGCCAATTATCGATAGAAAGAACGATTGCGGTTGCTGGGAAGTGAATTCTTAGCTACCGTCGATGCAGAACGATTGGAAACATCGAATATCACGTATGCGTGCCAATTATCGATAGAAAGAACGATTGCTGGAGCTGGGAAGTGAATCCTTACCTACCGTCGATGCAAAACGATTGGAAACATCGAATATCACGTATTCGTGCGAATTTTAGACAGAAAGAATGATTGCGGGAGCTGGGAAGTGAATCCTTACCTACCGTCGATGCGAAACGATTGGAAACATCGAATATCACGTATGCGTGCCAATTTTAGATAGAAAGAACGATTGCTGGAGCTGGGAAGTGAATCCTTACCTACCGTCGATGCAAAACGATTGGAAACATCGAATATCACGTATGCGTGCTAATTATCGATAGAAAGAACGATTGCGGGAGCTGGGAAGTTAATCCTCACCTATCGTCGATGCAAAACGATTGCAAACATCGAATAGCACGCATTCGTGCCAATTATCGATAGAAAGAACGATTGCGGGAGCTGGGAAGTGAATCCTTACCTACCGTCGATGCAAAACGATTGGAAACCTCGAATAGCACGTATTCGTGTCAATTATCGATAGAAAGAACGATTGCTGGAGCTGGGAAGTGAATCCTTAGCTAGCGTCGATGCAGAACGATTGGAAACATCGAATTTCACGTATTCGTGCCAATTATCCATAGAAAGAACGATTGCGGCAGCAGGGAAGTGAATCCATACCTACCGCCGATGCGAAACGATTGGAAACATCGAATATCACGTATTCGTGCGAATTTTAGATAGAAAGAACGATTGCGGGAGCAGGGAAGTGAATCCATACCTACCGCCGATGCGAAACGATTGGAAACATCGAATATCACGTATTCGTGCGAATTTTAGATAGAAAGAATGATTGCGGGAGCTGGGAAGTGAATCCTTACCTACCGTCGATGCAAAACGATTGGAAACATCGAATATCACGTATGCGTGCTAATTATCGATAGAAAGAACGATTGCGGGAGCTGGGAAGTTAATCCTCACCTATCGTCGATGCAAAACGATTGCAAACATCGAATAGCACGCATTCGTGCCAATTATCGATAGAAAGAACGATTGCGGGAGCTGGGAAGTGAATCCTTACCTACCGTCGATGCAAAACGATTGGAAACCTCGAATAGCACGTATTCGTGTCAATTATCGATAGAAAGAACGATTGCTGGAGCTGGGAAGTGAATCCTTAGCTACCGTCGATGCAGAACGATTGGAAACATCGAATTTCACGTATTCGTGCCAATTATCCATAGAAAGAACGATTGCGGCAGCAGGGAAGTGAATCCATACCTACCGCCGATGCGAAACGATTGGAAACATCGAATATCACGTATGCGTGCTAATTATCGATAGAAAGAACGATTGCGGGAGCTGGGAAGTTAATCCTCACCTATCGTCGATGCAAAACGATTGCAAACATCGAATAGCACGCATTCGTGCCAATTATCGATAGAAAGAACGATTGCGGGAGCTGGGAAGTGAATCCTTTCCTACCGTCGATGCGAAACGATTGGAAACATCGAATATCACGTATTCGTGCGAATTTTACATAGAAAGAATGATTGCGGGAGCTGGGAAGTGAATCCTTACCTACCGTCGATGCGAAACGATTGGAAACATCGAATATCACGTATTCGTCCGAATTTTAGATAGAAAGAATGATTGCGGGAGCTGGGAAGTGAATCCATACCTACCGTCGATGCGAAACGATTGGAAACATCGAATATCACGTATGCGTGCCAATTATCGATAGAAAGAACGATTATGGGGGCAGGGAAGTGAATCCTTAGCTACCGCCGATGCGAAACGATTGGAAACATCAAATATCACGTATTCGTCCGAATTTTAGATAGAAAGAATGATTGCGGGAGCTGGGAAGTGAATCCATACCTACCGTCGATGCGAAACGAATGGAAACATCGAATATCACGTATGCGTGCCAATTATCGATAGAACGAACGATTGCGGGAGCTGGAAAGTGGATCCTTAGCTACCGTCGATGCGAAACGATTGCAAACATCGAATAGCACGTATTCGTGCCAATTATCGATAGAAAGAACGATTGCGGGAGCTGGGAAGTGAATCCTTACCTACCGTCGATGCAACACGATTGGAAACATCGAATATCACGTATTCGTGCGAATTTTAGATAGAAAGAATGATTGCGGGGGCTGGGAAGTGAATTCTTACCTACCGTCGATGCGAAACGATTGGAAACATCGAATATCACGTATTCGTCCGAATTTTAGATAGAAAGAATGATTGCGGGAGCTGGGATGTGAATCCATACCTACCGTCGATGCGAAACGATTGGAAACATCGAATATCACGTATGCGTGCCAATTATCGATAGAAAGAACGATTATGGGGGCAGGGAAGTGAATCCTCAGCTACCGTCGATGCAGAACGATTGGAAACATCGAATATCACGTATGCGTGCCAATTATCGATAGAAAGAACGATTGCGGTTGCTGGGAAGTGAATTCTTAGCTACCGTCGATGCAGAACGATTGGAAACATCGAATATCACGTATGCGTGCCAATTATCGATAGAAAGAACGATTGCTGGAGCTGGGAAGTGAATCCTTACCTACCGTCGATGCAAAACGATTGGAAACATCGAATATCACGTATTCGTGCGAATTTTAGACAGAAAGAATGATTGCGGGAGCTGGGAAGTGAATCCTTACCTACCGTCGATGCGAAACGATTGGAAACATCGAATATCACGTATGCGTGCCAATTTTAGATAGAAAGAACGATTGCTGGAGCTGGGAAGTGAATCCTTACCTACCGTCGATGCAAAACGATTGGAAACATCGAATATCACGTATGCGTGCTAATTATCGATAGAAAGAACGATTGCGGGAGCTGGGAAGTTAATCCTCACCTATCGTCGATGCAAAACGATTGCAAACATCGAATAGCACGCATTCGTGCCAATTATCGATAGAAAGAACGATTGCGGGAGCTGGGAAGTGAATCCTTACCTACCGTCGATGCAAAACGATTGGAAACCTCGAATAGCACGTATTCGTGTCAATTATCGATAGAAAGAACGATTGCTGGAGCTGGGAAGTGAATCCTTAGCTAGCGTCGATGCAGAACGATTGGAAACATCGAATTTCACGTATTCGTGCCAATTATCCATAGAAAGAACGATTGCGGCAGCAGGGAAGTGAATCCATACCTACCGCCGATGCGAAACGATTGGAAACATCGAATATCACGTATTCGTGCGAATTTTAGATAGAAAGAACGATTGCGGGAGCAGGGAAGTGAATCCATACCTACCGCCGATGCGAAACGATTGGAAACATCGAATATCACGTATTCGTGCGAATTTTAGATAGAAAGAATGATTGCGGGAGCTGGGAAGTGAATCCTTACCTACCGTCGATGCAAAACGATTGGAAACATCGAATATCACGTATGCGTGCTAATTATCGATAGAAAGAACGATTGCGGGAGCTGGGAAGTTAATCCTCACCTATCGTCGATGCAAAACGATTGCAAACATCGAATAGCACGCATTCGTGCCAATTATCGATAGAAAGAACGATTGCGGGAGCTGGGAAGTGAATCCTTACCTACCGTCGATGCAAAACGATTGGAAACCTCGAATAGCACGTATTCGTGTCAATTATCGATAGAAAGAACGATTGCTGGAGCTGGGAAGTGAATCCTTAGCTACCGTCGATGCAGAACGATTGGAAACATCGAATTTCACGTATTCGTGCCAATTATCCATAGAAAGAACGATTGCGGCAGCAGGGAAGTGAATCCATACCTACCGCCGATGCGAAACGATTGGAAACATCGAATATCACGTATGCGTGCTAATTATCGATAGAAAGAACGATTGCGGGAGCTGGGAAGTTAATCCTCACCTATCGTCGATGCAAAACGATTGCAAACATCGAATAGCACGCATTCGTGCCAATTATCGATAGAAAGAACGATTGCGGGAGCTGGGAAGTGAATCCTTTCCTACCGTCGATGCGAAACGATTGGAAACATCGAATATCACGTATTCGTGCGAATTTTACATAGAAAGAATGATTGCGGGAGCTGGGAAGTGAATCCTTACCTACCGTCGATGCAAAACGATTGGAAACATCGAATATCACGTATGCGTGCTAATTATCGATAGAAAGAACGATTGCGGGAGCTGGGAAGTTAATCCTCACCTATCGTCGATGCAAAACGATTGCAAACATCGAATAGCACGCATTCGTGCCAATTATCGATAGAAAGAACGATTGCGGGAGCTGGGAAGTGAATCCTTACCTACCGTCGATGCAAAACGATTGGAAACCTCGAATAGCACGTATTCGTGTCAATTATCGATAGAAAGAACGATTGCTGGAGCTGGGAAGTGAATCCTTAGCTACCGTCGATGCAGAACGATTGGAAACATCGAATTTCACGTATTCGTGCCAATTATCCATAGAAAGAACGATTGCGGCAGCAGGGAAGTGAATCCATACCTACCGCCGATGCGAAACGATTGGAAACATCGAATATCACGTATTCGTGCGAATTTTAGATAGAAAGAACGATTGCGGGAGCAGGGAAGTGAATCCATACCTACCGCCGATGCGAAACGATTGGAAACATCGAATATCACGTATTCGTGCGAATTTTAGATAGAAAGAATGATTGCGGGAGCTGGGAAGTGGATCCTTAGCTACCGTCGATGCAGAACGATTAGAAACATCGAATATCACATATTCGTGCCAATTATCGATAGAAAGAACGATTGCGGGAGCTGGGAAGTGAATCCTCAGCTACCATCGATGCAGAACGATTGGAAACATCGAATATCACGTATTCGTCCGAATTTTAGATAGAAAGAATGATTGCGGGAGCTGGGAAGTGAATCCATACCTACCGTCGATGAGAAACGATTGGAAACATCGAATATCGCGTATTCGTGCCAATTATCGATAGAAAGAACGATTGCGGGAGCTGGGAAGTGAATCCTTACCTCCCGTCGATGCACAACGATTGGAAACATCGAATGTAACGTATTCGAGCCAATTACCGACAGAAAGAACGATTGCGAGGGCTGGGAAGTGAATCCTTACCTACCGTCGATGAAAAACGATTGGAAACATCGAATAGCACGTATTCGTGCCAATTATCGATAGAAAGAACGATTGCGGGAGCTGGGAAGTGAATCCTCACCAATCGTCGATGCAAAAGGATTGCAAACATCGACGAGCACGTATTCGTGCCAATTATCGGTACAAAGAACGATTGCGGGAGCTGGGAAGTGAATCCTTTCCTACCGTCGATGCGAAACGATTGGAAACATCGAATATCACGTATTCGTGCGAATTTTACATAGAAAGAATGATTGCGGGAGCTGGGAAGTGAATCCTTACCTACCGTCGTTGCGAAACGATTGGAAACATCGAATATCACGTATGCGTGCCAATTATCGATAGAACGAACGATTGCGGGAGCTGGAAAGTGGATCCTTAGCTACCGTCGATGCAGAACGATTGGAAACATCGAATATCACATATTCGTGTCAATTATCGATAGAAAGAACGATTGCGGGAGCTGGGAAGTGAATCCTCAGCTACCGTCGATGCAGAACGATTGGAAACATCGAATATCACGTATGCGTGCCACTTATCGATAGAAAGAACGATTGCGGGAGCTGGAAAGTGGATCCTTAGCTACCGTCGATGCGAAACGATTGCAAACATCGAATAGCACGTATTCCTGCTAATTATCGATAGAAAGAACGATTGCGGGAGCTGGGAAGTGAATCCTTACCTACCGTCCATGCGAAACGATTGGAAACATCGAATATCACGTATTCGTCCGAATTTTAGGTAGAAAGAATGATTGCGGGAGCTGGGAAGTGAATCCATACCTACCGTCGATGCGAAACGATTGGAAACATCGAATATCACGTATGCGTGCCAATTATCGATAGAAAGAACGATTATGGGGGCAGGGAAGTGAATCCATACCTACCGTCGATGCGAAACGATTGGAAACATCGAATATCACGTATGCGTGCCAATTATCGATAGAACGAACGATTGCGGGAGCTGGAAAGTGGATCCTTAGCTACTGTCGATGCGAAACGATTGCAAACATCGAATAGCACGTATTCGTGCCAATTATCGATAGAAAGAACGATTGCGGGAGCTGGGAAGTGAATCCTTACCTACCGTCGATGGAACACGATTGGAAACATCGAATATCACGTATTCGTGCGAATTTTAGATAGAAAGAATGATTGCGGGAGCTGGGAAGTGAATTCTTACCTACCGTCGATGCATAACGATTGGAAACATCGAATATCACGTATGCGTGCCAATTATCGATAGAACGAACGATTGCGGGAGCTGGAAAGTGAATCCTTACCTACCGTCGATGCGAAACGATTGGAAACATCGAATATCACGTATGCGTGCCAATTATCGATAGAACGAACGATTGCGGGAGCTGGAAAGTGAATCCTTACCTACCGTCGATGCGAAACGATTTGAAACATCGAATATCACGTATTCGTCCGAATTTTAGATAGAAAGAATGATTGCGGGAGCTGGGATGTGAATCCATACCTACCGTCGATGCGAAACGATTGGAAACCTCGAATAGCACGTATTCGTGTCAATTATCGATAGAAAGAACGATTGCTGGAGCTGGGAAGTGAATCCATAGCTACCGTCGATGCAGAACGATTGGAAACATCGAATTTCACGTATTCGTGCCAATTATCCATAGAAAGAACGATTGCGGGAGCAGGGAAGTGAATCCATACCTACCGCCGATGCGAAACGATTGGAAACATCGAATATCACGTATTCGTGCGAATTTTAGATAGAAAGAATGATTGCGGGAGCTGGGAAGTGAATCCTTACCTACCGTCGATGCGAAACGATTGGAAACATCGAATATCACGTATGCGTGCCAATTATCGATAGAACGAACGATTGCGGGAGCTGGAAAGTGGATCCTTAGCTACCGTCGATGCAGAACGATTAGAAACATCGAATATCACATATTCGTGCCAATTATCGATAGAAAGAACGATTGCGGGAGCTGGGAAGTGAATCCTCAGCTACCATCGATGCAGAACGATTGGAAACATCGAATATCACGTATCCGTGCCAATTATCAATAGAAAGAACGATTGCGGGAGCTGGGAAGTGAATCCATACCTACCGCCGATGCGAAACCATTGGAAACATCGAATATCACGTATTCGTGCGAATTTTAGATAGAAAGAATGATTGCGGGAGCTGGGAAGTGACTCCTTACCTACCGTGGATGCGAAACGATTGGAAACATCGAATATCACGTATGCGTCCCAATTATCGATAGAACGAACGATTGCGGGAGCTGGAAAGTGGATCCTTAGCTACCGTCGATGCAGAACGATTAGAAACATCGAATATCACATATTCGTGCCAATTATCGATAGAAAGAACGATTGCGGGAGCTGGGAAGTGAATCCTCAGCTACCATCGATGCAGAACGATTGGAAACATCGAATATCACGTATCCGTGCCAATTATCAATAGAAAGAACGATTGCGGGAGCTGGGAAGTGAATCCTTAGCTACCGCCGATGCGAAACGATTGGAAACATCGAATATCACGTATTCGTCCGAATTTTAGATAGAAAGAATGATTGCGGGAGCTGGGAAGTGAATCCATACCTACCGTCGATGCGAAACGATTGGAAACATCGAATATCGCGTATTCGTGCCAATTATCGATAGAAAGAACGATTGCGGGAGCTGGGAAGTGATTCCTTACCTCCCGTCGATGCAGAACGATTGGAAACATCGAATGTAACGTATTCGAGCCAATTACCGACAGAAAGAACGATTGCGAGGGCTGGGAAGTGAATCCTTACCTACCGTCGATGAAAAACGATTGGAAACATCGAATAGCACGTATTCGTGCCAATTATCGGTACAAAGAACGATTGCGGGAGCTGGGAAGTGAATCCTTTCCTACCGTCGATGCGAAACGATTGGAAACATCGAATATCACGTATTCGTGCGAATTTTAGATAGAAAGAATGATTGCGGGAGCTGGGAAGTGAATCCTTACCTACCGTCGATGCGAAACGATTGGAAACATCGAATATCACGTATGCGTGCCACTTATCGATAGAAAGAACGATTGCGGGAGCTGGAAAGTGGATCCTTAGCTACCGTCGATGCGAAACGATTGCAAACATCGAATAGCACGTATTCCTGCCAATTATCGATAGAAAGAACGATTGCGGGAGCTGGGAAGTGAATCCTTACCTACCGTCGATGCGAAACGATTGGAAACATCGAATATCACGTATTCGTCCGAATTTTAGATAGAAAGAATGATTGCGGGAGCTGGGAAGTGAATCCATACCTACCGTCGATGCGAAACGATTGGAAACATCGAATATCACGTATGCGTGCCAATTATCGATAGAAAGAACGATTATGGGGGCAGGGAAGTGAATCCTTAGCTACCGCCGATGCGAAACGATTGGAAACATCAAATATCACGTATTCGTCCGAATTTTAGATAGAAAGAATGATTGCGGGAGCTGGGAAGTGAATCCATACCTACCGTCGATGCGAAACGATTGGAAACATCGAATATCACGTATGCGTGCCAATTATCGATAGAACGAACGATTGCGGGAGCTGGAAAGTGGATCCTTAGCTACCGTTGATGCGAAACGATTGCAAACATCGAATAGCACGTATTCGTGCCAATTATCGATAGAAAGAACGATTGCGGGAGCTGGGAAGTGAATCCTTACCTACCGTCGATGCAACACGATTGGAAACATCGAATATCACGTATTCGTGCGAATTTTAGATAGAAAGAATGATTGCGGGAGCTGGGAAGTGAATTCTTACCTACCGTCGATGCGAGACGATTGGAAACATCGAATATCACGTATGCGTGCCAATTATCGATAGAACGAACGATTGCGGGAGCTGGAAAGAGAATCCTTACCTACCGTCGATGCGAAACGATTGGAAACATCGAATATCACGTATGCGTGCCAATTATCGATAGAACGAACGATTGCGGGAGCTGGAAAGTGAATCCTTACCTACCGTCGATGCGAAACGATTGGAAACATCGAATATCACGTATTCGTCCGAATTTTAGATAGAAAGAATGATTGCGGGAGCTGGGATGTGAATCCATACCTACCGTCGATGCGAAACGATTGGAAACATCGAATATCACGTATGCGTGCCAATTATCGATAGAAAGTACGATTATGGGGGCAGGGAAGTGAATCCTCAGCTACCGTCGATGCAGAACGATTGGAAACATCGAATATCACGTATGCGTGCCAATTATCGATAGAAAGAACGATTGCGGTTGCTGGGAAGTGAATTCTTAGCTACCGTCGATGCAGAACGATTGGAAACATCGAATATCACGTATGCGTGCCAATTATCGATAGAAAGAACGATTGCTGGAGCTGGGAAGTGAATCCTTACCTACCGTCGATGCAAAACGATTGGAAACATCGAATATCACGTATTCGTGCGAATTTTAGATAGAAAGAATGATTGCGGGAGCTGGGAAGTGAATCCTTACCTACCGTCGATGCGAACCGATTGGAAACATCGAATATCACGTATGCGTGCCAATTTTAGATAGAAAGAACGATTGCTGGAGCTGGGAAGTGAATCCTTACCTACCGTCGATGCAAAACGATTGGAAACATCGAATATCACGTATGCGTGCTAATTATCGATAGAAAGAACGATTGCGGGAGCTGGGAAGTTAATCCTCACCTATCGTCGATGCAAAACGATTGCAAACATCGAATAGCACGTATTCGTGCCAATTATCGATAGAAAGTACGATTGCGGGAGCTGGGAAGTGAATCCTTACCTACCGTCGATGCAAAACGATTGGAAACCTCGAATAGCACGTATTCGTGTCAATTATCGATAGAAAGAACGATTGCTGGAGCTGGGAAGTGAATCCTTAGCTACCGTCGATGCAGAACGATTGGAAACATCGAATTTCACGTATTCGTGCCAATTATCCATAGAAAGAACGATTGCGGCAGCAGGGAAGTGAATCCATACCTACCGCCGATGCGAAACGATTGGAAACATCGAATATCACGTATTCGTGCGAATTTTAGATAGAAAGAACGATTGCGGGAGCAGGGAAGTGAATCCATACCTACCGCCGATGCGAAACGATTGGAAACATCGAATATCACGTATTCGTGCGAATTTTAGATAGAAAGAATGATTGCGGGAGCTGGGAAGTGGATCCTTAGCTACCGTCGATGCAGAACGATTAGAAACATCGAATATCACATATTCGTGTCAATTATCGATAGAAAGAACGATTGCGGGAGCTGGGAAGTGAATCCTCAGCTACCATCGATGCAGAACGATTGGAAACATCGAATAGCACGTATTCGTGTCAATTATCGATAGAAAGAACGATTGCTGGAGCTGGAAAGTGAATCCTTAGCTACCGCCGATGCGAAACGATTGGAAACATCGAATATCACGTATTCGTCCGAATTTTAGATAGAAAGAATGATTGCGGGAGCTGGGAAGTGAATCCATACCTACCGTCGATGCGAAACGATTGGAAACATCGAATATCGCGTATTCGTGCCAATTATCGATAGAAAGAACGATTGCGGGAGCTGGGAAGTGAATCCTTACCTCCCGTCGATGCAAAACGATTGGAAACCTCGAATAGCACGTATTCGTGTCAATTATCGATAGAAAGAACGATTGCTGGAGCTGGAAAGTGAATCCTTAGCTACCGTCGATGCAGAACGATTGGAAACATCGAATTTCACGTATCCGTGCCAATTATCGATAGAACGAACGATTGCGGGAGCTGGAAAGTGGATCCTTAGCTACCGTCGATGCAGAACGATTGGAAACATCGAATATCACATATTCGTGCCAATTATCGATAGAAAGAACGATTGCGGGAGCTGGGAAGTGAATCCTCAGCTACCGTCGATGCAGAACGATTGGAAACATCGAATATCACGTATGCGTGCCAATTATCGATAGAAAGAACGATTGCGGATGCTGGGAAGTGAATTCTTAGCTACCGTCGATGCAGAACGATTGGAAACATCGAATATCACGTATGCGTGCCAATTATCGATAGAAAGAACGATTGCTGGAGCTGGGAAGTGAATCCTTACCTACCGTCGATGCAAAACGATTGGAAACATCGAATATCACGTATTCGTGCGAATTTTAGATAGAAAGAATGATTGCGGGAGCTGGGAAGTGAATCCTTACCTACCGTCGATGCGAAACGATTGGAAACATCGAATATCACGTATGCGTGCCAATTATCGATAGAACGAACGATTGCGGGAGCTGGAAAGTGGATCCTTAGCTACCGTCGATGCAGAACGATTGGAAACATCGAATATCACATATTCGTGCCAATTTTAGATAGAAAGAACGATTGCTGGAGCTGGGAAGTGAATCCTTACCTACCGTCGATGCAAAACGATTGGAAACCTCGAATAGCACGTATTCGTGTCAATTATCGATAGAAAGAACGATTGCTGGAGCTGGGAAGTGAATCCTTAGCTACCGTCGATGCAGAACGATTGGAAACATCGAATTTCACGTATTCGTGCCAATTATCCATAAAAAGAACGATTGCGGGAGCAGGGAAGTGAATCCATACCTACCGCCGATGCGAAACGATTGGAAACATCGAATATCACGTATTCGTGCGAATTTTAGATAGAAAGAATGATTGCGGGAGCTGGGAAGTGAATCCTTACCTACCGTCGATGCGAAACGATTGGAAACATCGAATATCACGTATGCGTGCCAATTATCGATAGAACGAACGATTGCGGGAGCTGGAAAGTGGATCCTTAGCTACCGTCGATGCAGAACGATTAGAAACATCGAATATCACATATTCGTGCCAATTATCGATAGAAAGAACGATTGCGGGAGCTGGGAAGTGAATCCTCAGCTACCATCGATGCAGAACGATTGGAAACATCGAATATCACGTATGCGTGCTAATTATCGATAGAAAGAACGATTGCGGGAGCTGGGAAGTTAATCCTCACCTATCGTCGATGCAAAACGATTGCAAACATCGAATAGCACGTATTCGTGCCAATTATCGATAGAAAGAACGATTGCGGGAGCTGGGAAGTAAATCCTTACCTACCGTCGATGCAAAACGATTGGAAACCTCGAATAGCACGTATTCGTGTCAATTATCGATAGAAAGAACGATTGCTGGAGCTGGGAAGTGAATCCTTAGCTACCGTCGATGCAGAACGATTGGAAACATCGAATTTCACGTATTCGTGCCAATTATCCATAGAAAGAACGATTGCGGGAGCAGGGAAGTGAATCCATACCTACCGCCGATGCGAAACGATTGGAAACATCGAATATCACGTATTCGTGCGAATTTTAGATAGAAAGAATGATTGCGGGAGCTGGGAAGTGAATCCTTACCTACCGTCGATGCGAAACGATTGGAAACATCGAATATCACGTATGCGTGCCAATTATCGATAGAACGAACGATTGCGGGAGCTGGAAAGTGGATCCTTAGCTACCGTCGATGCAGAACGATTAGAAACATCGAATATCACATATTCGTGCCAATTATCGATAGAAAGAACGATTGCGGGAGCTGGGAAGTGAATCCTCAGCTACCATCGATGCAGAACGATTGGAAACATCGAATATCACGTATCCGTGCCAATTATCAATAGAAAGAACGATTGCGGGAGCTGGGAAGTGAATCCTTAGCTACCGCCGATGCGAAACGATTGGAAACATCGAATATCACGTATTCGTCCGAATTTTAGATAGAAAGAATGATTGCGGGAGCTGGGAAGTGAATCCATACCTACCGTCGATGCGAAACGATTGGAAACATCGAATATCGCGTATTCGTGCCAATTATCGATAGAAAGAACGATTGCGGGAGCTGGGAAGTTAATCCTCACCTATCGTCGATGCAAAACGATTGCAAACATCGAATAGCACGTATTCGTGCCAATTATCGATAGAAAGTACGATTGCGGGAGCTGGGAAGTGAATCCTTACCTACCGTCGATGCAAAACGATTGGAAACCTCGAATAGCACGTATTCGTGTCAATTATCGATAGAAAGAACGATTGCTGGAGCTGGGAAGTGAATCCTTAGCTACCGTCGATGCAGAACGATTGGAAACATCGAATTTCACGTATTCGTGCCAATTATCCATAGAAAGAACGATTGCGGCAGCAGGGAAGTGAATCCATACCTACCGCCGATGCGAAACGATTGGAAACATCGAATATCACGTATTCGTGCGAATTTTAGATAGAAAGAACGATTGCGGGAGCAGGGAAGTGAATCCATACCTACCGCCGATGCGAAACGATTGGAAACATCGAATATCACGTATTCGTGCGAATTTTAGATAGAAAGAATGATTGCGGGAGCTGGGAAGTGGATCCTTAGCTACCGTCGATGCAGAACGATTAGAAACATCGAATATCACATATTCGTGTCAATTATCGATAGAAAGAACGATTGCGGGAGCTGGGAAGTGAATCCTCAGCTACCATCGATGCAGAACGATTGGAAACATCGAATAGCACGTATTCGTGTCAATTATCGATAGAAAGAACGATTGCTGGAGCTGGAAAGTGAATCCTTAGCTACCGCCGATGCGAAACGATTGGAAACATCGAATATCACGTATTCGTCCGAATTTTAGATAGAAAGAATGATTGCGGGAGCTGGGAAGTGAATCCATACCTACCGTCGATGCGAAACGATTGGAAACATCGAATATCGCGTATTCGTGCCAATTATCGATAGAAAGAACGATTGCGGGAGCTGGGAAGTGAATCCTTACCTCCCGTCGATGCAAAACGATTGGAAACCTCGAATAGCACGTATTCGTGTCAATTATCGATAGAAAGAACGATTGCTGGAGCTGGAAAGTGAATCCTTAGCTACCGTCGATGCAGAACGATTGGAAACATCGAATTTCACGTATCCGTGCCAATTATCGATAGAACGAACGATTGCGGGAGCTGGAAAGTGGATCCTTAGCTACCGTCGATGCAGAACGATTGGAAACATCGAATATCACATATTCGTGCCAATTATCGATAGAAAGAACGATTGCGGGAGCTGGGAAGTGAATCCTCAGCTACCGTCGATGCAGAACGATTGGAAACATCGAATATCACGTATGCGTGCCAATTATCGATAGAAAGAACGATTGCGGATGCTGGGAAGTGAATTCTTAGCTACCGTCGATGCAGAACGATTGGAAACATCGAATATCACGTATGCGTGCCAATTATCGATAGAAAGAACGATTGCTGGAGCTGGGAAGTGAATCCTTACCTACCGTCGATGCAAAACGATTGGAAACATCGAATATCACGTATTCGTGCGAATTTTAGATAGAAAGAATGATTGCGGGAGCTGGGAAGTGAATCCTTACCTACCGTCGATGCGAAACGATTGGAAACATCGAATATCACGTATGCGTGCCAATTATCGATAGAACGAACGATTGCGGGAGCTGGAAAGTGGATCCTTAGCTACCGTCGATGCAGAACGATTGGAAACATCGAATATCACATATTCGTGCCAATTTTAGATAGAAAGAACGATTGCTGGAGCTGGGAAGTGAATCCTTACCTACCGTCGATGCAAAACGATTGGAAACCTCGAATAGCACGTATTCGTGTCAATTATCGATAGAAAGAACGATTGCTGGAGCTGGGAAGTGAATCCTTAGCTACCGTCGATGCAGAACGATTGGAAACATCGAATTTCACGTATTCGTGCCAATTATCCATAAAAAGAACGATTGCGGGAGCAGGGAAGTGAATCCATACCTACCGCCGATGCGAAACGATTGGAAACATCGAATATCACGTATTCGTGCGAATTTTAGATAGAAAGAATGATTGCGGGAGCTGGGAAGTGAATCCTTACCTACCGTCGATGCGAAACGATTGGAAACATCGAATATCACGTATGCGTGCCAATTATCGATAGAACGAACGATTGCGGGAGCTGGAAAGTGGATCCTTAGCTACCGTCGATGCAGAACGATTAGAAACATCGAATATCACATATTCGTGCCAATTATCGATAGAAAGAACGATTGCGGGAGCTGGGAAGTGAATCCTCAGCTACCATCGATGCAGAACGATTGGAAACATCGAATATCACGTATGCGTGCTAATTATCGATAGAAAGAACGATTGCGGGAGCTGGGAAGTTAATCCTCACCTATCGTCGATGCAAAACGATTGCAAACATCGAATAGCACGTATTCGTGCCAATTATCGATAGAAAGAACGATTGCGGGAGCTGGGAAGTAAATCCTTACCTACCGTCGATGCAAAACGATTGGAAACCTCGAATAGCACGTATTCGTGTCAATTATCGATAGAAAGAACGATTGCTGGAGCTGGGAAGTGAATCCTTAGCTACCGTCGATGCAGAACGATTGGAAACATCGAATTTCACGTATTCGTGCCAATTATCCATAGAAAGAACGATTGCGGGAGCAGGGAAGTGAATCCATACCTACCGCCGATGCGAAACGATTGGAAACATCGAATATCACGTATTCGTGCGAATTTTAGATAGAAAGAATGATTGCGGGAGCTGGGAAGTGAATCCTTACCTACCGTCGATGCGAAACGATTGGAAACATCGAATATCACGTATGCGTGCCAATTATCGATAGAACGAACGATTGCGGGAGCTGGAAAGTGGATCCTTAGCTACCGTCGATGCAGAACGATTAGAAACATCGAATATCACATATTCGTGCCAATTATCGATAGAAAGAACGATTGCGGGAGCTGGGAAGTGAATCCTCAGCTACCATCGATGCAGAACGATTGGAAACATCGAATATCACGTATCCGTGCCAATTATCAATAGAAAGAACGATTGCGGGAGCTGGGAAGTGAATCCTTAGCTACCGCCGATGCGAAACGATTGGAAACATCGAATATCACGTATTCGTCCGAATTTTAGATAGAAAGAATGATTGCGGGAGCTGGGAAGTGAATCCATACCTACCGTCGATGCGAAACGATTGGAAACATCGAATATCGCGTATTCGTGCCAATTATCGATAGAAAGAACGATTGCGGGAGCTGGGAAGTGATTCCTTACCTCCCGTCGATGCAGAACGATTGGAAACATCGAATGTAACGTATTCGAGCCAATTACCGACAGAAAGAACGATTGCGAGGGCTGGGAAGTGAATCCTTACCTACCGTCGATGAAAAACGATTGGAAACATCGAATATCACGTATGCGTGCCAATTATCGATAGAAAGAACGATTATGGGGGCAGGGAAGTGAATCCTTAGCTACCGCCGATGCGAAACGATTGGAAACATCAAATATCACGTATTCGTCCGAATTTTAGATAGAAAGAATGATTGCGGGAGCTGGGAAGTGAATCCATACCTACCGTCGATGCGAAACGATTGGAAACATCGAATATCACGTATGCGTGCCAATTATCGATAGAACGAACGATTGCGGGAGCTGGAAAGTGGATCCTTAGCTACCGTTGATGCGAAACGATTGCAAACATCGAATAGCACGTATTCGTGCCAATTATCGATAGAAAGAACGATTGCGGGAGCTGGGAAGTGAATCCTTACCTACCGTCGATGCAACACGATTGGAAACATCGAATATCATGTATTCGTGCGAATTTTAGATAGAAAGAATGATTGCGGGAGCTGGGAAGTGAATTCTTACCTACCGTCGATGCGAAACGATTGGAAACATCGAATATCACGTATGCGTGCCAATTATCGATAGAACGAACGATTGCGGGAGCTGGAAAGAGAATCCTTACCTACCGTCGATGCGAAACGATTGGAAACATCGAATATCACGTATGCGTGCCAATTATCGATAGAACGAACGATTGCGGGAGCTGGAAAGTGAATCCTTACCTACCGTCGATGCGAAACGATTGGAAACATCGAATATCACGTATTCGTCCGAATTTTAGATAGAAAGAATGATTGCGGGAGCTGGGATGTGAATCCATACCTACCGTCGATGCGAAACGATTGGAAACATCGAATATCACGTATGCGTGCCAATTATCGATAGAAAGTACGATTATGGGGGCAGGGAAGTGAATCCTCAGCTACCGTCGATGCAGAACGATTGGAAACATCGAATATCACGTATGCGTGCCAATTATCGATAGAAAGAACGATTGCGGTTGCTGGGAAGTGAATTCTTAGCTACCGTCGATGCGAACCGATTGGAAACATCGAATATCACGTATGCGTGCCAATTTTAGATAGAAAGAACGATTGCTGGAGCTGGGAAGTGAATCCTTACCTACCGTCGATGCAAAACGATTGGAAACATCGAATATCACGTATGCGTGCTAATTATCGATAGAAAGAACGATTGCGGGAGCTGGGAAGTTAATCCTCACCTATCGTCGATGCAAAACGATTGCAAACATCGAATAGCACGTATTCGTGCCAATTATCGATAGAAAGTACGATTGCGGGAGCTGGGAAGTGAATCCTTACCTACCGTCGATGCAAAACGATTGGAAACCTCGAATAGCACGTATTCGTGTCAATTATCGATAGAAAGAACGATTGCTGGAGCTGGGAAGTGAATCCTTAGCTACCGTCGATGCAGAACGATTGGAAACATCGAATTTCACGTATTCGTGCCAATTATCCATAGAAAGAACGATTGCGGCAGCAGGGAAGTGAATCCATACCTACCGCCGATGCGAAACGATTGGAAACATCGAATATCACGTATTCGTGCGAATTTTAGATAGAAAGAACGATTGCGGGAGCAGGGAAGTGAATCCATACCTACCGCCGATGCGAAACGATTGGAAACATCGAATATCACGTATTCGTGCGAATTTTA
This sequence comes from Nomada ferruginata, assembly GCA_963583965.1. Classification (NCBI taxonomy): domain Eukaryota; kingdom Metazoa; phylum Arthropoda; class Insecta; order Hymenoptera; family Apidae; genus Nomada; species Nomada ferruginata. The sequence continues at coordinate 1,399,415 of OY757225.1, read as the reverse complement.
GATAGAAAGAATGATTGCGGGAGCTGGGAAGTGGATCCATACCTACCGTCGATGCGAAACGATTAGAAACATCGAATATCACATATTCGTGTCAATTATCGATAGAAAGAACGTTTGCGGGAGCTGGGAAGTGAATCCTCAGCTACCATCGATGCAGAACGATTGGAAACATCGAATATCACGTATCCGTGCCAATTATCAATAGAAAGAACGATTGCGGGAGCTGGGAAGTGAATCCTTAGCTACCGCCGATGCGAAACGATTGGAAACATCGAATATCACGTATTCGTCCGAATTTTAGATAGAAAGAATGATTGCGGGAGCTGGGAAGTGAATCCATACCTACCGTCGATGCGAAACGATTGGAAACATCGAATATCACGTATGCGTGCCAATTATCGATAGAACGAACGATTGCGGGAGCTGGAAAGTGGATCCTTAGCTACCGTTGATGCGAAACGATTGCAAACATCGAATAGCACGTATTCGTGCCAATTATCGATAGAAAGAACGATTGCGGGAGCTGGGAAGTGAATCCTTACCTACCGTCGATGCAACACGATTGGAAACATCGAATATCACGTATTCGTGCGAATTTTAGATAGAAAGAATGATTGCGGGAGCTGGGAAGTGAATTCTTACCTACCGTCGATGCGAAACGATTGGAAACATCGAATATCACGTATGCGTGCCAATTATCGATAGAACGAACGATTGCGGGAGCTGGAAAGAGAATCCTTACCTACCGTCGATGCGAAACGATTGGAAACATCGAATATCACGTATGCGTGCCAATTATCGATAGAACGAACGATTGCGGGAGCTGGAAAGTGAATCCTTACCTACCGTCGATGCGAAACGATTGGAAACATCGAATATCACGTATTCGTCCGAATTTTAGATAGAAAGAATGATTGCGGGAGCTGGGATGTGAATCCATACCTACCGTCGATGCGAAACGATTGGAAACATCGAATATCACGTATGCGTGCCAATTATCGATAGAAAGTACGATTATGGGGGCAGGGAAGTGAATCCTCAGCTACCGTCGATGCAGAACGATTGGAAACATCGAATATCACGTATGCGTGCCAATTATCGATAGAAAGAACGATTGCGGTTGCTGGGAAGTGAATTCTTAGCTACCGTCGATGCGAACCGATTGGAAACATCGAATATCACGTATGCGTGCCAATTTTAGATAGAAAGAACGATTGCTGGAGCTGGGAAGTGAATCCTTACCTACCGTCGATGCAAAACGATTGGAAACATCGAATATCACGTATGCGTGCTAATTATCGATAGAAAGAACGATTGCGGGAGCTGGGAAGTTAATCCTCACCTATCGTCGATGCAAAACGATTGCAAACATCGAATAGCACGTATTCGTGCCAATTATCGATAGAAAGTACGATTGCGGGAGCTGGGAAGTGAATCCTTACCTACCGTCGATGCAAAACGATTGGAAACCTCGAATAGCACGTATTCGTGTCAATTATCGATAGAAAGAACGATTGCTGGAGCTGGGAAGTGAATCCTTAGCTACCGTCGATGCAGAACGATTGGAAACATCGAATTTCACGTATTCGTGCCAATTATCCATAGAAAGAACGATTGCGGCAGCAGGGAAGTGAATCCATACCTACCGCCGATGCGAAACGATTGGAAACATCGAATATCACGTATTCGTGCGAATTTTAGATAGAAAGAACGATTGCGGGAGCAGGGAAGTGAATCCATACCTACCGCCGATGCGAAACGATTGGAAACATCGAATATCACGTATTCGTGCGAATTTTAGATAGAAAGAATGATTGCGGGAGCTGGAAAGAGAATCCTTACCTACCGTCGATGCGAAACGATTGGAAACATCGAATATCACGTATGCGTGCCAATTATCGATAGAACGAACGATTGCGGGAGCTGGAAAGTGAATCCTTACCTACCGTCGATGCGAAACGATTGGAAACATCGAATATCACGTATTCGTCCGAATTTTAGATAGAAAGAATGATTGCGGGAGCTGGGATGTGAATCCATACCTACCGTCGATGCGAAACGATTGGAAACATCGAATATCACGTATGCGTGCCAATTATCGATAGAAAGTACGATTATGGGGGCAGGGAAGTGAATCCTCAGCTACCGTCGATGCAGAACGATTGGAAACATCGAATATCACGTATGCGTGCCAATTATCGATAGAAAGAACGATTGCGGTTGCTGGGAAGTGAATTCTTAGCTACCGTCGATGCGAACCGATTGGAAACATCGAATATCACGTATGCGTGCCAATTTTAGATAGAAAGAACGATTGCTGGAGCTGGGAAGTGAATCCTTACCTACCGTCGATGCAAAACGATTGGAAACATCGAATATCACGTATGCGTGCTAATTATCGATAGAAAGAACGATTGCGGGAGCTGGGAAGTTAATCCTCACCTATCGTCGATGCAAAACGATTGCAAACATCGAATAGCACGTATTCGTGCCAATTATCGATAGAAAGTACGATTGCGGGAGCTGGGAAGTGAATCCTTACCTACCGTCGATGCAAAACGATTGGAAACCTCGAATAGCACGTATTCGTGTCAATTATCGATAGAAAGAACGATTGCTGGAGCTGGGAAGTGAATCCTTAGCTACCGTCGATGCAGAACGATTGGAAACATCGAATTTCACGTATTCGTGCCAATTATCCATAGAAAGAACGATTGCGGCAGCAGGGAAGTGAATCCATACCTACCGCCGATGCGAAACGATTGGAAACATCGAATATCACGTATTCGTGCGAATTTTAGATAGAAAGAACGATTGCGGGAGCAGGGAAGTGAATCCATACCTACCGCCGATGCGAAACGATTGGAAACATCGAATATCACGTATTCGTGCGAATTTTAGATAGAAAGAATGATTGCGGGAGCTGGGAAGTGGATCCATACCTACCGTCGATGCGAAACGATTAGAAACATCGAATATCACATATTCGTGTCAATTATCGATAGAAAGAACGTTTGCGGGAGCTGGGAAGTGAATCCTCAGCTACCATCGATGCAGAACGATTGGAAACATCGAATATCACGTATCCGTGCCAATTATCAATAGAAAGAACGATTGCGGGAGCTGGGAAGTGAATCCTTAGCTACCGCCGATGCGAAACGATTGGAAACATCGAATATCACGTATTCGTCCGAATTTTAGATAGAAAGAATGATTGCGGGAGCTGGGAAGTGAATCCATACCTACCGTCGATGCGAAACGATTGGAAACATCGAATATCGCGTATTCGTGCCAATTATCGATAGAAAGAACGATTGCGGGAGCTGGGAAGTGAATCCTTACCTCCCGTCGATGCAAAACGATTGGAAACCTCGAATAGCACGTATTCGTGTCAATTATCGATAGAAAGAACGATTGCTGGAGCTGGAAAGTGAATCCTTAGCTACCGTCGATGCAGAACGATTGGAAACATCGAATTTCACGTATCCGTGCCAATTATCGATAGAACGAACGATTGCGGGAGCTGGAAAGTGGATCCTTAGCTACCGTCGATGCAGAACGATTGGAAACATCGAATATCACATATTCGTGCCAATTATCGATAGAAAGAACGATTGCGGGAGCTGGGAAGTGAATCCTCAGCTACCGTCGATGCAGAACGATTGGAAACATCGAATATCACGTATGCGTGCCAATTATCGATAGAAAGAACGATTGCGGATGCTGGGAAGTGAATTCTTAGCTACCGTCGATGCAGAACGATTGGAAACATCGAATATCACGTATGCGTGCCAATTATCGATAGAAAGAACGATTGCTGGAGCTGGGAAGTGAATCCTTACCTACCGTCGATGCAAAACGATTGGAAACATCGAATATCACGTATTCGTGCGAATTTTAGATAGAAAGAATGATTGCGGGAGCTGGGAAGTGAATCCTTACCTACCGTCGATGCGAAACGATTGGAAACATCGAATATCACGTATGCGTGCCAATTATCGATAGAACGAACGATTGCGGGAGCTGGAAAGTGGATCCTTAGCTACCGTCGATGCAGAACGATTGGAAACATCGAATATCACATATTCGTGCCAATTTTAGATAGAAAGAACGATTGCTGGAGCTGGGAAGTGAATCCTTACCTACCGTCGATGCAAAACGATTGGAAACCTCGAATAGCACGTATTCGTGTCAATTATCGATAGAAAGAACGATTGCTGGAGCTGGGAAGTGAATCCTTAGCCACCGTCGATGCAGAACGATTGGAAACATCGAATTTCACGTATTCGTGCCAATTATCCATAGAAAGAACGATTGCGGGAGCAGGGAAGTGAATCCATACCTACCGCCGATGCGAAACGATTGGAAACATCGAATATCACGTATTCGTGCGAATTTTAGATAGAAAGAATGATTGCGGGAGCTGGGAAGTGGATCCTTAGCTACCGTCGATGCAGAACGATTAGAAACATCGAATATCACATATTCGTGCCAATTATCGATAGAAAGAACGATTGCGGGAGCTGGGAAGTGAATCCTCAGCTACCATCGATGCAGAACGATTGGAAACATCGAATATCACGTATCCGTGCCAATTATCAATAGAAAGAACGATTGCGGGAGCTGGGAAGTGAATCCTTAGCTACCGCCGATGCGAAACGATTGGAAACATCGAATATCACGTATTCGTCCGAATTTTAGATAGAAAGAATGATTGCGGGAGCTGGGAAGTGAATCCATACCTACCGTCGATGCGAAACGATTGGAAACATCGAATATCGCGTATTCGTGCCAATTATCGATAGAAAGAACGATTACGGGAGCTGGGAAGTGAATCCTTACCTCCCGTCGATGCAAAACGATTGGAAACCTCGAATAGCACGTATTCGTGTCAATTATCGATAGAAAGAACGATTGCTGGAGCTGGGAACTGAATCCTTAGCTACCGTCGATGCAGAACGATTGGAAACATCGAATTTCACGTATCCGTGCCAATTATCGATAGAACGAACGTTTGCGGGAGCTGGAAAGTGGATCCTTAGCTACCGTCGATGCAGAACGATTGGAAACATCGAATATCACATATTCGTGCCAATTATCGATAGAAAGAACGATTGCGGGAGCTGGGAAGTGAATCCTCAGCTACCGTCGATGCAGAACGATTGGAAACATCGAATATCACGTATGCGTGCCAATTATCGATAGAAAGAACGATTGCGGGAGCTGGGAAGTGAATCCTTACCTACCGTCGATGCAAAACGATTGGAAACCTCGAATAGCACGTATTCGTCCGAATTTTAGATAGAAAGAATGATTGCGGGAGCTGGGAAGTGAATCCATACCTACCGTCGATGCGAAACGATTGGAAACATCGAATATCGCGTATTCGTGCCAATTATCGATAGAAAGAACGATTGCGGGAGCTGGGAAGTGAATCCTTACCTCCCGTCGATGCAAAACGATTGGAAACCTCGAATAGCACGTATTCGTGTCAATTATCGATAGAAAGAACGATTGCTGGAGCTGGGAAGTGAATCCTTAGCTACCGTCGATGCAGAACGATTGGAAACATCGAATTTCACGTATCCGTGCCAATTATCGATAGAACGAACGAATGCGGGAGCTGGAAAGTGGATCCTTAGCTACCGCCGATGCGAAACGATTGGAAACATCGAATATCACGTATTCGTCCGAATTTTAGATAGAAAGAATGATTGCGGGAGCTGGGAAGTGAATCCATACCTACCGTCGATGCGAAACGATTGGAAACATCGAATATCGCGTATTCGTGCCAATTATCGATAGAAAGAACGATTGCGGGAGCTGGGAAGTGAATCCTTACCTCCCGTCGATGCAAAACGATTGGAAACCTCGAATAGCACGTATTCGTGTCAATTATCGATAGAAAGAACGATTGCTGGAGCTGGGAAGCGAATCCTTAGCTACCGTCGATGCAGAACGATTGGAAACATCGAATTTCACGTATCCGTGCCAATTATCGATAGAACGAACGATTGCGGGAGCTGGAAAGTGGATCCTTAGCTACCGTCGATGCAGAACGATTGGAAACATCGAATATCACATATTCGTGCCAATTATCGATAGAAAGAACGATTGCGGGAGCTGGGAAGTGAATCCTCAGCTACCGTCGATGCAGAACGATTGGAAACATCGAATATCACGTATCCGTGCCAATTATCAATAGAAAGAACGATTGCGGGAGCTGGGAAGTGAATCCTTACCTACCGTCGATGCAAAACGATTGGAAACCTCGAATAGCACGTATTCGTGTCAATTATCGATAGAAAGAACGATTGCTGGAGCTGGGAAGTGAATCCTTAGCTACCGTCGATGCAGAACGATTGGAAACATCGAATTTCACGTATCCGTGCCAATTATCGATAGAACGAACGATTGCGGGAGCTGGAAAGTGGATCCTTAGCTACCGTCGATGCAGAACGATTGGAAACATCGAATATCACGTATGCGTGCCAATTATCAATAGAAAGAACGATTGCGGGAGCTGGGAAGTGAATCCTTAGCTACCGCCGATGCGAAACGATTGGAAACATCGAATATCACGTATTCGTCCGAATTTTAGATAGAAAGAATGATTGCGGGAGCTGGGAAGTGAATCCACACCTACCGTCGATGCGAAACGATTGGAAACATCGAATATCGCGTATTCGTGCCAATTATCGATAGAAAGAACGATTGCGGGAGCTGGGAAGTGAATCCTTACCTACCGTCGATGCAAAACGATTGGAAACATCGAATATCACGTATTCGTGCGAATTTTAGATAGAAAGAATGATTAAGGGAGCTGGGAAGTGAATCCTTACCTACCGTCGATGCGAAACGATTGGAAACATCGAATATCACGTATGCGTGCCAATTATCGATAGAACGAACGATTGCGGGAGCTGGAAAGTGGATCCTTAGCTACCGTCGATGCAGAACGATTGGAAACATCGAATATCACATATTCGTGCCAATTTTAGATAGAAAGAACGATTGCTGGAGCTGGGAAGTGAATCCTTACCTACCGTCGATGCAAAACGATTGGAAACCTCGAATAGCACGTATTCGTGTCAATTATCGATAGAAAGAACGATTGCTGGAGCTGGGAAGTGAATCCTTAGCCACCGTCGATGCAGAACGATTGGAAACATCGAATTTCACGTATTCGTGCCAATTATCCATAGAAAGAACGATTGCGGGAGCAGGGAAGTGAATCCATACCTACCGCCGATGCGAAACGATTGGAAACATCGAATATCACGTATTCGTGCGAATTTTAGATAGAAAGAATGATTGCGGGAGCTGGGAAGTGGATCCTTAGCTACCGTCGATGCAGAACGATTAGAAACATCGAATATCACATATTCGTGCCAATTATCGATAGAAAGAACGATTGCGGGAGCTGGGAAGTGAATCCTCAGCTACCATCGATGCAGAACGATTGGATACATCGAATATCACGTATCCGTGCCAATTATCAATAGAAAGAACGATTGCGGGAGCTGGGAAGTGAATCCTTAGCTACCGCCGATGCGAAACGATTGGAAACATCGAATATCACGTATTCGTCCGAATTTTAGATAGAAAGAATGATTGCGGGAGCTGGGAAGTGAATCCATACCTACCGTCGATGCGAAACGATTGGAAACATCGAATATCGCGTATTCGTGCCAATTATCGATAGAAAGAACGATTACGGGAGCTGGGAAGTGAATCCTTACCTCCCGTCGATGCAAAACGATTGGAAACCTCGAATAGCACGTATTCGTGTCAATTATCGATAGAACGAACGAATGCGGGAGCTGGAAAGTGGATCCTTAGCTACCGTCGATGCAGAACGATTGGAAACATCGAATATCACATATTCGTGCCAATTATCGATAGAAAGAACGATTGCGGGAGCTGGGAAGTGAATCCTTACCTACCGTCGATGCAAAACGATTGGAAACCTCGAATAGCACGTATTCGTCCGAATTTTAGATAGAAAGAATGATTGCGGGAGCTGGGAAGTGAATCCATACCTACCGTCGATGCGAAACGATTGGAAACATCGAATATCGCGTATTCGTGCCAATTATCGATAGAAAGAACGATTGCGGGAGCTGGGAAGTGAATCCTTACCTCCCGTCGATGCAAAACGATTGGAAACCTCGAATAGCACGTATTCGTGTCAATTATCGATAGAAAGAACGATTGCTGGAGCTGGGAAGTGAATCCTTAGCTACCGTCGATGCAGAACGATTGGAAACATCGAATTTCACGTATCCGTGCCAATTATCGATAGAACGAACGAATGCGGGAGCTGGAAAGTGGATCCTTAGCTACCGCCGATGCGAAACGATTGGAAACATCGAATATCACGTATTCGTCCGAATTTTAGATAGAAAGAATGATTGCGGGAGCTGGGAAGTGAATCCATACCTACCGTCGATGCGAAACGATTGGAAACATCGAATATCGCGTATTCGTGCCAATTATCGATAGAAAGAACGATTGCGGGAGCTGGGAAGTGAATCCTTACCTCCCGTCGATGCAAAACGATTGGAAACCTCGAATAGCACGTATTCGTGTCAATTATCGATAGAAAGAACGATTGCTGGAGCTGGGAAGCGAATCCTTAGCTACCGTCGATGCAGAACGATTGGAAACATCGAATTTCACGTATCCGTGCCAATTATCGATAGAACGAACGATTGCGGGAGCTGGAAAGTGGATCCTTAGCTACCGTCGATGCAGAACGATTGGAAACATCGAATATCACATATTCGTGCCAATTATCGATAGAAAGAACGATTGCGGGAGCTGGGAAGTGAATCCTCAGCTACCGTCGATGCAGAACGATTGGAAACATCGAATATCACGTATCCGTGCCAATTATCAATAGAAAGAACGATTGCGGGAGCTGGGAAGTGAATCCTTACCTACCGTCGATGCAAAACGATTGGAAACCTCGAATAGCACGTATTCGTGTCAATTATCGATAGAAAGAACGATTGCGGGAGCTGGGAAGTGAATCCTTACCTCCCGTCGATGCAGAACGATTGGAAACATCGAATGTAACGTATTCGAGCCAATTACCGACAGAAAGAACGATTGCGAGGGCTGGGAAGTGAATCCTTACCTACCGTCGATGAAAAACGATTGGAAACATCGAATAGCACGTATTCGTGCCAATTATCGATAGAAAGAACGATTGCGGGAGCTGGGAAGTGAATCCTCACCAATCGTCGATGCGAAACGATTGGAAACATCGAATATTACGTATTCGTGCGAATTTTACACAGAAAGAATGATTGCGGGAGCTGGGAAGTGAATCCTTACCTACCGTCGTTGCGAAACGATTGGAAACATCGAATATCACGTATCCGTGCCAATTATCGATAGAACGAACGATTGCGGGAGCTGGAAAGTGGATCCTTAGCTACCGTCGATGCAGAACGATTGGAAACATCGAATATCACATATTCGTGCCAATTATCGATAGAAAGAACGATTGCGGGAGCTGGGAAGTGAATCCTCAGCTACCGTCGATGCAGAACGATTGGAAACATCGAATATCACGTATGCGTGCCAATTATCGATAGAAAGAACGATTGCGGATGCTGGGAAGTGAATTCTTAGCTACCGTCGATGCAGAACGATTGGAAACATCGAATATCACGTATGCGTGCCAATTATCGATAGAAAGAACGATTGCTGGAGCTGGGAAGTGAATCCTTACCTACCGTCGATGCAAAACGATTGGAAACATCGAATATCACGTATTCGTGCGAATTTTAGATAGAAAGAATGATTGCGGGAGCTGGGAAGTGAATCCTTACCTACCGTCGATGCGAAACGATTGGAAACATCGAATATCACGTATGCGTGCCAATTATCGATAGAACGAACGATTGCGGGAGCTGGAAAGTGGATCCTAAGCTACCGTCGATGCAGAACGATTGGAAACATCGAATATCACATATTCGTGCCAATTTTAGATAGAAAGAACGATTGCTGGAGCTGGGAAGTGAATCCTTACCTACCGTCGATGCAAAACGATTGGAAACCTCGAATAGCACGTATTCGTGTCAATTATCGATAGAAAGAACGATTGCTGGAGCTGGGAAGTGAATCCTTAGCTACCGTCGATGCAGAACGATTGGAAACATCGAATTTCACGTATTCGTGCCAATTATCCATAGAAAGAACGATTGCGGGAGCAGGGAAGTGAATCCATACCTACCGCCGATGCGAAACGATTGGAAACATCGAATATCACGTATTCGTGCGAATTTTAGATAGAAAGAATGATTGCGGGAGCTGGGAAGTGAATCCTTACCTACCGTCGATGCGAAACGATTGGAAACATCGAATATCACGTATGCGTGCCAATTATCGATAGAACGAACGATTGCGGGAGCTGGAAAGTGGATCCTTAGCTACCGTCGATGCAGAACGATTAGAAACATCGAATATCACATATTCGTGCCAATTATCGATAGAAAGAACGATTGCGGGAGCTGGGAAGTGAATCCTCAGCTACCATCGATGCAGAACGATTGGAAACATCGAATATCACGTATCCGTGCCAATTATCAATAGAAAGAACGATTGCGGGAGCTGGGAAGTGAATCCTTACCTACCGTCGATGCAAAACGATTGGAAACCTCGAATAGCACGTATTCGTGTCAATTATCGATAGAAAGAACGATTGCTGGAGCTGGGAAGTGAATCCTTAGCTACCGTCGATGCAGAACGATTGGAAACATCGAATTTCACGTATCCGTGCCAATTATCGATAGAACGAACGATTGCGGGAGCTGGAAAGTGGATCCTTAGCTACCGTCGATGCAGAACGATTGGAAACATCGAATATCACGTATGCGTGCCAATTATCAATAGAAACAACGATTGCGGGAGCTGGGAAGTGAATCCTTAGCTACCGCCGATGCGAAACGATTGGAAACATCGAATATCACGTATTCGTCCGAATTTTAGATAGAAAGAATGATTGCGGGAGCTGGGAAGTGAATCCATACCTACCGTCGATGCGAAACGATTGGAAACATCGAATATCGCGTATTCGTGCCAATTATCGATAGAAAGAACGATTGCGGGAGCTGGGAAGTGAATCCTTACCTCCCGTCGATGCAGAACGATTGGAAACATCGAATGTAACGTATTCGAGCCAATTACCGACAGAAAGAACGATTGCGAGGGCTGGGAAGTGAATCCTTACCTACCGTCGATGAAAAACGATTGGAAACATCGAATAGCACGTATTCGTGCCAATTATCGATAGAAAGAACGATTGCGGGAGCTGGGAAGTGAATCCTCACCAATCGTCGATGCGAAACGATTGGAAACATCGAATATCACGTATTCGTGCGAATTTTACATAGAAAGAATGATTGCGGGAGCTGGGAAGTGAATCCTTACCTACCGTCGTTGCGAAACGATTGGAAACATCGAATATCACGTATGCGTGCCAATTATCGATAGAACGAACGATTGCGGGAGCTGGAAAGTGGATCCTTAGCTACCGTCGATGCAGAACGATTGGAAACATCGAATATCACATATTCGTGTCAATTATCGATAGAAAGAACGATTGCGGGAGCTGGGAAGTGAATCCTCAGCTACCGTCGATGCAGAACGATTGGAAACATCGAATATCACGTATGCGTGCCACTTATCGATAGAAAGAACGATTGCGGGAGCTGGAAAGTGGATCCTTAGCTACCGTCGATGCGAAACGATTGCAAACATCGAATAGCACGTATTCCTGCCAATTATCGATAGAAAGAACGATTGCTGGAGCTGGGAAGTGAATCCTTAGCTACCGTCGATGCAGAACGATTGGAAACATCGAATTTCACGTATTCGTGCCAATTATCCATAGAAAGAACGATTGCGGCAGCAGGGAAGTGAATCCATACCTACCGCCGATGCGAAACGATTGGAAACATCGAATATCACGTATTCGTGCGAATTTTAGATAGAAAGAACGATTGCGGGAGCAGGGAAGTGAATCCATACCTACCGTCGATGCGAAACGATTGGAAACATCGAATATCACGTATGCGTGCCAATTATCGATAGAACGAACGATTGCGGGAGCTGGAAAGTGGATCCTTAGCTACCGTCGATGCGAAACGATTGCAAACATCGAATAGCACGTATTCCTGCCAATTATCGATAGAAAGAACGATTGCGGGAGCTGGGAAGTGAATCCTTACCTACCGTCGATGCGAAACGATTGGAAACATCGAATATCACATATTCGTGTCAATTATCGATAGAAAGAACGATTGCGGGAGCTGGGAAGTGAATCCTCAGCTACCGTCGATGCAGAACGATTGGAAACATCGAATATCACGTATGCGTGCCACTTATCGATAGAAAGAACGATTGCGGGAGCTGGAAAGTGGATCCTTAGCTACCGTCGATGCGAAACGATTGCAAACATCGAATAGCACGTATTCCTGCCAATTATCGATAGAAAGAACGATTGCGGGAGCTGGGAAGTGAATCCTTACCTACCGTCGATGCGAAACGATTGGAAACATCGAATATCACGTATTCGTCCGAATTTTAGATAGAAAGAATGATTGCGGGAGCTGGGAAGTGAATCCATACCTACCGTCGATGCGAAACGATTGGAAACATCGAATATCACGTATGCGTGCCAATTATCGATAGAAAGAACGATTATGGGGGCAGGGAAGTGAATCCTTAGCTACCGCCGATGCGAAACGATTGGAAACATCAAATATCACGTATTCGTCCGAATTTTAGATAGAAAGAATGATTGCGGGAGCTGGGAAGTGAATCCATACCTACCGTCGATGCGAAACGATTGGAAACATCGAATATCACGTATGCGTGCCAATTATCGATAGAACGAACGATTGCGGGAGCTGGAAAGTGGATCCTTAGCTACCGTTGATGCGAAACGATTGCAAACATCGAATAGCACGTATTCGTGCCAATTATCGATAGAAAGAACGATTGCGGGAGCTGGGAAGTGAATCCTTACCTACCGTCGATGCAACACGATTGGAAACATCGAATATCACGTATTCGTGCGAATTTTAGATAGAAAGAATGATTGCGGGAGCTGGGAAGTGAATTCTTACCTACCGTCGATGCGAAACGATTGGAAACATCGAATATCACGTATGCGTGCCAATTATCGATAGAACGAACGATTGCGGGAGCTGGAAAGAGAATCCTTACCTACCGTCGATGCGAAACGATTGGAAACATCGAATATCACGTATGCGTGCCAATTATCGATAGAACGAACGATTGCGGGAGCTGGAAAGTGAATCCTTACCTACCGTCGATGCGAAACGATTGGAAACATCGAATATCACGTATTCGTCCGAATTTTAGATAGAAAGAATGATTGCGGGAGCTGGGATGTGAATCCATACCTACCGTCGATGCGAAACGATTGGAAACATCGAATATCACGTATGCGTGCCAATTATCGATAGAAAGAACGATTATGGGGGCAGGGAAGTGAATCCTCAGCTACCGTCGATGCAGAACGATTGGAAACATCGAATATCACGTATGCGTGCCAATTATCGATAGAAAGAACGATTGCGGTTGCTGGGAAGTGAATTCTTAGCTACCGTCGATGCAGAACGATCGGAAACATCGAATATCACGTATGCGTGCCAATTATAGATAGAAAGAATGATTGCGGGAGCTGGGAAGTGAATCCTTACCTACCGTCGTGCGAACCGATTGGAAACATCGAATATCACGTATGCGTGCCAATTTTAGATAGAAAGAACGATTGCTGGAGCTGGGAAGTGAATCCTTACCTACCGTCGATGCAAAACGATTGGAAACATCGAATATCACGTATGCGTGCTAATTATCGATAGAAAGAACGATTGCGGGAGCTGGGAAGTTAATCCTCACCTATCGTCGATGCAAAACGATTGCAAACATCGAATAGCACGTATTCGTGCCAATTATCGATAGAAAGAACGATTGCGGGAGCTGGGAAGTGAATCCTTACCTACCGTCGATGCAAAACGATTGGAAACCTCGAATAGCACGTATTCGTGTCAATTATCGATAGAAAGAACGATTGCTGGAGCTGGGAAGTGAATCCTTAGCTACCGTCGATGCAGAACGATTGGAAACATCGAATTTCACGTATTCGTGCCAATTATCCATAGAAAGAACGATTGCGGCAGCAGGGAAGTGAATCCATACCTACCGCCGATGCGAAACGATTGGAAACATCGAATATCACGTATTCGTGCGAATTTTAGATAGAAAGAACGATTGCGGGAGCAGGGAAGTGAATCCATACCTACCGCCGATGCGAAACGATTGGAAACATCGAATATCACGTATTCGTGCGAATTTTAGATAGAAAGAATGATTGCGGGAGCTGGGAAGTGGATCCTTAGCTACCGTCGATGCAGAACGATTAGAAACATCGAATATCACATATTCGTGCCAATTATCGATAGAAAGTACGATTGCGGGAGCTGGGAAGTGAATCCTCAGCTACCATCGATGCAGATCGATTGGAAACATCGAATATCACGTATCCGTGCCAATTATCAATAGAAAGAACGATTGCGGGAGCTGGGAAGTGAATCCTTAGCTACCGCCGATGCGAAACGATTGGAAACATCGAATATCACGTATTCGTCCGAATTTTAGATAGAAAGAATGATTGCGGGAGCTGGGAAGTGAAGCCATACCTACCGTCGATGCGAAACGATTGGAAACATCGAATATCGCGTATTCGTGCGAATTTTAGATAGAAAGAACGATTGCGGGAGCAGGGAAGTGAATCCATACCTACCGCCGATGCGAAACGATTGGAAACATCGAATATCGCGTATTCGTGCGAATTTTAGATAGAAAGAACGATTGCGGGAGCTGGGAAGTGAATCCTTACCTCCCGTCGATGCAAAACGATTGGAAACCTCGAATAGCACGTATTCGTGTCAATTATCGATAGAAAGAACGATTGCTGGAGCTGGAAAGTGAATCCTTAGCTACCGTCGATGCAGAACGATTGGAAACATCGAATTTCACGTATCCGTGCCAATTATCGATAGAACGAACGATTGCGGGAGCTGGAAAGTGGATCCTTAGCTACCGTCGATGCAGAACGATTGGAAACATCGAATATCACATATTCGTGCCAATTATCGATAGAAAGAACGATTGCGGGAGCTGGGAAGTGAATCCTCAGCTACCGTCGATGCAGAACGATTGGAAACATCGAATATCACGTATGCGTGCCAATTATCGATAGAAAGAACGATTGCGGATGCTGGGAAGTGAATTCTTAGCTACCGTCGATGCAGAACGATTGGAAACATCGAATATCACGTATGCGTGCCAATTATCGATAGAAAGAACGATTGCTGGAGCTGGGAAGTGAATCCTTACCTACCGTCGATGCAAAACGATTGGAAACATCGAATATCACGTATTCGTGCGAATTTTAGATAGAAAGAATGATTGCGGGAGCTGGGAAGTGAATCCTTACCTACCGTCGATGTGAAACGATTGGAAACATCGAATATCACGTATGCGTGCCAATTATCGATAGAACGAACGATTGCGGGAGCTGGAAAGTGGATCCTTAGCTACCGTCGATGCAGAACGATTGGAAACATCGAATATCACATATTCGTGCCAATTTTAGATAGAAAGAACGATTGCTGGAGCTGGGAAGTGAATCCTTACCTACCGTCGATGCAAAACGATTGGAAACCTCGAATAGCACGTATTCGTGTCAATTATCGATAGAAAGAACGAGTGCTGGAGCTGGGAAGTGAATCCTTAGCTACCGTCGATGCAGAACGATTGGAAACATCGAATTTCACGTATTCGTGCCAATTATCCATAGAAAGAACGATTGCGGGAGCTGGGAAGTGAATCCTTACCTCCCGTCGATGCAAAACGATTGGAAACCTCGAATAGCACGTATTCGTGTCAATTATCGATAGAAAGAACGATTGCTGGAGCTGGAAAGTGAATCCTCAGCTACCGTCGATGCAGAACGATTGGAAACATCGAATATCACGTATGCGTGCCAATTATCGATAGAAAGAACGATTGCGGATGCTGGGAAGTGAATTCTTAGCTACCGTCGATGCAGAACGATTGGAAACATCGAATATCACGTATGCGTGCCAATTATCGATAGAAAGAACGATTGCTGGAGCTGGGAAGTGAATCCTTACCTACCGTCGATGCAAAACGATTGGAAACATCGAATATCACGTATTCGTGCGAATTTTAGATAGAAAGAATGATTGCGGGAGCTGGGAAGTGAATCCTTACCTACCGTCGATGCGAAACGATTGGAAACATCGAATATCACGTATGCGTGCCAATTATCGATAGAACGAACGATTGCGGGAGCTGGAAAGTGGATCCTTAGCTACCGTCGATGCAGAACGATTGGAAACATCGAGTATCACATATTCGTGCCAATTTTAGATAGAAAGAACGATTGCTGGAGCTGGGAAGTGAATCCTTACCTACCGTCGATGCAAAACGATTGGAAACCTCGAATAGCACGTATTCGTGTCAATTATCGATAGAAAGAACGATTGCTGGAGCTGGGAAGTGAATCCTTAGCTACCGTCGATGCAGAACGATTGGAAACATCGAATTTCACGTATTCGTGCCAATTATCCATAGAAAGAACGATTGCGGGAGCAGGGAAGTGAATCCATACCTACCGCCGATGCGAAACGATTGGAAACATCGAATATCACGTATTCGTGCGAATTTTAGATAGAAAGAATGATTGCGGGAGCTCGGAAGTGAATCCTTACCTACCGTCGATGCGAAACGATTGGAAACATCGAATATCACGTATGCGTGCCAATTATCGATAGAACGAACGATTGCGGGAGCTGGAAAGTGGATCCTTAGCTACCGTCGATGCAGAACGATTAGAAACATCGAATATCACATATTCGTGCCAATTATCGATAGAAAGAACGATTGCGGGAGCTGGGAAGTGAATCCTCAGCTACCATCGATGCAGAACGATTGGAAACATCGAATATCACGTATGCGTGCTAATTATCGATAGAAAGAACGATTGCGGGAGCTGGGAAGTTAATCCTCACCTATCGTCGATGCAAAACGATTGCAAACATCGAATAGCACGTATTCGTGCCAATTATCGATAGAAAGAACGATTGCGGGAGCTGGGAAGTGAATCCTTACCTACCGTCGATGCAAAACGATTGGAAACCTCGAATAGCACGTATTCGTGTCAATTATCGATAGAAAGAACGATTGCTGGAGCTGGGAAGTGAATCCTTAGCTACCGTCGATGCAGAACGATTGGAAACATCGAATTTCACGTATTCGTGCCAATTATCCATAGAAAGAACGATTGCGGGAGCAGGGAAGTGAATCCATACCTACCGCCGATGCGAAACGATTGGAAACATCGAATATCACGTATTCGTGCGAATTTTAGATAGAAAGAATGATTGCGGGAGCTGGGAAGTGAATGCTTACCTACCGTCGATGCGAAACGATTGGAAACATCGAATATCACGTATGCGTGCCAATTATCGATAGAACGAACGATTGCGGGAGCTGGAAAGTGGATCCTTAGCTACCGTCGATGCAGAACGATTAGAAACATCGAATATCACATATTCGTGCCAATTATCGATAGAAAGAACGATTGCGGGAGCTGGGAAGTGAATCCTCAGCTACCATCGATGCAGAACGATTGGAAACATCGAATATCACGTATCCGTGCCAATTATCAATAGAAAGAACGATTGCGGGAGCTGGGAAGTGAATCCTTACCTACCGTCGATGCAAAACGATTGGAAACCTCGAATAGCACGTATTCGTGTCAATTATCGATAGAAAGAACGATTGCTGGAGCTGGGAAGTGAATCCTTAGCTACCGTCGATGCAGAACGATTGGAAACATCGAATTTCACGTATCCGTGCCAATTATCGATAGAACGAACGATTGCGGGAGCTGGAAAGTGGATCCTTAGCTACCGTCGATGCAGAACGATTGGAAACATCGAATATCACGTATGCGTGCCAATTATCAATAGAAAGAACGATTGCGGGAACTGGGAAGTGAATCCTTAGCTACCGCCGATGCGAAACGATTGGAAACATCGAATATCACGTATTCGTCCGAATTTTAGATAGAAAGAATGATTGCGGGAGCTGGGAAGTGAATCCATACCTACCGTCGATGCGAAACGATTGGAAACATCGAATATCGCGTATTCGTGCCAATTATCGATAGAAAGAACGATTGCGGGAGCTGGGAAGTGAATCCTTACCTCCCGTCGATGCAGAACGATTGGAAACATCGAATGTAACGTATTCGAGCCAATTACCGACAGAAAGAACGATTGCGAGGGCTGGGAAGTGAATCCTTACCTACCGTCGATGAAAAACGATTGGAAACATCGAATAGCACGTATTCGTGCCAATTATCGATAGAAAGAACGATTGCGGGAGCTGGGAAGTGAATCCTTACCTACCGTCGATGCAAAACGATTGGAAACCTCGAATAGCACGTATTCGTGTCAATTATCGATAGAAAGAACGATTGCTGGAGCTGGGAAGTGAATCCTTAGCTACCGTCGATGCAGAACGATTGGAAACATCGAATTTCACGTATTCGTGCCAATTATGCATAGAAAGAACGATTGCGGGAGCAGGGAAGTGAATCCATACCTACCGCCGATGCGAAACGATTGGAAACATCGAATATCACGTATTCGTGCGAATTATCGATAGAAAGAACGATTGCGGGAGCTGGGAAGTGAATCCTCAGCTACCGTCGATGCAGAACGAATGGAAACATCGAATATCACGTATGCGTGCCACTTATCGATAGAAAGAATGATTGCGGGAGCTGGAAAGTGGATCCTTAGCTACCGTCGATGCGAAACGATTGCAAACATCGAATAGCACGTATTCCTGCCAATTATCGATAGAAAGAACGATTGCTGGAGCTGGGAAGTGAATCCTTAGCTACCGTCGATGCAGAACGATTGGAAACATCGAATTTCACGTATTCGTGCCAATTATTGTGA
The DNA here is from genome assembly GCA_963583965.1 of Nomada ferruginata. NCBI lineage: Eukaryota > Metazoa > Arthropoda > Insecta > Hymenoptera > Apidae > Nomada > Nomada ferruginata. Next base: position 1,380,312 of record OY757225.1, on the reverse strand, counting down.
CGTCATGCGTGACGTTGGAGTTAGCCAGTAAAGTAATGCATTGTAAAACTAGCAAAGTAAGCATCTTATAACCAGCACGTATTCTAAGGACGAAACAGATGTGTTCGTCTATAGCTCTTAAGCCGTACGACTCCGTTGTTATAAAAACCCTAACCATCACAAACTCTCGTAACCATAGTCAAGAGCTGCACGCCAGCATAGTCATAAAAACCCTAACCGTAATAAAACTCTGTAACCATAGTCAAAAAGTCGATAGTAACGAAAACCAGGATTCAAGTACCAGCCTGACCCTACGTCATGCAGGTATAAACACTCAAACACTCAAGCGTATCTAATCTTACAAACATCCTTTGTATATTTCTCGTATTTAATCTTAGCGTAATGAAAGTGTCACGATAACATATGTAAACACTTAGCGTATCTAATTTTATAAACATCCGCTGTATATTCTCATATTTAATCTTAACGTAATACAAGCGTTGCGATAACATTAAGTTATCGCACTTCGTAGAATAAGCTCCGCACCCAAACACCTTGTTTATTTTTCACATAGCGATACGCTCTTATCATTGAAACTCTACGTCACTAATGTAAACGCAGAGCGGATATATAAGACCGTCTCAACACAGTAGTTTAGCTCAGTCTCCAGTCTCAAGTCTCCGGTCGAGCTGAGGCTGCATCGAGTCTCAGTCTCGATTCAAGTTCTATTTCCAAACTCAGAGATCCGCTCTCTATTCTCAAAGTGAATTCATTATTCATTTAATCCAAATCCTACCAATTCCAAACCTTAATACTAAGTTATTCACGTAAGTTTTATTGTATCAATTGTTTAAATCCAGAATATAATTACTTATATCTTACTACTAAACCTTTTCGTTTATTTTACTAAATCCTTGTTATTCAATATTAACTCTTAATAAATAACGAACAAATTGAATCTAATACTTCAATCAGAGGTGCAAGGCTTCGCTGCACGGATTATCGTAACGATTCTATTTGAACGTATTATTCTCCACGAAGTTTCACAGAGGTGCAAGGCTTCGCTGCACGGTGAATAATAAACGTGTTTGAGATCGTAAAATGAATGAGTCGCTCTCGCCGAGCAGGAAGAAGATATCAATATAAAAAGCTAGTACGTTCCCTTCACGAACCAGTAAGGATTAAAGATACTAACTTGGGGGTATTCCCGACAATTCCTATTTCCATTCCTTGGCGACTAATCCCCATCGAATTCGACGAGCTATCGCAACGGGTTATTAACCAGAAAAAGTGAGTGACGAAGACCCGGAGTAGACGACAGGCGTATGTACTGCGTGACCCAAAAGGCAGGTATAATAATAAACATCCAGAGCAAGGTAAGTGGTAATTAATTTTATTAACTTGTCCAACGCCCGGGACGTAACAAATTGGTGGCAGCGGTGGGATACCTGATTTTAAAAATTCAGAACTGTCGCTTCGTCAGCACTGGCAATATAACCACGTGCGTAGTATAGCAGTACGACAGGAACGCTCGAACCTGATTGGCTGACTATAAGCCACTCCTATTGGCTACGGCGTCGCACGGCGCGCGGAACGCCATCCCCACCATCCCCACTCTCCCCACTCTCGCTTCTCGAGCGCGAGGAGAGCTCACTTCGATCAGTCGAGCGACGAACGCGGTCGAGTACGGTCGTGAAGTTTACTAAGTCTAGTTACGATACGCGAAAATTGTGAAAACTGTCCAGTGAAACGTAGGGAGAATAAAGTCCAGACATTCCAAACTACGGAGAGATTTTCGAGCGCCACAAAGGCGAGCGAAGTCAATCAATAGTGACGAATCGCGTTAGTACTCAGACTAAACGAATTTTCGAGCGCCACCAAGGCAGCCTGACTATTTGAATAAGAAGAGTATCGTTAGGGTTGCTATGGTCAGCACCGGTGTTTTCTCGCCATCACTGGCAGAGGAAGTCACGCCGAATATCGAAGCTAGCGCAGGAAACTGCAGCGGCGACAATACAAGGAGTGACAAACAGGTACTTACCATAAGTTCTTAAATTAATTTTGAAGGAATATATTTCATAGTAGCTTTTTCCTGGACATTTTCCATGACAGAAATACCGGAAAAGGAAACGTGGTTGCCGTGCCGGAAAGAAGACGAAAGATAAGAAACGTCGCGCCGTCGAACGACAACGGAATACCGAAAGTGAGGCTGCGGAGCCCGAAATAATAGTATTATCGTCGGACGAGGAAGGCGAAGAGACTCCAAAAACTCCAACACCACCGCCGGTGTTACAAATCCTCGACACGGCTAATTCCATAAAAGTTTTCAAACATTATAAAATCCCGGATCGTGTGTTAATTCTATTTATTCGTCATTATCACGAACTACCTGTGTCCTTGCCAACCGAAGTAGCAGAGTGGTGCAACTTCTACTACGATCACCAATAAAGGAATAAGTACAAAAACGTTCTGAAAATTTTTTTTTTTTAATCTCTCAAACATGTCGACCCGTTCGGCAAAAGCAGCGGCAACTACGCCACTAAGCGAAGTTGAATTAGCAATACTAAGTAAGCAACTAGAGGATAAGGAGAAACGTATCCATGAGGAAGCGCGTCAGGTAGAAAAAGAACGCTCTAAAATGGAGCAGACGCAACGCGAACACGACGAACTCCTAATTGAATTGGAAGCAATGCGACGGGAAAGGGTACCGAAACCCTCGACGTCGAGAACACCGGAACCTCAACCGCAAATCGATCCGATAACCATGCCGATCGAAAATAATGCCTCTCTCAGCTACACGTTAAAGGAAGCAGTAAATATGATTCCGAATTTTAATAGTACAGCGGCTTCCCTGTTAACTTTTACTCGCGCATGTAGACGAGCCCGCGAGCTCATTCCAAGACACGCTGAACGAACATTCGTCAAAATCGTGATCACCCGACTTCGTGGTCGTGCCGCGACAGCCGTCGAGGACGACGATATAAATTCCGTCACGGAACTGTGTAATCGTTTGAAGGATGTATTCGGTCCGCGTCGCACTGTCGACCATTATAGGGGGGAAATGTCGAATATTTTCATGGGCCAACACGAACATATGCTAGATTTCATAAGCCGAGTCAAGGACTTGCGAGAAGCGATAGTCGACTGTGATAGAGGTTTACCGAACGTAGCCGATATCGACGACCTCACGGTAAACAGCTTCATCAACGGTCTCATTCCGCGACTACGTTCCGACCTCCGAGACTGTTACGATCGTCCATTGCCTCGCGTATTCGACGAAGCAATATCGCTATACAAACAGTACGAACTCGATAAAAGTAGGTACGGCTCAACAAACGAACCGCGACGGAACCCTTACACGGAAAACCGCGACAGAAACTCCGACCGTCGAGAGTATAGGAGCGATCACGCAGCACGGTATAATCCACCCATTCAACGCGGAGCATGGCGCGACGAACCACCGAAACGCGAATTCGTACCGCCAAAAAGGGAATATAACCGCCCGGCACAACCAAATAACTACTCCCATCAAAATCATTATTCGCGTCCGAATACTGAACAAAAACCACGACGCGAGGAGCAAACAGAACGAAACAACCGCGTGTGCAACTACTGTAAAACCCCTGGGCACGATATTCACGAGTGCAGGAAACGGGAATACAATAACAAGCAACGAGATTCGGGAAACGGGCAAAACCTTCCGTCCCCGCAGAACCAGAGACGGGAGGCAAACAATATGGTTCACACTGTGACGTCTCCTGCGTCGGAGTAAGGCAGATACCGATACCCCAGGTCGTCATCGATTCACCCAATCTTTTAAACGGCGTCACCCTTATGGTCGACACCGGGGCCGAGCCCAACCTGATTAAAATTAGCGCCATAAAGGATAAGACTATAATTAACATAGATGACAACCTGGAAATGTCGGGCATCTCGACCGACAAGGTAGCGACTCTGGGATCCGCCCAGATCAGTTTACTCGGAGAAATTTTTAAATTCTATGTCGTACCCGACGCGTTCCCAATAGCAACGCAAGGAATATTGGGAACACCGTTTCTACAGGATAGCGTGATATCCTATAAAAACAAATATGTCGAATGGAAGGATATTCGGATTCCTTTCCAGGAAACCCAAAAAACTAAATCTCAGCCCGATGTAATCATCGAGGACACAATTAACGCGCAGCCCGATGTAATCATCGCGGACATTCTTAAACCTCAGCCCGATGTAATCATCGCGGACATTCGTAACTCTCAGCCCGGTGTAATCACCGAGGACAAAAGCGCAATTCAGCCCGATGTAATCATCGCGGACATTTGTAACTCTCAGCCCGGTGTAATCACCGAGGACAAAAGCGCAATTCAGCCCGGTATAAATACCGCGGACATTCGTAACTCTCAGCCCGGTGTAATCACCGAGGACAAAAGCGCAATTCAGCCCGGTATAAATACCGCGGACATTCGTAACTCTCAGCCCGGTGTAATCACCGAGGACAAAAGCGCAATTCAGCCCGGTATAAATACCGCGGACCATAATAAAATTCAGCCCGATGCCAACATCGCGGACAATACTAACTCTCAGCCCGGTATTAATACCAGGGACCTTACAAATACTAACTCACAGTCTAAGAACGAAGGCCGTTCCAGAATAACGATTGCGGGTCGTACGAACACATGTATCGAGATACTCACGACCGGGGCCGAGCTGGGTTTCGTTTCGAGACGAGAACTCGCACCCGGAGTGATAATCGCGGACGCCATCGTCCAAGCGAAAAACGGCAAAACCACAGTGCGATGCATAAATACGACATCCATAGCCGTAACGTTCGACGTTCCTACATTGGAGGTCGAAGAGATCGAGGAAATATCACGCGCACCGAGACATTTTTCTTCGACGTCAGGCACAAATGCCCAAGTAAATAGTATATCAACGGAACTCCCCGCCGAGCGGATCAAAAAGATTTTCGATCTGATCGATTTAAGTCACTTGAACGCCGAGGAGTTCAACCATGTTCGAGAATTGTTAGAACAGAACCACGATATCTTCCACCTCCAAGGAGAATACTTGGGGAAGACCAACGTGTGTGAACACGAAATACCACTAACAGACCGAGCTCCAGTTTTTGTTAAACAGTATCGATATCCGCCGATTCACAAGGAAGAGATAAATAGGCAGATGAAGGAATTACTCGAAAGCGACATAATTCGCCCATCTACATCTCCTTATAACGCACCATTGTGGATCGTGCCCAAGAAACCTGATCAGCAGGGGAACAAACGCTGGAGAATCGTAATCGACTTCCGCGGATTAAATGAGAAGTCAATCGGGGACGCATTTCCGATTCCTAATATCGTTGAAATTCTGGATCAGTTGGGATCCGCAAAATATTTCAGTGTGTTCGACTGTAAGAGCGGTTTTCACCAAGTAGGGATGTCGCAGGAGGACGCGGCAAAGACGGCGTTCTCCACTCCCTATGGCCACTACGAATTCATTCGAATGCCATTTGGTCTTAAAAATGCTCCGGCAACGTATCAACGGCTAATGAACGCTATCTTGACGGGTCTCCAAGGCAGCGAGGTCTTTGCGTACATCGACGATATTGTAAGCCATGCAAGATCACTCTCGGAACATCGCGAGAGATTCACTCGTTTAGCTGAACGATTGCGTCGGGCAAACTTAAAACTAGAGCCAGCGAAATGTAGCTTCCTCAATCGCGAAGTAGCATATTTGGGCCACGTAATTGGTAACGAAGGCGTAAAACCATGCCCGAACAAAATAAATGCGGTCAAGAACTTTCCTGTTCCGAAAAACGTAAAGAACGTACGCGAATTTCTGGGTCTTGCCGGGTATTATAGACGATTCATCGACAAGTTCTCTCAAATTTCAAAACCACTCACAAACTTGTTGAAAAAGAGCGAACGATTTGTCTGGGGTGTCGACCAGGAACGTGCATTCCACACGTTATGTAATGCTCTATGTACTGAACCGGTATTACAGTACCCTAATTTTGCGGAAACATTCCATATCACGACCGATGCATCCGGACATGCTATCGGGGGCATTTTAAGTCAAGGCGAAATCGGAAAGGACAAACCAATCGCATACACGTCCAGGCTCTTACAAGGAGCAGAAATAAATTACTCAACAATAGAGAAAGAATGCCTAGCAATCATTTTCGCGACTCACCATTTTCGACCTTACGTATACGGCCGGAAATTCAATCTAATTACAGATCATCGCCCGTTGGTGTGGATGAATTCTGTCAAAGATCCTACGTCTCGTTTGCTCCGTTGGCGCCTAAAGCTAGCCGAGTACGACTACAAAATCATTTACAAAGCAGGAAAAATGAACGTCAATGCTGACGCGCTATCCCGAAATCCTGCTCCAGTCCTTCCCATCCACTCCGATTCATCAGACGACATACTATTCGATCCAGGAAGCCATTCGCCACCAGAGACGACGAATGTGGCACCTCCACAATCTCCGCCGATATCTCCCTCCACCTCCTCTTATCGTCCCGATAAAACATCCATGATCGCATCACCCTCCATGTCGTCCCGTACATCCGTAAATCTAACTCCTCCAACCACAATGGAAAGGTCACCTCCTGAGGCGGATGAACAAGACGATCCCGACGACTCAGTCGAAATATTCGACAACCCCGCAGAGCGACCACACGAACGCAGACGAACATTTATTCATACACGCGATAGACTAACGATGCGTAAGGACAATTTAGTATTATTTGTATCAATGGACGGACAACCACTGGATCAGGGAGGAATAGACCTCGCCTTACAAAACAAACTTCCCAAACTACACAACGCGACAATAGGACGCGCAAAAGTTACGAAAATGGGTTCTTTCAATCTTATTATGTTACCGATAAAAGAACTAAACGCGCACACAGCAGCTCCAGCCGATTTAATCGAGTGCCTCCGCTCACTACTGGACGTAATCACAGAATTGAATTTATCATCATTTAGTATATCGCAAAGTTGCATAGACGACATATCATGGTCTTTGATTCAACGTATTTTATTAGACATATTCTCAACAACAAATACTCAAATCTTCGCTTGCTCACACGAAGTCCGGATCCCTTCCGAATCCGAACGCGAAGACATTCTGATGGAAAACCATGTGTCAGCATTTGCTGGTCACAAAGGAATCGCAAAAACATACCGTCGCATCCGGGAACGGTACTTTTGGCCAACACTTAAAACCGAGGTACAAAATCTAGTAAACTCATGCAGTAGCTGCCAGTTAAGGAAACTCACGCGAGTAAAAACCCGACAGCCGATGACATTAACAGACACACCAGGACAGGCTTTTGATAAAATCTCTCTCGACATCGTGGGTCCTCTCCCTGCTACTCCGAAAGAAAATAAATATATCCTCACAATCCAAGATCTACTAACCAAATACTCCCTCGCAATCCCATTACAATATGCCACTGCCATCGATACAGCAGACGCATTTGTGAATGGCTTTGTTTGTCGTTTCGGAGCCCCAAAAGCAATATTAACGGACCAAGGATCGAATTTCGTGAGTTCACTAATGAAATCCGTGGCAAGGAAATTTAAAATCGCACAGTTTCGCGCAACCGCTTTCCACCCACAGAGCAACGGCTCAATCGAAAGATCACACCATGTTCTTACAGAGTACTTGAAGCATTACATCTCGAATAATGACTGGGATGACTGGTTAAAATTAGCGATGTTTAGTTACAATACCAGTGTCCACGAAGGAACACGTTTCACTCCTCACGAGTTAGTTTTTGGAAAAATAGCGCGCATGCCTTCAGCAGACGCTCCGTTCACCGAGACTCCAGACGAGTCGTACAATCTCTATCTTCGAGACCTCCAACGTGAAATAACGTCGACGATATGTGACGCAAGAGAAAATTTAACACAAGCGAAAGGCAGATCCAAGAAATACTACGACAGAAAAACGAACACGGCGAATTTCCGTTTAGGGGATAAGGTCTACTTGTTAAAAGAACCGCGTAAAGGAAAGTTCGACAACGAATACGTAGGTCCATATCAAGTAATCGAGGTTTTATCACGCGACAACGTTAAACTTGTTATTAAAAATAAGCATAAAATAGTACATGTAAACAAGCTTAAACATGCGAAACCAGAGACGTCGGTTCGCGTCATAACACTCCATCAACCCCCACCGTCAACAGGAAAAGGATATAAGGACACAGATCCAGATCAGAGCACTCAGTCCAGCGCAAACGACGAAACAGACATCATGTACGCGCAGGCTTGCCTCTCCTCATACCTACTCGTAGGCTTCGCATCCGCCTTAATCGGATACGACTGCAACGGCCCGACTCTGAACGTGACAACGTTTTCCACCGTCGATTCTCTTGAGTGCGAATTAGAAGACGTTCAACCTGTAACAGAGAATAGGGATATTCAACTACTACAACTAGGAGACTTCACGGAAACCCCAGTGATGCAATGCAAGATCGAGGTCGATCGAACAGTATACTATTGCGGAATGCATTCCCATATATCGATAGTACACAATGGACGTCAGCAGTACATCCAGACGATAGCATCGGATACATGCAAGAATTTACAAACTATGGGAGCAATTTCCATAACGCAAGCAGCAACGATAAACGGAGTCCGCCCGAATTCAACAACACACTTCAGTCTAACCCTAGCAGGAAGTGTAGGACCAGAAGGATCATGCGTTGGCACCACGTACGCCGACCCATATGGTTCATGGACGAATGTGGTTGTACAAGCAATCGTAAAGATATCGTTAAGAAGTTATTCAGCAGCTGTAAAATTAGCCGCAAACGAAATCGTGCTTCAATCGGGACAGAGGTGTCAACTTCAGCAAAACAACTGTTTAGACTCCGAAGATGGATACACCTTCTGGGACCCACTACCAGCAGATTATTGCAATTTCAACAGATACGACATCCTATTCGAAGGCAAAGCAACAAAAATTTCTACTACGAAGCATGACAGTCCAACAATATACACAGTGACGACGGAGGAAACCACTTTCGCCCTCACGGAATCACATCGTATACCGATATGTGGTTACACATTGATAAAAACGGAACATCCAAAACTCTTTATTATAGAAACTGCGACCAGTGGAAGATTCAAATCAGCTTCCAAAACCCCGGTAAATAACCTAGACATCTTTACATACGTAAATTCAAAATTCGTTTATGTGGAAAAACACATTAAGAACCAACTCGCCAATTTATACCGCGATATCATCGAACAAAAATGCGCTTTGGAAAAACAAATCATAAGAAACGCACTCGCATTGGTACATGTATCACCAGAAGAGGTCGCATTCACTATTACAAAAGAATCAGGGTACATGGCCATAGCATCAGGAGAAGTGGTCCACATCATAAAATGCATACCCGTAGTTTGCCAAACCCGAAGGACGGAAGATTGCTTCGAACAGTTACCTGTTTCCTACAAGAATATTTCATATTTTCTAACACCAAAGCATAGGACGCTTACGAAAGTAGGAACCAGACGGGAATGTAACGCTGTGATCCCAACACAATTCAAGTTGCACGGCGCTTGGTACAAGTTAATGCCAAATCCAGTCGAAACAATTCCACCACAAACCATCCAGTCAATAACCAAATCAAAATGGAAATACATCGATCCACAGAATTTGGCCAATGGAGGTATCTACTCTTCAGAAGAACTAAACAAATTACGAAACCACATAATGTTTCCAATAGACAGAACATCTGTCATCAATTCAATCGCTCAAGGAGCAACAGGACAGCAATTCGCACAAGGTTCATTACACATGGCGAACCTTTTCGACGAAGAAGCCATAAATAAAATCGCCGAATCCGCAGGACAAAGACTGTGGGCTGGATTTACCAAATTCGGTTCATTAAGTGCCGGAATCATTGGAATATACATCGTACTTCGTTTTACTAAAACAGTCATAAATACCATATTGAACGGAATCGCTCTTCATGCAGCCTACGGATGGAGCCTACGACTGATGGTCGCCGTTTGGAGTTCACTCGCCCATTTCTGCATCTTTCTGAAACAGAGAAACGAAGACTCAGTGAACAGTGCAGAATGTGTTCCCCAACCCCAGCCCGAAGCAGAAATTCAAAACCCCCCCAAAGACACTAAAAGTGACACAACCCTCGAAACCAGACTAAAAAGTGTATTAACGCGAACAGACTATACCCGTCAAACGGATGATTCAAACGTTTAATAACCATAAGAAACCGCTTCTTTGTGAACAAATTTTCCTGCGTGCAAATTTGTTACCCCAGGGAAGGGAGGTGTGACGTCATGCGTGACGTTGGAGTTAGCCAGTAAAGTAATGCATTGTAAAACTAGCAAAGTAAGCATCTTATAACCAGCACGTATTCTAAGGACGAAACAGATGTGTTCGTCTATAACTCTTAAGCCGTACGACTCCGTTGTTATAAAAACCCTAACCATCACAAACTCTCGTAACCATAGTCAAGAGCTGCACGCCAGCATAGTCATAAAAACCCTAACCGTAATAAAACTCTGTAACCATAGTCAAAAAGTCGATAGTAACGAAAACCAGGATTCAAGTACCAGCCTGACCCTACGTCATGCAGGTATAAACACTCAAACACTCAAGCGTATCTAATCTTACAAACATCCTTTGTATATTTCTCGTATTTAATCTTAGCGTAATGAAAGTGTCACGATAACATATGTAAACACTTAGCGTATCTAATTTTATAAACATCCGCTGTATATTCTCATATTTAATCTTAACGTAATACAAGCGTTGCGATAACATTAAGTTATCGCACTTCGTAGAATAAGCTCCGCACCCAAACACCTTGTTTATTTTTCACATAGCGATACGCTCTTATCATTGAAACTCTACGTCACTAATGTAAACGCAGAGCGGATATATAAGACCGTCTCAACACAGTAGTTTAGCTCAGTCTCCAGTCTCAAGTCTCCGGTCGAGCTGAGGCTGCATCGAGTCTCAGTCTCGATTCAAGTTCTATTTCCAAACTCAGAGATCCGCTCTCTATTCTCAAAGTGAATTCATTATTCATTTAATCCAAATCCTACCAATTCCAAACCTTAATACTAAGTTATTCACGTAAGTTTTATTGTATCAATTGTTTAAATCCAGAATATAATTACTTATATCTTACTACTAAACCTTTTCGTTTATTTTACTAAATCCTTGTTATTCAATATTAACTCTTAATAAATAACGAACAAATTGAATCTAATACTTCAATCAGAGGTGCAAGGCTTCGCTGCACGGATTATCGTAACGATTCTATTTGAACGTATTATTCTCCACGAAGTTTCACAGAGGTGCAAGGCTTCGCTGCACGGTGAATAATAAACGTGTTTGAGATCGTAAAATGAATGAGTCGCTCTCGCCGAGCAGGAAGAAGATATCAATATAAAAAGCTAGTACGTTCCCTTCACGAACCAGTAAGGATTAAAGATACTAACTTGGGGGTATTCCCGACAATTCCTATTTCCATTCCTTGGCGACTAATCCCCATCGAATTCGACGAGCTATCGCAACGGGTTATTAACCAGAAAAAGTGAGTGACGAAGACCCGGAGTAGACGACAGGCGTATGTACTGCGTGACCCAAAAGGCAGGTATAATAATAAACATCCAGAGCAAGGTAAGTGGTAATTAATTTTATTAACTTGTCCAACGCCCGGGACGTAACATTATCCATAGAAAGAACGATTGCGGCAGCAGGGAAGTGAGTCCATACCTACCGCCGATGCGAAACGATTGGAAACATCGAATATCACGTATTCGTGCGAATTTTAGATAGAAAGAACGATTGCGGGAGCAGGGAAGTGAATCCATACCTACCGCCGATGCGAAACGATTGGAAACATCGAATATCACGTATTCGTGCGAATTTTAGATAGAAAGAATGATTGCGGGAGCTGGGAAGTGGATCCTTAGCTACCGTCGATGCAGAACGATTAGAAACATCGAATATCACATATTCGTGCCAATTATCGATAGAAAGAACGATTGCGGGAGCTGGGAAGTGAATCCTCAGCTACCATCGATGCAGAACGATTGGAAACATCGAATATCACGTATCCGTGCCAATTATCAATAGAAAGAACGATTGCGGGAGCTGGGAAGTGAATCCTTAGCTACCGCCGATGCGAAACGATTGGAAACATCGAATATCACGTATTCGTCCGAATTTTAGATAGAAAGAATGATTGCGGGAGCTGGGAAGTGAATCCATACCTACCGTCGATGCGAAACGATTGGAAACATCGAATATCGCGTATTCGTGCCAATTATCGATAGAAAGAACGATTACGGGAGCTGGGAAGTGAATCCTTACCTCCCGTCGATGCAAAACGATTGGAAACCTCGAATAGCACGTATTCGTGTCAATTATCGATAGAAAGAACGATTGCTGGAGCTGGGAACTGAATCCTTAGCTACCGTCGATGCAGAACGATTGGAAACATCGAATTTCACGTATCCGTGCCAATTATCGATAGAACGAACGAATGCGGGAGCTGGAAAGTGGATCCTTAGCTACCGTCGATGCAGAACGATTGGAAACATCGAATATCACATATTCGTGCCAATTATCGATAGAAAGAACGATTGCGGGAGCTGGGAAGTGAATCCTCAGCTACCGTCGATGCAGAACGATTGGAAACATCGAATATCACGTATGCGTGCCAATTATCGATAGAAAGAACGATTGCGGGAGCTGGGAAGTGAATCCTTACCTACCGTCGATGCAAAACGATTGGAAACCTCGAATAGCACGTATTCGTCCGAATTTTAGATAGAAAGAATGATTGCGGGAGCTGGGAAGTGAATCCATACCTACCGTCGATGCGAAACGATTGGAAACATCGAATATCGCGTATTCGTGCCAATTATCGATAGAAAGAACGATTGCGGGAGCTGGGAAGTGAATCCTTACCTCCCGTCGATACAAAACGATTGGAAACCTCGAATAGCACGTATTCGTGTCAATTATCGATAGAAAGAACGATTGCTGGAGCTGGGAAGTGAATCCTTAGCTACCGTCGATGCAGAACGATTGGAAACATCGAATTTCACGTATCCGTGCCAATTATCGATAGAACGAACGAATGCGGGAGCTGGAAAGTGGATCCTTAGCTACCGCCGATGCGAAACGATTGGAAACATCGAATATCACGTATTCGTCCGAATTTTAGATAGAAAGAATGATTGCGGGAGCTGGGAAGTGAATCCATACCTACCGTCGATGCGAAACGATTGGAAACATCGAATATCGCGTATTCGTGCCAATTATCGATAGAAAGAACGATTGCGGGAGCTGGGAAGTGAATCCTTACCTCCCGTCGATGCAAAACGATTGGAAACCTCGAATAGCACGTATTCGTGTCAATTATCGATAGAAAGAACGATAGCTGGAGCTGGGAAGCGAATCCTTAGCTACCGTCGATGCAGAACGATTGGAAACATCGAATTTCACGTATCCGTGCCAATTATCGATAGAACGAACGATTGCGGGAGCTGGAAAGTGGATCCTTAGCTACCGTCGATGCAGAACGATTGGAAACATCGAATATCACGTATGCGTGCCAATTATCGATAGAAAGAACGATTGCGGATGCTGGGAAGTGAATTCTTAGCTACCGTCGATGCAGAACGCTTGGAAACATCGAATATCACGTATGCGTGCCAATTATCGATAGAAAGAACGATTGCTGGAGCTGGGAAGTGAATCCTTACCTACCGTCGATGCAAAACGATTGGAAACATCGAATATCACGTATTCGTGCGAATTTTAGATAGAAAGAATGATTGCGGGAGCTGGGAAGTGAATCCTTACCTACCGTCGATGCGAAACGATTGTAAACATCGAATATCACGTATGCGTGCCAATTATCGATAGAACGAACGATTGCGGGAGCTGGAAAGTGGATCCTAAGCTACCGTCGATGCAGAACGATTGGAAACATCGAATATCACATATTCGTGCCAATTTTAGATAGAAAGAACGATTGCTGGAGCTGGGAAGTGAATCCTTACCTACCGTCGATGCAAAACGATTGGAAACCTCGAATAGCACGTATTCGTGTCAATTATCGATAGAAAGAACGATTGCTGGAGCTGGGAAGTGAATCCTTAGCTACCGTCGATGCAGAACGATTGGAAACATCGAATTTCACGTATTCGTGCCAATTATCCATAGAAAGAACGATTGCGGGAGCAGGGAAGTGAATCCATACCTACCGCCGATGCGAAACGATTGGAAACATCGAATATCACGTATTCGTGCGAATTTTAGATAGAAAGAATGATTGCGGGAGCTGGGAAGTGAATCCTTACCTACCGTCGATGCGAAACGATTGGAAACATCGAATATCACGTATGCGTGCCAATTATCGATAGAACGAACGATTGCGGGAGCTGGAAAGTGGATCCTTAGCTACCGTCGATGCAGAACGATTAGAAACATCGAATATCACATATTCGTGCCAATTATCGATAGAAAGAACGATTGCGGGAGCTGGGAAGTGAATCCTCAGCTACCATCGATGCAGAACGATTGGAAACATCGAATATCACGTATGCGTGCTAATTATCGATAGAAAGAACGATTGCGGGAGCTGGGAAGTTAATCCTCACCTATCGTCGATGCAAAACGATTGCAAACATCGAATAGCACGTATTCGTGCCAATTATCGATAGAAAGAACGATTGCGGGAGCTGGGAAGTGAATCCTTACCTACCGTCGATGCAAAACGATTGGAAACCTCGAATAGCACGTATTCGTGTCAATTATCGATAGAAAGAACGATTGCTGGAGCTGGGAAGTGAATCCTTAGCTACCGTCGATGCAGAACGATTGGAAACATCGAATTTCACGTATTCGTGCCAATTATCCATAGAAAGAACGATTGCGGGAGCAGGGAAGTGAATCCATACCTACCGCCGATGCGAAACGATTGGAAACATCGAATATCACGTATTCGTGCGAATTTTAGATAGAAAGAATGATTGCGGGAGCTGGGAAGTGAATCCTTACCTACCGTCGATGCGAAACGATTGGAAACATCGAATATCACGTATGCGTGCCAATTATCGATAGAACGAACGATTGCGGGAGCTGGAAAGTGGATCCTTAGCTACCGTCGATGCGAAACGATTGCAAACATCGAATAGCACGTATTCCTGCCAATTATCGATAGAAAGAACGATTGCTGGAGCTGGGAAGTGAATCCTTAGCTACCGTCGATGCAGAACGATTGGAAACATCGAATTTCACGTATTCGTGCCAATTATCCATAGAAAGAACGATTGCGGCAGCAGGGAAGTGAGTCCATACCTACCGCCGATGCGAAACGATTGGAAACATCGAATATCACGTATTCGTGCGAATTTTAGATAGAAAGAACGATTGCGGGAGCAGGGAAGTGAATCCATACCTACCGCCGATGCGAAACGATTGGAAACATCGAATATCACGTATTCGTGCGAATTTTAGATAGAAAGAATGATTGCGGGAGCTGGGAAGTGGATCCTTAGCTACCGTCGATGCAGAACGATTAGAAACATCGAATATCACATATTCGTGCCAATTATCGATAGAAAGAACGATTGCGGGAGCTGGGAAGTGAATCCTCAGCTACCATCGATGCAGAACGATTGGAAACATCGAATATCACGTATCCGTGCCAATTATCAATAGAAAGAACGATTGCGGGAGCTGGGAAGTGAATCCTTAGCTACCGCCGATGCGAAACGATTGGAAACATCGAATATCACGTATTCGTCCGAATTTTAGATAGAAAGAATGATTGCGGGAGCTGGGAAGTGAATCCATACCTACCGTCGATGCGAAACGATTGGAAACATCGAATATCGCGTATTCGTGCCAATTATCGATAGAAAGAAGGATTACGGGAGCTGGGAAGTGAATCCTTACCTCCCGTCGATGCAAAACGATTGGAAACCTCGAATAGCACGTATTCGTGTCAATTATCGATAGAAAGAACGATTGCTGGAGCTGGGAACTGAATCCTTAGCTACCGTCGATGCAGAACGATTGGAAACATCGAATTTCACGTATCCGTGCCAATTATCGATAGAACGAACGAATGCGGGAGCTGGAAAGTGGATCCTTAGCTACCGTCGATGCAGAACGATTGGAAACATCGAATATCACATATTCGTGCCAATTATCGATAGAAAGAACGATTGCGGGAGCTGGGAAGTGAATCCTCAGCTACCGTCGATGCAGAACGATTGGAAACATCGAATATCACGTATGCGTGCCAATTATCGATAGAAAGAACGATTGCGGGAGCTGGGAAGTGAATCCTTACCTACCGTCGATGCAAAACGATTGGAAACCTCGAATAGCACGTATTCGTCCGAATTTTAGATAGAAAGAATGATTGCGGGAGCTGGGAAGTGAATCCATACCTACCGTCGATGCGAAACGATTGGAAACATCGAATATCGCGTATTCGTGCCAATTATCGATAGAAAGAACGATTGCGGGAGCTGGGAAGTGAATCCTTACCTCCCGTCGATGCAAAACGATTGGAAACCTCGAATAGCACGTATTCGTGTCAATTATCGATAGAAAGAACGATTGCTGGAGCTGGGAAGTGAATCCTTAGCTACCGTCGATGCAGAACGATTGGAAACATCGAATTTCACGTATCCGTGCCAATTATCGATAGAACGAACGAATGCGGGAGCTGGAAAGTGGATCCTTAGCTACCGCCGATGCGAAACGATTGGAAACATCGAATATCACGTATTCGTCCGAATTTTAGATAGAAAGAATGATTGCGGGAGCTGGGAAGTGAATCCATACCTACCGTCGATGCGAAACGATTGGAAACATCGAATATCGCGTATTCGTGCCAATTATCGATAGAAAGAACGATTGCGGGAGCTGGGAAGTGAATCCTTACCTCCCGTCGATGCAAAACGATTGGAAACCTCGAATAGCACGTATTCGTGTCAATTATCGATAGAAAGAACGATTGCTGGAGCTGGGAAGCGAATCCTTAGCTACCGTCGATGCAGAACGATTGGAAACATCGAATTTCACGTATCCGTGCCAATTATCGATAGAACGAACGATTGCGGGAGCTGGAAAGTGGATCCTTAGCTACCGTCGATGCAGAACGATTGGAAACATCGAATATCACATATTCGTGCCAATTATCGATAGAAAGAACGATTGCGGGAGCTGGGAAGTGAATCCTCAGCTACCGTCGATGCAGAACGATTGGAAACATCGAATATCACGTATCCGTGCCAATTATCAATAGAAAGAACGATTGCGGGAGCTGGGAAGTGAATCCTTACCTACCGTCGATGCAAAACGATTGGAAACCTCGAATAGCACGTATTCGTGTCAATTATCGATAGAAAGAACGATTGCTGGAGCTGGGAAGTGAATCCTTAGCTACCGTCGATGCAGAACGATTGGAAACATCGAATTTCACGTATCCGTGCCAATTATCGATAGAACGAACGATTGCGGGAGCTGGAAAGTGGATCCTTAGCTACCGTCGATGCAGAACGATTGGAAACATCGAATATCACGTATGCGTGCCAATTATCAATAGAAAGAACGATTGCGGGAGCTGGGAAGTGAATCCTTAGCTACCGCCGATGCGAAACGATTGGAAACATCGAATATCACGTATTCGTCCGAATTTTAGATAGAAAGAATGATTGCGGGAGCTGGGAAGTGAATCCACACCTACCGTCGATGCGAAACGATTGGAAACATCGAATATCGCGTATTCGTGCCAATTATCGATAGAAAGAACGATTGCGGGAGCTGGGAAGTGAATCCTTACCTCCCGTCGATGCAGAACGATTGGAAACATCGAATGTAACGTATTCGAGCCAATTACCGACAGAAAGAACGATTGCGAGGGCTGGGAAGTGAATCCTTACCTACCGTCGATGAAAAACGATTGGAAACATCGAATAGCACGTATTCGTGCCAATTATCGATAGAAAGAACGATTGCGGGAGCTGGGAAGTGAATCCTCACCAATCGTCGATGCGAAACGATTGGAAACATCGAATATTACGTATTCGTGCGAATTTTACATAGAAAGAATGATTGCGGGAGCTGGGAAGTGAATCCTTACCTACCGTCGTTGCGAAACGATTGGAAACATCGAATATCACGTATCCGTGCCAATTATCGATAGAACGAACGATTGCGGGAGCTGGAAAGTGGATCCTTAGCTACCGTCGATGCAGAACGATTGGAAACATCGAATATCACATATTCGTGCCAATTATCGATAGAAAGAACGATTGCGGGAGCTGGGAAGTGAATCCTCAGCTACCGTCGATGCAGAACGATTGGAAACATCGAATATCACGTATGCGTGCCAATTATCGATAGAAAGAACGATTGCGGATGCTGGGAAGTGAATTCTTAGCTACCGTCGATGCAGAACGATTGGAAACATCGCATATCACGTATGCGTGCCAATTATCGATAGAAAGAACGATTGCTGGAGCTGGGAAGTGAATCCTTACCTACCGTCGATGCAAAACGATTGGAAACATCGAATATCACGTATTCGTGCGAATTTTAGATAGAAAGAATGATTGCGGGAGCTGGGAAGTGAATCCTTACCTACCGTCGATGCGAAACGATTGGAAACATCGAATATCACGTATGCGTGCCAATTATCGATAGAACGAACGATTGCGGGAGCTGGAAAGTGGATCCTAAGCTACCGTCGATGCAGAACGATTGGAAACATCGAATATCACATATTCGTGCCAATTTTAGATAGAAAGAACGATTGCTGGAGCTGGGAAGTGAATCCTTACCTACCGTCGATGCAAAACGATTGGAAACCTCGAATAGCACGTATTCGTGTCAATTATCGATAGAAAGAACGATTGCTGGAGCTGGGAAGTGAATCCTTAGCTACCGTCGATGCAGAACGATTGGAAACATCGAATTTCACGTATTCGTGCCAATTATCCATAGAAAGAACGATTGCGGGAGCAGGGAAGTGAATCCATACCTACCGCCGATGCGAAACGATTGGAAACATCGAATATCACGTATTCGTGCGAATTTTAGATAGAAAGAATGATTGCGGGAGCTGGGAAGTGAAGCCTTACCTACCGTCGATGCGAAACGATTGGAAACATCGAATATCACGTATGCGTGCCAATTATCGATAGAACGAACGATTGCGGGAGCTGGAAAGTGGATCCTTAGCTACCGTCGATGCAGAACGATTAGAAACATCGAATATCACATATTCGTGCCAATTATCGATAGAAAGAACGATTGCGGGAGCTGGGAAGTGAATCCTCAGCTACCATCGATGCAGAACGATTGGAAACATCGAATATCACGTATCCGTGCCAATTATCAATAGAAAGAACGATTGCGGGAGCTGGGAAGTGAATCCTTACCTACCGTCGATGCAAAACGATTGGAAACCTCGAATAGCACGTATTCGTGTCAATTATCGATAGAAAGAACGATTGCTGGAGCTGGGAAGTGAATCCTTAGCTACCGTCGATGCAGAACGATTGGAAACATCGAATTTCACGTATCCGTGCCAATTATCGATAGAACGAACGATTGCGGGAGCTGGAAAGTGGATCCTTAGCTACCGTCGATGCAGAACGATTGGAAACATCGAATATCACGTATGCGTGCCAATTATCAATAGAAACAACGATTGCGGGAGCTGGGAAGTGAATCCTTAGCTACCGCCGATGCGAAACGATTGGAAACATCGAATATCACGTATTCGTCCGAATTTTAGATAGAAAGAATGATTGCGGGAGCTGGGAAGTGAATCCATACCTACCGTCGATGCGAAACGATTGGAAACATCGAATATCGCGTATTCGTGCCAATTATCGATAGAAAGAACGATTGCGGGAGCTGGGAAGTGAATCCTTACCTCCCGTCGATGCAGAACGATTGGAAACATCGAATGTAACGTATTCGAGCCAATTACCGACAGAAAGAACGATTGCGAGGGCTGGGAAGTGAATCCTTACCTACCGTCGATGAAAAACGATTGGAAACATCGAATAGCACGTATTCGTGCCAATTATCGATAGAAAGAACGATTGCGGGAGCTGGGAAGTGAATCCTCACCAATCGTCGATGCGAAACGATTGGAAACATCGAATATCACGTATTCGTGCGAATTTTACATAGAAAGAATGATTGCGGGAGCTGGGAAGTGAATCCTTACCTACCGTCGTTGCGAAACGATTGGAAACATCGAATATCACGTATGCGTGCCAATTATCGATAGAACGAACGATTGCGGGAGCTGGAA
Source organism: Nomada ferruginata (assembly GCA_963583965.1). Classification (NCBI taxonomy): domain Eukaryota; kingdom Metazoa; phylum Arthropoda; class Insecta; order Hymenoptera; family Apidae; genus Nomada; species Nomada ferruginata. Next base: position 1,359,983 of record OY757225.1, on the reverse strand, counting down.
AGTGGATCCTTAGCTACCGTCGATGCAGAACGATTGGAAACATCGAATATCACATATTCGTGTCAATTATCGATAGAAAGAACGATTGCGGGAGCTGGGAAGTGAATCCTCAGCTACCGTCGATGCAGAACGATTGGAAACATCGAATATCACGTATGCGTGCCACTTATCGATAGAAAGAACGATTGCGGGAGCTGGAAAGTGGATCCTTAGCTACCGTCGATGCGAAACGATTGCAAACATCGAATAGCACGTATTCCTGCCAATTATCCATAGAAAGAACGATTGCTGGAGCTGGGAAGTGAATCCTTAGCTACCGTCGATGCAGAACGATTGGAAACATCGAATTTCACGTATTCGTGCCAATTATCCATAGAAAGAACGATTGCGGCAGCAGGGAAGTGAATCCATACCTACCGCCGATGCGAAACGATTGGAAACATCGAATATCACGTATTCGTGCGAATTTTAGATAGAAAGAACGATTGCGGGAGCAGGGAAGTGAATCCATACCTACCGTCGATGCGAAACGATTGGAAACATCGAATATCACGTATGCGTGCCAATTATCGATAGAACGAACGATTGCGGGAGCTGGAAAGTGGATCCTTAGCTACCGTCGATGCGAAACGATAGCAAACATCGAATAGCACGTATTCCTGCCAATTATCGATAGAAAGAACGATTGCGGGAGCTGGGAAGTGAATCCTTACCTACCGTCGATGCGAAACGATTGGAAACATCGAATATCACATATTCGTGTCAATTATCGATAGAAAGAACGATTGCGGGAGCTGGGAAGTGAATCCTCAGCTACCGTCGATGCAGAACGATTGGAAACATCGAATATCACGTATGCGTGCCACTTATCGATAGAAAGAACGATTGCGGGAGCTGGAAAGTGGATCCTTAGCTACCGTCGATGCGAAACGATTGCAAACATCGAATAGCACGTATTCCTGCCAATTATCGATAGAAAGAACGATTGCGGGAGCTGGGAAGTGAATCCTTACCTACCGTCGATGCGAAACGATTGGAAACATCGAATATCACGTATTCGTCCGAATTTTAGATAGAAAGAATGATTGCGGGAGCTGGGAAGTGAATCCATACCTACCGTCGATGCGAAACGATTGGAAACATCGAATATCACGTATGCGTGCCAATTATCGATAGAAAGAACGATTATGGGGGCAGGGAAGTGAATCCTTAGCTACCGCCGATGCGAAACGATTGGAAACATCAAATATCACGTATTCGTCCGAATTTTAGATAGAAAGAATGATTGCGGGAGCTGGGAAGTGAATCCATACCTACCGTCGATGCGAAACGATTGGAAACATCGAATATCACGTATGCGTGCCAATTATCGATAGAACGAACGATTGCGGGAGCTGGAAAGTGGATCCTTAGCTACCGTTGATGCGAAACGATTGCAAACATCGAATAGCACGTATTCGTGCCAATTATCGATAGAAAGAACGATTGCGGGAGCTGGGAAGTGAATCCTTACCTACCGTCGATGCAACACGATTGGAAACATCGAATATCACGTATTCGTGCGAATTTTAGATAGAAAGAATGATTGCGGGAGCTGGGAAGTGAATTCTTACCTACCGTCGATGCGAAACGATTGGAAACATCGAATATCACGTATGCGTGCCAATTATCGATAGAACGAACGATTGCGGGAGCTGGAAAGAGAATCCTTACCTACCGTCGATGCGAAACGATTGGAAACATCGAATATCACGTATGCGTGCCAATTATCGATAGAACGAACGATTGCGGGAGCTGGAAAGTGAATCCTTACCTACCGTCGATGCGAAACGATTGGAAACATCGAATATCACGTATTCGTCCGAATTTTAGATAGAAAGAATGATTGCGGGAGCTGGGATGTGAATCCATACCTACCGTCGATGCGAAACGATTGGAAACATCGAATATCACGTATGCGTGCCAATTATCGATAGAAAGAACGATTATGGGGGCAGGGAAGTGAATCCTCAGCTACCGTCGATGCAGAACGATTGGAAACATCGAATATCACGTATGCGTGCCAATTATCGATAGAAAGAACGATTGCGGTTGCTGGGAAGTGAATTCTTAGCTACCGTCGATGCAGAACGATTGGAAACATCGAATATCACGTATGCGTGCCAATTATAGATAGAAAGAATGATTGCGGGAGCTGGGAAGTGAATCCTTACCTACCGTCGTGCGAACCGATTGGAAACATCGAATATCACGTATGCGTGCCAATTTTAGATAGAAAGAACGATTGCTGGAGCTGGGAAGTGAATCCTTACCTACCGTCGATGCAAAACGATTGGAAACATCGAATATCACGTATGCGTGCTAATTATCGATAGAAAGAACGATTGCGGGAGCTGGGAAGTTAATCCTCACCTATCGTCGATGCAAAACGATTGCAAACATCGAATAGCACGTATTCGTGCCAATTATCGATAGAAAGAACGATTGCGGGAGCTGGGAAGTGAATCCTTACCTACCGTCGATGCAAAACGATTGGAAACCTCGAATAGCACGTATTCGTGTCAATTATCGATAGAAAGAACGATTGCTGGAGCTGGGAAGTGAATCCTTAGCTACCGTCGATGCAGAACGATTGGAAACATCGAATTTCACGTATTCGTGCCAATTATCCATAGAAAGAACGATTGCGGCAGCAGGGAAGTGAATCCATACCTACCGCCGATGCGAAACGATTGGAAACATCGAATATCACGTATTCGTGCGAATTTTAGATAGAAAGAACGATTGCGGGAGCAGGGAAGTGAATCCATACCTACCGCCGATGCGAAACGATTGGAAACATCGAATATCACGTATTCGTGCGAATTTTAGATAGAAAGAATGATTGCGGGAGCTGGGAAGTGGATCCTTAGCTACCGTCGATGCAGAACGATTAGAAACATCGAATATCACATATTCGTGCCAATTATCGATAGAAAGAACGATTGCGGGAGCTGGGAAGTGAATCCTCAGCTACCATCGATGCAGATCGATTGGAAACATCGAATATCACGTATCCGTGCCAATTATCAATAGAAAGAACGATTGCGGGAGCTGGGAAGTGAATCCTTAGCTACCGTCGATGCGAAACGATTGGAAACATCGAATATCGCGTATTCGTGCGAATTTTAGATAGAAAGAACGATTGCGGGAGCAGGGAAGTGAATCCATACCTACCGCCGATGCGAAACGATTGGAAACATCGAATATCACGTATTCGTGCGAATTTTAGATAGAAAGAATGATTGCGGGAGCTGGGAAGTGGATCCTTAGCTACCGTCGATGCAGAACGATTAGAAACATCGAATATCACATATTCGTGCCAATTATCGATAGAAAGAACGATTGCGGGAGCTGGGAAGTGAATCCTTACCTCCCGTCGATGCAAAACGATTGGAAACCTCGAATAGCACGTATTCGTGTCAATTATCGATAGAAAGAACGATTGCTGGAGCTGGAAAGTGAATCCTTAGCTACCGTCGATGCAGAACGATTGGAAACATCGAATTTCACGTATCCGTGCCAATTATCGATAGAACGAACGATTGCGGGAGCTGGAAAGTGGATCCTTAGCTACCGTCGATGCAGAACGATTGGAAACATCGAATATCACATATTCGTGCCAATTATCGATAGAAAGAACGATTGCGGGAGCTGGGAAGTGAATCCTCAGCTACCGTCGATGCAGAACGATTGGAAACATCGAATATCACGTATGCGTGCCAATTATCGATAGAAAGAACGATTGCGGATGCTGGGAAGTGAATTCTTAGCTACCGTCGATGCAGAACGATTGGAAACATCGAATATCACGTATGCGTGCCAATTATCGATAGAAAGAACGATTGCTGGAGCTGGGAAGTGAATCCTTACCTACCGTCGATGCAAAACGATTGGAAACATCGAATATCACGTATTCGTGCGAATTTTAGATAGAAAGAATGATTGCGGGAGCTGGGAAGTGAATCCTTACCTACCGTCGATGTGAAACGATTGGAAACATCGAATATCACGTATGCGTGCCAATTATCGATAGAACGAACGATTGCGGGAGCTGGAAAGTGGATCCTTAGCTACCGTCGATGCAGAACGATTGGAAACATCGAATATCACATATTCGTGCCAATTTTAGATAGAAAGAACGATTGCTGGAGCTGGGAAGTGAATCCTTACCTACCGTCGATGCAAAACGATTGGAAACCTCGAATAGCACGTATTCGTGTCAATTATCGATAGAAAGAACGATTGCTGGAGCTGGGAAGTGAATCCTTAGCTACCGTCGATGCAGAACGATTGGAAACATCGAATTTCACGTATTCGTGCCAATTATCCATAGAAAGAACGATTGCGGGAGCTGGGAAGTGAATCCATACCTACCGCCGATGCGAAACGATTGGAAACATCGAATAGCACGTATTCGTGTCAATTATCGATAGAAAGAACGATTGCGGGAGCAGGGAAGTGAATCCATACCTACCGTCGATGCGAAACGATTGGAAACATCGAATATCACGTATGCGTGCCAATTATCGATAGAACGAACGATTGCGGGAGATGGAAAGTGGATCCTTAGCTACCGTCGATGCGAAACGATTGCAAACATCGAATAGCACGTATTCCTGCCAATTATCGATAGAAAGAACGATTGCGGGAGCTGGGAAGTGAATCCTTACCTACCGTCGATGCGAAACGATTGGAAACATCGAATATCACATATTCGTGTCAATTATCGATAGAAAGAACGATTGCGGGAGCTGGGAAGTGAATCCTCAGCTACCGTCAATGCAGAACGATTGGAAACATCGAATATCACGTATGCGTGCCACTTATCGATAGAAAGAACGATTGCGGGAGCTGGAAAGTGGATCCTTAGCTACCGTCGATGCGAAACGATTGCAAACATCGAATAGCACGTATTCCTGCCAATTATCGATAGAAAGAACGATTGCGGGAGCTGGGAAGTGAATCCTTACCTACCGTCGATGCGAAACGATTGGAAACATCGAATATCACGTATTCGTCCGAATTTTAGATAGAAAGAATGATTGCGGGAGCTGGGAAGTGAATCCATACCTACCGTCGATGCGAAACGATTGGAAACATCGAATATCACGTATGCGTGCCAATTATCGATAGAAAGAACGATTATGGGGGCAGGGAAGTGAATCCTTAGCTACCGCCGATGCGAAACGATTGGAAACATCAAATATCACGTATTCGTCCGAATTTTAGATAGAAAGAATGATTGCGGGAGCTGGGAAGTGAATCCATACCTACCGTCGATGCGAAACGATTGGAAACATCGAATATCACGTATGCGTGCCAATTATCGATAGAACGAACGATTGCGGGAGCTGGAAAGTGGATCCTTAGCTACCGTTGATGCGAAACGATTGCAAACATCGAATAGCACGTATTCGTGCCAATTATCGATAGAAAGAACGATTGCGGGAGCTGGGAAGTGAATCCTTACCTACCGTCGATGCAACACGATTGGAAACATCGAATATCACGTATTCGTGCGAATTTTAGATAGAAAGAATGATTGCGGGAGCTGGGAAGTGAATTCTTACCTACCGTCGATGCGAAACGATTGGAAACATCGAATATCACGTATGCGTGCCAATTATCGATAGAACGAACGATTGCGGGAGCTGGAAAGAGAATCCTTACCTACCGTCGATGCGAAACGATTGGAAACATCGAATATCACGTATGCGTGCCAATTATCGATAGAACGAACGATTGCGGGAGCTGGAAAGTGAATCCTTACCTACCGTCGATGCGAAACGATTGGAAACATCGAATATCACGTATTCGTCCGAATTTTAGATAGAAAGAATGATTGCGGGAGCTGGGATGTGAATCCATACCTACCGTCGATGCGAAACGATTGGAAACATCGAATATCACGTATGCGTGCCAATTATCGATAGAAAGAACGATTATGGGGGCAGGGAAGTGAATCCTCAGCTACCGTCGATGCAGAACGATTGGAAACATCGAATATCACGTATGCGTGCCAATTATCGATAGAAAGAACGATTGCGGTTGCTGGGAAGTGAATTCTTAGCTACCGTCGATGCAGAACGATTGGAAACATCGAATATCACGTATGCGTGCCAATTATAGATAGAAAGAATGATTGCGGGAGCTGGGAAGTGAATCCTTACCTACCGTCGTGCGAACCGATTGGAAACATCGAATATCACGTATGCGTGCCAATTTTAGATAGAAAGAACGATTGCTGGAGCTGGGAAGTGAATCCTTACCTACCGTCGATGCAAAACGATTGGAAACATCGAATATCACGTATGCGTGCTAATTATCGATAGAAAGAACGATTGCGGGAGCTGGGAAGTTAATCCTCACCTATCGTCGATGCAAAACGATTGCAAACATCGAATAGCACGTATTCGTGCCAATTATCGATAGAAAGAACGATTGCGGGAGCTGGGAAGTGAATCCTTACCTACCGTCGATGCAAAACGATTGGAAACCTCGAATAGCACGTATTCGTGTCAATTATCGATAGAAAGAACGATTGCTGGAGCTGGGAAGTGAATCCTTAGCTACCGTCGATGCAGAACGATTGGAAACATCGAATTTCACGTATTCGTGCCAATTATCCATAGAAAGAACGATTGCGGCAGCAGGGAAGTGAATCCATACCTACCGCCGATGCGAAACGATTGGAAACATCGAATATCACGTATTCGTGCGAATTTTAGATAGAAAGAACGATTGCGGGAGCAGGGAAGTGAATCCATACCTACCGCCGATGCGAAACGATTGGAAACATCGAATATCACGTATTCGTGCGAATTTTAGATAGAAAGAATGATTGCGGGAGCTGGGAAGTGGATCCTTAGCTACCGTCGATGCAGAACGATTAGAAACATCGAATATCACATATTCGTGCCAATTATCGATAGAAAGAACGATTGCGGGAGCTGGGAAGTGAATCCTCAGCTACCATCGATGCAGATCGATTGGAAACATCGAATATCACGTATCCGTGCCAATTATCAATAGAAAGAACGATTGCGGGAGCTGGGAAGTGAATCCTTAGCTACCGCCGATGCGAAACGATTGGAAACATCGAATATCACGTATTCGTCCGAATTTTAGATAGAAAGAATGATTGCGGGAGCTGGGAAGTGAAGCCATACCTACCGTCGATGCGAAACGATTGGAAACATCGAATATCGCGTATTCGTGCGAATTTTAGATAGAAAGAACGATTGCGGGAGCAGGGAAGTGAATCCATACCTACCGCCGATGCGAAACGATTGGAAACATCGAATATCACGTATTCGTGCGAATTTTAGATAGAAAGAATGATTGCGGGAGCTGGGAAGTGGATCCTTAGCTACCGTCGATGCAGAACGATTAGAAACATCGAATATCACATATTCGTGCCAATTATCGATAGAAAGAACGATTGCGGGAGCTGGGAAGTGAATCCTTACCTCCCGTCGATGCAAAACGATTGGAAACCTCGAATAGCACGTATTCGTGTCAATTATCGATAGAAAGAACGATTGCTGGAGCTGGAAAGTGAATCCTTAGCTACCGTCGATGCAGAACGATTGGAAACATCGAATTTCACGTATCCGTGCCAATTATCGATAGAACGAACGATTGCGGGAGCTGGAAAGTGGATCCTTAGCTACCGTCGATGCAGAACGATTGGAAACATCGAATATCACATATTCGTGCCAATTATCGATAGAAAGAACGATTGCGGGAGCTGGGAAGTGAATCCTCAGCTACCGTCGATGCAGAACGATTGGAAACATCGAATATCACGTATGCGTGCCAATTATCGATAGAAAGAACGATTGCGGATGCTGGGAAGTGAATTCTTAGCTACCGTCGATGCAGAACGATTGGAAACATCGAATATCACGTATGCGTGCCAATTATCGATAGAAAGAACGATTGCTGGAGCTGGGAAGTGAATCCTTACCTACCGTCGATGCAAAACGATTGGAAACATCGAATATCACGTATTCGTGCGAATTTTAGATAGAAAGAATGATTGCGGGAGCTGGGAAGTGAATCCTTACCTACCGTCGATGTGAAACGATTGGAAACATCGAATATCACGTATGCGTGCCAATTATCGATAGAACGAACGATTGCGGGAGCTGGAAAGTGGATCCTTAGCTACCGTCGATGCAGAACGATTGGAAACATCGAATATCACATATTCGTGCCAATTTTAGATAGAAAGAACGATTGCTGGAGCTGGGAAGTGAATCCTTACCTACCGTCGATGCAAAACGATTGGAAACCTCGAATAGCACGTATTCGTGTCAATTATCGATAGAAAGAACGATTGCTGGAGCTGGGAAGTGAATCCTTAGCTACCGTCGATGCAGAACGATTGGAAACATCGAATTTCACGTATTCGTGCCAATTATCCATAGAAAGAACGATTGCGGGAGCTGGGAAGTGAATCCTTACCTCCCGTCGATGCAAAACGATTGGAAACCTCGAATAGCACGTATTCGTGTCAATTATCGATAGAAAGAACGATTGCTGGAGCTGGAAAGTGAATCCTTAGCTACCGTCGATGCAGAACGATTGGAAACATCGAATTTCACGTATCCGTGCCAATTATCGATAGAACGAACGATTGCGGGAGCTGGAAAGTGGATCCTTAGCTACCGTCGATGCAGAACGATTGGAAACATCGAATATCACATATTCGTGCCAATTATCGATAGAAAGAACGATTGCGGGAGCTGGGAAGTGAATCCTCAGCTACCGTCGATGCAGAACGATTGGAAACATCGAATATCACGTATGCGTGCCAATTATCGATAGAAAGAACGATTGCGGATGCTGGGAAGTGAATTCTTAGCTACCGTCGATGCAGAACGATTGGAAACATCGAATATCACGTATGCGTGCCAATTATCGATAGAAAGAACGATTGCTGGAGCTGGGAAGTGAATCCTTACCTACCGTCGATGCAAAACGATTGGAAACATCGAATATCACGTATTCGTGCGAATTTTAGATAGAAAGAATGATTGCGGGAGCTGGGAAGTGAATCCTTACCTACCGTCGATGCGAAACGATTGGAAACATCGAATATCACGTATGCGTGCCAATTATCGATAGAACGAACGATTGCGGGAGCTGGAAAGTGGATCCTTAGCTACCGTCGATGCAGAACGATTGGAAACATCGAGTATCACATATTCGTGCCAATTTTAGATAGAAAGAACGATTGCTGGAGCTGGGAAGTGAATCCTTACCTACCGTCGATGCAAAACGATTGGAAACCTCGAATAGCACGTATTCGTGTCAATTATCGATAGAAAGAACGATTGCTGGAGCTGGGAAGTGAATCCTTAGCTACCGTCGATGCAGAACGATTGGAAACATCGAATTTCACGTATTCGTGCCAATTATCCATAGAAAGAACGATTGCGGGAGCAGGGAAGTGAATCCATACCTACCGCCGATGCGAAACGATTGGAAACATCGAATATCACGTATTCGTGCGAATTTTAGATAGAAAGAATGATTGCGGGAGCTCGGAAGTGAATCCTTACCTACCGTCGATGCGAAACGATTGGAAACATCGAATATCACGTATGCGTGCCAATTATCGATAGAACGAACGATTGCGGGAGCTGGAAAGTGGATCCTTAGCTACCGTCGATGCAGAACGATTAGAAACATCGAATATCACATATTCGTGCCAATTATCGATAGAAAGAACGATTGCGGGAGCTGGGAAGTGAATCCTCAGCTACCATCGATGCAGAACGATTGGAAACATCGAATATCACGTATGCGTGCTAATTATCGATAGAAAGAACGATTGCGGGAGCTGGGAAGTTAATCCTCACCTATCGTCGATGCAAAACGATTGCAAACATCGAATAGCACGTATTCGTGCCAATTATCGATAGAAAGAACGATTGCGGGAGCTGGGAAGTGAATCCTTACCTACCGTCGATGCAAAACGATTGGAAACCTCGAATAGCACGTATTCGTGTCAATTATCGATAGAAAGAACGATTGCTGGAGCTGGGAAGTGAATCCTTAGCTACCGTCGATGCAGAACGATTGGAAACATCGAATTTCACGTATTCGTGCCAATTATCCATAGAAAGAACGATTGCGGGAGCAGGGAAGTGAATCCATACCTACCGCCGATGCGAAACGATTGGAAACATCGAATATCACGTATTCGTGCGAATTTTAGATAGAAAGAATGATTGCGGGAGCTGGGAAGTGAATCCTTACCTACCGTCGATGCGAAACGATTGGAAACATCGAATATCACGTATGCGTGCCAATTATCGATAGAACGAACGATTGCGGGAGCTGGAACGTGGATCCTTAGCTACCGTCGATGCAGAACGATTAGAAACATCGAATATCACATATTCGTGCCAATTATCGATAGAAAGAACGATTGCGGGAGCTGGGAAGTGAATCCTCAGCTACCATCGATGCAGAACGATTGGAAACATCGAATATCACGTATCCGTGCCAATTATCAATAGAAAGAACGATTGCGGGAGCTGGGAAGTGAATCCTTACCTACCGTCGATGCAAAACGATTGGAAACCTCGAATAGCACGTATTCGTGTCAATTATCGATAGAAAGAACGATTGCTGGAGCTGGGAAGTGAATCCTTAGCTACCGTCGATGCAGAACGATTGGAAACATCGAATTTCACGTATCCGTGCCAATTATCGATAGAACGAACGATTGCGGGAGCTGGAAAGTGGATCCTTAGCTACCGTCGATGCAGAACGATTGGAAACATCGAATATCACGTATGCGTGCCAATTATCAATAGAAAGAACGATTGCGGGAGCTGGGAAGTGAATCCTTAGCTACCGCCGATGCGAAACGATTGGAAACATCGAATATCACGTATTCGTCCGAATTTTAGATAGAAAGAATGATTGCGGGAGCTGGGAAGTGAATCCATACCTACCGTCGATGCGAAACGATTGGAAACATCGAATATCGCGTATTCGTGCCAATCATCGATAGAAAGAACGATTGCGGGAGCTGGGAAGTGAATCCTTACCTCCCGTCGATGCAGAACGATTGGAAACATCGAATGTAACGTATTCGAGCCAATTACCGACAGAAAGAACGATTGCGAGGGCTGGGAAGTGAATCCTTACCTACCGTCGATGAAAAACGATTGGAAACATCGAATAGCACGTATTCGTGCCAATTATCGATAGAAAGAACGATTGCGGGAGCTGGGAAGTGAATCCTCACCAATCGTCGATGCGAAACGATTGGAAACATCGAATATCACGTATTCGTGCGAATTTTACATAGAAAGAATGATTGCGGGAGCTGGGAAGTGAATCCTTACCTACCGTCGTTGCGAAACGATTGGAAACATCGAATATCACGTATGCGTGCCAATTATCGATAGAACGAACGATTGCGGGAGCTGGAAAGTGGATCCTTAGCTACCGTCGATGCAGAACGATTGGAAACATCGAATATCACATATTCGTGTCAATTATCGATAGAAAGAACGATTGCGGGAGCTGGGAAGTGAATCCTCAGCTACCGTCGATGCAGAACGATTGGAAACATCGAATATCACGTATGCGTGCCACTTATCGATAGAAAGAACGATTGCGGGAGCTGGAAAGTGGATCCTTAGCTACCGTCGATGCGAAACGATTGCAAACATCGAATAGCACGTATTCCTGCCAATTATCGATAGAAAGAACGATTGCTGGAGCTGGGAAGTGAATCCTTAGCTATGTCGATGCAGAACGATTGGAAACATCGAATTTCACGTATTCGTGCCAATTATTGTGACGTCATGCGTGACGTTGGAGTTAGCCAGTAAAGTAATGCATTGTAAAACTAGCAAAGTAAGCATCTTATAACCAGCACGTATTCTAAGGACGAAACAGATGTGTTCGTCTATAGCTCTTAAGCCGTACGACTCCGTTGTTATAAAAACCCTAACCATCACAAACTCTCGTAACCATAGTCAAGAGCTGCACGCCAGCATAGTCATAAAAACCCTAACCGTAATAAAACTCTGTAACCATAGTCAAAAAGTCGATAGTAACGAAAACCAGGATTCAAGTACCAGCCTGACCCTACGTCATGCAGGTATAAACACTCAAACACTCAAGCGTATCTAATCTTACAAACATCCTTTGTATATTTCTCGTATTTAATCTTAGCGTAATGAAAGTGTCACGATAACATATGTAAACACTTAGCGTATCTAATTTTATAAACATCTGCTGTATATTCTCATATTTAATCTTAACGTAATACAAGCGTTGCGATAACATTAAGTTATCGCACTTCGTAGAATAAGCTCCGCACCCAAACACCTTGTTTATTTTTCACATAGCGATACGCTCTTATCATTGAAACTCTACGTCACTAATGTAAACGCAGAGCGGATATATAAGACCGTCTCAACACAGTAGTTTAGCTCAGTCTCCAGTCTCAAGTCTCCGGTCGAGCTGAGGCTGCATCGAGTCTCAGTCTCGATTCAAGTTCTATTTCCAAACTCAGAGATCCGCTCTCTATTCTCAAAGTGAATTCATTATTCATTTAATCCAAATCCTACCAATTCCAAACCTTAATACTAAGTTATTCACGTAAGTTTTATTGTATCAATTGTTTAAATCCAGAATATAATTACTTATATCTTACTACTAAACCTTTTCGTTTATTTTACTAAATCCTTGTTATTCAATATTAACTCTTAATAAATAACGAACAAATTGAATCTAATACTTCAATCAGAGGTGCAAGGCTTCGCTGCACGGATTATCGTAACGATTCTATTTGAACGTATTATTCTCCACGAAGTTTCACAGAGGTGCAAGGCTTCGCTGCACGGTGAATAATAAACGTGTTTGAGATCGTAAAATGAATGAGTCGCGAGGAGAGCTCACTTCGATCAGTCGAGCGACGAACGCGGTCGAGTACGGTCGTGAAGTTTACTAAGTCTAGTTACGATACGCGAAAATTGTGAAAACTGTCCAGTGAAACGTAGGGAGAATAAAGTCCAGACATTCCAAACTACGGAGAGATTTTCGAGCGCCACAAAGGCGAGCGAAGTCAATCAATAGTGACGAATCGCGTTAGTACTCAGACTAAACGAATTTTCGAGCGCCACCAAGGCAGCCTGACTATTTGAATAAGAAGAGTATCGTTAGGGTTGCTATGGTCAGCACCGGTGTTTTCTCGCCATCACTGGCAGAGGAAGTCACGCCGAATATCGAAGCTAGCGCAGGAAACTGCAGCGGCGACAATACAAGGAGTGACAAACAGGTACTTACCATAAGTTCTTAAATTAATTTTGAAGGAATATATTTCATAGTAGCTTTTTCCTGGACATTTTCCATGACAGAAATACCGGAAAAGGAAACGTGGTTGCCGTGCCGGAAAGAAGACGAAAGATAAGAAACGTCGCGCCGTCGAACGACAACGGAATACCGAAAGTGAGGCTGCGGAGCCCGAAATAATAGTATTATCGTCGGACGAGGAAGGCGAAGAGACTCCAAAAACTCCAACACCACCGCCGGTGTTACAAATCCTCGACACGGCTAATTCCATAAAAGTTTTCAAACATTATAAAATCCCGGATCGTGTGTTAATTCTATTTATTCGTCATTATCACGAACTACCTGTGTCCTTGCCAACCGAAGTAGCAGAGTGGTGCAACTTCTACTACGATCACCAATAAAGGAATAAGTACAAAAACGTTCTGAAAATTTTTTTTTTTTAATCTCTCAAACATGTCGACCCGTTCGGCAAAAGCAGCGGCAACTACGCCACTAAGCGAAGTTGAATTAGCAATACTAAGTAAGCAACTAGAGGATAAGGAGAAACGTATCCATGAGGAAGCGCGTCAGGTAGAAAAAGAACGCTCTAAAATGGAGCAGACGCAACGCGAACACGACGAACTCCTAATTGAATTGGAAGCAATGCGACGGGAAAGGGTACCGAAACCCTCGACGTCGAGAACACCGGAACCTCAACCGCAAATCGATCCGATAACCATGCCGATCGAAAATAATGCCTCTCTCAGCTACACGTTAAAGGAAGCAGTAAATATGATTCCGAATTTTAATAGTACAGCGGCTTCCCTGTTAACTTTTACTCGCGCATGTAGACGAGCCCGCGAGCTCATTCCAAGACACGCTGAACGAACATTCGTCAAAATCGTGATCACCCGACTTCGTGGTCGTGCCGCGACAGCCGTCGAGGACGACGATATAAATTCCGTCACGGAACTGTGTAATCGTTTGAAGGATGTATTCGGTCCGCGTCGCACTGTCGACCATTATAGGGGGGAAATGTCGAATATTTTCATGGGCCAACACGAACATATGCTAGATTTCATAAGCCGAGTCAAGGACTTGCGAGAAGCGATAGTCGACTGTGATAGAGGTTTACCGAACGTAGCCGATATCGACGACCTCACGGTAAACAGCTTCATCAACGGTCTCATTCCGCGACTACGTTCCGACCTCCGAGACTGTTACGATCGTCCATTGCCTCGCGTATTCGACGAAGCAATATCGCTATACAAACAGTACGAACTCGATAAAAGTAGGTACGGCTCAACAAACGAACCGCGACGGAACCCTTACACGGAAAACCGCGACAGAAACTCCGACCGTCGAGAGTATAGGAGCGATCACGCAGCACGGTATAATCCACCCATTCAACGCGGAGCATGGCGCGACGAACCACCGAAACGCGAATTCGTACCGCCAAAAAGGGAATATAACCGCCCGGCACAACCAAATAACTACTCCCATCAAAATCATTATTCGCGTCCGAATACTGAACAAAAACCACGACGCGAGGAGCAAACAGAACGAAACAACCGCGTGTGCAACTACTGTAAAACCCCTGGGCACGATATTCACGAGTGCAGGAAACGGGAATACAATAACAAGCAACGAGATTCGGGAAACGGGCAAAACCTTCCGTCCCCGCAGAACCAGAGACGGGAGGCAAACAATATGGTTCACACTGTGACGTCTCCTGCGTCGGAGTAAGGCAGATACCGATACCCCAGGTCGTCATCGATTCACCCAATCTTTTAAACGGCGTCACCCTTATGGTCGACACCGGGGCCGAGCCCAACCTGATTAAAATTAGCGCCATAAAGGATAAGACTATAATTAACATAGATGACAACCTGGAAATGTCGGGCATCTCGACCGACAAGGTAGCGACTCTGGGATCCGCCCAGATCAGTTTACTCGGAGAAATTTTTAAATTCTATGTCGTACCCGACGCGTTCCCAATAGCAACGCAAGGAATATTGGGAACACCGCTTCTACAGGATAGCGTGATATCCTATAAAAACAAATATGTCGAATGGAAGGATATTCGGATTCCTTTCCAGGAAACCCAAAAAACTAAATCTCAGCCCGATGTAATCATCGAGGACACAATTAACGCGCAGCCCGATGTAATCATCGCGGACATTCTTAAACCTCAGCCCGATGTAATCATCGCGGACATTCGTAACTCTCAGCCCGGTGTAATCACCGAGGACAAAAGCGCAATTCAGCCCGATGTAATCATCGCGGACATTTGTAACTCTCAGCCCGGTGTAATCACCG
This sequence comes from Nomada ferruginata, assembly GCA_963583965.1. Taxonomy (NCBI): domain Eukaryota; kingdom Metazoa; phylum Arthropoda; class Insecta; order Hymenoptera; family Apidae; genus Nomada; species Nomada ferruginata. The sequence goes on along the minus strand of OY757225.1, from coordinate 1,344,314 downwards.
AGGACAAAAGCGCAATTCAGCCCGGTATAAATACCGCGGACATTCGTAACTCTCAGCCCGGTGTAATCACCGAGGACAAAAGCGCAATTCAGCCCGGTATAAATACCGCGGACATTCGTAACTCTCAGCCCGGTGTAATCACCGAGGACAAAAGCGCAATTCAGCCCGGTATAAATACCGCGGACCATAATAAAATTCAGCCCGATGCCAACATCGCGGACAATACTAACTCTCAGCCCGGTATTAATACCAGGGACCTTACAAATACTAACTCACAGTCTAAGAACGAAGGCCGTTCCAGAATAACGATTGCGGGTCGTACGAACACATGTATCGAGATACTCACGACCGGGGCCGAGCTGGGTTTCGTTTCGAGACGAGAACTCGCACCCGGAGTGATAATCGCGGACGCCATCGTCCAAGCGAAAAACGGCAAAACCACAGTGCGATGCATAAATACGACATCCATAGCCGTAACGTTCGACGTTCCTACATTGGAGGTCGAAGAGATCGAGGAAATATCACGCGCACCGAGACATTTTTCTTCGACGTCAGGCACAAATGCCCAAGTAAATAGTATATCAACGGAACTCCCCGCCGAGCGGATCAAAAAGATTTTCGATCTGATCGATTTAAGTCACTTGAACGCCGAGGAGTTCAACCATGTTCGAGAATTGTTAGAACAGAACCACGATATCTTCCACCTCCAAGGAGAATACTTGGGGAAGACCAACGTGTGTGAACACGAAATACCACTAACAGACCGAGCTCCAGTTTTTGTTAAACAGTATCGATATCCGCCGATTCACAAGGAAGAGATAGGCAGATGAAGGAATTACTCGAAAGCGACATAATTCGCCCATCTACATCTCCTTATAACGCACCATTGTGGATCGTGCCCAAGAAACCTGATCAGCAGGGGAACAAACGCTGGAGAATCGTAATCGACTTCCGCGGATTAAATGAGAAGTCAATCGGGGACGCATTTCCGATTCCTAATATCGTTGAAATTCTGGATCAGTTGGGATCCGCAAAATATTTCAGTGTGTTCGACTGTAAGAGCGGTTTTCACCAAGTAGGGATGTCGCAGGAGGACGCGGCAAAGACGGCGTTCTCCACTCCCTATGGCCACTACGAATTCATTCGAATGCCATTTGGTCTTAAAAATGCTCCGGCAACGTATCAACGGCTAATGAACGCTATCTTGACGGGTCTCCAAGGCAGCGAGGTCTTTGCGTACATCGACGATATTGTAAGCCATGCAAGATCACTCTCGGAACATCGCGAGAGATTCACTCGTTTAGCTGAACGATTGCGTCGGGCAAACTTAAAACTAGAGCCAGCGAAATGTAGCTTCCTCAATCGCGAAGTAGCATATTTGGGCCACGTAATTGGTAACGAAGGCGTAAAACCATGCCCGAACAAAATAAATGCGGTCAAGAACTTTCCTGTTCCGAAAAACGTAAAGAACGTACGCGAATTTCTGGGTCTTGCCGGGTATTATAGACGATTCATCGACAAGTTCTCTCAAATTTCAAAACCACTCACAAACTTGTTGAAAAAGAGCGAACGATTTGTCTGGGGTGTCGACCAGGAACGTGCATTCCACACGTTATGTAATGCTCTATGTACTGAACCGGTATTACAGTACCCTAATTTTGCGGAAACATTCCATATCACGACCGATGCATCCGGACATGCTATCGGGGGCATTTTAAGTCAAGGCGAAATCGGAAAGGACAAACCAATCGCATACACGTCCAGGCTCTTACAAGGAGCAGAAATAAATTACTCAACAATAGAGAAAGAATGCCTAGCAATCATTTTCGCGACTCACCATTTTCGACCTTACGTATACGGCCGGAAATTCAATCTAATTACAGATCATCGCCCGTTGGTGTGGATGAATTCTGTCAAAGATCCTACGTCTCGTTTGCTCCGTTGGCGCCTAAAGCTAGCCGAGTACGACTACAAAATCATTTACAAAGCAGGAAAAATGAACGTCAATGCTGACGCGCTATCCCGAAATCCTGCTCCAGTCCTTCCCATCCACTCCGATTCATCAGACGACATACTATTCGATCCAGGAAGCCATTCGCCACCAGAGACGACGAATGTGGCACCTCCACAATCTCCGCCGATATCTCCCTCCACCTCCTCTTATCGTCCCGATAAAACATCCATGATCGCATCACCCTCCATGTCGTCCCGTACATCCGTAAATCTAACTCCTCCAACCACAATGGAAAGGTCACCTCCTGAGGCGGATGAACAAGACGATCCCGACGACTCAGTCGAAATATTCGACAACCCCGCAGAGCGACCACACGAACGCAGACGAACATTTATTCATACACGCGATAGACTAACGATGCGTAAGGACAATTTAGAATTATTTGTATCAATGGACGGACAACCACTGGATCAGGGAGGAATAGACCTCGCCTTACAAAACAAACTTCCCAAACTACACAACGCGACAATAGGACGCGCAAAAGTTACGAAAATGGGTTCTTTCAATCTTATTATGTTACCGATAAAAGAACTAAACGCGCACACAGCAGCTCCAGCCGATTTAATCGAGTGCCTCCGCTCACTACTGGACGTAATCACAGAATTGAATTTATCATCATTTAGTATATCGCAAAGTTGCATAGACGACATATCATGGTCTTTGATTCAACGTATTTTATTAGACATATTCTCAACAACAAATACTCAAATCTTCGCTTGCTCACACGAAGTCCGGATCCCTTCCGAATCCGAACGCGAAGACATTCTGATGGAAAACCATGTGTCAGCATTTGCTGGTCACAAAGGAATCGCAAAAACATACCGTCGCATCCGGGAACGGTACTTTTGGCCAACACTTAAAACCGAGGTACAAAATCTAGTAAACTCATGCAGTAGCTGCCAGTTAAGGAAACTCACGCGAGTAAAAACCCGACAGCCGATGACATTAACAGACACACCAGGACAGGCTTTTGATAAAATCTCTCTCGACATCGTGGGTCCTCTCCCTGCTACTCCGAAAGAAAATAAATATATCCTCACAATCCAAGATCTACTAACCAAATACTCCCTCGCAATCCCATTACAAAATGCCACTGCCATCGATACAGCAGACGCATTTGTGAATGGCTTTGTTTGTCGTTTCGGAGCCCCAAAAGCAATATTAACGGACCAAGGATCGAATTTCGTGAGTTCACTAATGAAATCCGTGGCAAGGAAATTTAAAATCGCACAGTTTCGCGCAACCGCTTTCCACCCACAGAGCAACGGCTCAATCGAAAGATCACACCATGTTCTTACAGAGTACTTGAAGCATTACATCTCGAATAATGACTGGGATGACTGGTTAAAATTAGCGATGTTTAGTTACAATACCAGTGTCCACGAAGGAACACGTTTCACTCCTCACGAGTTAGTTTTTGGAAAAATAGCGCGCATGCCTTCAGCAGACGCTCCGTTCACCGAGACTCCAGACGAGTCGTACAATCTCTATCTTCGAGACCTCCAACGTGAAATAACGTCGACGATATGTGACGCAAGAGAAAATTTAACACAAGCGAAAGGCAGATCCAAGAAATACTACGACAGAAAAACGAACACGGCGAATTTCCGTTTAGGGGATAAGGTCTACTTGTTAAAAGAACCGCGTAAAGGAAAGTTCGACAACGAATACGTAGGTCCATATCAAGTAATCGAGGTTTTATCACGCGACAACGTTAAACTTGTTATTAAAAATAAGCATAAAATAGTACATGTAAACAAGCTTAAACATGCGAAACCAGAGACGTCGGTTCGCGTCATAACACTCCATCAACCCCCACCGTCAACAGGAAAAGGATATAAGGACACAGATCCAGATCAGAGCACTCAGTCCAGCGCAAACGACGAAACAGACATCATGTACGCGCAGGCTTGCCTCTCCTCATACCTACTCGTAGGCTTCGCATCCGCCTTAATCGGATACGACTGCAACGGCCCGACTCTGAACGTGACAACGTTTTCCACCGTCGATTCTCTTGAGTGCGAATTAGAAGACGTTCAACCTGTAACAGAGAATAGGGATATTCAACTACTACAACTAGGAGACTTCACGGAAACCCCAGTGATGCAATGCAAGATCGAGGTCGATCGAACAGTATACTATTGCGGAATGCATTCCCATATATCGATAGTACACAATGGACGTCAGCAGTACATCCAGACGATAGCATCGGATACATGCAAGAATTTACAAACTATGGGAGCAATTTCCATAACGCAAGCAGCAACGATAAACGGAGTCCGCCCGAATTCAACAACACACTTCAGTCTAACCCTAGCAGGAAGTGTAGGACCAGAAGGATCATGCGTTGGCACCACGTACGCCGACCCATATGGTTCATGGACGAATGTGGTTGTACAAGCAATCGTAAAGATATCGTTAAGAAGTTATTCAGCAGCTGTAAAATTAGCCGCAAACGAAATCGTGCTTCAATCGGGACAGAGGTGTCAACTTCAGCAAAACAACTGTTTAGACTCCGAAGATGGATACACCTTCTGGGACCCACTACCAGCAGATTATTGCAATTTCAACAGATACGACATCCTATTCGAAGGCAAAGCAACAAAAATTTCTACTACGAAGCATGACAGTCCAACAATATACACAGTGACGACGGAGGAAACCACTTTCGCCCTCACGGAATCACATCGTATACCGATATGTGGTTACACATTGATAAAAACGGAACATCCAAAACTCTTTATTATAGAAACTGCGACCAGTGGAAGATTCAAATCAGCTTCCAAAACCCCGGTAAATAACCTAGACATCTTTACATACGTAAATTCAAAATTCGTTTATGTGGAAAAACACATTAAGAACCAACTCGCCAATTTATACCGCGATATCATCGAACAAAAATGCGCTTTGGAAAAACAAATCATAAGAAACGCACTCGCATTGGTACATGTATCACCAGAAGAGGTCGCATTCACTATTACAAAAGAATCAGGGTACATGGCCATAGCATCAGGAGAAGTGGTCCACATCATAAAATGCATACCCGTAGTTTGCCAAACCCGAAGGACGGAAGATTGCTTCGAACAGTTACCTGTTTCCTACAAGAATATTTCATATTTTCTAACACCAAAGCATAGGACGCTTACGAAAGTAGGAACCAGACGGGAATGTAACGCTGTGATCCCAACACAATTCAAGTTGCACGGCGCTTGGTACAAGTTAATGCCAAATCCAGTCGAAACAATTCCACCACAAACCATCCAGTCAATAACCAAATCAAAATGGAAATACATCGATCCACAGAATTTGGCCAATGGAGGTATCTACTCTTCAGAAGAACTAAACAAATTACGAAACCACATAATGTTTCCAATAGACAGAACATCTGTCATCAATTCAATCGCTCAAGGAGCAACAGGACAGCAATTCGCACAAGGTTCATTACACATGGCGAACCTTTTCGACGAAGAAGCCATAAATAAAATCGCCGAATCCGCAGGACAAAGACTGTGGGCTGGATTTACCAAATTCGGTTCATTAAGTGCCGGAATCATTGGAATATACATCGTACTTCGTTTTACTAAAACAGTCATAAATACCATATTGAACGGAATCGCTCTTCATGCAGCCTACGGATGGAGCCTACGACTGATGGTCGCCGTTTGGAGTTCACTCGCCCATTTCTGCATCTTTCTGAAACAGAGAAACGAAGACTCAGTGAACAGTGCAGAATGTGTTCCCCAACCCCAGCCCGAAGCAGAAATTCAAAACCCCCCCAAAGACACTAAAAGTGACACAACCCTCGAAACCAGACTAAAAAGTGTATTAACGCGAACAGACTATACCCGTCAAACGGATGATTCAAACGTTTAATAACCATAAGAAACCGCTTCTTTGTGAACAAATTTTCCTGCGTGCAAATTTGTTACCCCAGGGAAGGGAGGTGTGACGTCATGCGTGACGTTGGAGTTAGCCAGTAAAGTAATGCATTGTAAAACTAGCAAAGTAAGCATCTTATAACCAGCACGTATTCTAAGGACGAAACAGATGTGTTCGTCTATAGCTCTTAAGCCGTACGACTCCGTTGTTATAAAAACCCTAACCATCACAAACTCTCGTAACCATAGTCAAGAGCTGCACGCCAGCATAGTCATAAAAACCCTAACCGTAATAAAACTCTGTAACCATAGTCAAAAAGTCGATAGTAACGAAAACCAGGATTCAAGTACCAGCCTGACCCTACGTCATGCAGGTATAAACACTCAAACACTCAAGCGTATCTAATCTTACAAACATCCTTTGTATATTTCTCGTATTTAATCTTAGCGTAATGAAAGTGTCACGATAACATATGTAAACACTTAGCGTATCTAATTTTATAAACATCCGCTGTATATTCTCATATTTAATCTTAACGTAATACAAGCGTTGCGATAACATTAAGTTATCGCACTTCGTAGAATAAGCTCCGCACCCAAACACCTTGTTTATTTTTCACATAGCGATACGCTCTTATCATTGAAACTCTACGTCACTAATGTAAACGCAGAGCGGATATATAAGACCGTCTCAACACAGTAGTTTAGCTCAGTCTCCAGTCTCAAGTCTCCGGTCGAGCTGAGGCTGCATCGAGTCTCAGTCTCGATTCAAGTTCTATTTCCAAACTCAGAGATCCGCTCTCTATTCTCAAAGTGAATTCATTATTCATTTAATCCAAATCCTACCAATTCCAAACCTTAATACTAAGTTATTCACGTAAGTTTTATTGTATCAATTGTTTAAATCCAGAATATAATTACTTATATCTTACTACTAAACCTTTTCGTTTATTTTACTAAATCCTTGTTATTCAATATTAACTCTTAATAAATAACGAACAAATTGAATCTAATACTTCAATCAGAGGTGCAAGGCTTCGCTGCACGGATTATCGTAACGATTCTATTTGAACGTATTATTCTCCACGAAGTTTCACAGAGGTGCAAGGCTTCGCTGCACGGTGAATAATAAACGTGTTTGAGATCGTAAAATGAATGAGTCGCTCTCGCCGAGCAGGAAGAAGATATCAATATAAAAAGCTAGTACGTTCCCTTCACGAACCAGTAAGGATTAAAGATACTAACTTGGGGGTATTCCCGACAATTCCTATTTCCATTCCTTGGCGACTAATCCCCATCGAATTCGACGAGCTATCGCAACGGGTTATTAACCAGAAAAAGTGAGTGACGAAGACCCGGAGTAGACGACAGGCGTATGTACTGCGTGACCCAAAAGGCAGGTATAATAATAAACATCCAGAGCAAGGTAAGTGGTAATTAATTTTATTAACTTGTCCAACGCCCGGGACGTAACATTATCCATAGAAAGAACGATTGCGGCAGCAGGGAAGTGAGTCCATACCTACCGCCGATGCGAAACGATTGGAAACATCGAATATCACGTATTCGTGCGAATTTTAGATAGAAAGAACGATTGCGGGAGCAGGGAAGTGAATCCATACCTACCGCCGATGCGAAACGATTGGAAACATCGAATATCACGTATTCGTGCGAATTTTAGATAGAAAGAATGATTGCGGGAGCTGGGAAGTGGATCCTTAGCTACCGTCGATGCAGAACGATTAGAAACATCGAATATCACATATTCGTGCCAATTATCGATAGAAAGAACGATTGCGGGAGCTGGGAAGTGAATCCTCAGCTACCATCGATGCAGAACGATTGGAAACATCGAATATCACGTATCCGTGCCAATTATCAATAGAAAGAACGATTGCGGGAGCTGGGAAGTGAATCCTTAGCTACCGCCGATGCGAAACGATTGGAAACATCGAATATCACGTATTCGTCCGAATTTTAGATAGAAAGAATGATTGCGGGAGCTGGGAAGTGAATCCATACCTACCGTCGATGCGAAACGATTGGAAACATCGAATATCGCGTAATCGTGCCAATTATCGATAGAAAGAACGATTACGGGAGCTGGGAAGTGAATCCTTACCTCCCGTCGATGCAAAACGATTGGAAACCTCGAATAGCACGTATTCGTGTCAATTATCGATAGAAAGAACGATTGCTGGAGCTGGGAACTGAATCCTTAGCTACCGTCGATGCAGAACGATTGGAAACATCGAATTTCACGTATCCGTGCCAATTATCGATAGAACGAACGAATGCGGGAGCTGGAAAGTGGATCCTTAGCTACCGTCGATGCAGAACGATTGGAAACATCGAATATCACATATTCGTGCCAATTATCGATAGAAAGAACGATTGCGGGAGCTGGGAAGTGAATCCTCAGCTACCGTCGATGCAGAACGATTGGAAACATCGAATATCACGTATGCGTGCCAATTATCGATAGAAAGAACGATTGCGGGAGCTGGGAAGTGAATCCTTACCTACCGTCGATGCAAAACGATTGGAAACCTCGAATAGCACGTATTCGTCCGAATTTTAGATAGAAAGAATGATTGCGGGAGCTGGGAAGTGAATCCATACCTACCGTCGATGCGAAACGATTGGAAACATCGAATATCGCGTATTCGTGCCAATTATCGATAGAAAGAACGATTGCGGGAGCTGGGAAGTGAATCCTTACCTCCCGTCGATGCAAAACGATTGGAAACCTCGAATAGCACGTATTCGTGTCAATTATCGATAGAAAGAACGATTGCTGGAGCTGGGAAGTGAATCCTTAGCTACCGTCGATGCAGAACGATTGGAAACATCGAATTTCACGTATCCGTGCCAATTATCGATAGAACGAACGAATGCGGGAGCTGGAAAGTGGATCCTTAGCTACCGCCGATGCGAAACGATTGGAAACATCGAATATCACGTATTCGTCCGAATTTTAGATAGAAAGAATGATTGCGGGAGCTGGGAAGTGAATCCATACCTACCGTCGATGCGAAACGATTGGAAACATCGAATATCGCGTATTCGTGCCAATTATCGATAGAAAGAACGATTGCGGGAGCTGGGAAGTGAATCCTTACCTCCCGTCGATGCAAAACGATTGGAAACCTCGAATAGCACGTATTCGTGTCAATTATCGATAGAAAGAACGATTGCTGGAGCTGGGAAGTGAATCCTTAGCTACCGTCGATGCAGAACGATTGGAAACATCGAATTTCACGTATCCGTGCCAATTATCGATAGAACGAACGAATGCGGGAGCTGGAAAGTGGATCCTTAGCTACCGCCGATGCGAAACGATTGGAAACATCGAATATCACGTATTCGTCCGAATTTTAGATAGAAAGAATGATTGCGGGAGCTGGGAAGTGAATCCATACCTACCGTCGATGCGAAACGATTGGAAACATCGAATATCGCGTATTCGTGCCAATTATCGATAGAAAGAACGATTGCGGGAGCTGGGAAGTGAATCCTTACCTCCCGTCGATGCAAAACGATTGGAAACCTCGAATAGCACGTATTCGTGTCAATTATCGATAGAAAGAACGATTGCTGGAGCTGGGAAGCGAATCCTTAGCTACCGTCGATGCAGAACGATTGGAAACATCGAATTTCACGTATCCGTGCCAATTATCGATAGAACGAACGATTGCGGGAGCTGGAAAGTGGATCCTTAGCTACCGTCGATGCAGAACGATTGGAAACATCGAATATCACATATTCGTGCCAATTATCGATAGAAAGAACGATTGCGGGAGCTGGGAAGTGAATCCTCAGCTACCGTCGATGCAGAACGATTGGAAACATCGAATATCACGTATGCGTGCCAATTATCGATAGAAAGAACGATTGCGGATGCTGGGAAGTGAATTCTTAGCTACCGTCGATGCAGAACGATTGGAAACATCGAATATCACGTATGCGTGCCAATTATCGATAGAAAGAACGATTGCTGGAGCTGGGAAGTGAATCCTTACCTACCGTCGATGCAAAACGATTGGAAACATCGAATATCACGTATTCGTGCGAATTTTAGATAGAAAGAATGATTGCGGGAGCTGGGAAGTGAATCCTTACCTACCGTCGATGCGAAACGATTGGAAACATCGAATATCACGTATGCGTGCCAATTATCGATAGAACGAACGATTGCGGGAGCTGGAAAGTGGATCCTAAGCTACCGTCGATGCAGAACGATTGGAAACATCGAATATCACATATTCGTGCCAATTTTAGATAGAAAGAACGATTGCTGGAGCTGGGAAGTGAATCCTTACCTACCGTCGATGCAAAACGATTGGAAACCTCGAATAGCACGTATTCGTGTCAATTATCGATAGAAAGAACGATTGCTGGAGCTGGGAAGTGAATCCTTAGCTACCGTCGATGCAGAACGATTGGAAACATCGAATTTCACGTATTCGTGCCAATTATCCATAGAAAGAACGATTGCGGGAGCAGGGAAGTGAATCCATACCTACCGCCGATGCGAAACGATTGGAAACATCGAATATCACGTATTCGTGCGAATTTTAGATAGAAAGAATGATTGCGGGAGCTGGGAAGTGAATCCTTACCTACCGTCGATGCGAAACGATTGGAAACATCGAATATCACGTATGCGTGCCAATTATCGATAGAACGAACGATTGCGGGAGCTGGAAAGTGGATCCTTAGCTACCGTCGATGCAGAACGATTAGAAACATCGAATATCACATATTCGTGCCAATTATCGATAGAAAGAACGATTGCGGGAGCTGGGAAGTGAATCCTCAGCTACCATCGATGCAGAACGATTGGAAACATCGAATATCACGTATGCGTGCTAATTATCGATAGAAAGAACGATTGCGGGAGCTGGGAAGTTAATCCTCACCTATCCTCGATGCAAAACGATTGCAAACATCGAATAGCACGTATTCGTGCCAATTATCGATAGAAAGAACGATTGCGGGAGCTGGGAAGTGAATCCTTACCTACCGTCGATGCAAAACGATTGGAAACCTCGAATAGCACGTATTCGTGTCAATTATCGATAGAAAGAACGATTGCTGGAGCTGGGAAGTGAATCCTTAGCTACCGTCGATGCAGAACGATTGGAAACATCGAATTTCACGTATTCGTGCCAATTATCCATAGAAAGAACGATTGCGGGAGCAGGGAAGTGAATCCATACCTACCGCCGATGCGAAACGATTGGAAACATCGAATATCACGTATTCGTGCGAATTTTAGATAGAAAGAATGATTGCGGGAGCTGGGAAGTGAATCCTTACCTACCGTCGATGCGAAACGATTGGAAACATCGAATATCACGTATGCGTGCCAATTATCGATAGAACGAACGATTGCGGGAGCTGGAAAGTGGATCCTTAGCTACCGTCGATGCGAAACGATTGCAAACATCGAATAGCACGTATTCCTGCCAATTATCGATAGAAAGAACGATTGCTGGAGCTGGGAAGTGAATCCTTAGCTACCGTCGATGCAGAACGATTGGAAACATCGAATTTCACGTATTCGTGCCAATTATCCATAGAAAGAACGATTGCGGCAGCAGGGAAGTGAGTCCATACCTACCGCCGATGCGAAACGATTGGAAACATCGAATATCACGTATTCGTGCGAATTTTAGATAGAAAGAACGATTGCGGGAGCAGGGAAGTGAATCCATACCTACCGCCGATGCGAAACGATTGGAAACATCGAATATCACGTATTCGTGCGAATTTTAGATAGAAAGAATGATTGCGGGAGCTGGGAAGTGGATCCTTAGCTACCGTCGATGCAGAACGATTAGAAACATCGAATATCACATATTCGTGCCAATTATCGATAGAAAGAACGATTGCGGGAGCTGGGAAGTGAATCCTCAGCTACCATCGATGCAGAACGATTGGAAACATCGAATATCACGTATCCGTGCCAATTATCAATAGAAAGAACGATTGCGGGAGCTGGGAAGTGAATCCTTAGCTACCGCCGATGCGAAACGATTGGAAACATCGAATATCACGTATTCGTCCGAATTTTAGATAGAAAGAATGATTGCGGGAGCTGGGAAGTGAATCCATACCTACCGTCGATGCGAAACGATTGGAAACATCGAATATCGCGTATTCGTGCCAATTATCGATAGAAAGAACGATTACGGGAGCTGGGAAGTGAATCCTTACCTCCCGTCGATGCAAAACGATTGGAAACCTCGAATAGCACGTATTCGTGTCAATTATCGATAGAAAGAACGATTGCTGGAGCTGGGAACTGAATCCTTAGCTACCGTCGATGCAGAACGATTGGAAACATCGAATTTCACGTATCCGTGCCAATTATCGATAGAACGAACGAATGCGGGAGCTGGAAAGTGGATCCTTAGCTACCGTCGATGCAGAACGATTGGAAACATCGAATATCACATATTCGTGCCAATTATCGATAGAAAGAACGATTGCGGGAGCTGGGAAGTGAATCCTCAGCTACCGTCGATGCAGAACGATTGGAAACATCGAATATCACGTATGCGTGCCAATTATCGATAGAAAGAACGATTGCGGGAGCTGGGAAGTGAATCCTTACCTACCGTCGATGCAAAACGATTGGAAACCTCGAATAGCACGTATTCGTCCGAATTTTAGATAGAAAGAATGATTGCGGGAGCTGGGAAGTGAATCCATACCTACCGTCGATGCGAAACTATTGGAAACATCGAATATCGCGTATTCGTGCCAATTATCGATAGAAAGAACGATTGCGGGAGCTGGGAAGTGAATCCTTACCTCCCGTCGATGCAAAACGATTGGAAACCTCGAATAGCACGTATTCGTGTCAATTATCGATAGAAAGAACGATTGCTGGAGCTGGGAAGTGAATCCTTAGCTACCGTCGATGCAGAACGATTGGAAACATCGAATTTCACGTATCCGTGCCAATTATCGATAGAACGAACGAATGCGGGAGCTGGAAAGTGGATCCTTAGCTACCGCCGATGCGAAACGATTGGAAACATCGAATATCACGTATTCGTCCGAATTTTAGATAGAAAGAATGATTGCGGGAGCTGGGAAGTGAATCCATACCTACCGTCGATGCGAAACGATTGGAAACATCGAATATCGCGTATTCGTGCCAATTATCGATAGAAAGAACGATTGCGGGAGCTGGGAAGTGAATCCTTACCTCCCGTCGATGCAAAACGATTGGAAACCTCGAATAGCACGTATTCGTGTCAATTATCGATAGAAAGAACGATTGCTGGAGCTGGGAAGCGAATCCTTAGCTACCGTCGATGCAGAACGATTGGAAACATCGAATTTCACGTATCCGTGCCAATTATCGATAGAACGAACGATTGCGGGAGCTGGAAAGTGGATCCTTAGCTACCGTCGATGCAGAACGATTGGAAACATCGAATATCACATATTCGTGCCAATTATCGATAGAAAGAACGATTGCGGGAGCTGGGAAGTGAATCCTCAGCTACCGTCGATGCAGAACGATTGGAAACATCGAATATCACGTATGCGTGCCAATTATCGATAGAAAGAACGATTGCGGATGCTGGGAAGTGAATTCTTAGCTACCGTCGATGCAGAACGATTGGAAACATCGAATATCACGTATGCGTGCCAATTATCGATAGAAAGAACGATTGCTGGAGCTGGGAAGTGAATCCTTACCTACCGTCGATGCAAAACGATTGGAAACATCGAATATCACGTATTCGTGCGAATTTTAGATAGAAAGAATGATTGCGGGAGCTGGGAAGTGAATCCTTACCTACCGTCGAAGCGAAACGATTGGAAACATCGAATATCACGTATGCGTGCCAATTATCGATAGAACGAACGATTGCGGGAGCTGGAAAGTGGATCCTAAGCTACCGTCGATGCAGAACGATTGGAAACATCGAATATCACATATTCGTGCCAATTTTAGATAGAAAGAACGATTGCTGGAGCTGGGAAGTGAATCCTTACCTACCGTCGATGCAAAACGATTGGAAACCTCGAATAGCACGTATTCGTGTCAATTATCGATAGAAAGAACGATTGCTGGAGCTGGGAAGTGAATCCTTAGCTACCGTCGATGCAGAACGATTGGAAACATCGAATTTCACGTATTCGTGCCAATTATCCATAGAAAGAACGATTGCGGGAGCAGGGAAGTGAATCCATACCTACCGCCGATGCGAAACGATTGGAAACATCGAATATCACGTATTCGTGCGAATTTTAGATAGAAAGAATGATTGCGGGAGCTGGGAAGTGAATCCTTACCTACCGTCGATGCGAAACGATTGGAAACATCGAATATCACGTATGCGTGCCAATTATCGATAGAACGAACGATTGCGGGAGCTGGAAAGTGGATCCTTAGCTACCGTCGATGCAGAACGATTAGAAACATCGAATATCACATATTCGTGCCAATTATCGATAGAAAGAACGATTGCGGGAGCTGGGAAGTGAATCCTCAGCTACCCTCGATGCAGAACGATTGGAAACATCGAATATCACGTATGCGTGCTAATTATCGATAGAAAGAACGATTGCGGGAGCTGGGAAGTTAATCCTCACCTATCGTCGATGCAAAACGATTGCAAACATCGAATAGCACGTATTCGTGCCAATTATCGATAGAAAGAACGATTGCTGGAGCTGGGAAGTGAATCCTTAGCTACCGTCGATGCAAAACGATTGGAAACCTCGAATAGCACGTATTCGTGCCAATTATCCATAGAAAGAACGATTGCGGGAGCAGGGAAGTGAATCCATACCTACCGCCGATGCGAAACGATTGGAAACATCGAATATCACGTATTCGTGCGAATTTTAGATAGAAAGAATGATTGCGGGAGCTGGGAAGTGAATCCTTACCTACCGTCGATGCGAAACGATTGGAAACATCGAATATCACGTATGCGTGCCAATTATCGATAGAACGAACGATTGCGGGAGCTGGAAAGTGGATCCTTAGCTACCGTCGATGCAGAACGATTAGAAACATCGAATATCACATATTCGTGCCAATTATCGATAGAAAGAACGATTGCGGGAGCTGGGAAGTGAATCCTCAGCTACCATCGATGCAGAACGATTGGAAACATCGAATATCACGTATCCGTGCCAATTATCAATAGAAAGAACGATTGCGGGAGCTGGGAAGTGAATCCTTACCTACCGTCGATGCAAAACGATTGGAAACCTCGAATAGCACGTATTCGTGTCAATTATCGATAGAAAGAACGATTGCTGGAGCTGGGAAGTGAATCCTTAGCTACCGTCGATTCAGAACGATTGGAAACATCGAATTTCACGTATCCGTGCCAATTATCGATAGAACGAACGATTGCGGGAGCTGGAAAGTGGATCCTTAGCTACCGTCGATGCAGAACGATTGGAAACATCGAATATCACGTATGCGTGCCAATTATCAATAGAAAGAACGATTGCGGGAGCTGGGAAGTGAATCCTTAGCTACCGCCGATGCGAAACGATTGGAAACATCGAATATCACGTATTCGTCCGAATTTTAGATAGAAAGAATGATTGCGGGTGCTGGGAAGTGAATCCATACCTACCGTCGATGCGAAACGATTGGAAACATCGAATATCGCGTATTCGTGCCAATTATCGATAGAAAGAACGATTGCGGGAGCTGGGAAGTGAATCCTTACCTCCCGTCGATGCAGAACGATTGGAAACATCGAATGTAACGTATTCGAGCCAATTACCGACAGAAAGAACGATTGCGAGGCCTGGGAAGTGAATCCTTACCTACCGTCGATGAAAAACGATTGGAAACATCGAATAGCACGTATTCGTGCCAATTATCGATAGAAAGAACGATTGCGGGAGCTGGGAAGTGAATCCTCACCAATCGTCGATGCGAAACGATTGGAAACATCGAATATCACGTATTCGTGCGAATTTTACATAGAAAGAATGATTGCGGGAGCTGGGAAGTGAATCCTTACCTACCGTCGTTGCGAAACAATTGGAAACATCGAATATCACGTATGCGTGCCAATTATCGATAGAACGAACGATTGCGGGAGCTGGAAAGTGGATCCTTAGCTACCGTCGATGCAGAACGATTGGAAACATCGAATATCACATATTCGTGTCAATTATCGATAGAAAGAACGATTGCGGGAGCTGGGAAGTGAATCCTCAGCTACCGTCGATGCAGAACGATTGGAAACATCGAATATCACGTATGCGTGCCACTTATCGATAGAAAGAACGATTGCGGGAGCTGGAAAGTGGATCCTTAGCTACCGTCGATGCGAAACGATTGCAAACATCGAATAGCACGTATTCCTGCCAATTATCGATAGAAAGAACGATTGCTGGAGCTGGGAAGTGAATCCTTAGCTACCGTCGATGCAGAACGATTGGAAACATCGAATTTCACGTATTCGTGCCAATTATCCATAGAAAGAACGATTGCGGCAGCAGGGAAGTGAATCCATACCTACCGCCGATGCGAAACGATTGGAAACATCGAATATCACGTATTCGTGCGAATTTTAGATAGAAAGAACGATTGCGGGAGCAGGGAAGTGAATCCATACCTACCGCCGATGCGAAACGATTGGAAACATCGAATATCACGTATTCGTGCGAATTTTAGATAGAAAGAATGATTGCGGGAGCTGGGAAGTGGATCCTTAGCTACCGTCGATGCAGAACGATTAGAAACATCGAATATCACATATTCGTGCCAATTATCGATAGAAAGAACGATTGCGGGAGCTGGGAAGTGAATCCTCAGCTACCATCGATGCAGAACGATTGGAAACATCGAATATCACGTATCCGTGCCAATTATCAATAGAAAGAACGATTGCGGGAGCTGGGAAGTGAATCCTTAGCTACCGCCGATGCGAAACGATTGGAAACATCGAATATCACGTATTCGTCCGAATTTTAGATAGAAAGAATGATTGCGGGAGCTGGGAAGTGAATCCATACCTACCGTCGATGCGAAACGATTGGAAAGATCGAATATCGCGTATTCGTGCCAATTATCGATAGAAAGAACGATTGCGGGAGCTGGGAAGTGAATCCTTACCTCCCGTCGATGCAAAACGATTGGAAACCTCGAATAGCACGTATTCGTGTCAATTATCGATAGAAAGAACGATTGCTGGAGCTGGGAAGTGAATCCTTAGCTACCGTCGATGCAGAACGATTGGAAACATCGAATTTCACGTATCCGTGCCAATTATCGATAGAACGAACGAATGCGGGAGCTGGAAAGTGGATCCTTAGCTACCGTCGATGCAGAACGATTGGAAACATCGAATATCACATATTCGTGCTAATAATCGATAGAAAGAACGATTGCGGGAGCTGGGAAGTGAATCCTCAGCTACCGTCGATGCAGAACGATTGGAAACATCGAATATCACGTATGCGTGCCAATTATCGATAGAAAGAACGATTGCGGGAGCTGGGAAGTGAATCCTTACCTACCGTCGATGCAAAACGATTGGAAACCTCGAATAGCACGTATTCGTCCGAATTTTAGATAGAAAGAATGATTGCGGGAGCTGGGAAGTGAATCCATACCTACCGTCGATGCGAAACGATTGGAAACATCGAATATCGCGTATTCGTGCCAATTATCGATAGAAAGAACGATTGCGGGAGCTGGGAAGTGAATCCTTACCTCCCGTCGATGCAAAACGATTGGAAACCTCGAATAGCACGTATTCGTGTCAATTATCGATAGAAAGAACGATTGCTGGAGCTGGGAAGTGAATCCTTAGCTACCGTCGATGCAGAACGATTGGAAACATCGAATTTCACGTATCCGTGCCAATTATCGATAGAACGAACGAATGCGGGAGCTGGAAAGTGGATCCTTAGCTACCGCCGATGCGAAACGATTGGAAACATCGAATATCACGTATTCGTCCGAATTTTAGATAGAAAGAATGATTGCGGGAGCTGGGAAGTGAATCCATACCTACCGTCGATGCGAAACAATTGGAAACATCGAATATCGCGTATTCGTGCCAATTATCGATAGAAAGAACGATTGCGGGAGCTGGGAAGTGAATCCTTACCTCCCGTCGATGCAAAACGATTGGAAACCTCGAATAGCACGTATTCGTGTCAATTATCGATAGAAAGAACGATTGCTGGAGCTGGGAAGTGAATCCTTAGCTACCGTCGATGCAGAACGATTGGAAACATCGAATTTCACGTATCCGTGCCAATTATCGATAGAACGAACGATTGCGGGAGCTGGGAAGTGAATCCTTACCTACCGTCGATGCAAAACGATTGGAAACATCGAATATCACGTATTCGTGCGAATTTTAGATAGAAAGAATGATTGCGGGAGCTGGGAAGTGAATCCTTACCTACCGTCGATGAGAAACGATTGGAAACATCGAATATCACGTATGCGTGCCAATTATCGATAGAACGAACGATTGCGGGAGCTGGAAAGTGGATCCTTAGCTACCGTCGATGCAGAACGATTGGAAACATCGAATATCACATATTCGTGCCAATTTTAGATAGAAAGAACGATTGCTGGAGCTGGGAAGTGAATCCTTACCTACCGTCGATGCAAAACGATTGGAAACCTCGAATAGCACGTATTCGTGTCAATTATCGATAGAAAGAACGATTGCTGGAGCTGGGAAGTGAATCCTTAGCTACCGTCGATGCAGAACGATTGGAAACATCGAATTTCACGTATTCGTGCCAATTATCCATAGAAAGAACGATTGCCGGAGCAGGGAAGTGAATCCATACCTACCGCCGATGCGAAACGATTGGAAACATCGAATATCACGTATTCGTGCGAATTTTAGATAGAAAGAATGATTGCGGGAGCTGGGAAGTGAATCCTTACCTACCGTCGATGCGAAACGATTGGAAACATCGAATATCACGTATGCGTGCCAATTATCGATAGAACGAACGATTGCGGGAGCTGGAAAGTGGATCCTTAGCTACCGTCGATGCAGAACGATTAGAAACATCGAATATCACATATTCGTGCCAATTATCGATAGAAAGAACGATTGCGGGAGCTGGGAAGTGAATCCTCAGCTACCATCGATGCAGAACGATTGGAAACATCGAATATCACGTATGCGTGCTAATTATCGATAGAAAGAACGATTGCGGGAGCTGGGAAGTTAATCCTCACCTATCGTCGATGCAAAACGATTGCAAACATCGAATAGCACGTACTCGTGCCAATTATCGATAGAAAGAACGATTGCGGGAGCTGGGAAGTGACTCCTTACCTACCGTCGATGCAAAACGATTGGAAACCTCGAATAGCACGTATTCGTGTCAATTATCGATAGAAAGAACGATTGCTGGAGCTGGGAAGTGAATCCTTAGCTACCGTCGATGCAGAACGATTGGAAACATCGAATTTCACGTATTCGTGCCAATTATCCATAGAAAGAACGATTGCGGGAGCAGGGAAGTGAATCCATACCTACCGCCGATGCGAAACGATTGGAAACATCGAATATCACGTATTCGTGCGAATTTTAGATAGAAAGAATGATTGCGGGAGCTGGGAAGTGAATCCTTACCTACCGTCGATGCGAAACGATTGGAAACATCGAATATCACGTATGCGTGCCAATTATCGATAGAACGAACGATTGCGGGAGCTGGAAAGTGGATCCTTAGCTACCGTCGATGCAGAACGATTAGAAACATCGAATATCACATATTCGTGCCAATTATCGATAGAAAGAACGATTGCGGGAGCTGGGAAGTGAATCCTCAGCTACCATCGATGCAGAACGATTGGAAACATCGAATATCACGTATCCGTGCCAATTATCAATAGAAAGAACGATTGCGGGAGCTGGGAAGTGAATCCTTACCTACCGTCGATGCAAAACGATTGGAAACCTCGAATAGCACGTATTCGTGTCAATTATCGATAGAAAGAACGATTGCTGGAGCTGGGAAGTGAATCCTTAGCTACCGTCGATGCAGAACGATTGGAAACATCGAATTTCACGTATCCGTGCCAATTATCGATAGAACGAACGATTGCGGGAGCTGGAAAGTGGATCCTTAGCTATCGTCGATGCAGAACGATTGGAAACATCGAATATCACGTATGCGTGCCAATTATCGATAGAACGAACGATTGCGGGAGCTGGAAAGTGGATCCTTAGCTACCGTCGATGCAGAACGATTGGAAACATCGAATATCACATATTCGTGCCAATTTTAGATAGAAAGAACGATTGCGGGAGCTGGGAAGTTAATCCTCACCTATCGTCGATGCAAAACGATTGCAAACATCGAATAGCACGTATTCGTGCCAATTATCGATAGAAAGAACGATTGCGGGAGCTGGGAAGTGAATCCTTAGCTACCGTCGATGCAAAACGATTGGAAACCTCGAATAGCACGTATTCGTGTCAATTATCGATAGAAAGAACGATTGCTGGAGCTGGGAAGTGAATCCTTAGCTACCGTCGATGCAGAACGATTGGAAACATCGAATTTCACGTATTCGTGCCAATTATGCATAGAAAGAACGATTGCGGGAGCAGGGAAGTGAATCCATACCTACCGCCGATGCGAAACGATTGGAAACATCGAATATCACGTATTCGTGCGAATTTTAGATAGAAAGAATGATTGCGGGAGCTGGGAAGTGAATCCTTACCTACCGTCGATGCGAAACGATTGGAAACATCGAATATCACGTATGCGTGCCAATTATCGATAGAACGAACGATTGCGGGAGCTGGGAAGTGAATCCTCAGCTACCATCGATGCAGAACGATTGGAAACATCGAATATCACGTATTCGTGCCAATTATCGATAGAAAGAACGATTGCGGGAGCTGGGAAGTGAATCCTCAGCTACCATCGATGCAGAACGATTGGAAACATCGAATATCACGTATGCGTGCTAATTATCGATAGAAAGAACGATTGCGGGAGCTGGGAAGTTAATCCTCACCTATCGTCGATGCAAAACGATTGCAAACATCGAATAGCACGTACTCGTGCCAATTATCGATAGAAAGAACGATTGCGGGAGCTGGGAAGTGACTCCTTACCTACCGTCGATGCAAAACGATTGGAAACCTCGAATAGCACGTATTCGTGTCAATTATCGATAGAAAGAACGATTGCTGGAGCTGGGAAGTGAATCCTTAGCTACCGTCGATGCAGAACGATTGGAAACATCGAATTTCACGTATTCGTGCCAATTATCCATAGAAAGAACGATTGCGGGAGCAGGGAAGTGAATCCATACCTACCGCCGATGCGAAACGATTGGAAACATCGAATATCACGTATTCGTGCGAATTTTAGATAGAAAGAATGATTGCGGGAGCTGGGAAGTGAATCCTTACCTACCGTCGATGCGAAACGATTGGAAACATCGAATATCACGTATGCGTGCCAATTATCGATAGAACGAACGATTGCGGGAGCTGGAAAGTGGATCCTTAGCTACCGTCGATGCAGAACGATTAGAAACATCGAATATCACATATTCGTGCCAATTATCGATAGAAAGAACGATTGCGGGAGCTGGGAAGTGAATCCTCAGCTACCATCGATGCAGAACGATTGGAAACTTCGAATATCACGTATCCGTGCCAATTATCAATAGAAAGAACGATTGCGGGAGCTGGGAAGTGAATCCTTACCTACCGTCGATGCAAAACGATTGGAAACCTCGAATAGCACGTATTCGTGTCAATTATCGATAGAAAGAACGATTGCTGGAGCTGGGAAGTGAATCCTTAGCTACCGTCGATGCAGAACGATTGGAAACATCGAATTTCACGTATCCGTGCCAATTATCGATAGAACGAACGATTGCGGGAGCTGGAAAGTGGATCCTTAGCTACCGTCGATGCAGAACGATTGGAAACATCGAATATCACGTATGCGTGCCAATTATCGATAGAACGAACGATTGCGGGAGCTGGAAAGTGGATCCTTAGCTACCGTCGATGCAGAACGATTGGAAACATCGAATATCACATATTCGTGCCAATTTTAGATAGAAAGAACGATTGCGGGAGCTGGGAAGTTAATCCTCACCTATCGTCGATGCAAAACGATTGCAAACATCGAATAGCACGTATTCGTGCCAATTATCGATAGAAAGAACGATTGCGGGAGCTGGGAAGTGAATCCTTACCTACCGTCGATGCAAAACGATTGGAAACCTCGAATAGCACGTATTCGTGTCAATTATCGATAGAAAGAACGATTGCTGGAGCTGGGAAGTGAATCCTTAGCTACCGTCGATGCAGAACGATTGGAAACATCGAATTTCACGTATTCGTGCCAATTATGCATAGAAAGAACGATTGCGGGAGCAGGGAAGTGAATCCATACCTACCGCCGATGCGAAACGATTGGAAACATCGAATATCACGTATTCGTGCGAATTATCGATAGAAAGAACGATTGCGGGAGCTGGGAAGTGAATCCTCAGCTACCGTCGATGCAGAACGAATGGAAACATCGAATATCACGTATGCGTGCCAATTATCGATAGAAAGAACGATTGCGGGAGCTGGGAAGTGAATCCTTACCTACCGTCGATGCAAAACGATTGGAAACCTCGAATAGCACGTATTCGTCCGAATTTTAGATAGAAAGAACGATTGCGGGAGCTGGGAAGTGAATCCTCAGCTACCGTCGATGCAGAACGAATGGAAACATCGAATATCACGTATGCGTGCCAATTATCGATAGAACGAACGATTGCGGGAGCTGGAAAGTGGATCCTTAGCTACCGTCGATGCAGAACGATTAGAAACATCGAATATCACATATTCGTGCCAATTATCGATAGAAAGAACGATTGTGGGAGCTGGGAAGTGAATCCTCAGCTACCATCGATGCAGAACGATTGGAAACATCGAATATCACGTATCCGTGCCAATTATCAATAGAAAGAACGATTGCGGGAGCTGGGAAGTGAATCCTTAGCTACCGCCGATGCGAAACGATTGGAAACATCGAATATCACGTATTCGTCCGAATTTTAGATAGAAAGAACGATTGCGGGAGCTGGGAAGTGAATCCTCAGCTACCATCGATGCAGAACGATTGGAAACATCGAATATCACGTATCCGTGCCAATTATCAATAGAAAGAACGATTGCGGGAGCTGGGAAGTGAATCCTTAGCTACCGCCGATGCGAAACGATTGGAAACATCGAATATCACGTATTCGTCCGAATTTTAGATAGAAAGAATGATTGCGGGAGCTGGGAAGTGAATCCATACCTACCGCCGATGCGAAACGATTGGAAACATCGAATATCGCGTATTCGTGCCAATTATCGATAGAAAGAACGATTGCGGGAGCTGGGAAGTGAATCCTTACCAATCGTCGATGCAAAACGATTGCAAACATCGAATAGCACGTATTCGTGCCAATTATCGGTACAAAGAACGATTGCGGGAGCTGGGAAGTGAATCCTTTCCTACCGTCGATGCGAAACGATTGGAAACATCGAATATCACGTATTCGTGCGAATTTTACATAGAAAGAATGATTGCGGGAGCTGGGAAGTGAATCCTTACCTACCGTCGTTGCGAAACGATTGGAAACATCGAATATCACGTATGCGTGCCAATTATCGATAGAACGAACGATTGCGGGAGCTGGAAAGTGGATCCTTAGCTACCGTCGATGCAGAACGATTAGAAACATCGAATATCACATATTCGTGCCAATTATCGATAGAAAGAACGATTGCGGGAGCTGGGAAGTGAATCCTCAGCTACCATCGATGCAGAACGATTGGAAACATCGAATATCACGTATCCGTGCCAATTATCAATAGAAAGAACGATTGCGGGAGCTGGGAAGTGAATCCTCAGCTACCGTCGATGCAGAACGATTGGAAACATCGAATATCACGTATGCGTGCCACTTATCGATAGAAAGAACGATTGCGGGAGCTGGAAAGTGGAACCTTAGCTACCGTCGATGCGAAACGATTGCAAACATCGAATAGCACGTATTCCTGCCAATTATCGATAGAAAGAACGATTGCTGGAGCTGGGAAGTGAATCCTTAGCTACCGTCGATGCAGAACGATTGGAAACATCGAATTTCACGTATTCGTGCCAATTATCCATAGAAAGAACGATTGCGGCAGCAGGGAAGTGAATCCATACCTACCGCCGATGCGAAACGATTGGAAACATCGAATATCACGTATTCGTGCGAATTTTAGATAGAAAGAACGATTGCGGGAGCAGGGAAGTGAATCCATACCTACCGCCGATGCGAAACGATTGGAAACATCGACTATCACGTATTCGTGCGAATTTTAGATAGAAAGAATGATTGCGGGAGCTCGGAAGTGGATCCTTAGCTACCGTCGATGCAGAACGATTAGAAACATCGAATATCACATATTCGTGCCAATTATCGATAGAAAGAACGATTGCGGGAGCTGGGAAGTGAATCCTCAGCTACCATCGATGCAGAACGATTGGAAACATCGAATATCACGTATCCGTGCCAATTATCAATAGAAAGAACGATTGCGGGAGCTGGGAAGTGAATCCTTAGCTACCGCCGATGCGAAACGATTGGAAACATCGAATATCACGTATTCGTCCGAATTTTAGATAGAAAGAATGATTGCGGGAGCTGGGAAGTGAATCCATACCTACCGTCGATGCGAAACGATTGGAAACATCGAATATCGCGTATTCGTGCCAATTATCGATAGAAAGAACGATTGCGGGAGCTGGGAAGTGAATCCTTACCTCCCGTCGATGCAAAACGATTGGAAACCTCGAATAGCACGTATTCGTGTCAATTATCGATAGAAAGAACGATTGCTGGAGCTGGGAAGTGAATCCTTAGCTACCGTCGATGCAGAACGATTGGAAACATCGAATTTCACGTATCCGTGCCAATTATCGATAGAACGAACGATTGCGGGAGCTGGAAAGTGGATCCTTAGCTACCGTCGATGCAGAACGATTGGAAACATCGAATATCACATATTCGTGCCAATTATCGATAGAAAGAACGATTGCGGGAGCTGGGAAGTGAATCCTCAGCTACCGTCGATGCAGAACGATTGGAAACATCGAATATCACGTATGCGTGCCAATTATCGATAGAAAGAACGATTGCGGATGCTGGGAAGTGAATTCTTAGCTACCGTCGATGCAGAACGATTGGAAACATCGAATATCACGTATGCGTGCCAATTATCGATAGAAAGAACGATTGCTGGAGCTGGGAAGTGAATCCTTACCTACCGTCGATGCAAAACGATTGGAAACATCGAATATCACGTATTCGTGCGAATTTTAGATAGAAAGAATGATTGCGGGAGCTGGGAAGTGAATCCTTACCTACCGTCGATGCGAAACGATTGGAAACATCGAATATCACGTATGCGTGCCAATTATCGATAGAACGAACGATTGCGGGAGCTGGAAAGTGGATCCTTAGCTACCGTCGATGCAGAACGATTGGAAACATCGAATATCACATATTCGTGCCAATTTTAGATAGAAAGAACGATTGCTGGAGCTGGGAAGTGAATCCTTACCTACCGTCGATGCAAAACGATTGGAAACCTCGAATAGCACGTATTCGTGTCAATTATCGATAGAAAGAACGATTGCTGGAGCTGGGAAGTGAATCCTTAGCTACCGTCGATGCAGAACGATTGGAAACATCGAATTTCACGTATTCGTGCCAATTATCCATAGCAAGAACGATTGCGGGAGCAGGGAAGTGAATCCATACCTACCGCCGATGCGAAACGATTGGAAACATCGAATATCACGTATTCGTGCGAATTTTAGATAGAAAGAATGATTGCGGGAGCTGGGAAGTGAATCCTTACCTACCGTCGATGCGAAACGATTGGAAACATCGAATATCACGTATGCGTGCCAATTATCGATAGAACGAACGATTGCGGGAGCTGGAAAGTGGATCCTTAGCTACCGTCGATGCAGAACGATTAGAAACATCGAATATCACATATTCGTGCCAATTATCGATAGAAAGAACGATTGCGGGAGCTGGGAAGTGAATCCTCAGCTACCATCGATGCAGAACGATTGGAAACATCGAATATCACGTATGCGTGCTAATTATCGATAGAAAGAACGATTGCGGGAGCTGGGAAGTTAATCCTCACCTATCGTCGATGCAAAACGATTGCAAACATCGAATAGCACGTACTCGTGCCAATTATCGATAGAAAGAACGATTGCGGGAGCTGGGAAGTGACTCCTTACCTACCGTCGATGCAAAACGATTGGAAACCTCGAATAGCACGTATTCGTGTCAATTATCGATAGAAAGAACGATTGCTGGAGCTGGGAAGTGAATCCTTAGCTACCGTCGATGCAGAACGATTGGAAACATCGAATTTCACGTATTCGTGCCAATTATCCATAGAAAGAACGATTGCGGGAGCAGGGAAGTGAATCCATACCTACCGCCGATGCGAAACGATTGGAAACATCGAATATCACGTATTCGTGCGAATTTTAGATAGAAAGAATGATTGCGGGAGCTGGGAAGTGAATCCTTACCTACCGTCGATGCGAAACGATTGGAAACATCGAATATCACGTATGCGTGCCAATTATCGATAGAACGAACGATTGCGGGAGCTGGAAAGTGGATCCTTAGCTACCGTCGATGCAGAACGATTAGAAACATCGAATATCACATATTCGTGCCAATTATCGATAGAAAGAACGATTGCGGGAGCTGGGAAGTGAATCCTCAGCTACCATCGATGCAGAACGATTGGAAACTTCGAATATCACGTATCCGTGCCAATTATCAATAGAAAGAACGATTGCGGGAGCTGGGAAGTGAATCCTTACCTACCGTCGATGCAAAACGATTGGAAACCTCGAATAGCACGTATTCGTGTCAATTATCGATAGAAAGAACGATTGCTGGAGCTGGGAAGTGAATCCTTAGCTACCGTCGATGCAGAACGATTGGAAACATCGAATTTCACGTATCCGTGCCAATTATCGATAGAACGAACGATTGCGGGAGCTGGAAAGTGGATCCTTAGCTACCGTCGATGCAGAACGATTGGAAACATCGAATATCACGTATGCGTGCCAATTATCGATAGAACGAACGATTGCGGGAGCTGGAAAGTGGATCCTTAGCTACCGTCGATGCAGAACGATTGGAAACATCGAATATCACATATTCGTGCCAATTTTAGATAGAAAGAACGATTGCGGGAGCTGGGAAGTTAATCCTCACCTATCGTCGATGCAAAACGATTGCAAACATCGAATAGCACGTATTCGTGCCAATTATCGATAGAAAGAACGATTGCGGGAGCTGGGAAGTGAATCCTTACCTACCGTCGATGCAAAACGATTGGAAACCTCGAATAGCACGTATTCGTGTCAATTATCGATAGAAAGAACGATTGCTGGAGCTGGGAAGTGAATCCTTAGCTACCGTCGATGCAGAACGATTGGAAACATCGAATTTCACGTATTCGTGCCAATTATGCATAGAAAGAACGATTGCGGGAGCAGGGAAGTGAATCCATACCTACCGCCGATGCGAAACGATTGGAAACATCGAATATCACGTATTCGTGCGAATTATCGATAGAAAGAACGATTGCGGGAGCTGGGAAGTGAATCCTCAGCTACCGTCGATGCAGAACGAATGGAAACATCGAATATCACGTATGCGTGCCAATTATCGATAGAAAGAACGATTGCGGGAGCTGGGAAGTGAATCCTTACCTACCGTCGATGCAAAACGATTGGAAACCTCGAATAGCACGTATTCGTCCGAATTTTAGATAGAAAGAATGATTGCGGGAGCTGG
The DNA here is from genome assembly GCA_963583965.1 of Nomada ferruginata. Lineage (NCBI taxonomy): Eukaryota > Metazoa > Arthropoda > Insecta > Hymenoptera > Apidae > Nomada > Nomada ferruginata. Next base: position 1,316,515 of record OY757225.1, on the reverse strand, counting down.
GAAGTGAATCCATACCTACCGTCGATGCGAAACGATTGGAAACATCGAATATCGCGTATTCGTGCCAATTATCGATAGAAAGAACGATTGCGGGAGCTGGGAAGTGAATCCTTACCTCCCGTCGATGCCAAACGATTGGAAACCTCGAATAGCACGTATTCGTGTCAATTATCGATAGAAAGAACGATTGCTGGAGCTGGGAAGTGAATCCTTAGCTACCGTCGATGCAGAACGATTGGAAACATCGAATTTCACGTATCCGTGCCAATTATCGATAGAAAGAACGATTGCTGCAGCTGGGAAGTGAATCCTTAGCTACCGTCGATGCAGAACGATTGGAAACATCGAATTTCACGTATTCGTGCCAATTATCCATAGAAAGAACGATTGCGGGAGCAGGGAAGTGAATCCATACCTACCGCCGATGCGAAACGATTGGAAACATCGAATATCACATATTCGTGCCAATTATCGATAGAAAGAACGATTGCGGGAGCTGGGAAGTGAATCCTCAGCTACCATCGATGCAGAACGATTGGAAACATCAAATATCACGTATCCGTGCCAATTATCAATAGAAAGAACGATTGCGGGAGCTGGGAAGTGAATCCTTACCTACCGTCGATGCAAAACGATTGGAAACCTCGAATAGCACGTATTCGTGTCAATTATCGATAGAAAGAACGATTGCTGGAGCTGGGAAGTGAATCCTTAGCTACCGTCGATGCAGAACGATTGGAAACATCGAATTTCACGTATCCGTGCCAATTATCGATAGAACGAACGATTGCGGGAGCTGGAAAGTGGATCCTTAGCTACCGTCGATGCAGAACGATTGGAAACATCGAATATCACATATTCGTGCCAATTATCGATAGAAAGAACGATTGCGGGAGCTGGGAAGTGAATCCTCAGCTACCGTCGATGCAGAACGATTGGAAACATCGAATATCACGTATCCGTGCCAATTATCGATAGAAAGAACGATTGCGGATGCTGGGAAGTGAATTCTTAGCTACCGTCGATGCAGAACGATTGGAAACATCGAATATCACGTATGCGTGCCAATTATCGATAGAAAGAACGATTGCTGGAGCTGGGAAGTGAATCCTTACCTACCGTCGATGCAAAACGATTGGAAACATCGAATATCACGTATTCGTGCGAATTTTAGATAGAAAGAATGATTGCGGGAGCTGGGAAGTGAATCCATACCTACCGCCGATGCGAAACCATTGGAAACATCGAATATCACGTATTCGTGCGAATTTTAGATAGAAAGAATGATTGCGGGAGCTGGGAAGTGACTCCTTACCTACCGTCGATGCGAAACGATTGGAAACATCGAATATCACGTATGCGTGCCAATTATCGATAGAACGAACGATTGCGGGAGCTGGAAAGTGGATCCTTAGCTACCGTCGATGCAGAACGATTAGAAACATCGAATATCACATATTCGTGCCAATTATCGATAGAAAGAACGATTGCGGGAGCTGGGAAGTGAATCCTCAGCTACCATCGATGCAGAACGATTGGAAACATCGAATATCACGTATCCGTGCCAATTATCAATAGAAAGAACGATTGCGGGAGCTGGGAAGTGAATCCTTAGCTACCGCCGATGCGAAACGATTGGAAACATCGAATATCACGTATTCGTCCGAATTTTAGATAGAAAGAATGATTGCGGGAGCTGGGAAGTGAATCCATACCTACCGTCGATGCGAAACGATTGGAAACATCGAATATCGCGTATTCGTGCCAATTATCGATAGAAAGAACGATTGCGGGAGCTGGGAAGTGAATCCTTACCTCCCGTCGATGCAGAACGATTGGAAACATCGAATGTAACGTATTCGAGCCAATTACCGACAGAAAGAACGATTGCGAGGGCTGGGAAGTGAATCCTTACCTACCGTCGATGAAAAACGATTGGAAACATCGAATAGCACGTATTCGTGCCAATTATCGATAGAAAGAACGATTGCGGGAGCTGGGAAGTGAATCCTCACCAATCGTCGATGCAAAACGATTGCAAACATCGAATAGCACGTATTCGTGCCAATTATCGGTACAAAGAACGATTGCGGGAGCTGGGAAGTGAATCCTTTCCTACCGTCGATGCGAAACGATTGGAAACATCGAATATCACGTATTCGTGCGAATTTTACATAGAAAGAATGATTGCGGGAGCTGGGAAGTGAATCCTTACCTAACGTCGTTGCGAAACGATTGGAAACATCGAATATCACGTATGCGTGCCAATTATCGATAGAACGAACGATTGCGGGAGCTGGAAAGTGGATCCTTAGCTACCGTCGATGCAGAACGATTGGAAACATCGAATATCACATATTCGTGTCAATTATCGATAGAAAGAACGATTGCGGGAGCTGGGAAGTGAATCCTCAGCTACCGTCGATGCAGAACGATTGGAAACATCGAATATCACGTATGCGTGCCACTTATCGATAGAAAGAACGATTGCGGGAGCTGGAAAGTGGATCCTTAGCTACCGTCGATGCGAAACGATTGCAAACATCGAATAGCACGTATTCCTGCCAATTATCGATAGAAAGAACGATTGCGGGAGCTGGGAAGTGAATCCTTACCTAACGTCGATGCGAAACGATTGGAAACATCGAATATCACGTATTCGTCCGAATTTTAGATAGAAAGAATGATTGCGGGAGCTGGGAAGTGAATCCATACCTACCGTCGATGCGAAACGATTGGAAACATCGAATATCACGTATGCGTGCCAATTATCGATAGAAAGAACGATTATGGGGGCAGGGAAGTGAATCCTTAGCTACCGCCGATGCGAAACGATTGGAAACATCAAATATCACGTATTCGTCCGAATTTTAGATAGAAAGAATGATTGCTGGAGCTGGGAAGTGAATCCATACCTACCGTCGATGCGAAACCATTGGAAACATCGAATATCACGCATGCGTGCCAATTATCGATAGAACGAACGATTGCGGGAGCTGGAAAGTGGATCCTTAGCTACCGTCGATGCGAAACGATTGCAAACATCGAATAGCACGTATTCGTGCCAATTATCGATAGAAAGAACGATTGCGGGAGCTGGGAAGTGAATCCTTACCTACCGTCGATGCAACACGATTGGAAACATCGAATATCACGTATTCGTGCGAATTTTAGATAGAAAGAATGATTGCGGGAGCTGGGAAGTGAATTCTTACCTACCGTCGATGCGAAACGATTGGAAACATCGAATATCACGTATGCGTGCCAATTATCGATAGAACGAACGATTGCGGGAGCTGGAAAGTGAATCCTTACCTACCGTCGATGCGAAACGATTGGAAACATCGAATATCACGTATACGTGCCAATTATCGATAGAACGAACGATTGCGGGAGCTGGAAAGTGAATCCTTACCTACCGTCGATGCGAAACGATTGGAAACATCGAATATCACGTATTCGTCCGAATTTTAGATAGAAAGAATGATTGCGGGAGCTGGGATGTGAATCCATACCTACCGTCGATGCGAAACGATTGGAAACCTCGAATAGCACGTATTCGTGTCAATTATCGATAGAAAGAACGATTGCTGGAGCTGGGAAGTGAATCCTTAGCTACCGTCGATGCAGAACGATTGGAAACATCGAATTTCACGTATTCGTGCCAATTATCCATAGAAAGAACGATTGCGGGAGCAGGGAAGTGAATCCATACCTACCGCCGATGCGAAACGATTGGAAACATCGAATATCACGTATTCGTGCGAATTTTAGATAGAAAGAATGATTGCGGGAGCTGGGAATGGAATCCATACCTACCGTCGATGCGAAACGATTGGAAACATCGAATATCACGTATGCGTGCCAATTATCGATAGAAAGAACGATTGCGGATGCTGGGAAGTGAATTCTTAGCTACCGTCGATGCAGAACGATTGGAAACATCGAATATCACGTATGCGTGCCAATTATCGATAGAAAGAACGATTGCTGGAGCTGGGAAGTGAATCCTTACCTACCGTCGATGCAAAACGATTGGAAACATCGAATATCACGTATTCGTGCGAATTTTAGATAGAAAGAATGATTGCGGGAGCTGGGAAGTGAGTCCTTACCTACCGTCGATGCGAAACGATTGGAAACATCGAATATCACGTATGCGTGCCAATTATCGATAGAACGAACGATTGCGGGAGCTGGAAAGTGGATCCTTAGCTACCGTCGATGCAAAACGATTGGAAACATCGAATATCACGTATGCGTGCTAATTATCGATAGAAAGAACGATTGCGGGAGCTGGAAAGTGGATCCTTAGCTACCGTCGATGCAGAACGATTAGAAACATCGAATATCACATATTCGTGCCAATTATCGATAGAAAGAACGATTGCGGGAGCTGGGAAGTGAATCCTCAGCTACCATCGATGCAGAACGATTGGAAACATCGAATATCACGTATCCGTGCCAATTATCAATAGAAAGAACGATTGCGGGAGCTGGGAAGTGAATCCTTAGCTACCGCCGATGCGAAACGATTGGAAACATCGAATATCACGTATTCGTCCGAATTTTAGATAGAAAGAATGATTGCGTGAGCTGGGAATGGAATCCATACCTACCGTCGATGCGAAACGATTGGAAACATCGAATATCACGTATGCGTGCCAATTATCGATAGAAAGAACGATTGCGGATGCTGGGAAGTGAATTCTTAGCTACCGTCGATGCAGAACGATTGGAAACATCGAATATCACGTATGCGTGCCAATTATCGATAGAAAGAACGATTGCTGGAGCTGGGAAGTGAATCCTTACCTACCGTCGATGCAAAACGATTGGAAACATCGAATATCACGTATTCGTGCGAATTTTAGATAGAAAGAATGATTGCGGGAGCTGGGAAGTGAATCCTTACCTACCGTCGATGCGAAACGATTGGAAACATCGAATATCACGTATGCGTGCCAATTATCGATAGAACGAACGATTGCGGGAGCTGGAAAGTGGATCCTTAGCTACCGTCGATGCAAAACGATTGGAAACATCGAATATCACGTATGCGTGCTAATTATCGATAGAAAGAACGATTGCGGGAGCTGGGAAGTTAATCCTCACCTATCGTCGATGCAAAACGATTGCAAACATCGAATAGCACGTATTCGTGCCAATTATCGATAGAAAGAACGATTGCGGGAGCTGGGAAGTGAATCCTTACCTACCGTCGATGCAAAACGATTGGAAACCTCGAATAGCACGTATTCGTGTCAATTATCGATAGAAAGAACGATTGCTGGAGCTGGGAAGTGAATCCTTAGCTACCGTCGATGCAGAACGATTGGAAACATCGAATTTCACGTATTCGTGCCAATTATCCATAGAAAGAACGATTGCGGGAGCAGGGAAGTGAATCCATACCTACCGCCGATGCGAAACGATTGGAAACATCGAATATCACGTATTCGTGCGAATTTTAGATAGGAAGAATGATTGCGGGAGCTGGGAAGTGAATCCTTACCTACCGTCGATGCGAAACGATTGGAAACATCGAATATCACGTATGCGTGCCAATTATCGATAGAACGAACGATTGCGGGAGCTGGAAAGTGGATCCTTAGCTACCGTCGATGCAGAACGATTGGAAACATCGAATATCACGTATGCGTGCCAATTATCGATAGAAAGAACGATTGCTGGAGCTGGGAAGTGAACCCTTACCTACCGTCGATGCAAAACGATTGGAAACATCGAATATCACGTATTCGTGCGAATTTTAGATAGAAAGAATGATTGCGGGAGCTGGGAAGTGAATCCTTACCTACCGTCGATGCGAAACGATTGGAAACATCGAATATCACGTATGCGTGCCAATTATCGATAGAACGAACGATTGCGGGAGCTGGAAAGTGGATCCTTAGCTACCGTCGATGCAGAACGATTGGAAACATCGAATATCACATATTCGTGCCAATTTTAGATAGAAAGAACGATTGCGGGAGCTGGGAAGTTAATCCTCACCTATCGTCGATGCAAAACGATTGCAAACATCGAATAGCACGTATTCGTGCCAATTATCGATAGAAAGAACGATTGCGGGAGCTGGGAAGTGAATCCTTACCTACCGTCGATGCAAAACGATTGGAAACCTCGAATAGCACGTATTCGTGTCAATTATCTATACAAAGAACGATTGCTGGAGCTGGGAAGTAAATCCTTAGCTACCGTCGATGCAGAACGATTGGAAACATCGAATTTCACGTATTCGTGCCAATTATCCATAGAAAGAACGATTGCGGGAGCAGGGAAGTGAATCCATACCTACCGCCGATGCGAAACGATTGGAAACATCGAATATCACGTATTCGTGCGAATTTTAGATAGAAAGAATGATTGCGGGAGCTGGGAAGTGAATCCTTACCTACCGTCGATGCGAAACGATTGGAAACATCGAATATCACGTATTCGTCCGAATTTTAGATAGAAAGAATGATTGCGGGAGCTGGGAAGTGAATCCATACCTACCGTCGATGCGAAACGATTGGAAACATCGAATATCACGTATGCGTGCCAATTATCGATAGAAAGAACGATTATGGGGGCAGGGAAGTGAATCCTTACCTACCGTCGATGCAAAACGATTGGAAACCTCGAATAGCACGTATTCGTGTCAATTATCGATACAAAGAACGATTGCTGGAGCTGGGAAGTAAATCCTTAGCTACCGTCGATGCAGAACGATTGGAAACATCGAATTTCACGTATTCGTGCCAATTATCCATAGAAAGAACGATTGCGGGAGCAGGGAAGTGAATCCATACCTACCGCCGATGCGAAACGATTGGAAACATCGAATATCACGTATTCGTGCGAATTTTAGATAGAAAGAATGATTGCGGGAGCTGGGAAGTGAATCCTTACCTACCGTCGATGCGAAACGATTGGAAACATCGAATATCACGTATTCGTCCGAATTTTAGATAGAAAGAATGATTGCGGGAGCTGGGAAGTGAATCCATACCTACCGTCGATGCGAAACGATTGGAAACATCAAATATCACGTATGCGTGCCAATTATCGATAGAAAGAACGATTATGGGGGCAGGGAAGTGAATCCTTAGCTACCGCCGATGCGAAACGATTGGAAACATCAAATATCACGTATTCGTCCGAATTTTCGATAGAAAGAATGATTGCGGGAGCTGGGAAGTGAATCCATACCTACCGTCGATGCGAAACGATTGGAAACATCGAATATCACGTATGCGTGCCAATTATCGATAGAACGAACGATTGCGGGAGCTGGAAAGTGGATCCTTAGCTACCGTCGATGCAGAACGATTAGAAACATCGAATATCACATATTCGTGCCAATTATCGATAGAAAGAACGATTGCGGGAGCTGGGAAGTGAATCCTCAGCTACCATCGATGCAGAACGATTGGAAACATCGAATATCACGTATCCGTGCCAATTATCAATAGAAAGAACGATTGCGGGAGCTGGGAAGTGAATCCTTAGCTACCGCCGATGCGAAACGATTGGAAACATCGAATATCACGTATTCGTCCGAATTTTAGATAGAAAGAATGATTGCGGGAGCTGGGAAGTGAATCCATACCTACCGCCGATGCGAAACCATTGGAAACATCGAATATCACGTATTCGTGCGAATTTTAGATAGAAAGAATGATTGCGGGAGCTGGGAAGTGACTCCTTACCTACCGTCGATGCGAAACGATTGGAAACATCGAATATCACGTATGCGTGCCAATTATCGATAGAACGAACGATTGCGGGAGCTGGAAAGTGGATCCTTAGCTACCGTCGATGCAGAACGATTAGAAACATCGAATATCACATATTCGTGCCAATTATCGATAGAAAGAACGATTGCGGGAGCTGGGAAGTGAATCCTCAGCTACCATCGATGCAGAACGATTGGAAACATCGAATATCACGTATCCGTGCCAATTATCAATAGAAAGAACGATTGCGGGAGCTGGGAAGTGAATCCTTAGCTACCGCCGATGCGAAACGATTGGAAACATCGAATATCACGTATTCGTCCGAATTTTAGATAGAAAGAATGATTGCGGGAGCTGGGAAGTGAATCCATACCTACCGTCGATGCGAAACGATTGGAAACATCGTATATCGCGTATTCGTGCCAATTATCGATAGAAAGAACGATTGCGGGAGCTGGGAAGTGAATCCTTACCTCCCGTCGATGCAGAACGATTGGAAACATCGAATGTAACGTATTCGAGCCAATTACCGACAGAAAGAACGATTGCGAGGGCTGGGAAGTGAATCCTTACCTACCGTCGATGAAAAACGATTGGAAACATCGAATAGCACGTATTCGTGCCAATTATCGATAGAAAGAACGATTGCGGGAGCTGGGAAGTGAATCCTCACCAATCGTCGATGCAAAACGATTGCAAACATCGAATAGCACGTATTCGTGCCAATTATCGGTACAAAGAACGATTGCGGGAGCTGGGAAGTGAATCCTTTCCTACCGTCGATGCGAAACGATTGGAAACATCGAATATCACGTATTCGTACGAATTTTACATAGAAAGAATGATTGCGGGAGCTGGGAAGTGAATCCTTACCTACCGTCGTTGCGAAACGATTGGAAACATCGAATATCACGTATGCGTGCCAATTATCGATAGAACGAACGATTGCGGGAGCTGGAAAGTGGATCCTTAGCTACCGTCTATGCAGAACGATTGGAAACATCGAATATCACATATTCGTGTCAATTATCGATAGAAAGAACGATTGCGGGAGCAGGGAAGTGAATCCTCAGCTACCGTCGATGCAGAACGATTGGAAACATCGAATATCACGTATGCGTGCCACTTATCGATAGAAAGAACGATTGCGGGAGCTGGAAAGTGGATCCTTAGCTACCGTCGATGCGAAACGATTGCAAACATCGAATAGCACGTATTCCTGCCAATTATCGATAGAAAGAACGATTGCGGGAGCTGGGAAGTGAATCCTTACCTACCGTCGATGCGAAACGATTGGAAACATCGAATATCACGTATTCGTCCGAATTTTAGATAGAAAGAACGATTATGGGGGCAGGGAAGTGAATCCTTAGCTACCGCCGATGCGAAACGATTGGAAACATCAAATATCACGTATTCGTCCGAATTTTAGATAGAAAGAATGATTGCGGGAGCTGGGAAGTGAATCCATACCTACCGTCGATGCGAAACGATTGGAAACATCGAATATCACGTATGCGTGCCAATTATCGATAGAACGAACGATTGCGGGAGCTGGAAAGTGGATCCTTAGCTACCGTCGATGCGAAACGATTGCAAACATCGAATAGCACGTATTCGTGCCAATTATCGATAGAAAGAACGATTGCGGGAGCTGGGAAGTGAATCCTTACCTACCGTCGATGCAACACGATTGGAAACATCGAATATCACGTATTCGTGCGAATTTTAGATAGAAAGAATGATTGCGGGAGCTGGGAAGTGAATTCTTACCTACCGTCGATGCGAAACGATTGGAAACATCGAATATCACGTATGCGTGCCAATTATCGATAGAACGAACGATTGCGGGAGCTGGAAAGTGAATCCTTACCTACCGTCGATGCGAAACGATTGGAAACATCGAATATCACGTATGCGTGCCAATTATCGATAGAACGAACGATTGCGGGAGCTGGAAAGTGAATCCTTACCTACCGTCGATGCGAAACGATTGGAAACATCGAATATCACGTATTCGTCCGAATTTTAGATAGAAAGAATGATTGCGGGAGCTGGGATGTGAATCCATACCTACCGTCGATGCGAAACGATTGGAAACCTCGAATAGCACGTATTCGTGTCAATTATCGATAGAACGAACGATTGCGGGAGCTGGAAAGTGGATCCTTAGCTACCGTCGATGCAGAACGATTGGAAACATCGAATATCACGTATGCGTGCCAATTATCGATAGAAAGAACGATTGCTGGAGCTGGGAAGTGAATCCTTACCTACCGTCGATGCAAAACGATTGGAAACATCGAATATCACGTATTCGTGCGAATTTTAGATAGAAAGAATGATTGCGGGAGCTGGGAAGTGAATCCTTACCTACCGTCGATGCGAAACGATTGGAAACATCGAATATCACGTATGCGTGCCAATTATCGATAGAACGAACGATTGCGGGAGCTGGAAAGTGGATCCTTAGCTACCGTCGATGCAGAACGATTGGAAACATCGAATATCACATATTCGTGCCAATTTTAGATAGAAAGAACGATTGCGGGAGCTGGGAAGTTAATCCTCACCTATCGTCGATGCAAAACGATTGCAAACATCGAATAGCACGTATTCGTGCCAATTATCGATAGAAAGAACGATTGCGGGAGCTGGGAAGTGAATCCTTACCTACCGTCGATGCAAAACGATTGGAAACCTCGAATAGCACGTATTCGTGTCAATTATCTATACAAAGAACGATTGCTGGAGCTGGGAAGTAAATCCTTAGCTACCGTCGATGCAGAACGATTGGAAACATCGAATTTCACGTATTCGTGCCAATTATCCATAGAAAGAACGATTGCGGGAGCAGGGAAGTGAATCCATACCTACCGCCGATGCGAAACGATTGGAAACATCGAATATCACGTATTCGTGCGAATTTTAGATAGAAAGAATGATTGCGGGAGCTGGGAAGTGAATCCTTACCTACCGTCGATGCGAAACGATTGGAAACATCGAATATCACGTATTCGTCCGAATTTTAGATAGAAAGAATGATTGCGGGAGCTGGGAAGTGAATCCATACCTACCGTCGATGCGAAACGATTGGAAACATCGAATATCACGTATGCGTGCCAATTATCGATAGAAAGAACGATTATGGGGGCAGGGAAGTGAATCCTTACCTACCGTCGATGCAAAACGATTGGAAACCTCGAATAGCACGTATTCGTGTCAATTATCGATACAAAGAACGATTGCTGGAGCTGGGAAGTAAATCCTTAGCTACCGTCGATGCAGAACGATTGGAAACATCGAATTTCACGTATTCGTGCCAATTATCCATAGAAAGAACGATTGCGGGAGCAGGGAAGTGAATCCATACCTACCGCCGATGCGAAACGATTGGAAACATCGAATATCACGTATTCGTGCGAATTTTAGATAGAAAGAATGATTGCGGGAGCTGGGAAGTGAATCCTTACCTACCGTCGATGCGAAACGATTGGAAACATCGAATATCACGTATTCGTCCGAATTTTAGATAGAAAGAATGATTGCGGGAGCTGGGAAGTGAATCCATACCTACCGTCGATGCGAAACGATTGGAAACATCAAATATCACGTATGCGTGCCAATTATCGATAGAAAGAACGATTATGGGGGCAGGGAAGTGAATCCTTAGCTACCGCCGATGCGAAACGATTGGAAACATCAAATATCACGTATTCGTCCGAATTTTCGATAGAAAGAATGATTGCGGGAGCTGGGAAGTGAATCCATACCTACCGTCGATGCGAAACGATTGGAAACATCGAATATCACGTATGCGTGCCAATTATCGATAGAACGAACGATTGCGGGAGCTGGAAAGTGGATCCTTAGCTACCGTCGATGCAGAACGATTAGAAACATCGAATATCACATATTCGTGCCAATTATCGATAGAAAGAACGATTGCGGGAGCTGGGAAGTGAATCCTCAGCTACCATCGATGCAGAACGATTGGAAACATCGAATATCACGTATCCGTGCCAATTATCAATAGAAAGAACGATTGCGGGAGCTGGGAAGTGAATCCTTAGCTACCGCCGATGCGAAACGATTGGAAACATCGAATATCACGTATTCGTCCGAATTTTAGATAGAAAGAATGATTGCGGGAGCTGGGAAGTGAATCCATACCTACCGCCGATGCGAAACCATTGGAAACATCGAATATCACGTATTCGTGCGAATTTTAGATAGAAAGAATGATTGCGGGAGCTGGGAAGTGACTCCTTACCTACCGTCGATGCGAAACGATTGGAAACATCGAATATCACGTATGCGTGCCAATTATCGATAGAACGAACGATTGCGGGAGCTGGAAAGTGGATCCTTAGCTACCGTCGATGCAGAACGATTAGAAACATCGAATATCACATATTCGTGCCAATTATCGATAGAAAGAACGATTGCGGGAGCTGGGAAGTGAATCCTCAGCTACCATCGATGCAGAACGATTGGAAACATCGAATATCACGTATCCGTGCCAATTATCAATAGAAAGAACGATTGCGGGAGCTGGGAAGTGAATCCTTAGCTACCGCCGATGCGAAACGATTGGAAACATCGAATATCACGTATTCGTCCGAATTTTAGATAGAAAGAATGATTGCGGGAGCTGGGAAGTGAATCCATACCTACCGTCGATGCGAAACGATTGGAAACATCGTATATCGCGTATTCGTGCCAATTATCGATAGAAAGAACGATTGCGGGAGCTGGGAAGTGAATCCTTACCTCCCGTCGATGCAGAACGATTGGAAACATCGAATGTAACGTATTCGAGCCAATTACCGACAGAAAGAACGATTGCGAGGGCTGGGAAGTGAATCCTTACCTACCGTCGATGAAAAACGATTGGAAACATCGAATAGCACGTATTCGTGCCAATTATCGATAGAAAGAACGATTGCGGGAGCTGGGAAGTGAATCCTCACCAATCGTCGATGCAAAACGATTGCAAACATCGAATAGCACGTATTCGTGCCAATTATCGGTACAAAGAACGATTGCGGGAGCTGGGAAGTGAATCCTTTCCTACCGTCGATGCGAAACGATTGGAAACATCGAATATCACGTATTCGTACGAATTTTACATAGAAAGAATGATTGCGGGAGCTGGGAAGTGAATCCTTACCTACCGTCGTTGCGAAACGATTGGAAACATCGAATATCACGTATGCGTGCCAATTATCGATAGAACGAACGATTGCGGGAGCTGGAAAGTGGATCCTTAGCTACCGTCTATGCAGAACGATTGGAAACATCGAATATCACATATTCGTGTCAATTATCGATAGAAAGAACGATTGCGGGAGCAGGGAAGTGAATCCTCAGCTACCGTCGATGCAGAACGATTGGAAACATCGAATATCACGTATGCGTGCCACTTATCGATAGAAAGAACGATTGCGGGAGCTGGAAAGTGGATCCTTAGCTACCGTCGATGCGAAACGATTGCAAACATCGAATAGCACGTATTCCTGCCAATTATCGATAGAAAGAACGATTGCGGGAGCTGGGAAGTGAATCCTTACCTACCGTCGATGCGAAACGATTGGAAACATCGAATATCACGTATTCGTCCGAATTTTAGATAGAAAGAACGATTATGGGGGCAGGGAAGTGAATCCTTAGCTACCGCCGATGCGAAACGATTGGAAACATCAAATATCACGTATTCGTCCGAATTTTAGATAGAAAGAATGATTGCGGGAGCTGGGAAGTGAATCCATACCTACCGTCGATGCGAAACGATTGGAAACATCGAATATCACGTATGCGTGCCAATTATCGATAGAACGAACGATTGCGGGAGCTGGAAAGTGGATCCTTAGCTACCGTCGATGCGAAACGATTGCAAACATCGAATAGCACGTATTCGTGCCAATTATCGATAGAAAGAACGATTGCGGGAGCTGGGAAGTGAATCCTTACCTACCGTCGATGCAACACGATTGGAAACATCGAATATCACGTATTCGTGCGAATTTTAGATAGAAAGAATGATTGCGGGAGCTGGGAAGTGAATTCTTACCTACCGTCGATGCGAAACGATTGGAAACATCGAATATCACGTATGCGTGCCAATTATCGATAGAACGAACGATTGCGGGAGCTGGAAAGTGAATCCTTACCTACCGTCGATGCGAAACGATTGGAAACATCGAATATCACGTATGCGTGCCAATTATCGATAGAACGAACGATTGCGGGAGCTGGAAAGTGAATCCTTACCTACCGTCGATGCGAAACAATTGGAAACATCGAATATCACGTATTCGTCCGAATTTTAGATAGAAAGAATGATTGCGGGAGCTGGGATGTGAATCCATACCTACCGTCGATGCGAAACGATTGGAAACCTCGAATAGCACGTATTCGTGTCAATTATCGATAGAACGAACGATTGCGGGAGCTGGAAAGTGGATCCTTAGCTACCGTCGATGCAGAACGATTGGAAACATCGAATATCACGTATGCGTGCCAATTATCGATAGAAAGAACGATTGCTGGAGCTGGGAAGTGAATCCTTACCTACCGTCGATGCAAAACGATTGGAAACATCGAATATCACGTATTCGTGCGAATTTTAGATAGAAAGAATGATTGCGGGAGCTGGGAAGTGAATCCTTACCTACCGTCGATGCGAAACGATTGGAAACATCGAATATCACGTATGCGTGCCAATTATCGATAGAAAGAACGATTGCGGGAGCTGGGAAGTGAATCCTTACCTACCGTCGATGCAAAACGATTGGAAACCTCGAATAGCACGTATTCGTGTCAATTATCTATACAAAGAACGATTGCTGGAGCTGGGAAGTAAATCCTTAGCTACCGTCGATGCAGAACGATTGGAAACATCGAATTTCACGTATTCGTGCCAATTATCCATAGAAAGAACGATTGCGGGAGCAGGGAAGTGAATCCATACCTACCGCCGATGCGAAACGATTGGAAACATCGAATATCACGTATTCGTGCGAATTTTAGATAGAAAGAATGATTGCGGGAGCTGGGAAGTGAATCCTTACCTACCGTCGATGCGAAACGATTGGAAACATCGAATATCACGTATTCGTCCGAATTTTAGATAGAAAGAATGATTGCGGGAGCTGGGAAGTGAATCCATACCTACCGTCGATGCGAAACGATTGGAAACATCGAATATCACGTATGCGTGCCAATTATCGATAGAAAGAACGATTATGGGGGCAGGGAAGTGAATCCTTACCTACCGTCGATGCAAAACGATTGGAAACCTCGAATAGCACGTATTCGTGTCAATTATCGATACAAAGAACGATTGCTGGAGCTGGGAAGTAAATCCTTAGCTACCGTCGATGCAGAACGATTGGAAACATCGAATTTCACGTATTCGTGCCAATTATCCATAGAAAGAACGATTGCGGGAGCAGGGAAGTGAATCCATACCTACCGCCGATGCGAAACGATTGGAAACATCGAATATCACGTATTCGTGCGAATTTTAGATAGAAAGAATGATTGCGGGAGCTGGGAAGTGAATCCTTACCTACCGTCGATGCGAAACGATTGGAAACATCGAATATCACGTATTCGTCCGAATTTTAGATAGAAAGAATGATTGCGGGAGCTGGGAAGTGAATCCATACCTACCGTCGATGCGAAACGATTGGAAACATCAAATATCACGTATGCGTGCCAATTATCGATAGAAAGAACGATTATGGGGGCAGGGAAGTGAATCCTTAGCTACCGCCGATGCGAAACGATTGGAAACATCAAATATCACGTATTCGTCCGAATTTTCGATAGAAAGAATGATTGCGGGAGCTGGGAAGTGAATCCATACCTACCGTCGATGCGAAACGATTGGAAACATCGAATATCACGTATGCGTGCCAATTATCGATAGAACGAACGATTGCGGGAGCTGGAAAGTGGATCCTTAGCTACCGTCGATGCAGAACGATTAGAAACATCGAATATCACATATTCGTGCCAATTATCGATAGAAAGAACGATTGCGGGAGCTGGGAAGTGAATCCTCAGCTACCATCGATGCAGAACGATTGGAAACATCGAATATCACGTATCCGTGCCAATTATCAATAGAAAGAACGATTGCGGGAGCTGGGAAGTGAATCCTTAGCTACCGCCGATGCGAAACGATTGGAAACATCGAATATCACGTATTCGTCCGAATTTTAGATAGAAAGAATGATTGCGGGAGCTGGGAAGTGAATCCATACCTACCGCCGATGCGAAACCATTGGAAACATCGAATATCACGTATTCGTGCGAATTTTAGATAGAAAGAATGATTGCGGGAGCTGGGAAGTGACTCCTTACCTACCGTCGATGCGAAACGATTGGAAACATCGAATATCACGTATGCGTGCCAATTATCGATAGAACGAACGATTGCGGGAGCTGGAAAGTGGATCCTTAGCTACCGTCGATGCAGAACGATTAGAAACATCGAATATCACATATTCGTGCCAATTATCGATAGAAAGAACGATTGCGGGAGCTGGGAAGTGAATCCTTACCTACCGTCGATGCGAAACGATTGGAAACATCGAATATCACGTATGCGTGCCAATTATCGATAGAACGAACGATTGCGGGAGCTGGAAAGTGAATCCTTACCTACCGTCGATGCGAAACAATTGGAAACATCGAATATCACGTATTCGTCCGAATTTTAGATAGAAAGAATGATTGCGGGAGCTGGGATGTGAATCCATACCTACCGTCGATGCGAAACGATTGGAAACCTCGAATAGCACGTATTCGTGTCAATTATCGATAGAACGAACGATTGCGGGAGCTGGAAAGTGGATCCTTAGCTACCGTCGATGCAGAACGATTGGAAACATCGAATATCACGTATGCGTGCCAATTATCGATAGAAAGAACGATTGCTGGAGCTGGGAAGTGAATCCTTACCTACCGTCGATGCAAAACGATTGGAAACATCGAATATCACGTATTCGTGCGAATTTTAGATAGAAAGAATGATTGCGGGAGCTGGGAAGTGAATCCTTACCTACCGTCGATGCGAAACGATTGGAAACATCGAATATCACGTATTCGTCCGAATTTTAGATAGAAAGAATGATTGCGGGAGCTGGGATGTGAATCCATACCTACCGTCGATGCGAAACGATTGGAAACCTCGAATAGCACGTATTCGTGTCAATTATCGATAGAACGAACGATTGCGGGAGCTGGAAAGTGGATCCTTAGCTACCGTCGATGCAGAACGATTGGAAACATCGAATATCACGTATGCGTGCCAATTATCGATAGAAAGAACGATTGCTGGAGCTGGGAAGTGAATCCTTACCTACCGTCGATGCAAAACGATTGGAAACATCGAATATCACGTATTCGTGCGAATTTTAGATAGAAAGAATGATTGCGGGAGCTGGGAAGTGAATCCTTACCTACCGTCGATGCGAAACGATTGGAAACATCGAATATCACGTATGCGTGCCAATTATCGATAGAAAGAACGATTGCGGGAGCTGGGAAGTGAATCCTTACCTACCGTCGATGCAAAACGATTGGAAACCTCGAATAGCACGTATTCGTGTCAATTATCTATACAAAGAACGATTGCTGGAGCTGGGAAGTAAATCCTTAGCTACCGTCGATGCAGAACGATTGGAAACATCGAATTTCACGTATTCGTGCCAATTATCCATAGAAAGAACGATTGCGGGAGCAGGGAAGTGAATCCATACCTACCGCCGATGCGAAACGATTGGAAACATCGAATATCACGTATTCGTGCGAATTTTAGATAGAAAGAATGATTGCGGGAGCTGGGAAGTGAATCCTTACCTACCGTCGATGCGAAACGATTGGAAACATCGAATATCACGTATTCGTCCGAATTTTAGATAGAAAGAATGATTGCGGGAGCTGGGAAGTGAATCCATACCTACCGTCGATGCGAAACGATTGGAAACATCGAATATCACGTATGCGTGCCAATTATCGATAGAAAGAACGATTATGGGGGCAGGGAAGTGAATCCTTACCTACCGTCGATGCAAAACGATTGGAAACCTCGAATAGCACGTATTCGTGTCAATTATCGATACAAAGAACGATTGCTGGAGCTGGGAAGTAAATCCTTAGCTACCGTCGATGCAGAACGATTGGAAACATCGAATTTCACGTATTCGTGCCAATTATCCATAGAAAGAACGATTGCGGGAGCAGGGAAGTGAATCCATACCTACCGCCGATGCGAAACGATTGGAAACATCGAATATCACGTATTCGTGCGAATTTTAGATAGAAAGAATGATTGCGGGAGCTGGGAAGTGAATCCTTACCTACCGTCGATGCGAAACGATTGGAAACATCGAATATCACGTATTCGTCCGAATTTTAGATAGAAAGAATGATTGCGGGAGCTGGGAAGTGAATCCATACCTACCGTCGATGCGAAACGATTGGAAACATCAAATATCACGTATGCGTGCCAATTATCGATAGAAAGAACGATTATGGGGGCAGGGAAGTGAATCCTTAGCTACCGCCGATGCGAAACGATTGGAAACATCAAATATCACGTATTCGTCCGAATTTTCGATAGAAAGAATGATTGCGGGAGCTGGGAAGTGAATCCATACCTACCGTCGATGCGAAACGATTGGAAACATCGAATATCACGTATGCGTGCCAATTATCGATAGAACGAACGATTGCGGGAGCTGGAAAGTGGATCCTTAGCTACCGTCGATGCAGAACGATTAGAAACATCGAATATCACATATTCGTGCCAATTATCGATAGAAAGAACGATTGCGGGAGCTGGGAAGTGAATCCTCAGCTACCATCGATGCAGAACGATTGGAAACATCGAATATCACGTATCCGTGCCAATTATCAATAGAAAGAACGATTGCGGGAGCTGGGAAGTGAATCCTTAGCTACCGCCGATGCGAAACGATTGGAAACATCGAATATCACGTATTCGTCCGAATTTTAGATAGAAAGAATGATTGCGGGAGCTGGGAAGTGAATCCATACCTACCGCCGATGCGAAACCATTGGAAACATCGAATATCACGTATTCGTGCGAATTTTAGATAGAAAGAATGATTGCGGGAGCTGGGAAGTGACTCCTTACCTACCGTCGATGCGAAACGATTGGAAACATCGAATATCACGTATGCGTGCCAATTATCGATAGAACGAACGATTGCGGGAGCTGGAAAGTGGATCCTTAGCTACCGTCGATGCAGAACGATTAGAAACATCGAATATCACATATTCGTGCCAATTATCGATAGAAAGAACGATTGCGGGAGCTGGGAAGTGAATCCTCAGCTACCATCGATGCAGAACGATTGGAAACATCGAATATCACGTATCCGTGCCAATTATCAATAGAAAGAACGATTGCGGGAGCTGGGAAGTGAATCCTTAGCTACCGCCGATGCGAAACGATTGGAAACATCGAATATCACGTATTCGTCCGAATTTTAGATAGAAAGAATGATTGCGGGAGCTGGGAAGTGAATCCATACCTACCGTCGATGCGAAACGATTGGAAACATCGTATATCGCGTATTCGTGCCAATTATCGATAGAAAGAACGATTGCGGGAGCTGGGAAGTGAATCCTTACCTCCCGTCGATGCAGAACGATTGGAAACATCGAATGTAACGTATTCGAGCCAATTACCGACAGAAAGAACGATTGCGAGGGCTGGGAAGTGAATCCTTACCTACCGTCGATGAAAAACGATTGGAAACATCGAATAGCACGTATTCGTGCCAATTATCGATAGAAAGAACGATTGCGGGAGCTGGGAAGTGAATCCTCACCAATCGTCGATGCAAAACGATTGCAAACATCGAATAGCACGTATTCGTGCCAATTATCGGTACAAAGAACGATTGCGGGAGCTGGGAAGTGAATCCTTTCCTACCGTCGATGCGAAACGATTGGAAACATCGAATATCACGTATTCGTACGAATTTTACATAGAAAGAATGATTGCGGGAGCTGGGAAGTGAATCCTTACCTACCGTCGTTGCGAAACGATTGGAAACATCGAATATCACGTATGCGTGCCAATTATCGATAGAACGAACGATTGCGGGAGCTGGAAAGTGGATCCTTAGCTACCGTCTATGCAGAACGATTGGAAACATCGAATATCACATATTCGTGTCAATTATCGATAGAAAGAACGATTGCGGGAGCAGGGAAGTGAATCCTCAGCTACCGTCGATGCAGAACGATTGGAAACATCGAATATCACGTATGCGTGCCACTTATCGATAGAAAGAACGATTGCGGGAGCTGGAAAGTGGATCCTTAGCTACCGTCGATGCGAAACGATTGCAAACATCGAATAGCACGTATTCCTGCCAATTATCGATAGAAAGAACGATTGCGGGAGCTGGGAAGTGAATCCTTACCTACCGTCGATGCGAAACGATTGGAAACATCGAATATCACGTATTCGTCCGAATTTTAGATAGAAAGAACGATTATGGGGGCAGGGAAGTGAATCCTTAGCTACCGCCGATGCGAAACGATTGGAAACATCAAATATCACGTATTCGTCCGAATTTTAGATAGAAAGAATGATTGCGGGAGCTGGGAAGTGAATCCATACCTACCGTCGATGCGAAACGATTGGAAACATCGAATATCACGTATGCGTGCCAATTATCGATAGAACGAACGATTGCGGGAGCTGGAAAGTGGATCCTTAGCTACCGTCGATGCGAAACGATTGCAAACGTCGAATAGCACGTATTCGTGCCAATTATCGATAGAAAGAACGATTGCGGGAGCTGGGAAGTGAATCCTTACCTACCGTCGATGCAACACGATTGGAAACATCGAATATCACGTATTCGTGCGAATTTTAGATAGAAAGAATGATTGCGGGAGCTGGGAAGTGAATTCTTACCTACCGTCGATGCGAAACGATTGGAAACATCGAATATCACGTATGCGTGCCAATTATCGATAGAACGAACGATTGCGGGAGCTGGAAAGTGAATCCTTACCTACCGTCGATGCGAAACGATTGGAAACATCGAATATCACGTATGCGTGCCAATTATCGATAGAACGAACGATTGCGGGAGCTGGAAAGTGAATCCTTACCTACCGTCGATGCGAAACGATTGGAAACATCGAATATCACGTATTCGTCCGAATTTTAGATAGAAAGAATGATTGCGGGAGCTGGGATGTGAATCCATACCTACCGTCGATGCGAAACGATTGGAAACCTCGAATAGCACGTATTCGTGTCAATTATCGATAGAAAGAACGATTGCTGGAGCTGGGAAGTGAATCCTTAGCTACCGTCGATGCAGAACGATTGGAAACATCGAATTTCACGTATTCGTGCCAATTATCCATAGAAAGAACGATTGCGGGAGCAGGGAAGTGAATCCATACCTACCGCCGATGCGAAACGATTGGAAACATCGAATATCACGTATTCGTGCGAATTTTAGATAGAAAGAATGATTGCGGGAGCTGGGAAGTGAATCCTTACCTACCGTCGATGCGAAACGATTGGAAACATCGAATATCACGTATGCGTGCCAATTATCGATAGAACGAACGATTGCGGGAGCTGGAAAGTGGATCCTTAGCTACCGTCGATGCAGAACGATTAGAAACATCGAATATCACATATTCGTGCCAATTATCGATAGAAAGAACGATTGCGGGAGCTGGGAAGTGAATCCTCAGCTACCATCGATGCAGAACGATTGGAAACATCGAATATCACGTATCCGTGCCAATTATCAATAGAAAGAACGATTGCGGGAGCTGGGAAGTGAATCCTTAGCTACCGCCGATGCGAAACGATTGGAAACATCGAATATCACGTATTCGTCCGAATTTTAGATAGAAAGAATGATTGCGGGAGCTGGGAAGTGAATCCATACCTACCGCCGATGCGAAACCATTGGAAACATCGAATATCACGTATTCGTGCGAATTTTAGATAGAAAGAATGATTGCGGGAGCTGGGAAGTGACTCCTTACCTACCGTCGATGCGAAACGATTGGAAACATCGAATATCACGTATGCGTGCCAATTATCGATAGAACGAACGATTGCGGGAGCTGGAAAGTGGATCCTTAGCTACCGTCGATTCAGAACGATTAGAAACATCGAATATCACATATTCGTGCCAATTATCGATAGAAAGAACGATTGCGGGAGCTGTGAAGTGAATCCTCAGCTACCATCGATGCAGAACGATTGGAAACATCGAATATCACGTATCCGTGCCAATTATCAATAGAAAGAACGATTGCGGGAGCTGGGAAGTGAATCCTTAGCTACCGCCGATGCGAAACGATTGGAAACATCGAATATCACGTATTCGTCCGAATTTTAGACAGAAAGAATGATTGCGGGAGCTGGGAAGTGAATCCATACCTACCGCCGATGCGAAACCATTGGAAACATCGAATATCACGTATTCGTCCGAATTTTAGATAGAAAGAATGATTGCGGGAGCTGGGAAGTGAATCCATACCTACCGTCGATGCGAAACGATTGGAAACATCGAATATCGCGTATTCGTGCCAATTATCGATAGAAAGAACGATTGCGGGAGCTGGGAAGTGAATCCTTACCTCCCGTCGATGCAGAACGATTGGAAACATCGAATGTAACGTATTCGAGCCAATTACCGACAGAAAGAACGATTGCGAGGGCTGGGAAGTGAATCCTCACCAATCGTCGATGCAAAACGATTGCAAACATCGAATAGCACGTATTCGTGCCAATTATCGGTACAAAGAACGATTGCGGGAGCTGGGAAGTGAATCCTTTCCTACCGTCGATGCGAAACGATTGGAAACATCGAATATCACGTATTCGTGCGAATTTTAGATAGAAAGAATGATTGCGGGAGCTGGGAAGTGAATCCTTACCTACCGTCGGTGCGAAACGATTGCAAACATCGAATAGCACGTATTCGTGCCAATTATCGATAGAAAGAACGATTGCGGGAGCTGGGAAGTGAATCCTTACCTACCGTCGATGCAACACGATTGGAAACATCGAATATCACGTATTCGTGCGAATTTTGGATAGAAAGAATGATTGCGGGAGCTGGGAAGTGAATTCTTACCTACCGTCGATGCGAAACGATTGGAAACATCGAATATCACGTATGCGTGCCAATTATCGATAGAACGAACGATTGCGGGAGCTGGAAAGTGAATCCTTACCTACCGTCGATGCGAAACGATTGGAAACATCGAATATCACGTATGCGTGCCAATTATCGATAGAACGAACGATTGCGGGAGCTGGAAAGTGAATCCTTACCTACCGTCGTTGCGAAACGATTGGAAACATCGAATATCACGTATTCGTCCGAATTTTAGATAGAAAGAATGATTGCGGGAGCTGGGATGTGAATCCATACCTACCGTCGATGCGAAACGATTGGAAACATCGAATATCACGTATGCGTGCCAATTATCGATAGAAAGAACGATTATGGGGGCAGGGAAGTGAATCCTCAGCTACCGTCGATGCAGAACGATTGGAAACATCGAATATCACGTATGCGTGCCAATTATCGATAGAAAGAACGATTGCTGGAGCTGGGAAGTGAATCCTTACCTACCGTCGATGCAAAACGATTGGAAACATCGAATATCACGTATTCGTGCGAATTTTAGATAGAAAGAATGATTGCGGGAGCTGGGAAGTGAATCCTTACCTACCGTCGATGCGAAACGATTGGAAACATCGAATATCACGTATTCGTCCGAATTTTAGATAGAAAGAATGATTGCGGGAGCTGGGAAGTGAATCCATACCTACCGTCGATGCGAAACGATTGGAAACATCGAATATCACGTATGCGTGCCAATTATCGATTGAAAGAACGATTATGGGGGCAGGGAAGCGAATCCTTAGCTACCGCCGATGCGAAACGATTGGAAACATCAAATATCACGTATTCGTCCGAATTTTCGATAGAAAGAATGATTGCGGGAGCTGGGAAGTGAATCCATACCTACCGTCGATGCGAAACGATTGGAAACATCGAATATCACGTATGCGTGCCAATTATCGATAGAACGAACGATTGCGGGAGCTGGAAAGTGGATCCTTAGCTACCGTCGATGCAGAACGATTAGAAACATCGAATATCACATATTCGTGCCAATTATCGATAGAAAGAACGATTGCGGGAGCTGGGAAGTGAATCCTCAGCTACCATCGATGCAGAACGATTGGAAACATCGAATATCACGTATCCGTGCCATTATCAATAGAAAGAACGATTGCGGGAGCTGGGAAGTGAATCCTTAGCTACCGCCGATGCGAAACGATTGGAAACATCGAATATCACGTATTCGTCCGAATTTTAGATAGAAAGAATGATTGCGGGAGCTGGGAAGTGAATCCATACCTACCGCCGATGCGAAACCATTGGAAACATCGAATATCACGTATTCGTGCGAATTTTAGATAGAAAGAATGATTGCGGGAGCTGGGAAGTGACTCCTTACCTACCGTCGATGCGAAACGATTGGAAACATCGAATATCACGTATGCGTGCCAATTATCGATAGAACGAACGATTGCGGGAGCTGGAAAGTGGATCCTTAGCTACCGTCGATGCAGAACGATTAGAAACATCGAATATCACATATTCGTGCCAATTATCGATAGAAAGAACGATTGCGGGAGCTGGGAAGTGAATCCTCAGCTACCATCGATGCAGAACGATTGGAAACATCGAATATCACGTATCCGTGCCAATTATCAATAGAAAGAACGATTGCGGGAGCTGGGAAGTGAATCCTTAGCTACCGCCGATGCGAAACGATTGGAAACATCGAATATCACGTATTCGTCCGAATTTTAGATAGAAAGAATGATTGCGGGAGCTGGGAAGTGAATCCATACCTACCGTCGATGCGAAACGATTGGAAACATCGTATATCGCGTATTCGTGCCAATTATCGATAGAAAGAACGATTGCGGGAGCTGGGAAGTGAATCCTTACCTCCCGTCGATGCAGAACGATTGGAAACATCGAATGTAACGTATTCGAGCCAATTACCGACAGAAAGAACGATTGCGAGGGCTGGGAAGTGAATCCTTACCTACCGTCGATGAAAAACGATTGGAAACATCGAATAGCACGTATTCGTGCCAATTATCGATAGAAAGAACGATTGCGGGAGCTGGGAAGTGAATCCTCACCAATCGTCGATGCAAAACGATTGCAAACATCGAATAGCACGTATTCGTGCCAATTATCGGTACAAAGAACGATTGCGGGAGCTGGGAAGTGAATCCTTTCCTACCGTCGATGCGAAACGATTGGAAACATCGAATATCACGTATTCGTACGAATTTTACATAGAAAGAATGATTGCGGGAGCTGGGAAGTGAATCCTTACCTACCGTCGTTGCGAAACGATTGGAAACATCGAATATCACGTATGCGTGCCAATTATCGATAGAACGAACGATTGCGGGAGCTGGAAAGTGGATCCTTAGCTACCGTCGATGCAGAACGATTGGAAACATCGAATATCACATATTCGTGTCAATTATCGATAGAAAGAACGATTGCGGGAGCAGGGAAGTGAATCCTCAGCTACCGTCGATGCAGAACGATTGGAAACATCGAATATCACGTATGCGTGCCACTTATCGATAGAAAGAACGATTGCGGGAGCTGGAAAGTGGATCCTTAGCTACCGTCGATGCGAAACGATTGCAAACATCGAATAGCACGTATTCCTGCCAATTATCGATAGAAAGAACGATTGCGGGAGCTGGGAAGTGAATCCTTACCTACCGTCGATGCGAAACGATTGGAAACATCGAATATCACGTATTCGTCCGAATTTTAGATAGAAAGAATGATTGCGGGAGCTGGGAAGTGAAACCATACCTACCGTCGATGCGAAACGATTGGAAACATCGAATATCACGTATGCGTGCCAATTATCGATAGAAAGAACGATTATGGGGGCAGGGAAGTGAATCCTTAGCTACCGCCGATGCGAAACGATTGGAAACATCAAATATCACGTATTCGTCCGAATTTTAGATAGAAAGAATGATTGCGGGAGCTGGGAAGTGAATCCATACCTACCGTCGATGCGAAACGATTGGAAACATCGAATATCACGTATGCGTGCCAATTATCGATAGAACGAACGATTGCGGGAGCTGGAAAGTGGATCCTTAGCTACCGTCGATGCGAAACGATTGCAAACATCGAATAGCACGTATTCGTGCCAATTATCGATAGAAAGAACGATTGCGGGAGCTGGGAAGTGAATCCTTACCTACCGTCGATGCAACACGATTGGAAACATCGAATATCACGTATTCGTGCGAATTTTAGATAGAAAGAATGATTGCGGGAGCTGGGAAGTGAATTCTTACCTACCGTCGATGCGAAACGATTGGAAACATCGAATATCACGTATGCGTGCCAATTATCGATAGAACGAACGATTGCGGGAGCTGGAAAGTGAATCCTTACCTACCGTCGATGCGAAACGATTGGAAACATCGAATATCACGTATGCGTGCCAATTATCGATAGAACGAACGATTGCGGGAGCTGGAAAGTGAATCCTTACCTACCGTCGATGCGAAACGATTGGAAACATCGAATATCACGTATTCGTCCGAATTTTAGATAGAAAGAATGATTGCGGGAGCTGGGATGTGAATCCATACCTACCGTCGATGCGAAACGATTGGAAACCTCGAATAGCACGTATTCGTGTCAATTATCGATAGAAAGAACGATTGCTGGAGCTGGGAAGTGAATCCTTAGCTACCGTCGATGCAGAACGATTGGAAACATCGAATTTCACGTATTCGTGCCAATTATCCATAGAAAGAACGATTGCGGGAGCAGGGAAGTGAATCCATACCTACCGCCGATGCGAAACGATTGGAAACATCGAATATCACGTATTCGTGCGAATTTTAGATAGAAAGAATGATTGCGGGAGCTGGGAAGTGAATCCTTACCTACCGTCGATGCGAAACGATTGGAAACATCGAATATCACGTATGCGTGCCAATTATCGATAGAACGAACGATTGCGGGAGCTGGAAAGTGGATCCTTAGCTACCGTCGATGCAGAACGATTAGAAACATCGAATATCACATATTCGTGCCAATTATCGATAGAAAGAACGATTGCGGGAGCTGGGAAGTGAATCCTCAGCTACCATCGATGCAGAACGATTGGAAACATCGAATATCACATATCCGTGCCAATTATCAATAGAAAGAACGATTGCGGGAGCTGGGAAGTGAATCCTTAGCTACCGCCGATGCGAAACGATTGGAAACATCGAATATCACGTATTCGTCCGAATTTTAGATAGAAAGAATGATTGCGGGAGCTGGGAAGTGAATCCATACCTACCGCCGATGCGAAACCATTGGAAACATCGAATATCACGTATTCGTGCGAATTTTAGATAGAAAGAATGATTGCGGGAGCTGGGAAGTGACTCCTTACCTACCGTCGATGCGAAACGATTGGAAACATCGAATATCACGTATGCGTGCCAATTATCGATAGAACGAACGATTGCGGGAGCTGGAAAGTGGATCCTTAGCTACCGTCGATGCAGAACGATTAGAAACATCGAATATCACATATTCGTGCCAATTATCGATAGAAAGAACGATTGCGGGAGCTGTGAAGTGAATCCTCAGCTACCATCGATGCAGAACGATTGGAAACATCGAATATCACGTATCCGTGCCAATTATCAATAGAAAGAACGATTGCGGGAGATGGGAAGTGAATCCTTAGCTACCGCCGATGCGAAACGATTGGAAACATCGAATATCACGTATTCGTCCGAATTTTAGATAGAAAGAATGATTGCGGGAGCTGGGAAGTGAATCCATACCTACCGTCGATGCGAAACGATTGGAAACATCGAATATCGCGTATTCGTGCCAATTATCGATAGAAAGAACGATTGCGGGAGCTGGGAAGTGAATCCTTACCTCCCGTCGATGCAGAACGATTGGAAACATCGAATGTAACGTATCCGTGCCAATTATCGGTACAAAGAACGATTGCGGGAGCTGGGAAGTGAATCCTTTCCTACCGTCGATGCGAAACGATTGGAAACATCGAATATCACGTATTCGTCCGAATTTTAGATAGAAAGAATGATTGCGGGAACTGGGATGTGAATCCATACCTACCGTCGATGCGAAACGATTGGAAACATCGAATATCACGTATGCGTGCCAATTATCGATAGAAAGAACGATTATGGGGGCAGGGAAGTGAATCCTCAGCTACCGTCGATGCAGAACGATTGGAAACATCGAATATCACGTATGCGTGCCAATTATCGATAGAAAGAACGATTGCTGGAGCTGGGAAGTGAATCCTTACCTACCGTCGATGCAAAACGATTGGAAACATCGAATATCACGTATTCGTGCGAATTTTAGATAGAAAGAATGATTGCGGGAGCTGGGAAGTGAATCCTTACCTACCGTCGATGCAGAACGATTAGAAACATCGAATATCCCATATTCGTGCCAATTATCGATAGAAAGAACGATTGCGGGAGCTGGGAAGTGAATCCTCAGCTACCATCGATGCAGAACGATTGGAAACATCGAATATCACGTATCCGTGCCAATTATCAATAGAAAGAACGATTGCGGGAGCTGGGAAGTGAATCCTTAGCTACCGCCGATGCGAAACGATTGGAAACATCGAATATCACGTATTCGTCCGAATTTTAGATAGAAAGAATGATTGCGGGAGCTGGGAAGTGAATCCTTACCTACCGTCGATGCGAAACGATTGCAAACATCGAATAGCACGTATTCGTGCCAATTATCGATAGAAAGAACGATTGCGGGAGCTGGGAAGTGAATCCTTACCTACCGTCGATGCAACACGATTGGAAACATCGAATATCACGTATTCGTGCGAATTTTAGATAGAAAGAATGATTGCGGGAGCTGGGAAGTGAATTCTTACCTACCGTCGATGCGAAACGATTGGAAACATCGAATATCACGTATGCGTGCCAATTATCGATAGAACGAACGATTGCGGGAGCTGGAAAGTGAATCCTTACCTACCGTCGATGCGAAACGATTGGAAACATCGAATATCACGTATGCGTGCCAATTATCGATAGAACGAATGATTGCGGGAGCTGGGATGTGAATCCATACCTACCGTCGATGCGAAACGATTGGAAACCTCGAATAGCACGTATTCGTGTCAATTATCGATAGAAAGATCGATTGCTGGAGCTGGGAAGTGAATCCTTAGCTACCGTCGATGCAGAACGATTGGAAACATCGAATTTCACGTATTCGTGCCAATTATCCATAGAAAGAACGATTGCGGGAGCAGGGAAGTGAATCCATACCTACCGCCGATGCGAAACGATTGGAAACATCGAATATCACGTATTCGTGCGAATTTTAGATAGAAAGAATGATTGCGGGAGCTGGGAAGTGAATCCTTACCTACCGTCGATGCGAAACGATTGGAAACATCGAATATCACGTATGCGTGCCAATTATCGATAGAACGAACGATTGCGGGAGCTGGAAAGTGGATCCTTAGCTACCGTCGATGCAGAACGATTAGAAACATCGAATATCACATATTCGTGCCAATTATCGATAGAAAGAACGATTGCGGGAGCTGGGAAGTGAATCCTCAGCTACCATCGATGCAGAACGATTGGAAACATCGAATATCACGTATCCGTGCCAATTATCAATAGAAAGAACGATTGCGGGAGCTGGGAAGTGAATCCTTAGCTACCGCCGATGCGAAACGATTGGAAACATCGAATATCACGTATTCGTCCGAATTTTAGATAGAAAGAATGATTGCGGGAGCTGGGAAGTGAATCCATACCTACCGCCGATGCGAAACCATTGGAAACATCGAATATCACGTATTCGTGCGAATTTTAGATAGAAAGAATGATTGCGGGAGCTGGGAAGTGACTCCTTACCTACCGTCGATGCGAAACGATTGGAAACATCGAATATCACGTATGCGTGCCAATTATCGATAGAACGAACGATTGCGGGAGCTGGAAAGTGGATCCTTAGCTACCGTCGATGCAGAACGATTAGAAACATCGAATATCACATATTCGTGCCAATTATCGATAGAAAGAACGATTGCGGGAGCTGTGAAGTGAATCCTCAGCTACCATCGATGCAGAACGATTGGAAACATCGAATATCACGTATCCGTGCCAATTATCAATAGAAAGAACGATTGCGGGAGATGGGAAGTGAATCCTTAGCTACCGCCGATGCGAAACAATTGGAAACATCGAATATCACGTATTCGTCCGAATTTTAGATAGAAAGAATGATTGCGGGAGCTGGGAAGTGAATCCATACCTACCGTCGATGCGAAACGATTGGAAACATCGAATATCGCGTATTCGTGCCAATTATCGATAGAAAGAACGATTGCGGGAGCTGGGAAGTGAATCCTTACCTCCCGTCGATGCAGAACGATTGGAAACATCGAATGTAACGTATTCGAGCCAATTACCGACAGAAAGAACGATTGCGAGGGCTGGGAAGTGAATCCTCACCAATCGTCGATGCAAAACGATTGCAAACATCGAATAGCACGTATTCGTGCCAATTATCGGTACAAAGAACGATTGCGGGAGCTGGGAAGTGAATCCTTTCCTACCGTCGATGCGAAACGATTGGAAACATCGAATATCACGTATTCGTCCGAATTTTAGATAGAAAGAATGATTGCGGGAACTGGGATGTGAATCCATACCTACCGTCGATGCGAAACGATTGGAAACATCGAATATCACGTATGCGTGCCAATTATCGATAGAAAGAACGATTATGGGGGCAGGGAAGTGAATCCTCAGCTACCGTCGATGCAGAACGATTGGAAACATCGAATATCACGTATGCGTGCCAATTATCGATAGAAAGAACGATTGCTGGAGCTGGGAAGTGAATCCTTACCTACCGTCGATGCAAAACGATTGGAAACATCGAATATCACGTATTCGTGCGAATTTTAGATAGAAAGAATGATTGCGGGAGCTGGGAAGTGAATCCTTACCTACCGTCGATGCAGAACGATTAGAAACATCGAATATCACATATTCGTGCCAATTATCGATAGAAAGAACGATTGCGGGAGCTGGGAAGTGAATCCTCAGCTACCATCGATGCAGAACGATTGGAAACATCGAATATCACGTATCCGTGCCAATTATCAATAGAAAGAACGATTGCGGGAGCTGGGAAGTGAATCCTTAGCTACCGCCGATGCGAAACGATTGGAAACATCGAATATCACGTATTCGTCCGAATTTTAGATAGAAAGAATGATTGCGGGAGCTGGGAAGTGAATCCTTACCTACCGTCGATGCGAAACGATTGCAAACATCGAATAGCACGTATTCGTGCCAATTATCGATAGAAAGAACGATTGCGGGAGCTGGGAAGTGAATCCTTACCTACCGTCGATGCAACACGATTGGAAACATCGAATATCACGTATTCGTGCGAATTTTAGATAGAAAGAATGATTGCGGGAGCTGGGTAGTGAATTCTTACCTACCGTCGATGCGAAACGATTGGAAACATCGAATATCACGTATGCGTGCCAATTATCGATAGAACGAACGATTGCGGGAGCTGGAAAGTGAATCCTTACCTACCGTCGATGCGAAACGATTGGAAACATCGAATATCACGTATGCGTGCCAATTATCGATAGAACGAACGATTGCGGGAGCTGGAAAGTGAATCCTTACCTACCGTCGTTGCGAAACGATTGGAAACATCGAATATCACGTATTCGTCCGAATTTTAGATAGAAAGAATGATTGCGGGAACTGGGATGTGAATCCATACCTACCGTCGATGCGAAACGATTGGAAACATCGAATATCACGTATGCGTGCCAATTATCGATAGAAAGAACGATTATGGGGGCAGGGAAGTGAATCCTCAGCTACCGTCGATGCAGAACGATTGGAAACATCGAATATCACGTATGCGTGCCAATTATCGATAGAAAGAACGATTGCTGGAGCTGGGAAGTGAATCCTTACCTACCGTCGATGCAAAACGATTGGAAACATCGAATATCACGTATTCGTGCGAATTTTAGATAGAAAGAATGATTGCGGGAGCTGGGAAGTGAATCCTTACCTACCGTCGATGCGAAACGATAGGAAACATCGAATCTCACGTATGCGTGCCAATTTTAGATAGGAAGAACGATTGCTGGAGCTGGGATGTGAATCCTTACCTACCGTCGATGCAAAACGATTGGAAACATCGAATATCACGTATGCGTGCTAATTATCGATAGAAAGAACGATTGCGGGAGCTGGGAAGTTAATCCTCACCTATCGTCGATGCAAAACGATTGCAAACATCGAATAGCACGTATTCGTGCCAATTATCGATAGAAAGAACGATTGCGGGAGCTGGGAAGTGAATCCTTACCTACCGTCGATGCAAAACGATTGGAAACCTCGAATAGCACGTATTCGTGTCAATTATCGATAGAAAGAACGATTGCTGGAGCTGGGAAGTGAATCCTTAGCTACCGTCGATGCAGAACGATTGGAAACATCGAATTTCACGTATTCGTGCCAATTATCCATAGAAAGAACGATTGCGGCAGCAGGGAAGTGAATCCATACCTACCGCCGGTGCGAAACGATTGGAAACATCGAATATCACGTATTCGTGCGAATTTTAGATAGAAAGAACGATTGCGGGAGCAGGGAAGTGAATCCATACCTACCGCCGATGCGAAACGATTGAAAACATCGAATATCACGTATTCGTCCGAATTTTAGATAGAAAGAATGATTGCGGGAGCTGGGAAGTGAATCCATACCTACCGTCGATGCGAAACGATTGGAAACATCGAATATCGCGTATTCGTGCCAATTATCGATAGAAAGAACGATTGCGGGAGCTGGGAAGTGAATCCTTTCCTACTGTCGATGCGAAACGATTGGAAACATCGAATATCACGTATTCGTGCAAATTTTAGATAGAAAGAATGATTGCGGGAGCTGGGAAGTGAATCCTTACCTACCGTCGATGCGAAACGATTGGAAACATCGAATATCACGTATGCGTGCCAATTATCGATAGAACGAACGATTGCGGGAGCTGGAAAGTGGATCCTTAGCTACCGTCGATGCAGAACGATTGGAAACATCGAATATCACATATTCGTGTCAATTATCGATAGAAAGAACGATTGCGGGAGCTGGGAAGTGAATCCTCAGCTACCGTCGATGCAGAACGATTGGAAACATCGAATATCACGTATGCGTGCCAATTATCGATAGAAAGAACGATTGCGGGAGCTGGGAAGTGAATCCTTAGCTACCGTCGATGCAGAACGATTGGAAACATCGAATATCACATATTCGTGCCAATTAACGATAGAAAGAACGATTGCGGGTGCTGGGAAGTGAATTCTTAGCTACCGTCGATGCAGAACGATTGGAAACATCGAATAGCACGTATTCCTGCCAATTATCGATAGAAAGAACGATTGCGGGAGCTGAGAAGTGAATCCTTACCTACCGTCGATGCGAAACGATTGGAAACATCGAATATCACGTATTCGTCCGAATTTTAGATAGCAAGAATGATTGCGGGAGCTGGGAAGTGAATCCATACCTACCGTCGATGCGAAACGATTGGAAACATCGAATATCACGTATGCGTGCCAATTATCGATAGAAAGAACGATTATGGGGGCAGGGAAGTGAATCCTTAGCTACCGCCGATGCGAAACGATTGGAAACATCGAATATCACGTATTCGTCCGAATTTTAGATAGAAAGAATGATTGCGGGAGCTGGGAAGTGAATCCATACCTACCGTCGATGCGAAACGATTGGAAACATCGAATATCACGTATGCGTGCCAATTATCGATAGAACGAACGATTGCGGGAGCTGGAAAGTGGATCCTTAGCTACCGTCGATGCGAAACGATTGCAAACATCGAATAGCACGTATTCGTGCCAATTATCGATAGGAAGAACGATTGCGGGAGCTGGGAAGTGAATCCTTACCTACCGTCGATGCAACACGATTGGAAACATCGAATATCACGTATTCGTGCGAATTTTAGATAGAAAGAACGATTGCGGGAGCTGGGAAGTGAATCCTTTCCTACCGTCGATGCGAAACGATTGGAAACATCGAATATCACGTATTCGTGCGAATTTTAGATAGAAAGAATGATTGCGGGAGCTGGGAAGTGAATCCTTACCTACCGTCGATGCGAAACGATTGGAAACATCGAATATCACGTATGCGTGCCAATTATCGATAGAACGAACGATTGCGGGAGCTGGAAAGTGGATCCTTAGCTACCGTCGATGCAGAACGATTGGAAACATCGAATATCACATATTCGTGTCAATTATCGATAGAAAGAACGATTGCGGGAGCTGGGAAGTGAATCCTCAGCTACCGTCGATGCAGAACGATTGGAAACATCGAATATCACGTATGCGTGCCAATTATCGATAGAAAGAACGATTGCGGGAGCTGGGAAGTGAATCCTTAGCTACCGTCGATGCAGAACGATTGGAAACATCGAATATCACATATTCGTGCCAATTAACGATAGAAAGAACGATTGCGGGTGCTGGGAAGTGAATTCTTAGCTACCGTCGATGCAGAACGATTGGAAACATCGAATAGCACGTATTCCTGCCAATTATCGATAGAAAGAACGATTGCGGGAGCTGGGAAGTGAATCCTTACCTACCGTCGATGCGAAACGATTGGAAACATCGAATATCACGTATTCGTCCGAATTTTAGATAGAAAGAATGATTGCGGGAGCTGGGAAGTGAATCCATACCTACCGTCGATGCGAAACGATTGGAAACATCGAATATCGCGTATTCGTGCCAATTATCGATAGAAAGAACGATTGCGGGAGCTGGGAAGTGAATCCTTACCTCCCGTCGATGCAGAACGATTGGAAACATCGAATGTAACGTATTCGAGCCAATTACCGACAGAAAGAACGATTGCGAGGGCTGGGAAGTGAATCCTTACCTACCGTCGATGAAAAACGATTGGAAACATCGAATAGCACGTATTCGTGCCAATTATCGATAGAAAGAACGATTGCGGGAGCTGGGAAGTGAATCCTTTCCTACCGTCGATGCGAAACGATTGGAAACATCGAATATCACGTATTCGTGCAAATTTTAGATAGAAAGAATGATTGCGGGAGCTGGGAAGTAAATCCTTACCTACCGTCGATGCGAAACGATTGGAAACATCGAATATCACGTATGCGTGCCAATTATCGATAGAACGAACGATTGCGGGAGCTGGAAAGTGGATCCTTAGCTACCGTCGATGCAGAACGATTGGAAACATCGAATATCACATATTCGTGTCAATTATCGATAGAAAGAACGATTGCGGGAGCTGGGAAGTGAATCCTCAGCTACCGTCGATGCAGAACGATTGGAAACATCGAATATCACGTATGCGTGCCAATTATCGATAGAAAGAACGATTGCGGGAGCTGGGAAGTGAATCCTTAGCTACCGTCGATGCAGAACGATTGGAAACATCGAATATCACATATTCGTGCCAATTAACGATAGAAAGAACGATTGCGGGTGCTGGGAAGTGAATTCTTAGCTACCGTCGATGCAGAACGATTGGAAACATCGAATAGCACGTATTCCTGCCAATTATCGATAGAAAGAACGATTGCGGGAGCTGAGAAGTGAATCCTTACCTACCGTCGATGCGAAACGATTGGAAACATCGAATATCACGTATTCGTCCGAATTTTAGATAGAAAGAATGATTGCGGGAGCTGGGAAGTGAATCCATACCTACCGTCGATGCGAAACGATTGGAAACATCGAATATCACGTATGCGTGCCAATTATTGATAGAAAGAACGATTATGGGGGCAGGGAAGTGAATCCTTAGCTACCGCCGATGCGAAACGATTGGAAACATCGAATATCACGTATTCGTCCGAATTTTAGATAGAAAGAATGATTGCGGGAGCTGGGAAGTGAATCCATACCTACCGTCGATGCGAAACGATTGGAAACATCGAATATCACGTATGCTTGCCAATTATCGATAGAACGAACGATTGCGGGAGCTGGAAAGTGGATCCTTAGCTACCGTCGATGCGAAACGATTGCAAACATCGAATAGCACGTATTCGTGCCAATTATCGTTAGGAAGAACGATTGCGGGAGCTGGGAAGTGAATCCTTACCTACCGTCGATGCAACACGATTGGAAACATCGAATATCACGTATTCGTGCGAATTTTAGATAGAAAGAACGATTGCGGGAGCTGGGAAGTGAATCCTTTCCTACCGTCGATGCGAAACGATTGGAAACATCGAATATCACGTATTCGTGCGAATTTTAGATAGAAAGAATGATTGCGGGAGCTGGGAAGTGAATCCTTACCTACCGTCGATGCGAAACGATTGGAAACATCGAATATCACGTATGCGTGCCAATTATCGATAGAAAGAACGATTGCGGGAGCTGGGAAGTGAATCCTTAGCTACCGTCGATGCAGAACGATTGGAAACATCGAATATCACATATTCGTGCCAATTAACGATAGAAAGAACGATTGCGGGTGCTGGGAAGTGAATTCTTAGCTACCGTCGATGCAGAACGATTGGAAACATCGAATAGCACGTATTCCTGCCAATTATCGATAGAAAGAACGATTGCGGGAGCTGGGAAGTGAATCCTTACCTACCGTCGATGCGAAACGATTGGAAACATCGAATATCACGTATTCGTCCGAATTTTAGATAGAAAGAATGATTGCGGGAGCTGGGAAGTGAATCCCTACCTACCGTCGATGCGAAACGATTGGAAACATCGAATATCACGTATGCGTGCCAATTATCGATAGAAAGAACGATTATGGGGGCAGGGAAGTGAATCCTTAGCTACCGCCGATGCGAAACGATTGGAAACATCGAATATCACGTATTCGTCCGAATTTTAGATAGAAAGAATGATTGCGGGAGCTGGGAAGTGAATCCATACCTACCGTCGATGCGAAACGATTGGAAACAACGAATATCACGTATGCGTGCCAATTATCGATAGAACGAACGATTGCGGGAGCTGGAAAGTGGATCCTTAGCTACCGTCGATGTAGAACGATTGGAAACATCGAATATCACGTATTCGTGCCAATTTTAGATAGAAAGAACGATTGCTGGAGCTGGGAAGTGAATCCTTACCTACCGTCGATGCAAAACGATTGGAAACATAGAATATCACGTATGCGTGCTAATTATCGATAGAAAGAACGATTGCGGGAGCTGGGAAGTGAATCCTTACCTACCGTCGATGCAAAACGATTGGAAACCTCGAATAGCACGTATTCGTGCCAATTATCGATAGAAAGAACGATTGCTGGAGCTGGGAAGTGAATCCTTAGCTACCGTCGATGCGAAACGATTGCAAACATCGAATAGCACGTATTCGTGCCAATTATCGATAGGAAGAACGATTGCGGGAGCTGGGAAGTGAATCCTTACCTACCGTCGATGCAACACGATTGGAAACATCGAATATCACGTATTCGTGCGAATTTTAGATAGAAAGAATGATTGCGGCAGCTGGGAAGTGAATTCTTACCTACCGTCGATGCGAAACGATTGGAAACATCGAATATCACGTATGCGTGCCAATTATCGATAGAACGAACGATTGCGGGAGCTGGAAAGTGGATCCTTAGCTACCGTCGATGTAGAACGATTGGAAACATCGAATATCACGTATTCGTGCCAATTTTAGATAGAAAGAACGATTGCTGGAGCTGGGAAGTGAATCCTTACCTACCGTCGATGCAAAACGATTGGAAACATAGAATATCACGTATGCGTGCTAATTATCGATAGAAAGAACGATTGCGGGAGCTGGGAATTGAATCCTTACCTACCGTCGATGCAAATCGATTGGAAACCTCGAATAGCACGTATTCGTGCCAATTATCGATAGAAAGAACGATTGCTGGAGCTGGGAAGTGAATCCTTAGCTACCGTCGACGCAGAACGATTGGAAACATCGAATTTCACGTATTCGTGCCAATTATCCATAGAAAGAACGATTGTGGGAGCAGGGAAGTGAATCCATACCTACGGTCGATGCAAAACGATTGGAAACATCGAATATCACGTATTCGTGCGAATTTTAGATAGAAAGAATGATTGCGGGAGCTGGGAAGTGAATCCTTACCTACCGTCGATGCGAAACGATTGGAAACATCGAATATCACGTATGCGTGCCAATTATCGATAGAACGAACGATTGCGGGAGCTGGAAAGTGGATCCTTAGCTACCGTCGATGCAGAACGATTGGAAACATCGAATAGCACGTATTCGTGCCAATTATCGATAGAAAGAACGATTGCGGGAGCTGGGAAGTGAATCCTTACCTACCGTCGATGCAACACGATTGGAAACATCGAATATCACGTATTCGTGCGAATTTTAGATAGAAAGAATGATTGCGGGAGCTGGGAAGTGAATTCTTACCTACCGTCGATGCGAAACGATTGGAAACATCGAATATCACGTATGCGTGCCAATTATCGATAGAACGAACGATTGCGGGAGCTGGAAAGTGAATCCTTACCTACCGTCGATGCGAAACGATTGGAAACATCGAATATCACGTATGCGTGCCAATTATCGATAGAACGAACGATTGCGGGAGCTGGAAAGTGAATCCTTACCTACCGTCGTTGCGAAACGATTGGAAACATCGAATATCACGTATTCGTCCGAATTTTAGATAGAAAGAATGATTGCGGGAACTGGGATGTGAATCCATACCTACCGTCGATGCGAAACGATTGGAAACATCGAATATCACGTATGCGTGCCAATTATCGATAGAAAGAACGATTATGGGGGCAGGGAAGTGAATCCTCAGCTACCGTCGATGCAGAACGATTGGAAACATCGAATATCACGTATGCGTGCCAATTATCGATAGAAAGAACGATTGCTGGAGCTGGGAAGTGAATCCTTACCTACCGTCGATGCAAAACGATTGGAAACATCGAATATCACGTATTCGTGCGAATTTTAGATAGAAAGAATGATTGCGGGAGCTGGGAAGTGAATCCTTACCTACCGTCGATGCGAAACGATAGGAAACATCGAATCTCACGTATGCGTGCCAATTTTAGATAGGAAGAACGATTGCTGGAGCTGGGATGTGAATCCTTACCTACCGTCGATGCAAAACGATTGGAAACATCGAATATCACGTATGCGTGCTAATTATCGATAGAAAGAACGATTGCGGGAGCTGGGAAGTTAATCCTCACCTATCGTCGATGCAAAACGATTGCAAACATCGAATAGCACGTATTCGTGCCAATTATCGATAGAAAGAACGATTGCGGGAGCTGGGAAGTGAATCCTTACCTACCGTCGATGCAAAACGATTGGAAACCTCGAATAGCACGTATTCGTGTCAATTATCGATAGAAAGAACGATTGCTGGAGCTGGGAAGTGAATCCTTAGCTACCGTCGATGCAGAACGATTGGAAACATCGAATTTCACGTATTCGTGCCAATTATCCATAGAAAGAACGATTGCGGCAGCAGGGAAGTGAATCCATACCTACCGCCGATGCGAAACGATTGGAAACATCGAATATCACGTATTCGTGCGAATTTTAGATAGAAAGAACGATTGCGGGAGCAGGGAAGTGAATCCATACCTACCGCCGATGCGAAACGATTGGAAACATCGAATATCACGTATTCGTCCGAATTTTAGATAGAAAGAATGATTGCGGGAGCTGGGAAGTGAATCCATACCTACCGTCGATGCGAAACGATTGGAAACATCGAATATCGCGTATTCGTGCCAATTATCGATAGAAAGAACGATTGCGGGAGCTGGGAAGTGAATCCTTACCTCCCGTCGATGCAGAACGATTGGAAACATCGAATGTAACGTATTCGAGCCAATTACCGACAGAAAGAACGATTGCGAGGGCTGGGAAGTGAATCCTTACCTACCGTCGATGAAAAACGATTGGAAACATCGAATAGCACGTATTCGTGCCAATTATCGATAGAAAGAACGATTGCGGGAGCTGGGAAGTGAATCCTTTCCTACCGTCGATGCGAAACGATTGGAAACATCGAATATCACGTATTCGTGCAAATTTTAGATAGAAAGAATGATTGCGGGAGCTGGGAAGTGAATCCTTACCTACCGTCGATGCGAAACGATTGGAAACATCGAATATCACGTATGCGTGCCAATTATCGATAGAACGAACGATTGCGGGAGCTGGAAAGTGGATCCTTAGCTACCGTCGATGCAGAACGATTGGAAACATCGAATATCACATATTCGTGTCAATTATCGATAGAAAGAACGATTGCGGGAGCTGGGAAGTGAATCCTCAGCTACCGTCGATGCAGAACGATTGGAAACATCGAATATCACGTATGCGTGCCAATTATCGATAGAAAGAACGATTGCGGGAGCTGGGAAGTGAATCCTTAGCTACCGTCGATGCAGAACGATTGGAAACATCGAATATCACATATTCGTGCCAATTAACGATAGAAAGAACGATTGCGGGTGCTGGGAAGTGAATTCTTAGCTACCGTCGATGCAGAACGATTGGAAACATCGAATAGCACGTATTCCTGCCAATTATCGATAGAAAGAACGATTGCGGGAGCTGAGAAGTGAATCCTTACCTACCGTCGATGCGAAACGATTGGAAACATCGAATATCACGTATGCGTGCCAATTATCGATAGAAAGAACGATTATGGGGGCAGGGAAGTGAATCCTTAGCTACCGCCGATGCGAAACGATTGGAAACATCGAATATCACGTATTCGTCCGAATTTTAGATAGAAAGAATGATTGCGGGAGCTGGGAAGTGAATCCATACCTACCGTCGATGCGAAACGATTGGAAACATCGAATATCACGTATGCGTGCCAATTATCGATAGAACGAACGATTGCGGGAGCTGGAAAGTGGATCCTTAGCTACCGTCGATGCGAAACGATTGCAAACATCGAATAGCACGTATTCGTGCCAATTATCGATAGGAAGAACGATTGCGGGAGCTGGGAAGTGAATCCTTACCTACCGTCGATGCAACACGATTGGAAACATCGAATATCACGTATTCGTGCGAATTTTAGATAGAAAGAACGATTGCGGGAGCTGGGAAGTGAATCCTTTCCTACCGTCGATGCGAAACGATTGGAAACATCGAATATCACGTATTCGTGCGAATTTTAGATAGAAAGAATGATTGCGGGAGCTGGGAAGTGAATCCTTACCTACCGTCGATGCGAAACGATTGGAAACATCGAATATCACGTATGCGTGCCAATTATCGATAGAACGAACGATTGCGGGAGCTGGAAAGTGGATCCTTAGCTACCGTCGATGCAGAACGATTGGAAACATCGAATATCACATATTCGTGTCAATTATCGATAGAAAGAACGATTGCGGGAGCTGGGAAGTGAATCCTCAGCTACCGTCGATGCAGAACGATTGGAAACATCGAATATCACGTATGCGTGCCAATTATCGATAGAAAGAACGATTGCGGGAGCTGGGAAGTGAATCCTTAGCTACCGTCGATGCAGAACGATTGGAAACATCGAATATCACATATTCGTGCCAATTAACGATAGAAAGAACGATTGCGGGTGCTGGGAAGTGAATTCTTAGCTACCGTCGATGCAGAACGATTGGAAACATCGAATAGCACGTATTCCTGCCAATTATCGATAGAAAGAACGATTGCGGGAGCTGGGAAGTGAATCCTTACCTACCGTCGATGCGAAACGATTGGAAACATCGAATATCACGTATTCGTCCGAATTTTAGATAGAAAGAATGATTGCGGGAGCTGGGAAGTGAATCCATACCTACCGTCGATGCGAAACGATTGGAAACATCGAATATCGCGTATTCGTGCCAATTATCGATAGAAAGAACGATTGCGGGAGCTGGGAAGTGAATCCTTACCTCCCGTCGATGCAGAACGATTGGAAACATCGAATGTAACGTATTCGAGCCAATTATCGTTAGGAAGAACGATTGCGGGAGCTGGGAAGTGAATCCTTACCTACCGTCGATGCAACACGATTGGAAACATCGAATATCACGTATTCGTGCGAATTTTAGATAGAAAGAACGATTGCGGGAGCTGGGAAGTGAATCCTTTCCTACCGTCGATGCGAAACGATTGGAAACATCGAATATCACGTATTCGTGCGAATTTTAGATAGAAAGAATGATTGCGGGAGCTGGGAAGTGAATCCTTACCTACCGTCGATGCGAAACGATTGGAAACATCGAATATCACGTATGCGTGCCAATTATCGATAGAAAGAACGATTGCGGGAGCTGGGAAGTGAATCCTTAGCTACCGTCGATGCAGAACGATTGGAAACATCGAATATCACATATTCGTGCCAATTAACGATAGAAAGAACGATTGCGGGTGCTGGGAAGTGAATTCTTAGCTACCGTCGATGCAGAACGATTGGAAACATCGAATAGCACGTATTCCTGCCAATTATCGATAGAAAGAACGATTGCGGGAGCTGGGAAGTGAATCCTTACCTACCGTCGATGCGAAACGATTGGAAACATCGAATATCACGTATTTGTCCGAATTTTAGATAGAAAGAATGATTGCGGGAGCTGGGAAGTGAATCCATACCTACCGTCGATGCGAAACGATTGGAAACATCGAATATCACGTATGCGTGCCAATTATCGATAGAAAGAACGATTATGGGGGCAGGGAAGTGAATCCTTAGCTACCGCCGATGCGAAACGATTGGAAACATCGAATATCACGTATTCGTCCGAATTTTAGATAGAAAGAATGATTGCGGGAGCTGGGAAGTGAATCCATACCTACCGTCGATGCGAAACGATTGGAAACATCGAATATCACGTATGCGTGCCAATTATCGATAGAACGAACGATTGCGGGAGCTGGAAAGTGGATCCTTAGCTACCGTCGATGTAGAACGATTGGAAACATCGAATATCACGTATTCGTGCCAATTTTAGATAGAAAGAACGATTGCTGGAGCTGGGAAGTGAATCCTTACCTACCGTCGATGCAAAACGATTGGAAACATAGAATATCACGTATGCGTGCTAATTATCGATAGAAAGAACGATTGCGGGAGCTGGGAAGTGAATCCTTACCTACCGTCGATGCAAAACGATTGGAAACCTCGAATAGCACGTATTCGTGCCAATTATCGATAGAAAGAACGATTGCTGGAGCTGGGAAGTGAATCCTTAGCTACCGTCGATGCGAAACGATTGCAAACATCGAATAGCACGTATTCGTGCCAATTATCGATAGGAAGAACGATTGCGGGAGCTGGGAAGTGAATCCTTACCTACCGTCGATGCAACACGATTGGAAACATCGAATATCACGTATTCGTGCGAATTTTAGATAGAAAGAATGATTGCGGCAGCTGGGAAGTGAATTCTTACCTACCGTCGATGCGAAACGATTGGAAACATCGAATATCACGTATGCGTGCCAATTATCGATAGAACGAACGATTGCGGGAGCTGGAAAGTGGATCCTTAGCTACCGTCGATGTAGAACGATTGGAAACATCGAATATCACGTATTCGTGCCAATTTTAGATAGAAAGAACGATTGCTGGAGCTGGGAAGTGAATCCTTACCTACCGTCGATGCAAAACGATTGGAAACATAGAATATCACGTATGCGTGCTAATTATCGATAGAAAGAACGATTGCGGGAGCTGGGAATTGAATCCTTACCTACCGTCGATGCAAAACGATTGGAAACCTCGAATAGCACGTATTCGTGCCAATTATCGATAGAAAGAACGATTGCTGGAGCTGGGAAGTGAATCCTTAGCTACCGTCGACGCAGAACGATTGGAAACATCGAATTTCACGTATTCGTGCCAATTATCCATAGAAAGAACGATTGTGGGAGCAGGGAAGTGAATCCATACCTACGGTCGATGCAAAACGATTGGAAACATCGAATATCACGTATTCGTGCGAATTTTAGATAGAAAGAATGATTGCGGGAGCTGGGAAGTGAATCCATACCTACCGTCGATGCGAAACGATTGGAAACATCGAATATCACGTATGCGTGCCAATTATCGATAGAACGAACGATTGCGGGAGCTGGAAAGTGGATCCTTAGCTACCGTCGATGCGAAACGATTGCAAACATCGAATAGCACGTATTCCTGCCAATTATCGATAGAA
Source organism: Nomada ferruginata (assembly GCA_963583965.1). Classification (NCBI taxonomy): domain Eukaryota; kingdom Metazoa; phylum Arthropoda; class Insecta; order Hymenoptera; family Apidae; genus Nomada; species Nomada ferruginata. The sequence continues at coordinate 1,272,336 of OY757225.1, read as the reverse complement.
AGAACGATTGCGGGAGCTGGGAAGTGAATCGTTACCTACCGTCGATGCGAAACGATTGGAAACATCGAATATCACGTATTCGTCCGAATTTTAGATAGAAAGAATGATTGCGGGAGCTGGGAAGTGAATCCATACCTACCGTCGATGCGAAACGATTGGAAACATCGAATATCACGTATGCGTGCCAATTATCGATTGAAAGAACGATTATGGGGGCAGGGAAGTGAATCCTTAGCTACCGCCGATGCGAAACGATTGGAAACATCGAATATCACGTATTCGTCCGAATTTTAGATAGAAAGAATGATTGCGGGAGCTGGGAAGTGAATCCATACCTACCGTCGATGCGAAACGATTGGAAACATCGAATATCACGTATGCGTGCCAATTATCGATAGAACGAACGATTGCGGGAGCTGGAAAGTGGATCCTTAGCTACCGTCGATGCGAAACGATTGCAAACATCGAATAGCACGTATTCGTGCCAATTATCGATAGGAAGAACGATTGCGGGAGCTGGGAAGTGAATCCTTACCTACCGTCGATGCAACACGATTGGAAACATCGAATATCACGTATTCGTGCGAATTTTAGATAGAAAGAACGATTGCGGGAGCTGGGAAGTGAATCCTTTCCTACCGTCGATGCGAAACGATTGGAAACATCGAATATCACGTATTCGTGCGAATTTTAGATAGAAAGAATGATTGCGGGAGCTGGGAAGTGAATCCTTACCTACCGTCGATGCGAAACGATTGGAAACATCGAATATCACGTATGCGTGCCAATTATCGATAGAACGAACGATTGCGGGAGCTGGAAAGTGGATCCTTAGCTACCGTCGATGCAGAACGATTGGAAACATCGAATATCACGTATTCGTCCGAATTTTAGATAGAAAGAATGATTGCGGGAGCTGGGAAGTGAATCCATACCTACCGTCGATGCGAAACGATTGGAAACATCGAATATCACGTATGCGTGCCAATTATCGATAGAACGAACGATTGCGGGAGCTGGAAAGTGGATCCTTAGCTACCGTCGATGCGAAACGATTGCAAACATCGAATAGCACGTATTCGTGCCAATTATCGATAGAAAGAACGATTGCGGGAGCTGGGAAGTGAATCCTTACCTACCGTCGATGCAACACGATTGGAAACATCGAATATCACGTATTCGTGCGAATTTTAGATAGAAAGAATGATTGCGGGACCTGGGAAGTGAATTCTTACCTACCGTCGATGCGAAACGATTGGAAACATCGAATATCACGTATGCGTGCCAATTATCGATAGAACGAACGATTGCGGGAGCTGGAAAGTGGATCCTTAGCTACCGTCGATGCGAAACGATTGCAAACATCGAATAGCACGTATTCGTGCCAATTATCGATAGAAAGAACGATTGCGGGAGCTGGGAAGTGAATCCTTACCTACCGTCGATGCGAAACGATTGGAAACATCGAATATCACGTATTCGTCCGAATTTTAGATAGAAAGAATGATTGCGGGAGCTGGGAAGTGAATCCATACCTACCGTTGATGCGAAACGATTGGAAACATCGAATATCACGTATGCGTGCCAATTATCGATAGAAAGAACGATTATGGGGGCAGGGAAGTGAATCCTTAGCTACCGCCGATGAGAAACGATTGGAAACATCGAATATCACGTATTCGTGCGAATTTTAGATAGAAAGAATGTTTGCGGGAGCTGGGAAGTGAATCCTTACCTACCGTCGATGCGAAACGATTGGAAACATCGAATATCACGTATGCGTGCTAATTATCGATAGAACGAACGATTGCGGGAGCTGGAAAGTGGATCCTTAGCTACCGTCGATGCAGAACGATTGGAAACATCGAGTATCACGTATTCGTCTGAATTTTAGATAGAAAGAATGATTGCGGGAGCTGGGATGTGAATCCATACCTACCGTCGATGCGAAACGATTGGAAACATCGAATATCACGTATGCGTGCGAATTTTAGATAGAAAGAATGATTGCGGGAGCTGGGAAGTGAATCCTCAGCTACCGTCGATGCAGAACGATTGGAAACATCGAATATCACGTATGCGTGCCAATTATCGATAGAAAGAACGATTGCGGTTGCTGGGAAGTGAATTCTTAGCTACCGTCGATGCAGAACGATTGGAAACATCGAATATCACGTATGCGTGCCAATTATCGATAGAAAGAACGATTGCTGGAGCTGGGAAGTGAATCCTTACATACCGTCGATGCAAAACGATTGGAAACATCGAATATCACGTATTCGTGCGAATTTTAGATAGAAAGAATGATTGCGGGAGCTGGGAAGTGAATCCTTACCTACCGTCGATGCGAAACGATTGGAAACATCGAATATCACGTATGCGTGACAATTTTAGATAGAAAGAACGATTGCTGGAGCTGGGAAGTGAATCCTTAGCTACCGTCGATGCAGAACGATTGGAAACATCGAATTTCACGTATTCGTGCCAATTATCCATAGAAAGAACGATTGCGGCAGCAGGGAAGTGAATCCATACCTACCGCCGATGCGAAACGATTGGAAACATCGAATATCACGTATTCGTGCGAATTTTAGATAGAAAGAACGATTGCGGGAGCAGGGAAGTGAATCCATACCTACCGCCGATGCGAAACGATTGGAAACATCGAATATCACGTATTTGTGCGAATTTTAGATAGAAAGAATGATTGCGGGAGCTGGGAAGTGGATCCTTAGCTACCGTCGATGCAGAACGATTAGAAACATCGAATATCACATATTCGTGCCAATTATCGATAGAAAGAACGATTGCGGGAGCTGGGAAGTGAATCCTCAGCTACCATCGATGCAGAACGATTGGAAACATCGAATATCACGTATCCGTGCCAATTATCAATAGAAAGAACGATTGCGGGAGCTGGGAAGTGAATCCTTAGCTACCGCCGATGCGAAACGATTGGAAACATCGAATATCACGTATTCGTCCGAATTTTAGATAGAAGGAATGATTGCGGGAGCTGGGAAGTGAATCCATACCTACCGCCGATGCGAAACCATTGGAAACATCGAATATCACGTATTCGTGCGAATTTTAGATAGAAAGAATGATTGCGGGAGCTGGGAAGTGAATCCTTACCTACCGTCGATGCGAAACGATTGGAAACATCGAATATCACGTATGCGTGCCAATTATCGATAGAACGAACGATTGCGGGAGCTGGAAAGTGGATCCTTAGCTACCGTCGATGCAGAACGATTAGAAACATCGAATATCACATATTCGTGCCAATTATCGATAGAAAGAACGATTGCGGGAGCTGGGAAGTGAATCCTCAGCTACCATCGATGCAGAACGATTGGAAACATCGAATATCACGTATCCGTGCCAATTATCAATAGAAAGAACGATTGCGGGAGCTGGGAAGTGAATCCTTAGCTACCGCCGATGCGAAACGATTGGAAACATCGAATATCACGTATTCGTCCGAATTTTAGATAGAAAGAATGATTGCGGGAGCTGGGAAGTGAATCCATACCTACCGTCGATGCGAAACGATTGGAAACATCGAATATCGCGTATTCGTGCCAATTATCGATAGAAAGAACGATTGCGGGAGCTGGGAAGTGAATCCTTACCTCCCGTCGATGCACAACGATTGGAAACATCGAATGTAACGTATTCGAGCCAATTACCGACAGAAAGAACGATTGCGAGGGCTGGGAAGTGAATCCTTACCTACCGTCGATGAAAAACGATTGGAAACATCGAATAGCACGTATTCGTGCCAATTATCGATAGAAAGAACGATTGCGGGAGCTGGGAAGTGAATCCTCACCAATCGTCGATGCAAAACGATTGCAAACATCGAATAGCACGTATTCGTGCTAATTATCGGTACAAAGAACGATTGCGGGAGCTGGGAAGTCAATCCTTTCCTACCGTCGATGCGAAACGATTGGAAACATCGAATATCACGTATTCGTGCGAATTTTAGATAGAAAGAATGATTGCGGGAGCTGGGAAGTGAATCCTTACCTACCGTCGATGCGAAACGATTGGAAACATCGAATATCACGTATGCGTGCCAATTATCGATAGAACGAACGATTGCGGGAGCTGGAAAGTGGATCCTTAGCTACCGTCGATGCAGAACGATTGGAAACATCGAATATCACATATTCGTGTCAATTATCGATAGAAAGAACGATTGCGGGAGCTGGGAAGTGAATCCTCAGCTACCGTCGATGCAGAACGATTGGAAACATCGAATATCACGTATGCGTGCCAATTATCGATAGAAAGAACGATTGCGGGAGCTGGGAAGTGAATCCTTAGCTACCGTCGATGCAGAACGATTGGAAACATCGAATATCACATATTCGTGCCAATTAACGATAGAAAGAACGATTGCGGGTGCTGGGAAGTGAATTCTTAGCTACCGTCGATGCAGAACGATTGGAAACATCGAATAGCACGTATTCCTGCCAATTATCGATAGAAAGAACGATTGCGGGAGCTGGGAAGTGAATCCATACCTACCGCCGATGCGAAACGATTAGAAACATCGAATATCACGTATTCGTGCGAATTTTAGATAGAAAGAATGATTGCGGGAGCTGGGAAGTGAATCCTTACCTACCGTCGATGCGAAACGATTGGAAACATCGAATATCACGTATGCGTGCCAATTATCGATAGAACGAACGATTGCGGGAGCTGGAAAGTGGATCCTTAGCTACCGTCGATGCAGAACGATTAGAAACATCGAATATCACATATTCGTGCCAATTATCGATAGAAAGAACGATTGCGGGAGCTGGGAAGTGAATCCTCAGCTACCATCGATGCAGAACGATTGGAAACATCGAATATCACGTATCCGTGCCAATTATCAATAGAAAGAACGATTGCGGGAGCTGGGAAGTGAATCCTTAGCTACCGCCGATGCGAAACGATTGGAAACATCGAATATCACGTATTCGTCCGAATTTTAGATAGAAAGAATGATTGCGGGAGCTGGGAAGTGAATCCATACCCACCGCCGATGCGAAACCATTGGAAACATCGAATATCACGTATTCGTGCGAATTTTAGATAGAAAGAATGATTCCGGGAGCTGGGAAGTGACTCCTTACCTACCGTCGATGCGAAACGATTGGAAACATCGAATATCACGTATGCGTGCCAATTATCGATAGAACGAACGATTGCGGGAGCTGGAAAGTGGATCCTTAGCTACCGTCGATGCAGAACGATTAGAAACATCGAATATCACATATTCGTGCCAATTATCGATAGAAAGAACGATTGCGGGAGCTGGGAAGTGAATCCTCAGCTACCATCGATGCAGAACGATTGGAAACATCGAATATCACGTATCCGTGCCAATTATCAATAGAAAGAACGATTGCGGGAGCTGGAAGTGAATCCTTAGCTACCGCCGATGCGAAACGATTGGAAACATCGTATATCACGTATTCGTCCGAATTTTAGATAGAAAGAATGATTGCGGGAGCTGGGAAGTGAATCCATACCTACCGTCGATGCGAAACGATTGGAAACATCGAATATCGCGTATTCGTGCCAATTATCGATAGAAAGAACGATTGCGGGAGCTGGGAAGTGAATCCTTACCTCCCGTCGATGCAGAACGATTGGAAACATCGAATGTAACGTATTCGAGCCAATTACCGACAGAAAGAACGATTGCGAGGGCTGGGAAGTGAATCCTTACCTACCGTCGATGAAAAACGATTGGAAACATCGAATAGCACGTATTCGTGCCAATTATCGATAGAAAGAACGATTGCGGGAGCTGGGAAGTGAATCCTCACCAATCGTCGATGCAAAACGATTGCAAACATCGAATAGCACGTATTCGTGCCAATTATCGGTACAAAGAACGATTGCGGGAGCTGGGAAGTGAATCCTTTCCTACCGTCGATGCGAAACGATTGGAAACATCGAATATCACGTATTCGTCCGAATTTTAGATAGAAAGAATGATTGCGGGAGCTGGGAAGTGAATCCATACCTACCGTCGATGCGAAACGATTGGAAACATCGAATATCACGTATGCGTGCCAATTATCGATAGAAAGAACGATTGCGGGAGCTGGGAAGTGAATCCTCAGCTACCGTCGATGCAGAACGATTGGAAACATCGAATATCACGTATGCGTGCCACTTATCGATAGAAAGACGATTGCGGGAGCTGGAAAGTGGATCCTTAGCTACCGTCGATGCGAAACGATTGCAAACATCGAATAGCACGTGTTCCTGCCAATTATCGATAGAAAGAACGATTGCGGAAGCTGGGAAGTGAATCCTTACCTACCGTCGATGCGAAACGATTGGAAACATCGAATATCACGTATTCGTCCGAATTTTAGATAGAAAGAATGATTGCGGGAGCTGGGAAGTGAATCCATACCTACCGTCGATGCGAAACGATTGGAAACATCGAATATCACGTATGCGTGCCAATTATCGATAGAACGAACGATTGCGGGAGCTGGAAAGTGAATCCTTACCTACCGTCGATGCGAAACGATTGGAAACATCGAATATCACGTATTCGTCCGAATTTTAGATAGAAAGAATGATTGCGGGAGCTGGGATGTGAATCCATACCTACCGTCGATGCGAAACGATTGGAAACCTCGAATAGCACGTATTCGTGTCAATTATCGATAGAAAGAACGATTGCTGGAGCTGGGAAGTGAATCCTTAGCTACCGTCGATGCAGAACGATTGGAAACATCGAATTTCACGTATTCGTGCCAATTATCCATAGAAAGAACGATTGCGGGAGCAGGGAAGTGAATCCATACCTACCGCCGATGCGAAACGATTGGAAACATCGAATATCACGTATTCGTGCGAATTTTAGATAGAAAGAATGATTGCGGGAGCTGGGAAGTGAATCCTTACCTACCGTCGATGCGAAACGATTGGAAACATCGAATATCACGTATGCGTGCCAATTATCGATAGAACGAACGATTGCGGGAGCTGGAAAGTGGATCCTTAGCTACCGTCGATGCAGAACGATTAGAAACATCGAATATCACATATTCGTGCCAATTATCGATAGAAAGAACGATTGCGGGAGCTGGGAAGTGAATCCTCAGCTACCATCGATGCAGAACGATTGGAAACATCGAATATCACGTATCCGTGCCAATTATCAATAGAAAGAACGATTGCGGGAGCTGGGAAGTGAATCCTTAGCTACCGCCGATGCGAAACGATTGGAAACATCGAATATCACGTATTCGTCCGAATTTTAGATAGAAAGAATGATTGCGGGAGCTGGGAAGTGAATCCATACCTACCGCCGATGCGAAACCATTGGAAACATCGAATATCACGTATTCGTGCGAATTTTAGATAGAAAGAATGATTGCGGGAGCTGGGAAGTGACTCCTTACCTACCGTCGATGCGAAACGATTGGAAACATCGAATATCACGTATGCGTGCCAATTATCGATAGAACGAACGATTGCGGGAGCTGGAAAGTGGATCCTTAGCTACCGTCGATGCAGAACGATTAGAAACATCGAATATCACATATTCGTGCCAATTATCGATAGAAAGAACGATTGCGGGAGCTGGGAAGTGAATCCTCAGCTACCATCGATGCAGAACGATTGGAAACATCGAATATCACGTATCCGTGCCAATTATCAATAGAAAGAACGATTGCGGGAGCTGGGAAGTGAACCCTTAGCTACCGCCGATGCGAAACGATTGGAAACATCGAATATCACGTATTCGTCCGAATTTTAGATAGAAAGAATGATTGCGGGAGCTGGGAAGTGAATCCATACCTACCGTCGATGCGAAACGATTGGAAACATCGAATATCGCGTATTCGTGCCAATTATCGATAGAAAGAACGATTGCGGGAGCTGGGAAGTGAATCCTTACCTCCCGTCGATGCAGAACCATTGGAAACATCGAATGTAACGTATTCGAGCCAATTACCGACAGAAAGAACGATTGCGAGGGCTGGGAAGTGAATCCTCACCAATCGTCGATGCAAAACGATTGCAAACATCGAATAGCACGTATTCGTGCCAATTATCGGTACAAAGAACGATTGCGGGAGCTGGGAAGTGAATCCTTTCCTGCCGTCGATGCGAAACGATTGGAAACATCGAATATCACGTATTCGTGCGAATTTTAGATAGAAAGAATGATTGCGGGAGCTGGGAAGTGAATCCTTACCTACCGTCGATGCGAAACGATTGCAAACATCGAATAGCACGTATTCGTGCCAATTATCGATAGAATGAACGATTGCGGGAGCTGGGAAGTGAATCCTTACCTACCGTCGATGCAACACGATTGGAAACATCGAATATCACGTATTCGTGCGAATTTTAGATAGAAAGAATGATTGCGGGAGCTGGGAAGTGAATTCTTACCTACCGTCGATGCGAAACGATTGGAAACATCGAATATCACGTATGCGTGCCAATTATCGATAGAACGAACGATTGCGGGAGCTGGAAAGTGAATCCTTACCTACCGTCGATGCGAAACGATTGGAAACATCGAATATCACGTATGCGTGCCAATTATCGATAGAACGAACGATTGCGGGAGCTGGAAAGTGAATCCTTACCTACCGTCGATGCGAAACGATTGGAAACATCGAATATCACGTATTCGTCCGAATTATCGATAGAAAGAACGATTATGGGGTCAGGGAAGTGAATCCTCAGCTACCGTCGATGCAGAACGATTGGAAACATCGAATATCACGTATGCGTGCCAATTATCGATAGAAAGAACGATTGCGGTTGCTGGGAAGTGAATTCTTAGCTACCGTCGATGCAGAACGATTGGAAACATCGAATATCACGTATGCGTGCCAATTATCGATAGAAAGAACGATTATGGGGTCAGGGAAGTGAATCCTCAGCTACCGTCGATGCAGAACGATTGGAAACATCGAATATCACGTATGCGTGCCAATTATCGATAGAAAGAACGATTGCGGTTGCTGGGAAGTGAATTCTTAGCTACCGTCGATGCAGAACGATTGGAAACATCGAATATCACGTATGCGTGCCAATTATCGATAGAAAGAACGATTGCTGGAGCTGGGAAGTGAATCCTTACCTACCGTCGATGCAAAACGATTGGAAACATCGAATATCACGTATTCGTGCGAATTTTAGATAGAAAGAATGATTGCGGGAGCTGGGAAGTGAATCCTTACCTACCGTCGATGCGAAACGATTGGAAACATCGAATATCGCGTATTCGTGCCAATTATCGATAGAAAGAACGATTGCGGGAGCTGGGAAGTGAATCCTTACCTCCCGTCGATGCAGAACGATTGGAAACATCGAATGTAACGTATTCGAGCCAATTACCGACAGAAAGAACGATTGCGAGGGCTGGGAAGTGAATCCTCACCAATCGTCGATGCAAAACGATTGCAAACATCGAATAGCACGTATTCGTGCCAATTATCGGTACAAAGAACGATTGCGGGAGCTGGGAAGTGAATCCTTTCCTACCGTCGATGCGAAACGATTGGAAACATCGAATATCACGTATTCGTCCGAATTTTAGATAGAACGAATGATTGCGGGAGCTGGGATGTGAATCCATACCTACCGTCGATGCGAAACGATTGGAAACATCGAATATCACGTATGCGTGCCAATTATCGATAGAAAGAACGATTATGGGGTCAGGGAAGTGAATCCTCAGCTACCGTCGATGCAGAACGATTGGAAACATCGAATATCACGTATGCGTGCCAATTATCGATAGAAAGAACGATTGCGGTTGCTGGGAAGTGAATTCTTAGCTACCGTCGATGCAGAACGATTGGAAACATCGAATATCACGTATGCGTGCCAATTATCGATAGAAAGAACGATTATGGGGTCAGGGAAGTGAATCCTCAGCTACCGTCGATGCAGAACGATTGGAAACATCGAATATCACGTATGCGTGCCAATTATCGATAGAAAGAACGATTGCGGTTGCTGGGAAGTGAATTCTTAGCTACCGTCGATGCAGAACGATTGGAAACATCGAATATCACGTATGCGTGCCAATTATCGATAGAAAGAACGACTGCTGGAGCTGGGAAGTGAATCCTTACCTACCGTCGATGCAAAACGATTGGAAACATCGAATATCACGTATTCGTGCGAATTTTAGATAGAAAGAATGATTGCGGGAGCTGGGAAGTGAATCCTTACCTACCGTCGATGCGAAACGATTGGAAACATCGAATATCGCGTATTCGTGCCAATTATCGATAGAAAGAACGATTGCGGGAGCTGGGAAGTGAATCCTTACCTCCCGTCGATGCAGAACGATTGGAAACATCGAATGTAACGTATTCGAGCCAATTACCGACAGAAAGAACGATTGCGAGGGCTGGGAAGTGAATCCTCACCAATCGTCGATGCAAAACGATTGCAAACATCGACTAGCACGTATTCGTGCCAATTATCGGTACAAAGAACGATTGCGGGAGCTGGGAAGTGAATCCTTTCCTACCGTCGATGCGAAACGATTGGAAACATCGAATATCACGTATTCGTGCGAATTTTAGATAGAAAGAATGATTGCGGGAGCTGGGAAGTGAATCCTTACCTACCGTCGATGCGAAACGATTGCAAACATCGAATAGCACGTATTCGTGCCAATTATCGATAGAATGAACGATTGCGGGAGCTGGGAAGTGAATCCTTACCTACCGTCGATGCAACACGATTGGAAACATCGAATATCACGTATTCGTGCGAATTTTAGATAGAAAGAATGATTGCGGGAGCTGGGAAGTGAATTCTTACCTACCGTCGATGCGAAACGATTGGAAACATCGAATATCACGTATGCGTGCCAATTATCGATAGAACGAACGATTGCGGGAGCTGGAAAGTGAATCCTTACCTACCGTCGATGCGAAACGATTGGAAACATCGAATATCACGTATGCGTGCCAATTATCGATAGAACGAACGATTGCGGGAGCTGGAAAGTGAATCCTTACCTACCGTCGATGCGAAACGATTGGAAACATCGAATATCACGTATTCGTCCGAATTTTAGATAGAACGAATGATTGCGGGAGCTGGGATGTGAATCCATACCTACCGTCGATGCGAAACGATTGGAAACATCGAATATCACGTATGCGTGCCAATTATCGATAGAAAGAACGATTATGGGGTCAGGGAAGTGAATCCTCAGCTACCGTCGATGCAGAACGATTGGAAACATCGAATATCACGTATGCGTGCCAATTATCGATAGAAAGAACGATTGCGGTTGCTGGGAAGTGAATTCTTAGCTACCGTCGATGCAGAACGATTGGAAACATCGAATATCACGTATGCGTGCCAATTATCGATAGAAAGAACGATTATGGGGTCAGGGAAGTGAATCCTCAGCTACCGTCGATGCAGAACGATTGGAAACATCGAATATCACGTATGCGTGCCAATTATTGATAGAAAGAACGATTGCGGTTGCTGGGAAGTGAATTCTTAGCTACCGTCGATGCAGAACGATTGGAAACATCGAATATCACGTATGCGTGCCAATTATCGATAGAAAGAACGATTGCTGGAGCTGGGAAGTGAATCCTTACCTACCGTCGATGCAAAACGATTGGAAACATCGAATATCACGTATTCGTGCGAATTTTAGATAGAAAGAATGATTGCGGGAGCTGGGAAGTGAATCCTTACCTACCGTCGATGCGAAACGATTGGAAACATCGAATATCACGTATGCGTGACAATTTTAGATAGAAAGAACGATTGCTGGAGCTGGGAAGTGAATCCTTAGCTACCGTCGATGCAGAACGATTGGAAACATCGAATTTCACGTATTCGTGCCAATTATCCATAGAAAGAACGATTGCGGCAGCAGGGAAGTGAATCCATACCTACCGCCGATGCGAAACGATTGGAAACATCGAATATCACGTATTCGTGCGAATTTTAGATAGAAAGAACGATTGCGGGAGCAGGGAAGTGAATCCATACCTACCGCCGATGCGAAACGATTGGAAACATCGAATATCACGTATTTGTGCGAATTTTAGATAGAAAGAATGATTGCGGGAGCTGGGAAGTGGATCCTTAGCTACCGTCGATGCAGAACGATTAGAAACATCGAATATCACATATTCGTGCCAATTATCGATAGAAAGAACGATTGCGGGAGCTGGGAAGTGAATCGTCAGCTACCATCGATGCAGAACGATTGGAAACATCGAATATCACGTATCCGTGCCAATTATCAATAGAAAGAACGATTGCGGGAGCTGGGAAGTGAATCCTTAGCTACCGCCGATGCGAAACGATTGGAAACATCGAATATCACGTATTCGTCCGAATTTTAGATAGAAAGAATGATTGCGGGAGCTGGGAAGTGAATCCATACCTACCGCCGATGCGAAACCATTGGAAACATCGAATATCACGTATTCGTGCGAATTTTAGATAGAAAGAATGATTGCGGGAGCTGGGAAGTGAATCCTTACCTACCGTCGATGCGAAACGATTGGAAACATCGAATATCACGTATGCGTGCCAATTATCGATAGAACGAACGATTGCGGGAGCTTGAAAGTGGATCCTTAGCTACCGTCGATGCAGAACGATTAGAAACATCGAATATCACATATTCGTGCCAATTATCGATAGAAAGAACGATTGCGGGAGCTGGGAAGTGAATCCTCAGCTACCATCGATGCAGAACGATTGGAAACATCGAATATCACGTATCCGTGCCAATTATCAATAGAAAGAACGATTGCGGGAGCTGGGAAGTGAATCCTTAGCTACCGCCGATGCGAAACGATTGGAAACATCGAATGTAACGTATTCGAGCCAATTACCGACAGAAAGAACGATTGCGAGGGCTGGGAAGTGAATCCTTACCTACCGTCGATGAAAAACGATTGGAAACATCGAATAGCACGTATTCGTGCCAATTATCGATAGAAAGAACGATTGCGGGAGCTGGGAAGTGAATCCTCACCAATCGTCGATGCAAAACGATTGCAAACATCGAATAGCACGTATTCGTGCCAATTATCGGTACAAAGAACGATTGCGGGAGCTGGGAAGTCAATCCTTTCCTACCGTCGATGCGAAACGATTGGAAACATCGAATATCACGTATTCGTGCGAATTTTAGATAGAAAGAATGATTGCGGGAGCTGGGAAGTGAATCCTTACCTACCGTCGATGCGAAACGATTGGAAACATCGAATATCACGTATGCGTGCCAATTATCGATAGAACGAACGATTGCGGGAGCTGGAAAGTGGATCCTTAGCTACCGTCGATGCAGAACGATTGGAAACATCGAATATCACATATTCGTGTCAATTATCGATAGAAAGAACGATTGCGGGAGCTGGGAAGTGAATCCTCAGCTACCGTCGATGCAGAACGATTGGAAACATCGAATATCACGTATGCGTGCCAATTATCGATAGAAAGAACGATTGCGGGAGCTGGGAAGTGAATCCTTAGCTACCGTCGATGCAGAACGATTGGAAACATCGAATATCACATATTCGTGCCAATTAACGATAGAAAGAACGATTGCGGGTGCTGGGAAGTGAATTCTTAGCTACCGTCGATGCAGAACGATTGGAAACATCGAATAGCACGTATTCCTGCCAATTATCGATAGAAAGAACGATTGCGGGAGCTGGGAAGTGAATCCATACCTACCGCCGATGCGAAACGATTGGAAACATCGAATATCACGTATGCGTGCCAATTATCGATAGAAAGAACGATTGCGGGAGCTGGGAAGTGAATCCTCAGCTACCGTCGATGCAGAACGATTGGAAACATCGAATATCACGTATGCGTGCCACTTATCGATAGAAAGACGATTGTGGGAGCTGGAAAGTGGATCCTTAGCTACCGTCGATGCGAAACGATTGCAAACATCGAATAGCACGTATTCCTGCCAATTATCGATAGAAAGAACGATTGCGGAAGCTGGGAAGTGAATCCTTACCTACCGTCGATGCGAAACGATTGGAAACATCGAATATCACGTATTCGTCCGAATTTTAGATAGAAAGAATGATTGCGGGAGCTGGGATGTGAATCCATACCTACCGTCGATGCGAAACGATTGGAAACCTCGAATAGCACGTATTCGTGTCAATTATCGATAGAAAGAACGATTGCTGGAGCTGGGAAGTGAATCCTTAGCTACCGTCGATGCAGAACGATTGGAAACATCGAATTTCACGTATTCGTGCCAATTATCCATAGAAAGAACGATTGCGGGAGCAGGGAAGTGAATCCATACCTACCGCCGATGCGAAACGATTGGAAACATCGAATATCACGTATTCGTGCGAATTTTAGATAGAAAGAATGATTGCGGGAGCTGGGAAGTGAATCCTTACCTACCGTCGATGCGAAACGATTGGAAACATCGAATATCACGTATGCGTGCCAATTATCGATAGAACGAACGATTGCGGGAGCTGGAAAGTGGATCCTTAGCTACCGTCGATGCAGAACGATTAGAAACATCGAATATCACATATTCGTGCCAATTATCGATAGAAAGAACGATTGCGGGAGCTGGGAAGTGAATCCTCAGCTACCATCGATGCAGAACGATTGGAAACATCGAATATCACGTATCCGTGCCAATTATCAATAGAAAGAACGATTGCGGGAGCTGGGAAGTGAATCCTTAGCTACCGCCGATGCGAAACGATTGGAAACATCGAATATCACGTATTCGTCCGAATTTTAGATAGAAAGAATGATTGCGGGAGCTGGGAAGTGAATCCATACCTACCGCCGATGCGAAACCATTGGAAACATCGAATATCACGTATTCGTGCGAATTTTAGATAGAAAGAATGATTGCGGGAGCTGGGAAGTGACTCCTTACCTACCGTCGATGCGAAACGATTGGAAACATCGAATATCACGTATGCGTGCCAATTATCGATAGAACGAACGATTGCGGGAGCTGGAAAGTGGATCCTTAGCTACCGTCGATGCAGAACGATTAGAAACATCGAATATCACATATTCGTGCCAATTATCGATAGAAAGAACGATTGCGGGAGCTGGGAAGTGAATCCTCAGCTACCATCGATGCAGAACGATTGGAAACATCGAATATCACGTATCCGTGCCAATTATCAATAGAAAGAACGATTGCGGGAGCTGGGAAGTGAACCCTTAGCTACCGCCGATGCGAAACGATTGGAAACATCGAATATCACGTATTCGTCCGAATTTTAGATAGAAAGAATGATTGCGGGAGCTGGGAAGTGAATCCATACCTACCGTCGATGCGAAACGATTGGAAACATCGAATATCGCGTATTCGTGCCAATTATCGATAGAAAGAACGATTGCGAGAGCTGGGAAGTGAATCCTTACCTCCCGTCGATGCAGAACGATTGGAAACATCGAATGTAACGTATTCGAGCCAATTACCGACAGAAAGAACGATTGCGAGGGCTGGGAAGTGAATCCTCACCAATCGTCGATGCAAAACGATTGCAAACATCGAATAGCACGTATTCGTGCCAATTATCGGTACAAAGAACGATTGCGGGAGCTGGGAAGTGAATCCTTTCCTACCGTCGATGCGAAACGATTGGAAACATCGAATATCACGTATTCGTGCGAATTTTAGATAGAAAGAATGATTGCGGGAGCTGGGAAGTGAATCCTTACCTACCGTCGATGCGAAACGATTGCAAACATCGAATAGCACGTATTCGTGCCAATTATCGATAGAATGAACGATTGCGGGAGCTGGGAAGTGAATCCTTACCTACCGTCGATGCAACACGATTGGAAACATCGAATATCACGTATTCGTGCGAATTTTAGATAGAAAGAATGATTGCGGGAGCTGGGAAGTGAATTCTTACCTACCGTCGATGCGAAACGATTGGAAACATCGAATATCACGTATGCGTGCCAATTATCGATAGAACGAACGATTGCGGGAGCTGGAAAGTGAATCCTTACCTACCGTCGATGCGAAACGATTGGAAACATCGAATATCACGTATGCGTGCCAATTATCGATAGAACGAACGATTGCGGGAGCTGGAAAGTGAATCCTTACCTACCGTCGATGCGAAACGATTGGAAACATCGAATATCACGTATTCGTCCGAATTTTAGATAGAACGAATGATTGCGGGAGCTGGGATGTGAATCCATACCTACCGTCGATGCGAAACGATTGGAAACATCGAATATCACGTATGCGTGCCAATTATCGATAGAAAGAACGATTATGGGGTCAGGGAAGTGAATCCTCAGCTACCCTCGATGCAGAACGATTGGAAACATCGAATATCACGTATGCGTGCCAATTATCGATAGAAAGAACGATTGCGGTTGCTGGGAAGTGAATTCTTAGCTACCGTCGATGCAGAACGATTGGAAACATCGAATATCACGTATGCGTGCCAATTATCGATAGAAAGAACGATTATGGGGTCAGGGAAGTGAATCCTCAGCTACCGTCGATGCAGAACGATTGGAAACATCGAATATCACGTATGCGTGCCAATTATCGATAGAAAGAACGATTGCGGTTGCTGGGAAGTGAATTCTTAGCTACCGTCGATGCAGAACGATTGGAAACATCGAATATCACGTATGCGTGCCAATTATCGATAGAAAGAACGATTGCTGGAGCTGGGAAGTGAATCCTTACCTACCGTCGATGCAAAACGATTGGAAACATCGAATATCACGTATTCGTGCGAATTTTAGATAGAAAGAATGATTGCGGGAGCTGGGAAGTGAATCCTTACCTACCGTCGATGCGAAACGATTGGAAACATCGAATATCGCGTATTCGTGCCAATTATCGATAGAAAGAACGATTGCGGGAGCTGGGAAGTGAATCCTTACCTCCCGTCGATGCAGAACGATTGGAAACATCGAATGTAACGTATTCGAGCCAATTACCGACAGAAAGAACGATTGCGGGGGCTGGGAAGTGAATCCTCACCAATCGTCGATGCAAAACGATTGCAAACATCGAATAGCACGTATTCGTGCCAATTATCGGTACAAAGAACGATTGCGGGAGCTGGGAAGTGAATCCTTTCCTACCGTCGATGCGAAACGATTGGAAACATCGAATATCACGTATTCGTGCGAATTTTAGATAGAAAGAATGATTGCGGGAGCTGGGAAGTGAATCCTTACCTACCGTCGATGCGAAACGATTGCAAACATCGAATAGCACGTATTCGTGCCAATTATCGATAGAATGAACGATTGCGGGAGCTGGGAAGTGAATCCTTACCTACCGTCGATGCAACACGATTGGAAACATCGAATATCACGTATTCGTGCGAATTTTAGATAGAAAGAATGATTGCGGGAGCTGGGAAGTGAATTCTTACCTACCGTCGATGCGAAACGATTGGAAACATCGAATATCACGTATGCGTGCCAATTATCGATAGAACGAACGATTGCGGGAGCTGGAAAGTGAATCCTTACCTACCGTCGATGCGAAACGATTGGAAACATCGAATATCACGTATGCGTGCCAATTATCGATTGAACGAACGATTGCGGGAGCTGGAAAGTGAATCCTTACCTACCGTCGATGCGAAACGATTGGAAACATCGAATATCACGTATTCGTCCGAATTTTAGATAGAACGAATGATTGCGGGAGCTGGGATGTGAATCCATACCTACCGTCGATGCGAAACGATTGGAAACATCGAATATCACGTATGCGTGCCAATTATCGATAGAAAGAACGATTATGGGGTCAGGGAAGTGAATCCTCAGCTACCGTCGATGCAGAACGATTGGAAACATCGAATATCACGTATGCGTGCCAATTATCGATAGAAAGAACGATTGCGGTTGCTGGGAAGTGAATTCTTAGCTACCGTCGATGCAGAACGATTGGAAACATCGAATATCACGTATGCGTGCCAATTATCGATAGAAAGAACGATTATGGGGTCAGGGAAGTGAATCCTCAGCTACCGTCGATGCAGAACGATTGGAAACATCGAATATCACGTATGCGTGCCAATTATTGATAGAAAGAACGATTGCGGTTGCTGGGAAGTGAATTCTTAGCTACCGTCGATGCAGAACGATTGGAAACATCGAATATCACGTATGCGTGCCAATTATCGATAGAAAGAACGATTGCTGGAGCTGGGAAGTGAATCCTTACCTACCGTCGATGCAAAACGATTGGAAACATCGAATATCACGTATTCGTGCGAATTTTAGATAGAAAGAATGATTGCGGGAGCTGGGAAGTGAATC
The DNA here is from genome assembly GCA_963583965.1 of Nomada ferruginata. Taxonomy (NCBI): domain Eukaryota; kingdom Metazoa; phylum Arthropoda; class Insecta; order Hymenoptera; family Apidae; genus Nomada; species Nomada ferruginata. The sequence goes on along the minus strand of OY757225.1, from coordinate 1,254,009 downwards.
CTTACCTACCGTCGATGCGAAACGATTGGAAACATCGAATATCACGTATGCGTGCCAATTTTAGATAGAAAGAACGATTGCTGGAGCTGGGAAGTGAATCCTTACCTACCGTCGATGCAAAACGATTGGAAACATCGAATATCACGTATGCGTGCTAATTATCGATAGAAAGAACGATTGCGGGAGCTGGGAAGTTAATCCTCACCTATCGTCGATGCAAAACGATTGCAAACATCGAATAGCACGTATTCGTGCCAATTATCGATAGAAAGAACGATTGCGGGAGCTGGGAAGTGAATCCTTACCTACCGTCGATGCAAAACGATTGGAAACCTCGAATAGCACGTATTGGTGTCAATTATCGATAGAAAGAACGATTGCTGGAGCTGGGAAGTGAATCCTTAGCTACCGTCGATGCAGAACGATTGGAAACATCGAATTTCACGTATTCGTGCCAATTATCCATAGAAAGAACGATTGCGGCAGCAGGGAAGTGAATCCATACCTACCGCCGATGCGAAACGATTGGAAACATCGAATATCACGTATTCGTGCGAATTTTAGATAGAAAGAACGATTGCGGGAGCAGGGAAGTGAATCCATACCTACCGCCGATGCGAAACGATTGGAAACATCGAATATCACGTATTCGTGCGAATTTTAGATAGAAAGAATGATTGCGGGAGCTGGGAAGTGAATCCATACCTACCGTCGATGCGAAACGATTGGAAACATCGAATATCGCGTATTCGTGCCAATTATCGATAGAAAGAACGATTGCGGGAGCTGGGAAGTGAATCCTTACCTCCCGTCGATGCAGAACGATTGGAAACATCGAATGTAACGTATTCGAGCCAATTACCGACAGAAAGAACGATTGCGAGGGCTGGGAAGTGAATCCTTACCTACCGTCGATGAAAAACGATTGGAAACATCGAATAGCACGTATTCGTGCCAATTATCGATAGAAAGAACGATTGCGGGAGCTGGGAAGTGAATCCTTTCCTACCGTCGATGCGAAACGATTGGAAACATCGAATATCACGTATTCGTGCGAATTTTAGATAGAAAGAATGATTGCGGGAGCTGGGAAGTGAATCCTTACCTACCGTCGATGCGAAACGATTGGAAACATCGAATATCACGTATGCGTGCCAATTATCGATAGAACGAACGATTGCGGGAGCTGGAAAGTGGATCCTTAGCTACCGTCGATGCAGAACGATTGGAAACATCGAATATCACATATTCGTGTCAATTATCGATAGAAAGAACGATTGCGGGAGCTGGGAAGTGAATCCTCAGCTACCGTCGATGCAGAACGATTGGAAACATCGAATATCACGTATGCGTGCCAATTATCGATAGAAAGAACGATTGCGGGAGCTGGGAAGTGAATCCTTAGCTACCGTCGATGCAGAACGATTGGAAACATCGAATATCACATATTCGTGCCAATTAACGATAGAAAGAACGATTGCGGGTGCTGGGAAGTGAATTCTTAGCTACCGTCGATGCAGAACGATTGGAAACATCGAATAGCACGTATTCCTGCCAATTATCGATAGAAAGAACGATTGCGGGAGCTGGGAAGTGAATCCTTACCTACCGTCGATGCGAAACGATTGGAAACATCGAATATCACGTATTCGTCCGAATTATAGATAGAAAGAATGATTGCGGGAGCTGGGAAGTGAATGCATACCTACCGTCGATGCGAAACGATTGGAAACATCGAATATCACGTATGCGTCCCAATTATCGATAGAAAGAACGATTATGGGGGCAGGGAAGTGAATCCTTAGCTACCGCCGATGCGAAACGATTGGAAACATCGAATATCACGTATTCGTGCGAATTTTAGATAGAAAGAATGATTGCGGGAGCTGGGAAGTGAATTCTTACCTACCGTCGATGCGAAACGATTGGAAACATCGAATATCACGTATGCGTGCCAATTATCGATAGAACGAACGATTGCGGGAGCTGGAAAGTGGATCCTTAGCTACCGTCGATGTAGAACGATTGGAAACATCGAATATCACGTATTCGTGCCAATTTTAGATAGAAAGAACGATTGCTGGAGCTGGGAAGTGAATCCTTACCTACCGTCGATGCAAAACGATTGGAAACATAGAATATCACGTATGCGTGCTAATTATCGATAGAAAGAACGATTGCGGGAGCTGGGAAGTGAATCCTTACCTACCGTCGATGCAAAACGATTGGAAACCTCGAATAGCACGTATTCGTGCCAATTATCGATAGAAAGAACGATTGCTGGAGCTGGGAAGTGAATCCTTAGCTACCGTCGACGCAGAACGATTGGAAACATCGAATTTCACGTATTCGTGCCAATTATCCATAGAAAGAACGATTGCGGGAGCAGGGAAGTGAATCCATACCTACCGTCGATGCAAAACGATTGGAAACATCGAATATCACGTATTCGTGCGAATTTTAGATAGAAAGAATGATTGCGGGAGCTGGGAAGTGAATCCATACCTACCGTCGATGCGAAACGATTGGAAACATCGAATATCACGTATGCGTGCCAATTATCGATAGAACGAACGATTGCGGGAGCTGGAAAGTGGATCCTTAGCTACCGTCGATGCGAAACGATTGCAAACATCGAATAGCACGTATTCCTGCCAATTATCGATAGAAAGAACGATTGCGGGAGCTGGGAAGTGAATCCTTACCTACCGTCGATGCGAAACGATTGGAAACATCGAATATCACGTATTCGTCCGAATTTTAGATAGAAAGAATGATTGCGGGAGCTGGGAAGTGAATCCATACCTACCGTCGATGCGAAACGATTGGAAACATCGAATATCACGTATGCGTGCCAATTATCGATAGAAAGAACGAATATGGGGGCAGGGAAGTGAATCCTTAGCTACCGCCGATGCGAAACGATTGGAAACATCGAATATCACGTATTCGTCCGAATTTTAGATAGAAAGAATGATTGCGGGAGCTGGGAAGTGAATCCATACCTACCGTCGATGCGAAACGATTGGAAACATCGAATATCACGTATGCGTGCCAATTATCGATAGAACGAACGATTGCGGGAGCTGGAAAGTGGATCCTTAGCTACCGTCGATGCGAAACGATTGCAAACATCGAATAGCACGTATTCGTGCCAATTATCGATAGAAAGAACGATTGCGGGAGCTGGGAAGTGAATCCTTACCTACCGTCGATGCAACACGATTGGAAACATCGAATATCACGTATTCGTGCGAATTTTAGATAGAAAGAATGATTGCGGGACCTGGGAAGTGAATTCTTACCTACCGTCGATGCGAAGCGATTGGAAACATCGAATATCACGTATGCGTGCCAATTATCGATAGAACGAACGATTGCGGGAGCTGGAAAGTGGATCCTTAGCTACCGTCGATGCGAAACGATTGCAAACATCGAATAGCACGTATTCGTGCCAATTATCGATAGAAAGAACGATTGCGGGAGCTGGGAAGTGAATCCTTACCTACCGTCGATGCGAAACGATTGGAAACATCGAATATCACGTATTCGTCCGAATTTTAGATAGAAAGAATGATTGCGGGAGCTGGGAAGTGAATCCATACCTACCGTTGATGCGAAACGATTGGAAACATCGAATATCACGTATGCGTGCCAATTATCGATAGAAAGAACGATTATGGGGGCAGGGAAGTGAATCCTTAGCTACCGCCGATGCGAAACGATTGGAAACATCGAATATCACGTATTCGTGCGAATTTTAGATAGAAAGAATGATTGCGGGAGCTGGGAAGTGAATCCTTACCTGCCGTCGATGCGAAACGATTGGAAACATCGAATATCACGTATGCGTGCTAATTATCGATAGAAGGAACGATTGCGGGAGCTGGAAAGTGGATCCTTAGCTACCGTCGATGCAGAACGATTGGAAACATCGAGTATCACGTATTCGTCCGAATTTTAGATAGAAAGAATGATTGCGGGAGCTGGGATGTGAATCCATACCTACCGTCGATGCGAAACGATTGGAAACATCGAATATCACGTATGCGTGCGAATTTTAGATAGAAAGAATGATTGCGGGAGCTGGGAAGTGAATCCTTACCTACCGTCGATGCGAAACGATTGGTAACATCGAATATCACGTATTCGTCCGAATTTTAGATAGAAAGAATGATTGCGGGAGCTGGGATGTGAATCCATACCTACCGTCGATGCGAAACGATTGGAAACATCGAATATCACGTATGCGTGCTAATTATCGATAGAAAGAACGATTGCGGGAGCTGGGAAGTTAATCCTCACCTATCGTCGATGCAAAACGATTGCAAACATCGAATAGCACGTATTCGTGCCAATTATCGATAGAAAGAACGATTGCGGGAGCTGGGAAGTGAATCCTTACCTACCGTCGATGCAAAACGATTGGAAACCTCGAATAGCACGTATTCGTGTCAATTATCGATAGAAAGAACGATTGCTGGAGCTGGGAAGTGAATCCTTAGCTACCGTCGTTGCAGAACGATTGGAAACATCGAATATCACGTATTCGTCCGAATTTTAGATAGAAAGAATGATTGCGGGAGCTGGGAAGTGAATCCATACCTACCGTTGATGCGAAACGATTGGAAACATCGAATATCACGTATGCGTGCCAATTATCGATAGAAAGAACGATTATGGGGGCAGGGAAGTGAATCCTTAGCTACCGCCGATGCGAAACGATTGGAAACATCGAATATCACGTATTCGTGCGAATTTTAGATAGAAAGAATGATTGCGGGAGCTGGGAAGTGAATCCTTACCTGCCGTCGATGCGAAACGATTGGAAACACCGAATATCACGTATGCGTGCTAATTATCGATAGAAGGAACGATTGCGGGAGCTGGAAAGTGGATCCTTAGCTACCGTCGATGCAGAACGATTGGAAACATCGAGTATCACGTATTCGTCCGAATTTTAGATAGAAAGAATGTTTGCGGGAGCTGGGATGTGAATCCATACCTACCGTCGATGCGAAACGATTGGAAACATCGAATATCACGTATGCGTGCGAATTTTAGATAGAAAGAATGATTGCGGGAGCTGGGAAGTGAATCCTTACCTACCGTCGATGCGAAACGATTGGTAACATCGAATATCACGTATTCGTCCGAATTTTAGATAGAAAGAATGATTGCGGGAGCTGGGATGTGAATCCATACCTACCGTCGATGCGAAACGATTGGAAACATCGAATATCACGTATGCGTGCCAATTATCGATAGAAAGAACGATTATGGGGGCAGGGAAGTGAATCCTCAGCTACCGTCGATGCAGAAAGATTGGAAACATCGAATATCACGTATGCGTGCCAATTATCGATAGAAAGAACGATTGCGGTTGCTGGGAAGTGAATTCTTAGCTACCGTCGATGCAGAACGATTGGAAACATCGAATATCACGTATGCGTGCCAATTATCGATAGAAAGAACGATTGCTGGAGCTGGGAAGTGAATCCTTACATACCGTCGATGCAAAACGATTGGAAACATCGAATATCACGTATTCGTGCGAATTTTAGATAGAAAGAATGATTGCGGGAGCTGGGAAGTGAATCCTTACCTACCGTCGATGCGAAACGATTGGAAACATCGAATATCACGTATGCGTGCCAATTTTAGATAGAAAGAACGATTGCTGGAGCTGGGAAGTGAATCCTTACCTACCGTCGATGCAAAACGATTGGAAACATCGAATATCACGTATGCGTGCTAATTATCGATAGAAAGAATGATTGCGGGAGCTGGGAAGTTAATCCTCACCTATCGTCGATGCAAAACGATTGCAAACATCGAATAGCACGTATTCGTGCCAATTATCGATAGAAAGAACGATTGCGGGAGCTGGGAAGTGAATCCTTACCTACCGTCGATGCAAAACGATTGGAAACCTCGAATAGCACGTATTCGTGTCAATTATCGATAGAAAGAACGATTGCTGGAGCTGGGAAGTGAATCCTTAGCTACCGTCGTTGCAGAACGATTGGAAACATCGAATTTCACGTATTCGTGCCAATTATCCATAGAAAGAACGATTGCGGCAGCAGGGAAGTGAATCCATACCTACCGCCGATGCGAAACGATTAGAAACATCGAATATCACGTATTCGTGCGAATTTTAGATAGAAAGAACGATTGCGGGAGCAGGGAAGTGAATCCATACCTACCGCCGATGCGAAACGATTGGAAACATCGAATATCACGTATTCGTGCGAATTTTAGATAGAAAGAATGATTGCGGGAGCTGGGAAGTGGATCCTTAGCTACCGTCGATGCAGAACGATTAGAAACATCGAATATCACATATTCGTGCCAATTATCGATAGAAAGAACGATTGCGGGAGCTGGGAAGTGAATCCTCAGCTACCATCGATGCAGAACGATTGGAAACATCGAATATCACGTATCCGTGCCAATTATCAATAGAAAGAACGATTGCGGGAGCTGGGAAGTGAATCCTTAGCTACCGCCGATGCGAAACGATTGGAAACATCGAATATCACGTATTCGTGCGAATTTTAGATAGAAAGAATGATTGCGGGAGCTGGGAAGTGAATCCATACCTACCGCCGATGCGAAACCATTGGAAACATCGAATATCACGTATTCGTGTGAATTTTAGATAGAAAGAATGATTGCGGGAGCTGGGAAGTGAATCCTTACCTACCGTCGATGCGAAACGATTGGAAACATCGAATATCACGTATGCGTGCCAATTATCGATAGAACGAACGATTGCGGGAGCTGGAAAGTGAATCCTTAGCTACCGTCGATGCAGAACGATTAGAAACATCGAATATCACATATTCGTGCCAATTATCGATAGAAAGAACGATTGCGGGAGCTGGGAAGTGAATCCTCAGCTACCATCGATGCAGAACGATTGGAAACATCGAATATCACGTATCCGTGCCAATTATCAATAGAAAGAACGATTGCGGGAGCTGGGAAGTGAATCCTTAGCTACCGCCGATGCGAAACGATTGGAAACATCGAATATCACGTATTCGTGCGAATTTTAGATAGAAAGAATGATTGCGGGAGCTGGGAAGTGAATCCATACCTACCGCCGATGCGAAACCATTGGAAACATCGAATATCACGTATTCGTGCCAATTATCGATAGAACGAACGATTGCGGGAGCTGGAAAGTGAATCCTTAGCTACCGTCGATGCAGAACGATTAGAAACATCGAATATCACATATTCGTGCCAATTATCGATAGAAAGAACGATTGCGGGAGCTGGGAAGTGAATCCTCAGCTACCATCGATGCAGAACGATTGGAAACATCGAATATCACGTATCCGTGCCAATTATCAATAGAAAGAACGATTGCGGGAGCTGGAAAGTGAATCCTTAGCTACCGTCGATGCAGAACGATTAGAAACATCGAATATCACATATTCGTGCCAATTATCGATAGAAGGAACGATTGCGGGAGCTGGGAAGTGAATCCTCACCAATCGTCGATGCAAAACGATTGCAAACATCGAATAGCACGTATTCGTGCCAATTATCGGTACAAAGAACGATTGCGGGAGCTGGGAAGTCAATCCTTTCCTACCGTCGATGCGAAACGATTGGAAACATCGAATATCACGTATTCGTGCGAATTTTAGATAGAAAGAATGATTGCGGGAGCTGGGAAGTGAATCCTTACCTACCGTCGATGCGAAACGATTGGAAACATCGAATATCACGTATGCGTGCCAATTATCGATAGAACGAACGATTGCGTGAGCTGGAAAGTGGATCCTTAGCTACCGTCGATGCAGAACGATTGGAAACATCGAATATCACATATTCGTGTCAATTATCGATAGAAAGAACGATTGCGGGAGCTGGGAAGTGAATCCTCAGCTACCGTCGATGCAGAACGATTGGAAACATCGAATATCACGTATGCGTGCCAATTATCGATAGAAAGAACGATTGCGGGAGCTGGGAAGTGAATCCTTAGCTACCGTCGATGCAGAACGATTGGAAACATCGAATATCACATATTCGTGCCAATTAACGATAGAAAGAACGATTGCGGGTGCTGGGAAGTGAATTCTTAGCTACCGTCGATGCAGAACGATTGGAAACATCGAATAGCACGTATTCCTGCCAATTATCGATAGAAAGAACGATTATGGGGGCAGGGAAGTGAATCCTTAGCTACCGCCGATGCGAAACGATTGGAAACATCGAATATCACGTATTCGTCCGAATTTTAGATAGAAAGAATGATTGCGGGAGCTGGGAAGTGAATCCATACCTACCGTCGATGCGAAACGATTGGAAACATCGAATATCACGTATGCGTGCCAATTATCGATAGAACGAACGATTGCGGGAGCTGGAAAGTGGATCCTTAGCTACCGTCGATGCAAACGATTGCAAACATCGAATAGCACGTATTCGTGCCAATTATCGATAGAAAGAACGATTGCGGGAGCTGGGAAGTGAATCCTTACCTACCGTCGATGCAACACGATTGGAAACATCGAATATCACGTATTCGTGCGAATTTTAGATAGAAAGAATGATTGCGGGAGCTGGGAAGTGAATTCTTACCTACCGTCGATGCGAAACGATTGGAAACATCGAATATCACGTATGCGTGCCAATTATCGATAGAACGAACGATTGCGGGAGCTGGAAAGTGGATCCTTAGCTACCGTCGATGCGAAACGATTGCAAACATCGAATAGCACGTATTCGTGCCAATTATCGATAGAAAGAACGATTGCGGGAGCTGGGAAGTGAATCCTTACCTACCGTCGATGCGAAACGATTGGAAACATCCAATATCACGTATTCGTCCGAATTTTAGATAGAAAGAATGATTGCGGGAGCTGGGATGTGAATCCATACCTACCGTCGATGCGAAAGGATTGGAAACATCGAATATCACGTATGCGTGCCAATTATCGATAGAAAGAACGATTATGGGGGCAGGGAAGTGAATCCTTAGCTACCGCCGATGCGAAACGATTGGAAACATCGAATATCACGTATTCGTCCGAATTTTAGATAGAAAGAATGATTGCGGGAGCTGTGAAGTGAATCCATACCTACCGTCGATGCGAAACGATTGGAAACATCGAATATCACGTATGCGTGCGAATTATCGATAGAACGAACGATTGCGGGAGCTGGAAAGTGGATCCTTAGCTACCGTCGATGCGAAACGATTGCAAACATCGAATAGCACGTATTCGTGCCAATTATCGATAGAAAGAACGATTGCGGGAGCTGGGAAGTGAATCCTTACCTACCGTCGATGCAACAAGATTGGAAACATCGAATATCACGTATTCGTGCGAATTTTAGATAGAAAGAATGATTGCGGGAGCTGGGAGGTGAATTCTTACCTACCGTCGATGCGAAACGATTGGAAACATCGAATATCACGTATGCGTGCCAACTATCGATAGAACGAACGATTGCGGGAGCTGGAAAGTGGATCCTAAGCTACCGTCGATGTAGAACGATTGGAAACATCGAATATCACGTATTCGTGCCAATTTTAGATAGAAAGAACGATTGCTGGAGCTGGGAAGTGAATCCTTAGCTACCGTCGACGCAGAACGATTGGAAACATCGAATTTCACGTATTCGTGCCAATTATCCATAGAAAGAACGATTGCGGGAGCAGGGAAGTGAATCCATACCTACCGTCGATGCAAAACGATTGGAAACATCGAATATCACGTATTCGTGCGAATTTTAGATAGAAAGAATGATTGCGGGAGCTGGGAAGTGAATCCTTACCTGCCGTCGATGCGAAACGATTGGAAACATCGAATATCACGTATGCGTGCTAATTATCGATAGAAGGAACGATTGCGGGAGCTGGAAAGTGGATCCTTAGCTACCGTCGATGCAGAACGATTGGAAACATCGAGTATCACGTATTCGTCCGAATTTTAGATAGAAAGAATGTTTGCGGGAGCTGGGATGTGAATCCATACCTACCGTCGATGCGAAACGATTGGAAACATCGAATATCACGTATGCGTGCGAATTTTAGATAGAAAGAATGATTGCGGGAGCTGGGAAGTGAATCCTTACCTACCGTCGATGCGAAACGATTGGTAACATCGAATATCACGTATTCGTCCGAATTTTAGATAGAAAGAATGATTGCGGGAGCTGGGATGTGAATCCATACCTACCGTCGATGCGAAACGATTGGAAACATCGAATATCACGTATGCGTGCCAATTATCGATAGAAAGAACGATTATGGGGGCAGGGAAGTGAATCCTCAGCTACCGTCGATGCAGAAAGATTGGAAACATCGAATATCACGTATGCGTGCCAATTATCGATAGAAAGAACGATTGCGGTTGCTGGGAAGTGAATTCTTAGCTACCGTCGATGCAGAACGATTGGAAACATCGAATATCACGTATGCGTGCCAATTATCGATAGAAAGAACGATTGCTGGAGCTGGGAAGTGAATCCTTACATACCGTCGATGCAAAACGATTGGAAACATCGAATATCACGTATTCGTGCGAATTTTAGATAGAAAGAATGATTGCGGGAGCTGGGAAGTGAATCCTTACCTACCGTCGATGCGAAACGATTGGAAACATCGAATATCACGTATGCGTGCCAATTTTAGATAGAAAGAACGATTGCTGGAGCTGGGAAGTGAATCCTTACCTACCGTCGATGCAAAACGATTGGAAACATCGAATATCACGTATGCGTGCTAATTATCGATAGAAAGAATGATTGCGGGAGCTGGGAAGTTAATCCTCACCTATCGTCGATGCAAAACGATTGCAAACATCGAATAGCACGTATTCGTGTCAATTATCGATAGAAAGAACGATTGCTGGAGCTGGGAAGTGAATCCTTAGCTACCGTCGTTGCAGAACGATTGGAAACATCGAATTTCACGTATTCGTGCCAATTATCCATAGAAAGAACGATTGCGGCAGCAGGGAAGTGAATCCATACCTACCGCCGATGCGAAACGATTAGAAACATCGAATATCACGTATTCGTGCGAATTTTAGATAGAAAGAACGATTGCGGGAGCAGGGAAGTGAATCCATACCTACCGCCGATGCGAAACGATTGGAAACATCGAATATCACGTATTCGTGCGAATTTTAGATAGAAAGAATGATTGCGGGAGCTGGGAAGTGGATCCTTAGCTACCGTCGATGCAGAACGATTAGAAACATCGAATATCACATATTCGTGCCAATTATCGATAGAAAGAACGATTGCGGGAGCTGGGAAGTGAATCCTCAGCTACCATCGATGCAGAACGATTGGAAACATCGAATATCACGTATCCGTGCCAATTATCAATAGAAAGAACGATTGCGGGAGCTGGGAAGTGAATCCTTAGCTACCGCCGATGCGAAACGATTGGAAACATCGAATATCACGTATTCGTGCGAATTTTAGATAGAAAGAATGATTGCGGGAGCTGGGAAGTGAATCCATACCTACCGCCGATGCGAAACCATTGGAAACATCGAATATCACGTATTCGTGTGAATTTTAGATAGAAAGAATGATTGCGGGAGCTGGGAAGTGAATCCTTACCTACCGTCGATGCGAAACGATTGGAAACATCGAATATCACGTATGCGTGCCAATTATCGATAGAACGAACGATTGCGGGAGCTGGAAAGTGAATCCTTAGCTACCGTCGATGCAGAACGATTAGAAACATCGAATATCACATATTCGTGCCAATTATCGATAGAAAGAACGATTGCGGGAGCTGGGAAGTGAATCCTCAGCTACCATCGATGCAGAACGATTGGAAACATCGAATATCACGTATCCGTGCCAATTATCAACAGAAAGAACGATTGCGGGAGCTGGAAAGTGAATCCTTAGCTACCGTCGATGCAGAACGATTAGAAACATCGAATATCACATATTCGTGCCAATTATCGATAGAAAGAACGATTGCGGGAGCTGGGAAGTGAATCCTTACCTCCCGTCGATGCAGAACGATTGGAAACATCGAATGTAACGTATTCGAGCCAATTACCGACAGAAAGAACGATTGCGAGGGCTGGGAAGTGAATCCTTACCTACCGTCGATGAAAAACGATTGGAAACATCGAATAGCACGTATTCGTGCCAATTATCGATAGAAGGAACGATTGCGGGAGCTGGGAAGTGAATCCTCACCAATCGTCGATGCAAAACGATTGCAAACATCGAATAGCACGTATTCGTGCCAATTATCGGTACAAAGAACGATTGCGGGAGCTGGGAAGTCAATCCTTTCCTACCGTCGATGCGAAACGATTGGAAACATCGAATATCACGTATTCGTGCGAATTTTAGATAGAAAGAATGATTGCGGGAGCTGGGAAGTGAATCCTTACCTACCGTCGATGCGAAACGATTGGAAACATCGAATATCACGTATGCGTGCCAATTATCGATAGAACGAACGATTGCGGGAGCTGGAAAGTGGATCCTTAGCTACCGTCGATGCAGAACGATTGGAAACATCGAATATCACATATTCGTGTCAATTATCGATAGAAAGAACGATTGCGGGAGCTGGGAAGTGAATCCTCAGCTACCGTCGATGCAGAACGATTGGAAACATCGAATATCACGTATGCGTGCCAATTATCGATAGAAAGAACGATTGCGGGAGCTGGGAAGTGAATCCTTAGCTACCGTCGATGCAGAACGATTGGAAACATCGAATATCACATATTCGTGCCAATTAACGATAGAAAGAACGATTGCGGGTGCTGGGAAGTGAATTCTTAGCTACCGTCGATGCAGAACGATTGGAAACATCGAATAGCACGTATTCCTGCCAATTATCGATAGAAAGAACGATTATGGGGGCAGGGAAGTGAATCCTTAGCTACTGCCGATGCGAAACGATTGGAAACATCGAATATCACGTATTCGTCCGAATTTTAGATAGAAAGAATGATTGCGGGAGCTGGGAAGTGAATCCATACCTACCGTCGATGCGAAACGATTGGAAACATCGAATATCACGTATGCGTGCCAATTATCGATAGAACGAACGATTGCGGGAGCTGGAAAGTGGATCCTTAGCTACCGTCGATGCAAACGATTGCAAACATCGAATAGCACGTATTCGTGCCAATTATCGATAGAAAGAACGATTGCGGGAGCTGGGAAGTGAATCCTTACCTACCGTCGATGCAACACGATTGGAAACATCGAATATCACGTATTCGTGCGAATTTTAGATAGAAAGAATGATTGCGGGAGCTGGGAAGTGAATTCTTACCTACCGTCGATGCGAAACGATTGGAAACATCGAATATCACGTATGCGTGCCAATTATCGATAGAACGAACGATTGCGGGAGCTGGAAAGTGGATCCTTAGCTACCGTCGATGCGAAACGATTGCAAACATCGAATAGCACGTATTCGTGCCAATTATCGATAGAAAGAACGATTGCGGGAGCTGGGAAGTGAATCCTTACCTACCGTCGATGCGAAACGATTGGAAACATCCAATATCACGTATTCGTCCGAATTTTAGATAGAAAGAATGATTGCGGGAGCTGGGATGTGAATCCATACCTACCGTCGATGCGAAAGGATTGGAAACATCGAATATCACGTATGCGTGCCAATTATCGATAGAAAGAACGATTATGGGGGCAGGGAAGTGAATCCTTAGCTACCGCCGATGCGAAACGATTGGAAACATCGAATATCACGTATTCGTCCGAATTTTAGATAGAAAGAATGATTGCGGGAGCTGTGAAGTGAATCCATACCTACCGTCGATGCGAAACGATTGGAAAACATCGAATATCACGTATGCGTGCGAATTATCGATAGAACGAACGATTGCGGGAGCTGGAAAGTGGATCCTTAGCTACCGTCGATGCGAAACGATTGCAAACATCGAATAGCACGTATTCGTGCCAATTATCGATAGAAAGAACGATTGCGGGAGCTGGGAAGTGAATCCTTACCTACCGTCGATGCAACAAGATTGGAAACATCGAATATCACGTATTCGTGCGAATTTTAGATCGAAAGAATGATTGCGGGAGCTGGGAGGTGAATTCTTACCTACCGTCGATGCGAAACGATTGGAAACATCGAATATCACGTATGCGTGCCAACTATCGATAGAACGAACGATTGCGGGAGCTGGAAAGTGGATCCTAAGCTACCGTCGATGTAGAACGATTGGAAACATCGAATATCACGTATTCGTGCCAATTTTAGATAGAAAGAACGATTGCTGGAGCTGGGAAGTGAATCCTTAGCTACCGTCGACGCAGAACGATTGGAAACATCGAATTTCACGTATTCGTGCCAATTATCCATAGAAAGAACGATTGCGGGAGCAGGGAAGTGAATCCATACCTACCGTCGATGCAAAACGATTGGAAACATCGAATATCACGTATTCGTGCGAATTTTAGATAGAAAGAATGATTGCGGGAGCTGGGAAGTGGATCCTTAGCTACCGTCGATGCGAAACGATTGCAAACATCGAATAGCACGTATTCGTGCCAATTATCGGTACAAAGAACGATTGCGGGAGCTGGGAAGTGAATCCTTTCCTACCGTCGATGCGAAACGATTGGAAACATCGAATATCACGTATTCGTGCGAATTTTAGATAGAAAGAATGATTGCGGGAGCTGGGAAGTGAATCCTTACCTACCGTCGATGCGAAACGATTGCAAACATCGAATAGCACGTATTCGTGCCAATTATCGATAGAATGAACGATTGCGGGAGCTGGGAAGTGAATCCTTACCTACCGTCGATGCAACACGATTGGAAACATCGAATATCACGTATTCGTGCGAATTTTAGATAGAAAGAATGATTGCGGGAGCTGGGAAGTGAATTCTTACCTACCGTCGATGCGAAACGATTGGAAACATCGAATATCACGTATGCGTGCCAATTATCGATAGAACGAACGATTGCGGGAGCTGGAAAGTGAATCCTTACCTACCGTCGATGCGAAACGATTGGAAACATCGAATATCACGTATGCGTGCCAATTATCGATAGAACGAACGATTGCGGGAGCTGGAAAGTGAATCCTTACCTACCGTCGATGCGAAACGATTGGAAACATCGAATATCACGTATTCGTCCGAATGTTAGATAGAACGAATGATTGCGGGAGCTGGGATGTGAATCCATACCTACCGTCGATGCGAAACGATTGGAAACATCGAATATCACGTATGCGTGCCAATTATCGATAGAAAGAACGATTATGGGGTCAGGGAAGTGAATCCTCAGCTACCGTCGATGCAGAACGATTGGAAACATCGAATATCACGTATGCGTGCCAATTATCGATAGAAAGAACGATTGCGGTTGCTGGGAAGTGAATTCTTAGCTACCGTCGATGCAGAACGATTGGAAACATCGAATATCACGTATGCGTGCCAATTATCGATAGAAAGAACGATTATGGGGTCAGGGAAGTGAATCCTCAGCTACCGTCGATGCAGAACGATTGGAAACATCGAATATCACGTATGCGTGCCAATTATTGATAGAAAGAACGATTGCGGTTGCTGGGAAGTGAATTCTTAGCTACCGTCGATGCAGAACGATTGGAAACATCGAATATCACGTATGCGTGCCAATTATCGATAGAAAGAACGATTGCTGGAGCTGGGAAGTGAATCCTTACCTACCGTCGATGCAAAACGATTGGAAACATCGAATATCACGTATTCGTGCGAATTTTAGATAGAAAGAATGATTGCGGGAGCTGGGAAGTGAATCCTTACCTACCGTCGATGCGAAACGATTGGAAACATCGAATATCACGTATGCGTGCCAATTTTAGATAGAAAGAACGATTGCTGGAGCTGGGAAGTGAATCCTTACCTACCGTCGATGCAAAACGATTGGAAACATCGAATATCACGTATGCGTGCTAATTATCGATAGAAAGAACGATTGCGGGAGCTGGGAAGTTAATCCTCACCTATCGTCGATGCAAAACGATTGCAAACATCGAATAGCACGTATTCGTGCCAATTATCGATAGAAAGAACGATTGCGGGAGCTGGGAAGTGAATCCTTACCTACCGTCGATGCAAAACGATTGGAAACCTCGAATAGCACGTATTGGTGTCAATTATCGATAGAAAGAACGATTGCTGGAGCTGGGAAGTGAATCCTTAGCTACCGTCGATGCAGAACGATTGGAAACATCGAATTTCACGTATTCGTGCCAATTATCCATAGAAAGAACGATTGCGGCAGCAGGGAAGTGAATCCATACCTACCGCCGATGCGAAACGATTGGAAACATCGAATATCACGTATTCGTGCGAATTTTAGATAGAAAGAACGATTGCGGGAGCAGGGAAGTGAATCCATACCTACCGCCGATGCGAAACGATTGGAAACATCGAATATCACGTATTCGTGCGAATTTTAGATAGAAAGAATGATTGCGGGAGCTGGGAAGTGAATCCATACCTACCGTCGATGCGAAACGATTGGAAACATCGAATATCGCGTATTCGTGCCAATTATCGATAGAAAGAACGATTGCGGGAGCTGGGAAGTGAATCCTTACCTCCCGTCGATGCAGAACGATTGGAAACATCGAATGTAACGTATTCGAGCCAATTACCGACAGAAAGAACGATTGCGAGGGCTGGGAAGTGAATCCTTACCTACCGTCGATGAAAAACGATTGGAAACATCGAATAGCACGTATTCGTGCCAATTATCGATAGAAAGAACGATTGCGGGAGCTGGGAAGTGAATCCTTTCCTACCGTCGATGCGAAACGATTGGAAACATCGAATATCACGTATTCGTGCGAATTTTAGATAGAAAGAATGATTGCGGGAGCTGGGAAGTGAATCCTTACCTACCGTCGATGCGAAACGATTGGAAACATCGAATATCACGTATGCGTGCCAATTATCGATAGAACGAACGATTGCGGGAGCTGGAAAGTGGATCCTTAGCTACCGTCGATGCAGAACGATTGGAAACATCGAATATCACATATTCGTGTCAATTATCGATAGAAAGAACGATTGCGGGAGCTGGGAAGTGAATCCTCAGCTACCGTCGATGCAGAACGATTGGAAACATCGAATATCACGTATGCGTGCCAATTATCGATAGAAAGAACGATTGCGGGAGCTGGGAAGTGAATCCTTAGCTACCGTCGATGCAGAACGATTGGAAACATCGAATATCACATATTCGTGCCAATTAACGATAGAAAGAACGATTGCGGGTGCTGGGAAGTGAATTCTTAGCTACCGTCGATGCAGAACGATTGGAAACATCGAATAGCACGTATTCCTGCCAATTATCGATAGAAAGAACGATTGCGGGAGCTGGGAAGTGAATCCTTACCTACCGTCGATGCGAAACGATTGGAAACATCGAATATCACGTATTCGTCCGAATTATAGATAGAAAGAATGATTGCGGGAGCTGGGAAGTGAATGCATACCTACCGTCGATGCGAAACGATTGGAAACATCGAATATCACGTATGCGTCCCAATTATCGATAGAAAGAACGATTATGGGGGCAGGGAAGTGAATCCTTAGCTACCGCCGATGCGAAACGATTGGAAACATCGAATATCACGTATTCGTGCGAATTTTAGATAGAAAGAATGATTGCGGGAGCTGGGAAGTGAATTCTTACCTACCGTCGATGCGAAACGATTGGAAACATCGAATATCACGTATGCGTGCCAATTATCGATAGAACGAACGATTGCGGGAGCTGGAAAGTGGATCCTTAGCTACCGTCGATGTAGAACGATTGGAAACATCGAATATCACGTATTCGTGCCAATTTTAGATAGAAAGAACGATTGCTGGAGCTGGGAAGTGAATCCTTACCTACCGTCGATGCAAAACGATTGGAAACATAGAATATCACGTATGCGTGCTAATTATCGATAGAAAGAACGATTGCGGGAGCTGGGAAGTGAATCCTTACCTACCGTCGATGCAAAACGATTGGAAACCTCGAATAGCACGTATTCGTGCCAATTATCGATAGAAAGAACGATTGCTGGAGCTGGGAAGTGAATCCTTAGCTACCGTCGACGCAGAACGATTGGAAACATCGAATTTCACGTATGCGTGCCAATTATCGATAGAAAGAACGAATATGGGGGCAGGGAAGTGAATCCTTAGCTACCGCCGATGCGAAACGATTGGAAACATCGAATATCACGTATTCGTCCGAATTTTAGATAGAAAGAATGATTGCGGGAGCTGGGAAGTGAATCCATACCTACCGTCGATGCGAAACGATTGGAAACATCGAATATCACGTATGCGTGCCAATTATCGATAGAACGAACGATTGCGGGAGCTGGAAAGTGGATCCTTAGCTACCGTCGATGCGAAACGATTGCAAACATCGAATAGCACGTATTCGTGCCAATTATCGATAGAAAGAACGATTGCGGGAGCTGGGAAGTGAATCCTTACCTACCGTCGATGCAACACGATTGGAAACATCGAATATCACGTATTCGTGCGAATTTTAGATAGAAAGAATGATTGCGGGACCTGGGAAGTGAATTCTTACCTACCGTCGATGCGAAGCGATTGGAAACATCGAATATCACGTATGCGTGCCAATTATCGATAGAACGAACGATTGCGGGAGCTGGAAAGTGGATCCTTAGCTACCGTCGATGCGAAACGATTGCAAACATCGAATAGCACGTATTCGTGCCAATTATCGATAGAAAGAACGATTGCGGGAGCTGGGAAGTGAATCCTTACCTACCGTCGATGCGAAACGATTGGAAACATCGAATATCACGTATTCGTCCGAATTTTAGATAGAAAGAATGATTGCGGGAGCTGGGAAGTGAATCCATACCTACCGTTGATGCGAAACGATTGGAAACATCGAATATCACGTATGCGTGCCAATTATCGATAGAAAGAACGATTATGGGGGCAGGGAAGTGAATCCTTAGCTACCGCCGATGCGAAACGATTGGAAACATCGAATATCACGTATTCGTGCGAATTTTAGATAGAAAGAATGATTGCGGGAGCTGGGAAGTGAATCCTTACCTGCCGTCGATGCGAAACGATTGGAAACATCGAATATCACGTATGCGTGCTAATTATCGATAGAAGGAACGATTGCGGGAGCTGGAAAGTGGATCCTTAGCTACCGTCGATGCAGAACGATTGGAAACATCGAGTATCACGTATTCGTCCGAATTTTAGATAGAAAGAATGATTGCGGGAGCTGGGATGTGAATCCATACCTACCGTCGATGCGAAACGATTGGAAACATCGAATATCACGTATGCGTGCGAATTTTAGATAGAAAGAATGATTGCGGGAGCTGGGAAGTGAATCCTTACCTACCGTCGATGCGAAACGATTGGTAACATCGAATATCACGTATTCGTCCGAATTTTAGATAGAAAGAATGATTGCGGGAGCTGGGATGTGAATCCATACCTACCGTCGATGCGAAACGATTGGAAACATCGAATATCACGTATGCGTGCCAATTATCGATAGAAAGAACGATTATGGGGGCAGGGAAGTGAATCCTCAGCTACCGTCGATGCAGAAAGATTGGAAACATCGAATATCACGTATGCGTGCCAATTACCGATAGAAAGAACGATTGCGGTTGCTGGGAAGTGAATTCTTAGCTACCGTCGATGCAGAACGATTGGAAACATCGAATATCACGTATGCGTGCCAATTATCGATAGAAAGAACGATTGCTGGAGCTGGGAAGTGAATCCTTACATACCGTCGATGCAAAACGATTGGAAACATCGAATATCACGTATTCGTGCGAATTTTAGATAGAAAGAATGATTGCGGGAGCTGGGAAGTGAATCCTTACCTACCGTCGATGCGAAACGATTGGAAACATCGAATATCACGTATGCGTGCCAATTTTAGATAGAAAGAACGATTGCTGGAGCTGGGAAGTGAATCCTTACCTACCGTCGATGCAAAACGATTGGAAACATCGAATATCACGTATGCGTGCTAATTATCGATAGAAAGAACGATTGCGGGAGCTGGGAAGTTAATCCTCACCTATCGTCGATGCAAAACGATTGCAAACATCGAATAGCACGTATTCGTGCCAATTATCGATAGAAAGAACGATTGCGGGAGCTGGGAAGTGAATCCTTACCTACCGTCGATGCAAAACGATTGGAAACCTCGAATAGCACGTATTCGTGTCAATTATCGATAGAAAGAACGATTGCTGGAGCTGGGAAGTGAATCCTTAGCTACCGTCGTTGCAGAACGATTGGAAACATCGAATATCACGTATTCGTCCGAATTTTAGATAGAAAGAATGATTGCGGGAGCTGGGAAGTGAATCCATACCTACCGTTGATGCGAAACGATTGGAAACATCGAATATCACGTATGCGTGCCAATTATCGATAGAAAGAACGATTATGGGGGCAGGGAAGTGAATCCTTAGCTACCGCCGATGCGAAACGATTGGAAACATCGAATATCACGTATTCGTGCGAATTTTAGATAGAAAGAATGATTGCGGGAGCTGGGAAGTGAATCCTTACCTGCCGTCGATGCGAAACGATTGGAAACATCGAATATCACGTATGCGTGCTAATTATCGATAGAAGGAACGATTGCGGGAGCTGGAAAGTGAATCCTTAGCTACCGTCGATGCAGAACGATTGGAAACATCGAGTATCACGTATTCGTCCGAATTTTAGATAGAAAGAATGTTTGCGGGAGCTGGGATGTGAATCCATACCTACCGTCGATGCGAAACGATTGGAAACATCGAATATCACGTATGCGTGCGAATTTTAGATAGAAAGAATGATTGCGGGAGCTGGGAAGTGAATCCTTACCTACCGTCGATGCGAAACGATTGGTAACATCGAATATCACGTATTCGTCCGAATTTTAGATAGAAAGAATGATTGCGGGAGCTGGGATGTGAATCCATACCTACCGTCGATGCGAAACGATTGGAAACATCGAATATCACGTATGCGTGCCAATTATCGATAGAAAGAACGATTATGGGGGCAGGGAAGTGAATCCTCAGCTACCGTCGATGCAGAAAGATTGGAAACATCGAATATCACGTATGCGTGCCAATTATCGATAGAAAGAACGATTGCGGTTGCTGGGAAGTGAATTCTTAGCTACCGTCGATGCAGAACGATTGGAAACATCGAATATCACGTATGCGTGCCAATTATCGATAGAAAGAACGATTGCTGGAGCTGGGAAGTGAATCCTTACATACCGTCGATGCAAAACGATTGGAAACATCGAATATCACGTATTCGTGCGAATTTTAGATAGAAAGAATGATTGCGGGAGCTGGGAAGTGAATCCTTACCTACCGTCGATGCGAAACGATTGGAAACATCGAATATCACGTATGCGTGCCAATTTTAGATAGAAAGAACGATTGCTGGAGCTGGGAAGTGAATCCTTACCTACCGTCGATGCAAAACGATTGGAAACATCGAATATCACGTATGCGTGCTAATTATCGATAGAAAGAATGATTGCGGGAGCTGGGAAGTTAATCCTCACCTATCGTCGATGCAAAACGATTGCAAACATCGAATAGCACGTATTCGTGCCAATTATCGATAGAAAGAACGATTGCGGGAGCTGGGAAGTGAATCCTTACCTACCGTCGATGCAAAACGATTGGAAACCTCGAATAGCACGTATTCGTGTCAATTATCGATAGAAAGAACGATTGCTGGAGCTGGGAAGTGAATCCTTAGCTACCGTCGTTGCAGAACGATTGGAAACATCGAATTTCACGTATTCGTGCCAATTATCCATAGAAAGAACGATTGCGGCAGCAGGGAAGTGAATCCATACCTACCGCCGATGCGAAACGATTAGAAACATCGAATATCACGTATTCGTGCGAATTTTAGATAGAAAGAACGATTGCGGGAGCAGGGAAGTGAATCCATACCTACCGCCGATGCGAAACGATTGGAAACATCGAATATCACGTATTCGTGCGAATTTTAGATAGAAAGAATGATTGCGGGAGCTGGGAAGTGGATCCTTAGCTACCGTCGATGCAGAACGATTAGAAACATCGAATATCACATATTCGTGCCAATTATCGATAGAAAGAACGATTGCGGGAGCTGGGAAGTGAATCCTCAGCTACCATCGATGCAGAACGATTGGAAACATCGAATATCACGTATCCGTGCCAATTATCAATAGAAAGAACGATTGCGGGAGCTGGGAAGTGAATCCTTAGCTACCGCCGATGCGAAACGATTGGAAACATCGAATATCACGTATTCGTGCGAATTTTAGATAGAAAGAATGATTGCGGGAGCTGGGAAGTGAATCCATACCTACCGCCGATGCGAAACCATTGGAAACATCGAATATCACGTATTCGTGTGAATTTTAGATAGAAAGAATGATTGCGGGAGCTGGGAAGTGAATCCTTACCTACCGTCGATGCGAAACGATTGGAAACATCGAATATCACGTATGCGTGCCAATTATCGATAGAACGAACGATTGCGGGAGCTGGAAAGTGAATCCTTAGCTACCGTCGATGCAGAACGATTAGAAACATCGAATATCACATATTCGTGCCAATTATCGATAGAAAGAACGATTGCGGGAGCTGGGAAGTGAATCCTCAGCTACCATCGATGCAGAACGATTGGAAACATCGAATATCACGTATCCGTGCCAATTATCAATAGAAAGAACGATTGCGGGAGCTGGGAAGTGAATCCTTAGCTACCGCCGATGCGAAACGATTGGAAACATCGAATATCACGTATTCGTGCGAATTTTAGATAGAAAGAATGATTGCGGGAGCTGGGAAGTGAATCCATACCTACCGCCGATGCGAAACCATTGGAAACATCGAATATCACGTATTCGTGTGAATTTTAGATAGAAAGAATGATTGCGGGAGCTGGGAAGTGAATCCTTACCTACCGTCGATGCGAAACGATTGGAAACATCGAATATCACGTATGCGTGCCAATTATCGATAGAACGAACGATTGCGGGAGCTGGAAAGTGAATCCTTAGCTACCGTCGATGCAGAACGATTAGAAACATCGAATATCACATATTCGTGCCAATTATCGATAGAAAGAACGATTGCGGGAGCTGGGAAGTGAATCCTCAGCTACCATCGATGCAGAACGATTGGAAACATCGAATATCACGTATCCGTGCCAATTATCAATAGAAAGAACGATTGCGGGAGCTGGAAAGTGAATCCTTAGCTACCGTCGATGCAGAACGATTAGAAACATCGAATATCACATATTCGTGCCAATTATCGATAGAAAGAACGATTGCGGGAGCTGGGAAGTGAATCCTTACCTCCCGTCGATGCAGAACGATTGGAAACATCGAATGTAACGTATTCGAGCCAATTACCGACAGAAAGAACGATTGCGAGGGCTGGGAAGTGAATCCTTACCTACCGTCGATGAAAAACGATTGGAAACATCGAATAGCACGTATTCGTGCCAATTATCGATAGAAGGAACGATTGCGGGAGCTGGGAAGTGAATCCTCACCAATCGTCGATGCAAAACGATTGCAAACATCGAATAGCACGTATTCGTGCCAATTATCGGTACAAAGAACGATTGCGGGAGCTGGGAAGTCAATCCTTTCCTACCGTCGATGCGAAACGATTGGAAACATCGAATATCACGTATTCGTGCGAATTTTAGATAGAAAGAATGATTGCGGGAGCTGGGAAGTGAATCCTTACCTACCGTCGATGCGAAACGATTGGAAACATCGAATATCACGTATGCGTGCCAATTATCGATAGAACGAACGATTGCGGGAGCTGGAAAGTGGATCCTTAGCTACCGTCGATGCAGAACGATTGGAAACATCGAATATCACATATTCGTGTCAATTATCGATAGAAAGAACGATTGCGGGAGCTGGGAAGTGAATCCTCAGCTACCGTCGATGCAGAACGATTGGAAACATCGAATATCACGTATGCGTGCCAATTATCGATAGAAAGAACGATTGCGGGAGCTGGGAAGTGAATCCTTAGCTACCGTCGATGCAGAACGATTGGAAACATCGAATATCACATATTCGTGCCAATTAACGATAGAAAGAACGATTGCGGGTGCTGGGAAGTGAATTCTTAGCTACCGTCGATGCAGAACGATTGGAAACATCGAATAGCACGTATTCCTGCCAATTATCGATAGAAAGAACGATTATGGGGGCAGGGAAGTGAATCCTTAGCTACCGCCGATGCGAAACGATTGGAAACATCGAATATCACGTATTCGTCCGAATTTTAGATAGAAAGAATGATTGCGGGAGCTGGGAAGTGAATCCATACCTACCGTCGATGCGAAACGATTGGAAACATCGAATATCACGTATGCGTGCCAATTATCGATAGAACGAACGATTGCGGGAGCTGGAAAGTGGATCCTTAGCTACCGTCGATGCAAACGATTGCAAACATCGAATAGCACGTATTCGTGCCAATTATCGATAGAAAGAACGATTGCGGGAGCTGGGAAGTGAATCCTTACCTACCGTCGATGCAACACGATTGGAAACATCGAATATCACGTATTCGTGCGAATTTTAGATAGAAAGAATGATTGCGGGAGCTGGGAAGTGAATTCTTACCTACCGTCGATGCGAAACGATTGGAAACATCGAATATCACGTATGCGTGCCAATTATCGATAGAAAGAACGATTATGGGGGCAGGGAAGTGAATCCTTAGCTACCGCCGATGCGAAACGATTGGAAACATCGAATATCACGTATTCGTCCGAATTTTAGATAGAAAGAATGATTGCGGGAGCTGTGAAGTGAATCCATACCTACCGTCGATGCGAAACGATTGGAAACATCGAATATCACGTATGCGTGCGAATTATCGATAGAACGAACGATTGCGGGAGCTGGAAAGTGGATCCTTAGCTACCGTCGATGCGAAACGATTGCAAACATCGAATAGCACGTATTCGTGCCAATTATCGATAGAAAGAACGATTGCGGGAGCTGGGAAGTGAATCCTTACCTACCGTCGATGCAACAAGATTGGAAACATCGAATATCACGTATTCGTGCGAATTTTAGATAGAAAGAATGATTGCGGGAGCTGGGAGGTGAATTCTTACCTACCGTCGATGCGAAACGATTGGAAACATCGAATATCACGTATGCGTGCCAACTATCGATAGAACGAACGATTGCGGGAGCTGGAAAGTGGATCCTAAGCTACCGTCGATGTAGAACGATTGGAAACATCGAATATCACGTATTCGTGCCAATTTTAGATAGAAAGAACGATTGCTGGAGCTGGGAAGTGAATCCTTAGCTACCGTCGACGCAGAACGATTGGAAACATCGAATTTCACGTATTCGTGCCAATTATCCATAGAAAGAACGATTGCGGGAGCAGGGAAGTGAATCCATACCTACCGTCGATGCGAAACGATTGGAAACATCGAATATCACGTATGCGTGCCAATTATCGATAGAACGAACGATTGCGGGAGCTGGAAAGTGGATCCTTAGCTACCGTCGATGCGAAACGATTGCAAACATCGAATAGCACGTATTCCTGCCAATTATCGATAGAAAGAACGATTGCGGGAGCTGGGAAGTGAATCCTTACCTACCGTCGATGCGAAACGATTGGAAACATCGAATATCACGTATTCGTCCGAATTTTAGATAGAAAGAATGATTGCGGGAGCTGGGAAGTGAATCCATACCTACCGTTGATGCGAAACGATTGGAAACATCGAATATCACGTATGCGTGCCAATTATCGATAGAAAGAACGATTATGGGGGCAGGGAAGTGAATCCTTACCTAACGTTGATGCAAAACGATTGGAAACATCACGTATTCGTGCAAATTATCTATAGAAAGAACGATTGCGGGAGCTGGGAAGTGAATACTTACCTACCGCCGATGCAACACGATTGGAAACATCGAATATCACGTATTCGTCCGAATTTTAGATAGAAAGAATGATTGCGGGAGCTGGGAAGTGAATCCATACCTACCGTCGATGCGAAACGATTGGAAACATCGAATATCACGTATGCGTGCCAATTATCGATAGAACGAACGATTGCGGGAGCTGGAAAGTGGATCCTTAGCTACCGTCGATGCGAAACGATTGCAAACATCGAATAGCACGTATTCGTGCCAATTATCGATAGAAAGAACGATTGCGGGAGCTGGGAAGTGAATCCTTACCTAACGTTGATGCAAAACGATTGGAAACATCACGTATTCGTGCAAATTATCTATAGAAAGAACGATTGCGGGAGCTGGGAAGTGAATACTTACCTACCGTCGATGCAACACGATTGGAAACATCGAATATCACGTATTCGTGCGAATTTTAGATAGAAAGAATGATTGCGGGAGCTGGGAAGTGAATTCTTACCTACCGTCGATGCGAAACGATTGGAAACATCGAATATCACGTATGCGTGCCAATTATCGATAGAACGAACGATTGCGGGAGCTGGAAAGTGGATCCTTAGCTACCGTCGATGCGAAACGATTGCAAACATCGAATAGCACGTATTCGTGCCAATTATCGATAGAAAGAACGATTGCGGGAGCTGGGAAGTGAATCCTTACCTACCGTCGATGCGAAACGATTGGAAACATCGAATATCACGTATTCGTCCGAATTTTAGATAGAAAGAATGATTGCGGGAGCTGGGAAGTGAATCCATACCTACCGTTGATGCGAAACGATTGGAAACATCGAATATCACGTATGCGTGCCAATTATCGATAGAAAGAACGATTATGGGGGCAGGGAAGTGAATCCTTAGCTACCGCCGATGCGAAACGATTGGAAACATCGAATATCACGTATTCGTGCGAATTTTAGATAGAAAGAATGATTGCGGGAGCTGGGAAGTGAATCCTTACCTACCGTCGATGCGAAACGATTGGAAACATCGAATATCACGTATGCGTGCTAATTATCGATAGAACGAACGATTGCGGGAGCTGGAAAGTGGATCCTTAGCTACCGTCGATGCAGAACGATTGGAAACATCGAGTATCACGTATTCGTGCCAATTTTAGATAGAAAGAACGATTGCTGGAGCTGGGAAGTGAATCCTTACCTACCGTCGATGCAAAACGATAGGAAACATCGAATATCACGTATGCGTGCTAATTATCGATAGAAAGAACGATTGCGGGAGCTGGGAAGTGAATCCTTAGCTACCGTCGATGCAGAACGATTGGAAACATCGAATATCACATATTAGTGCCAATTAACGATAGAAAGAACGATTGCGGGTGCTGGGAAGTGAATTCTTAGCTACCGTCGATGCAGAACGATTGGAAACATCGAATATCACATATTCGTGTCAATTATCGATAGAAAGAACGATTGCGGGAGCTGGGAAGTGAATCCTTACCTACCGTCGATGCAAAACGATAGGAAACATCGAATATCACGTATGCGTGCTAATTATCGATAGAAAGAACGATTGCGGGAGCTGGGAAGTGAATCCTTAGCTACCGTCAATGCAGTACGATTGGAAACATCGAATTTCACGTATTCGTGCCAATTTTAGATAGAAAGAACGATTGCGGGAGCTGGGAAGTGAATCCTCAGCTACCGTCGATGCAGAACGATTGGAAACATCGAATATCACGTATGCGTGCAACTTATCGATAGAAAGAACGATTGCGGGAGCTGGAAAGTGGATCCTTAGCTACCGTCGATGCGAAACGATTGCAAACATCGAATAGCACGTATGCGTGCCACTTATCGATAGAAAGAACGATTGCGGGAGCTGGAAAGTGGATCCTTAGCTACCGTCGATGCGAAACGATTGCAAACATCGAATAGCACGTATTCGTGTCAATTATCGATAGAAAGAACGATTGCTGGAGCTGGGAAGTGAATCCTTAGCTACCGTCGATGCAGAACGATTGGAAACATCGAATTTCACGTATTCGTGCCAATTATCCATAGAAAGAACGATTGCGGCAGCAGGGAAGTGAATCCACACCTACCGCCGATGCGAAACGATTGGAAACATCGAATATCACGTATTCGTGCGAATTTTAGATAGAAAGAACGATTGCGAGAGCAGGGAAATGAATCCATACCTACCGCCGATGCGAAACGATTGGAAACATCGAATATCACGTATTCGTGCGAATTTTAGATAGAAAGAATGATTGCGGGAGCTGGGAAGTGAATCCATACCTACCGCCGATGCGAAACCATTGGAAACATCGAATATCACATATTCGTGCCAATTATCGATAGAAAGAACGATTGCGGGAGCTGGGAAGTGAATCCTCAGCTACCATCGATGCAGAACGATTGGAAACATCGAATATCACGTATCCGTGCCAATTATCAATAGAAAGAACGATTGCGGGAGCTGGGAAGTAAATCCTTAGCTACCGCCGATGCGAAACGATTGGAAACATCGAATATCACGTATTCGTCCGAATTTTAGATAGAAAGAATGATTGCGGGAGCTGGGAAGTGAATCCATACCTACCGTCGATGCGAAACGATTGGAAACATCGAATATCGCGTATTCGTGCCAATTATCGATAGAAAGAACGATTGCGGGAGCTGGGAAGTGAATCCTTACCTCCCGTCGATCCAGAACGATTGGAAACATCGAATGTAACGTATTCGAGCCATTTACCGACAGAAAGAACGATTGCGAGGGCTGGGAAGTGAATCCTTACCTACCGTCGATGAAAAACGATTGGAAACATCGAATAGCACGTATTCGTGCCAATTATCGATAGAAAGAACGATTGCGGGAGCTGGGAAGTGAATCCTCACCAATCGTCGATGCAAAACGATTGCAAACATCGAATAGCACGTATTCGTGCCAATTATCGGTACAAAGAACGATTGCGGGAGCTGGGAAGTCAATCCTTTCTTACCGTCGATGCGAAACGATTCGAAACATCGAATATCACGTATTCGTGCGAATTTTAGATAGAAAGAATGATTGCGGGAGCTGGGAAGTGAATCCTTACCTACCGTCGATGCGAAACGATTGGAAACATCGAATATCACGTATGCGTGCCAATTATCGATAGAACGAACGATTGCGGGAGCTGGAAAGTGGATCCTTAGCTACCGTCGATGCAGAACGATTGGAAACATCGAATATCACATATTCGTGTCAATTATCGATAGAAAGAACGATTGCGGGAGCTGGGAAGTGAATCCTCAGCTACCGTCGATGCAGAACGATTGGAAACATCGAATATCACGTATGCGTGCCAATTATCGATAGAAAGAACGATTGCGGGAGCTGGGAAGTGAATCCTTAGCTACCGTCGATGCAGAACGATAGGAAACATCGAATAGCACGTATTCCTGCCAATTATCGATAGAAAGAACGATTGCGGGAGCTGGGAAGTGGATCCTTACCTACCGTCGATGCGAAACGATTGGAAACATCGAATATCACGTATTCGTCCGAATTTTAGATAGAAAGAATGATTGCGGGAGCTGGGAAGTGAATCCATACCTACCGTCGATGCGAAACGATTGGAAACATCGAATATCACGTATGCGTGCCAATTATCGATAGAAAGAACGATTATGGGGGCAGGGAAGTGAATCCTTAGCTACCGCCGATGCGAAACGATTGGAAACATCGAATATCACGTATTCGTCCGAATTTTAGATAGAAAGAATGATTGCGGGAGCTGGGAAGTGAATCCATACCTACCGTCGATGCGAAACGATTGGAAACATCGAATATCACGTATGCGTGCCAATTATCGATAGAACGAACGATTGCGGGAGCTGGAAAGTGGATCCTTAGCTACCGTCGATGCGAAACGATTGCAAACATCGAATAGCACGTATTCGTGCCAATTATCGATAGAAAGAACGATTGCGGGAGCTGGGAAGTGAATCCTTACCTACCGTCGATGCAACAAGATTGGAAACATCGAATATCACGTATTCGTGCGAATTTTAGATAGAAAGAATGATTGCGGGAGCTGGGAAGTGAATTCTTACCTACCGTCGATGCGAAACGTTTGGAAACATCGAATATCACGTATGCGTGCCAATTATCGATAGAACGAACGATTGCGGGAGCTGGAAAGTGGATCCTTAGCTACCGTCGATGTAGAACGATTGGAAACATCGAATATCACGTATTCGTGCCAATTTTAGATAGAAAGAACGATTGCTGGAGCTGGGAAGTGAATCCTTACCTACCGTCGATGCAAAACGATTGGAAACATAGAATATCACGTATTCGTCCGAATTTTATATAGAAAGAATGATTGCGGGAGCTGGGAAGTGAATCCATACCTACCGTCGATGCGAAACGATTGGAAACATCGAATATCACGTATGCGTGCCAATTATCGATAGAAAGAACGATTATGGGGGCAGGGAAGTGAATCCTTAGCTACCGCCGATGCGAAACGATTGGAAACATCGAATATCACGTATTCGTCCGAATTTTAGATAGAAAGAATGATTGCGGGAGCTGGGAAGTGAATCCTTACCTACCGTCGATGCAAAACGATTGGAAACCTCGAATAGCACGTATTCCTGCCAATTATCGATAGAAAGAACGATTGCTGGAGCTGGGAAGTGAATCCTTAGCTACCGTCGACGCAGAACGATTGGAAACATCGAATTTCACGTATTCGTGCCAATTATCCATAGAAAGAACGATTGCGGGAGCAGGGAAGTGAATCCATACCTACCGTCGATGCAAAACGATTGGAAACATCAAATATCACGTATTCGTGCGAATTTTAGATAGAAAGAATGATTGCGGGAGCTGGGAAGTGGATCCTTAGCTACCGTCGATGCGAAACGATTGCAAACATCGAATAGCACGTATTCCTGCCAATTATCGATAGAAAGAACGATTGCGGGAGCTGGGAAGTGAATCCTTACCTACCGTCGATGCGAAACGATTGGAAACATCGAATATCACGTATTCGTCCGAATTTTAGATAGAAAGAATGATTGCGGGAGCTGGGAAGTGAATCCATACCTACCGTCGATGCGAAACGATTGGAAACATCGAATATCACGTATGCGTGCCAATTATCGATAGAAAGAACGATTATGGGGGCAGGGAAGTGAATCCTTAGCTACCGCCGATGCGAAACGATTGGAAACATCGAATATCACGTATTCGTCCGAATTTTAGATAGAAAGAATGATTGCGGGAGCTGGGAAGTGAATTCTTACCTACCGTCGATGCGAAACGATTGGAAACATCGAATATCACGTATGCGTGCCAATTATCGATAGAACGAACGATTGCGGGAGCTGGAAAGTGGATCCTTAGCTACCGTCGATGCGAAACGATTGCAAACATCGAATAGCACGTATTCGTGCCAATTATCGATAGAAAGAACGATTGCGGGAGCTGGGAAGTGAATCCTTACCTACCGTCGATGCGAAACGATTGGAAACATCGAATATCACGTATTCGTCCGAATTTTAGATAGAAAGAATGATTGCGGGAGCTGGGAAGTGAATCCATACCTACCGTTGATGCGAAACGATTGGAAACATCGAATATCACGTATGCGTGCCAATTATCGATAGAAAGAACGATTATGGGGGCAGGGAAGTGAATCCTTAGCTACCGCCGATGCGAAACGATTGGAAACATCGAATATCACGTATTCGTGCGAATTTTAGATAGAAAGAATGATTGCGGGAGCTGGGAAGTGAATCCTTACCTACCGTCGATGCGAAACGATTGGAAACATCGAATATCACGTATGCGTGCTAATTATCGATAGAACGAACGATTGCGGGAGCTGGAAAGTGGATCCTTAGCTACCGTCGATGCAGAACGATTGGAAACATCGAGTATCACGTATTCGTGCCAATTTTAGATAGAAAGAACGATTGCTGGAGCTGGGAAGTGAATCCTTACCTACCGTCGATGCAAAACGATAGGAAACATCGAATATCACGTATGCGTGCTAATTATCGATAGAAAGAACGATTGCGGGAGCTGGGAAGTGAATCCTTAGCTACCGTCGATGCAGAACGATTGGAAACATCGAATATCACACATTAGTGCCAATTAACGATAGAAAGAACGATTGCGGGTGCTGGGAAGTGAATTCTTAGCTACCGTCGATGCAAAACGATTGGAAACATCGAATATCACATATTCGTGTCAATTATCGATAGAAAGAACGATTGCGGGAGCTGGGAAGTGAATCCTTACCTACCGTCGATGCAAAACGATAGGAAACATCGATTATCACGTATGCGTGCTAATTATCGATAGAAAGAACGATTGCGGGAGCTGGGAAGTGAATCCTTAGCTACCGTCAATGCAGTACGATTGGAAACATCGAATTTCACGTATTCGTGCCAATTTTAGATAGAAAGAACGATTGCGGGAGCTGGGAAGTGAATCCTCAGCTACCGTCGATGCAGAACGATTGGAAACATCGAATATCACGTATGCGTGCCACTTATCGATAGAAAGAACGATTGCGGGAGCTGGAAAGTGGATCCTTAGCTACCGTCGATGCGAAACGATTGCAAACATCGAATAGCACGTATTCCTGCCAATTATCGATAGAAAGAACGATTGCTGGAGCTGGGAAGTGAATCCTTACCTACCGTCGATGTAAAACGATTGGAAACAGCGAATATCACGTATTCGTGCGAATTTTAGATAGAAAGAATGATTGCGGGAGCTGGGAAGTGAATCCTTACCTACCGTCGATGCAAAACGATAGGAAACATCGAATATCACGTATGCGTGCTAATTATCGATAGAAAGAACGATTGCGGGAGCTGGGAAGTGAATCCTTAGCTACCGTCAATGCAGAACGATTGGAAACATCGAATTTCACGTATTCGTGCCAATTTTAGATAGAAAGAACGATTATGGGGTTAGGGAAGTGAATCCTTAGCTACCGCCGATGCGAAACGATTGGAAACATCGAATATCACGTATTCGTCCGAATTTTAGATAGAAAGAATGATTGCGGGTGCTGGGAAGTGAATCCATACCTACCGTCGATGCGAAACGATTGGAAACATCGAATATCACGTATTCGTGCCAATTATCGATAGAAAGAACGATTGCGGGAGCTGGGAAGTGAATCCTAACCTCCCGTCGATGCAGAACGATTGGAAACATCGAATGTAACGTATTCCTGCCAATTATCGATAGAAAGAACGATTGCGGGAGCTGGGAAGTGAATCCTTACCTACCGTCGATGCGAAACGATTGGAAACATCGAATATCACGTATTCGTCCGAATTTTAGATAGAAAGAATGATTGCGGGAGCTGGGAAGTGAATCCATACCTACCGTCGATGCGAAACGATTGGAAACATCGAATATCACGTATGCGTGCCAATTATCGATAGAAAGAACGATTATGGGGGCAGGGAAGTGAATCCTTAGCTACCGCCGATGCGAAACGATTGGAAACATCGAATATCACGTATTCGTCCGAATTTTAGATAGAAAGAATGATTGCGGGAGCTGGGAAGTGAATCCATACCTACCGTCGATGCGAAACGATTGGAAACATCGAATATCACGTATGCGTGCCAATTATCGATAGAACGAACGATTGCGGGAGCTGGAAAGTGGATCCTTAGCTACCGTCGATGCGAAACGATTGCAAACATCGAATAGCACGTATTCGTGCCAATTATCGATAGAAAGAACGATTGCGGGAGCTGGGAAGTGAATCCTTACCTAACGTTGATGCAAAACGATTGGAAACATCACGTATTCGTGCAAATTATCTATAGAAAGAACGATTGCGGGAGCTGGGAAGTGAATACTTACCTACCGTCGATGCAACACGATTGGAAACATCGAATATCACGTATTCGTGCGAATTTTAGATAGAAAGAATGATTGCGGGAGCTGGGAAGTGAATTCTTACCTACCGTCGATGCGAAACGATTGGAAACATCGAATATCACGTATGCGTGCCAATTATCGATAGAACGAACGATTGCGGGAGCTGGAAAGTGGATCCTTAGCTACCGTCGATGCGAAACGATTGCAAACATCGAATAGCACGTATTCGTGCCAATTATCGATAGAAAGAACGATTGCGGGAGCTGGGAAGTGAATCCTTACCTACCGTCGATGCGAAACGATTGGAAACATCGAATATCACGTATTCGTCCGAATTTTAGATAGAAAGAATGATTGCGGGAGCTGGGAAGTGAATCCATACCTACCGTTGATGCGAAACGATTGGAAACATCGAATATCACGTATGCGTGCCAATTATCGATAGAAAGAACGATTATGGGGGCAGGGAAGTGAATCCTTAGCTACCGCCGATGCGAAACGATTGGAAACATCGAATATCACATATTCGTGTCAATTATCGATAGAAAGAACGATTGCGGGAGCTGGGAAGTGAATCCTTACCTACCGTCGATGCAAAACGATAGGAAACATCGAATATCACGTATGCGTGCTAATTATCGATAGAAAGAACGATTGCGGGAGCTGGGAAGTGAATCCTTAGCTACCGTCAATGCAGTACGATTGGAAACATCGAATTTCACGTATTCGTGCCAATTTTAGATAGAAAGAACGATTGCGGGAGCTGGGAAGTGAATCCTCAGCTACCGTCGATGCAGAACGATTGGAAACATCGAATATCACGTATGCGTGCCACTTATCGATAGAAAGAACGATTGCGGGAGCTGGAAAGTGGATCCTTAGCTACCGTCGATGCGAAACGATTGCAAACATCGAATAGCACGTATTCCTGCCAATTATCGATAGAAAGAACGATTGCTGGAGCTGGGAAGTGAATCCTTACCTACCGTCGATGTAAAACGATTGGAAACAGCGAATATCACGTATTCGTGCGAATTTTAGATAGAAAGAATGATTGCGGGAGCTGGGAAGTGAATCCTTACCTACCGTCGATGCAAAACGATAGGAAACATCCAATATCACGTATGCGTGCTAATTATCGATAGAAAGAACGATTGCGGGAGCTGGGAAGTGAATCCTTAGCTACCGTCAATGCAGAACGATTGGAAACATCGAATTTCACGTATTCGTGCCAATTTTAGATAGAAAGAACGATTATGGGGTTAGGGAAGTGAATCCTTAGCTACCGCCGATGCGAAACGATTGGAAACATCGAATATCACGTATTCGTCCGAATTTTAGATAGAAAGAATGATTGCGGGTGCTGGGAAGTGAATCCATACCTACCGTCGATGCGAAACGATTGGAAACATCGAATATCACGTATTCGTGCCAATTATCGATAGAAAGAACGATTGCGGGAGCTGGGAAGTGAATCCTAACCTCCCGTCGAAGCAGAACGATTGGAAACATCGAATGCAACGTATTCGAGCCAATTACCGACAGAAAGAACGATTGCGAGGGCTGGGAAGTGAATCCTTACCTACCGTCGATGAAAAACGATTGGAAACATCGAATAGCACGTATTCGTGCCAATTATCGATAGAAACAACGATTGCGGGAGCTGGGAAGTGAATCCTCACCTATCGTCGATGCAAAACGATTGCAAACATCGAATAGCACGTATTCGTGCCAATTATCGATAGAAAGAACGATTGCGGGAGCTGGGAAGTGAATCCTTAGCTACCGTCAATGCAGAACGATTGGAAACATCGAATTTCACGTATTCGTGCCAATTTTAGATAGAAAGAACGATTATGGGGGCAGGGAAGTGAATCCTTAGCTACCGCCGATGCGAAACGATTGGAAACATCGAATATCACGTATTCGTCCGAATTTTAGATAGAAAGAATGATTGCGGGTGCTGGGAAGTGAATCCATACCTACCGTCGATGCGAAACGATTGGAAACATCGAATATCACGTATTCGTGCCAATTATCGATAGAAAGAACGATTGCGGGAGCTGGGAAGTGAATCCTAACCTCCCGTCGATGCAGAACGATTGGAAACATCGAATGTAACGTATTCGAGCCAATTACCGACAGAAAGAACGATTGCGAGGGCTGGGAAGTGAATCCTTACCTACCGTCGATGAAAAACGATTGGAAACATCGAATAGCACGTATTCGTGCCAATTATCGATAGAAACAACGATTGCGGGAGCTGGGAAGTGAATCCTCACCTATCGTCGATGCAAAACGATTGCAAACATCGAATAGCACGTATTCGTGCCAATTATCGGTACAAAGAACGATTGCGGGAGCTGGGAAGTGAATCCTTTCCTACCGTCGATGCGAAACGATTGGAAACATCGAATATCACTTATTCGTGCGAATTTTAGATAGAAAGAATGATTGCGGGTGCTGGGAAGTGAATCCTTACCTACCGTCGATGCGAAACGATTGGAAACATCGAATATCACGTATGCGTGCCAATTATCGATAGAACGAACGATTGCGGGAGCTGGAAAGTGGATCCTTAGCTACCGTCGATGCAGAACGATTGGAAACATCGAATATCACATATTCGTGCCAATTATCGATAGTAAGAACGATTGCGGGAGCTGGGAAGTGAATCCTCAGCTACCGTCGATGCAGAACGATTGGAAACATCGAATATCACGTATGCGTGCCAATTATCGATAGAAAGAACGATTGCGGGAGCTGGGAAGTGAATCCTTAGCTACCGTCAATGCAGAACGATTGGAAACATCGAATTTCACGTATTCGTGCCAATTTTAGATAGAAAGAACGATTATGGGGGCAGGGAAGTGAATCCTTAGCTACCGCCGATGCGAAACGATTGGAAACATCGAATATCACGTATTCGTCCGAATTTTAGATAGAAAGAATGATTGCGGGTGCTGGGAAGTGAATCCATACCTACCGTCGATGCGAAACGATTGGAAACATCGAATATCACGTATTCGTGCCAATTATCGATAGAAAGAACGATTGCGGGAGCTGGGAAGTGAATCCTAACCTCCCGTCGATGCAGAACGATTGGAAACATCGAATGTAACGTATTCGAGCCAATTACCGACAGAAAGAACGATTGCGAGGGCTGGGAAGTGAATTCTTACCTACCGTCGATGAAAAACGATTGGAAACATCGAATAGCACGTATTCGTGCCAATTATCGATAGAAACAACGATTGCGGGAGCTGGGAAG
The DNA here is from genome assembly GCA_963583965.1 of Nomada ferruginata. Taxonomy (NCBI): domain Eukaryota; kingdom Metazoa; phylum Arthropoda; class Insecta; order Hymenoptera; family Apidae; genus Nomada; species Nomada ferruginata. The sequence continues at coordinate 1,216,838 of OY757225.1, read as the reverse complement.
TGAATCCTCACCTATCGTCGATGCAAAACGATTGCAAACATCGAATAGCACGTATTCGTGCCAATTATCGGTACAAAGAACGATTGCGGGAGCTGGGAAGTGAATCCTTTCCTACCGTCAATGCGAAACGATTGGAAACATCGAATATCACTTATTCGTGCGAATTTTAGATAGAAAGAATGATTGCGGGTGCTGGGAAGTGAATCCTTACCTACCGTCGATGCGAAACGATTGGAAACATCGAATATCACGTATGCGTGCCAATTATCGATAGAACGAACGATTGCGGGAGCTGGAAAGTGGATCCTTAGCTACCGTCGATGCAGAACGATTGGAAACATCGAATATCACATATTCGTGCCAATTATCGATAGTAAGAACGATTGCGGGAGCTGGGAAGTGAATCCTCAGCTACCGTCGATGCAGAACGATTGGAAACATCGAATATCACGTATGCGTGCCAATTATCGATAGAAAGAACGATTGCGGGAGCTGGGAAGTGAATCCTTACCTACCGTCGATGCAAAACGATTGGAAACCTCGAATAGCACGTATTCGTGCCAATTATCGATAGAAAGAACGATTGCTGGAGCTGGGAAGTGAATCCTTAGCTACCGTCGACGCAGAACGATTGGAAACATCGAATTTCACGTATTCGTGCCAATTTTAGATAGAAAGAACGATTATGGGGGCAGGGAAGTGAATCCTTAGCTACCGCCGATGCGAAACGATTGGAAACATCGAATATCACGTATTCGTCCGAATTTTAGATAGAAAGAATGATTGCGGGTGCTGGGAAGTGAATCCATACCTACCGTCGATGCGAAACGATTTGAAACATCGAATATCACGTATTCGTGCCAATTATCGATAGAAAGAACGATTGCGGGAGCTGGGAAGTGAATCCTAACCTCCCGTCGATGCAGAACGATTGGAAACATCGAATGTAACGTATTCGAGCCAATTACCGACAGAAAGAACGATTGCGAGGGCTGGGAAGTGAATCCTTACCTACCGTCGATGCGAAACGATTGGAAACATCGAATATCACGTATGCGTGCCAATTATCGATAGAACGAACGATTGCGGGAGCTGGAAAGTGGATCCTTAGCTACCGTCGATGCAGAACGATTGGAAACATCGAATATCACATATTCGTGCCAATTATCGATAGAAAGAACGATTGCGGGAGCTGGGAAGTGAATCCTCAGCTACCGTCGATGCAGAACGATTGGAAACATCGAATATCACGTATGCGTGCCACTTATCGATAGAAAGAACGATTGCGGGAGCTGGAAAGTGGATCCTTAGCTACCGTCGATGCGAAACGATTGCAAACATCGAATAGCACGTATTCCTGCCAATTATCGATAGAAAGAACGATTGCTGGAGCTGGGAAGTGAATCCTTTCCTACCGTCGATGCGAAACGATTGGAAACATCGAATATCACTTATTCGTGCGAATTTTAGATAGAAAGAATGATTGCGGGTGCTGGGAAGTGAATCCTTACCTACCGTCGATGCGAAACGATTGGAAACATCGAATATCACGTATGCGTGCCAATTATCGATAGAACGAACGATTGCGGGAGCTGGAAAGTGGATCCTTAGCTACCGTCGATGCAGAACGATTGGAAACATCGAATATCACATATTCGTGCCAATTATCGATAGAAAGAACGATTGCGGGAGCTGGGAAGTGAATCCTCAGCTACCGTCGATGCAGAACGATTGGAAACATCGAATATCACGTATGCGTGCCAATTATCGATAGAAAGAACGATTGCGGGAGCTGGGAAGTGAATCCTTACCTACCGTCGATGCAAAACGATTGGAAACCTCGAATAGCACGTATGCGTGCCAATTATCGATAGAAAGAACGATTATGGGGGCAGGGAAGTGAATCCTTAGCTACCGCCGATGCGAAACGATTGGAAACATCGAATATCACATATTCGTGTCAATTATCGATAGAAAGAACGATTGCGGGAGCTGGGAAGTGAATCCTTACCTACCGTCGATGCGAAACGATTGGAAACATCGAATATCACGTATGCGTGCCAATTATCGATAGAAAGAACGATTATGGGGGCAGGGAAGTGAATCCTTAGCTACCGCCGATGCGAAACGATTGGAAACATCGAATATCACATATTCGTGTCAATTATCGATAGAAAGAACGATTGCGGGAGCTGGGAAGTGAATCCTTACCTACCGTCGATGCAAAACGATAGGAAACATCGAATATCACGTATGCGTGCTAATTATCGATAGAAAGAACGATTGCGGGAGCTGGGAAGTGAATCCTTAGCTACCGTCAATGCAGTACGATTGGAAACATCGAATTTCACGTATTCGTGCCAATTTTAGATAGAAAGAACGATTGCGGGAGCTGGGAAGTGAATCCTCAGCTACCGTCGATGCAGAACGATTGGAAACATCGAATATCACGTATGCGTGCCACTTATCGATAGAAAGAACGATTGCGGGAGCTGGAAAGTGGATCCTTAGCTACCGTCGATGCGAAACGATTGCAAACATCGAATAGCACGTATTCCTGCCAATTATCGATAGAAAGAACGATTGCTGGAGCTGGGAAGTGAATCCTTACCTACCGTCGATGTAAAACGATTGGAAACAGCGAATATCACGTATTCGTGCGAATTTTAGATAGAAAGAATGATTGCGGGAGCTGGGAAGTGAATCCTTACCTACCGTCGATGCAAAACGATAGGAAACATCCAATATCACGTATGCGTGCTAATTATCGATAGAAAGAACGATTGCGGGAGCTGGGAAGTGAATCCTTAGCTACCGTCAATGCAGAACGATTGGAAACATCGAATTTCACGTATTCGTGCCAATTTTAGATAGAAAGAACGATTATGGGGTTAGGGAAGTGAATCCTTAGCTACCGCCGATGCGAAACGATTGGAAACATCGAATATCACGTATTCGTCCGAATTTTAGATAGAAAGAATGATTGCGGGTGCTGGGAAGTGAATCCATACCTACCGTCGATGCGAAACGATTGGAAACATCGAACACCACGTATTCGTGCCAATTATCGATAGAAAGAACGATTGCGGGAGCTGGGAAGTGAATCCTAACCTCCCGTCGAAGCAGAACGATTGGAAACATCGAATGCAACGTATTCGAGCCAATTACCGACAGAAAGAACGATTGCGAGGGCTGGGAAGTGAATCCTTACCTACCGTCGATGAAAAACGATTGGAAACATCGAATAGCACGTATTCGTGCCAATTATCGATAGAAACAACGATTGCGGGAGCTGGGAAGTGAATCCTCACCTATCGTCGATGCAAAACGATTGCAAACATCGAATAGCACGTATTCGTGCCAATTATCGATAGAAAGAACGATTGCGGGAGCTGGGAAGTGAATCCTTAGCTACCGTCAATGCAGAACGATTGGAAACATCGAATTTCACGTATTCGTGCCAATTTTAGATAGAAAGAACGATTATGGGGGCAGGGAAGTGAATCCTTAGCTACCGCCGATGCGAAACGATTGGAAACATCGAATATCACGTATTCGTCCGAATTTTAGATAGAAAGAATGATTGCGGGTGCTGGGAAGTGAATCCATACCTACCGTCGATGCGAAACGATTGGAAACATCGAATATCACGTATTCGTGCCAATTATCGATAGAAAGAACGATTGCGGGAGCTGGGAAGTGAATCCTAACCTCCCGTCGATGCAGAACGATTGGAAACATCGAATGTAACGTATTCGAGCCAATTACCGACAGAAAGAACGATTGCGAGGGCTGGGAAGTGAATCCTTACCTACCGTCGATGAAAAACGATTGGAAACATCGAATAGCACGTATTCGTGCCAATTATCGATAGAAACAACGATTGCGGGAGCTGGGAAGTGAATCCTCACCTATCGTCGATGCAAAACGATTGCAAACATCGAATAGCACGTATTCGTGCCAATTATCGGTACAAAGAACGATTGCGGGAGCTGGGAAGTGAATCCTTTCCTACCGTCGATGCGAAACGATTGGAAACATCGAATATCACTTATTCGTGCGAATTTTAGATAGAAAGAATGATTGCGGGTGCTGGGAAGTGAATCCTTACCTACCGTCGATGCGAAACGATTGGAAACATCGAATATCACGTATGCGTGCCAATTATCGATAGAACGAACGATTGCGGGAGCTGGAAAGTGGATCCTTAGCTACCGTCGATGCAGAACGATTGGAAACATCGAATATCACATATTCGTGCCAATTATCGATAGAAAGAACGATTGCGGGAGCTGGGAAGTGAATCCTCAGCTACCGTCGATGCAGAACGATTGGAAACACCGAATATCACGTATGCGTGCCAATTATCGATAGAAAGAACGATTGCGGGAGCTGGGAAGTGAATCCTTACCTACCGTCGATGCAAAACGATTGGAAACCTCGAATAGCACGTATTCGTGCCAATTATCGATAGAAAGAACGATTGCTGGAGCTGGGAAGTGAATCCTTAGCTACCGTCGACGCAGAACGATTGGAAACATCGAATTTCACGTATTCGTGCCAATTTTAGATAGAAAGAACGATTATGGGGGCAGGGAAGTGAATCCTTAGCTACCGCCGATGCGAAACGATTGGAAACATCGAATATCACGTATTCGTCCGAATTTTAGATAGAAAGAATGATTGCGGGTGCTGGGAAGTGAATCCATACCTACCGTCGATGCGAAACGATTTGAAACATCGAATATCACGTATTCGTGCCAATTATCGATAGAAAGAACGATTGCGGGAGCTGGGAAGTGAATCCTAACCTCCCGTCGATGCAGAACGATTGGAAACATCGAATGTAACGTATTCGAGCCAATTACCGACAGAAAGAACGATTGCGAGGGCTGGGAAGTGAATCCTTACCTACCGTCGATGAAAAACGATTGGAAACATCGAATAGCACGTATTCGTGCCAATTATCGATAGAAACAACGATTGCGGGAGCTGGGAAGTGAATCCTCACCTATCGTCGATGCAAAACGATTGCAAACATCGAATAGCACGTATTCGTGCCAATTATCGGTACAAAGAACGATTGCGGGAGCTGGGAAGTGAATCCTTTCCTACCGTCGATGCGAAACGATTGGAAACATCGAATATCACTTATTCGTGCGAATTTTAGATAGAAAGAATGATTGCGGGTGCTGGGAAGTGAATCCTTACCTACCGTCGATGCGAAACGATTGGAAACATCGAATATCACGTATGCGTGCCAATTATCGATAGAACGAACGATTGCGGGAGCTGGAAAGTGGATCCTTAGCTACCGTCGATGCAGAACGATTGGAAACATCGAATATCACATATTCGTGCCAATTATCGATAGAAAGAACGATTGCGGGAGCTGGGAAGTGAATCCTCAGCTACCGTCGATGCAGAACGATTGGAAACATCGAATATCACGTATGCGTGCCAATTATCGATAGAAAGAACGATTGCGGGAGCTGGGAAGTGAATCCTTACCTACCGTCGATGCAAAACGATTGGAAACCTCGAATAGCACGTATTCGTGCCAATTATCGATAGAAAGAACGATTGCTGGAGCTGGGAAGTGAATCCTTAGCTACCGTCGACGCAGAACGATTGGAAACATCGAATTTCACGTATTCGTGCCAATTATCCATAGAAAGAACGATTGCGGGAGCAGGGAAGTGAATCCATACCTACCGTCGATGCAAAACGATTGGAAACATCGAATATCACGTATTCGTGCGAATTTTAGATAGAAAGAATGATTGCGGGAGCTGGGAAGTGGATCCTTAGCTACCGTCGATGCGAAACGATTGCAAACATTGAATAGCACGTATTCCTGCCAATTATCGATAGAAAGAACGATTATGGGGGCAGGGAAGTGAATCCTTAGCTACCGCCGATGCGAAACGACTGGAAACATCGAATATCACGTATTCGTGCGAATTTTAGATAGAAAGAATGATTGCGGGAGCTGGGAAGTGAATCCTTACCTACCGTCGATGCGAAACGATTGGAAACATCGAATATCACGTATGCGTGCTAATTATCGATAGAACGAACGATTGCGGGAGCTGGAAAGTGGATCCTTAGCTACCGTCGATGCAGAACGATTGGAAACATCGAGTATCACGTATTCGTGCCAATTTTAGATAGAAAGAACGATTGCTGGAGCTGGGAAGTGAATCCTTACCTACCGTCGATGCAAAACGATAGGAAACATCGAATATCACGTATGCGTGCTAATTATCGATAGAAAGAACGATTGCGGGAGCTGGGAAGTGAATCCTTAGCTACCGTCGATGCAGAACGATTGGAAACATCGAATATCACATATTAGTGCCAATTAACGATAGAAAGAACGATTGCGGGTGCTGGGAAGTGAATTCTTAGCTACCGTCGATGCAGAACGATTGGAAACATCGAGTATCACGTATTCGTGCCAATTTTAGATAGAAAGAACGATTGCTGGAGCTGGGAAGTGAATCCTTACCTACCGTCGATGCAAAACGATAGGAAACATCGAATAGCACGTATTCGTGCCAATTATCGATAGAAAGAACGATTGCGGGAGCTGGGAAGTGAATCCTCACCAATCGTCGATGCAAAACGATTGCAAACATCGAATAGCACGTATTCGTGCCAATTATCGGTACAAAGAACGATTGCGGGAGCTGGGAAGTCAATCCTTTCTTACCGTCGATGCGAAATGATTCGAAACATCGAATATCACGTATTCGTGCGAATTTTAGATAGAAAGAATGATTGCGGGAGCTGGGAAGTGAATCCTTACCTACCGTCGATGCGAAACGATTGGAAACATCGAATATCACGTATGCGTGCCAATTATCGATAGAACGAACGATTGCGGGAGCTGGAAAGTGGATCCTTAGCTACCGTCGATGCAGAACGATTGGAAACATCGAATATCACATATTCGTGTCAATTATCGATAGAAAGAACGATTGCGGGAGCTGGGAAGTGAATACTCAGCTACCGTCGATGCAGAACGATTGGAAACATCGAATATCACGTATGCGTGCCAATTATCGATAGAAAGAACGATTGCGGGAGCTGGGAAGTGAATCCTTAGCTACCGTCGATGCAGAACGATTGGAAACATCGAATAGCACGTATTCCTGCCAATTATCGATAGAAAGAACGATTGCGGGAGCTGGGAAGTGGATCCTTACCTACCGTCGATGCGAAACGATTGGAAACATCGAATATCACGTATTCGTCCGAATTTTAGATAGAAAGAATGATTGCGGGAGCTGGGAAGTGAATCCATACCTACCGTCGATGCGAAACGATTGGAAACATCGAATATCACGTATGCGTGCCAATTATCGATAGAAAGAACGATTATGGGGGCAGGGAAGTGAATCCTTAGCTACCGCCGATGCGAAACGATTGGAAACATCGAATATCACGTATTCGTCCGAATTTTAGATAGAAAGAATGATTGCGGGAGCTGGGAAGTGAATCCATACCTACCGTCGATGCGAAACGATTGGAAACATCGAATATCACGTATGCGTGCCAATTATCGATAGAACGAACGATTGCGGGAGCTGGAAAGTGGATCCTTAGCTACCGTCGATGCGAAACGATTGCAAACATCGAATAGCACGTATTCGTGCCAATTATCGATAGAAAGAACGATTGCGGGAGCTGGGAAGTGAATCCTTACCTACCGTCGATGCAACACGATTGGAAACATCGAATATCACGTATTCGTGCGAATTTTAGATAGAAAGAATGATTGCGGGAGCTGGGAAGTGAATTCTTACCTACCGTCGATGCGAAACGATTGGAAACATCGAATATCACGTATGCGTGCCAATTATCGATAGAACGAACGATTATGGGGGCAGGGAAGTGGATCCTTAGCTACCGTCGATGCGAAACGATTGCAAACATCGAATAGCACGTATTCGTGCCAATTATCGATAGAAAGAACGATTGCGGGAGCTGGGAAGTGAATCCTTACCTACCGTCGATGCGAAACGATTGGAAACATCGAATATCACGTATTCGTCCGAATTTTAGATAGAAAGAATGATTGCGGGAGCTGGGATGTGAATCCATACCTACCGTCGATGCGAAACGATTGGAAACATCGAATATCACGTATGCGTGCCAATTATCGATAGAAAGAACGATTATGGGGGCAGGGAAGTGAATCCTTAGCTACCGCCGATGCGAAACGATTGGAAACATCGAATATCACGTATTCGTCCGAATTTTAGATAGAAAGAATGATTGCGGGAGCTGGGAACTGAATCCATACCTACCGTCGATGCGAAACGATTGGAAACATCGAATATCACGTATGCGTGCCAATTATCGATAGAACGAACGATTGCGGGAGCTGGAAAGTGGATCCTTAGCTACCGTCGATGCGAAACGATTGCAAACATAGAATAGCACGTATTCGTGCCAATTATCGATAGAAAGAACGATTGCGGGAGCTGGGAAGTGAATCCTTACCTACCGTCGATGCAACAAGATTGGAAACATCGAATATCACGTATTCGTGCGAATTTTAGATAGTAAGAATGATTGCGGGAGCTGGGAAGTGAATTCTTACCTACCGTCGATGCGAAACGATTGGAAACATCGAATATCACGTATGCGTGCCAATTATCGATAGAAAGAACGATTGCTGGAGCTGGGAAGTGAATCCTTAGCTACCGTCGACGCAGAACGATTGGAAACATCGAATTTCACGTATTCGTGCCAATTATCCATAGAAAGAACGATTGCGGGAGCAGGGAAGTGAATCCATACCTACCGTCGATGCAAAACGATTGGAAACATCGAATATCACGTATTCGTGCGAATTTTAGATAGAAAGAATGATTGCGGGAGCTGGGAAGTGGATCCTTAGCTACCGTCGATGCGAAACGATTGCAAACATCGAATAGCACGTATTCCTGCCAATTATCGATAGAAAGAACGATTGCGGGAGCTGGGAAGTGAATCCTTACCTACCGTCGATGCGAAACGATTGGAAACATCGAATATCACGTATTCGTCCGAATTTTAGATAGAAAGAATGATTGCGGGAGCTGGGAAGTGAATCCATACCTACCGTCGATGCGAAACGATTGGAAACATCGAATATCACGTATGCGTGCCAATTATCGATAGAAAGAACGATTATGGGGGCAGGGAAGTGAATCCTTAGCTACCGCCGATGCGAAACGATTGGAAACATCGAATATCACGTATTCGTCCGAATTTTAGATAGAAAGAATGATTGCGGGAGCTGGGAAGTGAATCCATACCCACCGTCGATGCGAAACGATTGGAAACATCGAATATCACGTATGCGTGCCAATTATCGATAGAACGAACGATTGCGGGAGCTGGAAAGTGGATCCTTAGCTACCGTCGATGCGAAACGATTGCAAACATCGAATAGCACGTATTCGTGCCAATTATCGATAGAAAGAACGATTGCGGGAGCTGGGAAGTGAATCCTTACCTAACGTTGATGCAAAACGATTGGAAACATCACGTATTCGTGCAAATTATCTATAGAAAGAACGATTGCGGGAGCTGGGAAGTGAATACTTACCTACCGTCGATGCAACACGATTGGAAACATCGAATATCACGTATTCGTGCGAATTTTAGATAGAAAGAATGATTGCGGGAGCTGGGAAGTGAATTCTTACCTACCGTCGATGCGAAACGATTGGAAACATCGAATATCACGTATGCGTGCCAATTATCGATAGAACGAACGATTGCGGGAGCTGGAAAGTGGATCCTTAGCTACCGTCAATGCGAAACGATTGCAAACATCGAATAGCACGTATTCGTGCCAATTATCGATAGAAAGAACGATTGCGGGAGCTGGGAAGTGAATCCTTACCTACCGTCGATGCGAAACGATTGGAAACATCGAATATCACGTATTCGACCGAATTTTAGATAGAAAGAATGATTGCGGGAGCTGGGAAGTGAATCCATACCTACCGTTGATGCGAAACGATTGGAAACATCGAATATCACGTATGCGTGCCAATTATCGATAGAAAGAACGATTATGGGGGCAGGGAAGTGAATCCTTAGCTACGGCCGATGCGAAACGATTGGAAACATCGAATATCACGTATTCGTGCGAATTTTAGATAGAAAGAATGATTGCGGGAGCTGGGAAGTGAATCCTTACCTACCGTCGATGCGAAACGATTGGAAACATCGAATATCACGTATGCGTGCTAATTATCGATAGAACGAACGATTGCGGGAGCTGGAAAGTGGATCCTTAGCTACCGTCGATGCAGAACGATTGGAAACATCGAGTATCACGTATTCGTGCCAATTTTAGATAGAAAGAACGATTGCTGGAGCTGGGAAGTGAATCCTTACCTACCGTCGATGCAAAACGATAGGAAACATCGAATATCACGTATGCGTGCTAATTATCGATAGAAAGAACGATTGCGGGAGCTGGGAAGTGAATCCTTAGCTACCGTCGATGCAGAACGATTGGAAACATCGAATATCACATATTAGTGCCAATTAACGATAGAAAAAACGATTGCGGGTGCTGGGAAGTGAATTCTTAGCTACCGTCGATGCAAAACGATTGGAAACATCGAATATCACATATTCGTGTCAATTATCGATAGAAAGAACGATTGCGGGAGCTGGGAAGTGAATCCTTACCTACCGTCGATGCAAAACGATAGGAAACATCGATTATCACGTATGCGTGCTAATTATCGATAGAAAGAACGATTGCGGGAGCTGGGAAGTGAATCCTTAGCTACCGTCAATGCAGTACGATTGGAAACATCGAATTTCACGTATTCGTGCCAATTTTAGATAGAAAGAACGATTGCGGGAGCTGGGAAGTGAATCCTCAGCTACCGTCGATGCAGAACGATTGGAAACATCGAATATCACGTATGCGTGCCACTTATCGATAGAAAGAACGATTGCGGGAGCTGGAAAGTGGATCCTTAGCTACCGTCGATGCGAAACGATTGCAAACATCGAATAGCACGTATTCCTGCCAATTATCGATAGAAAGAACGATTGCTGGAGCTGGGAAGTGAATCCTTACCTACCGTCGATGTAAAACGATTGGAAACAGCGAATATCACGTATTCGTGCGAATTTTAGATAGAAAGAATGATTGCGGGAGCTGGGAAGTGAATCCTTACCTACCGTCGATGCAAAACGATAGGAAACATCGAATATCACGTATGCGTGCTAATTATCGATAGAAAGAACGATTGCGGGAGCTGGGAAGTGAATCCTTAGCTACCGTCAATGCAGAACGATTGGAAACATCGCATTTCACGTATTCGTGCCAATTTTAGATAGAAAGAACGATTATGGGGTTAGGGAAGTGAATCCTTAGCTACCGCCAATGCGAAACGATTGGAAACATCGAATATGACGTATTCGTCCACATTTTAGATAGAAAGAATGATTGCGGGTGCTGGGAAGTGAATCCATACCTACCGTCGATGCGAAACGATTGGAAACATCGAATATCACGTATTCGTGCCAATTATCGATAGAAAGAACGATTGCGGGAGCTGGGAAGTGAATCCTAACCTCCCGTCGATGCAGAACGATTGGAAACATCGAATGTAACGTATTCCTGCCAATTATCGATAGAAAGAACGATTGCGGGAGCTGGGAAGTGAATCCTTACCTACCGTCGATGCGAAACGATTGGAAACATCGAATATCACGTATTCGTCCGAATTTTAGATAGAAAGAATGATTGCGGGAGCTGGGAAGTGAATCCATACCTACCGTCGATGCGAAACGATTGGAAACATCGAATATCACGTATGCGTGCCAATTATCGATAGAAAGAACGATTATGGGGGCAGGGAAGTGAATCCTTAGCTACCGCCGATGCGAAACGATTGGAAACATCGAATATCACGTATTCGTCCGAATTTTAGATAGAAAGAATGATTGCGGGAGCTGGGAAGTGAATCCATACCTACCGTCGATGCGAAACGATTGGAAACATCGAATATCACGTATGCGTGCCAATTATCGATAGAACGAACGATTGCGGGAGCTGGAAAGTGGATCCTTAGCTACCGTCGATGCGAAACGATTGCAAACATCGAATAGCACGTATTCGTGCCAATTATCGATAGAAAGAACGATTGCGGGAGCTGGGAAGTGAATCCTTACCTAACGTTGATGCAAAACGATTGGAAACATCACGTATTCGTGCAAATTATCTATAGAAAGAACGATTGCGGGAGCTGGGAAGTGAATACTTACCTACCGTCGATGCAACACGATTGGAAACATCGAATATCACGTATTCGTGCGAATTTTAGATAGAAAGAATGATTGCGGGAGCTGGGAAGTGAATTCTTACCTACCGTCGATGCGAAACGATTGGAAACATCGAATATCACGTATGCGTGCCAATTATCGATAGAACGAACGATTGCGGGAGCTGGAAAGTGGATCCTTAGCTACCGTCGATGCGAAACGATTGCAAACATCGAATAGCACGTATTCGTGCCAATTATCGATAGAAAGAACGATTGCGGGAGCTGGGAAGTGAATCCTTACCTACCGTCGATGCGAAACGATTGGAAACATCGAATATCACGTATTCGTCCGAATTTTAGATAGAAAGAATGATTGCGGGAGCTGGGAAGTGAATCCATACCTACCGTTGATGCGAAACGATTGGAAACATCGAATATCACGTATGCGTGCCAATTATCGATAGAAAGAACGATTATGGGGGCAGGGAAGTGAATCCTTACCTACCGCCGATGCGAAACGATTGGAAACATCGAATATCACGTATTCGTGCGAATTTTAGATAGAAAGAATGATTGCGGGAGCTGGGAAGTGAATCCTTACCTACCGTCGATGCGAAACGATTGGAAACATCGAATATCACGTATGCGTGCTAATTATCGATAGAACGAACGATTGCGGGAGCTGGAAAGTGGATCCTTAGCTACCGTCGATGCAGAACGATTGGAAACATCGAGTATCACGTATTCGTGCCAATTTTAGATAGAAAGAACGATTGCTGGAGCTGGGAAGTGAATCCTTACCTACCGTCGATGCAAAACGATAGGAAACATCGAATATCACGTATGCGTGCTAATTATCGATAGAAAGAACGATTGCGGGAGCTGGGAAGTGAATCCTTAGCTACCGTCGATGCAGAACGATTGGAAACATCGAATATCACATATTAGTGCCAATTAACGATAGAAAGAACGATTGCGGGTGCTGGGAAGTGAATTCTTAGCTACCGTCGATGCAAAACGATTGGAAACATCGAATATCACATATTCGTGTCCATTATCGATAGAAAGAACGATTGCGGGAGCTGGGAAGTGAATCCTTACCTACCGTCGATGCAAAACGATAGGAAACATCGAATATCACGTATGCGTGCTAATTATCGATAGAAAGAACGATTACGGGAGCTGGGAAGTGAATCCTTAGCTACCGTCAATGCAGTACGATTGGAAACATCGAATTTCAGGTATTCGTGCCAATTTTAGATAGAAAGAACGATTGCGGGAGCTGGGAAGTGAATCCTCAGCTACCGTCGATGCAGAACGATTGGAAACATCGAATATCACGTATGCGTGCCACTTATCGATAGAAAGAACGATTGCGGGAGCTGGAAAGTGGATCCTTAGCTACCGTCGATGCGAAACGATTGCAAACATCGAATAGCACGTATTCCTGCCAATTATCGATAGAAAGAACGATTGCTGGAGCTGGGAAGTGAATCCTTACCTACCGTCGATGTAAAACGATTGGAAACAGCGAATATCACGTATTCGTGCGAATTTTAGATAGAAAGAATGATTGCGGGAGCTGGGAAGTGAATCCTTACCTACCGTCGATGCAAAACGATAGGAAACATCGAATATCACGTATGCGTGCTAATTATCGATAGAAAGAACGATTGCGGGAGCTGGGAAGTGAATCCTTAGCTACCGTCAATGCAGAACGATTGGAAACATCGAATTTCACGTATTCGTGCCAATTTTAGATAGAAAGAACGATTATGGGGTTAGGGAAGTGAATCCTTAGCTACCGCCGATGCGAAACGATTGGAAACATCGAATATCACGTATTCGTCCGAATTTTAGATAGAAAGAATTATTGCGGGTGCTGGGAAGTGAATCCATACCTACCGTCGATGCGAAACGATTGGAAACATCGAATATCACGTATTCGTGCCAATTATCGATATAAAGAACGATTGCGGGAGCTGGGAAGTGAATCCTAACCTCCCGTCGATGCAGAACGATTGGAAACATCGAATGTAACGTATTCGAGCCAATTACCGACAGAAAGAACGATTGCGAGGGCTGGGAAGTGAATCCTTACCTACCGTCGATGAAAAACGATTGGAAACATCGAATAGCACGTATTCGTGCCAATTATCGATAGAAACAACGATTGCGGGAGCTGGGAAGTGAATCCTCACCTATCGTCGATGCAAAACGATTGCAAACATCGAATAGCACGTATTCGTGCCAATTATCGGTACAAAGAACGATTGCGGGAGCTGGGAAGTGAATCCTTTCCTACCGTCGATGCGAAACGATTGGAAACATCGAATATCACTTATTCGTGCGAATTTTAGATAGAAAGAATGATTGCGGGTGCTGGGAAGTGAATCCTTACCTACCGTCGATGCGAAACGATTGGAAACATCGAATATCACGTATGCGTGCCAATTATCGATAGAACGAACGATTGCGGGAGCTGGAAAGTGGATCCTCAGCTACCGTCGATGCAGAACGATTGGAAACATCGAATATCACGTATGCGTGCCAATTATCGATAGAAAGAACGATTGCGGGAGCTGGGAAGTGAATCCTTACCTACCGTCGATGCAAAACGATTGGAAACCTCGAATAGCACGTATTCGTGCCAATTATCGATAGAAAGAACGATTGCTGGAGCTGGGAAGTGAATCCTTAGCTACCGTCGACGCAGAACGATTGGAAACATCGAATTTCACGTATTCGTGCCAATTATCCATAGAAAGAACGATTGCGGGAGCAGGGAAGTGAATCCATACCTACCGTCGATGCAAAACGATTGGAAACATCGAATATCACGTATTCGTGCGAATTTTAGATAGAAAGAATGATTGCGGGAGCTGGGAAGTGGATCCTTAGCTACCGTCGATGCGAAACGATTGCAAACATCGAATAGCACGTATTCCTGCCAATTATCGATAGAAAGAACGATTGCGGGAGCTGGGAAGTGAATCCTTACCTACCGTCGATGCGAAACGATTGGAAACATCGAATATCACGTATTCGTCCGAATTTTAGATAGAAAGAATGATTGCGGGAGCTGGGAAGTGAATCCATACCTACCGTCGATGCGAAACGATTGGAAACATCGAATATCACGTATGCGTGCCAATTATCGATAGAAAGAACGATTATGGGGGCAGGGAAGTGAATCCTTAGCTACCGCCGATGCGAAACGATTGGAAACATCGAATATGACGTTTTCGTCCGAATTTTAGATAGAAAGAATGATTGCGGGAGCTGGGAAGTGAATCCATACCTACCGTCGATGCGAAACGATTGGAAACATCGAATATCACGTATGCGTGCCAATTATCGATAGAACGAACGATTGCGGGAGCTGGAAAGTGGATCCTTAGCTACCGTCGATGCGAAACGATTGCAAACATCGAATAGCACGTATTCGTGCCAATTATCGATAGAAAGAACGATTGCGGGAGCTGGGAAGTGAATCCTTACCTAACGTTGATGCAAAACGATTGGAAACATCACGTATTCGTGCAAATTATCTATAGAAAGAACGATTGCGGGAGCTGGGAAGTGAATACTTACCTACCGTCGATGCAACACGATTGGAAACATCGAATATCACGTATTCGTGCGAATTTTAGATAGAAAGAATGATTGCGGGAGCTGGGAAGTGAATTCTTACCTACCGTCGATGCGAAACGATTGGAAACATCGAATATCACGTATGCGTGCCAATTATCGATAGAACGAACGATTGCGGGAGCTGGAAAGTGGATCCTTAGCTACCGTCGATGCGAAACGATTGCAAACATCGAATAGCACGTATTCGTGCCAATTATCGATAGAAAGAACGATTGCGGGAGCTGGGAAGTGAATCCTTACCTACCGTCGATGCGAAACGATTGGAAACATCGAATATCACGTATTCGTCCGAATTTTAGATAGAAAGAATGATTGCGGGAGCTGGGAAGTGAATCCATACCTACCGTTGATGCGAAACGATTGGAAACATCGAATATCACGTATGCGTGCCAATTATCGATAGAAAGAACGATTATGGGGGCAGGGAAGTGAATCCTTACCTACCGCCGATGCGAAACGATTGGAAACATCGAATATCACGTATTCGTGCGAATTTTAGATAGAAAGAATGATTGCGGGAGCTGGGAAGTGAATCCTTACCTACCGTCGATGCGAAACGATTGGAAACATCGAATATCACGTATGCGTGCTAATTATCGATAGAACGAACGATTGCGGGAGCTGGAAAGTGGATCCTTAGCTACCGTCGATGCAGAACGATTGGAAACATCGAGTATCACGTATTCGTGCCAATTTTAGATAGAAAGAACGATTGCTGGAGCTGGGAAGTGAATCCTTACCTACCGTCGATGCAAAACGATAGGAAACATCGAATATCACGTATGCGTGCTAATTATCGATAGAAAGAACGATTGCGGGAGCTGGGAAGTGAATCCTTAGCTACCGTCGATGCAGAACGATTGGAAACATCGAATATCACATATTAGTGCCAATTAACGATAGAAAGAACGATTGCGGGTGCTGGGAAGTGAATTCTTAGCTACCGTCGATGCAAAACGATTGGAAACATCGAATATCACATATTCGTGTCCATTATCGATAGAAAGAACGATTGCGGGAGCTGGGAAGTGAATCCTTACCTACCGTCGATGCAAAACGATAGGAAACATCGAATATCACGTATGCGTGCTAATTATCGATAGAAAGAACGATTACGGGAGCTGGGAAGTGAATCCTTAGCTACCGTCAATGCAGTACGATTGGAAACATCGAATTTCAGGTATTCGTGCCAATTTTAGATAGAAAGAACGATTGCGGGAGCTGGGAAGTGAATCCTCAGCTACCGTCGATGCAGAACGATTGGAAACATCGAATATCACGTATGCGTGCCACTTATCGATAGAAAGAACGATTGCGGGAGCTGGAAAGTGGATCCTTAGCTACCGTCGATGCGAAACGATTGCAAACATCGAATAGCACGTATTCCTGCCAATTATCGATAGAAAGAACGATTGCTGGAGCTGGGAAGTGAATCCTTACCTACCGTCGATGTAAAACGATTGGAAACAGCGAATATCACGTATTCGTGCGAATTTTAGATAGAAAGAATGATTGCGGGAGCTGGGAAGTGAATCCTTACCTACCGTCGATGCAAAACGATAGGAAACATCGAATATCACGTATGCGTGCTAATTATCGATAGAAAGAACGATTGCGGGAGCTGGGAAGTGAATCCTTAGCTACCGTCAATGCAGAACGATTGGAAACATCGAATTTCACGTATTCGTGCCAATTTTAGATAGAAAGAACGATTATGGGGTTAGGGAAGTGAATCCTTAGCTACCGCCGATGCGAAACGATTGGAAACATCGAATATCACGTATTCGTCCGAATTTTAGATAGAAAGAATTATTGCGGGTGCTGGGAAGTGAATCCATACCTACCGTCGATGCGAAACGATTGGAAACATCGAATATCACGTATTCGTGCCAATTATCGATATAAAGAACGATTGCGGGAGCTGGGAAGTGAATCCTAACCTCCCGTCGATGCAGAACGATTGGAAACATCGAATGTAACGTATTCGAGCCAATTACCGACAGAAAGAACGATTGCGAGGGCTGGGAAGTGAATCCTTACCTACCGTCGATGAAAAACGATTGGAAACATCGAATAGCACGTATTCGTGCCAATTATCGATAGAAACAACGATTGCGGGAGCTGGGAAGTGAATCCTCACCTATCGTCGATGCAAAACGATTGCAAACATCGAATAGCACGTATTCGTGCCAATTATCGGTACAAAGAACGATTGCGGGAGCTGGGAAGTGAATCCTTTCCTACCGTCGATGCGAAACGATTGGAAACATCGAATATCACTTATTCGTGCGAATTTTAGATAGAAAGAATGATTGCGGGTGCTGGGAAGTGAATCCTTACCTACCGTCGATGCGAAACGATTGGAAACATCGAATATCACGTATGCGTGCCAATTATCGATAGAACGAACGATTGCGGGAGCTGGAAAGTGGATCCTCAGCTACCGTCGATGCAGAACGATTGGAAACATCGAATATCACGTATGCGTGCCAATTATCGATAGAAAGAACGATTGCGGGAGCTGGGAAGTGAATCCTTACCTACCGTCGATGCAAAACGATTGGAAACCTCGAATAGCACGTATTCGTGCCAATTATCGATAGAAAGAACGATTGCTGGAGCTGGGAAGTGAATCCTTAGCTACCGTCGACGCAGAACGATTGGAAACATCGAATTTCACGTATTCGTGCCAATTATCCATAGAAAGAACGATTGCGGGAGCAGGGAAGTGAATCCATACCTACCGTCGATGCAAAACGATTGGAAACATCGAATATCACGTATTCGTGCGAATTTTAGATAGAAAGAATGATTGCGGGAGCTGGGAAGTGGATCCTTAGCTACCGTCGATGCGAAACGATTGCAAACATCGAATAGCACGTATTCCTGCCAATTATCGATAGAAAGAACGATTGCGGGAGCTGGGAAGTGAATCCTTACCTACCGTCGATGCGAAACGATTGGAAACATCGAATATCACGTATTCGTCCGAATTTTAGATAGAAAGAATGATTGCGGGAGCTGGGAAGTGAATCCATACCTACCGTCGATGCGAAACGATTGGAAACATCGAATATCACGTATGCGTGCCAATTATCGATAGAAAGAACGATTATGGGGGCAGGGAAGTGAATCCTTAGCTACCGCCGATGCGAAACGATTGGAAACATCGAATATGACGTTTTCGTCCGAATTTTAGATAGAAAGAATGATTGCGGGAGCTGGGAAGTGAATCCATACCTACCGTCGATGCGAAACGATTGGAAACATCGAATATCACGTATGCGTGCCAATTATCGATAGAACGAACGATTGCGGGAGCTGGAAAGTGGATCCTTAGCTACCGTCGATGCGAAACGATTGCAAACATCGAATAGCACGTATTCGTGCCAATTATCGATAGAAAGAACGATTGCGGGAGCTGGGAAGTGAATCCTTACCTAACGTTGATGCAAAACGATTGGAAACATCACGTATTCGTGCCAATTATCGATAGAAAGAACGATTATGGGGGCAGGGAAGTGAATCCTTAGCTACCGCCGATGCGAAACGACTGGAAACATCGAATATCACGTATTCGTGCGAATTTTAGATAGAAAGAATGATTGCGGGAGCTGGGAAGTGAATCCTTACCTACCGTCGATGCGAAACGATTGGAAACATCGAATATCACGTATGCGTGCTAATTATCGATAGAACGAACGATTGCGGGAGCTGGAAAGTGGATCCTTAGCTACCGTCGATGCAGAACGATTGGAAACATCGAGTATCACGTATTCGTGCCAATTTTAGATAGAAAGAACGATTGCTGGAGCTGGGAAGTGAATCCTTACCTACCGTCGATGCAAAACGATAGGAAACATCGAATATCACGTATGCGTGCTAATTATCGATAGAAAGAACGATTGCGGGAGCTGGGAAGTGAATCCTTAGCTACCGTCGATGCAGAACGATTGGAAACATCGAATATCACATATTAGTGCCAATTAACGATAGAAAGAACGATTGCGGGTGCTGGGAAGTGAATTCTTAGCTACCGTCGATGCAGAACGATTGGAAACATCGAATATCACATATTCGTGTCAATTATCGATAGAAAGAACGATTGCGGGAGCTGGGAAGTGAATCCTTACCTACCGTCGATGCAAAACGATAGGAAACATCGAATATCACGTATGCGTGCTAATTATCGATAGAAAGAACGATTGCGGGAGCTGGGAAGTGAATCCTTAGCTACCGTCAATGCAGTACGATTGGAAACATCGAATTTCACGTATTCGTGCCAATTTTAGATAGAAAGAACGATTGCGGGAGCTGGGAAGTGAATCCTCAGCTACCGTCGATGCAGAACGATTGGAAACATCGAATATCACGTATGCGTGCCACTTATCGATAGAAAGAACGATTGCGGGAGCTGGAAAGTGGATCCTTAGCTACCGTCGATGCGAAACGATTGCAAACATCGAATAGCGCGTATTCCTGCCAATTATCGATAGAAAGAACGATTGCTGGAGCTGGGAAGTGAATCCTTACCTACCGTCGATGTAAAACGATTGGAAACAGCGAATATCACGTATTCGTGCGAATTTTAGATAGAAAGAATGATTGCGGGAGCTGGGAAGTGAATCCTTACCTACCGTCGATGCAAAACGATAGGAAACATCGAATATCACATATGCGTGCTAATTATCGATAGAAAGAACGATTGCGGGAGCTGGGAAGTGAATCCTTAGCTACCGTCAATGCAGAACGATTGGAAACATCGAATTTCACGTATTCGTGCCAATTTTAGATAGAAAGAACGATTATGGGGTTAGGGAAGTGTATCCTTAGCTACCGCCGATGCGAAACGATTGGAAACATCGAATATCACGTATTCGTGCCAATTATCGATAGAAAGAACGATTGCGGGAGCTGGGAAGTGAATCCTAACCTCCCGTCGATGCAGAACGATTGGAAACATCGAATGTAACGTATTCGAGCCAATTACCGACAGAAAGAACGATTGCGAGGGCTGGGAAGTGAATCCTTACCTACCGTCGATGAAAAACGATTGGAAACATCGAATAGCACGTATTCGTGCCAATTATCGATAGAAACAACGATTGCGGGAGCTGGGAAGTGAATCCTCACCTATCGTCGATGCAAAACGATTGCAAACATCGAATAGCACGTATTCGTGCCAATTATCGATAGAAAGAACGATTGCGGGAGCTGGGAAGTGAATCCTTAGCTACCGTCAATGCAGAACGATTGGAAACATCGAATTTCACGTATTCGTGCCAATTTTAGATAGAAAGAACGATTATGGGGGCAGGGAAGTGAATCCTTAGCTACCGCCGATGCGAAACGATTGGAAACATCGAATATCACGTATTCGTCCGAATTTTAGATAGAAAGAATGATTGCGGGTGCTGGGAAGTGAATCCATACCTACCGTCGATGCGAAACGATTGGAAACATCGAATATCACGTATTCGTGCCAATTATCGATAGAAAGAACGATTGCGGGAGCTGGGAAGTGAATCCTAACCTCCCGTCGATGCAGAACGATTGCAAACATCGAATGTAACGTATTCGAGCCAATTACCGACAGAAAGAACGATTGCGAGGGCTGGGAAGTGAATCCTTACCTACCGTCGATGAAAAACGATTGGAAACATCGAATAGCACGTATTCGTGCCAATTATCGATAGAAACAACGATTGCGGGAGCTGGGAAGTGAATCCTCACCTATCGTCGATGCAAAACGATTGCAAACATCGAATAGCACGTATTCGTGCCAATTATCGGTACAAAGAACGATTGCGGGAGCTGGGAAGTGAATCTTTTCCTACCGTCGATGCGAAACGATTGGAAACATCGAATATCACTTATTCGTGCGAATTTTAGATAGAAAGAATGATTGCGGGTGCTGGGAAGTGAATCCTTACCTACCGTCGATGCGAAACGATTGGAAACATCGAATATCACGTATGCGTGCCAATTATCGATAGAACGAACGATTGCGGGAGCTGGAAAGTGGATCCTTAGCTACCGTCGATGCAGAACGATTGGAAACATCGAATATCACATATTCGTGCCAATTATCGATAGAAAGAACGATTGCGGGAGCTGGGAAGTGAATTCTCAGCTACCGTCGATGCAGAACGATTGGAAACATCGAATATCACGTATGCGTGCCAATTATCGATAGAAAGAACGATTGCGGGAGCTGGGAAGTGAATCCTTAGCTACCGTCGATGCAGAACGATTGGAAACATCGAATATCACATATTCGTGCCAATTAACGATAGAAAGAACGATTGCGGTTGCTGGGAAGTGAATTCTTAGCTACCGTCGATGCAGAACGATTGGAAACATCGAATATCACGTATGCGTGCCAATTATCGATAGAAAGAACGATTGCTGGAGCTGGGAAGTGAATCCTTACCTACCGTCGATGCAATACGATTGGAAACATCGAATATCACATATTCGTGCCAATTATCGATAGAAAGAACGATTGCGGGAGCTGGGAAGTGAATCCTCAGCTACCATCGATGCAGAACGATTGGAAACATCGAATATCACGTATGCGTGCCAATTATCGATAGAACGAACGATTGCGGGAGCTGGAAAGTGGATCCTTAGCTACCGTCGATGCAGAACGATTAGAAACATCGAATATCACATATTCGTGCCAATTATCGATAGAAAGAACGATTGCGGGAGCTGGGAAGTGAATCCTCAGCTACCATCGATGCAGAACGATTGGAAACATCGAATATCACGTATCCGTGCCAATTATCGATAGAACGAACGATTGCGGGAGCTGGAAAGTGGATCCTTAGCTACCGTCGATGCAGAACGATTGGAAACATCGAATATCACATATTCGTGCCAATTATCGATAGAAAGACGATTGCGGGAGCTGGGAAGTGAATCCTCAGCTACCGTCGATGCAGAACGATGGGAAACATCGAATATCACGTATGCGTGCCAATTATCGATAGAAAGAACGATTGCGGTTGCTGGGAAGTGAATTCTTAGCTACCGTCGATGCAGAACGATTGGAAACATCGAATATCACGTATTCGTGCCAATTATCGATAGAAAGAACGATTGCGGGAGCTGGGAAGTGAATCCTCAGCTACCATCGATGCAGAACGATTGGAAACATCGAATATCACGTATCCGTGCCAATTATCAATAGAAAGAACGATTGCGGGAGCTGGGAAGTGAATCCTTAGCTACCGCCGATGCGAAACGATTGGAAACATCGAATATCACGTATTCGTCCGAATTTTAGATAGAAAGAATGATTGCGGGAGCTGGGAAGTGAATCCATACCTACCGTCGATGCGAAACGATTGGAAACATCGAATATCGCGTATTCGTGCCAATTATCGATAGAAAGAACGATTGCGGGAGCTGGGAAGTGAATCCTTACCTCCCGTCGATGCAGAACGATTGGAAACATCGAATGTAACGTATTCGAGCCAATTACCGACAGAAAGAACGATTGCGAGGGCTGGGAAGTGAATCCTTAACTACCGTCGATGAAAAACGATTGGAAACATCGAATAGCACGTATTCGTGCCAATTATCGATAGAAAGAACGATTGCGGGAGCTGGGAAGTGAATCCTCACCAATCGTCGATGCAAAACGATTGCAAACATCGAATAGCACGTATTCGTGCCAATTATCGGTACAAAGTACGATTGCGGGAGCTGGGAAGTGAATCCTTTCCTACCGTCGATGCGAAACGATTGGAAACATCGAATATCACGTATTCGGGCGAATTTTAGATAGAAAGAATGATTGCGGGAGCTGGGAAGTGAATCCTTACCTACCGTCGATGCGAAACGATTGGAAACATCGAATATCACGTATGCGTGCCAATTATCGATAGAACGAACGATTGTGGGAGCTGGAAAGTGAATCCTTAGCTACCGTCGATGCAGAACGACTGGAAACATCGAATATCACATATTCGTGTCAATTATCGATAGAAAGAACGATTGCGGGAGCTGGGAAGTGAATCCTCAGCTACCGTCGATGCAGAACGATTGGAAACATCGAATATCACGTATGCGTGCCAATTATCGATAGAAAGAACGATTGCGGGAGCTGGGAAGTGAATCCTTAGCTACCGTCGATGCAGAACGATTGGAAACATCGAATATCACATATTCGTGCCAATTAACGATAGAAAGAACGATTGCGGTTGCTGGGAAGTGAATTCTTAGCTACCGTCGATGCAGAACGATTGGAAACATCGAATTTCACGTATTCGTGCCAATTATCCATAGAAAGAACGATTGCGGGAGCAGGGAAGTGAATCCATACCCACCGCCGATGCGAAACGATTGGAAACATCGAATATCACGTATTCGTGCGAATTTTAGTTAGAAAGAATGATTGCGGGAGCTGGGAAGTGCATCCTTACCTACCGTCGATGCGAAACGATTGGAAACATCGAATATCACGTATGCGTGCCAATTATCGATAGAACGAACGATTGCGGGAGCTGGAAAGTGGATCCTTAGCTACCGTCGATGCGGAACGATTAGAAACATCGAATATCACATATTCGTGCCAATTATCGATAGAAAGAACGATTGCGGGAGCTGGGAAGTGAATCCTCAGCTACCATCGACGCAGAACGATTGGAAACATCGAATATCACGTATCCGTGCCAATTATCAATAGAAAGAACGATTGCGGGAGCTGGGAAGTGAATCCTTAGCTACCGCCGATGCGAAACGATTGGAAACATCGAATATCACGTATTCGTCCGAATTTTAGATAGAAAGAATGATTGCGGGAGCTGGGAAGTGAATCCATACCTACCGTCGATGCGAAACGATTGGAAACATCGAATATCGCGTATTCGTGCCAATTATCGATAGAAAGAACGATTGCGGGAGCTGGGAAGTGAATCCTTACCTCCCGTCGATGCAGAACGATTGGAAACATCGAATGTAACGTATTCGAGCCAATTACCGACAGAAAGAACGATTGCGAGGGCTGGGAAGTGAATCCTTAACTACCGTCGATGAAAAACGATTGGAAACATCGAATAGCACGTATTCGTGCTAATTATCGATAGAAAGAACGATTGCGGGAGCTGGGAAGTGAATCCTCACCAATCGTCGATGCAAAACGATTGCAAACATCGAATAGCACGTATTCGTGCCAATTATCGGTACAAAGAACGATTGCGGGAGCTGGGAAGTGAATCCTTTCCTACCGTCGATGCGAAACGATTGGAAACATCGAATATCACGTATTCGTGCGAATTTTAGATAGAAAGAATGATTGCGGGAGCTGGGAAGTGAATCCTTATCTACCGTCGATGCGAAACGATTGGAAACATCGAATATCACGTATGCGTGCCAATTATCGATAGAATGAACGATTGCGGGAGCTGGAAAGTGGATCCTTAGCTACCGTCGATGCAGAACGATTAGAAACATCGAATATCACATATTCGTGCCAATTATCGATAGAAAGAACGATTGCGGGAGCTGGGAAGTGAATCCTTAGCTACCGTCGATGCAGAACGATTGGAAACATCGAATATCACATATTCGTGCCAATTAACGATAGAAAGAACGATTGCGGGTGCTGGGAAGTGAATTCTTAGCTACCGTCGATGCAGTACGATTGGAAACATCGAATATGACGTATGCGTGCCAATTATCGATAGAAAGAACGATTGCTGGAGCTGGGAAGTGAATCCTTATCTACCGTCGATGCAGAACGATTGGAAACATCGAATTTCACGTATTCGTGCCAATTATCGATAGAAAGAACGATTACGGGAGCTGGGAAGTGAATCCTTACCTACCGTCGGTGCGAAACGATTGGAAACATCGAATATCACGTATGCGTGCCAATTATCGATAGAAAGAACGATTGCTGGAGCTGGGAAGTGAATCCTTAGCTACCGTCAATGCAGAACGATTGGAAACATCGAATTTCACGTATTCGTGCCAATTTTAGATAGAAAGAACGATTATGGGGGCAGGGAAGTGAATCTTTACCTACCGTCGATGCGAAACGATTGGAAACATCGAATATCATGTATTCGTGCCAATTATCGATAGAAATAACGATTACGGGAGCTGGGAAGTGAATCCTTACCTCCTGTCGATGCAGAACGATTGGAAACATCGAATTTCACGTATGCGTGCCAATTATCGATAGAACGAACGATTGCGGGAGCTGGAAAGTGGATCCTTAGCTACCGTCGATGCAGAACGATTAGAAACATCGAATATCACATATTCGTGCCAATTATCGATAGAAAGAACGATTGCGGGAGCTGGGAAGTGAATCCTTAGCTACCGTCGATGCAGAACGATTGGAAACATCGAATATCACATATTCGTGCCAATTAACGATAGAAAGAACGATTGCGGGTGCTGGGAAGTGAATTCTTAGCTACCGTCGATGCAGAACGATTGGAAACATCGAATATCACGTATGCGTGCCAATTATCGATAGAAAGAACGATTGCTGGAGCTGGGAAGTGAATCCTTATCTACCGTCGATGCAGAACGATTGGAAACATCGAATTTCACGTATTCGTGCCAATTATCGATAGAAAGAACGATTACGGGAGCTGGGAAGTGAATCCTTACCTCCTGTCGATGCAGAACGATTGGAAACATCGAATTTCACGTATTCGTGCCAATTTTAGATAGAAAGAACGATTGCTGGAGCTGGGAAGTGAATCCTTACCTACCGTCGATGCAAAACGATTGGAAACATCGAATATCACGTATTCGTGCGAATTTTAGATAGAAAGAATGATTGCGGGAGCTGGGAAGTGAATCCTTACCTACCGTCGGTGCGAAACGATTGGAAACATCGAATATCACGTATTCGTGCCAATTATCGATAGAAAGAACGATTGCGGGAGCTAGGAAGTGAATCCTCACCAATCGTCGATGCAAAACGATTGCAAACATCGAATAGCACGTATTCGTGCCAATTATCGATAGAAAGAACGATTGCGGGAGCTGGGAAGTGAATCCTCACCAATCGTCGATGCAAAACGATTGCAAACATCGAATAGCACGTATTCGTGCCAATTATCGATAGAAAGAACGATTGCGGGAGCTGGGAAGTGAATCCTCACCAATCGTCGATGCAAAACGATTGCAAACATCGAATAGCACGTATTCGTGCCAATTATCGGTACAAAGAACGATTGCGGGAGCTGGGAAGTGAATCCTTTCCTACCGTCGATGCGAAACGATTGGAAACATCGAATATCACGTATTCGTGCGAATTTTAGATAGAAAGAATGATTGCGGGAGCTGGGAAGTGAATCCTTACCTACCGTCGATGCGAAACGATTGGAAACATCGAATATCACGTATGCGTGCCAATTATCGATAGAACGAACGATTGCGGGAGCTGGAAAGTGGATCCTTAGCTACCGTCGATGCAGAACGATTGGAAACATCGAATATCACATATTCGTGTCAATTATCGATAGAAAGAACGATTGCGGGAGCTGGGAAGTGAATCCTCAGCTACCGTCGATGCAGAACGATTGGAAACATCGAATATCACGTATGCGTGCCAATTATCGATAGAAAGAACGATTGCTGGAGCTGGGAAGTGAATCCTTAGCTACCGTCAATGCAGAACGATTGGAAACATCGAATTTCACGTATTCGTGCCAATTTTAGATAGAAAGAACGATTATGGGGGCAGGGAAGTGAATCTTTACCTACCGTCGATGCGAAACGATTGGAAACATCGAATATCACGTATTCGTGCCAATTATCGATAGAAAGAACGATTACGGGAGCTGGGAAGTGAATTCTTAGCTACCGTCGATGCAGTACGATTGGAAACATCGAATATGACGTATGCGTGCCAATTATCGATAGAAAGAACGATTGCTGGAGCTGGGAAGTGAATCCTTATCTACCGTCGATGCAGAACGATTGGAAACATCGAATTTCACGTATTCGTGCCAATTATCGATAGAAAGAACGATTGCGGGAGCTGGGAAGTGAATCCTCACCAATCGTCGATGCAAAACGATTGCAAACATCGAATAGCACGTATTCGTGCCAATTATCGGTACAAAGAACGATTGCGGGAGCTGGGAAGTGAATCCTTTCCTACCGTCGATGCGAAACGATTGGAAACATCGAATATCACGTATTCGTGCGAATTTTAGATAGAAAGAATGATTGCGGGAGCTGGGAAGTG
The DNA here is from genome assembly GCA_963583965.1 of Nomada ferruginata. Classification (NCBI taxonomy): domain Eukaryota; kingdom Metazoa; phylum Arthropoda; class Insecta; order Hymenoptera; family Apidae; genus Nomada; species Nomada ferruginata. The sequence goes on along the minus strand of OY757225.1, from coordinate 1,188,665 downwards.
AATCCTTATCTACCGTCGATGCAGAACGATTGGAAACATCGAATATCACGTATTTGTGCCAATTATCGATAGAAAGAACGATTACGGGAGCTGGGAAGTGAATCCTTACCTACCGTCGATGCAAAACGATTGGAAACATCGAATATCACGTATTCGTGCGAATTTTAGATAGAAAGAATGATTGCGGGAGCTGGGAAGTGAATCCTTACCTACCGTCGGTGCGAAACGATTGGAAACATCGAATATCACGTATTCGTGCCAATTATCGATAGAAAGAACGATTGCGGGAGCTAGGAAGTGAATCCTCACCAATCGTCGATGCAAAACGATTGCAAACATCGAATAGCACGTATTCGTGCCAATTATCGATAGAAAGAACGATTGCGGGAGCTGGGAAGTGAATCCTCACCAATCGTCGATGCAAAACGATTGCAAACATCGAATAGCACGTATTCGTGCCAATTATCGATAGAAAGAACGATTGCGGGAGCTGGGAAGTGAATCCTCACCAATCGTCGATGCAAAACGATTGCAAACATCGAATAGCACGTATTCGTGCCAATTATCGGTACAAAGAACGATTGCGGGAGCTGGGAAGTGAATCCTTTCCTACCGTCGATGCGAAACGATTGGAAACATCGAATATCACGTATTCGTGCGAATTTTAGATAGAAAGAATGATTGCGGGAGCTGGGAAGTGAATCCTTACCTACCGTCGATGCGAAACGATTGGAAACATCGAATATCACGTATGCGTGCCAATTATCGATAGAACGAACGATTGCGGGAGCTGGAAAGTGGATCCTTAGCTACCGTCGATGCAGAACGATCGGAAACATCGAATATCACATATTCGTGTCAATTATCGATAGAAAGAACGATTGCGGGAGCTGGGAAGTGAATCCTCAGCTACCGTCGATGCAGAACGATTGGAAACATCGAATATCACGTATGCGTGCCAATTATCGATAGAAAGAACGATTGCTGGAGCTGGGAAGTGAATCCTTAGCTACCGTCAATGCAGAACGATTGGAAACATCGAATTTCACGTATTCGTGCCAATTTTAGATAGAAAGAACGATTATGGGGGCAGGGAAGTGAATCTTTACCTACCGTCGATGCGAAACGATTGGAAACATCGAATATCACGTATTCGTGCCAATTATCGATAGAAAGAACGATTACGGGAGCTGGGAAGTGAATTCTTAGCTACCGTCGATGCAGTACGATTGGAAACATCGAATATGACGTATGCGTGCCAATTATCGATAGAAAGAACGATTGCTGGAGCTGGGAAGTGAATCCTTATCTACCGTCGATGCAGAACGATTGGAAACATCGAATTTCACGTATTCGTGCCAATTATCGATAGAAAGAACGATTGCGGGAGCTGGGAAGTGAATCCTCACCAATCGTCGATGCAAAACGATTGCAAACATCGAATAGCACGTATTCGTGCCAATTATCGGTACAAAGAACGATTGCGGGAGCTGGGAAGTGAATCCTTTCCTACCGTCGATGCGAAACGATTGGAAACATCGAATATCACGTATTCGTGCGAATTTTAGATAGAAAGAATGATTGCGGGAGCTGGGAAGTGAATCCTTATCTACCGTCGATGCAGAACGATTGGAAACATCGAATATCACGTATTCGTGCCAATTATCGATAGAAAGAACGATTGCTGGAGCTGGGAAGTGAATCCTTATCTACCGTCGATGCAGAACGATTGGAAACATCGAATTTCACGTATTCGTGCCAATTATCGATAGAAAGAACGATTACGGGAGCTGGGAAGTGAATCCTTACCTCCTGTCGATGCAGAACGATTGGAAACATCGAATTTCACGTATTCGTGCCAATTTTAGATAGAAAGAACGATTGCTGGAGCTGGGAAGTGAATCCTTACCTACCGTCGATGCAAAACGATTGGAAACATCGAATATCACGTATTCGTGCGAATTTTAGATAGAAAGAATGATTGCGGGAGCTGGGAAGTGAATCCTTACCTACCGTCGGTGCGAAACGATTGGAAACATCGAATATCACGTATTCGTGCCAATTATCGATAGAAAGAACGATTGCGGGAGCTAGGAAGTGAATCCTCACCAATCGTCGATGCAAAACGTTTGCAAACATCGAATAGCACGTATTCGTGCCAATTATCGATAGAAAGAACGATTGCGGGAGCTGGGAAGTGAATCCTCACCAATCGTCGATGCAAAACGATTGCAAACATCGAATAGCACGTATTCGTGCCAATTATCGGTACAAAGAACGATTGCGGGAGCTGGGAAGTGAATCCTTTCCTACCGTCGATGCGAAACGATTGGAAACATCGAATATCACGTATTCGTGCGAATTTTAGATAGAAAGAATGATTGCGGGAGCTGGGAAGTGAATCCTTACCTACCGTCGATGCGAAACGATTGGAAACATCGAATATCACGTATGCGTGCCAATTATCGATAGAACGAACGATTGCGGGAGCTGGAAAGTGGATCCTTAGCTACCGTCGATGCAGAACGATTGGAAACATCGAATATCACATATTCGTGTCAATTATCGATAGAAAGAACGATTGCGGGAGCTGGGAAGTGAATCCTCAGCTACCGTCGATGCAGAACGATTGGAAACATCGAATATCACGTATGCGTGCCAATTATCGATAGAAAGAACGATTGCTGGAGCTGGGAAGTGAATCCTTACCTACCGTCGATGCAAAACGATTGGAAACATCGAATATCACATATTCGTGTCAATTATCGATAGAAAGAACGATTGCGGGAGCTGGGAAGTGAATCCTCAGCTACCGTCGATGCAGAACGATTGGAAACATCGAATATCACGTATGCGTGCCAATTATCGATAGAAAGAACGATTGCGGGAGCTGGGAAGTGAATCCTTAGCTACCGTCGATGCAGAACGATTGGAAACATCGAATATCACATATTCGTGCCAATTAACGATAGAAAGAACGATTGCGGTTGCTGGGAAATGAATCCTTACCTACCGTCGATGCGAAACGATTGGAAACATCGAATATCACGTATGCGTGCCAATTATCGATAGAAAGAACGATTGCTGGAGCTGGGAAGTGAATCCTTACCTACCGTCGATGCAAAACGATTGGAAACATCGAATATCACGTATTCGTGCCAATTATCGATAGAAAGAACGATTGCGGGAGCTGGGAAGTTAATCCTCACCTATCGTCGATGCAAAACGATTGCAAACATCGAATAGCACGTATTCGTGCCAATTATCGATAGAAAGAACGATTGCGGGAGCTGGGAAGTGAATCCTTACCTACCGTCGATGCAAAACGATTGGAAACCTCGAATAGCACGTATTCGTGCCAATTATCGATAGAAAGAATGATTGCTGGAGCTGGGAAGTGAATCCTTAGCTACCGTCGATGCAGAACGATTGGAAACATCGAATTTCACGTATTCGTGCCAATTATCCATAGAAAGAACCATTGCGGGAGCAGGGAAGTGAAACCATACCTACCGCCGATGCGAAACGATTGGAAACATCGAATATCACGTATTCGTGCGAATTTTAGATAGAAAGAATGATTGCGGGAGCTGGGAAATGAATCCTTACCTACCGTCGATGCGAAACGATTGGAAACATCGAATATCACGTATGCGTGCCAATTATCGATAGAACGAACGATTGCGGGAGCTGGGAAGTGAATCCTTACCTCCCGTCGATGCAGAACGATTGGAAACATCGAATGTAACGTATTCGAGCCAATTACCGACAGAAAGAACGATTGCGAGGGCTGGGAAGTGGATCCTTAGCTACCGTCGATGCAGAACGATTGGAAACATCGAATATCACATATTCGTGTCAATTATCGATAGAAAGAACGATTGCGGGAGCTGGGAAGTGAATCCTCAGCTACCGTCGATGCAGAACGATTGGAAACATCGAATATCACGTATGCGTGCCAATTATCGATAGAAAGAACGATTGCGGGAGCTGGGAAGTGAATCCTTAGCTACCGTCGATGCAGCACGATTGGAAACATCGAATATCACATATTCGTGCCGATTAACGATAGAAAGAACGATTGCGGTTGCTGGGAAGTGAATTCTTAGCTACCGTCGATGCAGAACGATTGGAAACATCGAATATCACGTATGCGTGCCAATTATCGATAGAAAGAACGATTGCTGGAGCTGGGAAGTGAATCCTTACCTACCGTCGATGCAAAACGATTGGAAACATCAAATATCACGTATTCGTGCCAATTATCGATAGAAAGAACGATTGCGGGAGCTGGGAAGTTAATCCTCACCTATCGTCGATGCAAAACGATTGCAAACATCGAATAGCACGTATTCGTGCCAATTATCGATAGAAAGAACGATTGCGGGAGCTGGGAAGTGAATCCTTACCTACCGTCGATGCAAAACGATTGGAAACCTCGAATAGCACGTATTCGTGCCAATTATCGATAGAAAGAACGATTGCTGGAGCTGGGAAGTGAATCCTTAGCTACCGTCGATGCAGAACGATTGGAAACATCGAATTTCACGTATTCGTGCCAATTATCCATAGAAAGAACGAATGCGGGAGCAGGGAAGTGAATCCATACCTACCGCCGATGCGAAACGATTGGAAACATCGAATATCACGTATTCGTGCGAATTTTAGATAGAAAGAATGATTGCGGGAGTTGGGAAATGAATCCTTACCTACCGTCGATGCGAAACGATTGGAAACATCGAATATCACGTATGCGTGCCAATTATCGATAGAAAGAACGATTGCTGGAGCTGGGAAGTGAATCCTTACCTACCGTCGATGCAAAACGATTGGAAACATCGAATATCACGTATTCGTGCCAATTATCGATAGAAAGAACGATTGCGGGAGCTGGGAAGTTAATCCTCACCTATCGTCGATGCAAAACGATTGCAAACATCGAATAGCACGTATTCGTGCCAATTATCGATAGAAAGAACGATTGCGGGAGCTGGGAAGTGAATCCTTAGCTACCGTCGATGCAGAACGATTGGAAACATCGAATTTCACGTATTCGTGCCAATTATCCATAGAAAGAACCATTGCGGGAGCAGGGAAGTGAAACCATACCTACCGCCGATGCGAAACGATTGGAAACATCGAATATCACGTATTCGTGCGAATTTTAGATAGAAAGAATGATTGCGGGAGCTGGGAAATGAATCCTTACCTACCGTCGATGCGAAACGATTGGAAACATCGAATATCACGTATGCGTGCCAATTATCGATAGAACGAACGATTGCGGGAGCTGGGAAGTGAATCCTTACCTCCCGTCGATGCAGAACGATTGGAAACATCGAATGTAACGTATTCGAGCCAATTACCGACAGAAAGAACGATTGCGAGGGCTGGGAAGTGGATCCTTAGCTACCGTCGATGCAGAACGATTGGAAACATCGAATATCACATATTCGTGTCAATTATCGATAGAAAGAACGATTGCGGGAGCTGGGAAGTGAATCCTCAGCTACCGTCGATGCAGAACGATTGGAAACATCGAATATCACGTATGCGTGCCAATTATCGATAGAAAGAACGATTGCGGGAGCTGGGAAGTGAATCCTTAGCTACCGTCGATGCAGCACGATTGGAAACATCGAATATCACATATTCGTGCCGATTAACGATAGAAAGAACGATTGCGGTTGCTGGGAAGTGAATTCTTAGCTACCGTCGATGCAGAACGATTGGAAACATCGAATATCACGTATGCGTGCCAATTATCGATAGAAAGAACGATTGCTGGAGCTGGGAAGTGAATCCTTACCTACCGTCGATGCAAAACGATTGGAAACATCAAATATCACGTATTCGTGCCAATTATCGATAGAAAGAACGATTGCGGGAGCTGGGAAGTTAATCCTCACCTATCGTCGATGCAAAACGATTGCAAACATCGAATAGCACGTATTCGTGCCAATTATCGATAGAAAGAACGATTGCGGGAGCTGGGAAGTGAATCCTTACCTACCGTCGATGCAAAACGATTGGAAACCTCGAATAGCACGTATTCGTGCCAATTATCGATAGAAAGAACGATTGCTGGAGCTGGGAAGTGAATCCTTAGCTACCGTCGATGCAGAACGATTGGAAACATCGAATTTCACGTATTCGTGCCAATTATCCATAGAAAGAACGAATGCGGGAGCAGGGAAGTGAATCCATACCTACCGCCGATGCGAAACGATTGGAAACATCGAATATCACGTATTCGTGCGAATTTTAGATAGAAAGAATGATTGCGGGAGTTGGGAAATGAATCCTTACCTACCGTCGATGCGAAACGATTGGAAACATCGAATATCACGTATGCGTGCCAATTATCGATAGAAAGAACGATTGCTGGAGCTGGGAAGTGAATCCTTACCTACCGTCGATGCAAAACGATTGGAAACATCGAATATCACGTATTCGTGCCAATTATCGATAGAAAGAACGATTGCGGGAGCTGGGAAGTTAATCCTCACCTATCGTCGATGCAAAACGATTGCAAACATCGAATAGCACGTATTCGTGCCAATTATCGATAGAAAGAACGATTGCGGGAGCTGGGAAGTGAATCCTTACCTACCGTCGATGCAAAACGATTGGAAACCTCGAATAGCACGTATTCGTGCCAATTATCGATAGAAAGAATGATTGCTGGAGCTGGGAAGTGAATCCTTAGCTACCGTCGATGCAGAACGATTGGAAACATCGAATTTCACGTATTCGTGCCAATTATCCATAGAAAGAACCATTGCGGGAGCAGGGAAGTGAAACCATACCTACCGCCGATGCGAAACGATTGGAAACATCGAATATCACGTATTCGTGCGAATTTTAGATAGAAAGAATGATTGCGGGAGCTGGGAAATGAATCCTTACCTACCGTCGATGCGAAACGATTGGAAACATCGAATATCACGTATGCGTGCCAATTATCGATAGAACGAACGATTGCGGGAGCTGGGAAGTGAATCCTTACCTCCCGTCGATGCAGAACGATTGGAAACATCGAATGTAACGTATTCGAGCCAATTACCGACAGAAAGAACGATTGCGAGGGCTGGGAAGTGGATCCTTAGCTACCGTCGATGCAGAACGATTGGAAACATCGAATATCACATATTCGTGTCAATTATCGATAGAAAGAACGATTGCGGGAGCTGGGAAGTGAATCCTCAGCTACCGTCGATGCAGAACGATTGGAAACATCGAATATCACGTATGCGTGCCAATTATCGATAGAAAGAACGATTGCGGGAGCTGGGAAGTGAATCCTTAGCTACCGTCGATGCAGCACGATTGGAAACATCGAATATCACATATTCGTGCCGATTAACGATAGAAAGAACGATTGCGGTTGCTGGGAAGTGAATTCTTAGCTACCGTCGATGCAGAACGATTGGAAACATCGAATATCACGTATGCGTGCCAATTATCGATAGAAAGAACGATTGCTGGAGCTGGGAAGTGAATCCTTACCTACCGTCGATGCAAAACGATTGGAAACATCAAATATCACGTATTCGTGCCAATTATCGATAGAAAGAACGATTGCGGGAGCTGGGAAGTTAATCCTCACCTATCGTCGATGCAAAACGATTGCAAACATCGAATAGCACGTATTCGTGCCAATTATCGATAGAAAGAACGATTGCGGGAGCTGGGAAGTGAATCCTTACCTACCGTCGATGCAAAACGATTGGAAACCTCGAATAGCACGTATTCGTGCCAATTATCGATAGAAAGAACGATTGCTGGAGCTGGGAAGTGAATCCTTAGCTACCGTCGATGCAGAACGATTGGAAACATCGAATTTCACGTATTCGTGCCAATTATCCATAGAAAGAACGAATGCGGGAGCAGGGAAGTGAATCCATACCTACCGCCGATGCGAAACGATTGGAAACATCGAATATCACGTATTCGTGCGAATTTTAGATAGAAAGAATGATTGCGGGAGTTGGGAAATGAATCCTTACCTACCGTCGATGCGAAACGATTGGAAACATCGAATATCACGTATGCGTGCCAATTATCGATAGAAAGAACGATTGCTGGAGCTGGGAAGTGAATCCTTACCTACCGTCGATGCAAAACGATTGGAAACATCGAATATCACGTATTCGTGCCAATTATCGATAGAAAGAACGATTGCGGGAGCTGGGAAGTTAATCCTCACCTATCGTCGATGCAAAACGATTGCAAACATCGAATAGCACGTATTCGTGCCAATTATCGATAGAAAGAACGATTGCGGGAGCTGGGAAGTGAATCCTTACCTACCGTCGATGCAAAACGATTGGAAACCTCGAATAGCACGTATTCGTGCCAATTATCGATAGAAAGAATGATTGCTGGAGCTGGGAAGTGAATCCTTAGCTACCGTCGATGCAGAACGATTGGAAACATCGAATTTCACGTATTCGTGCCAATTATCCATAGAAAGAACCATTGCGGGAGCAGGGAAGTGAAACCATACCTACCGCCGATGCGAAACGATTGGAAACATCGAATATCACGTATTCGTGCGAATTTTAGATAGAAAGAATGATTGCGGGAGCTGGGAAATGAATCCTTACCTACCGTCGATGCGAAACGATTGGAAACATCGAATATCACGTATGCGTGCCAATTATCGATAGAACGAACGATTGCGGGAGCTGGGAAGTGAATCCTTACCTCCCGTCGATGCAGAACGATTGGAAACATCGAATGTAACGTATTCGAGCCAATTACCGACAGAAAGAACGATTGCGAGGGCTGGGAAGTGGATCCTTAGCTACCGTCGATGCAGAACGATTGGAAACATCGAATATCACATATTCGTGTCAATTATCGATAGAAAGAACGATTGCGGGAGCTGGGAAGTGAATCCTCAGCTACCGTCGATGCAGAACGATTGGAAACATCGAATATCACGTATGCGTGCCAATTATCGATAGAAAGAACGATTGCGGGAGCTGGGAAGTGAATCCTTAGCTACCGTCGATGCAGCACGATTGGAAACATCGAATATCACATATTCGTGCCGATTAACGATAGAAAGAACGATTGCGGTTGCTGGGAAGTGAATTCTTAGCTACCGTCGATGCAGAACGATTGGAAACATCGAATATCACGTATGCGTGCCAATTATCGATAGAAAGAACGATTGCTGGAGCTGGGAAGTGAATCCTTACCTACCGTCGATGCAAAACGATTGGAAACATCAAATATCACGTATTCGTGCCAATTATCGATAGAAAGAACGATTGCGGGAGCTGGGAAGTTAATCCTCACCTATCGTCGATGCAAAACGATTGCAAACATCGAATAGCACGTATTCGTGCCAATTATCGATAGAAAGAACGATTGCGGGAGCTGGGAAGTGAATCCTTACCTACCGTCGATGCAAAACGATTGGAAACCTCGAATAGCACGTATTCGTGCCAATTATCGATAGAAAGAACGATTGCTGGAGCTGGGAAGTGAATCCTTAGCTACCGTCGATGCAGAACGATTGGAAACATCGAATTTCACGTATTCGTGCCAATTATCCATAGAAAGAACGAATGCGGGAGCAGGGAAGTGAATCCATACCTACCGCCGATGCGAAACGATTGGAAACATCGAATATCACGTATTCGTGCGAATTTTAGATAGAAAGAATGATTGCGGGAGTTGGGAAATGAATCCTTACCTACCGTCGATGCGAAACGATTGGAAACATCGAATATCACGTATGCGTGCCAATTATCGATAGAAAGAACGATTGCTGGAGCTGGGAAGTGAATCCTTACCTACCGTCGATGCAAAACGATTGGAAACATCGAATATCACGTATTCGTGCCAATTATCGATAGAAAGAACGATTGCGGGAGCTGGGAAGTTAATCCTCACCTATCGTCGATGCAAAACGATTGCAAACATCGAATAGCACGTATTCGTGCCAATTATCGATAGAAAGAACGATTGCGGGAGCTGGGAAGTGAATCCTTACCTACCGTCGATGCAAAACGATTGGAAACCTCGAATAGCACGTATTCGTGCCAATTATCGATAGAAAGAATGATTGCTGGAGCTGGGAAGTGAATCCTTAGCTACCGTCGATGCAGAACGATTGGAAACATCGAATTTCACGTATTCGTGCCAATTATCCATAGAAAGAACCATTGCGGGAGCAGGGAAGTGAAACCATACCTACCGCCGATGCGAAACGATTGGAAACATCGAATATCACGTATTCGTGCGAATTTTAGATAGAAAGAATGATTGCGGGAGCTGGGAAATGAATCCTTACCTACCGTCGATGCGAAACGATTGGAAACATCGAATATCACGTATGCGTGCCAATTATCGATAGAACGAACGATTGCGGGAGCTGGGAAGTGAATCCTTACCTCCCGTCGATGCAGAACGATTAGAAACATCGAATATCACATATTCGTGCCAATTATCGATAGAAAGAACGATTGCGGGAGCTGGGAAGTGAATCCTTAGCTACCGTCGATGCAGAACGATTGGAAACATCGAATATCACATATTCGTGCCAATTAACGATAGAAAGAACGATTGCGGGTGCTGGGAAGTGAATTCTTAGCTACCGTCGATGCAGTACGATTGGAAACATCGAATATCACGTATGCGTGCCAATTATCGATAGAAAGAACGATTGCTGGAGCTGGGAAGTGAATCCTTATCTACCGTCGATGCAGAACGATTGGAAACATCGAATTTCACGTATTCGTGCCAATTATCGATAGAAAGAACGATTACGGGAGCTGGGAAGTGAATCCTTACCTACCGTCGGTGCGAAAAGATTGGAAACATCGAATATCACGTATGCGTGCCAATTATCGATAGAAAGAACGATTGCTGGAGCTGGGAAGTGAATCCTTAGCTACCGTCAATGCAGAACGATTGGAAACATCGAATTTCACGTATTCGTGCCAATTTTAGATAGAAAGGACGATTATGGGGGCAGGGAAGTGAATCTTTACCTACCGTCGATGCGAAACGATTGGAAACATCGAATATCACGTATTCGTGCCAATTATCGATAGAAAGAACGATTACGGGAGCTGGGAAGTGAATCCTTACCTCCTGTCGATGCAGAACGATTGGAAACATCGAATTTCACGTATGCGTGCCAATTATCGATAGAACGAACGATTGCGGGAGCTGGAAAGTGGATCCTTAGCTACCGTCGATGCAGAACGATTAGAAACATCGAATATCACATATTCGTGCCAATTATCGATAGAAAGAACGATTGCGGGAGCTGGGAAGTGAATCCTTAGCTACCGTCGATGCAGAACGATTGGAAACATCGAATATCACATATTCGTGCCAATTAACGATAGAAAGAACGATTGCGGGTGCTGGGAAGTGAATTCTTAGCTACCGTCGATGCAGTACGATTGGAAACATCGAATATCACGTATGCGTGCCAATTATCGATAGAAAGAACGATTGCTGGAGCTGGGAAGTGAATCCTTATCTACCGTCGATGCAGAACGATTGGAAACATCGAATTTCATGTATTCGTGCCAATTATCGATAGAAAGAACGATTACGGGAGCTGGGAAGTGAATCCTTACCTACCGTCGGTGCGAAACGATTGGAAACATCGAATATCACGTATGCGTGCCAATTATCGATAGAAAGAACGATTGCTGGAGCTGGGAAGTGAATCCTTAGCTACCGTCAATGCAGAACGATTGGAAACATCGAATTTCACGTATTCGTGCCAATTTTAGATAGAAAGAACGATTATGGGGGCAGGGAAGTGAATCTTTACCTACCGTCGATGCGAAACGATTGGAAACATCGAATATCACGTATTCGTGCCAATTATCGATAGAAAGAACGATTACGGGAGCTGGGAAGTGAATCCTTACCTCCTGTCGATGCAGAACGATTGGAAACATCGAATTTCACGTATGCGTGCCAATTATCGATAGAACGAACGATTGCGGGAGCTGGAAAGTGGATCCTTAGCTACCGTCGATGCAGAACGATTAGAAACATCGAATATCACATATTCGTGCCAATTATCGATAGAAAGAACGATTGCGGGAGCTGGGAAGTGGATCCTTAGCTACCGTCGATGCAGAACGATTGGAAACATCGAATATCACATATTCGTGCCAATTAACGATAGAAAGAACGATTGCGGGTGCTGGGAAGTGAATTCTTAGCTACCGTCGATGCAGAACGATTGGAAACATCGAATATCACGTATGCGTGCCAATTATCGATAGAAAGAACGATTGCTGGAGCTGGGAAGTGAATCCTTAGCTACCGTCAATGCAGAACGATTGGAAACATCGAATTTCACGTATTCGTGCCAATTTTAGATAGAAAGAACGATTATGGGGGCAGGGAAGTGAATCTTTACCTACCGTCGATGCGAAACGATTGGAAACATCGAATATCACGTATTCGTGCCAATTATCGATAGAAAGAACGATTACGGGAGCTGGGAAGTGAATCCTTACCTCCTGTCGATGCAGAACGATTGGAAACATCGAATTTCACGTATGCGTGCCAATTATCGATAGAACGAACGATTGCGGGAGCTGGAAAGTGGATCCTTAGCTACCGTCGATGCAGAACGATTAGAAACATCGAATATCACATATTCGTGCCAATTATCGATAGTAAGAACGATTGCGGGAGCTGGGAAGTGAATCCTTAGCTACCGTCGATGCAGAACGATTGGAAACATCGAATATCACATATTCGTGCCAATTAACGATAGAAAGAACGATTGCGGGTGCTGGGAAGTGAATTCTTAGCTACCGTCGATGCAGAACGATTGGAAACATCGAATATCACGTATGCGTGCCAATTATCGATAGAAAGAACGATTGCTGGAGCTGGGAAGTGAATCCTTATCTACCGTCGATGCAGAACGATTGGAAACATCGAATTTCACGTATTCGTGCCAATTATCGATAGAAAGAACGATTACGGGAGCTGGGAAGTGAATCCTTACCTACCGTCGGTGCGAAACGATTGGAAACATCGAATATCACGTATGCGTGCCAATTATTGATAGAAAGAACGATTGCTGGAGCTGGGAAGTGAATCCTTAGCTACCGTCAATGCAGAACGATTGGAAACATCGAATTTCACGTATTCGTGCCAATTTTAGATAGAAAGAACGATTATGGGGGCAGGGAAGTGAATCTTTACCTACCGTCGATGCGAAACGATTGGAAACATCGAATATCACGTATTCGTGCCAATTATCGATAGAAAGAACGATTACGGGAGCTGGGAAGTGAATCCTTACCTCCTGTCGATGCAGAACGATTGGAAACATCGAATTTCACGTATGCGTGCCAATTATCGATAGAACGAACGATTGCGGGAGCTGGAAAGTGGATCCTTAGCTACCGTCGATGCAGAACGATTAGAAACATCGAATATCACATATTCGTGCCAATTATCGATAGAAAGAACGATTGCGGGAGCTGGGAAGTGAATCCTTAGCTACCGTCGATGCAGAACGATTGGAAACATCGAATATCACATATTCGTGCCAATTAACGATAGAAAGAACGATTGCGGGTGCTGGGAAGTGAATTCTTAGCTACCGTCGATGCAGAACGATTGGAAACATCGAATAGCACGTATGCGTGCCAATTATCGATAGAAAGAACGATTGCTGGAGCTGGGAAGTGAATCCTTATCTACCGTCGATGCAGAACGATTGGAAACATCGAATATCACGTATGCGTGCTAATTATCGATAGAAAGAACGATTGCGGGAGCTGGGAAGTTAATCCTCACCTATGAGTCGATGCAAAACGATTGCAAACATCGAATAGCACGTATTCGTGCCAATTATCGATAGAAAGAACGATTGCGGGAGCTGGGAAGTGAATCCTTACCTACCGACGATGCAAAACGATTGGAAACCTCGAATAGCACGTATTCGTGCCAATTATCGATAGAAAGAACGATTGCTGGAGCTGGGAAGTGAATCATTAGCTACCGTCGATGCAGAACGATTGGAAACATCTAATTTCACGTATTCGTGCCAATTATCCATAGAAAGAACGATTGCGGGAGCAGGGAAGTGAATCCATACCTACCGCCGATGCGAAACGATTGGAAACATCGAATATCACGTATTCGTGCGAATTTTAGATAGAAAGAATGATTGCGGGAGCTGGGTAGTGAATCCTTACCTACCGTCGATGCGAAACGATTGGAAACATCGAATATCACGTATGCGTGCCAATTATCGATAGAATGAACGATTGCGGGAGCTGGAAAGTGGATCCTTAGCTACCGTCGATGCAGAACGATTAGAAACATCGAATATCACATATTCGTGCCAATTATCGATAGAAAGAACGATTGCGGGAGCTGGGAAGTGAATCCTTAGCTACCGTCGATGCAGAACGATTGGAAACATCGAATATCACGTATGCGTGCTAATTATCGATAGAAAGAACGATTGCGGGAGCTGGGAAGTTAATCCTCACCTATCGTCGATGCAAAACGATTGCAAACATCGAATAGCACGTATTCGTGCCAATTATCGATAGAAAGAACGATTGCGGGAGCTGGGAAGTGAATCCTTACCTACCGTCGATGCAAAACGATTGGAAACCTCGAATAGCACGTATTCGTGCCAATTATCGATAGAAAGAACGATTGCTGGAGCTGGGAAGTGAATCATTAGCTACCGTCGATGCAGAACGATTGGAAACATCTAATTTCACGTATTCGTGCCAATTATCCATAGAAAGAACGATTGCGGGAGCAGGGAAGTGAATCCATACCTACCGCCGATGCGAAACGATTGGAAACATCGAATATCACGTATTCGTGCGAATTTTAGATAGAAAGAATGATTGCGGGAGCTGGGAAGTGAATCCTTACCTACCGTCGATGCGAAACGATTGGAAACATCGAATATCACGTATGCGTGCCAATTATCGATAGAATGAACGATTGCGGGAGCTGGAAAGTGGATCCTTAGCTACCGTCGATGCAGAACGATTAGAAACATCGAATATCACATATTCGTGCCAATTATCGATAGAAAGAACGATTGCGGGAGCTGGGAAGTGAATCCTTAGCTACCGTCGATGCAGAACGATTGGAAACATCGAATATCACATATTCGTGCCAATTAACGATAGAAAGAACGATTGCGGGTGCTGGGAAGTGAATTCTTAGCTACCGTCGATGCAGTACGATTGGAAACATCGAATATCACGTATGCGTGCCAATTATCGATAGAAAGAACGATTGCTGGAGCTGGGAAGTGAATCCTTATCTACCGTCGATGCAGAACGATTGGAAACATCGAATTTCATGTATTCGTGCCAATTATCGATAGAAAGAACGATTACGGGAGCTGGGAAGTGAATCCTTACCTACCGTCGGTGCGAAACGATTGGAAACATCGAATATCACGTATGCGTGCCAATTATCGATAGAAAGAACGATTGCTGGAGCTGGGAAGTGAATCCTTAGCTACCGTCAATGCAGAACGATTGGAAACATCGAATTTCACGTATTCGTGCCAATTTTAGATAGAAAGAACGATTATGGGGGCAGGGAAGTGAATCTTTACCTACCGTCGATGCGAAACGATTGGAAACATCGAATATCACGTATTCGTGCCAATTATCGATAGAAAGAACGATTACGGGAGCTGGGAAGTGAATCCTTACCTCCTGTCGATGCAGAACGATTGGAAACATCGAATTTCACGTATGCGTGCCAATTATCGATAGAACGAACGATTGCGGGAGCTGGAAAGTGGATCCTTAGCTACCGTCGATGCAGAACGATTAGAAACATCGAATATCACATATTCGTGCCAATTATCGATAGAAAGAACGATTACGGGAGCTGGGAAGTGAATCCTTACCTACCGTCGGTGCGAAACGATTGGAAACATCGAATATCACGTATGCGTGCCAATTATCGATAGAAAGAACGATTGCTGGAGCTGGGAAGTGAATCCTTAGCTACCGTCAATGCAGAACGATTGGAAACATCGAATTTCACGTATTCGTGCCAATTTTAGATAGAAAGAACGATTATGGGGGCAGGGAAGTGAATCTTTACCTACCGTCGATGCGAAACGATTGGAAACATCGAATATCACGTATTCGTGCCAATTATCGATAGAAAGAACGATTACGGGAGCTGGGAAGTGAATCCTTACCTCCTGTCGATGCAGAACGATTGGAAACATCGAATTTCACGTATGCGTGCCAATTATCGATAGAACGAACGATTGCGGGAGCTGGAAAGTGGATCCTTAGCTACCGTCGATGCAGAACGATTAGAAACATCGAATATCACATATTCGTGCCAATTATCGATAGAAAGAACGATTGCGGGAGCTGGGAAGTGAATCCTTAGCTACCGTCGATGCAGAACGATTGGAAACATCGAATATCACATATTCGTGCCAATTAACGATAGAAAGAACGATTGCGGGTGCTGGGAAGTGAATTCTTAGCTACCGTCGATGCAGAACGATTGGAAACATCGAATATCACGTATGCGTGCCAATTATCGATAGAAAGAACGATTGCTGGAGCTGGGAAGTGAATCCTTATCTACCGTCGATGCAGAACGATTGGAAACATCGAATTTCACGTATTCGTGCCAATTATCGTTAGAAAGAACGATTACGGGAGCTGGGAAGTGAATCCTTACCTACCGTCGGTGCGAAACGATTGGAAACATCGAATATCACGTATGCGTGCCAATTATCGATAGAAAGAACGATTGCTGGAGCTGGGAAGTGAATCCTTAGCTACCGTCAATGCAGAACGATTGGAAACATCGAATTTCACGTATTCGTGCCAATTTTAGATAGAAAGAACGATTATGGGGGCAGGGAAGTGAATCTTTACCTACCGTCGATGCGAAACGATTGGAAACATCGAATATCACGTATTCGTGCCAATTATCGATAGAAAGAACGATTACGGGAGCTGGGAAGTGAATCCTTACCTCCTGTCGATGCAGAACGATTGGAAACATCGAATTTCACGTATGCGTGCCAATTATCGATAGAACGAACGATTGCGGGAGCTGGAAAGTGGATCCTTAGCTACCGTCGATGCAGAACGATTAGAAACATCGAATATCACATATTCGTGCCAATTATCGATAGAAAGAACGATTGCGGGAGCTGGGAAGTGAATCCTTAGCTACCGTCGATGCAGAACGATTGGAAACATCGAATATCACATATTCGTGCCAATTAACGATAGAAAGAACGATTGCGGGTGCTGGGAAGTGAATTCTTAGCTACCGTCGATGCAGAACGATTGGAAACATCGAATATCACGTATGCGTGCCAATTATCGATAGAAAGAACGATTGCTGGAGCTGGGAAGTGAATCCTTATCTACCGTCGATGCAGAACGATTGGAAACATCGAATATCACGTATGCGTGCTAATTATCGATAGAAAGAACGATTGCGGGAGCTGGGAAGTTAATCCTCACCTATCGTCGATGCAAAACGATTGCAAACATCGAATAGCACGTATTCGTGCCAATTATCGATAGAAAAAACGATTGCGGGAGCTGGGAAGTGAATCCTTACCTACCGACGATGCAAAACGATTGGAAACCTCGAATAGCACGTATTCGTGCCAATTATCGATAGAAAGATCGATTGCGGGAGCAGGGAAGTGAATCCATACCTACCGCCGATGCGAAACGATTGGAAACATCGAATATCACGTATTCGTGCGAATTTTAGATAGAAAGAATGATTGCGGGAGCTGGGTAGTGAATCCTTACCTACCGTCGATGCGAAACGATTGGAAACATCGAATATCACGTATGCGTGCCAATTATCGATAGAATGAACGATTGCGGGAGCTGGAAAGTGGATCCTTAGCTACCGTCGATGCAGAACGATTAGAAACATCGAATATCACATATTCGTGCCAATTATCGATAGAAAGAACGATTGCGGGAGCTGGGAAGTGAATCCTTAGCTACCGTCGATGCAGAACGATTGGAAACATCGAATATCACATATTCGTGCCAATTAACGATAGAAAGAACGATTGCGGGTGCTGGGAAGTGAATTCTTAGCTACCGTCGATGCAGTACGATTGGAAACATCGAATATCACGTATGCGTGCCAATTATCGATAGAGAGAACGATTGCTGGAGCTGGGAAGTGAATCCTTATCTACCGTCGATGCAGAACGATTGGAAACATCGAATTTCATGTATTCGTGCCAATTATCGATAGAAAGAACGATTACGGGAGCTGGGAAGTGAATCCTTACCTACCGTCGGTGCGAAACGATTGGAAACATCGAATATCACGTATGCGTGCCAATTATCGATAGAAAGAACGATTGCTGGAGCTGGGAAGTGAATCCTTAGCTACCGTCAATGCAGAACGATTGGAAACATCGAATTTCACGTATTCGTGCCAATTTTAGATAGAAAGAACGATTATGGGGGCAGGGAAGTGAATCTTTACCTACCGTCGATGCGAAACGATTGGAAACATCGAATATCACGTATTCGTGCCAATTATCGATAGAAAGAACGATTACGGGAGCTGGGAAGTGAATCCTTACCTCCTGTCGATGCAGAACGATTGGAAACATCGAATTTCACGTATGCGTGCCAATTATCGATAGAACGAACGATTGCGGGAGCTGGAAAGTGGATCCTTAGCTACCGTCGATGCAGAACGATTGGAAACATCGAATATCACATATTCGTGCCAATTAACGATAGAAAGAACGATTGCGGGTGCTGGGAAGTGAATTCTTAGCTACCGTCGATGCAGAACGATTGGAAACATCGAATATCACGTATGCGTGCCAATTATCGATAGAAAGAACGATTGCTGGAGCTGGGAAGTGAATCCTTAGCTACCGTCAATGCAGAACGATTGGAAACATCGAATTTCACGTATTCGTGCCAATTTTAGATAGAAAGAACGATTATGGGGGCAGGGAAGTGAATCTTTACCTACCGTCGATGCGAAACGATTGGAAACATCGAATATCACGTATTCGTGCCAATTATCGATAGAAAGAACGATTACGGGAGCTGGGAAGTGAATCCTTACCTCCTGTCGATGCAGAACGATTGGAAACATCGAATTTCACGTATGCGTGCCAATTATCGATAGAACGAACGATTGCGGGAGCTGGAAAGTGGATCCTTAGCTACCGTCGATGCAGAACGATTAGAAACACCGAATATCACATATTCGTGCCAATTATCGATAGAAAGAACGATTGCGGGAGCTGGGAAGTGAATCCTTAGCTACCGTCGATGCAGAACGATTGGAAACATCGAATATCACATATTCGTGCCAATTAACGATAGAAAGAACGATTGCGGGTGCTGGGAAGTGAATTCTTAGCTACCGTCGATGCAGAACGATTGGAAACATCGAATATCACGTATGCGTGCCAATTATCGATAGAAAGAACGATTGCTGGAGCTGGGAAGTGAATCCTTATCTACCGTCGATGCAGAACGATTGGAAACATCGAATATCACGTATGCGTGCTAATTATCGATAGAAAGAACGATAGCGGGAGCTGGGAAGTTAATCCTCACCTATCGTCGATGCAAAACGATTGCAAACATCGAATAGCACGTATTCGTGCCAATTATCGATAGAAAGAACGATTGCGGGAGCTGGGAAGTGAATCCTTACCTACCGTCGATGCAAAACGATTGGAAACCTCGAATAGCACGTATTCGTGCCAATTATCGATAGAAAGAACGATTGCTGGAGCTGGGAAGTGAATCATTAGCTACCGTCGATGCAGAACGATTGGAAACATCTAATTTCACGTATTCGTGCCAATTATCCATAGAAAGAACGATTGCGGGAGCAGGGAAGTGAATCCATACCTACCGCCGATGCGAAACGATTGGAAACATCGAATATCACGTATTCGTGCGAATTTTAGATAGAAAGAATGATTGCGGGAGCTGGGAAGTGAATCCTTACCTACCGTCGATGCGAAACGATTGGAAACATCGAATATCACATATTCGTGCCAATTATCGATAGAAAGAACGATTGCGGGAGCTGGGAAGTGAATCCTTAGCTACCGTCGATGCAGAACGATTGGAAACATCGAATATCACATATTCGTGCCAATTAACGATAGAAAGAACGATTGCGGGTGCTGGGAAGTGAATTCTTAGCTACCGTCGATGCAGAACGATTGGAAACATCGAATATCACGTATGCGTGCCAATTATCGATAGAAAGAACGATTGCTGGAGCTGGGAAGTGAATCCTTATCTACCGTCGATGCAGAACGATTGGAAACATCGAATATCACGTATGCGTGCTAATTATCGATAGAAAGAACGATAGCGGGAGCTGGGAAGTTAATCCTCACCTATCGTCGATGCAAAACGATTGCAAACATCGAATAGCACGTATTCGTGCCAATTATCGATAGAAAGAACGATTGCGGGAGCTGGGAAGTGAATCCTTACCTACCGTCGATGCAAAACGATTGGAAACCTCGAATAGCACGTATTCGTGCCAATTATCGATAGAAAGAACGATTGCTGGAGCTGGGAAGTGAATCATTAGCTACCGTCGATGCAGAACGATTGGAAACATCTAATTTCACGTATTCGTGCCAATTATCCATAGAAAGAACGATTGCGGGAGCAGGGAAGTGTATCCATACCTACCGCCGATGCGAAACGATTGGAAACATCGAATATCACGTATTCGTGCGAATTTTAGATAGAAAGAATGATTGCGGGAGCTGGGAAGTGAATCCTTACCTACCGTCGATGCGAAACGATTGGAAACATCGAATATCACGTATGCGTGCCAATTATCGATAGAATGACGATTGCGGGAGCTGGAAAGTGGATCCTTAGCTACCGTCGATGCAGAACGATTAGAAACATCGAATATCACATATTCGTGCCAATTATCGATAGAAAGAACGATTGCGGGAGCTGGGAAGTGAATCCTTAGCTACCGTCGATGCAGAACGATTGGAAACATCGAATATCACATATTCGTGCCAATTAACGATAGAAAGAACGATTGCGGGTGCTGGGAAGTGAATTCTTAGCTACCGTCGATGCAGTACGATTGGAAACATCGAATATCACGTATGCGTGCCAATTATCGATAGAAAGAACGATTGCTGGAGCTGGGAAGTGAATCCTTATCTACCGTCGATGCAGAACGATTGGAAACATCGATTTTCATGTATTCGTGCCAATTATCGATAGAAAGAACGATTACGGGAGCTGGGAAGTGAATCCTTACCTACCGTCGGTGCGAAACGATTGGAAACATCGAATATCACGTATGCGTGCCAATTATCGATAGAAAGAACGATTGCTGGAGCTGGGAAGTGAATCCTTAGCTACCGTCAATGCAGAACGATTGGAAACATCGAATTTCACGTATTCGTGCCAATTTTAGATAGAAAGAACGATTATGGGGGCAGGGAAGTGAATCTTTACCTACCGTCGATGCGAAACGATTGGAAACATCGAATATCACGTATTCGTGCCAATTATCGATAGAAAGAACGATTACGGGAGCTGGGAAGTGAATCCTTACCTCCTGTCGATGCAGAACGATTGGAAACATCGAATTTCACGTATGCGTGCCAATTATCGATAGAACGAACGATTGCGGGAGCTGGAAAGTGGATCCTTAGCTACCGTCGATGCAGAACGATTGGAAACATCGAATATCACATATTCGTGCCAATTAACGATAGAAAGAACGATTGCGGGTGCTGGGAAGTGAATTCTTAGCTACCGTCGATGCAGAACGATTGGAAACATCGAATATCACGTATGCGTGCCAATTATCGATAGAAAGAACGATTGCTGGGGCTGGGAAGTGAATCCTTAGCTACCGTCAATGCAGAACGATTGGAAACATCGAATTTCACGTATTCGTGCCAATTTTAGATAGAAAGAACGATTATGGGGGCAGGGAAGTGAATCTTTACCTACCGTCGATGCGAAACGATTGGAAACATCGAATATCACGTATTCGTGCCAATTATCGATAGAAAGAACGATTACGGGAGCTGGGAAGTGAATCCTTACCTCCTGTCGATGCAGAACGATTGGAAACATCGAATTTCACGTATGCGTGCCAATTATCGATAGAACGAACGATTGCGGGAGCTGGAAAGTGGATCCTTAGCTACCGTCGATGCAGAACGATTAGAAACATCGAATATCACATATTCGTGCCAATTATCGATAGAAAGAACGATTGCGGGAGCTGGGAAGTGAATCCTTAGCTACCGTCGATGCAGAACGATTGGAAACATCGAATATCACGTATGCGTGCCAATTATCGATAGAAAGAACGATTGCTGGAGCTGGGAAGTGAATCCTTATCTACCGTCGATGCAGAACGATTGGAAACATCGAATATCACGTATGCGTGCTAATTATCGATAGAAAGAACGATAGCGGGAGCTGGGAAGTTAATCCTCACCTATCGTCGATGCAAAACGATTGCAAACATCGAATAGCACGTATTCGTGCCAATTATCGATAGAAAGAACGATTGCGGGAGCTGGGAAGTGAATCCTTACCTACCGTCGATGCAAAACGATTGGAAACCTCGAATAGCACGTATTCGTGCCAATTATCGATAGAAAGAACGATTGCTGGAGCTGGGAAGTGAATCATTAGCTACCGTCGATGCAGAACGATTGGAAACATCTAATTTCACGTATTCGTGCCAATTATCCATAGAAAGAACGATTGCGGGAGCAGGGAAGTGTATCCATACCTACCGCCGATGCGAAACGATTGGAAACATCGAATATCACGTATTCGTGCGAATTTTAGATAGAAAGAATGATTGCGGGAGCTGGGAAGTGAATCCTTACCTACCGTCGATGCGAAACGATTGGAAACATCGAATATCACGTATGCGTGCCAATTATCGATAGAATGACGATTGCGGGAGCTGGAAAGTGAATCTTTACCTACCGTCGATGCGAAACGATTGGAAACATCGAATATCACGTATTCGTGCCAATTATCGATAGAAAGAACGATTACGGGAGCTGGGAAGTGAATCCTTACCTCCTGTCGATGCAGAACGATTGGAAACATCGAATTTCACGTATGCGTGCCAATTATCGATAGAACGAACGATTGCGGGAGCTGGAAAGTGGATCCTTAGCTACCGTCGATGCAGAACGATTAGAAACATCGAATATCACATATTCGTGCCAATTATCGATAGAAAGAACGATTGCGGGAGCTGGGAAGTGAATCCTTAGCTACCGTCGATGCAGAACGATTGGAAACATCGAATATCACGTATTCGTGCGAATTTTAGATAGAAAGAATGATTGCGGGAGCTGGGAAGTGAATCCTTACCTACCGTCGATGCGAAACGATTGGAAACATCGAATATCACGTATGCGTGCCAATTATCGATAGAAAGAACGATTGCTGGAGCTGGGAAGTGAATCCTTAGCTACCGTCGATGCAGAACGATTGGAAACATCGAATTTCACGTATTCATGCCAATTATCCATAGAAAGAACGATTGCTGGAGCTGGGAAGTGAATCCATACCTACCGCCGATTCGAAACGATTGGAAACATCGAATATCACGAATTCGTGCGAATTTTAGATAGAAAGAATAATTGCGGGAGCTGGGAAGTGAATCTTTACCTACCGTCGATGCGAAACGAATGGAAACATCGAATATCACGTATGCGTGCCAATTATCGATAGAACGAACGATTGCGGGAGCTGGAAAGTGGATCCTTAGCTACCGTCGATGCAGAACGATTGGAAACATCGAATATCACATATTCGTGCCAATTATCGATAGAAAGAACGATTGCGGGAGCTGGGAAGTGAATCCTCAGCTACCGTCGATGCAGAACGATTGGAAACATCGAATATCACGTATACGTGCCAATTATCGATAGAAAGAACGATTGCGGGAGCTGGGAAGTGAATCCTTAGCTACCGTCGATGCAGAACGATTGGAAACATCGAATTTCACGTATTCGTGCCAATTTTAGATAGAAAGAACGATTGCTGGAGCTGGGAAGTGAATCCTTACCTACCGTCGATGCAAAACGATTGGAAACATCGAATATCACGTATTCGTGCGAATTTTAGATAGAAAGAATGATTGCGGGAGCTGGGAAGTGAATCCTTACCTACCGTCGGTGCGAAACGATTGGAAACATCGAATATCACGTATGCGTGCCAATTATCGATAGAAAGAACGATTGCTGGAGCTGGGAAGTGAATCCTTAGCTACCGTCAATGCAGAACGATTGGAAACATCGAATTTCACGTATTCCTGCCAATTTTAGATAGAAAGAACGATTATGGGGGCAGGGAAGTGAATCTTTACCTACCGTCGATGCGAAACGATTGGAAACATCGAATATCACGTATTCGTGCCAATTATCGATAGAAAGAACGATTACGGGAGCTGGGAAGTGAATCCTTACCTCCTGTCGATGCAGAACGATTGGAAACATCGAATTTCACGTATTCGTGCCAATTTTAGATAGAAACAACGATTGCTGGAGCTGGGAAGTGAATCCTTACCTACCGTCGATGCAAAACGATTGGAAACATCGAATATCACGTATTCGTGCGAATTTTAGATAGAAAGAATGATTGCGGGAGCTGGGAAGTGAATCCTTACCTACCGTCGATGCGAAACGATTGGAAACATCGAATATCACGTATTCGTGCGAATTTTAGATAGAAAGAACGATTGCTGGAGCTGGGAAGTGAATCCTTAGCTACCGTCGATGCAGAACGATTGGAAACATCGAATTTCACGTATTCATGCCAATTATCCATAGAAAGAACGATTGCTGGAGCTGGGAAGTGAATCCATACCTACCGCCGATGCGAAACGATTGGAAACATCGAATATCACGTATTCGTGCGAATTTTAGATAGAAAGAATGATTGCGGGAGCTGGGAAGTGAATCTTTACCTACCGTCGATGCGAAACGATTGGAAACATCGAATATCACGTATGCGTGCCAATTATCGATAGAACGAACGATTGCGGGAGCTGGAAAGTGGATCCTTAGCTACCGTCGATGCAGAACGATTGGAAACATCGAATATCACATATTCGTGCCAATTATCGATAGAAAGAACGATTGCCGGAGCTGGGAAGTGAATCCTCAGCTACCGTCGATGCAGAACGTTTGGAAACCTCGAATATCACGTATACGTGCCAATTATCGATAGAAAGAACGATTGCGGGAGCTGGGAAGTGAATCCTTAGCTACCGTCGATGCAGAACGATTGGAAACATCGAATATCACGTATTCGTGCCAATTATCAATAGAAAGAACGATTGCGGGAGCTGGGAAGTGAATCCTTACCTACCGTCGATGCAAATGATTGGACACATCGAATAGCATGTATTCGTGCCTATTATCGATAGAAAGAACGTTTGCGGGAGCTGGGAAGTGAATCCTCACCTATCGGCGATGCAAAACGATTGGACACATCGAATAGCATGTATTCGTGCCTATTATCGATAGAAAGAAAGATTACGGAAGCTGGGAAGTGAATCCTTACCTACCGTCGAAGCAGAACGATTGGAAACATCGAATATAACGTATTCGAGGCAATTATCGATAGAAAGACCGATTGCGGGAGCTGGGAATTGAATCCTTACCTCCCGTCGATGCAGAACGATTGGAAACATCGAATATCACGTATTCGTGCCAATTATCGATAGAAAAAACGATTGCTGGAGCTGGGAAGTGAATCCTTAGCTACCGTCGATGCAGAACGATTGGAAACATCGAATTTCACGTATTCGTGCCAATTATCCATAGAAAGAACGATTGCGGGAGCAGGGAAGTGAATCCATACGTACCGCCGATGCGAAACGATTGGAAACATCGAATATCACGTATTCGTCCCAATTATCGATAGAAAGAACGATTGCGGGAGCTGGGAAGTGAATCCTTAGCTACCGTCGATGCAGAACGATTGGAAACATCGAATATCACGTATGGGTGCCAATTATCGATAGAAAGAACGATTGCTGGAGCTGGGAAGTGAATCCTTACCTACCGTCGATGCAAAACGATTGGAAACATCGAATATCACGTATGCGTGCTAATTATCGATAGAAAGAACGATTGCGGGAGCTGGGAAGTTAATCCTCACCTATCGTCGATGCAAAACGATTGCAAACATCGAATAGCACGTATTCGTGCCAATTATCGATAGAAAGAACGATTGCGGGAGCTGGGAAGTGAATCCTTACCTACCGTCGATGCAAAACGATTGGAAACCTCGAATAGCACGTATTCGTGCCAATTATCGATAGAAAGAACGATTTCTGGAGCTGGGAAGTGAATCCTTAGCTACCGTCGATGCAGAACGATTGGAAACATCGAATTCCACGTATTCGTGCCAATTATCCATAGAAAGAACGATTGCGGGAGCAGGGAAGTGAATCCATACCTACCGCCGATGCGAAACGATTGGAAACATCGAATATCACGTATTCGTGCGAATTTTAGATAGAAAGAATGATTGCGGGAGCTGGGAAGTGAATCCTTACCTACCGTCGATGCGAAACGATTGGAAACATCGAATATCACGTATGCGTGCCAATTATCGATAGAACGAACGATTGCGGGAGCTGGAAAGTGGATCCTTAGCTACCGTCGATGCAGAACGATTAGAAACATCGAATATCACATATTCGTGCCAATTATCGATAGAAAGAACGATTGCGGGAGCTGGGAAGTGAATCCTTAGCTACCGTCGATGCAGAACGATTGGAAACATCGAATTTCACGTATTCGTGCCAATTTTAGATAGAAAGAACGATTGCTGGAGCTGGGAAGTGAATCCTTACCTACCGTCGATGCAGAACGATTGGAAACATCGAATATCACGTATTCGTGCGAATTTTAGATAGAAAGAATGATTGCGGGAGCTGGGAAGTGAATCCTTACCTACCGTCGGTGCGAAACGATTGGAAACATCGAATATCACGTATGCGTGCCAATTATCGATAGAAAGAACGATTGCTGGAGCTGGGAAGTGAATCCTTAGCTACCGTCAATGCAGAACGATTGGAAACATCGAATTTCACGTATTCGTGCCAATTTTAGATAGAAAGAACGATTATGGGGGCAGGGAAGTGAATCTTTACCTACCGTCGATGCGAAACGATTGGAAACATCGAATATCACGTATTCGTGCCAATTATCGATAGAAAGAACGATTACGGGAGCTGGGAAGTGAATCCTTACCTCCTGTCGATGCAGAACGATTGGAAACATCGAATTTCACGTATTCGTGCCAATTTTAGATAGAAACAACGATTGCTGGAGCTGGGAAGTGAATCCTTACCTACCGTCGATGCAAAACGATTGGAAACATCGAATATCACGTATTCGTGCGAATTTTAGATAGAAAGAATGATTGCGGGAGCTGGGAAGTGAATCCTTACCTACCGTCGATGCGAAACGATTGGAAACATCGAATATCACGTATGCGTGCCAATTATCGATAGAAAGAACGATTGCTGGAGCTGGGAAGTGAATCCTTAGCTACCGTCGATGCAGAACGATTGGAAACATCGAATTTCACGTATTCATGCCAATTATCCATAGAAAGAACGATTGCTGGAGCTGGGAAGTGAATCCATACCTACCGCCGATGCGAAACGATTGGAAACATCGAATATCACGTATTCGTGCGAATTTTAGATAGAAAAAATGATTGCGGGAGCTGGGAAGTGAATCTTTACCTACCGTCGATGCGAAACGATTGGAAACATCGAATATCACGTATGCGTGCCAATTATCGATAGAACGAACGATTGCGGGAGCTGGAAAGTGGATCCTTAGCTACCGTCGATGCACAACGATTGGAAACATCGAATATCACATATTCGTGCCAATTATCGATAGAAAGAACGATTGCCGGAGCTGGGAAGTGAATCCTCAGCTACCGTCGATGCAGAACGATTGGAAACCTCGAATATCACGTATACGTGCCAATTATCGATAGAAAGAACGATTGCGGGAGCTGGGAAGTGAATCCTTAGCTACCGTCGATGCAGAACGATTGGAAACATCGAATATCACGTATTCGTGCCAATTATCAATAGAAAGAACGATTGCGGGAGCTGGGAAGTGAATCCTTACCTACCGTCGATGCAAATGATTGGACACATCGAATAGCATGTATTCGTGCCTATTATCGATAGAAAGAACGTTTGCGGGAGCTGGGAAGTGAATCCTCACCTATCGGCGATGCAAAACGATTGGACACATCGAATAGCATGTATTCGTGCCTATTATCGATAGAAAGAAAGATTACGGAAGCTGGGAAGTGAATCCTTACCTACCGTCGAAGCAGAACGATTGGAAACATCGAATATAACGTATTCGAGGCAATTATCGATAGAAAGACCGATTGCGGGAGCTGGGAATTGAATCCTTACCTCCCGTCGATGCAGAACGATTGGAAACATCGAATATCACGTATTCGTGCCAATTATCGATAGAAAAAACGATTGCTGGAGCTGGGAAGTGAATCCTTAGCTACCGTCGATGCAGAACGATTGGAAACATCGAATTTCACGTATTCGTGCCAATTATCCATAGAAAGAACGATTGCGGGAGCAGGGAAGTGAATCCATACGTACCGCCGATGCGAAACGATTGGAAACATCGAATATCACGTATTCGTGCCAATTATCGATAGAAAGAACGATTGCGGGAGCTGGGAAGTGAATCCTTAGCTACCGTCGATGCAGAACGATTTGAAACATCGAATATCACGTATGCGTGCCAATTATCGATAGAAAGAACGATTGCTGGAGCTGGGAAGTGAATCCTTACCTACCGTCGATGCAAAACGATTGGAAACATCGAATATCACGTATGCGTGCTAATTATCGATAGAAAGAACGATTGCGGGAGCTGGGAAGTTAATCCTCACCTATCGTCGATGCAAAACGATTGCAAACATCGAATAGCACGTATTCGTGCCAATTATCGATAGAAAGAACGATTGCGGGAGCTGGGAAGTGAATCCTTACCTACCGTCGATGCAAAACGATTGGAAACCTCGAATAGCACGTATTCGTGCCAATTATCGATAGAAAGAACGATTGCTGGAGCTGGGAAGTGAATCCTTAGCTACCGTCGATGCAGAACGATTGGAAACATCGAATTTCACGTATTCGTGCCAATTATCCATAGAAAGAACCATTGCGGGAGCAGGGAAGTGAATCCATACCTACCGCCGATGCGAAACGATTGGAAACATCGAATATCACGTATTCGTGCGAATTTTAGATAGAAAGAATGATTGCGGGAGCTGGGAAGTGAATCCTTACCTACCGTCGATGCGAAACGATTGGAAACATCGAATATCACGTATGCGTGCCAATTATCGATAGAACGAACGATTGCGGGAGCAGGGAAGTGGATCCTTAGCTACCGTCGATGCAGAACGATTAGAAACATCGAATATCACGTATTCGTGCCAATTATCGATAGAAAGAACGATTGCTGGAGCTGGGAAGTGAATCCATACCTACCGCCGATGCGAAACGATTGGAAACATCGAATATCACGTATTCGTGCGAATTTTAGATAGAAAAAATGATTGCGGGAGCTGGGAAGTGAATCTTTACCTACCGTCGATGCGAAACGATTGGAAACATCGAATATCACGTATGCGTGCCAATTATCGATAGAACGAACGATTGCGGGAGCTGGAAAGTGGATCCTTAGCTACCGTCGATGCACAACGATTGGAAACATCGAATATCACATATTCGTGCCAATTATCGATAGAAAGAACGATTGCCGGAGCTGGGAAGTGAATCCTCAGCTACCGTCGATGCAGAACGATTGGAAACCTCGAATATCACGTATACGTGCCAATTATCGATAGAAAGAACGATTGCGGGAGCTGGGAAGTGAATCCTTAGCTACCGTCGATGCAGAACGATTGGAAACATCGAATATCACGTATTCGTGCCAATTATCAATAGAAAGAACGATTGCGGGAGCTGGGAAGTGAATCCTTACCTACCGTCGATGCAAATGATTGGACACATCGAATAGCATGTATTCGTGCCTATTATCGATAGAAAGAACGTTTGCGGGAGCTGGGAAGTGAATCCTCACCTATCGGCGATGCAAAACGATTGGACACATCGAATAGCATGTATTCGTGCCTATTATCGATAGAAAGAAAGATTACGGAAGCTGGGAAGTGAATCCTTACCTACCGTCGAAGCAGAACGATTGGAAACATCGAATATAACGTATTCGAGGCAATTATCGATAGAAAGACCGATTGCGGGAGCTGGGAATTGAATCCTTACCTCCCGTCGATGCAGAACGATTGGAAACATCGAATATCACGTATTCGTGCCAATTATCGATAGAAAAAACGATTGCTGGAGCTGGGAAGTGAATCCTTAGCTACCGTCGATGCAGAACGATTGGAAACATCGAATTTCACGTATTCGTGCCAATTATCCATAGAAAGAACGATTGCGGGAGCAGGGAAGTGAATCCATACGTACCGCCGATGCGAAACGATTGGAAACATCGAATATCACGTATTCGTGCCAATTATCGATAGAAAGAACGATTGCGGGAGCTGGGAAGTGAATCCTTAGCTACCGTCGATGCAGAACGATTTGAAACATCGAATATCACGTATGCGTGCCAATTATCGATAGAAAGAACGATTGCTGGAGCTGGGAAGTGAATCCTTACCTACCGTCGATGCAAAACGATTGGAAACATCGAATATCACGTATGCGTGCTAATTATCGATAGAAAGAACGATTGCGGGAGCTGGGAAGTTAATCCTCACCTATCGTCGATGCAAAACGATTGCAAACATCGAATAGCACGTATTCGTGCCAATTATCGATAGAAAGAACGATTGCGGGAGCTGGGAAGTGAATCCTTACCTACCGTCGATGCAAAACGATTGGAAACCTCGAATAGCACGTATTCGTGCCAATTATCGATAGAAAGAACGATTGCTGGAGCTGGGAAGTGAATCCTTAGCTACCGTCGATGCAGAACGATTGGAAACATCGAATTTCACGTATTCGTGCCAATTATCCATAGAAAGAACCATTGCGGGAGCAGGGAAGTGAATCCATACCTACCGCCGATGCGAAACGATTGGAAACATCGAATATCACGTATTCGTGCGAATTTTAGATAGAAAGAATGATTGCGGGAGCTGGGAAGTGAATCCTTACCTACCGTCGATGCGAAACGATTGGAAACATCGAATATCACGTATGCGTGCCAATTATCGATAGAACGAACGATTGCGGGAGCAGGGAAGTGGATCCTTAGCTACCGTCGATGCAGAACGATTAGAAACATCGAATATCACGTATTCGTGCCAATTATCGATAGAAAGAACGATTGCGGGAGCTGGGAAGTGAATCCTTAGCTACCGTCGATGCAGAACGATTGGAAACATCGAATATCACGTATGCGTGCCAATTATCGATAGAAAGAACGATTGCTGGAGCTGGGAAGTGAATCCTTACCTACCGTCGATGCAAAACGATTGGAAACATCGAATATCACGTATGCGTGCTAATTATCGATAGAAAGAACGATTGCGGGAGCTGGGAAGTTAATCCTCACCTATCGTCGATGCAAAACGATTGCAAACATCGAATAGCACGTATTCGTGCCAATTATCGATAGAAAGAACGATTGCGGGAGCTGGGAAGTGAATCCTTACCTACCGTCGATGCAAAACGATTGGAAACCTCGAATAGCACGTATTCGTGCCAATTATCGATAGAAAGAACGATTGCTGGAGCTGGGAAGTGAATCCTTAGCTACCGTCGATGCAGAACGATTGGAAACATCGAATTTCACGTATTCGTGCCAATTATCCATAGAAAGAACGATTGCGGGAGCAGGGAAGTGAATCCATACCTACCGCCGATGCGAAACGATTGGAAACATCGAATATCACGTATTCGTGCGAATTTTAGATAGAAAGAATGATTGCGGGAGCTGGGAAGTGAATCCTTACCTACCGTCGATGCGAAACGATTGGAAACATCGAATATCATGTATGCGTGCCAATTATCGATAGAACGAACGATTGCGGGAGCTGGAAAGTGGATCCTTAGCTACCGTCGATGCAGAACGATTAGAAACATCGAATATCACATATTCGTGCCAATTATCGATAGAAACAACGATTGCGGGAGCTGGGAAGTGAATCCTTAGCTACCGTCGATGCAGAACGATTGGAAACATCGAATATCACATATTCGTGCCAATTAACGATAGAAAGAACGATTGCGGGTGCTGGGAAGTGAATTCTTAGCTACCGTCGATGCAGAACGATTGGAAACATCGAATATCACGTATGCGTGCCAATTATCGATAGAAAGAACGATTGCTGGAGCTGGGAAGTGAATCCTTAGCTACCGTCGATGCAGAACGATTGGAAACATCGAATTTCACGTATTCGTGCCAATTATCGATAGAAAGAACGATTACGGGAGCTGGGAAGTGAATCCTTAACTCCTGTCGATGCAGAACGATTGGAAACATCGAATTTCACGTATTCGTGCCAATTTTAGATAGAAAGAACGATTGCTGGAGCTGGGAAGTGAATCCTTACCTACCGTCGATGCAGAACGATTGGAAACATCGAATATCACGTATTCGTGCCAATTATCGATAGAAAGAACGATTACGGGAGCTGGGAAGTGAATCCTTTCCTCCTGTCGATGCAGAACGATTGGAAACATCGAATTTCACGTATTCGTGCCAATTTTAGATAGAAAGAATGATTGCGGGAGCTGGGAAGTGAATCCTTACCTACCGTCGATGCGAAACGATTGGAAACATCGAATATCACGTATTCGTGCGAATTTTAGATAGAAAGAATTATTGCGGGAGCTGGGAAGTGAATCCTTACCTACCGTCGATGCGAAACGATTGGAAACATCGAATATCACGTATGCGTGCCAATTATCGATAGAACGAACGATTGCGGGAGCTGGAAAGTGGATCCTTAGCTACCGTCGATGCAGAACGATTGGAAACATCGAGTATCACGTATTCGTGCCAATTTTAGATAGAAAGAACGATTGCGGGAGCTGGGAAGTGATTCCTTACCTACCGTCGATGCAAAATGTTTGGAAACATCGAATATCACGTATGCGTGCTAATTATCGATAGAAAGAACGATTGCTGGAGCTGGGAAGTGAATCTTTAGCTACCGTCAATGCAGAACGATTAGAAACTTGGAATTTCACGTATTCGTGCCAATTTTAGATAGAAAGGACGATTATGGGGGCAGGGAAGTGAATCCTTAGCTACCGCCGATGCGAAACGATTGGAAACATCGAATATCACGTATTCGTCCGAATTTTAGATAGAAAGAATGATTGCGGGAGCTGGGAAGTGAATCCATACCTACCGTCGATGCGAAACGATTGGAAACATCGAATATCACGTATTCGTGCCAATTATCGATAGAAAGAACGATTGCGGGAGCTGGGAAGTGAATCCTTAGCTACCGTCGCTGCAGAACGATTGGAAACATCGAATATCACGTATGCGTGCCAATTATCGATAGAAAGAACGATTGCTGGAGCTGGGAAGTGAATCCTTACCTACCGTCGATGCAAAACGATTGGAAACATCGAATATCACGTATTCGTGCGAATTTCAGATAGAAAGAATGATTGCGGGAGCTGGGAAGTGAATCCTCACCTACCGTCGATGCGAAACAATTGGAAACATCGAATATCATGTATGCGTGCCAATTATCGATAGAACGAACGATTGCTGGAGCTGGAAAGTGGATCCTTAGCTACCGTCGATGCAGAACGATTGGAAACATCGAATATCACGTATTCGTGCCAATTTTAGATAGAAAGAACGATTGCTGGAGCTGGGAAGTGAATCCTTACCTACCGTCGATGCAAAATGATTGGAAACATCGAATATCACGTATGCGTGCTAATTATCGATAGAAAGAACGATTGCTGGAGCTGGGAAGTGAATCCTTAGCTACCGTCAATGCAGAACGATTGGAAACATCGAATTTCACGTATTCGTGCCAATTTTAGATAGAAAGAACGATTATGGGGGCAGGGAAGTGAATCCTTAGCTACCGCCGATGCGAAACGATTGGAAACATCGAATATCACGTATTCTTCCGAATTTTAGATAGAAAGAATGATTGCGGGAGCTGGGAAGTGAATCCATACCTACCGTCGATGCGAAACGATTGGAAACATCGAATATCACGTATTCGTGCCAATTATCGATAGAAAGAACGATTCCGGGAGCTGGGAAGTGAATCCTTACCTCCCGTCGATGCAAAACGATTGCAAACATCGAATAGCACGTATTCGTGCCAATTATCGGTACAAAGAACGATTGCGGGAGCTGGGAAGTGAATCCTTTCCTACCGTCGATGCGAAACGATTGGAAACATCGAATATCACTTATTTGTGCGAATTTTAGATAGAAAGAATGATTGCGGGTGCTGGGAAGTCAATCCTTACCTACCGTCGATGCGAAACGATTGGAAACATCGAATATCACGTATGCGTGCCAATTATCGATAGAACGAACGATTGCGGGAGCTGGAAAGTGGATCCTTAGCTACCGTCGATGCAGAACGATTGGAAACATCGAATATCACGTATGCGTGCCAATTATCGATAGAAAGAACGATTGCGGGAGCTGGGAAGTGAATCCTTAGCTACCGTCGATGCAGAACGATTGGAAACATCGAATATCACATATTCGTGCCAATTAACGATAGAAAGAACGATTGCGGTTGCTGGGAAGTGAATTCTTAGCTACCGTCGATGCAGAACGATTGGAAACATCGAATATCACGTATGCGTGCCAATTATCGATAGAAAGAACGATTGCTGGAGCTGGGAAGTGAATCCTTACCTACCGTCGATGCAAAACGATTGGAAACATCGAATATCACGTATTCGTGCGAATTTTAGATAGAAAGAATGATTGCGGGAGCTGGGAAGTGAATCCTTACCTACCGTCGATGCGAAACGATTGGAAACATCGAATATCACGTATGCGTGCCAATTATCG
Organism: Nomada ferruginata; assembly: GCA_963583965.1. Classification (NCBI taxonomy): domain Eukaryota; kingdom Metazoa; phylum Arthropoda; class Insecta; order Hymenoptera; family Apidae; genus Nomada; species Nomada ferruginata. The sequence continues at coordinate 1,153,501 of OY757225.1, read as the reverse complement.
ATAGAACGAACGATTGCGGGAGCTGGAAAGTGGATCCTTAGCTACCGTCGACGCAGAACGATTGGAAACATCGAATATCACGTATTCGTGCCAATTTTAGATAGAAAGAACGATTGCTGGAGCTGGGAAGTGAATCCTTACCTACCGTCGATGCAAAACGATTGCAAAAATCGAATAGCACGTATTCGTGCCAATTATCGATAGAAAGAACGATTGCGGGAGCTGGAAAGTGAATCCTTACCTACCGTCGATGCAAAACGATTGGAAACCTCGAATAGCACGTATTCGTGCCAATTATCGATAGAAAGAACGATTGCTGGAGCTGGGAAGTGAATCCTTAGCTACCGTCGATGCAGAACGATTGGAAACATCGAATTTCACGTATTCGTGCCAATTATCGATAGAAAGAACGATTGCTGGAGCTGGGAAGTGAATCCTTAGCTACCGTCGATGCAGAACGATTGGAAACATCGAATTTCACGTATTCGTGCCAATTATCCATAGAAAGAACGATTGCGGGAGCAGGGAAGTGAATCCTTAGCTACCGTCGATGCAGAACGATTAGAAACATCGAATATTCGAATATTCGAGTATTATCGAGTCGTTGGCGAAAGCAGACGTACAAGGTTGCTCCGTATTTTCCTTGATATCAAGCGGAAAGATTAAGTCGATAGTGGTGCAGTTCACTTCTCTAGCTACAATTAAAACAATCCGCTAATAATTCTACTGGTCGTCTCGTCAAAAGTGTCGATTAGGTGCAATAACCGGTCATTTATGGTTATGATTATATAGCTATTTGATTATACAGCTATTTGTGTATATATGTACTCTCGTGATACCGTGTACCAAGCAGTGCCTATCAATCAGTTTCAGTTTCATACATAACAGAACAATATAAATACAACACAATGTCTACTTCAAAGAAATCAGCTTGCAAAGGATGCGGCTGTGCAGTTGCTAAACCAGTTACATGTAATACTTGTGGAATTATATCACATCCTGGGAATACATGCTTACAACGTACATTACATCCATGGCACACGGGAAGATTAATAGATTGCAGTAACGATCTGATAACCCCTGTGTCCCCCAATTCAGCACCAGGTGGAAATATAAACACGGATGATCTTCTTGCCGGTGTTGAACGACTACTTAACTCGAAATTTTCAAAACTTGAAAACGAACTAAGAATATTTCAGTCCAATCTCGAACTGCTTAATAACTCTTTAACGGATATAAATAGTAGAATTACCAAGCTGGAATCAGCGGAATCATCAAAATCCCTCACCGAGGAAGAAATTATGGAGGAATTGGCGGAGAGAACTAAAAGATCGCACAATATTATTTTTTATAACATCGATGAAAGTGACCACAAAGAAGTCAAAGATACCAAAGAAACTATTAATAAAATTCTTCGAAAAATTGGTACTGATGAAGTGGTCGACAATTTTACTGTCAGAAGATTGGGCAGAAGAAACTCCAATAAGCCACGACCAGTGTGCGCCTCCTTCAACTCCATGAAGACGCCATTGGAAATAGTAAAGAATAAGAAGAAATATAATGGTCCAATCAGCTTTTCTCTGGATATGACAATCAAGCAACGTACACTCCTAAATAACTTAAGTACCCAACTGCAAGATATTGGCGACAGCACAAAGACGATTAAATATATAAATGGAATCCCCAAGATAGTGAATAAGAAAAACCCAGAATCAAAAAACGATTAAAGCACTTAAACATTTATTACCAAAATGTTCGAGGTATTCGCACAAAACTTCGAGAATTGCATCAGAGTATTGCTTGTTCTAATCACTTATATGATATCATACTGTTAACGGAAACCTGGCTAACGGAAAATATTTCGGATAGTGAACTGGGTTTTGATGATTATTTGATTTATCGTTGCGATAGAACTAAACAAACAAGCGCCTACACCAGAGGAGGGGGGGTTCTCATTGCTATAAGCAATAATTTACGTAGTCAAAGAATTCCTACAGTCATTTATGACTCAGAGCACATTTTCTGTAAAATTAGCAATGGGAGACACTCGGTAATACTAGGTGTCGTGTACCTTCCTCCTCTAACTTGCATGGATATATATAAGAACTTCTGCAACTGCATCGTGGATATTCTGAATAGATGTAATAACTGCGATTTCTATATATGTGGCGATTTTAACCTTCCTCAAATACTCTGGTTCAACCACTATAACACAGTTCAATACTCAAAACGACAAGTAGCATCATCGACAGAAATTGAGGTGGCCGAGTTCATATCTGAAACCTTTAACTTTCACAATTCACTGCAGATAAATTCTATAACTAATTCGCATAATAACATCCTAGATCTGATATTTACAAACAATTCAGCTGCCACTTGCGTCTCTGCCTTGGATATATTACTTCCACCAGATACACATCATCCCCCATTGTTAATCAACGCTAAATTTAACATGTCGAATATACAAAGAAATAATTATTATTATTATGACTTTAAGAGAGGAGATTACTGCGGAATCAATAACTTTTTCAATGGTGTGTTCTGGGATGAAGTATTATCAAATAGTGATGTCGAGTCTGCTACTACTTTACTTTACGAATACTTATTCACTGCTATTGAGACATATGTTCCTAAACGTTACTCAAACTATTCTGATTTTCCAAAATGGTTTTCGTCACACCTGAAAGACTTAGTACGCAGAAAAAAATTAGCCCATCAAAAGTTTAAGAAAACTTCCTCATATAATGATTACTTGCACTTCTCTACATTACGAGATAAATGTAAAAAACTTGCTAAGGAATGCCAGTTTAAATATATTAACAAAACTGAAATGCTTATGCAGCATAATATTAAATCATTTTGGAGCTTCGTAAATGCACAACGTAACGTCAACAAGTTACCAAATAGTATGTATTACCGCAATATCTCAGCGCTGGATGACAACTCAATTGCAAACCTATTCGCGAAATTCTTTGGCTCTGTATATAAACGCAATACAGAAAATTATCATGCACTTGAATATGGGACCAGCACATGTTTGTCAACTCTCGCCATAAGCATTAGCGAGATCCTAATCAAATTAAGTCAATTAGATATAACGAAAGGTCCAGGGATAGATGGAATACCTCCATATTTCTTTAAACAATGTAGCTATATCCTATCTCGTCCAATTTGGATAATTTTTAACAGATCCTTGAGCTCAGGATACTTTCCTTCGTGCTGGAAAACTAGTTTAGTGACACCTATTTTCAAGTCGGGTAACAAATCTGATATTGAAAATTACCGGCCCATCTGCATCAATAGCATACTTCCGAATCTACTTGAAAATATCATTGCCGAGAAACTGAGCCACAACATTTCACATCTAATATGTGATGAACAACACGGATTCATGTTTAATAGATCTACTACAACAAACTTAGCGCTTTTTACCAAATATGTATCCTCTAGTCTGGATACGAATTTACAGATAGACACAATTTTCACAGACTTTCGGAAGGCTTTTGACTCGGTTAATCACTCTATATTACTTAAAAAACTGTACTCTGCAGGCCTGAGAGGCCAGATCCTGCAGTGGTTCAAAAGCTACTTAATGGGTCGTCAGCAAATAGTTAGGATCCGCAAACAAAGATCCTCACCTATTGAGGTTCGATCTGGAGTGCCACAGGGATCTCACCTCGGCCCACTATTATTTAACATCTTCATCAACGACTTAAACACAGTTTTCAAAAGTAGCAAATTCCTACTGTTTGCTGATGATCTTAAAATTTGTCGAACCATTTCCCATCCCGAGGACACTGTGGAATTTCAATCGGACCTTGACAGATTCAACAACTGGTGCGAAGAGAATTTTATGAGCCTAAATATTGCTAAATGTCATGTAATGCGATCCTCTCGAAGCTCCAACATGATAGTATATCCATATAAATTGAACCGAACTATTTTAACATCTATCGATGAAATCCGTGACCTTGGAGTAAGTTACACCGCCTCTTTGGATTTTTCCAAACACATTTCAAACATAACCAATTGAGCTATGAAAACACTTGGATTTGTGATACGCTTCTCCAAAGATTTTCGGAACATCGATACTATTCGCTTACTCTATATCACGTTAGTTCGTCCATCCTTAGAGTATGCCTCCATTATCTGGTCACCATCGATAGGCAAATATATAAAAATGATTGAGGCAGTGCAACACAAATTCTTACGATTTTGCGCCTATAAGTTACAACGCCCTATGCGATACAATGAACATAATTATGCACCCATATTAGAGGAACTTCGCTTGGATACGCTAAAAAATCGTAGAATAGTTCTTGACATGGCGTTTTTGTTTAAACTACTAAACAATAATATAGACTCTTCAACATTATTAGGATCTGTAAATTTTTATGCACCATCAAGGCATCTAAGAAGCAGAGGAACTTTTTACATTCAAAAGTACAGAACGAAATACGGTGTAGCAGACCCGGTAAATCGCATCTCAACTTTATATAATACATTGATGGATAATGCTGACCTCTTCAATATGTCATTAACCACCCTAAAAAGGAATCTGCAACTAATTCTTAGAATGTCCGAGGCATAAAAGTTATGAATTAGAGCGTAAAACCATGTATGTCTAGTTATATAAGTTGTAAAAAGGGCACTGCCCGTTAATTGTATTATTAATAATAATAATAATAATATCACATATTCGTGCCAATTATCGATAGAAAGAACGATTGCGGGAGCTGGGAAGTGAATCCTCAGCTACCATCGATGCAGAACGATTGGAAACATCGAATATCACGTATCCGTGCCAATTATCAATAGAAAGAACGATTGCGGGAGCTGGGAAGTGAATCCTTAGCTACCGCCGATGCGAAACGATTGGAAACATCGAATATCACGTATTCGTCCGAATTTTAGATAGAAAGAATGATTGCGGGAGCTGGGAAGTGAATCCATACCTACCGCCGATGCGAAACGATTGGAAACATCGAATATCACTTATTCGTGCGAATTTTAGATAGAAAGAATGATTGCGGGTGCTGGGAAGTGAATCCGTACCTACCGTCGATGCGAAACGATTGGAAACATCGAATATCACGTATGCGTGCCAATTATCGATAGAACGAACGATTGCGGGAGCTGGAAAGTGGATCCTTAGCTACCGTCGATGCAGAACGATTGGAAACATCGACTATCACATATTCGTGCCAATTATCGATAGAAAGAACGATTGCGGGAGCTGGGAAGTGAATCCTCAGCTACCGTCGATGCAGAACGATTGGAAACATCGAATATCACGTATGCGTGCCAATTATCGATAGAAAGAACGATTGCTGGAGCTGGGAAGTGAATCCTTACCTACCGTCGATGCAAAACGATTGGAAACATCGAATATCACGTATTCGTGCGAATTTTAGATAGAAAGAATGATTGCGGGAGCTGGGAAGTGAATCCTTACCTACCGTCGATGCGAAACGATTGGAAACATCGAATATCACGTATGCGTGCCAATTATCGATAGAACGAACGATTGCGGGAGCTGGAAAGTGGATCCTTAGCTACCGTCGACGCAGAACGATTGGAAACATCGAATATCACGTATTCGTGCCAATTTTAGATAGAAAGAACGATTGCTGGAGCTGGGAAGTGAATCCTTACCTACCGTCGATGCAAAACGATTGCAAACATCGAATAGCACGTATTCGTGCCAATTATCGATAGAAAGAACGATTGCGGGAGCTGGAAAGTGAATCCTTACCTACCGTCGATGCAAAACGATTGGAAACCTCGAATAGCACGTATTCGTGCCAATTATCGATAGAAAGAACGATTGCTGGAGCTGGGAAGTGAATCCTTAGCTACCGTCGATGCAGAACGATTGGAAACATCGAATTTCGCGTATTCGTGCCAATTATCCATAGAAAGAACGATTGCGGGAGCAGGGAAGTGAATCCATACCTACCGCCGATGCGAAACGATTGGAAACATCGAATATCACGTATTCGTGCGAATTTTAGATAGAAAGAATGATTGCGGGAGCTGGGAAGTGAATCCTTACCTACCGTCGATGCGAAACGATTGGAAACATCGAATATCACGTATGCGTGCCAATTATCGATAGAACGAACGATTGCGGGAGCTGGAAAGTGGATCCTTAGCTACCGTCGATGCAGAACGATTAGAAACATCGAATATCACATATTCGTGCCAATTATCGATAGAAAGAACGATTACGGGAGCTGGGAAGTGAATCCTCAGCTACCATCGATGCAGAACGATTGGAAACATCGAATATCACGTATCCGTGCCAATTATCGATAGAACGAACGATTGCGGGAGCTGGAAAGTGGATCCTTAGCTACCGTCGATGCAGAACGATTGGAAACATCGAATATCACATATTCGTGCCAATTATCGATAGAAAGAACGATTGCGGGAGCTGGGAAGTGAATCCTCAGCTACCGTCGATGCAGAACGATTGGAAACATCGAATATCACGTATGCGTGCCAATTATCGATAGAAAGAACGATTGCGGTTGCTGGGAAGTGAATTCTTAGCTACCGTCGATGCAGAACGATTGGAAACATCGAATATCACGTATGCGTGCCAATTATCGATAGAAAGAACGATTGCTGGAGCTGGGAAGTGAATCCTTACCTACCGTCGATGCAAAACGATTGGAAACATCGAATATCACGTATTCGTGCGAATTTTAGATAGAAAGAATGATTGCGGGAGCTGGGAAGTGAATCCTTACCTACCGTCGATGCGAAACGATTGGAAACATCGAATATCACGTATGCGTGCCAATTATCGATAGAACGAACGATTGCGGGAGCTGGAAAGTGGATCCTTAGCTACCGTCGATGCAGAACGATTGGAAACATCGAATATCACATATTCGTGCCAATTAACGATAGAAAGAACGATTGCGGTTGCTGGGAAGTGAATTCTTAGCTACCGTCGATGCAGAACGATTGGAAACATCGAATATCACGTATGCGTGCCAATCATCGATAGAAAGAACGATTGCTGGAGCTGGGAAGTGAATACTTACCTACCGTCGATGCAAAACGATTGGAAACATCGAATATCATGTATTCGTGCGAATTTTAGATAGAAAGAATGATTTCGGGAGCTGGGAAGTGAATCTTTACCTACCGTCGATGCGAAACGATTGGAAACATCGAATATCACGTATGCGTGCCAATTATCGATAGAACGAACGATTGCGGGAGCTGGGAAGTGAATTCTTAGCTACCGTCGATGCAGAACGATTGGAAACATTGAATATCACGTATGCGTGCCAATTATCGATAGAAAGAACGATTGCTGGAGCTGGGAAGTGAATCCTTAGCTTCCGTCGATGCAGAACGATTGGAAACATCGAATTTCACGTATTCGTGCCAATTATCGATAGAAAGAACGATTACGGGAGCTGGGAAGCGAATCCTTACCTCCTGTCGATGCAGAACGATTGGAAACATCGAATTTCACGTATTCGTGCCAATTTTAGATAGAAAGAACGATTGCTGGAGCTGGGAAGTGAATCCTTACCTACCGTCGATGCGAAACGATTGGAAACATCGAATATCACGTATGCGTGCCAATTATCGATAGGACGAACGATTGCGGGAGCTGGGAAGTGAATCCTTACCTACCGTCCATGCAAAACGATTGGAAACATCGAATATCACGTATGCGTGCTAATTATCGATAGAAAGAACGATTGCGGGAGCTGGGAAGTGAATCCTTACCTACCGTCGATGCGAAACGATTGGAAACATCGAATATCACGTATGCGTGCCAATTATCGATAGAACGAACGATTGCGGGAGCTGGAAAGTGGATCCTTAGCTACCGTCGATGCAGACGATTAGAAACATCGAATATCACATATTCGTGCCAATTATCGATAGAAAGAACGATTTCGGGAGCTGGGAAGTGAAACCTCAGCTACCGTCGATGCAGAACGATTGGAAACATCGAATATCACGTATACGTGCCAATTAACGATAGAAAGAACGATTGCGAGTGCTGGGAAGTGAATTCTTGGCTACCGTCGATGCAGAACGATTGGAAACATCGAATATCACGTATGCGTGCCAATTATCGATAGAAAGAACGATTGCTGGAGCTGGGAAATGAATCCTTAGCTACCGTCGATGCAGAACGATTGGAAACATCGAATTTCACGTATTCGTGCCAATTATCGATAGAAAGAACGATTGCGGGAGCTGGGAAGTGAATCCTTACCTACCGTCGATGCAAAACGATTGGAAACCTCGAATAGCACGTATTCGTTCCAATTATCGATAGAAAGAACGATTGCTGGAGGTGGGAAGTGAATCCTTAGCTACCGTCGATGCAGAACGATTGGAAACATCGAATATCACGTATCCGTGCCAATTATCAATAGAAAGAACGATTGCGGGAGCTGGGAAGTGAATCCTTAGCTACCGTCGATGCAGAACGATTGGAAACATCGAATATCACATATTCGTGCCAATTAACGATAGAAAGAACGATTGCGGGAGCAGGGAAGTGAATCCATACCTACCGCCGATGCGAAACGATTGGAAACATCGAATATCACGTATTCGTGCGAATTTTAGATAGAAAGAATGATTGCGGGAGCTGGGAAGTGAATCCTTACCTACCGTCGATGCGAAACGATTGGAAACATCGAATATCACGTATGCGTGCCAATTATCGATAGAACGAACGATTGCGGGAGCTGGAAAGTGGATCCTTAGCTACCGTCGATGCAGAACGATTAGAAACATCGAATATCACATATTCGTGCCAATTATCGATAGAAAGATCGATTGCGGAAGCTGGGAAGTGAATCCTCAGCTACCATCGATGCAGAACGATTGGAAACATCGAATATCACGTATCCGTGCCAATTATCGATAGAACGAACGATTGCGGGAGCTGGAAAGTGGATCCTTAGCTACCGTCGATGCAGAACGATTGGAAACATCGAATATCACATATTCGTGCCAATTATCGATAGAAAGAACGATTGCGGGAGCTGGGAAGTGAATCCTCAGCTACCGTCGATGCAGAACGATTGGAAACATCGAATATCACGTATGCGTGCCAATTATCGATAGAAAGAACGATTGCGGGAGCTGCGAAGTGAATCCTTAGCTACCGTCGATGCAGAACGATTGGACACATCGAATATCACATATTCGTGCCAATTAACGATAGACAGAACGATTGCGGTTGCTGGGAAGTGAATTCTTAGCTACCGTCGATGCAGAACGATTGGAAACATCGAATATCACGTATGCGTGCCAATTATCGATAGAAAGCACGATTGCTGGAGCTGGGAAGTGAATCCTTACCTACCGTCGATGCAAAACGATTGGAAACATCGAATATCACGTATTCGTGCGAATTTTAGATAGAAAGAATGATTGCGGGAGCTGGGAAGTGAATCCTTACCTACCGTCGATGCGAAACGATTGGAAACATCGAATATCACGTATGCGTGCCAATTATCGATAGAACGAACGATTGCGGGAGCTGGAAAGTGGATCCTTAGCTACCGTCGACGCAGAACGATTGGAAACATCGAATATCACGTATTCGTGCCAATTTTAGATAGAAAGAACGATTGCTGGAGCTGGGAAGTGAATCCTTACCTACCGTCGATGCAAAACGATTGCAAACATCGAATAGCACGTATTCGTGCCAATTATCGATAGAAAGAACGATTGCGGGAGCTGGAAAGTGAATCCTTACCTACCGTCGATGCAAAACGATTGGAAACCTGGAATAGCACGTATTCGTGCCAATTATCGATAGAAAGAACGATTGCTGGAGCTGGGAAGTGAATCCTTAGCTACCGTCGATGCAGAACGATTGGAAACATCGAATTTCGCGTATTCGTGCCAATTATCCATAGAAAGAACGATTGCGGGAGCAGGGAAGTGAATCCATACCTACCGCCGATGCGAAACGATTGGAAACATCGAATATCACGTATTCGTGCGAATTTTAGATAGAAAGAATGATTGCGGGAGCTGGGAAGTGAATCCTTACCTACCGTCGATGCGAAACGATTGGAAACATCGAATATCACGTATGCGTGCCAATTATCGATAGAACGAACGATTGCGGGAGCTGGAAAGTGGATCCTTAGCTACCGTCGATGCAGAACGATTAGAAACATCGAATATCACATATTCGTGCCAATTATCGATAGAAAGAACGATTGCGGGAGCAGGGAAGTGAATCCATACCTACCGCCGATGCGAAACGATTGGAAACATCGAATATCACGTATTCGTGCGAATTTTAGATAGAAAGAATGATTGCGGGAGCTGGGAAGTGAATCCTTACCTACCGTCGATGCGAAACGATTGGAAACATCGAATATCACGTATGCGTGCCAATTATCGATAGAACGAACGATTGCGGGAGCTGGAAAGTGGATCCTTAGCTACCGTCGATGCAGAACGATTAGAAACATCGAATATCACATATTCGTGCCAATTATCGATAGAAAGAACGATTACGGGAGCTGGGAAGTGAATCCTCAGCTACCATCGATGCAGAACGATTGGAAACATCGAATATCACATATTCGTGCCAATTATCGATAGAAAGAACGATTGCGGGAGCTGGGAAGTGAATCCTCAGCTACCGTCGATGCAGAACGATTGGAAACATCGAATATCACGTATGCGTGCCAATTATCGATAGAAAGAACGAATGCGGTTGCTGGGAAGTGAATTCTTAGCTACCGTCGATGCAGAACGATTGGAAACATCGAATATCACGTATGCGTGCCAATTATCGATAGAAAGAACGATTGCTGGAGCTGGGAAGTGAATCCTTACCTACCGTCGATGCAAAACGATTGGAAACATCGAATATCACGTATTCGTGCGAATTTTAGATAGAAAGAATGATTGCGGGAGCTGGGAAGTGAATCCTTACCTACCGTCGATGCGAAACGATTGGAAACATCGAATATCACGTATGCGTGCCAATTATCGATAGAACGAACGATTGCGGGAGCTGGAAAGTGGATCCTTAGCTACCGTCGATGCAGAACGATTGGAAACATCGAATATCACGTATGCGTGCCAATCATCGATAGAAAGAACGATTGCTGGAGCTGGGAAGTGAATACTTACCTACCGTCGATGCAAAACGATTGGAAACATCGAATATCATGTATTCGTGCGAATTTTAGATAGAAAGAATGATTTCGGGAGCTGGGAAGTGAATCCTTACCTACCGTCGATGCGAAACGATTGGAAACATCGAATATCACGTATGCGTGCCAATTATCGATAGAACGAACGATTGCGGGAGCTGGGAAGTGAATTCTTAGCTACCGTCGATGCAGAACGATTGGAAACATTGAATATCACGTATGCGTGCCAATTATCGATAGAAAGAACGATTGCTGGAGCTGGGAAGTGAATCCTTAGCTTCCGTCGATGCAGAACGATTGGAAACATCGAATTTCACGTATTCGTGCCAATTATCGATAGAAAGAACGATTACGGGAGCTGGGAAGCGAATCCTTACCTCCTGTCGATGCAGAACGATTGGAAACATCGAATTTCACGTATTCGTGCCAATTTTAGATAGAAAGAACGATTGCTGGAGCTGGGAAGTGAATCCTTACCTACCGTCGATGCGAAACGATTGGAAACATCGAATATCACGTATGCGTGCCAATTATCGATAGAACGAACGATTGCGGGAGCTGGGCAGTGAATCCTTACCTACCGTCCATGCAAAACGATTGGAAACATCGAATATCACGTATGCGTGCTAATTATCGATAGAAAGAACGATTGCGGGAGCTGGGAAGTGAATCCTTACCTACCGTCGATGCGAAACGATTGGAAACATCGAATATCACGTATGCGTGCCCATTATCGATAGAACGAACGATTGCGGGAGCTGGAAAGTGGATCCTTAGCTACCGTCGATGCAGAACGATTGGAAACATCGAATTTCACGTATTCGTGCCAATTATCCATAGAAATAACGATTGCGGGAGCAGGGAAGTGAATCCATACCTACCGCCGATGCGAAACGATTGGAAACATCGAATATCACGTATGCGTGCCAATTATCGATAGAACGAACGATTGCGGGAGCTGGAAAGTGGATCCTTAGCTACCGTCGATGCAGACGATTAGAAACATCGAATATCACATATTCGTGCCAATTATCGATAGAAAGAACGATTGCGGGAGCTGGGAAGTGAAACCTCAGCTACCGTCGATGCAGAACGAGTGGAAACATCGAATATCACGTATGCGTGCCAATCATCGATAGAAAGAACGATTGCGGGAGCTGGAAAGTGGATCCTTAGCTACCGTCGATGCAGAACGATTAGAAACATCGAATATCACATATTCGTGCCAATTATCGATAGAAAGAACGATTACGGGAGCTGGGAAGTGAATCCTCAGCTACCATCGATGCAGAACGATTGGAAACATCGAATATCACGTATCCGTGCCAATTATCGATAGAACGAACGATTGCGGGAGCTGGAAAGTGGATCCTTAGCTACCGTCGATGCAGAACGATTGGAAACATCGAATATCACATATTCGTGCCAATTATCGATAGAAAGAACGATTGCGGGAGCTGGGAAGTGAATCCTCAGCTACCGTCGATGCAGAACGATTGGAAACATCGAATATCACGTATGCGTGCCAATTATCGATAGAAAGAACGAATGCGGTTGCTGGGAAGTGAATTCTTAGCTACCGTCGATGCAGAACGATTGGAAACATCGAATATCACGTATGCGTGCCAATTATCGATAGAAAGAACGATTGCTGGAGCTGGGAAGTGAATCCTTACCTACCGTCGATGCAAAACGATTGGAAACATCGAATATCACGTATTCGTGCGAATTTTAGATAGAAAGAATGATTGCGGGAGCTGGGAAGTGAATCCTTACCTACCGTCGATGCGAAACGATTGGAAACATCGAATATCACGTATGCGTGCCAATTATCGATAGAACGAACGATTGCGGGAGCTGGAAAGTGGATCCTTAGCTACCGTCGATGCAGAACGATTGGAAACATCGAATATCACGTATGCGTGCCAATCATCGATAGAAAGAACGATTGCTGGAGCTGGGAAGTGAATACTTACCTACCGTCGATGCAAAACGATTGGAAACATCGAATATCATGTATTCGTGCGAATTTTAGATAGAAAGAATGATTTCGGGAGCTGGGAAGTGAATCCTTACCTACCGTCGATGCGAAACGATTGGAAACATCGAATATCACGTATGCGTGCCAATTATCGATAGAACGAACGATTGCGGGAGCTGGGAAGTGAATTCTTAGCTACCGTGGATGCAGAACGATTGGAAACATTGAATATCACGTATGCGTGCCAATTATCGATAGAAAGAACGATTGCTGGAGCTGGGAAGTGAATCCTTAGCTTCCGTCGATGCAGAACGATTGGAAACATCGAATTTCACGTATTCGTGCCAATTATCGATAGAAAGAACGATTACGGGAGCTGGGAAGCGAATCCTTACCTCCTGTCGATGCAGAACGATTGGAAACATCGAATTTCACGTATTCGTGCCAATTTTAGATAGAAAGAACGATTGCTGGAGCTGGGAAGTGAATCCTTACCTACCGTCGATGCGAAACGATTGGAAACATCGAATATCACGTATGCGTGCCAATTATCGATAGAACGAACGATTGCGGGAGCTGGGAAGTGAATCCTTACCTACCGTCCATGCAAAACGATTGGAAACATCGAATATCACGTATGCGTGCTAATTATCGATAGAAAGAACGATTGCGGGAGCTGGGAAGTGAATCCTTACCTACGGTCGATGCGAAACGATTGGAAACATCGAATATCACGTATGCGTGCCCATTATCGATAGAACGAACGATTGCGGGAGCTGGAAAGTGGATCCTTAGCTACCGTCGATGCAGAACGATTGGAAACATCGAATTTCACGTATTCGTGCCAATTATCCATAGAAATAACGATTGCGGGAGCAGGGAAGTGAATCCATACCTACCGCCGATGCGAAACGATTGGAAACATCGAATATCACGTATGCGTGCCAATTATCGATAGAACGAACGATTGCGGGAGCTGGAAAGTGGATCCTTAGCTACCGTCGATGCAGACGATTAGAAACATCGAATATCACATATTCGTGCCAATTATCGATAGAAAGAACGATTGCGGGAGCTGGGAAGTGAAACCTCAGCTACCGTCGATGCAGAACGATTGGAAACATCGAATATCACGTATACGTGCCAATTAACGATAGAAAGAACGATTGCGAGTGCTGGGAAGTGAATTCTTGGCTACCGTCGATGCAGAACGATTGGAAACATCGAATATCACGTATGCGTGCCAATTATCGATAGAAAGAACGATTGCTGGAGCTGGGAAATGAATCCTTAGCTACCGTCGATGCAGAACGATTGGAAACATCGAATTTCACGTATTCGTGCCAATTATCGATAGAAAGAACGATTGCGGGAGCTGGGAAGTGAATCCTTACCTACCGTCGATGCAAAACGATTGGAAACCTCGAATAGCACGTATTCGTTCCAATTATCGATAGAAAGAACGATTGCTGGAGGTGGGAAGTGAATCCTTAGCTACCGTCGATGCAGAACGATTGGAAACATCGAATATCACGTATCCGTGCCAATTATCAATAGAAAGAACGATTGCGGGAGCTGGGAAGTGAATCCTTAGCTACCGTCGATGCAGAACGATTGGAAACATCGAATATCACATATTCGTGCCAATTAACGATAGAAAGAACGATTGCGGGAGCAGGGAAGTGAATCCATACCTACCGCCGATGCGAAACGATTGGAAACATCGAATATCACGTATTCGTGCGAATTTTAGATAGAAAGAATGATTGCGGGAGCTGGGAAGTGAATCCTTACCTACCGTCGATGCGAAACGATTGGAAACATCGAATATCACGTATGCGTGCCAATTATCGATAGAACGAACGATTGCGGGAGCTGGAAAGTGGATCCTTAGCTACCGTCGATGCAGAACGATTAGAAACATCGAATATCACATATTCGTGCCAATTATCGATAGAAAGATCGATTGCGGAAGCTGGGAAGTGAATCCTCAGCTACCATCGATGCAGAACGATTGGAAACATCGAATATCACGTATCCGTGCCAATTATCGATAGAACGAACGATTGCGGGAGCTGGAAAGTGGATCCTTAGCTACCGTCGATGCAGAACGATTGGAAACATCGAATATCACATATTCGTGCCAATTATCGATAGAAAGAACGATTGCGGGAGCTGGGAAGTGAATCCTCAGCTACCGTCGATGCAGAACGATTGGAAACATCGAATATCACGTATGCGTGCCAATTATCGATAGAAAGAACGATTGCGGTTGCTGGGAAGTGAATTCTTAGCTACCGTCGATGCAGAACGATTGGAAACATCGAATATCACGTATGCGTGCCAATTATCGATAGAAAGAACGATTGCTGGAGCTGGGAAGTGAATCCTTACCTACCGTCGATGCAAAACGATTGGAAACATCGAATATCACGTATTCGTGCGAATTTTAGATAGAAAGAATGATTGCGGGAGCTGGGAAGTGAATCCTTACCTACCGTCGATGCGAAACGATTGGAAACATCGAATATCACGTATGCGTGCCAATTATCGATAGAACGAACGATTGCGGGAGCTGGAAAGTGGATCCTTAGCTACCGTCGATGCAGAACGATTGGAAACATCGAATATCACATATTCGTGCCAATTAACGATAGAAAGAACGATTGCGGTTGCTGGGAAGTGAATTCTTAGCTACCGTCGATGCAGAACGATTGGAAACATCGAATATCACGTATGCGTGCCAATCATCGATAGAAAGAACGATTGCTGGAGCTGGGAAGTGAATACTTACCTACCGTCGATGCAAAACGATTGGAAACATCGAATATCATGTATTCGTGCGAATTTTAGATAGAAAGAATGATTTCGGGAGCTGGGAAGTGAATCCTTACCTACCGTCGATGCGAAACGATTGGAAACATCGAATATCACGTATGCGTGCCAATTATCGATAGAACGAACGATTGCGGGAGCTGGGAAGTGAATTCTTAGCTACCGTCGATGCAGAACGATTGGAAACATCGAATATCACGTATGCGTGCCAATTATCGATAGAAAGAACGATTGCTGGAGCTGGGAAGTGAATCCTTAGCTTCCGTCGATGCAGAACGATTGGAAACATCGAATTTCACGTATTCGTGCCAATTATCGATAGAAAGAACGATTACGGGAGCTGGGAAGCGAATCCTTACCTCCTGTCGATGCAGAACGATTGGAAACATCGAATTTCACGTATTCGTGCCAATTTTAGATAGAAAGAACGATTGCTGGAGCTGGGAAGTGAATCCTTACCTACCGTCGATGCGAAACGATTGGAAACATCGAATATCACGTATGCGTGCCAATTATCGATAAAACGAACGATTGCGGGAGCTGGGAAGTGAATCCTTACCTACCGTCCATGCAAAACGATTGGAAACATCGAATATCACGTATGCGTGCTAATTATCGATAGAAAGAACGATTGCTGGAGCTGGGAAGTCAATCCTTACCTACCGTCCATGCAAAACGATTGGAAACATCGAATATCACGTATTCGTGCGAATTTTAGATAGAAAGAATGATTGCGGGAGCTGGGAAGTGAATCCTTACCTACCGTCGATGCGAAACAATTGGAAACATCGAATATCACGTATGCGTGCCAATTATCGATAGAACGAACGATTGCGGGAGCTGGAAAGTGGATCCTTAGCTACCGTCGATGCAGAACGATTGGAAACATCGAATTTCACGTATTCGTGCCAATTATCCATAGAAATAACGATTGCGGGAGCAGGGAAGTGAATCCATACCTACCGCCGATGCGAAACGATTGGAAACATCGAATATCACGTATGCGTGCCAATTATCGATAGAACGAACGATTGCGGGAGCTGGAAAGTGGATCCTTAGCTACCGTCGATGCAGACGATTAGAAACATCGAATATCACATATTCGTGCCAATTATCGATAGAAAGAACGATTGCGGGAGCTGGGAAGTGAAACCTCAGCTACCGTCGATGCAGAACGATTGGAAACATCGAATATCACGTATACGTGCCAATTAACGATAGAAAGAACGATTGCGAGTGCTGGGAAGTGAATTCTTGGCTACCGTCGATGCAGAACGATTGGAAACATCGAATATCACGTATGCGTGCCAATTATCGATAGAAAGAACGATTGCTGGAGCTGGGAAATGAATCCTTAGCTACCGTCGATGCAGAACGATTGGAAACATCGAATTTCACGTATTCGTGCCAATTATCGATAGAAAGAACGATTGCGGGAGCTGGGAAGTGAATCCTTACCTACCGTCGATGCAAAACGATTGGAAACCTCGAATAGCACGTATTCGTTCCAATTATCGATAGAAAGAACGATTGCTGGAGGTGGGAAGTGAATCCTTAGCTACCGTCGATGCAGAACGATTGGAAACATCGAATATCACGTATCCGTGCCAATTATCAATAGAAAGAACGATTGCGGGAGCTGGGAAGTGAATCCTTAGCTACCGTCGATGCAGAACGATTGGAAACATCGAATATCACATATTCGTGCCAATTAACGATAGAAAGAACGATTGCGGGTGCTGGGAAGTGAATTCTTAGCTACCGTCGATGCAGAACGATTGGAAACATCGAATATCACGTATGCGTGCCAATTATCGATAGAAAGAACGATTGCTGGAGCTGGGAAGTGAATCCTTAGCTACCGTCGATGCAGAACGATTGGAAACATCGAATTTCACGTATTCGTGCCAATTATCGATAGAAAGAACGATTACGGGAGCTGGGAAGCGAATCCTTACCTCCTGTCGATGCAGAACGATTGGAAACATCGAATTTCACGCATTCGTGCCAATTTTAGATAGAAAGAACGATTGCTGGAGCTGGGAAGTGAATCCTTACCTACCGTCGATGAAAAACGATTGGAAACATCGAATAGCACGTATTCGTGCCAATTATCGGTACAAAGAACGAATGCGGGAGCTGGGAAGTGAATCCTTTCCTACCGTCGATGCGAAACGATTGGAAACATCGAATATCACGTATTCGTGCGAATTTTAGATAGAACGAACGATTGCGGGAGCTGGAAAGTGGATCCTTAGCTACCGTCGATGCAGAACGATTGGAAGCATCGAATAGCACGTATTCGTGCCAATTATCGATAGAAAGAACGATTGCGGGAGCTGGGAAGTGAATCCTTACCTCCCATCGATGCAAAACGATTGGAAACATCGAATAGCACGTATTCGTGCCAATTATCGATAGAAAGAACGATTGCGGGAGCTGGGAAGTGAATCCTTACCTACCGTCGATGCAAAACGATTGGAAACCTCGAATTTCACGTATTCGTGCCAATTATCGATAGAAAGAACGATTACGGGAGCTGGGAAGCGAATCCTTACCTCCTGTCGATGCAGAACGATTGGAAACATCGAATTTCACGCATTCGTGCCAATTTTAGATAGAAAGAACGATTGCTGGAGCTGGGAAGTGAATCCTTACCTACCGTCGATGAAAAACGATTGGAAACATCGAATAGCACGTATTCGTGCCAATTATCGGTACAAAGAACGAATGCGGGAGCTGGGAAGTGAATCCTTTCCTACCGTCGATGCGAAACGATTGGAAACATCGAATATCACGTATTCGTGCGAATTTTAGATAGAACGAACGATTGCGGGAGCTGGAAAGTGGATCCTTAGCTACCGTCGATGCAGAACGATTGGAAACATCGAATAGCACGTATTCGTGCCAATTATCGATAGAAAGAACGATTGCGGGAGCTGGGAAGTGAATCCTTACCTCCCATCGATGCAAAACGATTGGAAACATCGAATAGCACGTATTCGTGCCAATTATCGATAGAAAGAACGATTGCGGGAGCTGGGAAGTGAATCCTTACCTACCGTCGATGCAAAACGATTGGAAACCTCGAATAGCACGTATTCGTGCCAATTATCGATAGAAAGAACGATTGCGGGAGCTGGGAAGTGAATCCTTACGTCCTGTCGATGCAAAACGATTTGAAACATCGAATAGCACGTATTCGTGCCAATTGTCGATAGAAAGAACGATTGCGGGAGCTGGGAAGTGAATCCTTACCTACCGTCGATGCAAAACGATTGGAAACCACGAATAGCACGTATTCGTTCCAATTATCGATAGAAAGAACGATTGCTGGAGGTGGGAAGTGAATCCTTAGCTACCGTCGATGCAGAACGATTGGAAACATCGAATATCACGTATCCGTGCCAATTATCAATAGAAAGAACGATTGCGGGAGCTGGGAAGTGAATCCTTAGCTACCGTCGATGCAGAACGATTGGAAACATCGAATATCACATATTCGTGCCAATTAACGATAGAAAGAACGATTGCGGGTGCTGGGAAGTGAATTCTTAGCTACCGTCGATGCAGAACGATTGGAAACATCGAATATCACGTATGCGTGCCAATTATCGATAGAAAGAACGATTGCTGGAGCTGGGAAGTGAATCCTTAGCTACCGTCGATGCAGAACGATTGGAAACATCGAATTTCACGTATTCGTGCCAATTATCGATAGAAAGAACGATTAAGGGAGCTGGGAAGCGAATCCTTACCTCCTGTCGTTGCATAACGATTGGAAACATCGAATTTCACGCATTCGTGCCAATTTTAGATAGAAAGAACGATTGCTGGAGCTGGGAAGTGAATCCTTACGTACCGTCGATGAAAAACGATTGGAAACATCGAATAGCACGTATTCGTGCCAATTATCGGTACAAAGAACGAATGCGGGAGCTGGGAAGTGAATCCTTTCCTACCGTCGATGCGAAACGATTGGAAACATCGAATATCACGTATTCGTGCGAATTTTAGATAGAACGAACGATTGCGGGAGCTGGAAAGTGGATCCTTAGCTACCGTCGATGCAGAACGATTGGAAACATCGAATAGCACGTATTCGTGCCAATTATCGATAGAAAGAACGATTGCGGGAGCTGGGAAGTGAATCCTTACCTCCCATCGATGCAAAACGATTGGAAACATCGAATAGCACGTATTCGTGCCAATTATCGATAGAAAGAACGATTGCGGGAGCTGGGAAGTGAATCCTTACCTACCGTCGATGCAAAACGATTGGAAACCTCGAATAGCACGTATTCGTGCCAATTATCGATAGAAAGAACGATTGCGGGAGCTGGGAAGTGAATCCTTACGTCCTGTCGATGCAAAACGATTTGAAACATCGAATAGCACGTATTCGTGCCAATTGTCGATAGAAAGAACGATTGCGGGAGCTGGGAAGTGAATCCTTACCTCCCGTTCGATGCAAAACGATTGGAAACATCGAATAGCACGTATTCGTGCCAATTATCGATAGAAATAACGATTGCGGGAGCTGGGAAGTGAATCCTTAGCTACCGTCGATGCAGAACGATTGTAAACATCGAATATCACATATTCGTGCCAATTAACGATAGAAAGAACGATTGCGGTTGCTGGGAAGTGAATTCTTAGCTACCGTCGATGCAGAACGATTGGAAACATCGAATATCACGTATGCGTGCCAATCACCGATAGAAAGAATGATTGCGGGAGCTGGGAAGTTAATCCTTACCTACCGTCGGTGCAAAACGATTGGAAACATCGAATATCATGTATGCGTGCCAATCATCGATAGAAAGAACGATTGCTGGAGCTGGGAAGTGAATCCTTACCAACCGTCGATGCAAAACGATTGGAAACATCGAATATCACGTATGCGTGCTAATTATCGATAGAAAGAACGATTGCGGGAGCTGGGAAGTTAATCCTCACCTATCGTCGATGCAAAACGATTGCAAACATCGAATAGCACGTATTCGTGCCAATTATCGATAGAAAGAACGTTTGCGGGAGCTGGGAAGTGAATCCTTACCTACCGTCGATGCAAAACGATTGGAAACCTCGAATAGCACGTATTCGTGCCAATTATCGATAGAAAGAACGATTGCTGGAGCTGGGAAGTGAATCATTAGCTACCGTCGATGCAGAACGATTGGAAACATCGAATTTCACGTATTCGTTCCAATTATCCATAGAAAGAACAATTGCGGGATCAGGGAAGTGAATCCATACCTACCGCCGATGCGAAACGATTGGAAACATCGAATATCACGTATTCGTGCGAATTTTAGATAGAAAGAATGATTGCGGGAGCTGGGAAGTGAATCCTTACCTACCGCCGATGCGAAACGATTGGAAACATCGAATATCACGTATGCGTGCCAATTATCGATAGAACGAACGATTGCGGGAGCTGGAATGTGGATCCTTAGCTACCGTCGATGCGAAACGATTGCAAACATCGAATAGCACGTATTCGTGCCAATTATCGATAGAAAGAACGATTGCGGGAGCTGGGAAGTGAATCCTTACCTACCGTCGATGCAAAACGATTGGAAACCTTGAATAGCACGTATTCGTGCCAATTATCGATAGAAAGAACGATTGCTGGAGCTGGGAAGTGAATCCTTAGCTACCGTCGATGCAGAACGATTGGAAACATCGAATATCACGTATTCGTGCCAATTATCGATAGGAAGAACGATTGCGGGAGCTGGGAAGTGAATCCTTACCTCCCGTCGATGCAGAACGATTGGAAACATCGAATGTAACGTATTCGAGCCAATTACCGACAGAAAGAACGATTGCGGGAGCTGGGAAGTGAATCCTTACCTCCCATCGATGCAAAACGATTGGAAACATCGAATAGCACGTATTCGTGCCAATTATCGATAGAAAGAACGATTGCGGGAGCTGGGAATTGAATCCTTACCTACCGTCGATGCAAAACGATTGGAAACCTCGAATAGCACGTATTCGTGCCAATTATCGATAGAAAGAACGATTGCGGGAGCTGGGAAGTGAATCCTTACGTCCTGTCGATGCAAAACGATTTGAAACATCGAATAGCACGTATTCGTGCCAATTGTCGATAGAAAGAACGATTGCGGGAGCTGGGAAGTGAATCCTTACCTCCCGTTCGATGCAAAACGATTGGAAACATCGAATAGCACGTATTCGTGCCAATTATCGATAGAAATAACGATTGCGGGAGCTGGGAAGTGAATCCTTAGCTACCGTCGATGCAGAACGATTGTAAACATCGAATATCACATATTCGTGCCAATTAACGATAGAAAGAACTATTGCGGTTGCTGGGAAGTGAATTCTTAGCTACCGTCGATGCAGAACGATTGGAAACATCGAATATCACGTATGCGTGCCAATCATCGATAGAAAGAATGATTGCGGGAGCTGGGAAGTTAATCCTTACCTACCGTCGGTGCAAAACGATTGGAAACATCGAATATCATGTATGCGTGCCAATCATCGATAGAAAGAACGATTGCTGGAGCTGGGAAGTGGATCCTTAGCTACCGTCGATGCAGAACGATTGGAAACATCGAATATCAAGTATTCGTGCCAATTTTAGATAGAAAGAACGATTGCTGGAGCTGGGAAGTGAATCCTTACCAACCGTCGATGCAAAACGATTGGAAACATCGAATATCACGTATGCGTGCTAATTATCGATAGAAAGAACGATTGCGGGAGCTGGGAAGTTAATCCTCACCTATCGTCGATGCAAAACGATTGCAAACATCGAATAGCACGTATTCGTGCCAATTATCGATAGAAAGAACGTTTGCGGGAGCTGGGAAGTGAATCCTTACCTACCGTCGATGCAAAACGATTGGAAACCTCGAATAGCACGTATTCGTGCCAATTATCGATAGAAAGAAAGATTGCTGGAGCTGGGAAGTGAATCATTAGCTACCGTCGATGCAGAACGATTGGAAACATCGAATTTCACGTATTCGTTCCAATTATCCATAGAAAGAACAATTGCGGGAGCAGGGAAGTGAATCCATACCTACCGCCGATGCGAAACGATTGGAAACATCGAATATCACGTATTCGTGCGAATTTTAGATAGAAAGAATGATTGCGGGAGCTGGGAAGTGAATCCTTACCTACCGCCGATGCGAAACGATTGGAAACATCGAATATCACGTATGCGTGCCAATTATCGATAGAACGAACGATTGCGGGAGCTGGAAAGTGGATCCTTAGCTACCGTCGATGCGAAACGATTGCAAACATCGAATAGCACGTATTCGTGCCAATTATCGATAGAAAGAACGATTGCGGGAGCTGGGAAGTGAATCCTTACCTACCGTCGATGCAACACGATTGGAAACATCGAATATCACGTATTCGTGCGAATTTTAGATAGAAAGAATGATTGCGGGAGCTGGGAAGTGAATTCTTACCTACCGTCGATGCAAAACGATTGGAAACCTCGAATAGCACGTATTCGTGCCAATTATCGATAGAAAGAACGATTGCTGGAGCTGGGAAGTGAATCCTTAGCTACCGTCGATGCAGAACGATTGGAAACATCGAATATCACGTATTCGTGCCAATTATCGATGGAAAGAACGATTGCGGGAGCTGGGAAGTGAATCCTTACCTCCCGTCGATGCAGAACGATTGGAAACATCGAATGTAACGTATTCGAGCCAATTACCGACAGAAAGAACGATTGCGAGGGCTGGGAAGTGAATCCTTACCTACCGTCGATGAAAAACTATTGGAAACATCGAATAGCACGTATTCGTGCCAATTATCGGTACAAAGAACGAATGCGGGAGCTGGGAAGTGAATCCTTTCCTACCGTCGATGCGAAACGATTGGAAACATCGAATATCACGTATTCGTGCGAATTTTAGATAGAACGAACGATTGCGGGAGCTGGAAAGTGGATCCTAGGCTACCGTCGATGCAGAACGATTGGAAACATCGAATAGCACGTATTCGTGCCAATTATCGATAGAAAGAACGATTGCGGGAGCTGGGAAGTGAATCCTTACCTACCGTCGATGCAAAACGATTGGAAACCTCGAATAGCACGTATTCGTGCCAATTATCGATAGAAAGAACGATTGCTGGAGCTGGGAAGTGAATCCTTAGCTACCGTCGATGCAGAACGATTGGAAACATCGAATATCACGTATTCGTGCCAATTATCGATAGAAAGAACGATTGCGGGAGCTGGGAAGTGAATCCTTACCTCCCGTCGATGCAGAACGATTGGAAACATCGAATGTAACGTATTCGTGCCAATTATCGATAGAAAGAATGATTGCGGGAGCTGGGAAGTGAATCCTTACCTCCCATCGATGCAAAACGCTTGGAAACATCGAATAGCGCGTATTCGTGCCAATTATCGATAGAAATAACGATTGCGGGAGCTGGGAAGTGAATCCTTACCTACCGTCGATGCAAAACGATTGGACACATCGAATAGCACGTATTCGTGCCAATTATCGATAGAAAGAACGATTGCGGGAGCTGGGAAGTGAATCCTCAGCTACTGTCGATGCAGAACGATTGGAAACATCGAATATCACGTATGCGTGCCAATTATCGATAGAAAGAACGATTGCGGGAGCTGGGAAGTGAATCCTTAGCTACCGTCGATGCAGAACGATTGTAATCATCGAATATCACAAATTCGTGCCAATTAACGATAGAAAGAACGATTGCGGTTGCTGGGAAGTGAATTCTTAGCTACCGTCGATGCAGAACGATTGGAAACATCGAATATCACGTATGCGTGCCAATCATCGATAGAAAGAACGATTGCTGGAGCTGGGAAGTGGATCCTTACCAACCGTCGATGCAAAACGATTGGAAACAACGAATATCACGTATGCGTGCTAATTATCGATAGAAAGAACGATTGCGGGAGCTGGGAAGTTAATCCTCACCTATCGTCGATGCTAAACGATTGCAAACATCGAATAGCACATATTCGTGCCAATTATCGATAGAAAGAACGATTGCTGGAGCTGGGAAGTAAATCATTAGCTACCGTCGATGCAGAACGATTGGAAACATCGAATTTCACGTATTCGTTCCAATTATCCATAGAAAGAACGATTGCGGGAGCAGGGAAGTGAATCCATACCTACCGCCGATGCGAAACGATTGCAAACATCGAATAGCACGTATTCGTGCCAATTATCGATAGAAAGAACGATTGCGGGAGCTGGGAAGTGAATCCTTACCTACCGTCGATGCGAAACGATTGGAAACATCGAATATCACGTATGCGTGCCAATTATCGATAGAAAGAACGATTGCTGGAGCTGGGAAGTGAATCCTTAGCTACCGTCGATGAAAAACGATTGGAAACATCGAATATCACGTATTCGTGCCAATTTTAGATAGAAAGAACGATTGCTGGAGCTGGGAAGTGAATCCTCACCTACCGTCGATGCAAAACGATTGGAAACATCGAATATCACGTATGCGTGCTAATTATCGATAGAAAGAACGATTGCGGGAGCTGGGAAGTGCATCCTTACCTACCGTCGATGCAAAACGATTGGAAACCTCGAATAGCACGTATTCGTGCCAATTATCGATAGAAAGAACGATTGCTGGAGCTGGGAAGTGAATCCTTAGCTACCGTCGATGCAGAACGATTGGAAACATCGAATTTCACGTATTCGTGCCAATTATCCATAGAAAGATCGATTGCGGGAGCAGGGAAGTGAATCCATACCTACCGCCGATGCGAAACGATTGGAAACATCGAATATCACGTATTCGTGCGAATTTTAGATAGAAAGAACGATTATGGGGGCAGGGAAGTGAATCCTTAGCTACCGCCGATGCGAAACGATTGGAAACATCGAATATCACGTATTCGTCCGAATTTTAGATAGAAAGAATGATTGCGGGAGCAGGGAAGTGAATCCATACCTACCGTCGATGCGAAACGATTGGAAACATCGAATATCACGTATTCGTGCGAATTTTAGATAGAAGGAATGATTGCGGGAGCTGGGAAGTGAATCCTTACCTACCGTCGATGGGAAACAATTGGAAACATCGAATATCACGTATGCGTGCCAATTATCGATAGAACGAACGATTGCGGGAGCTGGAAAGTGGATCCTTAGCTACCGTCGATGCAGAACGATTGGAAACATCGAATATCACGTATTCGTGCCAATTTTAGATAGAAAGAACGATTGCGGGAGCTGGGAAGTGAAACCTCAGCTACCGTCGATGCAGAACGATTGGAAACATCGAATATCACGTATCCGTGCCAATTAACGATAGAAAGAACGATTGCGAGTGCTGGGAAGTGAATTCTTGGCTACCGTCGATGCAGAACGATTGGAAACATCGAATATCACGTATGCGTGCCAATTATGGATAGAAAGAACGATTGCTGGAGCTGGGAAATGAATCCTTAGCTACCGTCGATGCAGAACGATTGGAAACATCGAATTTCACGTATTCGTGCCAATTATCGATAGAAAGAACGATTGCGGGAGCTGGGAAGTGAATCCTTACCTACCGTCGATGCAAAACGATTGGAAACCTCGAATAGCACGTATTCGTTCCAATTATCGATAGAAAGAACGATTGCTGGAGGTGGGAAGTGAATCCTTAGCTACCGTCGATGCAGAACGATTGGAAACATCGAATATCACGTATCCGTGCCAATTATCAATAGAAAGAACGATTGCGGGAGCTGGGAAGTGAATCCTTAGCTACCGTCGATGCAGAACGATTGGAAACATCGAATGTAACGTATTCGTGCCAATTATCGATAGAAAGAATGATTGCGGGAGCTGGGAAGTGAATCCTTACCTCCCATCGATGCAAAACGCTTGGAAACATCGAATAGCGCGTATTCGTGCCAATTATCGATAGAAATAACGATTGCGGGAGCTGGGAAGTGAATCCTTACCTACCGTCGATGCAAAACGATTGGACACATCGAATAGCACGTATTCGTGCCAATTATCGATAGAAAGAACGATTGCGGGAGCTGGGAAGTGAATCCTCAGCTACTGTCGATGCAGAACGATTGGAAACATCGAATATCACGTATGCGTGCCAATTATCGATAGAAAGAACGATTGCGGGAGCTGGGAAGTGAATCCTTAGCTACCGTCGATGCAGAACGATTGTAATCATCGAATATCACAAATTCGTGCCAATTAACGATAGAAAGAACGATTGCGGTTGCTGGGAAGTGAATTCTTAGCTACCGTCGATGCAGAACGATTGGAAACATCGAATATCACGTATGCGTGCCAATCATCGATAGAAAGAACGATTGCTGGAGCTGGGAAGTGGATCCTTACCAACCGTCGATGCAAAACGATTGGAAACATCGAATATCACGTATGCGTGCTAATTATCGATAGAAAGAACGATTGCGGGAGCTGGGAAGTTAATCCTCACCTATCGTCGATGCTAAACGATTGCAAACATCGAATAGCACATATTCGTGCCAATTATCGATAGAAAGAACGATTGCTGGAGCTGGGAAGTAAATCATTAGCTACCGTCGATGCAGAACGATTGGAAACATCGAATTTCACGTATTCGTTCCAATTATCCATAGAAAGAACGATTGCGGGAGCAGGGAAGTGAATCCATACCTACCGCCGATGCGAAACGATTGCAAACATCGAATAGCACGTATTCGTGCCAATTATCGATAGAAAGAACGATTGCGGGAGCTGGGAAGTGAATCCTTACCTACCGTCGATGCGAAACGATTGGAAACATCGAATATCACGTATGCGTGCCAATTATCGATAGAAAGAACGATTGCTGGAGCTGGGAAGTGAATCCTTAGCTACCGTCGATGAAAAACGATTGGAAACATCGAATATCACGTATTCGTGCCAATTTTAGATAGAAAGAACGATTGCTGGAGCTGGGAAGTGAATCCTCACCTACCGTCGATGCAAAACGATTGGAAACATCGAATATCACGTATGCGTGCTAATTATCGATAGAAAGAACGATTGCGGGAGCTGGGAAGTGCATCCTTACCTACCGTCGATGCAAAACGATTGGAAACCTCGAATAGCACGTATTCGTGCCAATTATCGATAGAAAGAACGATTGCTGGAGCTGGGAAGTGAATCCTTAGCTACCGTCGATGCAGAACGATTGGAAACATCGAATTTCACGTATTCGTGCCAATTATCCATAGAAAGATCGATTGCGGGAGCAGGGAAGTGAATCCATACCTACCGCCGATGCGAAACGATTGGAAACATCGAATATCACGTATTCGTGCGAATTTTAGATAGAAAGAACGATTATGGGGGCAGGGAAGTGAATCCTTAGCTACCGCCGATGCGAAACGATTGGAAACATCGAATATCACGTATTCGTCCGAATTTTAGATAGAAAGAATGATTGCGGGAGCAGGGAAGTGAATCCATACCTACCGTCGATGCGAAACGATTGGAAACATCGAATATCACGTATTCGTGCGAATTTTAGATAGAAGGAATGATTGCGGGAGCTGGGAAGTGAATCCTTACCTACCGTCGATGGGAAACAATTGGAAACATCGAATATCACGTATGCGTGCCAATTATCGATAGAACGAACGATTGCGGGAGCTGGAAAGTGGATCCTTAGCTACCGTCGATGCAGAACGATTGGAAACATCGAATATCACGTATTCGTGCCAATTTTAGATAGAAAGAACGATTGCGGGAGCTGGGAAGTGAAACCTCAGCTACCGTCGATGCAGAACGATTGGAAACATCGAATATCACGTATCCGTGCCAATTAACGATAGAAAGAACGATTGCGAGTGCTGGGAAGTGAATTCTTGGCTACCGTCGATGCAGAACGATTGGAAACATCGAATATCACGTATGCGTGCCAATTATGGATAGAAAGAACGATTGCTGGAGCTGGGAAATGAATCCTTAGCTACCGTCGATGCAGAACGATTGGAAACATCGAATTTCACGTATTCGTGCCAATTATCGATAGAAAGAACGATTGCGGGAGCTGGGAAGTGAATCCTTACCTACCGTCGATGCAAAACGATTGGAAACCTCGAATAGCACGTATTCGTTCCAATTATCGATAGAAAGAACGATTGCTGGAGGTGGGAAGTGAATCCTTAGCTACCGTCGATGCAGAACGATTGGAAACATCGAATATCACGTATCCGTGCCAATTATCAATAGAAAGAACGATTGCGGGAGCTGGGAAGTGAATCCTTAGCTACCGTCGATGCAGAACGATTGGAAACATCGAATATCACATATTCGTGCCAATTAACGATCGAAAGAACGATTGCGGGTGCTGGGAAGTGAATTCTTAGCTACCGTCGATGCAGAACGATTGGAAACATCGAATATCACGTATGCGTGCCAATTATCGATAGAAAGAACGATTGCTGGAGCTGGGAAGTGAATCCTTAGCTACCGTCGATGCAGAACGATTGGAAACATCGAATTTCACGTATTCGTGCCAATTATCGATAGAAAGAACGATTACGGGAGCTGGGAAGCGAATCCTTACCTCCTGTCGATGCAGAACGATTGGAAACATCGAATTTCACGCATTCGTGCCAATTTTAGATAGAAAGAACGATTGCTGGAGCTGGGAAGTGAATCCTTACCTACCGTCGATGAAAAACGATTGGAAACATCGAATAGCACGTATTCGTGCCAATTATCGGTACAAAGAACGAATGCGGGAGCTGGGAAGTGAATCCTTTCCTACCGTCGATGCGAAACGATTGGAAACATCGAATATCACGTATTCGTGCGAATTTTAGATAGAACGAACGATTGCGGGAGCTGGAAAGTGGATCCTTAGCTACCGTCGATGCAGAACGATTGGAAACATCGAATAGCACGTATTCGTGCCAATTATCGATAGAAAGAACGATTGCGGGAGCTGGGAATTGAATCCTTACCTACCGTCGATGCAAAACGATTGGAAACCTCGAATAGCACGTATTCGTGCCAATTATCGATAGAAAGAACGATTGCGGGAGCTGGGAAGTGAATCCTTACGTCCTGTCGATGCAAAAAGATTTGAAACATCGAATAGCACGTATTCGTGCCAATTGTCGATAGAAAGAACGATTGCGGGAGCTGGGAAGTGAATCCTTACCTCCCGTTCGATGCAAAACGATTGGAAACATCGAATAGCACGTATTCGTGCCAATTATCGATAGAAATAACGATTGCGGGAGCTGGGAAGTGAATCCTTAGCTACCGTCGATGCAGAACGATTGTAAACATCGAATATCACATATTCGTGCCAATTAACGATAGAAAGAACTATTGCGGTTGCTGGGAAGTGAATTCTTAGCTACCGTCGATGCAGAACGATTGGAAACATCGAATATCACGTATGCGTGCCAATCATCGATAGAAAGAATGATTGCGGGAGCTGGGAAGTTAATCCTTACCTACCGTCGGTGCAAAACGATTGGAAACATCGAATATCATGTATGCGTGCCAATCATCGATAGAAAGAACGATTGCTGGAGCTGGGAAGTGGATCCTTAGCTACCGTCGATGCAGAACGATTGGAAACATCGAATATCAAGTATTCGTGCCAATTTTAGATAGAAAGAACGATTGCTGGAGCTGGGAAGTGAATCCTTACCAACCGTCGATGCAAAACGATTGGAAACATCGAATATCACGTATGCGTGCTAATTATCGATAGAAAGAACGATTGCGGGAGCTGGGAAGTTAATCCTCACCTATCGTCGATGCAAAACGATTGCAAACATCGAATAGCACGTATTCGTGCCAATTATCGATAGAAAGAACGTTTGCGGGAGCTGGGAAGTGAATCCTTACCTACCGTCGATGCAAAACGATTGGAAACCTCGAATAGCACGTATTCGTGCCAATTATCGATAGAAAGAAAGATTGCTGGAGCTGGGAAGTGAATCATTAGCTACCGTCGATGCAGAACGATTGGAAACATCGAATTTCACGTATTCGTTCCAATTATCCATAGAAAGAACAATTGCGGGAGCAGGGAAGTGAATCCATACCTACCGCCGATGCGAAACGATTGGAAACATCGAATATCACGTATTCGTGCGAATTTTAGATAGAAAGAATGATTGCGGGAGCTGGGAAGTGAATCCTTACCTACCGCCGATGCGAAACGATTGGAAACATCGAATATCACGTATGCGTGCCAATTATCGATAGAACGAACGATTGCGGGAGCTGGAAAGTGGATCCTTAGCTACCGTCGATGCGAAACGATTGCAAACATCGAATAGCACGTATTCGTGCCAATTATCGATAGAAAGAACGATTGCGGGAGCTGGGAAGTGAATCCTTACCTACCGTCGATGCAACACGATTGGAAACATCGAATATCACGTATTCGTGCGAATTTTAGATAGAAAGAATGATTGCGGGAGCTGGGAAGTGAATTCTTACCTACCGTCGATGCAAAACGATTGGAAACCTCGAATAGCACGTATTCGTGCCAATTATCGATAGAAAGAACGATTGCTGGAGCTGGGAAGTGAATCCTTAGCTACCGTCGATGCAGAACGATTGGAAACATCGAATATCACGTATTCGTGCCAATTATCGATGGAAAGAACGATTGCGGGAGCTGGGAAGTGAATCCTTACCTCCCGTCGATGCAGAACGATTGGAAACATCGAATGTAACGTATTCGAGCCAATTACCGACAGAAAGAACGATTGCGAGGGCTGGGAAGTGAATCCTTACCTACCGTCGATGAAAAACTATTGGAAACATCGAATAGCACGTATTCGTGCCAATTATCGGTACAAAGAACGAATGCGGGAGCTGGGAAGTGAATCCTTTCCTACCGTCGATGCGAAACGATTGGAAACATCGAATATCACGTATTCGTGCGAATTTTAGATAGAACGAACGATTGCGGGAGCTGGAAAGTGGATCCTAGGCTACCGTCGATGCAGAACGATTGGAAACATCGAATAGCACGTATTCGTGCCAATTATCGATAGAAAGAACGATTGCGGGAGCTGGGAAGTGAATCCTTACCTACCGTCGATGCAAAACGATTGGAAACCTCGAATAGCACGTATTCGTGCCAATTATCGATAGAAAGAACGATTGCTGGAGCTGGGAAGTGAATCCTTAGCTACCGTCGATGCAGAACGATTGGAAACATCGAATATCACGTATTCGTGCCAATTATCGATAGAAAGAACGATTGCGGGAGCTGGGAAGTGAATCCTTACCTCCCGTCGATGCAGAACGATTGGAAACATCGAATGTAACGTATTCGTGCCAATTATCGATAGAAAGAATGATTGCGGGAGCTGGGAAGTGAATCCTTACCTCCCATCGATGCAAAACGCTTGGAAACATCGAATAGCGCGTATTCGTGCCAATTATCGATAGAAATAACGATTGCGGGAGCTGGGAAGTGAATCCTTACCTACCGTCGATGCAAAACGATTGGACACATCGAATAGCACGTATTCGTGCCAATTATCGATAGAAAGAACGATTGCGGGAGCTGGGAAGTGAATCCTCAGCTACTGTCGATGCAGAACGATTGGAAACATCGAATATCACGTATGCGTGCCAATTATCGATAGAAAGAACGATTGCGGGAGCTGGGAAGTGAATCCTTAGCTACCGTCGATGCAGAACGATTGTAATCATCGAATATCACAAATTCGTGCCAATTAACGATAGAAAGAACGATTGCGGTTGCTGGGAAGTGAATTCTTAGCTACCGTCGATGCAGAACGATTGGAAACATCGAATATCACGTATGCGTGCCAATCATCGATAGAAAGAACGATTGCTGGAGCTGGGAAGTGGATCCTTACCAACCGTCGATGCAAAACGATTGGAAACATCGAATATCACGTATGCGTGCTAATTATCGATAGAAAGAACGATTGCGGGAGCTGGGAAGTTAATCCTCACCTATCGTCGATGCTAAACGATTGCAAACATCGAATAGCACATATTCGTGCCAATTATCGATAGAAAGAACGATTGCTGGAGCTGGGAAGTAAATCATTAGCTACCGTCGATGCAGAACGATTGGAAACATCGAATTTCACGTATTCGTTCCAATTATCCATAGAAAGAACGATTGCGGGAGCAGGGAAGTGAATCCATACCTACCGCCGATGCGAAACGATTGCAAACATCGAATAGCACGTATTCGTGCCAATTATCGATAGAAAGAACGATTGCGGGAGCTGGGAAGTGAATCCTTACCTACCGTCGATGCGAAACGATTGGAAACATCGAATATCACGTATGCGTGCCAATTATCGATAGAAAGAACGATTGCTGGAGCTGGGAAGTGAATCCTTAGCTACCGTCGATGAAAAACGATTGGAAACATCGAATATCACGTATTCGTGCCAATTTTAGATAGAAAGAACGATTGCTGGAGCTGGGAAGTGAATCCTCACCTACCGTCGATGCAAAACGATTGGAAACATCGAATATCACGTATGCGTGCTAATTATCGATAGAAAGAACGATTGCGGGAGCTGGGAAGTGCATCCTTACCTACCGTCGATGCAAAACGATTGGAAACCTCGAATAGCACGTATTCGTGCCAATTATCGATAGAAAGAACGATTGCTGGAGCTGGGAAGTGAATCCTTAGCTACCGTCGATGCAGAACGATTGGAAACATCGAATTTCACGTATTCGTGCCAATTATCCATAGAAAGATCGATTGCGGGAGCAGGGAAGTGAATCCATACCTACCGCCGATGCGAAACGATTGGAAACATCGAATATCACGTATTCGTGCGAATTTTAGATAGAAAGAACGATTATGGGGGCAGGGAAGTGAATCCTTAGCTACCGCCGATGCGAAACGATTGGAAACATCGAATATCACGTATTCGTCCGAATTTTAGATAGAAAGAATGATTGCGGGAGCAGGGAAGTGAATCCATACCTACCGTCGATGCGAAACGATTGGAAACATCGAATATCACGTATTCGTGCGAATTTTAGATAGAAGGAATGATTGCGGGAGCTGGGAAGTGAATCCTTACCTACCGTCGATGGGAAACAATTGGAAACATCGAATATCACGTATGCGTGCCAATTATCGATAGAACGAACGATTGCGGGAGCTGGAAAGTGGATCCTTAGCTACCGTCGATGCAGAACGATTGGAAACATCGAATATCACGTATTCGTGCCAATTTTAGATAGAAAGAACGATTGCGGGAGCTGGGAAGTGAAACCTCAGCTACCGTCGATGCAGAACGATTGGAAACATCGAATATCACGTATCCGTGCCAATTAACGATAGAAAGAACGATTGCGAGTGCTGGGAAGTGAATTCTTGGCTACCGTCGATGCAGAACGATTGGAAACATCGAATATCACGTATGCGTGCCAATTATGGATAGAAAGAACGATTGCTGGAGCTGGGAAATGAATCCTTAGCTACCGTCGATGCAGAACGATTGGAAACATCGAATTTCACGTATTCGTGCCAATTATCGATAGAAAGAACGATTGCGGGAGCTGGGAAGTGAATCCTTACCTACCGTCGATGCAAAACGATTGGAAACCTCGAATAGCACGTATTCGTTCCAATTATCGATAGAAAGAACGATTGCTGGAGGTGGGAAGTGAATCCTTAGCTACCGTCGATGCAGAACGATTGGAAACATCGAATATCACGTATCCGTGCCAATTATCAATAGAAAGAACGATTGCGGGAGCTGGGAAGTGAATCCTTAGCTACCGTCGATGCAGAACGATTGGAAACATCGAATATCACATATTCGTGCCAATTAACGATAGAAAGAACGATTGCGGGTGCTGGGAAGTGAATTCTTAGCTACCGTCGATGCAGAACGATTGGAAACATCGAATATCACGTATGCGTGCCAATTATCGATAGAAAGAACGATTGCTGGAGCTGGGAAGTGAATCCTTAGCTACCGTCGATGCAGAACGATTGGAAACATCGAATTTCACGTATTCGTGCCAATTATCGATAGAAAGAACGATTACGGGAGCTGGGAAGCGAATCCTTACCTCCTGTCGATGCAGAACGATTGGAAACATCGAATTTCACGCATTCGTGCCAATTTTAGATAGAAAGAACGATTGCTGGAGCTGGGAAGTGAATCCTTACCTACCGTCGATGAAAAACGATTGGAAACATCGAATAGCACGTATTCGTGCCAATTATCGGTACAAAGAACGAATGCGGGAGCTGGGAAGTGAATCCTTTCCTACCGTCGATGCGAAACGATTGGAAACATCGAATATCACGTATTCGTGCGAATTTTAGATAGAACGAACGATTGCGGGAGCTGGAAAGTGGATCCTTAGCTACCGTCGATGCAGAACGATTGGAAACATCGTATAGCACGTATTCGTGCCAATTATCGATAGAAAGAACGATTGCGGGAGCTGGGAAGTGAATCCTTACCTCCCATCGATGCAAAACGATTGGAAACATCGAATAGCACGTATTCGTGCCAATTATCGATAGAAAGAACGATTGCGGGAGCTGGGAAGTGAATCCTTACCTACCGTCGATGCAAAACGATTGGAAACCTCGAATAGCACGTATTCGTGCCAATTATCGATAGAAAGAACGATTGCGGGAGCTGGGAAGTGAATCCTTACCTACCGTCGATGCAAAACGATTGGAAACCTCGAATAGCACGTATTCGTTCCAATTATCGATAGAAAGAACGATTGCTGGAGGTGGGATGTGAATCCTTAGCTACCGTCGATGCAGAACGATTGGAAACATCGAATATCACGTATCCGTGCCAATTATCAATAGAAAGAACGATTGCGGGAGCTGGGAAGTGAATCCTTAGCTACCGTCGATGCAGAACGATTGGAAACATCGAATATCACGTATGCGTGCCAATTATCGATAGAAAGAACGATTGCTGGAGCTGGGAAGTGAATCCTTAGCTACCGTCGATGCAGAACGATTGGAAACATCGAATTTCACGTATTCGTGCCAATTATCGATAGAAAGAACGATTACGGGAGCTGGGAAGCGAATCCTTACCTCCTGTCGATGCAGAACGATTGGAAACATCGAATTTCACGCATTCGTGCCAATTTTAGATAGAAAGAACGATTGCTGGAGCTGGGAAGTGAATCCTTACCTACCGTCGATGAAAAACGATTGGAAACATCGAATAGCACGTATTCGTGCCAATTATCGGTACAAAGAACGAATGCGGGGGCTGGGAAGTGAATCCTTACCTCCCATCGATGCAAAACGATTGGAAACATCGAATATCACGTATTCGTGCCAATTATCGATAGAAAGAACGATTGCGGGAGCTGGGAAGTGAATCCTTACCTACCGTCGATGCAAAACGATTGGAAACCTCGAATAGCACGTATTCGTGCCAATTATCGATAGAAAGAACGATTGCGGGAGCTGGGAAGTGAATCCTTACGTCCTGTCGATGCAAAACGATTTGAAACATCGAATAGCACGTATTCGTGCCAATTGTCGATAGAAAGAACGATTGCGGGAGCTGGGAAGTGAATCCTTACCTCCCGTTCGATGCAAAACGATTGGAAACATCGAATAGCACGTATTCGAGCCAATTATCGATAGAAATAACGATTGCGGGAGCTGGGAAGTGAATCCTTAGCTACCGTCGATGCAGAACGATTGTAAACATCGAATATCACATATTCGTGCCAATTAACGATAGAAAGAACGATTGCGGTTGCTGGGAAGTGAATTCTTAGCTACCGTCGATGCAGAACGATTGGAAACATCGAATATCACGTATGCGTGCCAATCATCGATAGAAAGAATGATTGCGGGAGCTGGGAAGTTAATCCTTAGCTACCGTCGGTGCAAAACGATTGGAAACATCGAATATCATGTATGCGTGCCAATCATCGATAGAAAGAACGATTGCTGGAGCTGGGAAGTGAATCCTTACCTCCCATCGATGCAAAACGATTCGAAACATCGAATAGCACGTATTCGTGCCAATTATCGATAGAAAGAACGATTGCGGGAGCTGGGAAGTGAATCCTTACCTACCGTCGATGCAAAACGATTGGAAACCTCGAATAGCACGTATTCGTGCCAATTATCGATAGAAAGAACGATTGCGGGAGCTGGGAAGTGAATCCTTACCTACCGTCGATGCAAAACGATTGGAAACCTCGAATAGCACGTATTCGTTCCAATTATCGATAGAAAGAACGATTGCTGGAGGTGGGATGTGAATCCTTAGCTACCGTCGATGCAGAACGATTGGAAACATCGAATATCACGTATCCGTGCCAATTATCAATAGAAAGAACGATTGCGGGAGCTGGGAAGTGAATCCTTAGCTACCGTCGATGCAGAACGATTGGAAACATCGAATATCACGTATGCGTGCCAATTATCGATAGAAAGAACGATTGCTGGAGCTGGGAAGTGAATCCTTAGCTACCGTCGATGCAGAACGATTGGAAACATCGAATTTCACGTATTCGTGCCAATTATCGATAGAAAGAACGATTACGGGAGCTGGGAAGCGAATCCTTACCTCCTGTCGATGCAGAACGATTGGAAACATCGAATTTCACGCATTCGTGCCAATTTTAGATAGAAAGAACGATTGCTGGAGCTGGGAAGTGAATCCTTACCTACCGTCGATGAAAAACGATTGGAAACATCGAATAGCACGTATTCGTGCCAATTATCGGTACAAAGAACGAATGCGGGAGCTGGGAAGTGAATCCTTACCTCCCATCGATGCAAAACGATTGGAAACATCGAATATCACGTATTCGTGCCAATTATCGATAGAAAGAACGATTGCGGGAGCTGGGAAGTGAATCCTTACCTACCGTCGATGCAAAACGATTGGAAACCTCGAATAGCACGTATTCGTGCCAATTATCGATAGAAAGAACGATTGCGGGAGCTGGGAAGTGAATCCTTACGTCCTGTCAATGCAAAACGATTTGAAACATCGAATAGCACGTATTCGTGCCAATTGTCGATAGAAAGAACGATTGCGGGAGCTGGGAAGTGAATCCTTACCTCCCGTTCGATGCAAAACGATTGGAAACATCGAATAGCACGTATTCGTGCCAATTATCGATAGAAATAACGATTGCGGGAGCTGGGAAGTGAATCCTTAGCTACCGTCGATGCAGAACGATTGTAAACATCGAATATCACATATTCGTGCCAATTAACGATAGAAAGAACGATTGCGGTTGCTGGGAAGTGAATTCTTAGCTACCGTCGATGCAGAACGATTGGAAACATCGAATATCACGTATGCGTGCCAATCATCGATAGAAAGAATGATTGCGGGAGCTGGGAAGTTAATCCTTACCTACCGTCGGTGCAAAACGATTGGAAACATCGAATATCATGTATGCGTGCCAATCATCGATAGAAAGAACGATTGCTGGAGCTGGGAAGTGGATCCTTAGCTACCGTCGATGCAGAACGATTGGAAACATCGAATATCAAGTATTCGTGCCAATTTTAGATAGAAAGAACGATTGCTGGAGCTGGGAAGTGAATCCTTACCAACCGTCGATGCAAAACGATTGGAAACATCGAATATCACGTATGCGTGCTAATTATCGATAGAAAGAACGATTGCGGGAGCTGGGAAGTTAATCCTCACCTATCGTCGATGCAAAACGATTGCAAACATCGAATAGCACGTATTCGTGCCAATTATCGATAGAAAGAACGTTTGCGGGAGCTGGGAAGTGAATCCTTACCTACCGTCGATGCAAAACGATTGGAAACCTCGAATAGCACGTATTCGTGCCAATTATCGATAGAAAGAACGATTGCTGGAGCTGGGAAGTGAATCATTAGCTACCGTCGATGCAGAACGATTGGAAACATCGAATTTCACGTATTCGTTCCAATTATCCATAGAAAGAACAATTGCGGGAGCAGGGAAGTGAATCCATACCTACCGCCGATGCGAAACGATTGGAAACATCGAATATCACGTATTCGTGCGAATTTTAGATAGAAAGAATGATTGCGGGAGCTGGGAAGTGAATCCTTACCTACCGCCGATGCGAAACGATTGGAAACATCGAATATCACGTATGCGTGCCAATTATCGATAGAACGAACGATTGCGGGGGCTGGAAAGTGGATCCTTAGCTACCGTCGATGCGAAACGATTGCAAACATCGAATAGCACGTATTCGTGCCAATTATCGATAGAAAGAACGATTGCGGGAGCTGGGAAGTGAATCCTTACCTACCGTCGATGCAACACGATTGGAAACATCGAATATCACGTATTCGTGCGAATTTTAGATAGAAAGAATGATTGCGGGAGCTGGGAAGTGAATTCTTACCTACCGTCGATGCGAAACGATTGGAAACATCGAATATCACGTAGGCGTGCCAATTATCGATAGAAAGAACGATTGCTGGAGCTGGGAAGTGAATCCTTAGCTACCGTCGATGAAAAACGATTGGAAACATCGAATATCATGTATGCGTGCCAATCATCGATAGAAAGAACGATTGCTGGAGCTGGGAAGTGAATCCTTACCTCCCATCGATGCAAAACGATTCGAAACATCGAATAGCACGTATTCGTGCCAATTATCGATAGAAAGAACGATTGCGGGAGCTGGGAAGTGAATCCTTACCTCCCATCGATGCAAAACGATTGGAAACATCGAATATCACGTATTCGTGCCAATTATCGATAGAAAGAACGATTGCGGGAGCTGGGAAGTGAATCCTTACCTACCGTCGATGCAAAACGATTGGAAACCTCGAATAGCACGTATTCGTGCCAATTATCGATAGAAAGAACGATTGCGGGAGCTGGGAAGTGAATCCTTACGTCCTGTCAATGCAAAACGATTTGAAACATCGAATAGCACGTATTCGTGCCAATTGTCGATAGAAAGAACGATTGCGGGAGCTGGGAAGTGAATCCTTACCTCCCGTTCGATGCAAAACGATTGGAAACATCGAATAGCACGTATTCGTGCCAATTATCGATAGAAATAACGATTGCGGGAGCTGGGAAGTGAATCCTTAGCTACCGTCGATGCAGAACGATTGTAAACATCGAATATCACATATTCGTGCCAATTAACGATAGAAAGAACGATTGCGGTTGCTGGGAAGTGAATTCTTAGCTACCGTCGATGCAGAACGATTGGAAACATCGAATATCACGTATGCGTGCCAATCATCGATAGAAAGAATGATTGCGGGAGCTGGGAAGTTAATCCTTACCTACCGTCGGTGCAAAACGATTGGAAACATCGAATATCATGTATGCGTGCCAATCATCGATAGAAAGAACGATTGCTGGAGCTGGGAAGTGGATCCTTAGCTACCGTCGATGCAGAACGATTGGAAACATCGAATATCAAGTATTCGTGCCAATTTTAGATAGAAAGAACGATTGCTGGAGCTGGGAAGTGAATCCTTACCAACCGTCGATGCAAAACGATTGGAAACATCGAATATCACGTATGCGTGCTAATTATCGATAGAAAGAACGATTGCGGGAGCTGGGAAGTTAATCCTCACCTATCGTCGATGCAAAACGATTGCAAACATCGAATAGCACGTATTCGTGCCAATTATCGATAGAAAGAACGTTTGCGGGAGCTGGGAAGTGAATCCTTACCTACCGTCGATGCAAAACGATTGGAAACCTCGAATAGCACGTATTCGTGCCAATTATCGATAGAAAGAACGATTGCTGGAGCTGGGAAGTGAATCATTAGCTACCGTCGATGCAGAACGATTGGAAACATCGAATTTCACGTATTCGTTCCAATTATCCATAGAAAGAACAATTGCGGGAGCAGGGAAGTGAATCCATACCTACCGCCGATGCGAAACGATTGGA
The DNA here is from genome assembly GCA_963583965.1 of Nomada ferruginata. Lineage (NCBI taxonomy): Eukaryota > Metazoa > Arthropoda > Insecta > Hymenoptera > Apidae > Nomada > Nomada ferruginata. The sequence continues at coordinate 1,112,619 of OY757225.1, read as the reverse complement.
AACATCGAATATCACGTATTCGTGCGAATTTTAGATAGAAAGAATGATTGCGGGAGCTGGGAAGTGAATCCTTACCTACCGCCGATGCGAAACGATTGGAAACATCGAATATCACGTATGCGTGCCAATTATCGATAGAACGAACGATTGCGGGGGCTGGAAAGTGGATCCTTAGCTACCGTCGATGCGAAACGATTGCAAACATCGAATAGCACGTATTCGTGCCAATTATCGATAGAAAGAACGATTGCGGGAGCTGGGAAGTGAATCCTTACCTACCGTCGATGCAACACGATTGGAAACATCGAATATCACGTATTCGTGCGAATTTTAGATAGAAAGAATGATTGCGGGAGCTGGGAAGTGAATTCTTACCTACCGTCGATGCGAAACGATTGGAAACATCGAATATCACGTAGGCGTGCCAATTATCGATAGAAAGAACGATTGCTGGAGCTGGGAAGTGAATCCTTAGCTACCGTCGATGAAAAACGATTGGAAACATCGAATATCACGTATTCGTGCCAAGTTTAGATAGAAAGAACGATTGCTGGAGCTGGGAAGTGAATCCTCACCTACCGTCGATGCAAAACGATTGGAAACATCGAATATCACGTATGCGTGCTAATTATCGATAGAAAGAACGATTGCCGGAGCTGGGAAGTGAATCCTTACCTACCGTCGATGCAAAACGATTGGAAACCTCGAATAGCACGTATTCGTGCCAATTATCGATAGAAAGAACGATTGCTGGAGCTGGGAAGTAAATCCTTAGCTACCGTCGATGCAGAACGATTGGAAACATCGAATATCACGTATTCGTGCCAATTATCGATAGAAAGAACGATTGCGGGAGCTGGGAAGTGAATCCTTACCTACCGTCGATGCAAAACGATTGGAAACCTCGAATAGCACGTATTCGTGCCAATTATCGATAGAAAGAACGATTGCTGGAGCTGGGAAGTGAATCCTTAGCTACCGTCGATGCAGAACGATTGGAAACATCGAATATCACGTATTCGTGCCAATTATCGATAGAAAGAACGATTGCGGGAGCTGGGAAGTGAATCCTTACCTCCCGTCGATGCAGAACGATTGGAAACATCGAATGTAACGTATTCGAGTCAATTACCGACAGAAAGAACGATTGCGGGAGCTGGGAAGTGAATCCTTACCTCCCATCGATGCAAAACGATTGGAAACATCGAATAGCACGTATTCGTGCCAATTATCGATAGAAAGAACGATTGCGGGAGCTGGGAAGTGAATCCTTACCTACCGTCGATGCAAAACGATTGGAAACCTCGAATAGCACGTATTCGTGCCAATTATCGATAGAAAGAACGATTGCGGGAGCTGGGAAGTGAATCCTTACGTCCTGTCGATGCAAAACGATTTGAAACATCGAATAGCACGTATTCGTGCCAATTGTCGATAGAAAGAACGATTGCGGGAGCTGGGAAGTGAATCCTTACCTCCCGTTCGATGCAAAACGATTGGAAACATCGAATAGCACGTATTCGTGCCAATTATCGATAGAAATAACGATTGCGGGAGCTGGGAAGTGAATCCTTAGCTACCGTCGATGCAGAACGATTGTAAACATCGAATATCACATATTCGTGCCAATTAACGATAGAAAGAACTATTGCGGTTGCTGGGAGGTGAATTCTTAGCTACCGTCGATGCAGAACGATTGGAAACATCGAATATCACGTATGCGTGCCAATCATCGATAGAAAGAATGATTGCGGGAGCTGGGAAGTTAATCCTTACCTACCGTCGGTGCAAAACGATTGGAAACATCGAATATCATGTATGCGTGCCAATCATCGATAGAAAGAACGATTGCTGGAGCTGGGAAGTGGATCCTTAGCTACCGTCGATGCAGAACGATTGGAAACATCGAATATCAAGTATTCGTGCCAATTTTAGATAGAAAGAACGATTGCTGGAGCTGGGAAGTGAATCCTTACCAACCGTCGATGCAAAACGATTGGAAACATCGAATATCACGTATGCGTGCTAATTATCGATAGAAAGAACGATTGCGGGAGCTGGGAAGTTAATCCTCACCTATCGTCGATGCAAAACGATTGCAAACATCGAATAGCACGTATTCGTGCCAATTATCGATAGAAAGAACGTTTGCGGGAGCTGGGAAGTGAATCCTTACCTACCGTCGATGCAAAACGATTGGAAACCTCGAATAGCACGTATTCGTGCCAATTATCGATAGAAAGAACGATTGCTGGAGCTGGGAAGTGAATCATTAGCTACCGTCGATGCAGAACGATTGGAAACATCGAATTTCACGTATTCGTTCCAATTATCCATAGAAAGAACAATTGCGGGAGCAGGGAAGTGAATCCATACCTACCGCCGATGCGAAACGATTGGAAACATCGAATATCACGTATTCGTGCGAATTTTAGATAGAAAGAATGATTGCGGGAGCTGGGAAGTGAATCCTTACCTACCGCCGATGCGAAACGATTGGAAACATCGAATATCACGTATGCGTGCCAATTATCGATAGAACGAACGATTGCGGGAGCTGGAAAGTGGATCCTTAGCTACCGTCGATGCGAAACGATTGCAAACATCGAATAGCACGTATTCGTGCCAATTATCGATAGAAAGAACGATTGCGGGAGCTGGGAAGTGAATCCTTACCTACCGTCGATGCAACACGATTGGAAACATCGAATATCACGTATTCGTGCGAATTTTAGATAGAAAGAATGATTGCGGGAGCTGGGAAGTGAATTCTTACCTACCGTCGATGCGAAACGATTGGAAACATCGAATATCACGTAGGCGTGCCAATTATCGAAAGAAAGAACGATTGCTGGAGCTGGGAAGTGAATCCTTAGCTACCGTCGATGAAAAACGATTGGAAACATCGAATATCACGTATTCGTGCCAAGTTTAGATAGAAAGAACGATTGCTGGAGCTGGGAAGTGAATCCTCACCTACCGTCGATGCAAAACGATTGGAAACCTCGAATAGCACGTATTCGTGCCAATTATCGATAGAAAGAACGATTGCTGGAGCTGGGAAGTGAATCCTTAGCTACCGTCGATGCAGAACGATTGGAAACATCGAATATCACGTATTCGTGCCAATTATCGATGGAAAGAACGATTGCGGGAGCTGGGAAGTGAATCCTTACCTCCCGTCGATGCAGAACGATTGGAAACATCGAATGTAACGTATTCGAGCCAATTACCGACAGAAAGAACGATTGCGAGGGCTGGGAAGTGAATCCTTACCTACCGTCGATGAAAAACTATTGGAAACATCGAATAGCACGTATTTGTGCCAATTATCGGTACAAAGAACGAATGCGGGAGCTGGGAAGTGCATCCTTTCCTACCGTCGATGCGAAACGATTGGAAACATCGAATATCACGTATTCGTGCGAATTTTAGATAGAACGAACGATTGCGGGAGCTGGAAAGTGGATCCTAGGCTACCGTCGATGCAGAACGATTGGAAACATCGAATAGCACGTATTCGTGCCAATTATCGATAGAAAGAACGATTGCGGGAGCTGGGAAGTGAATCCTTACCTCCCATCGATGCAAAACGATTGGAAACATCGAATAGCACGTATTCGTGCCAATTATCGATAGCAAGAACGATTGCGGGAGCTGGGAAGTGAATCCTTACCTACCGTCGATGCAAAACGATTGGAAACCTCGAATAGCACGTATTCGTGCCAATTATCGATAGAAAGAACGATTGCGGGAGCTGGGAAGTGAATCCTTACGTCCTGTCGATGCAAAACGATTGGAAACATCGAATAGCACGTATTCGTGCCAATTGTCGATAGAAAGAACGATTGCGGGAGCTGGGAAGTGAATCCTTACCTCCCGTTCGATGCAAAACGATTGGAAACATCGAATAGCACGTATTCGTGCCAATTATCGATAGAAATAACGATTGCGGGAGCTGGGAAGTGAATCCTTACCTACCGTCGATGCAAAACGATTGGACACATCGAATAGCACGTATTCGTGCCAATTATCGATAGAAAGAACGATTGCGGGAGCTGGGAAGTGAATCCTCAGCTACCGTCGATGCAGAACGATTGGAAACATCGAATATCACGTATGCGTGCCAATTATCGATAGAAAGAACGATTGCGGGAGCTGGGAAGTGAATCCTTAGCTACCGTCGATGCAGAACGATTGTAAACATCGAATATCACATATTCGTGCCAATTAACGATAGAAAGAACGATTGCGGTTGCTGGGAAGTGAATTCTTAGCTACCGTCGATGCAGAACGATTGGAAACATCGAATATCACGTATGCGTGCCAATCATCGATAGAAAGAATGATTGCGGGAGCTGGGAAGTTAATCCTTACCTACCGTCGGTGCAAAACGATTGGAAACATCGAATATCATGTATGCGTGCCAATCATCGATAGAAAGAACGATTGCTGGAGCTGGGAAGTGGATCCTTAGCTACCGTCGATGCAGAACGATTGGAAACATCGAATATCAAGTATTCGTGCCAATTTTAGATAGAAAGAACGATTGCTGGAGCTGGGAAGTGAATCCTTACCAACCGTCGATGCAAAACGATTGGAAACATCGAATATCACGTATGCGTGCTAATTATCGATAGAAAGAACGATTGCGGGAGCTGGGAAGTTAATCCTCACCTATCGTCGATGCAAAACGATTGCAAACATCGAATAGCACGTATTCGTGCCAATTATCGATAGAAAGAACGTTTGCGGGAGCTGGGAAGTGAATCCTTACCTACCGTCGGTGCAAAACGATTGGAAACATCGAATATCACGTATGCGTGCTAATTATCGATAGAAAGAACGATTGCGGGAGCTGGGAAGTTAATCCTCACCTATCGTCGATGCAAAACGATTGCAAACATCGAATTTCACGTATTCGTTCCAATTATCCATAGAAAGAACGATTGCGGGAGCAGGGAAGTGAATCCATACCTACCGCCGATGCGAAACGATTGGAAACATCGAATATCACGTATTCGTGCGAATTTTAGATAGAAAGAATGATTGCGGGAGCTGGGAAGTGAATCCTTACCTACCGCCGATGCGAAACGATTGGAAACATCGAATATCACGTATGCGTGCCAATTATCGATAGAACGAACGATTGCGGGAGCTGGAAAGTGGATCCTTAGCTACCGTCGATGCGAAACGATTGCAAACATCGAATAGCACGTATTCGTGCCAATTATCGATAGAAAGAACGATTGCGGGAGCTGGGAAATGAATCCTTACCTACCGTCGATGCAGAACGATTGGAAACATCGAATGTAACGTATTCGTTCCAATTATCCATAGAAAGAACGATTGCGGGAGCTGGGAAGTGAATTCTTACCTACCGTCGATGCGAAACGATTGCAAAAATCGAATATCACGTATGCGTGCCAATTATCGATAGAAAGAACGATTGCTGGAGCTGGGAAGTGAATCCTTGGCTACCGTCGATGAAAAACGATTGGAAACATCGAATATCACGTATTCGTGCCAATTTTAGATAGAAAGAACGATTGCTGGAGCTGGGAAGTGAATCCTCACCTACCGTCGATGCAAAACGATTGGAAACATCGAATATCACGTATGCGTGCTAATTATCGATAGAAAGAACGATTGCGGGAGCTGGGAAGTGAATCCTTACCTACCGTCGATGCAAAACGATTGGAAACCTCGAATAGCACGTATTCGTGCCAATTATCGATAGAAAGAACGATTGCTGGAGCTGGGAAGTGAATCCTTAGCTACCGTCGATGCAGAACGATTGGAAACATCGAATATCACGTATTCGTGCCAATTATCGATAGAAAGAACGATTGCGGGAGCTGGGAAGTGAATCCTTACCTCCCGTCGATGCAGAACGATTGGAAACATCGAATGTAACGTATTCGTGCCAATTATCGATAGAAAGAATGATTGCGGGAGCTGGGAAGTGAATCCTTACCTCCCATCGATGCAAAACGATTGGAAACATCGAATAGCGCGTATTCGTGCCAATTATCGATAGAAATAACGATTGCGGGAGCTGGGAAGTGAATCCTTACCTACCGTCGATGCAAAACGATTGGACACATCGAATAGCACGTATTCGTGCCAATTATCGATAGAAAGAACGATTGCGGGAGCTGGGAAGTGAATCCTTACCTACCGTCGATGCAAAACGATTGGAAACCTCGAATAGCACGTATTCGTGCCAATTATCGATAGAAAGAACGATTGCGGGAGCTGGGAAGTGAATCCTTACGTCCTGTCGATGCAAAACGATTTGAAACATCGAATAGCACGTATTCGTGCCAATTGTCGATAGAAAGAACGATTGCGGGAGCTGGGAAGTGAATCCTTACCTCCCGTTCGATGCAAAACGATTGGAAACATCGAATAGCACGTATTCGTGCCAATTATCGATAGAAATAACGATTGCGGGAGCTGGGAAGTGAATTCTTAGCTACCGTCGATGCAGAACGATTGGAAACATTGTGACGTGCCGTCATTTTTTTGCCGCATGTCGGCTCACATTTTTCTTCCTTTATTTACTATATCCACTGCCTGTGAACAAACAAACTCTCTTATTACTCCAACCCATCGCTAGTCAAACGAGGTACTTACCTTATGTTGCGCTTCTCATCATCGATTACCTGTGAACAAATAAACTCTCTTATTACTCCTACCCATCGCTAGTCAAACGAGATACTTACCTTACATTACATTTCTCATCATCGACTGCTTTCGAACAAATAAATTCCTCTCATAAGATACTCACCTTATATTTCTCTTCTCATCACCGACTACCTGCAAACAAATAAAATCTCTAAATATTCCAACTCATCGCTACACAAAACACCATTACCTTAAACGAAGAACAACGACACTCGAGAGAAGCCCTCACTCCACGAGGAAGAAACCCCTTTTGCGTCCCAAGAGAAGCCCTCACTCCACGAGGAAGAAACCCCTTTTGCGTCCCAAGAGAAGCCCTCACTCCACGAGGAAGAAACCCCTTTCGCGTCCCAAGAGAAGCCCTCACTCCACGAGGAAGAAAACCCCTTTCGAATCCTCTCGAGTATATCGCTACAATATGATCAAATCAAATAACACACCCGAACCTACAATACAAAAGACGCATAATTAACCAATACAATTTATTAAAATATTTTATTACAAAACGATATCATCAAACAACCTATCCGAATTCACCATATAACAATATTGTAATTAACTAATATAATTTATTTTAACCAATCTCGGTACAATGGAGAACCCCTGCCGGTTGAGGATCACTGGCATTCCAGAGCAATCGACTCCAGTAGCAGTCAACATACCACGCATACCAGACATACCACGCATACCAGACATTCCTCGCATACCAGAGATTCCAGGGATGGGTATAAATAAGCCGGCACCACCTGAATAGTCAGTAGTCAATCATCAGTAGTCAATCATCAGCAGTCAATCTTCAGTAGTCAATCATCAGCAGTCAATCTTCAGTAGTCAATCATCAGCAGTCAATCTTCAGTAGTCAATCATCAGCAAGCGCCTACACATCAGTGAATCAATCTACAAGTGACAGTGAACGTTGATATACCGGTCTTGATTTTAGAATCATACAGTGAATTATTTCGATAAATACCTTAAGGAACATAGAATTCTTTCACGACTTATTTCGATAAATACCTTAAAGAACATAGAATAATTCCACGATTTATTTCGATAAATATCTTAAAGAACTTAGAATAATTTCACGATTTATTTCAATAAATACCTTAAGGAACATAGAATAATTCCGCGATTTATTTCGATAAATATCTTAAAGAATTTAGAATAATTTCACGATTTATTTCAATAAATACCTTAAGGAACATAGAATTAATTCCACGATTTATTTCAATAAATACCTTAATGAACATAGAATTATTTCACGACTTATTTCGATACATACCTTAAGGAACTTAGAATAATTTCACGATTTATTTCAATAAATACCTTAAGGAACATAGAATTATTTCACGACTTATTTCAATAAATACCTCAACGAACTTCGAAGTATTCTTGACTTATTCTAATAAATACAATAAGCCAGTGAACCTCAAGAAACTTTCGCGCAGCACCACAGCATTATTTATCGAATGCAGCTCCCTTACAATATTTGGGAAGAAGCCGAAGAAGAGGAGGACCAGGAATTTCAGGGTCCCTGGGACGGCGTCCTTCCCTCTGATTATCCAGAGATTTATAAACCCCTGCTAGACATTTGGTGTTCCACTATCGCCACAGTAGGAATATACATAAGCGACTGGGGCCGAATTTGCATCAACTGTTACAATCAGTTGACCCCCATACAAGGACAAGCATATCAATCAGGAGGTTGGCATGACATGAGCACTGCCGAAGAAGCCCAACGCATTTCCATTTGTGCACACTGCAACAACGAAATCTCCTCCATCCGCCCAGCATCTCAGTGCGCAGAGTGCACAGAACAGTACTTCGAAATAACAGCGGAAGAGCTGTGGCAAGTACAATCGGGACAAGTACTCGAGGTGCTCACCCGATGGTAAAAATTATACGTGTCTACCCGAGGATCGCAAACCCGACATTGCAGCTCGGTGAGTCGTTTTATTATTTCGTTCCTTACGAGGTTTCGTTCACATTTCTCAATATTGTTTGGAATCCGAGGAATTGGTATTGCTGCAGATCAATCCTTCCGCAGTAATAGTACGGCACTCCTAACTTCCTTTCCCTTCCTTTTCCTTTACTTACCTTTCCTCTCGGCGTGCGCGAATCTTGCATTCGACCCCGAGGTATTTCCTTTCCTTTCTTTACTTACCTTTCCTCTCGGCGTGCGCGAATCTTGCATTCGACCCCGAGGTATTTCCTTTCCTTTCTTTACTTACCTTTCCTCTCGGCGTGCGCGAATCTTGCATTCGACCCCGAGGTATTTCCTTTCCTTTCTTTACTTACCTTTCCTCTCGGCGTGCGCGAATCTTGCATTCGACCCCGAGATTCTTAATTTTATCTACTTACCTTTCCTCTCGGCGTGCGCGAATTTTGTATTCGACCCCGAGATTCTTCCTTTTCCTTTACTTACCTTTCCTCTCGGCGTGCGCGAATTTTGTATTCGACCCCGAGATTCTTCCTTTTCCTTTACTTACCTTTCCTCTCGGCGTGCGCGAATCTTGCATTCGACCCCGAGATTCTTAATTTTATCTACTTACCTTTCCTCTCGGCGTGCGCGAATTTTGTATTCGACCCCGAGATTCTTCCTTTTCCTTTACTTACCTTTCCTCTCGGCGTGCGCGAATCTTGCATTCGACCCCGAGATTCTTCCTTTTCTCTACTTACCTTTCTTCTCGGCGTGCGCGAATCTTGAATTCGACCCCGAGAACCTACGTTCACCTTCCCCATTCAATTTCCGTTCCTCATCCTGCGTGCGTACAGTATGTCTCTTCCGGAAGTAACCTGGAACGTGACATATTAAACTGGTGACAGCGGTGGGATATTCGAAAATTCAATCCCACAATTGCCTTTAAAACGATAAACGAAGATTGAAGCGGTGGGATGTTCGAAAATTCAATCCCACAATTGCCTTTAAAACGATAAACGAAGATTGAAGCGGTGGGATATTCGAAAATTCAATCCCACAATTGCCTTTAAAACGATAAACGAAGATTGAAGCGGTGGGATGTTCGAAAATTCAATCCCACAATTGCCTTTAAAACGATAAACGAAGATTGAAGCGGTGGGATATTCGAAAATTCAATCCCACAATTGCCTTTAAAACGATAAACGAAGATTGAAGCGGTGGGATATTCGAAAATTCAATCCCACAATTGCCTTCAAAACGACAATTAAAGCTTGAAACGCTTTAATATCAAAATTTTGATACGTGTTCTGAACATTAATCACCTACGACTAGATAACCGCCATATCACAACCCCCTCGCGCATATATATAAAACAAAATATATGTATATACATTAGTTCACCTCGCTCAAACACATACATAAAATACCATGTCGCTGTACGGTGACGCCGACGGATCCAACCCCCTCGCTACCCCCGTCGAGGATGCTAACAGAGCCATCGACGCGTCGACCGCCGCGTTGGAATATAAATTGAATCTCCTGCGCGAAAAACAAGCTCAAATCGAAGAGCATTACGAATTATTCATGAACAAGCAAATGCGACCTGTTAGTCCAGCCGACGATTTGGTGCAGGAAGAACAAACACACCAAACCGCCTCCGGGTTGGAAAACCTCGCAAAACAAATAGCCTGTCTGCAGGACGCAGTGGACGCGCTAACAAGAAAACAGCGCATTAAAACACATTTTGAAACCCCTGCCTCCGGTTACCGCGAAGGAAACCCGCGTAACGACGCGTTTATCGAACCGACAATGTACGGAAAACTTCAGGTCACTCTGAAGGATGCCGTCGAGACGGTACCGCGCTTCGATGGACATAACATGTCGATCCTGCAATTTGCGAGAGCGTGCAGACGAGCTCGAGAAATGATCCCTCCCGCGTCCGAACCTCAGTTAGCGCGCTTATTAAGGAACCGTTTACAAAACCACGCGTACTTGGTCGTGGAGGATTACTGCTTTGATACGGTTAACGCATTCATCGGCAGACTAAAAACGGTGTTCGCCCCCGCTAAAACTTCCGATCACTACCGCGGCGAACTAGCTAACATCATAATTGGAAGAAATGAACACATTTTGGATTATATTTCAAGAGTAAAAGACTTGAAATTCGCCATCACCGACGAAGACGCTGATTATTATCGAAACTCAAGGACGGCGTTATACGATGTCGATCAGCTAGCGTTAAGATCATTTTTAGACGGACTTCCCCTTTCAATGCGCACTCAGATGGACCCCACGACATTGACGTCCTTGGATGAAGCATCCGACAGAGCGGTCCGAGTAGCGAAATTGATCGAGCGCGATCGCCGCCGGTTTATGGGAGAAAGGACACACCGCACTCTATGCCAACTATGCAATCGGGAAGGACACGACGCGCGATCGTGCAGGACCTACCCGACTAATAATCATCCGCCCCTTGCGCGGGTCCCGGAACGATATAACGAAAGAGGTTTCGACCGTCTACACCCAACGACGGATCATAATACGCCACGTCGACCTGAGACGCGAACCTGCAACTACTGCGGGAGAATAGGGCACTTGGCCGCGGAATGCCGTAAGAAAATGCGCGATCAAAACATGTCGGGAAACGACCAGCCCCCACGAGATTACAGGGAGGCGCCTCGTGGAACGGGCAGGACAAATGCGCATCCGATAAACACATTCCGGCCTACGAACCAACTCCGCCCAGAATCGCCAAGGTGTCTTGTCTCTCCCCTTTCAACAATGTCCCCTCCATCAACGTCCGCAGCCCGCAATTAAACTTTCCCACGGACTTGATGATCGACACGGGAGCAGAGGTAAACTTAATAAAACAATCGTGCATCACGACGCCCTGCGAGATCGACAGGGACAACGTAATCGATTTAATCGGAATCACCGAAAACATGGTGCCCACCCTAGGCACCCTCACAGCAAATTTATTCAACTACCCCGTACAATTTCACGTCGTTGAAGACACTATACCCCTACGCTATCAAGGGTTACTGGGTTCGGGATTCCTAACCGAAAGTGCAGTAACAGTGGATTTCAAAAATAAATGGCTAGCGTTTAATGGCAATTTCGTCCCTTTCAACAAGATCGAGGAAATAACAGTACCCCCGAGGACCAGCGTGGTCGCACAAGCGACAGTTACTAACCCTGAAATCAAGGAAGGATATATTCCACGCATAGACATAGGAGAAGGGCTATACGCAGGACAAGCCCTAGTGCGAAACCAGGATGGCAAGGCAAATATACGAATCATTAACACCAACGAGCAACCGGCGATTATCCGGATACCCCCAGTCCAGCTGGAGAAATTTGAAGAAGCTCCCATAACGTACCCCCAAGTGAAGCATACCGAGGAAGCCGTGACTCCGAAGCAAACCGAAGACACGATGAACCCCCACTCTCAAAAGGGCAACCGGCCCATCCCCCTTAGCGAAACCCTCATAGAAGGAAGAACCCAGCGAAACGGACAAAGGTCCACACCCCTCGTATGCCAAATTGCGGATCAGAAGGTAGCATATCAAATTAACCCCACAGAAGGATTACAAGGGTCCACCCCCGGCGAAACCCCTTACAGGGACGAGCTCACCCAACAAACACGAGTTGCAGAGATACTTGACCTCATATCCCCGAAGGACCTCAATCGGGAAGAAGAGGATCACGTCCGACAACTCGTCAGCAAATATGAAGACGTATTCCACTTGCCCAGCGAACCCCTAGGCCATAAGCACGCCATTAGCCACTCCATAGAAACCACAGACTCGATTCCCGTGTTTACTAAACAATACCGCTTCCCTCCTATTCACAAGGAAGAAATCCGTACACAAATGGAGGAACTGCTGAAGAAGGAAATTATCCAACCATCCGTCTCCCCGTACAGTTCGCCTCTCTGGATAGTTCCAAAAAAGCCAGGAGCCGACGGGAAACGAAAATGGAGAATGGTAATTGATTATCGCCAGCTTAATCAAAAAACAGTTCCAGACGCGTACCCGCTCCCAAATATCATAGATATACTTGATCAGCTCGGCAGCGCCAAGTATTTTTCAGTGTTCGATCTTGTTTCTGGTTTTCACCAAATCCCTATGAAACCAGAACACGCGCAGAAAACTGCGTTCTCGGCCCCACACGGGCATTACGAATTCTCAAGAATGCCCTTCGGATTACGCAACGCACCCGCGACGTTCCAGCGACTTATGGATCACGTCCTTTCAGGGCTGCAAGGGTCCGAAATGTTCGTCTACTTAGATGATATTGTTATCTATTGCAGTTCAATTAGTGAACACGAAATCAAATTTCGAAGGCTCGCCAATAGGCTGCGCGAAGCTAACCTAAAATTACAACCCTGTAAATGCCAATTTTTACGAAAGGAAGTGGCGTATCTGGGCCACATCCTCACGCAGGACGGCGTAAGACCCGATCCTCAGAAGATAATCTCCGTCACGAATTATCCTGCACCCCGCACATCAAAAGGTATTAAACAATTCCTAGGATTGACCGGGTATTATAGGCGATTTATCCCAGACTTCTCGAAGGAAGCGCGACCCCTCACGACACTCCTTAAAAAGGGGACAACCTTCGTTTGGGACGTGCAGCAACAAAAATCCTTCGAGTATCTCAAGGACAAGTTGGTCAGTGAACCTATTTTGCAATTTCCCGACTTCGAAAAGGAATTCCACCTCACGACGGACGCGTCCGATTATGCTGTGGGAGGCGTAATTTCTCAAACTTACGCGGATAAGGAACTCCCCCTTGCATATGCATCCAGACTGCTGTGCCAAGCTGAAGTGAATTACTCCACCATCGAGAAGGAACTCCTTGCAATAGTATACTGCACCAGCCATTTCCGACCATACCTATACGGAAAAAAATTCATCCTATACACGGATCACCAGCCGTTGGTCTGGCTCCATAGAGTCAAGGACCCAACGTCCCGACTCGTTCGATGGCGGCTAAAACTAGCCGAATTCGATTATGAAATACAATACCAACCGGGGAAATCTAATAAGGTAGCCGACGCGCTCTCCCGTAATCCCCCCGAAAAAACGACAGCAGTTACCTGTCCTATCCGCCCACGATCGAGTTCCGACTCAGACGCAGAACTATTCCTCGGACCTGAAAACAGAAAACGGCCCAGATATCATGGACCCGTACATTTGCATTGGGAAACAGGACGAGAAAGCTCTACAGACTCGGACGAACCTATTTTTAGTCACCCCAACCCTCCGAGGAGACTCCAACACAAAGATATCTCGGACATGGAACCGACGCCACCGCTACAATCAGTCCGCAATACGCCATCCACCAGCAGAGCTGAACCAGAATTTCAGCCTATCAGCCGAACCGAAATGCATCCAGAAGAAGGAACTGATACGCCTCCTAATCTCCCCGTCAGTATAGACGACGACTCTACAGGAGAATCGGACGATGGCCTCACGGATAGCGACCAACCGGAAACCACTCCGCAAAACCCGAACTACAGCGGCACCATTCGCGTCAGTCCGGACCCCTTGGTCGTCCAACACGGGCCCGTAATAATCTTTTTGGCCGCAGATGGCAACCCCTGTGACAATGGAGGAGAGAATCTAAGAAGGTACGCAGATCTCCCTATTAGAAGAGACCTCACGCTCGGGCGAGCACGCGTACTGAAACACAGAGGAAAAACGGTCATTGGCCTAGTCGTCAAGGAGAAAGCCAACTTCCCAGTGGATCCAGGAATCTTCCATAGTGCTACCGATTCATTGAAGGACGTCGTACGAGAATTGCGATTGTCATCAGCAAGCATCGCAAAAACTCCGCAAATTGGAACCCTCACCTGGGAAGAAATAATATACGAAATACGCTCTAAACTAATAGAGGAAAACTTACAACTAACAATTTGCACGCAAACGGTGCAAATACCCGACGCAATTCTAAGGTTACCCATTATTCAAGACAACCACTCTTCAGCCGTAGGAGGACACAGAGGAGTAACAAAAACGATAAAAAGAATCCGCCAAAATTATTACTGGCAAGGATTGAAGCAACAAGTGAGGATATACATAAAAAGTTGCATGCTGTGCCAGAAAAAGAAATTAGTACGGGTCAAAACTCGACAACCAATGATTTTAACCGACACCCCTGGGGCAGCATTCGACAAGATCGGTATGGACATAGTAGGTCCTCTCCCTATATCACCATCCGGGAATACATACATATTAACGATGCAAGATCTGCTCACAAAATACTTTGTATGCGCACCACTGAAGGGCACCACCTCCCTGGAAGTTGCCGACGCCTTCATAAAGAATTTAATATGCCGATTCGGCGCACCAAAAGCCGTTCTCACCGACCAAGGATCGAACTTCATCAGCGCGTTTATGAAAACCATTGCCCGTAAATTCAGGATCGCACAATGTAAGACCACCGCGTTCCATCCCCAATCAAATGGATCCTTAGAAAGATCTCATATAGTGTTAGTAGAATTTTTGAAAATGTACGTGAGTCAAAACGACGATTGGGATAGCTGGACCGATCTCGCGGCATTCTCCTACAATACAAGTTTCCATGAAGGTACGGGCTATACTCCACATGAATTAGTCTTCGGAAAAATAGCACGGGTCCCCGCCCAACAGCGGCCGGTCGAACCCCCAGACGACGAAACCTACGGGGGTTACCTCTCGCGATTAACGGAGTGCATTAATGAATTACAAAATCTCGCCGCGGATAGATTAAAACGCGCTAAAGAAAGGTACAAAATGTATTACGATCGTCGTATAAACGAGGAAACCTTCCAAGCCGGAGACGAGGTGTTTGTAATAAAAAATAGCCGCAAGGGTAAATTCGCGGATCATTACACTGGCCCGCACAAGGTCATTGAAGTACTTCCTCAGCACAACCTAAAGATTTCGTGGAATAACAGCTACAAGGTTATTCATGCGAACAAAGCGCGGAAAATCACCCACTAAAAATCAACACGTATCGATATCCTCTTGGATATCGCCCCCCCCCTTTCCCCCTTTTTACATACCGCCAGTAGCACTAAATTTACCCACGACAAATCTTGAAACACCAATTAAATTCTACGTGTCGATATCCTCTTGGATATCGCTCCCCCTTTTTCTCCCCCCCTTTTTAATTTTCATTTCTTTCAGACGGTATTTCTAATTTTCTCCAAAATAATTCTCAGGATCAAATCTGAATTAACACCGCACGTCGATATCCCCTTGGATATCGCCCCTCCCCCTTATCGCTCTTCATCACAGTCTCGCACTTGCGAAAATTTAATACAAACTATCAACACGCGTCGATATCCCTTCGGATATCGCTCCTCCCCTTATACCTATACACTATATACTCTAAAAAATTACACTTACATAAAAATTGATATCTTATTTAATTTACATTAAAATTAATACAAAAACACCAATAATAAGATACAGATATAGGCGTATATGTATATATCAGTCATGTAAATATAACTTAGGATTACGAAGTGAAACGAATATATATACATATATAGTTGTGTTAAACCTTAGCCAACCCGCCACATTAATAATATTTCGATAAAAGTCACAATAGGTTGAGAACCACTGCAGAAATACGCGACATTCCTGGCATACCAACATTCTTAGCATTCCTGGCATACCAACATTCTTAGCATTCCTGGCATACCAACATTCTTAGCATTCCTAGCATACTAACATTCTTCGCATTCCAACTCTCCTATAAGTGCGAGTCCGCGCCACGTGTTTCACCATTCGAGTACAACCATGCCCGGAAACAACCGCAACCGAAAACGCTGCAAGGCTGCCGGCACTTATTGCCGCGCAGCCAGGAAGAAAATTCCACCATTAACACGCCGTAAGGCGCTCCCTAAAATTTTAGTGGACGAAATTTTGCCGGCCAGAAGAAAAATTTCGTTTGTACGGTCCCCGGCCAACGCGGAGGCCCCGGTAATGGAGTCGCCCACGAGAACCGCCACCGTACCGACCACGGAACAGGCGAAAACCGAGCCTCGCGTGGAAGTTGTAAGTGACACTTGCACAATTATAAGTTACCACGAAGGCGACGCAGCCACCGCCGTCGACGAGCACTTCAAACGATCCCTGGCACATCTAGAGGTGAGTATGCCACCTGTTCATCACCCGCAGGAACCGGCGGCAATGGTTCAAATTGCCTTACAGGCGACGATTCCGCCACCCCCGCCAGTCATTGAAGTGTTGGACACCTCCACCGCCTTCCGAGTGGAGCACGGCGCTTTAGAGGAATCGGTATTATTTGAAGTGTGCGACATACACTTCACCCCCGCGTATACCCCAAATGCTCCTCCAGTCGAGCAGGAATCGGCGCAGCCCGAGTGGCTCGACATCCTGCTCGACTTTAACGATTTACCTTAATTATTTAACCTTATTAATTAATCCTACGTTTAATTCATACTATATTAATCTTCCTTATATCTACCCTACTTAATTATTAACACTATTACTTATTCCTAAATTTAATTTTTGCTAAGCCTAAGCTAACCTACTATAACAAAAAAAAATTCAAAAACACAAAAGGAAAACAAATAATTTAATTACTAGGGAGCTGTGATGTAATCGCTGGACTGCCCCTGCGGCAATGCGACGTCCACCATTTACTGAGCCCACAATATATCCATTTTATTTTATTTTTATCATGCAATACTTACCTTCTTATTAACCATTCTAACATGTTAAACTTTTATTCTTTTCAAAATAATTACTAAGTTCATTTCGTTCAACTAATGAAAATAATTATAGTTTAATCAATATATCTCCTACTAACAACGAGAGAAAACAAAGACGGTTCGTTCCGAAATACTCCACCCTCAATTTTAATCCGTCTAATTAAGGAGACATAACTTAATTTTACACTGATTTGTTTTACTCTGATACAATAATAAAAAAAAAAAATATATATTTTTAGTTATCAGGCAAGGTTATAATTATTTTATGAAATCACAACGCAAAAGCAATAAACGGAAACAAGCTTTTATTTTATTTAAACATACATAAATTTCACTTCACATAAGGGAAAACAATTTCATTGAATATCCTTTACCTGCTACTAATACAGGATTAAGGGAAAAGGTTATTTTTCGTTCAAGCCACGTCTCCCGCTAAAGAAATGCAGGCATTTCTTAAAATAAGGGGGGAGGTGTGACGTGCCGTCATTTTTTTGCCGCATGTCGGCTCACATTTTTCTTCCTTTATTTACTATATCCACTGCCTGTGAACAAACAAACTCTCTTATTACTCCAACCCATCGCTAGTCAAACGAGGTACTTACCTTATGTTGCGCTTCTCATCATCGATTACCTGTGAACAAATAAACTCTCTTATTACTCCTACCCATCGCTAGTCAAACGAGATACTTACCTTACATTACATTTCTCATCATCGACTGCTTTCGAACAAATAAATTCCTCTCATAAGATACTCACCTTATATTTCTCTTCTCATCACCGACTACCTGCAAACAAATAAAATCTCTAAATATTCCAACTCATCGCTACACAAAACACCATTACCTTAAACGAAGAACAACGACACTCGAGGGAAGCCCTCACTCCACGAGGAAGAAACCCCTTTTGCGTCCCAAGAGAAGCCCTCACTCCACGAGGAAGAAACCCCTTTTGCGTCCCAAGAGAAGCCCTCACTCCACGAGGAAGAAACCCCTTTCGCGTCCCAAGAGAAGCCCTCACTCCACGAGGAAGAAAACCCCTTTCGAATCCTCTCGAGTATATCGCTACAATATGATCAAATCAAATAACACACCCGAACCTACAATACAAAAGACGCATAATTAACCAATACAATTTATTAAAATATTTTATTACAAAACGATATCATCAAACAACCTATCCGAATTCACCATATAACAATATTGTAATTAACTAATATAATTTATTTTAACCAATCTCGGTACAATGGAGAACCCCTGCCGGTTGAGGATCACTGGCATTCCAGAGCAATCGACTCCAGTAGCAGTCAACATACCACGCATACCAGACATACCACGCATACCAGACATTCCTCGCATACCAGAGATTCCAGGGATGGGTATAAATAAGCCGGCACCACCTGAATAGTCAGTAGTCAATCATCAGTAGTCAATCATCAGCAGTCAATCTTCAGTAGTCAATCATCAGCAGTCAATCTTCAGTAGTCAATCATCAGCAGTCAATCTTCAGTAGTCAATCATCAGCAGTCAATCTTCAGTAGTCAATCATCAGCAAGCGCCTACACATCAGTGAATCAATCTACAAGTGACAGTGAACGTTGATATACCGGTCTTGAGATTCTTCCTTTTCCTTTACTTACCTTTCCTCTCGGCGTGCGCGAATTTTGTATTCGACCCCGAGATTCTTCCTTTTCCTTTACTTACCTTTCCTCTCGGCGTGCGCGAATCTTGCATTCGACCCCGAGATTCTTAATTTTATCTACTTACCTTTCCTCTCGGCGTGCGCGAATTTTGTATTCGACCCCGAGATTCTTCCTTTTCCTTTACTTACCTTTCCTCTCGGCGTGCGCGAATCTTGCATTCGACCCCGAGATTCTTCCTTTTCTCTACTTACCTTTCCTCTCGGCGTGCGCGAATCTTGAATTCGACCCCGAGAACCTACGTTCACCTTCCCCATTCAATTTCCGTTCCTCATCCTGCGTGCGTACAGTATGTCTCTTCCGGAAGTAACCTGGAACGTGACAACATCGAATATCACGTATGCGTGCCAATCATCGATAGAAAGAATGATTGCGGGAGCTGGGAAGTTAATCCTTACCTACCGTCGGTGCAAAACGATTGGAAACATCGAATATCATGTATGCGTGCCAATCATCGATAGAAAGAACGATTGCTGGAGCTGGGAAGTGGATCCTTAGCTACCGTCGATGCAGAACGATTGGAAACATCGAATATCAAGTATTCGTGCCAATTTTAGATAGAAAGAACGATTGCTGGAGCTGGGAAGTGAATCCTTACCAACCGTCGATGCAAAACGATTGGAAACATCGAATATCACGTATGCGTGCTAATTATCGATAGAAAGAACGATTGCGGGAGCTGGGAAGTTAATCCTCACCTATCGTCGATGCAAAACGATTGCAAACATCGAATAGCACGTATTCGTGCCAATTATCGATAGAAAGAACGTTTGCGGGAGCTGGGAAGTGAATCCTTACCTACCGTCGATGCAAAACGATTGGAAACCTCGAATAGCACGTATTCGTTCCAATTATCCATAGAAAGAACAATTGCGGGAGCAGGGAAGTGAATCCATACCTACCGCCGATGCGAAACGATTGGAAACATCGAATATCACGTATTCGTGCGAATTTTAGATAGAAAGAATGATTGCGGGAGCTGGGAAGTGAATCCTTACCTACCGCCGATGCGAAACGATTGGAAACATCGAATATCACGTATGCGTGCCAATTATCGATAGAACGAACGATTGCGGGAGCTGGAAAGTGGATCCTTAGCTACCGTCGATGCGAAACGATTGCAAACATCGAATAGCACGTATTCGTGCCAATTATCGATAGAAAGAACGATTGCGGGAGCTGGGAAGTGAATCCTTACCTACCGTCGATGCAACACGATTGGAAACATCGAATATCACGTATTCGTGCGAATTTTAGATAGAAAGAATGATTGCGGGAGCTGGGAAGTGAATTCTTACCTACCGTCGATGCGAAACGATTGGAAACATCGAATATCACGTAGGCGTGCCAATTATCGATAGAAAGAACGATTGCTGGAGCTGGGAAGTGAATCCTTAGCTACCGTCGATGAAAAACGATTGGAAACATCGAATATCACGTATTCGTGCCAAGTTTAGATAGAAAGAACGATTGCTGGAGCTGGGAAGTGAATCCTCACCTACCGTCGATGCAAAACGATTGGAAACATCGAATATCACGTATGCGTGCTAATTATCGATAGAAAGAACGATTGCGGGAGCTGGGAAGTGAATCCTTACCCACCGTCGATGCAAAACGATTGGAAACCTCGAATAGCACGTATTCGTGCCAATTATCGATAGAAAGAACGATTGCTGGAGCTGGGAAGTGAATCCTTAGCTACCGTCGATGCAGAACGATTGGAAACATCGAATATCACGTATTCGTGCCAATTATCGATGGAAAGAACGATTGCGGGAGCTGGGAAGTGAATCCTTACCTCCCGTCGATGCAGAACGATTGGAAACATCGAATGTAACGTATTCGAGCCAATTACCGACAGAAAGAACGATTGCGAGGGCTGGGAAGTGAATCCTTACCTACCGTCGATGAAAAACTATTGGAAACATCGAATAGCACGTATTCGTGCCAATTATCGGTACAAAGAACGAATGCGGGAGCTGGGAAGTGAATCCTTTCCTACCGTCGATGCGAAACGATTGGAAACATCGAATATCACGTATTCGTGCGAATTATCGATAGCAAGAACGATTGCGGGAGCTGGGAAGTGAATCCTTACCTCCCATCGATGCAAAACGATTGGAAACATCGAATAGCACGTATTCGTGCCAATTATCGATAGCAAGAACGATTGCGGGAGCTGGGAAGTGAATCCTTACCTACCGTCGATGCAAAACGATTGGAAACATCGAATAGCACGTATTCGTGCCAATTATCGATAGCAAGAACGATTGCGGGAGCTGGGAAGTGAATCCTTACCTACCGTCGATGCAAAACGATTGGAAACCTCGAATAGCACGTATTCGTGCCAATTATCGATAGAAAGAACGATTGCGGGAGCTGGGAAGTGAATCCTTACGTCCTGTCGATGCAAAACGATTGGAAACATCGAATAGCACGTATTCGTGCCAATTGTCGATAGAAAGAACGATTGCGGGAGCTGGGAAGTGAATCCTTACCTCCCGTTCGATGCAAAACGATTGGAAACATCGAATAGCACGTATTCGTGCCAATTATCGATAGAAATAACGATTGCGGGAGCTGGGAAGTGAATCCTTACCTACCGTCGATGCAAAACGATTGGACACATCGAATAGCACGTATTCGTGCCAATTATCGATAGAAAGAACGATTGCGGGAGCTGGGAAGTGAATCCTTAGCTACCGTCGATGCAGAACGATTGTAAACATGGAATATCACATATTCGTGCCAATTAACGATAGAAAGAACGATTGCGGTTGCTGGGAAGTGAATTCTTAGCTACCGTCGATGCAGAACGATTGGAAACATCGAATATCACGTATGCGTGCCAATCATCGATAGAAAGAATGATTGCGGGAGCTGGGAAGTTAATCCTTACCTACCGTCGATGCAGAACGACTGGAAACATCGAATTTCACGTATTCGTTCCAATTATCCATAGAAAGAACGATTGCGGGAGCAGGGAAGTGAATCCATACCTACCGCCGATGCGAAACGATTGGAAACATCGAATATCACGTATTCGTGCGAATTTTAGATAGAAAGAATGATTGCGGGAGCTGGGAAGTGAATCCTTACCTACCGCCGATGCGAAACGATTGGAAACATCGAATATCACGTATGCGTGCCAATTATCGATAGAACGTACGATTGCGGGAGCTGGAAAGTGGATCCTTAGCTACCGTCGATGCGAAACGATTGCAAACATCGAATAGCACGTATTCGTGCCAATTATCGATAGAAAGAACGATTGCGGGAGCTGGGAAATGAATCCTTACCTACCGTCGATGCAGAACGATTGGAAACATCGAATGTAACGTATTCGTTCCAATTATCCATAGAAAGAACGATTGCGGGAGCTGGGAAGTGAATTCTTACCTACCGTCGATGCGAAACGATTGCAAACATCGAATATCACGTATGCGTGCCAATTATCGATAGAAAGAACGATTGCTGGAGCTGGGAAGTGAATCCTTGGCTACCGTCGATGAAAAACGATTGGAAACATCGAATATCACGTATTCGTGCCAGTTTTAGATAGAAAGAACGATTGCTGGAGCTGGGAAGTGAATCCTCACCTACCGTCGATGCAAAACGATTGGAAACCTCGAATAGCACGTATTCGTGCCAATTATCGATAGAAAGAACGATTGCTGGAGCTGGGAAGTGAATCCTTACCTCCCGTCGATGCAGAACTATTGGAAACATCGAATGTAACGTATTCGTGCCAATTATCGATAGAAAGAATGATTGCGGGAGCTGGGAAGTGAATCCTTACCTCCCATCGATGCAAAACGATTGGAAATATCGAATAGCGCGTATTCGTGCCAATTATCGATAGAAATAACGATTGCGGGAGCTGGGAAGTGAATCCTTACCTACCGTCGATGCAAAACGATTGGACACATCGAATAGCACGTATTCGTGCCAATTATCGATAGAAAGAACGATTGCGGGAGCTGGGAAGTGAATCCTCAGCTACTGTCGATGCAGAACGATTGGAAACATCGAATATCACGTATGCGTGCCAATTATCGATAGAAAGAACGATTGCGGGAGCTGGGAAGTGAATCCTTAGCTACCGTCGATGCAGAACGATTGTAAACATCGAATATCACAAATTCGTGCCAATTAACGATAGAAAGAACGATTGCGGTTGCTGGGAAGTGAATTCTTAGCTACCGTCGATGCAGAACGATTGGAAACATCGAATATCACGTATGCGTGCCAATCATCGATAGAAAGAACGGTTGCTGGAGCTGGGAAGTGGATCCTTAGCTACCGTCGATGCAGAACGATTGGAAACATCGAATATCAAGTACTCGTGCCAATTTTAGATAGAAAGAACGATTGCTGGAGCTGGGAAGTGAATCCTTACCAACCGTCGATGCAAAACGATTGGAAACATCGAATATCACGTATGCGTGCTAATTATCGATAGAAAGAACGATTGCGGGAGCTGGGAAGTTAATCCTCACCTATCGTCGATGCAAAACGATTGCAAACATCGAATAGCACATATTCGTGCCAATTTTAGATAGAAAGAACGATTGCTGGAGCTGGGAAGTGAATCCTCACCTACCGTCGATGCAAAACGATTGGAAACATCGAATATCACGTATGCGTGCTAATTATCGATAGAAAGAACGATTGCGGGAGCTGGGAAGTGAATCCTTACCTACCGTCGATGCAAAACGATTGGAAACCTCGAATAGCACGTATTCGTGCCAATTATCGATAGAAAGAACGATTGCTGGAGCTGGGAAGTGAATCCTTAGCTACCGTCGATGCAGAACGATTGGAAACATCGAATATCACGTATTCGTGCCAATTATCGATAGAAAGAACGATTGCGGGAGCTGGGAAGTGAATCCTTACCAACCGTCGATGCAAAACGATTGGAAACATCGAATATCACGTATGCGTGCTAATTATCGATAGAAACAACGATTGCGGGAGCTGGGAAGTTAATCCTCACCTATCGTCGATGCAAAACGATTGCAAACATCGAATAGCACATATTCGTGCCAATTATCGATAGAAAGAACGTTTGCGGGAGCTAGGAAGTGAATCCTTACCTACCGTCGATGCAAAACGATTGGAAACCTCGAATAGCACGTCTTCGTGCCAATTATCGATAGAAAGAACGATTGCTGGAGCTGGGAAGTAAATCATTAGCTACCGTCGATGCAGAACGATTGGAAACATCGAATTTCACGTATTCGTTCCAATTATCCATAGAAAGAACGATTGCGGGAGCAGGGAAGTGAATCCATACCTACCGCCGATGCGAAACGATTGGAAACATCGAATATCACGTATTCGTGCGAATTTTAGATAGAAAGAATGATTGCGGGAGCTGGGAAGTGAATCCTTACCTACCGCCGATGCGAAACGATTGGAAACATCGAATATCACGTATGCGTGCCAATTATCGATAGAACGAACGATTGCGGGAGCTGGAAAGTGGATCCTTAGCTACCGTCGATGCGAAACGATTGCAAACATCGAATAGCACGTATTCGTGCCAATTATCGATAGAAAGAACGATTGCGGGAGCTGGGAAGTGAATCCTTACCTACCGTCGATGCGAAACGATTGGAAACATCGAATATCACGTATGCGTGCCAATTATCGATAGAAAGAACGATTGCTGGAGCTGGGAAGTGAATCCTTAGCTACCGTCGATGAAAAACGATTGGAAACATCGAATATCACGTATTCGTGCCAATTTTAGATAGAAAGAACGATTGCTGGAGCTGGGAAGTGAATCCTCACCTACCGTCGATGCAAAACGATTGGAAACATCGAATATCACGTATGCGTGCTAATTATCGATAGAAAGAACGATTGCGGGAGCTGGGAAGTGAATCCTTACCTACCGTCGATGCAAAACGATTGGAAACCTCGAATAGCACGTATTCGTGCCAATTACCGATAGAAAGAACGATTGCTGGAGCTGGGAAGTGAATCCTTAGCTACCGTCGATGCAGAACGATTGGAAACATCGAATTTCACGTATTCGTGCCAATTATCCATAGAAAGATCGATTGCGGGAGCAGGGAAGTGAATCCATACCTACCGCCGATGCGAAACGATTGGAAACATCGAATATCACGTATTCGTGCGAATTTTAGATAGAAAGAACGATTATGGGGGCAGGGAAGTGAATCCTTAGCTACCGCCGATGCGAAACGATTGGAAACATCGAATATCACGTATTCGTGCGAATTTTAGATAGAAGGAATGATTGCGGGAGCTGGGAAGTGAATCCTTACCTACCGTCGATGGAAACAATTGGAAACATCGAATATCACGTATGCGTGCCAATTATCGATAGAACGAACGATTGCGGGAGCTGGAAAGTGGATCCTTAGCTACCGTCGATGCAGAACGATTGGAAACATCGAATATCACGTATTCGTTCCAATTTTAGATAGAAAGAACGATTGCTGGAGCTGGGAAGTGAATCCTCACCTACCGTCGATGCAAAACGATTGGAAACATCGAATATCACGTATGCGTGCTAATTATCGATAGAAAGATCGATTGCGGGAGCAGGGAAGTGAATCCATACCTACCGTCGATGCAAAACGATTGGAAACCTCGAATAGCACGTATTCGTGCCAATTATCGATAGAAAGAACGATTGCTGGAGCTGGGAAGTGAATCATTAGCTACCGTCGATGCAGAACGATTGGAAACATCGAATTTCACGTATTCGTTCCAATTATCCATAGAAAGAACGATTGCGGGAGCAGGGAAGTGAATCCATACCTACCGCCGATGCGAAACGATTGGAAACATCGAATATCACGTATTCATGCGAATTTTAGATAGAAAGAATGATTGCGGGAGCTGGGAAGTGAATTCTTACCTACCGTCGATGCAACACGATTGGAAACATCGAATATCACGTATTCGTGCGAATTTTAGATAGAAAGAATGATTGCGGGAGCTGGGAAGTGAATTCTTACCTACCGTCGATGCGAAACGATTGCAAACATCGAATATCACGTATGCGTGCCAATTATCGATAGAAAGAACGATTGCTGGAGCTGGGAAGTGAATCCTTAGCTACCGTCGATGAAAAACGATTGGAAACATCGAATATCACGTATTCGTGCCAATTTTAGATAGAAAGAACGATTGCTGGAGCTGGGAAGTGAATCCTCACCTACCGTCGATGCAAAACGATTGGAAACATCGAATATCACGTATGCGTGCTAATTATCGATAGAAAGAACGATTGCGGGAGCTGGGAAGTGAATCCTTACCTACCGTCGATGCAAAACGATTGGAAACCTCGAATAGCACGTATTCGTACCAATTATCGATAGAAAGAACGATTGCTGGAGCTGGGAAGTGAATCCTTAGCTACCGTCGATGCAGAACGATTGGAAACATCGAATATCACGTATTCGTGCCAATTATCGATAGAAAGAACGATTGCGGGAGCTGGGAAGTGAATCCTTACCAACCGTCGATGCAAAACGATTGGAAACATCGAATATCACGTATGCGTGCTAATTATCGATAGAAACAACGATTGCGGGAGCTGGGAAGTTAATCCTCACCTATCGTCGATGCAAAACGATTGCAAACATCGAATAGCACATATTCGTGCCAATTATCGATAGAAAGAACGTTTGCGGGAGCTAGGAAGTGAATCCTTACCTACCGTCGATGCAAAACGATTGGAAACCTCGAATAGCACGTCTTCGTGCCAATTATCGATAGAAAGAACGATTGCTGGAGCTGGGAAGTAAATCATTAGCTACCGTCGATGCAGAACGATTGGAAACATCGAATTTCACGTATTCGTTCCAATTATCCATAGAAAGAACGATTGCGGGAGCAGGGAAGTGAATCCATACCTACCGCCGATGCGAAACGATTGGAAACATCGAATATCACGTATTCGTGCGAATTTTAGATAGAAAGAATGATTGCGGGAGCTGGGAAGTGAATCCTTACCTACCGCCGATGCGAAACGATTGGAAACATCGAATATCACGTATGCGTGCCAATTATCGATAGAACGAACGATTGCGGGAGCTGGAAAGTGGATCCTTAGCTACCGTCGATGCGAAACGATTGCAAACATCGAATAGCACGTATTCGTGCCAATTATCGATAGAAAGAACGATTGCGGGAGCTGGGAAGTGAATCCTTACCTACCGTCGATGCGAAACGATTGGAAACATCGAATATCACGTATGCGTGCCAATTATCGATAGAAAGAACGATTGCTGGAGCTGGGAAGTGAATCCTTAGCTACCGTCGATGAAAAACGATTGGAAACATCGAATATCACGTATTCGTGCCAATTTTAGATAGAAAGAACGATTGCTGGAGCTGGGAAGTGAATCCTCACCTACCGTCGATGCAAAACGATTGGAAACATCGAATATCACGTATGCGTGCTAATTATCGATAGAAAGAACGATTGCGGGAGCTGGGAAGTGAATCCTTACCTACCGTCGATGCAAAACGATTGGAAACCTCGAATAGCACGTATTCGTGCCAATTATCGATAGAAAGAACGATTGCTGGAGCTGGGAAGTGAATCCTTAGCTACCGTCGATGCAGAACGATTGGAAACATCGAATTTCACGTATTCGTGCCAATTATCCATAGAAAGATCGATTGCGGGAGCAGGGAAGTGAATCCATACCTACCGCCGATGCGAAACGATTGGAAACATCGAATATCACGTATTCGTGCGAATTTTAGATAGAAAGAACGATTATGGGGGCAGGGAAGTGAATCCTTAGCTACCGCCGATGCGAAACGATTGGAAACATCGAATATCACGTATTCGTGCGAATTTTAGATAGAAGGAATGATTGCGGGAGCTGGGAAGTGAATCCTTACCTACCGTCGATGGGAAACAATTGGAAACATCGAATATCACGTATGCGTGCCAATTATCGATAGAACGAACGATTGCGGGAGCTGGAAAGTGGATCCTTAGCTACCGTCGATGCAGAACGATTGGAAACATCGAATATCACGTATTCGTGCGAATTTTAGATAGAAAGAATGATTGCGGGAGCTGGGAAGTGAATCCTTACCTACCGTCGATGCAACACGATTGGAAACATCGAATATCACGTATTCGTGCGAATTTTAGATAGAAAGAATGATTGCGGGAGCTGGGAAGTGAATTCTTACCTACCGTCGATGCGAAACGATTGCAAACATCGAATATCACGTATGCGTGCCAATTATCGATAGAAAGAACGATTGCTGGAGCTGGGAAGTGAATCCTTAGCTACCGTCGATGAAAAACGATTGGAAACATCGAATATCACGTATTCGTGCCAATTTTAGATAGAAAGAACGATTGCTGGAGCTGGGAAGTGAATCCTCACCTACCGTCGATGCAAAACGATTGGAAACATCGAATATCACGTATGCGTGCTAATTATCGATAGAAACAACGATTGCGGGAGCTGGGAAGTTAATCCTCACCTATCGTCGATGCAAAACGATTGCAAACATCGAATAGCACATATTCGTGCCAATTATCGATAGAAAGAACGTTTGCGGGAGCTAGGAAGTGAATCCTTACCTACCGTCGATGCAAAACGATTGGAAACCTCGAATAGCACGTCTTCGTGCCAATTATCGATAGAAAGAACGATTGCTGGAGCTGGGAAGTAAATCATTAGCTACCGTCGATGCAGAACGATTGGAAACATCGAATTTCACGTATTCGTTCCAATTATCCATAGAAAGAACGATTGCGGGAGCAGGGAAGTGAATCCATACCTACCGCCGATGCGAAACGATTGGAAACATCGAATATCACGTATTCGTGCGAATTTTAGATAGAAAGAATGATTGCGGGAGCTGGGAAGTGAATCCTTACCTACCGCCGATGCGAAACGATTGGAAACATCGAATATCACGTATGCGTGCCAATTATCGATAGAACGAACGATTGCGGGAGCTGGAAAGTGGATCCTTAGCTACCGTCGATGCGAAACGATTGCAAACATCGAATAGCACGTATTCGTGCCAATTATCGATAGAAAGAACGATTGCGGGAGCTGGGAAGTGAATCCTTACCTACCGTCGATGCGAAACGATTGGAAACATCGAATATCACGTATGCGTGCCAATTATCGATAGAAAGAACGATTGCTGGAGCTGGGAAGTGAATCCTTAGCTACCGTCGATGAAAAACGATTGGAAACATCGAATATCACGTATTCGTGCCAATTTTAGATAGAAAGAACGATTGCTGGAGCTGGGAAGTGAATCCTCACCTACCGTCGATGCAAAACGATTGGAAACATCGAATATCACGTATGCGTGCTAATTATCGATAGAAAGAACGATTGCGGGAGCTGGGAAGTGAATCCTTACCTACCGTCGATGCAAAACGATTGGAAACCTCGAATAGCACGTATTCGTGCCAATTATCGATAGAAAGAACGATTGCTGGAGCTGGGAAGTGAATCCTTAGCTACCGTCGATGCAGAACGATTGGAAACATCGAATTTCACGTATTCGTGCCAATTATCCATAGAAAGATCGATTGCGGGAGCAGGGAAGTGAATCCATACCTACCGCCGATGCGAAACGATTGGAAACATCGAATATCACGTATTCGTGCGAATTTTAGATAGAAAGAACGATTATGGGGGCAGGGAAGTGAATCCTTAGCTACCGCCGATGCGAAACGATTGGAAACATCGAATATCACGTATTCGTGCGAATTTTAGATAGAAGGAATGATTGCGGGAGCTGGGAAGTGAATCCTTACCTACCGTCGATGGGAAACAATTGGAAACATCGAATATCACGTATGCGTGCCAATTATCGATAGAACGAACGATTGCGGGAGCTGGAAAGTGGATCCTTAGCTACCGTCGATGCAGAACGATTGGAAACATCGAATATCACGTATTCGTGCGAATTTTAGATAGAAAGAATGATTGCGGGAGCTGGGAAGTGAATCCTTACCTACCGTCGATGCAACACGATTGGAAACATCGAATATCACGTATTCGTGCGAATTTTAGATAGAAAGAATGATTGCGGGAGCTGGGAAGTGAATTCTTACCTACCGTCGATGCGAAACGATTGCAAACATCGAATATCACGTATGCGTGCCAATTATCGATAGAAAGAACGATTGCTGGAGCTGGGAAGTGAATCCTTAGCTACCGTCGATGAAAAACGATTGGAAACATCGAATATCACGTATTCGTGCCAATTTTAGATAGAAAGAACGATTGCTGGAGCTGGGAAGTGAATCCTCACCTACCGTCGATGCAAAACGATTGGAAACATCGAATATCACGTATGCGTGCTAATTATCGATAGAAAGAACGATTGCGGGAGCTGGGAAGTGAATCCTTACCTACCGTCGATGCAAAACGATTGGAAACCTCGAATAGCACGTATTCGTGCCAATTATCGATAGAAAGAACGATTGCTGGAGCTGGGAAGTGAATCCTTAGCTACCGTCGATGCAGAACGATTGGAAACATCGAATATCACGTATTCGTGCCAATTATCGATAGAAAGAACGATTGCGGGAGCTGGGAAGTGAATCCTTACCTCCCGTCGATGCAGAACGATTGGAAACATCGAATGTAACGTATTCGAGCCAATTACCGACAGAAAGAACGATTGCGAGGGCTGGGAAGTGAATCCTTACCTACCGTCGATGAAAAACGATTGGAAACATCGAATAGCACGTATTCGTGCCAATTATCGGTACAAAGAACGAATGCGGGAGCTGGGAAGTGAATCCTTTCCTACCGTCGATGCGAAACGATTGGAAACATCGAATATCACGTATTCGTGCGAATTTTAGATAGAACGAACGATTGCGGGAGCTGGAAAGTGGATCCTTAGCTACCGTCGATGCAGAACGATTGGAAACATCGAATAGCACGTATTCGTGCCAATTATCGATAGAAAGAACGATTGCGGGAGCTGGGAAGTGAATCCTTACCTCCCATCGATGCAAAACGATTGGAAACATCGAATAGCGCGTATTCGTGCCAATTATCGATAGAAATAACGATTGCGGGAGCTGGGAAGTGAATCCTTACCTACCGTCGATGCAAAACGATTGGACACATCGAATAGCACGTATTCGTGCCAATTATCGATAGAAAGAACGATTGCTGGAGCTGGGAAGTGGATCCTTACCTACCGTCGATGAAAAACGATTGGAAACATCGAATAGCACGTATTCGTGCCAATTATCGGTACAAAGAACGATTGCGGGAGCTGGGAAGTGAATCCTCAGCTACCGTCGATGCAGAACGATTGGAAACATTGAATATCACGTATGCGTGCCAATTATCGATAGAAAGAACGATTGCGGGAGCTGGGAAGTGAATCCTTAGCTACCGTCGATGCAGAACGATTGTAAACATCGAATATCACATATTCGTGCCAATTAACGATAGAAAGAACGATTGCGGTTGCTGGGAAGTGAATTCTTAGCTACCGTCGATGCAGAACGATTGGAAACATCGAATATCACGTATGCGTGCCAATCATCGATAGAAAGAATGATTGCGGAAGCTGGGAAGTTAATCCTTACCTACCGTCGGTGCAAAACGATTGGAAACATCGAATATCATGTATGCGTGCCAATCATCGATAGAAAGAACGATTGCTGGAGCTGGGAAGTGGATCCTTAGCTACCGTCGATGCAGAACGATTGGAAACATCGAATATCAAGTATTCGTGCCAATTTTAGATAGAAAGAACGATTGCTGGAGCTGGGAAGTGAATCCTTACCAACCGTCGATGCAAAACGATTGGAAACATCGAATATCACGTATGCGTGCTAATTATCGATAGAAAGAACGATTGCGGGAGCTGGGAAGTTAATCCTCACCTATCGTCGATGCAAAACGATTGCAAACATCGAATAGCACATATTCGTGCCAATTATCGATAGAAAGAACGTTTGCGGGAGCTAGGAAGTGAATCCTTACCTACCGTCGATGCAAAACGATTGGAAACCTCGAATAGCACGTATTCGTGCCAATTATCGATAGAAAGAACGATTGCTGGAGCTGGGAAGTAAATCATTAGCTACCGTCGATGCAGAACGATTGGAAACATCGAATTTCACGTATTCGTTCCAATTATCCATAGAAAGAACGATTGCGGGAGCAGGGAAGTGAATCCATACCTACCGCCGATGCGAAACGATTGGAAACATCGAATATCACGTATTCGTGCGAATTTTAGATAGAAAGAATGATTGCGGGAGCTGGGAAGTGAATCCTTACCTACCGCCGATGCGAAACGATTGGAAACATCGAATATCACGTATGCGTGCCAATTATCGATAGAACGAACGATTGCGGGAGCTGGAAAGTGGATCCTTAGCTACCGTCGATGCGAAACGATTGCAAACATCGAATAGCACGTATTCGTGCCAATTATCGATAGAAAGAACGATTGCGGGAGCTGGGAAGTGAATCCTTACCTACCGTCGATGCGAAACGATTGGAAACATCGAATATCACGTATGCGTGCCAATTATCGATAGAAAGAACGATTGCTGGAGCTGGGAAGTGAATCCTTAGCTACCGTCGATGAAAAACGATTGGAAACATCGAATATCACGTATTCGTGCCAATTTTAGATAGAAAGAACGATTGCTGGAGCTGGGAAGTGAATCCTCACCTACCGTCGATGCAGAACGATTGGAAACATCGAATATCACGTATTCGTGCCAATTATCGATAGAAAGAACGATTGCTGGAGCTGGGAAGTGAATCCTTAGCTACCGTCGATGCAGAACGATTGGAAACATCGAATTTCACGTATTCGTGCCAATTATCCATAGAAAGATCGATTGCGGGAGCAGGGAAGTGAATCCATACCTACCGCCGATGCGAAACGATTGGAAACATCGAATATCACGTATTCGTGCGAATTTTAGATAGAAGGAATGATTGCGGGAGCTGGGAAGTGAATCCTTACCTACCGTCGATGGGAAACAATTGGAAACATCGAATATCACGTATGCGTGCCAATTATCGATAGAACGAACGATTGCGGGAGCTGGAAAGTGGATCCTTAGCTACCGTCGATGCAGAACGATTGGAAACATCGAATTTCACGTATTCGTTCCAATTATCCATAGAAAGAACGATTGCGGGAGCAGGGAAGTGAATCCATACCTACCGTCGATGCAACACGATTGGAAACATCGAATATCACGTATTCGTGCGAATTTTAGATAGAAAGAATGATTGCGGGAGCTGGGAAGTGAATTCTTACATACCGTCGATGCGAAACGATTGGAAACATCGAATATCACGTATGCGTGCCAATTATCGATAGAAAGAACGATTGCTGGAGCTGGGAAGTGAATCCTTAGCTACCGTCGATGAAAAACGATTGGAAACATCGAATATCACGTATTCGTGCCAATTTTAGATAGAAAGAACGATTGCTGGAGCTGGGAAGTGAATCCTCACCTACCGTCGATGCAGAACGATTGGAAACATCGAATATCACGTATTCGTGCCAATTATCGATAGAAAGAACGATTGCTGGAGCTGGGAAGTGAATCCTTAGCTACCGTCGATGCAGAAGGATTGGAAACATCGAATATCACGTATTCGTGCCAATTATCGATAGCAAGAACGATTGCGGGAGCTGGGAAGTGAATCCTTACCTCCCGTCGATGCAGAACGATTGGAAACATCGAATGTAACGTATTCGAGCCAATTACCGACAGAAAGAACGATTGCGAGGGCTGGGAAGTGAATCCTTACCTACCGTCGATGAAAAACGATTGGAAACATCGAAT
The DNA here is from genome assembly GCA_963583965.1 of Nomada ferruginata. Lineage (NCBI taxonomy): Eukaryota > Metazoa > Arthropoda > Insecta > Hymenoptera > Apidae > Nomada > Nomada ferruginata. Next base: position 1,078,754 of record OY757225.1, on the reverse strand, counting down.
AGCACGTATTCGTGCCAATTATCGGTACAAAGAACGAATGCGGGAGCTGGGAAGTGAATCCTTTCCTACCGTCGATGCGAAACGATTGGAAACATCGAATATCACGTATTCGTGCGAATTTTAGATAGAACGACCGATTGCGGGAGCTGGAAAGTGGATCCTTAGCTACCGTCGATGCAGAACGATTGGAAACATCGAATAGCACGTATTCGTGCCAATTATCGATAGAAAGAACGATTGCTGGAGCTGGGAAGTGAATCCTTACCTCCCGTCGATGCAGAACGATTGGAAACATCGAATGTAACGTATTCGAGCCAATTACCGACAGAAAGAACGATTGCGAGGGCTGGGAAGTGAATCCTTACCTACCGTCGATGAAAAACGATTGGAAACATCGAATAGCACGTATTCGTGCCAATTATCGGTACAAAGAACGAATGCGGGAGCTGGGAAGTGAATCCTTTCCTACCGTCGATGCGAAACGATTGGAAACATCGAATATCACGTATTCGTGCGAATTTTAGATAGAACGACCGATTGCGGGAGCTGGAAAGTGGATCCTTAGCTACCGTCGATGCAGAACGATTGGAAACATCGAATAGCACGTATTCGTGCCAATTGTCGATAGAAAGAACGATTGCGGGAGCTGGGAAGTGAATCCTTACCTCCCATCGATGCAAAACGATTGGAAACATCGAATAGCACGTATTCGTGCCAATTATCGATAGAAATAACGATTGCGGGAGCTGGGAAGTGAATCCTTACCTACCGTCGATGCAAAACGATTGGACACATCGAATAGCACGTATTCGTGCCAATTATCGATAGAAAGAACGATTGCGGGAGCTGGGAAGTGAATCCTCAGCTACCGTCGATGCAGAACGATTGGAAACATCGAATATCACGTATGCGTGCCAATTATCGATAGAAAGAACGATTGCGGGAGCTGGGAAGTGAATCCTTAGCTACCGTCGATGCAGAACGATTGTAAACATCGAATATCACATATTCGTGCCAATTAACGATAGAAAGAACGATTGCGGTTGCTGGGAAGTGAATTCTTAGCTACCGTCGATGCAGAACGATTGGAAACATCGAATATCACGTATGCGTGCCAATCATCGATAGAAAGAATGATTGCGGGAGCTGGGAAGTTAATCCTTACCTACCGTCGGTGCAAAACGATTGGAAACATCGAATATCATGTATGCGTGCCAATCATCGATAGAAAGAACGATTGCTGGAGCTGGGAAGTGGATCCTAAGCTACCGTCGATGCGAAACGATTGCAAACATCGAATAGCACGTATTCGTGCCAATTATCGATAGAAAGAACGATTGCGGGAGCTGGGAAGTGAATCCTTACCTACCGTCGATACGAAACGATTGGAAACATCGAATATCACGTATGCGTGCCAATTATCGATAGAAAGAACGATTGCTGGAGCTGGGAAGTGAATCCTTAGCTACCGTCGATGAAAAACGATTGGAAACATCGAATATCACGTATTCGTGCCAATTTTAGATAGAAAGAACGATTGCTGGAGCTGGGAAGTGAATCCTCACCTACCGTCGATGCAAAACGATTGGAAACATCGAATATCACGTATGCGTGCTAATTATCGATAGAAACAACGATTGCGGGAGCTGGGAAGTTAATCCTCACCTATCGTCGATGCCAAACGATTGCAAACATCGAATAGCACATATTCGTGCCAATTATCGATAGAAAGAACGTTTGCGGGAGCTAGGAAGTGAATCCTTACCTACCGTCGATGCAAAACGATTGGAAACCTCGAATAGCACGTCTTCGTGCCAATTATCGATAGAAAGAACGATTGCTGGAGCTGGGAAGTGAATCCTTACCTACCGTCGATGGGAAACAATTGGAAACATCGAATATCACGTATGCGTGCCAATTATCGATAGAACGAACGATTGCGGGAGCTGGAAAGTGGATCCTTAGCTACCGTCGATGCAGAACGATTGGAAACATCGAATATCACGTATTCGTTCCAATTTTAGATAGAAAGATCGATTGCGGGAGCAGGGAAGTGAATCCATACCTACCGTCGATGCAAAACGATTGGAAACCTCGAATAGCACGTATTCGTGCCAATTATCGATAGAAAGAACGATTGCTGGAGCTGGGAAGTGAATCATTAGCTACCGTCGATGCAGAACGATTGGAAACATCGAATTTCACGTATTCGTTCCAATTATCCATAGAAAGAACGATTGCGGGAGCAGGGAAGTGAATCCATACCTACCGCCGATGCGAAACGATTGGAAACATCGAATATCACGTATTCGTGCGAATTTTAGATAGAAAGAATGATTGCGGGAGCTGGGAAGTGAATTCTTACCTACCGTCGATGCAACACGATTGGAAACATCGAATATCACGTATTCGTGCGAATTTTAGATAGAAAGAATGATTGCGGGAGCTGGGAAGTGAATTCTTACCTACCGTCGATGCGAAACGATTGCAAACATCGAATATCACGTATGCGTGCCAATTATCGATAGAAAGAACGATTGCTGGAGCTGGGAAGTGAATCCTTAGCTACCGTCGATGAAAAACGATTGGAAACATCGAATATCACGTATTCGTGCCAATTTTAGATAGAAAGAACGATTGCTGGAGCTGGGAAGTGAATCCTCACCTACCGTCGATGCAAAACGATTGGAAACATCGAATATCACGTATGCGTGCTAATTATCGATAGAAACAACGATTGCGGGAGCTGGGAAGTTAATCCTCACCTATCGTCGATGCAAAACGATTGCAAACATCGAATAGCACATATTCGTGCCAATTATCGATAGAAAGAACGTTTGCGGGAGCTAGGAAGTGAATCCTTACCTACCGTCGATGCAAAACGATTGGAAACCTCGAATAGCACGTCTTCGTGCCAATTATCGATAGAAAGAACGATTGCTGGAGCTGGGAAGTAAATCATTAGCTACCGTCGATGCAGAACGATTGGAAACATCGAATTTCACGTATTCGTTCCAATTATCGATAGAAAGAACGATTGCGGGAGCTGGGAAGTGAATCCTTACCTACCGTCGATGCAAAACGATTGGAAACCTCGAATAGCACGTCTTCGTGCCAATTATCGATAGAAAGAACGATTGCTGGAGCTGGGAAGTAAATCATTAGCTACCGTCCATGCAGAACGATTGGAAACATCGAATTTCACGTATTCGTTCCAATTATCGATAGAAAGAACGATTGCGGGAGCTGGGAAGTGAATCCTTACCTACCGTCGATGCAAAACGATTGGAAACCTCGAATAGCACGTATTCGTGCCAATTATCGATAGAAAGAACGATTGCTGGAGCTGGGAAGTGAATCCTTAGCTACCGTCGATGCAGAACGATTGGAAACATCGAATATCACGTATTCGTGCCAATTATCGATAGAAAGAACGATTGCGGGAGCTGGGAAGTGAATCCTTACCAACCGTCGATGCAAAACGATTGGAAACATCGAATATCACGTATGCGTGCTAATTATCGATAGAAACAACGATTGCGGGAGCTGGGAAGTTAATCCTCACCTATCGTCGATGCAAAACGATTGCAAACATCGAATAGCACATATTCGTGCCAATTATCGATAGAAAGAACGTTTGCGGGAGCTAGGAAGTGAATCCTTACCTACCGTCGATGCAAAACGATTGGAAACCTCGAATAGCACGTCTTCGTGCCAATTATCGATAGAAAGAACGATTGCTGGAGCTGGGAAGTAAATCATTAGCTACCGTCGATGCAGAACGATTGGAAACATCGAATTTCACGTATTCGTTCCAATTATCCATAGAAAGAACGATTGCGGGAGCAGGGAAGTGAATCCATACCTACCGCCGATGCGAAACGATTGGAAACATCGAATATCACGTATTCGTGCGAATTTTAGATAGAAAGAATGATTGCGGGAGCTGGGAAGTGAATCCTTACCTACCGCCGATGCGAAACGATTGGAAACATCGAATATCACGTATGCGTGCCAATTATCGATAGAACGAACGATTGCGGGAGCTGGAAAGTGGATCCTTAGCTACCGTCGATGCGAAACGATTGCAAACATCGAATAGCACGTATTCGTGCCAATTATCGATAGAAAGAACGATTGCGGGAGCTGGGAAGTGAATCCTTACCTACCGTCGATGCGAAACGATTGGAAACATCGAATATCACGTATGCGTGCCAATTATCGATAGAAAGAACGATTGCTGGAGCTGGGAAGTGAATCCTTAGCTACCGTCGATGAAAAACGATTGGAAACATCGAATATCACGTATTCGTGCCAATTTTAGATAGAAAGAACGATTGCTGGAGCTGGGAAGTGAATCCTCACCTACCGTCGATGCAAAACGATTGGAAACATCGAATATCACGTATGCGTGCTAATTATCGATAGAAAGAACGATTGCGGGAGCTGGGAAGTGAATCCTTACCTACCGTCGATGCAAAACGATTGGAAACCTCGAATAGCACGTATTCGTGCCAATTATCGATAGAAAGAACGATTGCTGGAGCTGGGAAGTGAATCCTTAGCTACCGTCGATGCAGAACGATTGGAAACATCGAATTTCACGTATTCGTGCCAATTATCCATAGAAAGATCGATTGCGGGAGCAGGGAAGTGAATCCATACCTACCGCCGATGCGAAACGATTGGAAACATCGAATATCACGTATTCGTGCGAATTTTAGATAGAAAGAACGATTATGGGGGCAGGGAAGTGAATCCTTAGCTACCGCCGATGCGAAACGATTGGAAACATCGAATATCACGTATTCGTGCGAATTTTAGATAGAAGGAATGATTGCGGGAGCTGGGAAGTGAATCCTTACCTACCGTCGATGGGAAACAATTGGAAACATCGAATATCACGTATGCGTGCCAATTATCGATAGAACGAACGATTGCGGGAGCTGGAAAGTGGATCCTTAGCTACCGTCGATGCAGAACGATTGGAAACATCGAATATCACGTATTCGTGCCAATTTTAGATAGAAAGAACGATTGCTGGAGCTGGGAAGTGAATCCTCACCTACCGTCGATGCAAAACGATTGGAAACATCGAATATCACGTATGCGTGCTAATTATCGATAGAAAGAACGTTTGCGGGAGCTGGGAAGTGAATCCTTACCTACCGTCGATGCAAAACGATTGGAAACATCGAATAGCACGTATTCGTGCCAATTATCGATAGAAAGAACGATTGCTGGAGCTGGGAAGTGAATCATTAGCTACCGTCGATGCAGAACGATTGGAAACATCGAATATCACGTATTCGTGCCAATTTTAGATAGAAAGAACGTTTGCGGGAGCTGGGAAGTGAATCCTCACCTACCGTCGATGCAAAACGATTGGAAACATCGAATATCACGTATGCGTGCTAATTATCGATAGAAAGAACGATTGCGGGAGCAGGGAAGTGAATCCATACCTACCGCCGATGCGAAACGATTGGAAACATCGAATATCACGTATTCGTGCGAATTTTAGATAGAAAGAATGATTGCGGGAGCTGGGAAGTGAATCCTTACCTACCGTCGATGCAACACGATTGGAAACATCGAATATCACGTATTCGTGCGAATTTTAGATAGAAAGAATGATTGCGGGAGCTGGGAAGTGAATTCTTACCTACCGTCGATGCGAAACGATTGCAAACATCGAATATCACGTATGCGTGCCAATTATCGATAGAAAGAACGATTGCTGGAGCTGGGAAGTGAATCCTTAGCTACCGTCGATGAAAAACGATTGGAAACATCGAATATCACGTATTCGTGCCAATTTTAGATAGAAAGAACGATTGCTGGAGCTGGGAAGTGAATCCTGACCTACCGTCGATGCAAAACGATTGGAAACATCGAATATCACGTATGCGTGCTAATTATCGATAGAAAGAACGATTGCGGGAGCTGGGAAGTGAATCCTTACCTACCGTCGATGCAAAACGATTGGAAACCTCGAATAGCACGTATTCGTGCCAATTATCGATAGAAAGAACGATTGCTGGAGCTGGGAAGTGAATCCTTAGCTACCGTCGATGCAGAACGATTGGAAACATCGAATATCACGTATTCGTGCCAATTATCGATAGAAAGAACGATTGCGGGAGCTGGGAAGTGAATCCTTACCTCCCGTCGATGCAGAACGATTGGAAACATCGAATGTAACGTATTCGAGCCAATTACCGACAGAAAGAACGATTGCGAGGGCTGGGAAGTGAATCCTTACCTACCGTCGATGAAAAACGATTGGAAACATCGAATAGCACGTATTCGTGCCAATTATCGGTACAAAGAACGAATGCGGGAGCTGGGAAGTGAATCCTTTCCTACCGTCGATGCGAAACGATTGGAAACATCGAATATCACGTATTCGTGCGAATTTTAGATAGAACGAACGATTGCGGGAGCTGGAAAGTGGATCCTTAGCTACCGTCGATGCAGAACGATTGGAAACATCGAATAGCACGTATTCGTGCCAATTATCGATAGAAAGAACGATTGCGGGAGCTGGGAAGTGAATCCTTACCTCCCATCGATGCAAAACGATTGGAAACATCGAATAGCGCGTATTCGTGCCAATTATCGATAGAAATAACGATTGCGGGAGCTGGGAAGTGAATCCTTACCTACCGTCGATGCAAAACGATTGGACACATCGAATAGCACGTATTCGTGCCAATTATCGATAGAAAGAACGATTGCTGGAGCTGGGAAGTGGATCCTTACCTACCGTCGATGAAAAACGATTGGAAACATCGAATAGCACGTATTCGTGCCAATTATCGGTACAAAGAACGATTGCGGGAGCTGGGAAGTGAATCCTCAGCTACCGTCGATGCAGAACGATTGGAAACATTGAATATCACGTATGCGTGCCAATTATCGATAGAAAGAACGATTGCGGGAGCTGGGAAGTGAATCCTTAGCTACCGTCGATGCAGAACGATTGTAAACATCGAATATCACATATTCGTGCCAATTAACGATAGAAAGAACGATTGCGGTTGCTGGGAAGTGAATTCTTAGCTACCGTCGATGCAGAACGATTGGAAACATCGAATATCACGTATGCGTGCCAATCATCGATAGAAAGAATGATTGCGGAAGCTGGGAAGTTAATCCTTACCTACCGTCGGTGCAAAACGATTGGAAACATCGAATATCATGTATGCGTGCCAATCATCGATAGAAAGAACGATTGCTGGAGCTGGGAAGTGGATCCTTAGCTACCGTCGATGCAGAACGATTGGAAACATCGAATATCAAGTATTCGTGCCAATTTTAGATAGAAAGAACGATTGCTGGAGCTGGGAAGTGAATCCTTACCAACCGTCGATGCAAAACGATTGGAAACATCGAATATCACGTATGCGTGCTAATTATCGATAGAAAGAACGATTGCGGGAGCTGGGAAGTTAATCCTCACCTATCGTCGATGCAAAACGATTGCAAACATCGAATAGCACATATTCGTGCCAATTATCGATAGAAAGAACGTTTGCGGGAGCTAGGAAGTGAATCCTTACCTACCGTCGATGCAAAACGATTGGAAACCTCGAATAGCACGTATTCGTGCCAATTATCGATAGAAAGAACGATTGCTGGAGCTGGGAAGTAAATCATTAGCTACCGTCGATGCAGAACGATTGGAAACATCGAATTTCACGTATTCGTTCCAATTATCCATAGAAAGAACGATTGCGGGAGCAGGGAAGTGAATCCATACCTACCGCCGATGCGAAACGATTGGAAACATCGAATATCACGTATTCGTGCGAATTTTAGATAGAAAGAATGATTGCGGGAGCTGGGAAGTGAATCCTTACCTACCGCCGATGCGAAACGATTGGAAACATCGAATATCACGTATGCGTGCCAATTATCGATAGAACGAACGATTGCGGGTGCTGGAAAGTGGATCCTTAGCTACCGTCGATGCGAAACGATTGCAAACATCGAATAGCACGTATTCGTGCCAATTATCGATAGAAAGAACGATTGCGGGAGCTGGGAAGTGAATCCTTACCTACCGTCGATGCGAAACGATTGGAAACATCGAATATCACGTATGCGTGCCAATTATCGATAGAAAGAACGATTGCTGGAGCTGGGAAGTGAATCCTTAGCTACCGTCGATGAAAAACGATTGGAAACATCGAATATCACGTATTCGTGCCAATTTTAGATAGAAAGAACGATTGCTGGAGCTGGGAAGTGAATCCTCACCTACCGTCGATGCAAAACGATTGGAAACATCGAATATCACGTATGCGTGCTAATTATCGATAGAAAGAACGATTGCGGGAACTGGGAAGTGAATCCTTACCTACCGTCGATGCAAAACGATTGGAAACCTCGAATAGCACGTATTCGTGCCAATTATCGATAGAAAGAACGATTGCTGGAGCTGGGAAGTGAATCCTTAGCTACCGTCGATGCAGAACGATTGGAAACATCGAATTTCACGTATTCGTGCCAATTATCCATAGAAAGATCGATTGCGGGAGCAGGGAAGTGAATCCATACCTACCGCCGATGCGAAACGATTGGAAACATCGAATATCACGTATTCGTGCGAATTTTAGATAGAAGGAATGATTGCGGGAGCTGGGAAGTGAATCCTTACCTACCGTCGATGGGAAACAATTGGAAACATCGAATATCACGTATGCGTGCCAATTATCGATAGAACGAACGATTGCGGGAGCTGGAAAGTGGATCCTTAGCTACCGTCGATGCAGAACGATTGGAAACATCGAATTTCACGTATTCGTTCCAATTATCCATAGAAAGAACGATTGCGGGAGCAGGGAAGTGAATCCATACCTACCGTCGATGCAAAACGATTGGAAACCTCGAATAGCACGTATTCGTGCCAATTATCGATAGAAAGAACGATTGCTGGAGCTGGGAAGTGAATCATTAGCTACCGTCGATGCAGAACGATTGGAAACATCGAATTTCACGTATTCGTTCCAATTATCCATAGAAAGAACGATTGCGGGAGCAGGGACGTGAATCCATACCTACCGCCGATGCGAAACGATTGGAAACATCGAATATCACGTATTCGTGCGAATTTTAGATAGAAAGAATGATTGCGGGAGCTGGGAAGTGAATTCTTACCTACCGTCGATGCAACACGATAGGAAACATCGAATATCACGTATTCGTGCGAATTTTAGATAGAAAGAATGATTGCGGGAGCTGGGAAGTGAATTCTTACCTACCGTCGATGCGAAACGATTGCAAACATCGAATATCACGTATGCGTGCCAATTATCGATAGAAAGAACGATTGCTGGAGCTGGGAAGTGAATCCTTAGCTACCGTCGATGAAAAACGATTGGAAACATCGAATATCACGTATTCGTGCCAATTTTAGATAGAAAGAACGATTGCTGGAGCTGGGAAGTGAATCCTCACCTACCGTCGATGCAAAACGATTGGAAACATCGAATATCACGTATGCGTGCTAATTATCGATAGAAACAACGATTGCGGGAGCTGGGAAGTTAATCCTCACCTATCGTCGATGCAAAACGATTGCAAACATCGAATAGCACATATTCGTGCCAATTATCGATAGAAAGAACGTTTGCGGGAGCTAGGAAGTGAATCCTTACCTACCGTCGATGCAAAACGATTGGAAACCTCGAATAGCACGTCTTCGTGCCAATTATCGATAGAAAGAACGATTGCTGGAGCTGGGAAGTAAATCATTAGCTACCGTCGATGCAGAACGATTGGAAACATCGAATTTCACGTATTCGTTCCAATTATCGATAGAAAGAACGATTGCGGGAGCTGGGAAGTGAATCCTTACCTACCGTCGATGCAAAACGATTGGAAACCTCGAATAGCACGTCTTCGTGCCAATTATCGATAGAAAGAACGATTGCTGGAGCTGGGAAGTAAATCATTAGCTACCGTCGATGCAGAACGATTGGAAACATCGAATTTCACGTATTCGTTCCAATTATCGATAGAAAGAACGATTGCGGGAGCTGGGAAGTGAATCCTTACCTACCGTCGATGCAAAACGATTGGAAACCTCGAATAGCACGTATTCGTGCCAATTATCGATAGAAAGAACGATTGCTGGAGCTGGGAAGTGAATCCTTAGCTACCGTCGATGCAGAACGATTGGAAACATCGAATATCACGTATTCGTGCCAATTATCGATAGAAAGAACGATTGCGGGAGCTGGGAAGTGAATCCTTACCAACCGTCGATGCAAAACGATTGGAAACATCGAATATCACGTATGCGTGCTAATTATCGATAGAAACAACGATTGCGGGAGCTGGGAAGTTAATCCTCACCTATCGTCGATGCAAAACGATTGCAAACATCGAATAGCACATATTCGTGCCAATTATCGATAGAAAGAACGTTTGCGGGAGCTAGGAAGTGAATCCTTACCTACCGTCGATGCAAAACGATTGGAAACCTCGAATAGCACGTCTTCGTGCCAATTATCGATAGAAAGAACGATTGCTGGAGCTGGGAAGTAAATCATTAGCTACCGTCGATGCAGAACGATTGGAAACATCGAATTTCACGTATTCGTTCCAATTATCCATAGAAAGAACGATTGCGGGAGCAGGGAAGTGAATCCATACCTACCGCCGATGCGAAACGATTGGAAACATCGAATATCACGTATTCGTGCGAATTTTAGATAGAAAGAATGATTGCGGGAGCTGGGAAGTGAATCCTTACCTACCGCCGATGCGAAACGATTGGAAACATCGAATATCACGTATGCGTGCCAATTATCGATAGAACGAACGATTGCGGGAGCTGGAAAGTGGATCCTTAGCTACCGTCGATGCGAAACGATTGCAAACATCGAATAGCACGTATTCGTGCCAATTATCGATAGAAAGAACGATTGCGGGAGCTGGGAAGTGAATCCTTACCTACCGTCGATGCGAAACGATTGGAAACATCGAATATCACGTATGCGTGCCAATTATCGATAGAAAGAACGATTGCTGGAGCTGGGAAGTGAATCCTTAGCTACCGTCGATGAAAAACGATTGGAAACATCGAATATCACGTATTCGTGCCAATTTTAGATAGAAAGAACGATTGCTGGAGCTGGGAAGTGAATCCTCACCTACCGTCGATGCAAAACGATTGGAAACATCGAATATCACGTATGCGTGCTAATTATCGATAGAAAGAACGATTGCGGGAGCTGGGAAGTGAATCCTTACCTACCGTCGATGCAAAACGATTGGAAACCTCGAATAGCACGTATTCGTGCCAATTATCGATAGAAAGAACGATTGCTGGAGCTGGGAAGTGAATCCTTAGCTACCGTCGATGCAGAACGATTGGAAACATCGAATTTCACGTATTCGTGCCAATTATCCATAGAAAGATCGATTGCGGGAGCAGGGAAGTGAATCCATACCTACCGCCGATGCGAAACGATTGGAAACATCGAATATCACGTATTCGTGCGAATTTTAGATAGAAAGAACGATTATGGGGGCAGGGAAGTGAATCCTTAGCTACCGCCGATGCGAAACGATTGGAAACATCGAATATCACGTATTCGTGCGAATTTTAGATAGAAGGAATGATTGCGGGAGCTGGGAAGTGAATCCTTACCTACCGTCGATGGGAAACAATTGGAAACATCGAATATCACGTATGCGTGCCAATTATCGATAGAACGAACGATTGCGGGAGCTGGAAAGTGGATCCTTAGCTACCGTCGATGCAGAACGATTGGAAACATCGAATATCACGTATTCGTGCCAATTTTAGATAGAAAGAACGATTGCTGGAGCTGGGAAGTGAATCCTCACCTACCGTCGATGCAAAACGATTGGAAACATCGAATATCACGTATGCGTGCTAATTATCGATAGAAAGAACGTTTGCGGGAGCTGGGAAGTGAATCCTTACCTACCGTCGATGCAAAACGATTGGAAACATCGAATAGCACGTATTCGTGCCAATTATCGATAGAAAGAACGATTGCTGGAGCTGGGAAGTGAATCATTAGCTACCGTCGATGCAGAACGATTGGAAACATCGAATATCACGTATTCGTGCCAATTTTAGATAGAAAGAACGTTTGCGGGAGCTGGGAAGTGAATCCTCACCTACCGTCGATGCAAAACGATTGGAAACATCGAATATCACGTATGCGTGCTAATTATCGATAGAAAGAACGATTGCGGGAGCAGGGAAGTGAATCCATACCTACCGCCGATGCGAAACGATTGGAAACATCGAATATCACGTATTCGTGCGAATTTTAGATAGAAAGAATGATTGCGGGAGCTGGGAAGTGAATCCTTACCTACCGTCGATGCAACACGATTGGAAACATCGAATATCACGTATTCGTGCGAATTTTAGATAGAAAGAATGATTGCGGGAGCTGGGAAGTGAATTCTTACCTACCGTCGATGCGAAACGATTGCAAACATCGAATATCACGTATGCGTGCCAATTATCGATAGAAAGAACGATTGCTGGAGCTGGGAAGTGAATCCTTAGCTACCGTCGATGAAAAACGATTGGAAACATCGAATATCACGTATTCGTGCCAATTTTAGATAGAAAGAACGATTGCTGGAGCTGGGAAGTGAATCCTGACCTACCGTCGATGCAAAACGATTGGAAACATCGAATATCACGTATGCGTGCTAATTATCGATAGAAAGAACGATTGCGGGAGCTGGGAAGTGAATCCTTACCTACCGTCGATGCAAAACGATTGGAAACCTCGAATAGCACGTATTCGTGCCAATTATCGATAGAAAGAACGATTGCTGGAGCTGGGAAGTGAATCCTTAGCTACCGTCGATGCAGAACGATTGGAAACATCGAATATCACGTATTCGTGCCAATTATCGATAGAAAGAACGATTGCGGGAGCTGGGAAGTGAATCCTTACCTCCCGTCGATGCAGAACGATTGGAAACATCGAATGTAACGTATTCGAGCCAATTACCGACAGAAAGAACGATTGCGAGGGCTGGGAAGTGAATCCTTACCTACCGTCGATGAAAAACGATTGGAAACATCGAATAGCACGTATTCGTGCCAATTATCGGTACAAAGAACGAATGCGGGAGCTGGGAAGTGAATCCTTTCCTACCGTCGATGCGAAACGATTGGAAACATCGAATATCACGTATTCGTGCGAATTTTAGATAGAACGAACGATTGCGGGAGCTGGAAAGTGGATCCTTAGCTACCGTCGATGCAGAACGATTGGAAACATCGAATAGCACGTATTCGTGCCAATTATCGATAGAAAGAACGATTGCGGGAGCTGGGAAGTGAATCCTTACCTCCCATCGATGCAAAACGATTGGAAACATCGAATAGCGCGTATTCGTGCCAATTATCGATAGAAATAACGATTGCGGGAGCTGGGAAGTGAATCCTTACCTACCGTCGATGCAAAACGATTGGACACATCGAATAGCACGTATTCGTGCCAATTATCGATAGAAAGAACGATTGCTGGAGCTGGGAAGTGGATCCTTACCTACCGTCGATGAAAAACGATTGGAAACATCGAATAGCACGTATTCGTGCCAATTATCGGTACAAAGAACGATTGCGGGAGCTGGGAAGTGAATCCTCAGCTACCGTCGATGCAGAACGATTGGAAACATTGAATATCACGTATGCGTGCCAATTATCGATAGAAAGAACGATTGCGGGAGCTGGGAAGTGAATCCTTAGCTACCGTCGATGCAGAACGATTGTAAACATCGAATATCACATATTCGTGCCAATTAACGATAGAAAGAACGATTGCGGTTGCTGGGAAGTGAATTCTTAGCTACCGTCGATGCAGAACGATTGGAAACATCGAATATCACGTATGCGTGCCAATCATCGATAGAAAGAATGATTGCGGAAGCTGGGAAGTTAATCCTTACCTACCGTCGGTGCAAAACGATTGGAAACATCGAATATCATGTATGCGTGCCAATCATCGATAGAAAGAACGATTGCTGGAGCTGGGAAGTGGATCCTTAGCTACCGTCGATGCAGAACGATTGGAAACATCGAATAGCACGTATTCGTGCCAATTATCGATAGAAAGAACGATTGCGGGAGCTGGGAAGTGAATCCTTACCTCCCATCGATGCAAAACGATTGGAAACATCGAATAGCGCGTATTCGTGCCAATTATCGATAGAAATAACGATTGCGGGAGCTGGGAAGTGAATCCTTACCTACCGTCGATGCAAAACGATTGGACACATCGAATAGCACGTATTCGTGCCAATTATCGATAGAAAGAACGATTGCTGGAGCTGGGAAGTGAATCCTTACCAACCGTCGATGCAAAACGATTGGAAACATCGAATATCACGTATGCGTGCTAATTATCGATAGAAAGAACGATTGCGGGAGCTGGGAAGTTAATCCTCACCTATCGTCGATGCAAAACGATTGCAAACATCGAATAGCACATATTCGTGCCAATTATCGATAGAAAGAACGTTTGCGGGAGCTAGGAAGTGAATCCTTACCTACCGTCGATGCAAAACGATTGGAAACCTCGAATAGCACGTATTCGTGCCAATTATCGATAGAAAGAACGATTGCTGGAGCTGGGAAGTAAATCATTAGCTACCGTCGATGCAGAACGATTGGAAACATCGAATTTCACGTATTCGTTCCAATTATCCATAGAAAGAACGATTGCGGGAGCAGGGAAGTGAATCCATACCTACCGCCGATGCGAAACGATTGGAAACATCGAATATCACGTATTCGTGCGAATTTTAGATAGAAAGAATGATTGCGGGAGCTGGGAAGTGAATCCTTACCTACCGCCGATGCGAAACGATTGGAAACATCGAATATCACGTATGCGTGCCAATTATCGATAGAACGAACGATTGCGGGAGCTGGAAAGTGGATCCTTAGCTACCGTCGATGCGAAACGATTGCAAACATCGAATAGCACGTATTCGTGCCAATTATCGATAGAAAGAACGATTGCGGGAGCTGGGAAGTGAATCCTTACCTACCGTCGATGCGAAACGATTGGAAACATCGAATATCACGTATGCGTGCCAATTATCGATAGAAAGAACGATTGCTGGAGCTGGGAAGTGAATCCTTAGCTACCGTCGATGAAAAACGATTGGAAACATCGAATATCACGTATTCGTGCCAATTTTAGATAGAAAGAACGATTGCTGGAGCTGGGAAGTGAATCCTCACCTACCGTCGATGCAAAACGATTGGAAACATCGAATATCACGTATGCGTGCTAATTATCGATAGAAAGAACGATTGCGGGAACTGGGAAGTGAATCCTTACCTACCGTCGATGCAAAACGATTGGAAACCTCGAATAGCACGTATTCGTGCCAATTATCGATAGAAAGAACGATTGCTGGAGCTGGGAAGTGAATCCTTAGCTACCGTCGATGCAGAACGATTGGAAACATCGAATTTCACGTATTCGTGCCAATTATCCATAGAAAGATCGATTGCGGGAGCAGGGAAGTGAATCCATACCTACCGCCGATGCGAAACGATTGGAAACATCGAATATCACGTATTCGTGCGAATTTTAGATAGAAGGAATGATTGCGGGAGCTGGGAAGTGAATCCTTACCTACCGTCGATGGGAAACAATTGGAAACATCGAATATCACGTATGCGTGCCAATTATCGATAGAACGAACGATTGCGGGAGCTGGAAAGTGGATCCTTAGCTACCGTCGATGCAGAACGATTGGAAACATCGAATTTCACGTATTCGTTCCAATTATCCATAGAAAGAACGATTGCGGGAGCAGGGAAGTGAATCCATACCTACCGTCGATGCAACACGATTGGAAACATCGAATATCACGTATTCGTGCGAATTTTAGATAGAAAGAATGATTGCGGGAGCTGGGAAGTGAATTCTTACCTACCGTCGATGCGAAACGATTGGAAACATCGAATATCACGTATGCGTGCCAATTATCGATAGAAAGAACGATTGCTGGAGCTGGGAAGTGAATCCTTAGCTACCGTCGATGAAAAACGATTGGAAACATCGAATATCACGTATTCGTGCCAATTTTAGATAGAAAGAACGATTGCTGGAGCTGGGAAGTGAATCCTCACCTACCGTCGATGCAGAACGATTGGAAACATCGAATATCACGAATTCGTGCCAATTATCGATAGAAAGAGCGATTGCTGGAGCTGGGAAGTGAATCCTTAGCTACCGTCGATGCAGAAGGATTGGAAACATCGAATATCACGTATTCGTGCCAATTATCGATAGCAAGAACGATTGCGGGAGCTGGGAAGTGAATCCTTACCTCCCGTCGATGCAGAACGATTGGAAACATCGAATGTAACGTATTCGAGCCAATTACCGACAGAAAGAACGATTGCGAGGGCTGGGAAGTGAATCCTTACCTACCGTCGATGAAAAACGATTGGAAACATCGAATAGCACGTATTCGTGCCAATTATCGGTACAAAGAACGAATGCGGGAGCTGGGAAGTGAATCCTTTCCTACCGTCGATGCGAAACGATTGGAAACATCGAATATCACGTATTCGTGCGAATTTTAGATAGAACGACCGATTGCGGGAGCTGGAAAGTGGATCCTTAGCTACCGTCGATGCAGAACGATTGGAAACATCGAATAGCACGTATTCGTGCCAATTATCGATAGAAAGAACGATTGCTGGAGCTGGGAAGTGAATCCTTAGCTACCGTCGATGAAAAACGATTGGAAACATCGAATATCACGTATTCGTGCCAATTTTAGATAGAAAGAACGATTGCTGGAGCTGGGAAGTGAATCCTCACCTACCGTCGATGCAGAACGATTGGAAACATCGAATATCACGTATTCGTGCCAATTATCGATAGAAAGAACGATTGCTGGAGCTGGGAAGTGAATCCTTAGCTACCGTCGATGCAGAAGGATTGGAAACATCGAATATCACGTATTCGTGCCAATTATCGATAGAAAGAACGATTGCGGGAGCTGGGAAGTGAATCCTTACCTCCCGTCGATGCAGAACGATTGGAAACATCGAATGTAACGTATTCGAGCCAATTACCGACAGAAAGAACGATTGCGAGGGCTGGGAAGTGAATCCTTACCTACCGTCGATGAAAAACGATTGGAAACATCGAATAGCACGTATTCGTGCCAATTATCGGTACAAAGAACGAATGCGGGAGCTGGGAAGTGAATCCTTTCCTACCGTCGATGCGAAACGATTGGAAACATCGAATATCACGTATTCGTGCGAATTTTAGATAGAACGACCGATTGCGGGAGCTGGAAAGTGGATCCTTAGCTACCGTCGATGCAGAACGATAGGAAACATCGAATAGCACGTATTCGTGCCAATTATCGATAGAAAGAACGATTGCGGGAGCTGGGAAGTGAATCCTTACCTCCCATCGATGCAAAACGATTGGAAACATCGAATAGCACGTATTCGTGCCAATTATCGATAGAAATAACGATTGCGGGAGCTGGGAAGTGAATCCTTACCTACCGTCGATGCAAAACGATTGGACACATCGAATAGCACGTATTCGTGCCAATTATCGATAGAAAGAACGATTGCGGGAGCTGGGAAGTGAATCCTCAGCTACCGTCGATGCAGAACGATTGGAAACATCGAATATCACGTATGCGTGCCAATTATCGATAGAAAGAACGATTGCGGGAGCTGGGAAGTGAATCCTTAGCTACCGTCGATGCAGAACGATTGTAAACATCGAATATCACATATTCGTGCCAATAAACGATAGAAAGAACGATTGCGGTTGCTGGGAAGTGAATTCTTAGCTACCGTCGATGCAGAACGATTGGAAACATCGAATATCACGTATGCGTGCCAATCATCGATAGAAAGAATGATTGCGGGAGCTGGGAAGTTAATCCTTACCTACCGTCGGTGCAAAACGATTGGAAACATCGAATATCATGTATGCGTGCCAATCATCGATAGAAAGAACGATTGCTGGAGCTGGGAAGTGGATCCTTAGCTACCGTCGATGCGAAACGATTGCAAACATCGAATAGCACGTATTCGTGCCAATTTTAGATAGAAAGAACGATTGCTGGAGCTGGGAAGTGAATCCTCACCTACCGTCGATGCAGAACGATTGGAAACATCGAATATCACGTATTCGTGCCAATTATCGATAGAAAGAACGATTGCTGGAGCTGGGAAGTGAATCCTTAGCTACCGTCGATGCAGAAGGATTGGAAACATCGAATATCACGTATTCGTGCCAATTATCGATAGAAAGAACGATTGCGGGAGCTGGGAAGTGAATCCTTACCTCCCGTCGATGCAGAACGATTGGAAACATCGAATGTAACGTATTCGAGCCAATTACCGACAGAAAGAACGATTGCGAGGGCTGGGAAGTGAATCCTTACCTACCGTCGATGAAAAACGATTGGAAACATCGAATAGCACGTATTCGTGCCAATTATCGGTACAAAGAACGAATGCGGGAGCTGGGAAGTGAATCCTTTCCTACCGTCGATGCGAAACGATTGGAAACATCGAATATCACGTATTCGTGCGAATTTTAGATAGAACGACCGATTGCGGGAGCTGGAAAGTGGATCCTTAGCTACCGTCGATGCAGAACGATTGGAAACATCGAATAGCACGTATTCGTGCCAATTATCGATAGAAAGAACGATTGCGGGAGCTGGGAAGTGAATCCTTACCTCCCATCGATGCAAAACGATTGGAAACATCGAATAGCACGTATTCGTGCCAATTATCGATAGAAATAACGATTGCGGGAGCTGGGAAGTGAATCCTTACCTACCGTCGATGCAAAACGATTGGACACATCGAATAGCACGTATTCGTGCCAATTATCGATAGAAAGAACGATTGCGGGAGCTGGGAAGTGAATCCTCAGCTACCGTCGATGCAGAACGATTGGAAACATCGAATATCACGTATGCGTGCCAATTATCGATAGAAAGAACGATTGCGGGAGCTGGGAAGTGAATCCTTAGCTACCGTCGATGCAGAACGATTGTAAACATCGAATATCACATATTCGTGCCAATTAACGATAGAAAGAACGATTGCGGTTGCTGGGAAGTGAATTCTTAGCTACCGTCGATGCAGAACGATTGGAAACATCGAATATCACGTATGCGTGCCAATCATCGATAGAAAGAATGATTGCGGGAGCTGGGAAGTTAATCCTTACCTACCGTCGGTGCAAAACGATTGGAAACATCGAATATCATGTATGCGTGCCAATCATCGATAGAAAGAACGATTGCTGGAGCTGGGAAGTGGATCCTTAGCTACCGTCGATGCGAAACGATTGCAAACATCGAATAGCACGTATTCGTGCCAATTATCGATAGAAAGAACGATTGCGGGAGCTGGGAAGTGAATCCTTACCTACCGTCGATACGAAACGATTGGAAACATCGAATATCACGTATGCGTGCCAATTATCGATAGAAAGAACGATTGCTGGAGCTGGGAAGTGAATCCTTAGCTACCGTCGATGAAAAACGATTGGAAACATCGAATATCACGTATTCGTGCCAATTTTAGATAGAAAGAACGATTGCTGGAGCTGGGAAGTGAATCCTCACCTACCGTCGATGCAAAACGATTGGAAACATCGAATATCACGTATGCGTGCTAATTATCGATAGAAAGAACGATTGCGGGAGCTGGGAAGTGAATCCTTACCTACCGTCGATGCAAAACGATTGGAAACCTCGAATGTAACGTATTCGAGCCAATTACCGACAGAAAGAACGATTGCGAGGGCTGGGAAGTGAATCCTTACCTACCGTCGATGAAAAACGATTGGAAACATCGAATAGCACGTATTCGTGCCAATTATCGGTACAAAGAACGAATGCGGGAGCTGGGAAGTGAATCCTTTCCTACCGTCGATGCGAAACGATTGGAAACATCGAATATCACGTATTCGTGCGAATTTTAGATAGAACGACCGATTGCGGGAGCTGGAAAGTGGATCCTTAGCTACCGTCGATGCAGAACGATTGGAAACATCGAATAGCACGTATTCGTGCCAATTATCGATAGAAAGAACGATTGCGGGAGCTGGGAAGTGAATCCTTACCTCCCATCGATGCAAAACGATTGGAAACATCGAATAGCACGTATTCGTGCCAATTATCGATAGAAATAACGATTGTGGGAGCTGGGAAGTGAATCCTTACCTACCGTCGATGCAAAACGATTGGACACATCGAATAGCACGTATTTGTGCCAATTATCGATAGAAAGAACGATTGCGGGAGCTGGGAAGTGAATCCTCAGCTACCGTCGATGCAGAACGATTGGAAACATCGAATATCACGTATGCGTGCCAATTATCGATAGAAAGAACGATTGCGGGAGCTGGGAAGTGAATCCTTAGCTACCGTCGATGCAGAACGATTGTAAACATCGAATATCACATATTCGTGCCAATTAACGATAGAAAGAACGATTGCGGTTGCTGGGAAGTGAATTCTTAGCTACCGTCGATGCAGAACGATTGGAAACATCGAATATCACGTATGCGTGCCAATCATCGATAGAAAGAATGATTGCGGGAGCTGGGAAGTTAATCCTTACCTACCGTCGGTGCAAAACGATTGGAAACATCGAATATCATGTATGCGTGCCAATCATCGATAGAAAGAACGATTGCTGGAGCTGGGAAGTGGATCCTTAGCTACCGTCGATGCGAAACGATTGCAAACATCGAATAGCACGTATTCGTGCCAATTATCGATAGAAAGAACGATTGCGGGAGCTGGGAAGTGAATCCTTACCTACCGTCGATACGAAACGATTGGAAACATCGAATATCACGTATGCGTGCCAATTATCGATAGAAAGAACGATTGCTGGAGCTGGGAAGTGAATCCTTAGCTACCGTCGATGAAAAACGATTGGAAACATCGAATATCACGTATTCGTGCCAATTTTAGATAGAAAGAACGATTGCTGGAGCTGGGAAGTGAATCCTCACCTACCGTCGATGCAAAACGATTGGAAACATCAAATATCACGTATGCGTGCTAATTATCGATAGAAAGAACGATTGCGGGAGCTGGGAAGTGAATCCTTACCTACCGTCGATGCAAAACGATTGGAAACCTCGAATGTAACGTATTCGAGCCAATTACCGACAGAAAGAACGATTGCGAGGGCTGGGAAGTGAATCCTTACCTACCGTCGATGAAAAACGATTGGAAACATCGAATAGCACGTATTCGTGCCAATTATCGGTACAAAGAACGAATGCGGGAGCTGGGAAGTGAATCCTTTCCTACCGTCGATGCGAAACGATTGGAAACATCGAATATCACGTATTCGTGCGAATTTTAGATAGAACGACCGATTGCGGGAGCTGGAAAGTGGATCCTTAGCTACCGTCGATGCAGAACGATTAGAAACATCGAATAGCACGTATTCGTGCCAATTATCGATAGAAAGAACGATTGCTGGAGCTGGGAAGTGAATCCTTACCTACCGTCGATGAAAAACGATTGGAAACATCGAATATCACGTATTCGTGCCAATTTTAGATAGAAAGAACGATTGCTGGAGCTGGGAAGTGAATCCTCACCTACCGTCGATGCAGAACGATTGGAAACATCGAATATCACGTATTCGTGCCAATTATCGATAGAAAGAACGATTGCTGGAGCTGGGAAGTGAATCCTTAGCTACCGTCGATGCAGAAGGATTGGAAACATCGAATATCACGTATTCGTGCCAATTATCGATAGAAAGAACGATTGCGGGAGCTGGGAAGTGAATCCTTACCTCCCGTCGATGCAGAACGATTGGAAACATCGAATGTAACGTATTCGAGCCAATTACCGACAGAAAGAACGATTGCGAGGGCTGGGAAGTGAATCCTTACCTACCGTCGATGAAAAACGATTGGAAACATCGAATAGCACGTATTCGTGCCAATTATCGGTACAAAGAACGAATGCGGGAGCTGGGAAGTGAATCCTTTCCTACCGTCGATGCGAAACGATTGGAAACATCGAATATCACGTATTCGTGCGAATTTTAGATAGAACGACCGATTGCGGGAGCTGGAAAGTGGATCCTTAGCTACCGTCGATGCAGAACGATTGGAAACATCGAATAGCACGTATTCGTGCCAATTATCGATAGAAAGAACGATTGCGGGAGCTGGGAAGTGAATCCTTACCTCCCATCGATGCAAAACGATTGGAAACATCGAATAGCACGTATTCGTGCCAATTATCGATAGAAATAACGATTGCGGGAGCTGGGAAGTGAATCCTTACCTACCGTCGATGCAAAACGATTGGACACATCGAATAGCACGTATTCGTGCCAATTATCGATAGAAAGAACGATTGCGGGAGCTGGGAAGTGAATCCTCAGCTACCGTCGATGCAGAACGATTGGAAACATCGAATATCACGTATGCGTGCCAATTATCGATAGAAAGAATGATTGCGGGAGCTGGGAAGTTAATCCTTACCTACCGTCGGTGCAAAACGATAGGAAACATCGAATATCATGTATGCGTGCCAATCATCGATAGAAAGAACGATTGCTGGAGCTGGGAAGTGGATCCTTAGCTACCGTCGATGCGAAACGATTGCAAACATCGAATAGCACGTATTCGTGCCAATTATCGATAGAAAGAACGATTGCGGGAGCTGGGAAGTGAATCCTTACCTACCGTCGATGCGAAACGATTGGAAACATCGAATATCACGTATGCGTGCCAATTATCGATAGAAAGAACGATTGCTGGAGCTGGGAAGTGAATCCTTAGCTACCGTCGATGAAAAACGATTGGAAACATCGAATATCAGGTATTCGTGCCAATTTTAGATAGAAAGAACGATTGCTGGAGCTGGGAAGTGAATCCTCACCTACCGTCGATGCAAAACGATTGGAAACATCGAATATCACGTATGCGTGCTAATTATCGATAGAAAGAACGATTGCGGGAGCTGGGAAGTGAATCCTTACCTACCGTCGATGCAAAACGATTGGAAACCTCGAATAGCACGTATTCGTGCCAATTATCGATAGAAAGAACGATTGCTGGAACTGGGAAGTGAATCCTTAGCTACCGTCGATGCAGAACGATTGGAAACATCGAATTTCACGTATTCGTGCCAATTATCCATAGAAAGAACGATTGCGGGAGCAGGGAAGTGAATCCATACCTACCGCCGATGCGAAACGATTGGAAACATCGAATATCACGTATTCGTGCGAATTTTAGATAGAAAGAACGATTATGGGGGCAGGGAAGTGAATCCTTAGCTACCGCCGATGCGAAACGATTGGAAACATCGAATATCACGTATTCGTCCGAATTTTAGATAGAAAGAATGATTGCGGGAGCAGGGAAGTGAATCCATACCTACCGTCGATGCGAAACGATTGGAAACATCGAATATCACGTATTCGTGCGAATTTTAGATAGAAGGAATGATTGCGGGAGCTGGGAAGTGAATCCTTACCTACCGTCGATGGGAAACAATTGGAAACATCGAATATCACGTATGCGTGCCAATTATCGATAGAACGAACGATTGCGGGAGCTGGAAAGTGGATCCTTAGCTACCGTCGATGCAGAACGATTGGAAACATCGAATATCACGTATGCGTGCCAATTATCGATAGAACGAACGATTGCTGGAGCTGGGAAGTGAATCCTTAGCTACCGTCGATGAAAAACGATTGGAAACATCGAATATCACGTATTCGTGCCAATTTTAGATAGAAAGAACGATTGCTGGAGCTGGGAAGTGAATCCTCACCTACCGTCGATGCAAAACGATTGGAAACATCGAATATCACGTATGCGTGCTAATTATCGATAGAAAGAACGATTGCGGGAGCTGGGAAGTTAATCCTCACCTATCGTCGATGCAAAACGATTGCAAACATCGAATAGCACGTATTCGTGCCAATTATCGATAGAAAGAACGTTTGCGGGAGCTGGGAAGTGAATCCTTACCTACCGTCGATGCAAAACGATTGGAAACCTCGAATAGCACGTATTCGTGCCAATTATCCATAGAAAGAACAATTGCGGGAGCAGGGAAGTGAATCCATACCTACCGCCGATGCGAAACGATTGGAAACATCGAATATCACGTATTCGTGCGAATTTTAGATAGAAAGAATGATTGCGGGAGCTGGGAAGTGAATCCTTACCTACCGCCGATGCGAAACGATTGGAAACATCGAATATCACGTATGCGTGCCAATTATCGATAGAACGAACGATTGCGGGAGCTGGAAAGTGGATCCTTAGCTACCGTCGATGCGAAACGATTGCAAACATCGAATAGCACGTATTCGTGCCAATTATCGATAGAAAGAACGATTGCGGGAGCTGGGAAGTGAATCCTTACCTACCGTCGATGCAACACGATTGGAAACATCGAATATCACGTATTCGTGCGAATTTTAGATAGAAAGAATGATTGCGGGAGCTGGGAAGTGAATTCTTACCTACCGTCGATGCGAAACGATTGGAAACATCGAATATCACGTAGGCGTGCCAATTATTGATAGAAAGAACGATTGCTGGAGCTGGGAAGTGAATCCTTAGCTACCGTCGATGAAAAACGATTGGAAACATCGAATATCACGTATTCGTGCCAATTTTAGATAGAAAGAACGATTGCTGGAGCTGGGAAGTGAATCCTCACCTACCGTCGATGCAAAACGATTGGAAACATCGAATATCACGTATGCGTGCTAATTATCGATAGAAAGAACGATTGCGGGAGCTGGGAAGTGAATCCTTACCTACCGTCGATGCAAAACGATTGGAAACCTCGAATAGCACGTATTCGTGCCAATTATCGATAGAAAGAACGATTGCTGGAGCTGGGAAGTGAATCCTTAGCTACCGTCGATGCAGAACGATTGGAAACATCGAATATCACGTATTCGTGCCAATTATCGATAGAAAGAACGATTGCGGGAGCTGGGAAGTGAATCCTTACCTCCCGTCGATGCAGAACGATTGGAAACATCGAATGTAACGTATTCGAGCCAATTACCGACAGAAAGAACGATTGCGAGGGCTGGGAAGTGAATCCTTACCTACCGTCGATGAAAAACGATTGGAAACATCGAATAGCACGTATTCGTGCCAATTATCGGTACAAAGAACGAATGCGGGAGCTGGGAAGTGAATCCTTTCCTACCGTCGATGCGAAACGATTGGAAACATCGAATATCACGTATTCGTGCGAATTTTAGATAGAACGAACGATTGCGGGAGCTGGAAAGTGGATCCTTAGCTACCGTCGATGCAGAACGATTGGAAACATCGAATAGCACGTATTCGTGCCAATTATCGGTACAAAGAACGAATGCGGGAGCTGGGAAGTGAATCCTTTCCTACCGTCGATGCAGAACGATTGGAAACATCGAATGTAACGTATTCGAGCCAATTACCGACAGAAAGAACGATTGCGGGAGCTGGGAAGTGAATCCTCAGCTACCGTCGATGCAGAACGATTGGAAACATCTAATATCACGTATGCGTGCCAATTATCGATAGAAAGAACGATTGCGGGAGCTGGGAAGTGAATCCTTAGCTACCGTCGATGCAGAACGATTGTAAACATCGAATATCACATATTCGTGCCAATTAACGATAGAGAGAACGATTGCGGTTGCTGGGAAGTGAATTCTTAGCTACCGTCGATGCAGAACGATTGGAAACATCGATTATCACGTATGCGTGCGAATTTTAGATAGAACGAACGATTGCGGGAGCTGGAAAGTGGATCCTTACCTCCCGTCGATGCAGAACGATTGGAAACATCGAATGTAACGTATTCGAGCCAATTACCGACAGAAAGAACGATTGCGAGGGCTGGGAAGTGAATCCTTACCTACCGTCGATGAAAAACGATTGGAAACATCGAATAGCACGTATTCGTGCCAATTGTCGATAGAAAGAACGATTGCGGGAGCTGGGAAGTGAATCCTTACCTCCCGTTCGATGCAAAACGATTGGAAACATCGAATAGTACGTATTCGTGCCAATTATCGATAGAAATAACGATTGCGGGAGCTGGGAAGTGAATACTTACCTACCGTCGATGCAAAACGATTGGACACATCGAATAGCACGTATTCGTGCCAATTATCGATAGAAAGAACGATTGCGGGAGCTGGGAAGTGAATCCTCAGCTACCGTCGATGCAGAACGATTGGAAACATCGAATATCACGTATGCGTGCCAATTATCGATAGAAAGAACGATTGCGGGAGCTGGGAAGTGAATCCTTAGCTACCGTCGATGCAGAACGATTGTAAACATCGAATATCACATATTCGTGCCAATTAACGATAGAGAGAACGATTGCGGTTGCTGGGAAGTGAATTCTTAGCTACCGTCGATGCAGAACGATTGGAAACATCGATTATCACGTATGCGTGCGAATTTTAGATAGAACGAACGATTGCGGGAGCTGGAAAGTGGATCCTTACCTCCCGTCGATGCAGAACGATTGGAAACATCGAATGTAACGTATTCGAGCCAATTACCGACAGAAAGAACGATTGCGAGGGCTGGGAAGTGAATCCTTACCTACCGTCGATGAAAAACGATTGGAAACATCGAATAGCACGTATTCGTGCCAATTATCGGTACAAAGAACGAATGCGGGAGCTGGGAAGTGAATCCTTTCCTACCGTCGATGCGAAACGATTGGAAACATCGAATATCACGTATTCGTGCGAATTTTAGATAGAACGAACGATTGCGGGAGCTGGAAAGTGGATCCTTAGCTACCGTCGATGCAGAACGAGTGGAAACATCGAATAGCACGTATTCGTGCCAATTATCGATAGAAAGAACGATTGCGGGAGCTGGGAAGTGAATCCTTACCTCCCATCGATGCAAAACGATTGGAAACATCGAATAGCACGTATTCGTGCCAATTATCGATAGCAAGAACGATTGCGGGAGCTGGGAAGTGAATCCTTACCTACCGTCGATGCAAAACGATTGGAAACCTCGAATAGCACGTATTCGTGCCAATTATCGATAGAAAGAACGATTGCGGGAGCTGGGAAGTGAATCCTTACGTCCTGTCGATGCAAAACGATTGGAAACATCGAATAGCACGTATTCGTGCCAATTGTCGATAGAAAGAACGATTGCGGGAGCTGGGAAGTGAATCCTTACCTCCCGTTCGATGCAAAACGATTGGAAACATCGAATAGCACGTATTCGTGCCAATTATCGATAGAAATAACGATTGCGGGAGCTGGGAAGTGAATACTTACCTACCGTCGATGCAAAACGATTGGACACATCGAATAGCACGTATTCGTGCCAATTATCGATAGAAAGAACGATTGCGGGAGCTGGGAAGTGAATCCTCAGCTACCGTCGATGCAGAACGATTGGAAACATCGAATATCACGTATGCGTGCCAATTATCGATAGAAAGAACGATTGCGGGAGCTGGGAAGTGAATCCTTAGCTACCGTCGATGCAGAACGATTGTAAACATCGAATATCACATATTCGTGCCAATTAACGATAGAAAGAACGATTGCGGTTGCTGGGAAGTGAATTCTTAGCTACCGTCGATGCAGAACGATTGGAAACATCGATTATCACGTATGCGTGCCAATCATCGATAGAAAGAATGATTGCGGGAGCTGGGAAGTTAATCCTTACCTACCGTCGGTGCAAAACGATTGGAAACATCGAATATCATGTATGCGTGCCAATCATCGATAGAAAGAACGATTGCTGGAGCTGGGAAGTGGATCCTTAGCTACCGTCGATGCAGAACGATTGGAAACAGCGAATATCAAGTATTCGTGCCAATTTTAGATAGAAAGAACGATTGCTGGAGCTGGGAAGTGAATCCTTACCAACCGTCGATGCAAAACGATTGGAAACATCGAATATCACGTATGCGTGCTAATTATCGATAGAAAGAACGATTGCGGGAGCTGGGAAGTTAATCCTCACCTATCGTCGATGCAAAACGATTGCAAACATCGAATAGCACGTATTCGTGCCAATTATCGATAGAAAGAACGTTTGCGGGAGCTGGGAAGTGAATCCTTACCTACCGTCGATGCAAAACGATTGGAAACCTCGAATAGCACGTATTCGTGCCAATTATCGATAGAAAGAACGATTGCTGGAGCTGGGAAGTGAATCATTAGCTACCGTCGATGCAGAACGACTGGAAACATCGAATTTCACGTATTCGTTCCAATTATCCATAGAAAGAACTATTGCGGGAGCAGGGAAGTGTATCCATACCTACCGCCGATGCGAAACGATTGGAAACATCGAATATCACGTATTCGTGCGAATTTTAGATAGAAAGAATGATTGCGGGAGCTGGGAAGTGAATCCTTACCTACCGCCGATGCGAAACGATTGGAAACATCGAATATCACGTATGCGTGCCAATTATCGATAGAACGAACGATTGCGGGAGCTGGAAAGTGGATCCTTAGCTACCGTCGATGCGAAACGATTGCAAACATCGAATAGCACGTATTCGTGCCAATTATCGATAGAAAGAACGATTGCGGGAGCTGGGAAGTGAATCCTTACCTACCGTCGATGCGAAACGATTGGAAACATCGAATATCACGTATGCGTGCCAATTATCGATAGAAAGAACGATTGCTGGAGCTGGGAAGTGAATCCTTAGCTACCGTCGATGAAAAACGATTGGAAACATCGAATATCACGTATTCGTGCCAATTTTAGATAGAAAGAACGATTGCTGGAGCTGGGAAGTGAATCCTCACCTACCGTCGATGCAAAACGATTGGAAACATCGAATATCACGTATGCGTGCTAATTATCGATAGAAAGAACGATTGCGGGAACTGGGAAGTGAATCCTTACCTACCGTCGATGCAAAACGATTGGAAACCTCGAATAGCACGTATTCGTGCCAATTATCGATAGAAAGAACGATTGCTGGAGCTGGGAAGTGAATCCTTAGCTACCGTCGATGCAGAACGATTGGAAACATCGAATTTCACGTATTCGTGCCAATTATCCATAGAAAGATCGATTGCGGGAGCAGGGAAGTGAATCCATACCTACCGCCGATGCGAAACGATTGGAAACATCGAATATCACGTATTCGTGCGAATTTTAGATAGAAGGAATGATTGCGGGAGCTGGGAAGTGAATCCTTACCTACCGTCGATGGGAAACAATTGGAAACATCGAATATCACGTATGCGTGCCAATTATCGATAGAACGAACGATTGCGGGAGCTGGAAAGTGGATCCTTAGCTACCGTCGATGCAGAACGATTGGAAACATCGAATTTCACGTATTCGTTCCAATTATCCATAGAAAGAACGATTGCGGGAGCAGGGAAGTGAATCCATACCTACCGTCGATGCAACACGATTGGAAACATCGAATATCACGTATTCGTGCGAATTTTAGATAGAAAGAATGATTGCGGGAGCTGGGAAGTGAATTCTTACCTACCGTCGATGCGAAACGATTGGAAACATCGAATATCACGTATGCGTGCCAATTATCGATAGAAAGAACGATTGCTGGAGCTGGGAAGTGAATCCTTAGCTACCGTCGATGAAAAACGATTGGAAACATCGAATATCACGTATTCGTGCCAATTTTAGATAGAAAGAACGATTGCTGGAGCTGGGAAGTGAATCCTCACCTACCGTCGATGCAGAACGATTGGAAACATCGAATATCACGAATTCGTGCCAATTATCGATAGAAAGAGCGATTGCTGGAGCTGGGAAGTGAATCCTTAGCTACCGTCGATGCAGAAGGATTGGAAACATCGAATATCACGTATTCGTGCCAATTATCGATAGCAAGAACGATTGCGGGAGCTGGGAAGTGAATCCTTACCTCCCGTCGATGCAGAACGATTGGAAACATCGAATGTAACGTATTCGAGCCAATTACCGACAGAAAGAACGATTGCGAGGGCTGGGAAGTGAATCCTTACCTACCGTCGATGAAAAACGATTGGAAACATCGAATAGCACGTATTCGTGCCAATTATCGGTACAAAGAACGAATGCGGGAGCTGGGAAGTGAATCCTTTCCTACCGTCGATGCGAAACGATTGGAAACATCGAATATCACGTATTCGTGCGAATTTTAGATAGAACGACCGATTGCGGGAGCTGGAAAGTGGATCCTTAGCTACCGTCGATGCAGAACGATTGGAAACATCGAATAGCACGTATTCGTGCCAATTATCGATAGAAAGAACGATTGCTGGAGCTGGGAAGTGAATCCTTAGCTACCGTCGATGAAAAACGATTGGAAACATCGAATATCACGTATTCGTGCCAATTTTAGATAGAAAGAACGATTGCTGGAGCTGGGAAGTGAATCCTCACCTACCGTCGATGCAGAACGATTGGAAACATCGAATATCACGTATTCGTGCCAATTATCGATAGAAAGAACGATTGCTGGAGCTGGGAAGTGAATCCTTAGCTACCGTCGATGCAGAAGGATTGGAAACATCGAATATCACGTATTCGTGCCAATTATCGATAGAAAGAACGATTGCGGGAGCTGGGAAGTGAATCCTTACCTCCCGTCGATGCAGAACGATTGGAAACATCGAATGTAACGTATTCGAGCCAATTACCGACAGAAAGAACGATTGCGAGGGCTGGGAAGTGAATCCTTACCTACCGTCGATGAAAAACGATTGGAAACATCGAATAGCACGTATTCGTGCCAATTATCGGTACAAAGAACGAATGCGGGAGCTGGGAAGTGAATCCTTTCCTACCGTCGATGCGAAACGATTGGAAACATCGAATATCACGTATTCGTGCGAATTTTAGATAGAACGACCGATTGCGGGAGCTGGAAAGTGGATCCTTAGCTACCGTCGATGCAGAACGATAGGAAACATCGAATAGCACGTATTCGTGCCAATTATCGATAGAAAGAACGATTGCGGGAGCTGGGAAGTGAATCCTTACCTCCCATCGATGCAAAACGATTGGAAACATCGAATAGCACGTATTCGTGCCAATTATCGATAGAAATAACGATTGCGGGAGCTGGGAAGTGAATCCTTACCTACCGTCGATGCAAAACGATTGGACACATCGAATAGCACGTATTCGTGCCAATTATCGATAGAAAGAACGATTGCGGGAGCTGGGAAGTGAATCCTCAGCTACCGTCGATGCAGAACGATTGGAAACATCGAATATCACGTATGCGTGCCAATTATCGATAGAAAGAACGATTGCGGGAGCTGGGAAGTGAATCCTTAGCTACCGTCGATGCAGAACGATTGTAAACATCGAATATCACATATTCGTGCCAATTAACGATAGAAAGAACGATTGCGGTTGCTGGGAAGTGAATTCTTAGCTACCGTCGATGCAGAACGATTGGAAACATCGAATATCACGTATGCGTGCCAATCATCGATAGAAAGAATGATTGCGGGAGCTGGGAAGTTAATCCTTACCTACCGTCGGTGCAAAACGATTGGAAACATCGAATATCATGTATGCGTGCCAATCATCGATAGAAAGAACGATTGCTGGAGCTGGGAAGTGGATCCTTAGCTACCGTCGATGCGAAACGATTGCAAACATCGAATAGCACGTATTCGTGCCAATTTTAGATAGAAAGAACGATTGCTGGAGCTGGGAAGTGAATCCTCACCTACCGTCGATGCAGAACGATTGGAAACATCGAATATCACGTATTCGTGCCAATTATCGATAGAAAGAACGATTGCTGGAGCTGGGAAGTGAATCCTTAGCTACCGTCGATGCAGAAGGATTGGAAACATCGAATATCACGTATTCGTGCCAATTATCGATAGAAAGAACGATTGCGGGAGCTGGGAAGTGAATCCTTACCTCCCGTCGATGCAGAACGATTGGAAACATCGAATGTAACGTATTCGAGCCAATTACCGACAGAAAGAACGATTGCGAGGGCTGGGAAGTGAATCCTTACCTACCGTCGATGAAAAACGATTGGAAACATCGAATAGCACGTATTCGTGCCAATTATCGGTACAAAGAACGAATGCGGGAGCTGGGAAGTGAATCCTTTCCTACCGTCGATGCGAAACGATTGGAAACATCGAATATCACGTATTCGTGCGAATTTTAGATAGAACGACCGATTGCGGGAGCTGGAAAGTGGATCCTTAGCTACCGTCGATGCAGAACGATTGGAAACATCGAATAGCACGTATTCGTGCCAATTATCGATAGAAAGAACGATTGCGGGAGCTGGGAAGTGAATCCTTACCTCCCATCGATGCAAAACGATTGGAAACATCGAATAGCACGTATTCGTGCCAATTATCGATAGAAATAACGATTGCGGGAGCTGGGAAGTGAATCCTTACCTACCGTCGATGCAAAACGATTGGACACATCGAATAGCACGTATTCGTGCCAATTATCGATAGAAAGAACGATTGCGGGAGCTGGGAAGTGAATCCTCAGCTACCGTCGATGCAGAACGATTGGAAACATCGAATATCACGTATGCGTGCCAATTATCGATAGAAAGAACGATTGCGGGAGCTGGGAAGTGAATCCTTAGCTACCGTCGATGCAGAACGATTGTAAACATCGAATATCACATATTCGTGCCAATTAACGATAGAAAGAACGATTGCGGTTGCTGGGAAGTGAATTCTTAGCTACCGTCGATGCAGAACGATTGGAAACATCGAATATCACGTATGCGTGCCAATCATCGATAGAAAGAATGATTGCGGGAGCTGGGAAGTTAATCCTTACCTACCGTCGGTGCAAAACGATTGGAAACATCGAATATCATGTATGCGTGCCAATCATCGATAGAAAGAACGATTGCTGGAGCTGGGAAGTGGATCCTTAGCTACCGTCGATGCGAAACGATTGCAAACATCGAATAGCACGTATTCGTGCCAATTATCGATAGAAAGAACGATTGCGGGAGCTGGGAAGTGAATCCTTACCTACCGTCGATACGAAACGATTGGAAACATCGAATATCACGTATGCGTGCCAATTATCGATAGAAAGAACGATTGCTGGAGCTGGGAAGTGAATCCTTAGCTACCGTCGATGAAAAACGATTGGAAACATCGAATATCACGTATTCGTGCCAATTTTAGATAGAAAGAACGATTGCTGGAGCTGGGAAGTGAATCCTCACCTACCGTCGATGCAAAACGATTGGAAACATCGAATATCACGTATGCGTGCTAATTATCGATAGAAAGAACGATTGCGGGAGCTGGGAAGTGAATCCTTACCTACCGTCGATGCAAAACGATTGGAAACCTCGAATGTAACGTATTCGAGCCAATTACCGACAGAAAGAACGATTGCGAGGGCTGGGAAGTGAATCCTTACCTACCGTCGATGAAAAACGATTGGAAACATCGAATAGCACGTATTCGTGCCAATTATCGGTACAAAGAACGAATGCGGGAGCTGGGAAGTGAATCCTTTCCTACCGTCGATGCGAAACGATTGGAAACATCGAATATCACGTATTCGTGCGAATTTTAGATAGAACGACCGATTGCGGGAGCTGGAAAGTGGATCCTTAGCTACCGTCGATGCAGAACGATTGGAAACATCGAATAGCACGTATTCGTGCCAATTATCGATAGAAAGAACGATTGCGGGAGCTGGGAAGTGAATCCTTACCTCCCATCGATGCAAAACGATTGGAAACATCGAATAGCACGTATTCGTGCCAATTATCGATAGAAATAACGATTGTGGGAGCTGGGAAGTGAATCCTTACCTACCGTCGATGCAAAACGATTGGACACATCGAATAGCACGTATTTGTGCCAATTATCGATAGAAAGAACGATTGCGGGAGCTGGGAAGTGAATCCTCAGCTACCGTCGATGCAGAACGATTGGAAACATCGAATATCACGTATGCGTGCCAATTATCGATAGAAAGAACGATTGCGGGAGCTGGGAAGTGAATCCTTAGCTACCGTCGATGCAGAACGATTGTAAACATCGAATATCACATATTCGTGCCAATTAACGATAGAAAGAACGATTGCGGTTGCTGGGAAGTGAATTCTTAGCTACCGTCGATGCAGAACGATTGGAAACATCGAATATCACGTATGCGTGCCAATCATCGATAGAAAGAATGATTGCGGGAGCTGGGAAGTTAATCCTTACCTACCGTCGGTGCAAAACGATTGGAAACATCGAATATCATGTATGCGTGCCAATCATCGATAGAAAGAACGATTGCTGGAGCTGGGAAGTGGATCCTTAGCTACCGTCGATGCGAAACGATTGCAAACATCGAATAGCACGTATTCGTGCCAATTATCGATAGAAAGAACGATTGCGGGAGCTGGGAAGTGAATCCTTACCTACCGTCGATACGAAACGATTGGAAACATCGAATATCACGTATGCGTGCCAATTATCGATAGAAAGAACGATTGCTGGAGCTGGGAAGTGAATCCTTAGCTACCGTCGATGAAAAACGATTGGAAACATCGAATATCACGTATTCGTGCCAATTTTAGATAGAAAGAACGATTGCTGGAGCTGGGAAGTGAATCCTCACCTACCGTCGATGCAAAACGATTGGAAACATCAAATATCACGTATGCGTGCTAATTATCGATAGAAAGAACGATTGCGGGAGCTGGGAAGTGAATCCTTACCTACCGTCGATGCAAAACGATTGGAAACCTCGAATGTAACGTATTCGAGCCAATTACCGACAGAAAGAACGATTGCGAGGGCTGGGAAGTGAATCCTTACCTACCGTCGATGAAAAACGATTGGAAACATCGAATAGCACGTATTCGTGCCAATTATCGGTACAAAGAACGAATGCGGGAGCTGGGAAGTGAATCCTTTCCTACCGTCGATGCGAAACGATTGGAAACATCGAATATCACGTATTCGTGCGAATTTTAGATAGAACGACCGATTGCGGGAGCTGGAAAGTGGATCCTTAGCTACCGTCGATGCAGAACGATTAGAAACATCGAATAGCACGTATTCGTGCCAATTATCGATAGAAAGAACGATTGCTGGAGCTGGGAAGTGAATCCTTACCTACCGTCGATGAAAAACGATTGGAAACATCGAATATCACGTATTCGTGCCAATTTTAGATAGAAAGAACGATTGCTGGAGCTGGGAAGTGAATCCTCACCTACCGTCGATGCAGAACGATTGGAAACATCGAATATCACGTATGCGTGCCAATTATCGATAGAAAGAATGATTGCGGGAGCTGGGAAGTTAATCCTTACCTACCGTCGGTGCAAAACGATAGGAAACATCGAATATCATGTATGCGTGCCAATCATCGATAGAAAGAACGATTGCTGGAGCTGGGAAGTGGATCCTTAGCTACCGTCGATGCGAAACGATTGCAAACATCGAATAGCACGTATTCGTGCCAATTATCGATAGAAAGAACGATTGCGGGAGCTGGGAAGTGAATCCTTACCTACCGTCGATGCGAAACGATTGGAAACATCGAATATCACGTATGCGTGCCAATTATCGATAGAAAGAACGATTGCTGGAGCTGGGAAGTGAATCCTTAGCTACCGTCGATGAAAAACGATTGGAAACATCGAATATCAGGTATTCGTGCCAATTTTAGATAGAAAGAACGATTGCTGGAGCTGGGAAGTGAATCCTCACCTACCGTCGATGCAAAACGATTGGAAACATCGAATATCACGTATGCGTGCTAATTATCGATAGAAAGAACGATTGCGGGAGCTGGGAAGTGAATCCTTACCTACCGTCGATGCAAAACGATTGGAAACCTCGAATAGCACGTATTCGTGCCAATTATCGATAGAAAGAACGATTGCTGGAACTGGGAAGTGAATCCTTAGCTACCGTCGATGCAGAACGATTGGAAACATCGAATTTCACGTATTCGTGCCAATTATCCATAGAAAGAACGATTGCGGGAGCAGGGAAGTGAATCCATACCTACCGCCGATGCGAAACGATTGGAAACATCGAATATCACGTATTCGTGCGAATTTTAGATAGAAAGAACGATTATGGGGGCAGGGAAGTGAATCCTTAGCTACCGCCGATGCGAAACGATTGGAAACATCGAATATCACGTATTCGTCCGAATTTTAGATAGAAAGAATGATTGCGGGAGCAGGGAAGTGAATCCATACCTACCGTCGATGCGAAACGATTGGAAACATCGAATATCACGTATTCGTGCGAATTTTAGATAGAAGGAATGATTGCGGGAGCTGGGAAGTGAATCCTTACCTACCGTCGATGGGAAACAATTGGAAACATCGAATATCACGTATGCGTGCCAATTATCGATAGAACGAACGATTGCGGGAGCTGGAAAGTGGATCCTTAGCTACCGTCGATGCAGAACGATTGGAAACATCGAATATCACGTATGCGTGCCAATTATCGATAGAACGAACGATTGCTGGAGCTGGGAAGTGAATCCTTAGCTACCGTCGATGAAAAACGATTGGAAACATCGAATATCACGTATTCGTGCCAATTTTAGATAGAAAGAACGATTGCTGGAGCTGGGAAGTGAATCCTCACCTACCGTCGATGCAAAACGATTGGAAACATCGAATATCACGTATGCGTGCTAATTATCGATAGAAAGAACGATTGCGGGAGCTGGGAAGTTAATCCTCACCTATCGTCGATGCAAAACGATTGCAAACATCGAATAGCACGTATTCGTGCCAATTATCGATAGAAAGAACGTTTGCGGGAGCTGGGAAGTGAATCCTTACCTACCGTCGATGCAAAACGATTGGAAACCTCGAATAGCACGTATTCGTGCCAATTATCCATAGAAAGAACAATTGCGGGAGCAGGGAAGTGAATCCATACCTACCGCCGATGCGAAACGATTGGAAACATCGAATATCACGTATTCGTGCGAATTTTAGATAGAAAGAATGATTGCGGGAGCTGGGAAGTGAATCCTTACCTACCGCCGATGCGAAACGATTGGAAACATCGAATATCACGTATGCGTGCCAATTATCGATAGAACGAACGATTGCGGGAGCTGGAAAGTGGATCCTTAGCTACCGTCGATGCGAAACGATTGCAAACATCGAATAGCACGTATTCGTGCCAATTATCGATAGAAAGAACGATTGCGGGAGCTGGGAAGTGAATCCTTACCTACCGTCGATGCAACACGATTGGAAACATCGAATATCACGTATTCGTGCGAATTTTAGATAGAAAGAATGATTGCGGGAGCTGGGAAGTGAATTCTTACCTACCGTCGATGCGAAACGATTGGAAACATCGAATATCACGTAGGCGTGCCAATTATTGATAGAAAGAACGATTGCTGGAGCTGGGAAGTGAATCCTTAGCTACCGTCGATGAAAAACGATTGGAAACATCGAATATCACGTATTCGTGCCAATTTTAGATAGAAAGAACGATTGCTGGAGCTGGGAAGTGAATCCTCACCTACCGTCGATGCAAAACGATTGGAAACATCGAATATCACGTATGCGTGCAAATTATCGATAGAAAGAACGATTGCGGGAGCTGGGAAGTGAATCCTTACCTACCGTCGATGCAAAACGATTGGAAACCTCGAATAGCACGTATTCGTGCCAATTATCGATAGAAAGAACGATTGCTGGAGCTGGGAAGTGAATCCTTAGCTACCGTCGATGCAGAACGATTGGAAACATCGAATATCACGTATTCGTGCCAATTATCGATAGAAAGAACGATTGCGGGAGCTGGGAAGTGAATCCTTACCTCCCGTCGATGCAGAACGATTGGAAACATCGAATGTAACGTATTCGAGCCAATTACCGACAGAAAGAACGATTGCGAGGGCTGGGAAGTGAATCCTTACCTACCGTCGATGAAAAACGATTGGAAACATCGAATAGCACGTATTCGTGCCAATTATCGGTACAAAGAACGAATGCGGGAGCTGGGAAGTGAATCCTTTCCTACCGTCGATGCGAAACGATTGGAAACATCGAATATCACGTATTCGTGCGAATTTTAGATAGAACGAACGATTGCGGGAGCTGGAAAGTGGATCCTTAGCTACCGTCGATGCAGAACGATTGGAAACATCGAATAGCACGTATTCGTGCCAATTATCGGTACAAAGAACGAATGCGGGAGCTGGGAAGTGAATCCTTTCCTACCGTCGATGCAGAACGATTGGAAACATCGAATGTAACGTATTCGAGCCAATTACCGACAGAAAGAACGATTGCGGGAGCTGGGAAGTGAATCCTCAGCTACCGTCGATGCAGAACGATTGGAAACATCTAATATCACGTATGCGTGCCAATTATCGATAGAAAGAACGATTGCGGGAGCTGGGAAGTGAATCCTTAGCTACCGTCGATGCAGAACGATTGTAAACATCGAATATCACATATTCGTGCCAATTAACGATAGAGAGAACGATTGCGGTTGCTGGGAAGTGAATTCTTAGCTACCGTCGATGCAGAACGATTGGAAACATCGATTATCACGTATGCGTGCGAATTTTAGATAGAACGAACGATTGCGGGAGCTGGAAAGTGGATCCTTACCTCCCGTCGATGCAGAACGATTGGAAACATCGAATGTAACGTATTCGAGCCAATTACCGACAGAAAGAACGATTGCGAGGGCTGGGAAGTGAATCCTTACCTACCGTCGATGAAAAACGATTGGAAACATCGAATAGCACGTATTCGTGCCAATTGTCGATAGAAAGAACGATTGCGGGAGCTGGGAAGTGAATCCTTACCTCCCGTTCGATGCAAAACGATTGGAAACATCGAATAGTACGTATTCGTGCCAATTATCGATAGAAATAACGATTGCGGGAGCTGGGAAGTGAATACTTACCTACCGTCGATGCAAAACGATTGGACACATCGAATAGCACGTATTCGTGCCAATTATCGATAGAAAGAACGATTGCGGGAGCTGGGAAGTGAATCCTCAGCTACCGTCGATGCAGAACGATTGGAAACATCGAATATCACGTATGCGTGCCAATTATCGATAGAAAGAACGATTGCGGGAGCTGGGAAGTGAATCCTTAGCTACCGTCGATGCAGAACGATTGTAAACATCGAATATCACATATTCGTGCCAATTAACGATAGAGAGAACGATTGCGGTTGCTGGGAAGTGAATTCTTAGCTACCGTCGATGCAGAACGATTGGAAACATCGATTATCACGTATGCGTGCGAATTTTAGATAGAACGAACGATTGCGGGAGCTGGAAAGTGGATCCTTACCTCCCGTCGATGCAGAACGATTGGAAACATCGAATGTAACGTATTCGAGCCAATTACCGACAGAAAGAACGATTGCGAGGGCTGGGAAGTGAATCCTTACCTACCGTCGATGAAAAACGATTGGAAACATCGAATAGCACGTATTCGTGCCAATTATCGGTACAAAGAACGAATGCGGGAGCTGGGAAGTGAATCCTTTCCTACCGTCGATGCGAAACGATTGGAAACATCGAATATCACGTATTCGTGCGAATTTTAGATAGAACGAACGATTGCGGGAGCTGGAAAGTGGATCCTTAGCTACCGTCGATGCAGAACGAGTGGAAACATCGAATAGCACGTATTCGTGCCAATTATCGATAGAAAGAACGATTGCGGGAGCTGGGAAGTGAATCCTTACCTCCCATCGATGCAAAACGATTGGAAACATCGAATAGCACGTATTCGTGCCAATTATCGATAGCAAGAACGATTGCGGGAGCTGGGAAGTGAATCCTTACCTACCGTCGATGCAAAACGATTGGAAACCTCGAATAGCACGTATTCGTGCCAATTATCGATAGAAAGAACGATTGCGGGAGCTGGGAAGTGAATCCTTACGTCCTGTCGATGCAAAACGATTGGAAACATCGAATAGCACGTATTCGTGCCAATTGTCGATAGAAAGAACGATTGCGGGAGCTGGGAAGTGAATCCTTACCTCCCGTTCGATGCAAAACGATTGGAAACATCGAATAGCACGTATTCGTGCCAATTATCGATAGAAATAACGATTGCGGGAGCTGGGAAGTGAATACTTACCTACCGTCGATGCAAAACGATTGGACACATCGAATAGCACGTATTCGTGCCAATTATCGATAGAAAGAACGATTGCGGGAGCTGGGAAGTGAATCCTCAGCTACCGTCGATGCAGAACGATTGGAAACATCGAATATCACGTATGCGTGCCAATTATCGATAGAAAGAACGATTGCGGGAGCTGGGAAGTGAATCCTTAGCTACCGTCGATGCAGAACGATTGTAAACATCGAATATCACATATTCGTGCCAATTAACGATAGAAAGAACGATTGCGGTTGCTGGGAAGTGAATTCTTAGCTACCGTCGATGCAGAACGATTGGAAACATCGATTATCACGTATGCGTGCCAATCATCGATAGAAAGAATGATTGCGGGAGCTGGGAAGTTAATCCTTACCTACCGTCGGTGCAAAACGATTGGAAACATCGAATATCATGTATGCGTGCCAATCATCGATAGAAAGAACGATTGCTGGAGCTGGGAAGTGGATCCTTAGCTACCGTCGATGCAGAACGATTGGAAACAGCGAATATCAAGTATTCGTGCCAATTTTAGATAGAAAGAACGATTGCTGGAGCTGGGAAGTGAATCCTTACCAACCGTCGATGCAAAACGATTGGAAACATCGAATATCACGTATGCGTGCTAATTATCGATAGAAAGAACGATTGCGGGAGCTGGGAAGTTAATCCTCACCTATCGTCGATGCAAAACGATTGCAAACATCGAATAGCACGTATTCGTGCCAATTATCGATAGAAAGAACGTTTGCGGGAGCTGGGAAGTGAATCCTTACCTACCGTCGATGCAAAACGATTGGAAACCTCGAATAGCACGTATTCGTGCCAATTATCGATAGAAAGAACGATTGCTGGAGCTGGGAAGTGAATCATTAGCTACCGTCGATGCAGAACGACTGGAAACATCGAATTTCACGTATTCGTTCCAATTATCCATAGAAAGAACTATTGCGGGAGCAGGGAAGTGTATCCATACCTACCGCCGATGCGAAACGATTGGAAACATCGAATATCACGTATTCGTGCGAATTTTAGATAGAAAGAATGATTGCGGGAGCTGGGAAGTGAATCCTTACCTACCGCCGATGCGAAACGATTGGAAACATCGAATATCACGTATGCGTGCCAATTATCGATAGAACGAACGATTGCGGGAGCTGGAAAGTGGATCCTTAGCTACCGTCGATGCGAAACGATTGCAAACATCGAATAGCACGTATTCGTGCCAATTATCGATAGAAAGAACGATTGCGGGAGCTGGGAAATGAATCCTTACCTACCGTCGATGCGAAACGATTGGAAACATCGAATATCACGTATGCGTGCCAATTTTAGATAGAAAGAACGATTGCTGGAGCTGGGAAGTGAATCCTTACCAACCGTCGATGCAAAACGATTGGAAACATCGAATATCACGTATGCGTGCTAATAATCGATAGAAAGAACGATTGCGGGAGCTGGGAAGTTAATCCTCACCTATCGTCGATGCAAAACGATTGCAAACATCGAATAGCACGTATTCGTGCCAATTATCGATAGAAAGAACGTTTGCGGGAGCTGGGAAGTGAATCCTTACCTACCGCCGATGCGAAACGATTGGAAACATCGAATATCACGTATGCGTGCCAATTATCGATAGAACGAACGATTGCGGGAGCTGGAAAGTGGATCCTTACCTCCCGTCGATGCAGAACGATTGGAAACATCGAATGTAACGTATTCGAGCCAATTACCGACAGAAAGAACGATTGCGAGGGCTGGGAAGTGAATCCTTACCTACCGTCGATGAAAAACGATTGGAAACATCGAATAGCACGTATTCGTGCCAATTATCGGTACAAAGAACGAATGCGGGAGCTGGGAAGTGAATCCTTTCCTACCGTCGATGCGAAACGATTGGAAACATCGAATATCACGTATTCGTGCGAATTTTAGATAGAACGAACGATTGCGGGAGCTGGAAAGTGGATCCTTAGCTACCGTCGATGCAGAACGAGTGGAAACATCGAATAGCACGTATTCGTGCCAATTATCGATAGAAAGAACGATTGCGGGAGCTGGGAAGTGAATCCTTACCTCCCATCGATGCAAAACGATTGGAAACATCGAATAGCACGTATTCGTGCCAATTATCGATAGCAAGAACGATTGCGGGAGCTGGGAAGTGAATCCTTACCTACCGTCGATGCAAAACGATTGGAAACCTCGAATAGCACGTATTCGTGCCAATTATCGATAGAAAGAACGATTGCGGGAGCTGGGAAGTGAATCCTTACGTCCTGTCGATGCAAAACGATTGGAAACATCGAATAGCACGTATTCGTGCCAATTGTCGATAGAAAGAACGATTGCGGGAGCTGGGAAGTGAATCCTTACCTCCCGTTCGATGCAAAACGATTGGAA
This sequence comes from Nomada ferruginata, assembly GCA_963583965.1. NCBI lineage: Eukaryota > Metazoa > Arthropoda > Insecta > Hymenoptera > Apidae > Nomada > Nomada ferruginata. The sequence goes on along the minus strand of OY757225.1, from coordinate 1,036,158 downwards.
ACATCGAATAGCACGTATTCGTGCCAATTATCGATAGAAATAACGATTGCGGGAGCTGGGAAGTGAATACTTACCTACCGTCGATGCAAAACGATTGGACACATCGAATAGCACGTATTCGTGCCAATTATCGATAGAAAGAACGATTGCGGGAGCTGGGAAGTGAATCCTCAGCTACCGTCGATGCAGAACGATTGGAAACATCGAATATCACGTATGCGTGCCAATTATCGATAGAAAGAACGATTGCGGGAGCTGGGAAGTGAATCCTTAGCTACCGTCGATGCAGAACGATTGTAAACATCGAATATCACATATTCGTGCCAATTAACGATAGAAAGAACGATTGCGGTTGCTGGGAAGTGAATTCTTAGCTACCGTCGATGCAGAACGATTGGAAACATCGATTATCACGTATGCGTGCCAATCATCGATAGAAAGAATGATTGCGGGAGCTGGGAAGTTAATCCTTACCTACCGTCGGTGCAAAACGATTGGAAACATCGAATATCATGTATGCGTGCCAATCATCGATAGAAAGAACGATTGCTGGAGCTGGGAAGTGGATCCTTAGCTACCGTCGATGCAGAACGATTGGAAACAGCGAATATCAAGTATTCGTGCCAATTTTAGATAGAAAGAACGATTGCTGGAGCTGGGAAGTGAATCCTTACCAACCGTCGATGCAAAACGATTGGAAACATCGAATATCACGTATGCGTGCTAATTATCGATAGAAAGAACGATTGCGGGAGCTGGGAAGTTAATCCTCACCTATCGTCGATGCAAAACGATTGCAAACATCGAATAGCACGTATTCGTGCCAATTATCGATAGAAAGAACGTTTGCGGGAGCTGGGAAGTGAATCCTTACCTACCGTCGATGCAAAACGATTGGAAACCTCGAATAGCACGTATTCGTGCCAATTATCGATAGAAAGAACGATTGCTGGAGCTGGGAAGTGAATCATTAGCTACCGTCGATGCAGAACGACTGGAAACATCGAATTTCACGTATTCGTTCCAATTATCCATAGAAAGAACTATTGCGGGAGCAGGGAAGTGTATCCATACCTACCGCCGATGCGAAACGATTGGAAACATCGAATATCACGTATTCGTGCGAATTTTAGATAGAAAGAATGATTGCGGGAGCTGGGAAGTGAATCCTTACCTACCGCCGATGCGAAACGATTGGAAACATCGAATATCACGTATGCGTGCCAATTATCGATAGAACGAACGATTGCGGGAGCTGGAAAGTGGATCCTTAGCTACCGTCGATGCGAAACGATTGCAAACATCGAATAGCACGTATTCGTGCCAATTATCGATAGAAAGAACGATTGCGGGAGCTGGGAAATGAATCCTTACCTACCGTCGATGCGAAACGATTGGAAACATCGAATATCACGTATGCGTGCCAATTTTAGATAGAAAGAACGATTGCTGGAGCTGGGAAGTGAATCCTTACCAACCGTCGATGCAAAACGATTGGAAACATCGAATATCACGTATGCGTGCTAATAATCGATAGAAAGAACGATTGCGGGAGCTGGGAAGTTAATCCTCACCTATCGTCGATGCAAAACGATTGCAAACATCGAATAGCACGTATTCGTGCCAATTATCGATAGAAAGAACGTTTGCGGGAGCTGGGAAGTGAATCCTTACCTACCGCCGATGCGAAACGATTGGAAACATCGAATATCACGTATGCGTGCCAATTATCGATAGAACGAACGATTGCGGGAGCTGGAAAGTGGATCCTTAGCTACCGTCGATGCGAAACGATTGCAAACATCGAATAGCACGTATTCGTGCCAATTATCGATAGAAAGAACGATTGCTGGAGCTGGGAAGTGAATCATTAGCTACCGTCGATGCAGAACGATTGGAAACATCGAATTTCACGTATTCGTACCAATTATCCATAGAAAGAACGATTGCGGGAGCAGGGAAGTGAATCCATACCTACCACCGATGCGAAACGATTGGAAACATCGAATATCACGTATTCGTGCCAATTTTAGATAGAAAGAACGATTGCGGGAGCTGGGAAGTGAATCCTCATCTACCGTCGATGCAAAACGATTGGAAACCTCGAATAGCACGTATTCGTGCCAATTATCGATAGAAAGAACGATTGCTGGAGCTGGGAAGTGAATCCTTAGCTACCGTCGATGAAAAACGATTGGAAACATCGAATAGCACGTATTCGTGCCAATTATCGGTACAAAGAACGAATGCGGGAGCTGGGAAGTGAATCCTTTCCTACCGTCGATGCGAAACGATTGGAAACATCGAATATCACGTATTCGTGCGAATTAACGATAGAAAGAACGATTGCGGTTGCTGGGAAGTGAATTCTTAGCTACCGTCGATGCAGAACGATTGGAAACATCGAATATCACGTATGCGTGCCAATCATCGATAGAAAGAATGATTGCGGGAGCTGGGAAGTTAATCCTTACCTACCGTCGGTGCAAAACGATTGGAAACATCGAATATCATGTATGCGTGCCAATCATCGATAGAAAGAACGATTGCTGGAGCTGGGAAGTGGATCCTTAGCTACCGTCGATGCAGAACGATTGGAAACATCGAATATCAAGTATTCGTGCCAATTTTAGATAGAAAGAACGATTGCTGGAGCTGGGAAGTGAATCCTTACCAACCGTCGATGCAAAACGATTGGAAACATCGAATATCACGTATGCGTGCTAATTATCGATAGAAAGAACGATTGCGGGAGCTGGGAAGTTAATCCTCACCTACCGTCGATGCAAAACGATTGGAAACCTCGAATAGCACGTATTCGTGCCAATTATCGATAGAAAGAACGATTGCTGGAGCTGGGAAGTAAATCATTAGCTACCGTCGATGCAGAACGATTGGAAACATCGAATTTCACGTATTCGTTCCAATTATCCATAGAAAGAACGATTGCGGGAGCAGGGAAGTGAATCCATACCTACCGCCGATGCGAAACGATTGGAAACATCGAATATCACGTATTCGTGCGAATTTTAGATAGAAAGAATGATTGCGGGAGCTGGGAAGTGAATCCTTACCTACCGCCGATGCGAAACGATTGGAAACATCGAATATCACGTATGCGTGCCAATTATCGATAGAACGAACGATTGCGGGAGCTGGAAAGTGGATCCTTAGCTACCGTCGATGCGAAACGATTGCAAACATCGAATAGCACGTATTCGTGCCAATTATCGATAGAAAGAACGATTGCGGGAGCTGGGAAGTGAATCCTTACCTACCGTCGATGCGAAACGATTGGAAACATCGAATATCACGTATGCGTGCCAATTTTAGATAGAAAGAACGATTGCTGGAGCTGGGAAGTGAATCCTCACCTACCGTCGATGCAAAACGATTGGAAACATCGAATAGCACGTATTCGTGCCAATTATCGATAGAAAGAACGATTGCTGGAGCTGGGAAGTGAATCCTTAGCTACCGTCGATGCAGAACGATTGGAAACATCGAATTTCACGTATTCGTGCCAATTATCCATAGAAAGATCGATTGCGGGAGCAGGGAAGTGAATCCATACCTACCGCCGATGCGGAACGATTGGAAACATCGAATATCACGTATTCGTGCGAATTTTAGATAGAAAGAACGATTATGGGGGCAGGGAAGTGAATCCTTAGCTACCGCCGATGCGAAACGATTGGAAACATCGAATATCACGTATTCGTCCGAATTTTAGATAGAAAGAATGATTGCGGGAGCAGGGAAGTGAATCCATACCTACCGTCGATGCGAAACGATTGGAAACATCGAATATCACGTATTCGTCCGAATTTTAGATAGAAAGAATGATTGCGGGAGCTGGGAAGTGAATCCTTACCTACCGTCGATGGGAAACAATTGGAAACATCGAATATCACGTATGCGTGCCAATTATCGATAGAACGAACGATTGCGGGAGCTGGAAAGTGGATCCTTAGCTACCGTCGATGCAGAACGATTGGAAACATCGAATTTCACGTATTCGTTCCAATTATCCATAGAAAGAACGATTGCGGGAGCAGGGAAGTGAATCCATACCTACCGCCGATGCGGAACGATTGGAAACATCGAATATCACGTATTCGTGCGAATTTTAGATAGAAAGAATGATTGCGGGAGCAGGGAAGTGAATCCATACCTACCGCCGATGCGGAACGATTGGAAACATCGAATATCACGTATTCGTGCGAATTTTAGATAGAAAGAACGATTATGGGGGCAGGGAAGTGAATCCTTAGCTACCGCCGATGCGAAACGATTGGAAACATCGAATATCACGTATTCGTCCGAATTTTAGATAGAAAGAATGATTGCGGGAGCTGGGAAGTGAATCCTTACCTACCGTCGATGGGAAACAATTGGAAACATCGAATATCACGTATGCGTGCCAATTATCGATAGAACGAACGATTGCGGGAGCTGGAAAGTGGATCCTTAGCTACCGTCGATGCAGAACGATTGGAAACATCGAATTTCACGTATTCGTTCCAATTATCCATAGAAAGAACGATTGCGGGAGCAGGGAAGTGAATCCATACCTACCGCCGATGCGGAACGATTGGAAACATCGAATATCACGTATTCGTGAGAATTTTAGATAGAAAGAATGATTGCGGGAGCTGGGAAGTGAATCCTTACCTACCGCCGATGCGAAACGATTGGAAACATCGAATATCACGTATGCGTGCCAATTATCGATAGAACGAACGATTGCGGGAGCTGGAAAGTGGATCCTTAGCTACCGTCGATGCGAAACGATTGCAAACATCGAATAGCACGTATTCGTGCCAATTATCGATAGAAAGAACGATTGCGGGAGCTGGGAAGTGAATCCTTACCTACCGTCGATGCAACACGATTGGAAACATCGAATATCACGTATTCGTGCGAATTTTAGATAGAAAGAATGATTGCGGGAGCTGGGAAGTGAATTCTTACCTACCGTCGATGCGAAACGATTGGAAACATCGAATATCACGTATGCGTGCCAATTATCGATAGAAAGAACGATTGCTGGAGCTGGGAAGTGAATCCTTAGCTACCGTCGATGAAAAACGATTGGAAACATCGAATATCACGTATTCGTGCCAATTTTAGATAGAAAGAACGATTGCTGGAGCTGGGAAGTGAATCCTCACCTACCGTCGATGCAAAACGATTGGAAACATCGAATATCACGTATGCGTGCTAATTATCGATAGAAAGAACGATTGCGGGAGCTGGGAAGTGAATCCTTACCTACCGTCGATGCAAAACGATTGGAAACCTCGAATAGCACGTATTCGTGCCAATTATCGATAGAAAGAACGATTGCTGGAGCTGGGAAGTGAATCCTTAGCTACCGTCGATGCAGAACGATTGGAAACATCGAATATCACGTATTCGTGCCAATTATCGATAGAAAGAACGATTGCGGGAGCTGGGAAGTGAATCCTTACCTCCCGTCGATGCAGAACGATTGGAAACATCGAATGTAACGTATTCGAGCCAATTACCGACAGAAAGAACGATTGCGAGGGCTGGGAAGTGAATCCTTACCTACCGTCGATGAAAAACGATTGGACACATCGAATAGCACGTATTCGTGCCAATTATCGGTACAAAGAACGAATGCGGGAGCTGGGAAGTGAATCCTTTCCTACCGTCGATGCGAAACGATTGGAAACATCGAATATCACGTATTCGTGCCAATTTTAGATAGAAAGAACGATTGCTGGAGCTGGGAAGTGAATCCTCACCTACCGTCGATGCAGAACGATTGGAAACATCGAATTTCACGTATTCGTACCAATTATCTATAGAAAGAACGATTGCGGGAGCAGGGAAGTGAATCCATACCTACCACCGATGCGAAACGATTGGAAACATCGAATATCACGTATTCGTGCCAATTATCGATAGAAAGAACGATTGCTGGAGCTGGGAAGTGAATCATTAGCTACCGTCGATGCAGAACGATTGGAAACATCGAATTTCACGTATTCGTACCAATTATCCATAGAAAGAACGATTGCGGGAGCAGGGAAGTGAATCCATACCGACCACCGATGCGAAACAATTGGAAACATCGAATATCACGTATTCGTGCGAATTTTAGATAGAAAGAATGATTGCGGGAGCTGGGAAGTGAATCCTTACCTACCGTCGATGCAACACGATTGGAAACATCGAATATCACGTATTCGTGCGAATTTTAGATAGAAAGAATGATTGCGGGAGCTGGGAAGTGAATTCTTACCTACCGTCGATGCGAAACGATTGCAAACATCGAATATCACGTATGCGTGCCAATTATCGATAGAAAGAACGATTGCTGGAGCTGGGAAGTGAATCCTTAGCTACCGTCGATGAAAAACGATTGGAAACATCGAATATCACGTATTCGTGCCAATTTTAGATAGAAAGAACGATTGCGGGAGCTGGGAAGTGAATCCTCATCTACCGTCGATGCAAAACGATTGGAAACCTCGAATAGCACGTATTCGTGCCAATTATCGATAGAAAGAACGATTGCTGGAGCTGGGAAGTGAATCCTTAGCTACCGTCGATGAAAAACGATTGGAAACATCGAATAGCACGTATTCGTGCCAATTATCGGTACAAAGAACGAATGCGGGAGCTGGGAAGTGAATCCTTTCCTACCGTCGATGCGAAACGATTGGAAACATCGAATATCACGTATTCGTGCGAATTTTAGATAGAACGAACGATTGCGGGAGCTGGAAAGTGGATCCTTAGCTACCGTCGATGCAGAACGATTGGAAACATCGAATAGCACGTATTCGTGCCAATTATCGATAGAAAGAACGATTGCGGGAGCTGGGAAGTGAATCCTTACCTCCCATCGATGCAAAACGATTGGAAACATCGAATAGCGCGTGTTCGTGCCAATTATCGATAGAAATAACGATTGCGGGAGCTGGGAAGTGAATCCTTACCTACCGTCGATGCAAAACGATTGGACACATCGAATAGCACGTATTCGTGCCAATTATCGATAGAAAGAACGATTGCGGGAGCTGGGAAGTGAATCCTCAGCTACCGTCGATGCAGAACGATTGGAAACATCGAATATCACGTATGCGTGCCAATTATCGATAGAAAGAACGATTGCGGGAGCTGGGAAGTGAATCCTTAGCTACCGTCGATGCAGAACGATTGTAAACATCGAATATCACATATTCGTGCCAATTAACGATAGAAAGAACGACTGCGGTTGCTGGGAAGTGAATTCTTAGCTACCGTCGATGCAGAACGATTGGAAACATCGAATATCACGTATGCGTGCCAATCATCGATAGAAAGAATGATTGCGGGAGCTGGGAAGTTAATCCTTACCTACCGTCGGTGCAAAACGATTGGAAACATCGAATATCATGTATGCGTGCCAATCATCGATAGAAAGAACGATTGCTGGAGCTGGGAAGTGGATCCTTAGCTACCGTCGATGCAGAACGATTGGAAACATCGAATATCAAGTATTCGTGCCAATTTTAGATAGAAAGAACGATTGCTGGAGCTGGGAAGTGAATCCTTACCAACCGTCGATGCAAAACGATTGGAAACATCGAATATCACGTATGCGTGCTAATTATCGATAGAAAGAACGATTGCGGGAGCTGGGAAGTTAATCCTCACCTATCGTCGATGCAAAACGATTGCAAACATCGAATAGCACATATTCGTGCCAATTATCGATAGAAAGAACGATTGCGGGAGCTGGAAAGTGGATCCTTAGCTACCGTCGATGCGAAACGATTGCAAACATCGAATAGCACGTATTCGTGCCAATTATCGATAGAAAGAACGATTGCGGGAGCTGGGAAGTGAATCCTTACCTACCGTCGATGCGAAACGATTGGAAACATCGAATATCACGTATGCGTGCCAATTATCGATAGAAAGAACGATTGCTGGAGCTGGGAAGTGAATCCTTAGCTACCGTCGATGAAAAACGATTGGAAACATCGAATATCACGTATTCGTGCCAATTTTAGATAGAAAGAACGATTGCTGGAGCTGGGAAGTGAATCCTCACCTACCGTCGATGCAAAACGATTGGAAACATCGAATAGCACGTATTCATGCCAATTATCGATAGAAAGAACGATTGCTGGAGCTGGGAAGTGAATCCTTAGCTACCGTCGATGCAGAACGATTGGAAACATCGAATTTCACGTATTCGTGCCAATTATCCATAGAAAGATCGATTGCGGGAGCAGGGAAGTGAATCCATACCTACCGCCGATGCGGAACGATTGGAAACATCGAATATCACGTATTCGTGCGAATTTTAGATAGAAAGAACGATTATGGGGGCAGGGAAGTGAATCCTTAGCTACCGCCGATGCGAAACGATTGGAAACATCGAATATCACGTATTCGTCCGAATTTTAGATAGAAAGAATGATTGCGGGAGCTGGGAAGTGAATTCTTACCTACCGTCGATGCGAAACGATTGGAAACATCGAATATCACGTATGCGTGCCAATTATCGATAGAAAGAACGATTGCTGGAGCTGGGAAGTGAATCCTTAGCTACCGTCGATGAAAAACGATTGGAAACATCGAATATCACGTATTCGTGCCAATTTTAGATAGAAAGAACGATTGCTGGAGCTGGGAAGTGAATCCTCACCTACCGTCGATGCAAAACGATTGGAAACATCGAATATCACGTATGCGTGCTAATTATCGATAGAAAGAACGATTGCGGGAGCTGGGAAGTGAATCCTTACCTCCCGTCGATGCAGAACGATTGGAAACATCGAATGTAACGTATTCGAGCCAATTACCGACAGAAAGAACGATTGCGAGGGCTGGGAAGTGAATCCTTACCTACCGTCGATGAAAAACGATTGGAAACATCGAATAGCACGTATTCGTGCCAATTATCGGTACAAAGAACGAATGCGGGAGCTGGGAAGTGAATCCTTTCCTACCGTCGATGCGAAACGATTGGAAACATCGAATATCACGTATTCGTGCCAATTTTAGATAGAAAGAACGATTGCTGGAGCTGGGAAGTGAATCCTCACCTACCGTCGATGCAGAACGATTGGAAACATCGAATTTCACGTATTCGTACCAATTATCCATAGAAAGAACGATTGCGGGAGCAGGGAAGTGAATCCATACCTACCACCGATGCGAAACGATTGGAAACATCGAATATCACGTATTCGTGCCAATTATCGATAGAAAGAACGATTGCTGGAGCTGGGAAGTGAATCATTAGCTACCGTCGATGCAGAACGATTGGAAACATCGAATTTCACGTATTCGTACCAATTATCCATAGAAAGAACGATTGCGGGAGCAGGGAAGTGAATCCATACCTACCACCGATGCGAAACGATTGGAAACATCGAATATCACGTATTCGTGCGAATTTTAGATAGAAAGAATGATTGCGGGAGCTGGGAAGTGAATCCTTAGCTACCGTCGATGCAACACGATTGGAAACATCGAATATCACGTATTCGTGCGAATTTTAGATAGAAAGAATGATTGCGGGAGCTGGGAAGTGAATTCTTACCTACCGTCGATGCGAAACGATTGCAAACATCGAATATCACGTATGCGTGCCAATTATCGATAGAAAGAACGATTGCTGGAGCTGGGAAGTGAATCCTTAGCTACCGTCGATGAAAAACGATTGGAAACATCGAATATAACGTATGCGTGCCAATTATCGATAGAACGAACGATTGCGGGAGCTGGAAAGTGGATCCTTAGCTACCGTCGATGCGAAACGATTGCAAACATCGAATAGCACGTATTCGTGCCAATTATCGATAGAAAGAACGATTGCGGGAGCTGGGAAGTGAATCCTTACCTACCGTCGATGCGAAACGATTGGAAACATCGAATATCACGTATGCGTGCCAATTATCGATAGAAAGAATGATTGCTGGAGCTGGGAAGTGAATCCTTAGCTACCGTCGATGAAAAACGATTGGAAACATCGAATATCACGTATTCGTGCCAATTTTAGATAGAAAGAACGATTGCTGGAGCTGGGAAGTGAATCCTCACCTACCGTCGATGCAAAACGATTGGAAACATCGAATATCACGTATGCGTGCTAATTATCGATAGAAAGAACGATTGCGGAAGCTGGGAAGTGAATCCTTACCTACCGTCGATGCAAAACGATTGGAAACCTCGAATAGCACGTATTCGTGCCAATTATCGATAGAAAGAACGATTGCTGGAGCTGGGAAGTGAATCCTTAGCTACCGTCGATGCAGAACGATTGGAAACATCGAATTTCACGTATTCGTGCCAATTATCGATAGAAAGAACGATTGCGGGAGCTGGGAAGTGAATCCTCAGCTACCGTCGATGCAGAACGATTGGAAACATCGAATATCACGTATGCGTGCCAATTATCGATAGAAAGAACGATTGCGGGAGCTGGGAAGTGAATCCTTAGCTACCGTCGATGCAGAACGATTGTAAACATCGAATATCACATATTCGTGCCAATTAACGATAGAAAGAACGATTGCGGTTGCTGGGAAGTGAATTCTTAGCTACCGTCGATGCAGAACGATTGGAAACATCGAATATCACGTATGCGTGCCAATCATCGATAGAAAGAACGATTGCGGGAGCTGGGAAGTTAATCCTTACCTACCGTCGGTGCAAAACGATTGGAAACATCGAATATCATGTATGCGTGCCAATCATCGATAGAAAGAACGATTGCTGGAGCTGGGAAGTGGATCCTTAGCTACCGTCGATGCAGAACGATTGGAAACATCGAATATCAAGTATTCGTGCCAATTTTAGATAGAAAGAACGATTGCTGGAGCTGGGAAGTGAATCCTTACCAACCGTCGATGCAAAACGATTGGAAACATCGAATATCACGTATGCGTGCTAATTATCGATAGAAAGAACGATTGCGGGAGCTGGGAAGTTAATCCTCACCTATCGTCGATGCAAAACGATTGCAAACATCGAATAGCACATATTCGTGCCAATTATCGATAGAAAGAACGTTTGCGGGAGCTAGGAAGTGAATCCTTACCTACCGTCGATGCAAAACGATTGGAAACCTCGAATAGCACGTATTCGTGCCAATTATCGATAGAAAGAACGATTGCTGGAGCTGGGAAGTAAATCATTAGCTACCGTCGATGCAGAACGATTGGAAACATCGAATTTCACGTATTCGTTCCAATTATCCATAGAAAGAACGATTGCGGGAGCAGGGAAGTGAATCCATACCTACCGCCGATGCGAAACGATTGGAAACATCGAATATCACGTATTCGTGCGAATTTTAGATAGAAAGAATGATTGCGGGAGCTGGGAAGTGAATCCTTACCTACCGCCGATGCGAAACGATTGGAAACATCGAATATAACGTATGCGTGCCAATTATCGATAGAACGAACGATTGCGGGAGCTGGAAAGTGGATCCTTAGCTACCGTCGATGCGAAACGATTGCAAACATCGAATAGCACGTATTCGTGCCAATTATCGATAGAAAGAACGATTGCGGGAGCTGGGAAGTGAATCCTTACCTACCGTCGATGCGAAACGATTGGAAACATCGAATATCACGTATGCGTGCCAATTATCGATAGAAAGAACGATTGCTGGAGCTGGGAAGTGAATCCTTAGCTACCGTCGATGAAAAACGATTGGAAACATCGAATAGCACGTATTCGTGCCAATTATCGGTACAAAGAACGAATGCGGGAGCTGGGAAGTGAATCCTTTCCTACCGTCGATGCGAAACGATTGGAAACATCGAATATCACGTATTCGTGCGAATTTTAGATAGAACGAACGATTGCGGGAGCTGGAAAGTGGATCCTTAGCTACCGTCGATGCAGAACGATTGGAAACATCGAATAGCACGTATTCGTGCCAATTATCGATAGAAAGAACGATTGCGGGAGCTGGGAAGTGAATCCTTACCTCCCATCGATGCAAAACGATTGGAAACATCGAATAGCACGTATTCGTGCCAATTATCGATAGAAAGAACGATTGCGGGAGCTGGGAAGTGAATCCTTACCTACCGTCGATGCAAAACGATTGGAAACCTCGAATAGCACGTATTCGTGCCAATTATCGATAGAAAGAACGATTGCGGGAGCTGGGAAGTGAATCCTTACGTCCTGTCGATGCAAAACGATTGGAAACATCGAATAGCACGTATTCGTGCCAATTGTCTATAGAAAGAACGATTGCGGGAGCTGGGAAGTGAATCCTTACCTCCCGTTCGATGCAAAACGATTGGAAACATCGAATAGCCCGTATTCGTGCCAATTATCGATAGAAATAACGATTGCGGGAGCTGGGAAGTGAATCCTTACCTACCGTCGATGCAGAACGATTGGAAACATCGAATTTCACGTATTCGTGCCAATTTTCCATAGAAAGAACGATTGCGGGAGCAGGGAAGTGAATCCATACCTACCGCCGATGCGAAACGATTGGAAACATCGAATATCACGTATTCGTGCGAATTTTAGATAGAAAGAACGATTATGGGGGCAGGGAAGTGAATCCTTAGCTACCGCCGATGCGAAACGATTGGAAACATCGAATATCACGTATTCGTCCGAATTTTAGATAGAAAGAATGATTGCGGAGCAGGGAAGTGAATCCATACCTACCGTCGATGCGAAAAGATTGGAAACATCGAATATCACGTATTCGTGCGAATTTTAGATAGAAGGAATGATTGCGGGAGCTGGGAAGTGAATCCTTACCTACCGTCGATGGGAAACAATTGGAAACATCGAATATCACGTATGCGTGCCAATTATCGATAGAACGAACGATTGCGGGAGCTGGAAAGTGGATCCTTAGCTACCGCCGATGCGGAACGATTGGAAACATCGAATATCACGTATTCGTGCGAATTTTAGATAGAAAGAATGATTGCGGGAGCTGGGAAGTGAATCCTCACCTACCGCCGATGCGAAACGATTGGAAACATCGAATATCACGTATGCGTGCCAATTATCGATAGAACGAACGATTGCGGAAGCTGGAAAGTGGATCCTTAGCTACCGTCGATGCGAAACGATTGAAAACATCGAATAGCACGTATTCGTGCCAATTATCGATAGAAAGAACGATTGCGGGAGCTGGGAAGTGAATCCTTACCTACCGTCGATGCAACACGATTGGAAACATCGAATATCACGTATTCGTGCGAATTTTAGATAGAAAGAATGATTGCGGGAGCTGGGAAGTGTATTCTTACCTACCGTCGATGCGAAACGATTGGAAACATCGAATATCACGTATGCGTGCCAATTATCGATAGAAAGAACGATTGCTGGAGCTGGGAAGTGAATCCTTAGCTACCGTCGATGAAAAACGATTGGAAACATCGAATATCACGTATTCGTGCCAATTATCGGTACAAAGAACGAATGCGGGAGCTGGGAAGTGAATCCTTTCCTACCGTCGATGCGAAACGATTGGAAACATCGAATATCACGTATGCGTGCTAATTATCGATAGAAAGAACGATTGCGGGAGCTGGGAAGTGAATCCTTACCTACCGTCGATGCAAAACGATTGGAAACCTCGAATAGCACGTATTCGTGCCAATTATCGATAGAAAGAACGATTGCTGGAGCTGGGAAGTGAATCCTTAGCTACCGTCGATGCAGAACGATTGGAAACATCGAATGTAACGTATTCGAGCCAATTACCGACAGAAAGAACGATTGCGAGGGCTGGGAAGTGAATCCTTACCTACCGTCGATGAAAAACGATTGGAAACATCGAATAGCACGTATTCGTGCCAATTATCGGTACAAAGAACGAATGCGGGAGCTGGGAAGTGAATCCTTTCCTACCGTCGATGCGAAACGATTGGAAACATCGAATATCACGTATTCGTGCGAATTTTAGATAGAACGAACGATTGCGGGAGCTGGAAAGTGAATCCTTAGCTACCGTCGATGCAGAACGATTGGAAACATCGAATAGCACGTATTCGTGCCAATTATCGATAGAAAGAACGATTGCGGGAGCTGGGAAGTGAATCCTTACCTCCCATCGATGCAAAACGATTGGAAACATCGAGTAGCACGTATTCGTGCCAATTATCGATAGAAAGAACGATTGCGGGAGCTGGGAAGTGAATCCTTACCTACCGTCGATGCAAAACGATTGGAAACCTCGAATAGCACGTATTCGTGCCAATTATCGATAGAAAGAACGATTGCGGGAGCTGGGAAGTGAATCCTTACGTCCTGTCGATGCAAAACGATTGGAAACATCGAATAGCACGTATTCGTGCCAATTGTCTATAGAAAGAACGATTGCGGGAGCTGGGAAGTGAATCCTTACCTCCCGTTCGATGCAAAACGATTGGAAACATCGAATAGCACGTATTCGTGCCAATTATCGATAGAAATAACGATTGCGGGAGCTGGGAAGTGAATCCTTACCTACCGTCGATGCAAAACGATTGGACACATCGAATAGCACGTATTCGTGCCAATTATCGATAGAAAGAACGATTGCGGGAGCTGGGAAGTGAATCCTCAGCTACCGTCGATGCAGAACGATTGGAAACATCGAATATCACGTATGCGTGCCAATCATCGATAGAAAGAACGATTGCGGGAGCTGGGAAGTGAATCCTTAGCTACCGTCGATGCAGAACGATTGTAAACATCGAATATCACATATTCGTGCCAATTAACGATAGAAAGAACGATTGCGGTTGCTGGGAAGTGAATTCTTAGCTACCGTCGATGCAGAACGATTGGAAACATCGAATATCACGTATGCGTGCCAATCATCGATAGAAAGAACGATTGCTGGAGCTGGGAAGTGAATCCTTACCAACCGTCGATGCAAAACGATTGGAAACATCGAATATCACGTATGCGTGCTAATTATCGATAGAAAGAACGATTGCGGGAGCTGGGAAGTTAATCCTCACCTATCGTCGATGCAAAACGATTGCAAACATCGAATAGCACGTATTCGTGCCAATTATCGATAGAAAGAACGTTTGCGGGAGCTGGGAAGTGAATCCTTACCTACCGTCGATGCAAAACGATTGGAAACCTCGAATAGCACGTATTCGTGCCAATTATCGATAGAAAGAACGATTGCTGGAGCTGGGAAGTGAATCATTAGCTACCGTCGATGCAGAACGATTGGAAACATCGAATTTCACGTATTCGTTCCAATTATCCATAGAAAGAACGATTGCGGGAGCAGGGAAGTGAATCCATACCTACCGCCGATGCGAAACGATTGGAAACATCGAATATCACGTATTCGTGCGAATTTTAGATAGAAAGAATGATTGCGGGAGCTGGGAAGTGAATCCTTACCTACCGCCGATGCGAAACGATTGGAAACATCGAATATCACGTATGCGTGCCAATTATCGATAGAACGAACGATTGCGGGAGCTGGAAAGTGGATCCTTAGCTACCGTCGATGCGAAACGATTGCAAACATCGAATAGCACGTATTCGTGCCAATTATCGATAGAAAGAACGATTGCGGGAGCTGGGAAGTGAATCCTTACCTACCGTCGATGCGAAACGATTGGAAACATCGAATATCACGTATGCGTGCCAATTTTAGATAGAAAGAACGATTGCTGGAGCTGGGAAGTGAATCCTTACCAACCGTCGATGCGAAACGATTGGAAACATCGAATATCACGTATGCGTGCTAATTATCGATAGAAAAAACGATTGCGGGAGCTGGGAAGTTAATCCTCACCTATCGTCGATGCAAAACGATTGCAAACATCGAATAGCACGTATTCGTGCCAATTATCGATAGAAAGAACGTTTGCGGGAGCTGGGAAGTGAATCCTTACCTACCGTCGATGCAAAACGATTGGAAACCTCGAATAGCACGTATTCGTGCCAATTATCGATAGAAAGAACGATTGCTGGAGCTGGGAAGTGAATCATTAGCTACCGTCGATGCAGAACGATTGGAAACATCGAATTTCACGTATTCGTTCCAATTATCCATAGAAAGAACGATTGCGGGAGCAGGGAAGTGAATCCATACCTACCGCCGATGCGAAACGATTGGAAACATCGAATATCACGTATTCGTGCGAAATTTAGATAGAAAGAATGATTGCGGAAGCTGGGAAGTGAATCCTTTCCTACCGTCGATGCGAAACGATTGGAAACATCGAATATCACGTATTCGTGCGAATTTTAGATAGAACGAACGATTGCGGGAGCTGGAAAGTGAATCCTTAGCTACCGTCGATGCAGAACGATTGGAAACATCGAATAGCACGTATTCGTGCCAATTATCGATAGAAAGAACGATTGCGGGAGCTGGGAAGTGAATCCTTACCTCCCATCGATGCAAAACGATTGGAAACATCGAGTAGCACGTATTCGTGCCAATTATCGATAGAAAGAACGATTGCGGGAGCTGGGAAGTGAATCCTTACCTACCGTCGATGCAAAACGATTGGAAACCTCGAATAGCACGTATTCGTGCCAATTATCGATAGAAAGAACGATTGCGGGAGCTGGGAAGTGAATCCTTACGTCCTGTCGATGCAAAACGATTGGAAACATCGAATAGCACGTATTCGTGCCAATTGTCTATAGAAAGAACGATTGCGGGAGCTGGGAAGTGAATCCTTACCTCCCGTTCGATGCAAAACGATTGGAAACATCGAATAGCACGTATTCGTGCCAATTATCGATAGAAATAACGATTGCGGGAGCTGGGAAGTGAATCCTTACCTACCGTCGATGCAAAACGATTGGACACATCGAATAGCACGTATTCGTGCCAATTATCGATAGAAAGAACGATTGCGGGAGCTGGGAAGTGAATCCTCAGCTACCGTCGATGCAGAACGATTGGAAACATCGAATATCACGTATGCGTGCCAATCATCGATAGAAAGAACGATTGCGGGAGCTGGGAAGTGAATCCTTAGCTACCGTCGATGCAGAACGATTGTAAACATCGAATATCACATATTCGTGCCAATTAACGATAGAAAGAACGATTGCGGTTGCTGGGAAGTGAATTCTTAGCTACCGTCGATGCAGAACGATTGGAAACATCGAATATCACGTATGCGTGCCAATCATCGATAGAAAGAACGATTGCTGGAGCTGGGAAGTGAATCCTTACCAACCGTCGATGCAAAACGATTGGAAACATCGAATATCACGTATGCGTGCTAATTATCGATAGAAAGAACGATTGCGGGAGCTGGGAAGTTAATCCTCACCTATCGTCGATGCAAAACGATTGCAAACATCGAATAGCACGTATTCGTGCCAATTATCGATAGAAAGAACGTTTGCGGGAGCTGGGAAGTGAATCCTTACCTACCGTCGATGCAAAACGATTGGAAACCTCGAATAGCACGTATTCGTGCCAATTATCGATAGAAAGAACGATTGCTGGAGCTGGGAAGTGAATCATTAGCTACCGTCGATGCAGAACGATTGGAAACATCGAATTTCACGTATTCGTTCCAATTATCCATAGAAAGAACGATTGCGGGAGCAGGGAAGTGAATCCATACCTACCGCCGATGCGAAACGATTGGAAACATCGAATATCACGTATTCGTGCGAATTTTAGATAGAAAGAATGATTGCGGGAGCTGGGAAGTGAATCCTTACCTACCGCCGATGCGAAACGATTGGAAACATCGAATATCACGTATGCGTGCCAATTATCGATAGAACGAACGATTGCGGGAGCTGGAAAGTGGATCCTTAGCTACCGTCGATGCGAAACGATTGCAAACATCGAATAGAACGTATTCGTGCCAATTATCGATAGAAAGAACGATTGCGGGAGCTGGGAAGTGAATCCTTACCTACCGTCGATGCGAAACGATTGGAAACATCGAATATCACGTATGCGTGCCAATTTTAGATAGAAAGAACGATTGCTGGAGCTGGGAAGTGAATCCTTACCAACCGTCGATGCGAAACGATTGGAAACATCGAATATCACGTATGCGTGCTAATTATCGATAGAAAAAACGATTGCGGGAGCTGGGAAGTTAATCCTCACCT
Source organism: Nomada ferruginata (assembly GCA_963583965.1). Classification (NCBI taxonomy): domain Eukaryota; kingdom Metazoa; phylum Arthropoda; class Insecta; order Hymenoptera; family Apidae; genus Nomada; species Nomada ferruginata. Next base: position 1,018,080 of record OY757225.1, on the reverse strand, counting down.
ATCGTCGATGCAAAACGATTGCAAACATCGAATAGCACGTATTCGTGCCAATTATCGATAGAAAGAACGTTTGCGGGAGCTGGGAAGTGAATCCTTACCTACCGTCGATGCAAAACGATTGGAAACCTCGAATAGCACGTATTCGTGCCAATTATCGATAGAAAGAACGATTGCTGGAGCTGGGAAGTGAATCATTAGCTACCGTCGATGCAGAACGATTGGAAACATCGAATTTCACGTATTCGTTCCAATTATCCATAGAAAGAACGATTGCGGGAGCAGGGAAGTGAATCCATACCTACCGCCGATGCGAAACGATTGGAAACATCGAATATCACGTATTCGTGCGAAATTTAGATAGAAAGAATGATTGCGGGAGCTGGGAAGTGAATCCTTACCTACCGTCGATGCAACACGATTGGAAACATCGAATATCACGTATTCGTGCGAATTTTAGATAGAAAGAATGATTGCGGGAGCTGGGAAGTGAATTCTTACCTACCGTCGATGCGAAACGATTGCAAACATCGAATATCACGTATGCGTGCCAATTATCGATAGAAAGAACGATTGCTGGAGCTGGGAAGTGAATCCTTAGCTACCGTCGATGAAAAACGATTGGAAACATCGAATATCACGTATTCGTGCCAATTTTAGATAGAAAGAACGATTGCTGGAGCTGGGAAGTGAATCCTCACCTACCGTCGATGCAAAACGATTGGAAACATCGAATATCACGTATGCGTGCTAATTATCGATAGAAAGAACGATTGCGGGAGCTGGGAAGTGAATCCTTACCTACCGTCGATGCAAAACGATTGGAAACCTCGAATAGCACGTATTCGTGCCAATTATCGATAGAAAGAACGATTGCTGGAGCTGGGAAGTGAATCCTTAGCTACCGTCGATGCAGAACGATTGGAAACATCGAATATCACGTATTCGTGCCAATTATCGATAGAAAGAACGATTGCGGGAGCTGGGAAGTGAATCCTTACCTCCCGTCGATGCAGAACGATTGGAAACATCGAATGTAACGTATTCGAGCCAATTACCGACAGAAAGAACGATTGCGAGGGCTGGGAAGTGAATCCTTACCTACCGTCGATGAAAAACGATTGGAAACATCGAATAGCACGTATTCGTGCCAATTATCGGTACAAAGAACGAATGCTGGAGCTGGGAAGTGAATCCTTTCCTACCGTCGATGCGAAACGATTGGAAACATCGAATATCACTTATGCGTGCCAATTATCGATAGAACGAACGATTGCGGGAGCTGGAAAGTGGATCCTTAGCTACCGTCGATGCAGAACGATTGGAAACATCGAATTTCACGTATTCGTTCCAATTATCCATAGAAAGAACGAATGCGGGAGCTGGGAAGTGAATCCTTTCCTACCGTCGATGCGGAACGATTGGAAACATCGAATATCACGTATTCGTGCGAATTTTAGATAGAAAAAATGATTGCGGGAGCTGGGAAGTGAATCCTTACCTACCGCCGATGCGAAACGATTGGAAACATCGAATATCACGTATGCGTGCCAATTATCGATAGAACGAACGATTGCGGGAGCTGGAAAGTGGATCCTTAGCTACCGTCGATGCGAAACGATTGCAAACATCGAATAGCACGTATTCGTGCCAATTATCGATAGAAAGAACGATTGCGGGAGCTGGGAAGTGAATCCTTACCTACCGTCGATGCAACACGATTGGAAACATCGAATATCACGTATTCGTGCGAATTTTAGATAGAAAGAATGATTGCGGGAGCTGGGAAGTGAATTCTTACCTACCGTCGATGCGAAACGATTGGAAACATCGAATATCACGTATGCGTGCCAATTATCGATAGAAAGAACGATTGCTGGAGCTGGGAAGTGAATCCTTAGCTACCGTCGATGAAAAACGATTGGAAACATCGAATATCACGTATTCGTGCCAATTTTAGATAGAAAGAACGATTGCTGGAGCTGGGAAGTGAATCCTCACCTACCGTCGATGCAAAACGATTGGAAACATCGAATATCACGTATGCGTGCTAATTATCGATAGAAAGAACGATTGCGGGAGCTGGGAAGTGAATCCTTACCTACCGTCGATGCAAAACGATTGGAAACCTCGAATAGCACGTATTCGTGCCAATTATCGATAGAAAGAACGATTGCTGGAGCTGGGAAGTGAATCCTTAGCTACCGTCGATGCAGAACGATTGGAAACATCGAATATCACGTATTCGTGCCAATTATCGATAGAAAGAACGATTGCGGGAGCTGGGAAGTGAATCCTTACCTCCCGTCGATGCAGAACGATTGGAAACATCGAATGTAACGTATTCGAGCCAATTACCGACAGAAAGAACGATTGCGAGGGCTGGGAAGTGAATCCTTACCTACCGTCGATGAAAAACGATTGGAAACATCGAATAGCACGTATTCGTGCCAATTATCGGTACAAAGAACGAATGCGGGAGCTGGGAAGTGAATCCTTTCCTACCGTCGATGCGAAACGATTGGAAACATCGAATATCACGTATTCGTGCGAATTTTAGATAGAACGAACGATTGCGGGAGCTGGAAAGTGGATCCTTAGCTACCGTCGATGCAGAACGATTGGAAACATCGAATAGCACGTATTCGTGCCAATTATCGATAGAAAGAACGATTGCGGGAGCTGGGAAGTGAATCCTTACGTCCCATCGATGCAAAACGATTGGAAACATCGAATAGCACGTATTCGTGCCAATTATCGATAGAAAGAACGATTGCGGGAGCTGGGAAGTGAATCCTTACCTACCGTCGATGCAAAACGATTGGAAACCTCGAATAGCACGTATTCGTGCCAATTATCGATAGAAAGAACGATTGCGGGAGCTGGGAAGTGAATCCTTACGTCCTGTCGATGCAAAACGATTGGAAACATCGAATAGCACGTATTCGTGCCAATTGTCGATAGAAAGAACGATTGCGGGAGCTGGGAAGTGAATCCTTACCTCCCGTTCGATGCAAAACGATTGGAAACATCGAATAGCACGTATTCGTGCCAATTATCGATAGAAATAACGATTGCGGGAGCTGGGAAGTGAATCCTTACCTACCGTCGATGCAAAACGATTGGACACATCGAATAGCACGTATTCGTGCCAATTATCGATAGAAAGAACGATTGCGGGAGCTGGGAAGCGAATCCTTACCAACCGTCGATGCAAAACGATTGGAAACATCGAATATCACGTATGCGTGCTAATTATCGATAGAAAGAACGATTGCGGGAGCTGGGAAGTTAATCCTCACCTATCGTCGATGCAAAACGATTGCAAACATCGAATACCACGTATTCGTGCCAATTATCGATAGAAAGAACGTTTGCGGGAGCTGGGAAGTGAATCCTTACCTACCGTCGATGCAAAACGATTGGAAACCTCGAATAGCACGTATTCGTGCCAATTATCGATAGAAAGAACGATTGCTGGAGCTGGGAAGTGAATCATTAGCTACCGTCGATGCAGAACGATTGGAAACATCGAATTTCACGTATTCGTTCCAATTATCCATAGAAAGAACGATTGCGGGAGCAGGGAAGTGAATCCATACCTACCGCCGATGCGAAACGATTGGAAACATCGAATATCACGTATTCGTGCGAATTTTAGATAGAAAGAATGATTGCGGGAGCTGGGAAGTGAATCCTTACCTACCGCCGATGCGAAACGATTGGAAACATCGAATATCACGTATGCGTGCCAATTATCGATAGAACGAACGATTGCGGGAGCTGGAAAGTGGATCCTTAGCTACCGTCGATGCGAAACGATTGCAAACATCGAATAGCACGTATTCGTGCCAATTATCGATAGAAAGAACGATTGCGGGAGCTGGGAAGTGAATCCTTACCTACCGTCGATGCGAAACAATTGGAAACATCGAATATCACGTATGCGTGCCAATTTTAGATAGAAAGAACGATTGCTGGAGCTGGGAAGTGAATCCTTACCAACCGTCGATGCAAAACGATTGGAAACATCGAATATCACGTATGCGTGCTAATTATCGATAGAAAGAACGATTGCGGGAGCTGGGAAGTTAATCCTCACCTATCGTCGATGCAAAACGATTGCAAACATCGAATAGCACGTATTCGTGCCAATTATCGATAGAAAGAACGTTTGCGGGAGCTGGGAAGTGAATCCTTACCTACCGTCGATGCAAAACGATTGGAAACCTCGAATAGCACGTATTCGTGCCAATTATCGATAGAAAGAACGATTGCGGGAGCAGGGAAGTGAATCCATACCTACCGCCGATGCGAAACGATTGAAAACATCGAATATCACGTATTCGTGCGAATTTTAGATAGAAAGAATGATTGCGGGAGCTGGGAAGTGAATCCTTACCTACCGTCGATGCAACACGATTGGAAACATCGAATATCACGTATTCGTGCGAATTTTAGATAGAAAGAATGATTGCGGGAGCTGGGAAGTGAATTCTTACCTACCGTCGATGCGAAACGATTGCAAACATCGAATATCACGTATGCGTGCCAATTATCGATAGAAAGAACGATTGCTGGAGCTGGGAAGTGAATCCTTAGCTACCGTCGATGAAAAACGATTGGAAACATCGAATATCACGTATTCGTGCCAATTTTAGATAGAAAGAACGATTGCTGGAGCTGGGAAGTGAATCCTCACCTACCGTCGATGCAAAACGATTGGAAACATCGAATATCACGTATGCGTGCTAATTATCGATAGAAAGAACGATTGCGGGAGCTGGGAAGTGAATCCTTACCTACCGTCGATGCAAAACGATTGGAAACCTCGAATAGCACGTATTCGTGCCAATTATCGATAGAAAGAACGATTGCTGGAGCTGGGAAGTGAATCCTTAGCTACCGTCGATGCAGAACGATTGGAAACATCGAATATCACGTATTCGTGCCAATTATCGATAGAAAGAACGATTGCGGGAGCTGGGAAGTGAATCCTTACCTCCCGTCGATGCAGAACGATTGGAAACATCGAATGTAACGTATTCGAGCCAATTACCGACAGAAAGAACGATTGCGAGGGCTGGGAAGTGAATCCTTACCTACCGTCGATGAAAAACGATTGGAAACATCGAATAGCACGTATGCGTGCCAATTATCGATAGAACGAACGATTGCGGGAGCTGGAAAGTGGATCCTTAGCTACCGTCGATGCAGAACGATTGGAAACATCGAATTTCACGTATTCGTTCCAATTATCCATAGAAAGAACGATTGCGGGAGCAGGGAAGTGAATCCATACCTACCGCTGATGCGGAACGATTGGAAACATCGAATATCACGTATTCGTGCGAATTTTAGATAGAAAAAATGATTGCGGGAGCTGGGAAGTGAATCCTTACCTACCGCCGATGCGAAACGATTGGAAACATCGAATATCACGTATGCGTGCCAATTATCGATAGAACGAACGATTGCGGGAGCTGGAAAGTGGATCCTTAGCTACCGTCGATGCGAAACGATTGCAAACATCGAATAGCACGTATTCGTGCCAATTATCGATAGAAAGAACGATTGCGGGAGCTGGGAAGTGAATCCTTACCTACCGTCGATGCAACACGATTGGAAACATCGAATATCACGTATTCGTGCGAATTTTAGATAGAAAGAATGATTGCGGGAGGTGGGAAGTGAATTCTTACCTACCGTCGATGCGAAACGATTGGAAACATCGAATATCACGTATGCGTGCCAATTATCGATAGAAAGAACGATTGCTGGAGCTGGGAAGTGAATCCTTACCTACCGTCGATGCAAAACGATTGGAAACCTCGAATAGCACGTATTCGTGCCAATTATCGATAGAAAGAACGATTGCTGGAGCTGGGAAGTGAATCCTTAGCTACCGTCGATGCAGAACGATTGGAAACATCGAATATCACGTATTCGTGCCAATTATCGATAGAAAGAACGATTGCGGGAGCTGGGAAGTGAATCCTTACCTCCCGTCGATGCAGAACGATTGGAAACATCGAATGTGACGTATTCGTGCCAATTATCGATAGAAAGAACGATTGCGGGAGCTGGGAAGTGAATCCTTACCTCCCATCGATGCAAAACGATTGGAAACATCGAATAGCACGTATTCGTGCCAATTATCGATAGAAAGAACGATTGCGGGAGCTGGGAAGTGAATCCTTACCTACCGTCGATGCAAAACGATTGGAAACCTCGAATAGCACGTATTCGTGCCAATTATCGATAGAAAGAACGATTGCGGGAGCTGGGAAGTGAATCCTTACGTCCTGTCGATGCAAAACGATTGGAAACATCGAATAGCACGTATTCGTGCCAATTGTCGATAGAAAGAACGATTGCGGGAGCTGGGAAGTGAATCCTTACCTCCCGTTCGATGCAAAACGATTGGAAACATCGAATAGCACGTATTCGTGCCAATTAACGATAGAAATAACGATTGCGGGAGCTGGGAAGTGAATCCTTACCTACCGTCGATGCAAAACGATTGGACACATCGAATAGCACGTATTCGTGCCAATTATCGATAGAAAGAACGATTGCGGGAGCTGGGAAGTGAATCCTCAGCTACCGTCGATGCAGAACGATTGGAAACATCGAATATCAAGTATTCGTGCCAATTTTAGATAGAAAGAACGATTGCTGGAGCTGGGAAGTGAATCCTTACCAACCGTCGATGCAAAACGATTGGAAACATCGAATATCACGTGTGCGTGCTAATTATCGATAGAAAGAGCGATTGCGGGAGCTGGGAAGTTAATCCTCACCTATCGTCGATGCAAAACGATTGCAAACATCGAATAGCACGTATTCGTGCCAATTATCGATAGAAAGAACGTTTGCGGGAGCTGGGAAGTGAATCCTTACCTACCGTCGATGCAAAACGATTGGAAACCTCGAATAGCATGTATTCGTGCCAATTATCGATAGAAAGAACGATTGCTGGAGCTGGGAAGTGAATCATTAGCTACCGTCGATGCAGAACGATTGGAAACATCGAATTTCACGTATTCGTTCCAATTATCCATAGAAAGAACGATTGCGGGAGCAGGGAAGTGAATCCATACCTACCGCCGATGCGAAACGATTGGAAACATCGAATATCACGTATTCGTGCGAATTTTAGATAGAAAGAATGATTGCGGGAGCTGGGAAGTGAATCCTTACCTACCGCCGATGCGAAACGATTGGAAACATCGAATATCACGTATGCGTGCCAATTATCGATAGAACGAACGATTGCGGGAGCTGGAAAGTGGATCCTTAGCTACCGTCGATGCGAAACGATTGCAAACATCGAATAGCACGTATTCGTGCCAATTATCGATAGAAAGAACGATTGCGGGAGCTGGGAAGTGAATCCTTACCTACCGTCGATGCGAAACGATTGGAAACATCGAATATCACGTATGCGTGCCAATTTTAGATAGAAAGAACGATTGCTGGAGCTGGGAAGTGAATCCTTACCAACCGTCGATGCAAAACGATTGGAAACATCGAATATCACGTATGCGTGCTAATTATCGATAGAAAGAACGATTGCGGGAGCTGGGAAGTTAATCCTCACCTATCGTCGATGCAAAACGATTGCAAACATCGAATAGCACGTATTCGTGCCAATTATCGATAGAAAGAACGTTTGCGGGAGCTGGGAAGTGAATCCTTACCTACCGTCGATGCAAAACGATTGGAAACCTCGAATAGCACGTATTCGTGCCAATTATCGATAGAAAGAACGATTGCTGGAGCTGGGAAGTGAATCATTAGCTACCGTCGATGCAGAACGATTGGAAACATCGAATTTCACGTATTCGTTCCAATTATCCATAGAAAGAACGATTGCGGGAGCAGGGAAGTGAATCCTTACCTCCCGTCGATGCAGAACGATTGGAAACATCGAATGTAACGTATTCGAGCCAATTACCGACAGAAAGAACGATTGCGAGGGCTGGGAAGTGAATCCTTACCTACCGTCGATGAAAAACGATTGGAAACATCGAATAGCACGTATTCGTGCCAATTATCGGTACAAAGAACGAATGCGGGAGCTGGGAAGTGAATCCTTTCCTACCGTCGATGCGAAACGATTGGAAACATCGAATATCACGTATGCGTGCCAATTATCGATAGAACGAACGATTGCGGGAGCTGGAAAGTGGATCCTTAGCTACCGTCGATGCAGAACGATTGGAAACATCGAATTTCACGTATTCGTTCCAATTATCCATAGAAAGAACGATTGCGGGAGCAGGGAAGTGAATCCATACCTACCGCTGATGCGGAACGATTGGAAACATCGAATATCACGTATTCGTGCGAATTTTAGATAGAAAAAATGATTGCGGGAGCTGGGAAGTGAATCCTTACCTACCGCCGATGCGAAACGATTGGAAACATCGAATATCACGTATGCGTGCCAATTATCGATAGAACGAACGATTGCGGGAGCTGGAAAGTGGATCCTTAGCTACCGTCGATGCGAAACGATTGCAAACATCGAATAGCACGTATTCGTGCCAATTATCGATAGAAAGAACGATTGCGGGAGCTGGGAAGTGAATCCTTACCTACCGTCGATGCAACACGATTGGAAACATCGAATATCACGTATTCGTGCGAATTTTAGATAGAAAGAATGATTGCGGGAGGTGGGAAGTGAATTCTTACCTACCGTCGATGCGAAACGATTGGAAACATCGAATATCACGTATGCGTGCCAATTATCGATAGAAAGAACGATTGCTGGAGCTGGGAAGTGAATCCTTACCTACCGTCGATGCAAAACGATTGGAAACCTCGAATAGCACGTATTCGTGCCAATTATCGATAGAAAGAACGATTGCTGGAGCTGGGAAGTGAATCCTTAGCTACCGTCGATGCAGAACGATTGGAAACATCGAATATCACGTATTCGTGCCAATTATCGATAGAAAGAACGATTGCGGGAGCTGGGAAGTGAATCCTTACCTCCCGTCGATGCAGAACGATTGGAAACATCGAATGTGACGCATTCGTGCCAATTATCGATAGAAAGAACGATTGCGGGAGCTGGGAAGTGAATCCTTACCTCCCATCGTTGCAAAACGATTGGAAACATCGAATAGCACGTATTCGTGCCAATTATCGATAGAAAGAACGATTGCGGGAGCTGGGAAGTGAATCCTTACCTACCGTCGATGCAAAACGATTGGAAACCTCGAATAGCACGTATTCGTGCCAATTATCGATAGAAAGAACGATTGCGGGAGCTGGGAAGTGAATCCTTACGTCCTGTCGATGCAAAACGATTGGAAACATCGAATAGCACGTATTCGTGCCAATTGTCGATAGAAAGAACGATTGCGGGAGCTGGGAAGTGAATCCTTACCTCCCGTTCGATGCAAAACGATTGGAAACATCGAATAGCACGTATTCGTGCCAATTAACGATAGAAATAACGATTGCGGGAGCTGGGAAGTGAATCCTTACCTACCGTCGATGCAAAACGATTGGACACATCGAATAGCACGTATTCGTGCCAATTATCGATAGAAAGAACGATTGCGGGAGCTGGGAAGTGAATCCTCAGCTACCGTCGATGCAGAACGATTGGAAACATCGAATATCAAGTATTCGTGCCAATTTTAGATAGAAAGAACGATTGCTGGAGCTGGGAAGTGAATCCTTACCAACCGTCGATGCAAAACGATTGGAAACATCGAATATCACGTGTGCGTGCTAATTATCGATAGAAAGAGCGATTGCGGGAGCTGGGAAGTTAATCCTCACCTATCGTCGATGCAAAACGATTGCAAACATCGAATAGCACGTATTCGTGCCAATTATCGATAGAAAGAACGTTTGCGGGAGCTGGGAAGTGAATCCTTACCTACCGTCGATGCAAAACGATTGGAAACCTCGAATAGCATGTATTCGTGCCAATTATCGATAGAAAGAACGATTGCTGGAGCTGGGAAGTGAATCATTAGCTACCGTCGATGCAGAACGATTGGAAACATCGAATTTCACGTATTCGTTCCAATTATCCATAGAAAGAACGATTGCGGGAGCAGGGAAGTGAATCCATACCTACCGCCGATGCGAAACGATTGGAAACATCGAATATCACGTATTCGTGCGAATTTTAGATAGAAAGAATGATTGCGGGAGCTGGGAAGTGAATCCTTACATACCGCCGATGCGAAACGATTGGAAACATCGAATATCACGTATGCGTGCCAATTATCGATAGAACGAACGATTGCGGGAGCTGGAAAGTGGATCCTTAGCTACCGTCGATGCGAAACGATTGCAAACATCGAATAGCACGTATTCGTGCCAATTATCGATAGAAAGAACGATTGCGGGAGCTGGGAAGTGAATCCTTACCTACCGTCGATGCGAAACGATTGGAAACATCGAATATCACGTATGCGTGCCAATTTTAGATAGAAAGAACGATTGCTGGAGCTGGGAAGTGAATCCTTACCAACCGTCGATGCAAAACGATTGGAAACATCGAATATCACGTATGCGTGCTAATTATCGATAGAAAGAACGATTGCGGGAGCTGGGAAGTTAATCCTCACCTATCGTCGATGCAAAACGATTGCAAACATCGAATAGCACGTATTCGTGCCAATTATCGATAGAAAGAACGTTTGCGGGAGCTGGGAAGTGAATCCTTACCTACCGTCGATGCAAAACGATTGGAAACCTCGAATAGCACGTATTCGTGCCAATTATCGATAGAAAGAACGATTGCTGGAGCTGGGAAGTGAATCATTAGCTACCGTCGATGCAGAACGATTGGAAACATCGAATTTCACGTATTCGTTCCAATTATCCATAGAAAGAACGATTGCGGGAGCAGGGAAGTGAATCCTTACCTCCCGTCGATGCGAAACGATTGGAAACATCGAATATCACGTATTCGTGCGAATTTTAGATAGAAAGAATGATTGCGGGAGCTGGGAAGTGAATCCTTACCTACCGTCGATGCAACACGGTTGGAAACATCGAATATCACGTATTCGTGCGAATTTTAGATAGAAAGAACGATTGCGGGAGCTGGGAAGTGAATCCTTACCTACCGTCGATGCGAAACGATTGGAAACATCGAATATCACGTATGCGTGCCAATTTTAGATAGAAAGAACGATTGCTGGAGCTGGGAAGTGAATCCTTACCATCCGTCGATGCAAAACGATTGGAAACATCGAATATCACGTATGCGTGCTAATTATCGATAGAAAGAACGATTGCGGGAGCTGGGAAGTTAATCCTCACCTATCGTCGATGCAAAACGATTGCAAACATCGAATAGCACGTATTCGTGCCAATTATCGATAGAAAGAACGTTTGCGGGAGCTGGGAAGTGAATCCTTACCTACCGTCGATGCAAAACGATTGGAAACCTCGAATAGCACGTATTCGTGCCAATTATCGATAGAAAGAACGATTGCTGGAGCTGGGAAGTGAATCCTTAGCTACCGTCGATGCAGAACGATTGGAAACATCGAATATCACGTATTCGTGCCAATTATCGATAGAAAGAACGATTGCGGGAGCTGGGAAGTGAATCCTTACCTCCCGTCGATGCAGAACGATTGGAAACATCGAATGTGACGTATTCGTGCCAATTATCGATAGAAAGAACGATTGCGGGAGCTGGGAAGTGAATCCTTACCTCCCATCGATGCAAAACGATTGGAAACATCGAATAGCACGTATTCGTGCCAATTATCGATAGAAAGAACGATTGCGGGAGCTGGGAAGTGAATCCTTACCTACCGTCGATGCAAAACGATTGGAAACCTCGAATAGCACGTATTCGTGCCAATTATCGATAGAAAGAACGATTGCGGGAGCTGGGAAGTGAATCCTTACGTCCTGTCGATGCAAAACGATTGGAAACATCGAATAGCACGTATTCGTGCCAATTGTCGATAGAAAGAACGATTGCGGGAGCTGGGAAGTGAATCCTTACCTCCCGTTCGATGCCAAACGATTGGAAACATCGAATAGCACGTATTCGTGCCAATTATCGATAGAAATAACGATTGCGGGAGCTGGGAAGTGAATCCTTACCTACCGTCGATGCAAAACGATTGGACACATCGAATAGCACGTATTCGTGCCAATTATCGATAGAAAGAACGATTGCGGGAGCTGGGAAGTGAATCCTCAGCTACCGTCGATGCAGAACGATTGGAAACATCGAATATCAAGTATTCGTGCCAATTTTAGATAGAAAGAACGATTGCTGGAGCTGGGAAGTGAATCCTTACCAACCGTCGATGCAAAACGATTGGAAACATCGAATATCACGTGTGCGTGCTAATTATCGATAGAAAGAGCGATTGCGGGAGCTGGGAAGTTAATCCTCACCTATCGTCGATGCAAAACGATTGCAAACATCGAATAGCACGTATTCGTGCCAATTATCGATAGAAAGAACGTTTGCGGGAGCTGGGAAGTGAATCCTTACCTACCGTCGATGCAAAACGATTGGAAACCTCGAATAGCACGTATTCGTGCCAATTATCGATAGAAAGAACGATTGCTGGAGCTGGGAAGTGAATCATTAGCTACCGTCGATGCAGAACGATTGGAAACATCGAATTTCACGTATTCGTTCCAATTATCCATAGAAAGAACGATTGCGGGAGCAGGGAAGTGAATCCATACCTACCGCCGATGCGAAACGATTGGAAACATCGAATATCACGTATTCGTGCGAATTTTAGATAGAAAGAATGATTGCGGGAGCTGGGAAGTGAATCCTTACCTACCGTCGATGCAACACGATTGGAAACATCGAATATCACGTATTCGTGCGAATTTTAGATAGAAAGAACGATTGCGGGAGCTGGGAAGTGAATCCTTACCTACCGTTTGATGCAAAACGATTGGAAACCTCGAATAGCACGTATTCGTGCCAATTATCGATAGAAAGAACGATTGCGGGAGCTGGGAAGTGAATCCTTACGTCCTGTCGATGCAAAACGATTGGAAACATCGAATAGCACGTATTCGTGCCAATTGTCGATAGAAAGAACGATTGCGGGAGCTGGGAAGTGAATCCTTAGCTACCGTCGATGCAGAACGATTGGAAACATCGAATATCACGTATTCGAGCCAATTACCGACAGAAAGAACGATTGCGAGGGCTGGGAAGTGAATCCTTACCTACCGTCGATGAAAAACGATTGGAAACATCGAATAGCACGTATTCGTGCCAATTATCGGTACAAAGAACGAATGCGGGAGCTGGGAAGTGAATCCTTTCCTACCGTCGATGCGAAACGATTGGAAACATCGAATATCACGTATTCGTGCGAATTTTAGATAGAACGAACGATTGCGGGAGCTGGAAAGTGGATCCTTAGCTACCGTCGATGCAGAACGATTGGAAACATCGAATAGCACGTATTCGTGCCAATCATCGATAGAAAGAACGATTGCGGGAGCTGGGAAGTGAATCCTTACCTCCCATCGATGCAAAACGATTGGAAACATCGAATAGCACGTATTCGTGCCAATTATCGATAGAAAGAACGATTGCGGGAGCTGGGAAGTGAATCCTTACCTACCGTCGATGCAAAACGATTGGAAACCTCGAATAGCACGTATTCGTGCCAATTATCGATAGAAACAACGATTGCGGGAGCTGGGAAGTGAATCCTTACGTCCTGTCGATGCAAAACGATTGGAAACATCGAATAGCACGTATTCGTGCCAATTGTCGATAGAAAGAACGATTGCGGGAGCTGGGAAGTGAATCCTTACCTCCCGTTCGATGCCAAACGATTGGAAACATCGAATAGCACGTATTCGTGCCAATTATCGATAGAAATAACGATTGCGGGAGCTGGGAAGTGAATCCTTAGCTACCGTCGATGAAAAACGATTGGAAACATCGAATATCACGTATTCGTGCCAATTTTAGATAGAAAGAACGATTGCTGGAGCTGGGAAGTGAATCCTCACCTACCGTCGATGCAAAACGATTGGAAACATCGAATATCACGTATTCGTCCGAATTTTAGATAGAAAGAACGATTGCGGGAGCTGGGAAGTGAATCCATACCTACCGTCGATGCGAAACGATTGGAAACATCGAATATCACGTATGCGTGCCAATTATCGATAGAACGAACGATTGCGGGAGCTGGAAAGTGGATCCTTAGCTACCGTGGATGCAGAACGATTGGAAACATCGAATATCACGTATTCGTGCCAATTTTAGATAGAAAGAACGATTGCTGGAGCTGGGAAGTGAATCCTTACCTACCGTCTATGCAAAACGATTGGAAACATCGAATATCACGTATGCGTGCTAATTATCGATAGAAAGAACGATTGCTGGAGCTGGGAAGTGAATCCTTGGCTACCGTCAATGCAGAACGATTGGAAACATCGAATTTCACGTATTCGTGTCAATTTTAGATAGAAAGAACGATTATGGGGGCAGGGAAGTGAATCCTTAGCTACCGTCGATGCAACACGATTGGAAACATCGAATATCACGTATTCGTGCGAATTTTAGATAGAAAGAATGATTGCGGGAGCTGGGAAGTGAATTCTTACCTACCGTCGATGCGAAACGATTGGAAACATCGAATATCACGTATGCGTGCCAATTATCGATAGAAAGAACGATTGCGGGAGCTGGAAAGTGGATCCTTAGCTACCGTCGATGCGAAACGATTGCAAACATCGAATAGCACGTATTCGTGCCAATTATCGATAGAAAGAACGATTGCGGGAGCTGGGAAGTGAATCCTTACCTACCGTCGATGCAACACGATTGGAAACATCGAATATCACGTATTCGTGCGAATTTTAGATAGAAAGAATGATTGCGGGAGCTGGGAAGTGAATTCTTACCTACCGTCGATGCGAAACGATTGGAAACATCGAATATCACGTATGCGTGCCAATTATCGATAGAAAGAACGATTGCTGGAGCTGGGAAGTGAATCCTTAGCTACCGTCGATGAAAAACGATTGGAAACATCGAATATCACGTATTCGTGCCAATTTTAGATAGAAAGAACGATTGCTGGAGCTGGGAAGTGAATCCTCACCTACCGTCGATGCAAAACGATTGGAAACATCGAATATCACGTATGCGTGCTAATTATCGATAGAAAGAACGATTGCGGGAGCTGGGAAGTGAATCCTTACCTACCGTCGATGCAAAATGATTGGAAACCTCGAATAGCACGTATTCGTGCCAATTATCGATAGAAAGAACGATTGCTGGAGCTGGGAAGTGAATCCTTACCTACCGTCGATGCAAAACGATTGGAAACCTCGAATAGCACGTATTCGTGCCAATTATCGATAGAAAGAACGATTGCTGGAGCTGGGAAGTGAATCCTTAGCTACCGTCGATGCAGAACGATTGGAAACATCGAATTTCACGTATGCGTGCCAATTATCGATAGAAAGAACGATTGCTGGAGCTGGGAAGTGAATCCTTAGCTACCGTCGATGAAAAACGATTGGAAACATCGAATATCACGTATTCGTGCCAATTTTAGATAGAAAGAACGATTGCTGGAGCTGGGAAGTGAATCCTCACCTACCGTCGATGCAAAACGATTGGAAACATCGAATATCACGTATGCGTGCTAATTATCGATAGAAAGAACGATTGCGGGAGCTGGGAAGTGAATCCTTACCTACCGTCGATCCAAAATGATTGGAAACCTCGAATAGCACGTATTCGTGCCAATTATCGATAGAAAGAACGATTGCTGGAGCTGGGAAGTGAATCCTTACCTACCGTCGATGCAAAACGATTGGAAACCTCGAATAGCGCGTATTCGTGCCAATTATCGATAGAAAGAACGATTGCTGGAGCTGGGAAGTGAATCCTTAGCTACCGTCGATGCAGAACGATTGGAAACATCGAATTTCACGTATGCGTGCCAATTATCGATAGAAAGAACGATTGCTGGAGCTGGGAAGTGAATCCTTAGCTACCGTCGATGAAAAACGATTGGAAACATCGAATATCACGTATTCGTGCCAATTTTAGATAGAAAGAACGATTGCTGGAGCTGGGAAGTGAATCCTCACCTACCGTCGATGCAAAACGATTGGAAACATCGAATATCACGTATTCGTCCGAATTTTAGATAGAAAGAATGATTGCGGGAGCTGGGAAGTGAATCCATACCTACCGTCGATGCGAAACGATTGGAAACATCGAATATCACGTATGCGTGCCAATTATCGATAGAACGAACGATTGCGGGTGCTGGAAAGTGGATCCTTAGCTACCGTGGATGCAGAACGATTGGAAACATCGAATATCACGTATTCGTGCCAATTTTAGATAGAAAGAACGATTGCTGGAGCTGGGAAGTGAATCCTTACCTACCGTCTATGCAAAACGATTGGAAACATCGAATATCACGTATGCGTGCTAATTATCGATAGAAAGAACGATTGCTGGAGCTGGGAAGTGAATCCTTGGCTACCGTCAATGCAGAACGATTGGAAACATCTAATTTCACGTATTCGTGTCAATTTTAGATAGAAAGAACGTTTATGGGGGCAGGGAAGTGAATCCTTAGCTACCGTCGATGCAACACGATTGGAAACATCGAATATCACGTATTCGTGCGAATTTTAGATAGAAAGAATGATTGCGGGAGCTGGGAAGTGAATTCTTACCTACCGTCGATGCGAAACGATTGGAAACATCGAATATCACGTATGCGTGCCAATTATCGATAGAAAGAACGATTGCGGGAGCTGGAAAGTGGATCTTTAGTTACCGTCGATGCGAAACGATTGCAAACATCGAATAGCACGTATTCGTGCCAATTATCGATAGAAAGAACGATTGCGGGAGCTGGGAAGTGAATCCTTACCTACCGTCGATGCAACACGATTGGAAACATCGAATATCACGTATTCGTGCGAATTTTAGATAGAAAGAATGATTGCGGGAGCTGGGAAGTGAATTCTTACCTACCGTCGATGCGAAACGATTGGAAACATCGAATATCACGTATGCGTGCCAATTATCGATAGAAAGAACGATTGCTGGAGCTGGGAAGTGAATCCTTAGCTACCGTCGATGAAAAACGATTGGAAACATCGAATATCACGTATTCGTGCCAATTTTAGATAGAAAGAACGATTGCTGGAGCTGGGAAGTGAATCCTCACCTACCGTCGATGCAAAACGATTGGAAACATCGAATATCACGTATGCGTGCTAATTATCGATAGAAAGAACGATTGCGGGAGCTGGGAAGTGAATCCTTAACTACCGTCGATGCAAAACGATTGGAAACCTCGAATAGCATGTATTCGTGCCAATTATCGATAGAAAGAACGATTGCTGGAGCTGGGAAGTGAATCCTTAGCTACCGTCGATGCAGAACGATTGGAAACATCGAATTTCACGTATTCGTGTCAATTTTAGATAGAAAGAACGATTGCTGGAGCTGGGAAGTGAATCCTCACCTACCGTCGATGCAAAACGATTGGAAACATCGAATATCACGTATGCGTGCTAATTATCGATAGAAAGAACGATTGCGGGAGCTGGGAAGTGAATCCTTACCTACCGTCGATGCAAAATGATTGGAAACCTCGAATAGCACGTATTCGTGCCAATTATCGATAGAAAGAACGATTGCTGGAGCTGGGAAGTGAATCCTTAGCTACCGTCGATGAAAAACGATTGGAAACATCGAATAGCACGTATTCGTGCCAATTATCGATAGAAAGAACGATTGCGGGAGCTGGGAAGTGAATCCTCACCTATCGTCAATGCAAAACGATTGCAAACATCGAATAGCACGTATTCGTGCCAATTATCGATAGAAAGAACGATTGCGGGAGCTGGGAAGTGAATCCTCACCTACCGTCGATGCAAAACGATTGGGAACATGGAATAGCACGTATTCGTGCCAATTATCGATAGAAAGAACGATTGCGTGAGCTGGGAAGTGAATCCTCAGCTACCGTCGATGCAGAACGATTGGAAACATCGAATATCACGTATGCGTGCCAATTATCGATAGAAAGAACATTTGCGGGAGCTGGGAAGTGAATCCTTAGCTACCGTCGATGCAGAACGATTGTAAACATCGAATATCACATATTCGTGCCAATTAACGATAGAAAGAACGATTGCGGTTGCTGGGAAGTGAATTCTTAGCTACCGTCGATGCAGAACGATTGGAAACATCGAATATCACGTATGCGTGCCAATCATCGATAGAAAGGATGATTGCGGGAGCTGGGAAGTTAATCCTTACCTACCGTCGATGCAAAACGATTGGAAACATCGAATATCATGTATGCGTGCCAATCATCGATAGAAAGAACGATTGCTGGAGCTGGGAAGTGGATCCTTAGTTACCGTCGATGCAGAACGATTGGAAACATCGAATATCACGTATTCGTGCGAATTTTAGATAGAAAGAACGATTGCGGGAGCTGGGAAGTGAATCCTTACCTACCGTTTGATGCAAAACGATTGGAAACCTCGAATAGCACGTATTCGTGCCAATTATCGATAGAAAGAACGATTGCGGGAGCTGGGAAGTGAATCCTTACGTCCTGTCGATGCAAAACGATTGGAAACATCGAATAGCACGTATTCGTGCCAATTGTCGATAGAAAGAACGATTGCGGGAGCTGGGAAGTGAATCCTTAGCTACCGTCGATGCAGAACGATTGGAAACATCGAATATCACGTATTCGAGCCAATTACCGACAGAAAGAACGATTGCGAGGGCTGGGAAGTGAATCCTTACCTACCGTCGATGAAAAACGATTGGAAACATCGAATAGCACGTATTCGTGCCAATTATCGGTACAAAGAACGAATGCGGGAGCTGGGAAGTGAATCCTTTCCTACCGTCGATGCGAAACGATTGGAAACATCGAATATCACGTATTCGTGCGAATTTTAGATAGAACGAACGATTGCGGGAGCTGGAAAGTGGATCCTTAGCTACCGTCGATGCAGAACGATTGGAAACATCGAATAGCACGTATTCGTGCCAATCATCGATAGAAAGAACGATTGCGGGAGCTGGGAAGTGAATCCTTACCTCCCATCGATGCAAAACGATTGGAAACATCGAATAGCACGTATTCGTGCCAATTATCGATAGAAAGAACGATTGCGGGAGCTGGGAAGTGAATCCTTACCTACCGTCGATGCAAAACGATTGGAAACCTCGAATAGCACGTATTCGTGCCAATTATCGATAGAAACAACGATTGCGGGAGCTGGGAAGTGAATCCTTACGTCCTGTCGATGCAAAACGATTGGAAACATCGAATAGCACGTATTCGTGCCAATTGTCGATAGAAAGAACGATTGCGGGAGCTGGGAAGTGAATCCTTACCTCCCGTTCGATGCCAAACGATTGGAAACATCGAATAGCACGTATTCGTGCCAATTATCGATAGAAATAACGATTGCGGGAGCTGGGAAGTGAATCCTTAGCTACCGTCGATGAAAAACGATTGGAAACATCGAATATCACGTATTCGTGCCAATTTTAGATAGAAAGAACGATTGCTGGAGCTGGGAAGTGAATCCTCACCTACCGTCGATGCAAAACGATTGGAAACATCGAATATCACGTATTCGTCCGAATTTTAGATAGAAAGAACGATTGCGGGAGCTGGGAAGTGAATCCATACCTACCGTCGATGCGAAACGATTGGAAACATCGAATATCACGTATGCGTGCCAATTATCGATAGAACGAACGATTGCGGGAGCTGGAAAGTGGATCCTTAGCTACCGTGGATGCAGAACGATTGGAAACATCGAATATCACGTATTCGTGCCAATTTTAGATAGAAAGAACGATTGCTGGAGCTGGGAAGTGAATCCTTACCTACCGTCTATGCAAAACGATTGGAAACATCGAATATCACGTATGCGTGCTAATTATCGATAGAAAGAACGATTGCTGGAGCTGGGAAGTGAATCCTTGGCTACCGTCAATGCAGAACGATTGGAAACATCGAATTTCACGTATTCGTGTCAATTTTAGATAGAAAGAACGATTATGGGGGCAGGGAAGTGAATCCTTAGCTACCGTCGATGCAACACGATTGGAAACATCGAATATCACGTATTCGTGCGAATTTTAGATAGAAAGAATGATTGCGGGAGCTGGGAAGTGAATTCTTACCTACCGTCGATGCGAAACGATTGGAAACATCGAATATCACGTATGCGTGCCAATTATCGATAGAAAGAACGATTGCGGGAGCTGGAAAGTGGATCCTTAGCTACCGTCGATGCGAAACGATTGCAAACATCGAATAGCACGTATTCGTGCCAATTATCGATAGAAAGAACGATTGCGGGAGCTGGGAAGTGAATCCTTACCTACCGTCGATGCAACACGATTGGAAACATCGAATATCACGTATTCGTGCGAATTTTAGATAGAAAGAATGATTGCGGGAGCTGGGAAGTGAATTCTTACCTACCGTCGATGCGAAACGATTGGAAACATCGAATATCACGTATGCGTGCCAATTATCGATAGAAAGAACGATTGCTGGAGCTGGGAAGTGAATCCTTAGCTACCGTCGATGAAAAACGATTGGAAACATCGAATATCACGTATTCGTGCCAATTTTAGATAGAAAGAACGATTGCTGGAGCTGGGAAGTGAATCCTCACCTACCGTCGATGCAAAACGATTGGAAACATCGAATATCACGTATGCGTGCTAATTATCGATAGAAAGAACGATTGCGGGAGCTGGGAAGTGAATCCTTACCTACCGTCGATGCAAAATGATTGGAAACCTCGAATAGCACGTATTCGTGCCAATTATCGATAGAAAGAACGATTGCTGGAGCTGGGAAGTGAATCCTTACCTACCGTCGATGCAAAACGATTGGAAACCTCGAATAGCACGTATTCGTGCCAATTATCGATAGAAAGAACGATTGCTGGAGCTGGGAAGTGAATCCTTAGCTACCGTCGATGCAGAACGATTGGAAACATCGAATTTCACGTATGCGTGCCAATTATCGATAGAAAGAACGATTGCTGGAGCTGGGAAGTGAATCCTTAGCTACCGTCGATGAAAAACGATTGGAAACATCGAATATCACGTATTCGTGCCAATTTTAGATAGAAAGAACGATTGCTGGAGCTGGGAAGTGAATCCTCACCTACCGTCGATGCAAAACGATTGGAAACATCGAATATCACGTATGCGTGCTAATTATCGATAGAAAGAACGATTGCGGGAGCTGGGAAGTGAATCCTTACCTACCGTCGATCCAAAATGATTGGAAACCTCGAATAGCACGTATTCGTGCCAATTATCGATAGAAAGAACGATTGCTGGAGCTGGGAAGTGAATCCTTACCTACCGTCGATGCAAAACGATTGGAAACCTCGAATAGCGCGTATTCGTGCCAATTATCGATAGAAAGAACGATTGCTGGAGCTGGGAAGTGAATCCTTAGCTACCGTCGATGCAGAACGATTGGAAACATCGAATTTCACGTATGCGTGCCAATTATCGATAGAAAGAACGATTGCTGGAGCTGGGAAGTGAATCCTTAGC
The DNA here is from genome assembly GCA_963583965.1 of Nomada ferruginata. NCBI lineage: Eukaryota > Metazoa > Arthropoda > Insecta > Hymenoptera > Apidae > Nomada > Nomada ferruginata. Next base: position 996,473 of record OY757225.1, on the reverse strand, counting down.
TACCGTCGATGAAAAACGATTGGAAACATCGAATATCACGTATTCGTGCCAATTTTAGATAGAAAGAACGATTGCTGGAGCTGGGAAGTGAATCCTCACCTACCGTCGATGCAAAACGATTGGAAACATCGAATATCACGTATTCGTCCGAATTTTAGATAGAAAGAATGATTGCGGGAGCTGGGAAGTGAATCCATACCTACCGTCGATGCGAAACGATTGGAAACATCGAATATCACGTATGCGTGCCAATTATCGATAGAACGAACGATTGCGGGTGCTGGAAAGTGGATCCTTAGCTACCGTGGATGCAGAACGATTGGAAACATCGAATATCACGTATTCGTGCCAATTTTAGATAGAAAGAACGATTGCTGGAGCTGGGAAGTGAATCCTTACCTACCGTCTATGCAAAACGATTGGAAACATCGAATATCACGTATGCGTGCTAATTATCGATAGAAAGAACGATTGCTGGAGCTGGGAAGTGAATCCTTGGCTACCGTCAATGCAGAACGATTGGAAACATCTAATTTCACGTATTCGTGTCAATTTTAGATAGAAAGAACGTTTATGGGGGCAGGGAAGTGAATCCTTAGCTACCGTCGATGCAACACGATTGGAAACATCGAATATCACGTATTCGTGCGAATTTTAGATAGAAAGAATGATTGCGGGAGCTGGGAAGTGAATTCTTACCTACCGTCGATGCGAAACGATTGGAAACATCGAATATCACGTATGCGTGCCAATTATCGATAGAAAGAACGATTGCGGGAGCTGGAAAGTGGATCTTTAGCTACCGTCGATGCGAAACGATTGCAAACATCGAATAGCACGTATTCGTGCCAATTATCGATAGAAAGAACGATTGCGGGAGCTGGGAAGTGAATCCTTACCTACCGTCGATGCAACACGATTGGAAACATCGAATATCACGTATTCGTGCGAATTTTAGATAGAAAGAATGATTGCGGGAGCTGGGAAGTGAATTCTTACCTACCGTCGATGCGAAACGATTGGAAACATCGAATATCACGTATGCGTGCCAATTATCGATAGAAAGAACGATTGCTGGAGCTGGGAAGTGAATCCTTAGCTACCGTCGATGAAAAACGATTGGAAACATCGAATATCACGTATTCGTGCCAATTTTAGATAGAAAGAACGATTGCTGGAGCTGGGAAGTGAATCCTCACCTACCGTCGATGCAAAACGATTGGAAACATCGAATATCACGTATGCGTGCTAATTATCGATAGAAAGAACGATTGCGGGAGCTGGGAAGTGAATCCTTAACTACCGTCGATGCAAAACGATTGGAAACCTCGAATAGCATGTATTCGTGCCAATTATCGATAGAAAGAACGATTGCTGGAGCTGGGAAGTGAATCCTTAGCTACCGTCGATGCAGAACGATTGGAAACATCGAATTTCACGTATTCGTGTCAATTTTAGATAGAAAGAACGATTGCTGGAGCTGGGAAGTGAATCCTCACCTACCGTCGATGCAAAACGATTGGAAACATCGAATATCACGTATGCGTGCTAATTATCGATAGAAAGAACGATTGCGGGAGCTGGAAAGTGAATCCTTACCTACCGTCGATGCAAAATGATTGGAAACCTCGAATAGCACGTATTCGTGCCAATTATCGATAGAAAGAACGATTGCTGGAGCTGGGAAGTGAATCCTTAGCTACCGTCGATGAAAAACGATTGGAAACATCGAATAGCACGTATTCGTGCCAATTATCGATAGAAAGAACGATTGCGGGAGCTGGGAAGTGAATCCTCACCTATCGTCAATGCAAAACGATTGCAAACATCGAATAGCACGTATTCGTGCCAATTATCGATAGAAAGAACGATTGCGGGAGCTGGGAAGTGAATCCTCACCTAACGTCGATGCAAAACGATTGGGAACATGGAATAGCACGTATTCGTGCCAATTATCGATAGAAAGAACGATTGCGTGAGCTGGGAAGTGAATCCTCAGCTACCGTCGATGCAGAACGATTGGAAACATCGAATATCACGTATGCGTGCCAATTATCGATAGAAAGAACATTTGCGGGAGCTGGGAAGTGAATCCTTAGCTACCGTCGATGCAGAACGATTGTAAACATCGAATATCACATATTCGTGCCAATTAACGATAGAAAGAACGATTGCGGTTGCTGGGAAGTGAATTCTTAGCTACCGTCGATGCAGAACGATTGGAAACATCGAATATCACGTATGCGTGCCAATCATCGATAGAAAGGATGATTGCGGGAGCTGGGAAGTTAATCCTTACCTACCGTCGATGCAAAACGATTGGAAACATCGAATATCATGTATGCGTGCCAATCATCGATAGAAAGAACGATTGCTGGAGCTGGGAAGTGGATCCTTAGTTACCGTCGATGCAGAACGATTGGAAACATCGAATATCACGTATTCGTGCAAATTTTAGATAGAAAGAACGATTGCTGGAGCTGGGAAGTGAATCCTTACCTACCGTCGATGCAAAACGATTGGAAACATCGAATTTCACGTATTCGTGCCAATTATCCATAGAAAGAACGATTGCTGGAGCTGGGAAGTGAATCCTTACCTACCGTCGATGCAAAACGATTGGTAACCTCGAATAGCACGTATTCGTGCCAATTATCGATAGAAAGAACGATTGCTGGAGCTGGGAAGTGAATCCTTAGCTACCGTCGATGCAGAACGATTGGAAACATCGAATTTCACGTATTCGTGCCAATTATCCATAGAAAGAACGATTGCGGGAGCAGGGAAGTGAATCCATACCTACCGCCGATGCGAAACGATTGGAAACATCGAATATCACGTATTCGTGCGAATTTTAGATAGAAAGAATGATTGCGGGAGCTGGGAAGTGAATCCTTACCTGCCGTCGATGCGAAACGATTGGAAACATCAAATATCACGTATGCGTGCCAATTATCGATAGAACGAACGATTGCGGGAGCTGGAAAGTGGATCCTTAGCTACCGTCGATGCGAAACGATTGGAAACATCGAATATCACGTATTCGTGCCAATTTTAGATAGAAAGAACGATTGCTGGAGCTGGGAAGTGAATCCTCACCTACCGTCGATGCAAAACGATTGGAAACATCGAATATCACGTATTCGTGCTAATTATCGATAGAAAGAACGATTGCGGGAGCTGGGAAGTAAATCCTTAACTACCGTCGATGCAAAACGATTGGAAACCTCGAATAGCACGCATTCGTGCCAATTATCGATAGAAAGAACGATTGCGGGAGCTGGGAAGTGAATCCTTACCTACCGTCGATGCAAAACGATTGGAAACCTCGAATAGCACGCATTCGTGCCAATTATCGATAGAAAGAACGATTGCTGGAGCTGGGAAGTGAATCCTTAGCTACCGTCGATGCAGAACGATTGGAAACATCGAATATCACGTATTCGTGCAAATTTTAGATAGAAAGAACGATTGCTGGAGCTGGGAAGTGAATCCTTACCTACCGTCGATGCAAAACGATTGGAAACCTCGAATAGCACGTATTCGTGCCAATTATCGATAGAAAGACCGATTGCTGGAGCTGGGAAGTGAATCCTTAGCTACCGTCGATGCAGAACGATTGGAAACATCGAATTTCACGTATTCGTGTCAATTTTAGATAGAAAGAACGATTGCGGGAGCAGGGAAGTGAATCCATACCTACCGCCGATGCGAAACGATTGGAAACATCGAATATCACGTATTCGTGCGAATTTTAGATAGAAAGAATGATTGCGGGAGCTGGGAAGTGAATCCTTACCTGCCGTCGATGCGAAACGATTGGAAACATCGAATATCACGTATGCGTGCCAATTATCGATAGAAAGAACGATTGCGGGAGCTGGAAAGTGGATCTTTAGCTACCGTCGATGCGAAACGATTGCAAACATCGAATAGCACGTATTCGTGCCAATTATCGATAGAAAGAACGATTGCGGGAGCTGGGAAGTGAATCCTTACCTACCGTCGATGCAACACGATTGGAAACATCGAATATCACGTATTCGTGCGAATTTTAGATAGAAAGAATGATTGCGGGAGCTGGGAAGTGAATTCTTACCTACCGTCGATGCGAAACGATTGGAAACATCGAATATCACGTATGCGTGCCAATTATCGATAGAAAGAACGATTGCTGGAGCTGGGAAGTGAATCCTTAGCTACCGTCGATGAAAAACGATTGGAAACATCGAATATCACGTATTCGTGCCAATTTTAGATAGAAAGAACGATTGCTGGAGCTGGGAAGTGAATCCTCACCTACCGTCGATGCAAAACGATTGGAAACATCGAATATCACGTATGCGTGCTAATTATCGATAGAAAGAACGATTGCGGGAGCTGGGAAGTGAATCCTTAACTACCGTCGATGCAAAACGATTGGAAACCTCGAATAGCATGTATTCGTGCCAATTATCGATAGAAAGAACGATTGCTGGAGCTGGGAAGTGAATCCTTAGCTACCGTCGATGCAGAACGATTGGAAACATCGAATTTCACGTATTCGTGTCAATTTTAGATAGAAAGAACGATTGCTGGAGCTGGGAAGTGAATCCTCACCTACCGTCGATGCAAAACGATTGGAAACATCGAATATCACGTATGCGTGCTAATTATCGATAGAAAGAACGATTGCGGGAGCTGGGAAGTGAATCCTTACCTACCGTCGATGCAAAATGATTGGAAACCTCGAATAGCACGTATTCGTGCCAATTATCGATAGAAAGAACGATTGCTGGAGCTGGGAAGTGAATCCTTAGCTACCGTCGATGAAAAACGATTGGAAACATCGAATAGCACGTATTCGTGCCAATTATCGATAGAAAGAACGATTGCGGGAGCTGGGAAGTGAATCCTCACCTATCGTCAATGCAAAACGATTGCAAACATCGAATAGCACGTATTCGTGCCAATTATCGATAGAAAGAACGATTGCGGGAGCTGGGAAGTGAATCCTCACCTACCGTCGATGCAAAACGATTGGGAACATGGAATAGCACGTATTCGTGCCAATTATCGATAGAAAGAACGATTGCGTGAGCTGGGAAGTGAATCCTCAGCTACCGTCGATGCAGAACGATTGGAAACATCGAATATCACGTATGCGTGCCAATTATCGATAGAAAGAACATTTGCGGGAGCTGGGAAGTGAATCCTTAGCTACCGTCGATGCAGAACGATTGTAAACATCGAATATCACATATTCGTGCCAATTAACGATAGAAAGAACGATTGCGGTTGCTGGGAAGTGAATTCTTAGCTACCGTCGATGCAGAACGATTGGAAACATCGAATATCACGTATGCGTGCCAATCATCGATAGAAAGGATGATTGCGGGAGCTGGGAAGTTAATCCTTACCTACCGTCGATGCAAAACGATTGGAAACATCGAATATCATGTATGCGTGCCAATCATCGATAGAAAGAACGATTGCTGGAGCTGGGAAGTGGATCCTTAGTTACCGTCGATGCAGAACGATTGGAAACATCGAATATCACGTATTCGTGCAAATTTTAGATAGAAAGAACGATTGCTGGAGCTGGGAAGTGAATCCTTACCTACCGTCGATGCAAAACGATTGGAAACATCGAATTTCACGTATTCGTGCCAATTATCCATAGAAAGAACGATTGCTGGAGCTGGGAAGTGAATCCTTACCTACCGTCGATGCAAAACGATTGGTAACCTCGAATAGCACGTATTCGTGCCAATTATCGATAGAAAGAACGATTGCTGGAGCTGGGAAGTGAATCCTTAGCTACCGTCGATGCAGAACGATTGGAAACATCGAATTTCACGTATTCGTGCCAATTATCCATAGAAAGAACGATTGCGGGAGCAGGGAAGTGAATCCATACCTACCGCCGATGCGAAACGATTGGAAACATCGAATATCACGTATTCGTGCGAATTTTAGATAGAAAGAATGATTGCGGGAGCTGGGAAGTGAATCCTTACCTGCCGTCGATGCGAAACGATTGGAAACATCAAATATCACGTATGCGTGCCAATTATCGATAGAACGAACGATTGCGGGAGCTGGAAAGTGGATCCTTAGCTACCGTCGATGCGAAACGATTGGAAACATCGAATATCACGTATTCGTGCCAATTTTAGATAGAAAGAACGATTGCTGGAGCTGGGAAGTGAATCCTCACCTACCGTCGATGCAAAACGATTGGAAACATCGAATATCACGTATTCGTGCTAATTATCGATAGAAAGAACGATTGCGGGAGCTGGGAAGTGAATCCTTAACTACCGTCGATGCAAAACGATTGGAAACCTCGAATAGCACGCATTCGTGCCAATTATCGATAGAAAGAACGATTGCGGGAGCTGGGAAGTGAATCCTTACCTACCGTCGATGCAAAACGATTGGAAACCTCGAATAGCACGCATTCGTGCCAATTATCGATAGAAAGAACGATTGCTGGAGCTGGGAAGTGAATCCTTAGCTACCGTCGATGCAGAACGATTGGAAACATCGAATATCACGTATTCGTGCAAATTTTAGATAGAAAGAACGATTGCTGGAGCTGGGAAGTGAATCCTTACCTACCGTCGATGCAAAACGATTGGAAACCTCGAATAGCACGTATTCGTGCCAATTATCGATAGAAAGACCGATTGCTGGAGCTGGGAAGTGAATCCTTAGCTACCGTCGATGCAGAACGATTGGAAACATCGAATTTCACGTATTCGTGTCAATTTTAGATAGAAAGAACGATTGCGGGAGCAGGGAAGTGAATCCATACCTACCGCCGATGCGAAACGATTGGAAACATCGAATATCACGTATTCGTGCGAATTTTAGATAGAAAGAATGATTGCGGGAGCTGGGAAGTGAATCCTTACCTGCCGTCGATGCGAAACGATTGGAAACATCAAATATCACGTATGCGTGCCAATTATCGATAGAACGAACGATTGCGGGAGCTGGAAAGTGGATCCTTAGCTACCGTCGATGCGAAACGATTGCAAACATCGAATAGCACGTATTCGTGCCAATTATCGATAGAAAGAACGATTGCGGGAGCTGGGAAGTGAATCCTTACCTACCGTCGATGCAACACGATTGGAAACATCGAATATCACGTATTCGTGCGAATTTTAGATAGAAAGAATGATTGCGGGAGCTGGGAAGTGAATTCTTACCTACCGTCGATGCGAAACGATTGGAAACATCGAATATCACGTATGCGTGCCAATTATCGATAGAACGAACGATTGCGGGAGCTGGAAAGTGGATCCGTAGCTACCGTCGATGCAGAACGATTGGAAACATCGAATATCACGTATTCGTGCCAATTTTAGATAGAAAGAACGATTGCTGGAGCTGGGAAGTGAATCCTCACCTACCGTCGATGCAAAACGATTGGAAACATCGAATATCACGTATTCGTGCTAATTATCGATAGAAAGAACGATTGCGGGAGCTGGGAAGTAAATCCTTACCTACCGTCGATGCAAAACGATTGGAAACCTCGAATAGCACGCATTCGTGCCAATTATCGATAGAAAGAACGATTGCGGGAGCTGGGAAGTGAATCCTTACCTACCGTCGATGCAAAACGATTGGAAACCTCGAATAGCACGCATTCGTGCCAATTATCGATAGAAAGAACGATTGCTGGAGCTGGGAAGTGAATCCTTAGCTACCGTCGATGCAGAACGATTGGAAACATCGAATATCACGTATTCGTGCAAATTTTAGATAGAAAGAACGATTGCTGGAGCTGGGAAGTGAATCCTTACCTACCGTCGATGCAAAACGATTGGAAACCTCGAATAGCACGTATTCGTGCCAATTATCGATAGAAAGACCGATTGCTGGAGCTGGGAAGTGAATCCTTAGCTACCGTCGATGCAGAACGATTGGAAACATCGAATTTCACGTATTCGTGTCAATTTTAGATAGAAAGAACGATTGCGGGAGCAGGGAAGTGAATCCATACCTACCGCCGATGCGAAACGATTGGAAACATCGAATATCACGTATTCGTGCGAATTTTAGATAGAAAGAATGATTGCGGGAGCTGGGAAGTGAATCCTTACCTGCCGTCGATGCGAAACGATTGGAAACATCGAATATCACGTATGCGTGCCAATTATCGATAGAAAGAACGATTGCGGGAGCTGGAAAGTGGATCTTTAGCTACCGTCGATGCGAAACGATTGCAAACATCGAATAGCACGTATTCGTGCCAATTATCGATAGAAAGAACGATTGCGGGAGCTGGGAAGTGAATCCTTACCTACCGTCGATGCAACACGATTGGAAACATCGAATATCACGTATTCGTGCGAATTTTAGATAGAAAGAATGATTGCGGGAGCTGGGAAGTGAATTCTTACCTACCGTCGATGCGAAACGATTGGAAACATCGAATATCACGTATGCGTGCCAATTATCGATAGAAAGAACGATTGCTGGAGCTGGGAAGTGAATCCTTAGCTACCGTCGATGAAAAACGATTGGAAACATCGAATATCACGTATTCGTGCCAATTTTAGATAGAAAGAACGATTGCTGGAGCTGGGAAGTGAATCCTCACCTACCGTCGATGCAAAACGATTGGAAACATCGAATATCACGTATGCGTGCTAATTATCGATAGAAAGAACGATTGCGGGAGCTGGGAAGTGAATCCTTAACTACCGTCGATGCAAAACGATTGGAAACCTCGAATAGCATGTATTCGTGCCAATTATCGATAGAAAGAACGATTGCTGGAGCTGGGAAGTGAATCCTTAGCTACCGTCGATGCAGAACGATTGGAAACATCGAATTTCACGTATTCGTGTCAATTTTAGATAGAAAGAACGATTGCTGGAGCTGGGAAGTGAATCCTCACCTACCGTCGATGCAAAACGATTGGAAACATCGAATATCACGTATGCGTGCTAATTATCGATAGAAAGAACGATTGCGGGAGCTGGGAAGTGAATCCTTACCTACCGTCGATGCAAAATGATTGGAAACCTCGAATAGCACGTATTCGTGCCAATTATCGATAGAAAGAACGATTGCTGGAGCTGGGAAGTGAATCCTTAGCTACCGTCGATGAAAAACGATTGGAAACATCGAATAGCACGTATTCGTGCCAATTATCGATAGAAAGAACGATTGCGGGAGCTGGGAAGTGAATCCTCACCTATCGTCAATGCAAAACGATTGCAAACATCGAATAGCACGTATTCGTGCCAATTATCGATAGAAAGAACGATTGCGGGAGCTGGGAAGTGAATCCTCACCTACCGTCGATGCAAAACGATTGGGAACATGGAATAGCACGTATTCGTGCCAATTATCGATAGAAAGAACGATTGCGTGAGCTGGGAAGTGAATCCTCAGCTACCGTCGATGCAGAACGATTGGAAACATCGAATATCACGTATGCGTGCCAATTATCGATAGAAAGAACATTTGCGGGAGCTGGGAAGTGAATCCTTAGCTACCGTCGATGCAGAACGATTGTAAACATCGAATATCACATATTCGTGCCAATTAACGATAGAAAGAACGATTGCGGTTGCTGGGAAGTGAATTCTTAGCTACCGTCGATGCAGAACGATTGGAAACATCGAATATCACGTATGCGTGCCAATCATCGATAGAAAGGATGATTGCGGGAGCTGGGAAGTTAATCCTTACCTACCGTCGATGCAAAACGATTGGAAACATCGAATATCATGTATGCGTGCCAATCATCGATAGAAAGAACGATTGCTGGAGCTGGGAAGTGGATCCTTAGTTACCGTCGATGCAGAACGATTGGAAACATCGAATATCACGTATTCGTGCAAATTTTAGATAGAAAGAACGATTGCTGGAGCTGGGAAGTGAATCCTTACCTACCGTCGATGCAAAACGATTGGAAACATCGAATTTCACGTATTCGTGCCAATTATCCATAGAAAGAACGATTGCTGGAGCTGGGAAGTGAATCCTTACCTACCGTCGATGCAAAACGATTGGTAACCTCGAATAGCACGTATTCGTGCCAATTATCGATAGAAAGAACGATTGCTGGAGCTGGGAAGTGAATCCTTAGCTACCGTCGATGCAGAACGATTGGAAACATCGAATTTCACGTATTCGTGCCAATTATCCATAGAAAGAACGATTGCGGGAGCAGGGAAGTGAATCCATACCTACCGCCGATGCGAAACGATTGGAAACATCGAATATCACGTATTCGTGCGAATTTTAGATAGAAAGAATGATTGCGGGAGCTGGGAAGTGAATCCTTACCTGCCGTCGATGCGAAACGATTGGAAACATCAAATATCACGTATGCGTGCCAATTATCGATAGAACGAACGATTGCGGGAGCTGGAAAGTGGATCCTTAGCTACCGTCGATGCGAAACGATTGGAAACATCGAATATCACGTATTCGTGCCAATTTTAGATAGAAAGAACGATTGCTGGAGCTGGGAAGTGAATCCTCACCTACCGTCGATGCAAAACGATTGGAAACATCGAATATCACGTATTCGTGCTAATTATCGATAGAAAGAACGATTGCGGGAGCTGGGAAGTGAATCCTTAACTACCGTCGATGCAAAACGATTGGAAACCTCGAATAGCACGCATTCGTGCCAATTATCGATAGAAAGAACGATTGCGGGAGCTGGGAAGTGAATCCTTACCTACCGTCGATGCAAAACGATTGGAAACCTCGAATAGCACGCATTCGTGCCAATTATCGATAGAAAGAACGATTGCTGGAGCTGGGAAGTGAATCCTTAGCTACCGTCGATGCAGAACGATTGGAAACATCGAATATCACGTATTCGTGCAAATTTTAGATAGAAAGAACGATTGCTGGAGCTGGGAAGTGAATCCTTACCTACCGTCGATGCAAAACGATTGGAAACCTCGAATAGCACGTATTCGTGCCAATTATCGATAGAAAGACCGATTGCTGGAGCTGGGAAGTGAATCCTTAGCTACCGTCGATGCAGAACGATTGGAAACATCGAATTTCACGTATTCGTGTCAATTTTAGATAGAAAGAACGATTGCGGGAGCAGGGAAGTGAATCCATACCTACCGCCGATGCGAAACGATTGGAAACATCGAATATCACGTATTCGTGCGAATTTTAGATAGAAAGAATGATTGCGGGAGCTGGGAAGTGAATCCTTACCTGCCGTCGATGCGAAACGATTGGAAACATCAAATATCACGTATGCGTGCCAATTATCGATAGAACGAACGATTGCGGGAGCTGGAAAGTGGATCCTTAGCTACCGTCGATGCGAAACGATTGCAAACATCGAATAGCACGTATTCGTGCCAATTATCGATAGAAAGAACGATTGCGGGAGCTGGGAAGTGAATCCTTACCTACCGTCGATGCAACACGATTGGAAACATCGAATATCACGTATTCGTGCGAATTTTAGATAGAAAGAATGATTGCGGGAGCTGGGAAGTGAATTCTTACCTACCGTCGATGCGAAACGATTGGAAACATCGAATATCACGTATGCGTGCCAATTATCGATAGAACGAACGATTGCGGGAGCTGGAAAGTGGATCCGTAGCTACCGTCGATGCAGAACGATTGGAAACATCGAATATCACGTATTCGTGCCAATTTTAGATAGAAAGAACGATTGCTGGAGCTGGGAAGTGAATCCTCACCTACCGTCGATGCAAAACGATTGGAAACATCGAATATCACGTATGCGTGCTAATTATCGATAGAAAGAACGATTGCGGGAGCTGGGAAGTGAATCCTTACCTACCGTCGATGCAAAACGATTGGAAACCTCGAATAGCACGCATTCGTGCCAATTATCGATAGAAAGAACGATTGCTGGAGCTGGGAAGTGAATCCTTAGCTACCGTCGATGCAGAACGATTGGAAACATCGAATTTCACGTATTCGTGTCAATTTTAGATAGAAAGAACGATTGCGGGAGCAGGGAAGTGAATCCATACCTACCGCCGATGCGAAACGATTGGAAACATCGAATATCACGTATCCGTGCGAATTTTAGATAGAAAGAACGATTATGGGGGCAGGGAAGTGAATCCTTAGCTACCGCCGATGCGAAACGATTGGAAACATCGAATATCACGTATTCGTCCGAATTTTAGATAGAAAGAATGATTGCGGGAGCTGGGAAGTGAATCCTTACCTACCGTCGATGCAAAACGATTGGAAACCTCGAATAGCACGTATTCGTGCCAATTATCGATAGAAAGACCGATTGCTGGAGCTGGGAAGTGAATCCTTAGCTACCGTCGATGCAGAACGATTGGAAACATCGAATTTCACGTATTCGTGCCAATTATCCATAGAAAGAACGATTGCGGGAGCAGGGAAGTGAATCCATACCTACCGCCGATGCGAAACGATTGGAAACATCGAATATCACGTATTCGTGCGAATTTTAGATAGAAAGAATGATTGCGGGAGCTGGGAAGTGAATCCTTACCTGCCGTCGATGCGAAACGATTGGAAACATCAAATATCACGTATGCGTGCCAATTATCGATAGAACGAACGATTGCGGGAGCTGGAAAGTGGATCCTTAGCTACCGTCGATGCGAAACGATTGCAAACATCGAATAGCACGTATTCGTGCCAATTATCGATAGAAAGAACGATTGCGGGAGCTGGGAAGTGAATCCTTACCTACCGTCGATGCAACACGATTGGAAACATCGAATATCACGTATTCGTGCGAATTTTAGATAGAAAGAATGATTGCGGGAGCTGGGAAGTGAATTCTTACCTACCGTCGATGCGAAACGATTGGAAACATCGAATATCACGTATGCGTGCCAATTATCGATAGAACGAACGATTGCGGGAGCTGGAAAGTGGATCCGTAGCTACCGTCGATGCAGAACGATTGGAAACATCGAATATCACGTATTCGTGCCAATTTTAGATAGAAAGAACGATTGCTGGAGCTGGGAAGTGAATCCTCACCTACCGTCGATGCAAAACGATTGGAAACATCGAATATCACGTATGCGTGCTAATTATCGATAGAAAGAACGATTGCGGGAGCTGGGAAGTGAATCCTTACCTACCGTCGATGCAAAACGATTGGAAACCTCGAATAGCACGCATTCGTGCCAATTATCGATAGAAAGAACGATTGCTGGAGCTGGGAAGTGAATCCTTAGCTACCGTCGATGCAGAACGATTGGAAACATCGAATTTCACGTATTCGTGCCAATTATCCATAGAAAGAACGATTGCGGGAGCAGGGAAGTGAATCCATACCTACCGCCGATGCGAAACGATTGGAAACATCGAATATCACGTATCCGTGCGAATTTTAGATAGAAAGAACGATTATGGGGGCAGGGAAGTGAATCCTTAGCTACCGCCGATGCGAAACGATTGGAAACATCGAATATCACGTATTCGTCCGAATTTTAGATAGAAAGAATGATTGCGGGAGCTGGGAAGTGAATCCATACCTACCGTCGATGCGAAACGATTGGAAACATCGAATATCACGTATTCGTGCCAATTATCGATAGAAAGAACGATTGCGGGAGCTGGGAAGTGAATCCTTACCTCCCGTCGATGCAGAACGATTGGAAACATCGAATGTAACGTATTCGAGCCAATTACCGACAGAAAGAACGATTGCGAGGGCTGGGAAGTGAATCCTTACCTACCGTCGATGAAAAACGATTGGAAACATCGTATAGCACGTATTCGTGCCAATTATCGATAGAAAGAACGATTGCGGGAGCTGGGAAATGAATCCTCACCTATCGTCGATGCAAAACGATTGCAAACATCGAATAGCACGTATTCGTGCCAATTATCGATAGAAAGAACGATTGCGGGAGCTGGGAAGTGAATCCTTACCTACCGTCGATGCAACACGATTGGAAACATCGAATATCACGTATTCGTGCGAATTTTAGATAGAAAGAATGATTGCGGGAGCTGGGAAGTGAATTCTTACCTACCGTCGATGCGAAACGATTGGAAACATCGAATATCACGTATGCGTGCCAATTATCGATAGAAAGAACGATTGCTGGAGCTGGGAAGGGAATCCTTAGCTACCGTCGATGAAAAACGATTGGAAACATCGAATATCACGTATTCGTGCCAATTTTAGATAGAAAGAACGATTGCTGGAGCTGGGAAGTGAATCCTCACCTACCGTCGATGCAAAACGATTGGAAACATCGAATATCACGTATGCGTGCTAATTATCGATAGAAAGAACGATTGCGGGAGCTGGGAAGTGAATCCTTACCTACCGTCGATGCAAAATGATTGGAAACCTCGAATAGCACGTATTCGTGCCAATTATCGATAGAAAGAACGATTGCTGGAGCTGGGAAGTGAATCCTTACCTACCGTCGATGCAAAACGATTGGAAACCTCGAATAGCACGTATTCGTGCCAATTATCGATAGAAAGAACGATTGCTGGAGCTGGGAAGTGAATCCTTAGCTACCGTCGATGCAGAACGATTGGAAACATCGAATTTCACGTATGCGTGCCAATTATCGATAGAAAGAACGATTGCTGGAGCTGGGAAGTGAATCCTTAGCTACCGTCGATGAAAAACGATTGGAAACATCGAATATCACGTATTCGTGCCAATTTTAGATAGAAAGAACGATTGCTGGAGCTGGGAAGTGAATCCTCACCTACCGTCGATGCAAAACGATTGGAAACATCGAATATCACGTATGCGTGCTAATTATCGATAGAAAGAACGATTGCGGGAGCTGGGAAGTGAATCCTTACCTACCGTCGATGCAAAATGATTGGAAACCTCGAATAGCACGTATTCGTGCCAATTATCGATAGAAAGAACGATTGCTGGAGCTGGGAAGTGAATCCTTACCTACCGTCGATGCAAAACGATTGGAAACCTCGAATAGCACGTATTCGTGCCAATTATCGATAGAAAGAACGATTGCTGGAGCTGGGAAGTGAATCCTTAGCTACCGTCGATGCAGAACGATTGGAAACATCGAATTTCACGTATGCGTGCCAATTATCGATAGAAAGAACGATTGCTGGAGCTGGGAAGTGAATCCTTAGCTACCGTCGATGAAAAACGATTGGAAACATCGAATATCACGTATTCGTGCCAATTTTAGATAGAAAGAACGATTGCTGGAGCTGGGAAGTGAATCCTCACCTACCGTCGATGCAAAACGATTGGAAACATCGAATATCACGTATTCGTCCGAATTTTAGATAGAAAGAATGATTGCGGGAGCTGGGAAGTGAATCCATACCTACCGTCGATGCGAAACGATTGGAAACATCGAATATCACGTATGCGTGCCAATTATCGATAGAACGAACGATTGCGGGAGCTGGAAAGTGGATCCTTAGCTACCGTGGATGCAGAACGATTGGAAACATCGAATATCACGTATTCGTGCCAATTTTAGATAGAAAGAACGATTGCTGGAGCTGGGAAGTGAATCCTTACCTACCGTCTATGCAAAACGATTGGAAACATCGAATATCACGTATGCGTGCTAATTATCGATAGAAAGAACGATTGCTGGAGCTGGGAAGTGAATCCTTGGCTACCGTCAATGCAGAACGATTGGAAACATCGAATTTCACGTATTCGTGTCAATTTTAGATAGAAAGAACGATTATGGGGGCAGGGAAGTGAATCCTTAGCTACCGTCGATGCAACACGATTGGAAACATCGAATATCACGTATTCGTGCGAATTTTAGATAGAAAGAATGATTGCGGGAGCTGGGAAGTGAATTCTTACCTACCGTCGATGCGAAACGATTGGAAACATCGAAAATCACGTATGCGTGCCAATTATCGATAGAAAGAACGATTGCGGGAGCTGGAAAGTGGATCTTTAGCTACCGTCGATGCGAAACGATTGCAAACATCGAATAGCACGTATTCGTGCCATTTATCGATAGAAAGAACGATTGCGGGAGCTGGGAAGTGAATCCTTACCTACCGTCGATGCAACACGATTGGAAACATCGAATATCACGTATTCGTGCGAATTTTAGATAGAAAGAATGATTGCGGGAGCTGGGAAGTGAATTCTTACCTACCGTCGATGCGAAACGATTGGAAACATCGAATATCACGTATGCGTGCCAATTATCGATAGAAAGAACGATTGCTGGAGCTGGGAAGTGAATCCTTAGCTACCGTCGATGAAAAACGATTGGAAACATCGAATATCACGTATTCGTGCCAATTTTAGATAGAAAGAACGATTGCTGGAGCTGGGAAGTGAATCCTCACCTACCGTCGATGCAAAACGATTGGAAACATCGAATATCACGTATGCGTGCTAATTATCGATAGAAAGAACGATTGCGGGAGCTGGGAAGTGAATCCTTACCTACCGTCGATGCAAAACGATTGGAAACCTCGAATAGCATGTATTCGTGCCAATTATCGATAGAAAGAACGATTGCTGGAGCTGGGAAGTGAATCCTTAGCTACCGTCGATGCAGAACGATTGGAAACATCGAATTTCACGTATTCGTGTCAATTTTAGATAGAAAGAACGATTGCTGGAGCTGGGAAGTGAATCCTCACCTACCGTCGATGCAAAACGATTGGAAACATCGAATATCACGTATGCGTGCTAATTATCGATAGAAAGAACGATTGCGGGAGCTGGGAAGTGAATCCTTACCTACCGTCGATGCAAAATGATTGGAAACCTCGAATAGCACGTATTCGTGCCAATTATCGATAGAAAGAACGATTGCTGGAGCTGGGAAGTGAATCCTTAGCTACCGTCGATGAAAAACGATTGGAAACATCGAATAGCACGTATTCGTGCCAATTATCGATAGAAAGAACGATTGCGGGAGCTGGGAAGTGAATCCTCACCTATCGTCAATGCAAAACGATTGCAAACATCGAATAGCACGTATTCGTGCCAATTATCGATAGAAAGAACGATTGCGGGAGCTGGGAAGTGAATCCTCACCTACCGTCGATGCAAAACGATTGGGAACATGGAATAGCACGTATTCGTGCCAATTATCGATAGAAAGAACGATTGCGGGAGCTGGGAAGTGAATCCTCAGCTACCGTCGATGCAGAACGATTGGAAACATCGAATATCACGTATGCGTGCCAATTATCGATAGAAAGAACATTTGCGGGAGCTGGGAAGTGAATCCTTAGCTACCGTCGATGCAGAACGATTGTAAACATCGAATATCACATATTCGTGCCAATTAACGATAGAAAGAACGATTGCGGTTGCTGGGAAGTGAATTCTTAGCTACCGTCGATGCAGAACGATTGGAAACATCGAATATCACGTATGCGTGCCAATCATCGATAGAAAGGATGATTGCGGGAGCTGGGAAGTTAATCCTTACCTACCGTCGATGCAAAACGATTGGAAACATCGAATATCATGTATGCGTGCCAATCATCGATAGAAAGAACGATTGCTGGAGCTGGGAAGTGGATCCTTAGTTACCGTCGATGCAGAACGATTGGAAACATCGAATATCACGTATTCGTGCAAATTTTAGATAGAAAGAACGATTGCTGGAGCTGGGAAGTGAATCCTTACCTACCGTCGATGCAAAACGATTGGAAACATCGAATTTCACGTATTCGTGCCAATTATCCATAGAAAGAACGATTGCTGGAGCTGGGAAGTGAATCCTTACCTACCGTCGATGCAAAACGATTGGTAACCTCGAATAGCACGTATTCGTGCCAATTATCGATAGAAAGAACGATTGCTGGAGCTGGGAAGTGAATCCTTAGCTACCGTCGATGCAGAACGATTGGAAACATCGAATTTCACGTATTCGTGCCAATTATCCATAGAAAGAACGATTGCGGGAGCAGGGAAGTGAATCCATACCTACCGCCGATGCGAAACGATTGGAAACATCGAATATCACGTATTCGTGCGAATTTTAGATAGAAAGAATGATTGCGGGAGCTGGGAAGTGAATCCTTACCTGCCGTCGATGCGAAACGATTGGAAACATCAAATATCACGTATGCGTGCCAATTATCGATAGAACGAACGATTGCGGGAGCTGGAAAGTGGATCCTTAGCTACCGTCGATGCGAAACGATTGGAAACATCGAATATCACGTATTCGTGCCAATTTTAGATAGAAAGAACGATTGCTGGAGCTGGGAAGTGAATCCTCACCTACCGTCGATGCAAAACGATTGGAAACATCGAATATCACGTATTCGTGCTAATTATCGATAGAAAGAACGATTGCGGGAGCTGGGAAGTGAATCCTTAACTACCGTCGATGCAAAACGATTGGAAACCTCGAATAGCACGCATTCGTGCCAATTATCGATAGAAAGAACGATTGCGGGAGCTGGGAAGTGAATCCTTAACTACCGTCGATGCAAAACGATTGGAAACCTCGAATAGCACGCATTCGTGCCAATTATCGATAGAAAGAACGATTGCTGGAGCTGGGAAGTGAATCCTTAGCTACCGCCGATGCAGAACGATTGGAAACATCGAATTACACGTATTCGTGCCAATTATCCATAGAAAGAACGATTGCGGGAGCAGGGAAGTGAATCCATACCTACCGCCGATGCGAAACGATTGGAAACCGCGAATAGCATGTATGCGTGCCAATCATCGATAGAAAGAACGATTGCTTGAGCTGGGAAGTGGATCCTTTGTTACCGTCGATGCAGAACGATTGGAAACATCGAATATCACGTATTCGTGCAAATTTTAGATAGAAAGAACGATTGCTGGAGCTGGGAAGTGAATCCTTACCTACCGTCGATGCAAAACGATTGGAAACCTCGAATAGCACGTATTCGTGCCAATTATCGATAGAAAGACCGATTGCTGGAGCTGGGAAGTGAATCCGTAGCTACCGTCGATGCAGAACGATTGGAAACATCGAATTTCACGTATTCGTGTCAATTTTAGATAGAAAGAACGATTGCGGGAGCAGGGAAGTGAATCCATACCTACCGCCGATGCGAAACGATTGGAAACATCGAATATCACGTATTCGTGCGAATTTTAGATAGAAAGAATGATTGCGGGAGCTGGGAAGTGAATCCTTACCTGCCGTCGATGCGAAACGATTGGAAACATCAAATATCACGTATGCGTGCCAATTATCGATAGAACGAACGATTGCGGGAGCTGGAAAGTGGATCCTTAGCTACCGTCGATGCGAAACGATTGCAAACATCGAATAGCACGTATTCGTGCCAATTATCGATAGAAAGAACGATTGCGGGAGCTGGGAAGTGAATCCTTACCTACCGTCGATGCAACACGATTGGAAACATCGAATATCACGTATTCGTGCGAATTTTAGATAGAAAGAATGATTGCGGGAGCTGGGAAGTGAATTCTTACCTACCGTCGATGCGAAACGATTGGAAACATCGAATATCACGTATGCGTGCCAATTATCGATAGAACGAACGATTGCGGGAGCTGGAAAGTGGATCCGTAGCTACCGTCGATGCAGAACGATTGGAAACATCGAATATCACGTATTCGTGCCAATTTTAGATAGAAAGAACGATTGCTGGAGCTGGGAAGTGAATCCTCACCTACCGTCGATGCAAAACGATTGGAAACATCGAATATCACGTATGCGTGCTAATTATCGATAGAAAGAACGATTGCTGGAGCTGGGAAGTGAATCCTTAGCTACCGTCGATGCAGAACGATTGGAAACATCGAATTTCACGTATTCGTGTCAATTTTAGATAGAAAGAACGATTGCTGGAGCTGGGAAGTGAATCCTCACCTACCGTCGATGCAAAACGATTGGAAACATCGAATATCACGTATGCGTGCTAATTATCGATAGAAAGAACGATTGCGGGAGCTGGGAAGTGAATCCTTACCTACCGTCGATGCAAAATGATTGGAAACCTCGAATAGCACGTGTTCGTGCCAATTATCGATAGAAAGAACGATTGCTGGAGCTGGGAAGTGAATCCTTAGCTACCGTCGATGAAAAACGATTGGAAACATCGAATAGCACGTATTCGTGCCAATTATCGATAGAAAGAACGATTGCGGGAGCTGGGAAGTGAATCCTCACCTATCGTCAATGCAAAACGATTGCAAACATCGAATAGCACGTATTCGTGCCAATTATCGATAGAAAGAACGATTGCGGGAGCTGGGAAGTGAATCCTCACCTACCGTCGATGCAAAACGATTGGGAACATGGAATAGCACGTATTCGTGCCAATTATCGATAGAAAGAACGATTGCGGGAGCTGGGAAGTGAATCCTCAGCTACCGTCGATGCAGAACGATTGGAAACATCGAATATCACGTATGCGTGCCAATTATCGATAGAAAGAACATTTGCGGGAGCTGGGAAGTGAATCCTTAGCTACCGTCGATGCAGAACGATTGTAAACATCGAATATCACATATTCGTGCCAATTAACGATAGAAAGAACGATTGCGGTTGCTGGGAAGTGAATTCTTAGCTACCGTCGATGCAGAACGATTGGAAACATCGAATATCACGTATGCGTGCCAATCATCGATAGAAAGGATGATTGCGGGAGCTGGGAAGTTAATCCTTACCTACCGTCGATGCAAAACGATTGGAAACATCGAATATCATGTATGCGTGCCAATCATCGATAGAAAGAACGATTGCTGGAGCTGGGAAGTGGATCCTTAGTTACCGTCGATGCAGAACGATTGGAAACATCGAATATCACGTATTCGTGCAAATTTTAGATAGAAAGAACGATTGCTGGAGCTGGGAAGTGAATCCTTACCTACCGTCGATGCAAAACGATTGGAAACATCGAATTTCACGTATTCGTGCCAATTATCCATAGAAAGAACGATTGCTGGAGCTGGGAAGTGAATCCTTACCTACCGTCGATGCAAAACGATTGGTAACCTCGAATAGCACGTATTCGTGCCAATTATCGATAGAAAGAACGATTGCTGGAGCTGGGAAGTGAATCCTTAGCTACCGTCGGTGCAGAACGATTGGAAACATCGAATTTCACGTATTCGAGCCAATTATCCATAGAAAGAACGATTGCGGGAGCAGGGAAGTGAATCCATACCTACCGCCGATGCGAAACGATTGGAAACATCGAATATCACGTATTCGTGCGAATTTTAGATAGAAAGAATGATTGCGGGAGCTGGGAAGTGAATCCTTACCTGCCGTCGATGCGAAACGATTGGAAACATCAAATATCACGTATGCGTGCCAATTATCGATAGAACGAACGATTGCGGGAGCTGGAAAGTGGATCCTTAGCTACCGTCGATGCGAAACGATTGGAAACATCGAATATCACGTATTCGTGCCAATTTTAGATAGAAAGAACGATTGCTGGAGCTGGGAAGTGAATCCTCACCTACCGTCGATGCAAAACGATTGGAAACATCGAATATCACGTATGCGTGCTAATTATCGATAGAAAGAACGATTGCGGGAGCTGGGAAGTGAATCCTTAACTACCGTCGATGCAAAACGATTGGAAACCTCGAATAGCACGCATTCGTGCCAATTATCGATAGAAAGAACGATTGCGGGAGCTGGGAAGTGAATCCTTACCTACCGTCGATGCAAAACGATTGGAAACCTCGAATAGCACGCATTCGTGCCAATTATCGATAGAAAGAACGATTGCTGGAGCTGGGAAGTGAATCCTTAGCTACCGTCGATGCAGAACGATTGGAAACATCGAATTTCACGTATTCGTGCCAATTATCCATAGAAAGAACGATTGCGGGAGCAGGGAAGTGAATCCATACCTACCGCCGATGCGAAACGATTGGAAACATCGAATATCACGTATTCGTGCGAATTTTAGATAGAAAGAATGATTGCGGGAGCTGGGAAGTGAATCCTTACCTGCCGTCGATGCGAAACGATTGGAAACATCAAATATCACGTATGCGTGCCAATTATCGATAGAACGAACGATTGCGGGAGCTGGAAAGTGGATCCTTAGCTACCGTCGATGCGAAACGATTGGAAACATCGAATATCACGTATTCGTGCCAATTTTAGATAGAAAGAACGATTGCTGGAGCTGGGAAGTGAATCCTCACCTACCGTCGATGCAAAACGATTGGAAACATCGAATATCACGTATTCGTGCTAATTATCGATAGAAAGAACGATTGCGGGAGCTGGGAAGTGAATCCTTAACTACCGTCGATGCAAAACGATTGGAAACCTCGAATAGCACGCATTCGTGCCAATTATCGATAGAAAGAACGATTGCGGGAGCTGGGAAGTGAATCCTTAACTACCGTCGATGCAAAACGATTGGAAACCTCGAATAGCACGCATTCGTGCCAATTATCGATAGAAAGAACGATTGCTGGAGCTGGGAAGTGAATCCTTAGCTACCGTCGATGCAGAACGATTGGAAACATCGAATTTCACGTATTCGTGCCAATTATCCATAGAAAGAACGATTGCGGGAGCAGGGAAGTGAATCCATACCTACCGCCGATGCGAAACGATTGGAAACCGCGAATAGCATGTATGCGTGCCAATCATCGATAGAAAGAACGATTGCTGGAGCTGGGAAGTGGATCCTTTGTTACCGTCGATGCAGAACGATTGGAAACATCGAATATCACGTATTCGTGCAAATTTTAGATAGAAAGAACGATTGCTGGAGCTGGGAAGTGAATCCTTACCTACCGTCGATGCAAAACGATTGGAAACCTCGAATAGCACGTATTCGTGCCAATTATCGATAGAAAGACCGATTGCTGGAGCTGGGAAGTGAATCCTTAGCTACCGTCGATGCAGAACGATTGGAAACATCGAATTTCACGTATTCGTGTCAATTTTAGATAGAAAGAACGATTGCGGGAGCAGGGAAGTGAATCCATACCTACCGCCGATGCGAAACGATTGGAAACATCGAATATCACGTATTCGTGCGAATTTTAGATAGAAAGAATGATTGCGGGAGCTGGGAAGTGAATCCTTACCTGCCGTCGATGCGAAACGATTGGAAACATCAAATATCACGTATGCGTGCCAATTATCGATAGAACGAACGATTGCGGGAGCTGGAAAGTGGATCCTTAGCTACCGTCGATGCGAAACGATTGCAAACATCGAATAGCACGTATTCGTGCCAATTATCGATAGAAAGAACGATTGCGGGAGCTGGGAAGTGAATCCTTACCTACCGTCGATGCAACACGATTGGAAACATCGAATATCACGTATTCGTGCGAATTTTAGATAGAAAGAATGATTGCGGGAGCTGGGAAGTGAATTCTTACCTACCGTCGATGCGAAACGATTGGAAACATCGAATATCACGTATGCGTGCCAATTATCGATAGAACGAACGATTGCGGGAGCTGGAAAGTGGATCCGTAGCTACCGTCGATGCAGAACGATTGGAAACATCGAATATCACGTATTCGTGCCAATTATCGATAGAAAGAACGATTGCGGGAGCTGGGAAGTGAATCCTCACCTACCGTCGATGCAAAACGATTGGGAACATGGAATAGCACGCATTCGTGCCAATTATCGATAGAAAGAACGATTGCGGGAGCTGGGAAGTGAATCCTCAGCTACCGTCGATGCAGAACGATTGGAAACATCGAATATCACGTATGCGTGCCAATTATCGATAGAAAGAACATTTGCGGGAGCTGGGAAGTGAATCCTTAGCTACCGTCGATGCAGAACGATTGTAAACATCGAATATCACATATTCGTGCCAATTAACGATAGAAAGAACGATTGCGGTTGCTGGGAAGTGAATTCTTAGCTACCGTCGATGCAGAACGATTGGAAACATCGAATATCACGTATGCGTGCCAATCATCGATAGAAAGGATGATTGCGGGAGCTGGGAAGTTAATCCTTACCTACCGTCGATGCAAAACGATTGGAAACATCGAATATCATGTATGCGTGCCAATCATCGATAGAAAGAACGATTGCTGGAGCTGGGAAGTGGATCCTTAGTTACCGTCGATGCAGAACGATTGGAAACATCGAATATCACGTATTCGTGCAAATTTTAGATAGAAAGAACGATTGCTGGAGCTGGGAAGTGAATCCTTACCTACCGTCGATGCAAAACGATTGGAAACATCGAATTTCACGTATTCGTGCCAATTATCCATAGAAAGAACGATTGCTGGAGCTGGGAAGTGAATCCTTACCTACCGTCGATGCAAAACGATTGGTAACCTCGAATAGCACGTATTCGTGCCAATTATCGATAGAAAGAACGATTGCTGGAGCTGGGAAGTGAATCCTTAGCTACCGTCGATGCAGAACGATTGGAAACATCGAATTTCACGTATTCGAGCCAATTATCCATAGAAAGAACGATTGCGGGAGCAGGGAAGTGAATCCATACCTATCGCCGATGCGAAACGATTGGAAACATCGAATATCACGTATTCGTGCGAATTTTAGATAGAAAGAATGATTGCGGGAGCTGGGAAGTGAATCCTTACCTGCCGTCGATGCGAAACGATTGGAAACATCAAATATCACGTATGCGTGCCAATTATCGATAGAACGAACGATTGCGGGAGCTGGAAAGTGGATCCTTAGCTACCGTCGATGCGAAACGATTGGAAACATCGAATATCACGTATTCGTGCCAATTTTAGATAGAAAGAACGATTGCTGGAGCTGGGAAGTGAATCCTCACCTACCGTCGATGCAAAACGATTGGAAACATCGAATATCACGTATGCGTGCTAATTATCGATAGAAAGAACGATTGCGGGAGCTGGGAAGTGAATCCTTAACTACCGTCGATGCAAAACGATTGGAAACCTCGAATAGCACGCATTCGTGCCAATTATCGATAGAAAGAACGATTGCGGGAGCTGGGAAGTGAATCCTTACCTACCGTCGATGCAAAACGATTGGAAACCTCGAATAGCACGCATTCGTGCCAATTATCGATAGAAAGAACGATTGCTGGAGCTGGGAAGTGAATCCTTAGCTACCGTCGATGCAGAACGATTGGAAACATCGAATTTCACGTATTCGTGCCAATTATCCATAGAAAGAACGATTGCGGGAGCAGGGAAGTGAATCCATACCTACCGCCGATGCGAAACGATTGGAAACATCGAATATCACGTATTCGTGCGAATTTTAGATAGAAAGAATGATTGCGGGAGCTGGGAAGTGAATCCTTACCTGCCGTCGATGCGAAACGATTGGAAACATCAAATATCACGTATGCGTGCCAATTATCGATAGAACGAACGATTGCGGGAGCTGGAAAGTGGATCCTTAGCTACCGTCGATGCGAAACGATTGGAAACATCGAATATCACGTATTCGTGCCAATTTTAGATAGAAAGAACGATTGCTGGAGCTGGGAAGTGAATCCTCACCTACCGTCGATGCAAAACGATTGGAAACATCGAATATCACGTATTCGTGCTAATTATCGATAGAAAGAACGATTGCGGGAGCTGGGAAGTGAATCCTTAACTACCGTCGATGCAAAACGATTGGAAACCTCGAATAGCACGCATTCGTGCCAATTATCGATAGAAAGAACGATTGCGGGAGCTGGGAAGTGAATCCTTAACTACCGTCGATGCAAAACGATTGGAAACCTCGAATAGCACGCATTCGTGCCAATTATCGATAGAAAGAACGATTGCTGGAGCTGGGAAGTGAATCCTTAGCTACCGTCGATGCAGAACGATTGGAAACATCGAATTTCACGTATTCGTGCCAATTATCCATAGAAAGAACGATTGCGGGAGCAGGGAAGTGAATCCATACCTACCGCCGATGCGAAACGATTGGAAACATCGAATATCACGTATTCGTGCGAATTTTAGATAGAAAGAATGATTGCGGGAGCTGGGAAGTGAATCCTTACCTGCCGTCGATGCGAAACGATTGGAAACATCAAATATCACGTATGCGTGCCAATTATCGATAGAACGAACGATTGCGGGAGCTGGAAAGTGGATCCTTAGCTACCGTCGATGCGAAACGATTGGAAACATCGAATATCACGTATTCGTGCCAATTTTAGATAGAAAGAACGATTGCTGGAGCTGGGAAGTGAATCCTCACCTACCGTCGATGCAAAACGATTGGAAACATCGAATATCACGTATTCGTGCTAATTATCGATAGAAAGAACGATTGCGGGAGCTGGGAAGTGAATCCTTAACTACCGTCGATGCAAAACGATTGGAAACCTCGAATAGCACGCATTCGTGCCAATTATCGATAGAAAGAACGATTGCGGGAGCTGGGAAGTGAATCCTTAACTACCGTCGATGCAAAACGATTGGAAACCTCGAATAGCACGCATTCGTGCCAATTATCGATAGAAAGAACGATTGCTGGAGCTGGGAAGTGAATCCTTAGCTACCGTCGATGCAGAACGATTGGAAACATCGAATTTCACGTATTCGTGCCAATTATCCATAGAAAGAACGATTGCGGGAGCAGGGAAGTGAATCCATACCTACCGCCGATGCGAAACGATTGGAAACCGCGAATAGCATGTATGCGTGCCAATCATCGATAGAAAGAACGATTGCTGGAGCTGGGAAGTGGATCCTTTGTTACCGTCGATGCAGAACGATTGGAAACATCGAATATCACGTATTCGTGCAAATTTTAGATAGAAAGAACGATTGCTGGAGCTGGGAAGTGAATCCTTACCTACCGTCGATGCAAAACGATTGGAAACCTCGAATAGCACGTATTCGTGCCAATTATCGATAGAAAGACCGATTGCTGGAGCTGGGAAGTGAATCCTTAGCTACCGTCGATGCAGAACGATTGGAAACATCGAATTTCACGTATTCGTGTCAATTTTAGATAGAAAGAACGATTGCGGGAGCAGGGAAGTGAATCCATACCTACCGCCGATGCGAAACGATTGGAAACATCGAATATCACGTATTCGTGCGAATTTTAGATAGAAAGAATGATTGCGGGAGCTGGGAAGTGAATCCTTACCTGCCGTCGATGCGAAACGATTGGAAACATCAAATATCACGTATGCGTGCCAATTATCGATAGAACGAACGATTGCGGGAGCTGGAAAGTGGATCCTTAGCTACCGTCGATGCGAAACGATTGCAAACATCGAATAGCACGTATTCGTGCCAATTATCGATAGAAAGAACGATTGCGGGAGCTGGGAAGTGAATCCTTACCTACCGTCGATGCAACACGATTGGAAACATCGAATATCACGTATTCGTGCGAATTTTAGATAGAAAGAATGATTGCGGGAGCTGGGAAGTGAATTCTTACCTACCGTCGATGCGAAACGATTGGAAACATCGAATATCACGTATGCGTGCCAATTATCGATAGAACGAACGATTGCGGGAGCTGGAAAGTGGATCCGTAGCTACCGTCGATGCAGAACGATTGGAAACATCGAATATCACGTATTCGTGCCAATTTTAGATAGAAAGAACGATTGCTGGAGCTGGGAAGTGAATCCTCACCTACCGTCGATGCAAAACGATTGGAAACATCGAATATCACGTATGCGTGCTAATTATCGATAGAAAGAACGATTGCGGGAGCTGGGAAGTGAATCCTTACCTACCGTCGATGCAAAACGATTGGAAACCTCGAATAGCACGCATTCGTGCCAATTATCGATAGAAAGAACGATTGCTGGAGCTGGGAAGTGAATCCTTAGCTACCGTCGATGCAGAACGATTGGAAACATCGAATTTCACGTATTCGTGTCAATTTTAGATAGAAAGAACGATTGCTGGAGCTGGGAAGTGAATCCTCACCTACCGTCAATGCAAAACGATTGGAAACATCGAATATCACGTATGCGTGCTAATTATCGATAGAAAGAACGATTGCGGGAGCTGGGAAGTGAATCCTTACCTACCGTCGATGCAAAATGGTTGGAAACCTCGAATAGCACGTGTTCGTGCCAATTATCGATAGAAAGAACGATTGCTGGAGCTGGGAAGTGAATCCTTAGCTACCGTCGATGAAAAACGATTGGAAACATCGAATAGCACGTATTCGTGCCAATTATCGATAGAAAGAACGATTGCGGGAGCTGGGAAGTGAATCCTCACCTATCGTCAATGCAAAACGATTGCAAACATCGAATAGCACGTATTCGTGCCAATTATCGATAGAAAGAACGATTGCGGGAGCTGGGAAGTGAATCCTCACCTACCGTCGATGCAAAACGATTGGGAACATGGAATAGCACGTATTCGTGCCAATTATCGATAGAAAGAACGATTGCGGGAGCTGGGAAGTGAATCCTCAGCTCCCGTCGATGCAGAACGATTGGAAACATCGAATATCACGTATGCGTGCCAATTATCGATAGAAAGAACATTTGCGGGAGCTGGGAAGTGAATCCTTAGCTACCGTCGATGCAGAACGATTGTAAACATCGAATATCACATATTCGTGCCAATTAACGATAGAAAGAACGATTGCGGTTGCTGGGAAGTGAATTCTTAGCTACCGTCGATGCAGAACGATTGGAAACATCGAATATCACGTATGCGTGCCAATCATCGATAGAAAGGATGATTGCGGGAGCTGGGAAGTTAATCCTTACCTACCGTCGATGCAAAACGATTGGAAACATCGAATATCATGTATGCGTGCCAATCATCGATAGAAAGAACGATTGCTGGAGCTGGGAAGTGGATCCTTAGTTACCGTCGATGCAGAACGATTGGAAACATCGAATATCACGTATTCGTGCAAATTTTAGATAGAAAGAACGATTGCTGGAGCTGGGAAGTGAATCCTTACCTACCGTCGATGCAAAACGATTGGAAACATCGAATTTCACGTATTCGTGCCAATTATCCATAGAAAGAACGATTGCTGGAGCTGGGAAGTGAATCCTTACCTACCGTCGATGCAAAACGATTGGTAACCTCGAATAGCACGTATTCGTGCCAATTATCGATAGAAAGAACGATTGCTGGAGCTGGGAAGTGAATCCTTAGCTACCGTCGATGCAGAACGATTGGAAACATCGAATTTCACGTATTCGTGCCAATTATCCATAGAAAGAACGATTGCGGGAGCAGGGAAGTGAATCCATACCTACCGCCGATGCGAAACGATTGGAAACATCGAATATCACGTATTCGTGCGAATTTTAGATAGAAAGAATGATTGCGGGAGCTGGGAAGTGAATCCTTACCTGCCGTCGATGCGAAACGATTGGAAACATCAAATATCACGTATGCGTGCCAATTATCGATAGAACGAACGATTGCGGGAGCTGGAAAGTGGATCCTTAGCTACCGTCGATGCGAAACGATTGGAAACATCGAATATCACGTATTCGTGCCAATTTTAGATAGAAAGAACGATTGCTGGAGCTGGGAAGTGAATCCTCACCTACCGTCGATGCAAAACGATTGGAAACATCGAATATCACGTATGCGTGCTAATTATCGATAGAAAGAACGATTGCGGGAGCTGGGAAGTGAATCCTTAACTACCGTCGATGCAAAACGATTGGAAACCTCGAATAGCACGCATTCGTGCCAATTATCGATAGAAAGAACGATTGCGGGAGCTGGGAAGTGAATCCTTACCTACCGTCGATGCAAAACGATTGGAAACCTCGAATAGCACGCATTCGTGCCAATTATCGATAGAAAGAACGATTGCTGGAGCTGGGAAGTGAATCCTTAGCTACCGTCGATGCAGAACGATTGGAAACATCGAATTTCACGTATTCGTGCCA
The DNA here is from genome assembly GCA_963583965.1 of Nomada ferruginata. Classification (NCBI taxonomy): domain Eukaryota; kingdom Metazoa; phylum Arthropoda; class Insecta; order Hymenoptera; family Apidae; genus Nomada; species Nomada ferruginata. Next base: position 966,722 of record OY757225.1, on the reverse strand, counting down.
ATTATCCATAGAAAGAACGATTGCGGGAGCAGGGAAGTGAATCCATACCTACCGCCGATGCGAAACGATTGGAAACCGCGAATAGCATGTATGCGTGCCAATCATCGATAGAAAGAACGATTGCTGGAGCTGGGAAGTGGATCCTTTGTTACCGTCGATGCAGAACGATTGGAAACATCGAATTTCACGTATTCGTGTCAATTTTAGATAGAAAGAACGATTGCGGGAGCAGGGAAGTGAATCCATACCTACCGCCGATGCGAAACGATTGGAAACATCGAATATCACGTATTCGTGCGAATTTTAGATAGAAAGAATGATTGCGGGAGCTGGGAAGTGAATCCTTACCTGCCGTCGATGCGAAACGATTGGAAACATCAAATATCACGTATGCGTGCCAATTATCGATAGAACGAACGATTGCGGGAGCTGGAAAGTGGATCCTTAGCTACCGTCGATGCGAAACGATTGCAAACATCGAATAGCACGTATTCGTGCCAATTATCGATAGAAAGAACGATTGCGGGAGCTGGGAAGTGAATCCTTACCTACCGTCGATGCAACACGATTGGAAACATCGAATATCACGTATTCGTGCGAATTTTAGATAGAAAGAATGATTGCGGGAGCTGGGAAGTGAATTCTTACCTACCGTCGATGCGAAACGATTGGAAACATCGAATATCACGTATGCGTGCCAATTATCGATAGAACGAACGATTGCGGGAGCTGGAAAGTGGATCCGTAGCTACCGTCGATGCAGAACGATTGGAAACATCGAATATCACGTATTCGTGCCAATTTTAGATAGAAAGAACGATTGCTGGAGCTGGGAAGTGAATCCTCACCTACCGTCGATGCAAAACGATTGGAAACATCGAATATCACGTATGCGTGCTAATTATCGATAGAAAGAACGATTGCGGGAGCTGGGAAGTGAATCCTTACCTACCGTCGATGCAAAACGATTGGAAACCTCGAATAGCACGCATTCGTGCCAATTATCGATAGAAAGAACGATTGCTGGAGTTGGGAAGTGAATCCTTAGCTACCGTCGATGCAGAACGATTGGAAACATCGAATTTCACGTATTCGTGCCAATTATCCATAGAAAGAACGATTGCGGGAGCAGGGAAGTGAATCCATACCTACCGCCGATGCGAAACGATTGGAAACATCGAATATCACGTATCCGTGCGAATTTTAGATAGAAAGAACGATTATGGGGGCAGGGAAGTGAATCCTTAGCTACCGCCGATGCGAAACGATTGGAAACATCGAATATCACGTATTCGTCCGAATTTTAGATAGAAAGAATGATTGCGGGAGCTGGGAAGTGAATCCTTATCTACCGTCGATGCAAAACGATTGGAAACCTCGAATAGCACGTATTCGTGCCAATTATCGATAGAAAGACCGATTGCTGGAGCTGGGAAGTGAATCCTTAGCTACCGTCGATGCAGAACGATTGGAAACATCGAATTTCACGTATTCGTGCCAATTATCCATAGAAAGGACGATTGCGGGAGCAGGGAAGTGAATCCATACCTACCGCCGATGCGAAACGATTGGAAACATCGAATATCACGTATTCGTGCGAATTTTAGATAGAAAGAATGATTGCGGGAGCTGGGAAGTGAATCCTTACCTGCCGTCGATGCGAAACGATTGGAAACATCAAATATCACGTATGCGTGCCAATTATCGATAGAACGAACGATTGCGGGAGCTGGAAAGTGGATCCTTAGCTACCGTCGATGCGAAACGATTGCAAACATCGAATAGCACGTATTCGTGCCAATTATCGATAGAAAGAACGATTGCGGGAGCTGGGAAGTGAATCCTTACCTACCGTCGATGCAACACGATTGGAAACATCGAATATCACGTATTCGTGCGAATTTTAGATAGAAAGAATGATTGCGGGAGCTGGGAAGTGAATTCTTACCTACCGTCGATGCGAAACGATTGGAAACATCGAATATCACGTATGCGTGCCAATTATCGATAGAACGAACGATTGCGGGAGCTGGAAAGTGGATCCGTAGCTACCGTCGATGCAGAACGATTGGAAACATCGAATATCACGTATTCGTGCCAATTTTAGATAGAAAGAACGATTGCTGGAGCTGGGAAGTGAATCCTTAGCTACCGTCGATGCAGAACGATTGGAAACATCGAATTTCACGTATTCGTGCCAATTTTAGATAGAAAGAACGATTGCTGGAGCTGGGAAGTGAATCCTTAGCTACCGTCGATGCAGAACGATTGGAAACATCGAATTTCACGTATTCGTGCCAATTATCCATAGAAAGAACGATTGCGGGAGCAGGGAAGTGAATCCATACCTACCGCCGATGCGAAACGATTGGAAACATCGAATATCACGTATCCGTGCGAATTTTAGATAGAAAGAACGATTATGGGGGCAGGGAAGTGAATCCTTAGCTACCGCCGATGCGAAACGATTGGAAACATCGAATATCACGTATTCGTCCGAATTTTAGATAGAAAGAATGATTGCGGGAGCTGGGAAGTGAATCCATACCTACCGTCGATGCGAAACGATTGGAAACATCGAATATCACGTATTCGTGCCAATTATCGATAGAAAGAACGATTGCGGGAGCTGGGAAGTGAATCCTTACCTCCCGTCGATGCAGAACGAATGGAAACATCGAATGTAACGTATTCGAGCCAATTACCGACAGAAAGAACGATTGCGAGGGCTGGGAAGTGAATCCTTACCTACCGTCGATGAAAAACGATTGGAAACATCGTATAGCACGTATTCGTGCCAATTATCGATAGAAAGAACGATTGCGGGAGCTGGGAAATGAATCCTCACCTATCGTCGATGCAAAACGATTGCAAACATCGAATAGCACGTATTCGTGCCAATTATCGGTACAAAGAACGATTGCGGGAGCTGGGAAGTGAATCCTTTCCTACCGTCGATGCGAAACGATTGGAAACATCGAATATCATGTATGCGTGCCAATCATCGATAGAAAGAACGATTGCTGGAGCTGGGAAGTGGATCCTTAGTTACCGTCGATGCAGAACGATTGGAAACATCGAATATCACGTATTCGTGCAAATTTTAGATAGAAAGAACGATTGCTGGAGCTGGGAAGTGAATCCTTACCTACCGTCGATGCAAAACGATTGGAAACATCGAATTTCACGTATTCGTGCCAATTATCCATAGAAAGAACGATTGCTGGAGCTGGGAAGTGAATCCTTACCTACCGTCGATGCAAAACGATTGGTAACCTCGAATAGCACGTATTCGTGCCAATTATCGATAGAAAGAACGATTGCTGGAGCTGGGAAGTGAATCCTTAGCTACCGTCGATGCAGAACGATTGGAAACATCGAATTTCACGTATTCGTGCCAATTATCCATAGAAAGAACGATTGCGGGAGCAGGGAAGTGAATCCATACCTACCGCCGATGCGAAACGATTGGAAACATCGAATATCACGTATTCGTGCGAATTTTAGATAGAAAGAATGATTGCGGGAGCTGGGAAGTGAATCCTTACCTGCCGTCGATGCGAAACGATTGGAAACATCAAATATCACGTATGCGTGCCAATTATCGATAGAACGAACGATTGCGGGAGCTGGAAAGTGGATCCTTAGCTACCGTCGATGCGAAACGATTGGAAACATCGAATATCACGTATTCGTGCCAATTTTAGATAGAAAGAACGATTGCTGGAGCTGGGAAGTGAATCCTCACCTACCGTCGATGCAAAACGATTGGAAACATCGAATATCACGTATGCGTGCTAATTATCGATAGAAAGAACGATTGCGGGAGCTGGGAAGTGAATCCTTAACTACCGTCGATGCAAAACGATTGGAAACCTCGAATAGCACGCATTCGTGCCAATTATCGATAGAAAGAACGATTGCGGGAGCTGGGAAGTGAATCCTTACCTACCGTCGATGCAAAACGATTGGAAACCTCGAATAGCACGCATTCGTGCCAATTATCGATAGAAAGAACGATTGCTGGAGCTGGGAAGTGAATCCTTAGCTACCGTCGATGCAGAACGATTGGAAACATCGAATTTCACGTATTCGTGACAATTATCCATAGAAAGAACGATTGCGGGAGCAGGGAAGTGAATCCATACCTACCGCCGATGCGAAACGATTGGAAACCGCGAATAGCATGTATGCGTGCCAATCATCGATAGAAAGAACGATTGCTGGAGCTGGGAAGTGGATCCTTTGTTACCGTCGATGCAGAACGATTGGAAACATCGAATATCACGTATTCGTGCAAATTTTAGATAGAAAGAACGATTGCTGGAGCTGGGAAGTGAATCCTTACCTACCGTCGATGCAAAACGATTGGAAACCTCGAATAGCACGTATTCGTGCCAATTATCGATAGAAAGACCGATTGCTGGAGCTGGGAAGTGAATCCTTAGCTACCGTCGATGCAGAACGATTGGAAACATCGAATTTCACGTATTCGTGTCAATTTTAGATAGAAAGAACGATTGCGGGAGCAGGGAAGTGAATCCATACCTACCGCCGATGCGAAACGATTGGAAACATCGAATATCACGTATTCGTGCGAATTTTAGATAGAAAGAATGATTGCGGGAGCTGGGAAGTGAATCCTTACCTGCCGTCGATGCGAAACGATTGGAAACATCAAATATCACGTATGCGTGCCAATTATCGATAGAACGAACGATTGCGCGAGCTGGAAAGTGGATCCTTAGCTACCGTCGATGCGAAACGATTGCAAACATCGAATAGCACGTATTCGTGCCAATTATCGATAGAAAGAACGATTGCGGGAGCTGGGAAGTGAATCCTCACCTACCGTCGATGCAACACGATTGGAAACATCGAATATCACGTATTCGTGCGAATTTTAGATAGAAAGAATGATTGCGGGAGCTGGGAAGTGAATTCTTACCTACCGTCGATGCGAAACGATTGGAAACATCGAATATCACGTATGCGTGCCAATTATCGATAGAACGAACGATTGCGGGAGCTGGAAAGTGGATCCGTAGCTACCGTCGATGCAGAACGATTGGAAACATCGAATATCACGTATTCGTGCCAATTTTAGATAGAAAGAACGATTGCTGGAGCTGGGAAGTGAATCCTCACCTACCGTCGATGCAAAACGATTGGAAACATCGAATATCACGTATGCGTGCTAATTATCGATAGAAAGAACGATTGCGGGAGCTGGGAAGTGAATCCTTACCTACCGTCGATGCAAAACGATTGGAAACCTCGAATAGCACGCATTCGTGCCAATTATCGATAGAAAGAACGATTGCTGGAGCTGGGAAGTGAATCCTTAGCTACCGTCGATGCAGAACGATTGGAAACATCGAATTTCACGTATTCGTGCCAATTATCCATAGAAAGAACGATTGCGGGAGCAGGGAAGTGAATCCATACCTACCGCCGATGCGAAACGATTGGAAACATCGAATATCACGTATCCGTGCGAATTTTAGATAGAAAGAACGATTATGGGGGCAGGGAAGTGAATCCATACCTACCGCCGATGCGAAACGATTGGAAACATCGAATATCACGTATTCGTGCGAATTTTAGATAGAAAGAATGATTGCGGGAGCTGGGAAGTGAATCCTTACCTGCCGTCGATGCGAAACGATTGGAAACATCAAATATCACGTATGCGTGCCAATTATCGATAGAACGAACGATTGCGGGAGCTGGAAAGTGGATCCTTAGCTACCGTCGATGCGAAACGATTGCAAACATCGAATAGCACGTATTCGTGCCAATTATCGATAGAAAGAACGATTGCGGGAGCTGGGAAGTGAATCCTTACCTACCGTCGATGCAACACGATTGGAAACATCGAATATCACGTATTCGTGCGAATTTTAGATAGAAAGAATGATTGCGGGAGCTGGGAAGTGAATTCTTACCTACCGTCGATGCGAAACGATTGGAAACATCGAATATCACGTATGCGTGCCAATTATCGATAGAACGAACGATTGCGGGAGCTGGAAAGTGGATCCGTAGCTACCGTCGATGCAGAATGATTGGAAACATCGAATATCACGTATTCGTGCCAATTTTAGATAGAAAGAACGATTGCTGGAGCTGGGAAGTGAATCCTCACCTACCGTCGATGCAAAACGATTGGAAACATCGAATATCACGTATGCGTGCTAATTATCGATAGAAAGAACGATTGCGGGAGCTGGGAAGTGAATCCTTACCTACCGTCGATGCAAAACGATTGGAAACCTCGAATAGCACGCATTCGTGCCAATTATCGATAGAAAGAACGATTGCTGGAGCTGGGAAGTGAATCCTTAGCTACCGTCGATGCAGAACGATTGGAAACATCGAATTTCACGTATTCGTGCCAATTATCCATAGAAAGAACGATTGCGGGAGCAGGGAAGTGAATCCATACCTACCGCCGATGCGAAACGATTGGAAACATCGAATATCACGTATCCGTGCGAATTTTAGATAGAAAGAACGATTATGGGGGCAGGGAAGTGAATATTTAGCTACCGCCGATGCGAAACGATTGGAAACATCGAATATCACGTATTCGTGCCAATTTTAGATAGAAAGAACGATTGCTGGAGCTGGGAAGTGAATCCTCACCTACCGTCGATGCAAAACGATTGGAAACATCGAATATCACGTATTCGTGCTAATTATCGATAGAACGAACGATTGCGGGAGCTGGGAAGTGAATCCTTAACTACCGTCGATGCAAAACGATTGGAAACCTCGAATAGCACGCATTCGTGCCAATTATCGATAGAAAGAACGATTGCGGGAGCTGGGAAGTGAATCCTTAACTACCGTCGATGCAAAACGATTGGAAACCTCGAATAGCACGCATTCGTGCCAATTATCGATAGAAAGAACGATTGCTGGAGCTGGGAAGTGAATCCTTAGCTACCGTCGATGCAGAACGATTGGAAACATCGAATTTCACGTATTCGTGCCAATTATCCATAGAAAGAACGATTGCGGGAGCAGGGAAGTGAATCCATACCTACCGCCGATGCGAAACGATTGGAAACCGCGAATAGCATGTATGCGTGCCAATCATCGATAGAAAGAACAATTGCTGGAGCTGGGAAGTGGATCCTTTGTTACCGTCGATGCAGAACGATTGGAAACATCGAATATCACGTATTCGTGCAAATTTTAGATAGAAAGAACGATTGCTGGAGCTGGGAAGTGAATCCTTACCTACCGTCGATGCAAAACGATTGGAAACCTCGAATAGCACGTATTCGTGCCAATTATCGATAGAAAGACCGATTGCTGGAGCTGGGAAGTGAATCCTTAGCTACCGTCGATGCAGAACGATTGGAAACATCGAATTTCACGTATTCGTGTCAATTTTAGATAGAAAGAACGATTGCGGGAGCAGGGAAGTGAATCCATACCTACCGCCGATGCGAAACGATTGGAAACATCGAATATCACGTATTCGTGCGAATTTTAGATAGAAAGAATGATTGCGGGAGCTGGGAAGTGAATCCTTAACTACCGTCGATGCAAAACGATTGGAAACCTCGAATAGCACGCATTCGTGCCAATTATCGATAGAAAGAACGATTGCGGGAGCTGGGAAGTGAATCCTTAACTACCGTCGATGCAAAACGATTGGAAACCTCGAATAGCACGCATTCGTGCCAATTATCGATAGAACGAACGATTGCGGGAGCTGGAAAGTGGATCCTTAGCTACCGTCGATGCGAAACGATTGCAAACATCGAATAGCACGTATTCGTGCCAATTATCGATAGAAAGAACGATTGCGGGAGCTGGGAAGTGAATCCTTACCTACCGTCGATGCAACACGATTGGAAACATCGAATATCACGTATTCGTGCGAATTTTAGATAGAAAGAATGATTGCGGGAGCTGGGAAGTGAATTCTTACCTACCGTCGATGCGAAACGATTGGAAACATCGAATATCACGTATGCGTGCCAATTATCGATAGAACGAACGATTGCGGGAGCTGGAAAGTGGATCCGTAGCTACCGTCGATGCAGAACGATTGGAAACATCGAATATCACGTATTCGTGCCAATTTTAGATAGAAAGAACGATTGCTGGAGCTGGGAAGTGAATCCTCACCTACCGTCGATGCAAAACGATTGGAAACATCGAATATCACGTATGCGTGCTAATTATCGATAGAAAGAACGATTGCGGGAGCTGGGAAGTGAATCCTTACCTACCGTCGATGCAAAACGATTGGAAACCTCGAATAGCACGCATTCGTGCCAATTATCGATAGAAAGAACGATTGCTGGAGCTGGGAAGTGAATCCTTAGCTACCGTCGATGCAGAACGATTGGAAACATCGAATTTCACGTATTCGTGTCAATTTTAGATAGAAAGAACGATTGCTGGAGCTGGGAAGTGAATCCTCACCTACCGTCGATGCAAAACGATTGGAAACATCGAATATCACGTATGCGTGCTAATTATCGATAGAAAGAACGATTGCGGGAGCTGGGAAGTGAATCCTTACCTACCGTCGATGCAAAATGATTGGAAACCTCGAATAGCACGTATTCGTGCCAATTATCGATAGAAAGAACGATTGCTGGAGCTGGGAAGTGAATCCTTAGCTACCGTCGATGAAAAACGATTGGAAACATCGAATAGCACGTATTCGTGCCAATTATCGATAGAAAGAACGATTGCGGGAGCTGGGAAGTGAAACCTCACCTATCGTCAATGCAAAACGATTGCAAACATCGAATAGCACGTATTCGTGCCAATTATCGATAGAAAGAACGATTGCGGGAGCTGGGAAGTGAATCCTCACCTACCGTCGATGCAAAACGATTGGGAACATGGAATAGCACGTATTCGTGCCAATTATCGATAGAAAGAACGATTGCGGGAGCTGGGAAGTGAATCCTCAGCTACCGTCGATGCAGAACGATTGGAAACATCGAATATCACGTATGCGTGCCAATTATCGATAGAAAGAACATTTGCGGGAGCTGGGAAGTGAATCCTTAGCTACCGTCGATGCAGAACGATTGTAAACATCGAATATCACATATTCGTGCCAATTAACGATAGAAAGAACGATTGCGGTTGCTGGGAAGTGAATTCTTAGCTACCGTCGATGCAGAACGATTGGAAACATCGAATATCACGTATGCGTGCCAATCATCGATAGAAAGGATGATTGCGGGAGCTGGGAAGTTAATCCTTACCTACCGTCGATGCAAAACGATTGGAAACATCGAATATCATGTATGCGTGCCAATCATCGATAGAAAGAACGATTGCTGGAGCTGGGAAGTGGATCCTTAGTTACCGTCGATGCAGAACGATTGGAAACATCGAATATCACGTATTCGTGCAAATTTTAGATAGAAAGAACGATTGCTGGAGCTGGGAAGTGAATCCTTACCTACCGTCGATGCAAAACGATTGAAAACATCGAATTTCACGTATTCGTGCCAATTATCCATAGAAAGAACGATTGCTGGAGCTGGGAAGTGAATCCTTACCTACCGTCGATGCAAAACGATTGGTAACCTCGAATAGCACGTATTCGTGCCAATTATCGATAGAAAGAACGATTGCTGGAGCTGGGAAGTGAATCCTTAGCTACCGTTGATGCAGAACGATTGGAAACATCGAATTTCACGTATTCGTGCCAATTATCCATAGAAAGAACGATTGCGGGAGCAGGGAAGTGAATCCATACCTACCGCCGATGCGAAACGATTGGAAACATCGAATATCACGTATTCGTGCGAATTTTAGATAGAAAGAATGATTGCGGGAGCTGGGAAGTGAATCCTTACCTGCCGTCGATGCGAAACGATTGGAAACATCAAATATCACGTATGCGTGCCAATTATCGATAGAACGAACGATTGCGGGAGCTGGAGAGTGGATCCTTAGCTACCGTCGATGCGAAACGATTGGAAACATCGAATATCACGTATTCGTGCCAATTTTAGATAGAAAGAACGATTGCTGGAGCTGGGAAGTGAATCCTCACCTACCGTCGATGCAAAACGATTGGAAACCTCGAATAGCACGCATTCGTGCCAATTATCGATAGAAAGAACGATTGCGGGAGCTGGGAAGTGAATCCTTACCTACCGTCGATGCAGAACGATTGGAAACATCGAATTTCACGTATTCGTGCCAATTTTCCATAGAAAGAACGATTGCGGGAGCAGGGAAGTGAATCCATACCTACCGCCGATGCGAAACGATTGGAAACCGCGAATAGTATGTATGCGTGCCAATCATCGATAGAAAGAACGATTGCTGGAGCTGGGAAGTGGATCCTTTGTTACCGTCGATGCAGAACGATTGGAAACATCGAATATCACGTATTCGTGCAAATTTTAGATAGAAAGAACGATTGCTGGAGCTGGGAAGTGAATCCTTACCTACCGTCGATGCAAAACGATTGGAAACCTCGAATAGCACGTATTCGTGCCAATTATCGATAGAAAGACCGATTGCTGGAGCTGGGAAGTGAATCCTTAGCTACCGTCGATGCAGAACGATTGGAAACATCGAATTTCACGTATTCGTGTCAATTTTAGATAGAAAGAACGATTGCGGGAGCAGGGAAGTGAATCCATACCTACCGCCGATGCGAAACGATTGGAAACATCGAATATCACGTATTCGTGCGAATTTTAGATAGAAAGAATGATTGCGGGAGCTGGGAAGTGAATCCTTACCTGCCGTCGATGCGAAACGATTGGAAACATCAAATATCACGTATGCGTGCCAATTATCGATAGAACGAACGATTGCGGGAGCTGGAAAGTGGATCCTTAGCTACCGTCGATGCGAAACGATTGCAAACATCGAATAGCACGTATTCGTGCCAATTATCGATAGAAAGAACGATTGCGGGAGCTGGGAAGTGAATCCTTACCTACCGTCGATGCAACACGATTGGAAACATCGAATATCACGTATTCGTGCGAATTTTAGATAGAAAGAATGATTGCGGGAGCTGGGAAGTGAATTCTTACCTACCGTCGATGCGAAACGATTGGAAACATCGAATATCACGTATGCGTGCCAATTATCGATAGAACGAACGATTGCGGGAGCTGGAAAGTGGATCCGTAGCTACCGTCGATGCAGAACGATTGGAAACATCGAATATCACGTATTCGTGCCAATTTTAGATAGAAAGAACGATTGCTGGAGCTGGGAAGTGAATCCTCACCTACCGTCGATGCAAAACGATTGGAAACATCGAATATCACGTATGCGTGCTAATTATCGATAGAAAGAACGATTGCGGGAGCTGGGAAGTGAATCCTTACCTACCGTCGATGCAAAACGATTGGAAACCTCGAATAGCACGCATTCGTGCCAATTATCGATAGAAAGAACGATTGCTGGAGTTGGGAAGTGAATCCTTAGCTACCGTCGATGCAGAACGATTGGAAACATCGAATTTCACGTATTCGTGCCAATTATCCATAGAAAGAACGATTGCGGGAGCAGGGAAGTGAATCCATACCTACCGCCGATGCGAAACGATTGGAAACATCGAATATCACGTATCCGTGCGAATTTTAGATAGAAAGAACGATTATGGGGGCAGGGAAGTGAATCCTTAGCTACCGCCGATGCGAAACGATTGGAAACATCGAATATCACGTATTCGTCCGAATTTTAGATAGAAAGAATGATTGCGGGAGCTGGGAAGTGAATCCTTACCTACCGTCGATGCAAAACGATTGGAAACCTCGAATAGCACGTATTCGTGCCAATTATCGATAGAAAGACCGATTGCTGGAGCTGGGAAGTGAATCCTTAGCTACCGTCGATGCAGAACGATTGGAAACATCGAATTTCACGTATTCGCGCCAATTATCCATAGAAAGAACGATTGCGGGAGCAGGGAAGTGAATCCATACCTACCGCCGATGCGAAACGATTGGAAACATCGAATATCACGTATTCGTGCGAATTTTAGATAGAAAGAATGATTGCGGGAGCTGGGAAGTGAATCCTTACCTGCCGTCGATGCGAAACGATTGGAAACATCAAATATCACGTATGCGTGCCAATTATCGATAGAACGAACGATTGCGGGAGCTGGAAAGTGGATCCTTAGCTACCGTCGATGCGAAACGATTGCAAACATCGAATAGCACGTATTCGTGCCAATTATCGATAGAAAGAACGATTGCGGGAGCTGGGAAGTGAATCCTTACCTACCGTCGATGCAACACGATTGGAAACATCGAATATCACGTATTCGTGCGAATTTTAGATAGAAAGAATGATTGCGGGAGCTGGGAAGTGAATTCTTACCTACCGTCGATGCGAAACGATTGGAAACATCGAATATCACGTATGCGTGCCAATTATCGATAGAACGAACGATTGCGGGAGCTGGAAAGTGGATCCGTAGCTACCGTCGATGCAGAACGATTGGAAACATCGAATATCACGTATTCGTGCCAATTTTAGATAGAAAGAACGATTGCTGGAGCTGGGAAGTGAATCCTCACCTACCGTCGATGCAAAACGATTGGAAACATCGAATATCACGTATGCGTGCTAATTATCGATAGAAAGAACGATTGCGGGAGCTGGGAAGTGAATCCTTACCTACCGTCGATGCAAAACGATTGGAAACCTCGAATAGCACGCATTCGTGCCAATTATCGATAGAAAGAACGATTGCTGGAGTTGGGAAGTGAATCCTTAGCTACCGTCGATGCAGAACGATTGGAAACATCGAATTTCACGTATTCGTGCCAATTATCCATAGAAAGAACGATTGCGGGAGCAGGGAAGTGAATCCATACCTACCGCCGATGCGAAACGATTGGAAACATCGAATATCACGTATCCGTGCGAATTTTAGATAGAAAGAACGATTATGGGGGCAGGGAAGTGAATCCTTAGCTACCGCCGATGCGAAACGATTGGAAACATCGAATATCACGTATTCGTCCGAATTTTAGATAGAAAGAATGATTGCGGGAGCTGGGAAGTGAATCCTTACCTACCGTCGATGCAAAACGATTGGAAACCTCGAATAGCACGTATTCGTGCCAATTATCGATAGAAAGACCGATTGCTGGAGCTGGGAAGTGAATCCTTAGCTACCGTCGATGCAGAACGATTGGTGTTTCGGATAGCTGCTTAAGATGTTAATTTAGTCAACGGATTCGGTTTATTTATAAAAAGGCACAATTCACAAGTAGCACGAATCACATATATTTTACAGTCACCGCACATGAACAAGTAATGTACAATAAAACGCAGAAATAAATAAGTACTAGTAACTAATAATGTATAAAGTGAACAGTTTCTCCGCACGACCTTTTAGCTCCTTATCTTTATCAACAGTTTAAACGGTTGTAAATCGTTTGAACCCGAAATCGCAAATCTCTCTTAAAACCTCTTATCTCTTATTGAATATTACTATAACCGACGATTTGTATGCCCGCGCAACGGTATTTATACCGATGCGCGGGGCAAGGAGCGAGAAGAGATAAGTGGGGGAGAACGCTCGCGCTTGACGCCACGGAACAGCGCTAGGCGCGAAGCTAACGAGCGCCCTCCCTAATGGTGAATCCGCAACATTCCGCCCGCCGCGGCATGCGTTGCATGGCGCAATTGAAAACAAAGAATCGCCAAGGTTCCGTGAAGTCGCATGTTTAACGTCGAAAGGTCTGTGAGTGAAGTGTAAAGGTCGAATAGCAACACAGAAGACAGGAAGGGAAGAAGAAAGGAAAGTGATGCGAGGCTAATCTTCCTCCGTGGCTGGAGGAAGCAAGCAGATTTTCGTGATCGGCCTCGTCAACGTAGTCGTCGCACTCTTGACCGAAACGACGCGCACCTGTTGATCGTCGCCCTTGAAGGTGGCGGCGATCCGTCCGAGTGGCCACTGAGACGGGGGCGTCAGTTCGTTTTTGATGAGGCACAAGTCCCCAATTTCCAAATTCGGCTGCGTCGTCCGCCATTTGCTGCGCGCCTGCAGCTGGTGCAAGTACTCGGACGACCATCTTGCCCAAAAGTGGTCCCGCATCTGTTGAATCAGGTGCCACCGTCGCAATGGAGAGATTTTCACGGTGGATAGGGACGGTTCGGGTAAGGATTTCAAAGGAGCGCCGATCAAAAAATGTGCCGGAGTGAGCGCGTCGATAGAATCCGGATCGTCTGTAAGAGCAGCTATCGGTCGCGAATTGAGGCAGGCCTCTATCTGTGTAAGCAGGGTCGCAGTTTCCTCGAATGTTAACGGGGTACCGCCCGCGACTCGGCGCAAGTGGAATTTAAGCGATTTGACGGCAGCCTCCCATACGCCGCCGAAATGAGGAGCTCCTGGAGGGTTGAAACGCCACGATGTCCCCTCTCGCGAGAGTTGGAAAGCGACATCCTTCCAGTCCAGCAGTGCTGCTTGGAACAGCTTTCGTAGCTCCTTGCTGGCGCCGACGAAGTTCGTCCCCTGGTCGCTATAAATTGTTGTGCAGCTCCCCCGTCGAGAGATGAAACGCCGGAAAGCGGCGAGAAAGGCAGCGGTGGAAGCGTCGGAGACAAGCTCGAGGTGCACGGCCCTGGTCGCTAAACAGACGAAAACAGCGACATACGATTTTCTTGGTGCGTGACCTCTACCGGCAGCCAGTTTTGTAGCAAAGGGCCCAGCATAGTCAACTCCAGTGTGTGTAAATGGGCGAGAGAGCTGCGCGCGGGGAGAGGGGAGATTACCCATTCGCTGATGCGCCGCTTGGGCGCGCCAGCGACAACAGACTGTACACGCAGCAATCACGCGGCGCACCGCGCGACGTCCCGCCAATATCCAGTATTTTCGGCGTAGAGTTGCCAATGTTAGCTGAGTTCCGCCGTGAAGTACCCGGAGGTGTGCCTCCCGGATGACGAGCGTCGTAAAGTGTGCCTTGGCAGGAAGTATCGCAGGATGCTTTTGCCATTCATCGAGAAGAGAGTGCTTCAAACGACCCCCCACCCTCAGCACGCCATCGCCATCCATAAATGGCGCCAGCCTGGATGTCGGTCCACGAGTAATCTGGCCGCCATCTTGCAGTATTTTCAGTTCCGTGGTGAAGGTTGCCCTTTGGAAGCATCGGAGACAGGCAAGTAAAGCGTTATTTATTTCATTTACCGAAAGACGATGCGATACTTGCGCGTTTGTGTTTCTGTCCCTCGCTGTTCGGCAAAATCGGAAGCACCAGCCAACCGTGCGCAGTAATCTATCGAGTGTTGAATGCTTGCCGGCAAGATTCTCAAAAAACGAGCAGTTAGTAGTGGTTGTGAGACAGGTCATTCTCGTGGTGCGAACCTCCTGGTCCGTAGTAAAATTATGAACCGAGTGATGATCATAATCATATGACCTCAAGGAAAGGAAGGGAGGACCCTTCCACCAAATCGAATGGTCACGCAGTGCGTGGCTTGCCATCCCTCGAGATGCCACGTCAGCGGGGTTTAAAGAAGATTTTATGTGTCGCCACGAGGCGTCTGGAAGTGACGTTTGAATATCGGACACCCGGTTTGCCACGAACGTCTTCCATCTCGAGGAGTGACCTTGCAGCCAACTCAGCACCACCGTGGAATCCGACCATAAATTAATGGAGCAATTTTCCAAATTCAAGTTGTTTCTAACACCGAGAGTCAATCGTGTTAGAAGTGATGCAGCGCAAAGTTCAAGCCGAGGCACAGAAACCTGCTTCAAAGGAGCGACTCGCGTTTTTGAAGCAACGAGTGAAACAAAAGGCATTGCATTTGAGTGAGAGGAGCGCAAGTAAATAACAGCAGCGTATGCTCTCTCTGAAGCGTCAGCAAAACCATGAAGCTCTAACCTGTTATTGTCAGTACGGTTGAATAACCAACGAGGAATTCTCAAGGAGGAAAGTGGGCGTAGTTGCTCATAGTAATTCTGCCAAAAGTGTGCTTGTGAAGGGGGGAGCGGTTCATCCCATGAAAGTTTTAGCAGCCATAATGACTGCATGAAGATTTTGGCAGTAATAATCACTGGAGCGAGAAACCCTAGTGGGTCGTAGAGACTCGCCACTTCCCTAAAAACCATACGTTTCGTTACCGGTGATTCCTTTTTGCGTGGCTCAAACGAGAAGTGAAACGTATCCTGTGCCGAGTGCCAACGAAGGCCGAGAAGAGTGGAAACGTTATCGAGATTGCAGGCAAGCTCAGGGTTTTCCTTACGAGCGTCGGAAGGAAGTGCTTCCAGTAATTCCCTTTTATTGGACGTCCATTTGTGCAAGGTGAAACCGCCCGCCTTGAACAACAGTAACAGCTCTCGTTGTAAAGCAAGAGCCTTCGAGATGGAATCTGCTCCAGATATGACGTCATCAACATAGACGTCATTGGATGCACACGCGG
The DNA here is from genome assembly GCA_963583965.1 of Nomada ferruginata. NCBI lineage: Eukaryota > Metazoa > Arthropoda > Insecta > Hymenoptera > Apidae > Nomada > Nomada ferruginata. The sequence goes on along the minus strand of OY757225.1, from coordinate 950,324 downwards.
CAGCCAAAGGAAAAACATGCTGTTCGTCCTTGCACAGCTGCTGCACTGTGCGAACAGCGAGGTACGGGGCGCAGGACATCCCATAGGTGACTGTAAGCAGTCGAAAGTGACGTGGAGCTTCTCCAGGATATTGCCGCCATAGAATGCGTTGAAAATCACAATCTTCTGGAGCAAGTCGGATTTGCCGATACATCTTTTGGACGTCGGCCGAGAAAACTACGGCATGTTTTCGCCATCGTAGCAAAATGGTAAATATTTCCGGTAGTAGATTAGGGCCAGTATGAAGCAAGTTGTTAAGTGATACACCGGACCTTGTTTTCTGAGAAGCATTAAAAACAACCCTAAGTCGCGTGGTTGTGCTAGCATCGCGCAGCACGCCGTGATGCGGCAAGGAGTATGCCGCCCGAGAAGATTTGGAATCCGCTGGAACGGGTTCCATGTGCCCCAATTGAAGATATTCTTCCAAAAAGGAATCGTATAAGGATTTCAGTGCCGGCTTACCCTTCAATCGCGCTTCGAGTTTGTGTAGTAACACCGATGCGGTGTCAAGCGAGTTGCCCAATTGGGCCGGAGAAGAAGCGAAGGGAAGACGCACCTGATATCGTCCAGTGGTGTCGCGGGAGTGTGTGGAGCAGAAGTGCTGTTCGCACTCACTCTCCGCCGAAGTAAATGTACGGGGAGGATTGGCTACCTCCTCCAGTACCCAGAAGCGTTGTAGTGATTCAGATAAATCTGTATCGCGAGTAACGCATTGCAAAGTAGCCGCTTCACGTCGTGAAGGGTTCGAGTATGAAGTGGAGTTGCAATGCCCAGTGAGAATCCAACCAAGAGAAGTACATTGAGCCACCGGACTGTTGGGAGGACCCTTCCGGAGGCCTTCAAGAATTATTTCCGAGTAAACATCAGCTCCTAAAATAATGTCCACTCTCTCTGCCGAGTGAAAGTCGGGATCGGCTAATTCCAAATCCCGCAAGTGAGCGAGAGACAGCGAAGCGTTAGAGGTTCGAGTGGGGGAATAAGAAGACAGTCGCGGCAGCACGTAAGCCGTAGTGGAAAGGGGCTTCGAAAGTTCACGAGTAGAGGAGAATGTGAGCGTCACACTTCCCCTCGTGTAAGCTCCCGTCGAGCCTACACCGAGTATTGGAAACCGCGCGGAACTTCGTTCGAGCTTCATGGTTTGCACCAACCTCTCGGAGACGAGTGAGACTTCGGAACAGGGGTCAATCAAGGCTCTCACAGCAGTTTTCTCGCCCCGACTTGACCTTACCAGAATTTTCGCGGTCGCAAGAAAAATGACCGAACTAGATTGAGTATTCGACCAGGAGGCTCGCGCACAGTGCGAGGTCCTTGAGTCCTCCACGCAACCTTGTGGAGAGACCTGTCGCGAAGATTCCTGCTCCGATTTTACATGTAACATTGTATGGTGCTTACCTACGCACAGTTGGCAGCGCTTTGTGGATTTGCACGAACTAGAATGGTGACTTCCGAAGCAGTTGAAGCACAAGTTTTTGTCCGCGGCTAATTTCTTCCTCTCGAGCGGGGACATCCCTTTGAACTTAGCACAGAACAATACGAAGTGTTGGCTGAAGCACAGCGGGCACTTCGCACGTCTTTCTTCGGTGACCGATGCGGTGTGCGTCTTGAATTTTGCTGATCTTGTATTATTTTTTAGAGATGACCCGGAGGAAGGCGAAACTGCAGCATCCGAGACAGCTTCTTCGACTGCTTCCAAGGCACGCAGGTGTCCTGTGAGGAACAGCTGTAATTGTTCGAACGAAGGCGGATCCGTAGTGGCACCGATTGAAGACTCCCACGCCAATCTTGTCTTCGAGTCCAACTTTTGCACAAGCCCGAAGACCAACCAGTCATCCCAGTGCTCGACTGGCCGGCCAAGAGCTTCCAGTGACTGAACGGCGTCCAGCGTGCCGTTCAGAAGAGGTTTCAGGCAGCTTGCCGACTCCTTCCTCATGGACGGCAATGAGGAAAGAGCCGTGAGATGCGATTGTATCAAGATCCGCAGGTTCTCATATCGCGCCGCGATAATCTTCCACGCTCCAGCGAAGTTGGCCTCTGTGAGGCGTATATTTTGGATTAATTGAGCGGGCTCGCCAGACAAACTTATTTTTAGATGGTGGAATTTTTCCACCGCGGAGAGTTGCTTATTGTCTATGACGAGTGACGTGAACAGGTCACGATAACTTGCCCACTCCCTGTAGTCCCCGGAAAACCGGGGCACGTCGATTCGTGGAAGCGAACGCTGCGGAGGGTTGGCGATCGGAGCGGTCGGCGGCTGCTCCAGCGGTTTGCGGAGGTCCAGTAATGCGGCCTTGTTAACCAGATACGCTTCTTCACACAAAGCAAGGTGATCCGTGACAAAATATGGCCAAGTAGCGTACTCGGGGGTCACAATGTCTAATAGCTGGTCGTGACCCTCGGTGAAGGTGGTCCAATTTTTCTCCAGTAGTTCGAGCCGCGACGTTACTACTCCATCCGTGATCTTAGCGGCTCCAAGCTTTTTCATATTTGTCACGGTGTTGGAAATTCGCTGGTAAAGCGAAAGTTGCTTGTTAACGTATTTCTCCATGGTAATTTGAACGTTAACAACAAGTAACCGTACTTAGTTTGAAGGCGAGGTCGAGTTACCAAAAAAAAATGTAGAAAGTAATTCGTACCGTGTTCGACCGTGTTCGACCCCGGTTATTATTGTCTTGCGGCGACCGTTTTTCGCGCACTGTAGCCGGTAATGTAATTAGCTTAACTGGATTAATTAGTTGAAATTTAATCCCCTTTAACTATTCCGTCCGTTAAGCTATCCGGCTCGAAGGACCAATGTTTCGGATAGCTGCTTAAGATGTTAATTTAGTCAACGGATTCGGTTTATTTATAAAAAGGCACAATTCACAAGTAGCACGAATCACATATATTTTACAGTCACCGCACATGAACAAGTAATGTACAATAAAACGCAGAAATAAATAAGTACTAGTAACTAATAATGTATAAAGTGAACAGTTTCTCCGCACGACCTTTTAGCTCCTTATCTTTATCAACAGTTTAAACGGTTGTAAATCGTTTGAACCCGAAATCGCAAATCTCTCTTAAAACCTCTTATCTCTTATTGAATATTACTATAACCGACGATTTGTATGCCCGCGCAACGGTATTTATACCGATGCGCGGGGCAAGGAGCGAGAAGAGATAAGTGGGGGAGAACGCTCGCGCTTGACGCCACGGAACAGCGCTAGGCGCGAAGCTAACGAGCGCCCTCCCTAATGGTGAATCCGCAACAATTGGAAACATCGAATTTCACGTATTCGTGCCAATTATCCATAGAAAGAACGATTGCGGGAGCAGGGAAGTGAATCCATACCTACCGCCGATGCGAAACGATTGGAAACATCGAATATCACGTATTCGTGCGAATTTTAGATAGAAAGAATGATTGCGGGAGCTGGGAAGTGAATCCTTACCTGCCGTCGATGCGAAACGATTGGAAACATCAAATATCACGTATGCGTGCCAATTATCGATAGAACGAACGATTGCGGGAGCTGGAAAGTGGATCCTTAGCTACCGTCGATGCGAAACGATTGCAAACATCGAATAGCACGTATTCGTGCCAATTATCGATAGAAAGAACGATTGCGGGAGCTGGGAAGTGAATCCTTACCTACCGTCGATGCAACACGATTGGAAACATCGAATATCACGTATTCGTGCGAATTTTAGATAGAAAGAATGATTGCGGGAGCTGGGAAGTGAATTCTTACCTACCGTCGATGCGAAACGATTGGAAACATCGAATATCACGTATGCGTGCCAATTATCGATAGAACGAACGATTGCGGGAGCTGGAAAGTGGATCCGTAGCTACCGTCGATGCAGAACGATTGGAAACATCGAATATCACGTATTCGTGCCAATTATCGATAGAAAGAACGATTGCTGGAGCTGGGAAGTGAATCCTTAGCTACCGTCGATGCAGAACGATTGGAAACATCGAATTTCACGTATTCGTGCCAATTATCCATAGAAAGAACGATTGCGGGAGCAGGGAAGTGAATCCATACCTACCGCCGATGCGAAACGATTGGAAACATCGAATATCACGTATCCGTGCGAATTTTAGATAGAAAGAACGATTATGGGGGCAGGGAAGTGAATCCTTAGCTACCGCCGATGCGAAACGATTGGAAACATCGAATATCACGTATTCGTCCGAATTTTAGATAGAAAGAATGATTGCGGGAGCTGGGAAGTGAATCCATACCTACCGTCGATGCGAAACGATTGGAAACATCGAATATCACGTATTCGTGCCAATTATCGATAGAAAGAACGATTGCGGGAGCTGGGAAGTGAATCCTTACCTCCCGTCGATGCAGAACGATTGGAAACATCGAATGTAACGTATTCGAGCCAATTACCGACAGAAAGAACGATTGCGAGGGCTGGGAAGTGAATCCTTACCTACCGTCGATGAAAAACGATTGGAAACATCGTATAGCACGTATTCGTGCCAATTATCGATAGAAAGAACGATTGCGGGAGCTGGGAAATGAATCCTCACCTATCGTCGATGCAAAACGATTGCAAACATCGAATAGCACGTATTCGTGCCAATTATCGGTACAAAGAACGATTGCGGGAGCTGGGAAGTGAATCCTTTCCTACCGTCGATGCGAAACGATTGGAAACATCGAATATCATGTATGCGTGCCAATCATCGATAGAAAGAACGATTGCTGGAGCTGGGAAGTGGATCCTTAGTTACCGTCGATGCAGAACGATTGGAAACATCGAATATCACGTATTCGTGCCAATTATCCATAGAAAGAACGATTGCTGGAGCTGGGAAGTGAATCCTTACCTACCGTCGATGCAAAACGATTGGTAACCTCGAATAGCACGTATTCGTGCCAATTATGGATAGAAAGAACGATTGCTGGAGCTGGGAAGTGAATCCTTAGCTACCGTCGATGCAGAACGATTGGAAACATCGAATTTCACGTATTCGTGCCAATTATCCATAGAAAGAACGATTGCGGGAGCAGGGAAGTGAATCCATACCTACCGCCGATGCGAAACGATTGGAAACATCGAATATCACGTATTCGTGCGAATTTTAGATAGAAAGAATGATTGCGGGAGCTGGGAAGTGAATCCTTACCTGCCGTCGATGCGAAACGATTGGAAACATCAAATATCACGTATGCGTGCCAATTATCGATAGAACGAACGATTGCGGGAGCTGGAAAGTGGATCCTTAGCTACCGTCGATGCGAAACGATTGGAAACATCGAATATCACGTATTCGTGCCAATTTTAGATAGAAAGAACGATTGCTGGAGCTGGGAAGTGAATCCTCACCTACCGTCGATGCAAAACGATTGGAAACATCGAATATCACGTATTCGTGCTAATTATCGATAGAAAGAACGATTGCGGGAGCTGGGAAGTGAATCCTTAACTACCGTCGATGCAAAACGATTGGAAACCTCGAATAGCACGCATTCGTGCCAATTATCGATACAAAGAACGATTGCGGGAGCTGGGAAGTGAATCCTTAACTACCGTCGATGCAAAACGATTGGAAACCTCGAATAGCACGCATTCGTGCCAATTATCGATAGAAAGAACGATTGCTGGAGCTGGGAAGTGAATCCTTAGCTACCGTCGATGCAGAACGATTGGAAACATCGAATTTCACGTATTCGTGCCAATTATCCATAGAAAGAACGATTGCGGGAGCAGGGAAGTGAATCCATACCTACCGCCGATGCGAAACGATTGGAAACCGCGAATAGCATGTATGCGTGCCAATCATCGATAGAAAGAACGATTGCTGGAGCTGGGAAGTGGATCCTTTGTTACCGTCGATGCAGAACGATTGGAAACATCGAATATCACGTATTCGTGCAAATTTTAGATAGAAAGAACGATTGCTGGAGCTGGGAAGTGAATCCTTACCTACCGTCGATGCAAAACGATTGGAAACCTCGAATAGCACGTATTCGTGCCAATTATCGATAGAAAGACCGATTGCTGGAGCTGGGAAGTGAATCCTTAGCTACCGTCGATGCAGAACGATTGGAAACATCGAATTTCACGTATTCGTGTCAATTTTAGATAGAAAGAACGATTGCGGGAGCAGGGAAGTGAATCCATACCTACCGCCCATGCGAAACGATTGGAAACATCGAATATCACGTATTCGTGCGAATTTTAGATAGAAAGAATGATTGCGGGAGCTGGGAAGTGAATCCTTACCTGCCGTCGATGCGAAACGATTGGAAACATCAAATATCACGTATGCGTGCCAATTATCGATAGAACGAACGATTGCGGGAGCTGGAAAGTGGATCCTTAGCTACCGTCGATGCGAAACGATTGCAAACATCGAATAGCACGTATTCGTGCCAATTATCGATAGAAAGAACGATTGTGGGAGCTGGGAAGTGAATCCTTACCTACCGTCGATGCAACACGATTGGAAACATCGAATATCACGTATTCGTGCGAATTTTAGATAGAAAGAATGATTGTGGGAGCTGGGAAGTGAATTCTTACCTACCGTCGATGCGAAACGATTGGAAACATCGAATATCACGTATGCGTGCCAATTATCGATAGAACGAACGATTGCGGGAGCTGGAAAGTGGATCCGTAGCTACCGTCGATGCAGAACGATTGGAAACATCGAATATCACGTATTCGTGCCAATTTTAGATAGAAAGAACGATTGCTGGAGCTGGGAAGTGAATCCTCACCTACCGTCGATGCAAAACGATTGGAAACATCGAATATCACGTATGCGTGCTAATTATCGATAGAAAGAACGATTGCGGGAGCTGGGAAGTGAATCCTTACCTACCGTCGATGCAAAACGATTGGAAACCTCGAATAGCACGCATTCGTGCCAATTATCGATAGAAAGAACGATTGCTGGAGCTGGGAAGTGAATCCTTAGCTACCGTCGATGCAGAACGATTGGAAACATCGAATTTCACGTATTCGTGTCAATTTTAGATAGAAAGAACGATTGCTGGAGCTGGGAAGTGAATCCTCACCTACCGTCGATGCAAAACGATTGGAAACATCGAATATCACGTATGCGTGCTAATTATCGATAGAAAGAACGATTGCGGGAGCTGGGAAGTGAATCCTTACCTACCGTCGATGCAAAATGATTGGAAACCTCGAATAGCACGTATTCGTGCCAATTATCGATAGAAAGAACGATTGCTGGAGCTGGGAAGTGAATCCTTAGCTACCGTCGATGAAAAACGATTGGAAACATCGAATAGCACGTATTCGTGCCAATTATCGATAGAAAGAACGATTGCGGGAGCTGGGAAGTGAATCCTCACCTATCGTCAATGCAAAACGATTGCAAACATCGAATAGCACGTATTCGTGCCAATTATCGATAGAAAGAACGATTGCGGGAGCTGGGAAGTGAATCCTCACCTACCGTCGATGCAAAACGATTGGGAACATGGAATAGCACGTATTCGTGCCAATTATCAATAGAAAGAACGATTGCGGGAGCTGGGAAGTGAATCCTCAGCTACCGTCGATGCAGAACGATTGGAAACATCGAATATCACGTATGCGTGCCAATTATCGATAGAAAGAACATTTGCGGGAGCTGGGAAGTGAATCCTTAGCTACCGTCGATGCAGAACGATTGTAAACATCGAATATCACATATTCGTGCCAATTAACGATAGAAAGAACGATTGCGGTTGCTGGGAAGTGAATTCTTAGCTACCGTCGATGCAGAACGATTGGAAACATCGAATATCACGTATGCGTGCCAATCATCGATAGAAAGGATGATTGCGGGAGCTGGGAAGTTAATCCTTACCTACCGTCGATGCAAAACGATTGGAAACATCGAATATCATGTATGCGTGCCAATCATCGATAGAAAGAACGATTGCTGGAGCTGGGAAGTGGATCCTTAGTTACCGTCGATGCAGAACGATTGGAAACATCGAATATCACGTATTCGTGCAAATTTTAGATAGAAAGAACGATTGCTGGAGCTGGGAAGTGAATCCTTACCTACCGTCGATGCAAAACGATTGGAAACATCAAATATCACGTATGCGTGCCAATTATCGATAGAACGAACGATTGCGGGAGCTGGGAAGTGGATCCTTAGCTACCGTCGATGCGAAACGATTGCAAACATCGAATAGCACGTATTCGTGCCAATTATCGATAGAAAGAACGATTGTGGGAGCTGGGAAGTGAATCCTTACCTACCGTCGATGCAACACGATTGGAAACATCGAATATCACGTATTCGTGCGAATTTTAGATAGAAAGAATGATTGTGGGAGCTGGGAAGTGAATTCTTACCTACCGTCGATGCGAAACGATTGGAAACATCGAATATCACGTATGCGTGCCAATTATCGATAGAACGAACGATTGCGGGAGCTGGAAAGTGGATCCGTAGCTACCGTCGATGCAGAACGATTGGAAACATCGAATATCACGTATTCGTGCCAATTTTAGATAGAAAGAACGATTGCTGGAGCTGGGAAGTGAATCCTCACCTACCGTCGATGCAAAACGATTGGAAACATCGAATATCACGTATGCGTGCTAATTATCGATAGAAAGAACGATTGCGGGAGCTGGGAAGTGAATCCTTACCTACCGTCGATGCAAAACGATTGGAAACCTCGAATAGCACGCATTCGTGCCAATTATCGATAGAAAGAACGATTGCTGGAGCTGGGAAGTGAATCCTTAGCTACCGTCGATGCAGAACGATTGGAAACATCGAATTTCACGTATTCGTGTCAATTTTAGATAGAAAGAACGATTGCTGGAGCTGGGAAGTGAATCCTCACCTACCGTCGATGCAAAACGATTGGAAACATCGAATATCACGTATGCGTGCTAATTATCGATAGAAAGAACGATTGCGGGAGCTGGGAAGTGAATCCTTACCTACCGTCGATGCAAAATGATTGGAAACCTCGAATAGCACGTATTCGTGCCAATTATCGATAGAAAGAACGATTGCTGGAGCTGGGAAGTGAATCCTTAGCTACCGTCGATGAAAAACGATTGGAAACATCGAATAGCACGTATTCGTGCCAATTATCGATAGAAAGAACGATTGCGGGAGCTGGGAAGTGAATCCTCACCTATCGTCAATGCAAAACGATTGCAAACATCGAATAGCACGTATTCGTGCCAATTATCGATAGAAAGAACGATTGCGGGAGCTGGGAAGTGAATCCTCAGCTACCGTCGATGCAGAACGATTGGAAACATCGAATATCACGTATGCGTGCCAATTATCGATAGAAAGAACATTTGCGGGAGCTGGGAAGTGAATCCTTAGCTACCGTCGATGCAGAACGATTGTAAACATCGAATATCACATATTCGTGCCAATTAACGATAGAAAGAACGATTGCGGTTGCTGGGAAGTGAATTCTTAGCTACCGTCGATGCAGAACGATTGGAAACATCGAATATCACGTATGCGTGCCAATCATCGATAGAAAGGATGATTGCGGGAGCTGGGAAGTTAATCCTTACCTACCGTCGATGCAAAACGATTGGAAACATCGAATATCATGTATGCGTGCCAATCATCGATAGAAAGAACGATTGCTGGAGCTGGGAAGTGGATCCTTAGTTACCGTCGATGCAGAACGATTGGAAACATCGAATATCACGTATTCGTGCAAATTTTAGATAGAAAGAACGATTGCTGGAGCTGGGAAGTGAATCCTTACCTACCGTCGATGCAAAACGATTGGAAACATCGAATTTCACGTATTCGTGCCAATTATCCATAGAAAGAACGATTGCTGGAGCTGGGAAGTGAATCCTTACCTACCGTCGATGCAAAACGATTGGTAACCTCGAATAGCACGTATTCGTGCCAATTATCGATAGAAAGAACGATTGCTGGAGCTGGGAAGTGAATCCTTAGCTACCGTCGATGCAGAACGATTGGAAACATCGAATTTCACGTATTCGTGCCAATTATCCATAGAAAGAACGATTGCGGGAGCAGGGAAGTGAATCCATACCTACCGCCGATGCGAAACGATTGGAAACATCGAATATCACGTATTCGTGCGAATTTTAGATAGAAAGAATGATTGCGGGAGCTGGGAAGTGAATCCTTACCTGCCGTCGATGCGAAACGATTGGAAACATCAAATATCACGTATGCGTGCCAATTATCGATAGAACGAACGATTGCGGGAGCTGGAAAGTGGATCCTCAGCTACCGTCGATGCGAAACGATTGGAAACATCGAATATCACGTATTCGTGCCAATTTTAGATAGAAAGAACGATTGCTGGAGCTGGGAAGTGAATCCTCACCTACCGTCGATGCAAAACGATTGGAAACATCGAATATCACGTATTCGTGCTAATTATCGATAGAAAGAACGATTGCGGGAGCTGGGAAGTGAATCCTTAACTACCGTCGATGCAAAACGATTGGAAACCTCGAATAGCACGCATTCATGCCAATTATCGATAGAAAGAACGATTGCGGGAGCTGGGAAGTGAATCCTTAACTACCGTCGATGCAAAACGATTGGAAACCTCGAATAGCACGCATTCGTGCCAATTATCGATAGAAAGAACGATTGCTGGAGCTGGGAAGTGAATCCTTAGCTACCGTCGATGCAGAACGATTGGAAACATCGAATTTCACGTATTCGTGCCAATTATCCATAGAAAGAACGATTGCGGGAGCAGGGAAGTGAATCCATACCTACCGCCGATGCGAAACGATTGGAAACCGCGAATAGCATGTATGCGTGCCAATCATCGATAGAAAGAACGATTGCTGGAGCTGGGAAGTGGATCCTTTGTTACCGTCGATGCAGAACGATTGGAAACATCGAATATCACGTATTCGTGCAAATTTTAGATAGAAAGAACGATTGCTGGAGCTGGGAAGTGAATCCTTACCTACCGTCGATGCAAAACGATTGGAAACCTCGAATAGCACGTATTCGTGCCAATTATCGATAGAAAGACCGATTGCTGGAGCTGGGAAGTGAATCCTTAGCTACCGTCGATGCAGAACGATTGGAAACATCGAATTTCACGTATTCGTGTCAATTTTAGATAGAAAGAACGATTGCGGGAGCAGGGAAGTGAATCCATACCTACCGCCGATGCGAAACGATTGGAAACATCGAATATCACGTATTCGTGCGAATTTTAGATAGAAAGAATGATTGCGGGAGCTGGGAAGTGAATCCTTACCTGCCGTCGATGCGAAACGATTGGAAACATCAAATATCACGTATGCGTGCCAATTATCGATAGAACGAACGATTGCGGGAGCTGGAAAGTGGATCCTTAGCTACCGTCGATGCGAAACGATTGCAAACATCGAATAGCACGTATTCGTGCCAATTATCGATAGAAAGAACGATTGCGGGAGCTGGGAAGTGAATCCTTACCTACCGTCGATGCAACACGATTGGAAACATCGAATATCACGTATTCGTGCGAATTTTAGATAGAAAGAATGATTGCGGGAGCTGGGAAGTGAATTCTTACCTACCGTCGATGCGAAACGATTGGAAACATCGAATATCACGTATGCGTGCCAATTATCGATAGAACGAACGATTGCGGGAGCTGGAAAGTGGATCCGTAGCTACCGTCGATGCAGAACGATTGGAAACATCGAATATCACGTATTCGTGCCAATTTTAGATAGAAAGAACGATTGCTGGAGCTGGGAAGTGAATCCTCACCTACCGTCGATGCAAAACGATTGGAAACATCGAATATCACGTCTGCGTGCTAATTATCGATAGAAAGAACGATTGCGGGAGCTGGGAAGTGAATCCTTACCTACCGTCGATGCAAAACGATTGGAAACCTCGAATAGCACGCATTCGTGCCAATTATCGATAGAAAGAACGATTGCTGGAGCTGGGAAGTGAATCCTTAGCTACCGTCGATGCAGAACGATTGGAAACATCGAATTTCACGTATTCGTGTCAATTTTAGATAGAAAGAACGATTGCTGGAGCTGGGAAGTGAATCCTCACCTACCGTCGATGCAAAACGATTGGAAACATCGAATATCACGTATGCGTGCTAATTATCGATAGAAAGAACGATTGCGGGAGCTGGGAAGTGAATCCTTACCTACCGTCGATGCAAAATGATTGGAAACCTCGAATAGCACGTATTCGTGCCAATTATCGATAGAAAGAACGATTGCTGGAGCTGGGAAGTGAATCCTTAGCTACCGTCGATGAAAAACGATTGGAAACATCGAATAGCACGTATTCGTGCCAATTATCGATAGAAAGAACGATTGCGGGAGCTGGGAAGTGAATCCTCACCTATCGTCAATGCAAAACGATTGCAAACATCGAATAGCACGTATTCGTGCCAATTATCGATAGAAAGAACGATTGCGGGAGCTGGGAAGTGAATCCTCACCTACCGTCGATGCAAAACGATTGGGAACATGGAATAGCACGTATTCGTGCCAATTATCGATAGAAAGAACGATTGCGGGAGCTGGGAAGTGAATCCTCAGCTACCGTCGATGCAGAACGATTGGAAACATCGAATATCACGTATGCGTGCCAATTATCGATAGAAAGAACATTTGCGGGAGCTGGGAAGTGAATCCTTAGCTACCGTCGATGCAGAACGATTGTAAACATCGAATATCACATATTCGTGCCAATTAACGATAGAAAGAACGATTGCGGTTGCTGGGAAGTGAATTCTTAGCTACCGTCGATGCAGAACGATTGGAAACATCGAATATCACGTATGCGTGCCAATCATCGATAGAAAGGATGATTGCGGGAGCTGGGAAGTTAATCCTTACCTACCGTCGATGCAAAACGATTGGAAACATCGAATATCATGTATGCGTGCCAATCATCGATAGAAAGAACGATTGCTGGAGCTGGGAAGTGGATCCTTAGTTACCGTCGATGCAGAACGATTGGAAACATCGAATATCACGTATTCGTGCAAATTTTAGATAGAAAGAACGATTGCTGGAGCTGGGAAGTGAATCCTTACCTACCGTCGATGCAAAACGATTGGAAACATCGAATTTCACGTATTCGTGCCAATTATCCATAGAAAGAACGATTGCTGGAGCTGGGAAGTGAATCCTTACCTACCGTCGATGCAAAACGATTGGTAACCTCGAATAGCACGTATTCGTGCCAATTATCGATAGAAAGAACGATTGCTGGAGCTGGGAAGTGAATCCTTAGCTACCGTCGATGCAGAACGATTGGAAACATCGAATTTCACGTATTCGTGCCAATTATCCATAGAAAGAACGATTGCGGGAGCAGGGAAGTGAATCCATACCTACCGCCGATGCGAAACGATTGGAAACATCGAATATCACGTATTCGTGCGAATTTTAGATAGAAAGAATGATTGCGGGAGCTGGGAAGTGAATCCTTACCTGCCGTCGATGCGAAACGATTGGAAACATCAAATATCACGTATGCGTGCCAATTATCGATAGAACGAACGATTGCGGGAGCTGGAAAGTGGATCCTTAGCTACCGTCGATGCGAAACGATTGGAAACATCGAATATCACGTATTCGTGCCAATTTTAGATAGAAAGAACGATTGCTGGAGCTGGGAAGTGAATCCTCACCTACCGTCGATGCAAAACGATTGGAAACATCGAATATCACGTATGCGTGCTAATTATCGATAGAAAGAACGATTGCGGGAGCTGGGAAGTGAATCCTTAACTACCGTCGATGCAAAACGATTGGAAACCTCGAATAGCACGCATTCGTGCCAATTATCGATAGAAAGAACGATTGCGGGAGCTGGGAAGTGAATCCTTACCTACCGTCGATGCAAAACGATTGGAAACCTCGAATAGCACGCATTCGTGCCAATTATCGATAGAAAGAACGATTGCTGGAGCTGGGAAGTGAATCCTTAGCTACCGTCGATGCAGAACGATTGGAAACATCGAATTTCACGTATTCGTGCCAATTATCCATAGAAAGAACGATTGCGGGAGCAGGGAAGTGAATCCATACCTACCGCCGATGCGAAACGATTGGAAACCGCGAATAGCATGTATGCGTGCCAATCATCGATAGAAAGAACGATTGCTGGAGCTGGGAAGTGGATCCTTTGTTACCGTCGATGCAGAACGATTGGAAACATCGAATATCACGTATTCGTGCAAATTTTAGATAGAAAGAACGATTGCTGGAGCTGGGAAGTGAATCCTTACCTACCGTCGATGCAAAACGATTGGAAACCTCGAATAGCACGTATTCGTGCCAATTATCGATAGAAAGACCGATTGCTGGAGCTGGGAAGTGAATCCTTAGCTACCGTCGATGCAGAACGATTGGAAACATCGAATTTCACGTATTCGTGTCAATTTTAGATAGAAAGAACGATTGCGGGAGCAGGGAAGTGAATCCATACCTACCGCCGATGCGAAACGATTGGAAACATCGAATATCACGTATTCGTGCGAATTTTAGATAGAAAGAATGATTGCGGGAGCTGGGAAGTGAATCCTTACCTGCCGTCGATGCGAAACGATTGGAAACATCAAATATCACGTATGCGTGCCAATTATCGATAGAACGAACGATTGCGCGAGCTGGAAAGTGGATCCTTAGCTACCGTCGATGCGAAACGATTGCAAACATCGAATAGCACGTATTCGTGCCAATTATCGATAGAAAGAACGATTGCGGGAGCTGGGAAGTGAATCCTTACCTACCGTCGATGCAACACGATTGGAAACATCGAATATCACGTATTCGTGCGAATTTTAGATAGAAAGAATGATTGCGGGAGCTGGGAAGTGAATTCTTACCTACCGTCGATGCGAAACGATTGGAAACATCGAATATCACGTATGCGTGCCAATTATCGATAGAACGAACGATTGCGGGAGCTGGAAAGTGGATCCGTAGCTACCGTCGATGCAGAACGATTGGAAACATCGAATATCACGTATTCGTGCCAATTTTAGATAGAAAGAACGATTGCTGGAGCTGGGAAGTGAATCCTCACCTACCGTCGATGCAAAACGATTGGAAACATCGAATATCACGTATGCGTGCTAATTATCGATAGAAAGAACGATTGCGGGAGCTGGGAAGTGAATCCTTACCTACCGTCGATGCAAAACGATTGGAAACCTCGAATAGCACGCATTCGTGCCAATTATCGATAGAAAGAACGATTGCTGGAGCTGGGAAGTGAATCCTTAGCTACCGTCGATGCAGAACGATTGGAAACATCGAATTTCACGTATTCGTGCCAATTATCCATAGAAAGAACGATTGCGGGAGCAGGGAAGTGAATCCATACCTACCGCCGATGCGAAACGATTGGAAACATCGAATATCACGTATCCGTGCGAATTTTAGATAGAAAGAACGATTATGGGGGCAGGGAAGTGAATATTTAGCTACCGCCGATGCGAAACGATTGGAAACATCGAATATCACGTATTCGTCCGAATTTTAGATAGAAAGAATGATTGCGGGAGCTGGGAAGTGAATCCATACCTACCGTCGATGCGAAACGATTGGAAACATCGAATATCACGTATTCGTGCCAATTATCGATAGAAAGAACGATTGCGGGAGCTGGGAAGTGAATCCTTACCTCCCGTCGATGCAGAACGATTGGAAACATCGAATGTAACGTATTCGAGCCAATTACCGACAGAAAGAACGATTGCGAGGGCTGGGAAGTGAATCCTTACCTACCGTCGATGAAAAACGATTGGAAACATCGTATAGCACGTATTCGTGCCAATTATCGATAGAAAGAACGATTGCGGGAGCTGGGAAATGAATCCTCACCTATCGTCGATGCAAAACGATTGCAAACATCGAATAGCACGTATTCGTGCCAATTATCGGTACAAAGAACGATTGCGGGAGCTGGGAAGTGAATCCTTTCCTACCGTCGATGCGAAACGATTGGAAACATCGAATATCACTTATTCGTGCGAATTTTAGATAGAAAGTATGATTGCGGGAGCTGGGAAGTGAATCCTTACCTACCGTCGATGCGAAACGATTGGAAACATCGAATATCACGTATGCGTGCCAATTATCGATAGAACGAACGATTGCGGGAGCTGGAAAGTGGATCCTTAGCTACCGTCGATGCAGGACGATTGGAAACATCGAATATCACATATTCGTGCCAATTATCGATAGAAAGAACGATTGCGGGAGCTGGGAAGTGAATCCTCAGCTACCGTCGATGCAGAACGATTGGAAACATCGAATATCACGTATGCGTGCTAATTATCGATAGAAAGAACGATTGCTGGAGCTGGGAAGTGAATCCTTACCTATCGTTGATGCAAAACGATTGGAAACATTGAACATCACGTATTCGTGCAAATTATCGATAGAAAGAACGATTGCGGTAGCTGGGAAGTGAATCCTTACCTACCGTCGATGCAAAACGATTGGAAACATCGAATAGCACGTATTCGTGCAAATTATCGATGGAAAGAACGATTGCGGGAGCTGGGATGTGAATCCTTACCTACCGTCGATGCAAAACGATTGCAAACATCGAATAGCACGTATTCGTGCAAAGTATCCATAGAAAGCACGATTGCGGGAGCTGGGAAGTGAATACTTACCTACCGTTGATGCAAAACGATTGGAAACATCGAATAGCACGTATTCGTGCAAATTATCGATGGAAAGAACGATTGCGGGAGCCGGGAAGTGAATGCTTACCTAACGTTTATGCAAAACGATTGGAAACATCGAACATAACGTATTCGTGCAAATTATC
This sequence comes from Nomada ferruginata, assembly GCA_963583965.1. Taxonomy (NCBI): domain Eukaryota; kingdom Metazoa; phylum Arthropoda; class Insecta; order Hymenoptera; family Apidae; genus Nomada; species Nomada ferruginata. The sequence goes on along the minus strand of OY757225.1, from coordinate 933,496 downwards.
GATAGAAAGAACGATTGCGGGAGCTGGGAAGTGAATCCTTACCTACCGTCGATGCAAAACGATTGCAAACATCGAATAGCACGTATTCGTGCAAATTATCGATGGAAAGAACGATTGCGGTAGCTGGGAAGTGAATCCTTACCTACCGTCGATGCAAAACGATTGGAAACATCGAATAGCACGTATTCGTGCAAATTATCGATGGAAAGAACGATTGCGGGAGCTGGGATGTGAATCCTTACCTACCGTCGATGCAAAACGATTGCAAACATCGAATAGCACGTATTCGTGCAAAGTATCCATAGAAAGCACGATTGCGGGAGCTGGGAAGTGAATACTTACCTACCGTCGATGCAAAACGATTGGAAACATCGAATAGCACGTATTCGTGCAAATTATCGATGGAAAGAACGATTGCGGGAGCCGGGAAGTGAATCCTTACCTACCGTTGATGCAAAACGATTGGAAACATCGAACATCACGTATTCGTGCAAATTATCGATAGAAAGAACGATTGCGGGAGCTGGGAAGTGAATCCTTACCTACCGTCGATGCAAAACGATTGGAAACATCGAATATCACGTATTCGTGCCAATTATCCAATCGTTTTGCATCGACGGTAGGTAAGGATTCACTTCCCGGCTCCCGCAATCGTTCTTTCCATCGATAATTTGCACGAATACGTGGTGTTCGATGTTTCCAATCGTTCTGCATCAACGTTAGGTAAGTATTCACTTCCCAGCTCCCGCAATCGTTCTTTCTATGGATAATTTGCACGAATACGTGCTATTCGATGTTTGCAATCGTTTTGCATCGACGGTAGGTACGGATTCACTTCCCAGCTCCCGCAATCGTTCTTTCCATCGATAATTTGCACGAATACGTGCCATTCGATGTTTCCAATCGTTTTGCGTCAACGTTAGGTAAGCATTCACTTCCCGGCTCCCGCAATCGTTCTTTCCATGGATAATTTGCACGAATACGTGCTATTCGATGTTTCCAATCGTTTTGCATCAACGGTAGGTAAGTATTCACTTCCCAGCTCCCGCAATCGTTCTTTCTATGGATAATTTGCACGAATACGTGCTATTCGATGTTTGCAATCGTTTTGCATCGACGGTAGGTAAGGATTCACTTCCCAGCTCCCGCAATCGTTCTTTCCATCGATAATTTGCACGAATACGTGCCATTCGATGTTTCCAATCGTTTTGCATCGACGGTAGGTAAGGATTCACTTCCCGGCTCCCGCAATCGTTCTTTCCATCGATAATTTGCACGAATACGTGCCATTCGATGTTTCCAATCGTTTTGCATCGACGGTAGGTAAGGATTCACTTCCCAGCTCCCGCAATCGTTCTTTCTATCGATAATTTGCACGAATACGTGTTGTTCGATGTTTCCAATCGTTTTGCATCAACGTTAGGTAAGGATTCATTTCCCGGCTCCCGCAATCGTTCTTTCCATCGATAATTTGCACGAATACGTGCTATTCGATGTTTCCAATCGTGTTGCATCGACGGTCGGTAAGCATTCACTTCCCAGCTCCGGCAATCGTTCTTTCCAAATTATCGATAGAAAGAACGATTGCGGGAGCTGGGAAGTGAATCCTTACCTACCGTCGATGCAAAACGATTGCAAACATCGAATAGCACGTACTCGTGCAAAGTATCCATAGAAAGCACGATTGCGGGAGCTGGGAAGTGAATACTTACCTACCGTTGATGCAAAACGATTGGAAACATCGAATAGCACGTATTCGTGCAAATTATCGATGGAAAGAACGATTGCGGGAGCCGGGAAGTGAATCCTTACCTACCGTTGATGCAAAACGATTGGAAACATCGAACATCACGTATTCGTGCAAATTATTGATAGAAAGAACGATTGCGGGAGCTGGGAAGTGAATCCTTACCTACCGTCGATGCAAAACGATTGGAAACATCGAACATCACGTATTCGTGCAAATTATCGATAGAAAGAACGATTGCGGGAGCTGGGAAGTGAATCCTTACCTACCGTCGATGCAAAACGATTGGAAACATCGAATATCACGTATTCGTGCCAATTATCCAATCGTTTTGCATCGACGGTAGGTAAGGATTCACTTCCCGGCTCCCGCAATCGTTCTTTCCATCGATAATTTGCACGAATACGTGCCATTCGATGTTTCCAATCGTTTTGCATCAACGTTAGGTAAGCATTCACTTCCCGGCTCCCGCAATCGTTCTTTCTTGGATAATTTGCACGAATACGTGCTATTCGATGTTTCCAATCGTTTTGCATCAACGGTAGGTAAGTATTCACTTCCCAGCTCCCGCAATCGTTCTTTCTATGGATAATTTGCACGAATACGTGCTATTCGATGTTTGCAATCGTTTTGCATCGACGGTAGGTAAGGATTCACTTCCCAGCTCCCGCAATCGTTCTTTCCATCGATAATTTGCACGAATACGTGCCATTCGATGTTTCCAATCGTTTTGCATCAACGTTAGGTAAGCATTCACTTCCCGGCTCCCGCAATCGTTCTTTCCATGGATAATTTGCACGAATACGTGCTATTCGATGTTTCCAATCGTTTTGCATCAACGGTAGGTAAGTATTCACTTCCCAGCTCCCGCAATCGTTCTTTCTATGGATAATTTGCACGAATACGTGCTATTCGATGTTTGCAATCGTTTTGCATCGACGGTAGGTAAGGATTCACTTCCCAGCTCCCGCAATCGTTCTTTCCATCGATAATTTGCACGAATACGTGCCATTCGATGTTTCCAATCGTTTTGCATCGACGGTAGGTAAGGATTCACTTCCCAGCTCTCGCAATCGTTCTTTCTATCGATAATTTGCACGAATACGTGATGTTCATTGTTTCCAATCGTTTTGCATCAACGATAGGTAAGGATTCACTTCCCGGCTCCCGCAATCGTTCTTTCCATCGATAATTTGCACGAATACGTGCTATTCGATGTTTGCAATCGTTTTGCATCGACGGTAGGTAAGGATTCACTTCCCAGCTCCCGCAATCGTTCTTTCCATCGATAATTTGCACGAATACGTGGTGTTCGATGTTTCCAATCGTTCTGCATCAACGTTAGGTAAGTATTCACTTCCCAGCTCCCGCAATCGTTCTTTCTATGGATAATTTGCACGAATACGTGCTATTCGATGTTTGCAATCGTTTTGCATCGACGGTAGGTAAGGATTCACTTCCCAGCTCCCGCAATCGTTCTTTCCATCGATAATTTGCACGAATACGTGCCATTCGATGTTTCCAATCGTTTTGCATCGACGGTAGGTAAGGATTCACTTCCCAGCTCCCGCAATCGTTCTTTCCATCGATAATTTGCACGAATACGTGCCATTCGATGTTTCCAATCGTTTTGCATCAACGTTAGGTAAGCATTCACTTCCCGGCTCCCGCAATCGTTCTTTCCATGGATAATTTGCACGAATACGTGCTATTCGATGTTTCCAATCGTTTTGCATCAACGGTAGGTAAGTATTCACTTCCCAGCTCCCGCAATCGTTCTTTCTATGGATAATTTGCACGAATACGTGCTATTCGATGTTTGCAATCGTTTTGCATCGACGGTAGGTAAGGATTCACTTCCCAGCTCCCGCAATCGTTCTTTCCATCGATAATTTGCACGAATACGTGCCATTCGATGTTTCCAATCGTTTTGCATCGACGGTAGGTAAGGATTCACTTCCCAGCTCTCGAAATCGTTCTTTCTATCGATAATTTGCACGAATACGTGATGTTCAATGTTTCCAATCGTTTTGCATCAACGATAGGTAAGGCTTCACTTCCCGGCTCCCGCAATCGTTCTTTCCATCGATAATTTGCACGAATACGTGTATTCGATGTTTGCAATCGTTTTGCATCGACGGTAGGTAAGGATTCACTTCCCAGCTCCCGCAATCGTTCTTTCCATCGATAATTTGCACGAATACGTGCCATTCGATGTTTCCAATCGTTTTGCATCGACGGTAGGTAAGGCTTCACTTCCCAGCTCCCGCAATCGTTCTTTCCATCGATAATTTGCACGAATACGTGCCATTCGATGTTTCCAATCGTTTTGCATCGACGGTAGGTAAGGATTCATTTCCCGGCTCCCGCAATCGTTCTTTCCATCGATAATTTGCACGAATACGTGCTATTCGATGTTTCCAATCGTGTTGCATCGACGGTCGGTAAGCATTCACTTCCCAGCTCCGGCAATCGTTCTTTCCAAATTATCGATAGAAAGAACGAGTGCGGGAGCTGGGAAGTGAATCCTTACCTACCGTCGATGCAAAACGATTGCAAACATCGAATAGCACGTATTCGTGCAAATTATCCATAGAAAGAACGATTGCGGGAGCTGGGAAGTGAATACTTACCTAACGTTGATGCAAAACGATTGGAAACATCGAACACCACGTATTCGTGCAAATTATCGCTGGAAAGAACGATTGCGGGAGCTGGGAAGTGAATCCTTACCTACCGTTGATGCAAAACGATTGGAAACATCGAATGGCACGTATTCGTGCAAATTATCGATGGAAAGAACGATTGCGGGAGCTGGGAAGTGAATACTTACCTACCGTTGATGCAAAACGATTGGAAACATCGAGTAGCACGGTATTCGTGCAAATTATCGATGGAAAGAACGATTGCGAGAGCCGGGAAGTGAATCCTTACCTATCGTTGATGCAAAACGATTGGAAACATTGAACATCACGTATTCGTGCAAATTATCGATAGAAAGAACGATTGCGGGAGCTGGGAAGTGAATCCTTACCTACCGTCGATGCAAAACGATTGCAAACATCGAATAGCACGTATTCGTGCAAAGTATCCATAGAAAGCACGATTGCGGGAGCTGGGAAGTGAATACTTACCTACCGTTGATGCAAAACGATTGGAAACATCGAATAGCACGTATTCGTGCAAATTATCGATGGAAAGAACGATTGCGGGAGCCGGGAAGTGAATGCTTACCTAACGTTGATGCAAAACGATTGGAAACATCGAACACCACGTATTCGTGCAAATTATCGATGGAAAGAACGATTGCGGGAGCCGGGAAGTGAATCCTTACCTACCGTTGATGCAAAACGATTGGAAACATCGAACATCACGTATTCGTGCAAATTATTGATAGATAGAACGATTGCGGGAGCTGGGAAGTGAATCCTTACCTACCGTCGATGCAAAACGATTGGAAACATCGAATAGCACGTATTCGTGCAAATTATCGATGGAAAGACCGATTGCGGGAGCCGGGAAGTGAATCCTTACCTACCGTTGATGCAAAACGATTGGAAACATCGAACATCACGTATTCGTGCAAATTATCGATAGAAAGAACGATTGCGGGAGCTGGGAAGTGAATCCTTACCTACCGTCGATGTAAAACGATTGGAAACATCGAATATCACGTATTCGTGCCAATTATCCAATCGTTTTGCATCGACGGTAGGTAAGGATTCACTTCCCGGCTCCCGCAATCGTTCTTTCCATCGATAATTTGCTCGAATACGTGGTGTTCGATGTTTCCAATCGTTCTGCATCAACGTTAGGTAAGTATTCACTTCCCAGCTCCCGCAATCGTTCTTTCTATGTATAATTTGCACGAATACGTGCTATTCGATGTTTCCAATCGTTTTGCATCAACGATAGGTAAGGATTCACTTCCCGGCTCCCGCAATCGTTCTTTCCATCGATAATTTGCACGAATACGTGCCATTCGATGTTTCCAATCGTTTTGCATCGACGGTAGGTAAGGATTCACTTCCCAGCTCCCGCAATCGTTCTTTCTATCGATAATTTGCACGAATACGTGTTGTTCGATGTTTCCAATCGTTTTGCATCAACGTTAGGTAAGGATTCATTTCCCGGCTCCCGCAGTCGTTCTTTCCATCGATAATTTGCACGAATACGTGCTATTCGATGTTTCCAATCGTGTTGCATCGACGGTCGGTAAGCATTCACTTCCCAGCTCCGGCAATCGTTCTTTCCAAATTATCGATAGAAAGAACGATTGCGGGAGCTGGGAAGTGAATCCTTACCTACCGTCGATGCAAAACGATTGCAAACATCGAATAGCACGTATTCGTGCAAAGTATCCATAGAAAGCACGATTGCGGGAGCTGGGAAGTGAATACTTACCTACCGTTGATGCAAAACGATTGGAAACATCGAATAGCACGTATTCGTGCAAATTATCGATGGAAAGATCGATTGCGGGAGCCGGGAAGTGAATCCTTACCTACCGTTGATGCAAAACGATTGGAAACATCGAACATCACGTATTCGTGCAAATTATTGATAGAAAGAACGATTGCGGGAGCTGGGAAGTGAATCCTTACCTACCGTCGATGCAAAACGATTGGAAACATCGAACATCACGTATTCGTGCAAATTATCGATAGAAAGAACGATTGCGGGAGCTGGGAAGTGAATCCTTACCTACCGTCGATGCAAAACGATTGGAAACATCGAATATCACGTATTCGTGCCAATTATCCAATCGTTTTGCATCGACGGTAGGTAAGGATTCACTTCCCGGCTCCCGCAATCGTTCTTTCCATCGATAATTTGCACGAATACGTGCCATTCGATGTTTCCAATCGTTTTGCATCAACGTTAGGTAAGCATTCACTTCCCGGCTCCCGCAATCGTTCTTTCTTGGATAATTTGCACGAATACGTGCTATTCGATGTTTCCAATCGTTTTGCATCAACGGTAGGTAAGTATTCACTTCCCAGCTCCCGCAATCGTTCTTTCTATGGATAATTTGCACGAATACGTGCTATTCGATGTTTGCAATCGTTTTGCATCGACGGTAGGTAAGGATTCACTTCCCAGCTCCCGCAATCGTTCTTTCCATCGATAATTTGCACGAATACGTGCCATTCGATGTTTCCAATCGTTTTGCATCAACGTTAGGTAAGCATTCACTTCCCGGCTCCCGCAATCGTTCTTTCCATGGATAATTTGCACGAATACGTGCTATTCGATGTTTCCAATCGTTTTGCATCAACGGTAGGTAAGTATTCACTTCCCAGCTCCCGCAATCGTTCTTTCTATGGATAATTTGCACGAATACGTGCTATTCGATGTTTGCAATCGTTTTGCATCGACGGTAGGTAAGGATTCACTTCCCAGCTCCCGCAATCGTTCTTTCCATCGATAATTTGCACGAATACGTGCCATTCGATGTTTCCAATCGTTTTGCATCGACGGTAGGTAAGGATTCACTTCCCAGCTCTCGCAATCGTTCTTTCTATCGATAATTTGCACGAATACGTGATGTTCATTGTTTCCAATCGTTTTGCATCAACGATAGGTAAGGATTCACTTCCCGGCTCCCGCAATCGTTCTTTCCATCGATAATTTGCACGAATACGTGCTATTCGATGTTTGCAATCGTTTTGCATCGACGGTAGGTAAGGATTCACTTCCCAGCTCCCGCAATCGTTCTTTCCATCGATAATTTGCACGAATACGTGGTGTTCGATGTTTCCAATCGTTCTGCATCAACGTTAGGTAAGTATTCACTTCCCAGCTCCCGCAATCGTTCTTTCTATGGATAATTTGCACGAATACGTGCTATTCGATGTTTGCAATCGTTTTGCATCGACGGTAGGTACGGATTCACTTCCCAGCTCCCGCAATCGTTCTTTCCATCGATAATTTGCACGAATACGTGCCATTCGATGTTTCCAATCGTTTTGCATCAACGTTAGGTAAGCATTCACTTCCCGGCTCCCGCAATCGTTCTTTCCATGGATAATTTGCACGAATACGTGCTATTCGATGTTTCCAATCGTTTTGCATCAACGGTAGGTAAGTATTCACTTCCCAGCTCCCGCAATCGTTCTTTCTAAGGATAATTTGCACGAATACGTGCTATTCGATGTTTGCAATCGTTTTGCATCGACGGTAGGTAAGGATTCACTTCCCAGCTCCCGCAATCGTTCTTTCCATCGATAATTTGCACGAATACGTGCCATTCGATGTTTCCAATCGTTTTGCATCAACGTTAGGTAAGCATTCACTTCCCGGCTCCCGCAATCGTTCTTTCCATGGATAATTTGCACGAATACGTGCTATTCGATGTTTCCAATCGTTTTGCATCAACGGTAGGTAAGTATTCACTTCCCAGCTCCCGCAATCGTTCTTTCTATGGATAATTTGCACGAATACGTGCTATTCGATGTTTGCAATCGTTTTGCATCGACGGTAGGTAAGGATTCACTTCCCAGCTCCCGCAATCGTTCTTTCCATCGATAATTTGCACGAATACGTGCCATTCGATGTTTCCAATCGTTTTGCATCGACGGTAGGTAAGGATTCACTTCCCAGCTCTCGAAATCGTTCTTTCTATCGATAATTTGCACGAATACGTGATGTTCAATGTTTCCAATCGTTTTGCATCAACGATAGGTAAGGCTTCACTTCCCGGCTCCCGCAATCGTTCTTTCCATCGATAATTTGCACGAATACGTGCTATTCGATGTTTGCAATCGTTTTGCATCGACGGTAGGTAAGGATTCACTTCCCAGCACCCGCAATCGTTCTTTCCATCGATAATTTGCACGAATACGTGCCATTCGATGTTTCCAATCGTTTTGCATCGACGGTAGGTAAGGATTCACTTCCCAGCTCCCGCAATCGTTCTTTCCATCGATAATTTGCACGAATACGTGCCATTCGATGTTTCCAATCGTTTTGCATCGACGGTAGGTAAGGATTCATTTCCCGGCTCCCGCAATCGTTCTTTCCATCGATAATTTGCACGAATACGTGCTATTCGATGTTTCCAATCGTGTTGCATCGACGGTCGGTAAGCATTCACTTCCCAGCTCCGGCAATCGTTCTTTCCAAATTATCGATAGAAAGAACGAGTGCGGGAGCTGGGAAGTGAATCCTTACCTACCGTCGATGCAAAACGATTGCAAACATCGAATAGCACGTATTCGTGCAAATTATCCATAGAAAGAACGATTGCGGGAGCTGGGAAGTGAATACTTACCTAACGTTGATGCAAAACGATTGGAAACATCGAACACCACGTATTCGTGCAAATTATCGCTGGAAAGAACGATTGCGGGAGCTGGGAAGTGAATCCTTACCTACCGTTGATGCAAAACGATTGGAAACATCGAATGGCACGTATTCGTGCAAATTATCGATGGAAAGAACGATTGCGGGAGCTGGGAAGTGAATACTTACCTACCGTTGATGCAAAACGATTGGAAACATCGAGTAGCACGGTATTCGTGCAAATTATCGATGGAAAGAACGATTGCGAGAGCCGGGAAGTGAATCCTTACCTATCGTTGATGCAAAACGATTGGAAACATTGAACATCACGTATTCGTGCAAATTATCGATAGAAAGAACGATTGCGGGAGCTGGGAAGTGAATCCTTACCTACCGTCGATGCAAAACGATTGCAAACATCGAATAGCACGTATTCGTGCAAAGTATCCATAGAAAGCACGATTGCGGGAGCTGGGAAGTGAATACTTACCTACCGTTGATGCAAAACGATTGGAAACATCGAATAGCACGTATTCGTGCAAATTATCGATGGAAAGAACGATTGCGGGAGCCGGGAAGTGAATGCTTACCTAACGTTGATGCAAAACGATTGGAAACATCGAACACCACGTATTCGTGCAAATTATCGACGGAAAGAACGATTGCGGGAGCCGGGAAGTGAATCCTTACCTACCGTTGATGCAAAACGATTGGAAACATCGAACATCACGTATTCGTGCAAATTATTGATAGATAGAACGATTGCGGGAGCTGGGAAGTGAATCCTTACCTACCGTCGATGCAAAACGATTGGAAACATCGAATAGCACGTATTCGTGCAAATTATCGATGGAAAGACCGATTGCGGGAGCCGGGAAGTGAATCCTTACCTACCGTTGATGCAAAACGATTGGAAACATCGAACATCACGTATTCGTGCAAATTATCGATAGAAAGAACGATTGCGGGAGCTGGGAAGTGAATCCTTACCTACCGTCGATGTAAAACGATTGGAAACATCGAATATCACGTATTCGTGCCAATTATCCAATCGTTTTGCATCGACGGTAGGTAAGGATTCACTTCCCGGCTCCCGCAATCGTTCTTTCCATCGATAATTTGCTCGAATACGTGGTGTTCGATGTTTCCAATCGTTCTGCATCAACGTTAGGTAAGTATTCACTTCCCAGCTCCCGCAATCGTTCTTTCTATGGATAATTTGCACGAATACGTGCTATTCGATGTTTGCAATCGTTTTGCATCGACGGTAGGTACGGATTCACTTCCCAGCTCCCGCAATCGTTCTTTCCATCGATAATTTGCACGAATACGTGCCATTCGATGTTTCCAATCGTTTTGCATCAACGTTAGGTAAGCATTCACTTCCCGGCTCCCGCAATCGTTCTTTCTTGGATAATTTGCACGAATACGTGCTATTCGATGTTTCCAATCGTTTTGCATCAACGGTAGGTAAGTATTCACTTCCCAGCTCCCGCAATCGTTCTTTCTATGGATAATTTGCACGAATACGTGCTATTCGATGTTTGCAATCGTTTTGCATCGACGGTAGGTAAGGATTCACTTCCCAGCTCCCGCAATCGTTCTTTCCATCGATAATTTGCACGAATACGTGCCATTCGATGTTTCCAATCGTTTTGCATCAACGTTAGGTAAGCATTCACTTCCCGGCTCCCGCAATCGTTCTTTCCATGGATAATTTGCACGAATACGTGCTATTCGATGTTTCCAATCGTTTTGCATCAACGGTAGGTAAGTATTCACTTCCCAGCTCCCGCAATCGTTCTTTCTATGGATAATTTGCACGAATACGTGCTATTCGATGTTTGCAATCGTTTTGCATCGACGGTAGGTAAGGATTCACTTCCCAGCTCCCGCAATCGTTCTTTCCATCGATAATTTGCACGAATACGTGCCATTCGATGTTTCCAATCGTTTTGCATCGACGGTAGGTAAGGATTCACTTCCCAGCTCTCGCAATCGTTCTTTCTATCGATAATTTGCACGAATACGTGATGTTCATTGTTTCCAATCGTTTTGCATCAACGATAGGTAAGGATTCACTTCCCGGCTCCCGCAATCGTTCTTTCCATCGATAATTTGCACGAATACGTGCTATTCGATGTTTGCAATCGTTTTGCATCGACGGTAGGTAAGGATTCACTTCCCAGCTCCCGCAATCGTTCTTTCCATCGATAATTTGCACGAATACGTGGTGTTCGATGTTTCCAATCGTTCTGCATCAACGTTAGGTAAGTATTCACTTCCCAGCTCCCGCAATCGTTCTTTCTATGGATAATTTGCACGAATACGTGCTATTCGATGTTTGCAATCGTTTTGCATCGACGGTAGGTACGGATTCACTTCCCAGCTCCCGCAATCGTTCTTTCCATCGATAATTTGCACGAATACGTGCCATTCGATGTTTCCAATCGTTTTGCATCAACGTTAGGTAAGCATTCACTTCCCGGCTCCCGCAATCGTTCTTTCCATGGATAATTTGCACGAATACGTGCTATTCGATGTTTCCAATCGTTTTGCATCAACGGTAGGTAAGTATTCACTTCCCAGCTCCCGCAATCGTTCTTTCTAAGGATAATTTGCACGAATACGTGCTATTCGATGTTTGCAATCGTTTTGCATCGACGGTAGGTAAGGATTCACTTCCCAGCTCCCGCAATCGTTCTTTCCATCGATAATTTGCACGAATACGTGCCATTCGATGTTTCCAATCGTTTTGCATCAACGTTAGGTAAGCATTCACTTCCCGGCTCCCGCAATCGTTCTTTCCATGGATAATTTGCACGAATACGTGCTATTCGATGTTTCCAATCGTTTTGCATCAACGGTAGGTAAGTATTCACTTCCCAGCTCCCGCAATCGTTCTTTCTATGGATAATTTGCACGAATACGTGCTATTCGATGTTTGCAATCGTTTTGCATCGACGGTAGGTAAGGATTCACTTCCCAGCTCCCGCAATCGTTCTTTCCATCGATAATTTGCACGAATACGTGCCATTCGATGTTTCCAATCGTTTTGCATCGACGGTAGGTAAGGATTCACTTCCCAGCTCTCGAAATCGTTCTTTCTATCGATAATTTGCACGAATACGTGATGTTCAATGTTTCCAATCGTTTTGCATCAACGATAGGTAAGGCTTCACTTCCCGGCTCCCGCAATCGTTCTTTCCATCGATAATTTGCACGAATACGTGCTATTCGATGTTTGCAATCGTTTTGCATCGACGGTAGGTAAGGATTCACTTCCCAGCACCCGCAATCGTTCTTTCCATCGATAATTTGCACGAATACGTGCCATTCGATGTTTCCAATCGTTTTGCATCGACGGTAGGTAAGGATTCACTTCCCAGCTCCCGCAATCGTTCTTTCCATCGATAATTTGCACGAATACGTGCCATTCGATGTTTCCAATCGTTTTGCATCGACGGTAGGTAAGGATTCATTTCCCGGCTCCCGCAATCGTTCTTTCCATCGATAATTTGCACGAATACGTGCTATTCGATGTTTCCAATCGTGTTGCATCGACGGTCGGTAAGCATTCACTTCCCAGCTCCGGCAATCGTTCTTTCCAAATTATCGATAGAAAGAACGAGTGCGGGAGCTGGGAAGTGAATCCTTACCTACCGTCGATGCAAAACGATTGCAAACATCGAATAGCACGTATTCGTGCAAATTATCCATAGAAAGAACGATTGCGGGAGCTGGGAAGTGAATACTTACCTAACGTTGATGCAAAACGATTGGAAACATCGAACACCACGTATTCGTGCAAATTATCGCTGGAAAGAACGATTGCGGGAGCTGGGAAGTGAATCCTTACCTACCGTTGATGCAAAACGATTGGAAACATCGAATGGCACGTATTCGTGCAAATTATCGATGGAAAGAACGATTGCGGGAGCTGGGAAGTGAATACTTACCTACCGTTGATGCAAAACGATTGGAAACATCGAGTAGCACGGTATTCGTGCAAATTATCGATGGAAAGAACGATTGCGAGAGCCGGGAAGTGAATCCTTACCTATCGTTGATGCAAAACGATTGGAAACATTGAACATCACGTATTCGTGCAAATTATCGATAGAAAGAACGATTGCGGGAGCTGGGAAGTGAATCCTTACCTACCGTCGATGCAAAACGATTGCAAACATCGAATAGCACGTATTCGTGCAAAGTATCCATAGAAAGCACGATTGCGGGAGCTGGGAAGTGAATACTTACCTACCGTTGATGCAAAACGATTGGAAACATCGAATAGCACGTATTCGTGCAAATTATCGATGGAAAGAACGATTGCGGGAGCCGGGAAGTGAATGCTTACCTAACGTTGATGCAAAACGATTGGAAACATCGAACACCACGTATTCGTGCAAATTATCGACGGAAAGAACGATTGCGGGAGCCGGGAAGTGAATCCTTACCTACCGTTGATGCAAAACGATTGGAAACATCGAACATCACGTATTCGTGCAAATTATTGATAGATAGAACGATTGCGGGAGCTGGGAAGTGAATCCTTACCTACCGTCGATGCAAAACGATTGGAAACATCGAATAGCACGTATTCGTGCAAATTATCGATGGAAAGACCGATTGCGGGAGCCGGGAAGTGAATCCTTACCTACCGTTGATGCAAAACGATTGGAAACATCGAACATCACGTATTCGTGCAAATTATCGATAGAAAGAACGATTGCGGGAGCTGGGAAGTGAATCCTTACCTACCGTCGATGTAAAACGATTGGAAACATCGAATATCACGTATTCGTGCCAATTATCCAATCGTTTTGCATCGACGGTAGGTAAGGATTCACTTCCCGGCTCCCGCAATCGTTCTTTCCATCGATAATTTGCTCGAATACGTGGTGTTCGATGTTTCCAATCGTTCTGCATCAACGTTAGGTAAGTATTCACTTCCCAGCTCCCGCAATCGTTCTTTCTATGGATAATTTGCACGAATACGTGCTATTCGATGTTTGCAATCGTTTTGCATCGACGGTAGGTACGGATTCACTTCCCAGCTCCCGCAATCGTTCTTTCCATCGATAATTTGCACGAATACGTGCCATTCGATGTTTCCAATCGTTTTGCATCAACGTTAGGTAAGCATTCACTTCCCGGCTCCCGCAATCGTTCTTTCCATGGATAATTTGCACGAATACGTGCTATTCGATGTTTCCAATCGTTTTGCATCAACGGTAGGTAAGTATTCACTTCCCAGCTCCCGCAATCGTTCTTTCTATGGATAATTTGCACGAATACGTGCTATTCGATGTTTGCAATCGTTTTGCATCGACGGTAGGTAAGGATTCACTTCCCAGCTCCCGCAATCGTTCTTTCCAAATTATCGATAGAAAGAACGATTGCGGGAGCCGGGAAGTGAATCCTTACCTACCGTTGATGCAAAACGATTGGAAACATCGAACATCACGTATTCGTGCAAATTATTGATAGAAAGAACGATTGCGGGAGCTGGGAAGTGAATCCTTACCTACCGTCGATGCAAAACGATTGGAAACATCGAACATAACGTATTCGTGCAAATTATCGATGGAAAGAACGATTGCGGGAGCCGGGAAGTGAATCCTTACCTACCGTTGATGCAAAACGATTGGAAACATCGAACATCACGTATTCGTGCAAATTATTGATAGAAAGAACGATTGCGGGAGCTGGGAAGTGAATCCTTACCTACCGTCGATGCAAAACGATTGGAAACATCGAATAGCACGTATTCGTGCAAATTATCGATGGAAAGAACGATTGCGGGAGCCGGGAAGTGAATCCTTACCTACCGTTGATGCAAAACGATTGGAAACATCGAACATCACGTATTCGTGCAAATTATCGATAGAAAGAACGATTGCGGGAGCTGGGATGTGAATCCTTACCTACCGTCGTTGCAAAACGATTGGAAACATCGAATATCACGTATTCGTGCAAATTATCCAATCGTTTTGCATCGACGGTAGGTAAGGATTCACTTCCCGGCTCCCGCAATCGTTCTTTCCATCGATAATTTGCACGAATACGTGGTGTTCGATGTTTCCAATCGTTCTGCATCAACGTTAGGTAAGTATTCACTTCCCAGCTCCCGCAATCGTTCTTTCTATGGATAATTTGCACGAATACGTGCTATTCGATGTTTGCAATCGTTTTGCATCGACGGTAGGTACGGATTCACTTCCCAGCTCCCGCAATCGTTCTTTCCATCGATAATTTGCACGAATACGTGCCATTCGATGTTTCCAATCGTTTTGCTTCAACGTTAGGTAAGCATTCACTTCCCGGCTCCCGCAATCGTTCTTTCCATTATCATCAACATCAACGGTAGGTAAGGATTCACTTCCCGGCTCCCGCAATCGTTCTTTCCATCGATAATTTGCACGAATACGTTATGTTCGATGTTTCCAATCGTTTTGCTTCAACGTTAGGTAAGCATTCACTTCCCAGCTCCCGCAATCGTTCTTTCTATGGATAATTTGCACGAATACGTGCTATTCGATGTTTGCAATCGTTTTGCATCGACGGTAGGTAAGGATTCACTTCCCAGCTCCCGCAATCGTTCTTTCCATCGATAATTTGCACGAATACGTGCCATTCGATGTTTCCAATCGTTTTGCATAGACGGTAGGTAAGGATTCACTTCCCAGCTCTCGCAATCGTTCTTTCTATCGATAATTTGCACGAATACGTGATGTTCAATGTTTCCAATCGTTTTGCATCAACGATAGGTAAGGATTCACTTCCCGGCTCCCGCAATCGTTCTTTCCATCGATAATTTGCACGAATACGTGCTATTCGATGTTTGCAATCGTTTTGCATCGACGGTAGGTAAGGATTCACTTCCCAGCTCCCGCAATCGTTCTTTCCATCGATAATTTGCACGAATACGTGCCATTCGATGTTTCCAATCGTTTTGCATCGACGGTAGGTAAGGATTCACTTCCCAGCTCCCGCAATCGTTCTTTCTATGGATAATTTGCACGAATACGTGCTATTCGATGTTTGCAATCGTTTTGCATCGACGGTAGGTAAGGATTCACTTCCCAGCTCCCGCAATCGTTCTTTCCATCGATAATTTGCACGAATTCGTGCCATTCGATGTTTCCAATCGTTTTGCATCAACGTTAGGTAAGCATTCACTTCCCGGCTCCCGCAATCGTTCTTTCCATGGATAATTTGCACGAATACGTGCTATTCGATGTTTCCAATCGTTTTGCATCAACGGTAGGTAAGTATTCACTTCCCAGCTCTCGCAATCGTTCTTTCTATGGATAATTTGCACGAATACGTGCTATTCGATGTTTGCAATCGTTTTGCATCGACGGTAGGTAAGGATTCACTTCCCAGCTCCCGCAATCGTTCTTTCCATCGATAATTTGCACGAATACGTGCCATTCGATGTTTCCAATCGTTTTGCATCGACGGTAGGTAAGGATTCACTTCCCAGCTCTCGCAATCGTTCTTTCTATCGATAATTTGCACGAATACGTGATGTTCAATGTTTCCAATCGTTTTGCATCAACGATAGGTAAGGATTCACTTCCCGGCTCCCGCAATCGTTCTTTCCATCGATAATTTGCACGAATACGTGCTATTCGATGTTTGCAATCGTTTTGCATCGACGGTAGGTAAGGATTCACTTCCCAGCTCCCGCAATCGTTCTTTCCATCGATAATTTGCACGAATACGTGCCATTCGATGTTTCCAATCGTTTTGCATCGACGGTAGGTAAGGATTCACTTCCCAGCTCCCGCAATCGTTCTTTCTATCGATAATTTGCACGAATACGTGCTATTCGATGTTTCCAATCGTTTTGCATCGACGGTAGGTAAGGATTCACTTCCCAGCTCCCGCAATCGTTCTTTCCATCGATAATTTGCACGAATACGTGCCATTCGATGTTTCCAATCGTTTTCCATCGACGGTAGGTAAGGATTCACTTCCCAGCTCCCGCAATCGTTCTTTCTATCGATAATTTGCACGAATACGTGTTGTTCGATGTTTCCAATCGTTTTGCATCAACGTTAGGTAAGGATTCATTTCCCGGCTCCCGCAATCGTTCTTTCCATCGATAATTTGCACGAATACGTGCTATTCGATGTTTCCAATCGTGTTGCATCGACGGTCGGTAAGCATTCACTTCCCAGCTCCGGCAATCGTTCTTTCCAAATTATCGATAGAAAGAACGAGTGCGGGAGCTGGGAAGTGAATCCTTACCTACCGTCGATGCAAAACGATTGCAAACATCGAATAGCACGTATTCGTGCAAATTATCCATAGAAAGAACGATTGCGGGAGCTGGGAAGTGAATACTTACCTAACGTTGATGCAAAACGATTGGAAACATCGAACACCACGTATTCGTGCAAATTATCGATGGAAAGAACGATTGCGGGAGCTGGGAAGTGAATCCTTACCTACCGTCGATGCAAAACGATTGGAAACATCGAATAGCACGTATTCGTGCAAATTATCGATGGAAAGAACGATTGCGGGAGCCGGGAAGTGAATGCTTACCTAACGTTTATGCAAAACGAATGGAAACATCGAACATAACGTATTCGTGCAAATTATCGATAGAAAGAACGATTGCGGGAGCTGGGAAGTGAATCCTTACCTACCGTCGATGCAATACGATTGGAAACATCGAATAGCACGTATTCGTGCAAATTATCGATGGAAAGAACGATTGCGGGAGCTGGGATGTGAATCCTTACCTACCGTCGATGCAAAACGATTGCAAACATCGAATAGCACGTATTCGTGCAAAGTATCCATAGAAAGCACGATTGCGGGAGCTGGGAAGTGAATACTTACCTAACGTGGATGCAAAACGATTGGATACATCGAACACCACGTATTCGTGCAAATTATCGATGGAAAGAACGATTGCGGGAGCCGGGAAGTGAATACTTACCTACCGTTGATGCAAAACGATTGGAAACATCGAATAGCACGTATTCGTGCAAATTATCGATGGAAAGAACGATTGCGGGAGCCGGGAAGTGAATACTTACCTACCGTTGATGCAAAACGATTGGAAACATCGAGTAGCACGGTATTCGTGCAAATTATCGATGGAAAGAACGATTGCGGGAGCCGGGAAGTGAATCCTTACCTATCGTTGATGCAAAACGATTGGAAACATTGAACATCACGTATTCGTGCAAATTATCGATAGAAAGAACGATTGCGGGAGCTGGGAAGTGAATCCTTACCTACCGTCGATGCAAAACGATTGGAAACATCGAATAGCACGTATTCGTGCAAATTATCGATGGAAAGAACGATTGCGGGAGCTGGGATGTGAATCCTTTCCTACCGTCGATGCAAAACGATTGCAAACATCGAATAGCACGTATTCGTGCAAAGTATCCATAGAAAGCACGATTGCGGGAGCTGGGAAGTGAATACTTACCTACCGTTGATGCAAAACGATTGGAAACATCGAATAGCACGTATTCGTGCAAATTATCGATGGAAAGAACGATTGCGGGAGCCGGGAAGTGAATGCTTACCTAACGTTGATGCAAAACGGTTGGAAACATCGAACATAACGTATTCGTGCAAATTATCGATGGAAAGAACGATTGCGGGAGCCGGGAAGTGAATCCTTACCTACCGTTGATGCAAAACGATTGGAAACATCGAACATCACGTATTCGTGCAAATTATTGATAGAAAGAACGATTGCGGGAGCTGGGAAGTGAATCCTTACCTACCGTCGATGCAAAACGATTGGAAACATCGAATAGCACGTATTCGTGCAAATTATCGATGGAAAGAACGATTGCGGGAGCCGGGAAGTGAATGCTTACCTAACGTTTATGCAAAACGATTGGAAACATCGAACATAACGTATTCGTGCAAATTATCGATAGAAAGAACGATTGCGGGAGCTGGGAAGTGAATCCTTACCTACCGTCGATGCAAAACGATTGCAAACATCGAATAGCACGTATTCGTGCAAATTATCCATAGAAAGAACGATTGCGGGAGCTGGGAAGTGAATACTTACCTACCGTTGATGCAAAACGATTGGAAACATCGAGTAGCACGGTATTCGTGCAAATTATCGATGGAAAGAACGATTGCGGGAGCCGGGAAGTGAATCCTTACCTATCGTTGATGCAAAACGATTGGAAACATTGAACATCACGTATTCGTGCAAATTATCGATAGAAAGAACGATTGCGGGAGCTGGGAAGTGAATCCATACCTACCGTCGATGCAAAACGATTGGAAACATCGAATAGCACGTATTCGTGCAAATTATCGATGGAAAGAACGATTGCGGGAGCTGGGATGTGAATCCTTACCTACCGTCGATGCAAAACGATTGCAAACATCGAATAGCACGTATTCGTGCAAAGTATCCATAGAAAGCACGATTGCGGGAGCTGGGAAGTGAATACTTACCTACCGTTGATGCAAAACGATTGGAAACATCGAATAGCACGTATTCGTGCAAATTATCGATGGAAAGAACGATTGCGGGAGCCGGGAAGTGAATCCTTACCTACCGTTGATGCAAAACGATTGGAAACATCGAACATCACGTATTCGTGCAAATTATTGATAGAAAGAACGATTGCGGGAGCTGGGAAGTGAATCCTTACCTACCGTCGATGCAAAACGATTGGAAACATCGAACATAACGTATTCGTGCAAATTATCGATGGAAAGAACGATTGCGGGAGCCGGGAAGTGAATCCTTACCTACCGTTGATGCAAAACGATTGGAAACATCGAACATCACGTATTCGTGCAAATTATTGATAGAAAGAACGATTGCGGGAGCTGGGAAGTGAATCCTTACCTACCGTCGATGCAAAACGATTGGAAACATCGAATAGCACGTATTCGTGCAAATTATCGATGGAAAGAACGATTGCGGGAGCCGGGAAGTGAATCCTTACCTACCGTTGATGCAAAAAGATTGGAAACATCGAACATCACGTATTCGTGCAAATTATCGATAGAAAGAACGATTGCGGGAGCTGGGATGTGAATCCTTACCTACCGTCGTTGCAAAACAATTGGAAACATCGAATATCACGTATTCGTGCAAATTATCCAATCGTTTTGCATCGACGGTAGGTAAGGATTCACTTCCCGGCTCCCGCAATCGTTCTTTCCATCGATAATTTGCACGAATACGTGCTATTCGATGTTTCCAATCGTTTTGCATCAACGGTAGGTAAGTATTCACTTCCCAGCTCCCGCAATCGTTCTTTCTATGCATAATTTGCACGAATACGTGCTATTCGATGTTTGCAATCGTTTTGCATCGACGGTAGGTAAGGATTCACTTCCCAGCTCCCGCAATCGTTCTTTCCATCGATAATTTGCACGAATACGTGCCATTCGATGTTTCCAATCGTTTTGCATAGACGGTAGGTAAGGATTCACTTCCCAGCTCTCGCAATCGTTCTTTCTATCGATAATTTGCACGAATACGTGATGTTCAATGTTTCCAATCGTTTTGCATCAACGATAGGTAAGGATTCACTTCCCGGCTCCCGCAATCGTTCTTTCCATCGATAATTTGCACGAATACGTGCTATTCGATGTTTGCAATCGTTTTGCATCGACGGTAGGTAAGGATTCACTTCCCAGCTCCCGCAATCGTTCTTTCCATCGATAATTTGCACGAATACGTGCCATTCGATGTTTCCAATCGTTTTGCATCGACGGTAGGTAAGGATTCACTTCCCAGCTCCCGCAATCGTTCTTTCTATGGATAATTTGCACGAATACGTGCTATTCGATGTTTGCAATCGTTTTGCATCGACGGTAGGTAAGGATTCACTTCCCGGCTCCCGCAATCGTTCTTTCCATCGATAATTTGCACGAATACGTGGTGTTCGATGTTTCCAATCGTTCTGCATCAACGTTAGGTAAGTATTCACTTCCCAGCTCCCGCAATCGTTCTTTCTATGGATAATTTGCACGAATACGTGCTATTCGATGTTTGCAATCGTTTTGCATCGACGGTAGGTACGGATTCACTTCCCAGCTCCCGCAATCGTTCTTTCCATCGATAATTTGCACGAATACGTGCCATTCGATGTTTCCAATCGTTTTGCTTCAACGTTAGGTAAGCATTCACTTCCCGGCTCCCGCAATCGTTCTTTCCATTATCATCAACATCAACGGTAGGTAAGGATTCACTTCCCGGCTCCCGCAATCGTTCTTTCCATCGATAATTTGCACGAATACGTTATGTTCGATGTTTCCAATCGTTTTGCTTCAACGTTAGGTAAGCATTCACTTCCCAGCTCCCGCAATCGTTCTTTCTATGGATAATTTGCACGAATACGTGCTATTCGATGTTTGCAATCGTTTTGCATCGACGGTAGGTAAGGATTCACTTCCCAGCTCCCGCAATCGTTCTTTCCATCGATAATTTGCACGAATACGTGCCATTCGATGTTTCCAATCGTTTTGCATAGACGGTAGGTAAGGATTCACTTCCCAGCTCTCGCAATCGTTCTTTCTATCGATAATTTGCACGAATACGTGATGTTCAATGTTTCCAATCGTTTTGCATCAACGATAGGTAAGGATTCACTTCCCGGCTCCCGCAATCGTTCTTTCCATCGATAATTTGCACGAATACGTGCTATTCGATGTTTGCAATCGTTTTGCATCGACGGTAGGTAAGGATTCACTTCCCAGCTCCCGCAATCGTTCTTTCCATCGATAATTTGCACGAATACGTGCCATTCGATGTTTCCAATCGTTTTGCATCGACGGTAGGTAAGGATTCACTTCCCAGCTCCCGCAATCGTTCTTTCTATGGATAATTTGCACGAATACGTGCTATTCGATGTTTGCAATCGTTTTGCATCGACGGTAGGTAAGGATTCACTTCCCAGCTCCCGCAATCGTTCTTTCCATCGATAATTTGCACGAATACGTGCCATTCGATGTTTCCAATCGTTTTGCATCGACGGTAGGTAAGGATTCACTTCCCAGCTCCCGCAATCGTTCTTTCTATGGATAATTTGCACGAATACGTGCCATTCGATGTTTCCAATCGTTTTGCATCGACGGTAGGTAAGGATTCACTTCCCAGCTCCCGCAATCGTTCTTTCTATCGATAATTTGCACGAATACGTGCTATTCGATGTTTCCAAACGTTTTGCATCGACGGTAGGTAAGGATTCACTTCCCAGCTCCCGCAATCGTTCTTTCCATCGATAATTTGCACGAATACGTGCCATTCGATGTTTCCAATCGTTTTGCATCGACGGTAGGTAAGGATTCACTTCCCAGCTCCCGCAATCGTTCTTTCTATGGATAATTTGCACGAATACGTGCTATTCGATGTTTGCAATCGTTTTGCATCGACGGTAGGTAAGGATTCACTTCCCAGCTCCCGCAATCGTTCTTTCCATCGATAATTTGCACGAATACGTGCCATTCGATGTTTCCAATCGTTTTGCATCAACGTTAGGTAAGCATTCACTTCCCGGCTCCCGCAATCGTTCTTTCCATGGATAATTTGCACGAATACGTGCTATTCGATGTTTCCACTCGTTTTGCATCAACGGTAGGTAAGTATTCACTTCCCAGCTCCCGCAATCGTTCTTTCTATGGATAATTTGCACGAACACGTGCTATTCGATGTTTGCAATCGTTTTGCATCGACGGTAGGTAAGGATTCACTTCCCAGCTCCCGCAATCGTTCTTTCCATCGATAATTTGCACGAATACGTGCCATTCGATGTTTCCAATCGTTTTGCATAGACGGTAGGTAAGGATTCACTTCCCAGCCCTCGCAATCGTTCTTTCTATCGATAATTTGCACGAATACGTGATGTTCAATGTTTCCAATCGTTTTGCATCAACGATAGGTAAGGATTCACTTCCCGGCTCCCGCAATCGTTCATTCCATCGATAATTTGCACGAATACGTGCTATTCGATGTTTGCAATCGTTTTGCATCGACGGTAGGTAAGGATTCACTTCCCAGCTCCCGCAATCGTTCTTTCCATCGATAATTTGCACGAATACGTGCCATTCGATGTTTCCAATCGTTTTGCATCGACGGTAGGTAAGGATTCACTTCCCAGCTCCCGCAATCGTTCTTTCTATGGATAATTTGCACGAATACGTGCTATTCGATGTTTGCAATCGTTTTGCATCGACGGTAGGTAAGGATTCACTTCCCAGCTCCCGCAATCGTTCTTTCCATCGATAATTTGCACGAATTCGTGCCATTCGATGTTTCCAATCGTTTTGCATCAACGTTAGGTAAGCATTCACTTCCCGGCTCCCGCAATCGTTCTTTCCATGGATAATTTGCACGAATACGTGCTATTCGATGTTTCCAATCGTTTTGCATCAACGGTAGGTAAGTATTCACTTCCCAGCTCCCGCAATCGTTCTTTCTATGGATAATTTGCACGAATACGTGCTATTCGATGTTTGCAATCGTTTTGCATCGACGGTAGGTAAGGATTCACTTCCCAGCTCCCGCAATCGTTCTTTCCATCGATAATTTGCACGAATACGTGCCATTCGATGTTTCCAATCGTTTTGCATCGACGGTAGGTAAGGATTCACTTCCCAGCTCTCGCAATCGTTCTTTCTATCGATAATTTGCACGAAAACGTGATGTTCAATGTTTCCAATCGTTTTGCATCAACGATAGGTAAGGATTCACTTCCCGGCTCCCGCAATCGTTCTTTCCATCGATAATTTGCACGAATACGTGCTATTCGATGTTTGCAATCGTTTTGCATCGACGGTAGGTAAGGATTCACTTCCCAGCTCCCGCAATCGTTCTTTCCATCGATAATTTGCACGAATACGTGCCATTCGATGTTTCCAATCGTTTTGCATCGACGGTAGGTAAGGATTCACTTCCCAGCTCCCGCAATCGTTCTTTCTATCGATAATTTGCACGAATACGTGCTATTTGATGTTTCCAATCGTTTTGCATCGACGGTAGGTAAGGATTCACTTCCCAGCTCCCGCAATCGTTCTTTCTATCGATAATTTGCACGAATACGTGCCATTCGATGTTTCCAATCGTTTTGCATCGACGGTAGGTAAGGATTCATTTCCCGGCTCCCGCAATCGTTCTTTCCATCGATAATTTGCACGAATACGTGCTATTCGATGTTTCCAATCGTGTTGCATCGACGGTCGGTAAGCATTCACTTCCCAGCTCCGGCAATCGTTCTTTCCAAATTATCGATAGAAAGAACGAGTGCGGGAGCTGGGAAGTGAATCCTTACCTACCGTCGATGCAAAACGATTGCAAACATCGAATAGCACGTATTCGTGCAAATTATCCATAGAAAGAACGATTGCGGGAGCTGGGAAGTGAATACTTACCTAACGTTGATGCAAAACGATTGGAAACATCGAACACCACGTATTCGTGCAAATTATCGATGGAAAGAACGATTGCGGGAGCTGGGAAGTGAATCCTTACCTACCGTCGATGCAAAACGATTGGAAACATCGAATAGCACGTATTCGTGCAAATTATCGATGGAAAGAACGATTGCGGGAGCCGGGAAGTGAATGCTTACCTAACGTTTATGCAAAACGATTGGAAACATCGAACATAACGTATTCGTGCAAATTATCGATAGAAAGAACGATTGCGGGAGCTGGGAAGTGAATCCTCACCTACCGTCGATGCAAAACGATTGCAAACCTCGAATAGCACGTATTCGTGCAAATTATCCATAGAAAGAACGATTGCGGGAGCTGGGAAGTGAATACTTACCTACCGCTGATGCAAAACGATTGGAAACATCGAGTAGCACGGTATTCGTGCAAATTATCGATGGAAAGAACGATTGCGGGAGCCGGGAAGTGAATCCTTACCTATCGTTGATGCAACACGATTGGAAACATTGAACATCACGTATTCGTGCAAATTATCGATAGAAAGAACGATTGCGGGAGCTAGGAAGTGAATCCTTACCTACCGTCGATGCAATACGATTGGAAACATCGAATAGCACGTATTCGTGCAAATTATCGATGGAAAGAACGATTGCGGGAGCTGGGATGTGAATCCTTACCTACCGTCGATGCAAAACGATTGCAAACATCGAATAGCACGTATTCGTGCAAAGTATCCATAGAAAGCACGATTGCGGGAGCTGGGAAGTGAATACTTACCTAACGTGGATGCAAAACGATTGGATACATCGAACACCACGTATTCGTGCAAATTATCGATGGAAAGAACGATTGCGGGAGCCGGGAAGTGAATACTTACCTACCGTTGATGCAAAACGATTGGAAACATCGAATAGCACGTATTCGTGCAAATTATCGATGGAAAGAACGATTGCGGGAGCCGGGAAGTGAATGCTTACCTAACGTTGATGCAAAACGATTGGAAACATCGAACATAACGTATTCGTGCAAATTATCGATAGAAAGAACAATTGCGGGAGCTGGGAAGTGAATCCGTACCTACCGTCGATGCAAAACGATTGCAAACATCGAATAGCACGTATTCGTGCAAATTATCGATGGAAAGAACGATTGCGGGAGCCGGGAAGTGAATGCTTACCTAACGTTGATGCAAAACGATTGGAAACATCGAACATAACGTATTCGTGCAAATTATCGATAGAAAGAACGATTGCGGGAGCTGGGAAGTGAATCCGTACCTACCGTCGATGCAAAACGATTGCAAACATCGAATAGCACGTATTCGTGCAAATTATCCATAGAAAGAACGATTGCGGGAGCTGGGAAGTGAATACTTACCTATCGTTGATGCAAAACGATTGGAAACATCGAACACCACGTATTCGTGCAAATTATCGATGGAAAGAACGATTGCGGGAGCCGGGTAGTGAATCCTTACCTACCGTTGATGCAAAACGATTGGAAACATCGAACATCACGTATTCGTGCAAATTATTGATAGAAAGAACGATTGCGGGAGCTGGGAAGTGAATCCTTACCTACCGTCGATGCAAAACGATTGGAAACATCGAATAGCACGTATTCGTGTAAATTATCGATGGAAAGAACGATTGCGGGAGCCGGGAAGTGAATCCTTACCTACCGTTGATGCAAAACGATTGAAAACATCGAACATCACGTATTCGTGCAAATTATCGATAGAAAGAACGATTGCGGGAGCTGGGAAGTGAATCCTTACCTATTGTCGATGCAAAACGATTGGAAACATCGAACATAACGTATTCGTGCAAATTATCGATAGAAAGAACGATTGCGGGAGCTGGGAAGTGAATCCGTACCTACCGTTGATGCAAAACGATTGGAAACATCGAACATCACGTATTCGTGCAAATTATCGATGGAAAGAACGATTGCGGGAGCCGGGAAGTGAATGCTTACCTAACGTTGATGCAAAACGATTGGAAACATCGAACATAACGTATTCGTGCAAATTATCGATAGAAAGAACGATTGCGGGAGTTGGGAAGTGAATCCGTACCTACCGTCGATGCAAAACGATTGCAAACATCGAATAGCACGTATTCGTGCAAATTATCCATAGAAAGAACGATTGCGGGAGCTGGGAAGTGAATACTTACCTAACGTTGATGCAAAACGATTGGAAACATCGAACACCACGTATTCGTGCAAATTATCGATGGAAAGAACGATTGCGGGAGCCGGGAAGTGAATCCTTACCTACCGTTGATGCAAAACGATTGGAAACATCGAACATCACGTATTCGTGAAAATTATCGATAGAAAGAACGATTGCGGGAGCTGGGAAGTGAATCCTTACCTACCGTCGATGCAAAACGATTGGAAACATCGAATAGCACGTATTCGTGCAAATTATCCATAGAAAGAACGATTGCGGGAGCTGGGAAGTGAATACTTACCTACCGTTGATGCAAAACGATTGGAAACATCGAGTAGCACGGTATTCGTGCAAATTATCGATGGAAAGAACGATTGCGGGAGCCGGGAAGTGAATCCTTACCTATCGTTGATGCAAAACGATTGGAAACATTGAACATCACGTATTCGTGCAAATTATCGATAGAAAGAACGATTGCGGGAGCTGGGAAGTGAATCCTTACCTACCGTCGATGCAAAACGATTGGAAACATCGAATAGCACGTATTCGTGCAAATTATCGATGGAAAGAACGATTGCGGGAGCTGGGATGTGAATCCTTACCTACCGTCGATGCAAAACGATTGCAAACATCGAATAGCACGTATTCGTGCAAAGTATCCATAGAAAGCACGATTGCGGGAGCTGGGAAGTGAATACTTACCTACCGTTGATGCAAAACGATTGGAAACATCGAATAGCACGTATTCGTGCAAATTATCGATGGAAAGAACGATTGCGGGAGCCGGGAAGTGAATGCTTACCTAACGTTGATACAAAACGATTGGAAACATCGAACATAACGTATTCGTGCAAATTATCGATAGAAAGAACGATTGCGGGAGTTGGGAAGTGAATCCGTACCTACCGTCGATGCAAAACGATTGCAAACATCGAATAGCACGTATTCGTGCAAATTATCCATAGAAAGAACGATTGCGGGAGCTGGGAAGTGAATACTTACCTAACGTTGATGCAAAACGATTGGAAACATCGAACACCACGTATTCGTGCAAATTATCGATGGAAAGAACGATTGCGGGAGCCGGGAAGTGAATCCTTACCTACCGTTGATGCAAAACGATTGGAAACATCGAACATCACGTATTCGTGAAAATTATCGATTGAAAGAACGATTGCGGGAGCTGGGAAGTGAATCCTTACCTACCGTCGATGCAAAACGATTGGAAACATCGAATAGCACGTATTCGTGCAAATTATCCATAGAAAGAACGATTGCGGGAGCTGGGAAGTGAATACTTACCTACCGTTGATGCAAAACGATTGGAAACATCGAGTAGCACGGTATTCGTGCAAATTATCGATGGAAAGAACGATTGCGGGAGCCGGGAAGTGAATCCTTACCTATCGTTGATGCAAAACGATTGGAAACATTGAACATCACGTATTCGTGCAAATTATCGATAGAAAGAACGATTGCGGGAGCTGGGAAGTGAATCCTTACCTACCGTCGATGCAAAACGATTGGAAACATCGAATAGCACGTATTCGTGCAAATTATCGATGGAAAGAACGATTGCGGGAGCTGGGATGTGAATCCTTACCTACCGTCGATGCAAAACGATTGCAAACATCGAATAGCACGTATTCGTGCAAAGTATCCATAGAAAGCACGATTGCGGGAGCTGGGAAGTGAATACTTACCTACCGTTGATGCAAAACGATTGGAAACATCGAATAGCACGTATTCGTGCAAATTATCGATGGAAAGAACGATTGCGGGAGCCGGGAAGTGAATGCTTACCTAACGTTGATGCAAAACGATTGGAAACATCGAACATAACGTATTCGTGCAAATTATCAATAGAAAGAACGATTGCGGGAGCTGGGAAGTGAATCCGTACCTACCGTCGATGCAAAACGATTGCAAACATCGAATAGCACGTATTCGTGCAAATTATCCATAGAAAGAACGATTGCGGGAGCTGGGAAGTGAATACTTACCTAACGTTGATGCAAAACGATTGGAAACATCGAATAGCACGTATTCGTGCAAATTATCGATGGAAAGAACGATTGCGGGAGCCGGGAAGTGAATCCTTACCTACCGTTGATGCAAAACGATTGGAAACATCGAACATCACGTATTCGTGCAAATTATCGATAGAAAGAACGATTGCGGGAGCTGGGAAGTGAATCCTTACCTACCGTCGACGCAAAACGATTGGAAACATCGAATATCACGTATTCGTGCAAATTATCGATGGAAAGAACGATTGCGGGAGCTGGGATGTGAATCCTTACCTACCGTCGATGCAAAACGATTGCAAACATCGAATAGCACGTATTCGTGCAAAGTATCCATAGAAAGCACGATTGCGGGAGCTGGGAAGTGAATACTTACCTACCGTTGATGCAAAACGATTGGAAACATCGAATAGCACGTATTCGTGCAAATTATCGATGGAAAGAACGATTGCGGGAGCCGGGAAGTGAATGCTTACCTAACGTTGATGCAAAACGATTGGAAACATCGAACATAACGTATTCGTGCAAATTATCGATAGAAAGAACGATTGCGGGAGTTGGGAAGTGAATCCGTACCTACCGTCGATGCAAAACGATTGCAAACATCGAATAGCACGTATTCGTGCAAATTATCCATAGAAAGAACGATTGCGGGAGCTGGGAAGTGAATACTTACCTAACGTTGATGCAAAACGATTGGAAACATCGAACACCACGTATTCGTGCAAATTATCGATGGAAAGAACGATTGCGGGAGCCGGGAAGTGAATCCTTACCTACCGTTGATGCAAAACGATTGGAAACATCGAACATCACGTATTCGTGAGAATTATCGATAGAAAGAACGATTGCGGGAGCTGGGAAGTGAATCCTTACCTACCGTCGATGCAAAACGATTGGAAACATCGAATAGCACGTATTCGTGCAAATTATCCATAGAAAGAACGATTGCGGGAGCTGGGAAGTGAATACTTACCTACCGTTGATGCAAAACGATTGGAAACATCGAGTAGCACGGTATTCGTGCAAATTATCGATGGAAAGAACGATTGCGGGAGCCGGGAAGTGAATCCTTACCTATCGTTGATGCAAAACGATTGGAAACATTGAACATCACGTATTCGTGCAAATTATCGATAGAAAGAACGATTGCGGGAG
The DNA here is from genome assembly GCA_963583965.1 of Nomada ferruginata. Lineage (NCBI taxonomy): Eukaryota > Metazoa > Arthropoda > Insecta > Hymenoptera > Apidae > Nomada > Nomada ferruginata. Next base: position 903,684 of record OY757225.1, on the reverse strand, counting down.
CTGGGAAGTGAATCCTTACCTACCGTCGATGCAAAACGATTGGAAACATCGAATAGCACGTATTCGTGCAAATTATCGATGGAAAGAACGATTGCGGGAGCTGGGATGTGAATCCTTACCTACCGTCGATGCAAAACGATTGCAAACATCGAATAGCACGTATTCGTGCAAAGTATCCATAGAAAGCACGATTGCGGGAGCTGGGAAGTGAATACTTACCTACCGTTGATGCAAAACGATTGGAAACATCGAATAGCACGTATTCGTGCAAATTATCGATGGAAAGAACGATTGCGGGAGCCGGGAAGTGAATGCTTACCTAACGTTGATGCAAAACGATTGGAAACATCGAACATAACGTGTTCGTGCAAATTATCAATAGAAAGAACGATTGCGGGAGCTGGGAAGTGAATCCGTACCTACCGTCGATGCAAAACGATTGCAAACATCGAATAGCACATATTCGTGCAAATTATCCATAGAAAGAACGATTGCGGGAGCTGGGAAGTGAATACTTACCTAACGTTGATGCAAAACGATTGGAAACATCGAATAGCACGTATTCGTGCAAATTATCGATGGAAAGAACGATTGCGGGAGCCGGGAAGTGAATCCTTACCTACCGTTGATGCAAAACGATTGGAAACATCGAACATCACGTATTCGTGCAAATTATCGATAGAAAGAACGATTGCGGGAGCTGGGAAGTGAATCCTTACCTACCGTCGACGCAAAACGATTGGAAACATCGAATATCACGTATTCGTGCCAATTATCCAATCGTTTTGCATCGACGGTAGGTAAGGATTCACTTCCCGGCTCCCGCAATCGTTCTTTCCATCGATAATTTGCACGAATACGTGGTGTTCGATGTTTCCAATCGTTCTGCATCAACGTTAGGTAAGTATTCACTTCCCAGCTCCCGCAATCGTTCTTTCTATGGATAATTTGCACGAATACGTGCTATTCGATGTTTGCAATCGTTTTGCATCGACGGTAGGTACGGATTCACTTCCCAGCTCCCGCAATCGTTCTTTCCATCGATAATTTGCACGAATACGTGCCATTCGATGTTTCCAATCGTTTTGCATCAACGTTAGGTAAGCATTCACTTCCCGGCTCCCGCAATCGTTCTTTCCATGGATAATTTGCACGAATACGTGCTATTCGATGTTTGCAATCGTTTTGCATCGACGGTAGGTAAGGATTCACTTCCCAGCTCCCGCAATCGTTCTTTCCATCGATAATTTGCACGAATACGTGCCATTCGATGTTTCCAATCGTTTTGCATCAACGTTAGGTAAGCATTCACTTCCCGGCTCCCGCAATCGTTCTTTCCATGGATAATTTGCACGAATACGTGCTATTCGATGTTTCCAATCGTTTTGCATCAACGGTAGGTAAGTATTCACTTCCCAGCTCCCGCAATCGTTCTTTCTATGGATAATTTGCACGAATACGTGCTATTCGATGTTTGCAATCGTTTTGCATCGACGGTAGGTAAGGATTCACTTCCCAGCTCCCGCAATCGTTCTTTCCATCGATAATTTGCACGAATACGTGCCATTCGATGTTTCCAATCGTTTTGCATAGACGGTAGGTCAGGATTCACTTCCCAGCTCTCGCAATCGTTCTTTCTATCGATAATTTGCACGAATACGTGATGTTCAATGTTTCCAATCGTTTTGCATCAACGATAGGTAAGGATTCACTTCCCGGCTCCCGCAATCGTTCTTTCCATCGATAATTTGCACGAATGCGTGCTATTCGATGTTTGCAATCGTTTTGCATCGACGGTAGGTAAGGATTCACTTCCCAGCTCCCGCAATCGTTCTTTCCATCGATAATTTGCACGAATACGTGCCATTCGATGTTTCCAATCGTTTTGCATCGACGGTAGGTAAGGATTCACTTCCCAGCTCCCGCAATCGTTCTTTCTATCGATAATTTGCACGAATACGTGCTATTCGATGTTTCCAATCGTTTTGCGTCGACGGTAGGTAAGGATTCACTTCCCAGCTCCCGCAATCGTTCTTTCCATCGATAATTTGCACGAATACGTGCCATTCGATGTTTCCAATCGTTTTGCATCGACGGTAGGTAAGGATTCATTTCCCGGCTCCCGCAATCGTTCTTTCCATCGATAATTTGCACGAATACGTGCTATTCGATGTTTCCAATCGTTTTGCATCAACGATAGGTAAGGATTCACTTCCCGGCTCCCGCAATCGTTCTTTCCATCGATAATTTGCACGAATACGTGCTATTCGATGTTTGCAATCGTTTTGCATCGACGGTAGGTAAGGATTCACTTCCCAGCTCCCGCAATCGTTCTTTCCATCGATAATTTGCACTGTCACGTCCCGGGATTCTCCGAAACGTGACGATGCGTAGGTACAACGCGCACCCGAATCGACCCACTACCAGGATACAGGGTAGGTTGTGGTTAGTGTGGCCGTGGGGGCGCCAGTTTTTAACAGCGTAAGAATTGCATCGAAATCAGGAAAAAGCCATACTCTTCGATATATAAGAATTTCGTGGTTTTTGGAAACAAAAATCGAAAAATCAAAAATTCGCCAGGTTGATCGCCGTCCCACTGGAATACTACCCAGGAAACCAGAATTCGAATACGGACGTTCCTAGTGGTACCTACTGTACTTTCCACCAAAAATCGGACATTTTGCCGTCATGCCACCAGTAAACGGTAAACATTAGGAAGAAACGCAAAGAGGACAAAGTTAAACTGTATCGTGCCGGCTATAAAATAGCCTGTCCACTTTTTCCGAAACTTCCAATGAAAATTTTGAGATAACGAATTCAAATTCTTTAAACGAAGAGATAGCGAGCCGGGTCGGGGCGGCTAGAAGTCGTTGACTTACGGCCGAAGTAGAACGCTAGAAAATCGAGACTCGCATCTAACCCAAACCTAACCTAACCGAAATTCCGAAAAACCCTAATCCAAACCTGACCCCCTGGGCCAAAAACCCTATCATACCCAAACCTAACCTAAACCGGACCCAAAAATAGGTCCAACCGAATCCTAAGCTAACCAAAGTTTATATATAATTTATCGCAAACCTGACCCAAACCAGACCCAAACCTAAACCAAACCTAACCACAATTTATGTACAACATCGCGCAAACCTAACCTACACAACCACCTAATATAAATCAAACCTAACCCAAACATAACCCAAACCTAACCCAAACCTAACTCAAACCTAACCGAAACCCAACCAAAACTCGTGTGCAGCATAACACCGACCTAACCGACACAACCACCCAATATAATCCAAACCTGACCCAACCGATGGCAATTCCCAAATTGTCACAAAGTAGCCAATCCATCTCGCTATTACCCGTAACCAATAAAAATGTATGTTACCATAGGCAGTTCTCTACCACACATCGACGTACGGCCACACACACACACACACTGATAATTGTCCTGATGGTAGCATTAAGTCTAAGCAACTTCTTAAGTTAAGAAACCAGGGGTAAACGTGAGTATGCTGACTCACCTATGATAAGATAGATTATAAGAATACGTAGATTAAGAACCGTGACGAATCAGGGTGTGCGGACCAATCCGTGTTTGTCCTTTCAAGTTAAGGACAAGCACGGATAAGTGCTGACGACAATAGCGAAGGGATAGCGCTGTCTCGCACGTGGGCATTCCAGAGTCAAGGCCTGGGAAAGGATCGGGTAATAATCCGCTGAACAAGACGATATACCTCGATGCATCAGCATCCGTTCCCAGAGCGATAACAACTGTCGCTCAGGAATGCACACGTTGCAAAGATACGAAGCGCGAGAACCGTCGCGAGGGCGATAACAACTGTCGCTCAGGAATGCACACGTTGCAAAGATACGAAGCGCGAGAACCGTCGCGAGGGCGATAACAACTGTCGCTCGGGAATGCACACGTTGCAGAAATACGAACCGCGAGAATCGTCGCGGAACAGTCGTTCCCAGGACGGTGGCCCCTGCTGCATCAGCATCTTCTGGCTGCGGCAGTAGGGGCTGCTGCATCAGCACCTGGGAGGAATAAAAGAGCGGAGCGAACGGTCGCAAGGCAGTTCAGTTCCAACCGAGAAGTTAGAAACATCAAGTTCTATACGACTGAAGTTCAATCCGGTAGTCTAACGGTGAAGTTCGACGAGTTCGTTGTAGTTGTGCCTGTAAGCGGCAAATCGTCAGCACGATCCACCATTTGTTACTTGTACTCTCAACTGTAGTCGACCGATAGGTAAAGGTGAGCATTAATAAACAGTAACACTTGACATTTCATCGGTCTTCCATTTTATACGAACAACTTACTACTCGCCGAATGTGTTCGGTAGATGCCCGCTGGAAATAGGCGAAGGCGTAGGAGAGGGGTCCAGTCGCGGCTCCGCCACAATATCAGGCGCCGGGAGCTGATCGCCGCCCGTCGCGTGCAATTGGCGCAAGAGACTGGGCCGTTGATCGACCTGACGTTAGATTCTCCACCGGCGCCAGTCGACCTGACGCTGGATTCTCCACGGGCGCCGATCGACTCGACAACCGCTGGCGCCGTTCCGTCCATCATCGACTTGACAGTTGGGGGTTCGCCCGAGCCCTCGACTTCGCGGGGTCCCTCCGCCCAAATACCCGTGTTGCCTTCCTCGCCTCACGCATCGCCTTTGTCCATCTCATACTCCCCCATCTCCCACGCATCCGAACAAACTCCGCAGCCCTTCGCTAGACGACAACTAGTTTACTCGTCATCCCCGGCTCAGACAACTACATCCTCGGTAGATTCAAGGGCAACCACGCCCGAATACTACCGGCCCTATATCGACCCCCCGGTCAGTCCCCCATCCCCGCAACAGCAACTCGACCCTCCGGACAGCGACGAGGAGTGGCCACATCAACAGATTTATCCGAATTACCCGGGATATTATCCCGTATTTATTAGCGACCGGTTCCCTGGTCAACCAAACGTCCCCGAAGGCGAGCCGGTCCCGGAAGAGTATCATACGTTGTTATTTCAAACTATATTTCTCCGCGAGGAATAATGTAACAGCCTCCACTGTATTAAATAAGAAAAAAAAAGAAAGTGGACGTAAATATAACTCATAAACAATCGATACCAATTGTTTTCCTGACCCCACCGCATCTTAACGTCCCGATCCCGGTTGACTGTCCTAAGAGACCAGTCACAGATCGAAATTGCGAGCGTATCCTGTTGAAGATTCGGCGCACGTTCCCGCTGGGCAACACGGATCCCGACGAGGACGTAACAGCACGAATACGTGCCATTCGATGTTTCCAATCGTTTTGCATCGACGGTAGGTAAGGATTCACTTCCCAGCTCCCGCAATCGTTCTTTCTATCGATAATTTGCACGAATACGTGCTATTCGATGTTTCCAATCGTTTTGCATCGACGGTAGGTAAGGATTCACTTCCCAGCTCCCGCAATCGTTCTTTCCATCGATAATTTGCACGAATACGTGCCATTCGATGTTTCCAATCGTTTTGCATCGACGGTAGGTAAGGATTCATTTCCCGGCTCCCGCAATCGTTCTTTCCATCGATAATTTGCACGAATACGTGCTATTCGATGTTTCCAATCGTGTTGCATCGACGGTCGGTAAGCATTCACTTCCCAGCTCCGGCAATCGTTCTTTCCAAATTATCGATAGAAAGAACGATTGCGGGAGCTGGGAAGTGAATCCTTACCTACCGTCGATGCAAAACGATTGCAAACATCGAATAGCACGTATTCGTGCAAATTATCCATAGAAAGAACTATTGCGGGAGCTGGGAAGTGAATACTTACCTATGTTACGTCCTGGTTTGATTGTTCTCGTTAATTCCTTGATGAACCAATCGAGACGCAACTATATGATTTTATTCTTGTGTGCTTGTGTAGATATCGTTTGTAAATAGTAGGGTACGTTCGCATTTTTGATCGTGACTATTCCCAGGGTAGGGTTAAGTCAACCAGCATCGGGAACGTTGGGATAATAACGATTGTATATTGGTTATTTGTTACCGTATACGTGTAGACGTTATTATTATTGCGGTGCCTTGTTACGTTCGTGATATGGTCCGTAACGAGGATCGTGAGGTGGAAGGCCATCCACGCATAGACGCTCCGAGGGTAGTTCGATGGTGTAGAGCTTCCAGGCGGGATGCGAACTCGTTCCGAGTTCTCCTTCCTTGTGGCTGTCGGAATGGGGTGTGACCACTCCCAAGAGATGTTGCTTCGTGAGTAGCGGTTTGTAATATGCCCGCACCAAACGACGTACTTGTTCTTTACGACCGGCACGGCGAGTTTTAGCCATCGAGCTTATTTAATTCAGATATGGTTTCTGATTAACAATAGCGACAACTGAATTGTACTGTGCAGGAAAGCCGTGCGTATAACTCGAGCAGATCGTCTTCTCAAAGAGAATACACCAGCGATGCCTGCGTGAACCATGAGCAGATCGTCTTCTCTATGGTTCGTAATAGAATTCAGAGTCCAGCCAGAAAATATTATTTAATGCGAAAAGCTCGATGTCTGGTTTAAGGTACACTCGTAAATGAATTAGAGAACACTGTGTCTAATGAACATGATAACAACTATATTATATCACTTGGTAGTTACACTGGGTTACAAGATTTAATTATAACTAACAACACGAAGTTACTTGGCTAACTCTCGGATCCGAACTGTTTCTGATGTTCTCGGCTGCCTAAGCAGAACTGACTGTGTGTACTCACTATGATTGACGTCGATTATCGATGTGTATGGTCCGACTGCCGTAGCAGAACTGACTTTCCAGTAGCTGCTCAGCTCCTTTTATTCTTATAAAGTGCTGATGCAGCTGGCGACTATCTGTCGTCACTGGATACTTTGTGCGTGGTAACGAATGCTGACGCGACAGTCTCATTGTGTGGTAACGAATGCTGACGCGACAGTCTCATCTCTCCGCGAACGGATGTTGTTGCGACAAGTCCGTCGCTGGGAAGATGCAATCTGATCTGTTCACAAAGTTTCTCGAGGCCAGAATGCAGACGTGCAGGATAATGGAATCGTGCTAATCTTACTCAGCACTTTTATGTTTAACGCTGAGTTGGCGTCTATACCTCTGTGCATGCACTTCCAGCAGCGAGAGCTCAGTCTGTTGCGCGACTCTGAACGAGACGGTAGTGTTAGCGACTTACATCAATGGTCGCGCTCCTTCTTATCTTATGTCACTTCGTGGTTCATTGTGGTTACTCAAAAGTCTTTTCCCCTTGATTTAAAAGTGATTTTAATTGAATAAATATATTTGTATTGTAGTTTTTGAGCAATCATACGGAACATTAAAACAGCAGTGCAGCATAAGTGATTTTGTGATATCTGTGATTCCAGATGCCGAATTCTGAGATAGCCGCACCGCGTTTGTTTTGGTGAGTGACTTTTACTTATTTTAAGTGATACCATATAAACGAATCAGTATGTTCACAATTCAACGGCAATATTCCTATATTATATTGTGTTTCTTAATTGAAACCTAGTCAAGGCATAGCTTGGAGTACGTGTAGAACGTGCTGATTCGTTTGAGGTTTATAAATAGACATTGTTACGTTCCGGTCAGTCCCGTAACGTGACACCTAACGTTGATGCAAAACGATTGGAAACATCGAACACCACGTATTCGTGCAAATTATCGATGGAAAGAACGATTGCGGGAGCTGGGAAGTGAATCCTTACCTACCGTCGATGCAAAACGATTGGAAACATCGAATAGCACGCATTCGTGCAAATTATCGATGGAAAGAACGATTGCGGGAGCCGGGAAGTGAATGCTTACCTAACGTTTATGCAAAACGATTGAAAACATAGAACATAATGTAGGATTGGAAATACTGCGTGAATGTTGAGTACTTGAGAAGGTCGTGCGCATGGAGGGTACAGCGGCCCAAGGGTTCGGGTGGTCGGGACCGACCATCACCGAGGAATGACTGGGGGGTGTGTCCTGAATGAGTGAGCGCAAATGAGGAATAGAATGAAAGAGAAACTAAGAGTGAAAGAATATAACGAATGAACGATGCGTGCAAGAGGCAGATTTAGGAGAGAGTTTGAGCAGAGTGAAGAGTGTCGTGAGCTGAGAGTATTGTTGAGAGTGTTGAAAGTGCCGTGTGTTGAGTTACGTCGTGTGTCGACATTACCTTATAATAAAGTTAGTGTCTTTATGAGAGTAACTGAAGTCTTATTACACCACCTGTCCTCTATTCCCAAAACTACGTGAGGTTTACAGAAAATAACTTCTACAAATTGGGGGCTCGTCCGGGATAGGGGTAACAGGAAGTGTAAGATTGTCAGTGCTGTGTGCGACAATGAGTTTGTCCATTATTGTGATTTATTAAAAGGTAACAGTTTGTGCGTGTTGTGATTTCGCCATGAGTACGGGAAATCGTAGCGATGTTGGTGGTCCAGAGGCACTACGGAAATTGGAAGAACAACTGGCGCTGGTCAGTCAGCAGCTTGAGGTGTTGCGGCAGGAGCGCGCAATTCAGAAGCTGGGACGTGCCACGCAAGAAGTACAGGATGTTCAATCTGCGCGACCGTGGGCGGATATATCATTGATATCCAACATGCTAAGCTACTTCGATGGTGATGGTGTTCTATTTGGCCAATGGGAACGACAGCTGCGACTGTTGATGGACACGCATCAGCTTAGTGGTCAAGAGGCGAAAACGCTCGTCATTTCTAGACTGAGGGGTAAGGCTGTGGAATGGTTTCATTCCAAACCGGACCATATCGTCATGGACATGGACGAATTCCTTGCCGAAATGCGTGCCATGTTCTCTTTCGTGCCGAACAAGGTCTTACGGCGAAGAGAATTCGAGGAACTGCAGTGGCAGCAAGGGGAGCGTTTCTGCGAATATTACCGCCAAAAAGTAATATTGGCGAATCGGGTGCCCGTCGCTGAAGACGAGATGGTTGAACATCTGATCGAGGGCATTCCGGATCTAATTCTACAAAATCAGGCGCGTATCCAACGCTTTGCAAGCGGAGCGGTAATGCTGGTCGCTTTCGAGAGGGTGACGTTGGGTCCGACGGTCGACGAAAGCCAGGCACGGTGGGCGCCGAGGTGGGACACTGAGCAACGGAGAGCGCAGTACGCGGAGCAGGTAGCAGAGGCAAGACCGGCGGTGCCACGGTGCTACAGCTGCGGAGGAATAGGACACAGGGCAGCGGGTTGTCCGTCAAGGGTACAGGCGGCCAAATGCTATGCGTGCCAGGGACACGGACATGTGGCGTTCAACTGTCCGGGGATGTCATCGGTCCCAATAAACCTGCATCAACCCGCAGCACGGTCTTCGACAGGGGGGTATGCAGAAACAATAGAACCGAGTGTTGGGCACGGTAACGAAAGAATAGAAATAATACCCGAAGCAAATTGTCAGAGTTCCAATGTCGTAGATGTTTTTCAAGCCGACGTGTTTAACGTAGTAGAAAATCGAAACGTGCAACCAATTGAACCAGAAATATTCGTCGAAAAAATAGAAATTGTAGAGTCTCCCGCGCCAATAGTAATTGAAAAATGTATGTCTTCATGTCCGGTAGTTATTAATTCGATCAAGGAAAACTACGTGCGTAGCGATCATTTATCTAAGGATGTAGATAACAATATTAGAGTAGATGTAATGCAACCGTTACGGTCAGGTGTGAATTGGCGAGCGGATGTGAGTGAGCGAGCACGAGTGGACGGTGGTGTATACCGTAAAGCAGAGTCGTCCGTGAGGCACGGTGCTGGGTTTGAACACGAAAAGGGGATGTTCGGGAAGATTAAGCGTGCGCGTACAAATTGTCGTAGTGGTAAATGCTGTAAGACCGAAAGATCTTTATATGAGGATGGGCAATTTAATAAGATTCTGTGTCAGGTAAAAATATTGAAGCAAGGGCGTGATAGAGTTTTCCATAATAATTGTTATGAAGTTAAGAAATGTATTCAGGAAGGAATGCGGAGGGTTCGACGGGAAAATAGAGTTAGATTCAATAGAAAATGTAAAGACGCGCAGCGTTACGCAATTGAAAATATGTTTGTAAACAGAGGGACTCAGCGGAGTACTGATTTAGAATATGTATTGTAATTGTAAGTGGATGGATGTGTGACTGGGCTGAAGCGATAGAGAGTGTTTGTAGGAATATCTGAGGCCAGATATCTTTTTTTTAGGATGGTCGAGTGTAGGATTGGAAATACTGCGTGAATGTTGAGTACTTGAGAAGGTCGTGCGCATGGAGGGTACAGCGGCCCAAGGGTTCGGGTGGTCGGGACCGACCATCACCGAGGAATGACTGGGGGGTGTGTCCTGAATGAGTGAGCGCAAATGAGGAATAGAATGAAAGAGAAACTAAGAGTGAAAGAATATAACGAATGAACGATGCGTGCAAGAGGCAGATTTAGGAGAGAGTTTGAGCAGAGTGAAGAGTGTCGTGAGCTGAGAGTATTGTTGAGAGTGTTGAAAGTGCCGTGTGTTGAGTTACGTCGTGTGTCGACATTACCTTATAATAAAGTTAGTGTCTTTATGAGAGTAACTGAAGTCTTATTACACCACCTGTCCTCTATTCCCAAAACTACGTGAGGTTTACAGAAAATAACTTCTACAATAACGTATTCGTGCAAATTATCGATAGAAAGAACGATTGCGGGAGCTGGGAAGTGAATCCTTACCTACCGTCGATGCAAAACGATTGCGAACATCGAATAGCACGTATTCGTGCAAATTATCCATAGAAAGAACGTTTGCGGGAGCTGGGAAGTGAATACTTACCTACCGTTGATGCAAAACGATTGGAAACATCGAGTAGCACGGTATTCGTGCAAATTATCGATGGAAAGAACGATTGCGGGAGCCGGGAAGTGAATCCTTACCTATCGTTGATGCAAAACGATTGGAAACATTGAACATCACGTATTCGTGCAAATTATCGATAGAAAGAACGATTGCGGGAGCTGGGAAGTGAATCCTTACCTACCGTCGATGCAAAACGATTGGAAACATCGAATAGCACGTATTCGTGCAAATTATCGATGGAAAGAACGATTGCGGGAGCTGGGATGTGAATCCTTACCTACCGTCGATGCAAAACGATTGCAAACATCGAATAGCACGTATTCGTGCAAAGTATCCATAGAAAGCACGATTGCGGGAGCTGGGAAGTGAATACTTACCTAACGTGGATGCAAAACGATTGGAAACATCGAACACCACGTATTCGTGCAAATTATCGATGGAAAGAACGATTGCGGGAGCCGGGAAGTGAATACTTACCTACCGTTGATGCAAAACGATTGGAAACATCGAATAGCACGTATTCGTGCAAATTATCGATGGAAAGAACGATTGCGGGAGCCGGGAAGTGAATGCTTACCTAACGTTGATGCAAAACGATTGGAAACACCGAACATAACGTATTCGTGCAAATTATCGATAGAAAGAACGATTGCGGGAGCTGGGAAGTGAATCCGTACCTACCGTCGATGCAAAACGATTGCAAACATCGAATAGCACGTATTCGTGCAAATTATCGATGGAAAGAACGATTCCGGGAGGCGGGAAGTGAATGCTTACCTAACGTTGATGCAAAACGATTGGAAACATCGAGTATCACGGTATTCGTGCAAATTATCGATGGAAAGAACGATTGCGGGAGCCGGGAAGTGAATCCTTACCTATCGTTGATGCAAAACGATTGGAAACATTGAACATCACGTATTCGTGCAAATTATCGATAGAAAGAACGATTGCGGGAGCTGGGAAGTGAATCCTTACCTACCGTCGATGCAAAACGATTGGAAACATCGAATAGCACGTATTCGTGCAAATTATCGATGGAAAGAACGATTGCGGGAGCTGGGATGTGAATCCTTACCTACCGTCGATGCAAAACGATAGCAAACATCGAATAGCACGTATTCGTGCAAAGTATCCATAGAAAGCACGATTGCGGGAGCTGGGAAGTGAATACGTACCTAACGTGGATGCAAAACGATTGGAAACATCGAACACCACGTATTCGTGCAAATTATCGATGGAAAGAACGATTGCGGGAGCAGGGAAGTGAATACTTACCTACCGTTGATGCAAAACGATTGGAAACATCGAATAGCACGTATTCGTGCAAATTATCGATGGAAAGAACGATTGCGGGAGCTGGGAAGTGAATGCTTACCTAACGTTGATGCAAAACGATTGGAAACATCGAACATAACGTATTCGTGCAAATTATCGATAGAAAGAACGATTGCGGGAGCTGGGAAGTGAATCCGTACCTACCGTCGATGCAAAACGATTGCAAACATCGAATAGCACGTATTCGTGCAAATTATCGATGGAAAGAACGATTGCGGGAGCCGGGAAGTGAATGCTTACCTAACGTTGATGCAAAACGATTGGAAACATCGAACATAACGTATTCGTGCAAATTATCGATAGAAAGAACGATTGCGGGAGCTGGGAAGTGAATCCGTACCTACCGTCGATGCAAAACGATTGCAAACATCGAATAGCACGTATTCGTGCAAATTATCCATAGAAAGAACGATTGCGGGAGCTGGGAAGTGAATACTTACCTATCGTTGATGCAAAATGATTGGAAACATCGAACACCACGTATTCGTGCAAATTATCGATGGAAAGAACGATTGCGGGAGCCAGGAAGTGAATCCTTACCTACCGTTGATGCAAAACGATTGGAAACATCGAACATCACGTATTCGTGCAAATTATTGATAGAAAGAACGATTGCGGGAGCTGGGAAGTGAATCCTTACCTACCGTCGATGCAAAACGATTGGAAACATCGAATAGCACGTATTCGTGTAAATTATCGATGGAAAGAACGATTGCGGGAGCCGGGAAGTGAATCCTTACCTACCGTTGATGCAAAACGATTGGAAACATCGAACATCACGTATTCGTGCAAATTATCGATAGAAAGAACGATTGCGGGAGCTGGTAAGTGAATCCTTACCTACCGTCGATGCAAAACGATTGGAAACATCGAACATAACGTATTCGTGCAAATTATCGATAGAAAGAACGATTGCGGGAGCTGAGAAGTGAATCCGTACCTACCGTTGATGCAAAACGATTGGAAACATCGAACATCACGTATTCGTGCAAATTATCGATGGAAAGAACGATTGCGGGAGCCGGGAAGTGAATGCTTACCTAACGTTGATGCAAAACGATTGGAAACATCGAACATAACGTATTCGTGCAAATTATCGATAGAAAGAACGATTGCGGGAGTTGGGAAGTGAATCCGTACCTACCGTCGATGCAAAACGATTGCAAACATCGAATAGCACGTATTCGTGCAAATTATCGATGGAAAGAACGATTGCGGGAGCCGGGAAGTGAATGCTTACCTAACGTTGATGCAAAACGATTGGAAACATCGAACATAACGTATTCGTGCAAATTATCGATAGAAAGAACGATTGCGGGAGCTGGGAAGTGAATCCGTACCTACCGTCGATGCAAAACGATTGCAAACATCGAATAGCACGTATTCGTGCAAATTATCCATAGAAAGAACGATTGCGGGAGCTGGGAAGTGAATACTTACCTATCGTTGATGCAAAATGATTGGAAACATCGAACACCACGTATTCGTGCAAATTATCGATGGAAAGAACGATTGCGGGAGCCAGGAAGTGAATCCTTACCTACCGTTGATGCAAAACGATTGGAAACATCGAACATCACGTATTCGTGCAAATTATTGATAGAAAGAACGATTGCGGGAGCTGGGAAGTGAATCCTTACCTACCGTCGATGCAAAACGATTGGAAACATCGAATAGCACGTATTCGTGTAAATTATCGATGGAAAGAACGATTGCGGGAGCCGGGAAGTGAATCCTTACCTACCGTTGATGCAAAACGATTGGAAACATCGAACATCACGTATTCGTGCAAATTATCGATAGAAAGAACGATTGCGGGAGCTGGTAAGTGAATCCTTACCTACCGTCGATGCAAAACGATTGGAAACATCGAACATAACGTATTCGTGCAAATTATCGATAGAAAGAACGATTGCGGGAGCTGAGAAGTGAATCCGTACCTACCGTTGATGCAAAACGATTGGAAACATCGAACATCACGTATTCGTGCAAATTATCGATGGAAAGAACGATTGCGGGAGCCGGGAAGTGAATGCTTACCTAACGTTGATGCAAAACGATTGGAAACATCGAACATAACGTATTCGTGCAAATTATCGATAGAAAGAACGATTGCGGGAGTTGGGAAGTGAATCCGTACCTACCGTCGATGCAAAACGATTGCAAACATCGAATAGCACGTATTCGTGCAAATTATCCATAGAAAGAACGATTGCGGGAGCTGGGAAGTGAATCCTTACCTACCGTCGATGCAAAACGATTGGAAACATCGAATAGCACGTATTCGTGTAAATTATCGATGGAAAGAACGATTGCGGGAGCCGGGAAGTGAATCCTTACCTACCGTTGATGCAAAACGATTGGAAACATCGAACACCACGTATTCGTGCAAATTATCGATGGAAAGAACGATTGCGGGAGCCGGGAAGTGAATCCTTACCTACCGTTGATGCAAAACGATTGGAAACATCGAACATCACGTATTCGTGAAAATTATCGATAGAAAGAACGATTGCGGGAGCTGGGAAGTGAATCCTTACCTACCGTCGATGCAAAACGATTGGAAACATCGAATAGCACGTATTCGTGCAAATTATCGATGGAAAGAACGATTGCGGGAGCCGGGAAGTGAATGCTTACCTAACATTGATGCAAAACGATTGGAAACACCGAACATAACGTATTCGTGCAAATTATCGATAGAAAGAACGATTGCGGGAGCTGGGAAGTGAATCCGTACCTACCGTCGATGCAAAACGATTGCAAACATCGAATAGCACGTATTCGTGCAAATTATCGATGGAAAGAACGATTCCGGGAGGCGGGAAGTGAATGCTTACCTAACGTTGATGCAAAACGATTGGAAACATCGAGTATCACGGTATTCGTGCAAATTATCGATGGAAAGAACGATTGCGGGAGCCGGGAAGTGAATCCTTACCTATCGTTGATGCAAAACGATTGGAAACATTGAACATCACGTATTCGTGCAAATTATCGATAGAAAGAACGATTGCGGGAGCTGGGAAGTGAATCCTTACCTACCGTCGATGCAAAACGATTGGAAACATCGAATAGCACGTATTCGTGCAAATTATCGATGGAAAGAACGATTGCGGGAGCTGGGATGTGAATCCTTACCTACCGTCGATGCAAAACGATTGCAAACATCGAATAGCACGTATTCGTGCAAAGTATCCATAGAAAGCACGATTGCGGGAGCTGGGAAGTGAATACGTACCTAACGTGGATGCAAAACGATTGGAAACATCGAACACCACGTATTCGTGCAAATTATCGATGGAAAGAACGATTGCGGGAGCCGGGAAGTGAATACTTACCTACCGTTGATGCAAAACGATTGGAAACATCGAATAGCACGTATTCGTGCAAATTATCGATGGAAAGAACGATTGCGGGAGCTGGGAAGTGAATGCTTACCTAACGTTGATGCAAAACGATTGGAAACATCGAACATAACGTATTCGTGCAAATTATCGATAGAAAGAACGATTGCGGGAGCTGGGAAGTGAATCCGTACCTACCGTCGATGCAAAACGATTGCAAACATCGAATAGCACGTATTCGTGCAAATTATCGATGGAAAGAACGATTGCGGGAGCCGGGAAGTGAATGCTTACCTAACGTTGATGCAAAACGATTGGAAACATCGAACATAACGTATTCGTGCAAATTATCGTTAGAAAGAACGATTGCGGGAGCTGGGAAGTGAATCCGTACCTACCGTCGATGCAAAACGATTGCAAACATCGAATAGCACGTATTCGTGCAAATTATCCATAGAAAGAACGATTGCGGGAGCTGGGAAGTGAATACTTACCTATCGTTGATGCAAAATGATTGGAAACATCGAACACCACGTATTCGTGCAAATTATCGATGGAAAGAACGATTGCGGGAGCCAGGAAGTGAATCCTTACCTACCGTTGATGCAAAACGATTGGAAACATCGAACATAACGTATTCGTGCAAATTATCGATAGAAAGAACGATTGCGGGAGTTGGGAAGTGAATCCGTACCTACCGTCGATGCAAAACGATTGCAAACATCGAATAGCACGTATTCGTGCAAATTATCCATAGAAAGAACGATTGCGGGAGCTGGGAAGTGAATCCTTACCTACCGTCGATGCAAAACGATTGGAAACATCGAATAGCACGTATTCGTGTAAATTATCGATGGAAAGAACGATTGCGGGAGCCGGGAAGTGAATCCTTACCTACCGTTGATGCAAAACGATTGGAAACATCGAACACCACGTATTCGTGCAAATTATCGATGGAAAGAACGATTGCGGGAGCCGGGAAGTGAATCCTTACCTACCGTTGATGCAA
The DNA here is from genome assembly GCA_963583965.1 of Nomada ferruginata. Classification (NCBI taxonomy): domain Eukaryota; kingdom Metazoa; phylum Arthropoda; class Insecta; order Hymenoptera; family Apidae; genus Nomada; species Nomada ferruginata. Next base: position 887,188 of record OY757225.1, on the reverse strand, counting down.
AACGATTGGAAACATCGAACATCACGTATTCGTGAAAATTATCGATAGAAAGAACGATTGCGGGAGCTGGGAAGTGAATCCTTACCTACCGTCGATGCAAAACGATTGGAAACATCGAATAGCACGTATTCGTGCAAATTATCGATGGAAAGAACGATTGCGGGAGCCGGGAAGTGAATGCTTACCTAACGTTGATGCAAAACGATTGGAAACACCGAACATAACGTATTCGTGCAAATTATCGATAGAAAGAACGATTGCGGGAGCTGGGAAGTGAATCCGTACCTACCGTCGATGCAAAACGATTGCAAACATCGAATAGCACGTATTCGTGCAAATTATCGATGGAAAGAACGATTCCGGGAGGCGGGAAGTGAATGCTTACCTAACGTTGATGCAAAACGATTGGAAACATCGAGTATCACGGTATTCGTGCAAATTATCGATGGAAAGAACGATTGCGGGAGCCGGGAAGTGAATCCTTACCTATCGTTGATGCAAAACGATTGGAAACATTGAACATCACGTATTCGTGCAAATTATCGATAGAAAGAACGATTGCGGGAGCTGGGAAGTGAATCCTTACCTACCGTCGATGCAAAACGATTGGAAACATCGAATAGCACGTATTCGTGCAAATTATCGATGGAAAGAACGATTGCGGGAGCTGGGATGTGAATCCTTACCTACCGTCGATGCAAAACGATTGCAAACATCGAATAGCACGTATTCGTGCAAAGTATCCATAGAAAGCACGATTGCGGGAGCTGGGAAGTGAATACGTACCTAACGTGGATGCAAAACGATTGGAAACATCGAACACCACGTATTCGTGCAAATTATCGATGGAAAGAACGATTGCGGGAGCCGGGAAGTGAATACTTACCTACCGTTGATGCAAAACGATTGGAAACATCGAATAGCACGTATTCGTGCAAATTATCGATGGAAAGAACGATTGCGGGAGCTGGGAAGTGAATGCTTACCTAACGTTGATGCAAAACGATTGGAAACATCGAACATAACGTATTCGTGCAAATTATCGATAGAAAGAACGATTGCGGGAGCTGGGAAGTGAATCCGTACCTACCGTCGATGCAAAACGATTGCAAACATCGAATAGCACGTATTCGTGCAAATTATCGATGGAAAGAACGATTGCGGGAGCCGGGAAGTGAATGCTTACCTAACGTTGATGCAAAACGATTGGAAACATCGAACATAACGTATTCGTGCAAATTATCGTTAGAAAGAACGATTGCGGGAGCTGGGAAGTGAATCCGTACCTACCGTCGATGCAAAACGATTGCAAACATCGAATAGCACGTATTCGTGCAAATTATCCATAGAAAGAACGATTGCGGGAGCTGGGAAGTGAATACTTACCTATCGTTGATGCAAAATGATTGGAAACATCGAACACCACGTATTCGTGCAAATTATCGATGGAAAGAACGATTGCGGGAGCCAGGAAGTGAATCCTTACCTACCGTTGATGCAAAACGATTGGAAACATCGAACATCACGTATTCGTGCAAATTATTGATAGAAAGAACGATTGCGGGAGCTGGGAAGTGAATCCTTACCTACCGTCGATGCAAAACGATTGGAAACATCGAATAGCACGTATTCGTGTAAATTATCGATGGAAAGAACGATTGCGGGAGCCGGGAAGTGAATCCTTACCTACCGTTGATGCAAAACGATTGGAAACATCGAACATCACGTATTCGTGCAAATTATCGATAGAAAGAACGATTGCGGGAGCTGGTAAGTGAATCCTTACCTACCGTCGATGCAAAACGATTGGAAACATCGAACATAACGTATTCGTGCAAATTATCGATAGAAAGATCGATTGGGGGAGCTGAGAAGTGAATCCGTATCTACCGTTGATGCAAAACGATTGGAAACATCGAACATCACGTATTCGTGCAAATTATCGATGGAAAGAACGATTGCGGGAGTTGGGAAGTGAATCCGTACCTACCGTCGATGTGAAAACGATTGCAAACATCGAATAGCACGTATTCGTGCAAATTATCCATAGAAAGAACGATTGCGGGAGCTGGGAAGTGAATCCTTACCTACCGTCGATGCAAAACGATTGGAAACATCGAATAGCACGTATTCGTGTAAATTATCGATGGAAAGAACGATTGCGGGAGCCGGGAAGTGAATCCTTACCTACCGTTGATGCAAAACGATTGGAAACATCGAACACCACGTATTCGTGCAAATTATCGATGGAAAGAACGATTGCGGGAGCCGGGAAGTGAATCCTTACCTACCGTTGATGCAAAACGATTGGAAACATCGAACATCACGTATTCGTGAAAATTATCGATAGAAAGAACGATTGCGGGAGCTGGGAAGTGAATCCTTACCTACCGTCGATGCAAAACGATTGGAAACATCGAATAGCACGTATTCGTGCAAATTATCCATAGAAAGAACGATTGCGGGAGCTGGGAAGTGAATACTTACCTACCGTTGATGCAAAACGATTGGAAACATCGAGTAGCACGGTATTCGTGCAAATTATCGATGGAAAGAACGATTGCGGGAGCCGGGAAGTGAATCCTTACCTATCGTTGATGCAAAACGATTGGAAACATTGAACATCACGTATTCGTGCAAATTATCGATGGAAAGAACGATTGCGGGAGCTGGGATGTGAATCCTTACCTACCGTCGATGCAAAACGATTGCAAACATCGAATAGCACGTATTCGTGCAAAGTATCCATAGAAAGCACGATTGCGGGAGCTGGGAAGTGAATACTTACCTACCGTTGATGCAAAACGATTGGAAACATCGAATAGCACGTATTCGTGCAAATTATCGATGGAAAGAACGATTGCGGGAGCCGGAAGTGAATGCTTACCTAACGTTGATGCAAAACGATTGGAAACATCGAACATAACGTATTCGTGCAAATTATCGATAGAAAGAACGATTGCGGGAGTTGGGAAGTGAATCCGTAACTACCGTCGATGCAAAACGATTGCAAACATCGAATAGCACGTATTCGTGCAAATTATCCATAGAAAGAACGATTGCGGGAGCTGGGAAGTGAATACTTACCTAACGTTGATGCAAAACGATTGGAAACATCGAACACCACGTATTCGTGCAAATTATCGATGGAAAGAACGATTGCGGGAGCCGGGAAGTGAATCCTTACCTACCGTTGATGCAAAACGATTGGAAACATCGAATAGCACGTATTCGTGCAAATTATCCGTAGAAAGAACGATTGCGGGAGCTGGGAAGTGAATACTTACCTACCGTTGATGCAAAACGATTGGAAACATCGAGTAGCACGGTATTCGTGCAAATTATCGATGGAAAGAACGATTGCGGGAGCCGGGAAGTGAATCCTTACCTATCGTTGATGCAAAACGATTGGAAACATTGAACATCACGTATTCGTGCAAATTATCGATAGAAAGAACGATTGCGGGAGCTGGGAAGTGAATCCTTACCTACCGTCGATGCAAAACGATTGGAAACATCGAATAGCACGTATTCGTGCAAATTATCGATGGAAAGAACGATTGCGGGAGCTGGGATGTGAATCCTTACCTACCGTCGATGCAAAACGATTGGAAACATCGAATAGCACGTATTCGTGTAAATTATCGATGGAAAGAACGATTGCGGGAGCCGGGAAGTGAATCCTTACCTACCGTTGATGCAAAACGATTGGAAACATCGAACACCACGTATTCGTGCAAATTATCGATGGAAAGAACGATTGCGGGAGCCGGGAAGTGAATCCTTACCTACCGTTGATGCAAAACGATTGGAAACATCGAACATCACGTATTCGTGAAAATTATCGATAGAAAGAACGATTGCGGGAGCTGGGAAGTGAATCCTTACCTACCGTCGATGCAAAACGATTGGAAACATCGAATAGCACGTATTCGTGCAAATTATCCATAGAAAGAACGATTGCGGGAGCTGGGAAGTGAATACTTACCTACCGTTGATGCAAAACGATTGGAAACATCGAGTAGCACGGTATTCGTGCAAATTATCGATGGAAAGAACGATTGCGGGAGCCGGGAAGTGAATCCTTACCTATCGTTGATGCAAAACGATTGGAAACATTGAACATCACGTATTCGTGCAAATTATCGATGGAAAGAACGATTGCGGGAGCTGGGATGTGAATCCTTACCTACCGTCGATGCAAAACGATTGCAAACATCGAATAGCACGTATTCGTGCAAAGTATCCATAGAAAGCACGATTGCGGGAGCTGGGAAGTGAATACTTACCTACCGTTGATGCAAAACGATTGGAAACATCGAATAGCACGTATTCGTGCAAATTATCGATGGAAAGAACGATTGCGGGAGCCGGAAGTGAATGCTTACCTAACGTTGATGCAAAACGATTGGAAACATCGAACATAACGTATTCGTGCAAATTATCGATAGAAAGAACGATTGCGGGAGTTGGGAAGTGAATCCGTAACTACCGTCGATGCAAAACGATTGCAAACATCGAATAGCACGTATTCGTGCAAATTATCCATAGAAAGAACGATTGCGGGAGCTGGGAAGTGAATACTTACCTAACGTTGATGCAAAACGATTGGAAACATCGAACACCACGTATTCGTGCAAATTATCGATGGAAAGAACGATTGCGGGAGCCGGGAAGTGAATCCTTACCTACCGTTGATGCAAAACGATTGGAAACATCGAATAGCACGTATTCGTGCAAATTATCCGTAGAAAGAACGATTGCGGGAGCTGGGAAGTGAATACTTACCTACCGTTGATGCAAAACGATTGGAAACATCGAGTAGCACGGTATTCGTGCAAATTATCGATGGAAAGAACGATTGCGGGAGCCGGGAAGTGAATCCTTACCTATCGTTGATGCAAAACGATTGGAAACATTGAACATCACGTATTCGTGCAAATTATCGATAGAAAGAACGATTGCGGGAGCTGGGAAGTGAATCCTTACCTACCGTCGATGCAAAACGATTGGAAACATCGAATAGCACGTATTCGTGCAAATTATCGATGGAAAGAACGATTGCGGGAGCTGGGATGTGAATCCTTACCTACCGTCGATGCAAAACGATTGCAAACATCGAATAGCACGTATTCGTGCAAAGTATCCATAGAAAGCACGATTGCGGGAGCTGGGAAGTGAATACTTACCTACCGTTGATGCAAAACGATTGGAAACATCGAATAGCACGTATTCGTGCAAATTATCGATGGAAAGAACGATTGCGGGAGCCGGGAAGTGAATGCTTACCTAACGTTGATGCAAAACGATTGGAAACATCGAATATCACGTATTCGTGCCAATTATCCAATCGTTTTGCATCGACGGTAGGTAAGGATTCACTTCCCGGCTCCCGCAATCGTTCTTTCCATCGATAATTTGCACGAATACGTGGTGTTCGATGTTTCCAATCGTTCTGCATCAACGTTAGGTAAGTATTCACTTCCCAGCTCCCGCAATCGTTCTTTCTATGGATAATTTGCACGAATACGTGCTATTCGATGTTTGCAATCGTTTTGCATCGACGGTAGGTACGGATTCACTTCCCAGCTCCCGCAATCGCTCTTTCCATCGATAATTTGCACGAATACGTGCCATTCGATGTTTCCAATCGTTTTGCATCAACGTTAGGTAAGCATTCACTTCCCGGCTCCCGCAATCGTTCTTTCCATGGATAATTTGCACGAATACGTGCTATTCGATGTTTCCAATCGTTTTGCATCAACGGTAGGTAAGTATTCAGTTCCCACCTCCCGCAATCGTTCTTTCTATGGATAATTTGCACGAATACGTGCTATTCGATGTTTGCAATCGTTTTGCATCGACGGTAGGTAAGGATTCACTTCCCAGCTCCCGCAATCGTTCTTTCCATCGATAATTTGCACGAATACGTGCCATTCGATGTTTCCAATCGTTTTGCATAGACGGTAGGTAAGGATTCACTTCCCAGCTCTCGCAATCGTTCTTTCTATCGATAATTTGCACGAATACGTGATGTTCAATGTTTCCAATCGTTTTGCATCAACGATAGGTAAGGATTCACTTCCCGGCTCCCGCAATCGTTCTTTCCATCGATAATTTGCACGAATACGTGCTATTCGATGTTTGCAATCGTTTTGCATCGACGGTAGGTAAGGATTCACTTCCCAGCTCCCGCAATCGTTCTTTCCATCGATAATTTGCACGAATACGTGCCATTCGATGTTTCCAATCGTTTTGCATCGACGGTAGGTAAGGATTCACTTCCCAGCTCCCGCAATCGTTCTTTCTATCGATAATTTGCACGAATACGTGCTATTCGATGTTTCCAATCGTTTTGCATCGACGGTAGGTAAGGATTCACTTCCCAGCTCCCGCAATCGTTCTTTCCATCGATAATTTGCACGAATACGTGCCATTCGATGTTTCCAATCGTTTTGCATCGACGGTAGGTAAGGATTCACTTCCCAGCTCCCGCAATCGTTCTTTCTATCGATAATTTGCACGAATACGTGTTGTTCGATGTTTCCATTCGTTTTGCATCAACGTTAGGTAAGGATTCATTTCCCGGCCCCAGCAATCGTTCTTTCCATCGATAATTTGCACGAATACGTGCTATTCGATGTTTCCAATCGTGTTGCATCGACGGTCGTTAAGCATTCACTTCCCAGCTCCGGCAATCGTTCTTTCCAAATTATCGATAGAAAGAACGATTGCGGGAGCTGGGAAGTGAATCCTTACCTACCGTGGATGCAAAACGATTGCAAACATCGAATAGCACGTATTCGTGCAAATTATCCATAGAAAGAACGATTGCGGGAGCTGGGAAGTGAATACTTACCTAACGTTGATGCAAAACGATTGGAAACATCGAACACCACGTATTCGTGCAAATTATCGATGGAAAGAACTATTGCGGGAGCTGGGAAGTGAATCCTTACCTACCGTCAATGCAAAACGATTGGAAACATCGAATAGTACGTATTCGTGCAAATTATCGATGGAAAGAACGATTGCGGGAGCCGGGAAGTGAATGCTTACCTAACGTTTATGCAAAACGATTGGAAACATCGAACATAACGTATTCGTGCAAATTATCGATAGAAAGAACGATTGCGGGAGCTGGGAAGTGAATCCTTACCTACCGTCGATGCAAAACGATTGCAAACATCGAATAGCACGTATTCGTGCAAATTATCCATAGAAAGAACGATTGCGGGAGCTGGGAAGTGAATACTTACCTACCGTTGATGCAAAACGATTGGAAACATCGAGTAGCACGGTATTCGTGCAAATTATCGATGGAAAGAACGATTGCGGGAGCCGGGAAGTGAATCCTTACCTATCGTTGATGCAAAACGATTGGAAACATTGAACATCACGTATTCGTGCAAATTATCGATAGAAAGAACGATTGCGGGAGCTGGGAAGTGAATCCGTACCTAACGTCGATGCAAAACGATTGCAAACATCGAATAGCACGTATTCGTGCAAATTATCGATGGAAAGAACGATTGCGGGAGCCGGGAAGTGAATGCTTACCTAACGTTGATGCAAAACGATTGGAAACATCGAACATAACGTATTCGTGCAAATTATCGATAGAAAGAACGATTGCGGGAGCTGGTAAGTGAATCCTTACCTAACGTTGATGCAAAACGATTGGAAACATCGAACATAACGTATTCGTGAAAATTATCGATAGAAAGAACGATTGCGGGAGCTGGGAAGTGAATCCTTACCTACCGTCGATGCAAAACGATTGGAAACATCGAATAGCACGTATTCGTGCAAATTATCCATAGAAAGAACGATTGCGGGAGCTGGGAAGTGAATACTTACCTACCGTTGATGCAAAACGATTGGAAACATCGAACATCACGTATTCGTGCAAATTATCGATGGAAAGAACGATTGCGGGAGTTGGGAAGTGAATCCGTACCTACCGTCGATGTGAAAACGATTGCAAACATCGAATAGCACGTATTCGTGCAAATTATCCATAGAAAGAACGATTGCGGGAGCTGGGAAGTGAATCCTTACCTACCGTCGATGCAAAACGATTGGAAACATCGAATAGCACGTATTCGTGTAAATTATCGATGGAAAGAACGATTGCGGGAGCCGGGAAGTGAATCCTTACCTACCGTTGATGCAAAACGATTGGAAACATCGAACACCACGTATTCGTGCAAATTATCGATGGAAAGAACGATTGCGGGAGCCGGGAAGTGAATCCTTACCTACCGTTGATGCAAAACGATTGGAAACATCGAACATCACGTATTCGTGAAAATTATCGATAGAAAGAACGATTGCGGGAGCTGGGAAGTGAATCCTTACCTACCGTCGATGCAAAACGATTGGAAACATCGAATAGCACGTATTCGTGCAAATTATCCATAGAAAGAACGATTGCGGGAGCTGGGAAGTGAATACTTACCTACCGTTGATGCAAAACGATTGGAAACATCGAGTAGCACGGTATTCGTGCAAATTATCGATGGAAAGAACGATTGCGGGAGCCGGGAAGTGAATCCTTACCTATCGTTGATGCAAAACGATTGGAAACATTGAACATCACGTATTCGTGCAAATTATCGATGGAAAGAACGATTGCGGGAGCTGGGATGTGAATCCTTACCTACCGTCGATGCAAAACGATTGCAAACATCGAATAGCACGTATTCGTGCAAAGTATCCATAGAAAGCACGATTGCGGGAGCTGGGAAGTGAATACTTACCTACCGTTGATGCAAAACGATTGGAAACATCGAATAGCACGTATTCGTGCAAATTATCGATGGAAAGAACGATTGCGGGAGCCGGAAGTGAATGCTTACCTAACGTTGATGCAAAACGATTGGAAACATCGAACATAACGTATTCGTGCAAATTATCGATAGAAAGAACGATTGCGGGAGTTGGGAAGTGAATCCGTAACTACCGTCGATGCAAAACGATTGCAAACATCGAATAGCACGTATTCGTGCAAATTATCCATAGAAAGAACGATTGCGGGAGCTGGGAAGTGAATACTTACCTAACGTTGATGCAAAACGATTGGAAACATCGAACACCACGTATTCGTGCAAATTATCGATGGAAAGAACGATTGCGGGAGCCGGGAAGTGAATCCTTACCTACCGTTGATGCAAAACGATTGGAAACATCGAATAGCACGTATTCGTGCAAATTATCCGTAGAAAGAACGATTGCGGGAGCTGGGAAGTGAATACTTACCTACCGTTGATGCAAAACGATTGGAAACATCGAGTAGCACGGTATTCGTGCAAATTATCGATGGAAAGAACGATTGCGGGAGCCGGGAAGTGAATCCTTACCTATCGTTGATGCAAAACGATTGGAAACATTGAACATCACGTATTCGTGCAAATTATCGATAGAAAGAACGATTGCGGGAGCTGGGAAGTGAATCCTTACCTACCGTCGATGCAAAACGATTGGAAACATCGAATAGCACGTATTCGTGCAAATTATCGATGGAAAGAACGATTGCGGGAGCTGGGATGTGAATCCTTACCTACCGTCGATGCAAAACGATTGCAAACATCGAATAGCACGTATTCGTGCAAAGTATCCATAGAAAGCACGATTGCGGGAGCTGGGAAGTGAATACTTACCTACCGTTGATGCAAAACGATTGGAAACATCGAATAGCACGTATTCGTGCAAATTATCGATGGAAAGAACGATTGCGGGAGCCGGGAAGTGAATGCTTACCTAACGTTGATGCAAAACGATTGGAAACATCGAATATCACGTATTCGTGCCAATTATCCAATCGTTTTGCATCGACGGTAGGTAAGGATTCACTTCCCGGCTCCCGCAATCGTTCTTTCCATCGATAATTTGCACGAATACGTGGTGTTCGATGTTTCCAATCGTTCTGCATCAACGTTAGGTAAGTATTCACTTCCCAGCTCCCGCAATCGTTCTTTCTATGGATAATTTGCACGAATACGTGCTATTCGATGTTTGCAATCGTTTTGCATCGACGGTAGGTACGGATTCACTTCCCAGCTCCCGCAATCGCTCTTTCCATCGATAATTTGCACGAATACGTGCCATTCGATGTTTCCAATCGTTTTGCATCAACGTTAGGTAAGCATTCACTTCCCGGCTCCCGCAATCGTTCTTTCCATGGATAATTTGCACGAATACGTGCTATTCGATGTTTCCAATCGTTTTGCATCAACGGTAGGTAAGTATTCAGTTCCCACCTCCCGCAATCGTTCTTTCTATGGATAATTTGCACGAATACGTGCTATTCGATGTTTGCAATCGTTTTGCATCGACGGTAGGTAAGGATTCACTTCCCAGCTCCCGCAATCGTTCTTTCCATCGATAATTTGCACGAATACGTGCCATTCGATGTTTCCAATCGTTTTGCATAGACGGTAGGTAAGGATTCACTTCCCAGCTCTCGCAATCGTTCTTTCTATCGATAATTTGCACGAATACGTGATGTTCAATGTTTCCAATCGTTTTGCATCAACGATAGGTAAGGATTCACTTCCCGGCTCCCGCAATCGTTCTTTCCATCGATAATTTGCACGAATACGTGCTATTCGATGTTTGCAATCGTTTTGCATCGACGGTAGGTAAGGATTCACTTCCCAGCTCCCGCAATCGTTCTTTCCATCGATAATTTGCACGAATACGTGCCATTCGATGTTTCCAATCGTTTTGCATCGACGGTAGGTAAGGATTCACTTCCCAGCTCCCGCAATCGTTCTTTCTATCGATAATTTGCACGAATACGTGCTATTCGATGTTTCCAATCGTTTTGCATCGACGGTAGGTAAGGATTCACTTCCCAGCTCCCGCAATCGTTCTTTCCATCGATAATTTGCACGAATACGTGCCATTCGATGTTTCCAATCGTTTTGCATCGACGGTAGGTAAGGATTCACTTCCCAGCTCCCGCAATCGTTCTTTCTATCGATAATTTGCACGAATACGTGTTGTTCGATGTTTCCATTCGTTTTGCATCAACGTTAGGTAAGGATTCATTTCCCGGCCCCAGCAATCGTTCTTTCCATCGATAATTTGCACGAATACGTGCTATTCGATGTTTCCAATCGTGTTGCATCGACGGTCGTTAAGCATTCACTTCCCAGCTCCGGCAATCGTTCTTTCCAAATTATCGATAGAAAGAACGATTGCGGGAGCTGGGAAGTGAATCCTTACCTACCGTGGATGCAAAACGATTGCAAACATCGAATAGCACGTATTCGTGCAAATTATCCATAGAAAGAACGATTGCGGGAGCTGGGAAGTGAATACTTACCTAACGTTGATGCAAAACGATTGGAAACATCGAACACCACGTATTCGTGCAAATTATCGATGGAAAGAACTATTGCGGGAGCTGGGAAGTGAATCCTTACCTACCGTCAATGCAAAACGATTGGAAACATCGAATAGTACGTATTCGTGCAAATTATCGATGGAAAGAACGATTGCGGGAGCCGGGAAGTGAATGCTTACCTAACGTTTATGCAAAACGATTGGAAACATCGAACATAACGTATTCGTGCAAATTATCGATAGAAAGAACGATTGCGGGAGCTGGGAAGTGAATCCTTACCTACCGTCGATGCAAAACGATTGCAAACATCGAATAGCACGTATTCGTGCAAATTATCCATAGAAAGAACGATTGCGGGAGCTGGGAAGTGAATACTTACCTACCGTTGATGCAAAACGATTGGAAACATCGAGTAGCACGGTATTCGTGCAAATTATCGATGGAAAGAACGATTGCGGGAGCCGGGAAGTGAATCCTTACCTATCGTTGATGCAAAACGATTGGAAACATTGAACATCACGTATTCGTGCAAATTATCGATAGAAAGAACGATTGCGGGAGCTGGGAAGTGAATCCGTACCTAACGTCGATGCAAAACGATTGCAAACATCGAATAGCACGTATTCGTGCAAATTATCGATGGAAAGAACGATTGCGGGAGCCGGGAAGTGAATGCTTACCTAACGTTGATGCAAAACGATTGGAAACATCGAACATAACGTATTCGTGCAAATTATCGATAGAAAGAACGATTGCGGGAGCTGGTAAGTGAATCCTTACCTAACGTTGATGCAAAACGATTGGAAACATCGAACATAACGTATTCGTGAAAATTATCGATAGAAAGAACGATTGCGGGAGCTGGGAAGTGAATCCTTACCTACCGTCGATGCAAAACGATTGGAAACATCGAATAGCACGTATTCGTGCAAATTATCCATAGAAAGAACGATTGCGGGAGCTGGGAAGTGAATACTTACCTACCGTTGATGCAAAACGATTGGAAACATCGAGTAGCACGGTATTCGTGCAAATTATCGATGGAAAGAACGATTGCGGGAGCCGGGAAGTGAATCCTTACCTATCGTTGATGCAAAACGATTGGAAACATTGAACATCACGTATTCGTGCAAATTATCGATAGAAAGAACGATTGCGGGAGCTGGGAAGTGAATCCTTACCTACCGTCGATGCAAAACGATTGGAAACATCGAATAGCACGTATTCGTGCAAATTATCGATGGAAAGAACGATTGCGGGAGCTGGGATGTGAATCCTTACCTACCGTCGATGCAAAACGATTGCAAACATCGAATAGCACGTATTCGTGCAAAGTATCCATAGAAAGCACGATTGCGGGAGCTGGGAAGTGAATACTTACCTACCGTTGATGCAAAACGATTGCAAACATCGAATAGCACGTATTCGTGCAAATTATCGATGGAAAGAACGATTGCGGGAGCCGGGAAGTGAATGCTTACCTAACGTTGATGCAAAACGATTGGAAACATCGAACATAACGTATTCGTGCAAATTATCGATAGAAAGAACGATTGCGGGAGCTGGGAAGTGAATCCGTACCTACCGTCGATGCAAAACGATTGCAAACATCGAATAGCACGTATTCGTGCAAATTATCCATAGGAAGAACGATTGCGGGAGCTGGGAAGTGAATACTTACCTATCGTTGATGCAAAACCATTGGAAACATCGAACACCACGTATTCGTGCAAATTATCGATGGAAAGAACGATTGCGGGAGCTGGGATGTGAATCCTTACCTAACGTTGATGCAAAACGATTGGAAACATCGAGTAGCACGGTATTCGTGCAAATTATCGATGGAAAGAACGATTGCGGGAGCCGGGAAGTGAATCCTTACCTATCGTATATGCAAAACGATTGGAAACATTGAACATCACGTATTCGTGCAAATTATCGATAGAAAGAACGATTGCGGGAGCTGGGAAGTGAATCCGTACCTACCGTCGATGCAAAACGATTGCAAAACATCGAATAGCACGTATTCGTGCAAATTATCGATGGAAAGAACGATTGCGGGAGCCGGGAAGTGAATGCTTACCTAACGTTGATGCAAAACGATTGGAAACATCGAACATAACGTATTCGTGCAAATTATCGATAGAAAGAACGATTGCGGGAGCTGGGAACTGAATCCGTACCTACCGTCGATGCAAAACGATTGCAAACATCGAATAGCACGTATTCGTGCAAATTATCCATAGAAAGAACGATTGCGGGAGCTGGGAAGTGAATACTTACCTATCGTTGATGCAAAACGATTGGAAACATCGAACACCACGTATTCGTGCAAATTATCGATGGAAAGAACGATTGCGGGAGCCGGGAAGTGAATCCTTACCTACCGTTGATGCAAAACGATTGGAAACATCGAACATCACGTATTCGTGCAAATTATCGATGGAAAGAACGATTGCGGGAGCTGGGATGTGGATCCTTACCTACCGTCGATGCAAAACGATTGCAAACATCGAATAGCACGTATTCGTGCAAAGTATCCATAGAAAGCACGATTGCGGGAGCTGGGAAGTGAATACTTACCTAACGTGGATGCAAAACGATTGGAAACATCGAACACCACGTATTCGTGCAAATTATCGATGGAAAGAACGATTGCGGGAGCCGGGAAGTGAATCCTTACCTACCGTTGATGCAAAACGATTGGAAACATCGATCATCACGTATTCGTGAAAATTATCGATAGAAAGAACGATTGCGGGAGCTGGGAAGTGAATCCTTACCTACCGTCGATGCAAAACGATTGGAAACATCGAATAGCACGTATTCGTGCAAATTATCCATAGAAAGAACGATTGCGGGAGCTGGGATGTGAATCCTTACCTACCGTCGATGCAAAACGATTGCAAACATCGAATAGCACGTATTCGTGCAAAGTATCCATAGAAAGCACGATTGCGGGAGCTGGGAAGTGAATACTTACCTAACGTGGATGCAAAACGATTGGAAACATCGAACACCACGTATTCGTGCAAATTATCGATGGAAAGAACGATTGCGGGAGCCGGGAAGTGAATACTTACCTACCGTTGATGCAAAACGATTGGAAACATCGAATAGCACGTATTCGTGCAAATTATCGATGGAAAGAACGATTGCGGGAGCCGGGAAGTGAATGCTTACCTAACGTTGATGCAAAACGATTGGAAACACCGAACATAACGTATTCGTGCAAATTATCGATAGAAAGAACGATTGCGGGAGCTGGGAAGTGAATCCGTACCTACCGTCGATGCAAAACGATTGCAAACATCGAATAGCACGTATTCGTGCAAATTATCGATGGAAAGAACGATTCCGGGAGCCGGGAAGTGAATCCTTACCTATCGTATATGCAAAACGATTGGAAACATTGAACATCACGTATTCGTGCAAATTATCGATAGAAAGAACGATTGCGGGAGCTGGGAAGTGAATCCTTACCTACCGTCGATGCAAAACGATTGGAAACATCGAATAGCACGTATTCGTGCAAATTATCGATGGAAAGAACGATTGCGGGAGCTGGGATGTGAATCCTTACCTACCGTCGATGCAAAACGATTGCAAACATCGAATAGCACGTATTCGTGCAAAGTATCCATAGAAAGCACGATTGCGGGAGCTGGGAAGTGAATACTTACCTAACGTGGATGCAAAACGATTGGAAACATCGAACACCACGTATTCGTGCAAATTATCGATGGAAAGAACGATTGCGGGAGCCGGGAAGTGAATACTTACCTACCGTTGATGCAAAACGATTGGAAACATCGAATAGCACGTATTCGTGCAAATTATTGATAGAAAGAACGATTGCGGGAACTGGGAAGTGAATCCTTACCTACCGTCGATGCAAAACGATTGGAAACATCGAATAGCACGTATTCGTGTAAATTATCGATGGAAAGAACGATTGCGGGAGCCGGGAAGTGAATCCTTACCTACCGTTGATGCAAAACGATTGGAAACATCGAACATCACGTATTCGTGCAAATTATCGATAGAAAGAACGATTGCGGGAGCTGGGAAGTGAATCCTTACCTACCGTCGATGCAAAACGATTGGAAACATCGAACATAACGTATTCGTGCAAATTATCGATAGAAAGAACGATTGCGGGAGCTGGGAAGTGAATCCGTACCTACCGTTGATGCAAAACGATTGGAAACATCGAACATCACGTATTCGTGAAAATTATCGATAGAAAGAACGATTGCGGGAGCTGGGAAGTGAATCCTTACCTACCGTCGATGCAAAACGATTGGAAACATCGAATAGCACGTATTCGTGCAAATTATCGATGGAAAGAACGATTGCGGGAGCCGGGAAGTGAATCCTTACCTACCGTTGATGCAAAACGATTGGAAACATCGAACATCACGTATTCGTGAAAATTATCGATAGAAAGAACGATTGCGGGAGCTGGGAAGTGAATCCTTACCTACCGTCGATGCAAAACGATTGGAAACATCGAATAGCACGTATTCGTGCAAATTATCGATGGAAAGAACGATTGCGGGAGCCGGGAAGTGAATCCTTACCTACCGTTGATGCAAAACGATTGGAAACATCGAATGGCACGTATTCGTGCAAATTATCGATGGAAAGAACGATTGCGGGAGCTGGGAAGTGAATCCTTACCTACCGTCGATGCAAAACGATTGGAAACATCGAATATCACGTATTCGTGCCAATTATCCAATCGTTTTGCATCGACGGTAGGTAAGGATTCACTTCCCAGCTCCCGCAATCGTTCTTTCCATCGATAATTTGCACGAATACGTGCCATTCGATGTTTCCAATCGTTTTGCATCGACGGTAGGTAAGGATTCACTTCCCAGCTCCCGCAATCGTTCTTTCTATCGATAATTTGCACGAATACGTGATGTTCGATGTTTTCAATCGCTTTGCATCAACGTTAGGTAAGTATTCACTTCCCAGCTCCCGCAATCGTTCTTTCTATGGATAATTTGCACGAATACGTGCCATTCGATGTTTCCAATCGTTTTGCATCAACATTAGGTAAGCATTCACTTCCCGGCTCCCGCAATCGTTCTTTCCATGGATAATTTGCACGAATACGTGCTATTCGATGTTTCCAATCGTTTTGCATCAACGGTAGGTAAGTATTCACTTCCCAGCTCCCGCAATCGTTCTTTCTATGGATAATTTGCACGAATACGTGCTATTCGATGTTTGCAATCGTTTTGCATCGACGGTAGGTAAGGATTCACTTCCCAGCTCCCGCAATCGTTCTTTCCATCGATAATTTGCACGAATACGTGCCATTCGATGTTTCCAATCGTTTTGCATCGACGGTAGGTAAGGATTCACTTCCCAGCTCCCGCAATCGTTCTTTCTATCGATAATTTGCACGAATACGTGCTATTCGATGTTTCCAATCGTTTTGCTTCAACGGTAGGTAAGTATTCACTTCCCAGCTCCCGCAATCGTTCTTTCTATCGATAATTTGCACGTGTCACGTCCCGGGATTCTCCGAAACGTGACGATGCGTAGGTACAACGCGCACCCGAATCGACCCTCTACCAGGATACAGGGTAGGTTGTGGTTAGTGTGGCCGTGGGGGCGCCAGTTTTTAACAGCGTAAGAATTGCATCGAAATCAGGAAAAAGCCATACTCTTCGATATATAAGAATTTCGTGGTTTTTGGAAACAAAAATCGAAAAATCAAAAATTCGCCAGGTTGATCGCCGTCCCACTGGAATACTACCCAGGAAACCAGAATTCGAATACGGACGTTCCTAGTGGTACCTACTGTACTTTCCACCAAAAATCGGACATTTTGCCGTCATGCCACCAGTAAACGGTAAACATTAGGAAGAAACGCAAAGAGGACAAAGTTAAACTGTATCGTGCCGGCTATAAAATAGCCTGTCCACTTTTTCCGAAACTTCCAATGAAAATTTTGAGATAACGAATTCAAATTCTTTAAACGAAGAGATAGCGAGCCGGGTCGGGGCGGCTAGAAGTCGTTGACTTACGGCCGAAGTAGAACGCTAGAAAATCGAGACTCGCATCTAACCCAAACCTAACCTAACCGAAATTCCGAAAAACCCTAATCCAAACCTGACCCCCTGGGCCAAAAACCCTATCATACCCAAACCTAACCTAAACCGGACCCAAAAATAGGTCCAACCGAATCCTAACCTAACCAAAGTTTATATATAATTTATCGCAAACCTGACCCAAACCAGACCCAAACCTAAACCAAACCTAACCACAATTTATGTACAACATCGCGCAAACCTAACCTACACAACCACCTAATATAAATCAAACCTAACCCAAACCTAACCCAAACCTAACTCAAACCTAACCGAAACCCAACCAAAACTCGTGTGCAGCATAACACCGACCTAACCGACACAACCACCCAATATAATCCAAACCTGACCCAACCGATGGCAATTCCCAAATTGTCACAAAGTAGCCAATCCATCTCGCTATTACCCGTAACCAATAAAAATGTATGTTACCATAGGCAGTTCTCTACCACACATCGACGTACGGCCACACACACACACACACTGATAATTGTCCTGATGGTAGCATTAAGTCTAAGCAACTTCTTAAGTTAAGAAACCAGGGGTAAACGTGAGTATGCTGACTCACCTATGATAAGATAGATTATAAGAATACGTAGATTAAGTACCGTGACGAATCAGGGTGTGCGGACCAATCCGTGTTTGTCCTTTCAAGTTAAGGACAAGCACGGATAAGTGCTGACGACAATAGCGAAGGGATAGCGCTGTCTCGCACGTGGGCATTCCAGAGTCAAGGCCTGGGAAAGGATCGGGTAATAATCCGCTGAACAAGACGATATACCTCGATGCATCAGCATCCGTTCCCAGAGCGATAACAACTGTCGCTCAGGAATGCACACGTTGCAAAGATACGAAGCGCGAGAACCGTCGCGAGAGCGATAACAACTGTCGCTCAGGAATGCACACGTTGCAAAGATACGAAGCGCGAGAACCGTCGCGAGGGCGATAACAACTGTCGCTCGGGAATGCACACGTTGCAGAAATACGAACCGCGAGAACCGTCGCGGAACAGTCGTTCCCAGGACGGTGGCCCCTGCTGCATCAGCATCTTCTGGCTGCGGCAGTAGGGGCTGCTGCATCAGCACCTGGGAGGAATAAAAGAGCGGAGCGAACGGTCGCAAGGCAGTTCAGTTCCAACCGAGAAGTTAGAAACATCAAGTTCTATACGAGTGAAGTTCAATCCGGTAGTCTAACGGTGAAGTTCGACGAGTTCGTTGTAGTTGCGCCTGTAAGCGGCAAATCGTCAGCACGATCCACCATTTGTTACTTGTACTCTCAACTGTAGTCGACCGATAGGTAAAGGTGAGCATTAATAAACAGTAACACTTGACATTTCATCGGTCTTCCATTTTATACGAACAACTTACTACTCGCCGAATGTGTTCGGTAGATGCCCGCTGGAAATAGGCGAAGGCGTAGGAGAGGGGTCCAGTCGCGGCTCCGCCACAATATCAGGCGCCGGGAGCTGATCGCCGCCCGTCGCGTGCAATTGGCGCAAGAGACTGGGCCGTTGATCGACCTGACGTTAGATTCTCCACCGGCGCCAGTCGACCTGACGCTGGATTCTCCACGGGCGCCGATCGACTCGACAACCGCTGGCGCCGGGGCCGTTCCGTCCATCATCGACTTGACAGTCGGGGGTTCGCCCGAGCCCTCGACTTCGCGGGGTCCCTCCGCCCAAATACCCGTGTTGCCTTCCTCGCCTCACGCATCGCCTTTGTCCATCTCATACTCCCCCATCTCCCACGCATCCGAACAAACTCCGCAGCCCTTCGCTAGACGACAACTAGTTTACTCGTCATCCCCGGCTCAGACAACTACATCCTCGGTAGATTCAAGGGCAACCACGCCCGAATACTACCGGCCCTATATCGACCCCCCGGTCAGTCCCCCATCCCCGCAACAGCAACTCGACCCTCCGGACAGCGACGAGGAGTGGCCACATCCACAGATTTATCCGAATTACCCGGGATATTATCCCGTATTTATTAGCGACCGGTTCCCTGGTCAACCAAACGTCCCCGAAGGCGAGCCGGTCCCGGAAGAGTATCATACGTTGTTATTTCAAACTATATTTCTCCGCGAGGAATAATGTAACAGCCTCCACTGTATTAAATAAGAAAAAAAAGAAAGTGGACGTAAATATAACTCATAAACAATCGATACCAATTGTTTTCCTGACCCCACCGCATCTTAACGTCCCGATCCCGGTTGACTGTCCTAAGAGACCAGTCACAGATCGAAATTGCGAGCGTATCCTGTTGAAGATTCGGCGCACGTTCCCGCTGGGCAACACGGATCCCGACGAGGACGTAACATATAAATTTTTTGGTGACAGCGGTGGGATACGATCGCATACGTTAAGAGGTGTGACGCGAAATGGCGGAAGAAACGACTGCAACCCCTCTAGACCTCGTGCTGCAACAGCTCTCCCTGTGGTAGGATAAATTCGACAATTTAAATTCAATGAACAGGAGACTAGAGAGAATAGAACAGGACATAAAAGCTAACAGAGCAAACGATACGGCGGGTACGTCCGGCGGGACAAACGCCGAAATGCCCGACGTGAAGCCCGTGACGGATACCCCTTCGATTCGCATCAAAGATGCCATAGAAACGGTTCCCGTGTTCGACGGCCATAAGCCTCCCGTGTTTCAATTCTTAAGAGCCTGCGAGCGAGCAAAATCGATGCTCCCCGCTCATATGGAACCCCATTTGGTTAAACTGTTGATGAACAAATTAAGGGGCCATGCGTTCCTCGCGGTGGAGGACGTGGTCGTTACCAATCTGGACTCGTTCTCCACGAAATTAAAGGACATGTTTGGTCCCGGTAAAACCATTAACGAATACAGGGGCGAACTCGGAACCATCTATCAGAAATCGGGCGAAGACGTACTCGACTACATTGACCGCGTGCGTAACCTGCGTCTAGCCATCATGGACGGAGAAAGGCAAGCTCGCGGTACCGTACCGTTGGCGTTGCAATTAGGTCTCGACACCGACTCCCAGGAAGCATTCGTCAACGGTTTACCGGCCGAGGTATTCACCAGAGTGAAGCTGGAGGGCTGCAGAGACCTCGACGAATCCTACCGTGCGGCGATAAAAGCCACTCGTGAGGTAAAGAGAGTCGCGGAAAGGCAGCGAAGCTATCAACCGCCGCCGCAACGCTTCAATAGGGAACGAAACAACTACCCTCCAAGGAATCAAGCGGAACCTCAACAAAGGGATCAAAGAAAACCCCAGAGATACAACAATTACGGAAACAACAAGACCTTTCCATCCCGGCCACCGGCCACCTTCCCACCCAGAAATCCCGGAATCACGTGCAATTATTGCAAGAAACCCGGACACGTTTTGAAGGATTGCTACCGCTTCAAAGCCAAAGTCGATTCCGGAGAAATCGTGCCGTACTCTCAACAGAACCAGGGAAACGGACGCGGTCACCCGGGAAGACCGGACGCAGCCCGGAGTGGAAAGCCCCAGGAGCGCCCGAGAGTAGCGAAAATAGAAGCTTCCACATCGAAGCAAAATCAAGAGCAACTGTCGGCAAGAAGCGCGCCGAAGCAAGAACGAAAAGCATGGGAAACCCCAAAAGACTCGAAGCAAAAGAAACGCGAGGAGGAAGAAGACCAGGAGGACGAGATAGAGTCGTTAGAAGAACTGTTTCAATAAGAATCAACGCCGTACAAAAGGTACCGACGGTGCGAATCGTGTCCCCCCATTTACAAGGAATAACGAATCTAATGCTGGACTCGGGATCGGAAATAAATCTCATCAAGAAGTCGGTCCTGACCAACACAGCGAGTATAGACGATCGAGAAGTACTAGACATACGTGGCATTACGGCTTCGAACCTGACCACCCTAGGGAAAGTGTCGATAGAGGTTGCGGGCCATCCGGTTAAATTCCACGTCGTCGACGACTCGCTGCTGATCAAAGAGGACGGGATCTTAGGATCCGAGTTCCTGATCGATCACGGGGCAACCATAGATTACGCGCAAAAGCGGGTCGAATGGGGAACCTTTTGCATACCGTTCGCCACCTCGAAAGTGTCGGTACCCAAGCGAAGCTCCACGTCGCTACAAGTGAATATAGCGAATCCAGAGATACGAGAGGGATACGTTCCCAGAATCGACATAGGTAAGGGAATCTACTTGGGCGAGGCCCTGGTAACCAACCGCAAAGGCCGCGCCTACATCGGGGTCGTTAATACGACGAGCAGGAAGGTAAAAATCACCGTACCCACGGTGACGCTGGAAGAATTCGAAGAAACGAATCATCGTACAGAATCAAGGGCGTGCAACGCCATCAAGACGGACCCTCGAAATCGATTCGAGGCCATCGTGGAATTATTGAGACTGGAGCATCTCAATACGGAGGAGAGGGCGAGTGTCGAGAAGCTGATAAGGAAAAATCAAGACAGGTTCCATTTACCTGGTGAAACGTTGGAAGGAACAGGAATCTTGGAACACAAGATCCATACCACGGATGACATTCCGGTAAACACGCGCCAGTACAGATACCCCCCGGTGCATAGATCGGAAATCAACAGACAAATTCAAGAATTGTTGGACACGGATGTCGTGGAAGAATCCGTGTCCCCGTATAACTCGCCGCTGTGGATCGTACCGAAGAAACCGGACTCCCACGGAAATAAGCGTTGGCGGTTGGTCATCGACTATAGGAAATTGAACGACAAAACCATAGGGGACGCATTCCCCTTGCCCAATATCACGGAAATACTGGACCAACTGGGCAGTGCCAAGTATTTCTCAACCTTCGACCTAGCGTCGGGGTTCCATCAAATAAAAATGGCGGAAGGAGACGCGCACAAAACGGCCTTCTCGACCCCATACGGACACTATCAATTTACGAGAATGCCGTTCGGACTCAAGAACGCTCCGGCCACCTTTCAGAGATTGATGAACAGCGTTTTGTCCGGCCTACAAGGGACGGAACTGTTCGTCTATTTGGACGACATCGTGATATACTCGAGCTCGTTGGCCGAGCACCAAATTAAATTTCAGAAACTGGCGGAAAGACTGCGAAACGCTAAATTACAGTTACAACCGGACAAGTGCGAATTTTTGAGACACGAAGTCAATTATCTGGGTCACATCATCAGCGAAGAAGGTGTCAGACCGGACCCTCAAAAGATCGAAGCTGTGCAACGATTCCCTAGACCCCGAACGCCGAAGGGAATAAAACAATTTCTAGGATTGGCGGGATACTATCGGAGATTCATCCCCGAATTCTCCAAAACCGCCAAACCCTTGACTCGATTGTTGAAGAAGGATACAAAATTCGCGTGGGACGCTGACCAGGAAAAGGCGTTCGAGACGTTGAGAAACGCGCTGATAACAGAACCCATATTGCAGTACCCGGATTTCAGTAAAACGTTCAACCTAACGACCGACGCGTCCGGATACGCGATCGGAGGAGTCTTGAGTCAAGGACCGATAGGGAAGGATTTTCCCGTCGCTTACGCCTCTCGATTACTAAACGCTGCTGAACAAAAGTACTCGACCATCGAGAAGGAGTGTTTGGCCATACTTTACTGCGTCACTCACTTCAGACCGTACCTGTACGGACGGAAATTCAACATAATCACCGACCACAAACCGTTGGTGTGGCTAAACTCCATCAAAGATCCGACGTCGCGGATATGGAAGTGGAAGCTAAAACTATCGGACTACGAGTTCGAGATACAGCACAAGTGTGGACGAGCGAACGCCAACGCGGACGCCTTGTCGAGAAACCCGCCGGAGGTTTGCCTCCCGATAAGAAAGCGTCAGGAGGAAGCTGACGAAGAAGCAGAAGAGCCGCGACCTAAGAGGAGATTTTTCCCCTCTTCGTCGTCGGACGACTCACTGATTTACGATCCGCGACCGAAGGAGAAGAAGCGTCCGGGATCGCCGTTGCAATCGCCGGAACGGAAAAGAATATCTCTGTTTCGAGACCCCGACACGTCGGTCGACTCGCCTCCCCGCTCGAACACGCCCCCGGGAGACCGAGTCGTCGACACGCAAGAACCCCAACAGTCGACGCGACTCGAAGAACCAGCAGAGGAAGACGTCGAAGTTCAACCCGGGAACTGGCTGGAGCAATTTCCCGACTCTGAGGGGGAAGGGGACGACCTAATCGTCGACGCTTCACCCACGATCGACACGACGGAAGACACCAACGTGTTCCCGTACACGCGCAGTCCGGCGTACGTTATCAGGGAAGTCCGAGACTCGTTACCAAAACTGAAGGACCACAAAGTCATATTCATCGATATGCAAGGGAGTCCGATCGACGAAGGAGCAAAGGAGATCGCACGATCGGGCCTCTTAACGTCCTACATCGATTTGACGCTCGAACGCGCCCGTCTGAAGACCGAGCAGGGCAAATACCTCATAGCCCTGCCGGTGAAGGAAAACCCGAGAACGCGTATAGAACCCCAAAACGTACAGGGCTGTTTGTCCTCGTTGCTGGACGTGATCAGAGAAAGGGACCTAGGATCGTTCTCCATCGCTCGAACCGAGACTCTGGACGAAGTACCATGGCGATACGTAATGAACGAACTTAAGAAAGTATTCCACGACGAGAACGTTCGGATCACCATTTGCACGGGAGAAGTGACCGTTCCGCCACCAGAGGCCAGACAATACATCATCGAGGAGAAACACGCGTCGGCATCGGGAGGACACAAAGGGGTGACAAAAACCTACCACAGGATAAGGCAACTGTACAATTGGGACAACATGAAGAAGGAAATCCAACAATTCGTGAGAGAGTGCAAGGAGTGCCAACTGAAAAAACTCACGAGAATCAAGACCAAACAACCTATGATACTGACCGATACGCCCGGCAAAGCGTTCGACAAAGTCAGTATGGACATCGTCGGACCCTTGCCTAGCACCAAAAAGGGCAACAAATACATACTAACCATGCAGGATCTACTAACCAAATATTCCCTAGCCATACCTCTCGAACGAACCACATCTGCGGACATCGCGGACGCGTTCGTTAAAAATTTTATCTGCCGTTTCGGATCGCCCCGAGCGATCCTGACCGACCAAGGAACGAATTTTACATCCTCATTGATGAAGAATGTGGCAAAGAAATTTCACATAAAACATTACGTCACGTCGGCGTATCATCCGCAGAGCAACGGTTCCATCGAGAGGTCTCACCACGTATTAGTGGAGTATCTGAAGCAGTACATAAACAACGGTCGTAACAGCTGGGACGACTGGTTGGAGCTGGCAATGTTTTCGTACAACACGTCGGTACACGAGGGAACCAGATTCTCGCCGCACGAATTAGTGTTTGGGCAAATAGCCAGGGAACCCGCGAGCGAAAAACCGATTAGCGAGAATCTGGAGCCAACGTACGCGGACTACCTGCGGGATCTCTACTATAAGATCGACGACGTTCAAGCAAAAGCTCGCGACAACCTTCAGCTCGCGAAGATCAGATCGAAAGAATACTACGATCGGGCTATAAACCCGCAGAACTTTAAAACAGGAGACCTGGTGTACATGATCCGGGAACCCCGAAAAGGAAAATTCGCGGACCAATACACCGGTCCACACAAAGTCATCGGGATACTATCAAATCAGAACGTCAAATTCTCCATCGACGGTAGTCCGCGGACAGTACATATAAATAAACTGAAACTAGCGTATCTGAAAAATAGAATGTAAGCGATCGATCGGCCGACGGCGCGAGCAGATTCCATCGAGACGCGCGCACTCAACGCGTGACAATGCAATTTGCAGAATGAAAATCCCCTGCGAATCTTTGGAAGGGGAGGTCGAGGACCAAGAGTTCCAAGGCCCCTGGGACGGGGTCCTTCCTGCGAACCATCCCCAGGCTTACGGCGAGCTGTCGCAATTATATTGCACGACGATAAAGAGAGACACGGCTTGCATATACGTGCGGACCGGGAGACGAGTGTGCGTGCCCTGTTACGCCAAACTGCCACCCGAGGTCCAACAAACGTACCAGCCAGGAGGCTGGCACAATCTGTGCAACTACGACTCGACACTGGCCATCGCCAACTGCATCCTGTGCAACGAGAACTTCGTCATCGTCAGACCGGCACAGGAATGCACCGAATGTATCGAGACGTACTTCGAAATGTCCACTTCAGAGGAATGGGCGGTGCAAACGGGACGCGTCGTTGAGGTGATCACGCGATGGTGAATTAACGCGCGCCGACGAGTTTGGATCGGGGCTATGGGTTCGTAGGAAGGCGGCAACGTCGAGACGAATTTGGGACGCCGCTGAGAGCGCCCCCGCCCCCGCCCCCACCGACAACCAATCCCAAACCTAAACTAATTACCGAAGCGGCCAACAGTGGCCTCGTCGCTGACGTTGATCGATCGAAACGTTTCACGCCGCGTAATTAGAGAGTAATGCGTACTCGCGTATAGTCCCTACAAACGCGAATTCCAGTAATAAAGCGCGTGCGGTAATGTAAAGAATCGTTATTTTGTTTTGTTTCTTTGTACAGGAATTCACCATGTTCCTATGTATGTTAATATTGATTTACGCTCGAGTTGCCTGGGCTCTCGTCGGTTACGATTGCAACGGACAACACCTGAACGTAACTACGGTGTCGCTCAATTCGATCGGGGATTGCGACATCACACCAATCAAGACGCAGTCTCGAGAAGTCTACATCCAACTGCTTCAACTCTCGGAATTCAACTACGCACCGGTCATTTCGTGTAAAATCGAAATATCAAGAATAGTGTACCACTGCGGCATGCACTCGCACATCTCCGCTGTCCGCAACGGCCTGAACGAATATCTCGAGGACATAACCGACCAACAATGCAAGCGAATGCACGAGGACGGCTCGTTCTCCTTGGGAAACAATGGCTACATAACCGGACTGACGGTAAACAAAACTACAACTCGAACGTTTACCATGGCTGGGACTTTGACGAACGACGGCCGTTGTACCGGCGCCCAATTCTCCGACCCCTACGGAACTTGGGAAAACGTCGTGGTGCAGGCGGTGGCAAGATTTTCGATTAAATCCGCCAACGTACCAGTACGAATGGACGCCGACAAGATCATTCTAAAATCAGGAACCATCTGCAGTTTCCAAAGCGGATTCTGTCTGGACAGCGAGAACGGACACACGTTCTGGAGTCCTTTCCCGCCGTCGTCTTGCAAATTTGACCGATACGACGTACTGTACGAGGGTATCGCGTCCAAAATCACCGAAGAAGACAAACAGCAAACCGACTCACCGGTCTACGCTCTTACCACGCAAGACATAACGTTCGCGCTCTCCAAGGTGGGCGAACAACACTTGTGCGGCTACACCCTCTCGCAAACGGAACATCCGAAACTGTTCATACTGGAAACCACCAGAGAGCGAACATTCACGCAACCGAAGAAACTCCCGGTTGAAAATTTAGACATTTTTACGTACATAAATTCTAAATTCGTATACGTCGAGAGACACGTCAAAACGCAAATGACGACGTTGTATCAAAATTTATTGAAACAACGATGTCTCCTGGAGCAACAAGTGCTCAGCAACGCTCTCGCAGTGGCCACTTTGAAACCGGACGAATTCGCCTACACCGTCATGAAGTCCCCAGGACACATGGCGTTAACAGCCGGTGAAGTCATCCACATCATCAAATGCGTACCGGTACAAGTGAGGGTGAGACATTCGAACGAATGTTACACAGAATTGCCAGTTTGGCACGGAAACCGTTCGGCGTTTATCACGCCGAAATCCCACATTCTTACCGCTCACGGGACACAGAGAGAATGCAGTCACGTCCTCCCCGTGATGTACGTGATCAATCAAGCCTGGCATCGAATCTCCCCTCGGCCGGTCGAGGTAGGCCAGCCGCACGTGCTACACCCTATGACGCGTACAAATTGGCGTTACACCGCCCCGGCGACACTCGCAACCAGCGGTATTTACACGCAAGGAGACTTGGAAAACTTGCGAGACCACATCATGTTCCCGGCCGAAAAAGCGGCGGTTTTGAACACGATCGTCAGGGGAGCGACGGGAAAGGGCGTGGCGCAAGGATCGATATCCCTAACGAGCATGTTCGACGAGGAAACCATGGCAAAATTGGCCGAAGACGCAGTTTCACGCTTTTGGAACGGATTCATTACGTTTGGATCAGCCAGCGCAGGAATATTGGCAATATTCGTCCTGCTGAAATTCGTAAAAGCAGTTGCCGATACATTCATTCATGGATACCAGCTACACGCGATCTACGGATGCGGTTTCCAACTCATCGGTGCTGTGTGGAGTTCTCTGTCGCACCTCTTGATCCGGAAAGGCGAAAGAAGCAGACAATACGCGGCATCCCGCGACGTGGATGCTTTCAACCAAGGTACATCAACTACCGCTTCTCCACCGAAACCGACACTCCGAGAGTTCAGGCAAACCGTTCGCGAACTGGAGCAAATTTCCTCCAGAAATTTGCTTCCCAAGGGGGAAGGTGTCACGTCCCGGGATTCTCCGAAACGTGACGATGCGTAGGTACAACGCGCACCCGAATCGACCCACTACCAGGATACAGGGTAGGTTGTGGTTAGTGTGGCCGTGGGGGCGCCAGTTTTTAACAGCGTAAGAATTGCATCGAAATCAGGAAAAAGCCATACTCTTCGATATATAAGAATTTCGTGGTTTTTGGAAACAAAAATCGAAAAATCAAAAATTCGCCAGGTTGATCGCCGTCCCACTGGAATACTACCCAGGAAACCAGAATTCGAATACGGACGTTCCTAGTGGTACCTACTGTACTTTCCACCAAAAATCGGACATTTTGCCGTCATGCCACCAGTAAACGGTAAACATTAGGAAGAAACGCAAAGAGGACAAAGTTAAACTGTATCGTGCCGGCTATAAAATAGCCTGTCCACTTTTTCCGAAACTTCCAATGAAAATTTTGAGATAACGAATTCAAATTCTTTAAACGAAGAGATAGCGAGCCGGGTCGGGGCGGCTAGAAGTCGTTGACTTACTGCCGAAGTAGAACGCTAGAAAATCGAGACTCGCATCTAACCCAAACCTAACCTAACCGAAATTCCGAAAAACCCTAATCCAAACCTGACCCCCTGGGCCAAAAACCCTATCATACCCAAACCTAACCTAAACCGGACCCAAAAATAGGTCCAACCGAATCCTAACCTAACCAAAGTTTATATATAATTTATCGCAAACCTGACCCAAACCAGACCCAAACCTAAACCAAACCTAACCACAATTTATGTACAACATCGCGCAAACCTAACCTACACAACCACCTAATATAAATCAAACCTAACCCAAACCTAACCCAAACCTAACTCAAACCTAACCGAAACCCAACCAAAACTCGTGTGCAGCATAACACCGACCTAACCGACACAACCACCCAATATAATCCAAACCTGACCCAACCGATGGCAATTCCCAAATTGTCACAAAGTAGCCAATCCATCTCGCTATTACCCGTAACCAATAAAAATGTATGTTACCATAGGCAGTTCTCTACCACACATCGACGTACGGCCACACACACACACACACTGATAATTGTCCTGATGGTAGCATTAAGTCTAAGCAACTTCTTAAGTTAAGAAACCAGGGGTAAACGTGAGTATGCTGACTCACCTATGATAAGATAGATTATAAGAATACGTAGATTAAGTACCGTGACGAATCAGGGTGTGCGGACCAATCCGTGTTTGTCCTTTCAAGTTAAGGACAAGCACGGATAAGTGCTGACGACAATAGCGAAGGGATAGCGCTGTCTCGCACGTGGGCATTCCAGAGTCAAGGCCTGGGAAAGGATCGGGTAATAATCCGCTGAACAAGACGATATACCTCGATGCATCAGCATCCGTTCCCAGAGCGATAACAACTGTCGCTCAGGAATGCACACGTTGCAAAGATACGAAGCGCGAGAACCGTCGCGAGAGCGATAACAACTGTCGCTCAGGAATGCACACGTTGCAAAGATACGAAGCGCGAGAACCGTCGCGAGGGCGATAACAACTGTCGCTCGGGAATGCACACGTTGCAGAAATACGAACCGCGAGAACCGTCGCGGAACAGTCGTTCCCAGGACGGTGGCCCCTGCTGCATCAGCATCTTCTGGCTGCGGCAGTAGGGGCTGCTGCATCAGCACCTGGGAGGAATAAAAGAGCGGAGCGAACGGTCGCAAGGCAGTTCAGTTCCAACCGAGAAGTTAGAAACATCAAGTTCTATACGAGTGAAGTTCAATCCGGTAGTCTAACGGTGAAGTTCGACGAGTTCGTTGTAGTTGCGCCTGTAAGCGGCAAATCGTCAGCACGATCCACCATTTGTTACTTGTACTCTCAACTGTAGTCGACCGATAGGTAAAGGTGAGCATTAATAAACAGTAACACTTGACATTTCATCGGTCTTCCATTTTATACGAACAACTTACTACTCGCCGAATGTGTTCGGTAGATGCCCGCTGGAAATAGGCGAAGGCGTAGGAGAGGGGTCCAGTCGCGGCTCCGCCACAATATCAGGCGCCGGGAGCTGATCGCCGCCCGTCGCGTGCAATTGGCGCAAGAGACTGGGCCGTTGATCGACCTGACGTTAGATTCTCCACCGGCGCCAGTCGACCTGACGCTGGATTCTCCACGGGCGCCGATCGACTCGACAACCGCTGGCGCCGGGGCCGTTCCGTCCATCATCGACTTGACAGTCGGGGGTTCGCCCGAGCCCTCGACTTCGCGGGGTCCCTCCACCCAAATACCCGTGTTGCCTTCCTCGCCTCACGCATCGCCTTTGTCCATCTCATACTCCCCCATCTCCCACGCATCCGAACAAACTCCGCAGCCCTTCGCTAGACGACAACTAGTTTACTCGTCATCCCCGGCTCAGACAACTACATCCTCGGTAGATTCAAGGGCAACCACGCCCGAATACTACCGGCCCTATATCGACCCCCCGGTCAGTCCCCCATCCCCGCAACAGCAACTCGACCCTCCGGACAGCGACGAGGAGTGGCCACATCAACAGATTTATCCGAATTACCCGGGATATTATCCCGTATTTATTAGCGACCGGTTCCCTGGTCAACCAAACGTCCCCGAAGGCGAGCCGGTCCCGGAAGAGTATCATACGTTGTTATTTCAAACTATATTTCTCCGCGAGGAATAATGTAACAGCCTCCACTGTATTAAATAAGAAAAAAAAAAGAAAGTGGACGTAAATATAACTCATAAACAATCGATACCAATTGTTTTCCTGACCCCACCGCATCTTAACGTCCCGATCCCGGTTGACTGTCCTAAGAGACCAGTCACAGATCGAAATTGCGAGCGTATCCTGTTGAAGATTCGGCGCACGTTCCCGCTGGGCAACACGGATCCCGACGAGGACGTAACACACGAATACGTGATGTTCAATGTTTCCAATCGTTTTGCATCAACGATAGGTAAGGATTCACTTCCCGGCTCCCGCAATCGTTCTTTCCATCGATAATTTGCACGAATACGTGCTATTCGATGTTTGCAATCGTTTTGCATCGACGGTAGGTAAGGATTCACTTCCCAGCTCCCGCAATCGTTCTTTCCATCGATAATTTGCACGAATACGTGCCATTCGATGTTTCCAATCGGTTTGCATCGACGGTAGGTAAGGATTCACTTCCCAGCTCCCGCAATCGTTCTTTCTATCGATAATTTGCACGAATACGTGCTATTCGATGTTTCCAATCGTTTTGCATCGACGGTAGGTAAGGATTCACTTCCCAGCTCCCGCAATCGTTCTTTCCATCGATAATTTGCACGAATACGTGCCATTCGATGTTTCCAATCGTTTTGCATCGACGGTAGGTCAGGATTCACTTCCCAGCTCCCGCAATCGTTCTTTCTATCGATAATTTGCACGAATACGTGTTGTTCGATGTTTCCAATCGTTTTGCATCAACGTTAGGTAAGGATTCATTTCCCGGCTCCCGCAATCGTTCTTTCCATCGATAATTTGCACGAATACGTGCTATTCGATGTTTCCAATCGTGTTGCATCGACGGTCGGTAAGCATTCACTTCCCAGCTCCGGCAATCGTTCTTTCCAAATTATCGATAGAAAGAACGATTGCGGGAGCTGGGAAGTGAATCCTTACCTACCGTCGATGCAAAACGATTGGAAACATCGAATAGCACGTATTCGTGCAAATTATCGATGGAAAGAACGATTGCGGGAGCTGGGATGTGAATCCTTACTTACCGTCGATGCAAAACGATTGCAAACATCGAATAGCACGTATTCGTGCAAAGTATCCATAGAAAGCACGATTGCGGGAGCTGGGAAGTGAATACTTACCTACCGTTGATGCAAAACGATTGGAAACATCGAATAGCACGTATTCGTGCAAATTATCGATGGAAAGAACGATTGCGGGAGCCGGGAAGTGAATCCTTACCTACCGTTGATGCAAAACGATTGGAAACATCGAACATCACGTATTCGTGCAAATTATTGATAGAAAGAACGATTGCGGGAGCTGGGAAGTGAATCCTTACCTACCGTCGATGCAAAACGATTGGAAACATCGAATAGCACGTATTCGTGCAAAGTATCCATAGAAAGCACGATTGCGGGAGCTGGGAAGTGAATACTTACCTAACGTGGATGCAAAACGATTGGAAACATCGAACACCACGTATTCGTGCAAATTATCGATGGAAAGAACGATTGCGGGAGCCGGGAAGTGAATACTTACCTACCGTTGATGCAAAACGATTGGAAACATCGAATAGCACGTATTCGTGCAAATTATCGATGGAAAGAACGATTGCGGGAGCCGGGAAGTAAATGCTTACCTAACGTTGATGCAAAACGATTGGAAACATCGAACATAACGTATTCGTGCAAATTATCGATAGAAAGAACGATTGCGGGAGCTGGGAAGTGAATCCGTACCTACCGTCGATGCAAAACGATTGCAAACATCGAATAGCACGTATTCGTGCAAATTATCGATGGAAAGAACGATTGCGGGAGCCGGGAAGTGAATACTTACCTATCGTTGATGCAAAACGATTGGAAACATCGAACACCACGTATTCGTGCAAATTATCGATGGAAAGAACGATTGCGGGAGCCGGGAAGTGAATCCTTACCTACCGTTGATGCAAAACGATTGGAAACATCGAACATCACGTATTCGTGCAAATTATTGATAGAAAGAACGATTGCGGGAGCTGGGAAGTGAATCCTTACCTACCGTCGATGCAAAACGATTGGAAACATCGAATAGCACGTATTCGTGCAAATTATCGATAGAAAGAACGATTGCGGGAGCTGGGAAGTGAATCCTTACCTACCGTCGATGCAAACCGATTGGAAACATCGAATGGCACGTATTCGTGCAAATTATCGATGGAAAGAACGATTGCGGGAGCTGGGAAGTGAATCCTTACCTACCGTCGATGCAAAACGATTGGAAACATCGAATAGCACGTATTCGTGCAAATTATCGATGGAAAGAACGATTGCGGGAGCCGGGAAGTGAATCCTTACCTACCGTTGATGCAAAACGATTGGAAACATCGAACATCACGTATTCGTGAAAATTATCGATAGAAAGAACGATTGCGGGAGCTGGGAAGTGAATCCTTACCTACCGTCGATGCAAAACGATTGGAAACATCGAATAGCACGTATTCGTGCAAATTATCGATGGAAAGAACGATTGCGGGAGCCGGGAAGTGAATCCTTACCTACCGTTGATGCAAAACGAATGGAAACATCGAACATCACGTATTCGTGCAAATTATCGATAGAAAGAACGATTGCGGGAGCTGGGAAGTGAATCCTTACCTACCGTCGATGCAAAACGATTGGAAACATCGAATATCACGTATTCGTGCCAATTATCCAATCGTTTTGCATCGACGGTAGGTAAGGATTCACTTCCCAGCTCCCGCAATCGTTCTTTCCATCGATAATTTGCACGAATACGTGCCATTCGATGTTTCCAATCGTTTTGCATCGACGGTAGGTAAGGATTCACTTCCCAGCTCCCGCAATCGTTCTTTCTATCGATAATTTGCACGAATACGTGATGTTCGATGTTTTCAATCGCTTTGCATCAACGTTAGGTAAGTATTCACTTTCCAGCTCCCGCAATCGTTCTTTCTATGGATAATTTGCACGAATACGTGCTATTCGATGTTTGCAATCGTTTTGCATCGACGGTAGGTACGGATTCACTTCCCAGCTCCCGCAATCGTTCTTTCCATCGATAATTTGCACGAATACGTGCCATTCGATGTTTCCAATCGTTTTGCATCAACATTAGGTAAGCATTCACTTCCCGGCTCCCGCAATCGTTCTTTCCATGGATAATTTGCACGAATACGTGCTATTCGATGTTTCCAATCGTTTTGCATCAACGGTAGGTAAGTATTCACTTCCCAGCTCCCGCAATCGTTCTTTCTATGGATAATTTGCACGAATACGTGCTATTCGATGTTTGCAATCGTTTTGCATCGACGGTAGGTAAGGATTCACTTCCCAGCTCCCGCAATCGTTCTTTCCATCGATAATTTGCACGAATACGTGCTATTCGATGTTTGCAATCGTTTCGCATCGACGGTAGGTAAGGATTCACTTCCCAGCTCCCGCAATCGTTCTTTCCATCGATAATTTGCACGAATACGTGCCATTCGATGTTTCCAATCGTTTTGCATCGACGGTAGGTAAGGATTCACTTCCCAGCTCCCGCAATCGTTCTTTCTATCGATAATTTGCAAGAATACGTGCCATTCGATGTTTCCAATCGTTTTGCATCGACGGTAGGTAAGGATTCACTTCCCAGCTCCCGCAATCGTTCTTTCTATCGATAATTTGCACGAATACGTGTTGTTCGATGTTTCCAATCGTTCTGCATCAACGTTAGGTAAGGATTCATTTCCCGGCTCCCGCAATCGTTCTTTCCATCGATAATTTGCACGAATACGTGCTATTCGATGTTTCCAATCGTGTTGCATCGACGGTCGGTAAGCATTCACTTCCCAGCTCCGGCAATCGTTCTTTCCAAATTATCGATAGAAAGAACGATTGCGGGAGCTGGGAAGTGAATCCTTACCTACCGTCGATGCAAAACGATTGCAAACATCGAATTGCACGTATTCGTGCAAATTATCCATAGAAAGAACGATTGCGGGAGCTGGGAAGTGAATCCTTACCTACCGTCGATGCAAAACGATTGGAAACATCGAATAGCACGTATTCGTGCAAATTATCGATGGAAAGAACGATTGCGGGAGCTGGGATGTGAATCCTTACTTACCGTCGATGCAAAACGATTGCAAACATCGAATAGCACGTATTCGTGCAAAGTATCCATAGAAAGCACGATTGCGGGAGCTGGGAAGTGAATACTTACCTACCGTTGATGCAAAACGATTGGAAACATCGAATAGCACGTATTCGTGCAAATTATCGATGGAAAGAACGATTGCGGGAGCCGGGAAGTGAATCCTTACCTACCGTTGATGCAAAACGATTGGAAACATCGAACATCACGTATTCGTGCAAATTATTGATAGAAAGAACGATTGCGGGAGCTGGGAAGTGAATCCTTACCTACCGTCGATGCAAAACGATTGGAAACATCGAATAGCACGTATTCGTGCAAAGTATCCATAGAAAGCACGATTGCGGGAGCTGGGAAGTGAATACTTACCTAACGTGGATGCAAAACGATTGGAAACATCGAACACCACGTATTCGTGCAAATTATCGATGGAAAGAACGATTGCGGGAGCCGGGAAGTGAATACTTACCTACCGTTGATGCAAAACGATTGGAAACATCGAATAGCACGTATTCGTGCAAATTATCGATGGAAAGAACGATTGCGGGAGCCGGGAAGTGAATGCTTACCTAACGTTGATGCAAAACGATTGGAAACATCGAACATAACGTATTCGTGCAAATTATCGATAGAAAGAACGATTGCGGGAGCTGGGAAGTGAATCCGTACCTACCGTCGATGCAAAACGATTGCAAACATCGAATAGCACGTATTCGTGCAAATTATCGATGGAAAGAACGATTGCGGGAGCCGGGAAGTGAATGCTTACCTAACGTTGATGCAAAACGATTGGAAACATCGAACATAACGTATTCGTGCAAATTATCTATAGAAAGAACGATTGCGGGAGCTGGGAAGTGAATCCGTACCTACCGTCGATGCAAAACGATTGCAAACATCGAATAGCACGTATTCGTGCAAATTATCCATAGAAAGAACGATTGCGGGAGCTGGGAAGTGAATACTTACCTATCGTTGATGCAAAACAATTGGAAACATCGAATGGCACGTATTCGTGCAAATTATCGATGGAAAGAACGATTGCGGGAGCTGGGAAGTGAATCCTTACCTACCGTCGATGCAAAACGATTGGAAACATCGAATAGCACGTATTCGTGCAAATTATCGATGGAAAGAACGATTGCGGGAGCCGGGAAGTGAATCCTTACCTACCGTTGATGCAAAACGATTGGAAACATCGAACATCACGTATTCGTGCAAATTATCGATAGAAAGAACGATTGCGGGAGCTGGGAAGTGAATCCTTACCTACCGTCGATGCAAAACGATTGGAAACATCGAATATCACGTATTCGTGCCAATTATCCAATCGTTTTGCATCGACGGTAGGTAAGGATTCACTTCCCAGCTCCCGCAATCGTTCTTTCTATCGATAATTTGCACGAATACGTGATGTTCGATGTTTTCAATCGCTTTGCATCAACGTTAGGTAAGTATTCACTTTCCAGCTCCCGCAATCGTTCTTTCTATGGATAATTTGCACGAATACGTGCTATTCGATGTTTGCAATCGTTTTGCATCGACGGTAGGTACGGATTCACTTCCCAGCTCCCGCAATCGTTCTTTCCATCGATAATTTGCACGAATACGTGCCATTCGATGTTTCCAATCGTTTTGCATCAACATTAGGTAAGCATTCACTTCCCGGCTCCCGCAATCGTTCTTTCCATGGATAATTTGCACGAATACGTGCTATTCGATGTTTCCAATCGTTTTGCATCAACGGTAGGTAAGTATTCACTTCCCAGCTCCCGCAATCGTTCTTTCTATGGATAATTTGCACGAATACGTGCTATTCGATGTTTGCAATCGTTTTGCATCGACGGTAGGTAAGGATTCACTTCCCAGCTCCCGCAATCGTTCTTTCCATCGATAATTTGCACGAATACGTGCCATTCGATGTTTCCAATCGTTTTGCATCGACGGTAGGTAAGGATTCACTTCCCAGCTCCCGCAATCGTTCTTTCTATCGATAATTTGCACGAATACGTGCTATTCGATGTTTCCAATCGTTTTGCATCAACGGTAGGTAAGTATTCACTTCCCAGCTCCCGCAATCGTTCTTTCTATCGATAATTTGCACGAATACGTGATGTTCAATGTTTCCAATCGTTTTGCATCAACGATAGGTAAGGATTCATTTCCCGGCTCCCGCAATCGTTCTTTCCATCGATAATTTGCACGAATACGTGCTATTCGATGTTTGCAATCGTTTCGCATCGACGGTAGGTAAGGATTCACTTCCCAGCTCCCGCAATCGTTCTTTCCATCGATAATTTGCACGAATACGTGCCATTCGATGTTTCCAATCGTTTTGCATCGACGGTAGGTAAGGATTCACTTCCCAGCTCCCGCAATCGTTCTTTCTATCGATAATTTGCACGAATACGTGCCATTCGATGTTTCCAATCGTTTTGCATCGACGGTAGGTAAGGATTCACTTCCCAGCTCCCGCAATCGTTCTTTCTATCGATAATTTGCACGAATACGTGTAGTTCGATGTTTCCAATCGTTCTGCATCAACGTTAGGTAAGGATTCATTTCCCGGCTCCCGCAATCGTTCTTTCCATCGATAATTTGCACGAATACGTGCTATTCGATGTTTCCAATCGTGTTGCATCGACGGTCGGTAAGCATTCACTTCCCAGCTCCGGCAATCGTTCTTTCCAAATTATCGATAGAAAGAACGATTGCGGGAGCTGGGAAGTGAATCCTTACCTACCGTCGATGCAAAACGATTGCAAACATCGAATTGCACGTATTCGTGCAAATTATCCATAGAAAGAACGATTGCGGGAGCTGGGAAGTGAATCCTTACCTACCGTCGATGCAAAACGATTGGAAACATCGAATAGCACGTATTCGTGCAAATTATCGATGGAAAGAACGATTGCGGGAGCTGGGATGTGAATCCTTACTTACCGTCGATGCAAAACGATTGCAAACATCGAATAGCACGTATTCGTGCAAAGTATCCATAGAAAGCACGATTGCGGGAGCTGGGAAGTGAATACTTACCTACCGTTGATGCAAAACGATTGGAAACATCGAATAGCACGTATTCGTGCAAATTATCGATGGAAAGAACGATTGCGGGAGCCGGGAAGTGAATCCTTACCTACCGTTGATGCAAAACGATTGGAAACATCGAACATCACGTATTCGTGCAAATTATTGATAGAAAGAACGATTGCGGGAGCTGGGAAGTGAATCCTTACCTACCGTCGATGCAAAACGATTGGAAACATCGAATAGCACGTATTCGTGCAAAGTATCCATAGAAAGCACGATTGCGGGAGCTGGGAAGTGAATACTTACCTAACGTGGATGCAAAACGATTGGAAACATCGAACACCACGTATTCGTGCAAATTATCGATGGAAAGAACGATTGCGGGAGCCGGGAAGTGAATACTTACCTACCGTTGATGCAAAACGATTGGAAACATCGAATAGCACGTATTCGTGCAAATTATCGATGGAAAGAACGATTGCGGGAGCCGGGAAGTGAATGCTTACCTAACGTTGATGCAAAACGATTGGAAACATCGAACATAACGTATTCGTGCAAATTATCGATAGAAAGAACGATTGCGGGAGCTGGGAAGTGAATCCGTACCTACCGTCGATGCAAAACGATTGCAAACATCGAATAGCACGTATTCGTGCAAATTATCGATGGAAAGAACGATTGCGGGAGCCGGGAAGTGAATGCTTACCTAACGTTGATGCAAAACGATTGGAAACATCGAACATAACGTATTCGTGCAAATTATCTATAGAAAGAACGATTGCGGGAGCTGGGAAGTGAATCCGTACCTACCGTCGATGCAAAACGATTGCAAACATCGAATAGCACGTATTCGTGCAAATTATCCATAGAAAGAACGATTGCGGGAGCTGGGAAGTGAATACTTACCTATCGTTGATGCAAAACAATTGGAAACATCGAACACCACGTATTCGTGCAAATTATCGATGGAAAGAACGATTGCGGGAGCCGGGAAGTGAATCCTTACCTACCGTTGATGCAAAACGATTGGAAACATCGAACATCACGTATTCGTGCAAATTATTGATAGAAAGAACGATTGCGGGAGCTGGGAAGTGAATCCTTACCTACCGTCGATGCAAAACGATTGGAAACATCGAATAGCACGTATTCGTGTAAATTATCGATGGAAAGAACGATTGCGGGAGCCGGGAAGTGAATCCTTACCTACCGTTGATGCAAAACGATTGGAAACATCGAACATCACGTATTCGTGCAAATTATCGATAGAAAGAACGATTGCGGGAGCTGGGAAGTGAATCCGTACCTACCGTTGATGCAAAACGATTGGAAACATCGAACATCACGTATTCGTGCAAATTATCGATGGAAAGAACGATTGCGGGAGCCGGGAAGTGAATGCTTACCTAACGTTGATGCAAAACGATTGGAAACATCGAACATAATGTATTCGTGCAAATTATCGATAGAAAGAACGATTGCGGGAGTTGGGAAGTGAATCCTTACCTACCGTCGATGCAAAACGATTGGAAACATCGAATAGCACGTATTCGTGCAAATTATCGATGGAAAGAACGATTGCGGGAGCTGGGATGTGAATCCTTACCTACCGTCGATGCAAAACGATTGCAAACATCGAATAGCACGTATTCGTGCAAAGTATCCATAGAAAGCACGATTGCGGGAGCTGGGAAGTGAATACTTACCTAACGTGGATGCAAAACGATTGGAAACATCGAACACCACGTATTCGTGCAAATTATCGATGGAAAGAACGATTGCGGGAGCCGGGAAGTGAATACTTACCTACCGTTGATGCAAAACGATTGGAAACATCGAATAGCACGTATTCGTGCAAATTATCGATGGAAAGAACGATTGCGGGAGCCGGGAAGTGAATGCTTACCTAACGTTGATGCAAAACGATTGGAAACACCGAACATAACGTATTCGTGCAAATTATCGATAGAAAGAACGATTGCGGGAGCTGGGAAGTGAATCCGTACCTACCGTCGATGCAAAACGATTGCAAACATCGAATAGCACGTATTCGTGCAAATTATCGATGGAAAGAACGATTCCGGGAGCCGGGAAGTGAATGCTTACCTAACGTTGATGCAAAACGATTGGAAACATCGAGTAGCACGGTATTCGTGCAAATTATCGATGGAAAGAACGATTGCGGGAGCCGGGAAGTGAATCCTTACCTATCGTTGATGCAAAACGATTGGAAACATTGAACATCACGTATTCGTGCAAATTATCGATAGAAAGAACGATTGCGGGAGCTGGGAATTGAATCCTTACCTACCGTCGATTCAAAACGATTGGAAACATCGAATAGCACGTATTCGTGCAAATTATCGATGGAAATAACGATTGCGGGAGCTGGGATGTGAATCCTTACCTACCGTCGATGCAAAACGATTGCAAACATCGAATAGCACGTATTCGTGCAAAGTATCCATAGAAAGCACGATTGCGGGAGCTGGGAAGTGAATACTTACCTAACGTGGATGCAAAACGATTGGAAACATCGAACACCACGTATTCGTGCAAATTATCGATGGAAAGAACGATTGCGGGAGCCGGGAAGTGAATACTTACCTACCGTTGATGCAAAACGATTGGAAACATCGAATAGCACGTATTCGTGCAAATTATCGATGGAAAGAACGATTGCGGGAGCCGGGAAGTGAATGCTTACCTAACGTTGATGCAAAACGATTGGAAACATCGAACATAACGTATTCGTGCAAATTATCGATAGAAAGAACGATTGCGGGAGCTGGGAAGTGAATCCGTACCTACCGTCGATGCAAAAGATTGCAAACATCGAATAGCACGTATTCGTGCAAATTATCGATGGAAAGAACGATTGCGGGAGCCGGGAAGTGAATGCTTACCTAACGTTGATGCAAAACGATTGGAAACATCGAACATAACGTATTCGTGCAAATTATCGATAGAAAGAACGATTGCGGGAGCTGGGAAGTGAATCCGTACCTACCGTTGATGCAAAACGATTGGAAACATCGAACATCACGTATTCGTGCAAATTATCGATGGAAAGAACGATTGCGGGAGCCGGGAAGTGAATGCTTACCTAACGTTGATGCAAAACGATTGGAAACATCGAACATAACGTATTCGTGCAAATTATCGATAGAAAGAACGATTGCGGGAGCTGGTAAGTGAATCCTTACCTACCGTCGATGCAAAACGATTGGAAACATCGAACATAACGTATTCGTGCAAATTATCGATAGAAAGAACGATTGCGGGAGCCGGGAAGTGAATGCTTACCTAACGTTGATGCAAAACGATTGGAAACATCGAACATCACGTATTCGTGCAAATTATTGATAGAAAGAACGATTGCGGGAGCTGGGAAGTGAATCCTTACCTACCGTCGATGCAAAACGATTGGAAACATCGAATAGCACGTATTCGTGTAAATTATCGATGGAAAGAACGATTGCGGGAGCCGGGAAGTGAATCCTTACCTACCGGTGATGCAAAACGATTGGAAACATCGAACATCACGTATTCGTGCAAATTATCGATAGAAAGAACGATTGCGGGAGCTGGTAAGTGAATCCTTACCTACCGTCGATGCAAAACGATTGGAAACATCGAACATAACGTATTCGTGCAAATTATCGATAGAAAGAACGATTGCGGGAGCTGGGAAGTGAATCCGTACCTACCGTTGATGCAAAACGATTGGAAACATCGAACATCACGTATTCGTGCAAATTATCGATGGAAAGAACGATTGCGGGAGCCGGGAAGTGAATGCTTACCTAACGTTGATGCAAAACGATTGGAAACATCGAACATAACGTATTCGTGCAAATTATCGATAGAAAGAACGATTGCGGGAGTTGGGAAGTGAATCCGTACCTACCGTCGATGCAAAACGATTGCAAACATCGAATAGCACGTATTCGTGCAAATTATCCATAGAAAGAACGATTGCGGGAGCTGGGAAGTGAATACTTACCTAACGTTGATGCAAAACGATTGGAAACATCGAACACCACGTATTCGTGCAAATTATCGATGGAAAGAACGATTGCGGGAGCCGGGAAGTGAATCCTTACCTACCGTTGATGCAAAACGATTGGAAACATCGAACATCACGTATTCGTGAAAATTATCGATAGAAAGAACGATTGCGGGAGCGGGGAAGTGAATCCTTACCTACCGTCGATGCAAAACGATTGGAAACATCGAATAGCACGTATTCGTGCAAATTATCCATAGAAAGAACGATTGCGGGAGCTGGGAAGTGAATACTTACCTACCGTTGATGCAAAACGATTGGAAACATCGAGTAGCACGGTATTCGTGCAAATTATCGATGGAAAGAACGATTGCGGGAGCCGGGAAGTGAATCCTTACCTATCGTTGATGCAAAACGATTGGAAACATCGAATAGCACGTATTCGTGCAAATTATCGATGGAAAGAACGATTGCGGGAGCCGGGAAGTGAATCCTTACCTACCGTTGATGCAAAACGATTGGAAACATCGAACATCACGTATTCGTGAAAATTATCGATAGAAAGAACGATTGCGGGAGCTGGGAAGTGAATCCTTACCTACCGTCGATGCAAAACGATTGGAAACATCGAATAGCACGTATTCGTGCAAATTATCGATGGAAAGAACGATTGCGGGAGCCGGGAAGTGAATCCTTATCTACCGTTGATGCAAAACGATTGGAAACATCGAATGGCACGTATTCGTGCAAATTATCGATGGAAAGAACGATTGCGGGAGCTGGGAAGTGAATCCTTACCTACCGTCGATGCAAAACGATTGGAAACATCGAATATCACGTATTCGTGCCAATTATCCAATCGTTTTGCATCGACGGTAGGTAAGGATTCACTTCCCAGCTCCCGCAATCGTTCTTTCCATCGATAATTTGCACGAATACGTGCCATTCGATGTTTCCAATCGTTTTGCATCGACGGTAGGTAAGGATTCACTTCCCAGCTCCCGCAATCGTTCTTTCTATCGATAATTTGCACGAATACGTGATGTTCGATGTTTTCAATCGCTTTGCATCAACGTTAGGTAAGTATTCACTTCCCAGCTCCCGCAATCGTTCTTTCTATGGATAATTTGCACGAATACGTGCTATTCGATGTTTGCAATCGTTTTGCATCGACGGTAGGTACGGATTCACTTCCCAGCTCCCGCAATCGTTCTTTCCATCGATAATTTGCACGAATACGTGCCATTCGATGTTTCCAATCGTTTTGCATCAACATTAGGTAAGCATTCACTTCCCGGCTCCCGCAATCGTTCTTTCCATGGATAATTTGCACGAATACGTGCTATTCGATGTTTCCAATCGTTTTGCATCAACGGTAGGTAAGTATTCACTTCCCAGCTCCCGCAATCGTTCTTTCTATGGATAATTTGCACGAATACGTGCTATTCGATGTTTGCAATCGTTTTGCATCGACGGTAGGTAAGGATTCACTTCCCAGCTCCCGCAATCGTTCTTTCCATCGATAATTTGCACGAATACGTGCCATTCGATGTTTCCAATCGTTTTGCATCGACGGTAGGTAAGGATTCACTTCCCAGCTCCCGCAATCGTTCTTTCTATCGATAATTTGCACGAATACGTGCTATTCGATGTTTCCAATCGTTTTGCTTCAACGGTAGGTAAGTATTCACTTCCCAGCTCCCGCAATCGTTCTTTCTATCGATAATTTGCACGAATACGTGATGTTCAATGTTTCCAATCGTTTTGCATCAACGATAGGTAAGGATTCACTTCCCGGCTCCCG
The DNA here is from genome assembly GCA_963583965.1 of Nomada ferruginata. Taxonomy (NCBI): domain Eukaryota; kingdom Metazoa; phylum Arthropoda; class Insecta; order Hymenoptera; family Apidae; genus Nomada; species Nomada ferruginata. The sequence continues at coordinate 843,559 of OY757225.1, read as the reverse complement.
CAATCGTTCTTTCCATCGATAATTTGCACGAATACGTGCTATTCGATGTTTGCAATCGTTTTGCATCGACGGTAGGTAAGGATTCACTTCCCAGCTCCCGCAATCGTTCTTTCCATCGATAATTTGCACGAATACGTGCCATTCGATGTTTCCAATCGGTTTGCATCGACGGTAGGTAAGGATTCACTTCCCAGCTCCCGCAATCGTTCTTTCTATCGATAATTTGCACGAATACGTGCTATTCGATGTTTCCAATCGTTTTGCATCGACGGTAGGTAAGGATTCACTTCCCAGCTCCCGCAATCGTTCTTTCCATCGATAATTTGCACGAATACGTGCTATTCGATGTTTCCAATCGTCTTGCATCGACGGTCGGTAAGCATTCACTTCCCAGCTCCGGCAATCGTTCTTTCCAAATTATCGATAGAAAGAACGATTGCGGGAGCTGGGAAGTGAATCCTTACCTACCGTCGATGCAAAACGATTGCAAACATCGAATTGCACGTATTCGTGCAAATTATCCATAGAAAGAACGATTGCGGGAGCTGGGAAGTGAATCCTTACCTACCGTCGATGCAAAACGATTGGAAACATCGAATAGCACGTATTCGTGCAAATTATCGATGGAAAGAACGATTGCGGGAGCTGGGATGTGAATCCTTACTTACCGTCGATGCAAAACGATTGCAAACATCGAATAGCACGTATTCGTGCAAAGTATCCATAGAAAGCACGATTGCGGGAGCTGGGAAGTGAATACTTACCTACCGTTGATGCAAAACGATTGGAAACATCGAATAGCACGTATTCGTGCAAATTATCGATGGAAAGAACGATTGCGGGGGCCGGGAAGTGAATCCTTACCTACCGTTGATGCAAAACGATTGGAAACATCGAACATCACGTATTCGTGCTAATTATTGATAGAAAGAACGATTGCGGGAGCTGGGAAGTGAATCCTTACCTACCGTCGATGCAAAACGATTGGAAACATCGAATAGCACGTATTCGTGCAAAGTATCCATAGAAAGCACGATTGCGGGAGCTGGGAAGTGAATACTTACCTAACGTGGATGCAAAACGATTGGAAACATCGAACACGACGTATTCGTGCAAATTATCGATGGAAAGAACGATTGCGGGAGCCGGGAAGTGAATACTTACCTACCGTTGATGCAAAACGATTGGAAACATCGAATAGCACGTATTCGTGCAAATTATCGATGGAAAGAACGATTGCGGGAGCCGGGAAGTGAATGCTTACCTAACGTTGATGCAAAACGATTGGAAACATCGAACATAACGTATTCGTGCAAATTATCGATAGAAAGAACGATTGCGGGAGCTGGGAAGTGAATCCGTACCTACCGTCGATGCAAAACGATTGCAAACATCGAATAGCACGTATTCGTGCAAATTATCGATGGAAAGAACGATTGCGGGAGCCGGGAAGTGAATGCTTACCTAACGTTGATGCAAAACGATTGGAAACATCGAACATAACGTATTCGTGCAAATTATCGATAGAAAGAACGATTGCGGGAGCTGGGAAGTGAATCCGTACCTACCGTCGATGCAAAACGATTGCAAACATCGAATAGCACGTATTCGTGCAAATTATCCATAGAAAGAATGATTGCGGGAGCTGGGAAGTGAATACTTACCTATCGTTGATGCAAAACGATTGGAAACATCGAACACCACGTATTCGTGCAAATTATCGATGGAAAGAACGATTGCGGGAGCCGGGAAGTGAATCCTTACCTACCGTTGATGCAAAACGATTGGAAACATCGAACATCACGTATTCGTGCAAATTATTGATAGAAAGAACGATTGCGGGAGCTGGGAAGTGAATCCTTACCTACCGTCGATGCAAAACGATTGGAAACATCGAATAGCACGTATTCGTGTAAATTATCGATGGAAAGAACGATTGCGGGAGCCGGGAAGTGAATCCTTACCTACCGTTGATGCAAAACGATTGGAAACATCGAACATCACGTATTCGTGCAAATTATCGATAGAAAGAACGATTGCGGGAGCTGGGAAGTGAATCCTTACCTACCGTCGATGCAAAACGATTGGAAACATCGAACATAACGTATTCGTGCAAATTATCGATAGAAAGAACGATTGCGGGAGCTGGGAAGTGAATCCGTACCTACCGTTGATGCAAAACGATTGGAAACATCGAACATCACGTATTCGTGAAAATTATTGATAGAAAGAACGATTGCGGGAGCTGGGAAGTGAATCCTTACCTACCGTCGATGCAAAACGATTGGAAACATCGAATAGCACGTATTCGTGCAAATTATCGATGGAAAGAACGATTGCGGGAGCCGGGAAGTGAATCCTTACCTACCGTTGATGCAAAACGATTGGAAACATCGAACATCACGTATTCGTGAAAATTATCGCTAGAAAGAACGATTGCGGGAGCTGGGAAGTGAATCCTTACCTACCGTCGATGCAAAACGATTGGAAACATCGAATAGCACGTATTCGTGCAAATTATCGATGGAAAGAACGATTGCGGGAGCCGGGAAGTGAATCCTTACCTACCGTTGATGCAAAACGAATGGAAACATCGAACATCACGTATTCGTGCAAATTATCGATAGAAAGAACGATTGCGGGAGCTGGGAAGTGAATCCTTACCTACCGTCGATGCAAAACGATTGGAAACATCGAATATCACGTATTCGTGCCAATTATCCAATCGTTTTGCATCGACGGTAGGTAAGGATTCACTTCCCAGCTCCCGCAATCGTTCTTTCCATCGATAATTTGCACGAATACGTGCCATTCGATGTTTCCAATCGTTTTGCATCGACGGTAGGTAAGGATTCACTTCCCAGCTCCCGCAATCGTTCTTTCTATCGATAATTTGCACGAATACGTGATGTTCGATGTTTTCAATCGCTTTGCATCAACGTTAGGTAAGTATTCACTTCCCAGCTCCCGCAATCGTTCTTTCTATGGATAATTTGCACGAATACGTGCTATTCGATGTTTGCAATCGTTTTGCATCGACGGTAGGTACGGATTCACTTCCCAGCTCCCGCAATCGTTCTTTCCATCGATAATTTGCACGAATACGTGCCATTCGATGTTTCCAATCGTTTTGCATCAACATTAGGTAAGCATTCACTTCCCGGCTCCCGCAATCGTTCTTTCCATGGATAATTTGCACGAATACGTGCTATTCGATGTTTCCAATCGTTTTGCATCAACGGTAGGTAAGTATTCACTTCCCAGCTCCCGCAATCGTTCTTTCTATGGATAATTTGCACGAATACGTGCTATTCGATGTTTGCAATCGTTTTGCATCGACGGTAGGTAAGGATTCACTTCCCAGCTCCCGCAATCGTTCTTTCCATCGATAATTTGCACGAATACGTGCCATTCGATGTTTCCAATCGTTTTGCATCGACGGTAGGTAAGGATTCACTTCCCAGCTCCCGCAATCGTTCTTTCTATCGATAATTTGCACGAATACGTGCTATTCGATGTTTCCAATCGTTTTGCATCAACGGTAGGTAAGTATTCACTTCCCAGCTCCCGCAATCGTTCTTTCTATCGATAATTTGCACGAATACGTGATGTTCAATGTTTCCAATCGTTTTGCATCAACGATAGGTAAGGATTCATTTCCCGGCTCCCGCAATCGTTCTTTCCATCGATAATTTGCACGAATACGTGCTATTCGATGTTTGCAATCGTTTCGCATCGACGGTAGGTAAGGATTCACTTCCCAGCTCCCGCAATCGTTCTTTCCATCGATAATTTGCACGAATACGTGCCATTCGATGTTTCCAATCGTTTTGCATCGACGGTAGGTAAGGATTCACTTCCCAGCTCCCGCAATCGTTCTTTCTATCGATAATTTGCACGAATACGTGCCATTCGATGTTTCCAATCGTTTTGCATCGACGGTAGGTAAGGATTCACTTCCCAGCTCCCGCAATCGTTCTTTCTATCGATAATTTGCACGAATACGTGTTGTTCGATGTTTCCAATCGTTCTGCATCAATGTTAGGTAAGGATTCATTTCCCGGCTCCCGCAATCGTTCTTTCCATCGATAATTTGCACGAATACGTGCTATTCGATGTTTCCAATCGTGTTGCATCGACGGTCGGTAAGCATTCACTTCCCAGCTCCGGCAATCGTTCTTTCCAAATTATCGATAGAAAGAACGATTGCGGGAGCTGGGAAGTGAATCCTTACCTACCGTCGATGCAAAACGATTGCAAACATCGAATTGCACGTATTCGTGCAAATTATCCATAGAAAGAACGATTGCGGGAGCTGGGAAGTGAATGCTTACCTACCGTCGATGCAAAACGATTGGAAACATCGAATAGCACGTATTCGTGCAAATTATCGATGGAAAGAACGATTGCGGGAGCTGGGATGTGAATCCTTACTTACCGTCGATGCAAAACGATTGCAAACATCGAATAGCACGTATTCGTGCAAAGTATCCATAGAAAGCACGATTGCGGGAGCTGGGAAGTGAATACTTACCTACCGTTGATGCAAAACGATTGGAAACATCGAATAGCACGTATTCGTGCAAATTATCGATGGAAAGAACGATTGCGGGAGCCGGGAAGTGAATCCTTACCTACCGTTGATGCAAAACGATTGGAAACATCGAACATCACGTATTCGTGCAAATTATTGATAGAAAGAACGATTGCGGGAGCTGGGAAGTGAATCCTTACCTACCGTCGATGCAAAACGATTGGAAACATCGAATAGCACGTATTCGTGCAAAGTATCCATAGAAAGCACGATTGCGGGAGCTGGGAAGTGAATACTTACCTAACGTGGATGCAAAACGATTGGAAACATCGAACACCACGTATTCGTGCAAATTATCGATGGAAAGAACGGTTGCGGGAGCCGGGCAGTGAATACTTACCTACCGTTGATGCAAAACGATTGGAAACATCGAATAGCACGTATTCGTGCAAATTATCGATGGAAAGAACGATTGCGGGAGCCGGGAAGTGAATCCGTACCTACCGTCGATGCAAAACGATTGCAAACATCGAATAGCACGTATTCGTGCAAATTATCGATGGAAAGAACGATTGCGGGAGCCGGGAAGTGAATGCTTACCTAACGTTGATGCAAAACGATTGGAAACATCGAACATAACGTATTCGTGCAAATTATCGATAGAAAGAACGATTGCGGGAGCTGGGAAGTGAATCCGTACCTACCGTCGATGCAAAACGATTGCAAACATCGAATAGTACGTATTCGTGCAAATTATTGATGGAAAGAACGATTGCGGGAGCCGGGAAGTGAATGCTTACCTAACGTTGATGCAAAACGATTGGAAACATCGAACATAACGTATTCGTGCAATTATCTATAGAAAGAACGATTGCGGGAGCTGGGAAGTGAATCCGTACCTACCGTCGATGCAAAACGATTGCAAACATCGAATATCACGTATTCGTGCAAATTATCCATAGAAAGAACGATTGCGGGAGCTGGGAAGTGAATACTTACCTATCGTTGATGCAAAACAATTGGAAACATCGAACACCACGTATTCGTGCAAATTATCGATGGAAAGAACGATTGCGGGAGCCGGGAAGTGAATCCTTACCTACCGTTGATGCAAAACGATTGGAAACATCGAACATCACGTATTCGTGCAAATTATTGATAGAAAGAACGATTGCGGGAGCTGGGAAGTGAATCCTTACCTACCGTCGATGCAAAACGATTGGAAACATCGAATAGCACGTATTCGTGTAAATTATCGATGGAAAGAACGATTGCGGGAGCCGGGAAGTGAATCCTTACCTACCGTTGATGCAAAACGATTGGAAACATCGAACATCACGTATTCGTGCAAATTATCGATAGAAAGAACGATTGCGGGAGCTGGGAAGTGAATCCGTACCTACCGTTGATGCAAAACGATTGGAAACATCGAACATCACGTATTCGTGCAAATTATCGATGGAAAGAACGATTGCGGGAGCCGGGAAGTGAATGCTTACCTAACGTTGATGCAAAACGATTGGAAACATCGAACATAACGTATTCGTGCAAATTATCGATAGAAAGAACGATTGCGGGAGTTGGGAAGTGAATCCTTACCTACCGTCGATGCAAAACGATTGGAAACATCGAATAGCACGTATTCGTGCAAATTATCGATGGAAAGAACGATTGCGGGAGCTGGGATGTGAATCCTTACCTACCGTCGATGCAAAACGATTGCAAACATCGAATAGCACGTATTCGTGCAAAGTATCCATAGAAAGCACGATTGCGGGAGCTGGGAAGTGAATACTTACCTAACGTGGATGCAAAACGATTGGAAACATCGAACACCACGTATTCGTGCAAATTATCGATGGAAAGAACGATTGCGGGAGCCGGGAAGTGAATACTTACCTACCGTTGATGCAAAACGATTGGAAACATCGAATAGCACGTATTCGTGCAAATTATCGATGGAAAGAACGATTGCGGGAGCCGGGAAGTGAATGCTTACCTAACGTTGATGCAAAACGATTGGAAACACCGAACATAACGTATTCGTGCAAATTATCGATAGAAAGAACGATTGCGGGAGCTGGGAAGTGAATCCGTACCTACCGTCGATGCAAAACGATTGCAAACATCGAATAGCACGTATTCGTGCAAATTATCGATGGAAAGAACGATTCCGGGAGCCGGGAAGTGAATGCTTACCTAACGTTGATGCAAAACGATTGGAAACATCGAGTAGCACGGTATTCGTGCAAATTATCGATGGAAAGAACGATTGCGGGAGCCGGGAAGTGAATCCTTACCTATCGTTGATGCAAAACGATTGGAAACATTGAACATCACGTATTCGTGCAAATTATCGATAGAAAGAACGATTGCGGGAGCTGGGAAGTGAATCCTTACCTACCGTCGATGCAAAACGATTGGAAACATCGAATAGCACGTATTCGTGCAAATTATCGATGGAAATAACGATTGCGGGAGCTGGGATGTGAATCCTTACCTACCGTCGATGCAAAACGATTGCAAACATCGAATAGCACGTATTCGTGCAAAGTATCCATAGAAAGCACGATTGCGGGAGCTGGGAAGTGAATACTTACCTAACGTGGATGCAAAACGATTGGAAACATCGAACACCACGTATTCGTGCAAATTATCGATGGAAAGAACGATTGCGGGAGCCGGGAAGTGAATACTTACCTACCGTTGATGCAAAACGATTGGAAACATCGAATAGCACGTATTCGTGCAAATTATCGATGGAAAGAACGATTGCGGGAGCCGGGAAGTGAATGCTTACCTAACGTTGATGCAAAACGATTGGAAACATCGAACATAACGTATTCGTGCAAATTATCGATAGAAAGAACGATTGCGGGAGCTGGGAAGTGAATCCGTACCTACCGTCGATGCAAAAGATTGCAAACATCGAATAGCACGTATTCGTGCAAATTATCGATGGAAAGAACGATTGCGGGAGCCGGGAAGTGAATGCTTACCTAACGTTGATGCAAAACGATTGGAAACATCGAACATCACGTATTCGTGCAAATTATTGATAGAAAGAACGATTGCGGGAGCTGGGAAGTGAATCCTTACCTACCGTCGATGCAAAACGATTGGAAACATCGAATAGCACGTATTCGTGTAAATTATCGATGGAAAGAACGATTGCGGGAGCCGGGAAGTGAATCCTTACCTACCGTTGATGCAAAACGATTGGAAACATCGAACATAACGTATTCGTGCAAATTATCGATAGAAAGAACGATTGCGGGAGCTGGTAAGTGAATCCTTACCTACCGTCGATGCAAAACGATTGGAAACATCGAACATAACGTATTCGTGCAAATTATCGATAGAAAGAACGATTGCGGGAGCTGGGAAGTGAATCCGTACCTACCGTCGATGCAAAACGATTGCAAACATCGAATAGCACGTATTCGTGCAAATTATCGATGGAAAGAACGATTGCGGGAGCCGGGAAGTGAATGCTTACCTAACGTTGATGCAAAACGATTGGAAACATCGAACATCACGTATTCGTGCAAATTATTGATAGAAAGAACGATTGCGGGAGCTGGGAAGTGAATCCTTACCTACCGTCGATGCAAAACGATTGGAAACATCGAATAGCACGTATTCGTGTAAATTATCGATGGAAAGAACGATTGCGGGAGCCGGGAAGTGAATCCTTACCTACCGTTGATGCAAAACGATTGGAAACATCGAACATCACGTATTCGTGCAAATTATCGATAGAAAGAACGATTGCGGGAGCTGGTAAGTGAATCCTTACCTACCGTCGATGCAAAACGATTGGAAACATCGAACATAACGTATTCGTGCAAATTATCGATAGAAAGAACGATTGCGGGAGCTGGGAAGTGAATCCGTACCTACCGTTGATGCAAAACGATTGGAAACATCGAACATCACGTATTCGTGCAAATTATCGATGGAAAGAACGATTGCGGGAGCCGGGAAGTGAATGCTTACCTAACGTTGATGCAAAACGATTGGAAACATCGAACATAACGTATTCGTGCAAATTATCGATAGAAAGAACGATTGCGGGAGTTGGGAAGTGAATCCGTACCTACCGTCGATGCAAAACGATTGCAAACATCGAATAGCACGTATTCGTGCAAATTATCCATAGAAAGAACGATTGCGGGAGCTGGGAAGTGAATACTTACCTAACGTTGATGCAAAACGATTGGAAACATCGAACACCACGTATTCGTGCAAATTATCGATGGAAAGAACGATTGCGGGAGCCGGGAAGTGAATCCTTACCTACCGTTGATGCAAAACGATTGGAAACATCGAACATCACGTATTCGTGAAAATTATCGATAGAAAGAACGATTGCGGGAGCGGGGAAGTGAATCCTTACCTACCGTCGATGCAAAACGATTGGAAACATCGAATAGCACGTATTCGTGCAAATTATCCATAGAAAGAACGATTGCGGGAGCTGGGAAGTGAATACTTACCTACCGTTGATGCAAAACGATTGGAAACATCGAGTAGCACGGTATTCGTGCAAATTATCGATGGAAAGAACGATTGCGGGAGCCGGGAAGTGAATCCTTACCTATCGTTGATGCAAAACGATTGGAAACATTGAACATCACGTATTCGTGCAAATTATCGATAGAAAGAACGATTGCGGGAGCTGGGAAGTGAATCCTTACCTACCGTCGATGCAAAACGATTGGAAACATCGAATAGCACGTATTCGTGCAAATTATCGATGGAAAGAACGATTGCGGGAGCTGGGATGTGAATCCTTACCTACCGTCGATGCAAAACGATTGCAAACATCGAATAGCACGTATTCGTGCAAAGTATCCATAGAAAGCACGATTGCGGGAGCTGGGAAGTGAATACTTACCTACCGTTGATGCAAAACGATTGGAAACATCGAATAGCACGTATTCGTGCAAATTATCGATGGAAAGAACGATTGCGGGAGCCGGGAAGTGAATGCTTACCTAACGTTGATGCAAAACGATTGGAAACATCGAACATAACGTATTCGTGCAAATTATCAATAGAAAGAACGATTGCGGGAGCTGGGAAGTGAATCCGTACCTACCGTCGATGCAAAACGATTGCAAACATCGAATAGCACGTATTCGTGCAAATTATCCATAGAAAGAACGATTGCGGGAGCCGGGAAGTGAATCCTTACCTACCGTCGATGCAAGACGATTGGAAACATCGAATATCACGTATTCGTGCCAATTATCCAATCGTTTTGCATCGACGGTAGGTAAGGATTCACTTCCCGGCTCCCGCAATCGTTCTTTCCATCGATAATTTGCACGAATACGTGGTGTTCGATGTTTCCAATCGTTCTGCATCAACGTTAGGTAAGTATTCACTTCCCAGCTCCCGCAATCGTTCTTTCTATGGATAATTTGCACGAATACGTGCTATTCGATGTTTGCAATCGTTTTGCATCGACGGTAGGTACGGATTCACTTCCCAGCTCCCGCAATCGTTCTTTCCATCGATAATTTGCACGAATACGTGCCATTCGATGTTTCCAATCGTTTTGCATCAACGTTAGGTAAGCATTCACTTCCCGGCTCCCGCAATCGTTCTTTCCATGGATAATTTGCACGAATACGTGCTATTCGATGTTTCCAATCGTTTTGCATCAACGGTAGGTAAGTATTCACTTCCCAGCTCCCGCAATCGTTCTTTCTATGGATAATTTGCACGTATACGTGCTATTCGATGTTTGCAATCGTTTTGCATCGACGGTAGGTAAGGATTCACTTCCCAGCTCCCGCAATCGTTCTTTCCATCGATAATTTGCACGAATACGTGCCATTCGATGTTTCCAATCGTTTTGCATCAACGTTAGGTAAGCATTCACTTCCCGGCTCCCGCAATCGTTCTTTCCATGGATAATTTGCACGAATACGTGCTATTCGATGTTTGCAATCGTTTTGCATCGACGGTAGGTAAGAATTCACTTCCCAGCTCCCGCAATCGTTCTTTCCATCGATAATTTGCACGAATACGTGCCATTCGATGTTTCCAATCGTTTTGCATCGACGGTAGGTAAGGATTCACTTCCCAGCTCCCGCAATCGTTCTTTCTATCGATAATTTGCACGAATACGTGCTATTCGATGTTTCCAATCGTTTTGCATCGACGGTAGGTAAGGATTCACTTCCCAGCTCCCGCAATCGTTCTTTCTATCGATAATTTGCACGAATACGTGTTGTTCGATGTTTCCAATCGTTTTGCATCAACGTTAGGTAAGGATTCATTTCCCGGCTCCCGCAATCGTTCTTTCCATCGATAATTTGCACGAATACGTGCTATTCGATGTTTCCAATCGTGTTGCATCGACGGTCGGTAAGCATTCACTTCCCAGCTCCGGCAATCGTTCTTTCCAAATTATCGATAGAAAGAACGATTGCGGGAGCTGGGAAGTGAATCCTTACCTACCGTCGATGCAAAACGATTGCAAACATCGAATAGCACGTATTCGTGCAAATTATCCATAGAAAGAACGATTGCGGGAGCTGGGAAGTGAATACTTACCTAACGTTGATGCAAAACGATTGGAAACATCGAAAATAACGTATTCGTGCAAATTATCGATAGAAAGAACGATTGCGGGAGCCGGGAAGTGAATGCTTACCTAACGTTTATGCAAAACGATTGGAAACATCGAACATAACGTATTCGTGCAAATTATCGATAGAAAGAACGATTGCGGGAGCTGGGAAGTGAATCCTTACCTACTGTCAATGCAAAACGATTGGAAACATCGAATAGTACGTATTCGTGCAAATTATCGATGGAAAGAACGATTGCGGGAGCCGGGAAGTGAATGCTTACCTAACGTTTATGCAAAACGATTGGAAACATCGAACATAACGTATTCGTGCAAATTATCGATAGAAAGAACGATTGCGGGAGCTGGGAAGTGAATCCTTACCTACCGTCGATGCAAAACGATTGGAAACATCGAATAGCACGTATTCGTGTAAATTATCGATGGAAAGAACGATTGCGGGAGCCGGGAAGTGAATCCTTACCTACCGTTGATGCAAAAGGATTGGAAACATCGAACATCACGTATTCGTGCAAATTATCGATAGAAAGAACGATTGCGGGAGCTGGTAAGTGAATCCTTACCTACCGTCGATGCAAAACGATTGGAAACATCGAACATAACGTATTCGTGCAAATTATCGATAGAAAGAACGATTGCGGGAGCTGGGAAGTGAATCCGTACCTACCGTTGATGCAAAACGATTGGAAACATCGAACATCACGTATTCGTGCAAATTATCGATGGAAAGAACGATTGCGGGAGCCGGGAAGTGAATGCTTACCTAACGTTGATGCAAAACGATTGGAAACATCGAACATAACGTATTCGTGCAAATTATCGATAGAAAGAACGATTGCGGGAGTTGGGAAGTGAATCCGTACCTACCGTCGATGCAAAACGATTGCAAACATCGAATAGCACGTATTCGTGCAAATTATCCATAGAAAGAACGATTGCGGGAGCTGGGAAGTGAATACTTACCTAACGTTGATGCAAAACGATTGGAAACATCGAACACCACGTATTCGTGCAAATTATCGATGGAAAGAACGATTGCGGGAGCCGGGAAGTGAATCCTTACCTATCGTTGATGCAAAACGATTGGAAACATTGAACATCACGTATTCGTGCAAATTATCGATAGAAAGAACGATTGCGGGAGCTGGGAAGTGAATCCTTACCTACCGTCGATGCAAAACGATTGGAAACATCGAATAGCACGTATTCGTGCAAATTATCGATGGAAAGCACGATTGCGGGAGCTGGGATGTGAATCCTTACCTACCGTCGATGCAAAACGATTGCAAACATCGAATAGCACGTATTCGTGCAAAGTATCCATAGAAAGCACGATTGCGGGAGCTGGGAAGTGAATACTTACCTACCGTTGATGCAAAACGATTGGAAACATCGAATAGCACGTATTCGTGCAAATTATCGATGGAAAGAACGATTGCGGGAGCCGGGAAGTGAATGCTTACCTAACGTTGATGCAAAACGATTGGAAACATCGAACATAACGTATTCGTGCAAATTATCAATAGAAAGAACGATTGCGGGAGCTGGGAAGTGAATCCGTACCTACCGTCGATGCAAAACGATTGCAAACATCGAATAGCACGTATTCGTGCAAATTATCCACAGAAAGAACGATTGCGGGAGCTGGGAAGTGAATACTTACCTAACGTTGATGCAAAACGATTGGAAACATCGAACACCACGTATTCGTGCAAATTATCGATGGAAAGAACGATTGCGGGAGCCGGGAAGTGAATCCTTACCTATCGTTGATGCAAAACGATTGGAAACATTGAACATCACGTATTCGTGCAAATTATCGATAGAAAGAACGATTGCGGGAGCTGGGAAGTGAATCCTTACCTACCGTCGATGCAAAACGATTGGAAACATCGAATAGCACGTATTCGTGCAAATTATCGATGGAAAGAACGATTGCGGGAGCTGGGATGTGAATCCTTACCTACCGTCGATGCAAAACGATTGCAAACATCGAATAGCACGTATTCGTGCAAAGTATCCATAGAAAGCACGATTGCGGGAGCTGGGAAGTGAATACTTACCTACCGTTGATGCAAAACGATTGGAAACATCGAATAGCACGTATTCGTGCAAATTATCGATGGAAAGAACGATTGCGGGAGCCGGGAAGTGAATGCTTACCTAACGTTGATGCAAAACGATTGGAAACATCGAACATAACGTATTCGTGCAAATTATCAATAGAAAGAACGATTGCGGGAGCTGGGAAGTGAATCCGTACCTACCGTCGATGCAAAACGATTGCAAACATCGAATAGCACGTATTCGTGCAAATTATCCACAGAAAGAACGATTGCGGGAGCTGGGAAGTGAATACTTACCTAACGTTGATGCAAAACGATTGGAAACATCGAATAGCACGTATTCGTGCAAATTATCGATGGAAAGAACGATTGCGGGAGCCGGGAAGTGAATCCTTACCTACCGTCGATGCAAAACGATTGGAAACATCGAATATCACGTATTTGTGCCCATTATCCAATCGTTATTATCCATCGATAATTTGCACGAATACGTGCCATTCGATGTTTCCAATCGTTTTGCATAGACGGTAGGTAAGGATTCACTTCCCAGCTCTCGCAATCGTTCTTTCTATCGATAATTTGCACGAATACGTGATGTTCAATGTTTCCAATCGTTTTGCATCGACGGTAGGTAAGGATTCACTTCCCAGCTCCCGCAATCGTTCTTTCTATCGATAATTTGCACGAATACGTGTTGTTCGATGTTTCCAATCGTTTTGCATCAACGTTAGGTAAGGATTCATTTCCCGGCTCCCGCAATCGTTCTTTCCATCGATAATTTGCACGAATACGTGCTATTCGATGTTTCCAATCGTGTTGCATCGACGGTCGGTAAGCATTCACTTCCCAGCTCCGGCAATCGTTCTTTCCAAATTATCGATAGAAAGAACGATTGCGGGAGCTGGGAAGTGAATCCTTACCTACCGTCGATGCAAAACGATTGCAAACATCGAATAGCACGTATTCGTGCAAATTATCCATAGAAAGAACGATTGCGGGAGCTGGGAAGTGAATGCTTACCTAACGTTTATGCAAAACGATTGGAAACATCGAACATAACGTATTCGTGCAAATTATCGATAGAAAGAACGATTGCGGGAGCTGGGAAGTGAATCCTTACCTACCGTCGATGCAAAACGATTGCAAACATCGAATAGCACGTATTCGTGCAAATTATCCATAGAAAGGACGATTGCGGGAGCTGGGAAGTGAATACTTACCTACCGTTGATGCAAAACGATTGGAAACATCGAGTAGCGCGGTATTCGTGCAAATTATCGATGGAAAGAACGATTGCGGGAGCCGGGAAGTGAATCCTTACCTATCGTTGATGCAAAACGATTGGAAACATTGAACATCACGTATTCGTGCAAATTATCGATAGAAAGAACGATTGCGGGAGCTGGGAAGTGAATCCGTACCTACCGTCGATGCAAAACGATTGCAAACATCGAATAGCACGTATTCGTGCAAATTATCGATGGAAAGAACGATTGCGGGAGCCGGGAAGTGAATGCTTACCTAACGTTGATGCAAAACGATTGGAAACATCGAACACCACGTATTCGTGCAAATTATCGATGGAAAGAACGATTGCGGGAGCTGGGAAGTGAATCCTTACCTACTGTCAATGCAAAACGATTGGAAACATCGAATAGTACGTATTCGTGCAAATTATCGATGGAAAGAACGATTGCGGGAGCCGGGAAGTGAATGCTTACCTAACGTTTATGCAAAACGATTGGAAACATCGAACATAACGTATTCGTGCAAATTATCGATAGAAAGAACGATTGCGGGAGCTGGGAAGTGAATCCTTACCTACCGTCGATGCAAAACGATTGCAAACATCGAATAGCACGTATTCGTGCAAATTATCCATAGAAAGAACGATTGCGGGAGCTGGGAAGTGAATACTTACCTACCGTTGATGCAAAACGATTGGAAACATCGAGTAGCGCGGTATTCGTGCAAATTATCGATGGAAAGAACGATTGCGGGAGCCGGGAAGTGAATCCTTACCTATCGTTGATGCAAAACGATTGGAAACATTGAACATCACGTATTCGTGCAAATTATCGATAGAAAGAACGATTGCGGGAGCTGGGAAGTGAATCCGTACCTACCGTCGATGCAAAACGATTGCAAACATCGAATAGCACGTATTCGTGCAAATTATCGATGGAAAGAACGATTGCGGGAGCCGGGAAGTGAATGCTTACCTAACGTTGATGCAAAACGATTGGAAACATCGAACATAACGTATTCGTGCAAATTATCGATAGAAAGAACGATTGCGGGAGCTGGGAAGTGAATCCGTACCTACCGTCGATGCAAAACGATTGCAAACATCGAATAGCACGTATTCGTGCAAATTATCCATAGAAAGAACGATTGCGGGAGCTGGGAAGTGAATACTTACCTATCGTTGATGCAAAACGATTGGAAACATCGAACACCACGTATTCGTGCAAATTATCGATGGAAAGAACGATTGCGGGAGCCGGGAAGTGAATCCTTACCTACCGTTGATGCAAAACGATTGGAAACATCGAACATCACGTATTCGTGCAAATTATCGATAGAAAGAACGATTGCGGGAGCTGGGAAGTGAATCCTTACCTACCGTCGATGCAAAACGATTGGAAACATCGAACATCACGTATTCGTGCAAATTATCGATGGAAAGAACGATTGCGGGAGCCGGGAAGTGAATGCTTACCTAACGTTGATGCAAAACGATAGGAAACATCGAACATAACGTATTCGTGCAAATTATCGATAGAAAGAACAATTGCGGGAGCTGGGAAGTGAATCCGTACCTACCGTTGATGCAAAACGATTGGAAACATCGAACATCACGTATTCGTGCAAATTATCGATGGAAAGAACGATTGCGGGAGCCGGGAAGTGAATGCTTACCTAACGTTGATGCAAAACGATTGGAAACATCGAACATAACGTATTCGTGCAAATTATCGATAGAAAGAACGATTGCGGGAGCTGGTAAGTGAATCCTTACCTACCGTCGATGCAAAACGATTGGAAACATCGAACATAACGTATTCGTGCAAATTATCGATAGAAAGAACGATTGCGGGAGCTGGGAAGTGAATCCGTACCTACCGTCGATGCAAAACGATTGCAAACATCGAATAGCACGTATTCGTGCAAATTATCGATGGAAAGAACGATTGCGGGAGCCGGGAAGTGAATGCTCACCTAACGTTGATGCAAAACGATTGGAAACATCGAACATCACGTATTCGTGCAAATTATTGATAGAAAGAACGATTGCGGGAGCTGGGAAGTGAATCCTTACCTACCGTCGATGCAAAACGATTGGAAACATCGAATAGCACGTATTCCTGTAAATTATCGATGGAAAGAACGATTGCGGGAGCCGGGAAGTGAATCCTTACCTACCGTTGATGCAAAACGATTGGAAACATCGAACATAACGTATTCGTGCAAATTATCGATAGAAAGAACGATTGCGGGAGCTGGTAAGTGAATCCTTACCTACCGTCGATGCAAAACGATTGGAAACATCGAACATAACGTATTCGTGCAAATTATCGATAGAAAGAACGATTGCGGGAGCTGGGAAGTGAATCCGTACCTACCGTCGATGCAAAACGATTGCAAACATCGAATAGCACGTATTCGTGCCAATTATCGATGGAAAGAACGATTGCGGGAGCCGGGAAGTGAATCCTTACCTACCGTCGATGCAAAACGATTGGAAACATCGAATAGCACGTATTCGTGTAAATTATCGATGGAAAGAACGATTGCGGGAGCCGGGAAGTGAATCCTTACCTACCGTTGATGCAAAACGATTGGAAACATCGAACATCACGTATTCGTGCAAATTATCGATAGAAAGAACGATTGCGGGAGCTGGTAAGTGAATCCTTACCTACCGTCGATGCAAAACGATTGGAAACATCGAACATAACGTATTCGTGCAAATTATCGATAGAAAGAACGATTGCGGGAGCTGGGAAGTGAATCCGTACCTACCGTTGATGCAAAACGATTGGAAACATCGAACATCACGTATTCGTGCAAATTATCGATGGAAAGAACGATTGCGGGAGCCGGGAAGTGAATGCTTACCTAACGTTGATGCAAAACGATTGGAAACATCGAACATAACGTATTCGTGCAAATTATCGATAGAAAGAACGATTGCGGGAGTTGGGAAGTGAATCCGTACCTACCGTCGATGCAAAACGATTGCAAACATCGAATAGCACGTATTCGTGCAAATTATCCATAGAAAGAACGATTGCGGGAGCTGGGAAGTGAATACTTACCTAACGTTGATGCAAAACGATTGGAAACATCGAACACCACGTATTCGTGCAAATTATCGATGGAAAGAACGATTGCGGGAGCCGGGAAGTGAATCCTTACCTACCGTTGATGCAAAACGATTGGAAACATCGAACATCACGTATTCGTGAAAATTATCGATAGAAAGAACGATTGCGGGAGCGGGGAAGTGAATCCTTACCTACCGTCGATGCAAAACGATTGGAAACATCGAATAGCACGTATTCGTGCAAATTATCCATAGAAAGAACGATTGCGGGAGCTGGGAAGTGAATACTTACCTACCGTTGATGCAAAACGATTGGAAACATCGAGTAGCACGGTATTCGTGCAAATTATCGATGGAAAGAACGATTGCGGGAGCCGGGAAGTGAATCCTTACCTATCGTTGATGCAATTCGATTGGAAACATTGAACATCACGTATTCGTGCAAATTATCGATAGAAAGAACGATTGCGGGAGCTGGGAAGTGAATCCTTACCTACCGTCGATGCAAAACGATTGGAAACATCGAATAGCACGTATTCGTGCAAATTATCGATGGAAAGAACGATTGCGGGAGCTGGGATGTGAATCCTTACCTACCGCCGATGCAAAACGATTGCAAACATCGAATAGCACGTATTCGTGCAAAGTATCCATAGAAAGCACGATTGCGGGAGCTGGGAAGTGAATACTTACCTACCGTTGATGCAAAACGATTGGAAACATCGAATAGCACGTATTCGTGCAAATTATCGATGGAAAGAACGATTGCGGGAGCCGGGAAGTGAATGCTTACCTAACGTTGATGCAAAACGATTGGAAACATCGAACATAACGTATTCGTGCAAATTATCAATAGAAAGAACGATTGCGGGAGCTGGGAAGTGAATCCGTACCTACCGTCGATGCAAAACGATTGCAAACATCGAATAGCACGTATTCGTGCAAATTATCCATAGAAAGAACGATTGCGGGAGCCGGGAAGTGAATCCTTACCTACCGTCGATGCAAGACGATTGGAAACATCGAATATCACGTATTCGTGCCAATTATCCAATCGTTTTGCATCGACGGTAGGTAAGGATTCACTTCCCGGCTCCCGCAATCGTTCTTTCCATCGATAATTTGCACGAATACGTGGTGTTCGATGTTTCCAATCGTTCTGCATCAACGTTAGGTAAGTATTCACTTCCCAGCTCCCGCAATCGTTCTTTCTATGGATAATTTGCACGAATACGTGCTATTCGATGTTTGCAATCGTTTTGCATCGACGGTAGGTACGGATTCACTTCCCAGCTCCCGCAATCGTTCTTTCCATCGATAATTTGCACGAATACGTGCCATTCGATGTTTCCAATCGTTTTGCATCAACGTTAGGTAAGCATTCACTTCCCGGCTCCCGCAATCGTTCTTTCCATGGATAATTTGCACGAATACGTGCTATTCGATGTTTCCAATCGTTTTGCATCAACGGTAGGTAAGTATTCACTTCCCAGCTCCCGCAATCGTTCTTTCTATGGATAATTTGCACGTATACGTGCTATTCGATGTTTGCAATCGTTTTGCATCGACGGTAGGTAAGGATTCACTTCCCAGCTCCCGCAATCGTTCTTTCCATCGATAATTTGCACGAATACGTGCCATTCGATGTTTCCAATCGTTTTGCATCAACGTTAGGTAAGCATTCACTTCCCGGCTCCCGCAATCGTTCTTTCCATGGATAATTTGCACGAATACGTGCTATTCGATGTTTGCAATCGTTTTGCATCGACGGTAGGTAAGAATTCACTTCCCAGCTCCCGCAATCGTTCTTTCCATCGATAATTTGCACGAATACGTGCCATTCGATGTTTCCAATCGTTTTGCATCGACGGTAGGTAAGGATTCACTTCCCAGCTCCCGCAATCGTTCTTTCTATCGATAATTTGCACGAATACGTGCTATTCGATCTTTCCAATCGTTTTGCATCGACGGTAGGTAAGGATTCACTTCCCAGCTCCCGCAATCGTTCTTTCTATCGATAATTTGCACGAATACGTGTTGTTCGATGTTTCCAATCGTTTTGCATCAACGTTAGGTAAGGATTCATTTCCCGGCTCCCGCAATCGTTCTTTCCATCGATAATTTGCACGAATACGTGCTATTCGATGTTTCCAATCGTGTTGCATCGACGGTCGGTAAGCTTTCACTTCCCAGCTCCGGCAATCGTTCTTTCCAAATTATCGATAGAAAGAACGATTGCGGGAGCTGGGAAGTGAATCCTTACCTACCGTCGATGCAAAACGATTGCAAACATCGAATAGCACGTATTCGTGCAAATTATCCATAGAAAGAACGATTGCGGGAGCTGGGAAGTGAATACTTACCTAACGTTGATGCAAAACGATTGGAAACATCGAACACCACGTATTCGTGCAAATTATCGATGGAAAGAACGATTGCGGGAGCTGGGAAGTGAATCCTTACCTACTGTCAATGCAAAACGATTGGAAACATCGAATAGTACGTATTCGTGCAAATTATCGATGGAAAGAACGATTGCGGGAGCCGGGAAGTGAATGCTTACCTAACGTTTATGCAAAACGATTGGAAACATCGAACATAACGTATTCGTGCAAATTATCGATAGAAAGAACGATTGCGGGAGCTGGGAAGTGAATCCTTACCTACCGTCGATGCAAAACGATTGGAAACATCGAATAGCACGTATTCGTGTAAATTATCGATGGAAAGAACGATTGCGGGAGCCGGGAAGTGAATCCTTACCTACCGTTGATGCAAAAAGATTGGAAACATCGAACATCACGTATTCGTGCAAATTATCGATAGAAAGAACGATTGCGGGAGCTGGTAAGTGAATCCTTACCTACCGTCGATGCAAAACGATTGGAAACATCGAACATAACGTATTCGTGCAAATTATCGATAGAAAGAACGATTGCGGGAGCTGGGAAGTGAATCCGTACCTACCGTTGATGCAAAACGATTGGAAACATCGAACATCACGTATTCGTGCAAATTATCGATGGAAAGAACGATTGCGGGAGCCGGGAAGTGAATGCTTACCTAACGTTGATGCAAAACGATTGGAAACATCGAACATAACGTATTCGTGCAAATTATCGATAGAAAGAACGATTGCGGGAGTTGGGAAGTGAATCCGTACCTACCGTCGATGCAAAACGATTGCAAACATCGAAAGGCACGTATTCGTGCAAATTATCCATAGAAAGAACGATTGCGGGAGCTGGGAAGTGAATACTTACCTAACGTTGATGCAAAACGATTGGAAACATCGAACACCACGTATTCGTGCAAATTATCGATGGAAAGAACGATTGCGGGAGCCGAGAAGTGAATCCTTACCTATCGTTGATGCAAAACGATTGGAAACATTGAACATCACGTATTCGTGCAAATTATCGATAGAAAGAACGATTGCGGGAGCTGGGAAGTGAATCCTTACCTACCGTCGATGCAAAACGATTGGAAACATCGAATAGCACGTATTCGTGCAAATTATCGATGGAAAGAACGATTGCGGGAGCTGGGATGTGAATCCTTACCTACCGTCGATGCAAAACGATTGCAAACATCGAATAGCACGTATTCGTGCAAAGTATCCATAGAAAGCACGATTGCGGGAGCTGGGAAGTGAATACTTACCTACCGTTGATGCAAAACGATTGGAAACATCGAATAGCACGTATTCGTGCAAATTATCGATGGAAAGAACGATTGCGGGAGCCGGGAAGTGAATGCTTACCTAACGTTGATGCAAAACGATTGGAAACATCGAACATAACGTATTCGTGCAAATTATCAATAGAAAGAACGATTGCGGGAGCTGGGAAGTGAATCCGTACCTACCGTCGATGCAAAACGATTGCAAACATCGAATAGCACGTATTCGTGCAAATTATCCACAGAAAGAACGATTGCGGGAGCTGGGAAGTGAATACTTACCTAACGTTGATGCAAAACGATTGGAAACATCGAATAGCACGTATTCGTGCAAATTATCGATGGAAAGAACGATTGCGGGAGCCGGGAAGTGAATCCTTACCTACCGTCGATGCAAAACGATTGGAAACATCGAATATCACGTATTCGTGCCAATTATCCAATCGTTATTATCCATCGATAATTTGCACGAATACGTGCCATTCGATGTTTCCAATCGTTTTGCATAGACGGTAGGTAAGGATTCACTTCCCAGCTCTCGCAATCGTTCTTTCTATCGATAATTTGCACGAATACGTGATGTTCAATGTTTCCAATCGTTTTGCATCGACGGTAGGTAAGGATTCACTTCCCAGCTCCCGCAATCGTTCTTTCTATCGATAATTTGCACGAATACGTGTTGTTCGATGTTTCCAATCGTTTTGCATCAACGTTAGGTAAGGATTCATTTCCCGGCTCCCGCAATCGTTCTTTCCATCGATAATTTGCACGAATACGTGCTATTCGATGTTTCCAATCGTGTTGCATCGACGGTCGGTAAGCATTCACTTCCCAGCTCCGGCAATCGTTCTTTCCAAATTATCGATAGAAAGAACGATTGCGGGAGCTGGGAAGTGAATCCTTACCTACCGTCGATGCAAAACGATTGCAAACATCGAATAGCACGTATTCGTGCAAATTATCCATAGAAAGAACGATTGCGGGAGCTGGGAAGTGAATGCTTACCTAACGTTTATGCAAAACGATTGGAAACATCGAACATAACGTATTCGTGCAAATTATCGATAGAAAGAACGATTGCGGGAGCTGGGAAGTGAATCCTTACCTACCGTCGATGCAAAACGATTGCAAACATCGAATAGCACGTATTCGTGCAAATTATCCATAGAAAGAACGATTGCGGGAGCTGGGAAGTGAATACTTACCTACCGTTGATGCAAAACGATTGGAAACATCGAGTAGCGCGGTATTCGTGCAAATTATCGATGGAAAGAACGATTGCGGGAGCCGGGAATTGAATCCTTACCTATCGTTGATGCAAAACGATTGGAAACATTGAACATCACGTATTCGTGCAAATTATCGATAGAAAGAACGATTGCGGGAGCTGGGAAGTGAATCCGTACCTACCGTCGATGCAAAACGATTGCAAACATCGAATAGCACGTATTCGTGCAAATTATCGATGGAAAGAACGATTGCGGGAGCCGGGAAGTGAATGCTTACCTAACGTTGATGCAAAACGATTGGAAACATCGAACACCACGTATTCGTGCAAATTATCGATGGAAAGAACGATTGCGGGAGCTGGGAAGTGAATCCTTACCTACTGTCAATGCAAAACGATTGGAAACATCGAATAGTACGTATTCGTGCAAATTATCGATGGAAAGAACGATTGCGGGAGCCGGGAAGTGAATGCTTACCTAACGTTTATGCAAAACGATTGGAAACATCGAACATAACGTATTCGTGCAAATTATCGATAGAAAGAACGATTGCGGGAGCTGGGAAGTGAATCCTTCCCTACCGTCGATGCAAAACGATTGCAAACATCGAATAGCACGTATTCGTGCAAATTATCCATAGAAAGAACGATTGCGGGAGCTGGGAAGTGAATACTTACCTACCGTTGATGCAAAACGATTGGAAACATCGAGTAGCGCGGTATTCGTGCAAATTATCGATGGAAAGAACGATTGCGGGAGCCGGGAAGTGAATCCTTACCTATCGTTGATGCAAAACGATTGGAAACATTGAACATCACGTATTCGTGCAAATTATCGATAGAAAGAACGATTGCGGGAGCTGGGAAGTGAATCCGTACCTACCGTCGATGCAAAACGATTGCAAACATCGAATAGCACGTATTCGTGCAAATTATCGATTGAAAGAACGATTGCGGGAGCCGGGAAGTGAATGCTTACCTAACGTTGATGCAAAACGATTGGAAACATCGAACATAACGTATTCGTGCAAATTATCGATAGAAAGAACGATTGCGGGAGCTGGGAAGTGAATCCGTACCTACCGTCGATGCAAAACGATTGCAAACATCGAATAGCACGTATTCGTGCAAATTATCCATAGAAAGAACGATTGCGGGAGCTGGGAAGTGAATACTTACCTATCGTTGATGCAAAACGATTGGAAACATCGAACACCACGTATTCGTGCAAATTATCGATGGAAAGAACGATTGCGGGAGCCGGGAAGTGAATCCTTACCTACCGTTGATGCAAAACGATTGGAAACATCGAACATCACGTATTCGTGAAAATTATCGATAGAAAGAACGATTGCGGGAGCTGGGAAGTGAATCCTTACCTACCGTCGATGCAAAACGATTGGAAACATCGAACATAACGTATTCGTGCAAATTATCGATAGAAAGAACGATTGCGGGAGCTGGGAAGTGAATCCGTACCTACCGTTGATGCAAAACGATTGGAAACATCGAACATCACGTATTCGTGAAAATTATCGATAGAAAGAACGATTGCGGGAGCTGGGAAGTGAATCCTTACCTACCGTCGATGCAAAACGATTGGAAACATCGAACATCACGTATTCGTGAAAATTATCGATAGAAAGAACGATTGCGGGAGCTGGGAAGTGAATCCTTACCTACCGTTGATGCAAAACGATTGGAAACATCGAACATCGTAAGTATTCACTTCCCAGCTCCCGCAATCGTTCTTTCTATGGATAATTTGCACGAATACGTGCTATTCGATGTTTGCAATCGTTTTGCATCGACGGTAGGTACGGATTCACTTCCCAGCTCCCGCAATCGTTCTTTCCATCGATAATTTGCACGAATACGTGCCATTCGATGTTTCCAATCGTTTTGCATCAACGTTAGGTAAGCATTCACTTCCCGGCTCCCGCAATCGTTCTTTCCATGGATAATTTGCACGAATACGTGCTATTCGATGTTTCCAATCGTTTTGCATCAACGGTAGGTAAGTATTCACTTCCCACCTCCCGCAATCGTTCTTTCTATGGATAATTTGCACGAATACGTGCTATTCGATGTTTGCAATCGTTTTGCATCGACGGTAGGTAAGGATTCACTTCCCAGCTCCCGCAATCGTTCTTTCCATCGATAATTTGCACGAATACGTGCCATTCGATGTTTCCAATCGTTTTGCATAGACGGTAGGTAAGGATTCACTTCCCAGCTCTCGCAATCGTTCTTTCTATCGATAATTTGCACGAATACGTGATGTCCAATGTTTCCAATCGTTTTGCATCAACGATAGGTAAGGATTCACTTCCCGGCTCCCGCAATCGTTCTTTCCATCGATAATTTGCACGAATACGTGCTATTCGATGTTTGCAATCGTTTTGCATCGACGGTAGGTAAGGATTCACTTCCCAGCTCCCGCAATCGTTCTTTCCATCGATAATTTGCACGAATACGTGCCATTCGATGTTTCCAATCGTTTTGCATCGACGGTAGGTAAGGATTCACTTCCCAGCTCCCGCAATCGTTCTTTCTATCGATAATTTGCACGAATACGTGTTGTTCGATGTTTCCAATCGTTTTGCATCAACGTTAGGTAAGGATTCATTTCCCGGCTCCCGCAATCGTTCTTTCCATCGATAATTTGCACGAATACGTGCTATTCGATGTTTCCAATCGTGTTGCATCGACGGTCGGTAAGCATTCACTTCCCAGCTCCGGCAATCGTTCTTTCCAAATTATCGATAGAAAGAACGATTGCGGGAGCTGGGAAGTGAATCCTTACCTACCGTCGATGCAAAACGATTGCAAACATCGAATAGCACGTATTCGTGCAAATTATCCATAGAAAGAACGATTGCGGGAGCTGGGAAGTGAATACTTACCTAACGTTGATGCAAAACGATTGGAAACATCGAACACCACGTATTCGTGCAAATTATCGATGGAAAGAACGATTGCGGGAGCTGGGAAGTGAATCCTTACCTACCGTCAATGCAAAACGATTGGAAACATCGAATAGTACGTATTCGTGCAAATAATCGATGGAAAGAACGATTGCGGGAGCCGGGAAGTGAATGCTTATGTTACGTCCTCGTCGGGATCCGTGTTGCCCAGCGGGAACGTGCGCCGAATCTTCAACAGGATACGCTCGCAATTTCGATCTGTGACTGGTCTCTTAGGACAGTCAACCGGGATCGGGACGTTAAGATGCGGTGGGGTCAGGAAAACAATTGGTATCGATTGTTTATGAGTTATATTTACGTCCACTTTCTTTTTTTTTTCTTATTTAATACAGTGGAGGCTGTTACATTATTCCTCGCGGAGAAATATAGTTTGAAATAACAACGTATGATACTCTTCCGGGACCGGCTCGCCTTCGGGGACGTTTGGTTGACCAGGGAACCGGTCGCTAATAAATACGGGATAATATCCCGGGTAATTCGGATAAATCTGTTGATGTGGCCACTCCTCGTCGCTGTCCGGAGGGTCGAGTTGCTGTTGCGGGGATGGGGGACTGACCGGGGGGTCGATATAGGGCCGGTAGTATTCGGGCGTGGTTGCCCTTGAATCTACCGAGGATGTAGTTGTCTGAGCCGGGGATGACGAGTAAACTAGTTGTCGTCTAGCGAAGGGCTGCGGAGTTTGTTCGGATGCGTGGGAGATGGGGGAGTATGAGATGGACAAAGGCGATGCGTGAGGCGAGGAAGGCAACACGGGTATTTGGGCGGAGGGACCCCGCGAAGTCGAGGGCTCGGGCGAACCCCCGACTGTCAAGTCGATGATGGACGGAACGGCCCCGGCGCCAGCGGTTGTCGAGTCGATCGGCGCCCGTGGAGAATCCAGCGTCAGGTCGACTGGCGCCGGTGGAGAATCTAACGTCAGGTCGATCAACGGCCCAGTCTCTTGCGCCAATTGCACGCGACGGGCGGCGATCAGCTCCCGGCGCCTGATATTGTGGCGGAGCCGCGACTGGACCCCTCTCCTACGCCTTCGCCTATTTCCAGCGGGCATCTACCGAACACATTCGGCGAGTAGTAAGTTGTTCGTATAAAATGGAAGACCGATGAAATGTCAAGTGTTACTGTTTATTAATGCTCACCTTTACCTATCGGTCGACTACAGTTGAGAGTACAAGTAACAAATGGTGGATCGTGCTGACGATTTGCCGCTTACAGGCGCAACTACAACGAACTCGTCGAACTTCACCGTTAGACTACCGGATTGAACTTCACTCGTATAGAACTTGATGTTTCTAACTTCTCGGTTGGAACTGAACTGCCTTGCGACCGTTCGCTCCGCTCTTTTATTCCTCCCAGGTGCTGATGCAGCAGCCCCTACTGCCGCAGCCAGAAGATGCTGATGCAGCAGGGGCCACCGTCCTGGGAACGACTGTTCCGCGACGGTTCTCGCGGTTCGTATTTCTGCAACGTGTGCATTCCCGAGCGACAGTTGTTATCGCCCTCGCGACGGTTCTCGCGCTTCGTATCTTTGCAACGTGTGCATTCCTGAGCGACAGTTGTTATCGCTCTCGCGACGGTTCTCGCGCTTCGTATCTTTGCAACGTGTGCATTCCTGAGCGACAGTTGTTATCGCTCTGGGAACGGATGCTGATGCATCGAGGTATATCGTCTTGTTCAGCGGATTATTACCCGATCCTTTCCCAGGCCTTGACTCTGGAATGCCCACGTGCGAGACAGCGCTATCCCTTCGCTATTGTCGTCAGCACTTATCCGTGCTTGTCCTTAACTTGAAAGGACAAACACGGATTGGTCCGCACACCCTGATTCGTCACGGTACTTAATCTACGTATTCTTATAATCTATCTTATCATAGGTGTAACTTAAGAAGTTGCTTAGACTTAATGCTACCATCAGGACAATTATCAGTGTGTGTGTGTGTGTGGCCGTACGTCGATGTGTGGTAGAGAACTGCCTATGGTAACATACATTTTTATTGGTTACGGGTAATAGCGAGATGGATTGGCTACTTTGTGACAATTTGGGAATTGCCATCGGTTGGGTCAGGTTTGGATTATATTGGGTGGTTGTGTCGGTTAGGTCGGTGTTATGCTGCACACGAGTTTTGGTTGGGTTTCGGTTAGGTTTGAGTTAGGTTTGGGTTAGGTTTGGGTTAGGTTTGATTTATATTAGGTGGTTGTGTAGGTTAGGTTTGCGCGATGTTGTACATAAATTGTGGTTAGGTTTGGTTTAGGTTTGGGTCTGGTTTGGGTCAGGTTTGCGATAAATTATATATAAACTTTGGTTAGGTTAGGATTCGGTTGGACCTATTTTTGGGTCCGGTTTAGGTTAGGTTTGGGTATGATAGGGTTTTTGGCCCAGGGGGTCAGGTTTGGATTAGGGTTTTTCGGAATTTCGGTTAGGTTAGGTTTGGGTTAGATGCGAGTCTCGATTTTCTAGCGTTCTACTTCGGCAGTAAGTCAACGACTTCTAGCCGCCCCGACCCGGCTCGCTATCTCTTCGTTTAAAGAATTTGAATTCGTTATCTCAAAATTTTCATTGGAAGTTTCGGAAAAAGTGGACAGGCTATTTTATAGCCGGCACGATACAGTTTAACTTTGTCCTCTTTGCGTTTCTTCCTAATGTTTACCGTTTACTGGTGGCATGACGGCAAAATGTCCGATTTTTGGTGGAAAGTACAGTAGGTACCACTAGGAACGTCCGTATTCGAATTCTGGTTTCCTGGGTAGTATTCCAGTGGGACGGCGATCAACCTGGCGAATTTTTGATTTTTCGATTTTTGTTTCCAAAAACCACGAAATTCTTATATATCGAAGAGTATGGCTTTTTCCTGATTTCGATGCAATTCTTACGCTGTTAAAAACTGGCGCCCCCACGGCCACACTAACCACAACCTACCCTGTATCCGTATAGTGGGTCGATTCGGGTGCGCGTTGTACCTACGCATCGTCACGTTTCGGAGAATCCCGGGACGTGACACTTACCTAACGTTTATGCAAAACGATTGGAAACATCGAACATAACGTATTCGTGCAAATTATCGATAGAAAGAACGATTGCGGGAGCTGGGAAGTGAATCCGTACCTACCGTTGATGCAAAACGATTGGAAACATCGAGTAGCACGGTATTCGTGCAAATTATCGATGGAAAGAACGATTGCGGGAGCCGGGAAGTGAATCCTTACCTATCGTTGATGCAAAACGATTGGAAACATTGAACATCACGTATTCGTGCAAATTATCGATAGAAAGAACGATTGCGGGATTTGGGAAGTGAATCCGTACCTACCGTCGATGCAAAACGATTGCAAACATCGAATAGCACGTATTCGTGCAAATTATCGATGGAAAGAACGATTGCGGGAGCCGGGAAGTGAATGCTTACCTAACGTTGATGCAAAACGATTGGAAACATCGAATAGCACGTATTCGTGCAAATTATCCATAGAAAGAACGATTGCGGGAGCTGGGAAGTGAATACTTACCTATCGTTGATGCAAAACGATTGGAAACATCGAACACCACGTATTCGTGCAAATTATCGATGGAAAGAACGATTGCGGGAGCCGGGAAGTGAATCCTTACCTACCGTTGATGCAAAACGATTGGAAACATCGAACATCACGTATTCGTGCAAATTATTGATAGAAAGAACGATTGCGGGAGCTGGGAAGTGAATCCTTACCTACCGTCGATGCAAAACGATTGGAAACATCGAATAGCACGTATTCGTGTAAATTATCGATGGAAAGAACGATTGCGGGAGCCGGGAAGTGAATCCTTACCTACCGTTGATGCAAAACGATTGGAAACATCGAACATCACGTATTCGTGAAAATTATCGATAGAAAGAACGATTGCGGGAGCTGGGAAGTGAATCCTTACCTACCGTCGATGCAAAACGATTGGAAACATCGAACATAACGTATTCGTGCAAATTATCGATAGAAAGAACGATTGCGGGAGCTGGGAAGTGAATCCGTACCTACCGTTGATGCAAAACGATTGGAAACATCGAACATCACGTATTCGTGAAAATTATCGATAGAAAGAACGATTGCGGGAGCTGGGAAGTGAATCCTTACCTACCGTCGATGCAAAACGATTGGAAACATCGAATAGCACGTATTCGTGCAAATTATCGATGGAAAGAACGATTGCGGGAGCCGGGAAGTGAATCCTTACCTACCGTTGATGCAAAACGATTGGAAACATCGAACATCGTAAGTATTCACTTCCCAGCTCCCGCAATCGTTCTTTCTATGGATAATTTGCACGAATACGTGCTATTCGATGTTTGCAATCGTTTTGCATCGACGGTAGGTACGGATTCACTTCCCAGCTCCCGCAATCGTTCTTTCCATCGATAATTTGCACGAATACGTGCCATTCGATGTTTCCAATCGTTTTGCATCAACGTTAGGTAAGCATTCACTTCCCGGCTCCCGCAATCGTTCTTTCCATGGATAATTTGCACGAATACGTGCTATTCGATGTTTCCAATCGTTTTGCATCAACGGTAGGTAAGTATTCACTTCCCACCTCCCGCAATCGTTCTTTCTATGGATAATTTGCACGAATACGTGCTATTCGATGTTTGCAATCGTTTTGCATCGACGGTAGGTAAGGATTCACTTCCCAGCTCCCGCAATCGTTCTTTCCATCGATAATTTGCACGAATACGTGCCATTCGATGTTTCCAATCGTTTTGCATAGACGGTAGGTAAGGATTCACTTCCCAGCTCTCGCAATCGTTCTTTCTATCGATAATTTGCACGAATACGTGATGTCCAATGTTTCCAATCGTTTTGCATCAACGATAGGTAAGGATTCACTTCCCGGCTCCCGCAATCGTTCTTTCCATCGATAATTTGCACGAATACGTGCTATTCGATGTTTGCAATCGTTTTGCATCGACGGTAGGTAAGGATTCACTTCCCAGCTCCCGCAATCGTTCTTTCCATCGATAATTTGCACGAATACGTGCCATTCGATGTTTCCAATCGTTTTGCATCGACGGTAGGTAAGGATTCACTTCCCAGCTCCCGCAATCGTTCTTTCTATCGATAATTTGCACGAATACGTGCTATTCGATGTTTCCAATCGTTTTGCATCGACGGTAGGTAAGGATTCACTTCCCAGCTCCCGCAATCGTTCTTTCTATCGATAATTTGCACGAATACGTGTTGTTCGATGTTTCCAATCGTTTTGCATCAACGTTAGGTAAGGATTCATTTCCCGGCTCCCGCAATCGTTCTTTCCATCGATAATTTGCACGAATACGTGCTATTCGATGTTTCCAATCGTGTTGCATCGACGGTCGGTAAGCATTCACTTCCCAGCTCCGGCAATCGTTCTTTCCAAATTATCGATAGAAAGAACGATTGCGGGAGCTGGGAAGTGAATCCTTACCTACCGTCGATGCAAAACGATTGCAAACATCGAATAGCACGTATTCGTGCAAATTATCCATAGAAAGAACGATTGCGGGAGCTGGGAAGTGAATACTTACCTAACGTTGATGCAAAACGATTGGAAACATCGAACACCACGTATTCGTGCAAATTATCGATGGAAAGAACGATTGCGGGAGCTGGGAAGTGAATCCTTACCTACCGTCAATGCAAAACGATTGGAAACATCGAATAGTACGTATTCGTGCAAATAATCGATGGAAAGAACGATTGCGGGAGCCGGGAAGTGAATGCTTACCTAACGTTTATGCAAAACGATTGGAAACATCGAACATAACGTATTCGTGCAAATTATCGATAGAAAGAACGATTGCGGGAGCTGGGAAGTGAATCCGTACCTACCGTTGATGCAAAACGATTGGAAACATCGAGTAGCACGGTATTCGTGCAAATTATCGATGGAAAGAACGATTGCGGGAGCCGGGAAGTGAATCCTTACCTATCGTTGATGCAAAACGATTGGAAACATTGAACATCACGTATTCGTGCAAATTATCGATAGAAAGAACGATTGCGGGATTTGGGAAGTGAATCCGTACCTACCGTCGATGCAAAACGATTGCAAACATCGAATAGCACGTATTCGTGCAAATTATCGATGGAAAGAACGATTGCGGGAGCCGGGAAGTGAATGCTTACCTAACGTTGATGCAAAACGATTGGAAACATCGAACATAACGTATTCGTGCAAATTATCGATAGAAAGAACGATTGCGGGAGCTGGGAAGTGAATCCGTACCTACCGTCGATGCAAAACGATTGCAAACATCGAATAGCACGTATTCGTGTAAATTATCGATGGAAAGAACGATTGCGGGAGCCGGGAAGTGAATCCTTACCTACCGTTGATGCAAAACGATTGGAAACATCGAACATCACGTATTCGTGCAAATTATCGATAGAAAGAACGATTGCGGGAGCTGGGAAGTGAATCCTTACCTACCGTCGATGCAAAACGATTGGAAACATCGAACATAACGTATTCGTGCAAATTATCGATAGAAAGAACGATTGCGGGAGCTGGGAAGTGAATCCGTACCTACCGTTGATGCAAAACGATTGGAAACATCGAACATCACGTATTCGTGAAAATTATCGATAGAAAGAACGATTGCGGGAGCTGGGAAGTGAATCCTTACCTACCGTCGATGCAAAACGATTGGAAACATCGAATAGCACGTATTCGTGCAAATTATCGATGGAAAGAACGATTGCGGGAGCCGGGAAGTGAATCCTTACCTACCGTTGATGCAAAACGATTGGAAACATCGAACATCACGTATTCGTGAAAATTATCGATAGAAAGAACGATTGCGGGAGCTGGGAAGTGAATCCTTACCTACCGTCGATGCAAAACGATTGGAAACATCGAATAGCACGTATTCGTGCAAATTATCGATGGAAAGAACGATTGCGGGAGCCGGGAAGTGAATCCTTACCTACCGTTGATGCAAAACGATTGGAAACATCGAACATCACGTATTCGTGCAAATTATCGATAGAAAGAACGATTGCGGGAGCTGGGAAGTGAATCCTTACCTACCGTCGATGCAAAACGATTGGAAACATCGAATATCACGTATTCGTGCCAATTATCCAATCGTTTTGCATCGACGGTAGGTAAGGATTCACTTCCCAGCTCCCGCAATCGTTCTTTACATCGATAATTTGCACGAATACGTGCCATTCGATGTTTCCAATCGTTTTGCATCGACGGTAGGTAAGGATTCACTTCCCAGCTCCCGCAATCGTTCTTTCTATCGATAATATGCACGAATACGTGATGTTCGATGTTTTCAATCGTTTTGCATCAACGTTAGGTAAGTATTCACTTCCCAGCTCCCGCAATCGTTCTTTCTATGGATAATTTGCACGAATACGTGCTATTCGATGTTTGCAATCGTTTTGCATCGACGGTAGGTACGGATTCACTTCCCAGCTCCCGCAATCGTTCTTTCCATCGATAATTTGCACGAATACGTGCCATTCGATGTTTCCAATCGTTTTGCATCAACGTTAGGTAAGCATTCACTTCCCGGCTCCCGCAATCGTTCTTTCCATGGATAATTTGCACGAATACGTGCTATTCGATGTTTCCAATCGTTTTGCATCAACGGTAGGTAAGTATTCACTTCCCACCTCCCGCAATCGTTCTTTCTATGGATAATTTGCACGAATACGTGCTATTCGATGTTTGCAATCGTTTTGCATCGACGGTAGGTAAGGATTCACTTCCCAGCTCCCGCAATCGTTCTTTCCATCGATAATTTGCACGAATACGTGCCATTCGATGTTTCCAATCGTTTTGCATAGACGGTAGGTAAGGATTCACTTCCCAGCTCTCGCAATCGTTCTTTCTATCGATAATTTGCACGAATACGTGATGTCCAATGTTTCCAATCGTTTTGCATCAACGATAGGTAAGGATTCATTTCCCGGCTCCCGCAATCGTTCTTTCCATCGATAATTTGCACGAATACGTGCTATTCGATGTTTCCAATCGTGTTGCATCGACGGTCGGTAAGCATTCACTTCCCAGCTCCGGCAATCGTTCTTTCCAAATTATCGATAGAAAGAACGATTGCGGGAGCTGGGAAGTGAATCCTTACCTACCGTCGATGCAAAACGATTGCAAACATCGAATAGCACGTATTCGTGCAAATTATCCATAGAAAGAACGATTGCGGGAGCTGGGAAGTGAATACTTACCTAACGTTGATGCAAAACGATTGGAAACATCGAACACCACGTATTCGTGCAAATTATCGATGGAAAGAACGATTGCGGGAGCTGGGAAGTGAATCCTTACCTACCGTCAATGCAAAACGATTGGAAACATCGAATAGTACGTATTCGTGCAAATAATCGATGGAAAGAACGATTGCGGGAGCCGGGAAGTGAATGCTTACCTAACGTTTATGCAAAACGATTGGAAACATCGAACATAACGTATTCGTGCAAATTATCGATAGAAAGAACGATTGCGGGAGCTGGGAAGTGAATCCGTACCTACCGTTGATGCAAAACGATTGGAAACATCGAGTAGCACGGTATTCGTGCAAATTATCGATGGAAAGAACGATTGCGGGAGCCGGGAAGTGAATGCTTACCTAACGTTGATGCAAAACGATTGGAAACATCGAATAGCACGTATTCGTGCAAATTATCCATAGAAAGAACGATTGCGGGAGCTGGGAAGTGAATACTTACCTATCGTTGATGCAAAACGATTGGAAACATCGAACACCACGTATTCGTGCAAATTATCGATGGAAAGAACGATTGCGGGAGCCGGGAAGTGAATCCTTACCTACCGTTGATGCAAAACGATTGGAAACATCGAACATCACGTATTCGTGCAAATTATTGATAGAAAGAACGATTGCGGGAGCTGGGAAGTGAATCCTTACCTACCGTCGATGCAAAACGATTGGAAACATCGAATAGCACGTATTCGTGTAAATTATCGATGGAAAGAACGATTGCGGGAGCCGGGAAGTGAATCCTTACCTACCGTTGATGCAAAACGATTGGAAACATTGAACATCACGTATTCGTGCAAATTATCGATAGAAAGAACGATTGCGGGATTTGGGAAGTGAATCCGTACCTACCGTCGATGCAAAACGATTGCAAACATCGAATAGCACGTATTCGTGCAAATTATCGATGGAAAGAACGATTGCGGGAGCCGGGAAGTGAATGCTTACCTAACGTTGATGCAAAACGATTGGAAACATCGAACATAACGTATTCGTGCAAATTATCGATAGAAAGAACGATTGCGGGAGCTGGGAAGTGAATCCGTACCTACCGTCGATGCAAAACGATTGCAAACATCGAATAGCACGTATTCGTGTAAATTATCGATGGAAAGAACGATTGCGGGAGCCGGGAAGTGAATCCTTACCTACCGTTGATGCAAAACGATTGGAAACATCGAACATCACGTATTCGTGCAAATTATCGATAGAAAGAACGATTGCGGGAGCTGGGAAGTGAATCCTTACCTACCGTCGATGCAAAACGATTGGAAACATCGAACATAACGTATTCGTGCAAATTATCGATAGAAAGAACGATTGCGGGAGCTGGGAAGTGAATCCGTACCTACCGTTGATGCAAAACGATTGGAAACATCGAACATCACGTATTCGTGAAAATTATCGATAGAAAGAACGATTGCGGGAGCTGGGAAGTGAATCCTTACCTACCGTCGATGCAAAACGATTGGAAACATCGAATAGCACGTATTCGTGCAAATTATCGATGGAAAGAACGATTGCGGGAGCCGGGAAGTGAATCCTTACCTACCGTTGATGCAAAACGATTGGAAACATCGAACATCACGTATTCGTGAAAATTATCGATAGAAAGAACGATTGCGGGAGCTGGGAAGTGAATCCTTACCTACCGTCGATGCAAAACGATTGGAAACATCGAATAGCACGTATTCGTGCAAATTATCGATGGAAAGAACGATTGCGGGAGCCGGGAAGTGAATCCTTACCTACCGTTGATGCAAAACGATTGGAAACATCGAACATCACGTATTCGTGCAAATTATCGATAGAAAGAACGATTGCGGGAGCTGGGAAGTGAATCCTTACCTACCGTCGATGCAAAACGATTGGAAACATCGAATATCACGTATTCGTGCCAATTATCCAATCGTTTTGCATCGACGGTAGGTAAGGATTCACTTCCCAGCTCCCGCAATCGTTCTTTACATCGATAATTTGCACGAATACGTGCCATTCGATGTTTCCAATCGTTTTGCATCGACGGTAGGTAAGGATTCACTTCCCAGCTCCCGCAATCGTTCTTTCTATCGATAATATGCACGAATACGTGATGTTCGATGTTTTCAATCGTTTTGCATCAACGTTAGGTAAGTATTCACTTCCCAGCTCCCGCAATCGTTCTTTCTATGGATAATTTGCACGAATACGTGCTATTCGATGTTTGCAATCGTTTTGCATCGACGGTAGGTACGGATTCACTTCCCAGCTCCCGCAATCGTTCTTTCCATCGATAATTTGCACGAATACGTGCCATTCGATGTTTCCAATCGTTTTGCATCAACGTTAGGTAAGCATTCACTTCCCGGCTCCCGCAATCGTTCTTTCCATGGATAATTTGCACGAATACGTGCTATTCGATGTTTCCAATCGTTTTGCATCAACGGTAGGTAAGTATTCACTTCCCACCTCCCGCAATCGTTCTTTCTATGGATAATTTGCACGAATACGTGCTATTCGATGTTTACAATCGTTTTGCATCAACGATAGGTAAGGATTCATTTCCCGGCTCCCGCAATCGTTCTTTCCATCGATAATTTGCACGAATACGTGCTATTCGATGTTTCCAATCGTGTTGCATCGACGGTCGGTAAGCATTCACTTCCCAGCTCCGGCAATCGTTCTTTCCAAATTATCGATAGAAAGAACGATTGCGGGAGCTGGGAAGTGAATCCTTACCTACCGTCGATGCAAAACGATTGCAAACATCGAATAGCACGTATTCGTGCAAATTATCCATAGAAAGAACGATTGCGGGAGCTGGGAAGTGAATACTTACCTAACGTTGATGCAAAACGATTGGAAACATCGAACACCACGTATTCGTGCAAATTATCGATGGAAAGAACGATTGCGGGAGCTGGGAAGTGAATCCTTACCTACCGTCAATGCAAAACGATTGGAAACATCGAATAGTACGTATTCGTGCAAATAATCGATGGAAAGAACGATTGCGGGAGCCGGGAAGTGAATGCTTACCTAACGTTTATGCAAAACGATTGGAAACATCGAACATAACGTATTCGTGCAAATTATCGATAGAAAGAACGATTGCGGGAGCTGGGAAGTGAATCCGTACCTACCGTTGATGCAAAACGATTGGAAACATCGAGTAGCACGGTATTCGTGCAAATTATCGATGGAAAGAACGATTGCGGGAGCCGGGAAGTGAATGCTTACCTAACGTTGATGCAAAACGATTGGAAACATCGAATAGCACGTATTCGTGCAAATTATCCATAGAAAGAACGATTGCGGGAGCTGGGAAGTGAATACTTACCTATCGTTGATGCAAAACGATTGGAAACATCGAACACCACGTATTCGTGCAAATTATCGATGGAAAGAACGATTGCGGGAGCCGGGAAGTGAATCCTTACCTACCGTTGATGCAAAACGATTGGAAACATCGAACATCACGTATTCGTGCAAATTATTGATAGAAAGAACGATTGCGGGAGCTGGGAAGTGAATCCTTACCTACCGTCGATGCAAAACGATTGGAAACATCGAATAGCACGTATTCGTGTAAATTATCGATGGAAAGAACGATTGCGGGAGCCGGGAAGTGAATCCTTACCTACCGTTGATGCAAAACGATTGGAAACATCGAACATCACGTATTCGTGAAAATTATCGATAGAAAGAACGATTGCGGGAGCTGGGAAGTGAATCCTTACCTACCGTCGATGCAAAACGATTGGAAACATCGAACATAACGTATTCGTGCAAATTATCGATAGAAAGAACGATTGCGGGAGCTGGGAAGTGAATCCGTACCTACCGTTGATGCAAAACGATTGGAAACATCGAACATCACGTATTCGTGAAAATTATCGATAGAAAGAACGATTGCGGGAGCTGGGAAGTGAATCCTTACCTACCGTCGATGCAAAACGATTGGAAACATCGAATAGCACGTATTCGTGCAAATTATCGATGGAAAGAACGATTGCGGGAGCCGGGAAGTGAATCCTTACCTACCGTTGATGCAAAACGATTGGAAACATCGAACATCGTAAGTATTCACTTCCCAGCTCCCGCAATCGTTCTTTCTATGGATAATTTGCACGAATACGTGCTATTCGATGTTTGCAATCGTTTTGCATCGACGGTAGGTACGGATTCACTTCCCAGCTCCCGCAATCGTTCTTTCCATCGATAATTTGCACGAATACGTGCCATTCGATGTTTCCAATCGTTTTGCATCAACGTTAGGTAAGCATTCACTTCCCGGCTCCCGCAATCGTTCTTTCCATGGATAATTTGCACGAATACGTGCTATTCGATGTTTCCAATCGTTTTGCATCAACGGTAGGTAAGTATTCACTTCCCACCTCCCGCAATCGTTCTTTCTATGGATAATTTGCACGAATACGTGCTATTCGATGTTTGCAATCGTTTTGCATCGACGGTAGGTAAGGATTCACTTCCCAGCTCCCGCAATCGTTCTTTCCATCGATAATTTGCACGAATACGTGCCATTCGATGTTTCCAATCGTTTTGCATAGACGGTAGGTAAGGATTCACTTCCCAGCTCTCGCAATCGTTCTTTCTATCGATAATTTGCACGAATACGTGATGTCCAATGTTTCCAATCGTTTTGCATCAACGATAGGTAAGGATTCACTTCCCGGCTCCCGCAATCGTTCTTTCCATCGATAATTTGCACGAATACGTGCTATTCGATGTTTGCAATCGTTTTGCATCGACGGTAGGTAAGGATTCACTTCCCAGCTCCCGCAATCGTTCTTTCCATCGATAATTTGCACGAATACGTGCCATTCGATGTTTCCAATCGTTTTGCATCGACGGTAGGTAAGGATTCACTTCCCAGCTCCCGCAATCGTTCTTTCTATCGATAATTTGCACGAATACGTGCTATTCGATGTTTCCAATCGTTTTGCATCGACGGTAGGTAAGGATTCACTTCCCAGCTCCCGCAATCGTTCTTTCTATCGATAATTTGCACGAATACGTGTTGTTCGATGTTTCCAATCGTTTTGCATCAACGTTAGGTAAGGATTCATTTCCCGTCTCCCGCAATCGTTCTTTCCATCGATAATTTGCACGAATACGTGCTATTCGATGTTTCCAATCGTGTTGCATCGACGGTCGGTAAGCATTCACTTCCCAGCTCCGGCAATCGTTCTTTCCAAATTATCGATAGAAAGAACGATTGCGGGAGCTGGGAAGTGAATCCTTACCTACCGTCGATGCAAAACGATTGCAAACATCGAATAGCACGTATTCGTGCAAATTATCCATAGAAAGAACGATTGCGGGAGCTGGGAAGTGAATACTTACCTAACGTTGATGCAAAACGATTGGAAACATCGAACACCACGTATTCGTGCAAATTATCGATGGAAAGAACGATTGCGGGAGCTGGGAAGTGAATCCTTACCTACCGTCAATGCAAAACGATTGGAAACATCGAATAGTACGTATTCGTGCAAATAATCGATGGAAAGAACGATTGCGGGAGCCGGGAAGTGAATGCTTACCTAACGTTTATGCAAAACGATTGGAAACATCGAACATAACGTATTCGTGCAAATTATCGATAGAAAGAACGATTGCGGGAGCTGGGAAGTGAATCCGTACCTACCGTTGATGCAAAACGATTGGAAACATCGAGTAGCACGGTATTCGTGCAAATTATCGATGGAAAGAACGATTGCGGGAGCTGGGAAGTGAATCCTTACCTACCGTCAATGCAAAACGATTGGAAACATCGAATAGTACGTATTCGTGCAAATAATCGATGGAAAGAACGATTGCGGGAGCCGGGAAGTGAATGCTTACCTAACGTTTATGCAAAACGATTGGAAACATCGAACATAACGTATTCGTGCAAATTATCGATAGAAAGAACGATTGCGGGAGCTGGGAAGTGAATCCGTACCTACCGTTGATGCAAAACGATTGGAAACATCGAGTAGCACGGTATTCGTGCAAATTATCGATGGAAAGAACGATTGCGGGAGCCGGGAAGTGAATCCTTACCTATCGTTGATGCAAAACGATTGGAAACATTGAACATCACGTATTCGTGCAAATTATCGATAGAAAGAACGATTGCGGGATTTGGGAAGTGAATCCGTACCTACCGTCGATGCAAAACGATTGCAAACATCGAATAGCACGTATTCGTGCAAATTATCGATGGAAAGAACGATTGCGGGAGCCGGGAAGTGAATGCTTACCTAACGTTGATGCAAAACGATTGGAAACATCGAACATAACGTATTCGTGCAAATTATCGATAGAAAGAACGATTGCGGGAGCTGGGAAGTGAATCCGTACCTACCGTCGATGCAAAACGATTGCAAACATCGAATAGCACGTATTCGTGTAAATTATCGATGGAAAGAACGATTGCGGGAGCCGGGAAGTGAATCCTTACCTACCGTTGATGCAAAACGATTGGAAACATCGAACATCACGTATTCGTGCAAATTATCGATAGAAAGAACGATTGCGGGAGCTGGGAAGTGAATCCTTACCTACCGTCGATGCAAAACGATTGGAAACATCGAACATAACGTATTCGTGCAAATTATCGATAGAAAGAACGATTGCGGCAGCTGGGAAGTGAATCCGTACCTACCGTTGATGCAAAACGATTGGAAACATCGAACATCACGTATTCGTGAAAATTATCGATAGAAAGAACGATTGCGGGAGCTGGGAAGTGAATCCTTACCTACCGTCGATGCAAAACGATTGGAAACATCGAATAGCACGTATTCGTGCAAATTATCGATGGAAAGAACGATTGCGGGAGCCGGGAAGTGAATCCTTACCTACCGTTGATGCAAAACGATTGGAAACATCGAACATCACGTATTCGTGAAAATTATCGATAGAAAGAACGATTGCGGGAGCTGGGAAGTGAATCCTTACCTACCGTCGATGCAAAACGATTGGAAACAACGAATAGCACGTATTCGTGCAAATTATCGATGGAAAGAACGATTGCGGGAGCCGGGAAGTGAATCCTTACCTACCGTTGATGCAAAACGATTGGAAACATCGAACATCACGTATTCGTGCAAATTATCGATAGAAAGAACGATTGCGGGAGCTGGGAAGTGAATCCTTACCTACCGTCGATGCAAAACGATTGGAAACATCGAATATCACGTATTCGTGCCAATTATCCAATCGTTTTGCATCGACGGTAGGTAAGGATTCACTTCCCAGCTCCCGCAATCGTTCTTTACATCGATAATTTGCACGAATACGTGCCATTCGATGTTTCCAATCGTTTTGCATCGACGGTAGGTAAGGATTCACTTCCCAGCTCCCGCAATCGTTCTTTCTATCGATAATTTGCACGAATACGTGATGTTCGATGTTTTCAATCGTTTTGCATCAACGTTAGGTAAGTATTCACTTCCCAGCTCCCGCAATCGTTCTTTCTATGGATAATTTGCACGAATACGTGCTATTCGATGTTTGCAATCGTTTTGCATCGACGGTAGGTACGGATTCACTTCCCAGCTCCCGCAATCGTTCTTTCCATGGATAATTTGCACGAATACGTGCTATTCGATGTTTCCAATCGTTTTGCATCAACGGTTGGTAAGTATTCACTTCCCAGCTCCCGCAATCGTTCTTTCTATGGATAATTTGCACGAATACGTGCTATTCGATGTTTGCAATCGTTTTCCATCGACGGTAGGTAAGGATTCACTTCCCAGCTCCCGCAATCGTTCTTTCCATCGATAATTTGCACGAATACGTGCCATTCGATGTTTCCAATCGTTTTGCATCGACGGTAGGTAAGGATTCACTTCCCAGCTCCCGCAATCGTTCTTTCTATCGATAATTTGCACGAATACGTGCTATTCGATGTTTCCAATCGTTTTGCATCAACGGTAGGTAAGTATTCACTTCCCAGCTCCCGCAATCGTTCTTTCTATCGATAATTTGCACGAATACGTGATGTTCAATGTTTCCAATCGTTTTGCATCAACGATAGGTAAGGATTCACTTCCCGGCTCCCGCAATCGTTCTTTCCATCGATAATTTGCACGAATACGTGCTATTCGATGTTTGCAATCGTTTTGCATCGACGGTAGGTAAGGATTCACTTCCCAGCTCCCGCAATCGTTCTTTCCATCGATAATTTGCACGAATACGTGCCATTCGATGTTTCCAATCGTTTTGCATCGACGGTAGGTAAGGATTCACTTCCCAGCTCCCGCAATCGTTCTTTCTATCGATAATTTGCACGAATACGTGCTATTCGATGTTTCCAATCGTTTTGCATCGACGGTAGGTAAGGATTCACTTCCCAGCTCCCGCAATCGTTCTTTCCATCGATAATTTGCACGAATACGTGCCATTCGATGTTTCCAATCGTTTTGCATCGACGGTAGGTAAGGATTCTCTTCCCAGCTCCCGCAATCGTTCTTTCTATCGATAATTTGCACGAATACGTGTTGTTCGATGTTTGCAATCGTTTTGCATCAACGTTAGGTAAGGATTCATTTCCCGGCTCCCGCAATCGTTCTTTCCTACGATAATTTGCACGAATACGTGCTATTCGATGTTTCCAATCGTGTTGCATCGACGGTCGGTAAGCATTCACTTCCCAGCTCCGGCAATCGTTCTTTCCAAATTATCGATAGAAAGAACGATTGCGGGAGCTGGGAAGTGAATCCTTACCTACCGTCGATGCAAAACGATTGGAAACATCGTATAGCACGTATTCGTGCAAATTATCGATGGAAAGAACGATTGCGGGAGCTGGGATGTGAATCCTTACTTACCGTCGATGCAAAACGATTGCAAACATCGAATAGCACGTATTCGTGCAAAGTATCCATAGAAAGCACGATTGCGGGAGCTGGGAAGTGAATACTTACCTACCGTTGATGCAAAACGATTGGAAACATCGAACACCACGTATTCGTGCAAATTATCGATGGAAAGAACGATTGCGGGAGCCGGGAAGTGAATACTTACCTACCGTTGATGCAAAACGATTGGAAACATCGAATAGCACGTATTCGTGCAAATTATCGATGGAAAGAACGATTGCGGGAGCTGGGAAGTGAATACTTACCTAACGTTGATGCAAAACGATTGGAAACATCGAATAGCACGTATTCGTGCAAATTATCGATGGAAAGAACGATTGCGGGAGCCGGGAAGTGAATCCTTACCTACCGTTGATGCAAAACGATTGGAAACATCGAATATCACGTATTCGTGCCAATTATCCAATCGTTTTGCATCGACGGTAGGTAAGGATTCACTTCCCGGCTCCCGCAATCGTTCTTTCCATCGATAATTTGCACGAATACGTGCCATTCGATGTTTCCAATCGTTTTGCATCAACGTTAGGTAAGCATTCACTTCCCGGCTCCCGCAATCGTTCTTTCCATGGATAATTTGCACGAATACGTGCTATTCGATGTTTCCAATCGTTTTGCATCAACGGTAGGTAAGTATTCACTTCCCAGCTCCCGCAATCGTTCTTTCTATGGATAATTTGCACGAATACGTGCTATTCGATGTTTGCAATCGTTTTGCATCGACGGTAGGTAAGGATTCACTTCCCAGCTCCCGCAATCGTTCTTTCCATCGATAATTTGCACGAATACGTGCCATTCGATGTTTCCAATCGTTTTGCATCAACGTTAGGTAAGCATTCACTTCCCGGCTCCCGCAATCGTTCTTTCCATGGATAATTTGCACGAATACGTGCTATTCGATGTTTCCAATCG
Source organism: Nomada ferruginata (assembly GCA_963583965.1). Lineage (NCBI taxonomy): Eukaryota > Metazoa > Arthropoda > Insecta > Hymenoptera > Apidae > Nomada > Nomada ferruginata. The sequence goes on along the minus strand of OY757225.1, from coordinate 800,093 downwards.
TTTTGCATCAACGGTAGGTAAGTATTCACTTCCCACCTCCCGCAATCGTTCTTTCTATGGATAATTTGCACGAATACGTGCTATTCGATGTTTGCAATCGTTTTGCATCGACGGTAGGTAAGGATTCACTTCCCAGCTCCCGCAATGGTTCTTTCCATCGATAATTTGCACGAATACGTGCCATTCGATGTTTCCAATCGTTTTGCATAGACGGTAGGTAAGGATTCACTTCCCAGCTCTCGCAATCGTTCTTTCTATCGATAATTTGCACGAATACGTGATGTTCAATGTTTCCAATCGTTTTGCATCAACGATAGGTAAGGATTCACTTCCCGGCTCCCGCAATCGTTCTTTCCATCGATAATTTGCACGAATACGTGCTATTCGATGTTTGCAATCGTTTTGCATCGACGGTAGGTAAGGATTCACTTCCCAGCTCCCGCAATCGTTCTTTCCATCGATAATTTGCACGAATACGTGCCATTCGATGTTTCCAATCGTTTTGCATCGACGGTAGGTAAGTATTCACTTCCCAGCTCCCGCAATCGTTCTTTCTATGGATAATTTGCACGAATACGTGCTATTCGATGTTTGCAATCGTTTTGCATCGACGGTAGGTAAGGATTCACTTCCCAGCTCCCGCAATCGTTCTTTCCATCGATAATTTGCACGAATACGTGCCATTCGATGTTTCCAATCGTTTTGCATCGACGGTAGGTAAGGATTCACTTCCCAGCTCCCGCAATCGTTCTTTCTATCGATAATTTGCACGAATACGTGCTATTCGATGTTTCCAATCGTTTTGCATCAACGGTAGGTAAGTATTCACTTCCCAGCTCCCGCAATCGTTCTTTCTATCGATAATTTGCACGAATACGTGATGTTCAATGTTTCCAATCGTTTTGCATCAACGATAGGTAAGGATTCACTTCCCGGCTCCCGCAATCGTTCTTTCCATCGATAATTTGCACGAATACGTGCTATTCGATGTTTGCAATCGTTTTGCATCGACGGTAGGTAAGGATTCACTTCCCAGCTCCCGCAATCGTTCTTTCCATCGATAATTTGCACGAATACGTGCCATTCGATGTTTCCAATCGTTTTGCATCGACGGTAGGTAAGGATTCACTTCCCAGCTCCCGCAATCGTTCTTTCTATCGATAATTTGCACGAATACGTGCTATTCGATGTTTCCAATCGTTTTGCATCGACGGTAGGTAAGGATTCACTTCCCAGCTCCCGCAATCGTTCTTTCCATCGATAATTTGCACGAATACGTGCCATTCGATGTTTCCAATCGTTTTGCATCGACGGTAGGTAAGGATTCACTTCCCAGCTCCCGCAATCGTTCTTTCTATCGATAATTTGCACGAATACGTGCTATTCGATGTTTGCAATCGTTTTGCATCGACGGTAGGTACGGATTCACTTCCCAGCTCCCGCAATCGTTCTTTCCATCGATAATTTGCACGAATACGTGCCATTCGATGTTTCCAATCGTTTTGCATCAACGTTAGGTAAGCATTCACTTCCCGGCTCCCGCAATCGTTCTTTCCATGGATAATTTGCACGAATACGTGCTATTCGATGTTTCCAATCGTTTTACATCAACGGTAGGTAAGTATTCACTTCCCAGCTCCAGCAATCGTTCTTTCTATGGATAATTTGCAGGAATACGTGCTATTCGATGTTTGCAATCGTTTTGCATCGACGGTAGGTAAGGATTCACTTCCCAGCTCCCGCAATCGTTCTTTCCATCGATAATTTGCACGAATACGTGCCATTCGATGTTTCCAATCGTTTTGCATCAACGTTAGGTAAGCATTCACTTCCCGGCTCCCGCAATCGTTCTTTCCATGGATAATTTGCACGAATACGTGCTATTCGATGTTTCCAATCGTTTTGCATCAACGGTAGGTAAGTATTCACTTCCCACCTCCCGCAATCGTTCTTTCTATGGATAATTTGCACGAATACGTGCTATTCGATGTTTGCAATCGTTTTGCATCGACGGTAGGTAAGGATTCACTTCCCAGCTCCCGCAATCGTTCTTTCCATCGATAATTTGCACGAATACGTGCCATTCGATGTTTCCAATCGTTTTGCATAGACGGTAGGTAAGGATTCACTTCCCAGCTCTCGCAATCGTTCTTTCTATCGATAATTTGCACGAATACGTGATGTTCAATGTTTCCAATCGTTTTGCATCAACGATAGGTAAGGATTCACTTCCCGGCTCCCGCAATCGTTCTTTCCATCGATAATTTGCACGAATACGTGCTATTCGATGTTTGCAATCGTTTTGCATCGACGGTAGGTAAGGATTCACTTCCCAGCTCCCGCAATCGTTCTTTCCATCGATAATTTGCACGAATACGTGCCATTCGATGTTTCCAATCGTTTTGCATCGACGGTAGGTAAGGATTCACTTCCCAGCTCCCGCAATCGTTCTTTCCATCGATAATTTGCACGAATACGTGCCATTCGATGTTTCCAATCGTTTTGCATCGACGGTAGGTAAGGATTCACTTCCCAGCTCCCGCAATCGTTCTTTCTATCGATAATTTGCACGAATACGTGATGTTCGATGTTTTCAATCGCTTTGCATCAACGTTAGGTAAGTATTCACTTCCCAGCTCCCGCAATCGTTCTTTCTATGGATAATTTGCACGAATACGTGCTATTCGATGTTTGCAATCGTTTTGCATCGACGGTAGGTAAGGATTCACTTCCCAGCTCCCGCAATCGTTCTTTCCATCGATAATTTGCACGAATACGTGCCATTCGATGTTTCCAATCGTTTTGCATCAACGTTAGGTAAGCATTCACTTCCCGGCTCCCGCAATCGTTCTTTCCATGGATAATTTGCACGAATACGTGCTATTCGATGTTTCCAATCGTTTTGCATCAACGGTAGGTAAGTATTCACTTCCCAGCTCCCGCAATCGTTCTTTCTATGGATAATTTGCAAGAATACGTGCTATTCGATGTTTGCAATCGTTTTCCATCGACGGTAGGTAAGGATTCACTTCCCAGCTCCCGCAATCGTTCTTTCCATCGATAATTTGCACGAATACGTGCCATTCGATGTTTCCAATCGTTTTGCATCGACGGTAGGTAAGGATTCACTTCCCAGCTCCCGCAATCGTTCTTTCTATCGATAATTTGCACGAATACGTGCTATTCGATGTTTCCAATCGTTTTGCATCAACGGTAGGTAAGTATTCACTTCCCAGCTCCCGCAATCGTTCTTTCTATCGATAATTTGCACGAATACGTGATGTTCAATGTTTCCAATCGTTTTGCATCAACGATAGGTAAGGATTCACTTCCCGGCTCCCGCAATCGTTCTTTCCATCGATAATTTGCACGAATACGTGCTATTCGATGTTTGCAATCGTTTTGCATCGACGGTAGGTAAGGATTCACTTCCCAGCTCCCGCAATCGTTCTTTCCATCGATAATTTGCACGAATACGTACCATTCGATGTTTCCAATCGTTTTGCATCGACGGTAGGTAAGGATTCACTTCCCAGCTCCCGCAATCGTTCTTTCTATCGATAATTTGCACGAATACGTGCTATTCGATGTTTCCAATCGTTTTGCATCGACGGTAGGTAAGGATTCACTTCCCAGCTCCCGCAATCGTTCTTTCTATCGATAATTTGCACGAATACGTGTTGTTCGATGTTTCCAATCGTTTTGCATCAACGTTAGGTAAGGATTCATTTCCCGGCTCCCGCAATCGTTCTTTCCATCGATAATTTGCACGAATACGTGCTATTCGATGTTTCCAATCGTGTTGCATCGACGGTCGGTAAGCATTCACTTCCCAGCTCCGGCAATCGTTCTTTCCAAATTATCGATAGAAAGAACGATTGCGGGAGCTGGGAAGTGAATCCTTACCTACCGTCGATGCAAAACGATTGCAAACATCGAATAGCACGTATTCGTGCAAATTATCCATAGAAAGAACGATTGCGGGAGCTGGGAAGTGAATACTTACCTAACGTTGATGCAAAACGATTGGAAACATCGAACACCACGTATTCGTGCAAATTATCGATGGAAAGAACGATTGCGGGAGCTGGGAAGTGAATCCTTACCTACCGTCAATGCAAAACGATTGGAAACATCGAATAGTACGTATTCGTGCAAATAATCGATGGAAAGAACGATTGCGGGAGCCGGGAAGTGAATGCTTACCTAACGTTTATGCAAAACGATTGGAAACATCGAACATAACGTATTCGTGCAAATTATCGATAGAAAGAACGATTGCGGGAGCTGGGAAGTGAATCCGTACCTACCGTTGATGCAAAACGATTGGAAACATCGAGTAGCACGGTATTCGTGCAAATTATCGATGGAAAGAACGATTGCGGGAGCCGGGAAGTGAATCCTTACCTATCGTTGATGCAAAACGATTGGAAACATTGAACATCACGTATTCGTGCAAATTATCGATAGAAAGAACGATTGCGGGATTTGGGAAGTGAATCCGTACCTACCGTCGATGCAAAACGATTGCAAACATCGAATAGCACGTATTCGTGCAAATTATCGATGGAAAGAACGATTGCGGGAGCCGGGAAGTGAATGCTTACCTAACGTTGATGCAAAACGATTGGAAACATCGAACATAACGTATTCGTGCAAATTATCGATAGAAAGAACGATTGCGGGAGCTGGGAAGTGAATCCGTACCTACCGTCGATGCAAAACGATTGCAAACATCGAATAGCACGTATTCGTGTAAATTATCGATGGAAAGAACGATTGCGGGAGCCGGGAAGTGAATCCTTACCTACCGTTGATGCAAAACGATTGGAAACATCGAACATCACGTATTCGTGCAAATTATCGATAGAAAGAACGATTGCGGGAGCTGGGAAGTGAATCCTTACCTACCGTCGATGCAAAACGATTGGAAACATCGAACATAACGTATTCGTGCAAATTATCGATAGAAAGAACGATTGCGGGAGCTGGGAAGTGAATCCGTACCTACCGTTGATGCAAAACGATTGGAAACATCGAACATCACGTATTCGTGAAAATTATCGATAGAAAGAACGATTGCGGGAGCTGGGAAGTGAATCCTTACCTACCGTCGATGCAAAACGATTGGAAACATCGAATAGCACGTATTCGTGCAAATTATCGATGGAAAGAACGATTGCGGGAGCCGGGAAGTGAATCCTTACCTACCGTTGATGCAAAACGATTGGAAACATCGAACATCACGTATTCGTGAAAATTATCGATAGAAAGAACGATTGCGGGAGCTGGGAAGTGAATCCTTACCTACCGTCGATGCAAAACGATTGGAAACATCGAATAGCACGTATTCGTGCAAATTATCGATGGAAAGAACGATTGCGGGAGCCGGGAAGTGAATCCTTACCTACCGTTGATGCAAAACGATTGGAAACATCGAACATCACGTATTCGTGCAAATTATCGATAGAAAGAACGATTGCGGGAGCTGGGAAGTGAATCCTTACCTACCGTCGATGCAAAACGATTGGAAACATCGAATATCACGTATTCGTGCCAATTATCCAATCGTTTTGCATCGACGGTAGGTAAGGATTCACTTCCCAGCTCCCGCAATCGTTCTTTACATCGATAATTTGCACGAATACGTGCCATTCGATGTTTCCAATCGTTTTGCATCGACGGTAGGTAAGGATTCACTTCCCAGCTCCCGCAATCGTTCTTTCTATCGATAATATGCACGAATACGTGATGTTCGATGTTTTCAATCGTTTTGCATCAACGTTAGGTAAGTATTCACTTCCCAGCTCCCGCAATCGTTCTTTCTATGGATAATTTGCACGAATACGTGCTATTCGATGTTTGCAATCGTTTTGCATCGACGGTAGGTACGGATTCACTTCCCAGCTCCCGCAATCGTTCTTTCCATCGATAATTTGCACGAATACGTGCCATTCGATGTTTCCAATCGTTTTGCATCAACGTTAGGTAAGCATTCACTTCCCGGCTCCCGCAATCGTTCTTTCCATGGATAATTTGCACGAATACGTGCTATTCGATGTTTCCAATCGTTTTGCATCAACGGTAGGTAAGTATTCACTTCCCACCTCCCGCAATCGTTCTTTCTATGGATAATTTGCACGAATACGTGCTATTCGATGTTTGCAATCGTTTTGCATCGACGGTAGGTAAGGATTCACTTCCCAGCTCCCGCAATCGTTCTTTCCATCGATAATTTGCACGAATACGTGCCATTCGATGTTTCCAATCGTTTTGCATAGACGGTAGGTAAGGATTCACTTCCCAGCTCTCGCAATCGTTCTTTCTATCGATAATTTGCACGAATACGTGATGTCCAATGTTTCCAATCGTTTTGCATCAACGATAGGTAAGGATTCATTTCCCGGCTCCCGCAATCGTTCTTTCCATCGATAATTTGCACGAATACGTGCTATTCGATGTTTCCAATCGTGTTGCATCGACGGTCGGTAAGCATTCACTTCCCAGCTCCGGCAATCGTTCTTTCCAAATTATCGATAGAAAGAACGATTGCGGGAGCTGGGAAGTGAATCCTTACCTACCGTCGATGCAAAACGATTGCAAACATCGAATAGCACGTATTCGTGCAAATTATCCATAGAAAGAACGATTGCGGGAGCTGGGAAGTGAATACTTACCTAACGTTGATGCAAAACGATTGGAAACATCGAACACCACGTATTCGTGCAAATTATCGATGGAAAGAACGATTGCGGGAGCTGGGAAGTGAATCCTTACCTACCGTCAATGCAAAACGATTGGAAACATCGAATAGTACGTATTCGTGCAAATAATCGATGGAAAGAACGATTGCGGGAGCCGGGAAGTGAATGCTTACCTAACGTTTATGCAAAACGATTGGAAACATCGAACATAACGTATTCGTGCAAATTATCGATAGAAAGAACGATTGCGGGAGCTGGGAAGTGAATCCGTACCTACCGTTGATGCAAAACGATTGGAAACATCGAGTAGCACGGTATTCGTGCAAATTATCGATGGAAAGAACGATTGCGGGAGCCGGGAAGTGAATGCTTACCTAACGTTGATGCAAAACGATTGGAAACATCGAATAGCACGTATTCGTGCAAATTATCCATAGAAAGAACGATTGCGGGAGCTGGGAAGTGAATACTTACCTATCGTTGATGCAAAACGATTGGAAACATCGAACACCACGTATTCGTGCAAATTATCGATGGAAAGAACGATTGCGGGAGCCGGGAAGTGAATCCTTACCTACCGTTGATGCAAAACGATTGGAAACATCGAACATCACGTATTCGTGCAAATTATTGATAGAAAGAACGATTGCGGGAGCTGGGAAGTGAATCCTTACCTACCGTCGATGCAAAACGATTGGAAACATCGAATAGCACGTATTCGTGTAAATTATCGATGGAAAGAACGATTGCGGGAGCCGGGAAGTGAATCCTTACCTACCGTTGATGCAAAACGATTGGAAACATTGAACATCACGTATTCGTGCAAATTATCGATAGAAAGAACGATTGCGGGATTTGGGAAGTGAATCCGTACCTACCGTCGATGCAAAACGATTGCAAACATCGAATAGCACGTATTCGTGCAAATTATCGATGGAAAGAACGATTGCGGGAGCCGGGAAGTGAATGCTTACCTAACGTTGATGCAAAACGATTGGAAACATCGAACATAACGTATTCGTGCAAATTATCGATAGAAAGAACGATTGCGGGAGCTGGGAAGTGAATCCGTACCTACCGTCGATGCAAAACGATTGCAAACATCGAATAGCACGTATTCGTGTAAATTATCGATGGAAAGAACGATTGCGGGAGCCGGGAAGTGAATCCTTACCTACCGTTGATGCAAAACGATTGGAAACATCGAACATCACGTATTCGTGCAAATTATCGATAGAAAGAACGATTGCGGGAGCTGGGAAGTGAATCCTTACCTACCGTCGATGCAAAACGATTGGAAACATCGAACATAACGTATTCGTGCAAATTATCGATAGAAAGAACGATTGCGGGAGCTGGGAAGTGAATCCTTACCTACCGTTGATGCAAAACGATTGGAAACATCGAACATCACGTATTCGTGAAAATTATCGATAGAAAGAACGATTGCGGGAGCTGGGAAGTGAATCCTTACCTACCGTCGATGCAAAACGATTGGAAACATCGAACATAACGTATTCGTGCAAATTATCGATAGAAAGAACGATTGCGGGAGCTGGGAAGTGAATCCGTACCTACCGTTGATGCAAAACGATTGGAAACATCGAACATCACGTATTCGTGAAAATTATCGATAGAAAGAACGATTGCGGGAGCTGGGAAGTGAATCCTTACCTACCGTCGATGCAAAACGATTGGAAACATCGAATAGCACGTATTCGTGCAAATTATCGATGGAAAGAACGATTGCGGGAGCCGGGAAGTGAATCCTTACCTACCGTTGATGCAAAACGATTGGAAACATCGAACATCGTAAGTATTCACTTCCCAGCTCCCGCAATCGTTCTTTCTATGGATAATTTGCACGAATACGTGCTATTCGATGTTTGCAATCGTTTTGCATCGACGGTAGGTACGGATTCACTTCCCAGCTCCCGCAATCGTTCTTTCCATCGATAATTTGCACGAATACGTGCCATTCGATGTTTCCAATCGTTTTGCATCAACGTTAGGTAAGCATTCACTTCCCGGCTCCCGCAATCGTTCTTTCCATGGATAATTTGCACGAATACGTGCTATTCGATGTTTCCAATCGTTTTGCATCAACGGTAGGTAAGTATTCACTTCCCACCTCCCGCAATCGTTCTTTCTATGGATAATTTGCACGAATACGTGCTATTCGATGTTTGCAATCGTTTTGCATCGACGGTAGGTAAGGATTCACTTCCCAGCTCCCGCAATCGTTCTTTCCATCGATAATTTGCACGAATACGTGCCATTCGATGTTTCCAATCGTTTTGCATAGACGGTAGGTAAGGATTCACTTCCCAGCTCTCGCAATCGTTCTTTCTATCGATAATTTGCACGAATACGTGATGTCCAATGTTTCCAATCGTTTTGCATCAACGATAGGTAAGGATTCACTTCCCGGCTCCCGCAATCGTTCTTTCCATCGATAATTTGCACGAATACGTGCTATTCGATGTTTGCAATCGTTTTGCATCGACGGTAGGTAAGGATTCACTTCCCAGCTCCCGCAATCGTTCTTTCCATCGATAATTTGCACGAATACGTGCCATTCGATGTTTCCAATCGTTTTGCATCGACGGTAGGTAAGGATTCACTTCCCAGCTCCCGCAATCGTTCTTTCTATCGATAATTTGCACGAATACGTGCTATTCGATGTTTCCAATCGTTTTGCATCGACGGTAGGTAAGGATTCACTTCCCAGCTCCCGCAATCGTTCTTTCTATCGATAATTTGCACGAATACGTGTTGTTCGATGTTTCCAATCGTTTTGCATCAACGTTAGGTAAGGATTCATTTCCCGGCTCCCGCAATCGTTCTTTCCATCGATAATTTGCACGAATACGTGCTATTCGATGTTTCCAATCGTGTTGCATCGACGGTCGGTAAGCATTCACTTCCCAGCTCCGGCAATCGTTCTTTCCAAATTATCGATAGAAAGAACGATTGCGGGAGCTGGGAAGTGAATCCTTACCTACCGTCGATGCAAAACGATTGCAAACATCGAATAGCACGTATTCGTGCAAATTATCCATAGAAAGAACGATTGCGGGAGCTGGGAAGTGAATACTTACCTAACGTTGATGCAAAACGATTGGAAACATCGAACACCACGTATTCGTGCAAATTATCGATGGAAAGAACGATTGCGGGAGCTGGGAAGTGAATCCTTACCTACCGTCAATGCAAAACGATTGGAAACATCGAATAGTACGTATTCGTGCAAATAATCGATGGAAAGAACGATTGCGGGAGCCGGGAAGTGAATGCTTACCTAACGTTTATGCAAAACGATTGGAAACATCGAACATAACGTATTCGTGCAAATTATCGATAGAAAGAACGATTGCGGGAGCTGGGAAGTGAATCCGTACCTACCGTTGATGCAAAACGATTGGAAACATCGAGTAGCACGGTATTCGTGCAAATTATCGATGGAAAGAACGATTGCGGGAGCCGGGAAGTGAATCCTTACCTATCGTTGATGCAAAACGATTGGAAACATTGAACATCACGTATTCGTGCAAATTATCGATAGAAAGAACGATTGCGGGATTTGGGAAGTGAATCCGTACCTACCGTCGATGCAAAACGATTGCAAACATCGAATAGCACGTATTCGTGCAAATTATCGATGGAAAGAACGATTGCGGGAGCCGGGAAGTGAATGCTTACCTAACGTTGATGCAAAACGATTGGAAACATCGAACATAACGTATTCGTGCAAATTATCGATAGAAAGAACGATTGCGGGAGCTGGGAAGTGAATCCGTACCTACCGTCGATGCAAAACGATTGCAAACATCGAATAGCACGTATTCGTGTAAATTATCGATGGAAAGAACGATTGCGGGAGCCGGGAAGTGAATCCTTACCTACCGTTGATGCAAAACGATTGGAAACATCGAACATCACGTATTCGTGCAAATTATCGATAGAAAGAACGATTGCGGGAGCTGGGAAGTGAATCCTTACCTACCGTCGATGCAAAACGATTGGAAACATCGAACATAACGTATTCGTGCAAATTATCGATAGAAAGAACGATTGCGGCAGCTGGGAAGTGAATCCGTACCTACCGTTGATGCAAAACGATTGGAAACATCGAACATCACGTATTCGTGAAAATTATCGATAGAAAGAACGATTGCGGGAGCTGGGAAGTGAATCCTTACCTACCGTCGATGCAAAACGATTGGAAACATCGAATAGCACGTATTCGTGCAAATTATCGATGGAAAGAACGATTGCGGGAGCCGGGAAGTGAATCCTTACCTACCGTTGATGCAAAACGATTGGAAACATCGAACATCACGTATTCGTGAAAATTATCGATAGAAAGAACGATTGCGGGAGCTGGGAAGTGAATCCTTACCTACCGTCGATGCAAAACGATTGGAAACAACGAATAGCACGTATTCGTGCAAATTATCGATGGAAAGAACGATTGCGGGAGCCGGGAAGTGAATCCTTACCTACCGTTGATGCAAAACGATTGGAAACATCGAACATCACGTATTCGTGCAAATTATCGATAGAAAGAACGATTGCGGGAGCTGGGAAGTGAATCCTTACCTACCGTCGATGCAAAACGATTGGAAACATCGAATATCACGTATTCGTGCCAATTATCCAATCGTTTTGCATCGACGGTAGGTAAGGATTCACTTCCCAGCTCCCGCAATCGTTCTTTACATCGATAATTTGCACGAATACGTGCCATTCGATGTTTCCAATCGTTTTGCATCGACGGTAGGTAAGGATTCACTTCCCAGCTCCCGCAATCGTTCTTTCTATCGATAATTTGCACGAATACGTGATGTTCGATGTTTTCAATCGTTTTGCATCAACGTTAGGTAAGTATTCACTTCCCAGCTCCCGCAATCGTTCTTTCTATGGATAATTTGCACGAATACGTGCTATTCGATGTTTGCAATCGTTTTGCATCGACGGTAGGTACGGATTCACTTCCCAGCTCCCGCAATCGTTCTTTCCATGGATAATTTGCACGAATACGTGCTATTCGATGTTTCCAATCGTTTTGCATCAACGGTTGGTAAGTATTCACTTCCCAGCTCCCGCAATCGTTCTTTCTATGGATAATTTGCACGAATACGTGCTATTCGATGTTTGCAATCGTTTTCCATCGACGGTAGGTAAGGATTCACTTCCCAGCTCCCGCAATCGTTCTTTCCATCGATAATTTGCACGAATACGTGCCATTCGATGTTTCCAATCGTTTTGCATCGACGGTAGGTAAGGATTCACTTCCCAGCTCCCGCAATCGTTCTTTCTATCGATAATTTGCACGAATACGTGCTATTCGATGTTTCCAATCGTTTTGCATCAACGGTAGGTAAGTATTCACTTCCCAGCTCCCGCAATCGTTCTTTCTATCGATAATTTGCACGAATACGTGATGTTCAATGTTTCCAATCGTTTTGCATCAACGATAGGTAAGGATTCACTTCCCGGCTCCCGCAATCGTTCTTTCCATCGATAATTTGCACGAATACGTGCTATTCGATGTTTGCAATCGTTTTGCATCGACGGTAGGTAAGGATTCACTTCCCAGCTCCCGCAATCGTTCTTTCCATCGATAATTTGCACGAATACGTGCCATTCGATGTTTCCAATCGTTTTGCATCGACGGTAGGTAAGGATTCACTTCCCAGCTCCCGCAATCGTTCTTTCTATCGATAATTTGCACGAATACGTGCTATTCGATGTTTCCAATCGTTTTGCATCGACGGTAGGTAAGGATTCACTTCCCAGCTCCCGCAATCGTTCTTTCCATCGATAATTTGCACGAATACGTGCCATTCGATGTTTCCAATCGTTTTGCATCGACGGTAGGTAAGGATTCTCTTCCCAGCTCCCGCAATCGTTCTTTCTATCGATAATTTGCACGAATACGTGTTGTTCGATGTTTGCAATCGTTTTGCATCAACGTTAGGTAAGGATTCATTTCCCGGCTCCCGCAATCGTTCTTTCCATCGATAATTTGCACGAATACGTGCTATTCGATGTTTCCAATCGTGTTGCATCGACGGTCGGTAAGCATTCACTTCCCAGCTCCGGCAATCGTTCTTTCCAAATTATCGATAGAAAGAACGATTGCGGGAGCTGGGAAGTGAATCCTTACCTACCGTCGATGCAAAACGATTGGAAACATCGTATAGCACGTATTCGTGCAAATTATCGATGGAAAGAACGATTGCGGGAGCTGGGATGTGAATCCTTACTTACCGTCGATGCAAAACGATTGCAAACATCGAATAGCACGTATTCGTGCAAAGTATCCATAGAAAGCACGATTGCGGGAGCTGGGAAGTGAATACTTACCTACCGTTGATGCAAAACGATTGGAAACATCGAACACCACGTATTCGTGCAAATTATCGATGGAAAGAACGATTGCGGGAGCCGGGAAGTGAATACTTACCTACCGTTGATGCAAAACGATTGGAAACATCGAATAGCACGTATTCGTGCAAATTATCGATGGAAAGAACGATTGCGGGAGCTGGGAAGTGAATACTTACCTAACGTTGATGCAAAACGATTGGAAACATCGAATAGCACGTATTCGTGCAAATTATCGATGGAAAGAACGATTGCGGGAGCCGGGAAGTGAATCCTTACCTACCGTTGATGCAAAACGATTGGAAACATCGAATATCACGTATTCGTGCCAATTATCCAATCGTTTTGCATCGACGGTAGGTAAGGATTCACTTCCCGGCTCCCGCAATCGTTCTTTCCATCGATAATTTGCACGAATACGTGCCATTCGATGTTTCCAATCGTTTTGCATCAACGTTAGGTAAGCATTCACTTCCCGGCTCCCGCAATCGTTCTTTCCATGGATAATTTGCACGAATACGTGCTATTCGATGTTTCCAATCGTTTTGCATCAACGGTAGGTAAGTATTCACTTCCCAGCTCCCGCAATCGTTCTTTCTATGGATAATTTGCACGAATACGTGCTATTCGATGTTTGCAATCGTTTTGCATCGACGGTAGGTAAGGATTCACTTCCCAGCTCCCGCAATCGTTCTTTCCATCGATAATTTGCACGAATACGTGCCATTCGATGTTTCCAATCGTTTTGCATCAACGTTAGGTAAGCATTCACTTCCCGGCTCCCGCAATCGTTCTTTCCATGGATAATTTGCACGAATACGTGCTATTCGATGTTTCCAATCGTTTTGCATCAACGGTAGGTAAGTATTCACTTCCCACCTCCCGCAATCGTTCTTTCTATGGATAATTTGCACGAATACGTGCTATTCGATGTTTGCAATCGTTTTGCATCGACGGTAGGTAAGGATTCACTTCCCAGCTCCCGCAATGGTTCTTTCCATCGATAATTTGCACGAATACGTGCCATTCGATGTTTCCAATCGTTTTGCATAGACGGTAGGTAAGGATTCACTTCCCAGCTCTCGCAATCGTTCTTTCTATCGATAATTTGCACGAATACGTGATGTTCAATGTTTCCAATCGTTTTGCATCAACGATAGGTAAGGATTCACTTCCCGGCTCCCGCAATCGTTCTTTCCATCGATAATTTGCACGAATACGTGCTATTCGATGTTTGCAATCGTTTTGCATCGACGGTAGGTAAGGATTCACTTCCCAGCTCCCGCAATCGTTCTTTCCATCGATAATTTGCACGAATACGTGCCATTCGATGTTTCCAATCGTTTTGCATCGACGGTAGGTAAGTATTCACTTCCCAGCTCCCGCAATCGTTCTTTCTATGGATAATTTGCACGAATACGTGCTATTCGATGTTTGCAATCGTTTTGCATCGACGGTAGGTAAGGATTCACTTCCCAGCTCCCGCAATCGTTCTTTCCATCGATAATTTGCACGAATACGTGCCATTCGATGTTTCCAATCGTTTTGCATCGACGGTAGGTAAGGATTCACTTCCCAGCTCCCGCAATCGTTCTTTCTATCGATAATTTGCACGAATACGTGCTATTCGATGTTTCCAATCGTTTTGCATCAACGGTAGGTAAGTATTCATTTCCCAGCTCCCGCAATCGTTCTTTCTATCGATAATTTGCACGAATACGTGATGTTCAATGTTTCCAATCGTTTTGCATCAACGATAGGTAAGGATTCACTTCCCGGCTCCCGCAATCGTTCTTTCCATCGATAATTTGCACGAATACGTGCTATTCGATGTTTGCAATCGTTTTGCATCGACGGTAGGTAAGGATTCACTTCCCAGCTCCCGCAATCGTTCTTTCCATCGATAATTTGCACGAATACGTGCCATTCGATGTTTCCAATCGTTTTGCATCGACGGTAGGTAAGGATTCACTTCCCAGCTCCCGCAATCGTTCTTTCTATCGATAATTTGCACGAATACGTGCTATTCGATGTTTCCAATCGTTTTGCATCGACGGTAGGTAAGGATTCACTTCCCAGCTCCCGCAATCGTTCTTTCCATCGATAATTTGCACGAATACGTGCCATTCGATGTTTCCAATCGTTTTGCATCGACGGTAGGTAAGGATTCACTTCCCAGCTCCCGCAATCGTTCTTTCTATCGATAATTTGCACGAATACGTGCTATTCGATGTTTGCAATCGTTTTGCATCGACGGTAGGTACGGATTCACTTCCCAGCTCCCGCAATCGTTCTTTCCATCGATAATTTGCACGAATACGTGCCATTCGATGTTTCCAATCGTTTTGCATCAACGTTAGGTAAGCATTCACTTCCCGGCTCCCGCAATCGTTCTTTCCATGGATAATTTGCACGAATACGTGCTATTCGATGTTTCCAATCGTTTTACATCAACGGTAGGTAAGTATTCACTTCCCAGCTCCAGCAATCGTTCTTTCTATGGATAATTTGCAGGAATACGTGCTATTCGATGTTTGCAATCGTTTTGCATCGACGGTAGGTAAGGATTCACTTCCCAGCTCCCGCAATCGTTCTTTCCATCGATAATTTGCACGAATACGTGCCATTCGATGTTTCCAATCGTTTTGCATCAACGTTAGGTAAGCATTCACTTCCCGGCTCCCGCAATCGTTCTTTCCATGGATAATTTGCACGAATACGTGCTATTCGATGTTTCCAATCGTTTTGCATCAACGGTAGGTAAGTATTCACTTCCCACCTCCCGCAATCGTTCTTTCTATGGATAATTTGCACGAATACGTGCTATTCGATGTTTGCAATCGTTTTGCATCGACGGTAGGTAAGGATTCACTTCCCAGCCCCCGCAATCGTTCTTTCCATCGATAATTTGCACGAATACGTGCCATTCGATGTTTCCAATCGTTTTGCATAGACGGTAGGTAAGGATTCACTTCCCAGCTCTCGCAATCGTTCTTTCTATCGATAATTTGCACGAATACGTGATGTTCAATGTTTCCAATCGTTTTGCATCAACGATAGGTAAGGATTCACTTCCCGGCTCCCGCAATCGTTCTTTCCATCGATAATTTGCACGAATACGTGCTATTCGATGTTTGCAATCGTTTTGCATCGACGGTAGGTAAGGATTCACTTCCCAGCTCCCGCAATCGTTCTTTCCATCGATAATTTGCACGAATACGTGCCATTCGATGTTTCCAATCGTTTTGCATCGACGGTAGGTAAGGATTCACTTCCCAGCTCCCGCAATCGTTCTTTCCATCGATAATTTGCACGAATACGTGCCATTCGATGTTTCCAATCGTTTTGCATCGACGGTAGGTAAGGATTCACTTCCCAGCTCCCGCAATCGTTCTTTCTATCGATAATTTGCACGAATACGTGATGTTCGATGTTTTCAATCGCTTTGCATCAACGTTAGGTAAGTATTCACTTCCCAGCTCCCGCAATCGTTCTTTCTATGGATAATTTGCACGAATACGTGCTATTCGATGTTTGCAATCGTTTTGCATCGACGGTAGGTAAGGATTCACTTCCCAGCTCCCGCAATCGTTCTTTCCATCGATAATTTGCACGAATACGTGCCATTCGATGTTTCCAATCGTTTTGCATCAACGTTAGGTAAGCATTCACTTCCCGGCTCCCGCAATCGTTCTTTCCATGGATAATTTGCACGAATACGTGCTATTCGATGTTTCCAATCGTTTTGCATCAACGGTAGGTAAGTATTCACTTCCCAGCTCCCGCAATCGTTCTTTCTATGGATAATTTGCAAGAATACGTGCTATTCGATGTTTGCAATCGTTTTCCATCGACGGTAGGTAAGGATTCACTTCCCAGCTCCCGCAATCGTTCTTTCCATCGATAATTTGCACGAATACGTGCCATTCGATGTTTCCAATCGTTTTGCATCGACGGTAGGTAAGGATTCACTTCCCAGCTCCCGCAATCGTTCTTTCTATCGATAATTTGCACGAATACGTGCTATTCGATGTTTCCAATCGTTTTGCATCAACGGTAGGTAAGTATTCACTTCCCAGCTCCCGCAATCGTTCTTTCTATCGATAATTTGCACGAATACGTGATGTTCAATGTTTCCAATCGTTTTGCATCAACGATAGGTAAGGATTCACTTCCCGGCTCCCGCAATCGTTCTTTCCATCGATAATTTGCACGAATACGTGCTATTCGATGTTTGCAATCGTTTTGCATCGACGGTAGGTAAGGATTCACTTCCCAGCTCCCGCAATCGTTCTTTCCATCGATAATTTGCACGAATACGTGCCATTCGATGTTTCCAATCGTTTTGCATCGACGGTAGGTAAGGATTCACTTCCCAGCTCCCGCAATCGTTCTTTCTATCGATAATTTGCACGAATACGTGCTATTCGATGTTTCCAATCGTTTTGCATCGACGGTAGGTAAGGATTCACTTCCCAGCTCCCGCAATCGTTCTTTCCATCGATAATTTGCACGAATACGTGCCATTCGATGTTTCCAATCGTTTTGCATCGACGGTAGGTAAGGATTCACTTCCCAGCTCCCGCAATCGTTCTTTCTATCGATAATTTGCACGAATACGTGTTGTTCGATGTTTCCAATCGTTTTGCATCAACGTTAGGTAAGGATTCATTTCCCGGCTCCCGCAATCGTTCTTTCCATCGATAATTTGCACGAATACGTGCTATTCGATGTTTCCAATCGTGTTGCATCGACGGTCGGTAAGCATTCACTTCCCAGCTCCGGCAATCGTTCTTTCCAAATTATCGATAGAAAGAACGATTGCGGGAGCTGGGAAGTGAATCCTTACCTACCGTCGATGCAAAACGATTGGAAACATCGAATAGCACGTATTCGTGCAAATTATCGATGGAAAGAACGATTGCGGGAGCCGGGAAGTGAATCCTTACCTACCGTTGATGCAAAACGATTGGAAACGTCGAATATCACGTATTCGTGCCAATTATCCAATCGTTTTGCATCGACGGTAGGTAAGGATTCACTTCCCGGCTCCCGCAATCGTTCTTTCCATCGATAATTTGCACGAATACGTGGTGTTCGATGTTTCCAATCGTTCTGCATCAACGTTAGGTAAGTATTCACTTCCCAGCTCCCGCAATCGTTCTTTCTATGGATAATTTGCACGAATACGTGCTATTCGATGTTTGCAATCGTTTTGCATCGACGGTAGGTACGGATTCACTTCCCAGCTCCCGCAATCGTTCTTTCCATCGATAATTTGCACGAATACGTGCCATTCGATGTTTCCAATCGTTTTGCATCAACGTTAGGTAAGCATTCACTTCCCGGCTCCCGCAATCGTTCTTTCCATGGATAATTTGCACGAATACGTGCTATTCGATGTTTCCAATCGTTTTACATCAACGGTAGGTAAGTATTCACTTCCCAGCTCCCGCAATCGTTCTTTCTATGGATAATTTGCAGGAATACGTGCTATTCGATGTTTGCAATCGTTTTGCATCGACGGTAGGTAAGGATTCACTTCCCAGCTCCCGCAATCGTTCTTTCCATCGATAATTTGCACGAATACGTGCCATTCGATGTTTCCAATCGTTTTGCATCAACGTTAGGTAAGCATTCACTTCCCGGCTCCCGCAATCGTTCTTTCCATGGATAATTTGCACGAATACGTGCTATTCGATGTTTCCAATCGTTTTGCATCAACGGTAGGTAAGTATTCACTTCCCACCTCCCGCAATCGTTCTTTCTATGGATAATTTGCACGAATACGTGCTATTCGATGTTTGCAATCGTTTTGCATCGACGGTAGGTAAGGATTCACTTCCCAGCTCCCGCAATCGTTCTTTCCATCGATAATTTGCACGAATACGTGCCATTCGATGTTTCCAATCCTTTTGCATAGACGGTAGGTAAGGATTCACTTCCCAGCTCTCGCAATCGTTCTTTCTATCGATAATTTGCACGAATACGTGATGTTCAATGTTTCCAATCGTTTTGCATCAACGATAGGTAAGGATTCACTTCCCGGCTCCCGCAATCGTTCTTTCCATCGATAATTTGCACGAATACGTGCTATTCGATGTTTGCAATCGTTTTGCATCGACGGTAGGTAAGGATTCACTTCCCAGCTCCCGCAATCGTTCTTTCCATCGATAATTTGCACGAATACGTGCCATTCGATGTTTCCAATCGTTTTGCATCGACGGTAGGTAAGGATTCACTTCCCAGCTCCCGCAATCGTTCTTTCTATCGATAATTTGCACGAATACGTGATGTTCGATGTTTTCAATCGCTTTGCATCAACGTTAGGTAAGTATTCACTTCCCAGCTCCCGCAATCGTTCTTTCTATGGATAATTTGCACGAATACGTGCTATTCGATGTTTGCAATCGTTTTGCATCGACGGTAGGTAAGGATTCACTTCCCAGCTCCCGCAATCGTTCTTTCCATCGATAATTTGCACGAATACGTGCCATTCGATGTTTCCAATCGTTTTGCATCAACGTTAGGTAAGCATTCACTTCCCGGCTCCCGCAATCGTTCTTTCCATGGATAATTTGCACGAATACGTGCTATTCGATGTTTCCAATCGTTTTGCATCAACGGTAGGTAAGTATTCACTTCCCAGCTCCCGCAATCGTTCTTTCTATCGATAATTTGCACGAATACGTGATGTTCAATGTTTCCAATCGTTTTGCATCAACGATAGGTAAGGATTCACTTCCCTGCTCCCGCAATCGTTCTTTCCATCGATAATTTGCACGAATACGTGCTATTCGATGTTTCCAATCGTTTTGCATCAACGGTAGGTAAGTATTCACTTCCCACCTCCCGCAATCGTTCTTTCTATGGATAATTTGCACGAATACGTGCTATTCGATGTTTGCAATCGTTTTGCATCGACGGTAGGTAAGGATTCACTTCCCAGCTCCCGCAATCGTTCTTTCCATCGATAATTTGCACGAATACGTGCCATTCGATGTTTCCAATCGTTTTGCATAGACGGTAGGTAAGGATTCACTTCCCAGCTCTCGCAATCGTTCTTTCTATCGATAATTTGCACGAATACGTGATGTTCAATGTTTCCAATCGTTTTGCATCAACGATAGGTAAGGATTCACTTCCCGGCTCCCGCAATCGTTCTTTCCATCGATAATTTGCACGAATACGTGCTATTCGATGTTTGCAATCGTTTTGCATCGACGGTAGGTAAGGATTCACTTCCCAGCTCCCGCAATCGTTCTTTCCATCGATAATTTGCACGAATACGTGCCATTCGATGTTTCCAATCGTTTTGCATCGACGGTAGGTAAGGATTCACTTCCCAGCTCCCGCAATCGTTCTTTCTATCGATAATTTGCACGAATACGTGCTATTCGATGTTTCCAATCGTTTTGCATCGACGGTAGGTAAAGATTCACTTCCCAGCTCCCGCAATCGTTCTTTCTATCGTTAATTTGCACGAATACGTGTTGTTCGATGTTTCCAATCGTTTTGCATCAACGTTAGGTAAGGATTCATTTCCCGGCTCCCGCAATCGTTCTTTCCATGGATAATTTGCACGAATACGTGCTATTCGATGTTTCCAATCGTGTTGCATCGACGGTCGGTAAGCATTCACTTCCCAGCTCCGGCAATCGTTCTTTCCAAATTATCGATAGAAAGAACGATTGCGGGAGCTGGGAAGTGAATCCTTACCTACCGTCGATGCAAAACGATTGCAAACATCGAATAGCACGTATTCGTGCAAATTATCCATAGAAAGAACGATTGCGGGAGCTGGGAAGTGAATACTTACCTAACGTTGATGCAAAACGATTGGAAACATCTAACACCACGTATTCGTGCAAATTATCGATGGAAAGAACGATTGCGGGAGCTGGGAAGTGAATCCTTACCTACCGTCAATGCAAAACGATTGGAAACATCGAATAGTACGTATTCGTGCAAATTATCGATGGAAAGAACGATTGCGGGAGCCGGGAAGTGAATGCTTACCTAACGTTTATGCAAAACGATTGGAAACATCGAACATAACGTATTCGTGCAAATTATCGATAGAAAGAACGATTGCGGGAGCTGGGAACTGAATCCTTACCTACCGTCGATGCAAAACGATTGCAAACATCGAATAGCACGTATTCGTGCAAATTATCCATAGAAAGAACGATTGCGGGAGCTGGGAAGTGAATACTTACCTACCGTTGATGCAAAACGATTGGAAACATCGAGTAGCACGTATTCGTGCAAATTATCGATGGAAA
Source organism: Nomada ferruginata (assembly GCA_963583965.1). Lineage (NCBI taxonomy): Eukaryota > Metazoa > Arthropoda > Insecta > Hymenoptera > Apidae > Nomada > Nomada ferruginata. The sequence goes on along the minus strand of OY757225.1, from coordinate 778,711 downwards.
GAACGATTGCGGGAGCCGGGAAGTGAATCCTTACCTACCGTTGATGCAAAACGATTGGAAACATCGAACATCACGTATTCGTGCAAATTATCGATAGAAAGAACGATTGCGGGAGCTGGGAAGTGAATCCTTACCTACCGTCGATGCAAAACGATTGGAAACATCGAATAGCACGTATTCGTGCAAATTATCGATGGAAAGAACGATTGCGGGAGCCGGGAAGTGAATCCTTACCTACCGTTGATGCAAAACGATTGGAAACATCGAACATCACGTATTCGTGAAAATTATCGATAGAAAGAACGATTGCGGGAGCGGGGAAGTGAATCCTTACCTACCGTCGATGCAAAACGATTGGAAACATCGAATAGCACGTATTCGTGCAAATTATCGATGGAAAGAACGATTGCGGGAGCCGGGAAGTGAATCCTTACCTACCGTTGATGCAAAACGATTGGAAACATCGAACATCACGTATTCGTGCAAATTATCGATAGAAAGAACGATTGCGGGAGCTGGGAAGTGAATCCTTACCTACCGTCGATGCAAAACGATTGGAAACATCGAATATCACGTATTCGTGCCAATTATCCAATCGTTTTGCATCGACGGTAGGTAAGGATTCACTTCCCAGCTCCCGCAATCGTTCTTTCCATCGATAATTTGCACGAATACGTGCCATTCGATGTTTCCAATCGTTTTGCATCGACGGTAGGTAAGGATTCACTTCCCAGCTCCCGCAATCGTTCTTTCTATCGATAATTTGCACGAATACGTGATGTTCGATGTTTTCAATCGCTTTGCATCAACGTTAGGTAAGTATTCACTTCCCAGCTCCCGCAATCGTTCTTTCTATGGATAATTTGCACGAATACGTGCTATTCGATGTTTGCAATCGTTTTGCATCGACGGTAGGTAAGGATTCACTTCCCAGCTCCCGCAATCGTTCTTTCCATCGATAATTTGCACGAATACGTGCCTTTCGATGTTTCCAATCGTTTTGCATCAACGTTAGGTAAGCATTCACTTCCCGGCTCACGCAATCGTTCTTTCCATGGATAATTTGCACGAATACGTCCTATTCGATGTTTCCAATCGTTTTGCATCAACGGTAGGTAAGTATTCATTTCCCAGCTCCCGCAATCGTTCTTTCTATGGATAATTTGCAAGAATACGTGCTATTCGATGTTTGCAATCGTTTTCCATCGACGGTAGGTAAGGATTCACTTCCCAGCTCCCGCAATCGTTCTTTCCATCGATAATTTGCACGAATACGTGCCATTCGATGTTTCCAATCGTTTTGCATCGACGGTAGGTAAGGATTCACTTCCCAGCTCCCGCAATCGTTCTTTCTATCGATAATTTGCACGAATACGTGCTATTCGATGTTTCCAATCGTTTTGCATCAACGGTAGGTAAGTATTCACTTCCCAGCTCCCGCAATCGTTCTTTCTATCGATAATTTGCACGAATACGTGATGTTCAATGTTTCCAATCGTTTTGCATCAACGATAGGTAAGGATTCACTTCCCGGCTCCCGCAATCGTTCTTTCCATCGATAATTTGCACGAATACGTGCTATTCGATGTTTGCAATCGTTTTGCATCGACGGTAGGTAAGGATTCACTTCCCAGCTCCCGCAATCGTTCTTTCCATCGATAATTTGCACGAATACGTGCCATTCGATGTTTCCAATCGTTTTGCATCGACGGTAGGTAAGGATTCACTTCCCAGCTCCCGCAATTGTTCTTTCTATCGATAATTTGCACGAATACGTGCTATTCGATGTTTCCAATCGTTTTGCATCGACGGTAGGTAAGGATTCACTTCCCAGCTCCCGCAATCGTTCTTTCCATCGATAATTTGCACGAATACGTGCCATTCGATGTTTCCAATCGTTTTGCATCGACGGTAGGTAAGGATTCACTTCCCAGCTCCGGCAATCGTTCTTTCCAAATTATCGATAGAAAGAACGATTGCGGGAGCTGGGAAGTGAATCCTTACCTACCGTCGATGCAAAACGATTGGAAACATCGAATAGCACGTATTCGTGCAAATTATCGATGGAAAGAACGATTGCGGGAGCCGGGAAGTGAATCCTTACCTACCGTTGATGCAAAACGATTGGAAACATCGAATATCACGTATTCGTGCCAATTATCCAATCGTTTTGCATCGACGGTAGGTAAGGATTCACTTCCCGGCTCCCGCAATCGTTCTTTCCATCGATAATTTGCACGAATACGTGGTGTTCGATGTTTCCAATCGTTCTGCATCAACGTTAGGTAAGTATTCACTTCCCAGCTCCCGCAATCGTTCTTTCTATGGATAATTTGCACGAATACGTGCTATTCGATGTTTGCAATCGTTTTGCATCGACGGTAGGTACGGATTCATTTCCCAGCTCCCGCAATCGTTCTTTCCATCGATAATTTGCACGAATACGTGCCATTCGATGTTTCCAATCGTTTTGCATCAACGTTAGGTAAGCATTCACGTCCCGGCTTCCGCAATCGTTCTTTCCATGGATAATTTGCACGAATACGTGCTATTCGATGTTTCCAATCGTTTTACATCAACGGTAGGTAAGTATTCACTTCCCAGCTCCCGCAATCGTTCTTTCTATGGATAATTTGCAGGAATACGTGCTATTCGATGTTTGCAATCGTTTTGCATCGATGGTAGGTAAGGATTCACTTCCCAGCTCCCGCAATCGTTCTTTCCATCGATAATTTGCACGAATACGTGCCATTCGATGTTTCCAATCGTTTTGCATCAACGTTAGGTAAGCATTCACTTCCCGGCTCCCGCAATCGTTCTTTCCATGGATAATTTGCACGAATACGTGCTATTCGATGTTTCCAATCGTTTTGCATCAACGGTAGGTAAGTATTCACTTCCCACCTCCCGCAATCGTTCTTTCTATGGATAATTTGCACGAATACGTGCTATTCGATGTTTGCAATCGTTTTGCATCGACGGTAGGTAAGGATTCACTTCCCAGCTCCCGCAATCGTTCTTTCCATCGATAATTTGCACGAATACGTGCCATTCGATGTTTCCAATCGTTTTGCATAGACGGTAGGTAAGGATTCACTTCCCAGCTCTCGCAATCGTTCTTTCTATCGATAATTTGCACGAATACGTGATGTTCAATGTTTCCAATCGTTTTGCATCAACGATAGGTAAGGATTCACTTCCCGGCTCCCGCAATCGTTCTTTCCATCGATAATTTGCACGAATACGTGCTATTCGATGTTTGCAATCGTTTTGCATCGACGGTAGGTAAGGATTCACTTCCCAGCTCCCGCAATCGTTCTTTCCATCGATAATTTGCACGAATACGTGCCATTCGATGTTTCCAATCGTTTTGCATCGACGGTAGGTAAGGATTCACTTCCCAGCTCCCGCAATCGTTCTTTCCATCGATAATTTGCACGAATACGTGCCATTCGATGTTTCCAATCGTTTTGCATCGACGGTAGGTAAGGATTCACTTCCCAGCTCCCGCAATCGTTCTTTCTATCGATAATTTGCACGAATACGTGATGTTCGATGTTTTCAATCGCTTTGCATCAACGTTAGGTAAGTATTCACTCCCCAGCTCCCGCAATCGTTCTTTCTATGGATAATTTGCACGAATACGTGCTATTCGATGTTTGCAATCGTTTTGCATCGACGGTAGGTAAGGATTCACTTCCCAGCTCCCGCAATCGTTCTTTCCATCGATAATTTGCACGAATACGTGCCATTCGATGTTTCCAATCGTTTTGCATCAACGTTAGGTAAGCATTCACTTCCCGGCTCCCGCAATCGTTCTTTCCATGGATAATTTGCACGAATACGTGCTATTCGATGTTTCCAATCGTTTTGCATCAACGGTAGGTAAGTATACACTTCCCAGCTCCCGCAATCGTTCTTTCTATGGATAATTTGCAAGAATACGTGCTATTCGATGTTTGCAATCGTTTTCCATCGACGGTAGGTAAGGATTCACTTCCCAGCTCCCGCAATCGTTCTTTCCATCGATAATTTGCACGAATACGTGCCATTCGATGTTTCCAATCGTTTTGCATCGACGGTAGGTAAGGATTCACTTCCCAGCTCCCGCAATCGTTCTTTCTATCGATAATTTGCACGAATACGTGCTATTCGATGTTTCCAATCGTTTTGCATCAACGGTAGGTAAGTATTCACTTCCCAGCTCCCGCAATCGTTCTTTCTATCGATAATTTGCACGAATACGTGATGTTCAATGTTTCCAATCGTTTTGCATCAACGATAGGTAAGGATTCACTTCCCGGCTCCCGCAATCGTTCTTTCCATCGATAATTTGCACGAATACGTGCTATTCGATGTTTGCAATCGTTTTGCATCGACGGTAGGTAAGGATTCACTTCCCAGCTCCCGCAATCGTTCTTTCCATCGATAATTTGCACGAATACGTGCCATTCGATGTTTCCAATCGTTTTGCATCGACGGTAGGTAAGGATTCACTTCCCAGCTCCCGCAATCGTTCTTTCTATCGATAATTTGCACGAATACGTGCTATTCGATGTTTCCAATCGATTTGCATCGACGGTAGGTAAGGATTCACTTCCCAGCTCCCGCAATCGTTCTTTCCATCGATAATTTGCACGAATACGTGCCATTCGATGTTTCCAATCGTTTTGCATCGACGGTAGGTAAGGATTCACTTCCCAGCTCCCGCAATCGTTCTTTCTATCGATAATTTGCACGAATACGTGTTGTTCGATGTTTCCAATCGTTTTGCATCAACGTTAGGTAAGGATTCATTTCCCGGCTCCCGCAATCGTTCTTTCCATCGATAATTTGCACGAATACGTGCTATTCGATGTTTCCAATCGTGTTGCATCGACGGTCGGTAAGCATTCACTTCCCAGCTCCGGCAATCGTTCTTTCCAAATTATCGATAGAAAGAACGATTGCGGGAGCTGGGAAGTGAATCCTTACCTACCGTCGATGCAAAACGATTGGAAACATCGAATAGCACGTATTCGTGCAAATTATCGATGGAAAGAACGATTGCGGGAGCCGGGAAGTGAATCCTTACCTACCGTTGATGCAAAACGATTGGAAACATCGAATATCACGTATTCGTGCCAATTATCCAATCGTTTTGCATCGACGGTAGGTAAGGATTCACTTCCCGGCTCCCGCAATCGTTCTTTCCATCGATAATTTGCACGAATACGTGGTGTTCGATGTTTCCAATCGTTCTGCATCAACGTTAGGTAAGTATTCACTTCCCAGCTCCCGCAATCGTTCTTTCTATGGATAATTTGCACGAATACGTGCTATTCGATGTTTGCAATAGTTTTGCATCGACGGTAGGTACGGATTCACTTCCCAGCTCCCGCAATCGTTCTTTCCATCGATAATTTGCACGAATACGTGCCATTCGATGTTTCCAATCGTTTTGCATCAACGTTAGGTAAGCATTCACTTCCCGGCTCCCGCAATCGTTCTTTCCATGGATAATTTGCACGAATACGTGCTATTCGATGTTTCCAATCGTTTTACATCAACGGTAGGTAAGTATTCACTTCCCAGCTCCCGCAATCGTTCTTTCTATGGATAATTTGCAGGAATACGTGCTATTCGATGTTTGCAATCGTTTTGCATCGACGGTAGGTAAGGATTCACTTCCCAGCTCCCGCAATCGTTCTTTCCATCGATAATTTGCACGAATACGTGCCATTCGATGTTTCCAATCGTTTTGCATCAACGTTAGGTAAGCATTCACTTCCCGGCTCCCGCAATCGTTCTTTCCATGGATAATTTGCACGAATACGTGCTATTCGATGTTTCCAATCGTTTTGCATCAACGGTAGGTAAGTATTCACTTCCCACCTCCCGCAATCGTTCTTTCTATGGATAATTTGCACGAGTACGTGCTATTCGATGTTTGCAATCGTTTTGCATCGACGGTAGGTAAGGATTCACTTCCCAGCTCCCGCAATCGTTCTTTCCATCGATAATTTGCACGAATACGTGCCATTCGATGTTTCCAATCGTTTTGCATAGACGGTAGGTAAGGATTCACTTCCCAGCTCTCGCAATCGTTCTTTCTATCGATAATTTGCACGAATACGTGATGTTCAATGTTTCCAATCGTTTTGCATCAACGATAGGTAAGGATTCACTTCCCGGCTCCCGCAATCGTTCTTTCCATCGATAATTTGCACGAATACGTGCTATTCGATGTTTGCAATCGTTTTGCATCGACGGTAGGTAAGGATTCACTTCCCAGCTCCCGCAATCGTTCTTTCCATCGATAATTTGCACGAATACGTGCCATTCGATGTTTCCAATCGTTTTGCATCGACGGTAGGTAAGGATTCACTTCCCAGCTCCCGCAATCGTTCTTTCCATCGATAATTTGCACGAATACGTGCCATTCGATGTTTCCAATCGTTTTGCATCGACGGTAGGTAAGGATTCACTTCCCAGCTCCCGCAATCGTTCTTTCTATCGATAATTTGCACGAATACGTGATGTTCTATGTTTTCAATCGCTTTGCATCAACGTTAGGTAAGTATTCACTTCCCAGCTCCCGCAATCGTTCTTTCTATGGATAATTTGCACGAATACGTGCTATTCGATGTTTGCAATCGTTTTGCATCGACGGTAGGTAAGGATTCACTTCCCAGCTCCCGCAATCGTTCTTTCCATCGATAATTTGCACGAATACGTGCCATTCGATGTTTCCAATCGTTTTGCATCAACGTTAGGTAAGCATTCACTTCCCGGCTCCCGCAATCGTTCTTTCCATGGATAATTTGCACGAATACGTGCTATTCGATGTTTCCAATCGTTTTGCATCAACGGTAGGTAAGTATTCACTTCCCAGCTCCCGCAATCGTTCTTTCTATGGATAATTTGCAAGAATACGTGCTATTCGATGTTTGCAATCGTTTTCCATCGACGGTAGGTAAGGATTCACTTCCCAGCTCCCGCAATCGTTCTTTCCATCGATAATTTGCACGAATACGTGCCATTCGATGTTTCCAATCGTTTTGCATCGACGGTAGGTAAGGATTCACTTCCCAGCTCCCGCAATCGTTCTTTCTATCGATAATTTGCACGAATACGTGCTATTCGATGTTTCCAATCGTTTTGCATCAACGGTAGGTAAGTATTCACTTCCCAGCTCCCGCAATCGTTCTTTCTATCGATAATTTGCACGAATACGTGATGTTCAATGTTTCCAATCGTTTTGCATCAACGATAGGTAAGGATTCACTTCCCGGCTCCCGCAATCGTTCTTTCCATCGATAATTTGCACGAATACGTGCTATTCGATGTTTCCAATCGTTTTGCATCAACGGTAGGTAAGTATTCACTTCCCACCTCCCGCAATCGTTCTTTCTATGGATAATTTGCACGAATACGTGCTATTCGATGTTTGCAATCGTTTTGCATCGACGGTAGGTAAGGATTCACTTCCCAGCTCCCGCAATCGTTCTTTCCATCGATAATTTGCACGAATACGTGCCATTCGATGTTTCCAATCCTTTTGCATAGACGGTAGGTAAGGATTCACTTCCCAGCTCTCGCAATCGTTCTTTCTATCGATAATTTGCACGAATACGTGATGTTCAATGTTTCCAATCGTTTTGCATCAACGATAGGTAAGGATTCACTTCCCGGCTCCCGCAATCGTTCTTTCCATCGATAATTTGCACGAATACGTGCTATTCGATGTTTGCAATCGTTTTGCATCGACGGTAGGTAAGGATTCACTTCCCAGCTCCCGCAATCGTTCTTTCCATCGATAATTTGCACGAATACGTGCCATTCGATGTTTCCAATCGTTTTGCATCGACGGTAGGTAAGGATTCACTTCCCAGCTCCCGCAATCGTTCTTTCTATCGATAATTTGCACGAATACGTGATGTTCGATGTTTTCAATCGCTTTGCATCAACGTTAGGTAAGTATTCACTTCCCAGCTCCCGCAATCGTTCTTTCTATGGATAATTTGCACGAATACGTGCTATTCGATGTCTGCAATCGTTTTGCATCGACGGTAGGTAAGGATTCACTTCCCAGCTCCCGCAATCGTTCTTTCCATCGATAATTTGCACGAATACGTGCCATTCGATGTTTCCAATCGTTTTGCATCAACGTTAGGTAAGCATTCACTTCCCGGCTCCCGCAATCGTTCTTTCCATGGATAATTTGCACGAATACGTGCTATTCGATGTTTCCAATCGTTTTGCATCAACGGTAGGTAAGTATTCACTTCCCAGCTCCCGCAATCGTTCTTTCTATCGATAATTTGCATGAATACGTGATGTTCAATGTTTCCAATCGTTTTGCATCAACGATAGGTAAGGATTCACTTCCCGGCTCCCGCAATCGTTCTTTCCATCGATAATTTGCACGAATACGTGCTATTCGATGTTTCCAATCGTTTTGCATCAACGGTAGGTAAGTATTCACTTCCCACCTCCCGCAATCGTTCTTTCTATGGATAATTTGCACGAATACGTGCTATTCGATGTTTGCAATCGTTTTGCATCGACGGTAGGTAAGGATTCACTTCCCAGCTCCCGCAATCGTTCTTTCCATCGATAATTTGCACGAATACGTGCCATTCGATGTTTCCAATCGTTTTGCATAGACGGTAGGTAAGGATTCACTTCCCAGCTCTCGCAATCGTTCTTTCTATCGATAATTTGCACGAATACGTGATGTTCAATGTTTCCAATCGTTTTGCATCAACGATAGGTAAGGATTCACTTCCCGGCTCCCGCAATCGTTCTTTCCATCGATAATTTGCACGAATACGTGCTATTCGATGTTTGCAATCGTTTTGCATCGACGGTAGGTAAGGATTCACTTCCCAGCTCCCGCAATCGTTCTTTCCATCGATAATTTGCACGAATACGTGCCATTCGATGTTTCCAATCGTTTTGCATCGACGGTAGGTAAGGATTCACTTCCCAGCTCCCGCAATCGTTCTTTCTATCGATAATTTGCACGAATACGTGCTATTCGATGTTTCCAATCGTTTTGCATCGACGGTAGGTAAAGATTCACTTCCCAGCTCCCGCAATCGTTCTTTCTATCGTTAATTTGCACGAATACGTGTTGTTCGATGTTTCCAATCGTTTTGCATCAACGTTAGGTAAGGATTCATTTCCCGGCTCCCGAAATCGTTCTTTCCATGGATAATTTGCACGAATACGTGCTATTCGATGTTTCCAATCGTGTTGCATCGACGGTCGGTAAGCATTCACTTCCCAGCTCCGGCAATCGTTCTTTCCAAATTATCGATAGAAAGAACGATTGCGGGAGCTGGGAAGTGAATCCTTACCTACCGTCGATGCAAAACGATTGCAAACATCGAATAGCACGTATTCGTGCAAATTATCCATAGAAAGAACGATTGCGGGAGCTGGGAAGTGAATACTTACCTAACGTTGATGCAAAACGATTGGAAACATCTAACACCACGTATTCGTGCAAATTATCGATGGAAAGAACGATTGCGGGAGCTGGGAAGTGAATCCTTACCTACCGTCAATGCAAAACGATTGGAAACATCGAATAGTACGTATTCGTGCAAATTATCGATGGAAAGAACGATTGCGGGAGCCGGGAAGTGAATGCTTACCTAACGTTTATGCAAAACGATTGGAAACATCGAACATAACGTATTCGTGCAAATTATCGATAGAAAGAACGATTGCGGGAGCTGGGAAGTGAATCCTTACCTACCGTCGATGCAAAACGATTGCAAACATCGAATAGCACGTATTCGTGCAAATTATCCATAGAAAGAACGATTGCGGGAGCTGGGAAGTGAATACTTACCTACCGTTGATGCAAAACGATTGGAAACATCGAGTAGCACGTATTCGTGCAAATTATCGATGGAAAGAACGATTGCGGGAGCCGGGAAGTGAATCCTTACCTACCGTTGATGCAAAACGATTGGAAACATCGAACATCACGTATTCGTGCAAATTATCGATAGAAAGAACGATTGCGGGAGCTGGGAAGTGAATCCTTACCTACCGTCGATGCAAAACGATTGGAAACATCGAATAGCACGTATTCGTGCAAATTATCGATGGAAAGAACGATTGCGGGAGCCGGGAAGTGAATCCTTACCTACCGTTGATGCAAAACGATTGGAAACATCGAACATCACGTATTCGTGAAAATTATCGATAGAAAGAACGATTGCGGGAGCGGGGAAGTGAATCCTTACCTACCGTCGATGCAAAACGATTGGAAACATCGAATAGCACGTATTCGTGCAAATTATCGATGGAAAGAACGATTGCGGGAGCCGGGAAGTGAATCCTTACCTACCGTTGATGCAAAACGATTGGAAACATCGAACATCACGTATTCGTGCAAATTATCGATAGAAAGAACGATTGCGGGAGCTGGGAAGTGAATCCTTACCTACCGTCGATGCAAAACGATTGGAAACATCGAATATCACGTATTCGTGCCAATTATCCAATCGTTTTGCATCGACGGTAGGTAAGGATTCACTTCCCAGCTCCCGCAATCGTTCTTTCCATCGATAATTTGCACGAATACGTGCCATTCGATGTTTCCAATCGTTTTGCATCGACGGTAGGTAAGGATTCACTTCCCAGCTCCCGCAATCGTTCTTTCTATCGATAATTTGCACGAATACGTGATGTTCGATGTTTTCAATCGCTTTGCATCAACGTTAGGTAAGTATTCACTTCCCAGCTCCCGCAATCGTTCTTTCTATGGATAATTTGCACGAATACGTGCTATTCGATGTTTGCAATCGTTTTGCATCGACGGTAGGTAAGGATTCACTTCCCAGCTCCCGCAATCGTTCTTTCCATCGATAATTTGCACGAATACGTGCCATTCGATGTTTCCAATCGTTTTGCATCAACGTTAGGTAAGCATTCACTTCCCGGCTCCCGCAATCGTTCTTTCCATGGATAATTTGCACGAATACGTGCTATTCGATGTTTCCAATCGTTTTGCATCAACGGTAGGTAAGTATTCACTTCCCAGCTCCCGCAATCGTTCTTTCTATGGATAATTTGCAAGAATACGTGCTATTCGATGTTTGCAATCGTTTTCCATCGACGGTAGGTAAGGATTCACTTCCCAGCTCCCGCAATCGTTCTTTCCATCGATAATTTGCACGAATACGTGCCATTCGATGTTTCCAATCGTTTTGCATCGACGGTAGGTAAGGATTCACTTCCCAGCTCCCGCAATCGTTCTTTCTATCGATAATTTGCACGAATACGTGATGTTCGATGTTTTCAATCGCTTTGCATCAACGTTAGGTAAGTATTCACTTCCCAGCTCCCGCAATCGTTCTTTCTATGGATAATTTGCACGAATACGTGCTATTCGATGTTTGCAATCGTTTTGCATCGACGGTAGGTAAGGATTCACTTCCCAGCTCCCGCAATCGTTCTTTCCATCGATAATTTGCACGAATACGTGCCATTCGATGTTTCCAATCGTTTTGCATCAACGTTAGGTAAGCATTCACTTCCCGGCTCCCGCAATCGTTCTTTCCATGGATAATTTGCACGAATACGTGCTATTCGATGTTTCCAATCGTTTTGCATCAACGGTAGGTAAGTATTCACTTCCCAGCTCCCGCAATCGTTCTTTCTATGGATAATTTGCAAGAATACGTGCTATTCGATGTTTGCAATCGTTTTCCATCTACGGTAGGTAAGGATTCACTTCCCAGCTCCCGCAATCGTTCTTTCCATCGATAATTTGCACGAATACGTGCCATTCGATGTTTCCAATCGTTTTGCATCGACGGTAGGTAAGGATTCACTTCCCAGCTCCCGCAATCGTTCTTTCTATCGATAATTTGCACGAATACGTGCTATTCGATGTTTCCAATCGTTTTGCATCAACGGTAGGTAAGTATTCACTTCCCAGCTCCCGCAATCGTTCTTTCTATCGATAATTTGCACGAATACGTGCTATTCGATGTTTGCAATCGTTTTGCATCGACGGTAGGTAAGGATTCACTTCCCAGCTCCCGCAATCGTTCTTTCCATCGATAATTTGCACGAATACGTGCCATTCGATGTTTCCAATCGTTTTGCATAGACGGTAGGTAAGGATTCACTTCCCAGCTCTCGCAATCGTTCTTTCTATCGATAATTTGCACGAATACGTGATGTTCAATGTTTCCAATCGTTTTGCATCAACGATAGGTAAGGATTCACTTCCCGGCTCCCGCAATCGTTCTTTCCATCGATAATTTGCACGAATACGTGCTATTCGATGTTTGCAATCGTTTTGCATCGACGGTAGGTAAGGATTCACTTCCCAGCTCCCGCAATCGTTCTTTCCATCGATAATTTGCACGAATACGTGCCATTCGATGTTTTCAATCGTTTTGCATCGACGGTAGGTAAGGATTCACTTCCCAGCTCCCGCAATCGTTCTTTCTATCGATAATTTGCACGAATACGTGCTATTCGATGTTTCCAATCGTTTTGCATCGACGGTAGGTAAAGATTCACTTCCCAGCTCCCTCAATCGTTCTTTCTATCGTTAATTTGCACGAATACGTGTTGTTCGATGTTTCCAATCGTTTTGCATCAACGTTAGGTAAGGATTCATTTCCCGGCTCCCGCAATCGTTCTTTCCATGGATAATTTGCACGAATACGTGCTATTCGATGTTTCCAATCGTGTTGCATCGACGGTCGGTAAGCATTCACTTCCCAGCTCCGGCAATCGTTATTTCCAAATTATCGATAGAAAGAACGATTGCGGGAGCTGGGAAGTGAATCCTTACCTACCGTCGATGCAAAACGATTGCAAACATCGAATAGCAGGTATTCGTGCAAATTATCCATAGAAAGAACGATTGCGGGAGCTGGGAAGTGAATACTTACCTAACGTTGATGCAAAACGATTGGAAACATCGAACACCACGTATTCGTGCAAATTATCGATGGAAAGAACGATTGCGGGAGCTGGGAAGTGAATCCTTACCTACCGTCAATGCAAAACGATTGGAAACATCGAATAGTACGTATTCGTGCAAATTATCGATGGAAAGAACGATTGCGGGAGCCGGGAAGTGAATGCTTACCTAACGTTTATGCAAAACGATTGGAAACATCGAACATAACGTATTCGTGCAAATTATCGATAGAAAGAACGATTGCGGGAGCTGGGAAGTGAATCCTTACCTACCGTCGATGCAAAACGATTGCAAACATCGAATAGCACGTATTCGTGCAAATTATCCATAGAAAGAACGATTGCGGGAGCTGGGAAGTGAATACTTACCTACCGTTGATGCAAAACGATTGGAAACATCGAGTAGCACGGTATTCGTGCAAATTATCGATGGAAAGAACGATTGCGGGAGCCGGGAAGTGAATCCTTACCTATCGTTGATGCAAAACGATTGGAAACATCGAACATCACGTATTCGTGAAAATTATCGATAGAAAGAACGATTGCGGGAGCTGGGAAGTGAATCCTTACCTACCGTCGATGCAAAACGATTGGAAACATCGAATAGCACGTATTCGTGCAAATTATCGATGGAAAGAACGATTGCGGGAGCCGGGAAGTGAATCCTTACCTACCGTTGATGCAAAACGATTGGAAACATCGAACATCACGTATTCGTGAAAATTATCGATAGAAAGAACGATTGCGGGAGCGGGGAAGTGAATCCTTACCTACCGTCGATGCAAAACGATTGGAAACATCGAATAGCACGTATTCGTGCAAATTATCGATGGAAAGAACGATTGCGGGAGCCGGGAAGTGAATCCTTACCTACCGTTGATGCAAAACGATTGGAAACATCGAACATCACGTATTCGTGCAAATTATCGATAGAAAGAACGATTGCGGGAGCTGGGAAGTGAATCCTTACCTACCGTCGATGCAAAACGATTGGAAACATCGAATATCACGTATTCGTGCCAATTATCCAATCGTTTTGCATCGACGGTAGGTAAGGATTCACTTCCCAGCTCCCGCAATCGTTCTTTCCATCGATAATTTGCACGAATACGTGCCATTCGATGTTTCCAATCGTTTTGCATCGACGGTAGGTAAGGATTCACTTCCCAGCTCCCGCAATCGTTCTTTCTATCGATAATTTGCACGAATACGTGCCATTCGATGTTTCCAATCGTTTTGCATCAACGTTAGGTAAGCATTCACTTCCCGGCTCCCGCAATCGTTCTTTCCATGGATAATTTGCACGAATACGTGCTATTCGATGTTTCCAATCGTTTTGCATCAACGGTAGGTAAGTATTCACTTCCCAGCACCCGCAATCGTTCTTTCTATGGATAATTTGCAAGAATACGTGCTATTCGATGTTTGCAATCGTTTTCCATCGACGGTAGGTAAGGATTCACTTCCCAGCTCCCGCAATCGTTCTTTCCATCGATAATTTGCACGAATACGTGCCATTCGATGTTTCCAATCGTTTTGCATCGACGGTAGGTAAGGATTCACTTCCCAGCTCCCGCAATCGTTCTTTCCATCGATAATTTGCACGAATACGTGCCATTCGATGTTTCCAATCGTTTTGCATCGACGGTAGGTAAGGATTCACTTCCCAGCTCCCGCAATCGTTCTTTCTATCGATAATTTGCACGAATACGTGCTATTCGATGTTTCCAATCGTTTTGCATCGACGGTAGGTAAGGATTCACTTCCCAGCTCCCGCAATCGTTCTTTCCATCGATAATTTGCACGAATACGTGCCATTCGATGTTTCCAATCGTTTTGCATCGACGGTAGGTAAGGATTCACTTCCCAGCTCCCGCAATCGTTCTTTCTATCGATAATTTGCACGAATACGTGCTATTCGATGTTTCAAATCGTTTTGCATCAACGGTAGGTAAGTATTCACTTCCCAGCTCCCGCAATCGTTCTTTCTATCGATAATTTGCACGAATACGTGATGTTCAATGTTTCCAATCGTTTTGCATCAACGATAGGTAAGGATTCACTTCCCGGCTCCCGCAATCGTTCTTTCCATCGATAATTTGCACGAATACGTGCTATTCGATGTTTGCAATCGTTTTGCATCGACGGTAGGTAAGGATTCACTTCCCAGCTCCCGCAAACGTTCTTTCTATCGATAATTTGCACGAATACGTGTTGTTCGATGTTTCCAATCGTTTTGCATCAACGTTAGGTAAGGATTCATTTCCCGGCTCCCGCAATCGTTCTTTCCATCGATAATTTGCACGAATACGTGCTATTCGATGTTTCCAATCGTGTTGCATCGACGGTCGGTAAGCATTCACTTCCCAGCTCCGGCAATCGTTCTTTCCAAATTATCGATAGAAAGAACGATTGCGGGAGCTGGGAAGTGAATCCTTACCTACCGTCGATGCAAAACGATTGGAAACATCGAATAGCACGTATTCGTGCAAATTATCGATGGAAAGAACGATTGCGGGAGCCGGGAAGTGAATCCTTACCTACCGTTGATGCAAAACGATTGGAAACATCGAATATCACGTATTCGTGCCAATTATCCAATCGTTTTGCATCGACGGTAGGTAAGGATTCACTTCCCGGCTCCCGCAATCGTTCTTTCCATCGATAATTTGCACGAATACGTGGTGTTCGATGTTTCCAATCGTTCTGCATCAACGTTAGGTAAGTATTCACTTCCCAGCTCCCGCAATCGTTCTTTCTATGGATAATTTGCACGAATACGTGCTATTCCATGTTTGCAATCGTTTTGCATCGACGGTAGGTACGGATTCACTTCCCAGCTCCCGCAATCGTTCTTTCCATCGATAATTTGCACGAATACGTGCCATTCGATGTTTCCAATCGTTTTGCATCAACGTTAGGTAAGCATTCACTTCCCGGCTCCCGCAATCGTTCTTTCCATGGATAATTTGCACGAATACGTGCTATTCGATGTTTCCAATCGTTTTGCATCAACGGTAGGTAAGTATTCACTTCCCAGCTCCCGCAATCGTTCTTTCTATGGATAATTTGCACGAATACGTGCTATTCGATGTTTGCAATCGTTTTGCATCGACGGTAGGTAAGGATTCACTTCCCAGCTCCCGCAATCGTTCTTTCCATCGATAATTTGCACGAATACGTGCCATTCGATGTTTCCAATCGTTTTGCATCAACGTTAGGTAAGCATTCACTTCCCGGCTCCCGCAATCGTTCTTTCCATGGATAATTTGCACGAATACGTGCTATTCGATGTTTCCAATCGTTTTGCATCAACGGTAGGTCAGTATTCACTTCCCACCTCCCGCAATCGTTCTTTCTATGGATAATTTGCACGAATACGTGCTATTCGATGTTTGCAATCGTTTTGCATCGACGGTAGGTAAAGATTCACTTCCCAGCTCCCGCAATCGTTCTTTCTATCGTTAATTTGCACGAATACGTGTTGTTCGATGTTTCCAATCGTTTTGCATCAACGTTAGGTAAGGATTCATTTCCCGGCTCCCGCAATCGTTCTTTCCATGGATAATTTGCACGAATACGTGCTATTCGATGTTTCCAATCGTGTTGCATCGACGGTCGGTAAGCATTCACTTCCCAGCTCCGGCAATCGTTATTTCCAAATTATCGATAGAAAGAACGATTGCGGGAGCTGGGAAGTGAATCCTTACCTACCGTCGATGCAAAACGATTGCAAACATCGAATAGCACGTATTCGTGCAAATTATCCATAGAAAGAACGATTGCGGGAGCTGGGAAGTGAATACTTACCTAACGTTGATGCAAAACGATTGGCAACATCGAACACCACGTATTCGTGCAAATTATCGATGGAAAGAACGATTGCGGGAGCTGGGAAGTGAATCCTTACCTACCGTCAATGCAAAACGATTGGAAACATCGAATAGTACGTATTCGTGCAAATTATCGATGGAAAGAACGATTGCGGGAGCCGGGAAGTGAATGCTTACCTAACGTTTATGCAAAACGATTGGAAACATCGAACATAACGTATTCGTGCAAATTATCGATAGAAAGAACGATTGCGGGAGCTGGGAAGTGAATCCTTACCTACCGTCGATGCAAAACGATTGCAAACATCGAATAGCACGTATTCGTGCAAATTATCCATAGAAAGAACGATTGCGGGAGCTGGGAAGTGAATACTTACCTAACGTTGATGCAAAACGATTGGAAACATCGAACACCACGTATTCGTGCAAATTATCGATGGAAAGAACGATTGCGGGAGCTGGGAAGTGAATCCTTACCTACCGTCAATGCAAAACGATTGGAAACATCGAATAGTACGTATTCGTGCAAATAATCGATGGAAAGAACGATTGCGGGAGCCGGGAAGTGAATGCTTATGTTACGTCCTCGTCGGGATCCGTGTTGCCCAGCGGGAACGTGCGCCGAATCTTCAACAGGATACGCTCGCAATTTCGATCTGTGACTGGTCTCTTAGGACAGTCAACCGGGATCGGGACGTTAAGATGCGGTGGGGTCAGGAAAACAATTGGTATCGATTGTTTATGAGTTATATTTACGTCCACTTTCTTTTTTGTTTCTTATTTAATACAGTGGAGGCTGTTACATTATTCCTCGCGGAGAAATATAGTTTGAAATAACAACGTATGATACTCTTCCGGGACCGGCTCGCCTTCGGGGACGTTTGGTTGACCAGGGAACCGGTCGCTAATAAATACGGGATAATATCCCGGGTAATTCGGATAAATCTGTTGATGTGGCCACTCCTCGTCGCTGTCCGGAGGGTCGAGTTGCTGTTGCGGGGATGGGGGACTGACCGGGGGGTCGATATAGGGCCGGTAGTATTCGGGCGTGGTTGCCCTTGAATCTACCGAGGATGTAGTTGTCTGAGCCGGGGATGACGAGTAAACTAGTTGTCGTCTAGCGAAGGGCTGCGGAGTTTGTTCGGATGCGTGGGAGATGGGGGAGTATGAGATGGACAAAGGCGATGCGTGAGGCGAGGAAGGCAACACGGGTATTTGGGCGGAGGGACCCCGCGAAGTCGAGGGCTCGGGCGAACCCCCGACTGTCAAGTCGATGATGGACGGAACGGCCCCGGCGCCAGCGGTTGTCGAGTCGATCGGCGCCCGTGGAGAATCCAGCGTCAGGTCGACTGGCGCCGGTGGAGAATCTAACGTCAGGTCGATCAACGGCCCAGTCTCTTGCGCCAATTGCACGCGACGGGCGGCGATCAGCTCCCGGCGCCTGATATTGTGGCGGAGCCGCGACTGGACCCCTCTCCTACGCCTTCGCCTATTTCCAGCGGGCATCTACCGAACACATTCGGCGAGTAGTAAGTTGTTCGTATAAAATGGAAGACCGATGAAATGTCAAGTGTTACTGTTTATTAATGCTCACCTTTACCTATCGGTCGACTACAGTTGAGAGTACAAGTAACAAATGGTGGATCGTGCTGACGATTTGCCGCTTACAGGCGCAACTACAACGAACTCGTCGAACTTCACCGTTAGACTACCGGATTGAACTTCACTCGTATAGAACTTGATGTTTCTAACTTCTCGGTTGGAACTGAACTGCCTTGCGACCGTTCGCTCCGCTCTTTTATTCCTCCCAGGTGCTGATGCAGCAGCCCCTACTGCCGCAGCCAGAAGATGCTGATGCAGCAGGGGCCACCGTCCTGGGAACGACTGTTCCGCGACGGTTCTCGCGGTTCGTATTTCTGCAACGTGTGCATTCCCGAGCGACAGTTGTTATCGCCCTCGCGACGGTTCTCGCGCTTCGTATCTTTGCAACGTGTGCATTCCTGAGCGACAGTTGTTATCGCTCTCGCGACGGTTCTCGCGCTTCGTATCTTTGCAACGTGTGCATTCCTGAGCGACAGTTGTTATCGCTCTGGGAACGGATGCTGATGCATCGAGGTATATCGTCTTGTTCAGCGGATTATTACCCGATCCTTTCCCAGGCCTTGACTCTGGAATGCCCACGTGCGAGACAGCGCTATCCCTTCGCTATTGTCGTCAGCACTTATCCGTGCTTGTCCTTAACTTGAAAGGACAAACACGGATTGGTCCGCACACCCTGATTCGTCACGGTACTTAATCTACGTATTCTTATAATCTATCTTATCATAGGTGAGTCAGCATACTCACGTTTACCCCTGGTTTCTTAACTTAAGAAGTTGCTTAGACTTAATGCTACCATCAGGACAATTATCAGTGTGTGTGTGTGTGTGGCCGTACGTCGATGTGTGGTAGAGAACTGCCTATGGTAACATACATTTTTATTGGTTACGGGTAATAGCGAGATGGATTGGCTACTTTGTGACAATTTGGGAATTGCCATCGGTTGGGTCAGGTTTGGATTATATTGGGTGGTTGTGTCGGTTAGGTCGGTGTTATGCTGCACACGAGTTTTGGTTGGGTTTCGGTTAGGTTTGAGTTAGGTTTGGGTTAGGTTTGGGTTAGGTTTGATTTATATTAGGTGGTTGTGTAGGTTAGGTTTGCGCGATGTTGTACATAAATTGTGGTTAGGTTTGGTTTAGGTTTGGGTCTGGTTTGGGTCAGGTTTGCGATAAATTATATATAAACTTTGGTTAGGTTAGGATTCGGTTGGACCTATTTTTGGGTCCGGTTTAGGTTAGGTTTGGGTATGATAGGGTTTTTGGCCCAGGGGGTCAGGTTTGGATTAGGGTTTTTCGGAATTTCGGTTAGGTTAGGTTTGGGTTAGATGCGAGTCTCGATTTTCTAGCGTTCTACTTCGGCAGTAAGTCAACGACTTCTAGCCGCCCCGACCCGGCTCGCTATCTCTTCGTTTAAAGAATTTGAATTCGTTATCTCAAAATTTTCATTGGAAGTTTCGGAAAAAGTGGACAGGCTATTTTATAGCCGGCACGATACAGTTTAACTTTGTCCTCTTTGCGTTTCTTCCTAATGTTTACCGTTTACTGGTGGCATGACGGCAAAATGTCCGATTTTTGGTGGAAAGTACAGTAGGTACCACTAGGAACGTCCGTATTCGAATTCTGGTTTCCTGGGTAGTATTCCAGTGGGACGGCGATCAACCTGGCGAATTTTTGATTTTTCGATTTTTGTTTCCAAAAACCACGAAATTCTTATATATCGAAGAGTATGGCTTTTTCCTGATTTCGATGCAATTCTTACGCTGTTAAAAACTGGCGCCCCCACGGCCACACTAACCACAACCTACCCTGTATCCGTATAGTGGGTCGATTCGGGTGCGCGTTGTACCTACGCATCGTCACGTTTCGGAGAATCCCGGGACGTGACACTTACCTAACGTTTATGCAAAACGATTGGAAACATCGAACATAACGTATTCGTGCAAATTATCGATAGAAAGAACGATTGCGGGAGCTGGGAAGTGAATCCGTACCTACCGTTGATGCAAAACGATTGGAAACATCGAGTAGCACGGTATTCGTGCAAATTATCGATGGAAAGAACGATTGCGGGAGCCGGGAAGTGAATCCTTACCTATCGTTGATGCAAAACGATTGGAAACATTGAACATCACGTATTCGTGCAAATTATCGATAGAAAGAACGATTGCGGGATTTGGGAAGTGAATCCGTACCTACCGTCGATGCAAAACGATTGCAAACATCGAATAGCACGTATTCGTGCAAATTATCGATGGAAAGAACGATTGCGGGAGCCGGGAAGTGAATGCTTACCTAACGTTGATGCAAAACGATTGGAAACATCGAATAGCACGTATTCGTGCAAATTATCCATAGAAAGAACGATTGCGGGAGCTGGGAAGTGAATACTTACCTATCGTTGATGCAAAACGATTGGAAACATCGAACACCACGTATTCGTGCAAATTATCGATGGAAAGAACGATTGCGGGAGCCGGGAAGTGAATCCTTACCTACCGTTGATGCAAAACGATTGGAAACATCGAACATCACGTATTCGTGCAAATTATTGATAGAAAGAACGATTGCGGGAGCTGGGAAGTGAATCCTTACCTACCGTCGATGCAAAACGATTGGAAACATCGAATAGCACGTATTCGTGTAAATTATCGATGGAAAGAACGATTGCGGGAGCCGGGAAGTGAATCCTTACCTACCGTTGATGCAAAACGATTGGAAACATCGAACATCACGTATTCGTGAAAATTATCGATAGAAAGAACGATTGCGGGAGCTGGGAAGTGAATCCTTACCTACCGTCGATGCAAAACGATTGGAAACATCGAACATAACGTATTCGTGCAAATTATCGATAGAAAGAACGATTGCGGGAGCTGGGAAGTGAATCCGTACCTACCGTTGATGCAAAACGATTGGAAACATCGAACATCACGTATTCGTGAAAATTATCGATAGAAAGAACGATTGCGGGAGCTGGGAAGTGAATCCTTACCTACCGTCGATGCAAAACGATTGGAAACATCGAATAGCACGTATTCGTGCAAATTATCGATGGAAAGAACGATTGCGGGAGCCGGGAAGTGAATCCTTACCTACCGTTGATGCAAAACGATTGGAAACATCGAACATCGTAAGTATTCACTTCCCAGCTCCCGCAATCGTTCTTTCTATGGATAATTTGCACGAATACGTGCTATTCGATGTTTGCAATCGTTTTGCATCGACGGTAGGTACGGATTCACTTCCCAGCTCCCGCAATCGTTCTTTCCATCGATAATTTGCACGAATACGTGCCATTCGATGTTTCCAATCGTTTTGCATCAACGTTAGGTAAGCATTCACTTCCCGGCTCCCGCAATCGTTCTTTCCATGGATAATTTGCACGAATACGTGCTATTCGATGTTTCCAATCGTTTTGCATCAACGGTAGGTAAGTATTCACTTCCCACCTCCCGCAATCGTTCTTTCTATGGATAATTTGCACGAATACGTGCTATTCGATGTTTGCAATCGTTTTGCATCGACGGTAGGTAAGGATTCACTTCCCAGCTCCCGCAATCGTTCTTTCCATCGATAATTTGCACGAATACGTGCCATTCGATGTTTCCAATCGTTTTGCATAGACGGTAGGTAAGGATTCACTTCCCAGCTCTCGCAATCGTTCTTTCTATCGATAATTTGCACGAATACGTGATGTCCAATGTTTCCAATCGTTTTGCATCAACGATAGGTAAGGATTCACTTCCCGGCTCCCGCAATCGTTCTTTCCATCGATAATTTGCACGAATACGTGCTATTCGATGTTTGCAATCGTTTTGCATCGACGGTAGGTAAGGATTCACTTCCCAGCTCCCGCAATCGTTCTTTCCATCGATAATTTGCACGAATACGTGCCATTCGATGTTTCCAATCGTTTTGCATCGACGGTAGGTAAGGATTCACTTCCCAGCTCCCGCAATCGTTCTTTCTATCGATAATTTGCACGAATACGTGCTATTCGATGTTTCCAATCGTTTTGCATCGACGGTAGGTAAGGATTCACTTCCCAGCTCCCGCAATCGTTCTTTCTATCGATAATTTGCACGAATACGTGTTGTTCGATGTTTCCAATCGTTTTGCATCAACGTTAGGTAAGGATTCATTTCCCGGCTCCCGCAATCGTTCTTTCCATCGATAATTTGCACGAATACGTGCTATTCGATGTTTCCAATCGTGTTGCATCGACGGTCGGTAAGCATTCACTTCCCAGCTCCGGCAATCGTTCTTTCCAAATTATCGATAGAAAGAACGATTGCGGGAGCTGGGAAGTGAATCCTTACCTACCGTCGATGCAAAACGATTGCAAACATCGAATAGCACGTATTCGTGCAAATTATCCATAGAAAGAACGATTGCGGGAGCTGGGAAGTGAATACTTACCTAACGTTGATGCAAAACGATTGGAAACATCGAACACCACGTATTCGTGCAAATTATCGATGGAAAGAACAATTGCGGGAGCTGGGAAGTGAATCCTTACCTACCGTCAATGCAAAACGATTGGAAACATCGAATAGTACGTATTCGTGCAAATAATCGATGGAAAGAACGATTGCGGGAGCCGGGAAGTGAATGCTTACCTAACGTTTATGCAAAACGATTGGAAACATCGAACATAACGTATTCGTGCAAATTATCGATAGAAAGAACGATTGCGGGAGCTGGGAAGTGAATCCGTACCTACCGTTGATGCAAAACGATTGGAAACATCGAGTAGCACGGTATTCGTGCAAATTATCGATGGAAAGAACGATTGCGGGAGCCGGGAAGTGAATCCTTACCTATCGTTGATGCAAAACGATTGGAAACATTGAACATCACGTATTCGTGCAAATTATCGATAGAAAGAACGATTGCGGGATTTGGGAAGTGAATCCGTACCTACCGTCGATGCAAAACGATTGCAAACATCGAATAGCACGTATTCGTGCAAATTATCGATGGAAAGAACGATTGCGGGAGCCGGGAAGTGAATGCTTACCTAACGTTGATGCAAAACGATTGGAAACATCGAACATAACGTATTCGTGCAAATTATCGATAGAAAGAACGATTGCGGGAGCTGGGAAGTGAATCCGTACCTACCGTCGATGCAAAACGATTGCAAACATCGAATAGCACGTATTCGTGTAAATTATCGATGGAAAGAACGATTGCGGGAGCCGGGAAGTGAATCCTTACCTACCGTTGATGCAAAACGATTGGAAACATCGAACATCACGTATTCGTGCAAATTATCGATAGAAAGAACGATTGCGGGAGCTGGGAAGTGAATCCTTACCTACCGTCGATGCAAAACGATTGGAAACATCGAACATAACGTATTCGTGCAAATTATCGATAGAAAGAACGATTGCGGGAGCTGGGAAGTGAATCCGTACCTACCGTTGATGCAAAACGATTGGAAACATCGAACATCACGTATTCGTGAAAATTATCGATAGAAAGAACGATTGCGGGAGCTGGGAAGTGAATCCTTACCTACCGTCGATGCAAAACGATTGGAAACATCGAATAGCACGTATTCGTGCAAATTATCGATGGAAAGAACGATTGCGGGAGCCGGGAAGTGAATCCTTACCTACCGTTGATGCAAAACGATTGGAAACATCGAACATCACGTATTCGTGAAAATTATCGATAGAAAGAACGATTGCGGGAGCTGGGAAGTGAATCCTTACCTACCGTCGATGCAAAACGATTGGAAACATCGAATAGCACGTATTCGTGCAAATTATCGATGGAAAGAACGATTGCGGGAGCCGGGAAGTGAATCCTTACCTACCGTTGATGCAAAACGATTGGAAACATCGAACATCACGTATTCGTGCAAATTATCGATAGAAAGAACGATTGCGGGAGCTGGGAAGTGAATCCTTACCTACCGTCGATGCAAAACGATTGGAAACATCGAATATCACGTATTCGTGCCAATTATCCAATCGTTTTGCATCGACGGTAGGTAAGGATTCACTTCCCAGCTCCCGCAATCGTTCTTTACATCGATAATTTGCACGAATACGTGCCATTCGATGTTTCCAATCGTTTTGCATCGACGGTAGGTAAGGATTCACTTCCCAGCTCCCGCAATCGTTCTTTCTATCGATAATATGCACGAATACGTGATGTTCGATGTTTTCAATCGTTTTGCATCAACGTTAGGTAAGTATTCACTTCCCAGCTCCCGCAATCGTTCTTTCTATGGATAATTTGCACGAATACGTGCTATTCGATGTTTGCAATCGTTTTGCATCGACGGTAGGTACGGATTCACTTCCCAGCTCCCGCAATCGTTCTTTCCATCGATAATTTGCACGAATACGTGCCATTCGATGTTTCCAATCGTTTTGCATCAACGTTAGGTAAGCATTCACTTCCCGGCTCCCGCAATCGTTCTTTCCATGGATAATTTGCACGAATACGTGCTATTCGATGTTTCCAATCGTTTTGCATCAACGGTAGGTAAGTATTCACTTCCCACCTCCCGCAATCGTTCTTTCTATGGATAATTTGCACGAATACGTGCTATTCGATGTTTGCAATCGTTTTGCATCGACGGTAGGTAAGGATTCACTTCCCAGCTCCCGCAATCGTTCTTTCCATCGATAATTTGCACGAATACGTGCCATTCGATGTTTCCAATCGTTTTGCATAGACGGTAGGTAAGGATTCACTTCCCAGCTCTCGCAATCGTTCTTTCTATCGATAATTTGCACGAATACGTGATGTCCAATGTTTCCAATCGTTTTGCATCAACGATAGGTAAGGATTCATTTCCCGGCTCCCGCAATCGTTCTTTCCATCGATAATTTGCACGAATACGTGCTATTCGATGTTTCCAATCGTGTTGCATCGACGGTCGGTAAGCATTCACTTCCCAGCTCCGGCAATCGTTCTTTCCAAATTATCGATAGAAAGAACGATTGCGGGAGCTGGGAAGTGAATCCTTACCTACCGTCGATGCAAAACGATTGCAAACATCGAATAGCTCGTATTCGTGCCAATTATCCAATCGGTTTGCATCGACGGTAGGTAAGGATTCACTTCCCGGCTCCCGCAATCGTTCTTTCCATCGATAATTTGCACGAATACGTGATGTTCGATGTTTCCAATCGTTTTGCATCAACGGTAGGTAAGGATTCACTTCCCGGCTCCCGCAATCGTTCTTTCCATCGATAATTTGCACGAATACGTGCTATTCGATGTTTCCAATCGTTTTGCATCGACGGTAGGTAAGGATTCACTTCCCCGCTCCCGCAATCGTTCTTTCTATCGATAATTTTCACGAATACGTGATGTTCGATGTTTCCAATCGTTTTGCATCAACGGTAGGTAAGGATTCACTTCCCGGCTCCCGCAATCGTTCTTTCCATCGATAATTTGCACGAATACGTGCTATTCGATGTTTCCAATCGTTTTGCATCGACGGTAGGTAAGGATTCACTTCCCAGCTCCCGCAATCGTTCTTTCTATCGATAATTTTCACGAATACGTGATGTTCGATGTTTCCAATCGTTTTGCATCAACGATAGGTAAGGATTCACTTCCCGGCTCCCGCAATCGTTCTTTCCATCGATAATTTGCACGAATACCGTGCTACTCGATGTTTCCAATCGTTTTGCATCAACGGTAGGTAAGTATTCACTTCCCAGCTCCCGCAATCGTTCTTTCTATGGATAATTTGCACGAATACGTGCTATTCGATGTTTGCAATCGTTTTGCATCGACGGTAGGTAAGGATTCACTTCCAATCGTTTTGCATCAACGTTAGGTAAGTATTCACTTCCCAGCTCCCGCAATCGTTCTTTCTATGGATAATTTGCACGAATACGTGCTATTCGATGTTTGCAATCGTTTTGCATCGACGGTAGGTAAGGATTCACTTCCCAGCTCCCGCAATCGTTCTTTCTATCGATAATTTGGAAAGAACGATTGCCGGAGCTGGGAAGTGAATGCTTACCGACCGTCGATGCAACACGATTGGAAACATCGAATAGCACGTATTCGTGCAAATTATCGATGGAAAGAACGATTGCGGGAGCCGGGAAATGAATCCTTACCTAACGTTGATGCAAAACGATTGGAAACATCGAACAACACGTATTCGTGCAAATTAACGATAGAAAGAACGATTGCGGGAGCTGGGAAGTGAATCCTTACCTACCGTCGATGCAAAACGATTGGAAACATCGAATAGCACGTATTCGTGCAAATTATCGATAGAAAGAACGATTGCGGGAGCTGGGAAGTGAATCCTTACCTACCGTCGATGCAAAACGATTGGAAACATCGAATGGCACGTATTCGTGCAAATTATCGATGGAAAGAACGATTGCGGGAGCTGGGAAGTGAATCCTTACCTACCGTCGATGCAAAACGATTGCAAACATCGAATAGCACGTATTCGTGCAAATTATCGATGGAAAGAACGATTGCGGGAGCCGGGAAGTGAATCCTTACCTATCGTTGATGCAAAACGATTGGAAACATTGAACATCACGTATTCGTGCAAATTATCGATAGAAAGAACGATTGCGAGAGCTGGGAAGTGAATCCTTACCTACCGTCTATGCAAAACGATTGGAAACATCGAATGGCACGTATTCGTGCAAATTATCGATGGAAAGAACGATTGCGGGAGCTGGGAAGTGAATCCTTACCTACCGTCGATGCAAAACGATTGCAAACATCGAATAGCACGTATTCGTGCAAATTATCCATAGAAAGAACGATTGCGGGAGGTGGGAAGTGAATACTGACCTACCGTTGATGCAAAACGATTGGAAACATCGAATAGCACGTATTCGTGCAAATTATCCATGGAAAGAACGATTGCGGGAGCCGGGAAGTGAATGCTTACCTAACGTTGATGCAAAACGATTGGAAACATCGAATGGCACGTATTCGTGCAAATTATCGATGGAAAGAACGATTGCGGGAGCTGGGAAGTGAATCCTTACCTACCGTCGATGCAAAACGATTGCAAACGTCGAATAGCACGTATTCGTGCAAATTATCCATAGAAAGAACGATTGCGGGAGCTGGGAAGTGAATACTTACCTACCGTTGATGCAAAACGATTGGAAACATCGAATAGCACGTATTCGTGCAAATTATCCATGGAAAGAACGATTGCGGGAGCCGGGAAGTGAATGCTTACCTAACGTTGATGCAAAACGATTGGAAACATCGAATGGCACGTATTCGTGCAAATTATCGATGGAAAGAACGA
Source organism: Nomada ferruginata (assembly GCA_963583965.1). Classification (NCBI taxonomy): domain Eukaryota; kingdom Metazoa; phylum Arthropoda; class Insecta; order Hymenoptera; family Apidae; genus Nomada; species Nomada ferruginata. Next base: position 751,064 of record OY757225.1, on the reverse strand, counting down.
TTGCGGGAGCTGGGAAGTGAATCCGTACCTACCGTCGATGCAAAACGATTGCAAACATCGAATAGCACGTATTCGTGCAAATTATCCATAGAAAGAACGATTGCGGGAGCTGGGAAGTGAATACTTACCTAACGTTGATGCAGAACGATTGGAAACATCGAACACCACGTATTCGTGCAAATTATCGATGGAAAGAACGATTGCGGGAGCCGGGAAGTGAATCCTTACCTACCGTCGATGCAAAACGATTGGATAATTGGCACGAATACGTGATATTCGATGTTTCCAATCGTTTTGCATCAACGGTAGGTAAGGATTCACTTCCCGGCTCCCGCAATCGTTCTTTCCATCGATAATTTGCACGAATACGTGCTATTCGATGTTTCCAATCGTTTTGCATCGACGGTAGGTAAGGATTCACTTCCCAGCTCCCGCAATCGTTCTTTCTATCGATAATTTGGAAAGAACGATTGCCGGAGCTGGGAAGTGAATGCTTACCGACCGTCGATGCAACACGATTGGAAACATCGAATAGCACGTATTCGTGCAAATTATCGATGGAAAGAACGATTGCGGGAGCCGGGAAATGAATCCTTACCTAACGTTGATGCAAAACGATTGGAAACATCGAACAACACGTATTCGTGCAAATTATCGATAGAAAGAACGTTTGCGGGAGCTGGGAAGTGAATCCTTACCTACCGTCGATGCAAAACGATTGCAAACATCGAATAGCACGTATTCGTGCAAATTATCGATGGAAAGAACGATTGCGGGAGCCGGGAAGTGAATCCTTACCTATCGTTGATGCAAAACGATTGGAAACATTGAACATCACGTATTCGTGCAAATTATCGATAGAAAGAACGATTGCGGGAGCTGGGAAGTGAATACTTACCTACCGTTGATGCAAAACGATTGGAAACATCGAATAGCACGTATTCGTGCAAATTATCGATAGAAAGAACGATTGCGGGAGCTGGGAAGTGAATCCTTACCTACCGTCGATGCAAAACGATTGGAAACATCGAATGGCACGTATTCGGGCAAATTATCGATGGAAAGAACGATTGCGGGAGCTGGGAAGTGAATCCTTACCTACCGTCGATGGAAAACGATTGCAAACATCGAATAGCACGTATTCTTGCAAATTATCCATAGAAAGAACGATTGCGGGAGCTGGGAAGTGAATACTTACCTACCGTTGATGCAAAACGATTGGAAACATCGAATAGCACGTATTCGTGCAAATTATCCATGGAAAGAACGATTGCGGGAGCCGGGAAGTGAATGCTTACCTAACGTTGATGCAAAACGATTGGAAACATCGAATGGCACGTATTCGTGCAAATTATCGATAGAAAGAACGATTGCGGGAGCTGGGAAGTGAATCCTTACCTACCGTCGATGCAAAACGATTGGAAACATCGAATGGCACGTATTCGTGCAAATTATCGATGGAAAGAACGATTGCGGGAGCTGGGAAGTGAATCCTTACCTACCGTCGATGCAAAACGATTGGATAATTGGCACGAATACGTGATATTCGATGTTTCCAATCGTTTTGCATCGACGGTAGGTAAGGATTCACTTCCCAGCTCCCGCAATCGTTCTTTCTATCGATAATTTGCACGAATACGTGATGTTCGATGTTTCCAATCGTTTTGCATCAACGGTAGGTAAGGATTCACTTCCCGGCTCCCGCAATCGTTCTTTCCATCGATAATTTGCACGAATACGTGCTATTCGATGTTTCCAATCGTTTTGCATCGACGGTAGGTAAGGATTCACTTCCCCGCTCCCGCAATCGTTCTTTCTATCGATAATTTTCACGAATACGTGATGTTCGATGTTTCCAATCGTTTTGCATCAACGGTAGGTAAGGATTCACTTCCCGGCTCCCGCAATCGTTCTTTCCATCGATAATTTGCACGAATACGTGCTATTCGATGTTTCCAATCGTTTTGCATCGACGGTAGGTAAGGATTCACTTCCCAGCTCCCGCAATCGTTCTTTCTATCGATAATTTTCACGAATACGTGATGTTCGATGTTTCCAATCGTTTTGCATCAACGATAGGTAAGGATTCACTTCCCGGCTCCCGCAATCGTTCTTTCCATCGATAATTTGCACGAATACCGTGCTACTCGATGTTTCCAATCGTTTTGCATCAACGGTAGGTAAGTATTCACTTCCCAGCTCCCGCAATCGTTCTTTCTATGGATAATTTGCACGAATACGTGCTATTCGATGTTTGCAATCGTTTTGCATCGACGGTAGGTAAGGATTCACTTCCCAGCTCCCGCAATCGTTCTTTCTATCGATAATTTGCACGAATACGTTATGTTCGATGTTTCCAATCGTTTTGCATAAACGTTAGGTAAGCATTCACTTCCCGGCTCCCGCAATCGTTCTTTCCATCGATAATTTGCACGAATACGTACTATTCGATGTTTCCAATCGTTTTGCATTGACGGTAGGTAAGGATTCACTTCCCAGCTCCCGCAATCGTTCTTTCCATCGATAATTTGCACGAATACGTGGTGTTCGATGTTGCCAATCGTTTTGCATCAACGTTAGGTAAGTATTCACTTCCCAGCTCCCGCAATCGTTCTTTCTATGGATAATTTGCACGAATACGTGCTATTCGATGTTTGCAATCGTTTTGCATCGACGGTAGGTAAGGATTCACTTCCCAGCTCCCGCAATCGTTCTTTCTATCGATAATTTGGAAATAACGATTGCCGGAGCTGGGAAGTGAATGCTTACCGACCGTCGATGCAACACGATTGGAAACATCGAATAGCACGTATTCGTGCAAATTATCCATGGAAAGAACGATTGCGGGAGCCGGGAAATGAATCCTTACCTAACGTTGATGCAAAACGATTGGAAACATCGAACAACACGTATTCGTGCAAATTAACGATAGAAAGAACGATTGCGGGAGCTGGGAAGTGAATCTTTACCTACCGTCGATGCAAAACGATTGCAAACATCGAATAGCACGTATTCGTGCAAATTATCCATAGAAAGAACGATTGCGGGAGGTGGGAAGTGAATACTGACCTACCGTTGATGCAAAACGATTGGAAACATCGAATAGCACGTATTCGTGCAAATTATCCATGGAAAGAACGATTGCGGGAGCCGGGAAGTGAATGCTTACCTAACGTTGATGCAAAACGATTGGAAACATCGAATGGCACGTATTCGTGCAAATTATCGATGGAAAGAACGATTGCGGGAGCTGGGAAGTGAATCCTTACCTACCGTCGATGCAAAACGATTGCAAACATCGAATAGCACGTATTCGTGCAAATTATCCATAGAAAGAACGATTGCGGGAGCTGGGAAGTGAATACTTACCTACCGTTGATGCAAAACGATTGGAAACATCGAATAGCACGTATTCGTGCAAATTATCCATGGAAAGAACGATTGCGGGAGCCGGGAAGTGAATGCTTACCTAACGTTGATGCAAAACGATTGGAAACATCGAATGGCACGTATTCGTGCAAATTATCGATGGAAAGAACGATTGCGGGAGCTGGGAAGTGAATCCTTACCTACCGTCGATGCAAAACGATTGGAAACATTGAACATCACGTATTCGTGCAAATTATCGATAGAAAGAACGATTGCGGGAGCTGGGAAGTGAATCCTTACCTACCGTCGATGCAAAACGATTGGAAACATCGAATGGCACGTATTCGTGCAAATTATCGATGGAAAGAACGATTGCGGGAGCTGGGAAGTGAATCCTTACCTACCGTCGATGCAAAACGATTGGAAATATCGAATAGCACGTATTCGTGCAAATTATCGATAGAAAGAACGATTGCGGGAGCTGGGAAGTGAATCCTTACCTACCGTCGATGCAAAACGATTGGAAACATCGAATGGCACGTATTCGTGCAAATTATCGATGGAAAGAACGATTGCGGGAGCTGGGAAGTGAATCCTTACCTACCGTCGATGCAAAACGATTGGAAACATCGAATAGCACGTATTCGTGCAAATTATCGATAGAAAGAACGATTGCGGGAGCTGGGAAGTGAATCCTTACCTACCGTCGATGCAAAACGATTGGAAACATCGAATGGCACGTATTCGTGCAAATTATCGATGGAAAGAACGATTGCGGGAGCTGGGAAGTGAATCCTTACCTACCGTCGATGCAAAACGATTGCAAACATCGAATAGCACGTATTCGTGCAAATTATCGATGGAAAGAACGATTGCGGGAGCCGGGAAGTGAATCCTTACCTATCGTTGATGCAAAACGATTGGAAACATTGAACATCACGTATTCGTGCAAATTATCGATAGAAAGAACGATTGCGGGAGCTGGGAAGTGAATACTTACCTACCGTTGATGCAAAACGATTGGAAACATCGATTAGCACGTATTCGTGCAAATTATCGATAGAAAGAACGATTGCGGGAGCTGGGAAGTGAATCCTTACCTACCGTCGATGCAAAACGATTGGAAACATCGAATGGCACGTATTCGTGCAAATTATCGATGGAAAGAACGATTGCGGGAGCTGGGAAGTGAATCCTTACCTACCGTCGATGGAAAACGATTGCAAACATCGAATAGCACGTATTCTTGCAAATTATCCATAGAAAGAACGATTGCGGGAGCTGGGAACTGAATACTTACCTACCGTTGATGCAAAACGATTGGAAACATCGAATAGCACGTATTCGTGCAAATTATCCATGGAAAGAACGATTGCGGGAGCCGGGAAGTGAATGCTTACCTAACGTTGATGCAAAACGATTGGAAACATCGAATGGCACGTATTCGTGCAAATTATCGATAGAAAGAACGATTGCGGGAGCTGGGAAGTGAATCCTTACCTACCGTCGATGCAAAACGATTGGAAACATCGAATGGCACGTATTCGTGCAAATTATCGATGGAAAGAACGATTGCGGGAGCTGGGAAGTGAATCCTTACCTACCGTCGATGCAAAACGATTGGATAATTGGCACGAATACGTGATATTCGATGTTTCCAATCGTTTTGCATCGACGGTAGGTAAGGATTCACTTCCCAGCTCCCGCAATCGTTCTTTCTATCGATAATTTGCACGAATACGTGATGTTCGATGTTTCCAATCGTTTTGCATCAACGGTAGGTAAGGATTCACTTCCCGGCTCCCGCAATCGTTCTTTCCATCGATAATTTGCACGAATACGTGCTATTCGATGTTTCCAATCGTTTTGCATCGACGGTAGGTAAGGATTCACTTCCCCGCTCCCGCAATCGTTCTTTCTATCGATAATTTTCACGAATACGTGATGTTCGATGTTTCCAATCGTTTTGCATCAACGGTAGGTAAGGATTCACTTCCCGGCTCCCGCAATCGTTCTTTCCATCGATAATTTGCACGAATACGTGCTATTCGATGTTTCCAATCGTTTTGCATCGACGGTAGGTAAGGATTCACTTCCCAGCTCCCGCAATCGTTCTTTCTATCGATAATTTTCACGAATACGTGATGTTCGATGTTTCCAATCGTTTTGCATCAACGATAGGTAAGGATTCACTTCCCGGCTCCCGCAATCGTTCTTTCCATCGATAATTTGCACGAATACCGTGCTACTCGATGTTTCCAATCGTTTTGCATCAACGGTAGGTAAGTATTCACTTCCCAGCTCCCGCAATCGTTCTTTCTATGGATAATTTGCACGAATACGTGCTATTCGATGTTTGCAATCGTTTTGCATCGACGGTAGGTAAGGATTCACTTCCCAGCTCCCGCAATCGTTCTTTCTATCGATAATTTGCACGAATACGTTATGTTCGATGTTTCCAATCGTTTTGCATAAACGTTAGGTAAGCATTCACTTCCCGGCTCCCGCAATCGTTCTTTCCATCGATAATTTGCACGAATACGTACTATTCGATGTTTCCAATCGTTTTGCATTGACGGTAGGTAAGGATTCACTTCCCAGCTCCCGCAATCGTTCTTTCCATCGATAATTTGCACGAATACGTGGTGTTCGATGTTGCCAATCGTTTTGCATCAACGTTAGGTAAGTATTCACTTCCCAGCTCCCGCAATCGTTCTTTCTATGGATAATTTGCACGAATACGTGCTATTCGATGTTTGCAATCGTTTTGCATCGACGGTAGGTAAGGATTCACTTCCCAGCTCCCGCAATCGTTCTTTCTATCGATAATTTGGAAATAACGATTGCCGGAGCTGGGAAGTGAATGCTTACCGACCGTCGACGCAACACGATTGGAAACATCGAATAGCACGTATTCGTGCAAATTATCCATGGAAAGAACGATTGCGGGAGCCGGGAAATGAATCCTTACCTAACGTTGATGCAAAACGATTGGAAACATCGAACAACACGTATTCGTGCAAATTAACGATAGAAAGAACGATTGCGGGAGCTGGGAAGTGAATCTTTACCTACCGTCGATGCAAAACGATTGCAAACATCGAATAGCACGTATTCGTGCAAATTATCCATAGAAAGAACGATTGCGGGAGGTGGGAAGTGAATACTGACCTACCGTTGATGCAAAACGATTGGAAACATCGAATAGCACGTATTCGTGCAAATTATCCATGGAAAGAACGATTGCGGGAGCCGGGAAGTGAATGCTTACCTAACGTTGATGCAAAACGATTGGAAACATCGAATGGCACGTATTCGTGCAAATTATCGATGGAAAGAACGATTGCGGGAGCTGGGAAGTGAATCCTTACCTACCGTCGATGCAAAACGATTGCAAACATCGAATAGCACGTATTCGTGCAAATTATCCATAGAAAGAACGATTGCGGGAGCTGGGAAGTGAATACTTACCTACCGTTGATGCAAAACGATTGGAAACATCGAATAGCACGTATTCGTGCAAATTATCCATGGAAAGAACGATTGCGGGAGCCGGGAAGTGAATGCTTACCTAACGTTGATGCAAAACGATTGGAAACATCGAATGGCACGTATTCGTGCAAATTATCGATGGAAAGAACGATTGCGGGAGCTGGGAAGTGAATCCGTACCTACCGTCGATGCAAAACGATTGCAAACATGGAATAGCACGTATTCGTGCAAATTATCCATAGAAAGAACGATTGCGGGAGCTGGGAAGTGAATACTTACCTAACGTTGATGCAGAACGATTGGAAACATCGAACACCACGTATTCGTGCAAATTATCGATGGAAAGAACGATTGCGGGAGCCGGGAAGTGAATCCTTACCTACCGTCGATGCAAAACGATTGGATAATTGGCACGAATACGTGATATTCGATGTTTCCAATCGTTTTGCATCAACGGTAGGTAAGGATTCACTTCCCGGCTCCCGCAATCGTTCTTTCCATCGATAATTTGCACGAATACGTGCTATTCGATGTTTCCAATCGTTTTGCATCGACGGTAGGTAAGGATTCACTTCCCAGCTCCCGCAATCGTTCTTTCTATCGATAATTTGGAAAGAACGATTGCCGGAGCTGGGAAGTGAATGCTTACCGACCGTCGATGCAACACGATTGGAAACATCGAATAGCACGTATTCGTGCAAATTATCGATGGAAAGAACGATTGCGGGAGCCGGGAAATGAATCCTTACCTAACGTTGATGCAAAACGATTGGAAACATCGAACAACACGTATTCGTGCAAATTATCGATAGAAAGAACGTTTGCGGGAGCTGGGAAGTGAATCCTTACCTACCGTCGATGCAAAACGATTGCAAACATCGAATAGCACGTATTCGTGCAAATTATCGATGGAAAGAACGATTGCGGGAGCCGGGAAGTGAATCCTTACCTATCGTTGATGCAAAACGATTGGAAACATTGAACATCACGTATTCGTGCAAATTATCGATAGAAAGAACGATTGCGGGAGCTGGGAAGTGAATACTTACCTACCGTTGATGCAAAACGATTTGAAACATCGAATAGCACGTATTCGTGCAAATTATCGATAGAAAGAACGATTGCGGGAGCTGGGAAGTGAATCCTTACCTACCGTCGATGCAAAACGATTGGAAACATCGAATGGCACGTATTCGTGCAAATTATCGATGGAAAGAACGATTGCGGGAGCTGGGAAGTGAATCCTTACCTACCGTCGATGCAAAACGATTGGAAACATCGAATAGCACGTATTCGTGCAAATTATCGATAGAAAGAACGATTGCGGGAGCTGGGAAGTGAATCCTTACCTACCGTCGATGCAAAACGATTGGAAACATCGAATGGCACGTATTCGTGCAAATTATCGATGGAAAGAACGATTGCGGGAGCTGGGAAGTGAATCCTTACCTACCGTCGATGCAAAACGATTGCAAACATCGAATAGCACGTATTCTTGCAAATTATCCATAGAAAGAACGATTGCGGGAGCTGGGAAGTGAATACTTACCTACCGTTGATGCAAAACGATTGGAAACATCGAATAGCACGTATTCGTGCAAATTATCCATGGAAAGAACGATTGCGGGAGCCGGGAAGTGAATGCTTACCTAACGTTGATGCAAAACGATTGGAAACATCGAATGGCACGTATTCGTGCAAATTATCGATAGAAAGAACGATTGCGGGAGCTGGGAAGTGAATCCTTACCTACCGTCGATGCAAAACGATTGGAAACATCGAATGGCACGTATTCGTGCAAATTATCGATGGAAAGAACGATTGCGGGAGCTGGGAAGTGAATCCTTACCTACCGTCGATGCAAAACGATTGGATAATTGGCACGAATACGTGATATTCGATGTTTCCAATCGTTTTGCATCGACGGTAGGTAAGGATTCACTTCCCAGCTCCCGCAATCGTTCTTTCTATCGATAATTTGCACGAATACGTGATGTTCGATGTTTCCAATCGTTTTGCATCAACGGTAGGTAAGGATTCACTTCCCGGCTCCCGCAATCGTTCTTTCCATCGATAATTTGCACGAATACGTGCTATTCGATGTTTCCAATCGTTTTGCATCGACGGTAGGTAAGGATTCACTTCCCCGCTCCCGCAATCGTTCTTTCTATCGATAATTTTCACGAATACGTGATGTTCGATGTTTCCAATCGTTTTGCATCAACGGTAGGTAAGGATTCACTTCCCGGCTCCCGCAATCGTTCTTTCCATCGATAATTTGCACGAATACGTGCTATTCGATGTTTCCAATCGTTTTGCATCGACGGTAGGTAAGGATTCACTTCCCAGCTCCCGCAATCGTTCTTTCTATCGATAATTTTCACGAATACGTGATGTTCGATGTTTCCAATCGTTTTGCATCAACGATAGGTAAGGATTCACTTCCCGGCTCCCGCAATCGTTCTTTCCATCGATAATTTGCACGAATACCGTGCTACTCGATGTTTCCAATCGTTTTGCATCAACGGTAGGTAAGTATTCACTTCCCAGCTCCCGCAATCGTTCTTTCTATGGATAATTTGCACGAATACGTGCTATTCGATGTTTGCAATCGTTTTGCATCGACGGTAGGTAAGGATTCACTTCCCAGCTCCCGCAATCGTTCTTTCTATCGATAATTTGCACGAATACGTTATGTTCGATGTTTCCAATCGTTTTGCATAAACGTTAGGTAAGCATTCACTTCCCGGCTCCCGCAATCGTTCTTTCCATCGATAATTTGCACGAATACGTACTATTCGATGTTTCCAATCGTTTTGCATTGACGGTAGGTAAGGATTCACTTCCCAGCTCCCGCAATCGTTCTTTCCATCGATAATTTGCACGAATACGTGGTGTTCGATGTTTCCAATCGTTTTGCATCAACGTTAGGTAAGTATTCACTTCCCAGCTCCCGCAATCGTTCTTTCTATGGATAATTTGCACGAATACGTGCTATTCGATGTTTGCAATCGTTTTGCATCGACGGTAGGTAAGGATTCACTTCCCAGCTCCCGCAATCGTTCTTTCTATCGATAATTTGGAAATAACGATTGCCGGAGCTGGGAAGTGAATGCTTACCGACCGTCGATGCAACACGATTGGAAACATCGAATAGCACGTATTCGTGCAAATTATCCATGGAAAGAACGATTGCGGGAGCCGGGAAATGAATCCTTACCTAACGTTGATGCAAAACGATTGGAAACATCGAACAACACGTATTCGTGCAAATTAACGATAGAAAGAACGATTGAGGGAGCTGGGAAGTGAATCTTTACCTACCGTCGATGCAAAACGATTGGAAACATCGAATAGCACGTATTCGTGCAAATTATCGATAGAAAGAACGATTGCGGGAGCTGGGAAGTGAATCCTTACCTACCGTCGATGCAAAACGATTGAAAACATCGAATGGCACGTATTCGTGCAAATTATCGATGGAAAGAACGATTGCGGGAGCTGGGAAGTGAATCCTTACCTACCGTCGATGCAAAACGATTGCAAACATCGAATAGCACGTATTCGTGCAAATTATCGATGGAAAGAACGATTGCGGGAGCCGGGAAGTGAATCCTTACCTATCGTTGATGCAAAACGATTGGAAACATTGAACATCACGTATTCGTGCAAATTATCGATAGAAAGAACGATTGCGAGAGCTGGGAAGTGAATCCTTACCTACCGTCTATGTAAAGGATTGGAAACATCGAATGGCACGTATTCGTGCAAATTATCGATGGAAAGAACGATTGCGGGAGCTGGGAAGTGAATCCTTACCTACCGTCGATGCAAAACGATTGCAAACATCGAATAGCACGTATTCGTGCAAATTATCCATAGAAAGAACGATTGCGGGAGGTGGGAAGTGAATACTTACCTACCGTTGATGCAAAACGATTGGAAACATCGAATAGCACGTATTCGTGCAAATTATCGATGGAAAGAACGATTGCGGGAGCCGGGAAGTGAATCCTTACCTATCGTTGATGCAAAACGATTGGAAACATTGAACATCACGTATTCGTGCAAATTATCGATAGAAAGAACGATTGCGGGAGCTGGGAAGTGAATACTTACCTACCGTTGATGCAAAAAGATTGGAAACATCGAATAGCACGTATTCGTGCAAATTATCGATAGAAAGAACGATTGCGGGAGCTGGGAAGTGAATCCTTACCTACCGTCGATGCAAAACGATTGGAAACATCGAATGGCACGTATTCGTGCAAATTATCGATGGAAAGAACGATTGCGGGAGCTGGGAAGTGAATCCTTACCTACCGTCGATGGAAAACGATTGCAAACATCGAATAGCACGTATTCTTGCAAATTATCCATAGAAAGAACGATTGCGGGAGCTGGGAAGTGAATACTTACCTACCGTTGATGCAAAACGATTGGAAACATCGAATAGCACGTATTCGTGCAAATTATCCATGGAAAGAACGATTGCGGGAGCCGGGAAGTGAATGCTTACCTAACGTTGATGCAAAACGATTGGAAACATCGAACATAACGTATTCGTGCAAATTATCGATAGAAAGAACGATTGCGGGAGCTGGGAAGTGAATCCGTACCTACCGTCGATGCAAAACGATTGCAAACATCGAATAGCACGTATTCGTGTAAATTATCGATGGAAAGAACGATTGCGGGAGCCGGGAAGTGAATCCTTACCTACCGTTGATGCAAAACGATTGGAAACATCGAACATCACGTATTCGTGCAAATTATCGATAGAAAGAACGATTGCGGGAGCTGGGAAGTGAATCCTTACCTACCGTCGATGCAAAACGATTGGAAACATCGAACATAACGTATTCGTGCAAATTATCGATAGAAAGAACGATTGCGGGAGCTGGGAAGTGAATCCGTACCTACCGTTGATGCAAAACGATTGGAAACATCGAACATCACGTATTCGTGAAAATTATCGATAGAAAGAACGATTGCGGGAGCTGGGAAGTGAATCCTTACCTACCGTCGATGCAAAACGATTGGAAACATCGAATAGCACGTATTCGTGCAAATTATCGATGGAAAGAACGATTGCGGGAGCCGGGAAGTGAATCCTTACCTACCGTTGATGCAAAACGATTGGAAACATCGAACATCACGTATTCGTGAAAATTATCGATAGAAAGAACGATTGCGGGAGCTGGGAAGTGAATCCTTACCTACCGTCGATGCAAAACGATTGGAAACATCGAATAGCACGTATTCGTGCAAATTATCGATGGAAAGAACGATTGCGGGAGCCGGGAAGTGAATCCTTACCTACCGTTGATGCAAAACGATTGGAAACATCGAACATCACGTATTCGTGCAAATTATCGATAGAAAGAACGATTGCGGGAGCTGGGAAGTGAATCCTTACCTACCGTCGATGCAAAACGATTGGAAACATCGAATATCACGTATTCGTGCCAATTATCCAATCGTTTTGCATCGACGGTAGGTAAGGATTCACTTCCCAGCTCCCGCAATCGTTCTTTACATCGATAATTTGCACGAATACGTGCCATTCGATGTTTCCAATCGTTTTGCATCGACGGTAGGTAAGGATTCACTTCCCAGCTCCCGCAATCGTTCTTTCTATCGATAATATGCACGAATACGTGATGTTCGATGTTTTCAATCGTTTTGCATCAACGTTAGGTAAGTATTCACTTCCCAGCTCCCGCAATCGTTCTTTCTATGGATAATTTGCACGAATACGTGCTATTCGATGTTTGCAATCGTTTTGCATCGACGGTAGGTACGGATTCACTTCCCAGCTCCCGCAATCGTTCTTTGCATCGATAATTTGCACGAATACGTGCCATTCGATGTTTCCAATCGTTTTGCATCAACGTTAGGTAAGCATTCACTTCCCGGCTCCCGCAATCGTTCTTTCCATGGATAATTTGCACGAATACGTGCTATTCGATGTTTCCAATCGTTTTGCATCAACGGTAGGTAAGTATTCACTTCCCACCTCCCGCAATCGTTCTTTCTATGGATAATTTGCACGAATACGTGCTATTCGATGTTTGCAATCGTTTTGCATCGACGGTAGGTAAGGATTCACTTCCCAGCTCCCGCAATCGTTCTTTCCATCGATAATTTGCACGAATACGTGCCATTCGATGTTTCCAATCGTTTTGCATAGACGGTAGGTAAGGATTCACTTCCCAGCTCTCGCAATCGTTCTTTCTATCGATAATTTGCACGAATACGTGATGTCCAATGTTTCCAATCGTTTTGCATCAACGATAGGTAAGGATTCATTTCCCGGCTCCCGCAATCGTTCTTTCCATCGATAATTTGCACGAATACGTGCTATTCGATGTTTCCAATCGTGTTGCATCGACGGTCGGTAAGCATTCACTTCCCAGCTCCGGCAATCGTTCTTTCCAAATTATCGATAGAAAGAACGATTGCGGGAGCTGGGAAGTGAATCCTTACCTACCGTCGATGCAAAACGATTGCAAACATCGAATAGCACGTATTCGTGCAAATTATCCATAGAAAGAACGATTGCGGGAGCTGGGAAGTGAATACTTACCTAACGTTGATGCAAAACGATTGGAAACATCGAACACCACGTATTCGTGCAAATTATCGATGGAAAGAACGATTGCGGGAGCTGGGAAGTGAATCCTTACCTACCGTCAATGCAAAACGATTGGAAACATCGAATAGTACGTATTCGTGCAAATAATCGATGGAAAGAACGATTGCGGGAGCCGGGAAGTGAATGCTTACCTAACGTTTATGCAAAACGATTGGAAACATCGAACATAACGTATTCGTGCAAATTATCGATAGAAAGAACGATTGCGGGAGCTGGGAAGTGAATCCGTACCTACCGTTGATGCAAAACGATTGGAAACATCGAGTAGCACGGTATTCGTGCAAATTATCGATGGAAAGAACGATTGCGGGAGCCGGGAAGTGAATGCTTACCTAACGTTGATGCAAAACGATTGGAAACATCGAATAGCACGTATTCGTGCAAATTATCCATAGAAAGAACGATTGCGGGAGCTGGGAAGTGAATACTTACCTATCGTTGATGCAAAACGATTGGAAACATCGAACACCACGTATTCGTGCAAATTATCGATGGAAAGAACGATTGCGGGAGCCGGGAAGTGAATCCTTACCTACCGTTGATGCAAAACGATTGGAAACATCGAACATCACGTATTCGTGCAAATTATTGATAGAAAGAACGATTGCGGGAGCTGGGAAGTGAATCCTTACCTACCGTCGATGCAAAACGATTGGAAACATCGAATAGCACGTATTCGTGTAAATTATCGATGGAAAGAACGATTGCGGGAGCCGGGAAGTGAATCCTTACCTACCGTTGATGCAAAACGATTGGAAACATTGAACATCACGTATTCGTGCAAATTATCGATAGAAAGAACGATTGCGGGATTTGGGAAGTGAATCCGTACCTACCGTCGATGCAAAACGATTGCAAACATCGAATAGCACGTATTCGTGCAAATTATCGATGGAAAGAACGATTGCGGGAGCCGGGAAGTGAATGCTTACCTAACGTTGATGCAAAACGATTGGAAACATCGAACATAACGTATTCGTGCAAATTATCGATAGAAAGAACGATTGCGGGAGCTGGGAAGTGAATCCGTACCTACCGTCGATGCAAAACGATTGCAAACATCGAATAGCACGTATTCGTGTAAATTATCGATGGAAAGAACGATTGCGGGAGCCGGGAAGTGAATCCTTACCTACCGTTGATGCAAAACGATTGGAAACATCGAACATCACGTATTCGTGCAAATTATCGATAGAAAGAACGATTGCGGGAGCTGGGAAGTGAATCCTTACCTACCGTCGATGCAAAACGATTGGAAACATCGAACATAACGTATTCGTGCAAATTATCGATAGAAAGAACGATTGCGGGAGCTGGGAAGTGAATCCGTACCTACCGTTGATGCAAAACGATTGGAAACATCGAACATCACGTATTCGTGAAAATTATCGATAGAAAGAACGATTGCGGGAGCTGGGAAGTGAATCCTTACCTACCGTCGATGCAAAACGATTGGAAACATCGAATAGCACGTATTCGTGCAAATTATCGATGGAAAGAACGATTGCGGGAGCCGGGAAGTGAATCCTTACCTACCGTTGATGCAAAACGATGGGAAACATCGAACATCACGTATTCGTGAAAATTATCGATAGAAAGAACGATTGCGGGAGCTGGGAAGTGAATCCTTACCTACCGTCGATGCAAAACGATTGGAAACATCGAATAGCACGTATTCGTGCAAATTATCGATGGAAAGAACGATTGCGGGAGCCGGGAAGTGAATCCTTACCTACCGTTGATGCAAAACGATTGGAAACATCGAACATCACGTATTCGTGCAAATTATCGATAGAAAGAACGATTGCGGGAGCTGGGAAGTGAATCCTTACCTACCGTCGATGCAAAACGATTGGAAACATCGAATATCACGTATTCGTGCCAATTATCCAATCGTTTTGCATCGACGGTAGGTAAGGATTCACTTCCCAGCTCCCGCAATCGTTCTTTACATCGATAATTTGCACGAATACGTGCCATTCGATGTTTCCAATCGTTTTGCATCGACGGTAGGTAAGGATTCACTTCCCAGCTCCCGCAATCGTTCTTTCTATCGATAATATGCACGAATACGTGATGTTCGATGCTTTCAATCGTTTTGCATCAACGTTAGGTAAGTATTCACTTCCCAGCTCCCGCAATCGTTCTTTCTATGGATAATTTGCACGAATACGTGCTATTCGATGTTTGCAATCGTTTTGCATCGACGGTAGGTACGGATTCACTTCCCAGCTCCCGCAATCGTTCTTTCCATCGATAATTTGCACGAATACGTGCCATTCGATGTTTCCAATCGTTTTGCATCAACGTTAGGTAAGCATTCACTTCCCGGCTCCCGCAATCGTTCTTTCCATGGATAATTTGCACGAATACGTGCTATTCGATGTTTCCAATCGTTTTGCATCAACGGTAGGTAAGTATTCACTTCCCACCTCCCGCAATCGTTCTTTCTATGGATAATTTGCACGAATACGTGCTATTCGATGTTTGCAATCGTTTTGCATCGACGGTAGGTAAGGATTCACTTCCCAGCTCCCGCAATCGTTCTTTCCATCGATAATTTGCACGAATACGTGCCATTCGATGTTTCCAATCGTTTTGCATAGACGGTAGGTAAGGATTCACTTCCCAGCTCTCGCAATCGTTCTTTCTATCGATAATTTGCACGAATACGTGATGTCCAATGTTTCCAATCGTTTTGCATCAACGATAGGTAAGGATTCATTTCCCGGCTCCCGCAATCGTTCTTTCCATCGATAATTTGCACGAATACGTGCTATTCGATGTTTCCAATCGTGTTGCATCGACGGTCGGTAAGCATTCACTTCCCAGCTCCGGCAATCGTTCTTTCCAAATTATCGATAGAAAGAACGATTGCGGGAGCTGGGAAGTGAATCCTTACCTACCGTCGATGCAAAACGATTGCAAACATCGAATAGCACGTATTCGTGCAAATTATCCATAGAAAGAACGATTGCGGGAGCTGGGAAGTGAATACTTACCTAACGTTGATGCAAAACGATTGGAAACATCGAACACCACGTATTCGTGCAAATTATCGATGGAAAGAACGATTGCGGGAGCTGGGAAGTGAATCCTTACCTACCGTCAATGCAAAACGATTGGAAACATCGAATAGTACGTATTCGTGCAAATAATCGATGGAAAGAACGATTGCGGGAGCCGGGAAGTGAATGCTTACCTAACGTTTATGCAAAACGATTGGAAACATCGAACATAACGTATTCGTGCAAATTATCGATAGAAAGAACGATTGCGGGAGCTGGGAAGTGAATCCGTACCTACCGTTGATGCAAAACGATTGGAAACATCGAGTAGCACGGTATTCGTGCAAATTATCGATGGAAAGAACGATTGCGGGAGCCGGGAAGTGAATGCTTACCTAACGTTGATGCAAAACGATTGGAAACATCGAATAGCACGTATTCGTGCAAATTATCCATAGAAAGAACGATTGCGGGAGCTGGGAAGTGAATACTTACCTATCGTTGATGCAAAACGATTGGAAACATCGAACACCACGTATTCGTGCAAATTATCGATGGAAAGAACGATTGCGGGAGCCGGGAAGTGAATCCTTACCTACCGTTGATGCAAAACGATTGGAAACATCGAACATCACGTATTCGTGCAAATTATTGATAGAAAGAACGATTGCGGGAGCTGGGAAGTGAATCCTTACCTACCGTCGATGCAAAACGATTGGAAACATCGAATAGCACGTATTCGTGTAAATTATCGATGGAAAGAACGATTGCGGGAGCCGGGAAGTGAATCCTTACCTACCGTTGATGCAAAACGATTGGAAACATCGAACATCACGTATTCGTGAAAATTATCGATAGAAAGAACGATTGCGGGAGCTGGGAAGTGAATCCTTACCTACCGTCGATGCAAAACGATTGGAAACATCGAACATAACGTATTCGTGCAAATTATCGATAGAAAGAACGATTGCGGGAGCTGGGAAGTGAATCCGTACCTACCGTTGATGCAAAACGATTGGAAACATCGAACATCACGTATTCGTGAAAATTATCGATAGAAAGAACGATTGCGGGAGCTGGGAAGTGAATCCTTACCTACCGTCGATGCAAAACGATTGGAAACATCGAATAGCACGTATTCGTGCAAATTATCGATGGAAAGAACGATTGCGGGAGCCGGGAAGTGAATCCTTACCTACCGTTGATGCAAAACGATTGGAAACATCGAACATCGTAAGTATTCACTTCCCAGCTCCCGCAATCGTTCTTTCTATGGATAATTTGCACGAATACGTGCTATTCGATGTTTGCAATCGTTTTGCATCGACGGTAGGTACGGATTCACTTCCCAGCTCCCGCAATCGTTCTTTCCATCGATAATTTGCACGAATACGTGCCATTCGATGTTTCCAATCGTTTTGCATCAACGTTAGGTAAGCATTCACTTCCCGGCTCCCGCAATCGTTCTTTCCATGGATAATTTGCACGAATACGTGCTATTCGATGTTTCCAATCGTTTTGCATCAACGGTAGGTAAGTATTCACTTCCCACCTCCCGCAATCGTTCTTTCTATGGATAATTTGCACGAATACGTGCTATTCGATGTTTGCAATCGTTTTGCATCGACGGTAGGTAAGGATTCACTTCCCAGCTCCCGCAATCGTTCTTTCCATCGATAATTTGCACGAATACGTGCCATTCGATGTTTCCAATCGTTTTGCATAGACGGTAGGTAAGGATTCACTTCCCAGCTCTCGCAATCGTTCTTTCTATCGATAATTTGCACGAATACGTGATGTCCAATGTTTCCAATCGTTTTGCATCAACGATAGGTAAGGATTCACTTCCCGGCTCCCGCAATCGTTCTTTCCATCGATAATTTGCACGAATACGTGCTATTCGATGTTTGCAATCGTTTTGCATCGACGGTAGGTAAGGATTCACTTCCCAGCTCCCGCAATCGTTCTTTCCATCGATAATTTGCACGAATACGTGCCATTCGATGTTTCCAATCGTTTTGCATCGACGGTAGGTAAGGATTCACTTCCCAGCTCCCGCAATCGTTCTTTCTATCGATAATTTGCACGAATACGTGCTATTCGATGTTTCCAATCGTTTTGCATCGACGGTAGGTAAGGATTCACTTCCCAGCTCCCGCAATCGTTCTTTCTATCGATAATTTGCACGAATACGTGTTGTTCGATGTTTCCAATCGTTTTGCATCAACGTTAGGTAAGGATTCATTTCCCGGCTCCCGCAATCGTTCTTTCCATCGATAATTTGCACGAATACGTGCTATTCGATGTTTCCAATCGTGTTGCATCGACGGTCGGTAAGCATTCACTTCCCAGCTCCGGCAATCGTTCTTTCCAAATTATCGATAGAAAGAACGATTGCGGGAGCTGGGAAGTGAATCCTTACCTACCGTCGATGCAAAACGATTGCAAACATCGAATAGCACGTATTCGTGCAAATTATCCATAGAAAGAACGATTGCGGGAGCTGGGAAGTGAATACTTACCTAACGTTGATGCAAAACGATTGGAAACATCGAACACCACGTATTCGTGCAAATTATCGATGGAAAGAACGATTGCGGGAGCTGGGAAGTGAATCCTTACCTACCGTCAATGCAAAACGATTGGAAACATCGAATAGTACGTATTCGTGCAAATAATCGATGGAAAGAACGATTGCGGGAGCCGGGAAGTGAATGCTTACCTAACGTTTATGCAAAACGATTGGAAACATCGAACATAACGTATTCGTGCAAATTATCGATAGAAAGAACGATTGCGGGAGCTGGGAAGTGAATCCGTACCTACCGTTGATGCAAAACGATTGGAAACATCGAGTAGCACGGTATTCGTGCAAATTATCGATGGAAAGAACGATTGCGGGAGCTGGGAAGTGAATCCTTACCTACCGTCAATGCAAAACGATTGGAAACATCGAATAGTACGTATTCGTGCAAATAATCGATGGAAAGAACGATTGCGGGAGCCGGGAAGTGAATGCTTACCTAACGTTTATGCAAAACGATTGGAAACATCGAACATAACGTATTCGTGCAAATTATCGATAGAAAGAACGATTGCGGGAGCTGGGAAGTGAATCCGTACCTACCGTTGATGCAAAACGATTGGAAACATCGAGTAGCACGGTATTCGTGCAAATTATCGATGGAAAGAACGATTGCGGGAGCCGGGAAGTGAATCCTTACCTATCGTTGATGCAAAACGATTGGAAACATTGAACATCACGTATTCGTGCAAATTATCGATAGAAAGAACGATTGCGGGATTTGGGAAGTGAATCCGTACCTACCGTCGATGCAAAACGATTGCAAACATCGAATAGCACGTATTCGTGCAAATTATCGATGGAAAGAACGATTGCGGGAGCCGGGAAGTGAATGCTTACCTAACGTTGATGCAAAACGATTGGAAACATCGAACATAACGTATTCGTGCAAATTATCGATAGAAAGAACGATTGCGGGAGCTGGGAAGTGAATCCGTACCTACCGTCGATGCAAAACGATTGCAAACATCGAATAGCACGTATTCGTGTAAATTATCGATGGAAAGAACGATTGCGGGAGCCGGGAAGTGAATCCTTACCTACCGTTGATGCAAAACGATTGGAAACATCGAACATCACGTATTCGTGCAAATTATCGATAGAAAGAACGATTGCGGGAGCTGGGAAGTGAATCCTTACCTACCGTCGATGCAAAACGATTGGAAACATCGAACATAACGTATTCGTGCAAATTATCGATAGAAAGAACGATTGCGGCAGCTGGGAAGTGAATCCGTACCTACCGTTGATGCAAAACGATTGGAAACATCGAACATCACGTATTCGTGAAAATTATCGATAGAAAGAACGATTGCGGGAGCTGGGAAGTGAATCCTTACCTACCGTCGATGCAAAACGATTGGAAACATCGAATAGCACGTATTCGTGCAAATTATCGATGGAAAGAACGATTGCGGGAGCCGGGAAGTGAATCCTTACCTACCGTTGATGCAAAACGATTGGAAACATCGAACATCACGTATTCGTGAAAATTATCGATAGAAAGAACGATTGCGGGAGCTGGGAAGTGAATCCTTACCTACCGTCGATGCAAAACGATTGGAAACAACGAATAGCACGTATTCGTGCAAATTATCGATGGAAAGAACGATTGCGGGAGCCGGGAAGTGAATCCTTACCTACCGTTGATGCAAAACGATTGGAAACATCGAACATCACGTATTCGTGCAAATTATCGATAGAAAGAACGATTGCGGGAGCTGGGAAGTGAATCCTTACCTACCGTCGATGCAAAACGATTGGAAACATCGAATATCACGTATTCGTGCCAATTATCCAATCGTTTTGCATCGACGGTAGGTAAGGATTCACTTCCCAGCTCCCGCAATCGTTCTTTACATCGATAATTTGCACGAATACGTGCCATTCGATGTTTCCAATCGTTTTGCATCGACGGTAGGTAAGGATTCACTTCCCAGCTCCCGCAATCGTTCTTTCTATCGATAATTTGCACGAATACGTGATGTTCGATGTTTTCAATCGTTTTGCATCAACGTTAGGTAAGTATTCACTTCCCAGCTCCCGCAATCGTTCTTTCTATGGATAATTTGCACGAATACGTGCTATTCGATGTTTGCAATCGTTTTGCATCGACGGTAGGTACGGATTCACTTCCCAGCTCCCGCAATCGTTCTTTCCATGGATAATTTGCACGAATACGTGCTATTCGATGTTTCCAATCGTTTTGCATCAACGGTTGGTAAGTATTCACTTCCCAGCTCCCGCAATCGTTCTTTCTATGGATAATTTGCACGAATACGTGCTATTCGATGTTTGCAATCGTTTTCCATCGACGGTAGGTAAGGATTCACTTCCCAGCTCCCGCAATCGTTCTTTCCATCGATAATTTGCACGAATACGTGCCATTCGATGTTTCCAATCGTTTTGCATCGACGGTAGGTAAGGATTCACTTCCCAGCTCCCGCAATCGTTCTTTCTATCGATAATTTGCACGAATACGTGCTATTCGATGTTTCCAATCGTTTTGCATCAACGGTAGGTAAGTATTCACTTCCCAGCTCCCGCAATCGTTCTTTCTATCGATAATTTGCACGAATACGTGATGTTCAATGTTTCCAATCGTTTTGCATCAACGATAGGTAAGGATTCACTTCCCGGCTCCCGCAATCGTTCTTTCCATCGATAATTTGCACGAATACGTGCTATTCGATGTTTGCAATCGTTTTGCATCGACGGTAGGTAAGGATTCACTTCCCAGCTCCCGCAATCGTTCTTTCCATCGATAATTTGCACGAATACGTGCCATTCGATGTTTCCAATCGTTTTGCATCGACGGTAGGTAAGGATTCACTTCCCAGCTCCCGCAATCGTTCTTTCTATCGATAATTTGCACGAATACGTGCTATTCGATGTTTCCAATCGTTTTGCATCGACGGTAGGTAAGGATTCACTTCCCAGCTCCCGCAATCGTTCTTTCCATCGATAATTTGCACGAATACGTGCCATTCGATGTTTCCAATCGTTTTGCATCGACGGTAGGTAAGGATTCTCTTCCCAGCTCCCGCAATCGTTCTTTCTATCGATAATTTGCACGAATACGTGTTGTTCGATGTTTGCAATCGTTTTGCATCAACGTTAGGTAAGGATTCATTTCCCGGCTCCCGCAATCGTTCTTTCCATCGATAATTTGCACGAATACGTGCTATTCGATGTTTCCAATCGTGTTGCATCGACGGTCGGTAAGCATTCACTTCCCAGCTCCGGCAATCGTTCTTTCCAAATTATCGATAGAAAGAACGATTGCGGGAGCTGGGAAGTGAATCCTTACCTACCGTTGATGCAAAACGATTGGAAACATCGAACATCACGTATTCGTGCAAATTATCGATAGAAAGAACGATTGCGGGAGCTGGGAAGTGAATCCTTACCTACCGTCGATGCAAAACGATTGGAAACATCGAATATCACGTATTCGTGCCAATTATCCAATCGTTTTGCATCGACGGTAGGTAAGGATTCACTTCCCAGCTCCCGCAATCGTTCTTTACATCGATAATTTGCACGAATACGTGCCATTCGATGTTTCCAATCGTTTTGCATCGACGGTAGGTAAGGATTCACTTCCCAGCTCCCGCAATCGTTCTTTCTATCGATAATTTGCACGAATACGTGATGTTCGATGTTTTCAATCGTTTTGCATCAACGTTAGGTAAGTATTCACTTCCCAGCTCCCGCAATCGTTCTTTCTATGGATAATTTGCACGAATACGTGCTATTCGATGTTTGCAATCGTTTTGCATCGACGGTAGGTACGGATTCACTTCCCAGCTCCCGCAATCGTTCTTTCCATGGATAATTTGCACGAATACGTGCTATTCGATGTTTCCAATCGTTTTGCATCAACGGTTGGTAAGTATTCACTTCCCAGCTCCCGCAATCGTTCTTTCTATGGATAATTTGCACGAATACGTGCTATTCGATGTTTGCAATCGTTTTCCATCGACGGTAGGTAAGGATTCACTTCCCAGCTCCCGCAATCGTTCTTTCCATCGATAATTTGCACGAATACGTGCCATTCGATGTTTCCAATCGTTTTGCATCGACGGTAGGTAAGGATTCACTTCCCAGCTCCCGCAATCGTTCTTTCTATCGATAATTTGCACGAATACGTGCTATTCGATGTTTCCAATCGTTTTGCATCAACGGTAGGTAAGTATTCACTTCCCAGCTCCCGCAATCGTTCTTTCTATCGATAATTTGCACGAATACGTGATGTTCAATGTTTCCAATCGTTTTGCATCAACGATAGGTAAGGATTCACTTCCCGGCTCCCGCAATCGTTCTTTCCATCGATAATTTGCACGAATACGTGCTATTCGATGTTTGCAATCGTTTTGCATCGACGGTAGGTAAGGATTCACTTCCCAGCTCCCGCAATCGTTCTTTCCATCGATAATTTGCACGAATACGTGCCATTCGATGTTTCCAATCGTTTTGCATCGACGGTAGGTAAGGATTCACTTCCCAGCTCCCGCAATCGTTCTTTCTATCGATAATTTGCACGAATACGTGCTATTCGATGTTTCCAATCGTTTTGCATCGACGGTAGGTAAGGATTCACTTCCCAGCTCCCGCAATCGTTCTTTCCATCGATAATTTGCACGAATACGTGCCATTCGATGTTTCCAATCGTTTTGCATCGACGGTAGGTAAGGATTCTCTTCCCAGCTCCCGCAATCGTTCTTTCTATCGATAATTTGCACGAATACGTGTTGTTCGATGTTTGCAATCGTTTTGCATCAACGTTAGGTAAGGATTCATTTCCCGGCTCCCGCAATCGTTCTTTCCATCGATAATTTGCACGAATACGTGCTATTCGATGTTTCCAATCGTGTTGCATCGACGGTCGGTAAGCATTCACTTCCCAGCTCCGGCAATCGTTCTTTCCAAATTATCGATAGAAAGAACGATTGCGGGAGCTGGGAAGTGAATCCTTACCTACCGTCGATGCAAAACGATTGGAAACATCGTATAGCACGTATTCGTGCAAATTATCGATGGAAAGAACGATTGCGGGAGCTGGGATGTGAATCCTTACTTACCGTCGATGCAAAACGATTGCAAACATCGAATAGCACGTATTCGTGCAAAGTATCCATAGAAAGCACGATTGCGGGAGCTGGGAAGTGAATACTTACCTACCGTTGATGCAAAACGATTGGAAACATCGAACACCACGTATTCGTGCAAATTATCGATGGAAAGAACGATTGCGGGAGCCGGGAAGTGAATACTTACCTACCGTTGATGCAAAACGATTGGAAACATCGAATGGCACGTATTCGTGCAAATTATCGATGGAAAGAACGATTGCGGGAGCTGGGAAGTGAATCCTTACCTACCGTCGATGCAAAACGATTGCAAACATCGAATAGCACGTATTCGTGCAAATTATCGATGGAAAGAACGATTGCGGGAGCCGGGAAGTGAATCCTTACCTATCGTTGATGCAAAACGATTGGAAACATTGAACATCACGTATTCGTGCAAATTATCGATAGAAAGAACGATTGCGGGAGCTGGGAAGTGAATACTTACCTACCGTTGATGCAAAACGATTGGAAACATCGAATAGCACGTATTCGTGCAAATTATCGATAGAAAGAACGATTGCGGGAGCTGGGAAGTGAATCCTTACCTACCGTCGATGCAAAACGATTGGAAACATCGAATGGCACGTATTCGTGCAAATTATCGATGGAAAGAACGATTGCGGGAGCTGGGAAGTGAATCCTTACCTACCGTCGATGGAAAACGATTGCAAACATCGAATAGCACGTATTCGTGCAAATTATCCATAGAAAGAACGATTGCGGGAGCTGGGAAGTGAATACTTACCAACCGTTGATGCAAAACGATTGGAAACATCGAATAGCACGTATTCGTGCAAATTATCCATGGAAAGAACGATTGCGGGAGCTGGGAAGTGAATCCGTACCTACCGTCGATGCAAAACGATTGCAAACATCGAATAGCACGTATTCGTGCAAATTATCCATAGAAAGAACGATTGCGGGAGCTGGGAAGTGAATACTTACCTAACGTTGATGCAAAACGATTGAAAACATCGAACATCACGTATTCGTGCAAATTATCGATAGAAAGAACGATTGCGGGAGCTGGGAAGTGAATCCTTACCTACCGTCGATGCAAAACGATTGGAAACATCGAATGGCACGTATTCGTGCAAATTATCGATGTAAAGAACGATTGCGGGAGCTGGGAAGTGAATCCTTACCTACCGTCGATGCAAAACGATTGGATAATTGGCACGAATACGTGATATTCGATGTTTCCAATCGTTTTGCATCGACGGTAGGTAAGGATTCACTTCCCACCTCCCGCAATCGTTCTTTCTATCGATAATTTGCACGAATACGTGATGTTCGATGTTTCCAATCGTTTTGCATCAACGGTAGGTAAGGATTCACTTCCCGGCTCCCGCAATCGTTCTTTCCATCGATAATTTGCACGAATACGTGCTATTCGTTGTTTCCAATCGTTTTGCATCGACGGTAGGTAAGGATTCACTTCCCAGCTCCCGCAATCGTTCTTTCTATCGATAATTTTCACGAATACGTGATGTTCGATGTTTCCAATCGTTTTGCATCAACGGTAGGTAAGGATTCACTTCCCGGCTCCCGCAATCGTTCTTTCCATCGATAATTTGCACGAATACGTGCTATTCGATGTTTCCAATCGTTTTGCATCGACGGTAGGTAAGGATTCACTTCCCAGCTCCCGCAATCGTTCTTTCTATCGATAATTTTCACGAATACGTGATGTTCGATGTTTCCAATCGTTTTGCATCAACGGTAGGTACGGATTCACTTCCCAGCTGCCGCAATCGTTCTTTCTATCGATAATTTGCACGAATACGTTATGTTCGATGTTTCCAATCGTTTTGCATCGACGGTAGGTAAGGATTCACTTCCCGGCTCCCGCAATCGTTCTTTCCATCGATAATTTGCACGAATACGTGCCATTCGATGTTTCCAATCGTTTTGCATCAACGTTAGGTAAGCATTCACTTCCCGGCTCCCGCAATCGTTCTTTCCATGGATAATTTGCACGAATACGTGCTATTCGATGTTTCCAATCGTTTTGCATCAACGGTAGGTAAGTATTCACTTCCCAGCTCCCGCAATCGTTCTTTCTATGGATAATTTGCACGAATACGTGCTATTCGATGTTTGCAATCGTTTTGCATCGACGGTAGGTACGGATTCACTTCCCAGCTCCCGCAATCGTTCTTTCCATCGATAATTTGCACGAATACGTGCCATTCGATGTTTCCAATCGTTTTGCATCAACGTTAGGTAAGCATTCACTTCCCGGCTCCCGCAATCGTTCTTTCCATGGATAATTTGCACGAATACGTGCTATTCGATGTTTCCAATCGTTTTACATCAACGGTAGGTAAGTATTCACTTCCCAGCTCCCGCAATCGTTCTTTCTATGGATAATTTGCAGGAATACGTGCTATTCGATGTTTGCAATCGTTTTGCATCGACGGTAGGTAAGGATTCACTTCCCAGCTCCCGCAATCGTTCTTTCCATCGATAATTTGCACGAATACGTGCCATTCGATGTTTCCAATCGTTTTGCATCAACGTTAGGTAAGCATTCACTTCCCGGCTCCCGCAATCGTTCTTTCCATGGATAATTTGCACGAATACGTGCTATTCGATGTTTCCAATCGTTTTGCATCAACGGTAGGTAAGTATTCACTTCCCACCTCCCGCAATCGTTCTTTCTATGGATAATTTGCACGAATACGTGCTATTCGATGTTTGCAATCGTTTTGCATCGACGGTAGGTAAGGATTCACTTCCCAGCTCCCGCAATCGTTCTTTCCATCGATAATTTGCACGAATACGTGCCATTCGATGTTTCCAATCCTTTTGCATAGACGGTAGGTAAGGATTCACTTCCCAGCTCTCGCAATCGTTCTTTCTATCGATAATTTGCACGAATACGTGATGTTCAATGTTTCCAATCGTTTTGCATCAACGATAGGTAAGGATTCACTTCCCGGCTCCCGCAATCGTTCTTTCCATCGATAATTTGCACGAATACGTGCTATTCGATGTTTGCAATCGTTTTGCATCGACGGTAGGTAAGGATTCACTTCCCAGCTCCCGCAATCGTTCTTTCCATCGATAATTTGCACGAATACGTGCCATTCGATGTTTCCAATCGTTTTGCATCGACGGTAGGTAAGGATTCACTTCCCAGCTCCCGCAATCGTTCTTTCTATCGATAATTTGCACGAATACGTGATGTTCGATGTTTTCAATCGCTTTGCATCAACGTTAGGTAAGTATTCACTTCCCAGCTCCCGCAATCGTTCTTTCTATGGATAATTTGCACGAATACGTGCTATTCGATGTTTGCAATCGTTTTGCATCGACGGTAGGTAAGGATTCACTTCCCAGCTCCCGCAATCGTTCTTTCCATCGATAATTTGCACGAATACGTGCCATTCGATGTTTCCAATCGTTTTGCATCAACGTTAGGTAAGCATTCACTTCCCGGCTCCCGCAATCGTTCTTTCCATGGATAATTTGCACGAATACGTGCTATTCGATGTTTCCAATCGTTTAGCATCAACGGTAGGTAAGTATTCACTTCCCAGCTCCCGCAATCGTTCTTTCTATCGATAATTTGCACGAATACGTGATGTTCAATGTTTCCAATCGTTTTGCATCAACGATAGGTAAGGATTCACTTCCCGGCTCCCGCAATCGTTCTTTCCATCGATAATTTGCACGAATACGTGCTATTCGATGTTTCCAATCGTTTTGCATCAACGGTAGGTAAGTATTCACTTCCCACCTCCCGCAATCGTTCTTTCTATGGATAATTTGCACGAATACGTGCTATTCGATGTTTGCAATCGTTTTGCATCGACGGTAGGTAAGGATTCACTTCCCAGCTCCCGCAATCGTTCTTTCCATCGATAATTTGCACGAATACGTGCCATTCGATGTTTCCAATCGTTTTGCATAGACGGTAGGTAAGGATTCACTTCCCAGCTCTCGCAATCGTTCTTTCTATCGATAATTTGCACGAATACGTGATGTTCAATGTTTCCAATCGTTTTGCATCAACGATAGGTAAGGATTCACTTCCCGGCTCCCGCAATCGTTCTTTCCATCGATAATTTGCACGAATACGTGCTATTCGATGTTTGCAATCGTTTTGCATCGACGGTAGGTAAGGATTCACTTCCCAGCTCCCGCAATCGTTCTTTCCATCGATAATTTGCACGAATACGTGCCATTCGATGTTTCCAATCGTTTTGCATCGACGGTAGGTAAGGATTCACTTCCCAGCTCCCGCAATCGTTCTTTCTATCGATAATTTGCACGAATACGTGCTATTCGATGTTTCCAATCGTTTTGCATCGACGGTAGGTAAAGATTCACTTCCCAGCTCCCGCAATCGTTCTTTCTATCGTTAATTTGCACGAATACGTGTTGTTCGATGTTTCCAATCGTTTTGCATCAACGTTAGGTAAGGATTCATTTCCCGGCTCCCGCAATCGTTCTTTCCATGGATAATTTGCACGAATACGTGCTATTCGATGTTTCCAATCGTGTTGCATCGACGGTCGGTAAGCATTCACTTCCCAGCTCCGGCAATCGTTCTTTCCAAATTATCGATAGAAAGAACGATTGCGGGAGCTGGGAAGTGAATCCTTACCTACCGTCGATGCAAAACGATTGCAAACATCGAATAGCACGTATTCGTGCAAATTATCCATAGAAAGAACGATTGCGGGAGCTGGGAAGTGAATACTTACCTAACGTTGATGCAAAACGATTGGAAACATCTAACACCACGTATTCGTGCAAATTATCGATGGAAAGAACGATTGCGGGAGCTGGGAAGTGAATCCTTACCTACCGTCAATGCAAAACGATTGGAAACATCGAATAGTACGTATTCGTGCAAATTATCGATGGAAAGAACGATTGCGGGAGCCGGGAAGTGAATGCTTACCTAACGTTTATGCAAAACGATTGGAAACATCGAACATAACGTATTCGTGCAAATTATCGATAGAAAGAACGATTGCGGGAGCTGGGAAGTGAATCCTTACCTACCGTCGATGCAAAACGATTGCAAACATCGAATAGCACGTATTCGTGCAAATTATCCATAGAAAGAACGATTGCGGGAGCTGGGAAGTGAATACTTACCTACCGTTGATGCAAAACGATTGGAAACATCGAGTAGCACGTATTCGTGCAAATTATCGATGGAAAGAACGATTGCGGGAGCCGGGAAGTGAATCCTTACCTACCGTTGATGCAAAACGATTGGAAACATCGAACATCACGTATTCGTGAAAATTATCGATAGAAAGAACGATTGCGGGAGCGGGGAAGTGAATCCTTACCTACCGTCGATGCAAAACGATTGGAAACATCGAATAGCACGTATTCGTGCAAATTATCGATGGAAAGAACGATTGCGGGAGCCGGGAAGTGAATCCTTACCTACCGTTGATGCAAAACGATTGGAAACATCGAACATCACGTATTCGTGCAAATTATCGATAGAAAGAACGATTGCGGGAGCTGGGAAGTGAATCCTTACCTACCGTCGATGCAAAACGATTGGAAACATCGAATATCACGTATTCGTGCCAATTATCCAATCGTTTTGCATCGACGGTAGGTAAGGATTCACTTCCCAGCTCCCGCAATCGTTCTTTCCATCGATAATTTGCACGAATACGTGCCATTCGATGTTTCCAATCGTTTTGCATCGACGGTAGGTAAGGATTCACTTCCCAGCTCCCGCAATCGTTCTTTCTATCGATAATTTGCACGAATACGTGATGTTCGATGTTTTCAATCGCTTTGCATCAACGTTAGGTAAGTATTCACTTCCCAGCTCCCGCAATCGTTCTTTCTATGGATAATTTGCACGAATACGTGCTATTCGATGTTTGCAATCGTTTTGCATCGACGGTAGGTAAGGATTCACTTCCCAGCTCCCGCAATCGTTCTTTCCATCGATAATTTGCACGAATACGTGCCATTCGATGTTTCCAATCGTTTTGCATCAACGTTAGGTAAGCATTCACTTCCCGGCTCACGCAATCGTTCTTTCCATGGATAATTTGCACGAATACGTCCTATTCGATGTTTCCAATCGTTTTGCATCAACGGTAGGTAAGTATTCATTTCCCAGCTCCCGCAATCGTTCTTTCTATGGATAATTTGCAAGAATACGTGCTATTCGATGTTTGCAATCGTTTTCCATCGACGGTAGGTAAGGATTCACTTCCCAGCTCCCGCAATCGTTCTTTCCATCGATAATTTGCACGAATACGTGCCATTCGATGTTTCCAATCGTTTTGCATCGACGGTAGGTAAGGATTCACTTCCCAGCTCCCGCAATCGTTCTTTCTATCGATAATTTGCACGAATACGTGCTATTCGATGTTTCCAATCGTTTTGCATCAACGATAGGTAAGGATTCACTTCCCGGCTCCCGCAATCGTTCTTTCCATCGATAATTTGCACGAATACGTGCTATTCGATGTTTGCAATCGTTTTGCATCGACGGTAGGTAAGGATTCACTTCCCAGTTCCCGCAATCGTTCTTTCCATCGATAATTTGCACGAATACGTGCCATTCGATGTTTCCAATCGTTTTGCATCGACGGTAGGTAAGGATTCACTTCCCAGCTCCCGCAATCGTTCTTTCTATCGATAATTTGCACGAATACGTGCTATTCGATGTTTCCAATCGTTTTGCATCGACGGTAGGTAAGGATTCACTTCCCAGCTCCCGCAATCGTTCTTTCCATCGATAATTTGCACGAATACGTGCCATTCGATGTTTCCAATCGTTTTGCATCGACGGTAGGTAAGGATTCACTTCCCAGCTCCCGCAATCGTTCTTTCTATCGATAATTTGCACGAATACGTGTTGTTCGATGTTTCCAATCGTTTTGCATCAACGTTAGGTAAGGATTCATTTCCCGGCTCCCGCAATCGTTCTTTCCATCGATAATTTGCACGAATACGTGCTATTCGATGTTTCCAATCGTTTTGCATCAACGTTAGGTAAGCATTCACTTCCCGGCTCCCGCAATCGTTCTTTCCATGGATAATTTGCACGAATACGTGCTATTCGATGTTTCCAATCGTTTTACATCAACGGTAGGTAAGTATTCACTTCCCAGCTCCCGCAATCGTTCTTTCTATGGATAATTTGCAGGAATACGTGCTATTCGATGTTTGCAATCGTTTTGCATCGACGGTAGGTAAGGATTCACTTCCCAGCTCCCGCAATCGTTCTTTCCATCGATAATTTGCACGAATACGTGCCATTCGATGTTTCCAATCGTTTTGCATCAACGTTAGGTAAGCATTCACTTCCCGGCTCCCGCAATCGTTCTTTCCATGGATAATTTGCACGAATACGTGCTATTCGATGTTTCCAATCGTTTTGCATCAACGGTAGGTAAGTATTCACTTCCCACCTCCCGCAATCGTTCTTTCTATGGATAATTTGCACGAATACGTGCTATTCGATGTTTGCAATCGTTTTGCATCGACGGTAGGTAAGGATTCACTTCCCAGCTCCCGCAATCGTTCTTTCCATCGATAATTTGCACGAATACGTGCCATTCGATGTTTCCAATCGTTTTGCATAGACGGTAGGTAAGGATTCACTTCCCAGCTCTCGCAATCGTTCTTTCTATCGATAATTTGCACGAATACGTGATGTTCAATGTTTCCAATCGTTTTGCATCAACGATAGGTAAGGATTCACTTCCCGGCTCCCGCAATCGTTCTTTCCATCGATAATTTGCACGAATACGTGCTATTCGATGTTTGCAATCGTTTTGCATCGACGGTAGGTAAGGATTCACTTCCCAGCTCCCGCAATCGTTCTTTCCATCGATAATTTGCACGAATACGTGCCATTCGATGTTTCCAATCGTTTTGCATCGACGGTAGGTAAGGATTCACTTCCCAGCTCCCGCAATCGTTCTTTCCATCGCTAATTTGCACGAATACGTGCCATTCGATGTTTCCAATCGTTTTGCATCGACGGTAGGTAAGGATTCACTTCCCAGCTCCCGCAATCGTTCTTTCTATCGATAATTTGCACGAATACGTGATGTTCGATGTTTTCAATCGCTTTGCATCAACGTTAGGTAAGTATTCACTTCCCAGCTCCCGCAATCGTTCTTTCTATGGATAATTTGCACGAATACGTGCTATTCGATGTTTGCAATCGTTTTGCATCGACGGTAGGTAAGGATTCACTTCCCAGCTCCCGCAATCGTTCTTTCCATCGATAATTTGCACGAATACGTGCCATTCGATGTTTCCAATCGTTTTGCATCAACGTTAGGTAAGCATTCACTTCCCGGCTCCCGCAATCGTTCTTTCCATGGATAATTTGCACGAATACGTGCTATTCGATGTTTCCAATCGTTTTGCATCAACGGTAGGTAAGTATTCACTTCCCAGCTCCCGCAATCGTTCTTTCTATGGATAATTTGCAAGAATACGTGCTATTCGATGTTTGCAATCGTTTTCCATCGACGGTAGGTAAGGATTCACTTCCCAGCTCCCGCAATCGTTCTTTCCATCGATAATTTGCACGAATACGTGCCATTCGATGTTTCCAATCGTTTTGCATCGACGGTAGGTAAGGATTCACTTCCCAGCTCCCGCAATCGTTCTTTCTATCGATAATTTGCACGAATACGTGCTATTCGATGTTTCCAATCGTTTTGCATCAACGGTAGGTAAGTATTCACTTCCCAGCTCCCGCAATCGTTCTTTCTATCGATAATTTGCACGAATACGTGATCTTCAATGTTTCCAATCGTTTTGCATCAACGATAGGTAAGGATTCACTTCCCGGCTCCCGCAATCGTTCTTTCCATCGATAATTTGCACGAATACGTGCTATTCGATGTTTGCAATCGTTTTGCATCGACGGTAGGTAAGGATTCACTTCCCAGCTCCCGCAATCGTTCTTTCCATCGATAATTTGCACGAATACGTGCCATTCGATGTTTCCAATCGTTTTGCATCGACGGTAGGTAAGGATTCACTTCCCAGCTCCCGCAATCGTTCTTTCTATCGATAATTTGCACGAATACGTGCTATTCGATGTTTCCAATCGTTTTGCATCGACGGTAGGTAAGGATTCACTTCCCAGCTCCCGCAATCGTTCTTTCCATCGATAATTTGCACGAATACGTGCCATTCGATGTTTCCAATCGTTTTGCATCGACGGTAGGTAAGGATTCACTTCCCAGCTCCCGCAATCGTTCTTTCTATCGATAATTTGCACGAATACGTGTTGTTCGATGTTTCCAATCGTTTTGCATCAACGTTAGGTAAGGATTCATTTCCCGGCTCCCGCAATCGTTCTTTCCATCGATAATTTGCACGAATACGTGCTATTCGATGTTTCCAATCGTGTTGCATCGACGGTCGGTAAGCATTCACTTCCCAGCTCCGGCAATCGTTCTTTCCAAATTATCGATAGAAAGAACGATTGCGGGAGCTGGGAAGTGAATCCTTACCTACCGTCGATGCAAAACGATTGGAAACATCGAATAGCACGTATTCGTGCAAATTATCGATGGAAAGAACGATTGCGGGAGCCGGGAAGTGAATCCTTACCTACCGTTGATGCAAAACGATTGGAAACATCGAATATCACGTATTCGTGCCAATTATCCAATCGTTTTGCATCGACGGTAGGTAAGGATTCACTTCCCGGCTCCCGCAATCGTTCTTTCCATCGATAATTTGCACGAATACGTGGTGTTCGATGTTTCCAATCGTTCTGCATCAACGTTAGGTAAGTATTCACTTCCCAGCTCCCGCAATCGTTCTTTCTATGGATAATTTGCACGAATACGTGCTATTCGATGTTTGCAATCGTTTTGCATCGACGGTAGGTACGGATTCACTTCCCAGCTCCCGCAATCGTTCTTTCCATCGATAATTTGCACGAATACGTGCCATTCGATGTTTCCAATCGTTTTGCATCAACGTTAGGTAAGCATTCACTTCCCGGCTCCCGCAATCGTTCTTTCCATGGATAATTTGCACGAATACGTGCTATTCGATGTTTCCAATCGTTTTACATCAACGGTAGGTAAGTATTCACTTCCCAGCTCCCGCAATCGTTCTTTCTATGGATAATTTGCAGGAATACGTGCTATTCGATGTTTGCAATCGTTTTGCATCGACGGTAGGTAAGGATTCACTTCCCAGCTCCCGCAATCGTTCTTTCCATCGATAATTTGCACGAATACGTGCCATTCGATGTTTCCAATCGTTTTGCATCAACGTTAGGTAAGCATTCACTTCCCGGCTCCCGCAATCGTTCTTTCCATGGATAATTTGCACGAATACGTGCTATTCGATGTTTCCAATCGTTTTGCATCAACGGTAGGTAAGTATTCACTTCCCACCTCCCGCAATCGTTCTTTCTATGGATAAATTGCACGAGTACGTGCTATTCGATGTTTGCAATCGTTTTGCATCGACGGTAGGTAAGGATTCACTTCCCAGCTCCCGCAATCGTTCTTTCCATCGATAATTTGCACGAATACGTGCCATTCGATGTTTCCAATCGTTTTGCATAGACGGTAGGTAAGGATTCACTTCCCAGCTCTCGCAATCGTTCTTTCTATCGATAATTTGCACGAATACGTGATGTTCAATGTTTCCAATCGTTTTGCATCAACGATAGGTAAGGATTCACTTCCCGGCTCCCGCAATCGTTCTTTCCATCGATAATTTGCACGAATACGTGCTATTCGATGTTTGCAATCGTTTTGCATCGACGGTAGGTAAGGATTCACTTCCCAGCTCCCGCAATCGTTCTTTCCATCGATAATTTGCACGAATACGTGCCATTCGATGTTTCCAATCGTTTTGCATCAACGTTAGGTAAGCATTCACTTCCCGGCTCCCGCAATCGTTCTTTCCATGGATAATTTGCACGAATACGTGCTATTCGATGTTTCCAATCGTTTTGCATCAACGGTAGGTAAGTATTCACTTCCCAGCTCCCGCAATCGTTCTTTCTATGGATAATTTGCAAGAATACGTGCTATTCGATGTTTGCAATCGTTTTCCATCGACGGTAGGTAAGGATTCACTTCCCAGCTCCCGCAATCGTTCTTTCCATCGATAATTTGCACGAATACGTGCCATTCGATGTTTCCAATCGTTTTGCATCGACGGTAGGTAAGGATTCACTTCCCAGCTCCCGCAATCGTTCTTTCTATCGATAATTTGCACGAATACGTGCTATTCGATGTTTCCAATCGTTTTGCATCAACGGTAGGTAAGTATTCACTTCCCAGCTCCCGCAATCGTTCTTTCTATCGATAATTTGCACGAATACGTGATGTTCAATGTTTCCAATCGTTTTGCATCAACGATAGGTAAGGATTCACTTCCCGGCTCCCGCAATCGTTCTTTCCATCGATAATTTGCACGAATACGTGCTATTCGATGTTTCCAATCGTTTTGCATCAACGGTAGGTAAGTATTCACTTCCCACCTCCCGCAATCGTTCTTTCTATGGATAATTTGCACGAATACGTGCTATTCGATGTTTGCAATCGTTTTGCATCGACGGTAGGTAAGGATTCACTTCCCAGCTCCCGCAATCGTTCTTCCATCGATAATTTGCACGAATACGTGCCATTCGATGTTTCCAATCCTTTTGCATAGACGGTAGGTAAGGATTCACTTCCCAGCTCTCGCAATCGTTCTTTCTATCGATAATTTGCACGAATACGTGATGTTCAATGTTTCCAATCGTTTTGCATCAACGATAGGTAAGGATTCACTTCCCGGCTCCCGCAATCGTTCTTTCCATCGATAATTTGCACGAATACGTGCTATTCGATGTTTGCAATCGTTTTGCATCGACGGTAGGTAAGGATTCACTTCCCAGCTCCCGCAATCGTTCTTTCCATCGACAATTTGCACGAATACGTGCCATTCGATGTTTCCAATCGTTTTGCATCGACGGTAGGTAAGGATTCACTTCCCAGCTCCCGCAATCGTTCTTTCTATCGATAATTTGCACGAATACGTGATGTTCGATGTTTTCAATCGCTTTGCATCAACGTTAGGTAAGTATTCACTTCCCAGCTCCCGCAATCGTTCTTTCTATGGATAATTTGCACGAATACGTGCTATTCGATGTCTGCAATCGTTTTGCATCGACGGTAGGTAAGGATTCACTTCCCAGCTCCCGCAATCGTTCTTTCCATCGATAATTTGCACGAATACGTGCCATTCGATGTTTCCAATCGTTTTGCATCAACGTTAGGTAAGCATTCACTTCCCGGCTCCCGCAATCGTTCTTTCCATGGATAATTTGCACGAATACGTGCTATTCGATGTTTCCAATCGTTTTGCATCAACGGTAGGTAAGTATTCACTTCCCAGCTCCCGCAATCGTTCTTTCTATCGATAATTTGCACGAATACGTGATGTTCAATGTTTCCAATCGTTTTGCATCAACGATAGGTAAGGATTCACTTCCCGGCTCCCGCAATCGTTCTTTCCATCGATAATTTGCACGAATACGTGCTATTCGATGTTTCCAATCGTTTTGCATCAACGGTAGGTAAGTATTCACTTCCCACCTCCCGCAATCGTTCTTTCTATGGATAATTTGCACGAATACGTGCTATTCGATGTTTGCAATCGTTTTGCATCGACGGTAGGTAAGGATTCACTTCCCAGCTCCCGCAATCGTTCTTTCCATCGATAATTTGCACGAATACGTGCCATTCGATGTTTCCAATCGTTTTGCATAGACGGTAGGTAAGGATTCACTTCCCAGCTCTCGCAATCGTTCTTTCTATCGATAATTTGCACGAATACGTGATGTTCAATGTTTCCAATCGTTTTGCATCAACGATAGGTAAGGATTCACTTCCCGGCTCCCGCAATCGTTCTTTCCATCGATAATTTGCACGAATACGTGCTATTCGATGTTTGCAATCGTTTTGCATCGACGGTAGGTAAGGATTCACTTCCCAGCTCCCGCAATCGTTCTTTCCATCGATAATTTGCACGAATACGTGCCATTCGATGTTTCCAATCGTTTTGCATCGACGGTAGGTAAGGATTCACTTCCCAGCTCCCGCAATCGTTCTTTCTATCGATAATTTGCACGAATACGTGCTATTCGATGTTTCCAATCGTTTTGCATCGACGGTAGGTAAAGATTCACTTCCCAGCTCCCGCAATCGTTCTTTCTATCGTTAATTTGCACGAATACGTGTTGTTCGATGTTTCCAATCGTTTTGCATCAACGTTAGGTAAGGATTCATTTCCCGGCTCCCGCAATCGTTCTTTCCATGGATAATTTGCACGAATACGTGCTATTCGATGTTTCCAATCGTGTTGCATCGACGGTCGGTAAGCATTCACTTCCCAGCTCCGGCAATCGTTCTTTCCAAATTATCGATAGAAAGAACGATTGCGGGAGCTGGGAAGTGAATCCTTACCTACCGTCGATGCAAAACGATTGCAAACATCGAATAGCACGTATTCGTGCAAATTATCCATAGAAAGAACGATTGCGGGAGCTGGGAAGTGAATACTTACCTAACGTTGATGCAAAACGATTGGAAACATCTAACACCACGTATTCGTGCAAATTATCGATGGAAAGAACGATTGCGGGAGCTGGGAAGTGAATCCTTACCTACCGTCAATGCAAAACGATTGGAAACATCGAATAGTACGTATTCGTGCAAATTATCGATGGAAAGAACGATTGCGGGAGCCGGGAAGTGAATGCTTACCTAACGTTTATGCAAAACGATTGGAAACATCGAACATAACGTATTCGTGCAAATTATCGATAGAAAGAACGATTGCGGGAGCTGGGAAGTGAATCCTTACCTACCGTCGATGCAAAACGATTGCAAACATCGAATAGCACGTATTCGTGCAAATTATCCATAGAAAGAACGATTGCGGGAGCTGGGAAGTGAATACTTACCTACCGTTGATGCAAAACGATTGGAAACATCGAGTAGCACGTATTCGTGCAAATTATCGATGGAAAGAACGATTGCGGGAGCCGGGAAGTGAATCCTTACCTACCGTTGATGCAAAACGATTGGAAACATCGAACATCACGTATTCGTGCAAATTATCGATAGAAAGAACGATTGCGGGAGCTGGGAAGTGAATCCTTACCTACCGTCGATGCAAAACGATTGGAAACATCGAATAGCACGTATTCGTGCAAATTATCGATGGAAAGAACGATTGCGGGAGCCGGGAAGTGAATCCTTACCTACCGTTGATGCAAAACGATTGGAAACATCGAACATCACGTATTCGTGAAAATTATCGATAGAAAGAACGATTGCGGGAGCGGGGAAGTGAATCCTTACCTACCGTCGATGCAAAACGATTGGAAACATCGAATAGCACGTATTCGTGCAAATTATCGATGGAAAGAACGATTGCGGGAGCCGGGAGGTGAATCCTTACCTACCGTTGATGCAAAACGATTGGAAACATCGAACATCACGTATTCGTGCAAATTATCGATAGAAAGAACGATTGCGGGAGCTGGGAAGTGAATCCTTACCTACCGTCGATGCAAAACGATTGGAAACATCGAATATCACGTATTCGTGCCAATTATCCAATCGTTTTGCATCGACGGTAGGTAAGGATTCACTTCCCAGCTCCCGCAATCGTTCTTTCCATCGATAATTTGCACGAATACGTGCCATTCGATGTTTCCAATCGTTTTGCATCGACGGTAGGTAAGGATTCACTTCCCAGCTCCCGCAATCGTTCTTTCTATCGATAATTTGCACGAATACGTGATGTTCGATGTTTTCAATCGCTTTGCATCAACGTTAGGTAAGTATTCACTTCCCAGCTCCCGCAATCGTTCTTTCTATGGATAATTTGCACGAATACGTGCTATTCGATGTTTGCAATCGTTTTGCATCGACGGTAGGTAAGGATTCACTTCCCAGCTCCCGCAATCGTTCTTTCCATCGATAATTTGCACGAATACGTGCCATTCGATGTTTCCAATCGTTTTGCATCAACGTTAGGTAAGCATTCACTTCCCGGCTCCCGCAATCGTTCTTTCCATGGATAATTTGCACGAATACGTGCTATTCGATGTTTCCAATCGTTTTGCATCAACGGTAGGTAAGTATTCACTTCCCAGCTCCCGCAATCGTTCTTTCTATGGATAATTTGCAAGAATACGTGCTATTCGATGTTTGCAATCGTTTTCCATCGACGGTAGGTAAGGATTCACTTCCCAGCTCCCGCAATCGTTCTTTCCATCGATAATTTGCACGAATACGTGCCATTCGATGTTTCCAATCGTTTTGCATCGACGGTAGGTAAGGATTCACTTCCCAGCTCCCGCAATCGTTCTTTCTATCGATAATTTGCACGAATACGTGCTATTCGATGTTTCCAATCGTTTTGCATCAACGGTAGGTAAGTATTCACTTCCCAGCTCCCGCAATCGTTCTTTCTATCGATAATTTGCACGAATACGTGATGTTCAATGTTTCCAATCGTTTTGCATCAACGATAGGTAAGGATTCACTTCCCGGCTCCCGCAATCGTTCTTTCCATCGATAATTTGCACGAATACGTGCTATTCGATGTTTCCAATCGTTTTGCATCAACGGTAGGTAAGTATTCACTTCCCACCTCCCGCAATCGTTCTTTCTATGGATAATTTGCACGAATACGTGCTATTCGATGTTTGCAATCGTTTTGCATCGACGGTAGGTAAGGATTCACTTCCCAGCTCCCGCAATCGTTCTTTCCATCGATAATTTGCACGAATACGTGCCATTCGATGTTTCCAATCCTTTACATAGACGGTAGGTAAGGATTCACTTCCCAGCTCTCGCAATCGTTCTTTCTATCGATAATTTGCACGAATACGTGATGTTCAATGTTTCCAATCGTTTTGCATCAACGATAGGTAAGGATTCACTTCCCGGCTCCCGCAATCGTTCTTTCCATCGATAATTTGCACGAATACGTGCTATTCGATGTTTGCAATCGTTTTGCATCGACGGTAGGTAAGGATTCACTTCCCAGCTCCCGCAATCGTTCTTTCCATCGATAATTTGCACGAATACGTGCCATGCGATGTTTCCAATCGTTTTGCATCGACGGTAGGTAAGGATTCACTTCCCAGCTCCCGCAATCGTTCTTTCTATCGATAATTTGCACGAATACGTGATGTTCGATGTTTTCAATCGCTTTGCATCAACGTTAGGTAAGTATTCACTTCCCAGCTCCCGCAATCGTTCTTTCTATGGATAATTTGCACGAATACGTGCTATTCGATGTTTGCAATCGTTTTGCATCGACGGTAGGTAAGGATTCACTTCCCAGCTCCCGCAATCGTTCTTTCCATCGATAATTTGCACGAATACGTGCCATTCGATGTTTCCAATCGTTTTGCATCAACGTTAGGTAAGCATTCACTTCCCGGCTCCCGCAATCGTTCTTTCCATGGATAATTTGCACGAATACGTGCTATTCGATGTTTCCAATCGTTTTGCATCAGCGGTAGGTAAGTATTCACTTCCCAGCTCCCGCAATCGTTCTTTCTATGGATAATTTGCAAGAATACGTGCTATTCGATGTTTGCAATCGTTTTCCATCTACGGTAGGTAAGGATTCACTTCCCAGCTCCCGCAATCGTTCTTTCCATCGATAATTTGCACGAATACGTGCCATTCGATGTTTCCAATCGTTTTGCATCGACGGTAGGTAAGGATTCACTTCCCAGCTCCCGCAATCGTTCTTTCTATCGATAATTTGCACGAATACGTGCTATTCGATGTTTCCAATCGTTTTGCATCAACGGTAGGTAAGTATTCACTTCCCAGCTCCCGCAATCGTTCTTTCTATCGATAATTTGCACGAATACGTGATGTTCAATGTTTCCAATCGTTCTGCATCAACGATAGGTAAGGATTCACTTCCCGGCTCCCGCAATCGTTCTTTCCATCGATAATTTGCACGAATACGTGCTATTCGATGTTTCCAATCGTTTTGCATCAACGGTAGGTAAGTATTCACTTCCCACCTCCCGCAATCGTTCTTTCTATGGATAATTTGCACGAATACGTGCTATTCGATGTTTGCAATCGTTTTGCATCGACGGTAGGTAAGGATTCACTTCCCAGCTCCCGCAATCGTTCTTTCCATCGATAATTTGCACGAATACGTGCCATTCGATGTTTCCAATCGTTTTGCATAGACGGTAGGTAAGGATTCACTTCCCAGCTCTCGCAATCGTTCTTTCTATCGATAATTTGCACGAATACGTGATGTTCAATGTTTCCAATCGTTTTGCATCAACGATAGGTAAGGATTCACTTCCCGGCTCCCGCAATCGTTCTTTCCATCGATAATTTGCACGAATACGTGCTATTCGATGTTTGCAATCGTTTTGCATCGACGGTAGGTAAGGATTCACTTCCCAGCTCCCGCAATCGTTCTTTCCATCGATAATTTGCACGAATACGTGCCATTCGATGTTTTCAATCGTTTTGCATCGACGGTAGGTAAGGATTCACTTCCCAGCTCCCGCAATCGTTCTTTCTATCGATAATTTGCACGAATACGTGCTATTCGATGTTTCCAATCGTTTTGCATCGACGGTAGGTAAAGATTCACTTCCCAGCTCCCTCAATCGTTCTTTCTATCGTTAATTTGCACGAATACGTGTTGTTCGATGTTTCCAATCGTTTTGCATCAACGTTAGGTAAGGATTCATTTCCCGGCTCCCGCAATCGTTCTTTCCATGGATAATTTGCACGAATACGTGCTATTCGATGTTTCCAATCGTGTTGCATCGACGGTCGGTAAGCATTCACTTCCCAGCTCCGGCAATCGTTATTTCCAAATTATCGATAGAAAGAACGATTGCGGGAGCTGGGAAGTGAATCCTTACCTACCGTCGATGCAAAACGATTGCAAACATCGAATAGCACGTATTCGTGCAAATTATCCATAGAAAGAACGATTGCGGGAGCTGGGAAGTGAATACTTACCTAACGTTGATGCAAAACGATTGGAAACATCGAACACCACGTATTCGTGCAAATTATCGATGGAAAGAACGATTGCGGGAGCTGGGAAGTGAATCCTTACCTACCGTCAATGCAAAACGATTGGAAACATCGAATAGTACGTATTCGTGCAAATTATCGATGGAAAGAACGATTGCGGGAGCCGGGAAGTGAATGCTTACCTAACGTTTATGCAAAACGATTGGAAACATCGAACATAACGTATTCGTGCAAATTATCGATAGAAAGAACGATTGCGGGAGCTGGGAAGTGAATCCTTACCTACCGTCGATGCAAAACGATTGCAAACATCGAATAGCACGTATTCGTGCAAATTATCCATAGAAAGAACGATTGCGGGAGCTGGGAAGTGAATACTTACCTACCGTTGATGCAAAACGATTGGAAACATCGAGTAGCACGGTATTCGTGCAAATTATCGATGGAAAGAACGATTGCGGGAGCCGGGAAGTGAATCCTTACCTATCGTTGATGCAAAACGATTGGAAACATCGAACATCACGTATTCGTGAAAATTATCGATAGAAAGAACGATTGCGGGAGCTGGGAAGTGAATCCTTACCTACCGTCGATGCAAAACGATTGGAAACATCGAATAGCACGTATTCGTGCAAATTATCGATGGAAAGAACGATTGCGGGAGCCGGGAAGTGCATCCTTACCTACCGTTGATGCAAAACGATTGGAAACATCGAACATCACGTATTCGTGAAAATTATCGATAGAAAGAACGATTGCGGGAGCGGGGAAGTGAATCCTTACCTACCGTCGATGCAAAACGATTGAAAACATCGAATAGCACGTATTCGTGCAAATTATCGATGGAAAGAACGATTGCGGGAGCCGGGAAGTGAATCCTTACCTACCGTTGATGCAAAACGATTGGAAACATCGAACATCACGTATTCGTGCAAATTATCGATAGAAAGAACGATTGCGGGAGCTGGGAAGTGAATCCTTACCTACCGTCGATGCAAAACGATTGGAAACATCGAATATCACGTATTCGTGCCAATTATCCAATCGTTTTGCATCGACGGTAGGTAAGGATTCACTTCCCAGCTCCCGCAATCGTTCTTTCCATCGATAATTTGCACGAATACGTGCCATTCGATGTTTCCAATCGTTTTGCATCGACGGTAGGTAAGGATTCACTTCCCAGCTCCCGCAATCGTTCTTTCTATCGATAATTTGCACGAATACGTGCCATTCGATGTTTCCAATCGTTTTGCATCAACGTTAGGTAAGCATTCACTTCCCGGCTCCCGCAATCGTTCTTTCCATGGATAATTTGCACGAATACGTGCTATTCGATGTTTCCAATCGTTTTGCATCAACGGTAGGTAAGTATTCACTTCCCAGCTCCCGCAATCGTTCTTTCTATGGATAATTTGGAAGAATACGTGCTATTCGATGTTTGCAATCGTTTTCCATCGACGGTAGGTAAGGATTCACTTCCCAGCTCCCGCAATCGTTCTTTCCATCGATAATTTGCACGAATACGTGCCATTCGATGTTTCCAATCGTTTTGCATCGACGGTAGGTAAGGATTCACTTCCCAGCTCCCGCAATCGTTCTTTCTATCGATAATTTGCACGAATACGTGCTATTCGATGTTTCCAATCGTTTTGCATCAACGGTAGGTAAGTATTCACTTCCCAGCTCCCGCAATCGTTCTTTCTATCGATAATTTGCACGAATACGTGATGTTCAATGTTTCCAATCGTTTTGCATCAACGATAGGTAAGGATTCACTTCCCGGCTCCCGCAATCGTTCTTTCCATCGATAATTTGCACGAATACGTGCTATTCGATGTTTGCAATCGTTTTGCATCGACGGTAGGTAAGGATTCACTTCCCAGCTCCCGCAATCGTTCTTTCCATCGATAATTTGCACGAATACGTGCCATTCGATGTTTCCAATCGTTTTGCATCGACGGTAGGTAAGGATTCACTTCCCAGCTCCCGCAATCGTTCTTTCTATCGATAATTTGCACGAATACGTGCTATTCGATGTTTCCAATCGTTTTGCATCGACGGTAGGTAAGGATTCACTTCCCAGCTCCCGCAATCGTTCTTTCCATCGATAATTTGCACGAATACGTGCCATTCGATGTTTCCAATCGTTTTGCATCGACGGTAGGTAAGGATTCACTTCCCAGCTCCCGCAATCGTTCTTGCTATCGATAATTTGCACGAATACGTGCTATTCGATGTTTCAAATCGTTTTGCATCAACGGTAGGTAAGTATTCACTTCCCAGCTCCCGCAATCGTTCTTTCTATCGATAATTTGCACGAATACGTGATGTTCAATGTTTCCAATCGTTTTGCATCAACGATAGGTAAGGATTCACTTCCCGGCTCCCGCAATCGTTCTTTCCATCGATAATTTGCACGAATACGTGCTATTCGATGTTTGCAATCGTTTTGCATCGACGGTAGGTAAGGATTCACTTCCCAGCTCCCGCAAACGTTCTTTCTATCGATAATTTGCACGAATACGTGTTGTTCGATGTTTCCAATCGTTTTGCATCAACGTTAGGTAAGGATTCATTTCCCGGCTCCCGCAATCGTTCTTTCCATCGATAATTTGCACGAATACGTGCTATTCGATGTTTCCAATCGTGTTGCATCGA
The DNA here is from genome assembly GCA_963583965.1 of Nomada ferruginata. Classification (NCBI taxonomy): domain Eukaryota; kingdom Metazoa; phylum Arthropoda; class Insecta; order Hymenoptera; family Apidae; genus Nomada; species Nomada ferruginata. The sequence goes on along the minus strand of OY757225.1, from coordinate 706,119 downwards.
CGGTCGGTAAGCATTCACTTCCCAGCTCCGGCAATCGTTCTTTCCAAATTATCGATAGAAAGAACGATTGCGGGAGCTGGGAAGTGAATCCTTACCTACCGTCGATGCAAAACGATTGGAAACATCGAATAGCACGTATTCGTGCAAATTATCGATGGAAAGAACGATTGCGGGAGCCGGGAAGTGAATCCTTACCTACCGTTGATGCAAAACGATTGGAAACATCGAATATCACGTATTCGTGCCAATTATCCAATCGTTTTGCATCGACGGTAGGTAAGGATTCACTTCCCGGCTCCCGCAATCGTTCTTTCCATCGATAATTTGCACGAATACGTGGTGTTCGATGTTTCCAATCGTTCTGCATCAACGTTAGGTAAGTATTCACTTCCCAGCTCCCGCAATCGTTCTTTCTATGGATAATTTGCACGAATACGTGCTATTCCATGTTTGCAATCGTTTTGCATCGACGGTAGGTACGGATTCACTTCCCAGCTCCCGCAATCGTTCTTTCCATCGATAATTTGCACGAATACGTGCCATTCGATGTTTCCAATCGTTTTGCATCAACGTTAGGTAAGCATTCACTTCCCGGCTCCCGCAATCGTTCTTTCCATGGATAATTTGCACGAATACGTGCTATTCGATGTTTCCAATCGTTTTGCATCAACGGTAGGTAAGTATTCACTTCCCAGCTCCCGCAATCGTTCTTTCTATGGATAATTTGCACGAATACGTGCTATTCGATGTTTGCAATCGTTTTGCATCGACGGTAGGTAAGGATTCACTTCCCAGCTCCCGCAATCGTTCTTTCCATCGATAATTTGCACGAATACGTGCCATTCGATGTTTCCAATCGTTTTGCATCAACGTTAGGTAAGCATTCACTTCCCGGCTCCCGCAATCGTTCTTTCCATGGATAATTTGCACGAATACGTGCTATTCGATGTTTCCAATCGTTTTGCATCAACGGTAGGTCAGTATTCACTTCCCACCTCCCGCAATCGTTCTTTCTATGGATAATTTGCACGAATACGTGCTATTCGATGTTTGCAATCGTTTTGCATCGACGGTAGGTAAAGATTCACTTCCCAGCTCCCGCAATCGTTCTTTCTATCGTTAATTTGCACGAATACGTGTTGTTCGATGTTTCCAATCGTTTTGCATCAACGTTAGGTAAGGATTCATTTCCCGGCTCCCGCAATCGTTCTTTCCATGGATAATTTGCACGAATACGTGCTATTCGATGTTTCCAATCGTGTTGCATCGACGGTCGGTAAGCATTCACTTCCCAGCTCCGGCAATCGTTATTTCCAAATTATCGATAGAAAGAACGATTGCGGGAGCTGGGAAGTGAATCCTTACCTACCGTCGATGCAAAACGATTGCAAACATCGAATAGCACGTATTCGTGCAAATTATCCATAGAAAGAACGATTGCGGGAGCTGGGAAGTGAATACTTACCTAACGTTGATGCAAAACGATTGGCAACATCGAACACCACGTATTCGTGCAAATTATCGATGGAAAGAACGATTGCGGGAGCTGGGAAGTGAATCCTTACCTACCGTCAATGCAAAACGATTGGAAACATCGAATAGTACGTATTCGTGCAAATTATCGATGGAAAGAACGATTGCGGGAGCCGGGAAGTGAATGCTTACCTAACGTTTATGCAAAACGATTGGAAACATCGAACATAACGTATTCGTGCAAATTATCGATAGAAAGAACGATTACGGGAGCTGGGAAGTGAATCCTTACCTACCGTCGATGCAAAACGATTGCAAACATCGAATAGCACGTATTCGTGCAAATTATCCATAGAAAGAACGATTGCGGGAGCTGGGAAGTGAATACTTACCTACCGTTGATGCAAAACGATTGGAAACATCGAGTAGCACGGTATTCGTGCAAATTATCGATGGAAAGAACGATTGCGGGAGCCGGGAAGTGAATCCTTACCTATCGTTGATGCAAAACGATTGGAAACATCGAACATCACGTATTCGTGAAAATTATCGATAGAAAGAACGATTGCGGGAGCTGGGAAGTGAATCCTTACCTACCGTCGATGCAAAACGATTGGAAACATCGAATAGCACGTATTCGTGCAAATTATCGATGGAAAGAACGATTGCGGGAGCCGGGAAGTGAATCCTTACCTACCGTTGATGCAAAACGATTGGAAACATCGAACATCACGTATTCGTGAAAATTATCGATAGAAAGAACGATTGCGGGAGCGGGGAAGTGAATCCTTACCTACCGTCGATGCAAAACGATTGGAAACATCGAATAGCACGTATTCGTGCAAATTATCGATGGAAAGAACGATTGCGGGAGCCGGGAAGTGAATCCTTACCTACCGTTGATGCAAAACGATTGGAAACATCGAACATCACGTATTCGTGCAAATTATCGATAGAAAGAACGATTGCGGGAGCTGGGAAGTGAATCCTTACCTACCGTCGATGCAAAACGATTGGAAACATCGAATATCACGTATTCGTGCCAATTATCCAATCGTTTTGCATCGACGGTAGGTAAGGATTCACTTCCCAGCTCCCGCAATCGTTCTTTCCATCGATAATTTGCACGAATACGTGCCATTCGATGTTTCCAATCGTTTTGCATCGACGGTAGGTAAGGATTCACTTCCCAGCTCCCGCAATCGTTCTTTCTATCGATAATTTGCACGAATACGTGCCATTCGATGTTTCCAATCGTTTTGCATCAACGTTAGGTAAGCATTCACTTCCCGGCTCCCGCAATCGTTCTTTCCATGGATAATTTGCACGAATACGTGCTATTCGATGTTTCCAATCGTTTTGCATCAACGGTAGGTAAGTATTCACTTCCCAGCTCCCGCAATCGTTCTTTCTATGGATAATTTGCAAGAATACGTGCTATTCGATGTTTGCAATCGTTTTCCATCGACGGTAGGTAAGGATTCACTTCCCAGCTCCCGCAATCGTTCTTTCCATCGATAATTTGCACGAATACGTGCCATTCGATGTTTCCAATCGTTTTGCATCGACGGTAGGTAAGGATTCACTTCCCAGCTCCCGCAATCGTTCTTTCTATCGATAATTTGCACGAATACGTGCTAATCGATGTTTCCAATCGTTTTGCATCAACGGTAGGTAAGTATTCACTTCCCAGCTCCCGCAATCGTTCTTTCTATCGATAATTTGCACGAATACGTGATGTTCAATGTTTCCAATCGTTTTGCATCAACGATAGGTAAGGATTCACTTCCCGGCTCCCGCAATCGTTCTTTCCATCGATAATTTGCACGAATACGTGCTATTCGATGTTTGCAATCGTTTTGCATCGACGGTAGGTAAGGATTCACTTCCCAGCTCCCGCAATCGTTCTTTCCATCGATAATTTGCACGAATACGTGCCATTCGATGTTTCCAATCGTTTTGCATCGACGGTAGGTAAGGATTCACTTCCCAGCTCCCGCAATCGTTCTTTCTATCGATAATTTGCACGAATACGTGCTATTCGATGTTTCCAATCGTTTTGCATCGACGGTAGGTAAGGATTCACTTCCCAGCTCCCGCAATCGTTCTTTCCATCGATAATTTGCACGAATACGTGCCATTCGATGTTTCCAATCGTTTTGCATCGACGGTAGGTAAGGATTCACTTCCCAGCTCCCGCAATCGTTCTTTCTATCGATAATTTGCACGAATACGTGATGTTCAATGTTTCCAATCGTTTTGCATCGACGGTAGGTAAGGATTCACTTCCCAGCTCCCGCAATCGTTCTTTCCATCGATAATTTGCACGAATACGTGCCATTCGATGTTTCCAATCGTTTTGCATCAACGTTAGGTAAGCATTCACTTCCCGGCTCCCGCAATCGTTCTTTCCATGGATAATTTGCACGAATACGTGCTATTCGATGTTTCCAATCGTTTTGCATCAACGGTAGGTAAGTATTCACCTCCCAGCTCCCGCAATCGTTCTTTCTATGGATAATTTGCACGAATACGTGCTATTCGATGTTTGCAATCGTTTTGCATCGACGGTAGGTAAGGATTCACTTCCCAGCTCCCGCAATCGTTCTTTCCATCGATAATTTGCACGAATACGTGCCATTCGATGTTTCCAATCGTTTTGCATCAACGTTAGGTAAGCATTCACTTCCCGGCTCCCGCAATCGTTCTTTCCATGGATAATTTGCACGAATACGTGCTATTCGATGTTTCCAATCGTTTTGCATCAACGGTAGGTCAGTATTCACTTCCCACCTCCCGCAATCGTTCTTTCTATGGATAATTTGCACGAATACGTGCTATTCGATGTTTGCAATCGTTTTGCATCGACGGTAGGTAAAGATTCACTTCCCAGCTCCCGCAATCGTTCTTTCTATCGTTAATTTGCACGAATACGTGTTGTTCGATGTTTCCAATCGTTTTGCATCAACGTTAGGTAAGGATTCATTTCCCGGCTCCCGCAATCGTTCTTTCCATGGATAATTTGCACGAATACGTGCTATTCGATGTTTCCAATCGTGTTGCATCGACGGTCGGTAAGCATTCACTTCCCAGCTCCGGCAATCGTTATTTCCAAATTATCGATAGAAAGAACGATTGCGGGAGCTGGGAAGTGAATCCTTACCTACCGTCGATGCAAAACGATTGCAAACATCGAATAGCACGTATTCGTGCAAATTATCCATAGAAAGAACGATTGCGGGAGCTGGGAAGTGAATACTTACCTAACGTTGATGCAAAACGATTGGCAACATCGAACACCACGTATTCGTGCAAATTATCGATGGAAAGAACGATTGCGGGAGCTGGGAAGTGAATCCTTACCTACCGTCAATGCAAAACGATTGGAAACATCGAATAGTACGTATTCGTGCAAATTATCGATGGAAAGAACGATTGCGGGAGCCGGGAAGTGAATGCTTACCTAACGTTTATGCAAAACGATTGGAAACATCGAACATAACGTATTCGTGCAAATTATCGATAGAAAGAACGATTGCGGGAGCTGGGAAGTGAATCCTTACCTACCGTCGATGCAAAACGATTGCAAACATCGAATAGCACGTATTCGTGCAAATTATCCATAGAAAGAACGATTGCGGGAGCTGGGAAGTGAATACTTACCTACCGTTGATGCAAAACGATTGGAAACATCGAGTAGCACGGTATTCGTGCAAATTATCGATGGAAAGAACGATTGCGGGAGCCGGGAAGTGAATCCTTACCTATCGTTGATGCAAAACGATTGGAAACATCGAACATCACGTATTCGTGAAAATTATCGATAGAAAGAACGATTGCGGGAGCTGGGAAGTGAATCCTTACCTACCGTCGATGCAAAACGATTGGAAACATCGAATAGCACGTATTCGTGCAAATTATCGATGGAAAGAACGATTGCGGGAGCCGGGAAGTGAATCCTTACCTACCGTTGATGCAAAACGATTGGAAACATCGAACATCACGTATTCGTGAAAATTATCGATAGAAAGAACGATTGCGGGAGCGGGGAAGTGAATCCTTACCTACCGTCGATGCAAAACGATTGGAAACATCGAATAGCACGTATTCGTGCAAATTATCGATGGAAAGAACGATTGCGGGAGCCGGGAAGTGAATCCTTACCTACCGTTGATGCAAAACGATTGGAAACATCGAACATCACGTATTCGTGCAAATTATCGATAGAAAGAACGATTGCGGGAGCTGGGAAGTGAATCCTTACCTACCGTCGATGCAAAACGATTGGAAACATCGAATATCACGTATTCGTGCCAATTATCCAATCGTTTTGCATCGACGGTAGGTAAGGATTCACTTCCCAGCTCCCGCAATCGTTCTTTCCATCGATAATTTGCACGAATACGTGCCATTCGATGTTTCCAATCGTTTTGCATCGACGGTAGGTAAGGATTCACTTCCCAGCTCCCGCAATCGTTCTTTCTATCGATAATTTGCACGAATACGTGCCATTCGATGTTTCCAATCGTTTTGCATCAACGTTAGGTAAGCATTCACTTCCCGGCTCCCGCAATCGTTCTTTCCATGGATAATTTGCACGAATACGTGCTATTCGATGTTTCCAATCGTTTTGCATCAACGGTAGGTAAGTATTCACTTCCCAGCTCCCGCAATAGTTCTTTCTATGGATAATTTGCAAGAATACGTGCTATTCGATGTTTGCAATCGTTTTCCATCGACGGTAGGTAAGGATTCACTTCCCAGCTCCCGCAATCGTTCTTTCCATCGATAATTTGCACGAATACGTGCCATTCGATGTTTCCAATCGTTTTGCATCGACGGTAGGTAAGGATTCACTTCCCAGCTCCCGCAATCGTTCTTTCTATCGATAATTTGCACGAATACGTGCTATTCGATGTTTCCAATCGTTTTGCATCAACGGTAGGTAAGTATTCACTTCCCAGCTCCCGCAATCGTTCTTTCTATCGATAATTTGCACGAATACGTGATGTTCAATGTTTCCAATCGTTTTGCATCAACGATAGGTAAGGATTCACTTCCCGGCTCCCGCAATCGTTCTTTCCATCGATAATTTGCACGAATACGTGCTATTCGATGTTTGCAATCGTTTTGCATCGACGGTAGGTAAGGATTCACTTCCCAGCTCCCGCAAACGTTCTTTCTATCGATAATTTGCACGAATACGTGTTGTTCGATGTTTCCAATCGTTTTGCATCAACGTTAGGTAAGGATTCATTTCCCGGCTCCCGCAATCGTTCTTTCCATCGATAATTTGCACGAATACGTGCTATTCGATGTTTCCAATCGTGTTGCATCGACGGTCGGTAAGCATTCACTTCCCAGCTCCGGCAATCGTTCTTTCCAAATTATCGATAGAAAGAACGATTGCGGGAGCTGGGAAGTGAATCCTTACCTACCGTCGATGCAAAACGATTGGAAACATCGAATAGCACGTATTCGTGCAAATTATCGATGGAAAGAACGATTGCGGGAGCCGGGAAGTGAATCCTTACCTACCGTTGATGCAAAACGATTGGAAACATCGAATATCACGTATTCGTGCCAATTATCCAATCGTTTTGCATCGACGGTAGGTAAGGATTCACTTCCCGGCTCCCGCAATCGTTCTTTCCATCGATAATTTGCACGAATACGTGGTGTTCGATGTTTCCAATCGTTCTGCATCAACGTTAGGTAAGTATTCACTTCCCAGCTCCCGCAATCGTTCTTTCCATGGATAATTTGCACGAATACGTGCTATTCGATGTTTGCAATCGTTTTGCATCGACGGTAGGTACGGATTCACTTCCCAGCTCCCGCAATCGTTCTTTCCATCGATAATTTGCACGAATACGTGCCATTCGATGTTTCCAATCGTTTTGCATCAACGTTAGGTAAGCATTCACTTCCCGGCTCCCGCAATCGTTCTTTCCATGGATAATTTGCACGAATACGTGCTATTCGATGTTTCCAATCGTTTTGCATCAACGGTAGGTAAGTATTCACTTCCCAGCTCCCGCAATCGTTCTTTCTATGGATAATTTGCACGAATACGTGCTATTCGACGTTTGCAATCGTTTTGCATCGACGGTAGGTAAGGATTCACTTCCCAGCTCCCGCAATCGTTCTTTCCATCGATAATTTGCACGAATACGTGCCATTCGATGTTTCCAATCGTTTTGCATCAACGTTAGGTAAGCATTCACTTCCCGGCTCCCGCAATCGTTCTTTCCATGGATAATTTGCACGAATACGTGCTATTCGATGTTTCCAATCGTTTTGCATCAACGGTAGGTCAGTATTCACTTCCCACCTCCCGCAATCGTTCTTTCTATGGATAATTTGCACGAATACGTGCTATTCGATGTTTGCAATCGTTTTGCATCGACGGTAGGTAAGGATTCACTTCCCAGCTCCCGCAATCGTTCTTTCCATCGATAATTTGCACGAATACGTGCCATTCGATGTTTCCAATCGTTTTGCATAGACGGTAGGTAAGGATTCACTTCCCAGCTCTCGCAATCGTTCTTTCTATCGATAATTTGCACGAATACGTGATGTTCAATGTTTCCAATCGTTTTGCATCAACGATAGGTAAGGATTCACTTCCCGGCTCCCGCAATCGTTCTTTCCATCGATAATTTGCACGAATACGTGCTATTCGATGTTTGCAATCGTTTTGCATCGACGGTAGGTAAGGATTCACTTCCCAGCTCCCGCAATCGTTCTTTCCATCGATAATTTGCACGAATACGTGCCATTCGATGTTTCCAATCGTTTTGCATCGACGGTAGGTAAGGATTCACTTCCCAGCTCCCGCAATCGTTCTTTCTATCGATAATTTGCACGAATACGTGCTATTCGATGTTTCCAATCGTTTTGCATCGACGGTAGGTAAGGATTCACTTCCCAGCTCCCGCAATCGTTCTTTCTATCGTTAATTTGCACGAATACGTGTTGTTCGATGTTTCCAATCGTTTTGCATCAACGTTAGGTAAGGATTCATTTCCCGGCTCCCGCAATCGTTCTTTCCATCGATAATTTGCACGAATACGTGCTATTCGATGTTTCCAATCGTGTTGCATCGACGGTCGGTAAGCATTCACTTCCCAGCTCCGGCAATCGTTCTTTCCAAATTATCGATAGAAAGAACGATTGCGGGAGCTGGGAAGTGAATCCTTACCTACCGTCGATGCAAAACGATTGCAAACATCGAATAGCACGTATTCGTGCAAATTATCCATAGAAAGAACGATTGCGGGAGCTGGGAAGTGAATACTTACCTAACGTTGATGCAAAACGATTGGAAGTGAATCCTTACCTACCGTCGATGCAAAACGATTGCAAACATCGAATAGCACGTATTCGTGCAAATTATCCATAGAAAGAACGATTGCGGGAGCTGGGAAGTGAATACTTACCTACCGTTGATGCAAAACGATTGGAAACATCGAGTAGCACGGTATTCGTGCAAATTATCGATGGAAAGAACGATTGCGGGAGCCGGGAAGTGAATCCTTACCTATCGTTGATGCAAAACGATTGGAAACATCGAACATCACGTATTCGTGAAAATTATCGATAGAAAGAACGATTGCGGGAGCTGGGAAGTGAATCCTTACCTACCGTCGATGCAAAACGATTGGAAACATCGAATAGCACGTATTCGTGCAAATTATCGATGGAAAGAACGATTGCGGGAGCCGGGAAGTGAATCCTTACCTACCGTTGATGCAAAACGATTGGAAACATCGAACATCACGTATTCGTGAAAATTATCGATAGAAAGAACGATTGCGGGAGCGGGGAAGTGAATCCTTACCTACCGTCGATGCAAAACGATTGGAAACATCGAATAGCACGTATTCGTGCAAATTATCGATGGAAAGAACGATTGCGGGAGCCGGGAAGTGAATCCTTACCTACCGTTGATGCAAAACGATTGGAAACATCGAACATCACGTATTCGTGCAAATTATCGATGGAAAGAACGATTGCGGGAGCCGGGAAGTGAATCCTTACCTACCGTCGATGCAAAACGATTGGATAATTGGCACGAATACGTGCCATTCGATGTTTCCAATCGTTTTGCATCGACGGTAGGTAAGGATTCACTTCCCAGCTCCCGCAATCGTTCTTTCCATCGATAATTTGCACGAATACGTGCCATTCGATGTTTCCAATCGTTTTGCATCGACGGTAGGTAAGGATTCACTTCCCAGCTCCCGCAATCGTTCTTTCTATCGATAATTTGCACGAATACGTGCTATTCGATGTTTCCAATCGTTTTGCATCGACGGTAGGTAAGGATTCACTTCCCAGCTCCCGCAATCGTTCTTTCCATCGATAATTTGCACGAATACGTGCCATTCGATGTTTCCAATCGTTTTGCATCGACGGTAGGTAAGGATTCACTTCCCAGCTCCCGCAATCGTTCTTTCTATCGATAATTTGCACGAATACGTGTTGTTCGATGTTTCCAATCGTTTTGCATCAACGTTAGGTAAGGATTCATTTCCCGGCTCCCGCAATCGTTCTTTCCATCGATAATTTGCACGAATACGTGCTATTCGATGTTTCCAATCGTGTTGCATCGACGGTCGGTAAGCATTCACTTCCCAGCTCCGGCAATCGTTCTTTCCAAATTATCGATAGAAAGAACGATTGCGGGAGCTGGGAAGTGAATCCTTACCTACCGTTGATGCAAAACGATTGGAAACATCGAATAGCACGTATTCGTGCAAATTATCGATGGAAAGAACGATTGCGGGAGCTGGGAAGTGAATACTTACCTAACGTTGATGCAAAACGATTGGAAACATCGAATAGCACGTATTCGTGCAAATTATCGATGGAAAGAACGATAGCGGGAGCCGGGAAGTGAATCCTTACCTACCGTTGATGCAAAACGATTGGAAACATCGAATATCACGTATTCGTGCCAATTATCCAATCGTTTTGCATCGACGGTAGGTAAGGATTCACTTCCCGGCTCCCGCAATCGTTCTTTCCATCGATAATTTGCACGAATACGTGGTGTTCGATGTTTCCAATCGTTCTGCATCAACGTTAGGTAAGTATTCACTTCCCAGCTCCCGCAATCGTTCTTTCTATGGATAATTTGCACGAATACGTTGTCACGTCCCGGGATCCTCCGAAACGTGACGATCCGTAGGTGCAGCGCGCATCCGAATCGGCACACGATATGGATACAGGGCAGTTCTCTACCACACATCGACGTACGGCCACACACACACACACACACACTGATAATTGTCCTGATGGTAGCATTAAGTCTAAGCAACTTCTTAAGTTAAGAAACCAGGGGTAAACGTGAGTATGCTGACTCACCTATGATAAGATAGATTATAAGAATACGTAGATTAAGAACCGTGACGAATCAGGGTGTGCGGACCAATCCGTGTTTGTCCTTTCAAGTTAAGGACAAGCACGGATAAGTGCTGACGACAATAGCCAAGGGATAGCGCTGTCTCGCACGTGGGCATTCCAGAGTCAAGGCCTGGGAAAGGATCGGGTAATAATCCGCTGAACAAGACGATATACCTCGATGCATCAGCATCCGTTCCCAGAGCGATAACAACTGTCGCTCAGGAATGCACACGTTGCAAAGATACGAAGCGCGAGAACCGTCGCGAGAGCGATAACAACTGTCGCTCAGGAATGCACACGTTGCAAAGATACGAAGCGCGAGAACCGTCGCGAGAGCGATAACAACTGTCGCTCAGGAATGCACACGTTGCAAAGATACGAAGCGCGAGAACCGTCGCGGAACAGTCGTTCCCAGGACGGTGGCCCCTGCTGCATCAGCATCTTCTGGCTGCGGCAGTAGGGGCTGCTGCGTCAGCACCTGGGAGGAATAAAAGACCGGAGCGAACGGTCGCAAGGCAGTTCAGTTCCAACCGAGAAGTTAGAAACATCAAGTTCTATACGACTGAAGTTCAATCCGGTAGTCTAACGGTGAAGTTCGACGAGTTCGTTGTAGTTGTGCCTGTAAGCGGCAAATCGTCAGCACGATCCACCATTTGTTACTTGTACTCTCAACTGTAGTCGACCGATAGGTAAAGGTGAGCATTAATAAACAGTAACACTTGACATTTCATCGGTCTTCCATTTTATACGAACAACTTACTACTCGCCGAATGTGTTCGGTAGATGCCCGCTGGAAATAGGCGAAGGCGTAGGAGAGGGGTCCAGTCGCGGCTCCGCCACAATATCAGGCGCCGGGAGCTGATCGCCGCCCGTCGCGTGCAATTGGCGCAAGAGACTGGGCCGTTGATCGACCTGACGTTAGATTCTCCACCGGCGCCAGTCGACCTGACGCTGGATTCTCCACGGGCGCCGATCGACTCGACAACCGCTGGCGCCGTTCCGTCCATCATCGACTTGACAGTTGGGGGTTCGCCCGAGCCCTCGACTTCGCGGGGTCCCTCCGCCCAAATACCCGTGTTGCCTTCCTCGCCTCACGCATCGCCTTTGTCCATCTCATACTCCCCCATCTCCCACGCATCCGAACAAACTCCGCAGCCCTTCGCTAGACGACAACTAGTTTACTCGTCATCCCCGGCTCAGACAACTACATCCTCGGTAGATTCAAGGGCAACCACGCCCGAATACTACCGGCCCTATATCGACCCCCCGGTCAGTCCTCCATCCCCGCAACAGCAACTCGACCCTCCGGACAGCGACGAGGAGTGGCCACATCAACAGATTTATCCGAATTACCCGGGATATTATCCCGTATTTATTAGCGACCGGTTCCCTGGTCAACCAAACGTCCCCGAAGGCGAGCCGGTCCCGGAAGAGTATCATACGTTGTTATTTCAAACTATATTTCTCCGCGAGGAATAATGTAACAGCCTCCACTGTATTAAATAAGAAAAAAAAAGAAAGTGGACGTAAATATAACTCATAAACAATCGATACCAATTGTTTTCCTGACCCCACCGCATCTTAACGTCCCGATCCCGGTTGACTGTCCTAAGAGACCAGTCACAGATCGAAATTGCGAGCGTATCCTGTTGAAGATTTGGCGCACGTTGCCGTTGGGCAACACGGATCCCGACGAGGACGTAACATATAAATTTTTTGGTGACAGCGGTGGGATACGATCGCATACGTTAAGAGGTGTGACGCGAAATGGCGGAAGAAACGACTCCAACCCCTCTAGACCTCGTGCTGCAACAGCTCTCCCTGTGGGAGGATAAATTCGACAATTTAAATTCAATGAACAGGAGACTAGAGAGAATAGAACAGGACATAAAAGCTAACAGAGCAAACGATACGGCGGGTACGTCCGGCGGGACAAACGCCGAAATGCCCGACGTGAAGCCCGTGACGGATCTCCCTTCGATTCGCATCAAAGATGCCATAGAAACGGTTCCCGTGTTCGACGGCCATAAGCCTCCCGTGTTTCAATTCTTAAGAGCCTGCGAGCGAGCAAAATCGATGCTCCCCGCTCATATGGAACCCCATTTGGTTAAACTGTTGATGAACAAATTGAGGGGCCATGCGTTCCTCGCGGTGGAAGACGTGGTCGTTACCAATCTGGACTCGTTCTCCACGAAATTAAAGGACATGTTTGGTCCCGGTAAAACCATTAACGAATACAGGGGCGAACTCGGAACCATCTATCAGAAATCGGGCGAAGACGTACTCGACTACATTGACCGCGTGCGTAACCTGCGTCTAGCCATCATGGACGGAGAAAGGCAAGCTCGCGGTACCGTACCGTTGGCGTTGCAATTAGGTCTCGACACCGACTCCCAGGAAGCATTCGTCAACGGTTTACCGGCCGAGGTATTCACCAGGGTGAAGCTGGAGGGCTGCAGAGACCTCGACGAATCCTACCGTGCGGCGATAAAAGCCACTCGTGAGGTAAAGAGAGTCGCGGAAAGGCAGCGAAGCTATCAACCGCCGCCGCAACGCTTCAATAGGGAACGAAACAACTACCCTCCAAGGAATCAAGCGGAACCTCAACAAAGGGATCAAAGAAACCCCCAGAGATACAACAATTACGGAAACAACAAGACCTTTCCACCCCGGCCACCGGCCACCTTCCCACCCAAGAATCCCGGAATCACGTGCAATTATTGCAAGAAACCCGGACACGTGTTGAAGGATTGCTATCGCTTCAAAGCCAAAGTCGATTCCGGAGAAATCGTGCCGTACTCTCAACAGAACCAGGGAAACGGACGCGGTCACCCGGGAAGACCGGACGCAGCCCGGAGTGGAAAGCCCCAGGAGCGCCCGAGAGTAGCGAAAATAGAAGCTTCCACATCGAAGCAAAATCAAGAGCAACTGTCGGCAAGAAGCGCGCCGAAGCAAGAACGAAAAGCATGGGAAACCCCAAAAGACTCGAAGCAAAAGAAACGCGAGGAGGAAGAAGACCAGGAGGACGAGATAGAGTCGTTAGAAGAACTGTTTCAATAAGAATCAACGCCGTACAAAGGGTACCGACGGTGCGAATCGTGTCCCCCCATTTACAAGGAATAACGAATCTAATGCTGGACTCGGGATCGGAAATAAATCTCATCAAGAAGTCGGTCCTGACCAGCACAGCCAGTATAGACGATCGAGAAGTACTAGACATACGTGGCATTACGGCTTCGAACCTGACCACCCTAGGGAAAGTGTCGATAGAGGTTGCGGGCCATCCGGTTAATTTCCACGTCGTCGACGACTCGCTGCTGATCAAAGAGGACGGGATCTTAGGATCCGAGTTCCTGATCGATCACGGGGCAACCATAGATTACGCGCACAAGCGGGTCGAATGGGGAACCTTTTGCATACCGTTCGCCACCTCGAAAGTATCGGTACCCAAGCGAAGCTCCACGTCGCTACAAGTGAATATAGCGAATCCAGAGATACGAGAGGGATACGTTCCCAGAATCGACATAGGCAAGGGAATCTACTTGGGCGAGGCCCTGGTAACCAACCGCAAAGGCCGCGCCTACATCAGGGTCGTTAATACGACGAGCAGGAAGGTAAAAATCACCGTACCCACGGTGACGCTGGAAGAATTCGAAGAAACGAATCATCGTACAGAATCAAGGGCGTGCAACGTCATCAAGACGGACCCTCGAAATCGATTCGAGGCCATCGTGGAATTATTGAGACTGGAGCATCTCAATACGGAGGAGAGGGCGAGCGTTGAGAAGCTGATAAGAAAAAATCAAGACAGGTTCCATTTACCTGGTGAAACGTTGGAAGGAACAGGAATCCTGGAGCACAGGATACATACCACGGATGACATTCCCGTAAACACGCGCCAGTACAGATACCCCCCGGTGCATAGATCGGAAATCAACAGACAAATTCAAGAATTGTTGGACACGGATGTCGTGGAAGAATCCGTGTCCCCGTATAACTCGCCGCTGTGGATCGTACCGAAGAAACCGGACTCCCACGGAAATAAGCGTTGGCGGTTGGTCATCGACTATAGGAAATTGAACGACAAAACCATAGGGGACGCATTCCCCTTGCCCAATATCACGGAAATACTGGACCAACTGGGCAGTGCCAAGTATTTCTCAACCTTCGACCTAGCGTCGGGGTTCCATCAAATAAAAATGGCGGAAGGAGACGCGCACAAAACGGCCTTCTCGACCCCATACGGACACTATCAATTTACGAGAATGCCGTTCGGACTCAAGAACGCTCCGGCCACCTTTCAGAGATTGATGAACAGCGTTTTGTCCGGCCTACAAGGGACGGAACTGTTCGTCTATTTGGACGACATCGTGATATACTCGAGCTCGTTGGCCGAGCACCAAATTAAATTTCAGAAACTGGCGGAAAGACTGCGAAACGCTAAATTACAGTTACAACCGGACAAGTGCGAATTTTTGAGACACGAGGTCAATTATCTGGGTCACCTCATCAGCGAAGAAGGTGTCAGACCGGACCCTCAAAAGATCGAAGCTGTGCAACGATTCCCTAGACCCCGAACGCCGAAGGGAATAAAACAATTTCTAGGATTGGCGGGATACTATCGGAGATTCATCCCCGAATTCTCCAAAACCGCCAAACCCTTGACTCGATTGTTGAAGAAGGATACAAAATTCGCGTGGGACGCTGACCAGGAAAAGGCGTTCGAGACGTTGAGAAACGCGCTGATAACAGAACCCATATTGCAGTACCCGGATTTCAGTAAAACGTTCAACCTAACGACCGACGCGTCCGGATACGCGATCGGAGGAGTCTTGAGTCAAGGACCGATAGGGAAGGATTTGCCCGTCGCTTACGCCTCTCGATTACTAAACGCTGCTGAACAAAAGTACTCGACCATCGAGAAGGAGTGTTTGGCCATACTTTACTGCGTCACTCACTTCAGACCGTACCTGTACGGACGGAAATTCAACATAATCACCGACCACAAACCGTTGGTGTGGCTAAACTCCATCAAAGATCCGACGTCGCGGATATGGAAGTGGAAGCTAAAACTATCGGACTACGAGTTCGAGATACAGCACAAGTGTGGACGAGCGAACGCCAACGCGGACGCCTTGTCGAGAAACCCGCCGGAGGTTTGCCTCCCGATAAGAAAGCGTCAGGAGGAAGCTGACGAAGAAGCAGAAGAGCCGCGACCTAAGAGGAGATTTTTCCCCTCTTCGTCGTCGGACGACTCACTGATTTACGATCCGCGACCGAAGGAGAAGAAGCGTCCGGGATCGCCGTTGCAATCGCCGGAACGGAAAAGAATATCTCTGTTTCGAGACCCCGACACGTCGGTGGACTCGCCTCCCCACTCGAACACGCCCCCGGGTGACCGAGTCGTCGACACGCAAGAACTCCAACAGTCGATGCGACTCGAAGAACCAGCAGAGGAAGTCGTCGAAGTTCGACCCCGGAACTGGCTGGAAGAATTTCCCAATTCTGAGGGGGAAGGGGACGACCTAATCGTCGACGCTTCACCCACGATCGACACGACGGAAGACACCAACGTGTTTCCGTACACGCGCAGTCCGGCGTATGTTATCAGGGAAGTTCGAGACTCGTTACCAAAACTGAAGGACCACAAAGTCATATTCATCGACATGCAAGGGAGTCCGATCGACGAGGGGGCAAAGGAGATCGCACGATCGGGCCTCTTGACGTCCTACGTCGATTTAACAATCGAACGAGCCCGACTGAAGACCGAGCAAGGTAAATACCTCATTGCCCTGCCGGTGAAGGAAAACCAGAGGACGCGTATAGAACCCCAAAACGTACAGGGCTGTTTGTCCTCGTTGCTGGACGTGATCAGAGAAAAGGACCTACGATCGTTCTCCATCGCTCGAACTGAGAGTCTGGACGAAGTACCATGGCGATACGTCATGAACGAACTAAAGAACGTATTCCATGACGAGAACGTTCGGATCACCATTTGCACGGGAGAAGTGACCGTTCCGCCACCAGAGGCCAGGCAAACGATCATCGAGGAGAAGCACGCGTCGGCATCGGGAGGACACAAAGGGGTGACGAAGACCTACCACAGGATAAGGCAACTGCACAATTGGGACAACATGAAGAAGGAGATCCAACGATTCGTGAGAGAGTGCAAGGAGTGCCAATTGAAAAAACTCACGAGAATCAAGACCAAACAACCTATGATACTGACCGATACGCCCGGCAAAGCGTTCGACAAAGTCAGTATGGACATCGTCGGACCCTTGCCTAGCACCAAAAAGGGCAACAAATACATACTAACCATGCAGGATCTACTAACCAAATATTCCCTCGCCATACCTCTCGAACGAACCACCTCTGCGGACATCGCGGACGCGTTCGTTAAAAATCTTATCTGCCGTTTCGGATCGCCTCGAGCGATCCTGACCGATCAGGGAACGAATTTTACATCCTCATTGATGAAGAACGTGGCAAAGAAATTTCATATAAAACATTACGTCACGTCGGCATATCATCCGCAGAGCAACGGTTCCATCGAGAGGTCTCACCACGTATTAGTGGAGTATCTTAAGCAGTACATAGACAACGGTCGTAACAGCTGGGACGACTGGTTGGATCTGGCAATGTTTTCGTACAACACGTCGGTACACGAGGGGACCAGATTCTCGCCGCACGAATTAGTGTTTGGGCGAATAGCCAGGGAACCCGCGAGCGAAAAACCAATCAGCGAGAATCTGGAGCCAACGTACGCGGACTACCTGCGGGATCTCTACTATAAGATCGACGACGTTCAAGCGAAAGCTCGCGACAACCTTCAGCTCGCGAAGATCAGATCGAAAGAATACTACGATCGGGCAATAAACCCGCAGAACTTTAAAACAGGAGACCTGGTGTACATGATCCGGGAACCCCGAAAGGGAAAATTCGCGGACCAATACACCGGTCCACACAAAGTCATCGAGATACTATCTAATCAGAACGTCAAAATCTCCATCGACGGTAGTCCGCGAACAGTACATATGAATAAACTGAAGCTAGCGTATCTGAAAAATAGAATGTAAGCGATCGATCGGCCGACGGCGCGAGGAGATACCTTCGAGAAGCGCGCACTCAACGCGTGACAATGCAATTTGCAGAATGAAAATCCCCTGCGAATTTTTGGAAGAGGAGGTCGAGGACCAAGAGTTCCAAGGCCCCTGGGACGGGGTCCTTCCTGCGACCCATCCCCAGGCTTACGGCGAGCTGTCGGAATTATATTGCATGACGATAAACAGAGATACGGCTTGCATATACGTGCGGACCGGGAGACGAGTGTGCGTGCCCTGTTACGCCAAACTGCCACCCGTGGTCCAACAAACGTACCAGCCAGGAGGCTGGCACAATCTGTGCAACCACGACGCCACACTGCCCATCGCCAACTGCATCCTGTGCAACGAGAACTTCGTCGTCGTGAAACCGGCACAGGAATGCACCGAATGTATCGAGATGTACTTCGAAATGTCCACTTCGGAGGAATGGGCGGTGCAAACGGGGCGCGTCATTGACGTGATCACGCGATGGTGAATTGACGAGCGCCCCGAGGAGTTTGCCGCGGGGCAATGGGTACTTGGGAAGACGGTAAAGTCGCTGATGTCGATCGATCGAGACGTTTGACCCCGCGTAATTAGAGAGTAATGGGTACTCGCGTATAGTCCCTACAAACGCGAATTCTAGTAATAAAGCGAGTGCGGTAATGTAAAGAATCGTTTCTTTGTTTTGTTTCTTTGTACAGGAATTCACCATGTTCCTATGTATGTTAATGTTGATTTGCGCTCGAGTTGCCTGGGCTCTCGTCGGTTACGATTGCAACGGACAACATCTGAACGTAACTACGGTGTCGCTCAATTCGATCGGGGATTGCGACATCACACCAATCAAGACACAGTCTCGAGAAGTCTACATTCAGCTGCTTCAACTCTCGGAATTCAACTACGCACCGGTCATTTCGTGTAGAATCGAAATATCAAGAATAGTGTACCACTGCGGCATGCACTCGCACATCTCCGCTGTCCACAACGGCCTGAACGAATATCTCGAGGACATAACCGACCAACAATGCAAGCGCATGCACGAGGACGGCTCGTTCTCCTTGGGAAACAACGGCTACATAACCGGACTGACGGTAAACAAAACTACAACTCGAACGTTTACCATGGCTGGGACTTTGACGAACGACGGCCGTTGCACCGGCGCCCAATTCTCCGACCCCTACGGAACTTGGGAAAGCGTCGTGGTGCAAGCGGTGGCCAAATTTTCGATTAAATCCGCCAACGTCCCGGTACGAATGGACGCCGACAAGATCATTCTAAAATCAGGAACCATCTGCAGTTTCCAAAGCGGATTCTGCCTGGACAGCGAGAATGGACACACCTTCTGGAGTCCTTTCCCGCCGTCGTCTTGTAAATTCGACCGATACGACGTGCTATACGAGGGTATCGCGTCCAAAATTACCGAAGAAGACAAGCAGCGAACCGACTCACCGGTCTATGCTCTTACCACGCAAGACATAACGTTCGCTCTCTCCAAGGTGGGCGAACAACACTTGTGCGGCTACACCCTCTCGCAAACGGAACATCCGAAACTGTTCATACTGGAAACCACCAGAGAGCGAACATTCACGCAACCGAAGAAACTACCGGTTGAAAATTTAGACATTTTCACGTACATAAATTCTAAATTCGTATACGTCGAGAGACACGTCAAAACGCAAATGACGACGTTGTATCAAAATTTATTGAAACAACGATGTCTCCTGGAGCAACAAGTGCTCAGCAACGCTCTCGCAGTGGCCACTTTGAAACCGGACGAATTCGCCTACACCGTCATGAAGTCCCCAGGACACATGGCGTTAACAGCCGGTGAAGTCATCCACATCATCAAATGCGTACCGGTACAAGTGAGGGTGAGACATTCGAACGAATGTTACACAGAATTGCCAGTTTGGCACGGAAACCGTTCGGCGTTTATCACGCCGAAATCCCACATTGTTACCGCTCACGGGACACAGAGAGAATGCAGTCACGTCCTCCCCGTGATGTACGTGATCAATCAAGCCTGGCATCGAATCTCCCCTCGGCCGGTCGAGGTAGGCCAGCCGCACGTGCTACACCCTATGACGCGTACAAATTGGCGTTACACCGCCCCGGCGACACTCGCAACCAGCGGTATTTACACGCAAGGAGACTTGGAAAACTTGCGAGACCACATCATGTTCCCGGCCGAAAAGGCGGCGGTTTTGAACACGATCGTCAGGGGAGCGACGGGAAAGGGCGTGGCGCAAGGATCGATATCCCTAACGAGCATGTTCGACGAGGAAACCATGGCAAAATTGGCCGAAGACGCAGTTTCACGCCTTTGGAACGGATTCATTACGTTTGGATCAGCCAGCGCAGGAATATTGGCAATATTCGTCCTGCTGAAATTCGTAAAAGCAGTTGCCGATACATTCATTCATGGATACCAGCTACACGCGATCTACGGATGCGGTTTCCAACTCATCGGTGCTGTGTGGAGTTCCCTGTCGCACCTCTTGATCCGGAAAGGCGAAAGAAGCAGACAATACGCGGCATCCCGCGACGTGGAAGCTTTTCCGCAAGGAACATCAACTACCGCTTCTCCACCGAAACCGACACTCCGAGAGTTCAGGCAAACCATTCGCGAACTGGAGCAAATTTCCTCCAGAAATTTGCTTCCCAAGGGGGAAGGTGTCACGTCCCGGGATCCTCCGAAACGTGACGATCCGTAGGTGCAGCGCGCATCCGAATCGGCACACGATATGGATACAGGGCAGTTCTCTACCACACATCGACGTACGGCCACACACACACACACACACACTGATAATTGTCCTGATGGTAGCATTAAGTCTAAGCAACTTCTTAAGTTAAGAAACCAGGGGTAAACGTGAGTATGCTGACTCACCTATGATAAGATAGATTATAAGAATACGTAGATTAAGAACCGTGACGAATCAGGGTGTGCGGACCAATCCGTGTTTGTCCTTTCAAGTTAAGGACAAGCACGGATAAGTGCTGAGGACAATAGCGAAGGGATAGCGCTGTCTCGCACGTGGGCATTAAAGAGTCAAGGCCTGGGAAAGGATCGGGTAATAATCCGCTGAACAAGACGATATACCTCGATGCATCAGCATCCGTTCCCAGAGCGATAACAACTGTCGCTCAGGAATGCACACGTTGCAAAGATACGAAGCGCGAGAACCGTCGCGAGAGCGATAACAACTGTCGCTCAGGAATGCACACGTTGCAAAGATACGAAGCGCGAGAACCGTCGCGAGAGCGATAACAACTGTCGCTCAGGAATGCACACGTTGCAAAGATACGAAGCGCGAGAACCGTCGCGGAACAGTCGTTCCCAGGACGGTGGCCCCTGCTGCATCAGCATCTTCTGGCTGCGGCAGTAGGGGCTGCTGCGTCAGCACCTGGGAGGAATAAAAGACCGGAGCGAACGGTCGCAAGGCAGTTCAGTTCCAACCGAGAAGTTAGAAACATCAAGTTCTATACGACTGAAGTTCAATCCGGTAGTCTAACGGTGAAGTTCGACGAGTTCGTTGTAGTTGTGCCTGTAAGCGGCAAATCGTCAGCACGATCCACCATTTGTTACTTGTACTCTCAACTGTAGTCGACCGATAGGTAAAGGTGAGCATTAATAAACAGTAACACTTGACATTTCATCGGTCTTCCATTTTATACGAACAACTTACTACTCGCCGAATGTGTTCGGTAGATGCCCGCTGGAAATAGGCGAAGGCGTAGGAGAGGGGTCCAGTCGCGGCTCCGCCACAATATCAGGCGCCGGGAGCTGATCGCCGCCCGTCGCGTGCAATTGGCGCAAGAGACTGGGCCGTTGATCGACCTGACGTTAGATTCTCCACCGGCGCCAGTCGACCTGACGCTGGATTCTCCACGGGCGCCGATCGACTCGACAACCGCTGGCGCCGTTCCGTCCATCATCGACTTGACAGTTGGGGGTTCGCCCGAGCCCTCGACTTCGCGGGGTCCCTCCGCCCAAATACCCGTGTTGCCTTCCTCGCCTCACGCATCGCCTTTGTCCATCTCATACTCCCCCATCTCCCACGCATCCGAACAAACTCCGCAGCCCTTCGCTAGACGACAACTAGTTTACTCGTCATCCCCGGCTCAGACAACTACATCCTCGGTAGATTCAAGGGCAACCACGCCCGAATACTACCGGCCCTATATCGACCCCCCGGTCAGTCCTCCATCCCCGCAACAGCAACTCGACCCTCCGGACAGCGACGAGGAGTGGCCACATCAACAGATTTATCCGAATTACCCGGGATATTATCCCGTATTTATTAGCGACCGGTTCCCTGGTCAACCAAACGTCCCCGAAGGCGAGCCGGTCCCGGAAGAGTATCATACGTTGTTATTTCAAACTATATTTCTCCGCGAGGAATAATGTAACAGCCTCCACTGTATTAAATAAGAAAAAAAAAGAAAGTGGACGTAAATATAACTCATAAACAATCGATACCAATTGTTTTCCTGACCCCACCGCATCTTAACGTCCCGATCCCGGTTGACTGTCCTAAGAGACCAGTCACAGATCGAAATTGCGAGCGTATCCTGTTGAAGATTTGGCGCACGTTGCCGTTGGGCAACACGGATCCCGACGAGGACGTAACAACGTGCTATTCGATGTTTGCAATCGTTTTGCATCGACGGTAGGTACGGATTCACTTCCCAGCTCCCGCAATCGTTCTTTCCATCGATAATTTGCACGAATACGTGCCATTCGATGTTTCCAATCGTTTTGCATCAACGTTAGGTAAGCATTCACTTCCCGGCTCCCGCAATCGTTCTTTCCATGGATAATTTGCACGAATACGTGCTATTCGATGTTTCCAATCGTTTTGCATCAACGGTAGGTAAGTATTCACTTCCCAGCTCCCGCAATCGTTCTTTCTATGGATAATTTGCACGAATACGTGCTATTCGATGTTTGCAATCGTTTTGCATCGACGGTAGGTAAGGATTCACTTCCCAGCTCCCGCAATCGTTCTTTCCATCGATAATTTGCACGAATACGTGCCATTCGATGTTTCCAATCGTTTTGCATCAACGTTAGGTAAGCATTCACTTCCCGGCTCCCGCAATCGTTCTTTCCATGGATAATTTGCACGAATACGTGCTATTCGATGTTTCCAATCGTTTTGCATCAACGGTAGGTAAGGATTCACTTCCCAGCTCTCGCAATCGTTCTTTCTATCGATAATTTGCACGAATACGTGATGTTCAATGTTTCCAATCGTTTTGCATCAACGATAGGTAAGGATTCACTTCCCGGCTCCCGCAATCGTTCTTTCCATCGATAATTTGCACGAATACGTGCTATTCGATGTTTGCAATCGTTTTGCATCGACGGTAGGTAAGGATTCACTTCCCAGCTCCCGCAATCGTTCTTTCCATCGATAATTTGCACGAATACGTGCCATTCGATGTTTCCAATCGTTTTGCATCGACGGTAGGTAAGGATTCACTTCCCAGCTCCCGCAATCGTTCTTTCTATCGATAATTTGCACGAATACGTGCTATTCGATGTTTCCAATCGTTTTGCATCGACGGTAGGTAAGGATTCACTTCCCAGCTCCCGCAATCGTTCTTTCTATCGTTAATTTGCACGAATACGTGTTGTTCGATGTTTCCAATCGTTTTGCATCAACGTTAGGTAAGGATTCATTTCCCGGCTCCCGCAATCGTTCTTTCCATCGATAATTTGCACGAATACGTGCTATTCGATGTTTCCAATCGTGTTGCATCGACGGTCGGTAAGCATTCACTTCCCAGCTCCGGCAATCGTTCTTTCCAAATTATCGATAGAAAGAACGATTGCGGGAGCTGGGAAGTGAATCCTTACCTACCGTCGATGCAAAACGATTGCAAACATCGAATAGCACGTATTCGTGCAAATTATCCATAGAAAGAACGATTGCGGGAGCTGGGAAGTGAATACTTACCTAACGTTGATGCAAAACGATTGGAAACATCGAACACCACGTATTCGTGCAAATTATCGATGGAAAGAACGATTGCGGGAGCTGGGAAGTGAATCCTTACCTACCGTCAATGCAAAACGATTGGAAACATCGAATAGTACGTATTCGTGCAAATTATCGATGGAAAGAACGATTGCGGGAGCCGGGAAGTGAATGCTTACCTAACGTTTATGCAAAACGATTGGAAACATCGAACATAACGTATTCGTGCAAATTATCGATAGAAAGAACGATTGCGGGAGCTGGGACGTGAATCCTTACCTACCGTCGATGCAAAACGATTGCAAACATCGAATAGCACGTATTCGTGCAAATTATCCATAGAAAGAACGATTGCGGGAGCTGGGAAGTGAATACTTACCTACCGTTGATGCAAAACGATTGGAAACATCGAGTAGCACGGTATTCGTGCAAATTATCGATGGAAAGAACGATTGCGGGAGCCGGGAAGTGAATCCTTACCTATCGTTGATGCAAAACGATTGGAAACATCGAACATCACGTATTCGTGAAAATTATCGATAGAAAGAACGATTGCGGGAGCTGGGAAGTGAATCCTTACCTACCGTCGATGCAAAACGATTGGAAACATCGAATAGCACGTATTCGTGCAAATTATCGATGGAAAGAACGATTGCGGGAGCCGGGAAGTGAATCCTTACCTACCGTTGATGCAAAACGATTGGAAACATCGAACATCACGTATTCGTGAAAATTATCGATAGAAAGAACGATTGCGGGAGCGGGGAAGTGAATCCTTACCTACCGTCGATGCAAAACGATTGGAAACATCGAATAGCACGTATTCGTGCAAATTATCGATGGAAAGAACGATTGCGGGAGCCGGGAAGTGAATCCTTACCTACCGTTGATGCAAAACGATTGGAAACATCGAACATCACGTATTCGTGCAAATTATCGATAGAAAGAACGATTGCGGGAGCTGGGAAGTGAATCCTTACCTACCGTCGATGCAAAACGATTGGAAACATCGAATATCACGTATTCGTGCCAATTATCCAATCGTTTTGCATCGACGGTAGGTAAGGATTCACTTCCCAGCTCCCGCAATCGTTCTTTCCATCGATAATTTGCACGAATACGTGCCATTCGATGTTTCCAATCGTTTTGCATCGACGGTAGGTAAGGATTCACTTCCCAGCTCCCGCAATCGTTCTTTCTATCGATAATTTGCACGAATACGTGATGTTCGATGTTTTCAATCGCTTTGCATCAACGTTAGGTAAGTATTCACTTCCCAGCTCCCGCAATACTTCTTTCCATCGATAATTTGCACTGTTACGTCCTCGTCGGGATCCGTGTTGCCCAGCGGGAACGTGCGCCGAATCTTCAACAGGATACGCTCGCAATTTCGATCTGTGACTGGTCTCTTAGGACAGTCAACCGGGATCGGGACGTTAAGATGCGGTGGGGTCAGGAAAACAATTGGTATCGATTGTTTATGAGTTATATTTACGTCCACTTTCTTTTTTTTTCTTATTTAATACAGTGGAGGCTGTTACATTATTCCTCGCGGAGAAATATAGTTTGAAATAACAACGTATGATACTCTTCCGGGACCGGCTCGCCTTCGGGGACGTTTGGTTGACCAGGGAACCGGTCGCTAATAAATACGGGATAATATCCCGGGTAATTCGGATAAATCTGTTGATGTGGCCACTCCTCGTCGCTGTCCGGAGGGTCGAGTTGCTGTTGCGGGGTTGGGGGACTGACCGGGGGGTCGATATAGGGCCGGTAGTATTCGGGCGTGGTTGCCCTTGAATCTACCGAGGATGTAGTTGTCTGAGCCGGGGATGACGAGTAAACTAGTTGTCGTCTAGCGAAGGGCTGCGGAGTTTGTTCGGATGCGTGGGAGATGGGGGAGTATGAGATGGACAAAGGCGATGCGTGAGGCGAGGAAGGCAACACGGGTGTTTGGGCGGAGGGACCCCGCGAAGTCGAGGGCTCGGGCGAACCCCCGACTGTCAAGTCGATGATGGACGGAACGGCCCCGGCGCCAGCGGTTGTCGAGTCGATCGGCGCCCGTGGAGAATCCAGCGTCAGGTCGACTGGCGCCGGTGGAGAATCTAACGTCAGGTCGATCAACGGCCCAGTCTCTTGCGCCAATTGCACGCGACGGGCGGCGATCAGCTCCCGGCGCCTGATATTGTGGCGGAGCCGCGACTGGACCCCTCTCCTACGCCTTCGCCTATTTCCAGCGGGCATCTACCGAACACATTCGGCGAGTAGTAAGTTGTTCGTATAAAATGGAAGACCGATGAAATGTCAAGTGTTACTGTTTATTAATGCTCACCTTTACCTATCGGTCGACTACAGTTGAGAGTACAAGTAACAAATGGTGGATCGTGCTGACGATTTGCCGCTTACAGGCGCAACTACAACGAACTCGTCGAACTTCACCGTTAGACTACCGGATTGAACTTCACTCGTATAGAACTTGATGTTTCTAACTTCTCGGTTGGAACTGAACTGCCTTGCGACCGTTCGCTCCGCTCTTTTATTCCTCCCAGGTGCTGATGCAGCAGCCCCTACTGCCGCAGCCAGAAGATGCTGATGCAGCAGGGGCCACCGTCCTGGGAACGACTGTTCCGCGACGGTTCTCGCGGTTCGTATTTCTGCAACGTGTGCATTCCCGAGCGACAGTTGTTATCGCCCTCGCGACGGTTCTCGCGCTTCGTATCTTTGCAACGTGTGCATTCCTGAGCGACAGTTGTTATCGCTCTCGCGACGGTTCTCGCGCTTCGTATCTTTGCAACGTGTGCATTCCTGAGCGACAGTTGTTATCGCTCTGGGAACGGATGCTGATGCATCGAGGTATATCGTCTTGTTCAGCGGATTATTACCCGATCCTTTCCCAGGCCTTGACTCTGGAATGCCCACGTGCGAGACAGCGCTATCCCTTCGCTATTGTCGTCAGCACTTATCCGTGCTTGTCCTTAACTTGAAAGGACAAACACGGATTGGTCCGCACACCCTGATTCGTCACGGTTCTTAATCTACGTATTCTTATAATCTATCTTATCATAGGTGAGTCAGCATACTCACGTTTACCCCTGGTTTCGTAACTTAAGAAGTTGCTTAGACTTAATGCTACCATCAGGACAATTATCAGTGTGTGTGTGTGTGTGTGTGGCCGTACGTCGATGTGTGGTAGAGAACTGCCCTGTATCCATATCGTGTGCCGATTCGGATGCGCGCTGCACCTACGGATCGTCACGTTTCGGAGGATCCCGGGACGTGACAGCACGAATACGTGCCATTCGATGTTTCCAATCGTTTTGCATCAACGTTAGGTAAGCATTCACTTCCCGGCTCCCGCAATCGTTCTTTCCATGGATAATTTGCACGAATACGTGCTATTCGATGTTTCCAATCGTTTTGCATCAACGGTAGGTAAGTATTCACTTCCCAGCTCCCGCAATCGTTCTTTCTATGGATAATTTGCAAGAATACGTGCTATTCGATGTTTGCAATCGTTTTCCATCGACGGTAGGTAAGGATTCACTTCCCAGCTCCCGCAATCGTTCTTTCCATCGATAATTTGCACGAATACGTGCCATTCGATGTTTCCAATCGTTTTGCATCGACGGTAGGTAAGGATTCACTTCCCAGCTCCCGCAATCGTTCTTTCTATCGATAATTTGCACGAATACGTGCTATTCGATGTTTCCAATCGTTTTGCATCAACGGTAGGTAAGTATTCACTTCCCAGCTCCCGCAATCGTTCTTTCTATGGATAATTTGCACGAATACGTGCTATTCGATGTTTGCAATCGTTTTGCATCGACGGTAGGTAAGGATTCACTTCCCAGCTCCCGCAATCGTTCTTTCCATCGATAATTTGCACGAATACGTGCCATTCGATGTTTCCAATCGTTTTGCATCAACGTTAGGTAAGCATTCACTTCCCGGCTCCCGCAATCGTTCTTTCCATGGATAATTTGCACGAATACGTGCTATTCGATGTTTCCAATCGTTTTGCATCAACGGTAGGTAAGTATTCACTTCCCAGCTCCCGCAATCGTGCTTTCTATGGATACTTTGCACGAATACGTGCTATTCGATGTTTGCAATCGTTTTGCATCGACGGTAAGTAAGGATTCACATCCCAGCTCCCGCAATCGTTCTTTCCATCGATAATTTGCACGAATACGTGCTATTCGATGTTTCCAATCGTTTTGCATCGACGGTTGGTAAGGAATCACTTCCCAGCTCCCGCAATCGTTCTTTCTATCGATAATTTGGAAAGAACGATTGCCGGAGCTGGGAAGTGAATGCTTACCGACCGTCGATGCAACACGATTGGAAACATCGAATAGCACGTATTCGTGCAAATTATCGATGGAAAGAACGATTGCGGGAGCCGGGAAATGAATCCTTACCTAACGTTGATGCAAAACGATTGGAAACATCGAACAACACGTATTCGTGCAAATTATCGATAGAAAGAACGATTGCGGGAGCTGGGAAGTGAATCCTTACCTACCGTCGATGCAAAACGATTGGAAACATCGAATGGCACGTATTCGTGCAAATTATCGATGGAAAGAACGATTGCGGGAGCTGGGAAGTGAATCCTTACCTACCGTCGATGCAAAACGATTGGAAACATCGAATAGCACGTATTCGTGCAAATTATCGATAGAAAGAACGATTGCGGGAGCTGGGAAGTGAATCCTTACCTACCGTCGATGCAAAACGATTGGAAACATCGAAAGGCACGTATTCGTGCAAATTATCGATGGAAAGAACGATTGCGGGAGCTGGGAAGTGAATCCTTACCTACCGTCGATGCAAAACGATTGGAAACATCGAATGGCACGTATTCGTGCAAATTATCGATGGAAAGAACGATTGCGGGAGCTGGGAAGTGAATCCTTACCTATCGTTGATGCAAAACGATTGGAAACATTGAACATCACGTATTCGTGCAAATTATCGATAGAAAGAACGATTGCGGGAGCTGGGAAGTGAATCCTTACCTACCGTTGATGCAAAACGATTGGAAACATCGAATAGCACGTATTCGTGCAAATTATCGATAGAAACAACGATTGCGGGAGCTGGGAAGTGAATCCTTACCTACCGTCGATGCAAAACGATTGGAAACATCGAATGGCACGTATTCGTGCAAATTATCGATGGAAAGAACGATTGCGGGAGCTGGGAAGTGAATCCTTACCTACCGTCGATGCAAAACGATTGGAAACATCGAATAGCACGTATTCGTGCAAATTATCCATAGAAAGAACGATTGCGGGAGCTGGGAAGTGAATACTTACCTACCGTTGATGCAAAACGATTGGAAACATCGAGTAGCACGGTATTCGTGCAAATTATCGATGGAAAGAACGATTGCGGGAGCCGGGAAGTGAATCCTTACCTATCGTTGATGCAAAACGATTGGAAACATCGAACATCACGTATTCGTGAAAATTATCGATAGAAAGAACGATTGCGGGAGCTGGGAAGTGAATCCTTACCTACCGTCGATGCAAAACGATTGGAAACATCGAATAGCACGTATTCGTGCAAATTATCGATGGAAAGAACGATTGCGGGAGCCGGGAAGTGAATCCTTACCTACCGTTGATGCAAAACGATTTGAAACATCGAACATCACGTATTCGTGAAAATTATCGATAGAAAGAACGATTGTGGGAGCGGGGAAGTGAATCCTTACCTACCGTCGATGCAAAACGATTGGAAACATCGAATAGCACGTATTCGTGCAAATTATCGATGGAAAGAACGATTGCGGGAGCCGGGAAGTGAATCCTTACCTACCGTTGATGCAAAACGATTGGAAACATCGAACATCACGTATTCGTGCAAATTTATCGATAGAAAGAACGATTGCGGGAGCTGGGAAGTGAATCCTTACCTACCGTCGATGCAAAACGATTGGAAACATCGAATATCACGTATTCGTGCCAATTATCCAATCGTTTTGCATCGACGGTAGGTAAGGATTCACTTCCCAGCTCCCGCAATCGTTCTTTCTATCGATAATTTGCACGTATACGTGATGTTCGATGTTTTCAATCGCTTTGCATCAACGTTAGGTAAGTATTCACTTCCCAGCTCCCGCAATCGTTCTTTCTATGGATAATTTGCACGAATACGTGCTATTCGATGTTTGCAATCGTTTTGCATCGACGGTAGGTAAGGATTCACTTCCCAGCTCCCGCAATCGTTCTTTCCATCGATAATTTGCACGAATACGTGCCATTCGATGTTTCCAATCGTTTTGCATCAACGTTAGGTAAGCATTCACTTCCCGGCTCCCGCAATCGTTCTTTCCATGGATAATTTGCACGAATACGTGCTATTCGATGTTTCCAATCGTTTTGCATCAACGGTAGGTAAGTATTCACTTCCCAGCTCCCGCAATCGTTCTTTCTATGGATAATTTGCAAGAATACGTGCTATTCGATGTTTGCAATCGTTTTCCATCGACGGTAGGTAAGGATTCACTTCCCAGCTCCCGCAATCGTTCTTTCCATCGATAATTTGCACGAATACGTGCCATTCGATGTTTCCAATCGTTTTGCATCGACGGTAGGTAAGGATTCACTTCCCAGCTCCCGCAATCGTTCTTTCTATCGATAATTTGCACGAATACGTGCTATTCGATGTTTCCAATCGTTTTGCATCAACGGTAGGTAAGTATTCACTTCCCAGCTCCCGCAATCGTTCTTTCTACCGATAATTTGCACGAATACGTGATGTTCAATGTTTCCAATCGTTTTGCATCAACGATAGGTAAGGATTCACTTCCCGGCTCCCGCAATCGTTCTTTCCATCGATAATTTGCACGAATACGTGCTATTCGATGTTTGCAATCGTTTTGCATCGACGGTAGGTAAGGATTCACTTCCCAGCTCCCGCAATCGTTCTTTCCATCGATAATTTGCACGAATACGTGCCATTCGATGTTTCCAATCGTTTTGCATCGACGGTAGGTAAGGATTCACTTCCCAGCTCCCGCAATCGTTGTTTCTATCGATAATTTGCACGAATACGTGCTATTCGATGTTTCCAATCGTTTTGCATCAACGGTAGGTAAGGATTCACTTCCCAGCTCCCGCAATCGTTCTTTCTATCGATAATTTGCACGAATACGTGATGTTCAATGTTTCCAATCGTTTTGCATCAACGATAGGTAAGGATTCACTTCCCAGCTCCCGCAATCGTTCTTTCCATCGATAATTTGCACGAATACGTGCCATTCGATGTTTCCAATCGTTTTGCATCGACGGTAGGTAAGGATTCACTTCCCAGCTCCCGCAATCGTTCTTTCCATCGATAATTTGCACGAATACGTGCCATTCGATGTTTCCAATCGTTTTGCATCGACGGTAGGTACGGATTCACTTCCCAGCTCCCGCAATCGTTCTTTCTATCGATAATTTGCACGAATACGTGCTATTCGATGTTTCCAATCGTTTTGCATCGACGGTAGGTAAGGATTCACTTCCCAGCTCCCGCAATCGTTCTTTCCATCGATAATTTGCACGAATACGTGCCATTCGATGTTTCCAATCGTTTTGCATCGACGGTAGGTAAGGATTCACTTCCCAGCTCCCGCAATCGTTCTTTCTATCGATAATTTGCACGAATACGTGTTGTTCGATGTTTCCAATCGTTTTGCATCAACGTTAGGTAAGGATTCATTTCCCGGCTCCCGCAATCGTTCTTTCCATCGATAATTTGCACGAATACGTGCTATTCGATGTTTCCAATCGTGTTGCATCGACGGTCGGTAAGCATTCACTTCCCAGCTCCGGCAATCGTTCTTTCCAAATTATCGATAGAAAGAACGATTGCGGGAGCTGGGAAGTGAATCCTTACCTACCGTCGATGCAAAACGATTGGAAACATCGAATAGCACGTATTCGTGCAAATTATCGATGGAAAGAACGATTGCGGGAGCTGGGAAGTGAATACTTACCTAACGTTGATGCAAAACGATTGGAAACATCGAATAGCACGTATTCGTGCAAATTATCGATGGAAAGAACGATAGCGGGAGCCGGGAAGTGAATCCTTACCTACCGTTGATGCAAAACGATTGGAAACATCGAATATCACGTATTCGTGCCAATTATCCAATCGTTTTGCATCGACGGTAGGTAAGGATTCACTTCCCGGCTCCCGCAATCGTTCTTTCCATCGATAATTTGCACGAATACGTGGTGTTCGTTGTTTCCAATCGTTCTGCATCAACGTTAGGTAAGTATTCACTTCCCAGCTCCCGCAATCGTTCTTTCTATGGATAATTTGCACGAATACGTGCTATTCGATGTTTGCAATCGTTTTGCATCGACGGTAGGTACGGATTCACTTCCCAGCTCCCGCAATCGTTCTTTCCATCGATAATTTGCACGAATACGTGCCATTCGATGTTTCCAATCGTTTTGCATCAACGTTAGGTAAGCATTCACTTCCCGGCTCCCGCAATCGTTCTTTCCATGGATAATTTGCACGAATGCGTGCTATTCGATGTTTCCAATCGTTTTGCATCAACGGTAGGTAAGTATTCACTTCCCAGCTCCCGCAATCGTTCTTTCTATGGATAATTTGCACGAATACGTGCTATTCGATGTTTGCAATCGTTTTGCATCGACGGTAGGTAAGGATTCACTTCCCAGCTCCCGCAATCGTTCTTTCCATCGATAATTTGCACGAATACGTGCCATTCGATGTTTCCAATCGTTTTGCATCAACGTTAGGTAAGCATTCACTTCCCGGCTCCCGCAATCGTTCTTTCCATGGATAATTTGCACGAATACGTGCTATTCGATGTTTCCAATCGTTTTGCATCAACGGTAGGTAAGTATTCACTTCCCACCTCCCGCAATCGTTCTTTCTATGGATAATTTGCACGAATACGTGCTATTCGATGTTTGCAATCGTTTTGCATCGACGGTAGGTAAGGATTCACTTCCCAGCTCCCGCAATCGTTCTTTCCATCGATAATTTGCACGAATACGTGCCATTCGATGTTTCCAATCGTTTTGCATAGACGGTAGGTAAGGATTCACTTCCCAGCCCTCGCAATCGTTCTTTCTATCGATAATTTGCACGAATACGTGATGTTCAATGTTTCCAATCGTTTTGCATCAACGATAGGTAAGGATTCACTTCCCGGCTCCCGCAATCGTTCTTTCCATCGATAATTTGCACGAATACGTGCTATTCGATGTTTGCAATCGTTTTGCATCGACGGTAGGTAAGGATTCACTTCCCAGCTCCCGCAATCGTTCTTTCCATCGATAATTTGCACGAATACGTGCCATTCGATGTTTCCAATCGTTTTGCATCGACGGTAGGTAAGGATTCACTTCCCAGCTCCCGCAATCGTTCTTTCTATCGATAATTTGCACGAATACGTGCTATTCGATGTTTCCAATCGTTTTGCATCGACGGTAGGTAAGGATTCACTTCCCAGCTCCCGCAATCGTTCTTTCTATCGTTAATTTGCACGAATACGTGTTGTTCGATGTTTCCAATCGTTTTGCATCAACGTTAGGTAAGGATTCATTTCCCGGCTCCCGCAATCGTTCTTTCCATCGATAATTTGCACGAATACGTGCTATTCGATGTTTCCAATCGTGTTGCATCGACGGTCGGTAAGCATTCACTTCCCAGCTCCGGCAATCGTTCTTTCCAAATTATCGATAGAAAGAACGATTGCGGGAGCTGGGAAGTGAATCCTTACCTACCGTCGATGCAAAACGATTGCAAACAACGAATAGCACGTATTCGTGCAAATTATCCATAGAAAGAACGATTGCGGGAGCTGGGAAGTGAATACTTACCTAACGTTGATGCAAAACGATTGGAAACATCGAACACCACGTATTCGTGCAAATTATCGATGGAAAGAACGATTGCGGGAGCTGGGAAGTGAATCCTTACCTACCGTCAATGCAAAACGATTGGAAACATCGAATAGTACGTATTCGTGCAAATTATCGATGGAAAGAACGATTGCGGGAGCCGGGAAGTGAATGCTTACCTAACGTTTATGCAAAACGATTGGAAACATCGAACATAACGTATTCGTGCAAATTATCGATAGAAAGAACGATTGCGGGAGCTGGGAAGTGAATCCTTACCTACCGTCGATGCAAAACGATTGCAAACATCGAATAGCACGTATTCGTGCAAATTATCCATAGAAAGAACGATTGCGGGAGCTGGGAAGTGAATACTTACCTACCGTTGATGCAAAACGATTGGAAACATCGAGTAGCACGGTATTCGTGCAAATTATCGATGGAAAGAACGATTGCGGGAGCCGGGAAGTGAATCCTTACCTATCGTTGATGCAAAACGATTGGAAACATCGAACATCACGTATTCGTGAAAATTATCGATAGAAAGAACGATTGCGGGAGCTGGGAAGTGAACCCTTACCTACCGTCGATGCAAAACGATTGGAAACATCGAATAGCACGTATTCGTGCAAATTATCGATGGAAAGAACGATTGCGGGAGCCGGGAAGTGAATCCTTACCTACCGTTGATGCAAAACGATTGGAAACATCGAACATCACGTATTCGTGCAAATTATCGATAGAAAGAACGATTGCGGGAGCTGGGAAGTGAATCCTTACCTACCGTCGATGCAAAACGATTGGAAACATCGAATATCACGTATTCGTGCCAATTATCCAATCGTTTTGCATCGACGGTAGGTAAGGATTCACTTCCCAGCTCCCGCAATCGTTCTTTCCATCGATAATTTGCACGAATACGTGCCATTCGATGTTTCCAATCGTTTTGCATCGACGGTAGGTAAGGATTCACTTCCCAGCTCCCGCAATCGTTCTTTCTATCGATAATTTGCACGAATACGTGATGTTCGATGTTTTCAATCGCTTTGCATCAACGTTATGTAAGTATTCACTTCCCAGCTCCCGCAATCGTTCTTTCTATGGATAATTTGCACGAATACGTGCTATTCGATGCTTGCAATCGTTTTGCATCGACGGTAGGTAAGGATTCACTTCCCAGCTCCCGCAATCGTTCTTTCCATCGATAATTTGCACGAATACGTGCCATTCGATGTTTCCAATCGTTTTGCATCAACGTTAGGTAAGCATTCACTTCCCGGCTCCCGCAATCGTTCTTTCCATGGATAATTTGCACGAATACGTGCTATTCGATGTTTCCAATCGTTTTGCATCAACGGTAGGTAAGTATTCACTTCCCAGCTCCCGCAATCGTTCTTTCTATGGATAATTTGCAAGAATACGTGCTATTCGATGTTTGCAATCGTTTTCCATCGACGGTAGGTAAGGATTCACTTCCCAGCTCCCGCAATCGTTCTTTCCATCGATAATTTGCACGAATACGTGCCATTCGATGTTTCCAATCGTTTTGCATCGACGGTAGGTAAGGATTCACTTCCCAGCTCCCGCAATCGTTCTTTCTATCGATAATTTGCACGAATACGTGCTATTCGATGTTTCCAATCGTTTTGCATCAACGGTAGGTAAGTATTCACTTCCCAGCTCCCGCAATCGTTCTTTCTATCGATAATTTGCACGAATACGTGATGTTCAATGTTTCCAATCGTTTTGCATCAACGATAGGTAAGGATTCACTTCCCGGCTCCGCAATCGTTCTTTCCATCGATAATTTGCACGAATACGTGCTATTCGATGTTTGCAATCGTTTTGCATCGACGGTAGGTAAGGATTCACTTCCCAGCTCCCGCAATCGTTCTTTCCATCGATAATTTGCACGAATACGTGCCATTCGATGTTTCCAATCGTTTTGCATCGACGGTAGGTAAGGATTCACTTCCCAGCTCCCGCAATCGTTCTTTCTATCGATAATTTGCACGAATACGTACTATTCGATGTTTCCAATCGTTTTGCATCAACGGTAGGTAAGTATTCACTTCCCAGCTCCCGCAATCGTTCTTTCTACCGATAATTTGCACGAATACGTGATGTTCAATGTTTCCAATCGTTTTGCATCAACGATAGGTAAGGATTCACTTCCCAGCTCCCGCAATCGTTCTTTCCATCGATAATTTGCACGAATACGTGCCATTCGATGTTTCCAATCGTTTTGCATCGACGGTAGGTAAGGATTCACTTCCCAGCTCCCGCAATCGTTCTTTCCATCGATAATTTGCACGAATACGTGCCATTCGATGTTTCCAATCGTTTTGCATCGACGGTAGGTAAGGATTCACTTCCCAGCTCCCGCAATCGTTCTTTCCATCGATAATTTGCACGAATACGTGCCATTCGATGTTTCCAATCGTTTTGCATCGACGGTAGGTAAGGATTCACTTCCCAGCTCCCGCAATCGTTCTTTCTATCGATAATTTGCACGAATACGTGATGTTCGATGTTTTCAATCGCTTTGCATCAACGTTAGGTAAGTATTCACTTCCCAGCACCCGCAATCGTTCTTTCTATGGATAATTTGCACGAATACGTGCTATTCGATGCTTGCAATCGTTTTGCATCGACGGTAGGTAAGGATTCACTTCCCAGCTCCCGCAATCGTTCTTTCCATCGATAATTTGCACGAATACGTGCCATTCGATGTTTCCAATCGTTTTGCATCAACGTTAGGTAAGCATTCACTTCCCGGCTCCCGCAATCGTTCTTTCCATGGATAATTTGCACGAATACGTGCTATTCGATGTTTCCAATCGTTTTGCATCAACGGTAGGTAAGTATTCACTTCCCAGCTCCCGCAATCGTTCTTTCTATGGATAATTTGCAAGAATACGTGCTATTCGATGTTTGCAATCGTTTTCCATCGACGGTAGGTAAGGATTCACTTCCCAGCTCCCGCAATCGTTCTTTCCATCGATAATTTGCACGAATACGTGCCATTCGATGTTTCCAATCGTTTTGCATCGACGGTAGGTAAGGATTCACTTCCCAGCTCCCGCAATCGTTCTTTCTATCGATAATTTGCACGAATACGTGCTATTCGATGTTTCCAATCGTTTTGCATCAACGGTAGGTAAGTATTCACTTCCCAGCTCCCGCAATCGTTCTTTCTATCGATAATTTGCACGAATACGTGATGTTCAATGTTTCCAATCGTTTTGCATCAACGATAGGTAAGGATTCACTTCCCGGCTCCGCAATCGTTCTTTCCATCGATAATTTGCACGAATACGTGCTATTCGATGTTTGCAATCGTTTTGCATCGACGGTAGGTAAGGATTCACTTCCCAGCTCCCGCAATCGTTCTTTCCATCGATAATTTGCACGAATACGTGCCATTCGATGTTTCCAATCGTTTTGCATCGACGGTAGGTAAGGATTCACTTCCCAGCTCCCGCAATCGTTCTTTCTATCGATAATTTGCACGAATACGTGCTATTCGATGTTTCCAATCGTTTTGCATCAACGGTAGGTAAGTATTCACTTCCCAGCTCCCGCAATCGTTCTTTCTACCGATAATTTGCACGAATACGTGATGTTCAATGTTTTCAATCGTTTTGCATCAACGATAGGTAAGGATTCACTTCCCAGCTCCCGCAATCGTTCTTTCCATCGATAATTTGCACGAATACGTGCCATTCGATGTTTCCAATCGTTTTGCATCGACGGTAGGTAAGGATTCACTTCCCAGCTCCCGCAATCGTTCTTTCCATCGATAATTTGCACGAATACGTGCCATTCGATGTTTCCAATCGTTTTGCATCGACGGTAGGTAAGGATTCACTTCCCAGCTCCCGCAATCGTTCTTTCTATCGATAATTTGCACGAATACGTGCTATTCGATGTTTCCAATCGT
Organism: Nomada ferruginata; assembly: GCA_963583965.1. Classification (NCBI taxonomy): domain Eukaryota; kingdom Metazoa; phylum Arthropoda; class Insecta; order Hymenoptera; family Apidae; genus Nomada; species Nomada ferruginata. Next base: position 668,333 of record OY757225.1, on the reverse strand, counting down.
TTTGCATCGACGGTAGGTAAGGATTCACTTCCCAGCTCCCGCAATCGTTCTTTCCATCGATAATTTGCACGAATACGTGCCATTCGATGTTTCCAATCGTTTTGCATCGACGGTAGGTAAGGATTCACTTCCCAGCTCCCGCAATCGTTCTTTCTATCGATAATTTGCACGAATACGTGTTGTTCGATGTTTCCAATCGTTTTGCATCAACGTTAGGTAAGGATTCATTTCCCGGCTCCCGCAATCGTTCTTTCCATCGTTAATTTGCACGAATACGTGCTATTCGATGTTTCCAATCGTGTTGCATCGACGGTCGGTAAGCATTCACTTCCCAGCTCCGGCAATCGTTCTTTCCAAATTATCGATAGAAAGAACGATTGCGGGAGCTGGGATGTGAATCCTTACTTACCGTCGATGCAAACCGATTGGAAACATCGAATAGCACGTATTCGTGCAAATTATCGATGGAAAGAACGATTGCGGGAGCTGGGATGTGAATCCTTACTTACCGTCGATGCAAAACGATTGCAAACATCGAATAGCACGTATTCGTGCAAAGTATCCATAGAAAGCACGATTGCGGGAGCTGGGAAGTGAATTCTTACCTACCGTTGATGCAAAACGATTGGAAACATCGAACACCACGTATTCGTGCAAATTATCGATGGAAAGAACGATTGCGGGAGCCGGGAAGTGAATACTTACCTACCGTTGATGCAAAACGATTGGAAACATCGAATAGCACGTATTCGTGCAAATTATCGATGGAAAGAACGATTGCGGGAGCTGGGAAGTGAATACTTACCTAACGTTGATGCAAAACGATTGGAAACATCGAATATCACGTATTCGTGCCAATTATCCAATCGTTTTGCATCGACGGTAGGTAAGGATTCACTTCCCGGCTCCCGCAATCGTTCTTTCCATCGATAATTTGCACGAATACGTGGTGTTCGATGTTTCCAATCGTTCTGCATCAACGTTAGGTAAGTATTCACTTCCCAGCTCCCGCAATTGTTCTTTCTATGGATAATTTGCACGAATACGTGCTATTCGATGTTTGCAATCGTTTTGCATCGACGGTAGGTACGGATTCACTTCCCAGCTCCCGCAATCGTTCTTTCCATCGATAATTTGCACGAATACGTGCCATTCGATGTTTCCAATCGTTTTGCATCAACGTTAGGTAAGCATTCACTTCCCGGCTCCCGCAATCGTTCTTTCCATGGATAATTTGCACGAATACGTGCTATTCGATGTTTCCAATCGTTTTGCATCAACGGTAGGTAAGTATTCACTTCCCAGCTCCCGCAATCGTTCTTTCTATGGATAATTTGCACGAATACGTGCTATTCGATGTTTGCAATCGTTTTGCATCGACGGTAGGTAAGGATTCACTTCCCAGCTCCCGCAATCGTTCTTTCCATCGATAATTTGCACGAATACGTGCCATTCGATGTTTCCAATCGTTTTGCATCAACGTTAGGTAAGCATTCACTTCCCGGCTCCCGCAATCGTTCTTTCCATGGATAATTTGCACGAATACGTGCTATTCGATGTTTCCAATCGTTTTGCATCAACGGTAGGTAAGTATTCACTTCCCACCTCCCGCAATCGTTCTTTCTATGGATAATTTGCACGAATACGTGCTATTCGATGTTTGCAATCGTTTTGCATCAACGATAGGTAAGGATTCACTTCCCAGCTCCCGCAATCGTTCTTTCTATCGATAATTTGCACGAATACGTGCTATTCGATGTTTCCAATCGTTTTGCATCGACGGTAGGTAAGGATTCACTTCCCAGCTCCCGGAATCGTACTTTCTATCGATAATTTGCACGAATACGTGCTATTCGATGTTTGCAATCGTTTTGCATCGACGGTAGGTAAGGATTCACTTCCCAGCTCCCGCAATCTTTTTTTCCATCGATACTTTGCACGAATACGTGCCATTCGATGTTTCCAATCGTTTTGCATCGACGGTAGGTAAGGATTCACTTCCCAGCTCCCGCAATCGTTCTTTCTATCGATAATTTGCACGAATACGTGCCATTCGATGTTTCCAATCGTTTTGCATCAACGTTAGGTAAGCATTCACTTCCCGGCTCCCGCAATCGTTCTTTCCATGGATAATTTGCACGAATACGTGCTATTCGATGTTTCCAATCGTTTTGCATCAACGGTAGGTAAGTATTCACTTCCCACCTCCCGCAATCGTTCTTTCTATGGATAATTTGCACGAATACGTGCTATTCGATGTTTGCAATCGTTTTGCATCAACGATAGGTAAGGATTCACTTCCCAGCTCCCGCAATCGTTCTTTCCATGGATAATTTGCACGAATACGTGCTATTCGATGTTTCCAATCGTTTTGCATCAACGATAGGTAAGGATTCACTTCCCGGCTCCCGCAATCGTTCTTTCCATCGATAATTTGCACGAATACGTGCTATTCGATGTTTGCAATCGTTTTGCATCGACGGTAGGTAAGGATTCACTTCCCAGCTCCCGCAATCGTTCTTTCCATCGATACTTTGCACGAATACGTGCCATTCGATGTTTCCAATCGTTTTGCATCGACGGTAGGTAAGGATTCACTTCCCAGCTCCCGCAATCGTTCTTTCTATCGATAATTTGCACGAATACGTGCTATTCGATGTTTCCAATCGTTTTGCATCGACGGTAGGTAAGGATTCACTTCCCAGCTCCCGGAATCGTACTTTCTATCGTTAATTTGCACGAATACGTGTTGTTCGATGTTTCCAATCGTTTTGCATCAACGTTAGGTAAGGATTCATTTCCCGGCTCCCGCAATCGTTCTTTCCATCGATAATTTGCACGAATACGTGCTATTCGATGTTTCCAATCGTGTTGCATCGACGGTCGGTAAGCATTCACTTCCCAGCTCCGGCAATCGTTCTTTCCAAATTATCGATAGAAAGAACGATTGCGGGAGCTGGGAAGTGAATCCTTACCTACCGTCGATGCAAAACGATTGCAAACATCGAATAGCACGTATTCGTGCAAATTATCCATAGAAAGAACGATTGCGGGAGCTGGGAAGTGAATACTTACCTAACGTTGATGCAAAACGATTGGAAACATCGAACACCACGTATTCGTGCAAATTATCGATGGAAAGAACGATTGCGGGAGCTGGGAAGTGAATCCTTACCTACCGTCAATGCAAAACGATTGGAAACATCGAATAGTACGTATTCGTGCAAATTATCGATGGAAAGAACGATTGCGGGAGCCGGGAAGTGAATGCTTACCTAACGTTTAAGCAAAACGATTGGAAACATCGAACATAACGTATTCGTGCAAATTATCGATAGAAAGAACGATTGCGGGAGCTGGGAAGTGAATCCTTACCTACCGTCGATGCAAAAAGATTGCAAACATCGAATAGCACGTATTCGTGCAAATTATCCATAGAAAGAACGATTGCGGGAGCTGGGAAGTGAATACTTACCTACCGTTGATGCAAAACGATTGGAAACATCGAGTAGCACGGTATTCGTGCAAATTATCGATGGAAAGAACGATTGCGGGAGCCGGGAAGTGAATCCTTACCTATCGTTGATGCAAAACGATTGGAAACATCGAACATCACGTATTCGTGAAAATTATCGATAGAAAGAACGATTGCGGGAGCTGGGAAGTGAATCCTTACCTACCGTCGATGCAAAACGATTGGAAACATCGAATAGCACGTATTCGTGCAAATTATCGATGGAAAGAACGATTGCGGGAGCCGGGAAGTGAATCCTTACCTACCGTTGATGCAAAACGTTTGGAAACATCGAACATCACGTATTCGTGAAAATTATCGATAGAAAGAACGATTGCGGGAGCGGGGAAGTGAATCCTTACCTACCGTCGATGCAAAACGATTGGAAACATCGAATAGCACGTATTCGTGCAAATTATCGATGGAAAGAACGATTGCGGGAGCCGGGAAGTGAATCCTTACCTACCGTTGATGCAAAACGATTGGAAACATCGAACATCACGTATTCGTGCAAATTATCGATAGAAAGAACGATTGCGGGAGCTGGGAAGTGAATCCTTACCTACCGTCGATGCAAAACGATTGGAAACATCGAACATCACGTATTCGTGAAAATTATCGATAGAAAGAACGATTGCGGGAGCGGGGAAGTGAATCCTTACCTACCGTCGATGCAAAACGATTGGAAACATCGAATAGCACGTATTCGTGCAAATTATCGATGGAAAGAACGATTGCGGGAGCCGGGAAGTGAATCCTTACCTACCGTTGATGCAAAACGATTGGAAACATCGAACATCACGTATTCGTGAAAATTATCGATAGAAAGAACGATTGCGGGAGCGGGGAAGTGAATCCTTACCTACCGTCGATGCAAAACGATTGGAAACATCGAATAGCACGTATTCGTGCAAATTATCGATGGAAAGAACGATTGCGGGAGCCGGGAAGTGAATCCTTACCTACCGTTGATGCAAAACGATTGGAAACATCGAACATCACGTATTCGTGCAAATTATCGATAGAAAGAACGATTGCGGGAGCTGGGAAGTGAATCCTTACCTACCGTCGATGCAAAACGATTGGAAACATCGAATATCACGTATTCGTGCCAATTATCCAATCGTTTTGCATCGACGGTAGGTAAGGATTCACTTCCCAGCTCCCGCAATCGTTCTTTCCATCGATAATTTGCACGAATACGTGCCATTCGATGTTTCCAATCGTTTTGCATCGACGGTAGGTAAGGATTCACTTCCCAGCTCCCGCAATCGTTCTTTCTATCGATAATTTGCACGAATACGTGATGTTCGATGTTTTCAATCGCTTTGCATCAACGTTAGGTAAGTATTCACTTCCCAGCTCCCGCAATCGTTCTTTCTATGGATAATTTGCACGAATACGTGCTATTCGATGTTTGCAATCGTTTTGCATCGACGGTAGGTACGGATTCACTTCCCAGCTCCCGCAATCGTTCTTTCCATCGATAATTTGCACGAATACGTGCCATTCGATGTTTCCAATCGTTTTGCATCGACGGTAGGTAAGGATTCACTTCCCAGCTCCCGCAATCGTTCTTTCCATCGATAATTTGCACGAATACGTGCCATTCGATGTTTCCAATCGTTTTGCATCAACGTTAGGTAAGCATTCACTTCCCGGCTCCCGCAATCGTTCTTTCCATGGATAATTTGCACGAATACGTGCTATTCGATGTTTCCAATCGTTTTGCATCAACGGTAGGTAAGTATTCACTTCCCACCTCCCGCAATCGTTCTTTCTATGGATAATTTGCACGAATACGTGCTATTCGATGTTTGCAATCGTTTTGCATCAACGATAGGTAAGGATTCACTTCCCAGCTCCCGCAATCGTTCTTTCTATCGATAATTTGCACGCATACGTGCTATTCGATGTTTCCAATCGTTTTGCATCGACGGTAGGTAAGGATTCACTTCCCAGCTCCCGGAATCGTACTTTCTATCGATAATTTGCACGAATACGTGCCATTCGATGTTTCCAATCGTTTTGCATCGACGGTAGGTAAGGATTCACTTCCCAGCTCCCGCAATCGTTCTTTCTATCGATAATTTGCACGAATACGTGTTGTTCGATGTTTCCAATCGTTTTGCATCAACGTTAGGTAAGGATTCATTTCCCGGCTCCCGCAATCGTTCTTTCCATCGATAATTTGCACGAATACGTGCTATTCGATGTTTCCAATCGTGTTGCATCGACGGTCGGTAAGCATTCACTTCCCAGCTCCGGCAATCGTTCTTTCCCAATTATCGATAGAAAGAACGATTGCGGGAGCTGGGAAGTGAATCCTTACCTACCGTCGATGCAACACGATTGGAAACATCGAATAGCACGTATTCGTGCAAATTATCGATGGAAAGAACGATTGCGGGAGCTGGGATGTGAATCCTTACTTACCGTCGATGCAAAACGATTGCAAACATCGAATAGCACGTATTCGTGCAAAGTATCCATAGAAAGCACGATTGCGGGAGCTGGGAAGTGAATACTTACCTACCGTTGATGCAAAACGATTGGAAACATCGAACACCACGTATTCGTGCAAATTATCGATGGAAAGAACGATTGCGGGAGCCGGGAAGTGAATACTTACCTACCGTTGATGCAAAACGATTGGAAACATCGAATAGCACGTATTCGTGCAAATTATCGATGGAAAGAACGATTGCGGGAGCTGGGAAGTGAATACTTACCTAACGTTGATGCAAAACGATTGGAAACATCGAATAGCACGTATTCGTGCAAATTATCGATGGAAAGAACGATAGCGGGAGCCGGGAAGTGAATCCTTACCTACCGTTGATGCAAAACGATTGGAAACATCGAATATCACGTATTCGTGCCAATTATCCAATCGTTTTGCATCGACGGTAGGTAAGGATTCACTTCCCGGCTCCCGCAATCGTTCTTTCCATCGATAATTTGCACGAATACGTGGTGTTCGTTGTTTCCAATCGTTCTGCATCAACGTTAGGTAAGTATTCACTTCCCAGCTCCCGCAATCGTTCTTTCTATGGATAATTTGCACGAATACGTGCTATTCGATGTTTGCAATCGTTTTGCATCGACGGTAGGTACGGATTCACTTCCCAGCTCCCGCAATCGTTCTTTCCATCGATAATTTGCACGAATACGTGCCATTCGATGTTTCCAATCGTTTTGCATCAACGTTAGGTAAGCATTCACTTCCCGGCTCCCGCAATCGTTCTTTCCATGGATAATTTGCACGAATACGTGCTATTCGATGTTTCCAATCGTTTTGCGTCAACGGTAGGTAAGTATTCACTTCCCAGCTCCCGCAATCGTTCTTTCTATGGATAATTTGCACGAATACGTGCTATTCGATGTTTGCAATCGTTTTGCATCGACGGTAGGTAAGGATTCACTTCCCAGCTCCCGCAATCGTTCTTTCCATCGATAATTTGCACGAATACGTGCCATTCGATGTTTCCAATCGTTTTGCATCAACGTTAGGTAAGCATTCACTTCCCACCTCCCGCAATCGTTCTTTCTATGGATAATTTGCACGAATACGTGCTATTCGATGTTTGCAATCGTTTTGCATCGACGGTAGGTAAGGATTCACTTCCCAGCTCCCGCAATCGTTCTTTCCATCGATAATTTGCACGAATACGTGCCATTCGATGTTTCCAATCGTTTTGCATAGACGGTAGGTAAGGATTCACTTCCCAGCCCTCGCAATCGTTCTTTCTATCGATAATTTGCACGAATACGTGATGTTCAATGTTTCCAATCGTTTTGCATCAACGATAGGTAAGGATTCACTTCCCGGCTCCCGCAATCGTTCTTTCCATCGATAATTTGCACGAATACGTGCTATTCGATGTTTGCAATCGTTTTGCATCGACGGTAGGTAAGGATTCACTTCCCAGCTCCCGCAATCGTTCTTTCCATCGATAATTTGCACGAATACGTGCCATTCGATGTTTCCAATCGTTTTGCATCGACGGTAGGTAAGGATTCACTTCCCAGCTCCCGCAATCGTTCTTTCTATCGATAATTTGCACGAATACGTGCTATTCGATGTTTCCAATCGTTTTGCATCGACGGTAGGTAAGGATTCACTTCCCAGCTCCCGCAATCGTTCTTTCTATCGTTAATTTGCACGAATACGTGTTGTTCGATGTTTCCAATCGTTTTGCATCAACGTTAGGTAAGGATTCATTTCCCGGCTCCCGCAATCGTTCTTTCCATCGATAATTTGCACGAATACGTGCTATTCGATGTTTCCAATCGTGTTGCATCGACGGTCGGTAAGCATTCACTTCCCAGCTCCGGCAATCGTTCTTTCCAAATTATCGATAGAAAGAACGATTGCGGGAGCTGGGAAGTGAATCCTTACCTACCGTCGATGCAAAACGATTGCAAACAACGAATAGCACGTATTCGTGCAAATTATCGATGGAAAGAACGATTGCGGGAGCCGGGAAGTGAATCCTTACCTATCGTTGATGCAAAACGATTGGAAACATCGAACATCACGTATTCGTGAAAATTATCGATAGAAAGAACGATTGCGGGAGCTGGGAAGTGAATCCTTACCTACCGTCGATGCAAAACGATTGGAAACATCGAATAGCACGTATTCGTGCAAATTATCGATGGAAAGAACGATTGCGGGAGCCGGGATGTGAATCCTTACCTACCGTTGATGCAAAACGATTGGAAACATCGAACATCACGTATTCGTGAAAATTATCGATAGAAAGAACGATTGCGGGAGCGGGGAAGTGAATCCTTACCTACCGTCGATGCAAAACGATTGGAAACATCGAATAGCACGTATTCGTGCAAATTATCGATGGAAAGAACGATTGCGGGAGCCGGGAAGTGAATCCTTACCTACCGTTGATGCAAAACGATTGGAAACATCGAACATCACGTATTCGTGCAAATTATCGATAGAAAGAACGATTGCGGGAGCTGGGAAGTGAATCCTTACCTACCGTCGATGCAAAACGATTGGATAATTGGCACGAATACGTGATATTCGATGTTTCCAATCGTTTTGCATCGACGGTAGGTAAGGATTCACTTCCCAGCTCCCGCAATCGTTCTTTCCATCGATAATTTGCACGAATACGTGCCATTCGATGTTTCCAATCGTTTTGCATCAACGGTAGGTAAGTATTCACTTCCCAGCTCCCGCAATCGTTCTTTCTATCGATAATTTGCACGAATACGTGATGTTCAATGTTTCCAATCGTTTTGCATCAACGATAGGTAAGGATTCACTTCCCGGCTCCGCAATCGTTCTTTCCATCGATAATTTGCACGAATACGTGCTATTCGATGTTTGCAATCGTTTTGCATCGACGGTAGGTAAGGATTCACTTCCCAGCTCCCGCAATCGTTCTTTCCATCGATAATTTGCACGAATACGTGCCATTCGATGTTTCCAATCGTTTTGCATCGACGGTAGGTAAGGATTCACTTCCCAGCTCCCGCAATCGTTCTTTCTATCGATAATTTGCACGAATACGTGCTATTCGATGTTTCCAATCGTTTTGCATCAACGGTAGGTAAGTATTCACTTCCCAGCTCCCGCAATCGTTCTTTCTACCGATAATTTGCACGAATACGTGATGTTCAATGTTTCCAATCGTTTTGCATCAACGATAGGTAAGGATTCACTTCCCAGCTCCCGCAATCGTTCTTTCCATCGATAATTTGCACGAATACGTGCCATTCGATGTTTCCAATCGTTTTGCATCGACGGTAGGTAAGGATTCACTTCCCAGCTCCCGCAATCGTTCTTTCCATCGATAATTTGCACGAATACGTGCCATTCGATATTTCCAATCGTTTTGCATCGACGGTAGGTAAGGATTCACTTCCCAGCTCCCGCAATCGTTCTTTCCATCGATAATTTGCACGAATACGTGCCATTCGATGTTTCCAATCGTTTTGCATCGACGGTAGGTAAGGATTCACTTCCCAGCTCCCGCAATCGTTCTTTCTATCGATAATTTGCACGAATACGTGATGTTCGATGTTTTCAATCGCTTTGCATCAACGTTAGGTAAGTATTCACTTCCCAGCTCCCGCAATCGTTCTTTCTATGGATAATTTGCACGAATACGTGCTATTCGATGTTTGCAATCGTTTTGCATCGACGGTAGGTACGGATTCACTTCCCAGCTCCCGCAATCGTTCTTTCCATCGATAATTTGCACGAATACGTGCCATTCGATGTTTCCAATCGTTTTGCATCAACGTTAGGTAAGCATTCACTTCCCGGCTCCCGCAATCGTTCTTTCTATCGATAATTTGCACGAATACGTGCTATTCGATGTTTCCAATCGTTTTGCATCGACGGTAGGTAAGGATTCACTTCCCAGCTCCCGGAATCGTACTTTCTATCGATAATTTGCACGAATACGTGCCATTCGATGTTTCCAATCGTTTTGCATCGACGGTAGGTAAGGATTCACTTCCCAGCTCCCGCAATCGTTCTTTCTATCGATAATTTGCACGAATACGTGTTGTTCGATGTTTCCAATCGTTTTGCATCAACGTTAGGTAAGGATTCATTTCCCGGCTCCCGCAATCGTTCTTTCCATCGATAATTTGCACGAATACGTGCTATTCGATGTTTCCAATCGTGCTGCATCGACGGTCGGTAAGCATTCACTTCCCAGCTCCGGCAATCGTTCTTTCCCAATTATCGATAGAAAGAACGATTGCGGGAGCTGGGAAGTGAATCCTTACCTACCGTCGATGCAAAACGATTGGAAACATCGAATAGCACGTATTCGTGCAAATTATCGATGGAAAGAACGATTGCGGGAGCTGGGATGTGAATCCTTACTTACCGTCGATGCAAAACGATTGCAAACATCGAATAGCACGTATTCGTGCAAAGTATCCATAGAAAGCACGATTGCGGGAGCTGGGAAGTGAATACTTACCTACCGTTGATGCAAAACGATTGGAAACATCGAACACCACGTATTCGTGCAAATTATCGATGGAAAGAACGATTGCGGGAGCCGGGAAGTGAATACTTACCTACCGTTGATGCAAAACGATTGGAAACATCGAATAGCACGTATTCGTGCAAATTATCGATGGAAAGAACGATTGCGGGAGCTGGGAAGTGAATACTTACCTAACGTTGATGCAAAACGATTGGAAACATCGAATAGCACGTATTCGTGCAAATTATCGATGGAAAGAACGATAGCGGGAGCCGGGAAGTGAATCCTTACCTACCGTTGATGCAAAACCATTGGAAACATCGAATATCACGTATTCGTGCCAATTATCCAATCGTTTTGCATCGACGGTAGGTAAGGATTCACTTCCCGGCTCCCGCAATCGTTCTTTCCATCGATAATTTGCACGACTACGTGGTGTTCGTTGTTTCCAATCGTTCTGCATCAACGTTAGGTAAGTATTCACTTCCCAGCTCCCGCAATCGTTCTTTCTATGGATAATTTGCACGAATACGTGCTATTCGATGTTTGCAATCGTTTTGCATCGACGGTAGGTACGGATTCACTTCCCAGCTCCCGCAATCGTTCTTTCCATCGATAATTTGCACGAATACGTGCCATTCGATGTTTCCAATCGTTTTGCATCAACGTTAGGTAAGCATTCACTTCCCGGCTCCCGCAATCGTTCTTTCCATGGATAATTTGCACGAATACGTGCTATTCGATGTTTCCAATCGTTTTGCATCAACGGTAGGTAAGTATTCACTTCCCAGCTCCCGCAATCGTTCTTTCTATGGATAATTTGCACGAATACGTGCTATTCGATGTTTGCAATCGTTTTGCATCGACGGTAGGTACGGATTCACTTCCCAGCTCCCGCAATCGTTCTTTCCATCGATAATTTGCACGAATACGTGCCATTCGATGTTTCCAATCGTTTTGCATCAACGTTAGGTAAGCATTCACTTCCCGGCTCCCGCAATCGTTCTTTCCATGGATAATTTGCACGAATACGTGCTATTCGATGTTTCCAATCGTTTTGCATCAACGGTAGGTAAGTATTCACTTCCCAGCTCCCGCAATCGTTCTTTCTATGGATAATTTGCACGAATACGTGCTATTCGATGTTTGCAATCGTTTTGCATCGACGGTAGGTAAGGATTCACTTCCCAGCTCCCGCAATCGTTCTTTCCATCGATAATTTGCACGAATACGTGCCATTCGATGTTTCCAATCGTTTTGCATCAACGTTAGGTAAGCATTCACTTCCCGGCTCCCGCAATCGTTCTTTCCATGGATAATTTGCACGAATACGTGCTATTCGATGTTTCCAATCGTTTTGCATCAACGGTAGGTAAGTATTCACTTCCCACCTCCCGCAATCGTTCTTTCTATGGATAATTTGCACGAATACGTGCTATTCGATGTTTGCAATCGTTTTGCATCGACGGTAGGTAAGGATTCACTTCCCAGCTCCCGCAATCGTTCTTTCCATCGATAATTTGCACGAATACGTGCCATTCGATGTTTCCAATCGTTTTGCATAGACGGTAGGTAAGGATTCACTTCCCAGCCCTCGCAATCGTTCTTTCTATCGATAATTTGCACGAATACGTGATGTTCAATGTTTCCAATCGTTTTGCATCAACGATAGGTAAGGATTCACTTCCCGGCTCCCGCAATCGTTCTTTCCATCGATAATTTGCACGAATACGTGCTATTCGATGTTTGCAATCGTTTTGCATCGACGGTAGGTAAGGATTCACTTCCCAGCTCCCGCAATCGTTCTTTCCATCGATAATTTGCACGAATACGTGCCATTCGATGTTTCCAATCGTTTTGCATCGACGGTAGGTAAGGATTCACTTCCCAGCTCCCGCAATCGTTCTTTCTATCGATAATTTGCACGAATACGTGCTATTCGATGTTTCCAATCGTTTTGCATCGACGGTAGGTAAGGATTCACTTCCCAGCTCCCGCAATCGTTCTTTCTATCGTTAATTTGCACGAATACGTGTTGTTCGATGTTTCCAATCGTTTTGCATCAACGTTAGGTAAGGATTCATTTCCCGGCTCCCGCAATCGTTCTTTCCATCGATAATTTGCACGAATACGTGCTATTCGATGTTTCCAATCGTGTTGCATCGACGGTCGGTAAGCATTCACTTCCCAGCTCCGGCAATCGTTCTTTCCAAATTATCGATAGAAAGAACGATTGCGGGAGCTGGGAAGTGAATCCTTACCTACCGTCGATGCAAAACGATTGCAAACATCGAATAGCACGTATTCGTGCAAATTATCCATAGAAAGAACGATTGCGGGAGCTGGGAAGTGAATACTTACCTAACGTTGATGCAAAACGATTGGAAACATCGAACACCACGTATTCGTGCAAATTATCGATGGAAAGAACGATTGCGGGAGCTGGGAAGTGAATCCTTACCTACCCTCAATGCAAAACGATTGGAAACATCGAATAGTACGTATTCGTGCAAATTATCGATGGAAAGAACGATTGCGGGAGCCGGGAAGTGAATGCTTACCTAACGTTTATGCAAAACGATTGGAAACATCGAACATAACGTATTCGTGCAAATTATCGATAGAAAGAACGATTGCGGGAGCTGGGAAGTGAATCCTTACCTACCGTCGATGCAAAACGATTGCAAACATCGAATAGCACGTATTCGTGCAAATTATCCATAGAAAGAACGATTGCGGGAGCTGGGAAGTGAATACTTACCTACCGTTGATGCAAAACGATTGGAAACATCGAGTAGCACGGTATTCGTGCAAATTATCGATGGAAAGAACGATTGCGGGAGCCGGGAAGTGAATCCTTACCTATCGTTGAAGCAAAACGATTGGAAACATCGAACATCACGTATTCGTGAAAATTATCGATAGAAAGAACGATTGCGGGAGCTGGAAAGTGAATCCTTACCTACCGTCGATGCAAAACGATTGGAAACATCGAATAGCACGTATTCGTGCAAATTATCGATGGAAAGAACGATTGCGGGAGCCGGGAAGTGAATCCTTACCTACCGTTGATGCAAAACGATTGGAAACATCGAACATCACGTATTCGTGAAAATTATCGATAGAAAGAACGATTGCGGGAGCGGGGAAGTGAATCCTTACCTACCGTCGATGCAAAACGATTGGAAACATCGAATAGCACGTATTCGTGCAAATTATCGATGGACAGAACGATTGCGGGAGCCGGGAAGTGAATCCTTACCTACCGTTGATGCAAAACGATTGGAAACATCGAACATCACGTATTCGTGCAAATTATCGATAGAAAGAACGATTGCGGGAGCTGGGAAGTGAATCCTTACCTACCGTCGATGCAAAACGATTGGAAACATCGAATATCACGTATTCGTGCCAATTATCCAATCGTTTTGCATCGACGGTAGGTAAGGATTCACTTCCCAGCTCCCGCAATCGTTCTTTCCATCGATAATTTGCACGAATACGTGCCATTCGATGTTTCCAATCGTTTTGCATCGACGGTAGGTAAGGATTCACTTCCCAGCTCCCGCAATCGTTCTTTCTATCGATAATTTGCACGAATACGTGATGTTCGATGTTTTCAATCGCTTTGCATCAACGTTAGGTAAGTATTCACTTCCCAGCTCCCGCAATCGTTCTTTCTATGGATAATTTGCACGAATACGTGCTATTCGATGTTTGCAATCGTTTTGCGTCGACGGTAGGTAAGGATTCACTTCCCAGCTCCCGCAATCGTTCTTTCCATCGATAATTTGCACGAATACGTGCCATTCGATGTTTCCAATCGTTTTGCATCAACGTTAGGTAAGCATTCACTTCCCGGCTCCCGCAATCGTTCTTTCCATGGATAATTTGCACGAATACGTGCTATTCGATGTTTCCAATCGTTTTGCATCGACGGTAGGTAAGGATTCACTTCCCAGCTCCCGCAATCGTTCTTTCTATCGATAATTTGCACGAATACGTGCTATTCGATGTTTCCAATCGTTTTGCATCAACGGTAGGTAAGTATTCACTTCCCAGCTCCCGCAATCGTTCTTTCTATCGATAATTTGCACGAATACGTGATGTTCAATGTTTCCAATCGTTTTGCATCAACGATAGGTAAGGATTCACTTCCCGGCTCCCGCAATCGTTCTTTCCATCGATAATTTGCACGAATACGTGCTATTCGATGTTTGCAATCGTTTTGCATCGACGGTAGGTAAGGATTCACTTCCCAGCTCCCGCAATCGTTCTTTCCATCGATAATTTGCACGAATACGTGCGATTCGATGTTTCCAATCGTTTTGCATCGACGGTAGGTAAGGATTCACTTCCCAGCTCCCGCAATCGTTCTTTCTATCGATAATTTGCACGAATACGTGCTATTCGATGTTTCCAATCGTTTTGCATCAACGGTAGGTAAGTATTCACTTCCCAGCTCCCGCAATCGTTCTTTCTATCGATAATTTGCACGAATACGTGATGTTCAATGTTTCCAATCGTTTTGCATCAACGATAGGTAAGGATTCACTTCCCAGCTCCCGCAATCGTTCTTTCCATCGATAATTTGCACGAATACGTGCCATTCGATGTTTCCAATCGTTTTGCATGGACGGTAGGTAAGGATTCACTTCCCAGCTCCCGCAATCGTTCTTTCCATCGATAATTTGCACGAATACGTGCCATTCGATGTTTCCAATCGTTTTGCATCGAGGGTAGGTAAGGATTCACTTCCCAGCTCCCGCAATCGTTCTTTCTATCGATAATTTGCACGAATACGTGCTATTCGATGTTTCCAATCGTTTTGCATCGACGGTAGGTAAGGATTCACTTCCCAGCTCCCGCAATCGTTCTTTCCATCGATAATTTGCACGAATACGTGCCATTCGATGTTTCCAATCGTTTTGCATCGACGGTAGGTAAGGATTCACTTCCCAGCTCCCGCAATCGTTCTTTCTATCGATAATTTGCACGAATACGTGTTGTTCGATGTTTCCAATCGTTTTGCATCAACGTTAGGTAAGGATTCATTTCCCGGCTCCCGCAATCGTTCTTTCCATCGATAATTTGCACGAATACGTGCTATTCGATGTTTCCAATCGTGTTGCATCGACGGTCGGTAAGCATTCACTTCCCAGCTCCGGCAATCGTTCTTTCCAAATTATCGATAGAAAGAACGATTGCGGGAGCTGGGAAGTGAATCCTTACCTACCGTCGATGCAAAACGATTGGAAACATCGAATAGCACGTATTCGTGCAAATTATCGATGGAAAGAACGATTGCGGGAGCTGGGATGTGAATCCTTACTTACCGTCGATGCAAAACGATTGCAAACATCGAATAGCACGTATTCGTGCAAAGTATCCATTGAAAGCACGATTGCGGGAGCTGGGAAGTGAATACTTACCTACCGTTGATGCAAAACGATTGGAAACATCGAACACCACGTATTCGTGCAAATTATCGATGGAAAGAACGATTGCGGGAGCCGGGAAGTGAATACTTACCTACCGTTGATGCAAAACGATTGGAAACATCGAATAGCACGTATTCGTGCAAATTATCGATGGAAAGAACGATTGCGGGAGCTGGGAAGTGAATACTTACCTAACGTGGATGCAAAACGATTGGAAACATCGAATAGCACGTATTCGTGCAAATTATCGATGGAAAGAACGATTGCGGGAGCCGGGAAGTGAATCCTTACCTACCGTTGATGCAAAACGATTGGAAACATCGAATATCACGTATTCGTGCCAATTATCCAATCGTTTTGCATCGACGGTAGGTAAGGATTCACTTCCCGGCTCCCGCAATCGTTCTTTCCATCGATAATTTGCACGAATACGTGGTGTTCGATGTTTCCAATCGTTCTGCATCAACGTTAGGTAAGTATTCACTTCCCAGCTCCCGCAATCGTTCTTTCTATGGATAATTTGCACGAATACGTGCTATTCGATGTTTGCAATCGTTTTGCATCGACGGTAGGTACGGATTCACTTCCCAGCTCCCGCAATCGTTCTTTCCATCGATAATTTGCACGAATACGTGCCATTCGATGTTTCCAATCGTTTTGCATCGACGGTAGGTAAGGATTCACTTCCCAGCTCCCGCAATCGTTCTTTCTATCGATAATTTGCACGAATACGTGATGTTCGATGTTTTCAATCGCTTTGCATCAACGTTAGGTAAGTATTCACTTCCCAGCTCCCGCAATCGTTCTTTCTATGGATAATTTGCACGAATACGTGCTATTCGATGTTTGCAATCGTTTTGCATCGACGGTAGGTAAGGATTCACTTCCCGGCTCCCGCAATCGTTCTTTCCATGGATAATTTGCACGAATACGTGCTATTCGATGTTTCCAATCGTTTTGCATCGACGGTAGGTAAGGATTCACTTCCCAGCTCCCGCAATCGTTCTTTCTATCGATAATTTGCACGAATACGTGCTATTCGATGTTTCCAATCGTTTTGCATCAACGGTAGGTAAGTATTCACTTCCCAGCTCCCGCAATCGTTCTTTCTATCGATAATTGGCACGAATGCGTGATGTTCAATGTTTGCAATCGTTTTGCATCGACGGTAGGTAAGGATTCACTTCCCAGCTCCCGCAATCGTTCTTTCCATCGATAATTTGCACGAATACGTGCCATTCGATGTTTCCAATCGTTTTGCATCGACGGTAGGTAAGGATTCACTTCCCAGCTCCCGCAATCGTTCTTTCTATCGATAATTTGCACGAATACGTGCTATTCGATGTTTCCAATCGTTTTGCATCAACGGTAGGTAAGTATTCACTTCCCAGCTCCCGCAATCGTTCTTTCTATCGATAATTTGCACGAATACGTGATGTTCAATGTTTCCAATCGTTTTGCATCAACGATAGGTAAGGATTCACTTCCCAGCTCCCGCAATCGTTCTTTCCATCGATAAATTGCACGAATACGTGCCATTCGATGTTTCCAATCGGTTTGCATCGACGGTAGGTAAGGATTCACTTCCCAGCTCCCGCAATCGTTCTTTCCATCGATAATTTGCACGAATACGTGCCATTCGATGTTTCCAATCGTTTTGCATCGACGGTAGGTAAGGATTCACTTCCCAGCTCCCGCAATCGTTCTTTCTATCGATAATTTGCACGAATACGTGCTATTCGATGTTTCCAATCGTTTTGCATCGACGGTAGGTAAGGATTCACTTCCCAGCTCCCGCAATCGTTCTTTCCATCGATAATTTGCACGAATACGTGCCATTCGATGTTTCCAATCGTTTTGCATCGACGGTAGGTAAGGATTCACTTCCCAGCTCCCGCAATCGTTCTTTCTATCGATAATTTGCACGAATACGTGTTGTTCGATGTTTCCAATCGTTTTGCATCAACGTTAGGTAAGGATTCATTTCCCGGCTCCCGCAATCGTTCTTTCCATCGATAATTTGCACGAATACGTGCTATTCGATGTTTCCAATCGTGTTGCATCGACGGTCGGTAAGCATTCACTTCCCAGCTCCGGCAATCGTTCTTTCCAAATTATCGATAGAAAGAACGATTGCGGGAGCTGGGAAGTGAATCCTTACCTACCGTCGATGCAAAACGATTGCAAACATCGAATAGCACGTATTCGTGCAAATTATCCATAGAAAGAACGATTGCGGGAGCTGGGAAGTGAATACTTACCTAACGTTGATGCAAAACGATTGGAAACATCGAACACCACGTATTCGTGCAAATTATCGATGGAAAGAACGATTGCGGGAGCTGGGAAGTGAATCCTTACCTACCGTCAATGCAAAACGATTGGAAACATCGAATAGTACGTATTCGTGCAAATTATCGATGGAAAGAACGATTGCGGGAGCCGGGAAGTGAATGCTTACCTAACGTTTATGCAAACCGATTGGAAACATCGAACATAACGTATTCGTGCAAATTATCGATAGAAAGAACGATTGCGGGAGCTGGGAAGTGAATCCTTACCTACCGTCGATGCAAAACGATTGCAAACATCGAATAGCACGTATTCGTGCAAATTATCCATAGAAAGAACGATTGCGGGAGCTGGGAAGTGAATACTTACCTAACGTTGATGCAAAACGATTGGAAACATCGAACACCACGTATTCGTGCAAATTATCGATGGAAAGAACGATTGCGGGAGCTGGGAAGTGAATCCTTACCTACCGTCAATGCAAAACGATTGGAAACATCGAATAGTACGTATTCGTGCAAATTATCGATGGAAAGAACGATTGCGGGAGCCGGGAAGTGAATGCTTACCTAACGTTTATGCAAAACGATTGGAAACATCGAACATAACGTATTCGTGCAAATTATCGATAGAAAGAACGATTGCGGGAGCTGGGAAGTGAATCCTTACCTACCGTCGATGCAAAACGATTGCAAACATCGAATAGCACGTATTCGTGCAAATTATCCATAGAAAGAACGATTGCGGGAGCTGGGAAGTGAATACTTACCTATCGTTGATGCAAAACGATTGGAAACATCGAACATCACGTATTCGTGAAAATTATCGATAGAAAGAACGATTGCGGGAGCTGGGAAGTGAATCCTTACCTACCGTCGATGCAAAACGATTGGAAACATCGAATAGCACGTATTCGTGCAAATTATCGATGGAAAGAACGATTGCGGGAGCCGGGAAGTGAATCCTTACCTACCGTTGATGCAAAACGATTGGAAACATCGAACATCACGTATTCGTGAAAATTATCGATAGAAAGAACGATTGCGGGAGCGGGGAAGTGAATCCTTACCTACCGTCGATGCAAAACGATTGGAAACATCGAATAGCACGTATTCGTGCAAATTATCGATGGAAAGAACGATTGCGGGAGCCGGGAAGTGAATCCTTACCTACCGTTGATGCAAAACGATTGGAAACATCGAACATCACGTATTCGTGCAAATTATCGATAGAAAGAACGATTGCGGGAGCTGGGAAGTGAATCCTTACCTACCGTCGATGCAAAACGATTGGAAACATCGAATATCACGTATTCGTGCCAATTATCCAATCGTTTTGCATCGACGGTAGGTAAGGATTCACTTCCCAGCTCCCGCAATCGTTCTTTCCATCGATAATTTGCACGAATACGTGCCATTCGATGTTTCCAATCGTTTTGCATCGACGGTAGGTAAGGATTCACTTCCCAGCTCCCGCAATCGTTCTTTCTATCGATAATTTGCACGAATACGTGATGTTCAATGTTTCCAATCGTTTTGCATCAACGATAGGTAAGGATTCACTTCCCGGCTCCCGCAATCGTTCTTTCCATCGATAATTTGCACGAATACGTGCTATTCGATGTTTGCAATCGTTTTGCATCGACGGTAGGTAAGGATTCACTTCCCAGCTCCCGCAATCGTTCTTTCTATCGATAATTTGCACGAATACGTGATGTTCAATGTTTCCAATCGTTTTGCATCAACGATAGGTAAGGATTCACTTCCCGGCTCCCGCAATCGTTCTTTCCATCGATAATTTGCACGAATACGTGCCATTCGATGTTTCCAATCGTTTTGCATCGACGGTAGGTAAGGATTCACTTCCCAGCTCCCGCAATCGTTCTTTCCATCGATAATTTGCACGAATACGTGCCATTCGATGTTTCCAATCGTTTTGCATCGACGGTAGGTAAGGATTCACTTCCCAGCTCCCGCAATCGTTCTTTCTATCGATAATTTGCACGAATACGTGCTATTCGAAGTTTCCAATCGTTTTGCATCGACGGTAGGTAAGGATTCACTTCCCAGCTCCCGCAATCGTTCTTTCTATCGTTAATTTGCACGAATACGTGTTGTTCGATGTTTCCAATCATTTTGCATCAACGTTAGGTAAGGATTCATTTCCCGGCTCCCGCAATCGTTCTTTCCATCGATAATTTGCACGAATACGTGCTATTCGATGTTTCCAATCGTGTTGCATCGACGGGCGGTAAGCATTCACTTCCCAGCTCCGGCAATCGTTCTTTCCAAATTATCGATAGAAAGAACGATTGCGGGAGCTGGGAAGTGAATCCTTACCTACCGTCGATGCAAAACGATTGCAAACATCGAATAGCACGTATTCGTGCAAATTATCCATAGAAAGAACGATTGCGGGAGCTGGGAAGTGAATACTTACCTAACGTTGATGCAAAACGATTGGAAACATCGAACACCACGTATTCGTGCAAATTATCGATGGAAAGAACGATTGCGGGAGCAGGGAAGTGAATCCTTACCTACCGTCAATGCAAAACGATTGGAAACATCGAATAGTACGTATTCGTGCAAATTATCGATGGAAAGAACGATTGCGGGAGCCGGGAAGTGAATGCTTACCTAACGTTTATGCAAAACGATTGGAAACATCGAACATAACGTATTCGTGCAAATTATCGATAGAAAGAACGATTGCGGGAGCTGGGCAGTGAATCCTTACCTACCGTCGATGCAAAACGATTGCAAACATCGAATAGCACGTATTCGTGCAAATTATCCATAGAAAGAACGATTGCGGGAGCTGGGAAGTGAATACTTACCTACCGTTGATGCAAAACGATTGGAAACATCGAGTAGCACGTTATTCGTGCAAATTATCGATGGAAAGAACGATTGCGGGAGCCGGGAAGTGAATCCTTACCTATCGTTGATGCAAAACGATTGGAAACATCGAACATCACGTATTCGTGAAAATTATCGATAGAAAGAACGATTGCGGGAGCTGGGAAGTGAATCCTTACCTACCGTCGATGCAAAACGATTGGAAACATCGAATAGCACGTATTCGTGCAAATTATCGATGGAAAGAACGATTGCGGGAGCCGGGAAGTGAATCCTTACCTACCGTTGATGCAAAACGATTGGAAACATCGAACATCACGTATTCGTGAAAATTATCGATAGAAAGAACGATTGCGGGAGCGGGGAAGTGAATCCTTACCTACCGTCGATGCAAAACGATTGGAAACATCGAATAGCACGTATTCGTGCAAATTATCGATGGAAAGAACGATTG
Organism: Nomada ferruginata; assembly: GCA_963583965.1. NCBI lineage: Eukaryota > Metazoa > Arthropoda > Insecta > Hymenoptera > Apidae > Nomada > Nomada ferruginata. The sequence continues at coordinate 646,791 of OY757225.1, read as the reverse complement.
CGGGAGCCGGGAAGTGAATCCTTACCTACCGTTGATGCAAAACGATTGGAAACATCGAACATCACGTATTCGTGCAAATTATCGATAGAAAGAACGATTGCGGGAGCTGGGAAGTGAATCCTTACCTACCGTCGATGCAAAACGATTGGAAACATCGAATATCACGTATTCGTGCCAATTATCCAATCGTTTTGCATCGACGGTAGGTAAGGATTCACTTCCCAGCTCCCGCAATCGTTCTTTCCATCGATAATTTGCACGAATACGTGCCATTCGATGTTTCCAATCGTTTTGCATCGACGGTAGGTAAGGATTCACTTCCCAGCTCCCGCAATCGTTCTTTCTATCGATAATTTGCACGAATACGTGATGTTCGATGTTTTCAATCGCTTTGCATCAACGTTAGGTAAGTATTCACTTCCCAGCTCCCGCAATCGTTCTTTCTATGGATAATTTGCACGAATACGTGCTATTCGATGTTTCCAATCGTTTTGCATCGACGGTAGGTAAGGATTCACTTCCCAGCTCCCGCAATCGTTCTTTCCATCGATAATTTGCACGAATACGTGCCATTCGATGTTTCCAATCGTTTTGCATCGACGGTAGGTAAGGATTCACTTCCCAGCTCCCGCAATCGTTCTTTCTATCGATAATTTGCACGAATACGTGCTATTCGATGTTTCCAATCGTTTTGCATCGACGGTAGGTAAGGATTCACTTCCCAGCTCCCGCAATCGTTCTTTCCATCGATAATTTGCACGAATACGTGCCATTCGATGTTTCCAATCGTTTTGCATCGACGGTAGGTAAGGATTCACTTCCCAGCTCCCGCAATCGTTCTTTCTATCGATAATTTGCACGAATACGTGTTGTTCGATGTTTCCAATCGTTTTGCATCAACGTTAGGTAAGGATTCATTTCCCGGCTCCCGCAATCGTTCTTTCCATCGATAATTTGCACGAATGCGTGCTATTCGATGTTTCCAATCGTGTTGCATCGACGGTCGGTAAGCATTCACTTCCCATCTCCGGCAATCGTTCTTTCCAAATTATCGATAGAAAGAACGATTGCGGGAGCTGGGAAGTGAATCCTTACCTACCGTCGATGCAAAACGATTGCAAACATCGAATAGCACGTATTCGTGCAAAGTATCCATAGAAAGCACGATTGCGGGAGTTGGGAAGTGAATACTTACCTACCGTTGATGCAAAACGATTGGAAACATCGAACACCACGTATTCGTGCAAATTATCGATGGAAAGAACGATTGCGGGAGCCGGGAAGTGAATACTTACCTACCGTTGATGCAAAACGATTGGAAACATCGAATAGCACGTATTCGTGCAAATTATCGATGGAAAGAACGATTGCGGGAGCTGGGAAGTGAATACTTACCTAACGTTGATGCAAAACGATTGGAAACATCGAATAGCACGTATTCGTGCAAACTATCGATGGAAAGAACGATTGCGGGAGCCGGGAAGTGAATCCTTACCTACCGTTGATGCAAAACGATTGGAAACATCGAATATCACGTATTCGTGCCAATTATCCAATCGTTTTGCATCGACGGTAGGTAAGGATTCACTTCCCGGCTCCCGCAATCGTTCTTTCCATCGATAATTTGCACGAATACGTGGTGTTCGATGTTTCCAATCGTTCTGCATCAACGTTAGGTAAGTATTCACTTCCCAGCTCCCGCAATCGTTCTTTCTATGGATAATTTTCACGAATACGTGCTATTCGATGTTTGCAATCGTTTTGCATCGACGGTAGGTACGGATTCACTTCCCAGCTCCCGCAATCGTTCTTTCCATCGATAATTTGCACGAATACGTGCCATTCGATGTTTCCAATCGTTTTGCATCAACGTTAGGTAAGCATTCACTTCCCGGCTCCCGCAATCGTTCTTTCCATGGATAATTTGCACGAATACGTGCTATTCGATGTTTCCAATCGTTTTGCATCAACGGTAGGTAAGTATTCACTTCCCAGCTCCCGCAATCGTTCTTTCTATGGATAATTTGCACGAATACGTGCTATTCGATGTTTGCAATCGTTTTGCATCGACGGTAGGTAAGGATTCACTTCCCAGCTCCCGCAATCGTTCTTTCCATCGATAATTTGCACGAATACGTGCCATTCGATGTTTCCAATCGTTTTGCATCAACGTTAGGTAAGCATTCACTTCCCGGCTCCCGCAATCGTTCTTTCCATGGATAATTTGCACGAATACGTGCTATTCGATGTTTCCAATCGTTTTGCATCAACGGTAGGTAAGTATTCACTTCCCACCTCCCGCAATCGTTCTTTCTATGGATAATTTGCACGAATACGTGCTATTCGATGTTTGCAATCGTTTTGCATCGACGGTAGGTAAGGATTCACTTCCCAGCTCCCGCAATCGTTCTTTCCATCGATAATTTGCACGAATACGTGCCATTCGATGTTTCCAATCGTGTTGCATCGACGGTCGGTAAGCATTCACTTCCCAGCTCCGGCAATCGTTCTTTCCAAATTATCGATAGAAAGAACGATTGCGGGAGCTGGGAAGTGAATCCTTACCTACCGTCGATGCAAAACGATTGGAAACATTGAACATCACGTATTCGTGCAAATTATCGATAGAAAGAACGATTGCGAGAGCTGGGAAGTGAATCCTTACCTACCGTCTATGCAAAACGATTGGAAACATCGAATGGCACGTATTCGTGCAAATTATCGATGGAAAGAACGATTGCGGGAGCTGGGAAGTGAATCCTTACCTACCGTCGATGCAAAACGATTGCAAACATCGAATAGCACGTATTCGTGCAAATTATCCATAGAAAGAACGATTGCGGGAGGTGGGAAGTGAATACTTACCTAACGTTGATGCAAAACGATTGGAAACATCGAACACCACGTATTCGTGCAAATTATCGATGGAAAGAACGATTGCGGGAGCTGGGAAGTGAATCCTTACCTACCGTCAATGCAAAACGATTGGAAACATCGAATAGTACGTATTCGTGCAAATTATCGATGGAAAGAACGATTGCGGGAGCCGGGAAGTGAATGCTTACCTAACGTTTATGCAAAACGATTGGAAACATCGAACATAACGTATTCGTGCAAATTATCGATAGAAAGAACGATTGCGGGAGCTGGGCAGTGAATCCTTACCTACCGTCGATGCAAAACGATTGCAAACATCGAATAGCACGTATTCGTGCAAATTATCCATAGAAAGAACGATTGCGGGAGCTGGGAAGTGAATACTTACCTACCGTTGATGCAAAACGATTGGAAACATCGAGTAGCACGGTATTCGTGCAAATTATCGATGGAAAGAACGATTGCGGGAGCCGGGAAGTGAATCCTTACCTATCGTTGATGCAAAACGATTGGAAACATCGAACATCACGTATTCGTGAAAATTATCGATAGAAAGAACGATTGCGGGAGCTGGGAAGTGAATCCTTACCTACCGTCGATGCAAAACGATTGGAAACATCGAATAGCACGTATTCGTGCAAATTATCGATGGAAAGAACGATTGCGGGAGCCGGGAAGTGAATCCTTACCTACCGTTGATGCAAAACGATTGGAAACATCGAACATCACGTATTCGTGAAAATTATCGATAGAAAGAACGATTGCGGGAGCGGGGAAGTGAATCCTTACCTACCGTCGATGCAAAACGATTGGAAACATCGAATAGCACGTATTCGTGCAAATTATCGATGGAAAGAACGATTGCGGGAGCCGGGAAGAGAATCCTTACCTACCGTTGATGCAAAACGATTGGAAACATCGAACATCACGTATTCGTGCAAATTATCGATAGAAAGAACGATTGCGGGAGCTGGGAAGTGAATCCTTACCTACCGTCGATGCAAAACGATTGGAAACATCGAATATCACGCATTCGTGCCAATTATCCAATCGTTTTGCATCGACGGTAGGTAAGGATTCACTTCCCAGCTCCCGCAATCGTTCTTTCCATCGATAATTTGCACGAATACGTGCCATTCGATGTTTCCAATCGTTTTGCATCGAGGGTAGGTAAGGATTCACTTCCCAGCTCCCGCAATCGTTCTTTCTATGGATAATTTGCACGAATACGTGCTATTCGATGTTTCCAATCGTTTTGCATCGACGGTAGGTAAGGATTCACTTCCCAGCTCCCGCAATCGTTCTTTCCATCGATAATTTGCACGAATACGTGCCATTCGATGTTTCCAATCGTTTTGCATCGACGGTAGGTAAGGATTCACTTCCCAGCTCCCGCAATCGTTCTTTCTATCGATAATTTGCACGAATACGTGCTATTCGATGTTTCCAATCGTTTTGCATCGACGGTAGGTAAGGATTCACTTCCCAGCTCCCGCAATCGTTCTTTCCATCGATAATTTGCACGAATACGTGCCATTCGATGTTTCCAATCGTTTTGCATCGACGGTAGGTAAGGATTCACTTCCCAGCTCCCGCAATCGTTCTTTCTATCGATAATTTGCACGAATACGTGTTGTTCGATGTTTCCAATCGTTTTGCATCAACGTTAGGTAAGGATTCATTTCCCGGCTCCCGCAATCGTTCTTTCCATCGATAATTTGCACGAATACGTGCTATTCGATGTTTCCAATCGTGTTGCATCGACGGTCGGTAAGCATTCACTTCCCAGCTCCGGCAATCGTTCTTTCCAAATTATCGATAGAAAGAACGATTGCGGGAGCTGGGAAGTGAATCCTTACCTACCGTCGATGCAAAACGATTGGAAACATCGAATAGCACGTATTCGTGCAAATTATCGATGGAAAGAACGATTGCGGGAGCTGGGATGTGAATCCTTACTTACCGTCGATGCAAAACGATTGCAAACATCGAATAGCACGTATTCGTGCAAAGTATCCATAGAAAGCACGATTGCGGGAGCTGGGAAGTGAATACTTACCTACCGTTGATGCAAAACGATTGGAAACATCGAACACCACGTATTCGTGCAAATTATCGATGGAAAGAACGATTGCGGGAGCCGGGAAGTGAATACTTACCTACCGTTGATGCAAAACGATTGGAAACATCGAATAGCACGTATTCGTGCAAATTATCGATGGAAAGAACGATTGCGGGAGCTGGGAAGTGAATACTTACCTAACGTTGATGCAAAACGATTGGAAACATCGAATAGCACGTATTCGTGCAAACTATCGATGGAAAGAACGATTGCGGGAGCCGGGAAGTGAATCCTTACCTACCGTTGATGCAAAACGATTGGAAACATCGAATATCACGTATTCGTGCCAATTATCCAATCGTTTTGCATCGACGGTAGGTAAGGATTCACTTCCCGGCTCCCGCAATCGTTCTTTCCATCGATAATTTGCACGAATACGTGGTGTTCGATGTTTCCAATCGTTCTGCATCAACGTTAGGTAAGTATTCACTTCCCAGCTCCCGCAATTGTTCTTTCTATGGATAATTTGCACGAATACGTGCTATTCGATGTTTGCAATCGTTTTGCATCGACGGTAGGTACGGATTCACTTCCCAGCTCCCGCAATCGTTCTTTCCATCGATAATTTGCACGAATACGTGCCATTCGATGTTTCCAATCGTTTTGCATCAACGTTAGGTAAGCATTCACTTCCCGGCTCCCGCAATCGTTCTTTCCATCGATAATTTGCACGAATACGTGCCATTCGATGTTTCCAATCGTTTTGCATCAACGTTAGGTAAGCATTCACTTCCCGGCTCCCGCAATCGTTCTTTCCATGGATAATTTGCACGAATACGTGCTATTCGATGTTTCCAATCGTTTTGCATCAACGGTAGGTAAGTATTCACTTCCCACCTCCCGCAATCGTTCTTTCTATGGATAATTTGCACGAATACGTGCTATTCGATGTTTGCAATCGTTTTGCATCGACGGTAGGTAAGGATTCACTTCCCAGCTCCCGCAATCGTTCTTTCCATCGATAATTTGCACGAATACGTGCCATTCGATGTTTCCAATCGTTTTGCATAGACGGTAGGTAAGGATTCACTTCCCAGCTCTCGCAATCGTTCTTTCTATCGATAATTTGCACGAATACGTGATGTTCAATGTTTCCAATCGTTTTGCATCAACGATAGGTAAGGATTCACTTCCCGGCTCCCGCAATCGTTCTTTCCATCGATAATTTGCACGAATACGTGCTATTCGATGTTTGCAATCGTTTTGCATCGACGGTAGGTAAGGATTCACTTCCCAGCTCCCGCAATCGTTCTTTCCATCGATAATTTGCACGAATACGTGCCATTCGATGTTTCCAATCGTTTTGCATCGACGGTAGGTAAGGATTCACTTCCCAGCTCCCGCAATCGTTCTTTCTATCGATAATTTGCACGAATACGTGATGTTCGATGTTTTCAATCGCTTTGCATCAACGTTAGGTAAGTATTCACTTCCCAGCTCCCGCAATCGTTCTTTCTATGGATAATTTGCACGAATACGTGCTATTCGATGTTTCCAATCGTTTTGCATCGACGGTAGGTAAGGATTCACTTCCCAGCTCCCGCAATCGTTCTTTCCATCGATAATTTGCACGAATACGTGCCATTCGATGTTTCCAATCGTTTTGCATCGACGGTAGGTAAGGATTCACTTCCCAGCTCCAACAATCGTTCTTTCTATCGATAATTTGCACGAATACGTGCTATTCGATGTTTCCAATCGTTTTGCATCGACGGTAGGTAAGGATTCACTTCCCAGCTCCCGCAATCGTTCTTTCCATCGATAATTTGCACGAATACGTGCCATTCGATGTTTCCAATCGTTTTGCATCGACGGTAGGTAAGGATTCACTTCCCAGCTCCCGCAATCGTTCTTTCTATCGATAATTTGCACGAATACGTGTTGTTCGATGTTTCCAATCGTTTTGCATCAACGTTAGGTAAGGATTCATTTCCCGGCTCCCGCAATCGTTCTTTCCATCGATAATTTGCACGAATACGTGCTATTCGATGTTTCCAATCGTGTTGCATCGACGGTCGGTAAGCATTCACTTCCCAGCTCCGGCAATCGTTCTTTCCAAATTATCGATAGAAAGAACGATTGCGGGAGCTGGGAAGTGAATCCTTACCTACCGTCGATGCAAAACGATTGGAAACATCGAATAGCACGCATTCGTGCAAATTATCGATGGAAAGAACGATTGCGGGAGCTGGGATGTGAATCCTTACTTACCGTCGATGCAAAACGATTGCAAACATCGAATAGCACGTATTCGTGCAAAGTATCCATAGAAAGCACGATTGCGGGAGCTGGGAAGTGAATACTTACCTACCGTTGATGCAAAACGATTGGAAACATCGAACACCACGTATTCGTGCAAATTATCGATGGAAAGAACGATTGCGGGAGCCGGGAAGTGAATACTTACCTAACGTTGATGCAAAACGATTGGAAACATCGAATAGCACGTATTCGTGCAAATTATCGATGGAAAGAACGATTGCGGGAGCCGGGAAGTGAATCCTTACCTACCGTTGATGCAAAACGATTGGAAACATCGAATATCACGTATTCGTGCCAATTATCCAATCGTTTTGCATCGACGGTAGGTAAGGATTCACTTCCCGGCTCCCGCAATCGTTCTTTCCATCGATAATTTGCACTGTCACGTCCCGGGATCCTCCGAAACGTGACGATCCGTAGGTGCAGCGCGCATCCGAATCGGCACACGATATGGATACAGGGCAGTTCTCTACCACACATCGACGTACGGCCACACACACACACACACACACTGATAATTGTCCTGATGGTAGCATTAAGTCTAAGCAACTTCTTAAGTTAAGAAACCAGGGGTAAACGTGAGTATGCTGACTCACCTATGATAAGATAGATTATAAGAATACGTAGATTAAGAACCGTGACGAATCAGGGTGTGCGGACCAATCCGTGTTTGTCCTTTCAAGTTAAGGACAAGCACGGATAAGTGCTGACGACAATAGCGAAGGGATAGCGCTGTCTCGCACGTGGGCATTCCAGAGTCAAGGCCTGGGAAAGGATCGGGTAATAATCCGCTGAACAAGACGATATACCTCGATGCATCAGCATCCGTTCCCAGAGCGATAACAACTGTCGCTCAGGAATGCACACGTTGCAAAGATACGAAGCGCGAGAACCGTCGCGAGAGCGATAACAACTGTCGCTCAGGAATGCACACGTTGCAAAGATACGAAGCGCGAGAACCGTCGCGAGAGCGATAACAACTGTCGCTCAGGAATGCACACGTTGCAAAGATACGAAGCGCGAGAACCGTCGCGGAACAGTCGTTCCCAGGACGGTGGCCCCTGCTGCATCAGCATCTTCTGGCTGCGGCAGTAGGGGCTGCTGCGTCAGCACCTGGGAGGAATAAAAGACCGGAGCGAACGGTCGCAAGGCAGTTCAGTTCCAACCGAGAAGTTAGAAACATCAAGTTCTATACGACTGAAGTTCAATCCGGTAGTCTAACGGTGAAGTTCGACGAGTTCGTTGTAGTTGTGCCTGTAAGCGGCAAATCGTCAGCACGATCCACCATTTGTTACTTGTACTCTCAACTGTAGTCGACCGATAGGTAAAGGTGAGCATTAATAAACAGTAACACTTGACATTTCATCGGTCTTCCATTTTATACGAACAACTTACTACTCGCCGAATGTGTTCGGTAGATGCCCGCTGGAAATAGGCGAAGGCGTAGGAGAGGGGTCCAGTCGCGGCTCCGCCACAATATCAGGCGCCGGGAGCTGATCGCCGCCCGTCGCGTGCAATTGGCGCAAGAGACTGGGCCGTTGATCGACCTGACGTTAGATTCTCCACCGGCGCCAGTCGACCTGACGCTGGATTCTCCACGGGCGCCGATCGACTCGACAACCGCTGGCGCCGTTCCGTCCATCATCGACTTGACAGTTGGGGGTTCGCCCGAGCCCTCGACTTCGCGGGGTCCCTCCGCCCAAATACCCGTGTTGCCTTCCTCGCCTCACGCATCGCCTTTGTCCATCTCATACTCCCCCATCTCCCACGCATCCGAACAAACTCCGCAGCCCTTCGCTAGACGACAACTAGTTTACTCGTCATCCCCGGCTCAGACAACTACATCCTCGGTAGATTCAAGGGCAACCACGCCCGAATACTACCGGCCCTATATCGACCCCCCGGTCAGTCCTCCATCCCCGCAACAGCAACTCGACCCTCCGGACAGCGACGAGGAGTGGCCACATCAACAGATTTATCCGAATTACCCGGGATATTATCCCGTATTTATTAGCGACCGGTTCCCTGGTCAACCAAACGTCCCCGAAGGCGAGCCGGTCCCGGAAGAGTATCATACGTTGTTATTTCAAACTATATTTCTCCGCGAGGAATAATGTAACAGCCTCCACTGTATTAAATAAGAAAAAAAAAGAAAGTGGACGTAAATATAACTCATAAACAATCGATACCAATTGTTTTCCTGACCCCACCGCATCTTAACGTCCCGATCCCGGTTGACTGTCCTAAGAGACCAGTCACAGATCGAAATTGCGAGCGTATCCTGTTGAAGATTTGGCGCACGTTGCCGTTGGGCAACACGGATCCCGACGAGGACGTAACATATAAATTTTTTGGTGACAGCGGTGGGATACGATCGCATACGTTAAGAGGTGTGACGCGAAATGGCGGAAGAAACGACTCCAACCCCTCTAGACCTCGTGCTGCAACAGCTCTCCCTGTGGGAGGATAAATTCGACAATTTAAATTCAATGAACAGGAGACTAGAGAGAATAGAACAGGACATAAAAGCTAACAGAGCAAACGATACGGCGGGTACGTCCGGCGGGACAAACGCCGAAATGCCCGACGTGAAGCCCGTGACGGATCTCCCTTCGATTCGCATCAAAGATGCCATAGAAACGGTTCCCGTGTTCGACGGCCATAAGCCTCCCGTGTTTCAATCCTTAAGAGCCTGCGAGCGAGCAAAATCGATGCTCCCCGCTCATATGGAACCCCATTTGGTTAAACTGTTGATGAACAAATTGAGGGGCCATGCGTTCCTCGCGGTGGAAGACGTGGTCGTTACCAATCTGGACTCGTTCTCCACGAAATTAAAGGACATGTTTGGTCCCGGTAAAACCATTAACGAATACAGGGGCGAACTCGGAACCATCTATCAGAAATCGGGCGAAGACGTACTCGACTACATTGACCGCGTGCGTAACCTGCGTCTAGCCATCATGGACGGAGAAAGGCAAGCTCGCGGTACCGTACCGTTGGCGTTGCAATTAGGTCTCGACACCGACTCCCAGGAAGCATTCGTCAACGGTTTACCGGCCGAGGTATTCACCAGAGTGAAGCTGGAGGGCTGCAGAGACCTCGACGAATCCTACCGTGCGGCGATAAAAGCCACTCGTGAGGTAAAGAGAGTCGCGGAAAGGCAGCGAAGCTATCAACCGCCGCCGCAACGCTTCAATAGGGAACGAAACAACTACCCTCCAAGGAATCAAGCGGAACCTCAACAAAGGGATCAAAGAAACCCCCAGAGATACAACAATTACGGAAACAACAAGACCTTTCCACCCCGGCCACCGGCCACCTTCCCACCCAAGAATCCCGGAATCACGTGCAATTATTACAAGAAACCCGGACACGTGTTGAAGGATTGCTATCGCTTCAAAGCCAAAGTCGATTCCGGAGAAATCGTGCCGTACTCTCAACAGAACCAGGGAAACGGACGCGGTCACCCGGGAAGACCGGACGCAGCCCGGAGTGGAAAGCCCCAGGAGCGCCCGAGAGTAGCGAAAATAGAAGCTTCCACATCGAAGCAAAATCAAGAGCAACTGTCGGCAAGAAGCGCGCCGAAGCAAGAACGAAAAGCATGGGAAACCCCAAAAGACTCGAAGCAAAAGAAACGCGAGGAGGAAGAAGACCAGGAGGACGAGATAGAGTCGTTAGAAGAACTGTTTCAATAAGAATCAACGCCGTACAAAGGGTACCGACGGTGCGAATCGTGTCCCCCCATTTACAAGGAATAACGAATCTAATGCTGGACTCGGGATCGGAAATAAATCTCATCAAGAAGTCGGTCCTGACCAGCACAGCGAGTATAGACGATCGAGAAGTACTAGACATACGTGGCATTACGGCTTCGAACCTGACCACCCTAGGGAAAGTGTCGATAGAGGTTGCGGGCCATCCGGTTAATTTCCACGTCGTCGACGACTCGCTGCTGATCAAAGAGGACGGGATCTTAGGATCCGAGTTCCTGATCGATCACGGGGCAACCATAGATTACGCGCACAAGCGGGTCGAATGGGGAACCTTTTGCATACCGTTCGCCACCTCGAAAGTATCGGTACCCAAGCGAAGCTCCACGTCGCTACAAGTGAATATAGCGAATCCAGAGATACGAGAGGGATACGTTCCCAGAATCGACATAGGCAAGGGAATCTACTTGGGCGAGGCCCTGGTAACCAACCGCAAAGGCCGCGCCTACATCAGGGTCGTTAATACGACGAGCAGGAAGGTAAAAATCACCGTACCCACGGTGACGCTGGAAGAATTCGAAGAAACGAATCATCGTACAGAATCAAGGGCGTGCAACGTCATCAAGACGGACCCTCGAAATCGATTCGAGGCCATCGTGGAATTATTGAGACTGGAGCATCTCAATACGGAGGAGAGGGCGAGCGTTGAGAAGCTGATAAGAAAAAATCAAGACAGGTTCCATTTACCTGGTGAAACGTTGGAAGGAACAGGAATCCTGGAGCACAGGATACATACCACGGATGACATTCCGGTAAACACGCGCCAGTACAGATACCCCCCGGTGCATAGATCGGAAATCAACAGACAAATTCAAGAATTGTTGGACACGGATGTCGTGGAAGAATCCGTGTCCCCGTATAACTCGCCGCTGTGGATCGTACCGAAGAAACCGGACTCCCACGGAAATAAGCGTTGGCGGTTGGTCATCGACTATAGGAAATTGAACGACAAAACCATAGGGGACGCATTCCCCTTGCCCAATATCACGGAAATACTGGACCAACTGGGCAGTGCCAAGTATTTCTCAACCTTCGACCTAGCGTCGGGGTTCCATCAAATAAAAATGGCGGAAGGAGACGCGCACAAAACGGCCTTCTCGACCCCATACGGACACTATCAATTTACGAGAATGCCGTTCGGACTCAAGAACGCTCCGGCCACCTTTCAGAGATTGATGAACAGCGTTTTGTCCGGCCTACAAGGGACGGAACTGTTCGTCTATTTGGACGACATCGTGATATACTCGAGCTCGTTGGCCGAGCACCAAATTAAATTTCAGAAACTGGCGGAAAGACTGCGAAACGCTAAATTACAGTTACAACCGGACAAGTGCGAATTTTTGAGACACGAGGTCAATTATCTGGGTCACATCATCAGCGAAGAAGGTGTCAGACCGGACCCTCAAAAGATCGAAGCTGTGCAACGATTCCCTAGACCCCGAACGCCGAAGGGAATAAAACAATTTCTAGGATTGGCGGGATACTATCGGAGATTCATCCCCGAATTCTCCAAAACCGCCAAACCCTTGACTCGATTGTTGAAGAAGGATACAAAATTCGCGTGGGACGCTGACCAGGAAAAGGCGTTCGAGACGTTGAGAAACGCGCTGATAACAGAACCCATATTGCAGTACCCGGATTTCAGTAAAACGTTCAACCTAACGACCGACGCGTCCGGATACGCGATCGGAGGAGTCTTGAGTCAAGGACCGATAGGGAAGGATTTGCCCGTCGCTTACGCCTCTCGATTACTAAACGCTGCTGAACAAAAGTACTCGACCATCGAGAAGGAGTGTTTGGCCATACTTTACTGCGTCACTCACTTCAGACCGTACCTGTACGGACGGAAATTCAACATAATCACCGACCACAAACCGTTGGTGTGGCTAAACTCCATCAAAGATCCGACGTCGCGGATATGGAAGTGGAAGCTAAAACTATCGGACTACGAGTTCGAGATACAGCACAAGTGTGGACGAGCGAACGCCAACGCGGACGCCTTGTCGAGAAACCCGCCGGAGGTTTGCCTCCCGATAAGAAAGCGTCAGGAGGAAGCTGACGAAGAAGCAGAAGAGCCGCGACCTAAGAGGAGATTTTTCCCCTCTTCGTCGTCGGACGACTCACTGATTTACGATCCGCGACCGAAGGAGAAGAAGCGTCCGGGATCGCCGTTGCAATCGCCGGAACGGAAAAGAATATCTCTGTTTCGAGACCCCGACACGTCGGTGGACTCGCCTCCCCACTCGAACACGCCCCCGGGAGACCGAGTCGTCGACACGCAAGAACTCCAACAGTCGATGCGACTCGAAGAACCAGCAGAGGAAGTCGTCGAAGTTCGACCCCGGAACTGGCTGGAAGAATTTCCCAATTCTGAGGGGGAAGGGGACGACCTAATCGTCGACGCTTCACCCACGATCGACACGACGGAAGACACCAACGTGTTCCCGTACACGCGCAGTCCGGCGTACGTTATCAGGGAAGTCCGAGACTCGTTACCAAAACTGAAGGACCACAAAGTCATATTCATCGATATGCAAGGGAGTCCGATCGACGAAGGAGCAAAGGAGATCGCACGATCGGGCCTCTTAACGTCCTACATCGATTTGACGCTCGAACGCGCCCGTCTGAAGACCGAGCAGGGCAAATACCTCATAGCCCTGCCGGTGAAGGAAAACCCGAGAACGCGTATAGAACCCCAAAACGTACAGGGCTGTTTGTCCTCGTTGCTGGACGTGATCAGAGAAAGGGACCTAGGATCGTTCTCCATCGCTCGAACCGAGACTCTGGACGAAGTACCATGGCGATACGTAATGAACGAACTTAAGAAAGTATTCCACGACGAGAACGTTCGGATCACCATTTGCACGGGAGAAGTGACCGTTCCGCCACCAGAGGCCAGACAATACATCATCGAGGAGAAACACGCGTCGGCATCGGGAGGACACAAAGGGGTGACAAAAACCTACCACAGGATAAGGCAACTGTACAATTGGGACAACATGAAGAAGGAAATCCAACAATTCGTGAGAGAGTGCAAGGAGTGCCAACTGAAAAAACTCACGAGAATCAAGACCAAACAACCTATGATACTGACCGATACGCCCGGCAAAGCGTTCGACAAAGTCAGTATGGACATCGTCGGACCCTTGCCTAGCACCAAAAAGGGCAACAAATACATACTAACCATGCAGGATCTACTAACCAAATATTCCCTAGCCATACCTCTCGAACGAACCACATCTGCGGACATCGCGGACGCGTTCGTTAAAAATCTTATCTGCCGTTTCGGATCGCCCCGAGCGATCCTGACCGACCAAGGAACGAATTTTACATCCTCATTGATGAAGAATGTGGCAAAGAAATTTCACATAAAACATTACGTCACGTCGGCGTATCATCCGCAGAGCAACGGTTCCATCGAGAGGTCTCACCACGTATTAGTGGAGTATCTGAAGCAGTACATAAACAACGGTCGTAACAGCTGGGACGACTGGTTGGAGCTGGCAATGTTTTCGTACAACACGTCGGTACACGAGGGAACCAGATTCTCGCCGCACGAATTAGTGTTTGGGCAAATAGCCAGGGAACCCGCGAGCGAAAAACCGATTAGCGAGAATCTGGAGCCAACGTACGCGGACTACCTGCGGAATCTCTACTATAAGATCGACGACGTTCAAGCAAAAGCTCGCGACAACCTTCAGCTCGCGAAGATCAGATCGAAAGAATACTACGATCGGGCTATAAACCCGCAGAACTTTAAAACAGGAGACCTGGTGTACATGATCCGGGAACCCCGAAAAGGAAAATTCGCGGACCAATACACCGGTCCACACAAAGTCATCGGGATACTATCAAATCAGAACGTCAAAATCTCCATCGACGGTAGTCCGCGGACAGTACATATAAATAAACTGAAACTAGCGTATCTGAAAAATAGAATGTAAGCGATCGATCGGCCGACGGCGCGAGCAGATTCCATCGAGACGCGCGCACTCAACGCGTGACAATGCAATTTGCAGAATGAAAATCCCCTGCGAATCTTTGGAAGGGGAGGTCGAGGACCAAGAGTTCCAAGGCCCCTGGGACGGGGTCCTTCCTGCGAACCATCCCCAGGCTTACGGCGAGCTGTCGCAATTATATTGCACGACGATAAAGAGAGACACGGCTTGCATATACGTGCGGACCGGGAGACGAGTGTGCGTGCCCTGTTACGCCAAACTGCCACCCGAGGTCCAACAAACGTACCAGCCAGGAGGCTGGCACAATCTGTGCAACTACGACTCGACACTGGCCATCGCCAACTGCATCCTGTGCAACGAGAACTTCGTCTTCGTCAGACCGGCACAGGAATGCACCGAATGTATCGAGACGTACTTCGAAATGTCCACTTCAGAGGAATGGGCGGTGCAAACGGGACGCGTCGTTGACGTGATCACGCGATGGTGAATTAACGCGCGCCGACGAGTTTGGATCGGGGCTATGGGTTCGTAGGAAGGCGGCAACGTCGAGACGAATTTGGGACGCCGCTGAGAGCGCCCCCGCCCCCGCCCCCACCGACAACCAATCCCAAACCTAAACTAATTACCGAAGCGGCCAACAGTGGCCTCGTCGCTGACGTTGATCGATCGAAACGTTTCACGCCGCGTAATTAGAGAGTAATGCGTACTCGCGTATAGTCCCTACAAACGCGAATTCCAGTAATAAAGCGCGTGCGGTAATGTAAAGAATCGTTATTTTGTTTTGTTTCTTTGTACAGGAATTCACCATGTTCCTATGTATGTTAATATTGATTTACGCTCGAGTTGCCTGGGCTCTCGTCGGTTACGATTGCAACGGACAACACCTGAACGTAACTACGGTGTCGCTCAATTCGATCGGGGATTGCGACATCACACCAATCAAGACGCAGTCTCGAGAAGTCTACATCCAACTGCTTCAACTCTCGGAATTCAACTACGCACCGGTCATTTCGTGTAAAATCGAAATATCAAGAATAGTGTACCACTGCGGCATGCACTCACACATCTCCGCTGTCCACAACGGCCTGAACGAATATCTCGAGGACATAACCGACCAACAATGCAAGCGAATGCACGAGGACGGCTCGTTCTCCTTGGGAAACAATGGCTACATAACCGGACTGACGGTAAACAAAACTACAACTCGAACGTTTACCATGGCTGGGACTTTGACGAACGACGGCCGTTGTACCGGCGCCCAATTCTCCGACCCCTACGGAACTTGGGAAAACGTCGTGGTGCAGGCGGTGGCAAGATTTTCGATTAAATCCGCCAACGTACCAGTACGAATGGACGCCGACAAGATCATTCTAAAATCAGGAACCATCTGCAGTTTCCAAAGCGGATTCTGTCTGGACAGCGAGAACGGACACACGTTCTGGAGTCCTTTCCCGCCGTCGTCTTGCAAATTTGACCGATACGACGTACTGTACGAGGGTATCGCGTCCAAAATCACCGAAGAAGACAAACAGCAAACCGACTCACCGGTCTACGCTCTTACCACGCAAGACATAACGTTCGCGCTCTCCAAGGTGGGCGAACAACACTTGTGCGGCTACACCCTCTCGCAAACGGAACATCCGAAACTGTTCATACTGGAAACCACCAGAGAGCGAACATTCACGCAACCGAAGAAACTCCCGGTTGAAAATTTAGACATTTTTACGTACATAAATTCTAAATTCGTATACGTCGAGAGACACGTCAAAACGCAAATGACGACGTTGTATCAAAATTTATTGAAACAACGATGTCTCCTGGAGCAACAAGTGCTCAGCAACGCTCTCGCAGTGGCCACTTTGAAACCGGACGAATTCGCCTACACCGTCATGAAGTCCCCAGGACACATGGCGTTAACAGCCGGTGAAGTCATCCACATCATCAAATGCGTACCGGTACAAGTGAGGGTGAGACATTCGAACGAATGTTACACAGAATTGCCAGTTTGGCACGGAAACCGTTCGGCGTTTATCACGCCGAAATCCCACATTCTTACCGCTCACGGGACACAGAGAGAATGCAGTCACGTCCTCCCCGTGATGTACGTGATCAATCAAGCCTGGCATCGAATCTCCCCTCGGCCGGTCGAGGTAGGCCAGCCGCACGTGCTACACCCTATGACGCGTACAAATTGGCGTTACACCGCCCCGGCGACACTCGCAACCAGCGGTATTTACACGCAAGGAGACTTGGAAAACTTGCGAGACCACATCATGTTCCCGGCCGAAAAAGCGGCGGTTTTGAACACGATCGTCAGGGGAGCGACGGGAAAGGGCGTGGCGCAAGGATCGATATCCCTAACGAGCATGTTCGACGAGGAAACCATGGCAAAATTGGCCGAAGACGCAGTTTCACGCTTTTGGAACGGATTCATTACGCTTGGATCAGCCAGCGCAGGAATATTGGCAATATTCGTCCTGCTGAAATTCGTAAAAGCAGTTGCCGATACATTCATTCATGGATACCAGCTACACGCGATCTACGGATGCGGTTTCCAACTCATCGGTGCTGTGTGGAGTTCTCTGTCGCACCTCTTGATCCGGAAAGGCGAAAGAAGCAGACAATACGCGGCATCCCGCGACGTGGATGCTTTCAACCAAGGTACATCAACTACCGCTTCTCCACCGAAACCGACACTCCGAGAGTTCAGGCAAACCGTTCGCGAACTGGAGCAAATTTCCTCCAGAAATTTGCTTCCCAAGGGGGAAGGTGTCACGTCCCGGGATTCTCCGAAACGTGACGATGCGTAGGTACAACGCGCACCCGAATCGACCCACTACCAGGATACAGGGTAGGTTGTGGTTAGTGTGGCCGTGGGGGCGCCAGTTTTTAACAGCGTAAGAATTGCATCGAAATCAGGAAAAAGCCATACTCTTCGATATATAAGAATTTCGTGGTTTTTGGAAACAAAAATCGAAAAATCAAAAATTCGCCAGGTTGATCGCCGTCCCACTGGAATACTACCCAGGAAACCAGAATTCGAATACGGACGTTCCTAGTGGTACCTACTGTACTTTCCACCAAAAATCGGACATTTTGCCGTCATGCCACCAGTAAACGGTAAACATTAGGAAGAAACGCAAAGAGGACAAAGTTAAACTGTATCGTGCCGGCTATAAAATAGCCTGTCCACTTTTTCCGAAACTTCCAATGAAAATTTTGAGATAACGAATTCAAATTCTTTAAACGAAGAGATAGCGAGCCGGGTCGGGGCGGCTAGAAGTCGTTGACTTACTGCCGAAGTAGAACGCTAGAAAATCGAGACTCGCATCTAACCCAAACCTAACCTAACCGAAATTCCGAAAAACCCTAATCCAAACCTGACCCCCTGGGCCAAAAACCCTATCATACCCAAACCTAACCTAAACCGGACCCAAAAATAGGTCCAACCGAATCCTAACCTAACCAAAGTTTATATATAATTTATCGCAAACCTGACCCAAACCAGACCCAAACCTAAACCAAACCTAACCACAATTTATGTACAACATCGCGCAAACCTAACCTACACAACCACCTGATATAAATCAAACCTAACCCAAACATAACCCAAACCTAACCCAAACCTAACTCAAACCTAACCGAAACCCAACCAAAACTCGTGTGCAGCATAACACCGACCTAACCGACACAACCACCCAATATAATCCAAACCTGACCCAACCGATGGCAATTCCCAAATTGTCACAAAGTAGCCAATCCATCTCGCTATTACCCGTAACCAATAAAAATGTATGTTACCATAGGCAGTACTCTACCACACATCGACGTACGGCCACACACACACACACACTGATAATTGTCCTGATGGTAGCATTAAGTCTAAGCAACTTCTTAAGTTAAGAAAACAGGGGTAAACGTGAGTATGCTGACTCACCTATGATAAGATAGATTATAAGAATACGTAGATTAAGAACCGTGACGAATCAGGGTGTGCGGACCAATCCGTGTTTGTCCTTTCAAGTTAAGGACAAGCACGGATAAGTGCTGACGACAATAGCGAAGGGATAGCGCTGTCTCGCACGTGGGCATTCCAGAGTCAAGGCCTGGGAAAGGATCGGGTAATAATCCGCTGAACAAGACGATATACCTCGATGCATCAGCATCCGTTCCCAGAGCGATAACAACTGTCGCTCAGGAATGCACACGTTGCAAAGATACGAAGCGCGAGAACCGTCGCGAGGGCGATAACAACTGTCGCTCAGGAATGCACACGTTGCAAAGATACGAAGCGCGAGAACCGTCGCGAGGGCGATAACAACTGTCGCTCGGGAATGCACACGTTGCAGAAATACGAACCGCGAGAACCGTCGCGGAACAGTCGTTCCCAGGACGGTGGCCCCTGCTGCATCAGCATCTTCTGGCTGCGGCAGTAGGGGCTGCTGCATCAGCACCTGGGAGGAATAAAAGAGCGGAGCGAACGGTCGCAAGGCAGTTCAGTTCCAACCGAGAAGTTAGAAACATCAAGTTCTATACGAGTGAAGTTCAATCCGGTAGTCTAACGGTGAAGTTCGACGAGTTCGTTGTAGTTGCGCCTGTAAGCGGCAAATCGTCAGCACGATCCACCATTTGTTACTTGTACTCTCAACTGTAGTCGACCGATAGGTAAAGGTGAGCATTAATAAACAGTAACACTTGACATTTCATCGGTCTTCCATTTTATACGAACAACTTACTACTCGCCGAATGTGTTCGGTAGATGCCCGCTGGAAATAGGCGAAGGCGTAGGAGAGGGGTCCAGTCGCGGCTCCGCCACAATATCAGGCGCCGGGAGCTGATCGCCGCCCGTCGCGTGCAATTGGCGCAAGAGACTGGGCCGTTGATCGACCTGACGTTAGATTCTCCACCGGCGCCAGTCGACCTGACGCTGGATTCTCCACGGGCGCCGATCGACTCGACAACCGCTGGCGCCGGGGCCGTTCCGTCCATCATCGACTTGACAGTCGGGGGTTCGCCCGAGCCCTCGACTTCGCGGGGTCCCTCCGCCCAAACACCCGTGTTGCCTTCCTCGCCTCACGCATCGCCTTTGTCCATCTCATACTCCCCCATCTCCCACGCATCCGAACAAACTCCGCAGCCCTTCGCTAGACGACAACTAGTTTACTCGTCATCCCCGGCTCAGACAACTACATCCTCGGTAGATTCAAGGGCAACCACGCCCGAATACTACCGGCCCTATATCGACCCCCCGGTCAGTCCCCCATCCCCGCAACAGCAACTCGACCCTCCGGACAGCGACGAGGAGTGGCCACATCAACAGATTTATCCGAATTACCCGGGATATTATCCCGTATTTATTAGCGACCGGTTCCCTGGTCAACCAAACGTCCCCGAAGGCGAGCCGGTCCCGGAAGAGTATCATACGTTGTTATTTCAAACTATATTTCTCCGCGAGGAATAATGTAACAGCCTCCACTGTATTAAATAAGAAAAAAAAAAGAAAGTGGACGTAAATATAACTCATAAACAATCGATACCAATTGTTTTCCTGACCCCACCGCATCTTAACGTCCCGATCCCGGTTGACTGTCCTAAGAGACCAGTCACAGATCGAAATTGCGAGCGTATCCTGTTGAAGATTCGGCGCACGTTCCCGCTGGGCAACACGGATCCCGACGAGGACGTAACACCGTCGATGCAAAACGATTGGAAACATCGAATAGCACGTATTCGTGCAAATTATCGATGGAAAGAACGATTGCGGGAGCTGGGATGTGAATCCTTACTTACCGTCGATGCAAAACGATTGCAAACATCGAATAGCACGTATTCGTGCAAAGTATCCATAGAAAGCACGATTGCGGGAGCTGGGAAGTGAATACTTACCTACCGTTGATGCAAAACGATTGGAAACATCGAACACCACGTATTCGTGCAAATTATCGATGGAAAGAACGATTGCGGGAGCCGGGAAGTGAATACTTACCTACCGTTGATGCAAAACGATTGGAAACATCGAATAGCACGTATTCGTGCAAATTATCGATGGAAAGAACGATTGCGGGAGCTGGGAAGTGAATACTTACCTAACGTTGATGCAAAACGATTGGAAACATCGAATAGCACGTATTCCTGCAAATTATCGATGGAAAGAACGATTGCGGGAGCCGGGAAGTGAATCTTTACCTACCGTTGATGCAAAACGATTGGAAACATCGAATATCACGTATTCGTGCCAATTATCCAATCGTTTTGCATCGACGGTAGGTAAGGATTCACTTCCCGGCTCCCGCAATCGTTCTTTCCATCGATAATTTGCACGAATACGTGGTGTTCGATGTTTCCAATCGTTCTGCATCAACGTTAGGTAAGTATTCACTTCCCAGCTCCCGCAATCGTTCTTTCTATGGTTAATTTGCACGAATACGTGCTATTCGATGTTTGCAATCGTTTTGCATCGACGGTAGGCACGGATTCACTTCCCAGCTCCCGCAATCGTTCTTTCCATCGATAATTTGCACGAATACGTGCCATTCGATGTTTCCAATCGTTTTGCATCAACGTTAGGTAAGCATTCACTTCCCGGCTCCCGCAATCGTACTTTCCATGGATAATTTGCACGAATACGTGCTATTCGATGTTTCCAATCGTTTTGCATCAACGGTAGGTAAGTATTCACTTCCCAGCTCCGGCAATCGTTCTTTCCAAATTGTCGATAGAAAGAACGATTGCGGGAGCTGGGAAGTGAATCCTTACCTACCGTCGATGCAAAACGATTGCAAACATCGAATAGCACGTATTCGTGCAAATTATCCATAGAAAGAACGATTGCGGGAGCTGGGAAGTGAATACTTACCTAACGTTGATGCAAAACGATTGGAAACATCGAACACCACGTATTCGTGCAAATTATCGATGGAAAGAACGATTGCGGGAGCTGGGAAGTGAATCCTTACCTACCGTCAATGCAAAACGATTGGAAACATCGAATAGTACGTATTCGTGCAAATTATCGATGGAAAGAACGATTGCGGGAGCCGGGAAGTGAATGCTTACCTAACGTTTATGCAAAACGATTGGAAACATCGAACATAACGTATTCGTGCAAATTATCGATAGAAAGAACGATTGCGGGAGCTGGGAAGTGAATCCTTACCTACCGTCGATGCAAAACGATTGCAAACATCGAATAGCACGTATTCGTGCAAATTATCCATAGAAAGAACGATTGCGGGAGCTGGGAAGTGAATACTTACCTACCGTTGATGCAAAACGATTGGAAACATCGAGTAGCACGGTATTCGTGCAAATTATCGATGGAAAGAACGATTGCGGGAGCCGGGAAGTGAATCCTTACCTATCGTTGATGCAAAACGATTGGAAACATCGAACATCACGTATTCGTGAAAATTATCGATAGAAAGAACGATTGCGGGAGCTGGGAAGTGAATCCTTACCTACCGTCGATGCAAAACGATTGGAAACATCGAATAGCACGTATTCGTGCAAATTATCGATGGAAAGAACGATTGCGGGAGCCGGGAAGTGAATCCTTACCTACCGTTGATGCAAAACGATTGGAAACATCGAACATCACGTATTCGTGAAAATTATCGATAGAAAGAACGATTGCGGGAGCGGGGAAGTGAATCCTTACCTACCGTCGATGCAAAACGATTGGAAACATCGAATAGCACGTATTCGTGCAAATTATCGATGGAAAGAACGATTGCGGGAGCCGGGAAGTGAATCCTTACCTACCGTTGATGCAAAACGATTGGAAACATCGAACATCACGTATTCGTGCAAATTATCGATAGAAAGAACGATTGCGGGAGCTGGGAAGTGAATCCTTACCTACCGTCGATGCAAAACGATTGGAAACATCGAATATCACGTATTCGTGCCAATTATCCAATCGTTTTGCATCGACGGTAGGTAAGGATTCACTTCCCAGCTCCCGCAATCGTTCTTTCCATCGATAATTTGCACGAATACGTGCCATTCGATGTTTCCAATCGTTTTGCATCGACGGTAGGTAAGGATTCACTTCCCAGCTCCCGCAATCGTTCTTTCTATCGATAATTTGCACGAATACGTGATGTTCGATGTTTTCAATCGCTTTGCATCAACGTTAGGTAAGTATTCACTTCCCAGCTCCCGCAATCGTTCTTTCTATGGATAATTTGCACGAATACGTGCTATTCGATGTTTGCAATCGTTTTGCATCGACGGTAGGTAAGGATTCACTTCCCAGCTCCCGCAATCGTTCTTTCCATCGATAATTTGCACGAATACGTGCCATTCGATGTTTCCAATCGTTTTGCATCAACTTTAGGTAAGCATTCACTTCCCAGCTCCCGCAATCGTTCTTTCCATGGATAATTTGCACGAATACGTGCTATTCGATGTTTCCAATCGTTTTGCATCGACGGTAGGTAAGGATTCACTTCCCAGCTCCCGCAATCGTCCTTTCTATCGATAATTTGCACGAATACGTGCTATTCGATGTTTCCAATCGTTTTGCATCAACGGTAGGTAAGTATTCACTTCCCAGCTCCCGCAATCGTTCTTTCTATCGATAATTTGCACGAATACGTGATGTTCAATGTTTCCAATCGTTTTGCATAAACGATAGGTAAGGATTCACTTCCCGGCTCCCGCAATCGTTCTTTCCATCGATAATTTGCACGAATACGTGCTATTCGATGTTTGCAATCGTTTTGCATCGACGGTAGGTAAGGATTCACTTCCCAGCTCCCGCAATCGTTCTTTCCATCGATAATTTGCACGAATACGTGCCATTCGATGTTTCCAATCGTTTTGCATCGACGGTAGGTAAGGATTCACTTCCCAGCTCCCGCAATCGTTCTTTCTATCGATAATTTGCACGAATACGTGCTATTCGATGTTTCCAATCGTTTTGCATCAACGGTAGGTAAGTATTCACTTCCCAGCTCCCGCAATCGTTCTTTCTATCGATAATTTGCACGAATACGTGATGTTCAATGTTTCCAATCGTTTTGCATCAACGATAGGTAAGGATTCACTTCCCAGCTCCCGCAATCGTTCTTTCTATCGATAATTTGCACGAATACGTGCTATTCGATGTTTCCAATCGTTTTGCATCGACGGTAGGTAAGGATTCACTTCCCAGCTCCCGCAATCGTTCTTTCCATCGATAATTTGCACGAATACGTGCCATTCGATGTTTCCAATCGTTTTGCATCTACGGTAGGTAAGGATTCACTTCCCAGCTCCCGCAATCGTTCTTTCTATCGATAATTTGCACGAATACGTGTTGTTCGATGTTTCCAATCGTTTTGCATCAACGTTAGGTAAGGATTCATTTCCCGGCTCCCGCAATCGTTCTTTCCATCGATAATTTGCACGAATAAGTGCTATTCGATGTTTCCAATCGTGTTGCATCGACGGTCGGTAAGCATTCACTTCCCAGCTCCGGCAATCGTTCTTTCCAAATTATCGATAGAAAGAACGATTGCGGGAGCTGGGAAGTGAATCCTTACCTACCGTCGATGCAAAACGATTGGAAACATCGAATAGCACGTATTCGTGCAAATTATCGATGGAAAGAACGATTGCGGGAGCTGGGATGTGAATCCTTACTTACCGTCGATGCAAAACGATTGCAAACATCGAATAGCACGTATTCGTGCAAAGTATCCATTGAAAGCACGATTGCGGGAGCTGGGAAGTGAATACTTACCTACCGTTGATGCAAAACGATTGGAAACATCGAACACCACGTATTCGTGCAAATTATCGATGGAGAGAACGATTGCGGGAGCCGGGAAGTGAATACTTACCTACCGTTGATGCAAAACGATTGGAAACATCGAATATCACGTATTCGTGCCAATTATCCAATCGTTTTGCATCGACGGTAGGTAAGGATTCACTTCCCGGCTCCCGCAATCGTTCTTTCCATCGATAATTTGCACGAATACGTGGTGTTCGATGTTTCCAATCGTTCTGCATCAACGTTAGGTAAGTATTCACTTCCCAGCTCCCGCAATCGTTCTTTCTATGGATAATTTGCACGAATACGTGCTATTCGATGTTTGCAATCGTTTTGCATCGACAGTAGGTACGGATTCACTTCCCAGCTCCCGCAATCGTTCTTTCCATCGATAATTTGCACGAATACGTGCCATTCGATGTTTCCAATCGTTTTGCATCAACGTTAGGTAAGCATTCACTTCCCGGCTCCCGCAATCGTTCTTTCCATGGATAATTTGCACGAATACGTGCTATTCGATGTTTCCAATCGTTTTGCATCAACGGTAGGTAAGTATTCACTTCCCAGCTCCCGCAATCGTTCTTTCTATGGATAATTTGCACGAATACGTGCTATTCGATGTTTGCAATCGTTTTGCATCGACGGTAGGTAAGGATTCACTTCCCAGCTCCCGCAATCGTTCTTTCCATCGATAATTTGCACGAATACGTGCCATTCGATGTTTCCAATCGTTTTGCATCAACGTTAGGTAAGCATTCACTTCCCGGCTCCCGCAATCGTTCTTTCCATGGATAATTTGCACGAATACGTGCTATTCGATGTTTCCAATCGTTTTGCATCAACGGTAGGTAAGTATTCACTTCCCACCTCCCGCAATCGTTCTTTCTATGGATAATTTGCACGAATACGTGCTATTCGATGTTTGCAATCGTTTTGCATCGACGGTAGGTAAGGATTCACTTCCCAGCTCCCGCAATCGTTCTTTCCATCGATAATTTGCACGAATACGTGCCATTCGATGTTTCCAATCGTTTTGCATAGACGGTAGGTAAGGATTCACTTCCCAGCTCTCGCAATCGTTCTTTCTATCGATAATTTGCACGAATACGTGATGTTCAATGTTTCCAATCGTTTTGCATCAACGATAGGTAAGGATTCACTTCCCGGCTCCCGCAATCGTTCTTTCCATCGATAATTTGCACGAATACGTGCTATTCGATGTTTGCAATCGTTTTGCATCGACGGTAGGTAAGGATTCACTTCCCAGCTCCCGCAATCGTTCTTTCCATCGATAATTTGCACGAATACGTGCCATTCGATGTTTCCAATCGTTTTGCATCGACGGTAGGTAAGGATTCACTTCCCAGCTCCCGCAATCGTTCTTTCTATCGATAATTTGCACGAATACGTGCTATTCGATGTTTCCAATCGTTTTGCATCGACGGTAGGTAAGGATTCACTTCCCAGCTCCCGCAATCGTTCTTTCTATCGTTAATTTGCACGAATACGTGCTATTCGATGTTTCCAATCGTTTTGCATCAACGTTAGGTAAGCATTCACTTCCCGGCTCCCGCAATCGTTCTTTCCATGGATAATTTGCACGAATACGTGCTATTCGATGTTTCCAATCGTTTTGCATCAACGGTAGGTAAGTGTTACGTCCTGGTTTGATTGTTCTCGTTAATTCCTTGATGAACCAATCGAGACGCAACTATATGATTTTATTCTTGTGTGCTTGTGTAGATATCGTTTGTAAATAGTAGGGTACGTTCGCATTTTTGATCGTGACTATTCCCAGGGTAGGGTTAAGTCAACGAGCATCGGGAACGTTGGGATAATAACGATTGTATATTGGTTATTTGTTACCGTATACGTGTAGACGTTGTTATTATTGCGGTGCCTTGTTACGTTCGTGATATGGTCCGTAACGAGGATCGTGAGGTGGAAGGCCATCCACGCATAGACGCTCCGAGGGTAGTTCGATGGTGTAGAGCTTCCAGGCGGGATGCGAACTCGTTCCGAGTTCTCCTTCCTTGTGGCTGTCGGAATGGGGTGTGACCACTCCCAAGAGATGTTGCTTCGTGAGTAGCGGTTTGTAATATGCCCGCACCAAACGACGTACTTGTTCTTTACGACCGGCACGGCGAGTTTTAGCCATCGAGCTTATTTAATTCAGATATGGTTTCTGATTAACAATAGCGACAACTGAATTGTACTGTGCAGGAAAGCCGTGCGTATAACTCGAGCAGATCGTCTTCTCAAAGAGAATACACCAGCGATGCCTGCGTGAACCATGAGCAGATGGTCTTCTCTATGGTTCGTAATAGAATTCAGAGTCCAGCCAGAAAATATTATTTAATGCGAAAAGCTCGATGTCTGGTTTAAGGTACACTCGTAAATGAATTAGAGAACACTGTGTCTAATGAACATGATAACAACTATATTATATCACTTGGTAGTTACACTGGGTTACAAGATTTAATTATAACTAACAACACGAAGTTACTTGGCTGACTCTCGGATCAGAACTGTTTGTGATGTTCTCGGCTGCCTAAGCAGAACTGACTGTGTGTACTCACTATGATTGACGTCGATTATCGATGTGTATGGTCCGACTGCCGTAGCAGAACTGACTTTCCAGTAGCTGCTCAGCTCCTTTTATTCTTATAAAGTGCTGATGCAGCTGGCGACTGTCTGTCGTCACTGGATACTTTGTACGTGGTAACGAATGCTGACGCGACAGTCTCATTGTGTGGTAACGAATGCTGACGCGACAGTCTCATCTCTCCGCGAACGGATGTTGTTGCGACAAGTCCGTCGCTGGGAAGATGCAATCTGATCTGTTCACAAAGTTTCTCGAGGCCAGAATGCAGACGTGCAGGATAATGGAATCGTGCTAATCTTATTCAGCACTTTTATGTTTAATGCTGACTTGGCGTCCATACTTCTGTGCATGCACTTCCAGCAGCGAGAGCTCAGTCTGTTGCGCGACTCTGAACGAGACGGTAGTGTTAGCGACTTACATCAATGGTCGCGCTCCTTCTTATCTTATGTAACTTCGTGGTTCATTGTGATTACTCAAAAGTCTTTTCCCCTTGATTTAAAAGTGATTTTAATTGAATAAATATATTTGTATTGTAGTTTTTGAGCAATCATACGGAACATTAAAACCGCAGTGCAGCATAAGTGATTTTGTGATATCTGTGATTCCAGATGCCGAATTCTGAGATAGCCGCACCGCGTTTGTTTTGGTGAGTGACTTTTACTTATTTTAAGTGATACCATATAAACGAATCAGTATGTTCACAATTCAACGGCAATATTCCTATATTATATTGTGTTTCTTAATTGAATCCTAGTCAAGGCATAGCTTGGAGTACGTGTAGAACGTGCTGATTCGTTTGAGGTTTATAAATAGACATTGTTACGTTCCGGTCAGTCCCGGGACGTGACACTATCGATAATTTGCACGAATACGTGATGTTCAATGTTTCCAATCGTTTTGCATCAACGATAGGTAAGGATTCACTTCCCGGCTCCAGCAATCGTTCTTTCCATCGATAATTTGCACGAATACGTACTATTCGATGTTTGCAATCGTTTTGCATCGACGGTAGGTAAGGATTCACTTCCCAGCTCCCGCAATCGTTCTTTCCATCGATAATTTGCACGAATACGTGCCATTCGATGTTTCCAATCGTTTTGCATCGACGGTAGGTAAGGATTCACTTCCCAGCTCCCGCAATCGTTCTTTCCATCGATAATTTGCACGAATACGTGCCATTCGATGTTTCCAATCGTTTTGCATCGACGGTAGGTAAGGATTCACTTCCCAGCTCCCGCAATCGTTCTTTCTATCGATAATTTGCACGAATACGTGCTATTCGATGTTTCCAATCGTTTTGCATCGACGGTAGGTAAGGATTCACTTCCCAGCTCCCGCAATCGTTCTTTCTATCGTTAATTTGCACGAATACGTGTTGTTCGATGTTTCCAATCGTTTTGCATCAACGTTAGGTAAGGATTCATTTCCCGGCTCCCGCAATCGTTCTTTCCATCGATAATTTGCACGAATACGTGCTATTCGATGTTTCCAATCGTGTTGATTCGACGGTCGGTAAGCATTCACTTCCCAGCTCCGGCAATCGTTCTTTCCAAATTATCGATAGAAAGAACGATTGCGGGTGCTGGGAAGTGAATCCTTACCTACCGTCGATGCAAAACGATTGCAAACATCGAATAGCACGTATTCGTGCAAATTATCCATAGAAAGAACGATTGCGGGAGCTGGGAAGTGAATACTTACCTAACGTTGATGCAAAACGATTGGAAACATCGAACACCACGTATTCGTGCAAATTATCGATGGAAAGAACGATTGCGGGAGCTGGGAAGTGAATCCTTACCTACCGTCAATGCAAAACGATTGGAAACATCGAACACCACGTATTCGTGCAAATTATCGATGGAAAGAACGATTGCGGGAGCTGGGAAGTGAATCCTTACCTACCGTCGATGCAAAACGATTGGAAACATCGAATAGCACGATTGGAAACATCGAATAGCACGTATTCGTGCAAATTATCGATGGAAAGAACGATTGCGGGAGCCGGGAAGTGAATCCTTACCTATCGTTGATGCAAAACGATTGGAAACATCGAACATCACGTATTCGTGAAAATTATCGATAGAAAGAACGAGTGCGGGAGCTGGGAAGTGAATCCTTACCTACCGTCGATGCAAAACGATTGGAAACATCGAATAGCACGTATTCGTGCAAATTATCGATGGATAGAACGATTGCGGGAGCCGGGAAGTGAATCCTTACCTACCGTTGATGCAAAACGATTGGAAACATCGAACATCACGTATTCGTGAAAATTATCGATAGAAAGAACGATTGCGGGAGCGGGGAAGTGAATCCTTACCTACCGTCGATGCAAAACGATTGGAAACATCGAATAGCACGATTGGAAACATCGAATAGCACGTATTCGTGCAAATTATCGATGGAAAGAACGATTGCGGGAGCCGGGAAGTGAATCCTTACCTATCGTTGATGCAAAACGATTGGAAACATCGAACATCACGTATTCGTGAAAATTATCGATAGAAAGAACGAGTGCGGGAGCTGGGAAGTGAATCCTTACCTACCGTCGATGCAAAACGATTGGAAACATCGAATAGCACGTATTCGTGCAAATTATCGATGGATAGAACGATTGCGGGACCCGGGAAGTGAATCCTTACCTACCGTTGATGCAAAACGATTGGAAACATCGAACATCACGTATTCGTGAAAATTATCGATAGAAAGAACGATTGCGGGAGCTGGGAAGTGAATCCTTACCTACCGTCGATGCAAAACGATTGGATAATTGGCACGAATACGTGATATTCGATGTTTCCAATCGTTTTGCATCGACGGTAGGTAAGGATTCACTTCCCAGCTCCCGCAATCGTTCTTTCCATCGATAATTTGCACGAATACGTGCCATTCGATGTTTCCAATCGTTTTGCATCGACGGTAGGTAAGGATTCACTTCCCAGCTCCCGCAATCGTTCTTTCTATCGATAATTTGCACGAATACGTGATGTTCGATGTTTTCAATCGCTTTGCATCAACGTTAGGTAAGTATTCACTTCCCAGCTCCCGCAATCGTTCTTTCTATGGATAATTTGCACGAATACGTGCTATTCGATGTTTCCAATCGTTTTGCATCGACGGTAGGTAAGGATTCACTTCCCAGCTCCCGCAATCGTTCTTTCCATCGATAATTTGCACGAATACGTGCCATTCGATGTTTCCAATCGTTTTGCATCGATGGTAGGTAAGGATTCACTTCCCAGCTCCCGCAATCGTTCTTTCTATCGATAATTTGCACGAATACGTGCTATTCGATGTTTCCAATCGTTTTGCATCGACGGTAGGTAAGGATTCACTTCCCAGCTCCCGCAATCGTTCTTTCCATCGATAATTTGCACGAATACGTGCCATTCGATGTTTCCAATCGTTTTGCATCGACGGTAGGTAAGGATTCACTTCCCAGCTCCCGCAATCGTTCTTTCTATCGATAATTTGCACGAATACGTGTTGTTCGATGTTTCCTCTCGTTTTGCATCAACGTTAGGTAAGGATTCATTTCCCGGCTCCCGCAATCGTTCTTTCCATCGATAATTTGCACGAATACGTGCTATTCGATGTTTCCAATCGTGTTGCATCGACGGTCGGTAAGCATTCACTTCCCAGCTCCGGCAATCGTTCTTTCCAAATTATCGATAGAAAGAACGATTGCGGGAGCTGGGAAGTGAATCCTTACCTACCGTCGATGCAAAACGATTGGAAACATCGAATAGCACGTATTCGTGCAAATTATCGATGGAAAGAACGATTGCGGGAGCTGGGATGTGAATCCTTACTTACCGTCGATGCAAAACGATTGCAAACATCGAATAGCACGTATTCGTGCAAAGTATCCATAGAAAGCACGATTGCGGGAGCTGGGAAGTGAATACTTACCTACCGTTGATGCAAAACGATTGGAAACATCGAACACCACGTATTCGTGCAAATTATCGATGGAAAGAACGATTGCGGGAGCCGGGAAGTGAATACTTACCTACCGTTGATGCAAAACGATTGGAAACATCGAATAGCACGTATTCGTGCAAATTATCGATGGAAAGAACGATTGCGGGAGCTGGGAAGTGAATACTTACCTAACGTTGATGCAAAACGATTGGAAACATCGAATAGCACGTATTCGTGCAAACTATCGATGGAAAGAACGATTGCGGGAGCCGGGAAGTGAATCCTTACCTACCGTTGATGCAAAACGATTGGAAACATCGAATATCACGTATTCGTGCCAATTATCCAATCGTTTTGCATCGACGGTAGGTAAGGATTCACTTCCCGGCTCCCGCAATCGTTCTTTCCATCGATAATTTGCACGAATACGTGGTGTTCGATGTTTCCAATCGTTCTGCATCAACGTTAGGTAAGTATTCACTTCCCAGCTCCCGCAATCGTTCTTTCTATGGATAATTTGCACGAATACGTGCTATTCGATGTTTGCAATCGTTTTGCATCGACGGTAGGTACGGATTCACTTCCCAGCTCCCGCAATCGTTCTTTCCATCGATAATTTGCACGAATACGTGCCATTCGATGTTTCCTATCGTTTTGCATCAACGTTAGGTAAGCATTCACTTCCCGGCTCCCGCAATCGTTCTTTCCATGGATAATTTGCACGAATACGTGCTATTCGATGTTTCCAATCGTTTTGCATCAACGGTAGGTAAGTATTCACTTCCCAGCTCCCGCAATCGTTCTTTCTATGGATAATTTGCACGAATACGTGCTATTCGATGTTTGCAATCGTTTTGCATCGACGGTAGGTAAGGATTCACTTCCCAGCTCCCGCAATCGTTCTTTCCATCGATAATTTGCACGAATACGTGCCATTCGATGTTTCCAATCGTTTTGCATCAACGTTAGGTAAGCATTCACTTCCCGGCTCCCGCAATCGTTCTTTCCATGGATAATTTGCACGAATACGTGCTATTCGATGTTTCCAATCGTTTTGCATCAACGGTAGGTAAGTATTCAATTCCCACCTCCCGCAATCGTTCTTTCTATGGATAATTTGCACGAATACGTGCTATTCGATGTTTGCAATCGTTTTGCATCGACGGTATGTAAGGATTCACTTCCCAGCTCCCGCAATCGTTCTTTCCATCGATAATTTGCACGAATTCGTGCCATTCGATGTTTCCAATCGTTTTGCATAGACGGTAGGTAAGGATTCACTTCCCAGCTCTCGCAATCGTTCTTTCTATCGATAATTTGCACGAATACGTGATGTTCAATGTTTCCAATCGTTTTGCATCGACGGTAGGTAAGGATTCACTTCCCACCTCCCGCAATCGTTCTTTCCATCGATAATTTGCACGAATACGTGCCATTCGATGTTTCCAATCGTTTTGCATCGACGGTAGGTAAGGATTCACTTCCCAGCTCCCGCAATCGTTCTTTCTATCGATAATTTGCACGAATACGTGTTGTTCGATGTTTCCAATCGTTTTGCATCAACGTTAGGTAAGGATTCATTTCCCGGCTCCCGCAATCGTTCTTTCCATCGATAATTTGCACGAATACGTGCTATTCGATGTTTCCAATCGTGTTGCATCGACGGTCGGTAAGCATTCACTTCCCAGCTCCGGCAATCGTTCTTTCCAAATTATCGATAGAAAGAACGATTGCGGGAGCTGGGAAGTGAATCCTTACCTACCGTCGATGCAAAACGATTGGAAACATCGAATAGCACGTATTCGTGCAAATTATCGATGGAAAGAACGATTGCGGGAGCTGGGAAGTGAATACTTACCTAACGTTGATGCAAAACGATTGGAAACATCGAATAGCACGTATTCGTGCAAACTATCGATGGAAAGAACGATTGCGGGAGCCGGGAAGTGAATCCTTACCTACCGTTGATGCAAAACGATTGGAAACATCGAATATCACGTATTCGTGCCAATTATCCAATCGTTTTGCATCGACGGTAGGTAAGGATTCACTTCCCGGCTCCCGCAATCGTTCTTTCCATCGATAATTTGCACGAATACGTGGTGTTCGATGTTTCCAATCGTTCTGCATCAACGTTAGGTAAGTATTCACTTCCCAGCTCCCGCAATCGTTCTTTCTATGGATAATTTGCACGAATACGTGCTATTCGATGTTTGCAATCGTTTTGCATCGACGGTAGGTACGGATTCACTTCCCAGCTCCCGCAATCGTTCTTTCCATCGATAATTTGCACGAATACGTGCCATTCGATGTTTCCAATCGTTTTGCATCAACGTTAGGTAAGCATTCACTTCCCGGCTCCCGCAATCGTTCTTTCCATGGATAATTTGCACGAATACGTGCTATTCGATGTTTCCAATCGTTTTGCATCAACGGTAGGTAAGTATTCACTTCCCAGCTCCCGCAATCGTTCTTTCTATGGATAATTTGCACGAATACGTGCTATTCGATGTTTGCAATCGTTTTGCATCGACGGTAGGTAAGGATTCACTTCCCAGCTCCCGCAATCGTTCTTTCCATCGATAATTTGCACGAATACGTGCCATTCGATGTTTCCAATCGTTTTGCATCAACGTTAGGTAAGCATTCACTTCCCGGCTCCCGCAATCGTTCTTTCCATGGATAATTTGCACGAATACGTGCTATTCGATGTTTCCAATCGTTTTGCATCAACGGTAGGTAAGTATTCAATTCCCACCTCCCGCAATCGTTCTTTCTATGGATAATTTGCACGAATACGTGCTATTCGATGTTTGCAATCGTTTTGCATCGACGGTATGTAAGGATTCACTTCCCAGCTCCCGCAATCGTTCTTTCCATCGATAATTTGCACGAATACGTGCCATTCGATGTTTCCAATCGTTTTGCATAGACGGTAGGTAAGGATTCACTTCCCAGCTCTCGCAATCGTTCTTTCTATCGATAATTTGCACGAATACGTGATGTTCAATGTTTCCAATCGTTTTGCATCAACGATAGGTAAGGATTCACTTCCCAGCTCCCGCAATCGTTCTTTCCATCGATAATTTGCACGAATACGTGCTATTCGATGTTTGCAATCGTTTTGCATCGACGGTAGGTAAGGATTCACTTCCCAGCTCCCGCAATCGTTCTTTCCATCGATAATTTGCACGAATACGTGCCATTCGATGTTTCCAATCGTTTTGCATCGACGGTAGGTAAGGATTCACTTCCCAGCTCCCGCAATCGTTCTTTCTATCGATAATTTGCACGAATACGTGATGTTCGATGTTTTCAATCGCTTTGCATCAACGTTAGGTAAGTATTCACTTCCCAGCTCCCGCAATCGTTCTTTCTATGGATAATTTGCACGAATACGTGCTATTCGATGTTTCCAATCGTTTTGCATCGACGGTAGGTAAGGATTCACTTCCCAGCTCCCGCAATCGTTCTTTCCATCGATAATTTGCACGAATACGTGCCATTCGATGTTTCCAATCGTTTTGCATCGACGGTAGGTAAGGATTCACTTCCCAGCTCCCGCAATCGTTCTTTCTATCGATAATTTGCACGAATACGTGCTATTCGATGTTTCCAATCGTTTTGCATCGACGGTAGGTAAGGATTCACTTCCGAGCTCCCGCAATCGTTCTTTCCATCGATAATTTGCACGAATACGTGCCATTCGATGTTTCCAATCGTTTTGCATCGACGGTAGGTAAGGATTCACTTCCCAGCTCCCGCAATCGTTCTTTCTATCGATAATTTGCACGAATACGTGTTGTTCGATGTTTCCAATCGTTTTGCATCAACGTTAGGTAAGGATTCATTTCCCGGCTCCCGCAATCGTTCTTTCCATCGATAATTTGCACGAATACGTGCTATTCGATGTTTCCAATCGTGTTGCATCGACGGTCGGTAAGCATTCACTTCCCAGCTCCGGCAATCGTTCTTTCCAAATTATCGATAGAAAGAACGATTGCGGGAGCTGGGAAGTGAATCCTTACCTACCGTCGATGCAAAACGATTGGAAACATCGAATAGCACGTATTCGTGCAAATTATCGATGGAAAGAACGATTGCGGGAGCTGGGATGTGAATCCTTACTTACCGTCGATGCAAAACGATTGCAAACATCGAATAGCACGTATTCGTGCAAAGTATCCATAGAAAGCACGATTGCGGGAACTGGGAAGTGAATACTTACCTACCGTTGATGCAAAACGATTGGAAACATCGAACACCACGTATTCGTGCAAATTATCGATGGAAAGAACGATTGCGGGAGCCGGGAAGTGAATACTTACCTACCGTTGATGCAAAACGATTGGAAACATCGAATAGCACGTATTCGTGCAAATTATCGATGGAAAGAACGATTGCGGGAGCTGGGAAGTGAATACTTACCTAACGTTGATGCAAAACGATTGGAAACATCGAATAGCACGTATTCGTGCAAACTATCGATGGAAAGAACGATTGCGGGAGCCGGGAAGTGAATCCTTACCTACCGTTGATGCAAAACGATTGGAAACATCGAATATCACGTATTCGTGCCTATTATCCAATCGTTTTGTATCGACGGTAGGTAAGGATTCACTTCCCGGCTCCCGCAATCGTTCTTTCCATCGATAATTTGCACGAATACGTGGTGTTCGATGTTTCCAATCGTTCTGCATCAACGTTAGGTAAGTATTCACTTCCCAGCTCCCGCAATCGTTCTTTGTATGGATAATTTGCACGAATACGTGCTATTCGATGTTTGCAATCGTTTTGCATCGACGGTAGGTACGGATTCACTTCCCAGCTCCCGCAATCGTTCTTTCCATCGATAATTTGCACGAATACGTGCCATTCGATGTTTCCAATCGTTTTGCATCAACGTTAGGTAAGCATTCACTTCCCGGCTCCCGCAATCGTTCTTTCCATGGATAATTTGCACGAATACGTGCTATTCGATGTTTCCAATCGTTTTGCATCAACGGTAGGTAAGTATTCACTTCCCAGCTCCCGCAATCGTTCTTTCTATGGATAATTTGCACGAATAAGTGCTATTCGATGTTTGCAATCGTTTTGCATCGACGGTAGGTAAGGATTCACTTCCCAGCTCCCGCAATCGTTCTTTCCATCGATAATTTGCACGAATACGTGCCATTCGATGTTTCCAATCGTTTTGCATCAACGTTAGGTAAGCATTCACTTCCCGGCTCCCGCAATCGTTCTTTCCATGGATAATTTGCACGAATACGTGCTATTCGATGTTTCCAATCGTTTTGCATCAACGGTAGGTAAGTATTCACTTCCCACCTCCCGCAATCGTTCTTTCTATGGATAATTTGCACGAATACGTGCTATTCGATGTTTGCAATCGTTTTGCATCGACGGTAGGTAAGGATTCACTTCCCAGCTCCCGCAATCGTTCTTTCCATCGATAATTTGCACGAATACGTGCCATTCGATGTTTCCAATCGTTTTGCATAGACGGTAGGTAAGGATTCACTTCCCAGCTCTCGCAATCGTTCTTTCTATCGATAATTTGCACGAATACGTGATGTTCAATGTTTCCAATCGTTTTGCATCAACGATAGGTAAGGATTCACTTCCCGGCTCCCGCAATCGTTCTTTCCATCGATAATTTGCACGAATACGTGCTATTCGATGTTTGCAATCGTTTTGCATCGACGGTAGGTAAGGATTCACTTCCCAGCTCCCGCAATCGTTCTTTCCATCGATAATTTGCACGAATACGTGCCATTCGATGTTTCCAATCGTTTTGCATCGACGGTAGGTAAGGATTCACTTCCCAGCTCCCGCAATCGTTCTTTCTATCGATAATTTGCACGAATACGTGATGTTCGATGTTTTCAATCGCTTTGCATCAACGTTAGGTAAGTATTCACTTCCCAGCTCCCGCAATCGTTCTTTCTATGGATAATTTGCACGAATACGTGCTATTCGATGTTTCCAATCGTTTTGCATCGACGGTAGGTAAGGATTCACTTCCCAGCTCCCGCAATCGTTCTTTCCATCGATAATTTGCACGAATACGTGCCATTCGATGTTTCCAATCGTTTTGCATCGACGGTAGGTATGGATTCACTTCCCAGCTCCCGCAATCGTTCTTTCTATCGATAATTTGCACGAATACGTGCTATTCGATGTTTCCAATCGTTTTGCATCGACGGTAGGTAAGGATTCACTTCCCAGCTCCCGCAATCGTTCTTTCCATCGATAATTTGCACGAATACGTGCCATTCGATGTTTCCAATCGTTTTGCATCGACGGTAGGTAAGGATTCACTTCCCAGCTCCCGCAATCGTTCTTTCTATCGATAATTGGCACGAATACGTGTTGTTCGATGTTTCCAATCGTTTTGCATCAACGTTAGGTAAGGATTCATTTCCCGGCTCCCGCAATCGTTCTTTCCATCGATAATTTGCACGAATACGTGCTATTCGATGTTTCCAATCGTGTTGCATCGACGGTCGGTAAGCATTCACTTCCCAGCTCCGGCAATCGTTCTTTCCAAATTATCGATAGAAAGAACGATTGCGGGAGCTGGGAAGTGAATCCTTACCTACCGTCGATGCAAAACGATTGGAAACATCGAATAGCACGTATTCGTGCAAATTATCGATGGAAAGAACGATTGCGGGAGCTGGGATGTGAATCCTTACTTACCGTCGATGCAAAACGATTGCAAACATCGAATAGCACGTATTCGTGCAAAGTATCCATAGAAAGCACGATTGCGGGAACTGGGAAGTGAATACTTACCTACCGTTGATGCAAAACGATTGGAAACATCGAACACCACGTATTCGTGCAAATTATCGATGGAAAGAACGATTGCGGGAGCCGGGAAGTGAATACTTACCTACCGTTGATGCAAAACGATTGGAAACATCGAATAGCACGTATTCGTGCAAATTATCGATGGAAAGAACGATTGCGGGAGCTGGGAAGTGAATACTTACCTAACGTTGATGCAAAACGATTGGAAACATCGAATAGCACGTATTCGTGCAAACTATCGATGGAAAGAACGATTGCGGGAGCCGGGAAGTGAATCCTTACCTACCGTTGATGCAAAACGATTGGAAACATCGAATATCACGTATTCGTGCCTATTATCCAATCGTTTTGTATCGACGGTAGGTAAGGATTCACTTCCCGGCTCCCGCAATCGTTCTTTCCATCGATAATTTGCACGAATACGTGGTGTTCGATGTTTCCAATCGTTCTGCATCAACGTTAGGTAAGTATTCACTTCCCAGCTCCCGCAATCGTTCTTTCTATGGATAATTTGCACGAATACGTGCTATTCGATGTTTGCAATCGTTTTGCATCGACGGTAGGTACGGATTCACTTCCCAGCTCCCGCAATCGTTCTTTCCATCGATAATTTGCACGAATACGTGCCATTCGATGTTTCCAATCGTTTTGCATCAACGTTAGGTAAGCATTCACTTCCCGGCTCCCGCAATCGTTCTTTCCATGGATAATTTGCACGAATACGTGCTATTCGATGTTTCCAATCGTTTTGCATCAACGGTAGGTAAGTATTCACTTCCCAGCTCCCGCAATCGTTCTTTCTATGGATAATTTGCACGAATAAGTGCTATTCGATGTTTGCAATCGTTTTGCATCGACGGTAGGTAAGGATTCACTTCCCAGCTCCCGCAATCGTTCTTTCCATCGATAATTTGCACGAATACGTGCCATTCGATGTTTCCAATCGTTTTGCATCAACGTTAGGTAAGCATTCACTTCCCGGCTCCCGCAATCGTTCTTTCCATGGATAATTTGCACGAATACGTGCTATTCGATGTTTCCAATCGTTTTGCATCAACGGTAGGTAAGTATTCACTTCCCACCTCCCGCAATCGTTCTTTCTATGGATAATTTGCACGAATACGTGCTATTCGATGTTTGCAATCGTTTTGCATCGACGGTAGGTAAGGATTCACTTCCCAGCTCCCGCAATCGTTCTTTCCATCGATAATTTGCACGAATACGTGCCATTCGATGTTTCCAATCGTTTTGCATAGACGGTAGGTAAGGATTCACTTCCCAGCTCTCGCAATCGTTCTTTCTATCGATAATTTGCACGAATACGTGATGTTCAATGTTTCCAATCGTTTTGCATCAACGATAGGTAAGGATTCACTTCCCGGCTCCCGCAATCGTTCTTTCCATCGATAATTTGCACGAATACGTGCTATTCGATGTTTGCAATCGTTTTGCATCGACGGTAGGTAAGGATTCACTTCCCAGCTCCCGCAATCGTTCTTTCCATCGATAATTTGCACGAATACGTGCCATTCGATGTTTCCAATCGTTTTGCATCGACGGTAGGTAAGGATTCACTTCCCAGCTCCCGCAATCGTTCTTTCTATCGATAATTTGCACGAATACGTGATGTTCGATGTTTTCAATCGCTTTGCATCAACGTTAGGTAAGTATTCACTTCCCAGCTCCCGCAATCGTTCTTTCTATGGATAATTTGCACGAATACGTGCTATTCGATGTTTCCAATCGTTTTGCATCGACGGTAGGTAAGGATTCACTTCCCAGCTCCCGCAATCGTTCTTTCCATCGATAATTTGCACGAATACGTGCCATTCGATGTTTCCAATCGTTTTGCATCGACGGTAGGTATGGATTCACTTCCCAGCTCCCGCAATCGTTCTTTCTATCGATAATTTGCACGAATACGTGCTATTCGATGTTTCCAATCGTTTTGCATCGACGGTAGGTAAGGATTCACTTCCCAGCTCCCGCAATCGTTCTTTCCATCGATAATTTGCACGAATACGTGCCATTCGATGTTTCCAATCGTTTTGCATCGACGGTAGGTAAGGATTCACTTCCCAGCTCCCGCAATCGTTCTTTCTATCGATAATTGGCACGAATACGTGTTGTTCGATGTTTCCAATCGTTTTGCATCAACGTTAGGTAAGGATTCATTTCCCGGCTCCCGCAATCGTTCTTTCCATCGATAATTTGCACGAATACGTGCTATTCGATGTTTCCAATCGTGTTGCATCGACGGTCGGTAAGCATTCACTTCCCAGCCCGGCAATCGTTCTTTCCAAATTATCGATAGAAAGAACGATTGCGGGAGCTGGGAAGTGAATCCTTACCTACCGTCGATGCAAAACGATTGGAAACATCGAATAGCACGTATTCGTGCAAATTATCGATGGAAAGAACGATTGCGGGAGCTGGGATGTGAATCCTTACTTACCGTCGATGCAAAACGATTGCAAACATCGAATAGCACGTATTCGTGCAAAGTATCCATAGAAAGCACGATTGCGGGAGCTGGGAAGTGAATACTTACCTACCGTTGATGCAAAACGATTGGAAACATCGAACACCACGTATTCGTGCAAATTATCGATGGAAAGAACGATTGCGGGAGCCGGGAAGTGAATACTTACCTACCGTTGATGCAAAACGATTGGAAACATCGAATAGCACGTATTCGTGCAAATTATCGATGGAAAGAACGATTGCGGGAGCTGGGAAGTGAATACTTACCTAACGTTGATGCAAAACGATTGGAAACATCGAATAGCACGTATTCGTGCAAACTATCGATGGAAAGAACGATTGCGGGAGCCGGGAAGTGAATCCTTACCTACCGTTGATGCAAAACGATTGGAAACATCGAATATCACGTATTCGTGCCAATTATCCAATCGTTTTGCATCGACGGTAGGTAAGGATTCACTTCCCGGCTCCCGCAATCGTTCTTTCCATCGATAATTTGCACGAATACGTGGTGTTCGATGTTTCCAATCGTTCTGCATCAACGTTAGGTAAGTATTCACTTCCCAGCTCCCGCAATCGTTCTTTCTATGGATAATTTGCACGAATACGTGCTATTCGATGTTTGCAATCGTTTTGCATCGACGGTAGGTACGGATTCACTTCCCAGCTCCCGCAATCGTTCTTTCCATCGATAATTTGCACGAATACGTGCCATTCGATGTTTCCAATCGTTTTGCATCAACGTTAGGTAAGCATTCACTTCCCGGCTCCCGCAATCGTTCTTTTCATGGATAATTTGCACGAATACGTGCTATTCGATGTTTCCAATCGTTTTGCATCAACGGTAGGTAAGTATTCACTTCCCAGCTCCCGCAATCGTTCTTTCTATGGATAATTTGCACGAATACGTGCTATTCGATGTTTGCAATCGTTTTGCATCGACGGTAGGTAAGGATTCACTTCCCAGCTCCCGCAATCGTTCTTTCCATCGATAATTTGCACGAATACGTGCCATTCGATGTTTCCAATCGTTTTGCATCAACGTTAGGTAAGCATTCACTTCCCGGCTCCCGCAATCGTTCTTTCCATGGATAATTTGCACGAATACGTGCTATTCGATGTTTCCAATCGTTTTGCATCAACGGTAGGTAAGTATTCACTTCCCACCTACCGCAATCGTTCTTTCTATGGATAATTTGCACGAATACGTGCTATTCGATGTTTGCAATCGTTTTGCATCGACGGCAGGTAAGGATTCACTTCCCAGCTCCCGCAATCGTTCTTTCCATCGATAATTTGCACGAATACGTGCCATTCGATGTTTCCAATCGTTTTGCATAGACGGTAGGTAAGGATTCACTTCCCAGCTCTCGCAATCGTTCTTTCTATCGATAATTTGCACGAATACGTGATGTTCAATGTTTCCAATCGTTTTGCATCAACGATAGGTAAGGATTCACTTCCCGGCTCCCGCAATCGTTCTTTCCATCGATAATTTGCACGAATACGTGCTATTCGATGTTTGCAATCGTTTTGCATCGACGGTAGGTAAGGATTCACTTCCCAGCTCCCGCAATCGTTCTTTCTATCGATAATTTGCACGAATACGTGATGTTCGATGTTTTCAATCGCTTTGCATCAACGTTAGGTAAGTATTCACTTCCCAGCTCCCGCAATCGTTCTTTCTATGGATAATTTGCACGAATACGTGCTATTCGATGTTTCCAATCGTTTTGCATCGACGGTAGGTAAGGATTCACTTCCCAGCTCCCGCAATCGTTCTTTCCATCGATAATTTGCACGAATACGTGCCATTCGATGTTTCCAATCGTTTTGCATCGACGGTAGGTAAGGATTCACTTCCCAGCTCCCGCAATCGTTCTTTCTATGGATAATTTGCACGAATACGTGCT
This sequence comes from Nomada ferruginata, assembly GCA_963583965.1. Taxonomy (NCBI): domain Eukaryota; kingdom Metazoa; phylum Arthropoda; class Insecta; order Hymenoptera; family Apidae; genus Nomada; species Nomada ferruginata. Next base: position 604,296 of record OY757225.1, on the reverse strand, counting down.
ATTCGATGTTTCCAATCGTTTTGCATCGACGGTAGGTAAGGATTCACTTCCCAGCTCCCGCGATCGTTCTTTCCATCGATAATTTGCACGAATACGTGCCATTCGATGTTTCCAATCGTTTTGCATCGACGGTAGGTAAGGATTCACTTCCCAGCTCCCGCAATCGTTCTTTCTATCGATAATTTGCACGAATACGTGTTGTTCGATGTTTCCAATCGTTTTGCATCAACGTTAGGTAAGGATTCATTTCCCGGCTCCCGCAATCGTTCTTTCCATCGATAATTTGCACGAATACGTGGTGTTCGATGTTTCCAATCGTTCTGCATCAACGTTAGGTAAGTATTCACTTCCCAGCTCCCGCAATCGTTCTTTCTATGGATAATTTGCACGAATACGTGCTATTCGATGTTTGCAATCGTTTTGCATCGACGGTAGGTACGGATTCACTTCCCAGCTCCCGCAATCGTTCTTTCCATCGATAATTTGCACGAATACGTGCCATTCGATGTTTCCAATCGTTTTGCATCAACGTTAGGTAAGCATTCACTTCCCGGCTCCCGCAATCGTTCTTTCCATGGATAATTTGCACGAATACGTGCTATTCGATGTTTCCAATCGTTTTGCATCAACGGTAGGTAAGTGTTACGTCCTGGTTTGATTGTTCTCGTTAATTCCTTGATGAACCAATCGAGACGCAACTATATGATTTTATTCTTGTGTGCTTGTGTAGATATCGTTTGTAAATAGTAGGGTACGTTCGCATTTTTGATCGTGACTATTCCCAGGGTAGGGTTAAGTCAACCAGCATCGGGAACGTTGGGATAATAACGATTGTATATTAGTTATTTGTTACCGTATACGTGTAGACGTTGTTATTATTGCGGTGCCTTGTTACGTTCGTGATATGGTCCGTAACGAGGATCGTGAGGTGGAAGGCCATCCACGCATAGACGCTCCGAGGGTAGTTCGATGGTGTAGAGCTTCCAGGCGGGATGCGAACTCGTTCCGAGTTCTCCTTCCTTGTGGCTGTCGGAATGGGGTGTGACCACTCCCAAGAGATGTTGCTTCGTGAGTAGCGGTTTGTAATATGCCCGCACCAAACGACGTACTTGTTCTTTACGACCGGCACGGCGAGTTTTAGCCATCGAGCTTATTTAATTCAGATATGGTTTCTGATTAACAATAGCGACAACTGAATTGTACTGTGCAGGAAAGCCGTGCGTATAACTCGAGCAGATCGTCTTCTCAAAGAGAATACACCAGCGATGCCTGCGTGAACCATGAGCAGATGGTCTTCTCTATGGTTCTGGATAGAATTCAGAGTCCAGCCAGAAAATATTATTTAATGCGAAAAGCTCGATGTCTGGTTTAAGGTACACTCGTAAATGAATTAGAGAACACTGTGTCTAATGAACATGATAACAACTATATTATATCACTTGGTAGTTACACTGGGTTACAAGATTTAATTATAACTAACAACACGAAGTTACTTGGCTGACTCTCGGATCAGAACTGTTTGTGATGTTCTCGGCTGCCTAAGCAGAACTGACTGTGTGTACTCACTATGATTGACGTCGATTATCGATGTGTATGGTCCGACTGCCGTAGCAGAACTGACTTTCCAGTAGCTGCTGAGCTCCTTTTATTCTTATAAAGTGCTGATGCAGCTGGCGACTGTCTGTCGTGACAGGATACTTTGTACGTGGTAACGAATGCTGACGCGACAGTCTCATTGTATAGTAACGAATGCTGACGCGACAGTCTCATCTCTCTGCGAACGGATGTTGTTGCGACAAGTCCGTCGCTGGGAAGATGCAATCTGATCTGTTCACAAAGTTTCTCGAGGCCAGAATGCAGACGTGCAGGATAATGGAATCGTGCTAATCTTACTCAGCACTTTTATGTTTAACGCTGAGTTGGCGTCTATACCTCTGTGCATGCACTTCCAGCATCGAGAGCTCAGTCTGTTGCGCGACTCTGAACGAGACGGTAGTGTTAGCGACATACATCAACGGTCGCGCTCCTTCTTATCCTATGTCACTTCGTTGTTCTTTGTGGTTGTTCAAAAGTCTTTTCCCCTTGATTTAAAAGTGATTTTAATTGAATAAATGTATTTGTATTGTAGCTTTTGAGCAATCATTCGGAACATTAAAACATCAGTGCAGCATAAGTGATTTTTTGATATCTGTGATTCCAGATGCCGAATTCTGAGATAGCCGCACCGCGTTTGTTTTGGTGAGTGACTTTTACTTATTTTAAGTGATACCATATAAACGAATCAGTATGTTCACAATTCAACGGCAATATTCCTATATTATATTGTGTTTCTTAATTGAATCCTAGTCAAGGCATAGCTTGGAGTACGTGTAGAACGTGCTGATTCGTTTGAGGTTTATAAATAGACATTGTTACGTTCCGGTCAGTCCCGGGACGTGACATAAGTATTCACTTCCCAGCTCCCGCAATCGTTCTTTCTATGGATAATTTGCACGAATACGTGCTATTCGATGTTTGCAATCGTTTTGCATCAACGTTAGGTAAGCATTCACTTCCCGGCTCCCGCAATCGTTCTTTCCATGGATAATTTGCACGAATACGTGCTATTCGATGTTTCCAATCGTTTTGCATCAACGGTAGGTAAGTGTTACGTCCTGGTTTGATTGTTCTCGTTAATTCCTTGATGAACCAATCGAGACGCAACTATATGATTTTATTCTTGTGTGCTTGTGTAGATATCGTTTGTAAATAGTAGGGTACGTTCGCATTTTTGATCGTGACTATTCCCAGGGTAGGGTTAAGTCAACCAGCATCGGGAACGTTGGGATAATAACGATTGTATATTGGTTATTTGTTACCGTATACGTGTAGACGTTGTTATTATTGCGGTGCCTTGTTACGTTCGTGATATGGTCCGTAACGAGGATCGTGAGGTGGAAGGCCATCCACGCATAGACGCTCCGAGGGTAGTTCGATGGTGTAGAGCTTCCAGGCGGGATGCGAACTCGTTCCGAGTTCTCCTTCCTTGTGGCTGTCGGAATGGGGTGTGACCACTCCCAAGAGATGTTGCTTCGTGAGTAGCGGTTTGTAATATGCCCGCACCAAACGACGTACTTGTTCTTTACGACCGGCACGGCGAGTTTTAGCCATCGAGCTTATTTAATTCAGATATGGTTTCTGATTAACAATAGCGACAACTGAATTGTACTGTGCAGGAAAGCCGTGCGTATAACTCGAGCAGATCGTCTTCTCAAAGAGAATACACCAGCGATGCCTGCGTGAACCATGAGCAGATGGTCTTCTCTATGGTTCGTAATAGAATTCAGAGTCCAGCCAGAAAATATTATTTAATGCGAAAAGCTCGATGTCTGGTTTAAGGTACACTCGTAAATGAATTAGAGAACACTGTGTCTAATGAACATGATAACAACTATATTATATCACTTGGTAGTTACACTGGGTTACAAGATTTAATTATAACTAACAACACGAAGTTACTTGGCTGACTCTCGGATCAGAACTGTTTGTGATGTTCTCGGCTGCCTAAGCAGAACTGACTGTGTGTACTCACTATGATTGACGTCGATTATCGATGTGTATGGTCCGACTGCCGTAGCAGAACTGACTTTCCAGTAGCTGCTGAGCTCCTTTTATTCTTATAAAGTGCTGATGCAGCTGGCGACTGTCTGTCGTGACAGGATACTTTGTACGTGGTAACGAATGCTGACGCGACAGTCTCATTGTATAGTAACGAATGCTGACGCGACAGTCTCATCTCTCTGCGAACGGATGTTGTTGCGACAAGTCCGTCGCTGGGAAGATGCAATCTGATCTGTTCACAAAGTTTCTCGAGGCCAGAATGCAGACGTGCAGGATAATGGAATCGTGCTAATCTTACTCAGCACTTTTATGTTTAACGCTGAGTTGGCGTCTATACCTCTGTGCATGCACTTCCAGCATCGAGAGCTCAGTCTGTTGCGCGACTCTGAACGAGACGGTAGTGTTAGCGACATACATCAACGGTCGCGCTCCTTCTTATCCTATGTCACTTCGTTGTTCTTTGTGGTTGTTCAAAAGTCTTTTCCCCTTGATTTAAAAGTGATTTTAATTGAATAAATGTATTTGTATTGTAGCTTTTGAGCAATCATTCGGAACATTAAAACATCAGTGCAGCATAAGTGATTTTTTGATATCTGTGATTCCAGATGCCGAATTCTGAGATAGCCGCACCGCGTTTGTTTTGGTGAGTGACTTTTACTTATTTTAAGTGATACCATATAAACGAATCAGTATGTTCACAATTCAACGGCAATATTCCTATATTATATTGTGTTTCTTAATTGAATCCTAGTCAAGGCATAGCTTGGAGTACGTGTAGAACGTGCTGATTCGTTTGAGGTTTATAAATAGACATTGTTACGTTCCGGTCAGTCCCGGGACGTGACACCTTCCCCCTTGGGAAGCAAATTTCTGTAAGAAATTTGCGGAGGTCTGCTTGAATTGTTTAAGTGTTGTTTTTGGTTTGTGTTTTCGCTGCTGATGTTCCTTGGTTGCAAAGTGTCTTCGTTGTGTGACGTTGCGTAACGTCTACTTCCTTCACCTCTTCGGATTAAGAGATGCGCATGTCAACTCCGTGTGATGTTGATGGATTGGAATCCGTATGCGTAAATTGTATGGAGTCGGTACTCGTGAATAAATGTTTTGGCGGCTGCCTTTCAATACAGTATTTTTTCTTGATGGCAATATAGGCCCTTGATTTTGGAGAGTTTTATTTCCGCGACCTCCCTCAATGTTGCTGCTTGTTCCAGAAATTTTTTAACTTGATGGCGATACCCGCCCTTGATTTTGGAGAGTTTTATTACTTTGACCTCACCCCTAATGTTACTATCAATGCAGTAATTGTTTAACTTGATGCTTTACGCGTATCCCTCTCCTATTTCGGGATTCGCTGTATTACGAACAATCGACGCGTATATGCGCGAAATTGATGCTGGCTCCGTGGTCGATTTGAAAGTTGAGATCCTAAGATCCCTGTCCTCCTTGATCAGCGGCGAATCATCCACGACGCGAGAATGAACTTGATGGCCCGCAACCTTTATTGACACTTTCCCTAGGGTGGTCAGGTTCGAAGCCGATTTGCCACGTATTTTATCACATCTCGGTCGTTTATACTCGCCGTACTGTTCAGGACTGACTTCTTGATGAGATTTATCTTGAATCCGGAGTACAGCATAAAACTTGTTCCTCATTGTACAGCTGGGGTGCTATGTCCATAGCGATAATATATGTATATATAATTTTTATAGCGCTTACTCTCGTTGACATTGTTTCTTTGATGATTGATTTCACGATTTGTATTTGTTTCTAAATTGCGCTTCTCTTGTTTCTTTCTTGCGAATTTTCCTTGATATTGAAACTGTTGATAAGCTTCTAATCGGAAACTTCCGTTTCCGTTGGTTCTTGATACTTCAGGGTGTTCCCTAATGTATGTAATTGCGAATCCCACGCCCTTTCGGACTGGTGTCGTTTCTTCTACCCCTTTCGCGATACTTTTCTTAACGCACGCGATCGTGTTCTGTCGCGGTCGCAAATAAATCTATATGTAATCTTTCTCGCGATATTCATCCCAACGCATGCGATCGTGTCCCTGTTCGGGCGCCAAAAATCATCTACTATATGTTACGTCCTGGTTTGATTGTTCTCGTTAATTCCTTGATGAACCAATCGAGACGCAACTATATGATTTTATTCTTGTGTGCTTGTGTAGATATCGTTTGTAAATAGTAGGGTACGTTCGCATTTTTGATCGTGACTATTCCCAGGGTAGGGTTAAGTCAACCAGCATCGGGAACGTTGGGATAATAACGATTGTATATTGGTTATTTGTTACCGTATACGTGTAGACGTTGTTATTATTGCGGTGCCTTGTTACGTTCGTGATATGGTCCGTAACGAGGATCGTGAGGTGGAAGGCCATCCACGCATAGACGCTCCGAGGGTAGTTCGATGGTGTAGAGCTTCCAGGCGGGATGCGAACTCGTTCCGAGTTCTCCTTCCTTGTGGCTGTCGGAATGGGGTGTGACCACTCCCAAGAGATGTTGCTTCGTGAGTAGCGGTTTGTAATATGCCCGCACCAAACGACGTACTTGTTCTTTACGACCGGCACGGCGAGTTTTAGCCATCGAGCTTATTTAATTCAGATATGGTTTCTGATTAACAATAGCGACAACTGAATTGTACTGTGCAGGAAAGCCGTGCGTATAACTCGAGCAGATCGTCTTCTCAAAGAGAATACACCAGCGATGCCTGCGTGAACCATGAGCAGATGGTCTTCTCTATGGTTCTGGATAGAATTCAGAGTCCAGCCAGAAAATATTATTTAATGCGAAAAGCTCGATGTCTGGTTTAAGGTACACTCGTAAATGAATTAGAGAACACTGTGTCTAATGAACATGATAACAACTATATTATATCACTTGGTAGTTACACTGGGTTACAAGATTTAATTATAACTAACAACACGAAGTTACTTGGCTGACTCTCGGATCAGAACTGTTTGTGATGTTCTCGGCTGCCTAAGCAGAACTGACTGTGTGTACTCACTATGATTGACGTCGATTATCGATGTGTATGGTCCGACTGCCGTAGCAGAACTGACTTTCCAGTAGCTGCTGAGCTCCTTTTATTCTTATAAAGTGCTGATGCAGCTGGCGACTGTCTGTCGTGACAGGATACTTTGTACGTGGTAACGAATGCTGACGCGACAGTCTCATTGTATAGTAACGAATGCTGACGCGACAGTCTCATCTCTCTGCGAACGGATGTTGTTGCGACAAGTCCGTCGCTGGGAAGATGCAATCTGATCTGTTCACAAAGTTTCTCGAGGCCAGAATGCAGACGTGCAGGATAATGGAATCGTGCTAATCTTACTCAGCACTTTTATGTTTAACGCTGAGTTGGCGTCTATACCTCTGTGCATGCACTTCCAGCATCGAGAGCTCAGTCTGTTGCGCGACTCTGAACGAGACGGTAGTGTTAGCGACATACATCAACGGTCGCGCTCCTTCTTATCCTATGTCACTTCGTTGTTCTTTGTGGTTGTTCAAAAGTCTTTTCCCCTTGATTTAAAAGTGATTTTAATTGAATAAATGTATTTGTATTGTAGCTTTTGAGCAATCATTCGGAACATTAAAACATCAGTGCAGCATAAGTGATTTTTTGATATCTGTGATTCCAGATGCCGAATTCTGAGATAGCCGCACCGCGTTTGTTTTGGTGAGTGACTTTTACTTATTTTAAGTGATACCATATAAACGAATCAGTATGTTCACAATTCAACGGCAATATTCCTATATTATATTGTGTTTCTTAATTGAATCCTAGTCAAGGCATAGCTTGGAGTACGTGTAGAACGTGCTGATTCGTTTGAGGTTTATAAATAGACATTGTTACGTTCCGGTCAGTCCCGGGACGTGACATAAGTATTCACTTCCCAGCTCCCGCAATCGTTCTTTCTATGGATAATTTGCACGAATACGTGCTATTCGATGTTTGCAATCGTTTTGCATCAACGTTAGGTAAGCATTCACTTCCCGGCTCCCGCAATCGTTCTTTCCATGGATAATTTGCACGAATACGTGCTATTCGATGTTTCCAATCGTTTTGCATCAACGGTAGGTAAGTATTCACTTCCCACCTACCGCAATCGTTCTTTCTATGGATAATTTGCACGAATACGTGCTATTCGATGTTTGCAATCGTTTTGCATCGACGGTAGGTAAGGATTCACTTCCCAGCTCCCGCAATCGTTCTTTCCATCGATAATTTGCACGAATACGTGCCATTCGATGTTTCCAATCGTTTTGCATAGACGGTAGGTAAGGATTCACTTCCCAGCTCTCGCAATCGTTCTTTCTATCGATAATTTGCACGAATACGTGATGTTCAATGTTTCCAATCGTTTTGCATCAACGATAGGTAAGGATTCACTTCCCGGCTCCCGCAATCGTTCTTTCCATCGATAATTTGCACGAATACGTGCTATTCGATGTTTGCAATCGTTTTGCATCGACGGTAGGTAAGGATTCACTTCCCAGCTCCCGCAATCGTTCTTTCCATCGATAATTTGCACGAATACGTGCCATTCGATGTTTCCAATCGTTTTGCATCGACGGTAGGTAAGGATTCACTTCCCAGCTCCCGCAATCGTTCTTTCTATCGATAATTTGCACGAATACGTGATGTTCGATGTTTTCAATCGCTTTGCATCAACGTTAGGTAAGTATTCACTTCCCAGCTCCCGCAATCGTTCTTTCTATGGATAATTTGCACGAATACGTGCTATTCGATGTTTCCAATCGTTTTGCATCGACGGTAGGTAAGGATTCACTTCCCAGCTCCCGCAATCGTTCTTTCCATCGATAATTTGCACGAATACGTGCCATTCGATGTTTCCAATCGTTTTGCATCGACGGTAGGTAAGGATTCACTTCCCAGCTCCCGCAATCGTTCTTTCTATCGATAATTTGCACGAATACGTGCTATTCGATGTTTCCAATCGTTTTGCATCGACGGTAGGTAAGGATTCACTTCCCAGCTCCCGCAATCGTTCTTTCCATCGATAATTTGCACGAATACGTGCCATTCGATGTTTCCAATCGTTTTGCATTGTCACGTCCCGGGACTGACCGGAACGTAACAATGTCTATTTATAAACCTCAAACGAATCAGCACGTTCTACACGTACTCCAAGCTATGCCTTGACTAGGATTCAATTAAGAAACACAATATAATATAGGAATATTGCCGTTGAATTGTGAACATACTGATTCGTTTATATGGTATCACTTAAAATAAGTAAAAGTCACTCACCAAAACAAACGCGGTGCGGCTATCTCAGAATTCGGCATCTGGAATCACAGATATCACAAAATCACTTATGCTGCACTGCGGTTTTAATGTTCCGTATGATTGCTCAAAAACTACAATACAAATATATTTATTCAATTAAAATCACTTTTAAATCAAGGGGAAAAGACTTTTGAGTAACCACAATGAACCACGAAGTTACATAAGATAAGAAGGAGCGCGACCATTGATGTAAGTCGCTAACACTACCGTCTCGTTCAGAGTCGCGCAACAGACTGAGCTCTCGCTGCTGGAAGTGCATGCACAGAAGTATGGACGCCAAGTCAGCATTAAACATAAAAGTGCTGAATAAGATTAGCACGATTCCATTATCCTGCACGTCTGCATTCTGGCCTCGAGAAACTTTGTGAACAGATCAGATTGCATCTTCCCAGCGACGGACTTGTCGCAACAACATCCGTTCGCGGAGAGATGAGACTGTCGCGTCAGCATTCGTTACCACACAATGAGACTGTCGCGTCAGCATTCGTTACCACGTACAAAGTATCCAGTGACGACAGACAGTCGCCAGCTGCATCAGCACTTTATAAGAATAAAAGGAGCTGAGCAGCTACTGGAAAGTCAGTTCTGCTACGGCAGTCGGACCATACACATCGATAATCGACGTCAATCATAGTGAGTACACACAGTCAGTTCTGCTTAGGCAGCCGAGAACATCACAAACAGTTCTGATCCGAGAGTCAGCCAAGTAACTTCGTGTTGTTAGTTATAATTAAATCTTGTAACCCAGTGTAACTACCAAGTGATATAATATAGTTGTTATCATGTTCATTAGACACAGTGTTCTCTAATTCATTTACGAGTGTACCTTAAACCAGACATCGAGCTTTTCGCATTAAATAATATTTTCTGGCTGGACTCTGAATTCTATTACGAACCATAGAGAAGACCATCTGCTCATGGTTCACGCAGGCATCGCTGGTGTATTCTCTTTGAGAAGACGATCTGCTCGAGTTATACGCACGGCTTTCCTGCGCAGTACAATTCAGTTGTCGCTATTGTTAATCAGAAACCATATCTGAATTAAATAAGCTCGATGGCTAAAACTCGCCGTGCCGGTCGTAAAGAACAAGTACGTCGTTTGGTGCGGGCATATTACAAACCGCTACTCACGAAGCAACATCTCTTGGGAGTGGTCACACCCCATTCCGACAGCCACAAGGAAGGAGAACTCGGAACGAGTTCGTATCCCGCCTGGAAGCTCTACACCATCGAACTACCCTCGGAGCGTCTATGCGTGGATGGCCTTCCACCTCACGATCCTCGTTACAGACCATATCACGAACGTAACAAGGCACCGCAATAATAACAACGTCTACACGTATACGGTAACAAATAACCAATATACAATCGTTATTATCCCAACGTTCCCGATGCTGGTTGACTTAACCCTACCCTGGGAATAGTCACGATCAAAAATGCGAACGTACCCTACTATTTACAAACGATATCTACACAAGCACACAAGAATAAAATCATATAGTTGCGTCTCGATTGGTTCATCAAGGAATTAACGAGAACAATCAAACCAGGACGTAACAGCATCGACGGTAGGTAAGGATTCACTTCCCAGCTCCCGCAATCGTTCTTTCTATCGATAACTTGCACGAATACGTGTTGTTCGATGTTTCCAATCGTTTTGCATCAACGTTAGGTAAGGATTCATTTCCCGGCTCCCGCAATCGTTCTTTCCATCGATAATTTGCACGAATACGTGCTATTCGATGTTTCCAATCGTGTTGCATCGACGGTCGGTAAGCATTCACTTCCCAGCTCCGGCAATCGTTCTTTCCAAGTTATCGATAGAAAGAACGATTGCGGGAGCTGGGAAGTGAATCCTTACCTACCGTCGATGCAAAACGATTGCAAACATCGAATAGCACGTATTCGTGCAAATTATCCATAGAAAGAACGATTGCGGGAGCTGGGAAGTGAATACTTACCTAACGTTGATGCAAAACGATTGGAAACATCGAACACCACGTATTCGTGCAAATTATCGATGGAAAGAACGATTGCGGGAGCTGGGAAGTGAATCCTTACCTACCGTCAATGCAAAACGATTGGAAACATCGAATAGTACGTATTCGTGCAAATTATCGATGGAAAGAACGATTGCGGGAGCCGGGAAGTGAATGCTTACCTAACGTTTATGCAAAACGATTGGAAACATCGAACATAACGTATTCGTGCAAATTATCGATAGAAAGAACGATTGCGGGAGCTGGGAAGTGAATCCTTACCTACCGTCGATGCAAAACGATTGCAAACATCGAATAGCACGTATTCGTGCAAATTATCCATAGAAAGAACGATTGCGGGAGCTGGGAAGTGAATACTTACCTAACGTTGATGCAAAACGATTGGAAACATCGAACACCACGTATTCGTGCAAATTATCGATGGAAAGAACGATTGCGGGAGCTGGGAAGTGAATCCTTACCTACCGTCAATGCAAAACGATTGGAAACATCGAATAGTACGTACTCGTGCAAATTATCGATGGAAAGAACGATTGCGGGAGCCGGGAAGTGAATGCTTACCTAACGTTTATGCAAAACGATTGGAAACATCGAACATAACGTATTCGTGCAAATTATCGATGGAAAGAACGATTGCGGGAGCTGGGAAGTGAATCCGTACCTACCGTCGATGCAAAACGATTGCAAACATCGAACATCACGTATTCGTGAAAATTATCGATAGAAAGAACGATTGCGGGAGCTGGGAAGTGAATCCTTACCTACCGTCGATGCAAAACGATTGGAAACATCGAATAGCACGTATTCGTGCAAATTATCGATGGAAAGAACGATTGCGGGAGCCGGGAAGTGAATCCTTACCTACCGTTGATGCAAAACGATTGGAAACATCGAACATCACGTATTCGTGAAAATTATCGATAGAAAGAACGATTGCGGGAGCGGGGAAGTGAATCCTTACCTACCGTCGATGCAAAACGATTGGAAACATCGAATAGCACGTATTCGTGCAAATTATCGATGGAAAGAACGATTGCGGGAGCCGGGAAGTGAATCCTTACCTACCGTTGATGCAAAACGATTGGAAACATCGAACATCACGTATTCGTGCAAATTATCGATAGAAAGAACGATTGCGGGAGCTGGGAAGTGAATCCTTACCTACCGTCGATGCAAAACGATTGGAAACATCGAATATCACGTATTCGTGCCAATTATCCAATCGTTTTGCATCGACGGTAGGTAAGGATTCACTTCCCAGCTCCCGCAATCGTTCTTTCTATCGATAATTTGCACGAATACGTGATGTTCGATGTTTTCAATCGCTTTGCATCAACGTTAGGTAAGTATTCACTTCCCAGCTCTCGCAATCGTTCTTTCTATGGATAATTTGCACGAATACGTGCTATTCGATGTTTGCAATAGTTTTGCATCGACGGTAGGTAAGGATTCACTTCCCAGCTCCCGCAATCGTTCTTTCCATCGATAATTTGCACGAATACGTGCCATTCGATGTTTCCAATCGTTTTGCATCAACGTTAGGTAAGCATTCACTTCCCGGCTCCCGCAATCGTTCTTTCCATGGATAATTTGCACGAATACGTGCTATTCGATGTTTCCAATCGTTTTGCATCAACGGTAGGTAAGTATTCACTTCCCAGCTCCCGCAATCGTTCTTTCTATGGATAATTTGCAAGAATACGTGCTATTCGATGTTTGCAATCGTTTTCCATCGACGGTAGGTAAGGATTCACTTCCCAGCTCCCGCAATCGTTCTTTCCATCGATAATTTGCACGAATACGTGCCATTCGATGTTTCCAATCGTTTTGCATCGACGGTAGGTAAGGATTCACTTCCCAGCTCCCGCAATCGTTCTTTCTATCGATAATTTGCACGAATACGTGATGTTCAATGTTTCCAATCGTTTTGCATCAACGATAGGTAAGGATTCACTTCCCGGCTCCCGCAATCGTTCTTTCCATCGATAATTTGCACGAATACGTACTATTCGATGTTTGCAATCGTTTTGCATCGACGGTAGGTAAGGATTCACTTCCCAGCTCCCGCAATCGTTCTTTCCATCGATAATTTGCACGAATACGTGCCATTCGATGTTTCCAATCGTTTTGCATCGACGGTAGGTAAGGATTCACTTCCCAGCTCCCGCAATCGTTCTTTCCATCGATAATTTGCACGAATACGTGCCATTCGATGTTTCCAATCGTTTTGCATCGACGGTAGGTAAGGATTCACTTCCCAGCTCCCGCAATCGTTCTTTCCATCGATAATTTGCACGAATACGTGCCATTCGATGTTTCCAATCGTTTTGCATCGACGGTAGGTAAGGATTCACTTCCCAGCTCCCGCAATCGTTCTTTCTATCGATAATTTGCACGAATACGTGATGTTCGATGTTTTCAATCGCTTTGCATCAACGTTAGGTAAGTATTCACTTCCCAGCTCCCGCAATCGTTCTTTCTATGGATAATTTGCACGAATACGTGCTATTCGATGTTTGCAATAGTTTTGCATCGACGGTAGGTAAGGATTCACTTCCCAGCTCCCGCAATCGTTCTTTCCATCGATAATTTGCACGAATACGTGCCATTCGATGTTTCCAATCGTTTTGCATCAACGTTAGGTAAGCATTCACTTCCCGGCTCCCGCAATCGTTCTTTCCATGGATAATTTGCACGAATACGTGCTATTCGATGTTTCCAATCGTTTTGCATCAACGGTAGGTAAGTATTCACTTCCCAGCTCCCGCAATCGTTCTTTCTATGGATAATTTGCAAGAATACGTGCTATTCGATGTTTGCAATCGTTTTCCATCGACGGTAGGTAAGGATTCACTTCCCAGCTCCCGCAATCGTTCTTGTCTATCGATAATTTGCACGAATACGTGATGTTCAATGTTTCCAATCGTTTTGCATCAACGATAGGTAAGGATTCACTTCCCGGCTCCCGCAATCGTTCTTTCCATCGATAATTTGCACGAATACGTACTATTCGATGTTTGCAATCGTTTTGCATCGACGGTAGGTAAGGATTCACTTCCCAGCTCCCGCAATCGTTCTTTCCATCGATAATTTGCACGAATACGTGCCATTCGATGTTTCCAATCGTTTTGCATCGACGGTAGGTAAGGATTCACTTCCCAGCTCCCGCAATCGTTCTTTCCATCGATAATTTGCACGAATACGTGCCATTCGATGTTTCCAATCGTTTTGCATCGACGGTAGGTAAGGATTCACTTCCCAGCTCCCGCAATCGTTCTTTCTATCGATAATTTGCACGAATACGTGCTATTCGATGTTTCCAATCGTTTTGCATCTACGGTAGGTAAGGATTCACTTCCCAGCTCCCGCAATCGTTCTTTCTATCGTTAATTTGCACGAATACGTGTTGTTCGATGTTTCCAATCGTTTTGCATCAACGTTAGGTAAGGATTCATTTCCCGGCTCCCTTAATCGTTCTTTCCATCGATAATTTGCACGAATACGTGCTATTCGATGTTTCCAATAGTGTTGCATCGACGGTCGGTAAGCATTCACTTCCCAGCTCCGGCAATCGTTCTTTCCAAATTATCGATAGAAAGAACGATTGCGGGAGCTGGGAAGTGAATCCTTACCTACCGTCGATGCAAAACGATTGCAAACATCGAATAGCACGTATTCGTGCAAATTATCCATAGAAAGAACGATTGCGGGAGCTGGGAAGTGAATACTTACCTAACGTTGATGCAAAACGATTGGAAACATCGAACACCACGTATTCGTGCAAATTATCGATGGAAAGAACGATTGCGGGAGCTGGGAAGTGAATCCTTACCTACCGTCAATGCAAAACGATTGGAAACATCGAATAGTACGTATTCGTGCAAATTATCGATGGAAAGAACGATTGCGGGAGCCGGGAAGTGAATGCTTACCTAACGTTTATGCAAAACGATTGGAAACATCGAACATAACGTATGCGTGCAAATTATCGATAGAAAGAACGATTGCGGGAGCTGGGAAGTGAATCCTTACCTACCGTCGATGCAAAACGATTGCAAACATCGAATAGCACGTATTCGTGCAAATTATCCATAGAAAGAACGATTGCGGGAGCTGGGAAGTGAATACTTACCTAACGTTGATGCAAAACGATTGGAAACATCGAACACCACGTATTCGTGCAAATTATCGATGGAAAGAACGATTGCGGGAGCTGGGAAGTGAATCCTTACCTACCGTCAATGCAAAACGATTGGAAACATCGAATAGTACGTATTCGTGCAAATTATCGATGGAAAGAACGATTGCGGGAGCCGGGAAGTGAATGCTTACCTAACGTTTATGCAAAACGATTGGAAACATCGAACATAACGTATTCGTGCAAATTATCGATAGAAAGAACGATTGCGGGAGCTGGGCAGTGAATCCTTACCTACCGTCGATGCAAAACGATTGCAAACATCGAATAGCACGTATTCGTGCAAATTATCCATAGAAAGAACGATTGCGGGAGCTGGGAAGTGAATACTTACCTACCGTTGATGCAAAACGATTGGAAACATCGAGTAGCACGGTATTCGTGCAAATTATCGATGGAAAGAACGATTGCGGGAGCCGGGAAGTGAATCCTTACCTATCGTTGATGCAAAACGATTGGAAACATCGAACATCACGTATTCGTGAAAATTATCGATAGAAAGAACGATTGCGGGAGCTGGGAAGTGAATCCTTACCTACCGTCGATGCAAAACGATTGGAAACATCGAATAGCACGTATTCGTGCAAATTATCGATGGATAGAACGATTGCGGGAGCCGGGAAGTGAATCCTTACCTACCGTTGATGCAAAACGATTGGAAACATCGAACATCACGTATTCGTGAAAATTATCGATAGAAAGAACGATTGCGGGAGCGGGGAAGTGAATCCTTACCTACCGTCGATGCAAAACGATTGGAAACATCGAATAGCACGTATTCGTGCAAATTATCGATGGAAAGAACGATTGCGGGAGCCGGGAAGTGAATCCTTACCTACCGTTGATGCAAAACGATTGGAAACATCGAACATCACGTATTCGTGCAAATTATCGATGGAAAGAACGATTGCGGGAGCCGGGAAGTGAATCCTTACCTACCGTTGATGCAAAACGATTGGAAACATCGAATATCACGTATTCGTGCCAATTATCCAATCGTTTTGCATCGACGGTAGGTAAGGATTCACTTCCCGGCTCCCGCAATCGTTCTTTCCATCGATAATTTGCACGAATACGTGGTGTTCGATGTTTCCAATCGTTCTGCATCAACGTTAGGTAAGAATTCACTTCCCAGCTCCCGCAATCGTTCTTTCTATGGATAATTTGCACGAATACGTGCTATTCGATGTTTGCAATCGTTTTGCATCGACGGTAGGTACGGATTCACTTCCCAGCTCCCGCAATCGTTCTTTCCATCGATAATTTGCACGAATACGTGCCATTCGATGTTTCCAATCGTTTTGCATCAACGTTAGGTAAGCATTCACTTCCCGGCTCCCGCAATCGTTCTTTCCATGGATAATTTGCACGAATACGTGCTATTCGATGTTTCCAATCGTTTTGCATCAACGGTAGGTAAGTATTCACTTCCCAGCTCCCGCAATCGTTCTTTCTATGGATAATTTGCACGAATACGTGCTATTCGATGTTTGCAATCGTTTTGCATCGACGGTAGGTAAGGATTCACTTCCCAGCTCCCGCAATCGTTCTTTCCATCGATAATTTGCACGAATACGTGCCATTCGATGTTTCCAATCGTTTTGCATCAACGTTAGGTAAGCATTCACTTCCCGGCTCCCGCAATCGTTCTTTCCATGGATAATTTGCACGAATACGTGCTATTCGATGTTTCCAATCGTTTTGCATCAACGGTAGGTAAGTATTCACTTCCCACCTCCCGCAATCGTTCTTTCTATGGATAATTTGCACGAATACGTGCTATTCGATGTTTGCAATCGTTTTGCATCGACGGTAGGTAAGGATTCACTTCCCAGCTCCCGCAATCGTTCTTTCCATCGATAATTTGCACGAATACGTGCCATTCGATGTTTCCAATCGTTTTGCATCAACGTTAGGTAAGCATTCACTTCCCAGCTCCCGCAATCGTTCTTTCCATGAATAATTTGCACGAATACGTGCTATTCGATGTTTCCAATCGTTTTGCATCGACGGTAGGTAAGGATTCACTTCCCAGCTCCCGCAATCGTTCTTTCCATCGATAATTTGCACGAATACGTGCCATTCGATGTTTCCAATCGTTTTGCATAGACGGTAGGTAAGGATTCACTTCCCAGCTCTCGCAATCGTTCTTTCTATCGATAATTTGCACGAATACGTGATGTTCAATGTTTCCAATCGTTTTGCATCAACGATAGGTAAGGATTCACTTCCCGGCTCCCGCAATCGTTCTTTCCATCGATAATTTGCACGAATACGTGCTATTCGATGTTTGCAATCGTTTTGCGTCGACGGTAGGTAGGGATTCACTTCCCAGCTCCCGCAATCGTTCTTTCTATCGATAACTTGCACGAATACGTGTTGTTCGATGTTTCCAATCGTTTTGCATCAACGTTAGGTAAGGATTCATTTCCCGGCTCCCGCAATCGTTCTTTCCATCGATAATTTGCACGAATACGTGCTATTCGATGTTTCCAATCGTGTTGCATCGACGGTCGGTAAGCATTCACTTCCCAGCTCCGGCAATCGTTCTTTCCAAATTATCGATAGAAAAAACGATTGCGGGAGCTGGGAAGTGAATCCTTACCTACCGTTGATGCAAAACGATTGGAAACATCGAACATCACGTATTCGTGAAAATTATCGATAGAAAGAACCATTGCGGTAGCGGGGAAGTGAATCCTTACCTACCGTCGATGCAAAACGATTGGAAACATCGAATAGCACGTATTCGTGCAAATTATCGATGGAAAGAACGATTGCGGGAGCCGGGAAGTGAATCCTTACCTACCGTTGATGCAAAACGATTGGAAACATCGAACATCACGTATTCGTGCAAATTATCGATAGAAAGAACGATTGCGGGAGCTGGGAAGTGAATCCTTACCTACCGTCGATGCAAAACGATTGGAAACATCGAATATCACGTATTCGTGCCAATTATCCAATCGTTTTGCATCGACGGTAGGTAAGGATTCACTTCCCAGCTCCCGCAATCGTTCTTTCCATCGATAATTTGCACGAATACGTGCCATTCGATGTTTCCAATCGTTTTGCATCGACGGTAGGTAAGGATTCACTTCCCAGCTCCCGCAATCGTTCTTTCTATCGATAATTTGCACGAATACGTGATGTTCGATGTTTTCAATCGCTTTGCATCAACGTTAGGTAAGTATTCACTTCCCAGCTCCCGCAATCGTTCTTTCTATGGATAATTTGCACGAATACGTGCTATTCGATGTTTGCAATCGTTTTGCATCGACGGTAGGTAAGGATTCACTTCCCAGCTCCCGCAATCGTTCTTTCCATCGATAATTTGCACGAATACGTGCCATTCGATGTTTCCAATCGTTTTGCATCAACGTTAGGTAAGCATTCACTTCCCAGCTCCCGCAATCGTTCTTTCCATGAATAATTTGCACGAATACGTGCTATTCGATGTTTCCAATCGTTTTGCATCGACGGTAGGTAAGGATTCACTTCCCAGCTCCCGCAATCGTTCTTTCTATCGATAATTTGCACGAATACGTGCTATTCGATGTTTCCAATCGTTTTGCATCAACGGTAGGTAAGTATTCACTTCCCAGCTCCCGCAATCGTTCTTTCTATCGATAATTTGCACGAATACGTGATGTTCAATGTTTCCAATCGTTTTGCATCAACGATAGGTAAGGATTCACTTCCCGGCTCCCGCAATCGTTCTTTCCATCGATAATTTGCACGAATACGTGCTATTCGATGTTTGCAATCGTTTTGCATCGACGGTAGGTAAGGATTCACTTCCCAGCTCCCGCAATCGTTCTTTCCATCGATAATTTGCACGAATACGTGCCATTCGATGTTTCCAATCGTTTTGCATCGACGGTAGGTAAGGATTCACTTCCCAGCTCCCGCAATCGTTCTTTCTATCGATAATTTGCACGAATACGTGCTATTCGATGTTTCCAATCGTTTTGCATCAACGGTAGGTAAGTATTCACTTCCCAGCTCCCGCAATCGTTCTTTCGATCGATAATTTGCACGAATACGTGATGTTCAATGTTTCCAATCGTTTTGCATCAACGATAGGTAAGGATTCACTTCCCAGCTCCCGCAATCGTTCTTTCCATCGATAATTTGCACGAATACGTGCCATTCGATGTTTCCAATCGTTTTGCATCGACGGTAGGTAAGGATTCACTTCCCAGCTCCCGCAATCGTTCTTTCCATCGATAATTTGCACGAATACGTGCCATTCGATGTTTCCAATCGTTTTGCATCGACGGTAGGTAAGGATTCACTTCCCAGCTCCCGCAATCGTTCTTTCTATCGATAATTTGCACGAATACGTGCTATTCGATGTTTCCAATCGTTTTGCATCGACGGTAGGTAAGGATTCACTTCCCAGCTCCCGCAATCGTTCTTTCTATCGATAATTTGCACGAATACGTGTTGTTTGATGTTTCCAATCGTTTTGCATCAACGTTAGGTAAGGATTCATTTCCCGGCTCCCGCAATCGTTCTTTCCATCGATAATTTGCACGAATACGTGCTATTCGATGTTTCCAATCGTGTTGCATCGACGGTCGGTAAGCATTCACTTCCCAGCTCCGGCAATCGTTCTTTCCAAATTATCGATAGAAAGAACGATTGCGGGAGCTGGGAAGTGAATCCTTACCTACCGTCGATGCAAAACGATTGGAAACATCGAATAGCACGTATTCGTGCAAATTATCGATGGAAAGAACGATTGCGGGAGCTGGGATGTGAATCCTTACTTACCGTCGATGCAAAACGATTGCAAACATCGAATAGCACGTATTCGTGCAAAGTATCCATTGAAAGCACGATTGCGGGAGCTGGGAAGTGAATACTTACCTACCGTTGATGCAAAACGATTGGAAACATCGAACACCACGTATTCGTGCAAATTATCGATGGAAAGAACGATTGCGGGAGCCGGGAAGTGAATACTTACCTACCGTTGATGCAAAACGATTGGAAACATCGAATAGCACGTATTCGTGCAAATTATCGATGGAAAGAACGATTGCGGGAGCTGGGAAGTGAATACTTACCTAACGTGGATGCAAAACGATTGGAAACATCGAATAGCACGTATTCGTGCAAATTATCGATGGAAAGAACGATTGCGGGAGCCGGGAAGTGAATCCTTACCTACCGTTGATGCAAAACGATTGGAAACATCGAATATCACGTATTCGTGCCAATTATCCAATCGTTTTGCATCGACGGTAGGTAAGGATTCACTTCCCGGCTCCCGCAATCGTTCTTTCCATCGATAATTTGCACGAATACGTGGTGTTCGATGTTTCCAATCGTTCTGCATCAACGTTAGGTAAGTATTCACTTCCCAGCTCCCGCAATCGTTCTTTCTATGGATAATTTGCACGAATAC
Source organism: Nomada ferruginata (assembly GCA_963583965.1). Classification (NCBI taxonomy): domain Eukaryota; kingdom Metazoa; phylum Arthropoda; class Insecta; order Hymenoptera; family Apidae; genus Nomada; species Nomada ferruginata. The sequence continues at coordinate 583,772 of OY757225.1, read as the reverse complement.
GTGCTATTCGATGTTTGCAATCGTTTTGCATCGACGGTAGGTACGGATTCACTTCCCAGCTCCCGCAATCGTTCTTTCCATCGATAATTTGCACGAATACGTGCCATTCGATGTTTCCAATCGTTTTGCATCAACGTTAGGTAAGCATTCACTTCCCGGCTCCCGCAATCGTTCTTTCCATCGATAATTTGCACGAATACGTGCTATTCGATGTTTCCAATCGTTTTGCATCAACGGTAGGTAAGTATTCACTTCCCAGCTCCCGCAATCGTTCTTTCTATGGATAATTTGCACGAATACGTGCTATTCGATGTTTGCAATCGTTTTGCATCGACGGTAGGTAAGGATTCACTTCCCAGCTCCCGCAATCGTTCTTTCCATCGATAATTTGCACGAATACGTGCCATTCGATGTTTCCAATCGTTTTGCATCAACGTTAGGTAAGCATTCACTTCCCGGCTCCCGCAATCGTTCTTTCCATGGATAATTTGCACGAATACGTGCTATTCGATGTTTCCAATCGTTTTGCATCAACGGTAGGTAAGTATTCACTTCCCACCTCCCGCAATCGTTCTTTCTATGGATAATTTGCACGAATACGTGCTATTCGATGTTTGCAATTGTTTTGCATCGACGGTAGGTAAGGATTCACTTCCCAGCTCCCGCAATCGTTCTTTCCATCGATAATTTGCACGAATACGTGCTATTCGATGTTTGCAATCGTTTTGCATCGACGGTAGGTAAGGATTCACTTCCCAGCTCCCGCAATCGTTCTTTCCATCGATAATTTGCACGAATACGTGCCATTCGATGTTTCCAATCGTTTTGCATCGACGGTAGGTAAGGATTCACTTCCCAGCTCCCGCAAACGTTCTTTCTATCGATAATTTGCACGAATACGTGCTATTCGATGTTTCCAATCGTTTTGCATCGACGGTAGGTAAGGATTCACTTCCCAGCTCCCGCAATCGTTCTTTCCATCGATAATTTGCACGAATACGTGCCATTCGATGTTTCCAATCGTTTAGCATCGACGGTAGGTAAGGATTCACTTCCCAGCTCCCGCAGTCGTTCTTTCTATCGATAATTTGCACGAATATGTGTTGTTCGATGTTTCCAATCGTTTTGCATCAACGTTAGGTAAGGATTCATTTCCCGGCTCCCGCAATCGTTCTTTCCATCGATAATTTGCACGAATACGTGCTATTCGATGTTTCCAATCGTGTTGCATCGACGGTCGGTAAGCATTCACTTCCCAGCTCCGGCAATCGTTCTTTCCAAATTATCGATAGAAAGAACGATTGCGGGAGCTGGGAAGTGAATCCTTACCTACCGTCGATGCAAAACGATTGCAAACATCGAATTGCACGTATTCGTGCAAATTATCCATAGAAAGAACGATTGCGGGAGCTGGGAAGTGAATCCTTACCTACTGTCACGTTCCAGGTTACTTCCGGAAGAGACATACTGTACGCACGCAGGATGAGGAACGGAAATTGAATGGGGAAGGTGAACGTAGGTTCTCGGGGTCGAATTCAAGATTCGCGCACGCCGAGAGGAAAGGTAAGTAGAGAAAAGGAAGAATCTCGGGGTCGAATGCAAGATTCGCGCACGCCGAGAGGAAAGGTAAGTAAAGGAAAAGGAAGAATCTCGGGGTCGAATACAAAATTCGCGCACGCCGAGAGGAAAGGTAAGTAGATAAAATTAAGAATCTCGGGGTCGAATGCAAGATTCGCGCACGCCGAGAGGAAAGGTAAGTAAAGAAAGGAAAGGAAATACCTCGGGGTCGAATGCAAGATTCGCGCACGCCGAGAGGAAAGGTAAGTAAAGAAAGGAAAGGAAATACCTCGGGGTCGAATGCAAGATTCGCGCACGCCGAGAGGAAAGGTAAGTAAAGAAAAAGGAAGAATCTCGGGGTCGAATGCAAGATTCGCGCACGCCGAGGGGAAAGGTAAGTAAAGAAAGGAAAGGAAATACCTCGGGGTCGAATGCCAGATTCGCGCACGCCGAGAGGAAAGGTAAGTAAAGAAAGGAAAGGAAATACCTCGGGGTCGAATGCAAGATTCGCGCACGCCGAGAGGAAAGGTAAGTAAAGAAAGGAAAGGAAATACCTCGGGGTCGAATGCAAGATTCGCGCACGCCGAGAGGAAAGGTAAGTAAAGAAAGGAAAGGAAATACCTCGGGGTCGAATGCAAGATTCGCGCACGCCGAGAGGAAAGGTAAGTAAAGAAAGGAAAGGAAATACCTCGGGGTCGAATGCAAGATTCGCGCACGCCGAGAGGAAAGGTAAGTAAAGAAAAAGGAAGAATCTCGGGGTCGAATGCAAGATTCGCGCACGCCGAGAGGAAAGGTAAGTAAAGAAAGGAAAGGAAATACCTCGGGGTCGAATGCAAGATTCACGCACGCCGAGAGGAAAGGTAAGTAAAGAAAGGAAAGGAAATACCTCGGGGTCGAATGCAAGATTCGCGCACGCCGAGAGGAAAGGTAAGTAAAGGAAAAGGAAGGGAAAGGAAGTTAGGAGTGCCGTACTATTACTGCGGAAGGATTGATCTGCAGCAATACCAATTCCTCGGATTCCAAACAATATTGAGAAATGTGAACGAAACCTCGTAAGGAACGAAATAATAAAACGACTCACCGAGCTGCAATGTCGGGTTTGCGATCCTCGGGTAGACACGTATAATTTTTACCATCGGGTGAGCACCTCGAGTACTTGTCCCGATTGTACTTGCCACAGCTCTTCCGCTGTTATTTCGAAGTACTGTTCTGTGCACTCTGCGCACTGAGATGCTGGGCGGATGGAGGAGATTTCGTTGTTGCAGTGTGCACAAATGGAAATGCGTTGGGCTTCTTCGGCAGTGCTCATGTCATGCCAACCTCCTGATTGATATGCTTGTCCTTGTATGGGGGTCAACTGATTGTAACAGTTGATGCAAATTCGGCCCCAGTCGCTTATGTATATTCCTACTGTGGCGATAGTGGAACACCAAATGTCTAGCAGGGGTTTATAAATCTCCGGATAATCAGAGGGAAGGACGCCGTCCCAGGGACCCTGAAATTCCTGGTCCTCCTCTTCTTCGGCTTCTTCCCAAATATTGTAAGGGAGCTGCATTCGATAAATAATGCTGTGGTGCTGCGCGAAAGTTTCTTGAGGTTCACTGGCTTATTGTATTTATTAGAATAAGTCAAGAATACTTCGAAGTTCGTTGAGGTATTTATTGAAATAAGTCGTGAAATAATTCTATGTTCCTTAAGGTATTTATTGAAATAAATCGTGAAATTATTCTAAGTTCCTTAAGGTATGTATCGAAATAAGTCGTGAAATAATTCTATGTTCATTAAGGTATTTATTGAAATAAATCGTGGAATTAATTCTATGTTCCTTAAGGTATTTATTGAAATAAATCGTGAAATTATTCTAAATTCTTTAAGATATTTATCGAAATAAATCGCGGAATTATTCTATGTTCCTTAAGGTATTTATAGAAATAAATCGTGAAATTATTCTAAGTTCTTTAAGATATTTATCGAAATAAATCGTGGAATTATTCTAAGTTCTTTAAGATATTTATCGAAATAAATCGTGGAATTATTCTATGTTCTTTAAGGTATTTATCGAAATAAATCGTGAAATTATTCTAAATTCTTTAAGATATTTATCGAAATAAATCGCGGAATTATTCTATGTTCCTTAAGGTATTTATTGAAATAAATCGTGAAATTATTCTAAGTTCTTTAAGATATTTATCGAAATAAATCGTGGAATTATTCTATGTTCTTTAAGGTATTTATCGAAATAAGTCGTGAAAGAATTCTATGTTCCTTAAGGTATTTATCGAAATAATTCACTGTATGATTCTAAAATCAAGACCGGTATATCAACGTTCACTGTCACTTGTAGATTGATTCACTGATGTGTAGGCGCTTGCTGATGATTGACTACTGAAGATTGACTGCTGATGATTGACTACTGAAGATTGACTGCTGATGATTGACTACTGACTATTCAGGTGGTGCCGGCTTATTTATACCCATCCCTGGAATCTCTGGTATGCGAGGAATGTCTGGTATGCGTGGTATGTCTGGTATGCGTGGTATGCGTGGTATGTTGACTGCTACTGGAGTCGATTGCTCTGGAATGCCAGTGATCCTCAACCGGCAGGGGTTCTCCATTGTACCGAGATTGGTTAAAATAAATTATATTAGTTAATTACAATATTGTTATATGGTGAATTCGGATAGGTTGTTTGATGATATCGTTTTGTGATAAAATATTTTAATAAATTGTATTGGTTAATTATGCGTCTTTTGTATTGTAGGTTCGGGTGTGTTATTTGATTTGATCATATTGTAGCGATATACTCGAGAGGATTCGAAAGGGGTTTTCTTCCTCGTGGAGTGAGGGCTTCTCTTGGGACGCGAAAGGGATTTCTTCCTCGTGGAGTGAGGGCTTCTCTTGGGACGCGAAAGGGGTTTCTTCCTCGTGGAGTGAGGGCTTCTCTTGGGACGCAAAAGGGGTTTCTTCCTCGTGGAGTGAGGGCTTCTCTCGAGTATCGTTGTTCTTCGTTTAAGGTAATGGTGTTTTGTGTAGCGATGAGTTGGAATATTTAGAGATTTTATTTGTTTGCAGGTAGTCGGTGATGAGAAGAGAAATATAAGGTGAGTATCTTATGAGAGGAATTTATTTGTTCGAAAGCAGTCGATGATGAGAAATGTAATGTAAGGTAAGTATCTCGTTTGACTAGCGATGGGTAGGAGTAATAAGAGAGTTTATTTGTTCACAGGTAATCGATGATGAGAAGCGCAACATAAGGTAAGTACCTCGTTTGACTAGCGATGGGTTGGAGTAATAAGAGAGTTTGTTTGTTCACAGGCAGTGGATATAGTAAATAAAGGAAGAAAAATGTGAGCCGACATGCGGCAAAAAAATGACGGCACGTCACACCTCCCCCCTTATTTTAAGAAATGCCTGCATTTCTTTAGCGGGAGACGTGGCTTGAACGAAAAATAACCTTTTCCCTTAATCCTGTATTAGTAGCAGGTAAAGGATATTCAATGAAATTGTTTTCCCTTATGTGAAGTGAAATTTATGTATGTTTAAATGAAATAAAAGCTTGTTTCCGTTTATTGCTTTTGCGTTGTGATTTCATAAAATAATTATAACCTTGCCTGATAACTAAAAATATATATTTTTTTTTTTTTTTTATTATTGTATCAGAGTAAAACAAATCAGTGTAAAATTAAGTTATTTCTCCTTAATTAGACGGATTAAAATTGAGGGTGGAGTATTTCGGAACGAACCGTCTTTGTTTTCTCTCGTTGTAAGTAGGAGATATACTGATTAAACTATAATTATTTTCATTAGTTGAACGATATGAACTTAGTAATTGTTTTGAAAAGAATAAAAGTTTAACATGTTAGAATGATTAATACCAAGGTAAGTATTGCATGATAAAAATAAAATAAAATGGATATATTTGTGGGCTCAGTAAATGGTGGACGTCGCATTGCCGCAGGGGCAGTCCAGCGATTACATCACAGCTCCCTAGTAATTAAATTATTTGTTTTCTTTTTGTGTTTTTGAATTTTTTTGTTATAGTAGGTTAGCTTAGGCTTAGCAAAAATTAAATTTTAGGAATAAGTAATAGTGTTAATAATTAAGTAGGGTAGATATAAGGAAGATTAATATAGTATGAATTAAACGTAGGATTAATTAATAAGGTTAAATAATTAAGGTAAATCGTTAAAGTCGAGCAGGATGTCGAGCCACTCGAGCTGCGCCGATTCCTGTTCGACTGGAGGAGCATTTGGGGTATGCGCGGGGGTGAAGTGTATGTCGCACACTTCAAATAATACCGATTCCTCTAAAGCGCCGTGCTCTACTCGGAAGGCGGTGGAGGTGTCCAACACTTCAATGACTGGCGGGGGTGGCGGAATCGTCGCCTGTAAGGCAAATTGAACCATTGCCGCCGGTTCCTGCGGGTGATGAACAGGTGGCATACTCACCTCTAGATGTGCCAGGGAACGTTTAAAATGCTCGTCGACGGCGGTGGCTGCGTCGCCTTCGTGGTAAGTGATAATTGTGCAAGTGTCACTTACAACTTCCACGCGAGTCTCGGTTTTCGCCTGTTCCGTGGTCGGTACGGTGGCGGTTCTCGTGGGCGATTCCATTATCGGGGCTTCCGCGTTGACCGGGGACCGTACAAACGAAATTTTTCTTCTGGCCGGCAAAATTTCGTCCACTAAAATTTTAGGGAGCGCCTTACGGCGTGTTAATGGTGGAATTTTCTTCCTGGCTGCGCGGCAATAAGTGCCGGCAGCCTTGCAGCGTTTTCGGTTGCGGTTGTTTCCGGGCATGGTTGTACTCGAATGGTGAAACACGTGGCGCGGACTCGCACTTATAGGAGAGTTGGAATGCGAAGAATGTTAGTATGCTAGGAATGCTAAGAATGTTGGTATGCCAGGAATGCTAAGAATGTTGGTATGCCAGGAATGCTAAGAATGTTGGTATGCCAGGAATGTCGCGTATTTCTGCAGTGGTTCTCAACCTATTGTGACTTTTATCGAAATATTATTAATGTGGCGGGTTGGCTAAGGTTTAACACAACTATATATGTATACATATTCGTTACACTTCGTAATCCTAAGTTATATTTACATGACTGATATATACATATACGCCTATATCTGTATCTTATTATTGGTGTTTTTGTATTAATTTTAATGTAAATTAAATAAGATATCAATTTTTATGTAAGTGTAATTTTTTAGAGTATATAGTGTATAGGTATAAGGGGAGGAGCGATATCCGAAGGGATATCGACGCGTGTTGATAGTTTGTATTAAATTTTCGCAAGTGCGAGACTGTGATGAAGAGCGATAAGGGGGAGGGGCGATATCCAAGGGGATATCGACGTGCGGTGTTAATTCAGATTTGATCCTGAGAATTATTTTGGAGAAAATTAGAAATACCGTCTGAAAGAAATGAAAATTAAAAGGGGGGGAGAAAAAGGGGGAGCGATATCCAAGAGGATATCGACACGTAGAATTTAATTGGTGTTTCAAGATTTGTCGTGAGTAAATTTAGTGCTACTGGCGGTATGTAAAAAGGGGGAAAGGGGGGAGCGATATCCAAGAGGATATCGATACGTGTTGATTTTTAGTGGGTGATTTTCCGCGCTTTGTTCGCATGAATAACCTTGTAGCTGTTATTCCACGAAATCTTTAGGTTGTGCTGAGGAAGTACTTCAATGACCTTGTGCGGGCCAGTGTAATGATCCGCGAATTTACCCTTGCGGCTATTTTTTATTACAAACACCTCGTCTCCGGCTTGGAAGGTTTCCTCGTTTATACGACGATCGTAATACATTTTGTACCTTTCTTTAGCGCGTTTTAATCTATCCGCGGCGAGATTTTGTAATTCATTAATGCACTCCTTTAATCGCGAGAGGTAACCCCCGTAGGTTTCGTCGTCTGGGGGTTCGACCGGCCGCTGTTGGGCGGGGACCCGTGCTATTTTTCCGAAGCCTAATTCATGTGGAGTATAGCCCGTACCTTCATGGAAACTCGTATTGTAGGAGAATGCCGCGAGATCGGTCCAGCTATCCCAATCGTCGTTTTGACTCACGTACATTTTCAAAAATTCTACTAACACTATATGAGATCTTTCTAAGGATCCATTTGATTGGGGATGGAACGCGGTGGTCTTACATTGTGCGATCCTGAATTTACGGGCAATGGTTTTCATAAACGCGCTGATGAAGTTCGATCCTTGGTCGGTGAGAACGGCTTTTGGTGCGCCGAATCGGCATATTAAATTCTTTATGAAGGCGTCGGCAACTTCCAGGGAGGTGGTGCCCTTCAGTGGTGCGCATACAAAGTATTTTGTGAGCAGATCTTGCATCGTTAATATGTATGTATTCCCGGATGGTGATATAGGGAGAGGACCTACTATGTCCATACCGATCTTGTCGAATGCTGCCCCAGGGGTGTCGGTTAAAATCATTGGTTGTCGAGTTTTGACCCGTACTAATTTCTTTTTCTGGCACAGCATGCAACTTTTTATGTATATCCTCACTTGTTGCTTCAATCCTTGCCAGTAATAATTTTGGCGGATTCTTTTTATCGTTTTTGTTACTCCTCTGTGTCCTCCTACGGCTGAAGAGTGGTTGTCTTGAATAATGGGTAACCTTAGAATTGCGTCGGGTATTTGCACCGTTTGCGTGCAAATGGTTAGTTGTAAGTTTTCCTCTATTAGTTTAGAGCGTATTTCGTATATTATTTCTTCCCAGGTGAGGGTTCCAATTTGCGGAGTTTTTGCGATGCTTGCTGATGACAATCGCAATTCTCGTACGACGTCCTTCAATGAATCGGTAGCACTATGGAAGATTCCTGGATCCACTGGGAAGTTGGCTTTCTCCTTGACGACTAGGCCAATGACCGTTTTTCCTCTGTGTTTCAGTACGCGTGCTCGCCCGAGCGTGAGGTCTCTTCTAATAGGGAGATCTGCGTACCTTCTTAGATTCTCTCCTCCATTGTCACAGGGGTTGCCATCTGCGGCCAAAAAGATTATTACGGGCCCGTGTTGGACGACCAAGGGGTCCGGACTGACGCGAATGGTGCCGCTGTAGTTCGGGTTTTGCGGAGTGGTTTCCGGTTGGTCGCTATCCGTGAGGCCATCGTCCGATTCTGCTGTAGAGTCGTCGTCTATACTGACGGGGAGATTAGGAGGCGTATCAGTTCCTTCTTCTGGATGCATTTCGGTTCGGCTGATAGGCTGAAATTCTGGTTTAGCTCTGCTGGTGGATGGCGTATTGCGGACTGATTGTAGCGGTGGCGTCGGTTCCATGTCCGAGATATCTTTGTGTTGGAGTCTCCTCGGAGGGTTGGGGTGACTAAAAATAGGTTCGTCCGAGTCTGTAGAGCTTTCTCGTCCTGTTTCCCAATGCAAATGTACGGGTCCATGATATCTGGGCCGTTTTTTGTTTTCAGGTCCGAGGAATAGTTCTGCGTCTGAGTCGGAACTCGATCGTGGGCGGAGAGGACAGGTAGCTGCTGTCGTTTTTTCGGGGGGATTACGGGAGAGCGCGTCGGCTACCTTATTAGATTTCCCCGGTTGGTATTGTATTTCATAATCGAATTCGGCTAGTTTTAGCCGCCATCGAACGAGTCGGGCCGTTGGGTCCTTGACTCTATGGAGCCAGACCAACGGCTGGTGATCCGTGTATAGGATGAATTTTTTTCCGTATAGGTATGGTCGGAAATGGCTGGTGCAGTATACTATTGCAAGGAGTTCCTTCTCGATGGTGGAGTAATTCACTTCAGCTTGGCACAGCAGTCTGGATGCATATGCAAGGGGGAGTTCCTTATCCGCGTAAGTTTGAGAAATTACGCCTCCCACAGCATAATCGGACGCGTCCGTCGTGAGGTGGAATTCCTTTTCGAAGTCGGGAAATTGCAAAATAGGTTCACTGACCAACTTGTCCTTGAGATACTCGAAGGATTTTTGTTGCTGCACGTCCCAAACGAAGGTTGTCCCCTTTTTAAGGAGTGTCGTGAGGGGTCGCGCTTCCTTCGAGAAGTCTGGGATAAATCGCCTATAATACCCGGTCAATCCTAGGAATTGTTTAATACCTTTTGTTGTGCGGGGTGCAGGATAATTCGTGACGGAGATTATCTTCTGAGGATCGGGTCTTACGCCGTCCTGCGTGAGGACGTGGCCCAGATACGCCACTTCCTTTCGTAAAAATTGGCATTTACAGGGTTGTAATTTTAGGTTAGCTTCGCGCAGCCTATTGGCGAGCCTTCGAAATTTGATTTCGTGTTCACTAATTGAACTGCAATAGATAACAATATCATCTAAGTAGACGAACATTTCGGACCCTTGCAGCCCAGAAAGGACGTGATCCATAAGTCGCTGGAACGTCGCGGGTGCGTTGCGTAATCCGAAGGGCATTCTTGAGAATTCGTAATGCCCGTGTGGGGCCGAGAACGCAGTTTTCTGCGCGTGTTCTGGTTTCATAGGGATTTGGTGAAAACCAGAAACAAGATCGAACACTGAAAAATACTTGGCGCTGCCGAGCTGATCGAGTATATCTATAATATTTGGGAGCGGGTACGCGTCTGGAACTGTTTTTTGATTAAGGTGGCGATAGTCAATCACCATTCTCCATTTTCGTTTCCCGTCGGCTCCTGGCTTTTTTGGAACTATCCAGAGAGGCGAACTGTACGGGGAGACGGATGGTTTGATAATTTCCTTCTTCAGCAGTTCCTCCATTTGTGTACGGATTTCTTCCTTGTGAATAGGAGGGAAGCGGTATTGTTTAGTAAACACCGGAATCGAGTCTGTGGTTTCTATGGAGTGGCTAATGGCGTGCGTATGGCCTAGGGGTTCGCTGGGCAAGTGGAATACGTCTTCATATTTGCTGACGAGTTGTCGGACGTGATCCTCTTCTTCCCGATTGAGGTCCTTCGGGGATATGAGGTCGAGTATCTCTGCGACTCGTGTTTGTTGGGTGAGCTCGTCCCTGTAAGGGGTTTCGGCGGGTGTGGACCCTTGTAATCCTTCTGTGGGGTTAATTTGATATGCTACCTTCTGATCCGCAATTTGGCATACGAGGGGTGTGGACCTTTGTCCGTTTCGCTGGGTTCTTCCTTCTGTGAGGGTTTCGCTAAGGGGGATGGGCCGGTTGCCCTTTTGAGAGTGGGGGTTCATCGTGTCTTCGGTTTGCTTCGGAGTCACGGCTTCCTCGGTATGCTTCACTTGGGGGTACGTTATGGGAGCTTCTTCAAATTTCTCCAGCTGGACTGGGGGTATCCGGATAATCGCCGGTTGCTCGTTGGTGTTAATGATTCGTATATTTGCCTTGCCATCCTGGTTTCGCACTAGGGCTTGTCCTGCGTATAGCCCTTCTCCTATGTCTATGCGTGGAATATATCCTTCCTCGATTTCAGGGTTAGTAACTGTCGCTTGTGCGACCACGCTGGTTCTCGGGGGTACTGTTACTTCGTCGATTTTGTTGAAAGGGACGAAATTGCCATTAAACGCTAGCCATCTATTTTTGAAATCCACCGTTACTCCACTTTCGGTTAGGAATCCCGAACCCAATAACCCTTGATAGCGTAGGGGTATAGTGTCTTCAACGACGTGAAATTGTACGGGGTAGTTGAATAAATTTGCTGTGAGGGTGCCTAGGGTGGGCACCATGTTTTCGGTGATTCCGATTAAATCGATTACGTTGTCCCTGTCGATCTCGCAGGGCGTCGTGATGCACGATTGTTTTATTAAGTTTACCTCTGCTCCCGTGTCGATCATCAAGTCCGTGGGAAAGTTTAATTGCGGGCTGCGGACGTTGATGGAGGGGACATTGTTGAAAGGGGAGAGGTGCACCTTGGCGATTCTGGGCGGAGTTGGTTCGTAGGCCGGAATGTGTTTATCGGATGCGCATTTGTCCTGCCCGTTCCACGAGGCGCCTCCCTGTAATCTCGTGGGGGCTGGTCGTTTCCCGACATGTTTTGATCGCGCATTTTCTTACGGCATTCCGCGGCCAAGTGCCCTATTCTCCCGCAGTAGTTGCAGGTTCGCGTCTCAGGTCGACGTGGCGTATTATGATCCGTCGTTGGGTGTAGACGGTCGAAACCTCTTTCGTTATATCGTTCCGGGACCCGCGCAAGGGGCGGATGATTATTAGTCGGGTAGGTCCTGCACGATCGCGCGTCGTGTCCTTCCCGATTGCATAGTTGGCATAGAGTGCGGTGTGTCCTTTCTCCCATAAACCGGCGGCGATCGCGCTCGATCAATTTCGCTACTCGGACCGCTCTGTCGGATGCTTCATCCAAGGACGTCAATGTCGTGGGGTCCATCTGAGTGCGCATTGAAAGGGGAAGTCCGTCTAAAAATGATCTTAACGCTAGCTGATCGACATCGTATAACGCCGTCCTTGAGTTTCGATAATAATCAGCGTCTTCGTCGGTGATGGCGAATTTCAAGTCTTTTACTCTTGAAATATAATCCAAAATGTGTTCATTTCTTCCAATTATGATGTTAGCTAGTTCGCCGCGGTAGTGATCGGAAGTTTTAGCGGGGGCGAACACCGTTTTTAGTCTGCCGATGAATGCGTTAACCGTATCAAAGCAGTAATCCTCCACGACCAAGTACGCGTGGTTTTGTAAACGGTTCCTTAATAAGCGCGCTAACTGAGGTTCGGACGCGGGAGGGATCATTTCTCGAGCTCGTCTGCACGCTCTCGCAAATTGCAGGATCGACATGTTATGTCCATCGAAGCGCGGTACCGTCTCGACGGCATCCTTCAGAGTGACCTGAAGTTTTCCGTACATTGTCGGTTCGATAAACGCGTCGTTACGCGGGTTTCCTTCGCGGTAACCGGAGGCAGGGGTTTCAAAATGTGTTTTAATGCGCTGTTTTCTTGTTAGCGCGTCCACTGCGTCCTGCAGACAGGCTATTTGTTTTGCGAGGTTTTCCAACCCGGAGGCGGTTTGGTGTGTTTGTTCTTCCTGCACCAAATCGTCGGCTGGACTAACAGGTCGCATTTGCTTGTTCATGAATAATTCGTAATGCTCTTCGATTTGAGCTTGTTTTTCGCGCAGGAGATTCAATTTATCTTGCAACGCGGCGGTCGACGCGTCGATGGCTCTGTTAGCATCCTCGACGGGGGTAGCGAGGGGGTTGGATCCGTCGGCGTCACCGTACAGCGACATGGTATTTTATGTATGTGTTTGAGCGAGGTGAACTAATGTATATACATATATTTTGTTTTATATATATGCGCGAGGGGGTTGTGATATGGCGGTTATCTAGTCGTAGGTGATTAATGTTCAGAACACGTATCAAAATTTTGATATTAAAGCGTTTCAAGCTTTAATTGTTGTTTTGAAGGCAATTGTGGGATTGAATTTTCGAATATCCCACCGCTTCAATCTTCGTTTATCGTTTTAAAGGCAATTGTGGGATTGAATTTTCGAATATCCCACCGCTTCAATCTTCGTTTATCGTTTTAAAGGCAATTGTGGGATTGAATTTTCGAACATCCCACCGCTTCAATCTTCGTTTATCGTTTTAAAGGCAATTGTGGGATTGAATTTTCGAATATCCCACCGCTGTCACCAGTTTAATATGTCACGTTCCAGGTTACTTCCGGAAGAGACATACTGTACGCACGCAGGATGAGGAACGGAAATTGAATGGGGAAGGTGAACGTAGGTTCTCGGGGTCGAATTCAAGATTCGCGCACGCCGAGAGGAAAGGTAAGTAGAGAAAAGGAAGAATCTCGGGGTCGAATGCAAGATTCGCGCACGCCGAGAGGAAAGGTAAGTAAAGGAAAAGGAAGAATCTCGGGGTCGAATACAAAATTCGCGCACGCCGAGAGGAAAGGTAAGTAGATAAAATTAAGAATCTCGGGGTCGAATGCAAGATTCGCGCACGCCGAGAGGAAAGGTAAGTAAAGAAAGGAAAGGAAATACCTCGGGGTCGAATGCAAGATTCGCGCACGCCGAGAGGAAAGGTAAGTAAAGGAAAAGGAAGGGAAAGGAAGTTAGGAGTGCCGTACTATTACTGCGGAAGGATTGATCTGCAGCAATACCAATTCCTCGGATTCCAAACAATATTGAGAAATGTGAACGAAACCTCGTAAGGAACGAAATAATAAAACGACTCACCGAGCTGCAATGTCGGGTTTGCGATCCTCGGGTAGACACGTATAATTTTTACCATCGGGTGAGCACCTCGAGTACTTGTCCCGATTGTACTTGCCACAGCTCTTCCGCTGTTATTTCGAAGTACTGTTCTGTGCACTCTGCGCACTGAGATGCTGGGCGGATGGAGGAGATTTCGTTGTTGCAGTGTGCACAAATGGAAATGCGTTGGGCTTCTTCGGCAGTGCTCATGTCATGCCAACCTCCTGATTGATATGCTTGTCCTTGTATGGGGGTCAACTGATTGTAACAGTTGATGCAAATTCGGCCCCAGTCGCTTATGTATATTCCTACTGTGGCGATAGTGGAACACCAAATGTCTAGCAGGGGTTTATAAATCTCTGGATAATCAGAGGGAAGGACGCCGTCCCAGGGACCCTGAAATTCCTGGTCCTCCTCTTCTTCGGCTTCTTCCCAAATATTGTAAGGGAGCTGCATTCGATAAATAATGCTGTGGTGCTGCGCGAAAGTTTCTTGAGGTTCACTGGCTTATTGTATTTATTAGAATAAGTCAAGAATACTTCGAAGTTCGTTGAGGTATTTATTGAAATAATCGTGAAATAATTCTATGTTCCTTAAGGTATTTATCGAAATAAGTCGTGAAATAATTCTATGTTCATTAAGGTATTTATTGAAATAAATCGTGGAATTAATTCTATGTTCCTTAAGGTATTTATTGAAATAAATCGTGGAATTATTCTATGTTCCTTAAGGTATTTATCGAAATAAGTCGTGAAAGAATTCTATGTTCCTTAAGGTATTTATCGAAATAATTCACTGTATGATTCTAAAATCAAGACCGGTATATCAACGTTCACTGTCACTTGTAGATTGATTCACTGATGTGTAGGCGCTTGCTGATGATTGACTACTGAAGATTGACTGCTGATGATTGACTACTGATGATTGACTACTGATGATTGACTACTGAAGATTGACTGCTGATGATTGACTACTGAAGATTGACTGCTGATGATTGACTACTGAAGATTGACTGCTGATGATTGACTACTGACTATTCAGGTGGTGCCGGCTTATTTATACCCATCCCTGGAATCTCTGGTATGCGAGGAATGTCTGGTATGCGTGGTATGTCTGGTATGCGTGGTATGCGTGGTATGTTGACTGCTACTGGAGTCGATTGCTCTGGAATGCCAGTGATCCTCAACCGGCAGGGGTTCTCCATTGTACCGAGATTGGTTAAAATAAATTATATTAGTTAATTACAATATTGTTATATGGTGAATTCGGATAGGTTGTTTGATGATATCGTTTTGTAATAAAATATTTTAATAAATTGTATTGGTTAATTATGCGTCTTTTGTATTGTAGGTTCGGGTGTGTTATTTGATTTGATCATATTGTAGCGATATACTCGAGAGGATTCGAAAGGGGTTTTCTTCCTCGTGGAGTGAGGGCTTCTCTTGGGACGCGAAAGGGATTTCTTCCTCGTGGAGTGAGGGCTCCTCTTGGGACGCGAAAGGGGTTTCTTCCTCGTGGAGTGAGGGCTTCTCTTGGGACGCAAAAGGGGTTTCTTCCTCGTGGAGTGAGGGCTTCTCTTGGGACGCAAAAGGGGTTTCTTCCTTCTGTGAGAGTGAGGGCTTCTCTCGAGTGTCGTTGTTCTTCGTTTAAGGTAATGGTGTTTTGTGTAGCGATGAGTTGGAATATTTAGAGATTTTATTTGTTTGCAGGTAGTCGGTGATGAGAAGAGAAATATAAGGTGAGTATCTTATGAGAGGAATTTATTTGTTCGAAAGCAGTCGATGATGAGAAATGTAATGTAAGGTAAGTATCTCGTTTGACTAGCGATGGGTAGGAGTAATAAGAGAGTTTATTTGTTCACAGGTAATCGGTGATGAGAAGCGCAACATAAGGTAAGTACCTCGTTTGACTAGTGATGGGTTGGAGTAATAAGAGAGTTCGTTTGTTCACAGGTAATCGATGATGAGAAGCGCAACATAAGGTAAGTACCTCGTTTGACTAGCGATGGGTTGGAGTAATAAGAGAGTTTGTTTGTTCACAGGCAGTGGATATAGTAAATAAAGGAAGAAAAATGTGAGCCGACATGCGGCAAAAAAATGACGGCACGTCACACTACCGTCAATGCAAAACGATTGGAAACATCGAATAGCACGTATTCGTGCAAATTATCGATGGAAAGAACGATTGCGGGAGCTGGGATGTGAATCCTTACTTACCGTCGATGCAAAACGATTGCAAACATCGAATAGCACGTATTCGTGCAAAGTATCCATAGAAAGCACGATTGCGGGAGCTGGGAAGTGAATACTTACCTACCGTTGATGCAAAACGATTAGAAACATCGAATAGCACGTATTCGTGCAAATTATCGATGGAAAGAACGATTGCGGGAGCCGGGAAGTGAATCCTTACCTACCGTTGATGCAAAACGATTGGAAACATCGAACATCACGTATTCGTGCAAATTATTGATAGAAAGAACGATTGCGGGAGCTGGGAAGTGAATCCTTACCTACCGTCGATGCAAAACGATTGGAAACATCGAATAGCACGTATTCGTGCACAGTATCCATAGAAAGCACGATTGCGGGAGCTGGGAAGTGAATACTTACCTAACGTGGATGCAAAACGATTGGAAACATCGAACACCACGTATTCGTGCAAATTATCGATGGAAAGAACGATTGCGGGAGCCGGGAAGTGAATACTTACCTACCGTTGATGCAAAACGATTGGAAACATCGAATAGCACGTATTCGTGCAAATTATCGATGGAAAGAACGATTGCGGGAGCCGGGAAGTGAATGCTTACCTAACGTTGATGCAAAACGATTGGAAACATCGAACATAACGTATTCGTGCAAATTATCTATAGAAAGAACGATTGCGGGAGCTGGGAAGTGAATCCGTACCTACCGTCGATGCAAAACGATTGCAAACATCGAATAGCACGTATTCGTGCAAATTATCCATAGAAAGAACGATTGCGGGAGCTGGGAAGTGAATACTTACCTATCGTTGATGCAAAACAATTGGAAACATCGAACACCACGTATTCGTGCAAATTATCGATGGAAAGAACGATTGCGGGAGCCGGGAAGTGAATCCTTACCTACCGTTGATGCAAAACGATTGGAAACATCGAATAGCACGTATTCGTGCAAATTATCGATGGAAAGAACGATTGCGGGAGCTGGGATGTGAATCCTTACCTACCGTCGATGCAAAACGATTGCAAACATCGAATAGCACGTATTCGTGCAAAGTATCCATAGAAAGCACGATTGCGGGAGCTGGGAAGTTAATACTTACCTAACGTGGATGCAAAACGATTGGAAACATCGAACACCACGTATTCGTGCAAATCATCGATGGAAAGAACGATTGCGGGAGCCGGGAAGTGAATACTTACCTACCGTTGATGCAAAACGATTGGAAACATCGAATAGCACGTATTCGTGCAAATTATCGATGGAAAGAACGATTGCGGGAGCCGGGAAGTGAATGCTTACCTAACGTTGATGCAAAACGATTGGAAACACCGAACATAACGTATTCGTGCAAATTATCGATAGAAAGAACGATTGCGGGAGCTGGGAAGTGAATCCGTACCTACCGTCGATGCAAAACGATTGCAAACATCGAATAGCACGTATTCGTGCAAATTATCGATGGAAAGAACGATTCCGGGAGCCGGGAAGTGAATGCTTACCTAACGTTGATGCAAAACGATTGGAAACATCGAGTAGCACGGTATTCGTGCAAATTATCGATGGAAAGAACGATTGCGGGAGCCGGGAAGTGAATCCTTACCTATCGTTGATGCAAAACGATTGGAAACATCGAATATCACGTATTCGTCCGAATTTTAGATGGAAAGAATGATTGCGGGAGCTGGGAAGTGAATCCATACCTACCGTCGATGCGAAACGATTGGAAACATCGAATATCACGTATGCGTGCAAATTATCGATAGAAAGAACGATTGCGGGAGCTGGGAAGTGAATCCTTACCTACCGTTGATGCAAAACGATTGGAAACATCGAATAGCACGTATTCGTGCAAATTATCGATGGAAAGAACGATTGCGGGAGCCGGGAAGTGAATGCTTACCTAACGTTGATGCAAAACGATTGGAAACATCGAACATAACGTATTCGTGCAAATTATCGATAGAAAGAACGATTGCGGGAGCTGGGAAGTGAATCCATACCTACCGTCGATGCGAAACGATTGGAAACATCGAACATCACGTATTCGTGCAAATTATCGATAGAAAGAACGATTGCGGGAGCTGGGAAGTGAATCCGTACCTACCGTCGATGCAAAACGATTGGAAACATCGAATAGCACTTATTCGTGCAAATTATCGATGGAAAGAACGATTGCGGGAGCTGGGATGTGAATCCTTACCTACCGTCGATGCAAAACGATTGCAAACATCGAATAGCACGTATTCGTGCAAAGTATCCATAGAAAGCACGATTGCGGGAGCTGGGAAGTGAATACTTACCTAACGTGGATGCAAAACGATTGGAAACATCGAACACCACGTATTCGTGCAAATCATCGATGGAAAGAACGATTGCGGGAGCCGGGAAGTGAATACTTACCTACCGTTGATGCAAAACGATTGGAAACGTCGAATAGCACGTATTCGTGCAAATTATCGATGGAAAGAACGATTGCGGGAGCCGGGAAGTGAATGCTTACCTAACGTTGATGCAAAACGATTGGAAACATCGAACATCACGTATTCGTGCAAATTATTGATAGAAAGAACGATTGCGGGAGCTGGGAAGTGAATCCTTACCTACCGTCGATGCAAAACGATTGGAAACATCGAATAGCACGTATTCGTGTAAATTATCGATGGAAAGAACGATTGCGGGAGCTGGTAAGTGAATCCTTACCTACCGTCGATGCAAAACGATTGGAAACATCGAACATAACGTATTCGTGCAAATTATCGATAGAAAGAACGATTGCGGGAGCTGGGAAGTGAATCCGTACCTACCGTCGATGCAAAACGATTGCAAACATCGAATAGCACGTATTCGTGCAAATTATCGATGGAAAGAACGATTGCGGGAGCCGGGAAGTGAATGCTTACCTAACGTTGATGCAAAACGATTGGAAACATCGAACATAACGTATTCGTGCAAATTATCGATAGAAAGAACGATTGCGGGAGCTGGGAAGTGAATCCGTACCTACCGTTGATGCAAAACGATTGGAAACATCGAACATCACGTATTCGTGCAAATTATCGATGGAAAGAACGATTGCGGGAGCCGGGAAGTGAATGCTTACCTAACGTTGATGCAAAACGATTGGAAACATCGAACATAACGTATTCGTGCAAATTATCGATAGAAAGAACGATTGCGGGAGCTGGTAAGTGAATCCTTACCTACCGTCGATGCAAAACGATTGGAAACATCGAACATAACGTATTCGTGCAAATTATCGATAGAAAGAACGATTGCGGGAGCTGGGAAGTGAATCCGTACCTACCGTCGATGCAAAACGATTGCAAACATCGAATAGCACGTATTCGTGCAAATTATCGATGGAAAGAACGATTGCGGGAGCCGGGAAGTGAATGCTTACCTAACGTTGATGCAAAACGATTGGAAACATCGAACATCACGTATTCGTGCAAATTATTGATAGAAAGAACGATTGCGGGAGCTGGGAAGTGAATCCTTACCTACCGTCGATGCAAAACGATTGGAAACATCGAATAGCACGTATTCGTGTAAATTATCGATGGAAAGAACGATTGCGGGAGCTGGTAAGTGAATCCTTACCTACCGTCGATGCAAAACGATTGGAAACATCGAACATAACGTATTCGTGCAAATTATCGATAGAAAGAACGATTGCGGGAGCTGGGAAGTGAATCCGTACCTACCGTTGATGCAAAACGATTGGAAACATCGAACATCACGTATTCGTGCAAATTATCGATGGAAAGAACGATTGCGGGAGCCGGGAAGTGAATGCTTACCTAACGTTGCTGCAAAACGATTGGAAACATCGAACATAACGTATTCGTGCAAATTATCGATAGAAAGAACGATTGCGGGAGTTGGGAAGTGAATCCGTACCTACCGTCGATGCAAAACGATTGCAAACATCGAAAAGCACGTATTCGTGCAAATTATCCATAGAAAGAACGATTGCGGGAGCTGGGAAGTGAATACTTACCTAACGTGGATGCAAAACGATTGGAAACATCGAACACCACGTATTCGTGCAAATCATCGATGGAAAGAACGATTGCGGGAGCCGGGAAGTGAATACTTACCTACCGTTGATGCAAAACGATTGGAAACATCGAATAGCACGTATTCGTGCAAATTATCGATGGAAAGAACGATTGCGGGAGCCGGGAAGTGAATGCTTACCTAACGTTGATGCAAAACGATTGGAAACATCGAACATAACGTATTCGTGCAAATTATCGATAGAAAGAACGATTGCGGGAGCTGGGAAGTGAATCCGTACCTACCGTCGATGCAAAACGATTGCAAACATCGAATAGCACGTATTCGTGCAAATTATCGATGGAAAGAACGATTGCGGGAGCCGGGAAGTGAATGCTTACCTAACGTTGATGCAAAACGATTGGAAACATCGAACATAACGTATTCGTGCAAATTATCGATAGAAAGAACGATTGCGGGAGCTGGGAAGTGAATCCGTACCTACCGTTGATGCAAAACGATTGGAAACATCGAACATCACGTATTCGTGCAAATTATCGATGGAAAGAACGATTGCGGGAGCCGGGAAGTGAATGCTTACCTAACGTTGATGCAAAACGATTGGAAACATCGAACATAACGTATTCGTGCAAATTATCGATAGAAAGAACGATTGCGGGAGCTGGTAAGTGAATCCTTACCTACCGTCGATGCAAAACGATTGGAAACATCGAACATAACGTATTCGTGCAAATTATCGATAGAAAGAACGATTGCGGGAGCTGGGAAGTGAATCCGTACCTACCGTCGATGCAAAACGATTGCAAACATCGAATAGCACGTATTCGTGCAAATTATCGTTGGAAAGAACGATTGCGGGAGCCGGGAAGTGAATGCTTACCTAACGTTGATGCAAAACGATTGGAAACATCGAACATCACGTATTCGTGCAAATTATTGATAGAAAGAACGATTGCGGGAGCTGGGAAGTGAATCCTTACCTACCGTCGATGCAAAACGATTGGAAACATCGAATAGCACGTATTCGTGTAAATTATCGATGGAAAGAACGATTGCGGGAGCTGGTAAGTGAATCCTTACCTACCGTCGATGCAAAACGATTGGAAACATCGAATAGCACGTATTCGTGTAAATTATCGATGGAAAGAACGATTGCGGGAGCTGGGAAGTGAATACTTACCTAACGTTGATGCAAAACGATTGGAAACATCGAACACCACGTATTCGTGCAAATTATCGATGGAAAGAACGATTGCGGGAGCCGGGAAGTGAATCCTTACCTACCGTTGATGCAAAACGATTGGAAACATCGAACATCACGTATTCGTGCAAATTATCGATAGAAAGAACGATTGCGGGAGCTGGGAAGTGAATCCTTACCTACCGTCGATGCAAAACGATTGGAAACATCGAATAGCACGTATTCGTGTAAATTATCGATGGAAAGAACGATTGC
This sequence comes from Nomada ferruginata, assembly GCA_963583965.1. Classification (NCBI taxonomy): domain Eukaryota; kingdom Metazoa; phylum Arthropoda; class Insecta; order Hymenoptera; family Apidae; genus Nomada; species Nomada ferruginata. The sequence continues at coordinate 562,391 of OY757225.1, read as the reverse complement.
GGGAGCTGGTAAGTGAATCCTTACCTACCGTCGATGCAAAACGATTGGAAACATCGAACATAACGTATTCGTGCAAATTATCGATAGAAAGAACGATTGCGGGAGCTGGGAAGTGAATCCGTACCTACCGTTGATGCAAAACGATTGGAAACATCGAACATCACGTATTCGTGCAAATTATCGATGGAAAGAACGATTGCGGGAGCCGGGAAGTGAATGCTTACCTAACGTTGATGCAAAACGATTGGAAACATCGAACATAACGTATTCGTGCAAATTATCGATAGAAAGAACGATTGCGGGAGTTGGGAAGTGAATCCGTACCTACCGTCGCTGCAAAACGATTGCAAACATCGAAAAGCACGTATTCGTGCAAATTATCCATAGAAAGAACGATTGCGGGAGCTGGGAAGTGAATACTTACCTAACGTTGATGCAAAACGATTGGAAACATCGAACACCACGTATTCGTGAAAATTATCGATGGAAAGAACGATTGCGGGAGCCGGGAAGTGAATCCTTACCTACCGTTGATGCAAAACGATTGGAAACATCGAACATAACGTATTCGTGCAAATTATCGATAGAAAGAACGATTGCGGGAGCTGGGAAGTGAATCCGTACCTACCGTTGATGCAAAACGATTGGAAACATCGAACATCACGTATTCGTGCAAATTATCGATAGAAAGAACGATTGCGGGAGCTGGGAAGTGAATCCGTACCTACCGTTGATGCAAAACGATTGGAAACATCGAACATCACGTATTCGTGCAAATTATCGATAGAAAGAACGATTGCGGGAGCTGGGAAGTGAATCCGTACCTACCGTTGATGCAAAACGATTGGAAACATCGAACATCACGTATTCGTGCAAATTATCGATGGAAAGAACGATTGCGGGAGCCGGGAAGTGAATGCTTACCTAACGTTGATGCAAAACGATTGGAAACATCGAACATAACGTATTCGTGCAAATTATCGATAGAAAGAACGATTGCGGGAGTTGGGAAGTGAATCCGTACCTACCGTCGCTGCAAAACGATTGCAAACATCGAAAAGCACGTATTCGTGCAAATTATCCATAGAAAGAACGATTGCGGGAGCTGGGAAGTGAATACTTACCTAACGTTGATGCAAAACGATTGGAAACATCGAACACCACGTATTCGTGAAAATTATCGATGGAAAGAACGATTGCGGGAGCCGGGAAGTGAATCCTTACCTACCGTTGATGCAAAACGATTGGAAACATCGAACATAACGTATTCGTGCAAATTATCGATAGAAAGAACGATTGCGGGAGCTGGGAAGTGAATCCGTACCTACCGTTGATGCAAAACGATTGGAAACATCGAACATCACGTATTCGTGCAAATTATCGATAGAAAGAACGATTGCGGGAGCTGGGAAGTGAATCCGTACCTACCGTTGATGCAAAACGATTGGAAACATCGAACATCACGTATTCGTGCAAATTATCGATGGAAAGAACGATTGCGGGAGCCGGGAAGTGAATGCTTACCTAACGTTGATGCAAAACGATTGGAAACATCGAACATAACGTATTCGTGCAAATTATCGATAGAAAGAACGATTGCGGGAGTTGGGAAGTGAATCCGTACCTACCGTCGATGCAAAACGATTGCAAACATCGAAAAGCACGTATTCGTGCAAATTATCCATAGAAAGAACGATTGCGGGAGCTGGGAAGTGAATACTTACCTAACGTTGATGCAAAACGATTGGAAACATCGAACACCACGTATTCGTGCAAATTATCGATGGAAAGAACGATTGCGGGAGCCGGGAAGTGAATCCTTACCTACCGTTGATGCAAAACGATTGGAAACATCGAACATCACGTATTCGTGCAAATTATCGATAGAAAGAACGATTGCGGGAGCTGGGAAGTGAATCCTTACCTACCGTCGATGCAAAACGATTGGAAACATCGAATATCACGTATTCGTGCCAATTATCCAATCGTTTTGCATCGACGGTAGGTAAGGATTCACTTCCCAGCTCCCGCAATCGTTCTTTCCATCGATAATTTGCACGAATACGTGCCATTCGATGTTTCCAATCGTTTTGCATCGACGGTAGGTAAGGATTCACTTCCCAGCTCCCGCAATCGTTCTTTCTATCGATAATTTGCACGAATACGTGATGTTCGATGTTTTCAATCGCTTTGCATCAACGTTAGGTAAGTATTCACTTCCCAGCTCCCGCAATCGTTCTTTCTATGGATAATTTGCACGAATACGTGCTATTCGATGTTTGCAATCGTTTTGCATCGACGGTAGGTACGGATTCACTTCCCAGCTCCCGCAATCGTTCTTTCCATCGATAATTTGCACGAATACGTGCCATTCGATGTATCCAATCGTTTTGCATCAACGTTAGGTAAGCATTCACTTCCCGGCTCCCGCAATCGTTCTTTCCATGGATAATTTGCACGAATACGTGCTATTCGATGTTTCCAATCGTTTTGCATCAACGGTAGGTAAGTATTCACTTCCCAGCTCCCGCAATCGTTCTTTCTATCGATAATTTGCACGAATACGTGATGTTCAATGTTTCCAATCGTTTTGCATCAACGATAGGTAAGGATTCACTTCCCGGCTCCCGCAATCGTTCTTTCCATCGATAATTTGCACGAATACGTGCTATTCGATGTTTGCAATCGTTTTGCATCGACGGTAGGTAAGGATTCACTTCCCAGCTCCCGCAATCGTTCTTTCCATCGATAATTTGCACGAATACGTGCCATTCGATGTTTCCAATCGTTTTGCATCGACGGTAGGTAAGGATTCACTTCCCAGCTCCCGCAATCGTTCTTTCTATCGATAATTTGCACGAATACGTGCTATTCGATGTTTCCAATCGTTTTGCATCGACGGTAGGTAAGGATTCACTTCCCAGCTCCCGCAATCGTTCTTTCCATCGATAATTTGCACGAATACGTGCCATTCGATGTTTCCAATCGTTTTGCATCGACGGTAGGTAAGGATTCACTTCCCAGCTCCCGCAATCGTTCTTTCTATCGATAATTTGCACGAATACGTGTTGTTCGATGTTTCCAATCGTTTTGCATCAACGTTAGGTAAGGATTCATTTCCCGGCTCCCGCAATCGTTCTTTCCATCGATAATTTGCACGAATACGTGCTATTCGATGTTTCCAATCGTGTTGCATCGACGGTCGGTAAGCATTCACTTCCCAGCTCCGGCAATCGTTCTTTCCAAATTATCGATAGAAAGTACGATTGCGGGAGCTGGGAAGTGAATCCTTACCTACCGTCGATGCAAAACGATTGCAAACATCGAATTGCACGTATTCGTGCAAATTATCCATAGAAAGAACGATTGCGGGAGCTGGGAAGTGAATCCTTACCTACCGTCGATGCAAAACGATTGGAAACATCGAATAGCACGTATTCGTGCAAATTATCGATGGAAAGAACGATTGCGGGAGCTGGGATGTGAATCCTTACTTACCGTCGATGCAAAACGATTGCAAACATCGAATAGCACGTATTCGTGCAAAGTATCCATAGAAAGCACGATTGCGGGAGCTGGGAAGTGAATACTTACCTACCGTTGATGCAAAACGATTGGAAACATCGAATAGCACGTATTCGTGCAAATTATCGATGGAAAGAACGATTGCGGGAGCCGGGAAGTGAATCCTTACCTACCGTTGATGCAAAACGATTGGAAACATCGAACATCACGTATTCGTGCAAATTATTGATAGAAAGAACGATTGCGGGAGCTGGGAAGTGAATCCTTACCTACCGTCGATGCAAAACGATTGGAAACATCGAATAGCACGTATTCGTGCAAAGTATCCATAGAAAGCACGATTGCGGGAGCTGGGAAGTGAATACTTACCTAACGTGGATGCAAAACGATTGGAAACATCGAACACCACGTATTCGTGCAAATTATCGATGGAAAGAACGATTGCGGGAGCCGGGAAGTGAATACTTACCTACCGTTGATGCAAAACGATTGGAAACATCGAATAGCACGTATTCGTGCAAATTATCGATGGAAAGAACGATTGCGGGCGCCGGGAAGTGAATGCTTACCTAACGTTGATGCAAAACGATTGGAAACATCGAACATAACGTATTCGTGCAAATTATCTATAGAAAGAACGATTGCGGGAGCCGGGAAGTGAATGCTTACCTAACGTTGATGCAAAACGATTGGAAACATCGAACATAACGTATTCGTGCAAATTATCGATAGAAAGAACGATTGCGGGAGTTGGGAAGTGAATCCGTACCTACCGTCGATGCAAAACGATTGCAAACATCGAATAGCACGTATTCGTGCAAATTATCCATAGAAAGAACGATTGCGGGAGCTGGGAAGTGAATACTTACCTAACGTTGATGCAAAACGATTGGAAACATCGAACACCACGTATTCGTGCAAATTATCGATGGAAAGAACGATTGCGGGAGCCGGGAAGTGAATGCTTACCTAACGTTGATGCAAAACGATTGGAAACATCGAACATAACGTATTCGTGCAAATTATCAATAGAAAGAACGATTGCGGGAGCTGGGAAGTGAATCCGTACCTACCGTCGATGTAAAACGATTGCAAACATCGAATAGCACGTATTCGTGCAAATTATCCATAGAAAGAACGATTGCGGGAGCTGGGAAGTGAATACTTACCTAACGTTGATGCAAAACGATTGGAAACATCGAATAGCACGTATTCGTGCAAATTATCGATGGAAAGAACGATTGCGGGAGCCGGGAAGTGAATCCTTACCTACCGTTGATGCAAAACGATTGGAAACCTCGAACATCACGTATTCGTGCAAATTATCGATAGAAAGAATGATTGCGGGAGCTGGGAAGTGAATCCGTACCTACCGTCGATGTAAAACGATTGCAAACATCGAATAGCACGTATTCGTGCAAATTATCCATAGAAAGAACGATTGCGGGAGCTGGGAAGTGAATACTTACCTAACGTCGATGCAAAACGATTGGAAACATCGAATATCACGTATTCGTGCCAATTATCCAATCGTTTTGCATCGACGGTAGGTAAGGATTCACTTCCCGGCTCCCGCAATCGTTCTTTCCATCGATAATTTGCACGAATACGTGGTGTTCGATGTTTCCAATCGTTCTGCATCAACGTTAGGTAAGTATTCACTTCCCAGCTCCCGCAATCGTTCTTTCTATGGATAATTTGCACGAATACGTGCTATTCGATGTTTGCAATCGTTTTGCATCGACGGTAGGTACGGATTCACTTCCCAGCTCCCGCAATCGTTCTTTCCATCGATAATTTGCACGAATACGTGCCATTCGATGTTCCCAATCGTTTTGCATCAACGTTAGGTAAGCATTCACTTCCCACCTCCCGCAATCGTTCTTTCTATGGATAATTTGCACGAATACGTGCTATTCGATGTTTGCAATCGTTTTGCATAGACGGTAGGTAAGGATTCACTTCCCAGCTCTCGCAATCGTTCTTTCTATCGATAATTTGCACGAATACGTGATGTTCAATGTTTCCAATCGTTTTGCATCAACGATAGGTAAGGATTCACTTCCCGGCTCCCGCAATCGTTCTTTCCATCGATAATTTGCACGAATACGTGCTATTCGATGTTTGCAATCGTTTTGCATCGACGGTAGGTAAGGATTCACTTCCCAGCTCCCGCAATCGTTCTTTCCATCGATAATTTGCACGAATACGTGCCATTCGATGTTTCCAATCGTTTTGCATCGACGGTAGGTAAGGATTCACTTCCCAGCTCCCGCAATCGTTCTTTCTATCGATAATTTGCACGAATACGTGCTATTCGATGTTTCCAATCGTTTTGCATCGACGGTAGGTAAGGATTCACTTCCCAGCTCCCGCAATCGTTCTTTCTATCGATAATTTGCACGAATACGTGTTGTTCGATGTTTCCAATCGTTTTGCATCAACGTTAGGTAAGGATTCATTTCCCGGCTCCCGCAATCGTTCTTTCCATCGATAATTTGCACGAATACGTGCTATTCGATGTTTCCAATCGTGTTGCATCGACGGTCGGTAAGCATTCACTTCCCAGCTCCGGCAATCGTTCTTTCCAAATTATCGATAGAAAGAACGATTGCGGGAGCTGGGAAGTGAATCCTTACCTACCGTCGATGCAAAACGATTGCAAACATCGAATAGCACGTATTCGTGCAAATTATCCATAGAAAGAACGATTGCGGGAGCTGGGAAGTGAATACTTACCTAACGTTGATGCAAAACGATTGGAAACATCGAACACCACGTGTTCGTGCAAATTATCGATGGAAAGAACGATTGCGGGAGCCGGGAAGTGAATCCTTACCTACCGTCAATGCAAAACGATTGGAAACATCGAATAGTACGTATTCGTGCAAATTATCGATGGAAAGAACGATTGCGGGAGCCGGGAAGTGAATCCTTACCTAACGTTTATGCAAAACGATTGGAAACATCGAACATAACGTATTCGTGCAAATTATCGATAGAAAGAACGATTGCGGGAGCTGGGAAGTGAATCCTTACCTACCGTCGATGCAAAACGATTGCAAACATCGAATAGCACGTATTCGTGCAAATTATCCATAGAAGGAACGATTGCGGGAGCTGGGAAGTGAATACTTACCTACCGTTGATGCAAAACGATTGGAAACATCGAGTAGCACGGTATTCGTGCAAATTATCGATGGAAAGAACGATTGCGGGAGCCGGGAAGTGAATCCTTACCTATCGTTGATGCAAAACGATTGGAACCACGAACATCACGTATTCGTGAAAATTATCGATAGAAAGAACGATTGCGGGAGCTGGGAAGTGAATCCTTACCTACCGTCGATGCAAAACGATTGGAAACATCGAATAGCACGTATTCGTGCAAATTATCGATGGATAGAACGATTGCGGGAGCCGGGAAGTGAATCCTTACCTACCGTTGATGCAAAACGATTGGAAACATCGAACATCACGTATTCGTGAAAATTATCGATAGAAAGAACGATTGCGGGAGCGGGGAAGTGAATCCTTACCTACCGTCGATGCAAAACGATTGGAAACATCGAATAGCACGTATTCGTGCAAATTATCGATGGAAAGAACGATTGCGGGAGCCGGGAAGTGAATCCTTACCTACCGTTGATGCAAAACGATTGGAAACATCGAACATCACGTATTCGTGCAAATTATCGATAGAAAGAACGATTGCGGGAGCTGGGAAGTGAATCCTTACCTACCGTCGATGCAAAACGATTGGAAACATCGAATATCACGTATTCGTGCCAATTATCCAATCGTTTTGCATCGACGGTAGGTAAGGATTCACTTCCCAGCTCCCGCAATCGTTCTTTCCATCGATAATTTGCACGAATACGTGCCATTCGATGTTTCCAATCGTTTTGCATCGACGGTAGGTAAGGATTCACTTCCCAGCTCCCGCAATCGTTCTTTCTATCGATAATTTGCACGAATACGTGCTATTCGATGTTTGCAATCGTTTTGCATCGACGGTAGGTACGGATTCACTTCCCAGCTCCCGCAATCGTTCTTTCCATCGATAATTTGCACGAATACGTGCCATTCGATGTTTCCAATCGTTTTGCATCAACGTTAGGTAAGCATTCACTTCCCGGCTCCCGCAATCGTTCTTTCCATGGATAATTTGCACGAATACGTGCTATTCGATGTTTCCAATCGTTTTGCATCGACGGTAGGTAAGGATTCACTTCCCAGCTCCCGCAATCGTTCTTTCCATCGATAATTTGCACGAATACGTGCCATTCGATGTTTCCAATCGTTTTGCATCGACGGTAGGTAAGGATTCACTTCCCAGCTCCCGCAATCGTTCTTTCCATCGATAATTTGCACGAATACGTGCCATTCGATGTTTCCAATCGTTTTGCATAGACGGTAGGTAAGGATTCACTTCCCAGCTCTCGCAATCGTTCTTTCTATCGATAATTTGCACGAATACGTGATGTTCAATGTTTCCAATCGTTTTGCATCAACGATAGGTAAGGATTCACTTCCCGGCTCCCGCAATCGTTCTTTCCATCGATAATTTGCACGAATACGTGCTATTCGATGTTTGCAATCGTTTTGCATCGACGGTAGGTAAGGATTCACTTCCCAGCTCCCGCAATCGTTCTTTCCATCGATAAATTGCACGAATACGTGCCATTCGATGTTTCCAATCGTTTTGCATCGACGGTAGGTAAGGATTCACTTCCCAGCTCCCGCAATCGTTCTTTCCATCGATAATTTGCACGAATACGTGCCATTCGATGTTTCCAATCGTTTTGCATCGACGGTAGGTAAGGATTCACTTCCCAGCTCCCGCAATCGTTCTTTCCATCGATAATTTGCACGAATACGTGCCATTCGATGTTTCCAATCGTTTTGCATCAACGTTAGGTAAGCATTCACTTCCCGGCTCCCGCAATCGTTCTTTCCATGGATAATTTGCACGAATACGTGCTATTCGATGTTTCCAATCGTTTTGCATCAACGGTAGGTAAGTATTCACTTCCCAGCTCCCGCAATCGTTCTTTCTATTGATAATTTGCACGAATACGTGCTATTCGATGTTTGCAATCGTTTTGCATCGACGGTAGGTAAGGATTCACTTCCCAGCTCCCGCAATCGCTCTTTCCATCGATAATTTGCACGAATACGTGCCATTCGATGTTTCCAATCGTTTTGCATCAACGTTAGGTAAGCATTCACTTCCCGGCTCCCGCAATCGTTCTTTCCATGGATAATTTGCACGAATACGTGCTATTCGATGTTTCCAATCGTTTTGCATCAACGGTAGGTAAGTATTCACTTCCCACCTACCGCAATCGTTCTTTCTATGGATAATTTGCACGAATACGTGCTATTCGATGTTTGCAATCGTTTTGCATCGACGGTAGGTAAGGATTCACTTCCCAGCTCCCGCAATCGTTCTTTCCATCGATAATTTGCACGAATACGTGCCATTCGATGTTTCCAATCGTTTTGCATAGACGGTAGGTAAGGATTCACTTCCCAGCTCTCGCAATCGTTCTTTCTATCGATAATTTACACGAATACGTGATGTTCAATGTTTCCAATCGTTTTGCATCAACGATAGGTAAGGATTCACTTCCCGGCTCCCGCAATCGTTCTTTCCATCGATAATTTGCACGAATACGTGCTATTCGATGTTTGCAATCGTTTTGCATCGACGGTAGGTAAGGATTCACTTCCCAGCTCCCGCAATCGTTCTTTCCATCGATAATTTGCACGAATACGTGCCATTCGATGTTTCCAATCGTTTTGCATCGACGGTAGGTAAGGATTCACTTCCCAGCTCCCGCAATCGTTCTTTCTATCGATAATTTGCACGAATACGTGATGTTCGATGTTTTCAATCGCTTTGCATCAACGTTAGGTAAGTATTCACTTCCCAGCTCCCGCAATCGTTCTTTCTATGGATAATTTGCACGAATACGTGCTATTCGATGTTTCCAATCGTTTTGCATCGACGGTAGGTAAGGATTCACTTCCCAGCTCCCGCAATCGTTCTTTCCATCGATAATTTGCACGAATACGTGCCATTCGATGTTTCCAATCGTTTTGCATCGACGGTAGGTAAGGATTCACTTCCCAGCTCCCGCAATCGTTCTTTCTATCGATAATTTGCACGAATACGTGCTATTCGATGTTTCCAATCGTTTTGCATCGACGGTAGGTAAGGATTCACTTCCCAGCTCCCGCAATCGTTCTTTCTATGGATAATTTGCACGAATACGTGCTATTCGATGTTTCCAATCGTTTTGCATCGACGGTAGGTAAGGATTCACTTCCCAGCTCCCGCAATCGTTCTTTCCATCGATAATTTGCACGAATACGTGCCATTCGATGTTTCCAATCGTTTTGCATCGACGGTAGGTAAGGATTCACTTCCCAGCTCCCGCAATCGTTCTTTCTATCGATAATTTGCACGAATACGTGCTATTCGATGTTTCCAATCGTTTTGCATCGACGGTAGGTAAGGATTCACTTCCCAGCTCCCGCAATCGTTCTTTCCATCGATAATTTGCACGAATACGTGCCATTCGAAGTTTCCAATCGTTTTGCATCGACGGTAGGTAAGGATTCACTTCCCAGCTCCCGCAATCGTTCTTTCTATCGATAATTTGCACGAATACGTGTTGTTCGATGTTTCCAATCGTTTTGCATCAACGTTAGGTAAGGATTCATTTCCCGGCTCCCGCAATCGTTCTTTCCATCGATAATTTGCACGAATACGTGCTATTCGATGTTTCCAATCGTGTTGCATCGACGGTCGGTAAGCATTCACTTCCCAGCTCCGGCAATCGTTCTTTCCAAATTATCGATAGAAAGAACGATTGCGGGAGCTGGGAAGTGAATCCTTACCTACCGTCGATGCAAAACGATTGCAAACATCGAATAGCACGTATTCGTGCAAATTATCCATAGAAAGAACGATTGCGGGAGCTGGGAAGTGAATACTTACCTAACGTTGATGCAAAACGATTGGAAACATCGAACACCACGTATTCGTGCAAATTATCGATGGAAAGAACGATTGCGGGAGCTGGGAAGTGAATCCTTACCTACCGTCAATGCAAAACGATTGGAAACATCGAATAGTACGTATTCGTGCAAATTATCGATGGAAAGAACGATTGCGGGAGCCGGGAAGTGAATGCTTACCTAACGTTTATGCAAAACGTTTGGAAACATCGAACATAACGTATTCGTGCAAATTATCGATAGAAAGAACGATTGCGGGAGCTGGGAAGTGAATCCTTACCTACCGTCGATGCAAAACGATTGCAAACATCGAATAGCACGTATTCGTGCAAATTATCCATAGAAAGAACGATTGCGGGAGCTGGGAAGTGAATACTTACCTACCGTTGATGCAAAACGATTGGAAACATCGAGTAGCACGGTATTCGTGCAAATTATCGATGGAAAGAACGATTGCGGGAGCCGGGAAGTGAATCCTTACCTATCGTTGATGCAAAACGATTGGAAACATCGAACATCACGTATTCGTGAAAATTATCGATAGAAAGAACGATTGCGGGAGCTGGGAAGTGAATCCTTACCTACCGTCGATGCAAAACGATTGGAAACATCGAATAGCACGTATTCGTGCAAATTATCGATGGAAAGAACGATTGCGGGAGCCGGGAAGTGAATCCTTACCTACCGTTGATGCAAAACGATTGGAAACATCGAACATCACGTATTCGTGAAAATTATCGATAGAAAGAACGATTGCGGTAGCGGGGAAGTGAATCCTTACCTACCGTCGATGCAAAACGATTGGAAACATCGAATAGCACGTATTCGTGCAAATTATCGATGGAAAGAACGATTGCGGGAGCCGGGAAGTGAATCCTTACCTACCGTTGATGCAAAACGATTGGAAACATCGAACATCACGTATTCGTGCAAATTATTGATAGAAAGAACGATTGCGGGAGCTGGGAAGTGAATCCTTACCTACCGTCGATGCAAAACGATTGGAAACATCGAATATCACGTATTCGTGCCAATTATCCAATCGTTTTGCATCGACGGTAGGTAAGGATTCACTTCCCAGCTCCCGCAATCGTTCTTTCCATCGATAATTTGCACGAATACGTGCCATTCGATGTTTCCAATCGTTTTGCATCGACGGTAGGTAAGGATTCACTTCCCAGCTCCCGCAATCGTTCTTTCTATCGATAATTTGCACGAATACGTGATGTTCGATGTTTTCAATCGCTTTGCATCAACGTTAGGTAAGTATTCACTTCCCAGCTCCCGCAATCGTTCTTTCTATGGATAATTTGCACGAATACGTGATGTTCAATGTTTCCAATCGTTTTGCATCAACGATAGGTAAGGATTCACTTCCCGGCTCCCGCAATCGTTCTTTCCATCGATAATTTGCACGAATACGTGCTATTCGATGTTTGCAATCGTTTTGCATCGACGGTAGGTAAGGATTCACTTCCCAGCTCCCGCAATCGTTCTTTCCATCGATAATTTGCACGAATACGTGCCATTCGATGTTTCCAATCGTTTTGCATCGACGGTAGGTAAGGATTCACTTCCCAGCTTCCGCAATCGTTCTTTCTATCGATAATTTGCACGAATACGTGCTATTCGATGTTTCCAATCGTTTTGCATCAACGGTAGGTAAGTATTCACTTCCCAGCTCCCGCAATCGTTCTTTCTATCGATAATTTGCACGAATACGTGATGTTCAATGTTTCCAATCGTTTTGCATCAACGATAGGTAAGGATTCACTTCCCAGCTCCCGCAATCGTTCTTTCCATCGATAATTTGCACGAATACGTGCCATTCGATGTTTCCAATCGTTTTGCATCGACGGTAGGTAAGGATTCACTTCCCAGCTCCCGCAATCGTTCTTTCCATCGATAATTTGCACGAATACGTGCCATTCGATGTTTCCAATCGTTTTGCATCGACGGTAGGTAAGGATTCACTTCCCAGCTCCCGCAATCGTTCTTTCTATCGATAATTTGCACGAATACGTGCTATTCGATGTTTCCAATCGTTTTGCATCGACGGTAGGTAAGGATTCACTTCCCAGCTCCCGCAATCGTTCTTTCCATCGATAATTTGCACGAATACGTGCCATTCGATGTTTCCAATCGTTTTGCATCGACGGTAGGTAAGGATTCACTTCCCAGCTCCCGCAATCGTTCTTTCTATCGATAATTTGCACGAATACGTGTTGTTCGATGTTTCCAATCGTTTTGCATCAACGTTAGGTAAGGATTCATTTCCCGGCTCCCGCAATCGTTCTTTCCATCGATAATTTGCACGAATACGTGCTATTCGATGTTTCCAATCGTGTTGCATCGACGGTCGGTAAGCATTCACTTCCCAGCTCCGGCAATCGTTCTTTCCAAATTATCGATAGAAAGAACGATTGCGGGAGCTGGGAAGTGAATCCTTACCTACCGTCGATGCAAAACGATTGGAAACATCGAATAGCACGTATTCGTGCAAATTATCGATGGAAAGAACGATTGCGGGAGCTGGGATGTGAATCCTTACTTACCGTCGATGCAAAACGATTGCAAACATCGAATAGCACGTATTCGTGCAAAGTATCCATTGAAAGCACGATTGCGGGAGCTGGGAAGTGAATACTTACCTACCGTTGATGCAAAACGATTGGAAACATCGAACACCACGTATTCGTGCAAATTATCGATGGAAAGAACGATTGCGGGAGCCGGGAAGTGAATACTTACCTACCGTTGATGCAAAACGATTGGAAACATCGAATAGCACGTACTCGTGCAAATTATCGATGGAAAGAACGATTGCGGGAGCCGGGAAGTGAATCCTTACCTACCGTTGATGCAAAACGATTGGAAACATCGAATATCACGTATTCGTGCCAATTATCCAATCGTTTTGCATCGACGGTAGGTAAGGATTCACTTCCCGGCTCCCGCAATCGTTCTTTCCATCGATAATTTGCACGAATACGTGGTGTTCGATGTTTCCAATCGTTCTGCATCAACGTTAGGTAAGTATTCACTTCCCAGCTCCCGCAATCGTTCTTTCTATGGATAATTTGCACGAATACGTGCTATTCGATGTTTGCAATCGTTTTGCATCGACGGTAGGTACGGATTCACTTCCCAGCTCCCGCAATCGTTCTTTCCATCGATAATTTGCACGAATACGTGCCATTCGATGTTTCCAATCGTTTTGCATCAACGTTAGGTAAGCATTCACTTCCCGGCTCCCGCAATCGTTCTTTCCATGGATAATTTGCACGAATACGTGCTATTCGATGTTTCCAATCGTTTTGCATCAACGGTAGGTAAGTATTCACTTCCCAGCTCCCGCAATCGTTCTTTCTATGGATAATTTGCACGAATACGTGCTATTCGATGTTTGCAATCGTTTTGCATCGACGGTAGGTAAGGATTCACTTCCCAGCTCCCGCAATCGTTCTTTCCATCGATAATTTGCACGAATACGTGCCATTCGATGTTTCCAATCGTTTTGCATCAACGTTAGGTAAGCATTCACTTCCCGGCTCCCGCAATCGTTCTTTCCATGGATAATTTGCACGAATACGTGCTATTCGATGTTTCCAATCGTTTTGCATCAACGGTAGGTAAGTATTCACTTCCCACCTCCCGCAATCGTTCTTTCTATGGATAATTTGCACGAATACGTGCTATTCGATGTTTGCAATCGTTTTGCATCGACGGTAGGTAAGGATTCACTTCCCAGCTCCCGCAATCGTTCTTTCCATCGATAATTTGCACGAATACGTGCCATTCGATGTTTCCAATCGTTTTGCATAGACGGTAGGTAAGGATTCACTTCCCAGCTCTCGCAATCGTTCTTTCTATCGATAATTTGCACGAATACGTGATGTTCAATGTTTCCAATCGTTTTGCATCAACGATAGGTAAGGATTCACTTCCCGGCTCCCGCAATCGTTCTTTCCATCGATAATTTGCACGAATACGTGCTATTCGATGTTTGCAATCGTTTTGCATCGACGGTAGGTAAGGATTCACTTCCCAGCTCCCGCAATCGTTCTTTCTATCGATAATTTGCACGAATACGTGCTATTCGATGTTTCCAATCGTTTTGCATCGACGGTAGGTAAGGATTCACTTCCCAGCTCCCGCAATCGTTCTTTCTATCGTTAATTTGCACGAATACGTGTTGTTCGATGTTTCCAATCGTTTTGCATCAACGTTAGGTAAGGATTCATTTCCCGGCTCCCGCAATCGTTCTTTCCATCGATAATTTGCACGAATACGTGCTATTCGATGTTTCCAATCGTGTTGCATCGACGGTCGGTAAGCATTCACTTCCCAGCTCCGGCAATCGTTCTTTCCAAATTATCGATAGAAAGAACGATTGCGGGAGCTGGGAAGTGAATCCTTACCTACCGTCGATGCAAAACGATTGCAAACATCGAATAGCACGTATTCGTGCAAATTATCCATAGAAAGAACGATTGCGGGAGCTGGGAAGTGAATACTTACCTAACGTTGATGCAAAACGATTGGAAACATCGAACACCACGTATTCGTGCAAATTATCGATGGAAAGAACGATTGCGGGAGCTGGGAAGTGAATCCTTACCTACCGTCAATGCAAAACGATTGGAAACATCGAATAGTACGTATTCGTGCAAATTATCGATGGAAAGAACGATTGCGGGAGCCGGGAAGTGAATGCTTACCTAACGTTTATGCAAAACGATTGGAAACATCGAACATAACGTATTCGTGCAAATTATCGATAGAAAGAACGATTGCGGGAGCTGGGAAGTGAATCCTTACCTACCGTCGATGCAAAACGATTGCAAACATCGAATAGCACGTATTCGTGCAAATTATCCATAGAAAGAACGATTGCGGGAGCTGGGAAGTGAATACTTACCTAACGTTGATACAAAACGATTGGAAACATCGAACACCACGTATTCGTGCAAATTATCGATGGAAAGAACGATTGCGGGAGCCGGGAAGTGAATCCTTACCTATCGTTGATGCAAAACGATTGGAAACATCGAACATCACGTATTCGTGAAAATTATCGATAGAAAGAACGATTGCGGGAGCTGGGAAGTGAATCCTTACCTACCGTCGATGCAAAACGATTGGAAACATCGAATAGCACGTATTCGTGCAAATTATCGATGGAAAGAACGATTGCGGGAGCCGGGAAGTGAATCCTTACCTACCGTTGATGCAAAACGATTGGAAACATCGAACCTCACGTATTCGTGAAAATTATCGATAGAAAGAACGATTGCGGGAGCGGGGAAGTGAATCCTTACCTACCGTCGATGCAAAACGATTGGAAACATCGAATAGCACGTATTCGTGCAAATTATCGATGGAAAGAACGATTGCGGGAGCCGGGAAGTGAATCCTTACCTACCGTTGATGCAAAACGATTGGAAACATCGAACATCACGTATTCGTGCAAATTATCGATAGAAAGAACGATTGCGGGAGCTGGGAAGTGAATCCTTACCTACCGTCGATGCAAAACGATTGGAAACATCGAATATCACGTATTCGTGCCAATTATCCAATCGTTTTGCATCGACGGTAGGTAAGGATTCACTTCCCAGCTCCCGCAATCGTTCTTTCCATCGATAATTTGCACGAATACGTGCCATTCGATGTTTCCAATCGTTTTGCATCGACGGTAGGTAAGGATTCACTTCCCAGCTCCCGCAATCGTTCTTTCTATCGATAATTTGCACGAATACGTGATGTTCAATGTTTCCAATCGTTTTGCATCAACGATAGGTAAGGATTCACTTCCCGGCTCCCGCAATCGTTCTTTCCATCGATAATTTGCACGAATACGTGCTATTCGATGTTTGCAATCGTTTTGCATCGACGGTAGGTAAGGATTCACTTCCCAGCTCCCGCAATCGTTCTTTCCATCGATAATTTGCACGAATACGTGCCATTCGATGTTTCCAATCGTTTTGCATCGACGGTAGGTAAGGATTCACTTCCCGGCTCCCGCAATCGTTCTTTCTATCGATAATTTGCACGAATACGTGCTATTCGTTGTTTCCAATCGTTTTGCATCGACGGTAGGTAAGGATTCACTTCCCAGCTCCCGCAATCGTTCTTTCCATCGATAATTTGCACGAATACGTGCCATTCGATGTTTCCAATCGTTTTGCATCGACGGTAGGTAAGGATTCACTTCCCAGCTCCCGCAATCGTTCTTTCTATCGATAATTTGCACGAATACGTGTTGTTCGATGTTTCCAATCGTTTTGCATCAACGTTAGGTAAGGATTCATTTCCCGGCTCCCGCAATCGTTCTTTCCATCGATAATTTGCACGAATACGTGCTATTCGATGTTTCCAATCGTGTTGCATCGACGGTCGGTAAGCATTCACTTCCCAGCTCCGGCAATCGTTCTTTCCATATTATCGATAGAAAGAACGATTGCGGGAGCTGGGAAGTGAATCCTTACCTACCGTCGATGCAAAACGATTGCAAACATCGAATTGCACGTATTCGTGCAAATTATCCATAGAAAGAACGATTGCGGGAGCTGGGAAGTGAATCCTTACCTACCGTCGATGCAAAACAATTGGAAACATCGAATAGCACGTATTCGTGCAAATTATCGATGGAAAGAACGATTGCGGGAGCTGGGATGTGAATCCTTACTTACCGTCGATGCAAAACGATTGCAAACATCGAATAGCACGTATTCGTGCAAAGTATCCATAGTGTCACGTCCCGGGACTGACCGGAACGTAACAATGTCTATTTATAAACCTCAAACGAATCAGCACGTTCTACACGTACTCCAAGCTATGCCTTGACTAGGATTCAATTAAGAAACACAATATAATATAGGAATATTGCCGTTGAATTGTGAACATACTGATTCGTTTATATGGTATCACTTAAAATAAGTAAAAGTCACTCACCAAAACAAACGCGGTGCGGCTATCTCAGAATTCGGCATCTGGAATCACAGATATCAAAAAATCACTTATGCTGCACTGCTGTTTTAATGTTCCGAATGATTGCTCAAAAGCTACAATACAAATACATTTATTCAATTAAAATCACTTTTAAATCAAGGGGAAAAGACTTTTGAACAACCACAAAGAACAACGAAGTGACATAGGATAAGAAGGAGCGCGACCGTTGATGTATGTCGCTAACACTACCGTCTCGTTCAGAGTCGCGCAACAGACTGAGCTCTCGATGCTGGAAGTGCATGCACAGAGGTATAGACGCCAACTCAGCGTTAAACATAAAAGTGCTGAGTAAGATTAGCACGATTCCATTATCCTGCACGTCTGCATTCTGGCCTCGAGAAACTTTGTGAACAGATCAGATTGCATCTTCCCAGCGACGGACTTGTCGCAACAACATCCGTTCGCGGAGAGATGAGACTGTCGCGTCAGCATTCGTTACTATACAATGAGACTGTCGCGTCAGCATTCGTTACCACGTACAAAGTATCCAGTCACGACAGACAGTCGCCAGCTGCATCAGCACTTTATAAGAATAAAAGGAGCTGAGCAGCTACTGGAAAGTCAGTTCTGCTACGGCAGTCGGACCATACACATCGATAATCGACGTCAATCATAGTGAGTGCACACAGTTAGTTCTGCTACGGCAGTCGGACCATACACATCGATAATCGACGTCAATCATAGTGAGTACACACAGTCAGTTCTGCTTAGGCAGCCGAGAACATCACAAACAGTTCTGATCCGAGAGTCAGCCAAGTAACTTCGTGTTGTTAGTTATAATTAAATCTTGTAACCCAGTGTAACTACCAAGTGATAGAATATAGTTGTTATCATGTTCATTAGACACAGTGTTCTCTAATTCATTTACGAGTGTACCTTAAACCAGACATCGAGCTTTTCGCATTAAATAATATTTTCTGGCTGGACTCTGAATTCTACTACGGACCATATCGAGAAGACGATCTGCTCATGGTTTTCGCAGGCATCGCTGGTGTATTCTCTTTGAGAAGACGATCTGCTCGAGTTATACGCACGGCTTTCCTGCACAGTACAATTCAGTTGTCGCTATTGTTAATCAGAAACCATATCTGAATTAAATAAGCTCGATGGCTAAAACTTGCCGTGCCGGTCGTAAAGAACAAGTACGTCGTTTGGTGCGGGCATATTACAAACAGCTACTCGCGAAGCAACATCTCTTGGGAGTGGTCTCACCCCATTCCGACAGCCACAAGGAAGGAGAACTCGGAACGAGTTCGCATCCCGCCTGGAAGCTCTACACCATCGAACTACCCTCGGAGCGTCTATGCGTGGATGGCCTTCCACCTCACGATCCTCGTTACGGACCATATCACGAACGTAACAAGGCACCGCAATAATAACAACGACTACACGTATACGGTAACAAATAACCAATATACAATCGTTATTATCCCAACGTTCCCGATGCTGGTTGACTTAACCCTACCCTGGGAATAGTCACGATCAAAAATGCGAACGTACCATACTATTTACAAACGATATCTACACAAGTACACAAGAATAAAATCATATAGTTGCGTCTCGATTGGTTCATCAAGGAATTAACAAGAACAATCAAACCAGGACGTAACAATAGAAAGCACGATTGCGGGAGCTGGGAAGTGAATACTTACCTAACGTGGATGCAAAACGATTGGAAACATCGAACACCACGTATTCGTGCAAATTATCGATGGAAAGAACGATTGCGGGAGCCGGGAAGTGAATACTTACCTACCGTTGATGCAAAACGATTGGAAACATCGAATAGCACGTATTCGTGCAAATTATCGATGCAAAGAACGATTGCGGCAGCCGGGAAGTGAATGCTTACCTAACGTTGATGCAAAACGATCGGAAACATCGACCATAACGTATTCGTGCAAATTATCTATAGAAATAACGATTGCGGGAGCTGGGAAGTGAATCCGTACCTACCGTCGATGCAAAACGATTGCAAACATCGAATAGCACGTATTCGTGCAAATTATCCATAGAAAGAACGATTGCGGGAGCTGGGAAGTGAATACTTACCTATCGTTGATGCAAAACAATTGGAAACATCGAACACCACGTATTCGTGCAAATTATCGATGGAAAGAACGATTGCGGGAGCCGGGAAATGAATCCTTACCTACCGTTGATGCAAAACGATTGGAAACATCGAACATCACGTATTCGTGCAAATTATTGATAGAAAGAACGATTGCGGGAGCTGGGAAGTGAATCCTTACCTACCGTCGATGCAAAACGATTGGAAACATCGAATAGCACGTATTCGTGTAAATTATCGATGGAAAGAACGATTGCGGGAGCCGGGAAGTGAATCCTTACCTACCGTTGATGCAAAACGATTGGAAACATCGAACATCACGTATTCGTGCAAATTATCGATAGAAAGACCGATTGCGGGAGCCGGGAAGTGAATGCTTACCTAACGTTGATGCAAAACGATTGGAAACATCGAACATAACGTATTCGTGCAAATTATCGATAGAAAGAACGATTTCGGGAGTTGGGAAGTGAATCCTTACCTACCGTCGATGCAAAACGATTGGAAACATCGAATAGCACGTATTCGTGCAAATTATCGATGGAAAGAACGATTGCGGGAGCTGGGATGTGAATCCTTACCTACCGTCGATGCAAAACGATTGCAAACATCGAATAGCACGTATTCGTGCAAAGTATCCATAGAAAGCACGATTGCGGGAGCTGGGAAGTGAATACTTACCTAACGTGGATGCAAAACGATTGGAAACATCGAACACCACGTATTCGTGCAAATTATCGATGGAAAGAACGATTGCGGGAGCCGGGAAGTGAATACTTACCTACCGTTGATGCAAAACGATTGGAAACATCGAATAGCACGTATTCGTGCAAATTGTCGATGGAAAGAACGATTGCGGGAGCCGGGAAGTGAATGCTTACCTAACGTTGATGCAAAACGATTGGAAACACCGAACATAACGTATTCGTGCAAATTATCGATAGAAAGAACGATTGCGGGAGCTGGGAAGTGAATCCGTACCTACCGTCGATGCAAAACGATTGCAAACATCGAATAGCACGTATTCGTGCAAATTATCGATGGAAAGAACGATTCCGGGAGCCGGGAAGTGAATGCTTACCTAACGTTGATGCCAAACGATTGGAAACATCGAGTAGCACGGTATTCGTGCAAATTATCGATGGAAAGAACGATTGCGGGAGCCGGGAAGTGAATCCTTACCTATCGTTGATGCAAAACGATTGGAAACATTGAACATCACGTATTCGTGCAAATTATCGATAGAAAGAACGATTGCGGGAGCTGGGAAGTGAATCCTTACCTACCGTCGATGCAAAACGATTGGAAACATCGAATAGCACGTATTCGTGCAAATTGTCGATGGAAAGAACGATTGCGGGAGCTGGGAAGTGAATACTTACCTAACGTGGATGCAAAACGATTGGAAACATCGAACACCACGTATTCGTGCAAATCATCGATGGAAAGAACGATTGCGGGAGCTGGGATGTGAATCCTTACCTACCGTCGATGCAAAACGATTGCAAACATCGAATAGCACGTATTCGTGCAAAGTATCCATAGAAAGCACGATTGCGGGAGCTGGGAAGTGAATACTTACCTAACGTGGATGCAAAACGATTGGAAACATCGAACACCACGTATTCGTGCAAATCATCGATGGAAAGAACGATTGCGGGAGCCGGGAAGTGAATACTTACCTACCGTTGATGCAAAACGATTGGAAACATCGAATAGCACGTATTCGTGCAAATTATCGATGGAAAGAACGATTGCGGGAGCCGGGAAGTGAATGCTTACCTAACGTTGATGCAAAACGATTGGAAACATCGAACATAACGTATTCGTGCAAATTATCGATAGAAAGAACGATTGCGGGAGCTGGGAAGTGAATCCGTACCTACCGTCGATGCAAAACGATTGCAAACATCGAATAGCACGTATTCGTGCAAATTATCGATGGAAAGAACGATTGCGGGAGCCGGGAAGTGAATGCTTACCTAACGTTTATGCAAAACGATTGGAAACATCGAACATAACGTATTCGTGCAAATTATCGATAGAAAGAACGATTGCGGGAGCTGGGAAGTGAATCCTTACCTACCGTCGATGCAAAACGATTGCAAACATCGAATAGCACGTATTCGTGCAAATTATCCATAGAAAGAACGATTGCGGGAGCTGGGAAGTGAATACTTACCTACCGTTGATGCAAAACGATTGGAAACATCGAGTAGCACGGTATTCGTGCAAATTATCGATGGAAAGAACGATTGCGGGAGCCGGGAAGTGAATCCTTACCTATCGTTGATGCAAAACGATTGGAAACATCGAACATCACGTATTCGTGAAAATTATCGATAGAAAGAACGATTGCGGGAGCTGGGAAGTGAATCCTTACCTACCGTCGATGCAAAACGATTGGAAACATCGAATAGCACGTATTCGTGCAAATTATCGATGGAAAGAACGATTGCGGGAGCCGGGAAGTGAATCCTTACCTACCGTTGATGCAAAACGATTGGAAACATCGAACCTCACGTATTCGTGAAAATTATCGATAGAAAGAACGATTGCGGGAGCGGGGAAGTGAATCCTTACCTACCGTCGATGCAAAACGATTGGAAACATCGAATAGCACGTATTCGTGCAAATTATCGATGGAAAGAACGATTGCGGGAGCCGGGAAGTGAATCCTTACCTACCGTTGATGCAAAACGATTGGAAACATCGAACATCACGTATTCGTGCAAATTATCGATAGAAAGAACGATTGCGGGAGCTGGGAAGTGAATCCTTACCTACCGTCGATGCAAAACGATTGGAAACATCGAATATCACGTATTCGTGCCAATTATCCAATCGTTTTGCATCGACGGTAGGTAAGGATTCACTTCCCAGCTCCCGCAATCGTTCTTTCCATCGATAATTTGCACGAATACTTGCCATTCGATGTTTCCAATCGTTTTGCATCGACGGTAGGTAAGGATTCACTTCCCAGCTCCCGCAATCGTTCTTTCTATCGATAATTTGCACGAATACGTGCTATTCGATGTTTCCAATCGTTTTGCATCAACGGTAGGTAAGTATTCACTTCCCAGCTCCCGCAATCGTTCTTTCTATGGATAATTTGCAAGAATACGTGCTATTCGATGTTTGCAATCGTTTTCCATCGACGGTAGGTAAGGATTCACTTCCCAGCTCCCGCAATCGTTCTTTCCATCGATAATTTGCACGAATACGTGCCATTCGATGTTTCCAATCGTTTTGCATCGACGGTAGGTAAGGATTCACTTCCCAGCTCCCGCAATCGTTCTTTCTATCGATAATTTGCACGAATACGTGATGTTCAATGTTTCCAATCGTTTTGCATCAACGATAGGTAAGGATTCACTTCCCGGCTCCCGCAATCGTTCTTTCCATCGATAATTTGCACGAATACGTGCTATTCGATGTTTGCAATCGTTTTGCATCAACGGTAGGTAAGGATTCACTTCCCAGCTCCCGCAATCGTTCTTTCCATCGATAATTTGCACGAATACGTGCCATTCGATGTTTCCAATCGTTTTGCATCGACGGTAGGTAAGGATTCACTTCCCAGCTCCCGCAATCGTTCTTTCTATCGATAATTTGCACGAATACGTGTTGTTCGATGTTTCCAATCGTTTTGCATCAACGTTAGGTAAGGATTCATTTCCCGGCTCCCGCAATCGTTCTTTCCATCGATAATTTGCACGAATACGTGCTATTCGATGTTTCCAATCGTGTTGCATCGACGGTCGGTAAGCATTCACTTCCCAGCTCCGGCAATCGTTCTTTCCAAATTATCGATAGAAAGAACGATTGCGGGAGCTGGGAAGTGAATCCTTACCTACCGTCGATGCAAAACGATTGCAAACATCGAATTGCACGTATTCGTGCAAATTATCCATAGAAAGAACGATTGCGGGAGCTGGGAAGTGAATCCTTACCTACCGTCGATGCAAAACAATTGGAAACATCGAATAGCACGTATTCGTGCAAATTATCGATGGAAAGAACGATTGCGGGAGCTGGGATGTGAATCCTTACTTACCGTCGATGCAAAACGATTGCAAACATCGAATAGCACGTATTCGTGCAAATTATCCATAGAAAGAACGATTGCGGGAGCTGGGAAGTGAATACTTACCTATCGTTGATGCAAAACAATTGGAAACATCGAACACCACGTATTCGTGCAAATTATCGATGGAAAGAACGATTGCGGCAGCCGGGAAGTGAATGCTTACCTAACGTTGATGCAAAACGATCGGAAACATCGAACATAACGTATTCGTGCAAATTATCTATAGAAATAACGATTGCGGGAGCTGGGAAGTGAATCCGTACCTACCGTCGATGCAAAACGATTGCAAACATCGAATAGCACGTATTCGTGCAAATTATCCATAGAAAGAACGATTGCGGGAGCTGGGAAGTGAATACTTACCTATCGTTGATGCAAAACAATTGGAAACATCGAACACCACGTATTCGTGCAAATTATCGATGGAAAGAACGATTGCGGGAGCCGGGAAGTGAATCCTTACCTACCGTTGATGCAAAACGATTGGAAACATCGAACATCACGTATTCGTGCAAATTATTGATAGAAAGAACGATTGCGGGAGCTGGGAAGTGAATCCTTACCTACCGTCGATGCAAAACGATTGGAAACATCGAATAGCACGTATTCGTGTAAATTATCGATGGAAAGAACGATTGCGGGAGCCGGGAAGTGAATCCTTACCTACCGTTGATGCAAAACGATTGGAAACATCGAACATAACGTATTCGTGCAAATTATCGATAGAAAGAACGATTTCGGGAGTTGGGAAGTGAATCCTTACCTACCGTCGATGCAAAACGATTGGAAACATCGAATAGCACGTATTCGTGCAAATTATTGATGGAAAGAACGATTGCGGGAGCTGGGATGTGAATCCTTACCTACCGTCGATGCAAAACGATTGCAAACATCGAATAGCACGTATTCGTGCAAAGTATCCATAGAAAGCACGATTGCGGGAGCTGGGAAGTGAATACTTACCTAACGTGGATGCAAAACGATTGGAAACATCGAACACCACGTATTCGTGCAAATTATCGATGGAAAGAACGATTGCGGGAGCCGGGAAGTGAATACTTACCTACCGTTGATGCAAAACGATTGGAAACATCGAATAGCACGTATTCGTGCAAATTATCGATGGAAAGAACGATTGCGGGAGCCGGGAAGTGAATGCTTACCTAACGTTGATGCAAAACGATTGGAAACACCGAACATAACGTATTCGTGCAAATTATCGATAGAAAGAACGATTGCGGGAGCTGGGAAGTGAATCCGTACCTACCGTCGATGCAAAACGATTGCAAACATCGAATAGCACGTATTCGTGCAAATTATCGATGGAAAGAACGATTCCGGGAGCCGGGAAGTGAATGCTTACCTAACGTTGATGCAAAACGATTGGAAACATCGAGTAGCACGGTATTCGTGCAAATTATCGATGGAAAGAACGATTGCGGGAGCCGGGAAGTGAATCCTTACCTATCGTTGATGCAAAACGATTGGAAACATTGAACATCACGTATTCGTGCAAATTATCGATAGAAAGAACGATTGCGGGAGCTGGGAAGTGAATCCTTACCTACCGTCGATGCAAAACGATTGGAAACATCGAATAGCACGTATTCGTGCAAATTATCGATGGAAAGAACGATTGCGGGAGCTGGGATGTGAATCCTTACCTACCGTCGATGCAAAACGATTGCAAACATCGAATAGCACGTATTCGTGCAAAGTATCCATAGAAAGCACGATTGCGGGAGCTGGGAAGTGAATACTTACCTAACGTGGATGCAAAACGATTGGAAACATCGAACACCACGTATTCGTGCAAATCATCGATGGAAAGAACGATTGCGGGAGCCGGGAAGTGAATACTTACCTACCGTTGATGCAAAACGATTGGAAACATCGAATAGCACGTATTCGTGCAAATTATCGATGGAAAGAACGATTGCGGGAGCCGGGAAGTGAATGCTTACCTAACGTTGATGCAAAACGATTGGAAACATCGAACATAACGTATTCGTGCAAATTATCGATAGAAAGAACGATTGCGGGAGCTGGGAAGTGAATCCGTACCTACCGTCGATGCAAAACGATTGCAAACATCGAATAGCACGTATTCGTGCAAATTATCGATGGAAAGAACGATTGCGGGAGCCGGGAAGTGAATGCTTACCTAACGTTGATGCAAAACGATTGGAAACATCGAACATAACGTATTCGTGCAAATTATCGATAGAAAGAACGATTGCGGGAGCTGGGAAGTGAATCCGTACCTACCGTTGATGCAAAACGATTGGAAACATCGAACATCACGTATTCGTGCAAATTATCGATGGAAAGAACGATTGCGGGAGCCGGGAAGTGAATGCTTACCTAACGTTGATGCAAAACGATTGGAAACATCGAACATAACGTATTCGTGCAAATTATCGATAGAAAGAACGATTGCGGGAGCTGGTAAGTGAATCCTTACCTACCGTCGATGCAAAACGATTGCAAACATCGAATAGCACGTATTCGTGCAAATTATCGATGGAAAGAACGATTGCGGGAGCCGGGAAGTGAATACTTACCTAACGTTGATGCAAAACGATTGCAAACATCGAATAGCACGTATTCGTGCAAATTATCGATGGAAAGAACGATTGCGGGAGCCGGGAAGTGAATACTTACCTAACGTTGATGCAAAACGATTGGAAACATCGAACATCACGTATTCGTGCAAATTATTGATAGAAAGAACGATTGCGGGAGCTGGGAAGTGAATCCTTACCTACCGTCGATGCAAAACGATTGGAAACATCGAATAGCACGTATTCGTGTAAATTATCGATGGAAAGAACGATTGCGGGAGCTGGTAAGTGAATCCTTACCTACCGTCGATGCAAAACGATTGGAAACATCGAGTAGCACGGTATTCGTGCAAATTATCGATGGAAAGAACGATTGCGGGAGCCGGGAAGTGAATCCTTACCTATCGTTGATGCAAAACGATTGGAAACATTGAACATCACGTATTCGTGCAAATTATCGATAGAAAGAACGATTGCGGGAGCTGGGAAGTGAATCCTTACCTACCGTCGATGCAAAACGATTGGAAACATCGAATAGCACGTATTCGTGCAAATTATCGATGGAAAGAACGATTGCGGGAGCTGGGATGTGAAACCTTACCTACCGTCGATGCAAAACGATTGCAAACATCGAATAGCACGTATTCGTGCAAAGTATCCATAGAAAGCACGATTGCGGGAGCTGGGAAGTGAATACTTACCTACCGTTGATGCAAAACGATTGGAAACATCGAATAGCACGTATTCGTGCAAATTATCGATGGAAAGAACGATTGCGGGAGCCGGGAAGTGAATGCTTACCTAACGTTGATGCAAAACGATTGGAAACATCGAACATAACGTATTCGTGCAAATTATCAATAGAAAGAACGATTGCGGGAGCTGGGAAGTGAATCCGTACCTACCGTCGATGCAAAACGATTGCAAACATCGAATAGCACGTATTCGTGCAAATTATCCATAGAAAGAACGATTGCGGGAGCTGGGAAGTGAATACTTACCTAACGTTGATGCAAAACGATTGGAAACATCGAAGAGCACGTATTCGTGCAAATTATCGATGGAAAGAACGATTGCGGGAGCCGGGAAGTGAATCCTTACCTACCGTTGATGCAAAACGATTGGAAACCTCGAACATCACGTATTCGTGCAAATTATCGATAGAAAGAACGATTGCGGGAGCTGGGAAGTGAATCCTTACCTACCGTCGATGCAAAACGATTGGAAACATCGAATATCACGTATTCGTGCCAATTATCCAATCGTTTTGCATCGACGGTAGGTAAGGATTCACTTCCCAGCTCCCGCAATCGTTCTTTCCATCGATAATTTGCACGAATACGTGCCATTCGATGTTTCCAATCGTTTTGCATCGACGGTAGGTAAGGATTCACTTCCCAGCTCCCGCAATCGTTCTTTCTATCGATAATTTGCACGAATACGTGATGTTCGATGTTTTCAATCGCTTTGCATCAACGTTAGGTAAGTATTCACTTCCCAGCTCCCGCAATCGTTCTTTCTATGGATAATTTGCACGAATACGTGCTATTCGATGTTTGCAATCGTTTTGCATCGACGGTAGGTACGGATTCACTTCCCAGCTCCCGCAATCGTTCTTTCCATCGATAATTTGCACGAATACGTGCCATTCGATGTTTCCAATCGTTTTGCATCAACGTTAGGTAAGCATTCACTTCCCGGCTCCCGCAATCGTTCTTTCCATGGATAATTTGCACGAATACGTGCTATTCGATGTTTCCAATCGTTTTGCATCAACGGTAGGTAAGTATTCACTTCCCAGCTCCCGCAATCGTTCTTTCTATGGATAATTTGCACGAATACGTGCTATTCGATGTTTGCAATCGTTTTGCATCGGCGGTAGGTAAGGATTCACTTCCCAGCTCCCGCAATCGTTCTTTCCATCGATAATTTGCACGAATACGTGCCATTCGATGTTTCCAATCGTTTTGCATCGACGGTAGGTAAGGATTCACTTCCCAGCTCCCGCAATCGTTCTTTCTATCGATAATTTGCACGAATACGTTCTATTCGATGTTTCCAATCGTTTTGCATCAACGGTAGGTAAGTATTCACTTCCCAGCTCCCGCAATCGTTCTTTCTATCGATAATTTGCACGAATACGTGATGTTCAATGTTTCCAATCGTTTTGCATCAACGATAGGTAAGGATTCACTTCCCGGCTCCCGCAATCGTTCTTTCCATCGATAATTTGCACGAATACGTGCTATTCGATGTTTGCAATCGTTTTGCATCGACGGTAGGTAAGGATTCACTTCCCAGCTCCCGCAATCGTTCTTTCCATCGATAATTTGCACGAATACGTGCCATTCGATGTTTCCAATCGTTTTGCATCGACGGTAGGTAAGGATTCACTTCCGAGCTCCCGCAATCGTTCTTTCTATCGATAATTTGCACGAATACGTGTTGTTCGATGTTTCCAATCGTTTTGCATCAACGTTAGGTAAGGATTCATTTCCCGGCTCCCGCAATCGTTCTTTCCATCGATAATTTGCACGAATACGTGCTATTCGATGTTTCCAATCGTGTTGCATCGACGGTCGGTAAGCATTCACTTCCCAGCTCCGGCAATCGTTCTTTCCAAATTATCGATAGAAAGAACGATTGCGGGAGCTGGGAAGTGAATCCTTACCTACCGTCGATGCAAAACGATTGCAAACATCGAATTGCACGTATTCGTGCAAATCATCCATAGAAAGAACGATTGCGGGAGCTGGGAAGTGAATCCTTACCTACCGTCGATGCAAAACGATTGGAAACATCGAATAGCACGTATTCGTGCAAATTATCGATGGAAAGAACGATTGCGGGAGCTGGGATGTGAATCCTTACTTACCGTCGATGCAAAACGATTGCAAACATCGAATAGCACGTATTCGTGCAAAGTATCCATAGAAAGCACGATTGCGGGAGCTGGGAAGTGAATACTTACCTACCGTTGATGCAAAACGATTGGAAACATCGAATAGCACGTATTCGTGCAAATTATCGATGGAAAGAACGATTGCGGGAGCCGGGAAGTGAATCCTTACCTACCGTTGATGCAAAACGATTGGAAACATCGAACAACACGTATTCGTGCAAATTATTGATAGAAAGAACGATTGCGGGAGCTGGGAAGTGAATCCTTACCTACCGTCGATGCAAAACGATTGGAAACATCGAATAGCACGTATTCGTGCAAAGTATCCATAGAAAGCACGATTGCGGGAGCTGGGAAGTGAATACTTACCTAACGTGGATGCAAAACGATTGGAAACATCGAACACCACGTATTCGTGCAAATTATCGATGGAAAGAACGATTGCGGGAGCCGGGAAGTGAATACTTACCTACCGTTGATGCAAAACGATTGGAAACATCGAATAGCACGTATTCGTGCAAATTATCGATGGAAAGAACGATTGCGGGAGCCGGGAAGTGAATGCTTACCTAACGTTGATGCAAAACGATTGGAAACATCGAACATAACGTATTCGTGCAAATTATCTATAGAAAGAACGATTGCGGGAGCCGGGAAGTGAATGCTTAACTAACGTTGATGCAAAACGATTGGAAACATCGAACATAACGTATTCGTGCAAATTATCGATAGAAAGAACGATTGCGGGAGTTGGGAAGTGAATCCGTACCTACCGTCGATGCAAAACGATTGCAAACATCGAATAGCACGTATTCGTGCAAATTATCCATAGAAAGAACGATTGCGGGAGCTGGGAAGTGAATACTTACCTAACGTTGATGCAAAACGATTGGAAACATCGAACACCACGTATTCGTGCAAATTATCGATGGAAAGAACGATTGCGGGAGCCGGGAAGTGAATGCTTACCTAACGTTGATGCAAAACGATTGGAAA
This sequence comes from Nomada ferruginata, assembly GCA_963583965.1. Taxonomy (NCBI): domain Eukaryota; kingdom Metazoa; phylum Arthropoda; class Insecta; order Hymenoptera; family Apidae; genus Nomada; species Nomada ferruginata. Next base: position 532,200 of record OY757225.1, on the reverse strand, counting down.
CATCGAACATAACGTATTCGTGCAAATTATCAATAGAAAGAACGATTGCGGGAGCTGGGAAGTGAATCCGTACCTACCGTCGATGCAAAACGATTGCAAACATCGAATAGCACGTATTCGTGCAAATTATCCATAGAAAGAACGATTGCGGGAGCTGGGAAGTGAATACTTACCTAACGTTGATGCAAAACGATTGGAAACATCGAATAGCACGTATTCGTGCAAATTATCGATGGAAAGAACGATTGCGGGAGCCGGGAAGTGAATCCTTACCTACCGTTGATGCAAAACGATTGGAAACCTCGAACATCACGTATTCGTGCAAATTATCGATAGAAAGAATGATTGCGGGAGCTGGGAAGTGAATCCTTACCTACCGTCGATGCAAAACGATTGGAAACATCGAATATCACGTATTCGTGCCAATTATCCAATCGTTTTGCATCGACGGTAGGTATGGATTCACTTCCCGGCTCCCGCAATCGTTCTTTCCATCGATAATTTGCACGAATACGTGGTGTTCGATGTTTCCAATCGTTCTGCATCAACGTTAGGTAAGTATTCACTTCCCAGCTCCCGCAATCGTTCTTTCTATGGATAATTTGCACGAATACGTGCTATTCGACGTTTGCAATCGTTTTGCATCGACGGTAGGTACGGATTCACTTCCCAGCTCCCGCAATCGTTCTTTCCATCGATAATTTGCACGAATACGTGCCATTCGATGTTCCCAATCGTTTTGCATCAACGTTAGGTAAGCATTCACTTCTGTGACGTGCCGTCATTTTTTGCCGCATGTCGGCTCACATTTTTCTTCCTTTATTTACTATATCCACTGCCTGTGAACAAACAAACTCTCTTATTACTCCAACCCATCGCTAGTCAAACGAGGTACTTACCTTATGTTGCGCTTCTCATCATCGATTACCTGTGAACAAACGAACTCTCTTATTACTCCAACCCATCACTAGTCAAACGAGGTACTTACCTTATGTTGCGCTTCTCATCACCGATTACCTGTGAACAAATAAACTCTCTTATTACTCCTACCCATCGCTAGTCAAACGAGATACTTACCTTACATTACATTTCTCATCATCGACTGCTTTCGAACAAATAAATTCCTCTCGTAAGATACTCACCTTATATTTCTCTTCTCATCACCGACTACCTGCAAACAAATAAAATCTCTAAATATTCCAACTCATCGCTACACAAAACACCATTACCTTAAACGAAGAACAACGACACTCGAGAGAAGCCCTCACTCCACGAGGAAGAAACCCCTTTTGCGTCCCAAGAGAAGCCGTCACTCCACGAGGAAGAAACCCCTTTCGCGTCCCAAGAGAAGTCCTCACTCCACGAGGAAGAAATCCCTTTCGCGTCCCAAGAGAAGCCCTCACTCCACGAGGAAGAAAACCCCTTTCGAATCCTCTCGAGTATATCGCTACAATATGATCAAATCAAATAACACACCCGAACCTACAATACAAAAGACGCATAATTAACCAATACAATTTATTAAAATATTTTATTACAAAACGATATCATCAAACAACCTATCCGAATTCACCATATAACAATATTGTAATTAACTAATATAATTTATTTTAACCAATCTCGGTACAATGGAGAACCCCTGCCGGTTGAGGATCACTGGCATTCCAGAGCAATCGACTCCAGTAGTCAATCATCAGTATTCAATCATCAGTAGTCAATCATCAGCAGTCAATCTTCAGTAGTCAATCATCAGCAGTCAATCTTCAGTAGTCAATCATCAGCAAGCGCCTACACATCAGTGAATCAATCTACAAGTGACAGTGAACGTTGATATACCGGTCTTGATTTTAGAATCATACAGTGAATTATTTCGATAAATACCTTAAGGAACATAGAATTCTTTCACGACTTATTTCGATAAATACCTTAAGGAACATAGAATTATTTCACGATTATTTCAATAAATACCTCAACGAACTTCGAAGTATTCTTGACTTATTCTAATAAATACAATAAGCCAGTGAACCTCAAGAAACTTTCGCGCAGCACCACAGCATTATTTATCGAATGCAGCTCCCTTACAATATTTGGGAAGAAGCCGAAGAAGAGGAGGACCAGGAATTTCAGGGTCCCTGGGACGGCGTCCTTCCCTCTGATTATCCAGAGATTTATAAACCCCTGCTAGACATTTGGTGTTCCACTATCGCCACAGTAGGAATATACATAAGCGACTGGGGCCGAATTTGCATCAACTGTTACAATCAGTTGACCCCCACACAAGGACAAGCATATCAATCAGGAGGTTGGCATGACATGAGCACTGCCGAAGAAGCCCAACGCATTTCCATTTGTGCACACTGCAACAACGAAATCTCCTCCATCCGCCAGCATCTCAGTGCGCAGAGTGCACAGAACAGTACTTCGAAATAACAGCGGAAGAGCTGTGGCAAGTACAATCGGGACAAGTACTCGAGGTGCTCACCCGATGGTAAAAATTATACGTGTCTACCCGAGGATCGCAAACCCGACATTGCAGCTCGGTGAGTCGTTTTATTATTTCGTTCCTTACGAGGTTTCGTTCACATTTCTCAATATTGTTTGGAATCCGAGGAATTGGTATTGCTGCAGATCAATCCTTCCGCAGTAATAGTACGGCACTCCTAACTTCCTTTCCTTTCTTTACTTACCTTTCCTCTCGGCGTGCGCGAATCTTGCATTCGACCCCGAGGTATTTCCTTTCCTTTCTTTACTTACCTTTCCTCTCGGCGTGCGCGAATCTTGCATTCGACCCCGAGATTCTTCCTTTTTCTTTACTTACCTTTCCTCTCGGCGTGCGCGAATCTTGCATTCGACCCCGAGGTATTTCCTTTCCTTTCTTTACTTACCTTTCCTCTCGGCGTGCGCGAATCTTGCATTCGACCCCGAGATTCTTCCTTTTCCTTTACTTACCTTTCCTCTCGGCGTGCGCGAATCTTGCATTCGACCCCGAGATTCTTCCTTTTCTCTACTTACCTTTCCTCTCGGCGTGCGCGAATCTTGAATTCGACCCCGAGAACCTACGAAACAGTATGTCTCTTCCGGAAGTAACCTGGAACGTGACACTTCCCACCTCCCGCAATCGTTCTTTCTATGGATAATTTGCACGAATACGTGCTATTCGATGTTTGCAATCGTTTTGCATCGACGGTAGGTAAGGACTCACTTCCCAGCTCCCGCAATCGTTCTTTCCATCGATAATTTGCACGAATACGTGCCATTCGATGTTTCCAATCGTTTTGCATAGACGGTAGGTAAGGATTCACTTCCCAGCTCTCGCAATCGTTCTTTCTATCGATAATTTGCACGAATACGTGATGTTCAATGTTTCCAATCGTTTTGCATCAACGATAGGTAAGGATTCACTTCCCGGCTCCCGCAATCGTTCTTTCCATCGATAATTTGCACGAATACGTGGTGTTCGATGTTTCCAATCGTTCTGCATCAACGTTAGGTAAGTATTCACTTCCCAGCTCCCGCAATCGTTCTTTCTATGGATAATTTGCACGAATACGTGCTATTCGATGTTTGCAATCGTTTTGCATCGACGGTAGGTACGGATTCACTTCCCAGCTCCCGCAATCGTTCTTTCCATCGATAATTTGCACGAATACGTGCCATTCGATGTTCCCAATCGTTTTGCATCAACGTTAGGTAAGCATTCACTTCCCACCTCCCGCAATCGTTCTTTCTATGGATAATTTGCACGAATACGTGCTATTCGATGTTTGCAATCGTTTTGCATCGACGGTAGCTAAGGACTCACTTCCCAGCTCCCGCAATCGTTCTTTCCATCGATAATTTGCACGAATACGTGCCATTCGATGTTTCCAATCGTTTTGCATAGACGGTAGGTAAGGATTCACTTCCCAGCTCTCGCAATCGTTCTTTCTATCGATAATTTGCACGAATACGTGATGTTCAATGTTTCCAATCGTTTTGCATCAACGATAGGTAAGGATTCACTTCCCGGCTCCCGCAATCGTTCTTTCCATCGATAATTTGCACGAATACGTGCTATTCGATGTTTCCAATCGTGTTGCATCGACGGTCGGTAAGCATTCACTTCCCAGCTCCGGCAATCGTTCTTTCCAAATTATCGATAGAAAGAACGATTGCGGGAGCTGGGAAGTGAATCCTTACCTACCGTCGATGCAAAACGATTGCAAACATCGAATTGCACGTATTCGTGCAAATTATCCATAGAAAGAACGATTGCGGGAGCTGGGAAGTGAATCCTTACCTACCGTCGATGCAAAACGATTGGAAACATCGAATAGCACGTATTCGTGCAAATTATCGATGGAAACAACGATTGCGGGAGCTGGGATGTGAATCCTTACTTACCGTCGATGCAAAACGATTGCAAACATCGAATAGCACGTATTCGTGCAAAGTATCCATAGAAAGCACGATTGCGGGAGCTGGGAAGTGAATACTTACCTACCGTTGATGCAAAACGATTGGAAACATCGAATAGCACGTATTCGTGCAAATTATCGATGGAAAGAACGATTGCGGGAGCCGGGAAGTGAATCCTTACCTACCGTTGATGCAAAACGATTGGAAACATCGAACATCACGTATTCGTGCAAATTATTGATAGAAAGAACGATTGCGGGAGCTGGGAAGTGAATCCTTACCTACCGTCGATGCAAAACGATTGGAAACATCGAATAGCACGTATTCGTGCAAAGTATCCATAGAAAGCACGATTGCGGGAGCTGGGAAGTGAATACTTACCTAACGTGGATGCAAAACGATTGGAAACATCGAACACCACGTATTCGTGCAAATTATCGATGGAAAGAACGATTGCGGGAGCCGGGAAGTGAATACTTACCTACCGTTGATGCAAAACGATTGGAAACATCGAATAGCACGTATTCGTGCAAATTATCGATGGAAAGAACGATTGCGGGAGCCGGGAAGTGAATGCTTACCTAACGTTGATGCAAAACGATTGGAAACATCGAACATAACGTATTCGTGCAAATTATCTATAGAAAGAACGATTGCGGGAGCCGGGAAGTGAATGCTTACCTAACGTTGATGCAAAACGATTGGAAACATCGAACATAACGTATTCGTGCAAATTATCGATAGAAAGAACGATTGCGGGAGTTGGGAAGTGAATCCGTACCTACCGTCGATGCAAAACGATTGCAAACATCGAATAGCACGTATTCGTGCAAATTATCCATAGAAAGAACGATTGCGGGAGCTGGGAAGTGAATACTTACCTAACGTTGATGCAAAACGATTGGAAACATCGAACACCACGTATTCGTGCAAATTATCGATGGAAAGAACGATTGCGGGAGCCGGGAAGTGAATGCTTACCTAACGTTGATGCAAAACGATTGGAAACATCGAACATAACGTATTCGTGCAAATTATCAATAGAAAGAACGATTGCGGGAGCTGGGAAGTGAATCCGTACCTACCGTCGATGCAAAACGATTGCAAACATCGAATAGCACGTATTCGTGCAAATTATCCATAGAAAGAACGATTGCGGGAGCTGGGAAGTGAATACTTACCTAACGTTGATGCAAAACGATTGGAAACATCGAATAGCACGTATTCGTGCAAATTATCGATGGAAAGAACGATTGCGGGAGCCGGGAAGTGAATCCTTACCTACCGTTGATGCAAAACGATTGGAAACCTCGAACATCACGTATTCGTGCAAATTATCGATAGAAAGAATGATTGCGGGAGCTGGGAAGTGAATCCTTACCTACCGTCGATGCAAAACGATTGGAAACATCGAATATCACGTATTCGTGCCAATTATCCAATCGTTTTGCATCGACGGTAGGTAAGGATTCACTTCCCGGCTCCCGCAAACGTTCTTTCCATCGATAATTTGCACGAATACGTGGTGTTCGATGTTTCCAATCGTTCTGCATCAACGTTAGGTAAGTATTCACTTCCCAGCTCCCGCAATCGTTCTTTCTATGGATAATTTGCACGAATACGTGCTATTCGACGTTTGCAATCGTTTTGCATCGACGGTAGGTACGGATTCACTTCCCAGCTCCCGCAATCGTTCTTTCCATCGATAATTTGCACGAATACGTGCCATTCGATGTTCCCAATCGTTTTGCATCAACGTTAGGTAAGCATTCACTTCTGTGACGTGCCGTCATTTTTTGCCGCATGTCGGCTCACATTTTTCTTCCTTTATTTACTATATCCACTGCCTGTGAACAAACAAACTCTCTTATTACTCCAACCCATCGCTAGTCAAACGAGGTACTTACCTTATGTTGCGCTTCTCATCATCGATTACCTGTGAACAAACGAACTCTCTTATTACTCCAACCCATCACTAGTCAAACGAGGTACTTACCTTATGTTGCGCTTCTCATCACCGATTACCTGTGAACAAATAAACTCTCTTATTACTCCTACCCATCGCTAGTCAAACGAGATACTTACCTTACATTACATTTCTCATCATCGACTGCTTTCGAACAAATAAATTCCTCTCGTAAGATACTCACCTTATATTTCTCTTCTCATCACCGACTACCTGCAAACAAATAAAATCTCTAAATATTCCAACTCATCGCTACACAAAACACCATTACCTTAAACGAAGAACAACGACACTCGAGAGAAGCCCTCACTCCACGAGGAAGAAACCCCTTTTGCGTCCCAAGAGAAGCCCTCACTCCACGAGGAAGAAACCCCTTTCGCGTCCCAAGAGAAGTCCTCACTCCACGAGGAAGAAATCCCTTTCGCGTCCCAAGAGAAGCCCTCACTCCACGAGGAAGAAAACCCCTTTCGAATCCTCTCGAGTATATCGCTACAATATGATCAAATCAAATAACACACCCGAACCTACAATACAAAAGACGCATAATTAACCAATACAATTTATTAAAATATTTTATTACAAAACGATATCATCAAACAACCTATCCGAATTCACCATATAACAATATTGTAATTAACTAATATAATTTATTTTAACCAATCTCGGTACAATGGAGAACCCCTGCCGGTTGAGGATCACTGGCATTCCAGAGCAATCGACTCCAGTAGTCAATCATCAGTATTCAATCATCAGTAGTCAATCATCAGCAGTCAATCTTCAGTAGTCAATCATCAGCAGTCAATCTTCAGTAGTCAATCATCAGCAAGCGCCTACACATCAGTGAATCAATCTACAAGTGACAGTGAACGTTGATATACCGGTCTTGATTTTAGAATCATACAGTGAATTATTTCGATAAATACCTTAAGGAACATAGAATTCTTTCACGACTTATTTCGATAAATACCTTAAGGAACATAGAATAATTCCACGATTTATTTCGATAAATATCTTAAAGAACTTAGAATAATTTCACGATTTATTTCAATAAATACCTTAAGGAACATAGAATAATTCCACGATTTATTTCGATAAATATCTTAAAGAACTTAGAATAATTTCACGATTTATTTCAATAAATACCTTAAGGAACATAGAATTAATTCCACGATTTATTTCAATAAATACCTTAATGAACATAGAATTATTTCACGACTTATTTCGATAAATACCTTAAGGAACATAGAATTATTTCACGATTATTTCAATAAATACCTCAACGAACTTCGAAGTATTCTTGACTTATTCTAATAAATACAATAAGCCAGTGAACCTCAAGAAACTTTCGCGCAGCACCACAGCATTATTTATCGAATGCAGCTCCCTTACAATATTTGGGAAGAAGCCGAAGAAGAGGAGGACCAGGAATTTCAGGGTCCCTGGGACGGCGTCCTTCCCTCTGATTATCCAGAGATTTATAAACCCCTGCTAGACATTTGGTGTTCCACTATCGCCACAGTAGGAATATACATAAGCGACTGGGGCCGAATTTGCATCAACTGTTACAATCAGTTGACCCCCACACAAGGACAAGCATATCAATCAGGAGGTTGGCATGACATGAGCACTGCCGAAGAAGCCCAACGCATTTCCATTTGTGCACACTGCAACAACGAAATCTCCTCCATCCGCCAGCATCTCAGTGCGCAGAGTGCACAGAACAGTACTTCGAAATAACAGCGGAAGAGCTGTGGCAAGTACAATCGGGACAAGTACTCGAGGTGCTCACCCGATGGTAAAAATTATACGTGTCTACCCGAGGATCGCAAACCCGACATTGCAGCTCGGTGAGTCGTTTTATTATTTCGTTCCTTACGAGGTTTCGTTCACATTTCTCAATATTGTTTGGAATCCGAGGAATTGGTATTGCTGCAGATCAATCCTTCCGCAGTAATAGTACGGCACTCCTAACTTCCTTTCCTTTCTTTACTTACCTTTCCTCTCGGCGTGCGCGAATCTTGCATTCGACCCCGAGGTATTTCCTTTCCTTTCTTTACTTACCTTTCCTCTCGGCGTGCGCGAATCTTGCATTCGACCCCGAGATTCTTCCTTTTTCTTTACTTACCTTTCCTCTCGGCGTGCGCGAATCTTGCATTCGACCCCGAGGTATTTCCTTTCCTTTCTTTACTTACCTTTCCTCTCGGCGTGCGCGAATCTTGCATTCGACCCCGAGGTATTTCCTTTCCTTTCTTTACTTACCTTTCCTCTCGGCGTGCGCGAATCTTGCATTCGACCCCGAGGTATTTCCTTTCCTTTCTTTACTTACCTTTCCTCTCGGCGTGCGCGAATCTTGCATTCGACCCCGAGGTATTTCCTTTCCTTTCTTTACTTACCTTTCCTCTCGGCGTGCGCGAATCTTGCATTCGACCCCGAGGTATTTCCTTTCCTTTCTTTACTTACCTTTCCTCTCGGCGTGCGCGAATCTTGCATTCGACCCCGAGATTCTTAATTTTATCTACTTACCTTTCCTCTCGGCGTGCGCGAATCTTGCATTCGACCCCGAGATTCTTAATTTTATCTACTTACCTTTCCTCTCGGCGTGCGCGAATTTTGTATTCGACCCCGAGATTCTTCCTTTTCCTTTACTTACCTTTCCTCTCGGCGTGCGCGAATCTTGCATTCGACCCCGAGATTCTTAATTTTATCTACTTACCTTTCCTCTCGGCGTGCGCGAATTTTGTATTCGACCCCGAGATTCTTCCTTTTCCTTTACTTACCTTTCCTCTCGGCGTGCGCGAATCTTGCATTCGACCCCGAGATTCTTCCTTTTCTCTACTTACCTTTCCTCTCGGCGTGCGCGAATCTTGAATTCGACCCCGAGAACCTACGAAACAGTATGTCTCTTCCGGAAGTAACCTGGAACGTGACACTTCCCACCTCCCGCAATCGTTCTTTCTATGGATAATTTGCACGAATACGTGCTATTCGATGTTTGCAATCGTTTTGCATCGACGGTAGGTAAGGACTCACTTCCCAGCTCCCGCAATCGTTCTTTCCATCGATAATTTGCACGAATACGTGCCATTCGATGTTTCCAATCGTTTTGCATAGACGGTAGGTAAGGATTCACTTCCCAGCTCTCGCAATCGTTCTTTCTATCGATAATTTGCACGAATACGTGATGTTCAATGTTTCCAATCGTTTTGCATCAACGATAGGTAAGGATTCACTTCCCGGCTCCCGCAATCGTTCTTTCCATCGATAATTTGCACGAATACGTGGTGTTCGATGTTTCCAATCGTTCTGCATCAACGTTAGGTAAGTATTCACTTCCCAGCTCCCGCAATCGTTCTTTCTATGGATAATTTGCACGAATACGTGCTATTCGATGTTTGCAATCGTTTTGCATCGACGGTAGGTACGGATTCACTTCCCAGCTCCCGCAATCGTTCTTTCCATCGATAATTTGCACGAATACGTGCCATTCGATGTTCCCAATCGTTTTGCATCAACGTTAGGTAAGCATTCACTTCCCACCTCCCGCAATCGTTCTTTCTATGGATAATTTGCACGAATACGTGCTATTCGATGTTTGCAATCGTTTTGCATCGACGGTAGGTAAGGACTCACTTCCCAGCTCCCGCAATCGTTCTTTCCATCGATAATTTGCACGAATACGTGCCATTCGATGTTTCCAATCGTTTTGCATAGACGGTAGGTAAGGATTCACTTCCCAGCTCTCGCAATCGTTCTTTCTATCGATAATTTGCACGAATACGTGATGTTCAATGTTTCCAATCGTTTTGCATCAACGATAGGTAAGGATTCACTTCCCGGCTCCCGCAATCGTTCTTTCCATCGATAATTTGCACGAATACGTGCTATTCGATGTTTGCAATCGTTTTGCATCGACGGTAGGTAAGGATTCACTTCCCAGCTCCCGCAATCGTTCTTTCCTTCGATAATTTGCACGAATACGTGCCATTCGATGTTTCCAATCGTTTTGCATCGACGGTAGGTAAGGATTCACTTCCCAGCTCCCGCAATCGTTCTTCCTATCGATAATTTGCACGAATACGTGCTATTCGATGTTTCCAATCGTTTTGCATCGACGGTAGGTAAGGATTCACTTCCCAGCTCCCGCAATCGTTCTTTCTATCGATAATTTGCACGAATACGTGTTGTTCGATGTTTCCAATCGTTTTGCATCAACGTTAGGTAAGGATTCATTTCCCGGCTCCCGCAATCGTTCTTTCCATCGATAATTTGCACGAATACGTGCTATTCGATGTTTCCAATCGTGTTGCGTCGACGGTCGGTAAGCATTCACTTCCCAGCTCCGGCAATCGTTCTTTCCAAATTATCGATAGAAAGAACGATTGCGGGAGCTGGGAAGCGAATCCTTACCTACCGTCGATGCAAAACGATTGCAAACATCGAATAGCACGTATTCGTGCAAATTATCCATAGAAAGAACGATTGCGGGAGCTGGGAAGTGAATACTTACCTAACGTTGATGCAAAACGATTGGAAACATCGAACACCACGTATTCGTGCAAATTATCGATGGAAAGAACGATTGCGGGAGCTGGGAAGTGAATCCTTACCAACTTCAATGCAAAACGATTGGAAACATCGAATAGTACGTATTCGTGCAAATTATCGATGGAAAGAACGATTGCGGGAGCCGGGAAGTGAATGCTTACCTAACGTTTATGCAAAACGATTGGAAACATCGAACATAACGTATTCGTGCAAATTATCGATAGAAAGAACGATTGCGGGAGCTGGGAAGTGAATCCTTACCTACCGTCGATGCAAAACGATTGCCAACATCGAATAGCACGTATTCGTGCAAATTATCCATAGAAAGAACGATTGCGGGAGCTGGGAAGTGAATACTTACCTACCGTTGATGCAAAACGATTGGAAACATCGAGTAGCACGGTATTCGTGCAAATTATCGATGGAAAGAACGATTGCGGGAGCCGGGAAGTGAATCCTTACCTATCGTTGATGCAAAACGATTGGAAACATTGAACATCACGTATTCGTGCAAATTATCGATAGAAAGAACGATTGCGGGAGCCGGGAAGTGAATGCTTACCTAACGTTGATGCAAAACGATTGGAAACATCGAACATAACGTATTCGTGCAAATTATCGATAGAAAGAACGATTGCGGGAGCTGGGAAGTGAATCCGTACCTACCGTCGATGCAAAACGATTGCAAACATCGAATAGCACGTATTCGTGCAAATTATCCATAGAAAGAACGATTGCGGGAGCTGGGAAGTGAATACTTACCTAACGTTGATGCAAAACGATTGGAAACATCGAATAGCACGTATTCGTGCAAATTATCGATGGAAAGAACGATTGCTGGAGCCGGGAAGTGAATCCTTACCTACCGTTGATGCAAAACGATTGGAAACCTCGAACATCACGTATTCGTGCAAATTATCGATAGAAAGAATGATTGCGGGAGCTGGGAAGTGAATCCTTACCTACCGTCGATGCAAAACGATTGGAAACATCGAATATCACGTATTCGTGCCAATTATCCAATCGTTTGGCATCGACGGTAGGTAAGGATTCACTTCCCGGCTCCCGCAATCGTTCTTTCCATCGATAATTTGCACGAATACGTGGTGTTCGATGTTTCCAATCGTTCTGCATCAACGTTAGGTAAGTATTCACTTCCCAGCTCCCGCAATCGTTCTTTCTATGGATAATTTGCACGAATACGTGCTATTCGATGTTTGCAATCGTTTTGCATCGACGGTAGGTACGGATTCACTTCCCAGCTCCCGCAATCGTTCTTTCCATCGATAATTTGCACGAATACGTGCCATTCGATGTTCCCAATCGTTTTGCATCAACGTTAGGTAAGCATTCACTTCCCACCTCCCGCAATCGTTCTTTCTATGGATAATTTGCACGAATACGTGCTATTCGATGTTTGCAATCGTTTTGCATCGACGGTAGGTAAGGACTCACTTCCCAGCTCCCGCAATCGTTCTTTCCATCGATAATTTGCACGAATACGTGCCATTCGATGTTTCCAATCGTTTTGCATAGACGGTAGGTAAGGATTCACTTCCCAGCTCTCGCAATCGTTCTTTCTATCGATAATTTGCACGAATACGTGATGTTCAATGTTTCCAATCGTTTTGCATCAACGATAGGTAAGGATTCACTTCCCGGCTCCCGCAATCGTTCTTTCCATCGATAATTTGCACGAATACGTGCTATTCGATGTTTGCAATCGTTTTGCATCGACGGTAGGTAAGGATTCATTTCCCAGCTCCCGCAATCGTTCTTTCCATCGATAATTTGCACGAATACGTGCCATTCGATGTTTCCAATCGTTTTGCATCGACGGTAGGTAAGGATTCACTTCCCAGCTCCCGCAATCGTTCTTTCTATCGATAATTTGCACGAATACGTGCTATTCGATGTTTCCAATCGTTTTGCATCGACGGTAGGTAAGGATTCACTTCCCAGCTCCCGCAATCGTTCTTTCTATCGATAATTTGCACGAATACGTGTTGTTCGATGTTTCCAATCGTTTTGCATCAACGTTAGGTAAGGATTCATTTCCCGGCTCCCGCAATCGTTCTTTCCATCGATAATTTGCACGAATACGTGCTATTCGATGTTTCCAATCGTGTTGCATCGACGGTCGGTAAGCATTCACTTCCCAGCTCCGGCAATCGTTCTTTCCAAATTATCGATAGAAAGAACGATTGCGGGAGCTGGGAAGTGAATCCTTACCTACCGTCGATGCAAAACGATTGCAAACATCGAATAGCACGTATTCGTGCAAATTATCCATAGAAAGAACGATTGCGGGAGCTGGGAAGTGAATACTTACCTAACGTTGATGCAAAACGATTGGAAACATCGAACACCACGTATTCGTGCAAATTATCGATGGAAAGAACGATTGCGGGAGCTGGGAAGTGAATCCTTACCTACCGTCAATGCAAAACGATTGGAAACATCGAATAGTACGTATTCGTGCAAATTATCGATGGAAAGAACGATTGCGGGAGCCGGGAAGTGAATGCTTACCTAACGTTTATGCAAAACGATTGGAAACATCGAACATAACGTATTCGTGCAAATTATCGATAGAAAGAACGATTGCGGGAGCTGGGAAGTGAATCCTTACCTACCGTCGATGCAAAACGATTGCAAACATCGAATAGCACGTATTCGTGCAAATTGTGCATAGAAAGAACGATTGCGGGAGCTGGGAAGTGAATACTTACCTACCGTTGATGCAAAACGATTGGAAACATCGAGTAGCACGGTATTCGTGCAAATTATCGATGGAAAGAACGATTGCGGGAGCCGGGAAGTGAATCCTTACCTATCGTTGATGCAAAACGATTGGAAACATTGAACATCACGTATTCGTGCAAATTATCGATAGAAAGAACGATTGCGGGAGCTGGGAAGTGAATCCGTACCTACCGTCGATGCAAAACGATAGCAAACATCGAATAGCAGGTATTCGTGCAAATTATCGATGGAAAGAACGATTGCGGGAGCCGGGAAGTGAATGCTTACCTAACGTTGATGCAAAACGATTGGAAACATCGAACATAACGTATTCGTGCAAATTATCGATAGAAAGAACGATTGCGGGAGCTGGGAAGTGAATCCGTACCTACCGTCGATGCAAAACGATTGCAAACATCGAATAGCACGTATTCGAGCAAATTATCCATAGAAAGAACGATTGCGGGAGCTGGGAAGTGAATACTTACCTATCGTTGATGCAAAACGATTGGAAACATCGAACACCACGTATTCGTGCAAATTATCGATAGAAAGAACGATTGCGGGAGCTGGGAAGTGAATCCTTACCTACCGTCGATGCAAAACGATTGGAAACATCGAACATAACGTATTCGTGCAAATTATCGATAGAAAGAACGATTGCGGGAGCTGGGAAGTGAATCCGTACCTACCGTTGATGCAAAACGATTGGAAACATCGAACATCACGTATTCGTGAAAATTATCGATAGAAAGAACGATTGCGGGAGCTGGGAAGTGAATCCTTACCTACCGTCGATGCAAAACGATTGGAAACATCGAATAGCACGTATTCTTGCAAATTATCGATGGAAAGAACGATTGCGGGAGCCGGGAAGTGAATCCTTACCTACCGTTGATGCAAAACGATTGGAAACATCGAACATCACGTATTCGTGAAAATTATCGATAGAAAGAACGATTGCGGGAGCTGGGAAGTGAATCCTTACCTACCGTCGATGCAAAACGATTGGAAACATCGAATATCACGAATTCGTGCCAATTATCCAATCGTTTTGCATCGACGGTAGGTAAGGATTCACTTCCCGGCTCCCGCAATCGTTCTTTCCATCGATAATTTGCACGAATACGTGCCATTCGATGTTCCCAATCGTTTTGCATCAACGTTAGGTAAGCATTCACTTCCCACCTCCCGCAATCGTTCTTTCTATGGATAATTTGCACGAATACGTGCTATTCGATGTTTGCAATCGTTTTGCATCGACGGTAGGTAAGGACTCACTTCCCAGCTCCCGCAATCGTTCTTTCCATCGATAATTTGCACGAATACGTGCCATTCGATGTTTCCAATCGTTTTGCATAGACGGTAGGTAAGGATTCACTTCCCAGCTCTCGCAATCGTTCTTTCTATCGATAATTTGCACGAATACGTGATGTTCAATGTTTCCAATCGTTTTGCATCAACGATAGGTAAGGATTCACTTCCCGGCTCCCGCAATCGTTCTTTCCATCGATAATTTGCACGAATACGTGCTATTCGATGTTTGCAATCGTTTTGCATCGACGGTAGGTAAGGACTCACTTCCCAGCTCCCGCAATCGTTCTTTCCATCGATAATTTGCACGAATACGTGCCATTCGATGTTTCCAATCGTTTTGCATCGACGGTAGGTAAGGATTCACTTCCCAGCTCCCGCAATCGTTCTTTCTATCGATAATTTGCACGAATACGTGCTATTCGATGTTTCCAATCGTTTTGCATCGACGGTAGGTAAGGATTCACTTCCCAGCTCCCGCAATCGTTCTTTCTATCGATAATTTGCACGAATACGTGTTGTTCGATGTTTCCAATCGTTTTGCATCAACGTTAGGTAAGGATTCATTTCCCGGCTCCCGCAATCGTTCTTTCCATCGATAATTTGCACGAATACGTGCTATTCGATGTTTTCAATCGTTTTGCATCAACGTTAGTTAAGTATTCACTTCCCAGCTCCCGCAATCGTTCTTTCTATGGATAATTTGCACGAATACGTGCTATTCGATGTTTGCAATCGTTTTGCATCGACGGTAGGTACGGATTCACTTCCCAGCTCCCGCAATCGTTCTTTCCATCGATAATTTGCACGAATACGTGCCATTCGATGTTTCCAATCGTTTTGCATCAACGTTAGGTAAGCATTCACTTCCCGGCTCCCGCAATCGTTCTTTCCATGGATAATTTGCACGAATACGTGCTATTCGATGTTTCCAATCGTTTTGCATCAACGGTAGGTAAGTATTCACTTCCCAGCTCCCGCAATCGTTCTTTCTATGGATAATTTGCACGTTTACGTGCTATTCGATGTTTGCAATCGTTTTGCATCGACGGTAGGTAAGGATTCACTTCCCAGCTCCCGCAATCGTTCTTTCCATCGATAATTTGCACGAATACGTGCCATTCGATGTTTCCAATCGTTTTGCATCGACGGTAGGTAAGGATTCACTTCCCAGCTCCCGCAATCGTTCTTTCTATCGATAATTTGCACGAATACGTGCTATTCGATGTTTCCAATCGTTTTGCATCGACGGTAGGTAAGGATTCACTTCCCAGCTCCCGCAATCGTTCTTTCTATCGATAATTTGCACGAATACGTGCTATTCGATGTTTCCAATCGTTTTGCATCAACGATAGGTAAGGATTCACTTCCCGGCTCCCGCAATCGTTCTTTCCATCGATAATTTGCACGAATACGTGCTATTCGATGGTTGCAATCGTTTTGCATCGACGGTAGGTAAGGATTCACTTCCCAGCTCCCGCAATCGTTCTTTCCATCGATAATTTGCACGAATACGTGCCATTCGATGTTTCCAATCGTTTTGCATCGACGGTAGGTAAGGATTCACTTCCCGGCTCCCGCAATCGTTCTTTCCATGGATAATTTGCACGAATACGTGCTATTCGATGTTTCCAATCGTTTTGCATCAACGGTAGGTAAGTATTCACTTCCCAGCTCCCGCAATCGTTCTTTCTATGGATAATTTGCACGAATACGTGCTATTCGATGTTTGCAATCGTTTTGCATCGACGGTAGGTAAGGATTCACTTCCCAGCTCCCGCAATCGTTCTTTCCATCGATAATTTGCACGAATTCGTGCCATTCGATGTTTCCAATCGTTTTGCATCGACGGTAGGTAAGTATTCACTTCCCAGCTCCCGCAATCGTTCTTTCTATCGATAATTTGCACGAATACGTGCTATTCGATGTTTCCAATCGTTTTGCATCGACGGTAGGTAAGGATTCACTTCCCAGCTCCCGCAATCGTTCTTTCCATCGATAATTTGCACGAATACGTGCCATTCGATGTTTCCAATCGTTTTGCATCGACGGTAGGTAAGGATTCACTTCCCAGCTCCCGCAATCGTTCTTTCTATCGATAATTTGCACGAATACGTGCTATTCGATGTTTCCAATCGTTTTGCATCAACGGTAGGTAAGTATTCACTTCCCAGCTCCCGCAATCGTTCTTTCTATCGATAATTTGCACGAATACGTGATGTTCAATGTTTCCAATCGTTTTGCATCAACGATAGGTAAGGATTCACTTCCCGGCTCCCGCAATCGTTCTTTCCATCGATAATTTGCACGAATACGTGCTATTCGATGGTTGCAATCGTTTTGCATCGACGGTAGGTAAGGATTCACTTCCCAGCTCCCGCAATCGTTCTTTCCATCGATAATTTGCACGAATACGTGCCATTCGATGTTTCCAATCGTTTTGCATCGACGGTAGGTAAGGATTCACTTCCCAGCTCCCGCAATCGTTCTTTCTATCGATAATTTGCACGAATACGTGTTGTTCGATGTTTCCAATCGTTTTGCATCAACGTTAGGTAAGGATTCATTTCCCGGCTCCCGCAATCGTTCTTTCCATCGATAATTTGCACGAATACGTGCTATTCGATGTTTCCAATCGTGTTGCATCGACGGTGGGTAAGCATTCACTTCCCAGCTCCGGCAATCGTTCTTTCCAAATTATCGATAGAAAGAACGATTGCGGGAGCTGGGAAGTGAATCCTTACCTACCGTCGATGCAAAACGATTGCAAACATCGAATTGCACGTATTCGTGCAAATTATCGATGGAAAGAACGATTGCGGGAGCTGGGATGTGAATCCTTACTTACCGTCGATGCAAAACGATTGCATACATCGAATAGCACGTATTCGTGCAAAGTATCCATAGAAAGCACGATTGCGGGAGCTGGGAAGTGAATACTTACCTACCGTTGATGCAAAACGATTGGAAACATCGAATAGCACGTATTCGTGCAAATTATCGATGGAAAGAACGATTGCGGGAGCCGGGAAGTGAATCCTTACCTACCGTTGATGCAAAACGATTGGAAACATCGAACATCACGTATTCGTGCAAATTATTGATAGAAAGAACGATTGCGGGAGCTGGGAAGTGAATCCTTACCTACCGTCGATGCAAAACGATTGGAAACATCGAATAGCACGTATTCGTGCAAAGTATCCATAGAAAGCACGATTGCGGGAGCTGGGAAGTGAATACTTACCTAACGTGGATGCAAAACGATTGGAAACATCGAACACCACGTATTCGTGCAAATTATCGATGGAAAGAACGATTGCGGGAGCCGGGAAGTGAATACTTTTCTACCGTTGATGCAAAACGATTGGAAACATCGAATAGCACGTATTCGTGCAAATTATCGATGGAAAGAACGATTGCGGGAGCCGGGAAGTGAATGCTTACCTAACGTTGATGCAAAACGATTGGAAACATCGAACATAACGTATTCGTGCAAATTATCTATAGAAAGAACGATTGCGGGAGCTGGGAAGTGAATCCGTACCTACCGTCGATGCAAAACGATTGCAAACATCGAATAGCACGTATTCGTGCAAATTATCCATAGAAAGAACGATTGCGGGAGCTGGGAAGTGAATACTTACCTATCGTTGATGCAAAACAATTGGAAACATCGAACACCACGTATTCGTGCATATTATCGATGGAAAGAACGATTGCGGGAGCCGGGAAGTGAATCCTTACCTACCGTTGATGCAAAACGATTGGAAACATCGAACATCACGTATTCGTGCAAATTATTGATAGAAAGAACGATAGCGGGAGCTGGGAAGTGAATCCTTACCTACCGTCGATGCAAAACGATTGGAAACATCGAATAGCACGTATTCGTGTAAATTATCGATGGAAAGAACGATTGCGGGAGCCGGGAAGTGAATCCTTACCTACCGTTGATGCAAAACGATTGGAAACATCGAACATCACGTATTCGTGCAAATTATCGATAGAAAGAACGATTGCGGGAGCCGGGAAGTGAATGCTTACCTAACGTTGATGCAAAACGATTGGAAACATCGAATAGCACGTATTCGTGCAAATTATCGATGGAAAGAACGATTGCGGGAGCTGGGATGTGAATCCTTACCTACCGTCGATGCAAAACGATTGCAAACATCGAATAGCACGTATTCGTGCAAAGTATCCATAGAAAGCACGATTGCGGGAGCTGGGAAGTGAATACTTACCTAACGTGGATGCAAAACGATTGGAAACATCGAACACCACGTATTCGTGCAAATTATCGATGGAAAGAACGATTGCGGGAGCCGGGAAGTGAATACTTACCTACCGTTGATGCAAAACGATTGGAAACATCGAATAGCACGTATTCGTGCAAATTATCGATGGAAAGAACGATTGCGGGAGCCGGGAAGTGAATGCTTACCTAACGTTGATGCAAAACGATTGGAAACACCGAACATAACGTATTCGTGCAAATTATCGATAGAAAGAACGATTGCGGGAGCTGGGAAGTGAATCCGTACCTACCGTCGATGCAAAACGATTGCAAACATCGAATAGCACGTATTCGTGCAAATTATCGATGGAAAGAACGATTCCGGGAGCCGGGAAGTGAATGCTTACCTAACGTTGATGCAAAACGATTGGAAACATCGAGTAGCACGGTATTCGTGTAAATTATCGATGGAAAGAACGATTGCGGGAGCCGGGAAGTGAATCCTTACCTACCGTTGATGCAAAACGATTGGAAACATCGAACATCACGTATTCGTGCAAATTATCGATAGAAAGAACGATTGCGGGAGCTGGTAAGTGAATCCTTACCTACCGTCGATGCAAAACGATTGGAAACATCGAACATAACGTATTCGTGCAAATTATCGATAGAAAGAACGATTGCGGGAGCTGGGAAGTGAATCCGTACCTACCGTTGATGCAAAACGATTGGAAACATCGAACATCACGTATTCGTGCAAATTATCGATGGAAAGAACGATTGCGGGAGCCGGGAAGTGAATGCTTAGCTAACGTTGATGCAAAACGATTGGAAACATCGAACATAACGTATTCGTGCAAATTATCGATAGAAAGAACGATTGCGGGAGTTGGGAAGTGAATCCGTACCTACCGTCGATGCAAAACGATTGCAAACATCGAATAGCACGTATTCGTGCAAATTATCCATAGAAAGAACGATTGCGGGAGCTGGGAAGTGAATACTTACCTAACGTTGATGCAAAACGATTGGAAACATCGAACACCACGTATTCGTGCAAATTATCGATGGAAAGAACGATTGCGGGAGCCGGGAAGTGAATCCTTACCTACCGTTGATGCAAAACGATTGGAAACATCGAACATCACGTATTCGTGAAAATTATCGATAGAAAGAACGATTGCGGGAGCTGGGAAGTGAATCCTTACCTACCGTCGTTGCAAAACGATTGGAAACATCGAATAGCACGTATTCGTGCAAATTATCCATAGAAAGCACGATTGCGGGAGCTGGGAAGTGAATACTTACCTACCGTTGATGCAAAACGATTGGAAACATCGAATAGCACGTATTCGTGCAAATTATCGATGGAAAGAACGATTGCGGGAGCCGGGAAGTGAATGCTTACCTAACGTTGATGCAAAACGATTGGAAACATCGAACATAACGTATTCGTGCAAATTATCAATAGAAAGAACGATTGCGGGAGCTGGGAAGTGAATCCGTACCTAACGTTGATGCAAAACGATTGGAAACATCGAATAGCACGTATTCGTGCAAATTATCGATGGACAGAACGATTGCGGGAGCCGGGAAGTGAATCCTTACCTACCGTTGATGCAAAACGATTGGAAACCTCGAACATCACGTATTCGTGCAAATTATCGATAGAAAGAACGATTGCGGGAGCTGGGAAGTGAATCCGTACCTAACGTTGATGCAAAACGATTGGAAACATCGAATAGCACGTATTCGTGCAAATTATCGATGGAAAGAACGATTGCGGGAGCCGGGAAGTGAATCCTTACCTACCGTCGATGCAAAACGATTGGAAACATCGAATATCACGTATTCGTGCCAATTATCCAATCGTTTTGCATCGACGGTAGGTAAGGATTCACTTCCCGGCTCCCGCAATCGTTCTTTCCATCGATAATTTGCACGAATACGTGGTGTTCGATGTTTCCAATCGTTCTGCATCAACGTTAGGTAAGTATTCACTTCCCAGCTCCCGCAATCGTTCTTTCTATGGATAATTTGCACGAATACGTGCTATTCGATGTTTGCCATCGTTTTGCATCGACGGTAGGTACGGATTCACTTCCCAGCTCCCGCAATCGTTCTTTCCATCGATAATTTGCACGAATACGTGCCATTCGATGTTCCCAATCGTTTTGCATCAACGTTAGGTAAGCATTCACTTCCCGGCTCCCGCAATCGTTCTTTCCATGGATAATTTGCACGAATACGTGCTATTCGATGTTTCCAATCGTTTTGCATCAACGGTAGGTAAGTATTCACTTCCCAGCTCCCGCAATCGTTCTTTCTATGGATTATTTGCACGAATACGTGCTATTCGATGTTTGCAATCGTTTTGCATCGACGGTAGGTAAGGGTTCACTTCCCAGCTCCCGCAATCGTTCTTTCCATCGATAATTTGCACGAATACGTGCCATTCGATGTTTCCAATCGTTTTGCATCAACGGTAGGTAAGTATTCACTTCCCACCTCCCGCAATCGTTCTTTCTATGGATAATTTGCACGAATACGTGCTATTCGATGTTTGCAATCGTTTTGCATCGACGGTAGGTAAGGACTCACTTCCCAGCTCCCGCAATCGTTCTTTCCATCGATAATTTGCACGAATACGTGCCATTCGATGTTTCCAATCGTTTTGCATAGACGGTAGGTAAGGATTCACTTCCCAGCTCTCGCAATCGTTCTTTCTATCGATAATTTGCACGAATACGTGATGTTCAATGTTTCCAATCGTTTTGCATCAACGATAGGTAAGGATTCACTTCCCGGCTCCCGCAATCGTTCTTTCCATCGATAATTTGCACGAATACGTGCTATTCGATGTTTGCAATCGTTTTGCATCGACGGTAGGTAAGGATTCACTTCCCAGCTCCCGCAATCGTTCTTTCCATCGATAATTTGCACGAATACGTGCCATTCGATGTTTCCAAACGTTTTGCATCGACGGTAGGTAAGGATTCACTTCCCAGCTCCCGCAATCGTTCTTTCTATCGATAATTTGCACGAATACGTGCTATTCGATGTTTCCAATCGTTTTGCATCGACGGTAGGTAAGGATTCACTTCCCAGCTCCCGCAATCGTTCTTTCTATCGATAATTTGCACGAATACGTGTTGTTCGATGTTTCCAATCGTTTTGCATCAACGTTAGGTAAGGATTCATTTCCCGGCTCCCGCAATCGTTCTTTCCATCGATAATTTGCACGAATACGTGCTATTCGATGTTTCCAATCGTGCTGCATCGACGGTCGGTAAGCATTCACTTCCCAGCTCCGGCAATCGTTCTTTCCAAATTATCGATAGAAAGAACGATTGCGGGAGCTGGGAAGTGAATCCTTACCTACCGTCGATGCAAAACGATTGCAAACATCGAATAGCACGTATTCGTGCAAATTATCCATAGAAAGAACGATTGCGGGAGCTGGGAAGTGAATACTTACCTAACGTTGATGCAAAACGATTGGAAACATCGAACACCACGTATTCGTGCAAATTATCGATGGAAAGAACGATTGCGGGAGCTGGGAAGTGAATCCTTACCTACCGTCAATGCAAAACGATTGGAAACATCGAATAGTACGTATTCGTGCAAATTATCGATGGAAAGAACGATTGCGGGAGCCGGGAAGTGAATGCTTACCTAACGTTTATGCAAAACGATTGGAAACATCGAACATAACGTATTCGTGCAAATTATCTATAGAAAGAACGATTGCGGGAGCTGGGAAGTGAATCCGTACCTACCGTCGATGCAAAACGATTGCAAACATCGAATAGCACGTATTCGTGCAAATTATCCATAGAAAGAACGATTGCGGGAGCTGGGAAGTGAATACTTACCTATCGTTGATGCAAAACAATTGGAAACATCGAACACCACGTATTCGTGCATATTATCGATGGAAAGAACGATTGCGGGAGCCGGGAAGTGAATCCTTACCTACCGTTGATGCAAAACGATTGGAAACATCGAACATCACGTATTCGTGCAAATTATTGATAGAAAGAACGATAGCGGGAGCTGGGAAGTGAATCCTTACCTACCGTCGATGCAAAACGATTGGAAACATCGAATAGCACGTATTCGTGTAAATTATCGATGGAAAGAACGATTGCGGGAGCCGGGAAGTGAATCCTTACCTACCGTTGATGCAAAACGATTGGAAACATCGAACATCACGTATTCGCGCAAATTATCGATAGAAAGAACGATTGCGGGAGCCGGGAAGTGAATGCTTACCTAACGTTGATGCAAAACGATTGGAAACATCGAATAGCACGTATTCGTGCAAATTATCGATGGAAAGAACGATTGCGGGAGCTGGGATGTGAATCCTTACCTACCGTCGATGCAAAACGATTGCAAACATCGAATAGCACGTATTCGTGCAAAGTATCCATAGAAAGCACGATTGCGGGAGCTGGGAAGTGAATACTTACCTAACGTGGATGCAAAACGATTGGAAACATCGAACACCACGTATTCGTGCAAATTATCGATGGAAAGAACGATTGCGGGAGCCGGGAAGTGAATACTTACCTACCGTTGATGCAAAACGATTGGAAACATCGAATAGCACGTATTCGTGCAAATTATCGATGGAAAGAACGATTGCGGGAGCCGGGAAGTGAATGCTTACCTAACGTTGATGCAAAACGATTGGAAACACCGAACATAACGTATTCGTGCAAATTATCGATAGAAAGAACGATTGCGGGAGCTGGGAAGTGAATCCGTACCTACCGTCGATGCAAAACGATTGCAAACATCGAATAGCACGTATTCGTGCAAATTATCGATGGAAAGAACGATTCCGGGAGCCGGGAAGTGAATGCTTACCTAACGTTGATGCAAAACGATTGGAAACATCGAGTAGCACGGTATTCGTGTAAATTATCGATGGAAAGAACGATTGCGGGAGCCGGGAAGTGAATCCTTACCTACCGTTGATGCAAAACGATTGGAAACATCGAACATCACGTATTCGTGCAAATTATCGATAGAAAGAACGATTGCGGGAGCTGGTAAGTGAATCCTTACCTACCGTCGATGCAAAACGATTGGAAACATCGAACATAACGTATTCGTGCAAATTATCGATAGAAAGAACGATTGCGGGAGCTGGGAAGTGAATCCGTACCTACCGTTGATGCAAAACGATTGGAAACATCGAACATCACGTATTCGTGCAAATTATCGATGGAAAGAACGATTGCGGGAGCCGGGAAGTGAATGCTTACCTAACGTTGATGCAAAACGATTGGAAACATCGAACATAACGTATTCGTGCAAATTATCGATAGAAAGAACGATTGCGGGAGTTGGGAAGTGAATCCGTACCTACCGTCGATGCAAAACGATTGCAAACATCGAATAGCACGTATTCGTGCAAATTATCCATAGAAAGAACGATTGCGGGAGCTGGGAAGTGAATACTTACCTAACGTTGATGCAAAACGATTGGAAACATCGAACACCACGTATTCGTGCAAATTATCGATGGAAAGAACGATTGCGGGAGCCGGGAAGTGAATCCTTACCTACCGTCGATGCAAAACGATTGGAAACATCGAACATAACGTATTCGTGCAAATTATCGATAGAAAGAACGATTGCGGGAGCTGGGAAGTGAATCCGTACCTACCGTTGATGCAAAACGATTGGAAACATCGAACATCACGTATTCGTGAAAATTATCGATAGAAAGAACGATTGCGGGAGCTGGGAAGTGAATCCTTACCTACCGTCGATGCAAAACGATTGGAAACATCGAATAGCACGTATTCTTGCAAATTATCGATGGAAAGAACGATTGCGGGAGCCGGGAAGTGAATCCTTACCTACCGTTGATGCAAAACGATTGGAAACATCGAACATCACGTATTCGTGAAAATTATCGATAGAAAGAACGATTGCGGGAGCTGGGAAGTGAATCCTTACCTACCGTCGATGCAAAACGATTGGAAACATCGAATAGCACGTATTCGTGCAAATTATCGATGGAAAGAACGATTGCGGGAGCCGGGAAGTGAATCCTTACCTACCGTTGATGCAAAACGATTGGAAACCTCGAACATCACGTATTCGTGCAAATTATCGATAGAAAGAACGATTGCGGGAGCTGGGAAGTGAATCCTTACCTACCGTCGATGCAAAACGATTGGAAACATCGAATATCACGTATTCGTGCCAATTATCCAATCGTTTTGCATCGACGGTAGGTAAGGATTCACTTCCCGGCTCCCGCAATCGTTCTTTCCATCGATAATTTGCACGAATACGTGGTGTTCGATGTTTCCAATCGTTCTGCATCAACGTTAGGTAAGTATTCACTTCCCAGCTCCCGCAATCGTTCTTTCTATGGATAATTTGCACGAATACGTGCTATTCGATGTTTGCAATCGTTTTGCATCGACGGTAGGTACGGATTCACTTCCCAGCTCCCGCAATCGTTCTTTCCATCGATAATTTGCACGAATACGTGCCATTCGATGTTTCCAATCGTTTTGCATAGACGGTAGGTAAGGATTCACTTCCCAGCTCTCGCAATCGTTCTTTCTATCGATAATTTGCACGAATACGTGATGTTCAATGTTTCCAATCGTTTTGCATCAACGATAGGTAAGGATTCACTTCCCGGCTCCCGCAATCGTTCTTTCCATCGATAATTTGCACGAATACGTGCTATTCGATGTTTGCAATCGTTTTGCATCGACGGTAGGTAAGGATTCACTTCCCAGCTCCCGCAATCGTTCTTTCCATCGATAATTTGCACGAATACGTGCCATTCGATGTTTCCAATCGTTTTGCATCGACGGTAGGTAAGGATTCACTTCCCAGCTCCCGCAATCGTTCTTTCTATCGATAATTTGCACAAATACGTGTTGTTCGATGTTTCCAATCGTTTTGCATCAACGTTAGGTAAGGATTCATTTCCCGGCTCCCGCAATCGTTCTTTCCATCGATAATTTGCACGAATACGTGCTATTCGATGTTTTCAATCGTTTTGCATCAACGTTAGTTAAGTATTCACTTCCCAGCTCCCGCAATCGTTCTTTCTATGGATAATTTGCACGAATACGTGCTATTCGATGTTTGCAATCGTTTTGCATCGACGGTAGGTACGGATTCACTTCCCAGCTCCCGCAATCGTTCTTTCCATCGATAATTTGCACGAATACGTGCCATTCGATGTTTCCAATCGTTTTGCATCAACGTTAGGTAAGCATTCACTTCCCGGCTCCCGCAATCGTTCTTTCCATGGATAATTTGCACGAATACGTGCTATTCGATGTTTCCAATCGTTTTGCATCAACGGTAGGTAAGTATTCACTTCCCAGCTCCCGCAATCGTTCTTTCTATGGATAATTTGCACGTTTACGTGCTATTCGATGTTTGCAATCGTTTTGCATCGACGGTAGGTAAGGATTCACTTCCCAGCTCCCGCAATCGTTCTTTCCATCGATAATTTGCACGAATACGTGCCATTCGATGTTTCCAATCGTTTTGCATCGACGGTAGGTAAGGATTCACTTCCCAGCTCCCGCAATCGTTCTTTCTATCGATAATTTGCACGAATACGTGCTATTCGATGTTTCCAATCGTTTTGCATCAACGGTAGGTAAGTATTCACTTCCCAGCTCCCGCAATCGTTCTTTCTATCGATAATTTGCACGAATACGTGATGTTCAATGTTTCCAATCGTTTTGCATCAACGATAGGTAAGGATTCACTTCCCGGCTCCCGCAATCGTTCTTTCCATCGATAATTTGCACGAATACGTGCTATTCGATGGTTGCAATCGTTTTGCATCGACGGTAGGTAAGGATTCACTTCCCAGCTCCCGCAATCGTTCTTTCCATCGATAATTTGCACGAATACGTGCCATTCGATGTTTCCAATCGTTTTGCATCGACGGTAGGTAAGGATTCACTTCCCAGCTCCCGCAATCGTTCTTTCTATCGATAATTTGCACGAATACGTGATGTTCGATGTTTTCAATCGTTTTGCATCAACGTTAGTTAAGTATTCACTTCCCAGCTCCCGCAATCGTTCTTTCTATGGATAATTTGCACGAATACGTGCTATTCGATGTTTGCAATCGTTTTGCATCGACGGTAGGTACGGATTCACTTCCCAGCTCCCGCAATCGTTCTTTCCATCGATAATTTGCACGAATACGTGCCATTCGATGTTTCCAATCGTTTTGCATCAACGTTAGGTAAGCATTCACTTCCCGGCTCCCGCAATCGTTCTTTCCATGGATAATTTGCACGAATACGTGCTATTCGATGTTTCCAATCGTTTTGCATCAACGGTAGGTAAGTATTCACTTCCCAGCTCCCGCAATCGTTCTTTCTATGGATAATTTGCACGAATACGTGCTATTCGATGTTTGCAATCGTTTTGCATCGACGGTAGGTAAGGATTCACTTCCCAGCTCCCGCAATCGTTCTTTCCATCGATAATTTGCACGAATACGTGCCATTCGATGTTTCCAATCGTTTTGCATCGACGGTAGGTAAGTATTCACTTCCCAGCTCCCGCAATCGTTCTTTCTATCGATAATTTGCACGAATACGTGCTATTCGATGTTTCCAATCGTTTTGCATCGACGGTAGGTAAGGATTCACTTCCCAGCTCCCGCAATCGTTCTTTCCATCGATAATTTGCACGAATACGTGCCATTCGATGTTTCCAATCGTTTTGCATCGACGGTAGGTAAGGATTCACTTCCCAGCTCCCGCAATCGTTCTTTCTATCGATAATTTGCACGAATACGTGCTATTCGATGTTTCCAATCGTTTTGCATCAACGGTAGGTAAGTATTCACTTCCCAGCTCCCGCAATCGTTCTTTCTATCGATAATTTGCACGAATACGTGATGTTCAATGTTTCCAATCGTTTTGCATCAACGATAGGTAAGGATTCACTTCCCGGCTCCCGCAATCGTTCTTTCCATCGATAATTTGCACGAATACGTGCTATTCGATGGTTGCAATCGTTTTGCATCGACGGTAGGTAAGGATTCACTTCCCAGCTCCCGCAATCGTTCTTTCCATCGATAATTTGCACGAATACGTGCCATTCGATGTTTCCAATCGTTTTGCATCGACGGTAGGTAAGGATTCACTTCCCAGCTCCCGCAATCGTTCTTTCTATCGATAATTTGCACGAATACGTGTTGTTCGATGTTTCCAATCGTTTTGCATCAACGTTAGGTAAGGATTCATTTCCCGGCTCCCGCAATCGTTCTTTCCATCGATAATTTGCACGAATACGTGCTATTCGATGTTTCCAATCGTGTTGCATCGACGGTCGGTAAGCATTCACTTCCCAGCTCCGGCAATCGTTCTTTCCAAATTATCGATAGAAAGAACGATTGCGGGAGCTGGGAAGTGAATCCTTACCTACCGTCGATGCAAAACGATTGCAAACATCGAATTGCACGTATTCGTGCAAATTATCGATGGAAAGAACGATTGCGGGAGCTGGGATGTGAATCCTTACTTACCGTCGATGCAAAACGATTGCATACATCGAATAGCACGTATTCGTGCAAAGTATCCATAGAAAGCACGATTGCGGGAGCTGGGAAGTGAATACTTACCTACCGTTGATGCAAAACGATTGGAAACATCGAATAGCACGTATTCGTGCAAATTATCGATGGAAAGAACGATTGCGGGAGCCGGGAAGTGAATCCTTACCTACCGTTGATGCAAAACGATTGGAAACATCGAACATCACGTATTCGTGCAAATTATTGATAGAAAGAACGATTGCGGGAGCTGGGAAGTGAATCCTTACCTACCGTCGATGCAAAACGATTGGAAACATCGAATAGCACGTATTCGTGCAAAGTATCCATAGAAAGCACGATTGCGGGAGCTGGGAAGTGAATACTTACCTAACGTGGATGCAAAACGATTGGAAACATCGAACACCACGTATTCGTGCAAATTATCGATGGAAAGAACGATTGCGGGAGCCGGGAAGTGAATACTTTTCTACCGTTGATGCAAAACGATTGGAAACATCGAATAGCACGTATTCGTGCAAATTATCGATGGAAAGAACGATTGCGGGAGCCGGGAAGTGAATGCTTACCTAACGTTGATGCAAAACGATTGGAAACATCGAACATAACGTATTCGTGCAAATTATCTATAGAAAGAACGATTGCGGGAGCTGGGAAGTGAATCCGTACCTACCGTCGATGCAAAACGATTGCAAACATCGAATAGCACGTATTCGTGCAAATTATCCATAGAAAGAACGATTGCGGGAGCTGGGAAGTGAATACTTACCTATCGTTGATGCAAAACAATTGGAAACATCGAACACCACGTATTCGTGCATATTATCGATGGAAAGAACGATTGCGGGAGCCGGGAAGTGAATCCTTACCTACCGTTGATGCAAAACGATTGGAAACATCGAACATCACGTATTCGTGCAAATTATTGATAGAAAGAACGATAGCGGGAGCTGGGAAGTGAATCCTTACCTACCGTCGATGCAAAACGATTGGAAACATCGAATAGCACGTATTCGTGTAAATTATCGATGGAAAGAACGATTGCGGGAGCCGGGAAGTGAATCCTTACCTACCGTTGATGCAAAACGATTGGAAACATCGAACATCACGTATTCGTGCAAATTATCGATAGAAAGAACGATTGCGGGAGCCGGGAAGTGAATGCTTACCTAACGTTGATGCAAAACGATTGGAAACATCGAATAGCACGTATTCGTGCAAATTATCGATGGAAAGAACGATTGCGGGAGCTGGGATGTGAATCCTTACCTACCGTCGATGCAAAACGATTGCAAACATCGAATAGCACGTATTCGTGCAAAGTATCCATAGAAAGCACGATTGCGGGAGCTGGGAAGTGAATACTTACCTAACGTGGATGCAAAACGATTGGAAACATCGAACACCACGTATTCGTGCAAATTATCGATGGAAAGAACGATTGCGGGAGCCGGGAAGTGAATACTTACCTACCGTTGATGCAAAACGATTGGAAACATCGAATAGCACGTATTCGTGCAAATTATCGATGGAAAGAACGATTGCGGGAGCCGGGAAGTGAATACTTACCTACCGTTGATGCAAAACGATTGGAAACATCGAATAGCACGTATTCGTGCAAATTATCGATGGAAAGAACGATTGCGGGAGCCGGGAAGTGAATGCTTACCTAACGTTGATGCAAAACGATTGGAAACACCGAACATAACGTATTCGTGCAAATTATCGATAGAAAGAACGATTGCGGGAGCTGGGAAGTGAATCCGTACCTACCGTCGATGCAAAACGATTGCAAACATCGAATAGCACGTATTCGTGCAAATTATCGATGGAAAGAACGATTCCGGGAGCCGGGAAGTGAATGCTTACCTAACGTTGATGCAAAACGATTGGAAACATCGAGTAGCACGGTATTCGTGTAAATTATCGATGGAAAGAACGATTGCGGGAGCCGGGAAGTGAATCCTTACCTACCGTTGATGCAAAACGATTGGAAACATCGAACATCACGTATTCGTGCAAATTATCGATAGAAAGAACGATTGCGGGAGCTGGTAAGTGAATCCTTACCTACCGTCGATGCAAAACGATTGGAAACATCGAACATAACGTATTCGTGCAAATTATCGATAGAAAGAACGATTGCGGGAGCTGGGAAGTGAATCCGTACCTACCGTTGATGCAAAACGATTGGAAACATCGAACATCACGTATTCGTGCAAATTATCGATGGAAAGAACGATTGCGGGAGCCGGGAAGTGAATGCTTACCTAACGTTGATGCAAAACGATTGGAAACATCGAACATAACGTATTCGTGCAAATTATCGATAGAAAGAACGATTGCGGGAGTTGGGAAGTGAATCCGTACCTACCGTCGATGCAAAACGATTGCAAACATCGAATAGCACGTATTCGTGCAAATTATCCATAGAAAGAACGATTGCGGGAGCTGGGAAGTGAATACTTACCTAACGTTGATGCAAAACGATTGGAAACATCGAACACCACGTATTCGTGCAAATTATCGATGGAAAGAACGATTGCGGGAGCCGGGAAGTGAATCCTTACCTACCGTTGATGCAAAACGATTGGAAACATCGAACATCACGTATTCGTGAAAATTATCGATAGAAAGAACGATTGCGGGAGCTGGGAAGTGAATCCTTACCTACCGTCGTTGCAAAACGATTGGAAACATCGAATAGCACGTATTCGTGCAAATTATCCATAGAAAGCACGATTGCGGGAGCTGGGAAGTGAATACTTACCTACCGTTGATGCAAAACGATTGGAAACATCGAATAGCACGTATTCGTGCAAATTATCGATGGAAAGAACGATTGCGGGAGCCGGGAAGTGAATGCTTACCTAACGTTGATGCAAAACGATTGGAAACATCGAACATAACGTATTCGTGCAAATTATCAATAGAAAGAACGATTGCGGGAGCTGGGAAGTGAATCCGTACCTAACGTTGATGCAAAACGATTGGAAACATCGAATAGCACGTATTCGTGCAAATTATCGATGGAAAGAACGATTGCGGGAGCCGGGAAGTGAATCCTTACCTACCGTTGATGCAAAACGATTGGAAACCTCGAACATCACGTATTCGTGCAAATTATCGATAGAAAGAACGATTGCGGGAGCTGGGAAGTGAATCCGTACCTAACGTTGATGCAAAACGATTGGAAACATCGAATAGCACGTATTCGTGCAAATTATCGATGGAAAGAACGATTGCGGGAGCCGGGAAGTGAATCCTTACCTACCGTCGATGCAAAACGATTGGAAACATCGAATATCACGTATTCGTGCCAATTATCCAATCGTTTTGCATCGACGGTAGGTAAGGATTCACTTCCCGGCTCCCGCAATCGTTCTTTCCATCGATAATTTGCACGAATACGTGGTGTTCGATGTTTCCAATCGTTCTGCATCAACGTTAGGTAAGTATTCACTTCCCAGCTCCCGCAATCGTTCTTTCTATGGATAATTTGCACGAATACGTGCTATTCGATGTTTGCAATCGTTTTGCATCAACGGTAGGTAAGTATTCACTTCCCAGCTCCCGCAATCGTTCTTTCTATGGATTATTTGCACGAATACGTGCTATTCGATGTTTGCAATCGTTTTGCATCGACGGTAGGTAAGGGTTCACTTCCCAGCTCCCGCAATCGTTCTTTCCATCGATAATTTGCACGAATACGTGCCATTCGATGTTTCCAATCGTTTTGCATCAACGGTAGGTAAGTATTCACTTCCCACCTCCCGCAATCGTTCTTTCTATGGATAATTTGCACGAATACGTGCTATTCGATGTTTGCAATCGTTTTGCATCGACGGTAGGTAAGGACTCACTTCCCAGCTCCCGCAATCGTTCTTTCCATCGATAATTTGCACGAATACGTGCCATTCGATGTTTCCAATCGTTTTGCATAGACGGTAGGTAAGGATTCACTTCCCAGCTCTCGCAATCGTTCTTTCTATCGATAATTTGCACGAATACGTGATGTTCAATGTTTCCAATCGTTTTGCATCAACGATAGGTAAGGATTCACTTCCCGGCTCCCGCAATCGTTCTTTCCATCGATAATTTGCACGAATACGTGCTATTCGATGTTTGCAATCGTTTTGCATCGACGGTAGGTAAGGATTCACTTCCCAGCTCCCGCAATCGTTCTTTCCATCGATAATTTGCACGAATACGTGCCATTCGATGTTTCCAAACGTTTTGCATCGACGGTACGTAAGGATTCACTTCCCAGCTCCCGCAATCGTTCTTTCTATCGATAATTTGCACGAATACGTGCTATTCGATGTTTCCAATCGTTTTGCATCGACGGTAGGTAAGGATTCACTTCCCAGCTCCCGCAATCGTTCTTTCTATCGATAATTTGCACGAATACGTGTTGTTCGATGTTTCCAATCGTTTTGCATCAACGTTAGGTAAGGATTCATTTCCCGGCTCCCGCAATCGTTCTTTCCATCGATAATTTGCACGAATACGTGCTATTCGATGTTTCCAATCGTGTTGCATCGACGGTCGGTAAGCATTCACTTCCCAGCTCCGGCAATCGTTCTTTCCAAATTATCGATAGAAAGAACGATTGCGGGAGCTGGGAAGTGAATCCTTACCTACCGTCGATGCAAAACGATTGCAAACATCGAATAGCACGTATTCGTGCAAATTATCCATAGAAAGAACGATTGCGGGAGCTGGGAAGTGAATACTTACCTAACGTTGATGCAAAACGATTGGAAACATCGAACACCACGTATTCGTGCAAATTATCGATGGAAAGAACGATTGCGGGAGCTGGGAAGTGAATCCTTACCTACCGTCAATGCAAAACGATTGGAAACATCGAATAGTACGTATTCGTGCAAATTATCGATGGAAAGAACGATTGCGGGAGCCGGGAAGTGAATGCTTACCTAACGTTTATGCAAAACGATTGGAAACATCGAACATAACGTATTCGTGCAAATTATCTATAGAAAGAACGATTGCGGGAGCTGGGAAGTGAATACTTACCTACCGTTGATGCAAAACGATTGGAAACATCGAATAGCACGTATTCGTGCAAATTATCGATGGAAAGAACGATTGCGGGAGCCGGGAAGTGAATGCTTACCTAACGTTGATGCAAAACGATTGGAAACACCGAACATAACGTATTCGTGCAAATTATCGATAGAAAGAACGATTGCGGGAGCTGGGAAGTGAATCCGTACCTACCGTCGATGCAAAACGATTGCAAACATCGAATAGCACGTATTCGTGCAAATTATCGATGGAAAGAACGATTCCGGGAGCCGGGAAGTGAATGCTTACCTAACGTTGATGCAAAACGATTGGAAACATCGAGTAGCACGGTATTCGTGTAAATTATCGATGGAAAGAACGATTGCGGGAGCCGGGAAGTGAATCCTTACCTACCGTTGATGCAAAACGATTGGAAACATCGAACATCACGTATTCGTGCAAATTATCGATAGAAAGAACGATTGCGGGAGCTGGTAAGTGAATCCTTACCTACCGTCGATGCAAAACGATTGGAAACATCGAACATAACGTATTCGTGCAAATTATCGATAGAAAGAACGATTGCGGGAGCTGGGAAGTGAATCCGTACCTACCGTTGATGCAAAACGATTGGAAACATCGAACATCACGTATTCGTGCAAATTATCGATGGAAAGAACGATTGCGGGAGCCGGGAAGTGAATGCTTACCTAACGTTGATGCAAAACGATTGGAAACATCGAACATAACGTATTCGTGCAAATTATCGATAGAAAGAACGATTGCGGGAGTTGGGAAGTGAATCCGTACCTACCGTCGATGCAAAACGATTGCAAACATCGAATAGCACGTATTCGTGCAAATTATCCATAGAAAGAACGATTGCGGGAGCCGGGAAGTGAATCCTTACCTACCGTTGATGCAAAACGATTGGAAACATCAAACATCACGTATTCGTGAAAATTATCGATAGAAAGAACGATTGCGGGAGCTGGGAAGTGAATCCTTACCTACCGTCGTTGCAAAACGATTGGAAACATCGAATAGCACGTATTCGTGCAAATTATCCATAGAAAGCACGATTGCGGGAGCTGGGAAGTGAATACTTACCTACCGTTGATGCAAAACGATTGGAAACATCGAATAGCACGTATTCGTGCAAATTATCGATGGAAAGAACGATTGCGGGAGCCGGGAAGTGAATGCTTACCTAACGTTGATGCAAAACGATTGGAAACATCGAACATAACGTATTCGTGCAAATTATCAATAGAAAGAACGATTGCGGGAGCTGGGAAGTGAATCCGTACCTAACGTTGATGCAAAACGATTGGAAACATCGAATAGCACGTATTCGTGCAAATTATCGATGGAAAGAACGATTGCGGGAGCCGGGAAGTGAATCCTTACCTACCGTTGATGCAAAACGATTGGAAACCTCGAACATCACGTATTCGTGCAAATTATCGATAGAAAGAACGATTGCGGGAGCTGGGAAGTGAATCCGTACCTAACGTTGATGCAAAACGATTGGAAACATCGAATAGCACGTATTCGTGCAAATTATCGATGGAAAGAACGATTGCGGGAGCCGGGAAGTGAATCCTTACCTACCGTCGATGCAAAACGATTGGAAACATCGAATATCACGTATTCGTGCCAATTATCCAATCGTTTTGCATCGACGGTAGGTAAGGATTCACTTCCCGGCTCCCGCAATCGTTCTTTCCATCGATAATTTGCACGAATACGTGGTGTTCGATGTTTCCAATCGTTCTGCATCAACGTTAGGTAAGTATTCACTTCCCAGCTCCCGCAATCGTTCTTTCTATGGATAATTTGCACGAATACGTGCTATTCGATGTTTGCAATCGTTTTGCATCGACGGTAGGTACGGATTCACTTCCCAGCTCCCGCAATCGTTCTTTCCATCGATAATTTGCACGAATACGTGCCATTCGATGTTCCCAATCGTTTTGCATCAACGTTAGGTAAGCATTCACTTCCCGGCTC
This sequence comes from Nomada ferruginata, assembly GCA_963583965.1. Taxonomy (NCBI): domain Eukaryota; kingdom Metazoa; phylum Arthropoda; class Insecta; order Hymenoptera; family Apidae; genus Nomada; species Nomada ferruginata. The sequence continues at coordinate 496,371 of OY757225.1, read as the reverse complement.
CCGCAATCGTTCTTTCCATGGATAATTTGCACGAATACGTGCTATTCGATGTTTCCAATCGTTTTGCATCAACGGTAGGTAAGTATTCACTTCCCAGCTCCCGCAATCGTTCTTTCTATGGATTATTTGCACGAATACGTGCTATTCGATGTTTGCAATCGTTTTGCATCGACGGTAGGTAAGGGTTCACTTCCCAGCTCCCGCAATCGTTCTTTCCATCGATAATTTGCACGAATACGTGCCATTCGATGTTTCCAATCGTTTTGCATCAACGGTAGGTAAGTATTCACTTCCCACCTCCCGCAATCGTTCTTTCTATGGATAATTTGCACGAATACGTGCTATTCGATGTTTGCAATCGTTTTGCATCGACGGTAGGTAAGGACTCACTTCCCAGCTCCCGCAATCGTTCTTTCCATCGATAATTTGCACGAATACGTGCCATTCGATGTTTCCAATCGTTTTGCATAGACGGTAGGTAAGGATTCACTTCCCAGCTCTCGCAATCGTTCTTTCTATCGATAATTTGCACGAATACGTGATGTTCAATGTTTCCAATCGTTTTGCATCAACGATAGGTAAGGATTCACTTCCCGGCTCCCGCAATCGTTCTTTCCATCGATAATTTGCACGAATACGTGCTATTCGATGTTTGCAATCGTTTTGCATCGACGGTAGGTAAGGATTCACTTCCCAGCTCCCGCAATCGTTCTTTCCATCGATAATTTGCACGAATACGTGCCATTCGATGTTTCCAAACGTTTTGCATCGACGGTAGGTAAGGATTCACTTCCCAGCTGCCGCAATCGTTCTTTCTATCGATAATTTGCACGAATACGTGCTATTCGATGTTTCCAATCGTTTTGCATCGACGGTAGGTAAGGATTCACTTCCCAGCTCCCGCAATCGTTCTTTCTATCGATAATTTGCACGAATACGTGTTGTTCGATGTTTCCAATCGTTTTGCATCAACGTTAGGTAAGGATTCATTTCCCGGCTCCCGCAATCGTTCTTTCCATCGATAATTTGCACGAATACGTGCTATTCGATGTTTCCAATCGTGTTGCATCGACGGTCGGTAAGCATTCACTTCCCAGCTCCCGCAATCGTTCTTTCTATCGATAATTTGGAAAGAACGATTGCCGGAGCTGGGAAGTGAATGCTTACCGACCGTCGATGCAACACGATTGGAAACATCGAATAGCACGTATTCGTGCAAATTATCGATGGAAAGAACGATTGCGGGAGCTGGGAAGTGAATCCTTACCTACCGTCAATGCAAAACGATTGGAAACATCGAATAGTACGTATTCGTGCAAATTATCGATGGAAAGAACGATTGCGGGAGCCGGGAAGTGAATGCTTACCTAACGTTTATGCAAAACGATTGGAAACATCGAACATAACGTATTCGTGCAAATTATCTATAGAAAGAACGATTGCGGGAGCTGGGAAGTGAATCCGTACCTACCGTCGATGCAAAACGATTGCAAACATCGAATAGCACGTATTCGTGCAAATTATCCATAGAAAGAACGATTGCGGGAGCTGGGAAGTGAATACTTACCTATCGTTGATGCAAAACAATTGGAAACATCGAACACCACGTATTCGTGCATATTATCGATGGAAAGAACGATTGCGGGAGCCGGGAAGTGAATCCTTACCTACCGTTGATGCAAAACGATTGGAAACATCGAACATCACGTATTCGTGCAAATTATTGATAGAAAGAACGATAGCGGGAGCTGGGAAGTGAATCCTTACCTACCGTCGATGCAAAACGATTGGAAACATCGAATAGCACGTATTCGTGTAAATTATCGATGGAAAGAACGATTGCGGGAGCCGGGAAGTGAATCCTTACCTACCGTTGATGCAAAACGATTGGAAACATCGAACATCACGTATTCGTGCAAATTATCGATAGAAAGAACGATTGCGGGAGCCGGGAAGTGAATGCTTACCTAACGTTGATGCAAAACGATTGGAAACATCGAATAGCACGTATTCGTGCAAATTATCGATGGAAAGAACGATTGCGGGAGCTGGGATGTGAATCCTTACCTACCGTCGATGCAAAACGATTGCAAACATCGAATAGCACGTATTCGTGCAAAGTATCCATAGAAAGCACGATTGCGGGAGCTGGGAAGTGAATACTTACCTAACGTGGATGCAAAACGATTGGAAACATCGAACACCACGTATTCGTGCAAATTATCGATGGAAAGAACGATTGCGGGAGCCGGGAAGTGAATACTTACCTACCGTTGATGCAAAACGATTGGAAACATCGAATAGCACGTATTCGTGCAAATTATCGATGGAAAGAACGATTGCGGGAGCCGGGAAGTGAATGCTTACCTAACGTTGATGCAAAACGATTGGAAACACCGAACATAACGTATTCGTGCAAATTATCGATAGAAAGAACGATTGCGGGAGCTGGGAAGTGAATCCGTACCTACCGTCGATGCAAAACGATTGCAAACATCGAATAGCACGTATTCGTGCAAATTATCGATGGAAAGAACGATTCCGGGAGCCGGGAAGTGAATGCTTACCTAACGTTGATGCAAAACGATTGGAAACATCGAGTAGCACGGTATTCGTGTAAATTATCGATGGAAAGAACGATTGCGGGAGCCGGGAAGTGAATCCTTACCTACCGTTGATGCAAAACGATTGGAAACATCGAACATCACGTATTCGTGCAAATTATCGATAGAAAGAACGATTGCGGGAGCTGGTAAGTGAATCCTTACCTACCGTCGATGCAAAACGATTGGAAACATCGAACATAACGTATTCGTGCAAATTATCGATAGAAAGAACGATTGCGGGAGCTGGGAAGTGAATCCGTACCTACCGTTGATGCAAAACGATTGGAAACATCGAACATCACGTATTCGTGCAAATTATCGATGGAAAGAACGATTGCGGGAGCCGGGAAGTGAATGCTTACCTAACGTTGATGCAAAACGATTGGAAACATCGAACATAACGTATTCGTGCAAATTATCGATAGAAAGAACGATTGCGGGAGTTGGGAAGTGAATCCGTACCTACCGTCGATGCAAAACGATTGCAAACATCGAATAGCACGTATTCGTGCAAATTATCCATAGAAAGAACGATTGCGGGAGCTGGGAAGTGAATACTTACCTAACGTTGATGCAAAACGATTGGAAACATCGAACACCACGTATTCGTGCAAATTATCGATGGAAAGAACGATTGCGGGAGCCGGGAAGTGAATCCTTACCTACCGTTGATGCAAAACGATTGGAAACATCGAACATCACGTATTCGTGAAAATTATCGATAGAAAGAACGATTGCGGGAGCTGGGAAGTGAATCCTTACCTACCGTCGTTGCAAAACGATTGGAAACATCGAATAGCACGTATTCGTGCAAATTATCCATAGAAAGCACGATTGCGGGAGCTGGGAAGTGAATACTTACCTACCGTTGATGCAAAACGATTGGAAACATCGAATAGCACGTATTCGTGCAAATTATCGATGGAAAGAACGATTGCGGGAGCCGGGAAGTGAATGCTTACCTAACGTTGATGCAAAACGATTGGAAACATCGAACATAACGTATTCGTGCAAATTATCAATAGAAAGAACGATTGCGGGAGCTGGGAAGTGAATCCGTACCTAACGTTGATGCAAAACGATTGGAAACATCGAATAGCACGTATTCGTGCAAATTATCGATGGAAAGAACGATTGCGGGAGCCGGGAAGTGAATCCTTACCTACCGTTGATGCAAAACGATTGGAAACCTCGAACATCACGTATTCGTGCAAATTATCGATAGAAAGAACGATTGCGGGAGCTGGGAAGTGAATCCGTACCTAACGTTGATGCAAAACGATTGGAAACATCGAATAGCACGTATTCGTGCAAATTATCGATGGAAAGAACGATTGCGGGAGCCGGGAAGTGAATCCTTACCTACCGTCGATGCAAAACGATTGGAAACATCGAATATCACGTATTCGTGCCAATTATCCAATCGTTTTGCATCGACGGTAGGTAAGGATTCACTTCCCGGCTCCCGCAATCGTTCTTTCCATCGATAATTTGCACGAATACGTGGTGTTCGATGTTTCCAATCGTTCTGCATCAACGTTAGGTAAGTATTCACTTCCCAGCTCCCGCAATCGTTCTTTCTATGGATAATTTGCACGAATACGTGCTATTCGATGTTTGCAATCGTTTTGCATCGACGGTAGGTACGGATTCACTTCCCAGCTCCCGCAATCGTTCTTTCCATCGATAATTTGCACGAATACGTGCCATTCGATGTTCCCAATCGTTTTGCATCAACGTTAGGTAAGCATTCACTTCCCGGCTCCCGCAATCGTTCTTTCCATGGATAATTTGCACGAATACGTGCTATTCGATGTTTCCAATCGTTTTGCATCAACGGTAGGTAAGTATTCACTTCCCAGCTCCCGCAATCGTTCTTTCTATGGATTATTTGCACGAATACGTGCTATTCGATGTTTGCAATCGTTTTGCATCGACGGTAGGTAAGGGTTCACTTCCCAGCTCCCGCAATCGTTCTTTCCATCGATAATTTGCACGAATACGTGCCATTCGATGTTTCCAATCGTTTTGCATCAACGGTAGGTAAGTATTCACTTCCCACCTCCCGCAATCGTTCTTTCTATGGATAATTTGCACGAATACGTGCTATTCGATGTTTGCAATCGTTTTGCATCGACGGTAGGTAAGGACTCACTTCCCAGCTCCCGCAATCGTTCTTTCCATCGATAATTTGCACGAATACGTGCCATTCGATGTTTCCAATCGTTTTGCATAGACGGTAGGTAAGGATTCACTTCCCAGCTCTCGCAATCGTTCTTTCTATCGATAATTTGCACGAATACGTGATGTTCAATGTTTCCAATCGTTTTGCATCAACGATAGGTAAGGATTCACTTCCCGGCTCCCGCAATCGTTCTTTCCATCGATAATTTGCACGAATACGTGCTATTCGATGTTTCCAATCGTTTTGCATCAACGATAGGTAAGGATTCACTTCCCGGCTCCCGCAATCGTTCTTTCCATCGATAATTTGCACGAATACGTGCTATTCGATGTTTGCAATCGTTTTGCATCGACGGTAGGTAAGGATTCACTTCCCAGCTCCCGCAATCGTTCTTTCCATCGATAATTTGCACGAATACGTGCCATTCGATGTTTCCAATCGTTTTGCATCGACGGTAGGTAAGGATTCACTTCCCAGCTCCCGCAATCGTTCTTTCTATCGATAATTTGCACGAATACGTGTTGTTCGATGTTTCCAATCGTTTTGCATCAACGTTAGGTAAGGATTCATTTCCCGGCTCCCGCAATCGTTCTTTCCATCGATAATTTGCACGAATACGTGCTATTCGATGTTTCCAATCGTGTTGCATCGACGGTCGGTAAGCATTCACTTCCCAGCTCCGGCAATCGTTCTTTCCAAATTATCGATAGAAAGAACGATTGCGGGAGCTGGGAAGTGAATCCTTACCTACCGTCGATGCAAAACGATTGCAAACATCGAATAGCACGTATTCGTGCAAATTATCCATAGAAAGAACGATTGCGGGAGCTGGGAAGTGAATACTTACCTAACGTTGATGCAAAACGATTGGAAACATCGAACACCACGTATTCGTGCAAATTATCGATGGAAAGAACAATTGCGGGAGCTGGGAAGTGAATCCTTACCTACCGTCAATGCAAAACGATTGGAAACATCGAATAGTACGTATTCGTGCAAATTATCGATGGAAAGAACGATTGCGGGAGCCGGGAAGTGAATGCTTACCTAACGTTTATGCAAAACGATTGGAAACATCGAACATAACGTATTCGTGCAAATTATCGATAGAAAGAACGATTGCGGGAGCTGGGAAGTGAATCCTTACCTACCGTCGATGCAAAACGATTGCAAACATCGAATAGCACGTATTCGTGCAAATTATCCATAGAAAGAACGATTGCGGGAGCTGGGAAGTGAATACTTACCTATCGTTGATGCAAAACGATTGGAAACATCTAACACCACGTATTCGTGCAAATTATCGATGGAAAGAACGATTGCGGGAGCCGGGAAGTGAATCCTTACCTACCGTTGATGCAAAACGATTGGAAACATCGAACATCACGTATTCGTGCAAATTATTGATAGAAAGAACGATTGCGGGAGCTGGGAAGTGAATCCTTACCTACCGTCGATGCAAAACGATTGGAAACATCGAATAGCACGTATTCGTGTAAATTATCGATGGAAAGAACGATTGCGGGAGCCGGGAAGTGAATCCTTACCTACCGTTGATGCAAAACGATTGGAAACATCGAACATCACGTATTCGTGCAAATTATCGATAGAAAGAACGATTGCGGGAGCTGGGAAGTGAATCCTTACCTACCGTCGATGCAAAACGATTGGAAACATCGAACATAACGTATTCGTGCAAATTATCGATAGAAAGAACGATTGCGGGAGCTGGGAAGTGAATCCGTACCTACCGTTGATGCAAAACGATTGGAAACATCGAACATCACGTATTCGTGAAAATTATCGATAGAAAGAACGATTGCGGGAGCTGGGAAGTGAATCCTTACCTACCGTCGATGCAAAACGATTGGAAACATCGAATAGCACGTATTCGTGCAAATTATCGATGGAAAGAACGATTGCGGGAGCCGGGAAGTGAATCCTTACCTACCGTTGATGCAAAACGATTGGAAACATCGAACATCACGTATTCGTGAAAATTATCGATAGAAAGAACGATTGCGGGAGCTGGGAAGTGAATCCTTACCTACCGTCGATGCAAAACGATTGGAAACATCGAATAGCACGTATTCGTGCAAATTATCGATGGAAAGAACGATTGCGGGAGCCGGGAAGTGAATCCTTACCTACCGTTGATGCAAAACGATTGGAAACATCGAACATCACGTATTCGTGCAAATTATCGATAGAAAGAACGATTGCGGGAGCTGGGAAGTGAATCCTTACCTGCCGTCGATGCAAAACGATTGGAAACATCGAATATCACGTATTCGTGCCAATTATCCAATCGTTTTGCATCGACGGTAGGTAAGGATTCACTTCCCAGCTCCCGCAATCGTTCTTTCCATCGATAATTTGCACGAATACGTGCCATTCGATGTTTCCAATCGTTTTGCATCGACGGTAGGTAAGGATTCACTTCCCAGCTCCCGCAATCGTTCTTTCTATCGATAATTTGCACGAATACGTGATGTTCGATGTTTTCAATCGTTTTGCATCAACGTTAGTTAAGTATTCACTTCCCAGCTCCCGCAATCGTTCTTTCTATGGATAATTTGCACGAATACGTGCTATTCGATGTTTGCAATCGTTTTGCATCGACGGTAGGTACGGATTCACTTCCCAGCTCCCGCAATCGTTCTTTCCATCGATAATTTGCACGAATACGTGCCATTCGATGTTTCCAATCGTTTTGCATCAACGTTAGGTAAGCATTCACTTCCCGGCTCCCGCAATCGTTCTTTCCATGGATAATTTGCACGAATACGTGCTATTCGATGTTTCCAATCGTTTTGCATCAACGGTAGGTAAGTATTCACTTCCCAGCTCCCGCAATCGTTCTTTCTATGGATAATTTGCACGAATACGTGCTATTCGATGTTTGCAATCGTTTTGCATCGACGGTAGGTAAGGATTCACTTCCCAGCTCCCGCAATCGTTCTTTCCATCGATAATTTGCACGAATACGTGCCATTCGATGTTTCCAATCGTTTTGCATCAACGATAGGTAAGGATTCACTTCCCGGCTCCCGCAATCGTTCTTTCCATCGATAATTTGCACGAATACGTGCTATTCGATGGTTGCAATCGTTTTGCATCGACGGTAGGTAAGGATTCACTTCCCAGCTCCCGCAATCGTTCTTTCCATCGATAATTTGCACGAATACGTGCCATTCGATGTTTCCAATCGTTTTGCATCGACGGTAGGTAAGGATTCACTTCCCAGCTCCCGCAATCGTTCTTTCTATCGATAATTTGCACGAATACGTGCTATTCGATGTTTCCAATCGTTTTGCATCAACGGTAGGTAAGTATTCACTTCCCAGCTCCCGCAATCGTTCTTTCTATCGATAATTTGCACGAATACGTGATGTTCAATGTTTCCAATCGTTTTGCATCAACGATAGGTAAGGATTCACTTCCCGGCTCCCGCAATCGTTCTTTCCATCGATAATTTGCACGAATACGTGCTATTCGATGTTTGCAATCGTTTTGCATCGACGGTAGGTAAGGATTCACTTCCCAGCTCCGGCAATCGTTCTTTCCAAATTATCGATAGAAAGAACGATTGCGGGAGCTGGGAAGTGAATCCTTACCTACCGTCGATGCAAAACGATTGGAAACATCGAATAGCACGTATTCGTGCAAATTATCGATGGAAAGAACGATTGCGGGAGCTGGGATGTGAATCCTTACTTACCGTCGATGCAAAACGATTGCAAACATCGAATTGCACGTATTCGTGCAAATTATCCATAGAAAGAACGATTGCGGGAGCTGGGAAGTGAATCCTTACCTACCGTCGATGCAAAACGATTGGAAACATCGAATAGCACGTATTCGTGCAAATTATCGATGGAAAGAACGATTGCGGGAGCTGGGATGTGAATCCTTACTTACCGTCGATGCAAAACGATTGCAAACATCGAATAGCACGTATTCGTGCAAAGTATCCATAGAAAGCACGATTGCGGGAGCTGGGAAGTGAATACTTACCTACCGTTGATGCAAAACATTTGGAAACATCGAATAGCACGTATTCGTGCAAATTATCGATGGAAAGAACGATTGCGGGAGCCGGGAAGTGAATCCTTACCTACCGTTGATGCAAAACGATTGGAAACATCGAACATCACGTATTCGTGCAAATTATTGATAGAAAGAACGATTGCGGGAGCTGGGAAGTGAATCCTTACCTACCGTCGATGCAAAACGATTGGAAACATCGAATAGCACGTATTCGTGCAAATTATCGATGGAAAGAACGATTGCGGGAGCCGGGAAGTGAATGCTTACCTAACGTTGATGCAAAACGATTGGAAACATCGAACATAACGTATTCGTGCAAATTATCGATAGAAAGAACGATTGCGGGAGCTGGGAAGTGAATCCTTACCTACCGTCGATGCAAAACGATTGGAAACATCGAATAGCACGTATTCGTGTAAATTATCCATAGAAAGAACGATTGCGGGAGCTGGGATGTGAATACTTACCTAACGTTGAAGCAAAACGATTGGAAACATCGAACACCACGTATTCGTGCAAATTATCGATGGAAAGAACGATTGCGGGAGCCGGGAAGTGAATCCTTACCTACCGTTGATGCAAAACGATTGGAAACATCGAACATCACGTATTCGTGAAAATTATCGATAGAAAGAACGATTGCGGGAGCTGGGAAGTGAATCCTTACCTACCGTCGATGCAAAACGATTGGAAACATCGAATAGCACGTATTCGTGCAAATTATCGATGGAAAGAACGATTGCGGGAGCCGGGAAGTGAATCCTTACCTACCGTTGATGCAAAACGATTGGAAACATCGAACATCACGTATTCGTGCAAATTATCGATAGAAAGAACGATTGCGGGAGCTGGGAAGTGAATTCTTACCTACCGTCGATGCAAAACGATTGGAAACATCGAATATCACGTATTCGTGCAAATTATCGATAGAAAGAACGATTGCGGGAGCTGGGAAGTGAATCCTTACCTACCGTCGATGCAAAACGATTGGAAACATCGAATAGCACGTATTCGTGCAAATTATCGATGGAAAGAACGATTGCGGGAGCTGGGATGTGAATCCTTACCTACCGTCGATGCAAAACGATTGCAAACATCGAATAGCACGTATTCGTGCAAATTATCCATAGAAAGAACGATTGCGGGAGCTGGGAAGTGAATACTTACCTACCGTTGATGCAAAACGATTGGAAACATCGAGTAGCACGGTATTCGTGCAAATTATCAATGGAAAGAACGATTGCGGGAGCCGGGAAGTGAATCCTTACCTATCGTTGATGCAAAACGATTGGAAACATTGAACATCACGTATTCGTGCAAATTATCGATAGAAAGAACGATTGCGGGAGCTGGGAAGTGAATCCTTACCTACCGTCGATGCAAAACGATTGGAAACATCGAATAGCACGTATTCGTGCAAATTATCGATGGAAAGAACGATTGCGGGAGCTGGGATGTGAATCCTTACCTACCGTCGATGCAAAACGATTGCAAACATCGAATAGCACGTATTCGTGCAAATTATCCATAGAAAGAACGATTGCGGGAGCTGGGAAGTGAATACTTACCTACCGTTGATGCAAAACGATTGGAAACATCGAATAGCACGTATTCGTGCAAATTATCGATGGAAAGAACGATTGCGGGAGCCGGGAAGTGAATCCTTACCTACCGTTGATGCAAAACGATTGGAAACATCGAACATCACGTATTCGTGCAAATTATTGATAGAAAGAACGATTGCGGGAGCTGGGAAGTGAATCCTTACCTACCGTCGATGCAAAACGATTGGAAACATCGAATAGCACGTATTCGTGCAAAGTATCCATAGAAAGCACGATTGCGGGAGCTGGGAAGTGAATACTTACCTAACGTGGATGCAAAACGATTGGAAACATCGAACACCACGTATTCGTGCAAATTATCGATGGAAAGAACGATTGCGGGAGCCGGGAAGTGAATACTTACCTACCGTTGATGCAAAACGATTGGAAACATCGAATAGCACGTATTCGTGCAAATTATCGATGGAAAGAACGATTGCGGGAGCCGGGAAGTGAATGCTTACCTAACGTTGATGCAAAACGATTGGAAACATCGAACATAACGTATTCGTGCAAATTATCTATAGAAAGAACGATTGCGGGAGCTGGGAAGTGAATCCGTACCTACCGTCGATGCAAAACGATTGCAAACATCGAATAGCACGTATTCGTGCAAATTATCCATAGAAAGAACGATTGCGGGAGCTGGGAAGTGAATACTTACCTATCGTTGATGCAAAACAATTGGAAACATCGAACACCACGTATTCGTGCAAATTATCGATGGAAAGAACGATTGCGGGAGCCGGGAAGTGAATCCTTACCTACCGTTGATGCAAAACGATTGGAAACATCGAACATCACGTATTCGTGCAAATTATCGATAGAAAGAACGATTGCGGGAGCTGGGAAGTGAATTCTTACCTACCGTCGATGCAAAACGATTGGAAACATCGAATATCACGTATTCGTGCAAATTATCGATAGAAAGAACGATTGCGGGAGCTGGGAAGTGAATCCTTACCTACCGTCGATGCAAAACGATTGGAAACATCGAATAGCACGTATTCGTGCAAATTATCGATGGAAAGAACGATTGCGGGAGCTGGGATGTGAATCCTTACCTACCGTCGATGCAAAACGATTGCAAACATCGAATAGCACGTATTCGTGCAAATTATCCATAGAAAGAACGATTGCGGGAGCTGGGAAGTGAATACTTACCTACCGTTGATGCAAAACGATTGGAAACATCGAGTAGCACGGTATTCGAGCAAATTATCAATGGAAAGAACGATTGCGGGAGCCGGGAAGTGAATCCTTACCTATCGTTGATGCAAAACGATTGGAAACATTGAACATCACGTATTCGTGCAAATTATCGATAGAAAGAACGATTGCGGGAGCTGGGAAGTGAATCCTTACCTACCGTCGATGCAAAACGATTGGAAACATCGAATAGCACGTATTCGTGCAAATTATCGATGGAAAGAACGATTGCGGGAGCTGGGATGTGAATCCTTACCTACCGTCGATGCAAAACGATTGCAAACATCGAATAGCACGTATTCGTGCAAATTATCCATAGAAAGAACGATTGCGGGAGCTGGGAAGTGAATACTTACCTACCGTTGATGCAAAACGATTGGAAACATCGAATAGCACGTATTCGTGCAAATTATCGATGGAAAGAACGATTGCGGGAGCCGGGAAGTGAATCCTTACCTACCGTTGATGCAAAACGATTGGAAACATCGAACATCACGTATTCGTGCAAATTATTGATAGAAAGAACGATTGCGGGAGCTGGGAAGTGAATCCTTACCTACCGTCGATGCAAAACGATTGGAAACATCGAATAGCACGTATTCGTGCAAAGTATCCATAGAAAGCACGATTGCGGGAGCTGGGAAGTGAATACTTACCTAACGTGGATGCAAAACGATTGGAAACATCGAACACCACGTATTCGTGCAAATTATCGATGGAAAGAACGATTGCGGGAGCCGGGAAGTGAATCCTTACCTACCGTCGATGCAAAACGATTGCAAACATCGAATAGCACGTATTCGTGCAAATTATCCATAGAAAGAACGATTGCGGGAGCTGGGAAGTGAATACTTACCTACCGTTGATGCAAAACGATTGGAAACATCGAGTAGCACGGTATTCGAGCAAATTATCAATGGAAAGAACGATTGCGGGAGCCGGGAAGTGAATCCTTACCTATCGTTGATGCAAAACGATTGGAAACATTGAACATCACGTATTCGTGCAAATTATCGATAGAAAGAACGATTGCGGGAGCTGGGAAGTGAATCCTTATCTACCGTCGATGCAAAACGATTGGAAACATCGAATAGCACGTATTCGTGCAAATTATCGATGGAAAGAACGATTGCGGGAGCTGGGATGTGAATCCTTACCTACCGTCGATGCAAAACGATTGCAAACATCGAATAGCACGTATTCGTGCAAATTATCCATAGAAAGAACGATTGCGGGAGCTGGGAAGTGAATACTTACCTACCGTTGATGCAAAACGATTGGAAACATCGAATAGCACGTATTCGTGCAAATTATCGATGGAAAGAACGATTGCGGGAGCCGGGAAGTGAATCCTTACCTACCGTTGATGCAAAACGATTGGAAACATCGAACATCACGTATTCGTGCAAATTATTGATAGAAAGAACGATTGCGGGAGCTGGGAAGTGAATCCTTACCTACCGTCGATGCAAAACGATTGGAAACATCGAATAGCACGTATTCGTGCAAAGTATCCATAGAAAGCACGATTGCGGGAGCTGGGAAGTGAATACTTACCTAACGTGGATGCAAAACGATTGGAAACATCGAACACCACGTATTCGTGCAAATTATCGATGGAAAGAACGATTGCGGGAGCCGGGAAGTGAATACTTACCTACCGTTGATGCAAAACGATTGGAAACATCGAATAGCACGTATTCGTGCAAATTATCGATGGAAAGAACGATTGCGGGAGCCGGGAAGTGAATGCTTACCTAACGTTGATGCAAAACGATTGGAAACATCGAACATAACGTATTCGTGCAAATTATCTATAGAAAGAACGATTGCGGGAGCTGGGAAGTGAATCCGTACCTACCGTCGATGCAAAACGATTGCAAACATCGAATAGCACGTATTCGTGCAAATTATCCATAGAAAGAACGATTGCGGGAGCTGGGAAGTGAATACTTACCTATCGTTGATGCAAAACAATTGGAAACATCGAACACCACGTATTCGTGCAAATTATCGATGGAAAGAACGATTGCGGGAGCCGGGAAGTGAATCCTTACCTACCGTTGATGCAAAACGATTGGAAACATCGAACATCACGTATTCGTGCAAATTATCGATAGAAAGAACGATTGCGGGAGCTGGGAAGTGAATTCTTACCTACCGTCGATGCAAAACGATTGGAAACATCGAATATCACGTATTCGTGCAAATTATCGAAAGAAAGAACGATTGCGGGAGCTGGGAAGTGAATCCTTACCTACCGTCGATGCAAAACGATTGGAAACATCGAATAGCACGTATTCGTGCAAATTATCGATGGAAAGAACGATTGCGGGAGCTGGGATGTGAATCCTTACCTACCGTCGATGCAAAACGATTGCAAACATCGAATAGCACGTATTCGTGCAAATTATCCATAGAAAGAACGATTGTGGGAGCTGGGAAGTGAATACTTACCTACCGTTGATGCAAAACGATTGGAAACATCGAGTAGCACGGTATTCGTGCAAATTATCAATGGAAAGAACGATTGCGGGAGCCGGGAAGTGAATCCTTACCTATCGTTGATGCAAAACGATTGGAAACATTGAACATCACGTATTCGTGCAAATTATCGATAGAAAGAACGATTGCGGGAGCTGGGAAGTGAATCCTTACCTACCGTCGATGCAAAACGATTGGAAACATCGAATAGCACGTATTCGTGCAAATTATCGATGGAAAGAACGATTGCGGGAGCTGGGATGTGAATCCTTACCTACCGTCGATGCAAAACGATTGCAAACATCGAATAGCACGTATTCGTGCAAATTATCCATAGAAAGAACGATTGCGGGAGCTGGGAAGTGAATACTTACCTACCGTTGATGCAAAACGATTGGAAACATCGAATAGCACGTATTCGTGCAAATTATCGATGGAAAGAACGATTGCGGGAGCCGGGAAGTGAATCCTTACCTACCGTTGATGCAAAACGATTGGAAACATCGAACATCACGTATTCGTGCAAATTATTGATAGAAAGAACGATTGCGGGAGCTGGGAAGTGAATCCTTACCTACCGTCGATGCAAAACGATTGGAAACATCGAATAGCACGTATTCGTGCAAAGTATCCATAGGAAGCACGATTGCGGGAGCTGGGAAGTGAATACTTACCTAACGTGGATGCAAAACGATTGGAAACATCGAACACCACGTATTCGTGCAAATTATCGATGGAAAGAACGATTGCGGGAGCCGGGAAGTGAATACTTACCTACCGTTGATGCAAAACGATTGGAAACATCGAATAGCACGTATTCGTGCAAATTATCGATGGAAAGAACGATTGCGGGAGCCGGGAAGTGAATGCTTACCTAACGTTGATGCAAAACGATTGGAAACATCGAACATAACGTATTCGTGCAAATTATCTATAGAAAGAACGATTGCGGGAGCTGGGAAGTGAATCCGTACCTACCGTCGATGCAAAACGATTGCAAACATCGAATAGCACGTATTCGTGCAAATTATCCATAGAAAGAACGATTGCGGGAGCTGGGAAGTGAATACTTACCTATCGTTGATGCAAAACAATTGGAAACATCGAACACCACGTATTCGTGCAAATTATCGATGGAAAGAACGATTGCGGGAGCCGGGAAGTGAATCCTTACCTACCGTTGATGCAAAACGATTGGAAACATCGAACATCACGTATTCGTGCAAATTATTGATAGAAAGAACGATTGCGGGAGCTGGGAAGTGAATCCTTACCTACCGTCGATGCAAAACGATTGGAAACATCGAATAGCACGTATTCGTGCAAAGTATCCATAGGAAGCACGATTGCGGGAGCTGGGAAGTGAATACTTACCTAACGTGGATGCAAAACGATTGGAAACATCGAACACCACGTATTCGTGCAAATTATCGATGGAAAGAACGATTGCGGGAGCCGGGAAGTGAATACTTACCTACCGTTGATGCAAAACGATTGGAAACATCGAATAGCACGTATTCGTGCAAATTATCGATGGAAAGAACGATTGCGGGAGCCGGGAAGTGAATGCTTACCTAACGTTGATGCAAAACGATTGGAAACATCGAACATAACGTATTCGTGCAAATTATCTATAGAAAGAACGATTGCGGGAGCTGGGAAGTGAATCCGTACCTACCGTCGATGCAAAACGATTGCAAACATCGAATAGCACGTATTCGTGCAAATTATCGATAGAAAGAACGATTGCGGGAGCCGGGAAGTGAATGCTTACCTAACGTTGATGCAAAACGATTGGAAACATCGAACATAACGTATTCGTGCAAATTATCGATAGAAAGAACGATTTCGGGAGTTGGGAAGTGAATCCTTACCTACCGTCGATGCAAAACGATTGGAAACATCGAATAGCACGTATTCGTGCAAATTATCGATGGAAAGAACGATTGCGGGAGCCGGGAAGTGAATGCTTACCTAACGTTGATGCAAAACGATTGGAAACACCGAACATAACGTATTCGTGCAAATTATCGATAGAAAGAACGATTGCGGGAGCTGGGAAGTGAATCCGTACCTACCGTCGATGCAAAACGATTGCAAACATCGAATAGCACGTATTCGTGCAAATTATCGATGGAAAGAACGATTCCGGGAGCCGGGAAGTGAATGCTTACCTAACGTTGATGAAAAACGATTGGAAACATCGAGTAGCACGGTATTCGTGCAAATTATCGATGGAAAGAACGATTGCGGGAGCTGGGATGTGAATCCTTACCTACCGTCGATGCAAAACGATTGCAAACATCGAATAGCACGTATTCGTGCAAATTATCGATGGAAAGAACGATTCCGGGAGCCGGGAAGTGAATGCTTACCTAACGTTGATGAAAAACGATTGGAAACATCGAGTAGCACGGTATTCGTGCAAATTATCGATGGAAAGAACGATTGCGGGAGCTGGGATGTGAATCCTTACCTACCGTCGATGCAAAACGATTGCAAACATCGAATAGCACGTATTCGTGCAAAGTATCCATAGAAAGCACGATTGCGGGAGCTGGGAAGTGAATACTTACCTAACGTGGATGCAAAACGATTGGAAACATCGAACACCACGTATTCGTGCAAATTATCGATGGAAAGAACGATTGCGGGAGCTGGGATGTGTGACGTGCCGTCATTTTTTTGCCGCATGTCGGCTCACATTTTTCTTCCTTTATTTACTATATCCACTGCCTGTGAACAAACAAACTCTCTTATTACTCCAACCCATCGCTAGTCAAACGAGGTACTTACCTTATGTTGCGCTTCTCATCATCGATTACCTGTGAACAAATAAACTCTCTTATTACTCCTACCCATCGCTAGTCAAACGAGATACTTACCTTACATTACATTTCTCATCATCGACTGCTTTCGAACAAATAAATTCCTCTCATAAGATACTCACCTTATATTTCTCTTCTCATCACCGACTACCTGCAAACAAATAAAATCTCTAAATATTCCAACTCATCGCTACACAAAACACCATTACCTTAAACGAAGAACAACGACACTCGAGAGAAGCCCTCACTCCACGAGGAAGAAACCCCTTTTGCGTCCCAAGAGAAGCCCTCACTCCACGAGGAAGAAACCCCTTTTGCGTCCCAAGAGAAGCCCTCACTCCACGAGGAAGAAACCCCTTTCGCGTCCCAAGAGAAGCCCTCACTCCACGAGGAAGAAAACCCCTTTCGAATCCTCTCGAGTATATCGCTACAATATGATCAAATCAAATAACACACCCGAACCTACAATACAAAAGACGCATAATTAACCAATACAATTTATTAAAATATTTTATTACAAAACGATATCATCAAACAACCTATCCGAATTCACCATATAACAATATTGTAATTAACTAATATAATTTATTTTAACCAATCTCGGTACAATGGAGAACCCCTGCCGGTTGAGGATCACTGGCATTCCAGAGCAATCGACTCCAGTAGCAGTCAACATACCACGCATACCACGCATACCAGACATACCACGCATACCAGACATTCCTCGCATACCAGAGATTCCAGGGATGGGTATAAATAAGCCGGCACCACCTGAATAGTCAGTAGTCAATCATCAGCAGTCAATCTTCAGTAGTCAATCATCAGCAGTCAATCTTCAGTAGTCAATCATCAGCAAGCGCCTACACATCAGTGAATCAATCTACAAGTGACAGTGAACGTTGATATACCGGTCTTGATTTTAGAATCATACAGTGAATTATTTCGATAAATACCTTAAGGAACATAGAATTCTTTCACGACTTATTTCGATAAATACCTTAAAGAACATAGAATAATTCCACGATTTATTTCGATAAATATCTTAAAGAACTTAGAATAATTTCACGATTTATTTCAATAAATACCTTAAGGAACATAGAATAATTCCGCGATTTATTTCGATAAATATCTTAAAGAATTTAGAATAATTTCACGATTTATTTCGATAAATACCTTAAAGAACATAGAATAATTCCACGATTTATTTCAATAATTACCTTAATGAACATAGAATTATTTCACGACTTATTTCGATACATACCTTAAGGAACTTAGAATAATTTCACGATTTATTTCAATAAATACCTTAAGGAACATAGAATTATTTCACGACTTATTTCAATAAATACCTCAACGAACTTCGAAGTATTCTTGACTTATTCTAATAAATACAATAAGCCAGTGAACCTCAAGAAACTTTCGCGCAGCACCACAGCATTATTTATCGAATGCAGCTCCCTTACAATATTTGGGAAGAAGCCGAAGAAGAGGAGGACCAGGAATTTCAGGGTCCCTGGGACGGCGTCCTTCCCTCTGATTATCCGGAGATTTATAAACCCCTGCTAGACATTTGGTGTTCCACTATCGCCACAGTAGGAATATACATAAGCGACTGGGGCCGAATTTGCATCAACTGTTACAATCAGTTGACCCCCATACAAGGACAAGCATATCAATCAGGAGGTTGGCATGACATGAGCACTGCCGAAGAAGCCCAACGCATTTCCATTTGTGCACACTGCAACAACGAAATCTCCTCCATCCGCCCAGCATCTCAGTGCGCAGAGTGCACAGAACAGTACTTCGAAATAACAGCGGAAGAGCTGTGGCAAGTACAATCGGGACAAGTACTCGAGGTGCTCACCCGATGGTAAAAATTATACGTGTCTACCCGAGGATCGCAAACCCGACATTGCAGCTCGGTGAGTCGTTTTATTATTTCGTTCCTTACGAGGTTTCGTTCACATTTCTCAATATTGTTTGGAATCCGAGGAATTGGTATTGCTGCAGATCAATCCTTCCGCAGTAATAGTACGGCACTCCTAACTTCCTTTCCCTTCCTTTTCCTTTACTTACCTTTCCTCTCGGCGTGCGCGAATCTTGCATTCGACCCCGAGGTATTTCCTTTCCTTTCTTTACTTACCTTTCCTCTCGGCGTGCGCGAATCTTGCATTCGACCCCGAGGTATTTCCTTTCCTTTCTTTACTTACCTTTCCTCTCGGCGTGCGCGAATCTTGCATTCGACCCCGAGATTCTTCCTTTTTCTTTACTTACCTTTCCTCTCGGCGTGCGCGAATCTTGCATTCGACCCCGAGGTATTTCCTTTCCTTTCTTTACTTACCTTTCCTCTCGGCGTGCGCGAATCTTGCATTCGACCCCGAGGTATTTCCTTTCCTTTCTTTACTTACCTTTCCTCTCGGCGTGCGCGAATCTTGCATTCGACCCCGAGGTATTTCCTTTCCTTTCTTTACTTACCTTTCCTCTCGGCGTGCGCGAATCTTGCATTCGACCCCGAGGTATTTCCTTTCCTTTCTTTACTTACCTTTCCTCTCGGCGTGCGCGAATCTGGCATTCGACCCCGAGGTATTTCCTTTCCTTTCTTTACTTACCTTTCCTCTCGGCGTGCGCGAATCTTGCCTTCGACCCCGAGATTCTTCCTTTTTCTTTACTTACCTTTCCTCTCGGCGTGCGCGAATCTTGCATTCGACCCCGAGGTATTTCCTTTCCTTTCTTTACTTACCTTTCCTCTCGGCGTGCGCGAATCTTGCATTCGACCCCGAGGTATTTCCTTTCCTTTCTTTACTTACCTTTCCTCTCGGCGTGCGCGAATCTTGCATTCGACCCCGAGATTCTTAATTTTATCTACTTACCTTTCCTCTCGGCGTGCGCCAATTTTGTATTCGACCCCGAGATTCTTCCTTTTCCTTTACTTACCTTTCCTCTCGGCGTGCGCGAATCTTGCATTCGACCCCGAGATTCTTAATTTTATCTACTTACCTTTCCTCTCGGCGTGCGCGAATTTTGTATTCGACCCCGAGATTCTTCCTTTTCCTTTACTTACCTTTCCTCTCGGCGTGCGCGAATCTTGCATTCGACCCCGAGATTCTTCCTTTTCTCTACTTACCTTTCCTCTCGGCGTGCGCGAATCTTGAATTCGACCCCGAGAACCTACGTTCACCTTCCCCATTCAATTTCCGTTCCTCATCCTGCGTGCGTACAGTATGTCTCTTCCGGAAGTAACCTGGAACGTGACATATTAAACTGGTGACAGCGGTGGGATATTCGAAAATTCAATCCCACAATTGCCTTTAAAACGATAAACGAAGATTGAAGCGGTGGGATGTTCGAAAATTCAATCCCACAATTGCCTTTAAAACGATAAACGAAGATTGAAGCGGTGGGATATTCGAAAATTCAATCCCACAATTGCCTTTAAAACGATAAACGAAGATTGAAGCGGTGGGATATTCGAAAATTCAATCCCACAATTGCCTTCAAAACGACAATTAAAGCTTGAAACGCTTTAATATCAAAATTTTGATACGTGTTCTGAACATTAATCACCTACGACTAGATAACCGCCATATCACAACCCCCTCGCGCATATATATAAAACAAAATATATGTATATACATTAGTTCACCTCGCTCAAACACATACATAAAATACCATGTCGCTGTACGGTGACGCCGACGGATCCAACCCCCTCGCTACCCCCGTCGAGGATGCTAACAGAGCCATCGACGCGTCGACCGCCGCGTTGCAAGATAAATTGAATCTCCTGCGCGAAAAACAAGCTCAAATCGAAGAGCATTACGAATTATTCATGAACAAGCAAATGCGACCTGTTAGTCCAGCCGACGATTTGGTGCAGGAAGAACAAACACACCAAACCGCCTCCGGGTTGGAAAACCTCGCAAAACAAATAGCCTGTCTGCAGGACGCAGTGGACGCGCTAACAAGAAAACAGCGCATTAAAACACATTTTGAAACCCCTGCCTCCGGTTACCGCGAAGGAAACCCGCGTAACGACGCGTTTATCGAACCGACAATGTACGGAAAACTTCAGGTCACTCTGAAGGATGCCGTCGAGACGGTACCGCGCTTCGATGGACATAACATGTCGATCCTGCAATTTGCGAGAGCGTGCAGACGAGCTCGAGAAATGATCCCTCCCGCGTCCGAACCTCAGTTAGCGCGCTTATTAAGGAACCGTTTACAAAACCACGCGTACTTGGTCGTGGAGGATTACTGCTTTGATACGGTTAACGCATTCATCGGCAGACTAAAAACGGTGTTCGCCCCCGCTAAAACTTCCGATCACTACCGCGGCGAACTAGCTAACATCATAATTGGAAGAAATGAACACATTTTGGATTATATTTCAAGAGTAAAAGACTTGAAATTCGCCATCACCGACGAAGACGCTGATTATTATCGAAACTCAAGGACGGCGTTATACGATGTCGATCAGCTAGCGTTAAGATCATTTTTAGACGGACTTCCCCTTTCAATGCGCACTCAGATGGACCCCACGACATTGACGTCCTTGGATGAAGCATCCGACAGAGCGGTCCGAGTAGCGAAATTGATCGAGCGCGATCGCCGCCGGTTTATGGGAGAAAGGACACACCGCACTCTATGCCAACTATGCAATCGGGAAGGACACGACGCGCGATCGTGCAGGACCTACCCGACTAATAATCATCCGCCCCTTGCGCGGGTCCCGGAACGATATAACGAAAGAGGTTTCGACCGTCTACACCCAACGACGGATCATAATACGCCACGTCGACCTGAGACGCGAACCTGCAACTACTGCGGGAGAATAGGGCACTTGGCCGCGGAATGCCGTAAGAAAATGCGCGATCAAAACATGTCGGGAAACGACCAGCCCCCACGAGATTACAGGGAGGCGCCTCGTGGAACGGGCAGGACAAATGCGCATCCGATAAATACATTCCGGCCTACGAACCAACTCCGCCCAGAATCGCCAAGGTGCACCTCTCCCCCTACAACAATGTTCCCTCCATCAACGTCCGCAGCCCGCAATTAAACTTTCCCACGGACTTGATGATCGACACGGGAGCAGAGGTAAACTTAATAAAACAATCGTGCATCACGACGCCCTGCGAGATCGACAGGGACAACGTAATCGATTTAATCGGAATCACCGAAAACATGGTGCCCACCCTAGGCACCCTCACAGCAAATTTATTCAACTACCCCGTACAATTTCACGTCGTTGAAGACACTATACCCCTACGCTATCAAGGGTTATTGGGTTCGGGATTCCTAACCGAAAGTGGAGTAACGGTGGATTTCAAAAATAGATGGCTAGCGTTTAATGGCAATTTCGTCCCTTTCAACAAAATCGACGAAGTAACAGTACCCCCGAGAACCAGCGTGGTCGCACAAGCGACAGTTACTAACCCTGAAATCGAGGAAGGATATATTCCACGCATAGACATAGGAGAAGGGCTATACGCAGGACAAGCCCTAGTGCGAAACCAGGATGGCAAGGCAAATATACGAATCATTAACACCAACGAGCAACCGGCGATTATCCGGATACCCCCAGTCCAGCTGGAGAAATTTGAAGAAGCTCCCATAACGTACCCCCAAGTGAAGCATACCGAGGAAGCCGTGACTCCGAAGCAAACCGAAGACACGATGAACCCCCACTCTCAAAAGGGCAACCGGCCCATCCCCCTTAGCGAAACCCTCATAGAAGGAAGAACCCAGCGAAACGGACAAAGGTCCACACCCCTCGTATGCCAAATTGCGGATCAGAAGGTAGCATATCAAATTAACCCCACAGAAGGATTACAAGGGTCCACACCCGCCGAAACCCCTTACAGGGACGAGCTCACCCAACAAACACGAGTCGCAGAGATACTCGACCTCATATCCCCGAAGGACCTCAATCGGGAAGAAGAGGATCACGTCCGACAACTCGTCAGCAAATATGAAGACGTATTCCACTTGCCCAGCGAACCCCTAGGCCATACGCACGCCATTAGCCACTCCATAGAAACCACAGAATCGATTCCCGTGTTTACTAAACAATACCGCTTCCATCCTATTCACAAGGAAGAAATCCGTACACAAATGGAGGAACTGCTGAAGAAGGAAATTATCAAACCATCCGTCTCCCCGTACAGTTCGCCTCTCTGGATAGTTCCAAAAAAGCCAGGAGCCGACGGGAAACGAAAATGGAGAATGGTAATTGATTATCGCCAGCTTAATCAAAAAACAGTTCCAGACGCGTACCCGCTCCCAAATATCATAGATATACTTGATCAGCTCGGCAGCGCCAAGTATTTTTCAGTGTTCGATCTTGTTTCTGGTTTTCACCAAATCCCTATGAAACCAGAACACGCGCAGAAAACTGCGTTCTCGGCCCCACACGGGCATTACGAATTCTCAAGAATGCCCTTCGGATTACGCAACGCACCCGCGACGTTCCAGCGACTTATGGATCACGTCCTTTCAGGGCTGCAAGGGTCCGAAATGTTCGTCTACTTAGATGATATTGTTATCTATTGCAGTTCAATTAGTGAACACGAAATCAAATTTCGAAGGCTCGCCAATAGGCTGCGCGAAGCTAACCTAAAATTACAACCCTGTAAATGCCAATTTTTACGAAAGGAAGTGGCGTATCTGGGCCACATCCTCACGCAGGACGGCGTAAGACCCGATCCTCAGAAGATAATCTCCGTCACGAATTATCCTGCACCCCGCACATCAAAAGGTATTAAACAATTCCTAGGATTGACCGGGTATTATAGGCGATTTATCCCAGACTTCTCGAAGGAAGCGCGACCCCTCACGACACTCCTTAAAAAGGGGACAACCTTCGTTTGGGACGTGCAGCAACAAAAATCCTTCGAGTATCTCAAGGACAAGTTGGTCAGTGAACCTATTTTGCAATTTCCCGACTTCGAAAAGGAATTCCACCTCACGACGGACGCGTCCGATTATGCTGTGGGAGGCGTAATTTCTCAAACTTACGCGGATAAGGAACTCCCCCTTGCATATGCATCCAGACTGCTGTGCCAAGCTGAAGTGAATTACTCCACCATCGAGAAGGAACTCCTTGCAATAGTATACTGCACCAGCCATTTCCGACCATACCTATACGGAAAAAAATTCATCCTATACACGGATCACCAGCCGTTGGTCTGGCTCCATAGAGTCAAGGACCCAACGTCCCGACTCGTTCGATGGCGGCTAAAACTAGCCGAATTCGATTATGAAATACAATACCAACCGGGGAAATCTAATAAGGTAGCCGACGCGCTCTCCCGTAATCCCCCCGAAAAAACGACAGCAGTTACCTGTCCTATCCGCCCACGATCGAGTTCCGACTCAGACGCAGAACTATTCCTCGGACCTGAAAACAGAAAACGGCCCAGATATCATGGACCCGTACATTTGCATTGGGAAACAGGACGAGAAAGCTCTACAGACTCGGACGAACCTATTTTTAGTCACCCCAACCCTCCGAGGAGACTCCAACACAAAGATATCTCGGACATGGAACCGACGCCACCGCTACAATCAGTCCGCAATACGCCATCCACCAGCAGAGCTGAACCAGAATTTCAGCCTATCAGCCGAACCGAAATGCATCCAGAAGAAGGAACTGATACGCCTCCTAATCTCCCCGTCAGTATAGACGACGACTCTACAGGAGAATCGGACGATGGCCTCACGGATAGCGACCAACCGGAAACCACTCCGCAAAACCCGAACTACAGCGGCACCATTCGCGTCAGTCCGGACCCCTTGGTCGTCCAACACGGGCCCGTAATAATCTTTTTGGCCGCAGATGGCAACCCCTGTGACAATGGAGGAGAGAATCTAAGAAGGTACGCAGATCTCCCTATTAGAAGAGACCTCACGCTCGGGCGAGCACGCGTACTGAAACACAGAGGAAAAACGGTCATTGGCCTAGTCGTCAAGGAGAAAGCCAACTTCCCAGTGGATCCAGGAATCTTCCATAGTGCTACCGATTCATTGAAGGACGTCGTACGAAAATTGCGATTGTCATCAGCAAGCATCGCAAAAACTCCGCAAATTGGAACCCTCACCTGGGAAGAAATAATATACGAAATACGCTCTAAACTAATAGAGGAAAACTTACAACTAACCATTTGCACGCAAACGGTGCAAATACCCGACGCAATTCTAAGGTTACCCATTATTCAAGACAACCACTCTTCAGCCGTAGGAGGACACAGAGGAGTAACAAAAACGATAAAAAGAATCCGCCAAAATTATTACTGGCAAGGATTGAAGCAACAAGTGAGGATATACATAAAAAGTTGCATGCTGTGCCAGAAAAAGAAATTAGTACGGGTCAAAACTCGACAACCAATGATTTTAACCGACACCCCTGGGGCAGCATTCGACAAGATCGGTATGGACATAGTAGGTCCTCTCCCTATATCACCATCCGGGAATACATACATATTAACGATGCAAGATCTGCTCACAAAATACTTTGTATGCGCACCACTGAAGGGCACCACCTCCCTGGAAGTTGCCGACGCCTTCATAAAGAATTTAATATGCCGATTCGGCGCACCAAAAGCCGTTCTCACCGACCAAGGATCGAACTTCATCAGCGCGTTTATGAAAACCATTGCCCGTAAATTCAGGATCGCACAATGTAAGACCACCGCGTTCCATCCCCAATCAAATGGATCCTTAGAAAGATCTCATATAGTGTTAGTAGAATTTTTGAAAATGTACGTGAGTCAAAACGACGATTGGGATAGCTGGACCGATCTCGCGGCATTCTCCTACAATACAAGTTTCCATGAAGGTACGGGCTATACTCCACATGAATTAGTCTTCGGAAAAATAGCACGGGTCCCCGCCCAACAGCGGCCGGTCGAACCCCCAGACGACGAAACCTACGGGGGTTACCTCTCGCGATTAACGGAGTGCATTAATGAATTACAAAATCTCGCCGCGGATAGATTAAAACGCGCTAAAGAAAGGTACAAAATGTATTACGATCGTCGTATAAACGAGGAAACCTTCCAAGCCGGAGACGAGGTGTTTGTAATAAAAAATAGCCGCAAGGGTAAATTCGCGGATCATTACACTGGCCCGCACAAGGTCATTGAAGTACTTCCTCAGCACAACCTAAAGATTTCGTGGAATAACAGCTACAAGGTTATTCATGCGAACAAAGCGCGGAAAATCACCCACTAAAAATCAACACGTATCGATATCCTCTTGGATATCGCTCCCCCCTTTCCCCCTTTTTACATACCGCCAGTAGCACTAAATTTACCCACGACAAATCTTGAAACACCAATTAAATTCTACGTGTCGATATCCTCTTGGATATCGCTCCCCCTTTTTCTCCCCCCCTTTTAATTTTCATTTCTTTCAGACGGTATTTCTAATTTTCTCCAAAATAATTCTCAGGATCAAATCTGAATTAACACCGCACGTCGATATCCCCTTGGATATCGCCCCTCCCCCTTATCGCCCTTCATCACAGTCTCGCACTTGCAAAAATTTAATACAAACAATCAACACGCGTCGATATCCCTTCGGATAACGCTCCTCCCCTTATACCTATACACTATATACTCTAAAAAATTACACTTACATAAAAATTGATATCTTATTTAATTTACATTAAAATTAATACAAAAACACCAATAATAAGATACAGATATAGGCGTATATGTATATATCAGTCATGTAAATATAACTTAGGATTACGAAGTGAAACGAATGTATATACATATATAGTTGTGTTAAACCTTAGCCAACCCGCCACATTAATAATATTTCGATAAAAGTCACAATAGGTTGAGAACCACTGCAGAAATACGCGACATTCCTGGCATACCAACATTCTTAGCATTCCTGGCATACCAACATTCTTAGCATTCCTGGCATACCAACATTCTTAGCATTCCTAGCATACTAACATTCTTCGCATTCCAACTCTCCTATAAGTGCGAGTCCGCGCCACGTGTTTCACCATTCGAGTACAACCATGCCCGGAAACAACCGCAACCGAAAACGCTGCAAGGCTGCCGGCACTTATTGCCGCGCAGCCAGGAAGAAAATTCCACCATTAACACGCCGTAAGGCGCTCCCTAAAATTTTAGTGGACGAAATTTTGCCGGCCAGAAGAAAAATTTCGTTTGTACGGTCCCCGGTCAACGCGGAAGCCCCGATAATGGAATCGCCCACGAGAACCGCCACCGTACCGACCACGGAACAGGCGAAAACCGAGACTCGCGTGGAAGTTGTAAGTGACACTTGCACAATTATCACTTACCACGAAGGCGACGCAGCCACGGCCGTCGACGAGCATTTTAAACGTTCCCTGGCACATCTAGAGGTGAGTATGCCACCTGTTCATCACCCGCAGGAACCGGCGGCAATGGTTCAATTTGCCTTACAGGCGACGATTCCGCCACCCCCGCCAGTCATTGAAGTGTTGGACACCTCCACCGCCTTCCGAGTAGAGCACGGCGCTTTAGAGGAATCGGTATTATTTGAAGTGTGCGACATACACTTCACCCCCGCGCATACCCCAAATGCTCCTCCAGTCGAACAGGAATCGGCGCAGCTCGAGTGGCTCGACATCCTGCTCGACTTTAACGATTTACCTTAATTATTTAACCTTATTAATTAATCCTACGTTTAATTCATACTATATTAATCTTCCTTATATCTACCCTACTTAATTATTAACACTATTACTTATTCCTAAATTTAATTTTTGCTAAGCCTAAGCTAACCTACTATAACAAAAAAATTCAAAAACACAAAAAGAAAACAAATAATTTAATTACTAGGGAGCTGTGATGTAATCGCTGGACTGCCCCTGCGGCAATGCGACGTCCACCATTTACTGAGCCCACAAATATATCCATTTTATTTTATTTTTATCATGCAATACTTACCTTGGTATTAATCATTCTAACATGTTAAACTTTTATTCTTTTCAAAACAGTTTGTTGCGGATTCACCATTAGGGAGGGCGCTCGTTAGCTTCGCGCCTAGCGCTGTTCCGTGGCGTCAAGCGCGAGCGTTCTCCCCCACTTATCTCTTCTCGCTCCTTGCCCCGCGCATCGGTATAAATACCGTTGCGCGGGCATACAAATCGTCGGTTTTACTAACATTTAATAGAGAGATAAGAGGTTTCAGAAGAGATTAACTATTCGGAGTCTAAACGATTTACAACCGTTTAAACTGCCTCTAATAATCAGAGCTAAAAATACTTGCGGAGAGACTATATACCTCGTTTGTTACTAATACTTTATTATTTCTGTGGATTTATTGTACAATATTGATCTGTTCGGTGACGTTAAATATATGTGAGTCGTGCTAATCGTGGATTGTTCTTAACTTATAAAATTCCTAATCCGTTACGCGTAAAAATTGAGATCTGAGCGAGCTATCCGAAACATTGGTCCTTCGAGCCGGATAGCTTAACGGACGGAATAGTTAAAGGGGATTAAATTTCAACTAATTAATCCAGTTAAGCTAATTACATTACCGGCTACAGTGCGCGAAAAACGGTCGCCGCAAGACAATAATAACCGGGGTCGAACACGGTCGAACACGGTACGAATTACTTTCTACATTTTTTTCGGTAACTCGACCTCGCCTTCAAACTAAGTACGGTTACTTGTTGTTAACGTTCAAATTACCATGGAGAAATACGTTAACAAGCAACTTTCGCTTTACCAGCGAATTTCCAACACCGTGACAAATATGAAAAAGCTTGGAGCCGCTAAGATCACGGATGGAGTAGTAACGTCGCGGCTCGAACTACTGGAGAAAAATTGGACCACCTTCACCGAGGGTCACGACCAGCTATTAGACATTGTGACCCCCGAGTACGCTACTTGGCCATATTTTGTCACGGATCACCTTGCTTTGTGTGAAGAAGCGTATCTGGTTAACAAGGCCGCATTACTGGACCTCCGCAAACCGCTGGAGCAGCCGCCGACCGCTCCGATCGCCAACCCTCCGCAGCGTTCGCTTCCACGAATCGACGTGCCCCGGTTTTCCGGGGACTACAGGGAGTGGGCAAGTTATCGTGACCTGTTCACGTCACTCGTCATAGACAATAAGCAACTCTCCGCGGTGGAAAAATTCCACCATCTAAAAATAAGTTTGTCTGGCGAGCCCGCTCAATTAATCCAAAATATACGCCTCACAGAGGCCAACTTCGCTGGAGCGTGGAAGATTATCGCGGCGCGATATGAGAACCTGCGGATCTTGATACAATCGCATCTCACGGCTCTTTCCTCATTGCCGTCCATGAGGAAGGAGTCGGCAAGCTGCCTGAAACCTCTTCTGAACGGCACGCTGGACGCCGTTCAGTCACTGGAAGCTCTTGGCCGGCCAGTCGAGCACTGGGATGACTGGTTGGTCTTCGGGCTTGTGCAAAAGTTGGACTCGAAGACAAGATTGGCGTGGGAGTCTTCAATCGGTGCCACTACGGATCCGCCTTCGTTCGAACAATTACAGCTGTTCCTCACAGGACACCTGCGTGCCTTGGAAGCAGTCGAAGAAGCTGTCTCGGATGCTGCAGTTTCGCCTTCCTCCGGGTCATCTCTAAAAAATAATACAAGATCAGCAAAATTCAAGACGCACACCGCATCGGTCACCGAAGAAAGACGTGCGAAGTGCCCGCTGTGCTTCAGCCAACACTTCGTATTGTTCTGTGCTAAGTTCAAAGGGATGTCCCCGCTCGAGAGGAAGAAATTAGCCGCGGACAAAAACTTGTGCTTCAACTGCTTCGGAAGTCACCATTCTAGTTCGTGCAAATCCACAAAGCGCTGCCAACTGTGCGTAGGTAAGCACCATACAATGTTACATGTAAAATCGGAGCAGGAATCTTCGCAACAGGTCTCTCCACAAGGTTGCGTGGAGGACTCAAGGACCTCGCACTGTGCGCGAGCCTCCTGGTCGAATACTCAATCTAGTTCGGTCATTTTTCTTGCGACCGCGAAAATTCTGGTAAGGTCAAGTCGGGGCGAGAAAACTGCTGTGAGAGCCTTGATTGACCCCTGTTCCGAAGTCTCACTCGTTTCCGAGAGGTTGGTGCAATCCATGAAGCTCGAACGAAGTTCCGCGCGGTTTCCAATACTCGGTGTAGGCTCGACGGGAGCTTACACGAGGGGAAGTGTGACGCTCACATTCTCCTCTACTCGTGAACTTTCGAAGCCCCTTTCCACTACGGCTTACGTGCTGCCGCGACTGTCTTCTTATTCCCCCACTCGAACCTCTAATGCTTCGCTGTCTCTCGCTCACTTGCGGGATTTGGAATTAGCCGATCCCGACTTTCACTCGGCAGAGAGAGTGGACATTATTTTAGGAGCTGATGTTTACTCGGAAATAATTCTTGAAGGCCTCCGGAAGGGTCCTCCCAACAGTCCGGTGGCTCAATGTACTTCTCTTGGTTGGATTCTCACTGGGCATTGCAACTCCACTTCATACTCGAACCCTTCACGACGTGAAGCGGCTACTTTGCAATGCGTTACTCGCGATACAGATTTATCTGAATCACTACAACGCTTCTGGGTACTGGAGGAGGTAGCCAATCCTCCCCGTACATTTACTTCGGCGGAGAGTGAGTGCGAACACTTCTGCTCCACACACTCCCGCGACACCACTGGACGATATCAGGTGCGTCTTCCCTTCGCTTCTTCTCCGGCCCAATTGGGCAACTCGCTTGACACCGCATCGGTGTTACTACACAAACTCGAAGCGCGATTGAAGGGTAAGCCGGCACTGAAATCCTTATACGATTCCTTTTTGGAAGAATATCTTCAATTGGGGCACATGGAACCCGTTCCAGCGGATTCTAAATCTTCTCGGGCGGCATACTACTTGCCGCATCACGGCGTGCTGCGCGATGCTAGCACAACCACGCGACTTAGGGTTGTTTTTAATGCTTCTCAGAAAACAAGGTCCGGTGTATCACTTAACAACTTGCTTCATACTGGCCCTAATCTACTACCGGAAATATTTACCATTTTGCTACGATGGCGAAAACATGCCGTAGTTTTCTCGGCCGACGTCCAAAAGATGTATCGGCAAATCCGACTTGCTCCAGAGGATTGTGATTTTCAACGCATTCTATGGCGGCAATATCCTGGAGAAGCTCCACGTCACTTTCGACTGCTTACAGTCACCTATGGGATGTCCTGCGCCCCGTACCTCGCTGTTCGCACAGTGCAGCAGCTGTGCAAGGACGAACAGCATGTTTTTCCTTTGGCTGCCGCGTGTGCATCCAATGACGTCTATGTTGATGACGTCATATCTGGAGCAGATTCCATCTCGAAGGCTCTTGCTTTACAACGAGAGCTGTTACTGTTGTTCAAGGCGGGCGGTTTCACCTTGCACAAATGGACGTCCAATAAAAGGGAATTACTGGAAGCACTTCCTTCCGACGCTCGTAAGGAAAACCCTGAACTTGCCTGCAATCTCGATAACGTTTCCACTCTTCTCGGCCTTCGTTGGCACTCGGCACAGGATACGTTTCACTTCTCGTTTGAGCCACGCAAAAAGGAATCACCGGTAACGAAACGTATGGTTTTTAGGGAAGTGGCGAGTCTCTACGACCCACTAGGGTTTCTCGCTCCAGTGATTATTACTGCCAAAATCTTCATGCAGTCATTATGGCTGCTAAAACTTTCATGGGATGAACCGCTCCCCCCTTCACAAGCACACTTTTGGCAGAATTACTATGAGCAACTACGCTCACTTTCCTCCTTGAGAATTCCTCGTTGGTTATTCAACCGTACTGACAATAACAGGTTAGAGCTTCATGGTTTTGCTGACGCTTCAGAGAGAGCATACGCTGCTGTTATTTACTTGCGCTCCTCTCACTCAAATGCAATGCCTTTTGTTTCACTCGTTGCTTCAAAAACGCGAGTCGCTCCTTTGAAGCAGGTTTCTGTGCCTCGGCTTGAACTTTGCGCTGCATCACTTCTAACACGATTGACTCTCGGTGTTAGAAACAACTTGAATTTGGAAAATTGCTCCATTAATTTATGGTCGGATTCCACGGTGGTGCTGAGTTGGCTGCAAGGTCACTCCTCGAGATGGAAGACGTTCGTGGCAAACCGGGTGTCCGATATTCAAACGTCACTTCCAGACGCCTCGTGGCGACACATAAAATCTTCTTTAAACCCCGCTGACGTGGCATCTCGAGGGATGGCAAGCCACGCACTGCGTGACCATTCGCTTTGGTGGAAGGGTCCTCCCTTCCTTTCCTTGAGGTCATATGATTATGATCATCACTCGGTTCATAATTTTACTACGGACCAGGAGGTTCGCACCACGAGAATGACCTGTCTCACAACCACTACTAACTGCTCGTTTTTTGAGAATCTTGCCGGCAAGCATTCAACACTCGATAGATTACTGCGCACGGTTGGCTGGTGCTTCCGATTTTGCCGAACAGCGAGGGACAGAAACACGAACGCGCAAGTATCGCATCGTCTTTCGGTAAATGAAATAAATAACGCTTTACTTGCCTGTCTCCGATGCTTCCAAAGGGCAACCTTCACCACGGAACTGAAAATACTGCAAGATGGCGGCCAGATTACTCGTGGACCGATATCCAGGCTGGCGCCATTCATGGATGGCGATGGCGTGCTGAGGGTGGGGGGTCGCTTGAAGCACTCTCTTCTCGATGAATGGCAGAAGCATCCTGCGATACTTCCTGCCAAGGCACACTTTACGACGCTCGTCATCCGAGATGCACACCTCCGGGTACTTCACGGCGGAACTCAGCTGACATTGGCAACTCTACGCCGAAACTACTGGATATTGGCGGGACGTCGCGCGGTACGCCGCGTGATTGCTGCGTGTACAGTCTGTTGTCGCTGGCGCGCCCAAGCGGCGCATCAGCGAATGGGTAATCTCCCCTCTCCCCGCGCGCAGCCCTCTCGCCCATTTACACACACTGGAGTTGATTATGCTGGGCCCTTTGCTACAAAACTGGCTGCCGGTAGAGGTCACGCACCAAGAAAATCGTATGTCGCTGTTTTCGTCTGTTTAGCGACCAGGGCCGTGCACCTCGAGCTTGTCTCCGACGCTTCCACCGCTGCCTTTCTCGCCGCTTTCCGGCGTTTCATCTCTCGACGGGGGAGCTGCACAACAATTTATAGCGACCAGGGGACGAACTTCGTCGGCGCCAGTAAGGAGCTACGAAAGCTGTTCCAAGCAGCACTGCTGGACTGGAAGGATGTCGCTTTCCAACTCTCGCGAGAGGGGACATCGTGGCGTTTCAACCCTCCAGGAGCTCCTCATTTCGGCGGCGTATGGGAGGCTGCCGTCAAATCGCTTAAATTCCACTTGCGCCGAGTCGCGGGCGGTACCCCGTTAACATTCGAGGAAACTGCGACCCTGCTTACACAGATAGAGGCCTGCCTCAACTCGCGACCGATAGCTGCTCTTACAGACGATCCGGATTCTATCGACGCGCTCACTCCGGCACATTTTTTGATCGGCGCTCCTTTGAAATCCTTACCCGAACCGTCCCTATCCACCGTGAAAATCTCTCCATTGCGACGGTGGCACCTGATTCAACAGATGCGGGACCACTTTTGGGCAAGATGGTCGTCCGAGTACTTGCACCAGCTGCAGGCGCGCAGCAAATGGCGGACGACGCAGCCGAATTTGGAAATTGGGGACTTGTGCCTCATCAAAAACGAACTGACGCCCCCGTCTCAGTGGCCACTCGGACGGATCGCCGCCACCTTCAAGGGCGACGATCAACAGGTGCGCGTCGTTTCGGTCAAGACTGCGACGACTACGTTGACGAGGCCGATCACGAAAATCTGCTTGCTTCCTCCAGCCACGGAGGAAGATTAGCCTCGCATCACTTTCCTTTCTTCTTCCCTTCCTGTCTTCTGTGTTGCTATTCGACCTTTACACTTCACTCACAGACCTTTCGACGTTAAACATGCGACTTCACGGAACCTTGGCGATTCTTTGTTTTCAATTGCGCCATGCAACGCATGCCGCGGCGGGCGGAATGTTGCGGATTCACCATTAGGGAGGGCGCTCGTTAGCTTCGCGCCTAGCGCTGTTCCGTGGCGTCAAGCGCGAGCGTTCTCCCCCACTTATCTCTTCTCGCTCCTTGCCCCGCGCATCGGTATAAATACCGTTGCGCGGGCATACAAATCGTCGGTTTTACTAACATTTAATAGAGAGATAAGAGGTTTCAGAAGAGATTAACTATTCGGAGTCTAAACGATTTACAACCGTTTAAACTGCCTCTAATAATCAGAGCTAAAAATACTTGCGGAGAGACTATATACCTCGTTTGTTACTAATACTTTATTATTTCTGTGGATTTATTGTACAATATTGATCTGTTCGGTGACGTTAAATATATGTGAGTCGTGCTAATCGTGGATTGTTCTTAACTTATAAAATTCCTAATCCGTTACGCGTAAAAATTGAGATCTGAGCGAGCTATCCGAAACACAGTTACTTAGTTCATATCGTTCAACTAATGAAAATAATTATAGTTTAATCAGTATATCTCCTACTTACAACGAGAGAAAACAAAGACGGTTCGTTCCGAAATACTCCACCCTCAATTTTAATCCGTCTAATTAAGGAGAAATAACTTAATTTTACACTGATTTGTTTTACTCTGATACAATAATAAAAAAAAAAAAAATATATATTTTTAGTTATCAGGCAAGGTTATAATTATTTTATGAAATCACAACGCAAAAGCAATAAACGGAAACAAGCTTTTATTTCATTTAAACATACATAAATTTCACTTCACATAAGGGAAAACAATTTCATTGAATATCCTTTACCTGCTACTAATACAGGATTAAGGGAAAAGGTTATTTTTCGTTCAAGCCACGTCTCCCGCTAAAGAAATGCAGGCATTTCTTAAAATAAGGGGGGAGGTGTGACGTGCCGTCATTTTTTTGCCGCATGTCGGCTCACATTTTTCTTCCTTTATTTACTATATCCACTGCCTGTGAACAAACAAACTCTCTTATTACTCCAACCCATCGCTAGTCAAACGAGGTACTTACCTTATGTTGCGCTTCTCATCATCGATTACCTGTGAACAAATAAACTCTCTTATTACTCCTACCCATCGCTAGTCAAACGAGATACTTACCTTACATTACATTTCTCATCATCGACTGCTTTCGAACAAATAAATTCCTCTCATAAGATACTCACCTTATATTTCTCTTCTCATCACCGACTACCTGCAAACAAATAAAATCTCTAAATATTCCAACTCATCGCTACACAAAACACCATTACCTTAAACGAAGAACAACGACACTCGAGAGAAGCCCTCACTCCACGAGGAAGAAACCCCTTTTGCGTCCCAAGAGAAGCCCTCACTCCACGAGGAAGAAACCCCTTTTGCGTCCCAAGAGAAGCCCTCACTCCACGAGGAAGAAACCCCTTTCGCGTCCCAAGAGAAGCCCTCACTCCACGAGGAAGAAAACCCCTTTCGAATCCTCTCGAGTATATCGCTACAATATGATCAAATCAAATAACACACCCGAACCTACAATACAAAAGACGCATAATTAACCAATACAATTTATTAAAATTTTTTATTACAAAACGATATCATCAAACAACCTATCCGAATTCACCATATAACAATATTGTAATTAACTAATATAATTTATTTTACCCAATCTCGGTACAATGGAGAACCCCTGCCGGTTGAGGATCACTGGCATTCCAGAGCAATCGACTCCAGTAGCAGTCAACATACCACGCATACCACGCATACCAGACATACCACGCATACCAGACATTCCTCGCATACCAGAGATTCCAGGGATGGGTATAAATAAGCCGGCACCACCTGAATAGTCAGTAGTCAATCATCAGCAGTCAATCTTCAGTAGTCAATCATCAGCAGTCAATCTTCAGTAGTCAATCATCAGCAAGCGCCTACACATCAGTGAATCAATCTACAAGTGACAGTGAACGTTGATATACCGGTCTTGATTTTAGAATCATACAGTGAATTATTTCGATAAATACCTTAAGGAACATAGAATTCTTTCACGACTTATTTCGATAAATACCTTAAAGAACATAGAATAATTCCACGATTTATTTCGATAAACACCTTAAAGAACATAGAATAATTCCACGATTTATTTCAATAAATACCTTAAGGAACATAGAATAATTCCACGATTTATTTCGATAAATACCTTAAAGAACATAGAATAATTCCACGATTTATTTCAATAAATACCTTAAGGAACATAGAATAATTCCGCGATTTATTTCGATAAATATCTTAAAGAATTTAGAATAATTTCACGATTTATTTCAATAAATACCTTAAGGAACATAGAATTAATTCCACGATTTATTTCAATAAATACCTTAATGAACATAGAATTATTTCACGACTTATTTCGATACATACCTTAAGGAACTTAGAATAATTTCACGATTTATTTCAATAAATACCTTAAGGAACATAGAATTATTTCACGACTTATTTCAATAAATACCTCAACGAACTTCGAAGTATTCTTGACTTATTCTAATAAATACAATAAGCCAGTGAACCTCAAGAAACTTTCGCGCAGCACCACAGCATTATTTATCGAATGCAGCTCCCTTACAATATTTGGGAAGAAGCCGAAGAAGAGGAGGACCAGGAATTTCAGGGTCCCTGGGACGGCGTCCTTCCCTCTGATTATCCGGAGATTTATAAACCCCAGCTAGACATTTGGTGTTCCACTATCGCCACAGTAGGAATATACATAAGCGACTGGGGCCGAATTTGCATCAACTGTTACAATCAGTTGACCCCCATACAAGGACAAGCATATCAATCAGGAGGTTGGCATGACATGAGCACTGCCGAAGAAGCCCAACGCATTTCCATTTGTGCACACTGCAACAACGAAATCTCCTCCATCCGCCCAGCATCTCAGTGCGCAGAGTGCACAGAACAGTACTTCGAAATAACAGCGGAAGAGCTGTGGCAAGTACAATCGGGACAAGTACTCGAGGTGCTCACCCGATGGTAAAAATTATACGTGTCTACCCGAGGATCGCAAACCCGACATTGCAGCTCGGTGAGTCGTTTTATTATTTCGTTCCTTACGAGGTTTCGTTCACATTTCTCAATATTGTTTGGAATCCGAGGAATTGGTATTGCTGCAGATCAATCCTTCCGCAGTAATAGTACGGCACTCCTAACTTCCTTTCCCTTCCTTTTCCTTTACTTACCTTTCCTCTCGGCGTGCGCGAATCTTGCATTCGACCCCGAGGTATTTCCTTTCCTTTCTTTACTTACCTTTCCTCTCGGCGTGCGCGAATCTTGCATTCGACCCCGAGATTCTTCCTTTTTCTTTACTTACCTTTCCTCTCGGCGTGCGCGAATCTTGCATTCGACCCCGAGGTATTTCCTTTCCTTTCTTTACTTACCTTTCCTCTCGGCGTGCGCGAATCTTGCATTCGACCCCGAGGTATTTCCTTTCCTTTCTTTACTTACCTTTCCTCTCGGCGTGCGCGAATCTTGCATTCGACCCCGAGGTATTTCCTTTCCTTTCTTTACTTACCTTTCCTCTCGGCGTGCGCGAATCTTGCATTCGACCCCGAGGTATTTCCTTTCCTTTCTTTACTTACCTTTCCTCTCGGCGTGCGCGAATCTGGCATTCGACCCCGAGGTATTTCCTTTCCTTTCTTTACTTACCTTTCCTCTCGGCGTGCGCGAATCTTGCATTCGACCCCGAGATTCTTCCTTTTTCTTTACTTACCTTTCCTCTCGGCGTGCGCGAATCTTGCATTCGACCCCGAGGTATTTCCTTTCCTTTCTTTACTTACCTTTCCTCTCGGCGTGCGCGAATCTTGCATTCGACCCCGAGGTATTTCCTTTCCTTTCTTTACTTACCTTTCCTCTCGGCGTGCGCGAATCTTGCATTCGACCCCGAGATTCTTAATTTTATCTACTTACCTTTCCTCTCGGCGTGCGCGAATTTTGTATTCGACCCCGAGATTCTTCCTTTTCCTTTACTTACCTTTCCTCTCGGCGTGCGCGAATCTTGCATTCGACCCCGAGATTCTTAATTTTATCTACTTACCTTTCCTCTCGGCGTGCGCGAATTTTGTATTCGACCCCGAGATTCTTCCTTTTCCTTTACTTACCTTTCCTCTCGGCGTGCGCGAATCTTGCATTCGACCCCGAGATTCTTCCTTTTCTCTACTTACCTTTCCTCTCGGCGTGCGCGAATCTTGAATTCGACCCCGAGAACCTACGTTCACCTTCCCCATTCAATTTCCGTTCCTCATCCTGCGTGCGTACAGTATGTCTCTTCCGGAAGTAACCTGGAACGTGACAGATGTGAATCCTTACCTACCGTCGATGCAAAACGATTGCAAACATCGAATAGCACGTATTCGTGCAAATTATCGATGGAAAGAACGATTGCGGGAGCCGGGAAGTGAATGCTTACCTAACGTTGATGCAAAACGATTGGAAACATCGAACATAACGTATTCGTGCAAATTATCGATAGAAAGAACGATTGCGGGAGCTGGTAAGTGAATCCTTACCTACCGTCGATGCAAAACGATTGGAAACATCGAACATAACGTATTCGTGCACATTATCGATAGAAAGAACGATTGCGGGAGCTGGGAAGTGAATCCGTACCTACCGTCGATGCAAAACGATTGCAAACATCGAATAGCACGTATTCGTGCAAATTATCGATGGAAAGAACGATTGCGGGAGCCGGGAAGTGAATGCTTACCTAACGTTGATGCAAAACGATTGGAAACATCGAACATCACGTATTCGTGCAAATTATCGATAGAAAGAACGATTGCGGGAGCTGGTAAGTGAATCCTTACCTACCGTCGATGCAAAACGATTGGAAACATCGAACATAACGTATTCGTGCAAATTATCGATAGAAAGAACGATTGCGGGAGCTGGGAAGTGAATCCGCACCTACCGTTGATGCAAAACGATTGGAAACATCGAACATCACGTATTCGTGCAAATTATCGATGGAAAGAACGATTGCGGGAGCCGGGAAGTGAATGCTTACCTAACGTTGATGCAAAACGATTGGAAACATCGAACATAACGTATTCGTGCAAATTATCGATAGAAAGAACGATTGCGGGAGTTGGGAAGTGTCACGTTCCAGGTTACTTCCGGAAGAGACATACTGTACGCACGCAGGATGAGGAACGGAAATTGAATGGGGAAGGTGAACGTAGGTTCTCGGGGTCGAATTCAAGATTCGCGCACGCCGAGAGGAAAGGTAAGTAGAGAAAAGGAAGAATCTCGGGGTCGAATGCAAGATTCGCGCACGCCGAGAGGAAAGGTAAGTAAAGGAAAAGGAAGAATCTCGGGGTCGAATACAAAATTCGCGCACGCCGAGAGGAAAGGTAAGTAGATAAAATTAAGAATCTCGGGGTCGAATGCAAGATTCGCGCACGCCGAGAGGAAAGGTAAGTAAAGGAAAAGGAAGAATCTCGGGGTCGAATACAAAATTCGCGCACGCCGAGAGGAAAGGTAAGTAGATAAAATTAAGAATCTCGGGGTCGAATGCAAGATTCGCGCACGCCGAGAGGAAAGGTAAGTAAAGAAAGGAAAGGAAATACCTCGGGGTCGAATGCCAGATTCGCGCACGCCGAGAGGAAAGGTAAGTAAAGAAAGGAAAGGAAATACCTCGGGGTCGAATGCAAGATTCGCGCACGCCGAGAGGAAAGGTAAGTAAAGAAAGGAAAGGAAATACCTCGGGGTCGAATGCAAGATTCGCGCACGCCGAGAGGAAAGGTAAGTAAAGAAAGGAAAGGAAATACCTCGGGGTCGAATGCAAGATTCGCGCACGCCGAGAGGAAAGGTAAGTAAAGAAAGGAAAGGAAATACCTCGGGGTCGAATGCAAGATTCGCGCACGCCGAGAGGAAAGGTAAGTAAAGAAAGGAAAGGAAATACCTCGGGGTCGAATGCAAGATTCGCGCACGCCGAGAGGAAAGGTAAGTAAAGAAAGGAAAGGAAATACCTCGGGGTCGAATGCAAGATTCGCGCACGCCGAGAGGAAAGGTAAGTAAAGGAAAAGGAAGGGAAAGGAAGTTAGGAGTGCCGTACTATTACTGCGGAAGGATTGATCTGCAGCAATACCAATTCCTCGGATTCCAAACAATATTGAGAAATGTGAACGAAACCTCGTAAGGAACGAAATAATAAAACGACTCACCGAGCTGCAATGTCGGGTTTGCGATCCTCGGGTAGACACGTATAATTTTTACCATCGGGTGAGCACCTCGAGTACTTGTCCCGATTGTACTTGCCACAGCTCTTCCGCTGTTATTTCGAAGTACTGTTCTGTGCACTCTGCGCACTGAGATGCTGGGCGGATGGAGGAGATTTCGTTGTTGCAGTGTGCACAAATGGAAATGCGTTGGGCTTCTTCGGCAGTGCTCATGTCATGCCAACCTCCTGATTGATATGCTTGTCCTTGTATGGGGGTCAACTGATTGTAACAGTTGATGCAAATTCGGCCCCAGTCGCTTATGTATATTCCTACTGTGGCGATAGTGGAACACCAAATGTCTAGCAGGGGTTTATAAATCTCCGGATAATCAGAGGGAAGGACGCCGTCCCAGGGACCCTGAAATTCCTGGTCCTCCTCTTCTTCGGCTTCTTCCCAAATATTGTAAGGGAGCTGCATTCGATAAATAATGCTGTGGTGCTGCGCGAAAGTTTCTTGAGGTTCACTGGCTTATTGTATTTATTAGAATAAGTCAAGAATACTTCGAAGTTCGTTGAGGTATTTATTGAAATAAGTCGTGAAATAATTCTATGTTCCTTAAGGTATTTATTGAAATAAATCGTGAAATTATTCTAAGTTCTTTAAGATATTTATCGAAATAAATCGTGGAATTATTCTATGTTCTTTAAGGTATTTATCGAAATAAGTCGTGAAAGAATTCTATGTTCCTTAAGGTATTTATCGAAATAATTCACTGTATGATTCTAAAATCAAGACCGGTATATCAACGTTCACTGTCACTTGTAGATTGATTCACTGATGTGTAGGCGCTTGCTGATGATTGACTACTGAAGATTGACTGCTGATGATTGACTACTGAAGATTGACTGCTGATGATTGACTACTGACTATTCAGGTGGTGCCGGCTTATTTATACCCATCCCTGGAATCTCTGGTATGCGAGGAATGTCTGGTATGCGTGGTATGTCTGGTATGCGTGGTATGCGTGGTATGTTGACTGCTACTGGAGTCGATTGCTCTGGAATGCCAGTGATCCTCAACCGGCAGGGGTTCTCCATTGTACCGAGATTGGTAAAAATAAATTATATTAGTTAATTACAATATTGTTATATGGTGAATTCGGATAGGTTGTTTGATGATATCGTTTTGTAATAAAATATTTTAATAAATTGTATTGGTTAATTATGCGTCTTTTGTATTGTAGGTTCGGGTGTGTTATTTGATTTGATCATATTGTAGCGATATACTCGAGAGGATTCGAAAGGGGTTTTCTTCCTCGTGGAGTGAGGGCTTCTCTTGGGACGCAAAAGGGGTTTCTTCCTCGTGGAGTGAGGGCTTCTCTTGGGACGCAAAAGGGGTTTCTTCCTCGTGGAGTGAGGGCTTCTCTCGAGTGTCGTTGTTCTTCGTTTAAGGTAATGGTGTTTTGTGTAGCGATGAGTTGGAATATTTAGAGATTTTATTTGTTTGCAGGTAGTCGGTGATGAGAAGAGAAATATAAGGTGAGTATCTTATGAGAGGAATTTATTTGTTCGAAAGCAGTCGATGATGAGAAATGTAATGTAAGGTAAGTATCTCGTTTGACTAGCGATGGGTAGGAGTAATAAGAGAGTTTATTTGTTCACAGGTAATCGATGATGAGAAGCGCAACATAAGGTAAGTACCTCGTTTGAGTAGCGATGGGTTGGAGTAATAAGAGAGTTTGTTTGTTCACAGGCAGTGGATATAGTAAATAAAGGAAGAAAAATGTGAGCCGACATGCGGCAAAAAAATGACGGCACGTCACACCTCCCCCCTTATTTTAAGAAATGCCTGCATTTCTTTAGCGGGAGACGTGGCTTGAACGAAAAATAACCTTTTCCCTTAATCCTGTATTAGTAGCAGGTAAAGGATATTCAATGAAATTGTTTTCCCTTATGTGAAGTGAAATTTATGTATGTTTAAATGAAATAAAAGCTTGTTTCCGTTTATTGCTTTTGCGTTGTGATTTCATAAAATAATTATAACCTTGCCTGATAACTAAAAATATATATTTTTTTTTTTTTTTTATTATTGTATCAGAGTAAAACAAATCAGTGTAAAATTAAGTTATTTCTCCTTAATTAGACGGATTAAAATTGAGGGTGGAGTATTTCGGAACGAACCGTCTTTGTTTTCTCTCGTTGTAAGTAGGAGATATACTGATTAAACTATAATTATTTTCATTAGTTGAACGATATGAACTTAGTAATTGTTTTGAAAAGAATAAAAGTTTAACATGTTAGAATGATTAATACCAAGGTAAGTATTGCATGATAAAAATAAAATAAAATGGATATATTTGTGGGCTCAGTAAATGGTGGACGTCGCATTGCCGCAGGGGCAGTCCAGCGATTACATCACAGCTCCCTAGTAATTAAATTATTTGTTTTCTTTTTGTGTTTTTGAATTTTTTTGTTATAGTAGGTTAGCTTAGGCTTAGCAAAAATTAAATTTTAGGAATAAGTAATAGTGTTAATAATTAAGTAGGGTAGATATAAGGAAGATTAATATAGTATGAATTAAACGTAGGATTAATTAATAAGGTTAAATAATTAAGGTAAATCGTTAAAGTCGAGCAGGATGTCGAGCCACTCGAGCTGCGCCGATTCCTGTTCGACTGGAGGAGCATTTGGGGTATGCGCGGGGGTGAAGTGTATGTCGCACACTTCAAATAATACCGATTCCTCTAAAGCGCCGTGCTCTACTCGGAAGGCGGTGGAGGTGTCCAACACTTCAATGACTGGCAGGGGTGGCGGAATCGTCGCCTGTAAGGCAAATTGAACCATTGCCGCCGGTTCCTGCGGGTGATGAACAGGTGGCATACTCACCTCTAGATGTGCCAGGGAACGTTTAAAATGCTCGTCGACGGCGGTGGCTGCGTCGCCTTCGTGGTAAGTGATAATTGTGCAAGTGTCACTCACAACTTCCACGCGAGTCTCGGTTTTCGCCTGTTCCGTGGTCGGTACGGTGGCGGTTCTCGTGGGCGATTCCATTATCGGGGCTTCCGCGTTGACCGGGGACCGTACAAACGAAATTTTTCTTCTGGCC
Source organism: Nomada ferruginata (assembly GCA_963583965.1). NCBI lineage: Eukaryota > Metazoa > Arthropoda > Insecta > Hymenoptera > Apidae > Nomada > Nomada ferruginata. The sequence goes on along the minus strand of OY757225.1, from coordinate 453,044 downwards.
GGCAAAATTTCGTCCACTAAAATTTTAGGGAGCGCCTTACGGCGTGTTAATGGTGGAATTTTCTTCCTGGCTGCGCGGCAATAAGTGCCGGCAGCCTTGCAGCGTTTTCGGTTGCGGTTGTTTCCGGGCATGGTTGTACTCGAATGGTGAAACACGTGGCGCGGACTCGCACTTATAGGAGAGTTGGAATGCGAAGAATGTTAGTATGCTAGGAATGCTAAGAATGTTGGTATGCCAGGAATGCTAAGAATGTTGGTATGCCAGGAATGCTAAGAATGTTGGTATGCCAGGAATGTCGCGTATTTCTGCAGTGGTTCTCAACCTATTGTGACTTTTATCGAAATATTATTAATGTGGCGGGTTGGCTAAGGTTTAACACAACTATATATGTATATACATTCGTTTCACTTCGTAATCCTAAGTTATATTTACATGACTGATATATACATATACGCCTATATCTGTATCTTATTATTGGTGTTTTTGTATTAATTTTAATGTAAATTAAATAAGATATCAATTTTTATGTAAGTGTAATTTTTTAGAGTATATAGTGTATAGGTATAAGGGGAGGAGCGATATCCGAAGGGATATCGACGCGTGTTGATAGTTTGTATTAAATTTTTGCAAGTGCGAGACTGTGATGAAGAGCGATAAGGGGGAGGGGCGATATCCAAGGGGATATCGACGTGCGGTGTTAATTCAGATTTGATCCTGAGAATTATTTTGGAGAAAATTAGAAATACCGTCTGAAAGAAATGAAAATTAAAAAGGGGGGGAGAAAAAGGGGGAGCGATATCCAAGAGGATATCGACACGTAGAATTTAATTGGTGTTTCAAGATTTGTCGTGGGTAAATTTAGTGCTACTGGCGGTATGTAAAAAGGGGGAAAGGGGGGAGCGATATCCAAGAGGATATCGATACGTGTTGATTTTTAGTGGGTGATTTTCCGCGCTTTGTTCGCATGAATAACCTTGTAGCTGTTATTCCACGAAATCTTTAGGTTGTGCTGAGGAAGTACTTCAATGACCTTGTGCGGGCCAGTGTAATGATCCGCGAATTTACCCTTGCGGCTATTTTTTATTACAAACACCTCGTCTCCGGCTTGGAAGGTTTCCTCGTTTATACGACGATCGTAATACATTTTGTACCTTTCTTTAGCGCGTTTTAATCTATCCGCGGCGAGATTTTGTAATTCATTAATGCACTCCGTTAATCCCGAGAGGTAACCCCCGTAGGTTTCGTCGTCTGGGGGTTCGACCGGCCGCTGTTGGGCGGGGACCCGTGCTATTTTTCCGAAGACTAATTCATGTGGAGTATAGCCCGTACCTTCATGGAAACTTGTATTGTAGGAGAATGCCGCGAGATCGGTCCAGCTATCCCAATCGTCGTTTTGACTCACGTACATTTTCAAAAATTCTACTAACACTATATGAGATCTTTCTAAGGATCCATTTGATTGGGGATGGAACGCGGTGGTCTTACATTGTGCGATCCTGAATTTACGGGCAATGGTTTTCATAAACGCGCTGATGAAGTTCGATCCTTGGTCGGTGAGAACGGCTTTTGGTGCGCCGAATCGGCATATTAAATTCTTTATGAAGGCGTCGGCAACTTCCAGGGGGGTGGTGCCCTTCAGTGGTGCGCATTCAAAGTATTTTGTGAGCAGATCTTGCATCGTTAATATGTATGTATTCCCGGATGGTGATATAGGGAGAGGACCTACTATGTCCATACCGATCTTGTCGAATGCTGCCCCAGGGGTGTCGGTTAAAATAATTGGTTGTCGAGTTTTGACCCGTACTAATTTCTTTTTCTGGCACAGCATGCAACTTTTTATGTATATCCTCACTTGTTGCTTCAATCCTTGCCAGTAATAATTTTGGCGGATTCTTTTTATCGTTTTTGTTACTCCTCTGTGTCCTCCTACGGCTGAAGAGTGGTTGTCTTGAATAATGGGTAACCTTAGAATTGCGTCGGGTATTTGCACCGTTTGCGTGCAAATTGTTAGTTGTAAGTTTTCCTCTATTAGTTTAGAGCGTATTTCGTATATTATTTCTTCCCAGGTGAGGGTTCCAATTTGCGGAGTTTTTGCGATGCTTGCTGATGACAATCGCAATTCTCGTACGACGTCCTTCAATGAATCGGTAGCACTATGGAAGCTTCCTGGATCCACTGGGAAGTTGGCTTTCTCCTTGACGACTAGGCCAATGACCGTTTTTCCTCTGTGTTTCAGTACGCGTGCTCGCCCGAGCGTGAGGTCTCTTCTAATAGGGAGATCTGCGTACCTTCTTAGATTCTCTCCTCCATTGTCACAGGGGTTGCCATCTGCGGCCAAAAAGATTATTACGGGCCCGTGTTGGACGACCAAGGGGTCCGGACTGACGCGAATGGTGCCGCTGTAGTTCGGGTTTTGCGGAGTGGTTTCCGGTTGGTCGCTATCCGTGAGGCCATCGTCCGATTCTCCTGTAGAGTCGTCGTCTATACTGACGGGGAGATTAGGAGGCGTATCAGTTCCTTCTTCTGGATGCATTTCGGTTCGGCTGATAGGCTGAAATTCTGGTTTAGCTCTGCTGGTGGATGGCGTATTGCGGACTGATTGTAGCGGTGGCGTCGGTTCCATGTCCGAGATATCTTTGTGTTGGAGTCTCCTCGGAGGGTTGGGGTGACTAAAAATAGGTTCGTCCGAGTCTGTAGAGCTTTCTCGTCCTGTTTCCCAATGCAAATGTACGGGTCCATGATATCTGGGCCGTTTTCTGTTTTCAGGTCCGAGGAATAGTTCTGCGTCTGAGTCGGAACTCGATCGTGGGCGGATAGGACAGGTAACTGCTGTCGTTTTTTCGGGGGGATTACGGGAGAGCGCGTCGGCTACCTTATTAGATTTCCCCGGTTGGTATTGTATTTCATAATCGAATTCGGCTAGTTTTAGCCGCCACCGAACGAGTCGGGACGTTGGGTCCTTGACTCTATGGAGCCAGACCAACGGCTGGTGATCCGTGTATAGGATGAATTTTTTTCCGTATAGGTATGGTCGGAAATGGCTGGTGCAGTATACTATTGCAAGGAGTTCCTTCTCGATGGCGGAGTAATTCACTTCAGCTTGGCACAGCAGTCTGGATGCATATGCAAGGGGGAGTTCCTTATCCGCGTAAGTTTGAGAAATTACGCCTCCCACAGCATAATCGGACGCGTCCGTCGTGAGGTGGAATTCCTTTTCGAAGTCGGGAAATTGCAAAATAGGTTCACTGACCAACTTGTCCTTGAGATACTCGAAGGATTTTTGTTGCTGCACGTCCCAAACGAAGGTTGTCCCCTTTTTAAGGAGTGTCGTGAGGGGTCGCGCTTCCTTCGAGAAGTCTGGGATAAATCGCCTATAATACCCGGTCAATCCTAGGAATTGTTTAATACCTTTTGTTGTGCGGGGTGCAGGATAATTCGTGACGGAGATTATCTTCTGAGGATCGGGTCTTGCGCCGTCCTGCGTGAGGACGTGGCCCAGATACGCCACTTCCTTTCGTAAAAATTGGCATTTACAGGGTTGTAATTTTAGGTTAGCTTCGCGCAGCCTATTGGCGAGCCTTCGAAATTTGATTTCGTGTTCACTAATTGAACTGCAATAGATAACAATATCATCTAAGTAGACGAACATTTCGGACCCTTGCAGCCCAGAAAGGACGTGATCCATAAGTCGCTGGAACGTCGCGGGTGCGTTGCGTAATCCGAAGGGCATTCTTGAGAATTCGTAATGCCCGTGTGGGGCCGAGAACGCAGTTTTCTGCGCGTGTTCTGGTTTCATAGGGATTTGGTGAAAACCAGAAACAAGATCGAACACTGAAAAATACTTGGCGCTGCCGAGCTGATCGAGTATATCTATAATATTTGGGAGCGGGTACGCGTCTGGAACTGTTTTTTGATTAAGGTGGCGATAGTCAATCACCATTCTCCATTTTCGTTTCCCGTCGGCTCCTGGCTTTTTTGGAACTATCCAGAGAGGCGAACTGTACGGGGAGACGGATGGTTTGATAATTTCCTTCTTCAGCAGTTCCTCCATTTGTGTACGGATTTCTTCCTTGTGAATAGGAGGGAAGCGGTATTGTTTAGTAAACACCGGAATCGAGTCTGTGGTTTCTATGGAGTGGCTAATGGCGTGCGTATGGCCTAGGGGTTCGCTGGGCAAGTGGAATACGTCTTCATATTTGCTGACGAGTTGTCGGACGTGATCCTCTTCTTCCCGATTGAGGTCCTTCGGGGATATGAGGTCGAGTATCTCTGCGACTCGTGTTTGTTGGGTGAGCTCGTCCCTGTAAGGGGTTTCGGCGGGTGTGGACCCTTGTAATCCTTCTGTGGGGTTAATTTGATATGCTACCTTCTGATCCGCAATTTGGCATACGAGGGGTGTGGACCTTTGTCCGTTTCGCTGGGTTCTTCCTTCTGTGAGGGTTTCGCTAAGGGGGATGGGCCGGTTGCCCTTTTGAGAGTGGGGGTTCATCGTGTCTTCGGTTTGCTTCGGAGTCACGGCTTCCTCGGTATGCTTCACTTGGGGGTACGTTATGGGAGCTTCTTCAAATTTCTCCAGCTGGACTGGGGGTATCCGGATAATCGCCGGTTGCTCGTTGGTGTTAATGATTCGTATATTTGCCTTGCCATCCTGGTTTCGCACTAGGGCTTGTCCTGCGTATAGCCCTTCTCCTATGTCTATGCGTGGAATATATCCTTCCTCGATTTCAGGGTTAGTAACTGTCGCTTGTGCGACCACGCTGGTTCTCGGGGGTACTGTTACTTCGTCGATTTTGTTGAAAGGGACGAAATTGCCATTAAACGCTAGCCATCTATTTTTGAAATCCACCGTTACTCCACTTTCGGTTAGGAATCCCGAACCCAATAACCCTTGATAGCGTAGGGGTATAGTGTCTTCAACGACGTGAAATTGTACGGGGTAGTTGAATAAATTTGCTGTGAGGGTGCCTAGGGTGGGCACCATGTTTTCGGTGATTCCGATTAAATCGATTACGTTGTCCCTGTCGATCTCGCAGGGCGTCGTGATGCACGATTGTTTTATTAAGTTTACCTCTGCTCCCGTGTCGATCATCAAGTCCGTGGGAAAGTTTAATTGCGGGCTGCGGACGTTGATGGAGGGAACATTGTTGTAGGGGGAGAGGTGCACCTTGGCGATTCTGGGCGGAGTTGGTTCGTAGGCCGGAATGTATTTATCGGATGCGCATTTGTCCTGCCCGTTCCACGAGGCGCCTCCCTGTAATCTCGTGGGGGCTGGTCGTTTCCCGACATGTTTTGATCGCGCATTTTCTTACGGCATTCCGCGGCCAAGTGCCCTATTCTCCCGCAGTAGTTGCAGGTTCGCGTCTCAGGTCGACGTGGCGTATTATGATCCGTCGTTGGGTGTAGACGGTCGAAACCTCTTTCGTTATATCGTTCCGGGACCCGCGCAAGGGGCGGATGATTATTAGTCGGGTAGGTCCTGCACGATCGCGCGTCGTGTCCTTCCCGATTGCATAGTTGGCATAGAGTGCGGTGTGTCCTTTCTCCCATAAACCGGCGGCGATCGCGCTCGATCAATTTCGCTACTCGGACCGCTCTGTCGGATGCTTCATCCAAGGACGTCAATGTCGTGGGGTCCATCTTAGTGCGCATTGAAAGGGGAAGTCCGTCTAAAAATGATCTTAACGCTAGCTGATCGACATCGTATAACGCCGTCCTTGAGTTTCGATAATAATCAGCGTCTTCGTCGGTGATGGCGAATTTCAAGTCTTTTACTCTTGAAATATAATCCAAAATGTGTTCATTTCTTCCAATTATGATGTTAGCTAGTTCGCCGCGGTAGTGATCGGAAGTTTTAGCGGGGGCGAACACCGTTTTTAGTCTGCCGATGAATGCGTTAACCGTATCAAAGCAGTAATCCTCCACGACCAAGTACGCGTGGTTTTGTAAACGGTTCCTTAATAAGCGCGCTAACTGAGGTTCGGACGCGGGAGGGATCATTTCTCGAGCTCGTCTGCACGCTCTCGCAAATTGCAGGATCGACATGTTATGTCCATCGAAGCGCGGTACCGTCTCGACGGCATCCTTCAGAGTGACCTGAAGTTTTCCGTACATTGTCGGTTCGATAAACGCGTCGTTACGCGGGTTTCCTTCGCGGTAACCGGAGGCAGGGGTTTCAAAATGTGTTTTAATGCGCTGTTTTCTTGTTAGCGCGTCCACTGCGTCCTGCAGACAGGCTATTTGTTTTGCGAGGTTTTCCAACCCGGAGGCGGTTTGGTGTGTTTGTTCTTCCTGCACCAAATCGTCGGCTGGACTAACAGGTCGCATTTGCTTGTTCATGAATAATTCGTAATGCTCTTCGATTTGAGCTTGTTTTTCGCGCAGGAGATTCAATTTATCTTGCAACGCGGCGGTCGACGCGTCGATGGCTCTGTTAGCATCCTCGACGGGGGTAGCGAGGGGGTTGGATCCGTCGGCGTCACCGTACAGCGACATGGTATTTTATGTATGTGTTTGAGCGAGGTGAACTAATGTATATACATATATTTTGTTTTATATATATGCGCGAGGGGGTTGTGATATGGCGGTTATCTAGTCGTAGGTGATTAATGTTCAGAACACGTATCAAAATTTTGATATTAAAGCGTTTCAAGCTTTAATTGTCGTTTTGAAGGCAATTGTGGGATTGAATTTTCGAATATCCCACCGCTTCAATCTTCGTTTATCGTTTTAAAGGCAATTGTGGGATTGAATTTTCGAATATCCCACCGCTTCAATCTTCGTTTATCGTTTTAAAGGCAATTGTGGGATTGAATTTTCGAACATCCCACCGCTTCAATCTTCGTTTATCGTTTTAAAGGCAATTGTGGGATTGAATTTTCGAACATCCCACCGCTTCAATCTTCGTTTATCGTTTTAAAGGCAATTGTGGGATTGAATTTTCGAACATCCCACCGCTTCAATCTTCGTTTATCGTTTTAAAGGCAATTGTGGGATTGAATTTTCGAATATCCCACCGCTGTCACCAGTTTAATATGTCACGTTCCAGGTTACTTCCGGAAGAGACATACTGTACGCACGCAGGATGAGGAACGGAAATTGAATGGGGAAGGTGAACGTAGGTTCTCGGGGTCGAATTCAAGATTCGCGCACGCCGAGAGGAAAGGTAAGTAGAGAAAAGGAAGAATCTCGGGGTCGAATGCAAGATTCGCGCACGCCGAGAGGAAAGGTAAGTAAAGGAAAAGGAAGAATCTCGGGGTCGAATACAAAATTCGCGCACGCCGAGAGGAAAGGTAAGTAGATAAAATTAAGAATCTCGGGGTCGAATGCAAGATTCGCGCACGCCGAGAGGAAAGGTAAGTAAAGGAAAAGGAAGAATCTCGGGGTCGAATACAAAATTCGCGCACGCCGAGAGGAAAGGTAAGTAGATAAAATTAAGAATCTCGGGGTCGAATGCAAGATTCGCGCACGCCGAGAGGAAAGGTAAGTAAAGAAAGGAAAGGAAATACCTCGGGGTCGAATGCCAGATTCGCGCACGCCGAGAGGAAAGGTAAGTAAAGAAAGGAAAGGAAATACCTCGGGGTCGAATGCAAGATTCGCGCACGCCGAGAGGAAAGGTAAGTAAAGAAAGGAAAGGAAATACCTCGGGGTCGAATGCAAGATTCGCGCACGCCGAGAGGAAAGGTAAGTAAAGAAAGGAAAGGAAATACCTCGGGGTCGAATGCAAGATTCGCGCACGCCGAGAGGAAAGGTAAGTAAAGAAAGGAAAGGAAATACCTCGGGGTCGAATGCAAGATTCGCGCACGCCGAGAGGAAAGGTAAGTAAAGAAAAAGGAAGAATCTCGGGGTCGAATGCAAGATTCGCGCACGCCGAGAGGAAAGGTAAGTAAAGAAAGGAAAGGAAATACCTCGGGGTCGAATGCAAGATTCGCGCACGCCGAGAGGAAAGGTAAGTAAAGAAAGGAAAGGAAATACCTCGGGGTCGAATGCAAGATTCGCGCACGCCGAGAGGAAAGGTAAGTAAAGGAAAAGGAAGGGAAAGGAAGTTAGGAGTGCCGTACTATTACTGCGGAAGGATTGATCTGCAGCAATACCAATTCCTCGGATTCCAAACAATATTGAGAAATGTGAACGAAACCTCGTAAGGAACGAAATAATAAAACGACTCACCGAGCTGCAATGTCGGGTTTGCGATCCTCGGGTAGACACGTATAATTTTTACCATCGGGTGAGCACCTCGAGTACTTGTCCCGATTGTACTTGCCACAGCTCTTCCGCTGTTATTTCGAAGTACTGTTCTGTGCACTCTGCGCACTGAGATGCTGGGCGGATGGAGGAGATTTCGTTGTTGCAGTGTGCACAAATGGAAATGCGTTGGGCTTCTTCGGCAGTGCTCATGTCATGCCAACCTCCTGATTGATATGCTTGTCCTTGTATGGGGGTCAACTGATTGTAACAGTTGATGCAAATTCGGCCCCAGTCGCTTATGTTTATTCCTACTGTGGCGATAGTGGAACACCAAATGTCTAGCAGGGGTTTATAAATCTCCGGATAATCAGAGGGAAGGACGCCGTCCCAGGGACCCTGAAATTCCTGGTCCTCCTCTTCTTCGGCTTCTTCCCAAATATTGTAAGGGAGCTGCATTCGATAAATAATGCTGTGGTGCTGCGCGAAAGTTTCTTGAGGTTCACTGGCTTATTGTATTTATTAGAATAAGTCAAGAATACTTCGAAGTTCGTTGAGGTATTTATTGAAATAAGTCGTGAAATAATTCTATGTTCCTTAAGGTATTTATTGAAATAAATCGTGAAATTATTCTAAGTTCTTTAAGATATTTATCGAAATAAATCGTGGAATTATTCTATGTTCTTTAAGGTATTTATCGAAATAAGTCGTGAAAGAATTCTATGTTCCTTAAGGTATTTATCGAAATAATTCACTGTATGATTCTAAAATCAAGACCGGTATATCAACGTTCACTGTCACTTGTAGATTGATTCACTGATGTGTAGGCGCTTGCTGATGATTGACTACTGAAGATTGACTGCTGATGATTGACTACTGAAGATTGACTGCTGATGATTGACTACTGACTATTCAGGTGGTGCCGGCTTATTTATACCCATCCCTGGAATCTCTGGTATGCGAGGAATGTCTGGTATGCGTGGTATGTCTGGTATGCGTGGTATGCGTGGTATGTTGACTGCTACTGGAGTCGATTGCTCTGGAATGCCAGTGATCCTCAACCGGCAGGGGTTCTCCATTGTACCGAGATTGGTTAAAATAAATTATATTAGTTAATTACAATATTGTTATATGGTGAATTCGGATAGGTTGTTTGATGATATCGTTTTGTAATAAAATATTTTAATAAATTGTATTGGTTAATTATGCGTCTTTTGTATTGTAGGTTCGGGTGTGTTATTTGATTTGATCATATTGTAGCGATATACTCGAGAGGATTCGAAAGGGGTTTTCTTCCTCGTGGAGTGAGGGCTTCTCTTGGGACGCAAAAGGGGTTTCTTCCTCGTGGAGTGAGGGCTTCTCTTGGGACGCAAAAGGGGTTTCTTCCTCGTGGAGTGAGGGCTTCTCTCGAGTGTCGTTGTTCTTCGTTTAAGGTAATGGTGTTTTGTGTAGCGATGAGTTGGAATATTTAGAGATTTTATTTGTTTGCAGGTAGTCGGTGATGAGAAGAGAAATATAAGGTGAGTATCTTATGAGAGGAATTTATTTGTTCGAAAGCAGTCGATGATGAGAAATGTAATGTAAGGTAAGTATCTCGTTTGACTAGCGATGGGTAGGAGTAATAAGAGAGTTTATTTGTTCACAGGTAATCGATGATGAGAAGCGCAACAGAAGGTAAGTACCTCGTTTGACTAGCGATGGGTTGGAGTAATAAGAGAGTTTGTTTGTTCACAGGCAGTGGATATAGTAAATAAAGGAAGAAAAATGTGAGCCGACATGCGGCAAAAAAATGACGGCACGTCACACATCCCAGCTCCCGCAATCGTTCTTTCCATCGATAATTTGCACGAATACGTGGTGTTCGATGTTTCCAATCGTTTTGCATCAACGTTAGGTAAGTATTCACTTCCCAGCTCCCGCAATCGTTCTTTCTATGGATAATTTGCACGAATACGTGCTATTCGATGTTTGCAATCGTTTTGCATCGACGGTAGGTAAGGATTCACTTCCCAGCTCCCGCAATCGTTCTTTCTATCGATAATTTGCACGAATACGTGATGTTCGATGTTTTCAATCGTTTTGCATCAACGTTAGTTAAGTATTCACTTCCCAGCTCCCGCAATCGTTCTTTCTATGGATAATTTGCACGAATACGTGCTATTCGATGTTTGCAATCGTTTTGCATCGACGGTAGGTAAGGACTCACTTCCCAGCTCCCGCAATCGTTCTTTCCATCGATAATTTGCACGAATACGTGCCATTCGATGTTTCCAATCGTTTTGCATAGACGGTAGGTAAGGATTCACTTCCCAGCTCTCGCAATCGTTCTTTCTATCGATAATTTGCACGAATACGTGATGTTCAATGTTTCCAATCGTTTTGCATCAACGATAGGTAAGGATTCACTTCCCGGCTCCCGCAATCGTTCTTTCCATCGATAATTTGCACGAATACGTGCTATTCGATGTTTGCAATCGTTTTGCATCGACGGTAGGTAAGGATTCACTTCCCAGCTCCCGCAATCGTTCTTTCCATCGATAATTTGCACGAATACGTGCCATTCGATGTTTCCAATCGTTTTGCATCGACGGTAGGTAAGGATTCACTTCCCAGCTCCCGCAATCGTTCTTTCTATCGATAATTTGCACGAATACGTGCTATTCGATGTTTCCAATCGTTTTGCATCGACGGTAGGTAAGGATTCACTTCCCAGCTCCCGCAATCGTTCTTTCCATCGATAATTTGCACGAATACGTGCCATTCGATGTTTCCAATCGTTTTGCATCGACGGTAGGTAAGGATTCACTTCCCAGCTCCCGCAATCGTTCTTTCTATCGATAATTTGCACGAATACGTGCTATTCGATGTTTCCAATCGTGTTGCATCGACGGTCGGTAAGCATTCACTTCCCAGCTCCGGCAATCGTTCTTTCCAAATTATCGATAGAAAGAACGATTGCGGGAGCCGGGAAGTGAATCCTTACCTACCGTTGATGCAAAACGATTGCAAACATCGAATAGCACGTATTCGTGCAAATTATCCATAGAAAGAACGATTGCGGGAGCTGGGAAGTGAATACTTACCTAACGTTGAAGCAAAACGATTGGAAACATCGAACACCACGTATTCGTGCAAATTATCGATGGAAAGAACGATTGCGGGAGCCGGGAAGTGAATCCTTACCTACCGTTGATGCAAAACGATTGGAAACATCGAACATCACGTATTCGTGAAAATTATCGATAGAAAGAACGATTGCGGGAGCTGGGAAGTGAATCCTTACCTACCGTCGATGCAAAACGATTGGAAACATCGAATAGCACGTATTCGTGCAAATTATCGATGGAAAGAACGATTGCGGGAGCCGGGAAGTGAATCCTTACCTACCGTTGATGCAAAACGATTGGAAACATCGAACATCACGTATTCGTGCAAATTATCGATAGAAAGAACGATTGCGGGAGCTGGGAAGTGAATCCTTACCTACCGTCGATGCAAAACGATTGGAAACATCGAATATCACGTATTCGTGCAAATTATCGATAGAAAGAACGATTGCGGGAGCTGGAAAGTGAATCCTTACCTACCGTCGATGCAAAACGATTGTAAACATCGAATTGCACGTATTCGTGCAAATTATCCATAGAAAGAACGATTGCGGGAGCTGGGAAGTGAATCCTTACCTACCGTCGATGCAAAACGATTGGAAACATCGAATAGCACGTATTCGTGCCAATTATCCAATCGTTTTGCATCGACGGTAGGTAAGGATTCACTTCCCGGCTCCCGCAATCGTTCTTTCCATCGATAATTTGCACGAATACGTGGTGTTCGATGTTTCCAATCGTTCTGCATCAACGTTAGGTAAGTATTCACTTCCCAGCTCCCGCAATCGTTCTTTCTATGGATAATTTGCACGAATACGTTCTATTCGATGTTTGCAATCGTTTTGCATCGACGGTAGGTACGGATTCACTTCCCAGCTCCCGCAATCGTTCTTTCCATCGATAATTTGCACGAATACGTGCCATTCGATGTTTCCAATCGTTTTGCATCAACGTTAGGTAAGCATTCACTTCCCGGCTCCCGCAATCGTTCTTTCCATGGATAATTTGCACGAATACGTGCTATTCGATGTTTCCAATCGTTTTGCATCGACTGTAGGTAAGGATTCACTTCCCAGCTCTCGCAATCGTTCTTTCTATCGATAATTTGCACGAATACGTGATGTTCAATGTTTCCAATCGTTTTGCATCAACGATAGGTAAGGATTCACTTCCCGGCTCCCGCAATCGTTCTTTCCATCGATAATTTGCACGAATACGTGCTATTCGATGTTTGCAATCGTTTTGCATCGACGGTAGGTAAGGATTCACTTCCCAGCTCCCGCAATCGTTCTTTCCATCGATAATTTGCACGAATACGTGCCATTCGATGTTTCCAATCGTTTTGCATCGACGGTAGGTAACGATTCACTTCCCAGCTCCCGCAATCGTTCTTTCTATCGATAATTTGCACGAATACGTGCTATTCGATGTTTCCAATCGTTTTGCATCGACGGTAGGTAAGGATTCACTTCCCAGCTCCCGCAATCGTTCTTTCTATCGATAATTTGCACGAATACGTGTTGTTCGATGTTTCCAATCGTTTTGCATCAACGTTAGGTAAGGATTCATTTCCCGGCTCCCGCAATCGTTCTTTCCATCGATAATTTGCACGAATACGTGCTATTCGATGTTTCCAATCGTGTTGCATCGACGGTCGGTAAGCATTCACTTCCCAGTTCCGGCAATCGTTCTTTCCAAATTATCGATAGAATGAACGATTGCGGGAGCTGGGAAGTGAATCCTTACCTACCGTCGATGCAAAACGATTGCAAACATCGAATAGCACGTATTCGTGCAAATTATCCATAGAAAGAACGATTGCGGGAGCTGGGAAGTGAATACTTACCTAACGTTGATGCAAAACGATTGGAAACATCGAACACCACGTATTCGTGCAAATTATCGATGGAAAGAACGATTGCGGGAGCTGGGAAGTGAATCCTTACCTACCGTCGATGCAAAACGATTGCAAACATCGAATAGCACGTATTCGTGCAAATTATCCATAGAAAGAACGATTGCGGGAGCTGGGACGTGAATACTTACCTACCGTTGATGCAAAACGATTGGAAACATCGAGTAGCACGGTATTCGTGCAAATTATCGATGGAAAGAACGATTGCGGGAGCCGGGAAGTGAATCCTTACCTATCGTTGATGCAAAACGATTGGAAACATTGAACATCACGTATTCGTGCAAATTATCGACAGAAAGAACGATTGCGGGAGCTGGGAAGTGAATCCTTACCTACCGTCGATGCAAAACGATTGGAAACATCGAATAGCACGTATTCGTGCAAATTATCGATGGAAAGAACGATTGCGGGAGCTGGGATGTGAATCCTTACCTACCGTCGATGCAAAACGATTGGAAACATCGAATAGCACGTATTCGTGCAAAGTATCCATAGAAAGCACGATTGCGGGAGCTGGGAAGTGAATACTTACCTAACGTGGATGCAAAACGATTGGAAACATCGAACACCACGTATTCGTGCAAATTATCGATGGAAAGAACGATTGCGGGAGCCGGGAAGTGAATGCTTACCTAACGTTGATGCAAAACGATTGGAAACATCGAACATAACGTATTCGTGCAAATTATCGATAGAAAGAACGATTGCGGGAGCTGGGAAGTGAATCCGTACCTACCGTCGATGCAAAACGATTGCAAACATCGAATAGCACGTATTCGTGCAAATTATCGATGGAAAGAACGATTGCGGGAGCCGGGAAGTGAATGCTTACCTAACGTTGATGCAAAACGATTGGAAACATCGAACATAACGTATTCGTGCAAATTATCGATAGAAAGAACTATTGCGGGAGCTGGGAAGTGAATCCGTACCTACCGTCGATGCAAAACGATTGCAAACATCGAATAGCGCGTATTCGTGCAAATTATCCATAGAAAGAACGATTGCGGGAGCTGGGAAGTGAATACTTACCTATCGTTGATGCAAAACGATTGGAAACATCGAACACCACGTATTCGTGCAAATTATCGATGGAAAGAACGATTGCGGGAGCCGGGAAGTGAATCCTTACCTACCGTTGATGCAAAACGATTGGAAACATCGAACATCACGTATTCGTGCAAATTATTGATAGAAAGAACGATTGCGGGAGCTGGGAAGTGAATCCTTACCTACCGTCGATGCAAAACGATTGGAAACATCGAATAGCACGTATTCGTGTAAATTATCGATGGAAAGAACGATTGCGGGAGCCGGGAAGTGAATCCTTACTTACCGTTGATGCAAAACGATTGGAAACATCGAACATCACGTATTCGTGCAAATTATCGATAGAAAGAACGATTGCGGGAGCTGGGAAGTGAATCCTTACCTACCGTCGATGCAAAACGATTGGAAACATCGAATAGCACGTATTCGTGCAAAGTATCCATAGAAAGCACGATTGCGGGAGCTGGGAAGTGAATACTTACCTAACGTGGATGCAAAACGATTGGAAACATCGAACACCACGTATTCGTGCAAATTATCGATGGAAAGAACGATTGCGGGAGCCGGGAAGTGAATACTTACCTACCGTTGATGCAAAACGATTGGAAACATCGAATAGCACGTATTCGTGCAAATTATCGATGGAATGAACGATTGCGGGAGCCGGGAAGTGAATGCTTACCTAACGTTGATGCAAAACGATTGGAAACATCGAACATAACGTATTCGTGCAAATTATCTATAGAAAGAACGATTGCGGGAGCTGGGAAGTGAATCCGTACCTACCGTCGATGCAAAACGATTGCAAACATCGAATAGCACGTATTCGTGCAAATTATCCATAGAAAGAACGATTGCGGGAGCTGGGAAGTGAATACTTACCTATCGTTGATGCAAAACAATTGGAAACATCGAACACCACGTATTCGTGCAAATTATCGATGGAAAGAACGATTGCGGGAGCCGGGAAGTGAATCCTTACCTACCGTTGATGCAAAACGATTGGAAACATCGAACATCACGTATTCGTGCAAATTATTGATAGAAAGAACGATTGCGGGAGCTGGGAAGTGAATCCTTACCTACCGTCGATGCAAAACGATTGGAAACATCGAATAGCACGTATTCGTGTAAATTATCGATGGAAAGAACGATTGCGGGAGCCGGGAAGTGAATCCTTACCTACCGTTGATGCAAAACGATTGGAAACATCGAACATCACGTATTCGTGCAAATTATCGATAGAAAGAACGATTGCGGGAGCCGGGAAGTGAATGCTTACCTAACGTTGATGCAAAACGATTGGAAACATCGAACATAACGTATTCGTGCAAATTATCGATAGAAAGAACGATTTCGGGAGTTGGGAAGTGAATCCTTACCTACCGTCGATGCAAAACGATTGGAAACATCGAATAGCACGTATTCGTGCAAATTATCGATGGAAAGAACGATTGCGGGAGCTGGGATGTGAATCCTTACCTACCGTCGATGCAAAACGATTGCAAACATCGAATAGCACGTATTCGTGCAAAGTATCCATAGAAAGCACGATTGCGGGAGCTGGGAAGTGAATACTTACCTAACGTGGATGCAAAACGATTGGAAACATCGAACACCACGTATTCGTGCAAATTATCGTGGAAAGAACGATTGCGGGAGCCGGGAAGTGAATACTTACCTACCGTTGATGCAAAACGATTGGAAACATCGAATAGCACGTATTCGTGCAAATTATCGATGGAAAGAACGATTGCGGGAGCCGGGAAGTGAATGCTTACCTAACGTTGATGCAAAACGATTGGAAACACCGAACATAACGTATTCGTGCAAATTATCGATAGAAAGAACGATTGCGGGAGCTGGGAAGTGAATCCGTACCTACCGTCGATGCAAAACGATTGCAAACATCGAATAGCACGTATTCGTGCAAATTATCGATGGAAAGAACGATTCCGGGAGCCGGGAAGTGAATGCTTACCTAACGTTGATGCAAAACGATTGGAAACATCGAGTAGCACGGTATTCGTGTAAATTATCGATGGAAAGAACGATTGCGGGAGCCGGGAAGTGAATCCTTACCTACCGTTGATGCAAAACGATTGGAAAGATCGAACATCACGTATTCGTGCAAATTATCGATAGAAAGAACGATTGCGGGAGCTGGTAAGTGAATCCTTACCTACCGTCGATGCAAAACGATTGGAAACATCGAACATAACGTATTCGTGCAAATTATCGATAGAAAGAACGGTTGCGGGAGCTGGGAAGTGAATCCGTACCTACCGTTGATGCAAAACGATTGGAAACATCGAACATCACGTATTCGTGCAAATTATCGATGGAAAGAACGATTGCGGGAGCCGGGAAGTGAATGCTTACCTAACGTTGATGCAAAACGATTGGAAACATCGAACATAACGTATTCGTGCAAATTATCGATAGAAAGAACGATTGCGGGAGTTGGGAAGTGAATCCGTACCTACCGTCGATGCAAAACGATTGCAAACATCGAATAGCACGTATTCGTGCAAATTATCCATAGAAAGAACGATTGCGGGAGCTGGGAAGTGAATACTTACCTAACGTTGATGCAAAACGATTGGAAACATCGAACACCACGTATTCGTGCAAATTATCGATGGAAAGAACGATTGCGGGAGCCGGGAAGTGAATCCTTACCTACCGTTGATGCAAAACGATTGGAAACATCGAACATCACGTATTCGTGAAAATTATCGATAGAAAGAACGATTGCGGGAGCTGGGAAGTGAATCCTTACCTACCGTCGTTGCAAAACGATTGGAAACATCGAATAGCACGTATTCGTGTAAATTATCGATGGAAAGAACGATTGCGGGAGCCGGGAAGTGAATCCTTACCTACCGTTGATGCAAAACGATTGGAAACATCGAACATCACGTATTCGTGCAAATTATCGATAGAAAGAACGATTGCGGGAGCTGGGAAGTGAATCCTTACCTACCGTCGATGCAAAACGATTGGAAACATCGAATAGCACGTATTCGTGCAAAGTATCCATAGAAAGCACGATTGCGGGAGCTGGGAAGTGAATACTTACCTAACGTGGATGCAAAACGATTGGAAACATCGAACACCACGTATTCGTGCAAATTATCGATGGAAAGAACGATTGCGGGAGCCGGGAAGTGAATACTTACCTACCGTTGATGCAAAACGATTGGAAACATGGAATACCACGTATTCGTGCAAATTATCGATGGAAAGAACGATTGCGGGAGCCGGGAAGTGAATGCTTACCTAACGTTGATGCAAAACGATTGGAAACATCGAACATAACGTATTCGTGCAAATTATCTATAGAAAGAACGATTGCGGGAGCTGGGAAGTGAATCCGTACCTACCGTCGATGCAAAACGATTGCAAACATCGAATAGCACGTATTCGTGCAAATTATCCATAGAAAGAACGATTGCGGGAGCTGGGAAGTGAATACTTACCTATCGTTGATGCAAAACAATTGGAAACATCGAACACCACGTATTCGTGCAAATTATCGATGGAAAGAACGATTGCGGGAGCCGGGAAGTGAATCCTTACCTACCGTTGATGCAAAACGATTGGAAACATCGAACATCACGTATTCGTGCCAATTATCCAATCGTTTTGCATCGACGGTAGGTAAGGATTCACTTCCCGGCTCCCGCAATCGTTCTTTCCATCGATAATTTGCACGAATACGTGGTGTTCGATGTTTCCAATCGTTCTGCATCAACGTTAAGTAAGTATTCACTTCCCAGCTCCCGCAATCGTTCTTTCTATGGATAATTTGCACGAATACGTGCTATTCGATGTTTGCAATCGTTTTGCATCGACGGTAGGTACGGATTCACTTCCCAGCTCCCGCAATCGTTCTTTCCATCGATAATTTGCACGAATACGTGCCATTCGATGTTTCAAATCGTTTTGCATCAACGTTAGGTAAGCATTCACTTCCCGGCTCCCGCAATCGTTCTTTCCATGGATAATTTGCACGAATACGTGCTATTCGATGTTTCCAATCGTTTTGCATCGACGGTAGGTAAGGATTCACTTCCCAGCTCTCGCAATCGTTCTTTCTATCGATAATTTGCACGAATACGTGATGTTCAATGTTTCCAATCGTTTTGCATCAACGATAGGTAAGGATTCACTTCCCGGCTCCCGCAATCGTTCTTTCCATCGATAATTTGCACGAATACGTGCTATTCGATGTTTGCAATCGTTTTGCATCGACGGTAGGTAAGGATTCACTTCCCAGCTCCCGCAATCGTTCTTTCCATCGATAATTTGCACGAATACGTGCCATTCGATGTTTCCAATCGTTTTGCATCGACGGTAGGTAACGATTCACTTCCCAGCTCCCGCAATCGTTCTTTCTATCGATAATTTGCACGAATACGTGCTATTCGATGTTTCCAATCGTTTTGCATCGACGGTAGGTAAGGATTCACTTCCCAGCTCCCGCAATCGTTCTTTCCATCGATAATTTGCACGAATACGTGCCATTCGATGTTTCCAATCGTTTTGCATCGACGGTAGGTAAGGATTTACTTCCCAGCTCCCGCAATCGTTCTTTCTATCGATAATTTGCACGAATACGTGTTGTTCGATGTTTCCAATCGTTTTGCATCAACGTTAGGTAAGGATTCATTTCCCGGCTCCCGCAATCGTTCTTTCCATCGATAATTTGCACGAATACGTGCTATTCGATGTTTCCAATCGTGTTGCATCGACGGTCGGTAAGCATTCACTTCCCAGTTCCGGCAATCGTTCTTTCCAAATTATCGATAGAAAGAACGATTGCGGGAGCTGGGAAGTGAATCCTTACCTACCGTCGATGCAAAACGATTGCAAACATCGAATAGCACGTATTCGTGCAAATTATCCATAGAAAGAACGATTGCGGGAGCTGGGAAGTGAATACGTACCTAACGTTGATGCAAAACGATTGGAAACATCGAACACCACGTATTCGTGCAAATTATCGATGGAAAGAACGATTGCGGGAGCTGGGAAGTGAATCCTTACCTACCGTCGATGCAAAACGATTGCAAACATCGAATAGCACGTATTCGTGCAAATTATCCATAGAAAGAACGATTGCGGGAGCTGGGACGTGAATACTTACCTACCGTTGATGCAAAACGATTGGAAACATCGAGTACCACGGTATTCGTGCAAATTATCGATGGAAAGAACGATTGCGGGAGCTGGGATGTGAATCCTTACCTACCGTCGATGCAAAACGATTGGAAACATCGAATAGCACGTATTCGTGCAAAGTATTCATAGAAAGCACGATTGCGGGAGCTGGGAAGTGAATACTTACCTAACGTGGATGCAAAACGATTGGAAACATCGAACACCACGTATTCGTGCAAATTATCGATGGAAAGAACGATTGCGGGAGCCGGGAAGTGAATGCTTACCTAACGTTGATGCAAAACGATTGGAAACATCGAACATAACGTATTCGTGCAAATTATCGATAGAAAGAACGATTGCGGAGCTGGGAAGTGAATCCGTACCTACCGTCGATGCAAAACGATTGCAAACATCGAATAGCACGTATTCGTGCAAATTATCGATGGAAAGAACGATTGCGGGAGCCGGGAAGTGAATGCTTACCTAACGTTGATGCAAAACGATTGGAAACATCGAACATAACGTATTCGTGCAAATTATCGATAGAAAGAACGATTGCGGGAGCTGGGAAGTGAATCCGTACCTACCGTCGATGCAAAACGATTGCAAACATCGAATAGCACGTATTCGTGCAAATTATCCATAGAAAGAACGATTGCGGGAGCTGGGAAGTGAATACTTACCTATCGTTGATGCAAAACGATTGGAAACATCGAACACCACGTATTCGTGCAAATTATCGATGGAAAGAACGATTGCGGGAGCTGGGAAGTGAATCCTTACCTACCGTCGATGCAAAACGATTGCAAACATCGAATAGCACGTATTCGTGCAAATTATTGATAGAAAGAACGATTGCGGGAGCTGGGAAGTGAATCCTTACCTACCGTCGATGCAAAACGTTTGGAAACATCGAATAGCACGTATTCGTGTAAATTATCGATGGAAAGAACAATTGCGGGAGCCGGGAAGTGAATCCTTACCTACCGTTGATGCAAAACGATTGGAAACATCGAACATCTCGTATTCGTGCAAATTATCGATAGAAAGAACGATTGCGGGAGCTGGGAAGTGAATCCTTACCTACCGTCGATGCAAAACGATTGGAAACATCGAACATAACGTATTCGTGCAAATTATCGATAGAAAGAACGATTGCGGGAGCCGGGAAGTGAATGCTTACCTAACGTTGATGCAAAACGATTGGAAACCTCGAACATAACGTATTCGTGCAAATTATCGATAGAAAGAACGATTGCGGGAGCTGGGAAGTGAATCCGTACCTACCGTCGATGCAAAACGATTGCAAACATCGAATAGCACGTATTCGTGCAAATTATCCATAGAAAGAACGATTGCGGGAGCTGGGAAGTGAATACTTACCTATCGTTGATGCAAAACGATTGGAAACATCGAACACCACGTATTCGTGCAAATTATCGATGGAAAGAACGATTGCGGGAGCCGGGAAGTGAATCCTTACCTACCGTTGATGCAAAACGATTGGAAACATCGAACATCACGTATTCGTGCAAATTATTGATAGAAAGAACGATTGCGGGAGCTGGGAAGTGAATCCTTACCTACCGTCGATGCAAAACGTTTGGAAACATCGAATAGCACGTATTCGTGTAAATTATCGATGGAAAGAACGATTGCGGGAGCCGGGAAGTGAATCCTTACCTACCGTTGATGCAAAACGATTGGAAACATCGAACATCTCGTATTCGTGCAAATTATCGATAGAAAGAACGATTGCGGGAGCTGGGAAGTGAATCCTTACCTACCGTCGATGCAAAACGATTGGAAACATCGAACATAACGTATTCGTGCAAATTATCGATAGAAAGAACGATTGCGGGAGCCGGGAAGTGAATGCTTACCTAACGTTGATGCAAAACGATTGGAAACCTCGAACATAACGTATTCGTGCAAATTATCGATAGAAAGAACGATTGCGGGAGCTGGGAAGTGAATCCGTACCTACCGTCGATGCAAAACGATTGCAAACATCGAATAGCACGTATTCGTGCAAATTATCCATAGAAAGAAGGATTGCGGGAGCTGGGAAGTGAATACTTACCTATCGTTGATGCAAAACGATTGGAAACATCGAACACCACGTATTCGTGCAAATTATCGATGGAAAGAACGATTGCGGGAGCCGGGAAGTGAATCCTTACCTACCGTTGATGCAAAACGATTGGAAACATCGAACATCACGTATTCGTGCAAATTATTGATAGAAAGAACGATTGCGGGAGCTGGGAAGTGAATCCTTACCTACCGTGGATGCAAAACGATTGGAAACATCGAATATCACGTATTCGTGCCAATTATCCAATCGTTTTGCATCGACGGTAGGTAAGGATTCACTTCCCAGCTCCCGCAATCGTTCTTTCCATCGATAATTTGCACGAATACGTGCTATTCGATGTTTCCAATCGTTTTGCATCAACGTTAGGTAAGGATTCACTTCCCGGCTCCCGCAATCGTTCTTTCCATCGATAATTTGCACGAATACGTGGTGTTCGATGTTTCCAATCGTTCTGCATCAACGTTAGGTAAGTATTCACTTCCCAGCTCCCGCAATCGTTCTTTCTATGGATAATTTGCACGAATACGTGCTATTCGATGTTTGCAATCGTTTTGCATCGACGGTAGGTAAGGATTCACTTCCCAGCTCCCGCAATCGTTCTTTCCATCGATAATTTGCACGAATAAGTGCCATTCGATGTTTCCAATCGTTTTGCATAGACGGTAGGTAAGGATTCACTTCCCAGCTCTCGCAATCGTTCTTTCTATCGATAATTTGCACGAATACGTGATGTTCAATGTTTCCAATCGTTTTGCATCAACGATAGGTAAGGATTCACTTCCCGGCTCCCGCAATCGTTCTTTCCATCGATAATTTGCACGAATACGTGCTATTCGATGTTTGCAATCGTTTTGCATCGACGGTAGGTAAGGATTCACTTCCCAGCTCCCGCAATCGTTCTTTCCATCGATAATTTGCACGAATACGGGCCATTCGATGTTTCCAATCGTTTTGCATCGACGGTAGGTAAGGATTCACTTCCCAGCTCCCGCAATCGTTCTTTCTATCGATAATTTGCACGAATACGTGTTGTTCGATGTTTCCAATCGTTTTGTATCAACGTTAGGTAAGGATTCATTTCCCGGCTCCCGCAATCGTTCTTTCCATCGATAATTTGCACGAATACGTGCTATTCGATGTTTCCAATCATGTTGCATCGACGGTCGGTAAGCATTCACTTCCCAGCTCCGGCAACCGTTCTTTCCAAATTATCGATAGAAAGAACCATTGCGGGAGCTGGGCAGTGAATCCTTACCTACCGTCGATGCAAAACGATTGCAAACATCGAATAGCACGTATTCGTGCAAATTATCCATAGAAAGAACGATTGCGGGAGCTGGGAAGTGAATACTTACCTAACGTTGATGCAAAACGATTGGAAACATCGAACACCACGTATTCGTGCAAATTATCGATGGAAAGAACGATTGCGGGAGCCGGGAAGTGAATGCTTACCTAACGTTGATGCAAAACGATTGGAAACATCGAACATAACGTATTCGTGCAAATTATCGATAGAAAGAACGATTGCGGGAGCTGGGAAGTGAATCCGTACCTACCGTCGATGCAAAACGATTGCAAACATCGAATAGCACGTATTCGTGCAAATTATCGATGGAAAGAACGATTGCGGGAGCCGGGAAGTGAATGCTTACCTAACGTTGATGCAAAACGATTGGAAACATCGAACATAACGTATTCGTGCAAATTATCGATAGAAAGAACGATTGCGGGAGCTGGGAAGTGAATCCGTACCTACCGTCGATGCAAAACGATTGCAAACATCGAATAGCACGTATTCGTGCAAATTATCCATAGAAAGAACGATTGCGGGAGCTGGGAAGTGAATACTTACCTATCGTTGATGCAAAACGATTGGAAACATCGAACACCACGTATTCGTGCAAATTATCGATGGAAAGAACGATTGCGGGAGCCGGGAAGTGAATCCTTACCTACCGTTGATGCAAAACGATTGGAAACATCGAACATCACGTATTCGTGCAAATTATTGATAGAAAGAACGATTGCGGGAGCTGGGAAGTGAATCCTTACCTACCGTCGATGCAAAACGATTGGAAACATCGAATAGCACGTATTCGTGTAAATTATCGATGGAAAGAACGATTGCGGGAGCCGGGAAGTGAATCCTTACCTACCGTTGATGCAAAACGATTGGAAACATCGAACATCACGTATTCGTGCAAATTATCGATAGAAAGAACGATTGCGGGAGCTGGGAAGTGAATCCTTACCTACCGTCGATGCAAAACGATTGGAAACATCGAACATAACGTATTCGTGCAAATTATCGATAGAAAGAACGATTGCGGGAGCCGGGAAGTGAATGCTTACCTAACGTTGATGCAAAACGATTGGAAACCTCGAACATAACGTATTCGTGCAAATTATCGATAGAAAGAACGATTGCGGGAGCTGGGAAGTGAATCCGTACCTACCGTCGATGCAAAACGATTGCAAACATCGAATAGCACGTATTCGTGCAAATTATCCATAGAAAGAACGATTGCGGGAGCTGGGAAGTGAATACTTACCTATCGTTGATGCAAAACGATTGGAAACATCGAACATCACGTATTCGTCCAAATTCTTGATAGAAAGAACGATTGCGGGAGCTGGGAAGTGAATCCTTACCTACCGTCGATGCAAAACGATTGGAAACATCGAATATCACGTATTCGTGCCAATTATCCAATCGTTTTGCATCGACGGTAGGTAAGGATTCACTTCCCGGCTCCCGCAATCGTTCTTTCCATCGATAATTTGCACGAATACGTGCTATTCGATGTTTCCAATCGTGTTGCATCGACGGTCGGTAAGCATTCACTTCCCAGCTCCGGCAATCGTTCTTTCCAAATTATCGATAGAAAGAACCATTGCGGGAGCTGGGCAGTGAATCCTTACCTACCGTCGATGCAAAACGATTGCAAACATCGAATAGCACGTATTCGTGCAAATTATCCATAGAAAGAACGATTGCGGGAGCTGGGAAGTGAATACTTACCTAACGTTGATGCAAAACGATTGGAAACATCGAACACCACGTATTCGTGCAAATTATCGATGGAAAGAACGATTGCGGGAGCCGGGAAGTGAATGCTTACCTAACGTTGATGCAAAACGATTGGAAACATCGGACATAACGTATTCGTCCAAATTCTTGATAGAAAGAACGATTGCGGGAGCTGGGAAGTGAATCCTTACCTACCGTCGATGCAAAACGATTGGAAACATCGAATATCACGTATTCGTGCCAATTATCCAATCGTTTTGCATCGACGGTAGGTAAGGATTCACTTCCCAGCTCCCGCAATCGTTCTTTCCATCGATAATTTGCACGAATACGTGCCATTCGATGTTTCCAATCGTTTTGCATCGACGGTAGGTAAGGATTCACTTCCCAGCTCCCGCAATCGTTCTTTCTATCGATAATTTGCACGAATACGTGATGTTCGATGTTTTCAATCGTTTTCCATCAACGGTAGGTAAGGAATCACTTCCCGGCTACCGCAATCGTTCTTTCCATCGATAATTTGCACGAATACGTGCTATTCGATGTTTCCAATCGTTTTGCATCAACGTTAGGTAAGGATTCACTTCCCGGCTCCCGCAATCGTTCTTTCCATCGATAATTTGCCCGAATACGTGGTGTTCGATGTTTCCAATCGTTCTGCATCAACGTTAGGTAAGTATTCACTTCCCAGCTCCCGCAATCGTTCTTTCTATGGATAATTTGCACGAATACGTGCTATTCGATGTTTGCAATCGTTTTGCATCGACGGTAGGTACGGATTCACTTCCCAGCTCCCGCAATCGTTCTTTCCATGGATAATTTGCACGAATACGTGCTATTCGATGTTTCCAATCGTTTTGCATCAACGGTAGGTAAGTATTCACTTCCCAGCTCCCGCAATCGTTCTTTCTATGGATAATTTGCACGAATACGTGCTATTCGATGTTTGCAATCGTTTTGCATCGACGGTAGGTAAGGATTCACTTCCCAGCTCCCCAATCGTTCTTTCCATCGATAATTTGCACGAATACGTGCCATTCGATGTTTCCAATCGTTTTGCATCGACGGTAGGTAAGGATTCACTTCCCAGCTCCCGCAATCGTTCTTTCCATCGATAATTTGCACGAATACGGGCCATTCGATGTTTCCAATCGTTTTGCATCGACGGTAGGTAAGGATTCACTTCCCAGCTCCCGCAATCGTTCTTTCTATCGATAATTTGCACGAATACGTGTTGTTCGATGTTTCCAATCGTTTTGCATCAACGTTAGGTAAGGATTCATTTCCCGGCTCCCGCAATCGTTCTTTCCATCGATAATTTGCACGAATACGTGCTATTCGATGTTTCCAATCGTGTTGCATCGACGGTCGGTAAGCATTCACTTCCCAGCTCCGGCAATCGTTCTTTCCAAATTATCGATAGAAAGAACCATTGCGGGAGCTGGGCAGTGAATCCTTACCTACCGTCGATGCAAAACGATTGCAAACATCGAATAGCACGTATTCGTGCAAATTATCCATAGAAAGAACGATTGTGGGAGCTGGGAAGTGAATACTTACCTAACGTTGATGCAAAACGATTGGAAGCATCGAACACCACGTATTCGTGCAAATTATAGATGGAAAGAACGATTGCGGGAGCCGGGAAGTGAATGCTTACCTAACGTTGATGCAAAACGATTGGAAACATCGAACATAACGTATTCGTGCAAATTATCGATAGAAAGAACGATTGCGGGAGCTGGGAAGTGAATCCGTACCTACCGTCGATGCAAAACGATTGCAAACATCGAATAGCACGTATTCGTGCAAATTATCGATGGAAAGAACGATTGCGGGAGCCGGGAAGTGAATGCTTACCTAACGTTGATGCAAAACGATTGGAAACATCGAACATAACGTATTCGTGCAAATTATCGATAGAAAGAACGATTGCGGGAGCTGGGAAGTGAATCCGTACCTACCGTCGATGCAAAACGATTGCAAACATCGAATAGCACGTATTCGTGCAAATTATCCATAGAAAGAACGATTGCGGGAGCTGGGAAGTGAATACTTACCTATCGTTGATGCAAAACGATTGGAAACATCGAACACAACGTATTCGTGCAAATTATCGATGGAAAGAACGATTGCGGGAGCCGGGAAGTGAATCCTTACCTACCGTTGATGCAAAACGATTGGAAACATCGAACATCACGTATTCGTGCAAATTATTGATAGAAAGAACGATTGCGGGAGCTGGGAAGTGAATCCTTACCTACCGTCGATGCAAAACGATTGGAAACATCGAATAGCACGTATTCGTGTAAATTATCGATGGAAAGAACGATTGCGGGAGCCGGGAAGTGAATCCTTACCTACCGTTGATGCAAAACGATTGGAAACATCGAACATCACGTATTCGTGCAAATTATCGATAGAAAGAACGATTGCGGGAGCTGGGAAGTGAATCCTTACCTACCGTCGATGCAAAACGATTGGAAACATCGAACATAACGTATTCGTGCAAATTATCGATAGAAAGAACGATTGCGGGAGCCGGGAAGTGAATGCTTACCTAACGTTGATGCAAAACGATTGGAAACCTCGAACATAACGTATTCGTGCAAATTATCGATAGAAAGAACGATTGCGGGAGCTGGGAAGTGAATCCGTACCTACCGTCGATGCAAAACGATTGCAAACATCGAATAGCACGTATTCGTGCAAATTATCCATAGAAAGAACGATTGCGGGAGCTGGGAAGTGAATCCTTACCTACCGTCGATGCAAAACGATTGGAAACATCGAATTTCACGTATTCGTGCCAATTATCCAATCGTTTTGCATCGACGGTAGGTAAGGATTCACTTCCCAGCTCCCGCAATCGTTCTTTCCATCGATAATTTGCACGAATACGTGCCATTCGATGTTTCCAATCGTTTTCCATCAACGGTAGGTAAGGAATCACTTCCCGGCTCCCGCAATCGTTCTTTCCATCGATAATTTGCACGAATACGTGCTATTCGATATTTCCAATCGTTTTGCATCAACGTTAGGTAAGGATTCACTTCCCGGCTCCCGCAATCGTTGTTTCCATCGATAATTTGCACGAATACGTGGTGTTCGATTGTTATGACAGGGCGTCGCTTTTGATGAAGGTTGTAAATCTTCACGATTCCCTGCCAATTCTCCTGCACTTTGGTGTCGTGCAAGAGCCTCGAAAATATGAACTGTTGTTCACGGTGAGGAGCAAGTCGTGGGTGAAGGAATGAAGACACAACCGTTTAACAATAATACTGTTGATATATTTTAAACTGGTGAATTCGACAAGCAGAATTCGATGGTGCTATTCTGACTACTTTCTACCCGTGACTCCCAAATGCTTCTGCCGTCATCGGCACCAACTTCCCCAAAGGAAGCCTACGAAACCCATTGCAGGGGTGGAGTCTTAAAACTAAGGGAATAAGCAATAAAACTATTGGATCAATAACAACTAGGAAGTGGTAAAACGAAAACTGATGATTGGTGGAGGCGTGTCGATATCGAAGATGGTCGTGAAGCGAAAGAAAGGGAAACTCTACCAAATATGGAAACTACGGTACAAACATGAAAGGACAATTTACGACTTCCTGGCTGGTATTGGCGACAATCTAAAAACTAAACAAACGCGAGGCCACCCGAGTCGACCCTTAAAGCCCGGAGACACTTGGGTCCGGCTGAGGCGATGACTCGAGCCTCCGGAACGAAACGCAAGACAACAGCCCTACGCTCGAACTCGATGCAATCCAGACGCGTACCCTCGAACCTAAACAAGGCGATACGCGACTGAACCTTTTTGGCCTCTATGCTGACGTCATAAATACTCGCTCCTCAACATCGATGTTTCCAATCGTTCTGCATCAACGTTAGGTAAGTATTCACTTCCCAGCTCCCGCAATCGTTCTTTCTATGGATAATTTGCACGAATACGTGCTATTCGATGTTTGCAATCGTTTTGCATCGACGGTAGGTACGGATTCACTTCCCAGCTCCCGCAATCGTTCTTTCCATGGATAATTTGCACGAATACGTGCTATTCGATGTTTCCAATCGTTTTGCATCAACGGTAGGTAAGTATTCACTTCCCAGCTCCCGCAATCGTTCTTTCTATGGATAATTTGCACGAATACGTGCTATTCGATGTTTGCAATCGTTTTGCATCGACGGTAGGTAAGGATTCACTTCCCAGCTCCCGCAATCGTTCTTTCCATCGATAATTTGCACGAATACGTGCCATTCGATGTTTCCAATCGTTTTGCATCGACGGTAGGTAAGGATTCACTTCCCAGCTCCCGCAATCGTTCTTTCTATCGATAATTTGCACGAATACGTGCTATTCGATGTTTCCAATCGTTTTGCATCAACGGTAGGTAAGTATTCACTTCCCAGCTCCCGCAATCGTTCTTTCTATCGATAATTTGCACGAATACGTGATGTTCAATGTTTCCAATCGTTTTGCATCAACGATAGGTAAGGATTCACTTCCCGGCTCCCGCAATCGTTCTTTCCATCGATAATTTGCACGAATACGTGCTATTCGATGTTTGCAATCGTTTTGCATCGACGGTAGGTAAGTATTCACTTCCCAGCTCCCGCAATCGTTCTTTCCATCGATAATTTGCACGAATACGTGCCATTCGATGTTTCCAATCGTTTTGCATCGACGGTAGGTAAGGATTCACTTCCCAGCTCCCGCAATCGTTCTTTCTATCGATAATTTGCACGAATACGTGCTATTCGATGTTTCCAATCGTTTTGCATCGACGGTAGGTAAGGATTCACTTCCCAGCTCCCGCAATCGTTCTTTCCATCGATAATTTGCACGAATACGTGCCATTCGATGTTTCCAATCGTTTTGCATCGACGGTAGGTAAGGATTCACTTCCCAGCTCCCGCAATCGTTCTTTCTATCGATAATTTGCACGAATACGTGTTGTTCGATGTTTCCAATCGTTTTGCATCAACGTTAGGTAAGGATTCATTTCCCGGCTCCCGCAATCGTTCTTTCCATCGATAATTTGCACGAATACGTGCTATTCGATGTTTCCAATCGTGTTGCATCGACGGTCGGTAAGCATTCACTTCCCAGCTCCGGCAATCGTTCTTTCCAAATTATCGATAGAAAGAACGATTGCGGGAGCTGGGAAGTGAATCCTTACCTACCGTCGATGCAAAACGATTGCAAACATCGAATAGCACGTATTCGTGCAAATTATCCATAGAAAGAACGATTGCGGGAGCTGGGAAGTGAATCCTTACCTACCGTCGATGCAAAACGATTGGAAACATCGAATAGCACGTATTCGTGCAAATTATCGATGAAAAGAACGATTGCGGGAGCTGGGATGTGTATCCTTACCTACCGTCGATGCAAAACGATTGCAAACATCGAATAGCACGTATTCGTGCAAAGTATCCATAGAAAGCACGATTGCGGGAGCTGGGAAGTGAATACTTACCTACCGTTGATGCAAAACGATTGGAAACATCGAATAGCACGTATTCGTGCAAATTATCGATGGAAAGAACGATTGCGGGAGCCGGGAAGTGAATTCTTACCTACCGTTGATGCAAAACGATTGGAAACATCGAACATAACGTATTCGTGCAAATTATCGATAGAAAGAACGATTGCGGGAGCCGGGAAGTGAATCCTTACCTACCGTTGATGCAAAACGATTGGAAACATCGAACATCACGTATTCGTGCAAATTATCGATAGAAAGAACGATTGCGGGAGCTGGGAAGTGAATCCTTACCTACCGTCGATGCAAAACGATTGGAAACATCGAATATCACGTATTCGTGCCAATTATCCAATCGTTTTGCATCGACGGTAGGTAAGGATTCACTTCCCAGCTCCCGCAATCGTTCTTTCCATCGATAATTTGCACGAATACGTGCCATTCGATGTTTCCAATCGTTTTGTATCAACGTTAGGTAAGCATTCACTTCCCGGCTCCCGCAATCGTTCTTTCCATGGATAATTTGCACGAATACGTGCTATTCGATGTTTCCAATCGTTTTGCATCAACGGTAGGTAAGTATTCACTTCCCAGCTCCCGCAATCGTTCTTTCTATGGATAATTTACACGAATACGTGCTATTCGATGTTTCCAATCGTTTTGCATCGACGGTAGGTAAGGATTCACTTCCCAGCTCCCGCAATCGTTCTTTCTATCAATAATTTGCACGAATACGTGATGTTCGATGTTTCCAATCGTTTTGCATCAACGGTAGGTAAGGATTCACTTCCCGGCTCCCGCAATCGTTCTTTCCATCGATAATTTGCACGAATACGTGGTGTTCGATGTTTCCAATCGTTTTGCATCAACGATAGGTAAGTATTCACTTCCCAGCTCCCGCAATCGTTCTTTCTATGGATAATTTGCACGAATACGTGCTATTCGATTTTTGCAATCGTTTTGCATCGACGGTAGGTACGGATTCACTTCCCAGCTCCCGCAATCGTTCTTTCTATCGATAATTTGCACGAATACGTTATGTTCGATGTTTCCAATCGTTTTGCATCAACGTTAGGCAAGCATTCACTTCCCGGCTCCCGCAATCGTTCTTTCCATCGATAATTTGCACGAATACGTGCTATTCGATGTTTGCAATCGTTTTGCATCAGCGGTAGGTAAGGATTCACTTCCCGGCTCCCGCAATCGTTCTTTCCATCGATAATTTGCACGAATACGTGATGTTCGATGTTTCCAATCGTTTTGCATCAACGGTAGGTAAGGATTCACTTCCCGGCTCCCGCAATCGTTCTTTCCATCGATAATTTGCACGAATACGTGGTGTTCGATGTTTCCAATCGTTTTGCATCAACGATAGGTAAGTATTCACTTCCCAGCTCCCGCAATCGTTCTTTCTATCGATAATTTGCACGAATACGTTATGTTCGATGTTTCCAATCGTTTTGCATCAACGTTAGGTAAGCTTTCACTTCCCGGCTCCCGCAATCGTTCTTTCCATCGATAATTTGCACGAATACGTGGTGTTCGATGTTTCCAATCGTTTTGCATCCACGTTAGGTAAGTATTCACTTCCCAGCTCCCGCAATCGTGCTTTCTATGGATAATTTGCACGAATACGTGCTATTCGATGTTTCCAATCGTTTTGCATCAACGGTAGGTAAGGATTCACTTCCCGGCTCCCGCAATCCTTCTTTCCATCGATAATTTGCACGAATACGTGGTGTTCGATGTTTCCAATCGTTTTGCATCAACGATAGGTAAGTATTCACTTCCCAGCTCCCGCAATCGTTCTTTCTATGGATAATTTGCACGAATACGTGCTATTCGATGTTTGCAATCGTTTTGCATCGACGGTTGGTACGGATTCACTTCCCAGCTCCCGCAATCGTTCTTTCTATCGATAATTTGCACGAATACGTTATGTTCGATGTTTCCAATCGTTTTGCATCAACGTTAGGCAAGCATTCACTTCCCGGCTCCCGCAATCGTTCTTTCCATCGATAATTTGCACGAATACGTGCTATTCGATGTTTGCAATCGTTTTGCATCGACGGTAGGTACGGATTCATTTCCCAGCTCCCGCAATCGTTCTTTCTATCGATAATTTGCACGAATACGTTATGTTCGATGTTTCCAATCGTTTTGCATCAACGTTAGGTAAGCTTTCACTTCCCGGCTCCCGCAATCGTTCTTTCCATCGATAATTTGCACGAATACGTGGTGTTCGATGTTTCCAATCGTTTTGCATCCACGTTAGGTAAGTATTCACTTCCCAGCTCCCGCAATCGTGCTTTCTATGGATAATTTGCACGAATACGTGCTATTCGATGTTTCCAATCGTTTTGCATCGACGGTAGGTAAGGATTCACTTCCCAGCTCCCGCAATCGTTCTTTCCATCGATAATTTGCACGAATACGTGCCATTCGATGTTTCCAATCGTTTTGCATCGACGGTAGGTAAGGATTCACTTCCCAGCTCCCGCAATCGTTCTTTCTATCGATAATTTGCACGAATACGTGCTATTCGATGTTTCCAATCGTTTTGCATCGACGGTAGGTAAGGATTCACTTCCCAGCTCCCGCAATCGTTCTTTCTATCGATAATTTGCACGAATACGTGTTGTTCGATGTTTCCAATCGTTTTGCATCAACGTTAGGTAAGGATTCATTTCCCGGCTCCCGCAATCGTTCTTTCCATCGATAATTTGCACGAATACGTGCTATTCGATGTTTCCAATCGTGTTGCATCGACGGTCGGTAAGCATTCACTTCCCAGCTCCGGCAATCGTTCTTTCCAAATTATCGATAGAAAGAACGATTGCGGGAGCTGGGAAGTGAATCCTTACCTACCGTCGATGCAAAACGATTGCAAACATCGAATAGCACGTATTCGTGCAAAGTATCCATAGAAAGCACGATTGCGGGAGCTGGGAAGTGAATACTTACCTACCGTTGATGCAAAACGATTGGAAACATCGAATAGCACGTATTCGTGCAAATTATCGATGGAAAGAACGATTGCGGGAGCCGGGAAGTGAATGCTTACCTACCGTCGATGCAAAACGATTGCAAACATCGAATAGCACGTATTCGTGCAAAGTATCCATAGAAAGCACGATTGCGGGAGCTGGGAAGTGAATACTTACCTACCGTTGATGCAAAACGATTGGAAACATCGAATAGCACGTATTCGTGCAAATTATCGATGGAAAGAACGATTGCGGGAGCCGGGAAGTGAATGCTTACCTAACGTTGATGCAAAACGATTGGAAACATCGAACATAACGTATTCGTGCAAATTATCGATGGAAAGAACGATTGCGGGAGCCGGGAAGTGAATTCTTACCTACCGTTGATGCAAAACGATTGGAAACATCGAACATAACGTATTCGTGCAAATTATCGATAGAAAGAACGATTGCGGGAGCCGGGAAGTGAATCCTTACCTACCGTTGATGCAAAACGATTGGAAACATCGAACATCACGTATTCGTGCAAATTATCGATAGAAAGAACGATTGCGGGAGCTGGGAAGTGAATCCTTACCTACCGTCGATGCAAAACGATTGGAAACATCGAATATCACGTATTCGTGCCAATTATCCAATCGTTTTGCATCGACGGTAGGTAAGGATTCACTTCCCAGCTCCCGCAATCGTTCTTTCCATCGATAATTTGCACAAATACGTGCCAATCGATGTTTCCAATCGTTTTGTATCAACGTTAGGTAAGCATTCACTTCCCGGCTCCCGCAATCGTTCTTTCCATGGATAATTTGCACGAATACGTGCTATTCGATGTTTCCAATCGTTTTGCATCAACGGTAGGTAAGTATTCACTTCCCAGCTCCCGCAATCGTTCTTTCTATGGATAATTTGCACGAATACGTGCTATTCGATGTTTGCTATCGTTTTGCATCGACGGTAGGTATGGATTCACTTCCCAGCTCTCGCAATCGTTCTTTCTATCGATAATTTGCACGAATACGTGATGTTCAATGTTTCCAATCGTTTTGCATCAACGATAGGTAAGGATTCACTTCCCGGCTCCCGCAATCGTTCTTTCCATCGATAATTTGCACGAATACGTGCTATTCGATGTTTGCAATCGTTTTGCATCGACGGTAGGTAAGGATTCACTTCCCAGCTCCCGCAATCGTTCTTTCCATCGATAATTTGCACGAATACGTGCCATTCGATGTTTCCATTCGTTTTGCATCGACGGTAGGTAAGGATTCACTTCCCAGCTCCCGCAATCGTTCTTTCTATCGATAATTTGCACGAATACGTGCTATTCGATGTTTCCAATCGTTTTGCATCGACGGTAGGTAAGGATTCCCTTCCCAGCTCCCGCAATCGTTCTTTCCATCGATAATTTGCACGAATACGTGCCATTCGATGTTTCCAATCGTTTTGCATCGACGGTAGGTAAGGATTCACTTCCCAGCTCCCGCAATCGTTCTTTCTATCGATAATTTGCACGAATACGTGTTGTTCGATGTTTCCAATCGTTTTGCATCAACGTTAGGTAAGGATTCATTTCCCGGCTCCCGCAATCGTTCTTTCCATCGATAATTTGCACGAATACGTGTTGTTCGATGTTTCCAATCGTTTTGCATCAACGGTAGGTAAGTAATCACTTCCCAGCTCCCGCAATCGTTCTTTCTATGGATAATTTGCACGAATACGTGCTATTCGATGTTTGCAATCGTTTTGCATCGACGGTAGGTAAGGATTCACTTCCCAGCTCCCGCAATCGTTCTTTCCATCGATAATTTGCACGAATACGTGCCATTCGATGTTTCCAATCGTTTTGCATCAACGTTAGGTAAGCATTCACTTCCCGGCTCCCGCAATCGTTCTTTCCATGGATAATTTGCACGAATACGTGCTATTCGATGTTTCCAATCGTTTTGCATCAACGGTAGGTAAGTATTCACTTCCCAGCTCCCGCAATCGTTCTTTCTATGGATAATTTGCACGAATACGTGCTATTCGATGTTTGCAATCGTTTTGCATCGACGGTAGGTAAGGATTCACTTCCCAGCTCCCGCAATCGTTCTTTCCATCGATAATTTGCACGAATAAGTGCCATTCGATGTTTCCAATCGTTTTGCATAGACGGTAGGTAAGGATTCACTTCCCAGCTCTCGCAATCGTTCTTTCTATCGATAATTTGCACGAATACGTGATGTTCAATGTTTCCAATCGTTTTGCATCAACGATAGGTAAGGATTCACTTCCCGGCTCCCGCAATCGTTCTTTCCATCGATAATTTGCACGAATACGTGCTATTCGATGTTTGCAATCGTTTTGCATCGACGGTAGGTAAGGATTCACTTCCCAGCTCCCGCAATCGTTCTTTCCATCGATAATTTGCACGAATACGGGCCATTCGATGTTTCCAATCGTTTTGCATCGACGGTAGGTAAGGATTCACTTCCCAGCTCCCGCAATCGTTCTTTCTATCGATAATTTGCACGAATAAGTGTTGTTCGATGTTTCCAATCGTTTTGCATCAACGTTAGGTAAGGATTCATTTCCCGGCTCCCGCAATCGTTCTTTCCATCGATAATTTGCACGAATACGTGCTATTCGATGTTTCCAATCGTTTTGCATCAACGGTAGGTAAGTATTCACTTCCCAGCTCCCGCAATCGTTCTTTCCATCGATAATTTGCACGAATACGTGCTATTCGATGTTTCCAATCGTGTTGCATCGACGGTCGGTAAGCATTCACTTCCCAGCTCCGGCAATCGTTCTTTCCAAATTATCGATAGAAAGAACCATTGCGGGAGCTGGGCAGTGAATCCTTACCTACCGTCGATGCAAAACGATTGCAAACATCGAATAGCACGTATTCGTGCAAATTATCCATAGAAAGAACGATTGCGGGAGCTGGGAAGTGAATACTTACCTAACGTTGATGCAAAACGATTGGAAACATCGAACACCACGTATTCGTGCAAATTATCGATGGAAAGAACGATTGCGGGAGCTGGGAAGTGAATCCTTACCTACCGTCGATGCAAAACGATTGGAAACATCGAATAGCACGTATTCGTGCAAATTATCGATGGAAAGACGATTGCGGGAGCTGGGATGTGAATCCTTACCTACCGTCGATGCAAAACGATTGCAAACATCGAATAGCACGTATTCGTGCAAAGTATCCATAGAAAGCACGATTGCGGGAGCTGGGAAGTGAATACTTACCTAACGTGGATGCAAAACGATTGGAAACATCGAACACCACGTATTCGTGCAAATTATCGATGGAAAGAACGATTGCGGGAGCCGGGAAGTGAAAGCTTACCTAACGTTGATGCAAAACGATTGGAAACATCGAACATAACGTATTCGTGCAAATTATCGATAGAAAGAACGATTGCGGGAGCTGGGAAATGAATCCGTACCTACCGTCGATGCAAAACGATTGCAAACATCGAATAGCACGTATTCGTGCAAATTATCGATGGAAAGAACGATTGCGGGAGCCGGGAAGTGAATGCTTGCCTAACGTTGATGCAAAACGATTGGAAACATCGAACATAACGTATTCGTGCAAATTATCGATAGAAAGAACGATTGCGGGAGCTGGGAAGTGAATCCGTACCTACCGTCGATGCAAAACGATTGCAAACATCGAATAGCACGTATTCGTGCAAATTATCCATAGAAAGAACGATTGCGGGAGCTGGGAAGTGAATACTTACCTATCGTTGATGCAAAACGATTGGAAACATCGAACACCACGTATTCGTGCAAATTATCGATGGAAAGAACGATTGCGGGAGCCGGGATGTGAATCCTTACCTACCGTCGATGCAAAACGATTGGAAACATCGAATAGCACGTATTCGTGCAAATTATCGATAGAAAGAACGATTGCGGGAGCTGGGAAGTGAATCCTTACCTACCGTCGATGCAAAACGATTGGAAACATCGAATATCACGTATTCGTGCCAATTATCCAATCGTTTTGCATCGACGGTAGGTAAGGATTCACTTCCCAGCTCCCGCAATCGTTCTTTCCATCGATAATTTGCACGAATACGTGCCATTCGATGTTTCCAATCGTTTTGCATCGACGGTAGGTAAGGATTCACTTCCCAGCTCCCGCAATCGTTCTTTCTATCGATAATTTGCACGAATACGTGCTATTCGATGTTTCCAATCGTTTTGCATCGACGGTAGGTAAGGATTCACTTCCCAGCTCCCGCAATCGTTCTTTCCATCGATAATTTGCACGAATACGTGCCATTCGATGTTTCCAATCGTTTTGCATCGACGGTAGGTAAGGATTCACTTCCCAGCTCCCGCAATCGTTCTTTCTATCGATAATTTGCACGAATACGTGTTGTTCGATGTTTCCAATCGTTTTGCATCAACGTTAGGTAAGGATTCATTTCCCGGCTCCCGCAATCGTTCTTTCCATCGATAATTTGCACGAATACGTGCTATTCGATGTTTCCAATCGTGTTGCATCGACGGTCGGTAAGCATTCACTTCCCAGCTCCGGCAATCGTTCTTTCCAAATTATCGATAGAAAGAACGATTGCGGGAGCCGGGAAGTGAATGCTTACCTACCGTCGATGCAAAGCGATTGCAAACATCGAATAGCACGTATTCGTGCAAAGTATCCATAGAAAGCACGATTGCGGGAGCTGGGAAGTGAATACTTACCTACCGTTGATGCAAAACGATTGGAAACATCGAATAGCACGTATTCGTGCAAATTATCGATGGAAAGAACGATTGCGGGAGCCGGGAAGTGAATGCTTACCTAACGTTGATGCAAAACGATTGGAAACATCGAACATAACGTATTCGTGCAAATTATCGATGGAAAGAACGATTGCGGGAGCCGGGAAGTGAATTCTTACCTACCGTTGATGCAAAACGATTGGAAACATCGAACATAACGTATTCGTGCAAATTATCGATAGAAAGAACGATTGCGGGAGCCGGGAAGTGAATCCTTACCTACCGTTGATGCAAAACGATTGGAAACATCGAACATCACGTATTCGTGCAAATTATCGATAGAAAGAACGATTGCGGGAGCTGGGAAGTGAATCCTTACCTACCGTCGATGCAAAACGATTGGAAACATCGAATATCACGTATTCGTGCCAATTATCCAATCGTTTTCCATCGACGGTAGGTAAGGATTCACTTCCCAGCTCCCGCAATCGTTCTTTCCATCGATAATTTGCACGAATACGTGCCAATCGATGTTTCCAATCGTTTTGTATCAACGTTAGGTAAGCATTCACTTCCCGGCTCCCGCAATCGTTCTTTCCATGGATAATTTGCACGAATACGTGCTATTCGATGTTTCCAATCGTTTTGCATCAACGGTAGGTAAGTATTCACTTCCCAGCTCCCGCAATCGTTCTTTCTATCGATAATTTGCACGAATACGTGATGTTCAATGTTTCCAATCGTTTTGCATCAACGATAGGTAAGGATTCACTTCCCGGCTCCCGCAATCGTTCTTTCCATCGATAATTTGCACGAATACGTGCTATTCGATGTTTGCAATCGTTTTGCATCGACGGTAGGTAAGGATTCACTTCCCAGCTCCCGCAATCGTTCTTTCCATCGATAATTTGCACGAATACGTGCCATTCGATGTTTCCATTCGTTTTGCATCGACGGTAGGTAAGGATTCACTTCCCAGCTCCCGCAATCGTTCTTTCTATCGATAATTTGCACGAATACGTGCTATTCGATGTTTCCAATCGTTTTGCATCGACGGTAGGTAAGGATTCCCTTCCCAGCTCCCGCAATCGTTCTTTCCATCGATAATTTGCACGAATACGTGCCATTCGATGTTTCCAATCGTTTTGCATCAACGTTAGGTAAGCATTCACTTCCCGGCTCCCGCAATCGTTCTTTCCATGGATAATTTGCACGAATACGTGCTATTCGATGTTTCCAATCGTTTTGCATCAACGGTAGGTAAGTATTCACTTCCCAGCTCCCGCAATCGTTCTTTCTATGGATAATTTGCACGAATACGTGCTATTCGATGTTTGCAATCGTTTTGCATCGACGGTAGGTAAGGATTCACTTCCCAGCTCCCGCAATCGTTCTTTCCATCGATAATTTGCACGAATAAGTGCCATTCGATGTTTCCAATCGTTTTGCATAGACGGTAGGTAAGGATTCACTTCCCAGCTCTCGCAATCGTTCTTTCTATCGATAATTTGCACGAATACGTGATGTTCAATGTTTCCAATCGTTTTGCATCAACGATAGGTAAGGATTCACTTCCCGGCTCCCGCAATCGTTCTTTCCATCGATAATTTGCACGAATACGTGTGTGACGTCTGCCGGCATCGCCTTAGACGTATTGATTTAGATCGTCGTCGGTAAAGAGAACGCCCTCCATACGTTCCTCTTCTAATTCTATTTCTAAGCGCCTGAAGTTGGTACGCAGGATTCGCCACCAGGTCGCCATCGTCGTCGTCGTCTTCGCGCAAGTGGTCGCCCCTTGGCCACTTCATATATATATAAGTTCCGATCCTGAATCCTTGCGTCTGGGGCAGGAGTCGACTGCAGCCCTACTGATGAGTCTAGGCGGTCGATTCCGAGACGAAACGCACATCCAAACTCCAATATCCTTTTTCCTTCCTCGACATGCCTCCTCTCCCCGGAGAAATTACGGTCCTCAGCAAGTTGTTGCAGCGGCGGGCTGGGTGACGTGGCAAGATCCCTACGTTGCGTCCCACCTTAGGGCCGGGACGTAACAAATTTGGTGACAGCGGTGGGATACTCGCCGAGGATAGGAGGGGAAGGAGCGTCGTTAAGATGCCTGAACGGCATCTTCCCCTAAGGATGGAGGTGTGACGTCTGCCGGCATCGCCTTAGACGTATTGATTTAGATCGTCGTCGGTAAAGAGAACGCCCTCCATACGTTCCTCTTCTAATTCTATTTCTAAGCGCCTGAAGTTGGTACGCAGGATTCGCCACCAGGTCGCCATCGTCGTCGTCGTCTTCGCGCAAGTGGTCGCCCCTTGGCCACTTCATATATATATAAGTTCCGATCCTGAATCCTTGCGTCTGGGGCAGGAGTCGACTGCAGCCCTACTGATGAGTCTAGGCGGTCGATTCCGAGACGAAACGCACATCCAAACTCCAATATCCTTTTTCCTTCCTCGACATGCCTCCTCACCCCGGAGAAATTACGGTCCTCAGCAAGTTGTTGCAGCGGCGGGCTGGGTGACGTGGCAAGATCCCTACGTTGCGTCCCACCTTAGGGCCGGGACGTAACACGTGCTATTCGATGTTTGCAATCGTTTTGCATCGACGGTAGGTAAGGATTCACTTCCCAGCTCCCGCAATCGTTCTTTCCATCGATAATTTGCACGAATACGGGCCATTCGATGTTTCCAATCGTTTTGCATCGACGGTAGGTAAGGATTCACTTCCCAGCTCCCGCAATCGTTCTTTCTATCGATAATTTGCACGAATAAGTGTTGTTCGATGTTTCCAATCGTTTTGCATCAACGTTAGGTAAGGATTCATTTCCCGGCTCCCGCAATCGTTCTTTCCATCGATAATTTGCACGAATACGTGCTATTCGATGTTTCCAATCGTGTTGCATCGACGGTCGGTAAGCATTCACTTCCCAGCTCCGGCAATCGTTCTTTCCAAATTATCGATAGAAAGAACCATTGCGGGAGCTGGGCAGTGAATCCTTACCTACCGTCGATGCAAAACGATTGCAAACATCGAATAGCACGTATTCGTACAAATTATCCATAGAAAGAACGATTGCGGGAGCTGGGAAGTGAATACTTACCTAACGTTGATGCAAAACGATTGGAAACATCGAACACCACGTATTCGTGCAAATTATCGATGGAAAGAACGATTGCGGGAGCTGGGAAGTGAATCCTTACCTACCGTCGATGCAAAACGATTGGAAACATCGAATAGCACGTATTCGTGCAAATTATCGATGGAAAGACGATTGCGGGAGCTGGGATGTGAATCCTTACCTACCGTCGATGCAAAACGATTGCAAACATCGAATAGCACGTATTCGTGCAAAGTATCCATAGAAAGCACGATTGCGGGAGCTGGGAAGTGAATACTTACCTAACGTGGATGCAAAACGATTGGAAACATCGAACACCACGTATTCGTGCAAATTATCGATGGAAAGAACGATTGCGGGAGCCGGGAAGTGAAAGCTTACCTAACGTTGATGCAAAACGATTGGAAACATCGAACATAACGTATTCGTGCAAATTATCGATAGAAAGAACGATTGCGGGAGCTGGGAAATGAATCCGTACCTACCGTCGTTGCAAAACGATTGCAAACATCGAATAGCACGTATTCATGCAAATTATCGATGGAAAGAACGATTGCGGGAGCCGGGAAGTGAATGCTTGCCTAACGTTGATGCAAAACGATTGGAAACATCGAACATAACGTATTCGTGCAAATTATCGATAGAAAGAACGATTGCGGGAGCCGGGAAGTGAATTCTTACCTACCGTTGATGCAAAACGATTGGAAACATCGAACATAACGTATTCGTGCAAATTATCGATAGAAAGAACGATTGCGGGAGCCGGGAAGTGAATCCTTACCTACCGTTGATGCAAAACGATTGGAAACATCGAACATCACGTATTCGTGCAAATTATCGATAGAAAGAACGATTGCGGGAGCTGGGAAGTGAATCCTTACCTACCGTCGATGCAAAACGATTGGAAACATCGAATATCACGTATTCGTGCCAATTATCCAATCGTTTTCCATCGACGGTAGGTAAGGATTCACTACCCAGCTCCCGCAATCGTTCTTTCCATCGATAATTTGCACGAATACGTGCCAATCGATGTTTCCAATCGTTTTGTATCAACGTTAGGTAAGCATTCACTTCCCGGCTCCCGCAATCGTTCTTTCCATGGATAATTTGCACGAATACGTGCTATTCGATGTTTCCAATCGTTTTGCATCAACGGTAGGTAAGTATTCACTTCCCAGCTCCCGCAATCGTTCTTTCTATGGATAATTTGCACGAATACGTGCTATTCGATGTTTGCAATCGTTTTGCATCGACGGTAGGTATGGATTCACTTCCCAGCTCTCGCAATCGTTCTTTCTATCGATAATTTGCACGAATACGTGATGTTCAATGTTTCCAATCGTTTTGCATCAACGATAGGTAAGGATTCACTTCCCGGCTCCCGCAATCGTTCTTTCCATCGATAATTTGCACGAATACGTGCTATTCGATGTTTGCAATCGTTTTGCATCG
The DNA here is from genome assembly GCA_963583965.1 of Nomada ferruginata. Lineage (NCBI taxonomy): Eukaryota > Metazoa > Arthropoda > Insecta > Hymenoptera > Apidae > Nomada > Nomada ferruginata. Next base: position 410,698 of record OY757225.1, on the reverse strand, counting down.
ACGGTAGGTAAGGATTCACTTCCCAGCTCCCGCAATCGTTCTTTCCATCGATAATTTGCACGAATACGTGCCATTCGATGTTTCCATTCGTTTTGCATCGACGGTAGGTAAGGATTCACTTCCCAGCTCCCGCAATCGTTCTTTCTATCGATAATTTGCACGAATACGTGCTATTCGATGTTTCCAATCGTTTTGCATCGACGGTAGGTAAGGATTCCCTTCCCAGCTCCCGCAATCGTTCTTTCCATCGATAATTTGCACGAATACGTGCCATTCGATGTTTCCAATCGTTTTGCATCGACGGTAGGTAAGGATTCACTTCCCAGCTCCCGCAATCGTTCTTTCTATCGATAATTTGCACGAATACGTGTTGTTCGATGTTTCCAATCGTTTTGCATCAACGTTAGGTAAGGATTCATTTCCCGGCTCCCGCAATCGTTCTTTCCATCGATAATTTGCACGAATACGTGTTGTTCGATGTTTCCAATCGTTTTGCATCAACGGTAGGTAAGTAATCACTTCCCAGCTCCCGCAATCGTTCTTTCTATGGATAATTTGCACGAATACGTGCTATTCGATGTTTGCAATCGTTTTGCATCGACGGTAGGTAAGGATTCACTTCCCAGCTCCCGCAATCGTTCTTTCCATCGATAATTTACACGAATACGTGCGATTCGATGTTTCCAATCGTTTTGCATCAACGTTAGGTAAGCATTCACTTCCCGGCTCCCGCAATCGTTCTTTCCATGGATAATTTGCACGAATACGTGCTATTCGATGTTTCCAATCGTTTTGCATCAACGGTAGGTAAGTATTCACTTCCCAGCTCCCGCAATCGTTCTTTCTATGGATAATTTGCACGAATACGTGCTATTCGATGTTTGCAATCGTTTTGCATCGACGGTAGGTAAGGATTCACTTCCCAGCTCCCGCAATCGTTCTTTCCATCGATAATTTGCACGAATAAGTGCCATTCGATGTTTCCAATCGTTTTGCATAGACGGTAGGTAAGGATTCACTTCCCAGCTCTCGCAATCGTTCTTTCTATCGATAATTTGCACGAATACGTGATGTTCAATGTTTCCAATCGTTTTGCATCAACGATAGGTAAGGATTCACTTCCCGGCTCCCGCAATCGTTCTTTCCATCGATAATTTGCACGAATACGTGTGTGACGTCTGCCGGCATCGCCTTAGACGTATTGATTTAGATCGTCGTCGGTAAAGAGAACGCCCTCCATACGTTACTCTTCTAATTCTATTTCTAAGCGCCTGAAGTTGGTACGCAGGATTCGCCACCAGGTCGCCATCGTCGTCGTCGTCTTCGCGCAAGTGGTCGCCCCTTGGCCACTTCATATATATATAAGTTCCGATCCTGAATCCTTGCGTCTGGGGCAGGAGTCGACTGCAGCCCTACTGATGAGTCTAGGCGGTCGATTCCGAGACGAAACGCACATCCAAACTCCAATATCCTTTTTCCTTCCTCGACATGCCTCCTCTCCCCGGAGAAATTACGGTCCTCAGCAAGTTGTTGCAGCGGCGGGCTGGGTGACGTGGCAAGATCCCTACGTTGCGTCCCACCTTAGGGCCGGGACGTAACAAATTTGGTGACAGCGGTGGGATACTCGCCGAGGATAGGAGGGGAAGGAGCGTCGTTAAGATGCCTGAACGGCATCTTCCCCTAAGGATGGAGGTGTGACGTCTGCCGGCATCGCCTTAGACGTATTGATTTAGATCGTCGTCGGTAAAGAGAACGCCCTCCATACGTTCCTCTTCTAATTCTATTTCTAAGCGCCTGAAGTTGGTACGCAGGATTCGCCACCAGGTCGCCATCGTCGTCGTCGTCTTCGCGCAAGTGGTCGCCCCTTGGCCACTTCATATATATATAAGTTCCGATCCTGAATCCTTGTGTCTGGGGCAGGAGTCGACTGCAGCCCTACTGATGAGTCTAGGCGGTCGATTCCGAGACGAAACGCACAACCAAACTCCAATATCCTTTTTCCTTCCTCGACATGCCTCCTCTCCCCGGAGAAATTACGGTCCTCAGCAAGTTGTTGCAGCGGCGGGCTGGGTGACGTGGCAAGATCCCTACGTTGCGTCCCACCTTAGGGCCGGGACGTAACACGTGCTATTCGAAGTTTGCAATCGTTTTGCATCGACGGTAGGTAAGGATTCACTTCCCAGCTCCCGCAATCGTTCTTTCCATCGATAATTTGCACGAATACGGGCCATTCGATGTTTCCAATCGTTTTGCATCGACGGTAGGTAAGGATTCACTTCCCAGCTCCAGCAATCGTTCTTTCTATCGATAATTTGCACGAATAAGTGTTGTTCGATGTTTCCAATCGTTTTGCATCAACGTTAGGTAAGGATTCATTTCCCGGCTCCCGCAATCGTTCTTTCCATCGATAATTTGCACGAATACGTGCTATTCGATGTTTCCAATCGTGTTGCATCGACGGTCGGTAAGCATTCACTTCCCAGCTCCGGCAATCGTTCTTTCCAAATTATCGATAGAAAGAACCATTGCGGGAGCTGGGCAGTGAATCCTTACCTACCGTCGATGCAAAACGATTGCAAACATCGAATAGCACGTATTCGTGCAAATTATCCATAGAAAGAACGATTGCGGGAGCTGGGAAGTGAATACTTACCTAACGTTGATGCAAAACGATTGGAAACATCGAACACCACGTATTCGTGCAAATTATCGATGGAAAGAACGATTGCGGGAGCTGGGAAGTGAATCCTTACCTACCGTCGATGCAAAACGATTGGAAACATCGAATAGCACATATTCGTGCAAATTATCGATGGAAAGACGATTGCGGGAGCTGGGATGTGAATCCTTACCTACCGTCGATGCAAAACGATTGCAAACATCGAATAGCACGTATTCGTGCAAAGTATCCATAGAAAGCACGATTGCGGGAGCTGGGAAGTGAATACTTACCTAACGTGGATGCAAAACGATTGGAAACATCGAACACCACGTATTCGTGCAAATTATCGATGGAAAGAACGATTGCGGGAGCCGGGAAGTGAAAGCTTACCTAACGTTGATGCAAAACGATTGGAAACATCGAACATAACGTATTCGTGCAAATTATCGATAGAAAGAACGATTGCGGGAGCTGGGAAATGAATCCGTACCTACCGTCGATGCAAAACGATTGCAAACATCGAATAGCACGTATTCATGCAAATTATCGATGGAAAGAACGATTGCGGGAGCCGGGAAGTGAATGCTTGCCTAACGTTGATGCAAAACGATTGGAAACATCGAACATAACGTATTCGTGCAAATTATCGATAGAAAGAACGATTGCGGGAGCTGGGAAGTGAATCCGTACCTACCGTCGATGCAAAACGATTGCAAACATCGAATAGCACGTATTCGTGCAAATTATCCATAGAAAGAACGATTGCGGGAGCTGGGAAGTGAATACTTACCTATCGTTGATGCAAAACGATTGGAAACATCGAACACCACGTATTCGTGCAAATTATCGATGGAAAGAACGCTTGCGGGAGCCGGGAAGTGAATCCTTACCTACCGTTGATGCAAAACGATTGGAAACATCGAACATCACGTATTCGTGCAAATTATTGATAGAAAGAACGATTGCGGGAGCTGGGAAGTGAATCCTTACCTACCGTCGATGCAAAACGATTGGAAACATCGAACATCACGTATTCGTGCAAATTATCGATAGAAAGAACGATTGCGGGAGCTGGGAAGTGAATCCTTACCTACCGTCGATGCAAAACGATTGGAAACATCGAATATCACGTATTCGTGCCAATTATCCAATCGTTTTGCATCGACGGTAGGTAAGGATTCACTTCCCAGCTCCCGCAATCGTTCTTTCCATCGATAATTTGCACGAATACGTGCCATTCGATGTTTCCAATCGTTTTGCATCGACGGTAGGTAAGGATTCACTTCCCAGCTCCCGCAATCGTTCTTTCTATCGATAATTTGCACGAATACGTGCTATTCGATGTTTCCAATCGTTTTGCATCGACGGTAGGTAAGGATTCACTTCCCAGCTCCCGCAATCGTTCTTTCCATCGATAATTTGCACGAATACGTGCCATTCGATGTTTCCAATCGTTTTGCATCGACGGTAGGTAAGGATTCACTTCCCAGCTCCCGCAATCGTTCTTTCTATCGATAATTTGCACGAATACGTGTTGTTCGATGTTTCCAATCGTTTTGCATCAACGTTAGGTAAGCTTTCACTTCCCGGCTCCCGCAATCGTTCTTTCCATCGATAATTTGCACGAATACGTGGTGTTCGATGTTTCCAATCGTTTTGCATCCACGGTCGGTAAGTATTCACTTCCCAGCTCCCGCAATCGTGCTTTCTATGGATAATTTGCACGAATACGTGCTATTCGATGTTTCCAATCGTTTTGCATCGACGGTAGGTAAGGATTCACTTCCCAGCTCCCGCAATCGTTCTTTCCATCGATAATTTGCACGAATACGTGCCATTCGATGTTTCCAATCGTTTTGCATCGACGGTAGGTAAGGATTCACTTCCCAGCTCCCGCAATCGTTCTTTCTATCGATAATTTGCACGAATACGTGCTATTCGATGTTTCCAATCGTTTTGCATCGACGGTAGGTAAGGATTCACTTCCCAGCTCCCGCAATCGTTCTTTCCATCGATAATTTGCACGAATACGTGCCATTCGATGTTTCCAATCGTTTTGCATCGACGGTAGGTAAGGATTCACTTCCCAGCTCCCGCAATCGTTCTTTCTATCGATAATTTGCACGAATACGTGTTGTTCGATGTTTCCAATCGTTTTGCATCGACGGTAGGTAAGGATTCACTTCCCAGCTCCCGCAATCGTTCTTTCCATCGATAATTTGCACGAATACGTGCCATTCGATGTTTCCAATCGTTTTGCATCGACGGTAGGTAAGGATTCACTTCCCAGCTCCCGCAATCGTTCTTTCTATCGATAATTTGCACGAATACGTGCTATTCGATGTTTCCAATCGTTTTGCATCGACGGTAGGTAAGGATTCACTTCCCAGCTCCCGCAATCGTTCTTTCCATCGATAATTTGCACGAATACGTGCCATTCGATGTTTCCAATCGTTTTGCATCGACGGTAGGTAAGGATTCACTTCCCAGCTCCCGCAATCGTTCTTTCTATCGATAATTTGCACGAATACGTGTTTTTCGATGTTTCCAATCGTTTTGCATCAACGTTAGGTAAGGATTCATTTCCCGGCTCCCGCAATCGTTCTTTCCATCGATAATTTGCACGAATACGTGCTATTCGATGTTTCCAATCTTGTTGCATCGACGGTCGGTAAGCATTCACTTCCCAGCTCCGGCAATCGTTCTTTCCAAATTATCGATAGAAAGAACGATTGCGGGAGCTGGGAAGTGAATCCTTACCTACCGTCGATGCAAAACGATTGGAAACATCGAATATCACGTATTCGTGCCAATTATCCAATCGTTTTGCATCGACGGTAGGTAAGGATTCACTTCCCAGCTCCCGCAATCGTTCTTTCCATCGATAATTTGCACGAATACGTGCCATTCGATGTTTCCAATCGTTTTGCATCGACGGTAGGTAAGGATTCACTTCCCAGCTCCCGCAATCGTTCTTTCTATCGATAATTTGCACGAATACGTGCTATTCGATGTTTCCAATCGTTTTGCATCGACGGTAGGTAAGGATTCACTTCCCAGCTCCCGCAATCGTTCTTTCCATCGATAATTTGCACGAATACGTGCCATTCGATGTTTCCAATCGTTTTGCATCGACGGTAGGTAAGGATTCACTTCCCAGCTCCCGCAATCGTTCTTTCTATCGATAATTTGCACGAATACGTGTTGTTCGATGTTTCCAATCGTTTTGCATCAACGTTAGGTAAGCTTTCACTTCCCGGCTCCCGCAATCGTTCTTTCCATCGATAATTTGCACGAATACGTGGTGTTCGATGTTTCCAATCGTTTTGCATCCACGGTCGGTAAGTATTCACTTCCCAGCTCCCGCAATCGTGCTTTCTATGGATAATTTGCACGAATACGTGCTATTCGATGTTTCCAATCGTTTTGCATCGACGGTAGGTAAGGATTCACTTCCCAGCTCCCGCAATCGTTCTTTCCATCGATAATTTGCACGAATACGTGCCATTCGATGTTTCCAATCGTTTTGCATCGACGGTAGGTAAGGATTCACTTCCCAGCTCCCGCAATCGTTCTTTCTATCGATAATTTGCACGAATACGTGCTATTCGATGTTTCCAATCGTTTTGCATCGACGGTAGGTAAGGATTCACTTCCCAGCTCCCGCAATCGTTCTTTCCATCGATAATTTGCACGAATACGTGCCATTCGATGTTTCCAATCGTTTTGCATCGACGGTAGATAAGGATTCACTTCCCAGCTCCCGCAATCGTTCTTTCTATCGATAATTTGCACGAATACGTGTTGTTCGATGTTTCCAATCGTTTTGCATCGACGGTAGGTAAGGATTCACTTCCCAGCTCCCGCAATCGTTCTTTCCATCGATAATTTGCACGAATACGTGCCATTCGATGTTTCCAATCGTTTTGCATCGACGGTAGGTAAGGATTCACTTCCCAGCTCCCGCAATCGTTCTTTCTATCGATAATTTGCACGAATACGTGCTATTCGATGTTTCCAATCGTTTTGCATCGACGGTAGGTAAGGATTCACTTCCCAGCTCCCGCAATCGTTCTTTCCATCGATAATTTGCACGAATACGTGCCATTCGATGTTTCCAATCGTTTTGCATCGACGGTAGGTAAGGATTCACTTCCCAGCTCCCGCAATCGTTCTTTCTATCGATAATTTGCACGAATACGTGTTTTTCGATGTTTCCAATCGTTTTGCATCAACGTTAGGTAAGGATTCATTTCCCGGCTCCCGCAATCGTTCTTTCCATCGATAATTTGCACGAATACGTGCTATTCGATGTTTCCAATCTTGTTGCATCGACGGTCGGTAAGCATTCACTTCCCAGCTCCGGCAATCGTTCTTTCCAAATTATCGATAGAAAGAACGATTGCGGGAGCTGGGAAGTGAATCCTTACCTACCGTCGATGCAAAACGATTGCAAACATCGAATAGCACGTATTCGTGCAAATTATCCATAGAAAGAACGATTGCGGGAGCTGGGAAGTGAATACTTACCTACCGTCGATGCAAAACGATTGGAAACATCGAATAGCACGTATTCGTGCAAATTATCGATGAAAAGAACGATTGCGGGAGCTGGGATGTGTATCCTTACCTACCGTCGATGCAAAACGATTGCAAACATCGAATAGCACGTATTCGTGCAAAGTATCCATAGAAAGCACGATTGCGGGAGCTGGGAAGTGAATACTTACCTAACGTGGATGCAAAACGATTGGAAACATCGAACACCACGTATTCGTGCAAATTATCGATGGAAAGAACGATTGCGGGAGCCGGGAAGTGAAAGCTTACCTAACGTTGATGCAAAACGATTGGAAACATCGAACATAACGTATTCGTGCAAATTATCGATAGAAAGAACGATTGCGGGAGCTGGGAAATGAATCCGTACCTACCGTCGATGCAAAACGATTGCAAACATCGAATAGCACGTATTCATGCAAATTATCGATGGAAAGAACGATTGCGGGAGCCGGGAAGTGAATGCTTGCCTAACGTTGATGCAAAACGATTGGAAACATCGAACATAACGTATTCGTGCAAATTATCGATAGAAAGAACGATTGCGGGAGCTGGGAAGTGAATCCGTACCTACCGTCGATGCAAAACGATTGCAAACATCGAATAGCACGTATTCGTGCAAATTATCCATAGAAAGAACGATTGCGGGAGCTGGGAAGTGAATACTTACCTATCGTTGATGCAAAACGATTGGAAACATCGAACACCACGTATTCGTGCAAATTATCGATGGAAAGAACGATTGCGGGAGCCGGGAAGTGAATCCTTACCTACCGTTGATGCAAAACGATTGGAAACATCGAACATCACGTATTCGTGCAAATTATTGATAGAAAGAACGATTGCGGGAGCTGGGAAGTGAATCCTTACCTACCGTCGATGCAAAACGATTGGAAACATCGAACATCACGTATTCGTGCAAATTATCGATAGAAAGAACGATTGCGGGAGCTGGGAAGTGAATCCTTACCTACCGTCGATGCAAAACGATTGGAAACATCGAATATCACGTATTCGTGCCAATTATCCAATCGTTTTGCATCGACGGTAGGTAAGGATTCACTTCCCAGCTCCCGCAATCGTTCTTTCCATCGATAATTTGCACGAATACGTGCCATTCGATGTTTCCAATCGTTTTGCATCGACGGTAGGTAAGGATTCACTTCCCAGCTCCCGCAATCGTTCTTTCTATCGATAATTTGCACGAATACGTGCTATTCGATGTTTCCAATCGTTTTGCATCGACGGTAGGTAAGGATTCACTTCCCAGCTCCCGCAATCGTTCTTTCCATCGATAATTTGCACGAATACGTGCCATTCGATGTTTCCAATCGTTTTGCATCGACGGTAGGTAAGGATTCACTTCCCAGCTCCCGCAATCGTTCTTTCCATCGATAATTTGCACGAATACGTGCCATTCGATGTTTCCAATCGTTTTGTATCAACGTTAGGTAAGCATTCACTTCCCGGCTCCCGCAATCGTTCTTTCCATGGATAATTTGCACGAATACGTGCTATTCGATGTTTCCAATCGTTTTGCATCAACGGTAGGTAAGTATTCACTTCCCAGCTCCCGCAATCGTTCTTTCTATGGATAATTTACACGAATACGTGCTATTCGATGTTTCCAATCGTTTTGCATCGACGGTAGGTACGGATTCACTTCCCAGCTCCCGCAATCGTTCTTTCTATCAATAATTTGCACGAATACGTGATGTTCGATGTTTCCAATCGTTTTGCATCAACGGTAGGTAAGGATTCACTTCCCGGCTCCCGCAATCGTTCTTTCCATCGATAATTTGCACGAATACGTGGTGTTCGATGTTTCCAATCGTTTTGCATCAACGATAGGTAAGTATTCACTTCCCAGCTCCCGCAATCGTTCTTTCTATGGATAATTTGCACGAATACGTGCTATTCGATGTTTGCAATCGTTTTGCATCGACGGTAGGTACGGATTCACTTCCCAGCTCCCGCAATCGTTCTTTCTATCGATAATTTGCACGAATACGTTATGTTCGATGTTTCCAATCGTTTTGCATCAACGTTAGGCAAGCATTCACTTCCCGGCTCCCGCAATCGTTCTTTCCATCGATAATTTGCACGAATACGTGCTATTCGATGTTTGCAATCGTTTTGCATCGACGGTAGGTACGGATTCATTTCCCAGCTCCCGCAATCGTTCTTTCTATCGATAATTTGCACGAATACGTTATGTTCGATGTTTCCAATCGTTTTGCATCAACGTTAGGTAAGCTTTCACTTCCCGGCTCCCGCAATCGTTCTTTCCATCGATAATTTGCACGAATACGTGGTGTTCGATGTTTCCAATCGTTTTGCATCCACGTTAGGTAAGTATTCACTTCCCAGCTCCCGCAATCGTGCTTTCTATGGATAATTTGCACGAATACGTGCTATTCGATGTTTCCAATCGTTTTGCATCGACGGTAGGTAAGGATTCACTTCCCAGCTCCCGCAATCGTTCTTTCCATCGATAATTTGCACGAATACGTGCCATTCGATGTTTCCAATCGTTTTGCATCGACGGTAGGTAAGGATTCACTTCCCAGCTCCCGCAATCGTTCTTTCTATCGATAATTTGCACGAATACGTGCTATTCGATGTTTCCAATCGTTTTGCATCGACGGTAGGTAAGGATTCCCTTCCCAGCTCCCGCAATCGTTCTTTCCATCGATAATTTGCACGAATACGTGCCATTCGATGTTTCCAATCGTTTTGCATCGACGGTAGGTAAGGATTCACTTCCCAGCTCCCGCAATCGTTCTTTCCATCGATAATTTGCACGAATACGTGCCATTCGATGTTTCCAATCGTTTTGCATCGACGGTAGGTAAGGATTCACTTCCCAGCTCCCGCAATCGTTCTTTCTATCGATAATTTGCACGAATACGTGCTATTCGATGTTTCCAATCGTTTTGCATCGACGGTAGGTAAGGATTCACTTCCCAGCTCCCGCAATCGTTCTTTCCATCGATAATTTGCACGAATAAGTGCCATTCGATGTTTCCAATCGTTTTGCATAGACGGTAGGTAAGGATTCACTTCCCAGCTCTCGCAATCGTTCTTTCTATCGATAATTTGCACGAATACGTGATGTTCAATGTTTCCAATCGTTTTGCATCAACGATAGGTAAGGATTCACTTCCCGGCTCCCGCAATCGTTCTTTCCATCGATAATTTGCACGAATACGTGCCATTCGATGTTTCCAATCGTTTTGCATCGACGGTAGGTAAGGATTCACTTCCCAGCTCCCGCAATCGTTCTTTCTATCGATAATTTGCACGAATACGTGTTGTTCGATGTTTCCAATCGTTTTGCATCAACGTTAGGTAAGGATTCATTTCCCGGCTCCCGCAATCGTTCTTTCCATCGATAATTTGCACGAATACGTGCTATTCGATGTTTCCAATCGTGTTGCATCGACGGTCGGTAAGCATTCACTTCCCAGCTCCGGCAATCGTTCTTTCCAAATTATCGATAGAAAGAACGATTGCGGGAGCTGGGCAGTGAATCCTTACCTACCGTCGATGCAAAACGATTGCAAACATCGAATAGCACGTATTCGTGCAAATTATCCATAGAAAGAACGATTGCGGGAGCTGGGAAGTGAATACTTACCTAACGTTGATGCAAAACGATTGGAAACATCGAACACCACGTATTCGTGCAAATTATCGATGGAAAGAACGATTGCGGGAGCTGGGAAGTGAATCCTTACCTACCGTCGATGCAAAACGATTGGAAACATCGAATAGCACGTATTCGTGCAAATTATCGATGGAAAGACGATTGCGGGAGCTGGGATGTGAATCCTTACCTACCGTCGATGCAAAACGATTGCAAACATCGAATAGCACGTATTCGTGCAAATTATCGATGGAAAGAACGATTGCGGGAGCCGGGAAGTGAATGCTTACCTAACGTTGATGCAAAACGATTGGAAACATCGAACATAACGTATTCGTGCAAATTATCGATAGAAAGAACGATTGCGGGAGCTGGGAAGTGAATCCTTACCTACCGTCGATGCAAAACGATTGGAAACATCGAATAGCACGTATTCGTGTAAATTATCGATGGAAAGAACGATTGCGGGAACCGGGAAGTGAATCCTTACCTACCGTTGATGCAAAACGATTGGAAACATCGAACATCACGTATTCGTGCAAATTATCGATGGAAAGAACGATTGCGGGAGCCGGGAAGTGAATCCTTACCTACCGTTGATGCAAAACGATTGGAAACATCGAACATCACGTATTCGTGAAAATTATCGATAGAAAGAACGATTGCGGGAGCTGGGAAGTGAATCCTTACCTACCGTCGATGCAAAACGATTGCAAACATCGAATAGCACGTATTCGTGCAAATTATCCATAGAAAGAACGATTGCGGGAGCTGGGAAGTGAATACTTACCTACCGTTGATGCAAAACGATTGGAAACATCGAACATCACGTATTCGTGCAAATTATCGATAGAAATAACGATTGCGGGAGCTGGGAAGTGAATCCTTACCTACCGTCGATGCAAAACGATTGGAAACATCGAATAGCACGTATTCGTGCAAATTATCGATGGAGAGAACGATTGCGGGAGCCGGGAAGTGAATCCTTACCTACCGTCGATGCAAAACGATTGGAAACATCGAATATCACGTATTCGTGCCAATTATCCAATCGTATTGCATCGACGGTAGGTAAGGATTCACTTCCCGGCTCCCGCAATCGTTCTTTCTATGGATAATTTGCACGAATACGTGCTATTCGATGTTTGCAATCGTTTTGCATCGACGGTAGGTACGGATTCACTTCCCAGCTCCCGCAATCGTTCTTTCCATCGATAATTTGCACGAATACGTGCCATTCGATGTTTCCAATCGTTTTGCATCAACGTTAGGTAAGCATTCACTTCCCGGCTCCCGCAATCGTTCTTTCCATGGATAATTTGCACGAATACGTGCTATTCGATGTTTCCAATCGTTTTGCATCAACGGTAGGTAAGTATTCACTTCCCAGCTCCCGCAATCGTTCTTTCTATGGATAATTTGCACGAATACGTGCTATTCGATGTTTGCAATCGTTTTGCATCGACGGTAGGTAAGGATTCACTTCCCAGCTCCCGCAATCGTTCTTTCCATCGATAATTTGCACGAATACGTGCCATTCGATGTTTCCAATCGTTTTGCATCAACGTTAGGTAAGCATTCACTTCCCGGCTCCCGCAATCGTTCTTTCCATGGATAATTTGCACGAATACGTGGTGTTCGATGTTTCCAATCGTTCTGCATCAACGTTAGGTAAGTATTCACTTCCCAGCTCCCGCAATCGTCCTTTCTATCGATAATTTGCACGAATACGTGCTATTCGATGTTTCCAATCGTTTTGCATCGACGGTAGGTAAGGATTCACTTCCCAGCTCCCGCAATCGTTCTTTCCATCGATAATTTGCACGAATACGTGCCATTCGATGTTTCCAATCGTTTTGCATCGACGGTAGGTAAGGATTCACTTCCCAGCTCCCGCAATCGTTCTTTCTATCGATAATTTGCACGAATACGTGTTGTTCGATGTTTCCAATCGTTTTGCATCAACGTTAGGTAAGGATTCATTTCCCGGCTCCCGCAATCGTTCTTTCCATCGATAATTTGCACGAATACGTGTTGTTCGATGTTTCCAATCGTTTTGCATCAACGGCAGGTAAGTATTCACTTCCCAGCTCCCGCAATCGTTCTTTCTATGGATAATTTGCACGAATACGTGCTATTCGATGTTTGCAATCGTTTTGCATCGACGGTAGGTAAGGATTCACTTCCCAGCTCCCGCAATCGTTCTTTCCATCGATAATTTGCACGAATACGTGCCATTCGATGTTTCCAATCGTTTTGCATCAACGGTAGGTAAGTATTCACTTCCCAGCTCCCGCAATCGTTCTTTCTATGGATAATTTGCACGAATACGTGCTATTCGATGTTTGCAATCGTTTTGCATCGACGGTAGGTAAGGATTCACTTCCCAGCTCCCGCAATCGTTCTTTCCATCGATAATTTGCACGAATACGTGCCATTCGATGTTTCCAATCGTTTTGCATAGACGGTAGGTAAGGATTCACATCCCAGCTCTCGCAATCGTTCTTTCTATCGATAATTTGCACGAATACGTGATGTTCAATGTTTCCAATCGTTTTGCATCAACGATAGGTAAGGATTCACTTCCCGGCTCCCGCAATCGTTCTTTCCATCGATAATTTGCACGAATACGTGCTATTCGATGTTTGCAATCGTTTTGCATCGACGGTAGGTAAGGATTCACTTCCCAGCTCCCGCAATCGTTCTTTCCATCGATAATTTGCACGAATACGTGCCATTCGATGTTTCCAATCGTTTTGCATCGACGGTAGGTAAGGATTCACTTCCCAGCTCCCGCAATCGTTCTTTCTATCGATAATTTGCACGAATACGTGATGTTCAATGTTTCCAATCGTTTTGCATCAACGATAGGTAAGGATTCACTTCCCGGCTCCCGCAATCGTTCTTTCCATCGATAATTTGCACGAATACGTGCCATTCGATGTTTCCAATCGTTTTGCATCGACGGTAGGTAAGGATTCACTTCCCAGCTCCCGCAATCGTTCTTTCTATCGATAATTTGCACGAATACGTGTTGTTCGATGTTTCCAATCGTTTTGCATCAACGTTAGGTAAGGATTCATTTCCCGGCTCCCGCAATCGTTCTTTCCATCGATAATTTGCACGAATACGTGCTATTCGATGTTTCCAATCGTGTTGCATCGACGGTCGGTAAGCATTCACTTCCCAGCTCCGGCAATCGTTCTTTCCAAATTATCGATAGAAAGAACGATTGCGGGAGCTGGGCAGTGAATCCTTACCTACCGTCGATGCAAAACGATTGCAAACATCGAATAGCACGTATTCGTGCAAATTATCCATAGAAAGAACGATTGCGGGAGCTGGGAAGTGAATACTTACCTAACGTTGATGCAAAACGATTGGAAACATCGAACACCACGTATTCGTGCAAATTATCGATGGAAAGAACGATTGCGGGAGCTGGGAAGTGAATCCTTACCTACCGTCGATGCAAAACGATTGGAAACATCGAATAGCACGTATTCGTGCAAATTATCGATGGAAAGACGATTGCGGGAGCTGGGATGTGAATCCTTACCTACCGTCGATGCAAAACGATTGCAAACATCGAATAGCACGTATTCGTGCAAAGTATCCATAGAAAGCACGATTGCGGGAGCTGGGAAGTGAATACTTACCTAACGTGGATGCAAAACGATTGGAAACATCGAACACCACGTATTCGTGCAAATTATCGATGGAAAGAACGATTGCGGGAGCCGGGAAGTGAAAGCTTACCTGACGTTGATGCAAAACGATTGGAAACATCGAACATAACGTATTCGTGCAAATTATCGATAGAAAGAACGATTGCGGGAGCTGGGAAGTGAATCCGTACCTACCGTCGATGCAAAACGATTGCAAACATCGAATAGCACGTATTCGTGCAAATTATCGATGGAAAGAACGATTGCGGGAGCCGGGAAGTGAATGCTTACCTAACGTTGATGCAAAACGATTGGAAACATCGAACATAACGTATTCGTGCAAATTATCGATAGAAAGAACGATTGCGGGAGCTGGGAAGTGAATCCTTACCTACCGTCGATGCAAAACGATTGGAAACATCGAATAGCACGTATTCGTGTAAATTATCGATGGAAAGAACGATTGCGGGAACCGGGAAGTGAATCCTTACCTACCGTTGATGCAAAACGATTGGAAACATCGAACATCACGTATTCGTGCAAATTATCGATGGAAAGAACGATTGCGGGAGCCGGGAAGTGAATCCTTACCTACCGTTGATGCAAAACGATTGGAAACATCGAACATCACGTATTCGTGAAAATTATCGATAGAAAGAACGATTGCGGGAGCTGGGAAGTGAATCCTTACCTAACGTCGATGCAAAGCGATTGGAAACATCGAATAGCACGTATTCGTGCAAATTATCGATGGAAAGAACGATTGCGGGAGCTGGGAAGTGAATCCTTACCTACCGTCGATGCAAAACGATTGCAAACATCGAATAGCACGTATTCGTGCAAATTATCCATAGAAAGAACGATTGCGGGAGCTGGGAAGTGAATACTTACCTACCGTTGATGCAAAACGATTGGAAACATCGAACATCACGTATTCGTGCAAATTATCGATAGAAAGAACGATTGCGGGAGCTGGGAAGTGAATCCTTACCTACCGTCGATGCAAAACGATTGGAAACATCGAATAGCACGTATTCGTGCAAATTATCGATGGAGAGAACGATTGCGGGAGCCGGGAAGTGAATCCTTACCTACCGTCGATGCAAAACGATTGGAAACATCGAATATCACGTATTCGTGCCAATTATCCAATCGTATTGCATCGACGGTAGGTAAGGATTCACTTCCCGGCTCCCGCAATCGTTCTTTCTATGGATAATTTGCACGAATACGTGCTATTCGATGTTTGCAATCGTTTTGCATCGACGGTAGGTACGGATTCACTTCCCAGCTCCCGCAATCGTTCTTTCCATCGATAATTTGCACGAATACGTGCCATTCGATGTTTCCAATCGTTTTGCATCAACGTTAGGTAAGCATTCACTTCCCGGCTCCCGCAATCGTTCTTTCCATGGATAATTTGCACGAATACGTGCTATTCGATGTTTCCAATCGTTTTGCATCAACGGTAGGTAAGTATTCACTTCCCAGCTCCCGCAATCGTTCTTTCTATGGATAATTTGCACGAATACGTGCTATTCGATGTTTGCAATCGTTTTGCATCGACGGTAGGTAAGGATTCACTTCCCAGCTCCCGCAATCGTTCTTTCCATCGATAATTTGCACGAATACGTGCCATTCGATGTTTCCAATCGTTTTGCATCAACGTTAGGTAAGCATTCACTTCCCGGCTCCCGCAATCGTTCTTTCCATGGATAATTTGCACGAATACGTGGTGTTCGATGTTTCCAATCGTTCTGCATCAACGATAGGTAAGGATTCACTTCCCGGCTCCCGCAATCGTTCTTTCCATCGATAATTTGCACGAATACGTGCCATTCGATGTTTCCAATCGTTTTGCATCGACGGTAGGTAAGGATTCACTTCCCAGCTCCCGCAATCGTTCTTTCTATCGATAATTTGCACGAATACGTGTTGTTCGATGTTTCCAATCGTTTTGCATCAACGTTAGGTAAGGATTCATTTCCCGGCTCCCGCAATCGTTCTTTCCATCGATAATTTGCACGAATACGTGCTATTCGATGTTTCCAATCGTGTTGCATCGACGGTCGGTAAGCATTCACTTCCCAGCTCCGGCAATCGTTCTTTCCAAATTATCGATAGAAAGAACGATTGCGGGAGCTGGGCAGTGAATCCTTACCTACCGTCGATGCAAAACGATTGCAAACATCGAATAGCACGTATTCGTGCAAATTATCCATAGAAAGAACGATTGCGGGAGCTGGGAAGTGAATACTTACCTAACGTTGATGCAAAACGATTGGAAACATCGAACACCACGTATTCGTGCAAATTATCGATGGAAAGAACGATTGCGGGAGCTGGGAAGTGAATCCTTACCTACCGTCGATGCAAAACGATTGGAAACATCGAATAGCACGTATTCGTGCAAATTATCGATGGAAAGACGATTGCGGGAGCTGGGATGTGAATCCTTACCTACCGTCGATGCAAAACGATTGCAAACATCGAATAGCACGTATTCGTGCAAAGTATCCATAGAAAGCACGATTGCGGGAGCTGGGAAGTGAATACTTACCTAACGTGGATGCAAAACGATTGGAAACATCGAACACCACGTATTCGTGCAAATTATCGATGGAAAGAACGATTGCGGGAGCCGGGAAGTGAAAGCTTACCTGACGTTGATGCAAAACGATTGGAAACATCGAACATAACGTATTCGTGCAAATTATCGATAGAAAGAACGATTGCGGGAGCTGGGAAGTGAATCCGTACCTACCGTCGATGCAAAACGATTGCAAACATCGAATAGCACGTATTCGTGCAAATTATCGATGGAAAGAACGATTGCGGGAGCCGGGAAGTGAATGCTTACCTAACGTTGATGCAAAACGATTGGAAACATCGAACATAACGTATTCGTGCAAATTATCGATAGAAAGAACGATTGCGGGAGCTGGGAAGTGAATCCTTACCTACCGTCGATGCAAAACGATTGGAAACATCGAATAGCACGTATTCGTGTAAATTATCGATGGAAAGAACGATTGCGGGAACCGGGAAGTGAATCCTTACCTACCGTTGATGCAAAACGATTGGAAACATCGAACATCACGTATTCGTGCAAATTATCGATGGAAAGAACGATTGCGGGAGCCGGGAAGTGAATCCTTACCTACCGTTGATGCAAAACGATTGGAAACATCGAACATCACGTATTCGTGAAAATTATCGATAGAAAGAACGATTGCGGGAGCTGGGAAGTGAATCCTTACCTAACGTCGATGCAAAGCGATTGGAAACATCGAATAGCACGTATTCGTGCAAATTATCGATGGAAAGAACGATTGCGGGAGCTGGGAAGTGAATCCTTACCTACCGTCGATGCAAAACGATTGCAAACATCGAATAGCACGTATTCGTGCAAATTATCCATAGAAAGAACGATTGCGGGAGCTGGGAAGTGAATACTTACCTACCGTTGATGCAAAACGATTGGAAACATCGAACATCACGTATTCGTGCAAATTATCGATAGAAAGAACGATTGCGGGAGCTGGGAAGTGAATCCTTACCTACCGTCGATGCAAAACGATTGGAAACATCGAATAGCACGTATTCGTGCAAATTATCGATGGAGAGAACGATTGCGGGAGCCGGGAAGTGAATCCTTACCTACCGTCGATGCAAAACGATTGGAAACATCGAATATCACGTATTCGTGCCAATTATCCAATCGTATTGCATCGACGGTAGGTAAGGATTCACTTCCCGGCTCCCGCAATCGTTCTTTCTATGGATAATTTGCACGAATACGTGCTATTCGATGTTTGCAATCGTTTTGCATCGACGGTAGGTACGGATTCACTTCCCAGCTCCCGCAATCGTTCTTTCCATCGATAATTTGCACGAATACGTGCCATTCGATGTTTCCAATCGTTTTGCATCAACGTTAGGTAAGCATTCACTTCCCGGCTCCCGCAATCGTTCTTTCCATGGATAATTTGCACGAATACGTGCTATTCGATGTTTCCAATCGTTTTGCATCAACGGTAGGTAAGTATTCACTTCCCAGCTCCCGCAATCGTTCTTTCTATGGATAATTTGCACGAATACGTGCTATTCGATGTTTGCAATCGTTTTGCATCGACGGTAGGTAAGGATTCACTTCCCAGCTCCCGCAATCGTTCTTTCCATCGATAATTTGCACGAATACGTGCCATTCGATGTTTCCAATCGTTTTGCATCAACGTTAGGTAAGCATTCACTTCCCGGCTCCCGCAATCGTTCTTTCCATGGATAATTTGCACGAATAGGTGGTGTTCGATGTTTCCAATCGTTCTGCATCAACGTTAGGTAAGTATTCACTTCCCAGCTCCCGCAATCGTTCTTTCTATGGATAATTTGCACGAATACGTGCTATTCGATGTTTGCAATCGTTTTGCATCGACGGTAGGTACGGATTCACTTCCCAGCTCCCGCAATCGTTCTTTCCATCGATAATTTGCACGAATACGTGCCATTCGATGTTTCCAATCGTTTTGCATCAACGTTAGGTAAGCATTCACTTCCCGGCTCCCGCAATCGTTCTTTCCATGGATAATTTGCACGAATACGTGCTATTCGATGTTTCCAATCGTTTTGCATCAACGGTAGGTAAGTATTCACTTCCCAGCTCCCGCAATCGTTCTTTCTATGGATAATTTGCACGAATACGTGCTATTCGATGTTTGCAATCGTTTTGCATCGACGGTAGGTAAGGATTCACTTCCCAGCTCCCGCAATCGTTCTTTCCATCGATAATTTGCACGAATACGTGCCATTCGATGTTTCCAATCGTTTTGCATCAACGTTAGGTAAGCATTCACTTCCCGGCTCCCGCAATCGTTCTTTCCATGGATAATTTGCACGAATACGTGCTATTCGATGTTTCCAATCGTTTTGCATCAACGGTAGGTAAGTATTCACTTCCCAGCTCCCGCAATCGTTCTTTCTATGGATAATTTGCACGAATACGTGCTATTCGATGTTTGCAATCGTTTTGCATCGACGGTAGGTAAGGATTCACTTCCCAGCTCCCGCAATCGTTCTTTCCATCGATAATTTGCACGAATACGTGCCATTCGATGTTTCCAATCGTTTTGCATCGACGGTAGGTAAGGATTCACTTCCCAGCTCCCGCAATCGTCCTTTCTATCGATAATTTGCACGAATACGTGCTATTCGATGTTTCCAATCGTTTTGCATCGACGGTAGGTAAGGATTCACTTCCCAGCTCCCGCAATCGTTCTTTCCATCGATAATTTGCACGAATACGTGCCATTCGATGTTTCCAATCGTTTTGCATCGACGGTAGGTAAGGATTCACTTCCCAGCTCCCGCAATCGTTCTTTCTATCGATAATTTGCACGAATACGTGTTGTTCGATGTTTCCAATCGTTTTGCATCAACGTTAGGTAAGGATTCATTTCCCGGCTCCCGCAATCGTTCTTTCCATCGATAATTTGCACGAATACGTGTTGTTCGATGTTTCCAATCGTTTTGCATCAACGGCAGGTAAGTATTCACTTCCCAGCTCCCGCAATCGTTCTTTCTATGGATAATTTGCACGAATACGTGCTATTCGATGT
Source organism: Nomada ferruginata (assembly GCA_963583965.1). Classification (NCBI taxonomy): domain Eukaryota; kingdom Metazoa; phylum Arthropoda; class Insecta; order Hymenoptera; family Apidae; genus Nomada; species Nomada ferruginata. The sequence continues at coordinate 390,544 of OY757225.1, read as the reverse complement.
TTGCAATCGTTTTGCATCGACGGTAGGTAAGGATTCACTTCCCAGCTCCCGCAATCGTTCTTTCCATCGATAATTTGCACGAATACGTGCCATTCGATGTTTCCAATCGTTTTGCATCAACGGTAGGTAAGTATTCACTTCCCAGCTCCCGCAATCGTTCTTTCTATGGATAATTTGCACGAATACGTGCTATTCGATGTTTGCAATCGTTTTGCATCGACGGTAGGTAAGGATTCACTTCCCAGCTCCCGCAATCGTTCTTTCCATCGATAATTTGCACGAATACGTGCCATTCGATGTTTCCAATCGTTTTGCATAGACGGTAGGTAAGGATTCACTTCCCAGCTCTCGCAATCGTTCTTTCTATCGATAATTTGCACGAATACGTGATGTTCAATGTTTCCAATCGTTTTGCATCAACGATAGGTAAGGATTCACTTCCCGGCTCCCGCAATCGTTCTTTCCATCGATAATTTGCACGAATACGTGCTATTCGATGTTTGCAATCGTTTTGCATCGACGGTAGGTAAGGATTCACTTCCCAGCTCCCGCAATCGTTCTTTCCATCGATAATTTGCACGAATACGTGCCATTCGATGTTTCCAATCGTTTTGCATCGACGGTAGGTAAGGATTCACTTCCCAGCTCCCGCAATCGTTCTTTCTATCGATAATTTGCACGAATACGTGTTGTTCGATGTTTCCAATCGTTTTGCATCAACGTTAGGTAAGGATTCATTTCCCGGCTCCCGCAATCGTTCTTTCCATCGATAATTTGCACGAATACGTGCTATTCGATGTTTCCAATCGTGTTGCATCGACGGTCGGTAAGCATTCACTTCCCAGCTCCGGCAATCGTTCTTTCCAAATTATCGATAGAAAGAACGATTGCGGGAGCTGGGAAGTGAATCCTTACCTACCGTCGATGCAAAACGATTGCAAACATCGAATAGCACGTATTCGTGCAAATTATCCATAGAAAGAACGATTGCGGGAGCTGGGAAGTGAATACTTACCTAACGTTGATGCAAAACGATTGGAAACATCGAACACCACGTATTCGTGCAAATTATCGATGGAAAGAACGATTGCGGGAGCTGGGAAGTGAATCCTTACCTACCGTCGATGCAAAACGATTGGAAACATCGAATAGCACGTATTCGTGCAAATTATCGATGGAAAGACCGATTGCGGGAGCTGGGATGTGAATCCTTACCTACCGTCGATGCAAAACGATTGCAAACATCGAATAGCACGTATTCGTGCAAAGTATCCATAGAAAGCACGTTTGCGGGAGCTGGGAAGTGAATACTTACCTAACGTGGATGCAAAACGATTGGAAACATCGAACACCACGTATTCGTGCAAATTATCGATGGAAAGAACGATTGCGGGAGCCGGGAAGTGAATGCTTACCTAACGTTGATGCAAAACGATTGGAAACATCGAACATAACGTATTCGTGCAAATTATCGATAGAAAGAACGATTGCGGGAGTTGGGAAGTGAATCCGTACCTACCGTCGATGCAAAACGATTGCAAACATCGAATAGCACGTATTCGTGCAAATTATCCATAGAAAGAACGATTGCGGGAGCTGGGAAGTGAATACTTACCTAACGTTGATGCAAAACGATTGGAAACATCGAACACCACGTATTCGTGCAAATTATCGATGGAAAGAACGATTGCGGGAGCCGGGAAGTGAATCCTTACCTACCGTCGATGCAAAACGATTGCAAACATCGAATAGCACGTATTCGTGCAAATTATCCATAGAAAGAACGATTGCGGGAGCTGGGAAGTGAATACTTACCTAACGTTGATGCAAAACGATTGGAAACATCGAACACCACGTATTCGTGCAAATTATCGATGGAAAGAACGATTGCGGGAGCCGGGAAGTGAATCCTTACCTACCGTCGATGCAAAACGATTGCAAACATCGAATAGCACGTATTCGTGCAAATTATCCATAGAAAGAACGATTGCGGGAGCTGGGAAGTGAATACTTACCTAACGTTGATGCAAAACGATTGGAAACATCGAACACCACGTATTCGTGCAAATTATCGATGGAAAGAACGATTGCGGGAGCCGGGAAGTGAATCCTTACCTACCGTTGATGCAAAACGATTGGAAACATCGAACATCACGTATTCGTGCAAATTATTGATAGAAAGAACGATTGCGGGAGCTGGGAAGTGAATCCTTACCTACCGTCGATGCAAAACGATTGGAAAAATCGAATAGCACGTATTCGTGCAAATTATCGATGGAGAGAACGATTGCGGGAGCCGGGAAGTGAATCCTTACCTACCGTTGATGCAAAACGATTGGAAACGTCGAACATCACGTATTCGTGCAAATTATCGATAGAAAGAACGATTGCGGGAGCTGGGAAGTGAATCCTTACCTACCGTCGATGCATAACGATTGGAAACATCGAATATCACGTATTCGTGCCAATTATCCAATCGTATTGCATCGACGGTAGGTAAGGATTCACTTCCCGGCTCCCGCAATCGTTCTTTCTATGGATAATTTGCACGAATACGTGCTATTCGATGTTTGCAATCGTTTTGCATCGACGGTAGGTACGGATTCACTTCCCAGCTCCCGCAATCGTTCTTTCCATCGATAATTTGCACGAATACGTGCCATTCGATGTTTCCAATCGTTTTGCATCAACGTTAGGTAAGCATTCACTTCCCGGCTCCCGCAATCGTTCTTTCCATGGATAATTTGCACGAATACGTGCTATTCGATGTTTCCAATCGTTTTGCATCAACGGTAGGTAAGTATTCACTTCCCAGCTCCCGCAATCGTTCTTTCTATGGATAATTTGCACGAATACGTGCTATTCGATGTTTGCAATCGTTTTGCATCGACGGTAGGTAAGGATTCACTTCCCAGCTCCCGCAATCGTTCTTTCCATCGATAATTTGCACGAATACGTGCCATTCGATGTTTCCAATCGTTTTGCATCAACGTTAGGTAAGCATTCACTTCCCGGCTCCCGCAATCGTTCTTTCCATGGATAATTTGCACGAATACGTGCTATTCGATGTTTCCAATCGTTTTGCATCAACGGTAGGTAAGTATTCACTTCCCAGCTCCCGCAATCGTTCTTTCTATGGATAATTTGCACGAATACGTGCTATTCGATGTTTGCAATCGTTTTGCATCGACGGTAGGTAAGGATTCACTTCCCAGCTCCCGCAATCGTTCTTTCCATCGATAATTTGCACGAATACGTGCCATTCGATGTTTCCAATCGTTTTGCATAGACGGTAGGTAAAGATTCACTTCCCAGCTCTCGCAATCGTTCTTTCTATCGATAATTTGCACGAATACGTGATGTTCAATGTTTCCAATCGTTTTGCATCAACGATAGGTAAGGATTCACTTCCCGGCTCCCGCAATCGTTCTTTCCATCGATAATTTGCACGAATACGTGCTATTCGATGTTTGCAATCGTTTTGCATCGACGGTAGGTAAGGATTCACTTCCCAGCTCCCGCAATCGTTCTTTCCATCGTTAATTTGCACGAATACGTGCCATTCGATGTTTGCAATCGTTTTGCATCGACGGTAGGTAAGGATTCACTTCCCAGCTCCCGCAATCGTTCTTTCCATCGATAATTTGCACGAATACGTGCCATTCGATGTTTCCAATCGTTTTGCATCAACGTTAGGTAAGCATTCACTTCCCGGCTCCCGCAATCGTTCTTTCCATGGATAATTTGCACGAATACGTGGTGTTCGATGTTTCCAATCGTTCTGCATCAACGTTAGGTAAGTATTCACTTTCCAGCTCCCGCAATCGTTCTTTCTATGGATAATTTGCACGAATACGTGCTATTCGATGTTTGCAATCGTTTTGCATCGACGGTAGGTACGGATTCACTTCCCAGCTCCCGCAATCGTTCTTTCCATCGATAATTTGCACGAATACGTGCCATTCGATGTTTCCAATCGTTTTGCATCAACGTTAGGTAAGCATTCACTTCCCGGCTCCCGCAATCGTTCTTTCCATGGATAATTTGCACGAATACGTGCTATTCGATGTTTCCAATCGTTTTGCATCAACGGTAGGTAAGTATTCACTTCCCAGCTCCCGCAATCGTTCTTTCTATGGATAATTTGCACGAATACGTGCTATTCGATGTTTGCAATCGTTTTGCTTCGACGGTAGGTAAGGATTCACTTCCCAGCTCCCGCAATCGTTCTTTCCATCGATAATTTGCACGAATACGTGCCATTCGATGTTTCCAATCGTTTTGCATCAACGTTAGGTAAGCATTCACTTCCCGGCTCCCGCAATCGTTCTTTCCATGGATAATTTGCACGAATACGTGCTATTCGATGTTTCCAATCGTTTTGCATCAACGGTAGGTAAGTATTCACTTCCCAGCTCCCGCAATCGTTCTTTCTATGGATAATTTGCACGAATACGTGCTATTCGATGTTTGCAATCGTTTTGCATCGACGGTAGGTAAGGATTCACTTCCCAGCTCCCGCAATCGTTCTTTCCATCGATAATTTGCACGAATACGTGCCATTCGATGTTTCCAATCGTTTTGCATAGACGGTAGGTAAAGATTCACTTCCCAGCTCTCGCAATCGTTCTTTCTATCGATAATTTGCACGAATACGTGATGTTCAATGTTTCCAATCGTTTTGCATCAACGATAGGTAAGGATTCACTTCCCGGCTCCCGCAATCGTTCTTTCCATCGATAATTTGCACGAATACGTGCTATTCGATGTTTGCAATCGTTTTGCATCGACGGTAGGTAAGGATTCACTTCCCAGCTCCCGCAATCGTTCTTTCCATCGTTAATTTGCACGAATACGTGCCATTCGATGTTTGCAATCGTTTTGCATCGACGGTAGGTAAGGATTCACTTCCCAGCTCCCGCAATCGTTCTTTCCATCGATAATTTGCACGAATACGTGCCATTCGATGTTTCCAATCGTTTTGCATCAACGTTAGGTAAGCATTCACTTCCCGGCTCCCGCAATCGTTCTTTCCATGGATAATTTGCACGAATACGTGGTGTTCGATGTTTCCAATCGTTCTGCATCAACGTTAGGTAAGTATTCACTTTCCAGCTCCCGCAATCGTTCTTTCTATGGATAATTTGCACGAATACGTGCTATTCGATGTTTGCAATCGTTTTGCATCGACGGTAGGTACGGATTCACTTCCCAGCTCCCGCAATCGTTCTTTCCATCGATAATTTGCACGAATACGTGCCATTCGATGTTTCCAATCGTTTTGCATCAACGTTAGGTAAGCATTCACTTCCCGGCTCCCGCAATCGTTCTTTCCATGGATAATTTGCACGAATACGTGCTATTCGATGTTTCCAATCGTTTTGCATCAACGGTAGGTAAGTATTCACTTCCCAGCTCCCGCAATCGTTCTTTCTATGGATAATTTGCACGAATACGTGCTATTCGATGTTTGCAATCGTTTTGCATCGACGGTAGGTAAGGATTCACTTCCCAGCTCCCGCAATCGTTCTTTCCATCGATAATTTGCACGAATACGTGCCATTCGATGTTTCCAATCGTTTTGCATCAACGTTAGGTAAGCATTCACTTCCCGGCTCCCGCAATCGTTCTTTCCATGGATAATTTGCACGAATACGTGCTATTCGATGTTTCCAATCGTTTTGCATCAACGGTAGGTAAGTATTCACTTCCCAGCTCCCGCAATCGTTCTTTCTATGGATAATTTGCACGAATACGTGCTATTCGATGTTTGCAATCGTTTTGCAACGACGGTAGGTAAGGATTCACTTCCCAGCTCCCGCAATCGTTCTTTCCATCGATAATTTGCACGAATACGTGCCATTCGATGTTTCCAATCGTTTTGCATAGACGGTAGGTAAAGATTCACTTCCCAGCTCTCGCAATCGTTCTTTCTATCGATAATTTGCACGAATACGTGATGTTCAATGTTTCCAATCGTTTTGCATCAACGATAGGTAAGGATTCACTTCCCGGCTCCCGCAATCGTTCTTTCCATCGATAATTTGCACGAATACGTGCTATTCGATGTTTGCAATCGTTTTGCATCGACGGTAGGTAAGGATTCACTTCCCAGCTCCCGCAATCGTTCTTTCCATCGTTAATTTGCACGAATACGTGCCATTCGATGTTTCCAATCGTTTTGCATCGACGGTAGGTAAGGATTCACTTCCCAGCTCCCGCAATCGTCCTTTCTATCGATAATTTGCACGAATACGTGCTATTCGATGTTTCCAATCGTTTTGCATCGACGGTAGGTAAGGATTCACTTCCCAGCTCCCGCAATCGTTCTTTCCATCGATAATTTGCACGAATACGTGCCATTCGATGTTTCCAATCGTTTTGCATCGACGGTAGGTAAGGATTCACTTCCCAGCTCCCGCAATCGTTCTTTCTATCGATAATTTGCACGAATACGTGTTGTTCGATGTTTCCAATCGTTTTGCATCAACGTTAGGTAAGGATTCATTTCCCGGCTCCCGCAATCGTTCTTTCCATCGATAATTTGCACGAATCCGTGTTGTTCGATGTTTCCAATCGTTTTGCATCAACGGTAGGTAAGTATTCACTTCCCAGCTCCCGCAATCGTTCTTTCTATGGATAATTTGCACGAATACGTGCTATTCGATGTTTGCAATCGTTTTGCATCGACGGTAGGTAAGGATTCACTTCCCAGCTCCCGCAATCGTTCTTTCCATCGATAATTTGCACGAATACGTGCCATTCGATGTTTCCAATCGGTTTGCATCAACGTTAGGTAAGCATTCACTTCCCGGCTCCCGCAATCGTTCTTTCCATGGATAATTTGCACGAATACGTGCTATTCGATGTTTCCAATCGTTTTGCATCAACGGTAGGTAAGTATTCACTTCCCAGCCCCCGCAATCGTTCTTTCTATGGATAATTTGCACGAATACGTGCTATTCGATGTTTGCAATCGTTTTGCATCGACGGTAGGTAAGGATTCACTTCCCAGCTCCCGCAATCGTTCTTTCCATCGATAATTTGCACGAATACGTGCCATTCGATGTTTCCAATCGTTTTGCATAGACGGTAGGTAAGGATTCACTTCCCAGCTCTCGCAATCGTTCTTTCTATCGATAATTTGCACGAATACGTGATGTTCAATGTTTCCAATCGTTTTGCATCAACGATAGGTAAGGATTCACTTCCCGGCTCCCGCAATCGTTCTTTCCATCGATAATTTGCACGAATACGTGCTATTCGATGTTTGCAATCGTTTTGCATCGACGGTAGGTAAGGATTCACTTCCCAGCTCCCGCAATCGTTCTTTCCATCGATAATTTGCACGAATACGTGCTATTCGATGTTTCCAATCGTGTTGCATCGACGGTCGGTAAGCATTCACTTCCCAGCTCCGGCAATCGTTCTTTCCAAATTATCGATAGAAAGAACGATTGCGGGAGCTGGGAAGTGAATCCTTACCTACCGTCGATGCAAAACGATTGCAAACATCGAATAGCACGTATTCGTGCAAATTATCCATAGAAAGAACGATTGCGGGAGCTGGGAAGTGAATACTTACCTAACGTTGATGCAAAACGATTGGAAACATCGAACACCACGTATTCGTGCAAATTATCGATGGAAAGAACGATTGCGGGAGCTGGGAAGTGAATCCTTACCTACCGTCGATGCAAAACGATTGGAAACATCTGTGACGTGCCGTCCTGTTTCCCGCGCGACGGCTCACATTTTTTCCTTTTACCATTTACTCAAAACCGCTATGATGTGAGCGCTGGGCTGCCCCTGTGGCTATGTTATGTCCAGCACGAACTGAGCACTCTTTCGAAACCCCTTTCATTTTTTCCAAACCCATTCACTCTTTCGAAACCCCTTTCATTTTTTCCAAACCCATTCACTCTTTCGAAACCCCTTTCATTTTTTCCAAACCCATTCGCTCTTTTCACTCTTTCGAAACCCATTCGCTCCTCCCATGCCCCATTCGGCGGTGCCTGTGAACAATTAAAACATCCTACAAATTATAAAAGACACGTATAGTTACAATCCCAATTCAACAATACCTGCGAACAACTAAAGCATCCAATCAATTATAAAAAACTTACAGTTGCAATCCCCGCAACTCCACTGCCAGAATGCCTGCGAACAAATAAGAACACCTATATAATATCAACCCATCACTACACACACACGACACTTACCTTATGATAACAACTTACACCAGTACTCGAGACGAAGAATATCCCTCACTCCACGAGGAAGAAACCCCCCTTCGCGCCCCAAGAGTAGCCCTCACTCCACGAGGAAGAAACCCCCTTTCGCGCCCCAAGAGTAGCCCTCACTCCACGAGGAAGAAAGCCCCTTTCGCGACCCAAAAGTAGCCCTCACTCCACGAGGAAGAAACCCCCTTTCGCGCCCCAAGAGTAGCCCTCACTCCACGAGGAAGAAACCCCCTTTCGCGCCCCAAGAGTAGCCCTCACTCCACGAGGAAGAAACCCCTTTCGCGTCCCAAGGATATCTCGACATTACTCGTTCTCGCGTCCTCTCGAGTACCTCTCTTCACGACGATAATGTCCAATAAAATACTAATATTAACGTACAAACTCTCTTAGCTTTGCAATAACACTAATCTGTAATAAATTAACGAAAGGTATTATAATTCTTAATTAATTGAAGGTTCATTAAGGAAACGATAGAGAATCACTGGTAGTTGAGAACCACGCATACCAGGCATTCCACAGTAGTCAACACCAGCAGAAGCCATCACACACGCATACCAGGCATTCCGCGCATGCCACGCATACCAGAAATTCCTGGGCCTAGTATAAATAGACCGGGACCACCAGTCATTCAGTCAGTCATCAAGCAGCAGTAAACGTCGACACATCAATCAGCTCAGTAGCTAGCATCACCTCCGCGTTCACTCTCGATTTATTTCAATTTATTCCATAAGGAACTTAGAATATTTCCGATTTATTTCAATTTATTCTATAAGGAACTTAGAATACTTCCCGATTTATTTCAATCAATTGCATAAGGAACATAGAATATTTCTGATTTATTCCAATTAATGCTATATGGAACATAGAATATTTTTGATTTATTCCAATTAATGCTATAAGGAACATAGAATATTTCCGATTTATTTCAATCAATTGCATAAGGAACTTAGAATATTTCCGATTTATTTCAATTTATTCAATAAGGAACTTAGAATACTTCCCGATTTATTTCAATCAATTGCATAAGGAACATAGAATATTTCTGATTTATTCCAATTAATGCTATATGGAACATAGAATATTACTGATTTATTCCAATTAATGCTATAAGGAACATAGTGAATACATTTAAAATCACGAATACAATTACGCTAAGGAATTAGTTGAGAACATAGTGAATACATTTAAAATCACGAATACAATTACGTTAAAGAATTAGTTAAGAACATAGTGAATACATTTGAAATCACGAATCCAATTACGCTAGAGAATTAGTTTAACCGCGAACATAGTGAATATAATAACATTGCGAATATTTTATAGAGGAGTACTTCAATTTGTCCACCGAAGAGTTGCGGAACGTTCAGGCTGGATCTATCAAGGAAGTCATTACTCGTTGGTGAACCATTGGCTGACCACTGCGAAACACAACGGACGAGGCGCCGTCACCTTTTCCCCAATTATCCTTTCCTCAATTTCTTAACTTATTCTCATCCCCCTGGGAGCGGGAGCGGACTAGATCCGAATCCGCCTGGGTTATCCTTTCCTCAGTTCCCCCACTTCATTCTCATCCCCCTGGGAGTGGGAGCGGACTAGATCCGAATCCGCCCGGGTTATCTTTTCTTCGTTTCCTACTTTATTCTCATCCCCCTGGGAGTGGGAGCGGACTGGATCCGAATCCGCCTAGGTTATCCTTCCCTCCATGCTCATCCCCCTGGGAGTGGGAGCGGACTAGATCCGAATCCGCCTGGGTTATCTTTTCCTCGCTTCCCCAATTTATTCTCTTCACCCTCGGGAGTGCAAGCTGGACGCACCCTCGACGTGGCCCACACAGTGGCTGACCGGAATACGCCTCAGCGAGCCGTGGTGCTTTCATTCACCTAAGAACCCTCGCATAATCACTATTTCATATCGGTCACAACATAAAGGAGTAAGTTACTCGTGCGAGACGAAACATCGCGATTTGCTATACACGTAAGGTCGTTTATCCCTAACCCTACAGTAATTTTCTCCGTAGAATCCCTTTCCATAATTATAATTGTCCTTTCCTTTCCTCCTCGGCGTGCGCGAATCTAGCATTCGACCCCGTGGCTCCCTTTCCCCTTGTAGTTATTTTTCCATTCCTCCTCGGCGTGCGCGAATCTAGCATTCGACCCCGAGGCTCCTTTTTCCCTCGTAGCAATCCATTCCTTCCCCCTCGGCGCGCGCGAATCTAGCATTCGACCCCGAGGCTTCCTTTCCTTTTGTAGTAATTCATTCCTTCCCCCTCGGCGTGCGCGAATCTAGCATTCGACCCCGAGGCTCCCTTTCCCCTTGTAGTTATTTTTCCATTCCTCCTCGGCGTGCGCGAATCTAGCATTCGACCCCGAGGCTCCTTTTTCCTTTGTAGCAATTCATTCCTTCCCCCTCGGCGCGGGCGAATCTAGCATTCGACCCCGAGGAACCCTGTTCCATTCGAAATTCTTCTCCCCTGCACAAAAGCGAATCTTTTGGTTTCCTACAAATTACCTCGACTGAGAACCCGATAGAGGAATATTTAACGCGTAGCTCGCACGAGGACCCTCTTAATAATCATCTAACACTCAATTGAACTACTGCAAATCATTACCGATCTCGCGTATATCGTATTAGTTCTTGGCGCGACCGCTCCGCGTCTTTGAACTGCGTGTCCCTTCCGGGCGCAACCTGGAACGTGACATGTTAATTGGTGACAGCGGTGGGATGTCGAAAATTTTAATAATCCCACAATTGCCCTCTACATACTTTTGAAAAGAAACGGTGGAATTTCGAAAATTTAATAATCCCACAATTGCCCTCTACATACTTTTGAAAAGAAACGGTGGGATCTCGAAAATTTAATAATCCCACAATTGCCCTCTACATACTTTTGAAAAGAAACGGTGGGATCTCGAAAATTTAATAATCCCACAATAGCCTTTTCTTCCTGCGCATGCAGTATGTTAATTACTTGCAAATAGATCATTCGTCCTATTGTTTAAGCCCCTATATATATACATATAAATTATTTTTCGTCTTGCTCGTATAAAACCATGTCGCTGTACGGTGACGCCGACGAATCCAACCCCCTCACTACCTCCGTGGAGGAAGCTAATAGAGCTATTGACGCGTCAACCGCCGCGTTGCACGATAAATTGAATCTCTTGCGCGAAAAACAAGCTCAAATCGAAGCACACTATGATTTATTCGCGACCAAACAAATGCGACCTGTTAGTCCACACGGCGATTCTTTTCATGAAGAACAAATACCTCAATCCGCCCCCGGATTGGAAAACCTCGCTAAACAGATAGCATCCCTGCAAGATGCAGTAGACATGCTAACAAAGAAACAACGCATTAAAACACGTCCGGAAACTCCCGCCTCCTGTTGCCGCGAAGGGAGCCCACGTAACGACGCGTTTAGCGAACCGATAACGAATGGAAAACTTCAGGTCACTCTGAAGGATGCCGTTGAGACGGTACCACGTTTCGATGGACACAATATGTCGATCCTGCAATTTGCGAGAGCGTGTAGAAGAGCTCGGGATATGATCCCTCCTGCATCCGAACCTCAATTGGCATGCTTGTTAAGAAACCGCTTACAAAAACACGCGTACTTGGTCGTGGAGGACTATTGCTTCGATACCGTAAACGCATTCATCGGCAGACTGAAAACAGTGTTCGCCCCGGCTAAAACGTCTGACCATTACCGCGGCGAACTAGCTAATATTATAATTGGAAGGAACGAACACATATTGGATTATATTTCAAGAGTAAAGGACCTGAAGTTCGCCATTACAGACGAAGATACTACCTACTATCGAAACTCGAGAACGGCGTTATACGACATTGACCAGCTAGCATTGAGATCCTTTTTGGACGGACTTCCCCTTTCGATGCGCAGTCAAATGGACCCCACAACATTAACGTCATTAGATGAAGCCTTCGACAGGGCCGTCCGGGTCGCGAAACTGATTGAGCGCGATCGCCACCGGTTTACGGGAGAACGGGCTCCCCGAACCCAATGCCAATTATGCAATCGGGAAGGACACGACGCACGATCCTGCAGAATGTACCCGATCAATAACCGCCCACCTCTTACGCGGACCCCGGAACGACCTACAGGAAGAGGTTTCGACCGTTCGCCCCCAACGAAGGACTATAATACTCCACGTCAAGCAGAGACACGAACCTGCAACTACTGCGGGAGAATAGGACACTTGGCCGCGGAATGCCGTAAGAAAATGCGCGATCAGAACATGTCGGGAAACGACCAGCCCCCACGAGATTACAGGGAGGCGCCTCGTGGAACGGGCAGGACAAATGCGCACCCGATAAACACATTCCGGCCTACGAACCAACTCCGCCCAGAATCGCCAAGGTGCACCTCTCACCCTACAACAATGTCCCCTCCATCAACGTCCGCAGCCCGCAATTGAACTTTCCCACGGACTTGATGATCGACACAGGAGCAGAGGTAAATCTGATAAAGCGGTCATGCATCAAAACGCCCAGCGACATCGACACGGACAACGTAATCGACTTAATCGGAATCACCGAAAACTTGGTACCCACCCAAGGCACCCTCACAGCAAACTTATTCAACTACCCCGTACAATTTCACGTCGTTGAAGACACCATACCCCTACGCTATCAAGGGTTACTAGGATCAGGATTCCTGACCGAAAGCGGAGTGACGGTAGACTTCAAAAATAGATGGCTAGCATTTAACGGCAATTTCGTTCCTTTCAACAGGGTCGATGAAACGACAATACCCCCAAGGACAAGCATCGTCGCCCACGCATACGTCGCCAATCCCGAAGTCGAAGAAGGATACATTCCACGACTCGACCTAGGAGAAGGTTTATACGCTGGAAAAGCCCTGGTGCGAAACGATGGAGGAAAAGCAAGCTTACGCGTGACGAACGCAAACGAGCAGCCAGCAACCATACCCGTACCCCTGGTTCACCTGGAAGAATTTGAAGAAGCTCCCACGACGTACCCCCAGTTACAGTATACCGAGGAAGCCGTGTCTTTGAAGATATCCAAAGACGCGATGAACCCCTGTTCACAAAAGGGCAACCGGCCCACTCCCCCTAGCGAATCCCTTACAGAAGGAAGAAATTCACATATCGAAAAAAACCCCACATCCCTCGTATACTCAGCTGCGGAACAGAAGGTTGCACACCAAATTTTACCTACACCGGGTGTACAAATGGTCACCTCCATTAATATCCCCAATAAGGGCGAGCCCAGACAACAAACAAGAGTCGCAGCAATACTCGATCTCATATCCCCGAGAGACCTCAATCGGGAAGAAGAAGCTCACGTCCACGAACTCGTCGGCAAGTACGAAGACATATTCCACTTGCCTGGCGAACCGCTAGGCCACACGAATGCCATCAGCCATGCTATCGAAACCACGGATGCAGCCCCAGTATCCACCAAACAGTACCGTTTCCCTCCCATCCATAAGGAGGAAATCCGCGCACAGATGAAGGAACTCCTCGAACAAAGAATAGTCAGACCATCCATATCCCCGTACAACTCACCCCTCTGGATAGTCCCGAAGAAACCAGGGCCAGACGGGAAGAAAAAATGGAGAATGGTGATCGACTACCGCCAACTTAACCAAAAAACCGTTCCCGACGCTTACCCCCTGCCGAACATTATAGATATACTCGACCAGCTCGGAGGAGCTAAATACTTCTCAATCTTCGATCTCGTATCCGGATTTCATCAGATCCCGATGAAACCAGAAGATGCACAAAAAACGGCGTTCTCGGCCCCCCATGGCCACTATGAATTTTCGAGGATGCCCTTTGGCCTACGTAACGCCCCTGCAACCTTCCAACGCCTAATGGACCACATCCTTTCGGGACTACAAGGCTCCGAGATGTTCGTATACCAGGACGACATAGTCCTCTACTCGAGTTCGCTGAACGAGCACGGAATTAAGTTTCGCAAGCTTGCCGATCGATTACGTCAAGCCAACCTGAAACTTCAGCCAAGCAAGTGTCAATTTCTTCGGAAGGAAGTAGCATACTTAGGCCACGTCATTACGGATAACGGCGTAAAACCGGATCCTCACAAAATTACCGCGGTTTTAAATTACCCTCCGCCCCGCAATACAAAAGGCATAAAGCAATTCCTGGGACTCACAGGGTATTATAGGCGATTTATCCCCAACTTCTCCAAAGAAGCAAGGGCCCTCACTTCGTTACTTAAAAAGGGTACACCATTTATATGGGGCGAAGCCCAACAAAAATCGTTCGCGTACCTCAAGGACAAATTGATTCAGGAACCCATACTCCAATTCCCAAACTTCGAAAAAGAATTCCATCTTACCACCGATGCATCAGATTATGCCGTTGGCGGAATAATCACACAAACTTACGGAGACAAAGAACTACCCCTCGCCTATGCGTCCCGACTTCTGTGCCAAGCAGAGGTAAACTACTCTACAATTGAGAAAGAACTGCTGGCCATAATATATTGTACCAGCCATTTCCGACCCTACTTATATGGTAGAAAATTTATTCTCTATACCGACCACCAACCACTGGTCTGGCTTCACCGGGTCAAGGACCCGACTTCACGACTCGTTCGTTGGCGATTAAAACTTGCTGAATTCGACTATGAAATCCAGTACCAACCAGGGAAATCCAATCGAGTGGCCGACGCGCTCTCTCGCAACCCACCGGACGCTACGACAGAGTTCGTCTGTCCAATCCGCCCACGGTCCGATTCTGATTCCAATTCTGGAGGGCACCCAGAGCCCGAAAATCAAAAGCGGCCCAGAATTCATGGACCTGAGCAACAACGTTGGGAAACTGGATTCCCCATCTCGAGCGATTCAGATGAGTCTCTCTTCAGCGCCCCCAAAAATACTCGGAAGAGGGAAAGCTTAAGCCCCGATAGTATCGCAGACATGACATTGACCCCTGTAATACAACCAACACTCCGCCCACCCTCCACCAGTAGAAATGCACCTGATTCACCGCACAATTACGCAGCGCTACCTTACGAAGTCGACACCGAAGATGGCCCATATACGCCTCCTAATCACCTTTCCAGCGAGGACGACACCTCACAAGGAGAGTCAGAGAACGACAAAACGGATAACGAATCCATAGAAGGCGCCCCGCGGGAAGCGATCCGCGCCAACAGCAATCTCCACTTCAGTCGTGACCCCTTAGCCATCCGGCCCGGACCCTTAGTAATCTTCCTGGCAGGTGACGGCAACGTCTGTGATGACGGAGGACAAAATTTGAGAACACACGCGGGTTTTCCCATTCGAAGAGATATTACACTCGGACGTGCACGCGTATTAAAACACAAAGGCAAAACAATCATTGGTTTAGTTGTTAAAGAAAGGGCTAATTACCCGATGGAACCCGAAATTTTCTGCGAAGCCGTGAACTCACTCAAGGGTGTAATAAGAGAATTGCAATTACCCGGATTTAGCATAGCTAAAACACCTAAAATTGGCGCTTTGGTCTGGGAAGAAATAATATCGGAAATTCATACTAGACTGTCCGAAGAAAATGTACAAATCACCATTTGCACACAAACCGTCCAAATTCCTGACGAAAGTCTAAGACCCGTGATAATAGAGGAAAGCCACTCCTCGGCTATTGGAGGGCATAGAGGCCTAAGCAAAACACTTAAAAGGATCCGTCACGCCTACTATTGGCAGGGAATGAAACAACAAGTTCGCATCTACATTCGAAACTGCTTGCTTTGTCAAAGGAAAAAGTTGGTCCGAATAAAAACGCGGCAACCAATGGTTTTAACTGACACCCCCGGTACAGCGTTCGATAAGGTCGGATTAGACATAGTGGGTCCTCTTCCTCCATCCCCCGCTGGAAACATGTATATACTTACCATGCAGGACTTACTTACAAAATACTTCGTATGTGCACCACTGAAGGGCACCACCTCTCTGGAAGTTGCTGATGCCTTCATAAAAAATCTGATATGCCGATTTGGCGCGCCAAAATCTGTCCTCACCGACCAAGGATCGAACTTCACCAGCGCGTTTATGAGAACTATTGCTCGTAAATTCAGGATCGCGCAATGTAAGACCACCGCGTTCCATCCCCAATCGAATGGATCCTTGGAGAGATCACACATAGTCTTGATAGAATATTTGAAAATGTACGTAAATCAAAACGATGATTGGGATAGTTGGACCGAACTCGCGGCATTCTCCTATAATACGAGTGTCCATGAAGGTACCGGTTACACTCCACACGAACTAGTATTCGGGAAAATAGCACGGGTCCCCGCCCAGCAGCGGCAGTTTGAACTCCCGGACGACGAAACGTACGGAGGTTACCTTTCGCGACTAACAGAGTGCATCAAGGAACTACAGAATCTTGCCGCGGACAGGCTGAAATGCGCCAAAGAAAGATACAAAATGTATTACGATCGTCGCATAAATGAGGAAACCTTCCAAGCCGGAGACGAGGTATTCGTAATAAAGAACAGCCGAAAAGGAAAATTCGCAGATCACTACACTGGCCCGCACAAGGTCATCGAAGTTCTACCTTTACAAAACCTAAAGATATCTTGGAACAATGGTCACAAAATCATACACGCCAATAAGGCACGAAAATTAAGGTCATGCGCGTTGTAGCTGTATTGGCCGTCTCCCCCAACCAGAGTACTGTTCTAACCATGCCCCCGACTCGCCACATCCCTTTTATATCCCCCTTTTGCCCCCTTTGCCATCCTAATCAACCCACGTAATTTTGAACAGGGAACACGTCCCTCTATTATCCCCTATTGCCACACATTGTGCCATTCCTTATTATTA
Source organism: Nomada ferruginata (assembly GCA_963583965.1). Taxonomy (NCBI): domain Eukaryota; kingdom Metazoa; phylum Arthropoda; class Insecta; order Hymenoptera; family Apidae; genus Nomada; species Nomada ferruginata. The sequence goes on along the minus strand of OY757225.1, from coordinate 373,483 downwards.
TACTAAGTAATTAGTTACCAAAATAGCACTAAAATATTTACCCTCTAATATAAAGCCATTATCAGTCGATTCAAGAAAAAAAAAGAAGACAGAAAATTTTTACCATTTTGCGGTTAAGATTAGGTTGACACACGTATATACACCTTAACAGTTATAAATTCCCCCTTCTCACTCATGCTTCCCGTATACGATACACCTACGAGAACCATTGCAGTGAGAAGCACTGCCGCCTAGTACCCCTGTCGACGTAGCATCCCTGCTAGGCTGCGCGAGCGAGGTGCCCAAAACCTAATAAGGCTAAGCACGCTACGACCCGGGTCAGTCGCTCGCCGAACGTGCTACGAGCAACACCTCACAACCCATACCGACCGCCGCAATATGACGCGCAAAAGACACCGCTGCAAGGCGGCCGGGACATATTGCCGCGTTGCTAAGGGCAAAACCCCTTTGCGGGGACGCCGCAAGGCATTGCCGAGAATCATCTCGGATATTATTCTTCCGCCAACAAAAATAGTAACGTTGGTTCGGGCCCCCATAATCGTGGACAATTCGCCTCGACAACCGTCTCCTGAAACGGCTGTCGCACAGTCCCCGAGACTAGAAGACGGCGAGGGTTACAGGCAGTACGTAAACGAAAACTGCGTAATCATCACGTACTACCAGGGCGATGTGGCATCGGCAGTGGATGCACACTTCACTAGGTCTCTGGCAAGTGACGAAGTCAGTACCCTCCCTCCTTCTTCCCAGAATGATCCACTTCTAGTGGAGGTCTGCGGGTCTCCAGCAGAACCACTGCCTATACCTCCGCTTGCCGCACAACAAGTCATTCCGCCACCCCCTCCAGTAATGGAGATACTGGACACTGCCACAGCTCTCCGCGTGGAGCATGGCACCCTGGGAGAATTCTCCCTTTTCGATATATGCAACGCACTAACCCCCCCTCTGCAGGCCCCTGATAGCGCCAGCATCGAGCAAGACAGGACGGAGCCAGAGTGGCTCGACGCCCTGCTCGAACTCACTAAACATTTTTTCAATTAATTCATATTTACCCTAGTCTTAACTATATTTACCTCACTTAAATATTAACTACAATTAATTCGTACTTACCCTAGTCTTAATTATATTTACCTTACTTAATTATTAACGTTACTCCTTAACTTTAGTCTACTTAGCCTGGTTAATCTACTAAAACAAAAACAAAAAAAACAAAAAAAAAAACAACACATAGCTTAGTTGTACTTACCTTAATTAATTTACTTTAGTTACAATAATACCTATTACTAGTTTACCCACAAATTATATATTACAGCAGACAATGTATATAATTTAGCTTAGTATACCCGCCTTAAACAATTCTAGTGGTAAATAAGTTCCACTAGTTAAACAAATGGAAAATAAATATTTTAGTACCTTACAAATTACTCTCGTACTTAAGGCTACGTTCAAAATGATTTAAAATGAAACCCAAAAGGTATTTCTTTTCTTTAAACTTTCGTTTATTATCGATACATCCGGTACGTAATCAAGGGAAACAATTATATTTTCGTTCGACGCATCTCTCACTAAAGAAATGCAAGCATTTCTTACAACAAGGGGGGAGGTGTGACGTGCCGTCCTGTTTCCCGCGCGACGGCTCACATTTTTTCCTTTTACCATTTACTCAAAACCGCTATGATGTGAGCGCTGGGCTGCCCCTGTGGCTATGTTATGTCCAGCACGAACTGAGCACTCTTTCGAAACCCCTTTCATTTTTTCCAAACCCATTCACTCTTTCGAAACCCCTTTCATTTTTTCCAAACCCATTCACTCTTTCGAAACCCCTTTCATTTTTTCCAAACCCATTCGCTCTTTTCACTCTTTCGAAACCCATTCGCTCCTCCCATGCCCCATTCGGCGGTGCCTGTGAACAATTAAAACATCCTACAAATTATAAAAGACACGTATAGTTACAATCCCAATTCAACAATACCTGCGAACAACTAAAGCATCCAATCAATTATAAAAAACTTACAGTTGCAATCCCCGCAACTCCACTGCCAGAATGCCTGCGAACAAATAAGAACACCTATATAATATCAACCCATCACTACACACACACGACACTTACCTTATGATAACAACTTACACCAGTACTCGAGACGAAGAATATCCCTCACTCCACGAGGAAGAAACCCCCCTTCGCGCCCCAAGAGTAGCCCTCACTCCACGAGGAAGAAACCCCCTTTCGCGCCCCAAGAGTAGCCCTCACTCCACGAGGAAGAAAGCCCCTTTCGCGACCCAAAAGTAGCCCTCACTCCACGAGGAAGAAACCCCCTTTCGCGCCCCAAGAGTAGCCCTCACTCCACGAGGAAGAAACCCCCTTTCGCGCCCCAAGAGTAGCCCTCACTCCACGAGGAAGAAGCCCCTTTCGCGTCCCAAGGATATCTCGACATTACTCGTTCTCGCGTCCTCTCGAGTACCTCTCTTCACGACGATAATGTCCAATAAAATACTAATATTAACGTACAAACTCTCTTAGCTTTGCAATAACACTAATCTGTAATAAATTAACGAAAGGTATTATAATTCTTAATTAATTGAAGGTTCATTAAGGAAACGATAGAGAATCACTGGTAGTTGAGAACCACGCATACCAGGCATTCCACAGCAGTCAACACCAGCAGAAGCCATCACACACGCATACCAGGCATTCCGCGCATGCCACGCATACCAGAAATTCCTGGGCCTAGTATAAATAGACCGGGACCACCAGTCATTCAGTCAGTCTTCAAGCAGCAGTAAACGTCGACACATCAATCAGCTCAGTAGCTAGCATCACCTCCGCGTTCACTCTCGATTTATTTCAATTTATTCCATAAGGAACTTAGAATATTTCCGATTTATTTCAATTTATTCTATAAGGAACTTAGAATACTTCCCGATTTATTTCAATCAATTGCATAAGGAACATAGAATATTTCTGATTTATTCCAATTAATGCTATATGGAACATAGAATATTTTTGATTTATTTCAATTAATGCTATAAGGAACATAGAATATTTCCGATTTATTTCAATTTATTCAATAAGGAACTTAGAATACTTCCCGATTTATTTCAATCAATTGCATAAGGAACATAGAATATTTCTGATTTATTCCAATTAATGCTATATGGAACATAGAATATTACTGATTTATTCCAATTAATGCTATAAGGAACATAGTGAATACATTTAAAATCACGAATACAATTACGCTAAGGAATTAGTTGAGAACATAGTGAATACATTTAAAATCACGAATACAATTATGTTAAAGAATTAGTTGAGAACATAGTGAATACATTTAAAATCACGAATACAATTACGTTAAAGAATTAGTTAAGAACATAGTGAATACATTTGAAATCACGAATCCAATTACGCTAGAGAATTAGTTTAACCGCGAACATAGTGAATATAATAACATTGCGAATATTTTATAGAGGAGTACTTCAATTTGTCCACCGAAGAGTTGCGGAACGTTCAGGCTGGATCTATCAAGGAAGTCATTACTCGTTGGTGAACCATTGGCTGACCACTGCGAAACACAACGGACGAGGCACCGTCACCTTTTCCCCAATTATCCTTTCCTCAATTTCTTAACTTATTCTCATCCCCCTGGGAGCGGGAGCGGACTAGATCCGAATCCGCCTGGGTTATCCTTTCCTCAGTTCCCCCACTTCATTCTCATCCCCCTGGGAGTGGGAGCGGACTAGATCCGAATCCGCCCGGGTTATCTTTTCTTCGTTTCCTACTTTATTCTCATCCCCCTGGGAGTGGGAGCGGACTGGATCCGAATCCGCCTAGGTTATCCTTCCCTCCATGCTCATCCCCCTGGGAGTGGGAGCGGACTAGATCCGAATCCGCCTGGGTTATCTTTTCCTCGCTTCCCCAATTTATTCTCTTCACCCTCGGGAGTGCAAGCTGGACGCACCCTCGACGTGGCCCACACAGTGGCTGACCGGAATACGCCTCAGCGAGCCGTGGTGCTTTCATTCACCTAAGAACCCTCGCATAATCACTATTTCATATCGGTCACAACATAAAGGAGTAAGTTACTCGTGCGAGACGAAACATCGCGATTTGCTATACACGTAAGGTCGTTTATCCCTAACCCTACAGTAATTTTCTCCGTAGAATCCCTTTCCATAATTATAATTGTCCTTTCCTTTCCTCCTCGGCGTGCGCGAATCTAGCATTCGACCCCGTGGCTCCCTTTCCCCTTGTAGTTATTTTTCCATTCCTCCTCGGCGTGCGCGAATCTAGCATTCGACCCCGAGGCTCCTTTTTCCCTCGTAGCAATCCATTCCTTCCCCCTCGGCGCGCGCGAATCTAGCATTCGACCCCGAGGCTTCCTTTCCTTTTGTAGTAATTCATTCCTTCCCCCTCGGCGTGCGCGAATATAGCATTCGACCCCGAGGCTCCCTTTCCCCTTGTAGTTATTTTTCCATTCCTCCTCGGCGTGCGCGAATCTAGCATTCGACCCCGAGGCTCCTTTTTCCTTTGTAGCAATTCATTCCTTCCCCCTCGGCGCGGGCGAATCTAGCATTCGACCCCGAGGAACCCTGTTCCATTCGAAATTCTTCTCCCCTGCACAAAAGCGAATCTTTTGGTTTCCTACAAATTACCTCGACCGAGAACCCGAAAGAGGAATATTTAACGCGTAGCTCGCACGAGGACCCTCTTAATAATCATCTAACACTCAATTGAACTACTGCAAATCATTACCGATCTCGCGTATATCGTATTAGTTCTTGGCGCGACCGCTCCGCGTCTTTGAACTGCGTGTCCCTTCCGGGCGCAAACTGGAACGTGACACATCGAATAGCACGTATTCGTGCAAATTATCGATGGAAAGACCGATTGCGGGAGCTGGGATGTGAATCCTTACCTACCGTCGATGCAAAACGATTGCAAACATCGAATAGCACGTATTCGTGCAAAGTATCCATAGAAAGCACGTTTGCGGGAGCTGGGAAGTGAATACTTACCTAACGTGGATGCAAAACGATTGGAAACATCGAACACCACGTATTCGTGCAAATTATCGATGGAAAGAACGATTGCGGGAGCCGGGAAGTGAATGCTTACCTAACGTTGATGCAAAACGATTGGAAACATCGAACATAACGTATTCGTGCAAATTATCGATAGAAAGAACGATTGCGGGAGCTGCGAAGTGAACCCGTACCTACCGTCGATGCAAAACGATTGCAAACATCGAATAGCACGTATTCGTGCAAATTATCGATGGAAAGAACGATTGCGGGAGCCGGGAAGTGAATGCTTACCTAACGTTGATGCAAAACGATTGGAAACATCGAACATAACGTATTCGTGCAAATTATAGATAGAAAGAACGATCGCGGGAACTGGGAAGTGAATCCGTACCTACCGTCGATGCAAAACGATTGCAAACATCGAATAGCACGTATTCGTGCAAATTATCGATAGAAAGAACGATCGCGGGAGCCGGGAAGTGAATCCTTACCTACCGTTGATGCAAAACGATTGGAAACATCGAACATCACGTATTCGTGCAAATTATTGATAGAAAGAACGATTGCGGGAGCTGGGAAGTGAATACTTACCTAACGTTGATGCAAAACGATTGGAAACATCGAACACCACGTATTCGTGCAAATTATCGATGGAAAGAACGATTGCGGGAGCCGGGAAGTGAATCCTTACCTACCGTTGATGCAAAACGATTGGAAACATCGAACATCACGTATTCGTGCAAATTATTGATAGAAAGAACGATTGCGGGAGCTGGGAAGTGAATCCTTACCTACCGTCGATGCAAAACGATTGGAAACATCGAATAGCACGTATTCGTGCAAATTATCGATGGAAAGAACGATTGCGGGAGCCGGGAAGTGAATCCTTACCTACCGTTGATGCAAAACGATTGGAAACATCGAACATCACGTATTCGTGCAAATTATTGATAGAAAGAACGATTGCGGGAGCTGGGAAGTGAATCCTTACCTACCGTCGATGCAAAACGATTGGAAACATCGAATATCACGTATTCGTGCCAATTATCCAATCGTATTGCATCGACGGTAGGTAAGGATTCACTTCCCGGCTCCCGCAATCGTTCTTTCCATCGATAATTTGCACGAATACGTGGTGTTCGATGTTTCCAATCGTTCTGCATCAACGTTAGGTAAGTATTCACTTCCCAGCTCCCGCAATCGTTCTTTCTATGGATAATTTGCACGAATACGTGCTATTCGATGTTTGCAATCGTTTTGCATCGACGGTAGGTACGGATTCACTTCCCAGCTCCCGCAATCGTTCTTTCCATCGATAATTTGCACGAATACGTGCCATTCGATGTTTCCAATCGTTTTGCATCAACGTTAGGTAAGCATTCACTTCCCGGCTCCCGCAATCGTTCTTTCCATGGATAATTTGCACGAATACGTGCTATTCGATGTTTCCAATCGTTTTGCATCAACGGTAGGTAAGTATTCACTTCCCAGCTCCCGCAATCGTTCTTTCTATGGATAATTTGCACGAATACGTGCTATTCGATGTTTGCAATCGTTTTGCATCGACGGTAGGTAAGGATTCACTTCCCAGCTCCCGCAATCGTTCTTTCCATCGATAATTTGCACGAATACGTGCCATTCGATGTTTCCAATCGTTTTGCATCAACGTTAGGTAAGCATTCACTTCCCGGCTCCCGCAATCGTTCTTTCCATGGATAATTTGCACGAATACGTGCTATTCGATGTTTCCAATCGTTTTGCATCAACGGTAGGTAAGTATTCACTTCCCAGCTCCCGCAATCGTTCTTTCTATGGATAATTTGCACGAATACGTGCTATTCGATGTTTGCAATCGTTTTGCATCGACGGTAGGTAAGGATTCACTTCCCAGCTCCCGCAATCGTTCTTTCCATCGACAATTTGCACGAATACGTGCCATTCGATGTTTCCAATCGTTTTGCATAGACGGTAGGTAAGGATTCACTTCCCAGCTCTCGCAATCGTTCTTTCTATCGATAATTTGCACGAATACGTGATGTTCAATGTTTCCAATCGTTTTGCATCAACGATAGGTAAGGATTCACTTCCCGGCTCCCGCAATCGTTCTTTCCATCGATAATTTGCACGAATACGTGCTATTCGATGTTTGCAATCGTTTTGCATCGACGGTAGGTAAGGATTCACTTCCCAGCTCCCGCAATCGTTCTTTCCATCGATAATTTGCACGAATACGTGCCATTCGATGTTTCCAATCGTTTTGCATCGACGGTAGGTAAGGATTCACTTCCCAGCTCCCGCAATCGTCCTTTCTATCGATAATTTGCACGAATACGTGCTATTCGATGTTTCCAATCGTTTTGCATCGACGGTAGGTAAGGATTCACTTCCCAGCTCCCGCAATCGTTCTTTCCATCGATAATTTGCACGAATACGTGCCATTCGATGTTTCCAATCGTTTTGCATCGACGGTAGGTAAGGATTCACTTCCCAGCTCCCGCAATCGTTCTTTCTATCGATAATTTGCACGAATACGTGTTGTTCGATGTTTCCAATCGTTTTGCATCAACGGTAGGTAAGTATTCACTTCCCAGCTCCCGCAATCGTTCTTTCTATGGATAATTTGCACGAATACGTGCTATTCGATGTTTGCAATCGTTTTGCATCGACGGTAGGTAAGGATTCACTTCCCAGCTCCCGCAATCGTTCTTTCCATCGATAATTCACTTCCCAGCTCTCGCAATCGTTCTTTCTATCGATAATTTCCACGAATACGTGATGTTCAATGTTTCCAATCGTTTTGCATCAACGATAGGTAAGGATTCACTTCCCGGCTCCCGCAATCGTTCTTTCCATCGATAATTTGCACGAATACGTGCTATTCGATGTTTGCAATCGTTTTGCACCGACGGTAGGTAAGGATTCACTTCCCAGCTCCCGCAATCGTTCTTTCCATCGATAATTTGCACGAATACGTGCCATTCGATGTTTCCAATCGTTTTGCATCGACGGTAGGTAAGGATTCACTTCCCAGCTCCCGCAATCGTTCTTTCTATCGATAATTTGCACGAATACGTGTTGTTCGATGTTTCCAATCGTTTTGCATCAACGTTAGGTAAGGATTCATTTCCCGGCTCCCGCAATCGTTCTTTCCATCGATAATTTGCACGAATACGTGCTATTCGATGTTTCCAATCGTGTTGCATCGACGGTCGGTAAGCATTCACTTCCCAGCTCCGGCAATCGTTCTTTCCAAATTATCGATAGAAAGAACGATTGCGGGAGCTGGGAAGTGAATCCTTACCTACCGTCGATGCAAAACGATTGCAAACATCGAATAGCACGTATTCGTGCAAATTATCCATAGAAAGAACGATTGCGGGAGCTGGGAAGTGAATACTTACCTAACGTTGATGCAAAACGATTGGAAACATCGAACACCACGTATTCGTGCAAATTATCGATGGAAAGAACGAATGCGGGAGCTGGGAAGTGAATCCTTACCTACCGTCGATGCAAAACGATTGGAAACATCGAATAGCACGTATACGTGCAAATTATCGATGGAAAGACCGATTGCGGGAGCTGGGATGTGAATCCTTACCTACCGTCGATGCAAAACGATTGCAAACATCGAATAGCACGTATTCGTGCAAAGTATCCATAGAAAGCACGATTGCGGGAGCTGGGAAGTGAATACTTACCTAACGTGGATGCAAAACGATTGGAAACATCGAACACCACGTATTCGTGCAAATTATCGATGGAAAGAACGATTGCGGGAGCCGGGAAGTGAATGCTTACCTAACGTTGATGCAAAACGATTGGAAACATCGAACATAACGTATTCGTGCAAATTATCGATAGAAAGAACGATCGCGGGAGCTGGGAAGTGAATCCGTACCTACCGTCGATGCAAAACGATTGCAAACATCGAATAGCACGTATTCGTGCAAATTATCGATAGAAAGAACGATCGCGGGAGCCGGGAAGTGAATCCTTACCTACCGTTGATGCAAAACGATTGGAAACATCGAACATCACGTATTCGTGCAAATTATTGATAGAAAGAACGATTGCGGGAGCTGGGAAGTGAATCCTTACCTACCGTCGATGCAAAACGATTGGAAACATCGAATAGCACGTACTTGTGTAAATTATCGATGGAAAGAACGATTGCGGGAGCCGGGAAGTGAATCCTTACCTACCGTTGATGCAAAACGATTGGAAACATCGAACATCACGTATTCGTGCAAATTATCGATAGAAAGAACGATTGCGGGAGCTGGGAAGTGAATCCTTACCTACCGTCGATGCAAAACGATTGGAAACATCGAACATAACGTATTCGTGCAAATTATCGATAGAAAGAACGATTGCGGGAGCTGGGAAGTGAATCCGTACCTACCGTTGATGCAAAACGATTGGAAACATCGAATGGCACGTATTCGTGCAAATTATCGATGGAAAGAACGATTGCGGGAGCTGGGAAGTGAATCCTTACCTACCGTCGATGCAAAACGATTGGATAATTGGCACGAATACGTGCCATTCGATGTTTCCAATCGTTTTGCATCGACGGTAGGTAAGGATTCACTTCCCAGCTCCCGCAATCGTTCTTTCTATCGATAATTTGCACGAATACGTGATGTTCGATGTTTTCAATCGTTTTGCATCAACGGTAGGTAAGGAATCACTTCCCGGCTCCCGCAATCGTTCTTTCCATCGATAATTTGCACGAATACGTGCTATTCGATGTTTCCAATCGTTTTGCATCAACGTTAGGTAAGGATTCACTTCCCGGCTCCCGCAATCGTTCTTTCCATCGATAATTTGCACGAATACGTGGTGTTCGATGTTTCCAATCGTTCTGCATCAACGTTAGGTAAGTATTCACTTCCCAGCTCCCGCAATCGTTCTTTCTCTGGATAATTTGCACGAATACGTGCTATTCGATGTTTGCAATCGTTTTGCATCGACGGTAGGTACGGATTCACTTCCCAGCTCCCGCAATCGTTCTTTCCATCGATAATTTGCACGAATACGTGCCATTCGATGTTTCCAATCGTTTTGCATCAACGTTAGGTAAGCATTCACTTCCCGGCTCCCGCAATCGTTCTTTCCATGGATAATTTGCACGAATACGTGCTATTCGATGTTTCCAATCGTTTTGCATCAACGGTAGGTAAGTATTCACTTCCCAGCTCCCGCAATCGTTCTTTCTATGGATAATTTGCACGAATACGTGCTATTCGATGTTTGCAATCGTTTTGCATCGACGGTAGGTAAGGATTCACTTCCCAGCTCCCGCAATCGTTCTTTCCATCGATAATTTGCACGAATACGTGCCATTCGATGTTTCCAATCGTTTTGCATCGACGGTAGGTAAGGATTCACTTCCCAGCTCCCGCAATCGTTCTTTCTATCGATAATTTGCACGAATACGTGCTATTCGATGTTTCCAATCGTTTTTCATCGACGGTAGGTAAGGATTCACTTCCCAGCTCCCGCAATCGTTCTTTCTATCGATAATTTGCACGAATACGTGATGTTCAATGTTTCCAATCGTTTTGCATCAACGATAGGTAAGGATTCACTTCCCGGCTCCCGCAATCGTTCTTTCCATCGATAATTTGCACGAATACGTGCTATTCGATGTTTCCAATCGTGTTGCATCGACGGTCGGTAAGCATTCACTTCCCAGCTCCGGCAATCGTTCTTTCCAAATTATCGATAGAAAGAACGATTGCGGGAGCTGGGAAGTGAATCCTTACCTACCGTCGATGCAAAACGATTGCAAACATCGAATAGCACGTATTCGTGCAAATTATCCATAGAAAGAACGATTGCGGGAGCTGGGAAGTGAATACTTACCTAACGTTGATGCAAAACGATTGGAAACATCGAACACCACGTATTCGTGCAAATTATCGATGGAAAGAACGATTGCGGGAGCTGGGAAGTGAATCCTTACCTACCGTCGATGCAAAACGATTGCAAACATCGAATAGCACGTATTCGTGCAAAGTATCCATAGAAAGCACGATTGCGGGAGCTGGGAAGTGAATACTTACCTAACGTGGATGCAAAACGATTGGAAACATCGAACACCACGTATTCGTGCAAATTATCGATGGAAAGAACGATTGCGGGAGCCGGGAAGTGAATGCTTACCTAACGTTGATGCAAAACGATTGGAAACATCGAACATAACGTATTCGTGCAAATTATCGATAGAAAGAACGATTGCGGGAGCTGGGAAGTGAATCCGTACCTACCGTCTATGCAAAACGATTGCAAACATCGAATAGCACGTATTCGTGCAAATTATCGATGGAAAGAACGATTGCGGGAGCCGGGAAGTGAATGCTTACCTAACGTTGATGCAAAACGATTGGAAACATCGAACATAACGTATTCGTGCAAATTATCGATAGAAAGAACGATCGCGGGAGCTGGGAAGTGAATCCGTACCTACCGTCGATGCAAAACGATTGCAAACATCGAATAGCACGTATTCGTGCAAATTATCGATAGAAAGAACGATCGCGGGAGCCGGGAAGTGAATCCTTACCTACCGTTGATGCAAAACGATTGGAAACATCGAACATCACGTATTCGTGCAAATTATTGATAGAAAGAACGATTGCGGGAGCTGGGAAGTGAATCCTTACCTACCGTCGATGCAAAACGATTGGAAACATCGAATAGCACGTATTCGTGTAAATTATCGATGGAAAGAACGATTGCGGGAGCCGGGAAGTGAATCCTTACCTACCGTTGATGCAAAACGATTGGAAACATCGAACATCACGTATTCGTGCAAATTATCGATAGAAAGAACGATTGCGGGAGCTGGGAAGTGAATCCTTACCTACCGTCGATGCAAAACGATTGGAAACATCGAACATAATGTATTCGTGCAAATTATCGATAGAAAGAACGATTGCGGGAGCTGGGAAGTGAATCCGTACCTACCGTTGATGCAAAACGATTGGAAACATCGAATGGCACGTATTCGTGCAAATTATCGATGGAAAGAACGATTGCGGGAGCTGGGAAGTGAATCCTTACCTACCGTCGATGCAAAACGATTGGATAATTGGCACGAATACGTGCCATTCGATGTTTCCAATCGTTTTGCATCGACGGTAGGTAAGGATTCACTTCCCAGCTCCCGCAATCGTTCTTTCTATCGATAATTTGCACGAATACGTGATGTTCGATGTTTTCAATCGTTTTGCATCAACGGTAGGTAAGGAATCACTTCCCGGCTCCCGCAATCGTTCTTTCCATCGATAATTTGCACGAATACGTGCTATTCGATGTTTCCAATCGTTTTGCATCAACGTTAGGTAAGGATTCACTTCCCGGCTCCCGCAATCGTTCTTTCCATCGATAATTTGCACGAATACGTGGTGTTCGATGTTTCCAATCGTTCTGCATCAACGTTAGGTAAGTATTCACTTCCCGGCTCCCGCAATCGTTCTTTCCATGGATAATTTGCACGAATACGTGCTATTCGATGTTTCCAATCGTTTTGCATCAACGGTAGGTAAGTATTCACTTCCCAGCTCCCGCAATCGTTCTTTCTATGGATAATTTGCACGAATACGTGCTATTCGATGTTTGCAATCGTTTTGCATCGACGGTAGGTAAGGATTCACTTCCCAGCTCCCGCAATCGTTCTTTCCATCGATAATTTGCACGAATACGTTGTCACGTCCCGGGATCCTCCGAAACGTGACGATCCGTAGGTGCAGCGCGCATCCGAATCGGCACACGATATGGATACAGGGTAGGTTTCGATTAGTGTTCGGATATTTGCCATCATGCCACTCGTAAACGATAAAGATTAGGAACAAATGCAAAGAGGACAAAGTTACACTGTTTCAAGCTGGCTATAAAATAGCCCGTCCACTTTTCCGAAATTTCTAATGAAAATTTTGAGATAACGCATTCAAATTCTTTAAACGAAGAGATAGCCAGTCGCAAAATGGCAATTTAAACCCAAACCTAACTAAGCCTATCCATGAAAATAGGTACGACCGAATCCTAACCTAACCAAAATTTATGTACAACCTCGTGCAAGCCTAACCGATACAACCACCTAATATAATTCAAATCTGACCCAAACCTGACCGAAATTCTGGCAACACTTAATCCAAACATAACATAAACATAACCAAAATTTATGTACAACCTCGTGCAAACCTAACCGATATAACCACCTAATATAAATCAAACCTAACCCAAACATAACCCAAACCTAACCCAAACCTAACTCAAACCTAACCTAAACCCAACCAAAACTCGTGTGCAGCATAACACCGACCTGACCGACACAACCACCCAATATAATCCAAACCTGACCCAACCGATGGCAATTCCCAATTTGTCACAAAGTAGCCAATCCATCTCGCTATTACCCGTAACTAATAAAAATGTATGTTACCATAGGCAGTTCTCTACCACACATCGACGTACGGCCACACACACACACACACACACTGATAATTGTCCTGATGGTAGCATTAAGTCTAAGCAACTTCTTAAGTTAAGAAACCAGGGGTAAACGTGAGTATGCTGACTCACCTATGATAAGATAGATTATAAGAATACGTAGATTAAGAACCGTGACGAATCAGGGTGTGCGGACCAATCCGTGTTTGTCCTTTCAAGTTAAGGACAAGCACGGATAAGTGCTGACGACAATAGCGAAGGGATAGCACTGTCTCGCACGTGGGCATTCCAGAGTCAAGGCCTGGGAAAGGATCGGGTAATAATCCGCTGAACAAGACGATATACCTCGATGCATCAGCATCCGTTCCCAGAGCGATAACAACTGTCGCTCAGGAATGCACACGTTGCAAAGATACGAAGCGCGAGAACCGTCGCGAGAGCGATAACAACTGTCGCTCAGGAATGCACACGTTGCAAAGATACGAAGCGCGAGAACCGTCGCGAGAGCGATAACAACTGTCGCTCAGGAATGCACACGTTGCAAAGATACGAAGCGCGAGAACCGTCGCGGAACAGTCGTTCCCAGGACGGTGGCCCCTGCTGCATCAGCATCTTCTGGCTGCGGCAGTAGGGGCTGCTGCGTCAGCACCTGGGAGGAATAAAAGACCGGAGCGAACGGTCGCAAGGCAGTTCAGTTCCAACCGAGAAGTTAGAAACATCAAGTTCTATACGACTGAAGTTCAATCCGGTAGTCTAACGGTGAAGTTCGACGAGTTCGTTGTAGTTGTGCCTGTAAGCGGCAAATCGTCAGCACGATCCACCATTTGTTACTTGTACTCTCAACTGTAGTCGACCGATAGGTAAAGGTGAGCATTAATAAACAGTAACACTTGACATTTCATCGGTCTTCCATTTTATACGAACAACTTACTACTCGCCGAATGTGTTCGGTAGATGCCCGCTGGAAATAGGCGAAGGCGTAGGAGAGGGGTCCAGTCGCGGCTCCGCCACAATATCAGGCGCCGGGAGCTGATCGCCGCCCGTCGCGTGCAATTGGCGCAAGAGACTGGGCCGTTGATCGACCTGACGTTAGATTCTCCACCGGCGCCAGTCGACCTGACGCTGGATTCTCCACGGGCGCCGATCGACTCGACAACCGCTGGCGCCGTTCCGTCCATCATCGACTTGACAGTTGGGGGTTCGCCCGAGCCCTCGACTTCGCGGGGTCCCTCCGCCCAAATACCCGTGTTGCCTTCCTCGCCTCACGCATCGCCTTTGTCCATCTCATACTCCCCCATCTCCCACGCATCCGAACAAACTCCGCAGCCCTTCGCTAGACGACAACTAGTTTACTCGTCATCCCCGGCTCAGACAACTACATCCTCGGTAGATTCAAGGGCAACCACGCCCGAATACTACCGGCCCTATATCGACCCCCCGGTCAGTCCTCCATCCCCGCAACAGCAACTCGACCCTCCGGACAGCGACGAGGAGTGGCCACATCAACAGATTTATCCGAATTACCCGGGATATTATCCCGTATTTATTAGCGACCGGTTCCCTGGTCAACCAAACGTCCCCGAAGGCGAGCCGGTCCCGGAAGAGTATCATACGTTGTTATTTCAAACTATATTTCTCCGCGAGGAATAATGTAACAGCCTCCACTGTATTAAATAAGAAAAAAAAAGAAAGTGGACGTAAATATAACTCATAAACAATCGATACCAATTGTTTTCCTGACCCCACCGCATCTTAACGTCCCGATCCCGGTTGACTGTCCTAAGAGACCAGTCACAGATCGAAATTGCGAGCGTATCCTGTTGAAGATTTGGCGCACGTTGCCGTTGGGCAACACGGATCCCGACGAGGACGTAACATATAAATTTTTTGGTGACAGCGGTGGGATACGATCGCATACGTTAAGAGGTGTGACGCGAAATGGCGGAAGAAACGACTCCAACCCCTCTAGACCTCGTGCTGCAACAGCTCTCCCTGTGGGAGGATAAATTCGACAATTTAAATTCAATGAACAGGAGACTAGAGAGAATAGAACAGGACATAAAAGCTAACAGAGCAAACGATACGGCGGGTACGTCCGGCGGGACAAACGCCGAAATGCCCGACGTGAAGCCCGTGACGGATCTCCCTTCGATTCGCATCAAAGATGCCATAGAAACGGTTCCCGTGTTCGACGGCCATAAGCCTCCCGTGTTTCAATTCTTAAGAGCCTGCGAGCGAGCAAAATCGATGCTCCCCGCTCATATGGAACCCCATTTGGTTAAACTGTTGATGAACAAATTGAGGGGCCATGCGTTCCTCGCGGTGGAAGACGTGGTCGTTACCAATCTGGACTCGTTCTCCACGAAATTAAAGGACATGTTTGGTCCCGGTAAAACCATTAACGAATACAGGGGCGAACTCGGAACCATCTATCAGAAATCGGGCGAAGACGTACTCGACTACATTGACTGCGTGCGTAACCTGCGTCTAGCCATCATGGACGGAGAAAGGCAAGCTCGCGGTACCGTACCGTTGGCGTTGCAATTAGGTCTCGACACCGACTCCCAGGAAGCATTCGTCAACGGTTTACCGGCCGAGGTATTCACCAGAGTGAAGCTGGAGGGCTGCAGAGACCTCGACGAATCCTACCGTGCGGCGATAAAAGTCACTCGTGAGGTAAAGAGAGTCGCGGAAAGGCAGCGAAGCTATCAACCGCCGCCACAACGCTTCAATAGGGAACGAAACAACTACCCTCCAAGGAATCAAGCGGAACCTCAACAAAGGGATCAAAGAAACCCCCAGAGATACAACAATTACGGAAACAACAAGACCTTTCCACCCCGGCCACCGGCCACCTTCCCACCCAAGAATCCCGGAATCACGTGCAATTATTGCAAGAAACCCGGACACGTGTTGAAGGATTGCTATCGCTTCAAAGCCAAAGTCGATTCCGGAGAAATCGTGCCGTACTCTCAACAGAACCAGGGAAACGGACGCGGTCACCCGGGAAGACCGGACGCAGCCCGGAGTGGAAAGCCCCAGGAGCGCCCGAGAGTAGCGAAAATAGAAGCTTCCACATCGAAGCAAAATCAAGAGCAACTGTCGGCAAGAAGCGCGCCGAAGCAAGAACGAAAAGCATGGGAAACCCCAAAAGACTCGAAGCAAAAGAAACGCGAGGAGGAAGAAGACCAGGAGGACGAGATAGAGTCGTTAGAAGAACTGTTTCAATAAGAATCAACGCCGTACAAAGGGTACCGACGGTGCGAATCGTGTCCCCCCATTTACAAGGAATAACGAATCTAATGCTGGACTCGGGATCGGAAATAAATCTCATCAAGAAGTCGGTCCTGACCAGCACAGCGAGTATAGACGATCGAGAAGTACTAGACATACGTGGCATTACGGCTTCGAACCTGACCACCCTAGGGAAAGTGTCGATAGAGGTTGCGGGCCATCCGGTTAATTTCCACGTCGTCGACGACTCGCTGCTGATCAAAGAGGACGGGATCTTAGGATCCGAGTTCCTGATCGATCACGGGGCAACCATAGATTACGCGCACAAGCGGGTCGAATGGGGAACCTTTTGCATACCGTTCGCCACCTCGAAAGTATCGGTACCCAAGCGAAGCTCCACGTCGCTACAAGTGAATATAGCGAATCCAGAGATACGAGAGGGATACGTTCCCAGAATCGACATAGGCAAGGGAATCTACTTGGGCGAGGCCCTGGTAACCAACCGCAAAGGCCGCGCCTACATCAGGGTCGTTAATACGACGAGCAGGAAGGTAAAAATCACCGTACCCACGGTGACGCTGGAAGAATTCGAAGAAACGAATCATCGTACAGAATCAAGGGCGTGCAACGTCATCAAGACGGACCCTCGAAATCGATTCGAGGCCATCGTGGAATTATTGAGACTGGAGCATCTCAATACGGAGGAGAGGGCGAGCGTTGAGAAGCTGATAAGAAAAAATCAAGACAGGTTCCATTTACCTGGTGAAACGTTGGAAGGAACAGGAATCCTGGAGCACAGGATACATACCACGGATGACATTCCGGTAAACACGCGCCAGTACAGATACCCCCCGGTGCATAGATCGGAAATCAACAGACAAATTCAAGAATTGTTGGACACGGATGTCGTGGAAGAATCCGTGTCCCCGTATAACTCGCCGCTGTGGATCGTACCGAAGAAACCGGACTCCCACGGAAATAAGCGTTGGCGGTTGGTCATCGACTATAGGAAATTGAACGACAAAACCATAGGGGACGCATTCCCCTTGCCCAATATCACGGAAATACTGGACCAACTGGGCAGTGCCAAGTATTTCTCAACCTTCGACCTAGCGTCGGGGTTCCATCAAATAAAAATGGCGGAAGGAGACGCGCACAAAACGGCCTTCTCGACCCCATACGGACACTATCAATTTACGAGAATGCCGTTCGGACTCAAGAACGCTCCGGCCACCTTTCAGAGATTGATGAACAGCGTTTTGTCCGGCCTACAAGGGACGGAACTGTTCGTCTATTTGGACGACATCGTGATATACTCGAGCTCGTTGGCCGAGCACCAAATTAAATTTCAGAAACTGGCGGAAAGACTGCGAAACGCTAAATTACAGTTACAACCGGACAAGTGCGAATTTTTGAGACACGAGGTCAATTATCTGGGTCACATCATCAGCGAAGAAGGTGTCAGACCGGACCCTCAAAAGATCGAAGCTGTGCAACGATTCCCTAGACCCCGAACGCCGAAGGGAATAAAACAATTTCTAGGATTGGCGGGATACTATCGGAGATTCATCCCCGAATTCTCCAAAACCGCCAAACCCTTTACTCGATTGTTGAAGAAGGATACAAAATTCGCGTGGGACGCTGACCAGGAAAAGGCGTTCGAGACGTTGAGAAACGCGCTGATAACAGAACCCATATTGCAGTACCCGGATTTCAGTAAAACGTTCAACCTAACGACCGACGCGTCCGGATACGCGATCGGAGGAGTCTTGAGTCAAGGACCGATAGGGAAGGATTTGCCCGTCGCTTACGCCTCTCGATTACTAAACGCTGCTGAACAAAAGTACTCGACCATCGAGAAGGAGTGTTTGGCCATACTTTACTGCGTCACTCACTTCAGACCGTACCTGTACGGACGGAAATTCAACATAATCACCGACCACAAACCGTTGGTGTGGCTAAACTCCATCAAAGATCCGACGTCGCGGATATGGAAGTGGGAGCTAAAACTATCGGACTACGAGTTCGAGATACAGCACAAGTGTGGACGAGCGAACGCCAACGCGGACGCCTTGTCGAGAAACCCGCCGGAGGTTTGCCTCCCGATAAGAAAGCGTCAGGAGGAAGCTGACGAAGAAGCAGAAGAGCCGCGACCTAAGAGGAGATTTTTCCCCTCTTCGTCGTCGGACGACTCACTGATTTACGATCCGCGACCGAAGGAGAAGAAGCGTCCGGGATCGCCGTTGCAATCGCCGGAACGGAAAAGAATATCTCTGTTTCGAGACCCCGACACGTCGGTGGACTCGCCTCCCCACTCGAACACGCCCCCGGGAGACCGAGTCGTCGACACGCAAGAACTCCAACAGTCGATGCGACTCGAAGAACCAGCAGAGGAAGTCGTCGAAGTTCGACCCCGGAACTGGCTGGAAGAATTTCCCAATTCTGAGGGGGAAGGGGACGACCTAATCGTCGACGCTTCACCCACGATCGACACGACGGAAGACACCAACGTGTTTCCGTACACGCGCAGTCCGGCGTATGTTATCAGGGAAGTTCGAGACTCGTTACCAAAACTGAAGGACCACAAAGTCATATTCATCGACATGCAAGGGAGTCCGATCGACGAGGGGGCAAAGGAGATCGCACGATCGGGCCTCTTGACGTCCTACGTCGATTTAACAATCGAACGAGCCCGACTGAAGACCGAGCAAGGTAAATACCTCATTGCCCTGCCGGTGAAGGAAAACCAGAGGACGCGTATAGAACCCCAAAACGTACAGGGCTGTTTGTCCTCGTTGCTGGACGTGATCAGAGAAAAGGACCTACGATCGTTCTCCATCGCTCGAACTGAGAGTCTGGACGAAGTACCATGGCGATACGTCATGAACGAACTAAAGAACGTATTCCATGACGAGAACGTTCGGATCCCCATTTGCACGGGAGAAGTGACCGTTCCGCCACCAGAGGCCAGGCAAACGATCATCGAGGAGAAGCACGCGTCGGCATCGGGAGGACACAAAGGGGTGACGAAGACCTACCACAGGATAAGGCAACTGCACAATTGGGACAACATGAAGAAGGAGATCCAACGATTCGTGAGAGAGTGCAAGGAGTGCCAACTGAAAAAACTCACGAGAATCAAGACCAAACAACCTATGATACTGACCGATACGCCCGGCAAAGCGTTCGACAAAGTCAGTATGGACATCGTCGGACCCTTGCCTAGCACCAAAAAGGGCAACAAATACATACTAACCATGCAGGATCTACTAACCAAATATTCCCTCGCCATACCTCTCGAACGAACCACCTCTGCGGACATCGCGGACGCGTTCGTTAAAAATCTTATCTGCCGTTTCGGATCGCCTCGAGCGATCCTGACCGATCAGGGAACGAATTTTACATCCTCATTGATGAAGAACGTGGCAAAGAAATTTCATATAAAACATTACGTCACGTCGGCATATCATCCGCAGAGCAACGGTTCCATCGAGAGGTCTCACCACGTATTAGTGGAGTATCTTAAGCAGTACATAGACAACGGTCGTAACAGCTGGGACGACTGGTTGGATCTGGCAATGTTTTCGTATAACACGTCGGTACACGAGGGGACCAGATTCTCGCCGCACGAATTAGTGTTTGGGCGAATAGCCAGGGAACCCGCGAGCGAAAAACCAATCAGCGAGAATCTGGAGCCAACGTACGCGGACTACCTGCGGGATCTCTACTATAAGATCGACGACGTTCAAGCGAAAGCTCGCGACAACCTTCAGCTCGCGAAGATCAGATCGAAAGAATACTACGATCGGGCAATAAACCCGCAGAACTTTAAAACAGGAGACCTGGTGTACATGATCCGGGAACCCCGAAAGGGAAAATTCGCGGACCAATACACCGGTCCACACAAAGTCATCGAGATACTATCTAATCAGAACGTCAAAATCTCCATCGACGGTAGTCCGCGAACAGTACATATGAATAAACTGAAGCTAGCGTATCTGAAAAATAGAATGTAAGCGATCGATCGGCCGACGGCGCGAGGAGATTCCTTCGAGAAGCGCGCACTCAACGCGTGACAATGCAATTTGCAGAATGAAAATCCCCTGCGAATTTTTGGAAGAGGAGGTCGAGGACCAAGAGTTCCAAGGCCCCTGGGACGGGGTCCTTCCTGCGACCCATCCCCAGGCTTACGGCGAGCTGTCGGAATTATATTGCATGACGATAAACAGAGATACGGCTTGCATATACGTGCGGACCGGGAGACGAGTGTGCGTGCCCTGTTACGCCAAACTGCCACCCGTGGTCCAACAAACGTACCAGCCAGGAGGCTGGCACAATCTGTGCAACCACGACGCCACACTGCCCATCTCCAACTGCATCCTGTGCAACGAGAACTTCGTCGTCGTGAAACCGGCACAGGAATGCACCGAATGTATCGAGATGTACTTCGAAATGTCCACTTCGGAGGAATGGGCGGTGCAAACGGGGCGCGTCATTGACGTGATCACGCGATGGTGAATTGACGAGCGCCCCGAGGAGTTTGCCGCGGGGCAATGGGTACTTGGGAAGACGGTAAAGTCGCTGATGTCGATCGATCGAGACGTTTGACCCCGCGTAATTAGAGAGTAATGGGTACTCGCGTATAGTCCCTACAAACGCGAATTCTAGTAATAAAGCGAGTGCGGTAATGTAAAGAATCGTTTCTTTGTTTTGTTTCTTTGTACAGGAATTCACCATGTTCCTATGTATGTTAATGTTGATTTGCGCTCGAGTTGCCTGGGCTCTCGTCGGTTACGATTGCAACGGACAACATCTGAACGTAACTACGGTGTCGCTCAATTCGATCGGGGATTGCGACATCACACCAATCAAGACACAGTCTCGAGAAGTCTACATTCAGCTGCTTCAACTCTCGGAATTCAACTACGCACCGGTCATTTCGTGTAGAATCGAAATATCAAGAATAGTGTACCACTGCGGCATGCACTCGCACATCTCCGCTGTCCACAACGGCCTGAACGAATATCTCGAGGACATAACCGACCAACAATGCAAGCGCATGCACGAGGACGGCTCGTTCTCCTTGGGAAACAACGGCTACATAACCGGACTGACGGTAAACAAAACTACAACTCGAACGTTTACCATGGCTGGGACTTTGACGAACGACGGCCGTTGCACCGGCGCCCAATTCTCCGACCCCTACGGAACTTGGGAGAGCGTCGTGGTGCAAGCGGTGGCCAAATTTTCGATTAAATCCGCCAACGTCCCGGTACGAATGGACGCCGACAAGATCATTCTAAAATCAGGAACCATCTGCAGTTTCCAAAGCGGATTCTGCCTGGACAGCGAGAATGGACACACCTTCTGGAGTCCTTTCCCGCCGTCGTCTTGTAAATTCGACCGATACGACGTGCTATACGAGGGTATCGCGTCCAAAATTACCGAAGAAGACAAGCAGCGAACCGACTCACCGGTCTATGCTCTTACCACGCAAGACATAACGTTCGCTCTCTCCAAGGTGGGCGAACAACACTTGTGCGGCTACACCCTCTCGCAAACGGAACATCCGAAACTGTTCATACTGGAAACCACCAGAGAGCGAACATTCACGCAACCGAAGAAACTACCGGTTGAAAATTTAGACATTTTCACGTACATAAATTCTAAATTCGTATACGTCGAGAGACACGTCAAAACGCAAATGACGACGTTGTATCAAAATTTATTGAAACAACGATGTCTCCTGGAGCAACAAGTGCTCAGCAACGCTCTCGCAGTGGCCACTTTGAAACCGGACGAATTCGCCTACACCGTCATGAAGTCCCCAGGACACATGGCGTTAACAGCCGGTGAAGTCATCCACATCATCAAATGCGTACCGGTACAAGTGAGGGTGAGACATTCGAACGAATGTTACACAGAATTGCCAGTTTGGCACGGAAACCGTTCGGCGTTTATCACGCCGAAATCCCACATTGTTACCGCTCACGGGACACAGAGAGAATGCAGTCACGTCCTCCCCGTGATGTACGTGATCAATCAAGCCTGGCATCGAATCTCCCCTCGGCCGGTCGAGGTAGGCCAGCCGCACGTGCTACACCCTATGACGCGTACAAATTGGCGTTACACCGCCCCGGCGACACTCGCAACCAGCGGTATTTACACGCAAGGAGACTTGGAAAACTTGCGAGACCACATCATGTTCCCGGCCGAAAAGGCGGCGGTTTTGAACACGATCGTCAGGGGAGCGACGGGAAAGGGCGTGGCGCAAGGATCGATATCCCTAACGAGCATGTTCGACGAGGAAACCATGGCAAAATTGGCCGAAGACGCAGTTTCACGCTTTTGGAACGGATTCATTACGTTTGGATCAGCCAGCGCAGGAATATTGGCAATATTCGTCCTGCTGAAATTCGTAAAAGCAGTTGCCGATACATTCATTCATGGATACCAGCTACACGCGATCTACGGATGCGGTTTCCAACTCATCGGTGCTGTGTGGAGTTCCCTGTCGCACCTCTTGATCCGGAAAGGCGAAAGAAGCAGACAATACGCGGCATCCCGCGACGTGGAAGCTTTTCCACAAGGAACATCAACTACCGCTTCTCCACCGAAACCGACACTCCGAGAGTTCAGGCAAACCATTCGCGAACTGGAGCAAATTTCCTCCAGAAATTTGCTTCCCAAGGGGGAAGGTGTCACGTCCCGGGATCCTCCGAAACGTGACGATCCGTAGGTGCAGCGCGCATCCGAATCGGCACACGATATGGATACAGGGTAGGTTTCGATTAGTGTTCGGATATTTGCCATCATGCCACTCGTAAACGATAAAGATTAGGAAGAAATGCAAAGAGGACAAAGTTACACTGTTTCAAGCTGGCTATAAAATAGCCCGTCCACTTTTCCGAAATTTCTAATGAAAATTTTGAGATAACGCATTCAAATTCTTTAAACGAAGAGATAGCCAGTCGCAAAATGGCAATTTAAACCCAAACCTAACTAAGCCTATCCATGAAAATAGGTACGACCGAATCCTAACCTAACCAAAATTTATGTACAACCTCGTGCAAGCCTAACCGATACAACCACCTAATATAATTCAAATCTGACCCAAACCTGACCGAAATTCTGGCAACACTTAATCCAAACATAACCTAAACATAACCAAAATTTATGTACAACCTCGTGCAAACCTAACCGATATAACCACCTAATATAAATCAAACCTAACCCAAACATAACCCAAACCTAACCCAAACCTAACTCAAACCTAACCTAAACCCAACCAAAACTCGTGTGCAGCATAACACCGACCTGACCGACACAACCACCCAATATAATCCAAACCTGACCCAACCGATGGCAATTCCCAAATTGTCACAAAGTAGCCAATCCATCTCGCTATTACCCGTAACTAATAAAAATGTATGTTACCATAGGCAGTTCTCTACCACACATCGACGTACGGCCACACACACACACACACACACTGATAATTGTCCTGATGGTAGCATTAAGTCTAAGCAACTTCTTAAGTTAAGAAACCAGGGGTAAACGTGAGTATGCTGACTCACCTATGATAAGATAGATTATAAGAATACGTAGATTAAGAACCGTGACGAATCAGGGTGTGCGGACCAATCCGTGTTTGTCCTTTCAAGTTAAGGACAAGCACGGATAAGTGCTGACGACAATAGCGAAGGGATAGCGCTGTCTCGCACGTGGGCATTCCAGAGTCAAGGCCTGGGAAAGGATCGGGTAATAATCCGCTGAACAAGACGATATACCTCGATGCATCACCATCCGTTCCCAGAGCGATAACAACTGTCGCTCAGGAATGCACACGTTGCAAAGATACGAAGCGCGAGAACCGTCGCGAGAGCGATAACAACTGTCGCTCAGGAATGCACACGTTGCAAAGATACGAAGCGCGAGAACCGTCGCGAGAGCGATAACAACTGTCGCTCAGGAATGCACACGTTGCAAAGATACGAAGCGCGAGAACCGTCGCGGAACAGTCGTTCCCAGGACGGTGGCCCCTGCTGCATCAGCATCTTCTGGCTGCGGCAGTAGGGGCTGCTGCGTCAGCACCTGGGAGGAATAAAAGACCGGAGCGAACGGTCGCAAGGCAGTTCAGTTCCAACCGAGAAGTTAGAAACATCAAGTTCTATACGACTGAAGTTCAATCCGGTAGTCTAACGGTGAAGTTCGACGAGTTCGTTGTAGTTGTGCCTGTAAGCGGCAAATCGTCAGCACGATCCACCATTTGTTACTTGTACTCTCAACTGTAGTCGACCGATAGGTAAAGGTGAGCATTAATAAACAGTAACACTTGACATTTCATCGGTCTTCCATTTTATACGAACAACTTACTACTCGCCGAATGTGTTCGGTAGATGCCCGCTGGAAATAGGCGAAGGCGTAGGAGAGGGGTCCAGTCGCGGCTCCGCCACAATATCAGGCGCCGGGAGCTGATCGCCGCCCGTCGCGTGCAATTGGCGCAAGAGACTGGGCCGTTGATCGACCTGACGTTAGATTCTCCACCGGCGCCAGTCGACCTGACGCTGGATTCTCCACGGGCGCCGATCGACTCGACAACCGCTGGCGCCGTTCCGTCCATCATCGACTTGACAGTTGGGGGTTCGCCCGAGCCCTCGACTTCGCGGGGTCCCTCCGCCCAAATACCCGTGTTGCCTTCCTCGCCTCACGCATCGCCTTTGTCCATCTCATAATCCCCCATCTCCCACGCATCCGAACAAACTCCGCAGCCCTTCGCTAGACGACAACTAGTTTACTCGTCATCCCCGGCTCAGACAACTACATCCTCGGTAGATTCAAGGGCAACCACGCCCGAATACTACCGGCCCTATATCGACCCCCCGGTCAGTCCTCCATCCCCGCAACAGCAACTCGACCCTCCGGACAGCGACGAGGAGTGGCCACATCAACAGATTTATCCGAATTACCCGGGATATTATCCCGTATTTATTAGCGACCGGTTCCCTGGTCAACCAAACGTCCCCGAAGGCGAGCCGGTCCCGGAAGAGTATCATACGTTGTTATTTCAAACTATATTTCTCCGCGAGGAATAATGTAACAGCCTCCACTGTATTAAATAAGAAAAAAAAAGAAAGTGGACGTAAATATAACTCATAAACAATCGATACCAATTGTTTTCCTGACCCCACCGCATCTTAACGTCCCGATCCCGGTTGACTGTCCTAAGAGACCAGTCACAGATCGAAATTGCGAGCGTATCCTGTTGAAGATTTGGCGCACGTTGCCGTTGGGCAACACGGATCCCGACGAGGACGTAACAACGTGCCATTCGATGTTTCCAATCGTTTTGCATCGACGGTAGGTAAGGATTCACTTCCCAGCTCCCGCAATCGTTCTATCTATCGATAATTTGCACGAATACGTGCTATTCGATGTTTCCAATCGTTTTGCATCAACGGTAGGTAAGTATTCACTTCCCAGCTCCCGCAATCGTTCTTTCTATCGATAATTTGCACGAATACGTGATGTTCAATGTTTCCAATCGTTTTGCATCAACGATAGGTAAGGATTCACTTCCCGGCTCCCGCAATCGTTCTTTCCATCGATAATTTGCACGAATACGTGCTATTCGATGTTTGCAATCGTTTTGCATCGACGGTAGGTAAGGATTCACTTCCCAGCTCCCGCAATCGTTCTTTCCATCGATAATTTGCACGAATACGTGCCATTCGATGTTTCCAATCGTTTTGCATCGACGGTAGGTAAGGATTCACTTCCCAGCTCCCGCAATCGTTCTTTCTATCGATAATTTGCACGAATACGTGCTATTCGATGTTTCCAATCGTTTTGCATCGACGGTAGGTAAGGATTCACTTCCCAGCTCCCGCAATCGTTCTTTCCATCGATAATTTGCACGAATACGTGCCATTCAATGTTTCCAATCGTTTTGCATCGACGGTAGGTAAGGATTCACTTCCCAGCTCCCGCAATCGTTCTTTCTATCGATAATTTGCACGAATACGTGTTGTTCGATGTTTCCAATCGTTTTGCATCAACGTTAGGTAAGGATTCATTTCCCGGCTCCCGCAATCGTTCTTTCCATCGATAATTTGCACGAATACGTGCTATTCGATGTTTCCAATCGTGTTGCATCGACGGTCGGTAAGCATTCACTTCCCAGCTCCGGCAATCGTTCTTTCCAAATTATCGATAGAAAGAACGATTGCGGGAGCTGGGAAGTGAATCCTTACCTACCGTCGATGCAAAACGATTGCAAACATCGAATAGCACGTATTCGTGCAAATTATCCATAGAAAGAACGATTGCGGGAGCTGGGAAGTGAATCCTTACCTACCGTCGATGCAAAACGATTGGAAACATCGAATAGCACGTATTCGTGCAAATTATCGATGGAAAGAACGATTGCGGGAGCTGGGATGTGAATCCTTACCTACCGTCGATGCAAAACGATTGCAAACATCGAATAGCACGTATTCGTGCAAAGTATCCATAGAAAGCACGATTGCGGGAGCTGGGAAGTGAATACTTACCTACCGTTGATGCAAAACGATTGGAAACATCGAATAGCACGTATTCGTGCAAATTATCGATGGAAAGAACGATTGCGGGAGCCGGGAAGTGAATGCTTACCTAACGTTGATGCAAAACGATTGGAAACATCGAACATAACGTATTCGTGCAAATTATCGATGGAAAGAACGATTGCGGGAGCCGGGAAGTGAATCCTTACCTACCGTTGATGCAAAACGATTGGAAACATCGAACATCACGTATTCGTGCAAATTATTGATAGAAAGAACGATTGCGGGAGCTGGGAAGTGAATCCTTACCTACCGTCGATGCAAAACGATTGGAAACATCGAATAGCACGTATTCGTGAAAATTATCGACGGAAAGAACGATTGCGGGAGCCGGGAAGTGAATGTTTACCTAACGTTGATGCAAAACGATTGGAAACATCGAACATAACGTATTCGTGCAAATTATCGATAGAAAGAACGATTGCGAGAGCTGGGAAGGTAATCCGTACCTACCGTCGATGCAAAACGATTGCAAACATCGAATAGCACGTATTCGTGCAAATTATCCATAGAAAGAACGATTGCGGGAGCTGGGAAGTGAATACTTACCTAACGTTGATGCAAAACGATTGGAAACATCGAACACCACGTATTCGTGCAAATTATCGATGGAAAGAACGATTGCGGGAGCCGGGAAGTGAATCCTTACCTACCGTTGATGCAAAACGATTGGAAACATCGAACATCACGTATTCGTGCAAATTATTGATAGAAAGAACGATTGCGGGAGCTGGGAAGTGAATCCTTACCTACCGTCGATGCAAAACGATTGGAAACATCGAATAGCACGTATTCGTGCAAATTATCGATGGAAAGAACGATTGCGGGAGCCGGGAAGTGAATCCTTACCTACCGTTGATGCAAAACGATTGGAAACATCGAACATAACGTATTCGTGCAAATTATCGATAGAAAGAACGATTGCGAGAGCTGGGAAGGTAATCCGTACCTACCGTCGATGCAAAACGATTGCAAACATCGAATAGCACGTATTCGTGCAAATTATCCATAGAAAGAACGATTGCGGGAGCTGGGAAGTGAATACTTACCTAACGTTGATGCAAAACGATTGGAAACATCGAACACCACGTATTCGTGCAAATTATCGATGGAAAGAACGATTGCGGGAGCCGGGAAGTGAATCCTTACCTACCGTTGATGCAAAACGATTGGAAACATCGAACATCACGTATTCGTGCAAATTATTGATAGAAAGAACGATTGCGGGAGCTGGGAAGTGAATCCTTACCTACCGTCGATGCAAAACGATTGGAAACATCGAATAGCACGTATTCGTGCAAATTATCGATGGAAAGAACGATTGCGGGAGCCGGGAAGTGAATCCTTACCTACCGTTGATGCAAAACGATTGGAAACATTGAACATCACGTATTCGTGCAAATTATCGATAGAAAGAACGATTGCGGGAGCTGGGAAGTGAATTCTTACCTACCGTCGATGCAAAACGATTGGAAACATCGAATATCACGTATTCGTGCCAATTATCCAATCGTTTTGCATCGACGGTAGGTAAGGATTCACTTCCCGGCTCCCGCAATCGTTCTTTCCATCGATAATTTGCACGAATACGTGGTGTTCGATGTTTCCAATCGTTCTGCATCAACGTTAGGTAAGTATTCACTTCCCAGCTCCCGCAATCGTTCTTTCTATGGATAATTTGCACGAATACGTGCTATTCGATGTTTGCAATCGTTTTGCATCGACGGTAGTTACGGATTCACTTCCCAGCTCCCGCAATCGTTCTTTCCATCGATAATTTGCACGAATACGTGCCATTCGATGTTTCCAATCGTTTTGCATCAACGTTAGGTAAGCATTCACTTCCCGGCTCCCGCAATCGTTCTTTCCATGGATAATTTGCACGAATACGTGCTATTCGATGTTTCCAATCGTTTTGCATCAACGGTAGGTAAGTATTCACTTCCCAGCTCCCGCAATCGTTCTTTCTATGGATAATTTGCACGAATACGTGCTATTCGATGTTTGCAATCGTTTTGCATCGACGGTAGGTAAGGATTCACTTCCCAGCTCCCGCAATCGTTCTTTCCATCGATAATTTGCACGAATACGTGCCATTCGATGTTTCCAATCGTTTTGCATCAACGTTAGGTAAGCATTCACTTCCCGGCTCCCGCAATCGTTCTTTCCATGGATAATTTGCACGAATACGTGCTATTCGATGTTTCCAATCGTTTTGCATCAACGGTAGGTAAGTATTCACTTCCCAGCTCCCGCAATCGTTCTTTCTATGGATAATTTGCACGAATACGTGCTATTCGATGTTTGCAATCGTTTTGCATCGACGGTAGGTAAGGATTCACTTCCCAGCTCCCGCAATCGTTCTTTCCATCGATAATTTGCACGAATACGTGCCATTCGATGTTTCCAATCGTTTTGCATAGACGGTAGGTAAGGATTCAATTCCCAGCTCTCGCAATCGTTCTTTCTATCGATAATTTGCACGAATACGTGATGTTCAATGTTTCCAATCGTTTTGCATCAACGATAGGTAAGGATTCACTTCCCGGCTCCCGCAATCGTTCTTTCCATCGATAATTTGCACGAATACGTGCTATTCGATGTTTGCAATCGTTTTGCATCGACGGTAGGTAAGGATTCATTTCCCGGCTCCCGCAATCGTTCTTTCCATCGATAATTTGCACGAATACGTGCTATTCGATGTTTCCAATCGTGTTGCATCGACGGTCGGTAAGCATTCACTTCCCAGCTCCGGCAATCGTTCTTTCCAAATTATCGATAGAAAGAACGATTGCGGGAGCTGGGAAGTGAATCCTTACCTACCGTCGATGCAAAACGATTGGAAACATCGAATAGCACGTATTCGTGCAAATTATCGATGGAAAGAACGATTGCGGGAGATGGGATGTGAATCCTTACCTACCGTCGATGCAAAACGATTGCAAACATCGAATAGCACGTATTCGTGCAAAGTATCCATAGAAAGCACGATTGCGGGAGCTGGGAAGTGAATACTTACCTACCGTTGATGCAAAACGATTGGAAACATCGAATAGCACGTATTCGTGCAAATTATCGATGGAAAGAACGATTGCGGGAGCCGGGAAGTGAATGCTTACCTAACGTTGATGCAAAACGATTGGAAACATCG
The DNA here is from genome assembly GCA_963583965.1 of Nomada ferruginata. Taxonomy (NCBI): domain Eukaryota; kingdom Metazoa; phylum Arthropoda; class Insecta; order Hymenoptera; family Apidae; genus Nomada; species Nomada ferruginata. Next base: position 343,012 of record OY757225.1, on the reverse strand, counting down.
AACATAACGTATTCGTGCAAATTATCGATGGAAAGAACGATTGCGGGAGCTGGGAAGTGAATCCTTACCTACCGTTGATGCAAAACGATTGGAAACATCGAACATCACGTATTCGTGCAAATTATTGATAGAAAGAACGATTGCGGGAGCTGGGAAGTGAATCCTTACCTACCGTCGATGCAAAACGATTGGAAACATCGAATAGCACGTATTCGTGAAAATTATCGACGGAAAGAACGATTGCGGGAGCCGGGAAGTGAATGTTTACCTAACGTTGATGCAAAACGATAGGAAACATCGAACATAACGTATTCGTGCAAATTATCGATAGAAAGAACGATTGCGGGAGCTGGGAAGTGAATCCGTACCTACCGTCGATGCAAAACGATTGCAAACATCGAATAGCACGTATTCGTGCAAATTATCCATAGAAAGAACGATTGCGGGAGCTGGGAAGTGAATACTTACCTAACGTTGATGCAAAACGATTGGAAACATCGAACACCACGTATTCGTGCAAATTATCGATGGAAAGAACGATTGCGGGAGCCGGGAAGTGAATCCTTACCTACCGTTGATGCAAAACGATTGGAAACATCGAACATCACGTATTCGTGCAAATTATTGATAGAAAGAACGATTGCGGGAGCTGGGAAGTGAATCCTTACCTACCGTCGATGCAAAACGATTGGAAACATCGAATAGCACGTATTCGTGCAAATTATCGATGGAAAGAACGATTGCGGGAGCCGGGAAGTGAATCCTTACCTACCGTTGATGCAAAACGATTGGAAACATTGAACATCACGTATTCGTGCAAATTATCGATAGAAAGAAGGATTGCGGGAGCTGGGAAGTGAATCCTTACCTACCGTCGATGCAAAACGATTGGAAACATCGAATAGCACGTATTCGTGAAAATTATCGACGGAAAGAACGATTGCGGGAGCCGGGAAGTGAATGTTTACCTAACGTTGATGCAAAACGATTGGAAACATCGAACATAACGTATTCGTGCAAATTATCGATAGAAAGAACGATTGCGGGAGCTGGGAAGGTAATCCGTACCTACCGTCGATGCAAAACGATTGCAAACATCGAATAGCACGTATTCGTGCAAATTATCCATAGAAAGAACGATTGCGGGAGCTGGGAAGTGAATACTTACCTAACGTTGATGCAAAACGATTGGAAACATCGAACACCACGTATTCGTGCAAATTATCGATGGAAAGAACGATTGCGGGAGCCGGGAAGTGAATCCTTACCTACCGTTGATGCAAAACGATTGGAAACATCGAACATCACGTATTCGTGCAAATTATTGATAGAAAGAACGATTGCGGGAGCTGGGAAGTGAATCCTTACCTACCGTCGATGCAAAACGATTGGAAACATCGAATAGCACGTATTCGTGCAAATTATCGATGGAAAGAACGATTGCGGGAGCCGGGAAGTGAATCCTTACCTACCGTTGATGCAAAACGATTGGAAACATTGAACATCACGTATTCGTGCAAATTATCGATAGAAAGAACGATTGCGGGAGCTGGGAAGTGAATTCTTACCTACCGTCGATGCAAAACGATTGGAAACATCGAATATCACGTATTCGTGCCAATTATCCAATCGTTTTGCATCGACGGTAGGTAAGGATTCACTTCCCGGCTCCCGCAATCGTTCTTTCCATCGATAATTTGCACGAATACGTGGTGTTCGATGTTTCCAATCGTTCTGCATCAACGTTAGGTAAGTATTCACTTCCCAGCTCCCGCAATCGTTCTTTCTATGGATAATTTGCACGAATACGTGCTATTCGATGTTTGCAATCGTTTTGCATCGACGGTAGGTACGGATTCACTTCCCAGCTCCCGCAATCGTTCTTTCCATCGATAATTTGCACGAATACGTGCCATTCGATGTTTCCAATCGTTTTGCATCAACGTTAGGTAAGCATTCACTTCCCGGCTCCCGCAATTGTTCTTTCCATGGATAATTTGCACGAATACGTGCTATTCGATGTTTCCAATCGTTTTGCATCAACGGTAGGTAAGTATTCACTTCCCAGCTCCCGCAATCGTTCTTTCTATGGATAATTTGCACGTATACGTGCTATTCGATGTTTGCAATCGTTTTGCATCGACGGTAGGTAAGGATTCACTTCCCAGCTCCCGCAATCGTTCTTTCCATCGATAATTTGCACGAATACGTGCCATTCGATGTTTCCAATCGTTTTGCATCAACGTTAGGTAAGCATTCACTTCCCGGCTCCCGCAATCGTTCTTTCTATGGATAATTTGCACGAATACGTGCTATTCGATGTTTGCAATCGTTTTGCATCGACGGTAGGTAAGGATTCACTTCCCAGCTCCCGCAATCGTTCTTTCCATCGATAATTTGCACGAATACGTGCCATTCGATGTTTCCAATCGTTTTGCATAGACGGTAGGTAAGGATTCAATTCCCAGCTCTCGCAATCGTTCTTTCTATCGATAATTTGCACGAATACGTGATGTTCAATGTTTCCAATCGTTTTGCATCAACGATAGGTAAGGATTCACTTCCCGGCTCCCGCAATCGTTCTTTCCATCGATAATTTGCACGAATACGTGCTATTCGATGTTTGCAATCGTTTTGCATCGACGGTAGGTAAGGATTCACTTCCCAGCTCCCGCAATCTTTCTTTCCATCGATAATTTGCACGAATACATGCCATTCGATGTTTCCAATCGTTTTGCATCGACGGTAGGTAAGGATTCACTTCCCAGCTCCCGCAATCGTTCTTTCTATCGATAATTTGCACGAATACGTGCTATTCGATGTTTCCAATCGTTTTGCATCGACGGTAGGTAAGGATTCACTTCCCAGCTCCCGCAATCGTTCTTTCCATCGATAATTTGCACGAATACGTGCCATTCAATGTTTCCAATCGTTTTGCATCGACGGTAGGTAAGGATTCACTTCCCAGCTCCCGCAATCGTTCTTTCTATCGATAATTTGCACGAATACGTGCTATTCGATGTTTCCAATCGTGTTGCATCGACGGTCGGTAAGCATTCACTTCCCAGCTCCGGCAATCGTTCTTTCCAAATTATCGATAGAAAGAACGATTGCGGGAGCTGGGAAGTGAATCCTTACCTACCGTCGATGCAAAACGATTGCAAACATCGAATAGCACGTATTCGTGCAAATTATCCATAGAAAGAACGATTGCGGGAGCTGGGAAGTGAATCCTTACCTACCGTCGATGCAAAACGATTGGAAACATCGAATAGCACGTATTCGTGCAAATTATCGATGGAAAGAACGATTGCGGGAGCTGGGATGTGAATCCTTACCTACCGTCGATGCAAAACGATTGCAAACATCGAATAGCACGTATTCGTGCAAAGTATCCATAGAAAGCACGATTGCGGGAGCTGGGAAGTGAATACTTACCTACCGTTGATGCAAAACGATTGGAAACATCGAATAGCACGTATTCGTGCAAATTATCGATGGAAAGAACGATTGCGGGAGACGGGAAGTGAATGCTTACCTAACGTTGATGCAAAACGATTGGAAACATCGAACATAACGTATTCGTGCAAATTATCGATGGAAAGAACGATTGCGGGAGCCGGGAAGTGAATCCTTACCTACCGTTGATGCAAAACGATTGGAAACATCGAACATCACGTATTCGTGCAAATTATTGATAGAAAGAACGATTGCGGGAGCTGGGAAGTGAATCCTTACCTACCGTCGATGCAAAACGATTGGAAACATCGAATAGCACGTATTCGTGAAAATTATCGACGGAAAGAACGATTGCGGGAGCCGGGAAGTGAATGTTTACCTAACGTTGATGCAAAACGATTGGAAACATCGAACATAACGTATTCGTGCAAATTATCGATAGAAAGAACGATTGCGGGAGCTGGGAAGTGAATCCGTACCTACCGTCGATGCAAAACGATTGCAAACATCGAATAGCACGTATTCGTGCAAATTATCCATAGAAAGAACGATTGCGGGAGCTGGGAAGTGAATACTTACCTAACGTTGATGCAAAACGATTGGAAACATCGAACACCACGTATTCGTGCAAATTATCGATGGAAAGAACGATTGCGTGAGCCGGGAAGTGAATCCTTACCTACCGTTGATGCAAAACGATTGGAAACATCGAACATCACGTATTCGTGCAAATTATTGATAGAAAGAACGATTGCGGGAGCTGGGAAGTGAATCCTTACCTACCGTCGATGCAAAACGATTGGAAACATCGAATAGCACGTATTCGTGCAAATTATCGATGGAAAGAACGATTGCGGGAGCCGGGAAGTGAATCCTTACCTACCGTTGATGCAAAACGATTGGAAACATTGAACATCACGTATTCGTGCAAATTATCGATAGAAAGAACGATTGCGGGAGCTGGGAAGTGAATTCTTACCTACCGTCGATGCAAAACGATTGGAAACATCGAATATCACGTATTCGTGCCAATTATCCAATCGTTTTGCATCGACGGTAGGTAAGGATTCACTTCCCGGCTCCCGCAATCGTTCTTTCCATCGATAATTTGCACGAATACGTGGTGTTCGATGTTTCCAATCGTTCTGCATCAACGTTAGGTAAGTATTCACTTCCCAGCTCCCGCAATCGTTCTTTCTATGGATAATTTGCACGAATACGTGCTATTCGATGTTTGCAATCGTTTTGCATCGACGGTAGGTAAGGATTCACTTCCCAGCTCCCGCAATCGTTCTTTCCATCGATAATTTGCACGAATACGTGCCATTCGATGTTTCCAATCGTTTTGCATCAACGTTAGGTAAGCATTCACTTCCCGGCTCCCGCAATCGTTCTTTCCATGGATAATTTGCACGAATACGTGCTATTCGATGTTTCCAATCGTTTTGCATCAACGGTAGGTAAGTATTCACTTCCCAGCTCCCGCAATCGTTCTTTCTATGGATAATTTGCACGAATACGTGCTATTCGATGTTTGCAATCGTTTTGCATCGACGGTAGGTAAGGATTCACTTCCCAGTTCCCGCAATCGTTCTTTCCATCGACAATTTGCACGAATACGTGCCATTCGATGTTTCCAATCGTTTTGCATAGACGGTAGGTAAGGATTCAATTCCCAGCTCTCGCAATCGTTCTTTCTATCGATAATTTGCACGAATACGTGATGTTCAATGTTTCCAATCGTTTTGCATCAACGATAGGTAAGGATTCACTTCCCGGCTCCCGCAATCGTTCTTTCCATCGATAATTTGCACGAATACGTGCTATTCGATGTTTGCAATCGTTTTGCATCGACGGTAGGTAAGGATTCACTTCCCAGCTCCCGCAATCTTTCTTTCCATCGATAATTTGCACGAATACATGCCATTCGATGTTTCCAATCGTTTTGCATCGACGGTAGGTAAGGATTCACTTCCCAGCTCCCGCAATCGTTCTTTCTATCGATAATTTGCACGAATACGTGCTATTCGATGTTTCCAATCGTTTTGCATCGACGGTAGGTAAGGATTCACTTCCCAGCTCCCGCAATCGTTCTTTCCATCGATAATTTGCACGAATACGTGCCATTCAATGTTTCCAATCGTTTTGCATCGACGGTAGGTAAGGATTCACTTCCCAGCTCCCGCAATCGTTCTTTCTATCGATAATTTGCACGAATACGTGCTATTCGATGTTTCCAATCGTGTTGCATCGACGGTCGGTAAGCATTCACTTCCCAGCTCCGGCAATCGTTCTTTCCAAATTATCGATAGAAAGAACGATTGCGGGAGCTGGGAAGTGAATCCTTACCTACCGTCGATGCAAAACGATTGCAAACATCGAATAGCACGTATTCGTGCAAAGTATCCATAGAAAGCACGATTGCGGGAGCTGGGAAGTGAATACTTACCTACCGTTGATGCAAAACGATTGGAAACATCGAATAGCACGTATTCGTGCAAATTATCGATGGAAAGAACGATTGCGGGAGCCGGGAAGTGAATGCTTACCTAACGTTGATGCAAAACGATTGGAAACATCGAACATAACGTATTCGTGCAAATTATCGATGGAAAGAATGATTGCGGGAGCCGGGAAGTGAATCCTTACCTACCGTTGATGCAAAACGATTGGAAACATCGAACATCACGTATTCGTGCAAATTATTGATAGAAAGAACGATTGCGGGAGCTGGGAAGTGAATCCTTACCTACCGTCGATGCAAAACGATTGGAAACATCGAATAGCACGTATTCGTGAAAATTATCGACGGAAAGAACGATTGCGGGAGCCGGGAAGTGAATGTTTACCTAACGTTGATGCAAAACGATTGGAAACATCGAACATAACGTATTCGTGCAAATTATCGATAGAAAGAACGATTGCGGGAGCTGGGAAGTGAATCCGTACCTACCGTCGATGCAAAACGATTGCAAACATCGAATAGCACGTATTCGTGCAAATTATCCATAGAAAGAACGATTGCGGGAGCTGGGAAGTGAATACTTACCTAACGTTGATGCAAAACGATTGGAAACATCGAACACCACGTATTCGTGCAAATTATCGATGGAAAGAACGATTGCGTGAGCCGGGAAGTGAATCCTTACCTACCGTTGATGCAAAACGATTGGAAACATCGAACATCACGTATTCGTGCAAATTATTGATAGAAAGAACGATTGCGGGAGCTGGGAAGTGAATCCTTACCTACCGTCGATGCAAAACGATTGGAAACATCGAATAGCACGTATTCGTGCAAATTATCGATGGAAAGAACGATTGCGGGAGCCGGGAAGTGAATCCTTACCTACCGTTGATGCAAAACGATTGGAAACATTGAACATCACGTATTCGTGCAAATTATCGATAGAAAGAACGATTGCGGGAGCTGGGAAGTGAATTCTTACCTACCGTCGATGCAAAACGATTGGAAACATCGAATATCACGTATTCGTGCCAATTATCCAATCGTTTTGCATCGACGGTAGGTAAGGATTCACTTCCCGGCTCCCGCAATCGTTCTTTCCATCGATAATTTGCACGAATACGTGGTGTTCGATGTTTCCAATCGTTCTGCATCAACGTTAGGTAAGTATTCACTTCCCAGCTCCCGCAATCGTTCTTTCTATGGATAATTTGCACGAATACGTGCTATTCGATGTTTGCAATCGTTTTGCATCGACGGTAGGTACGGATTCACTTCCCAGCTCCCGCAATCGTTCTTTCCATCGATAATTTGCACGAATACGTGCCATTCGATGTTTCCAATCGTTTTGCATCAACGTTAGGTAAGCATTCACTTCCCGGCTCCCGCAATCGTTCTTTCCATGGATAATTTGCACGAATACGTGCTATTCGATGTTTCCAATCGTTTTGCATCAACGGTAGGTAAGTATTCACTTCCCAGCTCCCGCAATCGTTCTTTCTATGGATAATTTGCACGAATACGTGCTATTCGATGTTTGCAATCGTTTTGCATCGACGGTAGGTAAGGATTCACTTCCCAGCTCCCGCAATCGTTCTTTCCATCGATAATTTGCACGAATACGTGCCATTCGATGTTTCCAATCGTTTTGCATCAACGTTAGGTAAGCATTCACTTCCCGGCTCCCGCAATCGTTCTTTCCATGGATAATTTGCACGAATACGTGCTATTCGATGTTTCCAATCGTTTTGCATCAACGGTAGGTAAGTATTCACTTCCCAGCTCCCGCAATCGTTCTTTCTATGGATAATTTGCACGAATACGTGCTATTCGATGTTTGCAATCGTTTTGCATCGACGGTAGGTAAGGATTCACTTCCCAGCTCCCGCAATCGTTCTTTCCATCGATAATTTGCACGAATACGTGCCATTCGATGTTTCCAATCGTTTTGCATAGACGGTAGGTAAGGATTCAATTCCCAGCTCTCGCAATCGTTCTTTCTATCGATAATTTGCACGAATACGTGATGTTCAATGTTTCCAATCGTTTTGCATCAACGATAGGTAAGGATTCACTTCCCGGCTCCCGCAATCGTTCTTTCCATCGATAATTTGCACGAATACGTGCTATTCGATGTTTGCAATCGTTTTGCATCGACGGTAGGTAAGGATTCACTTCCCAGCTCCCGCAATCTTTCTTTCCATCGATAATTTGCACGAATACATGCCATTCGATGTTTCCAATCGTTTTGCATCGACGGTAGGTAAGGATTCACTTCCCAGCTCCCGCAATCGTTCTTTCTATCGATAATTTGCACGAATACGTGCTATTCGATGTTTCCAATCGTTTTGCATCGACGGTAGGTAAGGATTCACTTCCCAGCTCCCGCAATCGTTCTTTCCATCGATAATTTGCACGAATACGTGCCATTCAATGTTTCCAATCGTTTTGCATCGACGGTAGGTAAGGATTCACTTCCCAGCTCCCGCAATCGTTCTTTCTATCGATAATTTGCACGAATACGTGCTATTCGATGTTTCCAATCGTGTTGCATCGACGGTCGGTAAGCATTCACTTCCCAGCTCCGGCAATCGTTCTTTCCAAATTATCGATAGAAAGAACGATTGCGGGAGCTGGGAAGTGAATCCTTACCTACCGTCGATGCAAAACGATTGCAAACATCGAATAGCACGTATTCGTGCAAATTATCCATAGAAAGAACGATTGCGGGAGCTGGGAAGTGAATCCTTACCTACCGTCGATGCAAAACGATTGGAAACATCGAATAGCACGTATTCGTGCAAATTATCGATGGAAAGAACGATTGCGGGAGCTGGGATGTGAATCCTTACCTACCGTCGATGCAAATCGATTGCAAACATCGAATAGCACGTATTCGTGCAAAGTATCCATAGAAAGCACGATTGCGGGAGCTGGGAAGTGAATACTTACCTACCGTTGATGCAAAACGATTGGAAACATCGAATAGCACGTATTCGTGCAAATTATCGATGGAAAGAACGATTGCGGGAGCCGGGAAGTGAATGCTTACCTAACGTTGATGCAAAACGATTGGAAACATCGAACATAACGTATTCGTGCAAATTATCGATGGAAAGAACGATTGCGGGAGCCGGGAAGTGAATCCTTACCTACCGTTGATGCAAAACGATTGGAAACATCGAACATCACGTATTCGTGCAAATTATTGATAGAAAGAACGATTGCGGGAGCTGGGAAGTGAATCCTTACCTACCGTCGATGCAAAACGATTGGAAACATCGAATAGCACGTATTCGTGAAAATTATCGACGGAAAGAACGATTGCGGGAGCCGGGAAGTGAATGTTTACCTAACGTTGATGCAAAACGATTGGAAACATCGAACATAACGTATTCGTGCAAATTATCGATAGAAAGAACGATTGCGGGAGCTGGGAAGTGAATCCGTACCTACCGTCGATGCAAAACGATTGCAAACATCGAATAGCACGTATTCGTGCAAATTATCCATAGAAAGAACGATTGCGGGAGCTGGGAAGTGAATACTTACCTAACGTTGATGCAAAACGATTGGAAACATCGAACACCACGTATTCGTGCAAATTATCGATGGAAAGAACGATTGCGTGAGCCGGGAAGTGAATCCTTACCTACCGTTGATGCAAAACGATTGGAAACATCGAACATCACGTATTCGTGCAAATTATTGATAGAAAGAACGATTGCGGGAGCTGGGAAGTGAATCCTTACCTACCGTCGATGCAAAACGATTGGAAACATCGAATAGCACGTATTCGTGCAAATTATCGATGGAAAGAACGATTGCGGGAGCCGGGAAGTGAATCCTTACCTACCGTTGATGCAAAACGATTGGAAACATTGAACATCACGTATTCGTGCAAATTATCGATAGAAAGAACGATTGCGGGAGCTGGGAAGTGAATTCTTACCTACCGTCGATGCAAAACGATTGGAAACATCGAATATCACGTATTCGTGCCAATTATCCAATCGTTTTGCATCGACGGTAGGTAAGGATTCACTTCCCGGCTCCCGCAATCGTTCTTTCCATCGATAATTTGCACGAATACGTGGTGTTCGATGTTTCCAATCGTTCTGCATCAACGTTAGGTAAGTATTCACTTCCCAGCTCCCGCAATCGTTCTTTCTATGGATAATTTGCACGAATACGTGCTATTCGATGTTTGCAATCGTTTTGCATCGACGGTAGGTACGGATTCACTTCCCAGCTCCCGCAATCGTTCTTTCCATCGATAATTTGCACGAATACGTGCCATTCGATGTTTCCAATCGTTTTGCATCAACGTTAGGTAAGCATTCACTTCCCGGCTCCCGCAATCGTTCTTTCCATGGATAATTTGCACGAATACGTGCTATTCGATGTTTCCAATCGTTTTGCATCAACGGTAGGTAAGTATTCTCTTCCCAGCTCCCGCAATCGTTCTTTCTATGGATAATTTGCACGAATACGTGCTATTCGATGTTTGCAATCGTTTTGCATCGACGGTAGGTAAGGATTCACTTCCCAGCTCCCGCAATCGTTCTTTCCATCGATAATTTGCACGAATACGTGCTATTCGATGTTTCCAATCGTTTTGCATCAACGGTAGGTAAGTATTCACTTCCCAGCTCCCGCAATCGTTCTTTCTATGGATAATTTGCACGAATACGTGCTATTCGATGTTTGCAATCGTTTTGCATCGACGGTAGGTAAGGATTCACTTCCCAGCTCCCGCAATCGTTCTTTCCATCGATAATTTGCACGAATACGTGCCATTCGATGTTTCCAATCGTTTTGCATAGACGGTAGGTAAGGATTCAATTCCCAGCTCTCGCAATCGTTCTTTCTATCGATAATTTGCACGAATACGTGATGTTCAATGTTTCCAATCGTTTTGCATCAACGATAGGTAAGGATTCACTTCCCGGCTCCCGCAATCGTTCTTTCCATCGATAATTTGCACGAATACGTGCTATTCGATGTTTGCAATCGTTTTGCATCGACGGTAGGTAAGGATTCACTTCCCAGCTCCCGCAATCGTTCTTTCCATCGATAATTTGCACGAATACGTGCCATTCGATGTTTCCAATCGTTTTGCATCGACGGTAGGTAAGGATTCACTTCCCAGCTCCCGCAATCGTTCTTTCTATCGATAATTTGCACGAATACGTGCTATTCGATGTTTCCAATCGTTTTGCATCGACGGTAGGTAAGGATTCACTTCCCAGCTCCCGCAATCGTTCTTTCCATCGATAATTTGCACGAATACGTGCCATTCAATGTTTCCAATCGTTTTGCATCGACGGTAGGTAAGGATTCACTTCCCAGCTCCCGCAATCGTTCTTTCTATCGATAATTTGCACGAATACGTGTTGTTCGATGTTTCCAATCGTTTTGCATCAACGTTAGGTAAGGATTCATTTCCCGGCTCCCGCAATCGTTCTTTCCATCGATAATTTGCACGAATACGTGCTATTCGATGTTTCCAATCGTGTTGCATCGACGGTCGGTAAGCATTCACTTCCCAGCTCCGGCAATCGTTCTTTCTATCGATAATTTGGAAAGAACGATTGCCGGAGCTGGGAAGTGAATGCTTACCGACCGTCGATGCAACACGATTGGAAACATCGAATAGCACGTATTCGTGCAAATTATCGATGGAAAGAACGATTGCGGGAGCTGGGATGTGAATCCTTACCTACCGTCGATGCAAAACGATTGCAAACATCGAATAGCACGTATTCGTGCAAAGTATCCATAGAAAGCACGATTGCGGGAGCTGGGAAGTGAATACTTACCTACCGTTGATGCAAAACGATTGGAAACATCGAACATAACGTATTCGTGCAAATTATCGATGGAAAGAACGATTGCGGGAGCCGGGAAGTGAATCCTTACCTACCGTTGATGCAAAACGATTGGAAACATCGAACATCACGTATTCGTGCAAATTATTGATAGAAAGAACGATTGCGGGAGCTGGGAAGTGAATCCTTACCTACCGTCGATGCAAAACGATTGGAAACATCGAATAGCACGTATTCGTGAAAATTATCGACGGAAAGAACGATTGCGGGAGCCGGGAAGTGAATGTTTACCTAACGTTGATGCAAAACGATTGGAAACATCGAACATAACGTATTCGTGCAAATTATCGATAGAAAGAACGATTGCGGGAGCTGGGAAGTGAATCCGTACCTACCGTCGATGCAAAACGATTGCAAACATCGAATAGCACGTATTCGTGCAAATTATCCATAGAAAGAACGATTGCGGGAGCTGGGAAGTGAATACTTACCTAACGTTGATGCAAAACGATTGGAAACATCGAACACCACGTATTCGTGCAAATTATCGATGGAAAGAACGATTGCGGGAGCCGGGAAGTGAATCCTTACCTACCGTTGATGCAAAACGATTGGAAACATCGAACATCACGTATTCGTGCAAATTATTGATAGAAAGAACGATTGCGGGAGCTGGGAAGTGAATCCTTACCTACCGTCGATGCAAAACGATTGGAAACATCGAATAGCACGTATTCGTGCAAATTATCGATGGAAAGAACGATTGCGGGAGCCGGGAAGTGAATCCTTACCTACCGTTGATGCAAAACGATTGGAAACATTGAACATCACGTATTCGTGCAAATTATCGATAGAAAGAACGATTGCGGGAGCTGGGAAGTGAATTCTTACCTACCGTCGATGCAAAACGATTGGAAACATCGAATATCACGTATTCGTGCCAATTATCCAATCGTTTTGCATCGACGGTAGGTAAGGATTCACTTCCCGGCTCCCGCAATCGTTCTTTCCATCGATAATTTGCACGAATACGTGGTGTTCGATGTTTCCAATCGTTCTGCATCAACGTTAGGTAAGTATTCACTTCCCAGCTCCCGCAATCGTTCTTTCTATGGATAATTTGCACGAATACGTGCTATTCGATGTTTGCAATCGTTTTGCATCGACGGTAGGTACGGATTCACTTCCCAGCTCCCGCAATCGTTCTTTCCATCGATAATTTGCACGAATACGTGCCATTCGATGTTTCCAATCGTTTTGCATCAACGTTAGGTAAGCATTCACTTCCCGGCTCCCGCAATCGTTCTTTCCATGGATAATTTGCACGAATACGTGCTATTCGATGTTTCCAATCGTTTTGCATCAACGGTAGGTAAGTATTCACTTCCCGGCTCCCGCAATCATTCTTTCCATGGATAATTTGCACGAATACGTGCTATTCGATGTTTCCAATCGTTTTGCATCAACGGTAGGTAAGTATTCACTTCCCAGCTCCCGCAATCGTTCTTTCTATGGATAATTTGCACGAATACGTGCTATTCGATGTTTGCAATCGTTTTGCATCGACGGTAGGTAAGGATTCACTTCCCAGCTCCCGCAATCGTTCTTTCCGTCGATAATTTGCACGAATACGTGCCATTCGATGTTTCCAATCGTTTTGCATCAACGTTAGGTAAGCATTCACTTCCCGGCTCCCGCAATCGTTCTTTCCATGGATAATTTGCACGAATACGTGCTATTCGATGTTTCCAATCGTTTTGCATCAACGGTAGGTAAGTATTCACTTCCCAGCTCCCGCAATCGTTCTTTCTATGGATAATTTGCACGAATACGTGCTATTCGATGTTTGCAATCGTTTTGCATCGACGGTAGGTAAGGATTCACTTCCCAGCTCCCGCAATCGTTCTTTCCATCGATAATTTGCACGAATACGTGCCATTCGATGTGTCCAATCGTTTTGCATAGACGGTAGGTAAGGATTCAATTCCCAGCTCTCGCAATCGTTCTTTCTATCGATAATTTGCACGAATACGTGATGTTCAATGTTTCCAATCGTTTTGCATCAACGATAGGTAAGGATTCACTTCCCGGCTCCCGCAATCGTTCTTTCCATCGATAATTTGCACGAATACGTGCTATTCGATGTTTGCAATCGTTTTGCATCGACGGTAGGTAAGGATTCACTTCCCAGCTCCCGCAATCGTTCTTTCCATCGATAATTTGCACGAATACGTGCCATTCGATGTTTCCAATCGTTTTGCATCGACGGTAGGTAAGGATTCACTTCCCAGCTCCCGCAATCGTTCTTTCTATCGATAATTTGCACGAATACGTGCTATTCGATGTTTCCAATCGTTTTGCATCGACGGTAGGTAAGGATTCACTTCCCAGCTCCCGCAATCGTTCTTTCCATCGATAATTTGCACGAATACGTGCCATTCGATGTTTCCAATCGTTTTGCATCGACGGTAGGTAAGGATTCACTTCCCAGCTCCCGCAATCGTTCTTTCTATCGATAATTTGCACGAATACGTTATGTTCGATGTTTCCAATCGTTTTGCATCAACGTTAGGTAAGCATTCACTTCCCGGCTCCCGCAATCGTTCTTTCCATCGATAATTTGCACGAATACGTGTTGTTCGATGTTTCCAATCGTTTTGCATCAACGTTAGGTAAGGATTCATTTCCCGGCTCCCGCAATCGTTCTTTCCATCGATAATTTGCACGAATACGTGTTGTTCGATGTTTCCAATCGTTTTGCATCAACGGTAGGTAAGTATTCACTTCCCAGCTCCCGCAATCGTTCTTTCTATGGATAATTTGCACGAATACGTGCTATTCGATGTTTGCAATCGTTTTGCATCGACGGTAGGTAAGGATTCACTTCCCAGCTCCCGCAATCGTTCTTTCCATCGATAATTTGCACGAATACGTGCCATTCGATGTTTCCAATCGTTTTGCATCAACGTTAGGTAAGCATTCACTTCCCGGCTCCCGCAATCGTTCTTTCCATGGATAATTTGCACGAATACGTGCTATTCGATGTTTCCAATCGTTTTGCATCAACGGTAGGTAAGTATTCACTTCCCAGCTCCCGCAATCGTTCTTTCTATGGATAATTTGCACGAATACGTGCTATTCGATGTTTGCAATCGTTTTGCATCGACGGTAGGTAAGGATTCACTTCCCAGCTCCCGCAATCGTTCTTTCCATCGATAATTTGCACGAATACGTGCCATTCGATGTTTCCAATCGTTTTGCATCGACGGTAGGTAAGGATTCACTTCCCAGCTCCCGCAATCGTTCTTTCTATCGATAATTTGCACGAATACGTGCTATTCGATGTTTCCAATCGTTTTGCATCAACGGTAGGTAAGTATTCACTTCCCAGCTCCCGCAATCGTTCTTTCTATCGATAATTTGCACGAATACGTGATGTTCAATGTTTCCAATCGTTTTGCATCAACGATAGGTAAGGATTCACTTCCCGGCTCCCGCAATCGTTCTTTCCATCGATAATTTGCACGAATACGTGCTATTCGATGTTTGCAATCGTTTTGCATCGACGGTAGGTAAGGATTCACTTCCCAGCTCCCGCAATCGTTCTTTCCATCGATAATTTGCACGAATACGTGCCATTCGATGTTTCCAATCGTTTTGCATCGACGGTAGGTAAGGATTCACTTCCCAGCTCCCGCAATCGTTCTTTCCATCGATAATTTGCACGAATACGTGCCATTCGATGTTTCCAATCGTTTTGCATCAACGTTAGGTAAGCATTCACTTCCCGGCTCCCGCAATCGTTCTTTCCATCGATAATTTGCACGAATACGTTTTGTTCGATGTTTCCAATCGTTTTGCATCAACGTTAGGTAAGGATTCATTTCCCGGCTCCCGCAATCGTTCTTTCCATCGATAATTTGCACGAATACGTGTTGTTCGATGTTTCCAATCGTTTTGCATCAACGGTAGGTAAGTATTCACTTCCCAGCTCCCGCAATCGTTCTTTCTATGGATAATTTGCACGAATACGTGCTATTCGATGTTTGCAATCGTTTTGCATCGACGGTAGGTAAGGATTCACTTCCCAGCTCCCGCAATCGTTCTTTCCATCGATAATTTGCACGAATACGTGCCATTCGATGTTTCCAATCGTTTTGCATCAACGTTAGGTAAGCATTCACTTCCCGGCTCCCGCAATCGTTCTTTCCATGGATAATTTGCACGAATACGTGCTATTCGATGTTTCCAATCGTTTTGCATCAACGGTAGGTAAGTATTCACTTCCCAGCTCCCGCAATCGTTCTTTCTATGGATAATTTGCACGAATACGTGCTATTCGATGTTTGCAATCGTTTTGCATCGACGGTAGGTAAGGATTCACTTCCCAGCTCCCGCAATCGTTCTTTCCATCGATAATTTGCACGAATACGTGCCATTCGATGTTTCCAATCGTTTTGCATAGACGGTAGGTAAGGATTCACTTCCCAGCTCTCGCAATCGTTCTTTCCATCGATAATTTGCACGAATACGTGGTGTTCGATGTTTCCAATCGTTCTGCATCAACGTTAGGTAAGTATTCACTTCCCAGCTCCCGCAATCGTTCTTTCTATGGATAATTTGCACGAATACGTGCTATTCGATGTTTCCAATCGTTTTGCATCAACGGTAGGTAAGTATTCACTTCCCAGCTCCCGCAATCGTTCTTTCTATGGATAATTTGCACGAATACGTGCTATTCGATGTTTGCAATCGTTTTGCATCGACGGTAGGTAAGGATTCACTTCCCAGCTCCCGCAATCGTTCTTTCCATCGATAATTTGCACGAATACGTGCCATTCGATGTTTCCAATCGTTTTGCATCGACGGTAGGTAAGGATTCACTTCCCAGCTCCCGCAATCGTTCTTTCCATCGATAATTTGCACGAATACGTGCCATTCGATGTTTCCAATCGTTTTGCATCAACGTTAGGTAAGCATTCACTTCCCGGCTCCCGCAATCGTTCTTTCCATGGATAATTTGCACGAATACGTGCTATTCGATGTTTCCAATCGTTTTGCATCAACGGTAGGTAAGTATTCACTTCCCAGCTCCCGCAATCGTTCTTTCTATGGATAATTTGCACGAATACGTGCTATTCGATGTTTGCAATCGTTTTGCATCGACGGTAGGTAAGGATTCACTTCCCAGCTCCCGCAATCGTTCTTTCCATCGATAATTTGCACGAATACGTGCCATTCGATGTTTCCAATCGTTTTGCATAGACGGTAGGTAAGGATTCACTTCCCAGCTCTCGCAATCGTTCTTTCCATCGATAATTTGCACGAATACGTGGTGTTCGATGTTTCCAATCGTTCTGCATCAACGTTAGGTAAGTATTCACTTCCCAGCTCCCGCAATCGTTCTTTCTATGGATAATTTGCACGAATACGTGCTATTCGATGTTTGCAATCGTTTTGCATCGACGGTAGGTACGGATTCACTTCCCAGCTCCCGCAATCGTTCTTTCCATCGATAATTTGCACGAATACGTGCCATTCGATGTTTCCAATCGTTTTGCATCAACGTTAGGTAAGCATTCACTTCCCGGCTCCCGCAATCGTTCTTTCCATGGATAATTTGCACGAATACGTGCTATTCGATGTTTCCAATCGTTTTGCATCAACGGTAGGTAAGTATTCACTTCCCAGCTCCCGCAATCGTTCTTTCTATGGATAATTTGCACGAATACGTGCTATTCGATGTTTGCAATCGTTTTGCATCGACGGTAGGTAAGGATTCACTTCCCAGCTCCCGCAATCGTTCTTTCCATCGATAATTTGCACGAATACGTGCCATTCGATGTTTCCAATCGTTTTGTATCAACGTTAGGTAAGCATTCACTTCCCGGCTCCCGCAATCGTTCTTTCCATGGATAATTTGCACGAATACGTGCTATTCGATGTTTCCAATCGTTTTGCATCAACGGTAGGTAAGTATTCACTTCCCAGCTCCCGCAATCGTTCTTTCTATGGATAATTTGCACGAATACGTGCTATTCGATGTTTGCAATCGTTTTGCATCGACGGTAGGTAAGGATTCACTTCCCAGCTCCCGCAATCGTTCTTTCCATCGATAATTTGCACGAATACGTGCCATTCGATGTTTCCAATTGTTTTGCATAGACGGTAGGTAAGGATTCACTTCCCAGCTCCCGCAATCGTTCTTTCCATCGATAATTTGCACGAATACGTGCCATTCGATGTTTCCAATCGTTTTGCATCGACGGTAGGTAAGGATTCACTTCCCAGCTCCCGCAATCGTTCTTTCTATCGATAATTTGCACGAATACGTGCTATTCGATGTTTGCAATCGTTTTGCATCGACGGAAGGTACGGATTCACTTCCCAGCTCCCGCAATCGTTCTTTCCATCGATAATTTGCACGAATACGTGCCATTCGATGTTTCCAATCGTTTTGCATCAACGTTAGGTAAGCATTCACTTCCCGGCTCCCGCAATCGTTCTTTCCATGGATAATTTGCACGAATACGTGCTATTCGATGTTTCCAATCGTTTTGCATCAACGGTAGGTAAGTATTCACTTCCCAGCTCCCGCAATCGTTCTTTCTATGGATAATTTGCACGAATACGTGCTATTCGATGTTTGCAATCGTTTTGCATCGACGGTAGGTAAGGATTCACTTCCCAGCTCCCGCAATCGTTCTTTCCATCGATAATTTGCACGAATACGTGCCATTCGATGTTTCCAATCGTTTTGCATCGACGGTAGGTAAGGATTCACTTCCCAGCTCCCGCAATCGTTCTTTCCATCGATAATTTGCACGAATACGTGCCATTCGATGTTTCCAATCGTTTTGCATCAACGTTAGGTAAGCATTCACTTCCCGGCTCCCGCAATCGTTCTTTCCATCGATAATTTGCACGAATACGTTTTGTTCGATGTTTCCAATCGTTTTGCATCGACGGTAGGTACGGATTCACTTCCCAGCTCCCGCAATCGTTCTTTCCATCGATAATTTGCACGAATACGTGCCATTCGATGTTTCCAATCGTTTTGCATCGACGGTAGGTAAGGATTCACTTCCCGGCTCCCGCAATCGTTCTTTCCATCGATAATTTGCACGAATACGTGGTGTTCGATGTTTCCAATCGTTCTGCATCAACGTTAGGTAAGTATTCACTTCCCAGCTCCCGCAATCGTTCTTTCTATGGATAATTTGCACGAATACGTGCTATTCGATGTTTGCAATCGTTTTGCATCGACGGTAGGTACGGATTCACTTCCCAGCTCCCGCAATCGTTCTTTCCATCGATAATTTGCACGAATACGTGCCATTCGATGTTTCCAATCGTTTTGCATCAACGTTAGGTAAGCATTCACTTCCCGGCTCCCGCAATCATTCTTTCCATGGATAATTTGCACGAATACGTGCTATTCGATGTTTCCAATCGTTTTGCATCAACGGTAGGTAAGTATTCACTTCCCAGCTCCCGCAATCGTTCTTTCTATGGATAATTTGCACGAATACGTGCTATTCGATGTTTGCAATCGTTTTGCATCGACGGTAGGTACGGATTCACTTCCCAGCTCCCGCAATCGTTCTTTCCATCGATAATTTGCACGAATACGTGCTATTCGATGTTTGCAATCGTTTTGCATCGACGGTAGGTACGGATTCACTTCCCGGCTCCCGCAATCGTTCTTTCCATCGATAATTTGCACGAATACGTGGTGTTCGATGTTTCCAATCGTTCTGCATCAACGTTAGGTAAGTATTCACTTCCCAGCTCCCGCAATCGTTCTTTCTATGGATAATTTGCACGAATACGTGCTATTCGATGTTTGCAATCGTTTTGCATCGACGGTAGGTACGGATTCACTTCCCAGCTCCCGCAATCGTTCTTTCCATCGATAATTTGCACGAATACGTGCCATTCGATGTTTCCAATCGTTTTGCATCAACGTTAGGTAAGCATTCACTTCCCGGCTCCCGCAATCATTCTTTCCATGGATAATTTGCACGAATACGTGCTATTCGATGTTTCCAATCGTTTTGCATCAACGGTAGGTAAGTATTCACTTCCCAGCTCCCGCAATCGTTCTTTCTATGGATAATTTGCACGAATACGTGCTATTCGATGTTTGCAATCGTTTTGCATCGACGGTAGGTAAGGATTCACTTCCCAGCTCCCGCAATCGTTCTTTCCGTCGATAATTTGCACGAATACGTGCCATTCGATGTTTCCAATCGTTTTGCATCAACGTTAGGTAAGCATTCACTTCCCGGCTCCCGCAATCGTTCTTTCCATGGATAATTTGCACGAATACGTGCTATTCGATGTTTCCAATCGTTTTGCATCAACGGTAGGTAAGTATTCACTTCCCAGCTCCCGCAATCGTTCTTTCTATGGATAATTTGCACGAATACGTGCTATTCGATGTTTGCAATCGTTTTGCATCGACGGTAGGTAAGGATTCACTTCCCAGCTCCCGCAATCGTTCTTTCCATCGATAATTTGCACGAATACGTGCCATTCGATGTTTCCAATCGTTTTGCATAGACGGTAGGTAAGGATTCAATTCCCAGCTCTCGCAATCGTTCTTTCTATCGATAATTTGCACGAATACGTGATGTTCAATGTTTCCAATCGTTTTGCATCAACGATAGGTAAGGATTCACTTCCCGGCTCCCGCAATCGTTCTTTCCATCGATAATTTGCACGAATACGTGCTATTCGATGTTTGCAATCGTTTTGCATCGACGGTAGGTAAGGATTCACTTCCCAGCTCCCGCAATCGTTCTTTCCATCGATAATTTGCACGAATACGTGCCATTCGATGTTTCCAATCGTTTTGCATCGACGGTAGGTAAGGATTCACTTCCCAGCTCCCGCAATCGTTCTTTCTATCGATAATTTGCACGAATACGTGCTATTCGATGTTTCCAATCGTTTTGCATCGACGGTAGGTAAGGATTCACTTCCCAGCTCCCGCAATCGTTCTTTCCATCGATAATTTGCACGAATACGTGCCATTCGATGTTTCCAATCGTTTTGCATCGACGGTAGGTAAGGATTCACTTCCCAGCTCCCGCAATCGTTCTTTCTATCGATAATTTGCACGAATACGTTATGTTCGATGTTTCCAATCGTTTTGCATCAACGTTAGGTAAGCATTCACTTCCCGGCTCCCGCAATCGTTCTTTCCATCGATAATTTGCACGAATACGTGTTGTTCGATGTTTCCAATCGTTTTGCATCAACGTTAGGTAAGGATTCATTTCCCGGCTCCCGCAATCGTTCTTTCCATCGATAATTTGCACGAATACGTGTTGTTCGATGTTTCCAATCGTTTTGCATCAACGGTAGGTAAGTATTCACTTCCCAGCTCCCGCAATCGTTCTTTCTATGGATAATTTGCACGAATACGTGCTATTCGATGTTTGCAATCGTTTTGCATCGACTGTAGGTAAGGATTCACTTCCCAGCTCCCGCAATCGTTCTTTCCATCGATAATTTGCACGAATACGTGCCATTCGATGTTTCCAATCGTTTTGCATCAACGTTAGGTAAGCATTCACTTCCCGGCTCCCGCAATCGTTCTTTCCATGGATAATTTGCACGAATACGTGCTATTCGATGTTTCCAATCGTTTTGCATCAACGGTAGGTAAGTATTCACTTCCCAGCTCCCGCAATCGTTCTTTCTATGGATAATTTGCACGAATACGTGCTATTCGATGTTTGCAATCGTTTTGCATCGACGGTAGGTAAGGATTCACTTCCCAGCTCCCGCAATCGTTCTTTCCATCGATAATTTGCACGAATACGTGCCATTCGATGTTTCCAATCGTTTTGCATCGACGGTAGGTAAGGATTCACTTCCCAGCTCCCGCAATCGTTCTTTCTATCGATAATTTGCACGAATACGTGCTATTCGATGTTTCCAATCGTTTTGCATCAACGGTAGGTAAGTATTCACTTCCCAGCTCCCGCAATCGTTCTTTCTATCGATAATTTGCACGAATACGTGATGTTCAATGTTTCCAATCGTTTTGCATCAACGATAGGTAAGGATTCACTTCCCGGCTCCCGCAATCGTTCTTTCCATCGATAATTTGCACGAATACGTGCTATTCGATGTTTGCAATCGTTTTGCATCGACGGTAGGTAAGGATTCACTTCCCAGCTCCCGCAATCGTTCTTTCCATCGATAATTTGCACGAATACGTGCCATTCGATGTTTCCAATCGTTTTGCATCGACGGTAGGTAAGGATTCACTTCCCAGCTCCCGCAATCGTTCTTTCCATCGATAATTTGCACGAATACGTGCCATTCGATGTTTCCAATCGTTTTGCATCAACGTTAGGTAAGCATTCACTTCCCGGCTCCCGCAATCGTTCTTTCCATCGATAATTTGCACGAATACGTTTTGTTCGATGTTTCCAATCGTTTTGCATCAACGTTAGGTAAGGATTCATTTCCCGGCTCCCGCAATCGTTCTTTCCATCGATAATTTGCACGAATACGTGTTGTTCGATGTTTCCAATCGTTTTGCATCAACGGTAGGTAAGTATTCACTTCCCAGCTCCCGCAATCGTTCTTTCTATGGATAATTTGCACGAATACGTGCTATTCGATGTTTGCAATCGTTTTGCATCGACGGTAGGTAAGGATTCACTTCCCAGCTCCCGCAATCGTTCTTTCCATCGATAATTTGCACGAATACGTGCCATTCGATGTTTCCAATCGTTTTGCATAGACGGTAGGTAAGGATTCACTTCCCAGCTCTCGCAATCGTTCCTTCCATCGATAATTTGCACGAATACGTGGTGTTCGATGTTTCCAATCGTTCTGCATCAACGTTAGGTAAGTATTCACTTCCCAGCTCCCGCAATCGTTCTTTCTATGGATAATTTGCACGAATACGTGCTATTCGATGTTTGCAATCGTTTTGCATCGACGGTAGGTACGGATTCACTTCCCAGCTCCCGCAATCGTTCTTTCCATCGATAATTTGCACGAATACGTGCCATTCGATGTTTCCAATCGTTTTGCATCAACGTTAGGTAAGCATTCACTTCCCGGCTCCCGCAATCGTTCTTTCCATGGATAATTTGCACGAATACGTGCTATTCGATGTTTCCAATCGTTTTGCATCAACGGTAGGTAAGTATTCACTTCCCAGCTCCCGCAATCGTTCTTTCTATGGATAATTTGCACGAATACGTGCTATTCGATGTTTGCAATCGTTTTGCATCGACGGTAGGTAAGGATTCACTTCCCAGCTCCCGCAATCGTTCTTTCCATCGATAATTTGCACGAATACGTGCCATTCGATGTTTCCAATCGTTTTGTATCAACGTTAGGTAAGCATTCACTTCCCGGCTCCCGCAATCGTTCTTTCCATGGATAATTTGCACGAATACGTGCTATTCGATGTTTCCAATCGTTTTGCATC
Organism: Nomada ferruginata; assembly: GCA_963583965.1. Classification (NCBI taxonomy): domain Eukaryota; kingdom Metazoa; phylum Arthropoda; class Insecta; order Hymenoptera; family Apidae; genus Nomada; species Nomada ferruginata. Next base: position 319,791 of record OY757225.1, on the reverse strand, counting down.
AACGGTAGGTAAGTATTCACTTCCCAGCTCCCGCAATCGTTCTTTCTATGGATAATTTGCACGAATACGTGCTATTCGATGTTTTCAATCGTTTTGCATCGACGGTAGGTAAGGATTCACTTCCCAGCTCCCGCAATCGTTCTTTCCATCGATAATTTGCACGAATACGTGCCATTCGATGTTTCCAATTGTTTTGCATAGACGGTAGGTAAGGATTCACTTCCCAGCTCCCGCAATCGTTCTTTCCATCGATAATTTGCACGAATACGTGCCATTCGATGTTTCCAATCGTTTTGCATCGACGGTAGGTAAGGATTCACTTCCCAGCTCCCGCAATCGTTCTTTCTATCGATAATTTGCACGAATACGTGCTATTCGATGTTTCCAATCGTTTTGCATCGACGGTAGGTAAGGATTCCCTTCCCAGCTCCCGCAATCGTTCTTTCCATCGATAATTTGCACGAAGACGTGCCATTCGATGTTTCCAATCGTTTTGCATCGACGGTAGGTAAGGATTCACTTCCCAGCTCCCGCAATCGTTCTTTCCATCGATAATTTGCACGAATACGTGCCATTCGATGTTTCCAATCGTTTTGCATCAACGTTAGGTAAGCATTCACTTCCCGGCTCCCGCAATCGTTCTTTCCATGGATAATTTGCACGAATACGTGCTATTCGATGTTTCCAATCGTTTTGCATCAACGGTAGGTAAGTATTCACTTCCCAGCTCCCGCAATCGTTCTTTCTATGGATAATTTGCACGAATACGTGCTATTCGATGTTTGCAATCGTTTTGCATCGACGGTAGGTAAGGATTCACTTCCCAGCTCCCGCAATCGTTCTTTCCATCGATAATTTGCACGAATACGTGCCATTCGATGTTTCCAATCGTTTTGCATAGACGGTAGGTAAGGATTCACTTCCCAGCTCTCGCAATCGTTCTTTCCATCGATAATTTGCACGAATACGTGGTGTTCGATGTTTCCAATCGTTCTGCATCAACGTTAGGTAAGTATTCACTTCCCAGCTCCCGCAATCGTTCTTTCTATGGATAATTTGCACGAATACGTGCTATTCGATGTTTGCAATCGTTTTGCATCGACGGTAGGTACGGATTCACTTCCCAGCTCCCGCAATCGTTCTTTCCATCGATAATTTGCACGAATACGTGCCATTCGATGTTTCCAATCGTTTTGCATCAACGTTAGGTAAGCATTCACTTCCCGGCTCCCGCAATCGTTCTTTCCATGGATAATTTGCACGAATACGTGCTATTCGATGTTTCCAATCGTTTTGCATCAACGGTAGGTAAGTATTCACTTCCCAGCTCCCGCAATCGTTCTTTCTATGGATAATTTGCACGAATACGTGCTATTCGATGTTTGCAATCGTTTTGCATCGACGGTAGGTAAGGATTCACTTCCCAGCTCCCGCAATCGTTCTTTCCATCGATAATTTGCACGAATACGTGCCATTCGATGTTTCCAATCGTTTTGTATCAACGTTAGGTAAGCATTCACTTCCCGGCTCCCGCAATCGTTCTTTCCATGGATAATTTGCACGAATACGTGCTATTCGATGTTTCCAATCGTTTTGCATCAACGGTAGGTAAGTATTCACTTCCCAGCTCCCGCAATCGTTCTTTCTATGGATAATTTGCACGAATACGTGCTATTCGATGTTTGCAATCGTTTTGCATCGACGGTAGGTAAGGATTCACTTCCCAGCTCCCGCAATCGTTCTTTCCATCGATAATTTGCACGAATACGTGCCATTCGATGTTTCCAATTGTTTTGCATAGACGGTAGGTAAGGATTCACTTCCCAGCTCCCGCAATCGTTCTTTCCATCGATAATTTGCACGAATACGTGCCATTCGATGTTTCCAATCGTTTTGCATCGACGGTAGGTAAGGATTCACTTCCCAGCTCCCGCAATCGTTCTTTCTATCGATAATTTGCACGAATACGTGCTATTCGATGTTTGCAATCGTTTTGCATCGACGGAAGGTACGGATTCACTTCCCAGCTCCCGCAATCGTTCTTTGCATCGATAATTTGCACGAATACGTGCCATTCGATGTTTCCAATCGTTTTGCATCAACGTTAGGTAAGCATTCACTTCCCGGCTCCCGCAATCGTTCTTTCCATGGATAATTTGCACGAATACGTGCTATTCGATGTTTCCAATCGTTTTGCATCAACGGTAGGTAAGTATTCACTTCCCAGCTCCCGCAATCGTTCTTTCTATGGATAATTTGCACGAATACGTGCTATTCGATGTTTGCAATCGTTTTGCATCGACGGTAGGTAAGGATTCACTTCCCAGCTCCCGCAATCGTTCTTTCCATCGATAATTTGCACGAATACGTGCCATTCGATGTTTCCAATCGTTTTGCATCGACGGTAGGTAAGGATTCACTTCCCAGCTCCCGCAATCGTTCTTTCCATCGATAATTTGCACGAATACGTGCCATTCGATGTTTCCAATCGTTTTGCATCAACGTTAGGTAAGCATTCACTTCCCGGCTCCCGCAATCGTTCTTTCCATCGATAATTTGCACGAATACGTTTTGTTCGATGTTTCCAATCGTTTTGCATCGACGGTAGGTACGGATTCACTTCCCAGCTCCCGCAATCGTTCTTTCCATCGATAATTTGCACGAATACGTGCCATTCGATGTTTCCAATCGTTTTGCATCGACGGTAGGTAAGGATTCACTTCCCGGCTCCCGCAATCGTTCTTTCCATCGATAATTTGCACGAATACGTGGTGTTCGATGTTTCCAATCGTTCTGCATCAACGTTAGGTAAGTATTCACTTCCCAGCTCCCGCAATCGTTCTTTCTATGGATAATTTGCACGAATACGTGCTATTCGATGTTTGCAATCGTTTTGCATCGACGGTAGGTACGGATTCACTTCCCAGCTCCCGCAATCGTTCTTTCCATCGATAATTTGCACGAATACGTGCCATTCGATGTTTCCAATCGTTTTGCATCAACGTTAGGTAAGCATTCACTTCCCGGCTCCCGCAATCATTCTTTCCATGGATAATTTGCACGAATACGTGCTATTCGATGTTTCCAATCGTTTTGCATCAACGGTAGGTAAGTATTCACTTCCCAGCTCCCGCAATCGTTCTTTCTATGGATAATTTGCACGAATACGTGCTATTCGATGTTTGCAATCGTTTTGCATCGACGGTAGGTACGGATTCACTTCCCAGCTCCCGCAATCGTTCTTTCCATCGATAATTTGCACGAATACGTGCCATTCGATGTTTCCAATCGTTTTGCATCGACGGTAGGTAAGGATTCACTTCCCGGCTCCCGCAATCGTTCTTTCCATCGATAATTTGCACGAATACGTGGTGTTCGATGTTTCCAATCGTTCTGCATCAACGTTAGGTAAGTATTCACTTCCCAGCTCCCGCAATCGTTCTTTCTATGGATAATTTGCACGAATACGTGCTATTCGATGTTTGCAATCGTTTTGCATCGACGGTAGGTACGGATTCACTTCCCAGCTCCCGCAATCGTTCTTTCCATCGATAATTTGCACGAATACGTGCCATTCGATGTTTCCAATCGTTTTGCATCAACGTTAGGTAAGCATTCACTTCCCGGCTCCCGCAATCATTCTTTCCATGGATAATTTGCACGAATACGTGCTATTCGATGTTTCCAATCGTTTTGCATCAACGGTAGGTAAGTATTCACTTCCCAGCTCCCGCAATCGTTCTTTCTATGGATAATTTGCACGAATACGTGCTATTCGATGTTTGCAATCGTTTTGCATCGACGGTAGGTAAGGATTCACTTCCCAGCTCCCGCAATCGTTCTTTCCGTCGATAATTTGCACGAATACGTGCCATTCGATGTTTCCAATCGTTTTGCATCAACGTTAGGTAAGCATTCACTTCCCGGCTCCCGCAATCGTTCTTTCCATGGATAATTTGCACGAATACGTGCTATTCGATGTTTCCAATCGTTTTGCATCAACGGTAGGTAAGTATTCACTTCCCAGCTCCCGCAATCGTTCTTTCTATGGATAATTTGCACGAATACGTGCTATTCGATGTTTGCAATCGTTTTGCATCGACGGTAGGTAAGGATTCACTTCCCAGCTCCCGCAATCGTTCTTTCCATCGATAATTTGCACGAATACGTGCCATTCGATGTTTCCAATCGTTTTGCATAGACGGTAGGTAAGGATTCAATTCCCAGCTCTCGCAATCGTTCTTTCTATCGATAATTTGCACGAATACGTGATGTTCAATGTTTCCAATCGTTTTGCATCAACGATAGGTAAGGATTCACTTCCCGGCTCCCGCAATCGTTCTTTCCATCGATAATTTGCACGAATACGTGCTATTCGATGTTTGCAATCGTTTTGCATCGACGGTAGGTAAGGATTCACTTCCCAGCTCCCGCAATCGTTCTTTCCATCGATAATTTGCACGAATACGTGCCATTCGATGTTTCCAATCGTTTTGCATCGACGGTAGGTAAGGATTCACTTCCCAGCTCCCGCAATCGTTCTTTCTATCGATAATTTGCACGAATACGTGCTATTCGATGTTTCCAATCGTTTTGCATCGACGGTAGGTAAGGATTCACTTCCCAGCTCCCGCAATCGTTCTTTCCATCGATAATTTGCACGAATACGTGCCATTCGATGTTTCCAATCGTTTTGCATCGACGGTAGGTAAGGATTCACTTCCCAGCTCCCGCAATCGTTCTTTCTATCGATAATTTGCACGAATACGTTATGTTCGATGTTTCCAATCGTTTTGCATCAACGTTAGGTAAGCATTCACTTCCCGGCTCCCGCAATCGTTCTTTCCATCGATAATTTGCACGAATACGTGTTGTTCGATGTTTCCAATCGTTTTGCATCAACGTTAGGTAAGGATTCATTTCCCGGCTCCCGCAATCGTTCTTTCCATCGATAATTTGCACGAATACGTGTTGTTCGATGTTTCCAATCGTTTTGCATCAACGGTAGGTAAGTATTCACTTCCCAGCTCCCGCAATCGTTCTTTCTATGGATAATTTGCACGAATACGTGCTATTCGATGTTTGCAATCGTTTTGCATCGACTGTAGGTAAGGATTCACTTCCCAGCTCCCGCAATCGTTCTTTCCATCGATAATTTGCACGAATACGTGCCATTCGATGTTTCCAATCGTTTTGCATCAACGTTAGGTAAGCATTCACTTCCCGGCTCCCGCAATCGTTCTTTCCATCGATAATTTGCACGAATACGTTATGTTCGATGTTTCCAATCGTTTTGCATCAACGTTAGGTAAGCATTCACTTCCCGGCTCCCGCAATCGTTCTTTCCATCGATAATTTGCACGAATACGTGTTGTTCGATGTTTCCAATCGTTTTGCATCAACGTTAGGTAAGGATTCATTTCCCGGCTCCCGCAATCGTTCTTTCCATCGATAATTTGCACGAATACGTGTTGTTCGATGTTTCCAATCGTTTTGCATCAACGGTAGGTAAGTATTCACTTCCCAGCTCCCGCAATCGTTCTTTCTATGGATAATTTGCACGAATACGTGCTATTCGATGTTTGCAATCGTTTTGCATCGACTGTAGGTAAGGATTCACTTCCCAGCTCCCGCAATCGTTCTTTCCATCGATAATTTGCACGAATACGTGCCATTCGATGTTTCCAATCGTTTTGCATCAACGTTAGGTAAGCATTCACTTCCCGGCTCCCGCAATCGTTCTTTCCATGGATAATTTGCACGAATACGTGCTATTCGATGTTTCCAATCGTTTTGCATCAACGGTAGGTAAGTATTCACTTCCCAGCTCCCGCAATCGTTCTTTCTATGGATAATTTGCACGAATACGTGCTATTCGATGTTTGCAATCGTTTTGCATCGACGGTAGGTAAGGATTCACTTCCCAGCTCCCGCAATCGTTCTTTCCATCGATAATTTGCACGAATACGTGCCATTCGATGTTTCCAATCGTTTTGCATCGACGGTAGGTAAGGATTCACTTCCCAGCTCCCGCAATCGTTCTTTCTATCGATAATTTGCACGAATACGTGCTATTCGATGTTTCCAATCGTTTTGCATCAACGGTAGGTAAGTATTCACTTCCCAGCTCCCGCAATCGTTCTTTCTATCGATAATTTGCACGAATACGTGATGTTCAATGTTTCCAATCGTTTTGCATCAACGATAGGTAAGGATTCACTTCCCGGCTCCCGCAATCGTTCTTTCCATCGATAATTTGCACGAATACGTGCTATTCGATGTTTGCAATCGTTTTGCATCGACGGTAGGTAAGGATTCACTTCCCAGCTCCCGCAATCGTTCTTTCCATCGATAATTTGCACGAATACGTGCCATTCGATGTTTCCAATCGTTTTGCATCGACGGTAGGTAAGGATTCACTTCCCAGCTCCCGCAATCGTTCTTTCCATCGATAATTTGCACGAATACGTGCCATTCGATGTTTCCAATCGTTTTGCATCAACGTTAGGTAAGCATTCACTTCCCGGCTCCCGCAATCGTTCTTTCCATCGATAATTTGCACGAATACGTTTTGTTCGATGTTTCCAATCGTTTTGCATCAACGTTAGGTAAGGATTCATTTCCCGGCTCCCGCAATCGTTCTTTCCATCGATAATTTGCACGAATACGTGTTGTTCGATGTTTCCAATCGTTTTGCATCAACGGTAGGTAAGGATTCAATTCCCAGCTCTCGCAATCGTTCTTTCTATCGATAATTTGCACGAATACGTGATGTTCAATGTTTCCAATCGTTTTGCATCAACGATAGGTAAGGATTCACTTCCCGGCTCCCGCAATCGTTCTTTCCATCGATAATTTGCACGAATACGTGCTATTCGATGTTTGCAATCGTTTTGCATCGACGGTAGGTAAGGATTCACTTCCCAGCTCCCGCAATCGTTCTTTCCATCGATAATTTGCACGAATACGTGCCATTCGATGTTTCCAATCGTTTTGCATCGACGGTAGGTAAGGATTCACTTCCCAGCTCCCGCAATCGTTCTTTCTATCGATAATTTGCACGAATACGTGCTATTCGATGTTTCCAATCGTTTTGCATCGACGGTAGGTAAGGATTCACTTCCCAGCTCCCGCAATCGTTCTTTCCATCGATAATTTGCACGAATACGTGCCATTCGATGTTTCCAATCGTTTTGCATCGACGGTAGGTAAGGATTCACTTCCCAGCTCCCGCAATCGTTCTTTCTATCGATAATTTGCACGAATACGTTATGTTCGATGTTTCCAATCGTTTTGCATCAACGTTAGGTAAGCATTCACTTCCCGGCTCCCGCAATCGTTCTTTCCATCGATAATTTGCACGAATACGTGTTGTTCGATGTTTCCAATCGTTTTGCATCAACGTTAGGTAAGGATTCATTTCCCGGCTCCCGCAATCGTTCTTTCCATCGATAATTTGCACGAATACGTGTTGTTCGATGTTTCCAATCGTTTTGCATCAACGGTAGGTAAGTATTCACTTCCCAGCTCCCGCAATCGTTCTTTCTATGGATAATTTGCACGAATACGTGCTATTCGATGTTTGCAATCGTTTTGCATCGACTGTAGGTAAGGATTCACTTCCCAGCTCCCGCAATCGTTCTTTCCATCGATAATTTGCACGAATACGTGCCATTCGATGTTTCCAATCGTTTTGCATCAACGTTAGGTAAGCATTCACTTCCCGGCTCCCGCAATCGTTCTTTCCATCGATAATTTGCACGAATACGTTATGTTCGATGTTTCCAATCGTTTTGCATCAACGTTAGGTAAGCATTCACTTCCCGGCTCCCGCAATCGTTCTTTCCATCGATAATTTGCACGAATACGTGTTGTTCGATGTTTCCAATCGTTTTGCATCAACGTTAGGTAAGGATTCATTTCCCGGCTCCCGCAATCGTTCTTTCCATCGATAATTTGCACGAATACGTGTTGTTCGATGTTTCCAATCGTTTTGCATCAACGGTAGGTAAGTATTCACTTCCCAGCTCCCGCAATCGTTCTTTCTATGGATAATTTGCACGAATACGTGCTATTCGATGTTTGCAATCGTTTTGCATCGACTGTAGGTAAGGATTCACTTCCCAGCTCCCGCAATCGTTCTTTCCATCGATAATTTGCACGAATACGTGCCATTCGATGTTTCCAATCGTTTTGCATCAACGTTAGGTAAGCATTCACTTCCCGGCTCCCGCAATCGTTCTTTCCATGGATAATTTGCACGAATACGTGCTATTCGATGTTTCCAATCGTTTTGCATCAACGGTAGGTAAGTATTCACTTCCCAGCTCCCGCAATCGTTCTTTCTATGGATAATTTGCACGAATACGTGCTATTCGATGTTTGCAATCGTTTTGCATCGACGGTAGGTAAGGATTCACTTCCCAGCTCCCGCAATCGTTCTTTCCATCGATAATTTGCACGAATACGTGCCATTCGATGTTTCCAATCGTTTTGCATCGACGGTAGGTAAGGATTCACTTCCCAGCTCCCGCAATCGTTCTTTCTATCGATAATTTGCACGAATACGTGCTATTCGATGTTTCCAATCGTTTTGCATCAACGGTAGGTAAGTATTCACTTCCCAGCTCCCGCAATCGTTCTTTCTATCGATAATTTGCACGAATACGTGATGTTCAATGTTTCCAATCGTTTTGCATCAACGATAGGTAAGGATTCACTTCCCGGCTCCCGCAATCGTTCTTTCCATCGATAATTTGCACGAATACGTGCTATTCGATGTTTGCAATCGTTTTGCATCGACGGTAGGTAAGGATTCACTTCCCAGCTCCCGCAATCGTTCTTTCCATCGATAATTTGCACGAATACGTGCCATTCGATGTTTCCAATCGTTTTGCATCGACGGTAGGTAAGGATTCACTTCCCAGCTCCCGCAATCGTTCTTTCCATCGATAATTTGCACGAATACGTGCCATTCGATGTTTCCAATCGTTTTGCATCAACGTTAGGTAAGCATTCACTTCCCGGCTCCCGCAATCGTTCTTTCCATCGATAATTTGCACGAATACGTTTTGTTCGATGTTTCCAATCGTTTTGCATCAACGTTAGGTAAGGATTCATTTCCCGGCTCCCGCAATCGTTCTTTCCATCGATAATTTGCACGAATACGTGTTGTTCGATGTTTCCAATCGTTTTGCATCAACGGTAGGTAAGTATTCACTTCCCAGCTCCCGCAATCGTTCTTTCTATGGATAATTTGCACGAATACGTGCTATTCGATGTTTGCAATCGTTTTGCATCGACGGTAGGTAAGGATTCACTTCCCAGCTCCCGCAATCGTTCTTTCCATCGATAATTTGCACGAATACGTGCCATTCGATGTTTCCAATCGTTTTGCATAGACGGTAGGTAAGGATTCACTTCCCAGCTCTCGCAATCGTTCCTTCCATCGATAATTTGCACGAATACGTGGTGTTCGATGTTTCCAATCGTTCTGCATCAACGTTAGGTAAGTATTCACTTCCCAGCTCCCGCAATCGTTCTTTCTATGGATAATTTGCACGAATACGTGCTATTCGATGTTTGCAATCGTTTTGCATCGACGGTAGGTACGGATTCACTTCCCAGCTCCCGCAATCGTTCTTTCCATCGATAATTTGCACGAATACGTGCCATTCGATGTTTCCAATCGTTTTGCATCAACGTTAGGTAAGCATTCACTTCCCGGCTCCCGCAATCGTTCTTTCCATGGATAATTTGCACGAATACGTGCTATTCGATGTTTCCAATCGTTTTGCATCAACGGTAGGTAAGTATTCACTTCCCAGCTCCCGCAATCGTTCTTTCTATGGATAATTTGCACGAATACGTGCTATTCGATGTTTGCAATCGTTTTGCATCGACGGTAGGTAAGGATTCACTTCCCAGCTCCCGCAATCGTTCTTTCCATCGATAATTTGCACGAATACGTGCCATTCGATGTTTCCAATTGTTTTGCATAGACGGTAGGTAAGGATTCACTTCCCAGCTCCCGCAATCGTTCTTTCCATCGATAATTTGCACGAATACGTGCCATTCGATGTTTCCAATCGTTTTGCATCGACGGTAGGTAAGGATTCACTTCCCAGCTCCCGCAATCGTTCTTTCTATCGATAATTTGCACGAATACGTGCTATTCGATGTTTCCAATCGTTTTGCATCGACGGTAGGTAAGGATTCCCTTCCCAGCTCCCGCAATCGTTCTTTCCATCGATAATTTGCACGAAGACGTGCCATTCGATGTTTCCAATCGTTTTGCATCGACGGTAGGTAAGGATTCACTTCCCAGCTCCCGCAATCGTTCTTTCTATCGATAATTTGCACGAATACGTGTTGTTCGATGTTTCCAATCGTTTTGCATCAACGTTAGGTAAGGATTCATTTCCCGGCTCCCGCAATCGTTCTTTCCATCGATAATTTGCACGAATACGTGTTGTTCGATGTTTCCAATCGTTTTGCATCAACGGTAGGTAAGTAATCACTTCCCAGCTCCCGCAATCGTTCTTTCTATGGATAATTTGCACGAATACGTGCTATTCGATGTTTGCAATCGTTTTGCATCGACGGTAGGTAAGGATTCACTTCCCAGCTCCCGCAATCGTTCTTTCCATCGATAGTTTGCACGAATACGTGCCATTCGATGTTTCCAATCGTTTTGCATAGACGGTAGGTAAGGATTCACTTCCCAGCTCTCGCAATCGTTCTTTCCATCGATAATTTGCACGAATACGTGGTGTTCGATGTTTCCAATCGTTCTGCATCTACGTTAGGTAAGTATTCACTTCCCAGCTCCCGCAATCGTTCTTTCTATGGATAATTTGCACGAATACGTGCTATTCGATGTTTGCAATCGTTTTGCATCGACGGTAGGTACGGATTCACTTCCCAGCCCCCGCAATCGTTCTTTCCATCGATAATTTGCACGAATACGTGCCATTCGATGTTTCCAATCGTTTTGCATCAACGTTAGGTAAGCATTCACTTCCCGGCTCCCGCAATCGTTCTTTCCATGGATAATTTGCACGAATACGTGCTATTCGATGTTTCCAATCGTTTTGCATCAACGGTAGGTAAGTATTCACTTCCCAGCTCCCGCAATCGTTCTTTCTATGGATAATTTGCACGAATACGTGCTATTCGATGTTTCCAATCGTTTTGCATCGACGGTAGGTAAGGATTCACTTCCCAGCTCCCGCAATCGTTCTTTCTATCGATAATTTGCACGAATACGTGCTATTCGATGTTTCCAATCGTTTTGCATCGACGGTAGGTAAGGATTCCCTTCCCAGCTCCCGCAATCGTTCTTTCCATCGATAATTTGCACGAAGACGTGCCATTCGATGTTTCCAATCGTTTTGCATCGACGGTAGGTAAGGATTCACTTCCCAGCTCCCGCAATCGTTCTTTCTATCGATAATTTGCACGAATACGTGTTGTTCGATGTTTCCAATCGTTTTGCATCAACGTTAGGTAAGGATTCATTTCCCGGCTCCCGCAATCGTTCTTTCCATCGATAATTTGCACGAATACGTGTTGTTCGATGTTTCCAATCGTTTTGCATCAACGGTAGGTAAGTAATCACTTCCCAGCTCCCGCAATCGTTCTTTCTATGGATAATTTGCACGAATACGTGCTATTCGATGTTTGCAATCGTTTTGCATCGACGGTAGGTAAGGATTCACTTCCCAGCTCCCGCAATCGTTCTTTCCATCGATAGTTTGCACGAATACGTGCCATTCGATGTTTCCAATCGTTTTGCATAGACGGTAGGTAAGGATTCACTTCCCAGCTCTCGCAATCGTTCTTTCCATCGATAATTTGCACGAATACGTGGTGTTCGATGTTTCCAATCGTTCTGCATCTACGTTAGGTAAGTATTCACTTCCCAGCTCCCGCAATCGTTCTTTCTATGGATAATTTGCACGAATACGTGCTATTCGATGTTTGCAATCGTTTTGCATCGACGGTAGGTACGGATTCACTTCCCAGCCCCCGCAATCGTTCTTTCCATCGATAATTTGCACGAATACGTGCCATTCGATGTTTCCAATCGTTTTGCATCAACGTTAGGTAAGCATTCACTTCCCGGCTCCCGCAATCGTTCTTTCCATGGATAATTTGCACGAATACGTGCTATTCGATGTTTCCAATCGTTTTGCATCAACGGTAGGTAAGTATTCACTTCCCAGCTCCCGCAATCGTTCTTTCTATGGATAATTTGCACGAATACGTGCTATTCGATGTTTGCAATCGTTTTGCATCGACGGTAGGTAAGGATTCACTTCCCAGCTCCCGCAATCGTTCTTTCCATCGATAATTTGCACGAATACGTGCCATTCGATGTTTCCAATCGTTTTGTATCAACGTTAGGTAAGCATTCACTTCCCGGCTCCCGCAATCGTTCTTTCCATGGATAATTTGCACGAATACGTGCTATTCGATGTTTCCAATCGTTTTGCATCAACGGTAGGTAAGTATTCACTTCCCAGCTCCCGCAATCGTTCTTTCTATGGATAATTTGCACGAATACGTGCTATTCGATGTTTGCAATCGTTTTGCATCGACGGTAGGTAAGGATTCACTTCCCAGCTCCCGCAATCGTTCTTTCCATCGATAATTTGCACGAATACGTGCCATTCGATGTTTCCAATCGTTTTGCATAGACGGTAGGTAAGGATTCACTTCCCAGCTCCCGCAATCGTTCTTTCCATCGATAATTTGCACGAATACGTGCCATTCGATGTTTCCAATCGTTTTGCATCGACGGTAGGTAAGGATTCACTTCCCAGCTCCCGCAATCGTTCTTTCTATCGATAATTTGCACGAATACGTGCTATTCGATGTTTCCAATCGTTTTGCATCGACGGTAGGTAAGGATTCCCTTCCCAGCTCCCGCAATCGTTCTTTCCATCGATAATTTGCACGAAGACGTGCCATTCGATGTTTCCAATCGTTTTGCATCGACGGTAGGTAAGGATTCACTTCCCAGCTCCCGCAATCGTTCTTTCTATCGATAATTTGCACGAATACGTGTTGTTCGATGTTTCCAATCGTTTTGCATCAACGTTAGGTAAGGATTCATTTCCCGGCTCCCGCAATCGTTCTTTCCATCGATAATTTGCACGAATACGTGTTGTTCGATGTTTCCAATCGTTTTGCATCAACGGTAGGTAAGTAATCACTTCCCAGCTCCCGCAATCGTTCTTTCTATGGATAATTTGCACGAATACGTGCTATTCGATGTTTGCAATCGTTTTGCATCGACGGTAGGTAAGGATTCACTTCCCAGCTCCCGCAATCGTTCTTTCCATCGATAATTTGCACGAATACGTGCCATTCGATGTTTCCAATCGTTTTGCATCAACGTTAGGTAAGCATTCACTTCCCGGCTCCCGCAATCGTTCTTTCCATGGATAATTTGCACGAATACGTGCTATTCGATGTTTCCAATCGTTTTGCATCAACGGTAGGTAAGTATTCACTTCCCAGCTCCCGCAATCGTTCTTTCTATGGATAATTTGCACGAATACGTGCTATTCGATGTTTGCAATCGTTTTGCATCGACGGTAGGTAAGGATTCACTTCCCAGCTCCCGCAATCGTTCTTTCCATCGATAATTTGCACGAATAAGTGCCATTCGATGTTTCCAATCGTTTTGCATAGACGGTAGGTAAGGATTCACTTCCCAGCTCTCGCAATCGTTCTTTCTATCGATAATTTGCACGAATACGTGATGTTCAATGTTTCCAATCGTTTTGCATCAACGATAGGTAAGGATTCACTTCCCGGCTCCCGCAATCGTTCTTTCCATCGATAATTTGCACGAATACGTGCTATTCGATGTTTGCAATCGTTTTGCATCGACGGTAGGTAAGGATTCACTTCCCAGCTCCCGCAATCGTTCTTTCCATCGATAATTTGCACGAATACGTGCCATTCGATGTTTCCAATCGTTTTGCAACGACGGTAGGTAAGGATTCACTTCCCAGCTCCCGCAATCGTTCTTTCCATCGATAATTTGCACGAATACGTGCCATTCGAGGTTTCCAATCGTTTTGCATAGACGGTAGGTAAGGATTCACTTTCCAGCTCTCGCAATCGTTCTTTCTATCGATAATTTGCACGAATACGTGCTATTCGATGTTTCCAATCGTTTTGCATCGACGGTAGGTAAGGATTCCCTTCCCAGCTCCCGCAATCGTTCTTTCCATCGATAATTTGCACGAATACGTGCCATTCGATGTTTCCAATCGTTTCGCATCAACGTTAGGTAAGCATTCACTTCCCGGCTCCCGCAATCGTTCTTTCCATGGATAATTTGCACGAATACGTGCTATTCGATGTTTCCAATCGTTTTGCATCAACGGTAGGTAAGTATTCACTTCCCAGCTCCCGCAATCGTTCTTTCTATGGATAATTTGCACGAATACGTGCTATTCGATGTTTGCAATCGTTTTGCATCGACGGTAGGTAAGGATTCACTTCCCAGCTCCCGCAATCGTTCTTTCCATCGATAATTTGCACGAATAAGTGCCATTCGATGTTTCCAATCGTTTTGCATAGACGGTAGGTAAGGATTCACTTCCCAGCTCTCGCAATCGTTCTTTCTATCGATAATTTGCACGAATACGTGATGTTCAATGTTTCCAATCGTTTTGCATCAACGATAGGTAAGGATTCACTTCCCGGCTCCCGCAATCGTTCTTTCCATCGATAATTTGCACGAATACGTGCTATTCGATGTTTCCAATCGTTTTGCATCGACGGTAGGTAAGGATTCACTTCCCAGCTCCCGCAATCGTTCTTTCTATCGATAATTTGCACGAATACGTGTTGTTCGATGTTTCCAATCGTTTTGCATCAACGTTAGGTAAGGATTCATTTCCCGGCTCCCGCAATCGTTCTTTCCATCGATAATTTGCACGAATACGTGCTATTCGATGTTTCCAATCGTGTTGCATCGACGGTCGGTAAGCATTCACTTCCCAGCTCCGACAATCGTTCTTTCCAAATTATCGATAGAAAGAACGATTGCGGGAGCTGGGCAGTGAATCCTTACCTACCGTCGATGCAAAACGATTGCAAACATCGAATAGCACGTATTCGTGCAAATTATCCATAGAAAGAACGATTGCGGGAGCTGGGAAGTGAATACTTACCTAACGTTGATGCAAAACGATTGGAAACATCGAACACCACGTATTCGTGCAAATTATCGATGGAAAGAACGATTGCGGGAGCTGGGAAGTGAATCCTTACCTACCGTCGATGCAAAACGATTGGAAACATCGAATAGCACGTATTCGTGCAAATTATCGATGGAAAGACGATTGCGGGAGCTGGGATGTGAATCCTTACCTACCGTCGATGCAAAACGATTGCAAACATCGAATAGCACGTATTCGTGCAAAGTATCCATAGAAAGCACGATTGCGGGAGCTGGGAAGTGAATACTTACCTAACGTGGATGCAAAACGATTGGAAACATCGAACACCACGTATTCGTGCAAATTATCGATGGAAAGAACGATTGCGGGAGCCGGGAAGTGAAAGCTTACCTAACGTTGATGCAAAACGATTGGAAACATCGAACATAACGTATTCGTGCAAATTATCGATAGAAAGAACGATTGCGGGAGCTGGGAAGTGAATCCGTACCTACCGTCGATGCAAAACGATTGCAAACATCGAATAGCACGTATTCGTGCAAATTATCGATGGAAAGAACGATTGCGGGAGCCGGGAAGTGAATGCTTACCTAACGTTGATGCAAAACGATTGGAAACATCGAACATAACGTATTCGTGCAAATTACCGATAGAAAGAACGATTGCGGGAGCTGGGAAGTGAATCCTTACCTACCGTCGATGCAAAACGATTGGAAACATCGAATAGCACGTATTCGTGTAAATTATCGATGGAAAGAACGATTGCGGGAACCGGGAAGTGAATCCTTACCTACCGTTGATGCAAAACGATTGGAAACATCGAACATCACGTATTCGTGCAAATTATCGATAGAAAGAACGATTGCGGGAGCTGGGAAGTGAATCCTTACCTACCGCCGATGCAAAACGATTGGAAACATCGAACATAACGTATTCGTGCAAATTATCGATAGAAAGAACGAATGCGGGAGCTGGGAAGTGAATCCGTACCTACCGTTGATGCAAAACGATTGGAAACATCGAACATCACGTATTCGTGCAAATTATCGATGGAAAGAACGATTGCGGGAGCCGGGAAGTGAATCCTTACCTACCGTTGATGCAAAACGATTGGAAACATCGAACATCACGTATTCGTGAAAATTATCGATAGAAAGAACGATTGCGGGAGCTGGGAAGTGAATCCTTACCTAACGTCGATGCAAAACGATTGGAAACATCGAATAGCACGTATTCGTGCAAATTATCGATGGAAAGAACGATTGCGGGAGCCGGGAAGTGAATCCTTACCTACCGTTGATGCAAAACGATTGGAAACATCGAACATCACGTATTCGTGCAAATTATCGATAGAAAGAACGATTGCGGGAGCTGGGAAGTGAATCCTTACCTACCGTCGATGCAAAACGATTGGAAACATCGAATATCACGTATTCGTGCCAATTATCCAATCGTTTTGCATCGACGGTAGGTAAGGATTCACTTCCCAGCTCCCGCAATCGCTCTTTCCATCGATAATTTGCACGAATACGTGCCATTCGATGTTTCCAATCGTTTTGCATCGACGGTAGGTAAGGATTCACTTCCCAGCTCCCGCAATCGTTCTTTCTATCGATAATTTGCACGAATACGTGATGTTCGATGTTTTCAATCGTTTTGCATCAACGGTAGGTAAGGAATCACTTCCCGGCTCCCGCAATCGTTCTTTCCATCGATAATTTGCACGAATACGTGCTATTCGATGTTTCCAATCGTTTTGCATCAACGTTAGGTAAGGATTCACTTCCCGGCTCCCGCAATCGTTCTTTTCATCGATAATTTGCACGAATACGTGGTGTTCGATGTTTCCAATCGTTCTGCATCAACGTTAGGTAAGTATTCACTTCCCAGCTCCCGCAATCGTTCTTTCTATGGATAATTTGCACGAAGACGTGCTATTCGATGTTTGCAATCGTTTTGCATCGACGGTAGGTACGGATTCACTTCCCAGCTCCCGCAATCGTTCTTTCCATCGATAATTTGCACGAATACGTGCCATTCGATGTTTCCAATCGTTTTGCATCAACGTTAGGTAAGCATTCACTTCCCGGCTCCCGCAATCGTTCTTTCCATGGATAATTTGCACGAATACGTGCTATTCGATGTTTCCAATCGTTTTGCATCAACGGTAGGTAAGTATTCACTTCCCAGTTCCCGCAATCGTTCTTTCTATGGATAATTTGCACGAATACGTGATGTTCAATGTTTCCAATCGTTTTGCATCAACGATAGGTAAGGATTCTCTTCCCGGCTCCCGAAATCGTTCTTTCCATCGATAATTTGCACGAATACGTGCCATTCGATGTTTCCAATCGTTTTGCATCGACGGTAGGTAAGGATTCACTTCCCAGCTCCCGCAATCGTTCTTTCTATCGATAATTTGCACGAATACGTGTTGTTCGATGTTTCCAATCGTTTTGCATCAACGTTAGGTAAGGATTCATTTCCCGGCTCCCGCAATCGTTCTTTCCATCGATAATTTGCACGAATACGTGTTGTTCGATGTTTCCAATCGTTTTGCATCAACGGTAGGTAAGTAATCACTTCCCAGCTCCCGCAATCGTTCTTTCTATGGATAATTTGCACGAATACGTGCTATTCGATGTTTGCAATCGTTTTGCATCGACGGTAGGTAAGGATTCACTTCCCAGCTCCCGCAATCGTTCTTTCCATCGATAGTTTGCACGAATACGTGCCATTCGATGTTTCCAATCGTTTTGCATAGACGGTAGGTAAGGATTCACTTCCCAGCTCTCGCAATCGTTCTTTCCATCGATAATTTGCACGAATACGTGGTGTTCGATGTTTCCAATCGTTCTGCATCTACGTTAGGTAAGTATTCACTTCCCAGCTCCCGCAATCGTTCTTTCTATGGATAATTTGCACGAATACGTGCTATTCGATGTTTGCAATCGTTTTGCATCGACGGTAGGTACGGATTCACTTCCCAGCCCCCGCAATCGTTCTTTCCATCGATAATTTGCACGAATACGTGCCATTCGATGTTTCCAATCGTTTTGCATCAACGTTAGGTAAGCATTCACTTCCCGGCTCCCGCAATCGTTCTTTCCATGGATAATTTGCACGAATACGTGCTATTCGATGTTTCCAATCGTTTTGCATCAACGGTAGGTAAGTATTCACTTCCCAGCTCCCGCAATCGTTCTTTCTATGGATAATTTGCACGAATACGTGCTATTCGATGTTTGCAATCGTTTTGCATCGACGGTAGGTAAGGATTCACTTCCCAGCTCCCGCAATCGTTCTTTCCATCGATAATTTGCACGAATACGTGCCATTCGATGTTTCCAATCGTTTTGTATCAACGTTAGGTAAGCATTCACTTCCCGGCTCCCGCAATCGTTCTTTCCATGGATAATTTGCACGAATACGTGCTATTCGATGTTTCCAATCGTTTTGCATCAACGGTAGGTAAGTATTCACTTCCCAGCTCCCGCAATCGTTCTTTCTATGGATAATTTGCACGAATACGTGCTATTCGATGTTTGCAATCGTTTTGCATCGACGGTAGGTAAGGATTCACTTCCCAGCTCCCGCAATCGTTCTTTCCATCGATAATTTGCACGAATACGTGCCATTCGATGTTTCCAATCGTTTTGCATAGACGGTAGGTAAGGATTCACTTCCCAGCTCCCGCAATCGTTCTTTCCATCGATAATTTGCACGAATACGTGCCATTCGATGTTTCCAATCGTTTTGCATCGACGGTAGGTAAGGATTCACTTCCCAGCTCCCGCAATCGTTCTTTCTATCGATAATTTGCACGAATACGTGCTATTCGATGTTTCCAATCGTTTTGCATCGACGGTAGGTAAGGATTCCCTTCCCAGCTCCCGCAATCGTTCTTTCCATCGATAATTTGCACGAAGACGTGCCATTCGATGTTTCCAATCGTTTTGCATCGACGGTAGGTAAGGATTCACTTCCCAGCTCCCGCAATCGTTCTTTCTATCGATAATTTGCACGAATACGTGTTGTTCGATGTTTCCAATCGTTTTGCATCAACGTTAGGTAAGGATTCATTTCCCGGCTCCCGCAATCGTTCTTTCCATCGATAATTTGCACGAATACGTGCCATTCGATGTTTCCAATCGTTTTGCATAGACGGTAGGTAAGGATTCACTTCCCAGCTCCCGCAATCGTTCTTTCCATCGATAATTTGCACGAATACGTGCCATTCGATGTTTCCAATCGTTTTGCATCGACGGTAGGTAAGGATTCACTTCCCAGCTCCCGCAATCGTTCTTTCTATCGATAATTTGCACGAATACGTGCTATTCGATGTTTCCAATCGTTTTGCATCGACGGTAGGTAAGGATTCCCTTCCCAGCTCCCGCAATCGTTCTTTCCATCGATAATTTGCACGAAGACGTGCCATTCGATGTTTCCAATCGTTTTGCATCGACGGTAGGTAAGGATTCACTTCCCAGCTCCCGCAATCGTTCTTTCTATCGATAATTTGCACGAATACGTGTTGTTCGATGTTTCCAATCGTTTTGCATCAACGTTAGGTAAGGATTCATTTCCCGGCTCCCGCAATCGTTCTTTCCATCGATAATTTGCACGAATACGTGTTGTTCGATGTTTCCAATCGTTTTGCATCAACGGTAGGTAAGTAATCACTTCCCAGCTCCCGCAATCGTTCTTTCTATGGATAATTTGCACGAATACGTGCTATTCGATGTTTGCAATCGTTTTGCATCGACGGTAGGTAAGGATTCACTTCCCAGCTCCCGCAATCGTTCTTTCCATCGATAATTTGCACGAATACGTGCCATTCGATGTTTCCAATCGTTTTGCATCAACGTTAGGTAAGCATTCACTTCCCGGCTCCCGCAATCGTTCTTTCCATGGATAATTTGCACGAATACGTGCTATTCGATGTTTCCAATCGTTTTGCATCAACGGTAGGTAAGTATTCACTTCCCAGCTCCCGCAATCGTTCTTTCTATGGATAATTTGCACGAATACGTGCTATTCGATGTTTGCAATCGTTTTGCATCGACGGTAGGTAAGGATTCACTTCCCAGCTCCCGCAATCGTTCTTTCCATCGATAATTTGCACGAATAAGTGCCATTCGATGTTTCCAATCGTTTTGCATAGACGGTAGGTAAGGATTCACTTCCCAGCTCTCGCAATCGTTCTTTCTATCGATAATTTGCACGAATACGTGATGTTCAATGTTTCCAATCGTTTTGCATCAACGATAGGTAAGGATTCACTTCCCGGCTCCCGCAATCGTTCTTTCCATCGATAATTTGCACGAATACGTGCTATTCGATGTTTGCAATCGTTTTGCATCGACGGTAGGTAAGGATTCACTTCCCAGCTCCCGCAATCGTTCTTTCCATCGATAATTTGCACGAATACGTGCCATTCGATGTTTCCAATCGTTTTGCAACGACGGTAGGTAAGGATTCACTTCCCAGCTCCCGCAATCGTTCTTTCCATCGATAATTTGCACGAATACGTGCCATTCGAGGTTTCCAATCGTTTTGCATAGACGGTAGGTAAGGATTCACTTTCCAGCTCTCGCAATCGTTCTTTCTATCGATAATTTGCACGAATACGTGCTATTCGATGTTTCCAATCGTTTTGCATCGACGGTAGGTAAGGATTCCCTTCCCAGCTCCCGCAATCGTTCTTTCCATCGATAATTTGCACGAATACGTGCCATTCGATGTTTCCAATCGTTTCGCATCAACGTTAGGTAAGCATTCACTTCCCGGCTCCCGCAATCGTTCTTTCCATGGATAATTTGCACGAATACGTGCTATTCGATGTTTCCAATCGTTTTGCATCAACGGTAGGTAAGTATTCACTTCCCAGCTCCCGCAATCGTTCTTTCTATGGATAATTTGCACGAATACGTGCTATTCGATGTTTGCAATCGTTTTGCATCGACGGTAGGTAAGGATTCACTTCCCAGCTCCCGCAATCGTTCTTTCCATCGATAATTTGCACGAATAAGTGCCATTCGATGTTTCCAATCGTTTTGCATAGACGGTAGGTAAGGATTCACTTCCCAGCTCTCGCAATCGTTCTTTCTATCGATAATTTGCACGAATACGTGATGTTCAATGTTTCCAATCGTTTTGCATCAACGATAGGTAAGGATTCACTTCCCGGCTCCCGCAATCGTTCTTTCCATCGATAATTTGCACGAATACGTGCTATTCGATGTTTCCAATCGTTTTGCATCGACGGTAGGTAAGGATTCACTTCCCAGCTCCCGCAATCGTTCTTTCTATCGATAATTTGCACGAATACGTGTTGTTCGATGTTTCCAATCGTTTTGCATCAACGTTAGGTAAGGATTCATTTCCCGGCTCCCGCAATCGTTCTTTCCATCGATAATTTGCACGAATACGTGCTATTCGATGTTTCCAATCGTGTTGCATCGACGGTCGGTAAGCATTCACTTCCCAGCTCCGACAATCGTTCTTTCCAAATTATCGATAGAAAGAACGATTGCGGGAGCTGGGCAGTGAATCCTTACCTACCGTCGATGCAAAACGATTGCAAACATCGAATAGCACGTATTCGTGCAAATTATCCATAGAAAGAACGATTGCGGGAGCTGGGAAGTGAATACTTACCTAACGTTGATGCAAAACGATTGGAAACATCGAACACCACGTATTCGTGCAAATTATCGATGGAAAGAACGATTGCGGGAGCTGGGAAGTGAATCCTTACCTACCGTCGATGCAAAACGATTGGAAACATCGAATAGCACGTATTCGTGCAAATTATCGATGGAAAGACGATTGCGGGAGCTGGGATGTGAATCCTTACCTACCGTCGATGCAAAACGATTGCAAACATCGAATAGCACGTATTCGTGCAAAGTATCCATAGAAAGCACGATTGCGGGAGCTGGGAAGTGAATACTTACCTAACGTGGATGCAAAACGATTGGAAACATCGAACACCACGTATTCGTGCAAATTATCGATGGAAAGAACGATTGCGGGAGCCGGGAAGTGAAAGCTTACCTAACGTTGATGCAAAACGATTGGAAACATCGAACATAACGTATTCGTGCAAATTATCGATAGAAAGAACGATTGCGGGAGCTGGGAAGTGAATCCGTACCTACCGTCGATGCAAAACGATTGCAAACATCGAATAGCACGTATTCGTGCAAATTATCGATGGAAAGAACGATTGCGGGAGCCGGGAAGTGAATGCTTACCTAACGTTGATGCAAAACGATTGGAAACATCGAACATAACGTATTCGTGCAAATTACCGATAGAAAGAACGATTGCGGGAGCTGGGAAGTGAATCCTTACCTACCGTCGATGCAAAACGATTGGAAACATCGAATAGCACGTATTCGTGTAAATTATCGATGGAAAGAACGATTGCGGGAACCGGGAAGTGAATCCTTACCTACCGTTGATGCAAAACGATTGGAAACATCGAACATCACGTATTCGTGCAAATTATCGATAGAAAGAACGATTGCGGGAGCTGGGAAGTGAATCCTTACCTACCGCCGATGCAAAACGATTGGAAACATCGAACATAACGTATTCGTGCAAATTATCGATAGAAAGAACGAATGCGGGAGCTGGGAAGTGAATCCGTACCTACCGTTGATGCAAAACGATTGGAAACATCGAACATCACGTATTCGTGCAAATTATCGATGGAAAGAACGATTGCGGGAGCCGGGAAGTGAATCCTTACCTACCGTTGATGCAAAACGATTGGAAACATCGAACATCACGTATTCGTGAAAATTATCGATAGAAAGAACGATTGCGGGAGCTGGGAAGTGAATCCTTACCTAACGTCGATGCAAAACGATTGGAAACATCGAATAGCACGTATTCGTGCAAATTATCGATGGAAAGAACGATTGCGGGAGCCGGGAAGTGAATCCTTACCTACCGTTGATGCAAAACGATTGGAAACATCGAACATCACGTATTCGTGCAAATTATCGATAGAAAGAACGATTGCGGGAGCTGGGAAGTGAATCCTTACCTACCGTCGATGCAAAACGATTGGAAACATCGAATATCACGTATTCGTGCCAATTATCCAATCGTTTTGCATCGACGGTAGGTAAGGATTCACTTCCCAGCTCCCGCAATCGCTCTTTCCATCGATAATTTGCACGAATACGTGCCATTCGATGTTTCCAATCGTTTTGCATCGACGGTAGGTAAGGATTCACTTCCCAGCTCCCGCAATCGTTCTTTCTATCGATAATTTGCACGAATACGTGATGTTCGATGTTTTCAATCGTTTTGCATCAACGGTAGGTAAGGAATCACTTCCCGGCTCCCGCAATCGTTCTTTCCATCGATAATTTGCACGAATACGTGCTATTCGATGTTTCCAATCGTTTTGCATCAACGTTAGGTAAGGATTCACTTCCCGGCTCCCGCAATCGTTCTTTTCATCGATAATTTGCACGAATACGTGGTGTTCGATGTTTCCAATCGTTCTGCATCAACGTTAGGTAAGTATTCACTTCCCAGCTCCCGCAATCGTTCTTTCTATGGATAATTTGCACGAAGACGTGCTATTCGATGTTTGCAATCGTTTTGCATCGACGGTAGGTACGGATTCACTTCCCAGCTCCCGCAATCGTTCTTTCCATCGATAATTTGCACGAATACGTGCCATTCGATGTTTCCAATCGTTTTGCATCAACGTTAGGTAAGCATTCACTTCCCGGCTCCCGCAATCGTTCTTTCCATGGATAATTTGCACGAATACGTGCTATTCGATGTTTCCAATCGTTTTGCATCAACGGTAGGTAAGTATTCACTTCCCAGTTCCCGCAATCGTTCTTTCTATGGATAATTTGCACGAATACGTGATGTTCAATGTTTCCAATCGTTTTGCATCAACGATAGGTAAGGATTCTCTTCCCGGCTCCCGAAATCGTTCTTTCCATCGATAATTTGCACGAATACGTGCCATTCGATGTTTCCAATCGTTTTGCATCGACGGTAGGTAAGGATTCACTTCCCAGCTCCCGCAATCGTTCTTTCTATCGATAATTTGCACGAATACGTGTTGTTCGATGTTTCCAATCGTTTTGCATCAACGTTAGGTAAGGATTCATTTCCCGGCTCCCGCAATCGTTCTTTCCATCGATAATTTGCACGAATACGTGTTGTTCGATGTTTCCAATCGTTTTGCATCAACGGTAGGTAAGTAATCACTTCCCAGCTCCCGCAATCGTTCTTTCTATGGATAATTTGCACGAATACGTGCTATTCGATGTTTGCAATCGTTTTGCATCGACGGTAGGTAAGGATTCACTTCCCAGCTCCCGCAATCGTTCTTTCCATCGATAGTTTGCACGAATACGTGCCATTCGATGTTTCCAATCGTTTTGCATAGACGGTAGGTAAGGATTCACTTCCCAGCTCTCGCAATCGTTCTTTCCATCGATAATTTGCACGAATACGTGGTGTTCGATGTTTCCAATCGTTCTGCATCTACGTTAGGTAAGTATTCACTTCCCAGCTCCCGCAATCGTTCTTTCTATGGATAATTTGCACGAATACGTGCTATTCGATGTTTGCAATCGTTTTGCATCGACGGTAGGTACGGATTCACTTCCCAGCCCCCGCAATCGTTCTTTCCATCGATAATTTGCACGAATACGTGCCATTCGATGTTTCCAATCGTTTTGCATCAACGTTAGGTAAGCATTCACTTCCCGGCTCCCGCAATCGTTCTTTCCATGGATAATTTGCACGAATACGTGCTATTCGATGTTTCCAATCGTTTTGCATCAACGGTAGGTAAGTATTCACTTCCCAGCTCCCGCAATCGTTCTTTCTATGGATAATTTGCACGAATACGTGCTATTCGATGTTTGCAATCGTTTTGCATCGACGGTAGGTAAGGATTCACTTCCCAGCTCCCGCAATCGTTCTTTCCATCGATAATTTGCACGAATACGTGCCATTCGATGTTTCCAATCGTTTTGTATCAACGTTAGGTAAGCATTCACTTCCCGGCTCCCGCAATCGTTCTTTCCATGGATAATTTGCACGAATACGTGCTATTCGATGTTTCCAATCGTTTTGCATCAACGGTAGGTAAGTATTCACTTCCCAGCTCCCGCAATCGTTCTTTCTATGGATAATTTGCACGAATACGTGCTATTCGATGTTTGCAATCGTTTTGCATCGACGGTAGGTAAGGATTCACTTCCCAGCTCCCGCAATCGTTCTTTCCATCGATAATTTGCACGAATACGTGCCATTCGATGTTTCCAATCGTTTTGCATAGACGGTAGGTAAGGATTCACTTCCCAGCTCCCGCAATCGTTCTTTCCATCGATAATTTGCACGAATACGTGCCATTCGATGTTTCCAATCGTTTTGCATCGACGGTAGGTAAGGATTCACTTCCCAGCTCCCGCAATCGTTCTTTCTATCGATAATTTGCACGAATACGTGCTATTCGATGTTTCCAATCGTTTTGCATCGACGGTAGGTAAGGATTCCCTTCCCAGCTCCCGCAATCGTTCTTTCCATCGATAATTTGCACGAAGACGTGCCATTCGATGTTTCCAATCGTTTTGCATCGACGGTAGGTAAGGATTCACTTCCCAGCTCCCGCAATCGTTCTTTCTATCGATAATTTGCACGAATACGTGTTGTTCGATGTTTCCAATCGTTTTGCATCAACGTTAGGTAAGGATTCATTTCCCGGCTCCCGCAATCGTTCTTTCCATCGATAATTTGCACGAATACGTGTTGTTCGATGTTTCCAATCGTTTTGCATCAACGGTAGGTAAGTAATCACTTCCCAGCTCCCGCAATCGTTCTTTCTATGGATAATTTGCACGAATACGTGCTATTCGATGTTTGCAATCGTTTTGCATCGACGGTAGGTAAGGATTCACTTCCCAGCTCCCGCAATCGTTCTTTCCATCGATAATTTGCACGAATACGTGCCATTCGATGTTTCCAATCGTTTTGCATCAACGTTAGGTAAGCATTCACTTCCCGGCTCCCGCAATCGTTCTTTCCATGGATAATTTGCACGAATACGTGCTATTCGATGTTTCCAATCGTTTTGCATCAACGGTAGGTAAGTATTCACTTCCCAGCTCCCGCAATCGTTCTTTCTATGGATAATTTGCACGAATACGTGCTATTCGATGTTTGCAATCGTTTTGCATCGACGGTAGGTAAGGATTCACTTCCCAGCTCCCGCAATCGTTCTTTCCATCGATAATTTGCACGAATAAGTGCCATTCGATGTTTCCAATCGTTTTGCATAGACGGTAGGTAAGGATTCACTTCCCAGCTCTCGCAATCGTTCTTTCTATCGATAATTTGCACGAATACGTGATGTTCAATGTTTCCAATCGTTTTGCATCAACGATAGGTAAGGATTCACTTCCCGGCTCCCGCAATCGTTCTTTCCATCGATAATTTGCACGAATACGTGCTATTCGATGTTTGCAATCGTTTTGCATCGACGGTAGGTAAGGATTCACTTCCCAGCTCCCGCAATCGTTCTTTCCATCGATAATTTGCACGAATACGTGCCATTCGATGTTTCCAATCGTTTTGCAACGACGGTAGGTAAGGATTCACTTCCCAGCTCCCGCAATCGTTCTTTCCATCGATAATTTGCACGAATACGTGCCATTCGAGGTTTCCAATCGTTTTGCATAGACGGTAGGTAAGGATTCACTTTCCAGCTCTCGCAATCGTTCTTTCTATCGATAATTTGCACGAATACGTGCTATTCGATGTTTCCAATCGTTTTGCATCGACGGTAGGTAAGGATTCCCTTCCCAGCTCCCGCAATCGTTCTTTCCATCGATAATTTGCACGAATACGTGCCATTCGATGTTTCCAATCGTTTCGCATCAACGTTAGGTAAGCATTCACTTCCCGGCTCCCGCAATCGTTCTTTCCATGGATAATTTGCACGAATACGTGCTATTCGATGTTTCCAATCGTTTTGCATCAACGGTAGGTAAGTATTCACTTCCCAGCTCCCGCAATCGTTCTTTCTATGGATAATTTGCACGAATACGTGCTATTCGATGTTTGCAATCGTTTTGCATCGACGGTAGGTAAGGATTCACTTCCCAGCTCCCGCAATCGTTCTTTCCATCGATAATTTGCACGAATAAGTGCCATTCGATGTTTCCAATCGTTTTGCATAGACGGTAGGTAAGGATTCACTTCCCAGCTCTCGCAATCGTTCTTTCTATCGATAATTTGCACGAATACGTGATGTTCAATGTTTCCAATCGTTTTGCATCAACGATAGGTAAGGATTCACTTCCCGGCTCCCGCAATCGTTCTTTCCATCGATAATTTGCACGAATACGTGCTATTCGATGTTTCCAATCGTTTTGCATCGACGGTAGGTAAGGATTCACTTCCCAGCTCCCGCAATCGTTCTTTCTATCGATAATTTGCACGAATACGTGTTGTTCGATGTTTCCAATCGTTTTGC
The DNA here is from genome assembly GCA_963583965.1 of Nomada ferruginata. Taxonomy (NCBI): domain Eukaryota; kingdom Metazoa; phylum Arthropoda; class Insecta; order Hymenoptera; family Apidae; genus Nomada; species Nomada ferruginata. The sequence continues at coordinate 292,056 of OY757225.1, read as the reverse complement.
ATCAACGTTAGGTAAGGATTCATTTCCCGGCTCCCGCAATCGTTCTTTCCATCGATAATTTGCACGAATACGTGCTATTCGATGTTTCCAATCGTGTTGCATCGACGGTCGGTAAGCATTCACTTCCCAGCTCCGACAATCGTTCTTTCCAAATTATCGATAGAAAGAACGATTGCGGGAGCTGGGCAGTGAATCCTTACCTACCGTCGATGCAAAACGATTGCAAACATCGAATAGCACGTATTCGTGCAAATTATCCATAGAAAGAACGATTGCGGGAGCTGGGAAGTGAATACTTACCTAACGTTGATGCAAAACGATTGGAAACATCGAACACCACGTATTCGTGCAAATTATCGATGGAAAGAACGATTGCGGGAGCTGGGAAGTGAATCCTTACCTACCGTCGATGCAAAACGATTGGAAACATCGAATAGCACGTATTCGTGCAAATTATCGATGGAAAGACGATTGCGGGAGCTGGGATGTGAATCCTTACCTACCGTCGATGCAAAACGATTGCAAACATCGAATAGCACGTATTCGTGCAAAGTATCCATAGAAAGCACGATTGCGGGAGCTGGGAAGTGAATACTTACCTAACGTGGATGCAAAACGATTGGAAACATCGAACACCACGTATTCGTGCAAATTATCGATGGAAAGAACGATTGCGGGAGCCGGGAAGTGAAAGCTTACCTAACGTTGATGCAAAACGATTGGAAACATCGAACATAACGTATTCGTGCAAATTATCGATAGAAAGAACGATTGCGGGAGCTGGGAAGTGAATCCGTACCTACCGTCGATGCAAAACGATTGCAAACATCGAATAGCACGTATTCGTGCAAATTATCGATGGAAAGAACGATTGCGGGAGCCGGGAAGTGAATGCTTACCTAACGTTGATGCAAAACGATTGGAAACATCGAACATAACGTATTCGTGCAAATTACCGATAGAAAGAACGATTGCGGGAGCTGGGAAGTGAATCCTTACCTACCGTCGATGCAAAACGATTGGAAACATCGAATAGCACGTATTCGTGTAAATTATCGATGGAAAGAACGATTGCGGGAACCGGGAAGTGAATCCTTACCTACCGTTGATGCAAAACGATTGGAAACATCGAACATCACGTATTCGTGCAAATTATCGATAGAAAGAACGATTGCGGGAGCTGGGAAGTGAATCCTTACCTACCGCCGATGCAAAACGATTGGAAACATCGAACATAACGTATTCGTGCAAATTATCGATAGAAAGAACGAATGCGGGAGCTGGGAAGTGAATCCGTACCTACCGTTGATGCAAAACGATTGGAAACATCGAACATCACGTATTCGTGCAAATTATCGATGGAAAGAACGATTGCGGGAGCCGGGAAGTGAATCCTTACCTACCGTTGATGCAAAACGATTGGAAACATCGAACATCACGTATTCGTGAAAATTATCGATAGAAAGAACGATTGCGGGAGCTGGGAAGTGAATCCTTACCTAACGTCGATGCAAAACGATTGGAAACATCGAATAGCACGTATTCGTGCAAATTATCGATGGAAAGAACGATTGCGGGAGCCGGGAAGTGAATCCTTACCTACCGTTGATGCAAAACGATTGGAAACATCGAACATCACGTATTCGTGCAAATTATCGATAGAAAGAACGATTGCGGGAGCTGGGAAGTGAATCCTTACCTACCGTCGATGCAAAACGATTGGAAACATCGAATATCACGTATTCGTGCCAATTATCCAATCGTTTTGCATCGACGGTAGGTAAGGATTCACTTCCCAGCTCCCGCAATCGCTCTTTCCATCGATAATTTGCACGAATACGTGCCATTCGATGTTTCCAATCGTTTTGCATCGACGGTAGGTAAGGATTCACTTCCCAGCTCCCGCAATCGTTCTTTCTATCGATAATTTGCACGAATACGTGATGTTCGATGTTTTCAATCGTTTTGCATCAACGGTAGGTAAGGAATCACTTCCCGGCTCCCGCAATCGTTCTTTCCATCGATAATTTGCACGAATACGTGCTATTCGATGTTTCCAATCGTTTTGCATCAACGTTAGGTAAGGATTCACTTCCCGGCTCCCGCAATCGTTCTTTTCATCGATAATTTGCACGAATACGTGGTGTTCGATGTTTCCAATCGTTCTGCATCAACGTTAGGTAAGTATTCACTTCCCAGCTCCCGCAATCGTTCTTTCTATGGATAATTTGCACGAAGACGTGCTATTCGATGTTTGCAATCGTTTTGCATCGACGGTAGGTACGGATTCACTTCCCAGCTCCCGCAATCGTTCTTTCCATCGATAATTTGCACGAATACGTGCCATTCGATGTTTCCAATCGTTTTGCATCAACGTTAGGTAAGCATTCACTTCCCGGCTCCCGCAATCGTTCTTTCCATGGATAATTTGCACGAATACGTGCTATTCGATGTTTCCAATCGTTTTGCATCAACGGTAGGTAAGTATTCACTTCCCAGTTCCCGCAATCGTTCTTTCTATGGATAATTTGCACGAATACGTGATGTTCAATGTTTCCAATCGTTTTGCATCAACGATAGGTAAGGATTCTCTTCCCGGCTCCCGAAATCGTTCTTTCCATCGATAATTTGCACGAATACGTGCCATTCGATGTTTCCAATCGTTTTGCATCGACGGTAGGTAAGGATTCACTTCCCAGCTCCCGCAATCGTTCTTTCTATCGATAATTTGCACGAATACGTGTTGTTCGATGTTTCCAATCGTTTTGCATCAACGTTAGGTAAGGATTCATTTCCCGGCTCCCGCAATCGTTCTTTCCATCGATAATTTGCACGAATACGTGCTATTCGATGTTTCCAATCGTGCTGCATCGACGGTCGGTAAGCATTCACTTCCCAGCTCCGGCAATCGTTCTTTCCAAATTATCGATAGAAAGAACGATTGCGGGAGCTGGGAAGTGAATCCTTACCTACCGTCGATGCAAAACGATTGCAAACATCGAATAGCACGTATTCGTGCAAATTATCCATAGAAAGAACGATAGCGGGAGCTGGGAAGTGAATCCTTACCTACCGTCGATGCAAAACGTATGGAAACATCGAATAGCACGTATTCGTGCAAATTATCGATGGAAAGAACGATTGCGGGAGCTGGGATGTGAATCCTTACCTACCGTCGATGCAAAACGATTGCAAACATCGAGTAGCACGTATTCGTGCAAAGTATCCATAGAAAGCACGATTGCGGGAGCTGGGAAGTGAATACTTACCTACCGTTGATGCAAAACGATTGGAAACATCGAATAGCACGTATTCGTGCAAATTATCGATGGAAAGAACGATTGCGGGAGCCGGGAAGTGAATGCTTACCTAACGTTGATGCAAAACGATTGGAAACATCGAACATAACGTATTCGTGCAAATTATTGATAGAAAGAACGATTGCGGGAGCTGGGAAGTGAATCCTTACCTACCGTCGATGCAAAACGATTGGAAACATCGAATAGCACGTATTCGTGCAAATTATCGATGGAAAGAACGATTGCGGGAGCCGGGAAGTGAATGCTTACCTAACGTTGATGCAAAACGATTGGAAACATCGAACATAACGTATTCGTGCAAATTATCGATAGAAAGAACGATTGCGGGAGCTGGGAAGTGAATCCGTACCTACCGTCGATGCAAAACGATTGCAAACATCGAATAGCACGTATTCGTGCAAATTATCCATAGAAAGAACGATTGCGGGAGCTGGGAAGTGAATACTTACCTAACGTTGATGCAAAACGATTGGAAACATCGAACACCACGTATTCGTGCAAATTATCGATGGAAAGAACGATTGCGGGAGCCGGGAAGTGAATCCTTACCTACCGTTGATGCAAAACGATTGGAAACATCGAACACCACGTATTCGTGCAAATTATCGATAGAAAGAACGATTGCGGGAGCTGGGAAGTGAATCCTTACCTACCGTCGATGCAAAACGATTGGAAACATCGAATATCACGTATTCGTGCCAATTATCCAATCGTATTGCATCGACGGTAGGTAAGGATTCACTTCCCGGCTCCCGCAATCGTTCTTTCCATCGATAATTTGCACGAATACGTGCCATTCGATGCTTCCAATCGTTTTGCATCAACGTTAGGTAAGCATTCACTTCCCGGCTCCCGCAATCGTTCTTTCCATGGATAATTTGCACGAATACGTGCTATTCGATGTTTCCAATCGTTTTGCATCAACGGTAGGTAAGTATTCACTTCCCAGCTCCCGCAATCGTTCTTTCTATGGATAATTTGCACGAATACGTGCTATTCGATGTTTGCAATCGTTTTGCATCGACGGTAGGTAAGGATTCACTTCCCAGCTCCCGCAATCGTTCTTTCCATCGATAATTTGCACGAATACGTGCCATTCGATGTTTCCAATCGTTTTGCATCAACGTTAGGTAAGCATTCACTTCCCGGCTCCCGCAATCGTTCTTTCCATGGATAATTTGCACGAATACGTGCTATTCGATGTTTGCAATCGTTTTGCATCGACGGTAGGTAAGGATTCACTTCCCAGCTCCCGCAATCGTTCTTTCAATCGATAATTTGCACGAATACGTGCCATTCGATGTTTCCAATCGTTTTGCATCAACGGTAGGTAAGTATTCACTTCCCAGCTCCCGCAATCGTTCTTTCTATGGATAATTTGCACGAATACGTGCTATTCGATGTTTGCAATCGTTTTGCATCGACGGTAGGTAAGGATTCACTTCCCAGCTCCCGCAATCGTTCTTTCCATCGATAATTTGCACGAATACGTGCCATTCGATGTTTCCAATCGTTTTGCATAGACGGTAGGTAAGGATTCACTTCCCAGCTCTCGCAATCGTTCTTTCTATCGATAATTTGCACGAATACGTGATGTTCAATGTTTCCAATCGTTTTGCATCAACGATAGGTAAGGATTCACTTCCCGGCTCCCGCAATCGTTCTTTCCATCGATAATTTGCACGAATACGTGCTATTCGATGTTTGCAATCGTTTTGCATCGACGGTAGGTAAGGATTCACTTCCCAGCTCCCGCAATCGTTGTTTCCATCGATAATTTGCACGAATACGTGCCATTCGATGTTTCCAATCGTTTTGCATCGACGGTAGGTAAGGATTCACTTCCCAGCTCCCGCAATCGTCCTTTCTATCGATAATTTGCACGAATACGTGCTATTCGATGTTTCCAATCGTTTTGCATCGACGGTAGGTAAGGATTCACTTCCCAGCTCCCGCAATCGTTCTTTCCATCGATAATTTGCACGAATACGTGCCATTCGATGTTTCCAATCGTTTTGCATCGACGGTAGGTAAGGATTCACTTCCCAGCTCCCGCAATCGTTCTTTCTATCGATAATTTGCACGAATACGTGTTGTTCGATGTTTCCAATCGTTTTGCATCAACGTTAGGTAAGGATTCATTTCCCGGCTCCCGCAATCGTTCTTTCCATCGATAATTTGCACGAATACGTGTTGTTCGATGTTTCCAATCGTTTTGCATCAACGGTAGGTAAGTATTCACTTCCCAGCTCCCGCAATCGTTCTTTCTATGGATAATTTGCACGAATACGTGCTATTCGATGTTTGCAATCGTTTTGCATCGACGGTAGGTAAGGATTCACTTCCCAGCTCCCGCAATCGTTCTTTCCATCGATAATTTGCACGAATACGTGCCATTCGATGTTTCCAATCGTTTTGCATCAACGTTAGGTAAGCATTCACTTCCCGGCTCCCGCAATCGTTCTTTCCATGGATAATTTGCACGAATACGTGCTATTCGATGTTTCCAATCGTTTTGCATCAACGGTAGGTAAGTATTCACTTCCCAGCTCCCGCAATCGTTCTTTCTATGGATAATTTGCACGAATACGTGCTATTCGATGTTTGCAATCGTTTTGCATCGACGGTAGGTAAGGATTCACTTCCCAGCTCCCGCAATCGTTCTTTCCATCGATAATTTGCACGAATACGTGCCATTCGATGTTTCCAATCGTTTTGCATAGACGGTAGGTAAGGATTCACTTCCCAGCTCTCGCAATCGTTCTTTCTATCGATAATTTGCACGAATACGTGATGTTCAATGTTTCCAATCGTTTTGCATCAACGATAGGTAAGGATTCACTTCCCGGCTCCCGCAATCGTTCTTTCCATCGATAATTTGCACGAATACGTGCTATTCGATGTTTGCAATCGTTTTGCATCGACGGTAGGTAAGGATTCACTTCCCAGCTCCCGCAATCGTTCTTTCCATCGATAATTTGCACGAATACGTGCCATTCGATGTTTCCAATCGTTTTGCATCGACGGTAGGTAAGGATTCACTTCCCAGCTCCCGCAATCGTTCTTTCTATCGATAATTTGCACGAATACGTGTTGTTCGATGTTTCCAATCGTTTTGCATCAACGTTAGGTAAGGATTCATTTCCCGGCTCCCGCAATCGTTCTTTCCATCGATAATTTGCACGAATACGTGCTATTCGATGTTTCCAATCGTGTTGCATCGACGGTCGGTAAGCATTCACTTCCCAGCTCCGGCAATCGTTCTTTCCAAATTATCGATAGAAAGAACGATTGCGGGAGCTGGGAAGTGAATCCTTACCTACCGTCGATGCAAAACGATTGCAAACATCGAATAGCACGTATTCGTGCAAATTATCCATAGAAAGAACGATTGCGGGAGCTGGGAAGTGAATACTTACCTAACGTTGATGCAAAACGATTGGAAACATCGAACACCACGTATTCGTGCAAATTATCGATGGAAAGAACGATTGCGGGAGCTGGGAAGTGAATCCTTACCTACCGTCGATGCAAAACGATTGGAAACATCGAATAGCACGTATTCGTGCAAATTATCGATGGAAAGACCGATTGCGGGAGCTGGGATGTGAATCCTTACCTACCGTCGATGCAAAACGATTGCAAACATCGAATAGCACGTATTCGTGCAAATTATCGATGGAAAGAACGATTGCGGGAGCCGGGAAGTGAATGCTTACCTAACGTTGATGCAAAACGATTGGAAACATCGAACATAACGTATTCGTGCAAATTATCGATAGAAAGAACGATCGCGGGAGCTGGGAAGTGAATCCGTACCTACCGTCGATGCAAAACGATTGCAAACATCGAATAGCACGTATTCGTGCAAATTATCGACAGAAAGAACGATCGCGGGAGCCGGGAAGTGAATCCTTACCTACCGTTGATGCAAAACGATTGGAAACATCGAACACCACGTATTCGTGCAAATTATCGATGGAAAGAACGATTGCGGGAGCTGGGAAGTGAATCCTTACCTACCGTCGATGCAAAACGATTGGAAACATCGAATAGCACGTATTCGTGCAAATTATCGATGGAAAGACCGATTGCGGGAGCTGGGATGTGAATCCTTACCTACCGTCGATGCAAAACGATTGCAAACATCGAATAGCACGTATTCGTGCAAAGTATCCATAGAAAGCACGTTTGCGGGAGCTGGGAAGTGAATACTTACCTAACGTGGATGCAAAACGATTGGAAACATCGAACACCACGTATTCGTGCAAATTATCGATGGAAAGAACGATTGCGGGAGCCGGGAAGTGAATGCTTACCTAACGTTGATGCAAAACGATTGGAAACATCGAACATAACGTATTCGTGCAAATTATCGATAGAAAGAACGATTGCGGGAGCTGGGAAGTGAATCCGTACCTACCGTCGATGCAAAACGATTGCAAACATCGAATAGCACGTATTCGTGCAAATTATCGATGGAAAGAACGATTGCGGGAGCCGGGAAGTGAATGCTTACCTAACGTTGATGCAAAACGATTGGAAACATCGAACATAACGTATTCGTGCAAATTATCGATAGAAAGAACGATCGCGGGAGCTGGGAAGTGAATCCGTACCTACCGTCGATGCAAAACGATTGCAAACATCGAATAGCACGTATTCGTGCAAATTATCGATAGAAAGAACGATCGCGGGAGCCGGGAAGTGAATCCTTACCTACCGTTGATGCAAAACGATTGGAAACATCGAACATCACGTATTCGTGCAAATTATTGATAGAAAGAACGATTGCGGGAGCTGGGAAGTGAATACTTACCTAACGTTGATGCAAAACGATTGGAAACATCGAACACCACGTATTCGTGCAAATTATCGATGGAAAGAACGATTGCGGGAGCCGGGAAGTGAATCCTTACCTACCGTTGATGCAAAACGATTGGAAACATCGAACATCACGTATTCGTGCAAATTATTGATAGAAAGAACGATTGCGGGAGCTGGGAAGTGAATCCTTACCTACCGTCGATGCAAAACGATTGGAAACATCGAATAGCACGTATTCGTGCAAATTATCGATGGAAAGAACGATTGCGGGAGCCGGGAAGTGAATCCTTACCTACCGTTGATGCAAAACGATTGGAAACATCGAACATCACGTATTCGTGCAAATTATTGATAGAAAGAACGATTGCGGGAGCTGGGAAGTGAATCCTTACCTACCGTCGATGCAAAACGATTGGAAACATCGAATATCACGTATTCGTGCCAATTATCCAATCGTATTGCATCGACGGTAGGTAAGGATTCACTTCCCGGCTCCCGCAATCGTTCTTTCCATCGATAATTTGCACGAATACGTGGTGTTCGATGTTTCCAATCGTTTTGCATCGACGGTAGGTAAGGATTCACTTCCCAGCTCCCGCAATCGTCCTTTCTATCGATAATTTGCACGAATACGTGCTATTCGATGTTTCCAATCGTTTTGCATCGACGGTAGGTAAGGATTCACTTCCCAGCTCCCGCAATCGTTCTTTCCATCGATAATTTGCACGAATACGTGCCATTCGATGTTTCCAATCGTTTTGCATCGACGGTAGGTAAGGATTCACTTCCCAGCTCCCGCAATCGTTCTTTCTATCGATAATTTGCACGAATACGTGTTGTTCGATGTTTCCAATCGTTTTGCATCAACGTTAGGTAAGGATTCATTTCCCGGCTCCCGCAATCGTTCTTTCCATCGATAATTTGCACGAATACGTGTTGTTCGATGTTTCCAATCGTTTTGCATCAACGGTAGGTAAGTATTCACTTCCCAGCTCCCGCAATCGTTCTTTCTATGGATAATTTGCACGAATACGTGCTATTCGATGTTTGCAATCGTTTTGCATCGACGGTAGGTAAGGATTCACTTCCCAGCTCCCGCAATCGTTCTTTCCATCGATAATTTGCACGAATACGTGCCATTCGATGTTTCCAATCGTTTTGCATCAACGTTAGGTAAGTATTCACTTCCCAGCTCCCGCAATCGTTCTTTCTATGGATAATTTGCACGAATACGTGCTATTCGATGTTTGCAATCGTTTTGCATCGACGGTAGGTAAGGATTCACTTCCCAGCTCCCGCAATCGTTCTTTCCATCGATAATTTGCACGAATACGTGCCATTCGATGTTTCCAATCGTTTTGCATCGACGGTAGGTAAGGATTCACTTCCCAGCTCCCGCAATCGTTCTTTCTATCGATAATTTGCACGAATACGTGTTGTTCGATGTTTCCAATCGTTTTGCATCAACGTTAGGTAAGGATTCATTTCCCGGCTCCCGCAATCGTTCTTTCCATCGATAATTTGCACGAATACGTGCTATTCGATGTTTCCAATCGTGTGTCACGTCCCGGGACTGTTCGGAACGTAACAATGTCTATTTATAAACCTCAAACGAATCAGCACGTTCTACACGTACTCCAAGCTATGCCTTGACTAGGATTCAATTAAGAAACACAATATAATATAGGAATATTGCCGTTGAATTGTGAACATACTGATTCGTTTATATGGTATCACTTAAAATAAGTAAAAGTCACTCACCAAAACAAACGCGGTGCGGCTATCTCAGAATTCGGCATCTGGAATCACAGATATCACAAAATCACTTATGCTGCACTGCGGTTTTAATGTTCCGTATGATTGCTCAAAAGCTACAATACAAATACATTTATTCAATTAAAATCACTTTTAAATCAAGGGGAAAAGACTTTTGAACAACCACAAAGAACAACGAAGTGACATAGGATAAGAAGGAGCGCGACCGTTGATGTATGTCGCTAACACTACCGTCTCGTTCAGAGTCGCGCAACAGACTGAGCTCTCGATGCTGGAAGTGCATGCACAGAGGTATAGACGCCAACTCAGCGTTAAACATAAAAGTGCTGAGTAAGATTAGCACGATTCCATTATCCTGCACGTCTGCATTCTGGCCTCGAGAAACTTTGTGAACAGATCAGATTGCATCTTCCCAGCGACGGACTTGTCGCAACAACATCCGTTCGCGGAGAGATGAGACTGTCGCGTCAGCATTCGTTACCACACAATGAGACTGTCGCGTCAGCATTCATTACCACGTACAAAGTATCCAGTGACGACAGACAGTCGCCAGCTGCATCAGCACTTTATAAGAATAAAAGGAGCTGAGCAGCTACTGGAAAGTCAGTTCTGCTACGGCAGTCGGACCATACACATCGATAATCGACGTCAATCATAGTGAGTACACACAGTCAGTTCTGCTACGGCAGTCGGACCATACACATCGATAATCGACGTCAATCATAGTGAGTACACACAGTCAGTTCTGCTACGGCAGTCGGACCATACACATCGATAATCGACGTCAATCATAGTGAGTACACACAGTCAGTTCTGCTACGGCAGTCGGACCATACACATCGATAATCGACGTCAATCATAGTGAGTACACACAGTCAGTTCTGCTTAGGCAGCCGAGAACATCACAAACAGTTCTGATCCGAGAGTCAGCCAAGTAACTTCGTGTTGTTAGTTATAATTAAATCTTGTAACCCAGTGTAACTACCAAGTGATAGAATATAGTTGTTATCATGTTCATTAGACACAGTGTTCTCTAATTCATTTACGAGTGTACCTTAAACCAGACATCGAGCTTTTCGCATTAAATAATATCTTCTGGCTGGACTCTGAATTCTATTACGAACCATAGAGAAGACGATCTGCTCATGGTTCACACAGGTATCGCTGGGATACTCTCCGATAAGACGACCTGCTCGAGAGCCAAACCAGCCGGTTTCCTGCACGTGAAATTCAGTAGTTGCTTAACGAATTATTAATCATTCTGATCGAGCTCGATGGCTAAAACTCGCCGTGCCGGTCGTAAAGAACAAGTACGTCGTTTGGTGCGTGCATATTACAAACCGCTACTCACGAAGCAACATCTCTTGGGAGTGGCACACCCCATTCCGACAGCCACAAGGAAGGAGAACTCGGAACGAGTTCGCATCCCGCCTGGAAGCTCTACACCATCGAACTACCCTCGGAGCGTCTATGCGTGGATGGCCTGCCACCTCACGATCCTCGTTACGGACCATATCACGAACGTAACAAGGCACCGCAATAATAACAACGACTACACGTATACGGTAACAAATAACCAATATACAATCGTTATTATCCCAACGTTCCCGATGCTGGTTGACTTAACCCTACCCTGGGAATAGTCACGATCAAAAATGCGAACGTACCCTACTATTTACAAACCATATCTACACAAGCACACAAGAATAAAATCATATAGTTGCGTCTCGATTGGTTCATCAAGGAATTAACGAGAACAATCAAACCAGGACGTAACATATAGTAGATGATTTTTGGCGCCCGAACAGGGACACGATCGCATGCGTTGGGATGAATATCGCGAGAAAGATTACGTACAGATTTATTTGCGACCGCGACAGAACACGATCGCGTGCGTTAAGAAAAGTATCGCGAAAAGGGTGGAGGAACCGACACCAGTCCGGAAGGGCGTGGGATTCGCAATTACATACATTAGGGAACACCCTGAAGTATCAAGAACCAACGGAAACGGGAGTTTCCGATTAGAAGCTTATCAACAGTTTCAATATCAAGGAAAATTCGGAAGAAAGAAACAAAAGAAGGGCAATTTAGAAACAGATACAAATCGTGAAACCAATCATCAAAGAAACAATGTCAACGAGAGTAAACGCTATAAAAATTATATATACATATATTATCGCTATGGACATAGCACCCCAGCTGTGCAATGAGGAACAAGTTTTATGCTGTACTCCGGATTCAAGATAAATCTCATCAAGAAGTCAGTCCTGAACAGAACGGCGAGTATAAACGACCGAGATGTGATAAAATACGTGGCAAATCGGCTTCGAACCTGACCACCCTAGGGAAAGTGTCAATAAAGGTTGCGGGCCATCAAGTTCATTCTCGCGTTGTGGATGATTCGCCGCTGATCAAGGAGGACAGGGATCTTAGGATCTCAACTTTCAAAACAACCACGGAGCCAGCATCAATTTCGCGCATATACGCGTCGATTGTTCGTAATACAGCGAATCCCGAAATAGGAGAGGGATACGCGTCAAGCATCAAGTTAAACAATTACTGCATTGATAGTAACATTAGGGGTGAGGTCAAAGTAATAAAACTCTCCAAAATCAAGGGCGGGTATCGCCATCAAGTTAAAAATTACTGGAACAAGCAGCAACATTGAGGGAGGTCGCGGAAATAAAACTCTCCAAAATCAAGGGCCTATATTGCCATCAAGAAAAAATACTATATTGAAAGGCAGCCGCCAAAACATTTATTCACGAGTACCGACTCCATACAATTTACGCATACGGATTCCAATCCATCAACATCACACGGAGTTGACATGCGCATTTCTTAATCCGAAGAGGTGAAGGAACTAGACGTTACGCAACGTCACACAACGAAGACACCTTGCAACCAAGGAACATCAGCAGCGAAAACACAATCCAAAAACAACACTTAAACAATTCAAGCCGACCTCAGCAAATTTCTTACAGAAATTTGCTTCCCAAGGGGGAAGGTGTCACGTCCCGGGACTGTCCGGAACGTAACAATGTCTATTTATAAACCTCAAACGAATCAGCACGTTCTACACGTACTCCAAGCTATGCCTTGACTAGGATTCAATTAAGAAACACAATATAATATAGGAATATTGCCGTTGAATTGTGAACATACTGATTCGTTTATATGGTATCACTTAAAATAAGTAAAAGTCACTCACCAAAACAAACGCGGTGCGGCTATCTCAGAATTCGGCATCTGGAATCACAGATATCACAAAATCACTTATGCTGCACTGCGGTTTTAATGTTCCGTATGATTGCTCAAAAGCTACAATACAAATACATTTATTCAATTAAAATCACTTTTAAATCAAGGGGAAAAGACTTTTGAACAACCACAAAGAACAACGAAGTGACATAGGATAAGAAGGAGCGCGACCGTTGATGTATGTCGCTAACACTACCGTCTCGTTCAGAGTCGCGCAACAGACTGAGCTCTCGATGCTGGAAGTGCATGCACAGAGGTATAGACGCCAACTCAGCGTTAAACATACAAGTGCTGAGTAAGATTAGCACGATTCCATTATCCTGCACGTCTGCATTCTGGCCTCGAGAAACTTTGTGAACAGATCAGATTGCATCTTCCCAGCGACGGACTTGTCGCAACAACATCCGTTCGCGGAGAGATGAGACTGTCGCGTCAGCATTCGTTACCACACAATGAGACTGTCGCGTCAGCATTCATTACCACGTACAAAGTATCCAGTGACGACAGACAGTCGCCAGCTGCATCAGCACTTTATAAGAATAAAAGGAGCTGAGCAGCTACTGGAAAGTCAGTTCTGCTACGGCAGTCGGACCATACACATCGATAATCGACGTCAATCATAGTGAGTACACACAGTCAGTTCTGCTACGGCAGTCGGACCATACACATCGATAATCGACGTCAATCATAGTGAGTACACACAGTCAGTTCTGCTACGGCAGTCGGACCATACACATCGATAATCGACGTCAATCATAGTGAGTACACACAGTCAGTTCTGCTTAGGCAGCCGAGAACATCACGAACAGTTCTGATCCGAGAGTCAGCCAAGTAACTTCGTGTTGTTAGTTATAATTAAATCTTGTAACCCAGTGTAACTACCAAGTGATAGAATATAGTTGTTATCATGTTCATTAGACACAGTGTTCTCTAATTCATTTACGAGTGTACCTTAAACCAGACATCGAGCTTTTCGCATTAAATAATATCTTCTGGCTGGACTCTGAATTCTATTACGAACCATAGAGAAGACGATCTGCTCATGGTTCACACAGGTATCGCTGGGATACTCTCCGATAAGACGACCTGCTCGAGAGCCAAACCAGCCGGTTTCCTGCACGTGAAATTCAGTAGTTGCTTAACGAATTATTAATCATTCTGATCGAGCTCGATGGCTAAAACTCGCCGTGCCGGTCGTAAAGAACAAGTACGTCGTTTGGTGCGTGCATATTACAAACCGCTACTCACGAAGCAACATCTCTTGGGAGTGGCACACCCCATTCCGACAGCCACAAGGAAGGAGAACTCGGAACGAGTTCGCATCCCGCCTGGAAGCTCTACACCATCGAACTACCCTCGGAGCGTCTATGCGTGGATGGCCTGCCACCTCACGATCCTCGTTACGGACCATATCACGAACGGAACAAGGCACCGCAATAATAACAACGACTACACGTATACGGTAACAAATAACCAATATACAATCGTTATTATCCCAACGTTCCCGATGCTGGTTGACTTAACCCTACCCTGGGAATAGTCACGATCAAAAATGCGAACGTACCCTACTATTTACAAACGATATCTACACAAGCACACAAGAATAAAATCATATAGTTGCGTCTCGATTGGTTCATCAAGGAATTAACGAGAACAATCAAACCAGGACGTAACACGTGTTGCATCGACGGTCGGTAAGCATTCACTTCCCAGCTCCGGCAATCGTTCTTTCCAAATTATCGATAGAAAGAACGATTGCGGGAGCTGGGAAGTGAATCCTTACCTACCGTCGATGCAAAACGATTGCAAACATCGAATAGCACGTATTCGTGCAAATTATCCATAGAAAGAACGATTGCGGGAGCTGGGAAGTGAATACTTACCTAACGTTGATGCAAAACGATTGGAAACATCGAACACCACGTATTCGTGCAAATTATCGATGGAAAGAACGATTGCGGGAGCTGGGAAGTGAATCCTTACCTACCGTCGATGCAAAACGATTGGAAACATCGAATAGCACGTATTCGTGCAAATTATCGATGGAAAGACCGATTGCGGGAGCTGGGATGTGAATCCTTACCTACCGTCGATGCAAAACGATTGCAAACATCGAATAGCACGTATTCGTGCAAATTATCGATGGAAAGAACGATTGCGGGAGCCGGGAAGTGAATGCTTACCTAACGTTGATGCAAAACGATTGGAAACATCGAACATAACGTATTCGTGCAAATTATCGATAGAAAGAACGATCGCGGGAGCTGGGAAGTGAATCCGTACCTACCGTCGATGCAAAACGATTGCAAACATCGAATAGCACGTATTCGTGCAAATTATCGATAGAAAGAACGATCGCGGGAGCCGGGAAGTGAATCCTTACCTCCCGTTGATGCAAAACGATTGGAAACATCGAACACCACGTATTCGTGCAAATTATCGATGGAAAGAACGATTGCGGGAGCTGGGAAGTGAATCCTTACCTACCGTCGATGCAAAACGATTGGAAACATCGAATAGCACGTATTCGTGCAAATTATCGATGGAGAGACCGATTGCGGGAGCTGGGATGTGAATCCTTACCTACCGTCGATGCAAAACGATTGCAAACATCGAATAGCACGTATTCGTGCAAAGTATCCATAGAAAGCACGTTTGCGGGAGCTGGGAAGTGAATACTTACCAAACGTGGATGCAAAACGATTGGAAACACGAACACCACGTATTCGTGCAAATTATCGATGGAAAGAACGATTGCGGGAGCTGGGAAGTGAATCCGTACCTACCGTCGATGCAAAACGATTGCAAACATCGAATAGCACGTATTCGTGCAAATTATCCATAGAAAGAACGATTGCGGGAGCTGGGAAGTGAATACTTACCTAACGTTGATGCAAAACGATTGGAAACATCGAACACCACGTATTCGTGCAAATTATCGATGGAAAGAACGATTGCGGGAGCCGGGAAGTGAATGCTTACCTAACGTTGATGCAAAACGATTGGAAACATCGAACATAACGTATTCGTGCAAATTATCGATAGAAAGAACGATTGCGGGAGCTGGGAAGTGAATCCGTACCTACCGTCGATGCAAAACGATTGCAAACATCGAATAGCACGTATTCGTGCAAATTATCGATGGAAAGAACGATTGCGGGAGCCGGGAAGTGAATGCTTACCTAACGTTGATGCAAAACGATTGGAAACATCGAACATAACGTATTCGTGCAAATTATCGATAGAAAGAACGATCGCGGGAGCTGGGAAGTGAATCCGTACCTACCGTCGATGCAAAACGATTGCAAACATCGAATAGCACGTATTCGTGCAAATTATCGATAGAAAGAACGATCGCGGGAGCCGGGAAGTGAATCCTTACCTACCGTTGATGCAAAACGATTGGAAACATCGAACATCACGTATTCGTGCAAATTATTGATAGAAAGAACGATTGCGGGAGCTGGGAAGTGAATACTTACCTAACGTTGATGCAAAACGATTGGAAACATCGAACACCACGTATTCGTGCAAATTATCGATGGAAAGAACGATTGCGGGAGCCGGGAAGTGAATCCTTACCTACCGTTGATGCAAAACGATTGGAAACATCGAACATCACGTATTCGTGCAAATTATTGATAGAAAGAACGATTGCGGGAGCTGGGAAGTGAATCCTTACCTACCGTCGATGCAAAACGATTGGAAACATCGAATAGCACGTATTCGTGCAAATTATCGATGGAAAGAACGATTGCGGGAGCCGGGAAGTGAATCCTTACCTACCGTTGATGCAAAACGATTGGAAACATCGAACATCACGTATTCGTGCAAATTATTGATAGAAAGAACGATTGCGGGAGCTGGGAAGTGAATCCTTACCTACCGTCGATGCAAAACGATTGGAAACATCGAATATCACGTATTCGTGCCAATTATCCAATCGTATTGCATCGACGGTAGGTAAGGATTCACTTCCCGGCTCCCGCAATCGTTCTTTCCATCGATAATTTGCACGAATACGTGGTGTTCGATGTTTCCAATCGTTCTGCATCAACGTTAGGTAAGTATTCACTTCCCAGCTCCCGCAATCGTTCTTTCTATGGATAATTTGCACGAATACGTGCTATTCGATGTTTGCAATCGTTTTGCATCGACGGTAGGTACGGATTCACTTCCCAGCTCCCGCAATCGTTCTTTCCATCGATAATTTGCAGGAATACGTGCCATTCCATGTTTCCAATCGTTTTGCATCAACGTTAGGTAAGCATTCACTTCCCGGCTCCCGCAATCGTTCTTTCCATGGATAATTTGCACGAATACGTGCTATTCGATGTTTCCAATCGTTTTGCATCAACGGTAGGTAAGTATTCACTTCCCAGCTCCCGCAATCGTTCTTTCTATGGATAATTTGCACGAATACGTGCTATTCGATGTTTGCAATCGTTTTGCATCGACGGTAGGTAAGGATTCACTTCCCAGCTCCCGCAATCGTTCTTTCCATCGATAATTTGCACGAATACGTGCCATTCGATGTTTCCAATCGTTTTGCATCAACGTTAGGTAAGCATTCACTTCCCGGCTCCCGCAATCGTTCTTTCCATGGATAATTTGCACGAATACGTGCTATTCGATGTTTCCAATCGTTTTGCATCAACGGTAGGTAAGTATTCACTTCCCAGCTCCCGCAATCGTTCTTTCTATGGATAATTTGCACGAATACGTGCTATTCGATGTTTGCAATCGTTTTGCATCGACGGTAGGTAAGGATTCACTTCCCTGCTCCCGCAATCGTTCTTTCCATCGATAATTTGCACGAATACGTGCCATTCGATGTTTCCAATCGTTTTGCATCAACGTTAGGTAAGCATTCACTTCCCGGCTCCCGCAATCGTTATTTCCATGGATAATTTGCACGAATACGTGATGTTCAATGTTTCCAATCGTTTTGCATCAACGATAGGTAAGGATTCACTTCCCGGCTCCCGCAATCGTTCTTTCCATCGATAATTTGCACGAATATGTGCCATTCGATGTTTCCAATCGTTTTGCATCGACGGTAGATAAGGATTCACTTCCCAGCTCCCGCAATCGTCCTTTCTATCCATAATTTGCACGAATACGTGCTATTCGATGATTCCAATCGTTTTGCATCGACGGTAGGTAAGGATTCACTTCCCAGCTCCCGCAATCGTTCTTTCCATCGATAATTTGCACGAATACGTGCCATTCGATGTTTCCAATCGTTTTGCATCGACGTTAGGTAAGGATTCATTTCCCGGCTCCCGCAATCGTTCTTTCCATCGATAATTTGCACGAATACGTGTTGTTCGATGTTTCCAATCGTTTTGCATCAACGGTAGGTAAGTATTCACTTCCCAGCTCCCGCAATCGTTCTTTCTATGGATAATTTGCACGAATACGTGCTATTCGATGTTTGCAATCGTTTTGCATCGACGGTAGGTAAGGATTCACTTCCCAGCTCCCGCAATCGTTCTTTCCATCGATAATTTGCACGAATACGTGCCATTCGATGTTTCCAATCGCTTTGCATCAACGTTAGGTAAGTATTCACTTCCCAGCTCCCGCAATCGTTCTTTCTATGGATAATTTGCACGAATACGTGCTATTCGATGTTTGCAATCGTTTTGCATCGACGGTAGGTAAGGATTCACTTCCCAGCTCCCGCAATCGTTCTTTCCATCGATAATTTGCACGAATACGTGCCATTCGATGTTTCCAATCGTTTTGCATCGACGGTAGGTAAGGATTCACTTCCCAGCTCCCGCAATCGTTCTTTCTATCAATAATTTGCACGAATACGTGTTGTTCGATGTTTCCAATCGTTTTGCATCAACGTTAGGTAAGGATTCATTTCCCGGCTCCCGCAATCGTTCTTTCCATCGATAATTTGCACGAATACGTGCTATTCGATGTTTCCAATCGTGTTGCATCGACGGTCGGTAAGCATTCACTTCCCAGCTCCGGCAATCGTTCTTTCCAAATTATCGATAGAAAGAACGATTGCGGGAGCTGGGAAGTGAATCCTTACCTACCGTCGATGCAAAACGATTGCAAACATCGAATAGCACGTATTCGTGCAAATCATCCATAGAAAGAACGATTGCGGGAGCTGGGAAGTGAATACTTACCTAACGTTGATGCAAAACGATTGGAAACATCGAACACCACGTATTCGTGCAAATTATCGATGGAAAGAACGATTGCGGGAGCTGGGAAGTGAATCCTTACCTACCGTCGATGCAAAACGATGGGAAACATCGAATAGCACGTATTCGTGCAAATTATCGATGGAAAGACCGATTGCGGGAGCTGGGATGTGAATCCTTACCTACCGTCGATGCAAAACGATTGCAAACATCGAAGAGCACGTATTCGTGCAAAGTATCCATAGAAAGCACGATTGCGGGAGCTGGGAAGTGAATACTTACCTAACGTGGATGCAAAACGATTGGAAACATCGAACACCACGTATTCGTGCAAATTATCGATGGAAAGAACGATTGCGGGAGCCGGGAAGTGAATGCTTACCTAACGTTGATGCAAAACGATTGGAAACATCGAACATAACGTATTCGTGCAAATTATCGATAGAAAGAACGATTGCGGGAGCTGGGAAGTGAATCCGTACCTACCGTCGATGCAAAACGATTGCAAACATCGAATAGCACGTATTCGTGCAAATTATCGATGGAAAGAACGATTGCGGGAGCCGGGAAGTGAATGCTTACCTAACGTTGATGCAAAACGATTGGAAACATCGAACATAACGTATTCGTGCAAATTATCGATAGAAAGAACGATCGCGGGAGCTGGGAAGTGAATCCGTACCTACCGTCGATGCAAAACGATTGCAAACATCGAATAGCACGTATTCGTGCAAATTATCGATAGAAAGAACGATCGCGGGAGCCGGGAAGTGAATCCTTACCTACCGTTGATGCAAAACGATTGGAAACATCGAACATCACGTATTCGTGCAAATTATTGATAGAAAGAACGATTGCGGGAGCTGGTAAGTGAATCCTTACCTACCGTCGATGCAAAACGATTGGAAACATCGAATAGCACGTATTCGTGTAAATTATCGATGGAAAGAACGATTGCGGGAGCCGGTAAGTGAATCCTTACCTACCGTTGATGCAAAACGATTGGAAACATCGAACATCACGTATTCGTGCAAATTATCGATAGAAAGAACGATTGCGGGAGCTGGGAAGTGAATCCTTACCTACCGTCGATGCAAAACGATTGGAAACATCGAACATAACGTATTCGTGCAAATTATCGATAGAAAGAACGATTGCGGGAGGTGGGAAGTGAATCCGTACCTACCGTTGATGCAAAACGATTGGAAACATCGAACATCACGTATTCGTGCAAATTATCGATGGAAAGAACGATTGCGGGAGCCGGGAAGTGAATGCTTACCTAACGTTGATGCAAAACGATTGGAAACATCGAACATAACGTATTCGTGCAAATTATCGATAGAAAGAACGATTGCGGGAGTTGGGTAGTGAATCCGTACCTACCGTCGATGCAAAACGATTGCAAACATCGAATAGCACGTATTCGTGCAAATTATCCATAGAAAGAACGATTGCGGGAGCTGGGAAGTGAATACTTACCTAACGTTGATGCAAAACGATTGGAAACATCGAACACCACGTATTCGTGCAAATTATCGATGGAAAGAACGATTGCGGGAGCCGGGAAGTGAATCCTTACCTACCGTTGATGCAAAACGATTGGAAACATCGAACATCACGTATTCGTGAAAATTATCGATAGAAAGAGCGATTGCGGGAGCTGGGAAGTGAATCCTTACCTACCGTCGATGCAAAACGATTGGAAACATCGAATAGCACGTATTCGTGCAAATTATCGATGGAAAGAACGATTGCGGGAGCCGGGAAGTGAATCCTTACCTACCGTTGATGCAAAACGATTGGAAACATCGAACATCACGTATTCGTGCAAATTATCGATAGAAAGAACGATTGCGGGAGCTGGGAAGTGAATCCTTACCTACCGTCGATGCAAAACGATTGGAAACATCGAATATCACGTATTCGTGCCAATTATCCAATCGTTTTGCATCGACGTTAGGTAAGTATTCATTTCCCAGCTCCCGCAATCGTTCTTTCTCTGG
Organism: Nomada ferruginata; assembly: GCA_963583965.1. Lineage (NCBI taxonomy): Eukaryota > Metazoa > Arthropoda > Insecta > Hymenoptera > Apidae > Nomada > Nomada ferruginata. The sequence goes on along the minus strand of OY757225.1, from coordinate 270,696 downwards.
ATAATTTGCACGAATACGTGCTATTCGATGTTTGCAATCGTTTTGCATCGACGGTAGGTACGGATTCACTTCCCAGCTCCCGCAATCGTTCTTTCCATCGATAATTTGCACGAATACGTGCCATTCGATGTTTCCAATCGTTTTGCATCAACGTTAGGTAAGCATTCACTTCCCGGCTCCCGCAATCGTTCTTTCCATGGATAATTTGCACGAATACGTGCTATTCGATGTTTCCAATCGTTTTGCATCAACGGTAGGTAAGTATTCACTTCCCAGCTCCCGCAATCGTTCTTTCTATGGATAATTTGCACGAATACGTGCTATTCGATGTTTGCAATCGTTTAGCATCGACGGTAGGTAAGGATTCACTTCCCAGCTCCCGCAATCGTTCTTTCCATCGATAATTTGCACGAATACGTGCCATTCGATGTTTCCAATCGTTTTGCATCGACGGTAGGTAAGGATTCACTTCCCAGCTCCCGCAATCGTTCTTTCTATCGATAATTTGCACGAATACGTGCTATTCGATGTTTCCAATCGTTTTGCATCAACGGTAGGTAAGTATTCACTTCCCAGCTCCCGCAATCGTTCTTTCTATCGATAATTTGCACGAATACGTGATGTTCAATGTTTCCAATCGTTTTGCATCAACGATAGGTAAGGATTCACTTCCCGGCTCCCGCAATCGTTCTTTCCATCGATAATTTGCACGAATACGTGCTATTCGATGTTTGCAATCGTTTTGCATCGACGGTAGGTAAGGATTCACTTCCCAGCTCCCGCAATCGTTCTTTCCATCGATAATTTGCACGAATACGTGCCATTCGATGTTTCCAATCGTTTTGCATCGACGGTAGGTAAGGATTCACGTCCCAGCTCCCGCAATCGTTCTTTCTATCGATAATTTGCACGAATACGTGCTATTCGATGTTTCCAATCGTTTTGCATCGACGGTTGGTAAGGATTCACTTCCCAGCTCCCGCAATCGTTCTTTCCATCGATAATTTGCACGAATACGTGCCATTCAATGTTTCCAATCGTTTTGCATCGACGGTAGGTAAGGATTCACTTCCCAGCTCCCGCAATCGTTCTTTCTATCGATAATTTGCACGAATACGTGTTGTTCGATGTTTCCAATCGTTTTGCATCAACGTTAGGTAAGGATTCATTTCCCGGCTCCCGCAATCGTTCTTTCCATCGATAATTTGCACGAATACGTGCTATTCGATGTTTCCAATCGTGTTGCATCGACGGTCGGTAAGCATTCACTTCCCAGCTCCGGCAATCGTTCTTTCCAAATTATCGATAGAAAGAACGATTGCGGGAGCTGGGAAGTGAATCCTTACCTACCGTCGATGCAAAACGATTGCAAACATCGAATAGCACGTATTCGTGCAAATTATCCATAGAAAGAACGATTGCGGGAGCTGGGAAGTGAATCCTTACCTACCGTCGATGCAAAACGATTGGAAACATCGAATAGCACGTATTCGTGCAAATTATCGATGGAAAGAACGATTGCGGGAGCTGGGATGTGAATCCTTACCTACCGTCGATGCAAAACGATTGCAAACATCGAATAGCACGTATTCGTGCAAAGTATCCATAGAAAGCACGATTGCGGGAGCTGGGAAGTGAATACTTACCTACCGTTGATGCAAAACGATTGGAAACATCGAATAGCACGTATTCGTGCAAATTATCGATGGAAAGAACGATTGCGGGAGCCGGGAAGTGAATGCTTACCTAACGTTGATGCAAAACGATTGGAAACATCGAACATAACGTATTCGTGCAAATTATCGATGGAAAGAACGATTGCGGGAGCCGGGAAGTGAATCCTTACCTACCGTTGATGCAAAACGATTGGAAACATCGAACATCACGTATTCGTGCAAATTATTGATAGAAAGAACGATTGCGGGAGCTGGGAAGTGAATCCTTACCTACCGTCGATGCAAAACGATTGGAAACATCGAATAGCACGTATTCGTGCAAATTATCGACGGAAAGAACGATTGCGGGAGCCGGGAAGTGAATGTTTACCTAACGTTGATGCAAAACGATTGGAAACATCGAACATAACGTATTCGTGCAAATTATCGATAGAAAGAACGATTGCGGGAGCTGGGAAGTGAATCCGTACCTACCGTCGATGCAAAACGATTGGAAACATCGAATATCACGTATTCGTGCCAATTATCCAATCGTTTTGCATCGACGGTAGGTAAGGATTCACTTCCCAGCTCCCGCAATCGTTCTTTCTATCGATAATTTGCACGAATACGTGATGTTCGATGTTTTCAATCGTTTTGCATCAACGGTAGGTAAGGAATCACTTCCCGGCTCCCGCAATCGTTCTTTCCATCGATAATTTGCACGAATACGTGCTATTCGATGTTTCCAATCGTTTTGCATCAGCGTTAGGTAAGGATTCACTTCCCGGCTCCCGCAATCGTTCTTTCCATCGATAATTTGCACGAATACGTGGTGTTCGATGTTTCCAATCGTTCTGCATCAACGTTAGGTAAGTATTCACTTCCCAGCTCCCGCAATCGTTCTTTCTCTGGATAATTTGCACGAATACGTGCTATTCGATGTTTGCAATCGTTTTGCATCGACGGTAGGTACGGATTCACTTCCCAGCTCCCGCAATCGTTCTTTCCATCGATAATTTGCACGAATACGTGCCATTCGATGTTTCCAATCGTTTTGCATCAACGTTAGGTAAGCATTCACTTCCCGGCTCCCGCAATCGTTCTTTCCATGGATAATTTGCACGAATACGTGCTATTCGATGTTTCCAATCGTTTTGCATCAACGGTAGGTAAGTATTCACTTCCCAGCTCCCGCAATCGTTCTTTCTATGGATAATTTGCACGAATACGTGCTATTCGATGTTTGCAATCGTTTAGCATCGACGGTAGGTAAGGATTCACTTCCCAGCTCCCGCAATCGTTCTTTCCATCGATAATTTGCACGAATACGTGCCATTCGATGTTTCCAATCGTTTTGCATCGACGGTAGGTAAGGATTCACTTCCCAGCTCCCGCAATCGTTCTTTCTATCGATAATTTGCACGAATACGTGCTATTCGATGTTTCCAATCGTTTTGCATCAACGGTAGGTAAGTATTCACTTCCCAGCTCCCGCAATCGTTCTTTCTATCGATAATTTGCACGAATACGTGATGTTCAATGTTTCCAATCGTTTTGCATCAACGATAGGTAAGGATTCACTTCCCGGCTCCCGCAATCGTTCTTTCCATCGATAATTTGCACGAATACGTGCTATTCGATGTTTGCAATCGTTTTGCATCGACGGTAGGTAAGGATTCACTTCCCAGCTCCCGCAATCGTTCTTTCCATCGATAATTTGCACGAATACGTGCCATTCGATGTTTCCAATCGTTTTGCATCGACGGTAGGTAAGGATTCACGTCCCAGCTCCCGCAATCGTTCTTTCTATCGATAATTTGCACGAATACGTGCTATTCGATGTTTCCAATCGTTTTGCATCGACGGTTGGTAAGGATTCACTTCCCAGCTCCCGCAATCGTTCTTTCCATCGATAATTTGCACGAATACGTGCCATTCAATGTTTCCAATCGTTTTGCATCGACGGTAGGTAAGGATTCACTTCCCAGCTCCCGCAATCGTTCTTTCTATCGATAATTTGCACGAATACGTGTTGTTCGATGTTTCCAATCGTTTTGCATCAACGTTAGGTAAGGATTCATTTCCCGGCTCCCGCAATCGTTCTTTCCATCGATAATTTGCACGAATACGTGCTATTCGATGTTTCCAATCGTGTTGCATCGACGGTCGGTAAGCATTCACTTCCCAGCTCCGGCAATCGTTCTTTCCAAATTATCGATAGAAAGAACGATTGCGGGAGCTGGGAAGTGAATCCTTACCTACCGTCGATGCAAAACGATTGCAAACATCGAATAGCACGTATTCGTGCAAATTATCCATAGAAAGAACGATTGCGGGAGCTGGGAAGTGAATCCTTACCTACCGTCGATGCAAAACGATTGGAAACATCGAATAGCACGTATTCGTGCAAATTATCGATGGAAAGAACGATTGCGGGAGCTGGGATGTGAATCCTTACCTACCGTCGATGCAAAACGATTGCAAACATCGAATAGCACGTATTCGTGCAAAGTATCCATAGAAAGCACGATTGCGGGAGCTGGGAAGTGAATACTTACCTACCGTTGATGCAAAACGATTGGAAACATCGAATAGCACGTATTCGTGCAAATTATCGATGGAAAGAACGATTGCGGGAGCCGGGAAGTGAATGCTTACCTAACGTTGATGCAAAACGATTGGAAACATCGAACATAACGTATTCGTGCAAATTATCGATGGAAAGAACGATTGCGGGAGCCGGGAAGTGAATCCTTACCTACCGTTGATGCAAAACGATTGGAAACATCGAACATCACGTATTCGTGCAAATTATTGATAGAAAGAACGATTGCGGGAGCTGGGAAGTGAATCCTTACCTACCGTCGATGCAAAACGATTGGAAACATCGAATAGCACGTATTCGTGCAAATTATCGACGGAAAGAACGATTGCGGGAGCCGGGAAGTGAATGTTTACCTAACGTTGATGCAAAACGATTGGAAACATCGAACATAACGTATTCGTGCAAATTATCGATAGAAAGAACGATTGCGGGAGCTGGGAAGTGAATCCGTACCTACCGTCGATGCAAAACGATTGCAAACATCGAATAGCACGTATTCGTGCAAATTATCCATAGAAAGAACGATTCCGGGAGCTGGGAAGTGAATACTTACCTAACGTTGATGCAAAACGATTGGAAACATCGAACACCACGTATTCGTGCAAATTATCGATGGAAAGAACGATTGCGGGAGCCGGGAAGTGAATCCTTACCTACCGTTGATGCAAAACGATTGGAAACATCGAACATCACGTATTCGTGCAAATTATTGATAGAAAGAACGATTGCGGGAGCTGGGAAGTGAATCCTTACCTACCGTCGATGCAAAACGATTGGAAACATCGAATAGCACGTATTCGTGCAAATTATCGATGGAAAGAACGATTGTGGGAGCCGGGAAGTGAATCCTTACCTACCGTTGATGCAAAACGATTGGAAACATTGAACATCACGTATTCGTGCAAATTATCGATAGAAAGAACGATTGCGGGAGCTGGGAAGTGAATTCTTACCTACCGTCGATGCAAAACGATTGGAAACATCGAATATCACGTATTCGTGCCAATTATCCAATCGTTTTGCATCGACGGTAGGTAAGGATTCACTTCCCGGCTCCCGCAATCGTTCTTTCCATCGATAATTTGCACGAATACGTGGTGTTCGATGTTTCCAATCGTTCTGCATCAACGTTAGGTAAGTATTCACTTCCCAGCTCCCGCAATCGTTCTTTCTATGGATAATTTGCACGAATACGTGCTATTCGATGTTTGCAATCGTTTTGCATCGACGGTAGGTACGGATTCACTTCCCAGCTCCCGCAATCGTTCTTTCCATCGATAATTTGCACGAATACGTGCCATTCGATGTTTCCAATCGTTTTGCATCAACGTTAGGTAAGCATTCACTTCCCGGCTCCCGCAATCGTTCTTTCCATGGATAATTTGCACGAATACGTGCTATTCGATGTTTCCAATCGTTTTGCATCAACGGTAGGTAAGTATTCACTTCCCAGCTCCCGCAATCGTTCTTTCTATGGATAATTTGCACGAATACGTGCTATTCGATGTTTGCAATCGTTTTGCATCGACGGTAGGTAAGTATTCACTTCCCAGCTCCCGCAATCGTTCTTTCTATCGATAATTTGCACGAATACGTGATGTTCAATGTTTCCAATCGTTTTGCATCAACGATAGGTAAGGATTCACTTCCCGGCTCCCGCAATCGTTCTTTCCATCGATAATTTGCACGAATACGTGCTATTCGATGTTTGCAATCGTTTTGCATCGACGGTAGGTAAGGATTCACTTCCCAGCTCCCGCAATCGTTCTTTCCATCGATAATTTGCACGAATACGTGCCATTCGATGTTTCCAATCGTTTTGCATCGACGGTAGGTAAGGATTCACGTCCCAGCTCCCGCAATCGTTCTTTCTATCGATAATTTGCACGAATACGTGCTATTCGATGTTTCCAATCGTTTTGCATCGACGGTTGGTAAGGATTCACTTCCCAGCTCCCGCAATCGTTCTTTCCATCGATAATTTGCACGAATACGTGCCATTCAATGTTTCCAATCGTTTTGCATCGACGGTAGGTAAGGATTCACTTCCCAGCTCCCGCAATCGTTCTTTCTATCGATAATTTGCACGAATACGTGTTGTTCGATGTTTCCAATCGTTTTGCATCAACGTTAGGTAAGGATTCATTTCCCGGCTCCCGCAATCGTTCTTTCCATCGATAATTTGCACGAATACGTGCTATTCGATGTTTCCAATCGTGTTGCATCGACGGTCGGTAAGCATTCACTTCCCAGCTCCGGCAATCGTTCTTTCCAAATTATCGATAGAAAGAACGATTGCGGGAGCTGGGAAGTGAATCCTTACCTACCGTCGATGCAAAACGATTGCAAACATCGAATAGCACGTATTCGTGCAAATTATCCATAGAAAGAACGATTGCGGGAGCTGGGAAGTGAATCCTTACCTACCGTCGATGCAAAACGATTGGAAACATCGAATAGCACGTATTCGTGCAAATTATCGATGGAAAGAACGATTGCGGGAGCTGGGATGTGAATCCTTACCTACCGTCGATGCAAAACGATTGCAAACATCGAATAGCACGTATTCGTGCAAAGTATCCATAGAAAGCACGATTGCGGGAGCTGGGAAGTGAATACTTACCTACCGTTGATGCAAAACGATTGGAAACATCGAATAGCACGTATTCGTGCAAATTATCGATGGAAAGAACGATTGCGGGAGCCGGGAAGTGAATGCTTACCTAACGTTGATGCAAAACGATTGGAAACATCGAACATAACGTATTCGTGCAAATTATCGATGGAAAGAACGATTGCGGGAGCCGGGAAGTGAATCCTTACCTACCGTTGATGCAAAACGATTGGAAACATCGAACATCACGTATTCGTGCAAATTATTGATAGAAAGAACGATTGCGGGAGCTGGGAAGTGAATCCTTACCTACCGTCGATGCAAAACGATTGGAAACATCGAATAGCACGTATTCGTGCAAATTATCGACGGAAAGAACGATTGCGGGAGCCGGGAAGTGAATGTTTACCTAACGTTGATGCAAAACGATTGGAAACATCGAACATAACGTATTCGTGCAAATTATCGATAGAAAGAACGATTGCGGGAGCTGGGAAGTGAATCCGTACCTACCGTCGATGCAAAACGATTGGAAACATCGAATATCACGTATTCGTGCCAATTATCCAATCGTTTTGCATCGACGGTAGGTAAGGATTCACTTCCCAGCTCCCGCAATCGTTCTTTCTATCGATAATTTGCACGAATACGTGATGTTCGATGTTTTCAATCGTTTTGCATCAACGGTAGGTAAGGAATCACTTCCCGGCTCCCGCAATCGTTCTTTCCATCGATAATTTGCACGAATACGTGCTATTCGATGTTTCCAATCGTTTTGCATCAACGTTAGGTAAGGATTCACTTCCCGGCTCCCGCAATCGTTCTTTCCATCGATAATTTGCACGAATACGTGGTGTTCGATGTTTCCAATCGTTCTGCATCAACGTTAGGTAAGTATTCACTTCCCAGCTCCCGCAATCGTTCTTTCTCTGGATAATTTGCACGAATACGTGCTATTCGATGTTTGCAATCGTTTTGCATCGACGGTAGGTACGGATTCACTTCCCAGCTCCCGCAATCGTTCTTTCCATCGATAATTTGCACGAATACGTGCCATTCGATGTTTCCAATCGTTTTGCATCAACGTTAGGTAAGCATTCACTTCCCGGCTCCCGCAATCGTTCTTTCCATGGATAATTTGCACGAATACGTGCTATTCGATGTTTCCAATCGTTTTGCATCAACGGTAGGTAAGTATTCACTTCCCAGCTCCCGCAATCGTTCTTTCTATGGATAATTTGCACGAATACGTGCTATTCGATGTTTGCAATCGTTTAGCATCGACGGTAGGTAAGGATTCACTTCCCAGCTCCCGCAATCGTTCTTTCCATCGATAATTTGCACGAATACGTGCCATTCGATGTTTCCAATCGTTTTGCATCGACGGTAGGTAAGGATTCACTTCCCAGCTCCCGCAATCGTTCTTTCTATCGATAATTTGCACGAATACGTGCTATTCGATGTTTCCAATCGTTTTGCATCAACGGTAGGTAAGTATTCACTTCCCAGCTCCCGCAATCGTTCTTTCTATCGATAATTTGCACGAATACGTGATGTTCAATGTTTCCAATCGTTTTGCATCAACGATAGGTAAGGATTCACTTCCCGGCTCCCGCAATCGTTCTTTCCATCGATAATTTGCACGAATACGTGCTATTCGATGTTTGCAATCGTTTTGCATCGACGGTAGGTAAGGATTCACTTCCCAGCTCCCGCAATCGTTCTTTCCATCGATAATTTGCACGAATACGTGCCATTCGATGTTTCCAATCGTTTTGCATCGACGGTAGGTAAGGATTCACGTCCCAGCTCCCGCAATCGTTCTTTCTATCGATAATTTGCACGAATACGTGATGTTCAATGTTTCCAATCGTTTTGCATCAACGATAGGTAAGGATTCACTTCCCGGCTCCCGCAATCGTTCTTTCTATCGATAATTTGCACGAATACGTGCTATTCGATGTTTCCAATCGTTTTGCATCGACGGTTGGTAAGGATTCACTTCCCAGCTCCCGCAATCGTTCTTTCCATCGATAATTTGCACGAATACGTGCCATTCAATGTTTCCAATCGTTTTGCATCGACGGTAGGTAAGGATTCACTTCCCAGCTCCCGCAATCGTTCTTTCTATCGATAATTTGCACGAATACGTGTTGTTCGATGTTTCCAATCGTTTTGCATCAACGTTAGGTAAGGATTCATTTCCCGGCTCCCGCAATCGTTCTTTCCATCGATAATTTACACGAATACGTGCTATTCGATGTTTCCAATCGTGTTGCATCGACGGTCGGTAAGCATTCACTTCCCAGCTCCGGCAATCGTTCTTTCCAAATTATCGATAGAAAGAACGATTGCGGGAGCTGGGAAGTGAATCCTTACCTACCGTCGATGCAAAACGATTGCAAACATCGAATAGCACGTATTCGTGCAAATTATCCATAGAAAGAACGATTGCGGGAGCTGGGAAGTGAATCCTTACCTACCGTCGATGCAAAACGATTGGAAACATCGAATAGCACGTATTCGTGCAAATTATCGATGGAAAGAACGATTGCGGGAGCTGGGATGTGAATCCTTACCTACCGTCGATGCAAAACGATTGCAAACATCGAATAGCACGTATTCGTGCAAAGTATCCATAGAAAGCACGATTGCGGGAGCTGGGAAGTGAATACTTACCTACCGTTGATGCAAAACGATTGGAAACATCGAATAGCACGTATTCGTGCAAATTATCGATGGAAAGAACGATTGCGGGAGCCGGGAAGTGAATGCTTACCTAACGTTGATGCAAAACGATTGGAAACATCGAACATAACGTATTCGTGCAAATTATCGATGGAAAGAACGATTGCGGGAGCCGGGAAGTGAATCCTTACCTACCGTTGATGCAAAACGATTGGAAACATCGAACATCACGTATTCGTGCAAATTATTGATAGAAAGAACGATTGCGGGAGCTGGGAAGTGAATCCTTACCTACCGTCGATGCAAAACGATTGGAAACATCGAATAGCACGTATTCGTGCAAATTATCGACGGAAAGAACGATTGCGGGAGCCGGGAAGTGAATGTTTACCTAACGTTGATGCAAAACGATTGGAAACATCGAACATAACGTATTCGTGCAAATTATCGATAGAAAGAACGATTGCGGGAGCTGGGAAGTGAATCCGTACCTACCGTCGATGCAAAACGATTGCAAACATCGAATAGCACGTATTCGTGCAAATTATCCATAGAAAGAACGATTCCGGGAGCTGGGAAGTGAATACTTACCTAACGTTGATGCAAAACGATTGGAAACATCGAACACCACGTATTCGTGCAAATTATCGATGGAAAGAACGATTGCGGGAGCCGGGAAGTGAATCCTTACCTACCGTTGATGCAAAACGATTGGAAACATCGAACATCACGTATTCGTGCAAATTATTGATAGAAAGAACGATTGCGGGAGCTGGGAAGTGAATCCTTACCTACCGTCGATGCAAAACGATTGGAAACATCGAATAGCACGTATTCGTGCAAATTATCGATGGAAAGAACGATTGTGGGAGCCGGGAAGTGAATCCTTACCTACCGTTGATGCAAAACGATTGGAAACATTGAACATCACGTATTCGTGCAAATTATCGATAGAAAGAACGATTGCGGGAGCTGGGAAGTGAATTCTTACCTACCGTCGATGCAAAACGATTGGAAACATCGAATATCACGTATTCGTGCCAATTATCCAATCGTTTTGCATCGACGGTAGGTAAGGATTCACTTCCCGGCTCCCGCAATCGTTCTTTCCATCGATAATTTGCACGAATACGTGGTGTTCGATGTTTCCAATCGTTCTGCATCAACGTTAGGTAAGTATTCACTTCCCAGCTCCCGCAATCGTTCTTTCTATGGATAATTTGCACGAATACGTGCTATTCGATGTTTGCAATCGTTTTGCATCGACGGTAGGTACGGATTCACTTCCCAGCTCCCGCAATCGTTCTTTCCATCGATAATTTGCACGAATACGTGCCATTCGATGTTTCCAATCGTTTTGCATCAACGTTAGGTAAGCATTCACTTCCCGGCTCCCGCAATCGTTCTTTCCATGGATAATTTGCACGAATACGTGCTATTCGATGTTTCCAATCGTTTTGCATCAACGGTAGGTAAGTATTCACTTCCCAGCTCCCGCAATCGTTCTTTCTATGGATAATTTGCACGAATACGTGCTATTCGATGTTTGCAATCGTTTTGCATCGACGGTAGGTAAGGATTCACTTCCCAGCTCCCGCAATCGTTCTTTCCATCGATAATTTGCACGAATACGTGCCATTCGATGTTTCCAATCGTTTTGCATAGACGGTAGGTAAGGATTCAATTCCCAGCTCTCGCAATCGCTCTTTCTATCGATAATTTGCACGAATACGTGATGTTCAATGTTTCCAATCGTTTTGCATCAACGATAGGTAAGGATTCACTTCCCGGCTCCCGCAATCGTTCTTTCCATCGATAATTTGCACGAATACGTGCTATTCGATGTTTGCAATCGTTTTGCATCGACGGTAGGTAAGGATTCACTTCCCAGCTCCCGCAATCGTTCTTTCCATCGATAATTTGCACGAATACGTGCCATTCGATGTTTCCAATCGTTTTGCATCGACGGTAGGTAAGGATTCACTTCCCAGCTCCCGCAATCGTTCTTTCTATCGATAATTTGCACGAATACGTGATATTCGATGTTTCCAATCGTTTTGCATCGACGGTAGGTAAGGATTCACTTCCCAGCTCCCGCAATCGTTCTTTCCATCGATAATTTGCACGAATACGTGCCATTCGATGTTTCCAATCGTTTTGCATCGACGGTAGGTAAGGATTCACTTCCCAGCTCCCGCAATCGTTCTTTCTATCGATAATTTGCACGAATACGTTATGTTCGATGTTTCCAATCGTTTTGCATCAACGTTAGGTAAGCATTCACTTCCCGGCTCCCGCAATCGTTCTTTCCATCGATAATTTGCACGAATACGTGTTGTTCGATGTTTCCAATCGTTTTGCATCAACGGTAGGTAAGTATTCACTTCCCAGCTCCCGCAATCGTTCTTTCTATGGATAATTTGCACGAATACGTGCTATTCGATGTTTGCAATCGTTTTGCATCGACGGTAGGTAAGGATTCACTTCCCAGCTCCCGCAATCGTTCTTTCCATCGATAATTTGCACGAATACGTGCCATTCGATGTTTCCAATCGTTTTGCATCAACGTTAGGTAAGCATTCACTTCCCGGCTCCCGCAATCGTTCTTTCCATGGATAATTTGCACGAATACGTGCTATTCGATGTTTCCAATCGTTTTGCATCAACGGTAGGTAAGTATTCACTTCCCAGCTCCCGCAATCGTTCTTTCTATGGATAATTTGCACGAATACGTGCTATTCGATGTTTGCAATCGTTTTGCATCGACGGTAGGTAAGGATTCACTTCCCAGCTCCCGCAATCGTTCTTTCCATCGATAATTTGCACGAATACGTGCCATTCGATGTTTCCAATCGTTTTGCATAGACGGTAGGTAAGGATTCACTTCCCAGCTCTCGCAATCGTTCTTTCTATCGATAATTTGCACGAATACGTGATGTTCAATGTTTCCAATCGTTTTGCATCAACGATAGGTAAGGATTCACTTCCCGGCTCCCGCAATCGTTCTTTCCATCGATAATTTGCACGAATACGTGCTATTCGATGTTTGCAATCGTTCTGCATCAACGTTAGGTAAGTATTCACTTCCCGGCTCCCGCAATCGTTCTTTCCATCGATAATTTGCACGAATACGTGCTATGCGATGTTTCCAATCGTTTTGCATCAACGGTAGGTAAGTATTCACTTCCCAGCTCCCGCAATCGTTCTTTCTATGGATAATTTGCACGAATACGTGCTATTCGATGTTTGCAATCGTTTTGCATCGACGGTAGGTAAGGATTCACTTCCCAGCTCCCGCAATCGTTCTTTCTATCGATAATTTGCACGAATACGTGATGTTCGATGTTTTCAATCGTTTTGCATCAACGGTAGGTAAGGAATCACTTCCCGGCTCCCGCAATCGTTCTTTCCATCGATAATTTGCACGAATACGTGCTATTCGATGTTTCCAATCGTTTTGCATCAACGTTAGGTAAGGATTCACTTCCCGGCTCCCGCAATCGTTCTTTCCATCGATAATTTGCACGAATACGTGGTGTTCGATGTTTCCAATCGTTCTGCATCAACGTTAGGTAAGTATTCACTTCCCAGCTCCCGCAATCGTTCTTTCTATGGATAATTTGCACGAATACGTGCTATTCGATGTTTGCAATCGTTTTGCATCGACGGTAGGTACGGATTCACTTCCCAGCTCCCGCAATCGTTCTTTCCATCGATAATTTGCACGAATACGTGCCATTCGATGTTTCCAATCGTTTTGCATCAACGTTAGGTAAGCATTCACTTCCCGGCTCCCGCAATCGTTCTTTCCATCGATAATTTGCACGAATACGTGTTGTTCGATGTTTCCAATCGTTTTGCATCAACGTTAGGTAAGGATTCATTTCCCGGCTCCCGCAATCGTTCTTTCCATCGATAATTTGCACGAATACGTGTTGTTCGATGTTTCCAATCGTTTTGCATCAACGGTAGGTAAGTATTCACTTCCCAGCTCCCGCAATCGTTCTTTCTATGGATAATTTGCACGAATACGTGCTATTCGATGTTTGCAATCGTTTTGCATCGACGGTAGGTAAGGATTCACTTCCCAGCTCCCGCAATCGTTCTTTCCATCGATAATTTGCACGAATACGTGCCATTCGATGTTTCCAATCGTTTTGCATCAACGTTAGGTAAGCATTCACTTCCCGGCTCCCGCAATCGTTCCTTCCATGGATAATTTGCACGAATACGTGCTATTCGATGTTTCCAATCGTTTTGCATCAACGGTAGGTAAGTATTCACTTCCCAGCTCCCGCAATCGTTCTTTCTATGGATAATTTGCACGAATACGTGCTATTCGATGTTTGCAATCGTTTTGCATCGACGGTAGGTAAGGATTCACTTCCCAGCTCCCGCAATCGTTCTTTCCATCGATAATTTGCACGAATACGTGCCATTCGATGTTTCCAATCGTTTTGCATAGACGGAAGGTAAGGATTCACTTCCCAGCTCTCGCAATCGTTCTTTCTATCGATAATTTGCACGAATACGTGATGTTCAATGTTTCCAATCGTTTTGCATCAACGATAGGTAAGGATTCACTTCCCGGCTCCCGCAATCGTTCTTTCCATCGATAATTTGCACGAATACGTGCTATTCGATGTTTGCAATCGTTCTGCATCAACGTTAGGTAAGTATTCACTTCCCGGCTCCCGCAATCGTTCTTTCCATCGATAATTTGCACGAATACGTGCTATGCGATGTTTCCAATCGTTTTGCATCAACGGTAGGTAAGTATTCACTTCCCAGCTCCCGCAATCGTTCTTTCTATGGATAATTTGCACGAATACGTGCTATTCGATGTTTGCAATCGTTTTGCATCGACGGTAGGTAAGGATTCACTTCCCAGCTCCCGCAATCGTTCTTTCTATCGATAATTTGCACGAATACGTGATGTTCGATGTTTTCAATCGTTTTGCATCAACGGTAGGTAAGGAATCACTTCCCGGCTCCCGCAATCGTTCTTTCCATCGATAATTTGCACGAATACGTGCTATTCGATGTTTCCAATCGTTTTGCATCAACGTTAGGTAAGGATTCACTTCCCGGCTCCCGCAATCGTTCTTTCCATCGATAATTTGCACGAATACGTGGTGTTCGATGTTTCCAATCGTTCTGCATCAACGTTAGGTAAGTATTCACTTCCCAGCTCCCGCAATCGTTCTTTCTATGGATAATTTGCACGAATACGTGCTATTCGATGTTTGCAATCGTTTTGCATCGACGGTAGGTACGGATTCACTTCCCAGCTCCCGCAATCGTTCTTTCCATCAATAATTTGCACGAATACGTGCCATTCGATGTTTCCAATCGTTTTGCATCAACGTTAGGTAAGCATTCACTTCCCGGCTCCCGCAATCGTTCTTTCCATGGATAATTTGCACGAATACGTGCTATTCGATGTTTCCAATCGTTTTGCATCAACGGTAGGTAAGTATTCACTTCCCAGCTCCCGCAATCGTTCTTTCTATGGATAATTTGCACGAATACGTGCTATTCGATGTTTGCAATCGTTTTGCATCGACGGTAGGTAAGGATTCACTTCCCAGCTCCCGCAATCGTTCTTTCCATCGATAATTTGCACGAATACGTGCCATTCGATGTTTCCAATCGTTTTGCATCGACGGTAGGTAAGGATTCACTTCCCAGCTCCCGCAATCGTTCTTTCTATCGATAATTTGCACGAATACGTGCTATTCGATGTTTCCAATCGTTTTGCATCAACGGTAGGTAAGTATTCACTTCCCAGCTCCCGCAATCGTTCTTTCTGTCGATAATTTGCACGAATACGTGATGTTCAATGTTTCCAATCGTTTTGCATCAACGATAGGTAAGGATTCACTTCCCGGCTCCCGCAATCGTTCTTTCCATCGATAATTTGCACGAATACGTGCTATTCGATGTTTGCAATCGTTTTGCATCGACGGTAGGTACGGATTCACTTCCCAGCTCCCGCAATCGTTCTTTCCATCGATAATTTGCACGAATACGTGCCATTCGATGTTTCCAATCGTTTTGCATCAACGTTAGGTAAGCATTCACTTCCCGGCTCCCGCAATCGTTCTTTCCATGGATAATTTGCACGAATACGTGCTATTCGATGTTTCCAATCGTTTTGCATCAACGGTAGGTAAGTATTCACTTCCCAGCTCCCGCAATCGTTCTTTCTATGGATAATTTGCACGAATACGTGCTATTCGATGTTTGCAATCGTTTTGCATCGACGGTAGGTAAGGATTCACTTCCCAGCTCCCGCAATCGTTCTTTCCATCGATAATTTGGACGAATACGTGCCATTCGATGTTTCCAATCGTTTTGCATCGACGGTAGGTAAGGATTCACTTCCCAGCTCCCGCAATCGTTCTTTCTATCGATAATTTGCACGAATACGTGCTATTCGATGTTTACAATCGTTTTGCATCAACGGTAGGTAAGTATTCACTTCCCAGCTCCCGCAATCGTTCTTTCTGTCGATAATTTGCACGAATACGTGATGTTCAATGTTTCCCATCGTTTTGCATCAACGATAGGTAAGGATTCACTTCCCGGCTCCCGCAATCGTTCTTTCCATCGATAATTTGCACGAATACGTGCTATTCGATGTTTGCAATCGTTTTGCATCGACGGTAGGTAAGGATTCACTTCCCAGCTCCCGCAATCGTTCTTTCCATCGATAATTTGCGCGAATACGTGCCATTCGATGTTTCCAATCGTTTTGCATCGACGGTAGGTAAGGATTCACTTCCCAGCTCCCGCAATCGTTCTTTCCATCGATAATTTGCACGAATACGTGCCATTCGATGTTTCCAATCGTTTTGCATCAACGTTAGGTAAGCATTCACTTCCCGGCTCCCGCAATCGTTCTTTCCATCGATAATTTGCACGAATACGTGTTGTTCGATGTTTCCAATCGTTTTGCATCAACGTTAGGTAAGGATTCATTTCCCGGCTCCCGCAATCGTTCTTTCCATCGATAATTTGCACGAATACGTGTTGTTCGATGTTTCCAATCGTTTTGCATCAACGGTAGGTAAGTATTCACTTCCCAGCTCCCGCAATCGTTCTTTCTATGGATAATTTGCACGAATACGTGCTATTCGATGTTTGCAATCGTTTTGCATCGACGGTAGGTAAGGATTCACTTCCCAGCTCCCGCAATCGTTCTTTCCATCGATAATTTGCACGAATACGTGCCATTCGATGTTTCCAATCGTTTTGCATCAACGTTAGGTAAGCATTCACTTCCCGGCTCCCGCAATCGTTCTTTCCATGGATAATTTGCACGAATACGTGCAATTCGATGTTTCCAATCGTTTTGCATCAACGGTAGGTAAGTATTCACTTCCCAGCTCCCGCAATCGTTCTTTCTATGGATAATTTGCACGAATACGTGCTATTCGATGTTTGCAATCGTTTTGCATCGACGGTAGGTAAGGATTCACTTCCCAGCTCCCGCAATCGTTCTTTCCATCGATAATTTGCACGAATACGTGCCATTCGATGTTTCCAATCGTTTTGCATAGACGGTATGTAAGGATTCACTTCCCAGCTCTCGCAATCGTTCTTTCCATCGATAATTTGCACGAATACGTGGTGTTCGATGTTTCCAATCGTTCTGCATCAACGTTAGGTAAGTATTCACTTCCCAGCTCCCGCAATCGTTCTTTCTATGGATAATTTGCACGAATACGTGCTATTCGATGTTTGCAATCGTTTTGCATCGACGGTAGGTACGGATTCACTTCCCAGCTCCCGCAATCGTTCTTTCCATCGATAATTGGCACGAATACGTGCCATTCGATGTTTCCAATCGTTTTGCATCAACGTTAGGTAAGCATTCACTTCCCGGCTCCCGCAATCGTTCTTTCCATGGATAATTTGCACGAATACGTGCTATTCGATGTTTCCAATCGTTTTGCATCAACGGTAGGTAAGTATTCACTTCCCAGCTCCCGCAATCGTTCTTTCTATGGATAATTTGCACGAATACGTGCTATTCGATGTTTGCAATCGTTTTGCATCGACGGTAGGTAAGGATTCACTTCCCAGCTACCGCAATCGTTCTTTCCATCGATAATTTGCACGAATACGTGCCATTCGATGTTTCCAATCGTTTTGCATCAACGTTAGGTAAGCATTCACTTTCCGGCTCCCGCAATCGTTCTTTCCATGGATAATTTGCACGAATACGTGCTATTCGATGTTTCCAATCGTTTTGCATCAACGGTAGGTAAGTATTCACTTCCCAGCTCCCGCAATCGTTCTTTCTATGGATAATTTGCACGAATACGTGCTATTCGATGTTTGCAATCGTTTTGCATCGACGGTAGGTAAGGATTCACTTCCCAGCTCCCGCAATCGTTCTTTCCATCGATAATTTGCACGAATACGTGCCATTCGATGTTTCCAATCGTTTTGCATAGACGGTAGGTAAGGATTCAATTCCCAGCTCTCGCAATCGTTCTTTCTATCGATAATTTGCACGAATACGTGTCACGTTCCAGGTTACTTCCGGAAGAGACATACTGTACGCACGCAGGATGGGGAACGGAAATTGAATGGGGAAGGTGAACGTAGGTTCTCGGGGTCGAATTCAAGATTCGCGCACGCCGAGAGGAAAGGTAAGTAGAGAAAAGGAAGAATCTCGGGGTCGAATGCAAGATTCGCGCACGCCGAGAGGAAAGGTAAGTAAGGAAAAGAATTACCTCGGGGTCGAATGCAAGATTCGCGCACGCCGAGAGGAAAGGTAAGTAAAGGAAAAGGAAGAATCTCGGGGTCGAATACAAAATTCGCGCACGCCGAGAGGAAAGGTAAGTAGATAAAATTAAGAATCTCGGGGTCGAATGCAAGATTCGCGCACGCCGAGAGGAAAGGTAAGTAAAGAAAGGAAAGGAAATACCTCGGGGTCGAATGCAAGATTCGCGCACGCCGAGAGGAAAGGTAAGTAGATAAAATTAAGAATCTCGGGGTCGAATGCAAGATTCGCGCACGCCGAGAGGAAAGGTAAGTAAAGAAAGGAAAGGAAATACCTCGGGGTCGAATGCCAGATTCGCGCACGCCGAGAGGAAAGGTAAGTAAAGAAAGGAAAGGAAATACCTTGGGGTCGAATGCAAGATTCGCGCACGCCGAGAGGAAAGGTAAGTAAAGAAAGGAAAGGAAATACCTCGGGGTCGAATGCAAGATTCGCGCACGCCGAGAGGAAAGGTAAGTAAAGAAAGGAAAGGAAATACCTCGGGGTCTCATGCAAGATTCGCGCACGCCGAGAGGAAAGGTAAGTAAAGAAAAAGGAAGAATCTCGGGGTCGAATGCAAGATTCGCGCACGCCGAGAGGAAAGGTAAGTAAAGAAAAAGGAAGAATCTCGGGGTCGAATGCAAGATTCGCGCACGCCGAGAGGAAAGGTAAGTAAAAGAAAAGGAAGGGAAAGGAAGTTAGGAGTGCCGTACTATTACTGCGGAAGGATTGATCTGCAGCAATACCAATTCCTCGGATTCCAAACAATATTGAGAAATGTGAACGAAACCTCGTAAGGAACGAAATAATAAAACGACTCACCGAGCTGCAATGTCGGGTTTGCGATCCTCGGGTAGACACGTATAATTTCTACCATCGGGTGAGCACCTCGAGTACTTGTCCCGATTGTACTTGCCACAGCTCTTCCGCTGTTATTTCGAAGTACTGTTCTGTGCACTCTGCGCACTGAGATGCTGGGCGGATGGAGGAGATTTCGTTGTTGCAGTGTGCACAAATGGAAATGCGTTGGGCTTCTTCGGCAGTGCTCATGTCATGCCAACCTCCTGATTGATATGCTTGTCCTTGTATGGGGGTCAACTGATTGTAACAGTTGATGCAAATTCGGCCCCAGTCGCTTATGTATATTCCTACTGTGGCGATAGTGGAACACCAAATGTCTAGCAGGGGTTTATAAATCTCTGGATAATCAGAGGGAAGGACGCCGTCCCAGGGACCCTGAAATTCCTGGTCCTCCTCTTCTTCGGCTTCTTCCCAAATATTGTAAGGGAGCTGCATTCGATAAATAATGCTGTGGTGCTGCGCGAAAGTTACTTGAGGTTCACTGGCTTATTGTATTTATTAGAATAAGTCAAGAATACTTCGAAGTTCGTTGAGGTATTTATTGAAATAATCGTGGAATAATTCTATGTTCCTTAAGGTATTTATTGAAATAAATCGTGAAATTATTCTAAGTTCCTTAAGGTATTTATCGAAATAAGTCGTGAAATAATTCTATGTTCATTAAGGTATTTATTGAAATAAATCGTGGAATTAATTCTATGTTCTTTAAGATATTTATCGAAATAAATCGCGGAATTATTCTATGTTCTTTAAGGTATTTATCGAAATAATTCACTGTATGATTCTAAAATCAAGACCGGTATATCAACGTTCACTGTCACTTGTAGATTGATTCACTGATGTGTAGGCGCTTGCTGATGATTGACTACTGAAGATTGACTGCTGATGATTGACTACTGACTACTCAGGTGGTGCCGGCTTATTTATACCCATCCCTGGAATCTCTGGTATGCGAGGAATGTCTGGTATGCGTGGTATGTCTGGTATGCGTGGTATGCGTGGTATGTTGACTGCTACTGGAGTCGATTGCTCTGGAATGCCAGTGATCCTCAACCGGCAGGGGTTCTCCATTGTACCGAGATTGGTTAAAATAAATTATATTAGTTAATTACAATATTGTTATATGGTGAATTCGGATAGGTTGTTTGATGATATCGTTTTGTAATAAAATATTTTAATAAATTGTATTGGTTAATTATGCGTCTTTTGTATTGTAGGTTCGGGTGTGTTATTTGATTTGATCATATTGTAGCGATATACTCGAGAGGATTCGAAAGGGGTTTTCTTCCTCGTGGAGTGAGGGCTTCTCTTGGGACGCGAAAGGGATTTCTTTCTCGTGGAGTGAGGGCTTCTCTTGGGACGCGAAAGGGGTTTCTTCCTCGTGGAGTGAGGGCTTCTCTTGGGACGCAAAAGGGGTTTCTTCCTCGTGGAGTGAGGGCTTCTCTCGAGTGTCGTTGTTCTTCGTTTAAGGTAATGGTGTTTTGTGTAGCGATGAGTTGGAATATTTAGAGATTTTATTTGTTTGCAGGTAGTCGGTGATGAGAAGAGAAATATAAGGTGAGTATCTTATGAGAGGAATTTATTTGTTCGAAAGCAGTCGATGATGAGAAATGTAATGTAAGGTAAGTATCTCGTTTGACTAGCGATGGGTAGGAGTAATAAGAGAGTTTATTTGTTCACAGGTAATCGATGATGAGAAGCGCAACATAAGGTAAGTACCTCGTTTGACTGGTGATGGGTTGGAGTTATAAGAGAGTTCGTTTGTTCACAGGCAGTCAGTGGTGAAAAGAGAAATATAGGGAAATGCGATATGATACAAAGGGAGTGATAGGATACTCAAAAGGGGGTTTTCGGTTCAGGCTGGACGTTACACAGCCGCAGGGGCAGTCCAGCGTTCGCATCATAGCGGATATAGTAAATAAAGGAGGAAAAATGTGAGCCGACATGCGGCAAAAAATGACGGCACGTCACACCTCCCCCCTTATTTTAAGAAATGCCTGCATTTCTTTAGCGGGAGACGTGGCTTGAACGAAAAATAACCTTTTCCCTTAATCCTGTATTAGTAGCAGGTAAACGATATACAATGAAATTGTTTTCCCTTATGTGAAGTGAAATTTATGTATGTTTAAATAAAATAAAAGCTTGTTTTCGTTTATTGCTTTTGCGTTGTGATTTCATAAAATAATTATAACCTTGCCTGATAACTAAAATTATATTTTTTTTTTTATTATTGTATCAGAGTAAAACAAATCAGTGTAAAATTAAGCTATTTCTCCTTAATTAGACGGATTAAAATTGAGGGTGGAGTATTTCGGAACGAACCGTCTTTGTTTTCTCTCGTTGTAAGTAGGAGATATACTGATTAAACTATAATTATTTTCATTAGTTGAACGATATGAACTTAGTAATTGTTTTGAAAAGAATAAAAGTTTAACATGTTAGAATGATTAATACCAAGGTAAGTATTGCATGATAAAAATAAAATAAAATGGATATATTTGTGGGCTCAGTAAATGGTGGACGTCGCATTGCCGCAGGGGCAGTCCAGCGATTACATCACAGCTCCTAGTAATTAAATGATTTGTTTTCTTTTTTAGTGTTTTTGAATTTTTTTGTTATAGTAGGTTAACTTAGGCTTAGCAAAAATTAAATGTAGGAATAAGTAATAGTGTTAATAATTAAGTAGGGTAGATATAAGGAAGATTAATATAATATGAATTAAACGTAGGATTAATTAATAAGGTTAAATAATTAAAGTAAATCGTTAAAGTCGAGCAGGATGTCGAGCCACTCGGGCTGCGCCGATTCCTGCTCGACTGGAGGAGCATTTGGGGTATACGCGGGGGTGAAGTGTATGTCGCACACTTCAAATAATACCGATTCCTCTAAAGCGCCGTGCTCCACTCGGAAGGCGGTGGAGGTGTCCAACACTTCAATGACTGGCGGGGGTGGCGGAATCGTCGCCTGTAAGGCAATTTGAACCATTGCCGCCGGTTCCTGCGGGTGATGAACAGGTGGCATACTCACCTCTAGATGTGCCAGGGATCGTTTGAAATGCTCGTCGACGGCGGTGGCTGCGTCGCCTTCGTGGTAACTTATAATTGTGCAAGTGTCACTTACAACTTCCACGCGAGGCTCGGTTTTCGCCTGTTCCGTGGTCGGTACGGTGGCGGTTCTCGTGGGCGACTCCATTACCGGGGCTTCCGCGTTGACCGGGGACCGTACAATCGAAATTTTTCTTCTGGCCGGCAAAATTTCGTCCACTAAAATTTTAGGGAGCGCCTTACGGCGTGTTAATGGTGGAATTTTCTTCCTTGCTGCGCGGCAATAAGTGCCGGCAGCCTTGAAGCGTTTTCGGTTGCGGTTGTTTCCGGGCATGGTTGTACTCGAATGGTGAAACACGTGGCGCGGACTCGCACTTATAGGAGAGTTGGAATGCGAAGAATGTTAGTATGCTAGGAATGCTAAGAATGTTGGTATGCCAGGAATGTCGCGTATTTCTGCAGTGGTTCTCAACCTATTGTCAGTTTTATCGAAATATTATTAATGTGGCGGGTTGGCTAAGGTTTAACACAACTATATATGTATATATATTCGTTTCACTTCGTAATCCTAAGTTATATTTACATGACTGATATATACATATACGCCTATATCTGTATCTTATTATTGGTGTTTTTGTATTAATTTTAATGTAAATTAAATAAGATATCAATTTTTATGTAAGTGTAATTTTTTAGAGTATATAGTGTATAGGTATAAGGGGAGGAGCGATATCCGAAGGGATATCGACGCGTGTTGATAGTTTGTATTAAATTTTCGCAAGTGCGAGACTGTGATGAAGAGCGATAAGGGGGAGGGGCGATATCCAAGGGGATATCGACGTGCGGTGTTAATTCAGATTTGATCCTGAGAATTATTTTGGAGAAAATTAGAAATACCGTCTGAAAGAAATGAAAATTAAAAGGGGGGGAGAAAAAGGGGGAGCGATATCCAAGAGGATATCGACACGTAGAATTTAATTGGTGTTTCAAGATTTGTCGTGGGTAAATTTAGTGCTACTGGCGGTATGTAAAAAGGGGGAAAGGGGGGAGCGATATCCAAGAGGATATCGATACGTGTTAATTTTTAGTGGGTGATTTTCCGCGCTTTGTTCGCATGAATAACCTTGTAGCTGTTATTCCACGAAATCTTTAGGTTGTGCTGAGGAAGTACTTCAATGACCTTGTGCGGGCCAGTGTAATGATCCGCGAATTTACCCTTGCGGCTATTTTTTATTACAAACACCTCGTCTCCGGCTTGGAAGGTTTCCTCGTTTATACGACGATCGTAATACATTTTGTACCTTTCTTTAGCGCGTTTTAATCTATCCGCGGCGAGATTTTGTAATTCATTAATGCACTCCGTTAATCGCGAGAGGTAACCCCCGTAGGTTTCGTCGTCTGGGGTTTCGACCGGCCGCTGTTGGGCGGGGACCCGTGCTATTTTTCCGAAGACTAATTCATGTGGAGTATAGCCCGTACCTTCATGGAAACTTGTATTGTAGGAGAATGCCGCGAGATCGGTCCAGCTATCCCAATCGTCGTTTTGACTCACGTACATTTTCAAAAATTCTACTAACACTATATGAGATCTTTCTAAGGATCCATTTGATTGGGGATGGAACGCGGTGGTCTTACATTGTGCGATCCTGAATTTACGGGCAATGGTTTTCATAAACGCGCTGATGAAGTTCGATCCTTGGTCGGTGAGAACGGCTTTTGGTGCGCCGAATCGGCATATTAAATTCTTTATGAAGGCGTCGGCAACTTCCAGGGAGGTGGTGCCCTTCAGTGGTGCGCATACAAAGTATTTTGTGAGCAGATCTTGCATCGTTAATATGTATGTATTCCCGGATGGTGATATAGGGAGAGGACCTACTATGTCCATACCGATCTTGTCGAATGCTGCCCCAGGGGTGTCGGTTAAAATCATTGGTTGTCGAGTTTTGACCCGTACTAATTTCTTTTTCTGGCACAGCATGCAACTTTTTATGTATATCCTCACTTGTTGCTTCAATCCTTGCCAGTAATAATTTTGGCGGATTCTTTTTATCGTTTTTGTTACTCCTCTGTGTCCTCCTACGGCTGAAGAGTGGTTGTCTTGAATAATGGGTAACCTTAGAATTGCGTCGGGTATTTGCACCGTTTGCGTGCAAATGGTTAGTTGTAAGTTTTCCTCTATTAGTTTAGAGCGTATTTCGTATATTATTTCTTCCCAGGTGAGGGTTCCAATTTGCGGAGTTTTTGCGATGCTTGCTGATGACAATCGCAATTCTCGTACGACGTCCTTCAATGAATCGGTAGCACTATGGAAGATTCCTGGATCCACTGGGAAGTTGGCTTTCTCCTTGACGACTAGGCCAATGACCGTTTTTCCTCTGTGTTTCAGTACGCGTGCTCGCCCGAGCGTGAGGTCTCTTCTAATAGGGAGATCTGCGTACCTTCTTAGATTCTCTCCTCCATTGTCACAGGGGTTGCCATCTGCGGCCAAAAAGATTATTACGGGCCCGTGTTGGATGACCAAGGGGTCCGGACTGACGCGAATGGTGCCGCTGTGGTTCGGGTTTTGCGGAGTGGTTTCCGGTTGGTCGCTATCCGTGAGGCCATCGTCCGATTCTCCTGTAGAGTCGTCGTTTATACTGACGGGGAGATTAGGAGGCGTATCAGTTCCTTCTTCTGGATGCATTTCAGTTCGGCTGATAGGCTGAAATTCTGGTTCAGCTCTGCTGGTGGATGGCGTATTGCGGACTGATTGTAGCGGTGGCGTCGGTTCCATGTCCGAGATATCTTTGTGTTGGAGTCTCCTCGGAGGGTTGGGGTGACTAAAAATAGGTTCGTCCGAGTCTGTAGAGCTTTCTCGTCCTGTTTCCCAATGCAAATGTACGGGTCCATGATATCTGGGCCGTTTTCTGTTTTCAGGTCCGAGGAATAGTTCTGCGTCTGAGTCGGAACTCGATCGTGGGCGGATAGGACAGGTAGCTGCTGTCGTTTTTTCGGGGGGATTACGGGAGAGCGCGTCGGCTACCATATTAGATTTCCCCGGTTGGTATTGTATTTCATAATCGAATTCGGCTAGTTTTAGCCGCCATCGAACGAGTCGGGACGTTGGGTCCTTGACTCTATGGAGCCAGACCAACGGCTGGTGATCCGTGTATAGGATGAATTTCTTTCCGTATAGGTATGGTCGGAAATGGCTGGTGCAGTATACTATTGCAAGGAGTTCCTTCTCGATGGTGGAGTAATTCACTTCAGCTTGGCACAGCAGTCTGGATGCATATGCAAGGGGGAGTTCCTTATCCGCGTAGGTTTGAGAAATTACGCCTCCCACAGCATAATCGGACGCGTCCGTCGTGAGGTGGAATTCCTTTTCGAAGTCGGGAAATTGCAAAATAGGTTCACTGACCAACTTGTCCTTGAGATACTCGAAGGATTTTTGTTGCTGCACATCCCAAACGAAGGTTGTCCCCTTTTTAAGGAGTGTCGTGAGGGGTCGCGCTTCCTTCGAGAAGTCTGGGATAAATCGCCTATAATACCCGGTCAATCCTAGGAATTGTTTAATACCTTTTGTTGTGCGGGGTGCAGGATAATTCGTGACGGAGATTATCTTCTGCGGATCGGGTCTTACGCCGTCCTGCGTGAGGACGTGGCCCAGATACGCCACTTCCTTTCGTAAAAATTGGCATTTACAGGGTTGTAATTTTAGGTTAGCTTCGCGCAGCCTATTGGCGAGCCTTCGAAATTTGATTTCGTGTTCACTAATTGAACTGCAATAGATAACAATATCATCTAAGTAGACGAACATTTCGGACCCTTGCAGCCCTGAAAGGACGTGATCCATAAGTCGCTGGAACGTCGCGGGTGCGTTGCGTAATCCGAAGGGCATTCTTGAGAATTCGTAATGCCCGTGTGGGGCCGAGAACGCAGTTTTCTGCGCGTGTTCTGGTTTCATAGGGATTTGGTGAAAACCAGAAACAAGATCGAACACTGAAAAATACTTGGCGCTGCCGAGCTGATCAAGTATATCTATGATATTTGGGAGCGGGTACGCGTCTGGAACTGTTTTTTGATTAAGCTGGCGATAATCAATTACCATTCTCCATTTTCGTTTCCCGTCGGCTCCTGGCTTTTTTGGAACTATCCAGAGAGGCGAACTGTACGGGGAGACGGATGGTTTGATAATTTCCTTCTTCAGCAGTTCCTCCATTTGTGTACGGATTTCTTCCTTGTGAATAGGAGGGAAGCGGTATTGTTTAGTAAACACCGGAATCGAGTCTGTGGTTTCTATGGAGTGGCTAATGGCGTGCGTATGGCCTAGGGGTTCGCTGGGCAAGTGGAATACGTCTTCATATTTGCTGACGAGTTGTCGGACGTGATCCTCTTCTTCCCGATTGAGGTCCTTCGGGGATATGAGGTCGAGTATCTCTGCGACTCGTGTTTGTTGGGTGAGCTCGTCCCTGTAAGGGGTTTCGGCGGGTGTGGACCCTTGTAATCCTTCTGTGGGGTTAATTTGATATGCTACCTTCTGATCCGCAATTTGGCATACGAGGGGTGTGGACCTTTGTCCGTTTCGCTGGGTTCTTCCTTCTGTGAGGGTTTCGCTAAGGGGGATGGGCCGGTTGCCCTTTTGAGAGTGGGGGTTCATCGTGTCTTCGGTTTGCTTCGGAGTCACGGCTTCCTCGGTATGCTTCACTTGGGGGTACGTTATGGGAGCTTCTTCAAATTTCTCCAGCTGGACTGGGGGTATCCGGATAATCGCCGGTTGCTCGTTGGTGTTAATGATTCGTATATTTGCCTTGCCATCCTGGTTTCGCACTAGGGCTTGTCCTGCGTATAGCCCTTCTCCTATGTCTATGCGTGGAATATATCCTTCCTCGATTTCAGGGTTAGTAACTGTCGCTTGTGCGACCACGTTGGTTCTCGGGGGTACTGTCACTTCGTCGATTTTGTTGAAAGGGACGAAATTGCCATTAAACGCTAGCCATCTATTTTTGAAATCCACCGTTACTCCACTTTCGGTTAGGAATCCCGAACCCAATAACCCTTGATAGCGTAGGGGTATAGTGTCTTCAACGACGTGAAATTGTACGGGGTAGTTGAATAAATTTGCTGTGAGGGTGCCTAGGGTGGGCACCATGTTTTCGGTGATTCCGATTAAATCGATTACGTTGTCCCTGTCGATCTCGCAGGGCGTCGTGATGCACGATTGTTTTATTAAGTTTACCTCTGCTCCCGTGTCGATCATCAAGTCCGTGGGAAAGTTTAATTGCGGGCTGCGGACGTTGATGGAGGGGACATTGTTGAAAGGGGAGAGGTGCACCTTGGCGATTCTGGGCGGAGTTGGTTCGTAGGCCGGAATGTGTTTATCGGATGCGCATTTGTCCTGCCCGTTCCACGAGGCGCCTCCCTGTAATCTCGTGGGGGCTGGTCGTTTCCCGACATGTTTTGATCGCTCATTTTCTTACGGCATTCCGCGGCCAAGTGCCCTATTCTCCCGCAGTAGTTGCAGGTTCGCGTCTCAGGTCCACGTGGCGTATTATGATCCGTCGTTGGGTGTAGACGGTCGAAACCTCTTTCGTTATATCGTTCCGGGACCCGCGCAAGGGGCGGATGATTATTAGTCGGGTAGGTCCTGCACGATCGCGCGTCGTGTCCTTCCCGATTGCATAGTTGGCATAGAGTGCGGTGTGTCCTTTCTCCCATAAACCGGCAGCGATCGCGCTCGATCAATTTCGCTACTCGGACCGCTCTGTCGGATGCTTCATCCAAGGACGTCAATGTCGTGGGGTCCATCTGAGTGCGCATTGAAAGGGGAAGTCCGTCTAAAAATGATCTTAACGCTAGCTGATCGACATCGTATAACGCCGTCCTTGAGTTTCGATAATAATCAGCGTCTTCGTCGGTGATGGCGAATTTCAAGTCTTTTACTCTTGAAATATAATCCAAAATGTGTTCATTTCTTCCAATTATGATGTTAGCTAGTTCGCCGCGGTAGTGATCGGAAGTTTTAGCGGGGGCGAACACCGTTTTTAGTCTGCCGATGAATGCGTTAACCGTATCAAAGCAGTAATCCTCCACGACCAAGTACGCGTGGTTTTGTAAACGGTTCCTTAATAAGCGCGCTAACTGAGGTTCGGACGCGGGAGGGATCATTTCTCGAGCTCGTCTGCACGCTCTCGCAAATTGCAGGATCGACATGTTATGTCCATCGAAGCGCGGTACCGTCTCGACGGCATCCTTCAGAGTGACCTGAAGTTTTCCGTACATTGTCGGTTCGATAAACGCGTCGTTACGCGGGTTTCCTTCGCGGTAACCGGAGGCAGGGGTTTCAAAATGTGTTTTAATGCGCTGTTTTCTTGTTAGCGCGTCCACTGCGTCCTGCAGACAGGCTATTTGTTTTGCGAGGTTTTCCAACCCGGAGGCGGTTTGGTGTGTTTGTTCTTCCTGCACCAAATCGTCGGCTGGACTAACAGGTCGCATTTGCTTGTTCATGAATATTTCGTAATGCTCTTCGATTTGAGCTTGTTTTTCGCGCAGGAGATTCAATTTATCTTGCAACGCGGCGGTCGACGCGTCGATGGCTCTGTTAGCATCCTCGACGGGGGTAGCGAGGGGGTTGGATCCGTCGGCATCACCGTACAGCGACATGGTATTTTATGTATGTGTTTGAGCGAGGTGAACTAATGTATATACATATATTTTGTTTTATATATATGCGCGAGGGGGTTGTGATATGGCGGTTATCTAGTCGTAGGTGATTAATGTTCAGAACACGTATCAAAATTTTGATATTAAAGCGTTTCAAGCTTTAATTGTCGTTTTGAAGGCAATTGTGGGATTGAATTTTCGAATATCCCACCGCTGTCACCAGTTTAATATGTCACGTTCCAGGTTACTTCCGGAAGAGACATACTGTACGCACGCAGGATGAGGAACGGAAATTGAATGGGGAAGGTGAACGTAGGTTCTCGGGGTCGAATTCAAGATTCGCGCACGCCGAGAGGAAAGGTAAGTAGAGAAAAGGAAGAATCTCGGGGTCGAATGCAAGATTCGCGCACGCCGAGAGGAAAGGTAAGTAAAGGAAAAGGAAGAATCTCGGGGTCGAATACAAAATTCGCGCACGCCGAGAGGAAAGGTAAGTAGATAAAATTAAGAATCTCGGGGTCGAATGCAAGATTCGCGCACGCCGAGAGGAAAGGTAAGTAAAGAAAGGAAAGGAAATACCTCGGGGTCGAATGCAAGATTCGCGCACGCCGAGAGGAAAGGTAAGTAGATAAAATTAAGAATCTCGGGGTCGAATGCAAGATTCGCGCACGCCGAGAGGAAAGGTAAGTAAAGAAAGGAAAGGAAATACCTCGGGGTCGAATGCCAGATTCGCGCACGCCGAGAGGAAAGGTAAGTAAAGAAAGGAAAGGAAATACCTCGGGGTCGAATGCAAGATTCGCGCACGCCGAGAGGAAAGGTAAGTAAAGAAAGGAAAGGAAATACCTCGGGGTCGAATGCAAGATTCGCGCACGCCGAGAGGAAAGGTAAGTAAAGAAAGGAAAGGAAATACCTCGGGGTCGAATGCAAGATTCGCGCACGCCGAGAGGAAAGGTAAGTAAAGAAAAAGGAAGAATCTCGGGGTCGAATGCAAGATTCGCGCACGCCGAGAGGAAAGGTAAGTAAAGAAAAAGGAAGAATCTCGGGGTCGAATGCAAGATTCGCGCACGCCGAGAGGAAAGGTAAGTAAAAGAAAAGGAAGGGAAAGGAAGTTAGGAGTGCCGTACTATTACTGCGGAAGGATTGATCTGCAGCAATACCAATTCCTCGGATTCCAAACAATATTGAGAAATGTGAACGAAACCTCGTAAGGAACGAAATAATAAAACGACTCACCGAGCTGCAATGTCGGGTTTGCGATCCTCGGGTAGACACGTATAATTTCTACCATCGGGTGAGCACCTCGAGTACTTGTCCCGATTGTACTTGCCACAGCTCTTCCGCTGTTATTTCGAAGTACTGTTCTGTGCACTCTGCGCACTGAGATGCTGGGCGGATGGAGGAGATTTCGTTGTTGCAGTGTGCACAAATGGAAATGCGTTGGGCTTCTTCGGCAGTGCTCATGTCATGCCAACCTCCTGATTGATATGCTTGTCCTTGTATGGGGGTCAACTGATTGTAACAGTTGATGCAAATTCGGCCCCAGGCGCTTATGTATATTCCTACTGTGGCGATAGTGGAACACCAAATGTCTAGCAGGGGTTTATAAATCTCTGGATAATCAGAGGGAAGGACGCCGTCCCAAGGACCCTGAAATTCCTGGTCCTCCTCTTCTTCGGCTTCTTCCCAAATATTGTAAGGGAGCTGCATTCGATAAATAATGCTGTGGTGCTGCGCGAAAGTTTCTTGAGGTTCACTGGCTTATTGTATTTATTAGAATAAGTCAAGAATACTTCGAAGTTCGTTGAGGTATTTATTGAAATAATCGTGAAATAATTCTATGTTCCTTAAGGTATTTATTGAAATAAATCGTGAAATTATTCTAAGTTCCTTAAGGTATTTATCGAAATAAGTCGTGAAATAATTCTATGTTCATTAAGGTATTTATTGAAATAAATCGTGGAATTAATTCTATGTTCTTTAAGATATTTATCGAAATAAATCGCGGAATTATTCTATGTTCTTTAAGGTATTTATCGAAATAATTCACTGTATGATTCTAAAATCAAGACCGGTATATCAACGTTCACTGTCACTTGTAGATTGATTCACTGATGTGTAGGCGCTTGCTGATGATTGACTACTGAAGATTGACTGCTGATGATTGACTACTGACTATTCAGGTGGTGCCGGCTTATTTATACCCATCCCTGGAATCTCTGGTATGCGAGGAATGTCTGGTATGCGTGGTATGTCTGGTATGCGTGGTATGTTGACTGCTACTGGAGTCGATTGCTCTGGAATGCCAGTGATCCTCAACCGGCAGGGGTTCTCCATTGTACCGAGATTGGTTAAAATAAATTATATTAGTTAATTACAATATTGTTATATGGTGAATTCGGATAGGTTGTTTGATGATATCGTTTTGTGATAAAATATTTTAATAAATTGTATTGGTTAATTATGCGTCTTTTGTATTGTAGGTTCGGGTGTGTTATTTGATTTGATCATATTGTAGCGATATACTCGAGAGGATTCGAAAGGGGTTTTCTTCCTCGTGGAGTGAGGGCTTCTCTTGGGACGCGAAAGGGATTTCTTCCTCGTGGAGTGAGGGCTTCTCTTGGGACGCGAAAGGGGTTTCTTCCTCGTGGAGTGAGGGCTTCTCTTGGGACGCAAAAGGGGTTTCTTCCTCGTGGAGTGAGGGCTTCTCTCGAGTATCGTTGTTCTTCGTTTAAGGTAATGGTGTTTTGTGTAGCGATGAGTTGGAATATTTAGAGATTTTATTTGTTTGCAGGTAGTCGGTGATGAGAAGAGAAATATAAGGTGAGTATCTTATGAGAGGAATTTATTTGTTCGAAAGCAGTCGATGATGAGAAATGTAATGTAAGGTAAGTATCTCGTTTGACTAGCGATGGGTAGGAGTAATAAGAGAGTTTATTTGTTCACAGGTAATCGATGATGAGAAGCGCAACATAAGGTAAGTACCTCGTTTGACTAGTGATGGGTTGGAGTAATAAGAGAGTTCGTTTGTTCACAGGCAGTCAGTGGTGAAAAGAGAAATATAGGGAAATGCGATATGATACAAAGGGAGTGATAGGATACTCAAAAGGGGGTTTTCGGTTCAGGCTGGACGTTACACAGCCGCAGGGGCAGTCCAGCGTTCGCATCATAGCGGATATAGTAAATAAAGGAGGAAAAATGTGAGCCGACATGCGGCAAAAAATGACGGCACGTCACATACGTGATGTTCAATGTTTCCAATCGTTTTGCATCAACGATAGGTAAGGATTCACTTCCCGGCTCCCGCAATCGTTCTTTCCATCGATAATTTGCACGAATACGTGCTATTCGATGTTTGCAATCGTTTTGCATCGACGGTAGGTAAGGATTCACTTCCCAGCTCCCGCAATCGTTCTTTCCATCGATAATTTGCACGAATACGTGCCATTCGATGTTTCCAATCGTTTTGCATCGACGGTAGGTAAGGATTCACTTCCCAGCTCCCACAATCGTTCTTTCTATCGATAATTTGCACGAATATGTGCTATTCGATGTTTCCAATCGTTTTGCATCGACGGTAGGTAAGGATTCACTTCCCAGCTCCCGCAATCGTTCTTTCCATCGATAATTTGCACGAATACGTGCCATTCGATGTTTCCAATCGTTTTGCATCGACGGTAGGTAAGGATTCACTTCCCAGCTCCCGCAATCGTTCTTTCTATCGATAATTTGCACGAATACGTTATGTTCGATGTTTCCAATCGTTTTGCATCAACGTTAGGTAAGCATTCACTTCCCGGCTCCCGCAATCGTTCTTTCCATCGATAATTTGCACGAATACGTGTTGTTCGATGTTTCCAATCGTTTTGCATCAACGTTAGGTAAGGATTCATTTCCCGGCTCCCGCAATCGTTCTTTCCATCGATAATTTGCACGAATACGTGTTGTTCGATGTTTCCAATCGTTTTGCATCAACGGTAGGTAAGTATTCACTTCCCAGCTCCCGCAATCGTTCTTTCTATGGATAATTTGCACGAATACGTGTTGTTCGATGTTTCCAATCGTTTTGCATCAACGTTAGGTAAGGATTCATTTCCCGGCTCCCGCAATCGTTCTTTCCATCGATAATTTGCACGAATACGTGTTGTTCGATGTTTCCAATCGTTTTGCATCAACGGTAGGTAAGTATTCACTTCCCAGCTCCCGCAATCGTTCTTTCTATGGATAATTTGCACGAATACGTGCTATTCGATGTTTGCAATCGTTTTGCATCGACGGTAGGTAAGGATTCACTTCCCAGCTCCCGCAATCGTTCTTTCCATCGATAATTTGCACGAATACGTGCCATTCGATGTTTCCAATCGTTTTGCATCAACGTTAGGTAAGCATTCACTTCCCGGCTCCCGCAATCGTTCTTTCCATGGATAATTTGCACGAATACGTGCTATTCGATGTTTCCAATCGTTTTGCATCAACGGTAGGTAAGTATTCACTTCCCAGCTCCCGCAATCGTTCTTTCTATGGATAATTTGCACGAATACGTGCTATTCGATGTTTGCAATCGTTTTGCATAGACGGTAGGTAAGGATTCACTTCCCAGCTCTCGCAATCGTTCTTTCTATCGATAATTTGCACGAATACGTGATGTTCAATGTTTCCAATCGTTTTGCATCAACGATAGGTAAGGATTCACTTCCCGGCTCCCGCAATCGTTCTTTCCATCGATAATTTGCACGAATACGTGCTATTCGATGTTTGCAATCGTTCTGCATCAACGTTAGGTAAGTATTCACTTCCCGGCTCCCGCAATCGTTCTTTCCATCGATAATTTGCACGAATACGTGTTGTTCGATGTTTCCAATCGTTTTGCATCAACGGTAGGTAAGTATTCACTTCCCAGCTCCCGCAATCGTTCTTTCTATGGATAATTTGCACGAATACGTGCTATTCGATGTTTGCAATCGTTTTGCATCGACGGTAGGTACGGATTCACTTCCCAGCTCCCGCAATCGTTCTTTCCATCGATAATTTGCACGAATACGTGCCATTCGATGTTTCCAATCGTTTTGCATCAACGTTAGGTAAGCATTCACTTCCCGGCTCCCGCAATCGTTCTTTCCATGGATAATTTGCACGAATACGTGCTATTCGATGTTTCCAATCGTTTTGCATCAACGGTAGGTAAGTATTCACTTCCCAGCTCCCGCAATCGTTCTTTCTATGGATAATTTGCACGAATACGTGCTATTCGATGTTTGCAATCGTTTTGCATCGACGGTAGGTAAGGATTCACTTCCCAGCTCCCGCAATCGTTCTTTCCATCGATAATTTGCACGAATACGTGCCATTCGATGTTTCCAATCGTTTTGCATCAACGTTAGGTAAGCATTCACTTCCCGGCTCCCGCAATCGTTCTTTCCATGGATAATTTGCACGAATACGTGCTATTCGATGTTTCCAATCGTTTTGCATCAACGGTAGGTAAGTATTCACTTCCCAGCTCCCGCAATCGTTCTTTCTATGGATAATTTGCACGAATACGTGCTATTCGATGTTTGCAATCGTTTTGCATCGACGGTAGGTAAGGATTCACTTCCCAGCTCCCGCAATCGTTCTTTCCATCGATAATTTGCACGAATACGTGCCATTCGATGTTTCCAATCGTTTTGCATAGACGGTAGGTAAGGATTCAATTCCCAGCTCTCGCAATCGTTCTTTCTATCGATAATTTGCACGAATACGTGATGTTCAATGTTTCCAATCGTTTTGCATCAACGATAGGTAAGGATTCACTTCCCGGCTCCCGCAATCGTTCTTTCCATCGATAATTTGCACGAATACGTGCTATTCGATGTTTGCAATCGTTTTGCATCGACGGTACGTAAGGATTCACTTCCCAGCTCCCGCAATCGTTCTTTCCATCGATAATTTGCACGAATACGTGCCATTCGATGTTTCCAATCGTTTTGCATCGACGGTAGGTAAGGATTCACTTCCCAGCTCCCGCAATCGTTCTTTCTATCGATAATTTGCACGAATACGTGCTATTCGATGTTTCCACTCGTTTTGCATCGACGGTAGGTAAGGATTCACTTCCCAGCTCCCGCAATCGTTCTTTCCATCGATAATTTGCACGAATACGTGCCATTCGATGTTTCCAATCGTTTTGCATCGACGGTAGGTAAGGATTCACTTCCCAGCTCCCGCAATCGTTCTTTCTATCGATAATTTGCACGAATACGTTATGTTCGATGTTTCCAATCGTTTTGCATCAACGTTAGGTAAGCATTCACTTCCCGGCTCCCGCAATCGTTCTTTCCATCGATAATTTGCACGAATACGTGTTGTTCGATGTTTCCAATCGTTTTGCATCAACGTTAGGTAAGGATTCATTTCCCGGCTCCCGCAATCGTTCTTTCCATCGATAATTTGCACGAATACGTGTTGTTCGATGTTTCCAATCGTTTTGCATCAACGGTAGGTAAGTATTCACTTCCCAGCTCCCGCAATCGTTCTTTCTATGGATAATTTGCACGAATACGTGCTATTCGATGTTTGCAATCGTTTTGCATCGACGGTAGGTAAGGATTCACTTCCCAGCTCCCGCAATCGTTCTTTCCATCGATAATTTGCACGAATACGTGCCATTCGATGTTTCCAATCGTTTTGCATCAACGTTAGGTAAGCATTCACTTCCCGGCTCCCGCAATCGTT
Organism: Nomada ferruginata; assembly: GCA_963583965.1. Taxonomy (NCBI): domain Eukaryota; kingdom Metazoa; phylum Arthropoda; class Insecta; order Hymenoptera; family Apidae; genus Nomada; species Nomada ferruginata. The sequence goes on along the minus strand of OY757225.1, from coordinate 235,103 downwards.
CTTTCCATGGATAATTTGCACGAATACGTGCTATTCGATGTTTCCAATCGTTTTGCATCAACGGTAGGTAAGTATTCACTTCCCAGCTCCCGCAATCGTTCTTTCTATGGATAATTTGCACGAATACGTGCTATTCGATGTTTGCAATGGTTTTGCATCGACGGTAGGTAAGGATTCACTTCCCAGCTCCCGCAATCGTTCTTTCCATCGATAATTTGCACGAATACGTGCCATTCGATGTTTCCAATCGTTTTGCATAGACGGTAGGTAAGGATTCACTTCCCAGCTCTCGCAATCGTTCTTTCTATCGATAATTTGCACGAATACGTGATGTTCAATGTTTCCAATCGTTTTGCATCAACGATAGGTAAGGATTCACTTCCCGGCTCCCGCAATCGTTCTTTCCATCGATAATTTGCACGAATACGTGCTATTCGATGTTTGCAATCGTTCTGCATCAACGTTAGGTAAGTATTCACTTCCCGGCTCCCGCAATCGTTCTTTCCATCGATAATTTGCACGAATACGTGCTATTCGATGTTTCCAATCGTTTTGCATCAACGGTAGGTAAGTATTCACTTCCCAGCTCCCGCAATCGTTCTTTCTATGGATAATTTGCACGAATACGTGCTATTCGATGTTTGCAATCGTTTTGCATCGACGGTAGGTAAGGATTCACTTCCCAGCTCCCGCAATCGTTCTTTCTATCGATAATTTGCACGAATACGTGATGTTCGATGTTTTCAATCGTTTTGCATCAACGGTAGGTAAGGAATCACTTCCCGGCTCCCGCAATCGTTCTTTCCATCGATAATTTGCACGAATACGTGCTATTCGATGTTTCCAATCGTTTTGCATCAACGTTAGGTAAGGATTCACTTCCCGGCTCCCGCAATCGTTCTTTCCATCGATAATTTGCACGAATACGTGGTGTTCGATGTTTCCAATCGTTCTGCATCAACGTTAGGTAAGTATTCACTTCCCAGCTCCCGCACTCGTTCTTTCTATGGATAATTTGCACGAATACGTGCTATTCGATGTTTGCAATCGTTTTGCATCGACGGTAGGTACGGATTCACTTCCCAGCTCCCGCAATCGTTCTTTCCATCGATAATTTGCACGAATACGTGCCATTCGATGTTTCCAATCGTTTTGCATAGACGGTAGGTAAGGATTCAATTCCCAGCTCTCGCAATCGTTCTTTCTATCGATAATTTGCACGAATACGTGATGTTCAATGTTTCCAATCGTTTTGCATCAACGATAGGTAAGGATTCACTTCCCGGCTCCCGCAATCGTTCTTTCCATCGATAATTTGCACGAATACGTGCTATTCGATGTTTGCAATCGTTTTGCATCGACGGTAGGTAAGGATTCACTTCCCAGCTCCCGCAATCGTTCTTTCCATCGATAATTTGCACGAATACGTGCCATTCGATGTTTCCAATCGTTTTGCATCGACGGTAGGTAAGGATTCACTTCCCAGCTCCCGCAATCGTTCTTTCTATCGATAATTTGCACGAATACGTGCTATTCGATGTTTCCAATCGTTTTGCATCGACGGTAGGTAAGGATTCACTTCCCAGCTCCCGCAATCGTTCTTTCCATCGATAATTTGCACGAATACGTGCCATTCGATGTTTCCAATCGTTTTGCATCGACGGTAGGTAAGGATTCACTTCCCAGCTCCCGCAATCGTTCTTTCTATCGATAATTTGCACGAATACGTTATGTTCGATGTTTCCAATCGTTTTGCATCAACGTTAGGTAAGCATTCACTTCCCGGCTCCCGCAATCGTTCTTTCCATCGATAATTTGCACGAATACGTGTTGTTCGATGTTTCCAATCGTTTTGCATCAACGTTAGGTAAGGATTCATTTCCCGGCTCCCGCAATCGTTCTTTCCATCGATAATTTGCACGAATACGTGTTGTTCGATGTTTCCAATCGTTTTGCATCAACGGTAGGTAAGTATTCACTTCCCAGCTCCCGCAATCGTTCTTTCTATGGATAATTTGCACGAATACGTGCTATTCGATGTTTGCAATCGTTTTGCATCGACGGTAGGTAAGGATTCACTTCCCAGCTCCCGCAATCGTTCTTTCCATCGATAATTTGCACGAATACGTGCCATTCGATGTTTCCAATCGTTTTGCATCAACGTTAGGTAAGCATTCACTTCCCGGCTCCCGCAATCGTTCTTTCCATGGATAATTTGCACGAATACGTGCTATTCGATGTTTCCAATCGTTTTGCATCAACGGTAGGTAAGTATTCACTTCCCAGCTCCCGCAATCGTTCTTTCTATGGATAATTTGCACGAATACGTGCTATTCGATGTTTGCAATCGTTTTGCATCGACGGTAGGTAAGGATTCACTTCCCAGCTCCCGCAATCGTTCTTTCCATCGATAATTTGCACGAATACGTGCCATTCGATGTTTCCAATCGTTTTGCATAGACGGTAGGTAAGGATTCACTTCCCAGCTCTCGCAATCGTTCTTTCTATCGATAATTTGCACGAATACGTGATGTTCAATGTTTCCAATCGTTTTGCATCAACGATAGGTAAGGATTCACTTCCCGGCTCCCGCAATCGTTCTTTCCATCGATAATTTGCACGAATACGTGCTATTCGATGTTTGCAATCGTTCTGCATCAACGTTAGGTAAGTATTCACTTCCCGGCTCCCGCAATCGTTCTTTCCATCGATAATTTGCACGAATACGTGCTATTCGATGTTTCCAATCGTTTTGCATCAACGGTAGGTAAGTATTCACTTCCCAGCTCCCGCAATCGTTCTTTCTATGGATAATTTGCACGAATACGTGCTATTCGATGTTTGCAATCGTTTTGCATCGACGGTAGGTAAGGATTCACTTCCCAGCTCCCGCAATCGTTCTTTCTATCGATAATTTGCACGAATACGTGATGTTCGATGTTTTCAATCGTTTTGCATCAACGGTAGGTAAGGAATCACTTCCCGGCTCCCGCAATCGTTCTTTCCATCGATAATTTGCACGAATACGTGCTATTCGATGTTTCCAATCGTTTTGCATCAACGGTAGGTAAGTATTCACTTCCCAGCTCCCGCAATCGTTCTTTCTATGGATAATTTGCACGAATACGTGCTATTCGATGTTTGCAATCGTTTTGCATCGACGGTAGGTAAGGATTCACTTCCCAGCTCCCGCAATCGTTCTTTCTATCGATAATTTGCACGAATACGTGATGTTCGATGTTTTCAATCGTTTTGCATCAACGTTAGGTAAGGATTCACTTCCCGGCTCCCGCAATCGTTCTTTCCATCGATAATTTGCACGAATACGTGGTGTTCGATGTTTCCAATCGTTCTGCATCAACGTTAGGTAAGTATTCACTTCCCAGCTCCCGCACTCGTTCTTTCTATGGATAATTTGCACGAATACGTGCTATTCGATGTTTGCAATCGTTTTGCATCGACGGTAGGTACGGATTCACTTCCCAGCTCCCGCAATCGTTCTTTCCATCGATAATTTGCACGAATACGTGCCATTCGATGTTTCCAATCGTTTTGCATCAACGTTAGGTAAGCATTCACTTCCCGGCTCCCGCAATCGTTCTTTCCATGGATAATTTGCACGAATACGTGCTATTCGATGTTTCCAATCGTTTTGCATCAACGGTAGGTAAGTATTCACTTCCCAGCTCCCACAATCGTTCATTCTACCGATAATTTGCACGAATACGTGATGTTCAATGTTTCCATTCGTTTTGCATCAACGATAGGTAAGGATTCACTTCCCGGCTCCCGCAATCGTTCTTTCCATCGATAATTTGCACGAATACGTGTTATTCGATGTTTGCAATCGTTTTGCATCGACGGTAGGTAAGGATTCACTTCCCAGCTCCCGCAATCGTTCTTTCCATCGATAATTTGCACGAATACGTGCCATTCGATGTTTCCAATCGTTTTGCATCGACGGTAGGTAAGGATTCACTTCCCAGCTCCCGCAATCGTTCTTTCCATCGTTAATTTGCACGAATACGTGCCATTCGATGTTTCCAATCGTTTTGCATCAACGTTAGGTAAGCATTCACTTCCCGGCTCCCGCAATCGTTCTTTCCATCGATAATTTGCACGAATACGTGTTGTTCGATGTTTCCAATCGTTTTGCATCAACGTTAGGTAAGGATTCATTTCCCGGCTCCCGCAATCGTTCTTTCCATCGATAATTTGCACGAATACGTGTTGTTCGATGTTTCCAATCGTTTTGCATCAACGGTAGGTAAGTATTCACTTCCCAGCTCCCGCAATCGTTCTTTCTATGGATAATTTGCACGAATACGTGCTATTCGATGTTTGCAATCGTTTTGCATCGACGGTAGGTAAGGATTCACTTCCCGGCTCCCGCAATCGTTCTTTCCATCGATAATTTGCACGAATACGTGCTATTCGATGTTTGCAATCGTTTTGCATCGACGGTACGTAAGGATTCACTTCCCAGCTCCCGCAATCGTTCTTTCCATCGATAATTTGCACGAATACGTGCCATTCGATGTTTCCAATCGTTTTGCATCGACGGTAGGTAAGGATTCACTTCCCAGCTCCCGCAATCGTTCTTTCTATCGATAATTTGCACGAATACGTGCTATTCGATGTTTCCACTCGTTTTGCATCGACGGTAGGTAAGGATTCACTTCCCAGCTCCCGCAATCGTTCTTTCCATCGATAATTTGCACGAATACGTGCCATTCGATGTTTCCAATCGTTTTGCATCGACGGTAGGTAAGGATTCACTTCCCAGCTCCCGCAATCGTTCTTTCTATCGATAATTTGCACGAATACGTTATGTTCGATGTTTCCAATCGTTTTGCATCAACGTTAGGTAAGCATTCACTTCCCGGCTCCCGCAATCGTTCTTTCCATCGATAATTTGCACGAATACGTGTTGTTCGATGTTTCCAATCGTTTTGCATCAACGTTAGGTAAGGATTCATTTCCCGGCTCCCGCAATCGTTCTTTCCATCGATAATTTGCACGAATACGTGTTGTTCGATGTTTCCAATCGTTTTGCATCAACGGTAGGTAAGTATTCACTTCCCAGCTCCCGCAATCGTTCTTTCTATGGATAATTTGCACGAATACGTGCTATTCGATGTTTGCAATCGTTTTGCATCGACGGTAGGTAAGGATTCACTTCCCAGCTCCCGCAATCGTTCTTTCCATCGATAATTTGCACGAATACGTGCCATTCGATGTTTCCAATCGTTTTGCATCAACGTTAGGTAAGCATTCACTTCCCGGCTCCCGCAATCGTTCTTTCCATGGATAATTTGCACGAATACGTGCTATTCGATGTTTCCAATCGTTTTGCATCAACGGTAGGTAAGTATTCACTTCCCAGCTCCCGCAATCGTTCTTTCTATGGATAATTTGCACGAATACGTGCTATTCGATGTTTGCAATGGTTTTGCATCGACGGTAGGTAAGGATTCACTTCCCAGCTCCCGCAATCGTTCTTTCCATCGATAATTTGCACGAATACGTGCCATTCGATGTTTCCAATCGTTTTGCATAGACGGTAGGTAAGGATTCACTTCCCAGCTCTCGCAATCGTTCTTTCTATCGATAATTTGCACGAATACGTGATGTTCAATGTTTCCAATCGTTTTGCATCAACGATAGGTAAGGATTCACTTCCCGGCTCCCGCAATCGTTCTTTCCATCGATAATTTGCACGAATACGTGCTATTCGATGTTTGCAATCGTTCTGCATCAACGTTAGGTAAGTATTCACTTCCCGGCTCCCGCAATCGTTCTTTCCATCGATAATTTGCACGAATACGTGCTATTCGATGTTTCCAATCGTTTTGCATCAACGGTAGGTAAGTATTCACTTCCCAGCTCCCGCAATCGTTCTTTCTATGGATAATTTGCACGAATACGTGCTATTCGATGTTTGCAATCGTTTTGCATCGACGGTAGGTAAGGATTCACTTCCCAGCTCCCGCAATCGTTCTTTCTATCGATAATTTGCACGAATACGTGATGTTCGATGTTTTCAATCGTTTTGCATCAACGGTAGGTAAGGAATCACTTCCCGGCTCCCGCAATCGTTCTTTCCATCGATAATTTGCACGAATACGTGCTATTCGATGTTTCCAATCGTTTTGCATCAACGTTAGGTAAGGATTCACTTCCCGGCTCCCGCAATCGTTCTTTCCATCGATAATTTGCACGAATACGTGGTGTTCGATGTTTCCAATCGTTCTGCATCAACGTTAGGTAAGTATTCACTTCCCAGCTCCCGCACTCGTTCTTTCTATGGATAATTTGCACGAATACGTGCTATTCGATGTTTGCAATCGTTTTGCATCGACGGTAGGTACGGATTCACTTCCCAGCTCCCGCAATCGTTCTTTCCATCGATAATTTGCACGAATACGTGCCATTCGATGTTTCCAATCGTTTTGCATAGACGGTAGGTAAGGATTCAATTCCCAGCTCTCGCAATCGTTCTTTCTATCGATAATTTGCACGAATACGTGATGTTCAATGTTTCCAATCGTTTTGCATCAACGATAGGTAAGGATTCACTTCCCGGCTCCCGCAATCGTTCTTTCCATCGATAATTTGCACGAATACGTGCTATTCGATGTTTGCAATCGTTTTGCATCGACGGTAGGTAAGGATTCACTTCCCAGCTCCCGCAATCGTTCTTTCCATCGATAATTTGCACGAATACGTGCCATTCGATGTTTCCAATCGTTTTGCATCGACGGTAGGTAAGGATTCACTTCCCAGCTCCCGCAATCGTTCTTTCTATCGATAATTTGCACGAATACGTGCTATTCGATGTTTCCAATCGTTTTGCATCGACGGTAGGTAAGGATTCACTTCCCAGCTCCCGCAATCGTTCTTTCCATCGATAATTTGCACGAATACGTGCCATTCGATGTTTCCAATCGTTTTGCATCGACGGTAGGTAAGGATTCACTTCCCAGCTCCCGCAATCGTTCTTTCTATCGATAATTTGCACGAATACGTTATGTTCGATGTTTCCAATCGTTTTGCATCAACGTTAGGTAAGCATTCACTTCCCGGCTCCCGCAATCGTTCTTTCCATCGATAATTTGCACGAATACGTGTTGTTCGATGTTTCCAATCGTTTTGCATCAACGTTAGGTAAGGATTCATTTCCCGGCTCCCGCAATCGTTCTTTCCATCGATAATTTGCACGAATACGTGTTGTTCGATGTTTCCAATCGTTTTGCATCAACGGTAGGTAAGTATTCACTTCCCAGCTCCCGCAATCGTTCTTTCTATGGATAATTTGCACGAATACGTGCTATTCGATGTTTGCAATCGTTTTGCATCGACGGTAGGTAAGGATTCACTTCCCAGCTCCCGCAATCGTTCTTTCCATCGATAATTTGCACGAATACGTGCCATTCGATGTTTCCAATCGTTTTGCATCAACGTTAGGTAAGCATTCACTTCCCGGCTCCCGCAATCGTTCTTTCCATGGATAATTTGCACGAATACGTGCTATTCGATGTTTCCAATCGTTTTGCATCAACGGTAGGTAAGTATTCACTTCCCAGCTCCCGCAATCGTTCTTTCTATGGATAATTTGCACGAATACGTGCTATTCGATGTTTGCAATCGTTTTGCATCGACGGTAGGTAAGGATTCACTTCCCAGCTCCCGCAATCGTTCTTTCCATCGATAATTTGCACGAATACGTGCCATTCGATGTTTCCAATCGTTTTGCATAGACGGTAGGTAAGGATTCACTTCCCAGCTCTCGCAATCGTTCTTTCTATCGATAATTTGCACGAATACGTGATGTTCAATGTTTCCAATCGTTTTGCATCAACGATAGGTAAGGATTCACTTCCCGGCTCCCGCAATCGTTCTTTCCATCGATAATTTGCACGAATACGTGCTATTCGATGTTTGCAATCGTTCTGCATCAACGTTAGGTAAGTATTCACTTCCCGGCTCCCGCAATCGTTCTTTCCATCGATAATTTGCACGAATACGTGCTATTCGATGTTTCCAATCGTTTTGCATCAACGGTAGGTAAGTATTCACTTCCCAGCTCCCGCAATCGTTCTTTCTATGGATAATTTGCACGAATACGTGCTATTCGATGTTTGCAATCGTTTTGCATCGACGGTAGGTAAGGATTCACTTCCCAGCTCCCGCAATCGTTCTTTCTATCGATAATTTGCACGAATACGTGATGTTCGATGTTTTCAATCGTTTTGCATCAACGGTAGGTAAGGAATCACTTCCCGGCTCCCGCAATCGTTCTTTCCATCGATAATTTGCACGAATACGTGCTATTCGATGTTTCCAATCGTTTTGCATCAACGTTAGGTAAGGATTCACTTCCCGGCTCCCGCAATCGTTCTTTCCATCGATAATTTGCACGAATACGTGGTGTTCGATGTTTCCAATCGTTCTGCATCAACGTTAGGTAAGTATTCACTTCCCAGCTCCCGCACTCGTTCTTTCTATGGATAATTTGCACGAATACGTGCTATTCGATGTTTGCAATCGTTTTGCATCGACGGTAGGTACGGATTCACTTCCCAGCTCCCGCAATCGTTCTTTCCATCGATAATTTGCACGAATACGTGCCATTCGATGTTTCCAATCGTTTTGCATCAACGTTAGGTAAGCATTCACTTCCCGGCTCCCGCAATCGTTCTTTCCATGGATAATTTGCACGAATACGTGCTATTCGATGTTTCCAATCGTTTTGCATCAACGGTAGGTAAGTATTCACTTCCCAGCTCCCACAATCGTTCATTCTACCGATAATTTGCACGAATACGTGATGTTCAATGTTTCCATTCGTTTTGCATCAACGATAGGTAAGGATTCACTTCCCGGCTCCCGCAATCGTTCTTTCCATCGATAATTTGCACGAATACGTGTTATTCGATGTTTGCAATCGTTTTGCATCGACGGTAGGTAAGGATTCACTTCCCAGCTCCCGCAATCGTTCTTTCCATCGATAATTTGCACGAATACGTGCCATTCGATGTTTCCAATCGTTTTGCATCGACGGTAGGTAAGGATTCACTTCCCAGCTCCCGCAATCGTTCTTTCCATCGTTAATTTGCACGAATACGTGCCATTCGATGTTTCCAATCGTTTTGCATCAACGTTAGGTAAGCATTCACTTCCCGGCTCCCGCAATCGTTCTTTCCATCGATAATTTGCACGAATACGTGTTGTTCGATGTTTCCAATCGTTTTGCATCAACGTTAGGTAAGGATTCATTTCCCGGCTCCCGCAATCGTTCTTTCCATCGATAATTTGCACGAATACGTGTTGTTCGATGTTTCCAATCGTTTTGCATCAACGGTAGGTAAGTATTCACTTCCCAGCTCCCGCAATCGTTCTTTCTATGGATAATTTGCACGAATACGTGCTATTCGATGTTTGCAATCGTTTTGCATCGACGGTAGGTAAGGATTCACTTCCCAGCTCCCGCAATCGTTCTTTCCATCGATAATTTGCACGAATACGTGCCATTCGATGTTTCCAATCGTTTTGCATCAACGTTAGGTAAGCATTCACTTCCCGGCTCCCGCAATCGTTCTTTCCATGGATAATTTGCACGAATACGTGCTATTCGATGTTTCCAATCGTTTTGCATCAACGGTAGGTAAGTATTCACTTCCCAGCTCCCGCAATCGTTCTTTCTATGGATAATTTGCACGAATACGTGCTATTCGATGTTTGCAATCGTTTTGCATCGACGGTAGGTAAGGATTCACTTCCCAGCTCCCGCAATCGTTCTTTCCATCGATAATTTGCACGAATACGTGCCATTCGATGTTTCCAATCGTTTTGCATAGACGGTAGGTAAGGATTCACTTCCCAGCTCTCGCAATCGTTCTTTCTATCGATAATTTGCACGAATACGTGATGTTCAATGTTTCCAATCGTTTTGCATCAACGATAGGTAAGGATTCACTTCCCGGCTCCCGCAATCGTTCTTTCCATCGATAATTTGCACGAATACGTGCTATTCGATGTTTGCAATCGTTCTGCATCAACGTTAGGTAAGTATTCACTTCCCGGCTCCCGCAATCGTTCTTTCCATCGATAATTTGCACGAATACGTGCTATTCGATGTTTCCAATCGTTTTGCATCAACGGTAGGTAAGTATTCACTTCCCAGCTCCCGCAATCGTTCTTTCTATGGATAATTTGCACGAATACGTGCTATTCGATGTTTGCAATCGTTTTGCATCGACGGTAGGTAAGGATTCACTTCCCAGCTCCCGCAATCGTTCTTTCTATCGATAATTTGCACGAATACGTGATGTTCGATGTTTTCAATCGTTTTGCATCAACGGTAGGTAAGGAATCACTTCCCGGCTCCCGCAATCGTTCTTTCCATCGATAATTTGCACGAATACGTGCTATTCGATGTTTCCAATCGTTTTGCATCAACGTTAGGTAAGGATTCACTTCCCGGCTCCCGCAATCGTTCTTTCCATCGATAATTTGCACGAATACGTGGTGTTCGATGTTTCCAATCGTTCTGCATCAACGTTAGGTAAGTATTCACTTCCCAGCTCCCGCAATCGTTCTTTCTATGGATAATTTGCACGAATACGTGCTATTCGATGTTTGCAATCGTTTTGCATCGACGGTAGGTACGGATTCACTTCCCAGCTCCCGCAATCGTTCTTTCCATCGATAATTTGCACGAATACGTGCCATTCGATGTTTCCAATCGTTTTGCATCAACGTTAGGTAAGCATTCACTTCCCGGCTCCCGCAATCGTTCTTTCCATGGATAATTTGCACGAATACGTGCTATTCGATGTTTCCAATCGTTTTGCATCAACGGTAGGTAAGTATTCACTTCCCAGCTCCCGCAATCGTTCTTTCTATGGATAATTTGCACGAATACGTGCTATTCGATGTTTGCAATCGTTTTGCATCGACGGTAGGTAAGGATTCACTTCCCAGCTCCCGCAATCGTTCTTTCCATCGATAATTTGCACGAATACGTGCCATTCGATGTTTCCAATCGTTTTGCATCGACGGTAGGTAAGGATTCACTTCCCAGCTCCCGCAATCGTTCTTTCTATCGATAATTTGCACGAATACGTGCTATTCGATGTTTCCACTCGTTTTGCATCGACGGTAGGTAAGGATTCACTTCCCAGCTCCCGCAATCGTTCTTTCCATCGATAATTTGCACGAATACGTGCCATTCGATGTTTCCAATCGTTTTGCATCGACGGTAGGTAAGGATTCACTTCCCAGCTCCCGCAATCGTTCTTTCTATCGATAATTTGCACGAATACGTTATGTTCGATGTTTCCAATCGTTTTGCATCAACGTTAGGTAAGCATTCACTTCCCGGCTCCCGCAATCGTTCTTTCCACCGATAATTTGCACGAATACGTGTTGTTCGATGTTTCCAATCGTTTTGCATCAACGTTAGGTAAGGATTCATTTCCCGGCTCCCGCAATCGTTCTTTCCATCGATAATTTGCACGAATACGTGTTGTTCGATGTTTCCAATCGTTTTGCATCAACGGTAGGTAAGTATTCACTTCCCAGCTCCCGCAATCGTTCTTTCTATGGATAATTTGCACGAATACGTGCTATTCGATGTTTGCAATCGTTTTGCATCGACGGTAGGTAAGGATTCACTTCCCAGCTCCCGCAATCGTTCTTTCCATCGATAATTTGCACGAATACGTGCCATTCGATGTTTCCAATCGTTTTGCATCAACGTTAGGTAAGCATTCACTTCCCGGCTCCCGCAATCGTTCTTTCCATGGATAATTTGCACGAATACGTGCTATTCGATGTTTCCAATCGTTTTGCATCAACGGTAGGTAAGTATTCACTTCCCAGCTCCCGCAATCGTTCTTTCTATGGATAATTTGCACGAATACGTGCTATTCGATGTTTGCAATGGTTTTGCATCGACGGTAGGTAAGGATTCACTTCCCAGCTCCCGCAATCGTTCTTTCCATCGATAATTTGCACGAATACGTGCCATTCGATGTTTCCAATCGTTTTGCATAGACGGTAGGTAAGGATTCACTTCCCAGCTCTCGCAATCGTTCTTTCTATCGATAATTTGCACGAATACGTGATGTTCAATGTTTCCAATCGTTTTGCATCAACGATAGGTAAGGATTCACTTCCCGGCTCCCGCAATCGTTCTTTCCATCGATAATTTGCACGAATACGTGCTATTCGATGTTTGCAATCGTTCTGCATCAACGTTAGGTAAGTATTCACTTCCCGGCTCCCGCAATCGTTCTTTCCATCGATAATTTGCACGAATACGTGCTATTCGATGTTTCCAATCGTTTTGCATCAACGGTAGGTAAGTATTCACTTCCCAGCTCCCGCAATCGTTCTTTCTATGGATAATTTGCACGAATACGTGCTATTCGATGTTTGCAATCGTTTTGCATCGACGGTAGGTAAGGATTCACTTCCCAGCTCCCGCAATCGTTCTTTCTATCGATAATTTGCACGAATACGTGATGTTCGATGTTTTCAATCGTTTTGCATCAACGGTAGGTAAGGAATCACTTCCCGGCTCCCGCAATCGTTCTTTCCATCGATAATTTGCACGAATACGTGCTATTCGATGTTTCCAATCGTTTTGCATCAACGTTAGGTAAGGATTCACTTCCCGGCTCCCGCAATCGTTCTTTCCATCGATAATTTGCACGAATACGTGGTGTTCGATGTTTCCAATCGTTCTGCATCAACGTTAGGTAAGTATTCACTTCCCAGCTCCCGCACTCGTTCTTTCTATGGATAATTTGCACGAATACGTGCTATTCGATGTTTGCAATCGTTTTGCATCGACGGTAGGTACGGATTCACTTCCCAGCTCCCGCAATCGTTCTTTCCATCGATAATTTGCACGAATACGTGCCATTCGATGTTTCCAATCGTTTTGCATAGACGGTAGGTAAGGATTCAATTCCCAGCTCTCGCAATCGTTCTTTCTATCGATAATTTGCACGAATACGTGATGTTCAATGTTTCCAATCGTTTTGCATCAACGATAGGTAAGGATTCACTTCCCGGCTCCCGCAATCGTTCTTTCCATCGATAATTTGCACGAATACGTGCTATTCGATGTTTGCAATCGTTTTGCATCGACGGTAGGTAAGGATTCACTTCCCAGCTCCCGCAATCGTTCTTTCCATCGATAATTTGCACGAATACGTGCCATTCGATGTTTCCAATCGTTTTGCATCGACGGTAGGTAAGGATTCACTTCCCAGCTCCCGCAATCGTTCTTTCTATCGATAATTTGCACGAATACGTGCTATTCGATGTTTCCAATCGTTTTGCATCGACGGTAGGTAAGGATTCACTTCCCAGCTCCCGCAATCGTTCTTTCCATCGATAATTTGCACGAATACGTGCCATTCGATGTTTCCAATCGTTTTGCATCGACGGTAGGTAAGGATTCACTTCCCAGCTCCCGCAATCGTTCTTTCTATCGATAATTTGCACGAATACGTTATGTTCGATGTTTCCAATCGTTTTGCATCAACGATAGGTAAGCATTCACTTCCCGGCTCCCGCAATCGTTCTTTCCATCGATAATTTGCACGAATACGTGTTGTTCGATGTTTCCAATCGTTTTGCATCAACGTTAGGTAAGGATTCATTTCCCGGCTCCCGCAATCGTTCTTTCCATCGATAATTTGCACGAATACGTGTTGTTCGATGTTTCCAATCGTTTTGCATCAACGGTAGGTAAGTATTCACTTCCCAGCTCCCGCAATCGTTCTTTCTATGGATAATTTGCACGAATACGTGCTATTCGATGTTTGCAATCGTTTTGCATCGACGGTAGGTAAGGATTCACTTCCCAGCTCCCGCAATCGTTCTTTCCATCGATAATTTGCACGAATACGTGCCATTCGATGTTTCCAATCGTTTTGCATCAACGTTAGGTAAGCATTCACTTCCCGGCTCCCGCAATCGTTCTTTCCATGGATAATTTGCACGAATACGTGCTATTCGATGTTTCCAATCGTTTTGCATCAACGGTAGGTAAGGATTCACTTCCCAGCTCTCGCAATCGTTCTTTCTATCGATAATTTGCACGAATACGTGATGTTCAATGTTTCCAATCGTTTTGCATCAACGATAGGTAAGGATTCACTTCCCGGCTCCCGCAATCGTTCTTTCCATCGATAATTTGCACGAATACGTGCTATTCGATGTTTGCAATCGTTCTGCATCAACGTTAGGTAAGTATTCACTTCCCGGCTCCCGCAATCGTTCTTTCCATCGATAATTTGCACGAATACGTGCTATTCGATGTTTCCAATCGTTTTGCATCAACGGTAGGTAAGTATTCACTTCCCAGCTCCCGCAATCGTTCTTTCTATGGATAATTTGCACGAATACGTGCTATTCGATGTTTGCAATCGTTTTGCATCGACGGTAGGTAAGGATTCACTTCCCAGCTCCCGCAATCGTTCTTTCTATCGATAATTTGCACGAATACGTGATGTTCGATGTTTTCAATCGTTTTGCATCAACGGTAGGTAAGGAATCACTTCCCGGCTCCCGCAATCGTTCTTTCCATCGATAATTTGCACGAATACGTGCTATTCGATGTTTCCAATCGTTTTGCATCAACGTTAGGTAAGGATTCACTTCCCGGCTCCCGCAATCGTTCTTTCCATCGATAATTTGCACGAATACGTGGTGTTCGATGTTTCCAATCGTTCTGCATCAACGTTAGGTAAGTATTCACTTCCCAGCTCCCGCACTCGTTCTTTCTATGGATAATTTGCACGAATACGTGCTATTCGATGTTTGCAATCGTTTTGCATCGACGGTAGGTACGGATTCACTTCCCAGCTCCCGCAATCGTTCTTTCCATCGATAATTTGCACGAATACGTGCCATTCGATGTTTCCAATCGTTTTGCATCAACGTTAGGTAAGCATTCACTTCCCGGCTCCCGCAATCGTTCTTTCCATGGATAATTTGCACGAATACGTGCTATTCGATGTTTCCAATCGTTTTGCATCAACGGTAGGTAAGTATTCACTTCCCAGCTCCCACAATCGTTCATTCTACCGATAATTTGCACGAATACGTGATGTTCAATGTTTCCAATCGTTTTGCATCAACGATAGGTAAGGATTCACTTCCCGGCTCCCGCAATCGTTCTTTCCATCGATAATTTGCACGAATACGTGTTATTCGATGTTTGCAATCGTTTTGCATCGACGGTAGGTAAGGATTCACTTCCCAGCTCCCGCAATCGTTCTTTCCATCGATAATTTGCACGAATACGTGCCATTCGATGTTTCCAATCGTTTTGCATCGACGGTAGGTAAGGATTCACTTCCCAGCTCCCGCAATCGTTCTTTCCATCGTTAATTTGCACGAATACGTGCCATTCGATGTTTCCAATCGTTTTGCATCAACGTTAGGTAAGCATTCACTTCCCGGCTCCCGCAATCGTTCTTTCCATCGATAATTTGCACGAATACGTGTTGTTCGATGTTTCCAATCGTTTTGCATCAACGTTAGGTAAGGATTCACTTCCCAGCTCCCGCAATCGTTCTTTCTATGGATAATTTGCACGAATACGTGCTATTCGATGTTTGCAATCGTTTTGCATCGACGGTAGGTACGGATTCACTTCCCAGCTCCCGCAATCGTTCTTTCCATCGATAATTTGCACGAATACGTGCCATTCGATGTTTCCAATCGTTTTGCATCAACGTTAGGTAAGCATTCACTTCCCGGCTCCCGCAATCGTTCTTTCCATCGATAATTTGCACGAATACGTGTTGTTCGATGTTTCCAATCGTTTTGCATCAACGTTAGGTAAGGATTCACTTCCCGGCTCCCGCAATCGTTCTTTCCATGGATAATTTGCACGAATACGTGCTATTCGATGTTTCCAATCGTTTTGCATCAACGGTAGGTAAGTATTCACTTCCCAGCTCCCGCAATCGTTCTTTCTATGGACAATTTGCACGAATACGTGCTATTCGATGTTTGCAATCGTTTTGCATCGACGGTAGGTAAGGATTCACTTCCCAGCTCCCGCAATCGTTCTTTCCATCGATAATTTGCACGAATACGTGCCATTCGATGTTTCCAATCGTTCTGCATCGACGGTAGGTAAGGATTCACTTCCCAGCTCCCGCAATCGTTCTTTCTATCGATAATTTGCACGAATACGTGCTATTCGATGTTTCCAATCGTTTTGCATCAACGGTAGGTAAGTATTCACTTCCCAGCTCCCGCAATCGTTCTTTCTATCGATAATTTGCACGAATACGTGATGTTCAATGTTTCCAATCGTTTTGCATCAACGATAGGTAAGGATTCACTTCCCAGCTCCCGCAATCGTTCTTTCCATCGATAATTTGCACGAATACGTGCCATTCGATGTTTCCAATCGTTTTGCATCGACGGTAGGTAAGGATTCACTTCCCAGCTCCCGCAATCGTTCTTTCTATCGATAATTTGCACGAATACGTGCTATTCGATGTTTCCAATCGTTTTGCATCGACGGTAGGTAAGGATTCACTTCCCAGCTCCCGCAATCGTTCTTTCCATCGATAATTTGCACGAATACGTGCCATTCGATGTTTCCAATCGTTTTGCATCGACGGTAGGTAAGGATTCACTTCCCAGCTCCCGCAATCGTTCTTTCTATCGATAATTTGCACGAATACGTGTTGTTCGATGTTTCCAATCGTTTTGCATCAACGTTAGGTAAGGATTCATTTCCCGGCTCCCGCAATCGTTCTTTCCATCGATAATTTGCACGAATACGTGCTATTCGATGTTTCCAATCGTGTTGCATCGACGGTCGGTAAGCATTCACTTCCCAGCTCCGGCAATCGTTCTTTCCAAATTATCGATAGAAAGAACGATTGCGGGAGCTGGGAAGTGAATCCTTACCTACCGTCGATGCAAAACGATTGCAAACATCGAATAGCACGTATTCGTGCAAAGTATCCATAGAAAGCACGATTGCGGGAGCTGGGAAGTGAATACTTACCTACCGTTGATGCAAAACGATTGGAAACATCGAATAGCACGTATTCGTGCAAATTATCGATGGAAAGAACGATTGCGGGAGCCGGGAAGTGAATGCTTACCTACCGTTGATGCAAAACGATTGGAAACATCGAATAGCACGTATTCGTGCAAATTATCGATGGAAAGAACGATTGCGGGAGCCGGGAAGTGAATGCTTACCTAACGTTGATGCAAAACGATTGGAAACATCGAACATAACGTATTCGTGCAAATTATCGATAGAAAGAACGATTGCGGGAGCTGGGAAGTGAATCCGTACCTACCGTCGATGCAAAACGATTGCAAACATCGAATAGCACGTATTCGTGCAAATTATCCATAGAAAGAACGATTGCGGGAGCTGGGAAGTGAATACTTACCTAACGTTGATGCAAAACGATTGGAAACATCGAACACCACGTATTCGTGCAAATTATCGATGGAAAGAACGATTGCGGGAGCCGGGAAGTGAATCCTTACCTACCGTTGATGCAAAACGATTGGAAACATCGAACATCACGTATTCGTGCAAATTATTGATAGAAAGAACGATTGCGGGAGCTGGGAAGTGAATCCTTACCTACCGTCGATGCAAAACGATTGGAAACATCGAATAGCACGTATTCGTGCAAATTATCGATGGAAAGAACGATTGCGGGAGCCGGGAAGTGAATCCTTACCTACCGTTGATGCAAAACGATTGGAAACATTGAACATCACGTATTCGTGCAAATTATCGATAGAAAGAACGATTGCGGGAGCTGGGAAGTGAATCCTTACCTACCGTCGATGCAAAACGATTGGAAACATCGAATATCACGTATTCGTGCCAATTATCCAATCGTTTTGCATCGACGGTAGGTAAGGATTCACTTCCCGGCTCCCGCAATCGTTCTTTCCATCGATAATTTGCACGAATACGTGGTGTTCGATGTTTCCAATCGTTCTGCATCAACGTTAGGTAAGTATTCACTTCCCA
Organism: Nomada ferruginata; assembly: GCA_963583965.1. Lineage (NCBI taxonomy): Eukaryota > Metazoa > Arthropoda > Insecta > Hymenoptera > Apidae > Nomada > Nomada ferruginata. Next base: position 217,048 of record OY757225.1, on the reverse strand, counting down.
GCTCCCGCAATCGTTCTTTCTATGGATAATTTGCACGAATACGTGCTATTCGATGTTTGCAATCGTTTTACATCGACGGTAGGTACGGATTCACTTCCCAGCTCCCGCAATCGTTCTTTCCATCGATAATTTGCACGAATACGTGCCATTCGATGTTTCCAATCGTTTTGCATCAACGTTAGGTAAGCATTCACTTCCCGGCTCCCGCAATCGTTCTTTCCATGGATAATTTGTACGAATACGTGCTATTCGATGTTTCCAATCGTTTTGCATCAACGGTAGGTAAGTATTCACTTCCCAGCTCCCGCAATCGTTCTTTCTATGGATAATTTGCACGAATACGTGCTATTCGATGTTTGCAATCGTTTTGCATCGACGGTAGGTAAGGATTCACTTCCCAGCTCCCGCAATCGTTCTTTCCATCGATAATTTGCACGAATACGTGCCATTCGATGTTTCCAATCGTTTTGCATCAACGTTAGGTAAGCATTCACTTCCCGGCTCCCGCAATCGTTCTTTCCATGGATAATTTGCACGAATACGTGCTATTCGATGTTTCCAATCGTTTTGCATCAACGGTAGGTAAGGATTCACTTCCCAGCTCCCGCAATCGTTCTTTCCATCGATAATTTGCACGAATACGTGCCATTCGATGTTTCCAATCGTTTTGCATAGACGGTAGGTAAGGATTCCCTTCCCAGCTCTCGCAATCGTTCTTTCTATCGATAATTTGCACGAATACGTGATGTTCAATGTTTCCAATCGTTTTGCATCAACGATAGGTAAGGATTCACTTCCCGGCTCCCGCAATCGTTCTTTCCATCGATAATTTGCACGAATACGTGCTATTCGATGTTTGCAATCGTTTTGCATCGACGGTAGGTAAGGATTCACTTCCCAGCTCCCGCAATCGTTCTTTCCATCGATAATTTGCACGAATACGTGCCATTCGATGTTTCCAATCGTTTTGCATCGACGGAAGGTAAGGATTCACTTCCCAGCTCCCGCAATCGTTCTTTCTATCGATAATTTGCACGAATACGTGCTATTCGATGTTTCCAATCGTTTTGCATCGACGGTAGGTAAGGATTCACTTCCCAGCTCCCGCAATCGTTCTTTCCATCGATAATTTGCACGAATACGTGCCATTCGATGTTTCCAATCGTTTTGCATCGACGGTAGGTAAGGATTCACTTCCCAGCTCCCGCAATCGTTCTTTCTATCGATAATTTGCACGAATACGTTATGTTCGATGTTTCCAATCGTTTTGCATCAACGTTAGGTAAGCATTCACTTCCCGGCTCCCGCAATCGTTCTTTCCATCGATAATTTGCACGAATACGTGTTGTTCGATGTTTCCAATCGTTTTGCATCAACGTTAGGTAAGGATTCATTTCCCGGCTCCCGCAATCGTTCTTTCCATCGATAATTTGCACGAATACGTGTTGTTCGATGTTTCCAATCGTTTTGCATCAACGGTAGGTAAGTATTCACTTCCCAGCTCCCGCAATCGTTCTTTCTATGGATAATTTGCACGAATACGTGCTATTCGATGTTTGCAATCGTTTTGCATCGACGGTAGGTAAGGATTCACTTCCCAGCTCCCGCAATCGTTCTTTCCATCGATAATTTGCACGAATACGTGCCATTCGATGTTTCCAATCGTTTTGCATCAACGTTAGGTAAGCATTCACTTCCCGGCTCCCGCAATCGTTCTTTCCATGGATAATTTGCACGAATACGTGCTATTCGATGTTTCCAATCGTTTTGCATCAACGGTAGGTAAGTATTCACTTCCCAGCTCCCGCAATCGTTCTTTCTATGGATAATTTGCACGAATACGTGCTATTCGATGTTTGCAATCGTTTTGCATCGACGGTAGGTAAGGATTCACTTCCCAGCTCCCGCAATCGTTCTTTCCATCGATAATTTGCACGAATACGTGCCATTCGATGTTTCCAATCGTTTTGCATCGACGGTAGGTAAGGATTCACTTCCCAGCTCCCGCAATCGTTCTTTCTATCGATAATTTGCACGAATACGTGCTATTCGATGTTTCCAATCGTTTTGCATCGACGGTAGGTAAGGATTCACTTCCCAGCTCCCGCAATCGTTCTTTCCATCGATAATTTGCACGAATACGTGCCATTCGATGTTTCCAATCGTTTTGCATCGACGGTAGGTAAGGATTCACTTCCCAGCTCCCGCAATCGTTCTTTCTATCGATAATTTGCACGAATACGTGTTGTTCGATGTTTCCAATCGTTTTGCATCAACGTTAGGTAAGGATTCATTTCCCGGCTCCCGCAATCGTTCTTTCCATCGATAATTTGCACGAATACGTGCTATTCGATGTTTCCAATCGTGTTGCATCGACGGTCGGTAAGCATTCACTTCCCAGCTCCGGCAATCGTTCTTTCCAAATTATCGATAGAAAGAACGATTGCGGGAGCTGGGAAGTGAATCCTTACCTACCGTCGATGCAAAACGATTGCAAACATCGAATAGCACGTATTCTTGCAAATTATCCATAGAAAGAACGATTGCGGGAGCTGGGTAGTGAATCCTTACCTACCGTCGATGCAAAACGATTGGAAACATCGAATAGCACGTATTCGTGCAAATTATCGATGGAAAGAACGATTGCGGGAGCTGGGATGTGAATCCTTACCTACCGTCGATGCAAAACGATTGCAAACATCGTATAGCACGTGTTACGTCCTCGTCGGGATCCGTGTTGCCCAACGGCAACGTGCGCCAAATCTTCAACAGGATACGCTCGCAATTTCGATCTGTGACTGGTCTCTTAGGACAGTCAACCGGGATCGGGACGTTAAGATGCGGTGGGGTCAGGAAAACAATTGGTATCGATTGTTTATGAGTTATATTTACGTCCACTTTCTTTTTTTTTCTTATTTAATACAGTGGAGGCCGTTACATTATTCCTCGCGGAGAAATATAGTTTGAAATAACAACGTATGATACTCTTCCGGGACCGGCTCGCCTTCGGGGACGTTTGGTTGACCAGGGAACCGGTCGCTAATAAATACGGGATAATATCCCGGGTAATTCGGATAAATCTGTTGATGTGGCCACTCCTCGTCGCTGTCCGGAGGGTCGAGTTGCTGTTGCGGGGATGGGGGACTGACCGGGGGGTCGATATAGGGCCGGTAGTATTCGGGCGTGGTTGCCCTTGAATCTACCGAGGATGTAGTTGTCTGAGCCGGGGATGACGAGTAAACTAGTTGTCGTCTAGCGAAGGGCTGCGGAGTTTGTTCGGATGCGTGGGAGATGGGGGAGTATGAGATGGACAAAGGCGATGCGTGAGGCGAGGAAGGCAACACGGGTATTTGGGCGGAGGGACCCCGCGAAGTCGAGGGCTCGGGCGAACCCCCAACTGTCAAGTCGATGATGGTCGGAACGGCGCCAGCGGTTGTCGAGTCGATCGGCGCCCGTGGAGAATCCAGCGTCAGGTCGACTGGCGCCGGTGGAGAATCTAACGTCAGGTCGATCAACGGCCCAGTCTCTTGCGCCAATTGCACGCGACGGGCGGCGATCAGCTCCCGGCGCCTGATATTGTGGCGGAGCCGCGACTGGACCCCTCTCCTACGCCTTCGCCTATTTCCAGCGGGCATCTGCCGAACACATTCGGCGAGTAGTAAGTTGTTCGTATAAAATGGAAGACCGATGAAATGTCAAGTGTTACTGTTTATTAATGCTCACCTTTACCTATCGGTCGACTACAGTTGAGAGTACAAGTAGCAAATGGTGGATCGTGCTGACGATTTGCCGCTTACAGGCACAACTACAACGAACTCGTCGAACTTCACCGTTAGACTGCCGGATTGAACTTCACTCGTATAGAACTTGATGTTTCTAACTTCTCGGTTGGAACTGAACTGCCTTGCGACCGTTCGCTCCGGTCTTTTATTCCTCCCAGGTGCTGACGCAGCAGCCCCTACTGCCGCAGCCAGAAGATGCTGATGCAGCAGGGGCCACCGTCCTGGGAACGACTGTTCCGCGACGGTTCTCGCGCTTCGTATCTTTGCAACGTGTGCATTCCTGAGCGACAGTTGTTATCGCTCTCGCGACGGTTCTCGCGCTTCGTATCTTTGCAACGTGTGCATTCCTGAGCGACAGTTGTTATCGCTCTCGCGACGGTTCTCGCGCTTCGTATCTTTGCAACGTGTGCATTCCTGAGCGACAGTTGTTATCGCTCTGGGAACGGATGCTGATGCATCGAGGTATATCGTCTTGTTCAGCGGATTATTACCCGATCCTTTCCCAGGCCTTGACTCTGGAATGCCCACGTGCGAGACAGCGCTATCCCTTCGCTATTGTCGTCAGCACTTATCCGTGCTTGTCCTAAACTTGAAAGGACAAACACAGATTGGTCCGCACACCCTGATTCGTCACGGTTCTTAATCTACGTATTCTTATAATCTATCTTATCATAGGTGAGTCAGCATACTCACGTTTACCCCTGGTTTCTTAACTTAAGAAGTTGCTTAGACTTAATGCTACCATCAGGACAATTATCAGTGTGTGTGTGTGTGTGTGTGTGGCCGTACGTCGATGTGTGGTAGAGAACTGCCCTGTATCCATATCGTGTGCCGATTCGGATGCGCGCTGCACCTACGGATCGTCACGTTTCGGAGGATCCCGGGACGTGACACCTTCCCCCTTGGGAAGCAAATTTCTGGAGGAAATTTGCTCCAGTTCGCGAATGGTTTGCCTGAACTCTCGGAGTGTCGGTTTCGGTGGAGAAGCGGTAGTTGATGTTCCTTGTGGAAAAGCTTCCACGTCGCGGGATGCCGCGTATTGTCTGCTTCTTTCGCCTTTCCGGATCAAGAGGTGCGACAGGGAACTCCACACAGCACCGATGAGTTGGAAACCGCATCCGTAGATCGCGTGTAGCTGGTATCCATGAATGAATGTATCGGCAACTGCTTTTACGAATTTCAGCAGGACGAATATTGCCAATATTCCTGCGCTGGCTGATCCAAACGTAATGAATCCGTTCCAAAAGCGTGAAACTGCGTCTTCGGCCAATTTTGCCATGGTTTCCTCGTCGAACATGCTCGTTAGGGATATCGATCCTTGCGCCACGCCCTTTCCCGTCGCTCCCCTGACGATCGTGTTCAAAACCGCCGCCTTTTCGGCCGGGAACATGATGTGGTCTCGCAAGTTTTCCAAGTCTCCTTGCGTGTAAATACCGCTGGTTGCGAGTGTCGCCGGGGCGGTGTAACGCCAATTTGTACGCGTCATAGGGTGTAGCACGTGCGGCTGGCCTACCTCGACCGGCCGAGGGGAGATTCGATGCCAGGCTTGATTGATCACGTACATCACGGGGAGGACGTGACTGCATTCTCTCTGTGTCCCGTGAGCGGTAACAATGTGGGATTTCGGCGTGATAAACGCCGAACGGTTTCCGTGCCAAACTGGCAATTCTGTGTAACATTCGTTCGAATGTCTCACCCTCACTTGTACCGGTACGCATTTGATGATGTGGATGACTTCACCGGCTGTTAACGCCATGTGTCCTGGGGACTTCATGACGGTGTAGGCGAATTCGTCCGGTTTCAAAGTGGCCACTGCGAGAGCGTTGCTGAGCACTTGTTGCTCCAGGAGACATCGTTGTTTCAATAAATTTTGATACAACGTCGTCATTTGCGTTTTGACGTGTCTCTCGACGTATACGAATTTAGAATTTATGTACGTGAAAATGTCTAAATTTTCAACCGGTAGTTTCTTCGGTTGCGTGAATGTTCGCTCTCTGGTGGTTTCCAGTATGAACAGTTTCGGATGTTCCGTTTGCGAGAGGGTGTAGCCGCACAAGTGTTGTTCGCCCACCTTGGAGAGAGCGAACGTTATGTCTTGCGTGGTAAGAGCATAGACCGGTGAGTCGGTTCGCTGCTTGTCTTCTTCGGTAATTTTGGACGCGATACCCTCGTATAGCACGTCGTATCGGTCGAATTTACAAGACGACGGCGGGAAAGGACTCCAGAAGGTGTGTCCATTCTCGCTGTCCAGGCAGAATCCGCTTTGGAAACTGCAGATGGTTCCTGATTTTAGAATGATCTTGTCGGCGTCCATTCGTACCGGGACGTTGGCGGATTTAATCGAAAATTTGGCCACCGCTTGCACCACGACGCTTTCCCAAGTTCCGTAGGGGTCGGAGAATTGGGCGCCGGTGCAACGGCCGTCGTTCGTCAAAGTCCCAGCCATGGTAAACGTTCGAGTTGTAGTTTTGTTTACCGTCAGTCCGGTTATGTAGCCGTTGTTTCCCAAGGAGAACGAGCCGTCCTCGTGCATGCGCTTGCATTGTTGGTCGGTTATGTCCTCGAGATATTCGTTCAGGCCGTTGTGGACAGCGGAGATGTGCGAGTGCATGCCGCAGTGGTACACTATTCTTGATATTTCGATTCTACACGAAATGACCGGTGCGTAGTTGAATTCCGAGAGTTGAAGCAGCTGAATGTAGACTTCTCGAGACTGTGTCTTGATTGGTGTGATGTCGCAATCCCCGATCGAATTGAGCGACACCGTAGTTACGTTCAGATGTTGTCCGTTGCAATCGTAACCGACGAGAGCCCAGGCAACTCGAGCGTAAATCAATATTAACATACATAGGAACATGGTGAATTCCTGTACAAAGAAACAAAACAAAATAACGATTCTTTACATTACCGCACTCGCTTTAATACTGGAATTCGCGTTTGTAGGGACTATACGCGAGTACGCATTACTCTCTAATTACGCGGCGTGAAACGTTTCGATCGATCGACGTCAGCGACGAGGCCACTGTTGGCCGCTTCCGGTAATTGGTTTAGGTTTGGGTTTGGTTGTCGGTGGGGGCGGGGGCGGGGGCGCTCTCAGCGGCGTCCCAATTCGTCTTGACGTTGCCGCCTTCCTACGAACCCATAGCCCCGATCCAAACTCGTCGGCGCGCGTTAATTCACCATCGCGTGATCACGTCAACGACGCGTCCCGTTTGCACCGCCCATTCCTCTGAAGTGGACATTTCGAAGTACGTCTCGATACATTCGGTGCATTCCTGTGCCGGTCTTACGACGACGAAGTTCTCGTTGCACAGGATGCAGTTGGCGATGGGCAGTGTGGCGTCGTGGTTGCACAGATTGTGCCAGCCTCCTGGCTGGTACGTTTGTTGGACCACGGGTGGCAGTTTGGCGTAACAGGGCACGCACACTCGTCTCCCGGTCCGCACGTATATGCAAGCCGTATCTCTGTTTATCGTCATGCAATATAATTCCGACAGCTCGCCGTAAGCCTGGGGATGGGTCGCAGGAAGGACCCCGTCCCAGGGGCCTTGGAACTCTTGGTCCTCGACCTCCTCTTCCAAAAATTCGCAGGGGATTTTCATTCTGCAAATTGCATTGTCACGCGTTGAGTGCGCGCTTCTCGAAGGAATCTGGTTGCGCCGTCGGCCGATCGATCGCTTACATTCTATTTTTCAGATACGCTAGCTTCAGTTTATTCATATGTACTGTTCGCGGACTACCGTCGATGGAGATTTTGACGTTCTGATTAGATAGTATCTCGATGACTTTGTGTGGACCGGTGTATTGGTCCGCGAATTTTCCCTTTCGGGGTTCCCGGATCATGTACACCAGGTCTCCTGTTTTAAAGTTCTGCGGGTTTATTGCCCGATCGTAGTATTCTTTCGATCTGATCTTCGCGAGCTGAAGGTTGTCGCGAGCTTTCGCTTGAACGTCGTCGATCTTATAGTAGAGATCCCGCAGGTAGTCCGCGTACGTTGGCTCCAGATTCTCGCTGATTGGTTTTTCGCTCGCGGGTTCCCTGGCTATTCGCCCAAACACTAATTCGTGCGGCGAGAATCTGGTCCCCTCGTGTACCGACGTGTTGTACGAAAACATTGCCAGATCCAACCAGTCGTCCCAGCTGTTACGACCGTTGTCTATGTACTGCTTAAGATACTCCACTAATACGTGGTGAGACCTCTCGATGGAACCGTTGCTCTGCGGATGATATGCCGACGTGACGTAATGTTTTATATGAAATTTCTTTGCCACGTTCTTCATCAATGAGGATGTAAAATTCGTTCCCTGATCGGTCAGGATCGCTCGAGGCGATCCGAAACGGCAGATAAGATTTTTAACGAACGCGTCCGCGATGTCCGCAGAGGTGGTTCGTTCGAGAGGTATGGCGAGGGAATATTTGGTTAGTAGATCCTGCATGGTTAGTATGTATTTGTTGCCCTTTTTGGTGCTAGGCAAGGGTCCGACGATGTCCATACTGACTTTGTCGAACGCTTTGCCGGGCGTATCGGTCAGTATCATAGGTTGTTTGGTCTTGATTCTCGTGAGTTTTTTCAGTTGGCACTCCTTGCACTCTCTCACGAATCGTTGGATCTCCTTCTTCATGTTGTCCCAATTGTGCAGTTGCCTTATCCTGTGGTAGGTCTTCGTCACCCCTTTGTGTCCTCCCGATGCCGACGCGTGCTTCTCCTCGATGATCGTTTGCCTGGCCTCTGGTGGCGGAACGGTCACTTCTCCCGTGCAAATGGTGATCCGAACGTTCTCGTCATGGAATACGTTCTTTAGTTCGTTCATGACGTATCGCCATGGTACTTCGTCCAGACTCTCAGTTCGAGCGATGGAGAACGATCGTAGGTCCTTTTCTCTGATCACGTCCAGCAACGAGGACAAACAGCCCTGTACGTTTTGGGGTTCTATACGCGTCCTCTGGTTTTCCTTCACCGGCAGGGCAATGAGGTATTTACCTTGCTCGGTCTTCAGTCGGGCTCGTTCGATTGTTAAATCGACGTAGGACGTCAAGAGGCCCGATCGTGCGATCTCCTTTGCCCCCTCGTCGATCGGACTCCCTTGCATGTCGATGAATATGACTTTGTGGTCCTTCAGTTTTGGTAACGAGTCTCGAACTTCCCTGATAACATACGCCGGACTGCGCGTGTACGGAAACACGTTGGTGTCTTCCGTCGTGTCGATCGTGGGTGAAGCGTCGACGATTAGGTCGTCCCCTTCCCCCTCAGAATTGGGAAATTCTTCCAGCCAGTTCCGGGGTCGAACTTCGACGACTTCCTCTGCTGGTTCTTCGAGTCGCATCGACTGTTGGAGTTCTTGCGTGTCGACGACTCGGTCTCCCGGGGGCGTGTTCGAGTGGGGAGGCGAGTCCACCGACGTGTCGGGGTCTCGAAACAGAGATATTCTTTTCCGTTCCGGCGATTGCAACGGCGATCCCGGACGCTTCTTCTCCTTCGGTCGCGGATCGTAAATCAGTGAGTCGTCCGACGACGAAGAGGGGAAAAATCTCCTCTTAGGTCGCGGCTCTTCTGCTTCTTCGTCAGCTTCCTCCTGACGCTTTCTTATCGGGAGGCAAACCTCCGGCGGGTTTCTCGACAAGGCGTCCGCGTTGGCGTTCGCTCGTCCACACTTGTGCTGTATCTCGAACTCGTAGTCCGATAGTTTTAGCTTCCACTTCCATATCCGCGACGTCGGATCTTTGATGGAGTTTAGCCACACCAACGGTTTGTGGTCGGTGATTATGTTGAATTTCCGTCCGTACAGGTACGGTCTGAAGTGAGTGACGCAGTAAAGTATGGCCAAACACTCCTTCTCGATGGTCGAGTACTTTTGTTCAGCAGCGTTTAGTAATCGAGAGGCGTAAGCGACGGGCAAATCCTTCCCTATCGGTCCTTGACTCAAGACTCCTCCGATCGCGTATCCGGACGCGTCGGTCGTTAGGTTGAACGTTTTACTGAAATCCGGGTACTGCAATATGGGTTCTGTTATCAGCGCGTTTCTCAACGTCTCGAACGCCTTTTCCTGGTCAGCGTCCCACGCGAATTTTGTATCCTTCTTCAACAATCGAGTCAAGGGTTTGGCGGTTTTGGAGAATTCGGGGATGAATCTCCGATAGTATCCCGCCAATCCTAGAAATTGTTTTATTCCCTTCGGCGTTCGGGGTCTAGGGAATCGTTGCACAGCTTCGATCTTTTGAGGGTCCGGTCTGACACCTTCTTCGCTGATGATGTGACCCAGATAATTGACCTCGTGTCTCAAAAATTCGCACTTGTCCGGTTGTAACTGTAATTTAGCGTTTCGCAGTCTTTCCGCCAGTTTCTGAAATTTAATTTGGTGCTCGGCCAACGAGCTCGAGTATATCACGATGTCGTCCAAATAGACGAACAGTTCCGTCCCTTGTAGGCCGGACAAAACGCTGTTCATCAATCTCTGAAAGGTGGCCGGAGCGTTCTTGAGTCCGAACGGCATTCTCGTAAATTGATAGTGTCCGTATGGGGTCGAGAAGGCCGTTTTGTGCGCGTCTCCTTCCGCCATTTTTATTTGATGGAACCCCGACGCTAGGTCGAAGGTTGAGAAATACTTGGCACTGCCCAGTTGGTCCAGTATTTCCGTGATATTGGGCAAGGGGAATGCGTCCCCTATGGTTTTGTCGTTCAATTTCCTATAGTCGATGACCAACCGCCAACGCTTATTTCCGTGGGAGTCCGGTTTCTTCGGTACGATCCACAGCGGCGAGTTATACGGGGACACGGATTCTTCCACGACATCCGTGTCCAACAATTCTTGAATTTGTCTGTTGATTTCCGATCTATGCACCGGGGGGTAACTGTACTGGCGCGTGTTTACCGGAATGTCATCCGTGGTATGGATCTTGTGTTCCAGGATTCCTGTTCCATCCAACGTTTCACCAGGTAAATGGAACCTGTCTTGACTTTTCCTTATCAGCTTCTCGACGCTCGCCCTCTCCTCCGTATTGAGATGCTCCAGTCTCAATAATTCCACGATGGCCTCGAATCGATTTCGAGGGTCCGTCTTGATGACGTTGCACGCCCTTGATTCTGTACGATGATTCGTTTCTTCGAATTCTTCCAGCGTCACCGTGGGTACGGTGATTTTTACCTTCCTGCTCGTCGTATTAACGACCCTGATGTAGGCGCGGCCTTTGCGGTTGGTTACCAGGGCCTCGCCCAAGTAGATTCCCTTGCCTATGTCGATTCTGGGAACGTATCCCTCTCGTATCTCTGGATTCGCTATATTCACTTGTAGCGACGTGGAGCTTCGCTTGGGTACCGACACTTTCGAGGTGGCGAACGGTATGCAAAAGGTTCCCCATTCGACGCGCTTGTGCGCGTAATCTATGGTTGCCCCGTGATCGATCAGGAACTCGGATCCTAAGATCCCGTCCTCTTTGATCAGCAGCGAGTCGTCGACGACGTGGAAATTAACCGGATGGCCCGCAACCTCTATCGACACTTTCCCTAGGGTGGTCAGGTTCGAAGCCGTAATGCCACGTATGTCTAGTACTTCTCGATCGTCTATACTCGCTGTGCTGGTCAGGACCGACTTCTTGATGAGATTTATTTCCGATCCCGAGTCCAGCATTAGATTCGTTATTCCTTGTAAATGGGGGGACACGATTCGCACCGTCGGTACCCTTTGTACGGCGTTGATTCTTATTGAAACAGTTCTTCTAACGACTCTATCTCGTCCTCCTGGTCTTCTTCCTCCTCGCGTTTCTTTTGCTTCGAGTCTTTTGGGGTTTCCCATGCTTTTCGTTCTTGCTTCGGCGCGCTTCTTGCCGACAGTTGCTCTTGATTTTGCTTCGATGTGGAAGCTTCTATTTTCGCTACTCTCGGGCGCTCCTGGGGCTTTCCACTCCGGGCTGCGTCCGGTCTTCCCGGGTGACCGCGTCCGTTTCCCTGGTTCTGTTGAGAGTACGGCACGATTTCTCCGGAATCGACTTTGGCTTTGAAGCGATAGCAATCCTTCAACACGTGTCCGGGTTTCTTGCAATAATTGCACGTGATTCCGGGATTCTTGGGTGGGAAGGTGGCCGGTGGCCGGGGTGGAAAGGTCTTGTTGTTTCCGTAATTGTTGTATCTCTGGGGGTTTCTTTGATCCCTTTGTTGAGGTTCCGCTTGATTCCTTGGAGGGTAGTTGTTTCGTTCCCTATTGAAGCGTTGCGGCGGCGGTTGATAGCTTCGCTGCCTTTCCGCGACTCTCTTTACCTCACGAGTGGCTTTTATCGCCGCACGGTAGGATTCGTCGAGGTCTCTGCAGCCCTCCAGCTTCACTCTGGTGAATACCTCGGCCGGTAAACCGTTGACGAATGCTTCCTGGGAGTCGGTGTCGAGACCTAATTGCAACGCCAACGGTACGGTACCGCGAGCTTGCCTTTCTCCGTCCATGATGGATAGACGCAGGTTACGCACGCGGTCAATGTAGTCGAGTACGTCTTCGCCCGATTTCTGATAGATGGTTCCGAGTTCGCCCCTGTATTCGTTAATGGTTTTACCGGGACCAAACATGTCCTTTAATTTCGTGGAGAACGAGTCCAGATTGGTAACGACCACGTCTTCCACCGCGAGGAACGCATGGCCCCTCAATTTGTTCATCAACAGTTTAACCAAATGGGGTTCCATATGAGCGGGGAGCATCGATTTTGCTCGCTCGCAGGCTCTTAAGAATTGAAACACGGGAGGCTTATGGCCGTCGAACACGGGAACCGTTTCTATGGCATCTTTGATGCGAATCGAAGGGAGATCCGTCACGGGCTTCACGTCGGGCATTTCGGCGTTTGTCCCGCCGGACGTACCCGCCGTATCGTTTGCTCTGTTAGCTTTTATGTCCTGTTCTATTCTCTCTAGTCTCCTGTTCATTGAATTTAAATTGTCGAATTTATCCTCCCACAGGGAGAGCTGTTGCAGCACGAGGTCTAGAGGGGTTGGAGTCGTTTCTTCCGCCATTTCGCGTCACACCTCTTAACGTATGCGATCGTATCCCACCGCTGTCACCAAAAAATTTATATGTTACGTCCTCGTCGGGATCCGTGTTGCCCAACGGCAACGTGCGCCAAATCTTCAACAGGATACGCTCGCAATTTCGATCTGTGACTGGTCTCTTAGGACAGTCAACCGGGATCGGGACGTTAAGATGCGGTGGGGTCAGGAAAACAATTGGTATCGATTGTTTATGAGTTATATTTACGTCCACTTTCTTTTTTTTTCTTATTTAATACAGTGGAGGCCGTTACATTATTCCTCGCGGAGAAATATAGTTTGAAATAACAACGTATGATACTCTTCCGGGACCGGCTCGCCTTCGGGGACGTTTGGTTGACCAGGGAACCGGTCGCTAATAAATACGGGATAATATCCCGGGTAATTCGGATAAATCTGTTGATGTGGCCACTCCTCGTCGCTGTCCGGAGGGTCGAGTTGCTGTTGCGGGGATGGGGGACTGACCGGGGGGTCGATATAGGGCCGGTAGTATTCGGGCGTGGTTGCCCTTGAATCTACCGAAGATGTAGTTGTCTGAGCCGGGGATGACGAGTAAACTAGTTGTCGTCTAGCGAAGGGCTGCGGAGTTTGTTCGGATGCGTGGGAGATGGGGGAGTATGAGATGGACAAAGGCGATGCGTGAGGCGAGGAAGGCAACACGGGTATTTGGGCGGAGGGACCCCGCGAAGTCGAGGGCTCGGGCGAACCCCCAACTGTCAAGTCGATGATGGTCGGAACGGCGCCAGCGGTTGTCGAGTCGATCGGCGCCCGTGGAGAATCCAGCGTCAGGTCGACTGGCGCCGGTGGAGAATCTAACGTCAGGTCGATCAACGGCCCAGTCTCTTGCGCCAATTGCACGCGACGGGCGGCGATCAGCTCCCGGCGCCTGATATTGTGGCGGAGCCGCGACTGGACTCCTCTCCTACGCCTTCGCCTATTTCCAGCGGGCATCTACCGAACACATTCGGCGAGTAGTAAGTTGTTCGTATAAAATGGAAGACCGATGAAATGTCAAGTGTTACTGTTTATTAATGCTCACCTTTACCTATCGGTCGACTACAGTTGAGAGTACAAGTAGCAAATGGTGGATCGTGCTGACGATTTGCCGCTTACAGGCACAACTACAACGAACTCGTCGAACTTCACCGTTAGACTACCGGATTGAACTTCACTCGTATAGAACTTGATGTTTCTAACTTCTCGGTTGGAACTGAACTGCCTTGCGACCGTTCGCTCCGGTCTTTTATTCCTCCCAGGTGCTGACGCAGCAGCCCCTACTGCCGCAGCCAGAAGATGCTGATGCAGCAGGGGCCACCGTCCTGGGAACGACTGTTCCGCGACGGTTCTCGCGCTTCGTATCTTTGCAACGTGTGCATTCCTGAGCGACAGTTGTTATCGCTCTCGCGACGGTTCTCGCGCTTCGTATCTTTGCAACGTGTGCATTCCTGAGCGACAGTTGTTATCGCTCTCGCGACGGTTCTCGCGCTTCGTATCTTTGCAACGTGTGCATTCCTGAGCGACAGTTGTTATCGCTCTGGGAACGGATGCTGATGCATCGAGGTATATCGTCTTGTTCAGCGGATTATTACCCGATCCTTTCCCAGGCCTTGACTCTGGAATGCCCACGTGCGAGACAGCGCTATCCCTTCGCTATTGTCGTCAGCACTTATCCGTGCTTGTCCTAAACTTGAAAGGACAAACACGGATTGGTCCGCACACCCTGATTCGTCACGGTTCTTAATCTACGTATTCTTATAATCTATCTTATCATAGGTGAGTCAGCATACTCACGTTTACCCCTGGTTTCTTAACTTAAGAAGTTGCTTAGACTTAATGCTACCATCAGGACAATTATCAGTGTGTGTGTGTGTGTGTGTGGCCGTACGTCGATGTGTGGTAGAGAACTGCCCTGTATCCATATCGTGTGCCGATTCGGATGCGCGCTGCACCTACGGATCGTCACGTTTCGGAGGATCCCGGGACGTGACTCGTGCCATTCGATGTTTCCAATCGTTTTGCATCAACGTTAGGTAAGCATTCACTTCCCGGCTCCCGCAATCGTTCTTTCCATGGATAATTTGCACGAATACGTGCTATTCGATGTTTCCAATCGTTTTGCATCAACGGTAGGTAAGGATTCACTTCCCAGCTCCCGCAATCGTTCTTTCCATCGATAATTTGCACGAATACGTGCCATTCGATGTTTCCAATCGTTTTGCATAGACGGTAGGTAAGGATTCCCTTCCCAGCTCTCGCAATCGTTCTTTCTATCGATAATTTGCACGAATACGTGATGTTCAATGTTTCCAATCGTTTTGCATCAACGATAGGTAAGGATTCACTTCCCGGCTCCCGCAATCGTTCTTTCCATCGATAATTTGCACGAATACGTGCTATTCGATGTTTGCAATCGTTTTGCATCGACGGTAGGTAAGGATTCACTTCCCAGCTCCCGCAATCGTTCTTCCCATCGATAATTTGCACGAATACGTGCCATTCGATGTTTCCAATCGTTTTGCATCGACGGTAGGTAAGGATTCACTTCCCAGCTCCCGCAATCGTTCTTTCTATCGATAATTTGCACGAATACGTGCTATTCGATGTTTCCAATCGTTTTGCATCGACGGTAGGTAAGGATTCACTTCCCAGCTCCCGCAATCGTTCTTTCCATCGATAATTTGCACGAATACGTGCCATTCGATGTTTCCAATCGTTTTGCATCGACGGTAGGTAAGGATTCACTTCCCAGCTCCCGCAATCGTTCTTTCTATCGATAATTTGCATGAATACGTTATGTTCGATGTTTCCAATCGTTTTGCATCAACGTTAGGTAAGCATTCACTTCCCGGCTCCCGCAATCGTTCTTTCCATCGATAATTTGCACGAATACGTGTTGTTCGATGTTTCCAATCGTTTTGCATCAACGTTAGGTAAGGATTCATTTCCCGGCTCCCGCAATCGTTCTTTCCATCGATAATTTGCACGAATACGTGTTGTTCGATGTTTCCAATCGTTTTGCATCAACGGTAGGTAAGTATTCACTTCCCAGCTCCCGCAATCGTTCTTTCTATGGATAATTTGCACGAATACGTGCTATTCGATGTTTGCAATCGTTTTGCATCGACGGTAGGTAAGGATTCACTTCCCAGCTCCCGCAATCGTTCTTTCCATCGATAATTTGCACGAATACGTGCTATTCGATGTTTCCAATCGTTTTGCATCAACGGTAGGTAAGTATTCACTTCCCAGCTCCCGCAATCGTTCTTTCTATGGATAATTTGCACGAATACGTGCTATTCGATGTTTGCAATCGTTTTGCATCGACGGTAGGTAAGGATTCACTTCCCAGCTCCCGCCATCGTTCTTTCCATCGATAATTTGCACGAATACGTGCCATTCGATGTTTCCAATCGTTTTGCATCGACGGTAGGTAAGGATTCACTTCCCAGCTCCCGCAATCGCTCTTTCTATCGATAATTTGCACGAATACGTGCTATTCGATGTTTCCAATCGTTTTGCATCAACGGTAGGTAAGTATTCACTTCCCAGCTCCCGCAAGCGTTCTTTCTATCGATAATTTGCACGAATACGTGATGTTCAATGTTTCCAATCGTTTTGCATCAACGATAGGTAAGGATTCACTTCCCGGCTCCCGCAATCGTTCTTTCCATCGATAATTTGCACGAATACGTGCTATTCGATGTTTGCAATCGTTTTGCATCGACGGTAGGTAAGGATTCACTTCCCAGCTCCCGCAATCGTTCTTTCTATCGATAATTTGCACGAATACGTGTTGTTCGATGTTTCCAATCGTTTTGCATCAACGTTAGGTAAGGATTCATTTCCCGGCTCCCGCAATCGTTCTTTCCATCGATAATTTGCACGAATACGTGCTATTCGATGTTTCCAATCGTGTTGCATCGACGGTCGGTAAGCATTCACTTCCCAGCTCCGGCAATCGTTCTTTCCAAATTATCGATAGAAAGAACGATTGCGGGAGCTGGGAAGTGAATCCTTACCTACCGTCGATGCAAAACGATTGCAAACATCGAATAGCACGTATTCGTGCAAATTATCCATAGAAAGAACGATTGCGGGAGCTGGGAAGTGAATCCTTACCTACCGTCGATGCAAAACGATTGGAAACATCGAATAGCACGTATTCGTGCAAATTATCGATGGAAAGAACGATCGCGGGAGCTGGGATGTGAATCCTTACCTACCGTCGATGCAAAACGATTGCAAACATCGAATAGCACGTATTCGTGCAAAGTATCCATAGAAAGCACGATTTCGGGAGCTGGGAAGTGAATACTTACCTACCGTTGATGCAAAACGATTGGAAACATCGAATAGCACGTATTCGTGCAAATTATCGATGGAAAGAACGATTGCGGGAGCCGGGAAGTGAATGCTTACCTAACGTTGATGCAAAACGATTGGAAACATCGAACATAACGTATTCGTGCAAATTATCGATGGAAAGAACGATTGCGGGAGCCGGGAAGTGAATCCTTACCTACCGTTGATGCAAAACGATTGGAAACATCGAACATCACGTATTCGTGCAAATTATCGATAGAAAGAACGATTGCGGGAGCTGGGAAGTGAATCCGTACCTACCGTCGATGCAAAACGATTGCAAACATCGAATAGCACGTATTCGTGCAAATTATCCATAGAAAGAACGATTGCGGGAGCTGGGAAGTGAATACTTACCTAACGTTGATGCAAAACGATTGGAAACATCGAACACCACGTATTCGTGCAAATTATCGATGGAAAGAACGATTGCGGGAGCCGGGAAGTGAATCCTTACCTACCGTTGATGCAAAACGATTGGAAACATCGAACATCACGTATTCGTGCAAATTATTGATAGAAAGAACGATTGCGGGAGCTGGGAAGTGAATCCTTACCTACCGTCGATGCAAAACGATTGGAAACATCGAATAGCACGTATTCGTGCAAATTATCGATGGAAAGAACGATTGCGGGAGCCGGGAAGTGAATCCTTACCTACCGTTGATGCAAAACGATTGGAAACATCGAATGGCACGTATTCGTGCAAATTATCGATGGAAAGAACGATTGCGGGAGCTGGGAAGTGAATCCTTACCTACCGTCGATGCAAAACGATTGCAAACATCGAATAGTACGTATTCGTGCAAATTATCGATGGAAAGAACGATTGCGGGAGCTGGGAAGTGAATCCTTACCTACCGTCGATGCAAAACGATTGGAAACATCGAATATCACGTATTCGTGCCAATTATCCAATCGTTTTGCATCGACGGTAGGTAAGGATTCACTTCCCGGCTCCCGCAATCGTTCTTTCCATCGATAATTTGCACGAATACGTGGTGTTCGATGTTTCCAATCGTTCTGCATCAACGTTAGGTAAGTATTCACTTCCCAGCTCCCGCAATCGTTCTTTCTATCGATAATTTGCACGAATACGTGCTATTCGATGTTTCCAATCGTTTTGCATCGACGGTAGGTAAGGATTCACTTCCCAGCTCCCGCAATCGTTCTTTCCATCGATAAATTGCACGAATACGTGCCATTCGATGTTTCCAATCGTTTTGCATCGACGGTAGGTAAGGATTCACTTCCCAGCTCCCGCAATCGTTCTTTCTATCGATAATTTGCACGAATACGTGTTGTTCGATGTTTCCAATCGTTTTGCATCAACGTTAGGTAAGGATTCATTTCCCGGCTCCCGCAATCGTTCTTTCCATCGATAATTTGCACGAATACGTGCTATTCGATGTTTCCAATCGTGTTGCATCGACGGTCGGTAAGCATTCACTTCCCAGCTCCGGCAATCGTTCTTTCCAAATTATCGATAGAAAGAACGATTGCGGGAGCTGGGAAGTGAATCCTTACCTACCGTCGATGCAAAACGATTGCAAACATCGAATAGCACGTATTCGTGCAAATTATCCATAGAAAGAACGATTGCGGGAGCTGGGAAGTGAATCCTTACCTACCGTCGATGCAAAACGATTGGAAACATCGAATAGCACGTATTCGTGCAAATTATCGATGGAAAGAACGATTGCGGGAGCTGGGATGTGAATCCTTACCTACCGTCGATGCAAAACGATTGCAAACATCGAGTAGCACGTATTCGTGCAAAGTATCCATAGAAAGCACGATTTCGGGAGCTGGGAAGTGAATACTTACCTACCGTTGATGCAAAACGATTGGAAACATCGAATATCACGTATTCGTGCCAATTATCCAATCGTTTTGCATCGACGGTAGGTAAGGATTCACTTCCCGGCTCCCGCAATCGTTCTTTCCATCGATAATTTGCACGAATACGTGGTGTTCGATGTTTCCAATCGTTCTGCATCAACGTTAGGTAAGTATTCACTTCCCAGCTCCCGCAATCGTTCTTTCTATGGATAATTTGCACGAATACGTGCTATTCGATGTTTGCAATCGTTTTGCATCGACGGTAGGTACGGATTCACTTCCCAGCTCCCGCAATCTTTCTTTCCATCAATAATTTGCACGAATACCTGCCATTCGATGTTTCCAATCGTTTTGCATCAACGTTAGGTAAGCATTCACTTCCCGGCTCCCGCAATCGTTCTTTCCATGGATAATTTGCACGAATACGTGCTATTCGATGTTTCCAATCGTTTTGCATCAACGGTAGGTAAGTATTCACTTCCCAGCTCCCGCAATCGTTCTTTCTATGGATAATTTGCACGAATACGTGCTATTCGATGTTTGCAATCGTTTTGCATCGACGGTAGGTAAGGATTCACTTCCCAGCTCCCGCAATCGTTCTTTCCATCGATAATTTGCACGAATACGTGCCATTCGATGTTTCCAATCGTTTTGCATCGACGGTAGGTAAGGATTCACTTCCCAGCTCCCGCAATCGTTCTTTCTATCGATAATTTGCACGAATACGTGCTATTCGATGTTTCCAATCGTTTTGCATCAACGGTAGGTAAGTATTCACTTCCCAGCTCCCGCAATCGTTCTTTCTATCGATAATTTGCACGAATACGTGATGTTCAATGTTTCCAATCGTTTTGCATCAACGATAGGTAAGGATTCACTTCCCGGCTCCCGCAATCGTTCTTTCCATCGATAATTTGCACGAATACGTACTATTCGATGTTTGCAATCGTTTTGCATCGACGGTAGGTAAGGATTCACTTCCCAGCTCCCGCAATCGTTCTTTCCATCGATAATTTGCACGAATACGTGCCATTCGATGTTTCCAATCGTTTTGCATCGACGGTAGGTAAGGATTCACTTCCCAGCTCCCGCAATCGTTCTTTCCATCGATAATTTGCACGAATACGTGCAATTCGATGTTTCCAATCGTTTTGCATCAACGTTAGGTAAGCATTCACTTCCCGGCTCCCGCAATCGTTCTTTCCATCGATAATTTGCACGAATACGTGTTGTTCGATGTTTCCAATCGTTTTGCATCAACGTTAGGTAAGGATTCATTTCCCGGCTCCCGCAATCGTTCTTTCCATCGATAATTTGCACGAATACGTGTTGTTCGATGTTTCCAATCGTTTTGCATCAACGGTAGGTAAGTATTCACTTCCCAGCTCCCGCAATCGTTCTTTCTATGGATAATTTGCACGAATACGTGCTATTCGATGTTTGCAATCGTTTTGCATCGACGGTAGGTAAGGATTCACTTCCCAGCTCCCGCAATCGTTCTTTCTATCGATAATTTGCACGAATACGTGATGTTCGATGTTTTCAATCGTTTTGCATCAACGGTAGGTAAGGAATCACTTCCCGGCTCCCGCAATCGTTCTTTCCATCGATAATTTGCACGAATACGTGCTATTCGATGTTTCCAATCGTTTTGCATCAACGTTAGGTAAGGATTCACTTCCCGGCCCGCGCAATCGTTCTTTCCATCGATAATTTGCACGAATACGTGGTGTTCGATGTTTCCAATCGTTCTGCATCAACGTTAGGTAAGTATTCACTTCCCAGCTCCCGCAATCGTTCTTTCTATGGATAATTTTCACGAATACGTGCTATTCGATGTTTGCAATCGTTTTGCATCGACGGTAGGTACGGATTCACTTCCCAGCTCCCGCAATCGTTCTTTCCATCGATAATTTGCACGAATACGTGCCATTCGATGTTTCCAATCGTTTTGCATCAACGTTAGGTAAGCATTCACTTCCCGGCTCCCGCAATCGTTCTTTCCATGGATAATTTGCACGAATACGTGCTATTCGATGTTTCCAATCGTTTTGCATCAACGGTAGGTAAGTATTCACTTCCCAGCTCCCGCAATCGTTCTTTCTATGGATAATTTGCACGAATACGTGCTATTCGATGTTTGCAATCGTTTTGCATCGACGGTAGGTAAGGATTCACTTCCCAGCTCCCGCAATCGTTCTTTCCATCGATAATTTGCACGAATACGTGCCAATCGATGTTTCCAATCGTTTTGCATCGACGGTAGGTAAGGATTCACTTCCCAGCTCCCGCAATCGTTCTTTCTATCGATAATTTGCACGAATACGTGCTATTCGATGTTTCCAATCGTTTTGCATCAACGGTAGGTAAGTATTCACTTCCCAGCTCCCGCAATCGTTCTTTCTATCGATAATTTGCACGAATACGTGATGTTCAATGTTTCCAATCGTTTTGCATCAACGATAGGTAAGGATTCACTTCCCGGCTCCCGCAATCGTTCTTTCCATCGATAATTTGCACGAATACGTGCTATTCGATGTTTGCAATCGTTTTGCATCGACGGTAGGTAAGGATTCACTTCCCAGCTCCCGCAATCGTTCTTTCCATCGATAATTTGCACGAATACGTGCCATTCGATGTTTCCAATCGTTTTGCATCGACGGTAGGTAAGGATTCACTTCCCAGCTCCCGCAATCGTTCTTTCTATCGATAATTTGCACGAATACGTGCTATTCGATGTTTCCAATCGTTTTGCATCGACGGTAGGTAAGGATTCACTTCCCAGCTCCCGCAATCGTTCTTTCCATCGATAATTTGCACGAATACGTGCTATTCGATGTTTCCAATCGTTTTGCATCGACGGTAGGTAAGGATTCACTTCCCAGCTCCCGCAATCGTTCTTTCTATCGATAATTTGCACGAATACGTGCTATTCGATGTTTCCAATCGTTTTGCATCAACGGTAGGTAAGTATTCACTTCCCGGCTCCCGCAATCGTTCTTTCCATCGATAATTTGCACGAATACGTGCTATTCGATGTTTGCAATCGTTTTGCATCGACGGTAGGTAAGGATTCACTTCCCAGCTCCCGCAATCGTTCTTTCCATCGATAATTTGCACGAATACGTGCCATTCGATGTTTCCAATCGTTTTGCATCGACGGTAGGTAAGGATTCACTTCCCAGCTCCCGCAATCGTTCTTTCTATCGATAATTTGCACGAATACGTGCTATTCGATGTTTCCAATCGTTTTGCATCGACGGTAGGTAAGGATTCACTTCCCAGCTCCCGCAATCGTTCTTTCCATCGATAATTTGCACGAATACGTGCTATTCGATGTTTCCAATCGTTTTGCATCGACGGTAGGTAAGGATTCACTTCCCAGCTCCCGCAATCGTTCTTTCTATCGATAATTTGCACGAATACGTGCTATTCGATGTTTCCAATCGTTTTGCATCAACGGTAGGTAAGTATTCACTTCCCAGCTCCCGCAATCGTTCTTTCTATCGATAATTTGCACGAATACGTGATGTTCAATGTTTCCAATCGTTTTGCATCAACGATATGTAAGGATTCACTTCCCGGCTCCCGCAATCGTTCTTTCCATCGATAATTTGCACGAATACGTGCTATTCGATGTTTGCAATCGTTTTGCATCGACGGTAGGTAAGGATTCACTTCCCAGCTCCCGCAATCGTTCTTTCCATCGATAATTTGCACGAATACGTGCCATTCGATGTTTCCAATCGTTTTGCATCGACGGTAGGTAAGGATTCACTTCCCAGCTCCCGCAATCGTTCTTTCTATCGATAATTTGCACGAATACGTGCTATTCGATGTTTCCAATCGTTTTGCATCGACGGTAGGTAAGGATTCACTTCCCAGCTCCCGCAATCGTTCTTTCCATCGATAATTTGCACGAATACGTGCCATTCGATGTTTCCAATCGTTTTGCATCGACGGTAGGTAAGGATTCACTTCCCAGCTCCCGCAATCGTTCTTTCCATCGATAATTTGCACGAATACGTGCAATTCGATGTTTCCAATCGTTTTGCATCAACGTTAGGTAAGCATTCACTTCCCGGCTCCCGCAATCGTTCTTTCCATCGATAATTTGCACGAATACGTGTTGTTCGATGTTTCCAATCGTTTTGCATCAACGTTAGGTAAGGATTCATTTCCCGGCTCCCGCAATCGTTCTTTCCATCGATAATTTGCACGAATACGTGCAATTCGATGTTTCCAATCGTTTTGCATCAACGTTAGGTAAGCATTCACTTCCCGGCTCCCGCAATCGTTCTTTCCATCGATAATTTGCACGAATACGTGTTGTTCGATGTTTCCAATCGTTTTGCATCAACGTTAGGTAAGGATTCATTTCCCGGCTCCCGCAATCGTTCTTTCCATCGATAATTTGCACGAATACGTGTTGTTCGATGTTTCCAATCGTTTTGCATCAACGGTAGGTAAGTATTCACTTCCCAGCTCCCGCAATCGTTCTTTCTATGGATAATTTGCACGAATACGTCTTATTCGATGTTTGCAATCGTTTTGCATCGACGGTAGGTAAGGATTCACTTCCCAGCTCCCGCAATCGTTCTTTCTATCGATAATTTGCACGAATACGTGATGTTCGATGTTTTCAATCGTTTTGCATCAACGGTAGGTAAGGAATCACTTCCCGGCTCCCGCAATCGTTCTTTCCATCGATAATTTGCACGAATACGTGCTATTCGATGTTTCCAATCGTTTTGCATCAACGTTAGGTAAGGATTCACTTCCCGGCTCGCGCAATCGTTCTTTCCATCGATAATTTGCACGAATACGTGGTGTTCGATGTTTCCAATCGTTCTGCATCAACGTTAGGTAAGTATTCACTTCCCAGCTCCCGCAATCGTTCTTTCTATGGATAATTTTCACGAATACGTGCTATTCGATGTTTGCAATCGTTTTGCATCGACGGTAGGTACGGATTCACTTCCCAGCTCCCGCAATCGTTCTTTCCATCGATAATTTGCACGAATACGTGCCATTCGATGTTTCCAATCGTTTTGCATCAACGTTAGGTAAGCATTCACTTCCCGGCTCCCGCAATCGTTCTTTCCATGGATAATTTGCACGAATACGTGCTATTCGATGTTTCCAATCGTTTTGCATCAACGGTAGGTAAGTATTCACTTCCCAGCTCCCGCAATCGTTCTTTCTATGGATAATTTGCACGAATACGTGCTATTCGATGTTTGCAATCGTTTTGCATCGACGGTAGGTAAGGATTCACTTCCCAGCTCCCGCAATCGTTCTTTCCATCGATAATTTGCACGAATACGTGCCATTCGATGTTTCCAATCGTTTTGCATCGACGGTAGGTAAGGATTCACTTCCCAGCTCCCGCAATCGTTCTTTCTATCGATAATTTGCACGAATACGTGCTATTCGATGTTTCCAATCGTTTTGCATCAACGGTAGGTAAGTATTCACTTCCCAGCTCCCGCAATCGTTCTTTCTATCGATAATTTGCACGAATACGTGATGTTCAATGTTTCCAATCGTTTTGCATCAACGATAGGTAAGGATTCACTTCCCGGCTCCCGCAATCGTTCTTTCCATCGATAATTTGCACGAATACGTGCTATTCGATGTTTGCAATCGTTTTGCATCGACGGTAGGTAAGGATTCACTTCCCAGCTCCCGCAATCGTTCTTTCCATCGATAATTTGCACGAATACGTGCCATTCGATGTTTCCAATCGTTTTGCATCGACGGTAGGTAAGGATTCACTTCCCAGCTCCCGCAATCGTTCTTTCTATCGATAATTTGCACGAATACGTGCTATTCGATGTTTCCAATCGTTTTGCATCGACGGTAGGTAAGGATTCACTTCCCAGCTCCCGCAATCGTTCTTTCCATCGATAATTTGCACGAATACGTGCCATTCGATGTTTCCAATCGTTTTGCATCGACGGTAGGTAAGGATTCACTTCCCAGCTCCCGCAATCGTTCTTTCTATCGATAATTTGCACGAATACGTGCTATTCGATGTTTCCAATCGTTTTGCATCGACGGTAGGTAAGGATTCACTTCCCAGCTCCCGCAATCGTTCTTTCTATCGATAATTTGCACGAATACGTGCTATTCGATGTATCCAATCGTTTTGCATCAACGGTAGGTAAGTATTCACTTCCCAGCTCCCGCAATCGTTCTTTCTATCGATAATTTGCACGAATACGTGATGTTCAATGTTTCCAATCGTTTTGCATCAACGATAGGTAAGGATTCACTTCCCGACTCCCGCAATCGTTCTTTCCATCGATAATTTGCACGAATACGTGCTATTCGATGTTTGCAATCGTTTTGCACCGACGGTAGGTAAGGATTCACTTCCCAGCTCCCGCAATCGTTCTTTCCATCGATAATTTGCACGAATACGTGCCATTCGATGTTTCCAATCGTTTTGCATCGACGGTAGGTAAGGATTCACTTCCCAGCTCCCGCAATCGTTCTTTCTATCGATAATTTGCACGAATACGTGCTATTCGATGTTTCCAATCGTTTTGCATCGACGGTAGGTAAGGATTCACTTCCCAGCTCCCGCAATCGTTCTTTCCATCGATAATTTGCACGAATACGTGTGTCACGTCCCGGGACTGACCGGAACGTAACAATGTCTATTTATAAACCTCAAACGAATCAGCACGTTCTACACGTACTCCAAGCTATGCCTTGACTAGGATTCAATTAAGAAACACAATATAATATAGGAATATTGCCGTTGAATTGTGAACATACTGATTCGTTTATATGGTATCACTTAAAATAAGTAAAAGTCACTCACCAAAACAAACGCGGTGCGGCTATCTCAGAATTCGGCATCTGGAATCACAGATATCACAAAATCACTTATGCTGCACTGCGGTTTTAATGTTCCGTATGATTGCTCAAAAACTACAATACAAATATGTTTATTCAATTAAAATCACTTTTAAATCAAGGGGAAAAGACTTTTGAGTAACCACAATGAACCACGAAGTTACATAAGATAAGAAGGAGCGCGACCATTGATGTAAGTCGCTAACACTACCGTCTCGTTCAGAGTCGCGCAACAGACTGAGCTCTCGCTGCTGGAAGTGCATGCACAGAAGTATGGACGCCAAGTCAGCATTAAACATAAAAGTGCTGAATAAGATTAGCACGATTCCATTATCCTGCACGTCTGCATTCTGGCCTCGAGAAACTTTGTGAACAGATCAGATTGCATCTTCCCAGCGACGGACTTGTCGCAACAACATCCGTTCGCGGAGAGATGAGACTGTCGCGTCAGCATTCGTTACCACACAATGAGACTGTCGCGTCAGCATTCGTTACCACGTACAAAGTATCCAGTGACGACAGACAGTCGCCAGCTGCATCAGCACTTTATAAGAATAAAAGGAGCTGAGCAGCTACTGGAAAGTCAGTTCTGCTACGGCAGTCGGACCATACACATCGATAATCGACGTCAATCATAGTGAGTACACACAGTCAGTTCTGCTTAGGCAGCCGAGATCATCACAAACAGTTCTGATCCGAGAGTCAGCCAAGTAACTTCGTGTTGTTAGTTATAATTAAATCTTGTAACCCAGTGTAACTACCAAGTGATATAATATAGTTGTTATCATGTTCATTAGACACAGTGTTCTCTAATTCATTTACGAGTGTACCTTAAACCAGACATCGAGCTTTTCGCATTAAATAATATTTTCTGGCTGGACTCTGAATTCTATTACGAACCATAGAGAAGACCATCTGCTCATGGTTCACGCAGGCATCGCTGGTGTATTCTCTTTGAGAAGACGATCTGCTCGAGTTATACGCACGGCTTTCCTGCACAGTACAATTCAGTTGTCGCTATTGTTAATCAGAAACCATATCTGAATTAAATAAGCTCGATGGCTAAAACTCGCCGTGCCGGTCGTAAAGAACAAGTACGTCGTTTGGTGCGGGCATATTACAAACCGCTACTCACGAAGCAACATCTCTTGGGAGTGGTCACACCCCATTCCGACAGCCACAAGGAAGGAGAACTCGGAACGAGTTCGCATCCCGCCTGGAAGCTCTACACCATCGAACTACCCTCGGAGCGTCTATGCGTGGATGGCCTTCCACCTCACGATCCTCGTTACGGACCATATCACGAACGTAACAAGGCACCGCAATAATAACAACGTCTACACGTATACGGTAACAAATAACCAATATACAATCGTTATTATCCCAACGTTCCCGATGCTGGTTGACTTAACCCTACCCTGGGAATAGTCACGATCAAAAATGCGAACGTACCCTACTATTTACAAACGATATCTACACAAGCACACAAGAATAAAATCATATAGTTGCGTCTCGATTGGTTCATCAAGGAATTAACGAGAACAATCAAACCAGGACGTAACATATAGTAGATGATTTTTGGCGCCCGAACATGGGGCACGAACGCATGCGTTGGGATGAATATCGCGAGAAAGATTACATATAGATTTATTTGCGACCGCGACAGAACACGATCGCGTGCGTTAAGAAAAGTATCGCGAAAAGGGTAGAAGAACCGACACCAGTCCGGAAGGGCGTGGGATTCGCAATTACATACATTAGGGAACACCCTGAAGTATCAAGAACCAACGGAAACGGGAGTTTCCGATTAGAAGCTTATCAATAGTTTCAATATCAAGGAAAATTCGCAAGAAAGAAACAAGAGAAGCGCAATTTAGAAACAAATACAAATCGTGAAATCAATCATCAAAGAAACAATGTCAACGAGAGTAAGCGCTATAAAAATTATATATACATATATTATCGCTATGGACATAGCACCCCAGCTGCACAATGAGGAACAAGTTTTATGCTGTACTCCGGATTCAAGATAAATCTCATCAAGAAGTCAGTCCTGAACAGTACGGCGAGTATAAACGACCGAGATGTGATAAAATACGTGGCAAATCGGCTTCGAACCTGACCACCCTAGGGAAAGTGTCAATAAAGGTTGCGGGCCATCAAGTTCATTCTCGCGTCGTGGATGATTCGCCGCTGATCAAGGAGGACAGGGATCTTAGGATCTCAACTTTCAAATCGACCACGGAGCCAGCATCAATTTCGCGCATACACGCGTCGATTGTTCGTAATACAGCGAATCCCGAAATAGGAGAGGGATACGCGTCAAGCATCAAGTTAAACAATTACTGCATTGATAGTAACATTAGGGGTGAGGTCAAAGTAATAAAACTCGCCAAAATCAAGGGCGGGTATCGCCATCAAGTTAAAAAATTACTGGAACAAGCAGCAACATTGAGGGAGGTCGCGGAAATAAAACTCTCCAAAATCAAGGGCCTATATTGCCATCAAGAAAAAATACTGTATTGAAAGGCAGCCGCCAAAACATTTATTCACGAGTACCGACTCCATACAATTTACGCATACGGATTCCAATCCATCAACATCACACGGAGTTGACATGCGCATCTCTTACTCCGAAGAGGTGAAGGAAGTAGACGTTACGCAACGTCACACAACGAAGACACCTTGCAACCAAGGAACATCAGCAGCGAAAACACAAACCAAAAACAACACTTAAACAATTCAAGCAGACCTCAGCAAATTTCTTACAGAAATTTGCTTCCCAAGGGGGAAGGTGTCACGTCCCGGGACTGACCGGAACGTAACAATGTCTATTTATAAACCTCAAACGAATCAGCACGTTCTACACGTACTCCAAGCTATGCCTTGACTAGGATTCAATTAAGAAACACAATATAATATAGGAATATTGCCGTTGAATTGTGAACATACTGATTCGTTTATATGGTATCACTTAAAATAAGTAAAAGTCACTCACCAAAACAAACGCGGTGCGGCTATCTCAGAATTCGGCATCTGGAATCACAGATATCACAAAATCACTTATGCTGCACTGCGGTTTTAATGTTCCGTATGATTGCTCAAAAACTACAATACAAATATATTTATTCAATTAAAATCACTTTTAAATCAAGGGGAAAAGACTTTTGAGTAACCACAATGAACCACGAAGTTACATAAGATAAGAAGGAGCGCGACCATTGATGTAAGTCGCTAACACTACCGTCTCGTTCAGAGTCGCGCAACAGACTGAGCTCTCGCTGCTGGAAGTGCATGCACAGAAGTATGGACGCCAAGTCAGCATTAAACATAAAAGTGCTGAATAAGATTAGCACGATTCCATTATCCTGCACGTCTGCATTCTGGCCTCGAGAAACTTTGTGAACAGATCAGATTGCATCTTCCCAGCGACGGACTTGTCGCAACAACATCCGTTCGCGGAGAGATGAGACTGTCGCGTCAGCATTCGTTACCACACAATGAGACTGTCGCGTCAGCATTCGTTACCACGTACAAAGTATCCAGTGACGACAGACAGTCGCCAGCTGCATCAGCACTTTATAAGAATAAAAGGAGCTGAGCAGCTACTGGAAAGTCAGTTCTGCTACGGCAGTCGGACCATACACATCGATAATCGACGTCAATCATAGTGAGTACACACAGTCAGTTCTGCTTAGGCAGCCGAGAACATCACAAACAGTTCTGATCCGAGAGTCAGCCAAGTAACTTCGTGTTGTTAGTTATAATTAAATCTTGTAACCCAGTGTAACTACCAAGTGATATAATATAGTTGTTATCATGTTCATTAGACACAGTGTTCTCTAATTCATTTACGAGTGTACCTTAAACCAGACATCGAGCTTTTCGCATTAAATAATATTTTCTGGCTGGACTCTGAATTCTATTACGAACCATAGAGAAGACCATCTGCTCATGGTTCACGCAGGCATCGCTGGTGTATTCTCTTTGAGAAGACGATCTGCTCGAGTTATACGCACGGCTTTCCTGCACAGTACAATTCAGTTGTCGCTATTGTTAATCAGAAACCATATCTGAATTAAATAAGCTCGATGGCTAAAACTCGCCGTGCCGGTCGTAAAGAACAAGTACGTCGTTTGGTGCGGGCATATTACAAACCGCTACTCACGAAGCAACATCTCTTGGGAGTGGTCACACCCCATTCCGACAGCCACAAGGAAGGAGAACTCGGAACGAGTTCGCATCCCGCCTGGAAGCTCTACACCATCGAACTACCCTCGGAGCGTCTATGCGTGGATGGCCTTCCACCTCACGATCCTCGTTACGGACCATATCACGAACGTAACAAGGCACCGCAATAATAACAACGTCTACACGTATACGGTAACAAATAACCAATATACAATCGTTATTATCCCAACGTTCCCGATGCTGGTTGACTTAACCCTACCCTGGGAATAGTCACGATCAAAAATGCGAACGTACCCTACTATTTACAAACGATATCTACACAAGCACACAAGAATAAAATCATATAGTTGCGTCTCGATTGGTTCATCAAGGAATTAACGAGAACAATCAAACCAGGACGTAACACGTGCCATTCGATGTTTCCAATCGTTTTGCATCGACGGTAGGTAAGGATTCACTTCCCAGCTCCCGCAATCGTTCTTTCTATCGATAATTTGCACGAATACGTGTTGTTCGATGTTTCCAATCGTTTTGCATCAACGTTAGGTAAGGATTCATTTCCCGGCTCCCGCAATCGTTCTTTCCATCGATAATTTGCACGAATACGTGTTGTTCGATGTTTCCAATCGTTTTGCATCAACGGTAGGTAAGTATTCACTTCCCAGCTCCCGCAATCGTTCTTTCCATCGATAATTTGCACGAATACGTGCTATTCGATGTTTCCAATCGTTTTGCATCAACGTTAGGTAAGGATTCATGTGACGTGCCGTCATTTTTTGCCGCATGTCGGCTCACATTTTTCTTCCTTTATTTACTATATCCACTGCCTGTGAACAAACAAACTCTCTTATTACTCCAACCCATCGCTAGTCAAACGAGGTACTTACCTTATGTTGCGCTTCTCATCACCGATTACCTGTGAACAAATAAACTCTCTTATTACTCCTACCCATCGCTAGTCAAACGAGATACTTACCTTACATTACATTTCTCATCATCGACTGCTTTCGAACAAATAAATTCCTCTCATAAGATACTCACCTTATATTTCTCTTCTCATCACCGACTACCTGCAAACAAATAAAATCTCTAAATATTCCAACTCATCGCTACACAAAACACCATTACCTTAAACGAAGAACAACGACACTCGAGAGAAGCCCTCACTCCACGAGGAAGAAACCCCTTTTGCGTCCCAAGAGAAGCCCTCACTCCACGAGGAAGAAACCCCTTTCGCGTCCCAAGAGAAGCCCTCACTCCACGAGGAAGAAATCCCTTTCGCGTCCCAAGAGAAGCCCTCACTCCACGAGGAAGAAAACCCCTTTCGAATCCTCTCGAGTATATCGCTACAATATGATCAAATCAAATTACACACCCGAACCTACAATACAAAAGACGCATAATTAACCAATACAATTTATTAAAATATTTTATTACAAAACGATATCATCAAACAACCTATCCGAATTCACCATATAACAATATTGTAATTAACTAATATAATTTATTTTAACCAATCTCGGTACAACGGAGAACCCCTGCCGGTTGAGGATCACTGGCATTCCAGAGCAATCGACTCCAGTAGCAGTCAACATACCACGCATACCACGCATACCAGACATACCACGCATACCAGACATTCCTCGCATACCAGAGATTCCAGGGATGGGTATAAATAAGCCGGCACCACCTGAATAGTCAGTAGTCAATCATCAGCAGTCAATCTTCAGTAGTCAATCATCAGCAGTCAATCTTCAGTAGTCAATCATCAGCAAGCGCCTACACATCGGTGAATCAATCTACAAGTGACAGTGAACGTTGATATACCGGTCTTGATTTTAGAATCATACAGTGAATTATTTCGATAAATACCTTAAGGAACATAGAATTCTTTCACGACTTATTTCGATAAATACCTTAAGGAACATAGAATAATTCCACGATTTATTTCGATAAATATCTTAAAGAACTTAGAATAATTTCACGATTTATTTCAATAAATACCTTAAGGAACATAGAATAATTCCGCGATTTATTTCGATAAATATCTTAAAGAATTTAGAATAATTTCACGATTTATTTCAATAAATACCTTAAGGAACATAGAATTAATTTCACGATTTATTTCAATAAATACCTTAATGAACATAGAATTATTTCACGACTTATTTCGATACATACCTTAAGGAACTTAGAATAATTTCACGATTTATTTCAATAAATACCTTAAGGAACATAGAATTATTTCACGACTTATTTCAATAAATACCTCAACGAACTTCGAAGTATTCTTGACTTATTCTAATAAATACAATAAGCCAGTGAACCTCAAGAAACTTTCGCGCAGCACCACAGCATTATTTATCGAATGCAGCTCCCTTACAATATTTGGGAAGAAGCCGAAGAAGAGGAGGACCAGGAATTTCAGGGTCCCTGGGACGGCGTCCTTCCCTCTGATTATCCAGAGATTTATAAACCCCTGCTAGACATTTGGTGTTCCACTATCGCCACAGTAGGAATATACATAAGCGACTGGGGCCGAATTTGCATCAACTGTTACAATCAGTTGACCCCCATACAAGGACAAGCATATCAATCAGGAGGTTGGCATGACATGAGCACTGCCGAAGAAGCCCAACGCATTTCCATTTGTGCACACTGCAACAACGAAATCTCCTCCATCCGCCCAGCATCTCAGTGCGCAGAGTGCACAGAACAGTACTTCGAAATAACAGCGGAAGAGCTGTGGCAAGTACAATCGGGACAAGTACTCGAGGTGCTCACCCGATGGTAAAAATTATACGTGTCTACCCGAGGATCGCAAACCCGACATTGCAGCTCGGTGAGTCGTTTTATTATTTCGTTCCTTACGAGGTTTCGTTCACATTTCTCAATATTGTTTGGAATCCGAGGAATTGGTATTGCTGCAGATCAATCCTTCCGCAGTAATAGTACGGCACTCCTAACTTCCTTTCCCTTCCTTTTCCTTTACTTACCTTTCCTCTCGGCGTGCGCGAATCTTGCATTCGACCCCGAGGTATTTCCTTTCCTTTCTTTACTTACCTTTCCTCTCGGCGTGCGCGAATCTTGCATTCGACCCCGAGGTATTTCCTTTCCTTTCTTTACTTACCTTTCCTCTCGGCGTGCGCGAATCTTGCATTCGACCCCGAGATTCTTCCTTTTTCTTTACTTACCTTTCCTCTCGGCGTGCGCGAATCTTGCATTCGACCCCGAGGTATTTCCTTTCCTTTCTTTACTTACCTTTCCTCTCGGCGTGCGCGAATCTTGCATTCGACCCCGAGGTATTTCCTTTTCTTTCTTTACTTACCTTTCCTCTCGGCGTGCGCGAATCTTGCATTCGACCCCGAGGTATTTCCTTTCCTTTCTTTACTTACCTTTCCTCTCGGCGTGCGCGAATCTTGCATTCGACCCCGAGGTATTTCCTTTCCTTTCTTTACTTACCTTTCCTCTCGGCGTGCGCGAATCTGGCATTCGACCCCGAGGTATTTCCTTTGCTTTCTTTACTTACCTTTCCTCTCGGCGTGCGCGAATCTTGCATTCGACCCCGAGATTCTTAATTTTATCTACTTACCTTTCCTCTCGGCGTGCGCGAATTTTGTATTCGACCCCGAGATTCTTCCTTTTCCTTTACTTACCTTTCCTCTCGGCGTGCGCGAATCTTGCATTCGACCCCGAGATTCTTAATTTTATCTACTTACCTTTCCTCTCGGCGTGCGCGAATTTTGTATTCGACCCCGAGATTCTTCCTTTTCCTTTACTTACCTTTCCTCTCGGCGTGCGCGAATCTTGCATTCGACCCCGAGATTGTTCCTTTTCTCTACTTACCTTTCCTCTCGGCGTGCGCGAATCTTGAATTCGACCCCGAGAACCTACGTTCACCTTCCCCATTCAATTTCCGTTCCTCATCCTGCGTGCGTACAGTATGTCTCTTCCGGAAGTAACCTGGAACGTGACATATTAACCTGGTGACAGCGGCGGGATGTTCGAAAATTCAATCCCACAATTGCCTTTAAAACGATAAACGAAGATTGAAGCGGTGGGATGTTCGAAAATTCAATCCCACAATTGCCTTTAAAACGATAAACGAAGATTGAAGTGGTGGGATATTCGAAAATTCAATCCCACAATTGCCTTCAAAACGACAATTAAAGCTTGAAACGCTTTAATATCAAAATTTTGATACGTGTTCTGAACATTAATCACCTACGACTAGATAACCGCCATATCACAACCCCCTCGCGCATATATATAAAACAAAATATATGTATATACATTAGTTCACCTCGCTCAAACACATACATAAAATACCATGTCGCTGTACGGTGACGCCGACGGATCCAACCCCCTCGCTACCCCCGTCGAGGATGCTAACAGAGCCATCGACGCGTCGACCGCCGCGTTGCAAGATAAATTGAATCTCCTGCGCGAAAAACAAGCTCAAATCGAAGAGCATTACGAATTATTCATGAACAAGCAAATGCGACCTGTTAGTCCAGCCGACGATTTGGTGCAGGAAGAACAAACACACCAAATGGAAAACCTCGCAAAACAAATAGCCTGTCTGCAGGACGCAGTGGACGCGCTAACAAGAAAACAGCGCATTAAAACACATTTTGAAACCCCTGCCTCCGGTTACCGCGAAGGAAACCCGCGTAACGACGCGTTTATCGAACCGACAATGTACGGAAAACTTCAGGTCACTCTGAAGGATGCCGTCGAGACGGTACCGCGCTTCGATGGACATAACATGTCGATCCTGCAATTTGCGAGAGCGTGCAGACGAGCTCGAGAAATGATCCCTCCCGCGTCCGAACCTCAGTTAGCGCGCTTATTAAGGAACCGTTTACAAAACCAAAAGTACTTGGTCGTGGAGGATTACTGCTTTGATACGGTTAACGCATTCATCGGCAGACTAAAAACGGTGTTCGCCCCCGCTAAAACTTCCGATCACTACCGCGGCGAACTAGCTAACATCATAATTGGAAGAAATGAACACATTTTGGATTATATTTCAAGAGTAAAAGACTTGAAATTCGCCATCACCGACGAAGACGCTGATTATTATCGAAACTCAAGGACGGCGTTATACGATGTCGATCAGCTAGCGTTAAGATCATTTTTAGACGGACTTCCCCTTTCAATGCGCACTCAGATGGACCCCACGACATTGACGTCCTTGGATGAAGCATCCGACAGAGCGGTCCGAGTAGCGAAATTGATCGAGCGCGATCGCCGCCGGTTTATGGGAGAAAGGACACACCGCACTCTATGCCAACTATGCAATCGGGAAGGACACGACGCGCGATCGTGCAGGACCTACCCGACTAATAATCATCCGCCCCTTGCGCGGGTCCCGGAACGATATAACGAAAGAGGTTTCGACCGTCTACACCCAACGACGGATCATAATACGCCACGTCGACCTGAGACGCGAACCTGCAACTACTGCGGGAGAATAGGGCACTTGGCCGCGGAATGCCGTAAGAAAATGCGCGATCAAAACATGTCGGGAAACGACCAGCCCCCACGAGATTACAGGGAGGCGCCTCGTGGAACGGGCAGGACAAATGCGCATCCGATAAATACATTCCGGCCTACGAACCAACTCCGCCCAGAATCGCCAAGGTGCACCTCTCCCCCTACAACAATGTTCCCTCCATCAACGTCCGCAGCCCGCAATTAAACTTTCCCACGGACTTGATGATCGACACGGGAGCAGAGGTAAACTTAATGAAACAATCGTGCATCACGACGCCCTGCGAGATCGACAGGCACAACGTAATCGATTTAATCGGAATCACCGAAAACATGGTGCCCACCCTAGGCACCCTCACAGCAAATTTATTCAACTACCCCGTACAATTTCACGTCGTTGAAGACACTATACCCCTACGCTATCAAGGGTTATTGGGTTCGGGATTCCTAACCGAAAGTGGAGTAACGGTGGATTTCAAAAATAGATGGCTAGCGTTTAATGGCAATTTCGTCCCTTTCAACAAAATCGACGAAGTAACAGTACCCCCGAGAACCAGCGTGGTCGCACAAGCGACAGTTACTAACCCTGAAATCGAGGAAGGATATATTCCACGCATAGACATAGGAGAAGGGCTATACGCAGGACAAGCCCTAGTGCGAAACCAGGATGGCAAGGCAAATATACGAATCATTAACACCAACGAGCAACCGGCGATTATCCGGATACCCCCAGTCCAGCTGGAGAAATTTGAAGAAGCTCCCATAACGTACCCCCAAGTGAAGCATACCGAGGAAGCCGTGACTCCGAAGCAAACCGAAGACACGATGAACCCCCACTCTCAAAAGGGCAACCGGCCCATCCCCCTTAGCGAAACCCTCATAGAAGGAAGAACCCAGCGAAACGGACAAAGGTCCACACCCCTCGTATGCCAAATTGCGGATCAGAAGGTAGCATATCAAATTAACCCCACAGAAGGATTACAAGGGTCCACCCCCGGCGAAACCCCTTACAGGGACGAGCTCACCCAACAAACACGAGTTGCAGAGATACTTGACCTCATATCCCCGAAGGACCTCAATCGGGAAGAAGAGGATCACGTCCGACAACTCGTCAGCAAATATGAAGACGTATTCCACTTGCCCAGCGAACCCCTAGGCCATACGCACGCCATTAGCCACTCCATAGAAACCACAGACTCGATTCCCGTGTTTACTAAACAATACCGCTTCCCTCCTATTCACAAGGAAGAAATCCGTACACAAATGGAGGAACTGCTGAAGAAGGAAATTATCAAACCATCCGTCTCCCCGTACAGTTCGCCTCTCTGGATAGTTCCAAAAAAGCCAGGAGCCGACGGGAAACGAAAATGGAGAATGGTGATTGACTATCGCCACCTTAATCAAAAAACAGTTCCAGACGCGTACCCGCTCCCAAATATTATAGATATACTTGATCAGCTCGGCAGCGCCAAGTATTTTTCAGTGTTCGATCTTGTTTCTGGTTTTCACCAAATCCCTATGAAACCAGAACACGCGCAGAAAACTGCGTTCTCGGCCCCACACGGGCATTACGAATTCTCAAGAATGCCCATCGGATTACGCAACGCACCCGCGACGTTCCAGCGACTTATGGATCACGTCCTTTCTGGGCTGCAAGGGTCCGAAATGTTCGTCTACTTAGATGATATTGTTATCTATTGCAGTTCAATTAGTGAACACGAAACCAAATTTCGAAGGCTCGCCAATAGGCTGCGCGAAGCTAACCTAAAATTACAACCCTGTAAATGCCAATTTATACGAAAGGAAGTGGCGTATCTGGGCCACGTCCTCGCGCAGGACGGCGTAAGACCCGATCCTCAGAAGATAATCTCCGTCACGAATTATCCTGCACCCCGCACAACAAAAGGTATTAAACAATTCCTAGGATTGACCGGGTATTATAGGCGATTTATCCCAGACTTCTCGAAGGAAGCGCGACCCCTCACGACACTCCTTAAAAAGGGGACAACCTTCGTTTGGGACGTGCAGCAACAAAAATCCTTCGAGTATCTCAAGGACAAGTTGGTCAGTGAACCTATTTTGCAATTTCCCGACTTCGAAAAGGAATTCCACCTCACGACGGACGCGTCCGATTATGCTGTGGGAGGCGTAATTTCTCAAACTTACGCGGATAAGGAACTCCCCCTTGCATATGCATCCAGACTGCTGTGCCAAGCTGAAGTGAATTACTCCACCATCGAGAAGGAACTCCTTGCAATAGTATACTGCACCAGCCATTTCCGACCATACCTATACGGAAAAACATTCATCCTATACACGGATCACCAGCCGTTGGTCTGGCTCCATAGAGTCAAGGACCCAACGTCCCGACTCGTTCGATGGCGGCTAAAACTAGCCGAATTCGATTATGAAATACAATACCAACCGGGGAAATCTAATAAGGTAGCCGACGCGCTCTCCCGTAATCCCCCCGAAAAAACGACAGCAGCTACCTGTCCTATCCGCCCACGATCGAGTTCCGACTCAGACGCAGAACTATTCCTCGGACCTGAAAACAGAAAACGGCCCAGATATCATGGACCCGTACATTTGCATTGGGAAACAGGACGAGAAAGCTCTACAGACTCGGACGAACCTATTTTTAGTCACCCCAACCCTCCGAGGAGACTCCAACACAAAGATATCTCGGACATGGAACCGACGCCACCGCTACAATCAGTCCGCAATACGCCATCCACCAGCAGAGCTGAACCAGAATTTCAGCCTATCAGCCGAACCGAAATGCATCCAGAAGAAGGAACTGATACGCCTCCTAATCTCCCCGTCAGTATAGACGACGACTCTACAGGAGAATCGGACGATGGCCTCACGGATAGCGACCAACCGGAAACCACTCCGCAAAACCCGAACTACAGCGGCACCATTCGCGTCAGTCCGGACCCCTTGGTCGTCCAACACGGGCCCGTAATAATCTTTTTGGCCGCAGATGGCAACCCCTGTGACAATGGAGGAGAGAATCTAAGAAGGTACGCAGATCTCCCTATTAGAAGAGACCTCACGCTCGGGCGAGCACGCGTACTGAAACACAGAGGAAAAACGGTCATTGGCCTAGTCGTCAAGGAGAAAGCCAACTTCCCAGTGGATCCAAGAATCTTCCATAGTGCTACCGATTCATTGAAGGACGTCGTACGAGAATTGCGATTGTCATCAGCAAGCATCGCAAAAACTCCGCAAATTGGAACCCTCACCTGGGAAGAAATAATATACGAAATACGCTCTAAACTAATAGAGGAAAACTTACAACTAACAATTTGCACGCAAACGGTGCAAATACCCGACGCAATCCTAAGGTTACCCATTATTCAAGACAACCACTCTTCAGCCGTAGGAGGACACAGAGGAGTAACAAAAACGATAAAAAGAATCCGCCAAAATTATTACTGGCAAGGATTGAAGCAACAAGTGAGGATATACATAAAAAGTTGCATGCTGTGCCAGAAAAAGAAATTAGTACGGGTCAAAACTCGACAACCAATGATTTTAACCGACACCCCTGGGGCAGCATTCGACAAGATCGGTATGGACATAGTAGGTCCTCTCCCTATATCACCATCCGGGAATACATACATATTAACGATGCAAGATCTGCTCACAAAATACTTTGTATGCGCACCACTGAAGGGCACCACCTCCCTGGAAGTTGCCGACGCCTTCATAAAGAATTTAATATGCCGATTCGGCGCACCAAAAGCCGTTCTCACCGACCAAGGATCGAACTTCATCAGCGCGTTTATGAAAACCATTGCCCGTAAATTCAGGATCGCACAATGTAAGACCACCGCGTTCCATCCCCAATCAAATGGATCCTTAGAAAGATCTCATATAGTGTTAGTAGAATTTTTGAAAATGTACGTGAGTCAAAACGACGATTGGGATAGCTGGACCGATCTCGCGGCATTCTCCTACAATACAAGTTTCCATGAAGGTACGGGCTATACTCCACATGAATTAGTCTTCGGAAAAATAGCACGGGTCCCCGCCCAACAGCGGCCGGTCGAACCCCCAGACGACGAAACCTACGGGGGTTACCTCTCGCGATTAACGGAGTGCATTAATGAATTACAAAATCTCGCCGCGGATAGATTAAAACGCGCTAAAGAAAGGTACAAAATGTATTACGATCGTCGTATAAACGAGGAAACCTTCCAAGCCGGAGACGAGGTGTTTGTAATAAAAAATAGCCGCAAGGGTAAATTCGCGGATCATTACACTGGCCCGCACAAGGTCATTGAAGTACTTCCTCAGCACAACCTAAAGATTTCGTGGAATAACAGCTACAAGGTTATTCATGCGAACAAAGCGCGGAAAATCACCCACTAAAAATCAACACGTATCGATATCCTCTTGGATATCGCTCCCCCCTTTCCCCCTTTTTACATACCGCCAGTAGCACTAAATTTACCCACGACAAATCTTGAAACACCAATTAAATTCTACGTGTCGATATCCTCTTGGATATCGCTCCCCCTTTTTCTCCCCCCCTTTTAATTTTCATTTCTTTCAGACGGTATTTCTAATTTTCTCCAAAATAATTCTCAGGATCAAATCTGAATTAACACCGCACGTCGATATCCCCTTGGATATCGCCCCTCCCCCTTATCGCTCTTCATCACAGTCTCGCACTTGCGAAAATTTAATACAAACTATCAACACGCGTCGATATCCCTTCGGATATCGCTCCTCCCCTTATACCTATACACTATATACTCTAAAAAATTACACTTACATAAAAATTGATATCTTATTTAATTTACATTAAAATTAATACAAAAACACCAATAATAAGATACAGATATAGGCGTATATGTATATATCAGTCATGTAAATATAACTTAGGATTACGAAGTGAAACGGATGTATATACATATATAGTTGTGTTAAACCTTAGCCAACCCGCCACATTAATACTATTTCGATAAAAGTCACAATAGGTTGAGAACCACTGCAGAAATACGCGACATTCCTGGCATACCAACATTCTTAGCATTCCTGGCATACCAACATTCTTAGCATTCCTGGCATACCAACATTCTTAGCATTCCTAGCATACTAACATTCTTCGCATTCCAACTCTCCTATAAGTGCGAGTCCGCGCCACGTGTTTCACCATTCGAGTACAACCATGCCCGGAAACAACCGCAACCGAAAACGCTGCAAGGCTGCCGGCACTTATTGCCGCGCAGCCAGGAAGAAAATTCCACCATTAACACGCCGTAAGGCGCTCCCTAAAATTTTAGTGGACGAAATTTTGCCGGCCAGAAGAAAAATTTCGTTTGTACGGTCCCCGGTCAACGCGGAAGCCCCGATAATGGAATCGCCCACGAGAACCGCCACCGTACCGACCACGGAACAGGCGAAAACCGAAACTCGCGTGGAAGTTGTAAGTGACACTTGCACAATTATCACTTACCACGAAGGCGACGCAGCCACCGCCGTCGACGAGCATTTTAAACGTTCCCTGGCACATCTAGAGGTGAGTATGCCACCTGTTCATCACCCGCAGGAACCGGCGGCAATGGTTCAATTTGCCTTACAGGCGACGATTCCGCCACCCCCGCCAGTCATTGAAGTGTTGGACACCTCCACCGCCTCCCGAGTAGAGCACGGCGCTTTAGAGGAATCGGTATTATTTGAAGTGTGCGACATACACTTCACCCCCGCGCATACCCCAAATGCTCCTCCAGTCGAACAGGAATCGGCGCAGCTCGAGTGGCTCGACATCCTGCTCGACTTTAACGATTTACCTTAATTATTTAACCTTATTAATTAATCCCACGTTTAATTCATACTATATTAATCTTCCTTATATCTACCCTACTTAATTATTAACACTATTACTTATTCCTAAATTTAATTTTTGCTAAGCCTAAGCTAACCTACTATAACAAAAAAATTCAAAAACACAAAAAGAAAACAAATAATTTAATTACTAGGGAGCTGTGATGTAATCGCTGGACTGCCCCTGCGGCAATGCGACGTCCACCATTTACTGAGCCCACAATATATCCATTTTATTTTATTTTTATCATGCAATACTTACCTTCTTATTAACCATTCTAACATGTTAAACTTTTATTCTTTTCAAAATAATTACTAAGTTCATTTCGTTCAACTAATGAAAATAATTATAGTTTAATCAATATATCTCCTACTAACAACGAGAGAAAACAAAGACGGTTCGTTCCGAAATACTCCACCCTCAATTTTAATCCGTCTAATTAAGGAGAAATAACTTAATTTTACACTGATTTGTTTTACTCTGATACAATAATAAAAAAAAAAAAAAAAATATATATTTTTAGTTATCAGGCAAGGTTATAATTATTTTATGAAATCACAACGCAAAAGCAATAAACGGAAACAAGCTTTTATTTTATTTAAACATACATAAATTTCACTTCACATAAGGGAAAACAATTTCATTGAATATCCTTTACCTGCTACTAATACAGGATTAAGGGAAAAGGTTATTTTTCGTTCAAGCCACGTCTCCCGCTAAAGAAATGCAGGCATTTCTTAAAATAAGGGGGGAGGTGTGACGTGCCGTCATTTTTTGCCGCATGTCGGCTCACATTTTTCTTCCTTTATTTACTATATCCACTGCCTGTGAACAAACAAACTCTCTTATTACTCCAACCCATCGCTAGTCAAACGAGGTACTTACCTTATGTTGCGCTTCTCATCACCGATTACCTGTGAACAAATAAACTCTCTTATTACTCCTACCCATCGCTAGTCAAACGAGATACTTACCTTACATTACATTTCTCATCATCGACTGCTTTCGAACAAATAAATTCCTCTCATAAGATACTCACCTTATATTTCTCTTCTCATCACCGACTACCTGCAAACAAATAAAATCTCTAAATATTCCAACTCATCGCTACACAAAACACCATTACCTTAAACGAAGAACAACGACACTCGAGAGAAGCCCTCACTCCACGAGGAAGAAACCCCTTTTGCGTCCCAAGAGAAGCCCTCACTCCACGAGGAAGAAACCCCTTTCGCGTCCCAAGAGAAGCCCTCACTCCACGAGGAAGAAATCCCTTTCGCGTCCCAAGAGAAGCCCTCACTCCACGAGGAAGAAAACCCCTTTCGAATCCTCTCGAGTATATCGCTACAATATGATCAAATCAAATAACACACCCGAACCTACAATACAAAAGACGCATAATTAACCAATACAATTTATTAAAATATTTTATTACAAAACGATATCATCAAACAACCTATCCGAATTCACCATATAACAATATTGTAATTAACTAATATAATTTATTTTAACCAATCTCGGTACAACGGAGAACCCCTGCCGGTTGAGGATCACTGGCATTCCAGAGCAATCGACTCCAGTAGCAGTCAACATACCACGCATACCACGCATACCAGACATACCACGCATACCAGACATTCCTCGCATACCAGAGATTCCAGGGATGGGTATAAATAAGCCGGCACCACCTGAATAGTCAGTAGTCAATCATCAGCAGTCAATCTTCAGTAGTCAATCATCAGCAAGCGCCTACACATCAGTGAATCAATCTACAAGTGACAGTGAACGTTGATATACCGGTCTTGATTTTAGAATCATACAGTGAATTATTTCGATAAATACCTTAAGGAACATAGAATTCTTTCACGACTTATTTCGATAAATACCTTAAGGAAGATAGAATAATTCCACGATTTATTTCGATAAATACCT
Source organism: Nomada ferruginata (assembly GCA_963583965.1). Lineage (NCBI taxonomy): Eukaryota > Metazoa > Arthropoda > Insecta > Hymenoptera > Apidae > Nomada > Nomada ferruginata. The sequence goes on along the minus strand of OY757225.1, from coordinate 173,714 downwards.
TAAAGAACTTAGAATTATTCCACGATTTATTTCGATAAATACCTTAAGGAACATAGAATTAATTCCACGATTTATTTCAATAAATACCTTAATGAACATAGAATTATTTCACGATTTATTCCAATAAATACCTTAAGGAACATAGAATTATTTCACGATTATTTCAATAAATACCTCAACGAACTTCGAAGTATTCTTGACTTATTCTAATAAATACAATAAGCCAGTGAACCTCAAGAAACTTTCGCGCAGCACCACAGCATTATTTATCGAATGCAGCTCCCTTACGATATTTGGGAAGAAGCCGAAGAAGAGGAGGACCAGGAATTTCAGGGTCCCTGGGACGGCGTCCTTCCCTCTGATTATCCAGAGATTTATAAACCCCTGCTAGACATTTGGTGTTCCACTATCGCCACAGTAGGAATATACATAAGCGACTGGGGCCGAATTTGCATCAACTGTTACAATCAGTTGACCCCCATACAAGGACAAGCATATCAATCAGGAGGTTGGCATGACATGAGCACTGCCGAAGAAGCCCAACGCATTTCCATTTGTGCACACTGCAACAACGAAATCTCCTCCATCCGCCCAGCATCTCAGTGCGCAGAGTGCACAGAACAGTACTTCGAAATAACAGCGGAAGAGCTGTGGCAAGTACAATCGGGACAAGTACTCGAGGTGCTCACCCGATGGTAAAAATTATACGTGTCTACCCGAGGATCGCAAACCCGACATTGCAGCTCGGTGAGTCGTTTTATTATTTCGTTCCTTACGAGGTTTCGTTCACATTTCTCAATATTGTTTGGAATCCGAGGAATTGGTATTGCTGCAGATCAATCCTTCCGCAGTAATAGTACGGCACTCCTAACTTCCTTTCCCTTCCTTTTCCTTTACTTACCTTTCCTCTCGGCGTGCGCGAATCTTGCATTCGACCCCGAGGTATTTCCTTTCCTTTCTTTACTTACCTTTCCTCTCGGCGTGCGCGAATCTTGCATTCGACCCCGAGGTATTTCCTTTCCTTTCTTTACTTACCTTTCCTCTCGGCGTGCGCGAATCTTGCATTCGACCCCGAGATTCTTCCTTTTTCTTTACTTACCTTTCCTCTCGGCGTGCGCGAATCTTGCATTCGACCCCGAGGTATTTCCTTTCCTTTCTTTACTTACCTTTCCTCTCGGCGTGCGCGAATCTTGCATTCGACCCCGAGGTATTTCCTTTCCTTTCTTTACTTACCTTTCCTCTCGGCGTGCGCGAATCTTGCATTCGACCCCGAGGTATTTCCTTTCCTTTCTTTACTTACCTTTCCTCTCGGCGTGCGCGAATCTTGCATTCGACCCCGAGGTATTTCCTTTCCTTTCTTTACTTACCTTTCCTCTCGGCGTGCGCGAATCTGGCATTCGACCCCGAGGTATTTCCTTTCCTTTCTTTACTTACCTTTCCTCTCGGCGTGCGCGAATCTTGCATTCGACCCCGAGATTCTTAATTTTATCTACTTACCTTTCCTCTCGGCGTGCGCGAATTTTGTATTCGACCCCGAGATTCTTCCTTTTCCTTTACTTACCTTTCCTCTCGGCGTGCGCGAATCTTGCATTCGACCCCGAGATTCTTAATTTTATCTACTTACCTTTCCTCTCGGCGTGCGCGAATTTTGTATTCGACCCCGAGATTCTTCCTTTTCCTTTACTTACCTTTCCTCTCGGCGTGCGCGAATCTTGCATTCGACCCCGAGATTCTTCCTTTTCTCTACTTACCTTTCCTCTCGGCGTGCGCGAATCTTGAATTCGACCCCGAGAACCTACGTTCACCTTCCCCATTCAATTTCCGTTCCTCATCCTGCGTGCGTACAGTATGTCTCTTCCGGAAGTAACCTGGAACGTGACATTCACTTCCCGGCTCGCGCAATCGTTCTTTCCATCGATAATTTGCACGAATACGTGGTGTTCGATGTTTCCAATCGTTCTGCATCAACGTTAGGTAAGTATTCACTTCCCAGCTCCCGCAATCGTTCTTTCTATGGATAATTTGCACGAATACGTGCTATTCGATGTTTGCAATCGTTTTGCATCGACGGTAGGTACGGATTCACTTCCCAGCTCCCGCAATCGTTCTTTCCATCGATAATTTGCACGATTACGTGCCATTCGATGTTTCCAATCGTTTTGCATCAACGTTAGGTAAGCATTCACTTCCCGGCTCCCGCAATCGTTCTTTCCATGGATAATTTGCACGAATACGTGCTATTCGATGTTTCCAATCGTTTTGCATCAACGGTAGGTAAGTATTCACTTCCCAGCTCCCGAAATCGTTCTTTCTATGGATAATTTGCACGAATACGTGCTATTCGATGTTTGCAATCGTTTTGCATCGACGGTAGGTAAGGATTCACTTCCCAGCTCCCGCAATCGTTCTTTCCATCGATAATTTGCACGAATACGTGCCATTCGATGTTTCCAATCGTTTTGCATCGACGGTAGGTAAGGATTCACTTCCCAGCTCCCGCAATCGTTCTTTCTATCGATAATTTGCACGAATACGTGCTATTCGATGTTTCCAATCGTTTTGCATCAACGGTAGGTAAGTATTCACTTCCCAGCTCCCGCAATCGTCCTTTCTATCGATAATTTGCACGAATACGTGATGTTCAATGTTTCCAATCGTTTTGCATCAACGATAGGTAAGGATTCACTTCCCGGCTCCCGCAATCGTTCTTTCCATCGATAATTTGCACGAATACGTGCTATTCGATGTTTGCAATCGTTTTGCATCGACGGTAGGTAAGGATTCACTTCCCAGCTCCCGCAATCGTTCTTTCCATCGATAATTTGCACGAATACGTGCCATTCGATGTTTCCAATCGTTTTGCATCGACGGTAGGTAAGGATTCACTTCCCAGCTCCCGCAATCGTTCTTTCTATCGATAATTTGCACGAATACGTGTTGTTCGATGTTTCCAATCGTTTTGCATCAACGTTAGGTAAGGATTCATTTCCCGGCTCCCGCAATCGTTCTTTCCATCGATAATTTGCACGAATACGTGCCATTCGATGTTTCCAATCGTTTTGCATCAACGTTAGGTAAGCATTCACTTCCCGGCTCCCGCAATCGTTCTTTCCATCGATAATTTGCACGAATACGTGTTGTTCGATGTTTCCAATCGTTTTGCATCAACGTTAGGTAAGGATTCATTTCCCGGCTCCCGCAATCGTTCTTTCCATCGATAATTGGCACGAATACGTGTTGTTCGATGTTTCCAATCGTTTTGCATCAACGGTAGGTAAGTATTCACTTCCCAGCTCCCGCAATCGTTCTTTCTATGGATAATTTGCACGAATACGTGCTATTCGATGTTTGCAATCGTTTTGCATCGACGGTAGGTAAGGATTCACTTCCCAGCTCCCGCAATCGTTCTTTCTATCGATAATTTGCACGAATACGTGATGTTCGATGTTTTCAATCGTTTTGCATCAACGGTAGGTAATGAATCACTTCCCGGCTCCCGCAATCGTTCTTTCCATCGATAATTTGCACGAATACGTGCTATTCGATGTTTCCAATCGTTTTGCATCAACGTTAGGTAAGGATTCACTTCCCGGCTCGCGCAATCGTTCTTTCCATCGATAATTTGCACGAATACGTGTTGTTCGATGTTTCCAATCGTTTTGCATCAACGTTAGGTAAGGATTCATTTCCCGGCTCCCGCAATCGTTCTTTCCATCGATAATTTGCACGAATACGTGTTGTTCGATGTTTCCAATCGTTTTGCATCAACGGTAGGTAAGTATTCACTTCCCAGCTCCCGCAATCGTTCTTTCTATGGATAATTTGCACGAATACGTGCTATTCGATGTTTGCATTCGTTTTGCATCGACGGTAGGTAAGGATTCACTTCCCAGCTCCCGCAATCGTTCTTTCTATCGATAATTTGCACGAATACGTGATGTTCGATGTTTTCAATCGTTTTGCATCAACGGTAGGTAAGGAATCACTTCCCGGCTCCCGCAATCGTTCTTTCCATCGATAATTTGCACGAATACGTGCTATTCGATGTTTCCAATCGTTTTGCATCAACGTTAGGTAAGGATTCACTTCCCGGCTCGCGCAATCGTTCTTTCCATCGATAATTTGCACGAATACGTGGTGTTCGATGTTTCCAATCGTTCTGCATCAACGTTAGGTAAGTATTCACTTCCCAGCTCCCGCAATCGTTCTTTCCATGGATAATTTGCACGAATACGTGCTATTCGATGTTTGCAATCCTTTTGCATCGACGGTAGGTACGGATTCACTTCCCAGCTCCCGCAATCGTTCTTTCCATCGATAATTTGCACGAATACGTGCCATTCGATGTTTCCAATCGTTTTGCATCAACGTTAGGTAAGCATTCACTTCCCGGCTCCCGCAATCATTCTTTCCATGTGTGACGTGCCGTCATTTTTTGCCGCATGTCGGCTCACATTTTTCCTCCTTTATTTACTATATCCGCTATGATGCGAACGCTGGACTGCCCCTGCGGCTGTGTAACGTCCAGCCTGAACCGAAAACCCCCTTTTGAGTATCCTATCACTCCCTTTGTATCATATCGCATTTCCCTATATTTCTCTTTTCACCACTGACTGCCTGTGAACAAACAAATCTTCTATAATAACTACCCATCACTAGTCAAACGAGGTACTTACCTTATGTTGCGCTTCTCATCATCGACTGACTGTGAACAAATAAACTCTCTTATTACTCCAACCCATCACTAGTCAAACGAGATACTTACCTTACATTACATTTCTCATCATCGACTGCTTTCGAACAAATAAATTCCTCTCATAAGATACTCACCTTATATTTCTCTTCTCATCACCGACTACCTGCAAACAAATAAAATCTCTAAATATTCCAACTCATCGCTACACAAAACACCATTACCTTAAACGAAGAACAACGACACTCGAGAGAAGCCCTCACTCCACGAGGAAGAAACCCCTTTTGCGTCCCAAGAGAAGCCCTCACTCCACGAGGAAGAAACCCCTTTCGCGTCCCAAGAGAAGCCCTCACTCCACGAGGATGAAAACCCCTTTCGAATCCTCTCGAGTATATCGCTACAATATGATCAAATCAAATAACACACCCGAACCTACAATACAAAAGACGCATAATTAACCAATACAATTTATTAAAATATTTTATTACAAAATGATATCATCAAACAACCTATCCGAATTCACCATATAACAATATTGTAATTAACTAATATAATTTATTCTAACCAATCTCGGTACAATGGAGAACCCCTGCCGGTTGAGGATCACTGGCATTCCAGAGCAATCGACTCCAGCAGCAGTCAACATACCACGCATACCACGCATACCAGACATACCACGCATACCAGACATTCCTCGCATACCAGAGATTCCAGGGATGGATATAAATAAGCCGGCACCACCTGAATAGTCAGTAGTCAATCTTCAGTAGTCAATCTTCAGCAGTCAATCTCCAGAGTTCAGTTCAGTCTTCGAGTGGCAGCAAGCGCCTACACATCAGTGAATCTATCTACAAGTGACAGTGAACGTTGATATACCGGTCTTGATTTTAGAATCATACAGTGAATTATTTCGATAAATACCTTAAGGAACATAGAATTCTTTCACGACTTATTTCGATAAATACCTTAAGGAAGATAGAATAATTCCACGATTTATTTCGATAAATACCTTAAAGAACTTAGAATTATTCCACGATTTATTTCGATAAATACCTTAAGGAACATATAATTCTTTCACGACTTATTTCGATAAATACCTTAAGGAACATAGAATAATTCCACGATTTATTTCGATAAATACCTTAAAGAACTTAGAATAATTTCACGACTTATTTCGTTAAATACCTTAAGGAACATAGAATAATTCCACGATTTATTTCGATAAATACCTTAAAGAACTTAGAATTATTTCACGATTTATTTCGATAAATACCTTAAGGAACATAGAATAATTCCACGATTTATTTCGATAAATACCTTAAGGAACATAGAATTAATTCCACGATTTATTTCAATAAATACCTTAATGAACATAGAATTATTTCACGATTTATTCCAATAAATACCTTAAGGAACATAGAATTATTTCACGATTATTTCAATAAATACCTCAACGAACTTCGAAGTATTCTTGACTTATTCTAATAAATACAATAAGCCAGTGAACCTCAAGAAACTTTCGCGCAGCACCACAGCATTATTTATCGAATGCAGCTCCCTTACGATATTTGGGAAGAAGCCGAAGAAGAGGAGGACCAGGAATTTCAGGGTCCCTGGGACGGCGTCCTTCCCTCTGATTATCCAGAGATTTATAAACCCCTGCTAGACATTTGGTGTTCCACTATCGCCACAGTAGGAATATACATAAGCGACTGGTGCCGAATTTGCATCAACTGTTACAATCAGTTGACCCCCATACAAGGACAAGCATATCAATCAGGAGGTTGGCATGACATGAGCACTGCCGAAGAAGCCCAACGCATTTCCATTTGTGCACACTGCAACACCGAAATCTCCTCCATCCGCCCAGCATCTCAGTGCGCAGAGTGCACAGAACAGTACTTCGAAATAACAGCGGAAGAGCTGTGGCAAGTACAATCGGGACAAGTACTCGAGGTGCTCACCCGATGGTAGCAATTATACGCGTCTACCCGAGGATCCGAAACCCGACATTGCAGCTCGGTGAGTCGTTTTATTATTTCGTTCCTTACGAGGTTTCGTTCACATTTCTCAATATTGTTTGGAATCCGAGGAATTGGTATTGCTGCAGATCAATCCTTCCGCAGTAATAGTACGGCACTCCTAACTTCCTTTCCCTTCCTTTTCTTTACTTACCTTTCCTCTCGGCGTGCGCGAATCTTGCATTCGACCCCGAGATTCTTCCTTTTTCTTTACTTACCTTTTCCTCTCGGCGTGCGCGAATCTTGCATTCGACCCCGAGATTCTTCCTTTTTCTTTACTTACCTTTCCTCTCGGCGTGCGCGAATCTTGCATTCGACCCCGAGATTCTTCGTTTTCTCTACTTACCTTTCCTCTCGGCGTGCGCGAATCTTGCATTCGACCCCGAGGTATTTCCTTTCCTTTCTTTACTTACCTTTCCTCTCGGCGTGCGCGAATCTTGCATTCGACCCCGAGGTATTTCTTTTCCTTTACTTACCTTTCCTCTCGGCGTGCGCGAATCTTGCATTCGACCCCGAGATTCTTCCTTTTCTCTACTTACCTTTCCTCTCGGCGTGCGCGAATCTTGCATTCGACCCCGAGATTCTTCGTTTTCTCTACTTACCTTTCCTCTCGGCGTGCGCGAATCTTGCATTCGACCCCGAGATTCTTCGTTTTCTCTACTTACCTTTCCTCTCGGCGTGCGCGAATCTTGCATTCGACCCCGAGGTATTTCCTTTCCTTTCTTTACTTACCCTTCCTCTCGGCGTGCGCGAATCTTGCATTCGACCCCGAGATACTAAATTTTATCTACTTACCTTTCCTCTCGGCGTGCGCGAATCCTGCATTCGACCCCGAGATTCCTCCTTTTCTCTACTTGCCTTTCCTCTCGGCGTGCGCGAATCTTGAATTCGACCCCGAGAACCTACGTTCACCTTCCCCATTCAATTTCCGTTCCTCATCCTGCGTGCGTACAGTATGTCTCTTCCGGAAGTAACCTGGAACGTGACATATTAAACTGGTGACAGCGGTGGGATATTCGAAAATTCAATCCCACAATTGCCTTCAAAACGACAATTAAAGCTTGAAACGCTTTAATATCAAAATTTTGATACATGTTCTGAACATTAATCACCTACGAATAGATAACCGCCATATCACAACCCCCTCGCGCATATATATATAAAAAAAAATATATGTATATACATTTGTTCACCTCGCTCAAACATATACATAAAATACCATGTCGCTGTACGGTGACGCCGACGGATCCAACCCCCTCGCTACCCCCGTCGAGGATGCTAACGGAGCCATCGACGCTTCGACCGCCGCGTTGCAAGATAAATTGAATCTCCTGCGCGAAAAACAAGCTCAAATCGATGAGCATTACGAATTATTCATGAACAAGCAAATGCGACCTGTTAGTCCAGCCGACGATTTGGTGCAGGAAGAACAAACACACCAAACCGCCTCCGGGTTGGAAAACCTCGCAAAACAAATAGCCTGTCTGCAGGACGCAGTGGATGCGCTAACAAGAAAACAGCGCATTAAAACACATTTTGAAACCCCTGCCTCCGGTTACCGCGAAGGAAACCCGCGTAACGACACGTTTATCGAACCGACAATGTACGGAAAACTTCAGGTCACTCTGAAGGATGCCGTCGAGACGGTACCGCGCTTCGATGGACATAACATGTCGATCCTGCAATTTGCGAGAGCGTGCAGACGAGCTCGAGAAATGATCCCTCCCGCGTCCGAACCTCAGTTAGCGCGCTTATTAAGGAACGAACTTCATCAGCGCGTTTATGAAAACCATCGCTCGCAAATTCAGGATCGCACAATGTAAGACCACCGCGTTCCATCCCCAATCAAATGGATCCTTAGAAAGATCTCATATAGTGTTAGTAGAATTTTTGAAAATGTACGTGAATCAAAACGACGATTGGGATAGCTGGACCGATCTCGCGGCATTCTCCTACAATACGAGTTTCCATGAAGGTACGGGTTACACTCCACACGAACTAGTTTTCGGAAAAATAGCACGGGTCCCCGCCCAACAGCGGCCGGTCGAACCCCCAGACGACGAAACCTACGGGGGTTACCTCTCGCGATTAACGGAGTGCATTAATGAATTACAAAATCTCGCCGCGGATAGATTAAAACGCGCTAAAGAAAGGTACAAAATGTATTACGATCGTCGTATAAACGAGGAAACCTTCCAATCCGGAGACGAGGTCTTTGTAATAAAAAATAGCCGCAAGGGTAAATTCGCGGATCATTACACTGGCCCGCACAAGGTCATTGAAGTACTTCCTCAGCACAACCTAAAGATTTCGTGGAATAACGGCTACAAGGTTATTCATGCGAACAAAGCGCGGAAAATCACCCACTAAAAATCAACACGTGTCGATATCCTCTTGGATATCGCTCCCCCTTTTCCCCCTTTTTACATACCGCTAGTAGCACTAAATTTACCCACGACAATTCTTGAAACACCAATTAAATTCTACGTGTCGATATCCTCTTGGATATCGCTCCCCCTTTTTCTCCCCCCCTTTTAATTTTCATTTCTCTCAGACGGTATTTCTAATTTTCTCCAAAATAATTCTCAGGATCAAATCTGAATTAACACCGCACGTCGATATCCCCTTGGATATCGCCCCACTCCCTTATCGCTCTTCATCACAGTCTCGCACTTGCAAAAATTTAACACAAACTATCAACACGCGTCGATATCCCTTCGGATATCGCTCCTCCCCTTATACCTATACACTATATACTCTAAAAAATTACACTTACATAAAAATTGATATCTTATTTAATTTACATTAAAATTAATACCTTTTATTAGACGTAATTTAACAAAAAAAAAAAAGAGAAAACAAACACCAATAATAAGATACAGATATAGGCGTATATGTATATATCAGTCATGTAAATATAACTTAGGATTACGAAGTGAAACGAATATATATACATATATAGTTGTGTTAAACCTTAGCCAACCCGCCACATTAATAATATTTCGATAAAACTCACAATAGGTTGAGAACCACTGCAGAAATACGCGACATTCCTGGCATACCAACATTCTTAGCATTCCTGGCATACGAACATTCTTAGCATTCCTGGCATACCAACATTCTTAGCATTCCTAGCATACTAACATTCTTCGCATTCCAACTCTCCTATAAGTGCGAGTCCGCGCCACGTGTTTCACCATTCGAGTACAACCATGCCCGGAAACAACCGCAACCGAAAACGCTTCAAGGCTGCCGGCACTTATTGCCGCGCAGCCAGGAAGAAAATTCCACCATTAACACGCCGTAAGGCGCTCCCTAAAATTTTAGTGGACGAAATTTTGCCGGCCAGAAGAAAAATTTCGATTGTACGGTCCCCGGCCAACGCGGAAGCCCCGGTAATGAGTCGCCCACGAGAACCGCCACCGTACCGACCACGGAACAGGCGAAAACCGAGCCTCGCGTGGAAGTTGTAAGTGACACTTGCACAATTATAAGTTACCACGAAGGCGACGCAGCCACCGCCGTCGACGAGCATTTTAAACGATCCCTGGCACATCTAGAGGTGAGTATGCCACCTGTTCATCACCCGCAGGAACCGGCGGCAATGGTTCAAATTGCCTTACAGGCGACGATTCCGCCACCCCCGCCAGTCATTGAAGTGTTGGACACCTCCACCGCCTTCCGAGTGGAGCACGGCGCTTTAGAGGAATCGGTATTATTTGAAGTGTGCGACATACACTTCACCCCCGCGTATACCCCAAATGCTCCACAAGTCGAGCAGGAATCGGCGCAGCCCGAGTGGCTCGACATCCTGCTCGACTTTAACGATTTACTTTAATTATTTAACCTTATTAATTAATCCAACGTTTAATTCATATTATATTAATCTTCCTTATATCTACCCTACTTAATTATTAACACTATTACTTATTCCTACATTTAATTTTTGCTAAGCCTAAGTTAACCTACTATAACAAAAAAATTCAAAAACACTATAAAAGAAAACAAATCATTTAATTACTAGGAGCTGTGATGTAATCGCTGGACTGCCCCTGCGGCAATGCGACGTCCACCATTTACTGAGCCCACAAATATATCCATTTTATTTTATTTTTATCATGCAATACTTACCTTGGTATTAATCATTCTAACATGTTAAACTTTTATTCATTTCAAAACAATTACTAAGTTCATATCGTTCAACTAATGAAAATAATTATAGTTTAATCAGTATATCTCCTACTAAAAACGAGAGAAAACAAAGACGGTTCGTTCCGAAATACTCCACCCTCAATTTTAATCCGTCTAATTAAGGAGAAATAGCTTAATTTTACACTGATTTGTTTTACTCTGATACAATAATAAAAAAAAAAAAATATAATTTTAGTTATCAGGCAAGGTTATAATTATTTTATGAAATCACAACGCAAAAGCAATAAACGAAAACAAGCTTTTATTTTATTTAAACATACATAAATTTCACTTCACATAAGGGAAAACAATTTCATTGTATATCGTTTACCTGCTACTAATACAGGATTAAGGGGAAAGGTTATTTTTCGTTCAAGCCACGTCTCCCGCTAAAGAAATGCAGGCATTTCTTAAAATAAGGGGGGAGGTGTGACGTGCCGTCATTTTTTGCCGCATGTCGGCTCACATTTTTCCTCCTTTATTTACTATATCCGCTATGATGCGAACGCTGGACTGCCCCTGCGGCTGTGTAACGTCCAGCCTGAACCGAAAACCCCCTTTTGAGTATCCTATCACTCCCTTTGTATCATATCGCATTTCCCTATATTTCTCTTTTCACCACTGACTGCCTGTGAACAAACAAATCTTCTATAATAACTACCCATCACTAGTCAAACGAGGTACTTACCTTATGTTGCGCTTCTCATCATCGACTGCCTGTGAACAAATAAACTCTCTTATTACTCCAACCCATCACTAGTCAAACGAGATACTTACCTTACATTACATTTCTCATCATCGACTGCTTTCGAACAAATAAATTCCTCTCATAAGATACTCACCTTATATTTCTCTTCTCATCACCGACTACCTGCAAACAAATAAAATCTCTAAATATTCCAACTCATCGCTACACAAAACACCATTACCTTAAACGAAGAACAACGACACTCGAGAGAAGCCCTCACTCCACGAGGAAGAAACCCCTTTTGCGTCCCAAGAGAAGCCCTCACTCCACGAGGAAGAAACCCCTTTTGCGTCCCAAGAGAAGCCCTCACTCCACGAGGAAGAAACCCCTTTCGCGTCCCAAGAGAAGCCCTCACTCCACGAGGATGAAAACCCCTTTCGAATCCTCTCGAGTATATCGCTACAATATGATCAAATCAAATAACACACCCGAACCTACAATACAAAAGACGCATAATTAACCAATACAATTTATTAAAATATTTTATTACAAAATGATATCATCAAACAACCTATCCGAATTCACCATATAACAATATTGTAATTAACTAATATAATTTATTCTAACCAATCTCGGTACAATGGAGAACCCCTGCCGGTTGAGGATCACTGGCATTCCAGAGCAATCGACTCCAGCAGCAGTCAACATACCACGCATACCACGCATACCAGACATACCACGCATACCAGACATTCCTCGCATACCAGAGATTCCAGGGATGGATATAAATAAGCCGGCACCACCTGAATAGTCAGTAGTCAATCTTCAGTAGTCAATCTTCAGCAGTCAATCTCCAGAGTTCAGTTCAGTCTTCGAGTGGCAGCAAGCGCCTACACATCAGTGAATCTATCTACAAGTGACAGTGAACGTTGATATACCGGTCTTGATTTTAGAATCATACAGTGAATTATTTCGATAAATACCTTAAGGAACATAGAATTCTTTCACGACTTATTTCGATAAATACCTTAAGGAAGATAGAATAATTCCACGATTTATTTCGATAAATACCTTAAAGAACTTAGAATTATTCCACGATTTATTTCGATAAATACCTTAAGGAACATAGAATTAATTCCACGATTTATTTCAATAAATACCTTAATGAACATAGAATTATTTCACGATTTATTCCAATAAATACCTTAAGGAACATAGAATTATTTCACGATTATTTCAATAAATACCTCAACGAACTTCGAAGTATTCTTGACTTATTCTAATAAATACAATAAGCCAGTGAACCTCAAGAAACTTTCGCGCAGCACCACAGCATTATTTATCGAATGCAGCTCCCTTACGATATTTGGGAAGAAGCCGAAGAAGAGGAGGACCAGGAATTTCAGGGTCCCTGGGACGGCGTCCTTCCCTCTGATTATCCAGAGATTTATAAACCCCTGCTAGACATTTGGTGTTCCACTATCGCCACAGTAGGAATATACATAAGCGACTGGGGCCGAATTTGCATCAACTGTTACAATCAGTTGACCCCCATACAAGGACAAGCATATCAATCAGGAGGTTGGCATGACATGAGCACTGCCGAAGAAGCCCAACGCATTTCCATTTGTGCACACTGCAACACCGAAATCTCCTCCATCCGCCCAGCATCTCAGTGCGCAGAGTGCACAGAACAGTACTTCGAAATAACAGCGGAAGAGCTGTGGCAAGTACAATCGGGACAAGTACTCGAGGTGCTCACCCGATGGTAGCAATTATACGCGTCTACCCGAGGATCCGAAACCCGACATTGCAGCTCGGTGAGTCGTTTTATTATTTCGTTCCTTACGAGGTTTCGTTCACATTTCTCAATATTGTTTGGAATCCGAGGAATTGGTATTGCTGCAGATCAATCCTTCCGCAGTAATAGTACGGCACTCCTAACTTCCTTTCCCTTCCTTTTCCTTTACTTACCTTCCCTCTCGGCGTGCGCGAATCTTGCATTCGACCCCGAGATTCTTCCTTTTCTTTACTTACCTTTCCTCTCGGCGTGCGCGAATCTTGCATTCGACCCCGAGATTCTTCCTTTTTCTTTACTTACCTTTTCCTCTCGGCGTGCGCGAATCTTGCATTCGACCCCGAGATTCTTCCTTCTTCTTTACTTACCTTTCCTCTCGGCGTGCGCGAATCTTGCATTCGACCCCGAGATTCTTCGTTTTCTCTACTTACCTTTCCTCTCGGCGTGCGCGAATCTTGCATTCGACCCCGAGGTATTTCCTTTCCTTTCTTTACTTACCTTTCCTCTCGGCGTGCGCGAATCTTGCATTCGACCCCGAGGTATTTCTTTTCCTTTACTTACCTTTCCTCTCGGCGTGCGCGAATCTTGCATTCGACCCCGAGATTCTTCCTTTTCTCTACTTACCTTTCCTCTCGGCGTGCGCGAATCTTGCATTCGACCCCGAGATTCTTCGTTTTCTCTACTTACCTTTCCTCTCGGCGTGCGCGAATCTTGCATTCGACCCCGAGGTATTTCCTTTCCTTTCTTTACTTACCCTTCCTCTCGGCGTGCGCGAATCTTGCATTCGACCCCGAGATTCTAAATTTTATCTACTTACCTTTCCTCTCGGCGTGCGCGAATCCTGCATTCGACCCCGAGATTCCTCCTTTTCTCTACTTGCCTTTCCTCTCGGCGTGCGCGAATCTTGCATTCGACCCCGAGAACCTACGTTCACCTTCCCCATTCAATTTCCGTTCCTCATCCTGCGTGCGTACAGTATGTCTCTTCCGGAAGTAACCTGGAACGTGACACATGGATAATTTGCACGAATACGTGCTATTCGATGTTTCCAATCGTTTTGCATCAACGGTAGGTAAGTATTCACTTCCCAGCTCCCGCAATCGTTCTTTCTATGGATAATTTGCACGAATACGTGCTATTCGATGTTTGCAATCGTTTTGCATCGACGGTAGGTAAGGATTCACTTCCCAGCTCCCGCAATCGTTCTTTCCATCGATAATTTGCACGAATACGTGCCATTCGATGTTTCCAATCGTTTTGCATCGACGGTAGGTAAGGATTCACTTCCCAGCTCCCGCAATCGTTCTTTCTATCGATAATTTGCACGAATACGTGCTATTCGATGTTTCCAATCGTTTTGCATCAACGGTAGGTAAGTATTCACTTCCCAGCTCCCGCAATCGTTCTTTCTATCGATAATTTGCACGAATACGTGATGTTCAATGTTTCCAATCGTTTTGCATCAACGATAGGTAAGGATTCACTTCCCGGCTCCCGCAATCGTTCTTTCCATCGATAATTTGCACGAATACGTGCCATTCGATGTTTCCAATCGTTTTGCATCGACGGTAGGTAAGGATTCACTTCCCAGCTCCCGCAATCGTTCTTTCCATCGATAATTTGCACGAATACGTGCCATTCGATGTTTCCAATCGTTTTGCATCGACGGTAGGTAAGGATTCACTTCCCAGCTCCCGCAATCGTTCTTTCTATCGATAATTTGCACGAATACGTGCTATTCGATGTTTGCAATCGTTTTGCATCGACGGTAGGTAAGGATTCACTTCCCAGCTCCCGCAATCGTTCTTTCCATCGATAATTTGCACGAATACGTGCCATTCGATGTTTCCAATCGTTTTGCATCGACGGTAGGTAAGGATTCACTTCCCAGCTCCCGCAATCGTTCTTTCTATCGATAATTTGCACGAATACGTGCTATTCGATGTTTCCAATCGTTTTGCATCGACGGTAGGTAAGGATTCACTTCCCAGCTCCCGCAATCGTTCTTTCCATCGATAATTTGCACGAATACGTGCCATTCGATGTTTCCAATCGTTTTGCATCGACGGTAGGTAAGGATTCACTTCCCAGCTCCCGCAATCGTTCTTTCTATCGATAATTTGCACGAATACGTGTTGTTCGATGTTTCCAATCGTTTTGCATCAACGTTAGGTAAGGATTCATTTCCCGGCTCCCGCAATCGTTCTTTCCAAATTATCGATAGAAAGAACGATTGCGGGAGCTGGGAAGTGAATCCTTACCTACCGTCGATGCAAAACGATTGCAAACATCGAATAGCACGTATTCGTGCAAATTATCCATAGAAAGAACGATTGCGGGAGCTGGGAAGTGAATCCTTACCTACCGTCGATGCAAAACGATTGGAAACATCGAATAGCACGTATTCGTGCAAATTATCGATGGAAAGAACGATTGCGGGAGCTGGGATGTGAATCCTTACCTACCGTCGATGCAAAACGATTGCAAACATCGAATAGCACGTATTCGTGCAAAGTATCCATAGAAAGCACGATTGCGGGAGCTGGGAAGTGAATACTTACCTACCGTTGATGCAAAACGATTGGAAACATCGAATAGCACGTATTCGTGCAAATTATCGATGGAAAGAACGATTGCGGGAGCCGGGAAGTGAATGCTTACCTAACGTTGATGCAAAACGATTGGAAACATCGAACATAACGTATTCGTGCAAATTATCGATGGAAAGAACGATTGCGGGAGCTGGGAAGTGAATCCGTACCTACCGTCGATGCAAAACGATTGCAAACATCGAATAGCACGTATTCGTGCAAATTATCCATAGAAAGAACGATTGCGGGAGCTGGGAAGTGAATACTTACCTAACGTTGATGCAAAACGATTGGAAACATCGAACACCACGTATTCGTGCAAATTATCGATGGAAAGAACGATTGCGGGAGCCGGGAAGTGAATCCTTACCTACCGTTGATGCAAAACGATTGGAAACATCGAACATCACGTATTCGTGCAAATTATTGATAGAAAGAACGATTGCGGGAGCTGGGAAGTGAATCCTTACCTACCGTCGATGCAAAACGATTGGAAACATCGAATAGCACGTATTCGTGCAAATTATCGATGGAAAGAACGATTGCGGGAGCCGGGAAGTGAATCCTTACCTACCGTTGATGCAAAACGATTGGAAACATTGAACATCACGTATTCGTGCAAATTATCGATAGAAAGAACGATTGCGGGAGCTGGGAAGTGAATCCTTACCTACCGTCGATGCAAAACGATTGGAAACATCGAATATCACGTATTCGTGCCAATTATCCAATCGTTTTGCATCGACGGTAGGTAAGGATTCACTTCCCGGCTCCCGCAATCGTTCTTTCCATCGATAATTTGCACGAATACGTGGTGTTCGATGTTTCCAATCGTTCTGCATCAACGTTAGGTAAGTATTCACTTCCCAGCTCCCGCAATCGTTCTTTCTATGGATAATTTGCGCGAATACGTGCTATTCGATGTTTGCAATCGTTTTGCATCGACGGTAGGCACGGATTCACTTCCCAGCTCCCGCAATCGTTCTTTCCATCGATAATTTGCACGAATACGTGCCATTCGATGTTTCCAATCGTTTTGCATCGACGGTAGGTAAGGATTCACTTCCCAGCTCCCGCAATCGTTCTTTCTATGGATAATTTGCACGAATACGTGCTATAAGATGTTTCCAATCGTTTTGCATCGACGGTAGGTAAGAATTCACTTCCCAGCTCCCGCAATCGTTCTTTCCATCGATAATTTGCACGAATACGTGCCATTCGATGTTTCCAATCGTTTTGCATCGACGGTAGGTACGAATTCAGTTCCCAGCTCCCGCAATCGTTCTTTCCATCGATAATTTGCACGAATACGTGCCATTCGATGTTTCCAATCGTTTTGCATCAACGTTAGGTAAGCATTCACTTCCCGGCTCCCGCAATCGTTCTTTCCATGGATAATTTGCACGAATACGTGCTATTCGATGTTTCCAATCGTTTTGCATCAACGGTAGGTAAGTATTCACTTCCCAGCTCCCGCAATCGTTCTTTCTATGGATAATTTGCACGAATACGTGCTATTCGATGTTTGCAATCGTTTTGCATCGACGGTAGGTAAGGATTCACTTCCCAGCTCCCGCAATGGTTCTTTCCATCGATAATTTGCACGAATACGTGCCATTCGATGTTTCCAATCGTTTTGCATCAACGTTAGGTAAGCATTCACTTCCCGGCTCCCGCAATCGTTCTTTCCATGTTTAATTTGCACGAATACGTGCTATTCGATGTTTCCAATCGTTTTGCATCAACGGTAGGTAAGGATTCACTTCCCAGCTCCCGCAATCGTTCTTTCCATCGATAATTTGCACGAATACGTGCCATTCGATGTTTCCAATCGTTTTGCATAGACGGTAGGTAAGGATTCACTTCCCAGCTCTCGCAATCGTTCTTTCTATCGATAATTTGCACGAATACGTGATGTTCAATGTTTCCAATCGTTTTGCATCAACGATAGGTAAGGATTCACTTCCCGGCTCCCGCAATCGTTCTTTCCATCGATAATTTGCACGAATACGTGCTATTCGATGTTTGCAATCGTTTTGCATCGACGGTAGGTAAGGATTCACTTCCCAGCTCCCGCAATCGTTCTGTCCATCGATAATTTGCACGAATACGTGCCATTCGATGTTTCCAATCGTTTTGCATCGACGGTAGGTAAGGATTCACTTCCCAGCTCCCGCAATCGTTCTTTCTATCGATAATTTGCACGAATACGTGCTATTCGATGTTTCCAATCGTTTTGCATCGACGGTAGGTAAGGATTCACTTCCCAGCTCCCGCAATCGTTCTTTCCATCGATAATTTGCACGAATACGTGCCATTCGATGTTTCCAATCGTTTTGCATCGACGGTAGGTAAGGATTCACTTCCCAGCTCCCGCAATCGTTCTTTCTATCGATAATTTGCACGAATACGTTATGTTCGATGTTTCCAATCGTTTTGCATCAACGTTAGGTAAGCATTCACTTCCCGGCTCCCGCAATCGTTCTTTCCATCGATAATTTGCACGAATACGTGTTGTTCGATGTTTCCAATCGTTTTGCATCAACGTTAGGTAAGGATTCATTTCCCGGCTCCCGCAATCGTTCTTTCCATGGATAATTTGCACGAATACGTGCTATTCGATGTTTCCAATCGTTTTGCATCAACGGTAGGTAAGGATTCACTTCCCAGCTCCCGCAATCGTTCTTTCCATCGATAATTTGCACGAATACGTGCCATTCGATGTTTCCAATCGTTTTGCATAGACGGTAGGTAAGGATTCACTTCCCAGCTCTCGCAATCGTTCTTTCTATCGATAATTTGCACGAATACGTGATGTTCAATGTTTCCAATCGTTTTGCATCAACGATAGGTAAGGATTCACTTCCCGGCTCCCGCAATCGTTCTTTCCATCGATAATTTGCACGAATACGTGCTATTCGATGTTTGCAATCGTTTTGCATCGACGGTAGGTACGGATTCACTTCCCAGCTCCCGCAATCGTTCTTTCTATCGATAATTTGCACGAATACGTTATGTTCGATGTTTCCAATCGTTTTGCATTAACGTTAGGTAAGCATTCACTTCCCGGCTCCCGCAATCGTTCTTTCCATCGATAATTTGCACGAATACGTGCTATTCGATGTTTCCAATCGTTTTGCATCGACGGTAGGTAAGGATTCACTTCCCAGCTCCCGCAATCGTGCTTTCTATGGATACTTTGCACGAATACGTGCTATTCGATGTTTGCAATCGTTTTGCATCGACGGTAGGTAAGCATTCACATCCCAGCTCCCGCAATCGTTCTTTCCATCGATAATTTGCACGAATACGTGCTATTCGATGTTTCCAATCGTTTTGCATCAACGTTAGGTAAGGATTCACTTCCCGGCTCGCGCAATCGTTCTTTCCATCGATAATTTGCACGAATACGTGGTGTTCGATGTTTCCAATCGTTCTGCATCAACGTTAGGTAAGTATTCACTTCCCAGCTCCCGCAATCGTTCTTTCTATGGATAATTTGCACGAATACGTGCTATTCGATGTTTGCAATCGTTTTGCATCGACGGTAGGTACGGATTCACTTCCCGGCTCCCGCAATCGTTCTTTCCATCGATAATTTGCACGAATACGTGCTATTCGATGTTTCCAATCGTTTTGCATCAACGTTAGGTAAGGATTCACTTCCCGGCTCGCGCAATCGTTCTTTCCATCGATAATTTGCACGAATACGTGTTGTTCGATGTTTCCAATCGTTTTGCATCAACGTTAGGTAAGGATTCATTTCCCGGCTCCCGCAATCGTTCTTTCCATCGATAATTTGCACGAATACGTGTTGTTCGATGTTTCCAATCGTTTTGCATCAACGGTAGGTAAGTATTCACTTCCCAGCTCCCGCAATCGTTCTTTCTATGGATAATTTGCACGAATACGTGCTATTCGATGTTTGCAATCGTTTTGCATCGACGGTAGGTAAGGATTCACTTCCCAGCTCCCGCAATCGTTCTTTCTATCGATAATTTGCACGAATACGTGATGTTCGATGTTTTCAATCGTTTTGCATCAACGGTAGGTAAGGAATCACTTCCCGGCTCCCGCAATCGTTCTTTCCATCGATAATTTGCACGAATACGTGCTATTCGATGTTTCCAATCGTTTTGCATCAACGTTAGGTAAGGATTCACTTCCCGGCTCGCGCAATCGTTCTTTCCATCGATAATTTGCACGAATACGTGGTGTTCGATGTTTCCAATCGTTCTGCATCAACGTTAGGTAAGTATTCACTTCCCAGCTCCCGCAATCGTTCTTTCTATGGATAATTTGCACGAATACGTGCTATTCGATGTTTGCAATCGTTTTGCATCGACGGTAGGTACGGATTCACTTCCCGGCTCCCGCAATCGTTCTTTCCATCGATAATTTGCACGAATACGTGCTATTCGATGTTTCCAATCGTTTTGCATCAACGTTAGGTAAGGATTCACTTCCCGGCTCGCGCAATCGTTCTTTCCATCGATAATTTGCACGAATACGTGTTGTTCGATGTTTCCAATCGTTTTGCATCAACGGTAGGTAAGTATTCACTTCCCAGCTCCCGCAATCGTTCTTTCTATGGATAATTTGCACGAATACGTGCTATTCGATGTTTGCAATCGTTTTGCATCGACGGTAGGTAAGGATTCACTTCCCAGCTCCCGCAATCGTTCTTTCTATCGATAATTTGCACGAATACGTGATGTTCGATGTTTTCAATCGTTTTGCATCAACGGTAGGTAAGGAATCACTTCCCGGCTCCCGCAATCGTTCTTTCCATCGATAATTTGCACGAATACGTGCTATTCGATGTTTCCAATCGTTTTGCATCAACGTTAGGTAAGGATTCACTTCCCGGCTCGCGCAATCGTTCTTTCCATCGATAATTTGCACGAATACGTGGTGTTCGATGTTTCCAATCGTTCTGCATCAACGTTAGGTAAGTATTCACTTCCCAGCTCCCGCAATCGTTCTTTCTATGGATAATTTGCACGAATACGTGCTATTCGATGTTTGCAATCGTTTTGCATCGACGGTAGGTACGGATTCACTTCCCGGCTCCCGCAATCGTTCTTTCCATCGATAATTTGCACGAATACGTGCCATTCGATGTTTCCAATCGTTTTGCATCAACGTTAGGTAAGCATTCACTTCCCGGCTCCCGCAATCGTTCTTTCCATGGATAATTTGCACGAATACGTGCTATTCGTTCTTTCCAATCGTTTTGCATCAACGGTAGGTAAGTATTCACTTCCCAGCTCCCGCAATCGTTCTTTCTATGGATAATTTGCACGAATACGTGCTATTCGATGTTTACAATCGTTTTGCATCGACGGTAGGTAAGGATTCACTTCCCAGCTCCCGCAATCGTTCTTTCCATCGATAATTTGCACGAATACGTGCCATTCGATGTTTCCAATCGTTCTGCATCGACGGTAGGTAAGGATTCACTTCCCGGCTCCCGCAATCGTTCTTTCTATCGATAATTTGCACGAATACGTGCTATTCGATGTTTCCAATCGTTTTGCATCAACGGTAGGTAAGTATTCACTTCCCAGCTCCCGCAATCGTTCTTTCTATCGATAATTTGCACGAATACGTGATGTTCAATGTTTCCAATCGTTTTGCATCAACGATAGGTAAGGATTCACTTCCCGGCTCCCGCAATCGTTCTTTCCATCGATAATTTGCACGAATACATGCTATTCGATGTTTGCAATCGTTTTGCATCGACGGTAGGTAAGGATTCACTTCCCAGCTCCCGCAATCGTTCTTTCCATCGATAATTTGCACGAATACGTGCCATTCGATGTTTCCAATCGTTTTGCATCGACGGTAGGTAAGGATTCACTTCCCAGCTCCCGCAATCGTTCTTTCTATCGATAATATGCACGAATACGTGCTATTCGATGTTTGCAATCGTTTTGCATCGACGGTAGGTAAGGATTCACTTCCCAGCTCCCGCAATCGTTCTTTCCATCGATAATTTGCACGAATACGTGCCATTCGATGTTTCCAATCGTTTTGCATCGACGGTAGGTAAGGATTCACTTCCCAGCTCCCGCAATCGTTCTTTCTATCGATAATTTGCACGAATACGTGCTATTCGATGTTTCCAATCGTTTTGCATCAACGGTAGGTAAGTATTCACTTCCCAGCTCCCGCAATCGTTCTTTCTATCGATAATTTGCACGAATACGTGATGTTCAATGTTTCCAATCGTTTTGCATCAACGATAGGTAAGGATTCACTTCCCGGCTCCCGCAATCGTTCTTTCCATCGATAATTTGCACGAATACGTGCTATTCGATGTTTGCAATCGTTTTGCATCGACGGTAGGTAAGGATTCACTTCCCAGCTCCCGCAATCGTTCTTTCCATCGATAATTTGCACGAATACGAGCCATTCGATGTTTCCAATCGTTTTGCATCGACGGTAGGTAAGGATTCACTTCCCAGCTCCCGCAATCGTTCTTTCTATCGATAATTTGCACGAATACGTGCTATTCGATGTTTCCAATCGTTTTGCATCGACGGTAGGTAAGGATTCACTTCCCAGCTCCCGCAATCGTTCTTTCCATCGATAATTTGCACGAATACGTGCCATTCGATGTTTCCAATCGTTTTGCATCGACGGTAGGTAAGGATTCACTTCCCAGCTCCCGCAATCGTTCTTTCTATCGATAATTTGCACGAATACGTGTTGTTCGATGTTTCCAATCGTTTTGCATCACCGTTAGGTAAGGATTCATTTCCCGGCTCCCGCAATCGTTCTATCCATCGATAATTTGCACGAATACGTGCCATTCGATGTTTCCAATCGTTTTGCATGAACGTTAGGTAAGCATTCACTTCCCGGCTCCCGCAATCGTTCTTTCCATCGATAATTTGCACGAATACGTGTTGTTCGATGTTTCCAATCGTTTTGCATCAACGTTAGGTAAGGATTCATTTCCCGGCTCCCGCAATCGTTCTTTCCATCGATAATTTGCACGAATACGTGTTGTTCGATGTTTCCAATCGTTTTGCATCAACGGTAGGTAAGTATTCACTTCCCAGCTCCCGCAATCGTTCTTTCTATGGATTATTTGCACGAATACGTGCTATTCGATGTTTGCAATCGTTTTGCATCGACGGTAGGTAAGGATTCACTTCCCAGCTCCCGCAATCGTTCTTTCTATCGATAATTTGCACGAATACGTGATGTTCGATGTTTTCAATCGTTTTGCATCAACGGTAGGTAAGGAATCACTTCCCGGCTCCCGCAATCGTTCTTTCCATCGATAATTTGCACGAATACGTGCTATTCGATGTTTCCAATCGTTTTGCATCAACGTTAGGTAAGGATTCACTTCCCGGCTCGCGCAATCGTTCTTTCCATCGATAATTTGCACGAATACGTGTTGTTCGATGTTTCCAATCGTTTTGCATCAACGTTAGGTAAGGATTCATTTCCCGGCTCCCGCAATCGTTCTTTCCATCGATAATTTGCACGAATACGTGTTGTTCGATGTTTCCAATCGTTTTGCATCAACGGTAGGTAAGTATTCACTTCCCAGCTCCCGCAATCGTTCTTTCTATGGATAATTTGCACGAATACGTGCTATTCGATGTTTGCAATCGTTTTGCATCGACGGTAGGTAAGGATTCACTTCCCAGCTCCCGCAATCGTTCTTTCTATCGATAATTTGCACGAATACGTGATGTTCGATGTTTTCAATCGTTTTGCATCAACGGTAGGTAAGGAATCACTTCCCGGCTCCCGCAATCGTTCTTTCCATCGATAATTTGCACGAATACGTGCTATTCGATGTTTCCAATCGTTTTGCATCAACGTTAGGTAAGGATTCACTTCCCGGCTCGCGCAATCGTTCTTTCCATCGATAATTTGCACGAATACGTGGTGTTCGATGTTTCCAATCGTTCTGCATCAACGTTAGGTAAGTATTCACTTCCCAGCTCCCGCAATCGTTCTTTCTATGGATAATTTGCACGAATACGTGCTATTCGATGTTTGCAATCGTTTTGCATCGACGGTAGGTACGGATTCACTTCCCGGCTCCCGCAATCGTTCTTTCCATCGATAATTTGCACGAATACGTGCTATTCGATGTTTCCAATCGTTTTGCATCAACGTTAGGTAAGGATTCACTTCCCGGCTCGCGCAATCGTTCTTTCCATCGATAATTTGCACGAATACGTGTTGTTCGATGTTTCCAATCGTTTTGCATCAACGTTAGGTAAGGATTCATTTCCCGGCTCCCGCAATCGTTCTTTCCATCGATAATTTGCACGAATACGTGTTGTTCGAGGTTTCCAATCGTTTTGCATCAACGGTAGGTAAGTATTCACTTCCCAGCTCCCGCAATCGTTCTTTCTATGGATAATTTGCACGAATACGTGCTATTCGATGTTTGCAATCGTTTTGCATCGACGGTAGGTAAGGATTCACTTCCCAGCTCCCGCAATCGTTCTTTCTATCGATAATTTGCACGAATACGTGATGTTCGATGTTTTCAATCGTTTTGCATCAACGGTAGGTAAGGAATCACTTCCCGGCTCCCGCAATCGTTCTTTCCATCGATAATTTGCACGAATACGTGCTATTCGATGTTTCCAATCGTTTTGCATCAACGTTAGGTAAGGATTCACTTCCCGGCTCGCGCAATCGTTCTTTCCATCGATAATTTGCACGAATACGTGGTGTTCGATGTTTCCAATCGTTCTGCATCAACGTTAGGTAAGTATTCACTTCCCAGCTCCCGCAATCGTTCTTTCTATGGATAATTTGCACGAATACGTGCTATTCGATGTTTGCAATCGTTTTGCATCGACGGTAGGTACGGATTCACTTCCCGGCTCCCGCAATCGTTCTTTCCATCGATAATTTGCACGAATACGTGCCATTCGATGTTTCCAATCGTTTTGCATCAACGTTAGGTAAGCATTCACTTCCCGGCTCCCGCAATCGTTCTTTCCATGGATAATTTGCACGAATACGTGCTATTCGTTCTTTCCAATCGTTTTGCATCAACGGTAGGTAAGTATTCACTTCCCAGCTCCCGCAATCGTTCTTTCTATGGATAATTTGCACGAATACGTGCTATTCGATGTTTACAATCGTTTTGCATCGACGGTAGGTAAGGATTCACTTCCCAGCTCCCGCAATCGTTCTTTCCATCGATAATTTGCACGAATACGTGCCATTCGATGTTTCCAATCGTTCTGCATCGACGGTAGGTAAGGATTCACTTCCCGGCTCCCGCAATCGTTCTTTCTATCGATAATTTGCACGAATACGTGCTATTCGATGTTTCCAATCGTTTTGCATCAACGGTAGGTAAGTATTCACTTCCCAGCTCCCGCAATCGTTCTTTCTATCGATAATTTGCACGAATACGTGATGTTCAATGTTTCCAATCGTTTTGCATCAACGATAGGTAAGGATTCACTTCCCGGCTCCCGCAATCGTTCTTTCCATCGATAATTTGCACGAATACATGCTATTCGATGTTTGCAATCGTTTTGCATCGACGGTAGGTAAGGATTCACTTCCCAGCTCCCGCAATCGTTCTTTCCATCGATAATTTGCACGAATACGTGCCATTCGATGTTTCCAATCGTTTTGCATCGACGGTAGGTAAGGATTCACTTCCCAGCTCCCGCAATCGTTCTTTCTATCGATAATATGCACGAATACGTGCTATTCGATGTTTGCAATCGTTTTGCATCGACGGTAGGTAAGGATTCACTTCCCAGCTCCCGCAATCGTTCTTTCCATCGATAATTTGCACGAATACGTGCCATTCGATGTTTCCAATCGTTTTGCATCGACGGTAGGTAAGGATTCACTTCCCAGCTCCCGCAATCGTTCTTTCTATCGATAATTTGCACGAATACGTGCTATTCGATGTTTCCAATCGTTTTGCATCAACGGTAGGTAAGTATTCACTTCCCAGCTCCCGCAATCGTTCTTTCTATCGATAATTTGCACGAATACGTGATGTTCAATGTTTCCAATCGTTTTGCATCAACGATAGGTAAGGATTCACTTCCCGGCTCCCGCAATCGTTCTTTCCATCGATAATTTGCACGAATACGTGCTATTCGATGTTTGCAATCGTTTTGCATCGACGGTAGGTAAGGATTCACTTCCCAGCTCCCGCAATCGTTCTTTCCATCGATAATTTGCACGAATACGAGCCATTCGATGTTTCCAATCGTTTTGCATCGACGGTAGGTAAGGATTCACTTCCCAGCTCCCGCAATCGTTCTTTCTATCGATAATTTGCACGAATACGTGCTATTCGATGTTTCCAATCGTTTTGCATCGACGGTAGGTAAGGATTCACTTCCCAGCTCCCGCAATCGTTCTTTCCATCGATAATTTGCACGAATACGTGCCATTCGATGTTTCCAATCGTTTTGCATCGACGGTAGGTAAGGATTCACTTCCCAGCTCCCGCAATCGTTCTTTCTATCGATAATTTGCACGAATACGTGTTGTTCGATGTTTCCAATCGTTTTGCATCACCGTTAGGTAAGGATTCATTTCCCGGCTCCCGCAATCGTTCTATCCATCGATAATTTGCACGAATACGTGCCATTCGATGTTTCCAATCGTTTTGCATGAACGTTAGGTAAGCATTCACTTCCCGGCTCCCGCAATCGTTCTTTCCATCGATAATTTGCACGAATACGTGTTGTTCGATGTTTCCAATCGTTTTGCATCAACGTTAGGTAAGGATTCATTTCCCGGCTCCCGCAATCGTTCTTTCCATCGATAATTTGCACGAATACGTGTTGTTCGATGTTTCCAATCGTTTTGCATCAACGGTAGGTAAGTATTCACTTCCCAGCTCCCGCAATCGTTCTTTCTATGGATTATTTGCACGAATACGTGCTATTCGATGTTTGCAATCGTTTTGCATCGACGGTAGGTAAGGATTCACTTCCCAGCTCCCGCAATCGTTCTTTCTATCGATAATTTGCACGAATACGTGATGTTCGATGTTTTCAATCGTTTTGCATCAACGGTAGGTAAGGAATCACTTCCCGGCTCCCGCAATCGTTCTTTCCATCGATAATTTGCACGAATACGTGCTATTCGATGTTTCCAATCGTTTTGCATCAACGTTAGGTAAGGATTCACTTCCCGGCTCGCGCAATCGTTCTTTCCATCGATAATTTGCACGAATACGTGTTGTTCGATGTTTCCAATCGTTTTGCATCAACGTTAGGTAAGGATTCATTTCCCGGCTCCCGCAATCGTTCTTTCCATCGATAATTTGCACGAATACGTGTTGTTCGATGTTTCCAATCGTTTTGCATCAACGGTAGGTAAGTATTCACTTCCCAGCTCCCGCAATCGTTCTTTCTATGGATAATTTGCACGAATACGTGCTATTCGATGTTTGCAATCGTTTTGCATCGACGGTAGGTAAGGATTCACTTCCCAGCTCCCGCAATCGTTCTTTCTATCGATAATTTGCACGAATACGTGATGTTCGATGTTTTCAATCGTTTTGCATCAACGGTAGGTAAGGAATCACTTCCCGGCTCCCGCAATCGTTCTTTCCATCGATAATTTGCACGAATACGTGCTATTCGATGTTTCCAATCGTTTTGCATCAACGTTAGGTAAGGATTCACTTCCCGGCTCGCGCAATCGTTCTTTCCATCGATAATTTGCACGAATACGTGGTGTTCGATGTTTCCAATCGTTCTGCATCAACGTTAGGTAAGTATTCACTTCCCAGCTCCCGCAATCGTTCTTTCTATGGATAATTTGCACGAATACGTGCTATTCGATGTTTACAATCGTTTTGCATCGACGGTAGGTAAGGATTCACTTCCCAGCTCCCGCAATCGTTCTTTCCATCGATAATTTGCACGAATACGTGCCATTCGATGTTTCCAATCGTTCTGCATCGACGGTAGGTAAGGATTCACTTCCCGGCTCCCGCAATCGTTCTTTCTATCGATAATTTGCACGAATACGTGCTATTCGATGTTTCCAATCGTTTTGCATCAACGGTAGGTAAGTATTCACTTCCCAGCTCCCGCAATCGTTCTTTCTATCGATAATTTGCACGAATACGTGATGTTCAATGTTTCCAATCGTTTTGCATCAACGATAGGTAAGGATTCACTTCCCGGCTCCCGCAATCGTTCTTTCCATCGATAATTTGCACGAATACATGCTATTCGATGTTTGCAATCGTTTTGCATCGACGGTAGGTAAGGATTCACTTCCCAGCTCCCGCAATCGTTCTTTCCATCGATAATTTGCACGAATACGTGCCATTCGATGTTTCCAATCGTTTTGCATCGACGGTAGGTAAGGATTCACTTCCCAGCTCCCGCAATCGTTCTTTCTATCGATAATATGCACGAATACGTGCTATTCGATGTTTGCAATCGTTTTGCATCGACGGTAGGTAAGGATTCACTTCCCAGCTCCCGCAATCGTTCTTTCCATCGATAATTTGCACGAATACGTGCCATTCGATGTTTCCAATCGTTTTGCATCGACGGTAGGTAAGGATTCACTTCCCAGCTCCCGCAATCGTTCTTTCTATCGATAATTTGCACGAATACGTGCTATTCGATGTTTCCAATCGTTTTGCATCAACGGTAGGTAAGTATTCACTTCCCAGCTCCCGCAATCGTTCTTTCTATCGATAATTTGCACGAATACGTGATGTTCAATGTTTCCAATCGTTTTGCATCAACGATAGGTAAGGATTCACTTCCCGGCTCCCGCAATCGTTCTTTCCATCGATAATTTGCACGAATACGTGCTATTCGATGTTTGCAATCGTTTTGCATCGACGGTAGGTAAGGATTCACTTCCCAGCTCCCGCAATCGTTCTTTCCATCGATAATTTGCACGAATACGAGCCATTCGATGTTTCCAATCGTTTTGCATCGACGGTAGGTAAGGATTCACTTCCCAGCTCCCGCAATCGTTCTTTCTATCGATAATTTGCACGAATACGTGCTATTCGATGTTTCCAATCGTTTTGCATCGACGGTAGGTAAGGATTCACTTCCCAGCTCCCGCAATCGTTCTTTCCATCGATAATTTGCACGAATACGTGCCATTCGATGTTTCCAATCGTTTTGCATCGACGGTAGGTAAGGATTCACTTCCCAGCTCCCGCAATCGTTCTTTCTATCGATAATTTGCACGAATACGTGTTGTTCGATGTTTCCAATCGTTTTGCATCACCGTTAGGTAAGGATTCATTTCCCGGCTCCCGCAATCGTTCTATCCATCGATAATTTGCACGAATACGTGCCATTCGATGTTTCCAATCGTTTTGCATGAACGTTAGGTAAGCATTCACTTCCCGGCTCCCGCAATCGTTCTTTCCATCGATAATTTGCACGAATACGTGTTGTTCGATGTTTCCAATCGTTTTGCATCAACGTTAGGTAAGGATTCATTTCCCGGCTCCCGCAATCGTTCTTTCCATCGATAATTTGCACGAATACGTGTTGTTCGATGTTTCCAATCGTTTTGCATCAACGGTAGGTAAGTATTCACTTCCCAGCTCCCGCAATCGTTCTTTCTATGGATTATTTGCACGAATACGTGCTATTCGATGTTTGCAATCGTTTTGCATCGACGGTAGGTAAGGATTCACTTCCCAGCTCCCGCAATCGTTCTTTCTATCGATAATTTGCACGAATACGTGATGTTCGATGTTTTCAATCGTTTTGCATCAACGGTAGGTAAGGAATCACTTCCCGGCTCCCGCAATCGTTCTTTCCATCGATAATTTGCACGAATACGTGCTATTCGATGTTTCCAATCGTTTTGCATCAACGTTAGGTAAGGATTCACTTCCCGGCTCGCGCAATCGTTCTTTCCATCGATAATTTGCACGAATACGTGTTGTTCGATGTTTCCAATCGTTTTGCATCAACGTTAGGTAAGGATTCATTTCCCGGCTCCCGCAATCGTTCTTTCCATCGATAATTTGCACGAATACGTGTTGTTCGATGTTTCCAATCGTTTTGCATCAACGGTAGGTAAGTATTCACTTCCCAGCTCCCGCAATCGTTCTTTCTATGGATAATTTGCACGAATACGTGCTATTCGATGTTTGCAATCGTTTTGCATCGACGGTAGGTAAGGATTCACTTCCCAGCTCCCGCAATCGTTCTTTCTATCGATAATTTGCACGAATACGTGATGTTCGATGTTTTCAATCGTTTTGCATCAACGGTAGGTAAGGAATCACTTCCCGGCTCCCGCAATCGTTCTTTCCATCGATAATTTGCACGAATACGTGCTATTCGATGTTTCCAATCGTTTTGCATCAACGTTAGGTAAGGATTCACTTCCCGGCTCGCGCAATCGTTCTTTCCATCGATAATTTGCACGAATACGTGGTGTTCGATGTTTCCAATCGTTCTGCATCAACGTTAGGTAAGTATTCACTTCCCAGCTCCCGCAATCGTTCTTTCTATGGATAATTTGCACGAATACGTGCTATTCGATGTTTGCAATCGTTTTGCATCGACGGTAGGTACGGATTCACTTCCCGGCTCCCGCAATCGTTCTTTCCATCGATAATTTGCACGAATACGTGCCATTCGATGTTTCCAATCGTTTTGCATCAACGTTAGGTAAGCATTCACTTCCCGGCTCCCGCAATCGTTCTTTCCATGGATAATTTGCACGAATACGTGCTATTCGATGTTTCCAATCGTTTTGCATCAACGGTAGGTAAGTATTCACTTCCCAGCTCCCGCAATCGTTCTTTCTATGGATAATTTGCACGAATACGTGCTATTCGATGTTTGCAATCGTTTTGCATCGACGGTAGGTAAGGATTCACTTCCCAGCTCCCGCAATCGTTCTTTCCATCGATAATTTGCACGAATACGTGCCATTCGATGTTTCCAATCGTTCTGCATCGACGGTAGGTAAGGATTCACTTCCCAGCTCCCGCAATCGTTCTTTCTATCGATAATTTGCACGAATACGTGCTATTCGATGTTTCCAATCGTTTTGCATCAACGGTAGGTAAGTATTCACTTCCCAGCTCCCGCAATCGTTCTTTCTATGGATAATTTGCACGAATACGTGCTATTCGATGTTTGCAATCGTTTTGCATCGACGGTAGGTAAGGATTCACTTCCCAGCTCCCGCAATCGTTCTTTCCATCGATAATTTGCACGAATACGTGCCATTCGATGTTTCCAATCGTTCTGCATCGACGGTAGGTAAGGATTCACTTCCCAGCTCCCGCAATCGTTCTTTCTATCGATAATTTGCACGAATACGTGCTATTCGATGTTTCCAATCGTTTTGCATCAACGGTAGGTAAGTATTCACTTCCCAGCTCCCGCAATCGTTCTTTCTATCGATAATTTGCACGAATACGTGATGTTCAATGTTTCCAATCGTTTTGCATCAACGATAGGTAAGGATTCACTTCCCGGCTCCCGCAATCGTTCTTTCTATCGATAATTTGCACGAATACGTGCTATTCGATGTTTCCAATCGTTTTGCATCGACGGTAGGTAAGGATTCACTTCCCAGCTCCCGCAATCGTTCTTTCCATCGATAATTTGCACGAATACGTGCCATTCGATGTTTCCAATCGTTTTGCATCGACGGTAGGTAAGGATTCACTTCCCAGCTCCCGCAATCGTTCTTTCTATCGATAATTTGCACGAATACGTGTTGTTCGATGTTTCCAATCGTTTTGCATCACCGTTAGGTAAGGATTCATTTCCCGGCTCCCGCAATCGTTCTATCCATCGATAATTTGCACGAATACGTGCCATTCGATGTTTCCAATCGTTTTGCATGAACGTTAGGTAAGCATTCACTTCCCGGCTCCCGCAATCGTTCTTTCCATCGATAATTTGCACGAATACGTGTTGTTCGATGTTTCCAATCGTTTTGCATCAACGTTAGGTAAGGATTCATTTCCCGGCTCCCGCAATCGTTCTTTCCATCGATAATTTGCACGAATACGTGTTGTTCGATGTTTCCAATCGTTTTGCATCAACGGTAGGTAAGTATTCACTTCCCAGCTCCCGCAATCGTTCTTTCTATGGATTATTTGCACGAATACGTGCTATTCGATGTTTGCAATCGTTTTGCATCGACGGTAGGTAAGGATTCACTTCCCAGCTCCCGCAATCGTTCTTTCTATCGATAATTTGCACGAATACGTGATGTTCGATGTTTTCAATCGTTTTGCATCAACGGTAGGTAAGGAATCACTTCCCGGCTCCCGCAATCGTTCTTTCCATCGATAATTTGCACGAATACGTGCTATTCGATGTTTCCAATCGTTTTGCATCAACGTTAGGTAAGGATTCACTTCCCGGCTCGCGCAATCGTTCTTTCCATCGATAATTTGCACGAATACGTGTTGTTCGATGTTTCCAATCGTTTTGCATCAACGTTAGGTAAGGATTCATTTCCCGGCTCCCGCAATCGTTCTTTCCATCGATAATTTGCACGAATACGTGTTGTTCGATGTTTCCAATCGTTTTGCATCAACGGTAGGTAAGTATTCACTTCCCAGCTCCCGCAATCGTTCTTTCTATGGATAATTTGCACGAATACGTGCTATTCGATGTTTGCAATCGTTTTGCATCGACGGTAGGTAAGGATTCACTTCCCAGCTCCCGCAATCGTTCTTTCTATCGATAATTTGCACGAATACGTGATGTTCGATGTTTTCAATCGTTTTGCATCAACGGTAGGTAAGGAATCACTTCCCGGCTCCCGCAATCGTTCTTTCCATCGATAATTTGCACGAATACGTGCTATTCGATGTTTCCAATCGTTTTGCATCAACGTTAGGTAAGGATTCACTTCCCGGCTCGCGCAATCGTTCTTTCCATCGATAATTTGCACGAATACGTGGTGTTCGATGTTTCCAATCGTTCTGCATCAACGTTAGGTAAGTATTCACTTCCCAGCTCCCGCAATCGTTCTTTCTATGGATAATTTGCACGAATACGTGCTATTCGATGTTTGCAATCGTTTTGCATCGACGGTAGGTACGGATTCACTTCCCGGCTCCCGCAATCGTTCTTTCCATCGATAATTTGCACGAATACGTGCCATTCGATGTTTCCAATCGTTTTGCATCAACGTTAGGTAAGCATTCACTTCCCGGCTCCCGCAATCGTTCTTTCCATGGATAATTTGCACGAATACGTGCTATTCGATGTTTCCAATCGTTTTGCATCAACGGTAGGTAAGTATTCACTTCCCAGCTCCCGCAATCGTTCTTTCTATGGATAATTTGCACGAATACGTGCTATTCGATGTTTGCTATCGTTTTGCATCGACGGTAGGTAAGGATTCACTTCCCAGCTCCCGCAATCGTTCTTTCCATCGATAATTTGCACGAATACGTGCCATTCGATGTTTCCAATCGTTCTGCATCGACGGTAGGTAAGGATTCACTTCCCAGCTCCCGCAATCGTTCTTTCTATCGATAATTTGCACGAATACGTGCTATTCGATGTTTCCAATCGTTTTGCATCAACGGTAGGTAAGTATTCACTTCCCAGCTCCCGCAATCGTTCTTTCTATCGATAATTTGCACGAATACGTGATGTTCAATGTTTCCAATCGTTTTGCATCAACGATAGGTAAGGATTCACTTCCCGGCTCCCGCAATCGTTCTTTCCATCGATAATTTGCACGAATACGTGCTATTCGATGTTTGCAATCGTTTTGCATCGACGGTAGGTAAGGATTCACTTCCCAGCTCCCGCAATCGTTCTTTCCATCGATAATTTGCACGAGTACGTGCCATTCGATGTTTCCAATCGTTTTGCATCGACGGTAGGTAAGGATTCACTTCCCAGCTCCCGCAATCGTTCTTTCTATCGATAATTTGCACGAATACGTGCTATTCGATGTTTCCAATCGTTTTGCATCGACGGTAGGTAAGGATTCACTTCCCAGCTCCCGCAATCGTTCTTTCCATCGATAATTTGCACGAATACGTGCCATTCGATGTTTCCAATCGTTTTGCATCGACGGTAGGTAAGGATTCACTTCCCAGCTCCCGCAATCGTTCTTTCTATCGATAATTTGCACGAATACGTGTTGTTCGATGTTTCCAATCGTTTTGCATCAACGTTAGGTAAGGATTCATTTCCCGGCTCCCGCAATCGTTCTTTCCATCGATAATTTGCACTAATACGTGCCATTCGATGTTTCCAATCGTTTTGCATCGACGGTAGGTAAGGATTCACTTCCCAGCTCCCGCAATCGTTCTTTCTATCGATAATTTGCACGAATACGTGCTATTCGATGTTTCCAATCGGTTTGCATCGACGGTAGGTAAGGATTCACTTCCCAGCTCCCGCAATCGTTCTTTCCATCGATAATTTGCACGAATACGTGCCATTCGATGTTTCCAATCGTTTTGCATCGACGGTAGGTAAGGATTCACTTCCCAGCTCCCGCAATCGTTCTTGCTATCGATAATTTGCACGAATACGTGATGTTCGATGTTTTCAATCGTTTTGCATCAACGGTAGGTAAGGAATCACTTCCCGGCTCCCGCAATCGTTCTTTCCATCGATAATTTGCACGAATACGTGCTATTCGATGTTTCCAATCGTTTTGCATCAACGTTAGGTAAGGATTCACTTCCCGGCTCGCGCAATCGTTCTTTCCATCGATAATTTGCACGAATACGTGTTGTTCGATGTTTCCAATCGTTTTGCATCAACGGTAGGTAAGTATTCACTTCCCAGCTCCCGCAATCGTTCTTTCTATGGATAATTTGCACGAATACGTGCTATTCGATGTTTGCAATCGTTTTGCATCGACGGTAGGTAAGGATTCACTTCCCAGCTCCCGCAATCGTTCTTTCTATCGATAATTTGCACGAATACGTGATGTTCGATGTTTTCAATCGTTTTGCATCAACGGTAGGTAAGGAATCACTGCCCGGCTCCCGCAATCGTTCTTTCCATCGATAATTTGCACGAATACGTGCTATTCGATGTTTGCAATCGTTTTGCATCGACGGTAGGTACGGATTCACTTCCCAGCTCCCGCAATCGTTCTTTCCATCGATAATTTGCACGAATACGTGCCATTCGATGTTTCCAATCGTTTTGCATCAACGTTAGGTAAGCATTCACTTCCCGGCTCCCTGCAATCGTTCTTTCCATGGATAATTTGCACGAATACGTGCTATTCGATGTTTCCAATCGTTTTGCATCAACGATAGGTAAGTATTCACTTCCCAGCTCCCGCCATCGTTCTTTCTATGGATAATTTGCACGAATACGTGCTATTCGATGTTTGCAATCGTTTTGCATCAACGTTAGGTAAGCATTCACTTCCCGGCTCCCGCAATCGTTCTTTCCATGGATAATTTGCACGAATACGTGCTATTCGATGTTTCCAATCGTTTTGCATCAACGGTAGGTAAGTATTCACTTCCCAGCTCCCGCCATCGTTCTTTCTATGGATAATTTGCACGAATACGTGCCATTCGATGTTTCCAATCGTTTTGCATCAACGTTAGGTAAGCATTCACTTCCCGGCTCCCGCAATCGTTCTTTCCATGGATAATTTGCACGAATACGTGCTATTCGATGTTTCCAATCGTTTTGCATCAACGGTAGGTAAGTATTCACTTCCCGGCTCCCGCAATCGTTCTTTCTATCGATAATTTGCACGAATACGTGCTATTCGATGTTTCCAATCGTTTTGCATCAACGGTAGGTAAGTATTCACTTCCCAGCTCCCGCAATCGTTCTTTCTATCGATAATTTGCAGGAATACGTGATGTTCAATGTTTCCAATCGTTTTGCATCAACGATAGGTAAGGATTCACTTCCCGGCTCCCGCAATCGTTCTTTCCATCGATAATTTGCACGAATACGTGCTATTCGATGTTTGCAATCGTTTTGCATCGACGGTAGGTAAGGATTCACTTCCCAGCTCCCGCAATCGTTCTTTCCATCGATAATTTGCACGAATACGTGCCATTCGATGTTTCCAATCGTTTTGCATCGACGGTAGGTAAGGATTCACTTCCCAGCTCCCGCAATCGTTCTTTCTATCGATAATTTGCACGAATACGTGCTATTCGATGTTTCCAATCGTTTTGCATCGACGGTAGGTAAGGATTCACTTCCCAGCTCCCGCAATCGTTCTTTCCATCGATAATTTGCACGAATACGTGCCATTCGATATTTCCAATCGTTTTGCATCGACGGTAGGTAAGGATTCACTTCCCAGCTCCCGCAATCGTTCTTTCTATCGATAATTTGCACGAATACTTGTTGTTCGATGTTTCCAATCGTTTTGCATCAACGTTAGGTAAGGATTCATTTCCCGGCTCCCGCAATCGTTCTTTCCATCGATAATTTGCACGAATACGTGCCATTCGATGTTTCCAATCGTTTTGCATCAACGTTAGGTAAGCATTCACTTCCCGGCTCCCGCAATCGTTCTTTCCATCGATAATTTGCACGAATACGTGTTGTTCGATGTTTCCAATCGTTTTGCATCAACGTTAGGTAAGGATTCATTTCCCGGCTCCCGCAATCGTTCTTTCCATCGATAATTTGCACGAATACGTGTTGTTCGATGTTTCCAATCGTTTTGCATCAACGGTAGGTAAGTATTCACTTCCCAGCTCCCGCAATCGTTCTTTCTATGGATAATTTGCACGAATACGTGCTATTCGATGTTTGCAATCGTTTTGCATCGACGGTAGGTAAGGATTCACTTCCCAGCTCCCGCAATCGTTCTTTCTATCGATAATTTGCACGAATACGTGCTATTCGATGTTTGCAATCGTTTTGCATCGACGGTAGGTAAGGATTCACTTCCCAGCTCCCGCAATCGTTCTTTCCATCGATAATTTGCACGAATACGTGCCATTCGATGTTTCCAATCGTTTTGCATCGACGGTAGGTAAGGATTCACTTCCCAGCTCCCGCAATCGTTCTTTCTATCGATAATTTGCACGAATACGTGCTATTCGATGTTTCCAATCGTTTTGAATCAACGGTAGGTAAGTATTCACTTCCCAGCTCCCGCAATCGTTCTTTCTATCGATAATTTGCACGAATACGTGATGTTCAATGTTTCCAATCGTTTTGCATCAACGATAGGTAAGTATTCACTTCCCGGCTCCCGCAATCGTTCTTTCCATCGATAATTTGCACGAATACGTGCTATTCGATGTTTGCAATCGTTTTGCATCGACGGTAGGTAAGGATTCACTTCCCAGCTCCCGCAATCGTTCTTTCCATCGATAATTTGCACGAATACGTGCCATTCGATGTTTCCAATCGTTTTGCATCGACGGTAGGTAAGGCTTCACTTCCCAGCTCCCGCAATCGTTCTTTCTATCGATAATTTGCACGAATACGTGCTATTCGATGTTTCCAATCGTTTTGCATCGACGGTAGGTAAGGATTCACTTCCCAGCTCCCGCAATCGTTCTTTCCATCAATAATTTGCACGAATACGTGCCATTCGATGTTTCCAATCGTTTTGCATCGACGGTAGGTAAGGATTCACTTCCCAGCTCCCGCAATCGTTCTTTCTATCGATAATTTGCACGAATACGTGTTGTTCGATGTTTCCAATCGTTTTGCATCAACGTTAGGTAAGGATTCATTTCCCGGCTCCCGCAATCGTTCTTTCCATCGATAATTTGCACGAATACGTGCCATTCGATGTTTCCAATCGTTTTGCATCGACGGTAGGTAAGCATTCACTTCCCAGCTCCGGCAATCGTTCTTTCCAAATTATCGATAGAAAGAACGATTGCGGGAGCTGGGAAGTGAATCCTTACCTACCGTCGATGCAAAACGATTGCAAACATCGAATAGCACGTATTCGTGCAAATTATCCATAGAAAGAACGATTGCGGGAGCTGGGAAGTGAATCCTTACCTACCGTCGATGCAAAACGATTGGAAACATCGAATAGCACGTATTCGTGCAAATTATCGATGGAAAGAACGATTGCGGGAGCTGGGATGTGAATCCTTACCTACCGTCGATGCAAAACGATTGCAAACATCGAATAGCACGTATTCGTGCAAAGTATCCATAGAAAGCACGATTGCGGGAGCTGGGAAGTGAATACTTACCTACCGTTGATGCAAAACGATTGGAAACATCGAATAGCACGTATTCGTGCAAATTATCGATGGAAAGAACGATTGCGGGAGCCGGGAAGTGAATGCTTACCTAACGTTGATGCAAAACGATTGGAAACATCGAACATAACGTATTCGTGCAAATTATCGATGGAAAGAACGATTGCGGGAGCTGGGAAGTGAATCCGTACCTACCGTCGATGCAAAACGATTGCAAACATCGAATAGCACGTATTCGTGCAAATTATCCATAGAAAGAACGATTGCGGGAGCTGGGAAGTGAATACTTACCTAACGTTGATGCAAAACGATTGGAAACATCGAACACCACGTATTCGTGCAAATTATCGATGGAAAGAACGATTGCGGGTGCCGGGAAGTGAATCCTTACCTACCGTTGATGCAAAACGATTGGAAACATCGAACATCACGTATTCGTGCAAATTATTGATAGAAAGAACGATTGCGGGAGCTGGGAAGTGAATCCTTACCTACCGTCGATGCAAAACGATTGGAAACATCGAATAGCACGTATTCGTGCAAATTATCGATGGAAAGAACGATTGCGGGAGCCGGGAAGTGAATCCTTACCTACCGTTGATGCAAAACGATTGGAAACATTGAACATCACGTATTCGTGCAAATTATCGATAGAAAGAACGATTGCGGGAGCTGGGAAGTGAATCCTTACCTACCGTCGATGCAAAACGATTGGAAACATCGAATATCACGTATTCGTGCCAATTATCCAATCGTTTTGCATCGACGGTAGGTAAGGATTCACTTCCCGGCTCCCGCAATCGTTCTTTCCATCGATAATTTGCACGAATACGTGGTGTTCGATGTTTCCAATCGTTCTGCATCAACGTTAGGTAAGTATTCACTTCCCAGCTCCCGCAATCGTTCTTTCTATGGATAATTTGCACGAATACGTGCTATTCGATGTTTGCAATCGTTTTGCATCGATGGTAGGTACGGATTCACTTCCCAGCTCCCGCAATCGTTCTTTCCATCGATAATTTGCACGAATACGTGCCATTCGATGTTTCCAATCGTTTTGCATCAACGTTAGGTAAGCATTCACTTCCCGGCTCCCGCAATCGTTCTTTCCATGGATAATTTGCACGAATACGTGCTATTCGATGTTTCCAATCGTTTTGCATCAACGGTAGGTAAGGATTCACTTCCCAGCTCCCGCAATCGTTCTTTCCATCGATAATTTGCACGAATACGTGCCATTCGATGTTTCCAATCGTTTTGCATAGACGGTAGGTAAGGATTCACTTCCCAGCTCTCGCAATCGTTCTTTCTATCGATAATTTGCACGAATACGTGATGTTCAATGTTTCCAATCGTTTTGCATCAACGATAGGTAAGGATTCACTTCCCGGCTCCCGCAATCGTTCTTTCCATCGATAATTTGCACGAATACGTGCTATTCGATGTTTGCAATCGTTTTGCATCGACGGTAGGTAAGGATTCACTTCCCAGCTCCCGCAATCGTTCTTTCCATCGATAATTTGCACGAATACGTGCCATACGATGTTTCCAATCGTTTTGCATCGACGGTAGGTAAGGATTCACTTCCCAGCTCCCGCAATCGTTCTTTCTATCGATAATTTGCACGAATACGTGCTATTCGATGTTTCCAATCGTTTTGCATCGACGGTAGGTAAGGATTCACTTCCCAGCTCCCGCAATCGTTCTTTCCATCGATAATTTGCACGAATACGTGCCATTCGATGTTTCCAATCGTTTTGCATCGACGGTAGGTAAGGATTCACTTCCCAGCTCCCGCAATCGTTCTTTCTATCGATAATTTGCACGAATACGTTATGTTCGATGTTTCCAATCGTTTTGCATCAACGTTAGGTAAGCATTCACTTCCCGGCTCCCGCAATCGTTCTTTCCATCGATAATTTGCACGAATACGTGTTGTTCGATGTTTCCAATCGTTTTGCATCAACGTTAGGTAAGGATTCATTTCCCGGCTCCCGCAATCGTTCTTTCCATCGATAATTTGCACGAATACGTGTTGTTCGATGTTTCCAATCGTTTTGCATCAACGGTAGGTAAGTATTCACTTCCCAGCTCCCGCAATCGTTCTTTCTATGGATAATTTGCACGAATACGTGCTATTCGATGTTTGCAATCGTTTTGCATCGACGGTAGGTAAGGATTCACTTCCCAGCTCCCGCAATCGTTCTTTCCATCGATAATTTGCACGAATACGTGCCATTCGATGTTTCCAATCGTTTTGCATCAACGTTAGGTAAGCATTCACTTCCCGGCTCCCGCAATCGTTCTTTCCATGGATAATTTGCACGAATACGTGCTATTCGATGTTTCCAATCGTTTTGCATCAACGGTAGGTAAGTATTCACTTCCCAGCTCCCGCAATCGTTCTTTCTATGGATAATTTGCACGAATACGTGCTATTCGATGTTTCCAATCGTTTTGCATCGACGGTAGGTAAGGATTCACTTCCCAGCTCCCGCAATCGTTCTTTCTATCGATAATTTGCACGAATACGTGCTATTCGATGATTCCAATCGTTTTGCATCGACGGTAGGTAAGGATTCACTTCCCAGCTCCCGCAATCGTTCTTTCCATCGATAATTTGCACGAATACGTGCCAGTCGATGTTTCCAATCGTTTTGCATCGACGGTAGGTAAGGATTCACTTCCCAGCTCCCGCAATCGTTCTTTCTATCGATAATTTGCACGAATACGTGTTGTTCGATGTTTCCAATCGTTTTGCATCAACGTTAGGTAAGGATTCACTTCCCAGCTCCCGCAATCGTTCTTTCTATGGATAATTTGCACGAATACGTGCTATTCGATGTTTGCAATCGTTTTGCATCGACGGTAGGTAAGGATTCACTTCCCAGCTCCCGCAATCGTTCTTTCTATCGATAATTTGGAAAGAACGATTGCCGGAGCTGGGAAGTGAATCCTTACCTACCGTCGATGCAAAACGATTGCAAACATCGAATAGCACGTATTCGTGCAAATTATCCATAGAAAGAACGATTGCGGGAGCTGGGAAGTGAATCCTTACCTACCGTCGATGCAAAACGATTGGAAACATCGAATAGCACGTATTCGTGCAAATTATCGATGGAAAGAACGATTGCGGGAGCTGGGATGTGAATCCTTACCTACCGTCGATGCAAAACGATTGCAAACATCGAATAGCACGTATTCGTGCAAAGTATCCATAGAAAGCACGATTGCGGGAGCTGGGAAGTGAATACTTACCTACCGTTGATGCAAAACGATTGGAAACATCGAATAGCACGTATTCGTGCAAATTATCGATGGAAAGAACGATTGCGGGAGCCGGGAAGTGAATGCTTACCTAACGTTGATGCAAAACGATTGGAAACATCGAACATAACGTATTCGTGCAAATTATCGATGGAAAGAACGATTGCGGGAGCCGGGAAGTGAATCCTTACCTACCGTTGATGCAAAACGATTGGAAACATCGAATAGCACGTATTCGTGCAAATTATCCATAGAAAGAACGATTGCGGGAGCTGGGAAGTGAATCCTTACCTACCGTCGATGCAAAACGATTGGAAACATCGAACACCACGTATTCGTGCAAATTATCGATGGAAAGAACGATTGCGGGAGCCGGGAAGTGAATCCTTACCTACCGTTGATGCAAAACGATTGGAAACATCGAACATCACGTATTCGTGCAAATTATTGATAGAAAGAACGATTGCGGGAGCTGGGAAGTGAATCCTTACCTACCGTCGATGCAAAACGATTGGAAACATCGAATAGCACGTATTCGTGCAAATTATCGATGGAAAGAACGATTGCGGGAGCCGGGAAGTGAATCCTTACCTACCGTTGATGCAAAACGATTGGAAACATTGAACATCACGTATTCGTGCAAATTATCGATAGAAAGAACGATTGCGGGAGCTGGGAAGTGAATCCTTACCTACCGTCGATGCAAAACGATTGGAAACATCGAATATCACGTATTCGTGCCAATTATCCAATCGTTTTGCATCGACGGTAGGTAAGGATTCACTTCCCGGCTCCCGCAATCGTTCTTTCCATCGATAATTTGCACGAATACGTGGTGTTCGATGTTTCCAATCGTTCTGCATCAACGTTAGGTAAGTATTCACTTCCCAGCTCCCGCAATCGTTCTTTCTATGGATAATTTGCACGAATACGTGCTATTCGATGTTTGCAATCGTTTTGCATCGACGGTATGTACGGATTCACTTCCCAGCTCCCGCAATCGTTCTTTCCATCAATAATTTGCACGAATACGTGCCATTCGATGTTTCCAATCGTTTTGCATCAACGTTAGGTAAGCATTCACTTCCCGTCTCCCGCAATCGTTCTTTCCATCGATAATTTGCACGAATACGTGTTGTTCGATGTTTCCAATCGTTTTTCATCAACGTTAGGTAAGGATTCATTTCCCGGCTCCCGCAATCGTTCTTTCCATCGATAATTTGCACGAATACGTGCCATTCGATGTTTCCAATCGTTTTGCATCGACGGTAGGTAAGGATTCACTTCCCAGCTCCCGCAATCGTTCTTTCTATCGATAATTTGCACGAATACGTGCTATTCGATGTTTCCAATCGTTTTGCATCGACGGTAGGTAAGGATTCACTTCCCAGCTCCCGCAATCGTTCTTTCCATCGATAATTTGCACGAATACGTGCCATTCGATGTTTCCAATCGTTTTGCATCGACGGTAGGTAAGGATTCACTTCCCAGCTCCCGCAATCGTTCTTTCTATCGATAATTTGCACGAATACGTGTTGTTCGATGTTTCCAATCGTTTTGCATCAACGTTAGGTAAGGATTCATTTCCCGGCTCCCGCAATCGTTCTTTCCATCGATAATTTGCACGAATACGTGTTGTTCGATGTTTCCAATCGTTTTGCATCAACGGTAGGTAAGTATTCACTTCCCAGCTCCCGCAATCGTTCTTTCTATGGATAATTTGCACGAATACGTGCTATTCGATGTTTGCAATCGTTTTGCATCGACGGTAGGTAAGGATTCACTTCCCAGCTCCCGCAATCGCTCTTTCTATCGATAATTTGCACGAATACGTGATGTTCGATGT
Source organism: Nomada ferruginata (assembly GCA_963583965.1). Lineage (NCBI taxonomy): Eukaryota > Metazoa > Arthropoda > Insecta > Hymenoptera > Apidae > Nomada > Nomada ferruginata. The sequence continues at coordinate 130,466 of OY757225.1, read as the reverse complement.
TTTCAATCGTTTTGCATCAACGGTAGGTAAGGAATCACTTCCCGGCTCCCGCAATCGTTCTTTCCATCGATAATTTGCACGAATACGTGCTATTCGATGTTTCCAATCGTTTTGCATCAACGTTAGGTAAGGATTCACTTCCCGGCTCGCGCAATCGTTCTTTCCATCGATAATTTGCACGATTACGTGGTGTTCGATGTTTCCAATCGTTCTGCATCAACGTTAGGTAAGTATTCACTTCCCAGCTCCCGCAATCGTTCTTTCTATGGATAATTTGCACGAATACGTGCTATTCGATGTTTGCAATCGTTTTGCATCGACGGTAGGTACGGATTCACTTCCCAGCTCCCGCAATCGTTCTTTCCATCGATAATTTGCACAAATACGTGCCATTCGATGTTTCCAATCGTTTTGCATCAACGTTAGGTAAGCATTCACTTCCCGGCTCCCGCAATCGTTCTTTCCATGGATAATTTGCACGAATACGTGCTATTCGATGTTTCCAATCGTTTTGCATCAACGGTAGGTAAGTTTTCACTTCCCAGCTCCCGCAATCGTTCTTTCTATGGATAATTTGCACGAATACGTGCTATTCGATGTTTGCAATCGTTTTGCATCGACGGTAGGTAAGGATTCACTTCCCTGCTCCCGCAATCGTTCTTTCCATCGATAATTTGCACGAATACGTGCCATTCGATGTTTCCAATCGTTTTGCATCGACGGTAGGTAAGGATTCACTTCCCAGCTCCCGCAATCGTTCTTTCTATCGATAATTTGCACGAATACGTGCTATTCGATGTTTCCAATCGTTTTGCATCAACGGTAGGTAAGTATTCACTTCCCAGCTCCCGCAATCGTTCTTTCTATCGATAATTTGCACGAATACGTGATGTTCAATGTTTCCAATCGTTTTGCATCAACGATAGGTAAGGATTCACTTCCCGGCTCCTGCAATCGTTCTTTCCATCGATAATTTGCACGAATACGTGCTATTCGATGTTTGCAATCGTTTTGCATCGACGGTAGGTAAGGATTCACTTCCCAGCTCCCGCAATCGTTCTTTCTATCGATAATTTGCACGAATACGTGTTGTTCGATGTTTCCAATCGTTTTGCATCAACGTTAGGTAAGGATTCATTTCCCGGCTCCCGCAATCGTTCTTTCCATCGATAATTTGCACGAATACGTGCCATTCGATGTTTCCAATCGTTTTGCATCAACGTTAGGTAAGCATTCACTTCCCGGCTCCCGCAATCGTTCTTTCCATCGATAATTTGCACGAATACGTGTTGTTCGATGTTTCCAATCGTTTTGCATCAACGTTAGGTAAGGATTCATTTCCCGGCTCCCGCAATCGTTCTTTCCATCGATAATTTGCACGAATACGTGTTGTTCGATGTTTCCAATCGTTTTGCATCAACGGTAGGTAAGTATTCACTTCCCAGCTCCCGCAATCGTTCTTTCTATGGATAATTTGCACGAATACGTGCTATTCGATGTTTGCAATCGTTTTGCATCGACGGTAGGTAAGGATTCACTTCCCAGCTCCCGCAATCGCTCTTTCTATCGATAATTTGCACGAATACGTGATGTTCGATGTTTTCAATCGTTTTGCATCAACGGTAGGTAAGGAATCACTTCCCGGCTCCCGCAATCGTTCTGTCCATCGATAATTTGCACGAATACGTGCTATTCGATGTTTCCAATTGTTTTGCATCAACGTTAGGTAAGGATTCACTTCCCGGCTCGCGCAATCGTTCTTTCCATCGATAATTTGCACGAATACGTGGTGTTCGATGTTTCCAATCGTTCTGCATCAACGTTAGGTAAGTATTCACTTCCCAGCTCCCGCAATCGTTCTTTCTATGGATAATTTGCACGAATACGTGCTATTCGATGTTTGCAATCGTTTTGCATCGACGGTAGGTACGGATTCACTTCCCAGCTCCCGCAATCGTTCTTTCCATCGATAATTTGCACAAATACGTGCCATTCGATGTTTCCAATCGTTTTGCATCAACGTTAGGTAAGCATTCACTTCCCGGCTCCCGCAATCGTTCTTTCCATGGATAATTTGCACGAATACGTGCTATTCGATGTTTCCAATCGTTTTGCATCAACGGTAGGTAAGTTTTCACTTCCCAGCTCCCGCAATCGTTCTTTCTATGGATAATTTGCACGAATACGTGCTATTCGATGTTTGCAATCGTTTTGCATCGACGGTAGGTAAGGATTCACTTCCCTGCTCCCGCAATCGTTCTTTCCATCGATAATTTGCACGAATACGTGCCATTCGATGTTTCCAATCGTTTTGCATCGACGGTAGGTAAGGATTCACTTCCCAGCTCCCGCAATCGTTCTTTCTATCGATAATTTGCACGAATACGTGCTATTCGATGTTTCCAATCGTTTTGCATCAACGGTAGGTAAGTATTCACTTCCCAGCTCCCGCAATCGTTCTTTCTATCGATAATTTGCACGAATACGTGATGTTCAATGTTTCCAATCGTTTTGCATCAACGATAGGTAAGGATTCACTTCCCGGCTCCCGCAATCGTTCTTTCCATCGATAATTTGCACGAATACGTGCTATTCGATGTTTGCAATCGTTTTGCATCGACGGTAGGTAAGGATTCACTTCCCAGCTCCCGCAAGCGTTCTTTCCATCGATAATTTGCACGAATACGTGCCATTCGATGTTTCCAATCGTTTTGCATCGACGGTAGGTAAGGATTCACTTCCCAGCTCCCGCAATCGTTCTTTCTATCGATAATTTGCACGAATACGTGCTATTCGATGTTTCCAATCGTTTTGCATCAACGTTAGGTAAGGATTCATTTCCCGGCTCCCGCAATCGTTCTTTCCATCGATAATTTGCACGAATACGTGCTATTCGATGTTTCCAATCGTGTTGCATCGACGGTCGGTAAGCATTCACTTCCCAGCTCCGGCAATCGTTCTTTCTATCGATAATTTGCACGAATACGTGATGTTCAATGTTTCCAATCGTTTTGCATCAACGATAGGTAAGGATTCACTTCCCGGCTCCTGCAATCGTTCTTTCCATCGATAATTTGCACGAATACGTGCTATTCGATGTTTGCAATCGTTTTGCATCGACGGTAGGTAAGGATTCACTTCCCAGCTCCCGCAATCGTTCTTTCTATCGATAATTTGCACGAATACGTGTTGTTCGATGTTTCCAATCGTTTTGCATCAACGTTAGGTAAGGATTCATTTCCCGGCTCCCGCAATCGTTCTTTCCATCGATAATTTGCACGAATACGTGCCATTCGATGTTTCCAATCGTTTTGCATCAACGTTAGGTAAGCATTCACTTCCCGGCTCCCGCAATCGTTCTTTCCATCGATAATTTGCACGAATACGTGTTGTTCGATGTTTCCAATCGTTTTGCATCAACGTTAGGTAAGGATTCATTTCCCGGCTCCCGCAATCGTTCTTTCCATCGATAATTTGCACGAATACGTGTTGTTCGATGTTTCCAATCGTTTTGCATCAACGGTAGGTAAGTATTCACTTCCCAGCTCCCGCAATCGTTCTTTCTATGGATAATTTGCACGAATACGTGCTATTCGATGTTTGCAATCGTTTTGCATCGACGGTAGGTAAGGATTCACTTCCCAGCTCCCGCAATCGCTCTTTCTATCGATAATTTGCACGAATACGTGATGTTCGATGTTTTCAATCGTTTTGCATCAACGGTAGGTAAGGAATCACTTCCCGGCTCCCGCAATCGTTCTTTCCATCGATAATTTGCACGAATACGTGCTATTCGATGTTTCCAATTGTTTTGCATCAACGTTAGGTAAGGATTCACTTCCCGGCTCGCGCAATCGTTCTTTCCATCGATAATTTGCACGAATACGTGGTGTTCGATGTTTCCAATCGTTCTGCATCCACGTTAGGTAAGTATTCACTTCCCAGCTCCCGCAATCGTTCTTTCTATGGATAATTTGCACGAATACGTGCTATTCGATGTTTGCAATCGTTTTGCATCGACGGTAGGTACGGATTCACTTCCCAGCTCCCGCAATCGTTCTTTCCATCGATAATTTGCACAAATACGTGCCATTCGATGTTTCCAATCGTTTTGCATCAACGTTAGGTAAGCATTCACTTCCCGGCTCCCGCAATCGTTCTTTCCATGGATAATTTGCACGAATACGTGCTATTCGATGTTTCCAATCGTTTTGCATCAACGGTAGGTAAGTTTTCACTTCCCAGCTCCCGCAATCGTTCTTTCTATGGATAATTTGCACGAATACGTGCTATTCGATGTTTGCAATCGTTTTGCATCGACGGTAGGTAAGGATTCACTTCCCTGCTCCCGCAATCGTTCTTTCCATCGATAATTTGCACGAATACGTGCCATTCGATGTTTCCAATCGTTTTGCATCGACGGTAGGTAAGGATTCACTTCCCAGCTCCCGCAATCGTTCTTTCTATCGATAATTTGCACGAATACGTGCTATTCGATGTTTCCAATCGTTTTGCATCAACGGTAGGTAAGTATTCACTTCCCAGCTCCCGCAATCGTTCTTTCTATCGATAATTTGCACGAATACGTGATGTTCAATGTTTCCAATCGTTTTGCATCAACGATAGGTAAGGATTCACTTCCCGGCTCCCGCAATCGTTCTTTCCATCGATAATTTGCACGAATACGTGCTATTCGATGTTTGCAATCGTTTTGCATCGACGGTAGGTAAGGATTCACTTCCCAGCTCCCGCAAGCGTTCTTTCCATCGATAATTTGCACGAATACGTGCCATTCGATGTTTCCAATCGTTTTGCATCGACGGTAGGTAAGGATTCACTTCCCAGCTCCCGCAATCGTTCTTTCTATCGATAATTTGCACGAATACGTGCTATTCGATGTTTCCAATCGTTTTGCATCAACGTTAGGTAAGGATTCATTTCCCGGCTCCCGCAATCGTTCTTTCCATCGATAATTTGCACGAATACGTGCTATTCGATGTTTCCAATCGTGTTGCATCGACGGTCGGTAAGCATTCACTTCCCAGCTCCGGCAATCGTTCTTTCCAAATTATCGATAGAAAGAACGATTGCGGGAGCTGGGAAGTGAATCCTTACCTACCGTCGATGCAAAACGATTGCAAACATCGTGTCACGTCCCGGGATCCTCCGAAACGTGACGATCCGTAGGTGCAGCGCGCATCCGAATCGGCAGACGATATGGATACAGGGCAGTTCTCTACCACACATCGACGTACGGCCACACACACACACACACACACTGATAATTGTCCTGATGGTAGCATTAAGTCTAAGCAACTTCTTAAGTTAAGAAACCAGGGGTAAACGTGAGTATGCTGACTCACCTATGATAAGATAGATTATAAGAATACGTAGATTAAGAACCGTGACGAATCAGGGTGTGCGGACCAATCCGTGTTTGTCCTTTCAAGTTTAGGACAAGCACGGATAAGTGCTGACGACAATAGCGAAGGGATAGCGCTGTCTCGCACGTGGGCATTCCAGAGTCATGGCCTGGGAAAGGATCGGGTAATAATCCGCTGAACAAGACGATATACCTCGATGCATCAGCATCCGTTCCCAGAGCGATAACAACTGTCGCTCAGGAATGCACACGTTGCAAAGATACGAAGCGCGAGAACCGTCGCGAGAGCGATAACAACTGTCGCTCAGGAATGCACACGTTGCAAAGATACGAAGCGCGAGAACCGTCGCGGAACAGTCGTTCCCAGGACGGTGGCCCCTGCTGCATCAGCATCTTCTGGCTGCGGCAGTAGGGGCTGCTGCGTCAGCACCTGGGAGGAATAAAAGACCGGAGCGAACGGTCGCAAGGCAGTTCAGTTCCAACCGAGAAGTTAGAAACATCAAGTTCTATACGAGTGAAGTTCAATCCGGTAGTCTAACGGTGAAGTTCGACGAGTTCGTTGTAGTTGTGCCTGTAAGCGGCAAATCGTCAGCACGATCCACCATTTGCTACTTGTACTCTCAACTGTAGTCGACCGATAGGTAAAGGTGAGCATTAATAAACAGTAACACTTGACATTTCATCGGTCTTCCATTTTATACGAACAACTTACTACTCGCCGAATGTGTTCGGTAGATGCCCGCTGGAAATAGGCGAAGGCGTAGGAGAGGGGTCCAGTCGCGGCTCCGCCACAATATCAGGCGCCGGGAGCTGATCGCCGCCCGTCGCGTGCAATTGGCGCAAGAGACTGGGCCGTTGATCGACCTGACGTTAGATTCTCCACCGGCGCCAGTCGACCTGACGCTGGATTCTCCACGGGCGCCGATCGACTCGACAACCGCTGGCGCCGTTCCGACCATCATCGACTTGACAGTTGGGGGTTCGCCCGAGCCCTCGACTTCGCGGGGTCCCTCCGCCCAAATACCCGTGTTGCCTTCCTCGCCTCACGCATCGCCTTTGTCCATCTCATACTCCCCCATCTCCCACGCATCCGAACAAACTCCGCAGCCCTTCGCTAGACGACAACTAGTTTACTCGTCATCCCCGGCTCAGACAACTACATCCTCGGTAGATTCAAGGGCAACCACGCCCGAATACTACCGGCCCTATATCGACCCCCCGGTCAGTCCCCCATCCCCGCAACAGCAACTCGACCCTCCGGACAGCGACGAGGAGTGGCCACATCAACAGATTTATCCGAATTACCCGGGATATTATCCCGTATTTATTAGCGACCGGTTCCCTGGTCAACCAAACGTCCCCGAAGGCGAGCCGGTCCCGGAAGAGTATCATACGTTGTTATTTCAAACTATATTTCTCCGCGAGGAATAATGTAACGGCCTCCACTGTATTAAATAAGAAAAAAAAAGAAAGTGGACGTAAATATAACTCATAAACAATCGATACCAATTGTTTTCCTGACCCCACCGCATCTTAACGTCCCGATCCCGGTTGACTGTCCTAAGAGACCAGTCACAGATCGAAATTGCGAGCGTATCCTGTTGAAGATTTGGCGCACGTTGCCGTTGGGCAACACGGATCCCGACGAGGACGTAACAATCGAATAGCACGTATTCGTGCAAATTATCCATAGAAAGAACGATTGCGGGAGCTGGGAAGTGAATCCTTACCTACCGTCGATGCAAAACGATTGGAAACATCGAATAGCACGTATTCGTGCAAATTATCGATGGAAAGAACGATTGCGGGAGCTGGGATGTGAATCCTTACCTACCGTCGATGCAAAACGATTGCAAACATCGAATAGCACGTATTCGTGCAAAGTATCCATAGAAAGCACGATTGCGGGAGCTGGGAAGTGAATACTTACATACCGTTGATGCAAAACGATTGGAAACATCGAATAGCACGTATTCGTGCAAATTATCGATGGAAAGAACGATTGCGGGAGCCGGGAAGTGAATGCTTACCTAACGTTGATGCAAAACGATTGGAAACATCGAACATAACGTATTCGTGCAAATTATCGATAGAAAGAACGATTGCGGGAGCTGGGAAGTGAATCCGTACCTACCGTCGATGCAAAACGATTGGAAACATCGAACATCACGTATTCGTGCAAATTATTGATAGAAAGAACGATTGCGGGAGCTGGGAAGTGAATCCTTACCTACCGTCGATGCAAAACGATTGGAAACATCGAACATCACGTATTCGTGCAAATTATTGATAGAAAGAACGATTGCGGGAGCTGGGAAGTGAATCCTTACCTACCGTCGATGCAAAACGATTGGAAACATCGAATAGCACGTATTCGTGCAAATTATCGATGGAAAGAACGATTGCGGGAGCCGGGAAGTGAATCCTTACCTACCGTCGATGCAAAACGATTGGAAACATTGAACATCACGTATTCGTGCAAATTATCGATGGAAAGAAAGATTGCGGGAGCCGGGAAGTGAATCCTTACCTACCGTTGATGCAAAACGATTGGAAACATCGAACATCACGTATTCGTGCAAATTATCGATAGAAAGAACGATTGCGGGAGCTGGGAAGTGAATCCTTACCTACCGTCGTTGCAAAACGATTGGAAACATCGAATATCACGTATTCGTGCCAATTATCCAATCGTTTTGCATCGACGGTAGGTAAGGATTCACTTCCCAGCTCCCGCAATCGTTCTTTCCATCGATAATTTGCACGAATACGTGCCATTCGATGTTTCCAATCGTTTTGCATCGACGGTAGGTAAGGATTCACTTCCCAGCTCCCGCAATCGTTCTTTCTATCGATAATTTGCACGAATACGTGTTGTTCGATGTTTCCAATCGTTTTGAATCAACGTTAGGTAAGGATTCATTTCCCCGCTCCCGCAATCGTTCTTTCCATCGATAATTTGCACGAATACGTGCTATTCGATGTTTCCAATCGTGTTGCATCGACGGTCGGTAAGCATTCACTTCCCAGCTCCGGCAATCGTTCTTTCCAAATTATCGATAGAAAGAACGATTGCGGGAGCTGGGAAGTGAATCCTTACCTACCGCCGATGCAAAACGATTGCAAACATCGAATAGCACGTATTCGTGCAAATTATCCATAGAAAGAACGATTGCGGGAGCTGGGAAGTGAATACTTACCTAACGTTGATGCAAAACGATTGGAAACATCGAACACCACGTATGTCACGTTCCAGGTTGCGCCCGGAAGGGACACGCAGGTCAAAGACGCGGAGCGGTCGCGCCAAGAACTAATACGATATACGCGAGATCGATAATGATTTGCAGTAGTTCAATTGAGTGTTAGATGATTATTAAGAGGGTCCTCGTGCGAGCTACGCGTTAAATATTCCTCTTTCGGATTCTCAGTCGAGGTAATTTGTAGGCAACCAAAAGATTCGCTTTTGTGCAGGGGAGGAGAATTTCGAATGGAACAGGGTTCCTCGGGGTCGAATGCTAGATTCGCGCACGCCGGGGGGGAAGTAATGAATGAATTACTACAAAAGGAAAGGAAGCCTCGGGGTCGAATGCTGGATTCGCGCACGCCGAGGAGGAAGGGAAAGGACAATTATAATTATGGAAAGGGATTCTACGGAGAAAATTACTGTAGGGTTAGGGATAAATGACCTTACGTGTATAGCAAATCGCGATGTTTCGATGTTTTCGTCTCGCACGAGTAACTTACCCCTTTATGTTAGTGCCGATATGAAATAATAATTATGCATGCGTTCTTATGTGAATGATAGCACCGCGGCTTGCTGAGGCGTATTCCGGTCTGCCACCTCGTGGTCACGTCGAGGGTGCGTCCAGCTTGCACTCCCGAGGGTGAAGAGCATAAATTGGGGAAGTGAGGAAAAGATAACCTAGGCGGATTCGGATCCAGTCCGCTCCCACTCCCAGGGGGGTGAGAATAAAGTAGGAAACGAGGAAAAGATAACCCAGGCGGATTCGGATCTAGTCCGCTCCCACTCCCAGGGGGATGAGCATGGAGGGAAGGATAACCTAGGCGGATTCGGATCCAGTCCGCTCCCACTCCCAGGGGGATGAGAATAAAGTAAGAAATTGAGGAAAGGATAATTGGGGAAAAGGTGACGGTGCCTCGTCCGTTGTGTTTCGCAGTGGTCAGCCAATGGTTCACCAACGAGTAATGACTTCCTTGATAGATCCAGCCTGAACGTTCCGCAACTCTTCGGTGGACAAATTGAAGTACTCCTCTATGCACTCAGGGCACCGGGCGGCGGCTTGAACAGCTGAGATTTGGGACTCGCACGTGGCGCAAGTAGAGATGCGAATCGCTGTTTGGTATGGGCACATGTCGTGCCACCCTCCCGGGTAGTATCCTTGGGCTTCGGTGGGAACTAGCCGGTTATAGCAATCGGTGCATATCCGATAGCGGTTGTTCACGAAAATACCTTCGGAGATGATCGTTGAACAATGTAAATTTAGTAGCTGCCGATATGAGGAAGGGTAATCGGCGGGTAGGACGCCGTCCCACGGGCCTTGAAACTCTAGGTCTTCTTGTTCTTCTTCCAAGGTCTCGAATGGGATCTTCATTCGGATCACGGAACTGTCTTGTTGTTGGAGCACCCTTCTATAAAATACTCGTAATGTTATTATATTTACTAAGTTACGGTTAAGCTAATTCTCTAAGATAATCGTGGTTGTGATTTCAATGTATTCACTATGTTCTTAACTAATTCTTTAGCGTAATTGTATTCGTGATTTTAATGTATTCACTGTGTTCTTAACTAATTCTTTAGCGTAATTGCATTCGTGATTTTAATGTATTCACTATGTTCTCAACTAATTCTTTAACATAATTGTATTCGTGATTTTAAATGTATTCACTATGTTCTCAACTAATTCCTTAGCGTAATTGTATTCGTGATTTTAAATGTATTCACTATGTTCTCTCAGGACTGTAGCTTCAGTGGTCAAGCTCTCAGAATCATCATTGTGAACATGTTGCGTGAATATAACTATTATGACTCGATAACGCATATGGTATACGAAATATTCTATGTTGTTAGACTAATTATTGAAATAAACCGTTATGGTATTTATTGAAATACATCGCGGAATTATTCTAAGTCCGTTATGGTATTTATTGAAATAAATCGCGGAATTATTCTAAGTCCGTTATGGTATTAATTGAAATAAATCGCGGGATATTCTAAATTCGTATAAATTTAAATAAATCAGGAATATTCTATGTTCCTTATAGTATTAAATTGAAATAAATCAGAAATATTCTAAGTCCGTTAAGGTATAAATCGAAATAAATCGAGAAATATTCTATGTTCCTTATAGTATTAAATTGAAATAAATCAGAAATATTCTAAGTCCGTTAAGGAATAAATTGAAATAAATCGCGAGTGAACGATGTGTCGACGTTTGCTGCTGCTTGAAGACTGACTGAATGACTGGTGGTCCCGGTCTATTTATACTAGGCCCAGGAATTTCTGGTATGCGTGGTATGCGCGGAATGCCTGGTATGCGTGTATGATGGCTTCTGCTGGTGTTGACTGCTGTGGAATGCCTGGTATGCGTGGTTCTCAACTGCCAGTGGTTCTCTATTGTTTCTTTAATGAACCTTCAATTAATTAAGAATTATAGTATCTTTCGTTATTTTATTACGGGTCGGTGTTCTTGCAAAGCTACGTGAGTTTAAACGTTAATATTTGTATTTTGTTGAACATTATCATCGTGTAGAGAGGTACTCGAGAGGACGCGAGAACGAGCAATGTCGAGATATCCTTGGGACGCGAAAGGGGCTTCTTCCTCGTGGAGTGAGTGCTACTCTTGGGACGCGAAGGGGGGTTTCTTCCTCGTGGAGTGAGGGCTACTCTTGGGGCGCGAAGGGGGGTTTCTTCCTCGTGGAGTGAGGGCTACTCTTGGGGCGCGAAGGGGGGTTTCATCCTCGTGGAGTGAGGGCTACTCTTGGGGCGCGAAGGGGGGTTTCATCCTCGTGGAGTGAGGGCTACTCTTGGGGCGCGAAAGGGGGTTTCTTCCTCGTGGAGTGAGGGATATTCTTCGTCTCGAGTACTGATGTAAGTTGTTATCATAAGGTAAGTGTCGTGTGTGTGTAGTGATGGATTGATATTATATAGGTGTTCTTATTTGTTCGCAGGCATTCTGGCAGTGGAGTTGCGGGGATTGTAACTGTAAGTGTTTTATAATTTATAGGATGCTTTAGTTGTTCACAGGTATTGTTGAATGGGGTATGGAAAGAGTGAAAGGGGTTTGGAAGGAGTGGAAGGGGTGTGGAAGGGGTTTGGAAAAAGTGAATCGGTTTGGAAAAGGTGAATCGGTTTGGAAAAGGTGAAAGGGGTTTCGAAAGAGTGGAAGGGGTGTGGAAGGAGTGAAAGGGGTTTGGAAGGAGTGGAAGGGGTGCTCAGTTCGTGCTGGACATAACATAGCCACAGGGGCAGCCCAGCGCTCACATCATAGCGGATATAGTGAATAAAAGAAGAAAAATGTGAACCGACATGCCGCAAAAAATGACGGCACGTCACACCTCCCCCCTTATTGTAAGAAATGCTTGCATTTCTTTAGTGAGAGATGCGTCGAACGAAAATATCTCTGTTTCCCTTAATTATGTACCAGGTTCAATAGTGAATAAACGATAATAAAAAAAAAAAAAAATACCCTTTGGGTTTCATTTTTTGATCATTTCGAACGTAGTCTTAAGTACGAGAATAATTTGTAAGGTACTAAAATATGTATGGGAAAATAAAATATATATATATTTTGCTTTGGTTTAACTAGTGGAACTCATTTATCACTAGAATTATTTAAGGCGGGTATACTAAGCTAAATTATATATGTTATTATTTTTTGTGTTTTGTTTTCTTTTCTTTTAGTAGGTTAGCTAAGCTAAGTAGAATTAAGTTTAGAATTAAGGAGTAATGTTAATAATTAAGTAAGGTAAGACTAGGGTAAGTACGAATTAAGTGTAGGATTAAGGGTTAGAGTTAATAATTAAGTAACGTAAATATAAGTAAGACTAGGGTAAGTACCAATTAAGTGTAGGATAAAGTAGTAACGTTAATAATTAAGTGAAGTATTATAGATATAAGTAAGTACTAATTAGGTGTAGGATTAAAATTAGAGAGTAAAATATTTTAATGCTATTTTGGTGAACTAAAAACTTAGTATAAGGATAAGGATTGGCACAATGTGTGGCAATAGGGGATAATAGAGGGACGTGTTCCCGGTTCAAAATTACGTGGGTTGATTAAGATTGCAAGGGGGGGCAAAAGGGGGATATAAAAGGGATGTGGCGAGTCGGGGGCATGGTTAGAACAGTACTCTGGTTGGGGGAGACGGCCAATACAGCTACAACGCGCATGACCTTAATTTACGTGCCTTATTGGCGTGTATGATTTTGTGACCATTGTTCCAAGATATCTTTAGGTTTTGTAAAGGTAGAACTTCGATGACCTTATGCGGGCCAGTGTAGTGATCTGCGAATTTTCCTTTTCGGCTGTTCTTTATTACGAAGACCTCGTCTCCGGCTTGGAAGGTTTCCTCGTTTATGCGACGATCGTAATACATTTTGTATCTTTCTTTTGCGCATTTCAGCCTATCCGCGGCAAGACTCTGTAGTTCCTTGATGCACTCTGTTAATCGCGAAAGGTAACCTCCGTACGTTTCGTCGTCCGGGAGTTCAAACTGCCGCTGCTGGGCGGGGACCCGTGCTATTTTCCCGAATACTAGTTCGTGTGGAGTGTAACCGGTACCTTCATGGACACTCGTATTATAGGAGAATGCCGCGAGATCGGTCCAACTATCCCAATCATCGTTTTGATTTACGTACATTTTCAAATATTCTATCAAGACTATGTGTGATCTCTCCAAGGATCCATTCGATAGGGGATGGAACGCGGTGGTCTTACATTGCGCGATCCTGAATTTACGAGCAATAGTTCTCATAAACGCGCTGGTGAAGTTCGATCCTTGGTCGGTGAGGACAGATTTTGGCGCGCCAAATCGGCATATCAGATTTTTTATGAAGGCATCAGCAACTTCCAGAGAGGTGGTGCCCTTCAGTGGTGCACATACGAAGTATTTTGTAAGTAAGTCCTGCATGGTAAGTATATACATGTTTCCAGCGGGGGATGGAGGAAGAGGACCCACTATGTCTAATCCGACCTTATCGAACGCTGTACCGGGGGTGTCAGTTAAAACCATTGGTTGCCGCGTTTTTATTCGGACCAACTTTTTCCTTTGACAAAGCAAGCAGTTTCGAATGTAGATGCGAACTTGTTGTTTCATTCCCTGCCAATAGTAGGCGTGACGGATCCTTTTAAGTGTTTTGCTTACGCCTCTATGCCCTCCAATAGCCGAGGAGTGGCTTTCCTCTATTATCACGGGTCTTAGACTTTCGTCAGGAATTTGGACGGTTTGTGTGCAAATGGTGATTTGTACATTTTCTTCGGACAGTCTAGTATGAATTTCCGATATTATTTCTTCCCAGACCAAAGCGCCAATTTTAGGTGTTTTAGCTATGCTAAATCCGGGTAATTGCATTTCTCTTATTACATTCTTGAGTGAGTTCACGGCTTCGCAGGAAATTTCGGGTTCCATCGGGTAATTAGCCCTTTCTTTAACAACTAAACCAATGATTGTTTTGCCTTTGTGTTTTAATACGCGTGCACGTCCGAGTGTAATATCTCTTCGAATGGGAAAACCCGCGTGTGTTCTCAAATTTTGTCCTCCGTCATCACAGACGTTGCCGTCACCTGCCAGGAAGATTACTAAGGGTCCGGGCCGGATGGCTAAGGGGTCACGACTGAAGTGGAGATTGCTGTTGGCGCGGATCGCTTCCCGCGGGGCGCCTTCTATGGATTCGTTATCCGTTTCGTCGTTCTCTGACTCTCCTTGCGAGGTGTCGTCTTCGCTGGAAAGGTGATTAGGAGGCGTATATGGGCCATCTTCGGTGTCGACTTCGTAAGGTAGCGCTGCGTAATTGTGCGGTGAATCAGGTGCATTTCTACTGGTGGAGGGTGCGCGGAGTGTTGGTTGTATTACAGGGGTCAATGTCATGTCTGCGATACTATCGGGGCTTAAGCTTTCCCTCTTCCGAGTATTTTTGGGGGCACTGAAGAGAGACTCATCTGAATCGCTCGAGATGGGGAATCCAGTTTCCCAACGTTGTTGCTCAGGTCCATGAATTCTGGGCCGCTTTTGATTTTCGGGCTCTGGGTGCCCTCCAGAATTGGAATCAGAATCGGACCGTGGGCGGATTGGACAGACGAACTCTGTCGTAGTGTCCGGTGGGTTGCGAGAGAGCGCGTCGGCCACTCGATTGGATTTCCCTGGTTGGTACTGGATTTCATAGTCGAATTCAGCAAGTTTTAATCGCCAACGAACGAGTCGTGAAGTCGGGTCCTTGACCCGGTGAAGCCAGACCAGTGGTTGGTGGTCGGTATAGAGAATAAATTTTCTACCATATAAGTAGGGTCGGAAATGGCTGGTACAATATATTATGGCCAGCAGTTCTTTCTCAATTGTAGAGTAGTTTACCTCTGCTTGGCACAGAAGTCGGGACGCATAGGCGAGGGGTAGTTCTTTGTCTCCGTAAGTTTGTGTGATTATTCCGCCAACGGCATAATCTGATGCATCGGTGGTAAGATGGAATTCTTTTTCGAAGTTTGGGAATTGGAGTATGGGTTCCTGAATCAATTTGTCCTTGAGGTACGCGAACGATTTTTGTTGGGCTTCGCCCCATATAAATGGTGTACCCTTTTTAAGTAACGAAGTGAGGGCCCTTGCTTCTTTGGAGAAGTTGGGGATAAATCGCCTATAATACCCTGTGAGTCCCAGGAATTGCTTTATGCCTTTTGTATTGCGGGGCGGAGGGTAATTTAAAACCGCGGTAATTTTGTGAGGATCCGGTTTTACGCCGTTATCCGTAATGACGTGGCCTAAGTATGCTACTTCCTTCCGAAGAAATTGACACTTGCTTGGCTGAAGTTTCAGGTTGGCTTGACGTAATCGATCGGCAAGCTTGCGAAACTTAATTACGTGCTCGTTCAGCGAACTCGAGTAGAGGACTATGTCGTCCAGGTATACGAACATCTCGGAGCCTTGTAGTCCCGAAAGGATGTGGTCCATTAGGCGTTGGAAGGTTGCGGGGGCGTTACGTAGGCCAAAGGGCATCCTCGAAAATTCAAAGTGGCCATGGGGGGCCGAGAACGCAGTTTTTTGTGCATCTTCTGGTTTCATCGGGATCTGATGAAATCCGGATACGAGATCGAAGATTGAGAAGTATTTAGCTCCTCCGAGCTGGTCGAGTATATCTATAATGTTCGGCAGGGGGTAAGCGTCGGGAACGGTTTTTTGGTTAAGTTGGCGGTAGTCGATAACCATTCTCCATTTTTTCTTCCCGTCTGGTCCTGGTTTCTTCGGGACTATCCAGAGGGGTGAGTTGTACGGGGATATGGATTGTCTGACTATTCTTTGTTCGAGGAGTTCCTTCATCTGTGCGCGGATTTCCTCCTTATGGATGGGAGGGAAACGGTACTGTTTGGTGGATACTGGGGCTGCATCCGTGGTTTCGATAGCATGGCTGATGGCATTCGTGTGGCCTAGAGGTTCGCCAGGCAAGTGGAATATGTCTTCGTATTTGCCGACGAGTTCGTGGACGTGAGCTTCTTCTTCCCGATTGAGGTCTCTCGGGGATATGAGGTCGAGTATCGCTGCGACTCTTGTTTGTTGTCTGGGCTCGCCCTTATTGGGGATATTAGTGGAGGTGACCATTTGTAAACCCGGTGTAGGTAAAATTTGGTGTGCAACCTTCTGTTCCGCAGCTGAGTATACGAGGGATGTGGGGTTTTTTTCGATATGTGAATTTCTTCCTTCTGTAAGGGATTCGCTAGGGGGAGTGGGCCGGTTGCCCTTTTGTGAACAGGGGTTCATCGCGTCTTTGGATATCTTCAAAGACACGGCTTCCTCGGTATACTGTAACTGGGGGTACGTCGTGGGAGCTTCTTCAAATTCTTCCAGGTGAACCAGGGGTACGGGTATGGTTGCTGGCTGCTCGTTTGCGTTCGTCACGCGTAAGCTTGCTTTTCCTCCATCGTTTCGCACCAGGGCTTTTCCAGCGTATAAACCTTCTCCTAGGTCGAGTCGTGGAATGTATCCTTCTTCGACTTCGGGATTGGCGACGTATGCGTGGGCGACGATGCTTGTCCTTGGGGGTATTGTCGTTTCATCGACCCTGTTGAAAGGAACGAAATTGCCGTTAAATGCTAGCCATCTATTTTTGAAGTATACCGTCACTCCGCTTTCGGTCAGGAATCCTGATCCTAGTAACCCTTGATAGCGTAGGGGTATGGTGTCTTCAACGACGTGAAATTGTACGGGGTAGTTGAATAAGTTTGCTGTGAGGGTGCCTTGGGTGGGCACCAAGTTTTCGGTGATTCCGATTAAGTCGATTACGTTGTCCCTGTCGATGTCGATGGGCGTTTTGATGCATGACCGCTTTATCAGATTTACCTCTGCTCCTGTGTCGATCATCAAGTCCGTGGGGAAGTTCAATTGCGGGCTGCGGACGTTGATGGAGGGGACATTGTTGTAGGGTGAGAGGTGCACCTTGGCGATTCTGGGCGGAGTTGGTTCGTAGGCCGGAATGTATTTATTGGGTGCGCATTTGTCCTGCCCGTTCCACGAGGCGCCTCCCTGTAATCTCGTGGGGGCTGGTCGTTTCCCGACATGTTCTGATCGCGCATTTTCTTACGGCATTCCGCGGCCAAGTGTCCTATTCTCCCGCAGTAGTTGCAGGTTCGTGTCTCTGCTTGTCGTGGAGTATTATAGTCCTTCGTTGTGAGCGAACGGTCGAATCCTCTTCCTGTAGGTCGTTCCGGGGTCCGCGTAAGAGGTGGGCGGTTATGGATCGGGTACATTCTGCAGGATCGTGCGTCGTGTCCTTCCCGATTGCATAATTGGCATTGGGTTCGGGGAGCCCGTTCTCCCGTAAACCGGTGGCGATCGCGCTCAATCAGTTTCGCGACCCGGACGGCCCTGTCGAAGGCTTCATCTAATGACGTTAATGTTGTGGGGTCCATTTGACTGCGCATCGAAAGGGGAAGTCCGTCCAAAAAGGATCTCAATGCTAGCTGGTCAATGTCGTATAACGCCGTTCTCGAGTTTCGATAGTAGGTAGTATCTTCGTCTGTAATGGCGAACTTCAGGTCCTTTACTCTTGAAATATAATCCAATATGTGTTCGTTCCTTCCAATTATAATATTAGCTAGTTCGCCGCGGTAATGGTCAGACGTTTTAGCCGGGGCGAACACTGTTTTCAGTCTGCCGATGAATGCGTTTACGGTATCGAAGCAATAGTCCTCCACGACCAAGTACGCGTGTTTTTGTAAGCGGTTTCTTAACAAGCACGCCAATTGAGGTTCGGATGCAGGAGGGATCATATCCCGAGCTCTTCTACACGCTCTCGCAAATTGCAGGATCGACATATTGTGTCCATCGAAACGTGGTACCGTCTCAACGGCATCCTTCAGAGTGACCTGAAGTTTTCCATTCGTTATCGGTTCGCTAAACGCGTCGTTACGTGGGTTCCCTTCGCGGCAACAGGAGGCGGGAGTTTCCAGACGTGTTTTAATGCGTTGTTTCTTTGTTAGCATGTCTACTGCATCTTGCAGGGATGCTATCTGTTTAGCGAGGTTTTCCAATCCGGGGGCGGATTGAGGTATTTGTTCTTCAGGAAAAGAATCGCCGTGTGGACTAGCAGGTCGCATTTGTTTGGTCGCGAATAAATCATAGTGTGCTTCGATTTGAGCTTGTTTTTCGCGCAAGAGATTCAATTTATCGTGCAACGCGGCGGTTGACGCGTCAATAGCTCTATTAGCTTCCTCCACGGAGGTAGTGAGGGGGTTGGGTTCGTCGGCGTCACCGTACAGCGACATGGTTTTGTACGAGCAAGACGAAAAATAATTTATATGTATATATATAGGGCCTTAAACAATAGGACGAATGATCTATTTGCAAGTAATTAACTTACTGAATGCGCAGGAAGAAAAGGCTATTGTGGGATTATTAAAATTTCGAGATCCCACCGTTTCTTTTCAAAAGTATGTAGAGGGCAATTGTGGGATTAATAAAATTTTCGAGATCCCACCGTTTCTTTTCAAAAGTATGTAGAGGGCAATTGTGGGATTATTAAATTTTCGAGATTCCACCGTTTCTTTTCAAAAGTATGTAGAGGGCAATTGTGGGATTCTTAAATTTTCGAAATTCCACCGTTTCTTTTCAAAAGTATGTAGAGGGCAATTGTGGGATTATTAAAATTTTCGACATCCCACCGCTGTCACCAATTAACATGTCACGTTCCAGGTTGCGCCCGGAAGGGACACGCAGTTCAAAGACGCGGAGCGGTCGCGCCAAGAACTAATACGATATACGCGAGATCGATAATGATTTGCAGTAGTTCAATTGAGTGTTAGATGATTATTAAGAGGGTCCTCGTGCGAGCTACGCGTTAAATATTCCTCTTTCGGATTCTCAGTCGAGGTAATTTGTAGGCAACCAAAAGATTCGCTTTTGTGCAGGGGAGGAGAATTTCGAATGGAACAGGTTTCCTCGGGGTCGAATGCTAGATTCGCGCACGCCGAGGAGGAATGGAAAAATAGCTACAAGGGGAAAGGGAGCCTCGGGGACGAATGCTAGATTCGCGCACGCCGAGGGGGAAGGAATGAATTACTACAAAGGGAAAGGAAGCCTCGGGGTCGAATGCTAGATTCGCGCACGCCGAGGGTGAAGGAAAAATAACTACAAGGGGAAAGGGAGCCTCGGGGTCGAATGCTAGATTCGCGCACGCCGAGGGGGAATGGAAAAATAACTACAAGGGGAAAGGGAGCCTCGGGGTCGAATGCTAGATTCGCGCACGCCGAGGGGGAATGGAAAAATAACTACAAGGGGAAAGGGAGCCTCGGGGTCGAATGCTAGATTCGCGCACGCCGAGGAGGAAAGGAAAGGACAGTTATAATTATGGAAAGGGATTCTACGGAGAAAATTACTGTAGGGTTAGGGATAACGACCTTACGTGTATAGCAAATCGCGATGTTTCGTCTCGCACGAGTAACTTACTCCTTTATGTTGTGACCGATATGAAATAGTAATTATGCGTGGGTTCTTAGGTGAATGAAAGCACCACGGCTCGCTGAGGCGTATTCCGGTCAGCCACTGTGTGGGCCACGTCGAGGGTGCGTCCAGCTTGCACTCCCGAGGGTGAAGAGAATAAATTGGGGAAGCGAGGAAAAGATAACCCAGGCGGATTCGGATCTAGTCCGCTCCCACTCCCAGGGGGATGAGCATGGAGGGAAGGATAACCTAGGCGGATTCGGATCCAGTCCGCTCCCACTCCCAGGGGGATGAGAATAAAGTAGGAAACGAAGAAAAGATAACCCGGGCGGATTCGGATCTAGTCCGCTCCCACTCCCAGGGGGATGAGAATGAAGTGGGGGAACTGAGGAAAGGATAACCCAGGCGGATTCGGATCTAGTCCGCTCCCGCTCCCAGGGGGATGAGAATAAGTTAAGAAATTGAGGAAAGGATAATTGGGGAAAAGGTGACGGTGCCTCGTCCGTTGTGTTTCGCAGTGGTCAGCCAATGGTTCACCAACGAGTAATGACTTCCTTGATAGATCCAGCCTGAACGTTCCGCAACTCTTCGGTGGACAAATTGAAGTACTCCTCTATAAAATATTCGCAATGTTATTATATTCACTATGTTCGCGGTTAAACTACTTCTCTAGCGTAATTGGATTCGTGATTTCAAATGTATTCACTATGTTCTTAACTAATTCTTTAACGTAATTGTATTCGTGATTTTAAATGTATTCACTATGTTCTCAACTAATTCTTTAACATAATTGTATTCGTGATTTTAAATGTATTCACTATGTTCTCAACTAATTCCTTAGCGTAATTGTATTCGTGATTTTAAATGTATTCACTATGTTCTCTCAGGACTGTAGCTTCAGTGGTCAAGCTCTCAGAGTCATCATTGTGAACATGTTGCGTGAATATAACTATTATGACTCGATAACGCATATGGTATACGAAATATTCTATGTTGTTAGACTAATTATTGAAATAAACCGTTATGGTATTTATTGAAATACATCGCGGAATTATTCTAAGTCCGTTATGGTATTTATTGAAATAAATCGCGGAATTATTCTAAGTCCGTTATGGTATTAATTGAAATAAATCGCGGGATATTCTAAATTCGTATAAATTTAAATAAATCAGGAATATTCTATGTTCCTTATAGTATTAAATTGAAATAAATCAGAAATATTCTAAGTCCGTTAAGGTATAAATCGAAATAAATCGAGAAATATTCTATGTTCCTTATAGTATTAAATTGAAATAAATCAGAAATATTCTAAGTCCGTTAAGGAATAAATTGAAATAAATCGCGAGTGAACGATGTGTCGACGTTTGCTGCTGCTTGAAGACTGACTGAATGACTGGTGGTCCCGGTCTATTTATACTAGGCCCAGGAATTTCTGGTATGCGTGGTATGCGCGGAATGCCTGGTATGCGTGTATGATGGCTTCTGCTGGTGTTGACTGCTGTGGAATGCCTGGTATGCGTGGTTCTCAACTGCCAGTGGTTCTCTATTGTTTCTTTAATGAACCTTCAATTAATTAAGAATTATAGTATCTTTCGTTATTTTATTACGGGTCGGTGTTCTTGCAAAGCTACGTGAGTTTAAACGTTAATATTTGTATTTTGTTGAACATTATCATCGTGTAGAGAGGTACTCGAGAGGACGCGAGAACGAGCAATGTCGAGATATCCTTGGGACGCGAAAGGGGCTTCTTCCTCGTGGAGTGAGGGCTAACCTTGGGACGCGAAAGGGGGTTTCTTCCTCGTGGAGTGAGGGCTACTCTTGGGGCGCGAAGGGGGGTTTCTTCCTCGTGGAGTGAGGGCTACTCTTGGGGCGCGAAGGGGGGTTTCTTCCTCGTGGAGTGAGGGCTACTCTTGGGGCGCGAAGGGGGGTTTCATCCTCGTGGAGTGAGGGCTACTCTTGGGGCGCGAAGGGGGGTTTCCTCCTCGTGGAGTGAGGGCTACTCTTGGGGCGCGAAGGGGGTTTCTTCCTCGTGGAGTGAGGGATATTCTTCGTCTCGAGTACTGATGTAAGTTGTTATCATAAGGTAAGTGTCGTGTGTGTGTAGTGATGGATTGATATTATATAGGTGTTCTTATTTGTTCGCAGGCATTCTGGCAGTGGAGTTGCGGGGATTGTAACTGTAAGTGTTTTATAATTTATAGGATGCTTTAGTTGTTCACAGGTATTGTTGAATGGGGTATGGAAAGAGTGAAAGGGGTTTGGAAGGAGTGGAAGGGGTGTGGAAGGAGTGAAAGGGGTTTGGAAGGAGTGGAAGGGGTGTGGAAGGAGTGAAAGGGGTTTGGAAGGAGTGGAAGGGGTGCTCAGTTCGTGCTGGACATAACATAGCCACAGGGGCAGCCCAGCGCTCACATCATAGCGGACTTGAGCAAATGGCAAAAGGAAAAAAAATGTGAGCCGTCGCGCGGGAAACAGGACGGCACGTCACATAGGTACGGATTCACTTCCCAGCTCCCGCAATCGTTCTTTCCATCGATAATTTGCACGAATACGTGCCATTCGATGTTTCCAATCGTTTTGCATCAACGTTAGGTAAGCATTCACTTCCCGGCTCCCGCAATCGTTCTTTCCATGGATAATTTGCACGAATACGTGCTATTCGATGTTTCCAATCGTTTTGCATCAACGGTAGGTAAGTATTCACTTCCCAGCTCCCGCAATCGTTCTTTCTATGGATAATTTGCACGAATACGTGCTATTCGATGTTTGCAATCGTTTTGCATCGACGGTAGGTAAGGATTCACTTCCCAGCTCCCGCAATCGTTCTTTCCATCGATAATTTGCACGAATACGTGCCATTCGATGTTTCCAATCGTTTTGCATCGACGGTAGGTAAGGATTCACTTCCCAGCTCCCGCAATCGTTCTTTCTATCGATAATTTGCACGAATACGTGCTATTCGATGTTTCCAATCGTTTTGCATCAACGGTAGGTAAGTATTCACTTCCCAGCTCCCGCAATCGTTCTTTCTATCGATAATTTGCACGAATGCGTGATGTTCAATGTTTCCAATCGTTTTGCATCAACGATAGGTAAGGATTCACTTCCCGGCTCCCGCAATCGTTCTTTCCATCGATAATTTGCACGAATACGTGCTATTCGATGTTTGCAATCGTTTTGCATCGACGGTAGGTAAGGATTCAATTCCCAGCTCCCGCAATCGTTCTTTCCATCGATAATTTGCACGAATACGTGCCATTCGATGTTTCCAATCGTTTTGCATCGACGGTAGGTAAGGATTCACTTCCCAGCTCCCGCAATCGATCTTTCTATCGATAATTTGCACGAATACGTGCTATTCGATGTTTCCAATCGTTTTGCATCGACGGTAGGTAAGGATTCACTTCCCAGCTCCCGCAATCGTTCTTTCCATCGATAATTTGCACGAATACGTGCCATTCGATGTTTCCAATCGTTTTGCATCGACGGTAGGTAAGGATTCACTTCCCAGCTCCCGCAATCGTTCTTTCTATCGATAATTTGCACGAATATGTGTTGTTCGATGTTTCCAATCGTTTTGCATCAACGTTAGGTAAGGATTCATTTCCCGGCTCCCGCAATCGTTCTTTCCATCGATAATTTGCACGAATACGTGCTATTCGATGTTTCCAATCGTGTTGCATCGACGGTCGGTAAGCATTCACTTCCCAGCTCCGACAATCGTTCTTTCCAAATTATCGATAGAAAGAACGATTGCGGGAGCTGGGAAGTGAATCCTTTCCTACCGTCGATGCAGAACGATTGCAAACATCGAATAGCACGTATTCTTGCAAATTATCCATAGAAAGAACGATTGCGGGAGCTGGGAAGTGAATCCTTACCTACCGTCGATGCAAAACGATTGGAAACATCGAATAGCACGTATTCGTGCAAATTATCGATGGAAAGAACGATTGCGGGAGCTGGGATGTGAATCCTTACCTACCGTCGATGCAAAACGATTGCAAACATCGAATAGCACGTATTCGTGCAAAGTATCCATAGAAAGCACGATTGCGGGAGCTGGGAAGTGAATACTTACCTACCGTTGATGCAAAACGATTGGAAACATCGAATAGCACGTATTCGTGCAAATTATCAATGGAAAGAACGATTGCGGGAGCCGGGAAGTGAATGCTTACCTAACGTTGATGCAAAACGATTGGAAACATCGAACATAACGTATTCGTGCAAATTATCGATGGAAAGAACGATTGCGGGAGCTGGGAAGTGAATCCTTACCTACCGTCGATGCAAAACGATTGGAAACATCGAATAGCACGTATTCGTGCAAATTATCGATGGAAAGAACGATTGCGGGAGCCGGGAAGTGAATGCTTACCTAACGTTGATGCAAAACGATTGGAAACATCGAACATAACGTATTCGTGCAAATTATCGATAGAAAGAACGATTGCGGGAGCTGGGAAGTGAATCCGTACCTACCGTCGATGCAAAACGATTGCAAACATCGAATAGCACGTATTCGTGCAAATTATCCATAGAAAGAACGATTGCGGAAGCTGGGAAGTGAATACTTACCTAACGTTGATGCAAAACGATTGGAAACATCGAACACCACGTACTCGTGCAAATTATTGATAGAAAGAACGATTGCGGGAGCTGGGAAGTGAATCCTTACCTACCGTCGATGCAAAACGATTGGAAACATCGAATAGCACGTATTCGTGCAAATTATCGATGGAAAGAACGATTGCGGGAGACGGGAAGTGAATCCTTACCTACCGTTGATGCAAAACGATTGGAAACATCGAACATCACGTATTCGTGCAAATTATCGATAGAAAGAACGATTGCGGGAGCTGGGAAGTGAATCCTTACCTACCGTCGATGCAAAACGATTGCAAACATCGAATAGCACGTATTCGTGCAAATTATCCATAGAAAGAACGATTGCGGGAGCTGGGAAGTGAATACTTACCTAACGTTGATGCAAAACGATTGGAAACATCGAACACCACGTATTCGTGCAAATTATCGATGGAAAGAACGATTGCGGGAGCCGGGAAGTGAATCCTTACCTACCGTTGATGCAAAACGATTGGAAACATCGAACATCACGTATTCGTGCAAATTATTGATAGAAAGAACGATTGCGGGAGCTGGGAAGTGAATCCTTACCTACCGTCGATGCAAAACGATTGGAAACATCGAATAGCACGTATTCGTGCAAATTATCGATGAAAAGAACGATTGCGGGAGCCGGGAAGTGAATCCTTACCTACCGTTGATGCAAAACGATTGGAAACATCGAACATCACGTATTCGTGCAAATTATCGATAGAAAGAACGATTGCGGGAGCTGGGAAGTGAATCCTTACCTACCGTCGATGCAAAACGATTGGAAACATCGAATATCACGTATTCGTGCCAATTATCCAATCGTTTTGCATCGACGGTAGGTAAGGATTCACTTCCCGGCTCCCGCAATCGTTCTTTCCATCGATAATTTGCACGAATACGTGGTGTTCGATGTTTCCAATCGTTCTGCATCAACGTTAGGTAAGTATTCACTTCCCAGCTCCCGCAATCGTTCTTTCTATGGATAATTTGCACGAATGCGTGCTATTCGATGTTTGCAATCGTTTTGCATCGACGGTAGGTACGGATTCACTTCCCAGCTCCCGCAATCGTTCTTTCCATCGATAATTTGCACGAATACGTGCCATTCGATGTTTCCAATCGTTTTGCATCAACGTTAGGTAAGCATTCACTTCCCGGCTCCCGCAATCGTTCTTTCCATGGATAATTTGCACGAATACGTGCTATTCGATGTTTCCAATCGTTTTGCATCAACGGTAGGTAAGTATTCACTTCCCAGCTCCCGCAATCGTTCTTTCTATGGATAATTTGCACGAATACGTGCTATTCGATGTTTGCAATCGTTTTGCATCGACGGTAGGTAAGGATTCACTTCCCAGCTCCCGCAATCGTTCTTTCTTACGATAATTTGCACGAATACGTGCCATTCGAAGTTTCCAATCGTTTTGCATCGACGGTAGGTAAGGATTCACTTCCCAGCTCTCGCAATCGTTCTTTCTATCGATAATTTGCACGCATACGGGATGTTCAATGTTTCCAATCGTTTTGCATCAACGATAGGTAAGGATTCACTTCCCGGCTCCCGCAATCGTTCTTTCCATCGATAATTTGCACGAATACGTGCTATTCGATGTTTGCAATCGTTTTGCATCGACGGTAGGTAAGGATTCACTTCCCAGCTCCCGCAATCGTTCTTTCCATCGATAATTTGCACGAATACGTGCCATTCGATGTTTCCAATCGTATTGCATCGACGGTAGGTAAGGATTCACTTCCCAGCTCCCGCAATCGTTCTTTCTATCGATAATTTGCACGAATACGTGCTATTCGATGTTTCCAATCGTTTTGCATCGACGGTAGGTAAGGATTCACTTCCCAGCTCCCGCAATCGTTCTTTCCATCGATAATTTGCACGAATACGTGCCATTCGATGTTTCCAATCGTTTTGCATCGACGGTAGGTAAGGATTCACTTCCCAGCTCCCGCAATCGTTCTTTCTATCGATAATTTGCACGAATACGTGTTGTTCGATGTTTCCAATCGTTTTGCATCAACGTTAGGTAAGGATTCATTTCCCGGCTCCCGCAATCGTTCTTTCCATCGATAATTTGCACGAATACGTGCTATTCGATGTTTCCAATCGTGTTGCATCGACGGTCGGTAAGCATTCACTTCCCAGCTCCGGCAATCGTTGTTTCCAAATTATCGATAGAAAGAACGATTGCGGGAGCTGGGAAGTGAATCCTTACCTACCGTCGATGCAAAACGATTGCAAACATCGAATAGCACGTATTCGTGCAAATTATCCATAGAAAGAACGATTGAACTTACCTAAAGAACTTACCTACCGTCGATGCAAAACGATTGGAAACATCGAATAGCACGTATTCGTGCAAATTATCGATGGAAAGAACGATTGCGGGTGCTGGGATGTGAATCCTTACCTACCGTCGATGCAAAACGATTGCAAACATCGAATAGCACGTATTCGTGCAAAGTATCCATAGAAAGCACGATTGCGGGAGCTGGGAAGTGAATACTTACCTACCGTTGATGCAAAACGATTGGAAACATCGAATAGCACGTATTCGTGCAAATTATCGATGGAAAGAACGATTGCGGGAGCCGGGAAGTGAATGCTTACCTAACGTTGATGCAAAACTATTGGAAACATCGAACATAACGTATTCGTGCAAATTATCGATGGAAAGAACGATTGCGGGAGCCGGGAAGTGATTCCTTACCTACCGTTGATGCAAAACGATTGGAAACATCGAACATCACATATTCGTGCAAATTATTGATAGAAAGAACGATTGCGGGAGCTGGGAAGTGAATCCTTACCTACCGTCGATGCAAAACGATTGGAAACATCGAATAGCACGTATTCGTGCAAATTATCGATGGAAAGAACGATTGCGGGAGCCGGGAAGTGAATGCTTACCTAACGTTGATGCAAAACGATTGGAAACATCGAACATAACGTATTCGTGCAAATTATCGATAGAAAGAACGATTGCGGGAGCTGGGAAGTGAATCCGTACCTACCGTCGATGCAAAACGATTGCAAACATCGAATAGCACGTATTCGTGCAAATTATCCATAGAAAGAACGATTGCGGGAGCTGGGAAGTGAATACTTACCTAACGTTGATGCAAAACGATTGGAAACATCGAACACCACGTATTCGTGCAAATTATCGATGGAAAGAACGATTGCGGGAGCCGGGAAGTGAATCCTTACCTACCGTTGATGCAAAACGATTGGAAACATCGAACATCACGTATTCGTGCAAATTATTGATAGAAAGAACGATTGCGGGAGCTGGGAAGTGAATCCTTACCTACCGTCGATGCAAAACGATTGGAAACATCGAATAGCACGTATTCGTGCAAATTATCGATGGAAAGAACGATTGCGGGAGCCGGGAAGTGAATCCTTACCTACCGTTGATGCAAAACGATTGGAAACATCGAACATCACGTATTCGTGCCAATTATCCAATCGTTTTGCATCGACGGTAGGTAAGGATTTACTTCCCGGCTCCCGCAATCGTTCTTTCCATCGATAATTTGCACGAATACGTGGTGTTCGATGTTTCCAATCGTTCTGCATCAACGTTAGGTAAGTTTTCACTTCCCAGCTCCCGCAATCGTTCTTTCTATGGATAATTTGCACGAATACGTGCTATTCGATGTTTGCAATCGTTTTGCATCGACGGTAGGTACGGATTCACTTCCCAGCTCCCGCAATCGTTCTTTCCATCGATAATTTGCACGAATACGTGCCATTCGATGTTCCCAATCGTTTTGCATCAACGTTAGGTAAGCATTCACTTCCCGGCTCCCGCAATCGTTCTTTCCATGGATAATTTGCACGAATACGTGCTATTCGATGTTTCCAATCGTTTTGCATCAACGGTAGGTAAGTATTCACTTCCCAGCTCCCGCAATCGTTCTTTCTATGGATAATTTGCACGAATACGTGCTATTCGATGTTTGCAATCGTTTTGCATCGACGGTAGGTAAGGATTCACTTCCCAGCTCCCGCAATCGTTCTTTCCATCGATAATTTGCACGAATACGTGCCATTCGATGTTTCCAATCGTTTTGCATCAACGTTAGGTAAGCATTCACTTCCCGGCTCCCGCAATCGTTCTTTCCATGGATAATTTGCACGAATACGTGATGTTCAATGTTTCCAATCGTTTTGCATCAACGATAGGTAAGGATTCACTTCCCGGCTCCCGCAATCGTTCTTTCCATCGATAATTTGCACGAATACGTGCTATTCGATGTTTGCAAACGTTTTGCATCGACGGTAGGTAAGGATTCACTTCCCAGCTCCCGCAATCGTTCTTTCCATCGATAATTTGCACGAGTACGTGCCATTCGATGTTTCCAATCGTTTTGCATCGACGGTAGGTAAGGATTCACTTCCCAGCTCCCGCAATCGTTCTTTCTATCGATAATTTGCACGAATACGTGCTATTCGATGTTTCCAATCGTTTTGCATCGACGGTAGGTAAGGATTCACTTCCCAGCTCCCGCAATCGTTCTTTCCATCGATAATTTGCACGAATACGTGCCATTCGATGTTTCCAATCGTTTTGCATCGACGGTAGGTAAGGATTCACTTCCCAGCTCCCGCAATCGTTCTTTCTATCGATAATTTGCACGAATACGTGTTGTTCGATGTTTCCAATCGTTTTGCATCAACGTTAGGTAAGGATTCATTTCCCGGCTCCCGCAATCGTCCTTTCCATCGATAATTTGCACGAATACGTGCTATTCGATGTTTCCAATCGTGTTGCATCGACGGTCGGTAAGCATTCACTTCCCAGCTCCGGCAATCGTTGTTTCCAAATTATCGATAGAAAGAACGATTGCGGGAGCTGGGAAGTGAATCCTTACCTACCGTCGATGCAAAACGATTGCAAACATCGAATAGCACGTATTCGTGCAAATTATCGATAGAAAGAACGATTGCGGGAGCTGGGAAGTGAATACTTACCTACCGTCGATGCAAAACGATTGGAAACATCGAATATCACGTATTCGTGCCAATTATCCAATCGTTTTGCATCGACGGTAGGTAAGGATTTACTTCCCGGCTCCCGCAATCGTTCTTTCCATCGATAATTTGCACGAATACGTGGTGTTCGATGTTTCCAATCGTTCTGCATCAACGTTAGGTAAGTATTCACTTCCCAGCTCCCGCAATCGTTCTTTCTATGGATAATTTGCACGAATACGTGCTATTCGATGTTTGCAATCGTTTTGCATCGACGGTAGGTACGGATTCACTTCCCAGCTCCCGCAATCGTTCTTTCCATCGATAATTTGCACGAATACGTGCCATTCGATGTTTCCAATCGTTTTGCATCAACGTTAGGTAACCATTCACTTCCCGGCTCCCGCAATCGTTCTTTCCATGGATAATTTGCACGAATACGTGCTATTCGATGTTTCCAATCGTTTTGCATCAACGGTAGGTAAGTATTCACTTCCCAGCTCCCGCAATCGTTCTTTCTATGGATAATTTGCACGAATACGTGCTATTCGATGTTTGCAATCGTTTTGCATCGACGGTAGGTAAGGATTCACTTCCCAGCTCCCGCAATCGTTCTTTCCATCGATAATTTGCACGAATACGTGCCATTCGATGTTTCCAATCGTTTTGCATCAACGTTAGGTAAGCATTCACTTCCCGGCTCCCGCAATCGTTCTTTCCATGGATAATTTGCACGAATACGTGATGTTCAATGTTTCCAATCGTTTTGCATCAACGATAGGTAAGGATTCACTTCCCGGCTCCCGCAATCGTTCTTTCCATCGATAATTTGCACGAATACGTGCTATTCGATGTTTGCAATCGTTTTGCATCGACGGTAGGTAAGGATTCACTTCCCAGCTCCCGCAATCGTTCTTTCCATCGATAATTTGCACGAGTACGTGCCATTCGATGTTTCCAATCGTTTTGCATCGACGGTAGGTAAGGATTCACTTCCCAGCTCCCGCAATCGTTCTTTCTATCGATAATTTGCACGAATACGTGTTATTCGATGTTTCCAATCGTTTTGCATCGACGGTAGGTAAGGATTCACTTCGCAGCTCCCGCAATCGTTCTTTCCATCGATAATTTGCACGAATACGTGCCATTCGATGTTTCCAATCGTTTTGCATCGACGGTAGGTAAGGATTCACTTCCCAGCTCCCGCAATCGTTCTTTCTATCGATAATTTGCACGAATACGTGTTGTTCGATGTTTCCAATCGTTTTGCATCAACGTTAGGTAAGGATTCATTTCCCGGCTCCCGCAATCGTTCTTTCCATCGATAATTTGCACGAATACGTGCCATTCGATGTTTCCAATCGTTTTGCATC
This sequence comes from Nomada ferruginata, assembly GCA_963583965.1. Classification (NCBI taxonomy): domain Eukaryota; kingdom Metazoa; phylum Arthropoda; class Insecta; order Hymenoptera; family Apidae; genus Nomada; species Nomada ferruginata. Next base: position 99,938 of record OY757225.1, on the reverse strand, counting down.
AACGTTAGGTAAGCATTCACTTCCCGGCTCCCGCAATCGTTCTTTCCATGGATAATTTGCACGAATACGTGATGTTCAATGTTTCCAATCGTTTTGCATCAACGATAGGTAAGGATTCACTTCCCGGCTCCCGCAATCGTTCTTTCCATCGATAATTTGCACGAATACGTGCTATTCGATGTTTGCAATCGTTTTGCATCGACGGTAGGTAAGGATTCACTTCCCAGCTCCCGCAATCGTTCTTTCCATCGATAATTTGCACGAGTACGTGCCATTCGATGTTTCCAATCGTTTTGCATCGACGGTAGGTAAGGATTCACTTCCCAGCTCCCGCAATCGTTCTTTCTATCGATAATTTGCACGAATACGTGTTATTCGATGTTTCCAATCGTTTTGCATCGACGGTAGGTAAGGATTCACTTCGCAGCTCCCGCAATCGTTCTTTCCATCGATAATTTGCACGAATACGTGCCATTCGATGTTTCCAATCGTTTTGCATCGACGGTAGGTAAGGATTCACTTCCCAGCTCCCGCAATCGTTCTTTCTATCGATAATTTGCACGAATACGTGTTGTTCGATGTTTCCAATCGTTTTGCATCAACGTTAGGTAAGGATTCATTTCCCGGCTCCCGCAATCGTTCTTTCCATCGATAATTTGCACGAATACGTGCTATTCGATGTTTCCAATCGTGTTGCATCGACGGTCGGTAAGCATTCACTTCCCAGCTCCGGCAATCGTTGTTTCCAAATTATCGATAGAAAGAACGATTGCGGGAGCTGGGAAGTGAATCCTTACCTACCGTCGATGCAAAACGATTGCAAACATCGAATAGCACGTATTCGTGCAAATTATCCATAGAAAGAACGATTGCGGGAGCTGGGAAGTGGATACTTACCTAACGTTGATGCAAAACGATTGGAAACATCGAACACCACGTATTCGTGCAAATTATCGATGGAAAGAACGATTGCGGGAGCTGGGAAGTGAATCCTTACCTACCGTCGATGCAAAACGATTGGAAACATCGAATAGCACGTATTCGTGCAAATTATCGATGGAAAGAACGATTGCGGGAGCCGGGAAGTGAATGCTTACCTAACGTTTATGCAAAACGATTGGAAACATCGAACATAACGTATTCGTGCAAATTATCGATAGTGTTACGTCCTCGTCGGGATCCGTGTTGCCCAACGGCAACGTGCGCCAAATCTTCAACAGGATACGCTCGCAATTTCGATCTGTGACTGGTCTCTTAGGACAGTCAACCGGGATCGGGACGTTAAGATGCGGTGGGGTCAGGAAAACAATTGGTATCGATTGTTTATGAGTTATATTTACGTCCACTTTCTTTTTTTTTCTTATATAATACAGTGGAGGCTGTTACATTATTCCTCGCGGAGAAATATAGTTTGAAATAACAACGTATGATACTCTTCCGGGACCGGCTCGCCTTCGGGGACGTTTGGTTGACCAGGGAACCGGTCGCTAATAAATACGGGATAATATCCCGGGTAATTCGGATAAATCTGTTGATGTGGCCACTCCTCGTCGCTGTCCGGAGGGTCGAGTTGCTGTTGCGGGGATGGAGGACTGACCGGGGGGTCGATATAGGGCCGGTAGTATTCGGGCGTGGTTGCCCTTGAATCTACCGAGGATGTAGTTGTCTGAGCCGGGGATGACGAGTAAACTAGTTGTCGTCTAGCGAAGGGCTGCGGAGTTTGTTCGGATGCGTGGGAGATGGGGGAGTATGAGATGGACAAAGGCGATGCGTGAGGCGAGGAAGGCAACACGGGTATTTGGGCGGAGGGACCCCGCGAAGTCGAGGGCTCGGGCGAACCCCCAACTGTCAAGTCGATGATGGACGGAACGGCGCCAGCGGTTGTCGAGTCGACCGGCGCCCGTGGAGAATCCAGCGTCAGGTCGACTGGCGCCGGTGGAGAATCTAACGTCAGGTCGATCAACGGCCCAGTCTCTTGCGCCAATTGCACGCGACGGGCGGCGATCAGCTCCCGGCGCCTGATATTGTGGCGGAGCCGCGACTGGACCCCTCTCCTACGCCTTCGCCTATTTTCAGCGGGCATCTACCGAACACATTCGGCGAGTAGTAAGTTGTTCGTATAAAATGGAAGACCGATGAAATGTCAAGTGTTACTGTTTATTTATGCTCACCTTTACCTATCGGTCGACTACAGTTGAGAGTACAAGTAACAAATGGTGGATCGTGCTGACGATTTGCCGCTTACAGGCACAACTACAACGAACTCGTCGAACTTCACCGTTAGACTACCGGATTGAACTTCAGTCGTATAGAACTTGATGTTTCTAACTTCTCGGTTGGAACTGAACTGCCTTGCGACCGTTCGCTCCGGTCTTTTATTCCTCCCAGGTGCTGACGCAGCAGCCCCTACTGCCGCAGCCAGAAGATGCTGATGCAGCAGGGGCCACCGTCCTGGGAACGACTGTTCCGCGACGGTTCTCGCGCTTCGTATCTTTGCAACGTGTGCATTCCTGAGCGACAGTTGTTATCGCTCTCGCGACGGTTCTCGCGCTTCGTATCTTTGCAACGTGTGCATTCCTGAGCGACAGTTGTTATCGCTCTCGCGACGGTTCTCGCGCTTCGTATCTTTGCAACGTGTGCATTCCTGAGCGACAGTTGTTATCGCTCTGGGAACGGATGCTGATGCATCGAGGTATATCGTCTTGTTCAGCGGATTATTACCCGATCCTTTCCCAGGCCTTGACTCTGGAATGCCCACGTGCGAGACAGCGCTATCCCTTCGCTATTGTCGTCAGCACTTATCCGTGCTTGTCCTTAACTTGAAAGGACAAACACGGATTGGTCCGCACACCCTGATTCGTCACGGTTCTTAATCTACGTATTCTTATAATCTATCTTATCATAGGTGAGTCAGCATACTCACGTTTACCCCTGGTTTCTTAACTTAAGAAGTTGCTTAGACTTAATGCTACCATCAGGACAATTATCAGTGTGTGTGTGTGTGTGTGTGGCCGTACGTCGATGTGTGGTAGAGAACTGCCCTGTATCCATATCGTGTGCCGATTCGGATGCGCGCTGCACCTACGGATCGTCACGTTTCGGAGGATCCCGGGACGTGACAATAGAAAGAACGATTGCGGGAGCTGGGAAGTGAATCCTTACCTACCGTCGATGCAAAACGATTGCAAACATCGAATAGCACGTATTCGTGCAAATTATCGATGGAAAGAACGATTGCGGGAGCTGGGATGTGAATCCTTACCTACCGTCGATGCAAAACGATTGCAAACATCGAACACCACGTATTCGTGCAAATTATCGATGGAAAGAACGATTGCGCGAGCCGGGAAGTGAATCCTTACCTAACGTTGATGCAAAACGATTGGAAACATCGAATAGCACGTATTCGTGCAAATTATCGATGGAAAGAACGATTGCGCGAGCCGGGAAGTGAATGCTTACCTAACGTTGATGCAAAACGATTGGAAACATCGAACATAACGTATTCGTGCAAATTATCGATAGAAAGAACGATTGCGGGAGCTGGGAAGTGAATCCGTACCTACCGTCGATGCAAAACGATTGCAAACATCGAATAGCACGTATTCGTGCAAATTATCCATAGAAAGAACGATTGCGGGAGCTGGGAAGTGAATACTTACCTAACGTTGATGCAAAACGATTGGAAACATCGAACACCACGTATTCGTGCAAATTATCGATGGAAAGAACGATTGCGGGAGCCGGGAAGTGAATCCTTACCTACCGTTGATGCAAAACGATTGGAAACATCGAACATCACGTATTCGTGCAAATTATTGATAGAAAGAACGATTGCGGGAGCTGGGAAGTGAATCCTTACCTACCGTCGATGCAAAACGATTGGAAACATCGAATAGCACGTATTCGTGCAAATTATCGATGGAAAGAACGATTGCGGGAGCCGGGAAGTGAATCCTTACCTACCGTTGATGCAAAACGATTGGAAACATCGAACATCACGTATTCGTGCCAATTATCCAATCGTTTTGCATCGACGGTAGGTAAGGATTTACTTCCCGGCTCCCGCAATCGTTCTTTCCATCGATAATTTGCACGAATACGTGGTGTTCGATGTTTCCAATCGTTCTGCATCAACGTTAGGTAAGTTTTCACTTCCCAGCTCCCGCAATCGTTCTTTCTATGGATAATTTGCACGAATACGTGCTATTCGATGTTTGCAATCGTTTTGCATCGACGGTAGGTACGGATTCACTTCCCAGCTCCCGCAATCGTTCTTTCCATCGATAATTTGCACGAATACGTGCCATTCGATGTTCCCAATCGTTTTGCATCAACGTTAGGTAAGCATTCACTTCCCGGCTCCCGCAATCGTTCTTTCCATGGATAATTTGCACGAATACGTGCTATTCGATGTTTCCAATCGTTTTGCATCAACGGTAGGTAAGTATTCACTTCCCAGCTCCCGCAATCGTTCTTTCTATGGATAATTTGCACGAATACGTGCTATTCGATGTTTGCAATCGTTTTGCATCGACGGTAGGTAAGGATTCACTTCCCAGCTCCCGCAATCGTTCTTTCCATCGATAATTTGCACGAATACGTGCCATTCGATGTTTCCAATCGTTTTGCATCAACGTTAGGTAAGCATTCACTTCCCGGCTCCCGCAATCGTTCTTTCCATGGATAATTTGCACGAATACGTGATGTTCAATGTTTCCAATCGTTTTGCATCAACGATAGGTAAGGATTCACTTCCCGGCTCCCGCAATCGTTCTTTCCATCGATAATTTGCACGAATACGTGCTATTCGATGTTTGCAAACGTTTTGCATCGACGGTAGGTAAGGATTCACTTCCCAGCTCCCGCAATCGTTCTTTCCATCGATAATTTGCACGAGTACGTGCCATTCGATGTTTCCAATCGTTTTGCATCGACGGTAGGTAAGGATTCACTTCCCAGCTCCCGCAATCGTTCTTTCTATCGATAATTTGCACGAATACGTGCTATTCGATGTTTCCAATCGTTTTGCATCGACGGTAGGTAAGGATTCACTTCCCAGCTCCCGCAATCGTTCTTTCCATCGATAATTTGCACGAATACGTGCCATTCGATGTTTCCAATCGTTTTGCATCGACGGTAGGTAAGGATTCACTTCCCAGCTCCCGCAATCGTTCTTTCTATCGATAATTTGCACGAATACGTGTTGTTCGATGTTTCCAATCGTTTTGCATCAACGTTAGGTAAGGATTCATTTCCCGGCTCCCGCAATCGTCCTTTCCATCGATAATTTGCACGAATACGTGCTATTCGATGTTTCCAATCGTGTTGCATCGACGGTCGGTAAGCATTCACTTCCCAGCTCCGGCAATCGTTGTTTCCAAATTATCGATAGAAAGAACGATTGCGGGAGCTGGGAAGTGAATCCTTACCTACCGTCGATGCAAAACGATTGCAAACATCGAATAGCACGTATTCGTGCAAATTATCGATAGAAAGAACGATTGCGGGAGCTGGGAAGTGAATACTTACCTACCGTCGATGCAAAACGATTGGAAACATCGAATATCACGTATTCGTGCCAATTATCCAATCGTTTTGCATCGACGGTAGGTAAGGATTTACTTCCCGGCTCCCGCAATCGTTCTTTCCATCGATAATTTGCACGAATACGTGGTGTTCGATGTTTCCAATCGTTCTGCATCAACGTTAGGTAAGTATTCACTTCCCAGCTCCCGCAATCGTTCTTTCTATGGATAATTTGCACGAATACGTGCTATTCGATGTTTGCAATCGTTTTGCATCGACGGTAGGTACGGATTCACTTCCCAGCTCCCGCAATCGTTCTTTCCATCGATAATTTGCACGAATACGTGCCATTCGATGTTTCCAATCGTTTTGCATCAACGTTAGGTAACCATTCACTTCCCGGCTCCCGCAATCGTTCTTTCCATGGATAATTTGCACGAATACGTGCTATTCGATGTTTCCAATCGTTTTGCATCAACGGTAGGTAAGTATTCACTTCCCAGCTCCCGCAATCGTTCTTTCTATGGATAATTTGCACGAATACGTGCTATTCGATGTTTGCAATCGTTTTGCATCGACGGTAGGTAAGGATTCACTTCCCAGCTCCCGCAATCGTTCTTTCCATCGATAATTTGCACGAATACGTGCCATTCGATGTTTCCAATCGTTTTGCATCAACGTTAGGTAAGCATTCACTTCCCGGCTCCCGCAATCGTTCTTTCCATGGATAATTTGCACGAATACGTGATGTTCAATGTTTCCAATCGTTTTGCATCAACGATAGGTAAGGATTCACTTCCCGGCTCCCGCAATCGTTCTTTCCATCGATAATTTGCACGAATACGTGCTATTCGATGTTTGCAATCGTTTTGCATCGACGGTAGGTAAGGATTCACTTCCCAGCTCCCGCAATCGTTCTTTCCATCGATAATTTGCACGAGTACGTGCCATTCGATGTTTCCAATCGTTTTGCATCGACGGTAGGTAAGGATTCACTTCCCAGCTCCCGCAATCGTTCTTTCTATCGATAATTTGCACGAATACGTGTTATTCGATGTTTCCAATCGTTTTGCATCGACGGTAGGTAAGGATTCACTTCGCAGCTCCCGCAATCGTTCTTTCCATCGATAATTTGCACGAATACGTGCCATTCGATGTTTCCAATCGTTTTGCATCGACGGTAGGTAAGGATTCACTTCCCAGCTCCCGCAATCGTTCTTTCTATCGATAATTTGCACGAATACGTGTTGTTCGATGTTTCCAATCGTTTTGCATCAACGTTAGGTAAGGATTCATTTCCCGGCTCCCGCAATCGTTCTTTCCATCGATAATTTGCACGAATACGTGCTATTCGATGTTTCCAATCGTGTTGCATCGACGGTCGGTAAGCATTCACTTCCCAGCTCCGGCAATCGTTGTTTCCAAATTATCGATAGAAAGAACGATTGCGGGAGCTGGGAAGTGAATCCTTACCTACCGTCGATGCAAAACGATTGCAAACATCGAATAGCACGTATTCGTGCAAATTATCCATAGAAAGAACGATTGCGGGAGCTGGGAAGTGGATACTTACCTAACGTTGATGCAAAACGATTGGAAACATCGAACACCACGTATTCGTGCAAATTATCGATGGAAAGAACGATTGCGGGAGCTGGGAAGTGAATCCTTACCTACCGTCGATGCAAAACGATTGGAAACATCGAATAGCACGTATTCGTGCAAATTATCGATGGAAAGAACGATTGCGGGAGCCGGGAAGTGAATGCTTACCTAACGTTTATGCAAAACGATTGGAAACATCGAACATAACGTATTCGTGCAAATTATCGATAGTGTTACGTCCTCGTCGGGATCCGTGTTGCCCAACGGCAACGTGCGCCAAATCTTCAACAGGATACGCTCGCAATTTCGATCTGTGACTGGTCTCTTAGGACAGTCAACCGGGATCGGGACGTTAAGATGCGGTGGGGTCAGGAAAACAATTGGTATCGATTGTTTATGAGTTATATTTACGTCCACTTTCTTTTTTTTTCTTATATAATACAGTGGAGGCTGTTACATTATTCCTCGCGGAGAAATATAGTTTGAAATAACAACGTATGATACTCTTCCGGGACCGGCTCGCCTTCGGGGACGTTTGGTTGACCAGGGAACCGGTCGCTAATAAATACGGGATAATATCCCGGGTAATTCGGATAAATCTGTTGATGTGGCCACTCCTCGTCGCTGTCCGGAGGGTCGAGTTGCTGTTGCGGGGATGGAGGACTGACCGGGGGGTCGATATAGGGCCGGTAGTATTCGGGCGTGGTTGCCCTTGAATCTACCGAGGATGTAGTTGTCTGAGCCGGGGATGACGAGTAAACTAGTTGTCGTCTAGCGAAGGGCTGCGGAGTTTGTTCGGATGCGTGGGAGATGGGGGAGTATGAGATGGACAAAGGCGATGCGTGAGGCGAGGAAGGCAACACGGGTATTTGGGCGGAGGGACCCCGCGAAGTCGAGGGCTCGGGCGAACCCCCAACTGTCAAGTCGATGATGGACGGAACGGCGCCAGCGGTTGTCGAGTCGACCGGCGCCCGTGGAGAATCCAGCGTCAGGTCGACTGGCGCCGGTGGAGAATCTAACGTCAGGTCGATCAACGGCCCAGTCTCTTGCGCCAATTGCACGCGACGGGCGGCGATCAGCTCCCGGCGCCTGATATTGTGGCGGAGCCGCGACTGGACCCCTCTCCTACGCCTTCGCCTATTTTCAGCGGGCATCTACCGAACACATTCGGCGAGTAGTAAGTTGTTCGTATAAAATGGAAGACCGATGAAATGTCAAGTGTTACTGTTTATTTATGCTCACCTTTACCTATCGGTCGACTACAGTTGAGAGTACAAGTAACAAATGGTGGATCGTGCTGACGATTTGCCGCTTACAGGCACAACTACAACGAACTCGTCGAACTTCACCGTTAGACTACCGGATTGAACTTCAGTCGTATAGAACTTGATGTTTCTAACTTCTCGGTTGGAACTGAACTGCCTTGCGACCGTTCGCTCCGGTCTTTTATTCCTCCCAGGTGCTGACGCAGCAGCCCCTACTGCCGCAGCCAGAAGATGCTGATGCAGCAGGGGCCACCGTCCTGGGAACGACTGTTCCGCGACGGTTCTCGCGCTTCGTATCTTTGCAACGTGTGCATTCCTGAGCGACAGTTGTTATCGCTCTCGCGACGGTTCTCGCGCTTCGTATCTTTGCAACGTGTGCATTCCTGAGCGACAGTTGTTATCGCTCTCGCGACGGTTCTCGCGCTTCGTATCTTTGCAACGTGTGCATTCCTGAGCGACAGTTGTTATCGCTCTGGGAACGGATGCTGATGCATCGAGGTATATCGTCTTGTTCAGCGGATTATTACCCGATCCTTTCCCAGGCCTTGACTCTGGAATGCCCACGTGCGAGACAGCGCTATCCCTTCGCTATTGTCGTCAGCACTTATCCGTGCTTGTCCTTAACTTGAAAGGACAAACACGGATTGGTCCGCACACCCTGATTCGTCACGGTTCTTAATCTACGTATTCTTATAATCTATCTTATCATAGGTGAGTCAGCATACTCACGTTTACCCCTGGTTTCTTAACTTAAGAAGTTGCTTAGACTTAATGCTACCATCAGGACAATTATCAGTGTGTGTGTGTGTGTGTGTGGCCGTACGTCGATGTGTGGTAGAGAACTGCCCTGTATCCATATCGTGTGCCGATTCGGATGCGCGCTGCACCTACGGATCGTCACGTTTCGGAGGATCCCGGGACGTGACAATAGAAAGAACGATTGCGGGAGCTGGGAAGTGAATCCTTACCTACCGTCGATGCAAAACGATTGCAAACATCGAATAGCACGTATTCGTGCAAATTATCGATGGAAAGAACGATTGCGGGAGCTGGGATGTGAATCCTTACCTACCGTCGATGCAAAACGATTGCAAACATCGAACACCACGTATTCGTGCAAATTATCGATGGAAAGAACGATTGCGCGAGCCGGGAAGTGAATCCTTACCTAACGTTGATGCAAAACGATTGGAAACATCGAATAGCACGTATTCGTGCAAATTATCGATGGAAAGAACGATTGCGCGAGCCGGGAAGTGAATGCTTACCTAACGTTGATGCAAAACGATTGGAAACATCGAACATAACGTATTCGTGCAAATTATCGATAGAAAGAACGATTGCGGGAGCTGGGAAGTGAATCCGTACCTACCGTCGATGCAAAACGATTGCAAACATCGAATAGCACGTATTCGTGCAAATTATCCATAGAAAGAACGATTGCGGGAGCTGGGAAGTGAATACTTACCTAACGTTGATGCAAAACGATTGGAAACATCGAACACCACGTATTCGTGCAAATTATCGATGGAAAGAACGATTGCGGGAGCCGGGAAGTGAATCCTTACCTACCGTTGATTCAAAACGATTGGAAACATCGAACATCACGTATTCGTGCAAATTATTGATAGAAAGAACGATTGCGGGAGCTGGGAAGTGAATCCTTACCTACCGTCGATGCAAAACGATTGGATAATTGGCACGAATACGTGATATTCGATGTTTCCAATCGTTTTGCATCGACGGTAGGTAAGGATTCACTTCCCAGCTCCCGCAATCGTTCTTTCTGTCGATAATTTGCACGAATACGTGTTGTTCGATGTTTCCAATCGTTTTGCATCAACGTTAGGTAAGGATTCATTTCCCGGCTCCCGCAATCGTTCTTTCCATCGATAATTTGCACGAATACGTGCTATTCGATGTTTCCAATCGTGTTGCATCGACGGTCGGTAAGCATTCACTTCCCAGCTCCGGCAATCGTTCTTTCCAAATTATCGATAGAAAGAACGATTGCGGGAGCTGGGAAGTGAATCCTTACCTACCGTCGATGCAAAACGATTGCAAACATCGAATAGCACGTATTCGTGCAAATTATCCATAGAAAGAACGATTGCGGGAGCTGGGAAGTGAATCCTTACCTACCGTCGATGCAAAACGATTGGAAACATCGAATAGCACGTATTCGTGCAAATTATCGATGGAAAGAACGATTGCGGGAGCTGGGATGTGAATCCTTACCTACCGTCGATGCAAAACGATTGCAAACATCGAATAGCACGTATTCGTGCAAAGTATCCATAGAAAGCACGATTGCGGGAGCTGGGAAGTGAATACTTACCTACCGTTGATGCAAAACGATTGGAAACATCGAATAGCACGTATTCGTGCAAATTATCGATGGAAAGAACGATTGCGGGAGCCGGGAAGTGAATGCTTACCTAACGTTGATGCAAAACTATTGGAAACATCGAACATAACGTATTCGGGCAAATTATCGATGGAAAGAACGATTGCGGGAGCCGGGAAGTGAATCCTTACCTACCGTTGATGCAAAACGATTGGAAACATCGAACATCACGTATTCGTGCAAATTATTGATAGAAAGAACGATTGCGGGAGCTGGGAAGTGAATCCTTACCTACCGTCGATGCAAAACGATTGGAAACATCGAATAGCACGTATTCGTGCAAATTATCGATGGAAAGAACGATTGCGGGAGCCGGGAAGTGAATGCTTACCTAACGTTGATGCAAAACGATTGGAAACATCGAACATAACGTATTCGTGCAAATTATCGATAGAAAGAACGATTGCGGGAGCTGGGAAGTGAATCCGTACCTACCGTCGATGCAAAACGATTGCAAACATCGAATAGCACGTATTCGTGCAAATTATCCATAGAAAGAACGATTGCGGGAGCTGGGAAGTGAATACTTACCTAACGTTGATGCAAAACGATTGGAAACATCGAACACCACGTATTCGTGCAAATTATCGATGGAAAGAACGATTGCGGGAGCTGGGAAGTGAATCCTTACCTACCGTCGATGCAAAACGATTGGAAACATCGAATAGCACGTATTCGTGCAAATTATCGATGGAAAGAACGATTGCGGGAGCTGGGATGTGAATCCTTACCTACCGTCGATGCAAAACGATTGCAAACATCGAATAGCACGTATTCGTGCAAAGTATCCATAGAAAGCACGATTGCGGGAGCTGGGAAGTGAATACTTACCTACCGTTGATGCAAAACGATTGGAAACATCGAATAGCACGTATTCGTGCAAATTATCGATGGAAAGAACGATTGCGGGAGCCGGGAAGTGAATGCTTACCTAACGTTGATGCAAAACGATTGGAAACATCGAACATAACGTATTCGTGCAAATTATCAATAGAAAGAACGATTGCGGGAGCTGGGAAGTGAATCCGTACCTACCGTCGATGCAAAACGATTGCAAACATCGAATAGCACGTATTCGTGCAAATTATCCATAGAAAGAACGATTGCGGGAGCTGGGAAGTGAATACTTACCTAACGTTGATGCAAAACGATTGGAAACATCGAACACCACGTATTCGTGCAAATTATCGATGGAAAGAACGATTGCGGGAGCCGGGAAGTGAATCCTTACCTACCGTTGATTCAAAACGATTGGAAACATCGAACATCACGTATTCGTGCAAATTATTGATAGAAAGAACGATTGCGGGAGCTGGGAAGTGAATCCTTACCTACCGTCGATGCAAAACGATTGGATAATTGGCACGAATACGTGATATTCGATGTTTCCAATCGTTTTGCATCGACGGTAGGTAAGGATTCACTTCCCAGCTCCCGCAATCGTTCTTTCTGTCGATAATTTGCACGAATACGTGTTGTTCGATGTTTCCAATCGTTTTGCATCAACGTTAGGTAAGGATTCATTTCCCGGCTCCCGCAATCGTTCTTTCCATCGATAATTTGCACGAATACGTGCTATTCGATGTTTCCAATCGTGTTGCATCGACGTTCGGTAAGCATTCACTTCCCAGCTCCGGCAATCGTTCTTTCCAAATTATCGATAGAAAGAACGATTGCGGGAGCTGGGAAGTGAATCCTTACCTACCGTCGATGCAAAACGATTGCAAACATCGAATAGCACGTATTCGTGCAAATTATCCATAGAAAGAACGATTGCGGGAGCTGGGAAGTGAATCCTTACCTACCGTCGATGCAAAACGATTGGAAACATCGAATAGCACGTATTCGTGCAAATTATCGATGGAAAGAACGATTGCGGGAGCTGGGATGTGAATCCTTACCTACCGTCGATGCAAAACGATTGCAAACATCGAATAGCACGTATTCGTGCAAAGTATCCATAGAAAGCACGATTGCGGGAGCTGGGAAGTGAATACTTACCTACCGTTGATGCAAAACGATTGGAAACATCGAATAGCACGTATTCGTGCAAATTATCGATGGAAAGAACGATTGCGGGAGCCGGGAAGTGAATGCTTACCTAACGTTGATGCAAAACTATTGGAAACATCGAACATAACGTATTCGTGCAAATTATCGATGGAAAGAACGATTGCGGGAGCCGGGAAGTGAATCCTTACCTACCGTTGATGCAAAACGATTGGAAACATCGAACATCACGTATTCGTGCAAATTATTGATAGAAAGAACGATTGCGGGAGCTGGGAAGTGAATCCTTACCTACCGTCGATGCAAAACGATTGGAAACATCGAATAGCACGTATTCGTGCAAATTATCGATGGAAAGAACGATTGCGGGAGCCGGGAAGTGAATGCTTACCTAACGTTGATGCAAAACGATTGGAAACATCGAACATAACGTATTCGTGCAAATTATCGATAGAAAGAACGATTGCGGGAGCTGGGAAGTGAATCCGTACCTACCGTCGATGCAAAACGATTGCAAACAGCGAATAGCACGTATTCGTGCAAATTATCCATAGAAAGAACGATTGCGGGAGCTGGGAAGTGAATACTTACCTAACGTTGATGCAAAACGATTGGAAACATCGAACACCACGTATTCGTGCAAATTATCGATGGAAAGAACGATTGCGGGAGCTGGGAAGTGAATCCTTACCTACCGTCGATGCAAAACGATTGGAAACATCGAATAGCACGTATTCGTGCAAATTATCGATGGAAAGAACGATTGCGGGAGCTGGGATGTGAATCCTTACCTACCGTCGATGCAAAACGATTGCAAACATCGAATAGCACGTATTCGTGCAAAGTATCCATAGAAAGCACGATTGCGGGAGCTGGGAAGTGAATACTTACCTACCGTTGATGCAAAACGATTGGAAACATCGAACATAACGTATTCGTGCAAATTATCGATAGAAAGAACGATTGCGGGAGCTGGGAAGTGAATCCGTACCTACCGTCGATGCAAAACGATTGCAAACATCGAATAGCACGTATTCGTGCAAATTATCCATAGAAAGAACGATTGCGGGAGGTGGGAAGTGAATACTTACCTAACGTTGATGCAAAACGATTGGAAACATCGAACACCACGTATTCGTGCAAATTATCGATGGAAAGAACGATTGCGGGAGCTGGGAAGTGAATCCTTACCTACCGTCGATGCAAAACGATTGGAAACATCGAATAGCACGTATTCGTGCAAATTATCGATGGAAAGAACGATTGCGGGAGCCGGGAAGTGAATCCTTACCTACCGTTGATGCAAAACGATTGGAAACATCGAACATCACGTATTCGTGCAAATTATCGATAGAAAGAACGATTGCGGGAGCTGGGAAGTGAATACTTACCTACCGTCGATGCAAAACGATTGGAAACATTGAATATCACGTATTCGTGCCAATTATCCAATCGTTTTGCATCGACGGTAGGTAAGGATTTACTTTCCGGCTCCCGCAATCGTTCTTTCCATCGATAATTTGCACGAATACGTGGTGTTCGATGTTTCCAATCGTTCTGCATCAACGTTAGGTAAGTATTCACTTCCCAGCTCCCGCAATCGTTCTTTCTATGGATAATTTGCACGAATACGTGCTATTCGATGTTTGCAATCGTTTTGCATCGACGGTAGGTAAGGATTCACTTCCCAGCTCCCGCAATCGTTCTTTCCATCGATAATTTGCACGAATACGTGCCATTCGATGTTTCCAATCGTTTTGCATCAACGTTAGGTAAGCATTCACTTCCCGGCTCCCGCAATCGTTCTTTCCATGGATAATTTGCACGAATACGTGCTATTCGATGTTTCCAATCGTTTTGCATCAACGGTAGGTAAGGATTCACTTCCCAGCTCCCGCAATCGTTCTTTCTATCGATAATTTGCACGAATACGTGCCATTCGATGTTTGCAATCGTTTTGCATCGACGGTAGGTAAGGATTCACTTCCCAGCTCTCGCAATCGTTCTTTCTATCGATAATTTGCACGAATACGTGATGTTCAATCTTTCCAATCGTTTTGCATCAACGATAGGTAAGGATTCACTTCCCGGCTCCCGCAATCGTTCTTTCCATCGATAATTTGCACGAATACGTGCTATTCGATGTTTGCAATCGTTTTGCATCGACGGTAGGTAAGGATTCACTTCCCAGCTCCCGCAATCGTTCTTTCCATCGATAATTTGCACGAGTACGTGCCATTCGATGTTTCCAATCGTTTTGCATCGACGGTAGGTAAGGATTCACTTCCCAGCTCCCGCAATCGTTCTTTCTATCGATAATTTGCACGAATACGTGCTATTCGATGTTTCCAATCGTTTTGCATCGACGGTAGGTAAGGATTCACTTCCCAGCTCCCGCAATCGTTCTTTCCATCGATAATTTGCACGAATACGTGCTATTCGATGTTTCCAATCGTGTTGCATCGACGGTCGGTAAGCATTCACTTCCCAGCTCCGGCAATCGTTGTTTCCAAATTATCGATAGAAAGAACGATTGCGGGAGCTGGGAAGTGAATCCTTACCTACCGTCGATGCAAAACGATTGCAAACATCGAATAGCACGTATTCGTGCAAATTATCCATAGAAAGAACGATTGCGGGAGCTGGGAAGTGGATACTTACCTAACGTTGATGCAAAACGATTGGAAACATCGAACACCACGTATTCGTGCAAATTATCGATGGAAAGAACGATTGCGGGAGCTGGGAAGTGGATCCTTACCTACCGTCGATGCAAAACGATTGGAAACATCGAATAGCACGTATTCGTGCAAATTATCGATGGAAAGAACGATTGCGGGAGCCGGGAAGTGAATGCTTACCTAACGTCGATGCAAAACGATTGGAAACATCGAATAGCACGTATTCGTGCAAATTATCGATGGAAAGAACGATTGCGGGAGCCGGGAAGTGAATGCTTACCTAACGTTGATGCAAAACGATTGGAAACATCGGACATAACGTATTCGTGCAAATTATCGATAGAAAGAACGATTGCGGGAGCTGGGAAGTGAATCCGTACCTACCGTCGATGCAAAACGATTGCAAACATCGAATAGCACGTATTCGTGCAAATTATCCATAGAAAGAACGATTGCGGGAGCTGGGAAGTGAATACTTACCTAACGTTGATGCAAAACGATTGGAAACATCGAACACCACGTATTCGTGCAAATTATCGATGGAAAGAACGATTGCGGGAGCTGGGAAGTGAATCCTTACCTACCGTCGATGCAAAACGATTGGAAACATCGAATAGCACGTATTCGTGCAAATTATCGATGGAAAGAACGATTGCGGGAGCCGGGAAGTGAATCCTTACCTACCGTTGATGCAAAACGATTGGAAACATCGAACATCACGTATTCGTGCAAATTATCGATAGAAAGAACGATTGCGGGAGCTGGGAAGTGAATACTTACCTACCGTCGATGCAAAACGATTGGAAACATCGAATATCACGTATTCGTGCCAATTATTCAATCGTTTTGCATCGACGGTAGGTAAGGATTTACTTCCCGGCTCCCGCAATCGTTCTTTCCATCGATAATTTGCACGAATACGTGGTGTTCGATGTTTCCAATCGTTCTGCATCAACGTTAGGTAAGTATTCACTTCCCAGCTCCCGCAATCGTTCTTTCTATTGATAATTTGCACGAATACGTGCTATTCGATGTTTGCAATCGTTTTGCATCGACGGTAGGTAAGGATTCACTTCCCAGCTCCCGCAATCGTTCTTTCCATCGATAATTTGCACGAATACGTGCCATTCGATGTTTCCAATCGTTTTGCATCAACGTTAGGTAAGCATTCACTTCCCGGCTCCCGCAATCGTTCTTTCCATGGATAATTTGCACGAATACGTGCTATTCGATGTTTCCAATCGTTTTGCATCAACGGTAGGTAAGGATTCACTTCCCAGCTCCCGCAATCGTTCTTTCCATCGATAATTTGCACGAATACGTGCCATTCGATGTTTGCAATCGTTTGGCATCGACGGTAGGTAAGGATTCACTTCCCAGCTCTCGCAATCGTTCTTTCTATCGATAATTTGCACGAATACGTGATGTTCAATGTTTCCAATCGTTTTGCATCAACGATAGGTAAGGATTCACTTCCCGGCTCCCGCAATCGTTCTTTCCATCGATAATTTGCACGAATACGTGCTATTCGATGTTTGCAATCGTTTTGCATCGACGGTAGGTAAGGATTCACTTCCCAGCTCCCGCAATCGTTCTTTCCATCGATAATTTGCACGAGTACGTGCCATTCGATGTTTCCAATCGTTTTGCATCGACGGTAGGTAAGGATTCACTTCCCAGCTCCCGCAATCGTTCTTTCTATCGATAATTTGCACGAATACGTGCTATTCGATGTTTCCAATCGTTTTGCATCGACGGTAGGTAAGGATTCACTTCCCAGCTCCCGCAATCGTTCTTTCCATCGATAATTTGCACGTATACGTGCTATTCGATGTTTCCAATCGTGTTGCATCGACGGTCGGTAAGCATTCACTTCCCAGCTCCGGCAATCGTTGTTTCCAAATTATCGATAGAAAGAACGATTGCGGGAGCTGGGAAGTGAATCCTTACCTACCGTCGATGCAAAACGATTGCAAACATCGAATAGCACGTATTCGTGCAAATTATCCATAGAAAGAACGATTGCGGGAGCTGGGAAGTGGATACTTACCTAACGTTGATGCAAAACGATTGGAAACATCGAACACCACGTATTCGTGCAAATTATCGATGGAAAGAACGATTGCGGGAGCTGGGAAGTGAATCCTTACCTACCATCGATGCAAAACGATTGGAAACATCGAATAGCACGTATTCGTGCAAATTATCGATGGAAAGAACGATTGCGGGAGCCGGGAAGTGAATGCTTACCTAACGTCGATGCAAAACGATTGGAAACATCGAATAGCACGTATTCGTGCAAATTATCGATGGAAAGAACGATTGCGGGAGCCGGGAAGTGAATGCTTACCTAACGTTGATGCAAAACGATTGGAAACATCGAACATAACGTCTTCGTGCAAATTATCGATAGAAAGAACGATTGCGGGAGCTGGGAAGTGAATCCGTACCTACCGTCGATGCAAAACGATTGCAAACATCGAATAGCACGTATTCGTGCAAATTATCCATAGAAAGAACGATTGCGGGAGCTGGGAAGTGAATACTTACCTAACGTTGATGCAAAACGATTGGAAACATCGAACACCACGTATTCGTGCAAATTATCGATGGAAAGAACGATTGCGGGAGCTGGGAAGTGAATCCTTACCTACCGTCGATGCAAAACGATTGGAAACATCGAATAGCACGTATTCGTGCAAATTATCGATGGAAAGAACGATTGCGGGAGCCGGGAAGTGAATCCTTACCTACCGTTGATGCAAAACGATTGGAAACATCGAACATCACGTATTCGTGCAAATTATCGATAGAAAGAACGATTGCGGGAGCTGGGAAGCGAATACTTACCTACCGTCGATGCAAAACGATTGGAAACATCGAATATCACGTATTTGTGCCAATTATCCAATCGTTTTGCATCGACGGTAGGTAAGGATTTACTTCCCGGCTCCCGCAATCGTTCTTTCCATCGATAATTTGCACGAATACGTGGTGTTCGATGTTTCCAATCGTTCTGCATCAACGTTAGGTAAGTATTCACTTCCCAGCTCCCGCAATCGTTCTTTCTATGGATAATTTGCACGAATACGTGCTATTCGATGTTTGCAATCGTTTTGCATCGACGGTAGGTAAGGATTCACTTCCCAGCTCCCGCAATCGTTCTTTCCATCGATAATTTGCACGAATACGTGCCATTCGATGTTTCCAATCGTTTTGCATCAACGTTAGGTAAGCATTCACTTCCCGGCTCCCGCAATCGTTCTTTCCATGGATAATTTGCACGAATACGTGCTATTCGATGTTTCCAATCGTTTTGCATCAACGGTAGGTAAGGATTCACTTCCCAGCTCCCGCAATCGTTCTCTCCAACGATAATTTGCACGAATACGTGCCATTCGATGTTTGCAATCGTTTTGCATCGACGGTAGGTAAGGATTCACTTCCCAGCTCTCGCAATAGTTCTTTCTATCGATAATTTGCACGAATACGTGATGTTCAATGTTTCCAATCGTTTTGCATCAACGATAGGTAAGGATTCACTTCCCGGCTCCCGCAATCGTTCTTTCCATCGATAATTTGCACGAATACGTGCTATTCGATGTTTGCAATCGTTTTGCATCGACGGTAGGTAAGGATTCACTTCCCAGCTCCCGCAATCGTTCTTTCCATCGATAATTTGCACGAGTACGTGCCATTCGATGTTTCCAATCGTTTTGCATCGACGGTAGGTAAGGATTCACTTCCCAGCTCCCGCAATCGTTCTTTCTATCGATAATTTGCACGAATACGTGCTATTCGATGTTTCCAATCGTTTTGCATCGACGGTAGGTAAGGATTCACTTCCCAGCTCCCGCAATCGTTCTTTCCATCGATAATTTGCACGAATACGTGCTATTCGATGTTTCCAATCGTGTTGCATCGACGGTCGGTAAGCATTCACTTCCCAGCTCCGGCAATCGTTGTTTCCAAATTATCGATAGAAAGAACGATTGCGGGAGCTGGGAAGTGAATCCTTTGTCACGTCCCGGGACTGACCGGAACGTAACAATGTCTATTTATAAACCTCAAACGAATCAGCACGTTCTACACGTACTCCAAGCTATGCCTTGACTAGGATTCAATTAAGAAGCACAATATAATATAGGAATATTGCCGTTGAATTGTGAACATACTGATTCGTTTATATGGTATCACTTAAAATAAGTAAAAGTCACTCACCAAAACAAACGCGGTGCGGCTATCTCAGAATTCGGCATCTGGAATCACAGATATCACAAAATCACTTATGCTGCACTGCGGTTTTAATGTTCCGTATGATTGCTCAAAAACTACAATACAAATATATTTATTCAATTAAAATCACTTTTAAATCAAGGGGAAAAGACTTTTGAGTAACCACAATGAACCACGAAGTGACATAAGATAAGAAGGAGCGCGACCATTGATGTAAGTCGCTAACACTACCGTCTCGTTCAGAGTCGCGCAACAGACTGAGCTCTCGCTGCTGGAAGTGCATGCACAGAGGTATAGACGCCAACTCAGCGTTAAACATAAAAGTGCTGAGTAAGATTAGCACGATTCCATTATCCTGCACGTCTGCATTCTGGCCTCGAGAAACTTTGTGAACAGATCAGATTGCATCTTCCCAGCGACGGACTTGTCGCAACAACATCCGTTCGCGGAGAGATGAGACTGTCGCGTCAGCATTCGTTACCACACAATGAGACTGTCGCGTCAGCATTCGTTACCACGTACAAAGTATCCAGTGACGACAGATAGTCGCCAGCTGCATCAGCACTTTATAAGAATAAAAGGAGCTGAGCAGCTACTGGAAAGTCTGTTCTGCTACGGCAGTCGGACCATACACATCGATAATCGACGTCAATCATAGTGAGTACACACAGTCAGTTCTGCTTAGGCAGCCGAGAACATCACAAACAGTTCTGATCCGAGAGTCAGCCAAGTAACTTCGTGTTGTTAGTTATAATTAAATCTTGTAACCCAGTGTAACTACCAAGTGATAGAATATAGTTGTTATCATGTTAATTAGACACAGTGTTCTCTAATTCATTTACGAGGGTACCTTAAACCAGACATCGAGCTTTTCGCATTAAATAATATTTTCTGGCTGGACTCTGAATTCTATTACGAACCATAGAGAAGACGATCTGCTCATGGTTCACACAGGTATCGCTAGGATACTCTCTGAGCAGACGACCTGCTCGAGAGTTCAAACCAGGCGGTTCCCTGTACGTACAATTCAGTAGTCATTTAAAGGGTTATTTACCAATCAATTATTATTTAGAGAACTAAACTCTGAATTCTACTACGGACCATATCGAGAAGACGATCTGCTCATGGTCTTCGCAGGCATCGCTGGTGTATTCTCTTTGAGAAGACGATCTGCTCGAGTTATACGCACGGCTTTCCTGCACAGTACAATTCAGTTGTCGCTATTGTTAATCAGAAACCATATCTGAATTAAATAAGCTCAATGGCCAAACCTCGTCGCGCCGGTCGTAAAGAACAAGTACGTCGTTTGGTGCGGGCATATTACAAACCGCTACTCACGAAGCAACATCTCTTGTGTGTGGTCACACCCCATTCCGACAGCCACAAGGAAGGAGAACTCGGAACGAGTTCGCATCCCGCCTGGAAGCTCTACACCATCGAACTACCCTCGGAGCGTCTATGCGTGGATGGCCTGCCACCTCACGATCCTCGTTACGGACCAAATCACGAACGTAACAAGGCACCGCAATAATAAGAACGACTACACGTATACGGTAACAAATAACCAATACACAATCGTTATTATCCCAACGATCCCGATGCTGGTTGACTTAACCCTACCCTGGGAATAGTCACGATCAAAAATGCGAACGTACCCTACTATTTACAAACGATATCTACACAAGCACACAAGAATAAAATCATATAGTTGCGTCTCGATTGGTTCATCAAGGAATTAACGAGAACAATCAACCCAGGACGTAACACCTTACCTACCGTCGATGCAAAACGATTGCAAACATCGAATAGCACGTATTCGTGCAAATTATCCATAGAAAGAACGATTGCGGGAGCTGGGAAGTGGATACTTACCTAACGTTGATGCAAAACGATTGGAAACATCGAACACCACGTATTCGTGCAAATTATCGATGGAAAGAACGATTGCGGGAGCTGGGAAGTGAATCCTTACCTACCGTCGATGCAAAACGATTGGAAACATCGAATAGCACGTATTCGTGCAAATTATCGATGGAAAGAACGATTGCGGGAGCCGGGAAGTGAATGCTTACCTAACGTTTATGCAAAACGATTGGAAACATCGAACATAACGTATTCGTGCAAATTATCGATAGAAAGAACGATTGCGGGAGCTGGGAAGTGAATCCTTACCTACCGTCGATGCAAAACGATTGCAAACATCGAATAGCACGTATTCGTGCAAATTATCCATAGAAAGAACGATTGCGGGAGCTGGGAAGTGAATACTTACCTACCGTTGATGCAAAACGATTGGAAACATCGAGTAGCACGGTATTCGTGCAAATTATCGATGGAAAGAACGATTGCGGGAGCCGGGAAGTGAATCCTTACCTATCGTTGATGCAAAACGATTGGAAACATCGAACACCACGTATTCGTGCAAATTATCGATGGAAAGAACGATTGCGGGAGCCGGGAAGTGAATCCTTACCTACCGTTGATTCAAAACGATTGGAAACATCGAACATCACGTATTCGTGCAAATTATTGATACAAAGAACGATTGCGGGAGCTGGGAAGTGAATCCTTACCTACCGTCGATGCAAAACGATTGGATAATTGGCACGAATACGTGATATTCGATGTTTCCAATCGTTTTGCATCGACGGTAGGTAAGGATTCACTTCCCAGCTCCCGCAATCGTTCTTTCCATGGATAATTTGCACGAATACGTGCTATTCGATGTTTGCAATCGTTTTGCATCGACGGTAGGTACGGATTCACTTCCCAGCTCCCGCAATCGTTCTTTCCATCGATAATTTGCACGAATACGTGCCATTCGATGTTTCCAATCGTTTTGCATCAACGTTAGGTAAGCATTCACTTCCCGGCTCCCGCAATCGTTCTTTCCATGGATAATTTGCACGAATACGTGCTATTCGATGTTTCCAATCGTTTTGCATCAACGGTAGGTAAGTATTCACTTCCCAGCTCCCGCAATCGTTCTTTCTATGGATAATTTGCACGAATACGTGCTATTCGATGTTTGCAATCGTTTTGCATCGACGGTAGGTAAGGATTCACTTCCCAGCTCCCGCAATCGTTCTTTCCATCGATAATTTGCACGAATACGTGCCATTCGATGTTTCCAATCGTTTTGCATCAACGTTAGGTAAGCATTCACTTCCCGGCTCCCGCAATCGTTCTTTCCATGGATAATTTGCACGAATACGTGCTATTCGATGTTTCCAATCGTTTTGCATCAACGGTAGGTAAGGATTCACTTCCCGGCTCCCGCAATCGTTCTTTCCATCGATAATTTGCACGAATACGTGGTGTTCGATGTTTCCAATCGTTCTGCATCAACGTTAGGTAAGTATTCACTTCCCAGCTCCCGCAATCGTTCTTTCTATGGATAATTTGCACGAATACGTGCTATTCGATGTTTGCAATCGTTTGGCATCGACGGTAGGTAAGGATTCACTTCCCAGCTCCCGCAATCGTTCTTTCCATCGATAATTTGCACGAATACGTGATGTTCAATGTTTCCAATCGTTTTGCATCAACGATAGGTAAGGATTCACTTCCCGGCTCCCGCAATCGTTCTTTCCATCGATAATTTGCACGAATACGTGCTATTCGATGTTTGCAATCGTTTTGCATCGACGGTAGGTAAGGATTCACTTCCCAGCTCCCGCAATCGTTCTTTCCATCGATAATTTGCACGAGTACGTGCCATTCGATGTTTCCAATCGTTTTGCATCGACGGTAGGTAAGGATTCACTTCCCAGCTCCCGCAATCGTTCTTTCTATCGATAATTTGCACGAATACGTGCTATTCGATGTTTCCAATCGTTTTGCATCGACGGTAGGTAAGGATTCACTTCCCAGCTCCCGCAATCGTTCTTTCCATCGATAATTTGCACGAATACGTGCTATTCGATGTTTCCAATCGTGTTGCATCGACGGTCGGTAAGCATTCACTTCCCAGCTCCGGCAATCGTTGTTTCCAAATTATCGATGGAAAGAACGATTGCGGGAGCTGGGAAGTGAATCCTTACCTACCATCGATGCAAAACGATTGGAAACATCGAATAGCACGTATTCGTGCAAATTATCGATGGAAAGAACGATTGCGGGAGCCGGGAAGTGAATGCTTACCTAACGTCGATGCAAAACGATTGGAAACATCGAATAGCACGTATCGTGCAAATTATCGATGGAAAGAACGATTGCGGGAGCCGGGAAGTGAATGCTTACCTAACGTTGATGCAAAACGATTGGAAACATCGAACATAACGTCTTCGTGCAAATTATCGATAGAAAGAACGATTGCGGGAGCTGGGAAGTGAATCCGTACCTACCGTCGATGCAAAACGATTGCAAACATCGAATAGCACGTATTCGTGCAAATTATCCATAGAAAGAACGATTGCGGGAGCTGGGAAGTGAATACTTACCTAACGTTGATGCAAAACGATTGGAAACATCGAACACCACGTATTCGTGCAAATTATCGATGGAAAGAACGATTGCGGGAGCTGGGAAGTGAATCCTTACCTACCGTCGATGCAAAACGATTGGAAACATCGAATAGCACGTATTCGTGCAAATTATCGATGGAAAGAACGATTGCGGGAGCCGGGAAGTGAATCCTTACCTACCGTTGATGCAAAACGATTGGAAACATCGAACATCACGTATTCGTGCAAATTATCGATAGAAAGAACGATTGCGGGAGCTGGGAAGCGAATACTTACCTACCGTCGATGCAAAACGATTGGAAACATCGAATATCACGTATTTGTGCCAATTATCCAATCGTTTTGCATCGACGGTAGGTAAGGATTTACTTCCCGGCTCCCGCAATCGTTCTTTCCATCGATAATTTGCACGAATACGTGGTGTTCGATGTTTCCAATCGTTCTGCATCAACGTTAGGTAAGTATTCACTTCCCAGCTCCCGCAATCGTTCTTTCTATGGATAATTTGCACGAATACGTGCTATTCGATGTTTGCAATCGTTTTGCATCGACGGTAGGTAAGGATTCACTTCCCAGCTCCCGCAATCGTTCTTTCCATCGATAATTTGCACGAATACGTGCCATTCGATGTTTCCAATCGTTTTGCATCAACGTTAGGTAAGCATTCACTTCCCGGCTCCCGCAATCGTTCTTTCCATGGATAATTTGCACGAATACGTGCTATTCGATGTTTCCAATCGTTTTGCATCAACGGTAGGTAAGGATTCACTTCCCAGCTCCCGCAATCGTTCTCTCCAACGATAATTTGCACGAATACGTGCCATTCGATGTTTGCAATCGTTTTGCATCGACGGTAGGTAAGGATTCACTTCCCAGCTCTCGCAATAGTTCTTTCTATCGATAATTTGCACGAATACGTGATGTTCAATGTTTCCAATCGTTTTGCATCAACGATAGGTAAGGATTCACTTCCCGGCTCCCGCAATCGTTCTTTCCATCGATAATTTGCACGAATACGTGCTATTCGATGTTTGCAATCGTTTTGCATCGACGGTAGGTAAGGATTCACTTCCCAGCTCCCGCAATCGTTCTTTCCATCGATAATTTGCACGAGTACGTGCCATTCGATGTTTCCAATCGTTTTGCATCGACGGTAGGTAAGGATTCACTTCCCAGCTCCCGCAATCGTTCTTTCTATCGATAATTTGCACGAATACGTGCTATTCGATGTTTCCAATCGTTTTGCATCGACGGTAGGTAAGGATTCACTTCCCAGCTCCCGCAATCGTTCTTCCCATCGATAATTTGCACGAATACGTGCTATTCGATGTTTCCAATCGTGTTGCATCGACGGTCGGTAAGCATTCACTTCCCAGCTCCGGCAATCGTTGTTTCCAAATTATCGATAGAAAGAACGATTGCGGGAGCTGGGAAGTGAATCCTTTGTCACGTCCCGGGACTGACCGGAACGTAACAATGTCTATTTATAAACCTCAAACGAATCAGCACGTTCTACACGTACTCCAAGCTATGCCTTGACTAGGATTCAATTAAGAAGCACAATATAATATAGGAATATTGCCGTTGAATTGTGAACATACTGATTCGTTTATATGGTATCACTTAAAATAAGTAAAAGTCACTCACCAAAACAAACGCGGTGCGGCTATCTCAGAATTCGGCATCTGGAATCACAGATATCACAAAATCACTTATGCTGCACTGCGGTTTTAATGTTCCGTATGATTGCTCAAAAACTACAATACAAATATATTTATTCAATTAAAATCACTTTTAAATCAAGGGGAAAAGACTTTTGAGTAACCACAATGAACCACGAAGTGACATAAGATAAGAAGGAGCGCGACCATTGATGTAAGTCGCTAACACTACCGTCTCGTTCAGAGTCGCGCAACAGACTGAGCTCTCGCTGCTGGAAGTGCATGCACAGAGGTATAGACGCCAACTCAGCGTTAAACATAAAAGTCCTGAGTAAGATTAGCACGATTCCATTATCCTGCACGTCTGCATTCTGGCCTCGAGAAACTTTGTGAACAGATCAGATTGCATCTTCCCAGCGACGGACTTGTCGCAACAACATCCGTTCGCGGAGAGATGAGACTGTCGCGTCAGCATTCGTTACCACACAATGAGACTGTCGCGTCAGCATTCGTTACCACGTACAAAGTATCCAGTGACGACAGATAGTCGCCAGCTGCATCAGCACTTTATAAGAATAAAAGGAGCTGAGCAGCTACTGGAAAGTCAGTTCTGCTACGGCAGTCGGACCATACACATCGATAATCGACGTCAATCATAGTGAGTACACACAGTCAGTTCTGCTTAGGCAGCCGAGAACATCACAAACAGTTCTGATCCGAGAGTCAGCCAAGTAACTTCGTGTTGTTAGTTATAATTAAATCTTGTAACCCAGTGTAACTACCAAGTGATAGAATATAGTTGTTATCATGTTAATTAGACACAGTGTTCTCTAATTCATTTACGAGGGTACCTTAAACCAGACATCGAGCTTTTCGCATTAAATAATATTTTCTGGCTGGACTCTGAATTCTATTACGAACCATAGAGAAGACGATCTGCTCATGGTTCACACAGGTATCGCTAGGATACTCTCTGAGCAGACGACCTGATCGAGAGTTCAAACCAGGCGGTTCCCTGTACGTACAATTCAGTAGTCATTTAAAGGGTTATTTACCAATCAATTATTATTTAGAGAACTAAACTCTGAATTCTACTACGGACCATATCGAGAAGACGATCTGCTCATGGTCTTCGCAGGCATCGCTGGTGTATTCTCTTTGAGAAGACGATCTGCTCGAGTTATACGCACGGCTTTCCTGCACAGTACAATTCAGTTGTCGCTATTGTTAATCAGAAACCATATCTGAATTAAATAAGCTCAATGGCCAAACCTCGTCGCGCCGGTCGTAAAGAACAAGTACGTCGTTTGGTGCGGGCATATTACAAACCGCTACTCACGAAGCAACATCTCTTGTGTGTGGTCACACCCCATTCCGACAGCCACAAGGAAGGAGAACTCGGAACGAGTTCGCATCCCGCCTGGAAGCTCTACACCATCGAACTACCCTCGGAGCGTCTATGCGTGGATGGCCTGCCACCTCACGATCCTCGTTACGGACCAAATCACGAACGTAACAAGGCACCGCAATAATAAGAACGACTACACGTATACGGTAACAAATAACCAATACACAATCGTTATTATCCCAACGATCCCGATGCTGGTTGACTTAACCCTACCCTGGGAATAGTCACGATCAAAAATGCGAACGTACCCTACTATTTACAAACGATATCTACACAAGCACACAAGAATAAAATCATATAGTTGCGTCTCGATTGGTTCATCAAGGAATTAACGAGAACAATCAACCCAGGACGTAACACCTTACCTACCGTCGATGCAAAACGATTGCAAACATCGAATAGCACGTATTCGTGCAAATTATCCATAGAAAGAACGATTGCGGGAGCTGGGAAGTGGATACTTACCTAACGTTGATGCAAAACGATTGGAAACATCGAACACCACGTATTCGTGCAAATTATCGATGGAAAGAACGATTGCGGGAGCTGGGAAGTGAATCCTTACCTACCGTCGATGCAAAACGATTGGAAACATCGAATAGCACGTATTCGTGCAAATTATCGATGGAAAGAACGATTGCGGGAGCCGGGAAGTGAATGCTTACCTAACGTTTATGCAAAACGATTGGAAACATCGAACATAACGTATTCGTGCAAATTATCGATAGAAAGAACGATTGCGGGAGCTGGGAAGTGAATCCTTACCTACCGTCGATGCAAAACGATTGCAAACATCGAATAGCACGTATTCGTGCAAATTATCCATAGAAAGAACGATTGCGGGAGCTGGGAAGTGAATACTTACCTACCGTTGATGCAAAACGATTGGAAACATCGAGTAGCACGGTATTCGTGCAAATTATCGATGGAAAGAACGATTGCGGGAGCCGGGAAGTGAATCCTTACCTATCGTTGATGCAAAACGATTGGAAACATCGAACACCACGTATTCGTGCAAATTATCGATGGAAAGAACGATTGCGGGAGCCGGGAAGTGAATCCTTACCTACCGTTGATTCAAAACGATTGGAAACATCGAACATCACGTATTCGTGCAAATTATTGATACAAAGAACGATTGCGGGAGCTGGGAAGTGAATCCTTACCTACCGTCGATGCAAAACGATTGGATAATTGGCACGAATACGTGATATTCGATGTTTCCAATCGTTTTGCATCGACGGTAGGTAAGGATTCACTTCCCAGCTCCCGCAATCGTTCTTTCCATGGATAATTTGCACGAATACGTGCTATTCGATGTTTGCAATCGTTTTGCATCGACGGTAGGTACGGATTCACTTCCCAGCTCCCGCAATCGTTCTTTCCATCGATAATTTGCACGAATACGTGCCATTCGATGTTTCCAATCGTTTTGCATCAACGTTAGGTAAGCATTCACTTCCCGGCTCCCGCAATCGTTCTTTCCATGGATAATTTGCACGAATACGTGCTATTCGATGTTTCCAATCGTTTTGCATCAACGGTAGGTAAGTATTCACTTCCCAGCTCCCGCAATCGTTCTTTCTATGGATAATTTGCACGAATACGTGCTATTCGATGTTTGCAATCGTTTTGCATCGACGGTAGGTAAGGATTCACTTCCCAGCTCCCGCAATCGTTCTTTCCATCGATAATTTGCACGAATACGTGCCATTCGATGTTTCCAATCGTTTTGCATCAACGTTAGGTAAGCATTCACTTCCCGGCTCCCGCAATCGTTCTTTCCATGGATAATTTGCACGAATACGTGCTATTCGATGTTTCCAATCGTTTTGCATCAACGGTAGGTAAGGATTCACTTCCCGGCTCCCGCAATCGTTCTTTCCATCGATAATTTGCACGAATACGTGGTGTTCGATGTTTCCAATCGTTCTGCATCAACGTTAGGTAAGTATTCACTTCCCAGCTCCCGCAATCGTTCTTTCTATGGATAATTTGCACGAATACGTGCTATTCGATGTTTGCAATCGTTTTGCATTGACGGTAGGTAAGGATTCACTTCCCAGCTCCCGCAATCGTTCTTTCCATCGATAATTTGCACGAATACGTGCCATTCGATGTTTCCAATCGTTTTGCATCAACGTTAGGTAAGCATTCACTTCCCGGCTCCCGCAATCGTTCTTTCCATGGATAATTTGCACGAATTCGTGCTATTCGATGTTTCCAATCGTT
Source organism: Nomada ferruginata (assembly GCA_963583965.1). Lineage (NCBI taxonomy): Eukaryota > Metazoa > Arthropoda > Insecta > Hymenoptera > Apidae > Nomada > Nomada ferruginata. The sequence goes on along the minus strand of OY757225.1, from coordinate 70,438 downwards.
TTGCATCAACGGTAGGTAAGGATTCACTTCCCAGCTCCCGCAATCGTTCTCTCCAACGATAATTTGCACGAATACGTGCCATTCGATGTTTGCAATCGTTTTGCATCGACGGTAGGTAAGGATTCACTTCCCAGCTCTCGCAATAGTTCTTTCTATCGATAATTTGCACGAATACGTGATGTTCAATGTTTCCAATCGTTTTGCATCAACGATAGGTAAGGATTCACTTCCCGGCTCCCGCAATCGTTCTTTCCATCGATAATTTGCACGAATACGTGCTATTCGATGTTTGCAATCGTTTTGCATCGACGGTAGGTAAGGATTCACTTCCCAGCTCCCGCAATCGTTCTTTCCATCGATAATTTGCACGAGTACGTGCCATTCGATGTTTCCAATCGTTTTGCATCGACGGTAGGTAAGGATTCACTTCCCAGCTCCCGCAATCGTTCTTTCTATCGATAATTTGCACGAATACGTGCTATTCGATGTTTCCAATCGTTTTGCATCGACGGTAGGTAAGGATTCACTTCCCAGCTCCCGCAATCGTTCTTTCCATCGATAATTTGCACGAATACGTGCTATTCGATGTTTCCAATCGTGTTGCATCGACGGTCGGTAAGCATTCACTTCCCAGCTCCGGCAATCGTTGTTTCCAAATTATCGATAGAAAGAACGATTGCGGGAGCTGGGAAGTGAATCCTTACCTACCGTCGATGCAAAACGATTGGATAATTGGCACGAATACGTGATATTCGATGTTTCCAATCGTTTTGCATCGACGGTAGGTAAGGATTCACTTCCCAGCTCCCGCAATCGTTCTTTCTGTCGATAATTTGCACGAATACGTGTTGTTCGATGTTTCCAATCGTTTTGCATCAACGTTAGGTAAGGATTCATTTCCCGGCTCCCGCAATCGTTCTTTCCATCGATAATTTGCACGAATACGTGCTATTCGATGTTTCCAATCGTGTTGCATCGACGGTCGGTAAGCATTCACTTCCCAGCTCCGGCAATCGTTCTTTCCAAATTATCGATAGAAAGAACGATTGCGGGAGCTGGGAAGTGAATCCTTACCTACCGTCGATGCAAAACGATTGCAAACATCGAATAGCACGTATTCGTGCAAATTATCCATAGAAAGAACGATTGCGGGAGCTGGGAAGTGAATCCTTACCTACCGTCGATGCAAAACGATTGGAAACATCGAATAGCACGTATTCGTGCAAATTATCGATGGAAAGAACGATTGCGGGAGCTGGGATGTGAATCCTTACCTACCGTCGATGCAAAACGATTGCAAACATCGAATAGCACGTATTCGTGCAAAGTATCCATAGAAAGCACGATTGCGGGAGCTGGGAAGTGAATACTTACCTACCGTTGATGCAAAACGATTGGAAACATCGAATAGCACGTATTCGTGCAAATTATCGATGGAAAGAACGATTGCGGGAGCCGGGAAGTGAATGCTTACCTAACGTTGATGCAAAACTATTGGAAACATCGAACATAACGTATTCGGGCAAATTATCGATGGAAAGAACGATTGCGGGAGCCGGGAAGTGAATCCTTACCTACCGTTGATGCAAAACGATTGGAAACATCGAACATCACGTATTCGTGCAAATTATTGATAGAAAGAACGATTGCGGGAGCTGGGAAGTGAATCCTTACCTACCGTCGATGCAAAACGATTGGAAACATCGAATAGCACGTATTCGTGCAAATTATCGATGGAAAGAACGATTGCGGGAGCCGGGAAGTGAATGCTTACCTAACGTTGATGCAAAACGATTGGAAACATCGAACATAACGTATTCGTGCAAATTATCGATAGAAAGAACGATTGCGGGAGCTGGGAAGTGAATCCGTACCTACCGTCGATGCAAAACGATTGCAAACATCGAATAGCACGTATTCGTGCAAATTATCCATAGAAAGAACGATTACGGGAGCTGGGAAGTGAATACTTACCTAACGTTGATGCAAAACGATTGGAAACATCGAACACCACGTATTCGTGCAAATTATCGATGGAAAGAACGATTGCGGGAGCTGGGAAGTGAATCCTTACCTACCGTCGATGCAAAACGATTGGAAACATCGAATAGCACGTATTCGTGCAAATTATCGATGGAAAGAACGATTGCGGGAGCTGGGATGTGAATCCTTACCTACCGTCGATGCAAAACGATTGCAAACATCGAATAGCACGTATTCGTGCAAAGTATCCATAGAAAGCACGATTGCGGGAGCTGGGAAGTGAATACTTACCTACCGTTGATGCAAAACGATTGGAAACATCGAATAGCACGTATTCGTGCAAATTATCGATGGAAAGAACGATTGCGGGAGCCGGGAAGTGAATGCTTACCTAACGTTGATGCAAAACGATTGGAAACATCGAACATAACGTATTCGTGCAAATTATCAATAGAAAGAACGATTGCGGGAGCTGGGAAGTGAATCCGTACCTACCGTCGATGCAAAACGATTGCAAACATCGAATAGCACGTATTCGTGCAAATTATCCATAGAAAGAACGATTGCGGGAGCTGGGAAGTGAATCCTTACCTACCGTCGATGCAAAACGATTGGAAACATCGAATAGCACGTATTCGTGCAAATTATCGATGGAAAGAACGATTGCGGGAGCTGGGATGTGAATCCTTACCTACCGTCGATGCAAAACGATTGCAAACATCGAATAGCACGTATTCGTGCAAAGTATCCATAGAAAGCACGATTGCGGGAGCTGGGAAGTGAATACTTACCTACCGTTGATGCAAAACGATTGGAAACATCGAATAGCACGTATTCGTGCAAATTATCGATGGAAAGAACGATTGCGGGAGCCGGGAAGTGAATGCTTACCTAACGTTGATGCAAAACTATTGGAAACATCGAACATAACGTATTCGGGCAAATTATCGATGGAAAGAACGATTGCGGGAGCCGGGAAGTGAATCCTTACCTACCGTTGATGCAAAACGATTGGAAACATCGAACATCACGTATTCGTGCAAATTATTGATAGAAAGAACGATTGCGGGAGCTGGGAAGTGAATCCTTACCTACCGTCGATGCAAAACGATTGGAAACATCGAATAGCACGTATTCGTGCAAATTATCGATGGAAAGAACGATTGCGGGAGCCGGGAAGTGAATGCTTACCTAACGTTGATGCAAAACGATTGGAAACATCGAACATAACGTATTCGTGCAAATTATCGATAGAAAGAACGATTGCGGGAGCTGGGAAGTGAATCCGTACCTACCGTCGATGCAAAACGATTGCAAACATCGAATAGCACGTATTCGTGCAAATTATCCATAGAAAGAACGATTACGGGAGCTGGGAAGTGAATACTTACCTAACGTTGATGCAAAACGATTGGAAACATCGAACACCACGTATTCGTGCAAATTATCGATGGAAAGAACGATTGCGGGAGCTGGGAAGTGAATCCTTACCTACCGTCGATGCAAAACGATTGGAAACATCGAATAGCACGTATTCGTGCAAATTATCGATGGAAAGAACGATTGCGGGAGCTGGGATGTGAATCCTTACCTACCGTCGATGCAAAACGATTGCAAACATCGAATAGCACGTATTCGTGCAAAGTATCCATAGAAAGCACGATTGCGGGAGCTGGGAAGTGAATACTTACCTACCGTTGATGCAAAACGATTGGAAACATCGAATAGCACGTATTCGTGCAAATTATCGATGGAAAGAACGATTGCGGGAGCCGGGAAGTGAATGCTTACCTAACGTTGATGCAAAACGATTGGAAACATCGAACATAACGTATTCGTGCAAATTATCAATAGAAAGAACGATTGCGGGAGCTGGGAAGTGAATCCGTACCTACCGTCGATGCAAAACGATTGCAAACATCGAATAGCACGTATTCGTGCAAATTATCCATAGAAAGAACGATTGCGGGAGCTGGGAAGTGAATACTTACCTAACGTTGATGCAAAACGATTGGAAACATCGAACACCACGTATTCGTGCAAATTATCGATGGAAAGAACGATTGCGGGAGCCGGGAAGTGAATCCTTACCTACCGTTGATTCAAAACGATTGGAAACATCGAACATCACGTATTCGTGCAAATTATTGATAGAAAGAACGATTGCGGGAGCTGGGAAGTGAATCCTTACCTACCGTCGATGCAAAACGATTGGATAATTGGCACGAATACGTGATATTCGATGTTTCCAATCGTTTTGCATCGACGGTAGGTAAGGATTCACTTCCCAGCTCCCGCAATCGTTCTTTCTGTCGATAATTTGCACGAATACGTGTTGTTCGATGTTTCCAATCGTTTTGCATCAACGTTAGGTAAGGATTCATTTCCCGGCTCCCGCAATCGTTCTTTCCATCGATAATTTGCACGAATACGTGCTATTCGATGTTTCCAATCGTGTTGCATCGACGGTCGGTAAGCATTCACTTCCCAGCTCCGGCAATCGTTCTTTCCAAATTATCGATAGAAAGAACGATTGCGGGAGCTGGGAAGTGAATCCTTACCTACCGTCGATGCAAAACGATTGCAAACATCGAATAGCACGTATTCGTGCAAATTATCCATAGAAAGAACGATTGCGGGAGCTGGGAAGTGAATCCTTACCTACCGTCGATGCAAAACGATTGGAAACATCGAATAGCACGTATTCGTGCAAATTATCGATGGAAAGAACGATTGCGGGAGCTGGGATGTGAATCCTTACCTACCGTCGATGCAAAACGATTGCAAACATCGAATAGCACGTATTCGTGCAAAGTATCCATAGAAAGCACGATTGCGGGAGCTGGGAAGTGAATACTTACCTACCGTTGATGCAAAACGATTGGAAACATCGAATAGCACGTATTCGTGCAAATTATCGATGGAAAGAACGATTGCGGGAGCCGGGAAGTGAATGCTTACCTAACGTTGATGCAAAACTATTGGAAACATCGAACATAACGTATTCGTGCAAATTATCGATGGAAAGAACGATTGCGGGAGCCGGGAAGTGAATCCTTACCTACCGTTGATGCAAAACGATTGGAAACATCGAACATCACGTATTCGTGCAAATTATTGATAGAAAGAACGATTGCGGGAGCTGGGAAGTGAATCCTTACCTACCGTCGATGCAAAACGATTGGAAACATCGAATAGCACGTATTCGTGCAAATTATCGATGGAAAGAACGATTGCGGGAGCCGGGAAGTGAATGCTTACCTAACGTTGATGCAAAACGATTGGAAACATCGAACATAACGTATTCGTGCAAATTATCGATAGAAAGAACGATTGCGGGAGCTGGGAAGTGAATCCGTACCTACCGTCGATGCAAAACGATTGCAAACAGCGAATAGCACGTATTCGTGCAAATTATCCATAGAAAGAACGATTGCGGGAGCTGGGAAGTGAATACTTACCTAACGTTGATGCAAAACGATTGGAAACATCGAACACCACGTATTCGTGTAAATTATCGATGGAAAGAACGATTGCGGGAGCTGGGAAGTGAATCCTTACCTACCGTCGATGCAAAACGATTGGAAACATCGAATAGCACGTATTCGTGCAAATTATCGATGGAAAGAACGATTGCGGGAGCTGGGATGTGAATCCTTACCTACCGTCGATGCAAAACGATTGCAAACATCGAATAGCACGTATTCGTGCAAAGTATCCATAGAAAGCACGATTGCGGGAGCTGGGAAGTGAATACTTACCTACCGTTGATGCAAAACGATTGGAAACATCGAACATAACGTATTCGTGCAAATTATCGATAGAAAGAACGATTGCGGGAGCTGGGAAGTGAATCCGTACCTACCGTCGATGCAAAACGATTGCAAACATCGAATAGCACGTATTCGTGCAAATTATCCATAGAAAGAACGATTGCGGGAGCTGGGAAGTGAATACTTACCTAACGTTGATGCAAAACGATTGGAAACATCGAACACCACGTATTCGTGCAAATTATCGATGGAAAGAACGATTGCGGGAGCTGGGAAGTGAATCCTTACCTACCGTCGATGCAAAACGATTGGAAACATCGAATAGCACGTATTCGTGCAAATTATCGATGGAAAGAACGATTGCGGGAGCCGGGAAGTGAATCCTTACCTACCGTTGATGCAAAACGATTGGAAACATCGAACATCACGTATTCGTGCAAATTATCGATAGAAAGAACGATTGCGGGAGCTGGGAAGTGAATACTTACCTACCGTCGATGCAAAACGATTGGAAACATTGAATATCACGTATTCGTGCCAATTATCCAATCGTTTTGCATCGACGGTAGGTAAGGATTTACTTTCCGGCTCCCGCAATCGTTCTTTCCATCGATAATTTGCACGAATACGTGGTGTTCGATGTTTCCAATCGTTCTGCATCAACGTTAGGTAAGTATTCACTTCCCAGCTCCCGCAATCGTTCTTTCTATGGATAATTTGCACGAATACGTGCTATTCGATGTTTGCAATCGTTTTGCATCGACGGTAGGTAAGGATTCACTTCCCAGCTCCCGCAATCGTTCTTTCCATCGATAATTTGCACGAATACGTGCCATTCGATGTTTCCAATCGTTTTGCATCAACGTTAGGTAAGCATTCACTTCCCGGCTCCCGCAATCGTTCTTTCCATGGATAATTTGCACGAATACGTGCTATTCGATGTTTCCAATCGTTTTGCATCAACGGTAGGTAAGGATTCACTTCCCAGCTCCCGCAATCGTTCTTTCCATCGATAATTTGCACGAATACGTGCCATTCGATGTTTGCAATCGTTTTGCATCGACGGTAGGTAAGGATTCACTTCCCAGCTCTCGCAATCGTTCTTTCTATCGATAATTTGCACGAATACGTGATGTTCAATCTTTCCAATCGTTTTGCATCAACGATAGGTAAGGATTCACTTCCCGGCTCCCGCAATCGTTCTTTCCATCGATAATTTGCACGAATACGTGCTATTCGATGTTTGCAATCGTTTTGCATCGACGGTAGGTAAGGATTCACTTCCCAGCTCCCGCAATCGTTCTTTCCATCGATAATTTGCACGAGTACGTGCCATTCGATGTTTCCAATCGTTTTGCATCGACGGTAGGTAAGGATTCACTTCCCAGCACCCGCAATCGTTCTTTCTATCGATAATTTGCACGAATACGTGCTATTCGATGTTTCCAATCGTTTTGCATCGACGGTAGGTAAGGATTCACTTCCCAGCTCCCGCAATCGTTCTTTCCATCGATAATTTGCACGAATACGTGCTATTCGATGTTTCCAATCGTGTTGCATCGACGGTCGGTAAGCATTCACTTCCCAGCTCCGGCAATCGTTGTTTCCAAATTATCGATAGAAAGAACGATTGCGGGAGCTGGGAAGTGAATCCTTACCTACCGTCGATGCAAAACGATTGCAAACATCGAATAGCACGTATTCGTGCAAATTATCCATAGAAAGAACGATTGCGGGAGCTGGGAAGTGGATACTTACCTAACGTTGATGCAAAACGATTGGAAACATCGAACACCACGTATTCGTGCAAATTATCGATGGAAAGAACGATTGCGGGAGCTGGGAAGTGGATCCTTACCTACCGTCGATGCAAAACGATTGGAAACATCGAATAGCACGTATTCGTGCAAATTATCGATGGAAAGAACGATTGCGGGAGCCGGGAAGTGAATGCTTACCTAACGTCGATGCAAAACGATTGGAAACATCGAATAGCACGTATTCGTGCAAATTATCGATGGAAAGAACGATTGCGGGAGCCGGGAAGTGAATGCTTACCTAACGTTGATGCAAAACGATTGGAAACATCGGACATAACGTATTCGTGCAAATTATCGATAGAAAGAACGATTGCGGGAGCTGGGAAGTGAATCCGTACCTACCGTCGATGCAAAACGATTGCAAACATCGAATAGCACGTATTCGTGCAAATTATCCATAGAAAGAACGATTGCGGGAGCTGGGAAGTGAATACTTACCTAACGTTGATGCAAAACGATTGGAAACATCGAACACCACGTATTCGTGCAAATTATCGATGGAAAGAACGATTGCGGGAGCTGGGAAGTGAATCCTTACCTACCGTCGATGCAAAACGATTGGAAACATCGAATAGCACGTATTCGTGCAAATTATCGATGGAAAGAACGATTGCGGGAGCCGGGAAGTGAATCCTTACCTACCGTTGATGCAAAACGATTGGAAACATCGAACATCACGTATTCGTGCAAATTATCGATAGAAAGAACGATTGCGGGAGCTGGGAAGCGAATACTTACCTACCGTCGATGCAAAACGATTGGAAACATCGAATATCACGTATTTGTGCCAATTATCCAATCGTTTTGCATCGACGGTAGGTAAGGATTTACTTCCCGGCTCCCGCAATCGTTCTTTCCATCGATAATTTGCACGAATACGTGGTGTTCGATGTTTCCAATCGTTCTGCATCAACGTTAGGTAAGTATTCACTTCCCAGCTCCCGCAATCGTTCTTTCTATGGATAATTTGCACGAATACGTGCTATTCGATGTTTGCAATCGTTTTGCATCGACGGTAGGTAAGGATTCACTTCCCAGCTCCCGCAATCGTTCTTTCCATCGATAATTTGCACGAATACGTGCCATTCGATGTTTCCAATCGTTTTGCATCAACGTTAGGTAAGCATTCACTTCCCGGCTCCCGCAATCGTTCTTTCCATGGATAATTTGCACGAATACGTGCTATTCGATGTTTCCAATCGTTTTGCATCAACGGTAGGTAAGGATTCACTTCCCAGCTCCCGCAATCGTTCTCTCCAACGATAATTTGCACGAATACGTGCCATTCGATGTTTGCAATCGTTTTGCATCGACGGTAGGTAAGGATTCACTTCCCAGCTCTCGCAATAGTTCTTTCTATCGATAATTTGCACGAATACGTGATGTTCAATGTTTCCAATCGTTTTGCATCAACGATAGGTAAGGATTCACTTCCCGGCTCCCGCAATCGTTCTTTCCATCGATAATTTGCACGAATACGTGCTATTCGATGTTTGCAATCGTTTTGCATCGACGGTAGGTAAGGATTCACTTCCCAGCTCCCGCAATCGTTCTTTCCATCGATAATTTGCACGAGTACGTGCGATTCGATGTTTCCAATCGTTTTGCATCGACGGTAGGTAAGGATTCACTTCCCAGCTCCCGCAATCGTTCTTTCTATCGATAATTTGCACGAATACGTGCTATTCGATGTTTCCAATCGTTTTGCATCGACGGTAGGTAAGGATTCACTTCCCAGCTCCCGCAATCGTTCTTTCCATCGATAATTTGCACGAATACGTGCTATTCGATGTTTCCAATCGTGTTGCATCGACGGTCGGTAAGCATTCACTTCCCAGCTCCGGCAATCGTTGTTTCCAAATTATCGATAGAAAGAACGATTGCGGGAGCTGGGAAGTGAATCCTTTGTCACGTCCCGGGACTGACCGGAACGTAACAATGTCTATTTATAAACCTCAAACGAATCAGCACGTTCTACACGTACTCCAAGCTATGCCTTGACTAGGATTCAATTAAGAAGCACAATATAATATAGGAATATTGCCGTTGAATTGTGAACATACTGATTCGTTTATATGGTATCACTTAAAATAAGTAAAAGTCACTCACCAAAACAAACGCGGTGCGGCTATCTCAGAATTCGGCATCTGGAATCACAGATATCACAAAATCACTTATGCTGCACTGCGGTTTTAATGTTCCGTATGATTGCTCAAAAACTACAATACAAATATATTTATTCAATTAAAATCACTTTTAAATCAAGGGGAAAAGACTTTTGAGTAACCACAATGAACCACGAAGTGACATAAGATAAGAAGGAGCGCGACCATTGATGTAAGTCGCTAACACTACCGTCTCGTTCAGAGTCGCGCAACAGACTGAGCTCTCGCTGCTGGAAGTGCATGCACAGAGGTATAGACGCCAACTCAGCGTTAAACATAAAAGTCCTGAGTAAGATTAGCACGATTCCATTATCCTGCACGTCTGCATTCTGGCCTCGAGAAACTTTGTGAACAGATCAGATTGCATCTTCCCAGCGACGGACTTGTCGCAACAACATCCGTTCGCGGAGAGATGAGACTGTCGCGTCAGCATTCGTTACCACACAATGAGACTGTCGCGTCAGCATTCGTTACCACGTACAAAGTATCCAGTGACGACAGATAGTCGCCAGCTGCATCAGCACTTTATAAGAATAAAAGGAGCTGAGCAGCTACTGGAAAGTCAGTTCTGCTACGGCAGTCGGACCATACACATCGATAATCGACGTCAATCATAGTGAGTACACACAGTCAGTTCTGCTTAGGCAGCCGAGAACATCACAAACAGTTCTGATCCGAGAGTCAGCCAAGTAACTTCGTGTTGTTAGTTATAATTAAATCTTGTAACCCAGTGTAACTACCAAGTGATAGAATATAGTTGTTATCATGTTAATTAGACACAGTGTTCTCTAATTCATTTACGAGGGTACCTTAAACCAGACATCGAGCTTTTCGCATTAAATAATATTTTCTGGCTGGACTCTGAATTCTATTACGAACCATAGAGAAGACGATCTGCTCATGGTTCACACAGGTATCGCTAGGATACTCTCTGAGCAGACGACCTGCTCGAGAGTTCAAACCAGGCGGTTCCCTGTACGTACAATTCAGTAGTCATTTAAAGGGTTATTTACCAATCAATTATTATTTAGAGAACTAAACTCTGAATTCTACTACGGACCATATCGAGAAGACGATCTGCTCATGGTCTTCGCAGGCATCGCTGGTGTATTCTCTTTGAGAAGACGACCTGCTCGAGTTATACGCACGGCTTTCCTGCACAGTACAATTCAGTTGTCGCTATTGTTAATCAGAAACCATATCTGAATAAAATAAGCTCAATGGCCAAACCTCGTCGCGCCGGTCGTAAAGAACAAGTACGTCGTTTGGTGCGGGCATATTACAAACCGCTACTCACGAAGCAACATCTCTTGTGTGTGGTCACACCCCATTCCGACAGCCACAAGGAAGGAGAACTCGGAACGAGTTCGCATCCCGCCTGGAAGCTCTACACCATCGAACTACCCTCGGAGCGTCTATGCGTGGATGGCCTGCCACCTCACGATCCTCGTTACGGACCAAATCACGAACGTAACAAGGCACCGCAATAATAAGAACGACTACACGTATACGGTAACAAATAACCAATACACAATCGTTATTATCCCAACGATCCCGATGCTGGTTGACTTAACCCTACCCTGGGAATAGTCACGATCAAAAATGCGAACGTACCCTACTATTTACAAACGATATCTACACAAGCACACAAGAATAAAATCATATAGTTGCGTCTCGATTGGTTCATCAAGGAATTAACGAGAACAATCAACCCAGGACGTAACATATAGTAGATGATTTTGGCGCCCGAACAGGGACACGATCGCATGCGTTGGGATGAATATCGCGAGAAAGATTACATATAGATTTATTTGCGACCGCGACAGAACACGATCGCGTGCGTTAAAAAAAGTCTCGCGAAAAGGGTAGAAGAACCGACACCAGTCCGAAAGGGCGTGGGATTCGCAATTACATACATTAGGGAACACCCTGAAGTATCAAGAACCAACGGAAACGGAAGTTTCCGATTAGAAGCTTATCAACAGTTTCAATATCAAGGAAAATTCGCAAGAAAGAAACAAAAGAAGCGCAATTTAGAAACAAATACAAATCGTGAAATCAATCATCAAAGAAACAATGTCAACGAGAGTAAACGCTATAAAAATTATATATACATATATTATCGCTATGGACATAGCACCCCAGCTGTGCAATGAGGAACAAGTTTTATGCTGTACTCCGGATTCAAGATAAATCTCATCAAGAAGTCAGTCCTGAACAGTACGGCGAGTATAAACGACCGAGATGTGATAAAATACGTGGCAAATCGGCTTCGAACCTGACCACCTTAGGGAAAGTGTCAATAAAGGTTGCGGGCCATCAAGTTCATTCTCGCGTCGTGGATGATTCGCCGCTGATCAAGGAGGAGAGGGATCTTAGGATCTCAACTTTCAAATCGACCACGGAGCTAGCATCAATTTCACGCATATACGCGTCGATTGTTCGTAATACAGCGAATCCCGAAATAGGAGAGGGATACGCGTAAAGCATCAAGTTAAACAATTACTGCATCGATAGTAACACTAGGGGAGAGGTCAAAGAAATAAAACTCTCCAAAATCAAGGGCGGGTATCGCCATCAAGTTAAAAAATTACTGGAACAAGCAGCAACATTGAGGGAGGTCGCGGAAATAAAACTCTCCAAAATCAAGGGCCTATATTGCCATCAAGAAAAAATACTGTATTGAAAGGCAGCCGCCAAAACATTTATTCACGAGTACCGACTCCATACAATTTACGCATACGGATTCCAATCCATCAACATCACACGGAGTTGACATGCGCATATCTTAATCCGAAGAGGTGAAGGAAGTAGACGTTACGCAACGTCACACAACGAAGACACCTTGCAACCAAGGAACATCAGCAGCGAAAACACAAACCAAAAACAACACTTAATTCAAGCAGACCTCAGCAAATTTCTTACAGAAATTTGCTTCCCAAGGGGGAAGGTGTCACGTCCCGGGACTGACCGGAACGTAACAATGTCTATTTATAAACCTCAAACGAATCAGCACGTTCTACACGTACTCCAAGCTATGCCTTGACTAGGATTCAATTAAGAAGCACAATATAATATAGGAATATTGCCGTTGAATTGTGAACATACTGATTCGTTTATATGGTATCACTTAAAATAAGTAAAAGTCACTCACCAAAACAAACGCGGTGCGGCTATCTCAGAATTCGGCATCTGGAATCACAGATATCACAAAATCACTTATGCTGCACTGCGGTTTTAATGTTCCGTATGATTGCTCAAAAACTACAATACAAATATATTTATTCAATTAAAATCACTTTTAAATCAAGGGGAAAAGACTTTTGAGTAACCACAATGAACCACGAAGTGACATAAGATAAGAAGGAGCGCGACCATTGATGTAAGTCGCTAACACTACCGTCTCGTTCAGAGTCGCGCAACAGACTGAGCTCTCGCTGCTGGAAGTGCATGCACAGAGGTATAGACGCCAACTCAGCGTTAAACATAAAAGTGCTGAGTAAGATTAGCACGATTCCATTATCCTGCACGTCTGCATTCTGGCCTCGAGAAACTTTGTGAACAGATCAGATTGCATCTTCCCAGCGACGGACTTGTCGCAACAACATCCGTTCGCGGAGAGATGAGACTGTCGCGTCAGCATTCGTTACCACACAATGAGACTGTCGCGTCAGCATTCGTTACCACGTACAAAGTATCCAGTGACGACAGATAGTCGCCAGCTGCATCAGCACTTTATAAGAATAAAAGGAGCTGAGCAGCTACTGGAAAGTCAGTTCTGCTACGGCAGTCGGACCATACACATCGATAATCGACGTCAATCATAGTGAGTACACACAGTCAGTTCTGCTTAGGCAGCCGAGAACATCACAAACAGTTCTGATCCGAGAGTCAGCCAAGTAACTTCGTGTTGTTAGTTATAATTAAATCTTGTAACCCAGTGTAACTACCAAGTGATAGAATATAGTTGTTATCATGTTAATTAGACACAGTGTTCTCTAATTCATTTACGAGGGTACCTTAAACCAGACATCGAGCTTTTCGCATTAAATAATATTTTCTGGCTGGACTCTGAATTCTATTACGAACCATAGAGAAGACGATCTGCTCATGGTTCACACAGGTATCGCTAGGATACTCTCTGAGCAGACGACCTGCTCGAGAGTTCAAACCAGGCGGTTCCCTGTACGTACAATTCAGTAGTCATTTAAAGGGTTATTTACCAATCAATTATTATTTAGAGAACTAAACTCTGAATTCTACTACGGACCATATCGAGAAGACGATCTGCTCATGGTCTTCGCAGGCATCGCTGGCGTATTCTCTTTGAGAAGACGATCTGCTCGAGTTATACGCACGGCTTTCCTGCACAGTACAATTCAGTTGTCGCTATTGTTAATCAGAAACCATATCTGAATTAAATAAGCTCAATGGCCAAACCTCGTCGCGCCGGTCGTAAAGAACAAGTACGTCGTTTGGTGCGGGCATATTACAAACCGCTACTCACGAAGCAACATCTCTTGTGTGTGGTCACACCCCATTCCGACAGCCACAAGGAAGGAGAACTCGGAACGAGTTCGCATCCCGCCTGGAAGCTCTACACCATCGAACTACCCTCGGAGCGTCTATGCGTGGATGGCCTGCCACCTCACGATCCTCGTTACGGACCAAATCACGAACGTAACAAGGCACCGCAATAATAAGAACGACTACACGTATACGGTAACAAATAACCAATACACAATCGTTATTATCCCAACGATCCCGATGCTGGTTGACTTAACCCTACCCTGGGAATAGTCACGATCAAAAATGCGAACGTACCCTACTATTTACAAACGATATCTACACAAGCACACAAGAATAAAATCATATAGTTGCGTCTCGATTGGTTCATCAAGGAATTAACGAGAACAATCAACCCAGGACGTAACACCTTACCTACCGTCGATGCAAAACGATTGCAAACATCGAATAGCACGTATTCGTGCAAATTATCCATAGAAAGAACGATTGCGGGAGCTGGGAAGTGGATACTTACCTAACGTTGATGCAAAACGATTGGAAACATCGAACACCACGTATTCGTGCAAATTATCGATGGAAAGAACGATTGCGGGAGCTGGGAAGTGAATCCTTACCTACCGTCGATGCAAAACGATTGGAAACATCGAATAGCACGTATTCGTGCAAATTATCGATGGAAAGAACGATTGCGGGAGCCGGGAAGTGAATGCTTACCTAACGTTTATGCAAAACGATTGGAAACATCGAACATAACGTATTCGTGCAAATTATCGATAGAAAGAACGATTGCGGGAGCTGGGAAGTGAATCCTTACCTACCGTCGATGCAAAACGATTGCAAACATCGAATAGCACGTATTCGTGCAAATTATCCATAGAAAGAACGATTGCGGGAGCTGGGAAGTGAATACTTACCTACCGTTGATGCAAAACGATTGGAAACATCGAGTAGCACGGTATTCGTGCAAATTATCGATGGAAAGAACGATTGCGGGAGCCGGGAAGTGAATCCTTACCTATCGTTGATGCAAAACGATTGGAAACATCGAACACCACGTATTCGTGCAAATTATCGATGGAAAGAACGATTGCGGGAGCCGGGAAGTGAATCCTTACCTACCGTTGATTCAAAACGATTGGAAACATCGAACATCACGTATTCGTGCAAATTATTGATAGAAAGAACGATTGCGGGAGCTGGGAAGTGAATCCTTACCTACCGTCGATGCAAAACGATTGGATAATTGGCACGAATACGTGATATTCGATGTTTCCAATCGTTTTGCATCGACGGTAGGTAAGGATTCACTTCCCAGCTCCCGCAATCGTTCTTTCCATGGATAATTTGCACGAATACGTGCTATTCGATGTTTGCAATCGTTTTGCATCGACGGTAGGTACGGATTCACTTCCCAGCTCCCGCAATCGTTCTTTCCATCGATAATTTGCACGAATACGTGCCATTCGATGTTTCCAATCGTTTTGCATCAACGTTAGGTAAGCATTCACTTCCCGGCTCCCGCAATCGTTCTTTCCATGGATAATTTGCACGAATACGTGCTATTCGATGTTTCCAATCGTTTTGCATCAACGGTAGGTAAGTATTCACTTCCCAGCTCCCGCAATCGTTCTTTCTATGGATAATTTGCACGAATACGTGCTATTCGATGTTTGCAATCGTTTTGCATCGACGGTAGGTAAGGATTCACTTCCCAGCTCCCGCAATCGTTCTTTCCATCGATAATTTGCACGAATACGTGCCATTCGATGTTTCCAATCGTTTTGCATCAACGTTAGGTAAGCATTCACTTCCCGGCTCCCGCAATCGTTCTTTCCATGGATAATTTGCACGAATACGTGCTATTCGATGTTTCCAATCGTTTTGCATCAACGGTAGGTAAGTATTCACTTCCCAGCTCCCGCAATCGTTCTTTCCATGGATAATTTGCACGAATACGTGCTATTCGATGTTTCCAATCGTTTTGCATCAACGGTAGGTAAGGATTCACTTCCCGGCTCCCGCAATCGTTCTTTCCATCGATAATTTGCACGAATACGTGCTATTCGATGTTTGCAATCGTTTTGCATCGACGGTAGGTAAGGATTCACTTCCCAGCTCCCGCAATCGTTCTTTCCATCGATAATTTGCACGAGTACGTGCCATTCGATGTTTCCAATCGTTTTGCATCGACGGTAGGTAAGGATTCACTTCCCAGCTCCCGCAATCGTTCTTTCTATCGATAATTTGCACGAATACGTGCTATTCGATGTTTCCAATCGTTTTGCATCGACGGTAGGTAAGGATTCACTTCCCAGCTCCCGCAATCGTTCTTTCCATCGATAATTTGCACGAATACGTGCTATTCGATGTTTCCAATCGTGTTGCATCGACGGTCGGTAAGCATTCACTTCCCAGCTCCGGCAATCGTTGTTTCCAAATTATCGATAGAAAGAACGATTGCGGGAGCTGGGAAGTGAATCCTTACCTACCGTCGATGTAAAACGATTGCAAACATCGAATAGCACGTATTCGTGCAAATTATCCATAGAAAGAACGATTGCGGGAGCTGGGAAGTGGATACTTACCTAACGTTGATGCAAAACGATTGGAAACATCGAACACCACGTATTCGTGCAAATTATCGATGGAAAGAACGATTGCGGGAGCTGGGAAGTGAATCCTTACCTTCCGTCGATGCAAAACGATTGGAAACATCGAATAGCACGTATTCGTGCAAATTATCGATGGAAAGAACGATTGCGGGAGCCGGGAAGTGAATGCTTACCTAACGTTTATGCAAAACGATTGGAAACATCGAACATAACGTATTCGTGCAAATTATCGATAGAAAGAACGATTGCGGGAGCTGGGAAGTGAATTCTTACCTACCGTCGATGCAAAACGATTGCAAACATCGAATAGCACGTATTCGTGCAAATTATCCATAGAAAGAACGATTGCGGGAGCCGGGAAGTGAATACTTACCTACCGTTGATGCAAAACGATTGGAAACATCGAGTAGCACGGTATTCGTGCAAATTATCGATGGAAAGAACGATTGCGGGAGCCGGGAAGTGAATCCTTACCTATCGTGGATGCAAAACGATTGGAAACATTGAACATCACGTATTCGTGCAAATTATCGATAGAAAGAACGATTGCGGGAGCTGGGAAGTGAATCCTTACCTACCGTCGATGCAAAACGATTGGAAACATCGAATAGCACGTATTCGTCCAAATTATCGATGGAAAGAACGATTGCGGGAGCTGGGATGTGAATCCTTACCTACCGTCGATGCAAAACGATTGCAAACATCGAATAGCACGTATTCGTGCAAAGTATCCATAGAAAGCACGATTGCGGGAGCTGGGAAGTGAATACTTACCCAACGTTGATGCAAAACGATTGGAAACATCGAACACCACGTATTCGTGCAAATTATCGATGGAAAGAACGATTGCGGGAGCCGGGAAGTGAATCCTTACCTACCGTTGATTCAAAACGATTGGAAACATCGAACATCACGTATTCGTGCAAATTATTGATAGAAAGAACGATTGCGGGAGCTGGGAAGTGAATCCTTACCTACCGTCGATGCAAAACGATTGGATAATTGGCACGAATACGTGATATTCGATGTTTCCAATCGTTTTGCATCGACGGTAGGTAAGGATTCACTTCCCAGCTCCCGCAATCGTTCTTTCCATGGATAATTTGCACGAATACGTGCTATTCGATGTTTGCAATCGTTTTGCATCGACGGTAGGTACGGATTCACTTCCCAGCTCCCGCAATCGTTCTTTCCATCGATAATTTGCACGAATACGTGCCATTCGATGTTTCCAATCGTTTTGCATCAACGTTAGGTAAGCATTCACTTCCCGGCTCCCGCAATCGTTCTTTCCATGGATAATTTGCACGAATACGTGCTATTCGATGTTTCCAATCGTTTTGCATCAACGTTAGGTAAGCATTCACTTCCCGGCTCCCGCAATCGTTCTTTCCATGGATAATTTGCACGAATACGTGCTATTCGATGTTTCCAATCGTTTTGCATCAACGGTAGGTAAGTATTCACTTCCCAGCTCCCGCAATCGTTCTTTCCATGGATAATTTGCACGAATACGTGCTATTCGATGTTTCCAATCGTTTTGCATCAACGGTAGGTAAGGATTCACTTCCCGGCTCCCGCAATCGTTCTTTCCATCGATAATTTGCACGAATACGTGCTATTCGATGTTTGCAATCGTTTTGCATCGACGGTAGGTAAGGATTCACTTCCCAGCTCCCGCAATCGTTCTTTCCATCGATAATTTGCACGAGTACGTGCCATTCGATGTTTCCAATCGTTTTGCATCGACGGTAGGTAAGGATTCACTTCCCAGCTCCCGCAATCGTTCTTTCTATCGATAATTTGCACGAATACGTGCTATTCGATGTTTCCAATCGTTTTGCATCGACGGTAGGTAAGGATTCACTTCCCAGCTCCCGCAATCGTTCTTTCCATCGATAATTTGCACGAATACGTGCTATTCGATGTTTCCAATCGTGTTGCATCGACGGTCGGTAAGCATTCACTTCCCAGCTCCGGCAATCGTTGTTTCCAAATTATCGATAGAAAGAACGATTGCGGGAGCTGGGAAGTGAATCCTTACCTACCGTCGATGCAAAACGATTGCAAACATCGAATAGCACGTATTCGTGCAAATTATCCATAGAAAGAACGATTGCGGGAGCTGGGAAGTGGATACTTACCTAACGTTGATGCAAAACGATTGGAAACATCGAACACCACGTATTCGTGCAAATTATCGATGGAAAGAACGATTGCGGGAGCTGGGAAGTGAATCCTTACCTTCCGTCGATGCAAAACGATTGGAAACATCGAATAGCACGTATTCGTGCAAATTATCGATGGAAAGAACGATTGCGGGAGCCGGGAAGTGAATGCTTACCTAACGTTTATGCAAAACGATTGGAAACATCGAACATAACGTATTCGTGCAAATTATCGATAGAAAGAACGATTGCGGGAGCTGGGAAGTGAATTCTTACCTACCGTCGATGCAAAACGATTGCAAACATCGAATAGCACGTATTCGTGCAAATTATCCATAGAAAGAACGATTGCGGGAGCTGGGAAGTGAATACTTACCTACCGTTGATGCAAAACGATTGGAAACATCGAGTAGCACGGTATTCGTGCAAATTATCGATGGAAAGAACGATTGCGGGAGCCGGGAAGTGAATCCTTACCTATCGTGGATGCAAAACGATTGGAAACATTGAACATCACGTATTCGTGCAAATTATCGATAGAAAGAACGATTGCGGGAGCTGGGAAGTGAATCCTTACCTACCGTCGATGCAAAACGATTGGAAACATCGAATAGCACGTATTCGTCCAAATTATCGATGGAAAGAACGATTGCGGGAGCTGGGATGTGAATCCTTACCTACCGTCGATGCAAAACGATTGCAAACATCGAATAGCACGTATTCGTGCAAAGTATCCATAGAAAGCACGATTGCGGGAGCTGTGAAGTGAATACTTACCCAACGTTGATGCAAAACGATTGGAAACATCGAACACCACGTATTCGTGCAAATTATCGATGGAAAGAACGATTGCGGGAGCCGGGAAGTGAATCCTTACCTACCGTTGATTCAAAACGATTGGAAACATCGAACATCACGTATTCGTGCAAATTATTGATAGAAAGAACGATTGCGGGAGCTGGGAAGTGAATCCTTACCTACCGTCGATGCAAAACGATTGGATAATTGGCACGAATACGTGATATTCGATGTTTCCAATCGTTTTGCATCGACGGTAGGTAAGGATTCACTTCCCAGCTCCCGCAATCGTTCTTTCCATGGATAATTTGCACGAATACGTGCTATTCGATGTTTGCAATCGTTTTGCATCGACGGTAGGTACGGATTCACTTCCCAGCTCCCGCAATCGTTCTTTCCATCGATAATTTGCACGAATACGTGCCATTCGATGTTTCCAATCGTTTTGCATCAACGTTAGGTAAGCATTCACTTCCCGGCTCCCGCAATCGTTCTTTCCATGGATAATTTGCACGAATACGTGCTATTCGATGTTTCCAATCGTTTTGCATCAACGGTAGGTAAGGATTCACTTCCCAGCTCCCGCAATCGTTGTTTCCATCGATAATTTGCACGAATACGTGCCATTCGATGTTTCCAATCGTTTTGCATCAACGTTAGGTAAGCATTCACTTCCCGGCTCCCGCAATCGTTCTTTCCATGGATAATTTGCACGAGTACGTGCTATTCGATGTTTCCAATCGTTTTGCATCAACGGTAGGTAAGTATTCACTTCCCAGCTCCCGCAATCGTTCTTTCCATGGATAATTTGCACGAATACGTGCTATTCGATGTTTCCAATCGTTTTGCATCAACGGTAGGTAAGTATTCACTTCCCAGCTCCCGCAATCGTTCTTTCTATGGATAATTTGCACGAATACGTGCTATTCGATGTTTGCAATCGTTTTGCATCGACGGTAGGTAAGGATTCACTTCCCAGCTCCCGCAATCGTTCTTTCCATCGATAATTTGCACGAATACGTGCCATTCGATGTTTCCAATCGTTTTGCATCGACGGTAGGTAAGGATTCACTTCCCAGCTCCCGCAATCGTTCTTTCCATCGATAATTTGCACGAATACGTGCCATTCGATGTTTCCAATCGTTTTGCATCGACGGTAGGTAAGGATTCACTTCCCAGCTCCCGCAATCGTTCTTTCTATCGATAATTTGCACGAATACGTGTTGTTCGATGTTTCCAATCGTTTTGCATCAACGTTAGGTAAGGATTCATTTCCCGGCTCCCGCAATCGTTCTTTCCATCGATAATTTGCACGAATACGTGCTGTTCGATGTTTCCAATCGTGTTGCATCGACGGTCGGTAAGCATTCACTTCCCAGCTCCGGCAATCGTTCTTTCCAAATTATCGATAGAAAGAACGATTGCGGGAGCTGGGAAGTGAATCCTTACCTACCGTCGATGCAAAACGATTGCAAACATCGAATAGCACGTATTCGTGCAAATTATCCATAGAAAGAACGATTGCGGGAGCTGGGAAGTGAATACTTACCTAACGTTGATGCAAAACGATTGGAAACATCGAACACCACGTATTCGTGCAAATTATCGATGGAAAGAACGATTGCGGGAGCTGGGAAGTGAATGCTTACCTACCGTCGATGCAAAACGATTGGAAACATCGAATAGCACGTATTCGTGCAAATTATCGATGGAAAGAACGATTGCGGGAGCCGGGAAGTGAATGCTTACCTAACGTTTATGCAAAACGATTGGAAACATCGAACATAACGTATTCGTGCAAATTATCGATAGAAAGAACGATTGCGGGAGCTGGGAAGTGAATCCTTACCTACCGTCGATGCAAAACGATTGCAAACATCGAATAGCACGTATTCGTGCAAATTATCCATAGAAAGAACGATTGCGGGAGCTGGGAAGTGAATACTTACCTACCGTTGATGCAAAACGATTGGAAACATCGAGTAGCACGGTATTCGTGCAAATTATCGATGGAAAGAACGATTGCGGGAGCCGGGAAGTGAATCCTTACCTATCGTTGATGCAAAACGATTGGAAACATTGAACATCACGTATTCGTGCAAATTATCGATAGAAAGAACGATTGCGGGAGCTGGGAAGTGAATCCTTACCTACCGTCGATGCAAAACGATTGGAAACATCGAATAGCACGTATTCGTGCAAATTATCGATGGAAAGAACGATTGCGGGAGCTGGGATGTGAATCCTTACCTACCGTCGATGCAAAACGATTGCAAACATCGAATAGCACGTATTCGTGCAAAGTATCCATAGAAAGCACGATTGCGGGAGCTGGGAAGTGAATCCTTACCTACCGTCGATGCAAAACGATTGCAAACATCGAATAGCACGTATTCGTGCAAATTATCCATAGAAAGAACGATTGCGGGAGCTGGGAAGTGAATACTTACCTAACGTTGATGCAAAACGATTGGAAACATCGAACACCACGTATTCGTGCAAATTATCGATGGAAAGAACGATTGCGGGAGCTGGGAAGTGAATGCTTACCTACCGTCGATGCAAAACGATTGGAAACATCGAATAGCACGTATTCGTGCAAATTATCGATGGAAAGAACGATTGCGGGAGCCGGGAAGTGAATGCTTACCTAACGTTTATGCAAAACGATTGGAAACATCGAACATAACGTATTCGTGCAAATTATCGATAGAAAGAACGATTGCGGGAGCTGGGAAGTGAATCCTTACCTACCGTCGATGCAAAACGATTGCAAACATCGAATAGCACGTATTCGTGCAAATTATCCATAGAAAGAACGATTGCGGGAGCTGGGAAGTGAATACTTACCTACCGTTGATGCAAAACGATTGGAAACATCGAGTAGCACGGTATTCGTGCAAATTATCGATGGAAAGAACGATTGCGGGAGCCGGGAAGTGAATCCTTACCTATCGTTGATGCAAAACGATTGGAAACATTGAACATCACGTATTCGTGCAAATTATCGATAGAAAGAACGATTGCGGGAGCTGGGAAGTGAATCCTTACCTACCGTCGATGCAAAACGATTGGAAACATCGAATAGCACGTATTCGTGCAAATTATCGATGGAAAGAACGATTGCGGGAGCTGGGATGTGAATCCTTACCTACCGTCGATGCAAAACGATTGCAAACATCGAATAGCACGTATTCGTGCAAAGTATCCATAGAAAGCACGATTGCGGGAGCTGGGAAGTGAATCCTTACCTACCGTCGATGCAAAACGATTGCAAACATCGAATAGCACGTATTCGTGCAAATTATCCATAGAAAGAACGATTGCGGGAGCTGGGAAGTGAATACTTACCTAACGTTGATGCAAAACGATTGGAAACATCGAACACCACGTATTCGTGCAAATTATCGATGGAAAGAACGATTGCGGGAGCTGGGAAGTGAATGCTTACCTACCGTCGATGCAAAACGATTGGAAACATCGAATAGCACGTATTCGTGCAAATTATCGATGGAAAGAACGATTGCGGGAGCCGGGAAGTGAATGCTTACCTAACGTTTATGCAAAACGATTGGAAACATCGAACATAACGTATTCGTGCAAATTATCGATAGAAAGAACGATTGCGGGAGCTGGGAAGTGAATCCTTACCTACCGTCGATGCAAAACGATTGCAAACATCGAATAGCACGTATTCGTGCAAATTATCCATAGAAAGAACGATTGCGGGAGCTGGGAAGTGAATACTTACCTACCGTTGATGCAAAACGATTGGAAACATCGAGTAGCACGGTATTCGTGCAAATTATCGATGGAAAGAACGATTGCGGGAGCCGGGAAGTGAATCCTTACCTATCGTTGATGCAAAACGATTGGAAACATTGAACATCACGTATTCGTGCAAATTATCGATAGAAAGAACGATTGCGGGAGCTGGGAAGTGAATCCTTACCTACCGTCGATGCAAAACGATTGGAAACATCGAATAGCACGTATTCGTGCAAATTATCGATGGAAAGAACGATTGCGGGAGCTGGGATGTGAATCCTTACCTACCGTCGATGCAAAACGATTGCAAACATCGAATAGCACGTATTCGTGCAAAGTATCCATAGAAAGCACGATTGCGGGAGCTGGGAAGTGAATACTTACCTAACGTGGATGCAAAACGATTGGAAACATCGAACACCACGTATTCGTGCAAATTATCGATGGAAAGAACGATTGCGGGAGCCGGGAAGTGAATACTTACCTACCGTTGATGCAAAACGATTGGAAACATCGAATAGCACGTATTCGTGCAAATTATCGATGGAAAGAACGATTGCGGGAGCCGGGAAGTGAATGCTTACCTAACGTTGATGCAAAACGATTGGAAACATCGAACATAACGTATTCGTGCAAATTATCGATAGAAAGAACGATTGCGGGAGCTGGGAAGTGAATCCGTACCTACCGTCGATGCAAAACGATTGCAAACATCGAATAGCACGTATTCGTGCAAATTATCGATGGAAAGAACGATTGCGGGAGCCGGGAAGTGAATGCTTACCTAACGTTGATGCAAAACGATTGGAAACATCGAACATAACGTATGCGTGCAAATTATCGATAGAAAGAACGATTGCGGGAGCTGGGAAGTGAATCCGTACCTACCGTCGATGCAAAACGAT
The DNA here is from genome assembly GCA_963583965.1 of Nomada ferruginata. NCBI lineage: Eukaryota > Metazoa > Arthropoda > Insecta > Hymenoptera > Apidae > Nomada > Nomada ferruginata. The sequence continues at coordinate 45,919 of OY757225.1, read as the reverse complement.
TTTAAACATCGAATAGCACGTATTCGTGCAAATTATCCATAGAAAGAACGATTGCGGGAGCTGGGAAGTGAATCCTTACCTACCGTCGATGCAAAACGATTGGAAACATCGAATATCACGTATTCGTGCCAATTATCCAATCGTTTTGCATCGACGGTATGTAAGGATTCACTTCCCGGCTCCCGCAATCGTTCTTTCCATCGATAATTTGCACGAATACGTGGTGTTCGATGTTTCCAATTGTTCTGCATCAACGTTAGGTAAGTATTCACTTCCCAGCTCCCGCAATCGTTCTTTCTATGGATAATTTGCACGAATACGTGCTATTCGATGTTTGCAATCGTTTTGCATCGACGGTAGGTACGGTTTCACTTCCCAGCTCCCGCAATCGTTCTTTCCATCGATAATTTGCACGAATACGTGCCATTCGATGTTTCCAATCGTTTTGCATCAACGTTAGGTAAGCATTCACTTCCCGGCTCCCGCAATCGTTCTTTCCATGGATAATTTGCACGAATACGTGCTATTCGATGTTTCCAATCGTTTTGCATCAACGGTAGGTAAGTATTCACTTCCCAGCTCCCGCAATCGTTCTTTCTATGGATAATTTGCACGAATACGTGCTATTCGAGGTTTGCAATCGTTTTGCATCGACGGTAGGTAAGGATTCACTTCCCAGCTCCCGCAATCGTTCTTTCCATCGATAATTTGCACGAATACGTGCCATTCGATGTTTCCAATCGTTTTGCATCAACGGTAGGTAAGTATTCACTTCCCAGCTCCCGCAATCGTTCTTTCCATGGATAATTTGCACGAATACGTGCTATTCGATGTTTCCAATCGTTTTGCATCAACGGTAGGTAAGTATTCACTTCCCAGCTCCCGCAATCGTTCTTTCTATGGATAATTTGTACGAATACGTGCTATTCGATGTTTGCAATCGTTTTGCATCGACGGTAGGTAAGGATTCAGTTCCCAACTCCCGCAATCGTTCTTTCTATCGATAATTTGCACGAATACGTGTTGTTCGATGTTTCCAATCGTTTTGCATCAACGTTAGGTAAGGATTCATTTCCCGGCTCCCGCAATCGTTCTTTCCATCGATAATTTTCACGAATACGTGCTATTCGATGTTTCCAATCGTGTTGCATCGACGGTCGGTAAGCATTCACTTCCCAGCTCCGGCAATCGTTCTTTCCAAATTATCGATAGAAAGAACGATTGCGGGAGCTGGGAAGTGAATCCTTACCTACCGTCGATGCAAAACGATTGCAAACATCGAATAGCACGTATTCGTGCAAATTATCCATAGAAAGAACGATTGCGGGAGCTGGGAAGTGAATCCTTACCTACCGTCGATGCAAAACGATTGGAAACATCGAATAGCACGTATTCGTGCAAATTATCGATGGAAAGAACGATTGCGGGAGCTGGGATGTGAATCCTTACCTACCGTCGATGCAAAACGATTGCAAACATCGAATAGCACGTATTCGTGCAAAGTATCCATAGAAAGCACGATTGCGGGAGCTGGGAAGTGAATACTTACCTACCGTTGATGCAAATCGATTGGAAACATCGAATAGCACGTATTCGTGCAAATTATCGATGGAAAGAACGATTGCGGGAGCCGGGAAGTGAATGCTTACCTAACGTTGATGCAAAACTATTGGAAACATCGAACATAACGTATTCGTGCAAATTATCGATGGAAAGAACGATTGCGGGAGCCGGGAAGTGAATCCTTACCTACCGTTGATGCAAAACGATTGGAAACATCGAACATCACGTATTCGTGCAAATTATTGATAGAAAGAACGATTGCGGGAGCTGGGAAGTGAATCCTTACCTACCGTCGATGCAAAACGATTGGAAACATCGAATAGCACGTATTCGTGCAAATTATCGATGGAAAGAACGATTGCGGGAGCCGGGAAGTGAATGCTTACCTAACGTTGATGCAAAACGATTGGAAACATCGAACATAACGTATTCGTGCAAATTATCGATAGAAAGAACGATTGCGGGAGCTGGGAAGTGAATCCGTACCTACCGTCGATGCAAAACGATTGCAAACATCGAATAGCACGTATTCGTGCAAATTATCCATAGAAAGAACGATTGCGGGAGCTGGGAAGTGAATACTTACCTAACGTTGATGCAAAACGATTGGAAACATCGAACACCACGTATTCGTGCAAATTATCGATGGAAAGAACGATTGCGGGAGCCGGGAAGTGAATCCTTACCTACCGTTGATGCAAAACGATTGGAAACATCGAACATCACGTATTCGTGCAAATTATTGATAGAAAGAACGATTGCGGGAGCTGGGAAGTGAATCCTTACCTACCGTCGATGCAAAACGATTGGAAACATCGAATAGCACGTATTCGTGCAAATTATCGATGGAAAGAACGATTGCGGGAGCCGGGAAGTGAATCCTTACCTACCGTTGATGCAAAACGATTGGAAACATCGAACATCACGTATTCGTGCAAATTATCGATAGAAAGAACGATTGCGGGAGCTGGGAAGTGAATACTTACCTACCGTCGATGCAAAACGATTGGAAACATCGAATATCACGTATTCGTGCCAATTATCCAATCGTTTTGCATCGACGGTAGGTAAGGATTCACTTCCCGGCTCCCGCAATCGTTCTTTCCATCGATAATTTGCACGAATACGTGCTATTCGATGTTTGCAATCGTTTTGCATCGACGGTAGGTAAGGATTCACTTCCCAGCTCCCGCAATCGTTCTTTCCATCGATAATTTGCACGAGTACGTGCCATTCGATGTTTCCAATCGTTTTGCATCGACGGTAGGTAAGGATTCACTTCCCAGCTCCCGCAATCGTTCTTTCTATCGATAATTTGCACGAATACGTGCTATTCGATGTTTCCAATCGTTTTGCATCGACGGTAGGTAAGGATTCACTTCCCAGCTCCCGCAATCGTTCTTTCCATCGATAATTTGCACGAATACGTGCCATTCGATGTTTCCAATCGTTTTGCATCGACGGTAGGTAAGGATTCACTTCCCAGCTCCCGCAATCGTTCTTTCTATCGATAATTTGCACGAATACGTGTTGTTCGATGTTTCCAATCGTTTTGCATCAACGTTAGGTAAGGATTCATTTCCCGGCACCCGCAATCGTTCTTTCCATCGATAATTTGCACGAATACGTGCTATTCGATGTTTCCAATCGTGTTGCATCGACGGTCGGTAAGCATTCACTTCCCAGCTTAGGCAATCGTTGTTTCCAAATTATCGATAGAAAGAACGATTGCGGGAGCTGGGAAGTGAATCCTTACCTACCGTCGATGCAAAACGATTGCAAACATCGAATAGCACGTATTCGTGCATATTATCCATAGAAAGAACGATTGCGGGAGCTGGGAAGTGGATACTTACCTAACGTTGATGCAAAACGATTGGAAACATCGAACACCACGTATTCGTGCAAATTATCGATGGAAAGAACGATTGCGGGAGCTGGGAAGTGAATCCTTACCTACCGTCGATGCAAAACGATTGGAAACATCGAATAGCACGTATTCGTGCAAATTATCGATGGAAAGAACGATTGCGGGAGCCGGGAAGTGAATGCTTACCTAACGTTTATGCAAAACGATTGGAAACATCGAACATAACGTATTCGTGCAAATTATCGATAGAAAGAACGATTGCGGGAGCTGGGAAGTGAATCCTTACCTACCGTCGATGCAAAACGATTGCAAACATCGAATAGCACGTATTCGTGCAAATTATCCATAGAAAGAACGATTGCGGGAGCTGGGAAGTGAATACTTACCTACCGTTGATGCAAAACGATTGGAAACATCGAGTAGCACGCTATTCGTGCAAATTATCGATGGAAAGAACGATTGCGGGAGCCGGGAAGTGAATCCTTACCTATCGTTGATGCAAAACGATTGGAAACATTGAACATCACGTATTCGTGCAAATTATCGATAGAAAGAACGATTGCGGGAGCTGGGAAGTGAATCCTTACCTACCGTCGATGCAAAACGATTGGAAACATCGAATAGCACGTATTCGTGCAAATTATCGATGGAAAGAACGATTGCGGGAGCTGGGATGTGAATCCTTACCTACCGTCGATGCAAAACGATTGCAAACATCGAATAGCACGTATTCGTGCAAAGTATCCATAGAAAGCACGATTGCGGGAGCTGGGAAGTGAATACTTACCTACCGTTGATGCAAAACGATTGGAAACATCGAATAGCACGTATTCGTGCAAATTATCGATGGAAAGAACGATTGCGGGAGCCGGGAAGTGAATGCTTACCTAACGTTGATGCAAAACGATTGGAAACATCGAACATAACGTATTCGTGCAAATTATCAATAGAAAGAACGATTGCGGGAGCTGGGAAGTGAATCCGTACCTACCGTCGATGCAAAACGATTGCAAACATCGAATAGCACGTATTCGTGCAAATTATCCATAGAAAGAACGATTGCGGGAGCTGGGAAGTGAATACTTACCTAACGTTGATGCAAAACGATTGGAAACATCGAACACCACGTATTCGTGCAAATTATCGATGGAAAGAACGATTGCGGGAGCCGGGAAGTGAATCCTTACCTACCGTTGATTCAAAACGATTGGAAACATCGAACATCACGTATTCGTGCAAATTATCAATAGAAAGAACGATTGCGGGAGCTGGGAAGTGAATCCGTACCTACCGTCGATGCAAAACGATTGCAAACATCGAATAGCACGTATTCGTGCAAATTATCCATAGAAAGAACGATTGCGGGAGCTGGGAAGTGAATACTTACCTAACGTTGATGCAAAACGATTGGAAACATCGAACACCACGTATTCGTGCAAATTATCGATGGAAAGAACGATTGCGGGAGCTGGGAAGTGAATCCGTACCTACCGTCGATGCAAAACGATTGCAAACATCGAATAGCACGTATTCGTGCAAATTATCGATAGAAAGAACGATTGCGGGAGCTGGGAAGTGAATCCTTACCTACCGTCGATGCAAAACGATTGCAAACATCGAATAGCACGTATTCGTGCAAATTATCCATAGAAAGAACGATTGCGGGAGCTGGGAAGTGAATACTTACCTACCGTTGATGCAAAACGATTGGAAACATCGAGTAGCACGGCATTCGTGCAAATTATCGATGGAAAGAACGATTGCGGGAGCCGGGAAGTGAATCCTTACCTACCGTCGATGCAAAACGATTGCAAACATTGAACATCACGTATTCGTGCAAATTATCGATAGAAAGAACGATTGCGGGAGCTGGGAAGTGAATCCTTACCTAACGTTGATGCAAAACGATTGGAAACATCGAACACCACGTATTCGTGCAAATTATCGATGGAAAGAACGATTGCGGGAGCTGGGAAGTGAATCCTTACCTACCGTCGATACAAAACGATTGGAAACATCGAATAGCACGTATTCGTGCAACTTACCGATGGAAAGAACGATTGCGGGAGCCGGGAAGTGAATGCTTACCTAACGTTTATGCAAAACGATTGCAAACATCGAATAGCACGTATTCGTGCAAATTATCGATGGAAAGAACGATTGCGGGAGCCGGGAAGTGAATGCTTACCTAACGTTGATGCAAAACGATTGGAAACATCGAACATAACGTATGCGTGCAAATTATCGATAGAAAGAACGATTGCGGGAGCTGGGAAGTGAATCCGTACCTACCGTCGATGCAAAACGATTGCAAACATCGAATAGCACGTATTCGTGCAAATTATCCATAGAAAGAACGATTGCGGGAGCTGGGAAGTGAATGCTTACCTATCGTTGATGCAAAACGATTGGAAACATCGAACACCACGTATTCGTGCAAATTATCGATGGAAAGAACGATTGCGGGAGCCGGGAAGTGAATCCTTACCTACCGTTGATGCAAAACGATTGGAAACATCGAACATCACGTATTCGTGCAAATTATTGATAGAAAGAACGATTGCGGGAGCTGGGAAGTGAATCCTTACCTACCGTCGATACAAAACGATTGGAAACATCGAATAGCACGTATTCGTGTAAATTATCGATGGAAAGAACGATTGCGGGAGCCGGGAAGTGAATCCTTACCTACCGTTGATGCAAAACGATTGGAAACATCGAACATCACGTATTCGTGCAAATTATCGATAGAAAGAACGATTGCGGGAGCTGGGAAGTGAATACTTACCTACCGTCGATGCAAAGCGATTGGAAACATCGAATATCACGTATTCGTGCCAATTATCCAATCGTTTTGCATCGACGGTAGGTAAGGATTCACTTCCCGGCTCCCGCAATCGTTCTTTCCATCGATAATTTGCACGAATACGTGCTATTCGATGTTTGCAATCGTTTTGCATCGACGGTAGGTAAGGATTCACTTCCCAGCTCCCGCAATCGTTCTTTCCATCGATAATTTGCACGAGTACGTGCCATTCGATGTTTCCAATCGTTTTGCATCGACGGTAGGTAAGGATTCACTTCCCAGCTCCCGCAATCGTTCTTTCTATCGATAATTTGCACGAATACGTGCTATTCGATGTTTCCAATCGTTTTGCATCGACGGTAGGTAAGGATTCACTTCCCAGCTCCCGCAATCGTTCTTTCCATCGATAATTTGCACGAATACGTGCCATTCGATGTTTCCAATCGTTTTGCATCGACGGTAGGTAAGGATTCACTTCCCAGCTCCCGCAATCGTTCTTTCTATCGATAATTTGCACGAATACGTGTTGTTCGATGTTTCCAATCGTTTTGCATCAACGTTAGGTAAGGATTCATTTCCCGGCTCCCGCAATCGTTCTTTCCATCGATAATTTGCACGAATACGTGCTATTCGATGTTTCCAATCGTGTTGCATCGACGGTCGGTAAGCATTCACTTCCCAGCTCCGGCAATCGTTGTTTCCAAATTATCGATAGAAAGAACGGTTGCGGGAGCTGGGAAGTGAATCCTTACCTACCGTCGATGCAAAACGATTGGAAACATCGAATAGCACGTATTCGTGCAAATTATCGATGGAAAGAACGATTGCGGGAGCCGGGAAGTGAATGCTTACCTAACGTTTATGCAAAACGATTGGAAACATCGAACATAACGTATTCGTGCAAATTATCGATAGAAAGAACGATTGCGGGAGCTGGGAAGTGAATCCTTACCTACCGTCGATGCAAAACGATTGCAAACATCGAATAGCACGTATTCGTGCAAATTATCCATAGAAAGAACGATTGCGGGAGCTGGGAAGTGAATACTTACCTACCGTTGATGCAAAACGATTGGAAACATCGAGTAGCACGGTATTCGTGCAAATTATCGATGGAAAGAACGATTGCGGGAGCCGGGAAGTGAATCCTTACCTATCGTTGATGCAAAACGATTGGAAACATTGAACATCACGTATTCGTGCAAATTATCGATAGAAAGAACGATTGCGGGAGCTGGGAAGTGAATCCTTACCTACCGTCGATGCAAAACGATTGGAAACATCGAATAGCACGTATTCGTGCAAATTATCGATGGGAAGAACGATTGCGGGAGCTGGGATGTGAATCCTTACCTACCGTCGATGCAAAACGATTGCAAACATCGAATAGCACGTATTCGTGCAAAGTATCCATAGAAAGCACGATTGCGGGAGCTGGGAAGTGAATACTTACCTACCGTTGATGCAAAACGATTGGAAACATCGAATAGCACGTATTCGTGCAAATTATCGATGGAAAGAACGATTGCGGGAGCCGGGAAGTGAATGCTTACCTAACGTTGATGCAAAACGATTGGAAACATCGAACATAACGTATTCGTGCAAATTATCAATAGAAAGAACGATTGCGGGAGCTGGGAAGTGAATCCGTACCTACCGTCGATGCAAAACGATTGCAAACATCGAATAGCACGTATTCGTGCAAATTATCCATAGAAAGAACGATTGCGGGAGCTGGGAAGTGAATACTTACCTAACGTTGATGCAAAACGATTGGAAACATCGAACACCACGTATTCGTGCAAATTATCGATGGAAAGAACGATTGCGGGAGCCGGGAAGTGAATCCTTACCTACCGTTGATTCAAAACGATTGGAAACATCGAACATCACGTATTCGTGCAAATTATTGATAGAAAGAACGATTGCGGGAGCTGGGAAGTGAATCCTTACCTACCGTCGATGCAAAACGATTGCAAACATCGAATAGCACGTATTCGTGCAAATTATCCATAGAAAGAACGATTGCGGGAGCTGGGAAGTGAATACTTACCTACCGTTGATGCAAAACGATTGGAAACATCGAGTAGCACGGCATTCGTGCAAATTATCGATGGAAAGAACGATTGCGGGAGCCGGGAAGTGAACCCTTACCTACCGTCGATGCAAAACGATTGCAAACATTGAACATCACGTATTCGTGCAAATTATCGATAGAAAGAACGATTGCGGGAGCTGGGAAGTGAATCCTTACCTAACGTTGATGCAAAACGATTGGAAACATCGAACACCACGTATTCGTTTAAATTATCGATGGAAAGAACGATTGCGGGAGCTGGGAAGTGAATCCTTACCTACCGTCGATGCAAAACGATTGGAAACATCGAATAGCACGTATTCGTGCAACTTACCGATGGAAAGAACGATTGCGGGAGCCGGGAAGTGAATGCTTACCTAACGTTTATGCAAAACGATTGCAAACATCGAATAGCACGTATTCGTGCAAATTATCGATGGAAAGAACGATTGCGGGAGCCGGGAAGTGAATGCTTACCTAACGTTGATGCAAAACGATTGGAAACATCGAACATAACGTATGCGTGCAAATTATCGATAGAAAGAACGATTGCGGGAGCTGGGAAGTGAATCCGTACCTACCGTCGATGCAAAACGATTGCAAACATCGAATAGCACGTATTCGTGCAAATTATCCATAGAAAGAACGATTGCGGGAGCTGGGAAGTGAATGCTTACCTATCGTTGATGCAAAACGATTGGAAACATCGAACACCACGTATTCGTGCAAATTATCGATGGAAAGAACGATTGCGGGAGCCGGGAAGTGAATCCTTACCTACCGTTGATGCAAAACGATTGGAAACATCGAACATCACGTATTCGTGCAAATTATTGATAGAAAGAACGATTGCGGGAGCTGGGAAGTGAATCCTTACCTACCGTCGATACAAAACGATTGGAAACATCGAATAGCACGTATTCGTGTAAATTATCGATGGAAAGAACGATTGCGGGAGCCGGGAAGTGAATCCTTACCTACCGTTGATGCAAAACGATTGGAAACATCGAACATCACGTATTCGTGCAAATTATCGATAGAAAGAACGATTGCGGGAGCTGGGAAGTGAATCCTTACCTACCGTCGATGCAAAACGATTGGAAACATCGAACATAACGTATTCGTGCAAATTATCGATAGAAAGAACGATTGCGGGAGCTGGGAAGTGAATCCGTTCCTACCGTTGATGCAAAACGATTGGAAACATCGAACATCACGTATTCGTGCAAATTATCGATGGAAAGAACGATTGCGGGAGCCGGGAAGTGAATGCTTACCTAACGTTGATGCAAAACGATTGGAAACATCGAACATCACGTATTCGTGAAAATTATCGATAGAAAGAACGATTGCGGGAGCTGGGAAGTGAATCCTTACCCACCGTCGATGCAAAACGATTGGAAACATCGAATAGCACGTATTCGTGCAAATTATCGATGGAAAGAACGATTGCGGGAGCCGGGAAGTGAATCCTTACCTATCGTTGATGCAAAACGATTGGAAACATCGAATAGCACGTATTCGTGCAACTTATCGATGGAAAGAACGATTGCGGGAGCCGGGAAGTGAATGCTTACCTAACGTTTATGCAAAACGATTGGAAACATCGAACATAACGTATTCGTGCATATTATCGATAGAAAGAACGATTGCGGGAGCTGGGAAGTGAATCCTTACCTACCGTCGATGCAAAACGATTGCAAACATCGAATAGCACGTATTCGTGCAAATTATCCATAGAAAGAACGATTGCGGGAGCTGGGAAGTGAATACTTACCTACCGTTGATGCAAAACGATTGGAAACATCGAGTAGCACGGTATTCGTGCAAATTATCGATGGAAAGAACGATTGCGGGAGCCGGGAAGTGAATCCTTACCTATCGTTGATGCAAAACGATTGGAAACATTGAACATCACGTATTCGTGCAAATTATCGATAGAAAGAACGATTGCGGGAGCTGGGAAGTGAATCCTTACCTACCGTCGATGCAAAACGATTGCAAACATCGAATAGCACGTATTCGTGCAAATTATCCATAGAAAGAACGATTGCGGGAGCTGGGAAGTGAATACTTACCTAACGTTGATGCAAAACGATTGGAAACATCGAACACCACGTATTCGTGCAAATTATCGATGGAAAGAACGATTGCGGGAGCTGGGAAGTGAATCCTTACCTACCGTCGATGCAAAACGATTGGAAACATCGAATAGCACGTATTCGTGCAACTTATCGATGGAAAGAACGATTGCGGGAGCCGGGAAGTGAATGCTTACCTAACGTATATGCAAAACGATTGGAAACATCGAATAGCACGTATTCGTGCAAATTATCCATAGAAAGAACGATTGCGGGAGCTGGGAAGTGAATACTTACCTACCGTTGATGCAAAACGATTGGAAACATCGAGTAGCACGGTATTCGTGCAAATTATCGATGGAAAGAACGATTGCGGGAGCCGGGAAGTGAATCCTTACCAATCGTTGATGCAAAACGATTGGAAACATTGAACATCACGTATTCGTGCAAATTATCGATAGAAAGAACGATTGCGGGAGCTGGGAAGTGAATCCGTACCTACCGTCGATGCAAAACGATTGCAAACATCGAATAGCACGTATTCGTGCAAATTATCCATAGAAAGAACGATTGCGGGAGCTGGGAAGTGAATACTTTCCTACCGTTGATGCAAAACGATTGTTAACATCGAGTAGCACGGTATTCGTGCAAATTATCGATGGAAAGAACGATTGCGGGAGCTGGGATGTGAATCCTTACCTACCGTCGATGCAAAACGATTGCAAACATCGAATAGCACGTATTCGTGCAAAGTATCCATAGAAAGCACGATTGCGGGAGCTGGGAAGTGAATACTTATCTACCGTTGATGCAAAACGAATGGAAACATCGAATAGCACGTATTCGTGCAAATTATCGATGGAAAGAACGATTGCGGGAGCCGGGAAGTGAATGCTTACCTAACGTTGATGCAAAACGATTGGAAACATCGAACATAACGTATTCGTGCAAATTATCAATAGAAAGAACGATTGCGGGAGCTGGGAAGTGAATCCGTACCTACCGTCGATGCAAAACGATTGCAAACATCGAATAGCACGTATTCGTGCAAATTATCCATAGAAAGAACGATTGCGGGAGCTGGGAAGTGAATACTTACCTAACGTTGATGCAAAACGATTGGAAACATCGAACACCACGTATTCGTGCAAATTATCGATGGAAAGAACGATTGCGGGAGCCGGGAAGTGAATCCTTACCTACCGTTGATGCAAAACGATTGGAAACATCGAACATCACGTATTCGTGCAAATTATTGATAGAAAGAACGATTGCGGGAGCTGGGAAGTGAATCCTTACCTACCGTCGATGCAAAACGATTGGAAACATCGAATAGCACGTATTCGTGCAAATTATCGATGGAAAGAACGATTGCGGGAGCCGGGAAGTGAATCCTTACCTACCGTTGATGCAAAACGATTGGAAACATCGAACATCACGTATTCGTGCAAATTATCGATAGAAAGAACGATTGCGGGAGCTGGGAAGTGAATCCTTACCTACCGTCGATGCAAAACGATTGGAAACATCGAATATCACGTATTCGTGCCAATTATCCAATCGTTTTGCATCGACGGTAGGTAAGGATTCACTTCCCAGCTCCCGCAATCGTTCTTTCTATCGATAATTTGCACGAATACGTGTTGTTCGATGTTTCCAATCGTTTTGCATCAACGTTAGGTAAGGATTCATTTCCCGGCTCCCGCAATCGTTCTTTCCATCGATAATTTGCACGAATACGTGCTATTCGATGTTTCCAATCGTGTTGCATCGACGGTCGGTAAGCATTCACTTCCCAGCTCCGGCAATCGTTCTTTCCAAATTATCGATAGAAAGAACGATTGCGGGAGCTGGGAAGTGAATCCTTACCTACCGTCGATGCAAAACGATTGCAAACATCGAATAGCACGTATTCGTGCAAATTATCCATAGAAAGAACGATTGCGGGAGCTGGGAAGTGAATACTTACCTAACGTTGATGCAAAACGATTGGAAACATCGAACACCACGTATTCGTGCAAATTATCGATGGAAAGAACGATTGCGGGAGCTGGGAAGTGAATGCTTACCTACCGTCGATGCAAAACGATTGGAAACATCGAATAGCACGTATTCGTGCAAATTATCGATGGAAAGAACGATTGCGGGAGCCGGGAAGTGAATGCTTACCTAACGTTTATGCAAAACGATTGGAAACATCGAACATAACGTATTCGTGCAAATTATCGATAGAAAGAACGATTGCGGGAGCTGGGAAGTGAATCCTTACCTACCGTCGATGCAAAACGATTGCAAACATCGAATAGCACGTATTCGTGCAAATTATCCATAGAAAGAACGATTGCGGGAGCTGGGAAGTGAATACTTACCTACCGTTGATGCAAAACGATTGGAAACATCGAGTAGCACGGCATTCGTGCAAATTATCGATGGAAAGAACGATTGCGGGAGCCGGGAAGTGAATCCTTACCTACCGTCGATGCAAAACGATTGCAAACATTGAACATCACGTATTCGTGCAAATTATCGATAGAAAGAACGATTGCGGGAGCTGGGAAGTGAATCCTTACCTAACGTTGATGCAAAACGATTGGAAACATCGAACACCACGTATTCGTGCAAATTATCGATGGAAAGAACGATTGCGGGAGCTGGGAAGTGAATCCTTACCTACCGTCGATGCAAAACGATTGGAAACATCGAATAGCACGTATTCGTGCAACTTACCGATGGAAAGAACGATTGCGGGAGCCGGGAAGTGAATGCTTACCTAACGTTTATGCAAAACGATTGCAAACATCGAATAGCACGTATTCGTGCAAATTATCGATGGAAAGAACGATTGCGGGAGCCGGGAAGTGAATGCTTACCTAACGTTGATGCAAAACGATTGGAAACATCGAACATAACGTATGCGTGCAAATTATCGATAGAAAGAACGATTGCGGGAGCTGGGAAGTGAATCCGTACCTACCGTCGATGCAAAACGATTGCAAACATCGAATAGCACGTATTCGTGCAAATTATCCATAGAAAGAACGATTGCGGGAGCTGGGAAGTGAATGCTTACCTATCGTTGATGCAAAACGATTGGAAACATCGAACACCACGTATTCGTGCAAATTATCGATGGAAAGAACGATTGCGGGAGCCGGGAAGTGAATCCTTACCTACCGTTGATGCAAAACGATTGGAAACATCGAACATCACGTATTCGTGCAAATTATTGATAGAAAGAACGATTGCGGGAGCTGGGAAGTGAATCCTTACCTACCGTCGATACAAAACGATTGGAAACATCGAATAGCACGTATTCGTGTAAATTATCGATGGAAAGAACGATTGCGGGAGCCGGGAAGTGAATCCTTACCTACCGTCGATGCAAAGCGATTGGAAACATCGAATATCACGTATTCGTGCCAATTATCCAATCGTTTTGCATCGACGGTAGGTAAGGATTCACTTCCCGGCTCCCGCAATCGTTCTTTCCATCGATAATTTGCACGAATACGTGCTATTCGATGTTTGCAATCGTTTTGCATCGACGGTAGGTAAGGATTCACTTCCCAGCTCCCGCAATCGTTCTTTCCATCGATAATTTGCACGAGTACGTGCCATTCGATGTTTCCAATCGTTTTGCATCGACGGTAGGTAAGGATTCACTTCCCAGCTCCCGCAATCGTTCTTTCTATCGATAATTTGCACGAATACGTGCTATTCGATGTTTCCAATCGTTTTGCATCGACGGTAGGTAAGGATTCACTTCCCAGCTCCCGCAATCGTTCTTTCCATCGATAATTTGCACGAATACGTGCCATTCGATGTTTCCAATCGTTTTGCATCGACGGTAGGTAAGGATTCACTTCCCAGCTCCCGCAATCGTTCTTTCTATCGATAATTTGCACGAATACGTGTTGTTCGATGTTTCCAATCGTTTTGCATCAACGTTAGGTAAGGATTCATTTCCCGGCTCCCGCAATCGTTCTTTCCATCGATAATTTGCACGAATACGTGCTATTCGATGTTTCCAATCGTGTTGCATCGACGGTCGGTAAGCATTCACTTCCCAGCTCCGGCAATCGTTGTTTCCAAATTATCGATAGAAAGAACGGTTGCGGGAGCTGGGAAGTGAATCCTTACCTACCGTCGATGCAAAGCGATTGGAAACATCGAATATCACGTATTCGTGCCAATTATCCAATCGTTTTGCATCGACGGTAGGTAAGGATTCACTTCCCGGCTCCCGCAATCGTTCTTTCCATCGATAATTTGCACGAATACGTGCTATTCGATGTTTGCAATCGTTTTGCATCGACGGTAGGTAAGGATTCACTTCCCAGCTCCCGCAATCGTTCTTTCCATCGATAATTTGCACGAGTACGTGCCATTCGATGTTTCCAATCGTTTTGCATCGACGGTAGGTAAGGATTCACTTCCCAGCTCCCGCAATCGTTCTTTCTATCGATAATTTGCACGAATACGTGCTATTCGATGTTTCCAATCGTTTTGCATCGACGGTAGGTAAGGATTCACTTCCCAGCTCCCGCAATCGTTCTTTCCATCGATAATTTGCACGAATACGTGCCATTCGATGTTTCCAATCGTTTTGCATCGACGGTAGGTAAGGATTCACTTCCCAGCTCCCGCAATCGTTCTTTCTATCGATAATTTGCACGAATACGTGTTGTTCGATGTTTCCAATCGTTTTGCATCAACGTTAGGTAAGGATTCATTTCCCGGCTCCCGCAATCGTTCTTTCCATCGATAATTTGCACGAATACGTGCTATTCGATGTTTCCAATCGTGTTGCATCGACGGTCGGTAAGCATTCACTTCCCAGCTCCGGCAATCGTTGTTTCCAAATTATCGATAGAAAGAACGGTTGCGGGAGCTGGGAAGTGAATCCTTACCTACCGTCGATGCAAAACGATTGGAAACATCGAATAGCACGTATTCGTGCAAATTATCGATGGAAAGAACGATTGCGGGAGCCGGGAAGTGAATGCTTACCTAACGTTTATGCTAAACGATTGGAAACATCGAACATAACGTATTCGTGCAAATTATCGATAGAAAGAACGATTGCGGGAGCTGGGAAGTGAATCCTTACCTACCGTCGATGCAAAACGATTGCAAACATCGAATAGCACGTATTCGTGCAAATTATCCATAGAAAGAACGATTGCGGGAGCTGGGAAGTGAATACTTACCTACCGTTGATGCAAAACGATTGGAAACATCGAGTAGCACGGTATTCGTGCAAATTATCGATGGAAAGAACGATTGCGGGAGCCGGGAAGTGAATCCTTACCTATCGTTGATGCAAAACGATTGGAAACATTGAACATCACGTATTCGTGCAAATTATCGATAGAAAGAACGATTGCGGGAGCTGGGAAGTGAATCCTTACCTACCGTCGATGCAAAACGATTGGAAACATCGAATAGCACGTATTCGTGCAAATTATCGATGGGAAGAACGATTGCGGGAGCTGGGATGTGAATCCTTACCTACCGTCGATGCAAAACGATTGCAAACATCGAATAGCACGTATTCGTGCAAAGTATCCATAGAAAGCACGATTGCGGGAGCTGGGAAGTGAATACTTACCTACCGTTGATGCAAAACGATTGGAAACATCGAATAGCACGTATTCGTGCAAATTATCGATGGAAAGAACGATTGCGGGAGCCGGGAAGTGAATGCTTACCTAACGTTGATGCAAAACGATTGGAAACATCGAACATAACGTATTCGTGCAAATTATCAATAGAAAGAACGATTGCGGGAGCTGGGAAGTGAATCCGTACCTACCGTCGATGCAAAACGATTGCAAACATCGAATAGCACGTATTCGTGCAAATTATCCATAGAAAGAACGATTGCGGGAGCTGGGAAGTGAATACTTACCTAACGTTGATGCAAAACGATTGGAAACATCGAACACCACGTATTCGTGCAAATTATCGATGGAAAGAACGATTGCGGGAGCCGGGAAGTGAATCCTTACCTACCGTTGATTCAAAACGATTGGAAACATCGAACATCACGTATTCGTGCAAATTATTGATAGAAAGAACGATTGCGGGAGCTGGGAAGTGAATCCTTACCTACCGTCGATGCAAAACGATTGCAAACATCGAATAGCACGTATTCGTGCAAATTATCCATAGAAAGAACGATTGCGGGAGCTGGGAAGTGAATACTTACCTACCGTTGATGCAAAACGATTGGAAACATCGAGTAGCACGGCATTCGTGCAAATTATCGATGGAAAGAACGATTGCGGGAGCCGGGAAGTGAACCCTTACCTACCGTCGATGCAAAACGATTGCAAACATTGAACATCACGTATTCGTGCAAATTATCGATAGAAAGAACGATTGCGGGAGCTGGGAAGTGAATCCTTACCTAACGTTGATGCAAAACGATTGGAAACATCGAACACCACGTATTCGTGCAAATTATCGATGGAAAGAACGATTGCGGGAGCTGGGAAGTGAATCCTTACCTACCGTCGATGCAAAACGATTGGAAACATCGAATAGCACGTATTCGTGCAACTTACCGATGGAAAGAACGATTGCGGGAGCCGGGAAGTGAATGCTTACCTAACGTTTATGCAAAACGATTGCAAACATCGAATAGCACGTATTCGTGCAAATTATCGATGGAAAGAACGATTGCGGGAGCCGGGAAGTGAATGCTTACCTAACGTTGATGCAAAACGATTGGAAACATCGAACATAACGTATGCGTGCAAATTATCGATAGAAAGAACGATTGCGGGAGCTGGGAAGTGAATCCGTACCTACCGTCGATGCAAAACGATTGCAAACATCGAATAGCACGTATTCGTGCAAATTATCCATAGAAAGAACGATTGCGGGAGCTGGGAAGTGAATGCTTACCTATCGTTGATGCAAAACGATTGGAAACATCGAACACCACGTATTCGTGCAAATTATCGATGGAAAGAACGATTGCGGGAGCCGGGAAGTGAATCCTTACCTACCGTTGATGCAAAACGATTGGAAACATCGAACATCACGTATTCGTGCAAATTATTGATAGAAAGAACGATTGCGGGAGCTGGGAAGTGAATCCTTACCTACCGTCGATACAAAACGATTGGAAACATCGAATAGCACGTATTCGTGTAAATTATCGATGGAAAGAACGATTGCGGGAGCCGGGAAGTGAATCCTTACCTACCGTTGATGCAAAACGATTGGAAACATCGAACATCACGTATTCGTGCAAATTATCGATAGAAAGAACGATTGCGGGAGCTGGGAAGTGAATCCTTACCTACCGTCGATGCAAAACGATTGGAAACATCGAACATAACGTATTCGTGCAAATTATCGATAGAAAGAACGATTGCGGGAGCTGGGAAGTGAATCCGTTCCTACCGTTGATGCAAAACGATTGGAAACATCGAACATCACGTATTCGTGCAAATTATCGATGGAAAGAACGATTGCGGGAGCCGGGAAGTGAATGCTTACCTAACGTTGATGCAAAACGATTGGAAACATCGAACATCACGTATTCGTGAAAATTATCGATAGAAAGAACGATTGCGGGAGCTGGGAAGTGAATCCTTACCCACCGTCGATGCAAAACGATTGGAAACATCGAATAGCACGTATTCGTGCAAATTATCGATGGAAAGAACGATTGCGGGAGCCGGGAAGTGAATCCTTACCTATCGTTGATGCAAAACGATTGGAAACATCGAATAGCACGTATTCGTGCAACTTATCGATGGAAAGAACGATTGCGGGAGCCGGGAAGTGAATGCTTACCTAACGTTTATGCAAAACGATTGGAAACATCGAACATAACGTATTCGTGCATATTATCGATAGAAAGAACGATTGCGGGAGCTGGGAAGTGAATCCTTACCTACCGTCGATGCAAAACGATTGCAAACATCGAATAGCACGTATTCGTGCAAATTATCCATAGAAAGAACGATTGCGGGAGCTGGGAAGTGAATACTTACCTACCGTTGATGCAAAACGATTGGAAACATCGAGTAGCACGGTATTCGTGCAAATTATCGATGGAAAGAACGATTGCGGGAGCCGGGAAGTGAATCCTTACCTATCGTTGATGCAAAACGATTGGAAACATTGAACATCACGTATTCGTGCAAATTATCGATAGAAAGAACGATTGCGGGAGCTGGGAAGTGAATCCTTACCTACCGTCGATGCAAAACGATTGCAAACATCGAATAGCACGTATTCGTGCAAATTATCCATAGAAAGAACGATTGCGGGAGCTGGGAAGTGAATACTTACCTAACGTTGATGCAAAACGATTGGAAACATCGAACACCACGTATTCGTGCAAATTATCGATGGAAAGAACGATTGCGGGAGCTGGGAAGTGAATCCTTACCTACCGTCGATGCAAAACGATTGGAAACATCGAATAGCACGTATTCGTGCAACTTATCGATGGAAAGAACGATTGCGGGAGCCGGGAAGTGAATGCTTACCTAACGTATATGCAAAACGATTGGAAACATCGAATAGCACGTATTCGTGCAAATTATCCATAGAAAGAACGATTGCGGGAGCTGGGAAGTGAATACTTACCTACCGTTGATGCAAAACGATTGGAAACATCGAGTAGCACGGTATTCGTGCAAATTATCGATGGAAAGAACGATTGCGGGAGCCGGGAAGTGAATCCTTACCTATCGTTGATGCAAAACGATTGGAAACATTGAACATCACGTATTCGTGCAAATTATCGATAGAAAGAACGATTGCGGGAGCTGGGAAGTGAATCCGTACCTACCGTCGATGCAAAACGATTGCAAACATCGAATAGCACGTATTCGTGCAAATTATCCATAGAAAGAACGATTGCGGGAGCTGGGAAGTGAATACTTTCCTACCGTTGATGCAAAACGATTGTTAACATCGAGTAGCACGGTATTCGTGCAAATTATCGATGGAAAGAACGATTGCGGGAGCTGGGATGTGAATCCTTACCTACCGTCGATGCAAAACGATTGCAAACATCGAATAGCACGTATTCGTGCAAAGTATCCATAGAAAGCACGATTGCGGGAGCTGGGAAGTGAATACTTATCTACCGTTGATGCAAAACGAATGGAAACATCGAATAGCACGTATTCGTGCAAATTATCGATGGAAAGAACGATTGCGGGAGCCGGGAAGTGAATGCTTACCTAACGTTGATGCAAAACGATTGGAAACATCGAACATAACGTATTCGTGCAAATTATCAATAGAAAGAACGATTGCGGGAGCTGGGAAGTGAATCCGTACCTACCGTCGATGCAAAACGATTGCAAACATCGAATAGCACGTATTCGTGCAAATTATCCATAGAAAGAACGATTGCGGGAGCTGGGAAGTGAATACTTACCTAACGTTGATGCAAAACGATTGGAAACATCGAACACCACGTATTCGTGCAAATTATCGATGGAAAGAACGATTGCGGGAGCCGGGAAGTGAATCCTTACCTACCGTTGATGCAAAACGATTGGAAACATCGAACATCACGTATTCGTGCAAATTATTGATAGAAAGAACGATTGCGGGAGCTGGGAAGTGAATCCTTACCTACCGTCGATGCAAAACGATTGGAAACATCGAATAGCACGTATTCGTGCAAATTATCGATGGAAAGAACGATTGCGGGAGCCGGGAAGTGAATCCTTACCTACCGTTGATGCAAAACGATTGGAAACATCGAACATCACGTATTCGTGCAAATTATCGATAGAAAGAACGATTGCGGGAGCTGGGAAGTGAATCCTTACCTACCGTCGATGCAAAACGATTGGAAACATCGAATATCACGTATTCGTGCCAATTATCCAATCGTTTTGCATCGACGGTAGGTAAGGATTCACTTCCCAGCTCCCGCAATCGTTCTTTCTATCGATAATTTGCACGAATACGTGATGTTCAATGTTTCCAATCGTTTTGCATCAACGATAGGTAAGGATTCACTTCCCGGCTCCCGCAATCGTTCTTTCCATCGATAATTTGCACGAATACGTGCAATTCGATGTTTCCAATCGTTTTGCATCGACGGTAGGTAAGGATTCACTTCCCAGCTCCCGCAATCGTTCTTTCCATCGATAATTTGCACGAATACGTGGTGTTCGATGTTTCCAATCGTTCTGCATCAATGTTAGGTAAGTATTCACTTCCCAGCTCCCGCAATCGTTCTTTCTATGGATAATTTGCACGAATACGTGCTATTCGATGTTTCCAATCGTTTTGCATCGACGGTAGGTAAGGATTCACTTCCCAGCTCCCGCAATCGTTCTTTCCATCGATAATTTGCACGAATATGTGCCATTCGATGTTTCCAATCGTTTTGCATCGACGGTAGGTAAGGATTCACTTCCCAGCTCCCGCAATCGTTCTTTCTATCGATAATTTGCACGAATACGTGCTATTCGATGTTTCCAATCGTTTTGCATCGACGGTAGGTAAGGATTCACTTCCCAGCTCCCGCAATCGTTCTTTCCATCGATAATTTGCACGAATACGTGGTGTTCGATGTTTCCAATCGTTTTGCATCAACGTTAGGTAAGTATTCACTTCCCAGCTCCCGCAATCGTTCTTTCTATGGATAATTTGCACGAATACGTGCTATTCGATGTTTGCAATCGTTTTGCATCGACGGTAGGTAAGGATTCACTTCCCAGCTCCCGCAATCGTTCTTTCTATCGATAATTTGGAAAGAACGATTGCCGGAGCTGGGAAGTGAATGCTTACCGACCGTCGATGCAACACGATTGGAAACATCGAATAGCACGTATTCGTGCAAATTATCGATGGAAAGAACGATTGCGGGAGCCGGGAAATGAATCCTTACCTAACGTTGATGCAAAACGATTGGAAACATCGAACAACACGTATTCGTGCAAATTATCGATAGAAAGAACGATTGCGGGAGCTGGGAAGTGAATCCTTACCTACCGTCGATGCAAAACGATTGGAAACATCGAATGGCACGTATTCGTGCAAATTATCGATGGAAAGAACGATTGCGGGAGCTGGGAAGTGAATCCTTACCTACCGTCGATGCAAAACGATTGGAAACATCGAATAGCACGTATTCGTGCAAATTATCGATAGAAAGAACGATTGCGGGAGCTGGGAAGTGAATCCTTACCTACCGTCCATGCAAAACGATTGGAAACATCGAATGGCACGTATTCGTGCAAATTATCGATGGAAAGAACGATTGCGGGAGCTGGGAAGTGAATCCTTACCTACCGTCGATGCAAAACGATTGCAAACATCGAATAGCACGTATTCGTGCAAATTATCGATGGAAAGAACGATTGCGGGAGCCGGGAAGTGAATCCTTACCTATCGTTGATGCAAAACGATTGGAAACATTGAACATCACGTATTCGTGCAAATTATCCATGGAAAGAACGATTGCGGGAGCCGGGAAGTGAATGCTTACCTAACGTTGATGCAAAACGATTGGAAACATCGAATGGCACGTATTCGTGCAAATTATCGATGGAAAGAACGATTGCGGGAGCTGGGAAGTGAATCCTTACCTACTGTGACGTGCCGTCATTTTTTGCCGCATGTCGGCTCACATTTTTCCTCCTTTATTTACTATATCCGCTATGATGCGAACGCTGGACTGCCCCTGCGGCTGTGTAACGTCCAGCCTGAACCGAAAACCCCCTTTTGAGTATCCTATCACTCCCTTTGTATCATATCGCATTTCCCTATATTTCTCTTTTCACCACTGACTGCCTGTGAACAAACAAATCTTCTATAATAACTACCCATCACTAGTCAAACGAGGTACTTACCTTATGTTGCGCTTCTCATCATCGACTGCCTGTGAACAAATAAACTCTCTTATTACTCCAACCCATCACTAGTCAAACGAGATACTTACCTTACATTACATTTCTCATCATCGACTGCTTTCGAACAAATAAATTCCTCTCATAAGATACTCACCTTATATTTCTCTTCTCATCACCGACTACCTGCAAACAAATAAAATCTCTAAATATTCCAACTCATCGCTCCACAAAACACCATTACCTTAAACGAAGAACAACGACACTCGAGAGAAGCCCTCACTCCACGAGGAAGAAACCCCTTTTGCGTCCCAAGGGAAGCCCTCACTCCACGAGGAAGAAAACCCCTTTCGAATCCTCTCGAGTATATCGCTACAATATGATCAAATCAAATAACACACCCGAACCTACAATACAAAAGACGCATAATTAACCAATACAATTTATTAAAATATTTTATTACAAAATGATATCATCAAACAACCTATCCGAATTCACCATATAACAATATTGTAATTAACTAATATAATTTATTCTAACCAATCTCGGTACAATGGAGAACCCCTGCCGGTTGAGGATCACTGGCATTCCAGAGCAATCGACTCCAGTAGCAGTCAACATACCACGCATACCACGCATACCAGACATACCACGCATACCAGAGATTCCAGGGATGGGTATAAATAAGCCGGCACCACCTGAATAGTCAGTAGTCAATCATCAGCAGTCAATCTTCAGTAGTCAATCATCAGCAGTCAATCTTCAGTAGTCAATCATCAGCAGTCAATCTTCAGTAGTCAATCATCAGCAAGCGCCTACACATCAGTGAATCAATCTACAAGTGACAGTGAACGTTGATATACCGGTCTTGATTTTAGAATCATACAGTGAATTATTTCGATAAATACCTTAAGGAACATAGAATTCTTTCACGACTTATTTCGATAAATACCTTAAGGAACATAGAATAATTCCGCGATTTATTTCGATAAATATCTTAAAGAACATAGAATTAATTCCACGATTTATTTCAATAAATACCTTAATGAACATAGAATTATTTCACGACTTATTTCGATAAATACCTTAAGGAACATAGAATAATTCCACGATTTATTTCGATAAATATCTTAAAGAACTTAGAATAATTTCACGATTTATTTCAATAAATACCTTAAGGAACATAGAATTAATTCCACGATTTATTTCAATAAATACCTTAATGAACATAGAATTATTTCACGACTTATTTCGATAAATACCTTAAGGAACTTAGAATAATTTCACGATTTATTTCAATAAATACCTTAAAGAACATAGAATTATTTCACGACTTATTTCAATAAATACCTCAACGAACTTCGAAGTATTCTTGACTTATTCTAATAAATACAATAAGCCAGTGAACCTCAAGAAACTTTCGCGCAGCACCACAGCATTATTTATCGAATGCAGCTCCCTTACAATATTTGGGAAGAAGCCGAAGAAGAGGAGGACCAGGAATTTCAGGGTCCCTGGGACGGCGTCCTTCCCTCTGATTATCCAGAGATTTATAAACCCCTTCTAGACATTTGGTGTTCCACTATCGCCACAGTAGGAATATACATAAGCGACTGGGGCCGAATTTGCATCAACTGTTACAATCAGTTGACCCCCATACAAGGACAAGCATATCAATCAGGAGGTTGGCATGACATGAGCACTGCCGAAGAAGCCCAACGCATTTCCATTTGTGCACACTGCAACAACGAAATCTCCTCCATCCGCCCAGCATCTCAGTGCGCAGAGTGCACAGAACAGTACTTCGAAATAACAGCGGAAGAGCTGTGGCAAGTACAATCGGGACAAGTACTCGAGGTGCTCACCCGATGGTAGAAATTATACGTGTCTACCCGAGGATCGCAAACCCGACATTGCAGCTCGGTGAGTCGTTTTATTATTTCGTTCCTTACGAGGTTTCGTTCACATTTCTCAATATTGTTTGGAATCCGAGGAATTGGTATTGCTGCAGATCAATCCTTCCGCAGTAATAGTACGGCACTCCTAACTTCCTTTCCCTTCCTTTTCTTTTACTTACCTTTCCTCTCGGCGTGCGCGAATCTTGCATTCGACCCCGAGATTCTTCCTTTTTCTTTACTTACCTTTCCTCTCG
The DNA here is from genome assembly GCA_963583965.1 of Nomada ferruginata. Taxonomy (NCBI): domain Eukaryota; kingdom Metazoa; phylum Arthropoda; class Insecta; order Hymenoptera; family Apidae; genus Nomada; species Nomada ferruginata. The sequence goes on along the minus strand of OY757225.1, from coordinate 21,524 downwards.
GCGTGCGCGAATCTTGCATTCGACCCCGAGATTCTTCCTTTTTCTTTACTTACCTTTCCTCTCGGCGTGCGCGAATCTTGCATTCGACCCCGAGATTCTTCCGTTCCTTTACTTACCTTTCCTCTCGGCGTGCGCGAATCTTGCATTCGACCCCGAGATTCTTCCTTTTCTCTACTTACCTTTCCTCTCGGCGTGCGCGAATCTTGCATTCGACCCCGAGGTATTTCCTTTCCTTTCTTTACTTACATTTCCTCTCGGCGTGCGCGAATCTTGCATTCGACCCCGAGGTATTTCCTTTCCTTTCTTTACTTACCTTTCCTCTCGGCGTGCGCGAATCTGGCATTCGACCCCGAGGTATTTCCTTTCCTTTCCTTTCTTTACTTACCTTTCCTCTCGGCGTGCGCGAATCTTGCATTCGACCCCGAGATTCTTAATTTTATCTACTTACCTTTCCTCTCGGCGTGCGCGAATTTTGTATTCGACCCCGAGATTCTTCCTTTTCCTTTACTTACCTTTCCTCTCGGCGTGCGCGAATCTTGCAATCGACCCCGAGGTATTTCTTTTCCTTTACTTACCTTTCCTCTCGGCGTGCGCGAATCTTGCATTCGACCCCGAGATTCTTCCTTTTCTCTACTTACCTTTCCTCTCGGCGTGCGCGAATCTTGAATTCGACCCCGAGAACCTACGTTCACCTTCCCCATTCTATTTCCGTTCCTCATCCTGCGTGCGTACAGTATGTCTCTTCCGGAAGTAACCTGGAACGTGACACTACCGTCGATGCAAAACGATTGCAAACATCGAATAGCACGTATTCGTGCAAATTATCCATAGAAAGAACGATTGCGGGAGCTGGGAAGTGAATACTTACCTACCGTTGATGCAAAACGATTGGAAACATCGAATAGCACGTATTCGTGCAAATTATCCATAGAAAGAACGATTGCGGGAGCTGGGAAGTGAATACTTACCTAACGTTGATGCAGAACGATTGGAAACATCGAACACCACGTATTCGTGCAAATTATCGATGGAAAGAACGATTGCGGGAGCCGGGAAGTGAATCCTTACCTATCGTTGATGCAAAACGATTGGAAACATTGAACATCACGTATTCGTGCAAATTATCGATAGAAAGAACGATTCCGGGAGCTGGGAAGTGAATCCTTACCTACCGTCGATGCAAAACGATTGGAAACATCGAATAGCACGTATACGTGCAAATTATCGATGGAAAGAACGATTGCGGGAGCTGGGATGTGAATCCTTACCTACCGTCGATGCAAAACGATTGCAAACATCGAATAGCACGTATTCGTGCAAAGTATCCATAGAAAGCACGATTGCGGGAGCTGGGAAGTGAATACTTACCTACCGTTGATGCAAAACGATTGGAAACATCGAATAGCACGTATTCGTGCAAATTATCCATAGAAAGAACGATTGCGGGAGCTGGGAAGTGAATACTTACCTACCGTTGATGCAAAACGATTGGAAACATCGAGTAGCACGGTATTCGTGCAAATTATCGATGGATACAACGATTGCGGGAGCCGGGAAGTGAATCCTTACCTATCGTTGATGCAAAACGATTGGAAACATTGAACATCACGTATTCGTGCAAATTATCGATAGAAAGAACGATTGCGGGAGCTGGGATGTGAATCCTTACCTACCGTCGATGCAAAACGACTGCAAACATCGAATAGCACGTATTCGTGCAAAGTATCCATAGAAAGCACGATTGCGGGAGCTGGGAAGTGAATACTTACCTACCGTTGATGCAAAACGATTGGAAACATCGAATAGCACGTATTCGTGCAAATTATCGATGGAAAGAACGATTGCGGGAGCCGGGAAGTGAATGCTTACCTAACGTTGATGCAAAACGATTGGAAACATCGAACATAACGTATTCGTGCAAATTATCAATAGAAAGAACGATTGCGGGAGCTGGGAAGTGAATCCGTACCTACCGTCGATGCAAAACGATTGCAAACATCGAATAGCACGTATTCGTGCAAATTATCCATAGAAAGAACGATTGCGGGAGCTGGGAAGTGAATACTTACCTAACGTTGATGCAAAACGATTGGAAACATCGAACACCACGTATTCGTGCAAATTATCGATGGAAAGAACGATTGCGGGAGCTGGGAAGTGAATCCTTACCTACCGTCGATGCAAAACGATTGGAAACATCGAATAGCACGTATTCGTGCAACTTATCGATGGAAAGAACGATTGCGGGAGCCGGGAAGTGAATGCTTACCTAACGTATATGCAAAACGATTGGAAACATCGAATAGCACGTATTCGTGCAAATTATCCATAGAAAGAACGATTGCGGGAGCTGGGAAGTGAATACTTACCTACCGTTGATGCAAAACGATTGGAAACATCGAGTAGCACGGTATTCGTGCAAATTATCGATGGAAAGAACGATTGCGGGAGCCGGGAAGTGAATCCTTACCTATCGTTGATGCAAAACGATTGGAAACATTGAACATCACGTATTCGTGCAAATTATCGATAGAAAGAACGATTGCGGGAGCTGGGAAGTGAATCCGTACCTACCGTCGATGCAAAACGATTGCAAACATCGAATAGCACGTATTCGTGCAAATTATCCATAGAAAGAACGATTGCGGGAGCTGGGAAGTGAATACTTTCCTACCGTTGATGCAAAACGATTGTTAACATCGAGTAGCACGGTATTCGTGCAAATTATCGATGGAAAGAACGATTGCGGGAGCTGGGATGTGAATCCTTACCTACCGTCGATGCAAAACGATTGCAAACATCGAATAGCACGTATTCGTGCAAAGTATCCATAGAAAGCACGATTGCGGGAGCTGGGAAGTGAATACTTATCTACCGTTGATGCAAAACGAATGGAAACATCGAATAGCACGTATTCGTGCAAATTATCGATGGAAAGAACGATTGCGGGAGCCGGGAAGTGAATGCTTACCTAACGTTGATGCAAAACGATTGGAAACATCGAACATAACGTATTCGTGCAAATTATCAATAGAAAGAACGATTGCGGGAGCTGGGAAGTGAATCCGTACCTACCGTCGATGCAAAACGATTGCAAACATCGAATAGCACGTATTCGTGCAAATTATCCATAGAAAGAACGATTGCGGGAGCTGGGAAGTGAATACTTACCTAACGTTGATGCAAAACGATTGGAAACATCGAACACCACGTATTCGTGCAAATTATCGATGGAAAGAACGATTGCGGGAGCCGGGAAGTGAATCCTTACCTACCGTTGATGCAAAACGATTGGAAACATCGAACATCACGTATTCGTGCAAATTATTGATAGAAAGAACGATTGCGGGAGCTGGGAAGTGAATCCTTACCTACCGTCGATGCAAAACGATTGGAAACATCGAATAGCACGTATTCGTGCAAATTATCGATGGAAAGAACGATTGCGGGAGCCGGGAAGTGAATCCTTACCTACCGTTGATGCAAAACGATTGGAAACATCGAACATCACGTATTCGTGCAAATTATCGATAGAAAGAACGATTGCGGGAGCTGGGAAGTGAATCCTTACCTACCGTCGATGCAAAACGATTGGAAACATCGAATATCACGTATTCGTGCCAATTATCCAATCGTTTTGCATCGACGGTAGGTAAGGATTCACTTCCCAGCTCCCGCAATCGTTCTTTCTATCGATAATTTGCACGAATACGTGATGTTCAATGTTTCCAATCGTTTTGCATCAACGATAGGTAAGGATTCACTTCCCGGCTCCCGCAATCGTTCTTTCCATCGATAATTTGCACGAATACGTGCAATTCGATGTTTCCAATCGTTTTGCATCGACGGTAGGTAAGGATTCACTTCCCAGCTCCCGCAATCGTTCTTTCCATCGATAATTTGCACGAATACGTGGTGTTCGATGTTTCCAATCGTTCTGCATCAATGTTAGGTAAGTATTCACTTCCCAGCTCCCGCAATCGTTCTTTCTATGGATAATTTGCACGAATACGTGCTATTCGATGTTTCCAATCGTTTTGCATCGACGGTAGGTAAGGATTCACTTCCCAGCTCCCGCAATCGTTCTTTCCATCGATAATTTGCACGAATATGTGCCATTCGATGTTTCCAATCGTTTTGCATCGACGGTAGGTAAGGATTCACTTCCCAGCTCCCGCAATCGTTCTTTCTATCGATAATTTGCACGAATACGTGCTATTCGATGTTTCCAATCGTTTTGCATCGACGGTAGGTAAGGATTCACTTCCCAGCTCCCGCAATCGTTCTTTCCATCGATAATTTGCACGAATACGTGGTGTTCGATGTTTCCAATCGTTTTGCATCAACGTTAGGTAAGTATTCACTTCCCAGCTCCCGCAATCGTTCTTTCTATGGATAATTTGCACGAATACGTGCTATTCGATGTTTGCAATCGTTTTGCATCGACGGTAGGTAAGGATTCACTTCCCAGCTCCCGCAATCGTTCTTTCTATCGATAATTTGGAAAGAACGATTGCCGGAGCTGGGAAGTGAATGCTTACCGACCGTCGATGCAACACGATTGGAAACATCGAATAGCACGTATTCGTGCAAATTATCGATGGAAAGAACGATTGCGGGAGCCGGGAAATGAATCCTTACCTAACGTTGATGCAAAACGATTGGAAACATCGAACAACACGTATTCGTGCAAATTATCGATAGAAAGAACGATTGCGGGAGCTGGGAAGTGAATCCTTACCTACCGTCGATGCAAAACGATTGGAAACATCGAATGGCACGTATTCGTGCAAATTATCGATGGAAAGAACGATTGCGGGAGCTGGGAAGTGAATCCTTACCTACCGTCGATGCAAAACGATTGGAAACATCGAATAGCACGTATTCGTGCAAATTATCGATAGAAAGAACGATTGCGGGAGCTGGGAAGTGAATCCTTACCTACCGTCGATGCAAAACGATTGGAAACATCGAATGGCACGTATTCGTGCAAATTATCGATGGAAAGAACGATTGCGGGAGCTGGGAAGTGAATCCTTACCTACCGTCGATGCAAAACGATTGCAAACATCGAATAGCACGTATTCGTGCAAATTATCGATGGAAAGAACGATTGCGGGAGCCGGGAAGTGAATCCTTACCTATCGTTGATGCAAAACGATTGGAAACATTGAACATCACGTATTCGTGCAAATTATCCATGGAAAGAACGATTGCGGGAGCCGGGAAGTGAATGCTTACCTAACGTTGATGCAAAACGATTGGAAACATCGAATGGCACGTATTCGTGCAAATTATCGATGGAAAGAACGATTGCGGGAGCTGGGAAGTGAATCCTTACCTACTGTGACGTGCCGTCATTTTTTGCCGCATGTCGGCTCACATTTTTCCTCCTTTATTTACTATATCCGCTATGATGCGAACGCTGGACTGCCCCTGCGGCTGTGTAACGTCCAGCCTGAACCGAAAACCCCCTTTTGAGTATCCTATCACTCCCTTTGTATCATATCGCATTTCCCTATATTTCTCTTTTCACCACTGACTGCCTGTGAACAAACAAATCTTCTATAATAACTACCCATCACTAGTCAAACGAGGTACTTACCTTATGTTGCGCTTCTCATCATCGACTGCCTGTGAACAAATAAACTCTCTTATTACTCCAACCCATCACTAGTCAAACGAGATACTTACCTTACATTACATTTCTCATCATCGACTGCTTTCGAACAAATAAATTCCTCTCATAAGATACTCACCTTATATTTCTCTTCTCATCACCGACTACCTGCAAACAAATAAAATCTCTAAATATTCCAACTCATCGCTCCACAAAACACCATTACCTTAAACGAAGAACAACGACACTCGAGAGAAGCCCTCACTCCACGAGGAAGAAACCCCTTTTGCGTCCCAAGAGAAGCCCTCACTCCACGAGGAAGAAAACCCCTTTCGAATCCTCTCGAGTATATCGCTACAATATGATCAAATCAAATAACACACCCGAACCTACAATACAAAAGACGCATAATTAACCAATACAATTTATTAAAATATTTTATTACAAAATGATATCATCAAACAACCTATCCGAATTCACCATATAACAATATTGTAATTAACTAATATAATTTATTCTAACCAATCTCGGTACAATGGAGAACCCCTGCCGGTTGAGGATCACTGGCATTCCAGAGCAATCGACTCCAGTAGCAGTCAACATACCACGCATACCACGCATACCAGACATACCACGCATACCAGAGATTCCAGGGATGGGTATAAATAAGCCGGCACCACCTGAATAGTCAGTAGTCAATCATCAGCAGTCAATCTTCAGTAGTCAATCATCAGCAGTCAATCTTCAGTAGTCAATCATCAGCAGTCAATCTTCAGTAGTCAATCATCAGCAAGCGCCTACACATCAGTGAATCAATCTACAAGTGACAGTGAACGTTGATATACCGGTCTTGATTTTAGAATCATACAGTGAATTATTTCGATAAATACCTTAAGGAACATAGAATTCTTTCACGACTTATTTCGATAAATACCTTAAGGAACATAGAATAATTCCGCGATTTATTTCGATAAATATCTTAAAGAACATAGAATTAATTCCACGATTTATTTCAATAAATACCTTAATGAACATAGAATTATTTCACGACTTATTTCGATAAATACCTTAAGGAACATAGAATAATTCCACGATTTATTTCGATAAATATCTTAAAGAACTTAGAATAATTTCACGATTTATTTCAATAAATACCTTAAGGAACATAGAATTAATTCCACGATTTATTTCAATAAATACCTTAATGAACATAGAATTATTTCACGACTTATTTCGATAAATACCTTAAGGAACTTAGAATAATTTCACGATTTATTTCAATAAATACCTTAAAGAACATAGAATTATTTCACGACTTATTTCAATAAATACCTCAACGAACTTCGAAGTATTCTTGACTTATTCTAATAAATACAATAAGCCAGTGAACCTCAAGAAACTTTCGCGCAGCACCACAGCATTATTTATCGAATGCAGCTCCCTTACAATATTTGGGAAGAAGCCGAAGAAGAGGAGGACCAGGAATTTCAGGGTCCCTGGGACGGCGTCCTTCCCTCTGATTATCCAGAGATTTATAAACCCCTTCTAGACATTTGGTGTTCCACTATCGCCACAGTAGGAATATACATAAGCGACTGGGGCCGAATTTGCATCAACTGTTACAATCAGTTGACCCCCATACAAGGACAAGCATATCAATCAGGAGGTTGGCATGACATGAGCACTGCCGAAGAAGCCCAACGCATTTCCATTTGTGCACACTGCAACAACGAAATCTCCTCCATCCGCCCAGCATCTCAGTGCGCAGAGTGCACAGAACAGTACTTCGAAATAACAGCGGAAGAGCTGTGGCAAGTACAATCGGGACAAGTACTCGAGGTGCTCACCCGATGGTAGAAATTATACGTGTCTACCCGAGGATCGCAAACCCGACATTGCAGCTCGGTGAGTCGTTTTATTATTTCGTTCCTTACGAGGTTTCGTTCACATTTCTCAATATTGTTTGGAATCCGAGGAATTGGTATTGCTGCAGATCAATCCTTCCGCAGTAATAGTACGGCACTCCTAACTTCCTTTCCCTTCCTTTTCTTTTACTTACCTTTCCTCTCGGCGTGCGCGAATCTTGCATTCGACCCCGAGATTCTTCCTTTTTCTTTACTTACCTTTCCTCTCGGCGTGCGCGAATCTTGCATTCGACCCCGAGATTCTTCCTTTTTCTTTACTTACCTTTCCTCTCGGCGTGCGCGAATCTTGCATTCGACCCCGAGATTCTTCCGTTCCTTTACTTACCTTTCCTCTCGGCGTGCGCGAATCTTGCATTCGACCCCGAGATTCTTCCTTTTCTCTACTTACCTTTCCTCTCGGCGTGCGCGAATCTTGCATTCGACCCCGAGGTATTTCCTTTCCTTTCTTTACTTACATTTCCTCTCGGCGTGCGCGAATCTTGCATTCGACCCCGAGGTATTTCCTTTCCTTTCTTTACTTACCTTTCCTCTCGGCGTGCGCGAATCTGGCATTCGACCCCGAGGTATTTCCTTTCCTTTCCTTTCTTTACTTACCTTTCCTCTCGGCGTGCGCGAATCTTGCATTCGACCCCGAGATTCTTAATTTTATCTACTTACCTTTCCTCTCGGCGTGCGCGAATTTTGTATTCGACCCCGAGATTCTTCCTTTTCCTTTACTTACCTTTCCTCTCGGCGTGCGCGAATCTTGCAATCGACCCCGAGGTATTTCTTTTCCTTTACTTACCTTTCCTCTCGGCGTGCGCGAATCTTGCATTCGACCCCGAGATTCTTCCTTTTCTCTACTTACCTTTCCTCTCGGCGTGCGCGAATCTTGAATTCGACCCCGAGAACCTACGTTCACCTTCCCCATTCTATTTCCGTTCCTCATCCTGCGTGCGTACAGTATGTCTCTTCCGGAAGTAACCTGGAACGTGACACTACCGTCGATGCAAAACGATTGCAAACATCGAATAGCACGTATTCGTGCAAATTATCCATAGAAAGAACGATTGCGGGAGCTGGGAAGTGAATACTTACCTACCGTTGATGCAAAACGATTGGAAACATCGAATAGCACGTATTCGTGCAAATTATCCATAGAAAGAACGATTGCGGGAGCTGGGAAGTGAATACTTACCTAACGTTGATGCAGAACGATTGGAAACATCGAACACCACGTATTCGTGCAAATTATCGATGGAAAGAACGATTGCGGGAGCCGGGAAGTGAATCCTTACCTATCGTTGATGCAAAACGATTGGAAACATTGAACATCACGTATTCGTGCAAATTATCGATAGAAAGAACGATTCCGGGAGCTGGGAAGTGAATCCTTACCTACCGTCGATGCAAAACGATTGGAAACATCGAATAGCACGTATACGTGCAAATTATCGATGGAAAGAACGATTGCGGGAGCTGGGATGTGAATCCTTACCTACCGTCGATGCAAAACGATTGCAAACATCGAATAGCACGTATTCGTGCAAAGTATCCATAGAAAGCACGATTGCGGGAGCTGGGAAGTGAATACTTACCTACCGTTGATGCAAAACGATTGGAAACATCGAATAGCACGTATTCGTGCAAATTATCCATAGAAAGAACGATTGCGGGAGCTGGGAAGTGAATACTTACCTACCGTTGATGCAAAACGATTGGAAACATCGAGTAGCACGGTATTCGTGCAAATTATCGATGGATACAACGATTGCGGGAGCCGGGAAGTGAATCCTTACCTATCGTTGATGCAAAACGATTGGAAACATTGAACATCACGTATTCGTGCAAATTATCGATAGAAAGAACGATTGCGGGAGCTGGGATGTGAATCCTTACCTACCGTCGATGCAAAACGACTGCAAACATCGAATAGCACGTATTCGTGCAAAGTATCCATAGAAAGCACGATTGCGGGAGCTGGGAAGTGAATACTTACCTACCGTTGATGCAAAACGATTGGAAACATCGAATAGCACGTATTCGTGCAAATTATCGATGGAAAGAACGATTGCGGGAGCCGGGAAGTGAATGCTTACCTAACGTTGATGCAAAACGATTGGAAACATCGAACATAACGTATTCGTGCAAATTATCAATAGAAAGAACGATTGCGGGAGCTGGGAAGTGAATCCGTACCTACCGTCGATGCAAAACGATTGCAAACATCGAATAGCACGTATTCGTGCAAATTATCCATAGAAAAAACGATTGCGGGAGCTGGGAGGTGAATATTTACCTAACGTTGATGCAAAACGATTGGAAACATCGAACACCACGTATTCGTGCAAATTATCGATGGAAAGAACGATTGCGGGAGCCGGGAAGTGAATCCTTACCTACCGTTGATGCAAAACGATTGGAAACATCGAACATCACGTATTCGTGCAAATTATTGATAGAAAGAACGATTGCGGGAGCTGGGAAGTGAATCCTTACCTACCGTCGATGCAAAACGATTGGAAACATCGAATAGCACGTATTCGTGCAAATTATCGATGGAAAGAACGATTGCGGGAGCCGGGAAGTGAATCCTTACCTACCGTTGATGCAAAACGATTGGAAACATCGAACATCACGTATTCGTGCAAATTATCGATAGAAAGAACGATTGCGGGAGCTGGGAAGTGAATACTTACCTAACGTTGATGCAAAACGATTGGAAACATCGAACACCACGTATTCGTGCAAATTATCGATGGAAAGAACGATTGCGGGAGCCGGGAAGTGAATCCTTACCTACCGTTGATGCAAAACGATTGGAAACATCGAACATCACGTATTCGTGCAAATTATTGATAGAAAGAACGATTGCGGGAGCTGGGAAGTGAATCGTTACCTACCGTCGATGCAAAACGATTGGAAACATCGAATAGCACGTATTCGTGCAAATTATCGATAGAAAGAACGATTGCGGGAGCTGGGAAGTGAATCCTTAGCTACCGTCGATGCAAAACGATTGGAAACATCGAATATCACGTATTCGTGCCAATTATCCAATCGTTTTGCATCGACGGTAGGTAAGGATTCACTTCCCAGCTCCCGCAATCGTTCTTTCTATCGATAATTTGCACGAATACGTGGTGTTCGATGTTTCCAATCGTTCTGCATCAACGTTAGGTAAGTATTCACTTCCCAGCTCCCGCAATCGTTCTTTCTATGGATAATTTGCACGAATACGTGCTATTCGATGTTTCCAATCGTTTTGCATCAACGGTAGGTAAGTATTCACTTCCCAGCTCCCGCAATCGTTCTTTCTATGGATAATTTGCACGAATACGTGCTATTCGATGTTTGCAATCGTTTTGCATCGACGGTAGGTAAGGATTCACTTCCTAGCTCCCGCAATCGTTCTTTCCATCGATAATTTGCACGAATACGTGCCATTCGATGTTTCCAATCGTTTTGCATCGACGGTAGCTAAGAATTCACTTCCCAGCTCCCGCAATCGTTCTTTCTATCGATAATTTGCACGAATACGTGCTATTCGATGTTTCCAATCGTTTTGCATCGACGGTAGGTAAGGATTCACTTCCCAGCTCCCGCAATCGTTCTTTCCATCGATAATTTGCACGAATACGTGCCATTCGATGTTTCCAATCGTTTTGCATCGACGGTAGGTAAGGATTCACTTCCCAGCTCCCGCAATCGTTCTTTCTATCGATAATTTGCACGAATACGTGTTGTTCGATGTTTCCAATCGTTTTGCATCAACGTTAGGTAAGGATTCATTTCCCGGCTCCCGCAATCGTTCTTTCCATCGATAATTTGCACCAATACGTGCCATTCGATGTTTCCAATCGTTTTGCATCGACGGTCGGTAAGCATTCACTTCCCAGCTCCGGCAATCGTTCTTTCCAAATTATCGATAGAAAGAACGATTGCGGGAGCTGGGAAGTGAATCCTTACCTACCGTCGATGCAAAACGATTGCAAACATCGAATAGCACGTATTCGTGCAAATTATCCATAGAAAGAATGATTGCGGGAGCTGGGAAGTGAATACTTACCTAACGTTGATGCAAAACGATTGGAAACATCGAACACCACGTATTCGTGCAAATTATCGATGGAAAGAACGATTGCGGGAGCTGGGAAGTGAATCCTTACCTACCGTCGATGCAAAACGATTGGAAACATCGAATAGCACGTATTCGTGTAAATTATCGATAGAAAGAACGATTGCGGGAGCTGGGAAGTGAATCCTTACCTACCGTCGATGCAAAACGATTGGAAACATCGAATGGCACGTATTCGTGCAAATTATCGATGGAAAGAACGATTGCGGGAGCTGGGAAGTGAATCCTTACCTACCGTCGATGCAAAACGATTGCAAACATCGAATAGCACGTATTCGTGCAAATTATCGATGGAAAGAACGATTGCGGGAGCCGGGAAGTGAATCCTTACCTATCGTTGATGCAAAACGATTGGAAACATTGAACATCACGTATTCGTGCAAATTATCGATAGAAAGAACGATTGCGAGAGCTGGGAAGTGAATCCTTACCTACCGTCGATGCAAAACGATTGGAAACATCGAATGGCACGTATTCGTGCAAATTATCGATGGAAAGAACGATTGCGGGAGCCGGGAAGTGAATGCTTACCTAACGTTGATGCAAAACAATTGGAAACATCGAACATAACGTATTCGTGCAAATTATCAATAGAAAGAACGATTGCGGGAGCTGGGAAGTGAATCCGTACCTACCGTCGATGCAAAACGATTGCAAACATCGAATAGCACGTATTCGTGCAAATTATCCATAGAAAAAACGATTGCGGGAGCTGGGAGGTGAATACTTACCTAACGTTGATGCAAAACGATTGGAAACATCGAACACCACGTATTCGTGCAAATTATCGATGGAAAGAACGATTGCGGGAGCCGGGAAGTGAATCCTTACCTACCGTTGATGCAAAACGATTGGAAACATCGAACATCACGTATTCGTGCAAATTATTGATAGAAAGAACGATTGCGGGAGCTGGGAACTGAATCCTTACCTACCGTCGATGCAAAACGATTGGAAACATCGAATAGCACGTATTCGTGCAAATTATCGATGGAAAGAACGATTGCGGGAGCCGGGAAGTGAATCCTTACCTACCGTTGATGCAAAACGATTGGAAACATCGAACATCACGTATTCGTGCAAATTATCGATAGAAAGAACGATTGCGGGAGCTGGGAAGTGAATACTTACCTAACGTTGATGCAAAACGATTGGAAACATCGAACACCACGTATTCGTGCAAATTATCGATGGAAAGAACGATTGCGGGAGCCGGGAAGTGAATCCTTACCTACCGTTGATGCAAAACGATTGGAAACATCGAACATCACGTATTCGTGCAAATTATTGATAGAAAGAACGATTGCGGGAGCTGGGAAGTGAATCCTTACCTACCGTCGATGCAAAACGATTGGAAACATCGAATAGCACGTATTCGTGCAAATTATCGATGGAAAGAACGATTGCGGGAGCCGGGAAGTGAATCCTTACCTACCGTTGATGCAAAACGATTGGAAACATCGAACATCACGTATTCGTGCAAATTATCGATAGAAAGAACGATTGCGGGAGCTGGGAAGTGAATCCTTACCTACCGTCGATGCAAAACGATTGGAAACATCGAATATCACGTATTCGTGCCAATTATCCAATCGTTTTGCATCGACGGTAGGTAAGGATTCACTTCCCGGCTCCCGCAATCGTTCTTTCCATCGATAATTTGCACGAATACGTGGTGTTCGATGTTTCCAATCGTTCTGCATCAACGTTAGGTAAGTATTCACTTCCCAGCTCCCGCAATCGTTCTTTCTATGGATAATTTGCACGAATACGTGCTATTCGATGTTTCCAATCGTTTTGCATCAACGGTAGGTAAGTATTCACTTCCCAGCTCCCGCAATCGTTCTTTCTATGGATAATTTGCACGAATACGTGCTATTCGATGTTTGCAATCGTTTTGCATCGACGGTAGGTAAGGATTCACTTCCCAGCTCCCGCAATCGTTCTTTCCATCGATAATTTGCACGAATACGTGCCATTCGATGTTTCCAATCGTTTTGCATCGACGGTAGGTAAGGATTCACTTCCCAGCTCCCGCAATCGTTCTTTCTGTTACGAGCCGGGCTGTGTGGCAGCACGAGAGGCCGGCGAGGGGTATATTACCCAGGAATATGGTTATCAATTTGTTAGTTAAGGTGCGCGGACGAACCTGATGCGAAATCAGGGAGCCGCTAGGATTATTGAGAGCGAGGACGAACCTGGTGCGAAACCGGGGAGCCTCTAGGAGGGGGAACAAGCGCGGACGAACCTGATGCGAAATCGGGGAGCCACTAGGAAGAAGTTCACAGACGAACCCGATGCGAAATCGGGGAGCTGCTAGGAGGTTGGTTTATTCACAGACGAACCTGGCGCTTGACCAGGGAGCTGTTCGGAGGTTGGTAGACGTACGGACGAACCCGATGCGAAATCGGGGAGCCGTAGGACACGGACGAACCTGGTGCGAAACCAGGGAGCCGTAGGAAGGGTTAGGTTTCGTGGACGAACCCGATGCGAAATCGGGGAGCCCCTAGGTTGGAATATGTAGATTGTTTGTTTGGATAAAGATGTGCGAACGAACCTGATGTGAGATCAGGTAGTCGCGGGAAATGTTAGTTGCCTCGTAACTCTAAATTATTATTTGATACAACTCGAGCGGTAAAGTTGTATCGGTGGGAACGTTGTTACCAATATGCAAGGATTGCGGGGTAAAGATAGGTTTAACGAATCTACTCGATTTATAAGTGAACGTATAAAGTTGTATTCTGAGTTTTCAGTATAAATACAAATGTTACTGTCGCGATGAATTAATATATAAAGTGTGTAAGTTACCTAAGTATTTGCACGGTGTTGACGCACTGGCGATGCGGGGACTGAGAGCCGCTATTAGAATATGCCGAAAGAACTTCAACCGGACAAGTGGATTCTAACGGGTTAATCTGTGATTCGAGAGGTGCGCTAAGCCCAATCTCACTGGATATAACTGATTCTATACAAGCGTGACACGACGTGACTCTACGCGTGACTATGTTACTCTGAACCCACGAGGGTAGAAACCAAAGGGTTTATATAGTCCCAAAATGCGTGGGGATGCACTGGAACTTTCCATATAAGGAAATATAGGAGTCGTCGTCGGGCCACGCCCGTCTTGGGTCATGATGCAGCTGACCGTGCTTGTACTAAGGTCCCCTTTATTTGTTTACATTAAACGGAAGAATTTTAGGGCGTTTTCCCTTCACAGATGCGAGCTCGAAAACGCGTTGAGAGCGACGTATAGAAAGTATTCTTCATACGTAACATCTCCCCCCCAAGATGAAACATCGCGATTCGCGTGATGCTTTCGCAAGAAAGAAGGAAAAATGCCCAAAAATTCCGCGTTAAAAGAACGGTGTATGAAATTTGTCGGGTGTAGTGTGTGTGTGTACTTATCACTAATTAGTCGCAGATCCGCTGATCTAGTTGTCCTTTGGGACGACGAATCCCAATTCCAACCAATGAGCCTTGACGTTGAGTGGTGGCTAAATTGCGGATATTAGTCATATGGGTTATCAAATCTATTAAATAATCTCCATACGATTGTAACTTTTCGCCGGTTGGAAAAGAACTTGGTTCTCGAGCTGGTTTTCCAAAAATTAGCTCATATGGAGTGAAATTCGTTGCTTCATGAACGGATGTATTGTAAGAGAACATTGCGAACGGTATTAATAGGTCCCAATCTTCGTAATTATCCATGTAATGCTTGAGGTATTCAGTGAGTACGATGTGACTTCGTTCCAATGATCCGTTGGTTTGCGGCCTGTATCCTGAGGTTGTAATTTGTTTGATTTTAAATATTTCGGATAAATTTGTCATAAGATGTCCAATAAAACTTGTTCCCTTATCTGTCAGTATTGCGCGAGGTGTACCATAGATTGCGATGAAATGCCTAGCAAAAGCATCTGCTATAGTAGCTGCCCGAATATTTGGTATTGCTACAGCCATACAGTACTTGGTTAAATTATCCTGCATAGTGAGAATGTATCTATTTCCACTAGGTGTAATTGGTAAAGGTCCCACTGTATCTAAGGCAATTTTGTCGAATGGTCCCATAGGTGTATCGGTAATCAACATAGGCTGACGCGTTTTTGCTCGAACTAATTTTTGTTCTTGACAACTTTGACATTTCCGGATGTAATCTTGAATTTCGTTGCGCATTTGCGGCCAATGGAATTTTGATCGGATACGTTTATATGTCTTCGTTATTCCTTTGTGTCCTCCGACTAGACTATCGTGAGCTTCGCGGATTATTTCTTGTCTATCTTCTATGGATGGTGTGGTGATGATACAATTGCATATACTAATCTGTTGAGCTGTTCGAGTGAAAACTTCTTCTAATAGCTTGAGAAAATCGTTGACTGGCAATTTATGAAGATCTCCGGTTGCAGAAATTCGGAATGATTTAATCTGATATTGATTTAAGGTGTCTTTAAGGATTCTCAATCCTCCAAGAATGTCTATTCTTTTAATATTATCATAAAAATGATCGGAGACTACTATACTGAAAGATTTGTACGACCCATTATCTAACGTTACCACGTGTCCTTTTTCCGGTCGCCTTGCTAGAAGATCTTGTTTGTTTATTATCTCGGTATCCAGCAGTAGTTTCCCAACGGCGGTTTGTAAATTGCAGTCGGCAGATATGAAATGTACACAGTGTCCTTCTTCGGCTGTGAGAGTGTTTGAAGTGGTAGTAATCCTGTGTGTTTCTTTTGGCAGAGCTTCTGGCAAATCAGTTGAATCTTCAAAATCAGTAGTGAAGAATGGGTAAGGGTCAAGCGTGTGGTCGAAGGCCTCACATCGAGTTGACCTGCTGTCAGGTAGTTGTCCTGCACTTGCTCCGGTTATGGTCCCTGCAGGTAGCTGGGCAATTGCTGGTTGTAAAACTTCGTCCGTAATTCGTGATGATGCTTGCGATGTACCAATTAAATCTTGACGAATATTTCTTGTATTTTCTATTACAGTATTTTCAAGCGGTTCCTCAAAGGATATTAAATCGTTGAAAATGGTCTGATCCTTGTCTAAAGGAAAAATCTGTGTAGAATTTGCTGCTGGTGAAAAACTGTTTATGGTTTCCTGGCGCTCATCTGGCATTGTTACCTCATGAGATAAGCTGGGAAAAGATCGATTTTTATGTATAATGGGCGAATGTTGAACCTTTCCATATGCGGCCTGTTCTGTTTCATCCGAGCTGCTACTGTCCCGGTACTTGGGTCGGCTTTCTCTATCTCGACGTAATTGCCGGACCCGGTGTCCAATTGAATCGGTATTAGCTTCTACTTTTGGTATCTGAATTTTGAAGTCCGTATCCTTGCATTCCCGTGGAGTAAGTGGTAAACAGACTGAAGTAGGATTACGCGACAGAGCGTCTGCGTTTTTGTTTGTTTTTCCGGATTTATGGACAACCTGGTACTCATACTCCAAAAGTCTGAGTTTCCACTTCATGAGTCTGGAAGTCGGGTCCTTAACAGAATGTAACCAAACAAGCGGCCTATGATCTGTGATGAGGGTGAATTTGGTTCCATAGATGTAGGGCCTAAAGTATCTTACGGCGTAAACCATAGCCAAACACTCCTTTTCCGTAGCTGAATAATTCCTCTCGGGTTTATTTAGACTACGAGACGCGTAGGCAATCGGCAGGTCATTTCCTATCTCTCCCTGGCTGAGTACGGCCCCGATAGCATATTCGGATGCATCTGTTGTAACAATGAACGGTTTATCGAAATCCGGATACTGTAAAATGGGTTGTTGACACAATTCGCTGCGTAATTGTTTGAAACTTTGATCTTGTTCTTCTGTCCACTTGAATTTGATGCCTTTCCCTAACAAGTTAATTAGAGGCTTTGCTTTCGAAGTGAAATTAGGTACGAATCTTCGGTAATATCCTACAAGTCCTAAGAATTGTTGAATATTCTTCTGCGTAGTTGGTGTAGGAAAATCTTGAACGGCTTTTAATTTTCTAGGATCAGGTCTGACTCCATCTTTTGAAATAATATGTCCTAAATATGCAACTTCCTTCCGTAGGAATTCACATTTATTGGTTTGGAGGGTTAATCCATGTTCTTTAAGGCGATTTAATAATTTTTTAACTTTGATATTGTGTTCTTGGAGCGACGAAGCGAATACTACTATGTCGTCCAGGTAAACAAAAAGATCTGTCCCTTGAAGTCCAGTGAGTACTTGATCCATAAGACGTTGAAAAGTAGGTGGTGCGTTCTTTAATCCGAAAGGCATTCGAGAAAATTCGTAATGTCCGTTCGGGGTTGTAAATGCAGTTTTCGGTTTATCTTTCGGATCCATTTCTATCTGATGAAAACCACTTGCAAGATCGAAAACTGAAAAGTATTTAGCTCCTCCTAATCGATCTAATATTTCCGTGATTTGCGGTAATGGGTATTTGTCAGAAATTGTTTTTTCATTGAGCGCGCGAAAATCTATTACTAATCGCCAGCGTTTATTACCCTGTGCGTCTGCTTTCTTTGGAACAATCCATAGAGGTGAATTGAATGGAGATTTAGAAGGACTGATTATACCTTCTGATAATAAAGCGTTAATTTGTTTTTTAATTTCGTTTTGATGTATAGGTGGATAACGATATTGTCTTGTATTAATTGGAATATCATTAGTTGTGTGTATTGAATGTTTAAAATCACGAGCCTTCCCGAGTTTGTCTCCAGGAAGATAAAATCGGTCAGGAAATTCCTTTACTAAATCTGTAACAAAGTCCTGTTCCTCTTTGTTTAAATGTTTTAAATTCAGAGTTTCCAAAATTCCATGTGTTCTATTTTCCTTAATCTGGAAGGTTGAGGGGTGTTCCACATCTGGGTAAGAATCTTCGTCCGATGTATTCAAAATATCATAGGGTTCCAATGTTTGAGGTTCTATCTCCACGTCAAGCGCTTCGTCGCTGGTGTTTATTGCCATAACGTGGCACCTTCCATCGTTGTTTGTTACGACTGCTTCCCCAATGTAGAGTTGTTCGTGGGTCTTGATACGCGGTAAATATCCTTCTTTAATCTTCGGGTTTGCTATTGTTACTGTAATCTGTCGTGATGTCCTAGGTTCAATACAGTATTTGCTAACTGCCTGTTGTTCTTTATTTTGCTGGGGTAGATCTTGATAATTAGTAAAACGTAAAGGTCGAATCGGTTTATTCTTCAGTACTAAAGTTCCATGGTAATACGAAATCTCAGCTTCTTCTTGTTTTAAAAATGGGCTTCCTATGAGTCCATCTGCATCTATTGCAAGATTTCTCACCACATAGAAAAATGCTGGAGATCCATGAATATGCAAAATTGTAGTTCCCAGGGTGTGAATTGGCGTTGTAGTGAGTCCAGTTAACTCAATTTCTTCTCTTGAAATTATTTCTGCGTTTCTTCCAAGAACATCGATGACCACCAGGTTGACTGCTGCTCCACCGTCAATTAAGAATTCTCCCGTTCCTGATTCCAATTCCGGAATCTTGACCCTGATGCGTGGTGCAGGTGCTTCCTTGATGAGTCTTCTTTCTTCTCGTCGCTGAACCGGATCTTCCTTCGGCGATCTTCCTCGTTTCCGCTCATCGTGTCGCCTGTACGTTGAGCGCGATGGTAGTTTAAAGACTTCGTGGATTCAACGGATGAATCTCGCGAGTCCCGACGATTACGCGGATTACGCGGATTTTTCCAACACGACTTTTCGTCATGTCCGTTTGTACCACAATGCCAGCAATACAAACTTGGCCTGCGGTTTCTATCAGAATTTTTTAAAATTGAAATTTTGTTGTTCCGATCATCTACGTACGATGAATCGGAGCAGTTAGAAGGGGATCTCGAGTGGCTTCTTTGACGCAAGGTCCAGGCCGTCGCGCGTCCTTGCCTCTCTGGTTCCTCTTCATATTCAGATGTTCTGGTATGTCGTTCCCTAACCCGATCATATCTAGTCGGTGAGTGAGGGAATGACACTTCACGTCCACGATCCCGAGAATCTTGAACGTAGCGGTCTCGACGAGACCAACTGGAGGGTGATTCGTTGGATGGCGATCGTCGCCGATTTCTTAATTTTTTGTCTATATGTAGCACGGCGTCGTAAGCTTCTTCAAGTGTACCTAAGTCTTGAATTCGAGCCGACACTTTCCAGGAAATTCGATCCGGTAAACCATCGATGAAATTTTCCTTAACGTCCTTTTCCATTTGCGTGACAAAATCTTCAGCGTGATCCAGATATTTTCCCCGGATAGCTCCGCGCGTACAATAAACAAGATGACTTGTTCTATCGATATATTGTTGAATACTTTCTCCGTCACGAATGCGTAATTTCACGACTTCGACTTGAAAATGCGACAAATCTCTACCAGGCGCGAATCTCTTTTTTAGATGTTTAATTAATGCCTTAACAGAATCGAATTTGTGTTCTAACGTGCATCTACGTGCAGGACCAGTAAGTTTCGTTAAAACAATCGCAAGATACTCCGCTTCCGTACCCTCAGGAATCAAGGTTAACCCGTTTTCCACATTTTGTACAAAGTGCGTCAACGATGGCTTATATCCGTCAAAGGTCGGAATGGACGAGGTAATATTCTGTATACACGTCCGTTGCGTTAAGAGTGTCATTGAGTTAGCAATTGAAACTGTCAGGTTTAGCATCTCGTTAGCAGAGACGTTCCCTTGTGGATTTGCCATTTTAAGCAAAAATTAATAAATAAATGACTAAACTAGAGAAAACTAGTATATCGTCAATTGTTCACAAACGAGTAATAGAACGTATATAAAACCAAAATTTACGGCAATCCTAAAATTAGTAAGATCCCACCGCTGTCACCAGTTCTGTTACGAGCCGGGCTGTGTGGCAGCACGAGAGGCCGGCGAGGGGTATATTACCCAGGAATATGGTTATCAATTTGTTAGTTAAGGTGCGCGGACGAACCTGATGCGAAATCAGGGAGCCGCTAGGATTATTGAGAGCGAGGACGAACCTGGTGCGAAACCGGGGAGCCTCTAGGAGGGGGAACAAGCGCGGACGAACCTGATGCGAAATCGGGGAGCCACTAGGAAGAAGTTCACAGACGAACCCGATGCGAAATCGGGGAGCTGCTAGGAGGTTGGTTTATTCACAGACGAACCTGGCGCTTGACCAGGGAGCTGTTCGGAGGTTGGTAGACGTACGGACGAACCCGATGCGAAATCGGGGAGCCGTAGGACACGGACGAACCTGGTGCGAAACCAGGGAGCCGTAGGAAGGGTTAGGTTTCGTGGACGAACCCGATGCGAAATCGGGGAGCCACTAGGTTGGAATATGTAGATTGTTTGTTTGGATAAAGATGTGCGAACGAACCTGATGTGAGATCAGGTAGTCGCGGGAAATGTTAGTTGCCTCGTAACTCTAAATTATTATTTGATACAACTCGAGCGGTAAAGTTGTATCGGTGGGAACGTTGTTACCAATATGCAAGGATTGCGGGGTAAAGATAGGTTTAACGAATCTACTCGATTTATAAGTGAACGTATAAAGTTGTATTCTGAGTTTTCAGTATAAATACAAATGTTACTGTCGCGATGAATTAATATATAAAGTGTGTAAGTTACCTAAGTATTTGCACGGTGTTGACGCACTGGCGATGCGGGGACTGAGAGCCGCTATTAGAATATGCCGAAAGAACTTCAACCGGACAAGCGGATTCTAACGGGTTAATCTGTGATTCGAGAGGTGCGCTAAGCCCAATCTCACTGGATATAACTGATTCTATACAAGCGTGACACGACGTGACTCTACGCGTGACTATGTTACTCTGAACCCACGAGGGTAGAAACCAAAGGGTTTATATAGTCCCAAAATGCGTGGGGATGCACTGGAACTTTCCATATAAGGAAAT